>OW388084.2:27037643-37037643 GCA_936449025.2 Sarcophaga subvicina
ATTTCTCGTTGGCCCAATAAGTCCCAACGTTGCTCAAGCGTAAGTCGATTCATTACGTTCAGTGGAGATAACATACTGAATTTTGTTGCAGAATAGAATGACATAAGCATTGCCAGATTCGAAATAACCGATGTTTCAAATTTAAACTGATAGATGATCCACCCGATATAAAGTCGTTTAATGAAACAGATTTGCTTGTATTGTCTCTTTCTCTTTGTTTTGTGAAAAATTACCTCCTGTCCTCAATTTAGAATCGTTGCCATGCATGACATACATACATGTGTGTGTATGTTAGCTTCTATATCGATCTTAATATTGAATATTATTGTTGTTGTTGTTTTAGTTTTTATAAGATTTGTTGACTTTTATTGTTTTTATTTGCTTGTTAAAACCCATTATGGTATAACATAAATAACTACAACTACAACAACAGTAGCAGCAAAAATTAAATTTTTTTGTTTTGAATGACAAAAATTCAATTTGAAAACAAAAACAAACCTGCCAGCCTATCTGGTTGTTTTCACAAATGAAATAAAACTCAACACATACGACACATTTATATACATGCACACATGTATACATTTGATGTATGTATGTATATCTGTTTATGTGTACGAGTATATTCTCAGAGAGTTTCAATAATAGAGAGTTTACAGTGTAACCTTAATACAAGTCTACATATTAGCTTTTGTTGTTGTATTTGTAATATTTTATAACAAGCACATGCAAAATGTTTGTGTATCTATAGGACTTTGTATATGTCATTTGCATTTAATGTTTTTAATGTAAATATAGTATCGAAGGAAATAATAAGGACACACAGAAATTTCAATTTTCTGATTAAAGTTCTGATTGAAGTTGCCGCAGTCTAGTAGATAGTGTTTAGGCTCAATTAGACACAAGGCCGCTGTTCAGACTCCAAGTCAGATATCTCCAACAAAACGAAATATAAAGAAAATATTTCTTCGGCAACTTCATCTCAGCAGATTTCTGGCAAAAACTCTGAAAGTAAATAAAAAAATTGTCATGAAAAGCTTCTTATAAAAATCTGTCGTTCGAAATCGACTTTAAAGCGTAGTGTCCCGCCACTCATGTATAACATAAACATACACAAGATATGTGGTGTGAGAAGCTAGGTTGTAATCCTGACTGAACAAGGGTTGTAATGAGGTTCTTATTTAAAAATGTTCATATATTTTGCCCAAGGTTTTCCTTTATTTAAAAAAGGAGAAGTTAGTGAAAACACTCATAAAGCTTGAATTTTATGACCAAGAATTCTTGGATCTTGCCATCCTGCACGATATGCAATGTCATTCAAAAAACCACCTCTGGATTGATTGCAGAAGTCTGTCCTTTTGAGGTAATTTTCAATCACTTTGATATCTTAGAAAAATTTTGACGACAGTTGATTTTGAAATGCTCCAATGACAGCAGATTATGCGCACAGACAACATGGTACTTAGCGTAGCTCCACAGAAAAATCTAACGGTCCTTAATATATGGTTAATTGACGCTGTCAGGACGAGTAATTTTACATTTTCTAGAACCTCTTCATATCTCATGCCATCGCCTTGTTACACTGTCTACTTCATAATTTTTAATTGTGAATGGCGGAACTCTGAACGACCGATTTTTGAGAAACTTTACATGACAATTTGAAGTCGCCGTAGTCTAGTAGGTAGTGTATTGGCTTATTAGACGTAAAGCCAGGGTTGGAGCCCCAGGCCAGATATCAAAACAAAATAAAAAAAGTATTTCTTCGGCGACTTCCTCTCAGCAGATTTCTGGCAAAAATTCTGAGAGTAAATAAAATTGCCACGAAAAAGTTTCTCAAAAATGTGTCGTTCGGAGTCGAGTTTAAACTGTAGGTCCCACTACTCATGCATAAAAATCAACATACACAACATAAGTGGTGTGAGAAAAAAGGACGTTGTACAATGGGTTGTACTCCGGGTACTGTACTTGTCTTAATTAACAAGTACACGTCCTCTAACCTAACCTAACCTAACATACATGACAATTTTATTTACTCTCAGAGTTCTTGCCAGAAATCTGCTGAGGGGAAGTCGCCGAAGAAATATTTCTTAATATTTAGTATTTATTGGAAATGGCTGGCTTGGGGTTTGAACCGTGGCCTCACGTCTAATAAGCCAACGCTCTAGACTGCTAGACCACGACTACCTAAATGGGACATTCTTTCCATAAAATGGAAACAAATTACCAAATCAGCAGCGATAATTTCTTTTCTGAATCCAGAATGTTGGAGCATTCCCAGACCAGCAAAGGGCGCCATTTTCGATAATTTCGAGTGATACTATGGCTTGAAACAAAAGCACTGAGTATTTTTTAAGACTTTTTAACGACGTGAAGACGCGAATTTCGAGTTTATCAAACATGGTTGGCTGATCCACGCCTTCTAGTCGGTAGTGTCGTCTAGTGCCATAGCCTAGTAAGTAGTGTGTTGGCTTATTAGACGTAAAGCGAGGGTTCGAGCCCCAGGCTTCGGCGACTTCCTCTCAGCAGATTTCTGGCAAAAACTCTGAGAGTAAATAAAAATTGCCATGAAAAGATTCTCAAAAATCTGTCGTTCGGAGTCGACTTTAAACAGTAGGTGCCGCCACTCATGTATAAAATTAACACACACAACATAAGTAGTGTGAGAAACTAGGACGTAATCCTGACTGAAGGGTTGTAATGACCAATTATGTATGTATGTATGTGAATAATATTAAACATTACTTTTGGAGCACTTTGCAGGTCGTTGCAGCCTTCGCAGACCACTTCTAGATAATTATGAAAAACGATCTTCACTTCTCTTGAAAATTGTTTTAATCCCTTAACAAATTGTACTTTTTTACTATTTTGAAATATTGTTTGTTTAAAACATTATTAATAAAAGTGTCGTTATTATTTTCTCCAACACTGTATATGTGACAGACAGAGTACATTTTTTAGTTCTCCATTGTTGGTTTGTCTCTCTCTCTCTCAACCAAAAAAAAAAAAAGACAAATGAAACCCAGTTCGAAACATCAATGAATCATTTTAATCAATGACTAATAAATTATTGACAGAATTGCTGTTGTTGTTCTTTGTTTTCAATTACATACACACATAATATTTTGGTTTATTGGGGTACACCACTACACATTAAAAGTAATTGAAATTTTTTTTTGATTGGAAAAAATCAGGAGTTTTCGAAATGAATGAAAAAATATTTCCAAGGTTAAGTATTGTACATCAATATTCTCTTCTGATGAGAGACTTTAGAATCGACTCGATAAACATTGATTTTTTTCGCAGTTATCATGGTATTCGTGGTGAGAACAGATTTCATCAGAGGGTCTCAGTCATATTTATGGCGGTTCTTCAGCAAGTATATGCACAGTGTTAATTTTTACAGCCAGTTTTTCAGCCTGAGATTGAGAAAAAATTCATGACATTCATAACAGTCGCTGCAGTCCTCACTAACTGAACGCCAAACTCTGACTGACGCAATCATTGCTAAATCGACGAACCGCGATTTTGGCGCATTACCTATTTGTCGCTAAATCGACGATTCGCACTCAAACAGTTAACCTGTAGGGAAATTACACAACATAAGTGGTGCGAGAAACTAGACCGTAATCCTAACAGAATAATTCTATTTAATCTAGTATTTTTTTATGCTGAGGAGGAGTAAATGTACATAACCGCACCATAGGAGTAGTCGTCACTATCCCCCGTGTATGGGGCTCTCACCCACTAAATCTCCCCCTCCTCTTCTGGACTCCTTATGCCCACTCCGGAACTACTGTAGTATTACTTCGAAGTTGAGTCCGTCTGGCCATTTGGCCCCTTCATATCCATATGCGCGTCCGGATTGCGTAACGAATTCCGAGAAGGTGTTCAAACGTCCATTCTACTTCTCTCATCCAAGTCAATTTTCTTAGCTTTTAGTAAGACTTCAACATATCTGCCTATACTATTCCAATTCTCCTCACTGTTCAGAATTACATAGCAGAAGTTCTCGACAGTCCAGACGCCGACTTTGGCCTCAAGGTTCCTTCTTTCCAGTCTCCATCTCTCACAATGAAAGAAAGTGTGTTCCGCATCATCAATCGACGCATCATCATAAAGGCTGCGCCAAATAACTTTTTTTTTAATGCTTAAAAAAACTGGTGAATATTTTCTCAAATTTCTTTTTTATTTGAAAGTACAATCCTTTCGGTTAATAATGTAAAATAATTTCATTCAAATGGCTTTCTCGACTGGGCATGCAGTAGCCTACACGATCGGTTCAATTTTTAAGCACATTATCGATTGTGTGCAGCTGTATTTCACAAATGGCTTCACGAATATTGTCTTTTAAAGCGTCAATTGTCTCTGGCTTGTCGGCGTAACACTTATCTTTGACGGCACCCCACAAATAATAGTCCAACGGCGTCAAATCACAGCTCCGAGGTGGCCAAACTACATCAGCTCTGCGCAACAGAGCGCAAAACATCGAGTGTAGCTTCGGCTGTGTGGCACGTAGCGCCGTCCTGTTAAAACCAAATGTTGCCAATATGCTCCTCTTCAATTTTTTTGAACAAAAATTCGTTCAACATGGCCCGATAACGATCGCCGTTGACTGTAACGGCCACACCTTGCTCATTTTCGAAGAAAAATGGCCCAATTATGCCTCTGGACCAAAATCCGCACCAAACAGACAATTTTGCTTGTTTACATACCCGCCAAGATCATAATGAGCTTCATCTGAAAAGATGATTTTTTTTCCAAAATCGACATCTTCTGGTGTAGGCTACTGCATGGCCAGCCGAGGCAGCCATTTGAATGAAATTATTTTCCATTATTAACCGAAAGGATTGTACTTTCAAATAAAAAAAGAAATTTGAGAAAATATTCAGTAGTTTTTTTTAAAGCATTTTCAAAAAAAAAAAGAAGTTATTTGGCGGACCCTTTAGATGCAATTTGGTCATGTCATCTTCCCCATTTTAAATAGGTACTTACAAAAATAATCGGGTCCAGATCTTACTTCCATAAAGCAGAATAGAGTCCGTTATTGCCATCATCAATTTGCTTCTGTACGGTATAGGACCACCAATATTGGCCATAAGCCCGAAAAATTAGCAGGTAACCTTAGCTGCCTTGGTTGCAGCGTCTTGTATCTGAGCCCAGAACGTCAGTTTAGGGTCCAGTCGAATGTCAAGGTAGTTGACCACTTTTCGCATCGTCAGAGTGGTCTCGCATGTCGTGATGTCGATTTCCAGCGGTATACACTTCCTCGTAAGAAGTATCAACTCCGTTTTCTCCGTTGCGAGTTTGA
Source organism: Sarcophaga subvicina (assembly GCA_936449025.2). Taxonomy (NCBI): domain Eukaryota; kingdom Metazoa; phylum Arthropoda; class Insecta; order Diptera; family Sarcophagidae; genus Sarcophaga; species Sarcophaga subvicina. The sequence goes on from OW388084.2 coordinate 27,042,949, forward strand.
GTCCTCTGTCCGCGAGCCATGACTTCGTTCTTATTATCACCTGGTAGTCTAGTATGGGAGTTGTAAACCCAGTAGTCAATACGGTTTTAGGTGTACAGATCAACTATACTCTTAGTTTTGCCATGGCCATAGCTTCTATTCTTCCATGCTCTTCTGCTACAATCTCATACGCTTGTTTGCAGCCACTTACTTAGCTCAAATTTCTGGCGGTAGTCCAGTTTTGGTGAGACTATACAAATAATAATGAAAAACTGCATAGAAAAACTCATATAACTGCTCAAATGATGAGATAACATGGTTAATAGAACATTTAGAAATCTCAATCGCACTTGATGGAGCATTAGTTGACCTTAAAAGCATGCCAAGTGAAAGCACAGAAAAATTTTGTAGGTTAGGAAGGAAACTAAGATCTTGAAATTAAAGCTCCCAATTAGGTTCAACACCCTTTAACTGATTAAATTTGTTTTAAGCTTTCTTTAAACAGCTCAACAACATCTCTAATGAATTAATGAAATGCAATGCCACAAAAATATGTCACTTTTGCATTGCATGCGACAAAAATGTTAAACTAAGCAAGTGTCAAATTTTGTCACTTGACATGACGTGACATCTTAAGAATGTCACTACAAAAATGCTATAAAACCTTTGCGTTTTCAAAAAAACTTGGCAGTTTAATTAAAAAAGATTTCTCAATTGCAACATGAGAAGTGCAACAAATTTTTTTATAATTTTTACGAAGCTTGTAATCCTTGGAGCAGTAATAAACACAGCTTATGGCTTAAGATGCCGTAGCGATGATGGTCCTTCGGAAGCTGAGCTAAAACGTGTGATACGTTCGTGTATGCGTAAATTTGGTGATGCTAACTTTGCTCAAAATAATCAACAACAGCAGCAGCAGCAGCAGAATCAGCAGCAGCATACGCAACAGAATAGACAAAAATCGAGAGCAGGAAATAGAGACAATTATGGTTACAGTGGCTATGAGGATAGTGATGAAATGAATGATGGAGACATGCAGGATTATAGTCAGTATAATGGCGGGAATTTTAATAATAATCGCCAACAAAATGGTTACAATAGAAATGGTGGAGGTGGCAGTTATTCGTCCTCCTCCTCTTCATCCTCCTATGATTCCTATGACGAACGTCGCCATAATCGTGGCCGTTATGCAGGAACTTATAACAACAGGACTAATAATTATGGTAGTGGTGGTCAAAATCAAAATAATAATTGGCCGTTTAATCAGAATAATAATCAAAGAAATTATCCGAATAGTAGGGGTTATAATAATAATTACAACAACAATAATAATAACAACAACAATAATAAATCCAGAAATAATAACAACAATGGAAACAATAATCAGAACAATTTCTCCAACGATTCCGCTTGCATTGTGCACTGTTTCTTTGAGGAAATGCATATGGTAAGTACCTTATTAAAGGCAGGATTAGCCAAACGTAACGTAACGTAACGGAGCGTAATGTTTGTTTTTGGCAAATAAAAAACAATGACAGCGATTACCGCATCGTAATGTAATTTCGGTAAGCATTTGCAATGCTTTTCATATGCCAAAACCGAATGTACGTTCCTTTACGTTCCATGAACGTTTGACTAATTCTACCTTAAGGTTCGTTTGTTACACGTGTTTAATTTGTTATGTTTGCAGCTCAATAACAACAACTATCCCGATCGCCACAAGGTCATGTATATTTTAACCAAAGACATGCGAGATCGTGAATTGCGTAATTTCTATACGGACACCATACAAGAGTGTTTTCAGTATTTGGAGACCCAACGTAGACGTGATCAGTGCCAATTCTCACGTGACTTGATTAACTGTATGACAGAGTATGCCAAGGGAAATTGCGATGATTGGAATGAATTCAATATGGTGTTTAATTAATTTGTTGGGTTTCTCTTTATAAAATGGTAGTGCTAGAGGTAATGGGTTAGAGTTGTTAGTAGCATAGCTTAGTTGGCTTAGCTAGTATAATTAGATTATTAAAGGTGGGGGTTACTGATATACGATATTTTTTTGTAAAATTAATTAATTGTTTTTGGATTCTCAAAAAAAAAGAAAAGAAAAATATGTTCGAGACATACTCTAATAATTAATATTTAAATGAGTTAAACGCATACATATTTAATATTCATTATTAATAGAACTTAATTAACCGCACAATATACACAAAAATACACAAGTATTGTTAATAACAAGCAAAAATTCATGAATATTTATGAAGGAAAATATTGAAGAAATAAACGAAAAATTCAAGGTACCCTACCCCTGAACCCTAATTCAGAAAGAAGGAATTGTAACTCATACTGATCCTTAAATGGGTTCATGCCCATTTGCCTTGTTGAAAAGCTCGTAGACTAGACCACAGTGATGACGCTACCGGGCTTAAATCCATATAATTTTTAGTTAATCCTTAGTTGTCCTTCAAAAGACAGGTAAACAAATTTTATAGTTATTGGACTTAGAGTTCGAGGGACAGAGCATCTTAAGCGAAGCCACTTTTGTTAGTTTGAAGAAAATGGAGAAAAAGAAATTTTCTGGTTTATTAAGGCATTTCTTAGCATCTAAAAAAATACTGTTGTAGCTAAGGCTTGGCTTGATAAATATTATATGGAATTTGCATCAAGAAAATCAAGCGTTTAGATGTGCTATAACAGTTCTAAACGAAGTAAAATTAGCTCCGAGAACGCCTCTCGTATAGCATCAAACCAAGGAAAATAATTTTAGATAAGGACAGGATAGAATTCGCCGTAGTCTAGTAGGTAGTGTGTTGGCTTATTAGACGTAAAGCCAGGGTTCGCGCCCCAGGCCAGACATCAAGACAAAATACAAAAAGTATTTCTTCGGCGACTTCCTCTCAGCAGATTTCTGGCAAAAACTCTGAGAGTAAATAAAATTGCCATGAAAAGTTTCTCAAAAATCTGTCGTTCGGAGTCGACTTTAAACTGTAGGTCCCACCACTCATGTATAAAATTAACACACACAACATAAGTGGTGCGAGAAACTAGGACGTTGTACAATGGGTCAATTCGACCTCCGGGTACTGTACTTGTCTTAATTGACAAGTACACGTCCTCTAACCTAACCTTAAGTAACCTAAAGATAGGATGAAGTGTCCATTAAAGGACCATGTGGCCCATCGGTAAGTAGTTGGAAGTGGCTGTCCCCTTAATGAGTTATGAGCGGACACAATTAGGCCACACACAGGGCCCGTTGTGATACCACAGTTTTCTATGTTACCCTAGTTCAGGAAACACTCGGAACTTCCGATGTACTGACTCAGACTGGCAATATCAATAAATGACAGTTGATCCAAATTCTCCATATACTAGGCACCCAGGTGTCTCTTTCTTCTCCGATAAAGTGCCGAGCATGTACAGTCTCATCCACTTTATCATCTCCACAGCTTCTACAGAAATCATTTGCAAGATGTCCAAGACCAATGCGCCTCACATGTGTTCCTATTATGCAATGCCACGTAATAACGCCTATAACAGTGCTGAGCCTCTTTAGAGTTTAAGCAGAGCTGACGCGAACCTTCTATTCGGCCTTAGTCAGATTTCTTGCACCGTTCTATTGACAAGATCCACGATTGTATTGTCAATTATAAGTTTGCAGGTTTCCATAGGGATCCCCAATGTCGAGAATTCAGTTGGTCGTACCCTGTCTGGGCAGTTCATCCGCTATGCAGTTACCCGGAATCTCTTCATGTTCTGGTGCCCATATGATACAAACATATCGATATTAAGGCACGGAATGTGGAAATGAGAAAACTCTGCTCAAAGTGGATGCATAATCGGTCAAAAAACAATAATGAATTAATGATTCTGAGCAGTGGGTGAAGCTCTCACATATACATACATACATACATAACATACATAATTGGCCTTTACAACCCTTGAGTCAGAATTACAATTTAGTTTCTCACACCACGGCTACGGCTTAAAGTCGACTCCAAACAACAGATTTTTGAGAAACTTTTCATGGAAATTTTTATTTACTTTCAGAGTTTTTGCTAGAAATCTGCTGAGAGAAAGTCGCCGAAGAAATATTTTTTCTTCGTATTCAGTTTTGTTGGACATGTCTGACCTGGGACGAACCCACACGTCTAATAAGCCAACACACTATCTAACACACTACGGTGACTCGGAGTACACTTATGTATTTAGAATGAAGGTTGCCTCGAGGCCAACATGTAGACTCTATGACGATGATAATAAATAGTTGGAAGACACAAAGGCAGAAAATTGCCATTGATTTTGTCATTGAGCAACATCCTGTAGTTTATCTTGGTTTGAAGGATATGAGGGGACTACAATAACACGTAGCGGGTTCCTCTTTACGGCAATAATGATAAGAAGATGAAAACATAGCAACATTTTCTTTGAGGTCTATATACCTATGATAAGAGTAATTAAAGTTAAAAATCATTTGCATGCCACGTACTCCTCTTTAGCATAATGTTTTGAGTCTTTAAAACTCCAGTGTAGAGTGTCTATACTAAATTGTAAATGCCCTCCCTCCCCCATATGCTTGTTTTAGGTCGATTAATGGCTGATGTCTATAAAATAAATATTTATGGATGCGTATTCCCTTTTTTTGGTACTAAAATATGGCTTCTGGCAACATGTTTTTGCATCATTATTATGAAAAAAAATTTTTTAATAAATCGAATAAAATAATAATAAAATGAAATTAAAATAATACGGTTTTAATTAAAATATTAACAAGAGTAACGTAATAACATTGATATGTATGCATAATTCAAATCAAAAAAAAGGGGGAGAGGAAAAGTACTTTCATCGCCATTAATATTGCTAAGGAATAGTGGGTGAGGAAAACAGGCAGGATATTGAAAGTGAAAAACCATTGGAAATGTTTAATATTTTTAAAATCTATAATAATGATGATGATGATTATATTTTTAGATATTCTTCTTCTTCTTCTTTTTAGATAATGATTCTCATTTTTCAAGGATATTTTTTTTCCAATTTTTTCCATTTTTTTTCTTTTTTTTTGGGGAATGTAAATTTCCTTAAATTGGTTTTGGTTTCCTTATTTCCTTGGCAGAACATACTTTTTTTTGCCAAATCTTAAGACAGATGAAATAAAATGTATTGTGCCTTGGTTTTTTATCAATGAATTATGACCGTAAATAAATGACGTTCTGTTAAATCATTATTCTTTTCTTATTCCTTCCTTTTTTTTCTTTTTTTGCTGCTGATGATTTTCATTTCCATCAACTTTTTTATTTTATTTTGTTAATAAACATTAGTAGCACCACCAACAAATAGCAACAACACTGATTAAATAGAGATTGAAGTGCTTTGATAACAGAAATAAATTGTTTGTTTATTAAGTTGTTACTGTAAGCCAAATATGGCGAAGACGAAGATAAAATATTTTTAAATTCTCAACATAACCGTTATCTTTTAGTTTTCGTGATGTTCCTTAAAATATGTTGCAATTTATTTTCTAAATTTTTCTTCTAAAAACGAAATACTTGATAAATTATACCCGCAGCATTGCCTAGTTTCTTTAAATGACTGCATGATGAACAAAACTTGGCATTACTTTTGCACAGTATTAAGCGGGGATTTAAAAATTGAATGATTATATGCACACGAACTAGCATCACCAAACTTACGCATACACGAACGTATTACACGTTTAAGCTCAGCATCCGAAGGACCATCATCACTACGGCATCTTAAGCTACAGTAATCCCTCGATTTACGACGCAGATGGTTACAAAAAAAGGCGACGTAAATCGAATTTCATATTGCTCACACTACAAAGTAGTATGTTTTTAACAAAGGACTAAAAAGTTACAGTAATCCTTCGATTTACGTAGCAGTTGGTTCCAGAAAAAGGCAACGGAAATCGAATGACGACGGAAATCGAATGACGACGCAAATTGAAGTTAGAGGGAACGACGTATATCGAACGACGTAAATCGAAACAACGTCAATTGAGGCGACGTAAATCGGATGATTACTGTATAAGCAGCCTTTATCGCTGCTTCTAGAAATACAAGCTTCGTAAAAATTATAAAAAAATTTGTTGCACTTCTCATGTTGCACCTGAAAAATCTTTTTTAATTGAACTGCTAAGCTTTTTTGAAAATACTAAGGTTTTATAGCAGTTTTGTAGTGACATTCTTAATATGTCACGTCATGTCAAGTGACAAAATTTGGCACTTGCTTAGTTTAACATTTTTGTCGCATGCAATACAAATGTGACATATTTTTGTGGCGTTGCATTTCATTAATTTATTAGAGATATTGTTGAAGTATTGTGGAAGAAGTTAAAATAGATTTAATCAGTTGAATAGTGTTGTTACTGATTGGGAGCTTAAATTTCAAGATTTTTGTTTTTTGCCTAACTTTACTTGCTTTTATCTGTTACTAGGTTAAGGTTAACTAGTGTTCCATCGAATGCGAATAAGATTTCTAAATGTCCTTAATTTTATTGTAGTTTTCTTTATAAATAATGGGTGATTTTTTAAGAGCTATAGGAAATTTAAAAAAAAAACACATAAAATTCAGAAAAATTCATGAAATCTTTATTTGAATCGATAGTACGTCCATATAATTTAATGTTTGAAGATTATTTCATGCAAATGTTGACCGCGACTGCGCCTCAAATGGTCCATCCGCTTAGTCCAGTTTTGGCATACTCTTTCCAACATTTCGGCCGGTATCTCACGAATAAATGCTTCAATGTTGTCTTCCAATGCGTCAATTGAAGCGGGCTTGTCTGTATAGACATGATCTTTAACATAGCACCACAAAAAATAGTCTAAAGGCGTTAAATCGCACGATCTAGGCGGCCAATTGACCGGTCCCGAACGTGAAATAAAATGTTCACCGAACTCGCCTCTCTCTCCTGTGTGGCATGCGGCACCGTCTTGTTGAAACCACATGTCATGCAAGTCAAGCTCTTGCATTTTGGGCATCTCACTGCAGCGCTCACCATTCACAGTTACATTACGATTCGCAGCATCTTTGAAGAAGTACGGTCCAATTTTGCTTATTTACGTATCCATTGAGCTAAAAATGAGCTTCGTCGCTGAACACAATTTTTCGATAAAGAAGTGGATCTTTGGCCAACTTTCCAAGAGCCCATTCACCAAAAATTCTGCGTTGCGGTAGGTCGTTCGGCTTCAATTCTTGTACCAGCTGTATTTTGAAAGGCTTCACACCTAAATCCTTCTGCAAAATGTTCCACGTTGTTGAGTAACAGAGGCCCAATTGCTGCGAACGGCGTCGAATCGATAATTGATGGTCATCATTAACACTGGCCGATACAGCTGCGATATTTTCTTCAGTTCGCACTCTACGTAAGCGTGTTGGTGGTTTAATGTCCAACAATGTAAATTTGGAGCGAAATTTAGTCACAATAGCCCGAATAGCCGCTTCAGTGGGTCGATTAAACTGACCATAAAATGGAAGAAGCACGCGATGAACTTTCTTAACAGAGCACGCATTTTGATAATAAAATTCAATGATTTGCAAGCGTTGTTCGTTTGTTAGACGATTCGTGGTGAAATTATAAACCAAACTGAAGACGTTTGACAGTGAAACAAACCACAAAATGTGCGTGAGCTGTTTAAACCAGTGCTGTCAAAAGGATAATAGCTAAAAAATCACCCGTTATTTGCAAGCACTTACTTTTGTAGTTAAGCTACACTAAGTAGGTTAGGTATCACCACCGCACATAATCACAAAAGGTCGCCACTAATATACACACAGAATTGGATTACGACCTAGCTTCTCACACCACTTATGTTGTGTGTGCTAATTTTATACGGTTTTTCTGAGAAACTTTTTCATGACAATTTTATTTTACTGTCAGAGTTTTTATCGGAAATCGGTGTTAAGTGATATACGGTATCTTCGGTATGCTTCTTTTATTAGGCAATATCCACATAGGAAATATTCGGTCCAAAAAAAATGTTTACTGTTTGGTCCACCCTGAGTTTAGATATGCTTTGTTCGACCTAGCGTTCCATAAAAAAGTTTCTCAAAAATCTGTCGTTCGGAGTCGACTTTAAACTGTAGGTCCCACCACTCATATATAAAATTAACACACACAACATAAGTGGTGTGAGAAACTAGGACGTTGTACAATTGGTCAATTCGACCTCCGGGTACTGTACTTGTCTTAATTGATAAGTACACGTCCTCTAACCTAACCTAACCTAATCTAGCGTTCGTTTAGATCCTCTTTTCTACTTAGAAAATATCAACCAAAATGAGTAGAATTCCTCTCTTATATGTAATTTAATCGAGGTCTAGATAGTTAAACTATAACTCCTTATAATAGTGCGGCATATACAAATGCTAAGGAATTTTTATTTCAACAATTCCAAGGTATATTGACAATTCTATCAAATTTTTTTTTGTAAAACTATGCAAAGACACGATGATTGAAGTATTTTTCAATTTTTCCTCTCTTTTTTTGACAATGCCACACATTCATTTTGTAGGCCAATAGAGAGAAACAACAACTTGCAACATTATAATATTTCAACAGTGTAACGAAAATTGTGGAAATGTAAGGCCCAAGGGAAGTGTTTCCACAAAACCCAACAACTACAACAACTAGAAATAGCCAAACAAAATCGTATAGTTATACTTGTGTTCATGCAACACATTAAAACGTATCTGGAAACAATGGAAATTGAAAGAAAAACAAAAATATTTCCCTCCTCACCCCCTCAATTAGAAATGGTCAGACATTCGTATTCATTTGCCATTTGCCAGCCATTGCATGGCAAAAAAATATTGGAATTTTTCATTTCTTACTGTGAAGAAATTTCGTCAAGATCGTTTTTTGTAGTTGCAACACCGACAACAGCAACAACAGAAAGAAAACAAAAAAATTAACGGCAGCTGCAAGCGCGAAATTTAAATGAAAAAACCCGAACAAAAAATTTTTAGTTTGAAAATGTTTTTTTTGCAGTTTTTTGTTGTCGATAAGAATCAAAAAAATTTTGAGTTTTTGTTTTGGTCTCTTTGGGGAGGAGGCAAGTTTTGTAGCATAAAAGAAAAATCCGAATGAAGATCAGGTGGAATTTTAAATGCCCTATAAAGTAGGAGAGAAAAAAAGAACAAGTGTCCAGTTGCTTGCGTACGTTGACGACATTGACATCATAGGGCGTAGCAAGCGAGAGGTTCATGCTGCCTTTACGAGAGTCTATCAAGTCTGGGTCTGGCAGTCAATGAGGGCAAAGCGAAATATATGTTGTTGACAAGTAGCGACATTTGGGATTCTCACAGATTACGGCCGATAACTATACGTTCGATATAGTCAAGGGATTTATTTACCTTGCTTCCTCCGTTACTAGCAAAATTGATGTCAGTCTGGAGATCAAGCGTAGGATCACTCTTGCCAACAGCTACTACTATGGGCTCAATAGGAAATTGAGTAGCAGAGACCTCACTCGTACAACGAAACTTATGCTCTACCACAAGCATATCCTCCCCGTGCTTCTTTACGGTGCAAAAACATGGACACTATTAAGCATTATAGTGCATTAGCCTTGAGAGTATTCAATAATAAAGTTTTTGGTAAGATTTTGATTCCAGTGTATTTTGGTGATAATATCCGCATCCAATCTTATGATGAGCTCTATGAGTACTTCAACGACATGAACATTGTGCAGCGCATTAACATTCAGCGGATGAGCTAGACATGATGTTCGGATGGAAGAGAATGTATAGGCGAGACATGTATTTGATTCGTAAAGGCCCATGGGAAAGCTCGAGTCCCCCGCACCCATGGGGAAACTCGCGGATATATATCAAGCGAAACATGTGCTCAATTCATCTTGGATAGCCCGTACTAAGGACAGGACACAGCAATGCTATCTGATTATCACATCACCATTCGATCAAATTGATCTTAATTTATGTGCATGAGAGGCAGGTTTTTATTTTCGATTTGTTCGAAATGTCGGAGACTCGTCTAATAAGTAAACATACAACCTACAGAACTATGTCCCAGATCATAGAGGAAGTCACGATAATGAGAGTGAATATGAACCTTCGGGGAGGGCAGTTTCCATTTCTAGCCTGCTTATTAAAATCGCTGTAGTCCAAGAGGAGATCTGAGTCATGAATCAGACTATACTGGAATATGGAGAATACTGTTGCAGGACACTGTAGACCCAGAGTGAAGGTTGTCTCGAGGCCAGTAATGATATATGAATAGATAATGAATAGTTGGAACACATTCATGGAATGTATGACGCATTAATGTAGGCAATTCAGATGCTAGGCAAGGAATTGCCATTTTTGTCACTGAGCAACATCTTGAGGCTTATATGGGTTTGAAGGAAACATAATCTAGTAGCTGGTGTATTAGCTTAATAGACGTGAGGCCAGGCTTCAGACATCTCAAAAGAAAACGAAATACGAAACAAATATTTCTTCGATGACTTTCTCTCAGCAGATTTCTATCAAACACTCTGAGAGCAAAATAAAAACTGCCATGAAAAGTTTTTCAAAAATCTGTTGCTCGAAGTCGATTTTAAACTGAAGGTCCTGACGCCACTCAAGTATAAAATTAACACACACAGCATAAGTTATGTGAGAAGCTAGGTCGTCATCCTAACTGATGGGTTGCTTTTATAGCTGCTATTTGTCCCGGGTACTCGAGACGGCAAAGATATATCCTCTTCATCTCATCCGCCAATATGTCTATTGGTATTGTCTTCGCCAATACCAATACCGCTTCATCCGACACTGTCCTGAAGCCACTTATCCGTCTAATCGCGCTTAGACGATACACCGAGGACAGTATCCTCCTCGTCGTCCCCACTGAGAGTGCCTCCGACCATATTGGGCAAGCATACAGCATTATCGACATTACTACCGCCGAAATTATCCTCCTTTTGACCTGGTCCTCCAATATTTGGCATCATCCTCGCCAGTGCTCCCTGTGTTACAGATGCTTTTTCGCCGATGTATTTCACGTGCTCCTTGAAGTTCAACCTATCGTCGATAATCACTCCCAGGTATTTTATAGCCCTCTTCGATTCGATCATTGTACCTCCAAAGGTCAATTCCATCTCATCCACTATCTTCCGGCCGCTTATCAAGACGGCCTCCGTTTTATGTGCAGCAAGTGTCAAGCCTGCCTCATCCAGCCATGCTCCAACATTTCGAATCGCTGTGTTCGTTTTCTCCTCTATTTCTCCTACCGTTTTAGCTACCGAGACTATGGCTATGTCATCTGCAAAGCCCACATTTGTAGTCCCGTTCGGCAATCGCAATCGAAGTACTCCATCGTACATAATGTTCCATAGTAGTGGCCCAAGTACAGAGCCCTGCGAAACACCCGCCGTCACTACGTATTCCTTTTCTCCTTCATCGGTTAGGTATATTACCTTCCTGTCCTGAAAGTAATTGTTCAGAATCTCCATTAAGTATGGCGGCGTAGCCATGTTAAAGAAGGCTCTCATAATCCGCCCCCAATTCGCCGAGTTGAACGCGTTTCTAATGTCAAGTGTGACAACAGCGCAGTATTCCTTGGTGCCAAATCTCCATCTTTCGCCCTCTATTGCATCTCTTGCAATGTCGACCACTCTTCTTATCGCGTCAATAGTGGACCGTCTTTTCCTAAATCCGTATTGCAGGTCCGAGAGAGCTCCTCCTGCCTCGGCACACGTCAGTAGTCGATTGTATATTATCCTCTCCAGTATTTTTCCCATCGTGTCAAGTAGGCAGATGGGCCGATACGACGTTGGTTCCCCTGGCGGTTTACCAGGTTTTGGAATGAGAACCAATTTCTGCTTCTTCCACCTACGTGGAAAAACATCCTCGACGAAGCACTTGTGGAACACCCTGGCGAACGTATCCGGACTGAGCCGGATAACCGCCTTAAGTGCCCTATTTGGGATTCCGTCTGGCCCCGGTGTTTTCCTATCTCCTATTCCACTGCATGCTGCGAGTACCTCCTCTCCTGTTACCTCGGGTATGGTATGAATGGCCTCCGGGTCCCTACTTATAAAAGTGTAGGGCTGGCCACGTGGAAATAATGTACCAATGATAGCCCGCAGCAAAACTGGACAACCTAGTTTAGGCTGTTTTAGAGCACCGATTCTCTTGCAGACGACTCTGTACGCCGTCCCAAAAGGATTGATGTCAGCTTTCTGGCATATCCGCTGAAAGGATAGTTTTTTGCTCCTTTTAATGTCTCTTCTAAGTTGACGCCTTAGATCCTCATATGAAGCCCGTTCGACTTCCCATGTCGGTCTTCCTCTCGTACGCTGGGCCCGTTTTCTCGCCCCAAAGCACGCCGACCGCAGTCTTCGAATCTCGTCATTCCACCAGTAGCAGGGGGAACGTCCCCTACACACAGTTCTCCTAGCCATAGCAGCATCACATGCAGTGTTGAGAATTTCGTATACGCCGCTCACTAATTCCTCGACCGTGTATGTATGTATGTATGTATGTATGTATGTATGTATGTATGTATGTATGTATGTATGTATGTATATATGTATGTATGAATGTATGTATGTATGTATTTCTTGATAAAATCAATTGGCAGTTTGATTGGAGTTATTTTAAGAATTTTCTTGACGGGGGAAAAGTGGATACAGTGAAGTAACTTTTGAGTGATTGTCTGGTGATAAGCACAAATATAGTATACTTGAGAGACTATTTCCTACAGGATGCCCTAGCTATCTCAGAAGTATTAGCGAGTTACGTGTTAAACATGCCTTTTAAATATCTGAAGAGTAATTGATAGATTAGGTTAGTGGGTAGCTTGTCGTTCACATGCAAGTTCACACGGTGGCCCGTATGGTCCATTGTGTCAGTCAGTGTGAGGTAAGTTGCATTGTCTTGATCCGTTAGTGGTGGGTTTGAATTACACTGAGCTTCGGACGAAACCGGTCAGTTCCCTTAGTGGCACATACGCCATCATGCCTAGATCTTTAAATGTTCAGTCACCCAAACAGCGATGAAGCTTGTTTTGAAGTGCTGGGCACTTGAATGAAAGCTCTTCTAATGAATCTACTAATAAAGGACGACTAAGCATTTAACGTATCCTATCTGAAGTGTCACTGTCACTGTCACTATTCCAGTGAAAGAATTCAATATTCTATAGAGTACTCATAAAAAAACTCGATCCTTAAAACTAAAAAAAGAATCCTTTTTTATACCCCCGGCTGGCTGGTTGCTTGGTCGGTGAATTGTGCAAAAAAAAATTGGTAGGAAAAAAAACAGTACAGAAACGGAATGCATAAATAAGAGAAGGAATTGTATTGTATCGGCAACATATAATTGTTACAATTGGTAATAGTTTCTCCTGGTGTCCATATAGCCAAAGACGCCTCTCTTTTTTGGGCTTTTTTTTTGTTTAACTGTTATTCTTGTATGGTTTTATTGCATTTTTGTTTCTATTAACCAAAAAAGAAACAACAAGAAAATGTTCATCATCATATCAAATGATCTAAAAGCGTTTTACCATAAACGATATGGACAATAATGAAATGGGAAGTACCTTATCCTCAGGCTTAATCGTTCAGCTACAGTCGCTTTAACTACTCGTACATCGTACATAAACATGTGCCTGTATTTTCCTGTATTGGAAGTGAGTGTTTTTTTTTGTTTTTGTTTTGCTTTTTGCCATTTCGTTCAACAATTTTTTGGTTAGCAAGTGAAGTGAATTGTTGTTTTAGCCATTCTCTATGGCCGGCCAGGCTATATGAGAGCCATAGAAAGGTGGCACTAACAAGTGCGATTTGAATTTTATAGTCAAACGTTGGTTTCTTTCTTTCTTTCGATGTCGTTTTTATTTTTCGTTTTACATTTCGAAATAAAATAAAACGTGAGACACGAATTGCAAAACAATTGTTTCTTAAAAGTCCTCTCTTTTCCTCTCTCTTTGCTGCCTTTTTTTATCATTTCTTCTTAATAAAAATCATCGAAGAATCAAATTAGTTTTGCTGGGGTATGCAAAAACCATAACCATTGCAGAGGAGCAGGCATTCTACTACCCGTGGAAAAAAAGAGACACGAAGAAGCCTAGAATTATGCTGGTGATGTATGCATGTGTGTTTATGCGAAAGTATGTATGTGAGTATGGGAGTAGAACCCATATTTAGCTCCAATTTAAAGATAATAATAGAAGAGCATAGGCATGAGTACATATGCTAGTTATAGTTGGTGTTCACTTGGAATGTTAATTTATGTTGGCAAAACGAATTAGTCGCCTTGCAAGCCAAAATAAAATTGGTTTCCCTTTAGTAACGAATTCAATACAAAATTGTACATGAACTTTCAATTCAAAGAATTAAAAATTAAGATTCAAAGAAGACAAAGAAAAGCATTTTAAAGGCACATACGATAGCAAATCAAACATTCCAACCAGTGTTGTAAATGGTTAAAGCAGAAGGTACCTTTTAAGATCGGCATATCGGATTCCACATTTGTTAACTGAAGCCTAGAACCACTTTTACTACGGTTTCAATATTGTGTGTATACAGTGTGCACGCTCTATCAAATATACAGCGTATCGAGTGATTTTCGTGTTTCAAAAATAATGATTTCGACATCAAAGACCAAAGGCTTTCCGAGCAGCCAAAAACCGTTTAAAGATCATAAATTCAAAACATTGCACGAACTAGATTACTATCGAAGAGGAAGACAAGCTTGCATAACCATTAGAACTGACTGAAGCAACGATTTCAAAGCGTTTGAAAGCAGCAGGATTTATTCTAAAGCATGGAAATAGTACGACACATGAACTGAAGCTGAGAGACTTTGAAAGACAATTTTATGTGACTGAAATCCACTTCCATCAATTTAAAAAGAAATTATTTTTGGATCAAATTATTTCTGGCAACGAAACATAGTTTCATTGCGACAATTCCAAAAGCAAGAAATCATAGGTGAAGCGCAGCCAAGTGGAATATCTATTCCGCTTGGGTTATATTCTGAAATTGGTGGCATCAGAAGGGTGTGATCCGATATGAGCTGCTAAAATCCAGCCAGACTATCACGGGAGACCTGTGTACAGAACAGAATTAATTCTTTTGAAGCAAGTATTAGCGAGAAAACGCTGTGAATATGTAATCGGACATAACAAACATGATCGGTCGTTACAATCCTTCAGTCAGGATTACGACCCAGCTTCTCACACCACTTGTGTTGTGTGGGTTAGTTTTACAGTTAGTTAGTTAGTTAGTTTGAGGGGATCTTTTTCGAGCCTATTGTTTCGGTTTTTATTGGAGAATATTTTTTATGTGGTGGGTTCCAAGCCCTACGCACAACTCAAATTTACCGTCCAGGGGATTGGACTTCGCTGCACGCATTAGTTAATATCCAGCGGGTGCTAAAATGCCATACAGGAGGGGCCACGAGCAGGCTGCGTGTCAACTTGAATACAGCAAGACAAGGATCGTCCTGGTGGTCGGCACGTTGACCACAGTCAGAAACTTTAACTTGTTTTCATGCATTGCATCCCTCCCTACAACATGGACGTTGTACAGCGTATTAATATCGTACGGCTACGCTGGCTCGGCCATGTCGTTCGAATGGAGGAGGATGCTGGGATCTGCGGAAGCCGGCGAAGAGGACGACCTTGTATCCGTTGGAAGGACCAAATCGAGGAAGCCCTGTCATCGATTGGTGTGACCAACTGGCGTAGGCGCGCAAGAAGCAGAGGCGCCTGAAAGGATGTGTCCGAAATCCGTTAATCGGGTTGTTATGGCCAATTTAGTAAGTAAGTAAGTAGTTACTTAGTTTTACATGCGTAGTTTAAAGTTGACTCCGAACGACAGATTTTTCATGACAATTTTATTTATTCTCAGAGTTTTTTTGTCAGAAATCTGCGGAAATCTGCTTTCGATTTGTTGGAGATCACTGACCTGGAGATCAGTGGTGCTCTGCGCGCTACTCCTACGATCGCTCTGGAGATAATCTTATACCTTCTGCCGCTTGACCTCTACTGCAGGAGCGTGGCGGCAAATGTTAGCAGGCGCCTCTGGGCTACTGGACAATAGCATACATCGGTCATTGGCCATACAAAGATACTGGGAGAAATTGATATTGTCGGAAGCAATGATTACATGACACCGCGATATAACTTCTCAATGAACTTTGGGACATCCATTCCGAAAAGGGAGGACTGGAGGAGTGGTTCAGTGAACCTCCTAAGGGACTCCGCACAAATTTACACCGATAGCTCCAAACTGGAAGGAGCCGTTAGAATTGGTATCTATTCGGAATCAATCGGAATATCCAAGTCCATAAGGCTACCAGATCATTGCAGCGTCTTTCAGGCGTAGGTGTCAGCAATTCAGGCTGCGGTGAAAATTATTGTGGACAAAAATGTTCACGGACGGAAAATCATCATACTTTCCGATAGACAAGCGGCCATCAAGGCATTGGATTCCAGTGTAATAAACTGTAAGACGGTGTACGACTATCGCAGAGATCTCAATGAGGAGGCGAACCGAAATGATGTTTGTATCACATGGATACCGGGGCATGATGACACTCCTGACAACTGCAGAGCGGATGAACTGGCCAGAAGGGGCACAACTATCGAACTCTCTGATGAATTCTCTACGTTAGGGATCCCCTTGGGGACCTGCAAACTTATAATTGACAATGCAACCGTAGATCTCGTCAACAGAATGGGGGCAACTTAGGATAAGGGCAGAGCGGCGCAAAAGATCTGGCCGAGGCAGGATAGGAGGCGCAGGGCGACTCTGCTTAAACTCCAAAGAAGTAGGCCCAGCACTGTTATCGGGGTCAATACGGGTCATTGCATTATAAGAGCGCATGCGAGGTGTATAGGTCTTGGACACTTTGCAAATGACTTCTGCAGAAGCTGTGGAGATGAAGAGGAGGATGAGACTATTCTTCACATATTGTGCACATGTCCGGTACTTAGTCGGAGGAGAAAGAGGTACCTGGGTGTCTACTACATGGAGGATATGGATAAGCTGTCATGTATGGATATTGGCAGCCTGAGTCGCTTCATCGGAAGCTCCGAATGGTTCCTGGAATAGGGGAAATGAGGAACTGTGGCATCATAATGGGCCCTGTGTGCGGCCTAAGTGTGTCCGCTCGTGACTCCATCGAGGGGACAGCTACTTCTACCTACCTACCTACCTGACCTGGAGTTTGAACCGAGACCGCACGTCTAATAAGCCAACACACTACCTACTAGACTACTACGGCGACTATTAGTCCATTGGTCGGAAAACGGAATATGCAACCAGATACGAGACTGTAATTTTTCGTCATGACAACGCTCGGCCAGATATTTTGTTGCCGTTCAAGAGCTATTTTAGAAACAATGGATGGAAAATTTTACATCAACCACCTTATAGTCCAGGCCTTGCTTTATCTGACTTCCATTTGTTTCGATCGATGCAGAACGCTTTCACTGGAATACGCATGTTCTTTACGAGGCGCACCATGTAACCAACATACACTGGAGAATATTTCTTCCCCATAGATTACCGTTTGTAACAAACTGCACGATCAAGATAACTTAACGTTCAAATATTTATTTTCTTTTCTTTTTTTTATTTTAAATTTGCAACTATGATTCGTATATAAAATAGGGCCCAATTGCATAAAGCAAATCTGTGTTACGTATGCATTTTAATGTTTGTAATTTGATGGATGCATTTCTTTTAGTTTATAAATATCGTCTAATTAAATGTGTGTTTAAAGTTATTAAAGTTTGTGGCAATAAAATCTATATATCTTCTTCAGGCTTCTTCCTGGCATCGGGCACAACACCGTTATTATCATTAGCAGCATTGTTATCGCTTTCGACGCCATTATTTGAATCGACAGCAGAGTTATCGTCAGGATTAATATCTGATCCGCCATTTCCATCCAAACCAGCTTCACCACCCTCAGAACCAGCTTCATTGCCATCAGAACCAGCTTCATTACCATCAGAACCAGCTTCATTGCCATCGGCATTACCTTCGCCACCTTCACTGCCATCAGCACCGCCTTCACCAGCTTCACCACCATCAGAACCACCTTCACCACCATCAGAACCACCATCACCACCTTCGGAACCACCATCTGAACCACCATCATCAAGACCATTCATTAAGCAATTCTGTAGAGCAGCCAATAGCTCATCGCTTGCAGATTTCGACTTGGCAATCACATTCTTAATGCAGGAATCTTCTGTTGCATCGATATTCTTATATGACGCGGATAAATTATCTGCCAACGTCGTAGAGGCTTTGCCCACTTCATTTATGGTCGTTTGCAAATTGGCAGACTAGAAAATATTTAATAAAAATTAAAAAATTCAAAAATACTTCCAACCCCTGTCGGGTAGAGTTACACTTACATTCTCTTTCAAACACTTGAGATATTCCAAATCATCGGATTTATTCAGACAGGCCGTCAAAGTGTTTTCCACATTTTGTACTTGCAAGTTGAGATTTTCACGTTCCTGTTTCACTTTATTGAGCTCATCCTCACGGCGTGAAGCAGCCCTTTGTATACAGGCCTCGGTATCGGTTTTAGAATTCTCCGTGGCGGCCGTAATAAGGGGTAAATATTTATCGTAACATTTAATGCCACCACCAGCCCTGGCTATGCCTGGTATCGAGAGCAGACTAAAGATTTGCGATTTCACATGGCCATCAATAGCTTCTTCAACCTGTTGTGGTGTTTCAAAGGCCAAAGAAACCTGTTTAACGGGGAAAAATAGAAAATATTTTCAAATTTGTTTCCTTTTTTTCTTAATTTTTTTTTTACACTCACACTCAACAGTTGTACTAACGCTAAAGCAACAAATATTTTCATTTTAATTTTTTCTTTTTCTTCTGGAAATTCTTACTTTACTATTTCGCTTACAAAGCTTAAATGTTGTCATGCAATTCGTATTGCTTACCTTTATATACCAGAGTAAGGGAAGATGTTTTGCTTAATATTTGCTTAGATATTGTAGATAGTGACTAGTCCCATTCCCCTCCCCATCGCTATCTAATTTTCTTGCTTTGATTTGCTTTGATTATTGTGTGTTCTGATAACACTTTCCCATAAATTGTTTATAATGAGAATATCAAGTGGCCTGTATTACAGAAAACGCCAGTTCCAAGTGTTTTATTGTTTATTAATAAATTGAGAAATTTTATTTCATTTTACGCAAGTAAAAGTACTTGAGGTGCTTGTCATGACTTTGTCGTCAACAATTGTGACTCACTGTCCTAAATATAGGTCAATTGCATTTAACTTTATAAGTTTTCCGGGAATTTAATTTAAAATTAATTAACTTTAGTATATTGATTAGAAATTATAGATTAAGACTTCGCCCGTGTGTCCTCTGTTTTTGGTTTATAAGCGTCGTAATCCGAATACAGCATTCTCACATAGTTTTCAATCGTATTTATCTATATTTATTTAATTGGTTTGGATTTATCTACACATATACGTGCATAATTGGTCATAATAACCCTTCTTCAGTTAGGATTACAACCTAGTTTCTCACACCACTTATTAAAACATATAGGAGGAACCTACAGTTCAAAGTCGACTTCGAACGACAGATTTTTGAGAAACTTTTCATGGCATATTAGGTTTACTTTCTGAGGGCGATGTGATAGTTGGCTCTGATCCCCCAATCTGCCACCTCTATGGCCTCGTGATCACCAGTGAGACACCTATCGACTTGCTGGCATTCGAGCGAAGAAGATTATGGAAAGCGAAGAAGGAAAACCTCGCCATTAGTACCGAAGATGCTAGATCTTAAACTATACGGCGATGGCAAAGTAGATGGAGCGATGAAACAAGTGGAAGATGGACTGCTAGACTTATTCCATCTATAGAAGCATGGACACAGATAAATTTTGGGGAAATTAATTACTTCCTGACCCAGTTTTTCTCATGTCATGGTTATTTCCGACAATATCTACACCGCATGGGCAAGGTGAATGATCCCGGTTGCATTTATTGCGAGGAAATGAGTGACAATGCTGAACACACATTCTTCCATTGCATCAAATGGCAAGGTGTGAAGAATGTGTTGATTGAACAGATTGGCGAATTCACACCCGACAACATTGTTGACGCAATGCTCGGAAGCGAGACGAAGTGGAGCGCTGTGAGAAGATACGAAGAATGTGTACTCCTCAGGAAGAAGGTCGACCTTGATACAGTACGACAGAATGATGCATGAGAAGACGAGCCAATAGCATGAAGCTGCCTTCGAATATGGCGTACCCAGACGTTCTTGGCCCTTCCCGAAGTAATGCAGATAACCGTCGCGGGAAGGGAGTATCCCCAGAAGAAGAGGAGGGATTGTTTTAGTGGAAGCCCCACTCGACGCAGCTGACGACGATCACTGTAAGTGCGAAGGCATTTTGAACCCTACCTCACACGCCAAAAAGAAAAAAATGGCCTCATCAATGGATAGGTCAGGGGGAAGAGCAAAGGCGTTGGGTGAACGGATCGTGTTGTTATGTTTCTACGTGTTTATGGCCTGCTATAAACAGTGTAAGAACAGTTTGGTTGCTGGGCTTGGATAAGGCCAGCTTAAGGTTAGTTATTGGGTTTATTACGAGGTACTGAGAGATTAGATCGCACCACTGAATCTGGAACAGATCCCAGCCGGACTATTGCAGGGTACGTTGCGATGAGCAGGAGCTGGAGACTATCGAACTCCTCCTCTGTAACTGTCTGAAGTTAAAGTCCCTTGGAAAGGGCTTCTTTGAGGGTTTGAATTCTATATCGAGAGCCGACATAAATGCTCTCCATAGATTCATTATTAGTTCGGGGTTTATTACGAGGTACTGAGAGATTAGATCGCTGACAATGATCTGGAACAGATCCCAGCCGGATTATTGCAGGGTACGTTGCGATGAGAAGGAGCTGGAGACTATCGAACACCTCCTCTGTAACTGTCCAGCCCTTAGTATGTTGAGGTTGAAGAACCTTGTCAGGGGCTTCTTTGAGGGTTTGCATTCTGTGGCGAGAGCCGATATAAAGGCTCTCCATAGATTCATTATTACTTCGAGCTGGTTGAGAAGTGCTAGGCCTTTTAGGCGCTCTCATGTGTATTTTGTTAGTCTGTGTAATTCGTCTGCTTCTTTATTCTGCCTTTCCTAATTCCTCTCCTTTTCCCTCTCCTCTTTAGTACGTTGTACAATGGGTCAACTGGACCTTTGGTTACTGTACGTGACTCAATTGGCAAGTACACGTCCTCTAACGTAACCTAACCGTTCATGGCATATTTATTAATTCTCAGAGTTTTTACCAGAAATCTGCTGAGAGGAAGTCGCCGAAAAGATATTTATTTCAGATTTCGTTTTGTAGAAGATGTCAGACCTGGGGATTGAACCGTGGGTTAATAAGCCAACACACAACCTACAAAACTATGACTGCTTCATTCAGATCGGTTATGTATTGCCCGAAACCAATCAGCACCTCTTAATTTGGCTTCATTTTTACTGCCTTGCAATTAATTACGTCCCATTCTAAATCCTCGCTCTAATCACCATGGGAATTCCCTACAGTAACAATAGGGGACAAGTAAACTTTCAAAGAAATTTCAAATTGTTCGCATTTATTTTTCTGCTAATTATTGTGATGTCATGATTATAAAAAAACAACTTTTCATGTAAACACTTGAACATTTTGATTTTCTTTATCTTTTTACAAATTTGAAAATATTTTATTTCCGCTACTGAAGTATTTAAAAAAACACGAATTCATTTTAATTTAACAGAGATAAACCGATTATAAATGAAATATTAGGCAGAGATGAATTCTAAATACCCTAACCTATACAGAAAGTGAAATAAGCTCAGAACATTTAAAGCGACTGCAGAAAGTTGAAAGAGTGAAATGAAAAACCTTACACCAACAACAACATTTACTCCACTTTGTAAAGAGCAAGACTACCTAAAGAAAGGAGCGTTTAAAAAGTTCTGTTATAATTGTTCCGGTTAGAAATGGAATACAATTTATATGGCTGCCGCGGCTGAACACACAGTACCTCACACGATCGGATCAATTTTCGTGCACTTTTTCGAGCGTATGGGGTCGTATCTAGGCAATGACATCACGAATGTTGGCCTTCATATGGTCAACACTTTTCTTTAATGGCCCACCATAGCATATAGTCCAACAGTGCCAAATCACAACTTCTTGGCAGCCATTTCGACTAATTAAGCGGCCATCAAACGTTTGACGCAATATATCGATTGTGGCATGAGATGTGTGGCAAGTTGCACCATGCTGGTGAAACCAATAATCGCCCACATCAATACCACGAAGAGCGAGTATAAAAAAATTTGTTATAATGGTGCCATATGTGTCTCCATTGACCGTCCTCATTTTCACACAAATATGGACCAATGATGGCTCTGCTCTATATATGTACATACATAATTGGTCATTACAACCCTTCAGTCAGGATTACGACCTAGCTTCTTACATCACTTATGTTGTGTGTGTTAATTTTTATACATGAGCGGCTGGACCTACTATTTTAAATTCGATTCCGAACGACATATTTTTGAGAAAATCTTTCATGGCAATTTTATTCATTCGCAGAATTTTTGCCATATATCTGCTGAGAGAAAGTCGCCGAAGAAATATTTTTTCATATTTTCGTTTCTGATGTCTGACCTGGGATTTGAACCGTGGCCTTACGTCTAATAAGCCCACACACTACCTACTAGACTACAGCGACTACAAGTCGCAATAAATAGTCACTCGTAATGGGTGTATTGGCTTCTGTAAGACCATGTGTGGGTTTTCTGAGCTTCAAATAGGGCAGTTTGGCTTATTAACGTATTCACCAAGATAAAAATGAGCTTCATTCGAAAAGATGATTTTTTTATGGCAAAATCGAAATCATCGTGCAGTTTTTCGTTGGCCCAATAAATGCAAACGTGGCCCAACCTTAATCGATTCATTATGTTCAGACATGGAAATATGATACTGAAAAAGGATTTAAACCTAGTTTCTCACACCACAATCTGTTGTGTGTTAATTTTATACATGAGTGGCACCACCAACAGTTTAAAGTTGATTTCGAACTACAGATTATTTGAGAAACTTTTCATGGCAATTTTATTTACTATTATTTAGAGTTTTTGCCTGAAATCTGCTGAGAGGAAGTCGCCGAAGAAATATTTTATCAGATTTCGTTATACTGAATCTTGTGCCAGAATAGAATGACATAAGTATTGCCAGATTCGAAATGACCGATCATCAAATATAGAACCAGAGGGAAGGCCATCTTGTCGACAGAGAGTGAAAACACTTGGTCCAACATTGGAGTTTATCCTGACCCTATTCGATTAAATCTTAATGTCACATCCATGAAAGAAACACACCGCCTCAAATGGTCCATAGTTGGCCGAAGATCCACTTCTTTATCGCAAAATTGTGTTCAGCGACGAAGCTCATTTTTGGCTCAATGGATACGTAAATAAGCAAAATTGTCGATTTTGGAGTGAAGATCAGCCAGAAGCATTGCAAAAGCTACCAATGCATCCAGAAAAAGTCACAGTTTAGTGCGGTTTATGGGCTGGTGGCATCATTGGACCGTACTTCTTCAAAGATGCTGCGAATCGTAACGTAACTATGAGTGGTGAGCGCTACCGTGAGATGATATCCAACTTTTTTTTGCCCAAAATGCAAGAGCTTGACTTGCATGACATGTGGTTTTAACAAGCCGGTGTCACATGCCACACAGTACGCGTAACAATAGACTTATTGAGAAGCGAGTTCGGTGAACATTTTATTTCACGTTCGGGACTGGTCAATTGGCCGCCTAGATCGTGAGATTTAACGCCTTTAGACTATTTTCTGTGGGGCTATGTTAAAGCTCATGTCTATACAGACAAGCCCGCTTCAATTGACGCATTGGAAGACAACATTGAAGCATTCATTTGTGAGATACCGGCCGAATTGAACTAAGCGGATGGACCATTTGAGGCGCAGTCGCCGTCAACATTTGCATGAAATAATCTTCAAACATTAAATTATATGGACTGTACTATCGATTCAAATACAGATTTCATGAATTTTTCTGAATTTTGTGTGTTTTTTTTTTTGAAAAATTTTCCTATAGCTCTTAAATAATCACCCATTACTATGACCTAGTAGGGATCTCACCTTGAATTGACTAACGACTGGTGCAACGATATGCTCTAGGCCTCCATGCCCCTGAAAATATCAACCTGAGTTAGAGTTAAGCAAGAAAAAAATTGAGCACTATTGCGGTCTAACTTTACATGCCACACAATAGAAACGGGGAGTTGAAAATGTCATGGACTTATTGGCCAGGCTTCACGTATATAAACTGAAATTTTTTAAAAATTTTTTGAAAACATTACAAAGATTTATGAGTTTGATGGTGAAACACACAGAAAAATTATAATTTTGTGCCATTTGAGGCCTCAGCTGTAAAATAATTTCAAAATAATTTTCTTTAATTTGTTTAAATTAAATCCTGTTGTTTTTTTTTGATTCCATATTTAATTCCTTTTGAATACTTTATGAGAATTATGTGAACATTAAAATAATCTTTTGTTTTTCACTAAATTAAGCAGCAACAGCCAGCCATTCATTCATTGCGAAAAGGATTCGCAACATTCTTTAATGTCTGCATAATTTTCTAGACTGTTTTTGTTACCCGATTTGTCTTCATCTCCTTATTTTTTTGTGTTGTTGGTACTGATGTTTCCATCAGACTGAGTGCGTTTTTAATATTTCAATGAGATTTTGTACATGAACTCCTCGTTTTGTTTGTATTTCATTTGCAACAATGAGATGATAAGACTGGAATATGAATTTCAGTTTGAATTTGATTTTGAGTTTCAGTTATGAAGACAGACGCTGGAGACATACTACGCAGTAAATGCTTGCTTTTGTTGGAAAGAAAAGACAAATGAAGAGATTTTCAGATTTTTTTCTTTTAATTTTTGCTTGGTTTGCAGCATGAGAAGGAAGGAAGGAAAGAAGGAGTTGTCATTAGCAGCAATTAATTTAAGTGAAGATTTTTTGTTAAATTAATTCATTACTTTGAAGATTTATTAGAGAATTTCTTTTCCTTAAAGTGTTTAAAACGAATAAAAAAAGGGTTTTTGTTACTTATAGGGCAGCATTTAGTAAGTGACGCATTGCCTACAGATCTTGTTAATTTTTTACTGGGAGTTCCAGTTTTAATCTTCCTGAACAATATCTCTCTCAAAACATATTTTATTTTTTTAATTGATTCTCTGTCCGAGAACATTTCTTACAATTTTTTAATTTCGAAAGAGTCTTAGTTTGCATCTTCAAAACATTACATTTGCAATAAAAGTAAATGAAACATGTAAACATGTCCATGCAATTGAAAGAAGTTGCATGTAAACTTTGTACAGAAACTTGTAACATTTTTGTTGAAAATTGCCAATGATAAGCATTGTAATATGCAAGACAAGACAAGACAAAGCAGGGATTGAAAACATGCAACAAAATTTGCTAATCAGTTAGGAAAGAAATTCTGGAAACATGTAAAGATTCTCAAAGAAATAAAGAAATGAAACTTTAAGGAACACAGTGAGTAAATTAAAGAAAAATTATTGACAAAATTTTTTAAGAATCGGTCAGTCTTTGATATATGACATCTATTCTGAATTCCTATACAAACACATACATATATACATAATTGGTCATTACAACCCTTCACTCAGGATTACAACCTAGCTTCTCATGTAGTCTAGGAGGTAGTGTGTTGGCTTATTAGACGTAAAGTCCGGGTTCGTATCCCAGGTCAGACATCAAAACGAAATATGAAAAGAAAAATATTTCTTCGTCCACTTCCTTTCCTCTGGTGTGAGAAGCTAGGTCGTAATCCTGACTGAAGGGTTGTAATGGTTAATTATGTATGTATGTATGTTCTCATGTTCTCATATGTTGTGTGTGTTCATTTTATATATGAGGGTGGGACTCCACATTTTAAAGTCAACTCCGAACGACAGATTTCAGATATTTCACGTAAAGCCAGGGTTCGAGCCCCAGGCCAGACATCAGAACAAAATACAAAAAGTATTTCTTCGGCGACTTCCTCTCAGCAGATTTCTGGCAAAAATTCTGAGATTAAATAAAATTGCCATGAAAATCTGTCGTTCGGAGTCGACTTTAATCTGTAGGTCCCACAACTCATGTATAAAATTAACACAAACAACATAAGTGGTGTGAGAAACTAGGTCGTAATCCTGACTGAAGGGTTGTAATATAATTAAGTAAGTAGGAAAGACAGAATGATCAATCAGTGTCAGTGGCATCTTAGATCTTGTCTTACCTAGCCTGTCGGCACGAGTGATCAGTCCCGAATGTCTCTCCTTATTATTAATTAGTCTTGCATCTTCCAACCAGTATAGAAGCCGCATGAATACCGTTTAAGTCTTTATAATTGACTGACTATGCGAAGCAATAGTAATTTCGCATGTTCAGTAAGGCCTTAGTCAGGTTAAAGTCCTGAGTAGTGTTCTTTGGCGGTCTTATTCCAGTTCAAACGGTTTAATCTCTAGCTTTTGAACACTATACGTAGGATTTATATGAAATAAGCTACACTTGACAGCACATCGTACGTTGAAAATTTACCCATCGGTGTAATATACTTCTTTTTCACGACAAGTTTTAATTGCAGTGGAAATATTAGAATATCATGAGAGAGAGAGAGTTCTTATTATTATTCTTATTCTTCTTTATTGCATTCTTAGTCAGTGCTTGACATGATTTATGATTCATGATAGATTCATGATTGATGATTCATGATTGATGATTAATGATTGATCCATGATTGATGATTAATGATTAATGATTGATCCATGATTGGTGATTAATGATGATCATTTACAATGCTTGACCTAATCTTGCTAAAAGGATCACCTCTAGGCGTTGTTTTTTATTGTAACCACCTTGCTAGATTTGATTATCTGCAACAATGTTGAACGGCCTTGATCGAATTTATGTGCCTAGTTCACATAAACGAAACTAAAATCCTTCTTTTCTAAAGAGATCGGTGGAGAAAAGTTCAAATCATATTTAAAATATTCCTATATTTCGGCCCACTGTTCAATAACTTCAATAGGCGTTTTTATTGCACTGTTTATGCAGTCTAACATGTCATAGACTTTCTCTCTCTCTCTCATCGTTATCATTTTAAAACACAATTGCCAACAATTGTTTTCCTAATGACAGTTTTTTTATTGTTCCTGTTTTATACTCCTTTTTTCTGATTTTCTTTTTTTTTTTGTAATAAAAAAGGATTTGCAGCCTAGAAAAACATGCAAAACAAATTGTATTTTAATGTTTTACTAAATTGCTCTTGTTTAGGGAGAACGAAAATAGAAATTAAATTTTAACATGTGCCTGTCAATCCATATATGCTATGGCATTAGAAAAGGATTATGTCCAGGTATGAAAAACTAAAAAGAAAACACATTTTAAAGTTGGTTATTGAAATGTGTTGAAAGCAAACATTTTTTCCAATTACCGGTAATCAATTTAATAAAACGTTGATTAATTTGAGAGCATACTCTCCATTTTTCAATAAATAAAGTATACTTTTGGGTTTTTAAACAATGTTTGCAAATGCAAGCATAATATTAGGAGAATTTTTAAAACAGTACGTACTGAAATAGTTTATAGCCTTGGAATGGATTTTGTTTGAGGGAAATTTTAATCCCAGAAGGAATAAATATGGAAAATATGATTAGAATAGTGAAGGATTAGAATCAACAAACATATAACCAACCTAGTGAGAAGTCTTTCTCGTTCCCAGCATACTACTTTGTCTTGGTACCCGATGGAGACTGATCCTGACAGTCCATAGGCTTCTAGGGAGTACATGCTTTTACGAACATTTGTTTATTTACTTTCAGCAGACTGCTACTATCGACCTGAGGTCCGCTTTACTGTCAAGGAAAATTACATAAGAGTCCACATTAGAAAATTCGAGGACCGTAACGGCCTCAAAAGCTATTAAAACAGTAACTATTTCCGTTAGAAAGTAACTTCAACGAAGATTTTTTAAACTCTCTGTGGAACTGAATTATGTTTCATCTTCAATATCCTTGTCTGCTTGAGTATATTATTAGGTTTTTACCTTTTAAAAACGTTTAAAATATGAGCTCGTAGATTGAAAATAAAATAAAAATTAATTTGTGTTTAGGTTTAGATCGGAGTGGTAGCTGTGATATCACAAAGCCCACTTGAGCACGCATAGCGGCCCGTTGTGATACCACGGGTGAACGCAGTCCCTGTACTGACCAAGTTCCACCAAAATCAGGGAAGAGGAAGAAGTTGGTCAGCGCAAGAGCTGCACATCAAAAGCACACTTCCCTACACTGGAAAACCAGCCAGAAAGTTTGATGAACGAAGCTATATCCTTGATATCAATAGATGATAGCTCCGTTAAGCTGACAAGAAATGGAAAGCCAAATAACCTATATCTACACCTAGCAAGAGACGGGCACTGACAAAGAAAGTGGATAACAGTCTCCCCTTCCTCAGCGGATCTGCATTCACGGCAAAAGTCGTTAAATGGGAGCCTCATTCTCTCCGCGTGTCTACCCATAACGCAATGACATGTAAGCACGGCCACTTTGGTTGAGATGACGTCACGACCAAGTAATTGGTTTGTGCGCCTTCTATCCATCAAGGACCAGGTGAGTCTAGCGGTGGAGCAGGACTCATTGACCCAGGATAGGCTGGGGTCCCGAGGGAATTTCCGCGCAATGTCAAACTTGACCGAGGCAAGTGACATACCCAGTTGAAGAGGATTCCGGAAGGAACGCACCAGCTCTGGCGAGCTCGTCGGCCCTACAATTTATGGGAATGTTACTGTGCACGGGGACCCACACCAGTGAGACACTGGTGAAGAGCCAGAAAGAAGGTCTAGACAGCGGCGACATTCCCTAGCGATCCCAGAGTTATTCACGAAACACGATAGATATCTTATCGCGGCCTGACTATCAGAAAAGACCGAGACGCGAGCGAGAGAGCTCCGTTGACGAGGATCCATTGAGCGGCATGGTAAATTGCCGTCACCTCTGCCTGAAACACGTTGAAATCGTCCGGCGGACGGAGAAAAATGTTCAGGTCCAGTTTCCCAGAGTAGACACCGCTTCCAACACCATCATCGAGTTTAGAGCCGTCGGTATATATATCCAGGACTTCCGGGGGGACAACCACGTTGGGATTCCAGTCGTCCCTACTCGGAGTCAGAAAGTGGAAACCCCTGTCAAGACAATATTCAGCAGGGAGATAGTCGATGTTCACGGCGGCCACTTGATCAACCTCTAGAATAGTGGAGTAACCAGAAGGTACAATGTGCCAACGAGACAGGGCATTAAGTCTAGTCGCAGCAAGCTTAGCCGCCTGCTTAGCGAGAAGCACAGTAGGAAGCCAGTTGAGCATTGCGAATAAGGTATTCGTTGGGGTGGTGCGCAGAGCGCCAGTTATATAAATAGACCTTCTGACCTTGTCAAGAAGTCTGACATTGTGTTGTCTCTTTAGACCAGTCCACTAGAAAGCAACACCGTATAAGAGGTTGAGTTCGATGACCGTAGAATATATCCAACTCACGATACTTGGGCGAAGACCCCAGCTAGTTCCGACCGCTCTACTACAGCAGTAAGCAGTAGCTAGATTCGCCCTCTAGTTAAGCTTGGGATCGAGGATCAGCGCCTGATATTTAATCTCGGGACTTCACGTGAGTCCGGTCCCGCATATGCTGGGAAGGGAGAAGGTCGGAATTTTATATCTCCTCGTGAAAACAATAGTATCGGTCTTAGAGGGGTTAATAGACAGTCCAAAATCCCTGACAGCGCCAAGTTTAACTTATCCGACAGTGTCTGCGGACAAATTCCCGACGCGGCAATGGCAATGTCGTCAGCGTAAGTGATGGCATCATTGCCAGAGTGTTCCAGCCCCCTCAAGAGTGAGTTGACTGCAAGGTTTCAGAGAAGTGGTGATAGAACACCGCCTTGCGGTGTGTCTTTACAAACCATTCTCTGACAATTTGTGGCCGCCACTGTTGAGGTTGTGTTTAGTTTTAATTAAATTCTTTATTGATCACACAATTCTGTGTGCCACTGTTTACAACTTGATGGAAACAACAACAATTTCTTTGTTTGTTATCCTTCTTTACACTTTTTTGTGTAAAAAATAACAATTGTTCGACAGATCTTTATAATGCAAAACTTCAAACCACGATTATTCTCTTCACTACAAGACTTCACACAAGACTGACTGAATTTTTATATGCCAGTCTGCTGAATGATCTTGGAGACGAATGTTCGTGGCTTCGCCTTCTCGAGATCTCCATAAATATAAACATCGTTGTTTCATTGTTGTTTGTGTATTTTGTTTACATTGTATGTTATTGGTATATTTTTGTTTACTTGTTTATCATGTAAACAAGTTTATTGTTTCTGTTTTTGTATCTTTTGTTTATCATTTTAATGTTAAACGATGTAACACCATCTCCATTTTCGTAGCAATATGAAGCTATTTTTGTTTCTTTAAAAATGTACAATAAAATATGACACTTACAATAGGACCCCCATTCCTTTTACAAAAAAGATTCAAAGATTACATCAAATGAGGCATTATTGCATATCCTTTTGAAGGCGTACTAACACAGGATATTATTCTTTTAATTCATAATTGCCTCAATTTTCTTTTTATCTTTGGCTATCTTAGATTCAAATATTTATTCTTGCCTTCTGATGTTTTTTTTTGTTTGTTTCCTTTTCTAATATTTTTCTCTTTTTGAAACAAATCCTGGATATTCCTTATTAGGGAAGACATTAAATGATAAGCAAACAGCAAAACAGCAACAATTCACAAAACAAGTGCGTCTTCATTTGAGCAGGCAAAATATTAGGCGAATGTCATCTGGCAAAAGTGAAATTACAGAGAAAAAGAGAAAACGGAAAATTTGTTTTCCGGCAAAACACACACACACGGAACACATACACGGAACACATACACGGAACACATACAAAGACAATAATTATCTTAAGCTTCTGCATTCAAATCTATATTCAGAGCAGCTGGATGTACTCTTGTACGCCAAAATTAATGATTTACGTTAGAGATGTTTGGTGATGATAAATGGGAGAACGCTTGTTTGCCATTCATTGTATTTGTAGTAGAGAGCAGTCCCTAACAGTATGCTTGTATTTAACTGAATGAAAAAGGAAGAGAGAGAGGGCAAGTGAGAGAGCAAGAGATAAAGTCAAGTAAATCCTTTTAAAAGACAAGTGCTAAACCAACATTTCGAAACATCATTAGACATGCTTTACACACACATACACACCCATAAACACTGAAAGTATGATACACAGCAAAGCAAACAAATACTCCTGAGGCATTTGAAAAAGGATGCGACTTAAGGATCTGTAACAGCGCTATTGTTTTAGTTACTTGATGTGTTTCTGTTTCTGTTTATGTTTGTGCTGCTTTTGATTGTTTTCCCTGCCACAGTATTTAAGAAAAATGCGATGGCAATTGTTTTATGCCGTTGAACACCAAATTATGCAGCCATTCAGAATCGTAATTCTGATACCGAAAAGGAAAAACGATTACATTTCAAGCGATAATTTAATGGAGGGCGTAATGTTGGTAACCAATTGTAAAACAATGAAAAATATCTGCAAGAATAATATAATTTCTAAGCTTTGAAATTTCATGTTTAAACCGCAGAAATAGAGTTTTAACGAGGCAAAAGAAGAAGATGCCTCAAGATGCAGAAAATAAAGGTAGTAACCGTTAAAGAGATTAGTTGAAGTCCTTTTACAATTGGTTTCAAGAAGTCGGAACTAACACGATTAGAACTACAGACTGGAAAACAGATAAATCACACGGTTGTTTACAAATATTCCCTTTGAAAAACTATTAAAAGCAGGTTTCCTACAAGGGAGATCAGTAGCCGATCAGCCACTCTAGTTAAAGTAAAATTATGGAAAATGTTATGAGTTAGTACAGTAATGCGACTGTTTTTTATAGGCCATTAAACAATTCTTTCACCACAAGCTTTCTGAAACTTAGACATCAACTCGCATGTGATGCATTACATAATAAAAACATCTGTTAATACTGCAATCCAACAAAAACAAATCGTCGCCTTCTATATAAAATAAGAGTGAAACAAGGATTATCACTATTTGTGGTAATTAACGAATTGCTCTTGTATTACGGGCTACTTAACGATCACATCTGGCGTGACCATAACCTATGCGGATGGCAGTGCAATTTGGCGAGAAATATTTGCTACATTGGGAATTGTTTATCAAGATCGAAGGGCCAGCAAAGACCATAGTAGTACGAACGAACGTCATTGGTCATTACAACCCTTCAGTCAAAATTGTTATGAAAAAGTTTCTCCAAAAATCTGTCGTTCGTAGTTGACTTTAAACTGTAGGACCACCACTCATGTATAAAATTAACACACACAACATAAGTGGTGTGTAAAGCTAGTTCACAATCCTAACTGAAGGAATAATCTCCTCGATTATTTAAAGCATACAAAATGTTTACCTCACTGAGTTTGCTGAAAACGTTAGTCACGTCAAAAGTAGCAGGAAAGACTAATGGCCTGAACAAATGGTTCAGTTCCTGTCCAATTTCCGCTACCTTTGCAATATTCTTTAGATCACCGACGTTAAACCTAACCGGTATTAATTTTGTTGTCAGGATAAAATCAATAATTGAGGCTTCATCAAGCATTGAGCTCTTTAACAGATTTCTTTTGTATCCAGAGTTGTCTACATGGATCTCCTTTTTATTTGCTTATGGACAATATGAAAAAATATTTCTCCGGCGTCTTCCCCTCTCAACAGATTTCTGGCAAAAACTCTGAGAGTGAAATAAAATTGCCAAGAATAGTTTTACAAGAGAACTGTCGTTCGAAATCATCTTTATACTGTAGGTCCCCCGCCACTCATGTATAAAATTAACACACACAACATAAGTAGTATGAAAAACTAGATCGTAATCCTGACTGAAGGGTTGTAATGACTAACTACATATGTATGTGTGTATGTAGGTGGTACAGGGTATCGTTCTGTATGCTAAACGGCAAATCGGAACATTTTATGATCTTAGAAGATCATTTACTTTGTTTGAAAATTGACAGGTGCTATGAGCGGCTGATAATTGGTAAGTTTACTGCTCACTGTTCGCTCATAGGAGAAGACAATTTGCATTACGGTTTTCTTAGGAGCTGCAATGAGTTAGAAGAGAATAAGCATCCACTTCCTCAGTTTTTGTGCGATATTATCTGTAAATAGAAAAAGTTTACTTCCTCTCTACCATATGGATATTGGTTTTAGGGGTATACAATATTTCCGTGTTTTAATTTTCATTGGATAAAGTTTTTACGTGGTGGGTTCCAAGCTCTACGCATAAACCAAATGTAACGTCCAGGGGATTGGACTTCGCTGCACGCATTAGTTAATATCTAGCGGGTGCAAGAATGCCATCCAGGAGGGGCCACGGGGAGGCTGCGTGTCAACTTGAATACAGCAAGACAAGGATCGTCCTGGAGGTCGCCACGTTGACCACAATCAGAAACTTTAACTTGTTTGCATGCATTCCATCCCTCCCCCTCTATCTTGGCTCTGCCGTTACTACCAAAAATGATGTCAGTCTGGAGATGAAGCACAGGATCACTCCTGCCAACAGGTGCTACTATGGTCTCAATAGGCAATTGAGTAGCAGAGACCTCTATCGTGCGACAAAACTAAGACTATACAAGACCCTCATCCTACCCGTGCTTCTTTATGGCGCAGAGGCATGGACTTTATTAAGCACCGATGCAGCAGCCTTGAGAGTATTCGAGAGAAAAGTACTGCGTAAGATCTTCGGTCCAGTTGGGGATGATTTCCGCATTCGATCGAACAGTGAGCTGTATGAGCTCCTCAACGACATAGACGTTGTGCAGGCTATTAATATCCAGCGGCTGCGCTGGCTCGGCCATGTCGTTCGAATGGAGGATGATGCTCCGGCGAAAGGGATTTTTGGTGCGGGGATCTGCGGAAGTCGGCGAAGAGGACGACCTTATTTGTGTTCGAAGGACCAAGCCGAGGAAGCCCTGCCATAGATTGGTGTGACCAACTGTCGTAGGCGCACAAGAAGCAGAGGCACCTGGAAGGATGTGTTGCGGCAGGCCCAAATCCGTTAATCGGGTTGTTATGGCCAAGCATTCAAACGCATTCAAACGTTCGTTTTTTTGAATAGAGAACTCAAACAAATTTGAGTGTTTCTTATGTAAACAGACGTACGTGTGAAATTGTTCGTCTTACAAAATCAAGGAACAAAACAGTGAGTGTCAAAGAAACTTATTTTTAAATTGTTTCATTGCATGTTTTCAAAATTGTAATAAAAAAAATTACAAAAAATTTCGAAATATTGTCAAATTTTTCGGGCACTCTCCTTAAGTGGTAATAGTTAAGTTTGGTGACTGTTAGAATTTTATGCATAGTGTACAGTTTCTTTTGACGCTCACTGTATGTTGTGTAGTTAGTTTATACGTATTTTTTATACTCTATAAAATTATTAGCTTGTCGTTAATGATATTCCTGGGGAGTTAGCCCCATGGAAGTAGTGCTACCAGCAATATCGATTGATATTATGTATGAACCAGAGGTAAGGAATGAGTATTCAAAACGATGAGTAGATTCGAATCATACTTATAATTTCTGATACTTATACGCATTCATACTTATTTTAATGTCATACTCATACTACTCATATTCAAAGTTTGAAATACTCATGGTACTCATACTTAACAACACGCATGATGTTATTGATTTCGACTCTCCATGACTCAACATTTACACGAATCACAAAATAAGCATGATTCGCGTACGAACACTAATATACTCACTAGAAGATTGTGTGTTTGCTCTGCTTGCTGTTTTTCTTCTTTCTTTGTAAATGCAACAACAACTAAGACTGTAAATTTTGATGAATGATTCGAATAACAGGAATCATTCATGAGTATTATAAGTACTTTTCTAAATTTATGAATCTGAATGAGTAGGCTTATGAATCGAACATTTTTCGAATGTTATGAATTTGATGTCAACGTTGTACTCATACTCATTGCAACCTGTACTTATAAATCAATGTTATAGTGAGTACGAATGAATTAGAGTAGTTGGATTTCAATATTGTTGTCTCACTCATACTCACTCATTTCATGAATACTTATGAGTAGCGAAAAAGCGATTCATTGTTGATCTCTGATATGAACCTCTTGTATTGAACAGGGCTGTTATATTTTACAGGCTTTTGTGACGGTTGGTTGCTCTATAATGCGTAACACAATGAATACTTTGGACCCCAGTGAAAATTGTACTTTTTTATTCGCTTCTCCTGCCTTTCGTAGCTGTAACTGGAATTGGAATAGAATAGTAAATGAAAGATAAAGAAAAAAGTGTACTTTTGTTGCCCTCAGGTTTAACAAGCTTCCAAAAACACAATTTTAAAGTAAAGTTTAGTAATTGAAAATTTTTTTTCACAATTTATTCATTAGCCCTGTATGACCCACATATCATTTACCAACGAGATGATCAACTTTCTTATAAATTTCTTAATTAAGTTCCATTCTATTATTGTAAACCAAATTTTTTATTTTCAAAGGAAAAACCAAAACAAGAAGGGAATGAGAGAGAGAGAGAGAGAGAGAGCAAGAGAAAGAAACACCACAGAATTTGGCTTAAGAAAATTTATATTAATAATCTTATGGTTTGGCTTTTAGGCAAAAATAACAAGAAAAACAAAAAAGAAATAGAAAACTGCTTAAGAAATCAGGCAAAAAACACTTTAAAAAGAAAAAAATCATTAAAAATATTTCCAAAAAATATATTCTGTAGTAAAACCAGGCACCAGGCAACAGGCGCATTGCTCTTCTGCTCTAATCCTGTTTCTTCTTTCCTTTTACAGCCAGAGCCTAGGCAGCCAATATTTACTCGAGAGCTTTAGAAAACTATTCATTGCGGTTTTATGAAGACGTTGTTGTTTGTTTTATCGTATCGTATACTTCAGCCTTTTTAACTGGAATTATTTTGGGGAGTCTTTTTTTCCTCTTGATTTTGATTCACCAGCTAATAAAACCTTAAGAAAAATGTTTTCAAAGAAAGAATTTTTCGGAGAAGAAGAGATGAAGAAATAATCGCTACGAAGAATATGAATATTTTGTTGGTTCATGAATAGTTATAAGAGATGTTGGAATAGAATCTTTTTTTCTTTTTGCTTTTCCTTTCGAATTTTAAGGATAAATTGAGGTTAGAATTATGGGAAGAATAACTTAAACAAAGTAAAAGGAGAAAAAAAAGAGAAACGAAAAATGGTAAGAGAAAAATGTATGCATAAACATAACATAAATTTTTAATAATCATACAGAGAGTCTGCATGGCACCAACTATGGATGCCAAGTAGCAGAGAGTTCGCTGAATAAGATCTCAGTCCGCTTTCTGCAGGATATGTGGAGTTGAAGAAGTGTGGCATCTCTTTGTAGAAGAAGACGGAGTACCTTAGGATACGATTTCTTTGAGGTTTTAAACTTTCTGTCGGAAGCTAATGTTTAGGCTGTTGTACTACGGTAACTATGATGTAATGCTAAGTAGCTGATAGTGCTTGGGATAGGATCTCAGTCGGGATTCTGCAGAATATGTGGAGTTGAAGAAGATTTGCGACTCTTTGTTGAGGAAGACTAAGTACCTTGTCATAGGTTTTCTTTGAGGGAAGCTAATGTTCAGGCTACCCTAGGATTTATAATGACATTACACGCTGGTTCAAGAGTGCCTTTTCATTCTCACGAGTTCCTACTTCTTTTTAGAACGAACCGATTAGGATGGGACTGAGATCTTTACAGATAAAATACTTGTTGAGGATACTTTCGTCAGGCAGAAGGTTTTGCAATCTATAGAGTTGCCAACTACTTAAAATATTATCGACCACGGCTATGATTGAGATACATATTGAGATTTTCTTCAATATACTTTTAAAATAAATATCCTGATTAGAAGACGCCTGCTGTGACGCCTTTGCCTAGGGTGAATGGTTATGTGAGAGAGTCTACATCGGACCAAGTATAGAAATTAATGCACTGACTACGATAAAAAATATTTAACACAAGTTGCATGCACTTAAAAAGTCCGTATCCGGTCTTTTTATAAAAGGTCTTTTTTAAGCGCTTCCTATTCTTAAATGACAATAAAACAAAACGTGCATGAGATATCATACAATATTGAAAGCCGTAGTCTAGCCCTGAAATCGAAGCTTCGAAATCAACAACTTCGGATGATCTGCAACCTCTTCTTTAATTAAAACGATGTTTGAAGTCGCCATAGTCCAGTAGATAGTGCGTCGACTTACTAGACGTGAGGCCATGGTTCAAATCCCAGGTCTTACATATTCAACTACTATCTTTAATATCTCTTCGGCTACTTTCTCTCAGCAGATTTCTGGCAAAACCTCTGAGAGTAAAATAAAATTGCCATTAGAAAGTTTCTCAAACAAAATCTGCCGTTCGGAGTCGACTTTAAACTGTAAGTTCCGCCACTCATGCACAATACATAAGTGATGTGAGAAGCTAGGTTGTAAGCTTGACTACAGGGTTACAATGACAAATTATGTATGTATGTAGGTGAGTTTGTGTAACATCGTTTAAATGTTTGCCACATTTTTTCAATTTTCCATGATCGCAGCACAGAAGACAGCTATGGTTTATAGCTTATTCGCACACATTTTTCGGCTTAAGAACACCCTACAATAAAAAGTCTAACGGTATTAACTCGCACAATTTCGATGGCCAGTTCACATTACCTTAGGATGACCATGCCAACTAATCACCGGTGCAGAATATCCAATGTGGCATTAGCTGTGTGGCATGTAGCGTCGTTCTAGTGAAACCACATATCTGTCGTTCAGGTTCAGATCATCCAATTGAGGCAAAAAAAAAAGTTGATATTCATTAAACTATAGTACTCCTCATTGCCAGTCATAGCCTGGCTAAAGTCGTTCTTAAAGGAAATATTGATCACGCTGCCAGTACAAAGTCCACACCGGTGACTTCTTTGGGATGCGTTCGACACTCTTGGGATCCTACATATGTGACTGGTGTCGTCCCACATTCAACAATTTTGTTTGTTAACGTACTCATTCATTCAGAATTAGGCCTCATCACTGAAGATCACGCCAATTGTTTCAGAGCCCTTTCAGCAAACATATGCATTTTCTTATGGTCATCCATGGTGATTGGAAAAAAACAAACGAATAAATGACAACTAATTTGACAGATGTAGCTTCAAAAAGATGGCCTTTGTCCTATTGGAAGACCCTATACTATCGGACTTGATGATCATACTGGGATGACCGAAGTATCTACATTTTCCGTGTGTAATTTGTGTTAGAAGTCAATGCCTTGTTGGCTTCGTTCTAGAGATTCGTGTGGCAATGGTGTACGATTAGATTGTCGTGACTGACAAGTGATTGTGTTCGACACTAAACACTTCGCACTACGGAAAACACTTGCGTTTGTTATCCTAGATTTAGATCATTTGGATATTTCTTAACTTCTTGATATCGATTACAGTTGTACCAATAACGCTATCGCTTCGTTTAGAGACCATTCTTCGACAGTTTCTGCGACTTTATTCGATCTCCCCATAATTTCCAGATAACTGAAGCTACCATTGGACCAAATGTCGATTTGCTGGACCACATGCAAAACCAAATACACCCTCAAAATATATTCTGGGGATTCGTAAGTATGTTTGTGTATGATCATGTTCGATACTCAATATTTAGTTGCCTCGTTATTCTCTAAAGCAACCGAAATTTTGTGAAATATTTTTCATGGCAGCGTTAAAGTTTAATTTTCCTCTTATAAACGAAGTTATGATGGAAGCGGTTGATTTGCGAGGTGGAGGTTTATGGGTGTGCAGTGCAAGAGAAACTTTTTTGCTTAACTTCCTGTTAAACTAATAATTTCGTATTTATTTTAAAAATAATAATAATCAGATTCATAATGATGATGAAAGTAATAAAAAAGTATGGGGCTCAGTGTGTGTGTGCTGGAAGAAAACTTATTCTCATGATGGTTAAAAAAGTTTTAAAATCAAAAACTTAAAATGCAAAAGAGGAGGAAACTTAAATGCTTTTTTTGCCTTTTTTGTTGTTGTTGTTTTTTGGCAAACTATTTAATAAAGTTATGAAATTGAATATTAATTATTTAAAAGTAATGTTATTGCAAATATGTACTTATGTATGTATACATATGTATGTATGTATAAACTGCATACATCGAAGTCAGACAGATATGACTTCACAATGAATACTACCGAAAAAGAGTACTTGGAAGTCCTAATGAAGTAGTGCTGAGGCATTCATACATACATACAATACATTACAATCCTTCAGTTAGAATTACAACCTAGCTAATCACACCACCCATGTTGTGTGCGTAAAGTTTACATATGAGTGGCGGACCCTACAGTTTAAAGTCGACTCCGAATAGCAGATTTTTTTGAGAAACTCGTCATGGCAATTTTATTTTACTATCAGAGTTTATGCCAGAAATGTGCAGAGACGTAGTCGCCGAAGAAAAATTTTCTTCATATTTCGTTTTGCGGGAGATGTCTGATCTGGGGTTTGAACTGTTCCCTCACGATTAATAAGCCAACACACTGCCTGCTACACTATGACGACTTCAAGTATCACTTTAATCAAAGGAAGGGGGCGGTTTATCCGGAATTTGTTAATTTCACGGCATATTCGACGTTTGAATTTCCACCTCCATCCTTATAAAATCAAACTCGTGGAAGGACTAAGCCCGACAGACCATTCACAACTCCGTAATTATGCTGTTTGGGTGCTAGAGCAACATATTCTCAATTTTGATTATTTTCTTCAGCATTGAAGATTATTTCTTACTCGGTGCTTACGTCAATAAGTACATGGTGTTCAAAGAACCCAAAAGTGATTTTTAGAATGTCATTGCAAGCTGAAAAAGTGACTATTTGGTTTAAAATTACTCTTTGGATCCAGAATACCCAGCAGACATTATATTTGCCACTTGGATAAGGATAGATGAAGTCCATTAAGGATCGTCATATTAAATGTGTCGTCTTGAGACAAACATTAATTCTGTACCATGCGATTAGCACAGTTTTTTCATAACCTTTAAGGCCGGACTGTACCTTTAAAGACCTTAAAACCATAACCAAATACGCTTAGACTTCTTTCTGAGGTGAATATATTCAGCTTACAGGGTCTAAGTTAGGGAAACCTAGTTGGACACAGCCTTCTATGTACTGTCTGGACGTAATGAAATCCAGAATTGGATAATAACGTTGCAGTACAAAAGACATAAAAAGAAACATTTCGAGTTACGA
Organism: Sarcophaga subvicina; assembly: GCA_936449025.2. Taxonomy (NCBI): domain Eukaryota; kingdom Metazoa; phylum Arthropoda; class Insecta; order Diptera; family Sarcophagidae; genus Sarcophaga; species Sarcophaga subvicina. The sequence goes on from OW388084.2 coordinate 27,083,391, forward strand.
TGGCCTCTTCGAAGACTCCAATCTCTCTTCACAAACAAAATTCGTCGGAATAACGCTTTATTGCTGCCCTAACTGTATAATCTTATCAAAATTTCTACAATTTTTCTGTCATAGTTTCGCTTTAGCACAACCAAATATGGAGCAGCAATAACAACAGAAAATACATCAGCAGAAAACGGAAACGGATGTAAAGCAACATTGAATTGTTAAAACAAATACACCCACAAGCGATTTTTGTGTAAACAATGTATCGAATTGTTGTTTAAGTTTAGCTGGCTGAGGGGAGGAAGATGGGGATGTTTGCATTTGAAAATATTGTTTAAACTAAACAAAATTGTTTAGATTGTACATGTACACGTTAGAAACACGCACATATCCATTGCCATATAAACTGGAACACTTATACTAATGTCCTTGTATGTAGCTCTATATACATATGCATTCTATAGACACATACAAATACTATTTGAAATCATAAATATTAAACAACGATATCATTTACTCATTCAGTCAATCATTCATTCTTTCAATCATTTCATTCATTCCGTCAATCTTTCTCTTGTTTACTTACCAATACATACAAATCAAAGCCTTGTTGTTTGTGAAATACGGTATCTTTGTGTGCTTCAATTACATTTGTATTGTATTTGTATATTTCTATGTGAGTGTATCAGTGTCTGTGTATGTAGAGTTTATGTCCTTGTAAGGCTCTTTTTTATGTTGCAGGAGTCTTTCCGTTTTCACTTCCTCTAACAATACAAAGTCAACAAAAAAAATGAAAGAAAAAAAAACACTTTTTTTCAAGTTTTACTATGATGATCTGTTTATGTTTGTCAGTTAATGATACTCCTTAAAAAAGGAAATTTTGAAAACATTAAGGGAATAATGTTCCATGCCAAACGTAGTCACTTTGAATACATATTTTCAAAAAAAAGCCGTCTTTATTGAAGAAATTTTAAAAATTTAAGACAAATGAAGAATACTTCAACCCCTGGAGCTTTAAAATACTTAAAAGTGTTCAAAATTAAAAGCTAAAGAGCTGAACCCAAAGGACTGAAATGACAAAGCGGAACCATATAACGTCCAATTCATAATATTTGACAAAAATAGGTTAAAAAATCAAAAATCTTACATTTCTTCCAGCTTTATTTTCGTAAAAATTTTATCCAAAGATGCTTCCAGATTTTTATACGCACCAAACAGTCACCTTTTCAGAATGCAATGACATTATCAAAATCACTTCTGGGTTCTTTGAGGCCCATGCACTTGTTGACATAACCACCGAGTGAGAAATAAGCTTCAATGCTGAAGAAAATAATCAGCATTGAGAACATGTTATTCTAGCACCGAAACAGCATAATTACGGAGGTGTAAATGGTCTGTCGTGGTCTAGTAGGTAGTGTGTTGGCTTATTAGACGAAAAACCAGGGTTCGAGCCCCAGGCCAGACATCAAAATAAAATACAAAAAGTATTTCTTCGGCGACTTCCTCTCAGCAGATTCCTGGCAAAAACTCTGAGAGTAAATAAAATTGCCATGAAAAGTTTCTCAAAAATCTGTCGTTCGGAGTCGACTTTAAAACTGTAGGTCCCGCCACTCATGTATAAAATTAATACACACAACATAAGTGGTGTGAGAAACTAGGTCGTAATCCTGACTGAAGGGTTGTAATGACCAATTATGTATGTAAATGATCTGCCGGGCTTAGTCCTTCCACGAGTTTGATTTTATAAGGACGGACGTGCAAATTCAAACGTCGAATACGCCGTGAAACTTACAAATTCGGATTATCCGCCACATTTTCTTTAATTAAAGTGATATTTGAAGTCGTCGTAGTCTAGCAGTCAGAGTGTTGGCTTATTAGACATGAGGCAACAGTTCAAATGCCAGGTCAGACATTTTCAGCAAAACTGAAGAATAAACAAATATACCTTCGGCGACTTAACCTCAGCAGTCTCCGGCAAAAAATCTGAGAGTTAAATAAAATTTCCATGAAAAGTTTTTAAAAAAATCTGACGTTCGGGGTCGTAGGTTCCGCTGCTCATGTATGAAACTAACACACAGACCATGGGTGGTGGGCGAAGCTGGGTTGTAATCCTGACTGAAGGTTTGTAATGACCAACTAGGTATAGGACGTCTGTCTGCAAATATTTTTCAAGCGAAGGTCATGTCCATGTTGAAAGGGGCGCAATATTTATTGGGTGGAGATGAAATTCTCAACCATCGTCACCTTGCTGTTCATAGTCGTCCATGAATCCCATGAATTTCTCAGTGAAATTTGGTATGATTATTTAAAGATGCCTTTTATGTGGATTCCAGAACGTAGGAATAATGTGGATTGCTGATGAACTGGTTATGGCCGATACGAACCTCGCAATATAGGATACACAATTGAATTGACTCCGTTAAACTGGCTGAACTTTGCATACATCCACAGTTCTATTGTTAGGCATACATACATACATACATAATTTGTCAATACAACTCTGCAGTCAGGATTCTGACCTAGCTTCTTACACTATTTCTGATGTGTGTGTTAATTTTATACATGAGTGGAGGGACTTACAGTTATAAAGTCGACTGCGAGCGACGGATTTTTGAGAAACTTTTCATGACAAATTTATTTACTTTCAGAGTTTTTGTCAGAAATCTGCTGATAGGATGTCGCCGAATAAATATTCAAATTTCGTCTGGTTGAATATGTCTGATCTGGGGTTTGAACCGTGGCTTCACGTCTAATAAGACAACTCTCTACCTACTAGACTACGGTGACATTATAGGGGTGTTGATTTCTTAAAGGGATTATTTGATTTGCTTGTAAATCGATGCTAGAGTACCAAAGTTTTCCTCTACCCCTAAAAAAATTTCTTTCTTTTTAAATTTTTGGAATATTCACTGAATGTATTTATGGCCGAAGTGGTGATAACACCCCAAAGGTATGAAAAGCATAACAGAGGTCTTGTTTTCACCTCCTCTAATAATTTCCTTTTGCTTACATTATCTTAAAATGCTTCTTTTTAAAATTCTTTTAAACAGACGTATGCATTATAAATGTCTTCACTTAATCTTAACTACGCTGTGTACATTAATATGAGAAATAATTTTAACTTCATTTAAAACGTTTTCATTATCTTATCGTATCTCATCGCATCTTATTTTATCGCATCATATCAATAATATCCGCGTAAGGAAATACTGAAAATTATAATTTGTGTCAAAGAATTTTGTAATAAATTTAGCAAAACTTTTTTCAAATAAGTTTTCAATAGCGAAACTTACAGTTTGAGTTTCAGTTTGAGTTGTCGACGTCGTGGAGTTTTAGTTTCAGTTGCAGTTTCACTATGATTTTTTCTTTCGTATTTTAGTTGCAAATGTATCAATTATATTTATGAAATGAAATGTTTAAGACAAAATGTAAATATTATTTGTATATAACAGACATTTATGCACACGTACATAAATACATACATTCATACATAACATACTCATACAGTTATTTGTGCATAAATAAGTCATAAATAAGCATTTTCATCGTAAAACAGGAAATTGTGCAGCAAACAACATAGAAGGCGCACAGTGGAACAGAAACAGTTTGAATGATAAAATAAAGTTTGCACAAGATATAGGCTTCCTATAGAAAGTATGGTTCGTACCCTTTAATGGTGAATGTATAACAACCTACTAAATGGCTTACGTAAGTGCCACTAGACCTCTCTCGTGCAACAAAACTAACACTTTACAGGACACTCATCCTACCCGTGCTTCTTTATGGCGCAGAGGCATGGACCCTATTAAGAAAACAGATGCAGCGGCCTTGAGAGTGTTCGAGAGAAAAGTACTACGAAAGACCTTCGGTCCAGTGTGAGTTGGCGATGATTTCCGTATCCGATCCAACAGTGAGCTGTATAAGCTCCTCGACGACATAGACAGTGTGCAGCGTATTAACATCCAGCGGTTGCACTGGCTCGACCATGTCGTTCGAATTGAGGAGGATGCTCCGGCGAGACGGGTATTTGATGCGGGAATCTGTGGGAGTCGGCGAAGAGGACAACCTTGCATCCGTTAGAAGGACCAAATCGAGGAATTGGTGTGACCAACTGGCGTAGGCTCGCACGAAGCAGAGGCGCCTGGAAGGATGTGTTGCGGCAGGCCGTAATCTGTTAAACGGGTGGTTATGGCCAGTTAAGTAAGTAAGTAAGACATTGGTACCCTATATTTGGTCTTATTGTATCTCATCGATAGCCATGCATCAGGGCTTAAGATCTTTACGGATTTCAGTTGACAAATTTCCGATGGTCCGGCTATGCTGTAAGTGATCCATTTGTGAGTAAAATTCTGGCATACTTTTGCAAGCATTTCGGCCAGTATCTTACCAATGGCCGCAGTAATTGCATCTGTAGGTGGCGTGCATCTGTACATGTGAGACAATGCGTTCAAAAAATATTGCAGTAGCGGTAGCAGTCGGTGAAAATACAGCTCAACTCAATAGGTTGATGATATCGTTTGTTGTATAGCATGTGAAACTGCTTTCTAGAATGCCAACCAAACCCAATGCTTTGGAAATACTTCTGAATCTTGAGTTTTTGTTTGGTGACGTACCCATTGAACTAAATTTGAGCTTCATTGCTGAAAATTTTTTTCCAATAGAAGAATGTATTATCTTACGCCTCTTCTTAGGACCATTTATTAAACAAACAATGTTGTGTTATGTCCTTACTTACTTACTTACTTACTTAATTGGCCATTAACAACCCGATTATCGGCTTTCATTCTTCTTTAGCACAACCTTACAGGCGCCTTTGCTTCTTAAGCGCCTTTGGTAGTTAGTTACACCAATTGCTGACAGGGCTTCCTTGACTTGGTCCTTCCAACGCAAGAAAGACCATCCTCTTCACCAACTTTCGCAAATCAACGCATTAAATACTCGTCTCGCCAGAACATACTCTTCCATGCGAATGACATGGTTGGGCTAGCGCAGACACTAAATGTTAATATGATGCACAACGTCTACATCGTTGAGTAGCTCATACAGCTCATTGCTGGATCGAATGCGGAAATCATCGCCTTTTGGCACTGGACCGAAAATCTTCCGAGGGATTTTTTTCTCGAATACTTTCAAGGCTGATGCATCAATGCTTAATAGTATAAATGTTTCCGCGCCGTAAAGAAGCACGGAGAGGATGAGCATATTAGTTCTGTTGTACGGGAGAAATCTCTGCTACGGCTATTTTTGCAGCAGCTATATTTTGTATGATATCGTATCAGGGTTGCTACATAAAATCCTTCAGGTGATCGCATAAAACAAGTTATTACTGCTGTTGCACCAATCGTTGTTAGGTACTTATAGTCATCCAGGATACTTGTGTCTGACTATTGCCGTAATGATGTTCCTCAGATCACTTCCTGTCAGGTTTAATATAAATTTTGTTCTGCATATATCCATACGGGCCAAATCTGTCTAGTCTGTTTGGTCTGATCAGTCTTAAAGAGAGTCCATTAACCATTTTCCAAATATTTAAGGTTTGTGTGAAACTCACAAGTATTTTATTTGTAATTTGTTTCCCCGCTTACCCCCACAGTTACTCCTGTCAGGTTTAATATAAATTTTGTTCTGCATATATCCATACGGGCCAAATCTGTCTAGTCTGTTTGGTCTGATCAGTCTTAAAGAGGGTCCATTAACCATTTTCCAAATATATAAGGTTTGTGTGAAACTATTTGTTTGAAAAGTATTTTATTTACAATTTGTTTCACCGCTTACCCCAACAGTCCCTGTGTAGAGGAATGCCAATGCCAATTAATTTTCCTTCACCAGACTTTGTAGGAGTTATCTGCTCTAGAGACCATTGGCATTCTTGAAAAATCTTAGATGTGGTGTTCAAATATTTTAGTGATCCAATGACCGCGTGACTGTAAGTGTGTATGCATACGAGTATACCTATCTACCACACCGGATTCGCACAGCGGCAATGTTTATAAGCATCATTTCAGCCTGAAATACTACAGTAATCAGGAAGTACAAGAGACAATCTAAGAGATTTACATACACATATCTACATACAGTGGTGGCCACGAATTTAAGACACGACATATGACTGACATGGTTGTGATAATTTCTACAACTCTATAATATTAAATTAGATATTCTTTATTCTTCAATGTACCCTGTAATATTAATAGAAAGTACCATCATTTTATTTTGTTTCTTTTTACATTTTGTTGCATTTTGATCATATTATTGTAAAAACGTGTATTTGGAACTGGCCACGAATTTAAGACATTTCAGAAATATCTGTTTTTTAAGTGATTTTTTGGTGTTTTTTGGAGCTAAACGGTGTGTAACGAATGTTTTATTTTATTTTACGTTGGAATACATTGAAATATTTAATTGGAAATGGCCAGAGGTTAGAGTTCCGATGCCGAGCGAAAACTGATCCAACAACTAAAATCTGGCGGAAAAACAGTAATGGAGATATCCAAGCTGCTTAAATGTTCTAGATACAAGATTTACAACGCGCTGGAACACATCAAGTAACATGGTACCACCAAAAATGTCAAACAGCAAACTAAAGCCCGAAAAACTACACCCAGGGAGGATAGTTTAATTTATAAAGTAGCTGCTAATAATCCTTTCACGTGCTCAATCATCAAGATTTTGGTATTGATATTTCGTCTACGACAATAAGAAGACGTCTAAATGAGGAAAACTTGCGTGGGTGTATTGTGCAACGAAAACCACTTGTGTCAAAAAAATATCAAATCCCGACTAGCGTTTTCGAGAGAACATCCCAATAAACCGATGATATATTGGAAAAATATACTTTGGAGCGACGAGTCGAAGTATTGCCACCTCGGGTCTGATGGAAAGCAGTACGTATGGCGTCTTCCAAACCTGGGATATCACCCAAAGTACACCCTTAAAACTGTCAAACATGTTGGTGGAAATGTGATGGTGTGGGCAGCAATTTCTTGGCAATATGTAGGTCCCATTTACAAGATTAATACTAAAATGAACCAGCACGTTTATAATAACATTCTAACAGACACGATGATACTATTTTTTGAACACAACATGCCCCTAATATTGATATTTATACATGATAATGACCCTAAGCACACTTCACGTCTTGAAAAGAGTTACTTAGAGAAAAACAATATCACTGTTTTAAAGTGGCCAGCTCAATCTTCGGACCTTAATCCAATTGAGAACATGTAGAATGATGTTGAGGAACATGTACGAGCAGTAAAACTAAAAAATTTAAACGATTTATGGGAGGGAAACCTAAAAGACTTGGTATGCGATTCCAACGCAACTTTGTACGGCATTAGTCGAAAGTTTACCCAGGAGATGAGCTGCTGTGATCAAAAATGAATGATTTTCCACCAAATACTAGGTTTTTTTTTGAAGTTGAGCTTTACTTTAGTGAATTATGTTTTATTTTGCCTATGCCTTAAATTCATGACCAAGATAAAATTTGTGTCGATCTATATAATATGTAAATAAAAATTTTTAACCAAATATAGGTAGCAAAATATTATTAATTTTTCTTCATAATATTACTAAAATCTTAAGAAAAATGTCATGGACCTAAAATTTTTTCGATAAAATGTAAAAATTATCACAAATATAAAAGTAAAATGTCGTGTCTTAAATTCGTGGCCACCACTGTATATAGTTGGTCATTACAACCCTTCAGCCAGGACTACGATATAGTTTCTCACACCTCTTATGTTGAGTGTATTAATTTTATACATGAGTGGCGGGACCTACAGTTTGAAGTCGATTCCGAACGACAGATTTTTTTAGAAACTTTTCCTGGCAAAATTTTTTATTTATTGTGGAGTTAAAGAAAAATTAAATTTAAATTCCAAAGAAACCCAGCAGACCAGCACCTAAAGGTAAAAAAATGTTTTCGAATCTATTAAATAAAGGGTCTACCTATTTACTTTAAAAAAAGCCATCTACGAAGACGTATAACCCCTAACCTTTAGGGAAGGAAAACATCAGCAACGAATATCATAACCACATCAGTCAGCAATGCACGATCTCTTGTGGAAGAGCAATACTCTACCAAAAAAACTGTTTCAACTTTGCACACAAAAAATGTTCACAGATAGTGTTGTTTCTACGCAACGACAGTTCGCAACGCTATCATTCTGGAACTTGCCATACGACTTATCTCGTTACATGACTTATGTTGTGTGCATTAATTTTATACGTGTGAGGCGGTACCTACAGTTTAAAATCGACTCCAAATGACAGATTTTTGAGAAACTTTGCACGGCAATTTTATTTCACACTCAGAGTTTTTGCCACAAATCTGTTGAGAGGAAGTCGCCAAAGAAATATTTGTTTCATACTTCGTTTTGTTGGAAATGCCTGACCTGGGGTTTGAACCTTAGTCTCATAACTAATAAGCCAACACAGTAGCTATTAGACTATGGCGACAGCTAAGAGATTGAACTGTTCTAAAATCACTTTACCTCCGACTTTATCATGTGATCTAAACGTGTCAGTGAAAGCTACCAAAACCAGAAGGAACTATCAGGCGTGTACTTTGTAAAATTAGGATCGAAAGTGGGTTCAGATATTTACCCTAAATTTGGGCACGACTATAGTTCGTCTGGCGTAAAGTCTTAATCCTGCGTTTGTAGCGACTTCTTTCTAAAACGTGTCTGATAAATAATGTAGTTCTAATCCCCCAAAATTTTTCAGATATCGTGTAGTCAATTACTATATGAAGATCAACTTTACCCTAAATTTTGGCCACGACCACAGTTCTAGTGGTGCAATAGAAGCGACTTCTTTTGCCAACATTCCTCCTGAAAAATTTAGTTCTAAAAGCGATTGGGTTTGATGAGTCCTTCACTCTAATAAGTAATCGAAGAAACCTAATAAAGAATCTGTGAACATTTTTAATATTTTATTGCTTTATTTTCTTGAAGCCCACTGTACCTTCATGCTCAATAACGCATCCTTAAAAAAATATATAAAAGAGCACACACTCATACATTTTTGTTTAGAAATAATACACGCCATGTACAACTGGCAGCACAAAATGCATTTGCAACATACAAGTAGCATGCAACGCTATTAAATATATTCATTCTTCATAAGCATGTATTTAAAACTGTCTAAGCATGTGTGTATGACTGTGTATGTATGTATATGAGAAGAGTACCAAACGACAAATACACAGGACTACAATGTAATCATATGTATATGTGGAGTATATGAGTCCCTAGAAGTAATAGACTTGTAGTACCAAAAAAAAAGAAATTTTTTTTTGTAAATAAATAGTTGCAGCAAAAGATATGTATACATACATACATATATGCATATATACATATGTATATAGCATAACTACATATGTAGACAGTAACAAATACTTTTGAAATATATTACAAGTACTTTAAATGAAAAACGAAGAAAAATTCTTCTTGATGTTGTTGATAGTAATACTCCACCCCACTTAATGTGTGGAAAATAAAAGGGTGATCCTAACAGTGATTCAGACGAAGCGATACCTAAATTACTAGAATTTTCTATACTAAATTATATCGTGGAAACTTAGAAAAATATTTTAAAAAAATATAATACAATTATGGTCCACCCTATGAGTGTTATGCCTGCCTTATTTGTATGAAATATTAGGAAAATAAAGCAAAGCATCTTAAGCAAGTTATGAAAATTGTTAAAAAGCAATAGATTCCATTTATTCTTGCAATATTTTTTAAAATAATTTCAGCAGAAAAATACTTTTTTTTATTGTGGAAAATAATTTTTTTTCCAGCCACATTAAATGTCAACATAAATAGTGGACATGTGGCCAAAGTCCCAAGTATTCATGCATTTGAATTAAAAAGAAAAGATTCAGAAAAAAGTTTATTGCAGTTGCACTCTAATCAGGCTTTCCAAAAAGTTTTAAAGAATTTAAAATTTTGATAAAAAATTTTAAGAAAACTTGTAAAAATGCATGATTGTGGTTTTTATATATGGTTTGTGTCTATACTACATTTTGGAGAGTTAACTTTTTACTTTAAATGACAATACAATGTATTACAGCCCCTAGTCTCTATAGCAAATCTCCGCAAAGAAGCTGAACTTCATGTAAGGCGTCCTTCCAACGCACCTTAGGTCGATCTTTTGTCGCGATCTCCTCTGCCTTACTTTCCAATATACCTTTACTCATCTCTATAGTAGCTTATTAGACGTGACGCTACGGTTCAGACGCCCAGGTCAGATATCTCCAACGGAAACCGAATTATAGAAAAATATTTCTTCTCCGACTTTCTCTCAGCAGAATTCTGCAAAAAACCCTGTGATTTAATAAAATTGCCATGAAAGGTTTCTTAAAAATCTGTCATAGGGAGTCGACTTTAAACTGTAGGACCCGCCACTCATGTATAAAATTAGCACACACAACATAAGTGGTCCGAGAAGCTATGCCGTAATCCTGACTGCAGGGTTGTAATGACCGATTATGTATGTATATGGTTTGTGTCTGTACTACACTTTCGAGAGTTAACGAATGTAATTTATTTCTACTTATTTTACTTTAAATGGCTCTATAGACGGTTGCAGCCCCTGGTCCCAAAAGGAGCAGAAATTAGTACAGCAGCTGAACTTCATGTAACACTCACTACATCTAAGAAGACGTTCTTCCACCCCACCACCATTAGGAAGAAATTTTGTTTGGATCCTTTCAGCCTTACTTTCGAATATACTTTTACTGATCCCGCTATTTTCAAGGCGGAGAACTAGGCCTAGCCTCTACCAAAACCTTTGCGTGAGGTGTAGCCCCTTGACGCCCTTTGACTTGACGAGATGGGATTCCAGAGCTTTAATTGCCGCTTGACTGTCTACACATCTGATCAAGTTCGAGGCAGGTTTCAACCCCTGTTTTAACCATAAGTGAAGCTTGTAGTGAAAATCTCCGCCTGAAATACGCTGGCCTGGTTAGGTAGGTAATCCGTATGACCCGCTCAGTATCAGATTATCCGAATAGACCCCAGATCCAGTTCTACATTCCATTTTCGAGTTATCGGAGAAGATCGTTACATCACCGTCACTGTTGCCAGCTTCAGCAACCCATTTTTCCTATGTGTGAGTGTAGGTTTTTTATGTTCTTCCGAAAATGGTCTGTGGTGCCATGTAGTCCATGTAGTCCAACCCGTGTGATTCGATTCTACTTCATGCAGTATTGAAGCATGGCCCAGCGGTCATGGGCTAAGTATATTTGAGAACTCTTAAGCCTCACTGCAGCCTTAGCATCCAGGTTTTGGACGTAGAGATAAGATAACCTTGAGGCCAGTCTCCGGCGTGGACTGCAGAGCTTCCGTAATGTCCAAGCAAGCCCACCACAGTACCTTGTTGAGCGTAGCGAAATAGGTCCTTTTTCCATTTTATAATGTGAGAGCTGCGAGCGCTGGTATTACGCTAATGAAAATTTATACTAAAGCTGCTTAAGAAATTAAACAGCTAAAGTTAGTGTGGCCTGATAATCTGCGACGCTGGTATGCTCGCGTTTCGCCGGGCTGTGGCTCGCCGGATGGGCTGGTTCTTGCCGATTAACTGTACCAAAAAGCGCACTCACATATAAAAAATCTATAGCAGCTTTAGATCCGAACAATCTGCGAAAATAAAACACATGATAAGGGACCCGAAAGTGAAACGTATAACAACGGAAACTGAAACCAAACGGGTGACAGATATCTACTCGGGTTCCACAAATGCAATGAGGACAGTTTACAAATGTTCTTGAAGCTCTACTCCCTCCCACAGGAATCCAAAGGATCCTTCCATGATAGCTTTAGATTTTTGGAGCTATCCCTAATACTAATGCGTATAGGTCGTACAACCGCTGTATACATCCAGTGGATGATATGAGGCTGCACGCATCTAATGTACTTTTATAGACTCCGTGTTCCTTCTCTAAGGCAGTTTGCTGTCCAGAATGATTAGACTCGAATTACTTGTGCATTTTTTCAAGCGTTGTCTTAAGGTGAACAGGTGATCAAACGCAATTTTGCTTATGTTATCCAAGGATGGGGGCCACTATGCGTTCTCAAGTGTGCTGTGGTAATCAAAGCTACCACTTCGACGTGTCCATATGCGGTTTGAAACTCTCACACATTCTGATGGATTATATTTCACAGTCGATGTTAAGGATGTTTATGTGCCTATGAATTCCACATTCCCTAGCCGCAGTTTTAAAACCAATAACACTGTTATGACCCTCAGTCCAATATTAATATTTGCTGTTGCTTTAGCCTATCTGTCTTTTGATGAGAATTGTTATTAAATTTATCGATTACAAGGCAAACAGACTAACCATCACCATAACCCTCTAAATGTTGCTTTAATAACTACTACTTGCCACTGCCACACTTTGTTGAACAAAAAAAAAAAAAAAAAAAAACCAGGAAGTTGAAACTAAAAATCCTAAATATGTTTGAACATGCAAAACGTGCTATCAGGGCATATGGACAAATATTTCAAAAAATTTGCTTGAAAATTAACCCCTTCAAAGCCAATTGGGAAACATATTACTTTATATGGTTGCTGCAATTCGAAATGGTTTAATTTGCTTGTGACATTTTTTTGTTTTTTTTTTTTGTTGTTTATAAACTAAACAACATTGCATGCTTTAACAAATTCTATTGGTTCCTACTCATAAACATTATGCAGAAAATCATACTCTAACTTCATTCATTCCATCAGATTCAAACATTCAAACATTCATTCGGGCCTTCATTCAAAGGAGGGAGAGCTCATGACTTAATATTGCATATTGCCATGCGCTTTTCTGTAAATATTTGCATATGCATGCCATTTTAATAAATTTTTAGTTTCATTATTTCTATTTGTTGTTAATGTTTTTGTTGTTGTATTTTTTTGTTTTAAAATCCAGCATAAGATTATAAAAAAATGAGCAAAAACTTTAACAAAAATTATTAGAGAAGAAAACTTCCCACCATCTTTACTTATTACCTCCCTTAAGTGAACCATGCTTGTGTTGAAAATATGCTAAAATAAGATCCATTGTAGGGAAAACATAGGAACTCCGTTTGAAATTAAAAGTTGGGAAAAAAACCCTGAAATACGAATATTGCCTTCCTTAACTAAACCATGCATGTGTTGAAAATATGCTAAAATAAGCTCCGAAAGTAGCGAAAGAACTTCGAATATTTTTCCAGAAATATTTTCACTCGCATTTAAACATTACAAAGCATTTTCTGCATTTTCTGCATTGGCAGAAAGTGTTTGAATTTTTACTCCTTTTTTGGTTTATTTAAGGCCCAGTTAAATGGGCATGAAAATACTGTTTAAAAAAGCATAGTTTTGCATAAAAATGCCATCATCGTCTAACATTAAATTGTCATATAAATATGGCTTAAAACATAAGACATGCAGAAAAAACTGCAGGGAATACCTATACACTTAAGGTGTAACCCAGTACACCGAAAAGTATGGAAATGAAAAAAATTTCATGATTTTAAAAGGCTGGACGTTTGCAGAGTTACAGGCTATAAAACCTATTCTCTTTTCATATATGAAAACCTATGTGTATTCAATAAAGCAAAATAAAGGTCATTCTATAAAATCTGAAACACAGAGATAATGCCAGACGACATCTGATAAGAGGTTATCCATTCGGTTTAAAAATTAAAGTTTAAGGTGACATATACCATATTCTGAGTAACATAGACCATATGCTCAGTGTAGTGTAACATATCAAATCGAAACCATGATCCTAAGCTAATAGTCTAACACACTACCTACTGGACTACCAGGGCATCCAAAATTTAAATAAAATCACACAGAAATATATGATTTTGCCTATACTTTTATATAGAATATCATTCAAAGGCGAAGTCGCCGTAGTCTAGTAGGTAGTGTGTTGGCTTATTAGAGCTAAAGCCAGGGTTCGAGCCCCAGGCCAGGCGACTTCTTCTCAGCAGATTTCTGGCAAAAACTCTGAGAGTAAATAAAATTGCCATGAAAAGTTTCTCAAAAATTTTTCGTTCGGAGTCGACTTTAAACTGTAGATCCCGCCACTCGTGTATAAAATTATAACACACAACATAAGTGGTGTGAGAAGCTAGGTCGTAATCCTGACTGAAGGGTTGTAATGACCAATTACGTACGTATGTACGTGCAAGTTAAAAAAATGGTTATCACACGGCCAAAGAGCACAGATTTGGCGAGAACAAAAATGGGTATTTAACCCATTTCCGGATGCAATTACACTTTTCTTTAACCACTATTGAGTTCTTCCAGTTGCAAATGCTACACTTTTGCTAATTTGAATAACCACGGAGTAAGAAGAAAGCATCATTGCTGAAGAATATTTTCTTCAAAAAAAAACCAGCATTATAAGCCTGCTGCTCTAGCATCTAATGAGCATATCTGTTCAAAGGAAGTATAACATTTATGGGCTTTCCTCACAGAGTAAATACCAACAGAAGCATGGACTATTTTATTGTTTCAACAAAGAATTTCGTTACATCTGATGTACTGATGAATAATAAATCAGGATTTACTAGAGCCCCAGCTCACAACTTATCGCAAAGTGGGTTCACACTCTCTAGCAGTCACTATCACTTGAGTGAACTTAGTTTTCCTACCAGAATAACAGAAAAACAAAATTAAATTTGAAACTTTTCGATATAACGATCTATTTCTTTATTCAGTCCCGTGGTGTAAGTTTTGCACTAAAAAAAATAAAGGGTGGTTCATTTAAAAGTTTAAATTACATACATACATACATAATTGATCATTACAACCCTTCAGTCAGGATTACGACCTAGTTTCTCACACCACTTATGTTGTGTGTGTTAATTTTATACATGAGTGGCGGTTTAAATTAAAAAATTAAAATTTCGCCAAATAAATTTTTTTTGTTGTGAAGTACCATTGCTCCGATTAGAAATGGAATATTATTTCATTTCATTCTGTCACGGCTGGACTCACAGTATCCCCTTCGATTGAATCAATTTTCGTGCACTTTTTCGAGTGTATGGGCTCGCATCTCGGCAATGGCACCACGAAGCCTTCAAATGTCCAATTGTCGCCAAAAGAATTTTCTTTGATGGAATATTATTTCATTTCATTCTGTCACGGCTGGACTCACAGTATCCCCTTCGATTGAATCAATTTTCGTGCACTTTTTCGAGTGTATGGGCTCGCATCTCGGCAATGGCACCACGAAGCCTTCAAATGTCCAATTGTCGCCAAAAGAATTTTCTTTGATGACGGCCCACAGAAAACAGTTCGACGGTGTCAAATCGCAGCTTCTTGGCGGCCAATTAACGTCACGAATTCAGCTAATTAAACGGCCATCAAATGTTTGACGTTATAAATCCAATGTGGCATGAAATGTGTAGCAAGTTGGATCATCTTGTTGAAACTAAAGATCGTTCACATCAATAGCATGAAGAGCGGGTAGAAAAAAATAGATTATCATAGTGCGATACGTATCTCCATTGATCGTAATGGATACCCTGTCCTCATTTTCAAAGCAATATGAACTAATGATGCCTTCGCTCCACAAGCTGCACCAAACAGTCAGTCGTAATGGATGCATTTGCTTCTGTAAGACCACGTGTGGGTTTTCTGAGCCCCAAATACGGCAATTTTTCTTATTAACCTACCCATCTAGATGAAAATGAGCCTCACCCGAAAAGATATTTTTTCTCCAAATCGACGTCGTATGAAGTTTCTCGTTGGCCCATCTAGCGAAGTGAAATCGAAGCGGATTATCATGCGGCTTCAACTCTTGAACCAATTGAACTTTGTAAGGCGTTATACCGGGATCTTTTCGCAAAATTCGACGTAAACTGGTGCGTGAAATGTTCAATTCTTGAGAACAATTGCGAGTTTGAGGGATTCTACGCACTCTCTCAGACACAGCTTCATTATTTTCGAGTGCACGCACTGTACGAGCACGGTTACGTCTTGGCACATCAACCATGAAACCAGTTGCATGAACTTTAGCAAAAAACTTGAGTATACCGGGCACTGCTGGTCCTTCTCTGCGATCAAATTTTGTACAACATTTTCATGCAATTACCGACCAATTGTCTCCCAACGTTGCTCAAGTGTAAATTTATTACGTACAGTGAAGATAATATACTGAGTTTTGTGACAGAATGACAGAAAGTATTGCCAGATTCGGAATGGTTTCGATGGTTCAAATTTAAGCCGTTAGATGGCCCGCCCGATAGATTCTTGATATATCACAAAGCTAAAATCGCTTAGGCATTAAAGCTGTCATTGTTGAGTTTGGCAGGAAATTAGTTATCGCCTCGGCTTAGCCATCAATTTTTTCTTGGGCTAAACTTTGTTTATAAAATTAAATGGATGGAACGTAGTACCAGACCGCTAAGTTATTGAATTATTTACAAACTACATTTTCCCCCTTGGCACTTATAGCTGCTTCAGCATCATTCCATTTGTAGTTTTGCATTTAGACTTCATGACAAATCTATTTTATGGTTTACAAGCTTATGGAATTTTTCAATTAAAAAATTAGCAACATTTCTTAAAAATCAAATGAAATTCAATCCACCTAAACTGGCAACACTTCCATGACAATCCATCTGTCCAAACAGCCTGCCAGCCAGTCTCTTAACATTTTCCGTCTTCTACTCAGTTATGATTTTTCCTTCGATTTCGATGGCAGGCGCTGTCATAGTTATGTTGTGCTGGTGATTTATTACTTAAAACCAGTCTCATAGTAAAATTCTATTCAATTTAATTAAAAATTTTTGTTAAAAATTTGGTTTTTAAAAACGAACGAACGAAAATGAATTTTATTTTCGATTCTGTGGCGCCAATGATTTCTTTTTTTTTTATTGAATTTGCCATAGAAAACCAAGTGAATGTACATGTGCATTTGAATTTCAACAATTTAATGACGACTTTAAGTCAACATTTTGAAGAATAAAACGAAAAACAGTCATAAAATTATCTGTTGCTCGCATATAAGCAGCAGCGTGTGGGCATTTAAAATTGAAAATTAAAAAATTGAAATGATTGTTGCACATTCGTTGAAATATATTGAACAGCTTGGATGCATAAATGTTTACCAGTGAGTGCCCCTTTGCAACCTGTAATCCAAGTTGATGATGAAGAAAAAGAAAAAATAAAAAAACGGTGCCCACTATTTACATTTGAAATTTGGCTTAAAGTTTTAAGCCTTTAAGAGCTATTGCGGTTGGTAATTTTCAATTATTGTTTGTGACGAATATATGTACGTTGAAGTATTGAAAATTTGTTTTTAATTTCCATTGCATACGGCGGCTAATGTTACATGTGCAGCAGCAGATGATTTGTTTGGCGTTTGTTTGTTGGCGTTTTAAATTATTAAAACCACCAGCAAATAATTTCAGTAATTATTGAATACCCGCCAATTGTTATTGAAAGAAAATCTATTGAGTTACCAGCAATCTATATGAGGGTATAGTTTCTGGAGGGTAGAGGAGGCATTAAATTGCCTTGTAGAAGGCCTTAAGTTTAAAAATTTACACAAAATGGTATTTAATTCTGAAAAACTGAAAAAACTTGTAAACTGTCATACAGCGGTGTTTGAGTATAAGTCGCTTAGAAAAAAATCCTGAATCATTCAGGAGAAGAACCATGGTGTAGAATCAAAAGTGCAATTCAAGTACAAATTCAAGCTTTCCTCATCAATTCCTTATCAAGATTATCTTCAAGGTCTTCTCTTTATATCAATAAAATATTCAAGCGCAAACAATTTTCATTTGCAACAACAGAGTCCGCATTATCAGCATATTCTGTACAAACTTCCATTAATTCGAGTCCACTGCTTTAGTAAACAATCGACCAAAACCCGTATGGCGACGAAAGTTAAGATTTACCGAAAACATCCCCGCTGTCCGTCAGAATGTACAGAAGAATCCGTGTCGCTTCACGTCTTTCACAAGAACTCGGTCTTCAGCAGCCTTAACTTGAAGAATTTTACATGGTGACTTGTGTCTACTAGATTCATACATACGTACATAATTGATCATTACAACCCTTCAGTCAGGATTACAACATAGCTTTTTACACCACTTATGTTGTGTGTGTCAATTTTTAACACGAGTGGCGGTACCTACAGTTTAAAGTCGACTCCGAACGACGGATTTTTGAGAAACTTTTCATGGCAATTTTAGTTTACTCTCAGGGTTTTTGCCCGGAATCTTATGAGAGGAAGTCGCCGAAAAAATATTTTTTCATATTTCATTTTGTTGGAGATATCTGTCTTCTTCAAGGTCTGCTCTTTTTATCTATAAAATCTTGAAGCTCACAGAAAAAAATTCGGTTACTTTTCATCAAATTCATTGCGTCCCAGAAGCACAATTTATCCTCACTTGTATCAATAGAGACTACATTACTAGCATATTCTTTGTAAATTCGATATATTTGAGTCCACATGTTCACTAGACGATCGAACAGCACTCGTACATCGAGAAACGTCAAAATTTTACGAAAACATGGCTGCTGTCGGTAAGAATGAGCTGAAGAACCCGAGTTCATTCACGTCATTCACAAGAACTCGGTCTTTTGTACAACACAAACTTCTGCAATATTACATGGTGACTTGAGCCCGTCATTATAACCATTCAGCCAGGATTACAACCTAGCTTCCTATAACCACTCATGTTATGTGTGTTAATTTTATCCTTGAGCGGCGGGACCTACAGATTTTTGAGAAACTTTTCACGGTAATATTAATTACTCACAGAGTTTTTGCCAGAAATCTGGCAAAGAAGAAATATTTTTTTCATATTTCGTTTTGATAGAGATGTCTGAGACCTGGGGTTTGAACCGTGGCTCTACGTCTAATAAGCCATCACACTACCTACTAGACTAAGGCGACTTCAACTTGTGCCTACTACCCGTATATAATTCAATTGACCCAGGAACTGAAGGCATACCACCATAGACAAGGAATGAATGGATTCGGAGCAGTGAGTAACTTTTCATGGAAAATTCATCTTCACCGATGAGGCTCACTTCTAAAGTATACAAATAAAATTTAGGCCGATACACCATTCACACGAGAGCTAAGAGCGTTCAGTGCATCTCCAAAAACTAACTATTTGATGTGAATTTCGAGAACAACATTGATGAGGCCATCACTGTCAAAAACGAGAAATATGTGTCAATGTTTGGCAACTTCTTTTGCCCTGATTTGGAAGATTTGAAACACAACGATATGTATTTTCAACAGGATGATGCTACGTTCCGCACAGCTTATGCCATATTGCGTATTCGGCACAAAAGATTTGGAGGGCATTGTTTTCTTATGTGGAGGTGCCAGATGTTGTGATTTGCCTCAGTTGGACATAATCTTGTGGGGTTCTCAAAGACACAAACCCAACCAACCAGCCAACATAATTCTTGCCATCAGTCAAACTCAGCCTGATTTATGCTTGAGACTCATGGAAAATTTAACCTTTTGATGCGCTCCCACATTTGCAATACATAATGCTATCAATTGGTCCTTCAAACCAATACAAAATTTCGGTGATATTTCACACGCAGACTTTACATTCTATATATTGATCATTACAGCTCTTCACTCAGGATTACAACCTAGCTTCTCACAACACCCATATTGTGTGCGTTAATTTGTAATATATAAGTGGTGGGACCTACAGTTTAAAGTCGTCTCCGAAGGACAGATTTTTTTGAGAAACTTTTCATGGCAGTTTTATTTACTCCCAGAATTTTTGCCCGAAATATGTCTAGGGGAAGTCACCTAAGAAATATTTTTTCATATTTCGTTTTGTTGGAGATGTCTGAGACCTGCACTACGGCGGCGGCAATATTAGCATATCCTTTATAAATTCGAGTCCACCGCTTCAGTAAACGATTGGCCAACACTCGCACGCCGACCAATTTCAAGGTTTGACGAAAAAATTCCCGCTTTTTGTAAGAATGTGGAAGAGAACCCGAGTCGATTCACGTCTTTCAGAAGAACTCGGTCTTTCGCAGACCACAATTTGATGAATTTTACATCGTGACTTATGCTTGCTACCCGTGCATAATTCAAGAACAAGGACATGTGTTGGATTCGGAGCAGTTGGCAACTTTTCAACGATGAGGTACATAAGTTTCGTATGAATGGGTGTACAAACAAAATTGTTGAATTGGGGCCGATAGCCTATCCCCATGAGATCTAAGAGCGTTCAATGCAACTCGAAAAACTAACTGTTTGATGTGCATTTTGAGAACAAAATTGACCAGGACATTACTGTCAACGGCGAAAAGTATAGTTCGATATTTGGCAACTTTTTTTGACGTGAATTCGAAGATTTGTACACCGACGATATGTAGTTTCAACAGGATAGTGCTACGTGTCACACAGCTTATGTCATATTGAATATTCTGGAGGACATTTTCCTTTCTCGTGGAGGTGCCAGATCTTGCGATTTGTCTCTGTTAGACTTAATATAGTATACGTTCCTAAAACACAAACCAGACAGGTAATCACAGCCAACATAATTCTTGCCATCAGTCAAATTCAGCCTGATTTATGCTCGAGATTCATAGAAAATTGAACTTTTTGATGCGCTCCCACTTTTAACATACATAATGCCATCAATTGGTCCTTCAAACCAATACAAAATTTCGGTGGTATCTCATACACAAACTTTACATACATTCATTGGTCATTACAGTCCTTCAGTCAGGATTACGACCTAGCTTCTCACACCACTCACGTTCTGTGTGTTAATTTTTATACATGAGCGGCGGGACCTACAGTTTAAAGTCGATTCCGAACGGCAGATTTTTGAGAAACTTTTTCATGGCAATTTTTATTTTACTCTCAGAAATTTTGCCAGAATTCTGCTGAGAGGAAGGCGCCGAAAATATTTTTTCGTATTTCATTTCGCTTGAGATGTCTGACCTGGAGTTTGAACCGTGGGCTCGCGTCTAAGAAGCCATCACACTATTATTTTATTTATATTTAAAGAAAGCAGCGCTTGATGAATGATACGATATAAAAAGATCTCTTTTAGACTTCATTAAGACTTCTTTCATTAGGATTACAGCACAGAAGGCGTGTTAATTTCATATGCTACTTACATAGGTTTTCCAAAGGCCTAACAAACTGAAGGCCCTGCTATTTATCCTAATGTGTAAATGGAATAATTACATGCCTATGGGTGTATGAGTGTGTATAATTTTCTTCATGTATTTGTTTGTTACCCCGATTTTGATTCAATGGAACGCTATTTACGTTTGATCTCAATTTAATGTTTGATTTTACAAAATTTGTATTTACTTTACTTGGTATGGGTGTGTGTCAATAGTAAAATCGATGTAAAGGTGGTACGAGGATCGAATAGAAAGTTATGGTATTTTTTGAAGGTTTGTTCATTTATTCATACATCTAAATATCCATCGGAGTAACTAAGCCCGTACACTCATTGGAACGTAATAAACCAGGGCCTTTGGTTGGAATCAATTTCAAAACCATCAGACTATTCACTACAAACTTCTTTAAGACTATGGAGCACTTACTTCACATAAATAATCCTCACAGAGATTTAAACAATTATAAACCTTTTCCAATCGACCATCGTTATTTTTCCACTGTTCATGCATCATGTTAACTTAATTATAAGTTTTGTTTTCGTTGAATTGTATTGTTTTACTGGCAGTATTTGTTTTTGTTTTGGCTGTATAACGTTGCAACGACGCATCGTTTATAAATCATTTTGCCTGGCGTTGTGCTCCAAATTCAATTGTAATATGAATAGATGTTGCATGAACGTACATGCATACATATGCCCTGTGTTGCTTTTGTTGTTTTTGTTATCGTTGTTGATTCAATTGAATTTAAATATTTCGGCAATACTAACGGCAATATTTGAAATTCTATTGAAATTTTAATAGGGATCAGGTGTTTAACCACAAGGTGAAATAAGAGAAATTTTTCACAAAAAAAAGTTACAGAAAAACTTCCAATGCGGTTGCATATTATACGTTGCGGACTATAATATATATGTATGTATGTGGAGCATGCAGCACTAGCAATTCTAGTGTAAGGTTACCTAAATATTTGATTTCAAAAGAAATGAAAATATTTGGTACAGAGTTTGGCCCATACAACTTACAACAGCATCAGCAAGTGTATGTCTTTAGTAAAGGAATCTTTACAAGCTCAGAGGGTTATCATTGGCGTGTAGATGGTCCATAGTAATTCCACCATAAGATATATTGTACTGCTCTCAATCTAGAGAGAATCCTTATAATGTCTTCTCCTAATCTTCTCCTAATCTACTCAGCTTTGTATTTCCTTCTGGGTTGTATTAATTCTACACAGGTTGCAAATTTATATTCTGATAATTCATTCTCATAAGCCTAGAATCTACATATAGAGTTCGCGACAAACCTCCTTTCTGAACTAATGTTCTTAGAGTATAGACTGCCCTCTTAAATACCGGTTACTAACTTCAGGTCTTTCTTGGATTGTGTGATGTCTGACTCAAATCTCCTTCTATTGTAATTACACAACAAAAGTTTAGTTTGCTTCAAACCTATTTGGTTAGCGAAAAGTCTCTGACTATCTTCCCTTTCTCTGTGTACACCCTTAAAAATATTACCTCCCACTCCATAGAAAAATTCTGATACTATCAACGGCATGGTAGCTCCCTTCATTGTCTTCTCATCTACAAGCACGTAACCACGTCTGTCAACATGATCTGGAATCCAGTTGAGGTTTCCCCTAGTTCCTCTACCTAACCTGCATTATCAACAGCATGAAAACTCCTTTTATCACCGTCTCATCTACAAGCATATATAGTCGAATTTCAACATGTAGTAGAATAGGGATCCTAGTTCATCTACTTAACTTATTAAAATTTCTCAGAAGATCCCATATTATTTTCGAGCTACTAAGGGTCTGCCAAATAACTTTTTTTTTGAAAATGCTTTAAAAAAACTACTGATAATTTTCTCAAATTTCTTTTTTTATTTGAAAGTACAATCCTTCCGGTTAATAATGGAAAATAATTTCATTCAAATGACTGCCACGGCTGGCCATGCAGTAGCCTACACGATCGGTCCAATTTTTAAGCACATTATCGATTGTGTGCAGCTGTATTTCACCAATGGCTTCACGAATATTGTCCTTTAAAGCGTCAATTGTCTATGGCTTGTCGGCGTAACACCTATCTTTGACGGCACCCCACAAATAATAGTCCAACGGTGTCAAATCGCAGCTCCGAGGTGTCCAAACGACATCAGCTCTGCGGCTGATAATGCGATCTTCAAAAACAGGGTGCAAAACATCGAGTGTAGCTACGGCTGTGTGGCACGTAGCGCCGTTCTGTTGAAACCAAATGTTGCCAATATGCTCCTCTTCAATTTTTATGAACAAAAATTCGTTCAACATGGCCCGATAACGATCGCCATTAAATGTAACGGCCACTCCTTGCTTATTTTCGAAGAAAAATGGCCCAATTATGCCTCTGGACCAAAATCCGCACCAAACAGTGACTCGTTTTGGGTGCGTCAGCTTTTCAATGTATGCGTGCGGGTTTTCTGTACCACAAATGCTACAATTTTCCTTATTTACATGATTTTTTTTGCCAAAATCGGCATCTTCTAGTGTAGGCTACTGCATGGCCAGCCAAGGCAGCCATTTGAATGAAATTATTTTCCATTTCCCTTTATTATAAGAGTCGAGGGTCCAAACGGCGGCAAGATAGTCAGAGAGTAATTCTATGTACTGTCCTTTGTACCTCCTATCTTTTGATGGCATAGTCTTTCGCTTGAAAAAAAATCCACAAGTTTCTTCATGGGCTCAGTACATTTAACTCTGAGACCAAAATCTCCCGCTTCTGTTCACAAACCGCAATCCATATTATCATGGAATGGTTTCTCTCTCAAAATAATATGTAGCGCCATGTTATTTCATTCCCTTTTGGAACTGAGTATCATTGCACAGCATTTCGCAAAATCACAGAGTATATTGGTTTCATAGAGTATACTTAGAAGTCGCCATAGTCTAGTAGGTATGGTCTTGGCTTATTAGACGAGAAGCCCCAACTCAGACATCTCGAACAAAACAAAATATGAAACGACATCCACTCAATAGATTTCTGGCAAAAACTTTAAGAGTGAAATAAAATTCCAATGCAAAGTTTTTCAAACAATCCTCCATCATCACTGTAGGACAGATTCTCATTGCCCCAGTTAAATCAACACACCAAAATTGCATGAAAGAGGTGTCTTTAATGTCTACATACATTAGGTCTAGGAATACTTAAAGAGAGGTATTCCTAAGCACTTTCTTTGGTAATCATTGGCATTGTTTACCTGCTTTCACTACCAACAAGACTTAACTAGTTTAAAATCAAAGTAGCCGAAAGCTTCCCACTTAAATAGGGGACCTTCCTCCTTTGAACTTGAGGTATAGTTAATCAGCAATCAAAGCCCTGGGATCCCATCTCGTCAAATCAAAGGGTGGCAGGAGTTGCATGGACTCTCTACACCGTATACGTCAACACAACACCCGCCTCGCCTGGATTCCGAGCCACAATAGCTTAGAGGGAAACGAAAAAGCGGACGAACTGACACGGAAGGGTTCAGAGATATCTGAAGAGGTGACAGTAGAGAGGATATATGTGTCTCTATGGAAATACTTATCCAAATTGGAAAAAGCAACATGTAATTCAACAAACCTTTGGGTGGTCAGACATGCCAGGTTGCCGAATTTCAAAACTGTTGTGTTCAGCTGTGGACAGCGAGAGAACCAGGGAACTACTTGAGTTCGACAAGAGAACGATTCGCATTCTAGCAGGCATTCTAACGGGACACTGTGCTGTTGTCAGTATCGCTGACTAGTTCGGTCTGCCCCACTAGAATTACTACTGAAGTTGCCATAATGTGGAGGAAATGGAGTCTGTGCAACACCTTTTGTGCGAGTGCCCTGCATTTCAGGATAGACGTCAACGGTTTTTGGGTGACAGAACGTTTGAAGATCTGGGCATGGTGGCTAACGTGCCACTAAGGGAACTGGCCGGTTTCATCCGGAACTCGGGGTGGTTTAAATTCAGCACTACCTGCTCATTACAATGGCACTTACCCCACACTGGATAATACAATGGACCATATGGCCACCGAGTATACTTGCCTATGAATGCCAAGCTACCCGCTTCTTATATCTCGTCAGTACACCAGAACCGTATTGGCGTGGTGGAAAATGATAAATGCAGCGCATTTTGTAGAGCCTGGGAAATGTTGAAACTCTTTTTATGTCATTGCCAAGCTTTTGGAAACTTGAAATCTCAATATTATTTGTGGGGGGGGGGGGGGGGTTAATACTAATACTGGAAGAAGTTTGTTAAAGTACCGACTTTCTATAGTAAGTAGGGTTGATATTCCTATAGTAAGTAGGGCAGTGATTGCCCAACAAGACTACTTGATGTGGGTTAGGCATATGCATACAGGCAAGAGATCCAAGGTTGGTATACTCTCCTTCAACCTAACCTAACATAACCTGACATAACCTAACATAACCTAACATAACTTAACATAACCTAACATAACCTAACATAATCTATATTTCCACAAAGCAATCCAATGTTATAGGAAGACAGTAACATTTTTATGCTATGGATACTCAATCATTTGCAATCCAGTACCTAAAGCAGTTATGTTGAGCAACGGTTTGCCGTTTCATTTGAGATGCTAAGAACCAGGATGAATATCTGTTGGAATCCTGACATTGCTGTTATAATAATATGACGCTAATGTCATGGATGGATTTCTGTTTACGAAACCATACTCTACGGAAGGCCTAATCAATGAATTTGAAAAAAGAAAACATTTGACAAGTAAATCATTTAAAGCACAATCACTCAAATTGAAATGTTTGCAAAAAGGAATGCATTTTTAAAGACCAATAAACTACTGTACTTAACAGCGACGCACTGTTTTAAGCAGACGCTGAAGAAGTTCTTGTTAAATAAATTTATTTGCCATTCTCAAAAGGAGCCAAGAAAAATGTTGAAAAACGTATTTCACAGGCGCATGAATTATGTTTGAAACTAAAAGCAGAGTTTTTCCATGCTTTTTAAGTTTATTTTTTTTTTTATTTTCGTTTTTTGTTTTTCTGTGTTACAGTGACACATGACCATAAATTATGCTGCCAAAAATGCCTACCAGCTGTAGAGTTGGTCGTCATACAGCCAACACCAATGTGCCCGTAGGCCAGGAAATAGAAGGAAGCTAAACTAGACGCAACATAAGATGAAGATGAACACCCACTTGCTTTAGTCACATGAGTGGCAACAACATACTCGTATTATATTGGCCCTATGGTTGTACAATGCCAACACCAAAACCAAAAATACAGAGTGAAACCCAAAACAGTGAAACATATGCAACAACAACCAACCCATTTACTGAAAAACATTGAAACGTTGGTAGTTCTTGTTGTTCCTTTGTATTTTATCCCGGCTAAGTTTTCGCAAGGTGTTGAAGTACAAGTTGTAGAGTTTTTTTCTCTGCTTGGTTGGTTGTTTTTATTTTTTGGAGTTCCTTGTGGCTGCCATACGAGTGAGTAGTTTTAAAGATGTGATTTGTTAGAAACCACGCACGTTGGATAGTGTATGTCGTTGTAGCATTTTTTTTGTAGGATCGCCTGCGTTTTTTCTCTCGTTTTTTTTAGTAGTAGTTGGGATTTGCATACGAGGAGTTTGTCTTAAGTGATGTGTGCAATGGTTGCACTATAAAACAAATCAAGCAAAATACAAACTTTTTTTCTAGGGGAAGGAAGGTATCCCTTAATCCAGTGTTAAGGTTTTTTTTTAGTAGAAGAGGTAAATAAATACCGATGTATTTTCTCTTGATACTATTTAAATAAAGAACATTAGAGGCACAGAGGATATAACTTTTTTAAACTCTTTGCCTCCAATTTCATAAGGTCCAGGTGTAAGTAATAAACTGGGGCACTCAAGGCCCATAACAATTTGCTCCGCATTATAAAAAAGTGATAGGGGATAAAAAGGAAGTTAAGTAAGAAAGAAAGAGTCAGAATATAGTTGATGATCTACAAAGCTGAACTGTTCTCTTTGCAGTACAACAGGAACCAGGTCTGAAAAATTGTTTTCGCGATTACGTCCAGCAAACTAACGGACATGCATCGCTGTTTGTGATCTGATAATAATACAGGGGACAAGAGTTCTACTAAATAACAGTTCAGAAGTGCTTCCAATCTCTAAATGAGTTTTGTGGCCCATTCGCATACAATGACGACTTAAGAAAGCCTCACGAGGAAAAATTTAACGCAGTCAAAATGCATGATCTTGATGGCTAGTTTACAACAGCTCTACCTGAGATAATTATTCCCTCAAATAACTCATGTAGAATTTCCAACGCAGAAAGCAGAATCGTATTGCTGAGACAACATGTTGTTGTTGTCCAGATCATTTAATCAGGAGAAAAAATTGCTAATCGTCGTTGATTGTGATGGCCAGACCAAAATCCACACTAACAGTGAATTTTTCAGGATGCATTGAACAGTGTAGGATATCATGTGGATGGGGCATTGACTCATAGACGATAATTTTGAATGTTTCAGAAATGCGCCTCGTCGCTGAGTATAGTTTTTTGATGAAAATTATGGTCAGTTGCCATTTGCTCCATAGCCCATTCAACGAACATATGTCTATGTCCGATTAACTTCATTTTTCTGGTCCGTTCGACCTTTACGGTTGTGGGCTGTAAAACGTGGAGGTCTCGTGTGGAACGCGAAATTGGCTGAATCGGAATGCGGCGACTTCTGGACGATTATGTCGATCGCAATATATGTGAGGCACGCGGTACGTTGCAGAAAACATCTTTTAATGAAACAATTTTATTACCGGCGTGTGTTGTTGAATGCTATATCCGTCCGTGGTATGTTGGAAAAACGTACTGAATAAATAATAATTAATGTCTAGTAGGTAGTATGTTGGTTTATTAGACGTGAAGTCGCGGTTCAAACCCCAGGTCAGACATCTGCAACAGAACGAAATATGAAAAAATTTTGTTCGACGAATTCCTCTCAGTAGATTTCTGCCAAAAACTCTGAAAGTAAATAAAATTGCCATGAAAAGTTTCTGAAAAATTTGTCATTTGGAATCGACTTTATACTGTAGGATCCGCCACTCATGTATAAAATTAAAACACACAACATGGGTGGTGTGAGAAGCTAGGTCGTAATCCTCATTGAAGGGTTGTAATGACCAACTATATATGTATGTGTAAATAAATCTCTTAGATTGTCTCTTGCACTTCCTGATTACTGTAGTATTTCGGGCTGAAATAATGTTAATAAACATTGCCGCTGTGCAAATACGGTATGTATGTATGTATGCAGAAGCAAGATTACCGTTGGAAAACAATGATAATATTTTAACTAGATTTAGAATACTGTCGTCGTTACTGCCATTGTTGCAATTTTATTCCTATTTTTGTTGCAATACTAGTACAATTACAATTTTATGCTATTGGCAACTATGGATGCAATTGCTTCAGATGATGCCTTAGAAGCTAGTGCTACTTTAGCTATTATCACTATAAAGTGTGCTGATAGAATTATTGCTGTTATTGCTACTATTGTAGAAAATCAACTACTACTGGCATTGCAAACATTGATGCTTTGTTTCATTACTACTACTGCTACCATTGCTCTTATTGCTATTGCTACTATTCTTACTACTACTATCACTAGTATGGCGGTAATTTCTGCTATTTCTTCTGTTACTAGTACGGGCGTTATTGCTACTCTCAATACTATTGCTTGGACTGCTATAAGGCAAATGCTAATGTCTCTATGGTTATTATGCTACCATTGGTACTATGCTACAATTGCTAAAATCTTATTGCTGCTGCTATTTTTATAGGTGATGTTGTTATTATTATTGCTTCTATTACTACTTAATAATAAGGGATACGTAAGAATACAATTACTTGAGAAATCCAATAAATGCTTAACTTCGTGTCACTCAAAGTAACCTTTCTAAAGCCGCTCACTTTACTTCTCTTCGTTCCCCCAATGAGCGCTGACATTCGTTGCTGAAGCATAAAAATATTATGCAATTTTCTTTGTTGTTGTTGTTTTTGTTGCATTTTCCTACTTTGCATGTCAGTTACAAAATATGGCAACATTTAGCAAATTTGTCGTAATTCTTTGGTGTTCATGTGTCAAGTTACAACACGTAGAAATCGTCATTACAAGACGATGGAGTACGAAAAAAACGAAAACAAAAATAATGAAAAACAGCATCGAAATACATCAGGGTGCAACACTTGTTTATGAAAAAAAAATTGCTGAGAAAATGAAAAATATTCCTGAAAAAAGAAAAAAAAAACACATGAATATGATGGAACACTTAGTTGTAGAAGGATGGCATGAAATTCTTTTCCATTTTTTTGTTTGTTTTTTTTTCAGTTCTGAAAAGGCTAACTGGTGCTTATGAATGGTAGGTAGAGGTTGTTAAATTTTTAAGATTTAAACTGATTTATGTACAATGGATATGATTTCATAGAATGTTTTAATTTTTTAAATTTTTTAAGGATTCTTCTAAAATACAGTAATTTTTAATGATTAAAAACAGATGCCAAAAATTCTTTTATTTTGTAGTCTCGTCCTATCTATCCTATCGTCTCTTTTAAAGCTTGTGGGACTCAGTTATGTTTGTGCAGTTCTCCAATTTCTTCTATGAGTTCGGTGGAATTTGTTCAGTACGGGGACTGCACTTAGCATTGGCATCACAACGGACCACTATGAGTGCACAAGTGAGCTTTTGGTATCAAAGCTACTACTTCAACATACACATAGCCACAGAAGTATACATACGGATAACAAATTTTAGAAATTTTTTTAACTAATCCGTTTTCGTTGAAAATCTTTGTAATTGTCTGACAACTTTCCTAGATTTTAAGACGGTTTTGGTTAAAAAATTTCTGAAATTTTTTAACTAATCCGTCTTTTTTGAAAATATTTATAATTGTCTAACACCTTTCTTCGATTTTAAGACGGTCTTTTGCTTTAGTTCAGAAATTTGTGAAATTTGTAAATCGGATGCATACCAGGCCCTGCACAGGCCCTCAATTCAGTTCAATTTCAGAAATTTTTTAACCAATGCAAAAGATTGTCTTAACATCAAGGAAACTATAATGATTTTCAACGAAAACGGCTTAGTTAAGAAATTTCGGCAATTTTTTAACCGTACGTATAATTTAGTAACTGTGTGTACCTGTCTAGGACTCAGCTCAGACTACTACGTATATTTGCAGATGGCTGATAGAAAAGTAGTCTACTTTACTTACTTGACTTCCCCACTGTAATGACACGTTTGTCCAATATTAATAAATCTTATGCTCTAATTTAGTTTCATTAAACAAGTTTATTACAGTTGAGCAGGTGTTTGACGTACTGTACTCCACATCCTAGAATGATAGGGTTGCCAAATAATGTTTCCAAGAAACAACGCCCTCAGTAAAAATCAATTTAATTGTTGTATTAGGTACAGTGCTAAGAAAATTTATCAAGTCCTACTTATTCTCTGCCTTTGGATCTGCCCGGCCCGATTTATTTATAAGTTTCCATCGTTCCTACAAGAAGTGTTAAGCATCAACGGATTGCAGATGAGTTCCTGATTAGCCTATTCTACCATATTCTGATCATTGGGTTGCCATCTAAGACAACATACTGACTAGGAATGTATCAGATTTATAGAGCGAACCATCCAATATTAAAACAGATTCACGCTCGCCTCTCTAAGCTTGGCAATGTGTGACAGGTGACAAGTATATACCTGGGACCGTGACGTAAAGTTTTGTAAGTCGACACAAAATGTAATGAATAAGAATCACCCTAAATGCACCAACTTGAACCCTCAGACTTTGACCCGTGTTGAAATCTCTTAATCCTTTGAAGGTTAGGATTGATTAAAAATTATATGAATTCAATACTGGTAACGCCATCTGCTTGTTAGCCTACGAACTTTTTTGAATAAAATGTTTTCTTTTCTTTTGCCGATTAATTGGAAGATCTGTTGTGGATCTATGAGTTGAATATAACAACGATTAAATGTCCGCTAAGGCTGCCCTGGGTGGTGAGCATTCGAAATGTCCAATTAAAAAGCACTGTGTGCATTCTATCTTGTGGACTCACTTATCAATATTAAGTTTGAAGGTTCTCAATAAGGTAGCCAACGTAGAATACTTAACCGAAAGTTTGATGGTTATATCAAACCTCGCGAATTCATTCGCTTTTCAGTTTGCCAGTTTGCCAATATATCCCATGACATGAAAATTCTACCGCTCTGCCATCTTGTTGAGAGACTCAATGCAGCCATAATTTTTCCTAGAGGTGGTGTTCTAAAAACCGTCTGACCTTTTTGTTTGACAGCTATTCCATACCTTTGGTTCAAAAATCAAGCTGAATTGGTCGTGGGTTATATCGACTTTGAAGCTCACTGTAGTTTGTCGCCTAAGAAAATCTCACAAGAAAAAGTTTAACGGGGTTAAAACGCACGATTTTGGATGTTAGTTCATTTCTCCTATCTGAGGTATGACCATGCCCACAAATCGCTTGTACAGAATATCAAATATGGCGTGAGCTGTGTTGCACGTAGAGCCGTTCTGTTGAAATCGGATGTCGTTGGCCTCAAGGTTATGCAATTCAAGTCGTAAGAGTTTGATACTTATCGACCTATAATGATAGCCATTGGGAATAATGGATTGACCATCGTATTTGTTCTCAAATAAATATCGACTGATGATGTTGCCTGCTCAAAATTCACATTAAAAATGGTGACTTTTTTCGAATGAATTTGACGTTCTTGGTTTTTATGTGGATTGATACCTCAGCTTAGTTTTATAACAGACGACCATGATTGAAATTCTGTGGACGCACACCATGGGAAATGTTTCAAACGATACATGATATGCGGAAGATAATTACATTCGACTGGTGGCTCTAAGAATACAGCCTAGGAGTTGTGTATTAGAGAGAGGTTTCCTATTTTTCATGTAATCCAGACATATAAACATTATTGGCCATTACAACCCTTTATTCAGGTTTACAACCCAGCTTCAAAAACAACTTATGTTGGGTGTGTTAATTTTATATATGAGTGGCGGGACCTACAGTTTAAAGAAGATTTCGAACGACCGAAGTTGTCATGTAATTTTCTATGATCAGAATTGTTTGCTGGGTATATTCAATTAGTGTTACTGTCCATATGAAACTGTTCAATACAAATCGTTGAACCATTTAAAAGTCAATTGTTCAGTGATTTTTCTTCTCACAGCAACATAATTTGTTTTTCCCATTTGTTTTTCATTTTATTTTTCATTTACAAACGAATAAAATATTTTAAAAAGATTGCGTGTCTTGCTGTTACAATGACTGAAATGCGTGGTTTTTTATTCGTTTCGTTTTCGATATAAATTGTTGTTGCTATGAGAGAGACACCGCCAATAAAAAGGCATTTTCTTAAGCGGCTTATAACTTTTTGGTAATTTGCAAAAAAAAAAAAATATTGTAACGTATCTCCCTCTATTAAAAAAAGTCCCAGCGTACCACCACCCCCCACAAACCAGGTTGGCCAAAAAAAAAAAGTGAAAGAAATCGTCGATACAGTATGAAATATAAAAGCCAACCGCCCTCATATCGTCAGTAGGGATGAGGGCGACGGGTAAATGGAAGTAATAAACAACTCACGTTTAAAACAGCCTCCTTCTTTTCTTTCTTATGCTGTGGCGATTAAAAACCAGGGAAATTGTTTGAATATCAGAAACAGAAACAGAAACTGAGGGCTTCAAGCAAAACGTGCATTAAATGGCCAACACGCAAGTGTTTAAATGCTACAATTAACAAGTGGGTGGTAACAGCGGCTATAACATCATCCATAAGTATGCTTTTCTGGCCATAAAACTGTATTACAACATCACAGTTCTTTTTCCTCCTTTTCCCAAACCTGCACAAAGAAAGAGAGGAAAAAAGCCAACAAATGTTGACAGTTTTTTTCTATTATTTTTCAAAATTTTAAATTTAATTGTTTTTATAAAAATTTCCATTCTAAGGTATATATTTTCTTGACTGTCTTTCTTTATGACTTATTTCGCAGTATTTTATAAATCAACCATAGCAACAGCCCACGCTAATGATGCCCTACGTGCTACAGCTAAAGATTGTGTTTGTTGTGAAGAAATGAAGTAAAAGCATAACCATGTACACTTAAAGGACATAAGGTTTCTAAAGTCCTACAAATAAACAAATGAAGCTAGTGTTTTGACTTATTAGACATGAGGACTCGATTGAAACCCCAGGTCAACTTTACTTACTTACTTATTTGGCCATAACAACCCCGGATTTCGGCCTGCCGCAACACATCCTTCCAGGCGCCTCCGCTTCGTGCGTCACACCAATCGATGACAGGGCTTCCTCGATTTGGTTCTTCCAACGGATGCAAGGTCGTTCTCTTCGCCGACTTCTGCAGATTCCCGCATCAAATACCCCGTCTCGCCGGAGCAACCTCTTCCATTCGAACGACATGGCTGAGCCAGCGTACCGCTGGATATTAATAAGCTGTACAACGTTTATGTACTGTATAGCTCACTGTTGGATCGGATACGAAAATCATCGCCAACTCGCACTGGACCGAAGATCTTGCGTAGAACTTTACTCTCGACCACTCTCAAGGTCGCTGCATCTGTACTTAATAGGCTCCATGCCTCTGCGCCATAAAGAAGCACGGGTAGGATGAGTGTCTTGTAAAGTGTTAGTTTTGTCGCACGAGAGAGGTCTCTGCTACTCAATTGCCTATTGAGACCATAGTAGCATCTGTTGGCAAGAGTGATCCCACGCTTGATCTCCAGACTGACATCATTTCTGGTGGTAACGGCGGAGCCAATATAGATGAATTCCTTGACCGTATCAAAAATATAGTTATCGGCCGCAATCTGAGAATTAATACGCCGCGCGTCTCTACTTGTCGATAACATATACTTTGTTTTGCCCTCATTTACTGCCAGACCCATTTTAGTAGACTCCGGTTCAATAGCACTAAAGGCAGCAGTAACATCTCGCTCGGTACGCCCTATGATGTCAATGTCGTCAGCATACGCAAGCAACTGGACACTTTTTTGAAAAATGGTGCCATTGCGATGCACTCCCGCCTGTCGCAGAACACTCTCCATGATGAAGTTGATGAGGTCGCATGATATGGAGTCGCCTCATCTGAAACCTCGCACGGTACCAAAAGGTTCGGAGAGGTCCTTTCCTACCAACAAATCGGAAAATGAAAAAATATTTCTTCGGCTACTTCCTCTCAGCAGTCTTCTGGCAAAAACTCTGAGAGGAAATAAAATTGTCTTGAAAAAGTTTCTAAAAAATCTGTCGTTTGTAGTCGACTTTAAACCGACCGTATGCTGAAGCTAGATCGTAATCCTAACTGAAGGGTTGTTGTCTGCATTCCATCTTGTGGACTTAATTATCAATTCTAAGCCTGCAGGTTGTTAATAAGTTGCCCAACGTAGAATACTTAACCGAAAGCTCGATGGTTACATCAAACCTCGACAATTCATTCGCTTTGCAGTTTCCCGGTTTGCCATATCGCGGTAAGTGCCGCTCTATCATCTCGTTAAGAGTATCGATGCAGCCGTGGACCGTCCTAGAGGCCGTAGCCTAAAAGCCGTCTAACTTATGACGTACAACAGATACTCCTGAAAGGCATTGCAATGATCCGATTGCCTTAGCGAATAAGCTTTCTCTGCCGACTCCAATATGACACTTGCAACAACAACTCAATCTACATTCGAACCATCGTTGAAGACTTGTGTGGAGTTGTTTAGTTTTCCCTCTTTCCGGAATTTGTTCTGAACTTTCTCGTAGAATCATATAATTTGTACTCTTAAAGGTTCAATCTTTCACTAATATTTGTCACTGCTGTTGTCTAGTCCCCCAAAGACTCTAAATAATGTTAGCTACAGCGTCTTTACAATATGAATCCAATTGGAAGACACAGAAAATTATCTTCAGCGCCAACAGCGATGTTGTACGCAATATACTTGAGGACTGTTGATCTGCCAACAGATCTTCACCGTACTAGGCATTAGCAGGTCTAAATAGGTTCGACTTATGATGTATAGATACCATGCTAGGTCCTTATTTTCTCCCCAACTAATTCCTTCAAAGATAGAGGGCAATG
This sequence comes from Sarcophaga subvicina, assembly GCA_936449025.2. Lineage (NCBI taxonomy): Eukaryota > Metazoa > Arthropoda > Insecta > Diptera > Sarcophagidae > Sarcophaga > Sarcophaga subvicina. Next base: position 27,118,628 of record OW388084.2, read on the forward strand.
AAGATTTTTTTAGCCTGTTTAGTACATTCGACTTCCAGGGCAGTTTCATATCGGAAAAAAGGCCTAACGGGAGCGAATCACTCCAAAGTCCTATAAGCGCCCTATGCATCCCATACACCCTATTTTCTAGCATGTTTATTACATTCGACGTTCACGACAGTTTTAAATCGAAAAAAGGCTTAAAGAGTGCGACTCACTCCTAATCCTATAAGCTACCTATGCGCCTTTTTTTTACGGGAAGGAGGGAAAATGCTTTATGCATTCATGATGGTCGTCACCAGACATGATATGTCGGACTCTCCCACTGGGTATACCGACTAAAAACCCGCCTTGTCTCCTCACCGGGGAATCATTCCACCTCGGAACCACGGTTGTAGCTGGACCCCTTTTCTGGCATATGTTCCAGTTTCATCGTCATCAGCCTGCGTCCAGGCTCCGCTCTATTCTCAGTCTGCTGCGTCTAAATCAAATTTCTTCCTTCGCAGGACGTGCTCTACAAATTGTTTTACTGCGTTCCAGCTCTCTTTACTGTTCATCATTTTCAGCACGACCTATGCGCCCTATGTACACTATTTTGTAGCCTGCTTAGCATATTCGATTTACAGGACAGTTTCATGTCGTAAAAAGGACTTGCGAATCTAAGTCCTATATGCGACCTGTGCGCCCTACGCACCATAAATTTTAGCCTGTTTAGTACATTCGACTTCCAGGACAGATTTATATCGAAAAACGAGTGCGGCTCATCCCAAGTCCTATATGCGCCCTATGCAACCTTAGCGAAAGGGTGATTGATAAAACCGTTTGATGAAAAGACCCACCTCTGTTATGCTGGAATTTACTGTCAAGCAACGATTGAATTCCTATTCGAGAATCTTCCCCAAATCAAATTTCATTCTGTCCCTAAAAGGAAGCATAAATCTACTCGAAGCTGTCATTCTGTTCTCCACGGAGGACATTATCCTGCAGCTCAACTATTACAACATCATTCTCAGATCCTTCGTGCTGATGTTTTACGAAAGGGGAACAGCTTCCCATCCCGTGGAATTTCCTTTCTTATGCTGGTAATGATGTGCAAGCTCCTTAGCGTTATGTAGGTTAGGTTAGGTTAGAGGACGGAGGTCAAATTGACCCATTGTACAAGGTCTTAGTTTCTCACACCACTTATGTTGTGTGTGTTAATTTTTATACATGAGTGGTGGGATCTACAGTTTAAAGTCGATTCCTAACGACATATTTTCTGAGAGACTTTTTTTCATGGCAATTTTATTTTACTCTCAAAGTTTTTGCAAGAAATCTGCTGAGAGGAAGTCGCCGAAGAAATACTTTTTTGTATTTTGTCTTGATGTAAGGCCTGGGGCTCGAACCCTGGCTTTATGTCTAATAAGCCAACACACTACCTACTAGACTACGGCGATGAAGATTACTCTTCCGTCAGTCCTATCGCTGTGCAGCTCTTGTGCTGACTAATTTAGTGGAACTCGGCCAATACGGCAACTGCGCTTACCTGAGGCATCACAAAGGCCGCTATGCGTGCTCAAGTAAGCTTTGGTAATCAAAGCTACAACTTCGACCCAACCTAACCCAAGCTATACCGATGAAATGCGATTGCTCAGAAGAAGAGGGTGATGAGTGCTAAAATTTCCCTGTAGTATCCCAAGTAGTTCTCGTATTACCATTTGAAATTAATAAATTTGTTGTATTTATTCCAACAAAAACAAAAAGGAAAAACTATTAAGCTTTATGAGTTATTGTAAATCTTTCAAATCTGGAAATGGTTTTCAAAACCTTCAGATGATAGACAAACGCAAACGCGAATGCAATTACAAACAAAAAATCCCTTTTAACTGTAGGTGTTGGCTGGTGAACTGACAACAACCACAACCACGTCGAGACATTGAATGCAACAATACCAGGCTTGTTGTTTAACTAACTGCTGTTGGTTGCAAGCAGCGGAGGGAAACATTTTTCCAACAACTTTTGTAAGATTTGCCGCCTATTTTACAATTTTATTAGCGCCTCTGATTTGTTTAACGAGCCACAACAACTGACTCAAGAAATAGAATGAATAGAAGGAAGAAAGAAAACAAGATCTGGTAATCAGACTTTGCAATACAGAGGAGTTAGTTGACATGCAACATGCAAGCTTTGCAACAGTAACAGCAACAGCAACAAAACTGTAAACTTGTGTACATTTCTTTTAAATTTGTAGCAAAAGGGTTCATTTTTTGTTGTTTTTTTGGTAAATTGTTGCCATAATTGACATGGCACGATCAACAGTTTAGCCTTTTGCTTTAAGTACCACATTATCATTTGCAACATGCTACAACAGTTGCCTACAATGCAGGAGACAACACTTAAACCATGCATAACAATATGATTTAAATACCATCGAGGCATTTGAATATGCATGTGAATCTGTAAGGGGGAAGGAGGTGAGAAAGGTAATTTAAATTTCCTTAAGAATCATTCGTACTTATGTGGTCTAGTCTGGTTTGGTCTGGTTTGTAATTGTAATTTGTGTCGCTTGTAACGTTTAATGGATTCAAGCGTAACTGCATAGCTCTGGTAATAGTTTGTTAAGGTGGGTGTTGCAAGTTTATTTGGCTGCAGTTTACTATTGATTACGCAGAAATAATGTCAACGCTTCTCTTAACTTGTTGGCCAGCCATAGAAAATTTTTAATTTATTTCTTGCATCCAATTAATATGCAGGCATTTAAGGCATTTAAAACAGCCAATTATCCAAACAGTTTAGTTAACTTTTTAAAGCTGACTTTCAAACTGATGACGGGTTTTAAATGAAGGCAAGCAGCACAAGGTTTGTAAAGAAAACTCCATTTAATAATGTCATGGCTTGGTCGACATTAAACGGGTTACTTAAGGAACGCATATTTTACTAGCAAAGGAAAGCAAATGTTTTTTGAAAACCTTTTGTTTGTTCACAATGGACACAAAAGTGATTCAACAAAAATTCCAATTCCCTACATACCTTGTGTACCAGGTTTCCCCCAGTAGTTTTAAGTCCCAGAATGAATTAATTTTCCTAACAAGGACTTCCTGAATTTAACGCTCATCCTGTTGAAGCTACATGTGCCAAAGTAGTTGTCATTTATTTAGTATAATTTGCCTAATCATCATGGCTGATCATAGACAACGATGTGTGTTCGCTGAATGGGCTTGGAGCATTTGACCTTAGTTTTTATAGAAAAATCATTTTCAGCGAACAGAACCATTTCAGGTTGAGTAGGTACGTGGCCAGACTAAGTTCGAATTGTGGACGATATCAGCCCACATGATATAAAGTGTGTTTTTTATAGAGGTATAGAACTTTAAGTTGCAATAAAACAACGATGGATTATTCGATTGACATAAATTTTATTTATCCGAAAGATAATCTTGTGGCATTACATTTTAAATATGATTTCTGGCATATGACCGCCACGGCTGGCGGGGATGTAGTCCAATCTGGACGTCCAATTTTCGATGACTTTTTCCAACATTTGTGGCCGTATATCGGCAATAATACGGCGAATGTTGTCTTCCAAATGGTCAAGCGTTTGTGGCTTTACCGCATAGACCAATGACTTCACATAGCCCCACAGAAAGCAGTCTAGCGGTGTTAAATCACAAGATCTTGGAGGCCAATTCACAGGTCCAAAACGTGAAATTAGGCGGTCACCAAACGTGTCTTTCAATAAATCTATTGTGGCACGAGCTGTGTGACATGTTGCGCCGTCTTGTTGAAACCACATCTCCTGGACATCATGGTTATTAAATTCAGGAATGAAAAAGTTAGGAATCATGGCTCTATACCGATCACCATTGACTGTAACGTTCTGGCCACCACCGTTTTTGAAAAAGTACGGACCAATGATTCCACCAGCCCATAAAGCGCGCCAAACAGTCAGTTTTTCTGGATGTAACGGTGTTTCCACATACACTTGAGGATTACCTTCACTCCAAATGCGGCAGTTTTGTTTGTTGACGTAGCCATTCAACCAGAAGTGCGCTTCATCGCTCAACAAAATTCGCTTATGAAAATCGGGAACAACGATAATCTCGTTTTGGGCGCATTCGACGAATCTACGCCTTACTTGATGATCGTTTGGCTGCTCTGATGGACGATTTTGTCGACGATAAAATGGACGTAGTGCGCGATACGTTTTCCGCACAGAACCATTATTTTCGAAATAAAATTGCACTATTTGCAAGCGTTGTTCAGGCGTGAGTCTATTCATGATGAATTGCCAAACCAAACTGAGAATAAATCACTTGACAGCTGTTAAATCGGTCGCCATCTTGAAAAGTAATGCCAACTTAAAGTTCTATACCTCTATAAAAACACCCTTTACAAAAGCGCCCAATTAATCCCTAAGAAGCCACTGTTCGATGTCATCGGTGCATATTTCTTTGAGAACAAATAGTCTAACTTATTTTGCCTTGAATTGTCAGACTGCACTGGGTGTCACACAGCACATGCCACGTTGGATATTCTTCACGAGTGATTTGATCTCCGTTGGACTTTTTCTTGTGTGCTTTTCTTAAATCGCCAATAAGGTACAAAATAAAGTGGAACACAAAGCCAACACAACCCATGCCAACGGTCAAATTCAGCTTGTATTATGCGCCAGAGTCATGGTCATCCAAAAGAGTCGTTGCAGACGTTTGAATGATGTTTTATTCCACAAACATTGGAATCAATAGGTCTTTTAAACGAATAAAAATTTTCGATGATGCCCCACACACATATTGTTTTATTTAAATGTAAATAAAGGGAGCGCTACAAAAGGAGCCTATGTACTATAAATTGAAAATTAAAAATCACCTTTAGCTAGACATGTTCTTCCACTACATTGTAGGTTACGTTATGTCGAAGTGGTAGCTTTGATTACCAAAGATCACTTGAGCACGCAAAGCAGCCCTTTTCTAACAGTATTCCACCAAAATAGGGAAGAAGTTAGCCAGCGCAAGGGCTGTACATCATAATAAACAAGTGCTATAAAATTAATTCCGTGCGTTCTGCTTTACCTGTATACCAGACTTTTTTTAATTTTTAAAATCGGCCTTAATGCAGTGAAGGCAGGTAATAAATTAATTGAAAATGTTAACACAGATTAGCAAGAAAATTAACGTGACTTATTTTTGTATATAAACCTGATCGCATTAAGAGCGTAAACTCTAGTTTTAATTTAAATTTCTCACACTTAACATCAACGAGTGTAAGAATTTCTAAAATGTCCACAAGTCAAGTGAAAGGTAAAAAATTCCTCGCCAATAATTTGGATTTATTTGTTGCCGGTATGGCAACTTTCAAAGCCGAACAGAAACAAAAGCCCAGTGCCCTCCACGTAGAAGACAGCATTAGTTACTGGGACCCAGAAGAAATTGCTTCAACCAGCCACACTATGGCAAGCATTCATGAGGCTAAAGATAAAATCATGATGGAGGAATTTAAACAACCGAGTTATTTTAGAAACGAATTGTATGTTTATGATTCTGCTCCAGAACTTGATTCAATTGTATATAACGAGACCACCGTAAACCTCGATTCATTTGGATATGCCGAGCCCACCGAAGAAATTGATTTTATGGAATCTTCCAGGTCTATTAGTGACCTCGATGCCATAGAATATGAGGATATTTTATCTTGTCAAACCAACATTAGTTACAGTTTACCGTTTGATTGGATTTTTCCTACGAATTTGGTACATATCAAAGCGGAAGAGGATGGCAGCCATATTTATATGAAGCCTTACGAAACATTGATTGAGAGAAGCAAACGTAAACTGGCCAAATTAAAATTGAATCTCGTTAAGAAGTGTAAGAAATATTTACCACGTAAAACGTATAGTTGGGAGGTAATTCATGAACTAATAGAATAGCTTCTAATGAAGGTTGAAGGCAGAAATCTGCTGCGAAGTATTGTAAGGCTAACCGGAAAAGGATTGCTGGAATGAAATTGAATGAAAATCTGACGAATATTTCAATTGTAGAAAATATGAAATTAATCTTAAATCAATAAAATTTATTTTAAATTATTAAAAATCAAAAAAGTTTTAAAAAGAGTACAATTTTTATGTAAATTTTGCTCCCCTCTTACAGAATCATTTCAAATGCCTCATTAAGACAATTTAATAGAACCTTGTATTCAAAAAACATATTTGTAGTATGGGTCTAAGTTCTGATACAAAAACTCAAGCCATATGTGCTGAAATTCTAAGACCAACACTCAGGGGATATCGCTTATTTATGCACAGCATTGTTTTCAAATTAGCAAAATAGTTAGGATAGGTTAGGTTGGAGTGGTAGCTCTGATGCCAAAAGCTCACTTGAGCACGCATAGCAGCCCGTTGTGAGGACAAGGGTAAGCACAGTTCCCCCGCACTCACCAAATTCCACCTAACTCATAGAAGTAATTAGTTACGCACAAGAAATGCACACTACAAGCACGACTTCCCTAAGCTGGAAACCAGTCTGAAATTTTTATGAACGAATTTGTATCCTCGATATCAATGGATATCCATTCAGCTGACAAGGAAAGGAGAGCCAAATACACTTAATCTGCATCTCGCAAGAGATGAGCATTGGCAAGGAAAGTGGAAGACAGTTTTCTCCGCTTCAGCAGACCCACAACCTTGGCAGTAATCGCTGGAAGGGAGCTGCAGTCTTTCCGCATGTCTTCCCATAACGCAGTGGCTTGTGAGTATGACCACTGTGATTGAGATGATCTTCCGATCAAGTTGTGTAATTGGTTGGTAGAAGGCATACCAATCCATCATGGGCCATGTGAATCTGGCAATTGAGTAAGATTCCTCATTTGTCCAGGATAGGTCGACGTGCCGAAAGAATTGTTGTCTAATCGCCAATTTAACCGTGGTGAGTGGCATAACCAATTCGATTGGCGAGGGTTTCATAAGGAGTGTACATTTGTCAGGAATGCATCTGTGCCTGGGGAGCCAGATGAGCAAGACCCTGAATCGTTCAGAGAGGACGTCGAGACAATGATGGCACTCCCTGACGAGTAGCAATATAGTTATAAAAGGGAGAAAAGAGGGAGTAGTGTTTATGGATGTCAGATTTGAATATATTTATATTGTAAGGTCTTCAGCAGAATCATAGTGCGATTAAAGAACGAATTTTGTTTCTAATGTGGTGTGCGATCCATTGGGCAATCGACGCATGTGCTTGAGGGATAAACGTGTATTATTTAAAAATATACGATTTACAGAAACAAGTCTTCTTATTTCCCTCCAGCACATTCCGTTGAAGGTTTGAATATTTTCTTCCGATGCTTTAAGAAGTGGTGGTTTGCCGGCAGACACCATTGACCTGAAATATGCTCATAAGTCACGCAATCGAATACGATGAGGGACCACTTCTGGAAAGAAAATTATCTTCTAACACTTGCTTACTTAATTGGCCATTAATAACTTTATTATCGGGTTTCGGTCTGCTTTAGCATATCCTTTCAGGCACCTATGCTTCTTGCGCCAGTTGGTTTCATCAATCGATGACAGGGCTTCACACGACTTGATCTTTCCATCGCAAATAAGGTCATCCTCTCATCACATATCCGTCTCGCCGGAGCATACATTCGAACGACATGACCGAGTCAGAGAAGCTGCATCGTTGAGGAAGTCCTAGAGCTCATTGATGGCTCGAATGCGGCAATCATCGTCAATTCGCACTGAACCAAACATCTTACGTAGGACTTTTCTCTCGAATACTCTCAAGGCTGCTGCATTAGTGGTTAATAATGTCCATGCTTCTGCGCCATAAAGAAGCACGGAAAGGATGAGCGTCTTGTAGAGTATTAGGTCTGTCCTACGAGAGAGGGCTTTGCTGCTCAATTACCGATTGAGACCATAGTAGCATTGATTCTACGCCTAATCTCCAGACGGGTTATCGGCCGTATTCAGGGATCTAATACGTCGCCAACATAAACTTCGTTTTGCCCTCATTAACTGACCGACCCATCCTAATAGACTCCCGTTTAATTTAGCAATAAGTATGCTGTATTGCAAGTTGTGCGACTTGGTTGAATGAAATGCCTTTTGATGTGATATGAAGAAAGTTAAAGTTAAAAGTCGATCAATCAAGAGGTTAAAAATGCTGTTTCAACAGAAAACTACCTGCAAACTATTTACGTTACGTCTTACAAACGCCTTTAATCTTGAATGCAATTCATATGCTCAGACGTACATACCTTTTAAGGTTGTAAATAACATATGTAAAGAACATGAGTTTTACATGAACAAAGTTTGGGTACAACATTTCTATGCCCTTTTATTGCTACACAGAATCTGTCCAGAGGTTTAAACTAATATTGCAGCAAGAAAAACTTAAATGAAACTGTTAACAGTGCCAGACTCATATTGCCTAATTCTTTCATTGTTCATTGTTGAATTTGGCGACTTTCAAAGTTGCCTCCTGGCAAAAATTCTAAAGCTCCGGTTAGCCAAACGTTCACGGAATGTACGTTCGTTTTCATAATACGAAAAGTAATTGGAGATATTACCGAAATAAATCGCCGTGATCTAGTAGGTAGTGTGTTGGCTTATTAGACGAAACGCCAGGGTTCGAGCTCCAGGCCAGAAATCAAAATAAAATACAAAAAAGATTTCTTCGGCGACTTCCTCTCAGCAGATTTCTGGCAAAAAACTCTGAGAGTAAATAAAAATTGCCATGAAAAAGTTTCTCAAAAATCTGTCGTTCGGGGTCGACTTTAAACTGTAGATCCCGCCACTCATGTATAAAATTAACACACACAACATAAGTGGTGTGAGAAACTAGGTCGTAATCCTGACTGAAGTGTTGTAATAACCAATTATGTATGTATGTATGATATTACCGAACGCTAATGTAATTTCGGTGACCATTTACATTGCTCTTGATTTGCTAAAAAAAACGAATATACATTCGTTTACGCTGCGTATACGTTTGGCTAACCAGGGCTTAAGAGTAAATAAAATTACATGAAAAGTTTCTTCAAAATGTTGAGCGACGATCAACAACAGGTACCGCTGAACATGTAGAAAATTAACACACACAACATGAGTGGAGTGAGAAGCTATGTTGTAACCCTAAGTAAAGGATTATCAAGACCCATAAAATAAAATAATAGGACTCTTTAAATGATATGCCCGCATACATAAATTAGTTAGAATTTTATGAGCCTGTGGCTGAATGTAAAAAGATTGCCTGGGTTATAAAAATGGTTCCATGATCATGTTCAAGACTCTTCCAATATAAGGCTCAAGACTATGTAGCAGTGTTATTAATTAGGTGTAATAAAAACAGGTAACAGTCTAAGCACTTTACTAATCTATAGCGCTACCTGTTGAAGTATATAAACTTGAGAAAATCTGACAACAGTTGTCAATATTAATCGAGATTTTCAACGTTGAACAGCTGCGAACATAAAAACTGTTCGAAATGCCAAAATGTCGTATATCATGCGATAAATTCTCAGCCAGTGATTTGAATTTATTTGTTGACAGCATCGAAGAAATTTCCCGTTTAGAGAGTATGAAACACAAATTTAAGCAGGACAGGGCCTCCCTTAACCTAGAAGACACCGTTAGCTATTGGGACCCAGAAGAAACGTTTTCAAACAATCACACACTGTCATCTATACATGAATCTTACGATGAAGTGGCGAAGAAAAATTGTGCAGAGAAAAATATTGGCCGAAATGCTACATACTTAGCAACAAATCAGCGTTATTGTGTAAATTATCCGAGTGGTTATCCATCCGATCCAGAACTTGATGCAGATGATTATGCTGTTAGCAACAGTGATTTTGCCGATGTTGAAAATGCTTTGGATTCCGCTCTAGAACTTGTTGATGATGACTACACTGTTCGCAACAGTGAATTTGACGATATTGAAAATGCTATAAATTCCGCTTTAGAACTTGTTGATGATGACTACACTGTTCGCAACTGTGAATTTGGTGCTGCTGACAATCCTATAAAGACCGCTCCAGAATTTGCTGCTGATAACTATACTGTTCGCAACACTGAATTTGATGCTGCTGATAATCCTACAAATTCCGCAGAACTTGATGCCGTTGCGTATGCCGTACACAACATTGAATTTGACGATGTTGGATATGTTTTGGATTCCGAAGACATTGATTCTAGCGGATGTGTTGCACACAACATTGAATATGACAATGTTGGTAATTCTCTGGAATCGGAATACATTGATTGTAGTGGATGTGCCGTATACAACATTCAGTTTGATGCTACAGAAAATGTTACGTATTCCGTACACAGCCTTGAAGTTGACGCTGTTGAAAATGCTATAAATTCCGCTCTAGAACTTGTTGCTGATGACTATGCTGTTCGTAACATTAAACATGATGCTGTTGAAAATGCTATAAATTCCGCTTCAGAACTTGATGCGGTTGCATATGCCGTACACAGCATTGAATTTGATGCTTTGGCTTCCAATCAAATTGATTCTACGGGCTGTGCTGTATCCTCCACAGAAATTACATCAGTTAGACGCGCTACACCTCATACAGATCTTGATGCGATCGAATATGCCGATAACTTATCATTCCATAATAATATCACACGTTGTTTGCCTTTTGATTGTACAGTTCTTGAACAGGAAGAAGAGTATCAGACGTTGCATGCTAAACCCGAAGGGGATGGTAGTCACATCTATCAGGAACTTTACGGACCATTGGTTAAGAAGAAAAAAGGGAGCAAATTATCAAAATTGAATATCTTCGGTTTTGTGCGCAAGAAATACAAGAAATGTTTTCCACCGAAAACCTATGGGTGGGTTAAAAGCACTTCATGGACTAGAATAACTATAGTTTAAGGGAAATTTGAAATATTTACAATGTCCTTGCACTCCAGACAACAGAGGTTGCGAATGTTTTTTAATTTCTAAATAGATTGTAAGGCTGATATAATATTAGAATGTTAATTGATAAGTTTTTTTAATTATAAGAATCAATGTTTAGTTAAAATATGATAAAGAGAAATATATGTTTTTATGATATTGAAATAAGAATTTAGTGTTGGCATTTGAATAAGAAAAAAGGGGTCTTGGTTAAGTAAAAAATTTTAAATTAAAAGTTTCCTATACATTACATCTATTCCTACTAGAATTTTCTTTCTTTGAGGAAAATGGGTCCGTCACAATATGTTTATTATTTCCAGGTTTTGTTCCAAGTTTTTCCCGCCTGGTATAATATTGGTTTTCTACTGCAGCAGGTTCTAGGATCATCGGATTGCCAACTGTCGTCAACTGGAAACAACTTTTTCTAAGGAAATCGCCGTAGTCAAGTAGGTAGTATGTAGGCTTACAAGACGTGAGCCCACGGTTCAAACTCCAGCTTAATCTCAAGGTTCGAGTGGCACCAGTAGGTAGTTTGTTGGTTTATTAGACGTGAGACATCTCCAACAAAAGGAAATATGAAGAAACTATTTCCACGACGACTTCTTCTCAGCAGATTTCTGATAAAAACTCTGAGAGTAAATAAAAAATTTGGCATAAAATGTTTCCCAAAAAATCGGTGTCGACTTTAAACCCGCCACTCAAGTATAAAAAATTAACATACACAACAAGCTAGGTCGTACTCCTGATCAAAGGGTTGTAAATAACCAGTTAAGAGACTAAGTTGTATGGAGTCTTTCGTTAAGCGTTTCCTATTTCTAAATTAAATTAAACAAAAAAGTGTGTGAAATATCACCGAAATGTTAAGTTCCTTTTTGGAAGACCTTTCGAAGCCATTATCTGTGGAATGTAATATCGTTCGGAGTCGAATTAACATACACACATACAACATATCTGATGTGATTTCTATAGGTGCGGCGCATCTGAAATGACCAATTTTCAATGACTCTGGCACATAAAAGTTGAACAGATTGAATTGCATCTCGATGGCCAGTTCACATTACCTCCGTAAGAGATGCCCATGCTCCGTATTCATTGCCGATAACTGTGATGCTTTAGCCAATGTAGTCCTCAAAGAAATTGGCTCAATAGTGCCGCTAGCATAAAATCCTCACCAAAGGTCGACATTTTCGTTATGCTTTGGGCGCTCTTTGATTTTACGTAGATTAGTGATATCCCAAATTCAATGAATTTGTTTATTCACGCATCTATTCATCCAGATATAAACTTCATCGCTGAAAATGATTCTTTGACGAAAATTACGGCCAATTGCCAACTGCTCCAGAGCCCATTTAGTAAATATACGTCTTTGTCTATGGTCGTTTATCTTCAGTTCCTGGTTCTGTATGCGTATAGCCCCAAGTCACGATGCCAAGTTCTGATCTTCGACAGGCCGAGTCCTTGTGGGCGATACTAAATCGACTGCTTCGGATTCTTCTGCATAGTCAAGCAAACGGCGGTTATATTGTCTGCGTATCTTGTTCTTCGTCGGGTATTACTCGATAGTTTATTGAACTAGTGGACTTGAATTTAGTCCAGTAGTCTAGTAGGTAGTGATTGAAGGCTTGTAATGGCCAATTATGTCTGTATGTATAGCTAATAGTCCTGTCGGTAGGGCAATTATAAATGAGCGCAGCGCGCGTTACGTTGCTCGAACAGAAATTTTATTTTGATATTTTGTTTTCCATGGTGATTTCGAAAAATAGTGTGAATACATGGAGTCGTAGCACACTGTAGTGAAGCAAATATTTCTTAAATCCCTTTACTGGAGTCATACAGAGTGCACTGAGGCATCAATATTACATTTGAGTCTTATGCAGCTATGCTATTGTGATTTACGTTACGTTGCGTTAAGTTGCCGTAGTCTAATAGGTAGTGTGTTGGCTTATTAGACGTAAAGCCAGGGTTCGAGGCCCAGGCCAGAAGTCAAAACAAAATACAAAAAGTATTTTTTCCTCTCAGCAGATTTCTGGCAAAAACTCTGAGAACAAATAAAATTGCCATGAAAAGTTTCTCAGAAATCTGTGGTTCGGAGTCGACTTTAAACTGTAGGTCTCGCCACTCATGTATAAAATTAACACACACAACATAAGTGGTGTGAGAAACTAGGTCGTAATCCTGACTGAGGGGTTGTAAAGACCAATTATGTATGTATGTATGTTCCATACAGATATGCGGTTACGATTTTGTTGTTCCTAATTCGGAATATTGCTACATATTTACGTCTCTAGGTGAGGAGCATTCAATCGAACGATATGGCCGAACCAGCACAGGCGTTGCATGTTCATACGCTACATAACGTCCACATTGTTGAAGAGCTTATACTTTTTTCTCGAATACTCTCAAGGCTGCTGCATTAGTGCTTAATAGTATCCACGATTCTGCGCCATAAACAAGCACGGGAACGATGACCGTTTTGTAGAGTAATAGTTTTGTCGTACGAGAAAGGTCTTTGTTATTCAAATGCCTATTGAGACACAGTAGCAGCTATTGGTAAGAGTGATCCTGCGTTTAATCTCCAGACTGACATCATTTTTCATGGTAACGGCGAGGGCTTTAACACTTAGTTGTGCTAGGAGAAGTGTGCTTAGCTTAAAATTCAAAAGGCCGATGGAATTTTCTAGCTTCTTTTTATTTGCCGTGAAGATTTGTTCAGCTTTTCAAAACTTGATTTTATTCTTTACCCAGCTTCCAGTGTTCCTTCTATTTTAGATACGTTCTTAGCTTCTGAGCGGTTGGTTTCTTTCCCAACCACTTTCGTTAACCAATTTTTTTTTGGTGAACAACTTTTATCACACAGATCAGTATGTGTTGCGTTTGAGTGTAAATAAAATTTTCTATGTTCGCTTTGCGATATCATGTCTCAATTGCAATGAATTATTGGCAGTAAAGCAGGTAATAATTTCCACAGAAAATGTGCGAATCTAAGACACCCTGATTCTGTGAACTGCATTACAAGACTACTGCGTACGTTGAACTGAAAACGATTGCTGATGAAGGACCGATTGCTAATGATTCTGTATACCTAGATTCTTTTATAACCGTTATTAAACTGTGAAAATATTGCAAACGTTGTGGGAAGTATAGCCAAAGCATAACAAGCTAATGAGAACGTTGCACCGAAATAGATTTCAAACACTTGCGGTGCAGGTAATTAATCTGCTACTCAAAGATCGATTACCGAGTACCTAAACTCTTTTATAACCGTTATAAAACAATGAAAATTTTGCAAACGTTATGGGAAGTATAGCTCAAGCACAACAAACAATTAAAAAATGTTAAATAATCTGTTTTAATAAAAAAAAGGATAGCTTCCCTTTTCTGTGTAATTAATAAATCATCAATATTTAGTTGACAATCCGATTCACTAGTGATTTAAATTCTTAGGAAAAAAATTCAGAAACAGATATTAAGGGGGTTTTCCCCAGGCTGCTAGCTACAGAGTCAGGTATAAATTTTAGGAATTTTAATTCTGCCTATCGATTAGCAATTGAATTAACTTACCTTTGTTGCTACCTGTTTTGGTATATAAACTAGACCATGTTAAGAACATTAACGTCACTATTAATTAGGATTTCAAACGCTTAACATCTACTCGACTGCACTAAAACTTTCCAGAATGTCAACAAATCAAGTGTCCTGTGATAAATTCTTAGTCAATGATTTGAATTCATTTGTTGACAAAATTAAAGGGATTTCCGGCAAGGATGGTTTGAAAAGCCAACGAAAGGAAATACCCAGTGTTCCTGATATAGAAGACAGTGTGAGCTATTCCGAGCCATTCGATATGCCATCAACCAGCCACATTCTGTCGTATAAATGTGAGCCTCAAAAAATGTTGAACAACTTTGAATACAAGAACGTTGGCCATAACTCAGCACACTTGGAAGGAAATCCGAATCCGTGTAGTTTTGCCAATTACACTGATGGTTATCCATCTGCTCCGGAACTTGATGCAGATGAATGTGACTTGACTGACAATCAATTTGATGCAATGCAATGTGCTGCACCCCTTGTAAAAATTAATTCGGCGGAATATGCTGAGCCCATATGTGATCTTGATGCTGACGAATATGCCATGACAGTCGATCAAATTGATGCTACGCCCCTTGTAAAAATTAATTCGGCGGAATATGCCGAGCCCATATGTGATCTTGATGCAATCGAATATGCAGATGATTCAACTTGCCACACCAATAACTCTTACAGTACAGCTCCTGTACAAGACAAAGGTTTTGAGTCGTTGTATGTTAAACCCAAAGGAAAGGAGAGACACATGTATCGGCAGCCTTGTACAAAATGCGTTGGCCACAATAAAACATGCTTGGATCCATGCAATTTTGCCAATTACATTGATGGTAATCCATCTGCTCCAGAACTTGATGCTGATGAATGTGCCATGACCGTTTATCAATCTGAAGCTATGCAGTATGCTACGACCACTGCAAAAATTAATTCGGCTAAATATGCCGAGTCCATATGTGATCTTGATGTAATCGAATATGCAGGTGATTCAACTTGCCTCACCGATATCTCTTACATGTCGGCTTTTGACAGTACAGCCCGTGTAGAAGACAAAGGCTTTAAGACGTTGTATATGAAACCTGAAGGAAAGGAGAGCCAGATGTATCGCAAGCCCTGTGAACCGATTGCTAAGAAGAAAAAGGGCAGTTTATCGAAATTAAAATCGAATATTTTCGGTTTGGTGCGCAAGAAATACAAAAAATGTTTTCCAAGTAAAAATTATGGTTGGGATCGTAGTGATTCATGGATTAAAATAGCTTTAGTTTAAGTTAAACTTTGTAAAATATTAACGTGTCTTAAATATTAAGTTAAAGAAAATTAAAAATAAATTGTGTAAGAAAATTTAATCCTAGAAAAAAATTTAAAAATTCTAAGAAAAACATGGCTTCACTGACAGGCATGTTAAAAACTTGAATCAAATTTCCCAGAAAATGTGATAAAAACAGCATCTTTCTACCCTTAGAAGTTCCAATATCAGATATCATGCCAGCAGATTCTTTATTTGTAAATTTTTACTGGCAGGTAGTCCTTATTATGGTTTCTAGGTACCTGACTCATGCCGCCGATAATTTCGAAACAGGACTTTATTACATTAACCTTTTTTTAGGTATAAATACTCCACGAAAAATCTTTTTCAGTATTTGTTCCTTCACTTCTTGACGACTTATAACGTTCATACAACAGCACAGAAAAATATTTTTTGAAAAGAAAATGTTCCTGGTTGACACCGATATGTTTACAGCCAAGGATTTGCAACTTTTTATCGAAAGTGTTGAACAAATTAAACGCCTGGAAGATTTTAGAAAACAACGTCGGCAAAGGCATCGCGCCCTATATTTGATAAAGACTTTACGTTATCTGGATCAAACATATCCCATTGGCAGTAGCTGTACACTGCCGTCTATTGATAGACCCGTAGAAATGCAACAATTTGAGATATTAGAAGAAACGCCTTTAAGGCTGTATCTGATACAAAACGTAAGTGATGGACACAACAAAAATCGAATTTTTAAAGTGAAATCTGAAGAGATAATAAGAGGAGAACAATATATTACAAAGCCTTCGTGTAGTATCCATACAAGTTCCAAGCAAGCTGAAGGTAATTCGGAAAACAATCAATCCAGCCATGGTAAGAAGCGGAGACAAAAATTCAAACTTGCAAGATATCTTCATGCTTTGGTGCTTAGGAAATGTTTTGGCATCAAAGACAAGGAAAAGAGTTGCTAAAAAGCAACTTCTTGGATCGGAGTAACAGAGAGTGCAAGAAAATGCCATAAGAATCAACGTTTACACTAGAAAATAATGAATTAAAGAATATGAAGCTTGAAGGAAGACTATTTACTGCCTGGTTGCAACATGTGATAATTTTAGATTTAAGCAAAATGAATTGATTTCATGAAAATAAACTGAAAATATTAAAAAATAAATGAATGAAAACTTTTAAACAATTTTATAACTTTTCATCATCATATCTTAACCGCTAAAGTGTACACCAGAGATCAACAATGAAGATTTTTCGTTGCTCATAAGTACTCATGAAATTTTAAGTATGAGTAAGTCAACAGTATTGAAATCCAACTACTCTGATTCATTCGTACTCACTACGACATTGATTTATAGGTACAGGATACAATGAGTTGAGTACAACGTTGACATCAAACTCATAACATTCGAAATATGTTTGATTCATACGCCTACTCATTCAGATTCATAAATTTAGAAAAATACTTATAATACTCATAAATGATTCAAGTGATTCGAATCATTCATCAAAATTTACAGTCGTAGTTGTTTTTGCATTTACAAAGAAAGAAGAAAGACAGCAAGCAAAGCAAACATAAGTATAAGTATCAGAAATTATAAGTATGATTCGAATCTACTCGTCGTTTTGAATACTCATTGCTGACCTCTGGTGTACACTTCAATCAATGATTGTCAAGCATAAATTAAATGATACAATCTGATCAAATTTTGAAAAGATTAAACTGAAAGATGCCAAGTGAGGGGGATTTAGATGCTCGCGTATATATTTCGATACGTCAAGTCTTTGTGTAAAGGGAGGTGATAGTATCTTGTATACTCAATATGTAATGGGACCGCATGACATTGAAAGAAGATATGGACGGGAAATTTGTTAGTCCTTCCTTTCGGTACGTAAATCCTTTCGCGTAAATTGGCCTTTGATAGCAGCAGAGTTACTTTTTAATTAAATAAGTCATGGACTTATGGAGCTACCCTAGTGCGCATAAAATTGTTTGTTACGTACCTTAGTTCTGCAGCTTTGAACTTCCAAGAGGCTTCTGTTTTGTAGAGAAATATTCTCATGTTGTAAAGAAATATTCGATACGTTGTTTTCCCATATTGTACAATGGGTCAATTCGCCCTCCGGATACTGTACTAACCTTTCCCGTTAGGTTAGGTTAGGTTAGGTTAGAGGACGTGTACTTGTCAATTAAGACAGTACCCGGAGGTCGAATTGTACAACGTCTTAGTTGTACACTCGCACCACTTATGTTGTGTGTTGTCATTTTTTTATACATGAGTGGTGGCACCTACAGTTTAAAGTCGACTCCGAACGACAGATTTTTGAGAAACTTTTTCATGGCAATTTTATTTACTCTCAGAATTTTTGCCAGAAATCTGCTGAGAGGAAGTCGCCGAAGAAATACTATTTGTATTTTGTCTTGATGTCTGGCCTGGGGCTGGAACCCTGGCTTTTACGTCTAATAAGCCAACACACTACCTACTAGACTACGGCGACTTCACCTTTTCCGTTAGGAGTTCTTACTTTTCTTTGATCATATCCAATCGACTTGGTCAGTGGCATCTTGGATTATGAGGTCTTGAGTTGTTAGGTTTCGATTTCTAATTTCGCTTGATATTGTACGATGCTTAGCGTTGGAGTACCTTGTCTTCTAATTAATTTTGGTGGCCTGGAATGAAGAGAAAATATCTGTCGTTCGTAGTCGCCTTTAGACTATAGGTCCTGCCACTCATGTATAAAATTGAACACACATAACATAAGTGGCGTGAGAAGCTAGGTCGTAATCCTAACTGAAGGGTTGCAATGAACAATTCTGTATGTTTGAAATGAAGACGTGAATGAAACTTGAAGGACTAGGAATATCTACAAATAATTGGGGCCTTAAAACCGTATTTTAGGGAGTGGGCCAAAATGATAATTATAATACTATGGAACAGCAATACAGTTGGCAACATTACTAAAGCACTTTCGAGGAACGCAAATGAATAGCGGCGTTTGGATGCACTGGTCTCTACAGATACATTAAAAGGCATCGAAGCCATGGACATTTTTCTCTGTCAATAACTAGCTTTTAGATGCATAATGTAAGTCTCACCACTCATGATTAAAATTAACAGAAACAACATGGTTGGCGTGAGAAAAAAGGCTAAAGGATTTTAAAGACCAAGCAATAACAATCTACTGCCAAGAACTGTGAAGGGCTCAGCTGTGTAGAATCCGTGGAGCATCTAATGAAGTGCTTGCAATTTCTGAATTCACTTTACTTTCATACATCGAAAACATGAAAAACGGAGTACATCATTTGTTTTGTGAAAGCAATGGTTTGGCTTAAAAGGTTGCAAATCTGACTGAAGTAGCATATCAGCTATAAATCAGTGTCAAAATTGTACCGAGTGGTGATTGTAACACCCAAGTGAGGGAAGATTTGTAGTCGCCGTAGTGTAGTAGGTAGTGTGTTGGCTTATTAGACGCGAGGCCACGGTTCAAACCCCAAGTCAGAGATCTTCTACAAAAAGAAATATGAAGAAAATATTATTTCAGAAACTGCCTGTCAGATTTCTGGCAAAAACAAAATTGCCATGAAAAAGTTTCTCAAAAAAAAATCTGCCGTTCGGAGTCGACTTTAAACTGTAGGTCCCGCCACTCGTATATAAAATTAACACGCACAACGTTAGAGGTGCTAGGAAGCTCGGTCGTCCTAACTGAAGGGTTGTTATGACCAATTATGTATGTATGTATGTCCAAATAACTTTAATTTGGTTGTCTACTCTTTATTTTAATTTTTTGTTATTTTAAAATTTTTTATTTCTTTTAAATCTACAGAGATTATCTGTGTTCATTTGAATGCCATGAGCGCCCCTAATTTATTTTAAACAAAAACGCATTTTATTGATTGTCTCGGTCATTGCAATGACACTTTTATGATTTGAGTCCAATGGCAACAGGGTCATCATTCAACCATAAATCATAAATTGTGTGGCGCTTAGAACCAAGCCGCTAACAAAAACACTGCAATGAAGACACAAAGTGTTGGATAAATTATGTTTAAAATAGAAGAAGAAAAATAAAATTTATTATGCAGACAGAAAAATATTCATCTTGTTTTTCTTTTGAAATTATTAAAAAGTTTAAATAAATTCTTCTTCTTCATCTTCTTCTTTACATAAAACTTTGATTCAATTAAATGCTTTTCCGAATTTGATGTAAATTCTAAGATTTTCTTTTAAACGCCTTGGTTTTTGATTTTGATTTGCTTGAAAGGGTCAAACATTTCTTGTTTTTTTTTTTTGGGTAAAGACTTGAAACAATATGAGTTCATTAGCAGCCGTTATGTTAGATGTTCGTTGCGAAATAAAAGGCGTAGACATTCGCAACTCCTCTGTCTGTAACATACTCTTGCCATTAAGAAAGTAACAGAGACTGAGACAGAGATAGAGAAAGAGGAATAGATTGTGGCAAGTAAAGCCAAGGCATTGGCAATAATTCTTTGGCAACAAATAAATCTTAATCCTTTTCCACACGAACACACACATTAACTTGAGGCCACAAAGATAATACGATATTACCCCAATATATGTATGTAGAAAAGAAACATGAAAACTACGAACGAAAAAAAAACACCGAAAACTATACTAAGCAAGAGAAGAATGTTTTTTTGGTTGGACATATGAGAGTCGGTATGTGAATTAAAGGTCATAAAAAGTGGTTTTTTTGTTATTGAAGAAAAGATTGAAGGATGAAACTCCTTCAAGATTGCATTAAGTGGTTAAAGTGCTTGTCTACAAACCAGAGGTCAGCAAGGAGTATTCAGATTCGAATCATACTTATAATTTCTGATACCTATACGCATTCATACTTACTTTGATGTCATACTCATACTACTCATATCTAAGTGTGAAATACTCATGATACTCATACTCATACTCAATACGCATTATGTTATTGATTTCAACTCTCCATGACTCATCGTATACACGAATCACAAAATCAGTATGATTCGCATACGAAGACTACAATACTCAGAAGAAGGTTGTGTGTTTGTGCTGTCTTTTTCTTTTTTGTTTGTGTGTCTTTTTTCTTTCTTTGTAAATGCAACAACAACTAAGACTGTAAATTTTAACGAATGATTCGAATCACTCGAATCATTTATGAGTATAAAAAGTATTTTTCTAAATTTATGGATCTGAATGAGTAGGCGTATGAATCAAACATATTTCGAAAGGTATGAGTTCGATGTCAACGTTGTACTCATACTCATTGCAACTTGTACTTATAAATCAATGGTGTAGTGAAAACCAATGTAGTTGGATTTAGTAGTTGGATTTCAATACTGTTGACTCACTCATACTCAAAATGTCATGAGTACTTATGAGTAGCAAAAAACCGATTAATTGCTCTCTCAGCTCTCTTCCTTATAAAAGAAAATAAAGGTTGTTGTAAAAAATAACTTTTTTTTTTGAAAATCCTTTAAAAAAAACTACTGAATATTTTCTCAAATTTCTTTTTTTATTTGAAAGTACAATCCTTCCGGTTAATAATGGAAAATAATTTCATTCAAATGGCTGCCTCGGCTGGCCTACATGATCGGTCCAATTTTTAAGCACATTATCGATTGTGTGCAGCTGTATTTTACCAATGGCTTCACGAATATTGTCCTTTAAAGCGTCAATTGCCTCTGGCTTGTCAGCGTAACACTTATCTTTGACGGCAGCCTACAAATAATGGTCCAACGGTATCAAATCGCAGCTCCGAGGTGGCCAAACGACATCAGCTCTGCGGCTAATAATGCGATCTTCAAAAACAGGGCGCAAAACATCGATTGTAGCTTCGGCTGTGTGGCACGTAGCGTCCTGTTGAAAAAAATGTTGCCAATATCCTCCCCTTCAATTTTTGTGAACAAAAATTCGTTCAACATGGCCTGATAACGATCGCCATTGACTGTAACGGTACTCCTTGCTCATTTTCGAAGAAAAATGGCCCAATTATGCCTCTGGACCAAAATCCGCACCAAACAGTGACTCGTTTTGGTTGCGTCGGCTTTTCAATGTATGCGTGCGGGTTTTCTGTGCCCCAAATTCGACAATTTTGCTGTTTACATACCCGTCAAGATCAAAATGAGCTTCATCTGAAAAGACGATTTTTTTTTGCCAAAATCGGCATCTTCTGTAAATCGATAGCAGGCCCACTTAGCGAAGCGAAAATGCATTGGATGGTCAATTGGCTTCAACTCCTGAATCAATTGGACTTTGTATGGCGGCATACCAAGTTCTTTATGCAAAATTCGTCTCATGATGTCTCCGAAATCAATTCAAGTTTAATTGTTTAGAACGACGGTGAATTGATGTTGATGGCGCTTCACGCACACTTTCAGCCACAGCAGCAATATCCTCGGGTGTACGCACTGTTTTTGGCTTTTCACGCTTTGGTTTATCGATGAGGATGCCAGTTTCTTTCACTTTTTTCACAAGATAACGAACATACGGAGCTGACGGTGCTTCTCTTCTTCCAAAATCCGTATGCAATTTTCGCACACATTCTGCAACATTACCATGATTTTCAAAGCAATATTTCCAAGCGTTGTTCAAGCTTATACACAAGCATATTCGTTCAGTGGAAAGATAAAACTAATTATCTGTCAAATCAGACATGAGATAAGTGTTACCATTCACGAAATAAGCACTAGTTGAAAAAAAAAAACGTTAGATGGCGGACCCGATATTTGCTTATTGAATCCTGTTATTTTCCAAGCGACTTCGATAACTGTTCGTCTTTCATCAAGCTCGTGGCTGATATTATTCTCTTTGACGATCAGAGGTTAGTTGAGATGAAATTGTTCGTCTCCTCCCGGATTCAAGCACTTTAAACACATTGCGTGAAAGAAAAGCCACTTCCATTTGAAATATAAAATACTTTTACAGCCTATTATACCTTCTAACAAAACAAACAAACATTTTCTGTAATTTTTTTTTAATTTTCTTTCAACCCTCGTATACTATTTAAGTTTGCTTAAATTGTACTGCTTAGTGAGTGCTATTGTTGCTGTTCAAGTATTTATCTTGGAAGAAACTTTTTGGTGTTCGTTAAAACCAGACTAGAGCAGCATTTATAGTATTTGATAAGTTTACAACAACAAAGGCAACAACAACATTACAAGGTTAAATAATACTTGAATGAGTTGTAAGCCAAATGTAAAGCTGAAATCTCAATATTTATTTATGGGCTAAACAAAGTACCCAACCATACCAATCACCTCCAACTCCAACTCCACCACCCTACATCGCATACACACATGTGTCGAAGGGTTTTAAACGTTACAATATGTACGATACGTAACGTAATGTATTGTTTAAATAAACGAGCGTGAATTGGCAGAGTGTACATATAACAAACGATTGATACGTGTGGACTGATAAATTTTGAAGGAAAAAGTTTTCGAAAAATTAAGTTTGAAAGCTTTTGCATTGAATGCCAGCAGACGGTTAAGGAATTATGTGTAGCCACCACCCGTTAAATGAAAAGTGGAAAGTGTTGCCAATGTTACTAAATAAATAAAGGACAATCGTAACCATGGCCATGGAATAATAAAAAATTGAAATAATTTGTAAGAAATTTTAGTAAAAAGAAGACTAGGCTCTTAAACGGAAAGGCTTGACTGATAAAGATTTCTTTGACGAAAGAAAATTTTGTATAAAATTTTAAGAATTTAAAAAGTTTTCTGGTGTAAAAAAAATCCTCGTAAAATCCTGCAAACATGGGCAAAAAGGGTAAAGGAAACAAATTGGCTAAAATGTCCGAAGAGGAAAGAGCCCGCTACTTACAGCTTAGGGCCGATATAGAAGAAGAAACCCGTCGACGTAAAATGCAATTGATCTCCATGTATATGAAGGTACTTTAAAGCTACTGGACCTAGTATTTAAACTTCATTAACCTTTCCTCCCCTTTCCACTACCTTCAGAACAAACTCAAACGCGAAGAGGCATTTTGTCGCCTTAATATGGCCAAAATCAATCAGGAATGGCGTTCCATTCTGCGTCAAATCAAATGTCAGGAACAACGCCAGGAAATCATTGAAATGGCAAAATATTGTAAAGACATGATGGATCATAAGGATAATGTTATACGCCGCCTATTGAATGATTTGGAAGTGGCTCATAGTCAACATGATACCATGTCTCAAACGCATATGGAAATGGTGCAACATTTCATCAGTAAATAGGCCTTCTGCACTAAGGAATATAAATTTGAGAACCACTTTCTTTTTGTAGATATACAACAACAACGTTTGGAATTCTTTCGCGAAAATTATGATTCGGAAAAGCAGTTAACGTTACAACAATTCCATAAGGATCATCAGGCAATGAACGAGTTAAGAGACAAGGCTCAAGAGCAATTGGAATGTGTGCACTATCAGCTGGAGGAGAAGAACGACAAGGAAAAGAACGAGGAATATGAAAAGTTTCTGGAGAAGTTGGATGATATAAAGGCCACGGTAAGAATTGTTTTTTTTTTTTAAACGTAGGTAGATTAGGTTAGTGAAGGTGTACAATACCCGAAGGTCAAACTGACCCATTGTAATACATCCTAAGGGAGAGAGCATAATAAACGAGATAGGGAAAAAGGAGACTAGGTAGGGAAGGGAATATAACACAGACTACAAACACACAAGAGAACGCGACTATACCTAGCACTCCTCAACCAGCTCAAACTATTAATGAATCAATGGAAAGCCTTAATGTCGGCACTCGAATAAGAGTTCAAACCCCTCGATGAAGCTTTTGCCCTGGGTTCTCAATCTACTAAGGGCTGGACTGTTACAGAGGAGGTGTTAAACAGTTACCAACTCCTCCTCGTCACTACATGTCCTGAAATAGTCTGGCGGGGATATGTTCCATTTTCTTGTCAGCGATTTCATCTCGCAGTGCACTGCAATAAACCCAATAACTAACCTGAAGCTGGCCTTATACATATAAGCACAGCAGTAAACCTGTTCTATCACTGTCTACAACAAGCCAACAGCCCTCAACGACTCTGCTCTTCCCCCTTGACCCCTTTAGTGATGAGGCCGTAGAGTTGGCGGATTGGGGCATCGGGACCAAATATCAAATCGGCCTCAGAAGGTGCTCCTATTCTAGCGAGAGCATCCGCTGTCCCATTGTCGAGTATATCGCTATGACCCGGAAACCAGCGTACACGGATTCGGTCTCTTCCAAAGGTGCTTAAATACTCTTTGCACTCACGAACAAGCCGTGATTTACACCAGACCGACCCAATGGCCCTTCGGACTGTCAACGAAGATCTTATAAGATTTCGAGTCCGAAGTGGGCCTGCTATCAACGGCCTCAATAGCCTTCAAAATGCAAAAATCTCTGCCTGAGACACGCTTAAATTATCCTTTAACCATTTTTGATAGGTAAATTGCAAACCTTTCATGAAATAAATGCCATTTCAGATGTATTAGGATAGCTTTCAAAGCATTCGTTCGCACTCCACAGAAGGGTAATGATACTATTAACCGTAGATCGAGCCTTAAATAAACTTCATAATTCTAGCTTATGTATCACTTTAGATACATACTTGTAGTACATGGAATTGTCACGATTATTGATAGATTTTGTTAAAAAATTTTAATATTTTAATTCATTTTAATAAAACTATTTATTTACTACATATTATTACATTTTATTATCACTTTTATGAAATTTACGCCAAAATTTTTGACATGATGTACATTGCAGCATGGTTTTTTACATAAAAATCAAGCACTTTATGTCAGCTTGGTTTTATTTTTTTCTAAATGGTAACAATTTGACGTCTAGCACCCTGCTTTGTGGCGATTTAGAAGTTTCCAATTGCTTAGATGGGACATTTTATTGTCATTCGCATCAGTAACACTCTCAGTTGAGGGCTGGCTGAAACCTGATGGCGCAAACCATTCTTGTGATTCATTAGAAATATTTGTTGTCAACGTCATGTGAGATAAAAACAAGTTTCCCGCTGCAATAGGACATCGATTTAACAATAACAATAATTTCTCTTTGATTTCTCTCTGGTTTCTCGGATACGGGTTTCCCCAAGTATTTGAACCTAAAACTGACAATTCGACTTTGGTGGACCACGAAATTTATAGCGACCATCAAATTCAATCAGTTACTAATCTACAGCGACAAAATTAAATATGAGTTGAAAAGGTAATAAAACAAAACAAAAGGAAATAAAACATACATCAATACCAAACATTACTCCGTAAATCTCTTTATGAAGTTTGATTTATATAAATATCCTTAAATTAATTTCCATAACAATCACTGTACAGTATTTCATTATTAAGTATCAAATTTCAATTAAAATCGCTGGAGGTAATTTTCATTTTCCACAATAAAACTAAAAACTTTTTGAATTCTGTTGCTAAAAACTTTAGAAGCATCATTATTTAAATATATTTGCTTTAATTTTCTTATCTTTTAGGCGAACAAAAAATTAAATTTTTAAAAATCTTAAAAAAGGATATATGGGCTGCTCTGAAAGTATAATAGCTAAGCCCAAACTATTTATAGAGTATTATTTCCTACATAAAACTACAAGTTGTGTGATAAAAGTTTTATGAAAATGGTTGAAATTTTCTAACAAAAAATTAAGACAAATATACACTTGTGGACATACAATTAAGTTATTCATGCAATATCTTTTTCTCAGTGCAAAAATAACTGTACGTTATTTGTTCAATGATTTAAACTTTTACAGATATGAAGTACCGTTAGAATTAAAACTAGAATAGTTTAATATCTTTAGAAACGATGGCAGACCCTATGTAAGACGTCCTGCCAATACACAATTAGGCCCAAAGTACATCAAAAAAACTGTAAAGCCTGGAGGATCGTCAGTAATGGTTTGGGGTTGTTTTACCTCATCCGGCGTTGGTGCCCTGGTAAGAATCGATG
Organism: Sarcophaga subvicina; assembly: GCA_936449025.2. NCBI lineage: Eukaryota > Metazoa > Arthropoda > Insecta > Diptera > Sarcophagidae > Sarcophaga > Sarcophaga subvicina. The sequence continues at coordinate 27,145,270 of OW388084.2, forward strand.
TGAAAATGACTGGGGAAATGTATAATGACATCCTACAGAACAATTTGACTAAAGATTATGAGGACGAATTACCACTAGCGTGGATATTTCAGCATGATAACGACCCGAAGCATACATCTCGGGTAGTTAAAGCTTGGTTTGCTGGGGAAAATGTAAGGGTTCTTGATTGGCCAGCTCAAAGTCCCGATCTGAACCCTATTGAAAATCTTTGGGGAATCATAAAACGAGCAGTTGCGGCCAAAAACTCTAGCAGCAAAAAAGCACTTTGGCAGCTTATCCAGGCAGAATGGAGTAGCCTTAGTCCTGAGCAGTGTCGCAATTTAATCAACTCAACGCCACAAATATGTATTGAAATAATACGCCAAAAAGGGTATCCCACAAAATATTAAAGGTTCAAAATAGTTTGGGTGAAAAATAAAGCAATAAAATTAAATTTTCAATATTTTTTTCAGATGACTTAATTATGTGTCCACTTAAATTTTAAGTCTGACATCAACTCCGTACCAAAACATTTTTTATAATGAAGAACTATTTAAGTTTTTGTTGTTAATTAATTATTAAGCATATGAAATTAATAAATATTAGTCGTTTTTGTTTCCATTTTTCTTAAATCTTTTTAATTTTTACAAAAATGAAAAATGTTGCATAAATGACTTAATTGTGTCCACGAGTGTATATTAAAAAAAAAAAATCCTTTTTATTCGAATTTCAAAAAAAGGCTTTAAACATCAGCTTTCAGCTCATTTTGCGAAAAGGCGTAATAGGTGTAGGTTAGATGACGTGTACTTGTCAATTAAGACAAGTACAGTACCCAGAGGTCGAATTGACCCATTGTACAATAGATGTAAATATATCATTATCAAAGCGAATGATTCTGTTATCTCATACGTACGTAGTTGAGCGAAATATTATTATCTGTAATAAAAAATGGGACAAATCACATTTTTCTAATGTTTGTCTGTAACGTGAGTTAAATATGAGAAGAGCAGTAAGAAAGACTCTACAACATTGCAGGAAACAGCTGCTAGCAATCTGCGTGAAAATTGGTAATATTTTTTCGTCCCAAACTACTAAAGGCAGTTTGTTCTGTTCCAAGTAGTACCATCTTTGGCGATAAACATCCTGTTGTCATGTTTGTTGCTGCCAACACTTTCTTCAGTTCGTAAGACGAGCTTCTATTTTCTTCCTCTTCAAAGTCTTTAGCAGCAGGAATATTACATATATAATCGGTCATTACAACCTTTCGTTATAAATTGGAAATGTCTGACCTAAGGTTTGAACCTTGGTCTGACGTCTAATAAGGTAACACGCTACATACAAGACTACGACTACTTCAATCAATATCAAGAACATATCATGAATAGAAAATTCAATCTTTTCACTTTCGTTCCACACTTAACTTTCAATTCTTTCTCAAAAACCATAAATAATGTACTATTTACGATAAAACTTCACAAATCTTTGAAATCTTAAAAAAGTTACATACACGACACCAAAAAAATCGATAGGGAAGTCGTATGTATCAAAAATGATACATAAGCCAGAATTATGAAGTTTTTTAATTTTTTTAATTCCTGTTTGAATTTTCTTTTTTATTTGTTTTAAAATAATGGCGATAACAATACTAACGAATTCAAAAAATATCAGGCATCTAACTTTTTCTGAATTAAAGTTATATCGTGTCAAAAATTGAAATGTATCATTTTTGATACAAAGCTCGATCTACGGTGAACGGAGTAGCAGCTTTCCTTTTCGTAAGCCCGTCGGCTTGCTCACTGCCACACAAGATCTGAAAAAATCTGCCGGCAGCATAAACTTTCGTTTGAAAAATATCCTTGAACCTGTCTTGACCCACGAAATAGGTCCTCTTTCCAAAGACTATGTAGGTACTGGATTATGACATTCCTTTTTTTATTAGGTTTCGTTGCATTGGCACTCTACTGGTTCTGTTTAAGGGGCAGTTAAAGCTGGAGCTGTCAGCAAAGCAATTCCTTAGCTCATGAAATTTTCTAATGAACCCAATGTTGGAGTTGTCTTCCATTTATCATACTATAGTCTTCAAAACTTTGTTCCTCACGGGACTTAAGCCCAACAGAGCTTTGAGGGGTACTGTAGGACAGGTTCTCATTGCCCCCTGGTCTGTATCTTGTTCAACTTTATTTGAGCAGTGTTTAGATTTGTTTTATCTGTCCAGACAATTGCCCTGATAGGTCACTATTGGTCTGACGAACATGATATACATCCAGTCCACAGATCCAGGATTATCCTACAAGCCTTTTGTCCACCATTGTGGCATGTCTGACCTTACCTAAGATACACTCTCTATGTGGTCTCCATGTCAAAATACTCGTACAGTGTTGTTACTTGATATTTGACCTCCATTTGCTGTGATATTATCTCACCGAGGTGTCGAATATTTTTCTATACGGGACATTCTCAGCTTCTATTCCATTGGACTATTGTGGTCTTGCCTGGATTTACTTTCAGGTGCACAATCATGCACTAACGATTTACAATCTAGAGACGTCTTTGAATTTTTAAAAATTTTCCCTTGGCCATGCAGTCGTTGACTGTCAAGCGGTGAACCAAATTCCAAATGGACATACCTTAGATATGGCAACCTTTGTTATCTGGAACCGTACGTGCGTTTCCTTAGTTCGAATGCATAAAACCTCTGCCGTTCCTCTGTATGCTTTATTTATGACCTTGTGAGGAGGGTTGAAGTCTCTGTAGTTTAGGAGGTAGTGTGTTGGCTTATTAGACATAAGGCTCCAGCTCAGACATCTCGAACAAAACGAAATGCAGAAAAATATTTCCGGCGACTACTTCCTCTCAGCAGATTTCTCGCAAAAATTCTGGGAGCAAATTGCTATGAAAAGTTTTTCAAAAAATCTTTCGTTCGGAAATGACTTTAAATTGTAGGTCCCGCCACATAACATAAGTGGTGTGGGAAGCTATGTCGTAAGCCTGACTGAAGGGTTGTAATGATCGATAGTGTATGCATCTACGTGGGAGGAGGGTTATCAATATCCTCCTTCACATTCAAGGACTATTTTATGCATTAAATCTACTTTTTAAAAAATGTTTGCCTTCCAGATGCAATTAAGCATCGAAACCATTACCCAAAAGGGTGAAGAGAAACTTGAACAACTGTGGCGCGACTATCAACAGGCCTTAACCGATTATGTAAGTCATACCGAGGGTTTCTATGCCGACTACATGGATCTCAAGGAAAGAGACGATGAGTATACCACACAAACGCGAGAATATTGTTACGAAATCGAAAAGTGCAGCAACCAACTGGCGAATCTCAAGTTGACCGTTGCAGATGCTGAAGATAAAAGTGAGGTTAAATTGAAGCATTTGAAGTTACTCAAGGAACATTTGACACAAAAGCTAAATGAACTCAAGGAAAAGGTGTCACAAGAAATGCAAGAAAATGAAGAGAAATTTAAATTGGCTAGTGTGGAGAGTTATAAGGCGGTGAAGGTAAGTAAGAAAATAAGTTTGAAAGGTTACAAGAAAAATTTCTGGAATTATTTGTTTGCCGTGTAGTATTTTAAGACTTTAAACGAGAAGGGCCAGACTATCTTGCAATTGGCCAATGTTTGCCGTAAGTTTGTAACAGAAAAGGAGAAAATATTACCCTTTGGCTTGCCACCCCTCACGAGACCAATGTTTGAAGATGTACAGCCGGATGAGCAACAATGTCGGGAGGTGTTTGAAAACCAAGAAAATGTAAGAATGGCTAGAGTTAAACAAATACATGGAATAATGAATGATTTTGTTTGAATTCTAGGCGGGCTTTGCTAACTGGTTTCTAATGGAGAATTTCTGGAAACGTGTTAACAACGTTAAAATCGATGTGGTTTGCTTGACCCAACGCAAAAAGTCATTGGAACAGGAAAACCTACGTTTAAAGTCGGAATTACAAGAACGTTTAATTAATTTGAATATAAGCAATGGCATCAATACCCACATCAATGACTATTTGGCCAAAAGGCCCAGCAGCATGCGTGTAGAGCGTGTTGAACGTATTGATTTGGACTCTCGACCCCCTAAGTGTCAAAGTGCTGATGTCAACATGGGCAGACGTTTCCTACGACCCTATTCTTGCATTACTGAAGCAAATCTTAGCAATGCTGTACGCTCTCGCCTAATAGCCAAAGGAAAACCGAAATTGGCCAAAATTGTTGCCATAAAACATTGAATGGAAAGGAAAAGTAATTTTAAATTTATGTTTCCTTATGTTATGAGAAAGAAAGTAGGGTGGAAAGGAAGGCGGGCAGGAAATACAGGAAGGAACAATCAAAGACATTAAAAAATATGCTTCAGGTTTTCTTTTTTTTGATGGCACAAGGGCGGTGTGTCATTGTGGCTGATCTAAGGCTTAAAATCCATCAAAAGTGAAAGCCATAAATAATAAAAACAACAACAACAACAACGTTTTTTTTTTCTTTTGGAAATTTAATAAATTTTCTTTGTACAGCGTGTGGCAAGTTCGAGCTTTTGTTTGAATTAAACAAACATATTTGGTATCGGATTAGATTTTAATACAAAACCAATTCTTTTCCTATATTGTTGGTTTGGATTTTGCTGAAGATAGGTTAGGTTAGGTTAGCGAGTAACTTACAGTTTACAGGCAAGTCCTTTCGGTGGCCTATACCGTCTCTTGTGTCACCCAGTGTTAGGTAGGCCGGTGCTGAAGTTCTTTTTTTTGAATAATTTTTCATGCCAAAGCTTGTACTAACTGTACTGCTTTTTGCTGTAAAAAAACTCTGTGGAAATCTGTCTGTCTATGGATTTCAATCTCCCTCTGAGGTTCATATCCGATTACAATCCGATTTCATAACAGTATCTTCCAGGCAGCAAATAATATTGCCATGAAAAAGTTTCTGAAAAATCTGTCTTGCGACGTCGACTTTCATGCCACTCATGTATACAAATTAAAACACACAACATAAGTGATGTGAGAAACAATTAATGAATTAATGTGTATGAAGAGGAAGAAATTCAGAGTATATGGCATGGAGATATCAACATAATTCTTGGTGACTAAGTGGCCATTAAATCTCTTCAGAGTGGGCGCTTCAAATGGATGATTCTTTAAGATTGCCGAGTGTTTCTGGAGGATATGAAGGACGTCAATGGTTAACATCACATGGGATATGATTGTCTCTTTTGGTAGGCACGAGTACGGGAGCCCCAGAGATTCGTCTCCCCTTGTGGGAGCAACGTGGCGGCTGTGGTTTAAACCCAAATCGTGGGAAGATCGCAAGCTCGGTGTGGCGTTGCAATCTCAACCACTGTAAAAAGCGGAGTTTAGATAGTCTTCCACCCCTAACCAAGAGGGAAGTCTTGTTTAAATGCAAGGCTTCGAATTGGTACTCACATATGGTGATATGACCAGTGGTATGCTCATGCATATCATGTGGTTGCATCACTGTGCGTGGGGGCACTGGTAGACGCATTGTTTCCACCCGTGCTTTGAGCACCGTGGGGTATGCCGTCATGGCGAAACTCACGTTAAACTCTGGACTAATGTGAATTGTAAAGTTGCATGAATATTGGGTATATAGCAGAGATATCAAGCCTTCCGCTTTAGTTAGAAATTTTCAGGACTTTGTTCCAGTCGACGCCGGATTACTCTGGTAACATAATTTCACGGACGATACGTGCTTGGGGTCAAACTCTGTCTGCCCTCTAGCAAATGAAGACGGTGATAGCACTATCAGCGAAAGTCTTCCTGGTAGCAATGAGGAGGCGACTTCCCCATCTAGAATTTCTTTGGTCAGACAGGATGTTTCCAATCCAATAGTGCAATCAGCTACTGATTCGGATTGCACTGGTAAAAGCATCCCATCTGACAATGGGATGATAGGCTTTGCTGGTAATTTAATCGCTGGTAGTGAGGAAAGGTATGCGTTGGATTTTCAGTTTTTATGTACCATTTTGGTTGCTTGAAGTTTAGGTTTATGGTTCCCTAAGAGAGTAATGGCCATGATCACTTGATTTGAAGTAACTCATTGAGCTTCAACACCGCAAAGAGAGAGCCAGTCATTACAGGAGTTATACATTCCAGATAATTGGATAAATTACTGGCCATTGTGTAATAAGAGCACATGCTATAAAACCTTTTCGTCTATTCAATGGCTTTTACAGACGCTGCGTTGTTATTAAACAGAATGAAACCATTAATCACTTTGCCTTCTACCACTGCCCTGCATGAGAAGGATCTAGGGAAAGATAATTGCGTAGAAACTTTCTGAGTATATTACCGAATGTGACCTCAATTAACTTGTGGGCTTTCCACAATGCATCTTCTGCTTGAAAATTAGAGAATAAGACGGATAGGCTGATCTGGGACCCATTTTATAAATGATTGAGCAATAATTGTGCAATATCAGACTGCTCTGACTGTTGCACTTGCTGTAGTGTAGTGTATTAGATAGTGTTAGACGTGAGGTTGCGGTTCAAACCTCAGGTCAGACATCAAAACGAAATATGAAAAAATAATTGTTCGACGACTGCCTCTCAGCAGAGACTCTGCGAGTAAATAAATAATACCTTGGAAAGTTCCACAAAAATCTGTTGTTCGGAGACGACTTCAAACTGTAGGTTCCGCCACTTGAGTGTTAAATTGACACACACAACATAGGTGGTGTGAGAAGCTAGGTTGTAATCCTGACTGAAGGGTTTTAATGACCAATTATGTATGTATGTATGGATTAAACAGCTCTATACTGGTTCTTAAGGACTCAATGGTTCTTTATCTACACATTTGACAGACAATATGGGCTGGCACAGTGGAGCTATCTTCCTCATGGTATTTAATTATCTTTTAGTCCATTGAGAACAAGGCAGCAAATAAGAACGGAATCTTCATATCAACTATTGTTGAAGGCTAAAAAGAATAGCAAAGATATTCTGGGGCGTTAGGTTAGGTTATGTTAGAGGACGTGTACCTGTCAATTAAGACAAGTACGGTACCCGGAGGTCGAATTGACCCATTGTACAACGTCGTAGTTTCTCACATCACTTATGTTGTGTGTGTTAATTTTATACATGAGTGGTGGGACCTGCAGTTTAAAGTCGACTCCGAACGACAGATTTTTTTTGTATTTACTCTCAGAGTTTTTGCCAGAAATCTGCTGAGAGGAGAAGTCGCCGCAGAAATACTTTTTGTATTTTGTGTTGGTGCCTGGCCTGGGGCTCGAACCCTGGCTTTACGTCTAATAAGCCAACACACTACCTACTAGACTACGGCGACTTCCACTCTGGGGCGTTCCTTATAGAAGGAAAACCATGTGCATTTAGGGACTGAATAAAGCCAACTTGAGTACACTAATGAGTGTCCTTAAGGGATAGTTAGCCTTACACATTCATCTAAACCAGATAGGATAATATCGGATAAATACAGCGCATTTGTTCAAGACATCAAAATAATTTTTATGGCATTGTCCAGGTATTGTGGTCTTGGGAAGATGCAGTGTCAGACATAACAAATCCCTGAGTAGTGGAGTGGATAAATACAGGGTATACAGTGAACATATCAAAACGGTTTTTATATCATTGCCAGGTGTTGTGATCGCGAGTACCAGACATAACTCATCTCAGGGGAGTGGAGTGGAGATACTCAGCCTTGCAGATTAACCTAAGCCAGATAGGATAATACAGCATAAATACAAGGCATGTGGTGAAGATATCAAATCGATTTTTATGTCATTGTCAAGATTACATAAGCTCGGGAAGATTCCCGCACCAGACATAACCCTTCTCAGGGGAATGGAGTGGAAAAAAATAAAGAATGTTTGTAAAAAAATAAGTTCTTCCTATAGAAAGTATGATTTGTAGCCCTAACTGTGAATGCCGCTAGGCAAGAGACTCTTAAATGGTCTCCGTTCTCTTCAAACTGCCTGTTACAAAAAATTTCCTTTGAAAATAAACTCCACCTCTATTCAAAAGAAACATGCTTCCTGAACACCCTATAATAACTTTCAGTCCTTTCCTTGAGAGCCAAAGCACCTTGAAATTTATCACTTTTAAAGCTTGGTGGGAGTGGAGGAAGAAGTGGCAGTACTCGGTGAAATCCTTAAATAATCTTTAAGCTTAGAAATGTTAATTTTTTTTCTTCTTTTGGTTTTATAACTTTATTGTTCCTTTCCGGTGTTTTGTTTATAATTCATTGCCTAAGCCATCTACTGCTCTCTAACTCCGATTGATTTGAGTATCTTTATCTGTTGGATTTCGGTTTATTTTTTGGTTTTTATTTGCCACAATAAATCAATCACCAGCAGTACAACATTTTTTTCTTTTCACTTCAGTTGCGTGTTTTTTTGTGTTGTTTTTCCACTTCATTTTTAATACCGAATGACAAATTTAAGAAACGCCAAAATAATGTTCCAAGAAAGTTGATTTCATTTTCTTTTTTTTTGCGTTTTTGAGGGGAAGAAACGCAGAAATAATAAAAAACAAGCGAACGAATGCGTAGCAAGAATAATTTTTTATTTTTATTTCTTTTATTTTATATCCCCCCCTCAAGTATTCATCCATGAAAGGAACACCATTTTTAACTGCTGGCGTTTGCTAACAAACACACAAATACACTTACATACGCACAACGGAGAGAAGTCTTGGTTTTATAAGTCAAAAAACCTGTGAGAAATGTGGCCATTAAAAGGACACCGCCATTGGATACGTACCTTGAATTTTATTTATTGCGGATATTAAAGGACATCTTAGGTTTCTGTTGTGGTTTGAAAACATTAAAAAAATTTGTTTGTTTGTAACTTAAAGCGTTATTTGATAGACAATATTTCTTAAAAAAAAGTTCAATTAGCTTAAGGCCTGTTTCTTGATACGTACTTCACGATATGTTTGGAATTAGACAGGACATTCGGGATAAATTTAAAGTTTTCGATCCATCAAGAATTTCAAGATTCTAAAGACAACAATCTGCCAAGAATTTCCCTCTGCATTCCTTTTTTTCTCGGGAAGGAGGGAAAACGCTTTATGCATTCATGATGGTCGTCACCAGACATGATATGTAGGACTCTCCCACTGGGTATACAGATTAAAAACCCGCCTTGTCTCCTCATCATTCCACCTCGGAACCACGGTTGTATTACTTCGAGGTGGACCCCTTTTCTGGCATATGTTCCAGTTCCATCATCGTCAGCCTGCGTCCAGGCTCCGCTCTATTCTCATTCTGCTGCGTCTGGATCAAATTTCTTCCTTCGCAGGACGTGCTCTACAAAGTGTTTTACTGTGTTCCAGCTCTCTCTACTGTTTATCATTTTCACAACGACGTTTGTAGGACTTCGAGTCGTTGACGGCTTTTGGCCCATCGACGATAGCTGAAGAAAGTGTGTTCGGAATCATCTAACGTTTATTTCTCTTCTGCGAGCAACATTTCCCCATGCGATGCAGGCACTGTCTGAAATATCCGTGACCGGTCAGCATCTGGATTATATAGTAGTCTACTTCGCCGTTTTTGCTGTTTTTCCACACTTGCAACTCGGGAATCAGTTTATATGTCCACCTTCGATGCTGTTCATTTTCCTAGCGAAATTGCCATTTTAGGAAGACTTCGTGCTTTATCGCTTCTATGTTCTGTGGTTGAGTCGTAATTTGCCTGGTGTTGAAGTTCATCCGGCGCTCATATGCTTTCATCTGCATTCCTTTAGAGCTCTTTGATCGCACAGAAGCTTCTTTATAGTATACTCCTCGTCTTAGATTAGTCCGGCAAATAACATTGTTTAACGCATAGCAAATACTACTTATAATTATCGGTTGCGCCATCTATCGTTTAAAATTTGAACCATCGGTACCATTTCGAATCTAGCAATACTTTTGTCATTCTATTCTGTAACAAAATTCAGTATCATTATTGCTACTGAATCTCCATGTAATGAATCGATTTATGCTCGAGCAACATTAGAATTTATTGATTTATTTATTTATTTTGCCGAAAAAAAATCATCTCTTCCGATGAAGTTCATTTTCATCTTGGTGGGTACGTTAATAAGAAAAATTGCCATATTTGGGGCTCAGAAAACCCACACATGGTCTTACACTAGCCAAAACACCCATTACGAGTGACTCTTTGGTGCGACTTGTAGGGCGGAGGCCTTATTGGCTTATATTTCTTTGAAAATGAGGACGGATTTGAATAGATGAGTAATTTTCCTTCGTTTTTATTAAGCAACACCTTTCTTTGCCAAATCAAAAGTACAGTAATCCCTCGATTTACGTCGCAGTTGGTTCGAAAAAAAGGCGACGTAAATCGAATGACGACGCAAATTGAAGTTAGAGGGAACAAACAATTTGACGACGTAAATCGAAACAACGTAAATCGAGGCGACGTAAATCGAAGGATGGCTATAGATGCTTCTCCGACTGTAGTAGGTTTTAGAATAAGAGGGCTGCCAAATTAATTTAATTTTATTCGTATGTGGCGGGACCTACAGTATAAAGTCGTCTCCGAACGTTAGAGCTTTGAGTGGCTTTTCATGACAATTTCATTTACTCTGAGATTTTGCCGGAAATCTGCTGAGAGGAAGTCACCGAAGAAAAATTTTTTCATATTTCGTTCTGATTTCTGACCTGAGATGGGCTATCTATCGGTTTATATTTGAATCATCAGATATTTCGAATGTGGCATTCTATTCTGTTAGAAAATTTAGTGTATTATCTCCACTGAACGTAATGAATCGATTTACGCATGAACTGCACGATGATGTCTGATTTTGCCAAAGAAAAAAATCGTCTTTTCGGACGAGCTTCAGCTCATTTTCATCTTGTGGGTGTACATTAATAAGCAAATTGCCATATTTGCGACTCAAAAACCCCACACGTGGTCCTACAGAAGCCAATGCACCCATTAAGAGTAACAGTTTGATGCGGCTTGTGGAACGGAGGCATCTTTGAAAATGAGGACGGCGCAACCATTTCGATCAACGGAGACACCTATTGCACCATGGTAACCGATTTATTTTGTACCCACTCTTCATGGTATTGATGTGAACGATGTTTGGCGAAGTCGCCATAGTCTAGTGGGTAGTCTGTTGGCTTATTAGACGTAAGTCAATGGCTCAAACCCCAGTTTATACATCAAAACGAAAATATAAAAAAATATTTCTTCGGTAATTTCCTTTCAGCAGATTTCTGGCAAAAAACTCTGACGGTGAAATAAAATTGCCATGAAAAGTTTCTCAAAAAATCTGTCGACTTTAAACTGTAGGTCCCGTCACTTATGAATAAAATTAACGCACACACAACACAAGTGGTGTGAGAAACAATAATCCATAATCCTGACTGAAGGGTTGTAATGATTGGTTTCAATAGGATGGTGTAACTTTTCTCACATCTCATGCCACAATCGATTTATTGCGTCAAAAGTTTGATGGCCGTTTAATTTGCAGAAATGGTGATGTCAGTTGGCCACCAAGAAGCTACGATTTGACACCTTTGGGCTATTTCCTGTGGGGCGCCATTAAAGAACAGTGTTTTGCCGACAACATTCATGATTTCACTACCGAGATAAGACCCCGTACACTCGAAAAAGTACACCAAAATTGATTCGATCGATTAAGGTACTGTGAGGCCAGCTCTGGCAGACATATGAATGGAATACTACTCCATTTCTACCCGAAATAATTGTACTTCACAACAAAAAAAATAATAATAAATTTGGCAATATTAAAATTTTTTTTATTGCATTTTTAAATTGAAATTTTTAAATGGTTCACCCTATATCAAAGGCAGCCATTAGTACTAATAAACGGCTGCCTTTTTGGACAGAACTCCAATTAGTCTTTGACTGGAAATATCTGTATTTATTTACTAAGTGACTAAGGCCATAGGGCTCGTTGTAATGTAACAGACTAGAGCCTCTGTTGAAAATCAAACGAATGACTCTCACACCAACAGACTATCTGGCCACTTTTTCTTTCTCGAGCTGTTGAAAGCAGTTGAAAGCCTTCTATCCACTAAAATCACTTCGATGTCCGGCGGTGCAATTATCCCTACCACCAATTAAGTATTACGTAAGGAGGCTGTCTAGATCGTTATGCATAAACATCATGTTCGTTACAGTTCCTTTGTCAGAGTTTATTGTCTCCCTGAAACACCCAGCCTTTCATTTGACCTACATTTACTGTAGTTCTTTGTGTTCTCTCAGAGTTGTGTTAAGTTTTGTACAAAACCTGTTTTATAAATGGATACCACTCGATTAGTACATCTCAGATTATCAAGCATCCAGTGTGGTTACCTCACAAAATTTTATGGCTGCTTGACTAATGCTGCGCGGTTTTTGTGCTACCGTTTTCCCTATTCTGATAGTATCGACCGTAGGACGAAGTCAATGAAATCCAAATAGTTTTTCTGAGAAACATTTTTTCTAACCTTCAATGTAATCATGAAGGCGATTAAATATTATACGCTCAAACACTTTATCAACTGTGTAAAGCATAGGCAATGGATGGGATGATTACGGCTAGTCTCACTGCTTACCGGAATTAAAAAATAGCTCTAAGCGTTTCAACTTTCTTCTTTTTTGAAAAATGCTTTCAGCCAGACTATTGTTGTACATTTGCACGAACATATTTGGTTTTGCCCATACAGCGAAGAAGCGATGTTCGATAAACTGTGCCCAAAAGTCCTGTTGTCGTGTAATCGAATTATTCAGTGCAACATCTTCTCCGTTTATTTCCGGTACATTCACCAATCCACTTCGCATGTATTCCTGTTTTATTTGTTTCTTCTGATCTGTAGTAGCATAGGCCACATCGGTTGTAGAGCTCGTTGCTACCCCATTTTTCGCAAAAGACGGTGCCATATTTTTCTATGGAGTATCAGGAGACTGTGCATTGAATTACTAAGAGGGGATAAAAGCTTCTGAATTTCTAAAATTTGAAAACTATAATGAACACGACAATGATGAAATAATAGGATTTCTGTGAACCCCGTCAATTGGGAATTCTCGGCAATGAGCTAGTACTTGAGTTTGAGGCGAAGTAACTTTCATGCCGTTTATGGGATCAAAAACTTTTTGAGAAAAAAGGCGGATGTTTGGATAGGTATACTTAATGAAATGGAAGACAAAAAGGCGATGCAATCATAACTCTTGTTCGGAAATTGTAATAAGAGGAGAGCTGAGTCATGTATCAGATTATCAAGAAATATCCAGAGGTGGATAACCAGTTTTTTGACAGAGCACTGTATAATCAGCGTACACTTATTTAGAATGACTGCTGCCTCGGGTCATGTTGTAAGTTCTATGACGATGATAATGAATTAGCGGAACATATATTTGGAACTGCGCGGTGCATATCAGATGCTGGGCAGGAAACTGGTATTGTTGACATCGAGTAGCATTCTGAAGTTTGTCGGAGCAATAGATTTAGAGCAGACACTATAGGGATACCTTACAAAGTAAGAGTTGAGTACAATGTGTCATATGGTCGTAGTACAAATACACCTTTCCACCACGATAATAATTACCACCTTGAATCCTTCCATAAACCCCTAGCAGGTAGGTGGCTTATTAGACGTGAAGCCAGTGTTTAAACTCCAAGACTTAAGAAAATTATTAAATAAAACATCTACAGTTTCCATATTCAATTAATTGATTTCCTTAATTTATTTGCTGTACCACAATGCTATTCTCTTTCAAAAAAATTTATTAAAATTGAATTTAAATTTTACGCAACCTCTTCTTATGACCATAAAATATGTTTTTCTTTTTCTTCTTTTTTTTGGGGTAAAGTTATCGTAAAATTTCATAACTTGACCAGGCACCAGACGTTATGCGAAAGACTTTTAGTGGAGCTGGCTGGCTGGCTGGCAAGTTGGTCAGTTGTTTGGTTGTTTGTTTGTTTTCTTCGTCCCTCTCGTATATTATTTGCGTTGGTTCTTTATCTCTTATGTAGCAAACAAGTTGAATTTTCACTTAAGATTTATGGGCACACTTCTTCCTGTGTGTAATTTTATGTAAATGGGCACTCTGCATTAGGCTTAAAAGTCAGACTAGATGCGAGGGTAGGCAGGTAACATTAAATGACAAAATACTTCACCAATTTTTGGTTCAATTGGTATTTTTTAATGTCAAATGTATTTCGAAAAAAGTCACCATTTGGTATGAATTTTGAGTCCATATTTCTTAGAGAATGAGATTGATGTTCTGTATGGTATAGTATATCATTAGGTCGGCCTATACCGTTCATATCTTTTTTACTTGATTTCTTTCTCTTCTTTTTTATTACACTACAGTGTGAGATTTGCGTTACAAATAAAAAAAGTCTGCAATTTGTATTAAAGAAATCGTTTTTATGCTTTAAAAAATAAAAATGTTATGACTTCTGAAATGTCTTCTCCTGCTGCTGCTACTCCCCAATTTTTTGGAAGAATAATTTTTGCTTAGATTTGCAATAAAATTTCAAATAAAATGACAGACTTTTTAGAAAAACTTTCGGTTTTTTACAAGCAATTTGTTTTTCTTTTTGTTTTTTCAAGTAAAGTAAATAGCAAAGGGGAGACAGAAGTCAATGAAGTTTCCGAATAGTTTAGACGACCAGTGGGTTTTTAGAAATATTTGAAGCCAATATTTGATAATTTATTTGATGAAAGTCAAAAGAGCAAAACAAAGTATATGTTATCGACAAGTAGAGACGTACGGCGTATTGGTTCACAGATTACGGCCGATAACTATACTTTTGAAACGGTCAAGGATTTTATTCGTCTTGGTTCCACCGTTACCACCAAAAATGATGTCAGTCTGGAGATCAAGCGTACGATCACTTTTGCCAACAAGAGCTACAATGGTCTCAATAGACTATTGAGTAGCAGAGACCTCTCTCCTACGACAAAACTAACACTCTACAAGACCCTCATCCTACCCGTGCTTCTTTATGGCTCAGAGGCATGGACGCTATTAAGTACTGATGCAGCGGCCTTGAGAGTGTTCGAGAGAAAAGTCGTACTTAAGATCTTCGGTTCTGTGCGAGTTGGCGATGATTTCCGTACCCGATCCAACAGTGAGCTGTATGAGTTCCTCAACGACATAGACGTTGTACAGCGTATTAATATTCAGCGGCTGCGCTGGTGCGGCCATGTCGTTCGAATGGAGGATAATGCTCCGGCGAGACGGGTATTTGATGCGGGTATCTGCAGAAGTCGGGGAAGAGGACGACCGTTGGAATAAAATTGTCATGGAAATTTTCTCAAAATTTTGTTCTTCCTTTAAACTATAGGTTCCGCCACTCATGTATAAAATTAACACACAAAACGTAAGTGCTATGGGTAGCTAGGTAGTAATCCTGATTGAAGGATTGTGAGGTTATGATACCCATATTTGGAAGTCAGTGGTGTGGGAAGCTAGGTCGTAGTCCTGGTTGGAGGTTATGATACCCATGTTTGGAAGTCATGATGTCGGAATAGTAGTTAAACTAGTCAAGTAGCAGAATTCGTAGGCCTTTTCGATTAACGTAACATATTTATCACCAAATGTCTTTAAAAAAAACTTGATTTCAAAAGAAGCACAATTAAGTTGAAGTCGCCGTGGTCTAGTAAGTAGTGTGTTGGCTTGTTAGACGTAAAGCCAGGGTTCGATCCCTGCGACTTTCTCTCAGCAAATTTCTGGCAAAAACTCTGAGAGTAAATGAAATTGCCATGAAAAGTTTCTCAAAAATCTGTCGCTCGGAGTCGACTTTAAACTGTAGGTCCCGCCACTCATGTATAAAATTAACACACACAACATAAGTGGTGTGAGAAACTAGGTCGTCATCCTGACTGAAGGGTTGTAATGATCAATTATGTATGTATTTCGATTAACGTAACATACTATTTATCACCAAATGTCTTTGGAACCCACGCGATAGGAAATGACGAGAAAGAGCTATCGGCACCTCGAGAAAGGTATAAGAATTCAGGGGAATCTTCGGTGGTTAGTGGTGGTTGTCCACCCAAAGAAGTTCTATTGACACACTGGACCCATTGGCCGAATTCACAGTTTCTGATTAGGCAACTCAAACTGATAATGCGTGACAGTTCGTCCAGGCACTAAGGTTTGTTTTTATCTTCCGACATAGTTCTGGGCATGTTTCCAATAGCTTAAGGGCAGTCTCGTCTTCTCTGCAATCCCTATAGATTGTGTAGAAATTGTTGGATAGTTGTCCAAACCAATGTGCATCACTTATGTACTCATAATGTCATTCCCCGCAATGATAACGACAACCGTACTGTGCATGTTTTTTTTGGTCTTTTGGTGAGTTCTCTCATCCTGTACTAGTTAGATTTTATGCGTTGTATCTGAAGTCACCTATACTGTGTTGTTGGAGTCCATTGTCAATTATTAACTCCAAGATTTTTAGAGAGCTTATTAAAGTATTCATCGGAATTTTTGTTATCCAGGGATTAACCAAACCGCCCACAGATGTCCACTCATTGGCCTTCTTCACAATTACTTGCATTCTGTCCACAAATCTCCCCGAAATGGAATTGAAAGAATCACGTCACCCACGTAGGCTCCACATGAAACATGTTCCAACATGACTAGCAGCTGGTTAATCACAAGATTCCCCTTCCCATCTTCTTGGCGATGTGCGAACTACCAATCGTCGGGTAGATCGTGCTTCTATAAAGTCGTTTTGATATCTAAATCACTATAATTTCCTGTGTACCGAATCTTGTCAGTTTGTAGGAAATAGCGCCTAGTTTCAGTCCCTCTCTATCCATGAAGTCAGCTGGAATATACTCCTTCTGTTCGCAAGACTTCTCTGTCCTGCACGGTAGAATATGTAGTACAAGGGAATATGGATATGTAGACTTCATTCAATATAAAATAGATTCAAAAATATAAGACGTATAAAAATTCAGTCTTAACGCCTTCCGAAGAGCAATTAATTTTTATATAAAAATTTATTTAACCAGCATTAGTACCACTTTTGCCAGGAGGCCTATTTTTGACTTGTCGTTGGTTTAGGTTTAGGTTTAGGTCGGAGCTCTGATATCGCAAATCTCACTTGAGTTCCACCAAAATCAGGGAAGAGGAAGACATTGGTCAGCGCAAGGGCTGCACATCAAAAGCACGACTACCCTATACTGGAAAACCAGCCACAAAGTTTGATGAACGAAGCTATATCCTTGATATCAATATATGATAGCTCCGTCAAGCTGACAAGAAATAGGGAGTCAAATAACCTATATGTACACCTAGCAAGAGGCGGGCACTGACAAAGAAAGTGGATAACATTCTTCTCTTTCTCAGCGGATCTGCATCCACGGCAGAAGTCGTTAAATGGGAGCCTCATTCTCTCCGCGTGTCTACCCTTAACGCAATGACCTCTAAGCACAGCCACTGTGGTTGAGATGACGTCATGACCAAGACCAAGTAATTGGTTGGTACGCCTTCTATCCAGCAAGGGCCAGGTGAGTCTAGCGGTGGAGTAGGACTCCTCATTGACCCAGGATAGGTTGGCGTCCCGAGAGAATTTCCGCGCAATGTCCAACTTAACCGAGGCAAGTGGTATACCCAGTTCAATTGAAGAGGATTCCGGAAGGAGCGCACCAGCTCTGGCGAGCTCGTCGGCCCTACAGTTTCCCGGAATGTTACTGTGCCCGGGACCCACACCAGTGAGACACTGATAAAGCACCCAGAAAGAAGGTCGAGACAGCGGCGACATTCCCTAACGATCCTAGAGTTATTCACGAAACACGATAGAGATCTTATCGCGGCTGACTATTTTATCGTTGGTAAGACTGTCCAAAAAATTAAAATGAGTTTATAAGAAACAAAAATTACCTATTTTCTGCCCCCTTTTATAAAGAGGTATCGACAACATAAAAATTAATATTTATTGGAAGTTATAGAAGACCTTCCCCATGAGGAATACTTCCCTCAACATTACCAGTCGTAATGAATATAAAATCTTGATTTCTTTATCAATTTTCTTCATTTATCCTGGTGACATTTTAACCAAGTGACAAACAATATTTGGGCTGTAAATGACATGGTTTATTGCCTTACCATCTTAATATTGTTCTTCTTCTTCTTATTCTTCTTGCTTTAACACTTCAAACCAAAATCTTGTTCATACAAATTGTGTCTGAATCAGACCAAAATTGCAGCAGCTCTTAGACTGACTGAATGACTGACTGACTGAGTGACTGACTGATGCTCAAGTCGTAAACATGAATGAATAAAAATTTCTCATTGAAGAATGTCTTGCCAATGTTCATCAAATGCTTGAAATGAATGTATAACTGAATAACTGAATGAATGACTGAATGAATGAGTGACTGAATGAATTTATTTTTGTTGTATTGGTAGACATTGTCATGGTGTTTCATCTTAATAGATTTGCCGTAAAATATCAGAACGTAATTGTGTGTGCCACAGAATGCATTTCCAGGAATATAAATTTCAAAACGTATGTATTTGTGTGTGTGTGTTTATGGCAATTTTATGTTTTGTACACTTTAAAAAGCCATCAATCTCTCACAGTTTAAACCAGTAGATTTGAAATCAGCCTCAAGTCACAGCTTTTTATTGAAGTGAAATGGAAAAACAGAAAGAAAATCTTCAAATTGTAGAAGAGAGTCGAGTTTATTAAATGACGTAAAGAAAGAAAAGAAAAACTACTTGAAAATTAATTGAAATGTCCTTTGCAGCAATTAATCCCTCTCTGTGTCGGTATTTAACTTGTCATACATCTTATTGCCAGCATTGCAACTCTCTTTCATTTTAATCAGCATTTGCTTCTTCCTCATTTACGTTATAGTTTTTGATTTTCTTTTTACGTTCTGTCTCTTGAAAAGACTTTCTTAGAAATTCTTAAAAAAAAAAATGCAGTTGAAATACTTCTTCAAGTTTATCTCCGTATTTCTTGGAAATGAAAAAAAACAGAACTTGGTTTTGGTTTTGGCTTAAGAGCCTATTTATGGAGTTAAAAGCATTTTCTCTTATTTTTTCCAATTAAAGGACTATTTTCTTGGTACTGAGAAGTACTACTTACGTTACTTAATCTGAACTTCCAAGCAGTGGCTTGTGTGTTCCATTCGGGCAATATAAAGCATGCATCGCTCATATTACTATTGCCATAATCGTTCTGCCAAGAGGACTATTCGCAATTTGGAGGAAAAATTCAACTCCACCCTGAGGGTGTGCAGGAGATTCGAATTTCGTGTGTTGACCTACTGGTGAACACAATTTCAATGACTTAAGAACTCAAGCTAAACTAAACTGCAGTAGACAACGTCGTGTGTTCGCCTATAGGCTTTGAAGCAATAGGCAACTGAACCATGTTTTCATCGAAAAATTTATTTCAGCGATGAGGCCCATTATTGAATTTGGGCCACATGGTATCCATGGCCAATAAGAACTCGGTTAACGAATTTCGCCCTGCCTTAACACATCCTACGCCAGTTGGTCATACTAATCGATGACAGGGCTTCCTCGATTTGATCCTTCCAATGTAAACAAGGTTGTTCTCTTCGTCGACTTCCGCAAATCCTCACATTAAATACCCGTCTCGCCGGAGCATCCTCCTCCATTTGAACGACATGGCTGAGCCAGCACAGCCGCTGGATGTTAATACGCTGCACTACGTTCATGTCATTGAGGAGGTCATACAGCTCACTGTTGCATCGGATGCGAAAATCATCACCAACTTACACTGGACCGAAGATCTTACATAGGACTTTTCTTTCGAATCTAATAAATCCTGAAAAAGTCAGCGTTTGGTGTGGTTTTTGGGTTGGCGGCACCAAGGTCTACGTCGACAAGGCCATCCCTAACAGCCCAATAGGGAGATTATTACTTAATTTTTTTGTTCTGAATTTGATGACACCAGCGATCAGTGATTTGAACAGGTTGGTGCTATATGCTACTCAGCTCATGCCGAATGGGATATTCTGTACGTGCTATTGGATAGTATGGTCATCTCGGTGGAGGTAATGTAAACTCTGGGGTTTTCGTAAATCGGTATGTGAATAAACTACAAGAGTCCTTAAAACTACCTCAATCCATGCTGTCGATCAAATTCTCAGCGTTTTATGCCCCAGAAACATTTTAAATGCCTTACACCCAAAGAAGTCTTTTTGTAAGCGATGTTATATTGTTCTCATAGCGGCATCAATAAGTCTTCTTTCAAATAAGAATCGAGCAGATTAAGGGAGCGACGTTTTGTTTATTTAAGCGGCATATCACAGCTTGGTGTCCTCTTCTCACAGGGTTGTAGATTTGCTACATTTTAATTCATATGCTGTACCGCGGTTGTTATCCTGTTCTTGACCGCTGTACTTAAGCTAATCTCAGTTGTTTGTAAAGCTTAACATTTTTATTTGTATTAGGCTTGCTGCCTGGTGGATAGGCAAAGAAACTGTGATTATTAATCAACGGCTTCAGATATACTAAGTTTTTTGTGAGAGCAGGAAAACTAATATTAAATTTATAATACTCTGAGGCATGATTTTCAATAAAAATTATTCTGGTTGTTATCTCTTTCCATAAAATCACTCCCTCATGTATATGTATAGTATATGGTAAGTATGTAAATAAATCTATTTTGGGTTTGTAATCCTGTATATTTGCCTAATAATACTACAAAATTAACAAATTAATATCAAATCAAACTGCGTTCGAAAAAACCACAGAACCATGAAAATATTTTATTGGTTTTTGACAGTTTCTGACATTAAATTACAAATAGAAATAGAAAAACACAATCAAACAAACGAATAAACAAATCGAACATAAAATTCCTGTTGCGATAATAAATTTGATTTTGAATTTTCAACCAAAATAATGACAATAAATTAGTTTTTCAGTATCAAATTAACAGTAATTCATACGAAAGAGTCACATTTTCACATGGTTTTGAATACAAAAAATAGATATGTGAGTAATAGTATTATTTTTACAAACAAAATATTGCCTACATTTAGGCAAATAACAACTAAATTCACAAATGTAATCGTTTAAATGAAACATTGTAAATTTGTAGATATATTGAGGCATACCGAATGAGCTATACATCGTTACTATTTTTATTCATCATAGGAACACAAAGTTTCAAGAAATATTTAAGTAGTGCATTAAAATATGCCATAAATATTACTCAATTATATCGCCCTGAAATTGATAACACTATTGCGTTAAACCTTTCAGAACTGTAGTCTATCAAGCAACTGTCTTAAATAAATTCTTATAGCGTGACCAATTAAAGGCATTACAAAACAAACTGAGATTTAAAGCAAGTATGGCTGTAAGAGTATCAAGTCCTCCAGCCATTAAATAGTCCCGGGCATATCCTACAAACCTAGCGAACATATAAGGTTATAGGCGAAAAATTGGGCAGGTGTTTGATATCGCCAGGAGAAAGATGTTGCAGAGCAACATGAGATTGTAAATCGTTGGCGCATGATTGTGGACCTAAGGATAAATGCATTCAATACCAATAGTACCATAGAATAGAAGCAGACAACGTAATGTATGGTAGAATATTCAAATCCCGGGTGAGATACATACATACATACATAATTGGTCATTACAACTCTTTAGTCAGGACTACGACCTAGATTCTCACACCAACTACGTTGTGTATGTTAATTTAACCGTGAGCGGCGGGACCTACAGTTTAAAGTCGACTCCGAACGAAAGATTTCTGTGAAGCTTTTCATGGCAAGTTTTTATTTACTGTCAGAGTTTTTGCCAGCAATCTGATGAGAGGCAGTGGCCCAAGAAATATTCAAATTTCGTGTGGTTTGGAAATGTCTGACCAGGGGTTTGTAAAGTAGTCTCACGTGTAATAAGGCAACACATCACCTACTAAACTAGGTCGAGTTTATTGTGTTTTTCATACGAAAATCATCCGTCCTGAGGAAAAAGGAAACTCTCCTGTGTGCCTGTCCATCTTTGAAAGAAATTTGGCAATTTTCCTTGGAAAACCGTTTTGTGAATGTAAGCTTCGATAGTTTTTATGATGATCTCAGAAGAGCTGAATAGATTCTATTCTAGAGTTTCTATGGACCTAATAATTTTGGATAGAGGGACGTAGTGTGATGCCTAAGGAAACTGACTAAAAATCCGAGCAATTTAGATTCGAAACAAAGATAAGAAACAAAGTTCGAGCGGGAAGTAGTATAAGGTGGAGAAAGAAAAGAAGTCACTGTAGCTTACTAGGTAGAGAGTTGGCATGTTAGAAAGACAGTCAGTGGTTTAAACTCCAGTTCAGACATCATAAAAAAATATTTCTTTCGGCGACTTCCTCTCAGTAGCCTTCTGGCAAAACTTTGAGAGTAAATAAAATTGTAAGGAAAAGTTTCTTAAACCTGTTGTTCGAAAACGACATTAAACTGTGGACAACCAATCCCTAATGGATAAAATTAACACAAACAACAGTTGTGGTGTGAGAAGCTAGGTTATAACCATTGCTTACAATTAAATAAGTAAGCAAGTATAGGTATAGTGGCTCTAGTACTTTCAGAGAGAATAACATTAACAATGAACATCCGGGAAGATCAAACTGTGCCACCTTTTGAAAAAGATTAGGACTTCACGAGTACCCAAGAGCGACAATTTAAGACATTTTTAAGGAAGCAATTGCTTCAAGTAAACGACACATGTATGCCCTATCATCCTAGGTCTTGCTACAGCACAAAGATCTGTGAAATCTTGTAATTAAAATGGTATGATAAAAATGGGAGACATTTTTTTGTGACAGCACTATGCTATTTAAGAGAACGAATAACAATTAAAGAACTATATCTCCGGGGTAAACCGGCTATTATCAGAATAACCATCGATTAGCTTATATTAATGTACTCAACTTTATTCAATTGGTTACTCCTTCACTCTCAGTTGGAATAGTCAGGTTTACAACCTAGCATATCTCACCAACCGTGTTAAGTGTAGCGGAACCACACAGTTAAACATCGACTCCGAACGACAGATTTGAAGAACATTTCATGGCATTTTTATTTACTCCCTCAGAGTTTATGCCAGACGAGAGTTTTCTTTCGTAATTCCCATTTAAAGTGTCACAATATGAAATAATTATTGAGAATTTGTGTAAATTTTAATAGAAATCATACGAATTTGCAATAATTGCCATATTTAGACTACAACAACAACAACAACATGCAAAAATAATAAAATTTATTATTTTGAAAATTATTCCGTGAATTTACATGAATTTCTGTGGTATTTGTTGGCATCATTGAATATTAAATTGCTGTTGAAATATTTACACGGCGTACTTAAAACCTAAAAATTCGCCGAAAATCTATTTTTAGTCCGCGTGGTTTTAATGTCATTTAAATACATACGTTTTCTATATCCGCAGGTAAATGTGTTGAAGAAATTTCGTGTTTTTTTTTGTGTAAATAGAATGTGTGTAGATTACGTACATATGTTTAGAAATTTATTATAAATTGGAGTAAATTATCATTTGGCCAGTTATTGTGGTAAAGGGATGAGATGAGGGATTACTACAGGGAATTTAAGTGTTTTGAAGGACATCAAGAGTACAAACAGTACTGGTTACAGTGAAATATTATACGGGAATTAATTCGAAAGAATGTAAAAAAGTCAGGATTATTTATGAATCGTCGAATGTAAATAATTTATTAAAATAAAAATTTATTAAAACATACAATGATAATTCATTTATGGGTCGTTAATGATTTCAATTGTTTTTCAATAGCCCGTTTTCGATTCTTTAAGAGTAGAGTCTCTATTCTATTTTTCGGTCTGAATTTTTTTCTTTGCCTTGCTTCAGTTTCTTATATCAACTGTTTCCAGCTAAACAGGTCCATTGATGGCCTATTGTGGCATGTTATCGAAGAAAGTATGTGAGCATGTTTAGTTTTTCTTATGACATTTCATTTAGTTTGTTATGTGAAAATAGTTTGAGGGAGAGACGAAAGAGGGAGTAGTTTTAAAGGAAATGGGATTTTAATCTATCTATGCCGTAAGAAACAGCTACACCTTCCGCATAGTGCAATTGAAGAATGGATCTTGTCGGTAATGGATAGTGAATTCCCCTAACCAATCGACCACAAGCGATTAAACTCTGCGGGAAAGACGAATGCTATGTAAAAAGAAGTGCATTTATTTCGCTAGAGGCCAACCCATTGAAGTCGCCGTAGTTTAGTAGGTAGTGTGGCGGCTTGTTGAACGTGAGACCACGGTTCAGACCTCAGTTCAGACATTTCCAACAATACGAAATTTGAATATTTCTTCTCAAAAATCTGATGTTCGGAGTTAACTTTAAACACACAACATAAGTGGTGTGATAAACTAGGTCGTAATCCTGACTGAAGTGTTGTAATGACCAATGATGTATGTTATGTTATATGAAACCATTGTAGTAGCGTTAGAACAGTGAATGGTGGAGAGAAACAGTGCTAATTGAATCATCTTTTTTTGACAGGCAACACTATATAGATCGTTCTGCATTCGTAGTTGTTGGTATTCTATTTAGAGTTAAAATGTTAAAGTATTGGATTTTCAATCAAGAACTATCACAAATATTTAGCAATTATTTATTACGTAAAGGCTGCCAAGACGAATGTGTTATGATGCATTTAATAAATTTAACAAAACGATGCTGGATGTTCGGCGAATACTGATGCGCAATGAATCCGATTTTTATTATTATATAGGTAGTGAACAGGTATCATAATACTGTTATGCAATATATTTTACTACCTCAATATGGTTACACCACTGTGAGTGGGTAGACGCATTGTTTCCACCCTTGCTTTGAGCACCATGGGGTATGCCGTTCTGGCGAAACTCGCGCTATACCCTGGACTAATATTCTCAATATTTATGCAGAATCTTTATAATATATCTTCCAATTCTAATGGCCTGTTAAGATTCAGGATTCTGATCAGTGTCAGCAAGGACTCCTTGCAAAGTATCTTCGTTCTTGGATGATTACAAGTCACACACGTTCCATATATGTGTTCTCATGATTCATTATTCCCGTTCTAAATATGGGTTATTTGAGCAAACAGTGCCCGATCTGATGCATGCCACAAATCACCCAGAGAAGAGTCTCTGCCTTCTCTCTCTATCTTCCGTTTCGCCTAGTATACCTTTACAGACATCCCCATCATATGGGAGGAAGCTGGCTCCCCCACAAGATTATCTCTTTTCTCATTGCCCTCAATCTGGACTCTGCTGTAGCCATATTTCTTGGAGCCGGGATAGAAATACAGTCAATAGCAAGTATTATGAAAACTTTGTTCAGGGTATAAGCGATAAAAGGAAAACATAGTCACATTAAGCGATAAAGCAAGTTTTGTTTCTTCAAGACAGTGGATCTGTTCATACATCCACTTTTGCGGAGTCCAAAATCAATGGAGTAAAATTCGAATTGGTTCATCACACACCATACTTACTTACAATTGAATTGGGTGAAGTATTTTTTAATAGTGGACCACAAATGTAATCGTTTGTCGACTTTGCAGGAGTGTTTGGTGTTGTTCAAACGCATTATGTATGAGTTTTCGCACCGTTTTTAATCGTGGACAGGACTTGGTCCCATCACAACAAACCAGAGACCGCACATCATTCAAAATAGTGGTTGTCATGCAATAAATTTGCTGCAAAGAGGCCTAAAGGAGAGTTGTTAGCTAATCAAGTCATCATAACCCTTCTCTATAGATGTCACAGTGTCTGTTTTCAAAAGTAAGGAAATCCGAATATGATGCCAACTTCTAGGGTCGATTTAATGAGGAATTCTTTTGCTTCAAGACAACACACTATATATATTATGTACACTTTTCATGCCAAAAAACCATCAATTAAAGTACGAGTTGCTCCGTCATTCGTTTTGTTCTGTGAATCTAGCCTGGTGGGATTATTTCTTGTCCCCAAACCACAGACAAATCTTGTTTTTTCGAAGGATCATAAAAATTGGAGAAACGAACAAAATGTTAATAGTTGGAGTAGGTAGTGCTGAAAAAGAAAAAAAATTTCTATGAAATATCTTTCTTTCGTTCCAAAAGCCATGATATTATTGATCCGACTTAGGAAATTTGCGATTTTGTAAAACACGTTTATAAATATGGTCACTTCAATGTTAAACCACTTATGTAAGCAATTTTTTGTTTCTTACAATTGTGGTGATGAGTTTCCTAAAAGAAAAGAGTAGAAAATAAGCATTGGACTGCGGGTTGAATTTATTCAGAAGGTCTGAGAGAATTTCCAAAAAGGCTAGTTTAGTGAAGGTCTTACGACTTTTATCACTGGTGGTGGTAGTGTCTTGGCTTTTTAAACATGAGTCCGTGCTTCCGATCTTAGCTGAGGCATATCGAACAAAATATGAAAAAAATATTTCTTTCGGCGACGTAGAAGTTGCCGTAGTCTAGTAGGTAGTGTGTTGGCTTATTAGACGTAAAGCCAGGGTTCGAGCCCCAAAACAAAAAAATACAAAAAGTATTTCTTCGGCGACTTCCTCTCAGCAGATTTCTGACAAAAACTTTGAGAGTAAATAAAATTGCCAAGAACAAGTTTCTCAAAATCTATCGTTCGGAGTCGACTTCAAACTGTAGGTCCCACCACTCATGCATAAAATTAACATACACAACATAAGTGGTGTGAGAAACTAGGACGTTGTACAATGGGTCAATTCGACCTCCGGGTACTGTACTTGTCTTAATTGACGTAATTAACACGTCCTCTAACCTAACCTAACCTACGGCGACTTGCTCTCAGCAGATTTCTGTTATAAACTCTGAGACAAAATTAAATTGCCTTGAAAGCTTATCAAATATGTCGTTCGGTGTCAACTGTAAACTGTAGGTCCCGCCACTCATTGATAACTCTTACATACGTGGTGGGTGGTGTGAAAAGCTAAGTTATAATCACGACTAAAGTATTGTAACGAAAAATTAAGTAAAGCTGCTTAAGTAGTAATTTTTCTTTAAACTTTCTCTTGAATTTAGCAAAAAAAAGAAGGAGAATATTTTGATTTAATTTCGTCCTTACAATACATATTGATGACTGCTACCAATAAATAATTCATTTTAATTCTGAAAAATAAAAACAGCACTCAACATGATTACTTATAACAGATTAGAGGTTATAACAATGCTTTCCTACACTTAATATATTTAATGCCTGACTGATATTTATCACAGTAGGCCTCCTCCTTTCAACTCCAAATTTTCTTAAGGCAGGCCTTATTAATTAAAGATTTTTTTTCTTTTTTCCCCGATTGATTTTTATAACCATCATCTATAAATATTTATCGATAACAAATACAATTGAAAACAAAAGGAACAAAAATGAAAGAAAAACAGAAAAACATTCTTAATTAATTAGAAACCACAAATAATTACAACATACGATACAGCAATAGCACACAGTGTTTACATGAAAGGCATGAAGAATATGTTCATGCCACAAAGCAACCAACCGACCAAACAGCCAGCCGATATCGTTTCTTTTATAATTTTTCGTTTCCTTTAATTATAGGGAAAACGGAGTACAAAAGAAACAAAACGTCTTGTCTTGTCTTGTTGAAATCATTTTATCTGTCATGTAGATTTTAAATGTTTTACATAAAAAAGTAACACACACAACAACTACAATAATAAGACATAAGGACAGACAGACAGACAGTTAAACAAATACTTGTTGTCAATATTATTGTCATAGACAGGTTTTACCTCCTTGATACTTGACATATGTACGTACGAATACATATATATGTACATGTATGTATGATAAAATTTACATATTTGACATGTGTATGTAAAGTATATAACTTATTAGGAATTTTGTTGTTGTTGTTGTCGTTTTTTGTGTAAAGTTAAATTGAGAGGAATCATGTAGTGGTTGTTAATAGTGTCTTTGGGGAGGGGGGTACTAAAGGCTATATGTGGGAGTTATAAAGAGTAGACAGGGAACAAGTTGGAAACTATAGACATCATGCAACGTGACACTAAGACCACAAATTAATGTTCATCATCATCATCATACACATCATATACAAATTTATTATGCTGTTCTATAGGCGAACAGGGTAGTGAACAGAAGAGTTGTTAAATTTTGAAGGCTGTAAAGGCCTGTTTTACGAATAGTTAAATACCTCTAGCTTTGCTTTGATGTGAAGACTGGTGTGGGATCATTTAAGGAGTACCAATGGCACATCTAAAATTATTCCAATCAGTTGTTGTATTAGCTTCCTAATGTGCATCAGCTATAATGTTACTTTCTATGGCTCCATACCTAGGAATCTACATGAGGGCAAATGTTGAATGCCATGTTGAATGTCTCGACAAACAAGGCGTTGCAATTGTGAAAACTTAAGTCTAAAATTTGGAACGTTATTCTAGGACCGCTCGTCAACTTCAAATAATTTTCAGCCGAGAAAGTGCTTATAATGTGTACATCATTGGAAGAGTGTGGTCAAAAACTTTTATGGTTATGGGCTATAAGACTCCTGTGGATCAGTGTAGCGGTTGGACTCTTGAAAACATTGCTAGTATAAACGAGAATATCCGTTGTAAACCCGTTGAAAACACAAATCGGCATCGTTCTCAACAACTTCAAATTTCTTGAAACGTTACGCAGCGAAAGACATCCTCATTTATGTCCACAAAACTCACCTTACTCAGCATCTTTAATCATCAGACCATGGAAAGCATAGGCAACTCATTCAATAGGCAATGAACGAAAGTAACTTAATATGGTCATTACAATCCTTCAGTCAGTATGACGACCAAGCTTCTTACACCACTTATGTTGTGTGTTTTGATTTTATACATGAGTAAAGGGACCTGTAGTTCAAAGTCCATTCCGAACGACAAGTTTTTGAAAAACGTTTCATTTCAATTTGTATTTACACTAAGAATTTTTGCCAAAAATCTGCTGAGAGGAAACGAAAGAATTATGTGCTATTAATTGTCATTTATTCACATCGTTTTGCTGAATCCCAAAAACGAGCATAGACCATGCAGTGTGTCCGCCGAATGGGCTCTGGAGTCGTAGACAACTGACCCTTACTTTTACTGAAAAATTGTCTTCAGCGATGAGGTCCATTTTTGTATAAATAGGTATGTAAAAAAACAAAATTTTTGAATTTAGGACGATATCCACGTAAACTATAAGACCCTCCAATGCAGCTCGAAAAATTACTATTTGGTGCGGATTTCGTGCTGGCGGTGTCATCGGCCTAAATTCCTTTGAAAAAGACGTTGACCAGACCATCACTGTCAGCTAAAGGCCGATGATTACCAGCTTCTTTTGGCCTAAGTTAGATGGTTTGGTTATGTAGTCGCCGTAGTCTAGTCGGTAGTGAGCTGGCTTGTTAGACGTGAGTCCGTTTTTCGATCCCTAGTTCAGACATCTCGGCGACTTCTTCTCAGCAGTCTTCTGCCAAAAAACTACTGAGAACCAAATAAAAGATGTTTTGTTCGGAGCCAATTTTAAGCTGTAGGTCATGCTACTCATGGGTAAAAAATTAACAAACTCACCGTGGGTGGTGTGGGAAACTAAGTTGTAATTCTGACTAAAGGGTTGTAATGACTTATAAGTGGATGGTCTGACACCAAAAACACGTGGTTGAAACAAGGCTATGGTACGTTTCGTACTGATGCCACATTAGATATCCTGCACTAGTGATTTGAAGGTTGTCTTTAAGTTTCTTTAAGTCACAAGTGAATGTGAATAAGACAAAAACCATAAAGACGCTCAAAGTTAACATAAGCCACGCCATCGATTACATTTACCCGGATTTGTGCGCTAGAGTCATGGAAAATTACGGGCAGTGATAAGTAATCACTTCAGCTACTTTTTGCTAGCCACCTCCATGAATTTTGGTCCAGTGACCATACTTTGGTCTTTTGTGACCATAAATTCAACAGATCTGACGCGTTATGAATGTGGGATTGAGAATTAACGGACGTAATACTAGAAGTGGACGGAGATACAAAATAATACGAGACTATGTTTTATGACTAAAGTGGACATACTGACTGATACAACTTTCAGTACGGAAGACTCGTTGAATTGCGACGAATAGACAACGAACATTTTTTGAGGGACTTGACACGACCAGACAGTTGAAAACCTGACGCCTGACAGTGACGACTAACTTCACAATCACACAAGCAGTAAATTGTCACTTTTTATTTAAAATAAATACATGAAACATCATCAAATGTTACCAAAATATTAAATAAACTTAAATATTAATGTTAAAATATAAATAGTAAACGTGGTTTCATTTAAAACCTACATGAATTCCTTGGAACTTTGGCTAATAAGAACTTAAGTAAGGAGGAAACGACATCAATCAATCATCAAACAATCAATTAGTCATCAATCATTCATCAATAAATTATCAATTAATCATCAATCAATAAACATACATGTCCATTCAACCAGGCAGGGTTAGCATTATGATAGATATCTCTAAGGATATATAATCATGTCAAAAACTTTCAAGGCATTTTAGAACATCATAGATGTCTGCACATTCTGTAATATCTTAGCCAGTTGACAGGTCTATTGACTGCAGAAATCTTTGCTTGAAGAACACTACATTCATCCACTTTTGATCCGTTCTTCTGATAAAGAAACCCTCCAATCATCATCGACAGTATTAGAGCTTTTAGAGCTTTTTATGCGATTTCCATTCTTGTGGCTTGAAACCATTGGTAAAACCGTTCCCAAGGTATTAAACTTTTATTCCAAAAATGACATTCTGTCATTACAACACTTCAGTCTGGATTATGACCCAGCTTCTAGCACCACTTGTATGGCGGGACCTACAGTTTAAAGTCGACTCGGAACGACAGATTTTTGAGGAGCTTTTCATTGGAATTTTATTTTACTTTTAGAGTTATTGCCTGAAGACTGTTGAAAGGAAATCGTTGAAAGAAATGTTTTCCATTTTTTCGTTTTGTTCAAGATGCCTTAGTTGGGATTTGAACCACGGGCTGCTATCTAATAAGCCAACACACTACCTACTAAATAAAAGAATGAAAGAAATCTTTATTGTTTCCTCTTTACAACACCCCTTTTTGTAAGACCCTTTAATGGTATATAAATAATTTTATAATAATAATAAATCTCACATATATTTATGCTACTCGAGTAAGTACACTCACTCATGCCTACATACATACATATATACATACTTAGATACATAATTAACATGTATGTAGAGATGTATATGAGCCAGTATGTGGTTTATTATAATAAATATGGTCTATTAAAATCGTCTATAAATAAATTTATACTCATATAAAGGATATGTACAGTGTACACCCTCTTACACTCTTACTTCTTCTCTTTTTGCTCCATTGTATGTATGGATGTATGTATGTATGCATGTTCCATAACTTAATATGTGGTTGATTATAAAATAAATTTTATTGTGGTCTGTAGTAAATTGTCTTTAATGAGTGAAAAAAATTAAAAAACAACAACAACAACGATAATAAAATTACAAGCATAACAACAACAACAAAACATAACAACATCATGTTAAACATAACAAAAATTAACAATAAAATTATTTAATATTTTTATGATGGTGTTGTTGTTGTTGTTGTTGCTATTAAATGTTAAATAAATTTTCGTCAATAATTTGTCTCTGTTGCATGAGCATAATAAGCATGAGCTTGAGTTTGAGCATAAATATTGTGAGGGATAGTGTTAATGGCCGAGTGACTGATGTGTGCCATTATAATCCACTGTACACCTACCTACTACCACTAGCTGTAATAACTATGTAGGCTTTGTAACTGGCTCTGGTGGCAAGTTAAGCATGAAATTTGTTTAATTGATAGCAGGGGGAGTCAATACATTAAATAGAGATTAATGCACAGGCCAGTAATTGAGGCAAATTTAGTTGAATTGCAAAGTGTTAAAAGTGCTTGAAGGAATTGAAATAAGAATACTTTTTGGAATAAAAATTTAGTACCTTAGGAACAGGGTTTACTAATGTCTGCAATTCACAAGGATAGATATTGGATAAGCTTTATAAAGGATATTGGATATAGCTTTATAAAGGATGTCGAAGGTGATTGGGAGAATTAAGCAAAAGGCTTCAATGTAGTGAATCTAAGTTGTTAGGTTAGGTCGGAGTGGTAGCACTGATATCAAACAGCTTACTTGAGCACGCATAGTGGCGTTGTGATGCCAAGGGCAAAGGCAGTCTCTGTACTGCCCAAGTTCCAGCAAAATCAGGGAAGAGGAAAAGTTGGTCAGCGCAAGGGCTGCACAATGTAAGTTGTTGTTCAAGCTAAAATTTCTTGTACTATCCACACTTGTCTACAGGCTACGATATTGCAGAATGTGCAAACAGCTATGATGTTCTAAAAAGCCTTGAAAGTTGTTTACGTGACATATATCCTAAAAGATATTTATCCTAATGCTAACCTTACCTGGTTTAATGGACATGTATATTGATTGATGATTAATTGGTAATTGATTGATGAATGATTGATGACTAATTGATTGATTGATGATTGATTGACGATTGAATGATGATTGATTAATTGATTGATTGATGATTGATTAATGATTGATTGATGATTAATCGATTGATTGATGATTAATTGATAGATGATTGATAGATGTCGTTTGCTCCTTACTTAAGTTCGTATTAGCCAAAGTTCCCTGCAATTTATAACGCGTCAGATCTGTTGAATTTATGGTCACAATAGACCAAAGTATGGTCACTGAACCAAAATTCACAGATGTGGCTAGCGAAGAGTAGTGAATATGATTACTTATCACTGTCCACAATTTTCCATGACTCTACTGCACAAATCGGGGTAAATTTAAACGATGGCTTGGCTTATGTTAGCTTTGAGCATCTTTATGGTTTTTGGCCTATTCGCATTCACTTGCAACTTAAAGAAACTTAAAGACAACCTCAAATCACTAGTACAGGATATCTAATGTGGTATCAACTGTATGAAACGGAGCATCGCCTTATTCAAACCACAAGTCTTTGGTTTCCACACCATCTAACTTAGCAGTTGAAAGTGATGGTCTGATCAATGTCTTTTTCAAAGTAATTTAGACCGATGAA
The DNA here is from genome assembly GCA_936449025.2 of Sarcophaga subvicina. Classification (NCBI taxonomy): domain Eukaryota; kingdom Metazoa; phylum Arthropoda; class Insecta; order Diptera; family Sarcophagidae; genus Sarcophaga; species Sarcophaga subvicina. The sequence continues at coordinate 27,178,332 of OW388084.2, forward strand.
GTCGTCAGCCCGAAATCCACACCAAATAATGATTATTCGGGATGCATTGGAGGATCTTATATCTTATATGGATTGATATCGCCCTCAATTCGAAAATCTTATTTGTTCACATACCTATTCAGCCAGAAATGGGCCTCATCGCTGAGGATAATTTTTTAGTAAAAATTAGTGACAGTTTTTAATGACTCCAGAGTCCATTCGGCGGACTCACATAGGTGTCTATGTTCGTTTATGCTGATTTGGCAAAACAGTTACATATTTCTTTCGTCGACTTCATCTCAGCAGATTTCTGGCATACACTCTGAGAGAAAATACAATTTCCATGAAAAGTTTCGTAAAAATCTATTGCTTGGAGTTAGGAGTTGGTTTGCCCCTTTTCTCAAACCATTCAACCTTAAATGAAACCTTCAAGGCTAGGCTTCATATCAGACATATCATAACGTCATGCTTACAATATTTTTTAAATGTTCACCTCTTTTCGATATTACAACTGTTGCCACTACGTTTGTGTTTAGCGCCATTGGACAAATAATACTTTGTATCGATAATTTGTCTACATTCCAAAGCCACTTGTGGTCTATTTCACATGCCCTAATAATTGTTAACCCCCCTCTCTATTGATTACTTTTTCATTTCCTTAGGCTATCAGTTTATCTGTGCCACTGTAGGGAATAATTTTTATTATTCTCTGCGTATTATAGATTACTTATGCCAGTATTTGTCACCATTATTGATTACAGCAAACTTATCGGTCTGTCTCTCTGTGCTAAAAGATAATAAATGTTGTTTTTTGTTTTGTTATTGTTGTTGTTTATTTATTATTCAACAAATTAATTAAATGTTATTAATGTAACACAAGATAACCCTCCATTAAGAAGTGTGTACAATTAGTAGCGTTTTTAATATTAAATTAAAAGAGCGACGGAGAGGGAGAGAGATGGAACTGAAAGAGATAAGGATAGTATAACGCCACTACTGTACACAGTATGAAATGGGAAATATTAACGAAATGTACTGAAAACCGTTAAGGATATAATGTTGTACGCAACTGCAGCCAAGACGGTATCGAAAATAATCGCACAGACGCTACAGGTCTTTAGCAACAAGTGTTTCAGGTTAATCGTCCGCAACGCATATCTCTGGAACTTAAACAGCAAGGAACCCATACTTACATACATAATTGGTCATTACAACCCTGCAGTCAGGATTACAACCTAGCTTCTGACACTACTTTTGCTTGTGTGTGTTAATTTTATATATGAATGCCAGGACCTACAGTGGAAATCGCCTCCTAACGATAGATTTCTAAGAAACTCTTCATGGCAATTCTATTTTCTTTCAAAGTTTTTGTCACAATTGTCTGAGAGGAAGTCACCGAAGAAATATTTTCTTAGATTTAGTTTTGTGGATGTCTAAGCTGTGATTTGAATCACGGCCTTGAGTCTCTTAAGCCAACACACTACCTACTAGACTACTAGTAGACGGTGTGAGAAATATAACATCGTTTAAACGGCTTCTGGCATAAATCAGGCTGGAATTTAACCGATGGCATGAGTTACGTTGGTTTTGATGACCACTGTGGCTTATTCGCCAATACCTGCGACTTTTGAAAAACCCCACAGAAAAAAACTCTGACTCCATCATGTCAATGTGATAAAATATCCAACGTGGCATGAGCTGTGAACCGAAGACGTCGCCAGCACAAAATCCACACCAAACAATGTCCGTCTCGGGATGGATACATTGGATAACAATGTGCATTGGTAACGTCCAAATTCGACAATTTCGTTTCTCCATGTACATATTCCTGCAGAAATGGGTCTCATCACTAGAATTTTTTTGCTGAAAATTAGGGTAAGCGGTGAACAGATCGCATTGCCTACGGTTGCCCATTGTAATTTGGAAAAAAAACTGACTGAATATATGACAACATATTTGACAGGAGTATCTGCTACAACAAGATGAAAGTTATCAAGTCACAAAGTTTACATGTTGTTGTCGTGTTCTAGTAGGTAGTATGTTGGCTTGTGCAACGTGAGGTCAGGGTTTAAACCCCACGTTAGGCATCTCCAATAAAACGAAATATGAAGAAATATTTCTTCGGCAACTGCTCTTTTAGCAGTTTTCTGGGAAAGTCTCTGAGAGTAAAATAAAATTGCTATGAAAAGTTCTCAAAAATTTGCCGTTCAGAATCGATTTTAAACGTTAGGCCCCGCCATTCATTTATAAAATTAACACACTCACAGCTTAAGTGACGTGAGAGGTTAGGTTGTAATCCTGACTGAAGTGTTGCAATGATCTATTAAGCCAACACACTACCTACATGACTACGGTGATTTCTACTGTACTGTACTGTACTGTAGTAATTGAGGCAAATTTAGTTGAATTGCAAAATGTTAAAAAATGGAATAAAAATTTAATATCTTAGGAGCAGGAGTACCGATAGTTTCAATCCACAAGTATGGAAATCGAATAAGGATTTCTATAAAGGATACTGATGATGACGAAGGTGATTGGCGGGTTTCTTTATCAGGAGAATGAAGCAAAAGATTGACTCCAGGCTAGCGGATGAATGTAGTGTTCTTCAAGCAAAAATTTCTGCAGTCTATAGAAATGTCAACTGGCTAAGATATTACAGAATGTGCTGACAGCTATGATGTTCTAAAAGGTCTTGAAAGTTGTTGACATGATTATATATCCTAAGAGATATCTGTTTTTTCCTTAATGTTTTTTTAAGGAATATTAAACTAAATAAATTGTAGTTTAATTATTTAAAAATTGGGCACTTGAATACTGACCGCGAAGACCAAACTGTATACGAATTGAAAAGAACCGATCGAATGTGTTCCTAATTATCAACTAATTTATTTCTTCAATTTTTACTTAATCCTAACATATTCTATATACTTAATTCTAACTGTGTAAAGCTATTCAGCAACTCCGTTGCTTATTTTTATTCCTTATTGCTATTTATTCATTGACCTTATCATATGTATTAAACAATCTTAAACTTAATTAGCAATAGGGTGGTACAAATTCATTATTATTATATAAATTTAAATATTCAATTATAATATAATGACAAGATATATAATTAGTATAAATAAATATATAAAAATACAATTATGGCGCAACAATATCTATCCTAATGCTAACCTTGCCTGGTTAAATGGCTATGCATATTGATTGATGAGTGATTGATAATTGATTGATTAATGATTGATGATTAATTGATTGATGTCGCCAACGTTCCAAGGAATTCATAACGCGTCAGATATGTTGAATTTATGGTCACAACAGTCCAAAGTATGGTCACTGGACCAAAATTCACAGAGGTGGCTAGCGAAGAGTAGTTAGTGTGACTACTTAAAGCACTGTATGCACACTTATATTATTTTGGACTCTATTAAATGAAATCTCTTACTCTTAATAAGACTTTATAATAGGCCTTTAAGTGAGAATAGCCTCTCTTATATAAAATTTTATTTTAGAAGACGTTGATGCTTAAATTTTTAAAGCTTTTACTTTACAGCCAAAAGGATCCATCGCTAGTTGCGAGCTGCACACACACACACACACAATTTAATATCCTTTTCAAATTCTTTAATTCGTGTATAATTATGACAAAATGCTCTTTTGTATGCAATTAAATAATTAATGAAGTATTTGTTCTTTTCTTAATAAGTGACTGACTGTACTGTATGTACATACGTATGTAATTCAGTTACATTCAGTTTAATTCGTTTTAATTTTGCCTGGCCATTGCCTGCTTTTCACATTTTCCCACATGACATACAATTCTTATTGAGCCTGTCAAAAGTGCAACATTTTGAATTAAATGAACCTTTTTTCTCCCCCCTTTGTTTGTAATGGTTTCATGCGAATGAAAGAATTTGAGAATGAAACAAGAGAGAGAAAATGTCAAAGTATGTCATGTCGTTTCTTTTGTGCTGCAGAGCAGTAAGGATACTCTCGTTAGAATTTTTAAATTCAAATTATTTTTGCAAAACCTCCAATATACTGGGGAAATAAAAAACTTCATTCGAAATTTTTTCATAAAATTTTTATTATTTTTTTAACAGAATTTCTAGCGAACAGCCCTATTATTTTAACACAATGACAAGAAAAAAAGAGAGCAAAGAAAGAGACAGAAAAATAATATCAAAATAATTGTGCAACCAAAAGATATTGACAAACCGTTCGACTGTCTGTCATTCATTTCAGAAGAGATCGGTGTGATAATGTCAAAGTATTTAAATCGAAAGGATAATGCAACAAAAACGTTAAAGGAAATTAATTCACTACAAAATTGTGTGCGTATGTGTGTATAATTATTTGAACAACAACAACAACAGCAATAACAATAACTTACATTCCCCATTAATTAAGAAAAATTCTTTATTTGTCAGTTGTATGTGTGCATGAGTACTCAAAGTATGAAATGGTGTGAGCGAGAGAGAGAGGGAAATGCTTACTTTCTTGCTTACACAATATGATGCATTACACACGATAATTTGTAGCATAATTACAGGCATATGTTAAGACATTGTAAATGTGTGTGTTAAGCGTACAGAGGCATGGGAAAGCAAATTGCTTGAATAAAAACATATTTGAGGTGGGCAAACAATATTTAGAAGGGCTCTCGATTGGTAAAATGGATATGGGGTTGTGTCAATAGGTCAAAGACTTTATAAAATAAAACACAGGTTTTTACATAAAACACTTGTTTTACTTCTCAACATAGTTTCCTTTCAGTTGTACACAGTAAGAGCAACGTTTCTTACATTTTTTTATCGCTTCAAAAATTAAAAAATATGGAGCCATCACGTTCAAGTGAACTTGTAAAGTTGAATCTATTCAACCATACTTCGGATTATCGAGCATCAGAAAGTATTATTTTGTCGAATTTGGTGTCTTAATAATTGAGTCTTCCCATCTAGCGCCAATCTTGTAATACCATTCGGATTTGTTTCTATGTTACAGCTGAGACGAAGACTAGTAAGTAAGTCTGTTGGCTTATTAGGCGTTAGGTTAAGGTTCAAACTTTAGGTCAGACATATCGAACGAACTATAAAAAATATGAAAAAATATTTATTCTTCGACGACTTCTTTTCAATAGATTTCTTGCAAAAACTCTGAGAGTAAATGAAAATGCCATGAAATGTTTTCCAAAAACAAAAAATCTGTCATTCGGAGTTGACTTTAAACTGTAGGTTCCGCCTCTCATGTATAAAATTAACACACAGAAGCTAGGTCGTAATCCTAACTGAAATGTTGTAATGACCAATTACGTACGTATAGGATTTAGCTTAAAAAATTATATTACTCCTCAATATAGTTTCCTTCCTTGAAGTCGCCGTAGTCTAGTAGGTAGTGTGTTGGCTTATTAGGCGTAAAGCCAGGGTTCGAGCCCCAGGCCAGACATCAAAACAAAATACAAAAAATATTTCTTCGGCGACTTTCTCCCTGGAGATTTCTGGCAAAAACTCGGAGAGTAAATAAAATTGCCATAAAAAGTTTCTCACAAATCTGTCTTTAGGAGTCGACTTTAAATTGTAGGTCCCACCAATCATGTATAAAATTAACACACACAACATAAGTGGTGTGAGAAACTAGATCGTAATCCTGACTGAAGGGTTGTAATGACCAATTATGTATGTTATGTATGTATAGTTTCCTTGCAGAACTGCACAGTTAGTGCAACGTTTTCTTCATCGCTTCAAAAAGAAAGAAAAAATACGATTTGTCAGAGCCATCAAAATTAGTGTGTTTGTGGGATGATTTTGGAACCAAAAATGTCTTCTTTGAGCCCCATTTTCATTTTTGGAAACAGTAAATAACCACTTGATATAATGTCCGCAGAATATGGCAGATGAGGAAGCAATTCTTACCCTAATTGTGTACACTTGCGTTGTCGATTACCTAGAGCAACTGCAATTTGTTTTCTTTAAATTCTTATTAAATCAGCCCTAGAAATTGGTTTAGGGCTTATTCGCCGTTAACTGTTTTGCTATTTTGTAGGTAGCTAAGGCGGATTATAAAGCTTGCTGGATTGTTGATTGTTTGGAAAACCCATTTCAACCTTCTTTGATTTTTCTTTCCGTGGTTCGCCCAGGATTGTGAAATGATGCAATAATTCGTTCCCATTGCTTCTTTCAGGTAGAAGTTTTGGTCGTACAGCTTGCAGTGAGGATTATAGAACGCTAGGATCTAACGTAACCAATTCTAAGGCTCTCGGAACGGTACGGAATACACTAATATACTAGGAAACTGCAGGCCTACCATGGCAACCATGGTTTTCTCTGCTGCTGTGAGTCCTCTACATTAGGCAAGAAAGCACAGCAAATCTGGCCACAGCTGGATAGAAAGTGCACAAAATGTCTGATCAAACTGATCGAAAAACTCCACGATGATGTTAATTTTAACAAAAAAAATTATCTTTTCCGATGAGCTTTAGCTCATTTTTATCTTGGTGGGTACGTTAATAAGCAAAATTACCATCCTTGGGGCTCAGAAAACGCACACGTGGTCTTATATAAGCCAATGCACCCATTACGAGTGACTGTTTAGTGCGGCTTGTGGAGCGGAAGCATCATTGGCACATACTTCTTTGAAAGTGATGACGGCGCAAATATTACAGTCAACGAAGACACCTATTGCACCATGGTAACCGATTTTCTTGTACCCGCTCTTCATGGTATTGATGCGAACAATGTTTGGTTTCAACAGAATGATGCAACTTGCAACACATCTCATGCTACAATCGATTTATTGCATCAAACGTTTGCAGGCCGTTTAATTAGCCGAAATGGTGATGTCAATTAGCAACCAAGAAGCTGCAATTTGACATCGTTGGACTATTTTCTGTGGGGGCGCCGTTATTGAAAGCTGAGCTGAAGTCCATTTACATTTCCCAAAATCGCACCGTGATGTCTCTTATCAGCTCTAGTTTTTTAATGAATTGTGGGAAATAATTCTTTGAAAACTTTCAGATTAAAGTTCTTCAGATTTGGATATAAAAAAATTATTCTTTGCTTTCCCTTAAAATTTAATGTTGCTTGTAGAGCTCACCTACATTAGGGCCTTGTCTCCAATTCTGTTCTGTTCTCCTCACATAACGTTACATTATTACCGTCAAGCATTGCGTTTTATGTGCGCCACGACATTTGTATGCTGTGTGTGCGAGTGGCGCTACAGCATTACAACAATTGGACGCATATTGAAATGGAAATTGTAAACGAACAGTTTTGCCCTGAGGCATAAAATTAATTAAATTCCACATTATGACTGGATTTAAAAAAAAACAACAAAAAAAGAGGAAAACAACAAATAAATGAATTCAAAAGACAAGAAACCAATAAATTGAAATTAAAAGCAGAAAACAAAAAAAAACGTTATTCAATACGTTAAATTGTAATAAAAAAAACAAAAAACAACAACAGGAACAACAAAGAAACAAATTAAATATTTATCTACTCGGAGTACATACATAAGGGGGATGGAATGTGGGGGTGAATTACTTTAAAACTCGATGTTTAAAGGTATTGTTAAGCTTGGCCAAATATTTCAGAGTCTGGCTGATGATATTTTAATGCCGAAATTGTATCATTGTATTCGTAATGCTTGGGATGTTTAGTACATGGATTTTGTATAAATTTCAAGGTTAAAGTTTTCATTACAAATGTTTGAAATGTCTTGAACACTTTCAATTGTTTTGTTTTTAAAGCGAATGCGAAACATCATGTTGAGCTTTAATGCATAAAAAGTGATAAGAAAACTTCAATTTTCTCTGTGAATTTTTCGATTAGATCAGGTGGCGTACCCCATTTATAGGAAGAAGGGTCCACATTTATGCACATTCTTGTACATACATACATAATTTGTCATTACAACCCTTTAGCCAAGATTACAACCTAGTTTTTCACACCAAATTTGCTGTGTGTGTTAATTTTAGACAGGAGTGGCTAGACGTACGGTTTAAAGCTGACTTCGAGCGACAAAATTTTCAGAAAGTTTTCATTACAATTTTATTTTCTCTCAGAGTTTATAACAGAAATCTGCTGAGAGGAAGTCGCCGAAGAAATATTTTCTCTTATTGCGTTTTATTAGAGATGTCTGACCTGGGGTTAGAACCGAGGCCTCACGTCGACACACTAGCTATTAGACTAGGGCGACCCATTCTGATATTACAACCAATTCTACCCGGAGGATCAAACGTCACGTAGAGAAATCCAATCCGACGGCAATATAAATCTTGCTGTTGCAGCAATCCTTATATTAGAGAGCTTGGTCGGTCTCTTTGCGACAAGACCAGGTCACTGACATGTGAAGTGTATGACAGTCTCTGCCTTCTACTTAGGTAAGGTTAGGTTAGAGGACGTGTACTTGCCAATTAAGACAAGTACAGTACCCGGAGGTCGAATTGACCCATTGTACAACGTCCTAGTTTCTCACACCACTTATGTTGTGTGTGTTAATTTTATACATGAGTGGTGGAACCTACAGTTTAAAGTCGACTTCGAAAGACAGATTTTTGAGAAACTTTTTCATGGAAATTTATTTACTTTTTTACTGAGAGGAAGTCGCCGAGGAAATACTTTTTGTATGTTGTCTTGATGTCTGGTATGGGGCTTGAACCCTGGCCATGCGATTTAAGAACAGAAGTGAGTCGGTTCTCGTATTGTCCGTATGTGTCCAGCAGAGTTTAGCGCTATTGCACGTAACTTCCTGCTGCCAACGAGATTGAGCTTCCCTGTAGAACGAGGTGAAAACATCCAAGTTAACTGAGGCAATCGGAATGGCTATGCCTTGTAATATGTGTGTACCAGTGCTGGTAAGCTCATCAGAAATACAATTTATAAGGATATGCGTATGTCCCGCAACCACCCATATAAGAGTTATACTTCACGAAACTACGTACGTTCAATCCACTGCTACTGTGGCTTAGAACGAAGAGTGGCCTCCTCTGTATATAATTGCATCGCTGTCACTTGTACAACTACAGGGATATTGAGAGCCAAAAGCATTTTCCCATTGGCACACATTCGAATTGTTTTCCAGTCTTTGAACCAAACGGTTGTTGAGAAGTTTAACAAACAGATTCAGATTTGTGGTCAGTGCAATTGCGATAACTATGTTGAGCTTACGGTCATAGAGATTTGTTTTCGAAAATTCTTGAGCATTATCTGTATTATTTTAGAAGGAGACATTTAAACAATACCAACAACTGAAGAAATTTCCCAGAGGCAATTAAAGTGAAACCAGAATAATCACACAGCTGGTGATAGCTCCTTAATAAGTTGATTGAGAACCTCATGGGTTTAACAATAAGCTCAACTATACATACATACATAATTGGTCATTATAAGTCCGCAGTCAGTATTAAGATTAAGCTTCACACACCACTGTGTGTGTTAAGTTTATACATGAGTGGCGGAAGCTACAGTTTGAAGTTGGCTCCGAACGACAAATGTTTGAGAAACTTTTTCATGGCAATTTCATTTTCTCTCCGAGTTTTTGTCAAAAATCTGCTGGAGGAAGTCGCAGAAGAAATATTTTTTCATATTTCGCTCTGTTGGAGATGTCTGACCTGGAGTTTGAACCGAGGCCTCACGTCAACACACTACCTAAAGTAAGGATCGCTATTGTACGATGAATAGCCAATCGGTTTAAGGACAGAATTGAGTTGGAGGATCTAGCAATATTTCAAGTACCTTCTTCCTGCACATACTTTCCTGCTTCCTTATAAAACGTGCGGACAACAGCCAAATTAACTGAGGCAATCGGAATACCTATGTCCTGTAACAAGTCACATATTGCGAGCTACGTTCTTTCTCTGGCCAGCCCATCAGCAATGCAATTTTGAACCATATATACGATATCCCAGAACCCATGCCATTGCCTTTGGATGATCCAAAATTTATATGCGATTTCCTCGGCTATCATGAACAATGACGGACGTTGAAACTATGTTGCATTTTAGTCACTTCAACAACTTCAAAAATTTTGTGAGCGAAAGCATAAATTGTTGTCCTTCGAATTTTCTCTGAGCTAACCTTTTGGCACAAATAATATTGTTCGAATTGTATTTTGTTCCCTCGAACAAAAGATTAATCGAGAATATTAATAAATAAACCCGGTATTGTGACCAGTACAACTGCTACAACTAAGCTGGCGATATCGCACTGGTTTGGAGATTTGCTATCGTAAATTATGATGCATTACCTATGTTATCTTAAAAGCAGTCATTCAAACAGTGATTGAAAAAATTTCTCAGGGGCAACCATATTGAAAACCCGAATAATCACAGAGCTGGAGGCAGCTACTTAATAAGTCAGTTGAGGATCTCATGGCTTTAATAATAACCACGCTGTCCTCAATACTAATCTTACCCAATAGAATCATACTCTCATTTACCATCATCCAATAAACTTCGTGACTATAGAAGTGTGTAACCTTCCAGATCGCAAAAATTTCAGTCGTAACTGGTAGACATAACTTTCTGTCGCTACATCTAAGCTCATTATAAGGTTTTACGAAAGACTAATAAAGATGACATAAATATCCTTATGCGCTTCAAGAATGTATATCTAATGGTAATCCACATCATGGCTATTCGTTGGTCACGTTTTCATTATATGAAATGTAAACACTCTCACTCCTTAAGTAGACACATCCTTAACACATTATTTTGTATTACATTACCATTCCACCCATGTTGTATGCACAAATTATGTCCATAATTAGCGGGGCTTACAGTTGAATGTAGACTCCGAATAATACAGTTGCCAGAAGACTGGTGATATGAGGTCAACCAAAAGAACCATACATAATGGGTCATTACAACCCTTCAGTCAGCACTACGACCTAACTCCTCACGCCATTTATGTATATCTAACGGTAATCCACATCATGTGTATTTGTGGTCGCTTTTACATGGAATGTAAACATTCTCTGATGAATGCGATATTATTTACACATCTTTAAGTAAACATGCATACATACATTATTGGGCACTGCAGTTCTTTAGTCAAGATTACAACCTAGCTTATCACACGAGCTTCCATATTGTGTGCATTATTTTTGTCTATAAGTGGCGGGATCTTCAGTTAAATGTTGACTCCGAACGATAGAGTCGCCAGAAGACTGCTGATATGAGGGTACCCAAATAAATTATGGCTTATATTTCCTTTTTTCTAGATATCGTAGCTGAATTATGAACTCCATGTTAATCTTGTCTGTATTCCTTTCCATACTAATGCAACTTTCAACAAGTCTAAGTTGGCTACCTTCTACTGTAACAGTGTGTCATTGTGCCTAGATCCTCCCATACCTGCCATCATTCGGAACACTTAAAGTTTTTAAAGTCGCCGTAGTCTAGTAGGTAGTGTGTTGGCTTATTGAGACGTAAAGCCAGGGTTCGAGCTCCAGGCCAGACATCAAGACAAAATACAAAAAAAGTATTTCTTCGACGACTTCTCCTCTCAGCAGATTTCTGGCAAAAATTCTGAGTGTAAATAAAATTGCCATGGAAAATTTTCTCAAAAATCTGTCGTTCGGAGTCGACCACTCGTGTATAAAATTAACACACACAACATAAGTGATGTGAGAAACTAGGACGTTGTCCAATGGGTCAATTCGACCTCCGGGTACTGTACTTGTATTAATTGACAAGTACATGTCCTCTAACCTAACATAACCTAAAGCTTTCCTTGCTTTATTTGTCCTCGTCTCTATTATTAAATTAAAACGATCATCAAATTTAATGCCCAAATATTTGATTAAATTTTAATAACCTGTTAACATGGTATGTTCGACTCCATGTCTGATTGTATGCTCTCCGTATCAATTTTCCTTAACAAAAACTTTTTTTAATTTAACACAAGAAAAATTAAATTTTTATTCCACCATAAAAATTTAGACAAAATCACTCCCCTTTGTTGTCATTTCTAAACACACAACGAAAACAAATTGAATTGGAGTTCATGACTCAATGTCACGCATAACGTACATAAAATTGTTCAATTGCAGTGGAGAACTTTGAAAATCATTTGCTCGATATTAGAAAAAGCACATGTACTTGTACATGGTACATGCATGAAACATTGTTCCCCTGAAAGAAGTTTTCTAACCTTATGAACTCCAATGACGAACTTGAACAAATTTGTTGCAAAAAAAAAGAAAAAAATTCATTCAAATCGAGAGCATTTTCTTTTGTTTCTTTCCCTCCTCTTTGTTTGTCTAATAAACTTTATAATTCCCCAACAAACCATTTATTTCAAAATGTGTCAAGAATGAATGAATGAATGAACGAGTGAGTGAATGAGTGTGTGAATGAGTGTGTGAGTGAGTGTATAAACGAATATGATACAAACAATATTGGTGCGTCCTTTTAAGCACGAGAGTACCAGTATGAGACAAGCGTGTTAGTTTTGGTTTATCATGCATTTATTGACTTTTTGCCAAACAAACAAAAACAAAAACAGAAAAAAAAGAATGAAAACACAGGAAAAAGAATTGAAAAAGTCAAATGTTGTCAAAAATGTCAAATAAATGAATACCAACAATAAAAATAGGGGAGAACACATTACCAACTCTATTGAAATTTCTACTCCTTCCCTCAAATGTTGAAGTTTTAGCAGAAGTATCTTACAGCCGTTATTAAATGATTAGAAAGAAAAGACAGTCTTAGATGTCAAGCATACATATATAACATAATTGGTCATTCAACCCTTCAGTCAGGATTACAACCTAGCTTCTAACAACACTTATATTGTGTGTGTTAGTTTTGTACATGAGTTGCAGCACCTGCGGCTTAAAGTCGACTAAGAACGAAAAATTTTTGAGAAGCTTTTCATGACAATTGTTACTAACACTCTCAGAGTTATTGCCAGAAAGTCGCCAAAGAAATATTTTTTCATACTTCGTTTTGTTGGAGCGTCTGAGCTGGGGTTCAAACCGTGGCCTCACGTCCTTTACGCTAATCGAATATCGAACACCAAAAATCCACAAGAAATAGGAGTCTTTCAGGAATATAAATTGCATGAAGTCGCCGTAGTCTAGTAGGTAATGTGTTGGCTTATTAGACGTAAGGCCGAGGTTCAAACCCGAGATCAAACATCAAAACAAAATATGAAAATATATTTCTTCGGCGACTTTCTCTCTGCAGATTTCTGACAAAAAATCTGAGAGTAAATAAAAATTGCCATGAAAAGTTTCTCTGAAATCTGTTGCTTGGAATCGACTTTAAACTGTAGGTCCCGCCACTCATGTATAAAATTAACACACACAACATGAGTTGTGCGAGAAGCTAGGCCGTAATCCTGACTGAAGGATTGTAATGGCCAGCTATGTATGTATGATACCACACTATTGCTTCTCGAGGGAGTTTAGAAGGTAGAAGGAAAACGGGAAATTGTGTGGTGAACTTGGTGAAACCCTCCATACAAATCTTCATGTATAGTTTTCAACTGCAACTCTTTGTAAAGGCATGTTTGCGGAAGCGACAAGTATTGCAGCATCTTTCAGGTATGATGGGCATATGATTAACATTATGAGTATGATTGTGAGCTTACCGGGATCAAACATAACGCGTCTAAGATGGTCTGCCGCTGTAAAGAGATGGCAGAGCAGTACAAGCTTCACATGTCTGCGAAACATAAACGTATTCGAGTGAATATATTAGCCAGATATAGTACAACCATCGAACTTTCGAAAGACTTCTCTACCTTCTTTAACCCATTGGAAACTTGTAAGCACAGTAGTGGAGTAAGAATAAGAGCAAGATAGAGCTACAAACTGTGCAAAATATATCAAGGAGCGCGCTTTGAGCAGTTGTCGCAGGACATAAAACCAATGACTTCTACATGAGGTGCATGGACAGAAGAGAGAAGAAAACTATTCTTTAAACTTTGGATATGTGTTCAGCGTTTTAGCAAAAGAAGCAGCTGGGCCTTTATTCAACAAATAATCTCAATGAATAATAAAGGATTGGATGTGTAAATTATTTCATTGGAATCTCCAAGTTGAAAGATTAGAAAAAATTAAAGACTTCAGTATCACAAAGGATCGTACGTGGCCTCAGCTCAACCACACTCTTGGGTGGCAACCACTGCTGCCTAGCTATTGAAGAACAATAGGAGGTAAGTGGTGAATTATATTGAAAGTAAGAAGATATTCATTTACCCTCAATAAATATTAGACGGAAAGGAAACCAGTGGAAGTTCCAGGCCAGCAAGTCTTGTTATAATGGAATTTTCGAAATCTACAGCCACATAATAGTCTACAATACAGTACATATTGTGCCATAATATCATAGGCAAATCGTTACTGAAATTCAAGATGGCAGTTGGGCAGTAACGTAATTGGTACCACTGATAAGCTGTTTTCATTCTCTAGAGAATACCGGTTGGCGATCTGTGTAATGGAAGATCAGTAAATTTTTTGGTCTACGAACCTATGCTAAAAAAACAGGAGCCTGTGATTCACCTATTGTCGGAAATAATTTTCTGTCATTTGAACATTCATTGTGGATTTCCAGACTTAAATAGTGTGTCCACAACATTTGCTGTCTTCAAGGCAAGAATCTAAGCCGAAAAACTAGCATTGATTCTGTTATATATGTAACTTTGTCTAAGAAGCAATCAAGATTAACTGTAGATCGTGCCTTAAAAAAACTTTATAACTCCAGCTTATGTATCACTTTTAAAACATGTTTGTCGTTCATGGAATTGTCACGATTGTTGATAGATTTTTTTTGAAAAATTTGAATGTTTTTATTTATTTTAATACATTTTAATAAAACTATTTAACATTATTACATTTAATTATAAGTTTTATGAAGTTTACGCAAAAATTTTTGACATGATGTACCTTGCAGCATACATTTTTATATAAAAATCAAGCACTTCATGTCAGCTTGGTTTTATTTTTTTCTAAATGGTAACAATTTGACGTCTGGCACCCTTGCTAGATCGCCCTTGTGGCGATTTATAAGTTTCCAAACGTGTAGATGGGGCAGCTTATTGTCACCCCATCAGTAACACTCCCAATCGAGGGCTAGCTGAAACCTGATGGTACAATCCATTCTTCTGATTCATTAGAAATATTTGTTGTCAACGTCATGTGAGATAAAAAAGTTTCCCGTTGCAATAGAACATCGATTTAACAATAACAATAACAATTTACTCTCTTTGATTTCTCTCTGGTTTCCCGGATACGGGTTTCCCCAAATACTGCTGTAAGTAGTTGCTACGCACGTAGCATGTATTTGAATTTAAAACTGTAAATTCGTCTTTGGTGGACCACGAAATTTATAGCGACCATCAAATTCAATTAGTTACTAATCTACAGCGACAGAATTAGATATGAGTTGAAAAGGTAATAAAAAAAACAAAAGGTTAGGAAAGGAAAGGAAACATAAATCAATACCAAGCAATGCCCCGTAAATCTCTTTATGAAGCTTGATTTATATAAATATCCATAAATTAATTTCCCTAACAATCACTGTACAGTAATCTATTATTAAGTATCAAATTTCAATTAATATCGCTGGGGATAATTTTCATTTTCCACAATAAAACTAAAAAGTTTTTGAATTCTGTTGCTAAAAACTTTAATTTGAGATGAAAATATACCAAAAAGGAACATAAAAATATAAGCATCATTATTTAAATATATTTTCTTTAATTTTCTTACCTTTTAGGCGAATAAAAAATTCAATTTTTAAAAATTTTAAAAAAGGATATATGAGCTGCTCTGAAAGTATGACAGCTAATCCCAAACTATTTACACAGTATTATTTCCTACATAAAACTACAAGTTGTGTGATAAAAGTTTTATGAAAATGGTAAAAATTTTCGAATAAAAAATTACGAAAATATTTTTTTTTTAGAAAAAAAAAAAAATTCTTTTCATTCGAATTTAAAAAAAAAACTTTAAGCATGATTATTAATGGCTGGAAGAGTTTCAGCTTATTTTTTGAAAAGGCGTAATAAGTGTAAATATATCATTATCAAAGCGAATGATTCTGTTATCTCATACGTACGTAGTTGACCGAAATATTATCATCTGTAATAAAACATGGGACGAAACACATTATTCTAATGTTTGTCTGTCACGTGAGATGAATATGAGAAGAGCAGTAAGAAAGACTCTACAACATTTCAGGAAACAGCTGCTAGCAATCTGCATGAAAATTGGTAATATTTTTTCATCTCAAACTACTAAAGGCAGTTTGTTCTATTCCAAGTAGTACCATCTTTGGCGATAAACATCCTGTAGTATGTATCGAAAATGATACATAAGCCAGAATTATGAAGTTTTTGAATTTTTTAAGCCCTGCTCAAAATTTTCTTTTTTTTATTTGATTTAAAATAATGGCGATAACAATACTAACGAATTCAAAAAATATCAGGCATCTAACATTTCCTAAATTAAAGTTATATCGTCTCAAAAATTGAAATTTATAATTTTTTATACAAAGCTCGATCTACGGTTAACATTCTTTACTTCATCTCACATCTACTGTGGCTTTCAACGCATTGTCATAATGGTCTACATGTAACTAAGCTTGTTTAGAATCCAATGTCTTAGCATATCATACGTAGGTAGAAGTGGCTGCCGATGGAGTCATAAGCGGACACACTTAGGCCACACACAGGGCCCATTGTGATGTCACAGTTCCTCATTTCCCAGGAATTCCAGGAACCATTCTGAGCTTCCGATGAAACGACTTAGGCTGCCAATATCCATACATGACAGTTCATCCATATCCTCCATGTAGTAGGCACCCAGGTGTCTCTTTCTCTTCCGGCCAAGTTCCGGGCATGTGCACAGTAGATGAACAATAGTTTCATCTTCCTCTTCCTCTCCACATCTTCTGCAGAAATCATTCGCTAGGTGTCCAAGACCAATATGCCTCGCATGCGTTCCTATAATACAATGCTCCGGAATAACCCCGATAACAGTGCTGAGCCTACTTCCTTGGAGTTGAAGCAGAGTCGCTGTGTGCCTCCTATCCAGCCTTGGCCAGATCTTTTGCGCCGCTCTGCTCTTATCCGAAGTTGCCCGCATTCTGTTGATGAGATCTATGGTTGCATTGTTAATTATAAGTTTGAAGGTCCCCAAAGGGATCCCCAACGTAGAGAATTAATCAGAGAGTTCGATGGTCGTGCCCTCTTCTGGCCAGTTTATCCGCTTTGCAGTTGCCAGGAAAATCATTATGTCGCGGTTCCCATGTGATGCAAACATCATATCGGTTCGCCACCTCAATGAGATATCTGCGACAGTTGTACACCGTCTAGCATACCATAGTGGTGCATACAAAATAATGGAATGGCCTACAAAGTTACATTATAAGGTTGATAAAGTGCTCGGCTATAAACCCAAGCAATCCAGGTTCGCATCAGGGGGAAGACAAAAAAATTTCCGTAATGGTTTCAATTCTCATACAAATATTCCGGGCTTAAGAATGCTGCACTGAGAAAGCACCTCGACTTTTTATAGGAAGGTCCAGCCCTACACTATGAATGCAATGACAACAAAACGGGTGTAGTCACCATTATACGAAATGCACTTCAAATGGAACCTGATGTAATGTCAAGTTCATTATAGCCTAGACAAAACAGTCAGAAAATAACTTGAACTTCTTCGAGTTGCTGTTACAAGTCGAAGTTGGACTGGGTCTAAACTATCAGAAATTTACACTTGGAACAACTGCCTTGAACAAAAGAAAAAGAAGGGAAACTATAATATTTTATGTACGACCAGAGTTATAGAAAATTTGACATTTTGGATGGGCTCCCTCAGAGAAGACATGGTGGGCATTTGAACGATGTTATATTCCATACATAATAAAATCAGAAGGTCTTTCAAATGAACAAAAAATTTCAATGATCTCTCACATATTTTATTATATTTAACAAGATACCTATTTTTTTTTGTTTTTTTTTCGCTGAGGAGGAGTAGGGGTAGTCTTCACTAACCCCCGTGTGTGGGGCCCTCACCTACTAAATCTCCCCCTCCTCTTTTGGACTCCTTATGTCCACTCCGGAACTACTGTGGTATTACTTCGAAGTGGAGTCCGTCTGGCCATTCGGCTCCTTCATATCCATATCCGTCTCCGGATTGCGGAACGAATTCCGAGAAGGTGTTTAAACGTCCATTCTACTTCTCTCATCCAAGTCAATTTTCTTAGATTTTAGCAAGACTTCAGCGTATCTGACTATACTATTCCAATTCTCCTCACCGTTCAGAATTACATAGGCAGAAGTTCTCGACAGTACAGACGCCGACTTTGGCCTCCAGATTCCTTCTTTGCAGTTTTCATCTCTCACAATGAAAGAAAGTGTGTTCCGCATCATAAATCGACGCATCATCATAGATGCAATTTGGTCGTGTCATCTTCCCCCATTTTAAATAGGTACTTACAAAAATAACCGTGTCTAGATAACAGTTGTGTCAGGTAGTAGTTAACCTCACCAAATTTCCTCTCCATCCAGCGGGTAATATCTGGGAGAAGTTTTGCCGTCCATCTACCACTCGTCTCAGTATTCCATTCCCCTTGCCATTGTTGTATGGTTCGCTTTCTGGCGTCGTCGACATTTACTGTCTCTTCGTGCACGTTTTTAGCCTCCCACACTCTCTTCCGCTCACTTGCCTGTAGACCTATAGGTATTACACCAGTGATTACCAGTATTGCTGACCTAGATACAGTCCTATACGCCGATGCCACTCTAAGTGCAGCGGTTCGCTGTACCGATGATAAGATTTTCCTTCTACGGTCGACCATCAATGCCTCCGCCAAGATCTCACTGCCGTAAAGCAGAATAGGGTCCGTTATTGCCATCATTAATCTGCGTCTGCTCTGTATAGGACCACCAATATTGGCCATAAGCCCACTAAGTAAGGAGCTAAACTTAGCCGTCTTGGTTGCAGCGTGTTTTATCTGAGCCTAGAATATCAGTCCAGTTGAATGCCAAAGTAGTTGACCACTTTCCGCATGTCGTGATGTCGAATCGCAGCGTTATACACTTCCTCGTAAGAAGTATCAACTCCGTTTTCTCCGTTGCGAGTTTGAGTCCTCTGTCCTCGAGCCATAACTTCGTTCTTATTGTCACCTGATTGACCTTCCTTTTAGCCTCTTCGACATTCCGAGCCACAATTATGGCCGCAACGTCATCAGCATAAAAGATACCTATTAAGTCCTCACTACTACTCATTAGTTGAGCTCTGCTGTTTTATGAAAGTATGTGCATTGCATGCCTTTTTATTTGCACATGTTTTTGAACTTGTGGTAGTTGTCCTATGACATCACATAAGGGTTGCATACACTTTTTCCTACTCGGTTCACTAGAGTCACTTGTACTCTGGCTACGTAAGAAAAAAAAAAAGAAACTTTGTGTTGTTAATAGCAATTTTTATTCTCCTTTTTTTTGCACGTTTTCCGTTATGATGATTTTAAAGTAAATGTTGTTTGTTGTTGCAATTGTTGGTACTAAACTTTATTGTCACGTACTTTCGACAGTTGGTTGGTTAATTTATGATTTTTTGATTGTTTGCAGCTTCGTTTGGAACAAATGATCTGATCTGGCGTTCAAAAGCAAAGAGTTTCAAACGGAAACTGTTTTGTTTAAAACATTAACAAAATATTTATGTGAACATAAATAATGTTTGCATAGAGAAGTTTATAAAAAGAAAAAATCGTTACTGGAAGAAGGTTGCGTGCATTATTTGGGAGCAATTGTGCTAAGATTTCTGGGGGCAATGAGAATGTAAATTGAAAATGAAAATAAAAGAAGTAATTTTTGTTTCCTAGACTGACTCACTTACTTGAATGGCTTTAACAACTCGTTTGTCAGATTTCTGCTTGTATTAATATTTCCTTTGCAATCCTTATTAAGGATCCTGATATTAAACTTCCTTAAAGGCTGCCTGATCCCTGCAATGTTTTCCAGGCAGGGGTCTTGGCAATTTTGAAGACGGCACAATGCTTGTTCAGTGGCGGGATTTTCCCTGAAAATCTCTGAATTTACTCAGATAGCCAGAATACGATTAAGTCCTAGGCGAACTTAGTTTTAAGGTTCCTTGTCCTTGTCCTTGAATGTTGAGGGTTTCTTCGAGAAATTTGGAATCATTCGACGGTTACATTTATATGGGTTCCGGGACATAGGGATAGCGTTAGAAATTGCATTGCTGATGAGCTGGCCAGGGCCTGTATAGAGCTGGCAATCTCCAACATATTACTGGACAACGACGATGGGATTTACATGGGTACTTGTCCACGTGGACCTAATCCCACGGTGCTCTTCGTACAGGGATGTAACAGACTGCTACACCTGAGTACCAATTCGAAGCCATGTATTTGGACATGACTTCCCCCTTGGTTAGGAGTGGAGCCTATCTAAAATTCCTTCCGATCTTTGGGTCACGGCACCCGGTTGAGCCTAACTAGACTCTTCCCGCGATTTGGGTCCAAACGACAGTCACCACGATGCTCCCAAAAGGGACCGCACCAACAGCCAGGCTGGAATCGAGGGGCTCCTGACTCCCGTGGTACCAGAATTAAGCCTACGGTCAAACCTCGTAATCAAGTCGATTACTACCAGTTGAATTCCAAACAGTTCGGGACTGGTGGCCCACAGCGACACAATAAACATACATCGACATAAAGAAAAATACTGACAGTACTAACATTGAACAGCATCCTCACGGACAAGGCTTTGTCCACATGGTGTGGTACCAGAAGTGGACAAAACGAACGTGACAGGAGTACATACAACAACGCAGCTGGCTTGGCAGCGGCGGTGACGTTAATGACGTTGTAGTGTAAAAGCGTCTATGCTTCCGCGCCATTTAGAAGCTGGAGATAGGTAAGAGACTTGTAGAGCATAAATCTCGTGTGGACGGCTAGAATACAGCTGGAGAAGTCCACATAGAACTACGTAAACTGGAGGGAAATTAAGCAACCAACTTCAAATAAAAGCCACATTTTTTGAGAATCAATACTCTTAGAAGATAAATACATACATACATAATTAGTCATTGCCACCCTTTAGCAAGGATTACAACCTAGCCTCTCACACAACTTATGCTGTGTGTTCTAATTTTATACATAATTGGCGGGACCTACAATTTAAAGCCTATCCCGACTGGCAGAAAACTGCAGAGAGGAAGTCGCCCTAAAAATATTTTTTCGTACGTCGTTTTGTTGGTGTTGTCTAAGCTGTGGTTTAAACCGTAGCCACACGTTTAATAAGCCAACACAGTATCTACTAGACTACGGCGACATATGCTCTTTGTGGGAACATAGATAAATTTGTGCTTAGTTTCAATTAAACTTCTTATTGTTTATTCGCTATTATTTTTTGCTTACAACGCAGATCTTTCCAACGACGATCTTCAAACCACGACTGTTCTTCGCACGCAACGTGTCTTCACACAAGACTGACTGAATTCTTACTGACTAGTTGTATGCTTTGTCTTGCCTTTTTATATGTCCACAAAATCAGTCTGATGAACATTCTTGAAGCAGAAGGTTCTTGTTTACGCCTACTCCAGAATTCTATACCGACTGCATTGTTGTTTGTGTAGTTGCTTACGCTGTTTGTTGGTGCTTTCGTTTAGCTGTCTGTCTCCTTTTCTCATACTGATGTTGTTGTTGGTTTACTTATAACAAGTTCGATGTATGTGTTAGTGTAGCTTTTGTTTATCGTTTTTAATTTTAAACGATACTACGCTGTTTTCATTTTCGTAACAATATGTATCCTTCTTAAGAATAAAATATAAAATTTTCCATTCACTTAGGCGATTGCCCTCACAAATAATGTAAAAAACTTTAATAATCAGCGAACAATTTTTATTTTGCTGTAAAGGATCTGTAAGGATTTTCTTAAGGGCATTAACACATGCTTCTGTAAATCGTCTTCAATTTTCGCAAAAAACACAGCAAAAAAAAACAACAAAAATTAAACCAAAAATGTCTTCAATGATGACAGGCTTTCAAGCCGCAAAGCGTATTTAATTTCAATTGATGGCAATTGAATAACAAGAGACAAAAGCAGACACAAAAAAACGTATGTATGTACCACATGATCCTTTAAGTTGATTAGAGATTTTGCTGTGCGTGTATGGATGTGTGCATGTGTATGTAGATATTAAGGATGCTTTAAAGATGCTTAACTTCTGTCTTAAACATACGCAATACCATGTGGCACATTTGAGAATGGCTGTGCCACATAATAAACATGAACAAATTGATTTGCCATCAAATAATTGTTGATTTGAACATTGAACTGCTATTGCTGCCACTGATGCCATAACAATAACGTCTACAGCGGCAAATTGTTTTACAGGATTAAAGCAGATGAGTCCTGTGTGTATTACAAGCTTCTACTCCTCTGCCTTAAAGTAGAAGAAGATTTTCTTTTATCTTTGGAGAGAAAAAATTTTTTTTTTGTTTCTTTTAAGTTACATGAGAATATTGTTTGAAAATATTTTCGTTAATGCAGAACGTGTTTAAAATGTTAACGAAAAAAATAAAAACGGAGAGACAAATATGAGATCCTTTTTGCCAAAATAAATCGGCTTTTTTCCAAATGGGGGGAAGGGAAGTTTAAATTTATGTAACTTCAAAGTTTGGTAAATAATTTTAAAACGTTCTCTTGTGCAGCTTAAAAACCAATTTTTATTAATTTATGCATTGGAAAATCAAAATATTCGACGTCTTTTATTTTCGTACACGAGTTTGAAGGATTAAAAGAAAATTTTTGAATTTCTTTTCTTTTTTTCTTTTTTCCCGATTGAATCATTAATTTTTCATATTCGTTGTCGCCTGTTTTTTTGGTTTCCATTATTTCAAAGTGAAGTTTTAAATGGTTTGGGTAATTGGACTGAAATATATCACACAATAAGGCCAGTGCGGCATAATCTGCTTAGGAAAAGGGACGTTCAATAATTCATTATTAAACATCGAAAGTAGTCAAGGCCAGTTTTCGGTCAAACGACATAAAAACAGTTCAGAAATTTTAAAATAAAAAAAATTAGAAAAACATCACATGGCATGCAATTTTTAAGGTAATGATTTGAATAGATTCTTTGCCAAATCAAAACTTATTCAGCTAAGGAGGTGTTTCTCCGACTGTAGTAGGTTTTAGAATCAGAGGGTTGCCAAATGTTCACATCTTAAGGTGGGCCATCTACATACATATATACAATTATGTATGTTATATGATATAACATACATAATTGGCCACTACAACCCTTCAGTCAGGATTACGGCCTAGCTTCTCACAATACAGGTGGTGTGTGTGTCAATTTATAAATGAGTGGCGGAACCTACGATTTAATGTCGACCTCGAACGACAGATTTCTAGAGAAACTTTTCATGGCAATTTTATTTTTCTCTCAGAGTTTTTGCCAGAAATTTACTGAGGGGAAGTAGCGTAAGAAATATTTTTTCAGATTTAGTTTAGTTGGAGATAACTGACTTGGGGTTTGAATCGTCGCCTCATCATCGTCATCAAAATCATTGCGTTCATTCCGTTTGCGTATCAAAAGTACAAACAATCCTCACTTGCAGCAACAGTTCAGTTCAGTAAACGATCGACCAACATCTGTAGGCAGACGCAACTCAACATTGGTCGAGAACATCCCCTCAGTCCGTAAGAATGAGCAGCAGAATCGGAGACGATTGAAGACTTTCACAAGAACTTGAACTTTTGCAGACTACAACTTGTAGAACGTTACATGTTGACTTGTGCCTGCTACATACATATATACAATGAAATTACAACCTAGCTTCTCACACCATTTATGTTGTGTGTGTTAATTTGTATACATGAGTGGCGGGACCTACAGTTAAAAGTCAATTCCAAACGACAGATTTGTGAGATTCCCTTTCAAGGCAATTTTTTTTATTTACTCTCAGAGTTTTTGCCAGAAATCTGTTGAGAGGCAGTCGCCAAAGAAATATTTTTCATATTTCGTTGTAATGTGTGACCTGAGGTGGACCAACTATCGGTTTATATTAGAACCATCAGATATTTCGAATCTGGCGATACTTATGCCATTCTATTCTGTTAGAAAATGCAGTGTATTATCAACACTGAACGTAATTAATCGATTTACTCACGAACTGCACGATGATGTCGATTTTGCAAAAAAAAAAACAAAAATCATCTTTTCAGCTCATTTTAATTTTGTTGGTGTACGTTAATAAGCAAAATTGCCGTATTTGTGGCTCAGAAACCCCACACGTGGTCCTACAGGAGCCAATGCACCCATCAAGAGTAACAGTTTGGTGCTGCTTGTAAAGCGGATTCATCATTCGCCCATATTTCTTTGAAAATGAGGACGGCGCAAACATAAAGATCAATGGAGACACATATCGCACCATGATAACCGATTTTTTTTGTAACCGCTCTTCATGGTATTGATGTGAACGATGTTTCGTGAAGTCACCATAGTCTAGTAGGTAGCCTGTTGGCTTATTAGACGTAAGTCAACGGTTCAAACACCAGTTCAGACATCAAAACGAAAATATAAAAAATATTTCTTCCGTATTTTCGTCTGCGCAGATTTCTGGCAAAAAACTCTGAGAGTGAAATAAAATTACCATGAAAAGTTTCTCAAAAATCTGTCGTTCGGAGTCGACTTTAAACTGTAGGTCCCTCCACTCATGTATAAAATTAACACACACACAACATAAGTGGTGCGAAAAACAAGGTCCATAATCCTGACTGAAGGGTTGTAGTGAGCAATTATGTATGTATGATGTTTGGTTTCAATAGGATGGTGCAACTTCCCTCACATCTCACGCATGCCACAATCGATTTATTGCTTCAAACGTTTGATGAAACGTTTAATTATCAGAAATGGTGATGTCAATTGGCCACCAAGAAGCCGCAATTTGACAACGTTGGACTATTTTCTATGGGGCGCCGTTAAAGAAACATATTGTGCCGGCAAACCAGAGACAATTGAGCATTTGAAGGCCAGTATTCGTGATGCTATTGCCATGATACGAGCCCATACGCTCGAAAAAGTGCACCAAAATTGGTCCGATCAAATGAGATACTGTGAGGTCAGCCGCGGCAGCCATATGAATGAAATAATATTCCATTTCTAATCGGAACAAAAAATAAATTTGGCACAATTTAAACTGTTTTTGTCTTATTTTATTTTTAAGTAAACTTCTAAATTTCCCACCCTAAAGAATTTCCCCATCTATACGTATGAGTGATATTTATTTGATTAAACATAGATATACGCCTTAGTGTACTGCATTTCTTAGAAATAGCCTTACAAAGAATATTTTATTTATGCATACTGGCTTGTATTTATGAAATACGATAGAAAACATAAGGGAAAGGAGCATGTTTATATTATTTCCCTAGGGAAACTACTGTATACAGATTTAGTTTTAATTGGAAAAGTCGTCATTCATGCCGCTGCATTCAAAACAATAGAATGAAATATTTTGATTGACTATTTGGAACCTATTAACGCTGACCAATTATTTGAACAAAATTTCTTCCACCTTTCTTTCAACCAGTTCATGTAGATTGTCCTGCCTGTTGGATAATTTGCAAGAAACTTAGTACAAGTTACCCTAGCATATGATAGAATCTTTAGATGTTTATGTACGTCTCATGTGATACTTCTTTTTTTCGGCATAGTATAGTTAGCAGCACTGCAAACAGAAGCGATGAAAGGAGACATTAATACAAAACAAATCAGATTGTAGTTCCATAAAGATGTGCAACCATAGAATCTATTGTTTATGCTGCTGCTTGATGGCAATTTGTGCCTCTTATATACATACATACATACATACATACATACATAATTGGTCATTACAACGCTTCTGTCAGGATTACGACCTAGTTTCTCACACCACTTATGTTGTGTGTGTTAATTTTTATACATGAGTGACGGGACCTACAATTTTAACGTCGATTCCGAACGACAGATTTTTGAGAAACTTTTCATGGCAATTTTTATTTACTCTCAGAGTTTTTGCCAGAAATCTGCTGAGAGGAAGTCGCCGAAGAAATATTTTTGTATTTTGTTTTGATGTCTGGCCTGGGTCTCGAATCCTGGCTTTACGTCTAATAAACCAACACACTACCTACTAGACTACGGCGACTTTAATATATTTTTTAAACCACTTTTGTCTTGATTTGCTTAGTTTTACGAGATCTACCAAAGAATTTTAAAATTACTATACAATCGAGTGTGAATTCGCCGTAGTCTAGCATGTAATGTGTTGGCTTATTAAACATGAGGCCTCGGCTGAAACCCCAGGTCAGACAGAACGGAATATAAAAAAAAATATTCTTCGGCGGCATTCTATCAGCAGATTT
This sequence comes from Sarcophaga subvicina, assembly GCA_936449025.2. Taxonomy (NCBI): domain Eukaryota; kingdom Metazoa; phylum Arthropoda; class Insecta; order Diptera; family Sarcophagidae; genus Sarcophaga; species Sarcophaga subvicina. Next base: position 27,204,695 of record OW388084.2, read on the forward strand.
CTGGCAATAACTCTGTATGTAAATAAAATTGCCATGTTAGAAAGCGAGTGTACTCACTTATGTATATCGGTACAGAGAACGGCTGCGTATCACTTCGGCGTATCGTACAGTATCCGCGCCAGCCGTACTGGTGATTGCAGGTATAATTCCCGTGTATCTGCAGGCCGCGGAAATTAACTGGAAGTTATACAACAGGTTCCTTCAGGCGAAACACCATCTCAAAATGGCAACGCCAGTGATATGAAGAGAACATAGGAAGGTGGACGGCGAGACTTATCCAGGATATTGGGCTATGGATAGGACGGAAAATCGGAGAGGTGAACTACTACACTAAACAGATGCTATCGGGGCATGGGTGTTTTAGAGAGTTCCTGCATATAATGGACAAGAACGTCGCTCCTTATTGCCTTTACGAGGAAGTAATTGATGATGTAGAGCACACTATTTTCGAATGTGCACGCTGGCAGAGCTATCGCTCTGAACTGACATCAATAGTTGGAACGATCACGGCCGCTAACATTGTCGGGGTTATGATTGCGAGTAGAGAGAATTGGACTTCAGTGCCGAATTACGTGGAGCGTATCCTAAGACTGAAGAAGAGAGATCTTGTAGGCACGCCGGCATAGATGATACTTGCACACGTGTCAAACAAAATTTGACACGGGGATCTGGACGAAAGGAATAGTGGAGACACTTAGATGTCTCCTCAAATTTCGACTCGCAATCTGGAAGCAGATATGAACACGCAGCGGCCAAAGGGCCAAAAGGACGCCACTCCGAAGTAATTCCGGAGTGGGCACAACAAGTCCACGAGACGAGGGGGCGATTTAGTAGTGGGTGAGGGCCCCACACACGGAGGATGTGACGACTTCCTCTATGGTGCGGTTAGGTACATTTACCCCTCCTGGGTGAGAGAAATAAAAGATTGTAATGACCAATTATGTATGTATACTATCGGATGATAACGAAAAAGATTTTCTACTCTGATTTATTGTAGAGTATGCGTATGCTAAGCAAAATTCAAAACAAGACACGTTCGTTAAAAAATAATAAGAGAAAAAATCTCCTGTCCCTTCGATGTTCAAATACTTCATAATTTTTCCAAAATCCATTAAAAGAAATACTTTCGTTAAATTTTAAGTGACATTTTTATAGAAAAAATTTCTTTAGAAACACGTAACAAAGAGGCAACCAGTAAATGTTTATGAATTTTAAATTCCTCTTTCATTTTTTATAAAAAATAAAAACACTTAACCTCTTATCTTCTAGTTTAAATTAGAAAACAATTCCCAGAGCTTCGACTGTAAGAGCCCTTTCACTCAATTCTTATGTCAAGTTTGAAAAGACCATCTTCAACCAGATACTTCCATTGGACTCTCAGCTTTTCTTTTAAGGAGTTTCTCTCAGTTGTATCATTGTAGCCGTTGCAACTATATGTTGCTATTAATCTCCTATAGCTTATGATTCATTAGATGCTTATATATGTAAGTCCATGTACATATATCCACATATATTGTGCAGCCCCAACGCTGACCAACATCTTCGATGGAATTGGTGGAATTCAGTCAGTACAGGGACTGCATCTACCTGTGGCATCATAAAAGTCCGCTATGCGTGCTCAAGTGTACTTTGGTAATCAAAGCTACCACTTCAAGCTAACCTAACCTATGTCCACATATATATCACGAACTATGGAGACTGTACTGTAAGCGGTGGTTGTTCACATTGTGAAAGTTTGCAGAAAGGAGTTTTAAACCTTGCGGTCTTTTGAGGTCATTCAATTTTGAAGGTGAATGCATTTTAGTCGAAAATATCTTGTCCAAAGGGAGCTTGTCGTGGTTGAGAGGATTATCAATATGCAGGAGTACAAAATAATCAACTCCAAACTAGGAGGGAGTTGATCTGAATATATTGGTGTTTCAGGGTACACTAAAGGGGGTATGTACATATTAACGTGTGTGTTATGGAATCTTGTTGTAGATAGCATCGTTCGGTTCGGCTAAGGGAAGGACGGATATTTGGCATTCAGATGATGTAATCATTATACTCACGGCGAAATCCCCACAGACCTTTAGATTTTTGTCTTAGTTGACAGACGATGCTACAGATGAAATTCATGCGGAAATTCCTACAGATCTTTAACCCACTCTTAGGAGAAAGACGAAGTTTTTTCTGTTTTCCAGGAGGTATGAAGGGGAAAATTTTGTAAATCCAATAAACGGGGTTAGGTTGAGACTAAATATCCTGGTGTCCTTGCGGAAAGAAAACTGTCCTGGAAGGAGAGCACGTTAAACAACACCAGGCTCAATGTATATTTTACAGTCGTTGGCGTCGTAGGTAGAAGATGGCTCTTCGTCCGGAGATGGTGAAGTTGGTGTCTGACTTTGTTGTAGGCACCGAAGTCTGGGCGTATTAGGGCCACGGTACAAACCCCGTGTCACACATCTCGAACAAAACGAATAATGAAAAATATTTCTTCGGCAACTGCCTCTCAGCAGATTTCTGGCAAAAACTCTGTCGTTCGGTGTCATTTATAAAATTAACACACACAACATAAGTGGTGTGGGAAGTTAGGTTGTAATCCTGGCTGAAGAGCTGTAATGATGATAAGTGTGTATGACTTTGTAGTCCCACTGATCTTGCTAGGATTTGCAGATGCCAGGATTCGAAGGATTGTCTATTTTTTTTTTTTTTTCAGAGAGAGAAATGACAGTCTACTTACAGATGGTTCGGCGAAGAAAGGTGCTGGAGGCTGCCACTGGGTTTAGGGTGATATTAAGTTGAGGTGTTTACGTATTAATTGCGCTAGGATATGTGGTAATTTGCATTTTGTATTGTACCTTGAAGGCATTAACGTGATACTACGTTATCTCGACATCGCTTTCAAGCTAAAATAAGTCATTTGCGAAGCTTCTCAACAGGAAGAGAATAATACTGTGTTACATTCCGTGATATGGCGGAATATCGGCGAAGGCAGAATCTCCAGCTTTCCATGATCCTAGGAACGATTTTTAAACTAAAGAACGAATTTATTAGAATTTGAATTGGCTTTTGAAGTGAAAGGACTACTGTGTCTGCTGGGTTTGTGGTAATGTGCAAGAGCCATGGTTTGTTGAACATATTCGCTGTCTCTGCTTTGGTGTACCGTTGCTGAAAATCATTAGTTGGGCTTCCTTTAACGACCTCAGCGAGGTATCTTCTGCGTGATATTGAGAGTTCCTTCTCTTGTAATAACTGACTAATGAGATGATGCTGTCTTATCCTTTCTGCTTCCCTTTCATTCTTCTCTTCTATTATTTTTGTTGCATATTATTTTCATTGCCACTGTGTTAGGTTTCAATGCATTAGATCCAGGAGACTCTCATTGAAGGTTTCTGAAACTGAAATACAGTCATTGCAAATTTTTCTATGAGATGGGGTACCTTAAATCGAAATATCAGAGACTCTGAACTGACTAAAAACGTCACTGTGTTTAATTAATATCCTCCACCACTGCGCACCTTCCATAGTGACTACCTCATTACAGAGGTTGTGCTTATTTTCAATCAGAATGATTCTTAAAATCACAGAAACATTGAAATCAACACACACACATGCATCAATGTCAAATTTTTACAAAATGAACAAACAGAAAAGAAAGAGAGAGAGGAGGAGAGAGAGAGAGATGGAGAGATGGAGAGAAAAAGGTTAAAGAAAACTTTGCTGTCAACAACAGATCTTTACATGACTTGACATGCAATTTTTAGGCTTCATTTGATTTCTTCGTTAGGAATACTTGCTTTTGGCAACTAGAACTACAAACAACAAAAATAACAACAAAAACTATATTAATAATGATGAAACAAAAGCAAAAACACAGAACTGTAACAGACAGGCTCGATTATTACAGTTTTTTTGTAACAGAAAGAGAGAGAGAAAGAGCCACTCTGACATCACACATACACACACACACAGGTACTTAGTTCTGCGAAAGCATACATGTGTGTTCGAAGTTTGACAATGTTTGCCCGCAAAATACTCGTGCACCATTGACCATTTACGCTCCGAATTTCAAAGGAACGTAGCCAACACAAAACCACATTTCGTCATCCATCAAAACACAACAAAAACAATTGATATCGTTTTTTTCATTTGCCAAAAACAAGAACCTTTTTTACGTAAAGAAAACGTGTTTGTGTTGAAATTGAGTACCTACGACTCAAAACTAAAGTCTCTCATGAAGGCAGAGAATCAACATCAAAGTCAGTGTTTAGCACGGTTGGGAATAAGAAATTAACTCAAGTTTTCAATGAAGTGGTAATAAATTGCTAATAGCCGAGGAACAGAGAATACCATCGGATTTGTTTTAGTTTGCGGAAAATCGACAATCAGCGGTTTCTGGTTTAGAATCTTAGAAGGTTTCCAGATTGCACCGTTTTTCACTTCATTGTTAAAGAATCTTTCTTGAATAATTGAATCAAATCAAATCAAATCATTGATAGCTACCGAGAATTTGCTCTAGATTTGTAGAATTCTTGATGATATCCGGCCCAACAGTACCTCATTCGATCAGACTAATTTTTGTGCACTTTTTCGAATGTATGGGATCGTATCTCAGCAATGGCATCACAAATGTTGGCCTTCAAATGCTCAATTATCTCTGGTTGGCATAACACTTTCCTTTAACGGCACTCCACAGAAAATTGTGTAACGGTATCAAATCGCAGCTTCTTGACGGCCAATTGTTATCACCATTTCGGCTAATTAAACGGCCATCAAACGTTTGACGCTATAAATCAATTCTGGTATGAGATATGTTGCAATTTGCACAATCCTGTTGAAACTAAACATCGTTCACATCAATACCATTAAGATCGGGTACAAAAAATTGGTTATCATGGTGCGATAAGTGTCTCGATTAAGAGTAATGGTTGCGCCGTCCTTATTTTCAAAGATTAATGGGCCAATGATCCGTCGGTTTCACAAACTTTTTGAACTTTTTCGGCCAGCTTCCTCACTGGTGACTCTTGATTTTTTAGTAGAGAGTCAACGTATTATATGGTGTAGTTTCCTTCTATTTGACAAGACGCTTCAGATGTTGGTATTGAATTGTGAAAACGTAGCCAACTTGTTCCTGCACGCGAGTGACTTCCTCCTAGAATATTTCTGGCAAAAACTCTGAGAGTGAAATAAAATTGCCATGAAAAAGTTTCTCAAAAAAATTTGTCGTTCGGAGTCGACTTTAAACTGTAGATCCCACCTCGCATTTATAAAATTAAGACACACAACATAAGTGGTGTGGGAAAACTAGGTCGTAATCCTGACTAAAGGATCGTAGTGATCAATTATGTAACCATTGAGCTAAAAATGAGCCCCGCTGCTGAAGATAATTCCGCACAAATTCCGATAATAAACTGCCAGGCATTATGCATTTATCAGTCTATTTACATGGGAATTGTCATCGCAATCCAGTAGGTGGTATGTTGGCTTATTAGCCAAGATTCGAACCACAGTTCAGACATTATGATTAAAACGAAATGTGAAAAAAATATTTCTTTCGGCGACTTCCACTCAGCACTCTTCTGCAACTGTGAGAATAAATAAAATTGTCATGATAAGTTTCTCAAACTGGTCGTCGAAATGTATTTTAAACTCTATGTTTCACCACTCATAGCTAACTCTTTCACCACTCTGACTAAGATTATCGAGAAATGACAAGTATTCGTAGTATTGCCTTATGCCGCAAATCCTTTTTTGATACTGAAATATTTATATTGACAAACCAAATAGCGAAAAAATGTTTTCTCTATGCTTGAAACGAAGTCGTAAAGAGAAAAGCTGTCTACGAAGGATGTGGCCTGATATGTCGTCTGTACAACAAGTGGTTATATGCATCCATACAGGCAGGACTTGTAGTTTAAAGTCGAATTCGAATCACAGGTTCTTGAGAAACTTTTTCATGGCAATTTTATTTACTCTGACAGTTTTCACCAGAAATCTGCTGAGAGGTAGTCGTCGAAGAAATATTTTCTTTATACTTCGTTTTGTTCGAGATGTCCGACCTAGAGTTTTAATCGTGGGCTCATGTCTAATAAGCCAACACAGTACCTACTAGACTACGGCGCCTTCTATGCTGTATACAATTCACGATTTCACTCTTATGTGAGGCAGCTCTCGTTGTGATGAGGAAATTTACTACAGCATTATAAATTCTAAGCTTGCAGGTTCTTAGTGATGTTCGCCGTCGAAAGTTCGAAGGTCATTCATTTCATTCGCTCTGAAATTTCCCCGAATGCCAGTCTATTTTATACATGAGTGGCAGGACCTACAATTTAAAGCCGATCCCGAAAAACATATTCTTGAGAAACTTTTTCATGGCAATTTTATTTCCTCACCAAAGGAATATTTTTTTTATATTCGACCTACGGTTTGAACCGTGGCCTCATGTTTAATAAGCCAACACCCTATCTACAAGACCAAGGCGACTACAGTTATTCCATAACACAATAAAATTAAAGTTACCCGATATACGAGTACCAACATAAATCCAGTAAGCGTAACTGTGGTTACCTTTTCTAATATTTTGTATTAAAAAACAATTCATGTCTCCCATCCCTGACTATAAGTTACCACATAATTTTCAAAGAGTATGGCTTTGGCCAACAATTGTTTACACAAGTGAAGGACAATTTCCTATATTTCTTGTTGTTTTTTATTGCTTATAACCTTAATGGTGAAATAGCATGTCTATGACTATGCTAGCTAAGCCTCTATTAATAGGCTATGAAGCAAGGCATTGTTTTTATTTTTTAACGAGTCAATAATTTTAAATCATCCGCCGTAAGAATTTTTTCATTGATTTTTACTAAAAGCCTAGTTAAATGGCTTTGTTCTTTGCTTTTGTTGTTTAAATTGGGTGTTTATTTGTGGTATTTTTGTAATAGTTTGTGTAGGGTTTTATAGCGAAATGAAAAGAGATTTTCTTGTGTTCTTATATGCGTGCAAAAGTGTTATAAAATCGAAGAACATTAAGAGAGATATGCTAAGATAAGCTGGTTTTATAAACTCTAATATATTGCGGGAGAAGTGTGGTAGGAAAACTAAGATTTAAAGATTGATTGTGATTATTTTAGGGGGATAAATTAAGGTCGTATTAAATGTACACATTCTCATTACTGTTCCGCACATAAAGGCTAATTATGTGTAAAATTTATAGGAGTTTAGTTCTAACAAGCTATTCAAGTCTTATGATTTCCTCTTCAATTATATGTTTTAAATAAGTTTTCCTTATTTGCAGCTTTTTTTATGTGGTCATCATTATTATTTTTATTTGTAATTATTGTTGTAATCATTATTAGAAAATCTGTCCATAAATAAAATTTTTATTTGATTCCATATTTTTTCCCGCAGCAGTGCTTAACAAAATTGTCGTATCCTTTTGGCCTGATTTTATAGTTGCGACAACTTGTTACAGCTCGAAATACAGTTGCTGCTGTTGCTGGCGTTTGAGCTGAGCACATAGAGGCTACTGTAGCAACTTACTGCTCTGCTGCTGCTGTAAGTTGCATGTTGCTTCACTCCGACCGGATGATTTTTATGTTGCCAAACTTCCCATTCCCATTCCCATTTTTTTTGTATTTCTTTGCATTCATCTTGTTTTTATGGCGCTGACAAAATTATGATTTTATTGCCAGTCAAACTTTAAGTGTTTGCCCGGAGGGGTGGCAAGAGAAGGAATAACTTGTTGGGTATGTTTTGCCATTAAACCGGAGTTATTAAAAAAATATTAAAAAAAATATAAGAGATGTTCTTGTATCGCTCAATTGTGTACATAAAAATTGTTTATAAAATAATTACTTTTGTAAACAACGCACACATACACATACACACACACACATACACACTAAACTGTTGGGGTCATTTGGGCCAAAATATGGAGTCAGCTTAATTACTACAGCCATAATGTTTGAAAGTAAAAGCTGTAAACGTGATAACGCAGATTCTAACAATTTGTTATTAGCGGCATTAGGTGTTGAAAACTTAGATTTGGTTTTCTCATAAAATTTGGTACAAAAAAAGTACCTTATCTTCTCAAAAGGGGAAATTTTACAAACTCGCAAAAACCGTTAAAATATTTTTAAAAAATTAGAGGAGTAGTAATTTAGTATCATAAACATTTAAAACATCGTAAAGAATACTACATTATAGATTAAATCATACAACAAATACCATAAAGTACCAAAAAAGGTACCAAATTATGTAAAGCTACTGTGCTAAATAAATTTATTATCGTTGAGCGTGTGTGGCCTTTTGAGTGTGTAGCCATTGGCGGTGTTAAGTTATTGGAAAACTTAGATTGGTTTTACCTAAAAGTTTTGTAAAAAAAGTACCTTATCTTCTCAAAAGGGGACATTTTACAACCTCGCAAAAAGTCTTAAAATGTTTTTAAAAATTAGAGAAATAGTAATTTAGTACCATAAACACTTAAAACATCTTAAAGAATATTATATTTTAAATTAGATAATACAACAAACACTAAAAAAGTACCAAAAATAGGTACAAAGCTCCTGCTAAATAAATTTATTTCCTTAGCCCATATGAGGCTATTATACTGTATGCCTTTAGTTAGGATTACGACCAAGATTCTGACACCACTCATGTTCTTAGGCCTTAGATTGGAGTGGTAGCTTTGATTACCAGGGCTCTCTTGCGCATTCATAGCAGCCCGTTGTGACGCCACAGGTAAGCGTAGCTCTTGTACTGACCTAATTCCACTAAACTACGGAAGACGTTGGTCAGCACAAGGGCTGCACATTAAAAGTACGACTACCCTACGCTGCAGAATCAGCCCGAAAGTATAATAAACTAAGCTGTATCCTTCACATCAATGGATGATAACTCCATTAAGCTGACAAGGAATGGAGAGGTAAATAACCTGTATCTGCACCCAGCAAGAGATGGGCATTGACAAAGAAAGCGGATAATAGCCTCCTCCTCTTCAGCAGCGGTAGGAATGGACCTCTCCGAACCTTTTGATACCGTGCGAGGTTTCAGACAAGGCGACCCCTTATCATGCGACCTCTTCAACTTCGACATGGAAAGTGTTCTGCGAAAGGCGGGAGTACATCGCAGTGGCACTATTTTTCAAAAAAGTGTCCAGTTACTTGCGTACGCTGACAACATTGACATCATAGGGCATACCAAGCGATATGTTACTGCTGCCTTTAGTGCTATTCAACCGGAGTCTACTAAGATGGGTCTGGCAGTAAATGAGGGCAAAACAAAGTATATGTTATCGACAAGTAGAGACGTGCGGCGTATTGATTCTCAGATTACGGCCGATAACTATATTTTTGATACGGTCAAGGAATTCATCTATATTGGCTCCGCCGTTACCACCAGAAATGATGTCAGTCTGGAGATCAAGCGCAGGATCACTCGTACCAACAGGTGCTGCTATGGTCTCAATAGGCAATTGAGTAGCAGATACCTCTCTCATGCGACAAAACTAACACTTTACAAGACACTCATCCTACCCGTACTTCTTTATAACGCGGAGGCACGGACCCTATTAAACACTGATGCAGCAGCAGTCTTGACAGTATTCGAGAGGAAAGTCCTACGTTAGATCTTCGGTTCAGTGCAGGTTGGCAATGATTTCCGCACTCAATTCAACAATGAGCTGTATGATTTCCTCAACGACATAGACGTTGTGCAGCGTATTAACATCCAGCGGCTGCGTTGGCTCGGCCATGTCGTTCGAATGGAGGAGGATGCTCCAGCGAGGCGGGTATTTAATGCGGGGATCTGCGGAAGTCGGTGAAGAGGACGACCTTGCATCCGTTGGAAGGACCAAATCCAGGAAGCCCTATCATCGATTGGTGTGACCAACTGTATAGGCGCGCAAGAAGCAGAGGCGCCTGGAAGGATATGTTGCGGCAGGGCGAAATCCTTAATTGGGTTGTTCGGCAGAAGTCGTGAGATGGAAGCCGTATTCTTTCTGCGCGTCTTCCCATAACACAGTGAACTGTAAGCATGGCCACTGGGATCGAGATGTCACTACGTTCAAGTCCGAGTAGTTGGTTTGTGCGCCTTTTATCCATCGAGGGTGCAGTGAGTCCGACAGTTGAGCAAGATTCTTCATTACCCCAGGATAGGTTGGCATCCCGAAAAAATTTCCGCTCAATGGCCAAACTAACCGAGATTTTCTAAAGGAGTGCACCAGCTCTGGCAAGCTGGTCGGCCCTTCAGTTGCTCGGAATTTGGCTGTGCTCAGGAACCCATCCAAGTGAGACACTGAAGTGCCCAAAGGGAACATCGAGTCAGAGACGACACTTCCTAACGAGCATAGAGTTAATTACAACACCCGATAGAGATCTTATATCAGCCAGACTATCAGAGAAGATTGATATGCGGTTGAAAGAAGCATCGTTGATGAAGATCCATTGAACTGCCGGGTAGATGGCCTATAACTCCGCTTAAAACACTCTATAGTAATCCAGCAGCCGAAGGGAAATGTGCAGATATAGTTATATAGATATAGACATCGATACTAACCGCTTTATCGGGTTTGGACCCATCAGTGTTTACATCCAGGAGTTCTGGGGGAATAATCATGTCAGTGACCCAATCGTTCCTGCTCGGAATCAAAAAATGAAAAACTTTGTCAAAATAATATTCCACAGGGAGGTAGTCGATGTTCAGTGGGGTCGTAGGATTAACCTCCAAACTAGAGTAATGCCCAGAAGAGATGATGCACCAGCGAGACAAGGCATTGAGTCTAGTTGCGGCAAATTTGGCTGCCCGTTTAGCAAGCAGCACAGTAGGAAGCCAGTTAAGCATTACAAACAAAGCTTTTATAAGGGTGGCATGCAAAGCAACGTTGATATGAATAGATGCACGCCTTCTGTACTTGTCAAGAAGTCTGACAATATGTAGTTTGTCCAGAGCAGCAGATTTGTGGCAAAAACTCTGAGAGTAAATAAAATTGACTTGAAAAGTTTCTCAAAAATCTGTCCTTCCCAGTCTACTTTGAACTGTAGCTCCAGCTACTCATGGATAAAATTAACACACACAACATTAATGGTGTGAGAACCTAGGTCGTAATCCTGACTGAAAGGTTATATGTGTACATATCCACTATAGAAGAAGGAAGCATCTGAGCTTGCATTAAGCAAATGATGTGACATTGAGAACTTAAAAAACTTCATCAGAAATTTCGAATGATTCAATTACTAGAGGAAATGAACGAATATGATTCAGAATGAACCAAACGTAGCTTAAGCGTGTATATTTTCTGGAACTGACAACCACTTCTAATTATATACATATATACTGTGTAGGGTTCAATCGAAGTCGCCGCTGTCTGGTAGGTAGTGTGTTGGCTTATTAGACGTAAAGCCCCAGGCCAGACATCAAAATAAATACAAAACGTATTTCTTCGGCGCCTTCCTCTCAGCAGATTTCTGGCAAAAACTCTGAGAGTAAATAAACCTGCCATGAAAAAAGTTTCTCAAAAATCTGTCGTTCGGAGTCGGCGTTAAACTGTAGGTCCTGCCACTCACGTATAAAATTATTGCACACAACATAAGTGGTGTGAGGAGGCCGTAATCCTGACTGAAGGGATGTAATAGCCAATTATGTATGTATGTAAGTAAGGAAAGAATACGATTCAGAATGAGCTAAATGTAGCTTAAGCGTGTTTATTTTCTGGAACCGACAACCATTTTTTGCTTATTTACCTACTGTGTAGGGTTCAATCTTCTGTTTAAATTCCTTACCTTAACACAACATTCGTTGCCAAAAATTTTCCAAAAGGTTTTAGGAAATTTATTGCAACAATAACTGGCGCTAATTAAACTCACACGAGTAAATTTTAATTTAAAATTTCGACTAATTAAACTATTTTATGTAGAATAGCTTACACACACAGCTTGTATACATAAACAAAACCTACTAACACATACAGATACATGTATTCTTTACAACAAACCAAATAATTTTATATTTCGACTATTAAATGTATATGTAATGTGGCTGTCTGTATGCCTGCCTTTCAGTTTGTCTCGCTTGATGACAAAATATTGGCATTTATGTTACAGGGGAGGAAATCGTAAGCATTTATAATTATATTAACACCAGAATTTATAAAATGGAATATAAGTATGCTGTAAATACAGTAAATGGCCAAATATATGGGGACATTACTTTAGAATACTAATGTTATTGAATAAAATGAATGTTATTTTGATTTTAGCCGAAAGGATCTGATTTTAAAGCAAATATTTTAATAAGGACTCGTCCTTATATTCTAGCCACCACTGTGTTCCTATATTCCATTATTTATACGATCAATAATTCTCATTTATGGCCAATAAACTAGTGTGTTTGTATTTAAAGAAACAAAATAAAACAGAAAAACTTGAAAACAAAAATTTGTATTTTAAGGACAATTGGCCTGGACACGAGTGTATTTTGTAAGTGGCAGTGGCAGTGGTACATGTAATACCGCCCAACGCGAGATGAAGCCTATAAAGAGTGGGGAAGTGGTGGCTTACCAACATTATTTAATAACAACATCAGCTGAATTTTAAAATAAACATGCAACAACAACAGCAGCAGCAACATCAATACAACGTTAAATACCAGTGTAATAATAATGCCAGGAAAATTACAACAACTTGGGTATGTGTTGCAAATGAACACATACTGATGCAAATACATGTTGTATACAAATAAGTACATGATTATTTTCTGTGAATATAATTGTTTATACCAGTACTTGTACTCGTATACCGTTATAACTGTGTATTTGCTTTTTAAATGTACTCTCACAGTTAAACAATACATGGGTATGTGCAGGCTTTTACACGCGACAAACGTTTTGTTGCATGATGTAAACAGTTGCCTGCGCTGTATGTTTCAATTTAATTGATTTATTGTTAACGCGTTAGCATGTGATAAGAATTCCATGGAGGCCTATTTAAACGTTGAAATTATAAAAGAAAAATTCGTAAAATGAAAATAAAATTTTCAGACGTATACTCACAGAGCAATAAGATATTTACTGTGTACTTAACAGGACTGTTGTAATTATTTTGAAGTTTAGGCGCTCTCGGTGTCAATAAAATTTTTTAATAAAATTGAACATGAAAGAGATAAATATTTTGGCATTTTCATTAACAGCCCAGAGCTGTGTTCTTTATAGTTGAGATAACTGTCCCCTTAACTAGATCACGTAAGTGAAAGATGACGTGAATGACCACAAAACTCAAGCTTTCCATGCTTAAATACATCAGAAGGCCATACATTTTTCTCCATGGGCGTTTCGGCAGTCTTACTTAATTAGTAATTACAACCCTTTAGTCAGGATTACGACTTAGTTTCTCACACCAATTATGTTGTGTGCTTTAAAATTCTGCGTTTCGGAAGTTTTCATATTAAAAAAGAGAAAATTATAGAGCTTTATTGTCAGTGGTGTTGTGCTAATTTTTTTTACCGGAACGTGTTCCGGACTCCCGTTCACGGTTCGGAAAAACAAGCCGGTTCTTTCTGGTTTTTGTGCCGGTTCGGGTTCGATTCACACCCTTGTTTATAAAAATACATATAAAAATTCGTCAAAAATTAGAAAAAAAATCAGCAATTCTTTTTAATTCTTTTTTCAAAACGTCAGCCAATTCTCGTTATCAGAAATTATCTTTAATTCCGGAACGCGTTCCTGTTCTAAAAGGAAGTACCGGAACGACGTTCCGGAGCGTTTCGACTCGACAACACCACTGTTTATTGGCCAATTGACCAGGCAGACTACACAAAACTTTAATATCAGAATCTTTAATACATATATTGCAGTGTAATTCAGCATTTTGTAGACGTCCATGTAAACTTCAAAGCCCAGTCGGAAATATTCGAATGTTTACACTAAAAGTTCGTTGTTGGAATTCTTAAATAAGATGTCGTATATACATACATACATACAAATTTTTAGCAACGCATGTGTTAACGCTAAGAATTTAAACAGAAGACGTAGGAAAAAAATGGTCACTCTATTTCAACTAATTTAAACCTACACATTGGGATAATACGGTTGTCAACCTCAGAGAAAAATACACTTAACCCATTCTTAATCACAAACGTTCATGGTTTCCAGTCTTGGAACCATTTGGAACTTCCGATGAAGTCATTTATGTTCCCAATGTAACATAATTTCTTTAATGGAAGCTCAGATGCTCTCATCTTCTATATCCTATTGCTGTAGCCAAGAGCTGAAGATCACTTTCCTTGTCACTGCTATATACTGCTGAAGTTGTTGGCCATATAACCAAGAGACCAAAGCGCCTCCCATGTGTACTCAGAATTTAAGGACTCCGATAACTATGCTAAGCGTAATGGTTTGGAGTGTTAGCAAATTTTTCTTGCACCCTTCATCTAGTCTGTGCTGTATACATACATAATTGTTCATTAAAAGCCCTCAGTCAGGATTACGACCTAGTTTCTGACATCACTTATGTTGTGTGTGTTAGTTTTATACATGAGTGTCGGGACCTACACTCTAAGTCGAACGACAGATTTTTGAGAAACTTTTCATAGCAAGTTTATTAACTTTCAGAGATTTTGCTAGAAATCTGATGAGAGCAAGTCGCCGTAGAAATATTTTTCATATTTCGATTAGATCGAGATGTCTGACCTGGGGCTTGAACCGTTGCCTCATTTCTAATAAGCCAACACACTACCCACTAGACAACGTCGACTTTCAATCAAGATGTCGTATCTAGAAATTTATAATCGACCCATATGAGCTTTTGTTTTCGCTGAATTACTGCAAAATGGGCAGCCTTATTGCTACAAACTTAAATAGAAGGTTAGATTGGGGCTAAGTAAGCGTAGCAATCTAAACCTTATTTGGAGCGACGCATAGTGGATTGTGGATGATCAAGATAGTTGACAGCGTGTATACTAAAGGGTCCGCCAAATAACTTTTTTTTTTAAATTGCTTTAAAAAAAAAACTACTGAATATTTCCTCCAATTTCTTTTTTTATTTGAAAGTGGAATCCTTCCGGTTAATAATGGAAAATAATTGCATTCCAATGGCTGCCGCGGCCGGAAGATGTAAAAAAATCATCTTTTCAGATGAAGCTCTTTTTGATCTTGGCGAGTACGTAAACAAGCAAAATTGTCGCATTTGGGGCACAGAAAACCTGCACGCATACATTGAAAAGCCGACGCACCCAAAACGAGTCACTGTTTGGTGCGGATTTTGGTCCAGAGGCATAATTTGGCCATTTACTTCGAAAATGAGCAAGGAGTGGTCGTTACAGTCAATGGCGATCGTTATCGGGCCATGTTGAACGAATTTTTGTTCACAAAAATTATAGAGGAGGATATTGCAACATTTAGTTTCAACAGGACGGCGCTACGTGCCACACAGCCGAAGCTAAACTCGATGTTTTTTTTGAAGATCGCATTATCAGCCGCAGAGCTGATGTCGTTTAGCCACCTCGGAGCTGCGATTTGACACCGTTGGACTATTATTTGTGGGTTGTCGTCAAAGATAAGTGTTACGCCGACAAGCCAGAGACAATTGACACTTTAAAGGACAATATTCGTGAAGCCATTGGTGAAATACTGCTGCACACAATCGATAATGTGCTTAAAACTTGGACCGATCGTGGAGACTATTGCATGGCCTGCCGAGGCCATTTGAATGAAATTATTTTCCATTATTAACCGGAAGAATTGTTCTTTCAAATAAAAAAAGAAATTTGGGAAAATATTCAGTAGTTTTTTTGTAAGCATTTATAAAAAAAAGTTATTTGGCGGACCCTTTATCTCTATTAGTCGGTAGTGATATTGGTATTGCACAGCGGCCGCCACACCTAAGCACCTTAAAACAAGGTTGGTTTCACCACAGCCCCGACAGGGCGGGTCTAAGGCCACGAAAATTTTCCCACCGTCTTTTTGGAAGAGCAAGTATTATAATTTACTCTCTTTACTCTCTCCATGAGATACCAGATACTTCTTATAAAAAGCTTCTCCTTCATTATTTGCTTTATGTTCTTTCAACAAAAGAGGTGATGGCCGAGGTGACTCAGAAGCAATGTCTTATAGTTGTTTAGTTGCGCTCAGCGATAAATAACTTTGCTTTAACATCTTTGGTGGAATTTAAATTCAGCATTTATGATGGATGAATGGAATGAACCACCACGTTGAAGATCGCCGTAGTCTAAAAGTAGTGAGGCCAACATTCTAGATGTGAGGCCATGGTTCAACAAAACGAAATATGAAAGGAATATTTCTACGGCGACTTCCTCTCAGCAGATTTCTGTCAAAAATCCTAAGAGTAAGTAAAATTGGCCTAAAAACTTTTCAGATTTTAAGGTTCCGCTACTTATGGATGTAATTAACAGACACAACTTGGACCAGTTGTCCTTCCATTTGGATTCAGTACCATTTGCTTGATTTGCTAAACTGCCTCAGATTTACTTACATGTTCTTAACGGCCGTAATATAGGACTTTGGTGTATTATATTATCATGTAGATTCTTGTAAATATTTGGAACATAATTAAGGGTATAATATTTCTAACCAAATTTCATAAATAGTTTATAGAATTCCAATGTTGTTACTCAAAATTAGCAAAATTATCAATTTTCAATAAGTTTCCCTCCTCCACCTTTATTCCAAATTTATGTAAATATATTCAATAGAAAAATTTACCACGCAACAGTATATGAACTGCTGCAACAAATTCATTCATTCATTCAGGAAGATGAATATCCGTTTTGAGAACGATTGATATGGAAAAATAAATTTTATTTTTCGAGGGTTTCGGAGGCCATTTAAATGGGGAATTTTCAGGCAACACCGCTTTGGTATTTAGTGGTATAAAAATCCTTTTAGTCAAACGGAAATTATATTTTAAAACCCCAAAATGACGTGGTATTTCATGTCCGACCATCCCGTGTGCGTTATCTTAACGCATATGCAACATGCACTGGCATTCCAGAGAGATTAAATGGTGTTGCAATATTTGGCGACTTTTTTTTATTTATTTTTTTTTTGCTTTCATGAATAACAATTCATTTTATGAATTACAATAATAGATTGGGTCTATTACTGGCCAATATGCAGTGCTCACACCTTTTCCGTTTTTCTGGTTGAGTTGTTGTTGCATCATTTTAACTGAATTTCATTGGAATTTTTTTCTTCCATTAGGGCCCCATAATAATGTTTTATTGTTAATATTGAGTCCTGGGTTTTAAACAAATTAAATGAAATTTAAAAAATTACAAAAAAAATTGTTTTTAACCACAATTATGGCCAAACAAACAATTCTGTTGTGCCTATACAGACAGTTGTTGGCTGTTGGGCTGTTTATCAGACTGTCTGGATGAATTTAAAATTAAAAAAAAACAGCAAAAAATTTAATAAAAAAAAATTAAACAAAAAATAAATAAAAGTTAATAAAACCAATAAATGGTAATGGTATTTATAAAATTAAGAAGTAAATACTTTAAATAATGAATTTAAAAAATAATTTATAGGCTAACAAGTTGTATTGGCAAGCAAGGACTTGTTGAGCACCTTAATTTATTAATGCATTTTCCAATTAAATTTTCACGTCAGCTTAAAGTCATCTAGAATAGTTGGGATAAGCTTTAATACAAAGGCCAACATTTATGAAGACTATAGTCATAGAAACTCGACTTGTAAGACTTCTTATCCCACAACCACTGCAATTGCTGTATGACTCATTTAAAAGCAATCAGAATACGTAAAAAACTGAGTTTCCAAAACATAATTCATATGCAATAACTGAGAGCGTCCCCAAGATTACTAAAAACCTTTTCTTTCAATCATTATTGCACTCTGCCTTTTGAAGCAAAAGTACTCGCTTTTATACAAAATTTTCTACACCATATTGTTCTAGTGGACTAATATTCATTTCTAATGTCTTTGTGTACGAACTTATCTTGCTCTTTAATCAAATAGTCGATCCAACAACTTTAAGCTCTACAGCTATGTTTACACATATTTATATAGTAAATGATTAAATCGGTTTTTATATAACAACGAAAATATCGTTTGAAGTGAAATCCGAGACCAAACTCACTAACCACGCATCTAAGGATCTTAGCCGCAAAGTACTCTTTCCTCCCCTTTTTTAAGTGTTTCGATTAAGCAATACATATGAGACCTTTTCCAGCCGCTATAACGATCGAGATAATCTGATGTAACCCCTACAATATCCAAATGATGAAATTGATTGAAAATAAAGACGAAACCACGAAATACCGTGCCATTATTATTTTGATGTCATCTCTGAGCAGAGTAGGTTTTCTACGAACAAAACTAACTAAAGCGGGCATTGAATGCCATGGATATGCAGATATTATAGTCTTGATGGTTAAAAAAAACTCTATGCGACACCATTTAAATTGGCCTTGAGATAAGTCGTTGGTAGATCCTAAAGTACAAGAAGAAGAAAACTTTTTAAATTGAAGAATATTGAACTCCTGGGTGAGATAATGTCACATAAAATGGAAGTCAAATATGTATAAATATCCTGGGATAGCAAATTGACATGGAAGGCTCATATAGAGAGCATATTTAGCCTCTATAATTATGGGAAATGCTTTGCAACGAGATATTTGGTGGCAAGAATGAATGAGGTAATCTGGTGGTATACAGATGAATCAAGAACGGTTGTTGGAATAGCAGTTGGAGTTGAACTTTCAGTTCAAGTATACTCAAAGAAAGCCAAGATAAAGAGTGGAAAGGCTCTTCTTAAAACAAGTGAGTTTGACGCAACTTTAGTTGGGAAATTGCAATAAAACATGATCTGAGTCTGGAAGGAAGAGTCTGAAAGGAAGTGTTAAAGCAGGCTGGTATCTCAATTTTTAAGACCAACTAAATAAATAAGTAGAAAACAGTGGATTATAAAAATTTCTATGGGTTAGCACCCCCAAGGGAGCAGAAAAAGTGGTACTGCTTACTCATGGAGACGTCCCCGTAGTCTAGCAGATTATTAGAAGGCAGACTGTGATTCACACCCTGACTCATACATCTCGAACAAAGCGAAATATGGAGAAAATATTGCTTTCGGTATCTTCCTTTCAGCAGTTCTCTGGCAAAAACTAAGAAAATGAAAATTTTCTCAAAAATCTGTTATTTGGAGTCGACAATCATGAATAAAGATAACACACACAATATAAACGGTGTGTGAAGCTGGGTTGTAGTCCTGAATAAAGATTTGTACGGCAGTAGATGTAGTCTAATATGTAGTGTTAAAGCTTTTAAGACGTGTGGTCACGGTACAAGTACAAAATAAAATATCTCCAACATACATACATACATACATAATTGGTCATTACAACCCTTCAGTCAGGATTACGACCTAGTTTCTCACACCACTTATGTTGTGTGTGTTAATTTTATACATGAGTGGCGGGACCTACAGTTTAAAGTCGACTCCGAACGACCGATTTTGAGAAACTTTTCATGGCAATTTTATTTACTCTCAGAGTTTTTGCCAGAAATCTGCTGAGAGGTAGACGCCGAAGAAATGCTTTTTGTATTTTATTTTGATGTCTGGCCTGGGGCTCGAACCCTGGCTTTTCGTCTAATAAGCCAACACACTACCTACTAGACCACGGCGACTACTACTCTCCAACATAACGAAATATAAAAAAATATTTTTTCGGTGACTTACTTTCAGTAGATTTCTGGCAAGAAATCTGGGAGTAAATAAAATTGCCATGAAAAAGTTTCTCAAAATTCTGTTATTTGGAGTCGACTTTAAACCGTAGGTCCGGCCACTTATGAATAATATTAATACACACAACATAAGTTGTATGAGAAGCTAGATTGGAATCCAGACTGAAGTTTTGGAATGACCAATCATGGATGATGTAATGTAGAATGTAAAATAGACAGCGTTTAGGAATACTATCTGCCAATAAGGCCATTATTCGAGTACTCAGCTCTTATGAGTTTAAATCGAATATAGTACTGTTTGGGGAATCTAAATTGGCTTAGGTATTGGAAGCTTTCACGGCATTGATGTGACCAGGACCTATGGAGTGGAAGCAGTTGTTTGAAAAGGTATACTGAACGAAAGAGAAGATAACGAGAGCAAAGTGTTATACAAAACAAAGGGGGTTTGAGGCAATCGAATAATAAGAGGAGATCTGAGTCGTGCATTAGACTATCCAGATATAGTTCGATGTTGGCAACCCAACTTTTGACAGGGTTTTGTAGGCTCAGAAGTCGCCGTAGCCTAGTAGGTAGTGTGTTGACTTATTAGACGTAAAGCCAGGGTTCGAGCCCCAGGCCAGACATCATAATAAAATACAAAAAAAAAAGTATTTCTTCGGCTTCTTCGTCTCAGCAGATTTGTGGCAAAAAACCTGAGAATAAGTAAAGTTGCCGTGAAAAGTTTCTCAAAAATCTGTCGTTCGGAGTCGACTTTAAACTGTAGGTCCCACCACTCATGTATAAAATTAATACGCACAACATAAGTGATGTGAGAAATTAGGTCGTAATCCTAACTGAAGGGTTGCAATGACCAATCATGTCTGATGTAATGTAGAAGGTAAAAAGGGCAGC
The DNA here is from genome assembly GCA_936449025.2 of Sarcophaga subvicina. NCBI lineage: Eukaryota > Metazoa > Arthropoda > Insecta > Diptera > Sarcophagidae > Sarcophaga > Sarcophaga subvicina. Next base: position 27,225,279 of record OW388084.2, read on the forward strand.
ACGTAGTAATAATATCTCACAATCAGGCCGCTATTCGAGTACTCAGATCTTATGAGGTTATATCTACTATAGAGCTGTAGGGGCTTAGGTATGAGAAGCTTTCACAGCGTTGATGTGACCAGTACCAAGCAGTTGCTTGAAAAGGTATACTCAACGAAAGAGAAGATAACGAGCGGCAAGGACCTATATAAAACGAAGGGGTTTTAGACAATGTAATAATAAGAGGAGATCTGAGTCGTGCATTAGACTACCCAGAAATAGTTCGATATTGGTAACCGAACTTTTGACAGGGTATTGTAGGCTCAGAGTACACTTATTTGGAACAAGAATTGTATCAAACCCAACATGTAGATGCTGTAACGATGACAACGAATTATTGGACCACATTCTTGGCAATTAAGGGCATCAGGTCCTAGGCATAGAATTGTCATTATTGACACCGTCACTGTATCCTGTCAGGGCAATAGGCTTGAATGATATATTATAAGAGTATATATATATACTTAAAAGGACATCAATATTTGTCGGAATCAGATTGCAACAAATAGAGGAGAATTATACTGCTTTACTTCAGATACATGTTGCGGGAAGCCTTAATACAGGAAAGACTTCGAAGTAGATTAGATTAGTTGGAGTCATCGCACACAAAACGACAGGGAGTCCTAACTGAATGTTACTAAGCTAAGTAAGCTTTCACGTGTAGAAGACATATTCAGGCTGAAAAGAACAGAAACGGAGTCGGAGGAGTCGAAATAAAGTATGCACGTTGGCACAGTGGCTAGAGTTTAAGAAGGTTATGGAAGTATCATCACAAGGCACTGGAAGATGCAAGGTGGCCGAAGACCCGTGTGCCCAACGTAAATATATGGAGAAAGCAATGGAAGTGAAGCTAGGAATACAGTAGGGTATCAATTGTCCATTTCAAAAAAAATATTAAAACAAAACGACATGGTAATAATGCATATTAAAAAGTTAATTATCCATCAATAAGACTGTTTATTTTCAATATAATTTTTGTTGTTGTTGTTGTTGTTGTGGCTGTAAACAAACACCAATCATACACACACACATTGTCTAGTTCAGGCCTGGCCTGGCATAATCACAGTAATCACTGCATTTAAATCAAACGAATAATAAACGATTGACTGTGGTAATGCACTGCAATTGTACAGGACTTGGACTTGGACTGGGCAAAAAAATTGTTATTGAAATTTCCTAAGGCTATGAAGGCAATAAAATTGAAATTAAAAATGAAAAGAAGACACATGAAACTTTCATTCCAGGCCAACACCATCAACAACATCATTATAAAACAATAACAACAACAACACATTAACAATAGTAAATAAAATGATAAATTTGTTTCCTCTGATGATAATGATTTTCCCCAAAATGAAATGAAATTTTTTTCTTTCCCTTCCCGCCTTTTATACTTCCAGGCCTGGTGGCTGGCTGGCCTCATTAAATTTTCATCAGTTTATGGAAGAAATTATTGGCATTTCATTTGTTTTATATGCGTGTTCACTTACAATAGCCAGCCAGGCGAACTTGTTAGCCAGGACAGGACATGACTGAACAGTCCGGCTGTTGGAGTCTATCATCTGCAGCCTTTGCCTCTTTTGTTGTTGTTTTTTATTTATTTTAGGCTGTTTAAATTGCAATTGAAATGCCACATCATTTGATTGTGATTTCGTTTTTCGTCTGTTTGTTTTTGCATTCCAATAAATACGTTTCCATATGCCGTTTTGGTATGATTGCCGTCTGTATCCTTGGGAAATCCAATTGGTTTCTGTGGCCTTAAACAGGTTGCATGGTGTATGATGACTGAGGAGATTGTGTATCTCTTTCATGCATTTAAACGATGGCGTTTATTTCTCTCGTGTTAAACTCACATTTGTATTGAAATTCTTTGGCCATGTGATTAAGATTTTTTTGTTTGTTTGTTTGCGCATTTGCCTTGCTTGATAGGGAAATAAATGACCTCATAAATCGAATTTCAAAGTGAAATTGAAATATTTCAGCGACGTCTACAGTTTTTAAACGGGGCGAGTTGTAATTTGCTTAAAAATCGTTTATTAATGTTGGAGAGAATTAAAGAAAAAGTAATTGTTTTATATTCATATGGCAACTTTTTTGAATGCTGAATAGGCTCTTAGATAAAAAACTCAGAAAGCTAGCTTTCAAAAATTTGCTGACAGGTTTGGTTTGAAAACTTGTGAGCTCATGATCCTTGGAGTAATAGACTTCCATAAATTGTATCCATTTCACACTCTCAATTGTACTGCTTGAGGTGTTACTCAAGTATTTTTCGGTTAACCTTGACCTCCTCAGCTTATAGTATTTCCTTACATAGCCATTTTTGTAACATTATCGGCCGTCCTACGGAGGTTGTAATGACCATTTTTAAACTACGCGTTCTTGCCTAAGTTCTAGAGATTTGAGATACCAAAGGTGTTATCCTAAAATACTCTTCATATTGCGCAGAGGTTTTAATTGATGAATATCTGCAGTTTTTGTGAAGAATTGTGGCATGATGTAGGAAGTTTCTATTTGCGAGAGTAAGCGGTTAGTGAGTAAATCCACAGAAAACATCAAAAACCAATTCTACAAGACTGGGTGGAGTTCTCCTACTTTGATATGCTAGACACACATCCTTATTCCTCAGTACCGATCCCTTGTAGAGGTGCTTAGAAATTGTTATCGCAAGTCGAAATCTTCTTCCGAATTCTCTGGAAATATACACCAGCAGTTAGAAATTGGATCGGAAAACGAGATGTGGTATGTATATACAAAGTAGACTTGGATGTCAGACACCCATACAGACTCTTAATACAGTGCCTTGCAGGTGGCCGTCTTCATGTCCTCATTAAATAACTGCCAGTTGCAGAAGATACCCTGAGAATGTACTGATGTAATCGGACAACCTGGATGCCTTAAAGTTACTTTCGTACGTCATAACGAATTCCAAATTTTTGAATAATTTTCATCAATTTCTGCGGAAAATGGTGGATTATTCTAAGGACTCCTTTATTTGAATCTCTGAGCATCAAGGCATCATATGCCTACGACATTACCTAATAGGGAGAAACGTGTGCCAGAGATCTTGTGATTTCAGCAGAAGTTGCAAATAGCAGTAGGATAGTAAGAGACTGTTTGTCACAGTCCAGAAATTGTATGAATGCTGTTGAGAATATTGGGAACTTTATTCTTGATATACGAGTACTTACTGGAAATTACTGATTTTGGTACAAGAAACATTGTCCTGTTTATAAATAAATCTTATTGGCTTAGAAGGACTATTGCTAATAGCAAGCATTGTTAGCTTTTTGAAATTCTAATTGGAATGGGCCTAAGTGAAAACCTTCCAGGTTTAATTATGCGTGGTGGCTCCAACTAATCTAATCTACTTTGTAGTCTTCTTGCATTAAGGCTAAATAAAGCAGAATAATTCTTCTTTATTTGTCGAAATCTGATTCCGTTAAATATTTTCTTTCTTCTAAATTGGACCCAGCTTAGCGGAACCTTGACGGGTACCTAAGATACATCTCAAACGGACTTTTTATTTTCATTATTTGTATTTCACTGTTTTATTACTATTGTCATGAAGAAGTACGTTGACCATACGATCTATTGTAATCACCTTAAACTTTATAAGCTACTTTAAATAATGTCTCCTTCAAGCCTACTGCCCGAAAACATTTCATAATGTGGGGAGTCGGGGTTAACAATGACAATTCTTTGCCTAGCAATGTGTTCTGATGATTCGTTCTCATCGTTACGGAATCTTTATGTTGGGTTTGATACAATTCTTATTCAAAATAAGTATACTCTGCGCCTATAATACTCTGTCAAAAGATGGATAATCTATATCAGGTTATATCTGGATAGTCTAATGCATGACTCAGATCTCCTTTTTATTATTTGATTGTCTCAAACCAACCTTGTTTGAGAAGAGTCTTTGCGTCTCTTTACCTTCCCTTTCGTTAATCATAACTTTTCAAACAACGGCTTCCACTCTGCAGGTCCTGGTCACATCAACGCCGTGAAAGCTTTACATGCCCAAGATAATTCAGATTCCATAGACAGTACTATCTTCGATTTAACCTAATAAGAGCCGAGTGCTCGAATAGTGGCTTGACTGTCAGATTGTATTCCTATACACTTTAAAGTCGATAGGTTTTTGAGACACTTTTCATTGCACTTTTATTTATTCTCAGAGTTTTCTTGCAAGAAATATGCTGTGAGGAAGTCGCCGAAGAAATTTTTTTCTTATTTCGCTTTGTAGGAGATGTGTGGACCTGCGGTTTGAACTGAGACCTCATGTCTAATAAGCCAACACACTATCTACTAAACTACGGCGAATTTTTAACTCCTATTTAAGTTTAATTTAGTACAGCATAGACTTTCGTTTGGAACATAAGTTTCCACATGTGCTCGAAATATTTAATACTAGGATCCGGTTCCAAGATTAGTTTTTGACCCATCTGTGGACCAGATTACTCTGTCTCACTGCTTTACTTTACATATTTCGTCTTATGACGTCCGGGTGTTTGTATGGGCTATTATAGAAATTCGTGTCCTTCCTACCTACTATTTTCTTTGAAATTAATTTTCCAAATTCACCTTGGTGCACTTGGTCTGTTAGCAGCACTTGGCTCCTGTTACACTTCCAATTAGTGTGACGACCTATCTTGGTATGAAGTTTTTTCATGTTGTTCTGATGAGCCACTCTTTCTGCTGTTATAACAGGGAACTCTAAGTTCCCGAAAAGATCATCTTTTCTTTACTTTAAGAAACATTTTGTTTCTATGTTAACAGCCATAGCAATAAACACCATAACCTACTGATTTAATTTCTGGCTCTACAATTACTGGCGGTTACAACTTTCAATCGTGTAACGAATTATTTTCTTTAAATTTTTCAATCAATTGTTAAGAAATTTTCATCAACAATTTTCAAATTTTATAAAACAATACGGCCTTAAATTATTTTTTAACAAGTTGTACTCCAGTACTATGTAGCCTGTGCATAAGAGGGAGACAAGCAAGACAAAACTGAATTGAATTGAAGTGTTGTTCGAATGTTTGAGTTTGAATTTGAATTGCTTTGAGGAATTTTAAGCTACACGACTCCACATTCATACAAGAGTTTACAAAATGAAACAATCATTATTGCTGGAGGATACGTTTTGTGGCATGTTTTTGAGTTTTTTTTTTTGTTTTTGTTTTAAATTTTTATCTTTTATTTGATAATTCTTTTTGTTTTTCTCTGTTTTTTGTCCAATTTATTCCCCTCAATTATTCCCGTAAAACATATTTTGCAACACAATTTTTAACACCTCATTCACTCATCTATTTAGGCATTCAATATGCGAGTGTTGTAAAGAAATTCGGGTTTTTTTGTTTCGTTTTTGTTTTTCATTTTGTTGTGAATTGTACCCAGTGGCATTATAATATTGTTTTTGTTATTATAAATTTTTTTTATACTCTTGTTTTATATTTTGTGATAATATAGGGTGGCCCATTTAAATGTTTAAATTTAAAAATCCAAAAAAACACAAACGGTTTGAAATTTTGGCAAATTTATGTTTTTGTTGCGAAGTACAATTGTTCCGTTTAGAAATTGAATATCACTTCATTCACTTAGCTCCTGCGACTGGCCTTACAGTACCACATTCGATCGAACCAATTTTCGTGCAATTTTTCTAGTATATGGGATCGTATCACGGCAATGGCATAACGAATATGGGCCTTCAAATGCTCAATTGTCTCTGGTTTGTTGACATAACGCTTTTCTTTAACGTTGCCTCACAGAAAATAGTCCAACGATGTCAAATTTCAACTTTTTGGAGGCCAATTGACATCACCATTTTGGCTTATAAAACGGCCATCAAACGTTTGACGCAATAAATCAAGGGATGTGTGGCAAGTTGCACCAACCTGTTGAAACCAAACATCGTTTACATCAATACCATGAAGAGCGGGTACAAAGAAATCTGTTATCATGGTGCGCTACGTATTATCATTGAGCGTAACGATTGCGCCGTTCTCATAGAAATACGGGCCAATGATGACTCCGCCAAACAGTCACTCGTAATGGATGCACTGGCTTATGTAAGACCACGTGTGGGATTTCTGAAATCCAAATACGGCATTTTTGCTTATTAATGTATCCACTAAGATGAAACTTAGCTTCAGCCGAAGGATGTTTTTTTTTTTTGTTTTGGCAAAATCGATATCATCGTGCAGTTTCTCGTTTCATCTAGCGAAGCGAAAACGAAGCAGATGGTCATAAGGCTTCAACTCTTGAACCGATTGAACTTTGTAAGGCGTCATACACACATACATACATACATAATTGGCCATTTCAACCCTTCAGTCAGGATTACGGCCTAGTTTCTCAACCCACTCATGTTGTGTGTGTTAATTTTATACATGAGTGGCTGGACCGGCAGTTTAAAGTCGAACGACAGATTTTGAGAAAATTTTAATGGCAATTTTATACATTCGCAGAGTTTTTACCAGAAATCTGCTGAGAGGAAGTCGCCGAAGAAATATTTTTTCATATTTCGTTTCGTTGGAAATGCCCGACCTGGGATTTGAACCGTGGCCTTATATCTAATAAGCCAACACACTACCTACTAGACTACGGCGGCTTCGTGTAAGGCGTCATATCAACATCTTTTCTCAAAATAACTGATGTTTGAAATTTAAACCTATAGATGGTCTACCCATACTTTAGGCTTTTTTTGTTTTGCTTCAGTAAATTGTTATTCTTTCAAGAGATTGACGTTATCAGCAGAAAAAAACGATTTTGAAAATGTGAGAAAATTGCTAATTTTTATGTTTGGTTGTCGTTACTGATTTGATTAGAAAAAAAATGGAAATCACAAAATTTATTAAAATTCTCAAATGTTGCGAAGTCAAATAAAGTAAAGTCGTATTAAAAAAAGCGAAAAATTAATTGGTTTACAGCCCACTTAAAGTTAGATAGAGAGGTGCAATAAATCTAGGCTCGATTAAAAGAAAACAACAAATTCGAAATTTTTTTATTTCCGAACGCAGTTTCTTTTTTTCACGTCACATTTTTCCTTCAATTCAACATCTTCATCTACTTTTGATAAGGGCTGTCTAAATAGTTGTCTTTAAATAGCAATTGACACCAAGCTCTACTGGGCATTGACATCCAAGGATATGCAGATGATATTGTCTGGATGCATACATGCGTACATAATTGGTCATTAGAACCCTTCAGTCGGGATTACGACCTAGCTTTTCATACCATTTATGTTGTGTGCGTTCATTTCATGCAAGAGTGGCTGGATCTACAGTTTAAAGTTAATTTCGTGCGGCAGATTTTTTGCAATTTCATCTACTCTCAGATATTTTTTGCCAGAAATGTGTTGAGAGGAAGTCGCCGAAGAAATATTAGTCTTGATGGCTAAAGAGAAATTTGAACAGACTCTCTGGTGACGGTATTCAGAAAATTCGTGAGATTTGTAGGTCATTGTCGCATGACAGTGTACTCGAGCAAAACCACAATATTACATACATACATAATTGGCCATTATAACCCTTTAGTCAGGATTACGACCTAGCTTCTCACACCACTTATGTTGTGTGAGTTCATTTCATACAAGGGCGGCGGGATCTCTGTCGACTCCGAACGACAGATTTTTTGATAAACTTTTCATGGCAATTTTATTTTAATCGCAGAGTTTTTGCCAGAAATCTGCTGAATGGTTGTCGCCGAAGAAATATTTTTTCATATTTCGTTGAGTTGGAAATGTCTGACCTGGGGTTTGAACCGAGGCCTCACCATCAAAGAATCCAATACACTACCTACTAGACCACAATATTACCATTTCCAATAAAGTAGAAAACAACTTCCGCTCTTGCTTGCCTCTGCTATTTATTTCGTCCTCAATCCGTTTCCGCCATGTATGAGGTGGTCGTCCCCTTTACCTGTTTCCTAACTGGTTGTAGTGATGCCATTAGGTTGCCTTGCAAGTGGATGATCTATCCAACTCAGTTTTCCTCTCCTTATTACAATCGATAGACTATCTTGGCCTCTTCTTAAAAAGAGCTTGTGATTCGATATAATTCTCCAGCAGAATTCGCGTGACATAAAGACATCAGTTTCAAAACCTTTTCTGCATATGACGAGTAGTAACGTCCAAGTTTCGCAACCGTACAAAAGACTGCAATTTTCATAGGCAAAGGTAAAGAAGGCGAATGCCAAATCAACTTTATTTAATCTCTCATCCCGTTCCGTTCATAGATATGACATAATATTCTGACATCCTCTATTTCCCTCTCATCAGTTGTGAATAAAGCCCGTGAGGTTGATGTGATTCGTAAGAGTTTTGTATTCAAGTAGACAAATTTCTTTCTTTTAGAATATTGGAATGATAGTTAATATTATTTGAGTACATATACGCCGGTCAGACTTCTGGAGCCCAGTGGGGATTACGTCAACACATTGGATACTTCTATTGAATTCGTGACCTCTTTGATGCATCAGCCATTCCGCCGTGACTCACATACGCTCTCAGTTAGTAGAGAAGGGCATCTTCGAGCATGAGGCTATACTGTTTCGCTTTTATCTCAAACTGTATTTGGCCGGTAGTTGCAAGTCTATGCTATTCAATGGCCAGTATAAATTGCCGGTGCTATGGCTCTCTGCTGAGATTTGTGAGACTTTGTTGATCTCATTCAGCCTTATCCTTTTGATCCCAGTTCGTTGTAATTCGTCCGTAGTTGGTTAATTGGTCATTACAACACTTTTATTTATCATGACTTAGCTTCTCACATCACGTATGTTGTGTGTGTTCATTTTTATACATGAGTGGCTTAAAGTCGATTCCTAACGACAGATTTATGAGAAACTTTTTATGGTGGAAATGAGTTTTTTTGTCAGAAATGTTCTGAGAGGATGTGGCCGAAGAAATATTAGCCTTGATGGCTAAAGTAAAATTTGAAAGACTCTTTGTGATGATATTCAAAGAAGTCGTGTGATTGTAAGTCGTTTTCGCATGACAGTGTGCCTGAGGGTAAACCCGAGCAAAACCACAATATTACCATTTCCAATGAAGGAGAAAACAACTTCCACTCTTGCTTGCCTCTGCTGTTTACTTCGTCCTCAATCTGTTATCTCCATGTATGAGGTGATCGCCCTCTTCATCTGTTTCCTAGTGGGTTCTAGTGATGTTATTAATTTGCCTTCCAAGGGTATGATCTCGTCTCCTTATTTCAATCGATAGAATTTTTTATCCTATTCTTAACAAGAGCTTGTGATCAGTAGACCTAACCGTACAGAAGACTGTAATTTTCATACGCAGAGGTAACGAATGTGATTAGCCACTGTGTCCTATTTTTAAGATGGGACTGTCATCTAAGCCAAAAGGCTGGCAGGATACATATCATATTTATAAAAGGAATCGTTTATTATAAGAACAAATGCACCCTCGCAGCCGCTGCAATCGCATCTCACAACACGTCGTTACTTGAAGGATATCAAGAACATCTATCACCCAGGGACGGTCGTTTAGAGGGTTATGAGTCAGCTTGGAATGTAATGACCAAGGATTCACTAATTTAATTGCATGGGCTTGAATCTTTCCTAATGAAATTTACAATAGTTTTCAAATCTTAAAGTTAGTTTTGAAGGTTAATAGTTAGCACCAGCGTGTTAACTATATATTGTATTCAGATCTTATAATAATACTACATTCAAAATTAGAGCCAGCGCAGCCGTCGAGCGAGTCCCAATGTGTCACTTCGTTTTAACCTCTGATGGCCGCCGAATTGAAGCAGGTTCCGACATATTTTATGGCGAATTTTTTAATTTCTTCCTGAATTGTAGGAATGTTGAGATCTCTATGAATATTGTCATTACGAACATACTATGGAGCGCACTGTCTTCTTTGTAATTTCAAAACGTTAAACGCGCAAGCACTGCCCCAAAGCTGAATGCCGTAGGCCCATATTGGCTTTATAATGCATTTGTATAAAAGAACCTTGTATTCAAGGTCTAGTGTTGAATTAGGATCAATAATCCAGTGCATTTGAGCGGATTTCAGCTTAATGGCCGCTAATTTGGCCTCGATGTGGCGGTACCATGTTAGACGCCGCTCTAAGTGGACTCCCAGGTATTTGAAGTGATTTTCAACAGGGACATCAATATTATTTATTTTTATTTGTGGGCTGTCTAGTCTTCAGAGTGCGAAGGTTACATGAGCACACTTGGATGGATTCACCTTTATTCTCAACTTTTCAAACCATTTTTCCAAATCGTATATGTGCGACTGCAGTTGTGTTGAATCTACCTTCAGGTCCTTGTTTATGCTTATAAATGATGTGTGTGTGTTAGGATTTGTGGGCATGTCTGATGTATAAATTAAATATTGAATAGGACGTAGTATGCTTCCCTGGGGGACACCTGCAGAGATTTTTTTGGTGTAGAGAGTTCGTCCTTCAATTTGACCTTAAAAGTTCTATCAGTTAAATAGCTTTTACGAAGTTTGTGTGTGTTCTCGGCGACTAGTCGTGTTATTTTGCTGAGCAGACCATCATGCCAAACCTTATCGAATGCTTGTGGGATGTCGATAAAAAGAGTTGAACAATATTGTTTCTTTTCAAATGCCGATCTAATTATAGTGACGATCCTATCAATCTGTTCAATGGTTCCGTGATTAGCTCGAAATCCAAACTGATATTCTGGGATAATTAGCCGTTCGTCAAGGAACGTGGCTTTTGATAATATTGAATGCAAGCTAATTGGTCTATATGATGTAATTTGATTAGCATCTTTTCCCGGCTTTGGAATCATAACAATTGCAGATATCCTCCACGATAGTGGGAAGTAGCCAATTCTTAATTATTCATCTTATTCTTTTTTATTTAAATAGGAATAGTACAATTTTTATGGCAATAGTGGGTAAGTTGATTAACTGTAATACCATCGGGCTCTGCCGATTTTTCACGTCAAGGATTTTAAAACTGGCCTGTAAGTGAGCAAGCCGTAGTTTTATGGGTGCATTAACAGTGTTACTTATGTTTGGTGGGCAGATATGAACATTAATGTCGTTTGGTGTGAAGAGATTCTCCAGGTGGTTTGCAAAAGCATCGACTCGAATGAGAAACTAACGTAGAACGATTATTGCAGAGTTCAATCACATCGCCCACAACTACAGTCCACTACTTGGAGGCTTAATAGCCAATTTGCAGTGTACTTTGGATTCACTTATTTAAACCAATATTCGTGAGATTGAGGGCTGAATAAGAAACTAACGCAGATTATGACCAAAACTGAAATATGTTTCATGTTTGACTAATCCATTCAGCCAGTTTACCTTGCATTTCCCTAAATGTTTCCTTTTTTTTATTAAATTTAATAAATTTTTAATTATTTTTGGTGGAACTTGTTGCTGTAGCTATTAAAACTTATTGCTTCTGTATATTAAGGTCCATTAATTTTCAGAAAAGAGAGAAGTTTTTGTAATAAATTGAATTGCTTTATGAATTCCTAAGGATTTATTATTTAATTTCTTAAAGTATTTATGTTTTGTTTTGTGTTTTAGTTCTATGTCTTCTTAAGAAGTTTTATTTTCTCTTTTTTTATATAATTTTGCTTTTTAACGAGTGTGAGAGGAGGAGAGCAGAGGAGAAAAAAAGGAAGAGTCCTTAAGTGCTTTTATATCCTGGCTTTACAGCCACTCAAAATGAAAATGTGAATGCGAACGCGCATTCCGTAATGCCGCATTCCTTTTCAGGCGACTCAAAATGTGTATTTCCGGTATAAATAATAGTAAATAAATAGTTGTTGTTATTGTTGTTGTTGTTACAATTGTTGCTGACAACATTCGCAAACTCCTTTATTTGCTTACATTGTGTTGTGTGTTGAGACGTTGGCAGTTTCTTACCATTTCATTCCATTCCACTCGTTTACTTGTGAGTCCTTCTGTCCTTATTTCAAGAGGCATTGCTTTAGTTTGTTTGTTTGTGTGCGGGGACAAGCATATCCTGCTTTTATAAGGCTTTGTTTACTTTTTCGTCTTCTACGGCTTCTTCTTCGCTTGAGACTTAGTTGAAGCACTTCTTCTTTTATTGTTGAATTGAACACGTGTTGATGACAACGAGACATTCCTGCATTGAGACATTGAGCGGCAGTAGTAGCTGTAGCAGCAACAGCAGAAACCAAAATTCTAAGTGTCTGCAATTAATAAAATCCTTTCATTGTTTGTTATCCTTAAAGATGCAGGTATTAGAAGGGGAAAGTGTAAGTGTTTTTATAGCGACCTCGAATTTATGAACGTTGATATTAAAAATTTGAGGAATAATAATTCAACCACTGGCTTATTTATTAAATTTTAATATTTTATGAAATAAAATACCTCACAAGCGCAGGCACTAGGGCAAGCATTATTTAAATCGTATTTCATTAGGCTCATTGGCTATTTGCATAGAGTCAGCAGTTTTGCCCGTTGAAGGCTAAAAAGTTAAGTTCTTTATAATATTTGCCGACTTCATTTCAGATGGTTTTTCGGTGGTAGTTCTTGTTTTCAAAGCCCTTTCAGATTATAATCCAAGATGGATTGCTCTTCTGTACTACCAAGCCGTATAGACTTGGATATTAATTGCCTATTATATGCCTAGAAGTCGCCGTATTCTCTTAGGTAACGTGTTGGCTCATTAGATGCGAGGCCACGTGTCAAACCCAAGGTCAGACACCTCTGAAAGTAAATAAAATTGTCATGAAAAAGTTTTTCAAAAATCTGTTGTTCGGAATCGACTTTAAACTGTAGGTCGCTCCACTCATGTATGAAATTGATATACACAACGTAAGTTATATGAGAAACTAGGTTGTAATCCTGACTGTAAGTTTGTAATGACAAATTATGTATGTACAACAGATTTTGGAACAGTATCAGTATGTTGGTCCCATAATGAAATATCTTCCATGCGGAAGAGAAAGAATTACCTGAGCATATATCATGCAAATAATCTCACTGATCTATCGAATATAAATATTAGAACACTATGCGGCTGCAACAGGAGCTCCGGATGGATGATTCTACGACTAGGCGACGTGTATTTACTTTTTTATCACAATGGGAATTGGAATATAGCAACTACATACATAATTGTACATTACAACCCTACAAACAGTATTACGCCCTAGCTTCTCACAGTTTATTTGGTGTGTGTTAATTTTATACATGACTGTAAGTCGACTTCGAATGACAGATTTTTGAGAAACATGTCATGGTAGTTTTATTTACCCTCAGAGACTTTGCCAGAAATATAAGGAACTCGCCGATCAAATATTTTTTAGTATTTCGTTTTGTTGAAGATGTCTTACCTGCGGTTTGTACTGTAGACTCACGTCTTATAAGATAACGCACTACCTGCTAGACTATCAACTACTTGCTATTAATCCTCTTAATTGATCCCAGAATACAGATTATCCCCAATAAGAATTTGCCTTCAATATATATTTGGTACGCTTTTCCTGCATCCCTATGCTCGCTAGAGGAGTAAAAGGAACATACATATATATATATGCAATGCAGAAGGACGTCAGGCAACTCATGGAATAAATCTCTGCTTACCATAATTTGTAACATTCGAGGTTTTAGACAAGGCGATTCCTTATCATACGCACTGTACAACTTCTCTATGTAAAGTGTTCTGCGAAAGGCGGGAGTGCATTGCAATGGCATGGCCTTCCACAAAAGTGTTCACTTGCTGGCGTACACTGACGACATTGCCATCATAGGCCGTACCAAGCGATGTGTTACTGCTGCTTTTAGCTCTATCGAACGAGAGTCTATTATGTTGGGTCTGGCAGTAAATAAGGACAAAACGAAGTACACTTTATCGACAAGTAGGGACATGACACGTATTGGATTCCAGATTAGGGACGATAACTATACTTTCGATATAGTCAGACAATTTCTTTATCTTGGCTCTGCAGTTATCAGCAAAAATTATGTCGGTCTGGAGATAAAGCGTAAGTTCACTCTTGCCAGCAGGTTTTACTATGGTCTCAATAGGCATTTGAGTAGCAGAGACCTCTCTCGTAAGACAAAACTAAGAGACTCTACAAAACGCTCATCATGCTCTCGTGCTTCTTTATGGCGTAGAGGCATGGACCCTATTAAGCACCGATGCAGCAGACAGACAGTATTCGAGAGAAAAATCGGACATAAGATTTTCTGTCCAGTAAGACTTGGCAATGATTTCCGCATTCGATCCAACAATGAGCTGTATGAGTTCCTCAATAATATGAATGTTGTATAGAGCATTAATATTCAGCGATAGAGCTGGTTCGATCATGTCGCTCGGATGGAAGAGAATACTGCGGAGAGATGGGTATTTGATAGGGGATTTACGGGAAGTTGGTGTAGAGGACGTTGGAAGGACCATATCAAAGAAGCACCGGCGAATGAAACAAGGATGCGTTAAGACAGGCCGATACCCGTTAATCAGGTTGGCAACCAGCTAAGCAAGTACGCAAGCAAATTGAAAGACCCTTTATTACAGAATTTATACGAGTATAACTTTCTTAATTAGCTTTAATCGGTCATAACCATGATGGATTTTTCAGGAGAAAATACATTTTTTAACAAAAACCCGTTATTACTGACGTGTAAGCGGATAAAGTTTACATCGTTTTGACTCATAACCAAACAATAAAAACTTGAACTTGATGTCAATTATCAGACGGTATTGGCACTATAGAACAGGTAGTTCTTATTGTCAGTACCAGTACCAGGAATTTGGGTTTTCCAAAGTTATTATAATTTAAAATAAAGGGCTGTATTTGAGCTATAAAACCCTTTGGAAAACAGGTACCAGAACTGGCAATAAGATCTGATTGATCGCCAAAGAGTTGACGAAAATTAACAGTAGGAACTACCTGCTCGCTAGTTCGAACCTTTTTTACGTATAAATACCTCCCACAGAGTGTTAATTTTCAAACATAAATTTTTAACGCTTGTACGGTACACAACACATCGTAAATATTAAAAAGAAAACATGACTCTGGTTAGCACTGATATGCTTACAGCCAAAGATTTGAAACTCTTTATCCAGAGTGTTGAAGAGATTAAACGCCTGGAAGATCTTAGAAAGCAGTGCCAGCAAGGACATCGTGCCTTATATTTGATAAAAACTTTACGATATTTGGATCAAACATATCCCATTGGCAGTAGCTGTACACTGCCGTCTAACGATAGACCCATAGAAATGCAACAATTTGAGATTTTAGAAGAAAAGCCTTTAGGGCTGTATTTGATGGCAAATAAATGTGATGGAGTCAAGCGTAGCTCAAGTTTTGAAGTTAAACGAAAAGCGGCAGAGGAATTGGAAGAAGAAAAACAAGATGTTTTCGTGCCTATACCATGTAACCAAGCATGCTTAAAGCAAGTGGAAGGCAAATCTAAAGCAGAGCAATCCAGCCAAGGAGAGAAGCTGAAAGAAAAATTCAAACTTGCTAAGTATCTTCGTGCTTTGGTGTTCAAGCATTATAAGAGAGGTTTTGGCGGCAAAGATAATGGAAATGGTTACTGAAAACTGATTCTTAAAACATAGCAGCTGAGGTTTTAAAAAAACTTGCCATATGGAATGGAATTACTAAACTGCATACTGCAGTATGCCTGGCGAACGTTTATAAGGCTTGATGGAAAACTACTGCCGAGTTGCAGCAAGAAATAATTTAAGTTTTAAGCAATATTAATTGATTTCATGAGAATGCAACACCGTTAAGGTTATAAGAAAACAATAAAAATATAAAAAAAGAATTTCTTTTATTATTCAGGGCTTACTTGAGAAAACTTTTCTTGGGTAACTAAATCAAGGCCCCACCCTTGGCTGTAGAGAGTATTTTAAAATATTTCTTTAAATGTTTTGTTATATACTGGGTGATTTGTTCTGGTGGTTATAAGATTTAAGTGTACTTTTTCTCAACACACATGCTCATAACATGAGTTGAACGATTTAAGGATCAGTTGACTTCCTTGAAAATTTATTTGCACAGGCATTGACGCCTATAAATCCAAATAAAATTCAAAAACCATGACAAACATTTATTCACCTGTTTTTAGGTACGAAACTGCAATTCTGCAATTTGTAGTTACCACTCCATCTCACTGCTGTCAACTTAAACCCGATAAAACACTTAGCCATGGAGTCTCATGCATAACTGTGGAGAATTTTCGTTATACTGGCTCAACTTCAGTGTAGAAAATAGGACGACTTCATTGAAAGGCAGCCGTTTTGCCTATTCACATAAAAATATATCAGGAAGAAATGTAACAAGCTCCCTGTTTTTATCGAAAGTATAGTTATCGGCCGTATTCTGGGATCCAATGAGCTGCATGTCCCTACTAGTCGACATTTACTGCCACATCCCTGCCCTCACTTACTGCCACATCCTAACAATCTCCCCTTAAATATCCCTAAAGGCAGCAGTAACATCTCGCTTGGTGCACCCTATAATGTCAATGTCGTTAGCGTACGCAAGCAACTGAAAACTTTTGTGGAAAATAGTGCCAGTCCGATGCACACCCGCCTTCCGGAAAATACTCTCCATGAGGAAGGGGAACGCCTTGCTTGAAACCTCTCCGAACTTGGCGGAGCTGCAGGAGTTTCATAACGTAATTGTGCATAACCTTATCAGCATAACAGAAATAGTGAGCCAAATACTTATTGAAAACAAATTTTGAATGGGGATAATCTACACTCATGGAGCAATTAAGAGGATTAAGAACAGGTAGTTGATATATAGAAACCGCCGTAGTCTAGCAGGTAGTATGTTGGCTTATTAGACGTCAGGCCTCGGTTCAAACCCCAGGTCAGACATCTCCAACAAAACGATATCTAAAAAAAAATATTTCTTTGGCGACTTCCTTTCAGCAGATTTCTGGCAAATATGTTGAGAGTGAATAAAATTACTATGAAAAGTTTCTCAAGAATCTGTCGTTCGGAGTCGACTTTAAACTGTAGGTCCCACCTCTCATGTAGAAAACTAACACACACAACATAAGTGGTGTGAGAAACTAGGTCGTAATCCTGACTGAAGGGTTGTAATGATCAGGTATGTATGTATATATGTAAGAGTGCATACGTATCAGAGATCAGCAATGAATCGCTTTTTCGCTACTCATAAGTATTCATGAAATTTTGAGTATGAGTGATTCAACAGTATTGAAATCCAACTACTCTGATTCATTCGTACACAGTACAACATTGAATTATAAGTACAAGTTGCAATGAGTATGAGTACAACGTTGATGTCAAACTCACTACATTCGAAATATGTTTTATTCATACGCCTACTCATTCAGATTCACAAATTTAAAAAAATATTTAAAATACCTACTCATAAATGTTTCGAGTTATTCGAATCATTCGTCAAAATTTACAGTCTTAGTTGTTGCTACATTTACAAACAAAGAACAAAGACAGCAAGCAGAGCAAACACACAACCTTCTAGTGAGTATAATAGTGTTTGTACGCGGATCATACTTATTTTGTGATTCGTGTATACGATGAGTCATGTAGAGTCGAAATCAACAACATCTTGCATATTGTTAAGTATGAGTACGATGAGTACTTCAAACTTTGAATGTGAGTAGTATGAGTGTGACATTAAAATAAGTATGAATACGTATAAGCATCAGAAATTATGAGATGATTCGAATCTACTCATCGTTTTGAATACTCATTGCTGACCTCTGATACGTATGTAGTTCTGCATAATTTTGGAATTCTTTTCATATGAGCTGGACGGCCAATATATGTCATTAGCATAATAAAGACACTTCAGCCGATTTATTAACATATCCCAACATTCCTGCCAAATCTAATGTGACCTTTAATGGAAATTAATTTCCCCTTTTGCGGTATTTATTAGCCGTTAATAGCATTTTGTTCGTTTATTTTCAAATACAAAATAATTTTATGGCCCCTACTATAATGTCGTTTATAGCCAAAAAACAAATTTCACACTCGGTATTAAGGATTCATAAAAATTTTTCATTACAAGACAACGTAGTAGTGTCGGTGTTATGGGAGAAGCAGAGCTGGATACTGCTTTGAATATGGCAAGTGTTGTTTAATGACTCAAAACGAAATTGTTGAGGAGGAGATCATCAAAAATGTTAAGCCAAAACCATCATAATTTGTTAACAGAAAAATCTTAAGAAATTTTATGTGGCTTGATTTCAATGATCGAACATGACTGTCTCACTGTCTGTTTGCCTGTGTGTCTGGGTGTGTGTCTGAGTCTCCTCTTTTCGTGCATGTTGTGCATCTATTTAGCCTGTTAAAATACATTTTGATAGTTAATAAACCAGTATTGGCGGCAATATTAATGATGAGGCCAAGTTGTTGCATGCTCCACCAACATGGCAACATGAGTAACCAATACTATAGCATCCAATCTGTGTATGTAATCTTGAGTCCGTTTAAAAAATCATCGTTTTTTCCTACATTTATTGGTTGGTTGCATGGCTTGGTGTCTGTTTCGCTAGTCTGCTGGCAGACTGGGGCTGGTCGGTTGGTTGGCTGGATGGCTTGGTTGGCTTGATTATCATTAATTTGGTATCTTTTGCGTTTTAAAGCGTTTATAATTATTGTATTTTACGTTTTTATTATGGCTGTTTAAAGTCACACTCACTTAAAAACACTTGAGTTGGCATTTCTTTGCATAAAAATCTTGTTTTTATATGCAAAAACGGGTGAGAACGTAATGTGCAATGAAAAGTGTATGAATTGGCAGATAAACGCGAAGCGATAATTTTAATACAATTAGTACGAGTAGTAGTTGTCGCATCAAAGGATACATAAATTTATAGGAACGGCCAGTCATCCTGTGTGCCGAAGTCTATGCAACATGTATGCTAAGTGTCACATGATTTTATGATGCTTTAGTGCAAGAATCATGTTTAACAAGTATTTGTTGCAGATGCTAATAAAACAGCCAATTGAATAGCCAAATTGGCGATTTGAATCACAGTGTATGTAAATGCTTCATTTCAACAATTGTGTATGTTTGCTTTGCGTAAAAGCTAAGCGCATAATCATGTCTTAATGTCTAGAAGTAAATTAAATATGTTTTTATGTTAAAATCGAAAGCTTTTTTAGGTTCTAATTCTTAAACATTATGAGCATATTATAGGCATGATTATTGTTGCTTTTGAAGGGTCTTAAATTGTATATAAAAATCCAGTAATTGAATGTAAAACAGGTTTTTAATCAGCCTGTGTACTAGTATAAGAGAAAGAAGTAACGAAATTAAAAGCTTTTGAGCCGGAATGTTTGTTATCAAATCGCATAAAGTTTAATTGGCTTAATTAACTCCTGTTAAATTCAAAGGGCAGGTGAAACGTTGCTTTTTACCGGGTGAAAACATCGAAAGATAAGTCGGTTTAATGGTATCGCCATTAAGCAATTCTTCAATTCAACCTACCCTTCTGCCTCCTTTTAATAGGCCTTTTACAGCCCGATTAAGGGATTTCGGCCTGCCTTAACACATTCTTACAGACACCTCTGCTTCTTGCGCGCCAGTTGGTCACACCAACCGATGACATGGCTTCCTCGATTTAGTCGTTCAAACGCAAACAAGGTCATCTTCTTCGCCGACTTCCGCAAAATCCCGCATCAAATGGCCGTCTAGCCGGAGCATCCTCATCCATTCGAACGACATGGCCGAGCCAGCGCATCTGCTGAATGTTAATACATACATACATCTGGCACTCGAAAGAACTCAATTGTGGCATCCTCGAAAATATTGCCTGTACGGATCAAGAATATTTAGAAGTCTATGCCTTCATGACTGTATTGAAAACACTCCTTTAAATTGGGCATCAGCTCTTTCGATATCCTTGACCATCTTATTCAGTTTGATTAGAGGACGTGTACTTGTCAATTAAGACGAGTACAGTACCCGGAGGTTGGCTTATTGGACGAAAAGCTAGGGTTCGAGCCGCAGGCCAGCTTCAAAACAAAATACAAGAAGTATTTCTTCGGCGACTTCCTGTCAACAGATTTCTGGCAAAAACTCTGAGAGTAAATAAAATTGCTATGAAAAAGTTTCTCAAAAATCTGTCGTTCAGAGTCGACTTCAAACTGAAGGTCCCACCACTCATGTATAAAATTAACACACACAACACAAGTGGCGTGAGAAACTAGGACGTTCAATGGGTCAATTGAACCTCCGGGTACTGTACTTGTCTTAATTGACAAGTACACGTCCTCTAACCTAACATCGAAAGACAAGCCAGTCTAATGGCAATTCTTCAATTCAATTTTACATACCTATCTTAATTTTCTTTTTAGTTGGCCATTAATAACCCGATCAAGGGATTTCGCATATTCCACCAGGCACTTCCACTTCTTGCGCGCCTCTGCCTGTTGGACATACGAATCCAGAACAGTGCTTTCTCAATTTGGTCGTTCCAACGCAAACAATGTCATCCTCTTCACCAGCTTCTGCAAATCCCCGCGTCAAATAGCCATATCGACGGAACATCCTCCTCCATTCGAACAACATGGCCGAGCCAGCGCTACCACTGGATGTTAATACGCTGCACAACGGCATAATTAATTAAAATATTACCTGTACTGATCAATATTATGTAGAAGTCTATGCCTTCATGATTGTATTGAAAACACTCCTTTAAATTGGGCATCAGCTCTTTCGATGTTTTTGACTATCTTATTCAGCACTTTCCTCTCTTATTTTAAAAAAACGAAGAGTGTTTGTAATAAAACGTTATGGATTCTTTTCTCAACATATCAATGGGTATCATGCCTGCGATTAGTAGTGCTAAGTCATCAGAAATGCCACACATTATTCTATCACGACTTACATACACATACATACATAATTAGTCATTACAACCCTTCAGTCAGGATTACGATCTAGCTTTTCACACCACCCATGTTATGTGTGTTAATTTTATCCATAAGTTTGAGGGGCTTACAGTGTGAAGTCGACGTCGTACGACAAATTTTTGAGAAAATTTTCATTGCACTTTTTTTATTAACCACGGAGTTTTTGGCAGAAATCTGCTGGGAGGAAGTCGCCGAAGAGATATTTTTTTAAATTTCCTTTTGTTGTAGATGTTCGACCTGGTGTTTGAACCGTAGGTACTTCTATCACGAGTGGGTGCAGTACAGTAACAGTACAATTCTGCTGATTACTGCTGCCAGTATTTTTTTCTGAGCAACTTTGATCATCTAGCGTTAGGCATTATTTCGTCAAACCTTTTACACCTTCTACTTGCATTCTCTAGTACATATTTAATATGCCGTTTAGAGAACAGTCGAAACTGTTGTAGTCCAGTAGTAGATAGCTTATTAGATATGAAGCCATGGTTCTAAAGCCAGTCCAAATATCTCCAACCAAAAAAATATGATGAAAATATTTCTCTGACGACTTCCTCTCCGCAGATTTCTGCGATTTCTGGGATTAAAATAAAATTGCCATGAAATGTTTCTCAAAAATCTGTCGTTCGGAATAGACTTTAAACTGTAGGTCCCTCCTATCAGTTATAAAATTAACACACATAACATGGGTGTTGTGAGAAGCTAGGTTGTAATCCTGACTGAAGGGTTATGACGTAGATCAACAATTTACGGTCCTTTCCGTCTACGTTGGAATCAGACAAAAATTTTGAGATTAAAAACGAATATCCATCTAAATAATGCTACATAATGCCCAAGTTTCTTTATCACTACACCCTATATAGAAAATCCCTACATTTTCCTGTTGGGTTTTGGCAACAATATTTAGGTTTTTATATCATCTTAGAGCCTGGTACATTTGACCAACTACTTGTTAAGCTAGAACACTGAAATAAAGTTAAAAAAAAACAACTGAAGCTTAATACGGAAACAGAGGGAATGCTTTCTAACCGATGTATGCTGTTTGAAGGAACTGAATAAACAAAAATAAAATACAGAACAAAACTACATGACGGCGCCATAATTTACCAAAAATGATGTCTTGACGCACAGAAAACATTATAACTAAGCCACTAGGTTGTTCAAATGAACCATTTGCATACGTAAAAAGCATTCCTTGATGTTTATGATCAAAGCTGCCAGATTTGATGATTTATCGTCATTTTGACGATTTTGAGCTCCAAAAATATCATATTGACGTTTTGACGATTTGACGATTTATACCCTTATTTTGACGATTTTTAAAAATTAAAAATTAACATCATATTCATTACTTTAGTACATTAAAAGCCACTTTAAGCTTTGTATTTGATTTGCAATTGTTACTATTGGAAATTTTTGTTAGTAAAAACAAGGAGTTTTTTTTAACCTCTTTATACTTTTTAACCCCTTAAAAGTCAGAAAATTACAACTCCTAAATAACATAACAATTTTAAAAATTCGACTATAGCTTCTAATATTACCATCGGAAGAACGCCGTTATTTTTTTCCTGCGACCAACACTCAGGGTTTGGATGGCTAGTGTTTGGAACTATGAAAATATGTTATGGGAAGAAGGAAAGAGGGAGCGGTGTTTATGGACACTAGGCTTGTGTATATTTATACCATAAGCAACAGGAAAGGCCTCTGCAGGGAATTGAGTTCCACATACGAATAGTTCGACTAAAAAATGTATTTTTACTGTAAAGCAGTGTGCGATCCACTGGCCAATCGACCACATACGGATGCTCAGGCCGAGAAAGACGAGCGCTACGTAGGAATATATGATTTTTGGGAACAAGTCCCCTTATTTTGTTCGAGTAAAATCCTTTTTCAGTAGCGATAGAACAGTGAAACACAAGCCACATTACAGCGATGTTCCAATGGAATCAATAGAGTTGGATACACTACCGTCATTAACGAGCTACAACGGCCTCGCTTGTACACGGTCGAGAAACCTTAAAATAGACGTTGAAGCACCGACCCTTACATGAGAGTTGTATTCCATTTCCGGTCGGTTATAAATGGTGTAAATAGTAAGATCAGATGATAAGATCTTAAGAAGGAACTGAAGAAACTGAAAAATGTGTCGGTTCTAGCCAACATTATACTGAATTTTCATGCTCAGAATGTGCTTCTGACTCCTTAATAATTACACCACCCATAGATAAGATTAAGATGATGCACCATTATTGCTGCGCTTATGTGTCAATAAGCAACACTGGGGTAGATTGTTTAAGCCTTAAACAATTTTTTCCTGAAAATGATATAAAATTTCTCCATTTTTGGAAAAAAAATTGATAAATGAAGATGTGGGGCACTAGCTTTTAATTTCTAACAATTTTTTTTCAATGTTTTATTTTTGAACTGTACATACATTGACTTTGATATGTTTTGCTACAATAGAAATAATTTTGGTTTTTAAAAACTTTTATTTATTTAATTTTTCTGACGATCTTTTGACGATTTCAATAAACGTCTTTTACGATTTTGATGATTTTTTCTCAAATATTTGACGATTTGGTGCCTCCTTCATCTGGCAGCTATGTTTATGACTGAACTATGATCCATGCAAATATATTTGATGAACCACCAGAGGACAGTAGCTCTCAGGTTGCTACTCTTAATTGTTTGTACTTATAAAAGGCACTGCAAGTTTTAAAGGCCCTTTCCTGTGTGTTCAGCACGAGTTAGGTTAGGTTAGGTTAGAGGACGTGTACTTGTCAATTAAGACAAGTACAGTACCCGGAGGTCGAATTGAGCCATTGTACAACATCATAGTTTCTCTCACCACTTATGTTGTGTGTGTTAATTTTTTATACATGAGTCGACTCCGAACGACAGATGTTTGTGAAACTTTTTCACGGCAATTTTATTTTATTCCAGAGTTTTTGCCAGAAATCTGCTGAGAGGAAGTTGCCGAAGAAATACTTTTTGTATTTTGTCTTTGATGTCTGGCCTGGGGCTCGAACGTACCTACCCTGAGGTTGCTAATTTTAATTGTTTGTACTTATAAAAGCCACTAAAAATTTTAAAAGTCCTTTCTTGTGTGTTCAGCCAGAGTTAACTACATCTGCTTACCATTAATGTGAATCAATGCTTTGTGTATGTGTAAAATAGTGATTGATATTGATCCAGGCTTTCAGAAAGTGCTTATGTACGGCTAAACAGGCTTTTAATAAGAAAAAAATTTATTGAAAAATATTATTCTTTATTAAAATAAAATTTCTTTAAACCAGCGCTACTCTTTTTAAATTTATTAATTCTAAGAAAGTGTTTATTAGCATGATAAATAAGCCTGCCATAGAAAAAAAAACAATATTTTCTTTGATAATATTTTCCAATAAAAAATACGGCGGCATACTGTTTAAATTTTGTACGTGACATAAATGCCAATGACATTGAAAATACACATCAAACGAGTTTCTAAGCCTATAAAGGAAACAAAAAAAGGGAAAAAACCGAATATCCTTCTGCAATATTTAGTCAATTATGGTCAAGAGCATGTACCAGAGCATTAAGCCGTAATCAATCATTAATTAATAAATCAATTGTAATACACGACATATATCACATACATACCAGCATTGGAATCCTTTCCAAAGGCAATAAATTGAAAAGAATTATAAACGAACGTTAGAGCCCAGCCCCAGTCTCAAACTCAAACTCAGTCTCAGTCTCAATCATTTGCATGGTTTTTATACGCTGCTGTTTTGATTGCTTCGAACATAGAAAAACTAGTTCAGTCAACAACTGCTCAATTTATGAGAGGGTATGAGTTGCCTTTACAAATTATTTTTAATCAACCAGAGACAAACCGAGCAGTTTTTCTCTTCTCCTAGTTTTCCCTCTTGCCACGTTTTTTGTTGTAGTTTTTTAAAGGTTTTTTAAAATTTATGACATATTTCGCCGGAGGCTATGCAAAATGAAAATGAAGGAAAAAATCTTTAAATGAACTGCTTAGGAATGAAAGAAAAAAAGATGAAAAGAATCTCATGCTACACCAACAGAGATGCAAATTTTGTGGCAAGATTGACAAAAAAATAGAAAAAGTCCTGTCCAGAATAGAGGAGGAATACAGTAGTAGGTAGGGAGCATTAAAAAAACGTTGAAGATGATGGGAAGCTATTAAACAATATTTAAATTCTCTGAATGAATACAAATGAATGAGCGCTGCATAAAGCATGAGCTCATAAAGTCACAGTAGAAGACGTTGACTGAGTAACACAATTAAAATGTTAATTTGCTGCTGCAAGTCATATTTGCTGCAATCTTATGCTGAACAAGTTGTTCCTTTCATAAAATAGTACATGATATACGAGAGAACTGGTTCATCTATTTTAGTAGCCAAAATGCTACAAAGGATGTATGGTGGCTTGAAAGCAAAAAATAAAATTTGCATGGATATGCTTCCTGTGGCAATTATAAGATGCAAGCAATTTATTTTTAAAGCGGCAATATTTGAATTATTGCTGGCAGTTTTAGAAAACAGTGGGGATTTATTGCTGAAATTAAAAACGAAAGAAACAAAATCACAATGAATGACACTCTTCAGCCATTACTGATTGGGCTTTACGCACTTCAAAGCAATTGTTTGACAGGACATATTTGAAGGCGTAGTCAATGAAGGTTTTGAACAACCTGTTGTTCAATGCACATATACATAATTGGTCATTACAACCCTTCAGTCAGGATTACGACCTAGTTTCTCACACCACTTATGTTGTGTGTTTTAATTTTATACATGAGTGGCGGGACCTAGAGTTTAAAGTCGACTTCAAAAGACAGATTTTTGAGAAACTTTTCATGGTAATTTTATTTTACTGTCAGAGTTTTTCCAGAAATCTGCTGAGAGGAAGTCGCCGAAAAAATACATTTTGTATTTTGTCTTGCTGTCTGGCCTGGGGCTCGAACACTGGCTTTACGTCTAATAAGCCATCAAACTACTTTTAAGTACTCATATGAGACCGTAGTCTGATAGGTTGTGTGTTGGCCTATTGGGCGTGATGCCATTCATTTCGAATAAAACGAAATATGAAGAAAATAATTCTTCGGCCAAAAATCTACTGAGAATAAATAAAAATTGCCACGAAAAGTTTCTCTAACAATCTGTAGTTGGGAATCGACTTCAACCTGTCGGTCCCGCCAATCATGTATAAAATTAACGCACACAACATAAGTGGTGTGAGAAGCTAGGTTGTAGTCCTAACTGAAGGGTTGTAAAGATTAATTATATATGTGTACGTAGGCATGGGTCTGACTTGAGAATAGCTTGGGACCGTCCTGTGATTCACGGCACTGTACAAATAAGCTTCGGAAGAGTTGTATGGCAGAATCAGCAGAATGAAATGTTTCACGAGTTGTGCTACTGAAGGACTTAAGAGTACAAAATTCTGAGTTCAGTTCAACCCTGCTGATGGATAAAATAATTACAAAATCTAACACTGAAAAAGCCTTTTCGTCAATACATACATATAGGGTGGGCCATTTAAAAGTTTAAATTTAAAAATGAAATAAAGCACAAACGGTTTGAAATTTTGTTGTTCCGATTAGAATTGGAATGTCATTTCATTCATATGGCTGCCGCGGCTGGCCTCACAGTACCTCATTCGATCGAATCAATTTTCGTGCACTTTTTCTAGTGTATGGGATCGTATCTCGGCAAATGCTCAGTTGTCTGTGGTTTGTCGGAATGACATATAATAGTCCAACGGTGTCAAATCGCAACTTTGACAAACGGCCAATTGACATCACCATTTCGGCTAATTAAACGTTTGCCAAACGTTTGACGCAATAAATCGATTGTGGCATGATATGTGTGACAAGTTGCATTATCCTGTTGAAATCAAACTTGGTTCACATCAATACCATGAAAAGCGGATTCAAAAAATCGGTTATCATGGTGCGATAGGTATCCCCATTGAACGTAATGGTTGTGCCGTCTTCATCTTCACAGAAATATGGGTCAATGCTGCCTTCGCTCCACAAGACGTACCAAACAGTCACTCGTAATGGGTGCATTGGCTTCCGTAAGACTACGTGTAGGTTTTCTGAGCCTAAATACCCACCAAGATGAAAATAAGCTGAAGCTCATCCAAAAAGTATTTTTTTTTTTTGGCAAAGTCGACATCATCGTCTATCAATTTCTCGTTGGCCCAAAATGTCTCAACGTTGCACAAGAGTAAATCGATTCATTATGGTTATTACAACCCTTCAGTGACGTAGTTTCTCACACCACTTATGTTGTGTGTGTTAATTTTAAACATGGACCAACAAATTAAAATCGAATCTGAACGATAGATTTTTGAGGAAGTTTTCATAACAATTTTACTCTTAGGGTTTATGGCAGATATCTGCTAAGAGTAAGTTGACTAAGAAATATTTGTTCGTATTTCGTTTTGCTGGAGATGTCTGACCTTTGGGTTTGAACTGTGGCCTCACATATAATAAGCCAATATCAATCATGCCAATAAATACCAAAATGTTTTTCAAATGACGTGATGGCCTTAGGTTACATCTTGTTTTTGCACTTCGGAGTAGGCGTGGCATTTTAAAATTTTGGGGGAAAAAGGTTGGAGTAAAAGCCGTTAAAATAAAATGCCTTTGTTTCGTTCCGTTGGAGGCCTGATTCTTATTGCTTTGTTATGTTTGAAGCCAATTTCTGAAGCGGATATTACACTAGCGAACTTTGCATGTAAACATGACCTGATGGTAAATCAGCAATCTCATGTAATTGGGTAAAATTCGTGTTTGTCAACCTGACCTGTTGAATATCAAAAATGTTTGATATTTGACTGGATGGTGTAAATGCAAAACACTCTCTCTCATCAGGCCGTGTTTGCAAGAGCAGATCGCTAGTGTAATACCTGCTTAAGAAAATAATTTTGCCTTGACTTTTTGCCTTTGTCGGAACACTGTGCTACAGGTGTATTCTGCGTTTGCAAGCGAAGTTCGCTAGTGTAATTCCTGCTTAAGAATATAATTTTGTGTTCACTTTTTTCCTTTGACGCAACACTATGCAACAGATTTATGCTGTTAATAAAAATTCATGAAACGAAATATTTTATAAACGAAATTGTTTGAGCAATTATTATTTGGCTTCTGGTGGCTTTGACGTTATATTCCTATAAATTTTAAAATGATTTATTCAAAAGCATTTGTCAATCACTGGCCTCTCTCAATATGGACTTTGGTTGCTAGACATACACAGTCACAGTTACAGTCAGTAAGATATGGAGTTAGCCATACGTACGTAGTAAGTCATTCACTGACAAGAGATTTAGAGCAGGGGGGTTGCATATGCATATGAAAATTGGATGAGACCACCATAGCGGTTTAAGGGACCTTTAATTTATCTTTTTAAAGTTTGATAGAAAGTCAAGAAATCTATTTTTGTGTGTTTTTTTTTGGGTTTGTTTCAACAGGTATGAAATGATATTTATTTAGGCCGGGTATTTTAGTGTGCTAAAGCCATTAACAAGTTTTGATAAATTTTTTACAAATATTTTAACGGATTATTTGTCATTCTATTCACTAAACAAAGTAAAGAAAAAAAAAACAAATTATAGAATAATTAAAAATAAGCCAGTTTGTGTAGATCTTTTGAGGTGAAACAAATTCATGAATTTTTTAAAATTTTTTTTTTAAAATTTTTTTTATCTCGTGTTTTATTTTCCAACAGCCCACTAGAAAACAAAGTTTGTTTTCAATTTTTTTTGTTTCAATTTTTAACGACTTTGTGGCACCAAATTTGCGCGTGGCACTTAATTTAGTTGCTGGACAAGCGAGCGATCATTTCACAGAAATAATGATCTGGAAAATATTGTTCAGCTTAAAGGAAAAATCCAAATCCACAAGCATTCATTCACTTACTTTTGCTGGCTGGAATAAATAAGCGGAGGCCTGAACTTGTTTTTGGACAAAAACAGAAACGTCATGTTGACTATTTTAACTTTGTATGGCCACAGGCCTGTAATATTGGTTTGGGTGGGATTTTGGTTCCATTTTTTTTATTTTATTTTGAAAAAGTCGTAAAGATTTTTAAAGATATTTTTACATAAAATGAATGTAAATCTGTTTTCAAATTGATATGACTTTTCATACCAAACATACACATTTAATCCAAAGTCCATATAAGAACGTAGAGACATACTTATGCATTCCAAATTCTGTCTACCACAGGTAGCCAAAAATCTATTTTAAATCCAGTCAACATGTGTATTTAAAAGATTTTAGTAAAGTTTTCTTTATTTTTTGTTTGTTTTTTATTTAGTTTGGTTACTGCCATCATAAAAACATTACCAATATTTGTTTAGCAATTTGGTTATGATTGTGGTTTCAAATGTAGTTTGTTTATAGGGTCACTCACTCACTGTGACTGACACAACAATAATAAATAAAAATTCATTCTATTTCAGGCATAATTAAGAGTTTATTTTGATAGCTATTTGGACCACCTACAATTTTATTTCTAACAAAACATAGCGTTATTATAAGAAGCCTCGAAGTCATCAACAGAATACCAGTCATCTACACAGGGTATACACCTGCATGTTATAAAAAAAAAGCTTCTTTAAAACGTCTCTTTCGTAGAGAGCAAACAGAAATATCAACACTTTTATAGCCATTAGGGTGGTAATCAAAATAGAGGACATAGTTTTTTAGAACAACATGAATAAGACACATAAGCTAGCATATGTAGATACAATGAGAACCCTGCATGGGAGACTGTTTGGCTTAAACACTTTGCATAAAATAGTATAGTAGTTAATGTATTAACATATTAGACTAGAGCCCGTGGTTCAAATCCCAGCTCAGACATCTGCTACAAATCGAAATATGAAACAACAATCTTCAGCGGCTTACTCTCAATAGTTTTGTAGCAAAAATTCTGAGAGTAAAATATAATTACACGTACATAACTGGTCCTACAACCCTTCAGTCAGGATTACAACCTAGTTTCTCACACCACTTACGTTAAGTGTGTTAATTTGTATACATGAGTATCGAAACTTACAGGTTAAAGTCGACTCCGAACGATAAAATTTTCATGGCAATTTTATTTTATTCCCAGAGTTTTTGCCAGACATCTGCTGAGAGCAAGTCGCCGAAGAAATATTTTTTTAGATTTCGTTTTGTTGGAGATGTCTGAACTGGGGTTTGAACCGTGGCCGCACGTCTAATAAATCAGTACACTATCTACTAGACTACGACAACTTTGGCACTGGAGACATTGTTTGATTTAAGTACGTTGCATATGTTAGTCTAGTAGCTAATGTGTTGAATTATTAGACGAGACCCTGTGATTCAAACCCAAGGTCAAACGTTTTGTACAAAACGAAGTATGAAAAAATAAAATTTCGGAGGTGATTTCCTCTCAAAAATTTGGCATAAAAAGTTTCTCACAAATCTGTCATTCGGAATCGACCCTTTTTGGCTGCTGGGCTTGGATAAGGCCAGCTTAAGGTTGGTTGTCGGTTTTATCACAGGGCACTGCGAGATTAGGTTGCTGACGGGGAACTGGAACAGATCCCAGCCGGACTATTGCAGGGCATGTTGCGATGAAGAGGAGTTGGAGAGGAGTTGGAGTTGTAACTGCCCAGCCATTGGTAGAATGAGGTTGAGGACCCTTGGCAGGGCCTTCTTTGAGAGTTTGAATGCTGTGTCGAGAGCCGACATCAAGCTTCTCCACAGATTCATTAGTGGCTTAGGCTGGTTAAGAGGCGCTAGGGCTTCATTAGTGTAGTCGCGCCCTCCGTTTTTTGTTGTGTCTTATCTGTGAAATTCCTCCACTTCCCATTCTCCCCTTTCCTACATCCTCTCCTTTTTAATCTCTTTATTATCCTTAAGGACGTTGTACAATGGGTCAATTCGACCTCCGGATACTGTACTTGTCTTTATTGACAAGTACACGTCCTCTAACCTAATCGACCCTAAATATTAAGTCCCGCCACTTATGGATAAAAATAACACTCACAACATAAGTGGTGGTGAGCAACTAGTTCGTAATCCTGACTGAAGGGTTGTAATGGCCAATTATGTAAGTAAGTAAGTATATGGTAGTGAAGACCAGAGGTTGAGATATTTGGAGACAAGTCTAACACAAGCTTCATTTGGAGACATTATGACTTGCCATATTGAGTGACTTTAACTCTTCTGTGCCAGAACTGTTAAATGCTTCTGCAAAATGTTTCTTAACGAAACTGAGTATAGGATTAAATGGAACAATTTGGAAATTACCTGCTCTTCTATGAAAGGAAAAGGCAATCTTCTAAAGTGAAATGTTCGTAACAGGTTTGAAAACACGTAGGTATCTTCCAAGAGGAAAGATGTCCTAAATTCCGCCTGCACAGGCATGATGGGGACATAGCTAGATTAATTGACAGTGTTGTCATCATTTGCGCACTCGGCTCCTATGACTCGTAAATAAGATGGGTTTGACTGAGAATTCAAGGCAATGCACAGGCAGATGAGCCTACGAGAAAACATGAGGCAGAAATATTCTGTGAAGTGTGATCATAAGTTTCGAAGAGCGTCTCGTCAAATGGAAACATGGAGAGAAACTAAAGCGAAATTTCGTAAATCCAGTATAAAAAGATCAGAGTTTTGTATCAGGCTCTCTCAGACAGACTTTACTGAGAATAGAAACCGGTCGTCTGAGCGGACACCACACGTTCAAAGAATAGTTGTCCACAATAGGTAATTGCCTCAACTCCAACACATAGATTAGGTGATAAGGAGTATGAATCGCCAGAATTGCGATGATAATTAATTACTTTTACCTGAATTAAATAATCTGCACACCAACGGTTCGTGGTTTAAATTCTGAGGGATTTGAGGGCATTGCCATATCACGTGTAGACGATGAGTACGGCCCACCAAGATCATGCGATATTTTTCTTGTGGGGTACTCTTCAGCCGCAAGCCGGAAACTATAGCGGTCCTCAAAGCCAACATAACCAATGCCAACGGTCAAAGTTAGTGTGTTTTATATGCCACAGTCATGGAAAATTGGATATTTGCGATGTGCTCCAGCCAGAGAAGTGGTGACGGACATTTGAACGATGTTATATTCCACACATAATGGCATCAATAGATCCTTCAAACAAATATAAAATTACGATCAAATTTTATTTAAATTTATAGCAAGGAAGCGCCTAATGGAAAGCCCGATAATATCCTCTACTCGGAGTCAGGAAGAACTTAAACTCAAGCTTCACTAAGTGTTTGGCAGGACGAATAAGTTAAACCAAAAATAAGATTGAAGTACCAGAGAAAACCTGGGTGCTTTCTAAGGATTAAGGACCACTTTTTGATGATTTGTCTGGAAATATTATTTTCACCTCTGATTAAAACGTGAATTTGAGAGTTTACCGATGCTGGTTTCTATAAAAAAAAAATGTTTCTGCTTTAATTTATATTCACTTGTCTTTATTCTATCTTGATGAAATATGAAAAAATATTTGTGGCTAAAGCCCCGAGAGTAAAATGAAATTGCCATGAAAAGCTTCTCAAAAAAGAAATTTATCGTTCGGAGTCGACTTCAAACTGTAAGTCCCCTACCACACATGCATAAAATTAACACACCCAACATGGGTGATGTGAGAAGTTAGGTTGTAATCCTGATCAGAGATCACCAATGAATCGATTTTTCGCTACTCATAAGTACTCATGAAATTTTGAGTATGAGTGAGTCAACAGTATTGAAATTCAACTACTCTAATTCATTCGTACTCACTATAACATTGGTTTATAAGTACAGGTTGCAATGAGTATGAGTACAACGTTGACATCAAACTCATAACATTCGAAATATGTTTGATTCATACGCCTACTCATTCAGATTCATAAATTTAGAAAAATACTTATAATACTCATAAATGATTCGTGTTATTCGAATCATTCGTTAAAATTTATAGTCTTAGTTGTTGTTGCATTTACAAAAAAAAAAGAAGAAAGAAAAAGGCAAAGACAAGAGTATTGTAGTGTTCGTACGCGAATCTTGTAAATGTTGACTCATGGAGAGTCGAAATCAACAACATCATGCGTATTGTTAAGTATGAGTACGTTGAGTACTTCAAACTTTGAATATGAGTAGTATGAGTATGATATTAAAATAAGTATGAATGCGTATAAGTATCAGAAATTATGAGTATGATTTGAATCTACTCATTTTTTTGAATACTCATTGCTGATCTCTGATCCTGACTAAAGATTTGTAATGGTCATTTAAGTAAGTACGTAAGTGTATTGTACCTCAGCTTAAGGTAGGATACTATTTGGTAGCTTTAACGCTTTGAATTTTCATTGTGTTTTCCCTTTAAACAATTTTTCATATGACAAAAATGAATACATATAATGTACGTATGTATGTCTATAGGTATGTGTATATGTAAGTAACTTTTGTTCCTATTCAAAAATCAAACATCATTTTTGACTTATTTGGCAAAAGGCCCATATGCAGTAAAACTGAAAAAATGAAGAGAAAAAAAATTCGAATTGAATAACGAAATATGATAACAAAACTGAATTAAAAAAAGAGGAGTCGCACAGTAACAAATGTTCAAAATCTCATAAGAAGACACAATATTAGAAAACATTCTGCTGCTGGAATTTGGAGAAAAGAACTGAAATGAATTGAACTAAACGTTGTCGCATGACACACAATCATATTCAAAAAATATTTCAAAAGTGAAATGAAAAAAAAAGAAAAAAAATTAAAACAGAATGTCTTTCCTTCGTTTTTTTGTTGTTGTTGTTGCCAAGTGTTTGGCTCAAATCCGAGTATGAATAAATAATAAAAACAGAAATAAAAAATAAAAACTGAAAAGTTCAAAATAATTTCAAATATTATAAACGAGAGTAACGAGGGTAATATTATTTATTTGGCATCCAACAGCCAACATCAGCACGACACAACATTCAACTGCTGGCTGGTGTCTTAGAAAATGAGCCACAAACTCAAACCAATAAAAAAAAGAAGAGGGAGAGAGAGAGAGAGAGTGAGAGAGCAAAGGAATTCAAGAAAATTGATTTTTAAAATATGATTTCTTATTAAGACTTGGCAAAAGTCTTATTTCGAAAGTAAAAGTCTTTGCAAAAAAACACGGAATGAGTATTTTAAAGTGACAGTAAATTTAAAATTAATTTTGAATTTTAATTTGGCTTAAAGATTGAAAAAAGATTGAATTTTGTAAATGGTTGTTTTGAAACAATAAAAAGAAATAAGGGGCTCATTACTATCCGCTGAATACTTAGTTTCTTAGGCTCCCACGGATGATTATGTCTTCATGCATCCAGCAAAAGCATCATCAAACACAACATGAGATGATGAGAAAAGAAAAGTAGGACTGAAAGGACCATCTGCATACAATTTCCCAGCATTGTCCCAGAGGATGGTAATAAAAAGAATATACCCGCTGAAGGTACAATAAAAGAAATTAAAATTGTATGTCGATAACGCCTGACAGTGGATGGCTGCCTTTCAAAATGTAGTTGATTTGTGTTTGAACAAAGTATAGTGTTTCATAATGCCGCTGTACAAAATATATACAATGTATTATATTTCAAAACGTCGTCAATGTGTATTTTTAAAGCAGTCAAAAATCATTCAGACACCGGATTTATAGTTGATGCATTGTTTGGTTACTTTGCATATCTACATAGTTTATATACAGTAGCAGAACTGCATACAAACTTTGTATTGATACATTTTGGAAGGCAGCCGATCTTAGAATAAAACTCAGACACGAGCACAATATTACCATTTAAAATAAGAAGAAAATTTTACAAATTGGGCCATTATTTGACACCTGGGTGAGTTACATACATAAGTCAGCATTACGACCTAGCCGCTCTCACCACTTATGGTGTGTGTGTTAATTTTATACATGAGTGGCGGGTCAAACAGTTTTAAAGTTCACTCCAAACGACAGATTTTTGAGAAACTTTCAATTAGAAATTTTATTTACTCCCAGAGTTTCTTGCCAGAAATCTAAGAGGAAGCCGCCGAAGTAATATTTTTTCATATTTCGCTAGAGGTTTTTGTGACTTGGGATTGGAGCCGTGGCTTCACGTCTAATAAACCAATACACTACCTTCTAAACCACATACATACATAATTTGTCATTATAACCCTTCAGTCAGGATTGCGACCTAGTTTCTCACACCACTTATGTTGTGTGTGTGTATTGGGACCTACAGTTTGAAGTCGACTCCGAACGACAGATTTTTGAGAAACTTTTAATTGGAAATTTTATTTACTCTCAGAGTTTTTGCCAGATATCTGCTGAGAGGAAGCCGCCGAAGAAATATTTTTTCATATTTCGATAAAGGTTTTTGTCTGACCTGGGGTTTGAACCGTGGCTTCACGTCTAATAAGCCAACACACTGTCTACTAGACTACGGCGACTACAACTCGAGCAACAGCATCATCAAGCACAGCAGTTGATATGCAACCAGCATCCAGCTTCGTATGATTGCGTTAGAGGCTGGGAACAAAAACAACTGATGCCGAAAGTACAATAAAAGAGATTGTAAGTCTATGATGCATAACAGTGGGCCTGAGAATAAACTCAAGAAACACAACAATTTTACAAGTTATAAGAAGAAAAACTTCATAAATAGAAGAATATTCGGCTCCTGTCTGAGATAATATCGGAGAAACGGGAAGTTAAATATCTAAAAACATCACTGGATAGTAAATTGGCATGGAGGGCTCATTTAAAGAGCTCTCGAGGAAAGGCCAGACATGCCATAATTATATACAGACAGCCTGTCGGCAAAACCTGGGAATACAACAAAGGAATTATGCACTGGATGTATAATATGATAGTCAGATAAATAAAAGAATAGTCAGAATACATAGA
Organism: Sarcophaga subvicina; assembly: GCA_936449025.2. NCBI lineage: Eukaryota > Metazoa > Arthropoda > Insecta > Diptera > Sarcophagidae > Sarcophaga > Sarcophaga subvicina. The sequence continues at coordinate 27,261,100 of OW388084.2, forward strand.
CATACATAATTGGTCAGGATTACAACCTAGCTTCTCTCACAACATATTTTGTTTGTGTTAATTTTATACATGAGTGGCGGGTCAAATAGTTTTAAAATCGACTCCGAGCGACAGATTTTTAAAAAACTTTTCATGGCAATTATATTTATTCTCAGAGTTTTTTGTTGGAGATGTCTGACGCGGCGTTTGACCCGAGGACGTATGTCTTATTAGACAGCACACTACCTAGTATACTATGGCAAAATTCAAAAGAAATTTGAAAGCAGCTTGAATAGAGTTTGACGACATACAGGGATTAGCGTATCTTGGCATAACAGAAACAATGATAACCTATTTTCGAGCGGCGGTGAAGTTTCTGTTGGATTTGGATTATGGTAGTGAAGGCCAAACCCTAAGAGTTAGGATTAGGCTGATATGAGACATTTCTCATATGAACATCGTTAGAGAATTTCGGAATCTAAGGAATCGGTTGGCTGACAAACCCCTCGACCCCGCTCCTGGACAGAACCAAACGATTTTGTCAGACGTTTCGCAACGAGAATTAGTAACAAAATTGAATGGAGTAATAGAGAATGGAGATCTAGAATTTGTATATTCTTTTAAAAGTAGAACTGTTTTATTGTATACGGGTGAAGTATGGTCAAGAACAACAGGAGCAAATTTGGCGTCCTAGAAAAAAACATTCCCCATATATTATTGGAACATTTGCGGCATTAATGTATTCCAAGTGGAAACACTAGGTGCATATTAAGTGCTGGACAGAGGAGTGCCCTTGTTGATACGGAACATAATCCTGAAGCTTGTCAGGGCAGTAGGCTTAGGGAAGACAGTATACAAGAACGTATAATTATAAGTCCTAAAGCACAGTGGCCCTCAAAGCCAACATAAACCATGACAGCGATGAAACTCAGCGTGATTTGTGCTACAGAGTTATGGAAAATTGGATATTTGTGAGATGCACACCTACAGAAGCGTTGACGGACATTTGAACGATGTTATACTCCACACTTAATGGCATCAATAGGTCCTTCAAGCAAATATAAAATTACGATGATATCTCACACACATTTCATTTTATTTAAATTTAATGGAAGACCTGATGATTTCGCATATTCTGGGTCAGAAGGAGTTTAAAACCAAGCTTCACTAAGCCTTTGACAGGACGAACAAACAGTCAAACATAAAATACGATTCAGATGCCAGAGCAAACCTGTAGGCTTTGAAAGGCTTAAAGATCAGTTTTTACAATTTGCTTGGCCATAAGCTTTGTGTATAGAATTCTTTAAATCGACTTACATTTTTATAAATTATTTCCAATGCGTTATTCTGGACGCCAGCCGTTGTTATTCTGTTTTAGTTCAACGTGTATGATTTTGAATAAACAAATAATATAATGCCGGCATGTATCTCTGAATATAATTGTTACGATTTGCCATTCTTTTTTTAATTTTCTTGTTGCTTTTGTATGCCATGTAAAGAAATTTTTTTTTGGCAAAAATCATCGTCGTATGTTTTATGGGAAAGTGAAATTGAAAACTTTTTCAATTTAATGCGGTTTATTTAATCGTGATTGTTGTAAACGGATTCATATGTTTTAAGCCAAATTAAATTTCTTTTTGTTTGACAACTTTATGTGTGAGACTTTACATGAATGTTTAAAACATTTAAGGATAATTATCCTTTCACGAAAAAAGCTTGAGTTAATCTTTAAAATGGAATTAAGAAATCAGATTTTTTTAGGTTTTTTTTAAGTATTGCAATGTGGTAAAATTTCGAAATTAATACCCACATTCCAATATATACATACATACATAATTGGTCCTTACAAACCTTTAGTCAAGGTTACGATCTAGCTTTTAACACCACTTATGTTGGGTGTGTTAATTTCATATATTAGTAACAGGACTTACAGTTGAAAATCGACTCAGAACGACATTGCATTGGTGTCTTGTGCAGAGGTCAGCAATGAGTATTCAAAGCGTTGAGTAGATTCGAATCATACTTATAATTTCTGATACTTTGATTCATACTTATTTTAATGTCATACTCATACTACTCATATTCAAAGTTTGAAATACTCATGTTACTCGTACTTAACAATACGCATGATGTTGTTGATTTCGACTCTCCATAACTTATCGTATACACAAATCACAAAATAAGTGTGATTCGCGTACGAACATTACATACTCGGAAGAAGGTTATGTGTTTGCTCTGCTTGCTGTCTTTTTCTTTTTTGTTTATGCGTCTTTCTTCTTTCTTTGTAAATGCAACAACAACTAAGACTGTACATTTTGATGAATGATTCGAATCACTCGAATCATTTATGAGTATTATAAATATTTTTCTTAATTTATGAATCTGAATGAGTAGGCGTATGAATCAAACATATTTCAAATGTTTGACGTTAACGTTGTACTCATACTCATTGCAACCTGTACTTATAAATCAATGTTGTACTGAGTACGAATGAACAAGAGTAGTTGGATTCCAATACTGTTGATTCACTCATACTTAAAATCTCATGAGTATTTTTGAGTAGCGAAAAAGCGATTCATTGCTGATCTCTGGTCTTGTGCTATTAGGTTTTACATTACTGTTTAAGCGTTAGAAAAAGTATCCACTTTCCTCTGAATACCCTTATTTTTTGAAAAGAGTAAACATCCTCTTTTGTTATGAGTGAATGATGCACACCATGTGCTTTTATTCTCTCATATAAATTAATTCAATTACTACTCTTTTGATAGTCCATCAGAATCAATTTCCGCTTATGCTCACTTTCTTTTGTTTTATCCAACTTCAGAACGAGGTGTACATTGTACCACTTTCTTATTACAATGACTTATTTGTAATGATTCAATTCAATTTAAAAGTTATAACGTTGACCCATATTCGTCCAAGTTACGGTATTAGAGTCGAAATCTATTTTTTTGTTTATCCTTTATGTTGACAGCAGGAAAAACATACGTAAGTACGTCAACAGCGACCATAACTGTGTATGCAAATATATTTTATATGGGAATTCATATGTTTGTAAGTATATTTCTATTTTTTTTCATCTCTCTGGTATTTGTTGCAATTTTGATTTGTTTTTATGCATGAACTCTTACAATAACAGAAGTTTTAGGAAGGTTTAGTACAGTAAATATTAAGAACATATGGTGAATGGCTTACAATGCGAGATACAACCGCTCTTCCCTATGTATGAGAAGCTACAAGACTACATTCGGCAAAGGTTTCAAGAGTTACAACAAGATTATAGTGATGATGAAGCAATTACATTTCAAGGCATTGTAGAGGAAGTCGCCGTACTCTAGTAGGTAGTGAAAAATATTTTTGTTCGTCGACTTAATCTCTGTGAGTAAATAAAATTGCCATGAAAAATTTCTCCAAAAATCTGCCGTTCGGAGTGAACTTTAAACTGTAGATCCCGCCTCGCATGTATAAAAGCAGCACATACGACATATGTGGTGTGTGGAGAAATCCTGACAGAAGGTTTGTAGTGACCAATTATGTATGTATGTCCCCTTAGATTTACTTTTTATAAAAAAAATTCCATTGGCAAAAACCATTGACCAATGACCATTGACCATTAGCAGCTTGTAAACAACTATCATCCGCATAATTCAAAGGCTTTAGTTGATGTAAAGACCTTGCAGTTGCTCTTCTCGCTGACTATAGTTCGCTCATAATATCATTCAACACACACATTGGTTAGCAGTTGACGTTACGTAAATGCTGGCAGTGAAATGAACTATTGCTTCCCTTGTGAATATTTCTGCATACTCGTATTTTTCCATTTCTATTTGACTTTGATGCTATCTCTGTATATGTAATTAGGTTAGGTTAGCGGGTAGCTTGCCGTTCACAGACAACTTCGCTCGGTCGCCCATATGGCCCATTGTGTTACCTAATGTAAGGTAGGTAGGTGAACCATTAGTTGTCGGTTTGAACTACCTCGAATTTCAGAGGAAACCAACCAGCTCCCTTTGCGGCAGCTGTTGTACCGATTCTGTTTCTTTCACATCCTGACAGCTTATGCGTAATCCGGGTGGGGTAGACCAAGCTTCTCAGCGAAACTGCCAATAGCGCATTGTACTTTTAGAATTTCAGTTAGAAAGCAAACCGTTCTCTTGTCGAACTCAAGTAGATTCTTTGTTTTCCTTCTGTCCACTGCTGCACACATACATACATAATTGGTCATTACAATCCTTCAGTCAGGATTACGACCTAGTTTCTCACACCACTTATGTTGTGTGTGTTAATTTTATACATGAGTAGCGTGACCTACAGCTTAAAGTCAACTACGAACGACAGATTTTTGAGAAACTTTTCATGGCAATTTTATTTACTTTCCGGGTTTTTGCCAGAAATCCGCTGAGAGAAAGTCGGCGAAGAAATACTTTTTGTATTTTGTTTTGATGTCTGGCCTGGGGCTCGAACCCTGGCTTTACGTCTAATAAGCCTTCCCACTGCTGCACACAGCAGTTTTCAAATTCGGCAAACAGTTACGTTGGACCACCTACGGTTTGTTGTATTCCATGCTGTTTTTTTCAATTTGAAGAAGTATTCTTGTTGGGGCGCATATGTCTTTTCGTTTCCATCTATGCGACAGTGGTCGGGAACCCAGTAGAGGCGGGTGTGATGGCAACGTACACGGTGTAGAGAGTCTATGCAACTCCTGACGCCCTTTAATTTGATGAGGAAGGGCCCCAGCGATTTGATTGCTTTTTGACTGCAGATTCCCGCATCAAATACCCGTCTCGCATCTTCCTCCATTCGAACGACATGGCCGAGCCAGCGCAGCCGCTGGATATTAATACGCTGCACAACATCTATGTCGTTGAGGAGCTCATACAGCTCACTGTTATATCGGATACGGAAATCATCGCGTTGGCACACTTTACCGAAGATCTTGAGCAGGACTTTTCTCTCGAACACTCTCAAGGCCGCTGCATCTGTAGTTAAGAGGGTCCATGCCTCTGCGCCATAAAGAAGCACGGGTAGGATGAGTGTCTTGTAAAGTTTTAGTTTTGTCGCACAAGAGAGGTCTCTGCTAGTCAATTGCCTATTGCGACCATAGTAGCACCTGTTGGCAAGAGTGATCCTGCGCTTGATCTCCAGACTGACATCATTTCTGGTGGTAACGGCGGAGTAAAAATCTTTCAAGTTGTAACTTTTCAGTAATTTTGCAATGACTGACTGCCTTTACCTAAATTTCAGAATGATTTGATATAAGATTACTCGCTTAAAACTGTAGGACTATAGAACGAGAGGAAAATATGATGAAAATCATGGCAATTAACCTAAAAGTATGCCTTAATCCTTGTAATAAATTTAGAATTTCCAAAGGAGCCTGTATTTAGGAGTGTACCAGAAGCTATGGAAAGTATAGAGGATCGCAAAGTCTGAAGAGACCGTCATAAACTATCTCTCCCATAATTATTTACAACCACCAATCAATTATTAAAAAACTCCCTTCGAAGATAATCAAAATTTCTCTTAAATTATCGGAAAAAAGTAACTAAAAAAAAAACACAACAGCAACAATAACAAATTGCCGTTTTTTCTCATGCCTTTTTCACTAACACTCTCCCCCAGCACGTCTGAGAGATAGAAGAGATAAAAGAATGGAAACGTGTATGCAAATTTCAATTTTTACAAATAAAGTGCGGGTGTGTTATTTCGTTGCCATTGTAACAGTTACTTTTCAAAGAAAAAAAAAACTTCAATTTGTGGTTGCTGTAGAGAGCCATCACACAATAATAAAATACTCAAGTTTACTGTTATTTATAATTGGGCATTGCTGTGTGTACAGAACAGAGCAGAGCACATAGTCTGTCTATACAACAATCATTGACACTCCTGCTACATACACTCACTTTTCTCTTTTCGTTCTGTATGTATTTGTTTTGATTAAATTCGTTGAGTGTTGTAACAAACTTTTACGTAAATGTGGGTGTTTGATTACAAGTTGTTGGTGATGCAGTTGTTGGAGTGTGCGGTGGTAGCCGTATGCAAGTACTCAAAACAGTTCAAAAAATTAACGTACTTGTAAGCGATACGTATGTGTGTATGTGTGTGAGTATTTATTTCTTCAAATATAATTTAAATAAAATTTGTTTGTGTAAAAGACAGAGCGAGAGACAGAGAGAGTCAAAGAGTATCAATTAATAATGCCTTAGCATATGTGTTCACTCACAGGCATGCATGCATGCATGTAACTTTGTTTATGCGCTTAATATGCATGCATTATCAATCATAATTATGGCATTATAACTGTGTCAATAGAGACATTTTTTGATTCAGTTGGTGCTGTTGTTGTTGTTGCTGTGTACAGTGGTTTCCAGATTATCATAATTGTGGGTTATTGTCTTTGTGTTGCATTTAATAACTGCCGTTTAATCACTTTTTTCCTTCTCTTTTAAATTTTTTTGTTTTTCATCTTTCCCTTCTTTCAGAATTCGTTGAATTTGACTTTAATTGAGCATTCGAAATATTAAAATTGAACAGATTTCACGTGAATGCAGAAACAATCACCAGAATAAAAATGTTTTACGTTGGAGGTATTTTGAAACGAAAGAGGAAAATCACCGTAAATATGTAAACGATAGAACACAACACGACCGCAACTTAGGAGAAAGTTGGGAAAATATTTTATTTCACCGAGAGTGTACGAAAAGGATAATATCAATCCACTTAACCGACATCTACTACATATGTACCTAATATAATTGGTCATTAAAACCCTTCAGTTAGGATTACGACATAGCTTCTCACATCACTATGTTGTGTGTGCTAATTTTTTTATACATGAGTGGCGGGACCTACAGTTTAGAGTCGACTCCGAACGAGAGAGAAACTTTTCATGGCAATTTTATTTACTCTCAGAGTTTTTGTTGGAAATCTGCTGAGAGGAAGTCGCTGAAGAAATATTGTTTCATATTACGTTTTGATGAAGATGTCTGACCTGGGATTTCAACCGTAGACCACGGGACTTTGACCAACTTAAATTTTTAATTTGTTCGTAAACTAATTACACAGCCCTGCAAATTTGGACTTTTTTGTGCAAATAAGATGGCTCCATATGTTTCAAAAACTTTCCATCAGGTCAGGTTTTCGAGAAAAAGAAACACATTACGCTGATTACAGATCTTCATTCAGATTTAAAAAATTCAAAATGGCGAATCCAATATCTGATTAATTTTTATAAACCTGGATCCGCCATTTTGAATTTTTTAAATCTGAATGAAGGTCTTTAATCAGCGACCCCAAAAACCCCTGAGTTACAATTTTCAAGTAAATCTGATTAATTTTTAAGGACCTCTGTAATGTGTTTCTTTTGCTTTTGCACCCCTTAACATAAACCCACCCCCTACTTTAAGGGTGCATGCAAACAATTTGGCTGTGGGCTCATTTTAAAGAGCAAAGATCAATTGTCAATTTCTGATAATAGCGATGGTTCTAGCACGTCAGTGTTTAGCGCTACAATTATTCAAAAACGCTATTTTTAGGGATTTCAACCCCCTTTTTCTAGAAAACCTGACGTGATGGAAAGGTTCAGCGCGCAAAATGCCTTCGGAAACACCTGGAGCCATCTTATTTGCAAAACCCATGTAGGGCTGTGCTATTGATACAATATGGGAATCCATATATGCCTCCTGTGTCAGGGGGCAAGAAAGCTTCTGCCTATGCAGCTACGCCGTATAGCCATAAGGAGTTATTAAATAGGGTCTTCTTTAAGCGCTTATTATTTTTAAATTTAAATAAAACAAACCAAAGTTTGAAAGACCCTTTGACGTCACAGCCACTTTGAGTGGAGTGTATCCAAAATGTCCAATTTTCCATGACTCTCGAAAAGTTATACTGAATTTGACCGATTGCAAGGATTGTAATTTGGACTTTATTCGCATACTTCTAGGACTCTACAAGAAAACGTCTAAGCGGATGAAATCGCGCGATCTCAGTGGCCAGAGGGGCGACCATGTCCTTGAATGGTTTGTGCAGAATATCCAATATGACAGCAGATGTGTGTTACGTATTACCGTTTATGCCATTAGTGTCCAGATCATCTAATTCAGACCTAAATAAGTTGATAATCATAGATCTTTAGTGTTCACCATTAACAGTGAGGGCATGGCCAAAGAAGTTCTCAAATTACTATGGGCAGCTGAAGCCTACAGTCATAAATCCACGCCAAATAGTGACTTCTTGGGGATGCATTGGATGCTCTTGAATCTAATGAGGATTGGCCTCGTTCCAAATTTGATAAATTTGTTTGTTTACGTACCCTTTCACGCTGAAAATTATTTTGAAAATTAGGGTGCCATTACCTAATCCATTCGAGGAATACACATCATTGTTCATGGTCATCCATGGTGAATCTATTTGCACACCTTCCAGCGGCCTGTGAATATTGGCCATGGATGATGAAACGATTTCAGAAAGAAGACGCTTAGTCCATCAGACACTAGCAAAATAAACGCTTCCTTGTGTTGCCAACGAAGTTATAAGAATATTCGATTCAAGTTTATTTATATATATACTCGTACATATGTAATGTACATTTATCTCCTGTAATACGTCCGTGATTTTTAACTCCGTTTTAATCTTTGTCATTTTATTAGCAATGGATATCCTTGTGGTATGGAACCCATATAAGAGTTACCTTTGAATGACCAGCAATTAGCTCTGGCTCTCATGAATGTCACCGTAGTCTAGTAGGTAGTGTGTTGGCTTAAATAGACGTAAAGCCCGGGTTCGTATCCCAGGACGGAAATCAAAACGCAATATGAAAAAAAAATATTTCTTCGCCGACTTCCTCTCAGCAGATTTCTGGCAAAAACTCTGAGAGTAAATAAATCTGCCATGAAAAAGTTTCCCAAAAATCTGTCGTTCTGTTCTGTTTCCCAAAATCTACAGTTCGTCAAACTGTAGGTCAAGCCACTCACGTATAAAATTAACGCACACAACATAAGTGGTGTGAGAAACTAGGCCATAATCCTGACTGAAGGGTTGTAATGGCCAATTATGTATGTATGTATCCTTATGGTATGGAACCCATACAAGAGTTATCTTTGAATGACCAGAAATTAGGCCTGGTTCTCATGGACAAGGAGGATATCAAGATAACATTCATAAGGGACTTGTATTCTGGCCATCTAGGATTTTTAGGGAATATCTCATCGCCCAACGATCATTGAGCAGCTTTCACTAAAAAAATATTGCTGTCAAATTATCTTAGTATTTAAGCATTACAAAAATACAGGTTTGGGCAGGATTTAATTGCTTTGAGCCTTGAATCCCACTATTGAGGTAGACTGCAGTTTTAAATGTGGAAACATGACTTTATTCCCGAGGACAAATTACAGGACTTGTGAATGAATTTATTTCGATCACGATTGCACGAGTTTTTCGGTCAAGAGCCTCCTGATTAGAGCCCTGGTGCTAACTTGGAATAAATAATTTTTAGTTTTTTGAGTTAAGATTCGAAAATGTATTGACAGTTAAATGACAGTTAAATCGGTGTACTGTACTACGTAAACCGTGTATATTTTCTCACTTGATGTCTCTTCTTTTTTTGCATTGTTTTTGTAGAGTTTTGTTTGACAACAAAAATTTGTTTACAAACAACAATTTTTATGTCATACAAATACATACCTACATACGCTTACAAAATATGACTCTATTACTCTCCTAAAACACTAAAAAGAAAGCATTTCAACTCTCTTTTTACCCCCATAAAAAGGAAAACAAACAACTCCGCTAAGTGGCTCTCTATTCCAGCAGTTTTTCATTTCTCTCTCTCTCTCTGGGGACCGGGAACAATGAATTCGCCTTAAATCATCTGAAAGTCAAGAGAACTTAAATTTAAAAACACAGAGTAAAAGATAAGAGACTGAGAGAGAGAGAGTAAGAATCATTTTGGAGCTGGATTAAGTTAACAACAACACCTGCAAAGGAGACAAAAACGATTGAAACCCACTTCAGTGAAGCGAAACTCGCTTAAACTTCTTTTCAATGGAATCTTGACTGTCAGTGTGTTTTCTAAACCTCTGGCATAAGGATGATTACATACATACATGCGGTGGCCGTTTTTCTTTTCATTTTTAGTGGATATCTTTCGATTTGGCATGGATGAGGCTGCCTGTATGGGCTGTATTGATTACATGTTGTATGGACTTTGAAGTTTATGTTGGCAATATATGGAGGTGTTTTGTTATTGTTGTTTTGGGTTTTAATTTTCCTCAAAAAAGAAAAAGAAAATACAGATACAAAGATATTTTGCCAAAGATAAGAAAACAGACGCGTGCCTGTGGGATGGTTTGTTTAGGTTGCAACGTTTGGCTTACAAGACGGAAAATCGGATTTAAAGACAAGCAAACAAACAACCAAACTGCCGCCTTTAAGTGTTGGTTAAAAAGTGGTGGCTTAAACAGGCGTTAAGTAGGCTTATATGATACAGATGATCATATGCTTTTCTTGTTTGCTTGCCTGCCGTCTAATGCTGGAGAAGAGGAGTTTTTCGTTTTTAAGGAAGAAAGTTTTGATTTTTATTTTCAAAATCTTTTGGTTAATTAAACGCCTCTAACCAAATAGCAGACTTAATTACTCATGCAAATTATGTTTAAACCGGTGTTGTTGTTGTTGTTGCTGTATATTTTTGTGTGTTTTTTTTTGTTTATCACATACTTCTGCGTTTAATTAATCATTTTGACCTTTCCATTCGATTGCATATTTTATGTCCGTCTGTCTGCCTCTCTATCTTCATTCATTGTTTGGCTGTCTGGCTTCTATGTTTCGTAAAAAGTTTCCTTTTGTGCCCTCTTATATGGTTTTTTAATGGCGCGAAGGGGTTAAAAAATATATTTGGGGTTGTTTTGCTTGATTGCCTGATTGTGATGTTTTGTTGCTGATAGCGCCAGCAAATGTTTAAATATGACTCTCTATAAGTCCATAACATTAACGTGTTTTAAACAGGCAGTGTGGTTAAGGCTTTAGAAAAAAACGCTTAAAATAATATATAATTGGTCATTGCAACCCTTCAGTCAGGACTACAACCTAGCTTCTCACACTACTTATGTTGTGTTAATTTTATATATGAGTGCTGAGACATACAGTTTAAAGTCGACTCCGAACGATAGATTTTCGAGAAACTTTTAATAGCAATACTATTTACACTTAGAACTTCTACTAAAGATCTGCTGAGAGGACGTCGCCGAAGAAATTGTTTTCTAATTTCGTTTTGATATCTGACCTACCGATCATAACTGCTGAAGTTCTGTGTTTATATCTATAACTCCTCGGTTGGCCAATCGTTTTTAAAATACCACTAAAATACTTTCACATATCTTCCGAATGTGGCGTAGTATAATGGTCAAAGGGGTGGGTGATTTAAAAGTTTAAATTTAAAAAAGGAATAAAACCTAAACGGTATGAAATATTGTAAAAATTTATTTGTTTATTGTGAAGTACAATTGTTCCGGTAAGAAAAGGAAGTGATTTCATTAATATGGCTGCCGCGGATGGCCTCATTCATGAACAAACCAGCTTCGAATCCAGGAGAAGAGAATTCTCCAATTCTGCTCCAAGTAATCCATTCTGGAAATGTCAGAACGCACCATAATATAATAAAATTTCACAAACGAATATCGTAGGAATATAAATGTCATCTCTTGAGCTACTCGAAATGTGGGGAAAAAAAGTAGTGTTCTTTTCAATGCAATGTTCTTATTATAGCATAGAGGAAGTGGCGAAATTATACTAGACGGCCACAGCAATGTTCTTAGCCTACATGTCTTCCGTATGCTTTTCAAGGTGGTGTCTAGCGTCAATAAGAATAACTCTCTTCTGCGTATTACTTGATAAATGCTCAAGTCTTCGTTTTCCACATCATAGAGCCTGCATATTGAGCTTGAATCGATTCCTCTTCTAAAACTAGTATATTTTGAGTTTACTATGCTCGATAATATGCCGCTTGCAATCCTTAGGCTACTTTTTGATAGTCTGCCGCATAACTTAAATCGCTTCTCATTGTAATTATCCAACAAAAGCTACGATTACCTCAAATGCCGTCTTGTTGAGAAGAGTGTCTGCATCACTTCACAGAAGATTTCTCGCAAACCCTCTGGGAGAAACTAAAAATTGCCATGAAAAGTTTCTCAAAAATCTGTAGTTCGGAATCGAACTAACTGTAGATCCCGCTCGTCATGTATAAAGATAAGTTACATAACATATGCAGTGTGAGAAGCTAGGTCGTAATCCTGACTAAAAAGGTTGTAATAACCAATTATGTATGTACGCGTCTGACTCACTTCATCTTTCCTTTCGCAGAGCATACTTTTCCCAAGCTCTATTCTAACTCCACAGATAGCATTTGGTTTCATCTCCTTGCAAGCTGATCTCCCCATTGCCGAAAATTTCTACGAGAATGATTGTCCTCCTCTCTTCATATTTTTTTTCGTAGAGCATTCTCTTTCCAAAGCCAGCTTCCTATTCTAAAGAAAGCTTTTGACTTTATCTTCTTGCAAGCTCGACCTCCTTATTGAATCAAATTTCTACGTTGCTGATTCAATTTTATATTTTGAGTGCGTTGAGGATAATCGAACTGCTAGTTAGTATTGCTACATATCGTCCTCTGAACTTCCTGTGCAAGTTGAAATAAGCTCACCTTTCGACAATGTAAACTTTCGCTTGAAAGTAACTCGAAATTTTCTTTTGTATCTGTCCCTCTATATATCCTTGACCCATCAGTATATCACAGAATGGTCTCACTCCCAGAAGTGTACGAATCAGCCAAAATTTTCCTTTCAGTCTTCTTACCCAGTCTCACTGCGAAGCATATGCCAAAATCATAAAGTTTACTGGCATCGTCTGGCAAATCGGAATTCTTACAAATTTGACTTCTACGGTCACACTGCCCTCTGATTAATATCGAGTTAGACTTGTCTCCGTTTAACCTAACCATAGTCTGCATTGTGCTGGTACTCACTACCTATGAAATGGTCTTCAATAAAACATAGCTCACAGGGTCGTTGAAGAGCAGGCTGGTTATTCCAACACAAACCCATTTAAAGACACTGACGTTTGCCTCACTTAAAAACCAGAAACGTTTATATCTTAAAAAATTTCGTTCTGCTTATTTCTTATGAATAACGCAAGTTTGGCTACATTGCCAATTATATGTGTGGCATGCAACGAGCGGTGGTAGAGAAATAATAACAATAACTTGACTTTTAATGTTTATATATTTTTATTATGATTTTTATACAAACATTTCTCGTTGGTCTATTGTTGTTGTTGTACAAATTTATTAGTGGATGTAGTAAGTATCTGTGCGGTGCGGCAACATACCAACGTCATTATACTTGTCTTCATGTGCACCGTCATCAACGGCATTATACTGGAACTTAAGTTTTATAAATTGACAGAAGAGCTTAAAATTCGTTAAATTTTAAAAAACGCCAGTGAAAACTGTAAAAAAGGAGACGAGAATGAACAGAACAAAGGGGGTTGAAAATAGAAATTGAAAATGAAGGCACGGCAAAACGAAAGAGAGGAAAAGTTAGCAGAAAAAAAAGAAGAGGAATTTCTAGCACAAATGATAACAAAGGAAATACGATAGAGTTGGTAAGAAATTCAAACAATTTTTTTTGCCTGTTAAAACCCACAAAAGTATGCAATGGTATTGCTAACATAAAGAATTATTTTTTTCAATATTTTTTTTAATCGATTTCAAGGAAAAAAGAAAAGTTTCTTAAATGAAATATCAATTACTTTTGTTGTTATTAAATTAATTTACCAAATAATTAAAAATTTATATTCAGAAATTCTATATAAATATCCAATGCGCCTTAAAGTATACTTCAATCGAATAATGAAAATATTATTTATTATTTTGACTTTTACTGTTTATTGTCATGTCATGAATTGATTTTCATTTATTTTTAACATAATTTACCATAAAATTGCTTCATAAATAATTCATAAACAGCCAGCCAGCCAGCCATCTCCTCAAGGAGTTCAGTATACAAATTGACCCAATTTGAAAATTGATAAAGGCTTTAACTATTATTATAAGGTTTAATGATTGTTTTCCCTCATTCCCATGTCATGAGTAGTTTTGTTTCTGTTATTGTTTAGTAATAATTTAAATCCATTGAATATTTATGAAAAATCAAATTGAGTTCATCATCATCACAGTAAAACCTTCTAGACCTGTGTTTATTTTACAGTTTGATAGCTTTCAAGCAGTTCATTTACTTGTGGTTTTCACTGTATTTCCGTAATATGTTTAGTTGTATCATTAGGAATTCATAAATCAATTTGTATTGACATTCGTCCAAGTCATCTTGGCTTTGAGTGGCCAAAAAGTTTGTTGGTTGGTTGTTTTTTTTTTGGTACATAGTTTGGCTAATTACTAAATGAATGAAAGAGCAAATAATACTGTTCCTTGTTGCTAAACGAGGGTAGCATCTAAATTAGTTCAACGGACGTAACCTTCGTAAACAAAGGCAATCTTATAAAACATGCTTTCTCCTCACTTTGCCTTCAACATAAAGTCGTTGAAGTCTATTAGAAGTCTCTGAAGCTTATTAGATTAGATACCGTAGTTTTAAGTCCCAGTTCTGATATCTCAAACAAAACGGAAAGTGATAAAAATTCTTCTTTCGGTGACTTCTTCTTAACAGTTTTTAAGGCAAAAACTTGAAGAGTAAATGAAATCGTCATGAAATGTTGCTCAAAGCTTTCGTTCTGAGTTGGCGTTGAACTATAAGTCCGGCTATGTCCAGTTCTGATATATTAAACAAGACGGACTGCGAAAAAAAATACTTCTCTCTGCGACTTCTTCTCAGCAGTTTTGTTTTACAAAAACTAAAAGAGTAAATAAAATTACCATGAAATGTTGCTCAAATCTGTTGTTCGGAGTCAGCGTTAAATTTCAAATTCCGCCATGTCCAGTTCCGATATCTCAAATGAAAGGGAATGTGAAAAAATACTGCTTTCGGTGACTCCTTCTCAGCAGATTTCCAGCAAAAACTCGGAGGGTAAATAAAATTGCCATAAAAAGTTTCTCAAAAAAATCTGTCGTTCGAAATCGACTTTAAAATTTAGGTTCCACCATTCATGTATAAAAATTAACACACTTAACGTAAGTGGTGTGAGAAGCTAGGTTATAATCCTGACTAAAGGGTTGTAAAGACCAATTAAATCGATGTTTATACTGAGAAATGGCCATCGAAGCGCCTGATAAACGTCACAGAAAGTATCCCACAAACTCAACATTTTCCTTAACATGTTATCGGGTAAATGCCAGGCATTTGGACTGAATAATGTGTCAACAATAGTTGTAGTCCTATACTCTGCTAGGAATTAAGGATAATAGAAGAATAAGATTATATCGGATGGGCCATCTATGGGTTTCAATTCGAACCATAGGTTATTTCGATTCTGGCAATACTTAGGTCATTCGCCACTGAACGTAATGAGTCTATTTACGCTTGAGCAACGTTGAGATTTACTAGGCCAACGAGAAACTGCACGATGATGTCGATTTTGCAAAAAAAAATCATCTTTTCAACTGAAGCTCATTTTCATCTTGATGGGTACGTTAATAAGAAAAATTGCCATACTTATGGCTCAGAAAACCCATATGTGGTCTTATAGAAGCCAATGCACCCATTACGAGTGACTTTTTGGTGCGGCTTGAGGCATCATTGGCCAAATTAGGATGGCGCAACCATTATATATAAATATATATTCCCGAAAGTATATGTTAATGGACAATTAGGCGCCATTTCCTTTTTAAGTTGCCTAATTTTGTTACCTCCCTCGCAGATGCTATAGAAGAAGATAAATTATTTTGTATGTATAATTAAATATTTTTGCACAAAAATCGTAATAAATAATGATTTTACATTAACTTAATGAAACTTTAGCCACTAATAGCATCATTACTATTGATTCTTAAAAGCCTTAAAATATTCTGTAATTATTTACCATTAAACCAGTAGCAACTAAAAGCATGCTTAAAAATTTTTTTCAGTTTCCTAATAAATTAAAAACAAGAAAGTATGCAAAGAAACTTTAATGGAAAAAAAATCTTTTAAAAGAAATTTCTTTTAAAGTGATGCTCAAAAGTGAATTTCTTGTGTAGAGCACAACTTCTTTGGGAAATTTAAAAGAAATGAAAAAATAATTAAAAACAGAAGCCTTTGAAAATCTATTTTAATAGAAAAGTGCCTGTTTTGGATTTTTACTTTTTTTAATATAAAAAATGTGAATCTATTATAAGAAAAAATAAAAAACTTTATTAATTAACGCTTAAAGTCTTACAAAATCAATTTCGTTTTAAAAATATAATCATTTGCAAGGAATAATATCAAAGGAACAATCTTTTTTAATGAGTTTTAAAGGTTAGCAGTAATTAAAAAAAGAAGGAAATGAAATCTATTTAATTATTATTTTTTATTTCTTTCATTTCACACCAATCGATGACATGACTTCCGCAAATCCCCGCATCAAATATCTATCTCGCCAGTTCATCCTCATCCATTCGAACGACCATGTCGTTGAGGAGTTCCTGCAGTTCACTGTTGGTTCAAATATGCTGCATGTCCATACTTGTAGACAACATATACTTCGTTTTGTCCTCATTGAGTGTCAGGACCCATTTTAGTAGCACTAAAGGCAGCAGTAACATCTCTGTTGGTACGTGCTATGATATCAATGTCGTCAGAGTACGCAAGCAATTGGACTCTTTCATAGAAAGTATTGCAATTGCGATGCACTCCCGCATTCCATAGAATACTCCCCTTGAGGGAGCTGTAGAGGACGCAAGGTAAGAGATCGCCTTGTCTCAAATCTCTTTTCAGCGCAATTACCTAGCATAAGTTTAGGATGACTCAAACCCGTTTCAATTGAGATGTGTCTTCTGCTCTCATCTTCATCTTTCCTTTCCTTCCGAACTCGTTTAACTTCTCAATGGAAAGTTTTTGGCTCCACCAAATATGTGGAAGCACCTCTTTCTGCAAGCTTATCTGTCTGTTTATTCTAGGGAATTATCTAAAGACCTCAAGATGATCCTATTTTTTCCCTACCCAGGCAGGCCTTTACTTATCTTTAGTCATGCTCACAGAGGTTCAGTGCTGGAATGGCAGCGTGACTGTCAAACATTATTGCTGTTTTCCATCCTTTGTACTTAATGACCAAGTTGAAATGAACATATTGTTTTATTGCGTATACTTACGCTTCAATTCCTCCACAGTTCATTGTTGGATCGAATGTGGTAATCATAGCCAACTTGCACTTGACCGAAGATCTTACGTTGGACTTTTCTCTCGAATGCTCTTAAGACTGCTGCATTAGTTCTTAATAGGGTTCTGGCTTCTTGCCATAAAGAAGCACAGGGGAATGAGCATTTTGTAGAGTATTAGTTTCGCCGTATGCAAGAGGTCTCTGCTACTCAATTGACTATTGAGACCATAGAAGCACCCGTTGGCAAGAGTGATCATATGCTTGATCTCCGGACTGACATCATTTTTGGTGGTAATGGAGGAACCAAGATAAATAAATTCTTTGACTATATCGGAAGTATAATTAGCGGCCGGAAGCTGGGATCATAAAATCTGCTATACTCTCCTGAAAAAGTTCACAATGCAGACAAAATATTTTCTATCGAACATTTATAAATCGTATCTGCGCGTAGTTTCTGAAGGGACCTGTGCCCATTTTCTGTATAGAATTACTCTGGTCGACCGAAACATGTAACTTTCATCCGAACAGTCTTTGCTATTTTAGCAAGTAATGTTGCTAAATATTTTTTTCATTTCTTAGCAATCTAATCGCTGCTGATGATTAATTATCATACGGCCTATCGAATAATTATCGACTTTTTTGGAGATGAGAATTCTTTGAAAATTTTCAAGATTTTTTTGCCGATTTCTGAGGAATTTCTTTCAATAAAAAATCATACCAAGTTTAGCTACAGTAGCTTAATAATTTTCTTTTAATTCATTGTTGTTGTTGTTGTTAGTTTTGTTGTTTTTTGTTAAAAAAAAATTTCTACAAATTATCGCCTTTTTGGAAATCATTATCAATCATCCATCATTTTCATATGTTGTGGTCTGCATTTTTTCTCTCCTGTTGCTGTTGTTGTTGTTGTTGCAAAAAGTAGTATTGCTGTCGTTGTTGTTGCAGCAATTGGTGTTTAAAGCTCTCTTTTTTTTGCGCTGGTGTGGCTTTTGCTAACTAATTTGGCAAATCGTTAACAACAACCAGCCAAAACTATGAAAGAAGGCAATTTAACAGTAGCAGAAACAGCAATTTTTAAATATTTTACCAGCATTTTCTAATACTCATATCCATTCCATGCCATGCCATACCACTGCCATCATACCATAGATGTTTCAACAAAACAATTCATCCACAATCAAGCAACCTAGTCAAACAATCTATTCAAGCTCAGTGCTATATAGTGGAGCTAAACCAATTGTCTGTCGTCTTATTGTTGCCACTAAATATGGTCACGACAATGTTTATAACGATCTTCGTTTCTTGTGATCATCATTACCACCACATAGACTTCATCATTATCATCATCATCATAATAATCGCTTTGGAAAAACTAATGGCCAAACAACACCAATGTCTAACGGTGTAGTGATGTTGTCTATGGTGATGGCGATTGGCTGATGATGATGATAATGATGACTCACATTAGAAGCAGTTGCAAGGAATAGAAAAAAAACAGAAAAAGAATAGAAAACATAAAGAAAAACCTGGTAAATGTTGATTTTAACACCCATACAAGTAATTGCCAGCCAAAAATGAATCTTTGTTAGACGTGTTTCCAAAAACTTATTTGCTGTGGCTGTTTGTTGCTCCACGCCATAATTTTTCCGTGGTCTGGTCATCTATGTTTGTTGTGCTGCTTATAGACATGGCTTCAAACAATTCAAACAAACAACAACAACAACAACAACATCAGATATTTGAAGAGGAATAATAATAACGAACAGCCAACACAGTGCTTAAACACATTATAAACCCACCAAGCCGGTAAATTCCAAAAATATTTCGTTTTTTTCGCTGTGTTGGCCCAGACGTCTGTTAACATGTTTAAACAAAAATAATACAACACCAACAAATAATCAACAATAATAATAATAATAATAATACAATAATAAAAAATAAACTTTTGTTGAATTTGTTGTTGTGTGTCGATTTCTTAAGCGATACCACCAATTGCTTTATATATTGGGTCATAGGAAAAGTAGCGGATATATTCTGGGAAAGGAGGAAGGATAAGACGAATACACAGACATAGATATAGACATGGATGTAGACATAGAAATAGACACAGTCATAGTCATCCTTCAGAGGCAGAAACTTTAGGAAGATGGATGTAATTAGTCTGTGAATAGCTTTCGATTGATGGTATTAAAACTGGCTCACTAAACTAGTCAAGTATGTGACTGGTAACTGATTTCTTTTCGGGACCTTATATTATTGGGTCACCAATAGTATAGGTGTCAGCCGGACTTCTACAGAATTTATTATGAACAAAAAATTGTTTCTGCAGGCTAAAACACTTGACTACATCCCCAGGAATTCATGTTCGAATCCTGATGAAGACTAGAAAATATTTTACAACAGTTTTCCTTCACCAAAAAAGAACTCCGGCGTTTCACAGGCTAAAATACTTGACTACATCCCTAGTACTTCATGTTCGCATCCGAATGAAAGAGTGAAAGAGTAAAAACTTTATTACCATTTTCTTCCTTCCTTTTCAAACAAAAAAACCATAGGAGACAACACCGGCAGTGAACTTTATACGAATGAATTGTAAGAATGTAATGAGCAAGGTTCATTATCCTGTATTTATACAATGAGAGATGGCAACCTTAGGGCCCTTGAACCCAATATAGTAGATATAGCATCTGCTTTGCTGGAGAAACTAGATTAATTGGATAGATAGCTGGAAGGCTTTGTGAGAGCCTATTATGCTAAAGAACAGTACATGAGAACTTGTTGCCACAACATCAGCCCGAGCGAACACATCAGCCCAGAGCCACGCAGTACGATCTGATCTACTTACTGACAACATCCATTAGCGTTGGAAGTTGCTGGCGTTAAGGCAGTAAAGAGCAACAAACTACCAGGAAAAGCAAATTAATCTCTAATAGAAGGCGTTTGAAAAACGGAATTTCTGCTTGATGAGCTTAAAGAAGTTATTGTAATCAATACAGTTACACGTCCAATATGATAAATAAGATGGTAGCTTAGTCCAATCCCACTCAGCTCTGCTTTGCATCATGAACATTTTCTGAAGATTTATAACCAAATCCAGTATGGATCATGCAAACTCATTGAGCAGTGTTATTTCACAGTCTGTGTTCTGTCGAACACCACCGAAACCTTCAGAATAATACGATCAACAATGCGTAACTACGCTACAAAGTAAGATAACAAAAATAACAGAATTAAAAATAAATTTGGGAAGATAAAATCTATGCGTATAAATATCGGTCATAGCAGTTATACCCTGCAGATGAAAGTTGTCTGGCTTGAAACGTTTTCTGCTTACTTACTTATGTACACCTAATTCTGTTTTTACACGGTCTTTTTTTACACGGTTTTGATATAACACGGTTTGAAAATAAAATATTTTTAATTTTTGTTACACGATTTTATTCCATTTAGCACGATTTAAAATTTTTTGTGCTTAATTTTTTTTGTCAAATTTAATTTTTGCAAAGTATGTTCATGTCACAAATTTAAGGGAATTCCCTTTTTGCGCGACAAGCAAATTTACTGGTCAAAGCAAATGTAAATGGAACAAATTTAGGGGAATTCCCTTTTGTGCATACAAGCAAGGTCAGAGCAATTGAAATGTGTTAATATTTTGTGTTTGGTAAAGAATATTTTTATTGGCAAATTTGTTTTTCTATCTTTACATTAAATTTAACGCATTAAGATGAAAGGTAAGCCAAAAAATATTTTATATTTATTAAGTTATTTATATTTCTAATTTTGTTAAATATTTTATGAATCCCTAAAAGAAAAATTTAATAACAAAAGTTCTTAAAAAATCCTTGTTTTTCACTAATTTTAATAGGTTTTAGAGATTAGGAACCAATCACCTATTTTTTCATACGATCAGTGTCTTTTTTTACACGGTTTTTTTTTACACGGTTTTTTCTGGAACCAATCTACCGTGTAAAAACAGAATTAGGTGTACTTGCCTAATTGGTTTTTGCAACCCTTTCATCAAAATTACGATCTAGCTTCTTACATTAACCATGTTGTGTGTGTTAATATTATCCATAGGTGATGGCACCTACTGTTTGAAGTAGACTTCGAACGACAGATTTAGATACTCTCAGTGGTTTGATAACACTTTTTATGATCGTTAAGGTCAGGGTAAGTAAGGCCATTACAACCCTTTAGGCAGGATTACGACCTAGCTTCTCACATCACTGATTTTGTGTGTGTTAATTTTATACATGAGTGGCGGGACCTACAGTTTAAAGTCGACTTCAAAGTAAAGATTTTTGAGAAACTTTTCACAGCAATTTTTATTGACCCTCAGAGTTTTTGCCAGATATCTGCTGAGAGAAAGTCGTCGAAGAAATATGTTTTGAGACTTTCGTTTTGATGTCTGACCTTGGGTTTGAAACGAAGCCTCACGTCTAATAAGCCAACATACTACCTACTAGACTACGGCGAGTTCGATTGCATATTATACAGCTATCAATTGGACATATACAAAAATCTAAAGGGTATTTTTTATAGAGGTATAGAACTTTAAGTTGGCATTACTTTTCAAAATGGCGACCGATTTAACAGCTGTCAAGTGATTTATTCTCAGTTTGGTTTGGCAATTCATCATGAATAGACTCACGCCTGAACAACGCTTGCAAATAGTGCAATTTTATTTCGAAAATAATGGTTCTGTGCGGAAAACGTATCGCGCACTACGTCCATTTTATCGTCGACAAAATCGTCCATCAGAGCAGTTAATTCGATTAACCATGGAACGTTTTCGCACCACATTTACTTTTATTGATAACTCGCATCCCCAGAGACGCTGTACGGTGCTGTAGAGCGTAGCATTGAGGAAGACCCGAATGAGTCCATCCGCCATCGAGCACAGGAATTGGATCTGTGTCCATCCACTTTATGGAAGATTTTGCGGAAGGATCTTGGTTTGCGTGCTTACAAAATCCAACTCGTGCAAGATTTGAAGCCAAACGATCATCAAGTAAGGCGTAGATTCGTCGAATGGGCCCAAAACGAGATTACTGTTGTCCCCGATTGTCATAAGCGAATTTTGTTTAGCGATGAAGCGCGCTTCTGGTTGAATGGCGACGTCAAACTGCCGCATTTGGAGTGAAGGTAATCCTCAAGTGTATGTGGAAACACCGTTACATCCAGAAAAACTGACTGTTTGGTGCGCTTTATGGGCTGGTGGAATCATTGGTCCGTACTTTTTCAAAAACGATGGTGGCGAGAACGTTACAGTCAATGGTGATCGGTATAGAGCCATGATTACTAACTTTTTCATTCCTGAATTGAATAACCATAATGTTCCGGAGATGTGGTTTCAACAAGACGGCGCAACATGTCACACAGCTCGTTCCACAATAGATTTATTGAAAGACACGTTTGGTGACCGCCTAATTTCACGTTTTGGACCTGTGAATTGGCCTCCAAGATCTTGTGATTTAACACCGCTAGACTACTTTCTGTGGGGCTATGTAACGTCATTGGTCTATGCGGTAAAGCCACAAACGCTTGACCATTTGGAAGACAACATTCGCGGTATTATTGCCGATATACGGCCACAAATGTTGGAAAATGTCATCGAAAATTGGACGTCCAGATTGGACTACATCCGCGCCAGCCGTGGTGGTCATATGCCAGAAATTTAAAATGTAATGCCACAAGATTATCTTTCGGATAAATAAAATTCATAATCGAATAATCCATCGTTGTTTTATTGCAACTTAAAGTTCTATACCTCTATAAAAACACCCTTTACAAAAGGCCCCGAATACTTTTTATCTGACCCAATACAATTCACCAAGAGAACCACCAACTTTGTTCTGCGCTAAAAGCATAGGGAATCTGTTGTATGGTAAGAAACAAATATCAACAGCAACAACTAAAACTAGAAATACGAATACGAATACGAATAGAGGAGTATGAGTATGGAGTACAAGTCTGATTATTATTGTTATTATTTTAATAAATATTTCTTTTTGGCCGTATTGCACTTCTTGCCAATTGTTGCCTGCTTGCCTGCTCCGCTGCCCACCAACAGCCATCCATCCATCCATTCCTCGTCTGTCTGTCTGTCCGTCTAAGTCGTGAGTTGTTTATTATTTAAGATTTTTTTTGTTATTCACAAAAGGTGTTTTTGGT
This sequence comes from Sarcophaga subvicina, assembly GCA_936449025.2. Lineage (NCBI taxonomy): Eukaryota > Metazoa > Arthropoda > Insecta > Diptera > Sarcophagidae > Sarcophaga > Sarcophaga subvicina. Next base: position 27,284,527 of record OW388084.2, read on the forward strand.
TGGCTGTTAGCATTGCTGTTGCCGATGCAGATTTCAGCGGAGATTTTGTTTCTATTTTTTCAATTCATTTGAAATATTTATGAAAATTATGGTGTTTAGCATACGAAAAAAAGCAGAAGAAGAAGTACAAAGAAAACAAAATAACAATAATGATGTGAACTTCTTCTTAAGGTAACGAAAATGAATTTAATTTTTTGCAAAACAAAAAAAGAGGGGGAAGACAAACATAAACAAATTGAAGTATACTTCAAGGCTATAGACGCCAGGTTTTTCTTTTAAATTTTATTTCAAGTACCAGAATAGTGCTGGGAAAGTAAAATTAAAGAAAATTATACAGATTTTGAAAACGAAATGAATGAATATTAAAATATCTAGAAACTAAAAACGTGCACATAAAAAGGTTGTAATATGCAGTCAAAATTAAGGTATACTTTTTGGGTTAAAAAAAATTCGAAAAAAGTAAAGTACAAAAGGCGTAAATTAAAGCTAAATTACACTGCATACTTTTAGGTTTAAAAGTTATTTTATTTTATATACAACAGATTCCAGTCTCTAATTAATTATTTATTGTGCTCTTGTCCAAGCATTTAAATGAAAAAATTTGTGTCCGAAATTAGTATTTCGTTAGAAATCTACTTCAACTGAATTTTTTGTATCAATAGTCAGCCAGGGTTCTATGAATTCCATATAAAATCAGCTCCCTCAACTATAGTTCAGAAGCACTTTAGATTGAAAGAAGAAGAAATATTAAGACGAATGGATGGCCTTTCAGTATAGGAAGGTTAATACGAGTCACTTAAATTTTTCAACTCAAGAATGGAGGCACTTTTCGTTAATGACCTTTTCTCCGAAATAAATTTCATTATCTTTCTAGTCAGGATATGATTGCCAGAAACATCCTAGTTTTCCAATTTAGCGGCAAACTTGTGATACTATTGTTCATTCTCCTTATGAGCCACTGCTAGTTTATATGTTATGTACGCTTTATGTGATCCTCTTGGTTAATTTACAGTGATCTAGTGTTGATGAATACAACCATTATTGATCACCACTTATGTGTTAATTTTATTCATAAGTGGCAGCTTAAAATCGACTCCAAACGACAGATTTTCTTGAGCAACTTTTCATAGCAATTTTTTTATCTCTCAGAGTGTTTACCATAAATCTGCTGAGAAGAAGTCGCCAAAGAAATATTTTTTAATATTTCTTTTGTAGGAGATATCCGACCTGAGGTTTGAATCGTGGCCCACGTCTAATAAGACAACACACTACCTACTAGACTACGGTAACTACATGTTGATGGATACCTACATTTTGTCACGAGATTTTGCAATTTTTTTTGCAATTCTATAGGCATGTGAAGTCCTACGGAAAGTTGCTGCAGGTAGATTCTAAATTTTCTCTGGGTTTCTCTCTCCAATGGTTTAATACAGTGTGAAGGCTGGATCTATTCGATATTCTCCACCGTTGGCTGTAATTCGAATTTCATCGAATCTCTTTTGAATGTTTTTTTCGTTTTTTTCCATCGTTGAAAAACATTCTGTTGTTCGATAATTCAGCATTGAAAGTCTACTGCTCTGCATGAATGGTCAACCGACTTCATGGAATGAAGGTAAAAATTCAGATGTAAAATAAGCAGCAAGATTACAGCAACAATATTCTATTCAGTTCATACATGGCGACAAAGCAATAGCTAGGTGGTGCAGCTATTGTAACGATACCAAAACCTATAATACTCACGTAATAATCGAAATGTTTGAAATCCCTCACCGTTTTGTCTTAAAAAGTTCAAACTGTTCTTATGTGGTCTTCGTTTCTTAAACAATCCATGTTTATAAGACAACCCATTCACAAAATAAATGACAATTGCTAAACCGGTAGTTTTCAATCCATTAAATATATAATTTTATACGATATTTAATTAGTCCAGACTAATTGTCTTATATTGTCTTTAATGAATTCATTTAACTGTTCTTTTAATCCATAAATATTCGATTACTGTAGCTTTTAAAATTGAAACTTTTTATATATTTCATTAGGTTTTCAACAACAAAACTTATAAATTTTGCATAAAAATGAAGAAGTATTTTAACCATAAAATTTTAATAAATTTTTGTTAATCAAATGACACACTGGCAACATAATAAACGTGACTGCAGCCTCAAATAACATTTGGGCTGTTAACAGTCTTCGAACGCTACAGAATTACAGATTTAAATCTTTACAAAAAGGAGAAAATAATGAAGCATAAAAAAAGAAATTTTTAATCTTAGGTCAAATATGTAAAGTAGGGAGTGCGCATGAAAAAATTTAGACATTTACTTTTCTTTCTAAAAACGAAAATTAATGGTAAAATTATTCGAAGCTTTATTTTAATGAAATAAAATATTGTTGAAGATGTGTTATAGAAAAGTATGGAACCTTCAGTGAGTACCATTCATTGCATTGCGGCAAGGGACATTTTAACTACACAGTCGCCGTAGTCTAGTAGGTAGTGTGTTGGCTTATTATACGTAAAGCCGCGGTTCAAACCCCAGGTCGGGCATCAAAACAAAATTTGAATAAATATTTCTTCGGCGATTTTCTCTCAGCAGATTTCTAGCAAAAACTCTGAGACAAAATAAAAATTGCCATGAAAAGTTTCTCAAAAATTTGACATTCAGAATCGACTTTAAACTGTAGGTCCAAACACTCATGTATGAAATTAACGCACACAACATAAGTGCTGTGAGAAGCTAGGTCGAAATCCTGACTGAAGGGTTGTAATGGTCAATTATGTATATAAAGGGTCCGAAAATAACTTTTTTTTTGAAAATGCTTAAAAAAAAAACTACTGAATATTTTCTCATATTTTTTTTATTTGAAAGTACAATCCTTCTGGTTAATAATGGAAAATAATTTCATTCAAATGGCTGCTTCAGCTGGCCATGCAGTAGCCTACACGGTCGGTCCAATTTTTAAGCACATTATCGATTGTGTTCAGCTGTATTTCACCAATGGCTTCACGAATATTGCCCTTTAAAGCGTCAATTGTCTCTGGCTTGTCGGCGTAACACTTATCTTAGACGGCACCCCACAAATAAGGGTCCAACGGTGTCAAATCGCAGCTCCGAGGTGGCCAAACGACATCAGCTCAGCGGCTGATAATGCGATCTTCAAAAACAGGGCGCAAAACATCGAGTGTAGCTTCGGCTGTGTGGCACGTATCGCCGTCCTATTGAAACCAAATGTTGCCAATATCCTCCTTTTCAATTTTTGTGAACAAAAATTCGTCCAACGATCGCCATTGACTGTAACGGCCACTCCTTGCTCATTTTCGAAGAAAAATGGCCGAATTATGCCTCTGGACCAAAATCGGTTCCAAACAGTGACTCGTTTTGGATGCGTCGGCTTTTCAATGTATGCGTGCGGGTTTTCTGTACCCAAATGCGACAATTTTGCTTGTTTACATACCCGCCAAGATCAAAATGAAGATGATTATTTTTGCCAAAATCGGCATCTTCTGGTGTAGGCTACTGCATGGCCAGCCGAGGCAGCCATTTGAATGAAATTATTTGCCATTATTAACCGGAAGGATTGTACTTTCGAATAAAAAACGAAATTTGAGAAAATATTCAGTAGTTTTTTTTAAAGCATTTTCAAAAAAAAAAAGTTATTTGGCGGACCCTTTATATATGTATGAAACCTTCAATGAGTACCAATCATACTATTGTTCTTTCTGTTAAAGTGTCAAGCGGCAAGAGATATTTTAACCCGTATGTGCCCAATTTTTTTCTGGTAAAAACATGCATTGTATTTATTGGAATCTATATGGTATACGACACAGCTGATCAATATCTTACCGTTTTAAAAATGGGGCGATAAGCACATAAGGGTTAACTACACTCATTAACATAAATATCAGAGTTATCGGAGTATGATTTTTCACCCTAAGTTAAGAGGACTCGTAAAGCAAATTTACAATAGTAAAAGTATACATCCGATTAACAAATTTAACAAATTTCTGAACCAATGCAAAAGACCGCCTTAAAATCGAAGAAAGATATCAGACAATTATAAAGATTTTAAACCAAAACGGATTGGTTAAAATCGAGGAAAGTTGTCAGAAAATTATAAAGATTTTCAACGAAAACGGATTAGTTAAAAAATTTCTGAAATTTGTTAACCGTATGTATACTTTTGTGGCTGAGTGTATTTGTACGAGTCATTGCATAGTAGTTAGACATGTTGAAAGATTTCGTTTAGCAGCAAATGATTTCTGTGCTCCTTGCAGATCGTTTAAAGAGAAAGAGAGTATATTGTATACTCTATTGCCCATGTCCGTGCCTAGCTTCTAGCACTTGGTATATACTTTCTTGATAATCTAACGGAGTTATCGTTGCTAGATATCGATGTCGTTAGATTCATTAAACTTTCGTACTAGTTTTCGGGTTGACTCTACGGGAGTAATGCTTTAAATAAGAAGCTGTGATGATGATTGTCATGACATTGTCAATTAGTCTCTGGGGCGTCATTATATGTGGCTGATATGTTCTATCCTATCGTGCTGTGTTTGACAAAATCTACATAACGAGTGTACAAGTTTTTCGATAAACACTTGCAGGCTTGGTTATTGTAGTTTGTGGAGGACGCTGATTTTTAATAAAAATTTCAGTTAATTGCGATTGAAATGAAACATACATATATACAGAATGGGTCATTACAACTTTTCAGTCAGGATTATAAACTAGCTCCTAACACAACCCATGTTGAGTGCTTTTATTTTATAAATAAGTGTCAACAGTTTAAAGTCATTTCCGAAAGACAGATTTGTGAACAATTTTTCAAGTGGGGTGCCATGTAACGTAAATGACCGATGATCACGCAGGTAAAATTCCTGGGTCTCAAGAAATCTGCTTCACTCTCTTGGAAAATTTTACAATGCTAACGAGATGTTTTCTATCGATTAGGGAAAATTTAAAAATCGTATCTGCCAGCGACCTTATTTCTGCGGTCTCGATACTTCCTAAGGAATCTCGTGTTAGATCCCATTATTCTAACCATAGTATCCATGCCTCTGGTACTCACCGCAATATGCAAAGGCCAAAACCGAATACAACTACTTGCTCCTGCTTCGCCGTAACACTCAGTTTCTAAAGGAATCTGTGCCAATTAAGGATAGTTTCAGTATAGAAATACTCTGATCAACTCAAACGTGTGAACATTCAAACAAACATACATACATAATTGGGCATTATAACCCTTCAGTCAAGATTACAGCCTAGATCCTAACACCACTCATGTTGTGTATGTTAATGAGCGGCGGGACCTACAGTTGAAATTCGGAGCGACAGATTTTTGAGAAACTTTTCATGGCAATTTTTATTTTGTCTCAGAGTTTTTGCCAGAAATCTGCTGATAGAGGAGTCGCCGAATAAATATTTTTTTTTTCGTTTATTCTACAGTTCTGACCTGGGATGTGAAATTTAGCATGTGTTTACTAAGATCGATGATTAACGATAGCGATATAACGGTAATTCTTTGCCTTATGCCAATAAAACATAAGCCCAGAATTGTGAACAATTTTTTTTCTGCACAGTCCTTATTTGCATCTGTGAACTGTGAGTAGCCCTTTTGATTTATTTCAACAAAGCATAGGAAAAAATTTATATTTTTATACAAAACTACTGAAAAGGCAACATGATTTTAAATGAAGATGTTTAAGTTTATTTGCCAACAATAACGAATATGGAAAATAATAAAAAAATTAAAAAAAAATTATTTTTAATGCAAACAAATGGAAATTAAAACCCCTTCCAACTGACTTCACCTTTAAACCCAAAGTATCTATTTACAGCATAGACTGGAGGCAGCATCTTTAGGTTCTCCACCAAAAAAAAAAAGCTGTCATTAACTTTTAATTCATGTCATTTTGTATCTCTCTTTCTCGCTCGATCTCTCTCTCTCTCTTTTGTACAAAAGAATGTCATGTCATTTTTTATTTTTTAATGCCCCGTGCAATATTATTTAACGTTGTGTTAAATTACAAATTGTTTAACATGAATTATGACATGTTGTATGCTGTTGTCGATGTTGTTGTATTTTTACTGTATGAAAAATGGAAAAATTTTGCTTGCAATTGAATGAAAAAAATATTTAATTTTTTCTTACTCAAATAATTATTCAATAAATTTGCTCTCCATAAGCGCTGCACTTGGCTAACTCTTGGCTGCTTAATATCTTGCTTAAACAGCACTGTGTTTACTTGTAAGAAAATTATTACCATGCACTGTGAATAAAGCACTAAAACTTTGCAATACCATGGGAAAAATTAAATTAAATTTATGGACTTAAAATACAAACCGATTGGCTGTGTAACAACCGTATGATGGCGCTTTAATTGCAGTCTACCAGGTGGGAAAACGAAAAAAAAGAAAAAACCAAAAAGACTCTGTCAAGTATTTTGTTTAAATGTTTGTCTATCTGTCTATGGAGTTTATTAATTGTTTTCTTTTTGATAACAGTGATCTTAACATGTTTTGACAAGACTTCCAGCTATAAAACGATTTATTCAGTATTCTGATGTAAGGCATGTAATTTTTTCACACTTCGAAACACGGTTTGGAAATTAGCAAAATAGGCCTGCCGAAGAAAATGTATTTTATTTTTGAAATAAAAACTAGTCAACTAAGATAAGTACTTATGTATGTGTGTATACCAGAGTTTTGAATTAGAAAACAAAATTTCACACAAAAAATTCAAGTGTTACCCCAGCGATCTTGGATCAGGATTTCGACATAGCTTTTCACACTGCCCCTATAGTGTGTGTTAATTATATACACGAGTGGGGCTTCAACTCTAGACATTCTCTGTGTAACATTGCTACATTTTAATCCTTACTTTTATAAAAAAAATGGACTCTTAACACAGAAAAGTGCTAGGGCTTTAATAGTGTAGTCGCACTCTCTTGTGTGTTTGTTAGTCTGTATTATTTCTCCAATTTCTTAGACTCATTTTCCTACTTCCTCTCCTTTTCCCTTATCTCCACTATTATCCTCTCTCCTTTAGGTTGTAGTACAATATAACAACTTGATCTCCGGGTACTGTACATGTCTTAATGGCAAGTACACTTCGTCTAACCTAAACCTAAACCTAAGTCAGAAAACTCTAGCAATTTGGATTCCATCACAAAAAGAGATAAAAAATTTCATTTTGGTTTTCGAATTCTCAACAAGAAGAGGCCTCAGTTCCCCCGATTCCTCGAGAGGATGACATCAACAGCGAACATCAATATATTTTCCCATAGAATATGTGTAGAAGTAATACAAAGCCGGCTGTATGAATACTGAATTAGCTGAAAGCCATAATGTGATGTTTAATGTGCTTAACCACTAGCTGAAGCAATCCAATCCACCAAATAACTTTTTTTTTGAAAATGCTTTAAGAAAAAAACTACTGAATATTTTCTCAAATTTCTTTTTTTTTATTTGAAAGTACAATCCTTCCGCTTAATAATGGAAAATAATTTCATTCAAATGGCTGCCTCGACTGGCCATGCAGTAGCGTACACGATCGGTCCAATTTTTAAGCACATTATCGATTGGGTGCAGCTGTATTTCACCAATGGCTTCACGAATATTGTCCTTTAAAGCGTCAATAGTCTCTGGCTTGTCTGCGTAAAACTTATCTTTGACGGCACCCCACAAATAATAGTCCAACGATGTCAAATCGCAGCTCCGAGGTGGACAAACAACATCAGCTCTGCGGCTGATAATGCGATCTTCAAAAATAGGGCGCAAAACATCGAGTGTAGCTTCGGCTGTGTGGCACGTAGCGCGGTCCTGTTGAAACCAAATATTACCAATATCCTCATCTTCAATTTTTGTGAACATAAATTCGTTCAACATGGCCCGATAACGATCGCCATTGACTGTAACGGGCACTCCTTGCTCATTTTCGAAGAAAAATGGCCCAATTATGCCTCTGGACCAAAATCCGCACCAAACAGTAACTCGTTTTGGGTGCATCGGCTTTTCAATGTATGCGTGCGGGTTTTCTGTGCCCCAAATGCGACAATTTTGCTTGTTTACATACCCGCCAAGATCAAAATGAGCTTCATCTGAAAAAATGATTTTTTTTTGCCAAAATTGGCATCTTCTGGTGTAGGCTACTGCATGGCCAGCCGAGGCAGCCATTTAAATGAAATAATTTCCATTATTGACTGGAAGGATTGTGTTTTCAAGTAAAAAAAGAAATTTGGGAAAATATTCAGTAGTTTTTTTTAAAGCATATTCAAAAAAAAATAATTTGGCGGACCCTTTAGGCTGAATAGGCAGAAGATGAATAAATTGCATTAAAGTTTTTGTGTGTTACAAATATCGCCTTCAAGTACTCCATTTAGGAATTATGCGGGGAGAATTCAAACAGGATCACACCAAACAAAAAATAGAACCACCTCTTAAATTATAAATGGATTCCATGATAAAATCTTCAAACCACTGCTCCTAATGCATTAACCCAATACAAGTACTCATTACATTTCAGAAGAGGACGTTGTTTGTTGGCAACGACTGATGGCAACTCTAACGGTCTAGAACCTGGCAGCCAGAAAGCTTATCTAAAGAGTAAACGTGACTAACGTAGTTAAAAAAGGTATTAAAGCATAAGAAAATGGAATCCCTATTCTCCTTAAAGGCAACGAAAAAAAAAAATAAAACAAATCAGAAGGATGTTAACTATGAGGATATTAGGCCACAACTCCGTACTTGCTTACTTAAATGGTCAATACAACCTTCTAGTCAGGATTACAATCTAATTTCTCACACCATTTATGTATGTTCATTTTGTCCATGAGTGGTGGACTTACTGTTGAACGTTGACTTCGAACGAAGGATTTGAAGAACTTTTCATGGCACTTTTGTTTATTCTCTAAGAGTTTTTACCACGAGACTACTGACAAGAAGTAGCCGAATTTAATTTTTTTTTATGTTGGGTTTTGTTCGAGTTGTCAAGCCTGAGCTTAGAACAACCATGGATAATAACACAATACACTACCTTGTAGACTACGGTGACTTAATCGATTTTAAAACCTAATTCAGACTGAAACTTCGACTATAAAGGCTTTCGTAGAACAAAGTCTATTTTTTGGTGGCAAAGCAGTCATTCTATATCAAAAGATTTTTCGACGATTTGATCTAAGATTGTCTCTGAAGGTACTAACGACATACTCAATGATTACCTTCATATTGTTACCCAGACACGGGGAAGAGGTAATAACACAATTGTCGCGCTTACGAAAGCTTTTAGTTTGAACTTTACTTAACCCTAAAATACGTTGGAATATTTGCAAACATGTATCGTGTTTAGGCTAACCTTCAGTTTTATTGTAAACTGGGCGTAGAGAATTTGAGTTAAATGTGCTTCGTTTCCATCTTCGAAGCCTCAGAACAGTACAATGGTTCCTAACATACGCCTTGAAACGGCTTCTTTATAAAAGCTGTAATAATGAGTGAGAACAGAAGACTACTGCCATTATCCGGACTTTATCGGCAGAACTTTTGTCGCTTTAAAAAGAAAAAGTCCATACCTACACAAAATTAAGAGATGGGGTTAAGAAGTGCTTGCCATATAAAATATTCTTCAGTGCAATCCAGGGAATACATACAGAATTGGTCATTGACCTTTAGTCAGGATTATAACCTAGTTTCTCACACCACTTATGTTGTCTGTGCTAATTTGAGTGGCGGAGACCTACATTTAAAGTCGACTCTGAACGACATATCTTTGAGAAGCTTTTCCTGGAAATTTTATTTACTATCGGAGTTTTTGCCACAAATCTGCTGAAGGGAAATCGCCGAGAGAAATATTTTTTCAAATTTCGGTATTGTCGAGATGTCTGACCTGCGGTTTGAACCGTGGCCTTAAGTCCAATAAGACAACACACTACCTACTAGATTACGGCGACTACACTACGATCCAGGGAATAAGGGTATCTAATTTAACCAAAAACAATCTGAAGTCCCATAAGCCCCAAATTTGTATTTCTCTTTAATTTAGCAATTATGCCCCAAATAAATTAAAAGTTTTTCCTGTGCTATTCACATACATACATACATACACAATTGGTCATTACAAGCCTTCCTCAGGATTACGACCTAATTTCTCACACCACTTATGTTGTGTGCGTTAATTTTATACATGAGTGGCGGGACCTACAGTTTAAAGTCGACTCCGAACGACAGATTTTTGAGCAACTTTTCATGGCAATTTTATTTATTCTCAGAGTTTTTGCCAGAAATCTGCTGATAGAAAGTCGCCGAAGAAATATTTTTTCTATTTTATTTTGATGTCCGGCCTGGGGCTCGAACCGTGGCTTTTCGTCTAATAAGCCAACACACTACCTACTAGACCACGGCGACTTCCTCTGGTATTCATAATCAATTATTTAACCTGTCTTACATACATTGTATTGTTAACTGTATTTAAATATGGTCTATTGAATAATCATTTAATGCATCACGCAAATCATAAATTAGTCCCTCCTGAGTATATACTGCTCATGTGGTTGCATGTGGCAAGTATGCATGTGCTTGAGTTTGCAACTCGCCGGCTAATTTTTCTTTTGTCTTTCGTCAACTGTCTGTCTGGCTGTCTTGTAAATCTTTTAAATAGAAATTCTATCGACAAAAAACCATATTTTGTATTCAGTGAATATTATTTTCATTATTTATGGTAAATTATACGGTTTATCATGTAAATTAAATACAAAAACAAAACTCCCGAAAGCAATAAGAAAGAAGCAGCAGAAAATGCATTGACAAGCATTGAAAAAATATATAAGAAATCTTAAGAGAAACTCTAGTGGAACTGAAACTAGTGAGGAGAGTGAAAATAAAACTAATAAATACAGGTAGTTGTACAATAACAACAACAAAATACAATAACAGCAAAAAAGAAATGAAATATTATGCCAAATATAAACAATGAATATTTTTTCGAAGTTAAATACGAAGCGAATTTTAAAAGCCTTTTATTTTCTGCTTAAAAAACGAATTAAAAATTATGTTTCTTGCAATTCAAATCAATCGGCAGTTAAACTAAAATCCTCAGAAATACTTTCGTAGGATCAGAAGCGTAGCGCAATAAAAAGAATGAAATTGAATACATTATTCCAGAAGTGATGTTTCTGTAGTCTAGTAGGCAGTGTGTTGGCTTATTAGTGGTGCAAACCTTAGCCCAGACACCTCAAACAACGAGATATGAAAAATAAAGTTAAATAAAATTGCCATCCTACTCACATTATAGATCTCCTGGTCTGTTTGTTAATTGATCTATTTATGATCCTTTTTTGTAATTGGTTATTACAACTCTTGAGTCAGGATTTCAACCTAGTGTCTCATAGCAACCAGGTTGTGTGTGTTAATTTTATACATGAGTGGTGGGACTTACAGTTTATTGTTAACACCGAATGGCAGAAACTGTGAGAAACTGTTCAGGATAATTTTATTTAACTCTCAGAGTTTGTGCCAGAAGACTGCTGAAATGAAGTCGCCGAAAGAAATATTTGTTTTCAGATCACGGTTCGTTCTAGATTTCTGATGTGGTGTTTGATCCAAGGGCTCTTGCTGTAGAGCATATTATACTCCGATTAGTATACAGTATTATTCTTAGATTAGGTTAGTTTAGATTAGAGGACGTGTACTTGTCAATTAAGACAAGTACAGTACCCGGAGGTCGAATTGACCCATTGTACAACGTCCTAGTTTCTCACACCACTTATGTTGTGTGTGGTAATTTTATACATGAGTGGCGGGGCCTACAGTTTAAAGTCGACTCCGAACGACAGATTTTGGAAAATCTTTTTCATCGCAATCTTATTCACTCTCAGAGTTTTTGCCAGAAATCAGCTGCGAGGAAGTCGCCGAAGAAATACTTTCTGTATTTTGTCTTGATGTCTGGCCTGGGGCTCAAACCCTGGCTTTACGTCTAATAAGCCAACGCACTACCTACTAGACTAGGGCGACTTCAATTATTCGCAGATATTTTGCCGTGATTTTGTCTGACCCAGGATTCCATTATTTTTACACTTAGGACGGTTCCTCTTTCTCATGTGCTTTTGTTTGGATTTATCCTCAGTCTCACAAGCATGCATATCAGATACACCATCTCAATGGGCTGCATTTACACATACATACACATCGCTATAACGCTCAGTTTCTGAAGGAACCTGTGTCAATTAAGGATCGTTTCTGTATAGAATTAATCTGGTCAACCCAAACGTGTGAACGATCAACCAAACATACATACATAATTAGCCATTACAACCCTCCAGTCAGAATTACGAACTAGTTTCTCACACCACTTGTATTGTGTGTGTTGATTTTATACATGAGTGCTGGGACCTACAGTTTAAAGTCGATTCCGAACAACAGATTTTTGAGAAACTTTTCATGACAATTTTATTTACTCTCAAGAGTTTTTGCCAGATATCTGCTGAGAGGAAGTTGCCGAAAGAAATTTTTGTGCGTATTGCATTTTGCTGCAGATGTCTGATATGGGGTTTGAATTGTGGCCTCACGTCTAATAAGCCAACACACCACCTACTAGACTATGGCGTCTTTATTACCGATTAAAGAGTTTCTCTGCTATTGGTAGTGCTGTGGTGAGCATTTTATTGAGTTTCTCCATTGTATTCCAGTTCTTCTCGTATAGGAGTATTCGTTCCACGTTAAATTGCCACACAATATTTGCCAAATATCGGGAAAACTATATTCTGCAGCCTCTAGGTCATTTTGACATTCAGGACGTTTTAGATGAGACGCTCCTAATTTCATTAATTCCTGTGCCAATGTATGGAATTATTGTCTAAAACCACTGAGCGTTACAAACTCCTTCAAAAATCCACAAAACCCTGAAAGAGCTACAAATCATGGAGAGAAAAAATATGAAAAATTTTCACTTTTTTTACTACAAAATTGTTGTGAACGTGCTGTGGGTTTTTACGGATACAACATTCACAAGGAAGTGCTCTTTATACACATGCAAATTCATGCGTTTTTACATGTATGCATATGTGTATGCATGTAAATATTGTACATTGATAGTTTACATGTATGTAAACAATGTATTTTAAAATGTATAAAATATTATGAGCATATGTTCCATGTATTCAAACATATGCACTACGTCTGTATAAATTGGTTTAGTGTTGAAGTAAATGTATATGTGTCGGTGTGTGTGTATGCTAGTGATTGACAAGGATAAACAATAACCTTTAAAATATCACCATTTTTATAAACATCAACACCATTTTTATATGATTTTCTAGCAACACCATCAACTAAACTCTGTCTGCCTGCATCATGGGAGTAGCTTCGTTTGCCTGGCACTCTCGCTCTCGCTCTCAACAACTATTGTTTAAATATTTATTTTCCTTATGACTGAAAGGAAACAATCTTTGTTTTTAGTTATATTTTTTTTTTTGCTTAATAATCTTCAGCTTAAACAATATACGACGAATACGTCTCAACGTATCTGCAAACGTAAGAGCCTTATAGACGAACGTAACAAATACGCTTTATTTGTTTCAACATTGTTTCAAGCAGCATCCCCCACCTCCTTTTTTAACATAAAATCCTAGCATTAGCCGTAAAAGAAAAGCATCTTTAAAGATATTGAAGATGTTTTACGAAAAGTGAAGACAAAAAAATAAAAAAAAATCAAGAAAAAATATTCGATTTCAACGCAACTCCTTTTTCTTCCTAGCAACGGCAAGGAGACATGCTTTAAAGGATGTTGAAAAACTTTCTTCTTTTTTTTAAAGGAAGAGAAAGGAAAGCTTTTTTTCTGAAATTGAATGTCAGTTACTTACTTTGTATATACAAACACATGTGTAAACTTTCTTTTAGAGTAAGACAGAGAGAGAGTAAGGTGGTGTATGCTTGTGCAAAATCCTTTTTGAAGTTGATAAGTTTTAGGTGTAAATTGAAATTGTTTTTTGCACTTGCACTTGTAATGTCTTAGATTGTCTTCTCTTTCATTGGATATGCATTATAAGTTTTGGCAGAAATCTATTTTCAATTGAATCAAATTGATGGATTATAAAATAATTTAATAAACTTGTTGCCGTTTTAAAGCATATCCGCAAGGCATTGTTATTAAATCAAATTATAAAGCAACATTCAGGGCGGAATAATTCAAATGTTTAACAATAACTTGTAAAATACAAAAGTGATTAGATTAATGTGGAGATTATATGGGAGGCCAATCTCCATCTTCTGTACTACTAAACTAGTACTGACTTTAGCATGTGTTCTACAAGAGATATTGGTATTCATTGGTTCAATGGAAAAAGAAGCTGGCATTGCTGCCGAGTTCATAAATATTCTGGCGTCTCCAAACAGTTCTGAGAAGCAATTTTTTTTAACAAATGGAAATGCGAACGGCGCTTAAGTTTTCGGTAAAAAAAACTACCGAATTGAATTTTGACGGATTTAAACACCTTTTTGGTTGCGAAACTCTGGAAGCAGAAGTTAAGGTTGAACGAATAAGTGTTTGCCTGCTTAAGGTATACGTTAAAAGGTGTTTTACGTAACAGCTATCTTCACCCATAAGAGTGGCATTTTTAACGTTATCTTTGAAAAAGGAAGGCCAAACGTGTATTGATACCAGTCTCAAATTAGGTAAGGCATTCACAGCCAGACTACTCCTAATCGGTAATTAATCTCGACAGAACAACTAGCACTAACATAACGGCGACGGACGAGAGCGTAATGTAATGATTGTTTAAAAGGAACGAAGACAGTTGAAGTCTAATATATAGTACAGCCGTTCACAGTTCAGATTTAACTCCGCCATTATTAGTTCCAGTAGACAATAATCAGTAGCCTTAGTCAACATATTCATAACGTGGATCAAAAGGATAGCCAGTAAATAGAAACGAGGTCGTGTCAAAGAGCAACTCTGGGTATATACCAGAAGTACGCGATGCAATGAAGTCGTCGTGGTCTAGTAGGTAGTGTGTTGGCTTATTAGACGAAAAGCCAGGGTTCGAGGATCAGGCCAGACATCAAAATAAAATACAAAAAGTATTTCTTCGTCGACTTTCTCTCAGCAGATTTCTGGCAAAAACTCTGAGAGTAAATAAAATTGCCATGAAAAGTTTCTCAAAAATTTGTCGTTCGGTCCCGCCACTCATGTATAAAGCTACTAGCTGTTCCCATTTTAAGTTGAATTTTAAAGGTTTAAACGTCTCTTTAGGTTGTGAAACTCTGGAGTAAGAAGTTGGGGTTGCACGAATAATTAATTGCACGAATAGTATAGCTATAAGCTATAGGATCTCTCTCGAAGCCTTAAACTTCATCCATAAGTGTATCATTTTCAACGTTGTCTTTGAGAAAGGAAAAGCAAACGTGGATGGATACTAGTCTTTAATATGGCCAGCTGCTCAGAGCCAGACCAGTTCTAATCGACAATTAATCTCATCAGAACTCCTAATACGAAAAAACCGACGACGGACGACTAACGTACTACAACACTTGTTTTAATGGGATGAAGGCAGTTGAAGCCTTACGTAGAGCCGCTCACAGATTGGGTTTAACCCCGGCATTACTAGTTCCAGTAGACAATAATAAGTGGATCAAAAGAAAAGTCAGTAAATAGGAACTAGGTCGTGTCAAAGAGCAACTCTGGATATACACCAGAAGTACGCGATCTACTTTGCACATGGTAATGTTACGTGCAGGTTTTGAAAACGAAAATAATTCGGCCAATAAGTGATAACAGTGATGGCCTGGCCAAAGTCTTTTTGAAAGAAATATAAAACGATAACGCCTCCAGTCCGAATTTCAAGGTACAAAGATGCTCTCTGAACGCATGTGCATTGGTGTCGCCCCAAATTCGATAATTTTGTTTGTTCACATACCCATTCTTGCGGAAATAGGCCTCATTTCTGAAGACGATCAGTTGTTAACTGCTTCAGAGCCCATTCAGCGAACACAGGTCGTTGTGTATGGTCGATTATCTTCAGTTCCGTTCTCAGTTGAATTTTGTGCGGATGCAGGTTCAAGTCCCAACGCAAAATTCTTCAAGTTGTGTCAAAAGTCCGAGATCTTGCAAGCGACGAGAAAACGACAGCCTCGGATTTTCTTGCACACTATTCCAGACAGGCAAGCGCCCTTGATTATTGGGCACAACAGCCTGAACACATTCTAATTATTTTGACAGCTGTAGCTTCAACAAGATGGTCGTTAGTAACTGTCAAAGTTCGTAAGTTGCTTTTAGAGGAGCCGATAATATTTGTTTATAATTTATCACATAAAAGTTAATTATTTGAAGGCCTGAATATTTTTCAAAAACTTTTGTGTTTTTCATTTTGTTTCTTTAAAAAATTTATTTTCTTTTTATTCCCAACTAAATTTAATCGATATCTACATATCGATAACAGAAATGAATTGCAAAAAGTAAAAAACAAAAACAATAAACAAAATATACAAAAACAGAACTTGTTATAGCATCTGTGCGTGTAAAGAATTATAGAAAAACCATTAATTTAACTAAAACTGTCAGTTCAAGACTCGAGAGCTAATGTCAGACCAAAACAATTCCCATATCAAGCAAAGAAAAATATTTTAACAACAAATTCACGCATACATATACACACAAAAAAAACCTAAGAAATAATCCTACACAAAATTTTTTTTGCTTTTTCAAGTCAAGGCCTATTATCAAGTGAACACTGACAGTTACAACAGCACAGTGGTACACAAATTTATAGGACGTAGTATGACGGTATAAGATACTATGAAGACTTAAATATTTAAAAGCTTCTGTTATACAGATATTTCACTGTTTAAAATCAATAGCGCTACAAATGGGAAGGATATACTGAGCTTTTCGTTAGGCTTGCTGCAATTTAAATAAGAGCTATAAGCTCCCGTTTAATTATACCAAAAAGTTTCAATGCTTTTAGGTTCTGAACGTTGAAAGAACGTTGAAGAATTGTAAACGACCAATTATGTAAATTATAATCGTCCTATTGAAAGGAATATTCGCAATGTGATGGTTAAATTCGGTTCTACCAATTCAATAAAGAAACACAAGATCTGCCGAAAACATTGTCAGTCAGAGTGTGTAGGAAAATCCGAGGCAATCGACTTTCCACTGCTCACATAAACTCGGTTTTTTGGAGACCACAGCTTAGGGATTTTTGCTTCGTGACATGGTACCCGTACAAAATATACTTAGGAACTGAAAGTAAGCGATCATAGACAACGATGTGTGTTCGAATGCGTGCGAATTTTGCGTCGTAGCTTAATACTGCACCCGTGCAGAATAGACCCGGGAACTGAAAGTAAACGATCACAGACAACGATGAGCGTTTGCAGTATAAGCTACAGAGCTGTTGGCCACTTACCCTAATTTTCACCTAAAATTTTTCTTTTGCAGCGAGTCCCATTGAATGAATTATTACGTAAGCAAACAAAATTTGCGAATTTTGGGTCCACACCAAGACACATGAGATGTAGGAGCGTCCAAACCATACCGAAGAAGTTACTGTTTGCGATGGATTTCAGGCTGATGGTGCCAAATTTCGTTGAGAACGACATTAAACAAGCAATTACTGTCAACGGCAAACACTATAGGCTCGATGATTACGGTGTTCTTTACACCTGAATTGTATGCTCTGGACACCAAAGACATGTGATTTCAATAGATCAGCGTTATGTGCCACACAGCTCATGCCAGATTGAATATTGTGCACAAGCGATTTGAGCTCGTGCTTATCATGTAAAGGCGATGTGTAGTTGCCAACGAATTCGAGCGGTTTAACCCTGTTGGACTTTTTCTTGTGGGGTTCTTTTAAGACTCAATTGTATGCGACTAATACTCTACAAGACGCTCATATTCCCCGTGCTTCTTTATGGTGCAGAGGCATGGGCACTATTAAGCACTGAAGCAGCAGCCTTGACAGTATTCGAGAGAAAAGTCCTACTTAAGATCTTCGGTTCAGTGTGAGTTGGCGATGATTTCCGCATCGGATCCAACAGTAAGCTGTATGAGCTCCTCAACGACATGGACGTTGTGTAGCGTATTAACATCCAGCAGCTGCGTTGGCTCGGCCATGTCGATCGAATGGATGAGGATGCTTTGGCGAGACGGGTATTTGATGCAGAGATCTGCGGAAGTCGGCGAAGAAGACGACCTTATTTGCGTTGGAAGGACCAAATCGAGGAAGCCCTGTCATCGATGAGTGTGACCAAATGACGTAGGCGCGAAAGAAGCAGAGGTGCCTGGAAAGGTGTGTTACGGCAGTCCGAAATCCGTTAATCGGGTTGTTAATGGCCAATTCAGTTAGTAAGTAGTAGTATGCGACGAAGTTTTGTTTAAGTTTAAAGGTAGGAAGCACTTAATGAAAGACACTATGTACGTTATTGTGTAGGGCATTGCAAGCTGAGCTAAAACGTTTCTAACTTTCTTATATGTTTTCATGGTTTTTTTATTTCCAGCTCTCTTGCCTATCCCGGGAGAAAGTAAAAAATTTAAGATAAAAAAGAAAAAAAAAAACAAAAAGAAAAATACAAAACTCATCCACCCACTTCAGCGAGCTTAACAATTCAGATGGCCGTCCATTGTTTAGGTAACTTTTCTTACCAATTTTTCTTTTACCGTTTTTTTTTTGTTTATTGTTGTTGTTGCTGTTTTGTCTGTTTTGTATTTATTTATCTCAATATGGAGTATAATTTTAATGGTCACTGTAATCTATTTTCTTAAACAAAAGTTCGAGTAGAATTGTCAGTTAGATAAGCCCATTGAGCTTTACTTTATATTGTAATTCAAGTTTTTCGGGGGGTTTTTTTGTACATCATCTAGATTTAAACAGATTTTCTTAAGATTTTTTGTCTCTTTGTTTTTGTTGTTGTTGTTGTTATTTTTGTAAGGTTAGCTCCTTTGTGTATTTGAAATTGACAAATTAATACGTTGTGCTAAAGTTTTAGACAGTCTTTATGGTGTTATTTTGTGTTTTTTTCTTTCTTTCAAAAGTCCTTCCTGGCTAATAAGCAAAGACAGAATAATGAATGTTTCTTGGATAAAAGAAGAGAAAAAAGGAATTTTAAAAGCGTTTTTTTTAAATAAAAAAAAAAAATTTACGCCTAAAGTAATAAATTTATAAAAAAAAATTTTTAACTGATAATTGATGTTAAATGCTACATTAAAATGTAATAAATATGCTGGCCTGGCTTTAATTACAAAATTTTTTCATTTTCATGGCTGAGGATAGTCACCAACAATTTTCCTTACAATCTTATGCTGAGATGCTACAACCAAATATCTGTGCTCAGTTTAAGAAGCATTAAGTTGTCTTAAGTAATGGTTAAAACTCTTTTAGTTAAGGCTTCCTAACTTTAATTTAAAAATAAAAACAAAATGGTGTGTGAGATATCAGCTAATTTTTTTTATTCCTTTCAAGGACCTTTTGGTGCCATTATTATTGGAATATAAAAGCATTGAAATGTCCCTCATAGTTTCTTTGGGTCAAACCCAAGCTATCTGTAAAGTTTTCAGTGACTCTGGCGCATAAATCTAAATTCTGAGTCTGAATTTTATGGATAGCGTAGGTTACGTTGGCTTTGAGAACTGCTGTGGCTTACTTATATTAAGAAAATGTTTAACTGGGTCTAACCATACGATCCCAGGGGCCATTTTACATCACCTCTACGTCACATGACCATGCACTCAAATCGCTTGCACAGGATATCCAATGTGACGTGACATATGCGGCAAATAGCGCTGTCGTGTTGAAACTACATGTCGTTGGTTTCCAGATCATTCAATTTTGGCCGACAGCATTTGGTAATCATCGACTTTATAGTGCTAGCCATTGACAGTGATGAACTGGCTATCGTTCTATACACATAACACATGATTGGCCATTACAACCTTTCAGTCAGGATTACGACCTAGTTTCTCACACCATTTATGTTGTGTGTGTTAATTTTGTTTACATAAGTGACTATAGGTCCCAATTTAAAGTCGACTACGAACAACAGATTCTTTTGAGATACTTTTTATGGCAAATTTTATTTACTCTCAGAGTTTTTGCCCGAAATCTGCTGAGAGGAAGTCGCCTCAGGAATAATTTTTCAAATTTCGTTATGTTCACGTCTGGGCTTTGAACCGTGACCTTACGTCTACCACTACCTACTATACTACGGCGGCCAACGTCCTATTGAATGGAATAAAGACGGTGGGAACCCAAAATCCACACCAAACATTGACTTTTTCTGTATCCATTGAGAGTTCTTGGATCTCATGAGGATTCATTCAGAAAAAGATAAAACGGATCCAGTTGCAATGATCAGACATGCTAAGCTGATTTTTAATTTGGATCGAGTTAAACAGAAACCGTATTCAAAAGTCAAATAAGACGTCCCGTAAGAATGAATCGTTGAAGGTTAGTGAAAGTTAGTGGTAGCTATATAAAGGCCTTAAAATCCTTTACATACTTAAGTGTAATATCTGACTATCTGATCTCACTTACACTGTGATTGCAGGAAGACAACTAAATCTTAAAGTGCATTGTCCCAAATGACGCCAAATGTAAAAGGAAGCAAGCTCAGCAGAGATGAGCTTAACCAACTATAAGTGCCACAAATATGGGTAGTATTAATACGAAATGTACGCACAGTCCAAAGAAGAAAGTCTCTAAAAAAATAAGCAAAGGTGAAAAGCGACTCTACCGATTATATAAGTTATTTGTTTAAGTAGGATTATTGCTCACCAAGCCATCTTTAATGTTCGATTGAAGACGCAACTACAGAAAATTTTAAAATGGCTCAGGTTTGGCGAGGTTTTCGACACTCGTTAAAGAGTAAGGTTCCACTAAGGCCAGTTGTTAGACCTACGGTGTGAAATTACAAACCAATATCCACCATTGGCAGTAAACAGTTCTTTTAGGAAACCATTTCTACTCTTCAAAAATCCAGGTATTGCAGTAAATTACTTTGGTAACTGCAGTCAAAAAGGACAGGAAAAGCAGACGGCTCTTTATGAGAAGAGTTGAGAACTGACACATGTGTTGAATCAGTTGCTCTTGCTCAACTTCGGAATGCTGAGTCCATCAGCATGCCTTCAAACAAAATAGTAACCAAGAGAACTATAACAGTAGGAGGTTTGACCATGCTGTGTTTTCAGCAGAGTCTAGCAATTATGGACGTATCCTCATACCGCCAAGGACGCTTAGTCTCCTTATATATGGAACGAAAGATACCCAGTATAATTAAGGCAATTGGAACACTTATACTCGGTAACGATTTGGGAATTGGTCAGTTCAGCAACGTTTTTGTTAATATCTATATCCTGTCCTGCAACTATTGTAGGAGTTACATTTGATTTTTCTTAAAAATCCTCATCCTTCATAGACGAGAACGGACACAAAGCTCCTATCTAACGACTTCTGCCGTGTGTGTAGATCTGTTGAAGAATGTCTTGGTCAATGCCCATCTCTAGCGAGGTGCAGATATAGGTTGTTTGGCTCTCCATTCCTTGTCAGCTTAAAGGAGTTATCGTCCATTGACGTCAAGGATATAGCTTTGTTTATCAAACTTTCAGGTTGGTTTTCCAGCGTAGGGTAGTCTTGCTATTAATATGCAGCTCTTGCGTTGACCAACTTCTTCCTTAATTTTGTGGAAATCGATGACAATTGCGCTTGCCTATGGCATCACAATGGGCCGTTATGCGTGCTCAAGTGAGCTTTGGTAATCCAAGCTACCACTTCGACCTAAGCAGGTTTGGTCAGAAGTTTGCAGTTAACGTTACTGCACTTAGTGTTACTATCACCGACTTAGCCTTTTTCTTCAATAGATGTTCGAAGGAGAGGCAATTGAGTTTAACAAATAAATCCTTGGTTACTGAGGAGATACGTGAGCTGGTGCTCAGAAAGCTGCTAATTCTGTCAATCAGCCTACAATGGCACATATGTTTGCACCTACTTATCTAGAGCCAGAAGTTGTCACTTTAAAAATCTTGCCGACAGGAGATCTCCAGGAGCTTTTGGGCTTAAAGGAAAAGTTTGCTGTTCAAATCCTGTCAAACATACATACATACATAATTGGTCATTACAACCCTTCAGTGAGAATTACGACCTAGTTTCTCACACCATTGATGTTGTGTGTGTTAATTTTATACATGAGTGGTGGGACCTACAGTTTAAAGTCGACTCCAAACGACATAATTTTGAGAAACTTGTGATGGCAACTTGGTTTTACTTTTAGAGTTGTTGCCAGATATCTGCTGAGAGGAAGTCGCCGAAGAAATACTTTTTGTATTTTGTTTTGATGTCTGGTCTGTGGCTCGAACCATGGCTTTATGTCTAATAAGCCAACACACTACCAACTTGACTACTGCGTCACCACCTTAAAAGGACATCGTCGCAAATCCTAGCTAATTTTCTCAGAAGGACGCTTGAACTCCAAATTGCAGATTATTTGACGGACAGCGAATAAAGATGAAATTCGTGACTGGTCAAGCTTCTACTATGACTGGCCGCAGCTTCTACATAATTTCAACAGTAGGGGGCTCGATGTCTAGCTTGTATGTTATTTGGCGAACAGCGAATAAAAACGGAATTCATGACTTGCAAAATTTTGGCGGTAGATCATGGTAGAGAATTTTATTATAGCAGTCAACAAAACTCTGTGTCAGTATCAAAGGAAATCTGCATTATCATTACGATAATACAGTCTATATGAGAGAGAACGATTAATGGTGGAATAGCCAGGAAGTAGATCACGCTTTGCAGGGGGAAATCCTTCATATCCAACAAGGATTGGAACATATAGAAAATTTCCATTCGCAATACAAAAAAAAGCAAAAGGAAAAGGAAAAAGGCCTTCACTTTTGTTTGCCTATCGAATTTGACTGTACATTTGCATACGAAATCCATACCAACCTTTGTCCCCAGCGCACTTAAATAACCGCATAAAATATTCTTTCAAGCCCGTTTAAGAATGTTTTCTGTTAAATTAATTGCCTGCGTGCGTAATGAATAAATTTCGTTAGACAAACAAAAACTTGTGTTCACAAGTGTTTCTTGAAAAAAGATTTGATAGAGTCTAAGCGAAAATCAACCGAAAGAAGAGAAACGAAGCTCAAATTCAAGACTTTAAATAAAAAAATCCAACAAAAACAAATACCTGGATGTGAATGTCACATGTAAGAAAAAAAGAAAAAAAATCTAAAACTAAAAATACAACAACAGCAACAAATACAAGAACAACCGAAACCATCGCATACATTTTTTATGTGTCATCTTTGAAAAATCGCCTGAGGAAGTCATTCAACAAACAAACGTTTTACAAGCGGAATTTTTGCATAAGACAGCAGCAACAACAGCTACGACAGCAACAACATTTCAACATTTTATTTTGCTTTGCTTTTCAGGTGATTTGTATTGAGTACGTGTGATGTGTGCTGTGAGATGTTGCTTTAGTTGGGGTTTCTTTTTTTTGATTGTTATTGTTGGCTGTGAAGTGAGAGGTAAGTGGTTGTGAGTACACAGAGAAGAATATGTAAAGATAGGATCAGTTTCACTGTTCTATCCAGCAGCAGGAAGACTACCTACTTACGAAATGTTTGAAGTTTTTAAGGGCCTTTTGGTAGCTTGTAATACAGCACCACACATCTTACTCCATGTGGATTATTGACTAATATTCGTGGCATTAATGTTTGTGTTGCATCTGTGCGTATGCAAAACGCTAACAATGAGGAGCCATAAGCTATGTTGGCTTTGAGAACCATTGCCAAACCAAAAGCGGCTTAAGAAAACCCCATAAGAAATAGTCTATCGGGGCCACATCGCACAATCTCGGTGACAAGTTCTCTTCACTTCCACTTGAGATAACCATGCCCTTAAATTGCACGTGCAGAATATTTAATGAGCCATAAGTTGTGGGGCACTTAGCTCCATTTTGTTGAGATCACATGTTGTTGTTCTCCAGATCATCCAATTCAGTCCACAAGAAATTCGTAATCATCGACTTATAGTGACTGACAGCCTGACCAGTGTAGTTCTAAAGAAATATGGAACGATTACCCCTCCGGGCTAACATCTACACCAATCAGTGATCGCATACCCATTTATACAGAAATGGGTCTCACCGCTGAAGATGTTTTTTCGATGAAAATTGGGGTCAGATTCCAGCGACCATTCAACGAACAAACGTCGTTGGCTATAATCGTTTAACTCAGTCAGTTGAATTTTGTACGGATGTAGCCTCAAGTCACATCTCCGCTATTACTACCACAAATAATGTCAGTCTGGAGATAAAGCTTAGGACCACTCATTCCAATAGGTGTTACTATGCTCTCAATAGGCAACCTCTCAGACCTCTCTTGTACAACAAAAGTAATACTCTACAAGACGTTCATCCTCCCCGTGCTTCTTTATGGCTCAGAGGCATGGACCCTATGAAGTAACGATGCAGCAGCAGCCTTGACAGTATTGGAGATCTTCGGATCTTCTACGTAAGATCTTCGGTCCAGTGCAGGTTGGCAATGATTTCAGCACCCAGTTCAACAGTAAGCTGTATGATCTCTTCAACAACCTGGACATTGTGCAGCGTAATATCATCCAGCGGCAGCTCTGCCTTGGCCATGCCGCTCGAATGGAGAAGGAAGCTTTGGCGAAAAGGACGACATTGTTTGCGTAGGAAGGACCAAATCGTGGAAGCCATATCACGGATTGTTGTGACCAACTGGCGAAGGCTCCTAAGAAGCTTAGGCGCCTGGAAGGATGTGTTAAGGCATTCCAAAAATTCGTTAATCGGGTTGTTAATGAAAAAATTAAGTAAGTAAATAAGAAAGAAGGCTCAAGTCACGAGGCAAAATTCTCCAAGTTATAGCATGCGAATGTTAAAGTTCTTGAGGCCGAAGCATAAACAACTACCACTGATTCGTCGTCATGGCTGAAACCTACGACGAAAGCGGACTTCCTAGGATTACCGACTACATGACGATGACAACATACACACACAACCAGCAACTAACAATCCCATCTCTAACCCATCTCATCCCCACCGAATAACGTGGCACACAACCAACCAAATACATTAAACGAAAACTTACCATCTTATGTTTTAAATACAGGGAAAAGTTTCCGGAGACAACAGCCGAACTGTTAAAACAACAACAACCACGGATTCTACTGCATACTCTCACGTACAGCGGTAATCTTTAGGCAGACCATATGATAAACGGATATTGCTCAGTGGATTCGAATTTATTCACCACTTTGCGGTCGTAAAATGAGCGAGACACGCTGTATGTTGCCCGAACGGAGCAATTATTTTGACAAACCAATTTCGTTATTTATAAGTGTTGTTGAATGCTATGGTTGGCTATGACAGACTGAACAAATGACAGCTAAGTTTATACATGTAGCTGCAGACGATGGTCTGATGTTCTAAGCGTGCCAGTCAGGTGCCGGTCACACAAGCGTTTAAATTTCAATCTGTCTGTGATAGATTTAAGTCACTCCCGATAATAATTCTTGGATAATTAGCTCTCTAGATGTCGTACTTTAGAAAGCCTCAATCCCTACCAATCATCGTTCGTATTGGATACCACTGCTGTGCAATACTTTTCTATTATGTTGTACCTTTTACTACGTCATCATCGAGTTTTAGGGTCAATAGTTGCATTGGACTCATGCCTTTGAGTCTGACCCACCAGAAAATATTAAAAAAGTCGCTTCTTTTTAAGCTATGTACAGCTATGCCAAAAGGCCTATTTTCCACCTAATAATTATATACAAACAGAGGGCATTTGCAATTTTGCACTAAAATTTCTTTAAGTGTAGTATTTACATCATCTAATAAGCGAACGTACAATACATGTATTCAAATTGTCGTTTATTCATACTCATTGCCTCATTGATTCACTCTCACTTTATCATTGACTCACTCCATCATTCATTCAGTCATTCATTCATTCAGTCACTCATTCACTCATTCACTCAGTGTGTTTGCATGAATATTTACTTCATTTGGCTGGGATATGTTGTAATGAACCTGAGTATAAGTGTCCGTATCTTTGACAGCACTGGCGCCAATATCTAATGATGTGTGTGTATTTCTCTTGTTGTTTAGGAAATAGACAAAAAGTAACAACAACAACTACAACAACAATGAAGAAAAATAGCTCCGCTCACATGCGTATCTCACTCACATGATTATGTATACGTACATAGGTGTAGCATTAAACCCCCACTCATACTCTCAGTGTGTTACACGTGTAGTGTGTAGTATGTTTGTTGTAAGGTAAACATGTCAAAAATTATCTGCTGAAAAGATTCTGCGGGAAGATTTTTAATGTCAAACACTTATTTAATGATTTCAATTAAACATTTCATTAAACACACGAATAAATAATTAAAGAAGAGTCAGAGAAATTTCGGGAGGCGTACATACATATGCTTTGTGCTTGAGTGCTTGAGTTTTGAAGGCTCTAACAAGCAGAAAAATGTCAAAGTTCATGAGACGAACAGTAAATATGTTTTTTAAACTTTTATACATGGAGACCTATTCATTGAAAGGTAAGCCTATGAAAAAAAGTGAATAATTTTTTTAATTGTTAATAAAAACCGAACTGCTTACTTTTGGAATTAGAGGCCTATTTACCGAATTATGGACCTTAATTAAGTTCTGGTAGCATTCGAGAAATCTATGAAAAACACTTTGGCATCACTTATGCCTTGCTCTAGGAGCCATTATAAAGGGACTTTCATTGGGCACTTCCTATCTCCAAATTTAAATGCATGTGATAGACATCATTGAATCATTAACCGAAGAGCATCTGAAATGTCAAAATTTCAATGGATATGATGCATAAATATGACGTATTTGGTCGATTGCATATGTTAGGTTAGGTTAGCGTGGCAGCTTTCATACCAAAAGCTCACTTAAGCACGCATAGCATACCTTGGTCTTTGTACTGACCAAGTTCCACCAAGGAGGGAGAAGTTGGTCAGCGCAAGGGCTGCACATGGCATAGGTTACGTTGACTGTGAAAACCGCTGCGGCATTTAGTTTATTCGCATACAACTGGGACCTAAGAAACCCAATTTAACGCAATCAAACCAGACGATCTCTCAGAGTTTACTCTCAGAGTTTTTGCCAGAAATTTGCTGAGAGGAAGTCGGCGAAGAAATACTTTTTGGTTTTTTTTCTTTGATGTCTGGCCTGGGGCTCGAACAGTTGCTTTGCGTCTAATAAGCCAACACACTAGCTCCTAGACTACGGCGACTTCAACCAGACGATATCGGTCAATAGTTGTCTTCATGATCATGACCTAAGACCGTTCGAGTAGAATATCCATTGTGGCATGAGCTATAATGCTGTTCTATTGAAACCCGATGGAGCTGGTGTCCATGCCTACATACATAATTGGTCATTACAATCGTTTAGTCAGGATTAAAACCTCGTTTCTTACGCCACTTATGGTGTGTGTGTTTTATATATGAGTAGCGGGATCTATAGTTTAAAGTCGACTCCGAACGACAGATTTTTTTGAGGAACGTTTCAATGCAATTTCTATTTACTCTCAGCAGATTTCTGGCAAAATATCTGAGAGGAAGACGCCGAAGAACCAACCATCAGAGTCTTATTGTGGTCTTTTTTTAATTTTTGCACCATTTTTTAGCATAACTTCGTTTTGTTGCGGATGTCTGACCTGGTGTTTGAACCGAGGTCTCACGTCTAATAAGCCAGTACACTACCTACTATCCATATTAACCAATACAATTGGGGTCAATTGCCAACTGTTCCGAAGCCCTTTTAGCGAACACGTTGCTGTTGTTTATGGTTGTTTAGCTTCAGTTTCTGAGTGAGTTGAATTTTGTACGAGTGGAGGGACCGACTTCATGTGAGCAACGCAAACTCAACTGCCTTGGATTCCACTGTACTCTTCCACTGAAAGTGGCAATGTTTTCGGCAGATTTTGCATTTCGTTGACATACGAGTATTGATTGAATGTTTACTGAACCATTTGAGTCGAATTCATTCTCCACATTGCGAACAGACATTTTGGTAAGACAATTATGACGATCGTAAAATGGATGAAGTACACTGTAGGTTATTCGAACAGAATCCCCATTTTGCTAAAACAATTTTATATTTCGCACGTATCGTTGAATGGTATATCTATCCAAGGTGGATTGGCCAAATAGACTGAATGAATGACAACTAATTTGACGGATGTAGCTTCGACACGATGGCTGTTATACGCTATAAAAGTTAGAAGACCCGATAGTTCGTCTGTGTGCATAACCACAATCTTCTGAGGTGAATAATATCAGATCACAAAAGCATGACCAAAGTTAAGTGAGGAAGTTG
Source organism: Sarcophaga subvicina (assembly GCA_936449025.2). Taxonomy (NCBI): domain Eukaryota; kingdom Metazoa; phylum Arthropoda; class Insecta; order Diptera; family Sarcophagidae; genus Sarcophaga; species Sarcophaga subvicina. The sequence continues at coordinate 27,312,894 of OW388084.2, forward strand.
TATAAAAGTTTCATAGCCCTTCACAAACCCACGTGTAGGATCTGCATTCATTGCCTTCTATCAAACATGATTGCAAGTAAAAATGTTCCAGAATTCCTTTCCTCAACTAAATAATCTTAGTTTTCCTTGGCCTTTGTCACAAGATTACGAGTTATTTGCAAAGGAATTCGACATGTTTGGTCATGTTCATCTAACAGCTCAAAGCTGTAGATGGTGGTAGTTTCATCGTAGAAAACACAATACATACGAGTACAATACATAATTGGTCATTACAACTATTTAGTTACGACCTAGTTTGTCACACCACTTATGTCAGCCACGACAGAGTTTTGAGTAGCCCTTCATGGCAATTTTCAGGGTTTTTGCCAGAAATCTGCTGAGAGTAAGGTTAGGTTAGATCGGAGTGGTAGCTCTGAACACAAAGCTCACTTGAGCACGTAAAGAGGCCCGTTGTGATGCAACGGGTGAACGCAGTCTCTGTACTGACCAAGTTCCACCAAAATCATGGAAGAGCAAGAAGTTGGTCAGCGCAAGGACTGCACATCAAAAGCACGACTACCCTATACTGGAAAACCAGCCAGAAACTTTGATGAACGAAGCTATATCCATGATATCAATAGATTATAGCTCAGTCAAGATGACAAGAAATGGAGATAATGGAGAATGGATAACTGTCTCCTCTTCCTCAGCGGATCTGCATCCACGGCAGAAGTCGTTAAATGGGAACCTCATTCTCTCCGCGTGTCTACCCTTAACGCAATGACCTGTAAGCACGGCCACTGTGTTTGAGATGACGTCACGACCAAGACCAAGTAATTGGTTGGTACACCAGGTGAGTCGAGCGGTGGAGCAGGACTCCTCATTGACCCAGAATAAGTTGGCGTCCCGAGAGAATTTCCGCGCAATGTCCAACTTAACCGAGGCAAATGGCATATCCAGTTCAATTGAAGAGGATTCCGGAAGGAGCGCACCAGCTCTGGCGAGCCCGACTGTTTCCCGGGGACCGAGCTCGTCGGCCCTACAGTTTCCCGGAATGTAACTGTGCCCGGGGACCCATACCAGTAAGACACTGGTGATGCGCCCAGAAATAAGGTTGAGACAGCGGCGACATTCCCTAACGATCCTAGAGTTATTCACCATTCGGAGCTTCCGATGAAGCGACTCAGGCTGTTAATAGCCATACATGACAGTTCATCCATATTCTCCATGTAGTAGGCACCCAGGTACCCCTTTCTCCTCCGACTAAGTGCAGGATATGTGCACAATAGGTGAAGAATAGTCTCATCTTCCTCTTCATCTCCACAGCTTCTGCAGAAATCATTTGCAAGGTGTCCAAGACCAATACGCCTCGCATGCGTTCCTATAATGCAATGCCACGTTATAACCCCAATAACAGTGCTGAGCCTACTTCTTGGGAGTTTAAGTAGAGTCGCCGTGCGCCTCCTATCCAGCCTCGGCCAGATGTTTTGAGCCGTTCTGCCCTTATCCTGTCGGGGATAGAGCATCCAATTATAGGGAACAATCTCACCATTTCCTATAAAAAAGATTGCTGAGAAGGCAGTCAAAACTTTAGATGATAATATCGCATCTCACATGGTGCATTAGAAGTAACAACTTCCCCAGGAATCTTAATATTCCCACTATTCGTGAAGTAATTAAAAAAGCAACATCCTCTTACATAGTAAAACTTTGCAATTATCTGAATTATGTTGCAAAAAATATGCGGCTTTTTAAGGGTCGTAGGATGGCTTAAAAGTCTGTAAGACATGACAGTCATTACGGCAATGGTAGAGCGATATCAAACCAGAGGTCAATAAACTTTTTGCTTTCGTTACTAAACGAAAGGCCTATAAACTTTAAAAATCTTTAATATTTGCAGTTCCTGTTTAAGCTCTCTATTCTTTGATTTTTCAAACATTTTTTCTCGTTTATAGTCACGTGCCTTTTAATGACATGACGTTGTTTAATTTTTTATTTTTTGATTTTATTTTTGGGGGGATCATAAAAACGATTTCCTTATGGGGACACCACATCTATTGACTTTCTTCTCATTTCATACCTTAAAACACATGTTAAAAAAATATTTCATGGGGGAGGGGAAAAAAATTCTAGGATGAGATTGGGTCAAGGGGCTCAACAAATTCGCTCATACCATCCATGCCATGTCATATATCTTATGTGTGTCACATATATAGGCTGTTTAATTTTTTTATGATGCGGAAAATTTTTATTTTCATAAAGTAACCACTATTTTAACCACAAAGGCATTTGCTTCCCCTCATCTGTCCTTTTTCTTCTCTTTTTTTTAGGATAATAAAGTACTTTTAGCACGATTTTTTCCTTTCTTTCCTTTTTATTGATACGTATACATAATATGTGCAGAAAATTTTTTTGAGCATGAATAATTGCCGGATATTTAAAGGGAAACACAATAAAAGAGGCTTTCACATGGGGCTGAATGGGGAGGCACTGGGTCTAATGATGTCATCATAATTTTTTAGATGTTTTTTGGTTTAATATTTAAGAATAAAGATGTCTTATCCTTTGGTTATAAGGTGCAGTAAGAAATAAGTGGTGGATTGCATTAAAAATATTTGTTTGACAATCTTATTATTGCTTGACTTGCAATTTATTACCGCCATACTTATTACTTTTTCTGTGTAAAAATCTCAAAATGGATCACAACGATCGAGTTGAAGCCACACAGTTATCCATTTCTCCTGGTCTTGAAACCATACACAGTTTCTGATGAAGCGATTTAGACTGTCAATGTCCATTATCAACAGCTCATTCACATTGTCGTTATAGTAGTCACCCGGGTGTTTTACCAACATAGTCGATAAGCAATCTCCTTCACTTCTTTGTTTCAACACTTCCTGCGGATGTCCTTTGTCATGTCCCTCAGACCAATGGGTCTTGCATGAGCGCCGATTATACAACATCCAGTTAGGGAACCAAAGACTATACTGAGCGTATTTTTGTGAAATTTTAGCATTCTTGTTGTGCGCCATTTGTCCAGCTTTGATCTGATAATTCTGTCCTGCGCTATTCTGTCAACATTGACAAACTAGGAGACGTTCCACGAGGACTCTTAATCACACACAACTATCAAGAGTCTTTGTAAGTTTCAAGAGATTGGTTGGATATTTTTTATGCAGGTATTGCAAACCTGACAGACTTTCCGAAATATTTGAAGAAGGTAACAGTGAGGTGCTTTCTACCTCAATATAAACGGTGTTTTTTATAGAGGTATAGAATTTTAAGTTGCAATAAAACAACGATGGATTATTCGATTGACATGAATTTTATTTATCCGAAAGATAATCTTGTGGCATTACATTTTAAATATGATTTCTGGCATGTGACCGCCACGGCTGGCGCGGATGTAGTCCAATCTGGGCGTCCAATTTTCGATGACTTTTTCCAACATTTGTGGCCGTATATCGGCAATAATACGGCGAATGTTGTCTTCCAAATGGTCAAGCGTTTGTGGCTTTACCGCATAGACCAATGACTTTACATAGCCCCACTGAAAGTAGTCTAGCGGTGTTAAGTTACAAGATCTTGGAGGCCAATTCACAGGTCCAAAACGTGAAATTAGGCGGTCACCAAACGTGTCTTTCAATAAATCTATTGTGGCACGAGCTGTGTGACATGTTGCGCCGTCTTGTTCAAACCACATCTCCTGGACATCATGGTTATTCAATTCAGCAATGAAAAAGTTAGTAATCATGGCTCTATACCGATCACCATTGACTGTAACGTTCTGGCCACCATCGTTTTTGAAAAAGTACGGACCAATGATTCCACCAGCCCATAAAGCGCACCAAACAGTCAGTTTTTCTGGATGTAACGGTGTTTCCACATACACTTGAGGATTACCTTCACTCTAAATGCGGCAGTTTTGTTTGTTGACGTAGCCATTCAACCAGAAGTGCGCTTCATCGCTAAACAAAATTCGCTTATGAAAATCGAGAACAACGGTAATCTCGTTTTGGGCCCATTCGACGAATCTACGCCTTACTTGATGATCGTTTGGCTTCAAATCTTGCACGAGTTGGATTTTGTAAGCACGCAAACCAAGATCCTTCCGTAAAATCTTCCATAAAGTGGATGGACACAGATCCAATTCCTGTGCTCGATGGGTCTTCCTCAATGCTACGCTCTACAGCAGCAATAGCTTCTTCTGTACGCACCGTACAGAGTCTCTGGGGATGCGAGTTATCAATAAGAGTAAACGTGGTGCGAAAACGTTCCATGGTTAATCAAATTAACTGCTCTGATGGACGATTTTGTCGACGATAAAATGGACGTAGTGCGCGATACGTTTTCCGCACAGAACCATTATTTTTGAAATAAAATTGCACTATTTGCAAGCGTTGTTCAGGCGTAAGTCTATTCATGATGAATTGCCAAACCAAACTGAGAATAAATCACTTGACAGCTGTTAAATCGGTCGCCATTTTGAAAAGTAATGCCAACTTAAAGTTCTATACCTCCATAAAAAACACCCTTTAGTTGAAAAAAGTTTATGTTTTATCATAGAATTAAAGAAAACGCTCACGACGATGTCATTACGCCTTTGGTTCTCATCATGTAATGTTTTCTATACGTGGTCTGAATCTATTACCATTTAACTAAATCAGCTTTTCGACAAAAGGAAGGTCCGCATTTTTACGGGATATTTGTAGATTCGGTGACAGGCTCGGTCTGCCCCACCGGGATTACAGCAGAATCTGGCATAATGTGGTGAAAACGGAATCGATACAACACCTTTTATGCGGGAGCCCTGCATTTCAAAACAGACGTCATCGATTTTTGGATGACAGAACGTTTGAAGATCTGAGCATGGTGGCGAACGTGCCAGTAAGGGAACGGAGCCCACCACTAACATATCATGACAAGGGGCTTTGCTTCACACTGCGTAGACAATGGTAACACAATTACCATGAAAAGTTTCTGAAAAAATCTATCGTACCGCCACTCATGCATAAAATTAACACACACAATATAAGTGGTCTAAGAAGTTAGGTTGTAATCCTGAGTAAAGGGTTGTCATGACTAATTATATATGCTTGTATGTAGCTGATGTATGAAAAAAATGGATTCACTGTGGTTATGATCCAAAAAGAAGTTTGAATGTAGTTAAATTGGGTCTTAGGAGGTTAGAACCGGAGATGGTTGACAGCCTAAGTAATTTCTAAATGTGACAGAGTTACAGGGAGGTAATAAAATCGTTGCCAAGGAAGTCACTGCTTGAGTGAACTTATACCTGAAATCAAACATGGTTTGTTGCCACGACTAGGACGAACAGGAGAGCACCACAAGTGCAAGTATTTGGCTATAAAGAAAAGCCGAGAGGAATACGCTAGCATTGCGTTCGGATCATGAGTTTCTTCAGATGTAATCTTGTATCAGCTTTTTCATTAGGACTGGATCGAGCACATAAGAAGATGGGTTGCCAGTGATGTGATGGGTATTTCAAGTATTTTAGTACCTAAGTAATGGTTGTCAGAAAGACATCCTTTCTCTTAATTTCCTTTTTCGCTGCCTTGTTTGGGTTACATGCGAGTTACAACGAGTTAAAACTGTAACTGGCATATCCATGGCATACCTTAATGGTGACAGGCTACCGAGACAAGGTATTCTCAGAAGACATATTGTACTGTGTGTAATGACAATAAAATGTTGCAGTTAGTCCTACTCTTTCCGAAGATGTGGATACTACCCGTCCTCTGTATGATGTTCGTTGTTCAAATTCTTCTCTCGGGAGGTTAATTGGATGAAAATTGGTTTTTCTTCTGTTGTTTTCAAAAAAGCACTTCAATCACAAAATAACCATTTGGATTGCGAATTATTATGTATATTTGTATGCTTAGTGTAGTTTTGTCAATCATTACATCTCTGAATTATAAGTTTCCAATTGTTTTTCCACAACTTTTTTGCCAAATTTCTTGCAGGTGTTGAAAACATTTTCTAAACTTTTATCTTCCTGCTGGATAATCTAGCATTCATTCGTTTTATTGCCTTTTTATTATGATTTTTCTCAGAAGAAAACAACAACCATTGTTTGGCTCGAACAAAACAAAACAAAAGAAAACAAAACCCAATTGACCAACTATTTTATTTGCATTTATTGTTTTCACTTAAACTATCGCCCCAACCCCCCACCTTTTTTTTGCAAATCTTCAGTTTATTCTTCGTTTTTATTTTCTTTGTTTCCTGGTAGCCTAAGGAGTTCAATGGGTTGACTCCCACTTTTTCTTCTTGTGCATTACAGCCTTCAGCTTGAAAATCTTAAGCAACTTTAACCTCTGCAAAGATTCTTTTAAAACCCAGGCAACAAATGCCATGTTTTCTTGGCTAATAAAACCTTGCAAGTGAGATAGACAAGCACACACTCAGTTAAGATGTTCATTTCAGTTTTTTTTTTTTGTTTTATTTCATTTCCAAATGAAAATGTATAATTTGAACACATTTAATGCAATTTTGCCGAACATTTTTTTCTTTCCCACCCCTTACTTTTATTCTTCCATAAGAAATCTTTAACATCTGCCGCTGTATGGAGGGGTTACAAACCTTTTTTTTTGTTTGAAAATATAGTCTGCTGGAGTCGTAAACATATATTTACTTATAATGTGTTATTGGTAACAATAACAACCATGGTTACCATTGTTGCAAACCCCGCCATAATAAAGGCAACAACTACAGCGTTGTTATTATTATTGTTTTCGAGTAATAACAGTAATAATGGACAAAGAAAACTTTTAACACCTTAAGGGGCATGGCTGTACACCATAAGAAGGTACAGACAGTTTGGTGCACATACATAAGGGGGGTCATTCAATGTAAAAACAAAAGTTCATGAAATAAAAATTTTTAAAATAAGTTCTTTTATAAAGTGTGGTATTTTCTGTAGCATGAGATAAAATCAGTAGCACACTATGGAGAGGCCCAGCAGTCGCCGTAGTCTAGTAGCTAGTGTGTTGGCTTATTAGACGTAAAGCCAGGGTTCGAGCCCTAGGCCAGACACCAAGACAAAATACAAAAATTATTTCTTCGGCGACTTCCTCTCAGCAGATTTCTGGCAAGAACTCTGAGAGTAAATAAAAATTGCCATGAAAGAGTTTCTCAAAAAAATCTGTCGTTCGGAGTCGACTTTGAACTGTAGGTCCCACCACTCATGTATAAAATTAACACACACAACATAAGTGGTGTGAGAAACTAGGACGTTGTACAATGGGTCAATTCGACCTGCGTGTACTGTACTTGTCTTAATTGAAAAGTACACGTCCTCTAACCTAACCTAACCTATGGAGAGGGCCAGATTATGAGTCAATGAGCCTGGCTAAAAGTGAATTGAGGGGGATAATACGCTACGGCTTATAATCTCAAATGTAGGACATGTGTATAGAAGTCGCCGTAGTCTAGTAGGTAGTGCGTTAAGCTTATTAGACGTCCCGCCACGGTTCAAACCCCAGATCAGACATCTCCAACAAAACGAAGTATGGAGAAAATATTTCCTCGGCGGCTTCCTCTCAGCAGACTTCTGTCAAAAACTCTGTTATGAACAGTTTCCAAAAAATCTGTCGTTCGGAGTCGACTTTAAACTGTAGGTCCCGCCACTCATGTATAAAATTTAACACAAACAACATAAGTGGTGTGAGAAGCCGGGTTGTAATCCTGACGTAATAAACCTACTCAACTGTATGGTTCCTTTGACAGTTGATAACTAAAATTTTTTAAGCAACATTATCCGTCCAATTAGTTGTTATTTATTCAGTCATTTGGTCAATTCACCATGGATGGATATACCATTCAACGATACATGCACGTATCACGAAACTGTTTTATTAAAATGGGTGCTCGGTTTAGGCAACTTACCAAGCGCTTCACTCATTTTACAATTGCCGTTCTCTCGTTCTATTGAGATGAGTATTAGCAATGTTGTGGATAAGTTCGATTCAACTGCATTGGTAAACGATCGACCAACAGACGATGCATCGACACACAGCCTATGAGCTGGTGCAGGGAAATCCGAGGCAGTCAATTACGCGTCGCTCCCAAGACCTCAAACTTGGCGAACTTGGCATTGTGACTGCAAGCTGTGCAGGAATAAAATTCATCTTATCCAGGATTTGAAATAGAATTGGTTTTGTAGTATGTTGCCAAGTGACTCTAATTTTCACTTAAAAATCCTAAACAGCCAGTTCATTCCTGGATACGCACTTTTACGATTGACATAATCATCCTACTGAAAGAAATTTCGCCTCTGTCCGTGAGATTGTGTTGTAGAATCTAAGGCAGTCGATTTTGCGTTGCTCATAAGCCATCGTGCATTCGAAGACCCCGACTTAGCGAATTTTGGGTACTAATTTCGGCAAGGGAGGGATGGGATGCATGCAAACAAGGTAAAGTTTATGACTGTGGTCAATTTGGCGACCACCAGGAAGTTCCTTGTTTTGCTGTATCCAAGTTGACACGCAGCCTCCTCGTGGTCCCCCTGGATGGCATACTAGCAGCCGTTAGATGTTAACTAATGCGTGCAGCGAAGCCCAAACCCCTGGACGTTAAATTCGGGTTGTGCGTAGGGCTTAGGACCCACCACATAAAAAATGAAATCCAATGTAAACCAAAAAAGATACATCTAAAAGGATCCCCTTAAAAGTTTCGGGATCTGCGGAAGTCGACGAAGAGGACGGCGTTGTATCCGTTGGAAGGACCAAATCGAGGAAGTCCTGTCATCGATTGGTGTGACCAACTGGCGCAGGCGCACAAGAAGCAGAACGCCTGGAAGCATGTGCTGCGGCAGGCCCAAGTCCGTTAATCGGGTTGTTAATGGGCAATTAAGTAAGTAAAGTAAGTAAGTAATTTGGGCATGCAATCGCACAAATCTCAACTGATTCTGGAACTGAAATTATACGACCACAGACAACTACGTGTGTTTGCTGGTGGGAGCTTGAGCTGTTGGTTCCTGGAGCTAATTTCTATCGAAAAATGTTCAGCGAAGGGATACTTTTCTGGAACATGGGATAATACCAATCTTCGAGGGCCCCAATAGCATCCAATGCAGTGTTTGGTGTGAATTTGCCGCTAGGCGTCAACGGCTCATATATCTCAGAGAATGACATTAGCCAAGGTAGGAGAGCAGGAGACTTCTTCAAGCTTGCACCATGTCTCAAAGTCCATACTTCTTTGAGAATGGCGTTGGCCAGGCTTTCACTATAAACAATGAGCATTATAGGTTGCTAATTACCAACTTATTTTGCCCCAAATTGGATGATCCAGAGCTTTGCAAGTAGGAGGCGAATGCGTATAAGCCACAAACCCAACAGCGGTCCGCAAAACCTACATAACCCATGCCACCGTTAGGGTTTAGCTTTCAGATGCGATCAAGACAGAGAAGGCGTGGCAGGCATTAGAACGATGACATTGATAGGCATTTCAAATGAATTTGTTTTTATTTAAATTTAAAGACAGGAAGCTCTTAAAAGAGACCCCGAGTTCAAAAAAACTTTCAACCTCCTGTATTCAATAATGTTTGAAGTAGTTGCGGATATTCTCCATAATTCAGGCTACAGAAGAACGATTTCCAGCGAGTGCAACCTGTTTTGTGAAAGAGTCAAACCAATGATGGCTTGCCACGGTACAAACCCAAGGTATCAGCTTTGCCACAAGGTGTCTGTTCGTAAATATCTCTGACTCCTCTTAGTGCCGTAGCACATGAATTTCTGTCCTACTTGCCTTTCATATTCATTGTGTCTCCAAGAAGGGATTGATTTCTGTCTTATCCCGAGTGTTCGTTCTATTAAACGAATCATTTTCTTGTTTTTCCGTTTATATTACCAAACACTTTAAATTGATTCCTTTGCATAAAAAAACAATCACTTTCCCCTGTTTTATAAAAACTTTTTCTTCTCCAAATAAAAAGTTTTTCTCTCTCAATTTTGATAAGAAAATCTATTTGTTTGTCCCCCCCTCTCTCTCAGTCACTTTTTTATGGACTCTTGTGTTCTAATGACTGCTTTTGTACTTCCTTTTAACATTTTTATCTGTCAGAAGTATTTATTATTGACTGGCTGTCATTTGTTAAGTTTGAGTAATTACAACAAGCAGTAGAACTTTCTTGCGTTTTAACTTCAGGCTGTTTTTGGGTAATGACTTCAGCAAAAACTTCATTTAAGAGGTACGAACTAAAGAAGCAACGTACCAAGTCATTCATCCACTCACTCAGTTTGGCAAATTTCAACTTGAACTTCTTTACACTTCATTTGTTCAGAATCACTTTCATGGGGAAACAAAAAAAAAAACAAAAAAAAAAAACAAATGAATAGAAATTAATGGTAGAAGCATTATTTAGAGGGTGATACATATATGAGGTTTATATTGAAAATATTAATCCGACATTTGGCGCAATGCACCATAATTGAATGGAACCTTATGCTGTCATTTTATTCCTTCTGGCCATTCCACTAACCTATCTCACCACGTTTGATCCAGGTCTTGATTGGAGACTTCAGATTTCAAGTGTTCTATGTATTCAAGGCTGAGTGTAAGGAAGGTTGTAGAATTTTTTTTAAAATTCTTCATTTCAATTGGTGTGGGCATAAACCATACTGCCCAACTGATCGCGAGTAAGGAATATCTAGTTATTGGGATTTCTATTCTCTCTAGCAATCGGGCGGAAATTATATTTTTTTAAGTGCAAAACCTTCAGGACTATACTGGTTAGCGGATGCCACGCCTATCTTGAACGACATTTACGGCACAGGATTAATCCAGGTAATTATATAGCTGACCTCAGCAAATTTCTGGCAAAACTCTGAGAGTAAATAAAAATTGCCATGATAAATTTCCCAAAAATTCTGTCGTTTGGACAGAGTGCCCCGCCACTCACGCATAAAATTAATACACACAACATAAGTGGTGTGATAAACTAGGTTGTAGTCCTGACTGATGAATTGGAATTACTAATTATGTATGTATGTATGTAGCTGATGAAATTGCGAGAGAATATAAATCCGTTCATAAATATATTTCTATCACCTCTGTTAAGCAGAATACGGAATTTACTGGCAGCCGACAAATCCTAGATTGATGAAGAACATTGCTTTGTTGGCATAAAATTAATTGTGAAAACGACCATCTTTCCATGGCAATAGCCGCGCACTGACACGAGAGATGAAACAAAACAGAAGTCATTAGGCAGAATGGCAAGACTAGTGGCATAGCTTCAAACAGCACGATGGCCGGTGAGAAGCACAAATTTCGATGTTTGACTGGATAAAGGAGGCAACCAGTTCGTTATCTAGTAGCTAGTATATTGGCTTATTAGGCGACAGCTCGAGTTCAAATCCCAACTTAGACATCATGAACAAAAATAAAGTAGAGTTCCTTCGGCAACTACCTCTCAGCATTTTCGTGAAAAGTTACTTAAATTTGTCGTTCGTAGTCGCTATAAAACAGTAGGACTCAGCAGTCATTCATAAAATTAACACACACCACATAAGTGGCGTGAGAAACTAAGTTGTAACCTGACTAAAGGGTTGTAATCAGCAATTAAGTAAGTAAGTAAGACAATCAGTTCTCTTCTTATACATAGAAGTCCAGCAGGGTCTAAAAATATTGCCTTTCTCACTTCAAAGCCATAGAAGAATACCCATCTTAACCGATGCAAATGCAACACCTATACCATGTGATATGTCTGAGACAGTGAACTACATGGTCAGCTCAATACGACGTCTCTAAAATAGCAGATAGATATGTCGGTTGCAGTGGTAACTTTGATACCAAAAGCTCATTTGAGCACGCATAGCGGCCCCTTGTGCCACCACAGGGTAAATGCTGTACTGAAAAAGTTCCGCCAGACTAGGGAAGACGTTGGTCAGCGCAAGGGCACAAAATATCAGGAGTACGACAAAAATTTTAAATTTGAATAGGCAGCAATAGCTGGTGGTATTTAAAGTCACTGTGTTATCGTGTTTATATCTGAGCCCTCCTTAAAATAGCGTAGCCTGCAGTTCTGTATGATTATACGCTTCTGAAGGAAGGTGCAAATTAATGTTTGAGAGAAATACTTGCTGGCCTTCGCCTAAATGACTTCGGTTAGCTTTATCCGTTGCCTCAAAAACTATTCGTTAGAACGACATATTGCGATTACGGAAAGAAGGTCCCACAAAGAGCCCAATGGCCTTCTTATGCTTAAATATAAAGCTTTTGAAAGTGTTTGTGTAAAAAGAAAAATTAATCACACGCCGTAGTCTAGTAGGTAGTGTGTTGGCTTATTAGACGTGTGGCCACGGTTCAAACGCCAGATCAGACATCTCCAACAATACGAAATCTGAAAGAATATTTCTTCAGGAACTGCCTCTCAACAGATTTCTGGCAAAAACCTTTGAGAATAAATAAAATTTCCATGAAAAGTTTTTCAAAAATCTGAATCGACTTTAAACTGAAGGCACCGCCACTCATGCATAAAAATTAACGCACACAACATAAGCGGTGTGAGAAACTAGGTCGTAATCCTGACGGAAGGGTTGTAATGACCAATTATATATGTATGTACTCGTATGTATCCAGATTTGAGAGAGGTTGAGATAAATACTTGATAGCAGTACTTCCAGGACTTCGAAGAGATGGCTACGAATAGCTTTATCAGTTGCCACCAAAAAAACTGTTGAGTTTCAGGACGAAAGTGAATTGCAATCATAGGCAGAGTATTTGATCCTTGTAAGAGTCTCAGAAGGGACCAAATGTTTCCTAATGCTTAAAATTAAAGTTTATTATCAAGGAATGAAATTAAGTGTGCAACAGCATTTGCAAAAAGAATGCCCTTAGATGGCTTACCCTTTATTTTTTATAGAAAAAAAAACCCGTGCTAAAGAAACTGTCTTTTGTAAGTTCTTTCTAAGAACTGCAACAACGATTACCATTTAGAAAATATTGGCACGAGTTTAAACACTTACAATCACTTTCATTTCTTAAGACATTCCAGCAAGCGAGCTTGTGTGTGATTGAACTGTAATTATAACTGTCTGACCATTTTTTCCCTCTCATCAGAAAGTCTGTCCTTATGTCCATCGATTTGTCGTCGTTGCAGAGTCATGCTTGACTTTTAATATGACAACATAACAGTTTTGCTCATTTGCCGTTTAAGGACACAAAAATTCCGTCTTAAACATTACGTTCGTACTCCTTGCTCATGATGATGATGATGATGATGATGATGATGATGTTGATGATGATGACGATTGCGATAAGCAACATCATTAAAGTCATGTGGTTTTGGTTTTTGAAGTTTTTTCAGTCGAGTTTTTTTTTTTGCTGAAGACGTTGTTGGTTGACGTTCATAAAAACTTAAAAACTTTTAAATGAAATAAAATGGCCAATAACAACAACAACAAAAACCACGACAACAACAACCCTTAAATTAACCATATCACGTAGCCATTTAGTTTGTAGTAATAGCCAGCAGTCGTCAGGAGCAGGAGTGTAATAGTAGTGGTTGTGATGGCCTGAAAGCAAATAAAGTTAATCGATGTTAGAACGCAGAAATTTATTGACAGGCGTTGAACAAAAAACGAAAAAAACTTCATGTATTGGCAAACGCACTTTTAACGGAAATACTCATCAGGGGAGGAGGGTTATAAATTGCCATCAACATGTTTTTAATGAGTCGAAATTGGAAATGCCAAGTGGCAGAGGAAGGTTTTTTTCTGTTAAAAAGAATTAAAATTCTGGTTAGTCACGCTAAACAGTTTCATTAAATATTTTTTTACACAAAAAGAAGGTGTTGGTTTGGTTTGAAACTTAATGGCATGGATTGCAGGTTTCGTTTGTATTTTAAAGTGTTTAAATTAAAAGAACCGGAAGGAAGTCTATTATAACTTGTCTTTAAGGCCAATATATATGATTTAAGAGCCACGTCGTTAAGTTCTTTTAAAAGTTTATGAAACTTTACTGGGGAAAGGGAAGCTTATAGGTGGCGAGTTAAGTGGTTTGTAGTTCGCTATGTTCGCTAAAGTGAGTTAATATTGAAAAACGTATCGCCATATGATCGGAGCTACTATTGATCATATCAAGCCTACATGGCTTCGAATTGGCACTCAGGTGTAGCAGTCTGCTACATCTGGGGGCGTTGGTAGACGCATTGTATTTCACCCTGTGCGAAGAAAACTGTGGGATTAGGTCCACGCGGACAGGTACCCACGTTAAATCAATCGTTGTTGATCATATCAAGCACCTAACCAATGCATTGCTTCAAATTTGTGCTCACGTATGATGTTGCAAACTATGGTAGTCTTACCATGAGCCTGGATTATTGTGCCTGGGGGCGTTGGTAGACGCATTACTTCCACCCGTGTTTAGAGCAGCGTGCGGTGTGCCAGCATTTCGATACTTACGTTAATCCCTGGGCTAATGATCACATCAAGATCATATCAACGATTAAGACTTATTCATTAAATAAATCAGATTTTAAGAATTACCGACTTCACTCGTTTAGAGCCAAAAATTTGCGCTGTCGTCCACTTTAAATTTTCCACAACTAACAAGTTCAGAATGACCACGAATCGCTATTTCAGCGTTTTCTTCAAAATAAACATCAGAAGTAGCAAAATTCCCTTCTCTATACACATTTCTTTACGTTGTTAATGGTTGTGAATCAGGAAAATTGAAATTAATGCGAAATCAATCAATTAGAGCACGAGTGGCTTGCCTCACTAAGCCAATAAGTTTATATTGTTACGTTTTTAACTTTTAAAAACGTTTAAAATACGAGCTCGGAGATTGCAAATAAAAAAATTCTTTATTATTCGCACAATTCTGTGTGCCATTGTTCACAACTTGATGTAAACAACAATAATCTTTTGTTATTCCTCTGTTTACACCCCTTGCACAAACAATAACAATCACTAAGTAATTATACGACAGATTTTGAAGTCACCGTAGTCTAGTAGGCAGTGCGTTGGCTTCTTAGACGTAAAGCCAGGGTTCGAGCCCCATGTCAGACATCAAGACAATTCTCAAAACATCAAGACTTTCTTGAAGGCGAATGTTCGTTTTTTCGGCTTCTCAAAATCTCTATAGATATAAACATTCGTTGTTTCATTATTGTTGTTTGTGTATTTAGTTTCCAATTATTCTTGTCGTGTTTGTTGTTGTATTTTTGTTTACTTGCTTACCGTCTTTTTTATGCTGGTGTTGTTGTTGTATTTTTGTTTATAATTTTAATGTTAAGCAAAGCATCAGTATTTAGATTCTTCATTTTCGTAACAATATTGACCGTAAAATAGACGAAGTATTCTTTGAAGATTTTTTGTTTTAAATGTCCACAATTTGGAAGCGTTATCCTCGCGTGGAATGTTTCATTATCACTTGAAAAACTTTATTGAACAGGAAATTCAACTCAGCTTTGCCGTTCAGGTTTTCACGCAGATAAAGACAACATCCATAGCTACTCGTGCTACTACATGACACAAAGGAAAGGGTACTGCATCAAACACATGTCCTTAGCTGTTCTTGGCATACTTAAGATACAAATATTTTCTAGAATATTTGGGCTGATCTGAGTACGCGATGAGTAAAGTCATTACATGTATCACGCGCTAGATAAGTTTTAGACAGATGCGATGGATGAATCAAGATGAAATGAAATGAGTTGATAAGTGAAGAAGCACATCAGCCGCTGATATTGCGTAATAAATTTATTTGCATATTGATTTTGTTTCAGCAACTGTGATTCTATTCATAATGCGTGTCCAAGGTGAGGTTTGTTATCAACAGTAATTTCCTAGAAAGTGCAGCAGTTAAGTGATTGGCATGGCTGGCTCAAGAAATTACCACTTCTGCAGACAAGATATCAACTCTGTTGTACACATTAATGTTTTTGCTTTTCATTAAGGCTCCATGCATGTCTTCTGTGGCGAAAATTGGTGCAAATAAATACTAATCGGTATTATTATTTTTGTATTAAACCGAAGGTTATACTTAACGCAGTCAAAATTATTGCAATTTGATATGGGACTTAGTAATAAAAAAGAATGGGGAAGTTTGAATGGATAAACTCATCGAAAGGGAAGATAAAGAAAAGCTCAGTCTCTTCTTAAACTAAATGTGTTTCGGGCAATCGACATTTAAATTTTTTTTTAATTTAATGGAAACATTATAGGAATACCCCATTCAAATTGAGAGTAGCCTAATAGATCGCATGGTCGCAGTACTACGACAGATGCTGCTACCACTTCAGTAGCCACCACATAACCCTGAATAGCTATGCACAAGTAATACCAAAATTCCAAACAACTTTGAAGTCCCCAGTATCTGTACTGGACTTTACCAATATAGTTCTGCCTGAAATAATATTAAATAATAAAGGGGGGCTATCACCCAGCCTTGTCTGTCATGGTTTCTTACAGCATTCATATTAATGAGTTGATTTTAATGTTGAATTCTGGAGTTATTGCCGAAATAAGGCTCTTCTTTAAATTGTGTTTTATTTTTCTTTGAAACTCCCTTCCATCTTAATGGTGTTTAGAAAGCTTCATGTAATACAGTGTTAAAGGTTTTTCCACAGTCTAGGAATACTAATATAGAATTTAACATCAATTCATTAGATTGATTGTCTGATATTGGTGGTGTTATCACAAAATTCAAGCATAGCTTAGGTTAAGTTAGGTTAGAGGACGTGTAGTTGTCAATTAAGACAAGTACAGTACCCGGAAGTCGAACTGACCCATTGTACAACGTCCTTCTTTCTCACACCACTTATGTTGTGTGTGTTAATTTTATACATGAGTGCTGGGACCTACAGTTTAAAGTCGACTCCGAACGACAGATTTTTGAGAAACTTGTTCATGGCAATTTTATTTACTCTTAGAATTATTTCCAGAAATCTGCTGAGAGGAAGTCGCCGAAGAAATACTTTTTGTATTTTATTTTGATGTCTGGTCTGGGGCTCTAACCCTGCCTTTACGTCTAATAAGCCAACACACTACCTACTAGACTACGGCGACTTCAAAAAGCATTAACTGTTATCACAAAATGCAAGCATAGCTTACTATTTTGTTTTCTGTTCAAAAAGTTTCCTTTCCTACGAAAAACGCTTAACACTTGCACTGTGTTTTGTCTCACTTGCTCCCTCTGTTTACATTTGTTTCCTGTACCAATGTTCTGACATTTACAATCAAATTTTTATTGCCGAGAGCATTACTCCTGTTTTAAATAAAATTTATTTTAATGATGTTTTCTTTGGTCCTTGATGTCCTTCTTCATTTTAATGTGTTTGTTGTTATTGTTGTTGTCATTGTTGTTGTCATTGTTGTTGTTGTTGTTGTTGGTCTATTTTAAATCTAATTATAATTCCTTGACTGTATAACTGCTTTATTTGTTTTACGATTCATTAAGTTTTTATTGTTGCCTACTTGTAGGTTGCTTTGTTTGATTTCCTTCTCCGACTCCTCCTGTTTCCCCTCCTTCTCCTCTTCTTTGAACGAAGACACTATAAAAGATGAGTTTAATTTAGGAAATTAAGTCCAAAAGAAGCTCACATAGTTATAAAATCAAAAAATTGGAGTCAGAAAGGGCGGGTAAAATTTTTTTTTCGTTTTTATTGTTACAACTAGAAACAGAAGAAAGTTTTATTGTTTAATAAAAATTTGAGCGAGCAAAGGAAATATTTATTTACGACTGTGATCTGAGTACAAGCTGTAAACCTGACAACATTGTTTGGTTAAGAAATGAAATAAAAGTTGAAACAAAAAAAAAAAGAACACTTAAAACTCATAAAAATTGAAGGAATTTTAAAACGTGCACTTTCTACTGTTGCGGGGGAAGGATGAGAACAAATTTAAAGTGCGTTTTCCATATTCCTTGAGAAAAATTTTTCCTTCAGAAAATGAAAGTGGCATGTCCTCTTTAAATATGGTTGTAGCATCAGCTTATTTAGAGATAAAAATTATTATTTTTTCCGCAACAATAGATAACGGTTTTAAATATTTATTGGCCATAAAACATTTTTAACTTAACTTAAGGACGACATTTTAACGGACATATTGTAATAAGACCTTAATACCCTTATTCAAAGTATTTGTTTTTTAGCTGGGCTTGAAACGGTTGCTCAATACAGGTTTAAATGCGTTTTGAACAAAACGAATATGAAAGTGACATTTCGTCATATGTATTCAACTCTTATCCACTGGCATGGAACCCTTCAGTCAGCCCTTCGACCTAGCTTATCACATCGCTTATAAAGGGTGTTTTTTATAGAGGTATAGAACTTTAAGTTGGCCTTACTTTTCAAGATGGCGACCGATTTAACAGCTGTCAAGTGATTTATTCTCAGTTTGGTTTAGCAATTCATTCATGTTCACGCCTGAACAACGCTTGCAAATAGTGCAATTTTATTTTGAAAATAATGGTTCTGTGCGTAAAACGTATCGCGCACTACGTCCATTTTATCGTCGATAAAATCGTCCATCAGAGCAGTTAATTCGATTAACCATGGAACGTTTTCGCACCATGTTTACTCTTATTGATAACTCGCATCCCCAAAAACGCTGTACGGTGCGTACGGAAGAAGCTATTGTTGCTGTAGAGCGTAGCATTGAGGAAGATCCGAATGAGTCCATCCGCCATCGAGCACAGGAATTGGATCTGTGTCCATCCACTTTATGGAAGATTTTGCGGAAGGATCTTGGTTTGCGTGCTTACAAAATCCAACTCGTGCAAGATTTGAAGCCAAACGATCATCATGTTTAGCGATGAAGCGCACTTCTGGTTGAATGGCTACGTCAACAAACAAAGCTGCCGCATTTGGAGTGAAGGTAATCCTCAAGTGTATGTGGAAACACCGTTACATCCAGAAAAACTGAATGTTTGGTGCGCTTTATGGGCTGGTGGAATCATTGGTCCGTACTTTTTCAAAAACGATGGTGGCCAGAACGTTACAGTCAATGGTGATCGGTATAGAGCCATGATTACTAACTTTTTCATTCCTGAATGAATAACCATGATGTCCAGGAGATGTGGTTTCAACAAGACGGCGCAACATGTCACACAGCTCGTGCCACAATAGATTTATTGAAAGACACGTTTGGCGACCGCCTAATTTCACGTTTTGGACCTGTGAATTGGCCTCCAAGATCTTGTGATTTAACACCGCTAGACTACTTTCTGTGGGGCTATGTAAAGTCATTGGTCTATGCGGTAAAGCCACAAACGCTTGACCATTTGGAAGACAACA
This sequence comes from Sarcophaga subvicina, assembly GCA_936449025.2. Taxonomy (NCBI): domain Eukaryota; kingdom Metazoa; phylum Arthropoda; class Insecta; order Diptera; family Sarcophagidae; genus Sarcophaga; species Sarcophaga subvicina. The sequence continues at coordinate 27,332,134 of OW388084.2, forward strand.
TTCGCCGTATTATTGCCGATATACGGCCACAAATGTTGGAAAAAGTCATCGAAAATTGGACGTCCAGATTGGACTACATCCGCGCCAGCCGTGGCGGTCATATGCCAGAAATCATATTTAAAATGTAATGCCACAAGATTATCTTTCGGATAAATTAAATTCATGTCAATCGAATAATCCATCGTTGTTTTATTGCAACTTAAAGTTCTATACCTCTATAAAAACACCCTTTATTATAAGTGTTAACTTTATCCATAAGTGGTGGAACCTTCAGTCTAAAGTCAACTTCGAACGACAGATTTTTGAGAAACTTTTTCATGGCAATTTTATTTACTCTCTGAGTTTTTGCCAGAAATCTGCTGAGGGTGAGTCAACGAAGAAACACATTTTCGTTTTGATGTCTGGCCTGGGGCACGAACCTTGGCTTTACGTCTAATAAACCAACACACTACCTACTAGACTACGGCGACTTCAACTGCACTGTCCATAACTTCTCTGAATTCCTCTTTCAGTATCTGATATTAATTTGTAAGTCTACCATATATACCAGATAGGACGGCTTTCTCTCTTCGCTGCTATTTACATAGGGATCTCCAATTTTAACTCTGTTACCACAACTATCGGGTGGGCCTGCTATCGGTTTAAATTTAAATCATCGGAAGTATTTCGAATCTGGCAATACTTATGTCATTCTATTCCGTCACAAAATTCAGTATCATTATCCCCACCAAAAAAAAACAACTTTTCGAATGAAGCCCATTTTCATTTTGGTGGGCACGTTAATAAGCAAAATTGCCGTATTTGAGGCTCAGAAAACCCACACTTGGTCTTATAGAAGCCAAAGGACTTATTAATAGTGACTATTTGGTGCGGCTTGTGGAGGGTAGACATCATTGACAATTATTTGTTTGAAAACGAGGACGGCGCAACCAATACGGTCAGCGTATCGCACCGTAATAACCGACTTCTTTGTGTATTGATGTGAACGATGTTTAGTTTCAATAGGATGATGCAACTTGCCATACAACTCATGTCACAATCGATTTATTGCGTCAAACGTTTGATGGCCGTTTGGTTAGCCGAAATGATGATATCAATTGGACGCCAAGAAGTTGCGATTTGACACCGTTGGACCATTTTCTTTGGGGCGCCTTTAAAGAAAAGAGTAATGCCGACAAACCAGAGACAATTCAGCATTTCATCATTCGTGTTGCCATTGCCGAGATACGATCCCACACACTAGAAATAGTGAACGAAAATTGGTTCGATCGAATGAAGTTAGGTTAGGTTAGAGGACATGAACTCGTCAATTAAGACAAGTACAGTACCCGGAGGTCGAATTGACCCATTGTACAACGTCTTAGTTTCTCACACCACTTATGTTGTGTGCGTTAATTTTATACATGAATGGTGAATGACCTACAGTTTAAAGTCGACTCCGAAGGACAGATTTTTGAGAAACTTTTTCATGGCAATTTTATTTACTCTCAGAGTTTTTTCCAGAAGTCTGCTGAGAGGAAGTCGCCGAAGAAATACTTTTTGTATTTTGTCTTGATGCCTGGCCTGGGGCTCGAACCCTGGCTTTACGTCTTTACTATGGCGACTTCAAAAAAAATTGCTTCGATCGAATGAGGTACTGTGAGTCGAACCCCGACAGCCATATGAATGAAATAATATTCCATTTCTAAGCGGAACGATTGTACTGGACAATAACTGTATAAATTTTATGTTTTTATTGCATTTTTAAATTTAAACTCTCAAGTCACCCACCTTATATTAGCGATAATTCGTAGTACAAGACTAGAGTCTCCCAAAGATATGGACATAGCTCGTCTCTCTGTTAAAATACTCCTGAAAACTTGTCTTTATCCTAAGACTCCGAACTTTGGCATCCAAAGTAGAGAACCAGTCCTGGTTAGAATACGGTCTGAACTAAATCACTACGTATATAAATAAGAAGGGTTTGATGATGTTTCATAAGAAGTCTTCAACACCTTGCTGCCCTTCTTATTTTACTAACAATAATGATGCTTAAGTAAATGGCATTTTATTTTAATAAAAACTCAAATAAAAATATTTAATTTACTCAACTATACTGTCTAAATACCAAACATCAAACGAATTTTATAATCAAATTTGCTTGTATGCCACACAAGCAGATTATTTTTACCTCAAACGTATACATACATTCTCTAATTTCAATTCCTTACTTAATATTTAAAGGCAATTCTGTTCAACTCTAACTGGCATTTGTGTCATCTTTGTTGGATTTTTAAGTAATCAGCATAGCCATTTAAACATCACCCCCCACACACTTGCCATAATTCCATATGATTCCGTATTATTTTGATAATAAAAATGCAAATCGATTGGTAAAATGCAGTTTAAAATCGTTTTTAAGCTTTTGCCGAATGCTCAATAAAGTTAAATTGTGAAATAAATTCAAAACTTTAATACGATTTCAGTAACAATTCCTAAGTGCTACCCTCTCTCTTCCTCGCTCACACTCTGTATCTGTTTGAACTGAAGTTCATTTGGTGCCATTAGATTTTAAACCAACCAACCAACCAAACAACCAATAATAATAAGGAGCATCAAATTAAACTTCTTTTCCTTTTATTTTCCTTTTATTTGGAGTAGTTTTGGTACTTTGTGTTCACATTTTATTTCATTACTATTGGGGACACACATATTTTTGGTATGTGTTAGTGTATGTAGCAGTGTATGTGATTGCAATCATCATACTATGGTATCAGGCAAGTGGCAAGTTTATCATCTGCCTGCAGCCTGGGAACCATAAAAGTGCATCTTTGTAAAACTCCACTTCATATTCAATATGACTGCGGGAGAATATCATACATATAAAGAGTGGGCCATTTAAAAGTTTAAATTTAAAAACGCAAGAAAACAAAAACGGTTTGAATTTTTGCAAAATTTATGTTTTTGTTGTGGAGTACAATTGTTCCATCTAGAAATGGAATATTATTTCATTCTAATGGCTGCCGCAGGTGGCCTCACAGTACCTGCTTTGATCGAAGCAATTTTCGTATACTTTTTCGAGTTTATGGGGTCGTATCAAAATAGTCCAACGGTGTCAAATCGAAGCTTCTTGTCTGCCAATTATTATCATCATTTCGGCTAATTAAACTGCCATCAATGCCATGAAGAGCGTGTAAAAAAAATCCGTTATCATGGTACGTCCTCATTTTCAAAGAAGTATGGACCAATGACGCCTTCCCTCCTTCACTGGAAGTCGTCGTAGTCTAGTTGGTAGTGTATTGGCTTAAAGCCAGGGTTCGAGCCCCAGGCCAGACATCAAAACAAAATACAAAAAGTCTTTCTTCGGCGACTTCCTCTTAGCAGATTTCTGGCAAAAACTCTGACAGTAAATAAAATTGCCATGAAAAAAGTTTCTCAAAAATCTGTCGTTCGGAGTCGATTTTAAACTGTAGGTCCCCGCCACTCATGTATAAAATTAACACACACAAAATAAGTGGTGTGAGAAACTAGGACGTTGTACAATGGGTCAATTCGACCTCCGGGTACTGTACTTGTCTTAATTGACAAGTACACGTCCTCTAACCTAACCTAACCTATTTTATTTGTTGCGAAGTACAATTGTTGCGGTTAGAAATCGAACATCATTTCATTCATATGGCTGCCGCGGCTGACCTCACAGTGCCTCATTCGATCGTTCCAATTTTCATGCACTTTTTTGACTATATGGGATAGTATCTGGGCAAAGGCATCACGAATGTTGGCTTTCAAGTGCTCAATTGTGTTTGGGTTGTCCGCATAACACTGTTCTCTAACGGCGTCCCACAGAAAATAGTCCAACGGTGTCAAATTGAATCTTCTTGGCTGCCAATTGTTATCACCATTTCGGCTAATTAAACTGCCATCAAACTTTTGACACAATAAATCGATTGTTGCATGAGATGTGTGGCAAGTTGCATTATCCCGTTGAAACCAAACATCATTCACATCAATGCCATGAAGAGCGTGTACAAAAAAATCGGTTGTCATGATGAGATAAGTATCTCCATTGACCGCTCCACAAGCCGCACCAAACAATCACTTGTAATGTGTGCATTGGTCTCCATTGACCATAATGGTTTCGGCGTCCTCATTTTCAAAGAAAGACGCACCAAACAGTCGCTTGTAATGGATGCTTTGGCTTCTGTAAGACCACGTGTGTGTGTTTTCTGAGTCACAAATACGGAAATTTTGCTTATTAGCGTACCTACGAAAATGAAAATGAGCTTCATCCGGAGAGATGATTTTTTTGGGCAAAATGGACATCATCGCACAGTTTCTCGTTGGCCTCATAAACTCCAAAGTTAGTCAAACGTACATCGAGTTATTACGTTCAGTGACATGAATTTTGTGACAGAATAGAATGACACAAGTATTGCCACAGTTGAAATGCTTCAAATTTAAACCGATAGATAGCTTTCCCTACACTCGCACTGAATAAAGAGTATCTATGTATGTATAATTCTTCTACAATATAATACGATATTTGATTTCTTTTTTCCATAAACTTTTATGCAAATTTTTTAAAGTTTTTTTCTCTTTTTTCTGTCTTTAAATACTCTTATAATGTTAAACATAAATTTTCAGTTCAAAAAATTATTTTCTTTTCTTATGTGTGTGTGTGTCTGTGTTCTTTTTTCACTTTAACGATGTGGTATTTAAATTAAGTTGTGCTGCCAGCAAACGAAAATAGTAACTGAAGTCTGGGATTTTGTTTTTTTTTGTGAGGTTAGACATTAAGGATATGCACGAAAATTTGACAGAAGTACAGGCCTGCATACATATGTCACAGCCTGTTTTTTCGGTTTATTTGTGGTTAAAAATCATTGAATTCATAGAAGATATTTATGTTAAGATATATATTTATGTGGGATAAAGACAACCTACTGTGATGTTAATTGGGTTGAAAGTTTCAATTCTAACCCGACGTTTAAATACGATTTTTGGCTTTTCGTGAGATGGCCAAAAGACTTTGTACCTGTTTCTATTCAACCAGCTACGCGAGCAGTACATCCATCAATTTTATCCCCCTTATCCGAAAAGTATTTGCTGATTGATTGACCTTGGAGGCAGACATTTCGTACAAAACAAAATAGTAAAAACATTTCTTTCTGCAAATTCCTCTCATAGTTTTGCCAGAAAACTGCTCAGAGTAAAATAAAATTACAATGAAAAGTTTCTTAAGTACGTCGCTCTGAGTCCACATTATTAGGTATAAATAAAATTAACACACAATATGAATGGCGTAAGAAGGTTGTAATTCTGCCTAGGGTTGTACGGACCAATTAAGTGAGTAATTAAGCATATTATCGGATTCGTATATTATGAGTTCTCTAAAATATTGCTGATGAGAAATTTCTCTTCTTGTGTTTGCTATTCACGTTCAATTCGAGCGTACTATAGTGTTCCTATAAGATTGCAGCTCTACAGTTTAAACATTAGCACTGAAATTATGAAATATGAGTGGTGGTAGAAAACATTCCGTAATTCTGACGAAGGGTTTGTGTGTACAAGTTTTACAAGAAAATCACATCTATTCCATTATATGTACAGATATTTGCTCTTAAACTAGACTTTGACAGTCAATCCGAAGTCGGGATCACCTGAAAGTGATCGACATTAAAGTTTATATGGATGTATACTAGATCGGGTCTTTTCTCAGCTGGGATAGACGTAGGCATAGCACTACCATCCTTATCCAAACTCTATCTCTGTCTCTATTATGAGATCTGCTACTCTTATGGAATGTAATTGCGCATCTAAGTATACATACGTAGACTCAGGATTACGGTCACACACGATTACCTACCGACTGGTAAAGAAATGCAGGAAAGAACGACATTCAATTTGGTTACTAGACGTCGGTACTTTTATGGGCACAAAAAATAATATGCTTCGAACGGGCCTCATCAGGACTCATTGGCATTTCGTTCGTTGTTTATTAGAAAAAGCCACTTTCTTTAAAAGGAAATGACAAAGTTCAAAGCAATTGACTCCCGTAGGATTTCAACATATCCATAGAGACAAATACAATAGCAAGCGTACTAGTTCGCTCGTAATACACTGTGGAAGTGGCCATATAAGCGACTATTTTGCCCGGACACAGGCCGATTACATTTTTGACTCCTACAAGAAGAGCAATGTTCTGTTTGTTAATACGCTACAATTGCAATATCCTTTTGTAAATCATTTTTAAGCTGTAGAGATAAGGTAGGTAGGTAGAAGTGGCTGTCCCCTCGATGGAGTCATGGGCGGACACACTTAGGCCGCACACAGGGCCCATTGTGATAGTTGTAAAGATTATGATTCCTATTTTATTTCCTCTGTGTCCACTCACTTCACTTAGAGTGTGATCCTGCTAGTTTCCCTTAAGTCTCTGATTATTATTTTTTTTACAGAGAATTCATTTGCATTGCATTTGGTCAAAATATTTTCAATATCCTTCTAAAGCTTACTTACTACATATGTCATTACAATCGTTTAGTCAGGATTACAACCTAGCTTCTCACACAACCCATCTTATGTGTGATAATTTTATCCGTGAGTGGCAGGACCTACAGTCGACTCCGAACGACAGATTTTTGAGAAACATTTTCATGGCAATTTTATTTATTTTCACAATTTTTGGTAGAAAACTTTTGAGAGAAAAACGCCGAAATTTTTCTAGAGATGTCTTAGCTGTCGGAAATACGGGCTCCCAACTGATAAGCCAACATAGTACCTACTAGACTACGGCGATGCTTTTAAATATGAGTTTTAGTTTATAGGAACCATATTCGTCACGGTTAAGTGACATTATGGCCGAAGCCTCCGTAGAATTTTAAACATGTTTGGGTTAGCTACATTAGCATGTCCAGGGACTTATTACCATTACGAGAGTCCAATCTTTCTAACATTTTGTAGCAATATCAATGGCATACTTAACATTTGACATCAACAGGTTTTTGCCAAGCTTAATATATACAGTACTAGATTGTATATGTCCCAAGAGTTTTGCGAATTAAATTTTTAAGCAGTACTTTAATATTTTTTAGCTCATATCCTTAATAACGTATTGCTTTGCGCTATAAAAACCCACTCATAATTTTTGTTTAACACTGTTATTAAGACTTTTCTGTCATAGTTTTTGTCCAATTTTTTTGATTTTGTTTCTTTTTTGTTGTTGTCAAAGCTTTACACACACTTGTAATTTAAAGAAATTTATTTAAAAGCCGTCATATGTGACAACCTACACACGGGGGTTTGGTCTGTTTATTTTTTCATTCACATTATCTTCATTATGATCAGTAAACTCGCTAAAGTTAACATCATTGTCGTTGTCGTCGTCATCAAGTGAAATCCTACTTAAAATATAATTTGTCTTTAAGTTGTTGTTGTTATGAAACCAAGATGATGGGTTTTGCAACGTATGTACATATGTTATCAGCCAGCCAGTCACTATGGTAGACGCACCTTTCTAAAACGTAAGCGAACGAAGAAGAAGAAAAACATAGTTTTTGCAACAACGCTCTCTGGCCTACACGTAAATAGGCAGGTTAAAACAGCAGAAAATAAATACAAATTTTTGTTTATTTTAATCAAAATTTCTATTTAAAGTTAAGCATTCAAGCAGTATCCAGAACCCACCCTTAAAATCTACATCTTTCACTGGCTAACATCCAATAGCCAACATCTGTGAGAAAAGGTGTCAATCAAATCTTTATTTTGATAAGTCTTTAGGCCCTTAACCTCCCGTAAAGAAAAAAATTTACTTTCTATTAATTTAATCCCTTTACAAATATTAATTGGCAACAAATACTAGCCAACAAAAACTACCCTTCCTAGCAGCAAAGCAAGCAAATGCCATGCTTGAGTCATTTAGCCATTCCATGGACGACAGACGTGTGTCATGTGTTGGTTGAATGTATTGTTTGAAGAAATTAATTTTTGTTTTCTTTTCAATATTTTAAGCCCAAAATAAACATTTGGCACGCGTTTTGTCACTTGTGGCATTCAGTCAGACATTAAAACCGAAGAGACAGGGAGAGAGTTTCACGAAAAATGCATTTTTTTCGAACTTGCCAGGGCACGAAATGTTTGTTGAAAAGCCAATTACGTACTGAGCAAATTATGAAAACAGGGGGTTGTAGTTCATTTCAAAGGCTTTAAAAAAATCCGGGGATTATTGAAAAGCTATAAATACGTTTGTATTTCGGGGATTAATAATAAAACTTCAATAAAGTATTTGAAAAAGGAAAACAAATTTTTAAAAGTCAAGGGTCGTATCCAAATATAGAAATTTTAAAGGGTAGCTTGTTAGCCAAAATACTATCGAAATATTTTATTTATTCTCTTCAATTCTATAACAGGAATAGAGCCTCAACAAGCCTACTTCTCTCACATCAGTTCATCACATCTTTTTTGATTATATTTATTCGTCTTGTTAGATACGTTATGAATTTTAATTCACTTTGAAAGCGTTAGGAAGTCGCCGTAGTCTGGTAGGTAGTGTGTTGGCTTATTAGACGTAAAGCCAGGGTTCAAGCCCCAGGCCAGAAATCAAAACAAAATACAAAAAGTATTTCTTCGGCGACTTTCTCTGGCAAAAACTCTAAGAGTAAATAAAATTGCCATGATAAGCTCCTCAAAAATCTGTCGTTCGGAGTCGATTTTAATCTATAAGTCCCGCCACTCATGTACATATAAAATTAACACACACAACATAAGTAGTGTGAGAAACTAGGTCATAACCCTGACTGAGGGGTTGTAATGACCAATTATGTACGTATGAACGCGTTAGAGTGGACTGATGTTCGGTTTAAAATTAATTGCACTTCTGATAATATTTGATGGCGATTTTTGGCGTGTGAAGTCGCCTTAGTTTAGTAGGTAGTGTGCAGACTTATTAGATGTGTGAGGAAACGGTTTAAACCACAGCTCAGACATCTCAAACAAAACGAAATCTGAAAAATATTTCCTCGGCGACTTCCTCTCGGCAGTTTTCTACCAAAAGTTTTGAGCGTAAAATAAAAATTGCCATTAAAAGTTTCTCAAACAAATCTGTCGTTCGGAGTAGACTTTAAACTGGGACCTATATGGGACCTCATGTATAAAATTAACACACACAACATAAGTGATGTGAGAAACTAGGTAGTAATCCTCTCTGAAGGGTTGTAAGCTAACGAACAATATCTTCTAGCCTAAAGTCTTCCTCCCTTTAGTCAGACAATTCCACCAGAGATGTCAAGCACGAGCTTCTCCGTCTATATAGAGGAGTGACACATTAAGTGTGCCACATTTAGTGTAGTCGCGCTGTCTTGTGTGTTTTGTTAGTCTGTGTAATTCCTCTACTTCCTTATTCTCCCTTTCCTACTTCCTCTCCTTTCCCTATCTCCCCTATTATCCTCTCCCCTTTTGGACGTTGTACAATGGATCTCAATTGGACCTACAGGTATTGTACTTGTTTCAATTGGCAAGTACACGTCTTCTAGCCTAAGCCTTAAGGCGCAGACAATCCGAGTTATTAAAATCTGTAACTTACTTACATAAAAGCCTCACGTACATGTTTAACTCTTTTTATGGTAAGTTACTCCACTGGAGGTTAAATTTAAGTTCCAGACGATCAGAGTCGCAACTTCTGTAGAAGCCTCCCAAGGGGTTGCATAGTATACGGGCTTGTGTTTGTTTCAGGCAATGTCCAGTGAGGACAGATACCCCATATAAAATTGTCAGCTCAATCGATTTACTGCTCAGCCTGATCGTCTTTTTTTTACACAGAAAGAGTAAGCCCAGAACCATCGTGGCCAAGGAAACCCTTATGTATAGACAACTTGTTGTTGCCAGTATGTAGGTCTACAAAACAGCTTCCTGGTATGTATAGCAGAATGCCCAGAGACTCCAATATTGGAATATGTCCGCCTTTTCCCGGAGGTGTTAATGAAAACTCTTGGACATTGATATGCCATTTGAAAGGGCAGCTTTGTTCTTCGTATATATTCTAAGAAAATAGTTGGGTAATTAGGCAATATCCTTCTGATATCCAAGTTCCCGGTATAAATACCTCACCCTGTCTTCCACCATAAACCGCCTTTTCCCGGAGATGTTAATGAAAAATCTTGGACATTGATATGACATTTGAAAGGGGAACTTTAGTCTTCGAATATGTTCTCAGGAAATAGTTGGGTAATGAGGCAATATCCTTCTGATATCCAAGTTCCTGGTATAAATACCTCACCCTGTCTTCCAATTCATTACTTTTTCACAGAATAATGTTATTTCACACCAATAGAGCCAAATAGCCAACCAAACCCGACTTGAAGGCAAGCCTTAAGACAATATTTAAACGTAGCGTATCATGGCAGGATGCATATGAAAAACTCCGTGTACAAACATTGAAGCAGAATAAGACGCATTACATGGTTGCGATACAGTTTATTGCGAAAAAGGGCGATATTGGAGAGGAAAAGTTAGTAGTAGATTTCATTTTTGATGGTAACCTGGACATATCCAATGAGATCACTTGATTGTATAGTGCCAACACATGGGAGGACGTTGGAGGACGCGCTCTCGAACGCTTCGATAATTGGACGTCCAAAGCTGGAAGTGACTAACACCAACCTAGCATTTTCTGCCACAATCGTACTCAATTTGGCCATTACCAGAGCAAGCATCCTAAACCTAGGCACTCTGTCAGCTTGTGTTTCATCTGGGCTGTAGTGGGACATTTCCATCAGAAATGTCCGAAGAAGAGAGGACTTGTTGGCATCATTTGCAGTGTCGATCTGGATGATGTAGTGGACGTGGGTAAGTGCACTGCTTTAGAAACCAAAGTTTATCGAGAACCTAATGGGTGGCGTTTTTTGTTTTAAATTTCTTGCTGACTTCAGTTATTTTCAAAAGAGGACAACATTTTCTTTTCTCAAGCGGATGTTTTTTTGCTTAACACTTTTTGTTTTGGTGAGTACCATGAAGAATAAATTTTCTTTTTTTATTTCACTTTCCCTCCCGTATTTGGCCAAGTGTTCAATCCTTAAATAATGAAAAATATTTGACACTAGCAATCGCTCATCTTTTTGCAAAAAAAAAAAAAAATTAAAATGAAAATGAAATCCACATGAATCAAATTTAACCTCCAGTGGTCTCTTACATTTAAATGGAAAAAAGTACAGCCAGTTATAAAGAAAATAGTCCTCTTCCTAATAAAGAAAGAGAAAATTTTTGTTAAATGTCTAGACATACTGGTTGATAGATGAGCTGATCAGCAATTGATGACATACCAGTCAGCTAGCCATCCTGCCAGTCCAGCTAACCAGCGTACAAAGGCAAATCAAAAACGAAACACAATGACACTGACAATGACCACGACAACAAATGTACAAATTCTGGTCACACAACAACAACAGCAACATGAGAAATAACATGAGTCACACTCATCAAACAACATTTATATTGTTGGTGACATTCTTTTTGATCAAATCAAAGGAAACAAAACCAAAAAAAACAAACAAAAAAATGAAAAATGAAAGCGAAATTATATTCGAGTTAATTGAAGTGCTGAAATTCAGTTTTAATGGAGACATCAAGCGCTTTTGTATGAAAAATAATCATTTAACTGATGATCACACATTGAAATTCATCTTTTATTTCTGCTCATCAAGCACATGTGGCTTGTGTTCCTTATCACTTTTCCTTTTGTGACTACCGTCATACGCGTGATGTCATTAATCTTAAAGGAATTCTTTTTTTGTTCTTTTTCTTTTGTTTTCTAAAACCCTGAAGAAGGAATAGAAGAAACAATATTTTGATAGTTTCCTTAAGTGTATTAAAAAGCTTCGAAAGAAGTTGAACAAAAAAACGAAACCAATTCTTTCGACAATCTGTTAAAGACCATATTAATCATACCAAAGCATGCCTATTCAAAAACACTCACACACAGCCACAAGAAGCCTAAGAATAGTACTCTCTTACACGCTCAAAAGAATTTTAGCAGATAGGAGCTGATGTAGGTTGGCTTAAGTCGCCTTACGAACGATTTAAAACCAAAAAAAAATTTTTTTTTTAAATTCGTGGTATTAGTGGGTACACCCAACTAAAGCCATTCATAGGGCGATTGTCAGCCCAGTTGCTATGTCTGTATGACTCTGTTGTTTGATGCTTTGGTTACAAGCCTTCACCGTGTAATACTGAATAATGTTAAGCGGCTTACATTTTGAGTATTACCGGAGTTAGGAAAAGCTCTTCCTAGGCTGCCCTTGAAAACAATATCTGCCTTACTACAACTAACTTGCACGTTAAGTGCTGTGCCTTGACGCCTAAGGGAATATGCTAATGAGAGGAGTGCCTCTAAGCTAAGGATTCTCTTTCCAAATAAGGCCTTTTGAAACGATAAGACATCCATTTTTGTGTGAAGACTCTTAAGGACGTCAACACGCTTCTTCTATTGCCAATCCTTATTTGATTGTCGTTGACAGCTCAGCGTCTGTGAGGGCGGTCTGGAGTATGTTGTTAGTACTTCGTGACTTTAAGGGCTTTAATAGAAGTCTTTGAAATGATTTTAAATTTTGAGGCATTGTAGTGTCCCTGGAAACGAGAAGGCTAATGATTTTGATTCTAAAGTATGCCTCTATGGTTTCGTCTTGAGGTCGAAGGAAACTGAGGCGGGAGAGGATAGATCGCGGTGTCACATAGCTAGAAGCCCTTACTCATGTATCGGCATTGTCAGAACTAGATCGCTACTGTGACTCAGTAAACCTGTTGTGAGTCTAGTGACTGTCTTCCTTCAGTACAATGTGTTGTCAGGTTATCTGATCTTAACTGAATTTTTGCAGAGTACGTTACAAGTTACAAGTTACAAGGAATCTTGCTTCATTGCCAGACTCACTTAGCACAGGATGGATAGGAGGCATACCAACCAACTACTTACACTTGATCGCAATGTCATCTCGATCAAAGTGGCCATGCTTACAGATCATTGCGTAATGGAAAGACATGCGGAAAGACCGCAGCTTCCACCAAACGGTTTTTGCCGAGGTTATATGCCTCCTGAAGAAGAGGAAACTGTTATCCACTTTCTTTGTCAATGCCCATCTCTTGCAAGCTGATGAATTAGAATATTTGGCTCTCCATTCCTTATCAGCTTAGCGGAGTAATCTATTGATGTCAAGGATATAGCTTCGTTTATTGACCAGTAAGGCTGGTTTTCGGTATAGGGGAGTCTTGCTTTAGTGTGCAGCCCTTGCGCTGACTAACTCCTTCGATAAGTTTGGTGGAATTCTAGAAGAAAATTAATAACCTATGGAAAGGGTTTCCTTCTTTTCTTTCCCTTTCTCTATACCTTTACCTTTATTGCCCTTTTTAACTCATTCTAGGACCAAGACAATGGGCCTCATGGCCTCCGTGTGTGTTTGTGTTTGCCACTAAGATTATATGAGTACTTTATCTCACAAAGTATAGTAGTTCGTGATCAATTGGTCCAGTATACCATACATACATAGATACTTGGTCCTTCAGTTAGGCTTACGACCAAGCTTCTAGCACCACTTTTCCTTTCTCTATACCTTTACCTTTATTGCCCTTTTTAACTCATTCTAGGACCAAGACAATGGGCCTCATGGCCTCCGTGTGTGTTTGTGTTTGCCACTAAGATTATATGAGTACTTTATCTCACAAAGTATAGTAGTTCGTGATCAATTGGTCCAGTATACCATACATACATACATACTTGGTCCTTCAGTTAGGCTTACGACCAAGCTTCTAGCACCACTTATGTTGTGAGTGTTAATTTGATAAATGAGTGGCAGGACCTACAGTTTAAAGTCGACTCCGAACGTCAGATTTTTGAGAAACTTTTTCATGACAATATTGTAGACCAGCAGACCATACGATGCATTATTCAGTTTCTTATTGCTTTAGACTTTCCTTTCCCTTCTTTGATAGTTTGCGAACATGTTGTTGTATGCAATCGATCTTTAATTCAGTGCAACCTTGAGTGCGTTGGACTCGGACTGCATTTCTTTGCACGCAGCTTTTTACGGTTCGGGTACTTACAACCCGGAATTATGCTTCCTAACGCTACTTGATATCAACCATATATAGAGTGCTTAGAAGTCATATATGCAAGCTCTCCTTCCTTTCGAAAAACCTAAACTGTTGCAAAAAATAACGAAGAAAACGTTGTGATTTTGAAACTCTTGCCACTTTTTGTTCTTAGGCGGTGTTTTTTGGTTTTTAAGCTGTTTTCAAACGTCGGTAGATTTTTTACCTAAAACAGCTTATAAAAGCCACAAACTATGGCAACTAAAAACAAAAAACGCAATGCGAAAAAGTTAACAACGGAAAATAGAACGAAAAAAACCATCAATTTGGCGGCATCTTTTTTTAGGCACGGCAACAAAGTGTTGAAGAGTTAAGAAATCTGCTGCTGGGAAAAATTGCTCCCGTTTTTCGTAAGTATCAAAGCCTTAAAGACCGCCATTAAGGCAAATAAAAAATAAAAAAATAAAGTGAATACCATAGGAAGGCAGCAGGCAAATCTACTAAAAACTGGGTCAAAAGTATTAAACAATGCAAAAGGAAAAAAAAAAATTTAAAATAAAACTGAAAATGGCAACGTAAAGTTTTGAAACTTTTTTTTATAAATTTGTTAAAAAACTTGGGTCTTTTTTTTAAAGAAGTTTTAACTTTTTTCACTCTTGAGTTTTGATTACATTAGAGAGACAAACGAAAATAGTTCACAATTTAAGTTTAAAATTGAAACTTATACTCGTTTAAGCAAAATTTTGAAATTATTTTTCAGTTTTTTTTACTTGTCTTGTCTTCCTTCTTCTGTATAATAAATGTCAAATGTGTGGATGGCTTATAAATTCTGCATGATTTCCTTTCATTCAATTTATTTTTCTATAAATTTAGTTTGTGGTTGTTGTTGTTGTTATTGCTGTATTTTTAATATAAAATATTAAGACTTAAACTCTTCATTTACAATCATTGACAGCTGTAACGTGTCGTCTTTATCATGACAGATGACAAAACCATCATCATCTTCATCATCATCATTATCCACATTAACCAACGTACCATACACAGTAAAGGAATTCAGATAATCATATGCAGCAAACAACAATAACACCAACGGTTATAACAACAAGTACAGCAAAAATTTATTGAACAACAACAACAAAAACAGCAATAATGAGAACAACATGACATAAACAATATACGGCTAAAATACAATTGGCAATACAAAGCGAATCAAAAATAAACATAAAAAACATAAAAAAATTTCTGTTTATTGGTTTACATTTTTGGGAGGATATATTTGCAATTGCACAGTGGAACAAAAGCTAAAAAAATAGCAGTAGAAAAGTTCCACAAGATACATACATACATACAGTCATGGTTCAGTTAGTGGATGATGCTATGGATAGATGGCAGCAAACCTGGTCCAATTCCACCACGGAAAGATGGACCCGCAGACTCCTACCGAGTATAGGCGAGTGGACCAAAAGGAGACACGGTCTACCTGACACAGTTACTAACCGCCCATGAATGTTATAGGGCATATCTCTATAAGTGTGGTCATGATGTGGACGAGGCATGCCCAGAATGCCGTAATGAAAGGGAGACGGCGGAGCATGTTTTCTTTACTTGCCCGTGATATGTTGTTCAACGAAATTGCCAGGAGAAGACAATAGGACGCCAGGTAACGCCCGATAATATTGTTAACCTGAGGTTAACCTCATGTGACAATTGGAACGCCGTATGTGTTTTCGCAAGGAAGGTCTTGACGCAGCAAAAATGGGCTGGGAGAGAAAGAATCGCAGAATTTGAAGGCAGCACTCGCTGAATCTCCGCACTTGGTAATACTTGATTGTGGTCCCGGGGGGGGCAAATGGTTGAAAATGTGACTAGCTACTTTGGGTTTAGTACGTATGCGTTTAGCAAGCCGAAAGTAAGTCTTGCGGCGAATCGTGCACATTGATAGACCGGGCTACCAATGTCTTTCGAAGATTCCCAACCTTTAGCTCGTATAGCTATAAAAAAAACAGTGGTGGCCTTATAATTAGAAACGACTTGGCAACATGTATGTATGTTTGTTAATTTGTTTTACAGTTTTCACTGTGTACCTGGGATCAAAGGCTTTGTTTGAAGGACGTCTTGCATATGTTTTCCCATCAGATTGGGACAAATTAAACTTAGATTCGTCATTCCAGAGAACTCTGTCCCAGAAACATCGTTTCTAATTATAAGGCGACCACTGTACATACATAATTGGTCATTACAATCCTTCAGTCAGGATTACGACCACTTATGTTGTGTGTGTTAATTTTATGCATGAGTGGTAAGAACTACAGTTTAAAGTCGACTCCGAAAGATAGATTTTTGAGAAACTTTATATGGCAATTTTATTTTTACTTTCAGAGTTTTTGCCAGAAATCTGCTGAGAGGAAGTCTCCGAAGGAATATTTTTTCATATTCCGTTTTGTTCGAAATGTCTGACCTGGGGTTGAAACGTGGCCTTACGGTCTAATAAGCCAGCGCACTACCTACTACACTACGGCCACTACAATCCATGCAATTACTATGATTAAATCGATTCGCCCATCCACTTTTCGTATGTCTTGTGACTAGGAGTTGGGCTAGTTTACCCTCTCCACCATTATAGGCTTGAAAAAACCCCCAATTTCTTAATAGTCATATTTGCTAAGTGTTATATACGTTATGCCTTCCTTTGGCTGTCCCAACAATTGCATTGATAAAGTAAAGGGTGGCCCATTTAAAAGTTTAAATTTAAAAATGCAATAAAACAAAAAGGGTTTGAACTGTTGCCAAATTTATTTTTATTGTTGTGAATTACAATTGTTCCGTTTGTAAATGGAATATTAATTCATTCATATGGCTGACGCGGCTGGCCTCACAGTACCTCATACGATCGAAAAAATTTTCATACACTTTTTCGACTGTATGGGCTGGTATCAAGGGAATGGCATCATGAAGTTGGCCTTCAAATGCTCAATTGTCTCTGGTTTGTCGGCATAACACTTTTCTTTAACGGAGCCGCTTAAAAAATAGTCCAACGGTGTCAAATCGCAGCTTCTTGGCGACCAAATGATATCAAAGTTTTGGCTAATTATACGGCCATTTAACGTTTGACGCAATAAATCGATTGTGGTTTGAGATGTGTGGCAAGTTACACCAAACAAAGTGAAACCAAACATCGTTCACATCAATTTGCAGGAAGAGCGGGTACAAAAAAATCGGTTATCATGGTGCAATAGGTGTTTCCATTGACCGTAATGGTTGCGCTGTCCTCATTTTCAAAGAAATTTGAGCCAATAATGCCTCCGCTCCACATGTCGCACCAAACAGTCACTCGTAATGGGTGCATTAGCTTTTGGTAGACCACGTGTGGATTTTCTAAGCCCCAAATATGGCAATTTTACTCTTTAACGTATCAATCAAGATAAAAATGAGCTTCATTCGAAAAGATGATTTTTTTATAGCATAATCGACATGAGGTTCGTGCAGTTTCTCGTTGGCCCATCTAGCTATGCGAAAACGAGGCGGATGTTCATGCGGCTTCAACTCTTGAACAAGTTGAACTTTTTAAGGCGCTATACCCAGATCTTCTCGCAAAATTCGTCGTAACCTGGCGCTTGAAATGTTCAATTCTTGAGAACGATGACGAGTTGAGTACACTCTCAGGCACAGCTTCGATATTTTCGTGTATACGCATTGTACGAGCTCGCATACGTCTTGGTGCATCAACAATGATACCAGTTTCACGAACTTAAGTAATGAACTTGTGTATAACGGGCACTGTTGGCCCTTCTCCAGGAACAATTTTTTTTTGCTGAAATTCTTGCAAGGAATATAAGGTCAGTTAACACCTTCTTCGGGTGAGAAGCTAGGCCGTAATCATGACTGAAGGATTGTAATGGCCAATTATGTATTATGTATGTAATCTTCTGCTCGATCTACCTTTTCCATGTCTGTCCTCGAGCATTTTCACGAGGGATCAACTGGCGGTGTCCTTAGACTGTGTCATATCCCACACCACTTATATGTAGGGATTTCGGCTTTTAAAAGGGGATTCTGTGGACAGCAATTAAGTAGTAAAAGAGTTCATACGAATTCAGTATTTATCGATATTTACAGAAACTCTAGTTAAAATCCCTTAAATCACACAGTTAAAGCCCACTGTTTAATGCTTTCAAAATACAATCGAAAATATGCTGGCTTTCAGTGACATCCGTAAGAACTTGTAAACATAGTAAAACAACAAATACAGCAACAAAAATAAACACAAACAACAAGTCAAACCAAGTAAAAATAAACTTGTCTCACTAAAAATGATGCCAACTTTAAAACACTGCCATGCCATGCCATGCCATACCATGCACTTGAAACTTTTTAACGAAATTCTCTACTTTGAATTCGAATGGCAGATCTCTTCTACTTTTTTTGTTTATATTCGCGGGGGATTAACAAAAAGAATATGGATTCAGTAAAAACAAACAACAAAAAACGTGTTGATCTAGCGAAAAAGAAGATGAATGAAAATAAAAATGTCAAATGGAACGAAGAACTAATAAAAGTAAATCAAAAATTGAAGACTACAAACGGAGATAGCAAATGCAGAGAATGAAAGGAATTAAAAGATCAAAGTAAAACTATAGGCTTGATTATTGTATATTAAATGTTTGGATATTGAGGAACATTTGGTTTTAAGAGAATATTGCATAGAAGCCTTAGTTAAAGGCTTAACAATCTTTTGTTTGCAAAAGTAAAGCTGAATACTAAATTCAAAAGTCAATATGCACGTTGATTCCTGTTAAAATTTTAACTAATTTCGGCACTTAAAACTATGTTCCGATATGCACTTTTATTGAGTCAATATTCGGTTTATTGAGTACAATATTTTAAGCGTTCAGACATAATAATATACGAAGAAAGTGTTCGAATAATTGTAATATTCGCACTGAACATACTTTTGACAGTGCTGCATTTTAAGTTTTACTCAATATTATAACAATTTGCGTATTTATTGCGCAATAATTAATTGAAACATTATATGAAATATTGAGCTCAATAATGGCGTTTATTGGGATTTACGCAATAAAGGTACATATCTGAACACCGTATAATTTGTTTTTCAATTCCATTAACAGCAGAATACCTTTCGATGATATGAGGACATGATGGATAAAAGAGAATTCCTTAAGTTCACTTCCGGCTAAGTTGTGCCTGACAAATACCACGAGACTATAAATACTACAGCAAAATTTCAATTGCAAAAAAGTGACTCTTGACTAAATACCGTTGTAGTCTTACAAGCACGAAATATTTCGAATGCTCTGGATACCAAATTGTAATCTAAAAACATGTCCAAAACCATTTTAAAAAATCCTGAAATTCTAGCTGTAGACCTCTTACACGGCTTAGCAGTTTCCATTTTAAAAGATCTCTTAAGTATGAGACAGCTTTCCGCAAAAGGGATTCCGTGTTTACTCACAATTAATCGCACAAATGTAATAGTGCAACAGCATCTCAGGAGCATTTAGTATAGTTATACTCCAATATTCGTAAGCAGCTCTGTACACAAGACGCCGTATTCTAGGTCGTAGTGCGTTGGTTTATTAGACGTGAGGCCAAATCCCCGGTCAGACATCTCGAACAAAACAAAAAAAATATTCTATGGCGACTGCCTCTCAAGAATTCTGAAAGTAAATAAAAGTTGCCATTAAAAGTTTCTCAAAAAAATCTGTCGTTCGGAGTCGATCTTAAATTGTAGCTCCTCGTACGCGAATCATACTTATTCTGTGATTCGTGTATACGATGAGTCATGGAGAGTCGAAATCAATAAAATCATTCGTATTGTTAAGTATGAGTACGATGAGTATTTCAAGCTTTGAATATGAGTAGTATGGGTATGACATTAAAATAAGTATGAATGCGTATAAGTATCAGAAATTATAAGTATGATTCGAATCTGCTCATCATTTTGAATAATCATTGCTGACCTCTGCTATGAGCCCATTGTCTGGCCAGATGGACTAAATCTGAAAGCAGTTTCAATGGAGTTGGACCAGGCATATAGAGATACTAGCGTGGAACATGGGGTAACAGAGACAATGAAAACCTGTCTTACAGGCACACTGGACACTCTGGCAAACAGAGTTTGTTGACAAATTTATTTAAGAAGTTCGAAACCTAAAAAGCCGAGTATTTGGCAGCAACCGACTTGACAGAATCAGACAAATTTTGCGAAATGCTTTGCAATGAGCCATTGTTATAAAAGTGAATGGAACAATCGGGAAATTACATTCTCTTTTATAGGAGGTACTGATTAGATTAAGAATGGAACTTGAGACAGGAGCAGATCTCTAATATTCCGAATCCAAGAGAAAACTGGCATATAATTTGTTAAGCAGGGAATTGTCTTGTGTTGACATCGAGCAGTATCCTAATGTTTATCAGGGAAATAATTTGGGAGAAGCAAAACATACACTCATACATACACATAATTTGTAATTAAAATTCTTAAGACAGGATTACAACTTAGCGGCTCACACCACCTATGTTGTGTTTGTTAATTTACCTACAGTTTAAAGTCGACTCCTAAGGACAGATGTTTAAGAAACTTTTCATGACAATATTATTTACTCTGAGAGATTTTGCCAAACAAGTCGACACACCATCTTTTTGTCGACTATAAGGCTGCATTCGATAGCGCCATAAGGGATCGTGTTTCTGCCGCAATGTTTGAGCTCGGTATACCTGCGAAGCTAATAAGGCTATGCAGAATGACGTTGAGCAATTCCTGCAGCTCCGTCAAGGTAGGAATGGACCTCTCCGAACCTTTTGATACCGCGCGAGGTTTTAAACAAGGCGACCCCTTATAATGCGACCTCTTCAATTTCGTCAAGGAGAAAGTTCTGCGAAAGGCGGGAGTGCATCGCAATGGCACTATTTTTCAAAAACGTTTCCAGTTGCTTGCGTGCGCTGACGACATTGACATCATAGGGCGTACCGAGAGAGATGTTACTGCTGCCTTTAGCGCTATTGAACGGGAGTCTACTAAGATGGGTTTGGCAGTAAATGAGGGCAAACCAAAGTATATGTTATCGACAAGTAGAGACGTGCGGCGTATTGATTCTCAGATTACGGCCGATAACTATACTTTTGAAACAGTCAAGGAATTTATTTATCTTGGCTCCGCCGTTACCACCACAAATGATGTCAGTCTGGAGATCAAGCGCAGGATCACTCTTGCCAACAGGTGCTACTATGGCCTCAATGGGCAATTGAGTAGCAGAGACCCCACGACAAAACTAACACTCTACAAGATGCTCATCCTACCCGTGCTTCTTTATGGCGCAGAGGCACGGACCCTATAAGTACTGATGCAGCAGCCTTGAGACTGTTCGAGAGAAAAGTACTGCGTAAGATCTTCGGTCCAGTGCGAGTTGGCGAGGATTTCCGTATCCGTTACAACAGTGAGCTGTATGAGCTCCTCAACGACGTAGACATTGTACAGCGTATTAATATCCAGCGGCTGCGCCGGCTCGGTCATGTCGTTCGAATGGAGAAGGATGCTCCAGCGAGACGGGTATTTAATTCGGGGATCTGCGGAAGTCGGCGAAGAGGACGACATTGTATCCGTTGGAAGGACCAAATCGAGGAAGCCCTGTCATCGATTGGTGTGACCAACTGGCGTAGCCGCGCAAGAAGCAGCGGCGCCTGGAAGGATGTGTTGCGGCAGTCCGAAATCCGTTAATCGGGTTGTTATGGCCAATTAAGTAAGTAAGTAAGATTTTGCCAGAGATTTGCTGAGAGGCAGTCGCTGAAGAAACATTTCTTTGTATTTGGTTTTACTGGAAATGTCGAACATGGGGTTTGAACAGTGCTAGACTACGGCGACTACGATCACATAACTCATGCCACATTGACTATTGCTCATGAGCGATTTGAGGGCATAGACAAATCATATGAAGATGACGTAAATTGACCAGCGAGATCGTAGGAATTTACTGTGTTTCGTAAGCCGCAAATGTATGGGAATAAGCCACACGCCAGAGCTTTCTTCAAAGCCAACTTAGTCAATTCCAATGGCTTAACTCAAGACGGTGTCAGTCAGTTAAGCAATCACACAGCTCTTTTGCATACTTTATTCAAAAATTTCCCACATTGTCTGGCATTTTGTACATTTTCAGATTATCCATGGCTTTTAAATATTTTAAACGGTTTCTCTCTCCCTTTTATGTCTTGAACCAAGGCGAGTTCTCTTCATTTGTAGTTTTTTTAATCGATTAAAATGACAAGTTTAGCTGAAATGTTAACAAAAGAAGTTGAAAAAATTTGCATACAAAAGCAATTTTTTTCGCTTTTTTTTGCCTAAATTTTTCCATCAACATCTTCAACAGCAGACAAGGCTAGGCAAAGCAAGGCAAGAAGTAGCAAGAAAACTAGTGAGAAACACCAGTTAAACCGCAAAAGAAAAACTCCTGGCAATTTCATTATATTTTATGTGGATGACGGCTATTGAATGAATGAAATTATTCCGTTGTATCGATGGGTTTCATTGCATTTCCTTACGTCTCTTTTTGTGTTCATTGTGTGGCAAATTATGCAGGTTTTTTCCTTGCAACAATTGAAACACTAAGTTGCAGTACGTTATGTTAAGGTATGCGATGGTACCTTGCGGTTTAGCAGTGCGACAATGTATGCGAAAAAGAAAAAGAGAAAAAAAAACCGTCAATACTGAGACATTTCATACAATTTCGCTAATAATTCAGTTTTATCGTGTTCTCCTCTGTTCTGTTCAGTTCTGTTGTTTTAGATCATGTTTAAAACGTTTCTTTTGGCTTTAAAATCTCTTACCAGCAGTTCCGCACAGTTGACATAAGAATCATTGTCATCGTCATCATCATCTTTGACTACAACGCCGTCATTCACAGAATTTATAGGCAAGTTGTGCCTGCGAAAAGTGTTGGTGCAGTAGAGTCATAAAGCGCCATAGAATTGTGGATTTTCCTATTCGCGGTTATTGTGGTTTTTTGGGTGAAACGCATTTACATATTGGAAATGCATTTGCAAATATTAGTAACAGCAACAGCCATAAAACAACAGCCGCATTGCTTATGGTAGATGCAACATCTTTGTCATCATCATTTATTGAAAGTAAATACTGCTGCAACATTTTGTCCACACAGCTAAGCAATAATGTAAGCGATTGAAAGCAAAGCTTTAAAGCAAAAATGAAGAAATTTTTAAACGAAATAGATGTGCAAAGAGCAAAGTATTAAATAGGCCGTCAAATTAGAAATGAATTTAGTTTGTTTAAATTTCCGTTAAATCTCTGCCTATGTCCTGCACTTATACAAACTTATGATAAAAGCGTAAGTTAAATAGGCCTGTAATTTAAAAACCCCAAATGTTCTTAACTATTCATTACTCTACAAATAGGCCTTCTTCACTAAAACACTATTTTCGTTTCGACAAAAGCCTCTGTACACAAAGTTGGCATAAGGGATGAATATTGAAGCTATGAATGATGACCATGGGTTCCAGTGCTAGTCTTAGTACTACACGATTTCTGTAGTTTCTTGTTGTGATAGTTCTGCCTTACTTTTACAGTGAGAAATTGTACGCTATAAATTAGATCGTTTTGAAGACCATCTTTATCAATGGCACGAAGAAGACGATTTCCACGTGAGTTTAAAATCGCCACCTAGTATTGACTGGCTGTACATTGGCTTAATGGCGAGTTCTAGTGTTTAAAGTGCTTCCTGACTTTGGGCAAAAATTTCGTTAATATTTCTGATACGAAATCCAATTGTCTGCCGTATTTAAAGCACGATACAGAATAGGAACCACAAGCAATACTATTGCTTGTAAGGGCCCGCCAAATAAAATTTTTTTTTTGAAAATGCTTAAAAAAAAACTACTGAATATTTTCTCAAATTTCTTTTTTTATTTGAAAGTACAATCCTTCCGGTTAATAATGGAAACTAATTTCATTCAAATGGCGGCCTCGGCTGGCCATGCAGTAGCCTACACGATCGGTCCAATTTTTCAGCACATTATCGATTGTGTGCAGTTGTATTTCACCAATTGCTTCACGAATATTTTCCTTTAAAGCGTCAATTGTCTCTGGCTTGTCGGCGTAACACTTATCTTTGACGGCACCCCACAAATAATAGTCCAACGGTGTCAAATCGCAGCTCAAAGGTGGCCAAACGACATCAGCTCTGCGGCTGATAATGCGATCTTCAAGAATAGGGCGTAAAACATCGAGTGTAGCTTCGGCTGTGTGGCACGTAGCGCCGTCCTGTTGAAGCCAAATGTTGCCAATATCCTCCTCTTCAATTTTTGTGAACAAAAATTCATTCAACATGGCCCGATAATGATCGCCATTGACTGTAACGGCCACTCCTTACTCATTTTCGCAGAAAAATGGCCCAATTATGCCTCTGGACCAAAATCCGCACCAAACAGTGAATCATTTTGGGTGCGTCGGCTTTTCAATTTATGCGTGCGGGTTTTCTCTGCCCCAAATGCGACAATTTTGCTTGTTTACTTACCCGCCAAGATCAAAATGAGCTTCATCTGAAAAGATGATTTTTTTTTTTGCCAAAATCGGCATCTTTTGTAAGTCGATCGCAGGCCCACTTAGCGAAGCGAAAACGCATTGGCTGGTCAATTGGCTTCAACTCCTGAACCAATTGGACTTTGTATGGCGTCATACCAACAAGGTCTTTATGCAAAATTCGTCTCCGAAATGTTTAATTGTTGAGAACGACGGTGAATTGATGTTGATGGCGCTTCACGCACACTTTCTGCCACAGCAGCGATATTCTCGGGTGTACGCACTGTCTTTTGCTTTTCACGCTTTGGTTTATCGTTGAGGATGCCAGTTTCTTTCACTTTTTTCACAAGATAACGAACATACGGAGCTGACGGCTCTTCTCTTCTTCCAAAATCCGTACGCAATTTTCGCACACATTTTGCAAAATTACCATGTTTTTCAAAGTAATGTCGCAATATTTCCCAGAAAGCGTATACACAACCGTATTCGTTCAGCGCAAGGATATAACTAATTATCTGTCAAATCAGACATGAGCTAAGTGTTACCATTCACGAAATAAGCACTGGTTGAAAAAAAAAAACATTAGATGGCGGACCCATTACAAGCAATGGCATCCCAAGATCAAACACAGTTGAAGGAAAAAAATATTTCATCATCAATATTTTAGAAACAAAAGCATAAGGAGGCTTCTTTATGTTCGCCGTTAATAATATCGGGTCTTCTATAAAGCGTTGGGAGTGTGTGGGTGATATCATCGAAATTTTTTAATCATTTGAAGGACCGATTGATGCAATTATATGTAGAATTTAACATCGATAAGATGTCCACCATGCCTTTCATATCCAATTTTCACTAAATCAGGCTAAATTTAACCCATGGAAGGCATTATGTTGCTTCTGAGAACCGCTTATTCTCATACCCCTGCGCCGTAAGAAATCCTCACAAATCCCACGATGTCGGCGGCTTATTAACAACATATCCTCGTGAGATAACATTGTATTCAATCACTCGTGCAGAATGTCCAACGTGGCATGAGGTGTGTGGCACATTGTTCCATTCTGTATCTAGATCATCCCATTCAGAAGTTGGTGATCATCCATGTATCTATAAAGGTCAGCGTTGAATCTATGAATCAACTCAAGATATTGATAATTTTGGGATAATTTGAACACTCTTGTGTCTCATGGTATGGGGTAGTCGTGCTTTTAATGTGCAGCCCTTGCGCTGACCAACTTCTTCCTCTTCCCTGATTTTGGTGGAACTTGGTCAGTACAGGGACTGCGTTCACCCGTGGCATCACAACGGGCCGCTATGCGTGCTCAAGTGGGCTTTGTGAAATCAGAGCTACCACTCAGACCTGACCTAACCTAACCTGTGTCTCATGTATCGTTCCAAATTCAACAAATTGCTCGAAATCGCATTTAGTGAATACATATTGTTGTCTATGGTTCATGTTAATCCCTCCATAGGCATTTAGCAAACAGACTGAATAAAAGACAATTAATTTGACAACAAGATGATCGTTTTCGACCGTCAAAGTTTGGAAGTTCCTGACGGAGGAGGTTATATTATAAAGAATTTTGTTTAAACGTGCACTATGGTCTCTTGCAAGAGTTTTTCCATTAGGGAAATGGGAAAAAGCATAAATTCAGGTAATTTCTTGGAAATAAAAAATTTTTTTTTCAAAGATTCATAGAGTTTGTTAAACAGATTTGAAGGACTAAATGAATTCAGACCAATTCCAGGGTTTATGACCAGACAGACAGAGTTGTGGGTAATATATTCATAAGAGCTGGGATTGGCGGCTATTAAGGAATTCGTAAAATCTCTTACTTACTTATCTAGAACCATTTTGTCAGGATCACAACCTAGCTTCTCACACCACCCATGTTGTGTGTTTTAATTATAAACATGAGAAGCACTCGAAGGTTCCTGATGTTAAAACAATCCTCCAGAGCCTATCAATTAAGGCGGACAGCCTATTTAAGACTATTTGATAGTCCAAACCCTGATGCTGCAGGAATAATAGTCCATCTTGGAATACTGGAAGGCGGATGTCATTGAACGGTTGTCAAACTATTACTGAGTGCCGGCCAGACATTTGGAAAATGACCGCATAGACTATGAAGAGTTTAATGACGTCATTTATCCTGCATGAACGTTTAATTTCATATTTTAAAAAAGTTGCAGAGGTATGGACCATATTAAGCATCGATGCTGCAGCCTTGAGATACAACAGTGAGCTCCTCAACGACATGGACGTTGTGCAGCGTATTAACATCCAGCGGCTCGGCCATGTCGTTCGAATGGAGTAGGATACTCCGGCGAGACGGGTATTTGATGTGGGGATCTGCGGAAGTCGGCAAAGAGGACGACCTTGTATCCGTTGGAAGGACCAAATCGAGGAAGCCCTGTAATCGATTGGTGTGACCAACTGGCGTAGGCGCGCAAGAAGCAGAGGCGCCTGGAAGGATGTATTGCGGCAGGCCGAAATTTTTCAACCTGCTCGAATTGATGTAATCGTAATACTTAACTGTGTTTTTCATTAACTTTAATGCTCTTAAACAATCTTTTTAAATTCGGATGTAATCACCCTCTTGAAAAGCGCTTTAAATCACTGTTGAAAAATTCAGATTTTTAGTACTTTTTTCAGAACTTTTCCATTTCAAAAATACCCCCGCGACGCTTTTAGTACTCTTTTGTAAAACAAAATGCTAAACAACATAATGCTAAATGTTGAATTCGTGTTTAGCCCCGGTTAGCCCAACGTCCATGCAAAGTACGTTCGTTTATAGAATACGAAAAGCAATGAGAACGCTTGCCAAATCAGAATGTAATTTCGGTACATATGCTAAAATAAACGTACATTCCATTACGTTCCGTCGAAATTTTATTAAACGAGGCTTTTACGTTTAGAATAAATTATTTTTGTTTTGCATGTGTATGAGAAACATGTATGAATCGTTAGTTTTTCTATTCCGTTTTATACGTATTTTAAATATAAACAAATATTTTTTTACGAAAGTACCATTTAATACGAAAAAGTACTTTTTCAGTTAAACTTCAGTACCATTTCAAAATTTAAATTGTGCAACACTGCTTAAAGTACTCATATTTTACAAAAAATAAAATCCCTTAATTTTATGCCAAAAAATCATTTAAAGCTGTCAGTTAGCCAGTCAGTCAATCCCCTCTACAAGTAAAATAAATGACTAATACGAGGTAATTTACAATTCCCTACGCTTGGATTTTTTTTTGTTCTGGTTGTGACTTTTTGTTTCTGGTTTTTTTATGCTCCATTTACCTGTCAGTAGGCCATTGTGCCACATTTCAAAAAGCGTTTCTGGTCGTTATCATTAACAACAGCGTTTAGTTAATCATTTTATCCTTTTTAATTAATTGAAACATGTAGTTGTTGTTGTTGTAGTCGGTTGTAAGTCTAAAACGCATATCTTACAAGCTAGTATTTTATACTCGAGTGTAAATTTAATGTCGTTTTCCTATGCCTCTGCTAGCATTTTAACCCGCATTTTGTTTGTTTTTGTTGATATGCGAACGCTTTTTAGGGGCGTTGTGCTTACGTTTAAGATTACGGCCATTTACGAGTGAATATATGGCCAAAGTATAATAGTTTCTCTTGTATTTTATATTTTTTTTGTATTTTTTGATAAAGTTTGGTTTAAGTGAACTCGTCATGCAATCCCTTTTGTGTGGATTTAACTCATAAAACAGTCGTATACTTTATTTAATAAGTTTTTTATGGGCTTTTTCGCTACTTTTTGTTCTTTTTTTGCTCGTTTTTAGGCACTACTTACTTGGTTTGGTGTGGAGGTAGGTAGGGAGTGAAGTTAGGGTATGGTTTATATAAGTTTCCTACATATACCCTACACTAAATACGACTTAAATAAAGTACAGCAAGGAAGTTTTATATAATTTAACTTTGGCTTGAAAATCGAAAATAAAATACCATGAGCACCGTGTATGCTTTATAAATAGGCCCCATTTTTAAAAATAATGCTTTCGCAATATTCTCAAAAACGTTTTATTTATAAAAACGTTGACCAGAATTAATTGGCAGCAGAGCTTGGTTTGATTATGAGTGAATCTTCCGCTGAAGGATACATAATGAGCCAGCTCTTGTACCATCTGAAGGTAACCATTTTCTATCAGCTACCAACTTAACCTCTTAATCTACAAGCAACTTACATACATGACATTATTGGTCATTACAACTTTTCAGTCAGTATTACGATTTAGCTCCTCAGACCACTTATGTTCTGTGTGTCAATTTTTTAGATGAGTGGCGGGATTTACAATTTAAAGTCGACTCCGGACGACAGATTTTTGAGAAGCTTTTCATGGCAATTTTATTTTCACTCAAAGTTTTTGCAAAAAGGCTACTGAGAGGAAGTCGCCGTAGAAATATTTTCTTTACATTCCATTTCATTGGAAAATGTCCGACCTCAGGCTTGAACCGTGGCCTCACGTCTAATATGCCACCTACTAGACTACGACGACTTCTGGCTTGTGCTCTACAACTTATATGGAGTCAATGCAATGTCATCGAGTTGGGAAAGCATCCATCATGCAACTGCAGAATAATCCCAAGTAATATACAATTCGAAATCGGTGTCACTTGCAATTGAACGCCAGACGTTAGTCACAGATACATCAATTTTGTTGAAATAATACTCCAAGCTTTAATGGCCAGTAAAGCAATCCGATAAGAGATGTAAATTTGTTCTCCATAACGAAAGTTGGTCGGCGTAGTTACTGTTACCTTAGCTCCTTAGTATTTCGTTTCTGTGGCTTTTTAAGACCACAGACAGGCCCAGTTCTTACAGCTTTTTTAAGGTTGTCACAGAGGATGATTGAAGGTTATTCAGAGCCGTTTAACTGTTCGAAATTTTATAGAGTGAGTACATCTCATCTCAAGGCGGCGTGCTATAGTAAGTAGCGTGTCGGCTTATTAGATGTGAGGCCTTAGTTCAAGACCTAAGTCAGACATGAACAAATCAGCGTATGAAAAAGATTTCTTTCGGCAACTTCCTCTCAGCAGTCTTCTGGGGAAAAAGTCTATGAATAAATAAAATGAACGTTTACTTAAAAATCTATCGCTCGGAGTGGATTAGATACTGTAGGCCTAGCCGCTCTTGGATAAAAATGAACACACATAACGCGGTTGGTATAAGAAGCTAGTTTGTAAACACAACAGGAGTGGTGTGAGAAGCTAGGTTGTAAACCTGACTCAAGTTTTGTAATGACCAATTTGGTTGAGTAAGAGTACATCTTATTCTTCTACGAAGATATTCCAATGTGATGAAACGATTTCTTAAGTCGAAGTAGTCTCTATCTTCCCAGAATATTGGAAGCCTTTTGGACAGCGTTTATTAGCTTGAATTGCTGTGGTGCAATGAAAAACACGTACATTCTGAAGAAGTTAGCAGGAAAAAGAGATTAGAACAACTGCTTGGAATTGAAACAAAACAAGGAAAAATAATGGAATTTACAGGAAAATTAAAGTTTTTTTCATTAATTTTGATACGACCTTTGGCTAGTTTGTCACACCAATCGATGACAGGGCTTCCTCGGCATGGTCCTTCCAACGCAAAATAGGGTCGTTCTCTTCGCTGATTTCCGCAAATCACCGCATCGAATACCCGTCTTGCCGGGGTATCTTTCTCCATTCAAACGACATGGCCGAACCAGCTCACCCGCTGGATGTTAATACGCTGCTCTACGTCCACATCGTTGATGAGCTTATACAGCTCATTGTTGGATATATATATATGACTTAATTTTTTCGAAATTGGAGTAAAGTATGAACGCCCAACTCACATTTGACTAACAGTTAATCTCCGAATGAGATCACATGATCCTCATTGATTTCAATCCTTTTTAGCTGCAGAGTCCAAAAACTTTTCCCCTCCTATTACCTACCAAAAAAAGACGTCTTCTCTTTAAGGAGCAAGTTAACGGGTTTACATACACATATTAAATTGGTAATTATAATCCTTCAGTCAGGATTACGACCTAGATTCTCACGGGTTTATAACAAAACAGATGGAAATAAGATGCTCTAGTTCGTTATAAAACCAATCGATTCCAAATGGAAAAATACAATTATAATCGTTTTTCAAGAGCCATAAGCGGCAAAAGAGAAAAACTGGCATTGTGAAATCCCAACAAACAAGTCCTCATCATCGTCCCAATTGCCGATAGCAGAAAAAAATAGGAAGAGGCAGCGAATATAAATAAATTGCGGAATGAGCTGACGCCACATGCAGCGTATAGAAGCCAATGGAAGTTAATTGTTGAGGCCCAATTCTAACCCCATACGATCAAGAGGAACTGGTTAGTAGGATACAGTTAACCTCTCATAACCTCTACTAGACTATTCTCTAAAGGTTGGTATGAGTTTGCAGGTCTACCTATCAGTAGAACTATTTTTCTAACTTGGTATGTACACTCAGCCACAAAAGTATACATACGGTTAATAAATTTCAGAAATTTTTTAAACAATCCGTTTTCGTTGAAGATCTTTGTAATTGTCTGACAACTTTCCTCGATTTTAAGACGGTCTTTTGCTTGGTTCAGAAACTTGTAAAATTTGTTAATCGGATGTATACTTTCGTGGGCCTGTGCGGGGCCACAATTCAGTTCAATTTCAGAAATTTTTTAACCAATGCAAAAGATCGTCTTAACATCAAGGAAACTATAAAGATTTTCAACGAAAACGGATTGGTTAAAAAATTTCTGAAATTTGTTAGCCGTATGTATACTTTAGTAACTGTGTGTATTTTCACAGATTTCTTCTTCCATATGTGAAGCTGGCTCTCCTGTAGAGTCCTTTTCTGTACGACCACACATGATTTTTTTAACAAAAGTTTACCTCATGTTAATATTTATTTTGTCACTGTAATAATCCATAAAGTGGATAAAAAGTCTTTCATTTCCTGCTTTTGTTTTCTAGTGTGTGTATATGTAAGCATAGCTGTCCTGCTTGCTATCCATTTGAATGATTTTTTATGCGTATTTATGTACAGAATAAAATGTTACTTAAGTAAACTTGTTACTGTAAGTGTACAAGTGTATGTGTATGTTAAGTGTATAGAATTAAAGTTAAATCGAGTTTAGCAGTAGCAGCAGCAGCAGCACTAGATCATACTGTTTTTATTTTATTTTCTGTGTGCGTGTGTGTGTGTGTGTCCATATAAAAGTTACTTCAAAAACACAATTACAAGCCGCTTAAATTCATAAAGATAAACTTTTTCTTGATATTTTTTACTGTTTTTTTGTTACGTTTTATTATTTAAAGATTAAAAGCGGTAACTAAACTAAAATATCAAAAAGTTTTCATAAATGCTATGTTACAAATGTTTCATTTCAGTTCTTTTTTAAGGGATTTTGGCCATATTAATTTGTGTTGTTTTTTTTTTGTGTGGGCGTTTAGAAAACTAAAATAATTTTATTAAGTAATCAAGCCACGTAAACTATGTTGTTGTTGTCGGTCGGTTGGCATTTGTTTAATATGATGAGGACATTAATCGTTATCGTAAGCGTAATCGTAATCGTTAGTATACAACACAACTGCTTCAATTTGTTTTTTTGAGATAAAAATGTTTCAGGTTTCAGGTCATTAACATGAAATGTTGTCATGGCTAATAAAACCCGGCAGTATTTTAATCTGAAGATGGTAAATTATGGCCAAAAAGAAATTGTTCATCGAAGGTTTGTGCATGAATTTTAAACGCAAAGAAGGGAAAATTTTAACTTTAATGAGTTTCTTTAATTGCTAGTTAATGACAGTTATTTGCAACATATTTTTTTAAAATTTGGAGTATAAAAATAACATCAGTTTGACTATACAAGTTAGGTTAGGTTAGGACATTAGCGTATTAATTTCAAGCTCACGCATTTAAACAAAATATCACACTCATGAGCAACTAGACTTCTTTGTTCCAAATCTAAATTACGTAAGTGATTAGCTGCCTGGATGTTCTTCTCTAGTCACAGTTTCTCACATCGGTTGTATGAAAATACCATGGATTTTTTCCGCTGTTGACAAATCCTGCTCCATTTGCTTTATAGCTTGTGCCACGATTTCATACACCTTGTGGAGGTTTTGCTTAGCTGTCATAGCTAAATGAAGTCACCGTAGTCTAGTAGGTAGCGTGTCGACTTATTAGACATGGGGCCACTGTTCAAACTCCAAGCCAGACGTCTCGATCAACACAAAACATGAAGAAAATTATGTATGTATGTACATATGTATGTATATATGTATGTATGTATTAAAGGAGGGAATACAGGAAAAAAACATTTCGGTGTTAGGTTAGGTTAAGGTTAGTGTGGTAGCTTCATACCAAAAGCTCACTTGAGCACGCATAGCGGCCCTTTGTGATGCCACAGGTGAACGCAGTTCCTGTACTGACCAAGTTCCCCCGAACCCAGGAGGGGGAGGTCGGTCAGCGCAAGATCTGTACATCCAAAGCACGACTACCCCGCGCTGGAAAACCAACCAGAAAGTTTGATAAACGTCCTTGACATCAATGGACGATAGCTCCG
Organism: Sarcophaga subvicina; assembly: GCA_936449025.2. Taxonomy (NCBI): domain Eukaryota; kingdom Metazoa; phylum Arthropoda; class Insecta; order Diptera; family Sarcophagidae; genus Sarcophaga; species Sarcophaga subvicina. Next base: position 27,365,303 of record OW388084.2, read on the forward strand.
CCAAGCTGACAAGGGTCGGAGAGCCAAATAACCTATATCTGCACCTCGCAAGAGATGGGCATTGACAAAGAGAGTGGGTAACAGTCTCGTCCTCCTCAGCGGATCTGCACCCACGGCAGAAGTCATTAAATGGGAGCCGCATTATCTCCGCGTGTCTACCCATAACGCAGTGACCTGTAAGCATGGCCACTGTGATTGAGATGATGCCGCGACCACTGGTTGGTACGCATTCTACCCAAACCTACGGGAAAATTCAACCTTATTTTTGCACCAAAGTCATGGAAAATTTTACATTTTCCATGTGCTGCACCCAGCTACAGACTACAGTAACTATCTTGAAGTGGAATAGATTTTTGCGGTATACCTGTACGGCTCGAAATCAATATCAATCAATCTAGTATAGAGTAAGGCTAATAAAATGTATGTGGCCACATGTGTATTATATTGGTCTTTTAGATCATGTTCAAAAGGTTTGCTGGGCAATAATTCAACATGTACTTGTAATTTCGAACAATTGCTACAAAAATATTCGTTTATTTAATTTTGTTCACTCTTTAAACAATAGCGCAATAAAATAAACAAATTACTTGTCATTTCTATTGTGATTTTTGGCCCCTAAGGCCCTCTACTTTTCATAACACCTTTTCTGCGGCTGTATTTTTTGGGTATCGCAAGCAATATTTTAAGAAAATTTTTACATTAAAAAAATTGTTGTTGTTTTTGTTGTTTTTTCTGGAAATTTAACATTTCTTAGCTAATTCTGATTAATAGATTTTAGCACATTTTGACAGTTGTGCCTGTCATTCAGTGACGACGACGGCATATGAACCAACAAATTTACAAAAAATTTCATACAAATTTATTGAAGTATGATATTTAAAGATATTGTTGGGTCTAGGCAAGGGGAGTTACTGACATAATTTTTTTTATAGTTTTTGTTGCTGTTCTTACATTCAGAATTAATAGTAATATTGTATATGATTTTATAGTTTTTAATTTTTTTTTTTTTTTGGTGGGAATTTTTTCTTTAAACAGCTGCCTTGTTTCCATTTTTTTTTACTTGAGTGATATTCGTTTTGTAAAGAGGTCTGTCCGCCCTGCCCTTATTGGCTTTAAAGGCTTAAAAATCATTTCCTCTCACACAGAAACAACACGATGTAAATGATTAATTTCTTGTTAAATTATTATGCAATTTAGCTTTCAAATTATGTGTATCGTATGATTAAAAAATTCAAATAATTTATCATTCTATTGAGAATAATACGAGCAAAAGAAAAAGTTGTATTCAGTTCCTGTTTAGCTAGAAACGGGGAAATGAAATGCAGAAAATTCCCTATGTAAAGATGAATAATATTCACAAAATTTATAAACAAATTCATAAATATTTGAAGTCACCGTAATTTAGTAGCACTGTGCTTGTCAGACATCTCCAACAAAACGAAATATCCGAAATAGCAGATTTCTAGCCAAAAATCTCTGAGAGTTAATAAGATATTTGTGGTTTGTGAACTCGTACAAACAAAAGTCTAACGGTGTCAAATTGTACGAATTCGATGGCCATTTTACATCACCACTAATTGTAGATGATCATGCCTTTAAAACTCTCTTGCCCCATCCTGTTCAAGCCACATATTGTAGTTGTTCAGATTTTAAAAATTGACGGCAAAATAATTTAGTAATCATTGACATATAGCGCTCGTTGACAATGTTGACAGCCTGGCCAACATCGCCCTCAAAGGATAATGAATCGATGATGCCGCCAGCCCATAACCCACATCAAACAATGATTTTTTTCCGGACGCATTGGACGCTCTTAGATCTCATTTCTTCACGTAAATATTTATCCAGCAATTGGCCTCATCGCTGAAGATGATTCTGAAAGAAATATTAGGGTCAGTTGCCAACTGCTACAGAACCATTCAGCGCACACATGTCGTTGTATATGGTCGTTTACTTTCAGTTTCAGTTTAATTTTGTACGGTTGGATGGCCAAAACATGATTTAAAATTGGCCAAGTTGTGGTTTGTTAAAGGCGAAGTTGTTGAGAGCAACTTCGACTGCCTCGAATGCCTCTGAACACTCTCACGGTGATGTTCTCCGTATATGCTGCATTTAGTCGATGTAGGGGTGTTGATTGACCGTTTACTGCACCAGAGGATTGGAATTTATCCACCTCATTGTGAACAGTTCCCTCTGTACGACGAGTATGGCAATTGTAAAATTAGCGAAGCACGTTTTGCAGAATACTTTATTCGTCCATGGCAATTTGGTCAACCAGAATGAATAAGTGGCAACTGATTTGGTAGACGTAGCTTCAATAAAATGGCCGTTATCAGCTGTCAAAAGTTCGGAAGTCCCTATTGGCAGATCTGTTCTAGTTTCAATCGCAATGTGTCCGTAAGGTTCGTATCAAAAGGCGTTTACTCTCAAGCATTTAAGCAGACATGATGTAAGATAACACGTTAGAGAACAGTCACATTCCGGGAAGCTGCAGGGCCGACAAGTTCGCCAGAGCTGGTGCACTCATTCCGAAATTCTCTTCAATCGACTTGGGTATGCCACTTACTTCGTTTAAGTTGGCCATTGTGTGGAAATTCTTTCGGGACGTCAAGCTATCCTGGGTCAATGAGAAGTCCTGCTCAACTGCTAGACTCACTTGGCCTTCGATAGATAGAAGTCGCACTAACCAGTTTCTCGGACTTGATCGTAACGTCATCTATCACAGTGGCCATGCTTACAGGTCATTGTGTTATAGCAAGACACGCGGAATGGATGCAGCTCATATCTAAGGACTTCTGCCGTGGGTGCACGTCTGCTGAGGAAGAGGAGACTGTTATCCAGTTTCTTTGTCAATGCCTATCTCTTGCGAGGTGCAGATATAGGTTATTTGGCTTTCCAATTCTTGTCAGCTTGACGGAGCTATCCTCCATTGACATCATTGACATCAATGGATAATAGCTTCGTTTATTAAACTTTCTGGCTGGTTTTTCAGCGGTGGATAGTCGTGCTTTTAATGTGTAGCCCCTGCACTGACCAACTTTTTCCCTAGTTTGCTGAAACTCCGTCAATACGGGGGCTGTGTTTACATATGGCTTCACAATGGGCCGCTACACGTGCTCAAGTGAGCTTTTAGTATCAAAGCTACCACTCCAATCTACCTACCTAACACTTTAAGGACTGCCACATTAATAAGCGTTTAGTGCTTTCGTTGTCCTTATAACATAGCTTGAAAATAAGCAAAACATTCATTCATTGAAATCGATATTGAAATCGATATTTAAATTTCACAATTCATCAAGTACATCAGTAGAGGGAAAAATTAGAGTCCATTGTTTATATGGGTCTTTAATTAATTGCATCCTTTATCGTCAATTTATCTCGCTTTTAAAAATCATTTCTCACGAGTTTCCTGAAAAGTATACCAGTCCAGTTTATATCCCCCATCAAAATCACAATTTGCCTCAAAATCTTTGCTAATAATGAAGTAATTATGGCAACATTATGATCATGTAAACAACACCAGCATAATCATCGTTGCCATCGCGTTTACTTGTGGTGTAATCATGTGATGATGAGTGTGATGCATATGCTGTACGGCCTTATCAACATCTCAACACATTTTGTATTCGCGTAGATTTTTGGTTTTTTTTCACTCAAATTATTGGCCGGTATTTATGACAACCAGTATTTAGTTTGTGTATTAAAACGGGCAACATATAACAGGCACAAGTTTATGTACGTCTAACTGGTCATTTATAATACCTTGCAACATGACAGGCATACTCGTACATACACATCCACATCCAACCATACATGCCACAAAATCCATGAAAATTAACATGAAATCTTTACGACAACCATGATGTTTCAGTTGAAGAAACCGCTTGGCGCCAAAGCATTTTCAAATGCTACTGGGTTTTCTAAATCCTGCTTAGTTTCGTATGATTTGAAGCCGAGTTTTTTTGTCATTTCAAATATGATTTGAGATTAAGGGGATGCAGTCTAGAAAAAATTTTTGCAAACGCAGTTGGCCAAAAAAAATCTTGTTAATTTAATATTAAAATTTGTTTGTTAATTATTTCAAATTCGTTTTGTTGTAATTTAATACTTATTTATTATTTTTGTTTAAATTTAAATTTTTGTTTGAAATTTAAAAAAAAAGCAAAAAAATTTGACTTTTAAGAAGTCAACCTCCACTTGCCAATATTTTAAGCAAAAATTTATTTTGGCCTTTGGCTGCAATTTAATATTCTAATCTGAACGATTATTTTTAAATGATTTGTTTAGTGTGGAGGCAGTTAGTAATTGTACCATAAGATATTTCGTTTTATGGACACAATAAATTTTTTTTTGATAGAAAATTTTTAAGACGTTACTGGAGCCACCATTTCGTCTTTTCATTATTTCAGAATAAAAATCTGCAAAATTTTTTCGTCAAATATTCATACAAAACATTTTCGAAAGTCCGTATTGCTGTAATGAATTGTAGTGAAGTCATCTTATGCCACTGGATTGATGTAAACTCTATCCATAGTCATTGACTCTTCATTAAATCATAAGTGATATCGTTCAGTAGTCGTCGTTGTCTGTCCATCCAAGAGAATCGGATGGACACACTAAAAACGTGCACGGAGAACAGTAAATGTCGACGACGCCAGAAAGCGACCCATACAACAATGGCACGAGGATGGGAACACTGAGACGAGTGGCAGATGGACGGCAAAACTTCTCCCAGATATTACCCGCTGGATAGAGAGGAAATTTGGTGAGGTTAACTACTATCTGACTCAACTGTTATCTGGACACGGTTATTTTTGTAAGTACCTATTTAAAATGGGGAAGATGATACGACCAAATTGCATCTATGATGGTGCGGAACACACTTTCTTTCATTGTGAGAGATGGAGACTGGAAAGAAGGAATCTTGAGGCCAAAGTCGGCGTCTGTACTGTCGAGAACTCCTGCGATGAAATTCTGAACAGTGAGGAGAATTGGAATAGTATAGTCAGATACGCGGAAGACTTACTGAAATCTAAGAAAATTGACTTGGATGAGAAAAGTAGAATGGCCGTTTAAACACCTTCTCGGAATTCGTGACGCAATCCGGACTCGGATATGGATATGAAGGGGCCAAATGGCCAGACGGACTCCACTTCGAGGTAATACCACAGTAGTTCCGGAGTGGGCATAAGGAACCGGGCATGTACCCCGCATATGAAGGAGAGTCTCCTCTTCTTCCTTATCCCTACAGCTTTTGCAGAAATCATTAGCAAAGTGTCCAAGACGAATATGCTTCTCATGCGTATCCATAATGCAATGCCCCGTAAAAACCCCAACAACCATACTGAGCATGCCTCTCTGGGTTTAAGCAGGCCTATCGTGCGCCCTTCATTTAGCTTTGCCCAGATTTTTCGCGCCGTTTTAACTGTGTCCGAGGCCGCCCATCTGCTGTTGATGGAATCGACGATCGCATTTTGAATTATGAGCCTACAGGTTCTCGTAAGGATTCCCAGAGTCGAGAATTCATGGGAGAGTTCGATGGTCGTGCCCGCCTGTCCAGTTCATCTGCTCAGTTACCCGGAATACGACTGTGTCCCTGTACCCATATGATATGAACCTCATATCGTCCCGCTACCTCATTGAGATATCTGCGACAGCCGTAGACCGTCTTGGAGTTCATTACATTGGGATTTAGAGCCGTGATAGCTGCCTGGTTATCAGAAAGTATGGTAATATTCCGCTTGGAGACGTTGCCGTACATAACATAATATACATAATTGGTCATTACAATCCTTTAATCAGGATTACAACCTAGTTTCTCACATAAGTTATGTTGTGTGTGTTAATTTTTATACATGAGTGGCGGGACCTACAGTTTAAAGTCGACTCCGAACGACAGATTTTTGAGAAACTTTTCGAGTTTAAACTGTAGCTTCCGCCATTCAGATATAAATTTAACACACACAACATATGTGGTGTGAGAAGCTAGGTTGTAATCCTGACCGAAAGGATGTATTGAACAATTATGTATGCATGTATGAATGTATGTATGTATGTATTATATTACTCATACAAGCTTTAAATGGAATCCTTAAGTCATTTGAAATCGAGGTCGACTAAAGTTGTCATGGCGTACTCCACTTCATCTGATCTTCTTACTATTTCCACCATTTATATACGACCGAAAATGGAATACAACTCTAATATATGGGCCAGTGCCTCGAAGTCTATTTTAAGTCTTGTCGACCGCATACAGAAGAGGGCAAAGGTGCTCATTAATGATAGTAGCGTATCCAACTCGATTCCTGGACTGGAGCATCATCGTAATGTGTTTCACTATTCTATCGCTATTGTAAAGGATTTTGCTCGAGCGATATACGTGGACTTATCTCAGAGAATTATGTATTCGTACATGACAACAGTCTTTCTCGAAGAGTACATCCGTTTGTGTTCGATTGGCTAGTGGATCGCACACTGCTTTACAGGCAAAATTCGTTCTTTAGGTGGACTATTCGTATATGGAACTGCCTTAATGCAGATATACTTTCAGGCACTTATTATATAAAGAGATTCAAACACTATTCCGTCTTTCCTCCTTTCCATAACATATTTCCGTAGTTCCAACACGATGCGTTGCATGAGTAGCAGCCATCCCTAAGCGTTGGTCGTGCAAAAAAGATAGTGAAACCTCCGGCACTGAACATGTAAACCTGCCACGCATTCCAAATATTCTTTGTTTTGCTAGAAGACCCTGGTATTTTCCATATTTTGCGAATTAATTTTTACAACAAATATGACCTCAAATTATGAATCGAGCAAACTAAAAACCCAAACAATACTGAGGCGATTTTAGGCGAATAAAATTCTTCATTGTTTTTAATATCTGCAATGAATTTAATTTCTGCAACGGATAACCCTATCTAAAATGTATTCTCTTACGAAATAAAAGAACAGCCATTGTAGGGTTAATATTTTATTTTAACTTCAAATCAAATGATGCCTCCAGTTTCGTTTAATTTTACACTTGAGTCTAAAATGCATAGAGTCTGTCGTTTTAATTCCTTATGCAACTGCATAAATGACTCTAAGCAAATTTCGATTTTTTTTTTACATCAAAAGTCAGATATTTTTCGATCTGAAATAAATAAATTTTTATTAACGGTAAATTTGATATTTTTCCCCTCTTTTTGTTTTTCTCTCTTACTTGGTTTGAGACTAATTTCAGCGGAGATTTAAGTTTTAATGATAAAAAGCCAAGACTTATTTAAGGAAACTTTATGCACCAGCAACAACAATTTTAAAATTATAAATTATGATGTTTACAACAACATGCATATCAGTATGCAGTTATTATAAATAAAACGGGGTTATTTATGGCCAATAAATTTAAATAAAAACAAATTGTTTAATCGAATTTTAAAGTTTAATTACGGGTTTAATAATTAATTCAAATTTATTGAATTTATGTGGCCTGTAAACATGTTGTTTAAATGCATTCAGGTGGCAACATGTTGCAATTCGTTATAAACATTTATAAGTAAACATGTTTAAAGGAAAATTAAGGCCGTTTATTGAACAGAATTGTGATCTTAAAATGTTTGAAATTATTCACAAAAATTTAAATTTGTTTTATTACAATATCCGGAAGTATCGGCAGTACTAAAATGTTCCCAAGCGGAAAATTATCATACTTTCCGATAGCCAGGCGGCTATCAGAGTATTGGATTCTAATGTAATGAACTCCAGAACGGCATATGACTGTCGCAAATGTCTTAACGAGGTAGCGAATCGATATGATTTTTGTATCACATGGGTACCGGGACTCAGAGACATTCCGGGTAACTGTGGAGCGAATGAACTGGCCAGAAGGGGCACGATCATCGAACTCTCTGATGAATTCTCGACATTGGGGATCCCTTTGGATACCTGCAAGTTTATAATTGACAATGCAATCGTTGACCTTGTCAGCAGTAGATGGACAGCTTCGGACACGGGCAGAACGGCGCAGAAATCTAACCAAGGCCGGATAGAAGGCTCTGCTTAAACTTTAGAGGAGTAGGCTCAGCACTGTTGTCGGGGTTATTACAGGACATTACATTATAGGAACGCATGCTAGGCATATTAGTATTGGACACCTTGCGTATGAGTTCTGCAGAAGCTATGGAGATGAGAAGGACACCTACTGTGTACATGCTTAGCACTTAGGTTAGGTTAGGTTAGATTAGAGGACGTGTACTTGTCAATTAAGATAAGTACTGTACCCGGAGGTTGAATTGACCCATTGTACAACGTCCTAGTTTCTCACACCACGTATGTTGTGTGTGTTAATATTATACATGAGTGGTGGGATCTACAGTTTAAAGTCGACTCCGAAGGACAGATTTTTGAGAAACTTTTTCATGGCAATTTTATTTACTATCAGAGTTTTTGCCAGAAATCTGCTAAGAGGAAGTCGCCGAAGAAATACTTTTTGTATTTTGTCTTGATGTATGGCCTAGGGCTCGAACCCTGGCTTTTCGTCAAATAAGCCAGCACACTACCTACTAGGGCATAACGGCGCAGAAATCTGCCAAATCCCGGATAAAAATCCCGTGACAGCTCTGCTTATACTCCAGAGGAGTAGGCTCAGCACTGTTGTCGGGATTATTACAGGGCATTACATTATAGGAACGCATGCGAGGCGTATTGGTCTTGAACAGGTTGCGTATGATTTCTGCAGAAGCTGTGGAGATGAGGAGGAGGAAGAGTCTGTTCTTCACTTACTGTGTACATGCATGGCACTTGGTAGGAGGAGAAAGAGGCAACTAAGTGCCTACTATATAGAAGATCTGGATGAATTTTCACTCATTGATATTTGCGAGTGGTTCCTGGACTAGGATAAATTTAAAACCGTGGTATCACAATGGGCCCTGTGATGGCCTAAGCGTGGCCGCTCATAACTCCATTGATATTGCAATATCACTTTGCAAGAATTATATTGCATACAGGGTGGGGGTTGTAGTTTGAATTTAAAAATTTTTTTTAAATGAACGACACATGTTTTATCTCTGCAGGCAATTACTTCAATTAGCCGTTGAATCAATTTGAAAGTCAATTCTACCTGTAATTCAATCCTCCATGTGTACTAATTGAAAAAGGGTTTTAATTTTCTTTTAATGAAAAGAAAATCTTCAGTTCGAGCAACGCCATTAATAGGCCCTTTGACATAAAACCTTATATTAACGAAAGAAAGAAAGAACCAAAGTGTGCTTGATTATCAGCCGTTTTCAAAGAATAAATAGTTCAAGTCAGTCGTGAGTCACACCTTCAATTGAATGCCAAAGTATTTACAAGCTGCAGCATAATAATAATGAAACAGTCACAGACGAAAGAAAAATGATTTAAAAGTCGTCGTAAATTGTCAATCAAAAATCTGTAAGAAATACCTGAGCGTAAGTGTCTGATTATTATTCGAGTAACTGAACTGACTGACGTCTATTGGCAACATGTAGAGTCTGGCCTGGTCTGGTCTGGTCTGTTATTACAGCTGTAGCACAGCATATGTAGTATTCATACGAGTGGCGCGCACAATTTACTCATTCACTCACTCACTCATTTAAGTGATTAATTACAAGCATTTTTTTCTTGTGATTTTTTTCTTTTTTTGTAAAGCTGTTGCTAACACTGCCAGTGTTTGTGTGTTTCTTTTTTAATTAATTTTAAATTATTTGTGCTTCAAGTGCTGTTTGTGCTTGTGTACTCGTATGAATTAATGAAATTCTCTCAAATAAATGATCGACGATAGTGAATGTGTCAAAGCGACATGTAGAGAGAGAAAAAGATACATAAACGCCGATAACCATAAGATATGCTTTTCAATTGCTAATTATTTTCAACTTGCCACATGTGTCTGATAGCATGTCAAATATGAATAATTACTTTATGCTACAAGAGAAAAACAACGATTTTTCTATGGCCTTACAGGCCTATTTACTAAGTTGCAAGCATTTGAACAGCACTTGCATCTTTGCTACAAAAAGCCTATTTACATTAACTTGTTTTTTGGATTTAAAAAAAATGAAAAGGCCTCTAAGTGCACTAAAATAATGCAGTAGGCAAGCCCTGTAATCCCCAATTGAGGAATGTTGTAACAATAAACTTTATAGTATAGGGAGGCAGCATCTCAACCTGAGAAAACAGTTGAACTCAGTAAGCAAAATACCTGAACACTACACAGTGGGCATTGTTTTTATGCTACATTAGATCGTAATGCAGTAGGCATAACCCATTATCTTGTTGGCTGAAAAATCTCTACGTTCCTTAAACATTCAAGTCGCCGTAGTGTATTAGGGAGTATGTTGGCTTATTAGACGAAAGCTCGTAGTTAAAACTTCAGCTCAAACATAATATCTTCTGAGATGAAAAACGAATTTTTGCGAATTGCGCCATCTCATCTACACATACTACATCTATATACATACATGCATAATTGGTCATTATAAGTCTTCTGTCAGGATTACGACCAAGCTTCTCAATTTAGTAAAGTTACAATTGTAAATTTAGATTTATATCAATTTTAAAAACTATGAATTTAAATATATAATTACATTATTTTTTATAACATTATTTGATGACGAAAAATCTATTAGCATATACAATTTATTAAATTCTTTACACATTCTCCTTATTGAATCAGCACCAGCGTAGTTGGATCTAAAAAATTGTATTGATAATGGGGAAAAATGACGTGACGGACGTTGAGGAACATTAAACGTGATATTATGGATTAAAAAACTGGAGCCTATATCACCAGTAATTACATTGAATATGAATGAGATATTTAACATAGTTCTGCGGCTTTTAAGTGTCGGAAGTTTAATTAAAGCTAGTCTGGCAGAATAAGAAGGTAAACTTGTAGGATTAAAATTCAGTCCTCGGAGACAAAACATCAGAAATTCCTTTTGTACAGATTCGATGACGTCTGAATATTTTTTATATAGAGGATCCCATATTATGGAACCATACTCGAGTATAGGTCTTACAAGAGATGTGTAGAGCGATTTAGTAACATAAAGATCGTTGAATTCTTTTGCCCACCGTTTTATAAAACCAAGAACGCTTCTAGCTTTATTTACTGTCATAGTTATGTGCGGGATAAAATTTAGTTTGGGATCAAGTAGAACTCCTAGATCCAGGAAGTTATCTACAAGCTCAAGCTCGTACTTTGGCGATAACTTAAGAAAATTTTTACGTCATCAGCGTACATTAGGATATTGGAATAGTGAATCGTTTCAGGTAAGTCGTTAATAAACAATGAAAACATAAGCGGTCCAAGATGGCTACCCTGAGGTACCCCAGAAAGGACATCAATACTTCTGGAGCAGCAGTTTTTAAAAAGTACGGTTTGTTTTCTGTTAGACATCTAATAAGCTAACACACCAACTATTAGACTACGGTGGCTACAGCATATGTTGCTCCCAGTCTCCTAAGAGCTACCGCAGGAGGCATATCCCATCATTTTGTTGGCTGAAAAATCTTTTCATTTCTTATACGTTCAAGCTCTCTTAGGTTTAATTCTCGAAGGAGCTGTCGAAACAAACAAGCCATCTTCAGTATGGGCTGCACCTAATCACACACAATCCACATATCATTGCAATTTATGCCCATTTATTCAGATCTTAATCGACTTCTTTTAGGCATTCTCTACACTCTTCATGATCCGTGGACATAGCAATTCCCTGTTGAGCTCTTTTTGTTTGCCCTTCAAGAGAGTAGTACTTAAGTAGGTTTGAGTGCGTTCAAATTGGTTGTTGTATCAGCTTTGTGTCTGTGTTATAAGTTTTTATGAACCCGTATACAGGAAACTAAAGGTAACCAATGAATGCCTCGATATCTTATTTTTAAATCTTAGCAATTTAATGGCAGCCTTGGTGTCAATAAATATGTGACATGAGTATATGAAACTGAATTTATTGTAAGGCTGACTTAACAGCTAGTATTCCGCCTTGAACCATAAAACAATAGTCGAGTATTCGATCGAGCTTAAATTTGAACCCTCGGTCCCATTTCGAATCTGATAATACTTATGTCATTCTATTAAGTCACAAAATTCAGTATCTTATCTCCACTGAACGTAATGAATCGATTTATGCTTGAGCAACTTTCGGATTTACTGGACCAACGAGAAACTGCATGATGATGTCGATTTTGCCCAAAAAAAACATCTTTTCGGATGAAACTCTTTTTCAAGTCGCCGTAGTCTAGTAGGTAGTGTGTTGTCTTATTAGACGTAAAGCCAGGTTTCGAGCCCCAGCCCAGATATCAACACAGAATACAAAAAGTATTTCTTCCTCTCAGCAGATTTCTGGCAAAAACTCTGAGAGTAAATAAAATTGCCATGAAAAAGTTTCTCAAAAATCTGTCGTTCGGAGTCGACTTTAAACTGTAGGCCCCACCACTCATGTATAAAATTAACACACACAACATAGGTGGTGTGAGAAACTAGGACATTGTACAATGGGTCAATTCGACTTCCGAGTACTGTACTTGTCTTAATTGACAAGTACACGTCCTCTAACCTAACCTAACCTAACCTAACTCATTTTCAACTTGGTGGTTACGCTAATAAGCAAAATTGTCGTATTTGGAGCTCAAAAAACTCCCCACGTGTCTTACAGAAGCCAATGCACCCTTTATGAGTGACTGTGTGCTGCTGCTTGTGGAGCGAAGTCATCGTTGGCTCATATTTCTTTGAAAATGAGGACGGCGCAATCACTACGGGCAATGGAGCTACATATCGCACCATGATAACCGATTTTTTTGTACCCGCTCTTCTTGGCATCGATGTGAACGATGTTTGGTTTCAACAGGATGATGCAGCTTGCCACACATCTCATGCCACAATCGATTTATTGCGTCAAACGTTTGATGGCGGTTTAATTAGTCGAAATGGTGATGTCAGTTGGCCGCCAAGAAGCTGTGATTTGACACCGTTGGACTATATTTTCTGTGGGGCGCCGTTATAGAAAAGTATTATGCCGACCAGCCAGAAACAATAGAGCATTTGAAAACCAACATTCGTGATGCCATTTCCCAAACACGACCCCACATACTCGAAAAAGTGCATGAAAATTGGTCCGATCGAATGAGTTACTGTGAGGCCGGTCTCGGCAGCCATATGAATGAAATAATATTCCATTTCTAATCGGAACAATTGTAGTTAACAGCAAAGAAATTAATTTGGCAAAATTTCATAGTGTTTTTGTTTTACTGCATTTTGAAATTTAAACTTTTAAATGGCCCACCCTTTACTACCAGTCCATTTTCTCATTGTGAGACACAGCAATTATTTTGGTAACAAAAATTTTTTTCTTTTCTGTTGCTAAACATTTTGTTCCTAAACATTGTTGCCTTGCCTTGGTATTTAAAAAAGCTTTAGAAAGTGTTTATTTTTCTTATGTTATTAACAAATCAAGTTGTTTTCTTTAACAAAAAATCTCTTTTGTTTGTAAAATAATGTGAAGCAATTAAAAAAAATTAAAAATAATCCGCCATAAATTTGGGAAAATTATGATAAGCGCGATGCCATTAATTGTGGTCCGCACTAGACTTTGAGAAATGGACCGCATTAGCAGATAAATGAAACGAAATTAATGACATTAAAACTGATATAATTTAAGTATCTTTTGGACTTTAGCGTAAAGACAAATGGAAAGGCCAACACCTTTTTCAACGAACCACTTAAGAAAGTGAAACAAGACTGTCTCCTTCTTTTTTTTTTGTCTCTATCAACTTCTAATGAATTTCCCAGGTATTAAAAGCGAAATGAAACGTTAATTTGTAAATTTTATTTCATTTAAGCCACAACCAAATAAAACACACCATAATAACGTTAAACGATGGTCGGCACGAGTATCTTAAAGGCATAAAAAGAAGACAACAATTTCACAGAAGTCTGTCTGACTGTCTGTCTGTAGTTTTATGCACACTCGGTCAATGTTAATTTGTTTATAAAAAAACCCAACAAATCCAAACATTTCAAATGCTTTGCAGCTCCTATACACTCTACTATGCAATACGGATGCCCGACAGATTAGCTGGCTGTGTGCTTGGCTACTTGGCCATTTGATTGTTTAAAAATGGTCATCATTATCAACACTTTCCATCAAATAGACATAAACCGGCAATGCTTATAGAAATATATACAGACAGACACACATAAGAACCACATGTCGTCCATCATGGCATTTACACCAACGACTCAAAAACACAGCCAGTTACTCTTAGTCTTGCCATATTTAGTTTATCAGTCAGAAAGTTAGAATAATTCATTCAATTTTATTTTCTTTTACTACGTCTCTCTCTCTCTAATTTCATTATAAAATAAGTTTTTTTTTTCTTTCTTTATTTATTTGATTTGCGGTTTCACCAGTCCATCTATTCAAATGTTCTTTGGTTCTGTCTGCTCTTTTTCATTTCAGTCTCAGTGCATAGGAAATTATAGAGGAAAATTTAGTTTATTTAACACAACATATGAGACAGTGGGTCAAAAGTATTTAAAAATTAAAAGAAAATTAAATAAAAATGGAGTAAATAGAGGAAAAGACTTTGCTTTCCTTGTGTTATAACTAAACGCGTTATTTGTTCCAATGAAATGTTGTAGAAACCAGCAGTTGGAAATACTTGGAGAACATGAACGAATGCATTGAATAGCAAGGGATTCGTGTCATTTTACAAGGTCTGGATCCATACTGTGAAGCACCTCTTGCTACTACATTGAACAGGGAAACTCTCAAAGAGATATTCAGAATGCAAAGGCTATGTGAACAGTTCGGATTTTCTCAAATATATAGTCGACCGAACCTGAAGTCGTCTTAGTCCAGTAGGTAAAGGGTCCGCCAAATAACTTTTTTTTTGAAAATTCTTTAAAAAAAACTACTGAATATTTTCTCAAATTTCTTTTTTTATTTGAAAGTAAAATCCTTCCGGTTAATAATAAAAAATATTTTCATTCAAATGGCTGCCTCGGCTGGCCATGCAGTAGCCTACACCAGAAGATGCCGATTTTGGCAAAAAAAAAATCATCTTTTCAGATGAAGCTCATTTTGATCTTGGCGGGTATGTAAACAAGCAAAATTGTCGCATTTGGGGCACAGGAAACCCGCATGCATACATTGAAAAGCCGACGCACCCAAAACGAGTCACTGTTTGGTGCGGATTTTGGTCCAGAGGCATAATTGGGCCATTTTTCTTTGAAAATGAGCAAGGAGTGGCCGTTACAGTCAATGGCGATCGTTGTCGGGCCATTTTGAACGAATTTTTGTTCACACAAATTGAAGAGGAGGATATTGGCAACAAAATGGTTTCAACAGGACGGCGCTACGTGCCACACTTGATGTTTTGCGCCCTGTTTTTGAAGATCGCATTATCAGCCGCAGAGCTGATGTCGTTTGGCCACCCCGGAGCTGCGATTTGACACCGTTGGAGTATTATTTGTGGGGTGCCGTCAAAGATAAGTGTTACGCCGACAACCCAGAGACAATTGACGCTTTAAAGGACAATATTCGTGAAGCCATTGGTGAAATACAGCTGCACGCAATCGACAACGTGCTTAAAAATTGGACCGATCGTGTAGGCTACTGCATGGCCAGCCGAGGCAGCCATTTGAATGAAATTTTTTTCCATTATTAAGCGGAAGGATTGTACTTTCAAATAAAAGAAGAAATTTGAGAAAATATTCAGTAGTTTTTTTTTAAGGATTTTCAAAAAAAGAGGTATTTGGCGGACCCTTTATTATGTTCGCTTATTAAACATGAGGCCACGGTAAAACCCCAGTTCAAAAATCTCCAACGAAACGAAAACTGAAAAAATATTTCTTCTGCTACTTCCTCTCAACAGATTTCTGGCAAACACTCTCAGAGTGTAAATAAAACTGCCATGAAAAGTTTGTTAAAAATTTTATCGTTCGGAGTCGACTTTAAACTGTAGGTCCCGCACTTATAAGTAAATTTAACACACACAGCATAAGTTGTGTGAGAATCTGGGTCGCAATCCTGCCAGAACTGTTGTATTGGCATTCATATGGCTGGCCTCACAGTAACCCATTCGATCCGACCAATTTTCGTGAATTTTTCGAGTGTATGGGGTTGTATATCGTCAATGGCACCACGAATGTTAACCTTCAAATGTTCAATTGTCTCTTGTTTGTCGGCATAACACTTTTCTTTAACGGTGACTCACAGAAAATAGCCCAAAGGTGCAAAATCTCAGCTTCTTGGCGGTCAATTGATATCACCATTTCGGCTAATTAAACGGCCATCAAACGGTTGACGCAATAAATCGATTGTGGCAAGATGCAGCCATCCTGCTGAAACCAAACATCGTTCACATCAATACAATGAAGAGCGGCTATAAAAAAATTGGTTATCATGGAGCGATAGGTGTCTCCATTGACCGTAATGGTTGCGCTGTCGTTATTTTCAAAGAAATATGAGCCAACGCTCCAGAAGCTGCACCAAACAGCCGCACTCGCAATGAGTGCATTGGCTTCTGTAAGACCACGTGTGGGTTTTCTGTACCCCAAATACTACAATCTTGCTTATTAACGTACCCACCAAGATGAAAATGAGCTTCAGTCGAAAAGATGATTTTTTTTTGGTAAAATCGACATCATCGTGCAGTTTCTCGTTGACCCAATAAATCCCAACGTTGCTCAAGCCTGAAGCGATTCATTACCAATTATTATTATTTTCTTCTCTAAGACCACGTATGGGTTTTCTAAGCCTCAATATGGAAATTTTGCTTATTAACATACCCAGCAAGATGAAAACCAGCTTCATCCAAAAAGAATGTTTGTTTTTGGCAAAATCGATATCATCGTGCAGTTTCTTGAAGGCTCAATAAATCCCAACGATGCTCAAGTGTAAATCGATGCATTACGTTCGGTGGAGATAATGAACTGAATTTCGTGACAGAATAGAATGACACAAGTATATCCAGATTCGAAATGTTTCCGATGGTTCTAATTTAAACCGATGGAAGCCCATCGCATAATAGCACAGCCTGTCTTCTAGTCTTAAAACTCTCTAGAGCTTCTGATCCATTTAAACTCCTAACATCCATTTCCAATAATGCATGCTTCAAATTTAAATCGATAGATGGCCCACCCGACACGTGAAGAATTTTTTATAAGGACCTTGGCCTGATTGATGTGGTTTACAGGCTGGTTACATCATTGGTCCTTATTTCTTTACAGCGAATGTGAATGCTTTGTAAATCACACCACTGTAGCTAATTTTATTATTGTCATACACATAGTTTATCAACATATTCAATACACACACATACTAGTACACACACATACATAATTTTCATTATTTAACTTTTGAATTATTTTTTTTTTTTTTGTTGGTTTTAGCCCCCCCTCTCAACTATTGTTTGTTTACTTATTTATTTTTTCATTCTCTTCTTCTCTCTATTGGTGTGCATAAGTATGTATAGGTGTTTAGGTATAGTTTTATTTCTCTTTTCCATTCAGTTTGTTACTCGTCTTGTGTTTTTCATACGATATTAATGGCACAGTTACCTTTGAGTTTATATTACTGAGCACTAATACACTAGATTTGAAAGGAGAGAGCGTATATATATATATGTGTGGCATAGCATACATACATATGTATGTGTGTTTGATAGAAAACTAAATATTAAATAAATACAGCAGAGCAGGTGTTTGTTATAAAGTCTGTTACTTTTTAGTTGACACCACACTTTCAGGCAAGAGCACCACTAAAGAAAAAAACAAGAGAGAAACAAAACAAAACCAAACCAAGTGTGTGCAAGTGCTTAAAGTAAACTGCACAGATTTGAATGTCCATGTAGTGGTGTTTATTGAAATGATGAAAAATACAAACACACTCTCGTTTTAGTGAGCATACTACATGCACCACTCTATGTGTGTGTGCAATGTTTTAGTTAAATAACCTCAAAAAAAAAAAAAAGAAACATAAAAAGATACAAACAAAAACAATGAAATGAAAACATGAATCATTTTTCAATGTCTCTCGGCACTTTACATTTCCTCGTCGTTAGCGTCGTCTTTTGCTGTTGTTCTGCTCTTTACTCAAATGAGTTGTATGTGGTGGTAGTGGCATCATATTATTTAATGTTGCTGTTTGTTGTTATGTTGTTGTAGTTGTAGTTGTAGTTGTTGTTGATTTAAGGTGTGATTTGATGACTTCTTCAAATACAATTTAACATTCATATAGGTTCGTTCGATGTTGTTGCTGTTGTTGGCTGATGAGTGATGCTAGTAAAAGTTGCTGTTGTTATTTGTTTGCCTTAAAGCCTGTTGCACTTTGTTCTTCTTTTTGTAGCATTTTTTTTAAACACAACATAGCTACTGGTGGCGAGAGTATATTCAATTTCTTACAATGTTTGTAACCTTCATGAAAATATGACTGCAACATTCTGAATGTCTTTACTCCGCTGATGACCAAGAAATTCTATTTAAAAATAGCTCTTACTTGCGGATTCCCATTCCAGATGGCTGTTGAGGAGCGATGGAGAATTCCTCATAATGTTTGATACACCTCCCTTTATCATTGATGTGTTGGACATTGACGCTGCGATATTTTGTAGGTGTTACGAACTAGAGCTTCATTATAGTCCAGATGACAATGCACCGCTTTACAGGTGGAAAAATTTGCCGCACTCGAGACCCTAGATAACCTCGCTTCTTCGAATCTAATTTTCTTTGGCGTTAAATTGGCGTTGAGGGCGAAAGGATAGTTATAGTGAAAGAATAGTTCCATAGGAACCCCTGAACCGGATAGCATTAAACTCTGTTGGGTTCTGGGACATGAAAAGGCAGATGCACTTGTCTGATTTGGTTCTTACATATGGATGATATAGATTTTGGTCATAGTCCACCAATTTACTACCTATATATATCGGGAATGAGTGCAAAGGCTTTGGGGAGATAGGTCGGGTGTTATCTAGTCGTAAAGGTTTAACCATCCATTATCGGTGTTTGAACTACTCCACAACGGGGCCTCAATAACCTCAAAGTGATACTAGTTGCTGGGTCTGGACATTGTGATGTCAAATGTCCGTCGGTGTCGGGGATCTAAAACCGATGGCAGTAGGTTTTCAGTAAGGTATGTAGACATGCAGAGAAATGAATGGCAGCAAATCATCTCCTTTGAGCGTGAGCGACTCTGTAGGAAGAAGTTTGTTGACTACCTTAAGCAAGCGTTTCTTTCAGAATTAAAACCCTTTGTCCAGAACCGATATTCATGAAGTTTTTAATCTTTCGTTTTGTACTTCTTTTCTTTCACTCTCTCCATTTCGTTTTCATATTCCACCACACTTGGAAGAACTTCTGGCGACAGGTTCCGGCATCCTGAAGAATATTTCTTTTGAAATTCAAAATATCCCAGCACCCGCCAATCATAAGACAGGTGGTGTTTCATATTCTCATCATCACCGTACGTGCAACAATAGTCGTAATAATCTACACTAAGCACAGCGTATAAAATAGCCGTGGCCTAGTAAGTAGTGCGTTTGCTTATTAGACGAGAAGCCACGGTTCAAACCCCAGGTCAGAGATCTCCAACAAAACGAAACATAAAAAAATATTTCTTCGGCGCTTTCCTCTTAGCAGATTTCTGGCAAAAACCCTGAGAGTAAAAAAAATGCCCCGAAGTGTTTCTCAACAAATCTGTCGTTAGGAGTCGACTTTAAACTGTAGGTCCCACCACTCATGTATAAAATTAACGCACACAACATAAGTGGTGTGAGAAACTAGGTCGTAATCCTGAGTGAAGGGTTGTAATGACCAATTATGTATGTATGTATGTATGTATGTATGTATGTATGTATGTATATGTATGTTATGTAAATATGTTAGTATATAGTGCATCTGCTGTACGGTCAACGGCTAACAGTGCTTACAGTTTGTAAGTGAACGTAATCAAATCTTTTTCCAAAATTATTTACAAAGACTGCCGTTGTATGACCAACTGGAAGGCCCGTTGTCTAGTCGATGATTTGTTAGTTGCTGACAGATGATTAGAAAGTTGAATCACTCATGTGACATCAACGCTAGAACGGGTATTTCAAAATATCAGCAGCAGACCGGTTCTCTAAGTAGAAAACCTCTCGTGATGCAAAAGAGTCACATTGCGACTAAATTCCGGGTATTCTAAGGCAATGGAATTGTGAAGCAACTCGAAAGCTACAAATTTAAAAAAAACGGGAATTATTTTTATAGGACCCAACAATTAGTTTTTGAAGCAATGTCTTCTCTGAATGGTATAAAATATCATCCAAACGGTATTGACCGACTAAATTTTCTTTTCTTTTCTCAAGCGATGAATTTTGTAAACACTTACACGTCTACGTATGTATGTACAAAGATATTCTGTAAATATTTGCTTGTATTTGTTTATATTTAAAAAAAAAAAAAATTTTGCTGCTGCTTTTAATCATTTTTGTGATGTTGACTGCTGCTATGGCTCTTGGTATGCATTTTTGATTCATTTTCTCATTAAATGTTGAAAAGTGAGGGTGGCTAGAATACATAAGTATGTGTATGTTTGCAATCAGGTGTTGTTGACAATAAACTATGAATTTACATACACACACACATCCAAGCACATACGCACACCCACTTTATGACGATTTGATTATTTATTTAAAATTTCAAAAAACTTTTCTGTGTTTCTGTGTTTTTCTCCGTTTTTCTTTACATTTTCTCTATAAATAGTAAGTATTTATTATTGATATTTGTTGTTGTTGTTGTTGTTAATGCAGTTACATGTTGCTACGACTGTTCGAAGTGATGGCGGCAGGTTTCGTCTTTTTCATCTTTCATTCCCATAATGCCGAGGAAAAAAATAAAAACGACAGATTATGACGACAATGATGTTGCTTGCCCTGATGCTTGATGCTGATGCTGATGTCTAAACAAATCTTTATTTGTTTAAAGTCTTACGAAAAACAGAAAAAAGCAACACGCAGCCACACACACCTTATTTTTTCTTCTCTTTAAAGTGATATTTTTCATTACGGATTAGTGTGTGGTGTGGTGTGTGGGTGGGTGGTTGTTTTTCTATTTTGAACATGTGCATCGTTAAAGTTGCTAATTTTTTAAAGCAACAATTGCTGCAGTACACAAAGCAACATGTTTTCATTGAAGTTGAGGCAGTTGGATATACATTATTTAAGCAAATATTTTAATTAAAAAAATACATACGAAATAATATTTAACCACCACTCTACTCTAAAGAATTTTGAATTTTTCGTTTGTTTTAAAATCTTGTTTCGAAATAAAAATTATGGACTTTTTTGTGCTGAATATGTTCGATGATAATGCGAGTTGTATTGTGTTTGACTTCATAAAGTAGTTTGAATCGGTAGGAAAGCAGGGATTATTGTAGTGGGTTAACAGAGGGCAATAGTAAAAGAAGTGACCGTAGTCTAGTAGGTAGTGTGTTGGCTTACTTGGCGTGAGACCACTGTTCAAACCCAAAGTCCACCAAAACGAAATATGAAAACATATTTCTTTGGCGACTTCCCCTCAGCAGATTTCTGGCAAAAACTCTGTGAGTAAAATAAAATTGCCAAGAAATGTTTTTCAGAATGGACTTAAAACTATATGATCCGCCACTCAAGGATAAAATTAACACACAACATGAGTGGTATGAGAAACTAGGTCGTACTCCTGACGGATGGATTGTAAAGACCAATTAATGGTGATGCTATCCCGCCTGTATCCCATGAAATAGCCGCAATAACTTAATTGGCTAAAAGACCCAACTGGGTGTTCTATAGCACCCATTCGACCCGAGTATGGATGGAATAACTACCTAGAACACGACTTGAGAGTATTGAATGTACGAAACTTACGATAATTTTTCGCCACTAATAATAATACGATGGTAAGTTAAGTTAGGTTAGGAGGTATCTAGCACAGTGGCCCATATAGCCCATTCTGTCATGATCCGTTAATGGTGGGTTTGAACCACCCCGATTTCCGGATGAAACCGGCGAGTTTCCTTAGTGGCACGTACACTACCATGCATTCTGTCACCCTAAACCCGAAGACATCTGTTCAGAAGTGCAGGGCACTCACATAAAAGGTGTTGCATAGATTCCGTTTCCTCCACATCATGGCAGTTTCTGTGGTAATCTTAGTGGGGCAGACCGAGCTTGTCAGTGAAACTTTGGCAACCAGAAAAGCATAAAAATTTAAGTTTTTGTTTCTCTTGGGTGTAGCAAGTGTTTTACAACATCTGTGCCGCTTGCAGTTTAGAGCATTATTTGTAAGAGATTTCAAAACAAAACTGTTTTGTGTTGCTCCTCTTCGTACCAGAGAACAACTATAATTGTTCTGAAAGCATAAATAACTCCGTGCTTTATTTTAATGTTTTTATTTTCCTCAATATTACTAAATGATCTAATTTTTGACCGCCCAAAACCATTATCAATTTGTTCTACTAAATATGGAGCATAACCCAGTAAAATTCAATTCAATAACTGTCATCATTATTTCGAAAGTAAAATCAGGTCATTTCGATTAGAATACATTTTAAAACTCAACAGGTAAATTATTTAAAATGAATTGCATTTTATGCTCTTCTTTCTCTTGTTCTTTGGGGGAATGTATTGTCGTTTAATAGTCTCACCTGATAATTTTTTCTTTGTCTGTCTTTTCTTTTAAGCAAATCATGCCATTAACGAAATGTCAACCTTTTTCTTTTTAAAAAGCATTTGACTAATGGATGGATACACTCAATATACAGTCAATAAAATAAAAAAAATATTAAAGAAGAGGTGTTACAAATTAACCTCATTATGGTTTTGATTGTATTCTTTTCTGCTTTTTTTTAACATTTTTAAAGAAAAATTTATTTCTTTATTAATTTGATTTGATTTTTTTTTTTGTAAATAAAAATTTGCATTTTAACCTGTGTGTGATCAATTTAGGCTGCTGGTTGGTTTAACAATAAAAATTTACATATTTTTTTTAGAGGAACGGTTTTCAAGTCTTCTAAAATCTATTTACAAGAAGTACGTATATTAACCCGTATGTTTGTTTGTTTGAAAAAGTGGTAGAGAAATTTTCAAAGTTGTTTTTGTGGAAACTCATTAAATGCATACGCGAATACATACATAATTGATTGGTCATTACAACCGTTCAGTCAGGATTACGGTCTAGCTTCTCACACCACTTATGTTGTGTGTGTTAATTTGTATACATGAGTAGCGGGACCTACAGTTTAACGTCCACTCCGAACGATAGATTTTTGAGAAACTTTTCATGGTAATTTTATTCGCCGAAGAAATATTTTTTTTTTTCATATTTCGTTTAGATGTCTGACGTGGGATACGAACCCGGGTTTTACGGCCAATAAGCCAACACACTATCTACTATACTATGGTGAATAAGTTCTGTTAATGTGGAGACACTATGACTGTAAATGTGGAAATGGAAGAAGACATAAATTACCAATTGGGGAAAGCCTGAGAAAGTTTTGTCTGCCTAACCAAGGCTTAACATAATTGGTCATTACAATACTTCAGTCAGTATTACAATCTAGATTCACATACCAGTTATGTTGTGTGTGTTAGTTTTATACATGCGTGCTGGAAGCTCACAGCTTAATATTGATTCTGAAGACAGATTTTTGAGAAACTTTTCATGTCCATTATATTTGCTCTTAGAGTTTTTGATAGAAATCTGCTTAGGGGAAGTCTCCGCGACATGTCTGGCCAGGGGCTTGAAGCGTGACCTCACGTCTAACAAGACAACACACTACATAATAGACTACGACTACCTTTAGATATCTTTTTAGACATTCCTTATATTACAGATTGTTGTTACTGGTTTCTTTAGGTTAGGTTAGCTTAGAGGACGTGTACTTGTCAAATAAGACAAGTACAGTACCCGGAGGTTGAATTGACACATTGTACAAACGTCATAATTTCTCACACCACTTATGTTGTGTGTGTTAATTTTATACATGAGTGGTGGGACCTACAGTTTAAAGTCGACTCCGAACGACAGATTTTTGAGAAACTTTTTCATGGCAATTTACTTATTCTCAGAGTGTTTGCCTGAAATCTGCTGAGAGGAAAGTCGGCGAAGTAATTTTTTTTTCATATTTCGTTTAGATGTCTGACCTGGGATACGAACCCGGGCTTTACGTCTAATAAGCCAACACGCTACCTACTAGACTGGTTTATATAAGTCGTGGTGAATAGCCAAAACTGTGTCTCAAACCGTTCAGACTCAGATGAAGAACATTTTGGAAATGCCGAATGGCCGAACTCCATCACAAACACCGAATTAGAAAGAGATGCGCTATGAGGAACTAGTCAGTAAGCTAATTGTAAAAAATATGTGCAGAAGGACGTAGTCATCGTAGTCTAGTAAATAGTGTGCTGGAGTATTAGACGAGAGCCATTGGTTCAATCCATGGCTCGTACGTCTCGAATATTTTTCTTTCGGCGACTACCTTTCAGCAGTTTTGTGGGAAAAACTTTAAAAGAAAAATAAAATTGCCATGTAAAATTATTCCCAAAAATCTGTCGGATTCGACTTTAAACTGTAGATCTCGCCACTCATGTATAGAATTAGCACACACAACATAAATGGTGTGAGATGGTAGGTCGTAATCCTGATTGAAGCGATGTAATAACCAATTCTGTACATATATATGTATTATGTAAATAGCAAACTCGATCGTGTGCTTTAAATCTATGATTCAATTGAACACAGAAGTTAATTTTCAAAAATTTTAATTTGTTTATCAGAAATAGTTGTACTGTGGTAAGCTAGACAATTTTTTCACATGGGTTATGTATGTAGGAATTCAAACTATTTAAAAAAAAATATCTTCTGAATTGTATTAAACGTGAAGAAAATTAAAAAGTTTTAAAATGAAATTCTTTTAATCTTTTCCCAAGGCAAACTATAAAAAACAATCAGTATTGTTAACATAAAACGATAAAGATTTCTTTACTAATCAATAGGTGCTAATGAAAACCCTGTATAATAAAAACCAAATCAAAAAAGAAAAACAAAAACGAAACTCCACTTAAACAAGAGATTTCGTTTCATTTACAACTCACCGTATAGGGTCTAACATATCCTCGTAGTCATCCAATATGATATCCAGCAGTGCCAAGTGTGAAAAATATGTTACCAACAACAGCAGGTATTTTCTTTTTTTCGTTTTCTTCTTCTACTCTGAAGTGACGATAAATTTAAATTTCTTGAATATTTACAAGAAAGAAAAATCAAACGAAATCAGTTTGAAAATAATAAAAAAACAATAAAAATAAATAAAAATCTGACATTAATTTGTTTATAATTTTGTCATATACACGTACAATTTAGTCATTTCTAAAGATTATTATTTTTATTATGATTGTATTATTTGAAAAATTTATTCAATTTTGAGGCATTTATTTCGATTTCATATAAAACCCGCTTTGCTTCGTGCTGCACAAAGTGACATGTAACATAAGAAGGCACTGAAATAATAATGAAAAGAAGAATGAGAACTTACGTCACTTCAAAAACAATTTTGAAGTCGTAGAAAAATCTCAATTTAACTAGACATGCATGCTTGAAGTTTAGAATGACAGCTGTCATCATGACAACAAATGGTCTTCAAGTCTTATGCTCCGTAAGTAGACGATAACTTTACATGAATAGTTTACATTTGTGTGATTTTGGATAATCCTCACAGCTAAACGGAAGAATTACCAGAGTTTCACATCAATTTAAAAGGAGGAAAAGCACTATCAAAGAGAGGCATAATTAAAAAGTTACAGTTTCAAATAATGAATTTAATTGTAAAGAATTTGTACCTCGAAAAAAACATACCAAGTCTAATAACCATTTAAAAAAAACTGATTTGAATTTGTTGATGTTGTTTTTGTTTTTCTAAATAATCTCCCTACTTTTGTGATCTGACGAGCCATGTAGCAATGCCTGCCTCCAACTTGCTAGTTGTATAAGTTGTAATCACCATTACATACATACATAATTGGTCATTACAACCCTTCAGTTAGGATTACGACCTAGCTCCTCATACCAGATGTTACATACATACATACATACATAATTGGCCATTACAACCCTTCAGTCAGGATTACGGCCTAGCTTCTCACACCACTCATGTTGTGTGCGTTAATTTTATACGTGAGTGGCGGGACCTACAGTTTAACGTCGACTCCGAACGACAGAATTTTGAGAAACTTTTTCATGGCAGTTTATTTTACTCTCAGAGTTTTTGCCACAAATCTGCTGAGAGGAAGTCGCCGAAGAAATATTTTTTTTTTTTTTCATATTTCATTTTTGATGTCTGACCTGGGATACGAACCCGGGCTTTACGAATAGTAAGCCAACACACTACCTACTACACCACGGCGACTTCGCATACCAGATGTTGAGTATGTTAATTTTATTCGTAAGTGAGTCGATTCTGAACGACAGAAAATGTGGACTTTGATGATCAGATGAGGTGACAGAGGGCACATTGATTTTATTCAAGCGTTGATATGAAACGCTTCCCTATCTTTAAATTTAAATAAAACAGAGTGTGTGTGAGGTAAAACTGAAGTTTTTTTTATTTATTAAACGACCTATTGATGCCATCATGTGTGGAATATAACATCGTCCAAATATCCGCCATGGCTTTTCTGGATGGAGCGCTATAGTTTGGGTTAAGTTGGCGTTGAGGAGGTTTATTCTTTATTGCTGATTTGCATACAACTGCGATTCAAGACAACCCCACAAAAGACAGTCTAGGCGCGTGAGATGTCCATGACCTCAAATCGCTCGTGTAGTATATCAATATGGCATGAGTTGTGCAGAACTTAACACCGTCTTGAAGTCGCCGTAGTCTAGTAGGTAATGTGTTGGCTTATTGGACGTAAAAGCCAGGGCTCGAGCACCAGGCCAGACATCAAAGACAAAACACAAAAAGTATTTCTTCGGTGGCTTCCTCTCAGCAGATTTCTGGCAAAAACTATGAGAGTAAATAAAATTGCCGTTAAAAGTTTCCCAAAAATCAGTAGTTCGGATTCGACTTTAAACTGTGGTTCCCACCATCATGTATAAAATTAACACACACAACATAAGTGGTGTGAGAAACTAGGTCCTAATCCTGACTGAAGGGTTATAATGACCAATTATGTATGTATGTATCTAGTGTTTGATGTCAGACGATCAGAAAAACTTGAATCACACCCATTGGCGGCAATGACAGAAAGGAGAATTTCAAAATTTCGGCAGCAGACCGGTTGTCAATATAGAAAAACTCTCGTGATGCAACTCTCGTCACACTGCCGGTAAACTCCAGACACCAAACTCTGGCAAACACTATGGAGTTTAACTGCTAGACAGAAAACTGTGGAATATCTGAAGGTAGGGCTGTGAATATCGCGGGTGTGGATAAAGACATCGCAACTTGGCGACATGCCGGTCATACAACGTCAGTCTGTACAAATAATTTTGGAAAAAGATTTGCTGGTGTTCACTTACAAACTGTTGGCCCACTGCTACACCTTTCATTTACCATCAGAGTGATTTTGCCAGAAATCTGCTGAGAGGAAGCCGCCGTAGAAATATTTTTTCTTGGTATTTCGT
Source organism: Sarcophaga subvicina (assembly GCA_936449025.2). Taxonomy (NCBI): domain Eukaryota; kingdom Metazoa; phylum Arthropoda; class Insecta; order Diptera; family Sarcophagidae; genus Sarcophaga; species Sarcophaga subvicina. The sequence continues at coordinate 27,392,943 of OW388084.2, forward strand.
TTTGATGGAAATGTTTGAACTGAGGGGTTTGAACAGAGGCTGCACCACCTACTAGGCTACTAGGCGTCTAAATTAACATGTAATCAAGACATTTTCTTTAATTACCGAACATGCCTCGAATATGTGGTCTAAAATCTATCCCAGAATACTTTTTTATTTTTTTTAATTGAATTTTTTTAGTAGAAACATATAGGCGGTCAAACACAGGCTAAAGACTGTAAATTAAACTCTATTTAGTGTTGCACAGTGTATTCGTTCTTATAATAATGTCACACAAGTAATTGCAGTTCAAAGTAATTTCAAAAACGAAGTTTATTTTCATTGCATTTACTAGTGTTTGTGTGGCAGCTGTGTGTGAGATAGTTGTTAAAAACGAATATGAAAAGATTTGTTTTCAAAACAAAAAACAGCTGTTTTATCTCATGGTTTAGGTTGCTTTCAAGAGCGAATTAAACCAACAAAAAGTATCTACAATATAAAGATTTTATTCCAGCAGTTTAATAAACAAAACTCAGATACTTTTGCCTTCTCTCGCTCTCTTTGTATCTATCTCTCTGAGTATGTGAGCATAGGAATAATACGCATGTCTAAATTCTCTCTTGGAGTCTCTTTATGGAGTTGTTGTTCGTATACAATGTATCTGTGTATCTAGCGGATTGTTTATATTAAGAAAATCAAATGTAAAGGCAATGCACCCTAAAACATAAAAATTCACAGAATAAGGCGAATTCAGCTTCGTGAGTGTTTTTGGGCTGTGGTGTAATCAAAAAAGTAATGCCTTGTTACATACAGTTGAGATTAATTCGCCTTAAATGTATGGCCGTATGCACATAATTGTTGTATTTGAAGATACTCTTTAGTTCTATTGCGATACTATCCGGGTACGGTTGTTAAAAGCGGTTATTAAAGGTTTTAAGTGAACGACACGACGCCAAGAAAAACGCTGTTTTAAAAAGAATTTTTGATTTTTTTATGGAAAACAATTCAAGGCAATAAAATTTCAAAGATTTTTTGTATTAAAAAAAATTGTTTTTGTTTGGTGGATTAATATTTGAAGTGTTTTTTGTCAAAATTTTCGATTACATTGCGTTTAGAACAACAAAAACAACCCCATTTTGATGTTATTTACGGGCTCCATTTCAATATTAAAACGCTGTAGCATAGACATCGTGTTTGTTGAATAGAGAGCTGCACTTACATACATACAAACCTCCGTTATGGATAAAAATCATTAAACGAAACGACAAGGAACGGTGCTAAAGCCTCAAACGCACATACATACATATATCCTTATGGTAGATAGGAAAAAAGGCGATCCTTTTTCTTCCTATTGAAACGAATTGAAACAACAAAAAAAAATTAAAAACGAAATTTTTTCTCGGCATTAAGAGCAACAAAGAAAAATTTTTTTGTGTTTTTTTTATATCACAAGGCATGTGGAAAGTGTGAGTTCGGTGGCAAATACAAGCGTTTTAAAGTGCGTGTTGCGTTATACTTTTCCAAAGTGTTGTAAAGGGAATGAAAATTTAAACGAAAATACGAAAAAAAAAATTATTTTTGATAACAGTGCGGGTATTCTCCCTAAAACAAACACTTACTGTCTCTTACATACAGCATCTCTGTTATGTTTTGTAAATGAAAAACGAAAAAAAAGTGAAAATCTTTAAAAAAATGGTTTTTTTAATTCCAAATAAAATTTAATGTCAATGAAAATTTTTATATGCCACTTATAATTGCGTTTTGAAAAATATCTGGCGTTTGTAGAAGAAGAAAAAATTGATCATTAATTATCGAAAAGCACAAAAAAGAAGAAAAGCATAAAAGGGAATACGGAATCTGCTTCATTAAAAGTAACAAAAGAAAAAAAAGAAATAAAAGAATCGAAATTTTATTACAAAAATCTAAGAATGTAAGGGAAATGAAAATTTCTTAAAAGAAAAGAAAAAATTTTGTTTATCTGTGCTATTTTATCTCTCAAGTGTTTAATTAAAACGAAAAAATAAAAATTGAAATTACAAAACCACATCAATTAATTAATTGCTAAACCATTAATATTGAAATTATTGTGCATTTTGAATATTCGGAAATCAAAAAAAAAAAGAACGGATACTAACTAGTCTAGGAGCCTTACTGCAATACTACACTAAAACGATTTAAGGATAAACGTTAACAAAAAGGTTTGTATTTTCAAAATGAAAAATTACAACGAACAATGATTTAAAAAAAATAATTTAATATCCGTATGAATATAAGAAAATTATTTTTCAATTCCTTGAACTCTCTAATGTCATCAAATTGACTTACTATGTAGCAAGAGGCCAATATCTTGGATTTTTATAGAAAACAGTCAAATTGATGCATAAGCAATTATGTTTTGTTAATAAAAGGTCTTTGAGTCTTGTGGTTTTGCACACAAACCTGCTAACTAAGGTTATTAAACATAAAAATCATTGAAAAAAAATTATTTTTCCTCGAATTTAGATTGTTTTTGAAATATTTTAAAGCCTTCTGACTAAGTTGAAAGCACTTCAAACAATAGCTATGTTTTAATTTCAATTCAACAAATCTACAGGTTTGGTAACATAATCTGCTGTTCTGCTGTAACATCAAACCTTTGTCCAAACCCTTGAGCAAATATGACACGAGTACCTATTGTATCTATACCGAGTATCTATAAATAAAACAGAATTTACTCTGCTGTATTTTTAAATATTTGGAAAGCTATTTTACTGGAAAACTATTTTACTGGTTACCTGAAAACTCCGTAGACTCCGTAGTGTGTTGTTTTATTAGACGTGAGGCCACGATTCAAGCTCCTGTTGAGACTTCAACAAAATGAAATACGAAAAAATATTTCTTAGGCGACTTCCTCTCAGCAGATTTCTGGCAAAAAATCTGAAAATAAATAAAGGCTGACTTCCAAAATTTGTGTTTGAACAAAGTATAGTGTTTCATAATGCCGCTGTACAAAACGTATACAATGTATTCTACATATTTCAAAACATCGTCAATCTGTACTTTTAACGTAGTCAAAAAGCAATCAGGCATCGGATTTATAGTTGATGCATTGTTTGGTAATTTTGCATATGCACAAAAGTTATATACCGTAGTAGAACTGTATACAAACTTTGTATGGATACATTTTGGAAGTGAGCCAAAATTGTAATGAAAAGTTCCGGAGCCGGTTTTGAACTGTAGGCCCCGTCACTCCTGTATAAAATTAACACACACAACTTAAGTGATGTGAGAAACTAAGTTTGTAATGTAATGTATGTATGCAAGTGTATTTTACTGGTCGCATATTCATTATTAGTAAAGATAATCTTTTAAACACACAACAACCGATATAATTAACAATCCGCCAAAGAGATATTTTGATTCCTAAGCTTCTCATACATAAGTGGTCATTACAACCCTTCAGTCAGGATTACAACCTAGCTTCTCACACCATTTATGTTGTGTGTATTAATTTTATATATGAGTGGCGGGACATACAGTTTAAAGTCGATTCCGAATCACAGATTTTTGAGAAACTTTTTCATGGTAGGCTTATTTACTCTCAGAGTTCTTACCAGAGGAAATTACCGAAGAAATATTTTTTGTTTTGATTTCTGGCCTGGGGCTCGAACCCTGGCTTTACGTCTAATAAGCAAACATACAACCTACTAGACTACTGCGACCTCAATAAGCTTCTCATACGCATTTTTATTTGAGACAATTCTCACTTTATTGTATATTGTATTGAAATACCGGAATGAGAGCAATGGTGGAAGGAAAAAAAAGTAGTCGAAGACAAATTGGAGTTGAAATTTCCTTTTTTGGTTTTTAAACAATTCTTAAATTATTTGGGAGCTTTGATCCTTAACTATTGGGAACTTCACTTCACTTTTTTACTCCCTTTACGGAAGAATATTACTATTTTTATGAATGGCGTATTTTCGAGAGGAAAGTTCTCAAGTTATTGGTGAACTGTCAACCTTTTTGTTTTGCATTGCGAATTCGAAAAATAGTACAGAAAACCAAATGCTATACAAAGAGTCTAGGCTGCGTTATATACATATGTATATTAAGAGAACTGACGTTAGAATATCGTGTAGGCAATATATTCGGGACAAAGGTCATGGTTATAAAGGATTGTAGAGTGATTGAAATTTCCAAAAAAAAATTTCTGTTTTACCCTGATAGTTCGACTGTAATCAATCAAGGCCGTCTTGTGTACTACTGTGAAGTGTATCTATATGTTAGTTATTAGCTTTTGGCATAAACAAACGGAGGATAATGATTTCCTATTTTCGGTCATCTTCGTCCGGTCTTTCTAAAATAAAGATTACGACAATCACATGACTTTGTGTCGAGATTTTGGTGTCGAAATGTTTTTTGTACAGATTGTTCAACTATCATCATAATAGGCTTATCCTTGGCCTATGTGGGACCGTACTTTAGAAGGAAACCGCCGCCTAGTCTTCCAACAGTGAATTCCAAACATTGACAGTTTATAACGCTGATCTTTTTGAAGCTACATACATACATATGTTTAATTAGTTGTTATTTATTCATTCTGTTTTGCTGAATACCATGGATGATCGTATAAAAATGACGCGTGTTCGCTGAATAGGCTCTGGGCAGTTCACAAGTAATCCTTGTTTTCATCGAAAAATAATCTTCAGTTATGAGGTCTATTTCTGAATGAATCGTTGATCCAGATATCAATCCATTTGAGATCCAGTGGCGCCCTGTGTACCCAAAAAAGCCATTCATAAGGATTTTGGGCTGGCAGTCAACACTTTTTTATTTGTCGACTTTAATTGAAAATAATTTCAAAGAAAATTTTGGTTTATTAAACGTGAGGCCATGGAAATGAAATATGAAAAATATTTTATTCGATGACTTCCTCTCAGCAGATTACTGGCAAAAACTTTGAGAGTAAATAAAATTACAATGAAAAGTTTGTCAAAAAAATCTTTCGTTCGGAGTTGTGTGAGTGGAGTGAGAAGTCGTAACCCTGACTCTAGTGCTGTGCAAAAAATTAAATCGAAAAAATGAAGCACGATATTCACATTTTGCCATGTAATAAAAAATCTGCAGGGTGCCCTGGTAGTCTAGTGGGTAGTGTGCTAGACTATTACAGTGAGGATCGTGGTTTCGATACCCACCAAAGAATCTGGCCTGTGACACTACACCGAGCATATGGTCAAAGTTACTCAGCTTGTATATAATTAGAATATAATTTGTAATTGTATTGTAATAAATAAATAAATAATAAATTTATTGTTAGATTTGAATGTATTTATAAGTGGCAGGAAATTATTCTGCAGATAAAGAGTTCCACATACTTATAGGGCGTTTAAAGAACAAAATATCCTTGTAATGCATTATGCAATCTACTGGCGAATCCACAAAGAACATAGAATGTGCCTTAAGAAGTAGGCGAATACCACGTAAAAATATGCGATTTTCAAGAACTAACTCATTTAATTTAAACGAGCACATTTCTTTGAGTCTTCGAGAAAACAGGGAATCAAAAGCCACATTACAACCTAAGTACGTTGTTGATGTATGATTTACATTATTGATGTTATCCTTTCTGAGAGTATGAGTGGGAAATCCTGTGTTATTTGGAAGAAATAAATTTTTTTTAATTTTTTTAATTCTGGAAACTATAATGTAGGTCCACATCTTCTACAAAATGAAATATGAAGAATATTTCGTCGTGCGATTTCCTTTTAACAAATTTTTTTTAATAAATATTGTCATGAAATTTTTAAAAAAAAAATCTGGCTTTACAAAACTACTAAAATTTGATTTTTTCCTGAAATCCAATTTTGATCATGTATACAGTGTTAATCAAATTATTAATCGTATTAATTAAAATAAATTTATATTGCGCTAATATTACAAGAATAATGGATAATATGCATTTACGACCTCAAAAATGTGTCTTCTGCAAAAATATTGTTTGTAAATATGAATACAAATAATAAAAGTTCATTAAACTTAAATTGTAAATTAACAAAAGTGTACTTGAAATCTACATTAAGATTGTTTCTAATTTTTTCAAAATTTAAAATTTCATTTCATCAGCATTTCTTGATGTTTCATGTTCAAATTTTACTAGGTATACAGAAAATATTTTTAAACATTGTCACTCAATACAGACAGAGAGTATTTTTTTTATTCAAATTGATTAACAAATCAAATTCCGTCCATATTATAATCAATTATTTGAAGTCATTATTTCAATTTGTTTTGCATTTTACTGTGCACGCAATCACATGCAAAATCCTTTTCTCTGTTATCCACGCAAAACAACAAATTTTAATTACACCAGAAAGAAAAACGAAAGAAACAAAGAAACAACAACAAAAAGCGGTCCGTTAATATTCCTTAATGCTGCTTATTAATTTACTGTTATTTCGTATAGCACACCAACATTGCCACTAATACTCCGCTACCAAGGCTATGTACTCGTATGCATTTTGTCCATATGCTCGAACAACGTGAATAATTTTCACATTTTCGGAAATTTTTCTTTTTCTTTCCTTCTTTTTTGTTGTGCTTTTTTTGCATGCATATTCGCATATAAAATGCCATTAATTTTCATTGTCTTAATGTGTCTGGATGGGCATGTGAAAGCCACTGCCGCACATACACTTGGACAACAAGCACGTGTATGTGTAGAAATCTTTGTATATTTAACTGTATATGTGTATGCCTACCACACAAACGTATATATGTGCACACATGTATTGAGTGTTCATGAAAAGTGTTTTGCTAAATTAAAAGTAATTTTCCAGCATTTTTATATGATTACCGAGGCTAAAACCAAAAACAGAGCTGAGGGTAAACGAATTGCCTTCGAAAATAGAAACGTATCTGCCACAAGGGGAGAGTAGAAGGTAAACACATATATACATATGTATGTACGTACGAGTACAACTAAATAAACAAATACTGTATGCATACGTTTGATACATATGCTTGGTACTATTTGTACTTAAAAGGGGGGCATAAACAGCCACTGCTTTAAAATGCATTAAAAATTTGCTTGAAATGTTTTAACGAAATAAAATAAAACAAAATGTAATGAAATGAAATGCAGAAAAATTACAAGAATTTTAATTAACAAATTGCAATTAATTAAAGGAATAGATTAGAGACAGCAATGCGTAGAAACTCAGTAAAGCAATGAAAGTTTGCCATTCAAAGGAGAAAGACTGTGATTCGAATTAATTAGAGCATGAACTTGTTTTTTTTTGTGCCATTTCTCGTTTTTTAAATGCGAAACTACTTCACATATATTCTGTGTATATTAAAACAAGGAAAATTTTAAAAGAACTAAAGTGCGAGTCTCAAACCTCGCATTTCCAATAGAAATTTCTCTTCAGAAGGATCTTTCAAGTCGTCATGAATTATTTATTGTTAGAACAACACTTCCAAATTCTTGAAATCTACTTTGAAAACAAAAATGTTCGTGAAGGTCATAGAGCACTTCATCCATTTTACGATGAACATAATCAGCCCAGACATACATATGTACATACATACACACATAATATGTCATTACAGCCCTTCAGTCAGGATTACGACTTAGCTTCTCAACCCACTTTTGTTATGGCGGTACCTACACTTTAAAGTCGAGTCCCAACGACAGATTTTTTTAAAAACTTTTCAGGACAATCTTTATTTTCTCTCAGAGTTTTTGCCAGAAATTGGCTGAGAGGAAGTTGTCGAAGAAATAGTTTTCAACTTTCTACAGAGCGAGTAATTTGGACAGTTATTGTTCGTTTTCGCACAAATTTTATTCCTCTCGATTCGATACTGTCTCTAACTGTGCAATTTAATGCGTCTGAATTAATCTTTAATGGAGCTATGTTTAGTCATTTTCTTATGACGCAAAGCTGGCAGCTCTTGATGCAAACTTTCCAATCAAAAATATTTTTGTTTCGTATTATCATTTAAAGTCCTCCTTAAGGCCACTCAGCTGAATTTTGTTTGATTTGAAACCGGTTTACATGTTCTCATTTAGATATCGTCAGAGTTGCATGTATGAAGGCATACCGACTCAGAAAACGCTTTCAGTCTTCTTTCTGAATTACATACACCCTGGGATTGCGTCTGCATTGTTTTAGAGTGATTTTTAGATGGTCATGTATCTTCATATTTACTTACTTACGTTCAGACGCAGGCTTTCGACCATGACTGAGCTCAGTTATATCCAGAATGAAGTTTTTTCAGACGCAGGATTCATTATTCTGACATAAGTCGCCAGTTCCTTTCTGATACTGTTGTTTTACCATTGATTATCCTACAGTCTTTAGTTTTTTGCTATATTAACAACATTTCAAGGAAATAAAAAAAGATATGAAAATATACAGCATATCGTACGGTTCCAGCCATGGCGGCCTTTGTTTGCAAGGAATTAACCAGGCGCACTATTGCGTAATTGAAGAACAGATAGCAGGCTAAGGATATCAGATACCCCGGACCCAAGCAGAAGCAACAGTAAACTTAACTGGAAAATTTGGTTAATGAAGCTGAAGTAAAGTTAAGAAACCATTAGAATATGAAAAAGATGCTTAATAATAATTCAATGTTACCTAACAGGATAAAAAGGAATAAAAAATTGTTGACACCAGCCATAGCTGCACATGTGGTACTAAATAAAGACACTGAATTCAGCAATTGAAATCGAATTCTCGCGACTCTTTTTATAAATTGTTTGTAGTTCAGTGTGAGTGAGCAATTCATAACTAAAAGGCATTTGACTTGTGGACATGAGTGTTAATTTCTTATATCAAATGCAAAATATTACATAGGATTAGAGGTCAGACAAGAAAGATCTATAAGGTATACGTATAAGTTAAAAAGTTGAACATCGAACAGATTGTCTTGTGGTATCCTTGAATGAATTAACAATCCCCATCAAAGCTTCTTGATGGCCATTTCGGCTAATTAAACGGCCATCAAACATTTGACAGTAGCATGAGTTGTAGGGCAAGTTGCACACCTCCTGTTGAAGACAAATATCGTTCACGTCAATAATGACCCACAAGCCGCATCAAACAATAACTCGTAATAGGTGTATTGGCTTCTATAAGACCACGTGTGGGTTTTCTGTGTCCCAAATACGGCAATTTAGACGTATTAACATACCCACCAAGATGAAAATGAGTTTCATTCGAAAAGACGAATTTTTTAGCGAAATCGACAGTATCTCGTTGGCCCAACAAATCCCAACGTTGCTCAAGCTTAAATTGATTCATTACGTTCAGTGAAGATAATGATACTGAATTTTGTGACAGAACATAATGACAGAAAGTATTGCTAGATTCGAAATCACCGATGCATCGCGATGGTTTAAATTGAAACCGATAGATGACCCGCTGTATTAGAATTCCTTTTAATTATTTCCATTAATATTTAACGATTAAAAAAAATTCTGCTGCAATCCTTTCGCTTAAACAGTCCTTTCTTTACATAGAAACTGTTTGCCTAATGAAAACAGATTTTTTTTAAATTTTCTGGCGTTATGGTTGCTTAATTTTCTTTTTTTTTCGATAAAAAATTACAAAATCACAAAAGGCATTCAGGGAAAAGAAAAAAGTAGTACATAACAATAACCAAATCAAATGGTGTTAAAATTAAGGATTACAAGGCTACTTTTTTTTTAAAGCCGCAAACAAAAACACAAATTCCTTTATTTTCCATAAAAAAAGAAAGGAATGGGAAACAACCAACTTGTAATATTTCATACGAAAATAAAAAAAATAAAAAAATAACACAAGAAAGGTGATAAAAAAAATATACGAACTAATGGCCGTGGTAATGGCCTTTGGTGGTGGTGGTGGTTGAAGGCAATTGTAACATATTGTTTTGAATGAATTTGAAATCCTAATAACAGACATTAGAAAAATGCACACACTTATATATATAATTGCATTTTATGTTTTTGTTCAGTGTTTTGTTGTTGTTCTTTTAGAAATTACACGCGACATTGACATTGCGTTTCAAAAACTTAGGGGTTTAAAATTTAATGAAAATGGAAAACTAATGTTAGAATTACGATTTGGGAAACATTAATGAAATCATTTCAACTGCAACAAGGATATTAAAAAAGAAAAGCAGAAGAAAGAACATATAAAAGAACAAACGCCTTTTTTAGTTTTGTTGTTGCTTTCGGCATAGAAACAGCCGTAGAATGTTTATAAACAGGCTAGAGCACCAATACCAATACATAAACACCAAAAAAAGGTTCTGTAACTGCATTTCATCAAGCAAACCGTATCCATTTTACACTTAAACACGCACAATACAGGCACAGACACAACACAAAAACACTCTCACACACAGACTCATCGTCTCACCGATTTGTTTCCAAAAATAGTCGATTTTGCCTGGGCCTGTGATGGCAGCATGAGTGTTAGTTACGGTAACGGCAATGCTGTCCTATGCCTTTGTAATGTATTTCCCGTCTTTACTTTCCACCAATATAAACAGGATATATGCCTTGCTAACCTTGTTATGCCATATTTTTTTGTTTTCTTTCTTTCTTTCATTCTTCCTTTTCATTTCATTTCTTCTCTGTTTTTGTTTACGGTTTTCATTCTGTTTTTCCAAAAAAAAATCATCTTTACGGCGGGGGTAGTTTTACGTTTTTTTGTTCAATATACAGATATGGGTCCTGGTTATCCTTTCTATGGCGTATTTGTAGCTGAATTCTGTTGGTTTTTTTCGTCGTTTTGTTTTTGTTTTCTTTGTGACTGAGTGAGTTTAATAAACACAAATTGGAATTTTATGTTTCGTAGACTCCTTTTTATTTATTCCCGTTTTCTGTCTTTTTTTTTTGGGAAAGACAAAAATCTTGTTTTCGTATATGTGTACTACATATGGGTGGTTTTACTTTAAAATGATTTCTGCAATTCATTTCAAATTTTTTTTTGTAACAGTATCTTTTGCCTTCTCTTAAAGTTAATAAAATTAATCGAAATTGATGGCAATAAGTACGTCTGTAATCCAAGGATTAACCATATTTGAGCAACATTATGAAAAACCCAAAATGTATGCTGCTTCTCAAATTGTTCCAAAGGCAAATATTGAAAGACGACCTACTATAGGAAGAAAAGCAATAACATGACTAAGTATTCCACAATCAAACTTTGGTATGCAAGAGATGAGAAATAAAGTTCACAAGGCAGTGTCAGGATTAGGTTCGGTTAGGTTAGAGGACGTGTACATGTCAATTAAGACAAGTACAGTACCCGGAGGTCGAGTTGACCCATTGTAAAGCGTCCTTAGTTTCTCACACCACTTATGTTGTGTGTGTTAATTTTTATACATGAGTGCTGCGACCTACAGTTTAAAGTCGACTCCGAACCACAGATTTGTGAGAAACTTTTTTCTTGGCAATTTTATTTACTCTCAGAGTTTTTGCCAGAAATCTGCTGAGAGGAAGTCGCCGAAGAAATACTTTTTGTATTTTGTCTTGATGGCTGGCCTGGGACTCGAACCCTGGCTTTAAGAGTAATAAGCCAACACACTACCTACTAGACTACGGCGACTTCAAAAAAAAATTTATTCTAACTAAACTTTTTTAACTAGTGGTAGCACAAACCGTTCCATACTTGAAACTGTTATTAATGCACAATGATGCAGCCTCATGATAAGACTAGCATAGGTTGCATCATCGTACGCGAGTACCAATTCGAAGCCATGCATTTGGAAGTGACTTCCTTCTTGGTTAGGGGTTGGAGACTATTTAAACTCCTTTTTGACAAAGGTTAAGAGAGTAACGCTATACCGAGCTTGCGCTCTCCTTACAATTGGGGTACAAACCACAACCATCATGTTGCTCCCACAATAGGGCCTCGCCGTAGCCGGGCAGAATCGAGTCTGTGAGGTTTTCGACACCCGTGGTACCAGAATAAAGCCTCCAGTCAGGCTTTGGAGTCCAGCCTGCTACCAGTTGACCCATGACGTTACCTACATTTTAAATACGACTCTGAAAGACAAATTTTTGGGAACTTTTCTATTTTATCCAGAAAACTACTGAGAGTAAGTTGCCGAAAGAAATATTCTTTTCTATTCTTCTTCTGTTTCGTTTGGTTCAAGATGTCTGAGCTGGAGTTTGAAACACGGGCTCAAGTCTTGTAAGTTAACGTACTACCTTCTAGACTACTAGAACTTAAACTAATTAAGGCCATTAATGCAGTCTTTGAAATTGAGGATAACCGATATTAGATGAAATGATGTATGTTGGTGAGTGGAACAGTATGATTAGGTATAAGAGTATGGCAGGAAAGTGCCCTGTCTCCGCTATGTGAGGCCATGGTTCAAACCCCAGGTCAGACATCTCCGACAAACCGAAATATAAAAACATATTTCTTCGGTGACTTCCTCTCAGCAGATTTCTGGCAAAAACTCTTAGAGCAAATGAAATTGCCATGAAAAGTTTCTCAAAAAAAGCTGTTTTCGGGAGTCGACGTACATTTTAAAGTGACATGACCCACATATTATTTGGCAGGAGGGCGTTCAAAATAGAAAAGCATTTTTTTCCCTGTGTGTGTACTTTTTTATAACCTTTTTGCGTGCTGACAATAACCAACATTTTATTACCAGCAACAATAACAAAAAAAAAACCAACAACAATTTTTATAATTTTCTGTCTGGCTTAAAACATACAAAAGAAATGAAAGAAAGAAAGAAAGAAAGACAAAAAGACAGCAAAAAAGGCAATAATTTTCCAATTTCATTTTATATGCTCTTCAACAAAGACTCCCTGTTATGTTTTTCCTTTCTAGACTTGGTTTACACGAATACCCGTTGTTGGCTTAACAAAATATTGAAATTCAATTGCATTATTAGGAAATGAAAAGGAAAACAAAGGAAACTTCGAATTTTCCTGAGTCGCATTGAAAACAAAAAACACAAAAAATTTCTACGTGTTAGAAATTTTGAATTTAAAAATGGGGTGCCAAATTAAAGGTACTGATCAATGACGTATGATTGAAAGCAAGACTAATCGAATAAATGAAGTAAATGAATGACTGACTGACTGGCTGACTGATAGAGTCTATAATAGAGTTGAGTTGAATTGAAGTGCGTTTGCATGATTATTTCTTTTGTTCGGTTTATTTTGAATATTTAAACAAACGTTTCCATAATGAATTTTTACTCTTCTTTTTTTTCCTCGATTGTCCATAAATGATGTGGAAAATTTGTTAAAAATTTCTGTGCAGCATTTCATGCATGCATACGTACGAGTATGTACATGATTTGCATGAGAATTGTTTTCATAGAATAAATTCAAGAAAAAAATTGGAAAATTAAAATAAAATGAAATTGAATTCAATTATTTGATTAGAATTCAGTTATCGATGATAAAGTTTTCCAATGAAAATTTGTTAAAGAAAAATTTATGGATTTTTTTTATTATTATTTATAAAAGCAAATGATAACAACCTCATTGATTATTGATTTAATGATGATTTCAATTCTTTTATTTGGTCATTTATCATGGTTATCCGTAGAAGACTTAAAATTTAAAATCTATTATACACATTACCTCAACTGTATATAAAGAATTTATCGATAACTTAAATTTTACAAAATGCATTATAACAAGAAGTCGCCGTAGTCTAGTAGGTAGTGCTTATTAGACGTAAAACCAGGGTTCGAGCCCCAGGCCAGACATCAAAACAAAATACGAAAAATATTTCTTTGGCGACTTTCTCTCAGCAGATTTCTGACAAAAACTCTGATAGTAAATAAAAATTGCTATGAAAAGTTTCTCAAAAATCTGTCGTTAGCAGTCGACTTTAAACTGCAGGTCCCACCACTCACGTATAAAATTAACACCCACAACATAAGTGGTGTGAGAAACTAGATCGTAATCCTGACTGAAGGGTTGTAATCAGTGGTGTTGTCGAGCAGGAACGCTCCGGAATGTTGTTCCGGTACTTCCTTTTTGGACAGGAACGCGTTGCGGAACTAAAGATGATTTCTGATAACGAGAATTGGCTGACGTTTTGAAACAAAAAATTAAAAATAATTGCTGATTTTTTCTTCTAATTTTTGACGAATTTTTATATGCATTTTTATAAACAAGGGTTTGAACTGAACCCGAACCGGAACTAAAACCGGAACGAACCGGCCCTGTCTATATAATTATATATACGCGTTCCGGTAAAAAAAAAAATTAGCACAACACCACTGGTTGTAATGGCCAATTATGTATGTTTGTTATGTATGTATGTATATGTAAAGGATTTATCGATAACTCAAATTTTACAAAACGCATTATAACAATTTCCAATAAAAAACCATTACAATCAATCAATCAATAACAAATCTCTTTAAAATATTTTAAGAAAATTTATCGATAACAAAAACTTTTTCGATAACAAAAAATTTTACGATAACAGAAATTTCCTTTATTGATGTCATAAATGCTACATACTTAGTTGGTCATTACAAACTTTTCAGCCAGGATTACAAACTACCATCTTATACCACCCACGTTGAGTCTCTTAATTTTATCATTGAGTTTCATAACCTACAGTTTAAAGTCGACGGATTTTTTAGAAACTCGTCTTGCCAATTTTATGTACTCTCAGAAGTATTGAGAGAAGCCGCCGAAGAAATATTTGTTCACATTTCGTTTTTGTTCGAGATGTCTGAGCTGGCGCAATCGTGCAATAAGCCAACGTACTACCTGCTAGCCCGAAGTCATCGTAGTCTAGTAGGTAGTGTGTTGGCTTATTAGACGTAAGGCCAAAGTTCAAACCCCAGGTCGGATAGCAAACGAAATATGAAAAAAAAATATTTCTTCGGGGAATTCCTGTCAGAAGATTTCCTGCAGGTCCCGCCACTCATGTATAAAATTAACATACACAACCCTTCCTGACTGAAGGGTTGTAATGACCAATTATGTATGTAACTTTAATTATAATTAAAACAAAGCGTGTGTGAGATATCGTCGAAATTTTATTCGTTTGAAATAGCTACTGATACCACTATGGCTGATTAAAATTTTTTCAAATGTTCTCCACATCATATCTGGCTGGACCGTATTCGGATTTAATAAATTTTCCTGAATCTACCACATAATAAATCAGATTAAATTTTCCCGATGTTATGAGTTATATTGGCTTTGTGGGTCGTTGTGATTTTTGGCTTATTCGCATACTTCTGCGACATAAGAAAACATCACAACTGCTCAGTCTGGACTACGACCTAGCTTCTCACACCACTTATGTTGTGTTTGTTAATTTTATACATGAGTGGCGGCACCTACAGTTTAAAGTCGACTCCGAACGACACATTTTTTTTAACAAACTTTTCATTCCAATTTTTTATTTTCTGTCAGAGTTTTCACCAAAAATCTGCTGAGAGGAAGTTGCCGAAAAATTATTTTTTTCATATTTGGTTTGAATCATGGCTTCACATCTACTATACTGCGGTGACTTACGACGTTTATATTACACATACCTTTATATTTTCCTCAAAATTGTGATAAAATCTTTGTAAACATTTTTAAGAAATCATTTTGACTTGATTTGCATCATTTTAGTTTGTGTAAATCTCTTATTTTTCCATGTGTTGAAAACATCATCTTGTATATCACATAACTCAGCCACCCCTGATGATGCTTTGGAGTATTTTAATTATATTCGTTGTAATGCCATAAATTTTCGATTAAGACGCTCTCCATTTACAACAGTTGACCACCAATATGTCATTGTGTGACAAATTTCCGTTGTATGTAACGTTATAACATTAAAAACGTTTATAAAAAACAAAACCGCATTTTAGCCTTAAGTGGCCATTATATTTATGCCTCTTTAATAGAAATATTTCATAACAAAAGTATCGTATTACCAAAAACTGTTTTAACATGGTTTTAGACGAGCATTTAAGCTGTCATAAAATTAATACGAAAAAATATTACAAAAAAATATTCTTTTTTTTTGTTTTCCAACTTATTAAATCAAAGTATAAATTTCAAAGGCAGTGTTAATACTATTTTGTTTTTGTTTATTTTTTTTTTCCAAATTAAATAATTTATTTCAGTTGTTGTTTATCTGTTTGGTGCATTGACATTTGAAACTAAAAATAACAGGTAGATTTAATTTTTTTTATTTCTATTTATAATCGCCGTCATTCGGTTTCTAGTTTCAAACAAAAAATTGTTTTTTTTTTTTGTTCAAAAAGATTATTTTATTTGATTTGTTTTATATTTACAGACTATCTTTTATCTTTCCGGTCTAGCTATTAAAAATATACGTTTACTCTAGGGACAGCTGATTTATAGTAAGTTTTTTCGTCTTTGTGATAATTGTGCGTGAGTTTTGTTTTTCTGTAGCAGATGTTTAAATCCGTATCACACTTAAATATAATTTTTTTAAAAATTGCACTTGATAATTAAATAATTGGAAATGATAACAAAAAACATATAAACTACAGTATGTAACAATTAAAATGATACCAAATAACAAAGCAACAATTTTTTAAATTCTTTAAAAGAAAAGCTCTTCTTTACATGGTGAAGTCATGCATAGAAATCGTAGACTGCTAATGTATACAGGTCAGAAATCAGCAATGAGTATTCAAAACAATCAGTAGATTCGAAACATACTTATCATTTCTGATGCTTATATGCATTCATACTTATTTTAATGTCATACTCATACTACTCATATTCAAAGTTTGAAATACTCATCGTACTCGTACTTAACAATACGCATGATGTTGTTGATTTCGACTCTCTACGACTCATCGTATACACGAATCACAAAATAAGTATGATTCGCGTGCGAACACTACAATACTCACAAGAAGGTTGTGTGTTTGCTCTTCTTGCTGTCTTTGTTCTTTGTTTGTAAATGTAGCAACAACTAAGACTACAAATTTTGATGCATGATTCGAATCCCTTGAATCATTTATGAGTATTATAACTATTTTTCTAAATTTATGAATCTGAATGAATTTCGAATGTTATGGGTTTGATGTCAACGTTGTACTCATACTCATTGCAACCTGTACTTATAAATCAATGTTGTACTGAGTACGAATGAATTAGAGTAGTTGGATTTCAATACTGTTGACTCACTCATACTCAAAATTTCGTGACTACTTATGAGTAGCGAAAAAGCGATTCATTGCTGATCTCTGATACAAGCGCAGAAAACTTCATTAAACTTTAGCCAATCATTTCAGTTTTGAGTCACCATAGTCTAGTAAGTAGTAATTAGTGTGTTGGCTTGCTACACGTGAGGCTGGGTCTGAACCCCAGCAGCTAGCAAAGCCAAGAGAACAATCATTCGTTTAAGGTATTACCAATGGCGGAGATATTCAAATTGAAACAAATAAGCCTGCAGTCTTAAAAGCCCGGGATGGTGTTTACAAGACGTCTCTATGGACTAGATTTGCTACAACACAACTTTTAGTACAGTGAGCAGATTTATTTCTAGAGCCTTGTTCTATCTATTGTTTCCCTTGTTCTCAATTAACATGATTTTTAAATTAAAGTCGACGTAGTCTAGTAAACAGTGTGTGCGGTTATTAAACGTCAGGCCACGGTTCAAACGCCAGGTCGGGCATCTCCAACAAACTAAAATATGAAAAAAATATTTCTTCGGGGACTTTCTCTCAACAAATTTCTGGCAAAAACTCTGAGAGAGAATGAAATTGCCATGAAAAAGTTTTCAAAAATCTGTTGTTCGGAGTTGATTTTGAACTATAGGTTCCGTCAATGATTTACAAAATTAATACACACAACATAAGTGCTATGAGACCTAGCTTCTCTTGACTGAAGGGTTGTAATAACCAATTGTGTATGTTATGTATTGTGAATTTTCTAGCATCATCACCTACCAAGACCATCCATTTGACTTTTGAGCCACTATGCATTCAGTCAGCTTAATACGTTGAGAACAAGTTTGTCGCAGGCATTTATAGAGCTTAACTCGTAGAAGGTGAGTTGTGCATAGCTAACATTTAGCTCAGATCTTTTTACCCGTTCTTGATTGCACCATATTTGCCATGCAATATTATCCTGTACTGAACCAATATTCGAAAAAGGATTTAAATTTCGAATATTATTTCTCGCCCTTTCTAGTCATTCGGCCCTGACACATATAGCACAGCTGTCTGTATGAGTTGTGAAGTTGCCGTAGTCTAGTAGGTAATGATACTGGATAATAGTGTATACTTACGACTACAGATCGAGAGTTCTACTCCAGTAGCATCAATTTGTAATACAAGGAATATGGGTATATTTTTTCTGAGATTATATCAAAAGGTCGTCGTAGTCTAGTTTTAACGGAAAATCCAATCTATAAAGACATCCACAACGTGCAACTGACTCTTGCGGATTTGATCAAAATCTGATATTGGGTTTCAGTTTCTTAAAATAGTTGCAGTAACTGTAAAAGGCAGTCGTTAGAATAACTTGTTAAAGGAGTCCTTGTTGCCGCAACTGGACGAAATGTTTCTCTTTTCAGCATAACACCAGCCACTAGCCCTGAAATTTGTGTTATTTTGGGGTTTTGTGAAATCTCGAATATAGCTGAAAGAATTCCTGAAATCAGATCCCAGATCCAACGTTTCAGCGGAGGGATAGAGCCACATATCAGTTAAAAAATCATGGAAAATTTCTTTAAAAAAAGTAGTGGTCTGTCGTCAGAACCCTGGTGACCATTTGACGTCAAAACGTGTCTGTATTTTAAAACTGAAACTGGGACCGCCATGTAATTGTTTATATGTTTCGCTCTTTTTCAAGCCTAACGATCAAAAATGTGATCGATCATCATACTTTACAAGCACTTGCAAGTTTGATACAAACGAATTACTCTCCCCCAACAAACGTACATCAACTGCAGAATAGTCCGAATAGGAGAGAGAGAGAGGAAAGGGGAAAGATATCCTAATTGCGCTGATGTTTATAACACCTAAAACGAAATATTCCATAGATTTTCTATTGTATTAAAGATCAAGACATCATTTATCATCAATTTCCAAAAACCAAACATGCCAGTGGATAACAAATAATTTTTGTTGTTTAATTCTCCTGCAAAAAACGTATTCCAAATAAACCATTTTCCATATTTTCCATACTTTATGTGACGTATTGTTTTCAATTGCAACAACTTAATATAGAGCCCACCAGATACAACTTCTAATAATAGATTACCATGGAAATTTTTTAAATAAATTTGTCTTTCAATTTTATGAACGAGAAAATTTCAAGTGTTGGCGTTGCATTGTTGGTGATTTTCTTTTGCAAATGTGCTGCTGCCTGCCTGCCTGCCTGACTGATGGTGTTCGACAGGCGGGGGATAACCTAAATAGCTTTAAGCCATTATCTTGAATGGCTGTAAGCAGTTACTTTGTAAATAGAAATATGAAAACTTTACCAAGAAACATTAAATAAATATGACAATTCATACGTATGAATGTACGTATAAGAAATCGAAATAAATTTGTAAACTTTGAACATGTTTATGAATAAATGAGCCCCCCTTTAGTAATGTACCAAGAGAGAGAGAGAACTACTTGCAACAATAATAACCATGAAGGTGTGTCACCTCTGTTATTATTATTATTATTGTTGTTGGTGTTGTTCTATTATTATTATTAATAAGCCTGACATAAAACATTTCGAGGTCTATTAATTTTCCATTACAAACAAATAAACAAACCAACATACAAACATGCAAACATTTATTTTTAAAAAAATATTTATTTCTTTCTTTTTTTTCTTTTGTTTTTTAAATAGAATTTCAATTTCAGAATTATTATTAAATCATTAAATAAAACAGTAACAATAACAATAACACAAACTCAATGTATTCAAATGTTTTAAACAAATAAATTTCATGTTCATGAAGTAAAAAAAAATTTTAAACTGTCATCGTATTTGCTGTGACTTTAAAGTACGTAAGTTTATTGAAAAAATGGGGGCCAGTGTTTGAAAATTTATTACTCATTTGAATGGGACTTGAAATTCTTTAAGGAATTGTCAAGTTATGCTTTATAACACCCACAAATACGATATAAATCTTAATTTTTTATCAACCAAAAAACAAAACACAAAAAAAAGTCGCTTAAATTTATAACAATAAAGGAGAAATAAAAGAGGGATTAAAGCCAAAAAAAAAAAACGAATTTATAACACCAATGAAAGGCAATAAAATATACAAAGGTTGTAGGTTTACTCAGATAATTTTATATTGAAATTAAAAAAAAGAAAAAAAAGAAATCAACACAAAACACTTTTAAAGTGATAATGAAACCAGTAAGTTGGTTCAGATCAACTGTACGGTAATGTACACTACACGTTCCCCTAACATTAGGAAGTAAAGGGTAATTTTTTAGCTATTATCTTTTTGGCAACACTGGTTTAAACAGCTCACGCACGTTTCGTGTTTTGTTTCACTATCAAACATCTTCAGTTTGGTCTATAATTTACAAACCAACAACGCTTGCAAATCATTGAATTTTGATATCAAAATGCGTGCTCTGTTAAGAAAGTTCATCGCGCGCTTCTTCCATTTCATGGTCAGTTTAATCGACCCACTGAAGCGGCTATTCGGGCTATTGTGACTAAATTTCGCACCAAATTTACATTGTTGGACATTAAACCACCGACACGCTTACGTAGAGTAGGAACTGAAGAAAATATCGCAGCTGTATCGGCCAGTGTTAATGATGACCATCAATTATCGATTCGTCGCCGTTCGCAGCAATTGGGCCTCTGTTACTCAACAACGTGGAAAATTTTGCGGAAGGATTTAGGTGTGAAGCTTTTCTAAATACAGTTGGTGCAAGAATTGAAGCCGAACGACCTACCACAACGCAGAATTTTTGGTGAATGGGCTCTTGGAAAGTTGGCCGAAGATCCACTTCTTTATCGAAAAATTGTGTTCAGCCAGGAAGCTCATTTTTGTCTCAATGGATACATAAATAAGCAGAATTGTCGATTTTGGACAGAAGATCAGTCAGAAGCATTGCAAAAGCTACCAATGCATCCAGAAAAAGTCACAGACGTGGCAGACGGTGCCACATGCCACAAAGCACGCGTAACAATGGACTTTTTGAGAGGCGAGTTCGGTGAACATTTTATTTCACGTTCGGAACCGGTAAATTGGCCAATGCATCCAGAAAAAGTCACAGTTTGGTGCAGTTTATGGGCTCGTGGCATCATTGGACCGTACTTCTTCAAAGATGCTGCGAATCGTAACGTAACTGTGAATGGTGAACCTGCTTAGTTATATTGGGTATGCCATATATCGGTTATTTCGAATCTGGCAATACTTATGTCATTATATTCTGTCACAAAATGCAGTATATGATCTCCACTGAACGTAACTGATCGATTTATGCTTGAGCAACGTTTGACATTTATTGGGCCAATGAGAAACTGCACGATGATGTCGAGAAAAAAATTATATTTTCATATGAAGCTCATTTTCATCTTAGTGGGTACCTTAATAAGCAATTCTGCTGAATTTGGGGTTCAGAAAACCCATACGTGGTCTTACAGAAGCCAATGAACCCATTACGAGTGATTGTTTTGTGCGGTTTGTAGATCAGAGGCATCATTGGTTTATATTTCTTTGAAAATGAGGACGGCACAACACTCAATGGTGGAGACCTCTATAGCACCATGATAACCGATTTTTTGTGCCCGCTCTTCATGGTATTGATGTGAACGATGTTTGGTTTCAACAGAATGATGCAACTTGCCACACAACTCATATCACAATCGATTTATTGCGTCAAACGTTTCACGGCATTATTTACAAGTTGCGGGACCTGCAGTTAAAAGTTGAGTCCGAATGACACATTTTTTTGAGAAACTTTTTAATGTCAATTTTATTTATTCCCAGAATTTTTTCAAGAAATCTGATGAGTGATAGTCGCCGAAGAAATATTTTTTTGTATTTCGTATTGTTTGAAACCTGGGGTTTGAACTGTGGCCTCAGGTCTAAGAAGCCAACACACTGCCTACTAGACTACATACATATTTGGTCATTACAACCCTTCAGTCAGAATTACGACCTAGTTTCTCACACCACTTATGTATGTTGTGTGTGTTAGTTTTATACATGAGTGGCGGGACCTACAGTTCAAAGTCGACTCCGAACGACAGATTTTTGAGAAACTTTTTCATGGCAATTTTATTTACTCTCAGTGTTCTTGACAGAAATCTGCTGAGAGGAAGTCGCCGATGAAATACTTTTTGTATATTGTTTTGATGTCTGGCCTGGGGCTCGAACCCTAGCCTTACGTCTAATAAGCCAACACACTGTCTACTAGACTATGGGGACTTTAATTTAAAAACCACATTAATTAAGAACGAGGGATGGACCTCCAGAATTATGTATGATAACTTGCGTCGTAGAAAATTTTAGTCCGTATAGATGCCATGCAAACACCATCCTGGTCTTTTAGGACTGTATGCTTATTTGTTAGAATTTGAATATCCCTACCATTCGTAATACCTTAGACGAATGATAGCTCTCTTAGCTTTGCAGGCTTCGGGTGTGCAACCTTCATTCATTTATTGACCTGAATGTAACTTTTTTGTCCACATCTTAATTCGATTCTTATCTTTATGGTGTGAGCCAAACAGAGAAGGAACATTATGGATCTGCCCTGTAAGGATATTATCGTTTAAGCAGTTTGATAGAGTAAAGGAGTGGCTTTATAACCCTCTAGACCTTATTGCTGGGTAGGTTGCCTTATATCTGGCATTGTAAGCTCAAGTATACGAAAGCAAACAGCAACTTGCAATGTCTAGGGATATAAGAACGAAATTAATTACTGAGCTCCTGGTTATATGATATGTGGTAATCATATATTTCATCCTTTAATATCCTTTTTATTATTTTGTTTGTTTGTTTTTAACTAATATTTACTATCGTCATTTATTAATTTCCTGTGTTTGCATCCTTTCAATTTCCTTGAATTTGACGGAAACTATGATCATAATTTTTTCTTTCATTCATTCTTTGCAACTAATTTATGATTGCATTTGAAATTTATTCGTTTGGAAATGAACGAAAAAAACTTTCATTTTCGAAAATTCTTTTTTTCCTTACATGGACAAAAACAAAGTAATTTCGGATGTTTATTAAACATTAGAATCATGTTTTAAAAGCGTTATTCGAATATAGTCAAACCGATTGGGACGTGATTAATTTTTATAAGCAAATCATGTTCAAATATATCGATTCATTATTATTATTTTCGATTATTTTTGTTGTTGTTCTTCTGTGTTATTTTGTGTCAAATGGCTATAAAACCATATTTAATGCTCATTTATAAACACATATAAACGTTATTATACACATGTGTACATAAGAGTTGAAGCTTTTTTTCGTTTTTTTTTGTCATATTTTGGGTATTTTGGGGTTTAAACGTAAAGTGTTGACCACTTTTTTCTTTTTTTTTTTCTTTTGAGGCCGTTGTTTGAAAGTGTTTGTTGTTCTGTGGTATTCTGTTTCTGCTTTTTTTTAATACAAACAATTTATCAATGTCAACTGGTTAAGGGGGGCCTCTTTATTATTATAAATTTATATGTTAAATCAAATGAGTTTTTTTTTCTTGGTTAATAATAAAAAGGAAATTAAGAAAAAATAAACAAAAAAAAACAAAAATTTGTTTTTGGAAATTTTATGAATCAAAAGGAAATCAGTAGTAAGTAGTCAATCATTTGAAAATAAAGTTTGTTTTATCGTATTGGCTTTTTGCAGTCATAAATTCTTATTTATTTTCTGTTTTGTTCAAAAAAAAGAGGACGAAGAAAGAGGAAAACTGTCTACCAAGAAGAAAAAAGTGCAGCAATAAATTGTTAGAAACATAAAAATTATATAAATATTCCATGTAATTGAACGTCATGCCAAAATTAGTCAAAAAAAAAAACAAACAAAAATTTCAAATAAATTTCAAATTTAAAGGAAAAGAAATTGATTTTTTATGGCAACTAAAAAAATTGTTAAAAACAAATTACACATGTAGTTACACATGTTAGTAAGATAATAAATCTTAGAAAAAAAACAACAAGAGGTGTCATGAAGGCACCCGCCCAAAACGAAGCTTTTTTAGCTTTTATTTCGCAATTAACAGAAAACCGTAAACAAACAAGAAACGTTTCTTCAAAGAGTAGTATCTGTGAACGTTCATTATGACTTGTTTGTTTTTAAAAAGTATCGAGTGTTCGTTTTTAGCAGCGATAGCGATATGTATAGTTAGAGCTGAGTATGTCAAAATACGTTGACATTTTTGTTCAGCAAGGTTTGGCAAGTTATCATGAACCATTTAACATCAAAACAACGCCTCCAATCTATAGAAATTTAGTTTGAAAAAAGAGAAAAAATCCTCACTTAGTTCATAGATCGTTTTAAAGTCCCCATAATCGGCCTTGTAAGCAAGCAAATACCAATCAGCAAGACAAAAGAAAATCTGTTTATCGAATGAAATCTTTCAGCTGTAGTGCGAAGTCTTGAGTGCCTCTCAGTGTGCTAAAATACAAGTGTCAAGGCCGAGAGTTCGATCCCCACCACAGTCTCTAGAAAATAATTGAAGTCAATCGATCGCCGTTTGCGTTGAACGTTTACCGATTCATATCATTTGAAACTGTTAGAACATGAGAGTTTTCGTCAAAGTACTGTGTTAGGTGATTAGACTCATATTTAATGACATGGAAAAATTGTCATATTTGTGGCGAAAATAACTCGTCATCGTCGTTAATGAATCACTATTATAATCCTTAGAATAGACTCTTTAATGTGATTTACACGCCAATAGCATCACAGATCTTTATTTGTATGGAAATATCTAAGGAACAGCATGTGGTATCAAGCCATGCTTACTGAATTTTTATTTCCAAATATGTATTAATCTGTTGAGCTCATCAATCAACCCCAGGTCAGACATTTCCAACTCAAACGAAATCTTTATGGCAAGAGCTCTAAGCGTAAAAAAAATTGCCATGAAAAATTTTTCAAAAAATCTCTCGTTCGGTGGCGACTTTAAACTGTAGGTCTGGCTACTCATATATAAAATTATCACACACAACATAAGTGGTGTGAGAAGCTAGGTCGTAATCCAAACTGAAGGGTTATAATGACCAATTACTCGTATGTATGTCAAAATCAACCACTTTTGGTTCCAAAAAAACTTCAAAAGTCGTCCTACAGTGCGCAGCTTTTCTTCTAGAAGTGTTCCTGTCTACTGGCTCCCTCATTCTTAATCAACATGATTTAAATACGAACATAAAAAGACAGAAATATGAAAGGATCGGGTACACGTGTTAAGGCCATATTATGACTTCTGACACCAAACTGTCGCATGGAACATGCAAACGCCAAGAGCCCGAAGAAGAAAAAATACAGAAGTACGTAGAGACGAAATATCTTCATAGAAATTTCAAAAACTTTGCTGTATCTCTGTTAAAACATATGGATATGTTGTTCTACGTGTACGACTGAATCACACTAACTGGTTTTCCTTCTTTGTTTCTCTCTGAAGTCTCAGGGCTTAAAGAGTTTCTTGGCTGGATTATTTGGAGAAAGATTAGAACTTTAAAAATTACAGTTTTGAGAGCCTTATCATTATAGTCAGTGCAACAGTAGCGATGAGAAAGTGTAAATTTGTGCACGTCAGTACCCGTAATTCACCAAATCACGATAAACAGGCCTCACCTTTTGTTCAAAGCAAATGCTTTCATACCAGCATAGAGTGGCCATACGATCTGTTGTGTTCTAACCCATATAACCTGCGGCAACTTCCCTAGCAAGAAATCTACCTCTATAAAAGTGAAGAAAATTTGAAACCTTCATATAGAAACTTTCCATAATAAGCAGTTGCGGAAGCTTCCTTGCGAGTATATTATTAACATTACTCACTGCCAACAGGCCGTATTTAAATGTCCTGTAACTCTAAGCAGTACAGATGTCTTGTAAACACCATCCGGGGCGTAAAGGACTGCATGCTTATTATTGTTAGCATTAGAATATCCCTTACCACAGGCGAATGATAGCTCTATTGGCTTTGCAATCTTCGGGTGTACAACCTTCATTTATTAAGCTGAACTTAATTTTCTTGTGCGCACCATTAATTCGATTCTAATCTCTATGGTGTGAGCCCAGCAGAGGAGCAACTGACCTGAAATGCCATTATTGCTTGAGAAGCTTATAACCTACAGTCTGATAGATTAGAGGTGTGGCCGTATAATCTTTCAAACCACATGCCTTGGTTGGTTGCTTTATAGCTGGGATTGTAAGCTCAGATACACGAAGGAACAGCAACTTTCAATGAAATTGATTATTAAGCTCCAGACTATAATACGAGAAATTATATGCATAGTATTTGTATTTAAATTTCTTTCAGTTGAAACTTTTAATTTTCTGCCTGTAGCCTACAAAATAAGTAGAAGAGTAAATTTTAAATTTCCTGGTTGTATTTTAAAAACGTTCACCCAAAAATTGCTGCCACAAAGTATTGTATATAGTTTACCATATCAGACCTTTCAACCTTTAATACCTTTATTATTAAAGAAACAAAAAATCATTCCAAATCCCTTAACAAAAGAGCGGATATTGAATCATCATCCTCAGAAAAACTTTATCAAAAACCCATTATTATTTTCATCTTTTTGGGGGGTTTTTTTGTTTGACTTCCTGAAAACACTTGAGTACAATTAAACTATTTTTAATTGTAAAAATTATTTGTATATTAGCTATTAAGGTGGTGGCCATACCAACTACTGTTATTGATAGAATTAAAATAAAATAAAAGAGAAAAAAAAACTAAAGAAAACTTCAAATGAGAAAAAGCCGCCACGAATTCCTATCAAATCATTCACTGTAACGCCCTGTGTTAATGCCTATAAAAATAGGGAGCCACATTCAACCATTTTACACTAATTAATCTTTAATCTTAATCTCATGTACAACAACAATAACAACAAAAAATGAAATTAAAATATGCACCAAGCATATGCCAAAATATGTTTAAAAACTACTTTGAAAAAAAAAGAGACTTCAGCCATACACACTCGCTACAAATTAAAATTGAAGCGAAAATTTTATTTTCAAAAACCGCCAACGAATGATTTATGGATTTGAAATGATTCCATGAACGAACTCCAAGAAAAAACGAGTAACAAAATTTACAGCCCGCCAAATAACCATTAAAAAAGGGTTATTGTTTATAAACAATCAGTCAAAAGCAAAAACAACAACAAAAAAAGATGAAAAAAAACTACAACAAAGCCATGAATTTTAAAAGCTTTTTTTTTCTAAATTTGAAATTTAAAACCTCCGCGTCAAACGAAAAAAACAAAAAAAAAAAACATGACAACTCATGTATTACGAAATTCACGAACACGGCCCATATACATAAATCGTGAAAGGAAAAAGTGTGAAATGATTTCAAGAAAAGCCAACACAATTTCAATCGCTTTAGTTTGTTTTTAGTTTATTATTTATTTATTAGTTTTGTTAACAGAAAAAGTGTACAATTTTCAACAATTTGGGAATGATTTGCAGTGTATCTTTGATTAGCCAAGAGAGACTATAATTTGGTTGCATCAAAACTTTCCAGTCAAACGCAATAAATTTTTTAAGGGGGTCATCAAAACTGTTAGGGGTTCGTTTTTGTTATGGTGAATACCAACACCAACGTATTGCGTTAAGCATAAATTAAAATTTATCGTTTAGATATGTGGCTGCAGTACATGTTGTATGACTATCCCACCATTTAACATGACCTTGTTTGAAGTTATTTTAGTATTCTAAGTCGTTTGTAAACGATTTTCTAAATATCAACACAATACAGCCGACTGATTTGCTTTTCAGCATATTCTGTTGCGCTACCTACAGTTTAAAGTCGATTCCGAATGACAGACTTTTGAGAAACTTTTCATGGCATGCAAATTTTATTTCCTCTTAGAGTTTCTACCAGAAATCTGCTGAGAGGAAGTCACCGAAAGAATTATTTTTCTTATTTAGCTTTGTTGGATTTGCCTGAGTTGGAGATTGAAACACGCGCTTTTGTATAGTAAGACACTTCCTAATATACTACTTGCTGCATTTCAGTACCTCATTCGATTGGACCAATTTTCATTACATTAAACATTTCATTACAACCCTTCAGTCAGGACTACGACCTAGTTTCTCACACCACTTATGTTGTGTGCGTTAATTCATTAGTGGTGGGACCTACAGTTTAAAGTCGACTCCGAACGATTTTATTTACTCTCAGAGTTTTTGCCAGGAATCTGCTGAGAGGAAGTCGCCGAAGTAATACTTTTTGTATTTTGTTTTGATGTCTGGCCTGGGTATCGAACCTTGGCTTTACGTCTAATAAGCCAACACACTACCTACTAGACTACGGCGACTTCAAACACTCATTTTCTATAACGACGCCCCACAGAAAATAGTGCAACGGCGTCATTTGACTGCTTCTTGGCGGCCAATTGACATCAACATTTCGGCTAATTAAACAGCCATCAAACGTTTGACGCAATAAATCGATTGCAGCATAAGATGTGCGGCAAGTTGCACCATTCTATTGATACCAAACATCGTTCACATCAATACAATTAAGAGCGGGTCAAATCGTAGCTTTTTGGCGACCAATTGACATCACTGTTTCAAGTTATTAAACGGAAATAAAGCTTTTGACGCAATAAATTAATTGTGGCATAAGATGTGTGACAAGCTACACTATGCTGTTGAAACCAAATATCGTTCACTTCAATATCGTGAAGAGCGGGTACAAAAAAATCTGTTATCGGGATGCGATAAGTGTCTCCATTCACTGTAATGGTTGAGCCGTCTTCATTTTCAAAGAAATACGGACCAATGATGCCTCCGCTCCAGAAGCCGCATCAAACAGTCCCTCGTAATGGGCGCATTGGCTTCTGTAAGACCACGTGTGTGTTTTCTGAGCCCCAAATATGGCAATTAAATAATCACTTGATATTTAGCAAAAGCTTTGACATTTCTGTGGATTATAACTGAGAGAAAAAGAGACAAATGATGGCACTGTTGGATACTTCACGA
Organism: Sarcophaga subvicina; assembly: GCA_936449025.2. Classification (NCBI taxonomy): domain Eukaryota; kingdom Metazoa; phylum Arthropoda; class Insecta; order Diptera; family Sarcophagidae; genus Sarcophaga; species Sarcophaga subvicina. The sequence goes on from OW388084.2 coordinate 27,422,015, forward strand.
TTTTGAAATAATAATACAAAGTGAAGTCGCCGTAGTCTAGTAGGTAGTGTGTTGGATTATTAGACTTAAAGCCAGGGTTCTATCCCCAGGCCAGACATCAAAACAAAATACAAAAAGTATTTCTTCGGCGACTTGCTCTCAGCAGATTTCTGGGAAAAACTCTGAGAGTAAATAAAATTGCCATGAACAGTTTCTCAAAAATGTGTCGTTCGGAGTCGACTTTAAACTGTAGGTCCCATCACTCATGTATAAAATTAAATTGTGCCCTGGTGGTAGTCGAATGGATCATTTTTTAGACTATTAGCGAAAGGTTCGCGGCTTCGCTTTCCACCAGAGATTGTGGCCTGCTACACTAGACTTGTATTGACCTTATATTTTTAGAACAGACCTCGTACATTTTGTGAAAATTCGATTTAAAGTTGAAAATAAAAGAGAAATTAAAAGAGAATATACAGGAAATGAGCCATGATTTTATTTACATGTTAAAAAAAACTCAATTATTCAAATATCGCCCTTTTATTTCACTTCTCCTCCTCGTTTTACACAGAGACTGTATCCCAAATTGTGGTTAAAAAATTTTTCATGCAGCACTCTCGTCCGTGGCTGGCGTATGCCAGAGCATTGTTTCGTTTCGTTTCTGTTCTAGTCTTTCTTTTCTAATGGTTTTGGTTCAATTGCGTTTAATTAAACTCGCTCTCTCTTTCTGTCTCTCTGTAGTTGACCAATTTGTATGCAAATTATCGTAAATGATTCATATGCTAATTTAATAAGTTTTATGAACTTATTTTCAACAACAACAACAATAATAACAACAGCAACTAAATAAACAACGTTTTTGGAAAAAATTATCAAAAGTTGCAAGATCCATCCACTATAAGCCATTACCACCCTCTGCTCCACATCCAATTGCTAGCTACACCACGTAGCCCTTCAATAAAGCGTGAAAAGGGGCCAGAGAGGAGGTACATAATAAAAAAATGCCTTTTTTTAAATAATATTTGCATAGTAATGGTTTAATAATAAATAAGAAGAGCATTTTCGTTTCTCAGTGAATGGAAATAAAAATGGAAATTGGACCAGGGCCTTATGTACTAAATTAAGATAAACAGTTTTGTTTGCCTTTCTTCTTCGTCTTTCTGGTTGAGTTTAAATAAAATAAATAAGGAAAGAAGAACATAATTTGCATAAATTTTAAATAAAAACAACAATGACAAACAACAATAGAAAGAACTAGTCGTGAAGAGAGAGAGAGAGAGAGAGCAAGAGAAATAAAATTAAGGGCCCACTTGCCTAAAAGTATGCAGAGTATAAATTTCAACAATTTAAATAAGATTAACAGTAACTTATACTCGGTTTGTTTATACAAAATTTGGCCTAAATGACACACTTTCAGTTAAAAAGTAAAAGTGTTTATAGAAAAAAGTCCCAAGCACTTCACTGTGAGAATAGCTTAAGTAATTATAAGTGAAATATTGGAAAGTAAACCTGAAAGCAGGCCACATAATACAAATAATTATGTTTCAGTGATAACTGGTTGCAGCGTTGATACCAAATGTCGTTGAGCATCCAAAGTTTTCTTTTAAAATGGGTAAGATTAGGTTAAGTTAAGGGATAGCTTGAAGTCGCCGTAGTCTAATAGGTCGTGTGTTGGCTTATTAGACGCAAAGCCAGGATTCGAGCCCCAGGCCAGGCATCAAGACAAAATACAAAAAGTATTTCTTCGGCGACTTCCTCTCTGCAGATTTCTGGCAAAAACTCTGATAGTAAATAAAATTGCCATGAAAAAGTTTCTCAAAAATCTGTCGTTCGGAGTCGACTTTAAACTGCAGATCGCTGCACTCATGTATAAAATTAACACACACAACATAAGTGGTGTGAAAAACTAGGACGTTGTACAATGGGTCAATTCGACCTCCGGGTACTGTACTTGTCTTAATTGAAAAGTACACGTTCTTTAACCTAACCTAACCTAAGGGATAGCTTGACGTCCACAGACAAGTTAATTCGGTGGCTCAGATGGTCCATTGTGCTATCCAGTGTGAGGCAAGCCTTCCTTGGCATGATCCATTAGTGCTCCACATTAGAGCTCCACACGAAACCGGCCAGTTACCTTAGCGGCACGTTCGCCATCATGACCAGATTTTCAAACTTTCTGGGATCCAAAAACCGGTGACGTCTGTAGGCATCCTCATAAAAGGTAATGCCGCGATTCTGCTTCGTACACATCATGGCAGCTTCTTCAGTAATCCTGGTGGACCAGCCCGAGATTGTCAGCGAAACAATAGTGCAGTGTGCCCTTAGAATTCCCGTTCGACTGCGAACCGTTCTCTTGTCGAACCCAAGTAGTTCCCTAGCTCTGTCGCTGTCCACTGCTGGCCATAGCAGTTTTGAAATTCAGCAACCAAATATGTCGAACCCCACCTAAGGATTGTTGAATTCCATGCTGTTTTTTCCAATTTGGAAAAGTATTCCTGTAGAGCCACATATATCCCCTCTATCGTCTCTCTCTCTCTTTCTCAGACCACTTCAGTGTCAGTTTGTTCGCATATTCGTTTCCCTCTGTGCCAATGTAGTATTATTATAGCGCGTAGAGTATTGAACTTTGCAGCTCCTGTTTGATTGGCAACCTGCCTGTTCATCGTAATACAACATCGTTCACATGTTTGCCACGTTGGCTTTGACTCTTGTTTTTGAAAACCGCTGTGGTTTGTGCCGCATTCACACACCTGCGACTTAAGAAAATCCCACAAGAAAAAGTCTAACGAGCTCGAATCGCATGATCCCAGTGGTCAGTTCTCATCACTTTTATTGGAGAGACAACGCTGCCAAATCGCTCATGCAGAATATTCAAAATGGCAGGAGCTGTGTGGTATGTACCGCTCTCCTATTGAAACCACATATCCTTGAAGTCCTAATCTTTCAGGACAAAAAAGTATGTAATCATCGTTCTATGGTAACCGCCGTTGATAATGGCGGACGGGGCCAACACTCATCTCCAAGAAATATTGACCACCAGACTAAAAGTCACTCCAACCTTTTTTGAGTTGCATTGTACATGTGGTTTGTTATCGTCTTTCTTGGATCTTATATGGATTGGTATCCTTCCAAGTCGCCGTGGTGTAGTAGGTAGTGTGTTGGCTTACTATTCGTAAAAGCCCGGGTTCGGATCCCAGGTCAGACATCAAAAATGAAATATGAAAAAAAAAATATTTCTTCGGCGACTTCCTCTCAGCAGATTTCTGGCAAAAACTCTGAGAGTAAAATAAATCTGCCATGAAAAAGTTTCTCAAAATTCTGTCGTTCGGAGTCGACGTTAAACTGTAGGTCCCGCCACTCACATATAAAATTAACGCACACAACATTAGTGGTGTGAGAAGCTAGGCCGTAATCCTGACTGAAGGGTTGTAATGGCCAATTATGTATGTATGTGTATCCTTCCAAGTTCACACACCCATTAATAGAGAAATGGGGCTCACCGCTGAAGATGATTTTTCGATGAAAATTTGGTCCTGAACCCTTTAAGTGAAAACACGTTGTTCGCTATGGGCCTCAACACTGAAGATGATTCCTCGATGAAAAGTAGGTCCAGAACCTTTTCAGTGAATACAGGTTGTTGTGCATGGTAGGAACGTAGAGTTGAGTGAAACCGACACCCTCGGATTCTTCTGCACACTATCATGGACAGCCGCGATGTTTTTGAAAGATCTTGCATTCCGTCAGCGTACCGCAGTTAGTCGTTGTTTCACTGAATAAATGGACTTGATTTTGTCTACAACATTGCGAATAGTCCTGACGATAGGACAGTTATGGTGTTTTCCTTACTATTTCTTAAACATCGTCTATCATTCCATTAATGCTTAAAGCAAAGATGAGATTGTTTTTTGTGATGAACTTAAAAACTTTATTACTTTATTTACATTGATGGCGTTTGCTGATAAGAATGAAACAATTGTTTTAAATTTTATGAGAAATCATGTTGACGCCTGTTTGTCTTGTAATGAATGTATCGTGAGTTTAATTTCTTCAGTCACTTTATTTTTTGTTTAGTTTTTTATGACAAAAATATTTGAAATTATTTTCAGTTCTCTTTTCTATTTTTTCTAATTTTTTAACAACCTACCGCAGCGTTAGAATGTTAGACATGGGACTTCTGTACATTCTGGTTGTTTATGTAGCTCTTCGCTACGCCTTTTTGTTACAAGGCACGCGTAAGTCAATAAAAATTCAAACATCAGTCTCATCTTCATTATGGCAATGGCCAAGCGAGCCAACAAACCAACCAACCAGCCAGCATGTTGGTCATGTCCAGTTTGGTTATTTTTCTAAACATGTTTCAGTGATTACAACCAAACATAATCAACTGCTGCCCCCCATACACTTGTAATATGTATGGATTTGTAGTTGAGGATTTCAACTGTAATTGTGTAATGAAATCTTTTATTATTTTTTCTCTTCTCTTTTCTTTTATTGCTTTAACTGGATTTTTTTTTCGTTTATTTCTTTTGTTCTTTCTTTTTTATTACGCGTGTTATGAAGTATCCATGCATTGCCGTACATGTATGTACCATAAGACATGACTCATGTTGTTCTCCAAGTTATTAAAAACGTACAGGGTTAAGAGGAATTATATGTTTGAAGAAGTTTATGTCGAACATAAAAACTAATTAAGAAATGCACTTTTTTAATTTGAAACAATAAAAGGAAGCTTTTTTAAATAAAGTTGACTCCGAACACTAGATTTTCGAGAAACTTTTTCATGGCAATTTTATTTCACATAATTTTTGCCAGAAATCTGCTGAACGGCAGTCGACGAAGAAATATTTTCTTCATATTTCGTTTCGTTGGAGATGTCTGACCTGGGGTTTGAACCATCGCCTCATGTCTAATGAGCCAACACACTGCATACTACACCGCAGCGAATCCTAATCTCTTTTTTACAGTCTTTTATTCAAAGTTCGGGCACAAAATTTTAAGATACCGAGTTGACTATCGACAATAAGGTTCCAGTACATAAACTTGTCGATCGATTTCTTGAAAACATTGCTGTTGTAAGGAAGAGTATTGTCGAAAACATCAATACAACTTTGTTCTAGACAACTTTAAATTTCAGCAAAGTGGCCTTAAACTAGCAAAAAGTACCTTGGCTTATTCGATAACAACGCGTGGGTAAAACCCCAGGATCAAACATCTCAAACAAAACATTGAATGAAAAATATTTCTTTCTCTGACTTTCTCTCAGCAGTCATTTGGCAAAAATTCTGACTGCCAAATAAAATTGCCATGTAAAGTATCTTAAATCCGTTGTTCGGAGTACACGCTAAGCTGTAGGTCCCCCTACTCATGGACAAAATTAACACACTCTACATGGGTTGATGTAAGATGCTAGGTCGTAATCCTGACTAAACTGTTGTACGAACTAATAAGTAAGCCCGTAAATATATACTACCCGGCGAATTTTTACAAAAGATCTTAATATTCATGCGTACAAGATCAGCAGATCATGGAATGTGTCGACAGCTCTTTCAACGGGCAACGGAGCAAAGTCAATTAAAATTTTTAGAAAATGTCATCTTCTTCGAAGATGAAACGCATTTCAATCTGAATGGCTTAGTGAATACATAAATATATCGATTTTTTTGGTTCAGGCAATACTCATGCAAATCTAGCGACTTGTCTACGTCAGATTTTGGTCAGGAGACGTGTTTGCGGCTTACTTTTTTGCAGATGGCGCCGAAATTATAGTGTCTTGTGAACGGTCCTGTAATAAAACAGGAACGGTTTTTGGGACCTTCTTTTTAGCAGTGCGATCGGTCAAATAGAACACCTTTATGACGCTTATTGATTCTTAAAATTTCAGTGGAATCTCGTCAAATAAACGAGAACGTGAAACAATATTTCTTCGGCGACTTCCTGTCAGCAGATTTCTGGCAAAAACTCTGGGAATAAATAAAATTGCCATGAAAAGTTTCTCAAAATATCCTTCTTCGGAATTGACTTTAAAATGTAGGTTCAGCCACTCATGTATGAAAATAACACAGACAATATAAGTGATGTGAGAAGCTAGGTTGTAATCCTGACTGAAGGGTTGTAATGACCAATTCTGTGTGTATCTCTCAAATTTCTCATGGGTGCCCTGATGATCTAGTTGGTAGTGTGCGCTAAACTTCAAATGCTGATGACGTGCGTTCGATTCCACAAGAGTGTCTGGGTGTTTTGTAATTGTCTGATTGTTGACATTGTTATATGAATTAGAAAAAGAAAGTGAGAATTATTATGGAGCAATTCCTGAGAAAAATAATGTGACGAAGGTATATACACTAGTCATGAAAAAACAAAATTTTTCGAAGTTAAATTTGATGCAGCCTAGGCCTCTTGCGGTGTTTACCTGTGGCGTTACAGCGGGACGCTATGCGTGCTCATGTGAGCTTTCGTAATCAAGGCTACCACTTAGACCTAACCTAACGTAAATCCTCTTTCTTTTCACCTATAAACTATCTTTCTATTATAAGAACATAATGCGCTGCATGAGTACGAGTTCCTCTCCACAGTGCTGGTCTTTAAAAATAAAAATAAATTTTATGTCCTTAAACAGCAGATAAACTTATCACGTATCTTTTATTATAAGATACGTCCATTTTTAGGCCGAAATAAAATAAAATTGCTTAATACTCGACTTTATTTGGTTTCCTGATAAAAACGTTCAACTTGAATTTGCCCATTTTTGCTTGGAATAAAATAATTTTGAACCCATAGGTTTTTTCCTACCATTCTTTGCTGTATTCTCCTTGCTATTTAGTCTATCTTTTTAAAAATGTTTTCCTTTCTTCTTAACCCTTTAATACTTTCAAAATTTCGCCTGCATTTTTCACTCACCCTGACCATAAACTTTCACTTTGGCTTGGCGTTAATTTTAGCCAGACATTTGGTCACCACCTTAAATGTAATTTTTTATCAATTACAACCATTACACCCATAGAGAAAAGGGCCTAAAAATGTCTGTCTAAACTATGACAGTCAGCAAGAATAATAAAAAAATCATAAATATTTTCATAAACAATAAAAATCGTACAAATCAATAAAAATTGACCATAAAACTGATGCACTCACATCGGGGAGGTAAAAAATACGAAAAAAAACATAAAAAAATTTTAACGACCAAATAAAGAAACTACAGACAGTATAAAAGTGTAATTATTTAGCAAAGAAAGCAATTTATTACAACAAAAACAACAAAAAAGAAAAATTAAAAAAATAAATTTTATTTTTATTACTTACCGCCATACGGTCTAACAATGTTTGGGAAGAGTTATGGTTAAACGTTAAAAAGTAACGCCATACCGGTAATATTTTAAATGCCAAATTTCATTAAAAATTTCTACAAAGACAACTTACAGCACAAAAAAGAAAGAAAGAAATGACAATAACAGCCATGAAATTACAAAAAATTGCTGCCTACCTTTCTGCGCTCTTTTGTTTTAAAGATGTAAAGCCTACTTTAAGGTGTTGCGAAAGCTGTGTAAATGTTACAACAAATACGCAGCATAAATGTTACGCTTTAACACTCTTTTCCTGGTGTAGGAAAAAGAAGTGTTTGTTATACTTTCTTGTATAAATGTGTGTGTGTGTAAGTTAAACCCTCTTCTCTTCTAACAACGCCGCCCTTCCCCCCACACGTCATCCCTCTGTTTGGTATTTGCTACAATATAATCAGGATTTACTTTGACTCCTTTTTCCGGCTCCAGTCTAACTGAAAGTATAGGTGTATGTGTGTGTGTGTGTATGTGTGTATATGTGTAGAGAAAGGAAAAAATGTCAATTTCAATAATAACTTTCACCTTGTGTCTTCTTCTTCTCCATAACTTGGAAGAGTGGGTGGTAAACTGAGCAAAAAAAATGAAGAAAAATAAAAAATAATAATAAAACGTATCCTAAAAGTATGCTTCAATATTTCTTTTTCGAATTTCCATGAGAGCGAGAGAGAGAGAGAGAAAGAGCAAGAGAGAAGGAGAGTGAGAAAAAGCGAGAAAGGAAACACACACAAAACTCATAAAATCAACATTATATTGTAGGTATAGACGTGCTTGTCTACATGCCCTTTTTATATCGTATATAAATGTTATTAAAAGTGAGTTTCACTGTGTAAGGGAAGGGGCAGTCAGGGGGAAGTTAGTCAGAAGCCCTCTCAACATCCATTAAGAGAATGTGGTAAAAAGTCGTTATTTTTGTATTCCTTATTTCCTTTTTCGCCTTTCTAAGTATAGACTTCACTTTTTTCCTTTTGTAGCAGATTTCTCTACCATTTAAATATTAAAAGAAGTATACAACAGTACAGGGTGTCACTTATAAAATAATTACATCCTTTATTTACACAATCATTTAACTGCATATTTATTTTAATGAACGTCTCTATGAAATTCTCTTTCATGTTAAGCCCCAACGTTTTGGGGACATTAAAGTTGTGATGTTTTTACATAAAAATTGTCGTGTCGCTTTAAGTCTTGCTATGGCGCGAAATTTTTTTACAATATATTGCTACTGATAGTTTGTTAATCAGTTACTCTACCAATAGAAATATTTTAAAGGATAACAATTCCTCTGACCTTTATTTTTCATTTTCTTTTTCCTTTATTTGAGATTTTCTTAAAACAATGCTCTTTCGCCTTCCCACCCTGTATTTTTGTTCTTATAATGTTGCTCAGTGAAGCAGGTAAATTTTGTATGTATGTATCTACTTCAATCTGTATATGTATGTGTATGTAATTTTGGAATTCTTATAAACAACCCCCCAATATTTTGTTTACCGCCTTCAACGTTGTATTAAAAATTTAAAAAGACTTCGTTTTGTTTCAAATCCGGCAATGTAAATGGCTACCCAAACGAAGGTACATTGAGAAGTAAGCGAAATGCCTAAAAATTTATAAAAAATTATGACACGTCCATCACTATCTGCTTTCATGACACCAAGCTGGACTGGAGTTTGTAATCAGATGCCTTGGGATGCAAGTAAAGGGTGAGCCATTTAAAAGTTCAAATTTAAAAACGCAATAAAACAAAATCGAAATTGAAATGTTGCCAAATTTATTCTTTTGTTGTAAAGTACAATTGTTCCGGTTAGAAATGGAATATTATTTCATTCAAATGGCTGCTGCCGCTGGCCTCACAGTACCTCATTCGATGGTAGCAACTTTCGTGCACTTTTTCGAGTGTATGGAGTCGTATCTCGGCAATGGCATAACGAATGTTGGCCTTCAAATGCTCAATTGACTCTGCTTTGTTGTCATACAACTTTTCTTTAACAATGCCTCACAGAAAGTAGTCCAACGGCGTCAAATCGCAGCTTCTCGGCGGCCAATTGTTGTCACCATTTCGGCTAATTAAACGGCCAGCAAATGTTTGATGCAATAAATCGATTGTATCGTGAGATGTATGGCAAGTTGCACCATCCTGTTGAAACCAAACATCGTTCATATCAACCAGGAATAGTTTGGCATTGAAACTGATGGTGTTGTCTTTTCATAGTACAAAGCCCATCCTTAATTTGAGTGATTTTTTTCCACGAAAATCTAATGCTTAACGACTATGTCCTCATATCACGCGGTAGTTTGCTATCAATGGCATTCAAAGACCGACTAAATATATAGTATGTTCAAATCTTGACAGTAGTTAACTTGACCTGCTCTCGTATCTTGATAATATATTTCACTTCTGCAATCAGTTTGAATGCCAAGACGTTTTCCGTCACAATGATTTATCAATCGCTACAATGAGATCTTCATAATCAGGCTTACGACATAGTTTCCAACACCACCTATGTTGTGTGTGTTAATTTTGAGCCATGACTGGCGGGACCTAGAGCTTGAAGTCTACAACGAACGGCAGATTTTTGAGAAAATTTTCATGGCAATTTTATTTACTCTCAGAGTTTTCGCCAAAAGTCCGCTGAGGGGCAGTCGCTGAAGAAATATTTTTTCATATTTCGTTTTAATGGAGATGTCTGACCGGGGGCTTGAACTGAGGCCTCACGTTTAATATTGTAGTAGTATTGTAGTAACTCTGCAATGACCAAAACTCCTTATCATGTCTCTTGTTAGGCAGTTCTCTTTGTTTCCTTCTAACTAATCGAAGAAATAATTGTTTAAGAAATAGTGGTTGGGGGTATGTTCTGTATTTTATATTGTTACTTTAAAGTTCTAGTAACTTCTCAGTTAACCCTCGTAATTATTTATATACAATTTCTTCTTATATTATCTTGTCCATTCTTTTTTTTGTTGGCTAAAGTTTTCCATGATATTACTTTTGGATTTCTCCCATATGGTTATTGGGTTAAAACAATCAAATATGCTTGTTATTCTCTTTTTCCTTAATCAGCCTAAAATATGCTACACAAAATACAACAGAAAATCTCATGAATCATTTAGCCAAAATGGCTGTTTATACTTGGCAATAGTTGGGCTTAGCCTTGGCTGACTACATACCATCCATATATTGTGTATTATTGAGTATCATTATAAATGATAAATGTTTGGCTGAGAAATGAAAATAATAATAATAAAATTCAATGTATAAATATATATATGGCTAAAACAAAAGCCTAAAAGTATGCCATACCTCCCCTTCACGGGTTTAAGAACCCAAATGTATACTTTATTTTTTGTTCGTTTTCATATGATTGGTTTTTTACGAATGGTGTTCTAAAAAACTAAAGAAAAAAATCGGAATAAATAACAAAGGAACTAAACTAAAGGAGAATAATAGCCTCTGCTGTTAAGGGTGGCTAAAATATTAAGAAAAATGGAACAATTTATGGCATATTTTAAGGATAATTGCAAGTAAATAAAAACAATAGATTTTCTTTAATTGATTTGCCCTAAATAGCTGTAATAGTTTCCGTTTTAGTTTAGCTCGTGGGGCATATTTTTTTGCCATTTTTTTCTTTATTTTTTTGCTTTACATTCCATTATAATATATTTTGAATTTCTTTAAATACCTTCTTTTCCAGAGATTTAAACATTTATAGAAAAGCATATTTGATTACACAATTTTCTTTACTTACTATGCACACCCCTTTTCCTTAAGACTTTAGTATAAAATTTCATTTCATTTTGTAAAATATTTTCTACATGATTTAAATTTTTGTCTGTAAATATTTTTCTCAAGCATTTTTTATATTCGCCAAAGATCTTCTTCTTAGTACTTATAAATCTATTGATTTTTTCTTTTTATTGCTGGCTGTTATTGCTGCTGTCGTATTTATCTATTGCTACAGTAAAGGGGAAATTTAAAGCGGTTTGAAGTTTATACAGACCAGAGGTCAGTAATGAATTGCTTTTTCGCTACTTATAAGTACTCATGAAATTTTGAGTATGAGTGGGTCAACAGTATTGAAATCCAACAACTCTGATTCATTTGTACTCAGTACAACATTGATTTATAAGTACAAGTTGCAATGAGTATGAGTACAACGTTGGCATCAAACTCATAACATTCGAAATATGTTTGATTCATACGCCTACTCATTCAGATTCATAAATTTAGAAAAAAACTTATAATACTCATAAATGATTCGAGTGATTCGAATCATTCGTCAAATTAATAGTCTTAGTTGTTGTTGCATTTACAAAAAAAGAAGAAAGACACATAAACAAAAAAGAAAAAGACAGCAAGCAGTATGTAGTGTTCCTATGCGAATCATACTTATTTTGTGATTCGTGTATACGATGAGTAATGGAGAGTCGAAATCAATAACATCATGCGTTTTGTTAAGTATGAGTACCATGAGCATTTCAAACTTTGAATATAAGTAGTTTGAGTATGACATTAAAATAAGTATGAATGCCTATAAGTATCGGAAAATGGAAGCATGATTCGAATCTACTCATCGTTTTGAATACTCATTGCTGACCTCTGATACAGACTCGCTTACTTTCCTGCCTTTAGGCAGGACTACGACCTAGTTTCTTACATGTTATGTTGTGTATGTTAATTTTATTTAGGGTGAGCTATCTATCGGTTTAAAATCATCCATTATTTCGAATTTGGAATACTTAAGTCATTCTATTATGTCCTAAAATACAATAGCTTATCTCCACTGAACATAATGAATCGATTTATGCTTGAGCAACGTTGGGATTTATTACGCCAACGAGAAACTGCACGATGATGTCGATTTTGCCAAAACAAAATTATCTTTTCGAATGAAGCTCATTTTCATCTTGGCTGGGTACGTTAATAAGCAAAATTTGCCGTATTTGAGGCTCAGAAAACCCACAAGTGGTCTTCAAGAAGCCAATGCACCCATTACAAGTGGCTGAGCGGAGGGATCATTGGCCCATATTTCTTTGAAAATAAGGACGACGCAACCATTACAGCCAATAGTGACACCTAACGCACCATGTTAACTGATTTTTTGTACCAGCTCTTAATGGTATTGATGTTGCCGATGTTTATTTTCAATAAGATGGTGCAACTTGCTAACACCTCATGCCATAAGCGATTTATTGCATCAAACGTTTGATTTGAAGTCGCCGTAATCTAGTAGGTAGTGTGTTGGCTAACTGGATGTAAAGCCAGGGTTCGAGCCCCAGGCCAGACATCAAGACAAAATACAAAAAGTATTTCTTCGGCGACTTTCTCTCAGCAGATTTCTGTGTGTAAATAAAATTGACATGAAAAAGTTTCTCAAAAATCTGTCGTTCGGAGTCGACTTTAAACTGTAGGTCCCACCACTCATGTATAAAATTAACACACACAAGATAAGTGGTGTGAGAAACTAGGACGTTGTACAATGGGTCAATTCGACCTCCGGGTACTGTACTTGTTTTAATTGACAAGTACACGTTTCTAACCTAACCTAACCTACTCCAACGTTTTTTGTTTAATATTTTAAAACGTCTCGCCTTCTCCTTTGGGTAAAAGAAGAATTTCCTGTGGCCAGCACATCATTTGGTTTGTTCTGGTGTAATTAAATTGCCGTGAAAAATTTCTCAAAAAAATCTATCGTTTAGAGTTGACTTTAAATTGTAAGCCGCGCCACTCATGTATAAAATTAACACACACAACATATGTATGTGTTGAGAGAAGCTAGGTTGTTATCCTGACTGAAGGGCTATAATGATCAATTATGTATGTATGTAAAGAGCCTATACGTAAAGTGTGTATACCACATGTAAGATTGTCCAAGAATTTTGGGTGTCTCTGGAATAGGTAGCAAGTCTTTTGACGATTACTCCTATATGGACGCTTACCCCTAGACACGTGTACATTGAACAATTAAGCCAATACATTTGAAAACACTAGTGGAACAGAAATTCGAATAAATTTTTCTGTGAAATTGCCATTACTCAGCAGAGGGGTAGACAAATGTTCTCAAAAACTTTGTTCATTTCAAAGGTACCCACTTGTAGAGAGACCACACGTCTTGTGTGCCATTTTCTGGCACTTATGAAACTGACAAAAAGAATTCTTGGTTACTCAGAATTTTTGACAAAATTTACTGACTACCTAAAGGTGAATTGTATGAACTTATCTCTTAAATAATCTCTGCAATCCTTAGAAAGCTTGCACAAGAAGTGTATTCGGCTTTATACTCGTTGTGAAAAAAGTATGTAAGAGGCGTGTGCTATAATTTCAATCACAAATGTAAACATAAATTGAAGGGGGGAGTTAAGCTTAATATGCATATTTGCTATGATTTCTTTTTTTGCTCCTCTTCTTCATAAATTTTTTGCTGCATTTCATATTCGAATCGTTTCTGTAATGCCAAACGATGTATTAAAAGTCCACATATACAGAAAATCTGTTGTTTTTTTTTCTCTTTTTCTTTTTCAATTCCAGCATTACATGAAAGGGAAATGAGATTTTTTCGTTTTCCAATTTTTTTCTTTGGTTTCTTTTTTTTTGTGTTCATTTGGTCTTGTGGTTTTTAAAAGACTGAAGAATTTATGGATGCCCAAATGCTACGTATATAAACCAACCAACCAACCAACAGATTGTATGTTTTTGTACTTACAATAGCTTTTCATGTCATTTCCACAACAAAACACATGTTCCTTCAACAATAATCTTTGGCTAGATTAAACGAAAAATAAAGCAAAAAACAAAAGAAAAAATAAAACGAGAAGAAAAGAGAGAAGAGAAAAAGATATTTTAAACAATTCATTTTAAGCTTCATTAAATGCAGTCAAGCTTAACAGAAAAGCTGAAAATTTCAAGCAAAAATAAAATTATACTCAAGACCAGACCTTTACACAGCACCCACTTGACCATATGTTGGGACATTTTCTTCGTCTCTTTCTTCTTCATCATTATATCCATATTCAGTTATAATTTTTTGCTTTTGCAGCAAGTTTTTATTTCAGAGGAAGAAGGAGGAGAAGGGAACTGTTTATTTTACGAGTTTTATGAATTTCTGATGATTATTTATACAAGTGTCCTACGCCTTTACGATTTCCTGGGACAGTCAACAAAAAATATGCAAAAAAAACAAAAAATTCTTTAAAATAAACTCAACAGTATTGCATGGCGGGTGCAGCATATATTGTGTCTGGGAAGTATTGTGATAAACGTGGTGTTAAAACTTTGTAAAGGTATCTTATATACATACTTACATATGCAAATATCATGCGTCAAAGTGCAGAGGCTTATAAACAAACGGCATTATTAGCAAATCAATTGAATATTCATTTGAGAGACCTATTGATGCCATTATGTGTGGTATATAGCATCGTTTAAATGCCCGTTTCGAAGACTCTAGGTAAAGCTCATACGATATGTTTCATTCTTCATAACTCTGTCGCCTAAATCGGACCGAATTCGACCATTTCCATGTGTTATGTTAACTTTTGGAGACCGCTGTGGTTTGTGTATAAATGTGTATATGCAGATCACCTTTAGGTAGTCAGTAAATTCTGTCAGTAAATTTCGAGTAATCATGAGTTCTTTTTGTCAGTATCATTAGTGTCAGAAAATGACCCATAAGATGTGTGGTCTCTCTACATTTGAAATGAACAAAGTTTTTGAGAGCATTTGTCTACCCCTCTGCAGTGTAATGGCAATTTCACAGTAAAATTTATTAGAATTTCTGGTTTACTTGTGTTTTCAAATCTATCGGCTTAATTGTTCAATGCCAATGTGTCTAGGGGTAAGCGTCAATATAATAGTAATCGTCAAAAGACTTGCTATCTCTTCCAGAGACACCAAAAATTCTTGTACAATCTTACCTTTAGGTATAGGCTCTTTACAAATATACATAATTGATCATTATAATCCTTCAGTCAGGATTACAACCTTGCTTCTCTGACCACATATGTACATACATATGTTGTGTGTATTTATTTTATACATGAGTGACGCAACCTACAATTTAAAGTCGACTCCAAACGACAGGTTTTTTTGAGCAACTTTTCATGTCAATTTAATTTTTCTCTCATAGTTTTTGCCAGAAATCCTCTGAGAGGCAATTGCCGAAGAAATATTTTCTTAATATTCCTTTTTTTTTCTGGAGATGTCTGACCTGCGGTTTGAACCGTGACCTCACGTCTAAAAATCCAACACACTAACTACGGCAACTTTAGAAATCTCATGGGCTCTTTACTGTCAGTAAATATGCACACTTCGTCAATACATATACTCTGATACCTGATTCGTACTTAGTGCTGCAGTAATCGCGCTGCTTAAAGAGTTCTAAAAAATCTAAATTTCAACTACAAGAAGAATCAAGTCTCCACATTAAATTTTTTGCGTGATCTGGCGTTCATAGGAAGGTATAAGCATAACACATACACACATAAATAATTGGTCATTCCAAACTTTCAGTCAGGATTACAACCTAGCTGCTCACACGAGTTATGTTGTGTGTGTACAATTTAACAGTCGACTACGAACTACAGATTTTTGAAAAACTTTTTCATGGCAATGTTAGAGTTTTTGCCAGAAACCTGTTGAGAAGAAGTCGCGAAGAAATAGTTGGTTTTATTGGAGACGCCTGATCTGGGGTTTAAACCGTGGCCTCACTTCTAATAAGCCAACACATTACCTCCTAGACTATGGCTAGTAGTTACCAGAACAAACTAAATGATGTGCTGGCCACAGGAAAATTCTTCTTTTACCCAAGGAAGAAAGCGTGGCGTTTTAAAATATTAAACAAAAAACGTTGGAGTAGGTTTCGTTTCAATCCGTTGGAGACCTGCTAATTATTGTTTGGTTATGTTTGAAGCCAAGAAGAGGTCGTCGCCTAAAGGAAAATTTTTTATCGTCAATGGCATCACGAATGTTGGCTTTCAAATGCTCAATTATCTCAGATTTGTCGGGATAACACATTTCTTTAACTGTGCCCCACAGAAAATAGTCCAACGGTGTTAAATCGTAGGTTCTTGGCGGCCAATTGACATCACCATGTCGGCTAATTACATGGTCATCAAATGTTTGATGCAATACAAATGCGACTTAAGAGAACCCCTCAAGAAAGTTTGAAATGAATTTAAGCACTCTTTGTCATGACATGTACATATATCACAGTGATATTTTTTCAAGTTAAAATTATCACAAGCTTTTTTATGCATTTATACGTCAAGCAGAATTTCTATTTCTTTGATTTTATTTTTCAAACATTTTTATCACAGTGATAAAGCAATTTTTATTTATTATTTCACAAAAAAATGGTGGCATTTTAAGTGAAAGTATTACAACTCCATATAGATTAGAAACATTTTTAAAGAAACTGCCTATAAAGGTTTTATTTCACTACACAAATTGTAGTGACTCGGTGATAATTTATTTGATATTTTAACAACTGCTGCCTTGAATATGTATTTAGTTTTGACACGTAAATTTCAAACATCAAATGCAATTACAAAGCAAAAGCATGTCTATTTTCTGTTCAAGCTAAATATCATTGGTTATGACTTATATGTGATAAAACATTATCACAGTGATAAAAACATTTTAGAGGGACTGGCAAATAAAACAGCCAGTAAAGCACTAGAGGGTTATAAAAATTTTCAAATTGAAATGATGTAAAATAAAAAAAAATCTGTGCTACATGTGGCAATCAGCTTGCTTTATAACATTGTCACCCGCAAAAAAAAAACAGAGAAGAGAAATGAAATTATTTGTTTGGGGGTATCAAAATAATATAAAAATTTTGTAACAATTTCACTTAAAATATCACATTTTTTTATACAAAATGTTTCAGACAAACAAACAAGATACTGTGGCAGCTAGTCACAGTCAGTTAGTGTGACAATTTGTTTTGTAATTTACATGTGATGTCACATTTGGTTCATTTCCATACAACAATCACACACAGCATAAGACAAAAATAATTCAAATCAAATGTTTTTAAAAAAAAAGTTTCGTTTTTATTTTTTCATTTATTTTCTAAAGAACGTGACAATGTTTTCAAACAAAAAAAATTTTAAAAAAATCTTTTCAAATCTAAACATTATCAAACGCCTTTAGAGTTGTGATTTTGCTTTCAAAGGCGGGTGTTTGTCAAATCATAACAAATAAATAACAAAAACAACAAAAACAATAACAATTTTCTTAATATTTTTTATACAAAATTTGTTATTGCAAAACAAACATGAACAAACAATAAAAAAATCTTAAGAAAACAACAAAAATTGTTACCAAAAAAATTTTATTACTTGACGCCATAACAAAAAGCGAAAACAACAACAGAAAATCAACATTTAAAACGTGACTAAAATTTTACAATTTTTGTTACAATTTTTTAATTTTTTTTTCAGGGGGCTTCTTCAGGCAATTGAAATGCTGTTTTCCCAGTTAAGACCCCCATAAACCGTTTAAATAATAAAAAAATATATAAAAATTAAAACAAAAAATTGTAACGAAAAAAAAGAAACAATTTATGGCAGTTATTGTAAAAAGTAATAAACCCATCTAGTTTATGGCTTAAACTTGGCTTAACTGCCAATTAAAGCTTTAAGTATACAGCATAGGGCGTTAAAAACTATTTGCAGCATCCACTGTGGTATTTAAAGGAATATGAGAACATTTTAAAAACCTTTTTTGTGTTAAATGTTTTACTATTTTTGTAAATATTTCAAATATTCAAATATTGGAAGTCGCCTCAGTCCACTAGGTAGTGTGTTGGCTTATTAAACGTAAAGCCTGGATTCGTATCAGAGGTCAGCATCGCGTATTCAAAACTATGAGTAGATTCGAATCATACTTATAATTTCTGATACTTATACGCATTCATACATATTTTAATGTCACACTCATACTACTCATATTCAAATTTTGAAATACTCATGGTACTCATACTTAACAATACGCATGATGCTATTGATTCGGACTCTCCATGACTCATCATACATATACACGAATCACAAAATAAGTATGATTCGCGTACGAACACTACAATACTCACTAGAAGGCTGGGTGGTTGCTTTGCTTGCTGACTTTGTCTTTTCCTTTCTTCTTTTTTTTTTGTAAATGCAACAACAACTAAGACCATAAATTTTTACGAATGATTCGAATAACTCGAATCATTTATGAGTATTACAAGTATTTTTCTAAATTTATGAATCTTAATAAGTAGACGTATGAATCAAACATAGTTCGCATGTTATGAGTATGATGTCAACGTTGTACTCATACACATTGTAACTTTTACTTATAAATCAATGTTGTAGTGAGTACGAATGAATCAGAGTAGTTGGATTTCAATACTGTAGACTTACTCATACTCAAAATTTCATGAGTACTTATGAGTAGCGAAAAATCGATTCATTGCTGATCTCTGGTTCGTATCCTCGGTCAGACATCAAAACGAAATATGAAAAAAAAAATATTTCTTCGGCGACTTCCCCTCAGCAGATTTCTGGCAAAAACTCTGATAATAAATAAAATTTGCATGAAAAAGTTTCTCAAAAAAAGTCGACGTTAAACTGTAGGCCCGGCTACTCACGCGTAAAATTAACGCATAGAAAATGAGTGGCGTGAGAAGCTAGGCCTTAATCCTGACTAAAGGGTTGTAATGACCAATTATGTATGTATGTATGTATGTATTTCAAAATATGTTGGGTTTTTTCTCATCACTATTGTGGCAGCTAAATATGATACTTTTTCACATTTATTGTGATTGAATGTCTATCACTCGTTAAATGGTTGAGTAAATATGAGAGCTCTCATATATTTAAAGGCATTCCTTTGGCCACCAGTTCACCCACTTTGCGATTACCCAGATAATCGCTATATCACGATACCCCCATGATATGAACATCATACCGATTACACGGTGCGACAGTTAAAATACACCCAGCTAATGACCTAGTGTAGGTTGTGAGTTTTGTTGAGTAAAACTCAAAAAATTTTTTTTTACATTTCTCGAACCCTTCAAACTTGTTTTTGATATAAACGGTATTTTTGATCTTTTCACACAAAATTATTGATTACCCAAATATTTTTGAAACGGGAACAGATGAGCCTTTAAATTGATATACATAAACGTATGGTTCAGTCTTACATGTTATAAGTTTTGATCGGGTAAACTCGGAAAATATGATTATTTTTCTCAGTTTTTCAAGTTTAGCTATTCTCAAAATTTAATTAAAAAAAGTAAAATA
Organism: Sarcophaga subvicina; assembly: GCA_936449025.2. Taxonomy (NCBI): domain Eukaryota; kingdom Metazoa; phylum Arthropoda; class Insecta; order Diptera; family Sarcophagidae; genus Sarcophaga; species Sarcophaga subvicina. The sequence goes on from OW388084.2 coordinate 27,441,607, forward strand.
AATGATGTCATTCTGAAAGTGCACTATCTTGTGAAGAGATTGTCACATCGTTTGATCAAATCGGATAAAAACAACCGTAGTTATTATTTAAATAGTATAACAGTCGTGTTATATTTTTTATATAGTATGTCATATTATCTAATGAACTTTCAGTTCGAAAATTCTCAAAAGTTTTGATGGATCTTGATTGTTTATCACAAAACGTGTCAATTTCACATTTGTGCCACTATCAGAAGTCGGCTAATATTTGTGTTTTTTGCAAATATTATTATTTCTCTTTGCGCAAACATTGGCTAACTTCTTTCTGGTGGTTGCTAAAACGTAAAATTGACATATTTTCCGATAAACAATCAAAATCCATAAAAAATTCTGAAAATTTTTGAATTAAGAGTTCATTTGAAAAAAAAATGTAACACTACTGTTATACTCTTTAAATAATACCTGCTAAGTATCAATCTCTTCACAAGATAATGCATTTTGAGAATGTTATCACTTATTTCACATCTTTTAATTAAAGTTTGCTACTATGAACGGATAAGCTTGAAAAAATATGAAAACAATTCGCATTTGTCAAGTTTACCTGATCAATCCTTATAGCAGATTAAGTCAAATAATACATAAATGTATATCATTTTAAAGGCCCATCTATCTCCTTTCTAATAAGGTATAAATTTTGTACATCGGTTCAGAAATGTTTATGTAATCAATTAATTTGTGCAAAAAGTCCAAAAAAAAACAGTTTTTGTCAAATAAAACCAGTTTGGAGGGTTCAAGAAAGATAAAAAAAAATATTTTTAAGTTCTAATCAACAAAACTCACAACTTATACTATGTCATTAGCTGGGTGTATTTCAATTTTTTTGTTTTGTCGCATAGTGTTATCATTGAGATGTTCGCAATGGTGTATAGGATCATGCAGTTCATTACCTCGAAATCCAGTGCTTTGACAGCCATCTGGCTATCAAAATTGTCATTGATTCGTTGATCATTACAACTCTTCAATCAGGACCTACGACCTACCTTCCCACTCCACTTACATTGTGTGTGTGTTAATTTTATCCATAAGTGGCAGGCCCTACAGTTTAACCGTAGATCGAGCTTTGTATCATAAAAAGTGATACATTTCAATTTTTGAGACGATATAACTTTAACTCAGAAAAAGTTAGATGTCTGATATTTTTTGAATTCGTTAGTATTGTGATTGTCTTTATTTTAAACCAAATAAAAAAAAGAAAATTTCTTTCAGGACTTAAAAAGTTCAAAAACTTTATACTTCTATCTTATGTATCATTTTTGATACATACTACAGAATATTTCTCGCCAAAGATGGTACTACTTGGAATAGAACAAACTGCCTTTAGTAGTTTGGGATGAAAAAATATTACCAATTTTCATGCAGATTGCTAGCAGCTGTTTTCTGAAATGTTGTAGAGTCTTTCTTACTGCTCTTCTCATATTTATCTCATGTGACAGACAAACATTAGAAATATGTGTTTCGTCTCATCTTTTATTAAAGATCAACTACGTACGTATAAGATAACAGAATCATTCACTTTGATAATGATATATTTACACCTATTACGCCTTTTCGTAAAATGAGCTGAAAGTCTTCCAGACTTTTTTGAAATTCGAATGAAAAGGATTTTTTTCAAAAAAAAAAATATATTATCTTAATTTTTTGTTAGAAAATTTTAATCATTTTCATAAAACTTTTATCACACAACTTGTAGTTTTATGTAAGAAATAATACTGTATAAACAGTTTGGGATTAGCTGTCATACTTTCAGAGCAGAACATATATCCTTTTTTTAAGATTTTTAAAAATTTGATTTTTTGTTCGCCTAAAAGATAAGAAAATTAAAGAAAATATATTTAAATAATGATGCTTATGTTTTAATGTTCCTTTTTGGTATATTTTCATCTCAAATTAAAGTTTTTTAGCAATAGAATTAAAAAACTTTTTAGTTTTATTGTGGAAAATGAAAATTACATCCAGCGATTGTAATTGAAATTGAATACTTAATATGGAATACTTACAGTTATTGTTAGGGAAATTAATTTAAGGATATTTATATAAATCAAGCTTCATAAAGAGATTTACGGGGAATTGCTTGGTATTGATTTATGTTTTCTTTCCTTTCCTAATCCTTTGTTTTGTTTTATTACCTTTTCAAGTCATGTTTAATTCTGTCGCTGAAGATTAGTAACTAATTGAATTTGATGGTCTTCATAAATTTCGTGGTCCACCGAAGTCGAATTGGCAGTTTTAGATTCAAGTACATGGTACGTGCGTAGCAACTAAAGGGCGTTTTTTTTATAGAGGTATAGAACTTTAAGTTGCAATAAAACAACGATGGATTATTCGATTGACATGAATTTTATTTATCCGAAAGATAATCTTGTGGCATTACATTTTAATATGATTTCTGCCATATGACCTCCACGGCTGGCGCGGATGTAGTCCAATCTGGACGTCCAATTTTCGATGACTTTTTCCAACATTTGTGGTCGTATATCGGCAATAATACGGCGAATGTTGTCTTCCAAATGGTCAAGCGTTTGTGGCTTTACATAGCCCCACAGAAAGTAGTCTAGCGGTGTTAAATCACAGGATCTTGGAGGCCAATTCACAGATCCAAAACGTGAAATTAGGCGGTCACCAAACGTGTCTTTCAATAAATCTATTGTGCCACGAGATGTGTGACATGTTGCGCCGTCTTGTTGAAACCACATCTCCTGGACATCATGGTTATTCAATTCAGGAATGAAAAAGTTAGTAATCATGGCACTATACCGATCACCATTGACTGTAACGTTCTGGCCACCATCGTTTTTGAAAAAGTACGGACCAATGATTCCACCAGCCCATAAAGCGCACCAAACAGTCAGTGTTTCTGGATGTAGCGGTGTTTCCACATACACTTGAGGATTACCTTCACTCCAAATGCGGCAGTTTTGTTTGTTGACGTAGCCATTCAACCAGAAGTGCGCTTCATCGCTAAACAAAATTCGCTTATGAAAATCGGGAACAACGGTAATCTTGTTTTGGGCCCATTCGACGAATCTACGCTTTATTTGATGATCGTTTGGCTTCAATTCCTGCACGAGTTGGATTTTGTAAGCACGCAAACCAAGATCCTTCCGCAAAATCTTCCATAAATTGGATGGACACAGATCCAATTCCTGTGCTCGATGGCGGATGGACTCATTCGGGTCTTCCTCAATGCTACGCTCTACAGCAGCAATAGCTTCTTTTGTACGCACCGTACAGCGTCTCTGTGGATGCGAGTTATCAATAAGAGTAAACGTGGTTGCGAAAACGTTCCATGGTTAATCGAATTAACTGCTCTGATGGACGATTTTTTCGACAATAAAATGGACGTAGTGCGCGATACGTTTTCCGCACAGAACCATTATTTTCGAAATAAAATTGCACTATTTGCAAGGGTTGTTCAGGCGTGAGTCTATTCATGATGAATTGCCAAACCAAACTGAGAATAAATCACTTGACAGCTGTTAAATCGGTCGTCATATTGAAAAGTAATGCCAACTTAAAGTTCTATACCTCTATAAAAAGCACCCTTTACTTACAGCAGTATTTGGGGAAACCCGTATCCGGGAAACCAGAGAGGAATCAAAGAGAGAAAATTGTTATTGTTATTGTTAAATCGATGTTCTATTGCAACGGGAAACTTTTTTTATCTCACATGACGTTGACAACAAATATTTCTAATGAATCAGAAGAATGGATTGTACCATCAGGTTTCAGCTAGCCCTCGATTGGGAGTGTTACTGATGTGAGTGACAATAAGCTGTCCTATCTAAGCAAATGGAAATTTATAAAAAGCCACAAAGCAAGGGTGCTAGACGTCAAATTATTACCATTTAAAAAGAAATAAAATCAAGCTTACATGAATTGCTTGATTTTTATGTAAAAACCATGCCAATGTACATCATGTCAAAAATTTTGGCGTAAATTTCATAAAACTCATAATAAAATGTAATAATGTAAAATAGTTTTATTGAAATGAATTAAAATAAATAAAAACATTCATTCATTTTTTAAAAAAATCTATCAATAATCGTGACAATTCCATGTTACTACAAGTATGTATCAAAAGTGATACATAAGCGAGAATAATGAAGTCGTTTTAAGGCTCGATCTACGGTTAAAGTCGACTCCAAACCACAGATTCTTGAGAAACTTTTTCTTGGCAATTTTATTTACTCTCAGAGTAAGTCTGTTGAGATGCGGTGATAAGTGATATCCGCGTATTATATTTGCAAATCAGTTTAGGTGGGGGAATGGAGCAAACTATGAAGGGCGGAAATATCTAGCACAGAGCATTCAAATACGATGAAGAGTTGTGTTCTCTCTCTCTGTCGGGCTATATACATCACTGATTACCCTTAAATATTTCATAATGTCGCGGATTCTACACTTTAGTTACGATTTCTTTTAGTGCAAAAAAAGCTTTTTTGGTGGTATTTTGATTTGATCAACTAAACAGTCACTGAAAGTTATTTGGTTACGTTCCTCGCCATTAAGCTGCAGAAGTTCTGCAAAGTTTAAGCTGGAAAGCTACCGGAGAATTGGCGTAGAAATAATATCCTGTATAGAAAGTTCATAGAAGTAAAGGATTGTAGAGTTAAGTCTCTCTGAAACAAACGACAACCATCGCTTTAAAGTGGTACACGATGCTTCCACTGAGAAGGGTATGGCTATTGAATTCACAGTGGAATAACATTGTGGATCACAGCAGGGAATGAAAGAATGTGAATTGTCTTCACTTTTGGTTTTGACAAAAGCCTGGACACCAATCTAAGAAAGCCGATATTGATGCACTTTAACATTTACTTCAAAAACATAAGTACATAATTGGTTATTACAAGCCTTCAGTTAGGATGAAGGCCTAGTTTCACACATCACCTATGTTGTGTGTGTTAATTTTATTCAAGAGTGGTGGGGACCTACAGTTTAAAGCCGACTCCGAACGACATATTTTTGAGAAACTTTTTATGGCAATTTTTATTTACTTTCAGAGTTTTTGCCAGAAATCTGCTGAGAGGAAGTCGCCGAAGAAATATTTTTAGTATTTTGTTTTGATGTCTGGCCTAGGGATCAAACCCTGACTACGTCTAATAAGCCAACGCACTACCTACTCGACTACGGCGATTTCAAAATATTTTATTCGTAAATACAAAGGAGTGAAAGTTTAATAAAAGTCGCCGTCGTCTAGTAGATAGTCTGTTAGCTTATTAGACATGAGACCTCCGTTCAAACCTCAGGTCAGACATCTCCAACAAAACCAAAAATACAAAAAAATATTTCCTCGGTGACTTCCTCTCAGCAGATTTCTGTGAAAAACTTTGAAAGTAAATAAAATTTGCCATGAAAAGTTTCTTAAAAATCTGTCGTTCGAAGTCGACTAGGTCTCGCTAGGTCATAATCCTAACTGAAGGTTGGTAATGACCAAAAATTATTTATGTATGTATGTGTGCGCATTCGCTGATTGGGCTTCGGAGCAGTTGGCAATTGATCCTGAAATCGTGTGTCAACGAAGAGCACTTTTTTTGGCCTGAATCGTATGATATGGATCTCTAAGACATGGAGTTTCGACAAAACGTTGCCTACATGTCACACTGCTCATGTGTAGCTTTCTTAAGTCCCAGGTGAATGGAAGTAAGCCAACCTAATCCATGTTATCAGTCAGATCCATCTTGATTTATGCACGAGAGTCTTGGAATTGGCTGATATGGATCCCAAAGACGTGTGGTTCCAACAAGACGTCGCCTATATACCGCACAGCTTATTTGGGGTTTGCTTAAGTCCTAGATGAATGGGAGCATGCAACCTAACTCATGTTATCGGTAATGATTTATGCGCCAGAGTCATGCAATTGGATGATATGGATCACAAATTTCTTAATTCAGAGTTGGGAGTAAACCAACCAAACCCGTGTTATCTATCAAATCCATCCAAATTTATGAGTGGTGTTAACAAGTCGTCGCTTAACATAGCTTGGCTGCCTTCCATAATGTATCAATACAAAGTTAGTATACAGTTCTACTACGGTATATAAACTATGTAGATATGCAAAGTAACCAAAAAATGCATCAACTATAAATACGATGCCTGATTGCTTTTTGACTGCGTTAATAATACACATTGACGACGTTTTGAAATAGAATACATTGTATATACATATTTTGTACAGCGGCATTATGAAACACGATACTTTGTTCAAACACAAAGCAACTAACATTTTGGAAGGCAGCCCTTATGTGGGATTATCTTAAGTCCCAGATATATGAGAGTAAGTCAATCTAATCCATGTCTAAGGTCAAATTCATGCTGGTTTATGCGCCAGTGTCATGGAAGTTTGGACATTTCGAATACTTTCAACCCAGGGAAGTTATGGCGGATACTTGAGCTGTGTTATATTCCACATGTTAAGGCATTAACAGGTCTTTCAAACGAATAAATAAATGGCTTTGATATATTACAAAGCCTTTATCTAAATGAGAGACCCTGTACACACAATTCATATTGTTTGTAAGCCATACTTAATACAACCCTAGCTTAGGGATAACATTGTGTTAACAAATTGCTTTAATTTGAGAACAATTCCTCATATTTTTTCCAGTCTTTTAGTCTTATTTCCGTTGTTTATTTCTGTAGAACAGTTTGAATCGGTGAACTCATTAACATTTTAATTATTTTTCTTCGAAATAATGATTATGAACACAGCATGTATTACTACTACTACTACACCTACAACTAACACTGCCTTAACTACCAACACATAAATATATTGTATAATATACACAACGGGATATCATTTAGCCGTACACATGAATAACTTACTGGCATAGAGGGAGTAAAATAGATGGAACCTAAGCTGTTAGTGAAACAGAAGAGAAAAGTATCGTACGTATCGTTTTTCTTTAAATCCATTAACAGAGTAAATCTAAGAGAAATATGAAAACAAACGCAAGTCAGTAGTAAAACGTTTAAGACTGAAAATTAAATAAAAAAAATAAACATTTGACACACATATGTACATATGTACGCATAGCATATGCTGTCAGATTCATATGGAGATGGTTTTCAACCCTTTTTTTGAAAAAATTAAAGAGTTTTCTGTGAAGCCTATGAGCAATACGAAGGAAGGCTTGTACGAGAAGCAGTTTAATGTTCAAAAACTTTATGGCTGTTAGGAAAACCATATTAAAATAAAAGAACTTCTTAAACTTTTCATATTTCGTAAGTAAACACAAACAAATACAAGTATTTTGAAAATATTAGGGGCGTTCACATTGTAAGATTTTATTGCAAAAAAATCTTTCAACAAAAATATAATTTTTCTTGAAAGAAATTTCCATTAAAAAAGATTTTTTCAATAAGTATTCATGTTTTTTTTTTGTTGCCATCATTTTGAAGTGAATATCCTTAATGAATGTATCAAATATGATGCTAAAAATCCTCTAAAATATTATTTTATAAGACACAGCAGTTGCTGATGTCGCTCAAACTGTTACATTATTGAATAACACATACAAACAGAGATACTTATGCACACACGCATACTAGCAACCATGATTACTCGTCATAATGACATTCAACTCAGACCCCAAAACAACTCAAAAACGTCAACGCAGCAAAAGTCTATTGCCATTGTATGTACACAGATACAGACTTGTTAAATACTCTTACAAATTCTGTTATACTCGTACACACTTACAAATATTATATGTATTCCATTTAGCTATGTGTGTATGTATGCGTGTTGAAAAATTTAATATTCAAAGTAATTTGCCAGTATGTTTCACAGTTAAACATACCCTTAGGTTTAGTTTTAATATGACAATGATAATGCTTTACTCCCACCCCTGGCGTATATAAAAGTTCAAAGCACACATAGCAGGATCTGTTGGAAATATTAAAAGATTTAGAAATTCATCACTTTGTGTCTTAAATTCCGCTTGGCAATAATCAATTTGGATATGTATTTAGAAGCTTGTAGAAATTTAATTTAAGAAAAGCATTGTTTTAATGCTTTAAACGTGGCATTATATTATGTTCACCATCTATTCTGTTACGTTTTTACCTTTTAAAAAACGTTTATAATATGAGCTCGATAATTGCAAAATCAAATAAAAATAAAATTGTGTTTAGTTTTCATTAAATTCTTTATTGTTTGCAGAATTCTGTGCGCCACTGTTTACAACCTGATGTAAACAACAACAATTGCTTTGTTTGTTATTCCTCTTTGCACTCTTTTGCACAAACAATCCAATAAATATTGGATAATCTGTAGGCCGAAGTCGCCGTGGTTTAGTAGGTAGTGTGTTGGCTTATTAGACGAAAAGCCAGGGTTCGAACCCCAGGCCAGACATCAAGACAAAATACAAAAAGTATTTCTTCGGCGACTTCTAGATTTCTGGCAAAAACTCTGAGAGTAAATAAAATTCCAATGAAAAAGTTTCTCAAAAATCTGTCGTTCGGAGTCGACTTTAAACTATAGGTCCCGCCACTCATGTATAAAAATTAACACACAACATGAGTGGTGTGAGAAACTAGGTCGTAATCCTGACTAAAGGGTTGTAATGACCAATTATGTATGTATGTATTACAATTACTAGTCAATTGTTCGAAAGATCTTTGTAACGGAGATCTTCTAACCACGATTACTCTCTTCCTCGCCTTCTTGAGATCTCTATAAATGTAAACATAGTTGTTTCGTTATTGTTGTTCGTGTACTTTGTTTACTTTTATGCTTGTAGTGTTTGTTGTTATATTTTTGTTTACTTGTTTATCATTATTTTATGCTAGTGTTTGTTATTATATTACGCAGTGCGATAATTTGTAAATAAGTTCATTGTTTTTGTGCTTTTGTAGCTTTTGTTTATAATTTTATATGTTATATTGTCTATGTTTTCCCATTTTCGTAAAAATACATAACCGTAATGTATAGGACAGAGCTTTGAAACCTACTTTAGAGTTCTTCGGTTGGCGTATAGGAAAAAAGAAAATAAAGCAATAGTGACAGAAAGTACCGACAAGCTCACATTGCGACAATTTGAAATCGTCCGGCCATTTTGATATCTGTGGAGCATTATTATAACGGACGGTGTCTCTAAAGGATAAGTTGGTACCCAATGTGGAACTACCGACACATTTGATGGCTCCAAACTGAATATTATTAAAAGCCTTGCACGAAGGTATATCACAGAATACAGTTCGTTAAGACTTCAGGGCAAATCAAACTTTTGTCAAATGATACCCAAAACGAACGTTGAACTCTGGGCTACAATTGAAAATGAGATTTGTAGATTGTAATGAAGATAGAAGTAGAGATGGATCTGGCATGTTTTGCACAACTTGGACTGCAATTAATTGGAGTCCCCAGAGCAAACATCGGAGGGTACGATCAAGCATCATCCACGGGCAAACACTGGAGATAGAGAGGATAAATAAATCGTAGATTGATATGAAGCCACTTGTAGAGTATAGAAGCAAATGGAGCTCAATCCTCCTCATAAGAGCAACAGGAACTAAGTGTGTAGATGGCCAATTGACAATCAGACAGTATTTCTTTGTCCTGACTTCTGTACTTCCTATCAAAAATGAATTGTGAGCTGTGAGTTAACCCATGAGTCTCGAATGTTTTATACTGGATCTGAAAACTACCGTTACTGTACTATCATTGTGCACCGATTCGTATACTACAGAATAAATCCTCTCTGAAAAACTATACAATCTCGAATGTACTGGTATACTTCATTCCAAAATGTTTGTCAAACTATTTGTACAATGGGCATTCAAGAAGGAAACTCTCTGCCAGGCAATATATTGGAACGGATTAGACTTTGTCTTTAAAGAATGAAACATTTCGTTTCGTACTAGGAATACGTACAACATGGATAGTGTGACATGCTAGATTGTTATCCTAACTAAAAGGGTAGTAATGGCCAATTAAGTATGTAAGTAAGCCACGGTTTGTATGATTTCAATTGCATTAAATTTAGTGAGTTGGTACCGGTGCACGATTGTGCGTGTAGAGTTCGACTCCGAACCACAAATTTTTGAGAAATTTTTAGTGGCAATTCCATTTACTCTCAAAGCTTTTGCCAGAAATCTGCTGAAAGGCAGTTTCTTTCGTTGGAAATGTTTGATCTGGGGTTTGAACTGATGCTTTACGCTTAATAAGCCATCACACCATCTACTAGAAAACGGCGACTACAGCCATGTTTAGCTTAATTCGGCTGAATTTCTGGAACAGCTTGCTGTGCTTAAATGGAATTCTACAATCCTCTAATATTGCTTGTTCAGATTTCTGTACTTGAATTAGTTGATGTAGTTGATGATCTTTATTTATGTTGGATAATCTGTTGGCCGAAGTCGCCGTAATCTAGTAGGTAGAGTGTTGGATTATTAGATGCGAGGCCACGGTTCAAACCCTAGGTCCGATATCAAAAAGAAATAAGAAAAAAATGTGTAGTTCGGAGTCGTCGTTAAAACTGTATAAAATTAACACACGCAATATAAGTAGTGTGCGAAGCTATGTAGTTCGTAATCCTGACTGAAGAATTGTATTGACCAATTATGTACATATGTATGTATGTAATTTGTAGGATTCAAGATGAAACCTTAGCGGAATTTTTCTTGTGGGTTTTGTGTTGTCTTATAGAGCCGAAAACGTATTTTTTATGCTGCTGCTTGGTTTATTTGAAAAGTTATTAATCAGACGATCCCATCCATCTGTCATAATTTGGCGTACATTTTAGTTCAAAAAATATTTTCCATAAGCCTTAATTGCTACACAGAATTCAAAAAACAAAATGTTAGTCATGAGGAATGTTTGAAATGATATGCCAATTCGCTTTAAACACAAATGTTGATTAATCTTGTATTCTTTCGTAATTAACCCTGCTAACCTAACTAACGATACATTGTGTCGGTACTTTGCCAAATTTCTTTTTATATTCACAGTAATTTATTTTGAAAAAAAATATAAACAATTCATACAACAATTTATTTAATAAGATTCATAATATCATTAACAGAAAATGGAATAAAAAAAACAAAAAAAAATTCATAAACAATTTATTAAATGATCGCATAAGAATAAAATGAAAATAATGCCGGCAAAATCATCAACACTTTTATTATCACTTGCGAGTGAATAATCGAAGCACAAGATACCGGCAATCATTGCTTTGCGCACCACAACAATTTCAATAAATTTGAATGACCGCCTAATATATACAGACAGACAGACAGACAAACAGACAAACAAATAAACAAATAAACAGACAAAGAGTCAGATAGATAGACTCTTTAGTTCATTATCAGCTAAAAGAAAAAAAATAATAAAAAACGAAAAAAAAGTAAAAATAAGAAGAAGAAGTCGTAGAAGTGATACATAAAGATTGTGTCTGACATTCGCAAATTAAATTATCGCCCATAAAAATCATTGTAAAGCTTTAAAACCGTCAGAGAAGAAAAAAATTTTTCTTTTTTCTTTTCAACACAAAACAATTCTTATACAGTGAGTCTAAAGCCAGGCTATAAAAAATGCTGATTTAGCACGAAAACAGAACACAAAAGAAAAAAAAAAGAATTTTTTAATAAAACGGGAAGACGCCAAGGCGAATCTTGCCTCTGTGGGTCGTAGGCCTTTTTTTGTTTTGGTTTCGTTTTTGTTTTCGTCTTTGTTTTTGTTTTTATTTCATTATTGATAATTGATTGATTGATTTATGTTGTTGCTGTTTATCTTGTATTTCTTCATCTTATTTTGTGTATACTGTGGGCATGTGATGTACAATTCAAATGTTTTGTGGTAAATTTTGTTTTATTTTCTTTAAAAATTCTTAAAACCATAACGCCTCTGAAGGTTTGACATCAAAATTTTCAATTTGAAAAGGGGTACTCAAACTTGACTAAATATTCTTGAAGTTGTCATTTCTATTTTACACAAATTCTATTCAAAACACATGCGAGGGCGGTCCGAAAAATTAGTGGAGAAAATCAACTCAAAAACTTAAGTCTACTGCAGTGAAATATTTCCAACCACTTTAGTCACTGTACTCTAATATTGACTTATTAGACGTGATTCCTCGGTTCAAATCATAGGTCAGACATCTCCAACAAAACCGAAATATGAAAAAATATTTCTTCGGTGACTTCCTCTCAGCAGATTTCTGGCAAAAACTCTGAAAGTTGCTTAAGAATCTGTCGTTCGGGGCTGACCTTAAACTGTAGGTCCCACCACTCATGTAACAAATTAACACACACAACTTAAGTGACGTCAGAAACTAGATCGTAATCCTGATTGGAAGGTTGTAGTGACCCATTATGTATGTATTATAAATTCTAACCTTGAAGATTTTCAATGGGGTTCACTGTGGAGAGACGCGATTTCCCCGTTGAAAGTTTGAAGGTTGTACCATTGCTCTCTAATTTATCCGTTTTCAAATTTTCCCGAATGCCAGTTTATCCCTCCACCCATATTGTGAGGATATTGTACTAGATACTTTAGCACTTCGTTGAGAGCCTTGCGGCAGGCGAATACAATCCGAAAGGACATTTAGTTGAAAACTTACCCAATGGCCTAAATGCTGGGCATTTCAGAGATATTTCTTCGACAACTGCCTTTCAGCAGATTTCTAGCAAAGACTCTGAGAGTGAAATAAAATTACCATGAAAAGTTTTTTAAAAATCTGTTGTTCGGATTCGACTTTAAACTATAGGTCCAGCCACTTATGTATAAAATTAACACACACAACATAAGTGGTGTGAGAAACTAGGTCGTAATCCTGACTAAAGGGCTTTAATAACCAATTATGTATGTACTAGTATGTATTTTTGAACTGTTTGGCAACATATCAGCAGCCGATTACATCTCCCATGGGCAAGTCAATTGTGCTGCCTTCATCCTTAGGTATAGATTTCCTAGTAAACAAAAGTTGCCTGCCAAATCGCTTCATATAAAAGTGGAGGGCGACTTTGAAAATGGTTGAGAAAGAAACACAAATTTGACAAAAAATTTTGTTATCGATCAACATAAATCCCTTTAAACTTGAGAGCCTTTCCTCAGCAATATTCAATAGCTTCAATGTCCTGGGAAAGGGTTTTGCAATGAAACTAAGCATTAAGAATGAATGAACACTACAAGTTCGAGGATCCATTCTGTACTCTAGATAAGGATTGCATAATGGTGGTACAGTAGACGCAGTCTTCAGGGTCAGAATGAAGCATTCGGAACCCATGGAAAAACTGACAGGTATTTCCAAAGTTACAGTTTACGACTTCAAAATATGTACGCAATTCAATTTGAAATTCAGATACAGAAAGACAATCTGGCCTTCGTTATGCCATCCATAGACTTAGTTCGTCTTGAAGAACATAGGGCATCCTGAGTGCTGAGTCTTGCATCAGTTTATAAAGGACTAGTCGGTCAATAGAATGACTTAAAAATCATTTGTACAGAGTAAGAATTGAATCAAATTCAGAAGCAGATTATATGATGAGCAGACGAAATCACTTGAGCACATCTTGGCATCTATACCGCCGTAATCTGATGAAGACATCTGAAAGCATGAAGTCACCATAGTCTAATAGCTAGTGTGAGGCCACGATTCAAACCCCAGGTCAGATATCTACAACAAAACGAAATCTGAACAAATATTTCTCTGGCAACTGCCTTTCAATAAAGTTCTGGCAAAAACTCTGAGAGTAAAATAAAATTACAATGAAAAACTTTCTCAAGAATCTGTCGTTTGGAGTCGACTTTAAACTGTAGGTCCAGGCCCTCATGCATAAAATTAATACACACAACATAAGTGATGTGAGAAGCTAGGGATTCATTCTATCTCTTGAATGTCAGGTGGATTGGTTTCGTTGCAAAATTCAGCAATTTGAAATGACATAAAGATACGAGAGTAGTGCGATGAGGTGAACTATTGTATATCTTATACATACATATATAAAAATTAATGTGTGCTTATTTGTTAGTGGGTTTTTTTGTTCGTTTGAAGTCTATAGACAGCTAAACGGCTGAACCGATTTTCTTGAAATTTTAGCAGTACCTTCCTGTATGTCTGGAAGGAACTATAAGCTATATAGCTATAGGCTTTTTATTTTAAAATTTCAAGTAGGCGAGGTGCCACGCCCACATACCCAATAAGTATTTAATGTCGCATATCTCATAAACTGCAACAGCTAGAGTCCTCAAATTTTGTATGGACGACTTTGGCGTATATATGAACAAAATGGGCGTGTCACCTCCCATAGTCTATATATATGAATGTTTGTTTGTATCTACCTTATAGAATCGTAAGCTATGCATTTGATCATGTTATGATCGTTAGCAAAATTGTTGCGCATGAGCCGGGGAAGGTTTCTAAGTTGGTATGACTAATTTCCGGCAGGTGGCGTCACTGAAAATTACTTAAAATGATTTAAATCGTAAACTGTGCATTCTTTAATAAAGTTGTTGTGCATGAGTTGACAGGGGTTTGTGCGATTAATTTCCAATGGATGGCGTCACTGAAAATTATTCAAAATGAATGACAAGCAATTGGTCGACCTACACCCCAAGCACGAAAGAAAAAAACATTACGAGCCTCAGAATCGGACGAGCATTGAGACTGGAAAATCATCGAGTATATGCCGTTTGCTTGAACCACTTGAACAACGAGAAGTGAGATTAGAAACTGATCGAATGCTTACTACTCAGGCCTGTTCATCTGACAACGGGAAACAAAATTAATAAAATGATTCAAAATTAATTGGACATTTGTGTAATGTCTTTCCTTCAAATTCATTTTAGTTGGTGGCGCAGCAACATGCGCAGGGTACAGCTAAAATCTATATAATTTGAGATATCTCAACCAATCCTGTTAATTTGCCCTGAACAACTTCAGAACACTGTTCAGTATTGATAAGAATAATTCCCAGCCCAATATCTTATTGGCATCCAAAGGTTCTTCCATCTAATCTGGTTCCTAGCCACAGTGTCTTATTAATTTCTTCTCCTATCATCTGAGCTCTGTGCTTTCCTTAAATGTATAATTTGTGTGTAATTAAATTCATTTTAAAAACTTCTCTAAGAATACATACTTATTTAAAAAAATTGTTTCAAATTACTGAAACCCATTGGTTGGCACAGATGCATTTAAGAGGTAGAAAATCTACTCAAACTGTTCTTGCCTGCCTGCCCTATAAATTTAAGACTTCATTTATAATAATGCCTTATATTAATGTTGTTGTTGTTGTTTGTGTATTTGCTGCAGTTGTTGTTGTCAATGATAATGATGATGATGGTGCTAATTAATATTGAAACGCCTTCGTTTTTAATTTTGTTGAAAAGAAAAAACAGAAACAAAAACAAAAAACAGAGAATTAAACCAAACACTTGCATCTGTTACAATTTCTCTAAATATTGTATTCGTATTCGTATTCGTATAAAATTAGCATCATAAGGGCCTGGAGTTTGAAACACTCTGTCTATGAGTATGGCATGGCATGGCCTGTCTGTGTGACACATTATGGATGTTTTCAGTTGATGTTTGATTGTCAATGCCTGTAGAGAGTAGAGTTGAGACAGAAAATGTGTTTCTTGCCATGGCATGTATATAAAGAGACAAAAGACACATGCTGCACAAACAAAACAAAAAAAGGAATGAAAACATAGCCGTATAAACAAGCAGCAGCAGCAAGCAACACCAAGTATGGTGTGGCAAAAACAAAGCAACAGCAACAATGACAATGCGTTAAACTTAAAGTGAAAAATAATATTAATGACAGACGAACTAACGGACGGACGGACCGACAACACTGCCTATTTATAAGATACACACAACCAGCCAACGCAAAATGATCAGTTCGATGGCATATGAGTTCTGGAAAAACACGACCACCATCACCATCAGTATCACTACCCACACACATGATTTTATTTGTTGTCGCTCCCTTCTCTCTCTTTCTAATTTTAAGAGGAAGTATAACTGAACTCCCTAATCCCTGCATACATTTAAATACAGTTTAAAAACCTCTTTGTATATGTATCTTTAATAATATACGAACGAATGAACGAATGAACGAACGAAACAAACTTGGCATACAACATTAGAAGCAGCAACACAGAGCACTTGGCGTACAGACAGTAATTTTGTCATTAGAAGTTGTTGGTAATTTAATGCACCAAAAAAAAAACACTTTCTTTTGATGTGCGGCATAGTTTGGAACACATGTTGTCGTTGTCATTGTGTTCTGTTGTCTCTCTGTGTCATCGTTTATGGCTGGTTTATGGTTACACTTCCTACAGATTTAATTCGTTTGTTCGTTCACTTATTCTTTTGGAAACAATTTTTGTTTTTAAAGATTTTCATAAACCAAGAACTGATAATGGAATAAAAACTTTCAAACACATCCGTTCTGTTCGGAGTTCGTAAATTGATAGCAAAAGACTATGTTTAGTTAAGAAAGTCTTTAAATCCTTCAAAACAGTTGTTAATTGGGGGGTAAACAGCAGAGATCAGCAATGAGTATTCAAAAAGATGAGTAGATTCAAATCATACTCATAATTTCTGATACTTATACGCATTCATACTTATTTTAATATCATACTCATACTACTCATATTCAAAGTTTGAAATACTCATCGTACTCATATTTAACAATACACATGATTTTGTTGATTTCGAGTCTCCTTTACTCAACATTTACAAGAATCACAAAATAAGTAGGATTCGCGTACTAACGCAACAATACTCACAAGAAGGTTGTGTGTCTTTGTTTTTTCTTTGTAAATGCAACAACAACTAAGATTGTAAATTTTAATGAATGATTCGAACCACTCTAATCATTTATGAGTATTATAAGTATTTTTCTAAATTTGTGAATCTGAATGAGTAGTCGTATGAATGAAACATATTTCGAATGTTATGAGTTCAATGTCAACGTTGTACTCATACTCATTGCAACTTGTACTTATAAATCAATGTTGTACTGAGTACGAATGAATCAGAGTAGTTGGATTTCAATACTGTTGACTCACTTATATTCAAAATTTCATGAGTACTTATGAGTAGCGAAAAAACGATTAATTGCTGATCTCTGGTAAGCACTTAAAGCTAAAAGATTAGAACATTAAGGGTATTCTGTGAAAACAAAAAGTTTAACGAAAAGGATTAAATAAGAACAGAAGAATAAATTTGTTGCAGTATTTAAGGCATCGTTTCCAAATATTGAAGAGGTCCCATATCTCTAGAGGCCTCATCCCCCAAGTGCTGTACTGTCAACATTGACTGCACATTTTCATCCCAGAAACCTGATGAGCACGATGAGAGCCGAGTTTGCTTACAAAAGAACAAGGACGAAGACCCGAAGACGTTTCAATGCACAACATAAATGGTCAGTACAACCCTTCAGTCAGAAGTACGACCTCACACCATTTAGTTTGTTTTACACATGAGTGGGGTGACCTACAGTTTAAAGTCAACTCCGAACGACAGACTTTTAAGAAAGTTTTTTATGGCAATTTTATTTCACTCTCAAAGTTATTGCCAGAAATCTGTTGAGAGGAAGTTGGGGTTTGAACCGTGCCCTCACGACTAATAAGCCAACACACTACCTCCCAAGACTTCATGTGTGGGACATAACATCGCTAATATATGCAAGTGGAAAGTTAGGTCGTAATCCTAACTGAAGGATTGTAATAACCGATTATGTACGCATGTCCTTTTAAAGGAAATAAAACTAATTCGCCGCCAGCGATAAAGTCAACTCACAAATAAATCATTGAAGGGGACAGGAAAATAATAGAGAATGGAGTTGTAAAATAATTTGTATAAATAATAATAAATAATTAATAAATAATAAATAATCCTGCGTTAAATTTTAACAGTCGTCCTTTCAAATTTTCCAAGAAAAAACTTTTTAATTTTTTTATTGAATGCAGGCCTATTTATCGTATGATAAAAATGTCAATCAGAATCTAAAAATTATATTTCTTTTTTATTACAGGTTTTATCTCCTACGCCGTTATCAATTATACTGAAATTCGAAGGAAGTGCACAGGTAAATTATTTTTAAAGGCCTTCATTGATAACAAGAAAGGAAATAAATAAATAAATCAAAATGCATTTAATTAAATAAAAAACCGGCCCTTATTTAGAATGCCAAGCCCTAACAAAAATATTTTGACAATTTTAAAGGGTAGGCCAATTAAAAGTTTAAATTTAAAATGCGCAATAAAACAAAAACGCTTTGAAAAATTTGCCAAATTAATTTTTTGTTGTGAAGTACAATTGTTCCGTTTAGAAACGGAATAGGATTTCATACATATGGCTGTCGCGACTGGTGTCACAGAACCTCATTCGATCAATTTTCATGCACTTTTTCGAGTATAGGGGGTCGTATCGCGGCAATGGCATCACGAATGTTGGCCTTCAAATGCTCAATTGTCTCTGGTTTGTCAGTATAACACTTTTCTTTAATGGCTTCTTTCAGAAAATAGTTCAACGGTACAAATCGAAACTTCTTGGCGGACAGTTGACATCACCATTTTGAATAATTCAACAGCCATCAAACGTTTGACGCAATAAATCAATTGTGGCATAAGATGTGCTGCAAGTTGCATGATTCTGTTAAAACCAAACATCGTTCACATCACTACCATGAAGAGCGGTTATCATAGCGCGATAGGTGTCTCCATTGACCGTAATGCTAGCGCTGTCCTCATTTTCATAGAAATATGGGCGAATGATGCCTCCGCTCCACAAGCCGCACTAAACAGTCACTCGTAATGGGTGCATTGGCTTCTGCAAGACCACGTGTGTGAAATATGAAACCCAAATACGGCAATTTTGCTTATTTACGTACCCACCAAGATGAAAATGAGTTGCATCCGAAAAGATGATTTTTTCCTACGAGCGCGCTCACATCTTGGCACTTCAACAATGAAACCAGTTTCACGAACTTTAGCAGTATACCTGCGTATGAAGGGCACTGTTGGTCCTTCTCTGCAACCAAATTTTGTACAACATTTTCGTACATTTTCCGACCAATTGGCTTTGTTGTGGATATAATTTTCCAATAAATCCAAACGTAGTCGCCCTAGTCTAGTAGATAGTATGTTGGCTTATTAGACATAAAGCCAGGGTTCGAGCCCCAGGCCATACATCAAGACAAAAATACAAAAAGTATTTCTTCGGCGACTTCCTCTCAGCAAAAACTCTGGAGAGTAAATAAAAATTGCCATGAAAAGTTTCTCAAAAATCTGTCATTCGGAGTCGACTTCAAATCGTAGGTCCCGCCACTCATGTATAAAATTTACAGACACAACGTGAGTGGTGTGAGATGATAGTTCGTAATCCGTGGTTGTAATGGCCAATTATGTATGTGAATCCCAACGTTGCTCAAGCGTAAATCATTATGTTCAGTGGAGAGAATATACTGAATTATGTGACAGAATAGAATGACATAAGTATTGCCAGATTCAAAAACACGATTGGTTCAAATTTAAACCGATTGATGGCTTACCCGATATTTACAGTTCATTATTAAATACAGTTTAAAATGCATTATCAGTACGACTAATAAATAATGGTTCTCACTCTATCTGTTACAAAAACTAACCTTAAAAAATGAGATAACTGTCATAAAAAAGAAATAACGGTAAATTTATGATGGATTATTACAGCAACGCCCAAAGGCGATAAACAACCAACAAACTAACCCTCTCTCTGGTAAAACATTACCTTTAGATTTCAATAATAAAACTGAAACTGAATCAGAGTGAAGGCAAATAAAGTAAATTTTGTTTTTATTTTATTGTTTAACAAATAAATATTAAAAAAGAAAAAATTATTAATAAAAAACCATACAAAAAACACTCTGGGACAGACCCTTGTTTCAATATCGAGTTCAGGGATTCATTTTCAAATGACAGACAAACAGAGGCCTTCTATGAAAGGAAATTTGTGAGGCTTGGATGCCATAAAAAATACCATATCAAGGGAAAATTATTTTAAAACAAAAACAACAACAAAAAACCCTATAAATGAGTTAAAAGCTGTTGTTGTTGTTGCTGTCATTAAATGTAGAGATAAGAATTTTATTTTCATTTTATTTTTGCTTTGTTGGCCCTCCAAACAAAGCCGAAACTCTGGTTTATTTTTTTCTGTAGGCTTTAGTCCGTAGAGCATTAAAAATTGTAGATTGATTTCCCCACTATAAAGTGTTGCTGGTATATCATGTTTATTTCTTTGCTTTTGTTTTTGTTTTTATTCTTTTTTATTGAAAACAATATTTATTGAAGAGGTTTCTATTATGGTTACGATATTTGACTGGAGATTATTTCCGAAAGATAGAATTGTTGTTCCCGTGTTAGAAGACACTTTTTATGGTTTTTTTTTTGTTTTTTTTTTGGTTTTTGTTTTGAGTTAAGTAAAGAGGCGCCATTAATCATTTATTAATCATAATGCCACAGCGATAAATAAATTTATATGACAGTGGGCTTAACAATGCAAATAAATGTTTCGAAAAATAAAAAAAACACAAAGGAAATATCGATAAAAAAGATAAATTCAGGTATTTTCAGAATTCAAATTCAAATTCTAGTATGGAAACTACTTTTTTTGAATGGCAGGCACAGTGGTAAAAACAATACAAAAAGTGAATAAAATAAGTTGCAGTTATTGAAAGAAAATTCAGATTCAGATTTTCTTAAGCGAAGTAAGTATGAAGATTAGTTCAAAGGGGTAAAAACGTTAAGACGCCAGAAAACTATATAAAAACAAACAAATTTTTTTTGTTCGACCAACACTTAGGGTATGGCCCCTACTAATGTAGAGCAACTCGGAAAATATGTTAAGGGAAGGAAAAGTAGAAGAAAAAGCGATTAGTATTTGTGGACACTAGATTTGAATTTCTTTATATCATAAGCTACAGGAAGGCAGTTCCACATGCGAATAGTCCGCCTAAAGAACGACTTTGTTCTGTAATGCAGTGTGAGATCCACTATAAAAAATATATCGCAATATATTGAAAATACCAGAATCTTCTAGCAAAACAAACAATATTTAGAATACATGGTAGGTTTACATGTTCAGTGTCGGACGTTTCACAATTTTTTCTTTTGTTTTTGTACAACCAACACTTAGGGGATGGCCAATACTCATGCAGTGCATTGTGTTGAAACAAGGAAAATATGTTATGGGAAAGAAGAAAGAGGGAATAGTGTTTGTGGAGACTAGATTTGAATCCCTTTATACCATAAGTGATAGAAGGGCCTCTGCAGGAAGGCAGTTCCACATACGAATAGTCTAACAAAACAAAGAATATTTGGAATGCATGTCAGGTTTACCCGTTCGGTGTCGGTGGTGATTTTTTCTTTTTCTACGACCACCGCTCAGGTTATGGCTCCTACTCATGCAGAAAATTGTGTTGGAACAAGGAAAATATGTTATGGGAAAGAGGAAATAGGGAATAGTTTTAAATCTCTTTATATCAGAAGAGACAGGAAAAACCTCTACAGGAAGGGAGTTCCACATGCGAATATTCCGGCTAAAGAACGAATGTAATGTAGTGTGTAACCCACTGCCCATTGATCACAAACGGTTGTATTCGCCGAGGAAGATGAGTGTTATGTTCTCTCGGAACAAGTCCCCTTATTTTGCTCAAGCTAAATCCATTGTAGTAGGTATCGAACAGTGAAGCCACATTGCAACGCTGCTTCAATGAATCAATAGAGTTGGATATCCTAACGTCATTAATGAGCGTCTTCGCTCTCTTCTGTATGCGGTCGAGATGTCTCAAAATAGACTTTGAGGCACTGGCTCATATATTAGAGTTGTATTCCATTCATGGTCGTATATAAGTGGTGTAAATAGTAAAAAGATCAGATTAAGTGAAGTATTTCTTGCATCGTCTTAAGAAACCGAGGCACTTGAATGCTTCTTTCGATACATGCAAAATTTGCTGATTCTAGCGAATATTACTCTGAATTTACATGGCCAGAAAGAAAGAGATTTGGAAGGAATTAAGGATTATTACCTCCTAATTGTCATAATTACTTGGCACTGCGTAGTTGAATGTTTGACGAAAAGAATGGATTAAGAGGTTAATCGATTAAACATTTACTTTGCAATTGCTTCGTTTAAGATGAGCTTAGATTTAGATATCTTAGTGTATGTCTTTGCCATGAACTTAGCGCTGTCAATGATACTCTGGTCAATTTCATTTTTTATTTGCTGTCACGTGGATTGCAGCCTCTGGCGTAGAGGTGGCTTTACGCTGAACTATTTCAGACCGGCTTTTCAGGGATTTCATGATTTAAGGGGCAATGAAATACTCATGCAATACGTACATCATTGGACAACCCTTCAGTTACTTTTACGACCTAGCTTCTCACAGCACTAATGTTGAATGCGAATCTTAGACATGACTGGCGGGACCTATAGTTTAAAGTCGATCCCGAATGACTGACAATTTTATTTATATAAAGTGTTTTTGCACACAAATCTGCTGAGAGACAGTCATCGAAGAAATATTTTTTCATATTTCGTTTTGTTTGAGATATATGGCCTGGGTGTTTGAACCGCGGCCAGCACACTACCAACTAGACCACGGTGACTGCACCTTCTGGTTTAGGTTTTATGTTGAACTAACTCAGCTCTGGCTCTTCGGGCGTTCATTGCTTAAGGAGCAACGAAATACTCACTAATTCAAATATTATTGTCGGAATCTTATCTGAAGAATGTAGTGGGAAGTGATTTCCACATAAGGGAATTGAATAAGATTCAGGGTAAAAAATGATTGTATTATTTTTCAAACTGAATTATTTGCTATTTATAGGGGCGAAAACAGACTAAGATATTCGGATACTATCAGATAATCGTCAGATTTGATGTCGCCGTGGTCTAGTAGGTAGTGTGTTGCCTTATTAGACGAAAAGCCAGGGTTCGAGCCCCAGGCCAGATATCAAAATAAAATACAAAAAGTATTCCTTGGGAAAATTCCTTCAGCAGATTTCTGGCAAAAACTCTGAGAGTAAATAAAAATTGCCATGAAAGTTTCCAAAAATCTGTCGTTCGGAGTCGACCTTAAACTGTAAGTCCCACCACTCATGAATAAAATTAACACACACAACATAAGTAGTGTGAGAAATTAGAAACTGTGGGTTAGTTCGACCTCCGTGTACTGTACTTGTCTTAATTGACAAGTACACGTCCTCTATCCTAATCTAAACTAGTGTTACGCCTCCAAAGTAAGATTTTTATTTCCTTTAAACTTCTCTAGTAGTTTCTGTAACTTAATGCATAAGATCCAATACAATCTTGTCCTTCTGGCACAGAATTGAAAACGATCAAGATATTTAGTAGCCCGATTACCTTCAATTCTTGTGTTCTCGAAAATGAAAATGTATACAGGATCAAGTATTTATTCTTATCAACTTTACCTTTCGATATCTCTCAGATTGTCCGTTGACTGTAACGTTTTCCGTGGTGAAGATTTATTCTAGAAACTTCAATTATTGATGTCTAATGGACAGTATTCTATAGGTCAATGCTCTCATATATTTGCTCATTGTTGCAGTTTGAACGATATCAAGTCGAGTCAAGGTCATATGAGCCCAAGTCATTTGGGCATCCGTAGAATTTGCGAGTCAAAGAAATAGAAAGAGACTGCATTTCATTTCAGGCAACCTAGATGCCTTGTCTTGGTGTTACTTTAACGTAGAACATAAATGCATGGTTGAACATTGTAGATTACTAGAATAGCAAATCCAGAATTTTTTGGCCTTCCCTGGCAATGGAAAAACTTAGAAATGTTGAACTTTGTAAGAGGACTGATGGCGCCTAATGGGTGTATATACTTATGTCTATGCGGAAAGTCGAAAACTATGGATGATGAATTGATTAATAGATAAGATATTACGCCAGTGCTTAGCTTTACGGAAGCTTAGACTTAATCATCCCAGTGCATGTTTATCGCATGATCACAGCTTTCTCAATCTTACCGAAAATATAGTAAATTTCGTTGGTTTTTCCTTTGTCTTATGTACCTTTCAGTTTAGCAGAGACTTTTCCCTGATCTATTTTAAGTTTGGATTCATTCTTGAAAGGCAACGAGGTATATTTTAAGGAAGGCGATGTATTTACTTATCTTGGGCAAGCCTATTAAAGTTCAATGACTATTGCTTGAATCTAAACTGAGGACTGTGGTGGGAATTAGTTACTACAACAGGGATAAGCTTTATTTCTCTAGCTCAAGTATTAACTATTTATAGGGCTGACTGAGATATTCGGATGTTAACAGTTAATTGAAGCCGCGGTAGTCTAGTAGGTAGTGTGTTGGGTTATTAGACAAAAGCCTGTGGTTCAAATCTCTTTTCAGACAACTCAAACAATACGAAATATGAAAAATGTTTTCATTCAGTGATCGGTGAAACACTGAGAGAAAATAATATGGCCATGAAACTCGACTTAAAGGGTTATACTAATGAATTGAGTAAATACCAGATAAATGGATACAAAACAAAATGGCAAGACTTTCTTGTGTGAGTTATGTACAAGCGGTCCTTAAACGTACTCGTTAATAATAATGACAACCTATCTAACCTAATATAGTACTATGTTCAGATATGCACTTTTATTGAGAATATGTTCGGTTTATAGAGTGCAATATTTTAAGTGTTCAGGCATAATAATATACGCAGTCCAGTTCAGCTTATTCAATATTCATTTGACAACTGGTAAACAAAACAGCTGGTTGTTTCAACAACATTGTTTTTATTTTGTTTTGTTGTTTTTTTTTTGTTTGCCGTTATTGACATTTTAGTTGTCAAATATCAACAAAAAGTGTTCGCTCAATTGTAATATGCTAACTAAACACGTTTATGACAGTGCTGCATTTTATGTTTTACTCAATATTATAACAACATGCCTATTTATTGCGCAATTATTAATTGAAACTTTATATAAAATATTGAGCTCAATAATGGTGTTTATTGCGATTTTCGCAATAAAGGTGCATATCTGAACACAGTATAACCTAACATTAGCTAGAAACGAATGTTAGAGGAACCGAAGTTAGATATTTAACTATTGGCCATTTTTCATTCTAAGCTGACTTATTTAATTGTACATTTAAATATGATTCAAAAACCCTAAAGAATCATACAAAAAAATTATTTTTTAATGTCAATATAAAGCTCCGCCGTGGAGAAGGGTAGTGTTGTTTAATATTGTTTTTTTATTACCCTCCATTATCATATTCTGTTGAAAATAATTACCATAAAAATAAATCAAGACAATGGTTAGTCATGATAAATCAACAATTTAATCAATTCTTTTGAATTAAAAAAAAAAAACGTTTATTTTTCTTTTCTTACATAAAAGAGTTACAAACCGCTTTTTTGTTTTTCTTTTATAAATATGCACAAACAATTTTAATAATTTTATTATTTTCAAATATTTAATTAACAAAACAAATATTTGTTAAAAAACAAAAAAAAAAACAAAAACAAACTTATTATCTGGAGTTCAACTTCAATGCAGTTGTTGTGGAAAAAATACCACAAGAGTTTAACGTTGAATAACACCAAAGACAGTGGGGCCTTGTTAAATATAACACCGCTTTAATTGAAAATATGAATATAAACAAAAAACGAATGTATTTTTTTAATTTAAATGCTTTTTTTTGATTGGCTTTAATTCATTGGCATTTCAACCTCTCCGTTTACTGTTTATTTAATAACAGCCAAGGCAGTGGTATTATTAAAACCCCCACCACTTCACACCTTATTTACAAGTTTAACTAATAACGCCTGCTGCGTTTTTCGTTCCTTTTTCTCTTTGCTTTCAAGTTGAGATCATAAGTTTCATTATATTTATGATACGTTACGTTTTTAATCTTTTTCTTGTAAAAACCAAAATGTTGCAAATTTGTTTTGGGGGCAGGCAGGGGACCGACGATCGCTCTTACAAATCATACGAAACTATCAACACCAATATGTTTGAATACATTTTTGTTGTTGTTTTTGTATTTCCCCCTGTGTTTTTCTTTATAATTTTGTTTTTATTGTGCCACACTCTGTTGCAGTTGCATGGTTATTCATTTGAAATGTTTTTAATTTTAATTGCTAAAGCACGTTTCATGTTGCTGTTGCTGTATTGCTTTGTGGCGTGGTGCATTTTGGTATTTGCCACCAAATTCATATACAATACATATACTCGTATAATTGTTGTTGCTGTTATTGCCCATTTCTGGGCATCAAGTCACGAGTATGGCAAATCATATGGAACAAGTTAAAGTTATGCCCCTTAAACATGTTCACTCGTTCATTCAAACATGCATGTATACATAGCGAGTCAGTCAGTCAGTTAGTTACTGTGTGGCTTTGTTTTATTGTTGAGTTGCGCTTCATATGGTTTTGCAGTTGTAAGATCAACAACGTTCCATAAGAGTTTTTCAAGGTTACCATACATGGGGTTTCTTCATGATTTGCTACGTATACGAGTATGTTGTTGATGCCTTCAAACAAGTTTTCAGGGGCAACAATTTTTCATACTTAATATTGGGTGTTCAAATAAGATGTTTGCAGATTCTTTTAGAATCTAAAAGTACTTCGTACCATCACTGCAAAGGGTGCATGCAACATGCGAAGCAATTTTAAAGGCATTCGATAAAGTCTGCTGATAGCAATTTTAATAATAAATTGAAGATCGCTTCTAAAAGAAAAGCCAAGGACCTGCTGAGGTATGGACAACCAAGTTTTAGAAGGAACTACGGATATTGACTGTTTTGCATACTGATCCCCCGACCAGATGATCAGAAAACCAGTTCGTAATATCACATGACAATGATCAAGAACTCTTCTGCACTGAATGGTTCTCATAGCAGTCATCTGAGCATGGGTTGTAGCACGAACAACAAAACGAGATCATCGACACAAGGTCTTTTGCAAAAGTTTCAATGCAGAAAAATGCATCGCAAAAAGTCTATTGACGGCCTATGTTGAGTAAAGTGCCTCTTACATTCATACATTATAGACCTTTACAACAGTATAGTCAAGATAACGACCAAGCTTCACATCACACGTGTTCATTTTATCCATATGAGACCTAGAGTCCCATCGAACCCGAACGTTAGATTTGAGAAGACTTTTCAGGGCAGCGAGTTACTCTCAGAACTTTGAATAGTAGACTACTGAGAGGTCATCGTTTCCTTTCTTGGGTGCCTCAAATATGACTTTTCAAATCGTCCTTTCGCCTAGAAAGCCAACACACCACTCATTAGATTATGGTGCCCTAGACTAAGGGACCCGCAATTATCTGAAAAATTACGGAAGCCGATGACTTGAAATCTTCGTTGGCAATTGTTCTATCCAACGTCAGTTGATTTCAAATCTCCTTTTTCTGTTCTTTAAAACTTCATTATGGTCTGGGCTTATTAAATCCCTTGTTGCTCAATCAGTTTAGAAAATACTGGTATTAATCCACCAACCCTATTTTCCATAACACAGTGTCAGCATTATTCAGGAATCCGATTTCTGTACAACAATCAGTTAATTTCTACGTCCAGCACGGGTACCACAATTGGATTATTATTTGATCACAAGTAAAGCAGAAGACACCACATTTATTCCAACCTTGAGATCCTGGTGAAGATTAGGATATAGGATAGGATATAGGATAGGATATAGGATAGGATATAGGATAGGATATAGGATAGGATATAGGATAGGATATAGGATAGGATATAGGATAGGATATAGGATAGGATATAGGATAGGATATAGGATAGGATATAGGATAGGATATAGGATAGGATATAGGATAGGATATAGGATAGGATATAGGATAGGATATAGGATAGGATATAGGATAGGATATAGGATAGGATATAGGATAGGATATAGGATAGGATATAGGATAGGATATAGGATAGGATATAGGATAGGATATAGGATAGGATATAGGATAGGATATAGGATAGGATATAGGCTAGCATATAGGATAGGATATAGGATAGGATATAGGATAGGATATAGGATAGGATATAGGATAGGATATAGGATAGGATATAGGATAGCATATAGGATAGGATATAGGATAGGATATAGGATAGGATATAGGATAGGATATAGGATAGGATATAGGATAGGATGTAGGATATGATGTAGGATAGGATATAGGATAGGATATAGGATAGGATATAGGATAGGATGTAGGATATGATGTAGGATAGGATATAGGATAGGATATAGGATAGGATATAGGCTAGCATATAGGATAGGATATAGGATAAGATATAGGATAGGATATAGGATACGATATAGGATGGGATATAGGATAGAATAGATGATACGATATAGGACAGAATATAGAATAGTCCATTATGATTAACCACCGCTGTTTCCATTCTCTCTGGGTTCATGCAGCAATTAGTATATCAGAAAGTTTTAGCGATAGCCTGCGCTACAAAAGACAGTCAGTGTTTTCACATAATAAAATCAGATCTAAAGCTTAAATACATATATGTCGGCCAGTACATTGTCGTGAATGCCTAGGAGCTCATATTAACCAGTCTTAAATTTAGTCCAGCTAGTCCCTCCTACGACCGAATATGGAGTTTTCATAAACGATAGTATCTGCCCAGATATCGATTTACATTGTGAACATCTAATAGCCGTGATGTACGCCAACAAAACAGAGCAAAAATTAAGCAGAGTGGTGAACTCTGAAATTTATTGAAGTTTTGATTGCTCCACTCTCTTATAGAGCCATCGCTGAGGAATGCAAGTGATATTAATGCCAACAAAAAGAGTTTAACAACGTTAAGTTACAAGACAACCTAATTGACAACACCAAAACGGGGAATTACTTTTGCTGGAAACCTCTTATGCCAAAATCGGTCATACTGTTTGTGTTGCTTCTGACACTATGTTGTAGAAACCACATACAGTCCATCAATTTTCAATTGGAAGACAAGAACCATGTTCTTATAGTTGTTATACATATGTGGGCTTAAAATGAGATTGGATCAACAAGTTTGGACTATCGAAACCCCTTCTCTATTGCGGAGTACGGCGATAAAAAGTCGCCGTAGTCTAGAAGTGTGTTGGCTTACTAAACATGAGACCCGGTTCAAACCCCAGGTCTGACATCTCCAACAAAATGAAATAAAAAATATTTCTGCGGCGAATGCCTCTCAGCAGATTTCAGGCAAAAACTCTAAGAGTAAAAAAAGTTGCCGTGAAAAGTTTCTCAAAACTCTGTCGTTCGCAGTTGACTTTAAACTGTAGGTCCCATCACTCAAGTATAAAATTGCAGAACATAACTGCTGTGAGGAGCTAGGTCGTAATCCTAACTGAAGGGTTGTAATGACTAATTATGTATGTATGTGTGTATGTACCCCGTGTTGATGAATAAAATGCTCCCGTTTGAGTCACCACTTTTGTAGTAAGTTTTTACTACGGTTCTACTAACGATCCTTCTAATGAGCCTTGCCAGATTGACGGTTTTTTATACCGCTAAACAGATAATCCAATAGTTTAAGGACTTACCGTTTGAACTGTAATTTTCCTTAAAAGAAATCACTGCAAACAATTTATTTTTACCCCCAATAAAACATATTTTTTTTCTTTTTGGTTCTCAACCTCATTGTATCGGTACTGTTAACTTCAGCAAATTGCTTGTGTGTTATAAAATAGCCAGTAAACATAACTTTACTCTGTATTTAGTTTGATTTTCCCAATAAAGCCGCTCAAGATCGTGTTTATAACAACCCTTTTGGGCTAAATTTAAACAACACATACATATACATGCATATGTACATGTAAAGGTTTTATAAGGCAATAAAGGCGTTGTTTAAAGTCTTGTTATCTACGGCTGCAAAGGATAGTGTTGTGCAGTAATCTTGGTTTCAAATCAGATTTTTGTCTAGGGCTGTAATAATTTTTAAAATGAAATACTTGTATTGCCTTAAAGCATAGTTTGATGGTAATAGAGATATTGTTTTATCTCTGCCAGAGAATTTAAACCTCAGGAGGCCTATGTTGTGGTATGTCGGCTGTGGTAGTATGCACAATGATGGACAAGGCTAAGGAGAGAGATAAAAATGATATGTTTCTTGTTAATTAGTTACACATTGTCTGAGTTAAAGTACTCTTCTTTAGTATTTTTTTTATTATTTTTATAATTTTATTCCCATATTTTTTGTGTTCTGCTGTAGTTGTAGTTAACAGAACAGTGGGGAGTAGACTAAGAAGTTAAAAAAAAACTAATTTTATGAGTCTACAAATAAATTTTATTTACTTTTTTAAATAATTATTCGGGGTATTTTTTTGCATAATTTATGTAAGAAAAACAAACGAAAGAAAATAAATAAAAAAACCGATAATGAAAATAATAAAAATCTGTCAAAAACATTTGTCTGGTTCTTCAATTCCAAATGACATTAATTTGCTTGGAATTATTTGAAAAACAAACACGAAATAAAAAAATTCACAAAAAAATAAATGAAAATAATCCATAAGCGTACATACGTATTTTTGTTTATTTATATACGAATCACATTAAATAAAATGAATTGTTGTTGAATTGTCATTAAATATATTTGTTTGGCCTTCCTTTTTAACGCTTTAAGCGCCAACTCATTTTCGCTTTAAAAAAATCATAATTATTAATATATATAAATCAATAATTATTGTGTCATGTTCATGAAACTGAAGTTGCTTATGAACTCCTTAAATCTTGTTAATTGGCGATTGTAACTGTAAATATATAATTTGTTTGTCAAGCTTAATCTCCTTGCAAGGTGGTGGACAATATTTCTAAAACGATTTCAGATATTCTTTTGCGTGAAGCTGCCATTTGTTTCCGATAAGTTTCATAGCGGAATTCTTCGAATTCCGAGCATTCTTCGCTTTAACGTGAAGAGAAATATTGCCAGTGTCGGGGGACAAGTTGAATCTACAGTGAACGCCATAAGTGAGTCAACACTTTTGTTCTTAAGTATAAAAAAAGTTCCTTTATCATGAATTGTTGTTTTTGTTTTAACATTTTATAAGTAATAAATAAACGTTTTTATTTTTGGAAATTTATTCGACTATTCTCATTTACTTTTCTCGCTATCGTAAGAAAATGAATTATTTCAGTGGTGTTTACTCACTTTTGACGCTCAGTCTACATTTTTATTTTAATTTAAGCGCCTTCTATTACACATTAAGCCCTTTTATGTACAATTCAATTTAGGAAGCTTATATCGCGTGGGCTTAGCTTATTTAGAGTCGCCGTAGTCTAGTAGGTAGTGTGCTGGCTTATTAGACGTAATGACATGGTTCAAACCGCAGGTAAAACATCAAAACCCAATTTGAAAAAATATTTCGTTGGCGGCGACTTTCTCTCAGCAGATTTCTGGCAAAAACTCTGAATGTAAAAATAAAATTGCCATGTAAAGTTTCTCAAAAATCTGTCGTTCGGAGTCGACTTTAAACTGTAGGTCCCACCACTCATGTATAAAATTAATACACACAACATAAGTGGTGTGAAAAACTAGGTAATCCTGGCTGAAGGGTTGTAATGGCCAATTATGTATGTTTATAGGGTGGGTCATTTAAAAGTTTAAATTTAAAACTGCAATAAAACAAAAACAGATTGACATTTTTCCAAATTTTTTTTCTAGCTGTGAAGTACAATTGTTCCGATTAGAAATGGAATATTATTTCATTTATATGGCTGCCGCGACTGGCCTCACAGTACTTCACTCGATCGGACAAACTTTTGTGGACTTTCTCGAGTGTATGTGTTCGGATCTCAAAAACGTTTTGAAATTTTGCAAAATTAATTTTTTGTTGTAAAGTACAATTGTTTCGGATAGAAATGGAATATCATTTCATTCATTTGGCTGTCGCGGCTGGTATCATAGTGCCTCATTTCATCGTGTCAATTTATTTATCGTATCTCGACAATGGCATCAGGAATGTTGACCTCCAAATGCTCAATTGCCTTTGGTTTGTCAGCATTATACTTTTCTTTAACGACGCCTTACAGAAAATAGTACAACGGGGTCAAATCGCAGCTTCTCGGTGGCCAATTGACATCACCATTTTGGCTAATTAAGCGGCCATCAAATGTTTGAAGCAATAAATCGATTGTGGCAAGAGATATGTGGCAAGTTGCATCATACTATTGAAACCAAACATCGTTCCTATCAATAACATGAAGAGCGGCGACAAAGAAATCAGTTATCATGATGCGACAAGTGTCTCCATTGACCGTAATGGTAGCGCCGTCTTCAATTTCAAAGAAATATGGGGCAATGATGTCTATGCTCTACAAACCGCACCATACAGTCACTCATAATGGGTACATTGGCTTCTGTAAGACCACTTATGGGCTTTCTAAGCCCGAAATACCGCAATTTTGCTTATTAACATACCCACCAAGATGAAAATGAGCGTCATTCGAAAAGATGATTTTTTTTCGGAAAAATCGACGTCAATGTGACGTTTCTCGTGGGTCCATTTACTAACTCAACTCTTGAACCAATAGAACTTTGTAAGGCATCATATCGAAAATTAAAATTTTCAATTCTTGAGAACGATGGCGAGTTGATGTTGATGGACACACTCTCAGCCACAGCTTCGTTATTTTTCTGGTATACACACTGTACGAGCACGCTTACATCTTGGCATATCAACAATGAAACCAGTCTCACAAACTTTAGCAATAAACTTGTGTATACCGGGCACTGTTGGTGCTTCCCTGCGACCAAATTGTGTACGATATTTTCGTGCAATTTCCGACTAATTGTCTTTATTATCGAAATAAATTTCCAATCAAACCCAACGTTGCTCAAGCATAAAACGATTCATTACATTCAGTGGAGGTAAGATACTGAATTTTGCGACAGAATAGAATGACATTAGTATTGTCAGATTCGAAATGATCGATGCTTCAAATTTAAGGCAATAGGTGGGCCACCCGTTACAACGTTGGTCTTCAATGGTTTAAGTATTTATTTTTTCTACATTTTTTTTCTATTTTGCTTAATGTCCGTTATTATTTTATGCTCCATGAATTTGTAATGTTATGTTTCTAATTTGTTTTTATATTTTTTTTTATTTCTACATATGTAAACATTCTTTCATTTATTTTCCATTGACACATACATATATACATACATACATACATACATATGTATATACATTCATGCATATGCATATGTAGGTATATTTGTATACATAGATTATTATATGCCATAATGTTTTTGTAACCTTTTTGATCAGAGTCTAGAAAAAATGTTTCCAAATGTGTTTGTTTTTCTTTTTGTTGTTTCTTTTGTTTAATTTCAAAAAATAATTCACAACTAAATTCGTTCACATTCAATTCATTCATTGTTAAACATTTCTGTTTACAAAAAGGACCTTTTTTGACATCCTTTTTGTCAGCTTCTTTGGTTTGGTCTTTCTAACAGTTTTTTCTACAAATAGAAACCAATTAAAAAAATACGTAAGTAAATATAATTTTGTATGAGCGAATTAAAAGCTTAATATAATTTTGCCTTGGGATTTTATTTAAAAATAATGTTTGGAAATCTAAACGAGGGAGAGAGCGAAATTTCAAATAAAATGTTTTATTTACACAAATTACACGTAAAAGAACAAATACAAGTATTTTTTTTTTAATTTAATTTACCTCAAAAACTTGCTGCTGCAAAAAAGTTGGACTCGTCTCTGGATTACATACATAATTGGTCATTACAACCCTTCAGTCAGGATTACGACCTAGTTTCTTACATCACTTATGTTGTGTGGGTTAATTTTATACACGAGTAGCCGGACCTACAGTTTAAAGTCGATTCCGAACGAGAGATTCTCGAGAAACTTTTCATGGCAATTTTTTATTGACTCTCAGAGTTTTTGCCAGAAATCTGCTGAGAGAAAGTCGCCGAAGAAATACTTTTTGTATTTATGTCTTGATGTCTGGCTTGGGGCTCGAACCCTGGCTTTTCGTATAATAAGCCAACACACTACCTACTAGACCACGGCGACTCTGGATTGCATTTCCTTTATATAAATCCACGCTTAAGATGTTAACAATACAGAGAAAGTAGCATTCTCTTTATATTCCTTTTCTAAGGCCCTGAGTATAAAGAGTATAGTAAGCAAGAGGTGTGTTTAAGTGGCTGTGATTATTTGACTGAAGGAAGGCTTTTATTTTATTTTCCCGAACAGTCTACTTTGAGTTCTAACACCTTGTCCAACGATCATAGCGAAAACAATTATCCGGGGCTTTCAAGAAAGCATTGTTCATCTCCAGAGTCAAGTCGTTTTAGACTGATTCGTTTCGTCTGACTTAGAAAAAAAAACAGACACTTGAGGTTGAATTTGGAGAATATTTTCCCTTGAGATCATGCATTACTCTGCTGTCATTGGGTATCAAACACGAATTTATTGGTGGAGTTTCTACAAGTTTTGACAAAAGTCAACTGTAAGATGCCTATTTATAGCAGAGAAGTTGTCCTTCCAGTTAAAGGGGCAGTCACGGACTTATATTGCCACTTTTGCAGTTTAAAGTCGACTCCGAATAACAGATTTTTGAGAAACTTTTCATGGGAATTTTATTTACTCTCAGAGTTTTTGCCAGAAATCTCCTGAGAGGAAGTCACGAAAGGAAACACTTTTTCTCTCACTTCGTTTTGATGTCTGACCTGGCGTTTGAACTATGGCCTCACATCTAATAAGCCAACACACTACCTACTACGCTATGGTGACTTTATGTAATACGAATATTGATTCTAAATACTCTGTTCTACCCTAGACGGCTTATAGCTGCACTAACAACATTTACTTCAGCTTGACGGGCAGCTAGAAGCATATTTTTCTATGCATAAATCTGACCAATGTTATCCATCTTATCATTAATATGGATATGGACGTTACATTTATTGCATAAAAGGAAATTAACACAATTCTGTGGAAATAGAATCTTTCTTTTCCGTTAGAGAGGCATATTCTTGTCATATGCTGTTCGATATTGTTGTAATTCTCACTACCAATGTCTAGCTTTCCCTAACCTTTCCCTTTTTGACAATAAGCCAATAAAGCCTGGCTATGTTCTGCCTTAGGTTCTGTACTTTATTTTCATAAAATTCTGTGTAAAAAATCGAAAAACATTTTCGAAAAAGCAATCGTTAGAAAAAGCATGACGAGATAACAACTTAAGGGATGTAATTGTATCAGCCTTGGCCTCAGACTTTTAAGGAACAACTTCAGGATAATAAAGTCTTTGGTCAAATTTTATTGAATAATTTTCACAATTTTTGAGAGGTTCTTTAAGCGTACGAGTAATATTTTAGAAGGCCTTTATGCAACTTCAAAACTCAAGTGCAATATTTGTACTGTGTGGCTTTACATCTCCAGCTATGAGAGCAATAAATAAAAGGTCATAAAGTACTGTACTCAGTTCTAAATGTCTTAATAATTTTTGGGCCATTTGAAAACCATTCCGTTTTATTCCATCCTTAAGCTCTGTCTGGAGTTGGCTTTAAGCCAGAAAACGTTTATTTAATAACGACCAAAATGGCAGAGAAATTTACATGATTATATGGCTTTATGGCTTTTATAGTTCTCTATCTCTGTACATCTCGCTTTCGCTCTCTCTCTTTCTCTATACTTCTTTGGAAGACAAGGCTAATTTCTATTTTTTATTTTTTGTTGCTTTTATTTACTTGCCAGGAATTTGAAATGTCACTGGGTTCTTGGCGCTTTTATTCCCAGTTTTTTCTTTTCCCAACTGCCTTTTCACGGCTCTATTTTTCCCAAATGACATAAAAACTGAAACAAGATGCTTGCCGCTAAGTTAAGGCACACAAATGCAGTTGTATGTAGCTCTCAAATATTCAAGAAGAAGAAAAAAACACGCAAAAACTATCCTGGCTGCTTAGCACAGTTTAAGTGAGAAGAGGGTAAGGATGACGGGATGACGGCAAATGATTTAAAATAAATAATTTCGGTTGACCCATGTTTGGTGGAGCAAAAGTGGAAAAAAAATACACAAAACAACAACCGAAAAAGACAACAGACTGCACTTTATTATTTATATTGGAAAATTATAGAGTCGCGTACATTTACCGCCACTTGCAACAGATTCAGACAGACACACAGATTTGCAACAGTAACCAACAAACCGTTGAGGAAACAAGGGAAATAGAGGAAAAGAAAAGACACATAAAAGAAGACAACAAGATTGTGGCATGTTTAAGGCCGCAACAGCTCTTAACCGCAACTTGAAAACATTAAGTAACTGAAATAACAGAAAATAAAAACAAAAACAACAACAAAGAGTTTTTTTCTGCAAAATTTATACGCTTAAAATGTAAAGGCAATTACAGACTAAAAGTACCGGAAAATAATAGGGCTGTTCGTTCATACAAACTTACAGAAAATGAGACAAATAAAGGTTAGACTGGTGCCTTATATAACTGCTGGCAGAAGTTTTCTATTGATTTCCTTAATTGTGGATCTTTCTTAAAAACTCTCTTAATTCTTGATTATTAGATGAAAGCATCTTCCAACAGTGAGTTTCAAACTTTGATGAGCGTCATATTAGTTTTGCCCAATTATTAAGAATAATACATAAAATAAAATATATAAAATTATACGTAATAAATTCTTACGACATGCAAATTCAAAAATTGACAGCTGATAATGACCATCTTGTTAAATTAACAATATCTGTCAAGCCAATATATCGATCACTTTGCCCATTTTTCAATCCCCATAATCGTCCTACCGAGAGGACAATTCGCAATGTGGTGAATAACTTCTAGTCCACTGCTACAATAAGAGATCGACCAACACACGTACGTCAATGAAACGTAAGATCTATCGAAAACATCGTCGTTGGCTGGAGAATATGAAGGAGAATCTAAGACAATGGATTTCGCATCTCTCAAAAGAACTCGGACTTTTGCAAACCACAATTTATCAAATTTTACGTCGTTATTTGAAGCTGCACCCGTATACAATTCAACTGCTCCAGAAACTGAAGATAAATGGTCATAGACAATAACGTATGTTAGCTCACTGGGCCCTGAAGAAGCTGGTAACTGACCCTGATTGGTTCGGAAAAGTCATTTTCACCAGTGAGGCTCTTTTCTGGATGAATGGATATGTAAACGATTAAAATTGTCGAATTTGGAATGATGCCAGTCCACATGCGATACAAGAGTATCCAATGCATACCGCAAAAGTCAGTGTTGGGTCCATATTTGTTTGAGTTCGACGTTGGCTTGACCATTACTGCCAACGGCGACCACTATAGGTCGATAACTACAAACTTCTTTTGGCCTGAATTGGATGATCTGATTATCCAACAAAACGGCGCTACGTGCCACACAGCTCATGCCACTTTGGCTATTCTGCACGAGCGATTTAAGAGTATGTAGTCTAGTGTGTTGGCTTATTAGATGTGAGGCCACGTTTCAAACCCCAGTTCAGAGATCTTCAACAAAATAAAATCTGAAAAATATTTCTGGCAAAAACTGTGAGTGTAAATAAAATTGCCATGAACAATTTTCTCAAAATCTGTCATTCGAAGTCGAATTTAAACTGTAGGTCCCACCACTCATGTATAAAATAGTGGTGTGAGAAGCTAGGTCGTAATCCTGTATGTATGATTGATTTGAGAGTATGGTCAGTCTTACATTGAGGTGATATGAAGTGGTTAGCGAGATCGTATGATTTGACTGCGGTAGAGTTTTTGTTAAGAATTACGGAATCTAAGTAAGAAGATAGGGTCATTGGCTTAATGACAAATAAGGTGAACTTAGAAGTTTGGAATGAGAATCAAGAGTATATTTAACAGCATAGGATATATAGAACCGATCTCTCTATCCTGTATGAAAAAGCAGATCGCTTAAGTAATTTGGAAAAGTATATATGGCCTACATCCTGATTGACATATGCTCGGCATCTCAAAAAGATATGTTGGATCATACTGCCTAAAGTCAAGCATTGACGATAATCTAGTTGCCGGCGGGCTAGCAGAAGCGTTCATCAGATTGCCCATAGTGTTCCGTTTGCCTTGCTTAAAAAGAGCCTTACCTTCGAACTTAAAAAAGCAGCGGATTAGATATACCTCAGGGAACTCTATGTGAGTGACACAATGCTGTAGGTTTGGCATATTGCATACATATATAATTGGTCATTACAACCCTTCAGGTAGGGTTACAACCTAGCTTCTCACACCACTTATGTTGTGTGTGATAATTTGATACATGACTGACGGGACCTTCAGTCTCCAGTCGATTTCCAACGACAAATTTTTTTGAGAAACTTTTCATGACAATTTATTAACTCTCGAAGCTTTTGCCAGGAATCTGCTGAGAGGAAGTCGCCGATGAAATATTTTTTCATGTTTCGCTTTGTGGGAGATGTCTAACCTGGCGTCTACCTACTAGACTTTCTTTACTTGGTACTTAAAAAAGCAGGAGGAGTAATACCTCATGGAACTCTATGTGTGTGACACGATGCCGTTGTTTTGACTCATTTGTGACTGTAAAATAAAGGGTGTTCTTTATAGAGGTATAGAACTTTAAGTTGCAATAAAACAACGATGGATTATTCGATTGACCGCCATGGCTGGCGCGGATGTAGTTCAATCTGGACGTCCAATTTTCGATGACTTTTTCCAACATTTGTGGCCGTATATCGGCAATAATACGGCGATTGTTGCCTTCCAAATGGTCAAGCGTTTGTGGCTTTACCGCATAGACCAATGACTTTACATAGCCCCACAAAAAGTAGTCTAGCGGTGTTAAATCACAAGATCTTGGAGGCCAATTCACAGGTCCAAAACGTGAAATTAGGCGGTCACCAAACGTGTCTTTCAATAAATCTATTGTGGCACGAGCTGTGTGACATGTTGCGCCGTCTTGTTGAAACCACATCTCCTGGACATCATGGTTATTCAATTCAGGAATGAAAAAGTTAGTAATCATGGCTCTATACTGATCACCATTGACTGTAACGTTCTGGCCACCATCGTTTTTGAAAAAGTACGGACCAATGATTCCACCAGCCCATAAAGCGCACCAAACAGTCAGTTTTTCTGGATGTAACGGTGTTTCCACATACATACACTTGAGGATTATCTTCACTCCAAATGCGGCAGTTTTGTTTGTTGACGTAGCCATTCAACCAAAAGTGCGCTTCATCGCTAAACAAAATTCGCTTATGAAAATCGGGAACACCGGTAATTTCGTTTTGGGCCCATTCGACGAATCTACGCCTTACTTGATGATCGTTTGGCTTCAAATCTTACACGAGTTGGATTTTGTAAGCACGCAAACCAAGGTCCTTCCGCAAAAACTTCCATAAAGTGGATGGACACAGATCCAATTCCTGTGCTCGATGGCGGATGGACTCATTCGGGTCTTCCTCAATGCTACGCTTTACAGCAACAATAGCTTCTTCTGTACGCACCGTACAGCGTCTCTGGGGATGCGAGTTATCAATAAGAGTAAATGTGGTGCGAAAACGTTCCATGGTTAATCGAATTAACTGCTCTGATGGACGATTTTGTCGACGATAAAATGGACGTAGTGCGCGATACGTTTTCCGCACAGAACCATAATTTTCGAAATAAAAGTGCACTATTTGCAAGCGTTGTTCTGGCGTGAGTTTATTCATGATGAATTGCCTAACCAAACTGAGAATAAATCACTTGACAGCTGTTATATCGGTCGCCATCTTGAAAAGTAATGCCAACTTAAAGTTCTATACCTCTGTAAAAAACACCCTTTATTTTCTGTACAGGGAAGTATGCAAAGAAGCCGTTTACGGTTAGTAGTCCGCTGTCCAATAGGCGCTGTTGTGTTTTCAGCACTATGCCCTCGGTAGAAGTTGTTAAGATATTGCGGCGACTAAGACTATTGGTGCTTTTGTTCCATTAAACATACATTGCTGTTTAGAATTATTCTTTACGGATCTAGTATCCATTGACTTTACTTTATCAATATTATTATAATATAATATTGTTACGCGTTTGAATACATATTCTTATAAATTATGTGTTAGAAGTGAACTCCCCTAATATTTATTTTTCCATCTTATAAACCTTTTAGTATTTTTTTTTCTCTTTTTGTTGCCTCATCTTTACTTTTAATACTTGAAAAAGTAACAAGAAAATTATTTTAATTTACCACAAAACATGTCAGAACACATACTTGCCTCTTATTTAAGCAGCCTCTCAAACTCTTGAACAAAATTGAAACATGGAAACCAAAACTCTAAAACTTCTTTTGTCTTCTCTTATCTTGTATTTCATTTTCGAAAGCAGATTTTCTGTTTTGCTGTTTCTGTTGCTGTTTTCTGAGTTCTTAAGGAAATTTTTACAGAATTTCTGTTATTTTATGCGTTTCTCTAGAGTTTTTGTAATTTTGCATAAATTTTCTGGTAAAAGTGCCATTAAATGTGTTTAAAAGTGTGCAACGCATACGCATTATGCTTAAAATATTCACTTATGTACGTAAACATGCAACATGTTGCAATAATTTTTCTTTTAAACTTAAAGATTATATGGGTGTGAGTGTGTTTGAGTTTCTATGTCGTTTGAGCATAATTTTAAGAGAATTATTTTTGCAATAAAATTATTTAATTTGCTGACTTTGGTAGTGAAGAAGAAGAGCATCATAATTATTTTCCTCTTTTTTAATTTTTTTTGTTGGCGTGTTATTTATGCAACATTGCCTTGTCATGCTTAAGTGGAACTTGTAGTGGTTAATTGGCTTGAAATTGTTGGAAGTGAAATACGTTTATTTTTTGTTGTATTTTGTTTCAGATTTAAACTTAAAATGCCGTTAATTTCTTTAAATTTAAGAACATCACAACATCGTATATTTGATACTCTCTCTGCAACACATTAAAAAATAAAAAAAATGCTCTTTCTTATGAACTCTAAAGGCCATAAAAATTTGCTCGCTGGTTGTATATAATTTATTACACATCATCGAATATTGTGTGGCTCTACGACATGGAAACTTCAAATTAATTCATGGCAATATTGAAGTGTTTTTTCCCCTTTTCCGTATGATGTGTAACAAGATAAATTATTCGGTACACGGTAGACGATTAACCTGAGCAATGAGGTTTTAAAAATGAAGAGTTTTCAGTTGCCTACAGGCAACCTAAGAGTCCTGTCACTACAGACAAGATAACCTCGCCAGTGAACATAACGAGTCGAGCCCGTTTTGGTGAGCGGTCGTGAGTTGCAGAGCACGGCTTGTCACATTTTTTGTGAAATAAAAATATATAAAAAATTCAAAAAAAAAATAGGAAGGTCAGGCCATTCCATCCCTTAAAAAATAGTACAACTCGATCAATGAAAGTTTGTCACCACTACGCTTAATACATATCCACACAGTCCTGCTTAGCTAGATTCATGAAACTGAAAGGAAGTTAAGATATCTCATAATATGAAGATAGGGAAGGCAGTTGTTAAAATAAAAAAATAAAAGCACCTCATAAAAGAGTACATTTCAGATGTGACAACCAATTGCTCGTCACAAATTGTGAAATCTGATCTTGAGCTAGCTAGAATACAACTCTGAAAATAAATAAAATTGCCATGAACAACTTTCTCAAAAATCTGTCCTTCGGAGTCGACTGTAGGTCCCACCACTCATGTATAAAATTAACACACACAACATAAGTGGTGTGAGAAACTAGGACGTTGTGCAATGGGTCTATTCGACCTACGGGTATTGTACTTGTCTCAATTGACAACTACACGTCCTCTAACCTAACCTAACCTATTTCCGAAAGAAAGACATTTGTTCGGAAATTGCACGAAAATGTCGTTTAAAATTTGGTTGCAGAGAAGAACCCACAGTTCTTGGTATACGCAAGTTTGGGTGCCTTCCAAAATGTTAGTTGCTTTGTGTTTGAACAAAGTAACGTGTTTCATATTGCCTCTGTACAAAATATATACAATGTATACTATTTCAAAACGCCGTCAATGTGTATTTTTAATGCTATAGCTGAGATTGTGTTTCACCGTTCTCAAGATATGAACATTTCACTCACCACTTTAAGTCGAATTTTGCGAAAAGATCTCGGTATGACGACTTACACAG
The DNA here is from genome assembly GCA_936449025.2 of Sarcophaga subvicina. Taxonomy (NCBI): domain Eukaryota; kingdom Metazoa; phylum Arthropoda; class Insecta; order Diptera; family Sarcophagidae; genus Sarcophaga; species Sarcophaga subvicina. The sequence continues at coordinate 27,483,766 of OW388084.2, forward strand.
TTCAATTGGTTCAAGAGGTAAAGCTGCATTACCATGCATTTCGTTTTCTTTTCGCGAAATGGCCCAACGAGAAACTGCACGATGATGTCGATTTGCTCCAAAGAAATCACCTTTTCAGATGACGCTCATTTTAATCTTTGTGGGTACGTTACCAAGCAAAATTGCCGCATTTGGGGCTTAGAAAACTCACACGTGGTCTTACAGAAGCCATTGCACCCATTATGAGTGACTGTTTGGTGCAGCTTATGCAGCAGAGGCATTATTGGCCCATATTTCTTTGGAAATGAGGACGGTGCAACCATTACCGTCAATGAGGACAACGCATAATGACAAACGATTTTTTTGTATCCGCTGCATTGATGTGAATGATGTTTGGTTTCAACGGGATGGTGCAACTTTTCATGCAACAATCGATTTATTGAGTCAAACGTTTGATGGCCGTTTAATTAGCCGAAATGGTGATGTCAACTGGCTGCCAAAAAGCTGCGATTGGACACCGTTGGACTATTTTCTGTGAGGAGCCGTTAAAGAAAAGTATTATGCCAGCAAACCAGAGACAATTCGACGCCTCCGTTCTATAACATTCTAAGTCGAAAATGTGTGTTTTGAGTTATGAGTTCTCAAAGTTTTCACTCGACATACGACCATATATGTATTCTAAGGAGGTTTTTCCATATAACTTCGGAACAGATGGACGCATATTAACCAAATTTTGACAGTATTTAAGTTAGAGAACGTAGAATTTAAAAATGCAAGAACATTAAAAACGTTCTAAGTAGACTTAGAACGTTATGGAATGGAGGCGTCGAATTGATCATTTGAAGGCCCAAATTCGTGACGTCATTGCCGAGATACGACCCCAAACACTCGAAAAAGTGTACGAAAATTGGTCCGACGATCGAATGAGATACTGTAAGGCCAGCTGAGGCAGCCATATGAATGAAATTATATTCCATTTCTAATCGTAACAATTTTACTTCACAAGCAAAAACATTAATTTGTGAAAAATTTAAAACCGGTTTTGTTTTATTCCATTTTGAAATTTAAACTTTTAAATGGCCCACCCTTTATAAATACTGTTCAGCTTTCGTCAAACAATTTAAAGATCGCTTTAGTAGAAAGCGAGAAGGTCGTACAAGACATATTTGGCAAAGATTTTTGCAATTATGATTCATTTATCGAAGACATTTCAGGTTTCAGGATCAAATCTTGAATATGAGTCAGCAGTAGACATAATCTGAGTGCCAAACGTGAGTAAACACCACTGAAATAATTCATTTTCCTAAGATAGCGAGAAAAGTAAATGAGACTAGTCGAATAAATTTCCAAAAATAAACACGTTTAGTTATTACTTATAAAATATTAAAACAAAAATAATTCATGGAAAAGGAACTTTTTTATACTTAAGGACAAAACTGTTTAATACTTAAGAACAAAAGTTTTGGCTCACTTATGGCGCTCAGTGTATGTACGTATGTGTCTTGTTAACATATCATATGTGTTTTAAATAAACGCTTAAAATATATTAACTGATTGCGGGTAATTTATTAATAATTTCTGTGTCTTTTGAGCAAATAATTATTTCGTTTAAATTTCTTATTACTCATATTCATTCACATACTTGTATGTCTATGTATATATGTATGTATATATATAATTATTATTTTATGTAAATTTTACTTTTATTCTCCTGTAATGGTTAGTCTGTGTTTTATAAAACATTTTTCCGCTTATTAAGTGGCCAATTTCCTGCAAATGTAATAATTTTTTTTCCACACATTTTTTTTTTCTTTTCAATACTTTTTTGTACGATTAAATGGTACATGATATCAGCAAGCATTTCATAAAGCAGTGGTTTAAGCCATAATATTATAGCCATGGGTAGAAAGAGAATAAACCACCTACAATTGCTTTTTATTTAAAGCTGTTCCAGCTGTTTTTGAATTGAATTCGTTGCTGTAGTTGCAAAATATATATCACAGCGGAGGTTTTTTCTGTTCTTGGCTAAATTTCAATTGGTTATGGAAGTAGTCAAGAATATACCTGCTGTACTCCAGTATTTTGCTTAATAGTTTGCTGTGTTATGCTGTGTTTCTTTATATTTTTTTATCCATAAATTATGCGTATTTCCTTGTAAATTTCTTGTTACCATTGAATACCGGATGTTTCCCAACTAACTGGCAGAGCAACAGTGGTTAACAAAAGTGTGTAAAACGTATTTATGATTAGTTTTGTACTAGGAAAAGTTAAACTTACAGGATTGCGACCTAGCTTCTCACACCACTGATGTTGTGTGCATTAACATTATACATGAATAGAGGGACCTACAGTTTAAAGTCGTTTTCGAAAGACAGATTTTTGAGAAACTTTTCATGGCAATTTTATTTACTTTCAAAGTTTTTGCCAGAAATCTGCTGAGAGGAAGTCGCCGAAGAAATATTTTCTACATATTTTCTTTTTGATGTCTTACCTGGGGTTTGAACCGCGGCCTTACGTCTAATAAGCCGAGACGCACTACCGACTACGGCGGTTTCTAAAGTCAAATATAAGTACTTCAATCAATTTACAACGACTACATATAACTGAATTGATATTACATACATATATACATAATTGCTCATGGCTCACTTCTCGGCTTTTCCGAACACCTATGTTGTGTGTGTGAATTTTATACACCAGTAACGGGACCTACAGTCTAAAATCGAGGGGTTTTTTAAGAAACTTTTTCTTGGCAATTGTATTGAAATCTTACAGTTTTTAATAGAAATCTGCTGAGAGGAAGTCGCCAAAGAAATATTTTCGTTATGTTCGAGATATCTGATCTGGTTATTGAACTGTGGTCTCACGTATAATAATATGCCAACACACTACTTACTTGACTAAGGCGACTGAGCCATGTACTGACAAATCCTTTAAATTGAACGTTTAGGACCAACTAATCGTCCTAAGAAAATAAACCTAAGCTAGCGGGAACATCCGCTGCTTCGTTGCGAGATACACGCTTATGTCTCGCGACCCAGTAGAGACTGATCTGGTCTGGTCCGAAGGTTCTTATAGGCTCCTTACAATCGCGAACCAATTGTGATTTACGTTAGACCGACTCATTGCTTTTAAAAGCAACTTAACAGTCAACGGAGATCTCATAGGATACTGAATTCTGCAGTGGCCATTCAAGCTACGGCTTCCAGAACTCTCCTTCAAAAAAGCACAAATGTTTGCCTGAAAGATGCTACAATCAACATTTAACATAAAGTGGAGATATTTTTATAGGAAACCATAACCGCTGTGCCTCCATTTAACTTCGAGCCATCCGGGAAGATGGATGGAGTACTCCAGCTTTCCGCAGTGCCCTATTTGGTATGATATTTTTCAATCCAGGCAGGAACATTGCTTCTGGCACTATATAGCCGGTGGTTTTATCTAAATAGTGTGTTCACCTCTCAAGCAAAGATGATCTTCAAAATACCAGAATGTTCTGTTAAGCGATATTCCCAGCAGCACGATGCCCTCAGATGTATAGTACTGCGCTTTGTCTTATGGATGACGTATAAATCAAGCCGAGTCCGGCAGAGCAATGCGTGAAGCACAGCCTGAGGACAACTTTTTCTCATGTTGGTAGATTAATTTTTCATGCATTTGCTGCATTAATATTTATTTAAATTGTTCTGCCTTTAGTGTCATAAGGATGACTACTTTTTCAAAGACATATCATTTCCATTTTTAAGTCGGTGCATTGAGCTTCTATCTGCGATTGAATTCATTCTTTTCTTTATATTTTGGGACTTACATAGAGGAGTTAGGGCGCCGTAGTCTAGTAGATAGCTGTTTGGCTTATTCGACCCAGGTCAGAGATCTCTAACAAAATGAAATATGAAAATATATTTCCTCAACGACTGCCTCTCAGCGGATTTCTGTCAAAAACTCTCAGAGTAAATAATATTGTCATGAAAAGTTTCTTAAAAATCTGTAGTTCGGAGTCGACTTTAAGCTGTAGGTCTCGCCGCTCATGTATAATAGTAACACTCACAATATAAGTGGTGGAATGAAGGGTCTTAATGACTAAGAATGTATGCATGTATGATTAGGGCACAAGATATAACTTCATCTTGTAGAATATCTTATACAAGCAAGTCCAAAGGCGATAAATACTCTTCTCTTCTGTGATCCTTAAAAATTAAGCATTAGCGTCAGTATTTCAACAATGTTGTTGGAATGAATTTTATAAAATTTGAGTGTTGAACTATCAATACCGTCGTCTTTGCCGCTTTACTGGCTGAATAAGTCATTTCCCTTTCGTAAAATTTAACACGTGGAGTACATAGAATTAAATGATTGCAGAATTCATGTTCTCTAGAAAAACTTTATAATTTTTAGATGAACTTATGAAAGCAAATACATTTTGTGTTTTAATTTTTTTGTAGTATATGTTAAGGCCTTGTGATAATTGTTTTTCTGAAACATATTTTAAGGCATATGAGTTATTTATTGTGGCCTTAAAGCCTAGGCAGTAAAAACATTGAACAGAAAACAATTTCCCCTTATATAACCATGATTTTAATACCATTTCTGGTATGTTTTGGTTAAATAGGTCACATTATGTTTTTAATTTTGCTTGTGGTCTACATTTAGGCTTTCATTTAAAAAGAATATTAAGTAAAAGCATTGCATTGCATTATATAATGCTGGAGGCTGAATTTCATAATTAAATTGATAAATGTTGACAGATTTTAATTAAATTTTTCTCTTTTCAGCATATTTTACTTAATTGTGATGGAATATGGAAAATTAATTTTCTTCTGTTTCTGTATCTTTCTAGGGTTTGAAGTGGTTATTAAAGAACAGTGGAAGGAAAAGAGAAACCATAAATGCATTTAAAAATTAGAGCACGTTTATATGTTTGATACGTTGGCCCAGCAACAACGTGACAATATTTGCCACACAATCACAAGGGAGGAACGAAAAACTTGTCGACTAAATTTATAAGAATTTTTTTTTTGCTTTTAAACAAATAAAACATAAATAATAACAACATAATAACAAATAGAACAACAGCAACAACAAATATTTATTTTTAGCTACAGACACCAATGTTGCATGAACTGAAGCATTTGCAATAAAAACTACAGCCAAAGGCAACACAATAAAGGCAACATAGACTACGTAACAGAGAAAGAAACTGCAAAAACGGAGTGATAAATTGCTGTGAACGTAACAAGACGCTCATAAAAACTTCAACTTTAAAGCATTTGATGGTGAATGTCCTTTTTTTGCTACACAGAACGAGCATTTGTTTACCCTCCCCTCCGCCCCCCAATACAAATGAAATCGTTGTAAAAATTGTTTAAAAAACAAATGAAAAGAAAAGCACCCCCAGTAAGAGGAAGAGTACTACAAAACTTAACAATTTCAACATCCTTTTCCACTAGAGAGAATAAGGACTTGTCCTACACACAACAAAAACAAACTAAAAGCAGACATAAAGCGACATTAAGGACAAGCAGCTTAGAATACGTGGTGTCGCGCTGAGGCACTTGAAAAACGTGTATATGAAACATAAATTTTTTATGCTGTTTTTTTTCCTAAGAAACAAATTTTCAGAATACAAATAAAACAAGGAAAATTCCTAGAGATATTGTTGTAGTGGTGTTAAGGATCAAGTGCAAGGTTATATTACACTTGCCCCCCATACACAAGCAGTAGTTCTTCTCCAATTGTACTTGACACTCAATATTATAGTTGCTCAAGAAGAAAAAATAGGAAAAATCGAAATAAAAGAAAAAATTCTTCAACACAAATACAACAGCAAAGAAAAAAAGGACACGGCATAATAAAACACGAGACATAAACATAAAAGTAATAAAATTTTGCCGGTAACGTGTTATGAATTGAGTGACAAAATGCAATAGAAAACACAAAGGCATCATAGACCCTAAATGTATGCAATTTTATTATTAAATAGTTACTGTTATACTACTACTACTATCACTACCACTACTATTACTACTACTACTGCAACCAATCAACTACTTACGGTTTAAGGCAAACCTCCTTAGACTTGGGGTTTTTTATACGAGATTTTAGAATTTCCTTAAGAAAATGCTGTAAATATGACCTCATCAACAAGCAGTTCTTTTATAAAGAGCTGCCCTCATCATCTACACAGGATAACAACACATCAACATTGTCATCATTATTCGGGCCAGCATAACGTAAAGAGAATGTTTAATTTGGCTGCTAATAGAGGGATTTTTTTAATTTTTTATACTGTATGGGCAATAACGTTGGCATTGCAAGGAGTTCAAGGTAAGTTACAAAAAATACGTTATAATATTATACGTAATAATACGTTTGGAAAAGTACTTCTTTTCAAACACTAAAAGTACTTTAGTATGTTAAGTCGAAAGCTTAAAAAACAGTTCTTAATATCATTGAAAACTACGGTTAAATTTAAATTTATTACTAAACGTTTATAAATTTCGTATATTTTTTATCAGGGTCTATTAAACAAATATTCAAAAAAAAAGTAAAAGTACCTTTAGTCGCAGTAAAAGTACCTTTGAATCGTAAGCTAAGAGATTTAATAAACAATTTTTTATCACTGACGTTGTCATTATCTGTCGTACTTTTAATTAAAAAATAAAATATCAAACCCTTAGAACCGTACTGTTATGAATAGTACCATCAGACAATTTATAGCCACTCCTGCTGTAATCTTAGATGTCGTGTTTAAAGCATCATGCAAACATTCATGTAGAACGGTTGACCACAGAAATTACCCGTTAAACCATGCCTTTACTTAGATGCGAACATAGCTGCATTTCAAAGCATGCAGGAGTGTTGCCCATAAACCATCATTTTGACGGGTTTAAATATCGTGCTAAAAGCACTGAAGTACAATACATGGTGTATAAATGTCAGGCACTGGTAGCAAATTTTATCATACGAAATGCAATTCTCAGGCGGAAAATTGTTCATTAAAAAACTTGATAACACAATAAACATTAATTCTTCAATTTATTTATCAGTTTAGGTAAGTTAGCGGACTCGCCTTGAAGAAAGAGATCCTACCTAGGCCAGCATTTAAACCCATTGTGATACCATAATGAATATTCAACCCATTATAAACCTAAAACGTGCTTATTGCAGCTATCTTTATATTCGAGAGCTCGAAGAAGAATGCCATAAAGAGTGAAGGCTGAAACCTCCGCCTTTTTATAGCGTGAACACGACAATGAGACATTAGGTGAACTACAGCCTCCTCCTCCTCCTCACGTCCCCAGTTCTGCAGAAATCATTGTCCGGAATGCCAAGTCTTTCGTCATGATTATTAAAAGGACAATGGCCCTTAGAAATCACTAGTGTCCCATTGATGGACGGTCATGTAATTTAAGGATAGGAGTGAGTCACTCCTCTTCTTATCCGCACGTTTCCAACAGAGTCTAGCAATATTGCACATACCCTCTTGCTGCCTACGAGTGGACAATATCCAATTGAAGTGAGGCTCGAAGGGAGCAGGATGCTCCGGCGAGACGGGTATTTGATGCGGGGTTTTCCGGAGAGGATGACCTTGTTTGCGCTGGAAGGAGCAAATCGAGGAAGCCCTGTTATCGATTGGGGTGACCAACTGGTGTAGGCGCGCAAGATGCAGATGCGCCTGGAAGGATGTGTTAAAGCATGCCAAAATCCGTTAATCGGGTTGTTAATGGCCAATTAAACCTAAACAAATGAACAATTGACGTACCCGTGGCCTGTAATAGGTGGAATATTAAGGCCAGTTCATCAGCAATACAATCCTATGTCATGGAAATCATATTAGATGTACTGTTAAGTAATCAAAAATTTCCCTGCAAATTCATTGACATTCATGAACAAGAACGGACGTTAAAACTAAGTTCGTTAGGTTTGTTGCTGGTCTGATTATTACTGTAATGATTTTCAGTAATAATCCATTCTCTTATTTGACCATTGCAATCCTTTGGTCAGGATTTCAACCTAGCTTCTCAGATGTTGTGCGTTTTAATTTTATCTACGAGTAGCGAGACCAGTAGTTTATTGTCTACTTCGAATGACAGATTTTTGAGAAGATTGTTGAGAGGAAGACTCCGAAAAAAAATGTTTTTCGAATTTCGTTTTGTACGAGATTTCTGCGCCAGAGGTTAAACTGCGGGCTCTGATCTAACAACCCAACACACTACCTATTAGACTTTTTCGGCTACTTCCTCGCAGCCAATTTCTGGCAAAGGTTTTTAGAGAAAATAAAAATTTCATGAAACACTTTCCCAAAAACCTGTCGTTCGGAATCGATTCTAAACTGTAGGTCCCGACACTCGGGTATAGAATTAACTCATATTCATCATCTTAAACCATTCAGAAAACTATGGTGGTGAGATTAGTCCAGAGACCCACCTTTAGTTAACACCTTGTACCATGTGACAATCATTTGTTTATTTTAATACAGAACACTCCCGTTGTAATACGCTTCATTCTTGGCTTTAAAAATATACAGTGATTCTGATTTTTGCGAAATAGGCTTCATATCGCACGATCTTCAATATTTTGAACACATCTTTTATTTGGTAAAAAGATTTTACAGTAAACGCCCACAACCACGCCTTATTTTTAAGTTGTACTGGCATAATAAATCTTAAACAACTCAAAATAGTACGGCTGAAAACTATGGCTATATTTAGTACTTTTTTTAATGAATCATATAAAAAACGGTCTTTAAGCACTTACGTTTAATTACATTAAAAATTAAAGCCTCCTTTTTGCTGTGTATTATGTTAACCTTAATTTAAATTCAATTTTAACAATTTTTATTATGAAACTATTGAAGTGAAGTACTTTTCCTGTTGTTGGCAATTTTTATTACATAAATATACTTAAACTTTAATAGAAAAAAAGGGGAAAATAAAAAAGTATTTGAACGAAAACTTTTGGGCAAAAGTTTTTAGCAACTACAAGACAAAGTTTTCTACTAAAAAAAAAAAAGAAAAAAAAACAAAAACTTTTTTGCACTCATATACGTTATGTTAGAATATTATCTTTGGCATTAGAGTGCATACGAGTTCAGAAAAAATGCTTATAATAATTTTTCTTTTTTTCTTTATGTTGTTATTATTGTTGCAAGTATTTTGTACTGTGTTTATTTTTAGGTTGGTAATTCGTTTAACTGTAAAAATGTCGACAATTTATAAGCTCTTGAGTAATTTTTCTCTTTTCATTTTTTGTTTTCCTTTTTTTTTAATGCAAAAGTTTGCTTTTGTAATTATTCGAACAGAAAAAATATACATTTCGTTTTCTGAAAGTAGGCGTGGCTAGGGCGGTTTAAAAAGGGTAAATAATTTCAAAAATTTGGTAATTTGAAGATTATTTAGAACAACTTATTAAATTTTCAATTGGAAAAGGTTAGATCCAGATTTCGAATTAGACTGAGAATTGTCTGACAGGTCGCCGTAGGTAGTGTGTTGGCTTATTAGCAGTAAGAACATGGTTAGACATCTGCAACAGCGCGAAATATGAACAAGTATTTATTCGGCTACTTCCTCTCAGCAGATTTCGGGCAAAAACTCTGAGTGTAAATAAAAATTGCCATGAAAAGTTATTAAAAAATCTATCGTTCAGAGTCGGCTTTAAACTGTAGGCCCCGCCTCGCAAATATAAAATTAACACACCCAACACAAGGGGTGTGAGAAGCTAGGTCTTAATCTTGACTGAAGGGTTGTAATGACCAATTAAGTATGTATGGTTGATAAACACCAGTCACCGCTTCGGCACTTCCCCCAGGGAAAGAACATCTTCGGCTTTTTACACACATAGGACACTAACATCACCAATGTTCGTTAAAAAGAGCAGAAAAATGAATTCAGTTGCTTGTCAGCTTCTAAAGAAGCTCTTTTTCAGACTTCAATTATACACCCAAAGAAATATTACAGTAGGACTCACTAATATCATGAGAAATGATTTCGATTTTTGGAAGAATACTTGCCAAGAAAGAGCTGCCCTCATCATCTACACAGGATAACAACACATCAACATTGTCATCATTATTCGGGCCAGCATAACTTAAAAAGAATGTTTAATTTGGCTGTTAATAGAGGGATATTTTTAATTTTTTTTTTTTTTTTTGGTATTGCAAGGAGTTCAAGATAAGTTACAAAAAAATAATTGTTTTTGAAAAGTACTTTTTTTAAACACAGAAAAAGTACCTTAGTATACTGGGCTGCCATATCTTAAAAATAATATTTAATTTGGCTGCTAATAAGGTAATATTTTTAATATTTAAACGTTCCAAAATAGCCAGGATATCCAGATGAAAGAATTTTTCTCGTAAAATGTGTAATGGTACGTACGATCACTCACATCTAAGTGCCGGATGTTTGGAGAATGATTTTAATCAAAAAGTAAAATTTACAAATTAAAATGAATATTTTTTAATTACGAAAGGTTAACGTACTAAAAATTGTTTTAACAAATTTCTTTAAGTATGGCTTAAAAAAGCTTCAAGAACATAAAACCGTAATGCGTATTAAGAACATTAAAATGTTCTTTGAAGATTTTTTTAAAATTAAAATTTTTGGGCAATAAAAATTTAAAATTTTTTTGAATTTATCTGGAAAATCTTAAAAAAAAAAAATTTCTACAATTGAATTGAAGAAAACAGGGCCTATAAATCTTCTTTTAAGACTTAAAAAAAATTTGCTAAAGATTTTTATCTTAAAATGAGTTTTAATTTAAAAAAATACTTCAAAAAAAGAAACAAAATTCAAGACCCTAAGTATAGTTCATGATGTTTCTGGTTTTAATTGTGCAGTGTGGCTTGCGCAATTTAATTTATTTCATGGATTTTTTTCTGATTCTTCTTCATTTGCTTTTTTCTACCAATTCATTTCTATTTTAATTTCCAGAATAATTTTTATTATGGCAACTTATTTTCGATGTATATATATATGCGAGTGTGTTTGCAATTTGCCCCCCTCCAAAAAAAAAAAAATAAAAAATTGTTATGAAATATTATTCAGAGAGCCATAAAAACTTCGTTTTTCGTTTGCTACAAATAATAATAATTTACTAGAGACGATACGTTTTTTTTATTATAAAAATTCCCTTCTTCTTATTCCTTTTTTTATATATGAAATATATCGTTATTTAAAAAAAACAGCCATAAAGCAATAAAAAAATAGCGAAATACTTAAACAGTACCGCAAATATTACTTTTTGGAGATGAAAATATTTTCTAGGAATTGTGTGTGTGGTACTAAATGTATGAAAAAAGGCGCAAATCCAAGAAACCCACCATAGCTGAGAAGGGAGAGAGAGGGAGCGGTATGAAACTAAAAGTATAAATAAAACAAAATTAATGTGTTTCTATAACTATGATATATGTTTGGAGGTATGGCTGTATGTATGTATAAAATTAACAACGTATGCTCCAAATATGTATGTTATACGTATGTATGCATGTAGCTCAATAAAAATTAATACACAGTATAAAATTCCAACCACTAATGGCATAAAGTTTATATAAACCTGGTGGTAGTCTCATAAATTTATTTATGATTTCAAGAATTAAACGTATTAACATTACAATTACTTGCCTTTAACTGCTCCTTTTAATATACTTAAGAGTAGTATATGATGCATATTAACGTTGATTAAATATAGAGTGGGCCATTTAAAAAGTTTAAATTTAAAAATGCAATAAAACAAAAACGATTAGAAATTTTGTTAAATTTATTCTTTTGTTAAGAAGTACAATTGCTCCGGTTAAAAATGGAACACAATTTCATTCATATGGCCTGCCGCAGCTAGCCTCACAGTACCTCATTCCATCGAAGCAATTTTCATACACTTTTTCAAGTGTATGGGGTCGTATCTCGACAATGGTATCACAAATGTTGACCTTTAAATGCTCAATTGTGTCTGGTTTGTCGGCCTAACACTTTTCTTTAACCGCGCCAAATAGCAAATAGTCCAACGGTGTCAAATCCCATCATCTGGATAGCCAATTGACATCACTGTTTCGGCTAATTAAACGGCCATCAAACGTTTGACGCCAAAAATCGACCCCAACGTTGAATAAGCGTAAATCGATTCATTATGTTCAGTGGGGATAATATACTGAATTTTGTGACAGAATAGAATGACATAAGTATTGCCACGTTCGAAATAACCTATGGTTTAAATATAAAGGGAATATGAATATGAATATGAATATGGCCCACCCGATATAACTATTAAAAAGGTCTTCAAGGGTTTTCATCTAGTCCGATCTTCAGATGAAACCGGCTAGTTTCCTTTAGTGGTACGTTCGCCGCCATGCCAGGCTCTTCAAATGTTCTGTCGCCCAAAAACCGATCAGGTCCATAAAATTTGTTGTACCAACTCCGTTTCCTCTACATCATGGCAGCCTATGCAAGAATCCTGGTGGAGCAAACCGAGATTGTCAGCTAAACTGCCAATGTCCCATTAGAATTCCTGTTATAGTCCGAACTCAAGTAGTTACCTGGCACTGCACAGAATTCTTGAAATTCGACATTTTGGACCACCCACGATTTGTTGAATTCTATGCTGCTCTTTCCAATTTGGAAAAATCTTCTTGTAGGGGCGCTTATATCTCCCCTATCGTCTACTCCTCAGACATCTTCCATCCCTTCTTTGCCAGTTCGTCCGCTCTCTTGTTCCTCTCTGTGCTACAGTAGCCTGAAACCCAGTAGATGCGAATGTTGTGCCGTCGTATACTGTGTAGACGGTATACAGAGTCCATGTAACTCTTGACGTTAAGTGTGTGTGTGATGTTTCAACGAAATTTTTTATTCATTAGGAGGATTAATTGATGCCATTATGTGTGGTAACATAACATCGTTCATAAGTCCGCAACGACTTCTCTGGGTGGAAAGCATACGAGAAGTTTATGGTACTGTGCGTTATAGTTTATTTGAATATTTGTGCACCTAAAGAGAACCCCACAAGATAAAGTCTAATGGAGTCAAATGGCATAATATCGGTGGTGAGTTCACATCACCTCCACATGATATGATAATGCCTTGAAATTTCCCCCGTATAATATTTAACGTGTTATTGGTTGTTGAACCCAAATAACCAACGACATTCAGATCATTCAGGTAAAAAAAATTGGTAATAATTGACGTATAATGCTCGTCGTTGACAGTGATTGCCTGCTCAACATTTTCTCAAAGAAATATGAACCCATGAAGTCGCCGTATTCTAGTAGGTAGTGTGTTGGTTTATTAGACGTGAGGCTTCGCCTCCAACCAGAGGTCAGACATCTCCAACAAAACGAAATCTAAAGGAAATAATTCTTCTTCCTCTCAGCAGATTTCTGGCAAAAACTCTGAGAGTAAATAAAAATTGCCATGAAAAGTTTGTCAAGAAAATGCGTCGTTCGGAGTCGGCTTTAAACTCTCGGTCCCGCCACTCATAAATAAAATTAACACACACAACAGAAGTGATATGAGAAGGTTAGGTTGTAGTGGTAGCTTTGATACCAAAAGCTCACTTGAACACGCATAGGGACCCGTTGTGACACCACAGGTGAACTCATTCTCTGTATTGACCGAGTTCCTCCAAACCAGGGAAGAGAAGTTGGTCAGTGCAAGGGCTGCACAATGTGACGTCAGAAGCTAGTTGGTAATCCTGACAGAGGGGTTATGTATGTATGTACGTATGTATATAGTTGTATAACCTTGTTTTTAATGCAGGCAATCAGTTTGATCCCAAATAAATATTGTCCACCATTTACCGATAACCTTATAAGCTGACCATGCTTCCAAATTTATTAAATTTTTGTTGTTTTTGTATTTTAAAATCTTAAAAAAAATTGTGTAAACGTATTTCACAGACTTGAATTGCATTGAGAATGTAAATAAAACACAATCATTTGTCCCCTTAAATGTTTTAAATTAACATAAGAAAGTATGTATGTCTCGTCGACAGTATAGAACTCCACCATTAGAGGCAACCAAAAGATACATGACAATATTTACAATCAAAACAAAAATCCAAGAGATAAAGACAAGAGGGAGAAGTTTTATCAGACGTTTTTTCAAATTGTGTTTATTTTTCTTGTTTTTTTTTTGTCGTAAGGAAAACGAGGACACTGGGTTTGTGGCAGGCAAATGGTAAACAAAATAAAATTCATTCTTATCATTTGATTTTATTTTCTCTTGCGACAAAATGTTGCTTTTTGTCTACAAATGGATTTGTTGTTATTGTATTCTCCTTGTATACAAGTTGTATTATTATTGGACAAAATGTTTTCAAATGTTATTAAAACTGTCAACACTACAGAATTTATGGATACTTTTCGTTTCTCTGTTCTCCGTTCTTCATTTTTTATTAAGATTTTCTGTTTTTGTTTTTTTTTTGTCAAACAAATGAAGGGGGTTTTTTGGTGACATGCTAAGAAGAATAAAAACAAAGTAAGTAAAAAAACAAGAACAATAAAAACAAAAATATATTTCAGATTGTTGCGATAACATATGTGAACATTTCGTTTAACAAATTTTTTATAAATTAAGTTCGTTTATTATTTTTTTTCTTTTGTTCTAATGCTTAAAGGCGTCTGTCGATATGTGAGGGCTGTCTAGAAAAAACACAATAAATTTAAAAAAATATTTTTTTATTTCCCAGTACAATAAATCGTTTTTAATCGTTACAGTTTATCCAGTGATATTGCATAGCTTGAATGTCTTGTTTGCAGTAAGAACCAGAGATCAGCAATGAGTATTTAAAAAGATGAGTAGATTCGAATCATACTCATAATTTCTGATATTTATACGCATTCATACTTATTTTAATATCATACTCATACTACTCATATTCAAAGTTTGAAATACTTATGATACTCATACTTAACAATACGCATGATGTTATTGATTTCGACTCTACTTTACTCAACTTTTACAAGAATCACAAAATAAGTATGATACGCGTACGAACTCTACAATACTCACAAGAAGGCTGTGTGTTTGCTTTGCTTGCTCTCTTTGTCTTTTTCTTTCTTCTTTTTTTGTAAACGCAACAACAACTAAGACTGTAAATTTTGACGAATGATTCGAATCATTCGCATCATTTATGAGTATTATAAGTATTTTTCTAAATTTGTGAATCTGAATGAGTAGGCGTACGAATCAAACATATTTCGAATGTTATGAGTTTGATGTCAACGTTGTACTCATACTGATTGCAACTTGTACTTATAAATCAATGTTGTACTGAGTATGAATGTTTCAGAGTAGTTGGATTTCAATACTGTTGACTCACTCATACTCAAAATTTCATGAGTACTTATGAGTAGCGAAAAAACGATTCATTGTTGATCTCTGGTAAGAACTGTGCAGTTCTGCTATCTCTTAACTGTTGGCAAATATTCTATCATCCAACAATTTCTTTAAGATTGAAAATAGAAAATAAACTGAGAAAGTTTAAACACTCAATAAGGCGAGTAATGAAGCAATTCCACTTTTAACTCAGTTCCTTTGACAATTACAACAACAACAACAATTACAATTACAAATTATATTTAACCGTAGATCGAAAATGGTACATTTCACTTATTGGGTTGATATAACTTTAATTCAAAAAAAGTTACATTCCTGACATTGTTATACTTCGAAAGTATTGTTATCGCCATTATTTAAAACAAATAAAAAGGGAAAATTTCAAATAGGAATTAAAAAATTCAAAAACTTAATAATTCTGGCTTATGTATCATTTCTGATACATACGACTTTCCTAAAGATTTTTTGGTGTCGTGTATGTAATTTTCTTAAGTTTTCAAAAGATTTTGTGAAGTTTTATCGTAAATAATACAATATTTATGGATTTTGAGAAAGAATTGAAAGTTAAGTGTGGGACCAAAGTGAAAAGCTTGAATTTTCTATTCTTGATATGTTCTTGATATTGATTGAAGTAGTCGTAGTCTAGTATATAGCGTGTTACCTTATTAGACGTCAGACCAAGGTTCAAACCTCAGGTCAGATATTTCCAATTTATAACGAAAGGTTGTAATGACCGATTATATATGTACATACATATGTAATGTTCGTGCTAATAAAGACTTTGAAGGAGAAGAAAATAGAAGCTCGCCTTATGAACTGAAGAAAGTATTGACAACAAAAAATATGACAACAGGATGTTCTTCGCCAAATATGCTACTACTTGGAACAGAACAGACTGCCTTTAATAGTTTGGGATGAAAAAATATTACCAATTTTCTCGCAGATTGCTAGCTGCTGTTTCCTGAAATGTTGTAGAGTCTTTCTTACTGTTCTCATAATTATCTAACGTGACAGACAGACATTAGAAAAATGTGTTTCGTCCCATGTTTTATTACAGATGATAATATTTCGGTCAACTACGTACGTATGAGAAAACAGAATCACTCGCTTTGATAATGATATATTTACACTTATTACGCCCTTTTTACACCTTTTCAACTCATATTTAATTTTGTCCCTGTAGATTAGTAAATAATTGAATTTGATGGTCTTCATAAATTTCGTGGTCCACCGAAGTCGAATTGGCAGTTTTAGATTAAAGTACATGCTACGTGCGTAGCAACTACTTACAGCAGTATTTGGGGAAACCCGTATCCGGCAAACCAGAGAGGTAGAAAGAGAGAACAGTGTTATTGACATAATCGATGTTCTATTGCAACAGAACACTTTTTTACCTTACATGACGTCGACAACAAATGTTTCTAGCGAAATACAACAATGGTTTGCGCCATCAGGTTTCAGCTAGCCCTCAATTGGGAGCGTTACTGATGGGAGTGACAATAAGCTTCCCCATCTAAACATTTTGAAACTTATAAATCGCCACAAAGCAAGGGTGCTAATGTCAAATTCTTACCATTTATAAAAAAAATAAAACCAAGCTGACATGAAGTGTTTAATTTTTATTTAAAAAACCATGCTGCAATGTACATCATGTCAAAAATTTTGGCGTAAATTTCATAAAACTGATAATAAAATGTAATAATGTAATATAGTTTTATTAAAATGAACTAAAATAAATAAAAACATTCAAATTTTTCAACAAAATTTATCAACAATCGTGACAATTCCATGTACTACAAACATGTATCAAAAGTGATACATAAGCTGGAGTTATGAAGTTTTTTTAAGGCTCGATCTACGGTTAATTATATACGAGCTGAGCAACTTTGACCTTATGCTCGTTGTAGTCTAGCACACTACCCACTAGACTACCAGATCAGCCTATATTGTGAATATGTAAACTGGTGCACTGCCATGAAGAAACATCAGACATGTGGTCTCTTGCCTTTAATTTAATCACTGCTCTACACTTTATCACCTTTTCAAAGATAATCTATAAAAGTTTTAAAGTTGACTCCGAACGACAGATATTTTGAGATTCTTTTTCATGGCAATTTTATTTGCTCTCAGAGTTTTTGCCAGAAATCTGCTAAGAGGAAGTCGTCGAAGAAATACTTTTTGTATTTTGTTTTGATATCTGGCCTGGGGCTCGAACCCTGGCTCTTACGTCTAATAAGCCAACACTCTACTTACTAGACTACGGCGACTTCAGATAGAACTTTTTTGGTCAATCGTTGGACAAAATTCCCCACTGTTTGATCGTTCAGAACCACATGCCATATATGGTTACGAATTGCTTTAAAAAAATGTTCACAAAACTATTTGCTTCCTTTCCTTTTGCCGACATTCAGGCAACAAAATTTTGTGAATATTTTTAAGCCTGTTGAGCACTCGAATTCCCTTTCAACTGATGTGTAAGAGTTTTGTTTAGACTTTGACACTCTATACACTAAGGTCGTAGACAAGTGTTTAAACCCCACTACGGTATAATGTTCTTCTGTTTCTGTTTTATCTTTAGTAGAGCATAAGGTGTTTTCACATTACCCTATACTAGGTGCCATTGTAAGATATTTACCTGAAGACAATTCACATATAATTTGCTGCTTTCAGCTTCATATTAAGCAATGTTCTTCACGTTGTAACGTAGGGTCTCTTCCTATCGTATTCTATTGTAAACTGGCTGGAATCTCACGGCCTGCAGTTGGCCATGCATAAAACGGAGCTGCTGTTACTAACAAAACGACATATTCCGACCGAAATCGAAATAAATATAGTCGCCTTGGTTATCCCTACGAAAAGATCGATTAAATACCTTGAGATTAGACTGGACTCGAAACTGACCTATTCAGAGCAGATAGAGTATGCAACAGCGAAAGCAGCTAGAATAAGAACACAGCTGAGTAGACTAATGGCAAATACTGGAGGACCACTCCCAAGTAGGAGGAAGTTACTCATGGAGTCTGGAAATAGTATACTACTTTATGGCTCTGAAATCTGGGCTTCTACTTTGAAAACTCGAACCAGAGCTAAAAAACTACTATCTGCGCAGAGAATAGCAGCTTTACGGGTCACGTCCTCGTATCGCACGGTATCAACACAAGCTGCCTAATAATAGCTGGAATGGTTCCCATAAACCTTCAAGCAATTGACCGTCAGATGATTTTCAACGCTAAACAGAGCACGACTCAGTTGCAGAGCATAGAAACGATACAGCACGAAGTCTTCTTAAAATGGTAATATCGCTGGGAAAATGAACGGCATGTTGGGTGGACATATAAACTGATTCCACAATTGCAAGTGTGGAAAAACAGCAAAAACGGCGAAGTAGACTACTATATAACCCAAATGCTAACCGGTCATGGATATTTCAAGGAGTACCTGCATCACATGGGGAAATGTCGCTCGCCATTCTGCATCTACGAGGACGAAGAAATGTTAGACGATGCCGACCACACTTTCTTCGGCTTCAGTCGCTGGGCCGAAAGACGTCAGGGTCTCGAGGCTGAAATCGGCATTATTAGTGCTACAAACGTCGTGCTGAAAATGACAAACAGCAGAGAAAACTGGAACGCAGTAAAACAATTTGTGCACTATGCCCTGCGAAGGAAAACATATGACCAAGACGCAGTAGAATAAGAAATGAGCGGAGTCTGGATGCAGGCTGACAATAATGGCGAATGATGCCAAAAAGGGGTCCACCTCGAGGTAATACAAACGTGGTTCCGAGGTGGAATGATACCCCGGTGTGGAGATAGGGCGGGTTTTTAGTCGGTATACCCAGTGTGAGAGTCCGACATACCATGTATGGTGACGACCTTCATGAATGCATAAAGAATTTTACCTTCTTCCCGCGAAAATAAAATCGTATTCTATTGAAGCGCTTGTTGAATAATTTTATAAGTTTGCCCTCGAGGAGTGTGACCTATCCATCTCCATTTCATCTGACGTACATATGTATATTCACAGAGGCAAAGATTTGATTTGTCGCCTTTAACAGAACAAAATTCCGTATGCGAATTAGAATTTGTCCTGTTACAGTCAAATACACGAGCGTAATTTAAACTTGGCGGGTGACACAGTAAAATAAAACAATATGCATACAATTTTTAAAAATAAATGAAATATTTAGATGCAACGATAAACCATCGCCAAAGTCTAGTAGGTAGTGTGTTGGCTTATTAGACGTAAGGCCATTGTTCAAACCCCAGGTCAGACATCGGCAGAAAAACGAAATATAAAGAAAATATATCTTCGGCGACTTCCTCTCATCAGATTTCTGGCAAAAACTCTGAAAGTAAATAAAATTGCTATGAAAAATTTCTCAAAAACGTCTGTCGTTCGGATTCGACTTAAAACTGTTTCGACACTCAAGTCTAAAATTAATACGCACAACATAAGTGGTGTGAGATGACAGGTTGTAATCTTGACTGAAGTGTTGTAATGACCACTTCTGTATGTGTATGTATATAAACATCTGCAGCTTCAGAATTTGAAACTTAATTTGAATATCACATACATACATACATAATTGATCATCACAACACTTCAGACAGAATTACGACCTAACTTCTCAGACCACTTGTCTTGTGTATCTTAGTTTTATACATGAGAGACAGGCACCTACAGTTTAAAGTTAACTCCGAACGACAAATTTTTGAGAAACTTTTCATGGCTTTTAAATTGTGCATTAGATTGTATAATTTTGTAACCACCCTCGTGTTTTCTATATTCTTATACAAAAATCTTGCAATTTAACATCTTCTCCATTAGTTTGTGTTTTTTTTTGGATTTTGAAGAGTTTAATTGTTTGTTTATGTTATAGATGAACAGCCAATTCCCCACCCTCTATCCGCATACGTCTCTTTTAAACTCATTTTTTTTCAAACATTATGAGAAGCGTCTTAATGAACCAACCAACTCATAAATGTTTTTGGTTTGAAAAACTCATATGTATGTTGCTGTTTGTATTTTGAACTCTGATTTCTTTGTCTTCTGCATTGTATTCTTTGTCTAAAATTTTTTTTATTTTTTTTTTTTTTGAACATTTGAGGTCACTTAAATGGTTTTGAAGTACTTGAAGTCATAATGCTTTTTTTTGGTTTTGTTTTCGATTTTTTTGTATTGGATTTCTTTTCAAAAGGTCTGGGAAATATTTTCTGGTATTTTACGATCGCATTACAAAATATTGTATTTGAAAATGATTTTGAAAAAAAAGCCAAAAATCATTAAAAATTATAAAAAATTGCTAAACAACTTCATATTCTAACAACAACAAAAATTACCATAAATTATATTTAATGGCTTAACAAGCTTTTTTTAAGAAACTAAAAAGACAGTGGAACCTCATTAGAAACGATTGAATGAAAAAATATTACTTCGACAACGTCCTCTTAGCAGACTTCTGGCAAAACTCTGAGAGTAAAATAAAATTGCCATGGAAAGTTTCTGTCGTTTGGTGCCGACCTTACACTGCAGGTCCCAGTATGCCTGTGTTTATGCTTGAGACGGGACATAACTTTGGCTGCTGGAGATGTGGATAGAGACTCATTGCTTTGTGACGCTTTATGTAAGGGAAAGCAGGATAACATTTTGTAAAATATTAAAACCTAACAGAAATAGTCATTACCGGTTTATTCGAACTTCAATTTAAATAGCACTGTTGTGCACAGTGCTCGCACAGATAAGAGACTACATCGATTAACTTCACGTAACTCAATCCACTTCTTGAATAATTGTTTGAATGGAATTATTTTAGAGTGCAAGATAGCCTACATATATAAATAAAGGACAGCGCTTAGGCCTACAGGACTACGAGGCGATCAATTTCATTAAAGTCTATAAGGAACAGCTGTATTGCTACAGTGCTTGCTAAATTTGTGATATTCTTGGCGTACCTAACTAGGCCTCTTCATTATAAATTATAAACTAATTAATATGAGTAAAATATTGTAAAGGAAAATATGTTTATGAATCCCTTTTCATTTCCATCTGTCCAATCACTTATTTATGATAATTGACTGAAGAATATTTGTGAAGAATTTCTTCTTGATAAGGTTGTCCAAAATAATTGAATTTCTTTAAGCTGAGGTGGATGTTTCTGGGGGGGGTTTTACGTTAAGGCTCTTATCATTTATGCGATTAAAATTATAAGAATTTCTTAATTTTCTTTGACGGGCTGGGGGTGGATGGAGAGAGATGTCTCTAAAGAATTTCGAATTTCGTGGCTTTGAAGCCAAAGCAATTTTTATCAAACGTTGGCATTGGCACAATTTAACACGCACAAATTGCTTGAAAGCAAACACAGACCACGATTTGAAGCATCAAAAGGAAAAGAAAAAAAGTCAACAACATAACAAGAAAAAATTGAAACAAATTTTTGAAATTTAGGCAGGCAATAGGAAAAATCCTCCCCTATGGTTGGGTGATAAGCATAGAAAAGAAAAAAAGAAAAACGAATTGTAAAGCCGCAGGAAAAGCCTCAAGGGAGCTTTACTTAGTTTAATATGCGGCATATACTACCACCACCACTACAGCCACCACCACCATTACCACATTGCAGTTACAGAAACGAATTGATTGGGGCAAAATACGAAAGAAAAAGAAAACATTTTGGGGAAAAGAAATGAAAAAGAAATTTCAAATTGGAAGTGTATGTATGGCACCTTGACACTAATCCAATTACCAAGTCCTGCGTGATTTTGCTATTTTGGTGGCAATAAACACAATACACTACACCACACCACTGCACAGTTATACATACCTATGGCATGATGGTGGTAGTACGAGGAAAACATAAATAAATTGAAGCCAAGGCAACGGAAATAGGTTTTGTTTCCCTTTTTTTCTTATCCTACAGAGCTAAACTGTTAAACGTGAAAATGTTAGAGAAACTTTGTTTTAAAATCCTGTTAGAAATCCTTATTTAATCATTATTAAGACACTCGATAAAACCCAAAAAATATTATACGTTCCCCAGAATTGTTTTCTGAAGAAAAAAGTCCCCAGAAAAAGTTTTTAAAAGTGTCTTCTTTCTTATTCCTTGCTGTCTGGATATCTTGTTAAAATATTACAAGAAATAAGATGACAAAAATAAGAAAACAAAAATTCAGTTTGATGGTGTTGATTATTTATTTAAGAATTTATTTTTAACAATTTCTGTTACAGAGCTGAGATAAAATGTTATTTGGCACAGTGTTACCTGCTCAAAAACGATTGCTTTAAAACAAACTTCTTCAATAGGATTAAGTGGCCTTTATTGAAGGTTTTCACTGTTTTATTCGATGATAAAAAATTGTTTTCTTATCTTTTATTTTTAAAGTATCTCTTAAAAGAAATTCAAAATGAAAGGGGTATACCCTACAGTTCAACCCGATGTGGCATAAGCAATAGAAAGGTATTCGCCTTATATTCACTTCCATTATGTTTAATTATGTAGCAAGTTTGTGTAGCAAGTTGAAAAACCGAAACTCTCGACGTTAAAGGCTCAATTTTGTATAAATTCCGGTTTGCTGTCTGATATTATTTACCGTCATAGCCAAGTCCAGTGGAAACCAGTTTGCAATTTGAAACACTCTTTGCATGAAACTAAAATCGTGTAAAAGATTGTTAGGGAGTTTCGTCGCCTGTCTCTACGTTTTCTCTTGGCGCTTCAGTGTCTCTCTTGTCTGGTTTCCTGTGCAGAATCTCATTCCAGGCAACTTCAGGGCCGACGAGCTCGCCAGAGCTGGTGCACTCCTTCCGGAACCTTCGGTTAAATTAGCCATTGGGCGGAAATTATTTCGAGAATTGAAGAATCTTGCTCTACTGCCAGACTCACTTGGCCCTCTATGGATAGAAAGCGCAGCAACCAATTACTCAGACTTGATCGTGATGTCATCTCGATCATAGTGGCCATGCTTACAGATCATTGCGTTATGGGACGATACACACAGAAAGACTGCAGCTCCCACCTAACGACGTCAGTAGATATGGTGAAGAAGAGGAAACTGTTATCCCCTTTCCTTGTCGTTTACCCATCTCTTGCGAGGTACACATATAGGTTATTTGGTATTATCCATTGATGTCAAGGATATAGTGTTATTTATTAAACTTTCACGCTGGTTTTCCAGCATAATGCAGTCGTGCTTTTAATGTGCAGCCCTTGCTCTAAAAACATCTTGCCCAGTTTGGTGGAAGTCGTTCAGTACAGTGATTGCTCTTACCTGTGGCGTCACAAAGTGTCATTATGTGCGCGCAAGTGAGCTTTGGTAATCACTTCGGCCTAACCTGTAAGTGCAAGTTA
Source organism: Sarcophaga subvicina (assembly GCA_936449025.2). Taxonomy (NCBI): domain Eukaryota; kingdom Metazoa; phylum Arthropoda; class Insecta; order Diptera; family Sarcophagidae; genus Sarcophaga; species Sarcophaga subvicina. Next base: position 27,507,409 of record OW388084.2, read on the forward strand.
AGGTTTAGAGTTTTTATGCTACAGACATAAAGCTTACAATTATCTTTTAGTCTTTTCATTTCTTTAAGAAACGAAGATTCATGCTCTCCTCTTCTGAAATATTTCTTTGCTTTGCTGCATTGATCCAGTTTTTCCTACTAAGCAGTTGATTGATCTACAGTACCAAGTTCTAGGATCATAGGATTGTCATCTACCCGTAGCTAGAAAACCTTTCAAAATGTATTGTTAATAGAAAGAAGGAAGAACTTTTCGTCAAGTTGTTGTTCGGTATTTAGGTGTAAGAAAAAGCGGAATTAGAGCATCTTCTGACAAAATATATGGCTAGATGTAGGTCTAGGCTAGGTCATGTAAAAGACCCCGTTGCCAGTGGCATGCTCTCGTCACCTTAAATGTCTTGAAATAGAGGTGGCTTCTGCGTATAGCTGTACTTGCCGTAGTGTAGTAGGTAGTGTGTTGGCTTATTAGACGTGAGGCCACGTTTCAAACCCCCAGGTCAGACATCTCCAACAAAACGAAATATGAAGAAAATATTTCTTCAATCTTCAATCACTGCACAGTTCTATCTTAGCCAGTTTTAGGCCCTACAAATAACTAATATTTCCCAGCTTTGAACTGTTTCGGGTAGGCCATCTATTGGTTTATATTTGAACCATCGGAACCATTTCGAATCTGGCAATACTTATGTCATTCTATTCTGTCACAAAATTCAGTATCATTATCTCTACTGAACGTAATGAATCGATTTACGATTGAGCAACGTTGGGATTTATTGGACCAACGAAATGTAGATTTTACCAAAAAAAATCTGCTTTTCAGATGAAGCACATTTTCATTTTGGTGGATACGTTAATAAGCAAAAACACATTAAGAGGGACTATTTGGTGTGGCTTGTGAAGCGGAGGCATTAGTCGCCCATATTCCTTTGAAAATGGGGATGACACAACTATTATGGTTAATGGAGACTCGTATCCGCATCATGATAACCAATTTTTTTGTATCCGCTCTTCATGGTATTGATGTAAGCGACGTTTAGTGAGATCCTTATGAGGACCTCAAATTCGCTGCTACCAGTTTGCTTAATTTTTATGTTGGCTTCTTAGCAGCATGCTTTGGATGTGCATAGCATGCATGCAAGTTGAAGAAGACTGTTTTAACCAAGTCGGACATGTTTTCATGGTGGTATGGTGTCCTTTTTTTGATGCATGCGGCCAGTTTGTTTTACTTTTTCCAAAATAAACGAACTACCACTAAATCCCTATTATCTGGTGTAAAATCTGCAATCGACTTTCGGAATAAATTTAGATTTACACCAAAGAAGGAGAATGCAATGCAATTTCGGTCTGTTAATTTAAAAATACACATCCCTGTGGTACTTAGCCCCAAAAAATCTTTCAAAAGCTCTTTCAAAACTCTTTCAAAAACTCTACAAGAGTGATGCTCTTAGACATCAAGAAGGTTATGTTAGTGTTCCACAGAGAGTAGTTAAAGTAGAAAACCCAGGTAGTGGTACCATAGGCAGTTCCGAAGGTATTTACGATTGTAAGTTCGTCTTAGTTTGATCGAAAAGCAATGGAGTTTTGATGGCGCTCTACTAAATCTTTCGGTTCCTAATGAAAAATTTAACTTCAGTTGTAGTGGGTTGTTCAATAAGGCTGACTATCCATCCTGACTATCCAACTTGTTGTTGTAGCTGTTATAATTTTCTTTTAAACCTTGTAGGACACTTCTCCAGTGCAGTATTGCTAAACATTCCTTATCTCTTTAGTTTTCTGTTTCAATTTTCATTTCTTCTTACCTTAACCTTGGTGTTGGTATGTGACATGTTTACTTAACATTGCAGAAGTAAACCTAGAGTACGAAAGAAAAAAAATATTAAAAAAGGATCCAAGTTAGTAAAACAAACACGAACTTAAATCCATTATCCTTTGGCTAACATTTGCCAGGTGCTTTTAATTTTTTTCTTCTTCGTTTTTTTTTTGCTAACAAACGAAAACACTTTGGTTTTCTACATTAAAATACGGAAACGCTTCATAAAATATTCTGTTTCAATATTTTGAAATAAGAAAAAATCAAAAACCAAATCCAAATGCATTTGGTGTGCTTAACTTAATGTTTATAGCCAAACTAGGGTTGGACTGGAAAATGAATTATTTTGTCAGAAAGGAAAAATTAAAAGGAATTTGAAAACGGTTTATTTAAAATTTTTAAATTTCCTCCCTCTTAGCAAGTTTAAAAATCCCTTCACACACAGATTTGCATTTAATTGCCATTTAATTGGCATTTGTTAAGTGCCTTTATCAGTCATCAGCCATCGAGCCAGGCAGCCAGTTAGTCAGTGATAATTACATGTGACAGTGACAGTGAAGGCAAAAGGAAGAAGGCAAAAAAGGAGAAAAAATCGCTAAATTAACAAGCAACCTTAAACCGCATTAATTTAATTAAATTGTTATTGTCTTTTTGAAATGCAGAGACACATATACAGTGAGCGTCAAAAGAAACTGTACATTAAAGAAAAAAATTCTAACAATCACCAAACTGGCAATGAAGCAATTTTAATATAAAAATAATGGTAATTTATTAATGTATAATTTTTTTAATGTACAGTTTCTTTTGACGCTCACTGTACATACAATAAGTATGGAATTTTTTTTATAATTTTTTATTTAAACAAGCAAATGAAAAAATCCGTCGTTTTTTCAAATTGTTTTTCCATGCAAATTATTAAAAATGTAATCCTTTCATATCAAATTACTTTAGTCATTATCAGGCAGACGGACAGACGAACAGACAGCCGAACACGGACAGTCATTCAGAAAACATGGAGCATACACATGTATTTCACTTACAATACTATTCTGTGTGCAACAACGACACCAACAACAATTATAAGTATCAACTAAATTGTCATTATTGACAGCTGTCAAAACATTGTATTCGTATAAAAAGAACACAGAAAAAAAGACAACAAAAAAACAGGAGAAAATAAAACAGAAATTGAAATTGAAATTTAATATTGAAATCGCATCTGATTTCAATGATTTTAACAAAGAAATGCAACCAACCAAACCAACAATACAATGCTTAAATGCCTGTTTGTCACAACTGACTGCTGCTAATTGTTGTTGACAATGTTTGTAAATGTAAACAAAAAAATTCTGAAAATAAATGAGGGAATGATACGCAGGGCTATCAGGGAAACCAGATGTTTAAAAAATTAAATAAATTTGATTAAAATGAAAAGTATTTTTTATATTATTTCTGTTAGAGGCCTATTTGACAAAACCTAGCTTGATTTTGAGGCCAGAATTTCTGTCTAAAAGTCATCTCACCCGATACATTCAATCATACATACGTAATTGGCCATTACAACCCTTCAGTCAGGATTACGGCTTAGCTTCTCACATTCAATCACTTCCTCATTAATTTTTAGTTGAATCCTTTTTAATTTTCATGTAAATAGAGGACGAGAGTAAAAATAATAAATCGTGACATGTGACAATGCGATAATGCTCTGTAAGGTCTACCATTTCGCCGTGAAAAAACTCACCAACTAATACCTTTGTAAACCACTGGATTTTGTTATCGAAAATCGTGTTTTTTGAGAAATTTGTTTCTATTGAAAAATTGTTGACTCAATTTGGTGCATTTACAAAAAGAATTTCCGAATTTATTATGAAGAGTAGTGAGAGACAGTTCCAGAGCTGAAAAAGCTCCCTTAAAATGCAGTTTGGTATAGTTTGTGCGCCAGTAAAATCACTAAACCATTTTCCTTCAAGAGCAATGCAAACAAAAACGTTACTGTCAACGCAGCAATGGGCTGTGATACGCTTACAGGCCTTTTTCTTCAAAAATAAATTTTTTCTTCTAAAAGAAAAGGAACTTGGTTCAAGTATGCTCCCAACGATTCGGTGCTATATTCTACAACATACCATACAGCTAATGGGGGTGAGTTTGGTGAGCATTTAACATTATGTTTTTAAGCATGCCACAAACAGTGAACATGGTTATATTTGACCCAGCTAGATTCTTTTGAAGAAGACACGTGAAACTTCAAATTTGCAGGGTCAAACCAGTCCGGAAAGGCAACAATACAATTGTCATTGATAAGACCGTAGTGCTTGGCAATGTTTATATTAAAAAGTAGACGGCATTGCTTCAATTTTTTCTTAAAATTTCTACTAAAAACAAACTTAAGGTCATTCAAATATTCTTCCTAGTAATCCTTACAAGAGCTGTTTATTTGATTTCGGCAGCAGTTTTCTGTTTCCCGCAACATGGGTGGTGTAAGAAGTTAGATCGTAATTCTGACTAAAGCGTTGTAATGACCTATCAAATAAGTAAGTAACATGGACTTAACATTGGTGTTAAATAATTGATAGAAAGTTGAAGGTACACATAGCCACAGAAGTATACACAGAAGTAAACATCGTTGAAAATCTTTGTAATTGTCTGACAAATTTCCTCGATTTTAAGACGGTCTTTTGCATTGGTTGAGAAATTTGTGAAATTTGTAAATCGGATGCATACCTTTGTGGGCCTGTGCAGGGCCACAATTCAATTCAATTTCAGAAATTTTGTTACCAACGCAAAAGACCGTCTTAACATCAGGGAAACTATAAAGATTTTCAACGAAAACGGATTAGTCAAAAAATTTCGGCAATTTTTTAACCGTACGTATAATTTAGTAACTGTGTATACGTACTTATACAGAGTTAAGCATCTTATATACATCCTTTCTCTTTCTCTATTGTATATGTTCTAAGGAAATCTATATGTTTTCAAAATAATATACGCAATTGCTTACGTTTTTTAAGGAGGTATTTATCCTCAGGACTATGCTTTCATAGGAATTCTTTCTCGATACCACCTTTGCTGCCATCAAATCCGTGAAGCGTAGTTTTTCTGCATTTCCATGAAACTCTCATTCACATTTTATGGCGGGCAATCTCGCAATCGACTTTAAATAGCTCAAAGTCCAGTTTTCTTTGTTGACATGCAAGGTTAGATGCTTGACTGCGATTCCATTGTAGTATAACGCAGTGTTCGACAATAAATCCAAGTATACCAGGTTTCTATATGGAGCACAATGAGTCCACAGATTAGCGTGTATTGCATTACCTATCATGGCTGTACACGTCTTCAAATCTTCATGCATAAAAAATAACATTAATAACGAATATTATAAAAACGCGAGATAGTGCAATAGTTTAAGGATCATAGAGCGTTATTTTCAAGCAAAGAAATATAAACCTCCTGTCATCTTAAAACCTTCCGTAGTACACCAATCAACTACACACTAAAAAGAATGGAGAGATGCTTTGTGGTGATTTCGATGTATAATTTTTGGAAACAAAAAATTCAGGCTGCAAGACTCGATAGAGCAAGCCATTCACCGTAACGCTAGTTCCTTGCTAATTTTGAAAGAAATAAGGATTGATACAATAAGCGGCAAACAGTCAATTTTTATGGATGTATTGTGATGCATTAACAGCCTAGATCCAAAGCCATTGTCATTTGAATTCAATTCTAGTATGAGTTGTATTTATGGTCATCAAAGAATCGGCTTTTCGGCGTCTTTTTCAAGACTTCACACTACAACAGCAATATCCCCTACGGTAGGCACATTTGTTTGTTTTTTTTTTATAGTTTTGAATCGAGAAGAGTAAAATTAGTTCAAAAACGACCAATCACTCCATGAATTGTTTTCTCGCTATTGGTGATTATGTTGGACCGAAAAATGGACCAAGTGCTGTATGGAATTTGCAAATTTTCAAAGTAAATTCAATTGCAAGTGTTGTTCTGGTGTTAGGTGATCTACAATGATTTTACCAAGCTAACTGAACAGATATGTTTACAAAGTTTGATAGGTTCAGCTATCAAATCATAGTTATCGATAGTTTCCATGCTGCTAAAAACTGCCCATATCTGATATTTTCCTCACTTTCCATTATCCTAGACTTTAGGTCGAATTTAATATTTTGAGTAAGACTTTATGGTCCTAATGACAACAAGAAATTTCAAGTTTGTTTTTTCTCAAGGCACTAATAGCTTGATTTTCTTTTATTTAAGAGGCCTATTCTGTAAGTTATAAGGAAAATAAAGTGAAAGAAACTGAAATTGAAATACGCCTACTCACCTTGGCCAATCATACTTATAAATTATGAAATACAGGCCATAATTTATAATTTAAAGAGCCATATCAGCATTAAATTACATTTATTAACAAAAAAGCTACAACAACAATTACAACAACAACAACAATCGAAAATGATATAAAAGAAGCAAAGCGAAGAGGAAAGAAAAAACAGAAACTGATTTGTATGATGAAAAAGCGGGTTAACTCCTCATAAATGGTTTATCTTGTCTTACATCAACATTATGAACGAGACACGGCTACTGTAGCTGTGTTGCGGCAACAATAGCAACAACAACAGACCACCAAATGCTTCAATGGCCTGTCATGGAGAATAAGAAGGGGGGCAAAAATATGGACAGCTTGAAAATAATATTTACTTTTATGCTTTTCATTGTGGGTTTTTGCTATAGAAGCCAGCCTTATAAAAAATATATTTAGACTACAACAAAAACGACATCAACAACAACAATAAAAAATCTGGAAAAAAAATTAAAAGTTTTATAAAGAAAAACGAAAAAAAAACAAATTAAAAATGATTTACTGGCCACGAAGTAAGCGTTGCACGTAGGAATACACTTACAGCAGAAAGAAAAAACGAAAAAATACAGTCAGGCAGGCAGGCAATGAAAACTTTAAAGTAGACTACCGTCACACGCTAAGAACGACGCCATGCGTTGCTACATCTCTACACATCTCCCTCTTTGAGGCAGAGAGCTTTTGTTACCAAACATTCGACTGAAACAACATGCATGACAATGCCAGAACCAAACATACCATACCAGACCAGACCCCATGCCAAAGCCCAAAAGAGTTGAGTTGTGTTGAGTGGAGCGGAGTGGAGTGTAGTACAGCAGCAGCATAAGCTGAAGTTTTCAAAATCAGCTTCGCTAGTCATGAATGAAAATGCGACTCATATGGTGGCATAAAAAACAGCAGCAACATTTAGCTAAAGTTGCAACAACAAATGATGACCATGTCGATTGTGTAATAAATGTTGTTTTTGTTTGTTTGTTTTTTCATTTCATTTCATATTGCAACATAAGAACAGCCTTATAGACAGACAAGAGCAACACAATAATAAAGAGACTTATTGTTGGCTGTTTGTTTTAAAAAAGTAGCACAAGTTTTTTTTTCTGTTCTTTTTTCCTATAAAACTCTACGTGCAACATGATGTTGCCAAATTGATGAAGTGTGTTTTGTTTTGTTAAAGTCATTCTTATTCCACAAAAACAAAAAAACGAAGAAAAAAACGAATAAAGTTTTTAACATAGAGTATGTGGGGCCGCCTTAATGGCTTTAAAGTCAACCTGCCACAAACAAAAACATAAAAACACCATCATGGAGTTTAAAATAAACTTATCATATCTGGTTATTGTGGTTATTGTTGCTGTTGTTGCTAGACTCTTAATTTAAAATTCTTTTAAATTGTTTAACAATATCGTTCCCTTTTCTTAGAATATTCGTAACAAATGGAAATTGAAAGTTTTAAAATTGAAAAAGTTTTCGAGTTCTTAACCAGACGCATGGCCATGTGGGCTGAAATAAATTTGAATAATTTAAGATTTTTGAAAGCTATGGTACTAAGAAGATTTTGTTTTACAAAAAAAGTACCGGCAATTTTTTTTTCAATTTGTTATTTAAAGAGGTTTGAAATGTTTCGAAATTTATTTTCAGTTGTGAAGTACAATTGTTTCGGTTAGCAGTGGAATATTAATTAATTGTTATGTCTGCCGCGGTACCTTATGCCCACATAGTTCCTCATTGGATCGGACCAATTTTCGTGTACTTTTTCGAGTGTATGGGGTGGTATCTCGGTAATGGCATCACGAATGTTGCGTTTAAATGCTCAAATGTCACTGGTTTGTCGGCATATCAGTTTTCTTTAACGTCGCTCCACACAAAATAGTCCAACCGTATCAAATCGCACCTTCTAGGCGCCCAATTGACGATTAAGGCATGATATATATTCCTGTTGAAACCAAGCACATCATACCATGAAGAGCGACACAAAAAGGTGCCATAGGAATCTCTACTGACCGTAGTGGTTTCACCGTCCTCATTTTCAAAGGTATATGGGTCAATGATGCCTCCGCTCGACAAGCCGCACCAAACAGTCACTCGTCATGGGTGCATTGGCTCTTCTGTAATACCATGTTTGAGGGTTTTGAGACCCAAGTATGGAAATTTTGTTTATTAACGTACCCACCAATATGAAAATGAGCTTCATCCGAAGAAATGATTTTTTTTTTTTTGGCAAAATCGACATCATCGAGCTCGTTGGCCCAATGAATCCCAACGTTGCGTAAGTGTAAATCGATTCATTGCGGTCAGTGTAGATAATATACTGAATTTTGTGAAAGAATATAATCACATAAGTATTGCCAGATTCGAAACAACCGATAAAGGCCCTCCCTATATCAAATCATTCCAACATCATCTCCCTGTCTTTGCAATGTTACTTAGGGAAACAGTCACATGTCTCACGTCCAGTTTAGTGATATCCAGCGAATCATTCCTATCACCATTCTGAAAAGACTTTGAGCGGCCGCCATGGTTCTTATGATATGCCATTACTCTCTTAACGAAGTTTTTCATGACCTTTTTACAGATATTTAGCTGTGTTATTCGCTTAGTACCAAAATTTCACAAGACCACAAAGAAAAAAAATATACGTAAAGTACATGATATTGGTGGCCATTTGCCATTAGATGATCATCAGATATTCGAAATTGTTGGTGCAATCAATTGATGTTTTTGGGCATTAGGTGATACCCTCGTTTATAACTGCAATGAACCTACCGGTACGTTGTTTCTCAGGAGTTTTACTGACCTTAACAGACCTGGTTCCTAAAAGTTTTTGGTTAACCTTCGAAGGCTTGATACATTTGGTGCATTTTCTCGGCTTGAAATTTTTCGTAGTTTGCGAGCAGCCCCAGTGAAACTTTTCAAATTTTTGGAATACGTTTTTAAGTATAGTTGCTTTGTAAAAGCAGTTCATTTTTATCAATTGGAATAAATATTTGAGATGTGCTAATGTCATTGCCTAGAAAGTTGTATGTTGTCTTATTAGTCGTGAGGTCACGGTTCAAAGCCCAGGTCTGTTATACGAAAATATTTCTTCGATGACTTCCTCTCCGGCAAAAACTCTGAGAGTAAAATAAAATAGCCATGAAAAGTTTCACAAAAATCTGTCGTTCGGAGTCGACTTTAAATTGTAGATCCTGCCAATCATAAATATTTAAATTAACATACACAACATAAGTGGTATGAGAAGCTAGGTTGTAGTCCTGACTAATAATGACTAACTATATAAATATGTATGTATGTCTGAATGGCTTATAATATAATAATAATTACCATCATTATCAATCAATTCTAACACAAATTCATCTCATTTTCGTTCTTCGCCCTGGGCCTTAGCCATGTAGTCCAGGCCATTAATCTTAATAAAAATGGAATTTTATTAAATTATTTTGCAACACATCACATCACTTTCATTTAATGCATAATTTGTTTTAAACAATCACAACCATTTTCTAAGACATTCTCTATACTATGCACTCACTGATGGCACTGCTAAACAATGTACGATGCAACACAATGCTGTATACAAGTGGTTGCCAGTAAACACATCTTGCAACACAAGGCATCATCAAGCGTAAGTAAGTGATACGATCTGAAAATGTTAAATAACATATTTTCTCCTTGACTTGCACTTGACTTATAGTCAACTATCATCAATTTAACACTTACTAACACTGGCACACAACATGGCCACATGCCTGCATACATCCATACACACTAAACAACTAGTGGCAGTGCCACCACAGTTTTCCTTTTTTTTGTTTTATTTTTATAACTTTATTATATAGTGGTTGTTGTTGTTGTAGTTTTTATATATAGAATATATGGTATGCACATATGTATGTATGTATGTATGTAAAATATTAGTTATTTTAGTTAAAAGGAATTGTGCAGCAAGCGGGGTCTATGTGGCACTAAGAATGGATGTAAGAGCGCAGTGCCAGTATTATAGTAGCCTTTCGATATCTTGTGTGTTTGGGCGTTTGACGTTGGAGCATATTTTTATTCAAAAACTAGACTATTTAACTGGAAAATTTATTGCATAAATTTATAACAAGAAAACGTACTCATTTTAATGCAAGTGGGTCATTCCACAGTGAAATATGCGCTCTAATTAATAAGTTGTTGCTTCTAATAAGAAAGAGACATGTAAGGAGATAAAATGTAATGGAAAGCGTAAAGAAAGCGAACATTGTGACTTACAATTGTAAGAGTGCCGTGAATTCTTCACAGTGCCCACTTGAGGCAGGTAATGTATAAAAAAAAAACATAATTCGTCATTACAATCCTTCAGTCAAGATTATTAGCAGCAGCCTAAAGCTTGTTAGGACAATAGGCTTGAAGAAGACCTTAAAATGATAGCCTATTAGAATGGAGTGGAGTACAATGTAGTAAGGCAACTCGTCACGACAATAATAATGTCTCGCTCCACAAACCCAATGATGTCGACTTCATCGGCGAATGCCAGCAACTGGACAATTTTATAGAACTTACAAACATTTCGCTGAACTACTGCTTTCCATAGAAAACTCTCTAAAAAGAAATTAAAGAAATCGCATGATAAGGACTCGCCTTGTCTGAAAACTCATACAGTCTCAAAAGGTTCAGAAAAGTCCTTCCGTACCATGACAAAGCTGCAAGAGATACTCAACCTGCATGCTGTTATCCGTGGATAGGAATTTCGATTTTCGGATTTAAAAACGGTCTTGAAGCTTCAAACGACTGATCAGTGCACTGTATACCAGGTTGAAGCCTTTGCTATATTGAGATATGCCAGGCATTCATGAACGAGGACGAATGTCCATATTTCGTATGTAAGAAACGTGGTGGTTACAAATTTTCAGCAAATTTGTTGGGTGCTTTAATTGGTCATTAGTTTAATCAGGATTACGACCTAGTTTCTCACATCACTTATGTTGTGTGTGTTAATTTTATGCATGGGTTGCGGGATTTACAGTTTTAAGCCGACTCTAAACGACAGATTTTTGAGAAACTTTTCATGGCAATTTTACATTACACAGGGAGCGCACAGTGCTCACTATTTCCGACATGCTACGCGCATAAATTTTTCGATTGCCTCAGTTTAAGTGGATAATCTCCGTTCGTTGTAAAAGTAGACTTAAGTTTGTGGCAGCATGAGGATACATTTTTTATTGACTTCGCAGTACAAATCTTTCTTTCATCGAATCGCGTAGTCTTTCATTATGCTATTGTGGTTCTTACAGAGCCTTTTCGGAAGGCATGTCGATAGTCTTACTATTCCTAGGCTTGGTTTCTGCAGGATCTATAAGGAAAAGGAGGAGGCTATGTTTTACCACATATGTCAATGCTTTGCTCTTTCTCTTTATAGTCCAAAATGCTCCTTCTAGGTGCTCCGCTTGAACACCGGGTTGAATTTTAGCTTGTGGTGTCACAGTGGGTCTAATCGACGTCATAAGTTCCCTTCAAAGGCTAGAGTATGTATTTTTGATACACAGGACACTCAGAACAGTACCTATAGAAACAGAACCGTGGCAACAAAGTCTGACTTAAAAGGGGATAAATTAAGTACTTTTAGTACCTTTTTTTATCACTTAATGATTTATTTCCCATTTTGATGGTTTATTTTAGAATTTTCATTCGAAGTTAAGAAAAATAAAATTAAATTCTACATTGGCATGGAAAATTGCCCTCAAAAAACATCTACTGTTTGTGCAACAAATTAAGTCTTCATATTAAACTCGAAGCTATAACAACAACAGTTATATGACTTTTACACTTTTCAACTTTTACTGCTGATGCCACGCGCCATAACCAACATTACCACCAATACTATTATAAAAAACAATGTGGTGTGTCTGTGTTGCATGCATCATCGTTATTCTAATCATTATTATAATCAAAATAGCACTGGCATCGTCATTGTCCTTTAGTATCCTTTTAAGCATCTTTATCTACATCAGTGTCACATTGTTTGCCTAGCTAAAGGGATAGAGAAGAATGCCGGTGTATTTAGTTAAACCAATGGAGATGTGTGGTGTCTAGAGGGAGAAAGGTTGAATAAGGCAATTCATCTATTGATTTGTTAGGATACATACATATGTATATATAATAAGATATTCACGTGCTGCTTTGATGTGAATTTTTCAGCAAAAAAAGGTTACGAGCCATAAACTGCATCCGGTAATAACCATTAGATGGCACATCTAGACCTTAAGATGGAGTTACGATATAAAAAAATCATTTTTAAGCTGATCTGAGCTTAATGTGATATTTCCCATAAATTTTGCTTTCCATTTGCTTAAAACTGTTGACAGTGTAGAACCCAATTAGGAATTTGGAGTTAGCGAAGCAACCTGTGGCAGATTGCTTGCTATAACCATCAGATGCACGTCAAAATTTTCCCGTTCGGTAACACCGGTTGGGCTGACGATAGCACTGACTCACATTGTTCTTAATGATTTCTTCAATGATTCAGCAACATATTTGTGACGATTTTCTTTTAAATTAGAAGCGATTCAGCCCGGATTTTACCACTTGCATGGGTTATGCATCCACATAAAATCGCAATGATGTGGGTCATGTTGGCTTTAAGGGCCGCTGCGGTTTGTAGATTATACGCATACACATACAACTTAGGAAAACCTTGCATGCAAAAGTCTAACGAAGTCAAGTCGCAAGATCGCGGTGGACAGTTCATATCTCGAATGTCGTGTACAGACCCCCTAAATATATATACATACATACATACATAATTGGTCATTACCACCCTTCAGTCAGGATTACGACCTAGCTTCTCACTTCACTTATGTTGTGTATGTTAATTTTATACATGAGTAGCGGGACCTACAGTTTAAAGTCGACTCTGAACGACAGATTTTTGAGAAACATTTCGTAGAAATTTTATTTTAATTCGGAGTTTTTGCCAGAAATCTGCTGAGAGGAAGTCGCTGAAGAAATATTTGTTCGTATTTCGTTTTGATCGAGATGACTGATCTGGGTTTTGAGATTTGAGCTGTTGTCGATTATTTATTTTTTCAGAAACTAATCTTTGCATCTCCGCAAAGTATATACCATCGAACCCACCCTTCAAATAGGTGGCTGTTCAGCTTGAGAGCTTTACAAAAAGAGAGATACGAACATCAATTCTTTCTGTCCATATAATTTCCATGCAATGAAGTTTGAGGTATGGAAGATATTTGGTGAGATTGACATCAGACCTACTGAACGCAATAGATTTTAAGAATAGTAGACTAGTCTTAGCTCTCAAAAACACACAGCTTAGGTCTCTTCACACTCAAGAACATCTGGAATTTTTTCGTTCGTTCCTGTGATCCCCCCGAAAATCTGGTAATAAAGATTTTTAAAAGTGGCGTCATTTGTTTTCTGCCAACGCTTGAATTACGGTAACAGTTTTACGCGTTCTTGGCTTTTTAAATGATCAATATTCGACAAACCCTTCACTAATCAAATGGGCACTCCAGATGAAAGATATTCAACAGCTGACTGCCTTGCCAAAACGGCAGTTTTGAAACCATTAAATGGATAACCCGATAAATGACTGTTATTTCATGCAGTAGTGGACTAGAAAGCATTATATTCTAATAAAAAAAGGAAAAAGTCAACTTAAAAACAAAGACTTCAAAAGAGATGCTCTTTAACTGTTATTCTCATATTCATGTTTGTATTACAGTCATAGTTATGGATTCTAGTTGCCGTTATTTTCTCATACATTTGCATATGAAAGTTATTAAGTCTTATCCATACATGGTAATCTTGTACATATGGGTGGTAAAATTTTAAAAGCTTTTGGGTATATGAGCAGAGATTCATACGAGTGGATACTTGTATACATATGTAGGCAACTGTAAGCAGAAAGAGAGAGATTGAAAGCATTGCATCTATGCATGTATGTGTATGTATACGATTACTGCATAGTTCTAGTGCTGATGACAATTATTTGTGTTTGTGTTTTTTTACTTTATTTTCCTCTTTTTTCTCATTAATTTGTTTGCTTAAAATGCTGGATATAGTGCTTACAGCCGTTGCATTTGCGTCTTTGTGAGAGCAATAACCGCAACATTTATGTTAAAAAATAATGTTTTTTGTATGCTTTTGTTGGTTTTAAAGCTTTTTTCTGTGTTTTTCTTGTTTTTGTTAATGAAATTCAACATTTTACGCCTGATGATTAACAATAATTGCATAATATTGTAAATTTTTTGTTTTTGTTTTTCTACAAGCCAAACTTTATTTGTTTACTTATGGCACGTTAGTTTAGAAAGAGGGTGAAGGGTTAAATGGAGTAAAAAATTTAAAGCTTATAAGAGAAATTAAAATAATGCTATAGACAATAGAAAATTGCATTATTTTAAAGTATTGGGTGCCCTGGTAGTCTAGTGGGTAGTGTGCTAGACTATTAGCGTGAGGGTCGTGGGTTCGATTCCCACCAGAGGCTCTGGTCTGTGACATTACACCGAGCATATGGTCAAGTTATAATTAGAATATAATTTGTAATTGAATTTTAATTAATAAATAAATAAAGTATTATAGAAGAGAGAGAGAGAGAGTGTGTGTGATATACAGAGCAACTGACTCCTTTGAAAACCTTTAAATTCAGAACTCAAAACGTCAAAAATGAACTCAGTAACACAGTGTCGGGCTGCACAATAAGAAAAATACCTGAAAAAGCTAGTTTAAAGAGTTGGAGTCTACGAAAGATATTTTTCCCAGCTACACAAATTTTCTATGGCATGATAAAATAAATATCATGTATGTACTATACGCCAAAGGACGCGTAATACCCGGAAAACCCATAAATGATAACCAAACATAGTAACAAGTTGTTTATGATTTGGGTATGCATTCTGCTCATCAAATGTTTATCTAATTGTGTGGTTTCAGCTATGCTGCCCAACGATTCCACTAGAAGAATAAATGGTGATTTAATGAAAATCTAGTTCTAGCAGAGAAGTGACATTCTTAATCGACAATGCTTTTTTTTCGTTGTACTGAGCAGCAAGAAAACTAATCTGATTTTAAGGAAACTGATTTTAATGTTCAAAACACAAGAAGATCTCCAAGAGTGGCTTCAGAAGGTAGATTGTCAGGAAACATAAAGCTGGATAAATTTACACGAATTATGCGCACAGGAATGAAAAAATATCTTCAAAAGCCTTGCAGCTTATGCAGTTCCAATGTAGACAAACTCATCCTTTATGCCAATGTCTACTGATTCCAACAATATGGCCGAGTTAGCAGAGCCGCTAGATGTTGATGTGATAGGCAGTGATCATGCCTTTTAGAAGCTTATGCACTCCAATGTTGGCTTGGATGATCTTGTGTAGAATTTTCTTTAGAATGCAACTGCATTGTTGCGTAATAGCAGTCTTGCATGAAAGGGGAGGAATGAGTGGCTTGTAGATAATTGGTTTCATCTCACGTTATTCAATGACATTTTGACTCCAAAATACATTTGTTGATAAGACTGATATCATTTTCGGTGGTAACTGCGTAGGCAATGTAAACGAATTAATTGCCAACGTTGCAAGTGAAGTTAGCTGCGGTAACCTGTAATTAGTCAAGCCGCATCTATTTTTTAAAATATGTACTACGTTTTGTCTGCATTTACTGCCACAATTGGACTTACAGAACTCAAGACAGCACAAACATCTCGCTTGATATGCCCGATGATGTCTAGTTCATCGATGCATGCAAGCAACTGGACACTTTCTGGTGCTACTTCGCTGAACTTTCATCTTTCGTAGAACACTATCTACGACGAAGTTGAATTAGTCCTTTGACAAGGAATCACCTAGTCTGAAATATCGGAAAGTCTCAAAATGTCCTTCCCTACTACATACATATGTATATAATTGGTCATTACAACCCTTCAGCCAGGATTACGACCTAGTTTCTCACATTACTTATGTTGTGTGTGTTAATTGCATACATGAGTGACGGGACCTACAGTTTAAAGTCGTCTTCGAACTATAGATCTCTTTCGGAAACTTATCACGGCAATTTATATTTACTCTCAGAGTTTTTGCCAAAAATTGGCTGAGAGGAAGTCGTCGAAGAAATATTTTTTCACATTTTGTTCTGTTGCAGATGTCTGACCTGGTGTTTGAACCGAGGCCTCATGTCTAATAAGCCACCACACTACGTACTAGACTTCGGCGACTCAACGTCTTTATTTTGTTGGAGGTGTATGACCCGGGGTTTGAACCGAGGGCTCATGTTTAAAAAGCCAACTCATTAGCTGATAGACTATGGCGACTCAATCTCATATTGCATAGCTTTATGAGTTTCGTAGGAATACATAGCTCATCCATGGATCGTAATGCGTATAGGGCTTTTTAAGGAAGGAATGATTTTTAATAATTTGTTATCAGTGTTCTCCAACATTTTCTCTTACTATATAAATGTGGTATATAGCAAGTAAACTTTTCAAAATTGCCAAATTTCAACTAAAACCTGTTCAAAATAATTTTTAAACGTTTGTAATAAAGTTCCTACAAATTCATATGCAAAATCTCACCAATAAATTCATTTCAATTATCATAAATGAAAATGCCACAAAATTATTTCCAACCAATGATTTCCAATGAAAACATAAGCAGCTGAAAATAGAAAGAAAATTATCATCATTATTATCATCATTATCATCATGATGAAGCAAACAGTTAAGAAAACTTTTCTCGTTATTGAAATCGAAATGAAATCTTAAAATTGAATTCACTTACAATGCTTCACTTACAACTGGCAAGGCTTGGTGATGTTTGGGGTGTTGTTGCTTTATATATATATTCAATATGGCAAAAATTAGCATGCAACTTAAGACTCTAGTTTAGCAACAAAGTAATTCAAGTGGCAAATAGAAAATTGCCAACATTTAATAACAATTCTTGGCACAATTCTACTTAAAAAGTAATGGAAATGGAAGCATATTTGCAAGTTTGCTTTTTATGCCCCGAAAAAACGTTTCTTTTTATTTTTATTTTCTCTCTTATTTTACTGGCAGTTTATCATTTGATTTGTATTTACTAAAAAGCAACTGAATTTTATTTACTTGCCTCAAATCAACATGCCCCAGCATCCCTATACCAGGCCAGCAAAGTAGATGTGCAACTTAAATTCATGCAGATAAACTCAAGTACATTAAATAGAATTTTTATTGCATTTATTTTAACAAGTCCTCTCTTCCCTTCTCTCTCTCTTTCTTTCTCTCTCTCTGACTCTCTTTTTCTATCCTTACATTGTATATGTATGTGCTGTATAACAGTAGAATAACTCTTAGTGTGTGTATATCTCTGCAGGCTTTTGATAAGGATACGGATGTGCTAGCTTTAGCAACAGCCATTTTACCAAACCGGAAGCCGGAAAATATTGTGCAGTATTATTATATCTGTTTGTATAGAGTTATATGAGTATATGTGTACATGTGTTTGTAAGTGTGAGTATTTATTTTGCCACTCTGGCTGTGTTTGCTTGTGTGAATGCATATTAACCCCACTACCACCATGAATTATTATTCTCTCCATGTGGCAAAATAGTTGTAATAATCACATGAATTTATTTGTGTTCGTCTCCTCTTCTTGTGGCAAGTAAATGAAGTCATAAAGATTTTGTAATACAAATAATATATGGAAAGAGATGTTGAAGGAAGATGTAGTATAGAAAATTAAATCAATTTACGGATACGTATACAAAATCCGTAAAAGAATACATACATACATGCATACATACATAATGGCAAGTAGATGTTGCAGAAGAAGATTATGTTGCAAGCTTAACAGTAAATTTATTTAAAAACTGAAGTTTTTGCTTTTGTAAAGGTTATGTGATGTAAGTTATTGAAAACTCGTATACAATTAGAAAACTCTTATACGATTAGGAAACTCTTATAAATATTCATGGAACTCTTATACTTCAACAAAATCATACATTTTAATTTAAAGTACAAAAGTTTAAAAATGCTGGCAAAACATTGAAATTCTTATACTTACTTACTTAATTAGCCATTAAGAACCCGATTAATGGATTTCGGCCTGCCGCAACACATCCTTCCAGGCGCCTCTGCTTCTTGTGCGCCTATTCCAGTTGGTCACACCAATCGATGACAAGGCTTCCTCGATTTGGTCCTTCCAACGTATACAAGGTCGCCCTCTTCGCCGACTTCCGCAGATCCCCGCATCAAATACCCATCTCGATGGAGCATCCTCCTCTATTCCAACGACATGGCCGAGCCAGTGCAGCCGCTGAATATTAATACGTTGCACAATGTCTATGTCGTTGAGGAGCTCATACAGCTCTCTGTTCGGATTGGATGCGGAAATCATCGCCAACTCGTACTGGACCGAAGATGTTATGAAACTCTTATACTTCAACAAAATCATACATTTTAATTTAAATTTAAAGAAGTTTAAAGATGCCCAAGTTTCTTTATTAAGTGTCATGCACCATTACATTCTCTGCTCTTTGATATGAAGTCGTGAATGTAAATGTTATCA
This sequence comes from Sarcophaga subvicina, assembly GCA_936449025.2. Lineage (NCBI taxonomy): Eukaryota > Metazoa > Arthropoda > Insecta > Diptera > Sarcophagidae > Sarcophaga > Sarcophaga subvicina. Next base: position 27,526,117 of record OW388084.2, read on the forward strand.
CGGGTGTATCACTTCCGAACTTTGTCGATAACGCCCATCTCATTGTAACTTCATCTGACAAATAAATTGTAATTTATTTAGACTGTTTTTCTAATCACCATGTATGACCCTAAACAACGACATGTATGGGGTGAATAGGCTCTGCAGCAGTTCGAAACTGACACAAATTTTCATTGAAAAATAATTTTCAGCGTAAGACCTATTTGTGGATAAATTGATACATTTCACCATGAGATCCGAAAGCATCTAATGCATACCTAAAAAGACACAGTTTGGTAGAAAATATTAGCTTGCAGCATCATCAGCCCATATTTCTTTGAGAGCGATGTTAGACAGACCATCGCCGGCAACGGCGAGTACTATATATCGCTGGATACCAACTTCTTTTGGCTTGTGTTGGATGATATTGACGTGTGGTTCTACAGCTTAATATGTCCATTCGATATTATGCATAAGCTGTTTTGAGGTTAAGGTCAACCCATGTAGAGGTGATGTGTCTTAACCACCGTGCCATTTGAATACAAATATGTCACTGCGGTCCACATAAGTTTGATTTATACGCTAAAGTAGTGGAAAAGTGGACACGTTCCGGATACGCTCCAGCTAGAAATGCCGTGGTGGACATTTAAATTATATTGCATTCCACACCTAAAGGGTCTTTCAAACGAATGCAAAATGCCTATGATATCTCATATAAACTTTACATACATACAAACATTGACTACAACCCTTCAGTCAGGATTACGACTTAGCTTCTCAGCTTTTCACATCACTTATGTTGTGTTTGTTTAAAATCGACTCCGCACGATAGATCTTTGAGAAACTCGTCATGGCAGTTTTATTTCACTATCAGAGTTTTTGAAAGAAATCTGCTTCGTTTTTATCAAGATTTCTGAACTGAGGTTTGAACCTAAGCCTCATGTTTTCTTACGGTTACAATGGCCCCTCTATCATTTGCAGCCTGTATAGTATCAATTCCAAGGTAGAGTTTGCAGAAGGACATAGGCACACATTATTGACTTCATTCAAATTTCTTGAGGTTCCTGAAGTTCAATGTTAAGCTGTCTTCCGTGTTCAAAAACCGGTTGTACTTTTCTCTTATTTCCTTAACGGTTCTAATGAACGGCAATGGGGGTGATGTTATTTTGTGGCTACCAAGAACATGATCCATCCATCAACATTTCCTTTACCGTATTTCACTATCGATAGTGATTTGATTGGAAGTGCTGTTGAATGAACTTTCCATTTTGTCCGTTGTTAACGTTATCTCCTCTTGGTAGGGTCAGGGTTGGGAAGGTCTTCTAGATGAGGTATTTGGAGGGTATACATAATTAGTCATTACAACCCTATAGTAAGGATTACGACGAATCTTCTCACACCGCTATGTTGTGTGTGTTAATTTTATACATGAGTGGCGGAACCTGCAATCGATTCGAAACGCTGGATTTTTCAGAAACTTTTTCATGTCAATTTTATTTACTTTCCGGGTTTTTGCCAGAAATCTGCTGAACGGAATCTCACGGAATAAATTTTTTTCCTATTTCGTTTTGTTGGAGATGTCTGTCTGGGGTTTGAACCATGGTCTCATTATGGCGACTTCATTATTTATACAAAATCTATAAAAAGTCCAAAATTTTCGATTTTTAAAAATAATCTTTTAAATAAAAATTTAAAATTTTTTAATTCTTCTTTTATGTGAATTCCATAAAACTCTTAAACTCTCTCTGTGTAACACATTTTATTTCTGTAAAGTTTTATGTTAAAAAAAACACAACTGGCCACCTTTTTTGTACTATTCTTCTCTTTTTTTTTTTGTTTTTTTTATGGGAGCCTATTGTATAATGCTTATAAAGCACTTAAAGCATAAGCATTTTTTACGATATTTGCTGTAAACTTAATGCTGCAATTAACACTTTAAGTATGACTGCCGGCCGCTACTTTACTTATGTACATGTTAACAAATAATCTCAAGATTTTATGACTATTTGTCTGGCCTTTCTGTTTTGTAATTGGAAAAAAGTTTCTTATTTTTTCTGGTAAAAAAAAGAAGCAAAGAAAAAAGTAAACGTTTTATAAGGTTTAAATAAATAAATGGTTTGATCCATGAACAGTTAAACAAACAAATAAAAGTCGTAAAAGAAATAACGTATACACGGTAGCATTTACTGTCTTGAAAGTCATAAAAATCGAATGATTTTTTCAAGAGAGAGAAGAGGGTTAATGACATTATTGGAAAAAATCGAAGAGATTATCGATTAAAAAAAAGTAAGAAAAAAATTAAAAAAATTGTATTTAATAAATAAATACACAAACAAATAGAAAATATTGTATTTAAATACCAAAAAAAAAAATGTTTATCAGATTTAAAATATTTTTACCGTTTTATTTTTGTACTTTCGCATACAAAAAATTTCATGTAAAAAAACCCCATAAATGCTGAACAGCTCTGGCTGGGCAATGTACGTATAGACTGACTGCTGATGCAGCATCAGAAACATCATCATCATCACAAATATTGAAAATTAATAAAAATCATGATTTACGATGTGTCAATTTCAGCTGGTGCTTCGTTGGTTATTTCCGCCTATTTGGTCGTTCATTCACTTTTTTTATGTCCAGCAGACTATGGTGCTTGGAGGTGGGCTACTGACTATCTATTGTCAGTTTAAGTTCATGCTGTGTGTTCCTTTTGCTTGTGGTTTGATTGTAGCACAAAATAATCACACAAAAATGTGTTTCAAAAAAACAGAAAAAACCTCTACAAAAAACTCCAACCCCTGGGGGGTAACAATTGTGTGGTCCACCACAATTTGTACAAAAGTATTTTTTTTCGAACGTATCCTTAACAAAAAACTGTCGTTAAAGAACTTGTGCGATAAAAAAAATCCTACAACCTTTTTATATCCACAAATAGGAATTGTGGGAGCAGAAAAAAATTAAGCTGCTTATCATTTTTAATTGAAATACGGCTAGATAAACTTGACACAATAGGCAAATATTTAAATGATTAAAAGCATAACAGTTTGTTTAATTAAATAACAGAGAATACAAAGCATTACACAAAAGATTAATACAAGTTTATTGCCATATCCTCCACTCTGCTATTATATTATCATATTGCGGGAGGCCCATGTTTTAACCATCAACTATTAACTGCAACCCGCCAAAAGTCAGCTACAAAGTTATGGCAGCAAACTACAATGATGGCAACACAAGCGCCAGAGGCAGTCCATGAAATAAACTAGCTGCCGTGACGAACTTTACCCATTTCCATGAACTTTAAGAGGTAATACATGTCTGCTGCTTGTTTGGCATAATAATTACGATCGAAACGTTCTCCAAAGTACTCGGGCAACTAAACAATACGTAGATAGGCAAACGTGGTGTAGTGGTTAAAAACTCAACTACAGAAGTGATAAATCTAGGCTCGTACCCCACAGAAGATAACAAAATGTTCATGTTAGTTTTCGAAAATTAAGATATTCTATGAAGTCGCTTTAGTCTAGTAGGTAGTATGTTGGCTTATTAGATGTAAGGCCACGGTTCAAACCCCCGGTTCGGACATCTCCTTCAAAACAAAATATTGAATAATATTTCTACTGCGACTTGCTCTCAGCAGATTTCTGTCAAAATCTCTGGAAGTAAATAAAATCTCCATGAAAAGTTTCCCTCTGTCCTTCGGAATCGACTTTAATGTATATCCCGCCACTCATGTATTAAATTGGCACACACAACATAAGTATTGTTAGAAGCTAGGTCGGAATCCTGAGTAAAGGGTTGCATTAACCAATTATGTCTGTATACATTAGATCCCTAGGGAGTCTTTATACCACCTATAAGACTGTCCAAGAATGCCGAGTGACTCTAGAAGAGATATCGAGAGTTTAGATGGTTATATTCTGATATGGGTTCCTGAAGTCGCCATAGTCTAGTAGGTAGAGTGTTGGCTTATTAGACGTAAAGCCTGGGTTCGTATCCCAGGTCAGACATCAAAACGAAATATGAAAAAAAATATTTGTTCGGCGACTTCCTCTCAGCAGATTTCTGGCAAAAACTCTGAGGGTAAATAAACTTGCCATTAAAAAGTTCGATGTCGACGTTAAACGGTAGGTCCCGCCACTCACGTATAAAATTAACGCACACAACATGAGTGGTGTGAGAAGCTAGACCGTAATCCAGAAATCAGAGAACCAAATGCTTCGTGGAAAATTCTCTGTTTGATGGGGATTTTGGTTTTGTCAGGCTATCATCTTCCTTTATCCTCAAATAGACGATCCGGACACCAACGGCATGTGGTTTCAATGGGACGGCTTTGAGGGCCATACAGCTCATGTCACATTGTATACTCCAAGTGATCGATTTGAGCGCATGATAATAGCATGAGGAGGTAATGTGAACTGACCACCGAGATCGTGCAATTTGACACCGTCATACTTTTGTGGTGTTTTTTTAAGCCGCAAGGGTATGTGGACAAGCTGAAAATGACAGCGGTCTTCGAAGGCAACAGAAACCATGTCATCGATCAAATTCAGCCAAATATTGTGCCAGAGCCATGAACACATCCAATGCGCTCCATCTAGAGAAAACGTAGAGGACTTTTACATCGCTATTACATACCACGTAGAAGGGCATCAGTCCGTATTTCCAATGAAGAAAACAATCTGTTTCATTTGATACGCTTTATGAAAAACAAATTACGCGTGGGTCACTCCTAACCATTTTGTATTAATTTCAAATAAATTTTGCACTAATTCCTAAGGAAACAGAAAAAAACCAGAAAATAACCAGAAAAAACGGAACGTCATATTACACCTTAGCTCAGTCTGAAATTGTCCGAAGCCCTGTTAAAACCGTAACAATGGTGCAGCTAGGAATGAACAAAAAGAAGTCACAAAATGTCTGCCCACTTTTTTTTTTATTATTTTCGTATTTTTTTTAAGATAAGCGTAGGTTCTAGAATGACAGGGTTACCAGCTGTTGTTGTCTAGAAATTATGCACCTGTGAACATGTATTGGGTGTAGCAGTCAGGAATTTTTACTGATTGAAAGTAGGCGCTGAATGACTTAACTAGGACGTCCGTTGTTGATGCTTTCCTTTCTGAGAAGCCAGGGTTCTTTCTAAGGAGATTTTTGGCTTGATCTTATATTTTAGGAAGCAATGATGGTTTGAACCTGCTGCTACACCACATCATCACGATAATCGTTGTTTAATTTATAATTTTTTGATTCTATTTTAAATCCAATGCCATAAAATACCATTTAATGGATATTAAACATAATGTTTCCCTTAAAGTGTGCTTTAAATCTAAACATTTATCTCTCCTTGCGTACTCCCCTCAAAATAAAGTTTAATCTTGAAAAATATTTCTCATTATTATACTCTCTTAGAGGATAATCACTTTTGACACCCTTTCGCAATCATTTTGAAGATGAGATGAGGAAAAAAATCACCAAATTTTCCATGGCCTTCTTTAGATCTGAGTATATGAGAGTATATGCCATGATAAAACAAAATGAGTGGCAATCATTTGGGATACCCATACTCCCAGCTCTGCTCAAGGCTGTGCTTATATAGAGACTATAAAAATGTTTGTCTAATTACAAAATGTGTAAGTGTGTGTACGTGTTTTTATGATAAATAGAAAAAAATAAGGGTGGAATCTAACGGCATATCCGCTATTAAAACCATTATTTGTTTTTCCCTTTAGTGATGTTAGTGGGGATGGTGGTGTAAACGCTTTAAGAAAATTACAGCCAAAATTGTTTTGGCATATCATTAGTAGAAATCAAAAACCATTTTCTTTCTTATTCTTTCGCCTTTTTAAAAGAGAGAAACGTGTTTTTTTGCCGCAGAGGGGGATATGGATGCCGGGGGAGATGTATTAAGGGGAACCTCAAAGATGACAGTGATAGAATGAAATTTTCAAAAGAAAACCTTGTTCATATATTTTTGGAACAACTGTCTGTGGCTTAAAGAAATAGGGGTGGTTGCGATAACAAATTACTCTTTCTGGAAACTTCGTCATGTTGAAACCACGTACAAACCTTCCAATAAATAATCTTCAATTGCAAACAAAAAATGTCGTTTATCATACCGCAGTCGCCCTACAGGTTGCAAAAGAATATCTCCCCCCAATAATACCTTTGAACCAAAAAGTGATTCAAACAGTCACTTTTTTCGAATGCCATGGCTTTTCCACAACAACTTCCTACTTTTCTAGGCTTCGTATGCGAGAAATGGACTTCATCTCTGAAGAGAATTTTGTTCGAGTTTATGTGGATGAAATATACATCGAAATATACCACAAGATAGTCCCAATTGATAACGCCGTGAAATAGATAACTTCAGTTTAACCTTCACATTTTCTCTTATAAAGGCGATATTTTAGGCAGATAATGCGATGATACACAGGCCTGAATATACTTGTATAGCTTCCTGTCTTTTTAAACTTTATAATCTTGTCAATTCCTTGCACAGTAGCTCGATTATGGCAGCTCGGATCACCACATAATGCTCAAAAATCTCAGATTGGGTGAAAAAAGTGAAATAAGATGGAGGAGATGCTTTGTGAATGCCATAAAGAAATGAAAATAATAAATTGGGCCGCCTTAACCATTCATTGGTTTCGAAAACCCTTTATGTCCTTTATCTAAAGTGTTATTCGTTAAGAGAAAGGTACACCACAGTATAGCATAACCATATACTAGATGGTTATACTAGGCTGTGTGTTGGCTTATAAGACTTGAGGCCGCGGTTTAAACCCAAGGCCAGACATCTCCAACAAAACGGAATATGAAGAAATATTTTTTTTTTCGGCAACTTCTGCTCAGCAGATTTCTGGTATAAACTCTGAAAGTAAATAAAATTGCCATGAAGTTTCTCAAAAATCTGTCATTTGGATTCGACTTCAAACTGTATATCCAACCACTTATGGACAAAATATCACACACAACGTAATCCAGATTGGAGCAATGAAGTGACCAATTATGCTTATATACATATATAGCAGTCGGAAACCAGTTGATCTCCAGCTGAGCTCGATAAACCTCTGTAAGACCACACAAAAAATGTCATCTAAGTGTTCGTCAAAGGCTTCACATCACGCGACTTAGTCAAATGTGGTTTCTTTTCTGAAGTACTACTAAGTATATCGTATGGAGATATACGCATATTTAGATCCCTAGAGAATGTTTTTGTATTCTGTGACGGGTAAGATATTGAGATATACAACTTACTGGATTGTATTTGGGTTCCCTTGGACTATAATTCCAATATAGTATAATGATGTTTAGATTAGGTTAGGTTAGAGGACGTGTACTTGTCAATTGAGACAAGTACAGTACCCGGAGGGCAAATTGACTCATTGAACAACGTCCTAGTTTCTCACACTTCTCTAGTTTCTGTAAGACTAGCTGTTTCAAACGAACATCTGTTCTTATGGAAAAAACAAACAACAAACATTCGTCACAAACCGCTTGTCTTACAGAAACAGCTCATTAATCATTTCGGCATAAAATTATTATCTACAGCATGTGAAGTAGTGCAGGATGGTGATAAATGGGATGACAGTGACTGGGCATTAAACTGAACTGGCGGTTTCATGATCCAGTTTCGTATATATGTATGTGGGAAAAATTGCATAGTCTTCTACCAAGGGATTTGGTGTAGTTGATGATGAAGTGCTTGATCAACTTTTAAATCCTAAAACATACTTGTTTTATATCCGTTAAATTGCTGCGGCACGAACAGAAAAATGACTTCTTCGTTCAATCCCGGTTATGAAAACAATGAAAGGTCATCTGTAGATCATTGATTTAGAAATAATGGAAATATATTGCTCATACGATATATATATATATGTTCCTCTTACTCCTCTAGGGAGTATGGTTCCAATGAGCTCGATCGTCAGCGCGGTGTTTGACTTCGTTCCACTGTCGACGTAGTTTGGATAATTCGATTGTGATTTGGTGTGTGATGGTCGTCCGATGCGCCTGCTTCCCTGGGGGTTCCCATCTATGGCTTTCCTTGTGATGTCATCTAATGGCTGGCGAAGAGTGTGCCCAAGCCAGCCCCACTTGCGTCTTCTTATTTCCATCTCTATTGGTTGCTGGTTTGTATCTGACCAGAGTTAGGCATTGGATATTATGGATTGCCAGTAAACACGCATGATTCTACGCAGGCATTTTAACAAATACCTGAATAGACTGGGAATCTTGGGGTGCCATATTCCACGTTTCACAACCGTAAAGTAATGTGGATTTGACGTTGGAGTTGAAAATTTTAATTTTGATCAATTGTCAATTTCTGACAATAGCCATGATTCTAGCACGTCAGTGTTCAGCTCTACAATTACTCAAAAATGGCAAAAAACGCTACAAAACGGTTTCAACCCCCTTTTTCTCGAAAACCTGACGTGATTTTTGTTCAGCGCGCAGATTCGTGTTCAGCGCGCAAAATGCCTTCGGAAACGCCTGGAGCCATCTTATTTGCAAAACCCATGCAGGGCTGTATAATTGATGAAAATTATAGAAGGAGAGTGGCCAGGGAACTTCATCCACTAATGGGTTAAAGCACAATATACTCATGTATTAAAAATTTTATTTAAATTCAATTTTTGATTTTTTTTTTTGCTTCCATTTTGTCATTAATTTTCTCTGATTGTCTTACATTTAATTGAAGTGTAAAAAAATTGTTTATCTGAGGATTAATTGTTGCACTTTTCGACATGAATGTCATGTGAAATAACCTGTTCTTGGCCTGGCTAACTTGACGTTGCATATTTTCTATGCAAAACTTAAATTGTCAGCATTAATTCGTGTGGAATGTGTTGTCCGCTTAATCTGTCTTAAATTAATTAAAAGTTGTTGGCAAATTTATTAATCAATTTAGCAAAAAAAAAGGAAACCGTAATCAAATGGAACCGACGAGTTAAACTGGACTGGAAAAGGAACAGTGGTTGAATGCAGAAGAAAAAGTGATGTTAGGGTGATGAAAAACTAGAACTATTGATGAAGTATTTTCTCTTTACTTTTGCTCCACTGTCTCTAATGACGCCACATCTACCTATGGATGTATGTAGCCAAGTATATAATTTAAAAGCGAAACATAAAGACAAAAAAGAGTGTAAAAATCTGGCCTGTTTGCATGTCATTTTCGCATTAATCTTGGTCACTATGGACTACAAAGAAAAAGAAAAAAGAATTAAAACGTCCAGCAGAAAACTATTCATAATTCAAACTAAACTGAATGACAGATTTAATAACAAGTTTTTCTTTTAATTTTTCAAAGCACACAAGACAAGACAAGAGGAATATCGTCAAACAGCTTTAAACTGGGAACAGGGACTGGCATGGATGACACTAATGGTTAAGCCTTGGCATGAAAGAAACCCGAATGCCATGTTGCTACATAAGCTCTTGGAAAAATGACTTGTTTTGGCTGGAACAGTAGTTAACATTTTAAACATTCAGAAATTTTTAATTTTTTTTGAAAGTAAACACTGGAGGTGTTACACTGTAGCTTAAAATTGAAAGAAAACAGGAGATTAAAGTGAATAAAAAATGGGAAATTTTTATAGAATTTAGGAATAAATTTTATTCAATTATAATAGAGATATACGATGGTGGTTCCAAAATTAGGGGACTTAACAAAGAAAACACATCAAATTTGTGAAAAAATATTCTTTGTTTCCCAGCAAGAATTTTTTCTAGTTTGTTACGCTTTTCCCAGCCATAACGTATGTTGTGCGTTCATTTTATACATGAGTGGCGGAGCCTACAGCTTAAAGTCGATTCCGAACGACAGATTTTTGAGCAACTTTTCGTCATGCCAGCAATCTATCAGATCAGCCACCTGGCTATCAGACAATATAGTAAAGTTTCGCTTGGAGATGTTTCCGTCTCCAAAAATTCTCGCCGCAGGCTGTATTGCTAACACCTACACCCGAAAGGCGCTACAGTGATCCGGCAACCTTGTAGACTGAGCTATTCATACTGATTCAGAAAAAAATCCGCTGCCAACAGCTCCGTTCAATTTTCGTTCGTCGGAGCAAATTTGCACTGAGTCCTTTAAGAAGGGTATCGCACCATTTTGCCAGAGTAAATGTGGAGTAAAATTCGTTATCAAGAGGTGCCACGGATTCCTCTGATGCTCATTCGTATTATTTTTAAACGGTCAGGGTAGGGCTCCAAAACTTCAAAATTCTTTAGTATTTAGTGGCCAAAGCTAGAAACTTTTAATCGACACTGTTTTCATATTTTTTAATTTGCCACACGTTTTTTTATTTATTTTTTTAAAATGTTTCTATTTTTTCAATTTTAGTTTCTCTTTTTCTCGCATTTTGTCTACCACTTTTTCGAAATTTTTTTTCCATTAATTTTCCTCCTCTTTTTTCCAAATCCATTATCAAACGCTTGACATTTGTTTGTGAAAACGTCGAAAGACCACAATTCAAAGACAAATAGTTATAAATAGTGTTGCACATGTACATATGTATGTATGTATGTATGTATGCTACTATTTGCATATGCTGTTGCATTTACAATTTGAGCTCGTAAATCTCATGAGCTCTATCAAATTGCCTGGCAATCGCCATGGTAATGTCATGTTGTTTAACGCCTGTAATCTATTCACCGTGTGACATTCGTTTGAAAGTGTTTCTAGTTTTGGGGATTTAGATTTTCTTATGGCACTGAGATTTTAGGCTCCATTTTTTGTGTTTGTTTTTGTTTTTGGCATAGCATTACGGAATAGCATTTCTTGTTTTAATAACTCGAGATTTAAATGGAAAGCCGCAAATATTGTTTTCAATTAAAATATTGTGTGTTAAAAAATTCACTCAAAAATGCAATGATGATGATTTAAAGCATCAGAGCAGAAATGTTGTATAATTTGTGAGCAAATTAGGGATATTTTTTATTGCCAATAAAATACCATAAAATACAGGAGCTATTAGTTTTTATGGTTAAAGTTTCTTTCTGGATCCATTTGTAGACATTCGCGTTGTATTGGATCAAGTTATACCCGATGCCTCAATCTAGAACTCCACTTGCTTTGAGAGATTTGGTCAATCGGTATGTCAAATATAGCACACCAGGGCCGTCATACAATATACAGTCACATAACAAGGTCTACATACACCACTGTACATATACCACTGTATGTAGACCTTTTTGAAACAAGTATTAAAGCGTTGTTTAAGGCAGTTGGTTAGGTTAGGTTACAGGACGTGTACTTGTCAATAAAGACAAGTACAGTACTCGGAGGTCGAATTGTACAACGTGTGGAGGAATCACACAGATAAGACACAACAAAAAGGGGAGGGCGCAACTATACTAATGAAGCCCTAGCGCCTCTCAACCAGCCTAAGCTACTAATGAATCTGCGGAGAGCCTTGATGTCGGCTCTCGACACAGAATTCAAGCTCTCAAAGAAGGCCCTGCCAAGGGTCCTCAAGCGCATTCTACCAAGGGCTGGGCAGTTACAGATGATGTGTTCGATAGTCTCCAACTCCTCCTCATCGCAACATGCCCTGCAATAGTCCGGCTGAGATCTGTTCCAGATCCCCGTCAGCGACCTAATCTCGCAGTACCCTGTGATAAAACCGACAACCAGCCTTAAGCTGGCCTTATCCAAGCCCAGCAGCCAACCTGTTCTCCTATTGTCCACAGCAGGCCATATACATCTAGAGACAAAACAACCCGATCCGTTCCCCCAACGTCTCTGCTCTTCCTCCCTGACCCATCCATCGATGAGGCCATAGAGGTGACAGAACATTTAAAAAAAAATATTTCGTCTTCTTCCGGATTCGAACATGGACCACTCGGGCTTGTAGTTAAGCAGTTTGTCCTACTATTGCGTATACCACTAGCATTTCTACGCATTAAGAGTAGTATCAAATTACGACTGCATAAATTTAGTGTCTTGTTATCCTATCTTGGCTATAAACTACTTGAGATCCAATGGGTTTCAGCAGTTAACTGTTTTTTTTTCACCAATTCATCTAAGCCACTAGACTCTCATCAGGAGAATACACGTTTATTTTGCTACACTGTTCTATTCAGAAACTGTCTTCAATAAAAATTGAGATGTGCAGCTGCTTGATAAAGTAAGGAGATCTGTAGCATATCAGTTGCGTATGCCACTAGCATACTTATTGGATTTTCTACAATCCTTAACCAGCCATATTCCCCGTGGTTTATGAATTGAATGAATGAGAAAACTTTAGAAACTTTCCAATTGTTTTAAACATATTCAGGTTATGTTGTACACACCCTGTAAATGTTTTCTATTTCATATAAACAAAGTTTAGTGTTTGAAATTTCAAGTTTAAATAGATTTTTTAACATATCCATGTATGGGAAGAAGTTTTACATGAACAAAATAAAATCTTTTTTAATTTAATTTTAAAGGCACATCATTAATCATTCTGTTAAATTCCATAAAAAGAAGAAAACGACGAAGAAAATCTCAAGTTTGTTACTGAAATTTAACAAAAAATTCCAAAACAGTTTCCAATAGAAACTGAGTTTTTAAAATTAAGAAAAAATAAGAACAAAAAACGAGCATTTATTTAAACAAATCATCATCATATCCAAAGTGTACTCATATGTAAAATGTTAAATTGAAACTGAGCTACAGAGAGAGAGAGAGTGAGAGAGGTAGATATGAACCCAGAAACCTAAATATCAAATTGTATCCCTATAATATGTCATGTTTAACAAATGACTGACTCATACAAAAAAATCACATGCACACATACACCCTTTGAGAAAAAAAATAAAGTTTGAATTCACCTGCGTTTTTTTCATATTTTTTCACATTTTTTTAATACAAATAAAGGGAAAATAGTTGTGCACAGAAATTCTAGTGTAACATGAGGTGACCCACATTATCTTTTCAGAACATTTACAAACATGAGCCAACAGAACAAAAAAATAAAAAAAATATACGACAAGAAAATTATTCATTCAAACAAAAAACACTCATAGTCAGAGTCTCATATTCATATTCATGTTCATTTGTATTCAGCATTATATTCCAAATCTAAACTGACATTAACAAACTGTCAGTTGTTTGAATTGAATGAAATCTGTAGAAATATAGTATAAACTCCGAGGAAATATTAACAAGGCCTTCACTTTAAAAGGCCTTTTAGGAAGATTCTGTAGGCCGGACAGTTAGCTGTCTTCATTAGCATGTTGATTTAAGAAGTATTGGACCTGTTTTCAGATCAAGGATCTGTCCAGGCCTCTTACAGCAATTGCTAGTTTTTATGAGATAACTGATAAGGCTTTTCACTCAGGCATACATAACATAATTGGTCATTACAACCCTTTAGTCAGGATGACGGCCTAGCTTCTCTCACCACTTATGTTGTGTGTGTTAATTTTATCCATAAGTGGCGGGACCTACAGTTTAAAGTCGACACCGAACTACAGATTTTTGATAAACTTTTCAAGGCAATCTTATTTACTTTCAGAGTTTTTGCATGAAATTTGCTAAGAGGAAGTCGCCGAAGCAATAATATTGGTCTTACGTCCAATAATCCAACAAACTACCACGTGAATAGACCACGACGACTATTCACGCGCCATTTATTAAGAAACGAACTCTAACGAGACAAAGTCCATTCCTGCAAAACTCCCATAGGTTAGATTAGGCTAGGTGGCGAACCCCCTCGAAAGTAGAGGTCGCCCTTAGGTCAGCACTTAAGCCTATTAGAATACTACAATTAATTCTAGCCATTGCCTAAAGAAAACTATTCCGAGTCCATAATAAATCTTGCTATTGTAGCAATCTTTATATTAGAGAGCTCGGTCAACGATGTCAGGAAATGAGAGGTCAGAAATCTCCGTCTCCTCATCTCCTCCTCAAAAGCAGGGCACTGACGAATGGGATGGAAGACGGTCTCTTAAGTAACTCCCATAACTAACTACTATCAATCACTTCTGTCTCTATTTCATCTGAACCATCAGACCCTCACCAGAAGAATACACGTTTATATTGCTACTCTGTAATACTCAGAATCTTTCCTCAATAAATATTGAAATGTGCAGCTCTTGTTAAAAAGAGGAGATCCATCATAACGCGATACACGTTACGATGGACTGGCACACTACTCCTACAAAAACTCGCTTTGTTCTGCTTGATTGACTGACAATATCATTACTGGCCAGGCAACATGCAACATTTGTCACACTGCAACTAAACGTCATGCCACGTTAGCACACTTTTTACTCACTCTCTATCCTACGTAAGTATATCCAGACTCTAGGTGAAATTTAATATACATTCACATTAGCATTCCAAGCAGGCAAGACTAGTCCTCTGACATCATAAGATTCTGTGGAAGTCTTCACAGATGGATTTTTAACTTGAAAAAATTCTATACTTTGGTATTTCCTCCATGCAACTTAAGCTAAGCAAGTTTTGTCCACAGTGCAGTGAGTTTTATGCCGAGTTAATGACCATAAATCTCACTGCGAAACTGATCTTGAGTAAGGGATCCCTAATTTTTAGTACATTTAACTTCTCTGTCAGCTAAGCGGTAATCAGATATTACTCATTTGATCGTAACTCTTTGGCATATGATCAGGCATTCTTTATAGACTCCTGCAGTAGTTTTGTGTTAATCTATTATGGGTCATTAGAATATCCTAGGTAACTGTATAGCTACTGCAGTACGCACCAAAGTTTTTCATTCTGTGATGAAAGTGTGGACACCAACAACATGTGGCTTCAACAAGACGGCGCTAGGTACCATACATACATACATATATAATTGGTCATTACAACCCTTCAGTCAGGATTACGACATACTTTCTCAAACCACTTATGTTGTGTGTGTTAATTTTATACATGAGTGGCGGGACCTACAGTTTAAAGTCGACTCCGAACGACAGATTTTTGGAGAAACTTTTCTTCGCAATTTTTATTTACTCTCAGAGTTTTTGCCAGAAATCTGCTGAGAGGAAGTCGCCGAAGAAAATACTTTTTGTATTTTATTTTGGCCTGGCCTGGCGCTCGGACCCTGGCTTTTACGTCTAATAAGCCAACACACTACCTACTAGACTATGGCGACTTCAAAATTCGTGTAACAATAGTGTCATTTGCCACAATTGATTTGATCTTCATGGTAGACATCCAGTGAATAATATTTACAACAACCAGCTGTCCCAGCAAGCATATTTTTATGGCATTCTTGGCTTTTCTTGAAATGCTCTCTCTGTGAGCCATCCATGGCAGTCCAATACGATTACCAGGTTCCGAATGGTGCTGGTATTTCTATGGATTTACATGAGTTAGTTATCAATCGCTCTACAATGGCTTTGAACTTAAGGATACAACATGAACTTTTGTTTAAAAAATAAGGCCCTTTTAAAGGCCTTTAGTTTTTTAATTATTACCCCTATCGAAAGAGAGCGTATACCTAGTGTGTGTGTGTGCATAAATAGGCCATTTTTATGTTTTAGATTTTAACTTAAACTAGACAAACAAATGAATTTGTTGCCTCCTCTCTCTCTCTCTCTTTTCCACACTCTCCTTTTTTAAAACGCTCATTTAAATTGTGCGTATGTAAGCTTTAACTCCTTAACATATGCTCCATTTATTCCTTCTTTCTCTTTCTGTTGTTGTTGATATTGTTGTTGCTGTTTTGATGGCTGGCTGGTAAATTTCTCTTAGTCATGGCTTTTAATAAATTTTTGAAAAATTTTCCTTGGCAGTAATAAAACATAGAAAGGGAAAGTAAGTAAATTTTTAATGGCCTGTAATATACACACACATACGCTGGCAGCATACAAATGGCAAGTCATTGTTAACAGGAAAAAAAAAAGAAATTCACACCTTGATTTTGATCCCAATTTTCTAAGGCTAAACAGGAGGGTACATACTTTTGGGCTGCTTTAAACAAAACGATACCAAGCAAAAGCATACAACTGCTGCTGTTTTTTGTACGTTTATTTAACAACACCAGCTGTCTTAAACAGGTCATTAGAGAGGATTAATGGCCATTTAGTTAAAATTATATTAAACTCTCACTCTCTCTCTCTCTTAGCCTGGTTTGGCTGCTCATGGCAAAAAAAGGGTCTTTCGAAAATTCCAACTTTAATTATGAATAGTTTTTCGCTTAAATGTCTTAAAAGCATACAATTTTTAATAATCATTTCATTTCATATCGTTTCTATTCCATAATAATATACAATTTATTTAAATTAATTGTAGCTTTTTTAACAAAAATTCTCTAAAATTCTCATTTCTTTTTGCCTTTACTTGCAGGTACGTTTTAATGGTTATTAATTGGCCCAAAGGTGTATATGTGATAATGACTATGAATGTGGTCATTATCCTATAAAGGTAACACTACTATTCTCGTACCCTGTAATTATCGTTAATAATTTGAAATAAACAAATTTGTGACAAATTTATAGAAATTATTTTTAAGGATACAACAAAAGACTCGGATTTAATTTTAAAGTTACAAGATTACTGAGTCAAACGAAAATGTTGTAAGCATTTGAACATTAATATTAAGTTTTAAAACACATTATAATAAGACATTTGGAGAGGGAATTTGGAAGTAGGAAGTCAATTAAGAGCATGATTATAAATTAAATTTAAGAAAAATATCGTAAAATTTAAAAAAAAAGCTTATAAATGGTGGGCCATTTAAGAGTTTAAATTTATGAATACATAATACATAATTGGTCATTACAACCCTTCAGTCAGGATTACGACCTAGTTTCCTACATCACTTTTGTTGTGTGCGTTCATTTTATACATGATTGGTGGGACCTACAGTTTAAAGTCCACTCATAATGACAGATTTTTGAGAAACTTCTCATGGCAATTTTATTTACTCGCAGAGTTTTTGCCAGAAATCTACTGAGAGGATGTTGCCGAAGAAATACTTTTCGTATTTTGTTTTGATATCTGGCCTAGGGCTCGAACACTGGCTTTACGTCTAATAAGTCAACACACTACCTACTAGACTACGGCGCCTTCAATTTAAATTTAAGAATGCAATAAAATAAAAACGCTTTGAAATCTTGCCAAATTTATTTCTTTGTTGTAAAGTACAATTGTTCCGGTTAGAAATGGAATATCACTTCATTCATATGGCTGCCGCAGCTGGCCTCACAGTACCTCACTCGATCGAAGCAATTTTCGTGCACTATTTCGAGTATATGGCATTGTGTCTCGGCAATGGCATCACGAATGTTGGCTTTCGAATGCTCAATTGTCTATGGTTTGTCGACATAACACTTTTCTTTAACCGCGCTCTACAGAAAATAGTACAACGTAGTGGAATCGGAGCTTCTTGGCGACCAATTGACATCACTATTTCGGTTAATTAAACATCACTCGTTTGAAACAATAAATCGATTGTGACTTGAGATGTGTGACAAGTTGCTCCATTCTGTTGAAATCAAACATCGTACACATCAATACCATGAAGAGCGGGCACACGCAGATCGGTTATCATGGTGCGATAGGTGTCTCCACAGACCACAGTGGTTGCGCCGTCCTAATGTTCAAAGAAATATCAGTCAATGAAGCCACCATTCCACAAGCCTCAAACAAACAGTCACTCGTAATGGATGCATTGGCTTCTGCAGGACCATTTTGCTTATGAACGTACCCATCAAGATGAAAATAAGCTTCATCCGAAAAGATGATTTTTTGGGCAAAATCGACATCATCGTGCAATTTCTCGTTGGCCCAATAAATCCCAACGTTGCTCATGCATAAATCAATTCATTACATTCAGTGGAGATAATATACCAAATTTTGTGACAGAATAGAATGGCATAAGTATTGTCAGATTCGAAATAACTGATGGTTCAAATATGAACCGATAGATTTTCCACCCGTCATGAGCAGTATTCAGATTCACTGTATTTTTGGCTGAAAAAATTTAATCAATATTCACGGGTAGTTGGTTTAAATTAGCCGAGTTAAAATCCTAAAAATCTCAATCTCATTGCCCTGAGACCAATTGTCGTAAGGAAAATACTTCATACATACATAATTGATCATTCAAACCCTTCAATCAAGATAACAAGCTAGTTTCTCATCCTGAAGTTTATTAGGGCAATAGGCTTGCATGAAAAATTATAGCTATACCCCTCAAAGTTTAAGGGCAGTACAATAGAGCATTTGATCGCATTACTATGGCACCTATATACGATAACAATAACACTCAGTAATAATTCGACAATGAGAACTGGAACGTATATAAGGATTCCACCTACACCGACCCTATACAAAGTAGAGACGTGCGGAGTATTAATTATCAGATTACGGCCTATAGCTATACTTTTGATATAGTCAAGGAATTCATTTATCTTGGCTCCGCCGTTACCACCAAAAATGATGTCTGTGTGGAGGTCAAGCGCAGGATCACTCTTGCCAACAGGTGCTACTATGGTCTCAATAGGCAATTGAGTAGCAGAGACCTCTCTCGTACGACAAAATTAACACTCTACAAGACGCTCATCCTCCCCGTGCTTCTTTATGGTGCAGAAGCATGGACATTATTAAGCACTGATGCAGCAGCCTTGAGAGTGTTCGAGAGAAAAGTACGGCGTAAGATCTTCGGTTCAGTGCGAGTTGGCGATGATTACCGTATCCGATACAATAGTGAGCTGTACGAGCTCTTCAACGACATGGACATTGTGGAGCGTATTACATGCAGCGGCTGCGCTGGCTCAGCCATGTCGTTCGTATGGAGGAGGACGTTCCGGCGAGACGGGTATTTGATTCAGGGATCTGCGGAAGTTGGCGAAGCGGATGACCTTGTATCTGTTGGAAGGACCAAATCGAGGAAGCCCTGTCTGTCGTTCGGAGTCGACTTTAAACTGTAGGTCCCACCACTCATGTACACAATTAACACACACAACATAAGTGGTGTGAGAAACTAGGACGTTGTAGAATGGGTCAATTCGACCTCCGGGTACTATACTTGTCTTAATTGACAAGAACCTAACCTAAGCCCTGTCATCGATTGGTGTGACCAACTGGCGTAGGCGCGCAAGAAGCAGAGGCGCCTGGAAGGATGTGTTGCGGCAGGCCGAAATCCGTTAATCGTTAAGTAAGTACAAACTTCGACAACTTCTGCAAACTTCACTACATGGAAAAACTCATGCAATCGGAAGGGGTTTTGCATACCGTTCATTGGTAATCTATATAAATATTGGTGAGTCCAAAAAATCTGTTGTGTTTAAAATCTGACCTAATCTGCCATGATCATGATGTCACGATCAGATTTCCTGGATCGTTTGGCTTTCACTATTGTTCACAGCCTCATCAATAATGCAATCGGATGTCTGCGTCTACAAACAAGCCCATCATCGACTATATTATCTTCAATATGGCCATGAGTGGCGGGACCTACAGTTCAAAGTCGCCTTCGATCGACAGATTCTTGAGGTCCTTTTTCCTGGCAATTTTTATTTTCGTCTCAGAGTTTTTGCCAGAAATCTGCTGAGAAAAGTAGCCTAAGAAATATTTTTCACATTTCGATTTGATCGAGATGTCTGACCTGGGCTTTGAACAGTGGCCTCACGTTTAATAAAACAACACCTAACCTACTAGATTACGGCAGGTTCTTATTGCCAATATCAAGTACGAAAGACTCAAATAGATTACTGATCTAAATAATCGACAGGTACAATGACCTCTACTCCTATGTCTCAGGGTGCAAGGCAGAGGTCAGCAATGAGTATTCAAAACGATGAGTAGATTCGAATCATACTTATAATTTCTGATACTTATACGCATTCATACTTATTTTAATGTCATACTTATACTACTCGAATCACTCGAATCATTTATGAGTATTATAAGTATTTTTCTAAATTTATGAATCTGAATGAGTAGGCGTATGAATCAAATATATTTCGAATGTTATGAGTTTGATGTCAACGTTGTACTCATACTCATTGCAATCTGTACTTATAAATCAATGTTGTAGTGAGTACGAATGAATCAGAGTAGTTGGATTTCATGAGTACTTATGAGTAGCGAAAAAGTCATTCATTGCTAATCTCTGGTGCAAAGTGAAAAAATCTGAATGTTTTATTATTATGGCCTTCAGCCTTTCAAATAAAACAAATAAACCAACAAACCATATCAACTGCTTACACTTCACTTATAATAAAACTTAGAAAATTGGGTTTTAAATGAAGGCAATTAACAATCTAAAGGTGGACTTTTATTTCAAATTTCAAATAATTTTTATTAATTAATCCTCTTTATATAAAATTATTATTAATTTTAGTAATTTAATTCAGCTTTTTTGTACTTCAAAAGGGCATAAACACCTGCTATGACAGATGACAGACTGTTAGGAATTAGACAAGACAAAAAAAAGAAGGAAAGATAAAAAAATTAAAAGCAAGACAAATTGCTTTCAAAGATTAAACACAAAAAATATATTTTTGGGTCTCTTCAAATTAAAAGCCATAAAAATTAAAATAAATTATTAATAATAACAATAACAACAACAACAAAAAATAAATATTTTTTTTAATTTTTATAACAGCTTTGTTTACTGTGAAGAAAACACCTTCATTTGCCTATCCGGAATGCATACGTATTTTAAAAGTCTGACAGCTAGGCACAGTGGTAAGGCGGGTCTTACAGTTTAGCTTTGATGAAAAAAAAAACAGAAATTATTTATTACCTGTATTTACTGTTGTTATTTAAAATAAATAAAAACGACTATAAAACAAACAATATGACAGGTTTTGGAAAATGCATAGACAGACAGACAGAGACCGGCAGATATTTTAATAAAACATGTCATCAAAAGACAACAATGCCATGCAAACGTAAATAATACTTTTGACCATATTTCTCTTACCACTTTTATTCCATTCTTCATCGTTTTTTTCTTTTTTTCTGTGTTGTCAACTCCACTTCAAATAATATAAGGCGACAGACACATAAAAGAAAAACTAACTTAATTTCTAAAAGAAAAAGAGAAGGAAAAAGGGAAAAAACATGGAGGACAGACAGCCAAACAATTTTTAAAAGCGTATAAATATTTAATATCATCAACAAAGTCTGTACATACATACCTACATACATTTATTATTATGAAGCGTAGAGTAGAGTATTAAATAAATTTATGTTTCTCTGGATTAATGTCAAAATATTGTACAATATGCTGGAGACAATGTTTACATTGACTGCTGCAAGGCCTTCTCTTCTCTTCCCTTCACAGTGTCTTGTCTTGTCTGCCTCTGGCATAGTAATATTTGGGTTACTTTCAGTATGACTCAAACAAAAACTGTATCAAAGAGATGTGAACGAAAAAAAGTATCCAATAAAATATTTCAAGTTGTCAAGAGTTGACAATTAGATTAAGAACTTGTACGCTACGGCTCTTGAACTTGTTACTTTTTTTCGTTTTCGTTTCCTTTTTCTCTCTTCTCGTATTTTATTATTAAGACTCACACTTGCCGCCTGAGCAAACACTTGCCTTAATAAGATCAACTAAGGCCATGTTCGTTTCGGAATATTTAAAATTTTTTTAATTTTTATAACTCTTTTTATAACTTTTTTTAAATTAAGGCCTATTCCTTTACTGAATATGTAAAGGGGATGGGCCATTTAAAAGTTTAAATTTAAAAATTTAATAAAACGAAAACTTTTTGAAATTTTTCCCAATCCTTTGTTTTGTTGTGAAGTACAGTTATTCCGATTAGAAATGGAATATTATTTCATTCATATGGCTGCCGCGGCTGGCCTCACAGGACCTCATTCGCTCGTAACAATTTTCATGCACTTTTTGTCGTATCTCGGCAATGGCATCACGAATGTTGGCCTTCAAATGCTAAATTGTCTCTGGTTTGTCGGCATCACACTTCTCTTTAATGTCGCCCCACAGAAAATACACCAATGGTGCCAAATCCCCACTGCTTGCTGGCCAATTGACATCAACATTTCGGCTAATTAAACGGCCATCAAACGTTTGACGTTATAAATCGATTGTGGCAACTTGCACCATTCTGTTGAAACCAAACATCGTTCACGTCAATACCATGAAGAGCGGATACAAAAAATATCAGTTATCATGGTGCGATAGTGCGCCTTCCTCATTTTCAAAGAAATATAGGCCAATGATGTCTACGCTGCACAAGCCGCACCAAGCAGTCATTCGTAATGGGTGCATTGGCTTCGGTAAGACCACGTGTAGGTTTTCTGAGCCCCAAGTAGGGCAGTTTTGTTTGGGTTTCATCCGAAAAGGAGATTTTTTTTTTGGCAAAATCGACATCAACGTTAAGTTAATAGGATACTATCAACAACGATAACTATGAAAAGTTTAGAAAGTGAGACTTTTTAAGTTAAAGTTCCTCATCAATACATCCCCTACATCACTTAATTAATTGGTCATTACAAGTCTTTAGTCAGGTTTACAACCAACAGCTCTTATATTGTTTGCTTTAATTTTATGCATGAGTGTCGGTACCTTTAGTTTAACGTCGACCCCGAATGACAGATTTTTTTAGAAACTTTATCATGGCAATTTTATTTATCGTTAGAATTTTTGTCAAAAGAGAGCTTAGAAAAAGTCGCAAAAAGAAATAATTTTCTTTCATATCCAACCTATCTTCTCACACCACTCATGTTGCATGTGTTAATTTTACTTATGAGTAGCAATACCTACAGTTTAAGATCGACTCCACATGACATATTTAAGAAACTTCTCAAGGCAATATTATTCACCCTCTGAGTTTTTACAGGAAGACAGGTGAGAGGAACTCGCCGAAGGATATAATCTGCTATCATATTTCGTTTTGTTTGAGATGTTGTCTAATAGATCAACACATTACCTACTAGACAACGGCAATGTCATCCATTACACCAATCCAATATATTTTCTTAAGCAACGCAGTTAGCAACCCTAGCACTCCAGAAACTACTACCACATTGAACAAATTACGTTCTTATAAAATTACGGAAGTATAGATTCTAACAGCCCTTAATCTATAAAGAAACGAAGAAAAGACTGTGAAATTGAAACTAATTTTCTACATTCTATGCTTAATGGTGTCGAATTTTAACGGTTCGACAGGTTTCATTTATTAACAGGAGATTCAGGGCTCGAAGTTCATATACGTTCTCGATATATGGACAAGTGATATATGTTGTAATCGCCGTAGTCTAGTAAGCAGTGTGTTGGCTTATTACACATGAGGCCACGATTCAAACAACAGGTCAGATCTCCAGCAAAACTAAACATGAATAAATATTTCTTAGTCGACTGCTTTCCAGCAGCTTTCTGGCAAAAGCTCTCAGTAAATTATAAATCATGTATAAATGTAATCCTGACATAAAAGCTGTAATGACCAATTATGTATGTATGTATATGAATGTAGGTGCCATAATACTGTGAGCATACTAAAAACTATTGTACTCCCCTCAAAATTTAAGGGGATTGCCTACAATGTTTCATCGAAGCCTATTGCCCTAAAAACTGCTTGTTGTCAACAATTTTCTTTTCAGCACCTGATTTCCTCCAGGGATCCATTGGTGCGGCACAGATGTCAAGAACACTTAATTATTCTCATCTGTTACTGAGTAAAACCACCCTCATTGCTAGCACTACTCTACAAAGTATGACTGGTTAATATTAGATCACGGTATAGTCATTATCTGAGATAAACTTGGAGGTCCAAATACCATAATTCTTCTTAAGAATATCAAATTTATTGCCACCAGATGTTGCAACTTGGATTTATCGTCACTTCTAATTATTGATGTTGACTGATCTCTTGCAGATATAACAATGCGATAAGCCGCATACCCCCTGCGAAGTATGGACAGTATTTTTCAGGATTCTTTTCCATGTAAGAGAGGCCTGCCTTGACAGTAGTACTGTTTTATACTACTTAGGCCCTACTGCATTTGACATCATTCTTTATACTGCATTTGAAACTTTCTTTGTCATGCAGTAAGCATAGTTTAAGTGGCTCTAGGAGTTAAGGCTCGTGGGCCAGTCATTATGCTCATGGACTTTGAGTCACAATTCTTATCATTTTTGTTTTGCTTAGGATTATATGAAGAAGTTATGTATGAAGTTATTATTGCGCTGCATTAGCTTCAAATTCAAATTGACTCCGTCCAGAGTTTAGTTATTCGAATGGCTTCGTTTGCATGTATTTACACATCCAAGTCCGGAGTTTATAAGCCATATGCCACAATACATTTCAGAATAACCGTGAAGAGCTTCTTCTACTGAAACCTCGTATGACCCACCACCGGGCCCCTAAACTCAGTATCCTGTTTGTAATTTCTGACTATTCAGATGATGTCATCGGGTACATTTAAACTATTTCTCCTAGAAATTTTCTTCTCGAATTTTCCATCAACGATTCGTCCTCTTACAAAAATTCTGGGTACTATTGCCAATTTCGCTGATAAGTTCGGTTCCCACCAGGATTACTACAGAAGCTACCATCAAATAGAGGAATCGTATTCGGTGCAACACCGTTTACCTTAAGGGCAGACGTCATCGATTTTTGGGTGATAGAAGGTTTGAAGATCTGGGCATGATGGCGAACGTGCCACTAAGGGAAGTGGTCGGGTTCATCCGCGACTCGGAGTGGTTCAAACCCACCACTAACGGGCCATGACTAGGGGGCTTACCCTACGCTGGGTAACACAATTAGCCTTTCAAACCACCGAGTGAACTTGCCTGTGAATGGCAAGCTACCTGCTAACCTAACCTAACCTTTCAATCAAAATCTTTAAGTAAAAATCGATAGTTTACTGGGAAGATTTGTCTATTTTTTCACCAAATATTAAGAATTTTTAAGAAACCCTTTGCAAAACACCCTGTTTTCCTTTTTTATCTTCATTGCTTTCTTTTGCAGTTTCTGATGAGTGTTAAAGGCTTAAAATGTTGTTGTTGTTGGTGATACGTTTTTTCTGATGAAATTTTCATTTTAAATTCATTTTTTAAACTTAATTTCTCTGCCTTTAGGCCCTTGGCAAATGAGTAAAAGATGACAGCTGAAGTTTATTATTAAAGGCAACAGAATGAATACATGGGTGGAATATTACGGTAGAGGGTTGTAATATAAGAAATTCTCAAAGTTGTCAAATAATTTAAGCCGTTTTAAGCAGGCCTTAAAGCACTATATGCGGAAAATAAGATATTCAAATAAGCATATTACAAAGACTTAAGAAGGCGTAAGGTAGGAAAAATATATAAAATACGAGTCATAATGTATTCACTTTAATTTTGAAAGATTCCGCGTTTATTTCTGGTATTAAGGCAGCTAAAAAAACATGATTCAGTGGATTTGCAAATAAAATTCTATTTTTCGATTGCAAATTTATTACGCACATCCACCACTAAATATATCTTTTTCAATACTGCATGTAATTTTCATTTTAAATTTTCCTTTTGAGTTTCTATTTAAAAATGATATCTTGGCCCAAAAAAAAAGTTTTCCTGTCTAAATTTTGTTTTTTTGAAAAACTGCCAAGTTTTTCTAGTCCGGACATCAAGTGTTTTATTTACACTTTATTTTACTCTTAAGTACTCATCTCCTGTGTTGTATTTACGCATTTGCGTCTTTGCAAAAAAAAAATTGTTAAATGATCTCCTCTTTTGAAAAGTTCATAAATTTTCTGTTCAATTCCATGCTCTTGTTTGTGGTCTACAACTCATGTTGTCTTTTGCATGTCTTTGGCACGAAATCCATTTCTCGGAGTTTTTCGCAGATATTTTTAGATTTCATGTACGATCTTGTTTAACATGCCACAAGTGTTTTATTTAATCTCTGGGTTATTTTTGTTGCTATTTTATTTGTAATAAGTTGCAACGATCCGAGCGGCAAGTGCCTGCATTTGCCTATTTGCCTGGGTGCAATGTGAAATATAAGTGTTTAGTTTAGCAAATTAGCAGACATGCAGGGCAAATGATTCATGCATTTATCATTTAATTAACACGATCCATAGGGAGTCTAAAATTAGAGGAACTCTGTTTGTTTTTGCTTTTTTGCTTTCGTGTAAATAGGGTGCTTATTTATGCGAGTTCTGGTGTAATAAATTCGTAATTTTGAAGGAGCTTAAAGCGGGCATATCAAGTCATTTTTGTTATAAAAAAATTTTAAATTGATTTTGAAACCACGTTTCATAGTGTAATACTTATTACTAGACGTTGTAAATCGGGTCTTGCATTAAGCACTTCCAATTTTAAATTTAAATAAAACTAGCCGGGTATGTGAGATATCAGCGAAATGGTTGTCTATGTTTCTAAGACCTTTTGATGCCATTATGTGTCGCATACAACATCATACAAATGTAAGCCACGACTTCTCTCAATGGAGAACAATCGAAGTGTCCAATTTTCCATGATTCTAGCATATAAATTAAGATGAATTTGACCAGTGGCATGGCTTATGTTGGCTTCAAGGAGCGCTGTAGATTCCAGCTTATTCGCATACAATTGCAACTTAAGAAAACCCCACAAGAAAAAGTCTACCGGGGTCTAACGAAAACATCGACAATGGCCGTAGCAGTGTGAAATAAATGTCGTGATTTATGCCTGCACCCGTAAAAAACTCAAACCCAAGAATTTAAAGTGCTTAGTACTCCCATCAAACCTTATCGAGTTTTTCTATAATGTCTCCTCCAAGCCTTTAAAATTTTCAGGATGCTGGTCGAAGTCAACATTTATAATTCTCTTCCTAGTTCCTGATGTCCGTAGAATGTGTTCCGTTGACTCACTCTAGTCTAGAGTCTACAGTGCGCTGTAAAAAGCGCTGCTACCAAGCTCAGCTTATTATTTGATAGTCTCTGCCATAACTCAGATCTCCTCCTATTGTAGTTTCCCAATAAAAATTTCGATTGTATTAAGCCGACTAAACTTGAGAAGCATCTCCCAATGCATTGAGTAAAGTTCTGCTCCCATCAACGTTTGCTCATTATCGAGAAATTCCACATGACCTGGAATCTAGCAGAAGGCAACCTTACCTAGTCGATTCAGCTAGAACTTTACAGAAGAGTTCTGTTCCCAGCAATGGGTAAGAAGTTTCCATCCTAGCAAGCTCATTGCCGAAAACTCCCACTTGACCGGCAGAGGGAAACCTTATGTATTCTACATTGTCAATTCAGCTTCTCCAGGGAGTCCCATGCTATTTTCGATTTACCGTCAAATAGAAAGCTCAATTTGCCACCTGACTGTCAGATAGATTTGCTGTGTTCCATTTTTGGTATCTCCTATCCAAGTTGAATTCATACATCTATCGATGGCACAGATTTCTCTTTGGAATATACCAGCGAGTTGGGATATATGCACCTCTACTATAATACTTTTCCCAATTTGAAAAAGCAGCATTGAATCCAACATACTTGGTTGGCGAATTTCAAAACTGCTATGTCCAGCAGTGGACAGCGGCAGAACCAGGGAACTACTTGAGTTCGACAAGAGAACGGTTCGCATTCGAACAGGAATCCTAATGGGATACGGCGCCATTGGCAGATTCGCTGACAAGCTTGATATGTCCCATCGGGATTACTGCAGAAGCTGCTAGGATGTAGAGAAAAAGGAATCGGTGCAACACATTTTATGCTAGTGCCCTGCATTTCAGGTCGGGCATCATGGGTTTTTGAGTGACAAAAAGTTTGAAGATCTGGGCATGGTAGCGAACGTGAAACTAAGGAAACTGGCCGGTTTCCACCGGAGCTCGGGTTGGTTCAAACCAGAAATCAGTAATGAATCGTTTTTTTGCTAAAATTTACAGTCTTAGTTGTTGTTGCATTTACAAAAAAATAAGAAAGAAAAAGACAGCAATCAAAGCAAACACACAACCTTCTAGTGAGTATTGTAGTCTTCGTACGCGAATCATACTTATTTTGTGATTCTTGTAAATGTTGAGTCATGGAGAGTCGAAATCAATAACATCATACGTATTGTTAAGTATGA
Organism: Sarcophaga subvicina; assembly: GCA_936449025.2. NCBI lineage: Eukaryota > Metazoa > Arthropoda > Insecta > Diptera > Sarcophagidae > Sarcophaga > Sarcophaga subvicina. Next base: position 27,554,064 of record OW388084.2, read on the forward strand.
GTACGGTGAGTACTTCAAACTTTGAATATGAGTGGTATGAGTATCTCTGGTTCAAACACACCAATAGCGGATAATGACAAGGGGGTTTACCTCACCCTGAGTAACACAATGGGCTATATGGGCCAACGAGTAAACTTGCATGTGAACGGCAAGCTACCCCCTAACCTAACCCAACCTATACCCGCGAGCTTTCCCATATACACAGAATATTTCATTTAGGGACCCAAACTCCTTGTGAGTGCTTAATGTTCATTACAACCCTTCAAGCAAGATTACTTCTTAGCTTTTCACATCACTTATGTAGGGTGTGATAACTTTTATACACGAGTGGTGGGACCTACAGTTTAAAGTCGACTCCGAACGACAGACTTTTGAGTAACTTTTCATGGTAATTTTATTTTCCTCTCAGAGTTTTAGCCAGAAATCTGCTGAAAGGAAGTCGCCGAAAGAAATATATTTTCGAGATGTCTAAGCTAAGGTTTGAATCACGGGCTCTCGTCTAATAACCAAACACATTACTTCCATGATGTAGGCTGTTTATGCAGAGTAATGCTGGTGATATCACTGTTGTATATAGAATACTTCTAAAAATGTCTACACTTTTAGGATTAATGGAGTTTTCTTGCATAAGCAAAGGCCAGATCTAGATTTTTTTATTTGAAACTTAGTTTGTTGTTCTTAAGTTTTTCTCTTTTCTAACTTCTAATTTTACAAATAAAGCTTTCTTTTTTTTAAATATTGTAAAATATTTTCTAATTGACTTTTGTAAAAAAGAAATCCACATACGAGTACATTTGCCTTTCAACAGTTTATTAGAAAAATATTTCTTTCGAATAAAAAAGTTTTTTTTCTGGTACGTTTGTAAAACTGCATGAAACAATCTATTCTACAGCATGTGTTCCTTTATAATTTTTTATTTTTATTATTTTCAATATTTTTTAATTAATTGTCAAGTGTATGTTATGGCATCATAATAAAATTTATTTTTACGAGTATTTTTTTAACGATAACAAGGCAGGCAGGCACTTCAATTAAAGAAAATCTAAAAATAAAATATTTTTTTTGTTTTTTTTTTTAACATAGAAAACTAGAAAATAATAAAATATAGGAAAGAATAAAACAAAATAATTGAAAATAAAAATAAAAAGAAAATCATTTTAATTGATTCTTTTTTAAAATTTATTTCATATTGTTTATCATGTAAATTCTTTTTAAGTGCTCTTCAAGAATTGTTATCAATTCTTTGTATTTTTTTTTTCGTAATTTTTTTCTTCTGAAAGAACTCTTTAAAAAAAACACAGAAATAGTTTAAATAAATAGAAGAGTCGTGAGAAAAAAAATTATTAAAAAAATTAAAAAGAAAAATATTTCCTTTTGTTTTAATTTATGAGCATTTTTTCAAGAGACAAACTTTAGCCTTTTTTGACCTTTTTTTAGATTTGATGGAAAATAATAAATAATTGGTCATCAATTGATAATAATAATGGCTCTTCTGATGCTTGTAATTTATGTCTATTCAATGTGTTTGTAATCAAAATGTTTGAATAAAAATGTTTAAATTAAAAAAACAAGAAAGAAATGTCTTGAAATGATTTTCAATGTTACTTAGTAGTAGGTAGTGTGTTGGCTTATTATACGTAAAGCCAGGGTTCGAGCCCCAGGCCAGACATCAAAACAAAATACAAAAAGTATTTCTTCGGCGACTTCCTCTCAGCAGATTTCTGGCAGAAACTCTGGTAGTAAAAAAATTGCAATGAAGAGTTTTTCAAAAATCTAGCATTCGGAGTGGACTTTAAACTGTAGGTCCCGCCACTTCTACCTAAAATTAACGCACACAACTTTAGAGGTAAGAAGATAAAATGGGAATTTCTCTCACAAGGTTCCATGAACGGATGGAATCTTTCCTGCTCTTTACAGAGAGGCATAGAGGAACTATTGCCATTCCAAATAAATATATCCCGCAGAAATCTAGCTCCAGCGAAGAAGGAGGCTGAAGAAATTCTTCACACCAATTAATCTCATGCCTTACAAGCTAAAAATACTTGAGAAACTTGTGGGCAACTATAGAACTATGTGGGGTATTAAAAAAGCTACCATTGCATCCTAAATAACACGTTTATAGGTCAGGCATATGTACTAAGTTAGCTCTTCTAGATTTCTGGCAAAATCTCTGAGAGTAAATGAAATTGTCATGTCCCGCCACTCATGTATAAAATGAACACACACAACATAAGTGTTGTAATCCTTACTAAAGGGTTATAATGTATGTATGTACTTGGAGTACCTTAAATAAATCATTAGGTAGAAGAGATATAAAGGGTCCGCTAAATAACTTTTTTTTTGAAAATGCTTAAAAAAATCTACTGAATATTTTGTCAAATTTCTTTTTTTATTTGAAAGTACAATCTTTCCGGTTAATAATGGAAAATAATTTCATTCAAATGGCTGCCTCGGCTGGCTATGCAGTAGCCCACACGATCGGTCCAATTTTTAAGCACATTATCGATTGTGTGCAACTGTATTTCACCAATGGGTTCACGAATATTGCCCTTTAAAGCGTTAATTATCTCTGGCTTGTCGGCGTGACACTTATCTTTGACGGCACCCCACAAATAATAGTCCAACGGTGTCAGATCGCAGCTCCGAGGTGGCCAAACGTCATCAGCTCTGCGGCTGATAATACATACATACATACATACATAATTGGCCATTACAACCCTTCAGACAGGATTACGGCCTAGCTTCTCACACCACTCATGTTGTGTGCGTTAATTTTATACGTGAGTGGCGGGACCTACAGTTTAACGTCGACTCCGAACGAGAGAATTTTGAGAAACTTTTCATGGCAATTCTATTTACTCTCTCATGGCAATCTCTATTTACTGCCAGAAATCTGCTGAGAGGAAGTCGCCGAAGAAATATTTTTTTTTTTTTCATATTACATTTTTGATGTCTGACCTGGGATACGAACCCGGGCTTTACGAATAGTAAGCCAACACACTACCTACTACACCACGGCGACTAATGCTATCTTCAAAAACAGGGCGCAAAACATCGAGTGTAGCTTCGGCTGTGTGGCACGTAGCGCCGTCCTGTTGAAAACAAATGTTGCCAATATCCTCCTCTTCAATTTTTGTGAACAAAAATTCATTCAACATGGCCCGATAACGATCGCCATTGACTGTAACGGCCACTCCTTGCTCATTTTTCGAAGAAAAATGGCCCAATTATGCTTCTGGACCAAAATGCGCACCAAACAGTGCCTCGTTTTGGGTGCGTCGGCTTTACAATGTATGCGTGTGGGTTTTCTGTGCCCCAAATGCGACAGCTTTGCTTGTTTACATACCCGCCAAGATCAAAATGAGCTTCATCTGAAAAGATGATTTTTTTTTGCCACAATCGACATCTTCTGTAAGTCGATCGCAGGCCCACTTAGCGAAGCGAAAACGCATGGGACGGTCAATTGGCTTCAACTCCTGAACCAATTGGACTTGGTATGGCGTCATACCAAGGTCTTTATGCAAAATTCGTCTCAATGATGTCTCCGAAATGTTCAATTGTTGAGAACGACGGTGAATTGATGTTGATGGCGCTTCACGCACACTTTCTGCCACAGCAGCAATATTCTCGGGTGTATGCACTATTTTTGGCTTTTCATGCTTTGATTTATCGATGAGGATGTCAGTTTCTTTCACTTTTTTCACAAGATAACGAACATACGGAGCTGACGGTGCTTCTCTTCTTCCAAAATCCGTACGCAATTTTCGCACACATTCTGCAACATTACCATGATTTTCAAAGTAATGTCGCAATATTTCCGAGCGTTGTTCAAGAGTATACACAACCATATTCGTTCAGCGGAAGGATAAAACTAATTATCTGTCAAATCAGACATGAGCTAAGTGTTACCATTCACGAAATAAGCACTAGTTGAAAAGAAAAACGTTAGATGGCGGATCCGATAGAACCTATTCTCCAGATGGAAGATGAATGGCAGAGGTCTTATACATTCTTTCTGCAGCAAACATGTTAAAGAAACTATAAATGTCAACACAACTATGTGATGCCCATAGGGTGTTGTCCTCTCACCACTAATATGGTATAAATATTCGATAGAATTTTTAAACGGTGCTAAAATAATTCAATAAGATTGTTTATTTTACTGACATTAATAAGAATTTTCTCTGACGATCCTGAAAATAGACATCGAGGCATTAGTTAAAACATAAGACTTCAAAGTAGTATAAATACTAAGGAGATCAGTCATATTAATCTTTTTTGCTGGAAAAAATTTGGATAACAACTATTTATGGCTTGTAATGACAAATTTTTTAATAAGTTGTACATTAACAGAAGACCAGAAGAAGGACCAATGGTTTGATTCAACTTGTGGGCAACGACAATCTTAACTGGTCCTTCAATATGATTTAATATACCGAACTTCGTTGTTAAAAATGTTCATGATTAAACTTGTGTATATGTCATCAGTGACAATGACAAATTCTTCAATAACTTGTACATTAACATAGATGGACCAGTAGTTCTGTCATATTATCAGTGACAATGTCATCTGAGAAAATAACAACAAAATCAATTCTTTAAAACCAATAAAATTTAAAAAAATTATGTATGAAACAGAAGTTAATATTGTTTATGATTAAACTTATATGTCATCAGTGACAATGACAGTTAATACAAGAAAATATTTTTCTTTATTTATTTATTCATAATAAATATATTCTTTAAGTATTATAAATCATAGTATAAGTAATTTGGTTGATTGTTTTACTGTTATGTCTTCAATACCGGGTAATTTCCATACAATTTAACATTATTTGTATACAAATGGACTTTAATAATGACACTACACTGCCGGTATGCATGTCTGCCATATGGATGATTAAATTTGCATACGTTTTTTAGTAGATTTCTTAATATTTTTTTATTTTTGTTATTGGGGCTTTAGGATAGGCAGGTGTTTTTCAAAATCCATAGGATTCTAGTTAAGCTAAGTGTAGAGAGAGGGAGAGAGAGGCAGAAATAACAACCACAACTCAACTGAAATCTTTCAACATAAATTGAGAAATTTGAAATAAAAAACAACCAAGAGGAGAGTAAAAGAAATCACAGGCAATTCTTTTTGATGGCTTGGTTGAGTTGTTGTAAATCTTTGCTGTTTCATCCGCAATTTGAATTGATTGCAACTACTACTCTATGGGGCAATCATACATGCGTGCCACACGACTATGATGATGATGATGATGATGATGAGTTGGCAAAAAGAAAAAAGAAATTACAATCAAAATCACACAGAAAATTTATGTTCACTTCAATGCCTGCGCCTGGTACTCGCAGTCGTAGTCGTACTCGTACTCGTACGAGTTATAAAATGAAATGAATTGAATGGTAAAGCGAAAGCGTCTGAGAGTATGTATGTATTTGCATATCAAGTCAGTCATATGGATTGATTTCAAATAAATAAATTTTCTTAGGCTTTTAACCTTTCTGGCCCCCCTTCTCTCATGATTCTAAAGGACATATGGTTTGTATGAGAAAACTGAAAAGCAAGAAAGAAGGCGTATAAGTAGACAATTTGTAAAATATGCCGCAGTGGTACGTGCTTATGTCTGTATTTTAAATATTTATTATCACAGTACCCGCTCGCTGGCATTACAGTGTTTTTAAATTCTATTTTTAAAGTTGTTGGAATTTATTTTACTTTTACTTGCTTGTTTTCTGTTGATTTCTTCATTAAAAATTCATTTCTTTTTTTAATTTAAAAATAATGAATCGTTTTTAATTTCCCTTTTTAATTTTGTTTCTCCTTTGCCGATGTTATCAGCGAATTTGAATTCTTTTAATAGGATTTTCTTTTCCTTAAACATTCTTTTCATCTCCTAATGTCCTTAATTTCTATGTTTTGACAATATTTTACATTTCTAAAGGTTACTTGACAGCCATATAATGGCATTTCAATTATAAGGATTCCAAAGAAACTTTTAAGGACGAAAAGTTCTTAGGACAGACAACAAAAAGAAAATGTTTTTAAAAATTTTCATAAAAATTTAGGTCACTCAACACGTTTAGCATAGTTTTCATGGCTCATAAATAATATTTTTAATATTTATTGTAATTATTCTTGTATTGGGTGAGCCATTTAAAAGTTTAAATTTAAAAATGATACCAAAGCGGTTTGAAATTTTCTCAAATTAATTTTTCTGTTGTGAAATAAAGCTGCTGTGGCTGGCCTCACAGTACCTCTTTCCATCGGACCAATATTCGTGCACTTTTTCGAGTGTATGGGTTAGTATTTCGGCATCACTACTGTTGGCCTTCAAATCTATGGCTTGTCGGCATAAAACTTTTCTGTAACGGCGCACCACAGAAAATAGTCCAACGATGTCAAATTGCAGCTTCTTGGCAGTCAATTGACATCACCATTTTGCGCTAATTAAACGTCCATCAAATGTTTGACGCAATAAATCAAATGTGGCATGAGATGTTTGCTAAGTTCACTATGCTGTTGACCTCGAACATCCTTAACATCCATATCATGAAGAGCGGGTACAAAAAATCGATTATCATAGAGCGATAGGTGCCTCCATTGACCGTAATGATTATGTCGTCCTTATTTTCAAAGAAGCATGAGCCAATGATGCCTTCGCTCCTCAAGCCGCACCAAACAGTCTCTCATAATGAGTGAATTGGCTTCTGTAGGACCACGTGTGTGCGTTTTCTGAGCCCCAAATACGTCAAATTTGCTTGTTAACATACCCGCCAAGATGGAAATAAGTTTCATTCGAAAAAAAGATTCTGTTTTTGGCAAAATCGACATCATCCTGCTGTTCCTATCGTGTTGGCCCGTCTATCGAAGCGAAAACGAAGCGGATAGTCTCAAGGCTTCAACTCTCGAACCAAACTGGTGCGTGAAATGTTCAATTCTTGAGAACAATGACGAGTTAATGTTGATGACCACAACCACAGCTTTGATATTTTCGGGTGCACGCACTGTACGAGCACGCTCACGTTTTGGCGCATAAACAATGAAATCAGTTTTACTAACTTTTACAATAAACTTGCGTATACCTGGCACTGTTGGTCCCATATGCGATAAATTTCTGACCAATTACCTTTGTTTTGGCAATATATTTCCAATAAATCCCAGCCTTGCTCAAGCGTTCGATTCATTACGTTCAGTGGAGATACTTACTTACTTAATTGGTCATTACACGCCTTTAATCAGGATTACGACCTAGTGTCTCACACCACTTATGTTGCGTGCGTTAATTTTTACATGGGAATTTTATTTACTCCCATTTTATCTACTGCCAGAAATCTGCTGAGAGGAAGTCGCCGAAGAACTATATTCATATTTCGTTCAGTTGGAGATGCCTGACCTGGGGTTTGAACCGAGGCCTCACGTCAATAAGCCAACACACTATCTACTAGATCAGGGAGAAAATATACTAAATTTTGTGACGGAATAGAAGTAAGTGTTTAAACCGATAAATGGAGACCGATACATAGAGAATTTTGTATAAGAACCTTGACTTATGTGCCCACAAAATAGAGCCCATACTAGAACTGAAGTTAAACGATCACTGCTTGCCTTTCATTTTCAGTGGTTGGGCTGATTTGAAACTGGACGAAGATACAAATTTTTGTCAAAGAATTGTCTTTGATGACGAAGCTCATTCTGTTTAAATAGATGGATCACCCTATAGAAAAAATCATATCTAACCAAAGCCCATAGTTGAAGTCGCTATAGTCTAGTATGTAGTATGTTGGCTTATTAGACGTAAAGCCACACTTCGAGTCCCAGGCCAGACATCAAGACAAAATACAAAAAGTATTTCTGCGGCGACTTCCTCTCAGCAGATTTCTGGCAAAAACTCTGGGAGGAAATAAAATTGCCATGAAAAGTTTCTCAAAAATCTGTCGTTCGGAGGCGACTTTAAACTGTAGGTTCCACCACTCATGTATAAAATTAACACACACAACATACGTGGTGTGAGAAAGTAGGACGTTGTACAATGGGTCAATTCGACCTCAGATTAATGTACTTGTCTTAATTGACAAGTACACGTCCTTTAACCTAACCTAAACTCACGCCCATAGTTGAAGTAGTGAGGCAATCTCTTGTGGTTTGGCTGTATCCCACAGCTCAACACTGATGTATGAAGACGTATGTATTCTCATGATTCTTGCAATAATCCGATCAGATAAAACGATAGGAAACGTTTGCCTACTTTAGCTCAAACACAATGCAAAGCACCTTAGTGAACAAACCAAGTGTAATTATTCATGGGGTGTAGGGTATTGCAGAGCCAGATACATACGTCTCGCCTATCTATTGTTCGAGCTAACAATGGACATTTGATTAAAACATCATTATCCTTTTATTTAAATTGCAAATTTTGTATAATTTTAAATGAAAATATTTAAATAAGTAATGACAGCATACGTAAGCATGTGTGTGGTATATTATATGACTTTGCTGCACAGACAATTGTTATTCAAAACATTTTTTTTATTTTCAAAAAAATAATGTTGATTTTAGTAATTTTCCAATTCATTACCAGCTAGGCAGACACAACCAACCATTGGTTTAATGTGGCATACAGACAGTCAAACCATTGGACGGACTTGACAGTCAATCACAATGCAAAGGAGCTTGTTTGACGAACTGAGGTGGTTCCTCTATTCACAAAATACGACACACAAAAAAGAGAAAAAAAGGAAAGAAAGAGTAGCACAAACATTACACATGGTGCCTAAGTATCCCCCCAATACCAGCAATTGCATTGCAAGTCTGACACGACGCCAGGCCAGCGGTGGTGTCATTTCACAGTTGGTTTGAAAGAAAGAATCAAATTATTGTTGTACGACAGGATTGTCATTGTCATACATTGGTTCCTTCCACAGGCTTGTTGTTTGTATAGACATGTCTACGTTTTGTAATGACTTTGTAATTTTACCGCTTATTGGTAGTTTTGTTCTTTGTTGTTTTTGTTCTGTTGCACACAATGCACAAATGCCACCATCGTTGCAAACCACTTCACAATGGCAATACCCAGCCATGGCATTGGGTTATGGTATAGAAAACATTTTTTAATTAGCATTTTAGCAGTATTTTCGGACGACGTCTCATATTGATTGTATTATAATTAAGCATTTCAAGCTTAAATAAGTCAAAAGAAATCGGAAAAAAGCAAAACAAAACCCATGAGTATGTGGCATTGGTATTGCAGGCGTCTGACCTCGGTTGCTTATTGTTTGGTGCGTTTAAAATGTTGCAATTTGTTTCCATGTCATGTCATTTTGTTCTCCTTCTTACTTCGCAAACATCTAAATGCATTTGAAAAAGGCGTTAAATGCAACCCTGTTTACCTTTTCATGCCAAAAGGTTGCTTGTTAGTTGAGTTAATGACAGTCTCTCCCCCGTGTTAAACGGTTTGGTGTCATTATGTTTGCTAGGAAAAGGGTTAAAAGTTTGTGCTTGTCGTCATGCATATTGAATTACAAAAAGTTTTTAATGAAGTTTGTGGAATTTTTGTAAATATAACTGAAGTTGAAAGAGGGCATATCCTCTTGTAATTGCTGAAAATTGCCATTAAATTGGCTTGAAAATAGGGATAAAGGATCAGCACGGGCAGAATTTAGTTTGTAATGCCAAGCAATATTGGAAAACAGTAATAAACGAATCATTAGCATTTAAATTTAGTTTTTAAATTTAACAACAGATATAGAGAAGGCGATGATATTGTTACGAAAATGGAAATGGTGTTACATCGTTTGACATTAAAATGGCAAACAAAAGCTACAAAAACAAAAACTATGGACTTGTTTAAATGATCAACAAATAAAAAAATATAGCAACAACATCAGTAAAAAAGGGATAAACAAGTAAACAAACAGGCAATAACAACACTGCAAAGGACAAACGTAAACGAAATACACAAACAACAATAACGTAAACAATATGCTTACATTTATAGAGATTTCGCGAAGGCGAAGTTATTCTCCTTCAAGAGCATTCATCAGACAGTTTACCATGCGATATAAAAGGCAAGACAAAGCAGTCTACAGAGTCAGAAAGAATTCAGACAGTCCTGTGTGAAGCCACGTTGCGTGTGAAGAGAATAATTGTGGTTTAAAGATCTCCGTTGTAAAGATCTAACGAACTATTGTTAGTGTTTACGCATAAGAGTGTAAAGAAGAATAACAAACAAAGCAAATTGTTGTTGTTTACATCAAGTTGTGAACAGTGGCACACAGAATTGTCCGAACAATAAAGAATTTGTCTAAAACTAAACACAAATTTAAAATGTTCATCATGTTTTTCAAGTTTTAAAAATTTACTTCACTTACCACACAGGAAGTGTAGCAACAAAAACAACGCAGCAAGAGATCTATATGTCTTAAAGGAATGGAAAGGAATACAAAAGAATCACTTTCCAAATAATTCATCGTAAAAGCTTCTTGACTACTGACCCATTATGGAACGGTCAGGCAAGGTAATCTCCTGCAAAAACATACGACTCAATGAGTATAGCTTCTTACCAGTACTGCCAACACAACACTTAGTAAGGAAATATGGCAACTCTCTTATCATATGATCCATTGTCATCTATCAATCTCTTCTTTAGCTTAAAAAAAACTCTATTAAAGTGACTGAAACAAGGCTAAGTAATCATAAGTAAATGGGAGCGATGTGCTGTAATTGTCCCTTTAAAGGATTTAAAGCATTGGCCTTTATTGTTCATGAATTTTTTTCCATCCTCCTGACGACATACAGCTTTCTTGCTCCCCCCTTGCAGGGCAATGCAATAAAAATTTGGTGTCATTTTAAGACCCCAAAAACGATGCGCTACTCTTTATATCAGCTGTTACACTTTGGCGTGCAAAAATTAATGAATTTTTTCGATTTGATGTCTGCTTGTTCTTTAGTGTTGAGTGAGTCCAAAATTCTTACCATCTGTCTATGCCAGATACTAGTTGTTGCACTATCAATTCTGCGCTGTTGTCCAATTCACAGTTTCTGTTGCATTTACAATATGTGTGCTCCAGTGCCTTGTCCACACCGCAAATGCATTTTTGTACTCCTATAGCTGCAGCTTTATTTGTTTAGTAATAGAACTCCTTATATTTAGTGGTCAGGACTAAATCATATCAATTTCTAAACGTATTCCAGACAATTATTTCCAAATCGAATATGAAAACATAAACACATAATTGGTCATTGCAACCCTTCAGTCAGGATCATGACCTAGCTTCTCCCACCACTTATGTTGTGTATGTTGATTTTATGCAAGAGTGGCTGGACCTACAGTGTAAAATGGTCTCCGAAGGAAAGATTTTTGTGAAACTTGTCAAGACTTTCAGAGTTTTTGCCAGAAATCTACTGAGAGGAAGAGGAATCCGAAATATATTTTTTCGTATTTCATTTTTGTGGAGATGTCTACCCCTAGTAGTACGTAGGGTGTGCGTAACTCTGTATTCAAAAGATTTTAAAAGCTTTATACTCCTTTTTGTCCCTCGTTTTTTTATTTTTAATTTTCTACAATGTTTCTGACATAAAAATAAAAAATAATTTCATATCCATTGTTTTAATTAAACTCGTACTATATGAGTGAAATGAAAATAAAAAAAACTGTCGCTTCAAATCCCTCGTAGTGCCTCTTATGGCACACTTAAAATACTGAAACATATCAACATTTTGAGTTTCAGCAATTATTAAAACCATTTATACGGAAGGGTGAGAGAGAAATTGAACTGAAGATTTTCTTTTTAATTTATTGATTGCATAAAAATAATACAGAAAATTAGTTTTAAGCTTATCGCACAGAGGAGGATGAGGGTTATGCTTTTAATTCTGTTTCATTTCCTTTCGAAATACAAAAATAGGGTGGCAAATATATTTGAAATATTGCTGTTGTTGTTGTTGCAACATCTTAAATGTATATGAATAAATACTTGATAATAATATTCATTAACAATTCAATATGTTTTCGAATAGAAACTCAGTTGAGCGTCTTCAGTAATCAATGAAGCTTAAAATACTTATTGCAACTTCATTGGGTTTTACATAGCAACGAGGGTGGGAAGTGGATAAAGTAATAATAATAATGGCATGTAATTCCTACAGCAGAGGTCAATCTAAGGGGTGAGTTTTCATATGCGAAAAGAAAAAGTACAATATGTAGATATCAGGATGTCGAACAACATGATTTTTGGATATCGTTTATAAAAAACGGTGATGTAACGATAACGTCACGTCAATTTAAAAAAAGTCTTGGCACTATATTGTGCGATTTATTTATCGGCAACGACATAAGTCACATATGGTTTAAAAAAGACAGTTGAAGCTGACACTTGACCCCATTTGGTTACCTTTTGGAAAGACGCGTATAGTTTCCTTTGTACGGCTCAAACCAGCCACAATTCCAGCTCTGGAAGACACCTAAAGTAAGGTCAAATTTACAAAATAAACAACAGACAATTTTCGAAGCATATAAAAAATCACCCAATATTACATTATCATTACCTAGAATACTAGAATACTACATAAACAGCAATTTTAAAACTTTATCTCAAAATCAGGATTTATCTAGACGCATGGAAATTAAGTACCACGGTAATTAAATCACTTGAATTTTGAGAGACGATTTTTGTAACGACTTTTGTCAGGCTATTATAGACAACGGGGAATTGGAATTGGATGTTCTGGTCTCCAGCGATCTATGATTTCAACAGGACGACTCTGCGTGTCAAACATCTCATCCTATATTGAACGTTCTGCACAAGCGATTTGAGGGCCTAAGTCCATGTGGAGATCATGTGAAATGATGAGCAAGATTATGAGCTTTAACTTCTTTTACTTCAGGGGTTTTCTTCAGACGCATGTGTAAGCAATAAGCTACAAACCAGAGTGGTCCTCTAACGCATGTAATCAGTGTAATTCAGTGTGATTTATGAGTCAGGAATATGAAAAATTTCACTCAGAAAATTGCACACATAGTTAAACGAATAGAAATTTTCGATAATATCTCGGACACACTCTTTTATTTAAATTTAAAAGTAGGAAATGCCAATGAAAACTCCTATATTTTTGATGGGACTAGACGATGTATAATCACAGAAAAATTCTGCTCAACATATTTCGTTTTTTCGCAGGATAATTAGTTTCCAGACGCCCAGAGTATGTGACCATACTACATACATAATTTCGTCATTACAACCTTTCAGTCAGAATAACGACCTAGCTTCTCACACCACTTATGTTGTGTGTGTTCATTTTATACATGAGTGGCGGGATCTACAGTTTAAAGTCGATTTCGAACGATAGATTTTTTTTTAAAAGCTTCTCATGACAATTTTATTTATTCTCAGCGTTTTTAATAGAAATCTGCTGAGAGTCGCTAAAGAAATATGTTTTCATACTTCGTTTTGTTGGAGATCTCTGACCAGGGGTTTGAACCATTGCTTCACGCCTAATAAGCTAACACACTACCTAGTAGAAGTTGTGCGTCTTATATTAGATACTATTTTAACGAGCTTACTGGGCCGCTTTAATCTTACTAAAATTGATTCTCCGTAGATTTGAGGCAAATTCTGTCCTTCGTATGTTCATAAAGCAACAAGCGTATCTGGTTCCTCTACAAGTTGATTCACTTTCTCATATTTTGTTAGTGTATGAGTATAGTCTGTGCAGATAATCGTTAGTTGTGGGCGTAATCTCGTAGGTAGTGTGTTGGTTTATTAGGTCCACACCCCAGGTGAGACATCTTTGACAAAACGAAATATAAAAATATATTTACGGCGACTTCCTCTCCCCATATTTCTGGCAAAAACTCTCGGAGTAAATAAAAAATTGCCATGAAAAGTTTCTCAAAAACTTGTCTTTCAGACTTGACTTTAAATTGTAGGTCCCGCCCGACTTTAAATTGTAGGTAACACACCCATTATAAGTGATGTGAGAAGCTAGGTCATAATCCTAACTGAAGGGTAGTAAGGACAAAATTATGTATGTATGTATGTGAGTGGCCCGCTTCAATCTTAATAAACTGGCTTCTCGGTAGATTTGAGGAAAATTGTGTCCTTCATATGTTCATAAAACCACAAGAAGAATTGACTCCTACACAGTTGATTGACTTTAATATATCTCGTTTATCTATGAGCGTAATCTATGTGTAGTGGATCGTTTGTTTATAGGAAGAGCAATTTCAAGCTTATGATTTAATACATTCCAGCTTTTACAAGAGCATCAGCTATGTTATCACCTTCTATAACTTCGTGTTCAAGAGCTTATATGATGGTAGTCAATGAATGTTACTCTATTTTCAACAAAGGTGGCTGGCATTTTGGTTGGCATTGCTTAGAGGTCTACAGGCTAGTTTGTTATCTGTAAACAAGCGTGAATTCCTAATCAATTTATCCTTATACAAACTTGTTCCGTGGCTGCATTATATGCTTGATAGCGTCTGGTTACCGAATATCCTTATAGCAAAACAGGAACAATCTTCTTCTTCTTATATATAAAAATGAATGTGTGTTTATTAGTTTGTCGGTTTGTTTGAAATCTATAGACGGCTAAACAGCTGGACCGATTTTCTTGAAATTTTCACAGTATCTTCCTGTATACCTGGAAGGAGTTATAGGCTACTTTTTATTTTAAAATTTCAAGTAGGCGAGGTGCCACGCCCACATACCCAATACCTAATATTTCATAAACTGCAACAGCTAGAGTTCTCAAATCTTGTATGGACGACTTTGACGTATATATGGTCAGATTGGCTATAGTGCGCGTGTCACCTCCCATAGTTTACATATATAAAAATGAATGTTTGTTTGTATGTACCTTATACAATCGTAAACTATGCATTTGATCATATTATGATCTTTAACAAAGTTGTTGCGCTAATGACTAATTTCCGGCAGGTGGCGCCACTGAAAATTACTTAAAATGAATTAAATCCTAAACTTTGCATTCTTTAACAAAGTTGTTGCGCATGAGTCGACGGAGGTTGGTGAGATTAATTTCCGATGAATGGCGTCACTGAAAATTATTTAAAATGAATGACAAGCAATTGGTCGACCTACACCTCAAGCACGGAAGAAAAGAGCATTATGAGCCTCAGAATCAGATGAGCATTGAGACTCGAAAATCTTCGAGTATATGTCGCTGAGACCCGTTCGCTTGAACCACTTGAACAACGAGAAGTGAGATTAGAAACTGATCGAATGCGTACTACTCAGGCCCGTTCATCTGAATCATCAGGACAACGGGAAACAAAACCAATAAAATGATTCAAAATTAATTGGACATTTGTGTAATGTCTTTCCTTCAAATTTATTTTAGTTGGTGGTGCAGTAACACGCGCAGGGAATAGCTAGTTCATTATAAAGTTACAAAATAAACCACAAAATAAATGTCCGCTTTAAAATCAGCAAAGAAATGAGAAACTTTTAAACTTACCACTTTACCGCTGAGCCTGTTTTTTTGAAAGCATCAGTGTTTTTATATTCACTTTGAACTTGTGATTTTGCTATTTAAACTCTTGGCTTTTAGAACGTGATGTTTATCACTGATTACCATATTTTATATGGCCTTTCTTCTTTTTTAATTTTACAAAAACGATGTCTCTGCTAAAGTGCTGTTTAGGTGACTTTAAGAACGCCTTTCAATGCGCTTTTCAGACTTTAATCATACTTTTTATCAATTTAATAAAAAGCCATTAAAATTAAACACATAAAATTCTAAACTTAATATTTAAATTCTTTGTTGTTTTTGTTGTTCATTAACTTAAGGAATCTTAAGAAAAGTAAGCTGCTTTTAGTTGCTGAAGTCCAAGATTAGTTGTTAAACCACAAGCGTTAGAGTGCGTGGTCCCCCCATTTTAGTTAATGCTTAATAAGCTGTAATAAAATGCCATCATCATCATCGTAATAATCATAATAAAAATAATAAAACAAAAACAAAACAAGAAAAACTTATTTATTTATTTGTGTTTGAAAGACAATTTCCTTAAAAAGTGTAAAACTATCATCGTAACAATGCCAACTAATGTCTCTTAAAACGCTTTCTAATAAAGTTTTCTTTGTTTTTTTTTAATTTTTATAGCAATGCCATTAAAAAAATACCGAAAGCATAAACAAAGAAATAAAAACTATAAAATTTAATTTTATTGGAAAAATGAAAATAATTCTTCATTCTTAAAGGGACTTGTTATTGAAAAAAAAAATTTTAAAAAAATTAAATGTCTTATAAAAAGAAACTAAACTTAATGGCTTTATTATCTCTATTGAAAGAAAAAATCTAATAAAAGAACATAATTTAAGAGATAAAGAACATTAAAAAATAAAATGAAAAATCGATTTTTTTATTGTGATTCTGAAAATAAAAAACAACAAGTTTTTTCTAAGCCACGTATTGACCACCCTTTCTAGAAATATGGTTTTCGTTTGTATATTTGGAATGATATTAGAGGAACAGCCTCTTCAAAATATAAACCTTAATCGCTTTTGAAAACAAATTTCAAGAAAATTATATTTATCAAAATCGGTACAAACTTTTTAGTATCTTCTTTACGATCCCTTATTAAAATTTCTCTCAAAACAACGTCTATTTAAGGATGGCAAATTCTCTACTGAATATCAGCCTAAAAACTAGTATAATTTGATGTTTATCGAGATTAGATTATAACGCTTTAGTCAGGATTACAACCTAGCTTCTCACATCACTTATGTTGTGGGTATTAATTTTATACCTGAGTGGCGTTACCAACAGTTTAAAGTCCAGTCCGAACGACAGATTTCTTTGAGAAACTTTTCATGGCAGTTTTATTTTCTCTCAGAGTTGTAGCCAGAAAGCTGTTGAGAGGAAATCACCCCAGAAATAAGTTTTTCACGCGTTTTGTTGGCGATGTCTGACCTGGGGTTTGAACCGTGGCCTCAAGTCCGACGGCAACGCACTACCTATTATATTACGACTAGACTATACCATATGCAATTATATTGCCGTCGTCGTTGTGTAGAGATTGAAAAGTACTGCGATCTGTTGTATTGCCTCAATCCCTATAAGGTATCCTCCTTATAGGGAGGCCTCCTCCTGCTCGGTGTCAACAAGGACAACTTTCTGCCAATCACCTGAAATGCGTATACACAAGTATGTATGTGTTTACAAGCATATGTTCTGATAATTCTGCTTACTTTAAAAGCTTTTGATTTGAGGAACGTATTTTTCTTTCTGTACTATACCTTTCGCTAAGTACATATATCCTTACAAACGTCTCTTCCTACTTCTCAAAAAGATCCTGACCATATCAGTAGCGTGGAAGATAATCCCTTGCAGTCTCATCTTCCGCCTCATTATAGAGTTTTTTACCCCATTTGGGTTAGGTTAGATTAGGTCAGTGTGGTAGCTTCCATACCTCACTTGAGCACGCATAGCGGCCGGTTGTGACGCCACAGGTGAACGCAGTCTTTGTATTGACCAAGTTCCTCCGAACCAAGGAGGGAGAAGTCGGTCAGCGCAAGGGCTGCACATGCCCTGAGACCACCAGAGCTGATTCATGCTATTTTTGATTTGAATTCGTTGGAGCCGAGTGCTCTGATGGGAGATTAAATGTCTGTAATAGTATTGCTATGTTCCATCATTTAGACCTGCTCTCCAAGTTGAACTAAAAACATCTTTCAATGGCATAACGTTCCGCTTGGAGGATATCCGCGAGTTTTTCTATGGCTTCGAAAAATTTTATTCTGAGTATAAAAACTTTTGCTCCTGTCGCAAGATACATTCTCAATGCAACCATCGACTACAAAATAGTTCTTCTTTTGAAGGAGCTTGTAGCTTCCAGATTAGTAAGTTTCGCTAAGAAGCATTTTCCAAAGTCATAGATTCAGTTGGGTCTGTACACGAGATAGCTAAGTAGGAAAGATAGGTGGCAAAATCCTTAATGAATTTCATGTTCGACTTGCCTGCCATCAACCTAATCATAAACTCCAAATTCAACCAAGCTTCCAGCGTCACTCTGGGCCCGGTTTTCATTGCCCTATTATACCAACTTACGCTAGGCTCTATATCTTGTTTAACTCCATTTGAGCTGTTGTTCGATGTGGTCTGTCTATACTTATAGGTCACTATTGATCTGAACATCATGGTTTATATCCAAAGCATCGGTCCTGTGTTACATCACCACAAAAAGCATTTTTGGAAGCATTTTTATTTTTAATACATCATCCAAGTTGATGTGCCACAGACATAGACTCAGGATAAATCTTCTCAAAATTTTCTTTCCTTTAAGGCATTTCCTAAACACTTTGTTCAAAATTCCGAAAGTTCGTTACACTGATTATAATTTACTCAAGACAATTTTAAGAATGTCCTTCACCTCTAACATAGGAAGAAGGACTCATGGCTTGGGACCTTACTTTGGATCAGTTCTGCAGCTTATATTACCTTCGACTAAATGAGGGAGAGATATCGTAAGACCGTCTGTGTAAACTTCCAGAAAATTCCCAGAGGTACCCGTAACAGACAACCAAATTTCGTTGATTGGAAATGTTATGCGAAATCGAGGCTAACATACGAAGAAGGACGCATGGCTTATGATAAAAGCTTTAAGATGTCTAACTATAGAGTATTATTGTTAAGCTTGCAGGCAGTGGCAATCAGTTTAGCAATGGTATATACCAGAGATCAGCAATGACTCGTTTTTTCGCTACTAATAAAATTTAAAGTATGAGTGAGTCAACAGTATTGAAATTCAACTACCCTGAGACATTCGTACTCACTACAACATTGATTTATAAGTACAGGTTGCAATGAGTATGAGTACAACGTTGACATCAAACTCATAACATTCGAAATATGTTTGATTCATACGCCTACTCATGGTATAAGAATTATAGAAGGTAGTTTCATTCTCTCTTTATTTTTTAAAATTCACTATCTGACATGTTTAAGGATTCTGACGTTTTCGTTAAAATAATGCTACCATATTAATTTTAAATTTCCCCCATTTTAAATTTTTTTAAAATCAATGGAAATTTTTTAAATACTAGCCCAAATTACGTGTTAAACTTGTTGGACTTAACTAATATAAATTTAGATATAAAAATTGTTAAAAGATTTTATCTTGGACGAACATTTTTTCGTATCTAAATATACCAAATTATAAATTACACATTTTTCATAAATAATTTATTGAGAATATACAACAAAATTAGAAATGTGGTAACGCTACATATATAGTTTATGAAAAAATAAAACTTCAAAAAACCTTATTTTAAAAAAAAAAAAATTTGATTGAAACTACCTTCTATATTTCTTATACCATGCGCCTACTCATTCAGATTCATAAATTTAGAAAAATACTTATAACACTCATAAATGATTCGAGTGAATGATTCATCAAAATTTATACTCTTAGTTGTTGTTGCATTTACAAAAAAAGAAGAAGAAAGGAAAAGACAAAGATAGCAAGCAAAGCAAACTCACAACCTTCTAGTGAGTATTGTAGTAGTGTTCGTATGCAAATCATACTTATTTTGTGATTCTTGTAAATGTTGAGTAAAGGAGAGTCAAAATCAACAACATCATACGTATTGTTAAGTATGACTACGATGAGTACTTCAAACTTTGAATATGAGTAGTATGAGTATAATATTAAAATAAGTATGAATGCGTATAAGTATCAGAAATTATGAGTATGATTTGAATCTACTCATCTTTTTGAATACTCATTGCTGATTTCTGGTATATACATACGCTGTCTTTATCTCATTTGTTTTGTACTTTTTGTGGCATACTTTCAGAATTATGAATTTTTATTAACTTTTAGAAGACAATGCAAAAGTCGTATTTGTTTTTAAAGTTTCCTTTTGTTTGCATAGAGTAACGATTACAGTGATAATTATGTTAGCAAATCTTCTCTTTATTCCATAAAACTTTACATAGCTTTTGCAATTGATGGCCTATTTACCAGCAAAAACTGTTATAAAAAAATTTTGCGATAAAATTACATGCCTTTGGAAAAGTATCCTGCATTTCCTTTCTATCTTTTGTGTTTATTTTATCTGTGTGTGTTAAAAACATGCCCCAATTATAGTTTAAGTTTTTCCATACTTTGCTGCCATTAGTTTTGTTGTTGTTCTTTTAGGTTTAATCACTACGAAATCAAATAATTTTTGCCACCATAACAGAAATTACTGCATAATATGTGCCACTTACTGTATATTGAGCAAGAGCTCTCCTGTATTACCCTGTTCTAGTAGCAATCAACATCAGCAGCAGTGGTAGTAGTACCTCATTATCGTAATGAACCACCATCAAATAACTAAAAACAAAAAAAAAACTTCGTCTTCTCTGTTAAAGCAGAAGTAAAGGAAAATAGAACTCCACTCAATTATACATACATAAATACGTTAGAATATCTTACTTATTAACACATGCTGCGAAGTAAATGCTACATGCCAGTCCAAAATAAAGAAACTCACAAGAAATTCTACTGAATTTAAACGAAATGAAATGAAAGAAAGAAGAGTGCAAAATAACTCATTAGTAATGGCAAAATTGTAAAACTTGATCCATATTTTTCTCTCTTTTTTTGGTTGAAATAATTTCTTATTTTAGATTCCTTTATGGCTGCTCCTTTAAGCTTTTTTTACGCCCCGAACAGTAATTGTGGGTTCAGAGAAAAAGTATTGCTTCATAAGCAATACGATGTTCTATTTAAAAACGTATACTTAGTATGTGAAGCGCATTAAATTTTGAAGTGATATTTGAATATGAGCCTTAAACAGTTGGAAAATCAAAAATTTTTTTTCAACACCCCACTTATGCTACAAATGCTGTGAAGCTTAAATTAGACGTACATAGACATGCTTAAATTTCCTTATTCTACAGGGTGGCGAAAAAGAAAATTAAGTTAGTTTGCTGCGTTTTGAAGTCGCCGTGTTCTAGTAGGTAGTTTGTTGCCTTATTAGACGTAAAGCCAGGTTTCGAGCCCCAGGTCAGACATCAAGACAAAATACAAAAGGTATTTCTTCGGCGACTTCCTCTCAGCAGATTTCTGGCAAAAACTCTGAAAGTAAATAAAATTGCCATGAAAAGTTTCTCAAAAATCTGTCGTTCTGGGTCCACTTTAAACTGTAGGTCCCACCACTCATGTATAAAATTAACACACACAACATAAATGGTGTGAGAAACTAGCTTGCTGCGTATTTGATGAACGTGTGAACATGACTTGCAAAAT
The DNA here is from genome assembly GCA_936449025.2 of Sarcophaga subvicina. Lineage (NCBI taxonomy): Eukaryota > Metazoa > Arthropoda > Insecta > Diptera > Sarcophagidae > Sarcophaga > Sarcophaga subvicina. The sequence continues at coordinate 27,575,321 of OW388084.2, forward strand.
TTATAGTCATTAATCTAGAATATTATGCCATGACAACTCTCCAGAATAGATGACATAAATTGATCTTCATACAGGGCTCATTTATATTTTCTCTTTCTTTTTCTTGTGACGAAGACAACCTGGTCACATACGATAACTCAAAAAATTTTTTGCGATAGCCGCCCAATCTGAGCATCCGTGAAGACAAAATAGCGCACCGTATATAAGCTGTGGCAATAGTAGCAGATAGTTCATCTGTAACATCTGTAAAGAAATTAAATCGTTTGCAGACAGGACTACCTGAATATGTAGTATTTTCAATACAGTCTTGATGTTGCCACTGCGGACTTTTAGTTGTGGGATTATTAAGATGTGGTGGAAGGAAGTCGCCGTAGTCTAGTAGCTAATGTGTTGGCTTATTAGACGTAAAGCCAGGGTTCGAGCCCCAGGCCAGACATCAACAAAATACTGTAAACTGTAGGTCCCGCCACTCATGTAGAAAATTTAACGCACACAACATAAGTGTGGTGTGAGAAGCAAGGCCGTAATCCTGACTGAAGGGTTGTAATGACCAATTATGTATGTATGTGTGTAGAAGGAAGTACAAGCTTTATAAAATAAAACTTACTGGTGCAAACGGCCCGTTTTGATACCACATGAAGCAAGGCCTCTAACTAACAGAGAAGTCCTGATTAACCGGTCCTTATAAATAACATCAGGGCTGTGAATAGACTTCTTTAGAATTAAACAGAAAACCAAGCTAAAAATTAAACAAATTTGATGAAAGACCCGATATCGAGTAACCAAGTAATCAAGCTCTATTAGACCATAGAGAAGCATTGAAACAAATGAAAAAGTACAAGAAGGGTTCTCCAGCCTCTCAACCGGTCTAGAGCATCTAGAGAACCCATTTGCGTTGTCTGACCGTACTGAACGATTATGCAATGATCCATGAGAATAGATACTCTGACAGACATATCCCTGAGTTCAAATTTAAGTAGGTTTTTGACGTATTATTTAGGCCAGGTAAGCCTAGCAATGAAACAATATTCTGAAGAAACAGTCTAAGATTTGTCTACGGCTAATACAGCAACAGAGATAAGTTGTTACCTACAGAATGGATTTGGGCCTATTGGATTCGTTGGAGTGTGTCTACTCTAGCAAGTTCATCATCCGCACAAGTACTTAAGATATCCCTGTTAGAATCGATCATGGGAGAATATACAAAACGTTCGATATACTTCAGTCAGGATCAATTCCGCTGCCTAATTTATGATTATTTACATACATACATATATACATAATTGATTATTTCAACCCTTTAGTCACAATTATGTCCTAGCTTCTCATACCGCTTATGAGTGGCGGGCCCTGCTGTTTAAAGTCGATTCCGAACGACAGATTTTTTTGAGAAACTTCTGCTGAAATCTGCTGAAAGAAAGTCACCGAAAAATATTTTTTTATATTTCGGTTTTGGTGGAGATATCTGTCCTAGGATTTGAATCGAGGCCTCATGTCTAATAATCCAACACACTACCTACTGGACTATAGCGATAATTTATGATTATTAAAAAGGCACTGAAATGCTACTACGAAGAGATGTTCTACGATTAAGCCCTTTGGAAAAAAAATACACGACCATCCTTCTTCTTATGATATAACCGTCTGTATAAACTTCCACTGAATTCTCGAAAGTGGCCACAACAGACGACCAATTTCTCTGATTGGAAATGTAATGTAAAATCAGGACTATATTGAGACTAGGTATAGTTATTCCACAACGATTCTGGCTATCATAAAGAAACGTGGACTGCCTAGAGGGAATAATGAGCCAGAGTGGTTAGACGTGCCAAGTGCCTAATATTCTGCGGACAATAATCTGAATTTATGCCAATAAAGTATAATAAAGAACAAGTTTGTCGGAGTAATCCGTAACCCAACATACCACCTCATAGCATCAAGGAGCTTCACAATACAATTTTTATTAAACGGTTTAAGGTGTCAAACCCTATCTGAATAAATGTTTTTGAGAAGAAATGACGCTCCTTAATTTTCAAAAATTCGAAGCAATCATGAAGAACAATCAGCATGTAATCGGACCAGAAATATCTGGGCTTTCAGTCCAGATACTTTACTGCTTACATAAGGCCACCTATCCACTAAATATAAACACTTTTTGGAGACTCCCTATACTGTATATACAAAAACCCATTTCTAAGTGTTACCCATACTACTTTAGATTTATTAAAAATTATAAGTGTGTGCGTGTGTGTGTATAGGTTTGTAATATGTTGTTGGCAATTGAGTATAAGTATGGGAATGAGTTTTCGTTTTATTTCTAATATCAAAGGTATTAAAGTGGAAAAAGAAGAAAAATTATGGAAAATTACTTTTCTTTCATTTTCCCATTTTCTTCCCTTTTTTTTGGAATTTTTTTTTTGTTTTTTTTTCATTCCCAGAATATGTTGCAAAAGTATTAAGTTGTGTAGAATTTTTTTCTCCATAAAAATACAGACATTCTCTGGAACGTACATATATTCAGTGATTTTTTATAAGGGTAGTTTTACATTGAAGGAATAAATTGCAGGAATTGTTTTTTTTAATATAAAAATGAACGTGAGGTTGCCGTGGTCTAGTAGGCATAATGTTGGAGTGAAACCCCAGCTTCGATAAGAAAATATTTTTTATCCCAGCAGTCTTCTCGTGAAAACTCTGGGAGTAAATAAAATTGCCATGAAAATTCTGTCGTACAGAGTTGAGTTCCACCACATGTGGATAAAATTATCATGCGCAACCTGGTTGGTGTGAGAAGCTAGGTTGTAGTCCTAGACTAAAAGTGTTGTAATGACCAATTAAGTATGAATCGCAGCCTTAATTACTTCAGAAATAACAAGTACCACGAGATAATACCACCACCTCTTTATATATCCATATTCGAGGCAGGAATGATGACAGAGTATTGTCTCTGGTAAGCACTATCGTTTTCGAAGGAACAGATTTCTGGCAAAAACTCTGAGAGGAAAATAAAATTGCCAAGAAAAGTTTCTGAAAAATGTGTTCTTCGGAATCGACTTTAAACTGTAGGTCCTGCCACTCAAATATAAAATTAACGCACACGACACAAGTGGTTTGAGAAGCTACGTCGTAATTCTGACTGAAGGGTTGTAATGATCAATTACATATGTATGTATGATATACCTCGTACAGGTTATGAAGTACTGTAGTCAGCGACGAGGTCTTCTATATCATTTGTTTTACTCAGCTCCAACAAACGGATCTTTGCCAAATATTTTCCTTGACATATAAGCCTTTTATAGCTTATTTTGCATGGAACATATGCTGGTCTATGTTTGAGTAATTGTTTGTATTTGTATTTGTACATTTGCCTTCAGGTAATTTCCATATTTTAATTTAAACTTTTAATTCAAAAGAAATTTCTTAACTCTTCCATCTGTTCTTGTATTCGTATCATTTTTCTTTTGCCACTCATACCAAGAGTTGTTTAGTAAATTATAATTGTTGTTGCTGTAATTAATTCTTAATTTTAAACACATTAAAGAATGAAAATGTATTTTTATTTTTAATTTTTCATTGAAAATTTATAAAAATTTTAATCTGAAAAAAGAATTGAATTCTTTTACAGCACTGGCTATTCTAAGCATTTATATTTGCCATTCCTTAGTAATTATCTATACTTCTTGTATTTTTGTTTTTTGTTTTTGTTCTTGTTTTCTTCTCATTTTCTACCAATTTCTAGTTTGAAGCATTTTATGTTGAAAGTGTTGAGCTGAGTTGAGTTCGTTTTTTTTTCATTTCTTTTATTTTCTAGAAAATTATTGTCGAGCAACATATTTCACATCGTAAACGAAATAAACCCTTGGGGTACATTTTCTCAAAAAAAATTGTTTTTTTTCTTTCTTTTTGTTTTTTCTTTCATTCTTTTGTAATACTTTGTAAATTAGAAAAGAAATGAAAAGAAAAAAAGAAAAATGAAAAACTTTTATTCTCCCCAACATATAGAAGAAAATTATCCTTTTCTTCCTTCATGCCACACATATGAATGAATGAGTTTTTCATTACGAATTATTTTTTTCTTTCTGTTTTTTCTTTTGTTCCTTTTTTTCGATTTTAATTTTCCCAGTACTTGTCATTTAGAGCAATTTATTAATAAGAAAAAAAAAATAGAAAAGGATTCTTTAAATAAATCCTTTTATTTATTGAAATCCTTTTCAATAAAAAGTAATAATAAAAGCATGAATATTTGATAAGTATAAATAATACAAAGGGGCACCCCGTATTACAAAATAAAGAGAGAGAGAGAGGGAGAGTTTCTATAAAGCAGGAGCAATTCTCAATTTCTGTTTAAAAATGTCTCCGAATTTTATAAAAATTTTCATATATTCGACTCTAAACCAACTGAAAATATAAGACGCTTTCTAATAAATTTTAGTTCAACAATTTTATTTGGCGGAGACTTTTGTTTGTCTATATGTTCGTCCAAATGCTTAGACAAATAACTACGCAATCCCTGTATACAGTTTAAGATTTTCGAAAATTTTCCTATTCAAGCAAAATAACCGTTAAGGTTGCCGTAGCCTAGACAAGTACTCGTAGTTCAAACCATAGCACAGCCGTCTCAACCAAAACTAAATTAAAAAATATTTCATTCGACGGCTTTGAGTAAATAAAACTCCCATGAAAGGTTCTCAAATCTATCAATTCGGAGTCGACTTTAAACTGTAGGTCTCGCCACTCATGTGTAAAATTAATACGCACAACATAAGTCGTGTGATAAGCTAGGTCGTAATACTGACCGAAGGGTCAGTAACTGAGTAGTAACGAAAAGGTCCGTGTGTCTGAATTGTGTATTTCGAATGTAAAGGGTGTTTTTTATAGAGGTATAGAACTTTAAGTTACAATAAAACAACGATGGATTATTCGATTGACATGAATTTTATTTTTCCGAAAGATAATCTTGTGGCATTATATTTTAAATATGATTTCTGGCATATGACCGCCACGGCTGGCGCGGATGGTGTCCAATCTGGACGTCCAATTTTCGATGACTTTTTCCAACATTTGTGGCCGTATATCGGCAATAATACGGCGAATGTTGTCTTCCAAATGGTCAAGCGTTTGTGGCTTTACCGCATAGACCAATGACTTTACATAGCCCCACAGAAAGTAGTCTAGCGGTGTTAAATCACAAGATCTTGGAGGCCAATTCACAGGTCCAAAACGTGAAATTAGGCGGTCACCAAACATGTCTTTCAATATATCTATTGTGGCACGAGCTGTGTGACATGTTGCGCCGTCTTGTTGAAACCACATCTCTTGGACATCATTGTTATTCAATTCAGGAATGAAAAAGTTAGTAATCATGGCTCTATACCGATCACCATTGACTGTAACGTTCTGGCCACCATCGTTTTTGAAAAAGTACGGACCAATGATTCCACCAGCACATAAAGCGCACCAAACAGTCAGTTTTTCTGGATGTAACGGTGTTTCCACATACACTTGAGGATTACCTTCACTCCAAATGCGGCAGTTTTGTTTGTTGACGTAGCCATTCAACCAGAAGTGCGCTTCATCGCTAAACAAAACTCGCTTATGTAAATCGGGAACAACGGTAATCTCGTTTTGGGCCCATTCGACGAATCTACGCCTTACTTGATGATCGTTTGGCTTCAAATCTTGCACGAGTTGGATTTTGTAAGCATGCAAACCAAGATCCTTCCGCAAAATCTTCCATAAAGTGGATGGACACAGATCCAATTCCTGTGCTCGATGGCGGATGGACTCATTAGGCGGATGGACGTAGTGCGCGATACGTTTTCCGCACAGAACATTATTTTCGAAATAAAATTGCACTATTTGCAAGCGTTGTTCAGGCGTGAGTCTATTCATGATGAATTGCCAAACCAAACTGAGAATAAATCACTTGACAGCTGTTAAATCGGTCGCCATCTTGAAAAGTAATAACAACTTAAAGTTCTATACCTCTATAAAAAACACCCTTTAGTATTAAATATTGAAGTTCTGGTTCGTTTCAAACAAGTCCTCCATTGTAAAGTGATTATATATGCACATGTAGTTGTATTCATGGCCTTTGGTTTTGTAAGATAGTCTGGAAAATATTCAAAATATTTGCCACTTTAATATGAACAATTCATTATCGGAATACAATTTTCAAGTATTTAACAGAGATATTTCGAGCGCTTACAGTACTGAGTGATAAAGATTGATGAGAGAAGTGCATCTAACAGAACTGAGTTGTCAGAGCCCCCGCGCAAGATGGGCGTTTCACTGTTTTGTCAATGTATAAACGGAATGGGAATAATAGGTCAGGTAGGAGTCGCAGCAGAATTAATTATATCTCACTTGGGTGTAATAAAAGGTCCTGCTGTACTAACATTGCGTTTACTATTGTGGTGGATGAACCTTTCTAACCTGTCAAGTTCTATCGATAAGGTCTGAGTGCCCAAAAATCTTTCTTCTTGGAACTTCAGACAGATGACAGATATTTCAGCTTCTTCAGTAAGCGTTGTAAAGAATTTTCAGTCTTTTGGTGGCTAGTGTACCGCTGTGTTGTTATGTTCTAAATATAAATCTTAGGTAGATTTGGTATGTAGGTTGGAGTGTTAGCTTAGATTACCAAAGCTCTCTTGAGCACTGATAGCGGCACATTGTGACGGTAGATAAAATTCATAAAGATTTATCTCGTCCCTATGCAAGTGGTGTATATTTCTATATATTTCCTTTGCAAATGAACAAAGTGTGTAACATCATTTTGTGTAATATTCTGCACTTAGTAGTTAAGTTGAACAAGCTTTCACAAGAACGTCCGTGTTAGTTGTTACCTACTATGTGCCTGCCTCCTGCATATATTTGTTATCCTTTGAATGCCTTAGAATCTGCACCAGAGACATCCTGCATTTTTGGACATTTTTCGATAAAGTATATACATTCTGTACAAATGTCAGTACTCAATATATCGTCATACTGCTGGAAACTTTTTGAGCAACATATTCTTCAGACATACATGCATATTTATATATCACATACGTAATAGGGCATTACAACCCTTGAGTCAGGATTACGAACTAGTTTATCACACCACTTATGGTGTGTATGTTGAGAGGAAGTTGCCGAAGAAATATTTTTCAGATTGCGTTTTGTAGAAGATGTTTGACCTGTGGTATGAACCGTAACCTCACGTTTTTGAGAAACTTTTCATGACAATTCTGATTACTCTCAGAGTTTTTGCCTGAAATCTGCTGAGAGGAAGTAGCCGTAGAAATATTTTTTAGTTTTTTGTTTTAGATATCTGAGCTGTAGTTTGAGGCGTGGCTTTACGTCTAATAATGCAACACACTACCCACTAGACTGCGACTACATTCTTCTTATGATCTTATTCATCATATGATCGTTTAGTTGGCCAACAACTAAAAATTATGGCTTTGAAATTGCTTATCCCCTTCAATGAATTAAAGTGTCATCAGGCCTTACACAGGCGGCATATACCGCCTTTTAAAGCACACTTAATGTGCCACATTATCATCAAATGTGGCCACATCAAATAACAACACAAATGGCTGCCTTATTAAAGTAAAAATCATTAAATTGGGGCCAAAAAGATCCTTACTTGTCCTGCTTAACTATAAATACCATGGCATAATTACGAGTTCACTTTTGTGAAATATAAAGGAAATTGAATCCAAAGAAAAAGAGAGTAGAAAATTATAAATAATTATTTCAACCGGCATAAATATTTAAATAATTTCCATGTGGTTAAAACCATTCTAAGGAAAATCATTTTTTGCTGGGTTTTTTGAGGCAAAACGCGGTTTAGCCTTTAATTCCATAAAGAAAAACAAAGAGACTCCTTTAAGGATTAATGATGGCTACTATTTTGTCTTTTTAAATATTTATAAATACAACGACAATGAGTACAAGCAAGCAAGCAACGTCAAAGGCAACCAGGCAAGATGATGACGATGTTTGTGTTGACGATGATGATTACGGTTGGGTTGGTTGATGGTTGGTTAAGTTAAGTTGAGACATTGTAGTGGATAATGTTTATTTTTTGTTGTTTTTTTCTTGTTGCCAATGTTAACATAATACAAAAACAATTTAAACGTTAAAAATGTTGTTAACTTCTATGACTGTTTATATGGTTGTTGGCTGGTCGATTGGTTGGTTGGTTTGCTTGGTTTGCTTGGCTTAGCAGTTTGGTTAACTTGACTAGCATGTCTACAAGCCTGTCCTTTTGTCCGTCTATTAAGCCATATATGCAGACAATCTTGTGTTTGTCTTTATGCGTTTACATCTGTCTGTCGGTCTCTCCGTCTTTTTTTTTCAACTCTTCATTCATACATACATACATGTCTGTCTTTATGGCTGTCCCTGTATTTAAATGTTGTTCATGTTGTCGTTTGTTGAAGTTTTTCTGTCATTTTATGTTGCTTTTTCTATGTAGAAAATTTAAATTAGCATATTAGAGACAGAAAAAGGCAATAGTTGTTGCCTTTTTTCTTTATTTTTAGCTTTGCAACTCTTTTTTTTAACGCTTTTGACAAGCATAAAATGAATAGAGTTGAATGGGGCAAAAAAAAAATAGGGAATAAAATAATATCGTTGGCAACATGGTAATTACAGTCCTAACATACGCATATTAAATGAGTGTAAAACAACAACAACAACAAAAATAAAACAAATAAAAAATCCCAAAAGAGAAACTCCCCTGGATCAGCTCTACTAGTAAGTGTTTTTCAGTCATTTTTATTTTCTATTGTGATCCCCTAAAGATAACAAAAGTTTCTTGTTAATTTTGACACCATATTGGTGACAGACAGGTGGTTTATGTTAGTTACTCTCGCAGTAGAGAGCAATTATAATCGTATTAATTAATGTCTTAAAGCAATTAATAAATGTTGCTTTCATATATTCAAACGCTAATAAAGCCATTATGCTGGTATTTAGTAGAAAACAGTCTTGATTTAATGCTATTAACTCCTTAGTTCCGTAGGAAGATGGCGTAATCCAGTAAGTAGTGTATTGGGTTATTAGAAGTGAGGCCTCGGATCGCAAAACCCAGGTCAAATGAAATTTTTCAAATGAAATTTGAAAAATATTTCTCCGGCGACTGCCTGTCAGCAGATTTCTGGCAAAAACTCTGAAAGTAAATAAAATTTCCATACAAAAGTTTCTCACAAATCTGTTGTTCGGAGTCGACTTCAAGCCGTTGGTCTCGCTATATATGTATAAAATTAACACACACAACATAAGTGGTGTGCGAAGCTAGGTTGTAATCCTGACTGAAGGGTTGCAAGGACCAATAATGTATGTGTGCATGCAATAACGGTGAAATTCAATTAATATCAGCCAGAAATTATAAAAAAAACATGAAATTTGTTGATAATAAGAATTATGAAAGGCTTATGAACTCTTATGGACTCTTAAGGCAGTAGTAACCAAGCCTAGGTTAGGTTAGAGGACGTGTACTTATCAATAAAGATAAGTACAGTAGCCGGATATCGAATTGGCCCAACTTAATCAAGAACGGTTAATATCTCCAATCATACTCAATACCGTGCTAGGTAGAGTGATAACAGTGTGTAACGTACAGTTAACACCCGTCTATGGACGATATACTGAATATACTTGCCTTAGCAGCCAAAGTTGATATGAAATTCAATGAAAAGGTAGAGCCTTCGAAGTGTTCTAAAATTCTTTTAGCACGCACTGTGAGAGAAACAAAAAATTACTCATTACCCATTTTGAGAGTTCGAAACGGTAGGACACTAAGATAGTTATCGAATAGAAAGGCCGAGGAAGTAAAAGCCAATGGAATCCGAAGTAAAATTGGTGGGAATAAAATAGATTCAATCAAAGTTGATGTCACACCATAGATTATTAGGGAAGTACATTTGGTTAAAGAACTCTGTTCCATCCAAGAACAATAGAAACCAATATCTGCAGAGGCTAACATTGTGGACTGACGTGTAGGGTATCTGTACGGCAATTGTTTAACCAGTTATTATGTACACTTGTGTTGTTTAGTGGAGTGTAATATTCCTGAGGGCCTCGAGCCTAAACTCCGTTCTAGACTGGAAGGCATTTTTAGCGTTTTTCACGCACATCTTCTACAAAGTATTCAAAAAGTCAAAATGGACATCAGGCCGTGATGCATATTTCATAGCAGCCTTTGGAACGGTTTGTGTTGGCTTCCGAGTCACAGTGTTTCTTGAGCAGGCCGATAAAATCGTTCTGATGTCACTCGCATGTAATTCCTGAAAGTGCGCATTCGATAGCAGCCTTTGGACTAAATTCGGATCGGATTGTGTTGGGTTCCGAGTCATAGTGTTGCTTGGATAGGCCGATAAAAACGTTCTGATGTCACTCGCATGTAATTCGTGAAGGTATGCATTCTATAGCAGCCTTTGCACCAAATTGAGATCGGTTTGTGGTGAGTTCCGAGTTACAGTGCTTCTTTAATGAACTATTGGGCTGATGTACTTGCCAGAATGGGTTCTCAATAGGTTGACGACATGGTCTTATTCTCGTCTTATTTATTTAATCTTGTACCCATAACTCCAAAGCTGTTGGGGGATAGCTACAAGGTATGGAGCACAGTAGCTGGGGGATACGCAGCTAGTGGTCCTGTAGTCAACGATGGTAGGATAAGTTAGCTGCACGGCAACGTGTAACTGGTTCATTGTGATTACGGGTCATTGTGATGCAAGGTAACTGACGGGCTTTTAAGACATATCTCTACCGAATTTCTGCAGGGTATGTGGATATAAATAAGAGTTGTAGATGACTGTAATTGTCCGGATGTTTGTGGGAGATGGTTTATTACTCTTGGGGGGTTTATTTTGTGTCTGTAGCCGTTATACTCTCTGTTCTGACTCTCCTAAGTTTCTAACGAGTTTACGTTGACTGCATTCATTCTTTCCTTCTGTTCTACTTCTCTTTACTTTCCCCATTTTTAGAATGCAATTTCATGACCACTGGGTGTTTCATTATTTGCCATTAAGCCCCAAGTCTAGAAGGTAGTGTGATTGCTTATTAGGCGTGAGAACACGGTTCAAACACCATGTCAGAAATCTACAACAAAGCGAAATATGAAAATATATTTCTTCGGCGACTACTCGTCAGCTAGTTTCTGGCAAAACTCTGAGTCGCTGGTGGAAATCAAACCCACTGTCGCTGTACTTGCAGTTCAGCACACTACCAACTAGATCATTATGGCACCCGATGGAAAGGAGTTGAAAACGATTGTGACTGTTCGGATATTTCTAGAAGATTGTTGATTTCCATGGGGGAGAGTATTTGAAAACGCTGTCATAGCTAATATTCTGGCTTCTGCTGAGGTTTATACTGACTGATAACTGCATTTATCCTTTCGTTCTGTTCACTTTCTAGAGTGAACGCTATGTGGCTCATGACATCTGAGTATTTTTATATATGCCACATGTTGTCAAACCTACGTGCCTGTAGGTTATCATGCGGTCACGTCTTTTGTCCTGTAAAATTTGTTAAAACTCACTTTAGAGTTGATAATGGCTGCTTGGAAAATTTTTCTCTCTTATCATAGCTTGCTGCATAGTCAGCTTTGCTTTAGACTGGGCCGACATACTTGCTAGAATGGTTTCTCATTCAATTGACGATATAGTTGCTGGTATTACTTTTGTAATCTTGTATCCAGGACTTCAAAATTATTTGGGATTAGTTGCGGGGGTTGGAGCACAGTGGCTGACAGATGTATGAAGCTAGGAGTCCATATGACAACAGTGGTGGAACCACTATCATGGGAACACGTCTACTATCTTGGCTAATTTGTTGACATTCAGTTTAGAGTTATTCACAGCTATTTGGCCAATTTTTCTCTCTCTTATAATAGCTTGTTAAGTAGTCGGTTTTGCTTTTGATTGAGCAGACGTAGTTGCCAGAATGGGTTCTCATTCGTTGGATGATATTGTTGCAGGCCTAATTTCTATAATGTTGTATCCTACTTCAAAACTACTGGGAGATAGTTGTGAGGAATGAGACACAGTGTTTGGAGGGTATGCAGTTAGGGGTTCATGAGGCGCTAGAAATAGTATCATGGGAACACGTATACTATTTTGCTTAATTTGCTGCCATTCAGTTCAGAATTGATATCTCTTGTCGTAGCTTGCTGCCTAGTCTACTGGGAGATAGTTGAGAGGGTTGAATCATAGTGTTTGGAGGGTATATAGGTAGGGATCCATGTGTCGATGGTGGTAAAAATAGTATCATGAGAACGTGTTTACTATTTTGCCTTATTTGCTGCCATTCAGTTCAGAGTTGATATCTCTTGTCGTAGCTTGCTGTCTAGTCGGTTTTGCTTGTGATTTTGATTTTTTTTAACACAGAAAATGTCTCTTTCAATATGAAAACAAATTCTTTTATTTTTATACACCAAAAAACACAAAGAAAAAATTTCATTTAAAATTAAATGAATTTTTTTATGTTTGTTTAACAAGGTGTGTTTATTTATAAAATTTAAACAAATTATACACAATTATAATTATGAATACGATGAATAGTATGAATATGATAATTTTTGCTGTAGTTGATTGCCAGTGTCAAAGACACTCTCGACTCAATGTGTGCATATAATACTCACATATGCTACTCATATGCTACATACGAGTATATGGTCATGTATGGTTGGTATGTGATAAATGTTGCTGCTACAAATTGCTTGTATGTTTCGGTGTTGTTGTTGTTGTTGTTGCTGTTGGCTTATAGTAAACTAAACTAAATTATGGAAAATTATTATTATTTTGCATTTAAAAAAAAATGGGAAAAAAATTTAAAGCAAAAAATAGAAAAACATGGAGTCCAAGGCAGCACAACACAAACATATTGTGGAAGTAATTTAATAAAATTACATTTAACAACAACAGCAAAATAATAATAGACTGCATTAATTAATTATAATATTTTTCTCTCTTTTTTTGGACAACAACAACAACATCAACAATATTATTATAATATTAGCTGTCATTATATTAAACCAGCAGGCCATATCATAAATTTAACACAAGAAAAAAAACGAAAAAAACATTTTTTTTTTTTTGGAAATTTTAACAAATTTTATAGTTTTATAATCCACTGGACCATTTTATAAAAACACAACAACAATTCATTTCAATTTATTTCATTTCATTTGGATTCCTATTAAAATTTATCACTATTTAGTCATTAATTTCTGTCGGTCTCTCCTCTCTTCGTCTCCCCATAAATATTTTTTTTAAATTCATTTTAAAATTGACATTTTTATGGTTTTTTCATAAAAATATTTTCGTTTGTAAAAGTTTCTTTCATGTAATTTGGTGTTTCTGTTTCTGTTACTGCTGCTGATCATAATGTTGCTGATGCTGTGTGGCAGTTGTCACCATTTCCTATAAAATTTTAGTGGTGGATTACGTGTTATGTTGCATGTAATATTTGTACTCTTGGTATGTCTATGGTTTTTCTTTCAACATAATTTTTATGTTTCGTTTTTAATTGTTTGGTTTTATTGATGAAAAATATGTCCTAAAATACATCTTCTTTATGATTACACGCCTATATTATGGCCAAGAGAATACAATTGAAGACTACGTTTTAAAATGTTCAATAAAAATCAAATGTTTTCTACAAAATTCGAAATTAAAACAGCATTTATAAAATTCTTCTTGGAAAACTTGGAAAAATCGCATTTTTCTCTTCCAGAACATGATCGTAGTACCATGTGATCCTTTTCAGAACTATTTACGGTAGAATTATGGGTGAAAAGAGAAAAAAACTGAAACAAAAACGCTTTCTCGCTTCAGAGCTCCATACTTTTTAACCAAATGCTGAAAACACAAGAAGAAAATATGATTGGAACTTTAAAGAAAACTGTGCTTAAGATCATATATCGGTTGGGCCATCTGTCGGTTTCAATTTGAACCACTGGAACCATTTTGAATCTGGCAATACTTATGGCATTCTATTCTGTCGCAAAATTCAGTAAAATTATCTCCACTGAACGTAATGAATCGATTCACGATTGAGCAACGTTGGCACTTATTGGAAATTTATTCCCAAAACAGAGACAATTGATCGAAAATTCTACGAAAAAGTCGCAGTGAAGGACCAACAGTGCCCGGTATACGCAAGTTTATTGCAAAAGTTTGTGAAACTGGTTTCATCGTTGACGAGTCAAGACATGAGTGTGCTCGTACACACGAAAATATATAAGCTGTGGCTGAGAGTGTGCATGGGAATCCATCAACATAAACTCATCATTGTTCTCAAGCATTGAATACCTCCCGCAGCAATTTGGTTTGAGAACTGAAGTTCTTCGTTATCGCATCGCTAAATGGGCCAAAGAGAAACTGCGCGATGATGGCGATTTTGTCAAAAAAATCTTCTTTTCGGATGATGCTCATTTTCATCTTGGTGGGTACATTAATAAGCAAAACTTCCATATTTGGGACTCAAAAAACCCACTCGTGGTTTTACAGAAGCCAATGCACGTATTACGAGTGACTGTTTCATGCGGTTTGTGAGAGAAGGCATCATTGCCCCAAATTTCTTTGAAAATGAGGACCACGCAACCATTACGGTCAGTGGAGACACCAGTCGCACTATGGTAACCGATGATGTGAACGATGTTTGATTTCACCACACATTTGATTTGCCACACATCAAATGCCGTAATCGATTTATTGTGTCAAACGTTTGATGGCCGCTTAATTAGCCTTATTGGTGATGTCAATTAGCCGCCAATATGCTGCGATTTGACACCGTTGGACTATTTTCTGTGGGACACCGTTAAGGAAAAGTGTTATGCCGACAAACCAGATACAATTGAGCAATTAAAGGCCAACATTCGTGATGCCATTGTCGAGATACGACCACATACACTCGAAAAAGCGTGCGAATATTTGTGCGAACGAATGAGATACTGTGAGGTCAGTCGCAACATACGAATGCAGTTACATTCAACTTTTAACTGGAACAATTTTACTTCAGAACGAAAAAATAAATTTGGCAAAATTTCAAATCGTTTTCATTTTATTTCATTTTTAAATTTAAAATTTTAAATTTCCCACCCTATACAAATGACCGGATTCAGAATACATAGTGGTCATTACAATCCTGCAGTCAGGATTATGACCTAGCCTCTCAAAACACTTATGTTGTGTGTGTTAATTTTATACATGAGTACCGGGACCTACAGTTGAAGGTCGACTCCGAACGACAGCTTTGATAGACGTTACTTGGCAATTTTATTTACTCTCAGAGTTTTTTTTTCCAGAAATCTGCTGAGAGGCAGTCGCCGAAGAAATACTTTTTTTCATATTTTCGTTTTGATGTCTGACCTGGGACAGGAGCCATAATACGGAATTAAATTCAAAATAACAGAGAGAAAAAATCTACAAGATGAACTGCCAGGCTTCATGCCATAAAGACACTCTCTAGATAACACCAATTAGAGCAGTCTACACGATGAAGCATTTACTTCAAGTACTTGATGTTTTGAATAGGGCGGCTATATAGAAATCATTAAGACATAAGGAATAATATATCACAGTCCTTCATAGAGAATAATGTACTGTACATATATACATTAGTCATTACAATCATTCAGTCAGGATTACAACCCAGCTGCTCTCAACACTTAAGTTGCATGTGTTAATTTTATGCATGAGTGGCGTGACCACCAGTTTAAAGTCGACTGCGAACGACAGGTTTTTTTGAGAAACTTTTCATGGCAATTTATCTTACTCTCAGAATTTTTGCCAGAAATCCGCTGAGAGGCAGTTTTCACCAGACTAAAACCCACACCCAGTAGTGACTTTTTTACCTACTCATTTTACTACCTCATGTGTAGTGGTATCGTCCAAAATTCATCAATTTTGTTTGTTCACGTACCCAATCCTCCGGAAATGAATTTCATCGTTGAAGATGATTTTTCAATGAAACCGTTGATCCAGCAGAACACCCATTTTGATAAAACAATTGTACTATTCGTTCAAGTTGATTTGAACAAATATACTGAATAAATGCCAACTAATGTGACAGATGTACAAGGTAGCTGGCAAAAGCTGTCATAGTTCCTGTTGGAAGACGCTATAAATTTACTGTAAACTGGGATTTTTGGTTCCTTATTAATAGCCTACTTGGCAGATGTAATGTTAAGTTGTCATTACTTGTTACCAGATAAAGGAGCTATAAATGTCTGATATTACTTGAAAGTTTAAATAGCTAGAGCGTGCTTGAGGTCGAAATCTATATTCAGTGATGAATACCTAAGCCTTCCATGAAGCTCTCAAATCTCTCATCAGCTTAATTCCTTACTCGTACTTCCATACAACTATATTAGGAGGCCAGTGACATGCTTGTCTATAAATAACGCACCTCGGAATATGTATTGGGTCTAGTGTTGAGAAACTTCTGACTGGGTTCTCCTTCTCGCACTCAACAGTTGACGCTACCTAATCCTTTTTAGAAATTTCGTAGAGGAGGTTGTTACCCAGGGAAGGGACATCAGTTAGAAGACTTTCTTAGTGGACTATTTGAAACGGGTCTTTATTTTATCTCTGAAATCATGATAATTTTTTAAATTTGTGATGTTTACACATGGAGTGTACGGTGCCACAGGAAAGTGTTTTAATTATTGTGATGTGGTCACCCTCATTTTTTATTGTGTGTATGATCAAATTTTTAATCTTTAATTCATATGATGACCGTGAAAGCATTATGTGTACATGGGAAAATCGCTAATAGGACTTCTGTGAAATTTAAGTAGATTCCTTGTAAGACATGAATCGCAACGCTATAACAAAGTATTTGGCAGGCAGGTGTTTTATAAGATTGTGAAGAATAGTTTGTGGAGAATTTTTTATCAGGAAAGGATTAGAAGTGATTGAAGGCGTAGTTGAAAATAAAGATTATGATTTTTCTTTTTTTAAATCTCGCATTCGAAAGATTATTTTTTTAAAGTGGATGCTTCTGAAGAAATTTTACATCCGCAAACATTTTTTTAAATCATTTTTGAGCACAAATTCTTAAAGAAAATCTATCACCACTGTCTTAACAGCCAATATCTTTTAATCTAGACATGTTTCCTGTGGCAGAGACATAATATTACAACATGTTTTTGCCAGACAATGTTGCAAATATCCTTTAAAAAAAGCGAAGAATTTCTTAACCTTAATGATCAATTTGTTTAGGATGATATTTCCATTAGTCGTGCAACTGACACATTATGCATAAAAATGGTTGAAACAAGAGACAGACAGACAGACGGACAAACGGACATATGCAGCATTTGAAAAACCGGCATAAATGTATGAAAAATTAAACACAAAAAAATGTGTTCTAAACATGATGCCTTTTTTCCAACCAAAATGATGAGGATGGCGATGGCAATGCTGATGGTGAGAGGATGTTATTGGCTTTAGCGTTGGTGGTTAAATGTCTGACTATACGTGTGTTTTCGTTGGCTTATGAAGGCATTATAATCATATGGAAAATCATGTAGAAAGAGTTTCTTTCATAGAATCGGGGAAAAATTGAATAAAGTGAACGTGTACGAGGTACGTGTTTGTGTTGCTTTGCTTGCCTAATGATGACATTCAATTCGTGGTTATCATGACGATGTCAGTGACAACAACAAACAGCCAGGATCAAGCGTGTGTGTAAAACGTCTGCATACAATTGCGGATGTTCTCTGAAACTCTGATGACATGAATGCGGTGTTTAGGTGTTTGTGGCAACTCGGGTGTGTGTCTGTGTGTGTGGCAGACGGTAAAATGTAGTTTCTAATAATTTGCTTAACATGCTTATCAATTATTATTATTATAGTGATTATTTTCATATGCATACAAGCGCAACATTTGGCAACATTTGCCAAACACTATCGACAACATTACAGTTGCCATATGCAGCTGTACATACATATATGTAATCGTATCTGTAGGAGAGTAAACGTGATATTCATTTTTAATGAGCTTTTCACAAAAAAAAAAAAAAGAATATTTGCATATTATTTGGGTTATGATGTGCATGAAATGCAAGGCATTAATTGAAATCCATCGTATATATGTACACGTATTCACTGTATTACACGTTATATGAGTATTTATTTTCCCATATATTGTTTAGCCATTAAAATTATATTTAAAGCAAACAAAAAAAAAAACACACACACAGAAAGCCACTCTATAAAGCTAATTTTCAATTAACTATGTTGTAAGCATCATAAGCAGTATATGTACGTACATATTTAAAATAAAATTTAATTTAATTTTTTCAACAAAATATTTCAAAAATTTATTTCCTTCAAATCCTTCTCTAAAAAATTTTCTATTTAAACTTCAAATGAAAAAATAATAGAAAAAACAGAACAACTAGAATTCCTATTGATTTTAAACGTTTTTCAATTTAATTTTTTTTTTTCTATTTTTGTCTCTTTGCAGCTCAATATCAATCGCCTCGTATAATTGAACATCCAACGGATTTGGTGGTGAAAAAGAATGAACCTGCCACATTGAATTGTAAAGTTGAGGGTAAACCCGAACCGACTATTGAATGGTTTAAGGTAAGTTTGAAGAGTTTTTCTATCTGCTTCTGTTCTATTCGATTTCACATTTTCTCGTACAATGAAACTTTTACGGTTTAAACTTTCGATATACAATATTTTTTTTGTGATACAGTGGGTGACAAAAATGAGGTTTCAAAAAGTATCATTTTACAGTATGAAGACATCAAAATAATGAATAAAAGAAATAAGTTACACACCAAAGAATGATTGTAATATCACATAAGCTCTGCTATTTAAAGACCTTCAAACTGACAGGAATGCAAGGCATTTTTCAATGTCTTGAATGGATTTCACATGATGAAAAACTTTTTGCTGTTTTAGGGCCTTTAAAGCATTGAAAATAATCGAACCAAAGACTCACAAGTCTAATTAATTACTTGTTAATTATTTACGATACCAACATTTATTAGATACCTCCTGCACTTTGGGGGGAATTTTTCAAAATTCAGAAAGTAAAATCTATTCCCAACGACAGATTTTTCGAGAATCTTTTCATGGCAATTTTATTTAACTCAGAGTTTTCCAGAAATCTGCTGAGAGCAAATCGTCGAAGAAATATTTTCTTCATAATTCGTTTTGTAGAAGATGTCTGATCTGGGGTTTGAGCCATGGACAACACACCACCTATTAGACTACGGCAGCTAATTGATGTTGGTTACAATACAACACTCTCCACTAGGCTACCTAGATATTTATCAAATGATCGCAATCTCACTATTCTAGCTTATGAGGTTGAGGTTGACTACTTCAAAGAAGGGTTGTATTGACAGATTATATATGTATGCACGGACTGTAACGTCTTTCAGTCGGAGATTTTTGCTATCTTGAAGGTTATTGAGGCCGTGTCTAGTAGGCCCACTGTTAGATTCAGAACATTACATGATCTCCGTTTCAAGTCAGGCTGCACTATGGGTCATTGTTTCGATCTGGCGTAAATCGCGGCTTTTTCGTGTGTACGCTGGGCTCCAGAACATAGAGGTACTTGGTTATGAGACGTCAAAAGCTCTCACTTTCTGAGCGCGACTTGATAGTTGGTCCTAATCTATCAATCTGCCACTTTTACGACATTATCAATGAATGGGTCAGGGAAAAAGATCAGAGGAGTTGGGAGAAAGGATTGAGATGTTATGTATCTAGGAGTCTATTGGCTGCTATATATAGTACTACAACAGATTTGCTGCTAGGCTTAGATAAGGCCAGCCTAGTTATTGGTTGTATTACAGGGCATTGTAGTATTAGGTCGCTGACAAGGATCTGGAACATATCCCAACAGCACTATTGCATGGTATGTTGCGATGAGGTAGTGTTTGCGACTATCAAACACATCTTCTGCAAGGCTTCTTTGAAGCTCGATATTAGGGCTTTTCACAGATTCATAAGTGGTTTGAACTGTTTGAGAAGTAAAAGGGCTTCAACGTTATAGTCACGCTCTCTTGTGTGTCTGTTTTCTACTACTTCTGATCCTACTTCCTACTTCTGCTCGTACTTCCTACTTCTGCTCCTTTTCTCTTTTGCAAATCTGCTTCATGATCTGCTAATCTGAAGGTCGCCGTGGTCTAGTAGGTAGTGTGTTGGCGTAAGGCCGTGGTTCAAACCCCAGCCAAAATATGAAAAAATATTTCTTTAACGACTTCCTCTCAGCAGTTTTCTAGTACACACTCTGAGAATAAATATAATTGCCATGAAAAAGTTTCGCAAAAATCTGTCGTTCGGAGTCTGCTATTAACTGTAAATCCTACCGCGCATGTATAAAATTAACACCCACAACATAAATGGTGTGCGAAGCTAGCTCATAATCCTGACTGAAGGATTGTAATGAGCAATTGTATATGTATGTATGTAATCTGCTTCACTATCCTCTCTCCCCCTATTTTGTAGGACGTATTTACAATGGGTCATTTTGATCTCTGGGTATTGTACTTGTCACAGTGACAAGTACACGTCCTTAAACCTAACCGGACCTAGTGACAATTTTTGATTCCTAAACTAGACGAAATGGCTGAATGAAATGATCCTGTTGCTAGGGAACCAATCCTTGCTTGTTTGAATAAAATTTATTCTGGGAGATAAAAAATAGTTCGTGTGTAAATCTTTTAAGCTAAAAATTTAACAATATTGCTTTGCTTATGGCATGTTTCTTTATATTGGGTGGGTCATCTATCAGTTTAGATTTAAATCAAATGATTTGGGGCTCAGAAAATCCAAACGATGTTCTTAAAGAAGTCAATGTACCCATTACGAGTGACTGTTTAGTGCGGCTTGTGGAGCGGAGGCGTCACTGACCCAAATTTCATTGAAAATGCGAACTGTGCAGTCATTATGGTCAGTGGAGATACCATGATAACTAGTTTTTTTGTACTCGCTTTTCAGGGTATTGGTGTAAAGGATGTTGGGTCTCAACAAGATGGAGCAACTTGCCACACATCTCATGCTGCAATCGATTTATTGCGTCAAACGTTTGATGTCCGTTTAATTAGCAGAAATGGTGTGGTTAATTTGCCGCCAAGAAGCTGCGATATTTTCAGTGGGGCACCGTCAAAAGTTTTATGCCAAGAAACCAGAGACAACTAAGCATTTGAAAGCCAACATTCGTGATGCCATTGCCGAGATACGATCCCATAAAAATTTCAACTCGTTTTTGTTTAAATGCATTTTTAAATTTAAACTTTTAAATGGTCCACCCTTTATAAAAATTTTATTTTAAATTTTTTTCTGTCCAGTATCTTCTTTTGTCACCCACTGTTTGTAATGCAATTGAATTGATACTCATTTTTTATGATACAGTCTATGGCTAAAAGAGAAAATAATTTATTTATAAGAAATAACAACTGTTTGCCAATAAAAAAAAGAAACTTCATTTTTTTATTTTAGTTTTCCAAAAACAAAAAAAAAACAATAAATTTATGGTTCAATTTCATTTCAAAACACTTAAATTCAGACACACACACAGAGAGAGAAAATTGAAAAACTATAAACAAATCTGTTTCGAGAAAATATACGAGTTTGTTGTGTTGCGAGAACATAAATTTTGCAATATTTTGTTGCAAGTATTGCTTGTTCAAATCCATGTCTCATGTTGCAATGTCTTTCTAATTTTTTTCTTTTAAAGGATGGTGAACCGGTGAATACGAATGATAAAAAATCGCATCGGGTTTTATTTAAAGATGGTGCCCTATTCTTTTATCGTACCATGCAAAGTAAAAAGGAACAAGACAGCGGTGTCTATTGGTGTGTGGCCAAAAATCATGTCGGCAAAGCCGTTAGCAGACATGCCACATTACAAATAGCGGGTAAGTACCATTTGGTAACATTAGCTGGTCGCATATAAAAAATAATTATAAACAAAAACAAAAACAAAAACAACAACAACAATAGCAATAACAATCATTATTATTTTCACAAGTACCACTTGAAGACATTAACAAGTGCTGAACAGAAATTAACACTTACCAGGGAAAGGAAAATATTTAAACGGCGTATATATTTAAACAGAAAACAACCACACAACTACACAGAACAACTAGAAAAAGTGTCAAGAAAACAAGAAAAAAGAGAGTGTCATGCACAACAGTAAAGTGCAACACATAGTATGTAGCTGGTGGCGGTGGTGGTGTTGACTTTTAAATTTGCAGCAAATTTTGCTTCGACAATGACCATAAATCTGTCATTTGCACTGTTAACGACAGCAAAAAAATCTAAAAATCTTGCAATTGCCGATACTACATGGCGTTGTAAAATGGTTTTTTTTCTTTTTTAGAAAATATCTATGCCAGTCATCATAGCACATATGCCCTATACTAGATTTCTGCGAAAGAGACTATAAAATGCCACATGCAGCACCTCCAACAAGCAGTTCAAAATATACGTTTCATTTTTCCAATTTAGAGCACGAATATACATTTTTTCCTTTCTTTTTTTCTAGTGTATTAGAAACGTTGTTGTTGTTGTTTTTTTATTTCTTTTATTACAAGTGTTGAAAGGTTTTATGATCACTCTATGGAGGTGACAAATTTTATGTGCCACGCATTGCCTACATCTTGCATGGCCCCTAGATAACATTGTGTTATTGGCGTATGCTGTGTGGGGCAGCAGTGATAATTTATTAGAAAATATTTCATTTTTATAGTTTTGCGTATGAAAAATTTGTGTCTGGTTGTACATGCACGGTTTTTTTTTACAGAGAACACAAAAAATTCACTGAAAAAGGCATCATAATTTTTTTAATATTTTTCTGGGTCTTTTTTTGTATTTAAAAAAATACATTTTTTAAGGGCTTAGAAATGTATTTTTAAATATGACAAGTTCACCTACAAATACTGGAATTAATAATTTCTGGATATTTGGCTAGGTACCGCTTCTAGTTTGATTAATAAGCAGCCCCTAGTCATATCTCTTGTCTGCTTTTAATTCCTTTTCTAGACCACCAAAGACAACGTATGTATATCATATAATATTAATCGTTTCATATAGAGAGGACTTTTTAATAAATATAAAGTGCATCAGGGCATGACGATTCTTAATCCCAAAACAGATTTTCCCAAAAAAAATTTTTGTATGGGGGTTTCAAATGAAAAACAGAATGCCTCACACCGTAAATAGGCCTCCAATTTCAAATAAATAAAAATTAGCACTACTTTACAACAGTACAACAGACCTAACTGATCCAGAGAAAATCAGAAATCTCATAAAATATTTGCACTATGTATGTAAATAGAAGTTGCCGTATTCTAGTAGGTAGTGTGTTGGCTTACTAGACGTAAAGCCAGGGTTCAACCCCAGGCCAGACATCAAAACAAGAATACAAAAAGTATATCTTCGGCGACTTCCTCTCAGCAGATTTCTGGCAAAAACTCTGAGAGGAAATAAAATTGCCTTGAAAAAGTTTCTCAAAAATCTGTCGTTCGGAGTCGACTTTAAACTGTAGGCACCGCCACTCGTATATAAAATTAACATACACAACATTAGTGGTGTGAGAAGCTAGGCCGTAATCCTCACTGAAGTGTTGTAGTGGCCAATTATGTATGCTATGTATGTATGTATGCAAATATTTTCTTTTGATAAGAATTAACATGAAAGTACTGGAACACATGCTTTAAAAAGGAAGGCAGATGGCTAGGTATGTTAGGGGGTAGAGTGTAGAATATATATACGTAGCTTTACAATAAAGCCATTGTCAACTAGGCTTACTTTACACTCATCATTAACCCAACCATACTTTCAACAGAAAGTCTGTATCAGAGGTCAGCAATGAGTATTCAAAGCGATGAGTAGATTCGAATCATACTCATAATTTCTCATACTTATACGCATTCATACTTATTTTAATACATACTCATACTACTCATATTTAAAGTTTGAAATACACATGGTACTCATAGTTAACAATACGCATGATATTGATTTCGACTCTCCATGACTCATCGTATACACGTATAACAAAATAAGTATGATTCGCGTACGAACACTACAATACTCACTAGAAGGTTGTGGGTTTGCTCTGCTTGCTGTCTTTGTCTTTTTCTTTGTTTGTAAATGCAACAACAACTAAGACTATAAATTTTTTTGATTAATGATTCGAATCACTTTAATCATTTATGAGTATTATAAGTATTTTTCTAAATTTATGAATCTGAATGAGTAGGCGCATGAATCAAACATATTTCGAATGTTATGAGTTTGATGTCAACGTTGTACACATACTCATTGCAACTTGTACGTATAAATCAATGTTGTATTGAGTACGAATGAGTCAGAGTAGGTAGATTTCAATACTGTTGACTTACTTATACTCAAAATTTCATGAGTACTTATGAGTAGCGAAAAACCGATTCATTGCGGAACTCTGGTCTGTATCTCATAGAAACTTCTTTACCTCCTTCCAGTTTACTACTCAAAGGCCAGTTATGGGCTGTACACTATAAATATTGGGAACGCGTGCAAAGGTTGGGTGCATAAAAAATTTCTCCATAATTTCGATGTGCTTACCACATTATTTACCCCGCCAACATGATTTCGTTGAGCATGCACGCTCTTTACTGTACTCTAGGCGTTCTTAAAATACTCATGTTTTTCGTCTCATCAACATAACTTCACCAGTATGTTTCTGGAGCGTAAGTACGCTCATTAGTGTATTCTAGTCGTACTTATTCAATTCTCTAGAAGTCTCCGTAGTCTAGTAGATAGTGTGTTGGCTTATTAAACGTAAAGCCAGTGTTCGAGCCCCAGGCCAGACATCAAGACAAAATACAAAAAGTATTTATTCGGCGACTTCCTTTCAGCAGATTTCTGGCAAAAACTCTGAGAGTAAATAAAATTGCCATGAAAAGTTTCTCAAAAATCTGTCGTTTGGAGTCGACTTTAAACTGTAGGTCCTGCCACTCATGTATAAAATTAACACACACAACATAAGTGGTGTGAGAAACTAGGACGTGTACAATGGGTCAATTCGACCTCCGGCTATTGTACATGTCTAATTGATAAGTACACGTCCTCTAACCTAACCTAACCTAACTTAACCTATTCAATCTAAAAATGTTCATGATTTTCTTCTCATCAGGATAACCCCAGACGTAATTCGTAATTCCTCCTACTGTGTATTTGTTCAACAATATGAATGTAATGCCTCCACCCGGGTTTCCAACTTGGTCTGAAAGTACATAAAGGCAAGTCTGGTCTGAAAGTATTGAAAAGCATATGAGTTATTCAATCTTATGTACCATACATAATTGGTCCAGTATAGCCCTTCAGTTAGCATTACTGCCTAGCTTCTCTTACCACCTATGGGCGCCATAGAAATATGTTTTCATATTTTGTTTTGTCCGAGATGTCTGACCTGGATGTTTGAAGCGTGGCATTACGTTTTTTATTTTAGAAAGCGCATATTTTTGCATATTTTATGCTCAACGAAAACTTTAATACTTTTGTGACGGTTTATTGCCTTCACTAATTTACAAAAATTACAATTTAACCGTGGTTAAATTGCATATTACGGTATTAGCAACTACATTTTTGCCATATAAGCTGTTATATGTAATAAAAATATTAATTTTTTACGATTATAGTTTGCAGATTTATGAAGAAATTAAATAAATTTCCATTAATCGCAAATGAAATGCATGTTAAGAAATACTCGTGCAATAAAAATTTGTTCCCTTTAAGTGTTTAAAATTTTATTTACTGGGCATATAAGCGTTTCAAAAATGCAAAAAAATTAATTGAAAATTGTTTGAAATGCTTATTGTTGGTGAAAGTATATTTTTGTCCATAAATTTTGCATATAAAATAAGCTGTATTTGGTTTCGGATATAAGACCTACATCACAGGTTTACAACTACAAAAATATTTTCTTTTTTTACAAAGCCGCCATAGTTTTCTTAGTTAAGAGCATGAAGGAAAATTATATTTGGAGACTAGTAAGAACCATATTAATGAGGACGACGTAAGGATCTAAAAGACCATGGATAAAATTGAAATAGTTATGTGTATTTACACAAAAAACGAAGATCGCTTATTATGATTACTTACTTACTTATTTAATTGGCTATAACAACCCGTTTAACGGATTTAGGCCTGCCGCAACACATCCTTCCAGGCGCCTCTGCTTCTTGCGCGCCTACGCCAATTGGTCACACCAATCGATACAAGGTCGTCCTCTTCGCCGACTTCCGCAGATTCCCGCATCAAATACCCGTCTCGCCAGAGCATCCTCCTCCATTCGAGGGACATGGCCGAGCCAGCGCAGCCGCTGGATATTAATACGCTCTATAACGTCAATGTCGTTGAGGAGCTCATACAGCTCACTGTTGGATCGGATACGGATATTATCGCCAACTCGCACTGGACCGAAGATCTTACGTAGAACTTTTCTCTCGAACACTCTCAAGGCCGTTGCATCAGTTCTTAATAGGGTCCATGCCTCTACGCCATAAAGAAGTACGGATACGATGAGTGTCTTGTAGAGTATTAGTTTTGTCGTACGAGAGTGGTCTCTGCTACTCAATTGCCTATTGAGACTATAGTAGCACCTGTTGGCAAGAGTGATCCTGCGCTTGATCTCCAGACTGGCATCATTTTTGGTGGTAACGGCGGAGCCAAGATAAATAAATTCCTTGACTGTTTCAAAAGTATAGTTATCGACCGTAATCTGAGAAACAATACGCCGCACGTTTCTACTTGTCGATAACATATACTTTGTTTTGCCCTCATATACTGCCATACCCATCTTAGTAGACTCCCGTTCAACAGCGCTGATTATGATAGCCTTAGCTTTCCTAACAAAGTGATAGGACACCCGACGAAGCAAAATTTCTAAAAGAAAGAAATACTACACAACACAAGGAGGAAAAGCACTACAGATACTGGCCAATAATGTAACAGATTCATAGCTCATAAGCCGTCAGTCAGTAGTCGTAGTCTAGTGGGGTAGTGTGTTGGTTTATTAGACCCCCAGGTACAAACCCCCAGGTAATACATCACGAACAAAACAAATTCTGAAAGAATATTTCTTTGGCGGCTTCTTCTCAGCAGATTTCTAGCAAAAACTCACAAAGTAAATAAAATTACCATGAAAATGTTTTCCAAACATCTGCCGTTCTAGCATCTCATTTATCCAATAACCAATTATTAATGCGAATAAGAATTGTACGGTTTTGGTGGTGCTAGAGAACAGTACTTTATTTTGGAATGAAATATAAGTGTAGGCTTCATGGTCATTGGGAAATAAATGCAAAATTATAAGAATTAACAGACAAATTAACGATAAAACATCAAATTGCTTACTCCTTCTACGATATTGTGAAACAAAATGTCGATTTCATGGTTTAAATGATTATCTTTAAGCTTCTTATGTTTTAAGAATATTAAATGCATTTCTGTAAGCCTTTCGTTAAGCCATGAAGATTTTTATTTATTGATTTGTAAACATTTCATATGCATAATTTAACAAGTGAACATTAACGAAAGATCTTATTTTTGCTTGCTTATGCAACAATAAGCATGCTTTTAAATATAAGTTTTCTTTGCTTTGTTTTAGGACACCAATTTACTGGTTAATTAGCATTACACTAGTCATAAAAGGGTGTATTTTTTTAAAATAAATTTAAAGCTTTAATCATTGAAACATTGATTAGTTTTACGACTGTTTCATCATTTACATTCGAGTAAACTTATGAAACTGAATTTTGACAAGACATATAAGCATATATGCATGCATATAAGGTTCATATGAAATTAAAATTAAAAACTAATTGCTATTATGCTTCCATGAATTTTTAATGATTAACAAGCATGTTAAAAAAAGTAAAAAATTTAATTTTTTTTCCACCATAAATTTAAAATTACAAGAATACTTCCAAAAAAATTTTGTTTTTAATGCATAATTGATTATTATAACCCTTCAATTAGGATTGCGACCTCGCTTCTCACACCACTTATGGTGTGTGTGTTAATTTTATACATATACTAGCTGTACCCTGGGCGTGTTGCTGTGCCATCTAAAATAAATTTGAAGGAAAGGCATTACACAAATGTCCAGTTAATTTTGAATCATTTTATTGATTTTGTTTCCCGTTGTCCTGATGATTCAGATGAACGGTCCTGAGTAGTACGCATTCGATCAGTTTTTAATCTCACTTCTCGTTGTTCAAGTGGTTCAAGCGAACGGGTCTCAGCGGCATATACTCGAAGATTTTCCAGTCTCAATGTTCGTCTGATTCTGAGGCTCGTAATGCTCTTTTCTTCCGTACTTGAGCTGTAGGTCGACCAATTGCTTATCATTCGTTTTGATTAATTTTCAGTGGCGCCATCCATCGGAAATTAATCGCAACAACTTTGTTAAAGAATGCACAGTTTACGATTTAATTCACTTTGAGTAATTTTCAGTGGCGCCACCTATCGGATATTGGTCATACCAACTTAGAAACCTTCGTCGGCTCATGCGCAACAACTTTGCTAAAGATCATAACATGATCAAATGCATAGTTTACGATTCTATAAGGTACATACAAACAAACATTAATTTTTATATATATAGACTATGGAAGGTGACACGCCTACTATAGCCAATACGCCCATGTTGTTCATATATACTCAAAGTCGTCCATACAAAATTTGAGGACTCTAGCTGTTGCAGTTTATAAGATATGCGACATTAAATACTTATTGGGTATGAGGGTGTGGCACCACGCCTACTTGATATTTTAAAATAAAAAGTAGCCTATAGCTCCTTCCAGACATACAGGAAGGTACTGTTAAAATTTCAAGAAAATAAGATGAGTAATGGGACCCAGTTTGAATTAGACTCTGAACGGCTGATTTTTTTTAGAAACTTTTCATTGCAATTTTTATTTTGCCCTCAGAGTTTTTATTAGATATCTGCTGAGACGCAGTCGCCGAAGAAATATTTTTTTAGTTTGTTGGAGATGTCTGACCTGGGGTTTGAACCGAGGCCTCATGTCTAATAAGCCACCATAATGCCTCCTAGACTACGGCGAGCTTGAGCTTAATTTTTAAATTAAAAAATGATTTTAAAAGTCATTTAAAATTTTTCTTCAGTTTTTCGCATCTAAACTATGTGATTATGTAGGCTGCTTTTAGAAAACCATATAAATTGCTTAAGAAATCGATTCCTTATTTTTTTTTGATTTTAATAAAGCATAAATAGTTTCGTAAGACACAATTTAAATTTAAAAATAGAAATCGTTTGCCAGTTTTTCAGCCATAAATTTTCAAAACACAATGCAGAACAGAAAGTGCAAAACAGAAAACCTAACGTAAACTTCTTAAGAAGTTTTTGGCCTATTGTTTACAGCAGAACAATTGAATTGTGACTGGAAATTTATGGCAAAAACTAAAGTGTCAATATAAATTATAAGCCACAATGGACATATTTAGCAAATATGAAACCAGAAAACAGAAAAACAATGGGGTTTACATTGTCAAACAAAGAAAACAAAAATTGAAAAAAATTAATTTTTAAAGATTTCCTTAAAATATTAAATAAAGGGTAGAGTTGTGTAAAGGTTTAAATTTAAACGGTTTGAAATTTTGTTAAATTTAATTTTTGTTGTGAAGTACAATGGTCCCAGTCATAAATGGAATATTATTTCATTCATATGGCTGCCGCGCCTGGTCTCACTGTACCTCATTCGATCGTAGTAATTTTCGTGAACTTTTTCCAGTATATGGGGTCGCATCCCGCCAATGGCATCACGAATGTAGGCCTCCAAATGATCAATTGTCTCTGGTTTGCAGGCATAAAACTTTTTTTAACTGCTCCCCGCAGAAAATAGTCCAACGGTGTCAAATCACAGTTTCTTGACGGCCAATTCACTTCACCATTTCGCCATCAAACGTTTGACGCAATAAATCGAGTGTGATTTAAAAAGAAATTTTAACATGAGTTGTGTGGCAATGGTGCAACCATACTATTCAAACGTTCCACGCAATAAATCGATTGTGATATGACTTGTTTGGCAAGTTGCCCCATCCTGTTTAAACCCAGCGTCCTTCACATCAAAATTATTAAGAGCGGATACAAAAAAATCGGTTATCATGATGCGAGAGGTGTCGCCATTGACTGTAATGGTTACGCCGTCCTCATTTTCAAAGGAATATGGGCCAATAATGCCACCGCTTCACAAACCGCACCAAACAATCACTCTCAATGGCTTCTGTAAGACCACAAGTAAGTTTTCTGAACCCCAGATACGACAATTTTGCTACTTAACCTGCCCTCTAGGATGAAAGTGAGCTTCCTCCGAAAAGATGATTTTTTTTTGACATCATCGCGGATGCTCTCGTTGTTCCAATAAATGCCAACGTTGCCCAAACGTCATTGAACTCGCCGTAGTCTAGTAGGTAGTGTGTTGGCTTATTAGATGTAAGGCCACGGTTCAAACCCCAGGCGAGACATCAAAAGGAATATATAAAAAAAAATTTGTCTTCGGTGACTTCCTCTCATTAAAAGTTTTTTTTAAAAAAAATCTGTCGTTCGGAGTAGACTTTGAACTGTAGGTTGCGCCACTCATGTATAAAATTAACTCATGCAACATAAGTGGTGTGAGAAAATAGGTCCATAATCCTGACTAAAGGGTTGCAATGTCCAATTATGTATGTACGTATGTTCAGTGCAGATAATATCCTGAATTTTCTGATAGAATAGAATGACATAAGTATTGCCAGTTTCGAAATAACCAATGGTTCAAATTTAAAACAATAGATGGCCCACCCAATATATTAAATATTTGAAGAAAATATTTTTAAGAAAGGCCTTTTAAAGTTTATGAAAAAACAAAACGGATATAATAAATAATACGACTTAATAACACCCTCCTACAAATGAAATGCTTTATAAAGTTTTATTTCCAAAAAGTAAATAAAATAACAAGAAATTTAATTCAAAACGCTACAAAAAAAAAAACGAAAAAAAAACAATTCTTATCAACAAAACGACCGCCCGCAGTGTTATCAATCAGTAGATGAATGGGGGGAAAATATAGAAGAAGAAAAAGAAAAAAAATATAAGCAGCATCAGAAATCGTAACAATAATAACACACTGGCATACATGCAGCCTGCAATCCAGCCAACCAGCCAGCCAGCCAGCCAGCCAGCGAGCAGCAGACAATATAACACCAACCAATAACCCCAAGATGTTCACGCTTTATAAACTCAATATACTTGGAAGAAGAACCTCTACAAAATATAACAGAATTAAAATAAAAACAGAAATAAAAATCGAAATAAAAGCAAATAAAAATGGAACATTAAAGTGCAACATTTACTGTGAACACAATTGGTGTGATGATCCTACACAAAAAAAAACGCAGGCAACTAAACAATCTACAATCTACACTACAAAAGCAAATGTAAAGGACAGACATAACAAACGACAGGCAAAGGGACAGAGAGACAGAGAAATAGTCTTTGCGACAGCTAGAAATAGAAAGAACACACAAACTAAGGGTATCACTGGAAAGCAAACAAACAAACAACGATGAACATAATCTTGCCTGTATTTAATGCCATACAATGATCATTATCTCATATACTTCAAGGGTAGGGGCATAAGTAAATTCGTAATGAAAAAAAACAAAAAAAAAACAAAGAGAACCAGATTTAAATTACATTTCTTTCATCAACACTTATTTAGCTGTCAAAAACGAACAGACACATGCATTTTTTATGCCAATTTAACATTGGTGCACCATAAGGAGACATGCCTGATAGCAAAACTGATATAAACAAGTGGCTTAAAGACTTATTATACATACTTCATACAGGCTAATGAAATACTGACAGTTAATGCACATAAAACTGATGCCAATAACCATATGTCAAGCATAAGTCACAGGCTTCGATATGGAGGAATTAGGCATAAAACAGAACGCACTGATCAGATGTGGTGTAAGCAAAACTATGGCTGTCTTCCAAAATGTTAGTTGCTTTGTATTTGAACTAAGTATCGTGTTTCGTAATGCCGCTGTACAATATATACAATGTATTTCAAAACGTCGTCAATGTGTATTTTTAACGCAGTCAAAAAGCAATCCGGCATCGGATTAATAGTTGATGCATTGTTTGGTTACTTTGCATATCGACATAGTATATATACAGTAGTAGAACTGCATACAGACTTTGTATTGATACATTTTGGAAGGCAGCCTATATTGTACTTAATACCTACATAACTTAATACGCCATTACAATCCTAAAGTCAGGATTACAGCCTAGCTTTTCACACCATTCATGTTGTGTGCCTTAATTTTATACATGAGTGGCGGAATCTACAGTTTAACGTGACTCCGAACGACATATTTTTGAGAAATCTTTTCATGGCAGGTTTATTTACGTCGCCGTAGTCTAGTAGGTAGTGTGTTGGCTTATTAGACGTAAAGCCAAGGTTCGTGCCCCAGGCCAGACATCAAAACAAAATACAAAAAGTATTTCTTCCGCGACTTCCTCTCAGCAGATTTCTGGCAAAAACTCTAAGAGTAAATGAAATTACCGTGAAAAAGTTTCTCAAAAAAATCTGTCGTTCGGAGTCGACTTTAAACTGTAGGTCCCACCACTCATGTATAAAATTAACACACAACATAAGTGGTGTAGGAAACTAGGACGTTGTACAATGGGTCAATTCGACCTCCGGGTACTGTACTTGCCTTAATTGACAAGTACACCTAACCTAACCTAAAAGGCAACAACAACACTGCAAGGACAACAACGTAAACGAAATACACAAACACCAATAACATAAACAACATGTTTACATTTATAGAGATTTCGCCAGGGCGAAGTCATTCTCCTTCAAGAGCATTCATCAGACTATTTAGCCTGCGATATAAAAGGCAAGACAAAGCAAGCAACGGAGTCAGTAAAAATTCAATCAGTCAATCAGTGTGAAGATACGTTGCGTGTGAAGAGAAAATCTACATTATAAAGATCTATTGAACAATTGTTATTGTTTAGGCAAAAGAGTAAAGAGATGGTGCGTACAGAAGAAGCTATTGCTGCTGTAGAGCGTAGCATTGAGGAAGAACCGAATGAGTCCATCCGCCATCGAGCACAGTAATTGGATCTGTGTCCATCCACTTTATGGAAGATTTTGCGGAAGGATCTTGGTTTGCGTGCTTACAAAATCCAACTCGTGCAAGATTTGAAGCCAAACGATCATCAAGTAAGGCGTAGATTCGTCGAATGGGCCCAAAACGAGATTACCGTTGTTCCCGATTTTCATAAGCGAATTTTGTTTAGCGATGAAGCGCACTTCTGGTTGAATGGCTACGTCAACGTGCAACAAAACTGCCGCATTTGGAGTGAAGGTAATCCTCAAGTGTATGTGGAAACACCGTTACATCCAGAAAAACTGACTGTTTGGTGCGCTTTATGGGCTGGTGGAATCATTGGTCCATACTTTTTCAAAAACGATGGTGGCCAAAACGTTACAGTCAACGGTGATCGGTATAGAGCCATGATTACTAACTTTTTCATTCCTGAATTGAATAACCATGATGTCCAGGAGATGTGGTTTCAACAAGACGGCGCAACATGTCACACAGCTCGTGCCACAATAGATTTATAGAAAGACACGTTTGGTGACCGCCTAATTTCACGTTTTGGACCTGTGAATTGGCCTCCAAGATCTTGTGATTTAACACCGCTAGACTACTTTCTGTGGGGCTATGTAAGGTCATTGGTCTATGCGGTAAAGCCACAAACGCTTGACCATTTGGAAGACAACATTCGCCGTATTATTGCCGTATTATACGGCCACAAATGTTGGAAAAAGTCATCGAAAATTGGACGTCCAGATTGGACTACATCCGCGACAGCCGTGGCGGTCATATGCCAGAAATCATACTTAAAATGTAATGCCACAAGATTATCTTTCGGATAAATAAAATGCAAGTCAATCAAATAATCCATCGTTGTTTTATTGCAACTTAAAGTTCTATACCTCTATAAAAAACACCCTTTCAAAACATCCCCCAATCTATTCCCATAGAGTACATTGTTTACAGGCTATGGCAAATGGCGGTCCTTTTATCCTATGACCTGCTAAAATTCTTGTTTAATCAAATCAATGCAGAACAATAATCAGAAGACAGAAAATGAGAAGGATTAGGTTTGTTTAATTGCAGAGTTCTAGAGACAAAAGTATAAGCAAGTTCTTGAACCCAAGTTCTGGAACTAGCTAAGCTCTAGAATTAAGTACTGCTATAAAACGATTACAAATTTGGTTGCCAATTAGTTTCGTTTGTACAATTATTTCGCTCAGAGGTTTAAAAAAAAGGAAAACTCAAGACATTGAAGCCATCATTTGATACAAGAGACAATAGGGCGAAAATTGTATTTCTATTTGTGTTGAAAATTTATTGTCATTCATTATTACTTTCCGCCTTCATTCCATTTGTACCATATTAATCACCCCCATAATTCTAAATTTAATTTCGAAAAACTAAATTGTGTCTAATTTAATGTCAATCCAAGAAACATGTGTCGCTGTCTTGTGTTGCTTCAGATGTGGCACAATGTTTTCCAAAAAGAGATTGATTTTTTACCCCAGGAAAAATTAGCTTAAAATCATCCATTGTCAGTCATTATCAACAAGATGTAACAGTAGTATTGACGATTGTTATTGGCCTGCTTTAGACTTTCAATTGTTTTTCCGTCTTTTTTTCTTTGCTTCCTCCTCGGTTTTTAATTTATAGTCAGTGTTTTCATTTGTTATTTGTTACACAAATCAATCATGCTGGCTGTATGCGTTGATGGCAGGCAGGGAATAGAGCAGAGCAGACACTCGTTTGGAAATGGTGGAATAAAAAATTCTTTATGTTAGACAGTCTAGGTCTCTGTTTCATTAACCAATAATAGCGTAATACAGCAACAATACTGGCACGCATTACTTAGAAGAGGGTGGCAATTGATGGATAGACAACAAGTTTAGGTGGACATACGTTGATTTGTTGCTGCGACGAGTGATTATCATGTTAACATAGGCACTTTTATGCTTTTACACAATTTCCTTTGCCAGCACTTGGAAAAACTAAGCATAAATACAAGTAATAAGGAAAAGTTTTTCTTTTTTTTGTATTTTAGTTGCTTAAGGAAATCATTTGCTAAGCAAAACAAATATTAAATTATTGGAAATACATCTTAAAGGGTGGGTCATTTAAAAGTTTAAATTTAAAACTGCAATAAAACAAAAACGATTTAAAATGTTAAACAAATTTATTCTTTTGTTGTGAAAGACAATTATTCCGGTTAGAAATAGAATGGGCGCGCATGGCTGGCCTCACAGTACCTCATTCGATCGGAACAATTTTCATGCACTTTTTCGAGCGTATCAGTGCATCGGCAACGGCATCACCAATATTGGTCTTCAAATGCTTAATTGTCTCTGGTTTGTCGGCATAACACTTTTCTTTAAAGGCATGCCACAGAAAATAGACCAACGGTGTCAGATCCCAGCTTCCTGACGGCCAATTGACAACACCATTTCGGCTTATTAAACGACAAATTTTGACGCAATAAATCGATTGTGGCATGAGATATGTGGCAAGTTGCACCATCTTGTTGAAACCAAACATCGTTCATATCAATACTAACAAGAGCGGGTACAAAAAAATTGGTTATCACGGTGCGATATGCGACCGTAATGGTTGCGTCATCTTCACAGTCACTCATAATGGCTGCACTTACAGGTTTTCTGAGCTTCAAATACGTCAAATTTGCTTGTTAACAAACCCACCAAGATGAAAATGAGCATCATCCGGAAAGATGTTTTTTGGCAAAATCGACAATATCGTGCAGTTTCTCGTTGACCGATCTAACAAAGCGAAAACGAAGCAGATGGTCATGTGGCTTCAACTCTTGAACCAATTGAAATTTTTAAGGCGTCATACCCCAAGATTTTTTCGCAAAAAAACCCATGTAAACTGGTGTGTGAAATGTTCAATTCTGGAGAAGGATGACGAGTTGATGTTGGTGGATTCTCTCTCACACGCATTATCAGCCACAGTTTGATATTTTTGGGTGTACACGCTGGCCATTGTCGAAGAAGTCGCCGTAGTCTAGTAGGTAGTGAGTTTGCTTATTAGACGTAAAGCCAGAGTTCGAGCCCCAGGCCAGACATCAAAACAAAACATAAAAAGTTTTTCTTCGGCGACTTCCTCTCAGCAGATTTCTGCCAAAATTTCTGGGAGTAAATAAAATTGCCATGACAAGTTTCTCAAAAATCTGTCGTTCGGAGTCGACTTTAAACTGAAGGTTCCACCACTCATGTATAAAATTAACACACAGAACATAAGTGGTGTGAGAAACTAGGTCGTAATCCTGACTGAAGGGTGGTAATGACCAATTATGTATGTATGTATGTATGTACTATACCGGCCATTATTGGTCTTTCTTTCTTTGTTATTAAATTTTGTACATTTTCGTGCCATATCCAACCAGTTGTCTATGTTTTGGATATAAATCTCCAATAAACCCCTACGTTGTTCAAGCGTAAATCGATTCATTATGTTCAGTGGAGATAATATACTGAATTTTGTGATAGAATAGAATGACATAAGTATTGCCAGATTTTAAATAAACAATGATTCAAATTTAAACCAATAGATGGCCCACCCGATATGAATTTCCATTTTTAAAACTGAACCTGGTTAACTATGTATGTTTAATGCGGATTATATTTTAATTAATTTTCATTTCAATTGTTGATTTGTTTTTTGTATTCCTTTCTAAAATTTGTTTCAATTTTAATTAAATCATTTACACGCACTCGCACGTACGTGACTATTTTTTATAATTTTTTTTTGAAAAAATGAAGCCCACAAAGAATTTTTAATCAGTATAAATTAATTATATTAATGCCTGCTCCTACTCCTACTCCTCTTCCTTTGCTTAATTGATTTCAAATGCCAGACAACTTTGAAGGTGTTAAATTGACATGAAAAGGGTTTCAATATTCCAAGAACTTTCTATGGAGAGAAAATGTGTTTAAAATTTTTAATTTTCCATCACAACGAAAAAAAGGCTACTTTAAGAGAATGGAAAAATATGCTGGCATATTTTTATATTTCTCCTAAGTGTTAAGAGACCATAATTGTTAAATATTTAAACACTTTCAACAACAAAAAACAATACGTACATACGAGTATACTCAAATATTTATTTTATAAAGTGTCAAGATGTTATTCCTTCTCTTGTTATGTTTTCTGTTTTTGTTTTTATTTCCTTACTTTGTTTACAACAACTAAATAAATTCATAAATATTTGGTTACACGAATCAAAGGCCTTTTAAGCCGACTACAAATAAAAAAAAACAAGTACCACAAGCAAAATAACTTAATATTTACATTTTCATTTACACATGTAAATAATTGTGTAAATTAAGAGAAAAAAAATTACAAGTTGTTTGTGTAAACAGTTGAATAGGCTACGTAAACAAAAATACAGCTAAGAAAACATTGTGTTTCCATAATGAAATTAAAAAAAAACAAGAGGAACAATAAAATTTCTAAATAAACAACAAAAACAACGAAAAATATCATGCAGACCGCTTGCTTTTTAAACACTATTTCGAAAGCCCAGTAGCTATTACACACATAATTGGCCATTACAACCCTTCAGTCAGGATTACGGCCTAGCTTCTCACACCACTCATGCTGTGTGTGTTAATTTTATATATGAGTGCTGGGACCAACAGTTTAAAGTCGACTACGAACGACAGATTTTTGAGAAACTTTTTAAGGTAATTGTATTTACTCTCAGAGTTTTTGCCAGAAATCTGCTGAGAGGAAGTTGCCGAAGAAATTCTCTTTGTATTTTATTTTGATGTCTGGCCTGGGGCTCGAACCCTGGCTTTACGTCTAATAAGCCAACACACTACCTACTAGACTACCGCGGCTTCAGTAGCTGTTACTTGCATTAAAAACCTGTTCAATCCCTGACTCATAAGAAAATTGTAATATTCTAAAGCGGTTGGTGTCCAGGGTTACAAAAAATGTTTTTTTTTTGACAAAGAAAAGTTTTTTCTTCAAGTAAACACGCTTCGTAAATTGGATGATGATGATAAAAAACATTGACAGTGTGTCGACCTGGGATACAGAAAGTAGCTATCGTGACAAATAGCATTAGGCCACATATCAATAGTAATTCAGTCAAGATATTGCGAATTTGATACTTCAGAATATCGGTGGTGGCCTAGCTTACACTATTGAGGGAAAAAACAAGAGTACTTTTGGTTCTTGTT
Source organism: Sarcophaga subvicina (assembly GCA_936449025.2). Lineage (NCBI taxonomy): Eukaryota > Metazoa > Arthropoda > Insecta > Diptera > Sarcophagidae > Sarcophaga > Sarcophaga subvicina. The sequence goes on from OW388084.2 coordinate 27,613,664, forward strand.
TGGAATTACTTCCTGTTGTATTGAACGTAGTTCTGAGTATATGCAAAAGTAGAAGCAATTGTGCCTAAGTTGGAGAGATGAAATTTTCAAGACATCACAAGCAGCCATGGAGATAACAAGCAAACTTGCAAACAACCCGTGAAACGTAACTAAAAATAATCATGTGGCATTCTTTTGATTCTCAGATTACGGCCGATAACTATACTTTCGATACAGTCAAGGAATTCATTTATCTTGGCTCCGCCGTCACCACCAAAAATGATGTTAGTCTGGAGATCAAGCTTAGGATCGCTCTTGCCAACATGTGTTACTACGGTCTCAATAGGAAATTGAGGAGCAGAGACATCTATCGTACGTCAAAACTAATACTCCACAAGACGCTCATCCTACCCGTGCTTCTTTATGGCACAGAAGCATGGACCCTATTAAGCACTGATGCAGCAGCCTTGAGAGTATTCGAGAGAAAATTCGTACGTAAGATCTCCGGTCCAGTGCGAGTTGGCGATGATTTCCGCATTTGAATCAACAATGAGCTGTATGAGCTCCTCAATGATGTAGACTTTGTGCAGCGTATTAACATTCAATGGCTGCGCTGGCTCGGTCATGTTGTTCGAATGGGGGAGGATGCTCCAGCGAGACGGGTATTTGATGCTGGGATTTGCAGAAGTCGGTGAAGTGGACGATCTTGTTTGCGTTGGAAGGACCAAATCGAGGAATCCATGTCATCGATTGGCGTGACTAACTGGCAAAGGCGCGCATGAAGCAGAGGCGCCTGGAAGGATTGTTAAGGCATGTCGAAATTCTTTAATCGGGTCGTTAATGGCCTACTAAGTAAGTAAGTTTAGATCTCTTCAAATAATATTGTTTGGTAGCTGCCTCCCAGTAGGTTTCAGACGGTGTCGATCGGTATTATCCTATTAAACATGTTGTATTACAATACCACTTTTTGCCGCCAGTTTCTATACTACGTCATATACATACGTAACGCAATGGGACTCAAATATCGCATCTTTCATTACTTGCTACACATCTTCAAATATAAATAAAAGCAAATGTGTGTGTGTAATATTATCGAAATTTTTTTATTCGTTTGAAAGACCTATTGGCGCCATTATGTCTGGAATATAAAATCGTTCAAATATACACATCGGCTTCTCTGGGTGCGCTGCATCCGAAATTTAAAATTTTCCACGAATGGATAAGGCTAACTTTGATCGATGGCATGATATAAGTTGGCTTTGAGGATCACTATGGTTTATAAATTATACGCACACATCTGCGACTTAAGAAAATCCTAGAAGAAAAAGACAAACGCGTTCCCATCACTTCCATCTGAGATGAACATGCCCTCAAATGGCTTAAGCTTTATGGCACCTAACGCCGCTCTTCTGAAACTAGATGTCGTTGGAGTCTATATCATCAAATTCAGTCAGAAAAATGTTAGTAATCATCGACCCAGTCGATGTCGCCGTAGTCTAGTAGGTAGTGTGTTGGCTTATTAGACGTAAAGCCAGGGTTCGAGCCCCAGGCCAGACGTCAAAACGAAAGTATCAAAATATTTCTTCGTTGACTCCCTCTCAACAGATTTCTGTCAAAAATTCTGAGAGTAAATAAAATTGCCATGAGTCGAGTTTAAACTGTAGGTTGCGCCACTTATGTATAAAATCAACACACACAACATAAGTGATGTGAGAAACTAGGTCGTAATCCTGACTGAAGGGTTGTAATGACCAATTATGTATGTATGTATGTATGTATGTAATCATCGACCCATAGTGCTTACCGTTGATTATGATGTCGTGGTCAACTTTGTTGATAAAATCCGCATCAAACACTGACTTTTTCGGCATGGATTCGAAGCTCTTAAATCTCATGTGGTAGGTATCCCTCCAAATTTGACAATTTTGTTGGTCCAAATCCCCATCAATTGAGAAATGTTCTTAACCGCTAAAGATAATTTTTTAATCACAGCTAGGTTCAGTTACCAACTGCTCTAGAAACCAGTCAGCAAAAGCATGTCATTGTCTATGGCAGTCCAGGGTGATTTGCCAATATAGACCGAACAACTTGCAACTGATTTGACAGATGTAGTGAAGCTTATTAGAGCCATGAGGACATGGTTCAAACCCCAGGTCAGACATCCGACTTCCTCTCAGCAGATTTCTGGCAAAAACTCTCAGAGTAAATAAAATCGCCAAGAAAAGTTTCTCAAAAATCTGTCGTTCGGAGTCGACTTTGAACTGTTAGAATGTAAAAATTTAACACACAAGACATAAGTGGTGCGAGATATTAGGTTGTAATCTTGACTGAAGAGTTGTAATGCCCAATTACGTATGTATGTATGTAATTTCAACATGATGTAATATTTCGGAAGTCCCTATATGAGGAACTTCTATTAATATAAAACTATTTGTTTCAATAAACTTAATTCGAAAAATTACGGTCTTTAATACCAAACCAAATATGCAATTTAAAAAGAAGTTTCATGCTAGTCGTCCAACTTGCCATATTTGGCAGAAATAAATATTATTTATTCCTCTGCAAAGAGGAGAGGAGAAAAGAAAACACACAATTGCCTAATTGCCACGCTTTTTAACGCACTATACAAATTTCATACTGCTAATGTGTTCAACATTTTTTTAAATTAAAATCTTCCACTACAAGGCCTCTATGAGCAAAGAGAACTGCTTTTGCTTTTAATAAAAATCCCTTATAAACGCTTAATTTCCAATCTAATTAAATGAATTAAAACTTAAGAAGAATTAGAAACAAAAAATACATGCGTTTTAATGAATTTATGAGCCAGTAATTGTCAGCCAGACAACAAAAGAAGATTAATGAAGATATGCGTTGCAACAGCAATGAGAAAAGAAATAAAAAAGTATCACAGCTGTCCGGGATAATGCTTACAGTAGCCAAGGCAATTATAAATTAATTAATAGCAGTAATAATAATTTAATATGAATTAGTTGTTGTAAATTTTGTAACAATTTTAATATTAAAATATATTTTTTTTATAAATTAATTGGTATTTTTTATTAATTGTATACAGGCTAAGGAAAAATCTAGCCAACTAATCGAGATCTATGTCTGAATAGTACGATTATTTTAAGTTAGTCCTTCACACTCCTCCTCACCGAAACAAAATTTCAAACATTCAATAGAAATTTCAAATTCAAACTCCTATACAAAAGAGAAACATGGTACACCCTACCAAAGATAATTAGTACGATGCAATCTTCATACATTATTGGCCTCTACAGTATAAACGGCCTAGCTTATCGCGTTACCAATATTGTGTGTTTTAATTTTATGACTGCCGTGAGCTACAGTTTAGCATCTTTCATGGCAATTAGATAATCTCACAGCTTTTCCTACTAAACTACTAAGAGCCTATCTCCGAAGCTAGATAGGTTATTAGAATTGGTTGTGGAACCGCGCTTTTGGTGAGACCATTTTGACCAGCATCGTCCTTCCTTGACAGAACAGTAAGCTGCTCTACATAGTATAAGCTCAGGCACTTCTTACTTCTGCGTCATAACAGATGGTGTTGAACAGTTTCCTTTTCTTCCTTGTCTCTGCAGCTTCAGTAGAAGTGATTGGAATAGAGTGACCATTAATAACTCTGACAACTATGATAGGTAATCTCCATTGGAGTTAAAGCAGGCTTTCCATGTTTCCTCCATCAAAGCATACACGAGGATTTGTATACGTACTCGTTTTGGAGGTGCGTCGCATATTTCTCCCATTGCTAGGATATTCTTAACTGGAATTAAATTCAGCAGTTTAAAGTCGACTCCGGACGACAGATTTTTTTGACAACTTTTTCATGGCAATTTTTATTTATCCTCAGAACTATATCTGCCGATTCTGAAAAGATGCCTTCACCCACAGCTATCCAGTTTCTATCTTTACAAACAAACATAACATAATTGGTCATTACAACCCTTCAGTCAGGATTTCGACCTCGTTTCTCACACCACTTATGTTGTGTGTGTTAATCTTATACATGAGTGACGAGACGTACAATTTAAGGTCCATACCGAACGACAAATTTTTTGAGAAACTTTTCATGGCAGTTTTATTAAGTCTCAGAGTTTTTGAAAAAAATCTGCTGACAGGAAAGAGAAGACGTAAGAGTAAAGCAACTACGATGAGGTATATTTACCGATTCCAAATAATTCCAGCCACATCTATTCAGTTGCAAGGCACACGTGCAGATTTGTATATGTAATCGTTTTCGAAGTGCCTGACATATTTTTCCCATTGTCCTTTATTTGAAAAGGACGTTCATAAGTGAACCTCATATTCGTCCTCAAACCTATCTATACGTACTTTGCAAGTGTGTTGGATAGTCTTTGGACAAACGTCTAGCGTACTCGTTCGTTGGTTATACATGGTCTTTTTAAGTGTTTCCTAGCTTTACATTTGTATAAAATAAAGTGTGTTTGATATATCTTTGAACATTTTCATTCGTTTGAAAGATTATTATGTGTGGAATATCGTTCAAATATCCGGCATGGGTTCTCTGAATACAGCATATACGAAATGTTTAATTTACCGTCACTCTGGTGCGTAAATGAGGCAGATGATTTGCCAATAACATTTAAATCAAATGTAACTAATTTGACAGTTGTAGACGGCCATTATTAACTTTCAAATTTCGCAAAATTTCTGTTCAGACAGATATTTTAAAATTTACAAAATAAATGTTGCATACTTCTAGGTTCGTTTATTTTAATAAATTTATAACATACTTTCATGCAATAGTAATAAATTTTTGTTATAAATTCCTCTTTAAAACACAAAGTTAACAGCTGTTATTCTTTTTTCTTTCTTAAATAAAAACTTTAATTTAATTTTTTTGGAATATCCTTGCTTGGCTGGAATATTTTCTGATGCATTAGAGAATGAAAAAGTTTTTTAAAATATTTAAAATTATTTTAGAATTAAAACATAATATTTAATATATTTTTTTTTAATTTCTGCTTATTAATTTCAGTTTTGCGTGATGATTTTCGCGCCCAACCCAAGGATACACGTGTGGCTAAAGGTGAAACGGCATTGTTAGAATGTGGGCCGCCTAAAGGTATACCAGAGCCAACGCTCATATGGATGAAGGTGAGCTCAACAAGATATACAATCAAAGTATCTTGTTTTTTATGTTTTGGAAAGATTTTCTTGGAAATTGTGTTTTTTTGATTTGCTTATGCCAGCTGGGAGACATTTTTCTTTTAAAGGAAAATATTTTTTTCCAAAACTTTGTGTTTTTTACTGTTTTAGCGTTGTTTCATGCATAAGTAGTAGTAGAACATTAAAATGTATAGTTTAAGTGAAAAACAAAACTGAAAAGTTCAACTGAAACTACCTTTAGCTACAACTCTAAAGGGACTTACACCCCCCTTTGACTTTGCTTTTGATAATCATATGCTGCAAGTAGAAATTTCTATGAAAAGTAGAGAAAGAAACAAGAAACCAAAGAAATGAGAATGCCATAAACTAAATATGCAAAAATCTATGTATAGTGGAAGGAGGAGGAGGAAGAACGGGTAAATGTTGACTGGCAATCTTGCCTTGTACTCTTCATACAACACATTTAAATGTAAATGCAGCATAAATTTGATTTTATAGATTGTGTATCTTCTCTGCTCTTTTTTTCTTTTCTTTTTAGAAAACATTTTCAAAGAAACTGTAGATAAACAGTACTTTGAAGCAGAAAAAGAATACAACAACAACAAGACTAACAGGAAAAATAAAATAAGAAATTGTGTACCATACTACAGCATATGTTGTCAGGTGTAATTTGAATGTGTTTTTTTCTTTTTGTTTTTCTTTTTCTTTTTAAAACAAAAGATGAAAATGGAAAATGTTTTTCAAATGGAAATGTCATGCAAAATTTATTTCAGTCATGTTCGTTCGAAGCGCTCCAAAAAAAAAAAAAGAAAAAACAAAAAATGCCAGGGTGCGGGTTGAAGTTTTCTTCGTGCGGAAAAGAAAAGCAGGAAAAAAATATCAAGAATTTAAATGTAAATTTATGTTAAAAATTTTATCTTTTTTAAAAGTAAATAATGCTGGGATAAAATAATATAGATTTCAATGCAAAGACAAGTGTTATTAGAGAACAAGGAAATATTAAAAGTCACCTAAAAATAGGCCAAATATTTTCACTATTTTCAACTACCGTTTTATTCTCTAAAGGATCTTTTATTAAATTTTAAACTTCAGCTTACAGTTTGAAAATAGAGTGTTTAGCTTCGCAACAAATTTTTGTAATACATGCCTGTAAGCAGGCAATGTTTTCTTTTATAATTATGCCTGGAAATATGCAATATTGTATTATATAAACTGGGGAAAAAATGGTAAAGAAGAAAATAAACGCACAAATAAAAATTCGTTTGTATGTAAGCTTAAAAAAGAAATGGCAATGTGTTCTGTACACTATAAAGCCTGAAAATAGGCATCATTCTTGTTAAACATACAAGCATCTTTGCACGACTGACAACTGTTACTTACCTATACGTGTATTTTTACGAATTATTTTAAAGCTTTATAGGCCTAAGTAAGAGAGTATTGTCTACTTTATTTGCTAGTGTCAGTATATTGCGCGATGTAGGCAGCTATCGTTTGGCTCACTCGGTCTCGATAGTCTAATGGTGCTGCAGGTTCTTGATGTCATATTGATTAAAAAATTTGCAGACCCACTTTCGGCTTGATTGTAAGGAAGTCGTTCCTTAATGCGAAGGTCTGATACTAATTGTCAATCAGAGCATATCAGTTACCTTTAAAGTAACTGTAAGGTATTACAACGGGCCGCTAGGTATCCCCATAGGATCATGGAATTCAACGCCAGCATTTGCTTGTATTCTATCAGTCTGTCTTGTTTACGTCTTTGTGTGCACAGCATAAGACAAAATACAGTCTATGATCACTCTTTAGAAAATTCCCCGTAAGGAAAACAATCCATATTGAAAACCATCCAAGAGAGGATAACATTAACACCGAACATAACTTAATGAGCACAGTTTCTGATCAGTACTCTGAGCATAACAACTCGATATCAAGGGAGCTAATTGCTAAGGATGTTGACCTGGCTGTATCGCTGTACCCTGTTCTCTGCACTTCTTACTCAAAGTGATGAATTGAGCACCTCATGTTCTGCAACCGCACACCCCGCTTCTGTTCTAATATCCTCGATACAGATGCCACGGGTTGAAATATACTTATGTCAGTTGTAAGCTATGTTTTCATTATCACGTTTATACCAGCGCAAGTCAGTCGATACATTTTATTTCAATTCCATTTCAATGCCTTCATAAGCGGCCGTAGACTTAGCATTGGCGTTAAATACAAGCTATAAGCAAGAGAGTTCAGTTCAAGAGTTGTTTCACTAACATTCCTTCCTTTAATCAGATCAGTGAGATGCTCTAGTATCAACTCAGGTGCTTCTTACTTCTACGTCATAAGGGTAGTTGGAGAATAGTTTCCCTGCAACTTCAGTAGAAGTGATTGGAATAGGTTAGGTTAGGTTAGAGCGGTAACTTTGATACCAAAAGCTCACTTGAGCACGCATAGAGGCCAGTTCTGACACCACAGATGAACGCAATCCCTGTACTGACCAAGTTCCTCCAAATTAGGGAGGAAGAAGTTGGTCAGCGCAAGGGCTGCAAATTTAAAGCACGACTACACCACGCTGGAAAACCAGCCTGAAGGCTTGACAAACGAAGCTATATACTTGACATCAATGGACGATAGCTCCGTCAGGCTAACAAGGATTGGAGAGCCAAATAACCTATATCTGTACCTCGCAAGAGATGTCCATTGACAAAGAAAGTGGAGAACAGTCTCTTCTTCCTCAGCGGATCTGGACCCATGGCAGAAATCGTTAAATGGGAGCTGCATTCTTCCCGCGTGTCTTCCCATAACACAATGACCTGTAACCATGGCTACTGTGATCGAGATGATGTTACGACCAAGTCCACGTAACTGGTTGGTGCGCCTTCTATCCATTGAGGGCCAAGTAAGCCTAGCGGTGGAGCAGGACTCCTCATTGACCCAGGATAGATTGGCTTCTCTAAAGAATTTCCACGCAAAGGCCAGCTTGAAAGAGGTAAGTGGCATTCCTAAGTCGATTGAAGAGGATTCCGGAAGTAGTGCGCCAGTCCTGGCAAGCTTCGCAACGTTCGACAGAGATTTTATGGCAGAAAAGATCGAGATGCGGGTGAAAGGAACACCGTAGTCGAGGATCCATTGAGCGGCCCGGTAGATGGCCATTACTTCCGCGTGAAATACGCTGCAATAGTCCGGCAGCCGGAGTGAAATGTTCAGGTCCAATCGACCAGAGTAGACTCCAGTACCTAGTTAAGCATTGCGAACAAGGCCTTTGCGATACGGATAGCTGCGGACCTCCTGAAGGAGTTTGATATTGTGCAGCTTATCCAGAGCAGTCCACCAGAGGGCAACAACATATAGGAGGTTGGGTTCGATGACAGCAGAATAGATCCAGCGCATGACCATATCTGGATCCAACTGCTTTACTGCAGCTCTAAGTAGCATAGGCTGCTTTGCGCGCCCTAGCACCGGATTCGCCCTCCAGTTGAGTTTGAGATCGAGGATCAGGCCCAGATATTTAACCTCGGGACTTAGCGTGAGTCTGGTCCCGTTTATACTAGGAAGTGTATAATATGGGTCGGAACCTTGTATCTGCTAGTGAAAAGAATTGTACCGGTCTTGGAGAGATTAACTGATAGTCCAAAATCCCCTCACCAGTGCAGTACAAGTGACAGCTCTAAGTTCAGCTTGCCAGACAGCGTTTGTGGACATATTCCCGACGCAGCAATGGCAATATCGTCAGCGTTATTACCAGAGGATGGAATAGAGTGTGCATTAATAATTCTAACAACTAGGATAAGCGATCTCCATTCGAGAAGACTTTCCATGTCTGCTCTATCTAAACTTGATTAGACTTGTTTCGCTATCTTGTTCGTATCTGAAACTGGCCACATGCTTTTAACAGAATCTATTGCTGGACTGTCAATTATCAATTAAGAGAATAAAGTTTTCCAGTTTGATAGCCTTATTAAGTGAGCTACAATATACCGATTCCATAAAGATGTCTCCACCCATAGCTATCCAATTGCGAAGCAAACGTGAGCATTCGTATATGCGTATATTAGCAGTGCGTCGCATACTTTTACCATTGCGTTCCATTCCAAATGGATGTTCTTAACTCCGGCTATATTCATCCACAAAAATATCTATATATATGTACCTTGCAAATAGTATTTTTAATTTTTTAAAATTTTCTTCAGTTCTCCTCCTAATAATCCCCAGATTTTTCAGATATAATAACAGAAACTACAAAGCTAACAGATTGGTTAGGCAACAGCACTTTTTAGGAAGAAGCACACGTAATATGACAAAGCACATGGTAACCATATTATTCTAGAACTTGCTAAAGTAGGCCAAGTAGCTGGTATAGCTGAACGAACTTGATGAATGAAACTAAAGCAAGACAGAAAAATACTCTAACGAATCTGATTTAAAGCGATAAGAAAACAATTTTCTTCCTCTCATAATTACAATAATAATCCTGAATGTTTCACATAAAATCTGCAATTCATTCTTTTATTCCTGAAATGAAATTTCTTGACCAATAAAAATTAATGTTGGGTGCTTGGGGGGAGGTCATTTATAACAATATTTACTGGAACCATTAAAATACATGGAATTCTTTTTGCAACAATAATAACAACAACAACAATAAGAAGTTGTATTTTTATATAGAAATACTAAGTATTTACTAAAAATAATATTTCTTCTCCTCTTCTCCTCTTCCCCTGCTAAGGCAATAACATTTATATTCATTACATTCGATTTCATTTTCTTTCTTCTGTTTTTTTTATTTCTTTTGCTCTTCAACACAGGATGGTGTTCCTTTGGATGAATTAAAAACGAAATCTTATGGAACCACATCACGTATACGCATTGTCGATGGTGGTAATTTATTGATAAGCAATGTCGAACCAATTGATGAGGGTAACTATAGGTGTATTGCTCAAAATATAGTCGGTACTCGTGAGTCCAGTTATGCTAAACTAATTGTACAAGGTAAGTCCATTTACAACACACAAACAAAACTACCTATACACCGATATACACACACTTATGCATTTAATAGATCTAAGCATACAAATAAGAAAAAAAAATAAAAAATTTAAGGGAAGATGTGGATGGGGGCTTAGAAAGTATTTTCCATAAAATGTCAGGACTATTAGTAATGCATGTTGTATAGGCATGTATCCAAAAAGCAATTGCCTACGTGAGCTGCGTATTGAAAAGTTTTAAATCTAGTCCCACAACAACTCTCCAGTCCAGTAGTTCTCTTTGAAAGCTGATTGGGGGGCATGAGTAGTTTTAGTGTTAAAATCAATGGCGATAAGATATTTATCTCGTGTGATTGAGCTGTTGTCCATACCATGGCTATGGCTTTGACTTTCTTTTTTTAGATTAAATGCCAGTCGGTTTGATTATGACTGTTATGAAGGAGGGTAGCATTTGATGAAAAGAAGAAAAAAATAAAATAGGAAAGAAACCAAAAGAACTGATTAAAGTTTTGTGATGGAATTGTCATTCAGCGTCAGGGTATACAGAAATTATCGATACGGTATTGTTGAAACCATTTTTTTTTAACAGAAAGTGCTTAGTTTCCTTTATGATTTTGATTGCAAGGACCACGTTTGAATATGAAAGTCTTTGGTTGAGTGTACCTACCCTTACATTAAAGGAAATGATTTTTTTTAATTCCTTAAATAGAGGCCTATTAATCAAATTATAAACTCTTAAAATCAAATGCCTTGTGTTGATTTAGTACAGCAAATAACTATGTAAACATCACATAACAAATATAAACTAAAATAGTTTCTTAAGCTGAGGCCTATGGTAAAATAGCCTGTAGTAGTAACTAAAGTACCTGAGTACACAAAATTCAATGGAATTGTTTGTGTTGGAATCTTCTAGCAACTGATGAGAATAGCCCACAACATATGGCAGTCGAATCATAAATACATAATTGGTTATTACAACGCTTCAGTCAGGATTACGACTTCTGACACCACTTATGCTGTGTATTTTATTTTATATATGAGTGGTGGACCTACAGTTTAAAGTCGACTCCGAACGACAGATTTTTCAGAAACTTTTCGTGGCAATTTTATTTACACTCTCAGTGTTTTTGCCAGAAATCTGCTCAGAGAAAGAAATACTTTTTGTATTTTGTTTTGATGACTGGCCTGGGGCTCGAACCCTGGCTTTACGTCTAATAAGCCAACACACTACCTACTAGACTACGGCGACGGCTTACATGTAATAACTTTGTAACAAAACTGAAGATTAGGTACGGTGGCATCATTACACGTAGTCAAGTAGTGTTCCTACATAAAACCAATATTGGTGCTACAATTAATGAATGAAAGCACGTATGTAAGTACGTCATAAGAAATAGTCGTTTATTTTAAGCAATTTGCTTTCTTGAGAAATTCCAACAAGTTCCTATCCGACAGTTTTGTTTGTTAGGAACAGGTTTCCAAAATTGTCCGACATTTTTGCACATGTCGGCCAAACCTACAGTGTTCCGTAAGAACAGAGACAACTTAGGGAATAACCATTCAAGAGAAAAATAAGCTGATTCGTTCTCCTTGGATTACTATCCAGCCAGCTTAACCTAGCTGTCGGTGAAGACCTCTCAGTATCCTATTTTATTGCAGCTAATTAGACTCTATAGGTACGTAGTTAGCAGAGGATGTTATTGAGTTAAGTAACCGTTCTGATAGGGCATGTCCCTATTCCCAGGGAGGAGAGTGATGGTTGCTTTCAATTCATCTGTCATTTTTCTGAGAAATAGGTTACAAGCTTAGATATTGATATGATCAACTTGATTGCCAAGTACATTAGTTTTTTCTCAGAAATAAATAGAAGAACTATTGATCGCCTTGAGGATGAGAGTGCAATAATCAAAAAGTGTATGCGTCAGTACTCTTTTATATCGACAAAAAATGCCTGTTGCTTCAGGAGAAAGTCATTCGAAAACCAATTTAACACGCCATAAAATAGATATGCTTTGCAGTGCATTGGTAATAAGGAAGGCAGATGGCCAGTGAAGCTAAAACATAGCAAACGAATCTTTCTGAATATTTTTCCCAAAAGGATGGATGGGAAAGACTACAAAAAAATGAAAAACTATGAACGAGAATGCAGGCCATATTGGCCATTTTATGACTTCATATATCAAGCGATGGTTTGGCATATCAGTTAAGAAATTTCGTACATAGGAATCGATTCCTGTTTATAGACCATTCAGTATAGGAGATCTGATAGTAGAAGATTTTGTGTTCTCTGACAATAATGGATATTGGCAAAGATACTTTGTGATGTGTGTAGTAGCACAAACAGGTTCTTTGCTCAATCATAGCAAACAATCGTACGTAAATGTAAGTGAGTAGAAGCGGTCATTATATAAGTGATACACGGATCAGACATTCAACTGCCCCATGTATGTACAACATTTCCTAATTGAGATGACTGTCGCGAAGTCTTCATCCAAAGCCTTCAAAGCTGAATGAGTAGTATTGCAACCGTATGATCTATTGTACTGCCCGCATAATGTCCAGAATGGGTTAATGTATGACCGAAATATCCTCCTGTTGTTATTGCCCAACAAAAGTTCATATCACATCAACAATAATTGATTTTTGAAGATAGTTTGTCTCTCTCTCTCTCGATTTTCTCTTTCGCTGTGTACATCTTACCAAACTACTCTTCCCACTCCATAGGAAGGTTCTAACATAATCAAAAGGTTCCCCTTATCGCAAACCCATTTGCCTGCTCACCTGCCTGCTCGTATTCCCACTGGAGCTGGAACCCAGAAGAGGGTAAACCATACTTAACTCATTCAGGATCGCCACACAGTTCTACACTACTTTCGAGTTAACCTCGTAACAACCAAGTATTCGAATTACAACATGACTGTCAAATAGTATTGCTTTAACCCCGTCAGTTGATCCTTGTGCGATCCTATTTATGTTTACCCCCTAGCAATTGCATTCCAATAAAAATTATTTTACTTTGGTGATGTATATGGCTGTTATATCCAGCCTCAAAACCTAGATAGTCTAGTTTAAAACCACCAGTAATGGCTAGAAAAGCTAAAGTAAATATTCCCAAAATTCTCTTCTTAAAGTCGCCGTAGACTAGTATGTAGTGTGTTGGCTTATTAGACGTAAGGCCACTTTTCCAACCCCCAGACATCTCCAACAAAACGAAATTTAGAAAACTATTATTTCGGCGACTTTATCGCATCCGATTTCTGCCAAAAACTCTGAGTGTAAATAAAAAAATCTGTCGTTCGGAGTCGACTTTAACCTGTAGGTCTCGCAACTCGTGTATAAAATTAACACACATTACATGAGTGGTGTGAGCAGCTAGGTCGTCATCCTGAATTAAGGGTTGAAATGATGAATTATGTATGTACCCTAGAAAATCTTCAAGAAAATTATTAAATTTTCTTAAAATATTATTGAAATAAAGGCTCTTTGTATTTCTTAAACTTTTAAATGGATTTTCTTAAACAGGCCAAACAGTGTTCATGGAAACAATTGCACAACAATATTGAAAAGGAAAATCTGTAACACAAGAAACTCCTCCACTTTTCCTTTAAAAAATTGTAACACAAATGGGAATCAAAAGAAAATCTCCCAAGAAAATTAAAGAAGAAGAGGACAAAGATAAGCTCAGCAGGATTTTGCACGTTTTTCAACTTTTAACAGACAAAAGACAGTCGTCGTCTCATACAATAAATACAAGACAACAAAAAAAAAAATTCATGCGGAAAACTTTAAAGCTGTGTTGAGTAAATGAAAATTAATTTCTAAAATTCACAAAGAAAATCTATTAAAGAGAAGAAAATTGTTTTTGTAATTTCAATCAACATAATATTTCGATGCATGAAATTGCTTTTTAAATATGCTTAGAAAACTGAAATGCTTCTGCTGCTGCTTCAAATTCATGTGAATTTCTTGTGAATTTAATTTCAACGAGTGGGTATTATTATTATTTCATATTGGTTGGGGGGACACCCTCTATTCATAAAAAACAAAAAAGAAAAAAGGGAATGTAAGATGAGATGAATTTGTTAGAAATTCTCTTTTTTCGTTTTTAGCGCTTAATTTCCAGTCGTTTTTTTTTTTTTGTCAAGTGAAACAAATATTTCCAAAAGAGAACCAAACATCATCATATCATCGACCAAAAAGGAAAAAAAGGTAGTGAAGACTGAAAAAGTATGCTAAAACAAAAGAACAGTGGCACAGCATGGGTGGCCCGATGCTTTAGTTGTATGCAGGAAAATCCAGGCAGTTGATTTAGCGATGCACACAGGAACTCGGCCTTTTGCAAATAACAACCTGCTGTTGGCAATTGACTCTAACTTTCATAAAAATATCCTCTCCGGTAATAAGGTCCACTTCTAGATGAAATGTTATGTGAAAAAACAAAATTCTTGATCTTGGGATCCAAGAGCATCCAATGCATTCCGAAAATATATTTATATGATGTGGTTTTTAGGATTACGACCTACCTTTTCACATCACTTATCTTCTGTGCGATAATTTTATAAATGAGTGGAGGCACCTACAGTTTAAAGTCGACTCCGAACTACAGATTTTTTTGAGAAACTTCTCATGAAAATTTTCATTTACTTTCAGAGTTTTTGCCAGAAATCTGTTGGTAGGAAGTCGCCGAAGAAATATTTTTTTCAAATTTTCGTTTTGATGTCTGGTCTGTAGTTTGAACCGTAGCCTCACCTCTAATAAGCCAAAACACTACCTACTAGACTATGGCGACTTTAATCCAAATTTTTTTGAGAATGGCAATTATACACTTAGGCCTGAATTACATGATGTAGGTACCAACGATATGTAATTTCAATAGGACGATAATTTTTTTTATTTTTTCGCAGGAAGGAGGGAAATTGCTTTATGCATTCATGAAGGTCATCAGCATACATGGTATGTCGGACTCTCACACTGGGTAAACCGACTAAAAACCCGCCTTGTCTCCTTACCGGGGTATCATTCCACCTCGGAACCACGGTTGTATTACTTCGAGGTGGACCCCTTTTTGGCACCTGTGCCAGTTCCATCATTGTCAGCCTGTGTCCAGGCTCCGCTCATTTCTTATTCTACTGCGTCTAGGTCATATTTTTTCCTTCGCAGGACATAGTGCACGATTTGTTTTACTGCGTTCCAGTTTTTTCTGCTGTTTGTCATTTTCTGCACGACGTTTGTAGTACTAATAATGCCGATTTCAGCCTCGAAACCCTGACGTCTTTCGGCCCAGCGACTGCAGCCGTGAAAGTGTGTTCGGCATCGTCTAACATTTCTTCGTCCTCCTAGATGCAGAATGGCGAGCGACAATTTCTCATGCGATGCAGGGGAAACAACAACAACAACATAGGACGGCACTAAGCATTGCTTATTCTGCAAAAGCAATTTGAGGGCATGGTCATGTCACGAGAAAGTTCCACCGAGATCGGGCGGATAGACTTTTTATTTTGCAGTTATCTTATATATATAGGTGTATATATATATAGGTGTATGCGAATAACCCACAAAACGCAGCACTCCTCTAATCTATCATAACGCCTCAAATCATCCCTCAAATTTAGACTGATTCATTCGCCAGAATTATAGAATATTAGACAATTCGGACTCATGCATTTCGAACGATATTCCACAATGTTTTGTCACTAAGTATGTAACATTACAAGCATTTTGTGAGGAGCTTATGGCCAGGCTTCTCACACCACCTAAGTTTTGAGCTTTGATATTATTTATTAGGTTCTTGGCTTATAGCTAAACGTCGAAGCAGAACCACAGCAATTTCATTCATTTTTAGAATTTTTGAGACGACATGTTAAAGCTAAAACTCTTGAGGTGTTAAAGTGGAAACCATTTAAAGCAAACTTGGTTCATATGTTGCCCATTTCAAGTTACCAGAAATGGTTTACTAGGTGTCCTCAGGGCACCAGTGTTAACAATTTGTCTAATGCTTCCACCTAACTGTCTAGACTTTACTTATAAAATATTATGGACCAAATTAACTAGCAGGCGGCCGAGTCCATAGTTATTCGTAGTAAACTATACTATGTTCAGATATACACTTTTATTGAGTCAATATTCGGTTTATTGAGTACAATATTTTAAGTGTTCAGACATAATATACGCAATATTCATTTGACAGTTTGTAAACAAAATAGCTGGTTGTTTCGACAACATTTTTTTTATTTTGTTCGTTGTTTTTATTTTGTTTTGTTGACATTTGAGTTGTGAAAAGTGTTCGGTAAATTGTAATATTCTCACTGAACATACTTATGACAGTGTTGCAGTTTAAGTTTTACTCAATATTATAACAATTTGCGTATTTATTCCGCAATAATTAACTGAAACTTTATATGAAATATTGAGCTCAATAATGGCATTTATTGCGATTTACGCAATAAAGGTGCATATCTGAACATCTTATTACTTGAATGTCTAAAATATATTTCTTTGAACACAAAATCAGATACAGTCCTTTAGTTTCACCTCTATTCTATGATTAATAACTCGCCGTAGCCTAGCAGGTAGTGTGTTGGCTTATCGGACTTGAGGGTACGTTTCAGGTCTAACATCTCCAACAAAAGAAAAATTACTGGAATATTTCTTCGGCGACTTTCTCTCAGCAAATTTCTGATAGAAACACTGAGAGTAAATGAAAATTGTTATGAAAAGTTTTCTCAAAAAATCTGTCGTTCGGAGTCGACTTTAAACTGTAGGTCCCACCACTCATGTATAAAAATTAACGAACACAACATAAGTGGTGTGAGAAGCTAAGTTGTAATCCTAGTTGAAGGATTGTAATGATCAAACAAAAACTAGCTAGCACTGAGGGCAAGTGCTGGCTCCCACAAGCGAGGGACCCCCAATCTCAATATCAGTGATGCAACAGAACAACAACAATCTTACGGCGTGCGGCTACATAAATGACAGACGACATACCTTCACTATAGACACCGGGACGACGCAGTCTGTCATCAGACCAGATGTAGTGAAGGGAAAGTGTGAGGCACTTAGCAATGTAAAACTACGGACAGCTATTGGAGAGTCCGCCACCGTCCACGGAAAAACAGAGGCGAAGGTGGCTATAGCCAATGTTTGTGTAAGTCACGTTTTAATTGTTGCCGATATTGTGGACGAGGTTATTATTGGTGCCGATTTTATGATAGCTCATGGCATCAATTTGAATATGGGGCAATAGATTATGAGTTGGCGGAATGTGGAGATACCTCTTGATGTGGGATACAAGCATTAAGTGCACGCCAGAAAGAAAGTTGCGGTCGAACAACTAAAATTACCACCTCAGAGTGAATCATTGATATGGGCGCGTATGCAAAGAGATTGGGAGGAAAACAGCTTGAGGGTTGTGGAACCAGCAGAAATACAGACGGATTTGTATGTATGTAGCTACATGTACTGAGGAAAATATTCAAAAATTTCCCTGAGTTTCTTTTAAAGAAAATATTCTCTGCTTTGCTTTACCAATTGTTTCACCATATTTTTCTATCACTTACTTAAGTGTCTTTAAAAAGCTTCTCTCAACACTTGACCAGATTTGTAATGCTGCCCCACTGTTACTTTATAAAAAAACAAAAACAAAAATTATTTTGAATCAACAGCAACAAATAAAATTTTTTGGAATTAAAAAAATATACATACACTGGCGACATTTTACGAAAGGAGGCTAAAAGAAAAACCCCATCGTCACACATCAAGCAACAGCAGGGTGTAGCGTATGGATATGTGTGATCTGAAGAGTTGAAAGTTTGGCGCCATCGGGATATATCAAATGGAAACCTAAAAAGGAGAGAGAAATAAAACCCAAAAACATATTTATGTTTGTATATTTATAACGAATATTTTTTATATTTAAAATGAGAAAAAAGAACATGAATGCCAACCACATATTTTATGTTTGAATATGAAAAGGAAAAAAAAACGAAATGAAATGAAAAGCGAAACTATAGAAAACACCATGGATAACGCCATGGGTGTGGAAGTGAATAACCAGAAACAATTTTCTTTTTTTTTTTTTCTTTTATTATTTTGGGAAACAAATACTCCATAATTGTTTATTTATATGAAAAATAAAAAAATTCATAGGAAAACACAAGCCAAACATGATCAATAAAATCGAAGATTTACTCGTATTTAAGCAGGCAGGGAAGAAAGTATTCATTAAGAAAGTCCGCTGCTAGACTAGACAACAAGTGAAATTCTTGTCAGTTAAAATTAATAAAAATTTGTTTAAGAAAAAATTTAATTTATTTTCATTAAAAAATTAATTCTTTAGTGGTAACCATAATGGCCATTGAAAAGTTTTGCATACAAATTTTCAATAACAAAACTTTATTCAAAAAGAACTCATTAATGTACTCAAACTGTAAGAAAAGAAATGAATGTAAACTTTTGTACTTACGAAATCCAAAGTTTTGTACTTAGCTTTGGTCACCCTTATATAGGGTAAGCCATTTAAAAGTTTAAAGTTCAAAATAAAAAACAACTAAAACAGTCAAACTTACTCTTTTGTTGTGAAGTACAATTATTTCGCTTAAAATTTGAATATTATTTCATTCATATGGCTGCCACGGCTGGCCTCACAGTACCTCATTCGATCGAAGCAATTTTCGTGCACTTTTTAGAGTATATGGCCTCGTGTCGCCATGGTCTAGTAGGTGGTCTGTCGGCTTATTAGATGTAAGACCACAGTTCAAACCCCATGTCAGACATTAAAAAATATTTCTTAGGCGACTTCCTCTCAGTAGATTTCTGGCAAAAACTCTGAAGTTTCACAAAAACCTGTCGTTCGGGGTCGACTTTAAGGTGTTGGTCCCGCCACTCTGAAGGGATGTAATGACCTATTATGTATGTATGTATGTATGTATGTATAGCCTCGTATTCGGCTAATTAAACGGCCATCAAACGTTTGACGCAAAAATTCGATTGTGGCAAGTTGCATCATTCTGTAGAAACCAAACATCGTTCACATCAATGCCATGAAGAGCGGGTACAGAAAAATCGATTATCACGATTGGTGTCTCCATTGACCGTAATGGTTGCGCCTTCCTAATGTTCAAAGAAATATGGGCCAATGATGCCTCCGCTCCACAACCCGCAATAAAAAGTCACTCGTAATAGATGCATTGGCTTCTTTAAGACTACGTGGGGATTTCCTGAGTCCCAAATACCGCAATTTTCCTTATTAACGTATCCACCAAGATAAAAATGGGCTTCGTCCGAAAAGATGACTTTTTTTGACAAAATCGACATCATCGTGCAGTTTCTCTTTGGCCCATCTAGCGAAGAAAAAAGGAAGCGGATGTTTATGCGGCTTCAACTCTTGAACCAATTGAACTTTGTAAGACGCCATACTGAGATCTTTTGGCAAAATTCGACGTAAATTCGTGAGTGAAATGTTCAATTCTTGAGAACGAGCACGAGTTGATGTTGATGGATTCTCACGCACACTCTCAGCCACTCAATATTTTCGAGTGTGAGGACTGTACGAGCACGCTCACGTCTTGGCGCATCAACACTGAAACCAGTTTCACGAACTCGAGCAACTAACTTGCACATACCGGGCACTGTTGGTTCATATCTGCGATCAAATTTTATACGACATTTTCATACAGTTACCAACGTATTGTCTTTGTTTTGCAAATAAATTTCCAATAAATCCCCACGTTCATCGAGCGTAAAACGATTCATTACGTTCAGTGGAGATAATATACTGAATTTTGTGACAGAATAGAATGACATAAGTATTGCCAGATTCGAAATAACTGATGGTTCAAATTTCAACCGATAGAAGGCCACACCCTATATTAACATTTCCCGCTTCACAATATTTTTTCCTCTTCTTTTTTTGCTTTTCTTACCCCTGTATTGTATAAATAGAAGCTTAAGTACGTTTAAGTAGTGCCATGAAACTTTATTTAATTCTTAAAACTTTAATTGCTCTTGTCTTGTATTATCTACACATTCTTTCTCTCTTCCTTTCTGTCTCTTTGCAGTTAAACCCTATTTTATGAAAGAACCCCATGACTTAACCATGTTATCTGGTCAAACAGCCACTTTTCATTGTTCCGTGGGTGGTGATCCACCACCGAAAATATTGTGGAAAAAGGAGGAGGGCAATATACCGGTATCACGTGCACGCATACAACACGATGATAAAAGTTTGGAAATCTCCAATATTGTGCCAGACGATGAAGGCACGTATGTGTGTGAGGCCCACAATAATGTGGGACAAATTAGTGCCAGAGCCTCATTAACAGTGCATGGTAAGTGCAATCGAAGAAGAAAATAATTTAAAAGAAAATTAATAAAAATCAAAACGAATTGCTATTAAAAAGAAGGGAAAGATAATGAAAAAAGTCTCCTTCAAAGGCTATCATTTGCTCTCGTCTTGTTTTATTAAATTTAATGAACAAAACATTTTAAAATCCTTCCTTGTCTTCAATTGTAGCTCCTCCTACATTTGTTATTAAGCCACAGGATAGAAAAATTGGCTTAAATGGTGTTGCCCAGTTTCCATGTGTAGCCGATGGCAACCCTCCACCCTCGGTGTTTTGGACTAAAGAGGGTTCCAGTACTTTGATGTTTCCCAACAACTCCTATGGCCATTTGCATGTGACTGTCGAAGGTACATTACAAATAAATGGCGTACAAAAAGATGATGCCGGTTACTATGTATGCTCGGCCTTTAGTGTGGTCGATTCAACAACAATACGAGCATTTTTACAGGTAAAAAAAAAAACATGTGATTATTTTTAAATGATATGTACAAAGCATGTGTCTATTAAAATGGAATTAAAAAAAAAAAATTGTTTTCATTTATCAAAAACATCAATTGTTGCTACAGGTTACTTCTGTTGATGATACCCCACCGCCTATTATACAAATTGGTCCTTCAAATCAGACCTTGCCAAAAGGTAGTGTTGCCATGTTACCCTGTCGTGCTTCTGGCAATCCCACACCACGTGTCAAATGGTACAGGGATGGCACCATCTTGCAAAGTGGAAATCGTTATACCATCGTGCAAGGTGGCTCACTGCGTATCGATGGTAAGTAAAAGGGAAAGAGATGGAGGAGGTTTTGATTTTAATTAAATTTTTGAATTAATTTCTTGTGCTCATTTTTAATTAATATTCTTCAATTTCGTTTCATTGTATCGTGTAGATTTACAATTAAGCGATTCAGGTTTATATACCTGTACGGCTTCTTCGGAAAGTGGTGAAACATCCTGGTCTGCCACATTAACGGTAAGTGTAAACGACTCTTGTTTTTTTTTATATTTTCAAAGAGTATTTAAATATGTTGTCTCAGTGTTGTTGTGTTTCCAGTGAAAGGGATTTTTGTTGTTGTTGGGAATTTAATTACCCATAAATCCTTTCTTGTATTAATTTTTGTTGTAACAACAACTAATTACAGTGCGGCAAAGGAACAATAAAATTTTGTAAGATTTTATGTTTCTTTATGTTGTAGTTGTTGGCGTTTCTTTTTTTTTGTGTGGTTTTTTAACACGAAAACATTAAAAATTTAATCATAAAATTAAGGAATGTTGTAAAGCGAACAAGAACAAAACGTTGTAACACCAACATTTAATTGGTTAGACACACCGAAAGAACACACACAGCAACAAAATTATTTTACGACTGTTTGCGTGGAAACTTTTCATATGCCAGGGGAGTGGGAGGCCCAAACAATTCTGACGCTGTTTAAAGTATCTTTAACGACAGCAAAGTATTTGTTTTTGTTTATTTTGATTTTTTTTAAATTTTTTTTGAAACTTAAACATGCTCTTATTTTAACACCGAAATTCTTAATGTTGCATTTGAAAGCCTATTTAGCGAAAGCGTATAACCCCAAAACACTTAAAAAAATAATAATAATTTAATAAAAATTTACTCACTGTTGTTTAAATTTAATGCCTGCTCCCTGGGCAGAGAGGTATTAGGGCCACTGAGCATTCAGTCATAGACTAGCAAGACGAGGTCCAGTTGCTAGATCTGTACGACCAGAATCAAACTGTAGTATTAATTGATCAATGGCCAAGGGTAAGATTGATAAGTATAAGCAAAAATGTGCACGTAGTTGGAGGGCAATGGACAATGAGTTGAGGATGGCAGTTTTCCACCAGAGTTTTTTTCTACATTAGCAATATTCTCCTCGATATGCTGTTTTCTTTAGTCATTCATGGTTTTAAATCAAGAAGACTAAAAGTAGTAGCAAAATGTTCAATAACTGTAGCAAATTGCTTGCTCGTTTGGCAGATTATATACACTGTCGGACAAAATAAAGTGCGGTTTGAAATATTTTTTGTTTTTTGATTAAAGCATATGTTTATTGCTTTCAAATGTTTTTAAATTATAGTTTACTTTTTAATTCGGTTAATATTTTATCTAAAAAGTATCATAACATTGAATTCTTTCTTTATATTTTCTATTTATAATAGAAACTATATGACACATAAGGAATTTCAAGTGACAAAATAAAGTAACACTTCACTAGAAAATATTATAAATAATTAAATAACTTCAAAATTTAGTACGAAGTTGGTCCTTCTTTATTATTTATGACTTCTCTTAATCTTTTCGGCATACTTAGCGCAAGGTTCTTCAAAGTACTTATGGGAATTGCCCTCCATTCGCTTTGCAGTTTTTCCCAAAATGTTTGAATATTTGTTCTGGACACCATCGGGTTTTTGTCATCTGAGATAGCCCAAAGATGCTCTATGAGGTTTAAATCTGGGCTTTGAGCAGGCCATTCAAATTTTTCAACATTATTTTCTTCAAAATATGTTTTAGCGACCTTACTCGTGTGCTTGGGCTCGTTGTCTTGTTGAAAGATAAACTCTCCCAAGCCCATTTCCTCCTCACTGCTGTAAAGATTTTCTTCCAAAACATTTACATAGTGCTCTCCAGTCATTTTGGAATCAATTTTAGCGAGTCTACCTACTCCTGAAGAGGAAAAACATCCCCACACCATGAGGCTGCCTCCATCATGTTTTCAGTATGGATAAGGTTTTTCGATTTAAGCCTTTGTGTTGGTTCACAGCAAACTCTTTTCCGAGTTTTGCAATTTTTTAGTTCATATTTTGACTCGTCTGTTCAAATAATTTTGTTCCAAAATGATTCAGACATATTTATGTAAATATTTATTTATGTAAATATTTATGGTGGGGGCAGCCTCATGACTTCAACATCATTCCACATTGGATATTATGAATGAGCAATTTGGGGCCATGATCATCTCACATGAGTGTGTTGCAAACAGACCACCGAGTATGTGCGTCTTCACCTTAGACGTTTTATTGTTGGAAGTTTTTAAGCCGCATGTGTATGTAAACAAGTCTTAAATCGTAGCGGTTTAAAGCCAACCCCGTCAGTAAAATTCAGCCTGCTTTATGCACCATAATCATTTGAAAATTAGACATTTAAAATGCATTCCAACCAAAGAAACGGTGGAAATTTTATTTTCTGCACATAATGGCATTAATAGGCCTTCCAAAGGAATCAAACATTTTATTTATTTTATTTATTATTATAATGAATCTGATGCAACAAGATCAATTATCTTATAAATTACAGCACCAGAATCAAATAAGTTACATAATTGCGATGATATCTCACAAGCATTTAAAGATAGGTAGGCCTTACTTCAACCGCAGATGGCCATAACAACATGTGTGATGTCGCCGTATTCTAGTAGGCAGTGTGTTGGCATATTAGACATCAGGGCACGGTCCAAACCCCAGGTCAGATATCTCCAACAAACTGAAATTTGAAAAATATTTCTTCTGCGATTTCCCTGAGAGTAAATAAAATTGCCATGAAAAGTTTCTCAAAATTTTATCGTTCGGAGTTGGCTTTAAACTGTAGGTCCGGCCACTCATGTATAAATTTAACACAAACAGCATAAGTGACAAGTTAGATTGTAATCTTGACTGAAGGGTCGTAAATACCAATTATTATATGTATGTAGATAATTCATTCCTAAGTAGATTGAGAAAACAGTAAGCAAAACCTGGACAAAAATTCGAACATCCCTTGCCTTTACCACTGTGAACTCTTGTAGTACCTCCCATTCAGAAAAACACACTTTTGCTTGCAAAATCATAAACATTTATCTACGATTGAACATCATTTCAAAAACTACTGAACATGATGCAACAGCCGTGATGTTTTTTGAGATGCAACAGAAACAGTTGCGGAATGAAAGTGGATTCAAATCTAATGTTCAAAAAGAATCATAAATTTCCAGGGCCTGATGCAAGCGGCAATTGCTTGCCAATGCTTTCAGTATCTTTTTGGATATTTTGTAAAGTCTTGTTTGACTAATAACTCCGTTTTTCATAAGAAATTTAATGGAGATTTTTAATTTAAAAATAAATTTTTAATTTAAAAACAATACCACTTGTTAGATAATTAGGTAATAAGGCGTCTGTCTATATGGTGAAAGTACAAAATAGTACCCATATTTCTACGAGATATGTGAATTTATTTTCAATATTTTTTCATCCGTTTTCTATTAGATTTTCTGTGTCATTTCTTTTGGTTTTTGTAAAAGCATCTTCAAAAAAACGTCCTCTTCAAGAGTTGTCGATTTTGTTGTTGTTGAATTTTTCAAAAATTATTTCATTTATTGCTTGTTTTTTGGGTTGCTCTTCTTAAAAACAATAATAATTCAAGTGTTTCAATAAATTTAAGAGAGTTATTTAAATGGAGGCACAACAAGCGTGTTGCTGCATAATAATGAAGTTAATTCGTGTTGAAACATACTCACACACACACACAATACATTCCAATGGCCCATATATGTAAGTAAGGAGAGTATCTCCACAGCAGTAATAAACATGTCAGGCATTGAAGGCACTAAAACAAGAGCAACAAAGTATTCGAAATAAATTTAAAAAAAAAAAGAAATTTTAAAATTATTATTTAAACATATTTTTTTCCTTTCTTGCGTAAGCAATTTCATATAAAGGGTGGCTCATATAAAAGTTTAAATTTAAATAGGTAATAAAACAAAATAGGTTTGAAATTCTGGCAAATTTCATGACAATTTATTGGAAACGATTCATTCGATCGAACCAATTTTCATGCACTTTTTCGAGGGTATGAGATCATATCTCGGCAATGGCAACACGAATGTTGGCCTTCCAATGCTGAATTGTGTCTGGTTTCTTGGCATAACACTTTATGGGTATTTTGTAAGAGCTTGTATCGCCAATAACTTCGTTTTTCGTAAGCAATTTAATGAAGATTTTCAGTTCAAAAACTTAATTGCACCCCACATAAAATAGTCTGACGGCGTCAAATCGCAGCTTCTTGGCAGCCAATTGACAACACCATTTCGACTAATTAAACGGCCATCAAACCTTTGTCACAATAAATCGATTATAGCATGAGATGTGTGGCAAATTGCTCGATCATGTTGAAATCAAACATCGTTCACATCAATGCCATGAATACCGGGTACTTAAAGATCGCTTATCATAGAGCGATAGGTGTCTCCATTGACCGTAATAGTTGCGCCGTCCTCATTTCAAAGAAATATCGGGCCAATGATGCCTATGCTTCACAAGTCGCACCAAACAGTCACTCGTAATGGGTGCATTGGGTTCTGTGAGACCACGTGTGGATTATTTAAGTCTCAATTATGGCAGTTTTGCTTATTAATGTACCACCAAGATGAAAATGTGCTTCATTCGTAAAGATAATTTCTTTTGGCAAATCGACATCATCGTGCAGTTTCTCGTTGGCCCATCTAGCGAAAAGAAAACGAAGCGGATATTCATGCGGCTTCAACTTTTGAAACAATTGAACTTTGTACGACGTAATACCGAGATCTCTTAGCAAGATTCGATGTAAACTGGTGCTTGATATGTTAAATTTTTGAGACGAATGACGACTTGATGTTAGTGGTTACAGCTTATGAAGTCGCCGTAGTCTAGTAGGTAGTGTGTTGACTTATTAGACGTAAAGCCAGGGTTTCGAGCCCCTGGCCAGACATCAAAACAAAATTCAAAAAGTATTTCTTCGGCGACTTCCTCTCAGCAGATTTCTGACATAAACTCTGAGGGTAAAAAGTTTCCCAAAAATCTGTCGTTCCGAGTCGTCTTTAAGCTGTAGGTCCCGCCACTCATTTATAAGGTAAACACAGACAACATAAGTGGTGTAAGAAACTAGGTCGTAATCCTGCCTGAAGGGTTGTAATGGCAAATTATGCATGTATGTATGTATGGTTACAGCTTCGATATTGTTGGGAGTACGCACTGTACGAGCACGCTTACGTCTTGGCGCATCAACAATGAAACCAGTTTCACGAACTTTAGCAATAAACTTGCATATACCGGGCATTGTTGGTCCTTCTCTGCGACCAAATTTTGTACGACATTTTCATGCCATTTCCGACCAATTATCTGTGTTTTGGAAATAAATTTCCAATAAGTGCCAACGTTGCTCAAACGTAAATCGATTCATTATGTTCAGTGGAGATAATATACTGAATTTTGTGACAGAATAGAATAACATAAGTATTGTCAGATTCGAAATAACCGTTGAGTCAAATTTAAACCAATAGATGGCCCACCCTATACAAACTATTTATCATTTGATTTATTTTTTCTCTTTTCATTCATGTTTCCCATAGAAATTTCATTGAAACAATTTGAAATTTTATTCTGGGAATTTTCATAAAATATTGTTGAAAAAAAAAACACGATGTAAAGCAAACATTACGTATAAACAAATAAACTCACAAGCAAACAAGAAAAAAATATAATTTATTTGCTTCTATTTTAAATGTTAATTACAATTCAAATGGCATGTCAGCCAGCCAGCCAGCCGGCCTGCTGTTACATGCATTTGCTGCCGTTTTATGTGCTGCATGTGTTTCACTCTTGAGCTACTGGAATCAACAAATTTTTATATCAAAATGTCATTACAATTCATTATTATCGTTTGATATTGTGGAAAAGATGAAAAAAAAAAATGAAAATCAAAAACTCAAACCTGATACAGATACAGATCCAGAAGAAGGAGGAGAAAAAATTTGGTTTAAATTATTCCCGCAATACAAAACAGTTACTGTCAATATTTATAGACGTTTTTTTTATAAACATACACATGTATGTACCTATGTACATGAAACATATACAAAAAAATGCATGCAAATGAAGCCAAGCCAGGCTCTGTATGCAGTTTGAATACGAAGCAGAAACAAAATTGATCAGAGAGTCATTAATTTCTGTTTTCAAACTTGCACTACTTCTTGTTCGATGCCAGCATTTTTTCCTCTTTTTTTTGTAAATTTTTCCTGACTCAAAAAAAAAATAAATAAAGAGAAATACACTTAAAACTGTTTTTCCTCCAATATTATGGCTTTCAGATAGGGTTTGTAGCAATTATGACCACAACATAACAGATTGACTTTTTCTATATGCAGCAGAAAATTACAAAAAATACAGAAAAAAAGAAATGCTGTATCGTATAAAAAGTATGGTGATATCATACGCAATTTATAAGTATCCCAATAGGCAATTTAATCAGCATTCCTATTCATGTAACTTAATTGGCCTTAAGAACCCGATTATCGGATTTCGTCCTGATTCAGCACATCCTTCCAGGTGCCTCTGCTATTTGCTCGCCTTCGTCACTCCAATCTATAACAGAGTTTCCTCGACTAGGTCCGCAAATCCCCACATCAAATACCCGTACTGCCGGAGCATTCTCCTCCATTCGAACCTGCGCACCAGCCGGATATTAATATGCTGCACAACGTTACATCATTGAGGAGCTTTTACAGCTCATTGTTGTATCAGATGCGGAAATCATCGCCAACTCGCACTGGACCGAAGATCTTACATACATACATAATTGGTCATAACAACCCTTCAGTCAGTATTACGACCTAGTTTCTCAAACCACTTATGTTGTTTGTATTTATTTTATACATGAGTGGCGGTACCCACATTTAAAAGTAGACTCCGAGCGACAGATTTTTGAGAAACTTTTCATGGCAATTTTTTATTTACTCTCAAAGTTTTTGCCAGAAATCTGCTGAGAGGAAGTCGCCGAAAAATTACTTTTTGTATTTTGTTGTGATGTCTGGCCTGGGGCTCGAACCCTGGCTTTACGCCTAATAAGCCAACGCACTACCTATTAGACTACGGCGACTTCACCTCAATCTCTTAAAATTACTTTGATTGACCAGCTAAGCAGGTGTTTTGTACGATGGAGTCCTTGACTGATAAGGCTGCCAGCTACCGTAGCATAGAAACAAAAATATCAACAAAGACAGTTCCAAGTGTTAACTTCTGGAATACATTAACGCAGTTTAGATTTCAAGTCTGTAAGCTCATGTTTAATTCTCCTTATCACAGAATCTTTATATTCAGCTTGATGCTATGAACATATGGTCCTTAAGTACACAGTGACCAGTCAGAAGGCAGGTCACTATCCTCAGCTCACTCCTGGATAGTACGATGCAATATTATGAGGTTAACTGATTCTGTTCAGGAGACAGTTAAGGAGAAAGTTCTCTCAATGTCCTCGAATAAATCTCGCGTCAGACTTATCCCACATTTTCCTAACAATAGTCCTCATGACCGCTTTCATATCAACGCACGTCAGTTTCTCTCATCGTATCATACGTCATTTGAACTGTTCTGATAGTTTATTTGTGAAGGCTGTACTAAGTTTTGTAAAAAAACAATAGCAATCCATTTAAACTTGATTGATATTGATTGACTGATTGATTGATGATTGATGATTGACTGATGGTTGACTGATTGATTGATGATTGACAGATTGTACGACTATTTGCTAATGAAGTGGTCGTCATTGAAACTCTCTAAGCTGTTACAATTTGTGGCCAAAGCTTACAGAACAAGTGATCATCACTTGGTCAATCTGGAGAAAACAATGGCCCACATGAAGCAACAATTGTGAAAGGAATTGTGTTTAATTAGGACATGATAAGGGTGGAACCATGGTTAGTAATCATTTATTTGAATCTACTGGTGCCAGTTCGATCTAGCAAGCAATTTATTGCATGCTCTTGATGTAGGTGAATTTTTTAGTTGACGAAAAATTCTCTGCTAAAAAAATTTTTGGAGAAAACGTTCTTTCTAAGGCAGAAAGCCTCAATAGATAAATCATAAATCTGGTCTGCAAAATTGTTAGTTTTTGCAAGAAGTTCTTGATGGTAATGTAACGATATCAAGTCCATTTAGTTCAACTTCATTACTAAAAGCAAACAACAATTTGTTCCAATTTAAAATTTGTCTGCCTTCTGGGTTATATATGCAGCTTGTCTGTGGTTTAATTTGCTTTTCAACGTCATTGTTAAGGCAACATTTTGTTGCACTTGCCTGCCTTAAAACCATAAAAAAGTTGCAGCTTTAGCTGTAGTTTGCCGTTTATGTAACACAGCAATTTTTTATTCGTAATTTTTTTTCTCGTTTGTTTTTTTTTTTTTTATTCAATTTCGCTGTAATACTGCTGATGTTTATGCATCAATCATAAATTTGCAGTTCCATGTTGGCAGGGTTATTTGATTTGTTCTGCTATCATTAAACAATTAATTCCACAGCCTTAAGGTCATAAACTAAAGAAGAATTGGTTGTCTTTAGTGTATCATGATACGATAGTTAGTAAACGATCAAGGCAGAGCTCAAAATCGTAAAAGTGCGCTTCACAGTGCATAAGATGGCGTACGTTAGCAATCAATACAAATAAGAAAGGGAATTGAAATGAGGCTTTTGTGACAAAAAACCTACCACGTTTAAAACCTTCTCTGCACTTGCAGACAAGCAGCTTTAAAGGTCTTCAGTTCAGTTTAGATAGGGAAATCTTGAGCAATTGAAAATCAGATTTTAAACTAGCGAAGTCGCCATATTCTAGTAGGCAGTAAGTTGTCATATTAGATGTGAGACCACGGTTCAAATCCCAGGTCATACATCTCCAACAAAACGAAAACATTCGGCGACTGACTCTCAGTAGATTTTCGGCAAAATTTCTGAGAGTAAATCCTGACTGAAGGGTTTTAGTGAACAATTATGTATGTATGTATGTATGCATGTATGTGAAGCTGCTTGGTCTTGCACGTATTGAAGGCAATCTAGTCACTCATTGGATAGCAAAGGCAATCACCAGAATATGTATGTCGGATGCTAAACTATTTTCGCTTTTTGTCGTATGATAACTCTGTACAGAATAAGTCCTGTGATCCCAACTGTCATGCGCTAGAATGAATACAAAAGATTTCCTTTGTGTTCTACTGATTTAGAAGAGGGTGAGAGAATTACTCTCCTTTGCTGGTACTGCTCTCCTTATGCTGAAAGAATCATAAGGAATTGGTCATGTGATCTTAGAAGACTACATAAGACTTTCAAATTCGTTTGACTAGTATTCAGTAGTCGTTAGGGAACATTAATGCATTAATGCCTCATAGGTTCCAAGAATATGTTCTAATGATTCATTTTTATTATCACAGAATCTTCATGTTGGGCTCGAGATAATCCCCATTCTGAATAATTATATTCTTGGAGTCTACAGTAGCCTGTCAAAAGACCGATTACCGACTTTAAGTTATTCCGTGATAGTCCAATGCCTGACTCAGATCTCCTGTTATTGTAATTTCCCAACGAAAGTCTACAGTGCCCTGTTAAAAGACTGGTTAACAACATCAAGTTATTCCTGGATTGTCTAATGTCTGACTCAGATCTCCTCTTATTTTAGTTTCCCAACAAAACTTTTGGTCGCTTCAAACCCAACTCGTCTCAAAAATATCTTTGCCTCTCTTTATTTTACCTTTCGTTGAGCATAACTTCTCGAACACGTGCTCTCATTTCACAGAAGGGTTATGGACCCATTAGCGGTATGAAAACTCATATGCTTACTCATTGCCTAAATTTCATACTCAAGACCTGAAACCCAGCACGGGGTAACCTTATTTTCGCGAACTAAGCGCTATAGCTTCTCTAGACAGACTCATACTATATTCGGTTTACCTCGTACCTCGAGTGCTCGAATGTCGGCCTGATTGCCAGATAGTACGGCTATGTCCTGTCTTCTTCCTTTCGCAGCTAATTTGAACCTGAGTTTCTTGAATTAAACATGTCTTTCATTATCGTAGGACAACGCTTGGAAGATATATGCCAGTTTCCTCAAGGACTCGCTCTGAAATCAAAAATTCCCTCTCCTATCCCAAGATCTCTAATTACGTGAAGGACAGAAGAGTAAATAGCCTTTAGCTTATTACACTCACCTTTGTTATAAAGTGTCGTAGCGTAGGATTTGCCAAAATCAGATAATCGAATGGCTATGGTCAGGGGACATTTAAGAAGAGGACTGTCAGACACTCAATCAGGGGGCTAATTACGTTCAAATTTCGTACAAATTTATTGTGATTGTATGGAAAACTTGAAATAATTTTGATCAAAAGTGCCACAATTAGCCCCAATTAGTCACAAAGTCCTCTGATGAATCTTGTATTAGCTTTGCCTCCCACTATCCTAGCCATAATCTCTTGAGTTCTGGTATTTACGGCGGACTTACATAAGTGCAACAAAGCCTTTAGCTCTGCTGTAGGACAGATTCTCATTGGCTTAGTTATACCATCTATCTATGCGTCTCTATATTTTGTCCAAATTCGCTTTAAGAAAGAGCATGTATACCATGATGTGCTTGATCCTGCAGAGGATATAATATGACTGGTCTTTCCAAAAATGCTTTCAATATAAGCCTTTCTTTAGCTCTTCTTTCCCTGTGGCTTGCAGCTTTCTGCCTGACACCTGCGTCTTAAGAAAAATCCACAAGAAAATCTTAACGGGATCAAATTCTACGATCTCGGTGGTCAGATAAACTAGCTTCTATGTAGGATGACCATGCTTTCAAATCGCTTTTACAGAATATTCTGTTGAAAGTATATATCATTGGTGTCCAGATCGTCCAGAGCATCCATTCCAAAGGAAGTTGGTAATCCTCGACCCAGAGTGCTCATCTTTAGAAGAGATAGCATTGTAGGCTCAAAATCCAGAGCAACATACATACATAATTGGTTATTACAACCCTTAAGTCAGGATTATGGACCTAGTTTCTCACACCACTTATGATGTGTGTGTTCATTTTATACATGAGTGGCGGGGCCTACAGTTTAAAGTCGACTCCGAACGACAGATTTTTGAGAAACTTTTCTTGACAATTTTATTTATTTTCAATCCAGAGCAAACTTTTTTCGGTCTGCATTGGATGGTCTCGGATTTCATATTGATTTATTATCGCCCGAAATTTGTTCAGGCCTGAGCGGTTATATCATGATATTCTTAGTCCTTCGGAGGATATCTTACGTCTAATTTGTCCTGAAATGCTTTCAATGTAAGCCTTTTATTAGCTTTAATGTCACTATTAAGGTCTTGCCCGGGTATATCCTTAATCTCACTGACATGCACTAACAACTTACAATCTCGAGACTTCTCTTCCAATTTTCCTTAAGCTATCCGGACTATATTGCTTCCATATCCTTGGCAGTCGATGCCCACTTCAGATACCTTTAATAAGAGTTCAGGTTGTAACCTAGCTTCACATTAGTGCTGCAAGTATGTACTCCACCTTCTGCGTACTTTTTGTGCTACTTGGTACTAAAATATGATTTTAAGCTGGAAACAGTGCTTGTATAAGAAATATTTGTATATTTTTTTTTTGATATTCGAAAATATTTACAAAAAAAAAATTCCAATCTTTTTATTTTTTTCGTTGTTGTTGTTAATTTCCATATAAATGACCGTAAACTTAATTTAAATTACCTGACATGACAGCCGCTGTCAATCACCATTAATGTAAATGACTGAAAGAAAGAAAGAAAACAACAACAGTAACGTTTGTCTTGTTAATGTTGTTGGTTTTTTTCTTCAACATTTTGGGAAAGTTTTATTCATTTTATTTTTTTCTGTTTTGTTGTGCTCTCTAGAGTTGGCATCATTATCGAAAACTGACGATAACAAACATGCAACATTCATTTCGACCACTTCTTAGAATTGATGTGAAAAGAATGTGTCATAATAGATGAAGAAAATATCTTTTAAAATAATTTTCTTTTCAATTTTTTTCTCTCTCTTTCTCTGTGTCATTTCATGCAAAAAATTAAAAAAAATGTGGAAAAAATATTCGATTGAATGGATGGATAACAAACAAACACCAGGTGGAAAAGAGCAGTTCATCAATATTGCATCGTTCAGCTGATCCCAGTACCTATCCAGCACCACCCGGCACCCCAAAAGCGGTGAATGTAACACAGAATTCAATTGCATTGAGATGGTCGAGAAGTCAAGAGAAGCCACAGGCAACAAGTCCAATAATTGGGTAAGTTTTTTAACCATTTTCAATAAGATATGTATGTATGTATCTATGTAGGTATATGTAGGTACTATGTTCAAGTTTGTTTTGTTTGTGTAAAAACAAAAGTCTCCCTCTGCCCTCTCTCTCTTGCTGAACTGTCGATTGTAGTTGCAAGTTCCTGGTATTTTGATGCTTCATTGTTGACTCTTTCATTTTGTTTATTAAATGAAGCAATTCTTTAGCTTTCTTTTTCTTGTTCTTTTTTCTCTTCCAATGAAAAAATATAGAAAATTTCCTATAAAATGAAGTTAGAAAAAGTTTCATTGGATGAATGAAAAAACAGAAACAAAACGTTGAAGAACTTGCCATATGCTTCAATGGATTGTTGATTGAAAATAATTTTCTTCTTCAGAATAATTTTTTGTTTGTTTTTGTGTTTGTTTTTCTTTTGCAAACAAATTGAAAACAAGCAAGTAAAGAGAATAAATTAAATGCAATTTATTAAAAACAATTTAATTTCCCAATTTTTTTTATTATTTTCTGCAAAAAATTTTGAATTTTCATTTTGATTTCTCGTGTTGCAGCATTGCTTGATTCGTAGCCTTACAGAAGGACCGATTTCACATTTCAATCGAACAGACTAAGCTTTGTATTTCTCAATATGTCTTATACATACTTGGTCCAATGATTCAAACCTTGTCTGTTCACTTCCTAAATCTCGGCTGTGTATCTACTGTGGAAGTTCTAGTCATAGGTATTGTACTGCCCAAGTGGAAAAACTGTTAAAAATTTTCAACATGTCTGTCTTCCAAAATGTACCAACACAAAGTTTGTATACAGTTCTTCTACGGTATATAAATTATGTAGATATTCAAAGTAACCAAACAATGCATCAACTATAAATCCGATGCCTGATTGCTTTTTGACTGCGTTAAAAATACACATTGACTACGTTTTGAAATAGAATACATTGTATATATTTTGTACATCGGCTTTATGAAACACTATACTTTGTTCAAACACAAAGCAACTAACATTTTGGAAGGCAACCCATGTCTGTTGGCCTCAAACCATTACAGTTTTGTACAGTTCAAGGGCATTATACTGGTTTTTGCTTGTTTCTGGTTATCATCATAGTTCATCCTTTATAATATATCCCTATAAAAGTTTTCTTGTGGACCACTAGACAGATGTCATCGACATCTCAAGTTTCATGAAGTGCTTACTTTTCATCACGACTTTTCTAGTACGATGTTGTAGAATATTTTTGTTAGGACTGAATAGGCAACGGATTAATGTTTTGATGGGGGAGACTCACCAAGTAGGTTTTCGTACCTCATCTGCTGCTGTTGTAAGCTTGCACTTGGCATACTGCAGCATTCCTGATAGCACGTACAGTGTTTTACTATCCAGCACTATAGTGACAAATTTATATGCGGTTTTCCAACAAGGAATTCTGTGACACATCACACCATTTCATGCCATTATGTGAGGAATACAATACAGTTCAAATATTCGCCACGACTTCTCTGGGGTGAGAGCATCGGAAATGTTCAATATTCCATGATTCTGGCACATAAATCAGACTGAATTTGGTCTCTGGTCACATGGATTATGTTGGCTTCAAAGCCCACTATGGCTTGTAACTTTTTGGAATATACATACATAATTGGTCATTACAACCCTTCAGTCAGGATTACAACCTAGTCTCGCACACCATTTATGCTGTGAGTGTTAATTTTATATATGAGTCGTGCGACCTACAGTTTTGAGAAACTTTTCATGGCAATTTTATTTACTCTCAGAGTTTTTGCCAGAAATATGCTGAGAGGAAGCCACAGCAGAAATATTTTTTCATATTTTCCTTTTGATGTCTGACCTGGGGTTTGAACCGAGGCCTGACGTCTAATAAGCCAATACACTACCTACTAGACTACGTCGACTTCTATACATATATGTATATAAGTATACCTGCAACATAAAAAGACCCAAGAAAACAAGAACAAATTTAATGGGGTCAAACCGCACTATGTCGGTGGCCAATTCACATCAGCTTCATGTGAGCTGAACGTGCCCACAAATCGCGCGGGCAAAACATCAAATGTGGAATGAGCTGTAGCGACGTCCTGCTGAAGTCATGCTTGGTTGATGTTCAGATCTTCCAATTTAACCCAAAAGAAGTTAGTAATCGTCGATCTATAGTGCTCGCTATTGTTGGTGAGATGGCCTGGTTGACTTCGTTCTCATAGAATCATAGACCGGTGTCATCGGTCTAACTCAAAATCTACAGTAAACAGTGATTTTTTTCTGCGTGCATTAGACGCTCCTGGATGTCAAAGGGCTAGTATCGTCCCAAATTGGATAATTTTGTGTACCCACTCATCTCGAAATTGGTTTCATAGACCTAGCTTCTCACACCACTTATGTTGTGTGCGTTGATTTTATACATGAGTGGCGTGACCTACAGTTTAAAATCAACTGCGAACGACAAATTTTTTGAGAAACTTTTCATGGCAATTTTATTTAGCCCGGTGTTCTTGATAGAAATCTGCTGAGAGGAAGTCGCCTCAGAAATATTTTTTTATTTTTCGTTTTATTGGATTTCATTTTAAAAACATTCATTTTACCATATTTTTTGAAAAAGGATATATGGAGAGCTTTTTATCCTTAAGAGCAAATTTAATAAAACTTTAATAAACCATTAACCAGGTAAAACTGCAACCTTTTTGTTAGTTTCAGTAACGTGCAGCCTTAATTTATTGAAAATTTTTAATTTTTGAAAATAATATTTATATGAGTTGAAAAATTATAAAAAGGATATGGGAAACTTCATATCCTTAAGAGAAAAATTTGTCAAAATTTCAGCTTCACACAGGGGATTTTATGTCCTAATGAATCGAATAATGGCTGATAACTCCCTCCTTAAGTGCCCCTGGCCAGAACTAGTAGAGCCTACGATTTTTACAGGTGCTTTGCAACGAGACTTAGTAGCAAAAGTGAAAGGAATGATCTCAAAGTTACATACTTTTTTCAAGTATTTTGTAGTATACAGATGGATCTTGGGACAGAAGTGGGAGTTTATAGTTGAAGAATGTCATATTCGGGGAACTTGAGAATCCTCCAAGCAGAAGTCTATGCCATTGAAAGATGTGCTCAATCCAACTTCAACGAAACCTACAAAGGACCGGGGCTTAGCAATACCAACTGAAAGTCAGTTCGACATTCGAGCACTCGGTTCTTATGACGTTAAATCGAAGATATTATGGAACTATGTAGGGATGCTGAAACAGCTAATAAGGCAAATAAGATGACCTTACGTTGGGTTCCAAGTCATGTGGGAATTCGTGGCAATTAGCAGGTAAATTAACTTATGGAAAGGGCAGCTTACACTCTGCTTGTGGTACAAGAACGTTTTTGCGTTTGAGGTAACAAAAACTTTTGTAGTGAAGTTGTAAAAAGAGGCAATTTGAGCTAAGCATCAAACTAACCTGAGATTGGTAACCTATCCTTTAAGAGAACACTGCAAAAAATGAACAATCGTAGAACAATTTTTCAGAATATGTATCGTCTCGAAACCAGTATGTAGATTCAGTAATGATAAGAATGCATCGTAAAAACCCATTCTTGGAGCTTGTAAAGCAAAGGCCCCAATTCACTTTTAGACTACGGCGACTTCTAAGATTATCATATTGGTTCAGGGAAAATTCAAGGTACCTTAAAGGTCTCTACTATTTCCAACGCTACTTCAAATTTTCCTGAATAATCTTCTCTATTTATCCTCTCATTATTTCTACTGTATGGCAGTTGACAGTAATATTTGTCATTCATATTCTTAATAACTAATATCAATCTCAGAATGGCGTTGTGACAAAGAGGTCGAGGAAGAGATTTTAAAGGTCCTGACCATATGTCCGTCATATTTTTTAAGTGTCAATAAAAGCATTAAAGGTTCTCTACTTTTTAAGAAAATTAAGAAATACTTCACTACACCTGACCTCTTTACTGCATAAATACATAATTGGTCATTACAACCCTTCAGTCAGGATTACGACCTAGCTTCTTACGCTTATATGCGTGTGTGTAATATTGTGAGTGTGAATTTTATACATGAGTGGTGAGACCTTTGAGAAACTTTTCGTTGCAATTTGTTTTTACTCCGAGAGTTATTGCCAGAAATCTGCTGAGAGGAGGTCGTCGAAGAAATATTTATCCATGTTTCGTTTTCTTGGAGTTGACTGACCAGAGCTTTAACCACGACCTCATGTATAATAAGCCAACACTAGACTACTGCGTCTAGTAGGTAGTGTGTTGGCTTATTAGATGTAAAGCCAGGGTTCGAGATCCAGGCCAGACATCAAAACAAAATACAAAAAGTATTTCGTCGGCGACTTCCTCTCACCAGATTTCTGGCAAAAACTCTGAGAGTAAATAAAATTGCCATGAAAAGCTTCTCAAAAATCTGTCGTTCGGAGTCGACTTTAAACTGTAGGTCGTAATCTTGACTGAAAGGTTGTAATGACTAATTATGTATGTATATAGACTACTTCGATTCCTTATAGCATCGCTTATATCCGTCCAAAAATGGAATGCAACTTTCGTGTTTTGGCCGGTGACTAAAAGTTTATTTTGAGCCTTCTCAACCGTACACAGGGAATGACTGTGGATATTAATGGTACTCATTAGGACATTGTCTAAAGGCAACTTTTGTTTCGTATAATCTTGCTGTCGCTACTTCAACGGAATATCCCCTCGAGTACATAAACAGGCTTGTTCCTCAATATCACTGTCCCGTATAGTAAATTCGTTCGTAGTCGACTGGTCAATGGATCGCATAATATATTAAAGAGAGAATTCTTGTTTTAGCCGCTCATTCCATATATAGAATTTTGCTCCTCCAATAGTTCTTCCTGTCGTAAACATTGCGTCTTCGTCTTTCTTGTTTCCCATAACATATTTTCATACATTCATACATAATTGGTCATTACAACCCTTCAGTCAGGATTACGACCTAGTTTCTCACACCACTTATGTTGTGTGTGTTAATTTTATACATGAGTGACCTAGCGGGACCTACAGTATAAAGGCGACTCCGAACGACAGATTTTTGATAAACTTTTCATGGCAATTTTATTTACTCTCAGAGTTTTTGCCAGAAATCTGCTGAGGAGAATTCGCCGAAGAAATACTTTTTGTATTTTGTTTTGATGTCTGGCCTCGAACCCTGGCTTTACGTCTAATAAGCCAACACACTACCTGCTAGACTACGGCGACTGTGTGTTCCTAAAAAACACTGTGCCGTATATTCTAGTCGTTCGTAGTCGAGTGGTTGGTAGATCGCATAACATATCAAAAAGGGAATTCATTCTTTAAACGCTCATTCCACATATAGAATTTTGCTCCTCCAGAAGTTTTTCCTGTCGTAAACACTGCTCCCTCTTTCTTTCTTGCTTCCCATAACATATTTTCCCAGTTCCTAAGTAATGCACTGCATGAGTAAGGGTTCATCCCCTGAGTGTTGTTAGTAAACCAAAAAAAAAAAAAATTGATTCCAATTAGATCACTCCTCTTAGACTGGATCCAAGTAGATGTGAGAACCGCTTGATACCCCAATCGTACCTAAATTGTTAAGACTGTTGGAATCAAAATAATTTATTTGTGGGAATCATAAAAAAGCATTAAAATATTCTGAAATCAAATCAAAATACTTCGATTTTATTCTTTTTGAAGTTCTATTCATTTTTAAGCGGCTGTTTTCTTTTCGTGATTTGATTTCCTTTTTTTGTGGTTTTTGGTTATTCATTATTATTGGCGTATTTTTTTCGTTTAGTTTTTCTAAACCTGCCATTGATATTGGCCAATAAAAGACCATGCGATTTAGACCAGCTGCTGGCTAGAGGCTTTTATTTTACATTGAGTCCCCATTCAAAATTTCCAATTTCTTTTGCATCGATTTTTTTTTGGATTAGAATGTTGCATGATGCATGCATGTATATGCCACATGTTGGTTATGAATTTTTTTGTTTCGTTAAGCCAAAATAATTTAAACAATGGCAGATAATAAATAGAGAAGAGGGATAATTTTAGTGGCAGCGAAATAGGATTGGGCTTGGAAAGAATTTTTTTTACAACTCGCCCTTCTTTAAAGCAACCAATTTATTTGATTTAAAAATAGAAAAACGCAAATATTTACCACACTTTAATAGCTAAGAGTACCATATTCTATTTAAAAATGCTTTTCAAAAGAACGTTTCTTTGCCTTTATGGCCGCTGTAAAGCCTTTAACAATTCGCCAAAAAAAAGCAGAAAAAATTGGAAAAAATCAAAAGAAAATAAAGTTCGAAAATGTTGGCCATTGTTTTCTTTACCACATGGAATTTTTTTGTTTTTTTTTATGTTGCCACTCTCTTACATTGTTGTACATGCAGTTGTTACTGTTTGGCTGTTGCATTGTTATATTGACTGACCATTTAACCATTTAATATGGCTGGCCTGGCCTGGCCCGTTTTCGATATATTTTATGCTTTCGACACGGCTTGTGGTGCTCCACTACTGTTACTGATACTGATGATACGTTTTCGTTTTTCTTTTCATTTTGGTTTTGGCGTGGCTTTTTTAAATATTTTGCATTGCTTTTATTGTTTTGTTCCTGTAGGCCTTTGTATTAGCCATTGCTTGCCATGTGCCATGAAGTTATGGTCCACGCCAAAGTAAGTCTGTTCTTTACCAAATACAAGCATAAGCAAAAGCAAAAACCATACAAAATGCATGGCAAGTAACAGCAGAAACGCATTACAGTTCAGTTTAGTAACAAGAATGTGAGGCTGAGGTTTTAAATTGAAGGCTGTAGCCTGCAAATTTTAACCAAAAAGTAACAGGAACAAAAAAATGTTTGACTTTGTGATTAGAAATTTAAATTCTTTTTGGTAAATTAGAGCGTCATGTAAATGAATCAAATCATTAACGAATTTGGGACAAAAACAAGCCAAGTGAGATACATGAGCAAGGGCAAATGACGTCATCGGTAAATATTTCTTTCAAAGTTAGCGAAAATTTTGTCAATTAAAAGGGCAGCCTCTCACACCACTGATGGTGTGTGTCTCAATTTTATACATGAGTGGCGGGACCTACAGTTTAAAGTCGATTCCTAACGACAGATTTTTTGAGAAACTTTGCATGATAATTTTATTTGCTCTCAGAATTTTTTCGTTTTGATGTCTGACCTGGGGTTTGATCCGAGGCCTCTCGGGCTCACACACTATCTACTAGATCACGGCGACTTCACGTAACATCAACTTGATGGAGAATAAATCTTCAAGGCGGAAACTTCTCAAAGCAAGAGGGCAATTGCTCAGTATTATTTTGTCATCAAAATCTAAGTATAGTGAGTAGTATCGTGTGTGGAAAGTGGCTGCGATTTATTTGAACCACGTGTTCACCACGTTTAAACAACACAATTAACTTGCGAAAAATTGTGGCACCCACTATTCGTTTTTTCATAAAACGGATCACTAACCGTAGCAAAACAAACAAAATATTCTCACGATTTTCAATTTGTGCAATGATTTCATTCGTTAGAACAACTGCAAATAATTTTTTGACTGAAATAAGTTGAACTACACTAAAGTACGCATAATTCAGTTGGTATTCGAATCAGTTTAAATGTGTTACAGTGGGCAACAAAATTAAAATCATTTTAGTCCTGCTTGAGCAGTGTATAATTAAATTGATACTAGTTTATGGTACGTAAATGTGCCTATATTTACAAAAGGGGTAAAATGTTAAACGATTCATAAAATCATAATAAAGTCTTGGGTACTAAGGTTAATTGAAATTTTAAAGAAATTATTTGGTACGTTTTTATCCCGCGCTATGTACTCCATTTATTATTACAAACAACAAAATTTGGAGAATCTTAAAACGTAAAATTATAATCCATTTAAGGTACTTTTTTAGAAAAGACTTATTCAATGGAAAATTCGAAAAATTAACTGCCATTTTTAAAATATAAATATGTCTGCCACTATTGATAAATAAAGTTCTTTTTATGGTACTTTATATGTTAGTTCATTTTAAAATAACATTTTTAAACTCCTTCTTTCATTCCACTATAATGAATAAAATATTTTTTTATTTAGATTTGGTACCATCTGCAATCAAGAATAACCTTTTATTTGTATTTGGTACTATTTCAGAAAAAGTACCTTATCGGAAATATAAATGCCTTAATAAAAATTCCTTTAAAATATAGAATTTATTTACATTTTAATAAATGTATTGGAACTAAAAATTTCTAATGTTGTTATGAATACAAATAACTTTAAGTACTTTTTTTGTTGGTACTCTTTTGAAATCTTTTTTTATTATTATTGAATCTTTCCTAAAGAAATTTACAATAGTTTTCAAATCTTAAAGCTAGTTTTGAAGATTAATAGTTAGCACCAGCGTGTTAACTATATATTGTATTCAAATCTTATAATAATACTGCATTAAAAGTTAGGGTCAGTGCAGCCGTCGAGCGAGGCTCAATGTGTCACTTCGTTTTAACCTCTGATGGCCGTCGAATTGAAGCAGGTCCCTTGCCAATGCGTTGGGATGAATCGTTAGTTTACCGACGTATTTTATGGCGAATTTTTTAATTTCTTCCTGAATTGTAGGAATGTTGAGATCTCTTTGGATATTGTCGTTACGAATATAACATGGAGCGCAGACAATTTGTCGTGAAAGCTTGGACTGTCTTCTTTGTAATTTCAAAACGTTAGACGCGCAAGCACTGCCCCAAAGCTGAATACCGTAGGTCCATATTGTCTTTATAATGCATTTGTATAAAAGAAACTTGTATTCAAGGTCTAGTGTTAAATTAGGACCAATAATTCAGTGCATTTGAGCGGATTTCAGCTAAATGACCCCTAATTTGGCCTCGATGTGGCAGGACCACATTTGAAGTGATTTTCAACAGGGACATCAATATTATTTATTTTTATTTGTGGGCAGTCTTGATTTTTTTTTTTTTTTGAAGTCTTGTTTAAAATTTTTTGAGAGCATAGAATTTGTTTTACTTTTAATAACTGCATTTGGTAATCTGTTACTTATAAGTTTATGGTCTTAGAATTGTTGTAAATAAGCTAAAGTACTTTTTTGGTACTTGTTTATTCAGTATTACGGTTAAAAGATGATTTAACTATTTATTTGGCACTAAAAAGGCAATCTTGGTACACGGCTATTTTTATTTCTTAATTGGTCGCTACAAGCCTTTACTTAGGATTACGACCAAGCTTCTCATAATAGTCACATGGTGTGTATAAAGAGTGGTGGGACTTTCAGTTTAAGGTCGACTCCAAACGACAAATGTTTAAGAAACTTTTCATGGCAATTTTGTTTACTCCCAGACTTTTTACCAGAAGACTGCTGAGATTAAGTAGCCGTATTCGTTTTTTGTTTTGTTCAAGATGGCTGAGCTGGGATTTGAACTGCGGACTTCCATCTAAGAAGCTAACACAGTATCAATTAAACTTCAAGGTCTAAAGTTGTTAATTTTTAAATCACAAAATTTATTTCCACTTTTTTTGAAATCTATTTTTAACCAGGGACGATCCTGGCCTTATGTTGCATGCCACACAGTACTTAGTATTAAGAAAAAAATCATTTCAATAGCAGACAACATTCAACAATAATGGCAGCTAAAATGTCTATTTAGTAGAGTTTCTGTTTTTAATTTTTTTCTTTAACTCTCCTTTTGTATACTTTTTTGGCTTTTTAACCATATTTTAGCTACCACAGAGCACACAGAATGAACTGAAAAAAAAGGAAAATTTCTATGCATGTTATGGTTGCATTTTGTTTCGTTTGTACGAGCGAATATTAACATTTTTGGGTGTTGTAGGCCAGTGGCACCTTTTCTGTATTTAGACAGTGAAAGAGTACGAAAACTATTCATTTTTTTTTTTTTATTTTCTAATAATTTTTTTCAGCGTTTTTGTTGGAGATTTCAAATATAAGATTAACGGCCAAATTAGCATAATGAAAACTAAAACCAAGAAAATAAAATGCAGGAATTATTGAAAAAAAAAATTATTTTTTTTTTGTTGTTTGTTCATAAGGCTTGCAGCAAAATTTCCATTGTTTTGATCGAAGAGCGTTTTTTCTGTTGTTGGCAGTTGTTTGAAAAATTTATAATAGAATTTTAAGAGAATTAGAAGCATTTCAAAAACGGATTGGAAAGTATTTATACAACAGAAATAAATGAATTTTTTGTTAATTTATTGAAACAACCATGGTGGGATGTAATACATACATACATACGTTATTGGTCATTACAATGGTTCAGTCAGGCTTACGACGCACACGACTGATGTGTACGTGTTAATTTTGAAATGCGTTTCAGCACCTACAGTTTAAAGT
This sequence comes from Sarcophaga subvicina, assembly GCA_936449025.2. Classification (NCBI taxonomy): domain Eukaryota; kingdom Metazoa; phylum Arthropoda; class Insecta; order Diptera; family Sarcophagidae; genus Sarcophaga; species Sarcophaga subvicina. Next base: position 27,657,552 of record OW388084.2, read on the forward strand.
CGAGTCGAGATCGACAGACTTTTAAGAAACTTTTCATGGCAGTTTTATTTTTTCTTTTAAATTTTGCCAGAAATATGCTGAGAGGCAGTCGCGAAGAAATATTTTTTCTAATTTCATTTTGTTGTGGACGTCTGACCTAGGGTTTGAACCGTAGCCTCACGTTCAATAAGCCAGCACACTACTTACAGGACTACAGTGGTGGGGTGTAGTGGATTTAACAAAATAGGGATTTCGTAAAGGACAATGAAGATGTAATTATTAAACATAGTAGTATGGCGTGGTGTATTGGAAAATATGCTGGACTACAAAGTCTACCATCTTAGTTTCAAACGCGGCAAACTAACGTAAATATTATTTATGTTCCAATGAAATAAAAAGTTTTGAATCTTTTAAACATACATGTTACATCGTTGCTATAAGAAGCATAGCGTTTCTAAACGTCAATTTTCTTTCGAATGAGGAAATGATTGTAACACTGCATCGTAGTCTCTTAGTCGGACTTAAAGTCAGACGTAAATTTTCTGTTGCCTGTAATCCCATTTGCAGTTGCAACAACTAGGTGAACAAGCTCTGTCGATTGAGAATGTAAAATTTCCGTGATACTAACCTTGCCGATGTTCACCAATAGTCAAGCGCATTGCTCACTGCTTATTTGTAAGGTAATTTATATACAGCAAGCCTTTATAGCTACAGACTGTTCACTATTCTATTCCGTCCACTAACATGTGACACGTGTGGTTGTCTAAAACTCGGTACCTTCAAACTGCCAATTCAAGGTATTGCCGTCTAAATCTTTACAAGCGTGCAAGAATGTTACCGGGAACTTTTTCTATAAGAAGTATTATTGCACACACAACATACGTGGTGGGAGAAGCCAGGTCGCGCTCCTGACTGAAGAGTTGTAGGGACCAACTGAGTATGTATTTAACGAAAACTGGATTAAAAAAGATGGTGTTAAATCCACGATTGTTACCAAAAAGGTAATCCCTTGTGGGATTGGAAAGTATTTGTTCATTTGTTTGTCTAAGTTCAGACTGGTCATTATTCATACTGGTCGAAGAATTGATGTTGATCGGTAGTGTGAGCAACTAATGCGATAGAAGCAAGCAATTCTATTTAAAATTCTTATAAAATTTAAATTCACTTATATTGTGTGTGTTGATTTTATACATGAGTGGCAAGAACTACAGTTTAATGTCGACTCCGAACGACAGAATTTTGGGAAACTTTTTCATGGCAATTTTATTTATACTCTCAGAGCTTTTGCCATAAACCTGCTGAAAGGAAGTGGGCGAAGAAATATTACCTCACATTTAAAAAGACAATACACTACCTACTAGACTATGGCGACTACAAGGAGTTCTATGCTGGTGGAAAAATATCTTTATTCCAAAAATGCCAAGATATTTTGTAATCTCTTGCTATTTGAAAAAATTTTACAAGCAGGTCTATTAATCAAAACTTGGTACACAAAACGGAATGGCTTGCTATTGAGAAAAAGGTGTGATCCCTCTTGTTTTTATTTCCAATCCACATATAAGTTAGGTTCGGTTAGCAAGTAGCTTGCCGTTCACAGGCAAGTTCACTAGGTGGTTATATGGCGCAATGTATTACCCAGTGTGAGGTGAGTCCCCTAGTCATGAGTCGCCGAACACCGGATGAAACCGACCGGTTCCCTTAGCGGCACGTTGCTTTAGTGTCACCCAAAAACCAATGACGTCTGTCATGAAGTGCTGGGTACTTGTGTAAAAGGTATTGCACCGATTTCGTTCCCTCCACATCCACACACACATGTCACACCGCAGCTTCTTGGCGGCCATTTTACATCACCATTTCGTCTAATTAAACGGCCATTTAACGTTTGACGCAAGAAATCAATTGAGACATGAGATGTGTGGCGGGATGCAGCATACTATTGAAACCAACAATCGTTCACATCAATACCAAGAAAAGCGGCTATAAAAATATCGGTTATCATGGTGGGATAGGTGTCTCCATTGACCGTAATGGTTGCGCCGTCCTCATTTTTAAAGGAATATCCGCCAATGATGCCTTGCGTCCACAAGCTGCACCATACAGTCATTCATACTGGGTGCATTAGCTCTTCTGTAAAACCATGTGTGAGTTTTCTGAGCCTTAAATGCGGCATTTTTGCTTATAAGCGTACCCACCAAGAAATGAAAATGAGCTTCAGTCGAAAAGACAATTTTTTTTTGGCAAAATCGACATCATCGTTCGTTGGCCCATCTAGCAAAGCTGATGGCTTCGACTCTTAAACCAATTTAACTTTGTAAGACATCTTATCGAGATCTTTTCGCAAAATTCGACGTGAACTGGTACGTGAAATATTCGATTCTTAAGAAATGAACTCACTCTCTCAGCCACAGCATCGATAATCGATCGATACAGTGTACGCACTGTACGAGCACACTCATGTCTTGTCGCATCGGCAATGAACTTACGTATACCGGGCACTGTTGGTCTTTCTTTGATAACAAATTTTGTGCGACATTTTCGTGCAATTTCCGACCAATTATCTGTTTTGTTCAAGCACGTTTAGTGGAGATAATATAATGAATTTTGTGACAGAATAGAATGACATAAGTATTGCCAGATTCAAAATGGTTCCTGTGGTTCAAATTTTAAGTGGTAGATGGCACATCCGATAGAGGTTTTGAGTAGAGTTGTATTTACTTCTCTGACTGTACTTATATTAGGTGTTTTCGTCCTTCATTAGAATTATTTCTTTAATAAAAATTTTTTTTCTTTTTTCCTCTTTTTCTCTGCAGCTATACGGTGGAATATTTTAGTTCGGATTTACAAACCGGCTGGGTTACTGCAGCTCATCGTGTGCCAGATCAACAAATAACGGTAAGTGTAGCAGAATTTTAATGTACTCTGAATTTTAAATTATTTTATAAAAGAGAAGAGAAGTTTTTTTTAATTTCCAATAACAAGCACTTAAAAATCAATTTTAACAGGTGATGGTGATAATGTGGAACCTCACTTTACTTTGACACAAAATGTAAAGTGTTCCGTTACAAGCAAATAAAAAACTGAATTTTCTATGCATGTATTACCATTAAATATCCTCAATATAAAGTACAATAAAAATAAAAAACGAAAATTTTCATTATTAGCCTTGGAAAATCAAGTAAAAATATGTGAAAAGTTTTCTTATATGAAAAAAACTACGAAAAACTAATATCGTACCGAAAATAAGCATCCAAAGGCAGCAACACCCACTTTTCTTTCTGTTGTACACAATTTGTGAGTGTTTAAATTTGGCAAATATTGCAAAAGTTTCGACAACCAAATTTTCATAGAAAACAATGTTTTTCGAAAAACATTTTAAAAACCAAGCAAATCTCACTTTTTTCAATGACACCGAAATACATAAGTTTTTTATTGTTCATTTTAGATTTCTGGCCTTAAGCCGACCACATCGTATGTGTTTCTGGTGCGTGCAGAGAACTCGCATGGTTTATCGGTGCCTTCTGGTCTATCGAATGTTATACGTACGTTGGGCAATGAATTGGGCACTGTGCCGCCAAGTGAAATATCTGAGGCTCGAGCTGTTTTAAGTGGCAAGGTAAGTGTTTTCTTTTTTTTAATAATTTTAAAAGTTTAAACCAACAACAATAACAACAAGTGATATTTGTATTATATTCCATAAAATTAAATAAAATATCATCATGCACTTATGTAAACTAAATGTAAAACTTATTGTTCCGGAAAAGTACACATTCAATGGAGCATGTAAAGTCGAAATACCTTGAAACCAGGTCACCAAAATAAAATACCAGATAAAAGGAAAACACTTGATGTATGAGAGCAATATCTGCGTTAGCGATATGATTACATATGAAAGTTATGCTATTTGAAAAACAAAATTTAAAAGAAAGTTCGAGGAACTTTCACTTCTGTACACCTGCAGACTTAGTCTTTCATTATTATTTTTTATTTCTCAATTGGATTTTTAAAATCTTTATCACTCACAATGCCTGAGGACGTCTCACAATAGGTAAAACCATCATTTGCCAAAAAAAGTAGGCTAATATACTGAAATTCAGTCATGACTGTTCTCTAAATGTTTTAAATTTCTTTTTCTTCGCTAAGGATCTCCATTTCACTTACTTTACATACATACATAATTGGTCATTACAATCTTTCAGTTAGGATGACAATCTAGCCTCTCACACCACCTATGTTGTGTGTGTTAATTTGATTGCTGATAAGTGACCTACAGTCAACTCCTAACGACAGATTTTTGAGAAACTTTTTTATGGCAATTTAACGTTACGCTCAGAGTTTTTCTAAAAAACTGCTGAGAGAAAGTCGTCGAAGAAATATTTTTTCATTCACACACCTACTAGACTATGGCGACTTTCACTTACTTTACTGCTGTTATTTTTGCGCCTTCGCTTGTAAGAATGAGTGACATCATATGTATGCTATCCATCAAAAATTTTGTGTGGAATCTAACATCGTTTAAACGTCCGCCACGGGTGCTCTAGGTAGAGTGCAGCACAATTTTCCAAATTTTAATGTGACGCATAAATAAGGCTGAATTTGGCCGATTACGTAGGTTATATTGGCTTTGAGAACCGTTGTGGTTGTGGTGACTCATTCTCATACAACTGCGACTTAAGAATATCGCACAACAAAAAGTCTAACAAGGTTGAATCGTACGACTTTGGTGGTCACTTCACATCTCCTTCATGTGATATGACTGTGCCCTAAATGAGCTCGCGTAAAATATCCTATTTAGCATGAGCTGTTTGGCACCTAGCGCCCTCATCTTAAAACCATGTATCCAGGTCATCCAGTTCACTTCATAAGAAGTTGGATAATTCTGGCTACTGACAGTAAAAGTCGTTTTCAAGTGAATATTTACCCCAAATCATAACCTTTTGGGAATGCTTTGAAAGGCTTTGGTTCTCATGTGAATTCTTATCGCATTCAAAAATTTTGTTTGTTCACATAACCATTCCTCGAGAACTGGGCTTTTTAGGTGCAAACGATTTTTCAATTAAAATAAAGGTCAGTTGCCAACTAGGACTCAGCCTATTCTACGGTCCACAATAATTTAGCAAAATGGACTAAATAAATGACAAATAATTTGAAAAATGCGGCTTCATTAAGATGGTCGTTATCAACTGTCAAATTTTCAGCATGCCCTGTTGGAAGATCCTTTGTATATTAAATTTAATTTAAAATCTTATACTGGCTGACTGTTTCACAGTCTCTAATGAAGTCGCCAGTCAAAAATTTATACCAAACAGGGACTTTTGAGACTTTTCGGACGCTCTTGCTCACGTTTCCATTCAAACAGAAATGGGCTACCACGCTGGAGATAATTTTTCTATGAAAATTTTGGTCAGTTGTCAACTGTTTCAGAGCATCATTCAGCGAATAAATATTATTGTCTATGGTCGTTTACATAAACTTCCTCGGTGAGTTGAATGTTTTACGGATTCTGGCCAAGTACGATGCATATAAGTGGTGGAAGTAGTAAGAAAACTAGAGAGTGACATTTCTCTGAAGTTTTCAGAGCGTTTCATTTCAACGAACATTGTATTGATTTGCTAGTCCAGGATATTAAGAGCATTTGACTACTGAGTTACTGTAGTTTCGTAGGTAGTGTTTTGGCTTATTAGACATGAGTTCGAAGTTCAAACGCCAGGTCAGATATTTCGAACGAAATATAAAAAAATATTTTTTCGGCAACTTCCTCCCAACTGATTACTGGGAAAAAACTCTGAGAGCAAAATAAAAATTGCCATGAAAAGATTCTCAAAAGAATGAATTGAAAAGAATGAAAGAATTTCACATTATTTGTGAAATATAACTTCGTTCAAATGTGCGCCATGGCTTCTTTGTGTTGAGCGCATAACAAATGTATAATTTCTCATGACTTTGACGTACAAATCAGGCTGAATTTGACCGTTGGCATATGGGATACGTAGGCTTTTCAACAGGAAAATGTCTAAATTCGCAGCACTTCCACGTGAGATGACCAAGCGTCAAATCATTCATGCAGAATATTTATATGGTTAGGTTAGGTTAGGTTAGAGGACGTGTACTTATTAATTAAGACAAGTACAGTACCCGGAGGTCGAATTGACCAATTGTACTATATCCTAGTTTCCCACACCCCTTATGTTGTGTGTGTTAATTTTATACATGAGTGGTGGGACCTACAGTTTAAAGTCGACTCCGAACGACAGATTTTTGAGAAACTTTTTCATGGTAATTTTATTTGTTCTCAGAGTTTTTGCCAGAAATCTGCTGAGAGGAAGTCGCCAAAGAAATACTTTTTGTATTCTGTGTTGATGTCTGGCCTGGGACTTGAACCCTGGCTTTACGTCTAATACGCCAACACACTACCTACTAGACTACGGCGACTTCAACTTAGCACCATCCTATTAAGAAGGCAGAAGGAAGTTAGTTAGTTAGTTATAGAGCGACAAGGTCGTCCATCAAAAATTTATACAAAACTGTGACATTTTCAGAATGTATTGGACGCTCTTGCTTACGCACCCATTAAATTTCAATTTTTTTCTATGAAATTTTGGGTCAGTTGTCAACTGCTTCAGAGCACCATTCAGCGAATAAATGTCATTGTCTATGGTCGTTTACATACAGTTCCTCGGTGAGTTGAATGTTTCACGAGTTCAGGCCAAGTACGATGCATATAAGTGGCGTAAGTAGTAAGAAAACTAGAGAGAGTGACATTTCTCTGAACGTTTTCAGAACGTTTCATTTCAACTAACATTGTATTGTTATACTGAGTTACTGTAGTTTCGTAGGTAGTGTTTTGGCTTATTAGACATGAGTCCGAGGTTCAAACGCCAGGTTAGCTATCTCGAGCGAAATATAAAAAATATTTCTTCGGCAACTTCCTTCCAACTGATTTCTTGCAAAAACTTTGAGAGTAAATAAAAATTGCTATGAAAGGATTCTCAAAAGAATGTGTCGTTCGGAATCGACTTAAAACTGGTCCCGCAACTGGTGTGAGAAGCTAGGTTGTCATCCTGACTAAAGGGTTGTAATGACCAATAATTTATGTATTGATGCCATTATTTGTGAAATATAACTTCGTTCAAATGTGCGCCATGGCTTTTTTGTGTTGAACGCATAATAAATGTATAATTTCTCATGACTTTGGCGTACAAATCAGGCTGAATTTGACCGATGTATATGGGATATGTTTGCTTTTCAACAGGAAAATGTCTAAATTCGCAGCACTTCCACGTGAGATGACCATGCCTTTATTTGTTCACGCAGAATATCTATAAGTTGGCATAAGTTGTGTGGCATGAAATGCCGTCTTGTTGAAAGCACATATAGTTGGCATCTAGACTATCTAATTCATCGGGATGTTCTGAGGGTGAATTTGACGGATCAAAAATTTTGTTTGTTCATGTGCCCATTAAACCAGAGTTGGGCCTCAGTCAGTCAGTTGCCAATGGCTTCAGAGCCTGTTTGGCGTCATAGCTACAAAAGATGTATTAAAGCTTGTGAGTTAATAAAAATTATTAGGCCTTACGTGCAGTAAACTTTCTGCTTGAATGCTTTAAATTTTCACCTTTCTCACGGCATATTTATTTGGCACCACTTTTTCGTTTGCATTGCGTAGGTAAAATGGAGAACATTTTTTAAAAATTTCGTTTGTTTTACTTTAACCCACAAGGACATATGTGCTGAACAAATAGTATTTCACAGAAAAAAGAGCAAATTATTCTTCATAAAAGCACAGGGGTTGTGTTACATGCCATGCCATGAGATGAAAAAAGGCAAAGAAAGAAAATATTTAACAAATGTGCACCAGGGCAGCAATTGACCCAATTTGTTTGTCGTATGCAATGGCAGCAGGAGAAAAACATTGCACGTTTTTTTTACTTTATTAGCAATTTAAACAATCGAATGAAAGAAATGAAGTGCGTTTTTTGCCTTAAACAGGAAAAATGAAAGAAAAGTAAGGCGAAAGGATAACGAAATAACTTAAAAGATTTATGGCTTAAGAGGAGGAGAAGGAGGAGGAAAAAATATACAATGAAAATGAAATTTATAGACTAAGGCTAGGGAAAATATTTCATAATAGAGAAGGCAATTAAGGTAAGGTAATAAAAAATACATTTTAAAAATTTAAAAAGTTTTTCATTATTTTTCCTAGCTAGAGGCGGCGTATACTTAATAATATTTGTTTTAATTTTTAATATGTGTTTCACAATTTATTGCTTATACTTATAAGGAATTTTTATTGCTTTTATTAATAAATATCGTCGACCATTAGTTTAATTTTCTACATGGGGCTCCATTGATTTTTTATTTATATTGTTACGAAGGCTGTGAAACAAAGGTTCATGGTTAAAAGGAAATCCCAATAACAAATAACTTTTAACATAAATCCTTAAATTATTATCTGTTTTTTTTCGGTTAGCTTTGGGTAATTTTTCTTAATGGCAAATTTCTCAAATTTTTATTACAGCCTTAAGCCAACAATATTAAGCCAAAGCCAAAGCCAAAGCCAGAAAAAAAGAGGAAAGAAAAATGTTTACAACTTTTACTTTTCCGTCCGCCTCTATAATTTATCAGAAAGTGAAAAAGGTTGGAGTAAATGAAAATCTATAAAGAAATTCGTAATATTTCTTAAAACATTTATAAAATATTTGTTGAATTGCTAGAATCCTTAGATTATCCGCCTTTTTATATGCTTCAATAAATTTAAATATGTTTCCAAACAGGAAATCGTATAAAAATTTATTAAAATATATTACAAAACAACATGAGACAAATATATTATGTTAGAGGGCAAAAAAAAGAAACAAAAAAAAACACAAAAAAGGGATACAAATTTTTATAAAAAGAAACTCTTTTGTGCTTAGAGTTGGATGGGTGTTCATGTGATACTAAGTGGCAATATCAATCATTGTTAATGCAGTGTAACAAACTTACACATGCTCAAATATGTATACGTATACAAATCTACTTTTACTTGGAGATGAAAAAAAATTTTTTTTCAAAACTCTTGTGTACCTAGTAAAACATACAAATATTAGGTCTTCCATCAAAGACTTGTGAACTTTGACATGTGATGGCGGCCATCTTGTTAAAGCAATATCTATCAAATTAGTTGTCATTTATTCGGTCTATTCTACTTTGAAATTGCCGTGGTCTAGTAGGTATTGTGTTGGCTTATTAGACGTGAGGCCTTGGTTCAAACCCCAGGTCAGGCATCTCCAACTAAACGAAATATGAAAAAAATATTTCTTCGGTAACTTAGTCTCAGCAGATTTCTTGCAAAAACACTGAGAGTGTAAATAAAATTGCCATCAAAAAGTTTCTCAAAAATCTGTTGTTCGGAGTCGACCTTTTAAACTTTGAGTCGCGCCACTCATTTATAAAGTTAACACACACAACATAAGTAACGTGAGAGGCTAGGTCGTAATCCTGACTAAAGGGTTGTAATGACCAATTATGTATGTATGTATGTATGTATGTATGTATGTATGTATGTATTCTACTTTAAAGTCTCCGTATGACAAGTTCAGCAGTCTTGTTGGAACCAAATGTTGTGAAGGAGAAGGTCCCACTTAGGCCAGCATTTAGACCCATTGTTATACCACAGCCCGGAGATCAAACATATCCTAAGGAGATCTAAATCGTGTTCAAAAGAAATCTTGCTATTGCAGTGGTATTTATATTCGATAGCTCGCCCAAAAAGGTCACAAAGTAACTTCTGGATATTCATGACAAGATCAGGGCACTTGATCTTGATTTTTCTTCTGAGCAGAAAATAGTCTCTCCCTCCTCTTCAGATCCAGTTAATAACAGTCATTAGTCGGAATACCAAGTCTATCGGCATATCTGCCAAAGGTTACGAGGTCCATATCGCTCCTCAACTTCGTAATTTCCAACGATATCTCTATGTCCCGGAATAGTCCCCGTAGTCTAGCGTGTTGGCTTGTTCGCAAACTCCACGTCAAACATCTCCAACAGAATGAAGTTAAAAAAATATTTCTTTAGCGACTTCCTCTCACCAGATTTAACGAAATCCAAAAAAAATTTTTTGGCGTCTTCCTCTCAGCAGATTTCTGACAAAAGAAAACCTGGGAGAAAATAAAATTGCCATGAAAAGTTTCTCAAAAAAATCTGTCGTTCGGGCTCAACTTTAAACTGTAGATTCCGCCACGCATGTAAAAAATTAACACACAAAACATAAGTGATGTGAGAAGCTAAAAATGGTGTTCAAGGTACCGCGCATGTTGCCCATTTTAAAATCATCATAATCGCGTTACCAAAAACACTACAATCGGTATCCAATGTGGTGGATAAATCCGAGTCTATTGGTTTAGTAAACAAACAGATCGATCAGCAGCAGTAGATCCACAAAACGTGAACGTTGTGACGAACACCACACCTTTGTCTGTGAGATTGTGTAAGAGAATCGGAGGCGTCACTCTGTTGTTTCGCAGACCACAAATTGGGGAATTTTGTGTCGTGACTTAATTCTGCTTCACTACATAATTTAATTAACCCAGGAACTGAAGTTAATGGAGGATAAACAACGACGTTTGTCCGTTGAATGGACTCTGAAGACATTGGCAACTGACAATGAGGCCCATTTCTGGATAGACAAACAAAATTTTTGATCCAAGGGCGGCAAATGCATTCCGAAAAAGTCACTGTTTGGTGTGGATTTTTGGCTGGAGGCATCAACGGTCAATATTTCTTTCAGAACGACTTTAACCAGGATATCTCTGTCACTGGTGCGGACTACAGGGCAATGCTTAGCAACTTCTTTAAGCCTGAATTAGATGATCTGGATACCAACAACATGTGCCTTCATTGGGATGGCATTTCATAAGACACAACTGATGACACATTGGATATTCTGCATGAATGATTTGAGACGTGTTTATTCCCATTAAACATTTTCCTGTTGAAAAGCCAACATATTCTATACGCCATCGGTCCAATTCAGCCTCATTTTTACGCCAAAGTCATGGAAAATTTGTCATTTCTTATGCGCTCTATCCAAGGAAGTCATGGTGGACAGTTGAACAATGTTATGTTTCACACATATTGGCATCAACAGGACTGAGAAACGAAGAGCAAATTTCGATGTTATCGCACATACACTTTGTTTGGAAACACCTAATGAAAGACCTGAGATATGCGCTTACATACGTAAAAATGCAAATATTCTATCCAAACTTAAATAACTCATCCCTTAAATATGTTCCAAAAAAAAAAAGAAACAAATCTAATAATATATAGGCTTTGGAGCCCAAAATCATCTCCCAATCTTTTTGGCAAACACTCATACATTTATATTCTTCTGTACGTATATAGACATGTATGTAAGTATATGCGAACAAACAGCAGAAGAAGGTGTTGTTATTCACATTCGTTTTTATATTTTTCGATTTATAAAATTATTCACACAATAAATTGTATAATCATGGCATTTTCTTGTATTCCCTTTTCAAGTGTTGCTTTGCCTTTTTAGAGGGCAGTTATATGCGCCTTTTTTTCTCCCCAATCTATTTGGATTAACGCTTTATGAGAAATTTTTATTCTGTCTTTTAGGTTTATATTCGCAAAAAATGTAAAGATTGGAAAAGGAAGGAGGGAGAGAGAGAAAGAAATTCCTTAAGAGTTTTATATGATACATGACCCACTATTATTAATATGGGTTTATGCTCCTTCATTCCTTTGTTGTTGTTTTTTTTAATAATAAAAGTATTCCTTTCAACGAGAGTAGCTACAAAAGTTAAGCTAAAGAATTTTTATATTCAAGCTTCTAAGGAAATAAATGAATGAATTAATGAATGAATATTTTTCAGCAGCCATTATCATCGCCTTTTCAATGTAAATGACCATACCTATCGAAATCTGTAGCTGTTGCTTTACTTGCTATAGGGGTCTTAAGGAAACTTCTTACTGTCTTCTTTCTTCTTTATTTAAAACGGCAAATATAACTCAGTAAAGTGGTGCTTAAGTCGCCGTAGTCTAGTAGGTAGTATGTTGGCTTATTAGACATGTGAGACCACGGTTCAAACCCCAGGTCAGACGTTATCAATTAAACGAAATATGAAAAAAAATATTTCTTCGGCGACTTCCTCTCAGCAGATGTCTGGCAAAAACTCGAAATAAAATAAAATTCCAATGAAAAGTTTATCAAAAATCTGTCGTTCGGAGTTGACTTTAAACTGTAGGTCCCGCTACTCATATATAAAATAAAAATCAACACACACAACATAAGTGTTGTGAGAAACTAGGTCATAATCCTGACTGAGGGGTTGTAATAACCAATCACGTATGTACGTATGTATGTAAAGTGCTGCACTGTAAATTGTTCTGGTCGGGTTGCAAAAGATCATAATTACGTGGAAGTGATTTGATTGCTGCTATCCCAGTTGAAATAACATCAACTCTTAAGAAGGAGTAGCACTGCCGCAATGAACAAAGTTTCTCACACGCTGGCCTAAAATATATTCTCAGAAGCTACTGTCAGTATATCAACTAGCAACACTAAGAAGAAACTGGCCAACATCGTCTATCCCAATACACGATACAATACACACCTTCTGGTAAAGATTGTAAATGCATGAAGCGTAGAGAATCGATGGCATAATCAATGCCATTTTGAGGACCGCTGTTCCCTAACACAGAACAAGAAAAATTCTATAGGGAGAATTGTAGGGAACAAATATTTTAAGCTTTCAAAATTAGCCTTCTTCTTCATTTAAAGAAAATAGAGCTGCCAGAAACCATCTCAATTATCTTCGCAAGCGACAGATCTTATAATAATTTTCGGTGTTACGTTACAGTTTAAATATTGTTCTGTTTGTATCCGTTTCACTCCGCTCTTCCCTACAAGTAATGAATGACCTAAACTAACACATACAAGATTCTCTTACTAGAACATAAATAATATTTTATAGATCTTTTCAGCCGTAGCAGTTGCATTTCATACTCATATACACGTCAACTGTGACCGGTATATTTATCAACTGTGACTAGTCATCAGTGACAAATTTTCTATTGAACTTTCCGTAATGTTTACATCAACTGTGATTTATGATCAGAAGTATGGTGAACAAGTTAGGTGTTTTCATTGCTCTGGTAGGGTTTTTATGACAAAACTTTTCTGTTAAACTACAAGAAAAGTCTTGAATTAAAAGAAATGAAAATCAACTTGATTTTGATGTGGTTTTAAATAGCACATCTATGTCGTTAAATACAACATGTAATCAAGAAAAATTGCTGCAATGGTATTAATCAACTACCGTATCTTAAAATCCTTTTTTGTTAACAAATCTAACGTATCGGGGCATATCATTTTCATAAAATAATTGAGACATTTTTGATAAATTACCACTTCAAACCCAAATACACAAATCATTACATATACGAGACTAAGTAACCCACAGCCTTATGCCGTAGCTTAACGGATTGACCACTAAGCTAACTGTCTGTCTGGTCTCCTTTTTTATATTTATTTCATACATTAACTGGGTTAAGACAGCCCACTTGTATGGTGTTTGGAAAAAAATATGAAAAAAGTTTGAGGTTTTTTTTCACCACAATATTGTCTCTTTAAAATTAAATGTAAAACATTTTATTTCGGTCTCCTTATCTGAGTGTGTTAAAACTAAAAAACAAAATTCATAATGTGATAAGAAACATGCTTGTACACTCAGTCAGGCGTTTGGGTTTCTATGATCCGCTAGTAGTTGCTGGTACGAGTTAAAAATCACCATGTTTTTCTTGCCATTTTTATTTCGTATGGAATTTATTATTTTTTTTTTGTGAGTGTAAATGTAAAAACTGAACCAAATTTCGAGTTGATTTTTGTGGTGTAGATTGTCGTCGTTTTTATCTTAAATAACATTGTGGCCCACGCTTTTGTTAAATATTTTTATGGTTTTCGTTGATGTCCTCAGCTCATACTCGTTTACACATGGGGTTTTGGCATGGTTATATGGGCCGTATAATGTCGTATGGGATACCTTAAGAAACCAAAAACGACAAGAGAGTCAACATTTTATTAAATGTGTTTAATAAACAGCTTAAACATGCAAACCATGTTTTATATTCAAAGACTCGTAATACAATTTTTTTATTTTTTTTTTTAATAAAAAATTTGTTTCTTTTTTTGCTTTTTTCTTTCATATTTTATGCAAACACTGAAGAAAAAAACGCAAAGTACTGTTAGTTTGATCATAATTTATAAAAACACAAAAATATAGGTGGTAAGCACAGTGGGCTAGGAGGTGGTAAATATCATTGTAAAACATTTTTAATAACTTCAAAAATTATATTGAGAGGTTCGTATGTACAAAGACAACATTTTCTAGATATCGGGTGGGTCATCTATTGGTTTAAATATGAACCATCGGTTATTTTGAATCTGGCACTGAACAACGTTGCGCAAAGTTGGGATTTATTGGGCCGACGAGAAACTGCGTGATGATGTCTATTATGCCAACATTAACATCTTTTCGGATGAAGCTCATTTTCTTTTTTGTGGATACTTTAATAAACAAAATTGACGTATTTGGACTCAGAAGACACACACGTGGTCTTACAGGAGCCAATGCACCCATTACAAGTACCTGCTTGGGGCGGCTTGTGGAGCGGTTCATCATTGGTTAATACTTCTTAGAAAATGAGAAAGGCGCAACCATTACAGTCAATGGAGAAATGATAACCGATTTTTTTGTATCCGCTCTTCATAGTATTGATGTGAACGATGTTTGGTTTCAACAGGATGGTGCAACTTGACACACATCTCATGCCATATTCGATTTGTTGCGTCAAACGTTTGATTGGCGTTTAACTAGCCGAGATGCTGATGTCAATTGACCGTCAAGAAGTTGCGATTTGTCACCGTTGGACTATTTTCTGTGGGGCTCCGTTAAAGAAAACTGTTATGAATATAAACCTGAGACAAAGGAGCATTTGAAGGTCAACATTTGTGTTGCCATTGCCGAGATACGACCCCATACACTCGAAAAACTGCACGAAAATTGGTCTGATCGAATAACGTACTGTGAGGTTATGTATAACTTTCTTGTAGGTTGCTTGATCACTGTAGTGTTTGCCAAGCAAATGTCATGGCTATTTTCAAAACTGCCCAACGCTTGTATAGTGAAGGGATTTTCCCTGAAAATCTGTAAACATCTGCAAAAAGCTAAGCTGGTATTAATTCGCTAAAGATCATACTTTTAACATCCGTGCTTGTCCATGAATGCCGAAGGTCTATCACAGAAATTTCGAATCATTCAAAGGCAACCCTTATATGAGACCAGGACATAGAAGTTCGCTGGAAATTATGTAGCTGAAGAACTGGCCGGGGCTGATATGGGGCTCGCAATGTCATACCTGGACTTTTGTTAGATTTGCCGAGAGACTTGGAATTTCGACTAATGACGATTGCTGACTGGGTTTGAGCAGGAGGGAGAAAGCATGTTTCACCTCAGATGAGAAATCAAGATCAAATGCATTGATCTTGTCATAAAAAGACAAGGTCTCTAGTTTATCACAATTAGCTCAGGAACAACTAGGCTTATCCTGAGGAACGTTATTAACCCTGGAGGGTGGTTACTCTACATTTTTGTACATTAAGGTTACTCTTCGTTGAATCGACGAACAATTTTTAACCCTGGATGCAGTGCGCAGACGTACGCTGTTAACGCATTTTTTTAACCCTGGAGGGTTACTCTTCATTTTTGTACATTAAGGTTACTCTTCCTTGAATCGACGAACAATTAAAAAAAAATTACGTTTACTCATTGCAAGCTTTCGTTATCAACTAACGTTGTTGATAAAATGAGCGAAATTTGATCAAACATAAACGAGTTACATATATGATAAAGAGTAAATGAGCTTCGTCGATTCGACGAACAGTAACCATCCAGGGTTAAAAAAAATCTCTGCCAAAGCATTATCCCTCATATGGAGGTCGTGGCCAAAGCACTGCAACCTTTGCAATTTAATGCATCCCAGTAGAGCGATGTTGCCATAGGAATCATACTACCTATGCGTCCTCTGACGACTATAATGACCGCTCTTATTCATGAAATATCTTTATCTCGAAAACATCGAGAAATGCTACACCTCTGCTGATGCAAATCCGTATGCTTCTATGCCTTCGCGGAGAATACGTAACGTACACTACAATATTATTTTCGCCTTTTTGTTGAGGACATATATTTTAAACTCCTTGTTCAGATTAAAATAGCGCATGCTAGCAAGTGTGATTCTTTTTATGGTGTAGCAAAGTTTGAACAATTCTTGCTTTAGGTCCACTGTTCAGTAATAGAGTACCCTACTTAATACTAAATGGTAGGGGTGTATACCCATTTTGTTAAGATTCGAGATCAATTTTTTGATTAATAGACTTATAACAGCAAGGGTACGGAAACTGAGTTTGAATGAAACTGTGAAAGCGATCAATACTGAAAGGATAATTTGATGTATAAAGATACTGGAGCGACGATTGTGGCAGTCTTGCATTTCGCACATCCATAGAAGTATTGCAAAGGGAGTAGTGCTGCCACTAAACGCTATGACTTACAGAGCGATGACTTACATCATTGATTTGTTCGTTGAAACATAGTATGACTTAATAGGGAGAGATGGCTGGTTTGGCTTTGCAAATAGATGCTGCTGTAGTCTGAAGGACCGTTGTAAGTCTAAAGGTCCAACTTAATCTTTATGAGATGTAAACGGCATTAAAGTTTAGCAATCAATTAATTTATTGAAACAAAATGGGTTCCTGACTAACAGTCAGAGTCTTTCAAAAAGTTTCTCATTTACAGAGCGAAATTGAACAGGAAGCCAAATAATGGAATTCATGAATGAAATAAACAATTGTTTATAACTGTAAATGAAGTCGCTGTAGTCTAGTAGGTAGTGTGTTGGCTTATTAGACGTAAAAGCCAGGGTTCGAGGTCCAGGCCAGACATCAAAACAAAATACAAAAAGTATTTCTTCGGCGACTTCCTCTCAGCAGATTTCTGGCAAAAACTGAGAGTAAATAAAATTGTCATGAAAAGTTTCTCAAAATTCTGTCGTTCGGAGTCGACTTTAAACTGTAGGTCCCACCACTCATGTATAAAATTAACACACACAACATAAGTGGTGTGAGAAACTAGGTCGTAGTCCTAACTGAAGTGTTGTAATGACCAATGTGTATACATATGTATGTATATTATAACTATAAGTGGCTGTAGTCTAGTAGGCTTCCCAGAGATGAAGCCTCGGTTCAAACCCCAGGTCAGACGTTTTCAATAAAACGAAAATATGAAAAAAAAATTTTCGCAACTTCCTCTCAGCAGATTTGTGGCAAAAACTCTGTGAGTGCCATGAAAAAGTTTCTCAAAAATCTGTCGTTCGGAATGGACTTTAAACACATGAGTGGTATGAGAATCTTGCTCGTAATCCTGACTGAAGGGTTGTAATGACCAATGTATGTATGTATGTGATAACTGTAAATGTATTAGCAATTGTTTCCAAGTGTTCCAAAATTTCTATGATAGTGTAGGGATATCATAGAAAGCGACTTGGCCGGTTTTTAATTTTCCTAATAACGTTTTGGTTTTTCATTTTTGTATGTTTTTTGTGTATGTTACTTATGCTAATATTGTCACATACCACAACGTAAAACGAAAATTCATAGACTGGCGCTAGTGTACTGCTGCTATTATTACATGCATTTACATTTAACACAACCAGCCAATGAAAAAAACTGAAAAAAGAACTGAAAAAAATGTTGTTGCCATCAGTGTTGCTGTTGCTTGAGCTGTTTTATTATTGCCGTAATTTTTTTTGTACTTTTTCGCATATTTAGTTTCATATTATAGCCGTTTACATTAACGTTTAAACGTGTATATGTATGTACGTATTCATATGACCATTTTCTTCCACATGCCAGTTTTATATGCAAATGTTTGCTGTTTTGTTTAAATGGCCTGCTGTAAGCGAAAAACTTCTTTTCATGTACAAAAGCATATGCATGCATGTATACATAGCATATTATGAATGTAAATAATGCATAATAATATTTGTAAATAATAGTGCTTATCAACATATTCAGATCTTAAAAGAGTGACAATTTTTTTTCGTTCGTTCATTTCAAGCCTTAATAACATCGGCAATAACATCGAGTGCGGTTAACAAAAATGGTACAATTTTTATGAGTTTTTTTTTGCTTTTTTGGCTGTAAGCCAATAAAAAATTTTTATTAATTAAATGGTTAAAAAATACAACAAAAAAATTAAAGAAATATATTTGGAATCCACTTGATTATTTAAGAAGCTGTGTCCAGACAAACAAACAAATACGTTTTTTGTTACATTAGCAATAAAAATCTTGAAAGTGGAACATCTAACACAGCATTAAACTGCGATAATTTTCTGAATGTCTAACGATATTTTGATATTTAACCCTGGACGGTTACTCATACAAAAAAATAAAAAAATTTCGTCTACTGACTGCAAGCTTTCATTGTCAACTAACGTTGTTGAAAAAAGAGCGAAATTTGGTCAAGCATAAAAGAGTTATATGATAAAGAGTAAATGAATTTCGACGATTTGACGAACAGTAACCGTCCAGGGTTAAAAGCAATAACTTTAGAAATGATAATGAAAAATCAAGTGGCACTCTAGCCTTCTAGCAAGCTCATCCATTAAGTAACGGCCAGTAATCACTCTCTATCTCACTATCTCTGCAATAGCTTCTCTGAATACAACAAAGTATATGATGTCTTGTATGTTCTCAGTAGGCTAATAACTGCTCTGTCATTACATGTCAGGTCTGAAATATAGTTTTAGGTATATAATCAACATCGGTTCTAACGCAATAATTGGACATCGATCCTGTGATCAGGAAGGCCAGTAGAATTCTTTGCCTTTCTCTTGGAATCTGTTTTTTCCTTCAGAATACTTTGCTTATAATCATGTAAAAAACATCTTCTTTGTATGTATATACAGTTAAAGAAAAAAGTCTACATACAGTCTATGATTTTTATAAAATGAAAAGAGATGTTAGTTGAAGCCTTTTAAAATTAAGAATGTTTGAAGAGAAAACGAAATCAAAAAATATAACGTAGAAATTATTAGGAAAAAACATATAAATTACACCATTGTATGAAGACTTTTCTCTTTGATTGTACGTAGTGTACACAATGTCTATGCTGCTGAGGAGCTCATACAGCTCTTTGATGGATCGGATGAGCAAATCATCGCTAACTCTCACTAGACCAAAGATCTTAAATACGACTTTTCTCTCGAATACTATCAAGGTTGCTACATCGGTACTTCTTAGCGTTAATGTTTCTGCACCATAGAGAAGCAAAGGAAGGATGAACGATTTGTTGAGTATTAATTTTGTCGTACGAGAGAGGCCTTTGCTACTCAATTTAATGTTTAAACCACCTGTTGGCAAGAGTGATGCTACACGTGATCTCCATATCACATATTTCACTCAGCGCACTTTTCAGTAAACTGGACAACGTTATTTATCTGCGCAGCTGCAGTATCCTCTAATATCGTAAGCAAGTTGTTTATATACAATCACCTTCTGTAATTAATACTGATGGGTTCTACGGTTAACTACTCATGTATACATTAACCTGCTCATGTTCGCTTTTAAACCTAGTTTCTTACACCACTTATGTTGTGTGTGTTAATTTTATACATGAGTAGGGGAACCTACAGTTTATAGTCGACTCTGAACGACAGATTTTTGAGAAAATGTTCATGGCAATTTCATTTTTCTCTCAGAGTTTTTGTCAGAAATCTGCTGAGAGGAAGCCGCCGAAGAAATATTTTTTCATATTTCGTCATATCGATGATTTCTGACCTGAAGTTTAAACAGTGGTGGCTTCATGCCTAATAAGCCAACACACTACCTACTAGACTACAGCAAATTGTAAGTCCTGTGAAATTCTTAAATTGTCACCTTTGAATTTACCGGCTCTACTTTTTTTTATTCATCCAAAACTTCAGCGCCATACTCAACTTTCTGACTGCCCTTCATGCACAACCCCTTTGCACACCCTATGTAAATAATCAGCTTGTGAATTTCTTTTTCTATTTGCATTTCTTTGTTGAAAACTTTAAAGGAGTTCTCAAACGGCTTTCAGTTCACTTCTTACTGTAGCCTCAACTGCACTACAGAATCTACCGTCAAGAATTTTCCGATCACGGACTCCATTTCATTTCCATAATCGACAAATCTCGGGCTTATGAGTGCGTAATGTTTCGCAAGTTCGCCTTAATTTGAGAATAGCTGTGATATATGGTAAGCATTTCGCCGTATTCTAGTAGGTAGTGCGTTGGCTCATTAGAAGTGAGGAATCGCTTTAAACTCCAGGTCAGACGTCAAAACGGAAATATGAACAAATATTTCTTCGGTGGCTTTCTCTCAGCAGATTTCTGGCAAAAACTCTGAGAGAAAAATAAAATTTCCATGAAAATTTTCTCAAAAATCTGTCGTTCGGAATCAATTTTAAACTGTAGGTCCCGCCACTCATGTACTAAATTAACACATGCAACATCATTGGTGTGAGAAGCTAAGTCGTAAGCTTGACTGTAATGTCCACTTACCTTGGTTCTATATGTAAGGATTTTTTGTCGCATAAAGAAAGACTAAATGAGTTATCATTGAGAGTAAAAGTCTCGAACTCAACTTAGGTTCTTCTACTGCTTTTCACATTGTTTGAGGTAGTATTTGAAGTTTTCTTGACTTTTTATATTCGCTTAAAGCCATAACATGCAACCTTTAAGGTTTCTTAAGCATTATATACTTGACATATTGCATTACAGCAGCCATTATCGGCCGCAATCCAAATTGGTCCCAATTTACTCAAAATTTTTACTCACTAAGGCTCTTTGTTATGGCTCTTCTCGTTTCTCCTGTAAAATTGTACGTTATTTTTCAATTTTAATTTATTTTTTTTCCCCCAAAAAACTTGTTCATGTCTTCCTCTATTTCCTTACATTTACGAAAAAGAAAGAAAGAGAAAATCATTAAATTCCTTGTACTTTAGACACCCTACTCCCTAGCCTTGTAAGCAATGTGCTGCAGAGAAGGCTGACGCAACAACAAAAAAAAAGTTCCACACACAACAAATTGTATTCTCTCCTGACTGTCTGGCGTTGATACGAATTGAAAATGAAGCAGAAAAAAAAATACTGGTGAATAGGGATAGACATGGCAAGCAAAATACTTTTTTGCCAGTCGTCTAGATGGATAAGCAGGGCAACACTTGAATTGCTGAGCCGAGAACAAAATAATAACGAGCTGTCTGTACTGAACACAGGGAACACATAGGCAGCAGGAACAATATGCAGGGTGGAACAAAACAAGGCAAAAGAGGAAGAGAAACAAAAAAAATTTATTGAAAACATGAACGGAAAACAAAAACACTTCAGAAGACATAAACAAGACTCTTGACTTGCATTTTACAAGGAAATTTTTACAGAAAATGAAAAACAAAAATCACTGGAAAATTAAAAAGAATGGAAGACTTTAAAAATCCTTAAATTTTTGTTTTTATTTTCGGAAATATTTTGCGTTAAAAGGTTGAAGAAAAATTATGAAAGCCGCTTATATTTTTGGCGTTTCAATTTTACTTTTAAATTCTGTTGTTGCCATATCAAAAAGGAATGCACTTCGATAGTCTCAGTCAGTTTTAATTTAAGTTCATGGCTGTTAAAATTGAGCATTTTTTGTTCTCAACTTGCGTAAGAAGATCTGTCTGCATAGTTTCGTTTTCTTTTCTGTCCTCCTAACAGCTTTCCCTGCAAATTGATTTCCTTTTATTTCAATGTATTTGGTCTAACCGTCCATCAATGTCCTTTGGTCTGCTCTGCTTTGAAGTTTAGGCTGCCTGTCAATATTTCCTATTAAAACTCTCAAAGTATAGCCAATGCCTAGACTTCGTTTTAATGTCTGCAAAAATAATGATGGATTCTCTCATGGGTTGTGTTTAATAGCAAGACAGTCTAAAGGATAATGTTCGAAAGCAATTTTAATGGAATATTAAAGGCAAGTAGAAATTGGTTTTAAAAACAAAAAAATTTCGAAGAAATTGAACAGAAAACAAATATTTTTTAGGAAAATTCAGTTTTTCAAGCCCTAAAGCTAGGCAATATTATAGAAAACAAAAAGTTCCTTAAAGTATGCTTTATTTTTGAAGAAATAAACCTTAAAAACCCACACAAATCAATACTTTAGCCAAAGAATTCTCTACTTCACTAGGTATGTATTTGTATACGTCAATATATGTTTTTCCTTCTTATATCTCACATTTAAATCCACATTTTCGTCTTTAAAACAAGAGGTAGCATAATGGCAGGGAAAAACCTAAAAATATGCAAATAAATTTACAATTAAATGCACGTACCATAGCCCCTTACAGACGACATATACACACAAAATTTTAAAGACACTAATAATATGCACATACATTTACAATTACATACACACAAATAATACAGCTATTCAAGCGTGCAATACTCACACTTAACCAGATATAATGCATAAATACACACATATTTATACAATATCAACAAATTTTACATTTAAATAAATGCTTATATTTGATACTGGCAATATATTACAGTGCTGGTTCACTAATTAGTAATGTTGTTAAAAAAAATCAATTGTTAACAAAATTGAAATAAGCCATGCTCATATGGCAGCAGTTTCTGTAAAAAGTTGAAGAAGAAATATATCTTTCAGCGACTTCCTCTCAGCAATCTTGTTGCAAAAACTGTGGAGTAAGGAATTGCTATGAGAAGTTACTTTACCTACTTTCGCTAGTACAGCTGGGGTGAATTGAGATACCTTTTGTTATATGCCCTAGTTGAACAAAGCTTAAGAATGAAAGGCAGGTTCTTAACTGTACTACACTCACAATGTTTTCTCAATGCTGCTTTAACATAAAGAGCTAATAAAGTATTGGATCTTATTCGTTGAAAACATCGTTTATGTTCTCCTAATAAGCTGTAGTCTAGTAGGTAGTGTGTTGACTTATTAGACATAAAGCCAGGGTTCGAGCCCCAGGCCAGACATCCAAACAAAATACAAAAAGTATTTCTTCAGCGGCTTCCTCTCAGTAGATTTCTGGCAAAAACTCTGGAAGTATATAAAAATTGCCATGAAAAGTATTTCAAAAATCTGTCGTTCGGAGTCGACTTTAAACTGTAGGTCCCGCCGCTCATGTATAAAATTAACACACACAACATAAGTGGTGTGAGAAACTAGGTCGTAATCCTGACTGAAGGGTTGTAATGACCAATTATGTATGTAATAAGCTGTACGCAGATTAGAAAGGGTGGGCCATTTAAAGGTTTAAATTTAAGAAACAAAAACGGTTTGAAATTTTGTCAAATTTATTTTTTTGTTGTGAAGTCCTATTATTCCGGTTAGAAATGAAATCATATTTCATTCATATCACTCCATAATGGTTGCGCCCTCCTCATTTCCTAAGAAATATGGGCCAATGATGCCTCCGCTCCACAAGCCTCACCAACACACACTCGCAATGGGTGAATTGGCTTCTGTGAAATCACGTGTGGGTTTTTTGAGATCCAAATACCGCAATTTTGCTTATTAACGCACCCACCAATATGAAAATGAGCTTCATCTTAAAAAATGATTTTTCTTGGAAAAATCGACATCCTTAGCGAAGCGAAAATGAAGCGGATGGTTATGCGGCTTCACCTCTTGAACCAATTGAACTTTGTAAGGCGTCATACCGAGAACTTTTCGCAAAATTCGACGTAAACTGGTACGCGAAATGTTCAATTCTTAAGAACAATGACGAGTTGATGTTGATGGATTCTCACGCATGCTCTCAGCCACAGTTTCAATGGATGGCCACCCGATACCATTATGATATCCGTTCGTGTTAAAAAATGTTGCGTATTAGACTATGTCATGTGTTTTCTGAAGTTGGGCATGATCCCGTCTTCGCCTTTTACTGTTTTCAGTCAATCTATATGTTTTTTTTAATTTTAAACTATCGCATCGTTGCTGTTTAGTGCTTCGACTATCTTCTGGCATCTTCTAGTTCCATTGATTTGAAGTTTGTAACTTTTGAAAGTTATTCACCTCGGAGTCGATGAGTATAGCACACAATTAAGGGACGTGAAGACAAACCTTTTTACCACAAACGTTAGGGCATTAGAGGTTAGGATCTTACATCACCAACTCCAAAATCGTATACAAATTAAAAAGTTTTCACTAGAAACTTAAATTTTCTTTTAATTTCTAATTAGTTGACAACTGCTGTGTAAATATAAACATTCAGATGAGAATATCTCTATCGATTTTGTTTTTTTCTTTTCTGGTATTTGCATTACAACACTAATTTATGCCATTAAAATACAACAACAATTTCATGTTTATTTAAGCGTGTGTTTATTTTTTTGTTCGGAATGTGGTATCATTATAGGGACCAGGATTATAATTTTATTTTTTTTTTCATATTTTTCAGGAATCTTTTTTTTTCTCATTGTTTTTATTGCAAAATATAAATAAAGTTCTCATACTTATATAAATAAAAACAACAGCAACAAAAAAACTTAAAATTGTATCTGTTTGCAGCAGTCGAATGAATAAAATGTTCCCGTATATCATTCACTCATACATACATTCATTCATTCATTGTATTGACCCATTTATTCAAGTGTAAAATAAATATTTGTTAACAGATAACAATTCCATACACAATATTATTGATGGTATGTTCAGTTACAGTTAGGGTTAAAACAATTGGAAAATAATAAAATAAATGGTAGCAAAAAGCGTTCAAAATTATGGTACTTGATGATATATTGAAACAAGTTGTCCTCAGGCCGACTAATCCCCAAGTGTGAAAAATACTAAGTTACCCGTATGAGTTCTGTAGGTAGTAAAACTCTAACTTAAAGCTATTGTACGTATTGTATCAGGTGAAACTAAATAGAATCCCTGTAGGGAAGCAAATTTTATATGTAGGTATGGTCACCGAAAATATGCTTC
This sequence comes from Sarcophaga subvicina, assembly GCA_936449025.2. Lineage (NCBI taxonomy): Eukaryota > Metazoa > Arthropoda > Insecta > Diptera > Sarcophagidae > Sarcophaga > Sarcophaga subvicina. Next base: position 27,682,605 of record OW388084.2, read on the forward strand.
ATACGTGCCAGAAACAGATACATTTGTGCTCAAACCATTTGGCTGCAAACCAATACAGCTCACTGATGTCATCAATACAATATACATACATACGTAATTGGTCATTACAACGCTTCAGTCAGGATTACGATTACCTGGCTTCTCGCATCACTTATGTTGTGTATGTTAATATCATGCATGGGTGAAGGGCCCTACAGTTTAAAGTCGATTCCGAACGACAGAATATTGAGAAACTTTTTCATGGCAATTTTATTTACTCTAAGAGAGAGTTTGCCAGAAATTTGCTGTGAGAGGAAGTCAGTGAAGAAATATTTTTTTCATACTTTGTTTTATTGGAGATGTCTGACTTGTGGTTTGAACCATGGCCTCACGTCTAACATGCCAACGCACTATCTACTGGACTACGGCGAATACTAAGATTATTCAATATTAAGGCAATGAGTGTATTGAGCTTCAGTATTCACCTTGTCATCCATGAGCGTAAATGAAACCATACGAACTGCAAAAATATTTTGGTCTGACGTCCAAGCTATCAGACGGAAAGCTATCAGAATGATTCCATAGTGATCTTATCGCCTTAAATGCGATTACGCAATAAAGGTGCATATCCGAACACCGTATTATGTACTCCTGTGCATATTTTTCAGAGCTAATGATGTCCTATTATCAAACAGCGAAAAGTCTGCCTTTTCTCTATAGATAATCCCCATAGGATCACACTAAAATTTAACACCTTTAACGATCCAGCAATGATGATCTCATTTGCTTGCACCGAAAAATTATTTACTGCACACACCATCATAATTCTGAATTTAATATTCTATAACTATGGCTACCTTTATGGTCATTAGATTAACAGGCAGCCAATTAACAGTTACTATTAGAGCCTTCATGGTTGCCATACTCTAGGACGTAATATGCCGGCTTAGTAGACAAGGGTTACGAGTTTAAACTTCAGCTCTGATGAAGTAAAAAATTTGGAAAAACATTTCTTTCGACAAACCTTACTTAAAAGCGATCTGGAAAATGTTCTAAGGTTAACTAATTGTCACTAAAAAGCTTCTTATACTAGATGTTCGGAGTTAACATTAAATTGTAGGCCTCGGCATTCACGCTTACAATACATGTGTGCTGGAAATTTTGGCCGTGTTTTAATTGAATTTGTCCGTAACGCACCTGTGATTGCTAGAGCATATGACAATGTGTCAACAGCTGACCACTAAACTAACAACCCATGGAAAATTGTAGGCCTGACTAAGCGGCTTAGCCAGAATCTGAAATATAATTTCAGGGTAGGTACCGAGAGGTAGGTACGTAGCTTTCACTGGCGAACTCAGATCTTATTTCATGAATTTTTGGGCACAATGCAAATTTAGAGTCTAAAACATGTTCTCAATATTTAATCTTATAAAACAGATTCGTTCAGTTTTCCTCCCATCAAACATAGAGTGGGAAGTTTACTTACGTATCTACTTAAATGGTCGTTACATCCCTTTAGTCAGGATTAAAACCATGCTGCTCACATCATACATGTTAGATATGAGAACGTTAGATATGAGAAACTTTTTCCTGAGTTTTTACCAGAAATCTGCTGAGAAGATTTCGACGAAGAAATATTTTTTTCATATTCCGTTTTATTCGAGATGATGATGAGGCTGAACTGGCAAGAACATTAAGCTTCGTGAATCAGTTGAACCTACTACCATATCATGATAAGTCATGATGAGTCTTCTATTAAAATTCTTTTAAATTTTCGATCTTCTCTAGCAAAGCTATGTATAGTGTTTGAATTTCTCGCCTCCACTGTTTTATTCACAAAAAAACCATAAATGGGCCCCATAAATAAATCTTTATGTACTCGCCATACATGCCAAGTTTGCGGAATGTGTATCACATAACTGTTTATACAGGTTTTTACCACTTTCAGTGTGTAAACTGTGTATAAATGCATTAATAAATGAATAAATTAACAAATACCAATGCAAATATACACACACAAACATATACACATTTACACTCATTTAACTCATTCATATCTATGATGGCCAATTTCTTATAGCATTTGGGAGATTTAAATAGCCTCAGAGGTAATAATTAGTGAGAGTATGTAATAAAGAAATTAAGATAACAAGTATTGCATTGAATAATAGGAGAGCATCCATGACTCAGGTGCATAAATCAATTTGAATTAAGCTGAGGCCTTTTGTCAATCGTATACATCTGCCACAAACCCCACAAAAAAAGTCCAACGGGGTCAAATTTTATAATCTCGGCGGCCAGTTCACATCACCTCTAAGCGAGATGACCATGCCCCCAAATCGCTCGTGCAGAATATCCAATTTGACATGAGCTGTATAACACACAGCGTAGTCTATTAAAATCACATATCCTTGGTGTCTAAATCATCCAATTCAGGTCAATTGAAGTTGGTAACCATCGACTTGTTGTGCATGTCGTTGTCATTACAGACCGGGGTAAAGTCTGTCTCACAGAAATGTAACCCGATGACTAAAATCCGCATCAAACAGTGACTTTTTTGGAATGCATTGAAAGATCCTCTTGTAATGTACCAAATTCTACAATTATCGTTGTATCGTATCCAGAAATTCGCCTTATTGCTGATGATAACTTTTATATGAAAATTAGGGTTAATTAGCAAGTGCTCCAGAACCCATTCAACGAATACATGTCGTCGTTTATGATGGTTTAACTTCAGTTCATTGAATTTTGTACGAGTTTAAGCACCGATACCCCTTAAAAGTCGCAAGGTTATAGTCAGCGAAAGGACGAGTTCTTGGAAACGCTCTTGAAATCGACTGTCTCGGAATCTTCCGCACGCTCTGCTGGAAAGCGGATATGTTTGCGGTGGATCTGACTTTTCGTGAAGATACAAATATTGTTCATTCGTTTACTGAACTAGAGGAGGACTCGAATTTATCCACCTTATTGCGAATATTTCTACAGCTAACACGATTATCGCGATATGATTGCTTTGCCACAGCCATTTGGATAAAACAATTTCATTATTTGCCCGTGTTGTTGAGCGCTATATCCGTCCATGGTGGTTTGATAAAACAGACTGAAGAAATGGCAACTAATTAGACAGATGTACATAGCTTCAACAAGATGGCCTTTATTCACAGTAAAAATTCGGAAGTCCGTGTTGGAACATCCGATATATAGGAAAACCGATTAATTTGTAGTACTTTTTGCAATGTTTAAGCATACACGTCCTGAATTCTCAATCATAGAATATCATGACGTTCAAACTTAGTATTTCCTTCTTAGACAAGTGCCTTAAGAGAGCAATAAATATTGCAGCCCAATATGTGATCTATTGCTCGCTGTCACATATCATTTCTTTTCGTTCATTTAAGAGACTTTGAACTGTTCCAAAAAATTTTAGCTAACTTCTCTAGATTTCTAGGCTTTGGTTAGTTCTATTAATTAGAGTTTTTCAATCTAAGCTAGTAATTGACCTATCTTTAAAGATCCTAGCTTGGTATAATAGGGCATTCAACTGATATTCCATGTAGAGCATGCTGTTTTGAGTGTAGTGGTCACAAATCTTGGTCACTGAATCCAAATATAATTTATTCAACATATCCAGAATTTCGGGAGCTGATTTGCTTTCGAAATATTTATTTCATGGGCAAATTAAGATGTGTAGACGCAGTCAGATGCTGTTTACAAAAGTGGGCCAGAAATTTTGAACTTTCCGCCTATTAGTTAAAAGGGTAACATACATGCAATCATCAGTTGACTCCATGCAAAATTTTAACAAACTGCGTCATTAAGTATGTGCTCGTCAGTCACTGCTAGCAGAGAAGAAAAGTTGAGGAGAAATCTAAAAAATGTAATTTCAAAAATATGAAAAATTCATAAATTAAGCCACGAATTTCTCGCTCTTACACCCTATTCTTCGTTTTGTTCGAGATGTCTGACCAGGGGTTTGAACCGTGGCCTCATAAGCCAACACACTACATACTAGACTACGGCAGCTTCCTAGTTTGATAACCTCGACTTATGTTATGGAATGAATAATTAATTTTGGAGAAGCTCTGAAAAGAGTGTATAGAGACACTATATTGGACAGTAAAAAGTTTTTTCGTTCAAAAAATCTGTGTTTCATTCAAAACCTCATGGACTAAAACGTTCAACAGATATCCCGTAATCTAGTAGGTAGTGCATTAGCTTATTAGACGAAAAGCCGGGGTACGAGCCCCAGGCCAGACATCAAGACAAAATCAAAAAGTATTTCTTCGGCGACTTCCTCCTCCTAATAAAATTGCCATGAAAAAGTTTCTTAAAAATCTGTCGTTCGGAGTCGATTTTAAACTGTAGATCCTACCGCTCATGTATAAAATTAACACACACAACATAAGTGGTGTGAGAAACTAGGACGTTGTACAATGGGTCAATTCGACCTCCGGGTACTGTACTTGTCTTAATTGACAAGTACACGTCCTCCAATCTAACCTAACCTAACCTAGGCTATGAACTTGTCGCTATTACACCATATTCTGCGTATTTAATACCGAATAACTATTTTCCACTGATGCAAGAATGTCTTGACGAAAAGGAATTTTAGTGCAACGATGAATACATCTCACAATCGACTCTAGTTTGATCATAAATACATAATTGAATGTTGCTAATTCTTAGTCAGGATTATGACCTAGCTTGTCACACCACCTATATATGTTTGTGTGTTAATTTTATATATGAGTGGCTATAAAGTCGACTCCGAACGAAACTTTTTCATGGCAATTTTTTATTTACCCGCAGAGTTTTTACCAGAAATCTGATGAGAGGAAGTCACCGAAGAAATATTATTTCATATATCATTTTGTGAAAGATGTCTGACCTGGGATTTGAACCGAGGCCTCATGTCTAATAAGCCAACGCACTACCAACTAGACTACGGCAACTTCCCACTTTGATCATCTCGACATATCTTATGTTATGAAATGAATAAGGGAAATTGGAAAAGCTTTGAAAAGAGTGTTTATGGACACTATATTGGGTTTATTTTCCCTTCTCTTACTTATAAAAATATTTTGTATTCAACTTTATCAATAACTTCCATACTAAAAAATTTCACGAATCTAAAGCCAGCACAAGAATTGTGGTATGGAACATCAAACGTTCTTCTTTTCCTTCTGAACTTATTTTAACATACTAATTGCTAAATGGAATTGCATCATATGAAACCTTCAATGTACCACCATAGTATTAGTGACCTACTATTGTGGTTTCTCTACTGCGTATGTATTTTAAAGATTTTCATTAATTCAGCATTTTTCAACTTCCCCATGATTTTTTCGTTTTACATTCTCTCCTCCTCTGCAAATGATTTCATATTCCGATATTTTCACACGCAGTTATTTGGTTGATATCCGTGTTGCCATTCTACAATAAAATATGTTTTTTTTATTCCACACACGGGAAACCAGTTACAAAAAAAGTTACAGTTCGCCAACAGGATGTTGGTAAAGAGTAATGCAAAAAGGGTATTAATTTTTTGATAGAAAAGGATTTGAGGATCCATGTTAGCGGCAGTTTTGTGGAAGTATCTGAGTGAAGTCTTCTGGATGACTGGCACCAATCAATAGAAAAGTAACAATTTGTTACAATCAATTTAAGACAAAGTAGGATCATCTACTTCAGGCAGTGACTTATGTGATCTTCTTAACATAGGGCACTTAGGCAGAAGGTAATTTGAAAACCCAACTCATGTCATTTACAGACACTAAACTGCCTTCTAGATATTTATTTTTTATAAGATAATAAAACTCGTTATAATGAAAGCATTATTGAATTAAAAAACTTATCGTTTCTACAATTTCAATATAAAAATATTTAATTTAAAGCATACCTTTAGGGGTTTTACCCTTTATTTTCTCATTTTACCTGTAAATGCATACCAAAAACCATAGTCATGTAACACATGAAAAGAATAAAGCATAAAATAATAGTTTTACAATAAGTAACAAGTGTGTAATAAAAGTAAATAATAAAAAAAATTCGAAAACATAAATTCATGAATAAAAACCAAAATTATACAGTGATAAGCAAAACTTAAGTATTTTCTTTTTAACACCATGATGTTACTGAAATAGAGGAGGGAAAAATGAGAAACTATATTGGGTCATCGAACAAGGACTTTATAACTTTGGCAGCTTTAAAATCGCATTCCAAAGACCATCTTGTTGAAGCTACATGTGTCAAATTAATTGACATTTATTCAGTCGGTTTTCTCAAAATTACTGTGGACGGATATAGCATAAAGTCGCCGTAGTCTAGTTGTAGTGTATTGGTTTATTACACATGAGGCCATGTTTCAAACCTCAAAAATGGAATATGAAAACATATTTCTTAAGCGACTTCCTTTCAATAGATTTCTGGCAAAAACTCTGAGAGATTATCCATGAAAAGTTTCTCAAAACTCTGTAGTTCTGAATCGACATTAAACTCTAGGTTCCGTCACTGAAAAGAACGTACACATAACATAAGTGGTTTGAGAAACTAGGTTGTAATCCTGACTGAAGGGTTGTAAAGAACAACTATGTATGTATGTATGGATATATGTAGCATTCAATGATAATCAAAAAATATAAATAATCAAATTGTTTTATTAAAAGAAGTGCTTGTTTGGGCAATTTACCGCTTACTTAACGCGATCGCCATAATCGTCCTATCGAGAGGACTATTCACAATGTGGTGGATAACTTCAAGTCTATGGGTTCAGTGAAAATTGGACAAACACCACACTTCGTTGAAACGCAATATCTACCGAAACCATCGAAGGCTTAAATTAGGGAAGCCCTGAAGGAAATGTTAATGTATGTAGCTTAAAATCCTTTCAGTTAATTAATTTCCATTAAGTAGATATGAGTGGCGTGCAGTGCTTGCGCTGACCAACTTCTTCTTCCCTAGTTTGGTGGAACTTGGTCACTACAGACAGGCTCCCTTCCAAAATGTTAGTTGCTTTGTGTTTGAACAAAGTATAGTGTTTCATAAAGCCGCTGTACAAAATATATGCAATGTATATAATTTCAAAACATCGTCAATGTGTATTTTTAAAGCAGTCAAAAAACAAGCAGTTATCGGATTTATAGTTGATACATTGTTTGGTTACTTTGCATAACTACATAGTTTATATACAGTAGTGGAACTGCATACAAACTTTGTATTGATACATTTTGGAAGGCTGCCAAACTGTGTTCACCTGTAGCATCACAACGGGCCGCTATGAGTGCTCAAGTGTGCTTTTGTTATCAAAGCTACCACTCCAACCTACCGACCTAAGTATGAGGGGCATTTCTATCTGTCAAGTGGGAAATATTATTTAAGAATGGAAACTAAAGAATGGGGCATTACGAAATATGAAAAATATATTCAGTGAGTGAGAGCAGAGCCTTAAAATATCCCTAAGTTAACCTTCACTGGTATCAGGAAAATTTTTCTTTCAAATTTACTTAAGTAGGGGGTAACAATGCAGTCGCAGTAGTCTAATGTATGTGCCTTCTACCGAAAAGGATTCAAAACCCTGGTCAGATATCACGAAGTATGAACAAATATTTCTTTGGCAATTTCCTCTCAGCAGATTTCTGGCAAAAACTCTAAGAGTAAATAAAAATTGCCATAAAAAGTTTCTCAAAAATCTGTCATTCGAAGTCGAATTTAACCTTTAGGTTCCGCCACGCATGTATAAAATTAACACACACGACATGAGTGGTATGAGAAGCTAAGCCGAAATCCTGACTGAAGGGTCAGGACCAACTATATATGTATGAATTTATGTAGGTGGCAGCACCACACCACCTATTTGATGTAAATTAAAGCTATACCTTCTATTTTTCAAATTTAATCTCCTATTTATAGCCTTCACTGTTCTCACCTATGTATACGTATGCACTTGCAAATCAATAGTGTAATGCTGCATATTTTTGCATATGCATTCATATTCATTTCCACTTACACAAGCGTAGAAATATAAATATTTCAATATTTCAACAGAAATAAAAATAAAAAAATTTATATTTAAACTTAAATCAATATTTGATCAAATAAAAATAGAAAAATAAGAGGAAATAAATACCATATTTTTACAGGTATTTTTCCCAAATAAAAAAACAAAAAAAATTTGGAAAATTTATCTTCTTTTCTCATGGTATGTAAAAAATTTCTGGCAACTTAAAATAAAATATTTAAAACTGGAAATTTTTATGCAATTCATATATTCATCGTAAGTGTTCAGCGTAAGCATACTTATTGCTGAAATAGTGTTTGAAAAATCATTTGTTTTTTCTTTTGTTGAAAATATTATCAGGAATTTTGTGATAGATATTTGTGCAGAAATTTATGCAGAAATTTATTTTGCATTGAAGACCAAACAGAGATTATTAAAAAAAAAAATATTAAAAATACCACTAAAACTTGAGTTTATTTAACCGTAGATCGCCGCAGTCTAGTAGGTAGTGTGTTGGCTTATTAGACGTAAAGCCAGGGTTCGAGCCCCAGGCCGGACATCAAGACAAAATACAAAAAATATTTCTACGGCGACTTCCTCTCAGCAGATTTCTGGCAAAAAAACTCTGAGAGTAAAATAATATTGCCATGAAAAAAAAGTTTCTCAAAAATCTGTCGTTCGGATTCGACTTTAAACTGTAGGTCCCACCACTTATGTATAAAATGAACACACACAACATAAGTGGTGTGATAAACTAGGACGTTGTACAATGGGTCAATTCGACCTCCGGGTACTGTACTTGTCTTAATTGACAAGTACACGTCCTCTAACCTAAACTAACCTAACAGTAGATCGAGCTTTGTATCAAAAATGATAGATGCCTGATATTTTTATAATTCGTTAGTATTGTTATCGCCATTATTTTAAAACAAATAAAAAAAGAAAATTCAAACAGGAATTAAAAAATTCAAAAACTTCATAATTCTGGCTTATGTATCATTTTTGATACATACGACTTTCCTAAAGATTTTTTGGTGCCGTGTATGTAATTTTTTTAAGTTTTCAAAAGATTTTGTGAAGTTTTATCGTAAATAATACAATATTTATGGCTTTTGAGAAAGAATTGAAAGTTAACGAATTAAACGACGAAAGTGAAAAAGTTGAATTTTCTATTCTTGATATCGTAGTCGTAGTCTAGTATGTCCTATGTTAGCTCATTAGACGTCATACCAAGGTTCAAACCTCAGGTCAGACATTTCTAATTTATAACGAAAGGTTGTAATGACCGATTATATATTAATTATATATGTATGTAATATTCCTATTGCTAAAGACTTTGAAGAAGAAGAAAATAGAAGCTTGTCTTATGAACTGAATAAAGTATTGGCAGCAACAAATATGATAACAGGATGTTTATCGCCAAAGATGGTACTACTTGGAACAGAACAAACTGCATTTAGTAGTTTGGGATGAAAAAATATTACCAATTTTCACGCAGATTGCTAGCAGCTGTTTCCTGAAATGTTGTAGTGTCTTTCTTACTGCTCTTCTCATATTTATCTCACGTGACAGACAAACATTCGAAAAATGTTTTTCGTCCCATGTTTTATTACAGATGATAATATTTCGGTCAACTATGTACGTATGAGATAACAGAATCATTCGCTTTGATAATGATATATTTACACTTATTATGCCTTTTCGGAAAATAAGCTGCAGCCTTTAATATTCATGCTTAAAGTCTTTTCTTGAAATTCGAATGAAAAGAATTTTTTTTTTCTAAAAAAATATATTTATCTTAATTTTTTTTTTAGAAAATTTTAAACATTTTCATAAAACTTTTATCACACAACTTGTAGTTTTATGTAAGAAATAATACTATATAAATAGTTTGGCATTAGATATCATACTTTCAGAGCAGCCCATATATCCTTTTTTAAGATTTTAAAAAAATTAATTTTTCCTTCGCCTATATGATAAGAAAATTAAAGAAAATATATTTAAACAATAAGGCTTATGTGTTTATGTTCCTTTTTGGTATATTTTCATCTCAAATTAAAGTTTTTTTAGCAACAGAATTCTAAAACTTTTTAGTTTTAATTGAAATTTGTAGAATGTACTAAATTTTGTGACAGAATAGAATGACCTAAATATTGCCATCGAAATAACCGATAGGTGAAATTTAAACCGATACATGGCCCATCCGAAATCTGGAATATAACTAACGGAGAAGCCATACGAAATCAAATTAATACTAAAGCCCGATGGTATCCCAAAGATAGAGGTTGCGTGTAATTTCAAGGCATAATAAGCCGAGCTCTATCAAAGAATACTAAAGACGCACGACACTCCAAAATCTAGGATAGGACAGCAGTATATGGGAAATCAAGAAAAAAATCAGCAGCAAACTACGTAGAATGAAACGTTTTGTAGAAGCCATGTAGTCCAAGAAAAGTAAAAGAAAAATAAATTTTTTGAACAAATTTATTGCATTCTATATATTTTTTCTGAAATAAGCTTTTAAACAATTCTGCAGTTAAATCGTTAATCATTTTTCTTAACGTAATTTTTAATAACTCTAGCAAGATATTTGCACAAAATTCTGTTGTTAAACAATTTTTTTGTATTCCAAACGAAATGATTAAATTTTTAATATAAAATCCTCGTTTAACATCCCAAAAGTATGCTTGTTTTTATTTTCATTTTTTTAACGGAAATAACAGCAAAACAAGTCATTTTAATTAAGTCCTACAGCCCTGTCTCACACTAAATCTCTCACCAATTACCGCATAATTGTGGTAGTGTCTGTGTGTGTATGTGTGTAAACAAACTTAAACTCCAAAAACCGAAAAAAAAAATTATTGTTGTAATAAATACAACAGAATGTAATGACAGAGAGAGAGAGAGGGTGTTTGAAACTCACCATATTGGGAATGTAATAAAGGTATGAGTAGTGTTGGTTAACGAAAACAAAATTAAACTTTACATACTAGTATACGGCGGCATAAGTGTAATCGTGTTGTTAAGGGCATAAGAGTACGGTAAAACTTTATGTTATTTGTTATTGCTTTTATTGTTGTTGTTGTTCTTGTTGTTGGTGGCGGTTATAATTATTAATTGTTAAATAAATTTCACATATTTTCCTGTTTGGTTTTCTTTTTCCTGGATAAGGATTTAATTTATAGACTCCTACTATACATATGTATGTATGTGTGCTTATTTTTATTGTTGTTGTTTTTTTTGTATTTACAGGTCGTTGAATTAATTGATGCTGCTGCCATTAATTCTACAGCCGTACGTTTGGATTGGGTTATGCATGTGAGCGTAACAGAGAAATATGTTGAGGTATGTTTTAAATAAGAAATGTAAGAACAAAACAAAACAAAGAAATACAAAGAGAGAGAGAGAGAGAGAGAGAGCGAGAGAGAGCAAGAGAGAAAAGAATTTTAATTGAATTGCTTTTTATATACAAATAAAGACATAAATCTGAACACATACTATTATACAACTACACACAATCATAAACACACACAATATAATCAAAGCAGAATAGCAGAAATGCATGAGAAGATCCAATATTTGCAGGCAATTACATACGTGTGTGTGTAGATGTAAAATTCTTTTAAACATTGAATGTAGCACAAAATATTGTGCAAACACAAGAAATATTAAACTTAAAAATCTTCATTTACATATATATACTGGGACATGTCAAGTTCGAGATTCATTTTACATTGGTATTGTATTGGATTTCACGAATTGTTTTTTAAGAAGATGCCAGTTAGGAATTAAGAACACAAATTATTTTGTACAATAAACACTGAGGAGAATCAGATGTGGAAGGAAAGGGGTGTAGTGTGCACAATAAAAATTTGTGAAATCCAATAAAATACGATTGTAAAATGAATCTCGAACTTGACAAGACCAGTATATGTTTGTGCAGATGTTAGATTTGATTATATTTTCGCCGTAAATGACAGGAAAAAATTGATACGGGCTGTAGAATAAATTTTCCCCGTAATCTATTGTGCCTTTGGTCGATGGGGATGACCATGGATGGATATGATGTTTGCGAAAGACAAGTACAAGTAGAATATATCCCACTGTGGTATCAATACAACAAAGAAGAAAATGTCGCACTGCAGCATTAGTCAAATGAGTCAATACAGCTAAGCGATAAAAAAGCACTTTCGACCTTTTTAAGACGAGGTCGATAAGCCTCAAAATGGACATCGAGGCAGCGACCCGCACATCAAAATTGTATTATGTTTCCAAACAGACAAAGTTCATAAAGTCGCCGCAGTCTGGTATTGGCTTATCAGACGTGAGACCACGGTTCAAACCCTAGGTCAGACAGCTCCAACAAAACGAAATATTTTTCATATTCCTTCGGCGTCTTTCGCTCAGCAGATTTCTGGCAAAAACTCTGAGAGTAAATAAGATTGCCATGAAAAAGTTTCTCAAAAATCTGTCGTTAGGAGTGGATTTCAAACCGTAGGTCCCACCGCGCATGTATGAAATTAACGCATACAACGTAAGTAGTGTGAGAAGCTAGGTCGTAATCCTGACAGAGGGGATGTAATGACCAATTATGAATGTATATGTACGTATGTAATGTAGATTATACCGCTTGTAGTCCAAAAAATGCCCACGACCATGGTTTCATTGGTTAGCATAAGCAATTTAACCTTGTTTGACGCTGATTCTCCCCATAAACTTATTGCTTCCACTAATGTTTCATTTCTAGAGTTTTGTAGTGAACCTCCATTTGGTTTAAGCTCATTTTATAATATCTGTAATGAACACATGCCATTTTAATTATCTGTAATGCATGCCAATATCCGCCATTTCAACTATACCAAAAGGACATGACGAATAACCGCATTATTACACTATAGCAGAAGAATTAGTGCTGTAAGAGATTGTTACGAAAGGACTGCGGGAGCCATTGATTCGCTAGCAAACAGTCGGGCGTGTGGGTAAGGTCCTTCCAATAACAAAACCCTGTTTATGTACAGAAGTTTTTTTTTTATTAAAGACTCCCTATTTTTAGGTGTAATTTACTCTAAATGGACTGGAAATGACTGTAATATTATAAAAAACAAAAGCCCGATTACAGTCATATGTAACGAAAGCAAAATAAATTTAAATACAAAAAGACATATTTTACTGACATAACCAATTTAAAAGCGGTATCTGGTGTTATTGATACGCCTGTCTCAAAACCCGCCACTAACCTTGGCCCTAAGGACGTCATTTTATTAGGACCCCAAATAAACTAATGCACCAAAACTAATACTCAACTACGAAAACACTGTATACTTCAATTATTCATACATAATTATTAACTTAGGATTTATTCATAAAATTAGGAAAAATAATTAATAGAATTATAAAAAAAATATTTAAGCTAATGAAAAAAATTAAGTGAAAGCATTTTAAGCATAAATTAAACTGTATTTTCTTCAACTGTATCAGTGATAATGATTATAAATATATAACAACAACTCAATTAAGCGATCGATCATGTTTGATCAAACATGTTCAATATCATTATCACTAATGAACATATTAAATATTAGGGTGAAACATAAAATTAGCACTCACCAAACATACGTGTAATCGATTTCTGGAAGGCCTTCAAGATCTCGAGGTACCGATGTTGTTGTTGCTGTAGAATTTTCTGGAAATTTGATCTAGATAAATATGCCATATATAATGCTTGCACTTAAAATTTTTACAATATTTCAATAGAATATATATAAATGTTCTTAATTATACTAATTTTAAACGTTTTTATAACTAAAAATATAAATTCAGATGTTGTTGTAATAAATTTTAGGAATAATTACATTATACAAATAAAAAAATTAATAAGATGAAATTAAATATGAAAAAGTTTTGCTTCAGACATGTTGCGTGATCATTACAACTGTAAGTGATTATCACAATGCATTTTGTTGCTCTATTTCTTTTTTTCTATTTTATGTATTTTATACTAAACCAGTTTTTATGAAAGAGAATAAGTACACTTAAAAAAAACGAAATTATAGAAATCGAAAGATTGACTAAACTATAGTAATGATTGAGTTGGAATGATCACTACAGTAGGCATGTCAGTTATTGTAACAAATATCAGTAATAAAATTAAGGTAGCAGTTAGATTTAATAAAAATTAATAAAGTTTAACATTTTAGATTGATTATTTACTCTTTAGTAAAGAAAGTTTACAAATGAAATTTCTAGAAATAATTTTAGTTAACAAAATCTATCATGTTAGGTTGCAAAAATATTCATTATAAACGAAAATTAACAAATAGAATCTCTAGAAACAATGGATATAATTTAATATGAAATATTATTTTAAAAAAATAACTTAAGCATATTTATGAAAGTTATAAATAATAAAGCTATTTGTAGAGAGGTGAAACTGTTACATAACTGTCATTAACGGTTTTTACAGCACCGAAATACAGTTTTTTTCGGCTCGTAGAGTTCGAATTAAATTGAAGAAAAAATTAGAATAAAATAAAATTAAATATAATTAAATAGAATAAATAGAATTAAATAGAATAAATAGAATTCCCGGGACCTGTTTAAAAAGAAATGTGTCAATGCCTATAGAAATTCTTCTTTTTTTCTGTGTATTTACCTCCTCGTTAGGACGTCCCGAGTATAACCCAATAGACACCAAGAAAATTCCGGGCGCTATGGCCAATAATTGAAATTTTGTACACCAGACTTCACAAGAAAATTTTAGGTTATTTAAAATAATATTCATGTCACTTTATTTGTTTCACTATGCTATACCTTCTTTTAAATATTTCCAGATTTCCCAAGATCACAAGTTATTAAGAAAATTTTATTATCACTCACTTTTTTTCTTTAAATAAATAATTACTCTTGCTATGCTTTCTCTTTTTTTTTTTTATCTTATAGTCTCCGAGTTTCAATCCAAATGAACGAGTTGTTCAATTTTCGTAGTAAAGAAACCTCTGTTAGCAATCAGAAAAAGGGTGTAATGGGAAAACACGTATAAGTAAACTTCAATGCTTGTTTAAGCTCTTGACAATCAAAAAAAAATATATAACATGATTGCCACTATAACCAACATATGTACATGTATGTACTGTACTAATTAAATTTCTTCTACTAAATGTTAGTACATTTTACATTCGCATTATGTTAAAAAAAACAATGAATATTATGAAAATCTTTTCATATTTAATTTCCTGAAAAATCATATAGGATCTCGTAAATATTTATGTTGTTTTCTCTTTTACATTATAAACATTTGATTGGCTATATGTTTCTGTATGCTAGCAACATGTTGATAAGATTAAGTATTAAGCTTTTGTGCGATCAAACAGTTTATGTTCTTGCTAAAATATAAGGAAAAGGTTTTACAGTGGTTCAAACGACTAAAGCGAGTGTCAGAATAATGACATTAAGATTATTTCTTTTTTCTTTAAAACCGTACACTACAAAACTAGATAATAATTATGATTTCATAAAATTATTAGATAGAAAAAGAACGGTTTATAATCGAAGATCCTTGGCATGATAGGTTCCTACTGATTTGCCATTTAAGTCCTCAATTAGATAATAATGGTTACCTAATTTTTCTTTAATACGACTTTTAATAAATAAAGGAGATAATTTGGCACTGAATTCTTTATTGCTACTACTTTGAACAAAACTACGTCTAAAAACTTCTTGACCTATTTGGAAATTTTGTGGTCTTGTACGTAAATTATATTGCTGCCGATTTGTTTCATAAGCCTCTTTAATATGCTTTCTTAAATTACATCGAATCAAGTTTAGACTATCATCACGAGAAATATGATATGCTGATTCATCAAGTAAATTGAGATTCTTAAGTAATCCATAAGAACTACCATGAGTTACCATGTCTAGTCCAAACAAAGCGTGATAGGGAGTACATTTAATCGCTTGATGATAGGAGTTACGTAAAGCACAACTTATTTTAGTCAGATGTTCATCCCACAGCTTGTGATCCTTCTTCAAATATGCACGAATTCCTGCTATTATTGATCTATTTACCCTTTCCGATGCATTACTTTGTGGAGAGTATACAGCCGTGTACATGTGATGAATTCCGTAGCTGGTTAAAAATGCATTAAAATCATTTGCTCTAAATTGAGATCCGTTGTCACTCACAATAACTTCTGGAACACCATATACGTGAAAAATTTGTCTTTGTAAATTCTCAATAATTAATTTTGATGTAAACTTTCGCATAGGAAATAGCCAATGAAATTTGGTCAGATGGTCTAATACAATTAGGAGTCCTATATATCCTGATTTACTTCTAGGATATGGTCCTAACAGATCAATGTATAACCTTTGAAATGGACGAATTGATATTGCTTGTTTTCCCATTTCTGGTTTAAGGTTAATATTAGGTGCTTTGGTAGTTTTACAAACATCGCATTTCCTAACGTAATCTCTAACATCCTTAACTAATCCTGGCCAAAAGAAATTTCTTCGTATCAAATCGATTGTTTTTACCATACCACCGTGAGCACAAATTGGATCATCGTGAGCTCTTTTAATAACTTTGGTGCGTAATTCCAATGGTATCCATAATTTCCAACATTTTTCTTCTTGGTTATCTTCCCCTCTATAGTGTTCTGTACGTATGTAAACGAATTTATCTATTACTTTAATATCAGGGTATTTACTCTGATCAGCTAGAACTTTTTCCTTCAAGGTAACGTAATCTTGATCCAGAAAATGTGTCGAATTTAAATCAATTTCAGGTTCCGTTAATGTTAGTGAGGAAATATCGTGGGAACAGCTACGCGACAATGCGTCAGGAACAATATGGTCCTTTCCTTTACGATGACTAATCGTAAACTTATATGGTTGAAGTTTAAATGCCCAACGAGCGAGTCGTCCGCTAAGGTCGGGTTGTTTCATAAGCCACAATAGACTTGAGTGATCTGTTATTATTTCAAATTCTTGTAATTCGAGGTAACATCGAAAACGTTTAATAGCTTCAATAGCTGCTAAACATTCACGTTCCGTAACACTGTAGTTTCTTTGGGCGGTGTTAAGTTTTTTACTCATGAAAGCTATTGGCCTTTCATTTCCATGTTCATCCTGTTGAACTAAAACTGCGCCAATTCCAATATCACTTGCGTCACAGTGCACATAAAATTTCTTTTCAAAGTTTGGGTTTACAAGTACTGGAGCTGTAGTTAATAGTAATTTTATTCTATCAAAGGCTTTTTGAGCCTCCGTGGTCCAAGTAAATTTCTTTTTTGTAGACAAAAGTTCCGATATTGGAAAAACTACATCTGAAAAATTGTCGATGAATCTCCTATACCATCCGGCAAGACCTAAGAAACCTCGAACTTGCTTTATTGTCTTCGGAACGGGCCAATTGACAATAGCACTAACTTTTTCTGGGTCTGTCATAATACCTCCATTGCCTATCATATATCCTAGGTACTGAACATTAGTAACGCAAAATTTACTTTTGGATATATTCAATGTTAAATTTGCCTTTCTAAATTGATCAGCGACTCTCACTAATACCGCTAAATGACTCTGAAAATCTTCTGAAACAATAATAAGATCATCGAGATATCCAAAAACACAATTTCGAAGATCAGGTGGTATTATCTCGTCAATTAGACGACACATCGTTTGTGGAGCATTGCAAAGACCAAATGGCATAACAACGAATTGATATAATGGTCTACCTGGTACGGTAAATGCTGTCAATGGTTTAGACTCTTCAGTCAAAGCTATTTGCCAGTACGCGTCTTTCAAATCTAATTTTGATATTATATTAGCCTTGGGCAATCTTGAAAATATTCCCTCAATTGAAGGAAGCGGATAGGCATCCTTTTGAGTAACTGAATTCAACTTTCTTGCATCAAGACAGAGACGAACTTTATTAGGTTTGATAACAAGCCTCATTGGAGAGCTCCAAGATGATTGGGATGGTTCAATTACACCCAATTCCAACATCCTGTCAATTTCAGCAAACATCAGTTTTTCTACGGCTGGAGAAACCGGGTAGAATCGCTGTTTAATGGGTTTAGAATTGCCAATATCTATATCGTGTTTAATAAGTGATGTCCTTCCTAGACCTTGATTTTCAAAACTTGGAAATAATGCAATAATAGCGTCAAGTTGTTGCTTATGACAAGGAGTCAAAGGGTATTCAGACTTATCGATTTTGGTGTTGTACTTATCAATTCCTAAAGACTTTACTTCATGGGGATCTTGCATCATGTCTGATGGACAATGATCAAGTAACGATTTGTCTACAATATCTACAGACTCTACAATATTTGGTATAAGACCAAATGCGTTCCAAAAATCAATACCAAGTATTAAACGTTGTGTAATAGAAGGTATGATGAAAAGATTTACTAAGCGTCTGTGACCCTTAAACTCAACCTCAACTGCTAACCAACCTGTCACAGTTTGACTCTTTCCATCTGCGGTTTTTACAGAAGACCGACATTTGTTAAAGTTTTTAAGTTTCGAAAAATCTTGCGATGCTAGTTCACTACCTATACAAGATATGTTTGCTCCTGTATCAAGTAATCCGTATTCACAATAATTCAAAAAGGAGACTTTCGCATAAAAACGCTGATCCTTCGTATTACTAACGATAGTTGATACTAGAAATTTTCTACAAAATCTTCGCTTTTTATAATACTCTCTTATTCGGCGAGTAGATCTTTTAGGTTTTCTTTTATTTATATTCAATTCTGCTTTATTATTAAAAATTTCATTGCGTCTTCTCATATAATAATCAAATCTTAAATGATACGGTAATCTCGGATATATTAACCTTGATAATTCTATATCCTTTCTTTTACATTGGCTCAACTCCTCTCTATTACATAGGGTAATTGGGTGTTCCATCAGCTCACTTTTCTTATCTTTACTATTCTTAGTTTCTATAAATTCATCTTTAGTTAATTCAAAATTATTTAATTTGGACTGTTCATTGTTTCTAGAGCCTTCAAGTTTTTTGCAATTTTAATTCTCTTCACAGAACATTTTGGGCATTGCGGTTTATATATGTTTTCTGTTCCACATCCATAACAGAATATTTTCCTCTCTTCAAGACAATCATACCAAAAATGATCTGTGGCTTTACAATTCCAACAACGTAGAATTCGATTTTGTAAATCTATCGCATTAACTTCTTCATCCGTGGAGTGGTTAGATTCCAAAATTTCTGAACTGTTTACATCATCTACCTCAGCAATATATCTTTTTGCCATTACATTATTATTACGAAACGATAAGTTTTTCTTAACATGATCGTCGTTTAAGAAAGCTTCTCTCATTTGTACCAATTTTCTCAAGTGAGAAACTGAATGCACTGGCACATATAATAAATCTTGACGAATTTCTGGCCTTAAGTTTCTAGTTAAAATTTCGATCAATTCCATTTCAGACATGGGGGAAGGCAAACGATCTATAATCAGTGAAATCGAATCGAAAAACATGTCAAACGTCTCACCAACTTTCATTTTTCTGTTTCTAATCTCTTCCCGTATATCAAATGAAGATTTGAAATCTCGATATTGACTTCTAATAGCCACACAAAATTCATCCCAGGTAAAAGTTTCTACCTGTTTTCTGTACCGCCAGTACCAATCTTTGGCTTTACCAGTTAATAGTACATTCAAATTTTTGACAATGGGAACAAAATCTCCATTAAAATTATCAACTGTCAAGGTTCGAATTCGGTAAAGAAATTCTTCAACATTAAGTCCTGATGGCGAGCCATCAAACTTTATGTTCCAACTGGATATAATTGACGTTATTTTATCCATGTTAAAATTAGAAACGTTTGAATTCGTTGATAGTGGACTACCAATTCGGTTTGTGGGATTCTGGTCATTATTACCAGAATTACTACCTCTATGTTCAGGGTAATTGTTCACATTTCTAACTACCTGTGTACGATTATTAGGGTTTGGTATCATTTCCAAATTGTTTAATAACAGGGTAATATTTGTTTCTATGAGTTTGTTAAATTGATCTAAATCAACGGTAATATTTTGATTTTGAGTAGATCCTGATGCTAATGGATGATTACGATTTGGAGAATTTAAAGGACTCTGTTGAGTGGTTCGAATCGGAGTACCGCTCATTTCTGTTTCTAGATTTGTATTATTCAATTGATTATCCTGAAATAAGTTCCTAGCTTGGCTACGAGTGTTATGCTGTTTAGCTAAAGCTCCTCGGCTTCTATTTCGGTTAGTAGGTTTAGTCGTAGGATTTTGACTAACTAAAAGAGAAATCTTCTTCAGATCAACTAACTCACATGGACGTTTGCATGAAGGACATATCGAATTATTTGACAAACATTTTTCAATGCAACTCCTATGAAATGAATGGTTACATTTTGTTATACTTAAACACTCATCATTTCCTGTCATATTGCTATCGCAAACACTGCACACTGAATCAGATACTAAGGCTGATGCTACATTAGAAGTCATAGCTTCAAGTGGTGGAGTTCTTGGAAGTGACATATTAATGGTATACTTGACAAATAAATTCAAAAATACTAATCTAGTTTATAGAAATCTTCAAACAATATGAAATAAATTCAATATCCTATTAAACCTTGCAATACTGTTTAAAAAAAATTAATTCAAAAATATGTTCCAAGAAAATAATTCAAGAAAAAAATATATGATGTTTCGCAAAATAAAAATTCAAATAATTTTATACAAATATATATATACATAAGAATTTAGTGTTTTCTTATAGTTTGGTAATAATTTAGGTGCTTAAATAGGTTATCACTATGCCAATAAAATATGTAGGTAACAAAACTGGGCTATATAGATAGTTGTATACGGAAGACCCTTTTCCATATCAATGGGCCGAAATAAAAATGGACAGAGACTCGCAACAGCAAGTTTCTGTTATCCTAAATTTATTCAGTTATAAGTAATTCCACATTGACAGAAAAAAAATCAAACATCCACAAACATCTTTCGCCATTCAAGATGGCCACGCAATAAACCCCAAAACTAAACGAAAGTACAATTAATTTACTTTTTGGTCATTATACTCGATTGAACATTCAAGTAAATGAAGCTCCTAAAAAGTGTTAAATGTTATTCCCTCAGAATCGCAAATTTAATGTGTAACGATCTTGAAAACGATCTTTCATGAACTCTAAATTTAAAAACAATGAAAATTTTTGGGATACCGAAAGCATAAAAAGGTTTTTCTTTTTCTTTCGACCAACTTGGTCTCTATATTATCATGACTTTCGATCATACGTTAGTCAATATTTTGTTATGGCTTTCGGGCCCCACGTTGGGATTAATATCCGTAACGTTGGGCGCCATATTTATAATATCTGTAATGAACACATGCCATTTTAATTATCTGTAATGCATGCCAATATCCGCCATTTCAACTATACCAAAAGGACATGACGAATAACCGCATTATTACACTATAGCAGAAGAATTAGTGCTGTAAGAGATTGTTACGAAAGGACTGCGGGAGCCATTGATTCGCTAGCAAACAGTCGGGCGTGTGGGTAAGGTCCTTCCAATAACAAAACCCTGTTTATGTACAGAAGTTTTTTTTTTATTAAAGACTCCCTATTTTTAGGTGTAATTTACTCTAAATGGACTGGAAATGACTGTAATATTATAAAAAACAAAAGCCCGATTACAGTCATATGTAACGAAAGCAAAATAAATTTAAATACAAAAAGACATATTTTACTGACATAACCAATTTAAAAGCGGTATCTGGTGTTATTGATACGCCTGTCTCAAAACCCGCCACTAACCTTGGCCCTAAGGACGTCATTTTATTAGGACCCCAAATAAACTAATGCACCAAAACTAATACTCAACTACGAAAACACTGTATACTTCAATTATTCATACATAATTATTAACTTAGGATTTATTCATAAAATTAGGAAAAATAATTAATAGAATTATAAAAAAAATATTTAAGCTAATGAAAAAAATTAAGTGAAAGCATTTTAAGCATAAATTAAACTGTATTTTCTTCAACTGTATCAGTGATAATGATTATAAATATATAACAACAACTCAATTAAGCGATCGATCATGTTTGATCAAACATGTTCAATATCATTATCACTAATGAACATATTAAATATTAGGGTGAAACATAAAATTAGCACTCACCAAACATACGTGTAATCGATTTCTGGAAGGCCTTCAAGATCTCGAGGTACCGATGTTGTTGTTGCTGTAGAATTTTCTGGAAATTTGATCTAGATAAATATGCCATATATAATGCTTGCACTTAAAATTTTTACAATATTTCAATAGAATATATATAAATGTTCTTAATTATACTAATTTTAAACGTTTTTATAACTAAAAATATAAATTCAGATGTTGTTGTAATAAATTTTAGGAATAATTACATTATACAAATAAAAAAATTAATAAGATGAAATTAAATATGAAAAAGTTTTGCTTCAGACATGTTGCGTGATCATTACAACTGTAAGTGATTATCACAATGCATTTTGTTGCTCTATTTCTTTTTTTCTATTTTATGTATTTTATACTAAACCAGTTTTTATGAAAGAGAATAAGTACACTTAAAAAAAACGAAATTATAGAAATCGAAAGATTGACTAAACTATAGTAATGATTGAGTTGGAATGATCACTACAGTAGGCATGTCAGTTATTGTAACAAATATCAGTAATAAAATTAAGGTAGCAGTTAGATTTAATAAAAATTAATAAAGTTTAACATTTTAGATTGATTATTTACTCTTTAGTAAAGAAAGTTTACAAATGAAATTTCTAGAAATAATTTTAGTTAACAAAATCTATCATGTTAGGTTGCAAAAATATTCATTATAAACGAAAATTAACAAATAGAATCTCTAGAAACAATGGATATAATTTAATATGAAATATTATTTTAAAAAAATAACTTAAGCATATTTATGAAAGTTATAAATAATAAAGCTATTTGTAGAGAGGTGAAACTGTTACATAACTGTCATTAACGGTTTTTACAGCACCGAAATACAGTTTTTTTCGGCTCGTAGAGTTCGAATTAAATTGAAGAAAAAATTAGAATAAAATAAAATTAAATATAATTAAATAGAATAAATAGAATTAAATAGAATAAATAGAATTCCCGGGACCTGTTTAAAAAGAAATGTGTCAATGCCTATAGAAATTCTTCTTTTTTTCTGTGTATTTACCTCCTCGTTAGGACGTCCCGAGTATAACCCAATAGACACCAAGAAAATTCCGGGCGCTATGGCCAATAATTGAAATTTTGTACACCAGACTTCACAAGAAAATTTTAGGTTATTTAAAATAATATTCATGTCACTTTATTTGTTTCACTATGCTATACCTTCTTTTAAATATTTCCAGATTTCCCAAGATCACAAGTTATTAAGAAAATTTTATTATCACTCACTTTTTTTCTTTAAATAAATAATTACTCTTGCTATGCTTTCTCTTTTTTTTTTTATCTTATAGTCTCCGAGTTTCAATCCAAATGAACGAGTTGTTCAATTTTCGTAGTAAAGAAACCTCTGTTAGCAATCAGAAAAAGGGTGTAATGGGAAAACACGTATAAGTAAACTTCAATGCTTGTTTAAGCTCTTGACAATCAAAAAAAAAATATATAACATGATTGCCACTATAACCAACATATGTACATGTATGTACTGTACTAATTAAATTTCTTCTACTAAATGTTAGTACATTTTACATTCGCATTATGTTAAAAAAAACAATGAATATTATGAAAATCTTTTCATATTTAATTTCCTGAAAAATCATATAGGATCTCGTAAATATTTATGTTGTTTTCTCTTTTACATTATAAACATTTGATTGGCTATATGTTTCTGTATGCTAGCAACATGTTGATAAGATTAAGTATTAAGCTTTTGTGCGATCAAACAGTTTATGTTCTTGCTAAAATATAAGGAAAAGGTTTTACAGTGGTTCAAACGACTAAAGCGAGTGTCAGAATAATGACATTAAGATTATTTCTTTTTTCTTTAAAACCGTACACTACAATTTCCAAAGCCAAACATACCTGCGAGGTTGTCAGTTGATTGTTTTTATAGCCTTTTGTGAGTAAACGCAGAACCTGTAAGTGATCATTTAAAACTGTTTTGCGCGCTTTAGAACCTTTCATGCTTGTACATCGAAATCCTGTAGAAGCATTTTTCTACTACTGAAACTAGTAAGACAGACTTCCCAAAATGAGTTTTTAATTGGGATTTGAAAAAGGAACTCGAACTTTAAAGGACCCGTGTATATGTAAACATTTTGGTGCGGCAAATTTTGTTTAAATAAATATGAACAAGAAAATGTATTGGTATGCACACGTAAGTGTGTATGTGTGCAAAAATTCTCTTTAATGCAATGTTTACAAAATCATATACTTTTACTGACACACACACACACAGATGTTAAAAAACACTTGCTCCTTCATTTATAATTACTTTTTTATTTGTTTTTATGCACGTTCCTACACTTATAGGTTTAAATACACAATTTATGCTCTTTCTCTCTCCCTCTCTCTCGCTCTCTCTATCACTCTCTGTGTTACTCTCTCTCTCTCTCTCTGTTACTGTCCTGTTTATGCATTAACCAGTATACAAGTGTTAATTAACTTGTTTGTCATATAATTTTAATACATACGCAGTAAAAAAAAACAGTTTATAACGTTATTTATCTCTCTCTCCCCTTTCTCTTTTTAACCACAGGGCCTGTATGTACGCTATCGCGATGTTAGCGCCAATTCACAGCAATACAATATAATGACGGTGTTGAATCCTTCAATTGAATCTCATGTGGTGGCCAATCTAAAGGAATACACGAAATATGAATTCTTCTTGGCTCCCTTCTTTCAAACGCTCGAGGGTCAACCGAGCAATTCCAAAATCGTTCAGACCTATGAAGATGGTGAGTAAATCAAAAAAAAAAAAATTATGAATTCTTTATAAGCAAATATTGTATCCAGCACATAGTGTGAAGTGTAAACAAGACTTTAGGGTGTGTGATGTTAAAAAATTTAATTTAAATAAAAATGATGTATTTTAAGAAGGGAATGACATTTTTACAGAATATTTATAAAGGAATATGTTGTCCACTTCCAAATTTTTATCACTACACGAATTAATCGTTTAATGCAAGAGTTCAGTTAATTTCTGAAGTCTTACCCAAGTAGTCAGCCTAAATACGGGGACAGAACAAAAAATTATTAGATTGAATCAAAAGAATTTTGGATGGCCTCTAGGTTAGGTTAGGTTAGAGGATGTGTACTTTTCAATTAAGACAAGTACAGTACCCGAAGGTCGAATTGACCCATTGTAAAACGTCTGAGTTTCTCACACCACTTATGTTGTGTGTTAATTTTATACATGAGTGGTGGGACCTACAGTTTAAAGTCGACTCCGAATGACAGATTTTTAAAAAACCTTTCATGGCAATTTTATTTACTCCCAGAGTTTTTGTCAGAAATCTGCTGAGAGGAAGTCGGCGAAGAAATACTTTTTGTATTTTGTCTTGATGTCTGGCCTGGGGCTCGAACCCCGGGCTTTACGTCTAACAAGCCAACACACTACCTACTAGACTACGGCGACTCTGGATGGGCTCTAATTAGAGGCAAAAATCAAATCACATTAATGCTCAGATGGGGGCTTTGAATGGTATTAAAGCGCATTAGTACAAGCCCAATTAATGCAGGTTCGAACACCACAGACGATAAACAATTCTTCATATCATGTTTGATTCCAATTTCAAAAAAATTGTGGCTTCATTGCCATCCGAATAATTCCTTTAAAACTTTACTGACCTCTTACGAAATGGTAGGGCTCAATGAGCAATGCTGCTCAATATACCTAGTTTCTCGCGCCACGTTAATTTTATATATAATGGGCGGGACCTACAGTTTTAATTCGACTCTGAACGACATGTTTTTGAGACTTTTTGCCAGAATTTGCTGAGAGACAGTCGCCGAAGAAATGTTTCATGTTTTCATTTTTCGTTTTGCTGAAGAGATTTGAACGATGGCCTCAAGTCTAATTAGCCAACACACTACCTACTAGACTACGGGGATAACTGATCAGCATAACGCCACCAAATACATTTTTACAAACGTTACTGTTTTTAGGCAACCCTACCATCCTGGAACTTGCTGGAAAAACTTTACTAATGAAACAGGAACAATGTTAAGAAACAAAACGAAGAGCGGGAATTGAAGATTTGATACAGTCTTATATTATATGGAGAAAAAAGTTCTTCCCAGCAACACTGTGAATATTTTTGTTTAAATTCTGATCCATATTGATTCTCTACAATTCGTTCAGTTACACAGTTGGCCCGAATTGTAAGCCATGAGCCGTCAGTGCTAGGATTGAACTACACTGAACTTCGGATGATACCGCCCAGTTCCTTTAGTGGCACGTTCGCCATCGTGCCTAGATTTTCAAACGTTCTGTCTTCCAAAAACGTATGAGGTCTGTTCTGAAGTGAGGGGCACTTCCATTTCCTCTACACCTACACCTGGTGGGGCAGACGGAGCTTGTCAGCGAAATAATGCAACGTCCCGTGCGAGCAGTTCTCTTGTCGAACTCATGTAGTTCTCTGGTTTCCTTCTTTCTGTCTACTTGATTGAACCACACTAAACTTTGGATGATACCGGCCAGTTCCCTTAGTGGCACGTTCGTTATCATGGCTAGATTTTCAAACTTTCTGTCTTCCAAAAACGGATGAGGTCTGTTCTGAAGTGAGGGGCATTTCCATTTCCTCTACACCTAAACCTGATGGGTCAGACCGAACTTGTCAGCGAAATAACTCTGTGTCCCGTTAGAATCCCTGTGAGGGTGCGAACCGTTCTTTTGTCGAACTTAAGTAGTTCCCTGGTTTCCTTCTTTCTGTCTACTGCTGGACACAGCAGTTTCGTCATTCGGCAACCAGGTTTGCCCTGTAAAGTATTGAGAAATCTCAACTAGAACACAGGTTAGTGGCCGACGGTTTATATTCCACTTTTAGATGGATGTGTTTTACTAAGTCAAAAATGTAGTGCACTTTGGTGAGATGTTAGATGTGTCCTCCAAATAACACAGACCTTGTGCTGCCGTAGTAAGGAACTCGGTCTTGAACTTCACTTAAAGTTGAAGGATGACTGTAGCGTGTTTCAGGCAGAGATTTTTGCAATTTTGAAGGCTATTGAGGCCATATATAGTAAGCCCACTTTGAACTCGGAATCTTAAATGATTTTCGTGGACAGCCAGGCTGCCCTAAAGGTCTTTACGTCGGTCTGATGTAAATCGCGGCTTGTTCGTGAGCGCAAAGAATCGTTAAGGATCTTAGGACCAGACTGAATTCTTGTCTATGACAGAGTTCACGGTCGTAGCGGAATACTCGGCAATGAGAAGGCGGATGCTCTCTCGCTAGATTAGGTTCACTTTCTGAGGGCGATTTGATCCCACAATCTGCCACCTTTACGGCCTCATCAATGGACGGGCCAGGAGGGAAAAGCAGAGGTGTTGGGGGAACGGATCGGTATGTTATGTTTCTAAGTGTCTTTGGTCTACTGTAGATAGTATTAGAACAAATTGGCTGATGGGCTTAGATAAGGCCAGTTTGAGATTATTTATTGGCTTTATTGCGGGGCACTGCGACATTAAAACGCTGACAAGGATCTGGAACAGATCCCAGCCGGACTATTGCAGGGTATGTTGCGACGAGGAGGAGTTGGAAACTGCCGAATATCTTCTCTATAACTGTATAACCCTTAGTAGATTGAGGACAGTGGTCAGGGGCTACTTCGAAGGTTTGAACTCTTTGTCGAGTGCCGGCATTAGGTCTCTCCACAGATTCATCAATAGGTTGAGCTGGTTGAGAAGTGCTGATACTTCAATTGTGTAGTTGCGCTCTCTTGTGCGCACACAGTATTCATTCAAGTTACCTCATAGCGATCATGAAGGGCTTCTGCTTGTTATGCATACACTTCCATAGGCAAAAAATATTCTCCAACGACTTCTGCCGAATCTGTAAAAACGAGAATGGTCTTCTCCATTATTTGTCGGCATTTGGTAGTCTTAGTTTATCACCCGATAGGTGTTCTTATACATAATATTTAGGGGCACCAAATAAACTTCTCAACTGTTCCAAAGTAAGAATAGGAATTTAATTGCAATTTCTTTTGCTGTAACCTCATATCAGTTATTGGTTATGTTTTCCTTATCAACATGAAAATCTAATTAATGTTCCTGTTCATGTTTAGCCTCTACTTTCGTTCAATTTATTTACGCTGCTGTGTTGTTTTTTTTTTCTTTTTTTGTTTATTTCTTGTGAACATATTTTCCGTGGACATTTTTTCCTGGATGTCATGTCCTTTGCCAATTAAAATTTTAAATTAAAATTTTCGTTAAAAAAATAGAAAGAAAAACATTAAAACTCCCAGAGTAGATGGTATGTGTGTGTGTGTTCATGAGTGTTTAACCTATAGATGTCCTTAACGGTTATATTTCTCTTTTTTTTTGCTTCTGTTTCCTATAGCAACGGTGTGTGTATTTTACAGTTTATGGGCAGCAGTTTTTCATGTCCTGCGGGTTGCGGGTATTATTGTTGTTGTTGTTTTAGTTTTAACCATAATATGTTTTTTGCGACCTTTGGCTTAATTTTTGTTCGTTTTTTTTTCCTGTAA
Organism: Sarcophaga subvicina; assembly: GCA_936449025.2. NCBI lineage: Eukaryota > Metazoa > Arthropoda > Insecta > Diptera > Sarcophagidae > Sarcophaga > Sarcophaga subvicina. The sequence goes on from OW388084.2 coordinate 27,711,300, forward strand.
TTTAAGGTGATTTTTATATTGCCAGGTGGTGGATGTTGTTTTAAAAATTTTTTTGTGTAAAAATTTTTTCAATTTTTTTTTGGTGAATTTTTTTGCATTTTTAATAAAAATTTAAAAATTTGTTTATAACAAGGTGTCACTACACAACATTTTTTAATTAAAAATTTAATAAATTAAGTTTTTACAACACCTTTCTGTATTGAAGGTATTCCTACAGCGACACAATACTTGTGAAAGCCAACAGATTAATTATTTTCTTTTTTTTTATTAATTTTTTGTAGTACCCTCTGCCCCACCGGATAACATACAAATTGGCATGTATAATCTAACAGCTGGCTGGGTTAGATGGTCAGCACCACCACCCCAGCATCATAATGGCAATTTACTGGGCTATAAAATCGAGGTAAATCAACGACAAACAACATGTCAGTTTTTCCTTAGAACTTCTATTAATTTTGGCGTTTTCTTTATTAATTTTTTTTTTGACAGGTCACCGCTGGCAATACCATGAAAGTTTTGGCCAATATGACTTTGAATGCTACCACCACATCGGTGCTTTTAAATAACCTAACAACAGGTGCCACTTACAGTGTACGCTTGAATTCATTTACAAAAGCAGGCGAAGGACCATATTCTCAACCGGTAAGTCAAAATTTCTTTCTTCTCACTTGAACTTGAAATACTTTTCTTTTTAAATAACGTTTCTATTAAAAAATCCTTGCTTTCATAATTTCTTTTTCAAGGTTTCCCTTTTTATGGACCCCGCTCATTTGGTCCATCCACCTCGTGCCCATCCTAGCGGTTCACATAGCAGCATTACTGGTCATGCCGGTGAGGGCGGTCATTTTGCTTATCATCCCAATGGTGCTGGTATGCCCGATGATGCTGCCACTACAACAACACAACGTAAATCGACAACAGTGTTGCATGAAACCTGGTTTATGGTTTTGGTCATAACAATGCTGTCGGCCATACTGATATCAGCTGCTGCCGCCATGTTATTCTTTAAGAGAAGACATCAATTGACCAAAGAATTGGGTCACTTAAGTGGTAAGTTTTAAGAATATCTAAGCGAACATACATACGTAATTAGTCATTACAAACCTTTAGTCAAGATTACGACCTAGTGTCTCACACCACTTATGTTGTATGTTTTAATTTTTGTGCATTAGTGGTGGGACCTACAGTTTAAAGTCGACTCCGAACGACAGAGTTTTGAAAAACTTTTCATCGTAGTTTTATTCACCCTCAGAGTTTTTGCCAGAAATCTCTTGAGAGGAAGTCGCCGCAGAAATATTTTTTCATATTTCGTTTTGTTGGACATGTTTGACCTGGAGTTTGAACCGTGGCTGCACGTCCAATAAGCCAACATACTACTTACTAGACTAGGTAGACTTCATCTGTCAAAGTAGTTAACTACAGAGCTTTTGCTGGAAATCTGCTGAGAGGATGAAATATTTTTAAGATTTCGTTCTGTTGGAGTTCTAATAAGCCAACACACTACTTACTTGACTACAGCTATCTTACACAGGCTTGTTCAACCGAAAAGCGTTGCCTAAGCCGGGAATTTGCAGTCTACGTATTTTTCATAACCACCAAGCCATACTCCTAGAGTTAGCCATGTTCTTAAGACAGTCGACATCATGAAAGGGCAAGCATGTCCAAACTGCTGTTACAAAGGACGTATTTTTCAGATTCCTCCTCCCTCTAGTGCCCAGCAAATATGTGTATTCTGTCCTCTGCTATTCACAATTCAAACTTGTGAAGGAAGTTATAAGCTACGTTAGGTTATGTTAGATAAGGAAGGGATCCATCTTGAAGACCAAGGTTCTACTTAATCCAGCGTTATGCAACAGAGGAATCAAACAATCCTTGCTATTGGCGTACACTTCGTAATGAAATGTTCAATCAAGAGTGGCATAAAATGAGAGCTTAAGAAGCTCTGACAATTCATAGCAATAGCGGGGCACTGATACATAAGAGAGAGATAGTTTGCTGTACCTCCTCAGCCCCACAGCTATTCCAGAAGTTATTCGATCGAATACTAAGCCTAGGGGCATGCTTTTCAATAAAACAGTGCCCCGTGAAAATTGCAATTGATCGATGAATGAACATGCGATTTAAGTGCAGAAGTAAGGCAGTAGTCTTCTTATCCCTACAGCTCCAGCAGAGTTTAACAATATACACGTTTATTTTTGATTCCAAAGAAGTCGAGCCTCCATCTAAAACGAGTGGAGAATAACTAGTCTAACTTAGGTAATCTGAGTTCCTAGGCCCCGTAATCGGTTTGGTTTTCGTAAAAGCAATTCAATTTCCATCGAAATTCCTGCTTCCTTTAACCTTTATATGAGTTATATTTAAATGATCCAATTCCTGCGAAAACCTCGTCATTAATGGCCGAGAAAAGACGTCGAAAAGGCATTTCTTAGGGATTTAGAATAGGTTATGTTAGCAGTGAGTGTGCCGTTCACAGGCAAGTGTGAAGGTAGCTTCCTTGTCATGATCCAGTAGTGGTGGTTTTGAACCAAGCTTTGAATAAAACTGGCCAGTTCCCTTAGTGTTATGTTCGCCACAATGCTCAGATCTTCAAACATTCTTTCATCCTAAAACCGATTACGTCTGATGTTCTGAAGTGCATGGCACTCGCATAAAAGGTGTTGCACTGACTCCGTTTGCTCCATATCATGGTAGCTTCTCCAGTAATTCTGATGGGACAGCGAAACTGCAAATAGTGTAGTGTCCCGTTAGAATTCCTCTTAGTGATGGCCTGGTTTTCCTTCTGTCCACTGGTAGGCACAGCAGTTTTGAAATTCGGCAACGAGGTACCAGTCAATAATTGTTGAATTCCATGTTGCCTTTTTCAATTTGGAAAGGTATTACTGTAGAGGCACATATATCCCCTTTATTGTCTCCTCCTCAGACATCTCCGATCCCTTCCATGGCAGTTCGTTTGCCTTCTCATTCCCCTCTGTGACACAGGTGCCCGGTACCTAGTAGAGGCGGGTGTTGTGTCGATGTAAACGGTATAGAGAGAGCAACTCCTGACAGCCTTTGATTTGACGATATAGGATTCCAGCGCTTTGATTGCTGCTTGACTGTTCACACACATAATTAAGTTCGAAGGAGGCAGGTTCCCGGTTTCAATCATGCATGCAGCTTGTTCAATAGCAAAAATCTCCGCCTGACGCACGCTGGCCTCAGTAGCTATTTTGTGTGACTCGTTCAGTGCTAGTTTATCGGAATAGACTCCAGATCCAGATCCGCATTCCATTTTCGGTTAAAATCCTTACATCACCGAACAGCAGCATGTTGTAGTCTACGTTGGCCCAGTATTAATTGCTTTGAATCTTACTGCCTGGAATGGAAATTTAGAGGACAGTCTTTGAGCATAGCAGATAATGCCTTAGTTGGAGTGGTTCAGTGCAAGCGAGATAGCTAATCGCCTGCGTACTCTGTCTATTAGCCGCTTGTGGCATTGCTGTATCACACCCTCCATCAAACACAAATAAAAGATTTAAAATCGATTTCCATTCAATCCTTTTTATCTTCTTTTTTCAAACTTAATTGCTACCAATTTTTAGTTAACAAACCTGGCAAATACAAACTGTAAATCCAAGTAGAAATTGGCCAGGTTTATATTGGCTATCCTTTTGGCCACTTTATTTTACAAAATCAATCATGGTCATGATAGTAATTAATTTCTGTCTAAAAAAAAACTGAATCACTTCTTAGATATTGACACTCTAATGACTTCCTTTATAGATGAAGTGGATTTTGGCTAAAAACTGAAAAAAACCCGTAATTAACTTCGATGCCAATAGTCATTCGAAAAAAATCCCTTAGAATTTGAGTATAAAGCATAGAAAGTAATAGTAACGCTTAATAAAACAGACAAAAAAGGGAAACGAAAACCAAATTTTGAAGAAAATAAAAAAATTCCTCTACTTTTGCTTCCCTTTTAAGCTTCTTTTTTAAATTTTTTTTCTTTTATTTTTTTTTGCCTTTGTTTTGTAGTGGTAAGTGCCAATGAAATCACCGCTTTGAATATCAACGGTAAAGACAGTTTATGGATTGATAGAGGCTGGCGTACCACGGATACTGATAAGGATTCCGGTTTAAGTGAAACAAAATTACTGTCCAACGCCAACAGTCAATCGAATTATAACACATCCATTGATGGCGGCACCGATTATGCTGAAGTGGATACCAGAAATATGAGCACATTCTATAATTGTCGCAAGGTAAGCACGAAATTTAATTAAAAAAAAGAATTGAAAACCTTAAATCCTCCAAAGAATACAAATTAAATTTAAAATTTTCTTGTTGTTCTTTTTTTTTGCTTCTAGAGTCCTGAAAATCCCACACCCTATGCCACTACCATGATTATAGGCGCCTCATCTACTGAAACCACTTGTATGAAAACTTCCGGTTCTAGTACCGATCAAGATTCGGGTACACATTCGCCGAATTCGGATGGCATTAATCAGCATTGTGCCCCCACAGCACCTACGGCCAAACATAATTATCATCAGTATCCGCCTGGTAAGCATAAGGATTTCATGTTATCGTGTTCAATGTCATCGTATTAAATGTTATCGCAAAAATATTGGGTGTATTGATAAATTTTTGGTGTCTATTACAATTTGGTTTTCTTCTTAATATCAAAATCACACAGAATATCTGTAGGGCAATAAAAAAGTGTTTATTCATGATCTGTTTGGCACAGATAATTATTTCTCAACGAAAGAACACGCCTGAACACATTCTAGTGGGTCGTCTATAGCTTGCCTTAAATGCAACCGAAAAACATCATGCATTAACACGGTAATTCTAAGGCTTTTAAGGAAGTGAAGCATTACCTGGGGTTTTGTGTTTCTTAATTTAATTGGATGTACAACAATGGCTCCAATGTAGTGAAATTTCTATCTGACCGTGAAAGACAATCACAACGAATTTTCTAGGCTTTAATATCAGACATTTTCAGAGGTTTTATTCTATTATACTCATCGGAATTACAAGATTAGGGACTGTTTGGTCGGCACAGAATGCCACTAAGAGCCAAATTCACTCTCCTCTAGTTCCACAGAACGGCTCAATGCCAATTATGGTTAAATTTTTAACGCCGTCAGCCATTTCATATACCACATGGACGCCAGATTTAAACGTCACGTCATCATTTAAGATCCTTAAACACCCTGTGCATTTTCTACTGTTCAGTTTAAATATGCCCTTTTAATCTACATGCACTACAAAGAGTTTTTCTATCGAACATGTTTGAAAGCAGTGGGATACCTAAAACTACTCCTTTTGCTTCAGCTGGCCTAGTTCGCATTGAACTTTGGACACCAAAAAAGATGTTACAAAGATTACTTACTTGATTGGTCATTACAAAGCTTCAGTCAGCATTGCAACCTAGCTTCTCACTCCACTCATGTTGTATGTGTCAATTTTATCCATGAGTGGCAAGACCTACTAAAGTCGAGTACGAACGACAGATTTTTTAGAAACACTCTCAAAGTTTTGGCAGAAATCCGCAGAGAGGCAGTCGCCGAAAAAACATTTTTTCATATTTCCCTTTGTTTGACATATATGCAATGCAGTTTGAACCGTGGCTTTATGTCTAATAAGCCAACACACTACCTACTAGACTATGCCGACTACGGCGACCAAAGCGGTTTACATAAAACCTCCTTAGTTTTCCCGTGAATTAGTTATTATGGGTTTACATAATTGGTCATTACAACCCTTCAGTCAGGATTGCAACCTAGTTTCCCATACCACTTATGTTGTGTGTGTTAATTTAATACATCAATGGCGGGATTTACAGTTTAAAGTCCACACCGACGATAGATTTTCTAGAAACTTCTTCATGGTAATTTTGTTTACTCCCGGAGTTTTTGGCAAAAATCTGCTGAGAGAAATTCACCAAAGAAATATTTGTTCATATTTCGTTTTGTTGGAGATGCCTGAACTGGGTTTTAAATCGTTTCCTCATGTCTAATAAGCCTGCACACTAACTATACTTTAGGGCGACTTATTATTTTTTTATTCCTTGAAAGAGCTCTTAATATCATTATGAATCTCCTGATGAAGTGCATACGAAGTGTGCAATTTTCCATGACTCTGGCGGGAAAATCAGGCAGAATTTAAGCGATGGTGTTGGTTATGTTGGGCTTAAAAACCTCTGTGTGTCTTAATTTCAGTTCAAAGTCAACTCCGAAGGAAAGATTGCTGAGTAACTCTTTCATGGCAATTTTATTTTTCTCTCAAAGTTGTTGCCAGAAATTTTTTGAGAGAAAGTTCGCCGAAGAAATATTTCTTCACATTTCGTTTTGTTGAAAATTTGCCCTGGGGTTTAATCTGTGGCCTCACGTCTAATATGTCAACATACTGCCTACTAAACCAAGGCGACTTAGTTTTGTATTCCTTGAAAGACTTCTTGATGTCATTATCAATCTCTTGATGAAGCGCATAGGAAATGTCCAATTGTCTATGACACTGAGGCGCAAATTAGACTGTTTATAACTGATGACATGGGGTGCGTTGGGTTTGAAGACCTGTCGCATGGTATGTGTTCTCCTCAAGTGCAGTATCTGCCTTGGATTCTGTAAAAAGACAAAAGCAAGCTTCTGATTGGCTAGTGGATATACAATACAACTTAAATGATCTTTGCTCTGAATCCGTTAAAATTCATTTCCGCGAATCTCCCATATCTTGAGCAATATCCAGAATCTATGCTGGGGGGAGGGTTGTGTTATTGTTTCAGTACCATGTCAGTAAAATATGCCGCGACTCTAGCGAATAAATTGGGATGAATATAAATGGGTTTAAAGACCGCTGTGGTTTATGGCTTATTTGCATAGACTTGCAACTTAAGCAAGCCCCTTTAGAGAAAGTCGAACGGCATCAAATTGTCGGTTCACTTCACCACCATGTAAGATAACTTTAAGGGCATCAAACGTTCACAACATTACAATCCTTCAGTCAGGATTACCACCTAGTTTCTCACATCACTTCTGTTGTGTGTGTTAATTTTATACATGAGCGGTGGGACCTACAGTTTAAAGTCGACTCCGAACGACAGATTTTTGAGAAACTGTTTATGGCCATTTTATTTACTCTCAGAGGTTTTGCCAGGTTTTGGCCTGGTGCTCGAACCCTAGCTTTACGTCTAATAAGCCAACACACTACCTACTAGACCACGGCAACTTGGATAACCACCTAGTTTTTGACACCACTTCTGTTGTGTGTGCCGTAACCTATAGTTTAAAGTCAACTCCGAACGACAGAATTTTATTTATACTCAGAGTTTCTGCCAGAAATATGCTGAGATGAAGTTGACAAAGAAATATTTTTTCAAATTTTGTTTTGTTCGAGATGTCTGTGATGGGGTTTGAACCATGGCCTCACGTCTAATAAGCCAATACACTACATATGCATACAACAGCACCGACGATTTACCCAATCACCATGAATTCGGTTCAAAGCGAATGCTTTCATTCGATTATAGAGTGGCCAAATTTGTTGCGTTATAATCCAACTAACCTGCGGCAACTTCCATAGCACGCGATCTATGTTACGTAGCGCCATCATGTTGAAACCGCATGTCAATTGTGTCCATACCATTTAATTCAAACCAAACGAAGTTTGCAATCATCAACCTACAGTGCTCTCTATTGACAGCGATGGCCTAGCCGACGTTGTTCTTAAGGGTATATGGACCGATGACTGTGCCAATATACAGTGTACAATGGGTCAATTCGACCTCCGGGTACTATACTTGTCTTAATTGACAAGTACACGTCCTCTAACCATGACGGTGCTAATCCGAAATCCACATCAAACAGTGACCTTTTAAAGATACATTGGACGCTTTTAGATCTCATGTGGATGCGTATTGTCACAATTTCGTTTTCTTCACTTATTTATACAGAAATCTATGGCAGTGGTTGATCCAGAATCTTCCTTTAGAACATATCTTTTTTAACTTTTTTGTTTTGTTCAAGAAAAACCATTTGAAACACAACAAAATTTATTACTACACCTAACATTTTAAAGCATTTTATATCAATGTTCTTAAGCCTGCTTAAATGTCCCTCATTATTCTTGTATTTTGGTTTTCAAAGCATTTCCTATCATTATCCTAATTTTTTATAGGATTTTAGGCTTCTTAAGCGTGTGTTTTTCTTTGTTAATAACCATATCATGATTTGTGTTCGCATTGTTTTTTATTCTTCATTCTTTTTTTGTCTTTACTTCTAAGAAAGAAATTTATTTTCGCATTCGATTTGTCAAGATTTAAGATACTCAGTATTGTTATGCTTACGAAAGGCTGGCGGTAAAATAAGTGGAAAAAAGCAAATTTATCGTTCATTGTTTTTTTTCCTTCTTACTTACTTACTTCACAGCATATTACTGTTATCCTGGTTATCCTTGTTATTCATTCTGATTTTAAACAAATGATTGCTATTGACAGCTGCTTAAGCAGCAGTTTTCAAATAAGGGCGGTATGAAGTACTTTCTATTGCCCGTACGTTTTGCGTTGTAGATTTTATTTAACAGCCGCCTTTGGCAAGGACTAAAGGATATGCTGTTTTCAAGTATTTATTACCATAAGCAAAAAATATCCTTCAATTTTTCAAGTGTTTCCGTTAATTTTTGTGAATTTTTTTTTTGCTTGCCTGGTATTGAGTAAATAATTTGAAGCGGTTTGTTTTGATAGGGAAATTTAACTTCAAGGCAGGATTAGTTTTTCTTATCCTTTCTATCTGTTGTTTTTTGTTTTGTCTTGCTTTAAATATCCTTTAATGTGTTTATATTGTGTTAAAAATTATTTTATTTATTTATTAATATTGTTTTCTTTCTCATTTTTCTTTCATTCTTCTTAATCCTCTTTTATTTTTAAATCCTTTGACTTGAACTTTTTTCTCTTCCCCCTTTTTCTCTCCAATCAATTTGATGTAAAACTTAACTGTTTGTCTTGCAAACAATTCCCACAAAAAACAAAAAAAACTAAAACTAAACTAATAAGAACAAATTAATTGGTCAGAATTTTTGCCACCACCACCGGAACATCCCCCGCCAGTACCCTCATCATGTGGCTATGCACCCGGTTCGCCACAATCATCTAGGAAAAGCTCCAAGTCCGGAGGTTCTGGGTAAGTTTCAAAACAAATTTCTTTTAAACAATCCCTTCTAATAAAACTTAAAAAAATTTAAATCTTTTCTTTAAGGGCTTTAAACTCTTCCATACATAGCAGTTCATCGGGTGGTTTCTCCACCTGGGGTTTGGCACCTCAATGTGCGGCCGCCGCTGTTGCAGCCGGTGCTAGAGTTGCACCACAAGAAAATTACTACAATAATCCTTTGCCCTGTGTTGGTGGCGGCAGTGGTGCTCAAAATCGTTATCAAATAACACCTACTGGCCAGCATCCACCACCTTTACCTCCTTATTTTCCGCCAGGCGGCACTGGGCAATTGCCGCCAAGGAATATACATATCCATTATCCGCCACCCAGACATGCTGTAAGTGAATATCAGCCAACGGGTACACACAATTCGAGATGTTCCAATGGCAGGTAAGTAAGAAGTTTTTTCAAGGGCTTGAAAGCCTTAAAGTAGACTTTAAAATTATTTAACCATTCATGTAAAACACACAAAACTCGAGTAAAGCAATAATTTTATATAAAAATGTTTACCAAAGAGCCCTGTTAATCATGTATTACCAATTATGTAATTAATTAGTTGTAAGTTGGCTTACTAAACGTAAAGCCGTGGTTCAAACCCCACGTCAAATATCAAAACATATTTCTTCGCCGACTTCCTCTCAGCAGATTACTGGCAAAAGCTCTGAGAGTTAATAAAAACTGCCATGAAAAAGTTTCTCAAAAATCTGTCGTTTGGACTTTACGACTTTAAACTGCAGGTCACTACCACTCTTGAAGAAAATTAACTCGTAAGTGGTGTGAGAAACTATGTCATAATCCTGATTGAATGCTTGTAATGTCTAATTAAGTAACTTGCGCTAACTTAGTAAGTTTTTTGGACTAAAAGACTTGCTGTGTAATTGTGGTTTGTCCCTGGAACCTTCGGAGATATTAACATCAACAGCAGGGATTATGGGTTCCTGATCCCGCTACAAAAATGACAATAATTCTTTGCAACATACAGTTGGCAACTCTATAATTTCAGAATGTACTACAATATGATCAGTAGTATCGGGTCCGCCATCTAACTTTATTTTTCAACTAGTGCTTATTTCGTGAATGGTAACACTTAGCTCATGTCTGATTTCACCGATAATTAGTTTTATCCTTCCGCTGAACGAATATGGTTGTGTATACGCTTGAACAACGCTGGGAAATATTGCGACATTACTTTGAAAATCATGGCAATGTTGCAGAATGTGTGCGAAAATTGCGTACGTATTTTGGAAGAAGAGAAGCACCGTCAGCTCCGTATGTTCGTTATCTTGTGAAAAAATTGAAAGAAACTGTCATCCTCATCGATAAACCAAAGCGTGAAAAGCCAAAAGCAGTGCGTACACCCGAGAATATTGCTGCTGTGGCAGAAAGTGTGCGTGAAGCGCCATCAACATCAATTCACCGTCGTTCTCAACAATTGAACTTTTCGGAGACATCATTGAGACGAATTTTGCATAAAGCCCTTGGTATGACGCCATACAAAGTCCAATTGGTTCAGGAGTTGAAGCCAATTTACCATCCAATGCGTTTTCGCTCTGCTAAGTGGGCCTGAGATCGACTTACAGAAGATGCCGATTTTGGCAAAAAAATCATCTTTTCAGATGAAGCTCATTTGATCTTGGCGGGTATGTTAACAAAGCAAAATTTTAGCATTTGGGGCACAGAAAACCCGCACGCATACATTGAAAAGCCGACGCACCCAAAACGAGTCACTGTTTGGTGCGGAGTCTGGTCAAGGGGCAAGGAGTGGTCGTTACAGTCAATGGCGATCGTTATCGGGCCATGTTGAACGAATTTTTGTTCACAAAAATTGAAGAGGAGGAGGAGAGGCTACGTGCCACACAGCCGAAGCTACACTCGATGTTTTGCGCCCTGTTTTTGAAGATCGCATTATCAGCCGCAGAGCTGATGTCGTTTGGCCAGCTCGGAGCTGCGATTTGACACCGTTGGACTACTATTTGTGGGGTGCCGTCAAAGATAAGTGTTACGCCGACAAGCCAGAGACAATTGACCCTTTAAAGGACAATATTCGTGAAGCCATTGGTGAAATACAGCTGCACACAATCGATAATGTGCTTAAAAATTGGACCGATCATGTAGGCTACTGAATGGCCAGTAGAGGCAGCAATTTGAATGAAATTATTTTCCATTATTAACCGGAAGGGTTGTACTTTCAAATAATAAAAGAAATTTGTGATTCAGTAGATTTTTTAAAAGCATTTTCAAAAAAAAAAAAGTTATATGGCGGACCCTTTACAATGCTTGTCATAGACTTATGCAAATTTGAAGAGGCTCAACTTCTAAGTTGTTGTAACTGCAAATAGCAACAAATAGTGGAACTATGTTTCATAAGAGAACTTCAAGCCTCACACAACTATGTTGACTTTTTAAGCGTTCTGATGATAATGGCAACAAAGCTTTCCACTCTATTGTGAATAATTTCCTTGAAAACTTAGTTTCAATATCAGAAGCTCAGGCAATTCGATCGTTCTAGGCAATGTTTTTCACTACACATACATAATTGGATATTACAACCCTTCAGTTAGGATAACGAGCTCGTTTTTCGTACCACTTATGTTGTGGGTATGAGTGGAAGGACTTATAGTTTAAAGACGACACCGAATGACTGATTTTTGAGAAACTTTTCAAGGCAATTTTATTTACTCTCACAGTTGTTTGCAGAAATCCGCTGAGAGGAAGTCGTCGAAGAAATTTTTTTTTATACTTCGTTTTGATGGAGATGTCTGATCTGGGGTTTGAACCATGGTCTCACGTTTAAAAAGCCAACACACTAAAAAGCCTATAAGACTACGACGACTTCACTTAAATTTTATTTCGAATTTTTCTCTTTCTATTTTATAGAGCTTGCACTAGTTGCGATGCTTTAGCCTCACCCTTACAGCCTCTGCCACCACCCGGTGAGGGCTGGTATCAACCGTTGCATACAACACATATGCCACCCAATAACTCATCAGCACATCAAATCTATCAATGTTCCTCGGAGTGTTCCGATCATTCACGCACTTCTCATTCCAATACGGCACACAACACTCAACCACCACCCTCCTATCAACACGTGCACAACAATGCCCACACGCATCATCATGGCCATAGTCATGGCAATCATGGTACTGCGGCTGGCAATGATACTATGCGTTCAGACAATAGCCAGGAAAATGGTAAAACAGCTGGACATAGATGTCAGAAGACCAATAGATTTCCAGAAATTATTGAAAACGATCAGAAAAGTATAGCCACCTCATCGTGTACTTACGAAGTGCTGGGTGAACCGCGTAATTGCAGTGAATGCTGTAGTAGTTCCCGGGAAGGTGATACATGTTCGTGCAGTGAGGGTTCCTGTCTGTATGCCGAAGCGGGTGAACCCGGTATGCCGCCTCATATGTCCGGAACGCAAAGTTTGACGGGGGGTGCTAAAATCCTGACGCAAAACAATTGATATGCAACGTATGGTAGTGTGGCAAGTGGTTGTGCGGTGGATGCCAATGGCATGGTTACCGATGTTGTCATATACTTTTAGTGACTGCCAAACGATGACTGCCACCACTTAAGCCGCTAGGCCCACTTTTTAACCTTAATTAGCCACAGTGTACATAAAGTAAGTGTAAAAAAAGAATTAAAAATTTAAAATAAAATGGAAAATAAGTAAACAAAATAAGAATAATTTTAGCATTTAAAGAATTTTATACGATTTATAATTTATTTAAAAAGAAGAAGAAACATGCAAATTAAGCTTAAAAAAACAAAATTAAATACAAAAACAACAACATAATCATTGTAAATTGAAAAGCATTGAGATTTTTTCGTAGCCATCGAATAGTTAAATTATTTTTAGTAACGTAAGCCATTTCTCCAAACAAAAATTAAGAAAAAACAAAAAAAAATTCTTTTAAATTTTAATAAAAAAAAGAAGAGAAAAAAATTATGAATCCTTTTTTTTAGAAAACAAACAACAACAACAACAATTACAAATTCTTCCTATGTATTGCGTGCTTAACAGAAATTTCTCTTTTCAAAATGCCATAAAAATATTTAATTTTCTCTCTTTCTCCCATAAAAGAAAACTTTTTTATTCAGGGTTAAGCACTATAGACTGTGAAATGGTTAGGCTCTTGCATTTGGCTTAAAATATTATTGCACTTAACAAAGGCTCCTTTTAACAATTGAGCCCTTATTTAGAGGTTAATATTCTGCAAAAAGTTTTGGCATTTAAATTCGTTTCTTTTCTTTTTTTTGGGTTTTTAGCCAGAGGCGTAGTATCGTATTTAGAAAGGTGTAGAAAATTAAACAAAATTCACAAAGCAAAGGCATCAGGAGATGCATGAACTCTCTACACCATATAAGTCGATACAACTCCCGCCTCTACTGGTTTCCGAACCATAGAGGCATAGAGAGAAACGAAAAGACAGATGAACAGGTACTCTAGGGATCAGTGAGGTCTTACTAGGAAGGGATCAAAGATGTCTGAAGGGGGTCAGAGATGTCTGAAGGAATCAGAGGTGTCTTAAGAGATTAGAGATGTCTGAAGAGAATAGAGATGTCTGTAGGGATCCGAGATGTCTGAAGGGATCAGAGGTGTCTGAAGGGATCAGAGATGTCTAAAGGGGATCAGAGATGTTTTCGGAAGGGATTAGAGATGTCTAAAGGGATCAGAGATGTGTAAAGGGGGATCAGAGATGTTTGAGGAGGAAGGGATCAGAGATGTCTGAAGTGATCAGAGATGTCTGAAGGGATCAGAGATGTCTGTAGGGATCAGAGATGTCTGTAGGGATCCGAGATGTCTGAAGGTATTAGAGATGTCTGAAGGGATCAGAGATGTCTGTAGGGATCCGAGATGTCTGAAGGGATCAGAGATGTCTAAAGGGATCAGAGATGTCTAAAGGGGGATCAGAGATGTGTGAGGAGGAAGGGATCAGAGATGTGTGAGGAGGAAGGGATCAGAGATGTCTGTAGGGATCCGAGATATCTGAAGGGACCAGAGATGTCTGAAGGGATCAGAAATGTCTGAGATGCCTGAGAAGGAGATGATAGAGTGGATGTATGCGGCCCTACAAGAGTACTTTTCCAAATTGTAAAAAAACAATATGGAATTCAACAAACCGTAAATAGTTTGAAGTCGCCGTAGTCTAGTAGGTAGTGTGTTGGCTTATTAGACATAAAGCCCTGGCCAGACATTAAGACAAAATACAAAAAGCATTTCTTCGGCGACTTCCTCTCAGCAGTTTTCTGGCAAAAACTCTGATAGTAAATAAAAAATTGCCATGAAAAAGTTTCTCAAAAATCTGTCGTTCGGAGTCGACTTTAAACTGTAGGTCCCACCGCTCATGTATAAAATTAACACACACAACATAAGTGGTGCGAGAAACTAGGACGTTGTACAATGGGTCAATCCGACCTCTTAATTTACAAGTACACTAACCTAACCTTGACACATGTGGCTGGCGAATTTCAAAACCGCTTTGCCTAGCAGTGGACAGTTGAAGAACTAGTGAACTACTTAAGTTCGAACGGTTCCCATTCTATTGACTACATGCTACTGACTTCCGGGCCATAGAGGTAAACGAAAAGGCGGACCAAATGTAACGATCGGTAATTGGTTAGGAGGATACAAGAATAGTTTTGCAAATTAGAAAAAAGCAGCATGGAATTCATCAAATCGAGGGTAGTCCGACATACCCGTGTGCTGAATTTCAAAACTGCTGTCGCCAGCAGTAAAGAACTCGAGAGCCAGAAAACCACTTAAGTTCGATTCACATTCTAACAGGCATTGTAACGGGACCCTGAGCTTTCGGCATTTTTGCAGACAAGCTCTTTCTGCCCCACCAAAATTACAGCAATAGCTGCCAGGATGTGGATCAAACGAAATCGGTACAACACCTTATCCTTCTACCAGGATTACTGCAGAAGCTGTCATGATCTCACATATATAATCGTTTTAGAATTTCTCAGGAGTGCATGACATAGATCTATCGTGAATTGTTGGTAGATAAAACAGGAAGCCACCATAAAGCAAGTGAGACATGAGTTTCTCCAAACAAATCAGCGCTAAACAGGAGAAGGTAGCATTGCTATCCAAACCTATCATCAACAAGTCATGGCGGTTAAAAATAACATATCAGCTAGAAGAAACGGAATTTGTACAACACCTTCATGTAAGTCCTGCCCTGCACTTCAGAATAGACGTCATCGGTTTTTGGGTGGCAGAGCTTTTGAAGATCTGAGCATGGTGGCAAAAATGCCGCTTAAGGAATTGCCCGGTTTCATCTAAACCCAACAGATCATGTTAAGGGGGCTTACATCACACTGAGTGACACAATAGGTCATGTGAGCCTCCCAGTGAACATTCCTGTGAATGCCAAGATGTCCGCTAACCTAACCCAACTTAACCTAAGAAAAACCATTCAATTAAGTGAACTGTTTATACTAAAAAAACTTGTGGAAAAATTTTTAAAATGAAGGAATGCATCCTTCAGTGTATTTAATACGCTTTCAGACATATTGGCGATTTAAAGATAATAAAGACACATTATTTTTCAATAACTTTCATTAAAAAATTATCTTTTAAAGTCTCAATAATTGCGATTTGCTAGTAAATCCCTTTTAAACTGCCCCTTTAATACTGAGCCTCTGGTTTTCTAAAGACCTTTGTTAGCTATTCACCTTATGATTTATGTTCCCTTCGAAGAATATTTTCATGACTGTCATGTAATAACCCCTCAATAATTCATTAATTTTAGGTTTTTCGTTTTTTACATTTCAAAATAGGATTTAACACGCCACGCCAATTGATTTGCTACACAGCCTTCAGACAGTGACAATTTAAATACTTTTTCTTTAAAGGTACAAGAGTAATAAATTTCCTCAAAAGAATTTTTAGGTTTTCGCCTCATTTTTCAACATGGAAGCAGACTGCCAAGCGTGCAATAATATTTTATTTCATGTCGAGATGTTCAATGAAAAAATATTTTTAGAACAACAAGGCCATCGACTTTCTTTAGATTTTTATTTCAAGTTAATTTTTTGATGCACATATGACTGCATAATGATCATAAAAAATCAGTTGCGCTGATCAATATTCATAAGCTTTAACCTTGTCGTAGCAGCTAAGATTAATAGGGTCATCATGTAACGAGAAATACTAGGTGTCATGTTCAAGCTATAGCGGCATAAACAAAGGAATAATAGACTCCTACTCATTTCCTCTTTGAGTAGAGTGTCCCGTCGAATAACAGAATAAGATTCGTTTGAACTTTGTTAACGAATTGATCAGTTTAGTGTTGTCAACGCTCTTTTATATATTTTGTCAGTGATTAAGGCAGGGTGATAACGCCTTACAAATTTCAAATATGTGCGTTTGTAATTCGTTTTCCTCACGGAATTTACGTCTTTGGCTTGAATTGTTTACTATTTTAAAGCAAGTGTTGTTTGAATCCACGATACCCGGGCCTGAGCCAAGGAGACTATGTTTAACCGTTCGAAAACTGCTCGAAAACTACAATTACTTATTGTAATAAAAAAATCTACAAAATTCTAATAACCTATGCATAAAAGAGAAGACCCCATATCTCGTCTTTTAATTTTATTTTTGCTTTTTGACTAAATTTTTACACTGGAATTCGCAGCGCAAATGCGATTTTCATAACAAATAAACGCAGCGCTTTTGCGCCGCGTAGTAGACAAACGGTTAAGTTAATGGGAGACGAATCTATCTCGAAATTCATCAGGTGGCATCCGGACTTGATAAGTCAAATGACTGACAGTTACCTTTTCCCCACATAGCACCAGTAAACTTAATGAGTTTCGATATGCTTTGCGATAATGAATGAATAATAAGAGTGAATGGAATAATTTTTAAAAGATAACCATTCTGTTGTATTCGGATATATATATATCCGGATATAGGGTATATAGTGGGACAGAAGAGGGGTGTTCGGTCCATTGTGAACTCATGTGAAAATTTGTAATTTATTTCGAAGCCAAAGCTTAGACCAGAAAGTGCACAGGATGGGGCATAATAATATCGTTTGACAGTCTAGCTGTCATCCCAGCAGCCTCCTAAGAAGTTAACACGACATTAAAATAAAATTGAATCTGCTAGACAGGACCATATGCCAGAGTATTTGGGAATTGTTGCGAAGAGGGCAGCTTCCATGCCGCTAATGAGGCCAGTAGAAAGAGTGGTTTGGCAGGTTATTCTCTGCGAAAGGAAAATTAAAGAGAAGTAGACTCTCTTCTCAATTCAAACGGGCTAAGTTGGCAACAAACTATTACGAAGTAGCGTAAGAGTATGGATACATAGTATTATACTGTATAGGTCAATCAATGAATCGATCAATATATGCGACTATTACTCTGTACTTCCTATTCCTTATGGTCTTTGCTAAAGGGTCTTTTTTTTATTTTGTTAAGATTTTGTAATTGTTGTTTGTTTTTTGTAAAAAATTTTTTGTAAAAGAACAACAAAAACTGCCCCAAAAACAAAATGTTCTCAACTAAACTGCACTACAAATGACAAAATATTGTATTTAAAATGAAAAGACTTTTTAATTTTTAACAATACAAAAGAAAAATAGGAATATTGTGCCATAAAATATTGTAAAGAAATTATGGAAAATTAAATAATAAACTGCCATTTTGTAAAAAAAAAATTAGTTTAAACACCTCCACCCCTCCTTCCGCTGTTAAAGGAAAAACCTGTAAAAATGAAAAAGAATCCAAATAACTCAACAAAAATGAACTGTGTTTTGAAAAATCCATAAAAATTAGAGAAAATAAAATTAGAAAATAAAAGAAAAAATATTTAAAATAAAAAATTAAAAACCTAAAATAGAAATTAAATACTTAAAGACAGGGTACTAAATAGAAAGAAAGAAAGAAAGAAGAAGAAATTCTTATTTAAGAACCATAGTTTTTGATAAGATTTAACTAAGGCCCCCCCTATACACACTAGAATTAAAACGAAATATTTGTTGTAAAAAGAATTGTAACTAAAATACGTAAAATTTCAAAATTTTCAAACGTGAGAAAAATAAGTAAAAAAATATTTTAAATAGAATTAAAAAGAAAATAATAATAAAACATGGTTAGTGGCTCTTTAGCACATAAACTTAAACACACAAAATTTTTTTTTAATTTTTTTTGATTTATTTTTTAATTTAAATTTAATTTTTTTATTAATTATTGTAAGTTTATTTTAAATTGAATTAAATATTAATTTTAATTATTTTTTTTTTTATAACTAGAAAACTAAAAAATGTACCTGTGATATACATATTTCATTAATTAATTCATTAATTAATTGCTTTTCACATTAATTTTTATTTTCGTTTATTTTTTAACAAGATTTTCTTTTAACTTTTTTTATATCTTAAAAATTAAAAACAAAAATTTTTGTTTGAATTTTTACTTCAATAAGCAAAATTGAATTACCGAAACATATGATTACAAGTTCTTTAGTAATTAGAAAAATATTAGAAATTTAAGAAATAAATAAATTATACGATATACTATGACATTAACTATTAAGAATCCTATAAAGAGTTAGTAAAACCTTAATTTTTATTTTCATGTCATCTAAGGCAGAAGAAAACGGCAGACAGCGAATATTTATTTTTTGGAAACAAGGAAAGTGTCTTCATTTTCATATAAAAAAAATTTCTAAAATTTATTTAAAAAGACCTATGTACCGAACTTTAAGTCTTTTAAAGAAAACTTAGAATAGGAAACTATGTGGTTCGGAAACTTATTCACATATTTAAATTATGGATACATATGTTTTTTTCACTTATACAAGAAGCCTAGAGTCTTAGCAAACTTTAATTTCATTCCAGACTTTGCCAAATGCCTAAACTTCTGTGTGTACTAGCGTTCGACAAGTGATTGCTGGCTGTTCTTTTGTACTAGCAATTGTATTTAGCTCTGGGAAGTGTGCTAAATTGCGAAATTTTGAAAGACAGATATCATCCCCTTTTTGATTTTTCAAACGATCTTATACGTCTCATCCGATATCATTTCGAATGGATGTTGGGTATATCATAACCGAATTCAAAAATGTGTTCCTTAACCCTTTCGCGACAACGCACCTTTACTACATTTTGCAAATTTTCACAACGGCACTAACCACACTATATCATCGTTCGCAAATGAATCATAAACAAATAAATAACTGCCATGTATATGCGGCATCAGCTGCTGTGGACCAATACGTAACTGCCGTATTTACATGACGTCAGCCGTTGTAATATACCAAGTGAATATCATATACAGTGGCTCCATCGCATAATCGGACAAGCACTAGTCTGATATGTATGTGCTTAAAACTTAAAAAGAAAATATTAAATATAGGTTTTTTTTGCTTTTATTTACGCTCTACATTATAGACTTTCAGATTAATAAAAAAAATAACAAAATTTTTCATGATAACGGTAATTTTTTAAAGAAAAAGAGTGCTGGGGTGGGCAATTTGCATTTTATTGGTGGTAAAATGGACAAATTTGGCTACCTCAACATTTTGAAGGAAAATGTAAAGCAAAGTGCCGAGAAATTAGGCATTGCGAATGATTTTGCTTTTTACCAGGACAATGATCCCAAGCACACTTTGGGTGTGGCCAAGCTTTGGTTGACCCATAAATGCCCCAAACTTATAGAAACTTCTGCACAGAGACCAGATCTCAACGTAATTGAACATCTTTGGGAAGAATTAGCTAGAAGAGTATACCAACAACAATTTAAAACTTTGAATCAGCTTAAGGCGGCTTTACTGGAAACGTGGAACTCCACAGAGCCTGAGGTATGCTACAATTCGGTAAAATCAATTCCAAAACGTTTACAGACCGTTCTTGAGAACAAAGGATATGCCACAAAGTATTAATTCTTCTCTTTCGTCATTTTTAGCAATGGTGCTCCTCTTTGTCCGATTATGCGTTGAGCTCAAAAAATTGAGTTAATTTTCTTTTTCTTTAAAAAATTACCGTTATGATGAAAAATGTTGTTATTTTTTTATTAATCTGAAAGTCTATAATGTAGAGTGTAAATAAAAGCAAAAAAAAACCTATATTTAATATTTTCTTTTTAAGTTTTAAGCACATACATATCAGACTAGTGCTTGTCCGATTATGCGATGGAGCCACTGTATACGCCATACTCGTCAGCCACTAATGCGTGACAAACATTACATGTAAGAGCCAGCACAAAACCATGCCGATGAATCGACGATTATCATGGCAGCTGTTATAAATGTATCATCACACTTAGCTAATAGTCTTACCAAGTTTTACAGAGAGTGGTATATAAAATACAAACACTGTAAAGTATTCCACCATAGGCCATCTGAAAGCAATTGCCAGTGGCTTTAGCATGGTATTATCAAAAAATCTACCTAAACTTCGTAATATAATGCTGAAAATATAGAAACAAAACAGTGAATACAACTCAAAAATAAATATTGAGGAAAACTTCACAAGCGAAAGCACTTATACTATCAATCGTAGCATGGTTATCTAAGTCCCTACTGAAATCATATAACATCACAGCACACGCAATGTCCACAATATTTAAAACTTTAGTGGCCATAACTAAGAAGCCACCCCCATGAAAGATTTCCAGTTACTTCAAATGAAAAAATCGGCAGAATTAGGAACATCTAATGATGCATACCGAGTGCAGACGCATTCGACAACGTACGTTCTTTCTTCTTGCAAATACTTATGAGGTGAAAATGTCTCACAATTTTCGCTTAATCTATCATTATCGTTAATGGACACTCTTCCAACGCGTGTCCTATTAGTCACGCATGTTTTTCATGTACCTCGGGAGATTATATTTTAAACTATTTCAACAAGTTTAAAATCAGGTATTGTATGGTATGGTATGGAAATCTGCACAAATTCACATTCATTCACATCAACATTCCTCTTCTAGAGGCTAGAATCACTGTGCTTTACACTCAGGCGTTGTGAGTACAGTTTTAGTGACTGGTTTCCAAAAAATACAGCCGATTTAGAACCATTTGCGCTTCATAAATTCAATTTATTCAAATTATATAAGTTGTCATAGCTACCTATTTGTTAACCAGTTTGAACAAAAAAATTTTCCATATTTTTCGCAATCAATTTTTGAAAGTCATCTCTGAGGATAGCAACTTTTTGTGGTCCAGCAGTAGGGAAGAAAGAACGTCGATGGCAATTAAATATTCTGAATTTAAGGAATATTTTTAAATATCAAATTTTTGTTTATAATGTCATAAATATCGGTTTCAAAACCTTAATTATCTAAAGAATTCGCTACAATATGTAGCAGGAACCTTAACAACTTTCATGCATATCTTATCAAACATTAGAAAAGAACACAACCTTTGAACTGTATATCTACCAGCCTGCATTATTATACGCATTATTGACATCATGTAATCTGTCACGAAGATACCACCGAATATTGTTTATTACACCATCAAAAACAATTAGGAATAGTATTGGTGACAGTCAGACGCTTTCTTAATCAAAAAGAAGTACGCATTGGGCACATTTATAAAATCTAGAATTAAATTTAATACTTCGTGTGGAGCCCTCTTAACCAAATTGTGTATCTGAGAACTTCATCCATAGAGAGAGGCTGTTCAACGCTAACGATTGTTCAATAATAATGCGACAAGTACTTCTGTCGGCTTGCTTGCTATTCGGTCATAAACTGGTACAAAAATTCTCGATAACGGCCAGAATTGTTTTGTAGGATCACATTGAAGCAACGATTTCGTTAATAAGGTTAAAAAGGTAATAAATGCAGGAATAGGCAACCATTTAAAGCGTATCAACATACGAATACAGTAGTTATTTGGTTTTTTTAATTAAAACAATATCTTAAAAGAATTTTTTCTTTATTAAAAAATTCTTTAAATCGAAAACAAATTCTAAAAAAAGTTCATAAAAAATTCTTAAAAAAATTTTTAAAAGTTTTTTCTTAAAAAAAAATTAAAATTTTTTTTTTTTAACAAATTCAAAAAAGAAATTTCTTTCAAAAAAAAAAAATACAAAAAAATCAATAAAAAATATTCTAAAAAAAATTCTTAAAATAATAAAAAAACAAATTAAAAAGAGTTCTTAAAAAATTGTTTAAAAAACTTCTGTTTTTAGAAAAAGGCATCCGCATAACCATTCATGAACAAATCGCTCTGTTTTTTTTCTGCCTGCCATATGACTGGACATTTTCTTGATTTAACTCCATGTTCCCGAAACTTTGTGTAAATAGTTCTTAAATTAGTTGTAAGTTTTAAGCCAATAAGTAGTTGGAAAAATCAAATATATGACCCTCAAATATGTTAATCAAAGAACTATACTCCTTCATTTCCTGAACCCCATTTAAAACCACCCTCCCCCTTGTATGTAAAAAACTATGAGTATCCTAACAATGTTATGTAAACAAATAAAAATAAAAATAAAGAAAG
Organism: Sarcophaga subvicina; assembly: GCA_936449025.2. NCBI lineage: Eukaryota > Metazoa > Arthropoda > Insecta > Diptera > Sarcophagidae > Sarcophaga > Sarcophaga subvicina. The sequence goes on from OW388084.2 coordinate 27,733,959, forward strand.
AAAAAACAATAACAACAAATAATGAAACCTATTAAAATAATGAATAATTTTTGCAAAATATAGACTGTTATTTAATTTAAGATCCTTCATGCATTCATTCATTCATTAATTCATGTGTTTAATAATTAAAATATAATTTTTGTAAAATATTTAGTTTTTGTTTTTTTTTTTGTTTTAAAGAAATTAAAAAATAAAATAAGAATAGAAATAAAAATAAACTCTGGTGCATTTACACATGTTGAATACATATTATTATGATTATTATGATTATGATTATGATTATTATTATGTATTATTTTTATTATTATTAAGAATGAATAAATTAATACATTAAATATAAATTAAGAGTATATATATTAGCATAAAAATTTAAATAATTAAGCATTTATTAATGAAAAACATCAATAAACATACATACATACATAATTGGCCATTACAACCCTTCAGTCAGGATTACGGCCTAGCTTCTCACACCACTCATGTTGTGTGCGTTAATTTTATACGTGAGTGGCGGGACCTACAGTTTAACGTCGACTCCGAACGACAGAATTTTTGAGAAACTTTTTCATGGCAGTTTTATTTTACTCTCAGAGTTTTTGCCAGAAATCTGCTGAGAGGAAGTCGCCGAAGAAATATTTTTTTTTCATATTTCATTTTTTGATGTCTGACCTGGGATACGAACCCGGGCTTTACGAATAGTAAGCCAACACACTACCTACTACACCACGGCGACTTCAATAAACATACATACATAATTATTACGAGCATTATTATTCCTGTATTATTCTGTGTATTGTAATGTAATGATTACGATGATAATAATAATGAACGATAATGATTTGCTATTAATTTTAAGCAGCAGCTGTTTTCTATCATTTAAATATTTTTTTTGGATGGTTATAATAATAAAAAAATAATAATTAAAAATTAAATGAAATTAAAATTAAAATTAAAACATCTAAACATAATTGTAAAAATATAAAAAATTATTAATTAAATCATTATAATATTTTCCCTTTTTTTTAATAACAATACAAACAATATATTGTAATAAAATAATTGTGTGGTATTTTTTTTATTTTTCTTATGTTTAATTTATGCATAATAAGTACTCATTGGTGATAGTACGGGGCCAACATAAGCACCGCAAACCAAAAATAACGTTTATGCCCAGTTTCCATGACAAATATTTACGTATGTTAAGTTAAAGGGTAAATATTACAGAATCTTTATAAATGAGGGCAAAAATCGTACCTCAAATTTTTTTTGCCTTTGCATGATTGTTCAAATATCAAACGAGAGTAAAAATCTATTGAATAGTTTTGATTTACACGACTGTTAAAACATCAAACTCAAAAGTAAAATGAGAACATACATCAGTGTTCTAAAGCAGTGTGATGGTGTTTAGCAAAAATTTCAAAAGAAGAAAAGCGTCGTACGACTGCTGAATTTCTACTCGTGTTTTCATCAAATATGACACTTTCTAATGTGTTGGAAACTAGATTTACAAGTTTGTGAAATATCTGTAGTGTTATAACCTAATTATCGCTAATTCGGCAGAACGTTTTTCAAGAAGAAGCGTTCTACTTATAACCTGTTAACATTACTCTCAAAAAGGTGGAGCCAGTATATCAGACTGGCATGGCATGTCTGATACAACGGTTCAAACCTCACTTTTTGAAGTTGGTTCGAAAACAGATTGCTTTTCCTCGGAGCATCGTTTAAACTTAGCAAATCACTCATCAGGGTTTGATTATTCCAATTCAGAAGACAAGTATACACAAAGGACTGTTACAAATAATAAATCTGCAATTTTTTTTCATGACTGGTAGGAATGCCGCACCTAGAGCTATGTATTTGCTTTACTTCAGGCTTGAAAACAAGAAATGGTAACTCGATGTTGTACTTTTCGAATAGAGCAGAAGAGTCCAAACTAGTTGTAGTTTTACGAATAATTCCTTATCTGTTGCCATCTTAGCTTCTATATCTGAAAATGCTTGGGTAAGTAAGAATATGTTGCTAGTCAGCAATTTCAGTCGTTTTAGAGAGTTGTTTATTCATCAACGCGTCTAGTATGCAGTCATAGGGGAGTACGTAACTCTTGTTCAATAGTCCATAAGTAGCTTTTGCTTGTAGAGCAATTCAATTCAATTTCATCCATTCTATTCTCTGAATTTGACCCTTAACACCTTGACACTTAAAACAAATGGCATACGGAGAAAAAATGTCCTCCAACGCCGTAAATATTTCACAAGCAAATACATTTTGAAGGCAGCGACAAATGTCTATACAGCCTAAAGTAGGTTACTTATGTCGAAAAGCTAAGCGCTTCTTTATCAAAATCTATGTATTTCTCTCGATAAGTCATGGATTTATTGACCCAATATAGTATGTGATATGTAACTTTCATCATGTTTGTAATATATATTCATGCTCCATTTAATTAAAAAATAATTTTAAAAGCTAGATATGTAGTGGACGTAGTGTAGTAGTTAGTGTGCTGGCTCACTTGGCAAGAGCTCTGGATTCTAACCCCCGGCTCCAATATCTCGAAAAAAACAAAATTTAAAAAAATTTCTTTCGTTGACTTCCTTCCAATACTCTTCTTGAAAGAACTCTGAGAGTAAATTTGAAATTGTCATGAAAAGCTTCCAGATCTATCGCTCGCAGTCGACATTTAAACTACAGATCCTGCCACTCTTGTATAAAAATTAATACACACACAACATGGTAGGTACGACAGACTAGGTTGTTGTCCTGGCTACCAGTTTTAATAAGAGAATTTAAATGAGAAATATACAGACCACAATATATATGCTAATGGAATATATTTCCTACGTAGCAAAAGGCTTCATAATTTGTATATTCTGTTCATGGACCTTTTGACTTTCTAGAAGTGCAGTCAATGACGCATATTATCCTTATGGTCCTTTATAAATACAAAATAGGTCAAGACCGTCACTAGGCCTTTCTCATAAGTTAAGTTTCTGGCGCATTCAAAAGATTGAGATCATTGTTGATTGCCTCGTTGAGCTTTACTTAGCTCAATGGCTATAAGATGTGTAAATAAAGAAGGGCTGACTTTCAAAATGTATAAATACAAAGTTTGTATACAGTTTTACTACTGTATATAAAATATGTAGATATGCAAAGTAACCAAACAATGCATCAACTATAAATCCGATGACTGATTGCTTTTTGACTGCATTAAATAATACACATTGACGACTTTTTGAAATAGTATACATTGTAAACATTTTGTACAGCGGCATTATGAAACACGATACTTTGTTCGAACAACTAACGAAAGCAACTAACATTTTGGAAGTCAGCCATGTTATGTTATCGATATTAAATGCAAAGCTGGATATTTTCGGATATTTTATTTTATTCTACTTTATGACTTAATTTTTATTATTCTTTATTAAAATTTTTAATTTCTAAACTTATTGCACTCTACATACTGTGTGCATGTAAACTGTTTTACGTCTGCCGTGTACATTCTGTATGTTATTGATTTGGATAAAAATCATTAACCAATAATGTTACAATTTAAAAGGGAGGCACAGTAAACAATAAAATAAAAAATTTTGGGTTTTGATTTTTGTTTTTCTTTTTTTGTTAATAAAATAAAAACTATATATGTATATACATATATAAAGCATGTAATATAAAAACAACAACAACAACAACTGTAACAAATATTCAAATTTAAATACAAAATCCTTGTATCATTGTAGTTATTGTATTAAATGTAATAATAATTATAATTATAAACAAAAAAACAACAACAATAATAATAATAATAAAAGTAATGAAATAAAAAAATAAAACAGAAATTATTAATAATTATTATAAATTAGTGTTGTATTAATTAAATATTTAAAATCATATTTAATTAAATTGTAGTAAAAATGTAAACCAATAACCAATAATATATGATGGTGGAGATAAAAACTGAACACAAAAAACTGAATGAAAAAAATGAAAAACTGATACAGATACTCACTCAAAATCATTATTTAAACAAAAAGAAAAGAAAAAAGGATGAAAAAATATATTAAAATTATTACATATAAAATATAATAAACAACAACAACAACAACTATGTAATTCATATAAATAGTTTAAGGAAAAAAATTATAATAAAATTTAAAATGAACAGTGAAAAACAATAGTAATTAATAAATAAATAAATTATTTAATAATACAAAAACCATGAACAAAATAAAAAAAATTAAAATAAAATAAAAATTAAAACCAATAAATTTAAAATGAAAAAATTAATAAAAATTTAAAAACACATTTTACATGGAATGTTAAATTAAAATAAAAATATTTTTAAAATTTATTTACAAGAAAATAATTCAAAGACGAGGTAAGTGGCTTATAAACCAGAGATCAGCAATGAATCGCTTTTTCGCTGCTTATAAGTAATCATGGAATTTTGAGTATGAGTGAGTCAACAGTATTGAAATCCAACTACTCTAATTCATTCGTACTCACTACAACATTGATTTATAAGTACAAGTTGCAATGAGTATGAGTACAACGTTGACATCAAATTCATAACATTCGAACTATGTTTGATTCATACGCCTACTCATTCAGATTCATAAATTTAGCAAAATACTTATAATACTCATAAATGATTCAAGTGATTCTAATCATTCATCAAAATTTACAGTCTTAGTTGTTGTTGCATTTACAAAGAAAGAAAGCAGAGCAAACACCCATCCTTCTAGTGAGTATTGTAGTGTTCATACGCGAATCATACTTATTTTGTGATTCGTGTATACGATGAGTCATGGAGAGTCGAAATCAATAACATCGTGCGTATTGTTGGGTATGAGTACCATGAGTATTTCAAACTTTGAGTATGAGTAGTATGAGTATGACATTAAAATAAGTATGAATGCGTATGAGTATCAGAAATTATAAGTATGATTCGAATCTACTCATCGTTTTGGATACTCATTGCTGACCTCTGTTATAAACATAATCCGGGTAAGTAAGACCATAAGTGCACCGTGGTTTTTAGCAGAAAAATACTTTTTTTTAATTCAGGTAAAAATAATTTAAGGACTTCCTCCCAGCAAATTTCTGGCAAAAACTCTGGGAGTAAATAAAATTACCATGAAAAGTTTCTCAAAAAATCTGTTGTTTAGAGTCGGCATCAAACTGTAGGCTACGCCACTCATGTATGAAATTAACACATATAACATATGTATGTATGTGGTGTGAGGGGCTAGATCGTAATCCTGACTGAAGGGTTGTAATGATCAATTGTGTATGTATTTATGTAAATACTTTAAAGAGACCATTTGAATGACCATGAATAAAGTGAGCAAATTTCAATCCTCCTCTCTAAGGATGACAAAGCATGCTGGTGATCAATTTGTTGTGCTGTTAGATCGCTATATCGTATTCCACGCATGAAAAGCGTAACGAATTATGTTGTTTAACCCCAAACATTTTACCCAACCCTACAACCAAAAATATATGCCATTTCGTTAGGTATTCCAACAGGACAATGAATCCAAATATACTGCTAAGTGCCCTAAAAAGCTGGTTTGAGGATAATTCACACTATCTCCTCATCGAAACGTAGGTAGAAGTGGCTGTCCCCACGATGGAGTCATGAGCGGACACACTTAGGCCGTACACAGGGCCCATTGTGATAGCACAGTTCCTCATTTACCCCTATTCCAGGAACCATTCGGAGCTACCAATGAAGAGACTCAGACTGCCAATATCCATACATGATAGCTCATCCATATCCTCCATGTAGTAGGCACCCAGATACCTCTTTCTCCTCCGATCAAGTGCCGGACATGTGCATAATAGGTGAGGAATAGTCTAATCTTCCTCTTCATCTCCACAGCTTGTGCAGAAATCATTTGCAAGGTGTCCAAGATAAATACGCCTCGCGTGCGTTTCTATAAAGCTTAAGCAGAGTCGTTCTGCCATTATCCGAATTTGCCCACATTCTGTTGACGAGATCTACGGTTGCATTGTCAATTATAAGTTTGCAGGTCCCCAAAGGGATCCCCAATGTAGAGAATTCATTAGAGAGTTCGATGGTCGTGCCCCTTCTGGCCAGTTCATCCGCTCTGCAGTTGCCAGGAATATCATTATGTCCCGGTACCCATGTGATACAAACATCATATCGGTTCGCCACCTCATTGGGATATCACTGACAGTCGTACACCGTTTTGTCCACATTGAAATTAGATCGCAAATTTTTAGAAGACCACCATCATAGAAGTCGCTGTAGTCTAGCAGCAGTAGTCTGAAGCAGATGCTATTCACGAGAATATACAATCCATGTGAAAACATAAAGTAACGACTGTGCAACAGCGAAACATTGTACATTGTTTTGTACATTAATATTGAAGGACTTCGCTGACTCAATCGTATTTTTCGAATGCAATTTTCCCATAAGAAGGGAATTTGATAAGCAAGGAAGCAAATGCTAAAATAGGCCGAAACCCAAGAAAAATTCAAAAAAAATTTGTTGTTTCTTTTCTTTTGTTAAGGAGCATAGTGCTCACAAATCATTTGATTTATTTTCTTTATTTTTCCATAAATCGAGTTTTTCCAGCCTAAAAGGTATAATAAGGATTAGATTTTCTAAACACAACACCCTGCTAGCATGTACACACAGTTACTAAAGTATACATACGGTTAACAAATTTCAGAAATTTTTTAACCAAACCGTTTTCGTTGAAAATATTTATAGTTTCCTCGATTTTAAGACGGTCTTTTCCATTGGTTAACGCCCACGAAAGTATACATCCGATAAACAAATTTCACAAATTTCGCTAAGTGGGCCTACGATCGACTTACAGAAGACGCCGATTTTGGCAAAAAAAAAAAATCATCTTTTCAGATGAAGCTCATTTTGATCTTGGCGGGTATGTAAACAAGCAAAATTGTCGCATATGGGGTACAGAAAACCCGCACGCTTACTTTGAAAAGCCGACGCACCCAAAACGGGTCACTGTTTGGTCAGTCACTTGGCCATTTTTCTTCGAAAATGAGCATGGAGTGGCCGTTACAGTCAATGGCGATTGTTATCGGGCGATGTTGAACGAATTTTTGTTCACAAAAATTTAAGAGGAGGATATTGGCAACATTTGGTTTCAACAGGACGGCGCTACTTGCCACAAAGCCGAAGCTACACTCGATGTTTTGCGCCCTGTTTTTGAAGATCGCATTATCAGCCGCAGAGCTGATGTCGTTTGGCCAGCTCGGAGCTGCGATTTGACACCGTTGGACTATTATTTGTGGGGTGCCGTCAAAGATAAGATTTACGCCGACAAGCCAGAGGCAATTGACGCTTTAAAGGACAATATTCGTGAAGCCATTGGTGAAATACAGCTGCACACAATCGGTAATGTGCTTAAAAATTGGACCAATCGTGTAGGCTACTGCATGGCCAGCCGAGGCAGCCATTTGAATGAAATTATTTTCCATTATTCACGTTTGGGGTGTTTAAGATTTATAAAAAAAAATATTTTTGAGTTCTCAACAAATCTCACAGCTTAGACTATGTCATCAGCTATGTGTATTTAATTTTTTTTATTTTGTAGCATAGTGTTATTTACCCCATGTGCACTGCATTCTAACATTGAAGTCGAGGCCGTCGTTTCACACTTTTGTGGATATTTCCACATCACTGAAATGATTTCCATTTCAACTTCAAAATTGCTTTCAAATTAAACTTTCCAAAAGAGTCCTTTAAATTAAATTTTATTACCTTTTTGTGCTAAGGAAAAATCATTGAACATTAAAGCAACTTCTTCTCGATGCAAACAAAAAAAGGCAAATAAGTCTGAATACGAATACCTTTGAGAGCTGTAAATAATGTCAGTTACATTTACAATTGACATGCTGCTGTCATTATTTGCAACATTATAAATTCTTCTTATGAAAAGTGGCAGCAACAAAACAAACGAAGAAAACAACAGAGAAAAAAGCAAAACGTAAAGAAAGAAAGAAAGTTTTCCTTTCAAATGAAACTGAAATAAAACTACAAGGACATCAACAAAAGTGGACAGAATTTTATTTTAAAACAAAAAAATTCTAGGGTGTGTTAAGCTGTTTAGACAAGTAAAGAAAAAAATATTTTCTCTTTTCACTCTCTGGCTGTCTCTTTCTAAAATTCAATTAGACTTACGAATTCTTAGCATAAAAGCATGGAAAGCATGCTTTCAGTAGCATAATGCTCTTTAAGATGTACATTATGAATGTGGAAACACAAAAACAAAAACAACAACAACAACAACAATATTCTTTAAAGATTTTTGCATAATGTTGTTGTACAAGCCAGTATATACAACAAATGAAATTTAAAAAAATAATAAAGCATACTTTAAGGTTTTGCTAGAGTGTTTTTTTTAAGAAAATCTCTTTGTGAACCATGTCAACCATGGCTACGTTTCATAAAATGGCTTTGAATACGTTTCATAATAATGGCAGTTTGACTGTTGCCTTCTTGTTCTGCTCGTTTCTAACTTTACCTGTTTAAAAAGAGAGAAAAAACCATGCTTGTCAACAAAAGATTCAGCCTGTTATTATGCTTTACTTTTTTGTTCGTGTTTATTTTCTCTTTTTTTTTTGTTATTTTGTTTTTTTTTTTCTTTTTTACTTTTAGCACTGTCCGTAACTATTTATTTTTATTTTTGTTTAACTAGATTTTGGTTTGAAATCTTTCTGTTGATGCTGCTCTTGTTGTTCTTTGTCTATTTGAAAAAAAGGATCATATTATTAAGGTTACTTATTGTTGTTATTGTGGTCGTTATTGCTGTTGTTGTTATTGTTGTTGCTATTGTTAAATATTTAATTATTTTGTAACAAATTCTTTAAACAGAAATAGAGAAGAGTATAACAATTGAGTTAAAACGGGTCAAAGTAAATAGAATACATTTAAAAGCATTATAATTAAATGCTTTCAGCAAATAGGCTTCCTAGATTGGAAAATTAAAAAGTAATATATTTATAGGCTTTTCTTTTAGTTAGCCTTCCCATAAAATATAATTGCTCTTAAATATTTTTTTCTAAAATAAAATAGTTTTTAAAACTGAAAAGCAAAGTTCTACAGTCAGGATTAAGGACCTAGTGTCACACATGAGTGGCGGGACCTAGAGTTTAAAGTCAACTCAGAAAGACAGATTTTTGAGAAACTTTTCATGGCAATTTTATTTTTACACTCATAGTTTTTGCCAGAAATCTGCTGAGAGGAAGTCATCTAAGAAATATTTTTTTTCATATTTTCGTTTTGATGTCTGACCTCGAGTTTGAACATCTACAAGACTACGGCGACTTTTATTTATTTCTTTTATTTCCTTTAAATAGGCCCAACATCAGACATATTAATTGTGCTTCTTATCACTATCGTTTCCTACTTTGCAATTCAAATAAATCGAAGCGTGTGGGAGAGAGACAGAAGTCTCCGTAGTCTAGTAAATTGTGTGTCGGCTTATTAGACGTGAGGCCACGGTTCATCCCAAGTCAGACATCTCCAATAAAAACGAAATACGAAAAAATTTTTCTTCGGCTACTTACTCTCAGCAAATTTCTGCCAAAAACTATGAGAATAAATAAAAACTGCAATTAAAAGATGCTCAAAAATCTGTCGTTCGGAGTCCATTTTAAACTGTAGGTCCCGCCCCATTATATTTAAAAAACTAACTCACACAACATCAGTGGTGTGAGAATCTAGGTCGAAATTCTAACTGAAGGGTATTAATAACCAATTATCAATGTATGTCTGTGTGTATGTATGTACGTTAGGCTGTCCTGTCCTTGAGTAACAAAAATAGTTTTTCGAGCTACACTTTCGCAAGAGGTATCAAAATTTGCGTAATTTTACACAGATTACGCTAAAAGTAATAAAAATCGAATTACATGCCATCGTGAGGGCTCTACTTTTGAAAACGTTTTTGCATACTCAAAACTCAAAACTTAAAATTTAAACACATTTTTTTTACCAAAATTTGGCATTTCTGCTCGTGATTTCAGCCTGGTTCTAATAAGGCAATCTCTAGAAGCAGCGTTAGTTACACATTGAGAGGCTTCTATTACCAGTTTAATTTCCAAGCTGTTATCTTTTGCCATGATGTGAAGGTCCTCATTGGAAATATGCCGAAGAACCGGCGGTGCTGTAACCCTACACTCGTGCCGTATAATAATTTCGGTGTAATCTCCAGCAGAGAAGTTAATTTTTGGTGGTTTAAATATTTTGTATTTAGCGCTACTTTCAGCTTCTTTAGCCTTGATTATTGTTTGCAATGTCAGCTTCCGAATATGGTCTCTATCATCAAACAGCATACTGACAAGTAGATTTTCCGGATGAGTAAAAAAAGCATTTCTTTCGACAACTGATCTGATATTTTCGGGTAAAAAACTAGAGTATATAATCAGATGAAAAATATGTTTGGCTCCTTCTTTACAAGACGGTTGTTGATTGATTAGGAACTAAATCGGAGCGGACAAGCAGTTTCAAATTTTCTGATAGATTAAGGGTACTTACGTAAACTCTCAGTAGACGATTAGCAAAGGTAAGCCATCTCGAGTGTGCAAGTTTTCCGATTTTGCCAGCTCAGAACTACAATAACCAGTTTGTACACCTTTACATATCTCACAAAGAATTTTCCGTATTTAGTTGATCGACCACATTTTTCGGCAAGTCAGGCAAATTACCAGCCACCGCACAAAAAGACACCGTTGATTCATTATCACAATACTCTCGAGGTCCCGAAGTGCAACCATCTAAAGTCAAGAATAAATGACGAAGGGGTAACTCATTGCCATGGAGCATACAAACACACCATTGTAGCGTTCTCTTCAAATACTCCTCCAAATATTGAATAACGCCACCCTCCCAACCGGTTTTAGTTGCAGTTCCGTCACATCCAATGCAAATCCCGTCATTTAAATTCCAACCTTTATCTTCTTTAGTTCGCTATAACCGTAATAATTGGTATATAATCTGAAAGTGAATGTTTTGGGTCCGGAAAAAACTTTTTCCGGATTTTTTTTATATTCGTTATATTCGTAGTCGCCAGTAAAGTGTTGTTGTTATACATAGTCGTGGCATATTTAGTTTATGTGTCGAAATTAAAGATAGCGAAATATAATCATGAAAATAACTACTTTTCAAAACTTTGAAGATTGGTAGAACCCTGAAGATATAGTTTCATTTTATTTTTAAAATTATTTTGGTAATCTACGCTCAATTACGCAAATTTTAGGAGGTCTTGCGTTAGGGAAATCTAAAAAAAAAATTCGGGACACCCTAATGTACGTATGTATGGTATTCTGCTTACCATACAGATTACGCCATGGAATTATACATGTAAAACATATGTATATATGTATATATGTATTCTTATTCTTCTAGAACCTGCTAAACTCCCTCTAGCAGAGTAAGACTCGATTTGTAGAAAGAGAAAAAAATAAAAAAGGGAATAAAAATATTCTTTTATAGAGGTTTTACTTACTTATGTATTTCGCTTAACAACACTTTTCTTGTGCTTCGGCTTGCTTTCGTATTTCTTTCCATCCGCAATGTACGTTGAAGCCTTCGAAGTCCTTCAATGTTAATGTACAAAACAGTGGCCAATGTTTCGCGGTTGCACAGGCATTACTATATGTTTTCACATAGGACGTGTATTCATAATAGTCCTGTGAATTTCATCTGCTTTCATCTGTGTTAGTTAAGCATCAGTGTTTACCAAGTAGAGGTCATATCAATTTTGAAGGAAATGCAAGGATTGGTGAGTGGTAGACTTTTCCCTGAAAATCTCCTGTCCCTAACGAACGTAGTTTCAATGTCCGTCCTTGTCCATGAATGCGGAGATAAGATAACTCTTATACGCGCTCTGGAAAACAGGGATGTCGTTGAAATTGCATTGGTGATAAGCTGGTCAGGAGCATTATGGAGCTTTCAATCTCCGACATGTTACAGGCCACAGATATTCCCAATGCCTTGGTTAATTTGGATATTTTCCACTCATGCTCCATCTCTTTGGCAGCAGGAGGGTATGTTCAAAGTTGCCAGACACTGCTGGACACGTACTAACAGGAAGAGGACTGACTCAATTCTGTCTTTAAATCATGTGGTCATCCATCATGCAATGACAACACTTACAGTAGGCGTTCCGAAAGACTCGACATTCCATCTAATGATTCCTGCAAGAGCTGTGGGTTTTAGGAGGAGGAAGAGACTGTATTTCACTTCATGTGTCAGTGCCCTGCTCTTGTCATGAAGAGACGAGGGTTTCTGGCCTCTCATTTTCCGGAATATTTGGTCGATGCAATAGGAAGATTTATTTTGGACTCGGGATTGTTTTCTCTAAGAAATGTTTGACCCCTGGGTGGAATGCATTGTGGACTTAAGTGCTGGCCTAAGTAGGACCTCTTCCTTAGAGACTGTCTGCCACCTAACCTAACCTAACTTAGTGTTTTGCTTAGTTTTGTAATTCATTTTAAACCTTCAAACTTTGCGTTCTTTTCACTTCAAATTTCAAAGCCTTCATAGGCACTTAATTTCTGTCACTTTTTTTCGTTTAATTTTCTCACTCGAGTTGGTTGAACTTTTTGATTTGGTGGTCTTTGCTCAAAATTAGTTTCTCTTTTGTAAGGCAATGCTTTTTCCACTATTTTTTGGCAATCATATACCAGCAACAGCCCTGCAACAAACAAATCAAATGCCGTGGCATTTTCTAAATTTCTTTTCTAGCTTTTATAGCCTGAACTTGTTTTGTTTTTTTTTTTTCGTTAAATTTTCCAACTTCAACAAGAAACAACTTTACAATGGCCTTATAAGAGGGGATATTATGGAAAATCTCAACTAAAATGATGGGATTTTTGCTGTCATAACATTTCAAACTAAATGAAAAGCAGTGGAAAAATTAAAAAAAAAATAGAAAAAGAAATAATAAGGCTGGGGAAAATACAAAAAAAAATAATTATAAAGCAAAAATGATGAAGAAAAAAAAATGAAATATTAAACAGAAATGCAAGTACCTAAAGCAAATAAAAATACGAATAAAAAATCATATTTTTTTGAGCAGCGCTAAAGTACAGTACATGGAGAAAATTTTAGTGCCGAATCTCCTCTAGTTGGGGGTTGGAATGGAAATTTATCGTCAATGGAATTGAATTTATCATTTACTAGACGATTTAAAATTGAATTGTATAGTTGGCAACCCTGGTGGTCTAGAAAGCAGTGTGATAGACAATTAGCATTGGATTCGGCTTACGATGCTCACCAAAGACTTTGAACTGTTATGCCACATCAAGCATAAGGTCGTTCTTATTATTCAAATCGTGCTCAGTCAGTATACGTATTCCAAACAAAAACACAAATAACAAAAAACTTATCTTCGCTACGGAATTGGATTTCTTTCTTAGATTTCATTAGACATCTTTCCCCAAAACATGGCTCCTAGATCTGAGCTGAGGCTTAAGTTCTCGGACATTTTTAGGGCATGTACGGTAGGGTTCATTTCAATACTACATGAAATAGAAAAAATTACCAGGGTTTTTAAATGCGACTTCATGGTACCAGAGGTTGTTTCCGGACAAACATTCAAAACTCACACTACCACACATGAAGAATGGGCAACGGTTCACCAGTGTCTCAAGAAAGGAATGTGGAACTAGATCTGAAGTCTATATTAATAAGCCGGCACTGAATCGATCATACAGATTACCAGGCCAACGCATTTCAGGCAGAAATTTGTGTATGACTGAAGCCAGGAACCTACATCCTTCGAACTTGTTTATATGTATGGACAGTCAAGTAGCAATCAAAGCGCTTGTATTCCACCTTGTTAAATCAAAGGCGTAAGGAGTTTCATATAGCCTCTGCACTGTATATGTCGACAAAACGCCCGCCTCTATGGAATTCCGGGATACAGTGGTTTAGAGGGAAACGAAAAGGCGGATGAACTGGCACGGCAGGGATCGGAGATGTCTGAGGAGGAGACAAGAGAGCATATATCATGCGCAACTACAAGAATACTTATTCAAGTTGGAAAAAGCAGCATGGAATTTAACAAACTGTAGGTGACTCAACACATCTGATTGCCGAATTTCAAAACTGTTATGTCCAGCAGTAAACAGCAGGAAAACCAGGCAACCACTTAAGTTCGACAAGAGATCGGTTCGCATTCTAACAGGAATTCTAATGAATTCCCTGCGCTGTTGTAAGTTTTGCTGGCAGTCTTTCCCGTTAAGATTACTACAAAAGCTGCCAGGATGTAAAAGAAATGGTATGGGTGTAACAACTTTTATGTGAGTGCCCTGCAGACGTCATCGGTTTTTGAGTGACAGAACGTTTGCAGATCTGGGCATGTTAGCGAACGTGTCACTAAGAGAAATAGCCGGCTTCTTCCATCGGTTCAAACTCACCACTAAAGCACCACCACAAAGGGGCTTGACTCACACTGGGTAATATAATGGGCCACTGAATATACTTGCCTATGAATGACAAGCTAACCTAACCTAAGGTGGATGCCGTTTATTCAGTTTCCTTTTGCCTTTATCACCAGACGCACAGCATTTCTTTATAAATTTTAAGGCTTGAATTCGCCATAATAATCATCCGATTATTCACAGTTTCTCTATATCGATATTCCACGATAGGACTGAGAGGAGGTGTGCCAATAAACTTCGCCATATGAGTCTCTCTCTCTAGTCAAAAAATTCCCTAGAAACTTTGCAACACATATACTGAGAGCCCTGGCAACCGCTATCGAATGGAGACTTTGCTAAACACTAATTTCTGTTCTTCACCAAGAGAGGTCAACACAAATACGATGTCTACGCACATAGTATGGATATGAGTGATTTCGCCCAGAACACTTTACAATGTTGTGGGAAGAAAAAAGTTGGACTAATAGGTTCGAAATCAATCGTGAATATTTCGAGAATAACCTTCCAGCATTGGAGATGTAAATAACTCGCGATTCCTACCACTTAATAGGGACATAAGTGTAGTTGAAAGAAGCTTAATGATTAATAGTCATCATAGCAGTAGCGTTTGTTATATCCTCGATTGGCCAGGGAACTTCCTGAACTTCGCCATGGAGAATGTTATGCGGAAGGTGCAAGGGCATCGCAATTGCACTGTTTTTAAAAAAGCTTCCAATTGCTTGCATATGCTGACGGCATTGATAGAGCGTACTAAGCGAGATGTTACTGCTACTTTTAGTGCTATTGAACGGGAGTCTATAAAGATGGGTCTGGCAGTAAACATTGGCAAAACGAAGTATATGTTGTCGACAAGTACGCACATGCGGCGTATTGAATCTCATATTACGCCAGCAGCCTTGAGAGTATTCAAGAGAAAAGTCCTACGCTAGATTTTCAGTCCAGTACAAGTTGGGGATGGTATGAGCTCCTCAACGACGTGGACGTTGTGCTGCGTTTTAACATCCAACGGCTAGTTGAAGGAAGCTTAATGATTAAGAATCATCATATCAGTAGCTTTTGATATACCCTCGATTATCCAAGGAACTTTCTGAATACAAGTTGAAGCCTCTTAATTTTTACAAAACGAGAACCATGGTGAGCAGTTCTTCACTTTCCACTGGATTCGAACATGGATGGCTTGAGTTTATAGACATTACGCCATCTTAACACCGCGCCATTCTAACACCAGGCCATCTTCACGCCAGGCAATCTTAACACCAGGCCATCTTAACATGACGCTGTCTTAACACCAGGCGAACTTAACACCAGACCATCTTCACAGCATGCCATCTTAACATCAGGCCATCTTGACACAAGGCTATCTTCACACCAGGTCATCTTAACACCAGGCCATCTTTAACACCAGGCCATCTTAACACCACATCATTGTAGCACCAGGTCATCTAAGCACCAGGCCATCTTAACACCACGCCATCCTTACACCACGCCATCTTTACACCAGACCATCTTTACACCAGGCCATCTTAACGCTAGGCCATCTTAACACCAGGCAAACTTAATACCAGACTATCTTCACAGCAGGCCATCTTAACATCAGGCTATCTTAACACAAGGCCATCTTCACACAAGGCCATCTTCACACCAGGCCATCTTAGCACCAGGCCATCTTTAACACCAGGCCATCTTAACACACCTTCATCTTAACACCAGGCCATCTAAACACCAGGCCATCTTAACACTACATAATCTAAGCTCCAGGCCATCTAAACACCAGGCCATCTTAACACCACCTCATCCAAGCACCATGCCATCTTAAAACCACAGCATCTTTACACCACGCCATCTTAACACCACGATATCTTGACTACCTTACAATGAAATTATTTACAAACGGGTCAGCGGGATGTCTTGTAACGAGTCAGACTTTTATAAATTTTAGCAGAAATAAAATGGATTTCAAAACGTTTATAATGACGTTAATATTGTAAAGCAATTTTGAAGACAAAAATTTTTTTTGCTTTTTTATTCTTGACATATAGACCCACTTGAACCCATCCAACATATTGAAAATTCCTCTTTAATTCTTAATTTATCAGACTTAATCGAGAAATAATTGCAAGCAGCGGTTTTCTAAATAGAAATTTAAATTTTCCGTGTACTATTCTCTTAAAATACCACCATACTTTTTCTCTCCATTGTTTACTAAAGATTTTCCACTTGAGCATCGTATTACGTATACGTACAGTATGACAGTCAGCAGAACAAGTTATGCCATAGTATGTGTGTCACTTTAAGCCAGTGCATATACTCGTATATTAGTATTTACATTTGTGTTGGTGGTATACAAGAGGGTGGTATTAAAAAAATGGCAACATCATCATTACCAACATCATCGCCATCATCATCATGAGTATCAGCGTCTAGGAAAAATGAAAGCTTATGATTTATTAAAATTTTACAAAGCCTAACAGCCCTATAGGTTTGTCTTGCCGAGATTTCATTTCAACTTTTTTTTGTTTTTTTTTTTTGTTATTTTCTACACATTTTCTCTCCTCTTTTTTTAAATACTTCAGCTGTTGCTGTTGCTGCTGTTATTGTTGTCGGTTGTTTGTTTGTTGCAATAACCGGGAAAGCCATCGCGGAAATAAGTTAAAAAAATATAGGAGTCATACAAATAACAGTTACAACTACATAAACATTGTACGGTTATACACTCGAGGTATAGTGTTTTATTGCATTCAAGTTTATCTCGGCATAATTCTTAAAATAGGCCTTCAGTAGAAGTTAAAGTATTACGAAACACAACAAAGATGTCATACAGTCCGTCAGCAACAGTCAGCCTGGCTAGGGGTGTCCATCTATTTAGAATTCCTAATGAAATATTGAAAGACAGCCTGAAACTAACGGAGATTGGAAAATCTAGATCCAGATGGCAGCATAACAGTATTCAACTGATGACTACTGAAGGATGCTGTTGCAAATGTGTTCCTAGACTTTATGGAGAAAAGTCCAGGGACAGTATCGACATAACAGACGAAACTCCTTTTTTTACTCATGGGATGACCCCTACTCGTGCAATGCATTGTTTTGGAATTAGGAAAATATGTTATGGGATGACGGGCAAAGGGTGTAGTGCTTGTGGTTACGAGATATGAATCTCTTTATATTATAAGCGGCAGGAAAGACCTCTGCAGATAAATAGTTCCACATACGGATAGTCTGGCTAAAAAACAAATTTTGTCTGTAATGCAGTGTGCTATCCACCGATCAACCGACCACAAATGGATGTGTCCTCTGAGAAAGACGGGTACTACATAATAATACACGATTTTCGGGAACAACTACCTTTATCTCGCTAAAGCAGAATCCGTAGTAGTAGCAATAGAATGGTGAAACAGAGGCTACATTGCAACGATGCTCCAATGAATCAATAAAATTCGTAACCATAAGCTGTTAATGGTTTCCTTCGCCCTCTCCTGTACGCGGCCGAGAAGCCTCAAAATAGACACCAAGGGCACGTGGAATTAGCAATGTGGACTGACATTGATACCGTCGAAATCTTCTTCATTACTGTTCCGCTATAATGGCTATGTAGTAATCGCACTAAAGAACGCCTTCCTTGATTTTGCAGACCAAAAAAGTGTGCAACCCAAAGTTGCCAACTCATACTCAAACTTGAGGATTGCCAAAACATGGATCTCGTTGTGAAATCAACAAGAAATTACTAAAGCATCTGGCGAATACCAATGCCCAGCTTTGCTTTAGCTTTGAACACCTCACCCTCAAAGCCTGCAAAAGGGACATACGTGCCATATAGTCTGATGACAGTGACTCTCTATGGAAACCATCGCTGGACGAATATAGGAACGTCACCCTAGACAAAGATAAAAAGGAATCCGACGATTCTCCCAGACAAGATTTGGTGGACATTTGAATGAAGCTATATTCCACACATAATGTCATCAAACGTATACAAAATTCTATGAATTTCTTTAATACACTTTGTTTTGTATTTAAATTTGAAGGCAAGAAGCAATTTTAGGTTCTTACCGGCACGACTACGGCTTTAGACCTGGCCACCATCGACCAGATCTTCACACTACATCAAATCCTGGAGAAGACGTACGAAAAACAAGTCTACACACATCATATTTTTGTCGACTATAAGACAGCCCCATAAGCAATCTTGCTTTTCCCACAATATCTGAGCTCGGTATACCTACGAAGCTGATAAGGCAATTCCTGCAGCTCCGTTACGGTAGGAATGGACTTCTCCGAACCTTTTGATGCCGGGCGAGGTTTCAGACAGACAAGGCGATATCTTATCATGCGATCTCCTCAACTTCGCCATGACGCGAGTGCATCGCAATTGCACTATTTTCAAAACAAGCATCCAAGCGTCCAAAGCGTGCTTGCGTATGCTAACGGAATTGACGTCATAGGGCGAACTAAGTGAGATATTACTACTATTTTTATCTATTAAGATGGGTCTGTCAGTAAGTGAGGGCAAAACGAAGTATATGTTGTCGACAAGTACGGATCAGTACGGAGTATTGGATCACAGATTACGGCCGATAACTATACTTTCGAAATAGTCAATGAATTTGTTTATCTTGGATCCACCGTTACCAGCAAAAATGATGTCGGAATGACGATAAAGCAAACACTCTTTCCAACAGGTGCTACTATAGTTTCAATAGGCAATTGAGTAGCAGAGACCTCTCTCGTACGACATAACTAATACTCTTCAAAATACTTATCCTTCCCGTGCTTCTTTATGACGCTGAGGCATGGTCACTCTTAAGCAGTGATGCAGCAGCCTTATGAGTATTTAAAAGAAAAGTCCCACGTAAGATATTCGGTCCAGTACAAGTTGACGGTGATTTCCCCATCCAAGCCAGCAATGAGCTGTATGAGCTCCTCAACGGCATGGACGTTGTGCAGCGTATTAACATATAACGTCTACGCTGGTTGGGCCATGTCATTCGAATGGAGGAGGATTTACTGGCGAGATGGGCATTTCATGCGGAGATTTGCGGAAGTCGGCGAAGAAGACGAACTTGTTTGTGTTGGAAGCACCAAATCGAGGAAGGCCTGTCATCGATTGGTGTGACTAACTGCTGAAGGCGCGCCAGGTCGTTAATCGTGTTCGTGATGGAAGGAGACAATTAATAAAAGGATCTATATAACCTATAGAGAGACAAAACACTCTCATGAAGTGTTTGTTTCTAGCCAACGACAAAAGGCCACCCTTTCTAGAATATGCCACATATATTGATTAATGAAAGTAAAACAAAGCAACGAGATAATCAAAGAAACAAAAGATCCAAGCCCTTACCACACTTTGAATAATTATTTCTTTAAGTGCCAACACCAACTTCCCTAGACTTAATGAATAGTCCTTTAGCATGGAAATATAATGCCTCTCCAGATTTTATTCAACGTTTTCCTTGAGTGTGTCTGCCATAAACAAATCTGTGTATGTGTTTGTGTACAGATGTCCCTAAAGACCAAAGAGGAGCAGAAAAAAAGGTTAAAAAAATGCAAAATAAAGATGAAAATTAAAAATCCTACCGCATTAGGGAGATGACTGCAATGGAGGGTTGGGCGGTGACACACACACACAACTAATGGTGTAACAAAGAAACGAAGTTTAGTGGAAAAGTTACTGCTTCCGCATCCGTTTCTTCCATATTCCGAGTAGATTATGGATTTTTTTCATTTCTTTCCTGATTTTCATTAAAAACTTAAAACTAAAACGCCATGCCTAGGCAACAACACTCCATTTTTAATAATATTTTTATCGTTATTTGAACTTTTGTGTGTGTATAGAAAAAAATATGGAAAAATAAATCGCATGCAATAAAAAAGAATACCAAAAACTGTATAAAATTCGCATTTTCGAAATTAAATCTGTTTGTCTTCTTTTTTCCTTTTGTAAAATGCTTTTTAAATGCAGTATTGTAATCTCTTTGTAAAAAATAAAATGAAATTAAAAAAAGAAAGTAAAAATTTAAATATTTTTATAACAATTTCTAAACATTATCCGTGTTAAATTTTTTGTTTTTTTTATGTTTTTGTTTATGGTTTTTTTATTTTTAAAATTAATTTCAATTCAATTTGTTTGCTTATGAAAATGTATTTTTCTTTTTTAATTTTTCCTCTACATTTTCATTTCATTTAATGCTCAACTGATATACAAAGTCAACGAGATAAGCTGTTGCCAGTGGTTAGAATTTCTGTTATAATGAAATGGATTTTAAATTTCATTAAATTAAGTATAAACAAATATTTAAATATCTTAACAGAGATCTAAATAGACATTTAATGTTTGTTTTTAAAATTTGGAGGTTATTTGAGAGGATTATCGATACACATCAATACCATTCCGCCCTTAAAAATTAAGGATAACAGAAGAACGGTTGTAGGTGTAAAGGTGATTGTCACTGTCATACATACACATTGGGGTTTGAATAAGATATTGCACGCCCTTAAAACCCCAACCTTTTGCTTGTAACGAATTTCATTTTACATCTCACTGGGAATCATAGGGCAATAACAAGTTTTCTTCAACTGTACGTACGTAATTCATCATTACAACTCTCCAGTCAAAGTTACGAACTAGCTTCTCACGTCGCTTATGTACATACATAACATAAGTGGTCATTACAACCCTTACTTCAGGATTACAACCTAGTTTCTCACACCACTTATTTTGTGCGTGTTAATTTTATACGTGAGTGGCGGGACCTAAATTTAAAGTCGACTCCGAACGACAGATTTTTGAGAAATTTTTTATGGCTATTTTTTCCCCCTCAGACTGAGAAAAAATCGCCGAAGAAATATTCTAATTTCGTTTTGTTGCAGATGTCTGGCTTGGAGTCTGCACCGTAGCCTCACGTCTAATAACACAACACACTACCTACTAGACTACGGCGACTTCTTCAACTATGGCTGTTCAAAATCAATGCTTTTACATGACTAATTCCGAACTCTTCTCTCTTTTTGCCAAACAACCAAACATGGAATGGCTTAATAATTCTTCAGTTTCTTCTTCCACGCAATAGCAGCTCTCATAATATCCACATTGGATTTTCGTAGAACCATTTTCATTGACGCCGCATAATTGCTGTTTTAATTGAAGTTTGGCTGTATCTCACTCAATCACTGGGAGTGATTGCAGATTAAAGCCGTACACCCATACAAATGTCGGAGGCAGTTAATGGATGTTTGAATCGCGTTGACATTTGTAGTTCCTGCATTGCATTTACATTCGTACAAAGTAGAGGATCTCACGCAGCAACTAATGTAACGATTTTCGTCTTTCAAGTGATATGAGAGTCAGTATTATGTGTCCTTCAAGTCTCCGCAGTCTAGTAGGTAGTGTGTTGACATATTAGATGCCAGGACGTGGTTCAAACCCTAGATCAGATATCTTCAACGAAATATAAAGAAAATATTCCTTTCAACAGATTTCTGGCAAAAACGCTGAAAACAAATAAAAAATTGCGTGAAAAGTTTCTCAAAAGATTTGTCGTCTGGAGTCGACTTTAAACTGTAGAACCCGCCACTCATGTATAAAATTAACACACAACGTAAGTGGTGTGAGAAGCTAGTTCGTAATCCTGACTGAAGGGTTGTAATGATCAATTAGGTATGTACATGCACTCAGCCACAAAAGTATACATACGGTTAACAAATTTCAGAAATTTTTTAACCAATGCGCTTTCGTTGAAAATCTTTATAATTGTCTG
This sequence comes from Sarcophaga subvicina, assembly GCA_936449025.2. Taxonomy (NCBI): domain Eukaryota; kingdom Metazoa; phylum Arthropoda; class Insecta; order Diptera; family Sarcophagidae; genus Sarcophaga; species Sarcophaga subvicina. The sequence continues at coordinate 27,756,161 of OW388084.2, forward strand.
ACATCTTTCTTTGATTTTAAGACGGTCTTTTGCATTGGTTCAGAAATTTGTGAAATTTATTAATCGGATGTATACTTTTGTGGTCCTGTGCAGGGTCACAATTCAGTTCAATTTCAGAAATTTTTTAACCAATGCAAAAGACCGTCTTAAAATCAAGGAAACTATAAAGATTTTCAACGAATTTCTGAAAGTTGTTAACCGTATTTACTTTAGTAACTGTGTGTATATGTGCTTCAAGAGCCCAAAATATAAGATCCTATTGCTTACTGTGATCTGAATGTTAGTACTGGTTACGCCGGTCGTGGTATATATGCTGATCAATTAATAGAATATTTTAACGTAGTCTATATACATACATAAAATTCCAGTACTGGTGGTATTGATTTTCAATATTTCTGTTCTGACGATCTTGAATTTAAATTTTGTGCAGCAAAGGCATCTAAATGTTGCCTGTACAAAATTCAACTCTTTCGGAACGCGCATATCCATTTGCTCTATGGAAATATATATCGCGGTTGAAGTGGCACGACATGCTTTAGAACCAAACCTAGCCACACCTATATGTCGTATATATATCTCCTTACTCTGACGTTTCCCTAATACTCAGTACTCCAAACAAAGTTTTACTTTCACAAATTATTTTTAAAATATGCAAAAATTGTTTCGTGTTTAAAAAGTTTACAACAATGAAGAGGTTGAAAAGTAGCCATAGACTTGTAGATAGGCTGCTGGCTTGAAGCCGTGATTCAAACCCCAGGTCAGACATCTCCAACAAAACGAAATATGAAAAATTCTGAGAGTGATTGGAATCGCCATGAAAAGTTTCCCAAAAGAAATTTGTCATTCGTTCTTAAAACTGTAGTTCCAGCCACTCCTGATGAAAATTAAAGCGTCTAATATGGGTAGTGTTAACAGATTGGTTATAATCCTGACTAAAGGCTTGTAAAGATCAAGTAAGTAAGTAAAAAGAAATTGAGTTTTTAAGACCACAATGTACTTTTCACTTTTTTAAGGAGCACTGTCAGAGGTTTTACTATGGTAGGATTACCAGCTTTCGTGACGTAGAAATTACGTCTTCTACGGATATGTACAGAGTTATTGTATTCGCTGTAATGTTGACGAAATTTTTTTGGTAGGTTTTTCGTTCTTTCAACAGTTGGTGTTGCTTAACATTTCTGTGGTGTTCGGTGCTGTTGTGATCCTCATTACTGGTGGTATAAGGTCTGGGATCTTTGTAAATAGATTCGGTCGAGGTGTCAACATTTTTACAATTTGAAAACCATTATGAATATTTTGACCATTTGGCAACAATTTGGAACTTAAAGATTTTGCAAATTAAAATAAATTAAGATTGATTTTTAAATCCTTATTGGATTAAGCTATTGGACTGTAATAAGTTTCGGCAATAATTTCCATTATTGAATATTAATTTAAGAAAACTGTGTTTATTCACACAGATAATGTTAAACGTTATCATTTTCATTTAAATTTCTGTCAATATTTGTTTAACCATTCTTAATACTTTCTTTTTCTTCCCTTTTTGTTTTTTTGTAGTTTGTTTGCCATTTTTCATATCTTTTTTTGATAATCAAAAACAATTGCCATCTGCCAGCTACCACCAACAACACTTTCCTTTTTAAGTTACGCTCCGCTATTGACGTACCTTCTTTACAACATTGCTTCTACGATGAAATCTTAAACAACAGTCGCATGTAAAATGGGGAACAAAAAAATAAGACTTCAAGTAATTACGGCCATATCGTTCGTTATATTTGTCGAAGATAAATTTCTTTTTTATTTTTGCTTTTGTTGTAATGCAAATATTTGATTTCAATTACCCCAACCCCTTAAATTAAAAACAGAAAGAAGATTTTCGCAATCATATTTTGTGTGTGTTTTAATGCATATTCTTTTTAAAAAGAAAATATGTTTTAAAGAACGAAAGAAAGACAAAAAAAGAGAAACCCTAAGAAGAAGATTCTTAAAATCCAGTTGGAAAAATAAACGAGATTTTAAGTCAACAAGTGATTAAAAGGGGTTTATCTCCGCAGCCATATTGTGATTTAAATGACTGCTGGCTCGCTGCATGGCTTGTCGGCTGCTGTTGTTTATTTCCCTGTCCTGGTTTTTTTCATATTTTCCTTCTTTCATTTTCAACATCATATTCTTACATGTGGCTCGATACAAAAGAAATATTTTTTGCCAGATAATGTCTTAAGGTGGGTGTTGTAAATAAAAAATATTCTTTTGAATTATTGTGTGGCGAAAATAAGAAGATACAGCGAATGTTCGGCTACAATGTCTTGGGAAAATTTAAAAAGTGGAAACACTTTTTATCGGGTTAAAAAACTAAATGGGATGCCTTCCCTGATAGTTGTGGTTTTCCCCAAAACTGAATTTAAAGCAGAGGACTGAATCTTTCGAGAACGGCAAAATGATTATGAAAAGGAAAGAACCGTGAAATGGAAATCCCAAATTGCTAATGAGAAGATAAAGAGCTCAAGCTTTCCATGTAAATTAAGCAGTAGATTAGGCTTGAGGGCCAGGATAATAGGATAATTTCTATAAAAACTTTACAAGAATCCAAACAAAAATCCTTTTTAGAATTAAGAAAGAAATTTAAGCATGTCTCGCTTAAGCATAGCATTCTAAACTTCAACATGGCCAAGAATGGGTTTCTAAGCATCAACGTTGAACTTATAATACAGTATTCCCCGGATATAAGCACTTTCAAAAATACTTGCAGGATAGTGCTTTTAAGCGGGGAATTCTTGTACCGAAATACTGCAGCTGAGAGCAAATAGCCGAGTGTCATTCAAGCTGATAGAATTCTATTTGTCTCATTGGCAGCACTGGCTTTGTATTCGTTGGAATGCCGATTTGATCATCTTCAACAACTCGGTGTGGTGAACAAAGTTGTAATTTGTTGGAGCCCTGTGTCACTTTGGGATCACTGCAAAGAAATTGTTGAAGGAAATGGACCCGCAGCAGAGTTTATAGTCACAGTCAAGAGTACTATTGTAGCAGTAACAGACAGACAATCAGGCCGTTGACTCGTCCAGGACCTGCATCAGGCCAGATTAGTAGAAAAAATTTAGAAATTACGAAAGGCGAACATTTGTTGGTTGTAGGATTTCTATTAGGCATCAATTATCTTAGATTACGTTGCCTCTGTTGGTTATATATTCTGGATGGGACAGAGTGCATGCTCTGTCTCGAAAGCAATGAAACCATAACGAATATTCTATGGAATTGAATTACGCTGTTCAATTTTTTAAAACTTTTTTCAATAAATGGCTGAAGAGCAGCTATTTTATCAGCATAATCCAACTACTTAACATATCCCTATTAAAAGAAATCCAGTAACATTTCGTCGAACGAATGGTGGGGCTAATGACCAGGGCCAATTTTGCAAGGGAAGTTGTCATAAAGCGGGTGCATATAAACGAAGTTTTTTCAAGTAAATGTTGAGTATGAAGTAGAAGCGCATATAAAAGGGGAATGCTTAAAAGCGGAATGCATAGTATGTCGAAATAGTTTCAGCACATTTTAAAGCAAAAATCGAGATTGGTTAAGTTTCAGTGCTTCTAAGCGGGGAATTATTACATCCGGGGTGTTTATATTCGTTAAATACTGTACATACAAACATACATAATTGTTCAGTACAACCCTTCAATTAGTATTACGACCTAGCTTCTCACAACACTTATGTTGTGTGTGTCAATTTAATAAACGAGTGGCGGGACCTACAGTTTAAATGCGATTCCGAACGACAGATTTTTGAGGAACTTTTCATGGCAATTTCTTATTTTAATCTTAGAGTTTCTGCTAGTTTCTGATGAGAGGAAATCACCTTAGAAATATTCTAATTTCGTTTTGTTGGAGCTGTCTAAGCTGGTGTTAAAACCGTGGCCTCACGTTTAGTAATCCAATAAGTAATCCTACTAGACTACGTAGACTTCAGTGATTCGATTTATAGCGAAATTGTTGGAGTAAAAATTTTCTTTTCGGAAATGGTCCTCCTGTTCACTAGCTCTCTCATTCGTGGGATTTAACGTCTCTGTATTACTTTTATGGGGCTAGGTTAAGTCATTGGTTTATGAGAAAAGGAATCAACAATTCTTGCAACACTGGAAACCAATAATATTTCTGTCTTGTATAATCATATTAAGTCCTCGGGCTCTTAAAAAGCATTCCATTAATGCTTGGTCATTAAAAATCTTCAGTCAGGATCACGACGTAGTTTCTCATACCACTTTATGTTGTGTGTGTTAATTTTATACATGAGTGGCGATCCCTTCAGTTTAAATCGGCTCCGAACGACAGATATTTTTGAGAAACTTTTTATGGCAATTTTATTTTTCTCTCAGGGTTTTTAATGCGAAGAAGACACCGAAAGGAATATTTTTTTCATATTTCGGTATGTTTGAAATGTCTGACCGGAAGTTTGAGACGTGGCCTCACGTCTACTAAGCCAACACTCTAACTACTAGCCTACGGTGTACTTACGTTTTTTTTTGCGTGTGAGGTAGGGTTTAAAATACCTTCGCACTTACAGTGACCGTCGTCAGCTGCGTCGAGTGGGGTTTCCACTAAAACAATCCCTCCTCCTCTTCTGGGGATACACCCTTTCCGGGACGGCTATCTGCATTACTTCGGTAAGGGTCCAGAACGACGTCTACTCTCCCACGTCTGGGTACGCCATATTTGAAGCCAGCTTCTTGCTATTGGCTCGTCTTCTCATGTATCATTCAGTCGTACTGTATCAAGGTCGACCTTCTTCCTGCAGAGTACACATTCTACGTATCTTCTCACAGCGCTCCACTTCGTCTCGCTTTCGAGCATTACGACAACAATATTGTCGGGTGTGAATTCGCCAATCTGTTCCATTAACACATTCTTCTCGTCTTGCCATTGGATGCAATGGAAGAATGTGTGTTCAGCGTCGTCACTCATTTCCTTGCAATAAATGCAGCCAGGATCCTTCACCTTGCCCTTGCGGTGTAGATATTGTGGGAAATAACCATGACCCGAAAGAAACTGGGTCAGGAAGTATATATGCTTCTATAGATAGAATAAGTCTAGCAGTCCATCTTCCACTTGTTTCATCGCTCCACCTACTTTGCCATCGCCGTATAGTTTGGGATCTGACATCTGCAGTGCTAGTGGCGAGGTTTTCCCTCTTCGCTTTCCATAATCTTCTTCGCTCGAATGCCATCAAGTCACTTTACTTATGTACAACCTTATAAATTAGAGATAATTGTGTTTGAAAATCTTGAGAACATACCACGAAGGAAACTTGTTCTTTAAAATCGGAGCATGCAACTTGATGTTACAAAAGTCTACGTTTTAATAAAAAACTTTTAGAAACTTTTGCTGGGTTATGCAACAAGATGTGCATGTATGGGTAAGAAATAATAATTCTTACTACAAAATAGCACTTCAAACACTCCTTTGTAAATGAATATAAAAGAGAAAATAAAGAAGAAAAAGACGAAGAAAAAGAAGAAAATATTAAAGCAAAACATTAAAATTAAAGATAAGGATACATAAGGATGTAAGGATATTTTTTTAAATACCATTAAAATGCGTGTTGTTTATATAACTGTGTCTGCATTACTAAGTGGTTGCCGAGGTAAAAAAAAGAAAAAGGAAATACACCTACTGTGTGGCATGCCAAGAATGTGTTGTAATATTGGGGTTAATTAATGTTTCACATACTGATGCTGTATGAAACACACATACTAAAAGAAAACCTTAAGTATGTACATAAGTGTAGGTGTAACTTACCGTGTGTGAGTGTATGGAATACTATGCTCGTTAAGGATACAAGCTGTTCAGAGAAGGTATGAAAACTTCCCATCTTATTTATGGCTGTTGCTTTAGAAAATTGTGTTGAATTGTTATGGTAACACAACAGCAACGGCAACGGCAACATGAACATCAGCATCAACAATTCATAATTTTCAGTATAAGTTGTAAATGAATAGATTCAAACAAATACATGCATACTTTTGTGCTGTATATGTATGTATATGTGTATACACATATAAACTTAAAGTAAGACAAGGATTTTAAGAAACTAGAAAAAAAGCTTTTATTTCTCTATGACAACCGGAATAAAAGAGTGCGAGTAGCTAAGAAACGTAGACAAAAAGACACTGAAACTGAAGTCAGGCAAAGACAAAAACGTTTAGTTTTCGTATTTATTTTTTTTAAATCCTTATTGAGGAAAAAGAAAAATTAAAAACGGAAAAACAACAACAACCACAACTACTCATCGTAGTCAATAGCAACAAAAGGATGCAAAACAAAAGAGAAAAAGAAAGCAACACAAAAAGACATCAACAGCAATTTAACAAAAGACTTGACAAACAATTTGACTTTGGGGCATAAAAATATTATGAATTCTTAACAACATAGAGCAACAGCTCTACAACACACACAGCGTCAACAACACCTACAACATTATTATTATTATTATTACAGCGCTACTTGCAACAGCTCTATACTGTAAGTCAACAAATAACACCACATAGCCAAAAAGAAAATTATGTTGCAAGCTTTGTTGTCTTTTCTTCCTTCTTTTTTACACATTTTTCTTGTGACATTTTTCTTGGATTTCTTTTATTTTGTGTTGTTGTTGTTGGTTTTTAAAGGGCTTTTGTTCAACTAAAACAATTTTTGTTTGCAAAAAACTAGCAACATCAACATGATCTATAAATTTTTTATGTTCGCTGTTTGTTTGTTTGTTTGCTTAATGGTTGTTGGCTGTGCTGCAGAGCTACCTTAGCGGCTAAATATTAACGATGACAACAAAAATAACAGCAACTATGAAAGCTAGCAGGATTGTTTATTCTCTTATACAACACACATCTAAAGAAACAGGCCAGTTTACTCATATTTCAGCATTTTATTGCAACAGGAGCCAGTAGAACGAATAGAATACTAGGAACCGGTAAAAGAGCCGCATAGTGACAAATGTGATAGGCCCTGCAAGGATTAGTTATAATTACAGACTTAGAAGTAGGAAAGCAGTGTAGCATACTTTTAAAATGAAACTTACTTAGTTCGTCATTAGCAACCCGATTAACGGATTTCGGCCGGCCTTAACACATCCTTCCAGGTGCGCGCCTATGTTAGTTGGCCACACCAATCGATGACAGGGCTTCCTCGCTTTGGTCCTTCCAACGCAAACAAGATCGTCCACTTCAACGACTTCTGCAAATACCCGTCTCGTCGGACCATCCGCCTCCATTCGAACAACATGGCCCAGTCAGCGCAGCCACTGGATGTTAATATGCTGCACAAAGTCCATGTCGTTGAGGAGCTCATACAGCTCATTGTTGATTCGAATGCGGAAATCATCGCCAACTCTCAATGGACCGAAGATCTTACGTAGGACTTTTCTCTCGTATACTCTCAAGGCTTCTGCATCAGTGCTTAATAGGCTATAGGCTTCTGCGCCATAAAGAACCACGGGTAGGATGAGCCTCTTGTAGAGAATTGGTTTTGCCGTACGATAGAGGCCTCTGCTACTCAATTTCCTATTGAGCCCGTTGTAACACATGTTGGCAAGAGTGATCCTGAGCTTGATCTCCTGACTGACATCATTTCTAGTCGTAACGGTGGAGCCAAGATAAACACATCCCTTGACTATAAAGGAAAGTACAGTCATCTACCGTAATCTGAGATCCAATTAGCCGCACATCTCTAGGTAGGTAGGTAGAAGTGGCTGTCCCTTCGATGGAGTCATGAGCGGACATACTTAGGCCGCACACAGGGCCCATTGTGATACCACAGTTCCTCACTTCCCCTATTCCAGGAACCATTCGGAGCTTCCGATGAAGAGACTCAGGCTGCCAATATCCATAAATGACAGTTCATCCATATCCTCCATGTAGTAGGCACCCAGGTACCTCTTTCTCCTCCGAATAAGTGCCGGACATATGCACAATAGGTGAAGAATAGTCTCATCTTCCTCTTCATCTCCACAGCTTCTGCAGAAGTCATTTGCAAGGTGTCCAAGACCTATACGCCTCGCATGCGCTCCTATAATGCAATGCCCCGTAATAACGCCAATAACAGTGCTGAGCCTACTTCTTTGGAGTTTAAGCAGAGTCGCCGTGTGCTCCCTATCCAGCCTCGGCAAGATCTTTTGCGCCGCTCTGCCCTTATCTGAAGTTGCCCACATTCTGTTGACGAGATCTACGGTTGCATTGTCAATTATAAGTTTGCAGGTCACCAAAGGGATACCCAATGTAGAGAATTCATCAGAGAGTTCGATGGTCGTGCCCTTTCTGGCCAGTTCGTCCGCTCTGCAGTTGCCAGGGATATCATTATGTCCCGATACCCATGTGATGCGAACATCATATTGGTTCGCCACCTCATTGAGATATCTGCGACAGTTGTACGCCGTCTTGGAGTTTATTACAGTGGAATCCAATGCCTTGATAGCCGCTTGGCTCGCACATCTCTACTTTTCTAGAACATTTACTTCGTTTTGCCCTCATTTACTGCCAGACCCATCTTAGTAGACTCCCGTTCAATAGGACTAAAGGCAGCAGTAACATCTTAAACGAAACCAAGAAAAAATTTTATCAAAAAGGCTTGCGTGGCATAATGAACATATTTATGGGGCCAAACCAAATGGTTTGATACGGCATTCAGCAAATATGACCTTAAGATAAATGCCGTCAAAAGCTTAGACCCTAAAAATGAAGGAATTACGCATAGAGCTACTTGGTTGGTCCAAAACATTATCAAAAATCGGAGGTAAAATATCTGTGGAAATATCAGTGTATAGTGAACTGAAATGAAAGGATTAAAGACAATTTTAAGAAGGACCAGGTATGTTATTATGGCATTCAGAAGGAGAAAGTATTGCAATTCAACCCCAAGATTATACTCTGAACGCATAACATGATGATGAAACCAATATGAGCTACGTGACCATTACTTTGGTGAGCAGAACGAATGTAAAAACACCTCAATTGAACAGATGATGCAGAGGCTAGAGAATCGTGGCAATCATCAAAATATCCAGAAAAAACCAGGACCTTTAGCCGGGACACTGCTGACTCAAAGTACACTTTTACAAAATGGCAATTGTCTTGAACCTAAAACGTAGGAACTTATGATAAAAATTAATTATCTGACCATATAACTGGACTCTGGAGGTATTAATACAAAAGGAGGTTTTAAAAAAATTCCTAGGAGGAAATACCTGGGTGTACATCAGTTACTTGGCAGGTGATTGTCTGATATCGAACGGCATCCACAAGTTTGTCAGGGCAAAAGGCTTGGAGAAGACGTTAAAAGAATACCCTATGTAAGGATACCCTATTGTTAGCTGCCGTAGTCTAGGTAGGTAGTGTGTTAGTTTATTACACATGAGGCCACGGCTCATGGCCATCCCAGGTCAGGCATCTCGCACAAAACGAAATGTGAAAAAAATATTTCATCGGCGACTTCCTCTCAGCAGAAAACTCTGAGAGTAAATAAAATTGCCATGAAAAGCTTCTCGAAAATGTGTCGTTCGGAATCGACTTTAAATTGTAGGTCCCACCACTCATATATAAAATTAACACACACAACATAAGTGGTGTGAAAAGCTGGGTCGTAATCCTGACTGAAGAGTTGTAATGACTAATAATATATGTATGCATGTCTGTATGCATATGCCGTTGCCTAAGGTTAATGCCATCTATGTATACTGAGTTGTCGTTGGACCTAAACTTAGACACTTTGTTTACTAACTCTTCCTCATATTTAAAATGGTGCTGCTTGGTTTTGCTATGAGTTTTTATTGTTAATGTTATATTCTCTGAAGGGTCAGGAAGCTGTCAATATAATTTTTTAAGAGAAAGGAGGACTCTTGTCTTTAAAAATGTGAAATGTTCCCGCTTTTGAGTTTGGATTGCTACAGCTCACCACGAAGCCACTTGCCAAGAATCCCAGAGTGCTAGGAACTGCCTAAATAGTTTTTTCAGACCTTGATCTGTAAACCATCAGCTAGTGAAACATCTGGTATTGCAAACTTATTGCCCAGAAGTATAAACGATAATAAAGAAACGGCAACTCATAATTGATAACAGCCTGGATATCAAGCGCAGGATCACTCTTGCCAACATGTGTTACTACGGTCTCAATATGCAATTGAGTAGCAGAGACCTCTCTCATACGACGAAACTAATAATCTACAAGACGCTCATCCTCCCCGTTTTTCTTTATGGAGCAGAGACATGGACTCTATTAAGCACTGATGCAGCAGCTTTGAGAGTATTCGAGAGAAAAGTCCTATGTAAGATCTTCGGTCCAGTGCGAGTTGGCGATAGTTTCCTCATCCGATACAACAGTGAGCTGTATGAGCGCCTCAACGATGTAGTCGTTGTGCAGCGTATTAATATCCAGCGGCTGCGCTGGCTCGACCATGTCGTTCGATTGGAAGAGGATGCTCTGGCGAGACGAGTATTTGATGCGTGGATCTGCGGAAGGGGACAACATTGTTTGCGTTGGTAGGACCAAATCGAGGAAGCCCTGTATTGCTGACAACACTGACATGGTAGGTGAATGTATAGGTTATGATGGGCATACACATTTTATAATGGCCATCTTGTTGAAGCTACATCCGCCATCATTTATTCACTCCATTTTGCCAAATTACCATGGACAATCATAGACAACTATGTGTGTTTGCTGAATGGGCTCGAGAGCACTGGCATTTTAAATGAGATTTTATTTTGCACGCGATAGCAAAGTCCAAGCATTACAATGAAATAAAAGTTTCCGTGAAAGTGTAGTTTCATGTGTGTTTTATTTAACTTTACTTTTGAATTTAACGTGCAGATTAGAAAAGTGATTATCAACTTACTTTCTATTACTTTTTCGTTTATTGTTAATCAATTTCAATTTAAAAGTTTTTTTTTTATTATCAACGAAAAAATCTACGAAACTTTCCCATCTGATATACAAATTATTACTGGGATTTGCTTAACATTTAATTTGAATCTCTGATTCGGTGATTTTTCATTAAAGATTACAAAACTTTGTTGTTTTTTTTTTGTTTTTTGCTGTTCAAATTACTAGAAAAAAAATTTATTTCTTTAATTTGTAAAAGTCTTCTCTACTGGAAACTGACTTTATCTTGATTCATAAAATTTTTCCTTTTTTTGTTTTTGTTTTTTTAAAAACATTTTAAAAGAAAACGAAGAACAAAAAAGGTCTTCTCTTTTAAGTCGATTGTCTTCCAGCACAATTCAAGATTAATTTCCCAATTCTATTTCAAAAAATTTTATTTGAAAACTTTTCAATTTCTTTCTTATAATTTAGCACAAAAAACAATGACAACAACAACAAAATATTCATGGAAATGTAATAATTTTCGGAAAATTTCAACAAAAATTGAACTCAACGAACCATGGTAACCCTCAAAAGATGATAACACAAGAAACAGCAACAGAAAGAGATGGAATATCTTTAAGCAAGTGGGAGAGAGTTACTTACACATCTACCATATCCGTATGAAGTTCTCATCATCATACATACGTATTTACGTATGTGAGAAAATACATATGCTTGTAAGCTTTCCGTATATATGTACATATGTATGCATGTCGAAAGCACCCATACAATTACCCTTTAAAGCTAAGTAGCACTTTCATTGTGTTTGTGTAACCGAACATTCCCAAAATAATGCAAAATGTTCAACGAAGTGTATTATTGCATTAGAAGCCTAGGCAATCATCATCAACGAACACAATAATCAGGTAAATTATACAAGTAGGTTAGGTTAGGTTAGCTTGGCTAATACAGCACCTATCGTGCCCTAACTTTACAGAGCTATAAAAACTTCTGTTCTATTTCCAGCTGTATTTCTGATTAATTTTTTTTTATTTATTATCACTAACAAACAGGGGATGGCCCCTACTCTTGCAGTGCATTGTGTTGGACTTAGGAAAATAGGTTAAGGGATAGGGAAAATAAGGACTATTGTTTATGGACGTTATATTTGAAACTATTTACATATATAGTAAATAGGTTAGGTTAGGTTAGATTGAGTATACAGCACATAGCGTGCATTGAGCCTGAAAAGCTGTACAGAATCTGTTGGGATCGGTTACCGTATAGACACCACAAATTTCTGTTCTATTTCCAGCTGCATTTCTGATGTAATTTTCTTTTTTTTTAATTACTAACAAGCAGAGGATGTTCCCTACTCATAAAGTGTATGGTTTTGGATTTAGAAAAATCAATTGAGGAGGCGAGCAAAGAGGAAGTACTATTTATGGGCGTTGGATTTAAAAGTATTTATATTGGAAGTATGTTCGATTAGGTAAGTTTAGGTAGGGACTCCTTTTTTAAAGGAAAAAAGGTCGTTCCAATTAAACCGGTATTTATACTCTTTGTAATTCCCGGCGTTCAAACATTACCTATAGAAACCAACGCGAGTACAAAATAAATCCTGCTATTGCTGCAATCTCTATATTAGAGAGCTGGGTCAAAGATGTTAGAAAGTGACAGGTTAAAACCAGCATCTTTTTATGATTTGAGGTTTTGGGCACGGACACATGAGCTGTAAAACTTTCTCTTCTTTCTCTTCAGGACCCCACCTCATGTCAAGGTTTTCGGAAAAAGAGGAACCGTTTTTGCCAAGTGATTTTAGGAACAAAAATAAGAGTTGCTATTAAATGATTTCAAAATGTCAACAGCACTCATGAACAAGAACGGACGATGGAAATATGTTTGTTAGGGACTTAAACACAGTATGGCATTCAATGTAAAGCAAGAGATTTTCAGGGAAAAAGCCACTGGCATTGCCATCCTTGCAAAATAGTCATAACCTCTGCCTAGAAAACTCTACAGTGATCAGGCTGTCTATAAAAAGTTTAATATCAGAACTCTTAATGCATACACAGCCCATTCCGTCATTGAAATTTGGAGTTCTCTCTCTTTAGACCAGAAGCCCTTAGTTAGATTGGGTTAGGGTAGTAGCTAGCTTGCCGTTTATAAGCAAGTTCACTCGGTAGCCCATATAGCGTAGAGGCGGGTGATGCGTCGACGTGTACTATATTGAAAGTCCTCGCAACTCCTGACACCGTGGGATTCCAGCGTTTGAAGTCCTTAGTTAGAATTCTAAAATCAGAACATTTTGAAGAACTATATGATCACTCTGAATGTTGTGTGAAACAGAAAAACTTCTGGCGGTAGAGAAGGTATGTACTTTCCTTGTATAACGTAGTGCGTTCCATCGACCAATTGAATGCAAATTATTGGGAATTCAAAAGCTCTTGAGGTTATGAGAATAACATTAGAATCTTGTCTCCAGCACAACATGAAAATTCTGAAGCGATGAAAATGAAGCATCGGAGCAAATTTATAGAACCCGTGAGGAATTAATGTGTACCAGAAGTTTTCCACAAATCTATCGTTCGGAGTCGACTTCAAGCTGTAAGTCCCGTTATTCATGTATGAAATTAACACATACAACATAAGTGTTGTGAGATTCTAGGTCGTAATGCTGACTGTAGGGTTATAATGCTTAATTACGTATGTTATGTTATGTATGTATGTATTTTACCATCAATACCTAGATTTTTAACTATCCTTCTGTTGCATATTGCCGATTATACAGTCTTTTTCTTTGAAATATTCCAGCATTTGAAAACAATTTTTAACTTTCCTTAGAATGAAAATATACTTGACTTTTTATACACTTTTCCCCTTTGCAAAAACTTTCTTTTTTTTTCTAAGAACATGCAAACCAAAGAAAAAATAAAAAAGTACTTCAAAAACTAAAAGAAATAAAAAAAAAATATTTTTTTTTTTGAACAAAATTTAAAAATTCAAAAGGATTTCAATTTGTTGTTAGAATCCCTGTATGATTGAAACTTTTTATCATGTGCCTTAGAACATGAAATAATAATTGTAATGCGCCCGGCATTGGTCTGCTGAATATTATGACTGGGAAACGCAAAATAAATCAAATAAAAATGCTTTTAAAATATGATTTCCATTAAAATCGAGGAAGAAGAAAAATCCAAATTCAAATGGAAATATTTAAAATGAAAATTTTTGTAATATTTTTCCAAACACCAGAAACAAACAGCCAAAAGCATACATACATACATATGCTGGATGCACTTTGGGTTTAATAAGCTTTAATTATGGTCCAATATTTGTTATTAGTTTTTAACTGAAGTTGGTACATAATTTATGGCGTGTGAAATTATTTAAAAAATTTCATTTCATTTCACATACTTATTGCCGCAACTGGCATCAACGTAACTGGCAGAAGAGATGATAGAGAACAGGAAAATTTCAAATTCTAATCAAAAAGTGTCATACAAATATAATTTGCTAATTGACATCAAAACCAGGTCAGGCATTGGAATAATTTAAGTAGAATTTTACAAACACACTCATTATGGCCAAGTAAAGGCAGGCGCCGGCCACTGAAGTTCTTCTAATTAAATTCATAATGGAATACACATTATATCGTGAATTGTTTTCTAAAATTTTAATGTTCTTGTAGTGAAGCAGATTATTGAACGACGACATCAGTTTCTAGAATTATAGGGTTGCCCTTTTGCCGTTGTCTGAAGTCGACGTAGTCTAGTAGGCAGTGTGTTGTTATTAGACCAGGGGCCACAGTTCAAAACCCAGCTCAGATATTTCATAGTGATAGCAGTGTGTTGGCTTATTAGTTGTGATACCATCGTTCAATTCCCAGACATCTTCAACGAAACGAAACCTGAAACAAATATTTCTTTTGGCGACTTCCTCTCAGCAGATTTCTGGCAAAAACTCTTGGAGTAAATAAAATTGCCATGAAACGTTTCTGTAGGTCCCGTCATTCATATATAAAATTAACACACACAGCATAAGGTGTGAGAAACTAGGTTGTAATCCTGACTAAAAGCTGGTAATGCCTAATTATGTATGTATGCATATGCCGTTGTCTAAAAAAGTATACTGGACTGTCGTTACACCTAAGTTTAGAGACTTTGCTTACTGACTCTTCTTCTTGATCAAAAAGGGTGCTGCTTGGTCTTCCTATGACTTTCATTGTTAATGTCATATCCTCTGGTGGATTAGAAAAATTTTTTTAAGGGAATTGAAGACTCATTGTTTTAAAAATACGAAAGCCTCCCGATTCCGAGTTTGTAGTACTTGGGTTTGTAGTCAGGCAGTTTACCACAAAACCACATGCCCAGTATCGCAGATTAATAGGAACTGGCTAAAGAGTTTTTACAGACTTTGATCTGCAAACTATCAGCTGGTGAAACATCTGGTATTGCAAACTTGTCGCCTAAAAGTATAACCCACATTAAACGAAAGGCAACTCATAATTGCTGACAACACTGACAAAGTAGGTGCATGTGTAGGGCTTGATGCAACCAGGTCTCAAGTATTATAAAAATGGATGCTCGTGGCATGGTTTAGGCATCAATCGTCCCAAAGCGGAATTCATATTTCGCAATATGATACAAGACATAACTTTTCCGATCCTATAGAATTCAAATATCCTCGTCAACAAGGATTGAGTATTTGGAGGTTATTTTTAACATCATAAAGGTTTCGCCAAATAACTTTTTTTTTTGAAAATATTTAAAAAAAAAACTACTGAATATTGTCTCAAATTTCTTTTTTATTCCGGTTAATAATGGAAAATAATTTCAATGAAATGGTTGCCTCGGCTGGCCATGCCGTGGCATACACGATCGGTCCAATTTTTAAGCACATTATCGATTGTGTGCAGCTGTATTTCACCAATGGCTTCACGAATATTGTCCTTTAAAGCGTCAATTGTATCTGCCTTGTCGGCGTAACACTTAATTTTGACGGCACCCCACAAATAATAGTCCAATGGTGTCAAATCGCAGCTCCGAGGTGCCCAAACGACATCAGCTCTGCGGCTGATAATGCGATCTTCAAAAACAGGGCGCAAAACATCGAGTGTAGCTTCGGCTGTGTGGCACGTAGCGCCGTCCTGCTGAAACCAAATGTTACCAATATCCTCCTCTTCAATTCGTTCAACATGGCCCGATAACGATCGCCATTGACTGTAACGGCCACTCCTTGCTCATTTTCGAAGAAAAATGGCCCAATTATGCCTCTGGACCAAAACAGTGACTCGTTTTGGGTGCGTCGGCTTTTCAATGTATGTGTGCGGGGTTTCTGTGCCCCAAATGCGACAATTTTGCTTGTTTACATACCCGCCAAGATCAAAATGAGCTTCATCTGAAAAGATGATTTTTTTTCCAAAATCGGCATCTTCTGGTGTAGTCTAGGCCAGCCGAGGCAGCCATTTGAATGAAATTATTTTCCATTATTAACCGGAAGGATTGTACGTTCAACTAAAAAAGAAATTTGAGAAAATATTCAGTATATTTTTTTAAAGCATTTCCAAAAAAAAAAGTTATATGGCGGAACCTTTTCTTTCCTGGTGGCATAATATAAGGATCCTTAAAAAAACGGTAGTAAGATTTGTGGTTTTAGACCACTATCTGCCCGCGATGGAGTTAACCTTGCTTTACGGTGTTCACAATTGGTGATCGAAATACTCCGACAGTCACTGTTTACCAACGCTCTCTTTTCCACTTCAACCGGAGCATATAAACCCATACTCTGGGTTCACTCTGATCTTGTATTCAAGCAGAAGGCTGGTGGCGGCGAAAGCGTTCAATACAAAAATTCACCTCATATAAAGTATGAACATAGACCAGCGTAATTCCGGCGGAAATTTTTTTATTAAACAAGCTCCACGCATGATTAAAACCGGAGACCAGTCTCCTTCGAACTTGATCGTGTGTGTGGACAGCCAAGCAGCAATCAAAGTGCTGGGATCCCACCTTGTCAAATCAAAGGGCATCAGGAGTTGTATGGACATTCCAAAACGTATACGTCTACACAACACCCGCATCTATTGGGTTCCGGGCCACTGTGGCATAAAGGGGAACGAGAAGGCGGACGAACAGGCATGGAAGGTATCAGAGATGTCTGAGGAGTGAATATATGTGCCTCTACAGAAATACTCTTCCAAATTGGATTTCAACAAACCGTGGGTGCTCCAACTTATTTGGTTGCTGAATTACGAAACTACTGTGTTCTGCAGTGGACAGCGGGAGTACCAGGAATCTACTTGAGTTCGAGCAGAAAACGGTTCGCATTCTAATGCAATAATTTTAAAAGGACTTTTGGCAGTTTCGTTGACAAACTCGGTCTACCTCTCCAGGATTACTGCAAAATTTGCCATGATGTGGATGAACGTAATCGGTGCAACACCTTTTATGCGAGTGTCCTGCACTTCAGAACAGACGTCGTTTTGGATGGCAGAACGTCTGAAGATCTAGTAAAGGTGGCAAGCATGCCTCTGAGGGAATTGGTTGGTTTTATCAGAAGCTCGAGGTAGTTCGAACCACTCACTACCAGACCATGACAAGGGGACTTATCTCACACTGGATGACACAATGAGTCATATGGCCACCAAGTGAACTTGCCTGTAAACGACAAGCTACCCGCTAACCTAACCTACAGTATTAACATGCATTAATACGGGAAACTTCGCCGATTTTTAATTATTTTATAAGCAACCAAACACCATGACTGTTCTTAAAAGTTGCCGTGCAAATGCAGTTTACCCATCCCTGTGTAAAGGCTTCTAATACACCCCACATATTGCCACCACAAAATTGCACAATAATTAAGCAGCAACATCAATAATGTGGCAAACGTCATGCATGTAAAATGTTTGTAAATATTTGTGCAACTCATTAAAGGGTCAACGAAAATGGTTGTGCAACTATTTGTGACACATTTAATGGAAGGAATGGGAAAATTAAGGACGTATTTCGGTTTATGCTTTGAAAAATGTGATTTTAAATAAACCTAGTAAAAGGTAAGGTTGGAAATTAAACGTATTTGTTACATAACTTATAACTCTGATGCTGGACAAATTTGCCGATTTTTAAATTTGATGCACTACGAGGAAACAATGACCCACACTCGCAAAGATGGTGGTAATATTGGATACAATGGAATGAAGGACATGTAGAAAATAATTTCAGAATTTGGTCGTATTATCATCTCCTTTTCGTTGTGCTTGACTATTTCTGCCCTGCCAATGCTTCAATAATTCAATTTCTTGTATCAGCTAAGGAATGATGATTGAAATAATCTTTCATGTCATTTGGCATCATGCACGCGTTAATAAATATTAATTCACCACAGACAGTCACAGCTTGCTCTTCATTCGGTAGGTTCTTGCACTGATTTCTGCTGTTAACATAACTTGTTCTGAGATATTTAGATACTCCGGTTGCCCTGTTAAACTGGGTATAATCCGCTCGTTTTTGAAGGAAGCTCACATTGGGTGGCAGCACATACCTTTGGTGCAATACTACTAGCCTCTGTGAGAAAAGAACACGACTGTTTTCTATGTCTTCTATCCTTAAACCACACAAATGCAGCTCTCAGAGGTTACTGTTGTATTGGAAAGCATGCTGATAGGAGTTGCGAGAATTAGGAAGAGGAACAGGCCTGTATGTATGTATATTAATTCATGTAGCTGTGTCTGTTCTCGCCATGAAAAGACGGAGCTTCGTAGGAGGTGCCTATACATATATAATTGGCCATTACAAGCCTTCAGTCGGGATTACGGCCTAGCTTCTCACACCACTTATGTTGTGTGTGTTAATTTTATACATGAGTGGCGGCACCTACAGTTTAAAGTCGACTCCGGATGACAGATTTTTGAGAAACTTTTCATGGCAGCTTTATTTGCTCTCAGATTTTTTGCCAGAAGTCTGCTGAGAGGAAGTCGCCAAAGAAATATTTTTTTATATTTCGTTTTGATGTCTGACCTGGGATTTGAACCGTGGCCTTACTTCTAATAAGATAACACACTACCAACTAGACTATGGCGACATCATTGCCTGTAGGAGCCGTGAAAATTAGGAAGAGGAAAAGGCCTCTCTCCCACCTCATGGAACTGAATTCTCCTATATCAAGAAGACTACTTACTGCAAGAGCAAGATTTATTTTAGAGGTGGCTTAGTTTTCTAGTTTTTTGATAGACGAGTTTAATATTAATAGTGGTATCATTGTGAGCCTAAACGCTGGTCTAAATTTTGCCCTACGCTTCAAAGATAATTCGCTGCCCAGAATAATCTTATTAGCTCACTGAAGTCTCAGTAACATAGAACCATCCAAGGCACCATCTATATCGTAGATTAGGATCCAATGCCAGATTTACGACCAAGCTTCTCACAACACTTATGTTGTGTGTGTTAATTTTATACATGAGTGGCGTGACCTACTATTTAAAGTCGATTCCGAAAGACAGATTTTTAAGAAATTTTTCGAAGTACTTTTACTTTACACTCAGAGATTTTGCCAGAGGGCTACTGAGAGGAAGTTGCCCTTCATATTTTTCATATTTCGTTTTAAGCAGACTTCTGACCTGGGGTTTGAACCGTGCACTCACGTCTAATATGCCAGCGCAGTAGCTACTAACATTCAAGAACAGGATGAAATTTGAAAAAAGACTTATTTCATGCAATATTTCAACCCCTTGGGTATAGCAAGACCTCACTTGCTGAGTAAATTTTTACCTAAAAAATGTTTGAAAATTCTATTAAACTTTGTAACGTCTTTTTATGTTTTTACACTCATCCTGGCAATTTATATTTGCATTTAACTTTTAACACCATTTAATCAAGCGTTACAGGACCTTATATATTCGAATGGATTAAAATAACAAAATCAGTAAATTCAGTTGTCTATTGTCTAGGCAGGCAGGCAGGCAGGAAAATGAGTACAAAAAAAACTCGGTGGAAAATTTTTGTTTCTTTTTTTTTTTTAAATAAAATGTTGGAGTGGTTAGCAATGCTAACAATTCAATTCATTTTCAATCCATTCAATTGTATTACGGACTAAGAAAAACATTCATTGTCTGACAACAATGCCAAGAGAAAGCGATGCAATGCAATGCAATGCAATCCAATGAAATGCTGTATGAATGGCATTTGATCGGGCAGAAAAACCACAACGAATTGTAGTCTGTGTTGCAAAAACACATTTTTACTGTGTTGCAATGGCCATGGCATAATTTAAAATCACACACTCACATACACATACATGAGCACACACCTACAAATTTACATTCACACACAGGCTTGCAGTACTTTAGTGAGGAATTAAAAGGAGGAAGAATTTTTGATTGGCCGAAGAAATTAACAACTATTCGGTGGTATTTTATTTTTTATGCGAATGTTCAATCAAGGCAAAGTAAACGCACATTAGCGAGAAGTAACAAAAGGAATACGGATAACATGTTCATATATTTCACAGCTTAACAGCGTTAAAGTAGACTTTAAAAATTAAACATCTGGATTTTTTTCCAATTTCAAAACTCATTTTTGTTACAAATAACGGTTAAAAATTACAAAAAATTTATTGCTTCGTCTCCTTAACTCAATTTTAAATTCTTTACTAGCCATATTTGTAGCATATTCCTAGGGACCTCATTTCATTTCAACAGTAATGTATACTTATTTGATTTTTTCTTTTCCGTTTTTTTTTTGTATTTGACCAACCGGATTTGTCGGCATATAATGAAATCCAATTTACAATAACAATGAACAATTTGTTAAAATTTTTCTTTTGATAATTTGGAAACCAGTAATGCTATTGAGACTCTATCCGCATTAGCGGTTCAAGTATTGTCAATGCCAGTACAAATAGTGTTTTGCATTGTATTTAATAATAATGATTGAATATCGACTACCAATGAAGGTAGCAAATCCTAATCGCATCGCCATTACGTCTTTTTCGGGGATCTGTTTATTAATTTTTCGAATTTTGATTATCATTTCATTCAATAAGTTTTTACTACTAAAGGTTCTGTAATAATAGGGTTGCCAACCGTAATAGTCTCATTTAATAATGACCTCCGAAAAAATAACACTTTTCTCTAAAGGTGCCCCACAGACAATAGTTCAACGATGACAAATCGCAGCTTCTTGGCTGCCAACTGACATTACCATTTCGGCTAATTAAACAACCAGCAAATGATTGACGCAATAAATCGATTGTATCATGAGATTTGTGGCAAATTGCATCATCCTGTCGAAACCAAACTTCGTTCTCATCAATCGGTTATCATATCGCGATAGGTGTCTCTATTGACCAGAATGGCTGCGCCTGTTAGTAGTAGGTAGTTAGTGGCTTATTAGACGTGAACCCACAGTTCATACACTAGGTCAAACATCTCCAAGAAAATCGAAATGTGGAATAATTTTGGCAAAACCCTGACAGAAAAATAAAAATTGTCGTGAAAAGTTTTTCAAAAATCAGTCGTTCGGAACAGACTTTAAACTGTAGACTCCATCATGCATGTATACAATTACTACACACAACATAAGTGGACTAAGAAGCTAGGTTGTAATCCTGACTGCAGGATTATAATGACTTATTGTGTGTTAATATTTGTATGAAATTGGAATGCAGATCTTAAGAACAAAATATTGCACCTTATTTGTGAAGCGTTTATTGGTAATTGGGTTTGAGCATTACGTTCCACAACTTACAACCGTCTGACAGTGTCCTTGTTATTCTCATGAAGTCTAAATCATCATTAGAACAGGCTACACAGACGAAATAGAGATGATAAACACTATATGCACACTATAGATTGGCAAGGTACAAGATGTAAATAAAGTACTGGCTGTTTGAAGCTTTTAAGCCGTTTGTAAATAATGCGTCACTGCAGACCCTATCGTTCGGAGTCGACATTAAACTGTAAGACTTTAAATTATAGTAGCATGAGAAGCTAGGTTATAATCCTGAAAAAAGGGTTGTAATGACCAATTATGTATGTATGTATGTATGTAGAAGAAAATATAAATCTCCGATTACAGAAATAATTAAATTTAAATTAATTAATTTGAAGTGTTTTTAAACGCTGCAAAATTTTTGATATTTTTAGCAATTTTTGTTGCCTGCAAATTTATGATTTTTTAATTGATTTAAAGCTTTAAAACATATTAATACCTACGTATATACGTACGTATTTAATTTTCACGAAATTTTTTCACTTAACCATAGATCGAGTCTTAAAAAAACTTCATAATTCTAGCTTATGTATCACTTTTGTAACATACTTGTAGTAATATAGAATTGTCACGATTATTGATATTTATTTCTGTTTAAATGGTAATAATCTGACGTCTAGCATCCTGCTTTGTTGCGATTTATAAGTTTCCAATTGCTTAGATAGGACAGTTTATTGTCACTCGCAGTTTATTAACACTTTTAGTTAAGTGCTGGTTGAAAATGATGGTACAAATCATTCTTGTGATTCGTTAGAAATATTTGTTGTCAACGTCATGTGAGGTAAAAAATTTCCAGTTGCAATAGAACATCGATTTAACAATAACAATAACCCCAAATATTGCTGTAAGTAGTTGCTACGCACGTAGCTTGAATCTTAAACTGCCAATTCGTCTTCGGTGGACCACGAAATTTATAACGACCATAAAATTTAATCTACAGCGACAAAATTAAATATGAGTTGAAAAGGTAATAAAACAAAACAAAAGGAAAAGAAAGAAAACATAAATCAATACCAAGCATTACTCCGTAAATCTCTTTATGAAACTTGATTTATATAAATATCCTTAAATAAATTTCCCTAACAATCACTGTAAGTATTCCATTATTAAGTATTAAATTTTAATTAAAATCGTTGGAGGTAATTTTCATTTTCCACAATAAAACTAAAAAGTTTTTGAATTCTGTTGCTAAAAAACTTTAATTTGAGATGAACATATACCAAAAAGTAACATAAAAACATAAGCATTATTATTTAAATATATTTTCTTTAATTTTCTTATCTTTTAGGCGCAGAAAAAAATTAAACTTTTAAAAATCTTAAAATAGGATATATGGGCTGCTCTGAGAGTATGTTAGCTAATCCCGAACTATTTATATAGTATTATTTCTTACATAAAACTACAAGTTATGTGATAAAAGTTTTATGAAAATGTTTAAAATTTTCTAACAAAAAATTAAGATAAATATATATTTTTTTAGAAAAAAAATTCTTTTCATTCGAATTTCAAATAAAGGCTTTAAGCATGATTATTAAAAGCTGCAAGACTTTCAGCTTATTTTTCGAAAAGGCGTAATAAGTGTAAATATAACATTAACAAAGCGAATTATTCTGCTATCTCAGACGTACGTAGTTGACCGAAATATCATCTGTATCTGTAATATTATCGAAATTAATCTGTAATAAAACATTTGACGAAACACAAATATCAAATGTTTGTCTGTCACGTGAGATAAATATGAGAAAAGCAGTAAAAAAGACTCTACAACATTTCAGTAAACAGCTGCTAGTAATCTGCGTGAAAATGGGTAATATTTTTTCATCCCAAACTATTAAAGGCAGTTCCTTCTGTTCCAAGTAGTACCATCTTTGGCGACAAACAACGAATTATAAAAATATCAGGCATCTAACTTTTTCTGAATTAAAGTTGTGTGGCCTAAAAAATTGAAATGTATCATTTTTGATACAAAGCTCGATCTACGGTTAAAAAACACAATTTCGTTGTCAATATTTCAATTTGTGATTTACGTTCTTTTGTCAAATTCTGTATTTATTTTCTGTTAATGTTAAATCAGGCTTAAGCGTTTACTGCGCACAATAACCATGAAAATGTATAGAGAAGAGACAAAAAAAAATGGAGAAAAATATTATCAGAGCCAACCAAAAAACCCAAACATCAGAAATGCATTAAAACTAAATTCTATTGTGGTCAATTAGTGATGGCTAATTGAACATGATGAGCATGAGATGTGCCCAAAATAATTGCACATAATAATAACAACAACAACAATGCTACAACAACAGTGTCAGCAATTACAACAATATCAATTTAACACCAACAACAATAACAACAATTGAAATTGAAAATGGCAAATTAAAATGTTGCATTATTCCGCAATGGCAGTGACATACGCATGATAAATGGAGACACATTAAAACCATAATAATTTTGTTTTTAAATTTTTGAAACGATTATTTCAATCACTTTTATTGTAACATAAGGTTATCAGGTAGTTTTAGGCAGCATATTCAAAGAAAGTCCATTTAAATGCACTCTCCTTAGACAGTTTATTGGCGATTATAACACGTTGGTCAGGATTCCGGAGATAACAAAATAGGAACGAAATGGTAACATGAAACAGAGCTATTGGTTGAATTACGACATGGGTCAACATATGTATCAGTGCTAGGAACCGCCATAAATAAAAATAATAAGAGATCATGCAGTTTAAAAGCAAGACTGGTTTCAGAATCTCACCACAACAACAAAATCAGCGTCCTTACTAATGTGTCAAAGTTTTATGGCTATTGGACCTAATTTGCATGAATTGAAGTCGCCGTAGCCTAGTAAGGGTCATTAGACCAGAGGCCACGGTTCAACCCCAGGTCAGATATGTATATACAACGAACACGTGATTTGAATAAATATTCCTTTGGCGACTTCTTCTCAGCAGATTTCTTCCAAAAACTCTGAGGGGAAATATACTACCCTTGAAGTTTCTCAAAAATTTGTCGTTCAAAAATAAATTCAAACTGTAAGTCCCGCCACTCATATATAAAATTAACATGCACAACATAAGTGACGTGCGAGCTAGGTCCTGACTGAAGGGTTGTAATGACCAATTATGCATATAAGCATGCTAAGAGAGTATGTGTGCGTGTTTCCCCAGCTGCAGCGAAGATGCTGCTGTCCTCCTCGAGAAGAACCTCTTTAAGAGAATGGAGCATCTCAACATATCGTTAGAATAGATTATTAATATACCGGGAATCTTATATGTAAAAATGAATCTGTGTTTATTTGTTTGTAGGTTTGTTTGAAGCCTGTAGACGGCTAAATGGCTGGACCGATTTTCTTGAAATTTTAACAGTACCTTCATATATGTCTCGAAGGAACTATAGGCTACCTTTTATTTTAAAATTTCATGTAGGCGAGGTGCCACGCCCACATACCCATATAAAAATTAATGTTTGTTTGTATGTACCTATGTACCTTCAGCAAAGTTGTTGCGCATGAGACGGGGAAAGTTTCTAAGTTTCGACAGGTGGTGCCACCGAAAATTACTCAAAATGAATTAAATCGTAAACTATGCATTCTTTAACAAAGTTGTTGCGCATGAGTCGACGGAGGTTGGTGCGATTAATTTCCGATGAATGGCGTCACTGAAAATTATTCAAAATGAATGACAAGCAATTGGTCGACCCTCAGAATCAGACGAGCATTGAGACTGGAAAATCTTCGAGTATATGCCACTGAGACCCGTTCGCTTGAACCACTTGAACAACGAGAAGTGAGATTAGAAACTCATCGAATGCGTACTACTCAGGCCCGTTCATCTGAATCATCAGGACAATGGAAAACAAAATCAATAAAATTATTCAAAATGAATTGGACATTTGTGTAATGTCTTTCCTTCGCTTAGGGTACAGCTAGTAATCTACAAATATGAGGAGCCGAGGAAAATAACTCTATTATTAAATTTAATTAAGGAAAGAGAGGAGAAGAAAATCTCTCTGAAAATTACGAAGGGCAGTCAGGAGCCTGGTAGGCCTTCAAATACCGTATGGCAGTTTCGCTGGGTATGGTGCTGGCGGCAGCAGTAAGAGTACAATATTTCCAATAAAAATTGGGACGTCTGGAGGAATACGCTCTACTGTAACAAAAATTTGGAATATGGTATTGGAAGTATTTTCAATTATAAGCATAATTTCGAATTGTTTATAGTGCCTATTGTATATAGTGCCTCTTAACCGAGCAGTCTTACTATTAGGTAGTAGGTCTTATGAAGTACGACAGAGTAATGAGAAATAATTTGTCTTTAGGTATTGCAACTTAGCTTTTCCCATTGCCGCAATGGATTTTTCCCCTTGCAAGCTTTATCCATATGACAAACTTGAAAAAATATACGGTGGACCATTCATCGGTTTAAAATTGAATCATCGGTTATTTCGAATCTGGCAATACTTATGTCATTCCATTCTGTCACAAAATTCATTCTCCACTGAACCTAATGAATCGATTTATGCTTGAATAACGTTGGGACCTATTGGCCAAACGTGAAACTGCACGATGATGTCGATTTTGTCAAAAAATCATCATCTTGGTGGGTACATTAATAAGCAAAATTGACGTATTTGCGGCTCAGAAAACCCACATATGTTCTTACAGAAGCTAATGCACCCATTGCGAGTGACTGTTGGGTGCGACTTTTCTTTGAAATGAGGATGCCGCAACAATTACGGTCAGTGGAGATGACGTTTCATTGCCGTTTACTTAGCCGAAATGGTGATATATTGGACGCCAAGAAGCAGCAATTTGACACCGTTGGACTATTTTCTGTGAGGCTCCTTTAGAGAAAAGTGTTATGCCGACAAACCAGAGACAATTGAGCATTTAAAAGCCAACGAAAGCCAAAGTGATGCCATTGCTTAGATACGAAACCCTACTATCGAAAAACTGCAAACAAGTTGGTCCTATAGAATGAGGTGCTGTGAGGCCAGCGCCGGCAGCCATATAAGTGAAATAAGATCCCATTTCCAACCGAAACAATTATACTTCACAATAAAAGAAAATTAATTTCAATGTCAAGATTTAGCACACCTTATAAAAAGATTTTTTTATATACCACTTCCTGTAGATTAATTAGTACAGCTTTAATAATTTTAAAGTTCCTCTAAAAATCGCGAACGTGAGCGTTTATATGAATGTTAGTATTGCCAGGATATTCAACAAATTAATCTCCGAATACTAATATGTTATGCCAGCCGCCCTTAAAAAAAGAGAAAGGAAATCCAACATGTCTGACTGCGGCCAGCAATGTGGTTATTCTACAAATGAAGCTACTAACGGTACTTAGTGGCAGTAGCAGCAAAAAAAACTTTGTTGTTGCAATAATAAAAAAATAAGTTTTATGGACATGGCTATGAAGCAGAAAATCTACTTCAAAAGCAAATGAAAAATCTCTACAGATTCAAAAGTCTTTTCACCAAATAAATGCATAGAAAAACTATCTTCTTTTTTTTTTTGGGGGGGGGGGGGGGGTATGGTTTGTTTAACATATAACAAAAATCCGCATTTTAGAAAAATAACTAACCGGAAAGTGAACGTTTAACCTGAGGCAGGGCAAAGGGAATTAAAACATGATTATGATCATGAGTATGAAAATTTTAAGTTTTCCCAAAAGCAAATGCAACTTTTGCTGGCCTTTTATATTCAATTTCACATCCTTAGAAGGGAACCTAAAAAGGCATGGGAAGATTATGCATGATTACGAAATGAGAGAAAAAATTTTCACAAATAATAATGAAAAGACGGAGAGCCTTTTATGTAAGAGCTGCATTATGATTATTATTTCATCATTCGTAATCATTTCATGTGGCCACTTTTGGTTTCCTTTTCAGCCTTTTTTCAATTTTTTTTGTTGCCATTAGATAAGCTTTAGCGATGGCTGTTCCCAAATGAGCATGAAAGTCATGAGCATATTTAATTTTGAAATAAACAGGATTGCAATGTAATGTCTTCTAAAAATAAAAAAAGTTTGTGTAAAATTTTTTTAAAATAAGTGAACATATTACGTCTGCAAAAGAATTTTTAAGTAATAGACTGCGTTAAATGTTGCAAGCGAAGCATTGATACCGTACTAGGCTTTAATAAAAAGATTTAATGTGGCCGATTAGTTTACGTACATTACTGACAACTGAAAATCTCCTGATGATATAGAGTGGCCTATTTATGCAAAAAATCAAAAACGGTATGCAATTTCGCCAAATTTCTATTATTTGTACAATTATTCCGTTTAGAAATGGAATTTTATTTCATTCATGAGGCAGCGACTGGCCTCACAGTACCTCATACGATTGAACCAATTTTCGCACACTTTTACGAGTGTATGGGGTGGTATCTCGGCAATGGCATCACGAATGTTGGCCTTGAAATGCTCAATTGTCTCTGGTTTGTCGGCATAACAGTTTTCTTTCATGGCTCCCCACAGCAAATAGTTAAACGGTGTCAAATAGCAGCTTCTTGGCAGCCAATTGACATCACCATTTCGACTAATTAAACGGCCATGAAACGTTTGACGCAATCAATCGATTGTGGCATGAGATGTTTGGCAAGTTGCACCATCCTGTTGAAACCCAACATCGTTCACATCAATACCATGAAGAGCGGCTACAAAAAAATCGATTATCTTTGAGCGATAAGTGTCTCCATTGACCGTAATAGTTGCGCCGTCCTCATTTACAAAGAAATATGGGCCAATGATGCATCTGCTCCACAAGCTGCACCAAACAATCACTCGCCCAATTCACTGGCCCAAAAAACTCGGGCATGAAAGGGTTAAGGTACCCACTAAGATGAAAAAGAGCTTCAGCGGAAAAGATGATTTTTTTTTGTCAAAATCAACATCATCGTGCTGTTTTTCGTTGGTCTATCTAGAGAATCGGAAATGAAGCCGTAGTCATATGGTTTCAATCGAAATTTTTAAGGCTTGATACGAAAATCTTTTCAGAAAATTTTAAATAAACTGGTGAGTGGAATGTTCAATTCTTGAGAACGATATTAAGTTGACGTTGATGGATTCTCAAGCACAGGCTCAACCACAGCTACCATATTTTTAGATGTATCTACTCAGTTAAAAAGGTATATACAGTCGGCTCATTAATTTTCTAAGGTTTGCAGTGAGGGAGCGTGGCTATAATTCTGGATTGAGAAATGATAACAGCTAACGGTTACCAGCGTGATACCTTTCCAATTTCTTCATTCAGTGAAATTTTACTTCTTTAGCAATTTATTTATGCCTTCCTCACTGAATACAAACGAGGGAGAATGGATTAATTTTCATGGCAAATTTATTTGCTGTCAGATTTTTTGACAGAAATCTGCTGAGAGGAAGCCGCCGAACATAAATATTTCTTTCTAATATTTCATTTTGTTGGTGATATGTGACCTGGGGTTTGAACTGTGGCCTTACGTCTAATAAATCCATACACTATCTACTGGACTACTGCGATTTTTTTATACAAAATCTTTAATTATGGATTTACGAAAGCAATTTTTTAATTTGTTGTCATCAAGTCTACTGCTTCTTTTATTGGGTTGACAAATTTACCACAATTTTTCCTCAAAATCCTTTTTTTTCCTTTCAATTTCTATTTAAAGCAATACAACACATTTAATTTAAATGCAATTCCGTTGTTTAACGATATTTTATGCTGAACAATTTTGCAGAAACAAAGTAGTACGTTTGCAACGATATTTTCATTCCATTGAATGCATCCATAATTGCTTATTCGATTATTTGCATTTTTATATCGATGCAAAAATAATTCAACACCAAAAGTAATCAAATAAAAGTAACAAAAATCGCAAACATCGAAAATGGACAACAACGACTAGGTAAGCAGCTACAAACCTTTTAGTTACACGAGAAAGATTCATGGTTCTTTATATTGCCTCTAGGCTAAGCTTAATTTCTTGAAGAATTGTTATGCAATTCGTGCACTCTCTAGCATATTCAGATCAGTATTAAGAATTTATGCCTCATAACTACATAACTGGTTGCAAACTGTTACCTGCACTAATAATAATTTGGCCATTAAAAAATGCCAACAACATTGAAAGACACAAAAATATTACAGACAAGGTATGAGTAATTGGAAAACGGGTAATAAAAAACGTTATTATTTATGTGACACAAAAATGTTTTATTACAAGCACTATATAGTTAAATAAAATTTAAAGATGGCCAGGGAAAAAATATGTGCTGCTAACAATGTTAGACGGACTGTAAAACGTAAAATACTTACGATTAATAGAAAATAGGGGGAGAGGAAAAATATTTCTAGCATTTTTAAATACCGGAAAAACCGGAAAAAGTTGTAATACGGGAACAAGTTTGTATAGTCGCCGTAGTCTATTAGATAGCCACCTCAGACGTCGCAAATCAAACGGAATCTAATATTTCTTTTGTGACTTCATCGCAGCAGTTTTCTGGCAAAAACTCTGAGAGTAAATTGCCACGAAAAAATTTCTCAAACATCTGTTGTTCCATGTCGACGGTTCAAACCACAGGTCAGACATCTCGAACAAAATTACAAAAATTTTATTTCTTCAGCGACTTTCTCTCAGCAGATTTCAGGCAAAAACTATGAGAGAGTAAATAACATTGCCATGAACAGCAGAAAAATGTCTTATTCAGAGTCGACGTTAAACTATAGGTCCTAACACTCCTGGATAAAATGAGCACACACAACATAGGTGGTGTAGGAAGCTAAGTTGCAAATATTGTAGTCGGCTTTAAACTATCTTATTACCAAATTAAATTCCTTAGTTGGTTTAAGGCCTATGGTCAATGCCAGAGCTATATGGTACTCTTTTAAAGACTGTTGGTAGTTTACTGTTTAAAGTCTTTATATAATCTTGCATAGATCTCTGGTAATATGAACCAGACCACCTACTCAGTTATCTCCACACTCTGCGATTTTTTTCAATACAGATTCTATTTACATACCTTTCTGTCTAAACCTTAATCGTTTGGCTACAACGTATATATTCCCCAGTTTCGCCTTCAGTGGGATAATTAACAGGAAATTGTATGCACTTAAGCGTATTGTATTCTTCAGTTTAAGCCCCATAAACGATGTCATTTGAGCTTCACCGTCCTTTAATTCTATTCGAATGTCAACTGTTGGTATTTCTTTTGGACTTTATGCCATTCTGATTACAAGCTGTGTGTCTCGAGAATATATTTTGTAATGCACATGGCTTACATTCAAATGGGTTGCAATCAGTGTTTGATTACAACATGCCTCAAACTAAATTACAAATTAAAAAAAGTTTTTCTCAAACCCATACATGTACAGATGCCTTTCAACGCTTTGCGTTTACCGAAGCCATTTCTCTGAGTGGGCTATTGTTGCTAGACAGACAATAAAATGTTGCAGAGCTTGTAGGCTTCCCTAAGCATATCCATCTTACACGGTTGGCTGTAAATATTTTCAAAAATTCTCATTTAACATCGCATTTCAGTTAAAGTGCGTTTCAGTTAAATATTCTACGTACTGTTTGTTTGGATATTTTTGAGCTTCTCCATATTAATTGTAATTACAGTCAAGCCTGATCTTAAGGGTATCATCCAGTTCAGAAGAAAATAATTCCGGTTATAAAGCGCACACTTTTTGTTACCCCAGCTTTGGTATGAAATAGTTGACTGATGTTCCAATTGTAGAGACACTGTTTTCATCCAAAAGCATGGATTACTCTATTGTAATACATATATTATTAGCCTAATATTCGCAGCCATTTCAGGTCGGATACATGCCTATTCCTCACACAAATGATTCCTTAAGTTTTGTTTTTCCACCTAATCACGTAATTGATGAGCTGCTACAAGTCTTACCCTA
Organism: Sarcophaga subvicina; assembly: GCA_936449025.2. Taxonomy (NCBI): domain Eukaryota; kingdom Metazoa; phylum Arthropoda; class Insecta; order Diptera; family Sarcophagidae; genus Sarcophaga; species Sarcophaga subvicina. The sequence goes on from OW388084.2 coordinate 27,787,674, forward strand.
GTAGTGGTTTGACCTAAGAGATATGAGTCCATGACTCAAGCCCCTCAGCAGACTTTTGGTGAAAACTCTGAGAATAAATAAAATTGCCTTGAAACGTTGCTCAAAAATTTGTTGTTCGTAGTCGACCTTAAATTGTAGGTTCCGCCAACAACATAAGGTCGAAAACCTTGATTGATTGTAGACTGCTGATTGAGTTCTGATGCTTCACAACAGAGGTTGCCGGATGATGATTATTATTCCCTGTGCATCTGAAAATCCTGATATCATAACCTTGATATGGATGATCTGGCTGAACTGTCGTACATTGATATTGACAGTCTGTGTCGCTTCATCGGAAAGTCCGAGTATCCGAGTGTGGTATCAAAATGTGTGTGGCCTAAGTGTGTCCGCTAATAACCCCTTGCAGGGACAGCTTTTTCTACCTACGTATCTATCCAACCTTGACAACCGACTGTTGCATCCTTAAATGTTGTGCGTTGAGTTCACTACCACTTAGACGACGATTGTTTTAATTCTGCTGAGAACTGGTATAGCTATGGATCGGAGGTCAGCAATGAGTATTCAAAACGATGAGTAGATTCGAATAATACTTACAATCTCTGATACTTATACGCAATCATACTTATTTTAATGTCATACTCATACTACTCATATTCAAAGTTTGAAATACTCATGGTACTCATAGTTAACAATACGCATAATGTTGTTGATTTCGACTCTTCTTTACTCAACGTTTACAAGAATCACAAAATAAGTATGATTCAGATACGAACACTACAATACTCACTAGAAAGTTGAGTGTTTGCTTTGCTTGCTGTCTTTGTATTTTTCCTTCTTCTTTCTTTGTAAATGCAACAACAACTAAGACTATAAATTTTAATGAATGATTCGAATAACTCGAATCATTTATGAGTATTATAAGTATTTTTCTAAATTTGTGAATCTGAATGAGTAGGCTTATGAGTCAAACATATTTCGAATATTATGAGTTTGATGTCAACGTTGTACTCATACTCATTGCAACTTGTACTTATAAATCAATGTTGTACTGAGTACGAATGAATCAGAGTAGTTGGATTTCAATACTGTTGACTCACTCATACTCAAAATTTCATGAGTACTTATGAGTAGCTCTGCTATGGATCATCCAATGCCAAATATCAATGACTAATTCGGGGGTTTTTAAGAAGGAACAGCTTTACTGCTCTGAATTATCAATTCGTTGTTCATTTTCATCTTTTGAAAAAGCCCTCTGCACGATATGTTCAACACGATGCTTAGTTGTTTTCAGAGCCTCATTCATTCGAAATAATTTTGTGGACTTCTTTGATGTGTGCATCGCTAACCTATCGCTGATTTTTCTGGCACATATTTCGAATACTGTTAATCAAACCAAAGCTGGGCTTTAAGGAAATTCCTTTGCTACAATTTTCCTTAAGCTAACAGAAGCTATTTCATTCAAAATGCTCAATTCCACAAACTAAGCGTACGATAGCTAGAAAACGAGTACACATGCCGCGAAATTTTCAAAAATTTTATTTTGTGCGTAATCCATGAAACAAGATCTTCAAATAGATTTTAATTAATCTTGTCTAAGAAATTCCTTTTTCCCTTCGCCAACATTTAAATACGAACACACAAAACTGAATATTGATGTACGAAGCGAGCAAGGAATCAAGCGTAATGCCCTTAAGGGAAAACCAACTGACCCATGATTAATAACCACGTTTAAGCAATTAGTTATGAAGAATCAAAAAACGACAAAAACAAAAAGAAAACAAGAAAACTCTGTAACCAAAAAGGAAGCAAGGAAGTGTTTTAACCGTAACAGCAAAAAGGAAAGCAAATGAGCAGACAACCGATGTGATACACAAGGACATGATGATGGAAGACATATTCCAGCCAGGCAACCAAGTCATCCATTATAAAAAATTTCTATATGAGCCAAAGCCAAAGCCAAAGTCAATGGCTGGTTGCCTGCTTTAGATTTAATATTCATGTGAGTTGGTTTAAAAATGAAAAGAAAACGAAAAAAAACGAAATGAAAAAATGAAATGAAAATGAGAAAAAAGCTGGAGGAGAGTTGAAGAGTTCATTAGTATCCTTTTATTTGAGCTATTTTAAGTTTTTATCTTTCATCTCTGAACTTGAATGTGTTCATAAGCGTAAAACAACCATAGAAGAGTGTACGACGAATAACAGTAACAGTAAGAGTGTATGAGCATGAGTGTGTATGAATGTATTTCGTATTTCGTATATGGAACGAGTAGATCATGTTGTGATTAATTAACCACACACTGAAAAACAAGCCAACTAAAGCAACAAAAACAACAGCTATGACACTACAATTTGGTGCTTAACAAAGATAGCAAACACACACACACATACGACCATATGGATATACTGATTGTACTGGTATTAGTCTTGAAATTTGTCTCCATATCTCCCGTTTAGCCATTGTGTTGCCGTTGTACGAGTATATGCAATAACGGTGATTAAGTCATACAGTTACTGTACAAGCACTGACTGTACTGTGTTTGTTTTAGTTGTTGTTTTTGTTTAGAGTTTTTAAACTCGGAAGACATCATAAAACCATCATCAGTGGTCGTGGTACATCATCTAGTGGACATCTGGCTTTTAAGCCAAAAGTATTGTTTACAAAAATTTTCTCCTGTTTTTCTGTCCTCTTCTGTCTTCAAGTCCTGCTGTTGACCATGTCTTTATCATCTTTTCTGTCATGTTGTGTAGACAGAAAGAATAAAAAGAGCGAGAAAAAGAGTAAGGAAGAATATAAGTGTAGAGTACATGTTATTTCATAATGTTGTGACATGTTTTTTTCCATGCTGCTGATCCTTGTTATCCTGTTTACACCACTTGTTAGATTGTGGTCACTTATTTGGGTACATGAAAAGGCTGGCCAAGTCAAATGACATAATCTGGCCGTCAAGCTCATCATGGAATGCATTTAGGGCAGCATAGTGCCACTGTATATCAACAAACGTTATGTGTAATTAAATAAATAAATAAAAAATGATGGAAGAATAAAATAAAAAATTATGCTGTATGAAGCTTATGCATGTAGTATTTTTGAATGCCATCAGTGGCATGCTTTATGTAGAACAATCGGCTGTTCGGAGTGGGAGATTATTTTTTGACCAAATTAACACCCGCAAACTAAATATAGAATAAGATTGTTGACTACAAAAAAACATTCGATTTTAATTACAGGGAAAGTACAAGGATATTGCACAGAAGAAAATTTTTATAATTTCCATACGATAACTTTAAATCTGCTGTGCTCCTTATACATCTGGCAATACCACAAAATTCAGTATAATTATCTCCACTGAACATAATGAATCGATTTATGCTTGAGCAACTTTGGGATTTATTGGGCCAACGAAAAACTGCACGATGATGTCGATTTTGCAAAAAAAAAAATAATCTTTTCGGATGAAGCTCATTTTCATCTTGGTGGGTACGTTAATACGCAATATTGCCATATTTGGGGCTCAGAAAACTCACACGTGATCTTACAGAAGCCAATGCATGTATTACGAGTGACTGTTTGTTTGAGGCTTGTGGAGCGGAGGCATCATTGGCCCACATTCCTTTGAAAATGAGGACGGCGCAAGCATTACGGCCAATGGAGTCACCTATCGCACCATGATAACCGATTTTTTTGTACCCGCTCTTCATGGCATTGCTGTGAATGGTGTTTGGTTTCAACTGGATAGTACAACTTGCCACACATCTCATGTCACAATCGACTTATTGCGTCCAACTGTTTAATGGCTGTTTAATTAGCCGAAATAGTGATTTCAATTGGTCGCTAAGAAGCAGCGATTTGACACCGTTGGACTATTTCCTGTGGTGCGCTGTTAAAGAATAGTGTTATGCCACCAAACTAGAGACAAGTGAGCTTTCGAAGGCCAACATTCGTAATGCCATTGCCGAGATAGGACCCCATGCACTCGAAAAAGTGAACGAAAATTGGTCCGATCGAATGGGGTACTGTGAGGCCAGCCACGTCAGCTATATGAATGAAAGTGCACAAAAATTGGTCCGATCAAATGAGGTACTGGAGGCAGAAGATTTCTGACAAAAACTTTGAGAGTATAATGAAATTGTCGTGAAAAGTTTGTCAAAAATCTGTCGTTCGGGGTCGACTCTAAATTGTAGATCCCACCACTCATATATAAAAGTAACACACACAAAATAAGTGGTGTTAGAAGCTAGATCGTAATCCTGACTGAAGAATTGTAATGACCAATTATGTATGTACATACATATGTATGTACGGACCTTTTATTATTCACATGTCCGCCACAGCTTCTTTGGGTCCAGCTCATTCGAAATTCAAATTTTCCATGTTTCTAGCACTTAAATCGGCCAGAATTTAACCGATGACATGGGTAATTCTAGCTTTAAGGACCAGTGTAGTTTGTGGTTTATTCGCATATACCTGTGGCTTAAGAAAACCGCACAAGAAAAAGTCTAACGCGATCAAATTGCAGATTTCGGTAGCCAGTTCATATCAACTCCACGTGATATGATCATGCCCTCAAATCGCTTGTGCAGAATATACAATGTGGCTTGAGATGTATAATACATAGCTACGTCCTGTTGAAACCACATATCGTTGGTGTCCAGATCATCCAATACAGGCCAAAATAAGTTGCAATCATCGACCTTTACTACACGCCGTTGACAGTGTTGGTATGTATCGATGATGTCAGCTCAAATTCCACACCCAACAGTGATTTTTTCGATATTCAAGGAATATTATTGGATCTCATGTGTATTGTTATCGTCCTATATTCGATATTTTTGTTTGTTCATGTACCCAGTTATCAAGAGATGAGACTTATCGCTGAAGATATTTACTCAAAAAAAAAAACACTACGCCGTAGTCTAGTAAGAAGTGTGTTGGCTTATAAGACATGAGGCCACGCTTCAAACCCAGGGACTGACAGTTCCAGCAAAATGAAATATAAAAACATATTTCTTCGGTAGCTTCCTCTCAGCAGATTTCTGACAAAAATTGAAATGAAATTGTCATGAAAAGGATTCTCCAAAGAAATCTGTCGCTCGTCATCGTCTTGAAACTGTAGGTCCCGTCACTCATGTATAAAATTAACACACACAAGTGGTATGAGAAACTAGCTTGTGATCCTGACTGAAGGGTCGTAATAACCAGTTATGTATGTATGTAGTTGCCAACTGCTCCTGAGACCATATAGAGAACACATGTTGTTCTTGAAGATCGTCCATGGTGATCTGGTAAAACATAATAAATGACAACTAATTTGCCAGATGTAGCTTCAACAATGTAGTCGCCGTAGTCTAGTAGGTAGTGTGTAGGGTTCGAGCCCCAGGCCTGACATCAAAACAAAATACAAAAAGTATTTCTGCACCGACTTCCTCTGAGCAGATTTCTGGTAAAAAAAACTCTGAGAATAAATAAAATTGCCATGAAAAGTTTCTCAAAAATCTGTCGTTCGGAATCGACTTTAAACTGTTGGTCCCATCACTCATGTATAAAATTAACACACACAACATAAGTGGTGTGAGGAACTAGGTCGTAATCCTGACTGAAGGGTTGTAGTGACCAATTTATGTTTATGTTATGTATGTAGCTTCAACAAGGTGGCCATTGTCATAATCAAAGTGCGGAAGTCTCTGTTAAAAGCTCCTATAGAACAAATCGACGCCTCCGTTCTAAAACATTCTAAGTTGAAAAAGTGTGTTTAGAGTTATGAGCTCTCAAAGTTTTCACGCGACATACGACCACATGTGTATTCTAATGAGGTGTTTCCCTATAACTTCGGAACAGATGGGCGCATATTTACCAAATTTTGACAGTATTTAATTTAGAGTACGTAGAATTTAAAAATGCAAGAACATTAAAAACGTTCTAAGTTTACTTAGAACGTTATAGAATGGAGGCGTCGAAATGCTCTATCCAGATCACTATTATCGCTTTCATATAGTTACAGAACGGTGTTCAATGTTGTTGATCTATCGACTCCTTTGATGAGTGATTTTGCCGACCGACTTCTATAGCAAGTGATATAATCCTCAATGCCGTTTATACTGAAAGTTTTCTTTTTTTAATATTTTTTTGCCACCAGAACTCCTCTTCCACATATTTTTCCAAAGAGACGTACAAAATTACAACTTTTTAAAGAATAATACTTGAATTTCGTCCTGCTCTGGAATACCGCTTAATCTCTTCCATTTAAATTCATTGAATAGAAAAAGTATTTTTTTTTTTGCTAAAACAAAATCAACAAAAAAATATGTCCAACTCCTAAGCTTGGTTAACCACGTCCAACCAACCAATCTTATGGGTTTTTCATTAAATAGAAAATCCTTTTTATCCTTGGATATGGATGGTGTCATCTGCCTTTAACATCTGGCAGCCAATTTACTAAAAACCTGCAATTGTATAATTTCTGTGGTCTAAAGAAAAATGAAAAAAAGAAAGAAAAACTTGATAAAACTTTCTAATTTCAATGCCACTTTTCTCAAACAAAATAAAGATGAGGTGGATGACAATTGAAGGCAAAAAAATGGAAAAAAAATACACAAGAAATGAAAACATTTTGAGAAACATTTCCCAGATAAAGTTGATAATCTGCCAAAATTTGTGGTAATTTGATGAACCGTTTACAATATAGACTCCTTGGAATAAACATTTTTGGCCAACAATTTATATAAGCAAAGTTTTGAACAAGTTTTTTATTTTGCGAGGAGACCGACTCCAGCCAAATTATGAAAATTGTTAGGAAAAGTTGATTTAAACGTGGTTTTCATTTCTCATTTTTTTTTTAATTTCTTATCTTTTGACGTTACTGGTGTGACTGTTGCTGTTGCTGTTGCTGGTGCTGCTGCTGCTGTACATGATGATGATGATGGCGCCTGTAACAATGTGTCCATCAAAAGGCAACTACAATAGTTTTGCAGACGTCTCTAGCCAGGAGGTGTATTTCTGTCAGTCTGTCTGTCTCTCTGTTTGCCTCTGATTCTGTCTCTGTTAATCCTTTTTCATTTCATTTATTCATATACTAAGCAGAGCGGTGGGAAGGGGAGACTGGTTGTCTTTTTATTAATATTTCTATTTGCTTTACTTTTCCTACAAGGGATGAGCATGAGTATGAGGAGCAGTATGAAGCTGAACGATTTGCATGTGTGATGAGATGAGATTCCCGTTCTATAAATTTCTTGTTTGCGATTGTAAATGTTTCCTGGCTGATTTGTATTGAATGCCAAGTAATCGTTATATGGATATACGATATTAATGTTACTGCTATTGTTGTTATTGTTGTTTATTTTAATATTGTTTAGCAACTAGTCTCTTAGGACTACACTGTTGTGTATTATTGAGCCTCTATAACCTTGCCTTGTACATAAGTATAGTTTTCATATGATGTTGTTGATGCTGATGTTGATGATGACGACCATGATGATGAGCCGGTTTAATAATGTTTGATGTGACAATATTTGCTTTTAAATACAAGAACGAGAGAGACAATTTTATTTCATTGTTTGTTGATTTAGTCATAAACATTTTGCAAAATGAAAACGAAAAGCAAACATCGAATTTCTTGTTGGAAAATATTGAGTGGCCTTCTGAAAAGTAAGAAAATTTAAATTTTGTTAAACGGAATAATTTTTTCGAATTTAAATAAATAAATAGGTCTCTAAGGAACAATGAAGTAATTTATTTCAGTTAATACTCCAGTCATGGAGAGTATTCTGCGAAAGGCGTGAGTGCATCGCAATGGCACTATTTTTCAAAAAAGTGTCCAGTTGCTTGCGTACGCTGACGACATTGACATCATAAGGCGTACCAAGCGAGATGTTCTGCTGCCTTTGATGCTATTGAACAGGAGTCTACTAAGATTGGTTTGGCAGTAAATGAGGGCAAAACAAAGTATATGTTATCGACAAGAAGAGATCTCAGATTACGGCTTTCGATATAGTCAAGGAATTTATTTATCTTGGCTCCACCGTTACCACCAGAATTGATGTCAGTTCGGAGATCAAGCTTAGGATCACTCTTGCCAACATGTGTTACAACGGGCTCAATAGGCAATTGAATAGCAGAGACCTCTCTCGTACGACAAAACTAACACTCTACAAGATGCTCATCCTACCCGTGCTTCTTTATGGCGCAGAGGAATGGACCCTATTAAGCACTGATGCAGTGGCCTTAAAAGTATTTGAGAGAAAAGACCTAAGTATTTTCTTCGATCCAGTGAGAGCTGGTAATGATTACCGCATCCTATCCAACAGTGAGCTGTATGAGCTCCTCAACGACGTGGACGTTGTGCAGCGTATTAATATCCAGCGGCTGCGCTGGCTCGGCCATGTCGTTCGAATGGAGGAGAAATGGAAATTTCTCATAGAAAACTTCAGAAGCCATAGAATTTATTTTTCAATAATCGAAGACATGTAGACGTATTGGCAGTAGAGAAAAGGTTATTAGCCTAGAGCACATCAGCAACTCACCTAAATGCAATCACCCGTAGCGACGGCTAAGTCCAATGGAAGTCAAATGAACAGTAATATGGGATCATTCAACAGGGACAGGGACGTACAACGACAGTTGATAACAGCCATCATGTTGAAGCTGGATTACATAAATTGCATACCCTTCGATCAGTATTACTACCTAGCTTCTCACACCTCTCATGTTGTGTGTGTTGATTTTATCCATAAGTAGCGGCAGCTATAGTTTTTAAAGTCGACTCCGAACTATAAATTTCTTTGGGAAACTTTTTCATGGTACTTTCATTTTCCTCTCAGTGTTTTTGCCAGAAATCTGCTGAGAGGAAGTCGCCGAAAAAATATTTCCTCATATTTCGTTTTGTTGGAGATAACTGACCTGCGTATTGAACCATGGATTCACGTCAATAAGCCACACTTCCTTCTAGACTACGCGACTTCCAACATCTGCAAGATTAGTTGTTATTTATTCAGTCTGTTTTGAGAAATCGAAGTAGACGACCGTAAACAGCGACATGTATTTGTTGAACGGGCTCTGGAGCAGAGGGCTGTGATTGTGCTTTTCATGTCCAGCAATGAAACGCATTTGTAGATGAAATTATACGTGAGCACACAGAATTATAGAATTATTTGAAATTAGGCTTTCAAAAGCGTCGAATGCATCCCGAAAAAGTTACTGTTTGGTGTGGATTCGGACGGACGGCGCGTCATCGGTTCATATTTCTTTGAGAACGATGTTGGCGAGGTAATCAGTGTCAAAGACGATCACAATATGCCGATGATTGCCAACTGCTTTAAGATGATTTGGTTTCTACAGGATAGCTTACGTGCCGCATGTCACATTGTATATTCTGCGATTTGAGAGCATGGTTATCTCATGTGACAGGTGGTGTAAAGTAGCTACCGAAATCGTATTATTTGACCTCGTTAGACTTTGTCCTGTGGGGTTGTCTGAAGTCGTAGGTGTACGCAAATAAACCACTAAACACAGCGATTCTCAAAGACTATACAATCCATGTTATGGTTAAATTCAGTTTGATTTATGACTCAAAGTCGTGGTCATTAAGGATGCAGTCCACCCAGAGAATCTCTGTCTGAAGGATGTTATACATCTCATACAATTGCATCAAAATTTCTACAAAATCTCACAAACACTTTGCTTTATTTAAATTTAAAATTAGGAAGCGCTTAAAAAGACCTCATACAGGGAAAACGCAACATAATAGAGGATAAGCAAATGCCTTCGGAATATAAATTATACATGGCTCGATAGCGTTTGTTATTCACCCTTAAGAAAGAATGAAAGTGAAGACCGCTGATACTAGCGACGTAAATCGCATCAAACAGTTAATTTTAATGGCTATGCTGGGGATACGTTAGTTGCTCAGATACGCTATTTTTTCTTATTGAGTTAAGGACGACAACGAGTCGAAATTGCGGGATCTTTATCAAGAATTCGCGCACCAGAAATAATATTCTGTTCGAAAGTGAATGGTTTGGTGTTGACAAGGATACAATTGCTATGAACACTAGCAATACCTTCACGAATCGCTTGGCCACTAGGCCAATGATGTTGACTGTAAAATGTAAAATTTTAGTCGCCATGAAAAGGTTGTTCAAAAATCTATCGTTCGGAGTCGATTTTAAACACACGATAATAGTGATGTGAGAAGCTAGGTTGCAAGCCTGACTGAAGCGTTGTAATGACCAATTAGTTATGTTTACGTCACATCAAAGTTTGACGAAAAATGCAGATGGCGTAAGATCGTGTACATAGAGGTAACAACATAGCCGCTGCATTTGCCGGTACAGCAAATAATTTGACGGATATCAGACATGAGATTTGTGAATGTCTGTTAAACGACCTGAGGTGTTCTCACACAGAATCACTTAAGGGAAATCTGATTCACTTTGGATACAAGGTGAACACGATCTACGTTAAGTCTAATGAGAATCCATCTTAGATTCCTTGCAGCTATCATAAAGAGACACAGGCCCAAAGGCATGTATGCCCAGAGACAGAGAATACCTTACAACGTATTCTGTATACCACGTAGTGATGAGACAGAAGAAGAGACTTCTTGGACAATTTGTCTATCATTGTCCACCTTTTGGACATCCAGCATTTATAGATAGAATACTTAGATAATTATTTAAGCAAATAAAAAATAACACCCAGGAATTATAGGCGTACAGTCCAATAGCTTAGCAAAAGGACTTTTGCTTATCTAAACTGCACGGAGGTTGCCTATATGAAATGTATGCAAAACAGACGAGTGCTTTATGAACTTTGTGAACAGATTTTTTTTTATTTTTTTGGTAGCATCTCATGCAGATTCTGATTGAGATTCTGAGATTTTTTGCCCCACTTGATACCATATGGTTGGTATGGTCAAATACTTGGGTAACTGCTCTGAAATACTTCTGAATTTCTAAGAACTTAAAGTTTAATCGTAAAGAAAATGTTGTTTTTCTTTTGAAATATAAACAAAAAGTTATTCACCTTGTGGCACAAGGTACAGCATTTCATTACAATCCTCTACAAAAACATATAAACCCGTGGCATTATCCCTTTTGCAGCTCACACACACAGTAAGCTTTCACTCTATTCATGCTTAACATTTTACTTTCTTTAAATAAATCATTCCTCACATATTCTCTATGAACTCCTTTCTTTTTTTGTTTTTGTTTCTCCTAAATAAACTCTTTTTCTAGATTTCCTCGTAATCCTTTACTTGTATTTCGTCCTGTGTTAATGAACTTGTCGTTGTTTCCCTATTTAACTTTCATTAAAACACACACAAAAAGCCATAATAGGACCGTCAATATTACCAACCATATGTAACCAGAGTAAGGGTTTAATGCCTAAGAAGAAGAAAAAAAAACGACAAGTTTATGAAACAAATCTTTGGGATAAACATTGTACCGACCGACCAACATTAGCATGAAAATGAAAATGAAGTTGCTGTTGATGATGCTGATGCTGACGACGTTGTGTATCAGGTTGACATCTAAGTAAACAAAGAATGAAATCTGAAAATCTTTAATAAATATTTGGATTAAAAACATCCAACATTCATTCAACAGAGCGAGCTAGCAAAAGGACTCAATGTTAAGGATATACTCGTACATACAAAGGATCTCTCTATGTAGTCCTAGGCAAGGACTAGGAATATACAAAACACTCTTATTTTTCTAGTCAGCAGAATATACAAGAATCCAAAAAGGTACAGATAATCGTGTATTATTTTCTGGTTGTAAATATTAACAATACAGCAACATACGAGGGTAGGGTGTCCAGGTTTGAAATCAAAAATTATGAATTATTTCTTAAAAATATTGTTGGCTGTAAGATATTCTCTGTAGGCGAAGTTTAATTCCAAACAATGTCGGCAAAAGAGTAGTGTTTTGCTGATGACCGAAAGGGTTAAAATATTGGATTTTCAATTCCAAAAAAATTTTTATTCAGATTACCGCTACAATCTACAGAATTACGTATTGCCTAGTACGTAAGTATGTTAGGTTAGGTCGAGTGGTTACTTTGATTATTAAATCTCACTTAAACACGCACTGTGGCCTGTTGTGCAGCCAGAACTAAGAGCAGAGCCTTATCGGATCAAATTCCACCAAGCTAGCGAAGAAGTTCGTCTGTGCAAGGACTAAACATTAAAAGCACGATTACCCTCAACGAAGCTATATCCTTGACATCATTTAGGCCGTTAAGTTGACAAGTAATGGAGAGCCAAATATCTTATATCGAAAGAGATGGGCATTGACAAAGAAAGTGAACAGCAGTTTCTCAGTACCTACTATTCTTTAGTTTCCAGCAAGTCTTGAATGGTAGAAGCACTGACACATGACAAGTAGTGATGGGACAAGGGTAAACACCCAAATGGTAAATTGGGTACTTAAAGGTAAATACCCAGGTATTTACCCAAGCACCTGTGTATTTACCCCAAAATGTGGGTATAAATTAAAGGAAAATTTAAATAATTTAAAAGAATTTAATTTTTTGTTATGAATTAAAATGAAATAATTCATAAATTTAGTCATAATCGCTGTCGCTGTCCATATCCGATAAAAACTAATATCGAGTAGAGTACGTGATTCCTGTTTAAGTTGAAGGGATATCATCTTGAGTACATTCTAGTGAAGAATTCATGTTATTTTCAAATTGAGTGGAGTGCGTGCTTTCTGCTGAAGGTGGTAAAATATTTTTAAGAATCAAGTTCCAGTTGCACGATATACATTTATGTATGTTATTTTTACTGTTCTTTGTGTTGTTAAACGGTTAACCGGTTAAACGGTTTTATGGAGTGAATGAAACTGTGTGTGCTAAAGGAACGTTCAGTAGCAGCTTAAGTACAGGGAGCTGTTAAAATTCGAACAGCTAATTTGCTTAATTGCGTATTTCCACAACTTTCTTTCCACCAAGTTACTGGAGAAATCTCATCCAAACAGTTACAGGCAAAAGATTTTGCCCAGAAACCATTTTTGGCCTTGTAATTGGAAAAATCTGGCATTGCATTTATGTTAGGCGCCTGTGACATTGTGTGAATGAATTCCAATGCATCCTTGTGCCTTAGGATCTAGCAAGTTCGCAGCTAAATATATCGGTTATTTAAAGTTGTAGAAAACTCTAATTCAAGCTTCCTTTTAATTTCCTTAAACGCGAAATATACCCTAAATATATTATATTCATTTGATTCGAGCTTACAAATCCATTTTGCAATGCAACCATGTATATTTGAGCGTAATTTAATTGCTCCCAAAAGATTTCGCTAAATAGCTGTGATTTTATATCCGCTTGTAGATTAATGAGTTTATGAACTGTTAAGACCTGAAGGGATGCTTTAGTTTTTATTACATTCTGCATTGAATAGAAGTAACTTCCCCACCGCTGATTAGCGGTTCTTATTAAGAGTTGTTGGTGTTGCAATGTACAAACAAAATACACATGTTCAAAATAAATTCCAAAATGTCCACATTTCTGTTACGCTACGTAACAACGAGTATTCGTTATTGAAATAAGTATTTACCCGAAATAAAGTAAATACCCGGGTATGAAAGTGGGTATAAATGGGTAAATACCCAGGTGTAAACCCATCTCTAATGACAAGTAGTAAGAAGACGTAGGAGTACCAAGGAAAATAAATTGAACAAAAAAATATTCATGCAGGGAATACAGAGCTCTTAATCAGTCATCCAGAGCTGGAGTAATGCAAAGCTGGCACATTCTGAAGTGTTGGAGTGTCACAACCTAATTCGCTTATCTGTCAGACCGTTTTTCGTAAAGCCCATTCTATTTATAACCTATAAACGTTACTCTCAAAAAGGTGGAGCCAGATTATATCAGTGTGGTAATGCATCAAACAAAAAGCGTGGTTTAAAGTCGTCGTAATCTTGTAGGTAGTGTATTGGCTTATTAGACATGAGGGCTCTGTTCAAAACTCAGGTCAGACATCTTCAACAGCAGATTTCTGTCAAAAATTATGAGGGTAAACAAAATTGCCACCAAGAACTTTCTCACAAAAAAACCAAAACCATTCGGAAACGACTTTAAACTGTAGGTCCTAAGTGGTGGAACCAAAACTAACTCTATTCACTTTCTGACCAAAAGAAATAAGAAAAGAAGTTGGCACCTTTGCCGAATGTAATCATATTCCGATTGGGAATCCAAAAATTCTTTGAGTTGTTTTCGTCTAGCGAATTATAAAATGAGTTTACAGGAGTGAAATTGAATTGTAACAGGGTCAAGCTCTTGGCGCATGAACAAAGAAATTTTTGGTAGCATCTTAAATGGCGACGAGACACTTTGATTTTAACTTTACTACTCCTATATGCAAACGTTTCCTCTGCGATATACAATGGCGAGCATTACAGACAAATAATGCGATCCTTATAGCCGGCATCGTCGCATCCGACAGCACTTTTATCGTTTCCACCACATCGTTTCGAAGTTGCCGTAGTCTTGTAGTGTGTTGGTTTATTAGACGTGAGGCCATGTTTCAAACCCCAGGTCATACATCTCCAGCAACATGAAATACGAAAAAATATTTCTTCGCCGACTTCCCCTCTGTAGATTTCTGGAAAGAACTCTGAGAGAAATATAAAATTGCCATGACAAAGTTTCTTAAAAATCTATCGTTCGGAGTCCACTTTAAACTGCACGCTCCAACACACAACATTAGTGGTGTGAGAAGCTAGGTTGTAATACTGGCTGAAGGCTGGAATGAAATACGGTCTAGACATTTTTAAAGCATTTTAAAGAGTGCGGCACGGTTCTAATGTTCTGGGCATGGAAGTTCAATGACAAGTGTCTCAGTTTCTTAAAATTATGCAGGGTATACTTCACTCTATCTGTAAATAATAAAGGAATACAATACTCACTTACTCGTCGGTAACTCTTAGACTTTTCTGTGGCCTGTCAAGAACTTACAGAAGAAGTCAAAGGCGCTTATTATTGACGGTATGGTGTCCAGTGCTATTATTTTTTATGTCGTTGATATTGACCGTAAATTGGACTGTTCGCGAACAAAATTTTTTTATCTTGAAAGAAATTTACCATAATTTGGAACCGTTTTTTTACCTTAAATGATTAACGATGACATTTCAAATCTGACTGATTAGAAATGTCAACACAGTAATGACATTCAGATGAGAAAAATGCAAACAAATGCACTCTATACTACGATGGAATTATATGCCCAGTTGGAATGCCAAATTATACTCTAACATCCCTCGTATTAGCAGGTACAGTAAGAAATTTTCACTTAAGATAAACTTTACAATTCTAAACAATTTTGAAAAACTTTTTCAATGTGACTTACCACATGTAACTCCAATAAAATTATCAAACAATACATCTATAGCCGATTAATGACACTTATAGTATTAATAACCTGTAATTGAATTTCCCCTACTGTTCTCTTTTAACTCCTTGCACTGAATAAAACAAATAAAAATAAAAGTGAGAGAGAATTTTAACATTTTCACTGCCCAAATGATTGTGTGTGGGCATTTGTAATCTTCACTCATTACATGATTTTGCTTGCTTGAATATGCAAGTAAGCTAAAGAGAATGAGTAAATGTGTTTATATTTTGTTGCATACATTTAAGGGCAATCCAGCTAAAGAGAGTGAGTAAATGTGTTCACATTTTGTTGCATACATTTAAGGGTAACTTAAAAGAGAAAATAGCTTAGCATACAATTAGGAGTGGTCAAGTAAACATTAACAAATTATATGCTAACATGACATTTATTTTCATTTTTAATATTATTTTAACGAGACTGTATTTTATGGCCCATAATTATTATTTCGTGCCACAGTCCAGTGTGTGAGTGGAGAGTGGGGGTCTTTAATGTCGCATTCATTTCGTAATTTTAATGTTGCAGTTGCATATTTACAATGTTGATAAATGTTTATGCTGCTGCTGTTGTTGTCGTCCTTTGAAGTATTCTGTGTATGTAATGTACTTTAGTTGTTGTTGTTTTTTTTCTCTTTTATTTTTATGTTTAATAATGACGACTGTTGCTTACTTTCCTCTTAACAAAGTCGTATAGAAACATGCACAAATTTTCAACTATTTTTCAATGTTGCCCATCTGTATGTAAAGTGGTCACACTGGCATACGTGCATACATTAAGTATTAGGGGTTAAAAAACGTATTTTGTTTCCTACAGACACTTCCATTTATGTGGACTCTCTCTATAATTTTCTGAGTTGCTTTTTCCATATTTTCAGATGCTCTAGGGACTACTTCTGCGAAAGTGTTTCTGATAATTTCAAAATACTTGACCAAAAACATATCCCCAGTATAATAGACGATAGTCTTCCCACTCTTTTTAGGCAGATATTGAGTGCTTAATCAATGCAATCACCATAATTCTGATGTAGAATATAAAGAGACTCTAAGTGCTATCATTGAAAGGGGTCTTGAGATTGTAAAAGTAGGTCTCAGTGGAATTGAAGATGAACTCGAACAAAACAGAACCCGTAATTTTTTCGAGAATAAGGAATTTTCGTCAACGAAGCAATATTTTTCTTCTAGGTGAAGTAATACCACAGAATAAGACAAATACGTTGTCTATAGTAAACTTTGTGAATCAATGGAAGGAAGATATTGCTTTGGAATACAATTTCTCGGTGCCACACTACATCCTGCCCATGATAAGTAGTTATCTGAGTAACAGACAGCTGATGTATAACACAAGCTAGGGACCAAGGGTGAAACAAATAACATCAGGGGCGGCACAAGGATCTATCCTCGGTCCCGACCTATGGAATGTTAGCTACGACGGAATTCTGAGAGAGGATTTGCCGGAGGGAACTTTTTTGGTTGGATACGCGGACGATGTTGCAGCTGTTATCACGGCCAGGAATATGGAAGAGGCGCAGCGAAAACTGAGACATCTTATGCTGAGAACAAAAACATGGTTGGCCTAGACCTGGCCATGCATAAAACGGAATTGCTGCTAATCACTGGTCGTCGTATCCCTTTGCATGTGGACATGAGTATTGGAAACGAGGTGATTAGGACCAAGAGCTCGGTGAAATACCTGGGAATAAGGCTGGACCCCAGACTAACATTTGCGTACCAGATTCAGTACTCGGTTAACAAGGCCCAGAAGATCGTTGGACAGCTCAGCAGATTAATGGCGAATATTGGAGGCCTGCTACCAGCGAGACGGAGACTCCTGATGGTGTTTGGAAACAGCATTATGCTTTATGGGAGCGAAATTTGGGCCGAAACACTAGATGTTAAGAAGCGGGCAAACCCACTTGTATCGGTACAGAGAACGGCTGCATTGCGTATCGCATCGGCATATCGCAGTGTCCGCTCCAGCTGTACTGGTGATAGCAGGTATAATCCCTTTGGATCTGCTGGCAGCGGAGCTGATGGAGATTTATAAGGCGAAATCGGCAGGAAATCACATAACCGGTTACTTCACGGAAAACACCATTCCAAAATGGCAACAACGATGGAACGAGGAAGATAGAGGAAGATGGACGGCGAGACTTATTCCAGACATAAGGCCTTGGATTGGTCGGAAATTTGGAGAGGTGAATTACTGCGTTACACAAACGCTATCGGGTCACGGATATTTTACGAAATATCTGCACAGAATGGGCAAGACCGCCTCCCCTTACTGTCTTTACGAGGAAGGGGAGGTAATTGTTGACGCAGAGCACACAGTTTTCGAGTGTGCACGCTGGCAGAGCTATCGCTCTGTACTGACGTCGGCAGTTGGAATGAACACAGCCGCTAACATTGTCGGGATCATGATTGCGAGTAGTGGAAATTGGACCTCGATGGTGAAATACGTAGAGCTCATTTTGAGACGGAAAAAGAGAGATCTTGAGACTGCAGAACAGGTAAGCATGTCGGCATAGGTGATACTGTCACACGTGCCAAGTGAAACCGAAACGATGATTTAGACGAAAGGAATAGTGGAGACGCTTATATGTCTCCTCAACTTTCGATACCCAATACGGACGCGGATATGACCATGGAGAGGAGAGAGGACTCCGCTCCGAAGTAATACCAACGTAGTTCCGGAGTGGGCACAAACAAGGCCACAGGAGACGAGGGGGGATTCAGTGGGTGAGTGCCCCACACACGGAGGTTGTGACGACTTCCTCTTTGGTGCGGTTAGGTAAATTTACCCCTCCTCGGCGTAAAAAAAAATGGATGGCAGATATAGAGGCTTTTGAAAGGCAATGATACACAGAAGACATACATACATACATAATTGGTCATTACAACCCTTTAGTCAGGATTACGACCTAGCTTCTCACACTACGTATGATGTGAGTATTAAATTTGTACATAAGTGTACATACACACTTTTTCACGGCAATTTCATTTTACTCGCAGAGTTTTTGCCTGAATTCTGTAGTGAGGCAGGCGCCGAAGATTTTTTAAAGTTTTGTTTTGTTTGTTTGTTTGAACCATGGCCTCACTGCTAATAAGCCAATACACTACCTACTAGACTACAACGACTTCTACTGAAACACAGAAGGCTTGCAGAAAAATCTTGAGCCTCAATCCAAGATTGAAAATTGGATGTATTCCAGTCTGATTTTAATTTATGAGCCATTGTTTCGGCAGGCAGAACGACTATGAAAACAATTTTGTTGGATTTCAATAGGATATAGAGACAGAAATGCATTCGTATAACCCCGCTAAAGGTAGTAATAAAAGGAGCTTTAGAGCCTATGGTTACGATAACACGAGATTCTTCCGGGGTCATCGTGATCTGATAAATCGATTGCCTATCAGTCTCCTACCAAACTGCACTCTGTATATATCCAGTAGACTCTACAATATTTGAAAATGAAATGAAAATGCTTGAGCAAAATATTTAGAACTCATTGGAAAACTCTCAAGTATCTTACGCAAGTTTACAACATCGAAAAATATGCTCAATTCCATTACAAATGGAAGACAAAGGATGGGTACATAGAAACACTGTCTGACAGTCAAGCCGCCATATGAGTACTCAGCTCATACGAAGTTGACTTGAAAATGTTATGAGATTATCAGACAAACTGAACCTGCTGTTTAATTAAATAAATTTTACCCTCTGCTACATCCCAGGCTTTGTGGGAGATTGCGGCAATGAGCAGTCTGAAGAGTTTGCTAGATGTGGATCTTGCATGACGCTGATTGGGGCACAACATTTTTGCGGAACGGAAAGCAAAATTTGGTAGGATGTACCCAACGAAAAAGAGATAAAATAAGGCGAATAAGGATGAGGCAATTGTAACTTTTATCCAAGAATAACCTGATGTTAGTAACCACCCGTTTCAAAGAGCACTGTAGATTTAAAGTACATATGTTCAGAATACGAATCGCATGGTACCCAATATGCAGATCGTGCGATGAGAGAATGAGTTTTGAGGATACATACTTGGAACCATAAATAATTGGTCATTGCCATCCTTCAGTCATGATGATGTACCTTGTTTCATACTTGGAAGCTCTGAGGCGTTACTGCAACCCAGAAGGATAGCCGTTAACAGTGACTGTTATCCTGAAGTTGATCAAAGAAGTAGGTTTAGAGAAGACTTTACTGGGATACTCTATACAGGTTAGATTTTATTGTTGCAGTGTTATGGCAGGTGCGATGATGTTTCCAAAATCTAAACCTCATTCAAACCTACGCTGGACACTAGCATACTAAAAGGGCCATCCATTTCGACTCTTTCGAAGTTCCTGCATATGATTGTTGTAAGTTATGTCCACATAAAATGGTGGTATAAACTGTTTGCAGGTTATATATCAGCCTAGAAGAAGATATTTCTGTTGTAATCGTGGTATTTTTCCTTTTTATTCCACCCGTAGGTTAATGGAAATTGAGGATACTATTGTAGAAATCAATTTTTATTGATTGATTAGCATTTGGGCATCAGACCGCATAAACTTATTGAAGCTTAAACCTAAAACTTACACTATTTCCCTCAATAACAGAAAATATGTGACAGTTTATAATTTCTTTATACCCCTAATACTATGCTATAAAAATAATAAATATTACTGAAACAGAAATACAGGCAAACAAATAGCGAATCCTTGAATCCTCCGAAATCAGCAAATATACACACACACAAAAACAAATATATCATCAACGCTGTCGTTCTCATCATTTCTGCACTTCACATAGTAATCCATATTTAAGTTTAAAAGTTTCTCTCTCTCTCTCTCTATCGGAACTTTTTTATTGTTGAAAAAAAAACGTTGCATAATGTCAGGGGCATATTTGTTGATATCATCATTAGTGGCAATCCCAGTGTCGTTTATTTGACTGCTGCTGCTGTTTCTGCCTTCCTTCAATGATCATGGTGAAGTACAATGATGACATAAGAGCTTCCAAGTGGCATGACGAGTGCTGTTTGCTTGTTTGTAGTTGTTTTTGTTGCTGTAAGAGTATTTATTGTTGCAGTTGTTGCCATTGTAGTTGTTAAGAGAATATGGCAACAAAAATTTCAATTCAATGGTCAACAAGGAATTAAAAAAAAAAACGAACGAACAACAAACAAAAAGTAAAAGATGCACAAAATAAAATGGAGAATAAGAGTGGTAAAGGCAATGGCAAAGGCATTCAATAAAAAAAAAGAAAAAAATCATGTACAAACAAGACGAGAAGAGCAGCAATGAAAACAGAAACAGCTTCAAAATATTCAATTGAATACAAGAAGAAGAAAAAAATCAGAAAAAAGAACACGACGAATGTAAAATCTGTGGTTGCGAAAGGAATTAAAATTTTAAAGTATACTTTTTGGGGCTGTGGCCATCATATGTATGAAATCAAATACTTACTGTCCGAAACTTGTGTGTGTGTGATTGGGGAGAGATGATGCAAAGAAATGAAAAGAGTTTATTCCAAAAGTATTTCAGTAGTTATACAACATATTGGCTACAAGCCATATCCTTGAATACTCTGTGTATATATGTGTAGGCATGTGTGTGTTTAAATATCACATGTGTGCTATCAGGCGACCTGTGGTTAAATCTGATGGTCAATGCAAAGCTTTTAATTTATAAGACCTGATGATGAGTTAATCAAAAACAAAAAGCAGTGTGTGTGTTTGTGTTTGTATATTCACATCAAAAATTAAAAGTATTTTTAAATTACTCTCATCTTCTTTGCACCCCCCTCTCTTGATTGTTTGTTCCCCCCTTTATTGATGTCTTCTTACGGTTAACGTTTTAAATGGAAATGCTTGTGTGTTGTGATAAGTAAATAAATCGACAGCAGCATTTATTTGCTTTAAATTGAAAAACTTAAAATCGAATAAAATTCATTGCATACATTTAGGCATTTAAGCATTCAATTCTTTATTTTCTTCTTACAGCTGGTGCTGGTCTAAATGGTTTCCTACGAGATTTCTGATCCACTATCAACACTGACTGACGTTTCAAATAGTTACGTGAGGGTACTTCACTTTCTTCTTCATTAGCTGCTGTAGCTAATGGTATAGAAAAAGGAACACAATTCGTGGCATTGGCGGGGGGAGGGGTGAAATACAAAATTGTTTATCGTTTAGCTTGATTAGCTGCAATAAAGATTAATGTTTTTACCTGCTGGTGGTGCTTGCTCTGGTGATGATGAAGAAGTGCCTGCAGCTCTTTGCGCTCGACCAGCCAGTAAATTATAATAACACATTGGCATTGCGGCTGGCTTCTCACTTTCTATTGCTACTCCTGCTGCTGTTGTTGTTGTTGTCGGTCTTGGTGATTCCGGTGGTTGCATGGCTGTCATATAATCGTCCTCTTGCTGTGTGTGTACATTTTTCACGTTAGTTAGTTTAGTTTAGTTTCAAATAATTACAGTTATTATAACGGCAAACTTACGCTAATATCCAAATCCAATTTTTCCATTGATAGCTCACGGGGTTTACTTATTTCTTGGCATTTTTCCAATTTTAATTTTAGTATCTGAATAGCAGGTGATAGAAAGGGATTGAAAGAAATTATTAAAAAAAATCCGTAACGATTTGATTCATGATTTCAAATATTTCAAAAAACTTGAGGAAAATATCTGCGAATTAATTTTCATCATGGTTTTTCGACTTTTGAAAACTTAAGTGGCTTTATTACTCATATAAGAAATCTATGCACGCTGCTCTTAATTCCACTTCATCAGACAGCAAGCACTATCAAGAAAGAGTCGAATTCAATGAGCGAAGTATGCAAGACCAATTGTGATCCTTTGTTTGGACACGCTGGACAAATTTGAAAAAAACTCTGATGAATTTGGATTATATACGAGTATAGAATGTGTTGGTGTAACTAGCCCAATGATAATATATCCTATAAAGGCGCTGGAGACTCTGTTGGCTTCGTGGCAGTTACGCATAGAAGTGAGGAGCACAGGAAACTAAAGTTAGGATAATTGCGGACAAGTTTAACATCAACCCTATCTTGAGGCAAATCAAATGGATGTACCCATCTTAATCAACTGCTGTATAGAACGAGTATACTTTCTTCAGAAAGAGTTGAACTGAATTAGCCAATACAACAACCGAATATATTACTTTAAAAAGAGTGGGCTCAGCAATGGACACTAACGTTAGTATAATTGCAGTCAAGTTTAACATCAACCCTATCTTGAGGCATCCGTGCATGACAAATCGAATGGATTTACCCATCTTAATCGACTACTGTGCAGAACGAGTGTACTCTCCTCAGAAATAATTGAAATGAATTAGCAAAGTTCCTTACCAATATATCCAATACA
Organism: Sarcophaga subvicina; assembly: GCA_936449025.2. Lineage (NCBI taxonomy): Eukaryota > Metazoa > Arthropoda > Insecta > Diptera > Sarcophagidae > Sarcophaga > Sarcophaga subvicina. The sequence goes on from OW388084.2 coordinate 27,810,434, forward strand.
ACAACCGAATATATTACTTTAATGGAAATTGATTCTGAAGTCGCCGTAATTTAGTAGGTATTATTGGCTTATTAAACGTGAGGCCACGACTGATGTACAGAACGTGTATACTTTCTTCAGAAAGAGTTGAACTGAGTTAGCGAAGTTCCTTACCAATTTATCCAATACAACAGCCGAATATATTACTTTAATGGGAGTTGTTTCTGAAGACGAAGTAGTTTAGTAGGTAGTGTTGGCTTATTAGATGTCTTAATGATCTTAATGATCACTGATCTGATGATCTGTCAAAAATTAGGATAAATGAAAATGCCAAGCCCTCTTAATATCTGTCGTTCGGAATCGACTTTAAACTGTAGGTACCGTCATTCATGCAAAAAATTAACACACACACAACATAAGTGCTATGAGAAGCTAGGTCGTAATCCTGGATGAAGGCTTTTAATGACCAATTATGTATGTATGTAATGGGAGTTGCCTCTCGGCAAACCTATTACTCTGTTCAGGAAAAAACTTTACTAATGAAACTGTAACAAGGCACCAAAAAAACAAAAAAAGAACCGAATAAGAAAGTGGAGAGACTACTTGAAGATCCCATGGTCCATGAAGAGAGTGAAGGTATAATAAAGAAAATGTACCTCCAGAGAGGAGATGATGATGGTGTTGTTTGTCTTTCATTGCTTTTCCACTTTAGAAATAGACAGCTATCAGACTAAGTCCACAGAGGTTGCGTGAGTAAAAATTCCCATAACAATACTAGGTAACTGTAAACAACAGCAACTGCCGCTGCTAATACATCGGAGAATTCAGAGAACCTTTTTTTCAATGCAATCGACCAATTTAAACTAAACTCCTTACGGAAGTAAAAAAAAATATTGTCACAGCATTATCATGCCTCAGACTCCACACTCACCATTATCAAATCCAAGTCCTCCGCTTTATTAACCAAAAAATCAGGCACTTCGGTTACTTTGATATTCAATTCCTTTTCCTTCAATTCCACATTGGTTTCATTCACTTCCTGCAGTTTATAAATCATTTCACAGAGACGTTCCTTAATGTATTTCAAAACTTCTAAAGTTTTTTCTGCTGCTTCCAAATTCTTCTGTCTTTCGCCATCGTATTCGGCAATTTGGCTTTTGATTCTTTCAATGACTTCTTGATTTCTTTGCAAACAGAACAAAAAAAAAATTGTATTTATGAGCTATGTATTCCTTGACGTTACCTACACTTCCCTTTCCTTGACATCGGTAAACTTTGACGATTCCAATTCCTTGGTCAGAGCTTCTCTTAAACATTCCAAACTCCCCTTCTCAGCTTCCGCGGCGGTACGCAAGTAATTTAAACGTAAGGCTGACTCCTTTTGCGAGGAAAATCTTTCAAACACCTCCTGGGGTGATGTAGCTCCCGTGACTTCCATGAGATTTTTAAATAACTCCTCCATATCGTTGGTGACATTTTTCAAATGGGAATTTTCATCTTCATCGGCTTCTGTTTTGCCTGTGTGTTGATCTCCTGTACTGGAGACAATGCTGTCTTGATGATGCAAAGTTTTACCTTCAAAAAATAGCTTACGGCCTATCCTCTCCAATTCTAGTTTGCGTTGTTCAACCAGTTTACGAAATTCCATTGCCTGGCGTTCGCGTGTCTTTTGCGAGTAATTCGCCTGCTGCTCTTGGCGCAATAAGATTACTTTGGCTGAGTCGCGCATTTCGATGGCCTCGTTGTGGACTTGCTAAAGAAAAAATTAAAAGTTAAAAGGATATACAACGGCAGATGGCAACCCTATCATTCTAAAACTTGCTTCAGTTCACAAATAACCTGAAATCAGCCACGAAGAAAATGTATGAGCGAGAAACTTTGTGAAGCCCTATGTTCTTTAAATACAGCGTTAATAGAATAACTTTATGTGAGTAATTGTAACGTCTCTCTACCGGCAAAAAGCACTTTGAAAAGAAATTTCGGTGTGGTGTGTGAAAATCTCTCTTACTTTACAGATCAATTCAGTTCAGGAATGCTGAGCGGAAAGGCGCAATATCTCGATCAAAAACCATGAATTTTGACATCCTTTATTTAGCTTCTACTGGAATGTATCAACTATCTAATAATCTGTAGACCACATACAAAAGCGCATTAAAAGGACAACATAACACCAGAGATGGAACATGCATCAGCGTTCAAATGTAGCACAATCCACCCAATACACATTCTAAAGTTAAGATTTCTGTGAAATGTATAAATTCGTAGCTTTCATCCTAAAAGCAAGACCCACGTAATGCTATGTAATGTCCTAAGTTAAGACTATTCGCTCCGCCAGAATTTCCATCGGCCATGCAACCATTGACTTAAAGGCATTCTGCACATTATTTACAATTCCTGCTGAAGCTGTCTGGATGACACTATGGTTCTCCAGTCCTTATTCTAAGTTCTAAGCCAAGTCAACGATATGCGTGTAAGCATTTTCATACAAGTAGTTTCCATTACTCAACATCATGCTACGCACCATTATGTCAACATAGGGTAAGTTGAGTCGAGTCGAGAAGTCGTCGTAGTGTAGTTGGCAGCAGACTCTTGCCAAAAAGTTTGAGAGTAAAACAAAACTGGCATGAAAAGTTTTTCAAATCTGTCGTTCGTAGTTGACATTAAAAAATAGAGTGGTGTGAGAAGCTATGTTCTAATCTTGACTAAAATGTTGTAGTAAATATTTAAGTAGGTAGGTAAGAGCCAGTAGAGTAGATGCTTTCTTTACAGTTTCTGTGACAACTTGAATGCCTTGCACTTCGGAACTGATGTCATCGGATTTTTGGTGACAGAACGTTTGAAGATCTGGCCATATTGGAGAACACGCCACTAAGGGAACTTGCCGGTTTCATTCGGCACTACCACTAACGGATCATGGCATGGCTGGATAAACGAATAGGTCATATGGCCACCTTGTGAACTTGCCTATGAACGGCAAGCTACTCGCTAACCTATCTTAACCTAACCTAGACTAACCTGAATGACCTTGCTTACATGGTTGATAGACATTTGTTTATAACTCTAGAACTTAACAAAAACAATGAGAGAATACTGACAATGCTCAACCCTTTATATTGGTCAATGGTCCTCTTGAAGACGTGAAGGCTTTCACAAACTTCGCTTATATATTTTTAAAAACAGCCTGGTGGTTCTCCTTGCCTGTAAATTGTTCACGGATACATATGTTAAGCATAAGAATTCACAATGAGCGTCTTGTGTCTTTTGTCTAGGACGACCCTTGCTTAGATTCGTGAACATCGTGGGGTTGTACTTCACATGGACCTCAGTGATCTCACTATAAGATTCTAATAAAGGGGAACTTTTACCCCCTGTACTTACTTACTTAATTGGTCATTCCATTCTTCCAGACGCCTTTCTTTCTTCGGTGCCTTCGTCAATTGGTTGCATCAATCGATGACAGGGTTTCCTCGACTTGGTCCTTCCAAAGCAAGCAAGGTAGTCCTCTTCGCCGACTTCTGCAAATCCATGCGTCAAATACCCGACTCTTCGGATTATCCTTAGCCATTCTAACGACATGGCCGCTATATATTAATACGCTGCACAACTTTCACATCGTTGAGGAACTCATACAGCTTCTTGTGGAGTATTAATTTTGTCGTTTGCCAGAGGTCTCTGCTACTCAATTGCCTATCTAGACCATAGTGGGATGGAATGCGATGCATGCAAACAAGATGAAGTTTTTGATTGTGGTCAACATGGCGACCATCAGAACAATCCTTGTCTTGCTGTATTCAAGTTGACACGCAGACTCCTCGTAGCACCTCCTGGATCGTATACTACCACCCGCTAGATGTTAACTATGGCGTGCAGAGCAGTCCAATCCCCTGGACTTTAAGTTTGTAAAAACAGTCTCCAATGAAAGCGACCAATCCTAGAAATATTTCGGCTTTTTATGCTTCGCAATCACCTGCTCTGAAAGTCAATACTAAGTTCGCATAGATACGTAAATACGATTATAAGCTAAAGGCCTATTGATCTAGTTTTGTTTCAACTCAGTTCATTAAAGAAAATTTAATTCCACACAACCAGTCTCTCTTACCACAACATTTTTTGCAACTAAAATCAAACGATAAACACAACCAAGGAAAATCTTGCCATAGTTTATAAAATTTTAACACACAGGCTGCATTAGGAGGCATTGAAACCAAAAAAAATTGCATTTCAAAAGACAGGCAATTTAATTTGCTTTCAGAGATAAAGGATAATAATGATGACGTTGTTGTTAGAAATTTTCATTTACCTGCAGTCGATTAATTTCTTGTTGCTGCTCATTTAGGGCCACCTCCAGTTCCTTTAAACTTCTTTCGAAACGTTCGGCATCATTCATCAATGAGGCCTCAATGGAACGATATTTCTTGCGTATATGCTCGGCCTCCATCCATTGAACATTGGTGCGATGAATTTGATTTTCCAATTGGCAAACCAACTAAAGAACATAACCAACCAGCAACAATTTATCAACCAAGCAACATAAATCTTAAGAGTGCAAAATCTATGTATGCAAGCAAGTGTGCATGTGCATGTATTTGGTTTACCTTGCGATTATTATCCTCTTCCAAAGTCTCTGGTGGTTTCTCGCCTAAATTTTGTTCTTGAGCCTCTTTACTGGCCACCAGCTCACGATACTGTGCCATCAGTTTGGCAAAGTGTTGTTTTCGACACTTGAAACGATGCCTCAATAAATCCAACTGTTTACGATTCTCTGTTACCTTTAAGTCTGTCAAGAAAATGGCATCCTCCACGTTCTTAGCGCCAATGGGATAATTCACTTTACCAACAACAATGGTGGGCAGAGCAGCACTGGTTTTACGCTTCTCCAATGCCATGGCAACGGATGATGATGTAGCCGACGAGGTGGCTGGCAGATTGCAGCCACCAGCAACTGCTGGATTTTCTTTGAGTATGATGGGTCGTTGTAAGGGATTTCGTAAACGACCACATTTTGCCGTAAGCTCTTTGATATCCTTTTTCAAGGATGCAATTGTATCGCAATTGATACGATTTTGTTTTTGCCATTCCGCTGTATTGGCTGTCTTTTGGCCTTCTGCAAAGAAAACCAAACCAAAACCAAACGAAAAAAAGGGAAACAAAAAACAAAAGGCCAAACAACAAAAAATAAAATGAAAGGAATTGAAATGAAATGAAATGAAATGAAGCAACAAAATGTAAAGAATTTGTTAATAAAGCTGAATGAATGAATAAGTCTTTGAAGGAACAAAATAAAAAAAAGAAGAGCAAAAGAAAACTCAGATAACAAATGTATTCATTTTGTTTAAGTGCTATGAAATGAAGAGCGTTTTTTATGCAAGTGTTTCCGAAAAAAAATTTACCTGCCAGCAGTATACGTTTCTTAATTTCAGCAATTTTATGATTGATTTCCGACAATTTATCGTTTTCCATTCTCTTCTACTACGTAAGGAATTCCTTTCAATTTTCAAACATTCTTTCTGCTGCAATTAATTGTAGGAACTGAAATAGTTTTGTTTGTTGTTTAATCGATTGCCAGTTTTTTTTTTTGGCCGGCATGGATAGGCGTTGCCTGCCAACCATCCTGGCCATTTGGTTGCTATAAATAATGGAAAGATCTTCTCTTGGGTATGAATATTTTTAAAATGTTGAGAACCTTGTATTTGAAATAAAATATTTTTACGTTTTTACCTTTTAAAAACGTTTTAAATATGAGCTCTTAGATTACAAATAAAATCAAAATAAATCTGTGTTTAGTTTCAATTAAAATTCTTTATTATTTGCACAATTCTGTGTGCCACTGTTCACAACTTGATGTAAAAAACAACAATTGCTTTGTTTGTTATTCCTCTTTGCACTCTTTTGCGTATACAATAACAATTGTTCGACAGATCTTTGTAACAGAGATCTTCAAACCACGATAATTCTCTTCAAACATACCTCGTCTTCACGCAAGACTGACTGAACTTTAATGATTCAGTTGCCTGCTTTGCCTTGCCTTTTATATGGCAACGTAAAGTCTTGAAGTCGTATCCAAGGTATCCACCAACATGTTACCGTAGTCTAGTAGGTAGTGCGTTGGCTTATTAGACGGTCTGACCCCAGGTCAGGCATCAAAACGTAATAAGAAAAAATATTTCTTCTGCGACTTCCTCTCAGCAGATGTCTGGCAAAAACTCTGGCAGTAAATAAAATTGCCAAAATTTCTCAAAAATCTATCGTTCGGAGTTGACTTTAAACAGTTGGTGCCGCCACTCATGTATAAAATTAACACACACAACATGAATGGTGTGAGAAGCTAGGCCGTAATCCTGACGAAATCTACGAAAAGGAAAATTACATCCATAGTTCGTTCTATAAAAATCTAAAGAAAGAGGACGATAGTGTGGTGAAAATCTTACTGGAATACTGAAATTCAGGTTACAAAGCAAAAACTCAGAATCGATATCACCTTTAACCAGATTAAAAACAAAACAAACTCCTAAACCAGCCCTTCCACGTTCCCAAGTTGGAAGTTTTATCAAACCTAATCTAGCCTCATATGACGGAAACCTATTGGCACAATCCCATCCTAAACCACGTAACCAGAATAATAAAAACTGCTTCTAAACAGGCTCTATTGAATCACTATGACAACGATAGTATGGATTCCAAATAATAGGCGCATACTCCAAAATAGGTCTAACAAGTGAAATGTATAGCAGTCTTGTTATGTAAAGATCAATGAATTCCCTAGCCCATCTTTTCACAACACCAAGAACAGCCCGAGCCTTGCCAATCATCATACTAATATGATCAATAAAAGACAGTTTCATATCCAATAATACTCCCAAATAAATAAATGTAGTCACAGTTTCCAAAGGGCAAGAATTAATCGCATAAGTGGACGAAAGTATGCCCCCGCGAGAGAAAACCATGCATTTACATTTTCTCAAGTTAAGATCCATTAAATTAATTCTGCACCAAGTTACAAACAAATCAATATTTCGCTGAAGAACAGCCTGGCCATCATCATCATCAAAAGTATAAAATAATTTAACGTCGTCAGCATACATCAGAATATTACAATCAGAAATAGCACAAGGAAGATCATTAAGAAACAATAAAAACAGTAAAGGACCCAAATGGTTACCCTGCGGAACACCAGAAGTAACATATACAGTCTTAGGCAAAACATTCCTAAACAATACCCTCTGAGTCCTAAGGGAGAGGTAGGAGTCTAGCCAACGATGAATAATATCAGGAATACCGATTAATGAAAGTTTAAGAGCAAAATTCTATGATCATTCCTATCAAAAGCTTTACTGAAATCAGTATTAATTACATCAGTCCGAGCTCTGGCAAGAAAACCCCTGAAAACATGTGTAGTAAATTCAAGAAGATTAGTGACAGTCGACATACCTTTTAAAAAACCATGCTGGAAAGGGGAAATTAAAGATCTCGTATTAAAAAAGAGATAATCCGTCACCAGTTTATCCATCAACTTGGGAATAGCACTGAGTTTGGCAATACCACTGTAAGTGGAAATAACTCTTCCAAATAGATGGAAAATTACCAGCCTTCAGAAGCCCTCAGACTGGCTAAAAAAGAAGCCTTTTATGGTTTCAAGAAACTTTAGGAAACCAGGACTAAAAATCTTCAATTAAAAATTACAAACCTCAGACAAAAAAATCCAGTTTACCTATGTACTCTTTTGTGAAACAGAACTGTTGCTTCTATACATAGAATCTTCCAACAGGGGCGACCTCTTGTTTAAGCTCATTGATTATTACAACCTTCAGTCCAGACTACAACCTAGCTTAATGCATCACTCCTGTCGCGTGTGCTAGTTTTATCGATTAGCATCGGGACCTAAAGTTACTGAAGACTTCGAACGAAAGATTTGAGAAACTTTTCATGGCAATTTTATTTTACACTCAGAGTTTTTGTCTGAAGTCTGTTGAGAAGTCGCTGAAAGAAATTTTTATAATGTTTCATTTTGCTCAAGATGTCTGAGAGCCAGGGTTTGAACCACGGAGTATCTTCTAATAAGATAACAAACTATCTATTAGACTATGGTGACTTCGAAGACTAACGTGCAGAATTACAGGCGGTATGATTGGAGGGTTAAGATACCACAAAGTAGAAAGCAACAAAACTGCGAAAGCATTAGTTTACTAGGTGAGAGTTTCAGGGTTAAGCCTCACCTCTGATATCTCAAAATAAAAAGAAATATTTTTAAAGAATTGCCACTTAATCAGCCTTAACATAAGCATAGATATGCCAGGAAATTCTTGCCTCTTGCCTTACTGCCTTAATTTTAACAAAAGGCAGATGTATTAAAGTCACTCGACAAATTTATGCGTATGAATATTAATTTTTAAGGTGACTTAAATAAATACTTTTTAACACTTTCACTTCACTGACAGGAGCCGTGTTAAAACAAAACAACAACGACGTGTTATTCAACAGAAGGCACCAAATTTGCAAAATTTTCAAATCTCCTCCTTTTTCTTTTCTCTCGCCTGTCTTAATATTAAAGCCAGTGAGCGTTGTGGGCTGAAAAGGTTAAACGTGAAATTTAATTCTTCAGGGAAATTTTTAATTTAATCTGCAAAAGGATTTTCACAATAAATTTGAAACCAAATTTTAAGGCTCTTTAAGTGCTTAGGCAGACATTAAAATAAAATTATGGCCATAAGCTTGGCGTTATTGTGTAGGGGCTCTTTAATCCAAATAAAAAGGGACATTCTCTTGTAATTTGTTTGGAAAGAGAAAATTAAGAAGAAAAACCCTTTAAAATCGTATCTTTTTCTTGGAAATCTTTTACAGTTAGGCGTGTTTATTTTTTTGAATGACGGGTAGGAAATTTAAGTTTTGTCCTGAATACAGGTGCCTTTAACACAAAGTGAACAAAGTGTGGAAAAAATAAATTTACTTTGTGTCACCATCACCAACATCATCATCGTCATTGTCATCGTTGTTCTACTTATGTTAGGAAGTATATTCGATGGGATATCCTGCTTAAGAAGGATTTTATGTGATTGGGGAAGTGTAACACGAAGTGACTCGTTTCCTGTTTAAGGAAAATAACAATTTTATGTTCTACTTACTAGCGAGGATAAAAAGGAGAAAAAGTTTTATTTTTTAGCGCCATTCTACAGCACTAAAGGTAGATGTTGCCAGCAGTTGTATTTTAAAGGAGTTTAGGCATTTAAAGCATCGACAACATATGGCATGACTTGATAATTAGAAGCTAGTCTCAGCAGACTAACTTAGTCTTGATGCTCTATACAAGTAGTTTTTTTATACTTTCTTTTGTTCTTTTAACAGCTTTCGCCCATAATTTACACCCATTAGAATCAATGCCAAGCTAAATTAGGGGACAGAAATCTGAACCTAATTGTTTCCTAAGGAAAGCTGCTTTTCCTGCTGTGTGTTGGCTTATTAGACGTGTCGCCACGGTTCAAACCCTAGGTCGGACATCTCCAACAAAACGAAAACGACTCCCTTTCAGCAGATTTCTGATAAAAACTCCGAAATAAAATAAAATTTTCATGAAAATGTTTCTCAAAAATCTGTTGTTAGAAGTCGACTTTAACTGTAGGTGCCGCCACTCATAGTTTTTTTTACGCCGAGGAGGGGTAAATGTACCTAACCGCACCATAGAGGAAGTCGTCACATCCTCCGTGTGTGGGGCCCTCACCCACTAAATTCCCCCCTCGTCTCGTGGACTTGTTGTGCCCACTCTGGAACTACGGTGGTATTACTTCGGAGTGGAGTCCCTTTGGCCCTTTGGCCCCTACGTGTTCATATCCGCGTCCGGATTGCGTGTCGAAAGTTATAGAGACATCTAAGTGTCTCCACTATTCCTTTCGTGTGTCTCCACTATGACAGTTTCATCTATGCCGGCGTGACCACATGTTCCGCAGCCTCAAGATCCCTCTTCTTCAGTCTTAAAATGCTCTCCACGTAATTCGCCACTGAGGTCCAATTTCCTCTACTCGCGGACAAAACCCCGTGATCGTCCCGACTATCGACGTCAGTGCAGAGCGATAGCTCTTCCAGCGTGCATAATTGAAAACAGTGTGCTCTGCATCATCAATTACCTCCCCTTTCTCGTAAAGACAGTAAGGGGAGGCGGCCTTGCCCATTCTGTGCAGATATTTTCTAAAATATCCGTGACCCGACGGCATCTGTGTGACGTAGTAATTTACCTCTCCAAATATCCGAAAAATCCAAAGCCTTATGTCCGGAATAAGTCTCGCCGTCCATCTTCCTCTATCTTCATCGTTTCATCGTCGTTGCCACTCTGAAATGGTGTTTTCCCTGAAGTGACCGGTTATGTGATTCCCAGCCGATTTCGCCCTATAAATCTCCATCCGTTCTGCCGCCAGCAGATCCACAGGGATTATACCTGCTATCACAATTACGGCTGGGGTGGACACGGTACGATATGCCGATGTGATACGCAATGCAGCCATTCTCTGTACCGATACAAGTGAGTTCGCCCGCTCATAGTGGTGTGAGGATCTAGGTCGTAATCCTGACTGAAGAATTGTAATACGCAATTATATACGTATGTATGTATCGGACCTTCGTTATTTGTTGCGCTGATCTTATTGCTTAAAGCTTCACTAAGTCGAATAAGAAGGTCTAAAGGAGATCGGCTTGATCCTTCAAGCTCAGAATTAAGGAGAAAACACCCTCTTATATCGCGCTAACTATAATGGTGGCAAGTTCTCCCGACTGTATATAAGACACTAATAGCTCTATAAATAGGCCTTAAATCAATAAACAAGCGGATTAACACTATAAACACAGATTGTTTGGAAGGCTTTGGGGTTTTAAGGGACTTGAATTTCATGTGGGGCTTATAAAACAAAATTTTCAAAATCAGTGAAATAGGCCTCTTATTGCCAAAAGAATAAAATTTTACTTAAAATTCATATGGAAAAATTTAATTTATTTGCCACTTTTTCAATGAATTTTCCATGAATTTACCACGCTTGCCTATCTCCAATGTTCCACTTTTATTCAAATAATTATAAAAGAGCCTATTTGGGGTTTTCTGCCACCCAGCCAGCCCTTGATTATAATGAAAAAACTTTGCTGTTGACAAACGTTTAGGCACTAATTTCCCATTTCGAACGTACAATTATGCTCAAGAGTTCTTGTTAAGTTACATTTTTGCTGTTTTCGCCAACATGCCTCTACAGGCGATGCTTCTTCGTACAGAGCAAAAAGTAGAATTCTTTACGGCCTCAAGGGTTTTAAATGCTTGTACCTCCATCCGTTTGCCTGTCTGCCTGACTATCTGTCTGTCTGTTTCGCTAACACAGTGTTGTTATTGTGTTTTATACGTTCTAAATTGTATAATTGAAGTATCCTTAAAGAAAATTTCCTTAAGATGCTGCCGGGCCACCATTTTAATTTGAATTTATTTTCCTTCATTCTAAAAGAAAAACACACACACACATACACATACAAAGTGTTAAACGGCGTTGTAATGACTACTTAAAGCGAATTGCCATTGAATTGTTAAAATCTGTTTGTTTAAATCAGAGAGAGACAGGAGAGAGAGAGAGAGAGAGGACGCAAAACAGCGAGGCAAAATGAAGATGAATTAAGAAGAGAGAGAGAGAGAGAGAGGGAGAGTTAAAACGGCCAAAGCAATGTCCTTTTTTTCTTGCAGTATTTAAGGCAAACGGTTGTAAGCGATTCAAAACAAATACTCCAGCGTATTATCAGGCCCTTTTGCAGAAAGAAAAACCATTTTGAAAGAGGTTTGAGGCACTCCTACTGGCAAAGGCCAAGCAAAGTGGTGCTTAAGTGGCACAATTTAATTAAAACGGATTGACAAGATTTACATGAAATATAATGACTTGTAATTGTCGTTTCATACATACATACATATATTTTTTGTCTCTTTGTTCGATTTGTTTGTTTGTTTTATTTGTTGTTTGCTTTGTAAGTTTTAGAACATTAAGTATGCCCTTCATTTGTACTCATTTATGCTCCTCCTTCTTCCTTCTCTTGTTAAAATTTACAAACGAATAAATGAGTGAATGGGCGAATGAATGAATGAATGAATGACTGAGTGAATGACTGAATGAATCTTTAGAACAATAGTTATAATTACAGATAATTATTGTATCTTTTTTTTCTACTTAATGATCCTGAAAATATTTTAATTTTATATTCAATGTAATTAAATTATAAGAGTTTATAAATTATTTAAACATTTAATTGCTTGGTTACGTGAAAATGAAATTAAAATTTCATTGAAATATTTAAACATTAAAGAGGAGTTAGTGTTTTACCACAAATTTGAGAATTTAATTTTTCTTATAATACGCCACAGCAATTTATTTCCACATCGTTCTTAAAAATAAACCCGGCTAAAAGGCCGCAGTTTGGGCATAGTAAAGATAATCGAAGATTAATCCAACACGACATTCATTATAAACCATCGCGACGTTAGAAATCGAGTGCCTCACAACTCCCTAATGAATTGATCACTAGAACCAGTAAACTCTATAATTTTTAGAAATTGTCTACAACCCAAAGGCGGCAAGTACAAAGGGATATTGTAACATAGGGTGGGCCATCTATCGGTTTAATTTTGAAGCATCAATTCTTTCATATCTGGCAATACTTATGTTATTCTATTCTGTCACAAAAATCATTACATGTTGTCCACTGAACGTAATGAATCGACTTACGCTTGAGAAACGTTGGGATTTCAAGTCGACGAGGTTGTGTAGGTTGTGTGCTGGCTTATTAGACGTTAGGCCTCAATTCAAACCACCGAAATATGAAAAAATATTTCCTCGGTGACCTTCTCTCAGCAGATTTCTGGCAAAAACTCTGAGAGTAAAAACAAATTGCCATGAAAATTTCTCAAAAATTTGTCATTCGGTGTCGACTTTAAATGGTACGTCCCGCCACTCATGTATAAAATTAACGCACACAACAAACGAGGTGTGAGAAGTTAGGTCGTAATCCTGACTGAAGGGTTGCAATGACCAATTATGTTATGTATGACACAGCAAGTTTTTCCACCTGGTTCTTAAAGATAAACTCAGATTAAGAACCTCTGTTTGGACATAGTAAGAATAATAGAAGACTAATTTAACTATCAAGCCATCGTGATTTGATAAATCGAGTGGCTGACAGCTCCCTCATTAATTGGTCATTAGCACCAGTAAACTCTATGATCTTGAGAAATTATTTACAACGCAAATGAAGTCGTCATAGTCTAGTAGGTAATGTGTTGGCTTATTAGACTTGAGGCCACGGTTTAAAGCCCAAGTCAGACATGAAAATATATTTCTTCGGTGACTTCCCGTCAATCGATTTCTGGCAGAAATTCTGAGACCAAATATAATTGCCATGAAAAAGCTTCTCAAAAAATGTGTTGTTCGGAGCTGACTTTAAACTGTAGGTGGTATGAAAAGCTAGGTCGTAATTGACTGATCATATATATGTATGTATGTATGTAGTATCAGATGGTCTAGTAGGTTTGATTCCCACCAGTGATCCTGGGTGTTTTGTGTTTGCCTATTTGTTGACATTATGTGATTAACCGAAATAGAAAAAGAATGTGAGAATTATTACAAAGCAATTTTCCAGAAAAAAAATTAAGTCGAAGGTATATAAGGTCATAAAAAAGCAATGATTCCTTTTTCCCAAACAACATAATGCACCGCATGGGTACGAATTCATCGTCTGAAAATAAGGGACATTGTCTACCAGCTTATGCGCCATCCAAGCTCTCAATTCGTCTGATCAAGCTCAATCAGTTCGACAGGGAAAATAGAGACACTCTCTGCTATATTTTAGATCAAGACCTTACGGCAGTTAACAGTGAGAATATCTTATGTAGTCGTTATAGATGTTTAGAAGGGTATAGTCTGCGAAATATATTATGAAGAGAAAATTGGAAAGCCTTCTCAATCTAAATGTGTAATAAGGCAATCCTAAATTTTTGTTGGGTGAAAACATTGCAAAGTGTTGGGACATACATCAGACTATCTAGGAGCAAAGTTATCAGTCTTTTAACAGGGCACTGTAGACTCAAACAATACTTGGTCAGAACAGCTATCGCTAATATGTTGTATGGTTTCGTAAATGCTTCGCAGTTAGGAAACACTTGGTTATCAAGATTTGGCCATCAGTTTTTGCTCAGGCACAAGGACTTCTGCTGACTTATGCAGGGACTAGTGCAGATTGCTTGATTATTTATCAAGAGATAGCACTGCCAGATCTCGTAATTGTTCGTGGTTTTATTCTATTTGGAAGGAGCAGAAGAAGTTGGCTTCTTAGATAAATTATTTAAAGGAATTTAAATTCTTTAAATTTAAAAAAAAAATTAAATTCAAAAACCTGTAAAGAACAGTTTTTATTGTCTGAGATTTGAACCTGAGAATAAAAGCAGCCCAACCACTGAACTAATAAAAACGGTTTAAAATATAATCGCTTGTCAAATAACGGAGGGGGTCCATAAGCTAATCAACTTTTGTTCAATGATGTCCACAGGAATTTCGTTTGTTTGATCTTCGGTCAAGTGCGAGTTGGCGGTAATTTCCGCATACGATCCAACAAGTGAGCTATGTGAGCTACTCAACGACATGGACGTTTCACTGCATATTAACATCCAGTGGCTGCGCTGGCTCGACCATATTGTTCGGATGGAGGAGGATATTTGTTGCGGAGATTTGCGGAAGTAGGCGAAGCTGACGACCTAGTTTGCGTTGGAAGGACCAGATCTGGGAAGCCATGTCATCGACTGGTGTGACCAACTGGCCAGTTAAATAAGTAAGTAATTTCGTTTGTTCACCAGCATGAGTATTTTACACTAGTGGCTTGTTATTGCTACTAATAGGTCTCCAATCTAAAAATGTTTTTTTATTTCTTATACCTCCCTTTTTTAAGTTAACCGCTACTGTTCCCTATTAAAATAAAGGAATAAAAAATAGCCTCCATCATATAAAACGTAAATTCCAATAAAACATTGAAGTTTATGTTACAAATTTATGGCATACATTTAGCCATGTATGGAACCTAAAACGCAACTAAAATAAACATTTTTTCCTAGAGCCAATAACAGAAAGTAACAGCTGGCCAATACGACTACTCGGGAACTTACACTCTACATTACTACTGGATGTAATCAACGGTAAAGTTTAACGATCTCCATTTCTCGGTAATTAAGGAAATTGTGGAAAATTTTACCACAATGTTTACATAGCCAAACATAACATAGATAGATAGATAGGCCAAATTATAGATTTTTGTAGCGCTATTCTAACACACTAGTAAAAGACTGCTTCCCCGCAATTTTGCAGTAAAAGTAGATCGGTTTCCCTGCATAGATCAATCCATTAGAACAAGTGTTCTACCACATTTCATATTCTAAGAAAAAGGCGCTGATGTGCATCATTAGGATGTGTTAGAAGACCCAATCCCCTTGGACTATCTGATAAACCAGGAAATTTCCATTGATAGAGATTCGCCAGATATGTCAAGAACAGAGATCCCAACAGACTCTTACTCCATTGCTTTAGTGCTAGGTACGAATATATTAAATGACAAAGAGTATTCTTCTCCTCCCACTTCAAGTCATAACTTGAAGATATCACACTAGGTACCCAGTCTATATATAGACTTGCCTACCTCATAGGCAGTGTCCAGATAAATACTGTTTCGTTTTCCCTGGAGTGATATTAAGTGAGCTTAACCTAGCGGTCGAGCAGGTCATCTCTTCTGAGCAGGAAGCTTCAGCCATGGAATTTTTAGCCTAATCGCTACCAAGTTATCAAGAAATATGCGAAATTGAATTCGCCGTAGTCTAGTAGGTAGTGTGTTGGCTTATTAGACGTAAAGCTAGGGTTTGAGCACCAGGCCAGACATCAAAACAAAATACAAAAAGTATTTCTTCGGCGACTTCCTCTCAGCAGATTTCTGGCAAAAAAAACTCTGAGAATAAAAATCAATTGCCATGAAAAAGTTTCTCAAAAACCTGTCGTTCGGAGTCGACTTTAAACTGTAGGTCCCACCGCTCATGTATAAAATTAACACACACACAGAAACTAGGACGTTGTACAATGGGTCAATTCGACCTCCGGGTCTTAATTGACTAGTACACGTCCTCTAACCTAACCTAACCTAAAGGACAATGAAACTCTAGGCAGTCTATTTATCCGAGTTTCACATAATACTCTACTGCTGAGCAAAACTTTAATCACCATGAGAATAAGCATGACTTCAGCCTGATATGCAGTTATGAGGGTGTCTGTATGAGTATCTGATATCCAAATCGTAGATATGTAGTTTAGTAGATAGTGTGTTCAGGCTTATTAGATATGAGCCACGATTCAAACCCCAGGTCAGACACTGCCAACAAAACGAAATATGAAAAAATATATTTCCGGCGACTTACACTCAGCAGATTTGTGGCAAAAACCCTGAGAGTCGAATAAAAATTGCCATGATAAAAAGTTTCTCAAAAATCTGTCGTTCGTAGTCGATTTAAACTATAGGTCCCGTCACTCATGTATAAAATTGATACAAAATTGATAAAAATTGATTGATAGATTGACACAATATAAGTGGTGTGGGAAGCTAGGTCGTAATACTGACTGTGGTATGTAGATAAACATACCACAACTTTTTCAATCCAATTACGAGTATATATTTCCAAATAACTTCTTGGAGGATCTGGCTTCGCATACCAGAGGTCTCTACTTACGATAACAAGCTCTAGGTTACATACATACATACATACATAATTGGCCATTATAACCCTTCAGTCAGGACTACGGCCTAGCTTCTCACACCATTCATGTTGTGTGTGTTAATTTTATACATAAGTGGCGGGACCTACAGTTTAACGTCGACTGTGAACGACGGATTTTTGAAAAACTTTTCATTGCAATTTATTTACTCTCCGAGATTTTGCCAGAAATCTACTGAGGGGAAGTCGCAGAAGAAATATTTCTTTTTTCATATTTCGTTTTGATGACCTGGGATACGAACCCGGGCTTTACGTCTAATAAGCCAACACACTACCTACGGCGACAAGGTCTAGGTTAAGTGAGTCGGGTTCTATCTGGCTTTTCTCAATCATCCCAATAGTTTTATGAATTTAATTCAAAACTCTCTGGGTGCCTAAGAATCCCTCATCTGAAGTTTCCAAGTACCGACTAATAACAGAGAAGATATTCTGTGGCCGTTTTTTATTACTCTTAACTATAGCTTCTGTATAACTAGATTTGAAGTATTTCCAGACTCCTGGCAGTCTGGCCAGTGTCTCGTTACACTGGTTGGGTATAATTAATCGGTATCGAGGACTTACGGCCATCATCTGACATGTGCCAGGAACAGCTTATAACAACCGTTCATCGAGTTCAACTTGGTGGCCTATAGCTCGAGAAGAAGCTCGGTATTAAGTTCAGTCAGCAGAGTGTAACACACTACATCGCATAACTGCACTTATCCCAAAACTCGTTATGGAATCTAACAGCTGGGATCTACTCTGGACTATTTTCAATTTTTGCAAAAAAGTTGGTATGGAAACTGAGTTCAAAAATTATTTGAAATTTTTAACTTCAATTCTATTCAAATTCGACTTAACCCGACTGTATGTACATATGTATGTAGTGCAGTGGTGTACAGTATTAAAAGTCTCGTTAACAATGGAGTCATTTAACCAAACAAAATCACAAAATGCAAAAGCATGAACAATTTTAATTTAGTTTTTTTTTTTTCATTGAACAAATACACTTACACACCACACATACATACATATGTATGCAAGTGTGCTCTTGTGTGTGAGAGAGTGTGTGTATGTTTAGAAAACCCATATGGGTGTAGAAATGTATTTTGCGGAAAAGTGCAATAAAATGAAAAATAAAAGAAAAAAAGCATGTAAATGCCTTGAATATATGGCATACAGTTAACAGGTAAAAAAAACTACACTAAACACTGGTAACATCGTAACAATTATTTGTTTTAGCAATTTCCACTTTTTTCTGATTCTCATTCTCATTCTCTCTCTGTCTCTGTTTTTTTGTATTTCTATTTCACGTTTTTATGGTATTTTTGCGGCTCTTGCCATTTTAGCCAACATTTACTGTCAGAGGGCACGCAATTTAAAGCTTTTAAGTGCATTTACATTCAGCCGGATGTTTGCACTAAAACTTATTTCAATTAGGGTTGTAGATTTTCTTTTCTCTTTTCTGTTCTCTTCTCTCTCCTCTTCTCTGTTTTTCTTAGCATTTTCCCTTTTTACAATTTTTTTCTTGGTCTTTCTTCTTTCATTTTTTTATTTTTTAAGTTTAATTTTAAATTTCTCCATTTCTTATGCTGGTTTTTCTTTTCCACACGCCGTAATTTTAGCAGTAAGAAGTTGTGAGGTTGTAAACAAAATCGTTAAAGACAACAGAAGAGAAAATCTGTATATGTATAGGGGAAGAACTTGGTTGTTATAGAAATTAATACACGAACGATTCCCAGCCATAGTAACCTTACAAGGATGATATCGGTATGCTAAACTACAACTATGATGACAAAAGAGAAAGAAACTGTTAAAGCAATGAAAATAAAATGTTAAATTATGATAAAATATTACAATTTAACTCACCAACTTTAGTTTTATTAACCTCTGGTTACTTTTTAAAGGATTAGCGTACGTTTCTCAACCTTAATAGGTGTTTTAATGCTTAAGGAATGAATTTAATGTATCATGCTACAGAATATGTATCATAAATAATGTGGCGATTTAGTAAAACCAATAATATTTGCGATAAGAAGCCTCTTTAATGAATTCTAAGCTTCTAACATAAATCCAAGACCAAGTGTCGTGTTTCATAATGCCGCTGTACAAAATATATACAATGTATTCTATTTCAAAACGTCGTCAATATGTATTTTTAACGCAGTCAAAAAGCTATCAGGCATCGGATTTATAGTTGATGCATTGTTTGATAACTTTGCATATCTACAAAGCTTATATACAGTAGTAGAACTGCATACAAACTTTGTATTGATACATTTTGGAAGGCAGCCATTGTGCCATATAAAAAGAAATTTTTATACATTTCAACAGACTTATTGATGATATTAAGTGTTGAGTATAACATCGTTAAAATGTCCGATACTTCCGAATTGTTCAAATTTCCATGACTCTGGCTTATAAAACAGACAGAATTTAAGCGTTGGCCTGGATTATGTTGGCCTGGATTTTGTTGGCCTTAAAAACGCCTGTGGTTTGTGGTATATTCATATATACTTGTACTTAATACAATACCACAAGAAAAAGTATAAAGGCGTCAAACCCTCGTACAATCTTGGTTCACGTCACCTTCACTTGAGAATATGCTTTCAAATCTTTCGAGCAGAATATCCAATGGTGTGTGCGCTGGAAGTCGCCGTAGTCTAATAGGTAGTGTGTTGGCTTATTAGACGTAAGGCCCGAGTTCAAACCCCAGGTCAGACATCAAAACGAAAATATGAAAAAATATTTTTTAGGCGACTTTCCACTAGATTGCACGATCTGTCACTACGAATAATGCTGTCTTACAGGCATGGCTCTAAAATGAGTGGCTAATATGAGAGATTGAAGTCGTAGTAGTCTAGCAGGTAGTGTGTTGGCTTACTTGGTCAAACATCTCCAAGAAAATCGAAATGTGGAAAAATTTTCAGGAGATTTCTGGCAAAAACTCTGAGCATGAAATAAAATTGCCATGAATAGTTTCTCAAAAAAAGCTGTCGTTCGGAGTCAATTTTAAACTGTAGGTCCCGCCACTCATGTATATAAAAAAATAATTAACGCAAACAGCATAAGTGGTGTGAGAAGCTAGGTCGTAAACCTGACTGGAGGGTTTTAATAACGAATTATGTAAGCATATACGATGTCTTCTAGAAAACTGGAGGAGCCAGACGAGTCCGTCGAATGCTCTAGGAATTCTAGTCAATTACAGTTCCGATTGTATGGAACAGTGGTCTGCCTAGTACTTGCTCGTCCGAATTCCGTATGCGTCTACGAATATTGATTTCAATTGATGTCTGCCCAAACGGTTCAAAATGGCAACAGATTTAAAGGCAACCATCACAGAATTAATAACGCTCCTGAAGAAAAAGTTAATGAATAGAAGGTAATAGTCTTGAATAGATTCATAGGTTGGCCTTCTAACTCCATTCCTCATAATTTCAATTGAATATCCTATTCCTTGTCAAAAGGCAGCATTATATTCCCTTCAAAGTTCCACGGATTCCCTTTAAATCTCCAATTCAACTCTGATATTAATTCCAGAGCCACCCGGTAATTCGGTATTTTCGTTGACAAACTAGAAATGAAAGCGGGTTCAGATATCTTGCAGTTGTTTCGGTAAACCGCGACCTCTTAGCATACAGTTGGTTTGATTAAAAAGTCGTCAGTATATATTTGTAGCGTTGATACCCCAGTTAAAACAACAAAAAGCATACATGTACGAGTATACATAATGGATCATTACAATCCTTCATTCAGTATTACAACCTATCTTCTCACATCACCAATTTACTCTCAGAGTTTTTGCCTGAAATCTGCCGAGAGAAAGTTGCTTATTTCGTTTCCTTGGGGATGTCTGAGCTAAGGCTTGAACCGTGGCCTCACATGTAATAAGCGAACACTCTAGACTACAGCGACTTCACAATAAAGAGCAGTTGCCGAATTAGTTTGCTGTCCAATATGCCAAGATATTTGGCCCTATTAAATAGAGTGGCAGCTATGCTGTTGGTATTAGGGGTAGCAAAAGATTTTGTATCTCCTTGTGAATTGTGAAATTATTTCGATTCCCTTTTCGATTCTTTTTTTTTTGTGAAACAAATTTTTTCCTAAAATGTTCCATGACTTTAAGAACATTCAAACAGCTCACAGCCGCTAGGCAGTAGACCATAACGTTGCAACCAAAATTAATGTGATGATGGATGTCTTTGGTAAGTTTTGATTTCCAGCAGAATGCCATCCTCGAATAGTAGACAAACATGAGACGACTGAATAAATGAAGAAATGACATACAAATCGAAATGAATGACAAACTGAATGACAACGGACTGCATGAATGAAGAAATAACTGACTGACTGACTAAATGAATAAAGTCAACCAAGTGTAATCATAGAATAATAACTGTAAAATTTTCCTCATCATAAGCAGGCAAACAATAACGAAGAAGAACAATAAATTCTCAAAATTACAAGAAAACCAATATACAGACAGACATGTTACAGATACTCTTAAACGCATAGAGTTTGCCTATACAAACACAAACATATAAAGAGAGAGGAATTGAGAGAGGAAGGGAAGAAATAAAAGGAAACGGAACCAAAAACATTTGAAATTTGAATTTTGAGCCTTTAGGCATTCAATGTGTTAGAAAATCATTGCAAAAGTCTTGTACATGGCTCTGGAAGAGAGATTCTTTCTTCTGTTTTACATTCTCTGTGTTCAATTTGAAGCCAAAGAAATAATTGTTATGAGCTCGGGTAGATTTCGATTACTTGAAAGTTTGAAATGAATCGTATGGCAAGTAAATAATGAGTGAAGGAAGGCCTGCCTGCAGTAATACAAGAGCCTATTAAAGGCGGGTTTATTTTTCCATGATTTAAGGTTCATTTTGTTTTGTGGTGAAGATGAGTTTAAATGGAAAATTTTAAAAATTTCTGTTAGGAAAAACCTTGCAAACGACTAGGAACCTAAAAAGCCTTGAAACTGATTGAATTAATTGAAATTAAATCAAATCCTTAGCATGACGAACGAAATTGAGAAAATATTTGGGTGGATGCAGAGGTCGGCCGATATTGATATCACTTGAGCAATGCCCAGTTGGGCTTGGAAGGCTGAATAGAATAGATGAAATTGAGAAATAAAAGAAAAACATATCTGAACCTGCTTTCATTCCTAGTTTTGCAACGAAAATACCGAATTACCGGGTATCTCTGGAATGAATATCCGAGTTGAATTGTAGATTGAAAGAGAATCCGTGGAAGGGAATATAATACTGCCTTTTGAGAAGAACTAGGTTGAATATGCTATCCTCTGACTGTAAATACGAGGAATGGAGATAGAAGGCCAACCTTTGAATCTATGCAAGGCTCTTCTCCTCCTATTTATTAACTTTTTCTTCAGTTGTGTTACTAATTCTTTGATGATTGCCTTTACAATTGTTGGCCTTTTGGACCGTTTGGGCAGACATCAATTGAAATCAAGATTCGTAGGCCCATACGGAATTAAGTCCAGAAAGTACTAAGCAAACTACTGTTCCATACAATCGGAACTGTAATTGACTGGAATTCCCAAAGAATTCGACGGACTCGTCTGGCTTCTTCAATATTCTAGGAGACATCGTATATACTTACATAATTGGTCATTACAACCCTTCAGTGAGGATTACGACCTAGTTTCTCACAACACTTATGTTGTGTGTCTTAATTTTATACATGAGTGGCATGACCTACAGTTTAAAGTCGACTCCGAAGGACAGATTTTTGAGAAACTTGTTCATGGCAATTTTTATTTACTCTCAGAGTTTTTGCCAGAAATCTTCTGAGAGGAAGCCGCCGAAGAATAACTTTTTGTATTTTGTTTTGATGTCTTTACGTCTAATAAGCCAACACACTACCTACGAGACTACTGCGACTTCATCGTATATACTTACGTTGTAATAATCATGAATCTATTGTAGGCATTATGGCATATAGCGCAGACACCTGTTGTTGTAAACAAGTTGTCTTTTGGGACAGAAGATTAGAAGATTTTCAAATCTTGTCTATTGTCCTCTACTAGGAATACTATAGAATAAAGCCTAATGGGCCTATAATTTCCAGGAAGAGAGTGACAATTGCGCCGTATACTCGGTATGAGGTAGCCCTTTTGGCAGCAATAATTTGTCTGCTGTAACAAATCCAAGGATAATGGAGCTGCCGTTTATGGTAACCTAGAAACAACGACCTTGCTGATTGTTGATTTTTATCTCGTTTTCCAATAGCCAGGTATATAGCTAAACAAAACACACACTAAATCGATGATAATAGTAATGATTTCTGCTAAATATGATAATGTTTGTATAGAAGAGCATACATTTCCTCTCCTTACATCTGAAAACAAGGTTAACATTTCATTTTAAAATTCAAATTTCCATCACACAGAAATCAACGCATTCAAACCGTATTTTTGGAATAGTTTTCTAATCAAAAATTCATTTTATTTCCAATATTTCCTACAGTACTCTGCACAAGCAGCCATACACCAACAGTTACTTTCATCACATGCCGAAAGTGAAACAGTTGATGAGAAAATTCACATTTTTAGTGGTTTAAATAATCACTTACTTCCTCTCTCTCTCTCTCCCATTTATCATCATCATACATTTAGTTTTGAAGCAGGAACCTGAAAAATCTACATAAACATTTACTTTAATACGTCATGCATACATTTAGGCGCTTAACAATATAACAATACATGCATAATTTCGAGTGAAACTATTTCACTTGTTTTTATTGCTTGCTGCTGCTTTAGGTTTTCATGGGAGAAATCATTTTCTCTGTCTCTTTAAATCGTTCGTTACAAAAACCAAACTTAACCAACAGCCATTATGTTTTTTTTATTTTATTTTTTATTTTTAAAGCTTATCTTTTATAGCTGTAAGCGGATTAAATCACAAACGTTTTTTTTCTGTTCGCCATTAAATGATGTTGTAGTTGTTATTGCTTCAGTAGTTGTAAGTTTTACATAAACGTGTTGTAGTATGTTATGGGAAAACAACAAAAAAATGGAAAAAAAGGGAGAGAGAAATAAAATAAAATACCAGTGTGTACATTGTTTGAATGTTTAGTTTAGAAAGCCTTGTTATATTAAAATTTTATTGCAAAGACAGTGGGCCTTATTACTTTCTAAGTTTTCTAAATTTCTTTGCTTAATATCTACTGTTAGAAAGGGTGGACCATTTAAAAGTTTCAATTTAAAAATGCAATAAAACGAAAACTCAATTATTGTCAAATTTATTTTTTTGTTGTGAAGTACAATTGTTCCGGTTAGATAGCCTCACAATACCTCATTCGCTGGGACCTATTTTCTTGCATTTTTTCCATAGTATCACGGCAATGGCATTCCACACATTGGTCTTCAAATGCTCAATTGCCTGTGGTTTGTCGGCATAATACTTGTCTTTAACGACGCCCCACAGAAAATAGTCCAAGGATGTCAAATCGCAGCTTCTTGGTGGCCAATTGACATCATCATTTCGGCTAATTAAACGGCCATAAAACGTTTGACGCAATAAAATGATTATGGCATGAGATGTGTGGCAATTTTCACCATCCGGTTGAAACCAAACATCGTTCACATAAATACCATGAAGACCGGGTACAAAAAATAGGTTATCATGGTGTGATAGGAGTCTCCATTGACCGTAGTGGTTGCGTCGTCCTCATTTTCAAAGAAATATGGGCCAATGATGCCTCCGTTCCACAAGTCGCACCAAACAGCCACTCGTAATGGGTGTATTGGCTTCTGTAAGGTCACGTGCGGGTTTTCTGAGGCCCTAATACGGCAATTTTGCTTATGAACGTAACCACCAAGATGAAGATGAGTTTCATCCGAAGAATTTTTTTTTTTGACAAAATCTGCATCGTTGGCCCATCTAGTGAAACGAAAATGAAACCTGAAGAAGGGGTAAGTTAAAGGTTCCATTGCAGTAATATGCCATTTACTGCTCCTCTTAATCTAACTCTTAATCAAATATTGGCAAATTGTTGGAAAGCTCCAATGCTCTAAAGCGGCCTAGATGCACAAATATGCCAATCAGCTGTCCAGTTTGGAAGTTTAGTTTTCAAGAATATCTGCCCGGAGCTGAAACTTCTCATGGATTCTCTTGAAGATTCTTGTTTATTGAAAGCGTTTCAATAGAGCACGTAAGGATGTAGATGATATACCTGCACACACTAGAAACAGCGGATACATAAGAAAATGTGGATTCCTTGATTGATTTAGTTGGCAAAGTAGGAGACACTGCCTCCACTTATCTTTCGGATTTGCTAGCTTGTTTTAGAAAAGTAGAAATGAGCCAATCAGTTTTCCAGTTTGAAAGTTTTGTTCTCAAAAATATCTGCCCAGAACTCATACATCCCATGAATTCACTTCAGCTTCCTTGTGGATTAAAAGCTTCTCAATAGAGCACGTAAGCCACGGATGTAGATGATATACCTGCACGCACTAGAAACAGCGGATTCATAAGAAAATGTAAAGTTCTTGATTGGTTTAGTTGGCTATGTAGTTCTTCTTTGAGAGACATTGCCTTCACTTAACTTTCGGGCTTGCTAGCATGTTTTAGAGATAAAGAAATAAGCAAGATAGGATGGAAAAGTCCTGTAATAACGCTTATCGTATTACATATATAACCGATCATTACAACCCCTTCAGTGAGGATTACGACCTTACTTCTCACACCACTAATATTGTGTGTGTCAATTTTATATGTGAGTGAGGTACCTATAGTTTAAAGTCGATTTCGAACGACAGAATTTTTTGGAGAAACTCTTTGCCAGAAAGCTACTGAGAGGAAGCCGCCGTAGAAATATTTTTTTCGTATTTCCTTTTTTTTGAACTGTGGCCTCACATGCCTAATAAGCTACGGCGATTTCATTCATTATTACTTTAATTAACTGTCTTACAGCCCTGAACTAGAAATCAAGTTAAAAAGTATTTCATGTTACCCATCAAAAGAAGTTTAATGGCATCAAATGGCATGAGCTTGTGGTAGTCAAGTCGTGAATTTATTCTCTCTGGAATCGGTCACAATGTATGGTTCCAGTCCACTTCCGAAAGAATACAATCAAATGCCACTTCTAGACCATAATAGTTATCAAATAATGAATTTTATCGAATGAAATTAGGTTTTCCGCAATATTTTCTACCATAGCTTCTTCCAGTCCCTTATACTACAATATTGCTTGTTGACTTAGCTACCAAGCAAAATAGTACCTATTTTGCTGAAAAAAGATTTGTTAGAAAAATGATGTCATGATGTCATCATGTTATGAATGACCCCCTGGTATAATTTTTTCCATATGCATGGACAGAATAGTGGAGTTGCAAGCCCAAGTACTCTATAAGCACCCATACGAGGCGTAACTGCTGAGATGCTATCGGAATCAACAAATTCGCCGCACCATTAATAATAGAAATGGTATTTAGTGCAACGTAAGGCTAGAAATTGTGTTGGCTGTACGATGTGGGCTGTGGTCGTGGGCAGTATATGACAAGAGCATAGTACAAGAGCTCAATATTCATGAACTGGTCCTGTAATAGACAATGCAGGTGTTTTATTTGTTCTAAGGAAGGTTTTGCGAGAAACTAAATTTTAAAATTTTTAATTTTACTTGATATTGTCCCACCATAATTTCAACATCACTGTGTGTGAGTGAGTGTGTCGAGAGAGGGGAAAAAATCACTTTTTAAACTGAAACATGTTTTCTCTGCTAACATATTACAACAAAATTGCTGAAAAATTATTTGCTGATAAATCGCAACAATACGTATGTAAACTGAAAATAAGTACTTCATTCCACTCCATTCAGCTACTACTCCACACATCCTTTTTACACAAAATTTTTCTGTCAGCTTTGCTTTTGCTTGTCTGAATGCAGTTGTTTGCCCGTGTAGAAGCAGTGTGTTGGAATTGCTGTTGTTGCAACATGTTAACGGGATATGAGGCAAACGAAAATAAAATGAGTTGAAAAAAATATGCGAATCATTTAAAATAGGAAAGAAAGTCATGTGAAAGTAATACTGCACCTGGAGAGGATCCTAACACACACAGTTTTTATGATTTTTACTACTTAATTCAGTAGAATTGCTTACATTTGTTTGAGAAGTACAGTGTTATGACATAAATGCTTTAACAATTGCTTTTATTTACACTTTTAAACATTAAAACGCCTTAAATGCTGCTACAAAATTTTGTTGTTTTATTGCTCCTTAAACTATGCAATACATAATATTGTGTATACCGTTTCCTTAGCTCACACAACTCTTGAATATACACAGTGCTTTTTTACAGTTTCAAAACATGTTTTAAAAACATAAATAAAATTATATTTGTGGTGTTTTTTTGTTTTCTAGAAAAAGAAAAGTTTTAGAGATAAAAGAAGTTGTTTAGTTTTTTTTTTTTTTGTTAAAGTTTAGTTATTAATTGGAATTGTTTTAAAATTGTTTAACCTTAAACTTTTTATTTCACAAAAATAGTTTTCTATACATTTTCCACTCCTCCCTTTTGCTCTCTCGTTTTCTTTCTCTTTTCCCCTGTGCATGTTTCATTTTTTTCCTCTCTACCACACAGGAGACATGTGGTTAAAAGGTATAAAAAAATAATAAAAGAAAAAATAAAATTTTAAAAAATAATATAGTAATAGCACCATAAAGTATGCTATAGTTTTAAAGGCAATAAAGAGTATGCAACAGTAGATGGCACGTATGCAAATAAATCCTAAACAAATTATTATAAAACATGTAACTAAAGTTAACATTGTGGATTTGTATATACTGTACATATATACATATGCGTATAAAATTGTGTGTAAATTATAAACAAACAAGTTTAGTTCAAAAGCCCCTTAACATAGGCAGCATTAAATTGTTATTAAACGGATTCAAGATATTCAAGAATATGCAAACAAGAATTTCTAGCATATTTTTCAGCATTATTACAGGTAATATTTTCTTTTCTTTAAATTTTACAATAGCTTGCTCAGAGGCCTGAATTTCAAAGCCCAATTGGATTTATTTTTGATAGCCTTGCAAGGATCAATGGTTCTTCTGATGTATTATAATAAGTGTGCAATTATCCAGTAACTCTAGCACAACTGTTAAGACTATTGTATGGTTTGTTCCACTATTTTTCAAAACCTTGGCAGCATGTCCCTCAGAGGACAATAGCAGCACCGAAGAGAAGTTGATAAGGCAACACATTTTATATAATTTTCTTGGAGTCCCATTATATTAGGCACAGGATAAGTGCCTCACCATTTCGTGACCATTAATGTAGCATCATTTTACTCTTTTCTAACGTGTTTGTCTCGACCAAAGAGATTTTTAAATTCGACGCGTATCCTCAGTAATATCTGGAGCCCATCGAATTTAGAATAATTTTCTGCAATTTGAAGTCTTTACTCCATAAACTACTAAGATTCCCAATTACCTAACAAAGTTGTACATTGGCTTTGCGTCTTTAGGAGTAAAAATTCAAAGTTTTATTACTGTTCGGTTGATGTACTAGTGGCCCACAACCAAATAACCTACTGTACTGTCCTTAAGCTGTAAAGGGCTTTCCATTAGTGACTCCTTTTCCTCATAGTGACCTTCTGTCTCAGTAGGGGGGGGGGTCCTTCAGTGCCATTATGAATTTATGAACTAGAATAAGTATAATTTGTTTCAACTTCGCAAGGTTTGAGAAGAGTCAAACGTGTATGGTCATTACAACCCTTCATTCAGTTTGCGACTTAGCTTCTCACACCACTTTGGTTGTGTTAGACAGATTTTTGAGAAACTTTTCATTGCAATTTTATTTCCCTTTCAGAGTCTTTGTCTTTGTCTTTTTTACTTATTTCGTTTTGTTGGAGATATCTGACCTTGAATTTGAACCATGGCCTCCAATTTGGTAAGCCAATACACTACCCACTACTAGACTACGGAACGGTTTTCGCCCCAAAGGCGATGTGGTAGTCCCCCTTCTGGCAACCATATCTACCCGCCCATTCCTATAGATTCCGGCATGAAGAGAGTAAGTCACAGTGAATCTAGAAGTCGCCGTGGTCTAGTACGTAGTGTGTTGGCTTATTAGACGAAAAGCCAGGGTTCGACCCCAGGCCAGACATCAAAATAAAATACAAAAAGTATTTCTTCGGCGACTTCCTCTCAGCAGATTTTTGGCAAAAACTCTGAGAGTAAATAAAATTGCCATGAAAAGTTTATCAAAAATCTATCGCTCGGAGTCGACTTTAAACTGTAGGTCCCATCACTCATGTAAGAAATTAACACACACAACATAAGTGGTGTGAGAAACTAGGTCGTAATCCTGACTGAAGGGTTGTAATGACCAATTATGTATGAATCCTATTATCAGGCTATTGATGAATAGTTCCACAATAATTACGTAGCGAAAGTTAAAATTGTAACAACTAAGTCTGGCTTCAGAGGATATAATGCCTTCTTTTCTCCAATCATACCATTCCAATCTCCTTCCCATTTCACAAGAAAGGTTCTGGCCTCATAAGCGATGTGAAAGTTCTCCTATTGTCAACAACATCTGTCTGCTCATGCCTGTAAATTCCAACATGAGGAGAGTTAGCCATCGCGAATCTTTTATCAACATTTCCTTCATTATTGTTCCCATCTAAATTACCACCAAGAACTGACTAACTTAGAAGTCACCAGCCTTAGGTGCGATGACTGTAAACTTCTTTTGGTTTGAATTGGATGATCTGGACACAAGTGCACATTTTATATCAACGGAACGGTGATTTGTGTCACGCAGCATATGTCATATTGAATATTCTGAACGACCGATTTGTGGGCATGGTTATGTCATGTGAAGACGGTGTGAATCCACCGATACTACTACTATTTGACCTCGTTAGACTTTTCCTTGTGAGCTTTCTTAAGCTGTCGATGTAAGTGAATTAATTGCAAACTAGAGCAGTT
The DNA here is from genome assembly GCA_936449025.2 of Sarcophaga subvicina. Taxonomy (NCBI): domain Eukaryota; kingdom Metazoa; phylum Arthropoda; class Insecta; order Diptera; family Sarcophagidae; genus Sarcophaga; species Sarcophaga subvicina. The sequence goes on from OW388084.2 coordinate 27,840,160, forward strand.
TTCAAAGCAAACATAACCCATGTCATTAGTGAAATTCAGTCTGATTTATGCACCAGAGTTATGGAAAATTGGATATTTCGGCATGAGAGTTGTATACCACGATCAACAAAAAATAGTGAGAAGTTCAGATCTACTCATGGATTTCATTTATCATCTAAACTTAAGTTAAGGCACATAAGGACTAAGTAATATTGTGTCTTGCATGCATGGAAATGGCTCCTTATCAAACGATCACATTCGGAGATTCCCTACCAATCGCCAAAGAGCTTGGTCATCGGTCGAAGGAATATGAATAAAAGAGTTAAAGATCGATATCTCTCTATAACGACCCTACCTTTTCTTTTTGCCAGTACTACGACCTATTTTCCTACATCACCCGTGTTGTAGGTACATATATGGTATTGAGCTTTGTTGATTGATAGGGATAGCGTAGCGTTTTCTTTGTTGTAGATATTATAAACTCTGGGCTTAGAGATGAGGAGGAGATGAGACTATTCTTCACCTACTGTGTACATGACCGGCACTTTAAAGGAGGAGAAAGGCTGCCTACTACACACAGTTACTAAAGTATACATACGGTTAACAAATTTCAGAAATTTTTTAACCAATCCGTTTTCGTTGAAAATCTTTATAGTTTCCTTGATGTTAAGACGGTCTTTTGCATTGGTTAAAAAAATTCTGAAATTGAACTGAATTGTAGCCCTGCACAGGCCCACAAAATTATACATCCGATTAACAAATTTCACAAATTTCTGAACCAATGCAAGACCGTCTTAAAATCGAAGAACGATGTCAGACAATTATAAAGATTTTCAACGAAAACGGATTGGTTAAAAAATTTCTGAAATTTGTTAACCGTATGTATACTTTTGTGGTTGAGTGTATATAGAAGATATGAATAAACTGTCATGTATTGATATTGGCAGGATAAGTCACTTCATCGGAAGCTCCGAGTGGTTCCTGGACTAGGGGAAAATGTGAAACCGTGGTATCACAATGGGCCCCATGTTTGGCTTAAGTGTTTCCGCTCATAACTCCTTGATAGGACGGCCGCTTCTACATACCAACCTTCCTATAAACTCTAGGTGGCAGTTTGTTTGAGGTCTTTCTTAATACCCTTTTTGGAGATTGACTCTTAACTTTTTAAATTTAAAAAAAATTCTCTAGATTTTTAACCTAGGATTGCTTGGGTTTTTAAACTACACCATCTCACCTATATTTTGCATATGATGAGAGGCAAAAATACTGCAAAAACTAGTCATAAAATTCTTTTTTTGGACCCTACACCGGCAGCATTATAGTTGTAAGCGATATTCCATTACCTTTGCTGAATACCTGAGTTTCTTACATTTGTTGTTACCCGCTGATTTCTTGTATGCGAATGAAATATAAAAAGGCAAAAATGGTATGGCACTGCGTATAAAGCACAGGTCCTATATGGCTATTGTTGTTGTTGTCGTGGTTACTACGATATACCATACATTGGCTTCCTAGGGATACCTATTATTTATTTATAATGGTTAACAAGCTACGTTTTTCTTAGTAAAACTCCTGGCAGGTTATAACTATTCATGGTGCACGAAAAACTCTGTATACATGGGTATGTGTATGTGCGTGTATTGGTGAATAAAGAAAAATTCATATGACATGACCATAAACATTGAAAAGAAAACTAAAAAAAAAACTTATTACAGTAAAAAGAGCTCGTAAACAAGTAAGTGAGTGAGTGAGTGAGCAAGTGAGCAAGTGCACAAGTGAGTGAATGTAACCGTAAACGAAAGAACACAATTTAAAGGATATGAGCTGGTTATGTTTATGTAAGGATATCAAAAATGAAACATAATGTAACTGTTTGTGTTGTGTTTGTGTTTGTGTGTGCCATTATTGTGTTGTTGTTCCTGTTGTAGTTGTTTTTAAAAACTTGTCAAGATAACAACGACACTCTGACAAAAAGCAGAAAAAACTGGGAGCTAAAAAAGCAGTACAAATAAGAACTCTAACAAGGACTTCATGTCCAATTCATTATGAATTACAAGTTTAACGTTTTGACTGTTGCTGTTCACTTTGCTTGCCATTCGTTCTCTCTCTCTCTCTCTCTGGCTCTTAGAATACCGGAATAAAATGGCATGATTATATGGTATTATGTGTATATTTTATGGCGGAGAATGAGAACGAGTAACTATTTATGATTTTTATTTAAGCATTTCATTTTTCAATCTTTCTTTTCTTTTCGTTTTTTGTGGATTTCGTGTTGAGTCCAAATAGTTGTACATTTACTTTGCAAATGTAAATAAATAATGAGCCACAACTGCCATTGCATACTTTGCTTAGTGTTTATCATATTAAAGCATAACTTAAGGTGTTTAAGAAAATTAATTTTCTGATAACACCAAAGTTAGCAAACGGCGACTGAAAGAAAGGAAATTATTATTCAAAAACTTATGTTTATTGCTCAAAAGAAATGATTAAAGTTGTGTGTAGAACTTGACTTTAACCGTAGATCGAGCTTATGTATCACTTTTGATATATACTTGTAGTGACATAGAATTGTCACGATTATTGATAGATTTTGTTAAAAAATTTAAATATTTTAATTCATTTTAATAAAACTATTTATTTACCGTTATTACCTTTTATTATCACTTTAATGAATTTTGCACCAAAATTTTTGGCATGATGTACATTGGCATGGTTTTCTACAAAAAAATCAAGCACTTCATGTCAGCTTGGTTTTATTTCTTTTTAATTGGTAATAATTTGACGTCTAACACCCTACTTTGTGGCGATTTATAAGTTTCCAATTGCTTAGGTAGGACAGCTTGTTGGCACTCGCATCAGTAACACTCTCAGTTGAGGGCTGGCTGAAACCTGATGGTACAAACCATTCTTGTGATTCGTCATGTGAAGTATAAAAAGTTCCCGTTGCAATAGAACATCAACAATAACAATTTTCTCTCTTTGAATATGACTTGAAAAGGTAACAAAACAAAACAAAAGTAAAGAAAACATATGAACCATGATTTATATAAATATCCTTAAATTAATTTCATTAACAATCACTGTAAGTATTCCATCATTAAGTATCAAATTTCAATTAAATTCCCTGGAGATAATTATCATAATAAAACTAAAAAGTTTTAAAATTCTGTTGCTAAAAAACTTTAATTTGAAATGAAAATATACCAAAACGGAACATAAAAACATAAGCATCATTATTGAAATATATTTTCTTTAATTTTCTTCTCTTTTAGGAGAACAAAAAATTCAATTTTTAAAAATCTTAAAAAAAGGATATATGGGCTGCTCTGAAAGTATGTTAGCTTATCCCAAACTATTTATACAGTATTATTTCTTGCATAAAACTACAAGTTGTGTGATAAAAGTGTTATGAAAATGGTTAAAATTTTCTAACAAAAAATTAAGATAAATATATATATATTTTTTTTAGAAAAAAATATTTTTCATTCGAATTTCAAAAAAAGGCTTTAAGCATGATTATTAAATGGTGGAAGATTTTCAGCTCATTTTACGAAAAGGCGTAATAGGTGTAAACATATCATTATCAAAGCGAATGATTCTGTTATCTCAAACGTACGTAGTTGACCGAAATATTATCATCTGTAATAAAACATGGGACGAAAGACATTTTTCTAATGTTTGTCTGTCACGTGAGATAAATATGAGAAGAGCAGTAAGAGGGATTCTACAACATTTCAGGAAACAGCTGCTAGCAATATGCGTGAAAAGGCAGTTTGTTCTGTTCCAAGTAGTACCATATTTGGCGATAAACATCCTGCTGTAATATTTGTTGCTGCCAATACTTTCTACAGTTCATAAGACGAGCTTCTATTTTCTACATCTCCAAAGTCTTTAGCAGCAGGAATATTACATATATAATTAATTTATAATCGGTCATTACAACCTTACGTTATAAATTGGAAATGTTGGACCTGAGGTTTGAACCTTGGTCTGACGTCTAATAAGGTAACATGCTACATACTAGACTACGACTACTTCAATTAATATCAAGAACATATCAAGAATAAAAAATTCAACCTTTTTACTTTGGTCGTTCAATTCGTTAACTTTCAATTCTTTCTCAAAAACCATAAATATTGTATTATTTACGATAAAACTTCACAAAATCTTTGAAATCTTAAAAAAAATTACATACATGACACCAAAAAATCGCTAGGAAAGTCGTATGTATCAAAAATGATACACAAGCCAGAATTATGAAGTTTTTAAATTTTGTAACCCCTGTTTGAAATTTTCAAAACAAGCGTACACAAAGAAACCAAGATGTTGTCCGTTAGTCAACATAATGGAAAATTCATCTCTTCGATGTTAGGTTAGGTTAGGTTAAGTTAGAGGACGTGTACTTGTCAATTAAGACAAGTACAGTACCCGGGGGTCGAATTGACCCATTGTACAACGTCCTAGTTTCTCACCCCACTTATGTTGTGTGCGTTAATTTTTATACATGAGTGGTGGGACCTACAGTTTAAAGTCGACTCCGAACGACAGATTTTCGAGAAACATTTTCATGGCAATTTTATTTACTCTCAGAGTTTTTGCCAGAAATCTGCTGAGAGGAAGTCGCCGAAAAATACTTTTTATATTTTGTCTTTGATGTCTGGCCTGGGGCTCGAACCCTGGCTTCTTTTGCATCTAATAAGCCAACACACTACCTACTAGACTACGGCGACTTCAGAAACTTCTTCTCTTCATTGACTTCTCTTCGATGTTTCCACATGAGCATTCAACAAAACATCTAAACTGACATGGATTAATTGGAAAGAAATGCGTTTCATGCTTTATATCAATGGTCTTCTAAACTATCTAAGAGAATACGACTCATTCAGGCACATGTAAGGAGCATCCTCCCTCATCTACTACTGAGAGATGATTATTAGTCTGACACCATAAACCTTGCCAGTCATCAAAGCCCTCAGGACATGGTTTACCTATTCAAGTGTTCTATCAGGTCCACTTGTAGGTTAGTTCGATACATAATGGAAAACATGTTTAACTAAATTTGGTGATAGAGTTTCGTTCTAAGATCACAGGTGATGAACTAAAACATGAGCCTTTTAGCAAACTTAGGGAAGATCGATATGATTAGGTCATGGATGAAATTCACGTCAAAGAGCATTAATCGTTTAATAACTAGACCTGGACCTTTACAGGGTAGCTGATATATAATGCAACAAAGTAAAGCGCTATATATTTTTAATTTTTTTTAATTTTATTGTTCAAAAGCAAAAAAATGTTGGAAATAACATCAAATTTTAGAATCCGTTTAGATTTGTTCGAATTGGCCACCTTTGGTACGAATTATCGCCTTCAAACGGCCGACATGCCATCACAGGCTGCACGAAAGTGGCTCTGCGTTATTTTGGCCCAATCCCGGCGAAGCGCCGTCTTGAGATGATCGACACTTTAGTATTTCTTAGTGAGAACCTTACTCTCCAAAATGCCCAAGGCGCAAAAGTCCAACGGATTGAGATCCGGAGATTTTGGTGGCCATTGTGCGGTTGAAATGAAGCGAGGAACCTCCTTCTTAAGCCATTCTTGGTTGACGCGTGCTGAGTGCGGTGGTGCTGAGTCGTGTTGGAATGTCCATGGTCTGCGGCCGTAATGTTTGCCTGCCCAGGGCTTCAATACTGTCTTTAAGGCATTTTACCGGCATTTATTTTGACCCCACGGTCGATGAATACGAGCGGGGAGCGACCATCGGCCGTTGCGGCGGCCCACACCATTACCATCGGCGGCGCTTGAGTTCTGGTGGCCAATCGCAGGTGTAAATTTTCAGCTGACATCTTTAGCAAGTAAACCCGATCATTTTGTTTGTTCACAATCTGCTCAATTTGGAATAGCTTCTCATCGGAGAAAACCAAATTCGGTAACTGGCCACTTTCGTGCAAGCAAAGTAACTCCTTGGCTCTTTCCAGTCTAACTTTTTTTTGTCCATCGGTGAGCTCTTGCACTTTTTGGAACTTCCAAGGCTTTAGTCCAAGCTCATTTTTCAATATGTGTTGCATCCGTTCTCGCGATATGTTCAGCTCACGAGCAATTTTTCTACCACTGCGGCGTGGATTTCGATCAAATCTGGCCTTCACTTTTCGGATCATTTCTGGTGTTGTTACCATTTTTTTTCGTCCACTTTTTGGACGCGATGCAACACTGCCAGTATCACGGTAACGAGCAATGATACGAGAAACAAAAGATTTATTCACATTTAAATGCTGGAGGGCTCTAACGATAGCCACCTGTGGTTTTCCAGCCAAATATAAAGCAATCACACTATCACGCTTGAATTCCATCACGAATAACTTTTTTCTGAATGCAATATATCAAAATGCTTTTGTAAGCTTGTAAATAATAAAATGAACTGTCACTGGAATAAATCTGTCAGCTGTCAGACGAGCGGTTTACAAATGATAACAACCTGAAGTTGGTTGCAATACATATCAGCCACCCTGTATATTTCTCTGTCTTATTCTTTCTAGAGCCAATTTTTTGAATGATTGAAGCAATGGACCCCTTAGAATATTAGCCACCTTACTAGTAGACCTGGACATTCACATTACTATTCATAGAGCAAATTTTTTCAAATTCTTTTTCAGTTTTTTTCTGTATTCCTGTCACATTTCCAAACCGAATTACACACACATTTAATTACTTCTCTTGAAGGTTACATGACAGCTGCTAACACGTATAATGTAATCTCCTCCGCAAGGCAACAAAAGTTTTTGTCGGTTAGCAAGGAAAAAAAAGAAAAAAAAGAGCGTGTTTGCTTGATCTACTCCCAGAAAAGCAAGTATGACGACGTGCAATTTAATTAAAGATTTATTGGCGATTAAAAACTCATTTGAAAAGTTCCTTGAACTTACTTTTACAAGTGGATCCATGGCATAATACAGCCGCTGGCAATTTTCCAATAATTAGTCCAACAACCAAAAACTTGTGTTTTTTTCTGTTTTTGTTTTTGTTTTTCGTTCGAACAATATCTTTACAAAAGATTCTCAATAAAACAACAACAACAAAAACAAAAAAAGAGGAGAGAGAGAGAGAGAGAGTACTTATAGGAAACCGAATAGCAAAAAAACGCGAGAAAACCATCAACACAAAAACAAAAATAAAATTGTTTATGAACTTAAGTTTGACCTGAGCTAAAGGATAATAAGCAGAAGGCGAGATGACTTTGGGTTGGCGTAGGAATACGCGTGTGTGTAGGTTTAAGAATAGGTGTGCGGGAAAGTTCATCATAAATAAAATTTAACTTTCAATCAAAGTACACACATACACACACTCATGCACTCACATATTCACTCACTCTCACACACATACCTATAAAAACCCAGGGTTTTTATTTGAAACACTCGCATGCACGTTTATTCACCTTTTAGGCTTAAACTTTGGTTGCCTGGTAATAAAACTCTACGCGGTTGGACTGACTCTCTGTCTCCCTTTGTATCCCCAGGTTTTCTGGCTGGGAAAATTGTTTGTTGCCTGGTTCGTTGGCTGGTTGTTGTTTGGCTGACTGGCTATTTAACCATGGCGTAGATTTTTCGTTGTTCATGTTGTTCATGTTTTCACCGTGTTTTTTTACGTGCTTTTGCAAGGTTTTTTTAACATTTTTTGTTTGTTGTTGTTGTTCTTTTCTGCCTATAAAAGAAAATCAACAACAACAACAACTACAACTACAACAAAAACATAAAAATTTAAGCAAAACAACTGAAAAAAAATCGAGAAAATTATTTGCACAACTAATTAAAACTGAAGTTTCCGCTGTATGCGGTGGTATTTCCCTAGAAAATGTTTACCATGTTTATCAGGCATGCTTTTAACCAGCCCGGCTGACTGCCTAGCTGACGCAAATGTAATGCTAAATATAAATGAAATGAAATAAAAGTTGGCATTGCTTTTCCTTTACCTTATTGCCTTAGCAATGAAAAACAAATCTGAATCTGAATCTGAAATTGTACATTCGCGTCTGAATATGTGAAAACATATTCAAAAGGTCTCATTATGTTTTAAACGAAATACGATAATAAGGCAATTAATGTAAGCCTGTACTGTATGCCACAAATATGTACCTGAAATTAAGCGGTTCTCAAATACAGGATACTTAGTCAAAAACGAATTCATATGACAGCGATTCTAGATTGCTTGGCTATGTAGTTCAGGATTTAATAGCAATACGTTAACACCTCTAATGAAGTCGTCATGGTCTAGTAGGTAGTGTGTTGGCTTATTAAACATAAGGCCACGGTTCTAATCCCAGGTCAGATATGTACAACAAAATTTCTTAGGCGACATCCTCTCAACAGATTTCTGGTAAAAATTCTGAGAGTAAAAAAAGTGTCATGAAAAAGTTTATCTCTATCGTTCGGAGTCGATTTTAAACTGCTTGTACCTCCACTCATTTATAAATTGAACACACACAACATAAGTGCTGTGAGAAGCTAGGCCGTAGTCCCGACTGAAAGGCTGTAATGGCCAATTAAGACGTATACAATACCTCAACATAAAGTCTACTATCATCAGTCCAAAAGTGTTTCCCTATGCTAATTGGGGAAATATAGTAGTTTTTCCATCCATGTGATATCAGCTACACGTTCTGTATAAGGCAGAGAGCAGGATGATAAAATCTCTGAGCGTATTTTGTGTAATCTTTACATTGAAGGAACAATGGCGTGGAATAATACGTGCGGATGAAAGTGAATTCTAAGTAAGTTGGTGGGGAGAGATAGCTGCCCCCCAAGGAAATCGAATGAATGCGTTTAGGCCACTTGTGGCCCTTTGTGATACCACACTTTTCGTCAATTATCCCCTAGTCCTGGAACCACTTAGAGCTTCCAATGAAGCGACTCAAACTGGCGATGTCTAAACTTGATAGATTACCATCGATGTAGTTAGCACCAAGATGTCTCTTTTTGCTTTGGCATAGAGCCGGGCATGTCCCCAGTAGGGGAATAACAGTCTCATCTTCCTCCTCATCTCTGCAACTTCTGCAGAAATCACTTGCGAGGTGCCCCAGACAATGCGCCTATCCCGCAATGCCCCGTCACGACTCCGACATCTACACTGAACATGCTTCTTTGCAACCTTGCAGTGCGCCCTCCATCCAGCCTTGGCCTAATATTCTGTTCCATTCTGTCCGTATCTGAAGCCGTTCATCTGCGAGTCTGTGACGGCATTGTCAATCATAAGCCTTCATGCCCCCAGAAGGACTCCAATAGTCAATAATTTGTCAGAGAGTTAGATGGTCGTGCCGTGCCTGGCCAGTTCATCCGATTTGCAGTTACCAGGGATATAATTTTGTTCCGGAACACAAATGGTGTGGACATCATATCTTTCCGCCACTCCGTTTTGGAGTCTGCGACAGCCGTACACCTTTTTGGAGTTCATTACGTTGGAGCCCAAAGCCTTAAGAGCCGCCTGGCTATCGGAGAGTATGGTGATGTTTCAATTTGAGACATTTACATCCCAAATAATCGTAAATGCAGTCTGTATAGACAACACTTCCACCTAAAGACGCTGCAGAAATCTCTGCCGCCTGTATTGCTAACATGTAACCATGTAGTAATATGGCAACCTTATAGATTTGGCTATACCGATTGACTCCAAGTAAATTCCGCAATGGTTCCTTTCAGTTGCAAGTGAATTCTAACTGATATTATAAAATATATCAGTTACGACAATGTCAACCAACTAAAGTATGCCATGTATTTGCCAAAAAATTCATTTAACCATTCACGATATAATTTTTTTAGACACAATTCCAAAGGCCTTCTAATAAAATAAATTGTCATAACAAATTCGTTCATTCATATCGGCCAAGCAGTCAAACCCCCACAGTTTAAACAGTTTGCCTTTAATTTTGCAAAAAAAAAAAGGTTGTAACGCCTAAAATCATACTACGAAAAAAAATTTGTTTACAATTTTCATCTCTGCACCCAGTATCTTTTACACTTTGTATGCGTGTTTATAAGTGAGTTCGTATGCAAATAAAACAACGTGTTTTTTGAAGTTATTTTTTTGTTGTCGTAGTTGTTGTTTTTGCATTTTAAAATTGTATGTGTTTTTAACGAGTTTTATGGCAACAAAGAAGCGTGAAAGTAATATAAACAATTTAAAGCATACTTTAAGGCACTTTATTTATATAGCATAAAGTTGGGCAATAATTTAAATATATTATGGTGATTTTATACAATTTTAATCAACTCTTTTGTTGTTCAACATATTGAATGCTTGCATAGACGACGACACACGAAAGTCATAAAAATATATTAAAAAAATACAACATTTAATTCGTATATAAGTAAAGTTGGATTTACGATAAATTTATTTTAAATCGCATTCAATATTGTCTACGAAATTCTGATAAATATTTATACAGGCGTGAAAGAATTGTAGGCAAAATGTTAAAGTCACCTTTAAGGTTACGTAATAAATTTTCGTAAATAATATCGCAAAATTATTATATCGGTAAAAATGGTTAACGATAAAGAATACTGGGTCTATTAACCAAGACACAAACATTATAGAAACTATAGAACTTACAATTTCCTTCTATTTCGACATATAAAAAGTCTTTGGTATGTCATTTATTTTATATGAATTTTTTTCTTCAAAGGGATTCCATGCCATTATTTATAATGCTGTGTAGAGATACAATAGTTCAGCACCTCATATGTACTCAGGAATACGCTGTTTATTAGCCTCAGGTCATTCTTAATAATATCATGGCTGAAATCTTTTCTTGTTCAAACCCCACAAAAGCTTAGACAGCCTAAAGCCTATTGCTTGTCTTCTATCTATCCTCATATACATACATAATTGGTTATTACAACCATTCAGTCATGATTGCGACCTAGCTTCTCTTAGGGTTACGACTTAGCATCTCACAAAGTGATGTTAATTTTATACACGAGTGGTGTGATCTACAGTTTAAAGTCGACTCTGAACTTTAGATTTGTGAGAAACTTATTCATGGAAATTTTATTGACTTTGAAAATTTTTGCCAGAAATATGCTGAGGGCCTATCACCGAAAAAATATTTTTCAGATTTCGTTTTGTTTGAGATATCTGACCTGGGGTTTGAGTCGTGGCTTTATTGACTCTCAAAATTTTTGCCAGAAATCTGCTGAGATCCTGTCACCGAAGATATTTTTTCAGATTTTGTTTTGTTGGGTTTGAGTCGTGGCTTTACGTCTAATAAGCTAACATCCTACCGACTAGACTATGGCGCACTTCTATCTTCTCTTTCTCTAAATATATCCTTCCAAACACCCCTTTCCATACCATATATAGATTCTGATTCCATCAACAGCCTGGAAGTACAGTTCCTTATGAGTTCATCTGCCTGCTTATAACCCCATGGTCCCAGAATATTTGAAAAACTTCCGCTAATCTCTTATATGTTCTCGATCCCTTCGTATACCATACAATGGCTTCCTTTTTAATAGAACATGTAGCCTCTAAGTTACTTCATTCGTTTTTGTTACTACGTTTTGTTGTTTAAAAAATCACGGAGTCTATCGGATCAATTAATGGGAAGCTGTAAGGCATTATATTTATTAGGTTAAGAAGTCCGCCGATAAAACTGACGTAAGACATATCTTCTATTACCCTAACCATTGTCTGAAAAGCTCTCGTCTTCACAATAATATACAATTGATCCAAAGAGCCTCCGACTCGACTGGATAACAAATGCTCGTTGTTTTCCGATTTGCTCAGCCTGCCCAAGCAATCGTCCAATAGGTTATTATTGGTCTGACAATCATGGTGCACATTCAGGACAAAATCCTTGGGTTACTTAGCCAATATTTATGGCTTTTGCCGAAGAGTTAGTCCATGTCAAGACAGTGATATTCACAGACATTATACCTCCCATTTCCTTATATTCTATCACCCTAGAATTTTTTTTAATTCAGGAAATTTTTTCTTGCCGAGGTTTATCCTTCCACGCACCATCGGCTCATCGCCAATCTCAAGATGCTAAATCATTCTCCTTAAAAACAATGAATGCAGTCTGATGCAATAAATAGAGAACGTAATGACAGCTTCTGGTCGACTACTCCACATATCGCATATATTTAGCTTCAGCATTGGAAGGATAAATTAGAAGAGGAATTGTAGTATATTTAACCAGCAATACAGCAGGTTTTCAGAAACATAACCTCCACTGAAGTTGTAAATATAAATACCGTACCGTTTGAACACTAAGCACTTAGACAGGATAACAAATAGGTTAGATATGTCGGGAAGTGCCACCTCTTCAAAAGAAATGGTTCTGAGTCAGCAAAATTGTTATTATTGTTATCAATACATGTTCGCTTAGCTCGTTTTTTATAGGCAATGACAAGTGTCAAAATCTAGAAGAGGGAGATGCTGTCTGACAGGTGTATGTGTATGTAACCAAAAGGAATGAGGAAAGCAGTTTCTCTAATTTCAGACTCACAAGCCTATTTTTAGGTTCTACAATATAGAGCTCAAGATTGTTTACGTATTTTTTCCTTTATCTAAATTAAATGTCATATCCCTGCTTATTATGAAACTAGCACGCCTTAAAATATGCAACATTTTTATATTTATTTATGACACCCTAAAAGTATACATTATATACATTATTTATTATTGTTATTATTCCTTTAGGAAAACTTAAAACAAACAAACCTTTACTTTAAATATCCTTTAGCAACATTTTAATTGCTGCTGCTTCTGTAAGGATCCTTATTCAATGGCTTTCGCTACCCTTTCAAACAAGATATTACATTTCGTATTAGTTTGTGTGTAAGTGTGAGTTAGGGAGTGTATTTGAAAAACAATTGTCAAGCATTTGACAGCTTTTAACTGTGCTTGTATTTTAACCTAAGCAGCTTAGCAAAGCTTAACACCGACATTTAGGCACTGAAAATTGAGTAGGAGAGCAAAAATTAAATCCTTTTTTATAACAAAAAACGAGGCTTCCTGGCATTTATGCCGCTTTTAGAAGAAAAATAAGGCAAATGTCCATTTTGACGTTTATATTCGTTTAGAAAAATACTAGAAAGAAACAAAACACGAATTGTCTGTTTTGTTTTCTTTTCTTTTTTTCATTGTTTTTAATTTAATTTTTTTTTATTTTTTTTTTTTTTTTGTATTTTCAACTTAAGAAAATTACTGTAATTTTTTCTTATTTATTCTCATTTATTATTTTTCTCTCTTTCTCGCTGTTATAAAACTGTCAGTTATAAATATGTGGGTTGTTTGGATTTTCTTGCCACATTTTTTCTGATTTTGTTTCTGATTTTTTTTCCATTTTTCCTCAAACAGCAAAACGTCTAAATTGTGTGGCGCATTGCAGTTTTTTGGTTTGGCAATTGTTTGACTTGACGGTACAATTCTTTCCGTTTATTTTTTTTTTTGTTCTCTCTTCACTACTATTACAATTTTTTTTCGTTATTTTTTTGTAACGAATTGTAAATTCTAACGAAAGGGGATTATAGAAAAATCATGCCAAAATGTCAGTTTTAAAAATAGAACAGAAAAATAGCAAAGAAATAATACAAGAAAAGCTGAAGAATATAAAATGAAAATGTCAAAATAATTGCAGTTGTTTCTGATTGAAGATAATTACTTTGATATCGTCATGCACCCAGCGGTGAATGACTGACTGGGCTGCTTACCAAAGCAAAAGTTAAATTGACGGTACACTTTGGGTGTGTGTTTTTTTTCTACTCTCCTCAGACATTAAGATAATAAAATATTTATTTAATATTGGGTGATATAAAAAGTATTTACGGGGTTCTTTATTTGGCAAAGATTTCTAAATCTATTTTATTCAAAAATGATTTCAAAACCTGCCAAGGTCTTCAGCTGTTACGTATCATTCACCTAAAGTATCATTCATACAGTGAAAGGATTGTCTTTTGCCGAAAATGGATCGCTTAACAACAGAATAATGCCTAAAAATCGTTAAAAACTACAACAAAATTGGTAATTCAAACCTGTGATGACATAGATTTTCGAGCTTTACGGGTAATCCACCCATTTTTTTCACGCCGAGGAGGGGTAAATGTACCTAACCGCACCATAGAGGAAGTCGTCACATCATCCGTGTGTAGGGCCCTCACCCACTAAATCCCCCCTCTCTCCTGTGGACTTGTTTGTGCCCACTCCGAAACTACGGTGGTATTACTTCGGAGTGAAGTCCTTTTGGCCCTTTGGCCTCTCCATGTTCATATCCGCGTCCGGATTGCGTATCGAAAGTTGAGGAGACATCTAAGTGTCTCCACTATTCCTTTCGTCTAAATCATCGTTTCGGTTTCGCTTGGCACGTGTGACTGTATCAGCTATGCCGTCATGCTTACTTGTTCTGCAGCCTCAAGATCCCTCTTTTTCCGTCTCAGAATGCGCTCTACGTAATTTACCACGAGGTCCAATTTTCACTACTCGCAATCATGACCCCGACAACGTTAGCGGCTGTGAGCATTTCAACTGCCGACGTCAGTACAGAGCTCCCATTGCTTATGCAATTGGTAGGTTAAGTTAGGTTCACTGGGTGGGTCAGGGAGGAAAATCAGAGGCGTTGGGGGAATGGATCAGGATATTATGGATATAGTTGTCTATGGCCTGCTATAGACAGTGATAGCACTGGGCTTAGATTAGGCCAGTCTGAGATTAGTTGTTGGATTTATTACAGGTCACTGCGAAATTAGGCTGTCGACAAGAATCTATCAGATCTGTCAGATCTGTCAGATCCCAGCAGGACTACTGTAGGGTATGTTGCGACGAGTAGGAATTGGAAACTATCCAACTTATCCTCTGTAACTTCTTTGAAGGTTTGGACTCTTCGTCGAGTGCCAACATTCAGAGTGTCCATAGATTCATCAATAGGTTGAGTTGGTTTAGAAGTGCTAGGGCTTCAATATTGTAGTCGCGCTCTCTTGTGCCCCGTTATTAAAGCTCTCCATAGATTCATTAATAGGTTGAGCTGGTTGAGAAGTACTAGGGCTTCAGTGTTCTGGTCACGCTCTCTTGTGCGTTTGAGGTCTGTTTTGTTTCTCCGTCTCCTTATCCTCCCTTTCCTACCTCTTCTCCATTTGACTATCTCCTTTGTTATCCTCTCTCCCTCTCTCCTTTAGGACGTATTAAAATGGGTCATTTTGACCTTCCAGTATTGTAGTTGTGCCAATGACAAGTACACGTCCTCAAACTTAACCTAACTTAGGTTAGCGGGTAAAGCAAGTTCACTTGGCGGTCCATCATCATTGGTAAGATTATAAAGAAACTTCAAAAAGCTGATAACATAACAGATGTGCCAGGTGTTACGGATATTGTCTCCTCTATTAGATAAAGATTGACTGGTAATCCGAAAATGTCGATTATACGTGATTCTAAGCAATTGGGCCTGTATTAGTAAGCCAACTGACTATTTACAACGCCGTATGAAAATTCCGATTAGTTGCTAGGGCCATAGCCTTTCAATTCTGATTATCAAACAAAAATATCCTTCGGCGATGAAGTTCATTCATCAATCAGTGGGTAAATCAAAAACAAATGGGAGAATCCATAAGTGATTGTGGAAAATCAATTTTATCAGGCTAAAGTAACAATTTACTGCACCTTATATAGTAACATGGGGCTCTACATAAATAATTGGTCATTGCAACGCTTCATTCAGAATTATGACCGTGGGCTCACGCGTAATAAGCCAATACACTACCTACTAGACTACGGCGACTTTAACTTTTCACCTATTTTTTTTGAAAATGATTCTGAATGAACCGTCACCATCAAATCATAACATTAATACGACCGATTATGCCTTTATTGAATAAGAAGTTCCGAGAACGAATAATTTCACGTCTTGGAGATGCAAAATTGGCAACGAATATCATGTGACTTGATGCTGTTACATCAAAGACCGTTTCTACAAAGATAATCGCTTAAGAACCTAGCATAACACGGCCTATACGGTAACTGCATTAGAACTCAGTCAGTCAAGCAATCTTAATTTCTGCCGGGTTAGCGTATGCATTGTAGCCTGGAACATAATAACTTCGTTTGATCAATTCTGACTGTCCTTAATGAATTGCTTGCTTCCATCTGAACCAATCGTTTTATCAGGTTGTAGAACCTTCTTAAAATAAACAATTCATCTCCAGTTGCACTAGACACAAATCATTACCTTTCTCGAACGTAACTCAAACTTTGCCACCGTCTGCGAGCAAAGTTTAACTTTGCTTCGTCCATGAACTTTGTCCGCTTCAGAAATGGTTCGATTTCGTTCAGACAATTAAATTCTTAATTATTAATTCATATGGCATCCAAACTTCGAGATTGTTGGTGAATCCAGCTTTCTCCATATGATCTCAAACAGGGTCGTAATTGATGCCAACTTCCCTAGCGATGTCTATGCTACTTAAGTCCAGATTTTTTGAACGCGAAGCTCATTTTTGACATTAAAAGTACCACACCGAAATTGAGCAAGCTATCGCGTTGCTGTTTTCCTAGTTACAGGATTGTTTGCCAGATATATGCGTATTAAAACCTTCTATTAGCCATTCTTTCCATACAAATTCAATTTTTTCAACAAAAAATTCCTACGGTAGACACAAAATCATGTCTTTAAACTAGTTTCCAATAACTCTGTTAAACAGCCAAAGAATCTCTCAAAAATTTAATTGTTTTTGTTGTTGTTGTTATGCAACGTTAAAATGCCGGCAAATAGTTGAGAAATTCCCAATAATACGAACCATTGTTCTGCTGCTGGTTAATGTGTGTGCATTACAATGGCATAATTGAATTAAAATCTCGTAAGGATATTGTTATCCTACAACTACAACCAGTAAATGTTAGAGTATATGCCAGCTGAGAGGCATTACCCACTACAAAGGCACTCACTCACTCAGTCACTCACCATCATACAGTTCACTTCAAATGGTGTAATAACAGCCGAGTTGAATTCTAAACCACTATACTGGCTATAATATACGATTTATCCTTAAGCATTTTAGAAAACTACACAGTTAATGCCACCACTACCGCCACCACCACCACCATTATTATTGAAACCGACAGCATGTACTCCATTGTGCCATTGTGTTTGTAATGTAACAAGAACAAGAAAAGGAAGTTGCCACAAAAAAACAGAGTCACACTCGGTTACAACATGTTTGAAATCGTATACGAAATAGAAATTCTACACCAAATAACGGAAACAAAACAAGGAATTTTAAAAAAAAAATCGTATCAAAAAAAAGGAAGAAAAAATAGAGAAAATCTACACCCAGAATACCAAAATAACACCTAAAAACGATATCCGTTTGGATTTTTAAACAAAAACAAACAATATTATCGCAGTGAATACTTTACAGCAGAGGAGAAAAACCAAAGTACAGTGGATGACAATAAAAAAATAATTGAAGTGAAGAACTAAATCAGATCATGAGCTACGGAAGTTGGTGTAGGCTTAAAGGAACAGGGAATCTAATATCGCCGTACGCGCCAGATTTGACTGCTAACTGCGCATAGTAGATGAGATGGTTGCTACACACTACCGTATTATTTCTCACGAAGAAGATTAGGTCGTCCATATCACGGCGTTTGATGAATGAAGGAGGATAAGATTATCACCCACTTCTTATGTCAGTAACCGTATTTGTTTGCACACAGAGTAAGATGCCGTCTGGATAGCAATAATGACATGGCCTCTGTGGTCGTTGGCACACTCCATGGATTTTTAAGAAATCCAAACTATTTTAAAGCATCCAATTTTCTGTTTTCAGTCTGAACTTAACAATTTGAAATTTTGGATCAAAACATTAATATAAAAAATGTTTGTGACGTAATGAAACACACAAAATTTTATGGAGATTACTTTTGGCTGTTGCAATAAAATGTCTTGCTTCAATTTCATTACTTGTTGGTAGTAATTTGACCAGGCTCCAGGTACTCACAATGCACAATTATCTTCCAATCCTTTCTTCCTCAAATCGCTCGTGCATAATAACCAAAGCCACAAGTCGTTGGTGTTCATATCATGCAATTCAGATCAAAAGAATTGGTAATCACAAACGTATTGTGCTCGCCGTAGACAGATAGATGACCTGCTCAACGACATTCTCAAAGAAATATGGAATGGTGCCATCGCCAGCGCAAAATCTACTTCAAACAGTGACTTTTTTGGATGCATTAGACTCTCTTGGATCTCATGTAGATTAGGTTAGGTTAGGTTAGAGGACGTGTACTTTTCAATTAAGACAAATACAGTACCCGGAGGTCGAATTGACCCGTTGTACAACGTCCTAGTTTCTCACACCACTGATATTGTGTGTGTTAATTTTATACGTGAGTGGCGGGACATACAGTTTAACGTCGACTCCGAACGACGGATTTTTAAGAAACTTTTTTCATGGCAATTTTATTTACTCTCAGAGTTTTTGCCAGAAATCTGCTGAGAGAAAGACGCCGAAAAATACTTTTTGTATTTTTGTCTTTGATGTCAGGCCTGGGGCTCGAACTCTGGCACACTAACTACTAGACTCCGGCGAATTCACACTTTGATTCAAGAATGGCCGTTATCAAGTCCCTTATGGAAGAACATTGCTATCCAGCTTTCTTCTAATGATTAGTAACTATTTGGTAATGAGCACCTAGTTTCCTGGCAACTATCCCACCACTTATATTCCAGTCTGTGCTTGATCGTGCTTGAAGTCGCCGTAGTCTAGTAGGTAGTGTGTTGGCTTATAAGACGTAAAGCCAGGGTTCGAGTCCCAGGCCAGACAACAAAACAAAATACAAAAAGTATTTCTTCGGCGACTTCCTTACAGGAGATTTCTGGCAAAAACTCTGAGAGTAAATAAAATTGCCATGAAAAGTTTCTCAAAAAATCTGTCTTTCGGAGTCGACTTTAAACTGTAAGTCCACCACTCATGTATAAAATTAACACCACAACATAAGTGGTGCGAGAAACTAGGTCGTAATCCTGATTGAAGGGTTGTAATGACCAATTATGTATATTGGTATGTATTTGCTTGATCGACCATAGTGAGGTGAATCCTTGTCATCAAAACTATCAAATCAAAAACAAGCAAACCAGCTCGCTGTCCTTTTTCTAGAGCCATTATCGTCTCCAAAGCCTTCACAAATTTTCTTCAGCTGCGCACTCCATAGTAAAAAAGCGAAGTATGGGTGGGCCATGTATCGGTTAAAACTTGAACCATCAATACTTAGATTTTTCTATTACGTCTCAAAATTCAGTTCTTTTTCTCCACTGAACGTAATGAATCGATTTGCGCAGGACCAACGTTGGGATTTATTGGGCCAACGAGAAACTGCACGATGATGTAGATTTTGCCATAAAAAATCATCTTTTCGAAAGAAGCTCATTTTTATCTTGGTGGTTACGTAAATAAGCAAAAAAATATTGCCATAGTTGAAGCTTAAAAAACCGACACGTGGTCTAGTAGAAATAATGCTCGCATTACGAGTAACTGTTTGTTACAGCTTGTGGAGAGGAGACATCATTGGCCCATATAACTTTAAAAATGAGGATGGCGCAACCATTACAATCAATAGAGAGACCTATCACAGCATGACAACCACTTTTTTGTACCTGCTCTTCTTGGCATTGATGTGAAAGGTGTTTGGCTTCAACAGGATGCTGCAACTTGCACACATCACATGCCGCAATCGATTTATTACGTCAAATGTTTGATGGCCATTTAATTAGCCGAAATGGTGATATCAATTGGCCACCAAAGACTAGCGAATTGACACCGTTGGACTATTTTCTGAGGGGCACCGTAAAAGAAAAGTGTTATGCCCACAAACCAGAGACAATTGAGCATTTGAAGGCCAACATTTGTGATGCCATTGCTGAGATAGGAACCCATACACTCGAATATTTTAAATGGAATTACATAATGAAAGCCTTCAATTAAATAATAAAAGTCCTGTGAAAAGAAAACGGATTTAATTTATTACAAGCTTTCCCATTCATTTCAAATTGAAATTTGAACACAATATTTCAGAGACGAAAAACCATTAAATTGTCACTCACTGTAGGCACGAAAAAAAACACAAGCACACATACGCACACAAGTACTCCAGTTTATATTAACAAATACATGAACACATTAACAGAGACACTGCAATGACAGTTAACTTTAGTTGAAACTGTTAGAGACACGCATTGATTCATTCTCCTTTAAATGTTTTCTGTCTGTTGTGCTGTTAATATGGCATGAGAATTACCCTCAGCCTCAAAGCCTCTCACTCTCCCTCTCTCTCTCTAGCACTCTCTTATTGTATTTTTAAATTAAATGTTAGTAAGTTAGTAATGATAGCATACACATATGTACATACCTATGTATGTAAGTGTATAGCAATTGTGGCTGATAAAGAGAGAAAGAGAGAGAGTGTATATTAATGTATTAGTGTTAGTGTTTGTGCCTATAATGTGATGACAATGACCGGAAAACATAGAGAAAACTAAGCGTAAAATAAACAATGGACTCTCCTTGTAATTCTTTTCATTTCATTTCAATGTTTGTCCGTTTGTTTGTTTATTTGTTTGTGTCTGTTGTTTGGTAAGAGTGGGTGTATTGTTCTCTATTTTTTTCTTTCTTTTGTTTGCTATTCTGTAATCATTACCGTTATGGTTGTTATAACTGTTGTTGCTATAAAGCTTTTCTCTTATTCTGTGCACAAACACAATGAAACGGTTACAGGCAATTTTTCTTGCTTTCATACAAGTGTGTGAGTGTTTCCTGACAATAAAACAATCATGAAACCCCAGCAAATATTTGGATGGACACTTCGTGATCTGTAATCCGGTAAAAATGCTGAATTACAAACATGATCAATCCAAGTTTTATGGGGCTTCGATGTTCTTCCAAATAATCTAATCAGAGACCTGCTGATCCCTACCCTGTCTTTGAAACTAAATTAAATAAATGGGTTAATAGGCCAGAACCTCGTCTCATAACCTTATCACCCCTTTAATCGCTCTATTTATAGTATATAGTACAGGATATAGCATTACGGTATTGACTCTTGGTCGGAGACATGAGAGTGCATGCCTATATTGTCCAAATTTATCTCCGGTTCAATTTTTCGGCGAGCGTCTTGATATTTCCAAAGAATAAGTAACAAACGCTTGAAAGTATATAACTTCTCATTGACATTTAACCTTATACGCTAAGCGATACGATATTCAAGGAAAGGTAAGTTCCGCAACCGCATCTGAATGCAGTATATTTAGCCATTCTAACATATTTTAGGCTGGAATACATCCGGCTTTTTAGGGAGATATTCCGTGCCAGCCATCGATTTAATCGCGTATCATCGCTATAATTGTTGGGTTGGATTGGAGCGCTATTCCCTAATCCGTAATCAGGTAAGAGGTATCTATAGAGGCATGTGTCTGAATGGATTACATAAAGTTATTGCACCACACTGGAATATAATCCTTGACAATCGTCGATTGAATCACGTATCACCACAGTTGTTGTATGGTTGGCTTGGAACGCTACTCCCAAAATCAATATAAGAAGGTATTCCTCTTTCCTGTTGAATACTATTAAGTGTGTCATTGACATCTGTCTATACAAGACCTTGAATTGTAATCTCCTAAAGTAAGGATAACAGGCACACAGCAGGGGCAATGCTGTTCAGTCCGCCTAACGTATAGGGGGTTTCAGTTATTTATAATAGAGTGCCTTCGTGGAAGTACAGATAGACTGAATAAAGAAATTACTTGACGCAAACACAAACTACTCGATGCTAAGGAGCATTACGAGTATTGGAAGGAAAATCGCAAAGGAAGAGGTGCTCTTCCGCGTCCTATGGAAACCTGCTAGCAAGGGATGCTATGGAGGATAGGAAGGAGAATCGCAAAGGGCTGAGATGCTCTTCCACATACTATAGAATTTTGTAAAGAACAAACTGCTAGTGACGCTTGAACAAATCGGATAGCTCTTACAATTCACACAAAAACTGCAATTGTAACACGAATCTCTGGAAATTAGAACTTAATCAACCTACGCTAAAGATGTAGAAAAATTAGGTGTATGGGTCATACTATTATTAGGGGAAATAGGACTACAAGAATGGGCAAAAGTTGAATTTCCAAGGTCGCATAGTACGACTTTATTATTCAATTCATATGGCTGCTGTGGCTGCCCTCACAGTAACTCTTTCGATAGGATCAATTTTCGTGCACTTTTTCTAGTGTATTGGGTCGTATCTCTTCAATGGCATCACGAATGTTAGCCTCCATATGCTCATTTCTCTCTGGTCTGCCAGCATAACACTTTTCTTTAAAGGCGTCCCACAGAAAATAGCCTAACAGCTGCCCATTGACTACACCATTGAGGCTAATTAAACAGTCATCATACGTTTGACGCAATAAATCGACTGTGGCATGAGATGTGTGGCATGTTGCACCATCCGGTTGAAACCAAACATCGTTCACATCAATAACACGAAGTGCAGACACAAAAAAATCGGCTACCATGGTGTGATTTATGTCTTCATTGACCGTAATGGTTGCACCGTACTCAGTTTCAAAAAAATATCGGGCCAATGATGCCTCCGCTCCACAACCCGCACCAAACTGTCACTCGCAACGGGTGCATTGGCTTCAGTACCAAAACGTGTGGATTTTCTGAACCCCAAATACGACAATTTTGCCTTTTAACGTAACCAGCAAGTTGAAAATAAGCTTCAGTCGAAAAGATACATTTTTTTTTGGCAAAATCGACATCATGGTGCAGTTTGTCGTTGGCTTAATAAATCCCATTCCAAAGTTGCCTAAGCATAAATCGAGTCATTACGGTCAGTGTAGATAGTATACTAAATTTTGTGACAGAATAGGATGACATAAGTATTGCCAGATTCGAAATAATCGGTATTTAAAATTCAAACCGGTAGCTAGCCCACCATATACAACCGCGCGTGGCAAACTTCTCCTACATCTCTTCTAGAAATTTGTTTCCCAGGCAATGTGTTTAACTTCGCCGTCGATTACACAGTTGTGTGGCTGAACATTTAGTTTGATGAGATTTTATCGCTGTCTACATCCCAATTACAAACCAGATCTCAACACAGACATACTCCTCCTCAAAATGATTCTATTCAAGGACATCTGCTATTCGAACATCTGCTATTCCTATATCTAACTTAAAAAGCTTGTCACGTTTATAGTTCGTGTGTTTCCATAATTTTTCGTTATGATTTCATCAGATCCTAAGGTGAATGAAACAATCCAAGCCTTACATCGACTTACTGTAGCTTAGCTCATTAGCTCATTGCACTTTGTTAATGAAAATGTTTGCTGGGTATGCTTACTCTTATTAAAATTGTGCTTAATACATTCCCATACATTACACGCTGTGTTATTGTTATTGTTATTGTTGCTTTTGTTTTGTATTGTTGTGTACGTATTTGTGTGGGTTGCCAAAAAGGAGGCTTGGCCCCATACTGTTGTTGTAGGCATTTTATGCGTTAACGTTAATGACATTCATTTAGCGAAACACGTTAAGCATAACAATTATGGTCCAGCGATTATTTATAGCCTGTATTTCAGTATTTCTTATTACGATTTTTCTTCACTTTTACAAAAGAAGACAAACTGACAGACAACAACAACAATAACAACCGAAATTATAGAATAAATCACAAAAACTTTACAAATGAAAAAGCCATGAAAAGCTTGAGAGTGTAGGCAATATAATGAAATGTAGTGTGAACAATAGGCACAGATTTATGCACACACTCCACAATTGTACTTAACGGAATTTAAAAAAAGAGGGTCATAGCATGGAGAGAGTATATTTCGTGTGACCTTCACCAATCTGCAGCAAAGATAAGATTTCTCATGTCTTCGGTGAGACATATCATCTATTGAGGTTTAATGCCTTAAGACGGATGGTTGTAAATAATTTTTTTTTAATCATTCATACATAAAAAGACGAATAGAAGATGCCATGTCTCTTTTTAAGAACTTTAGACTGACGCAATTTAACAATAAAATGTCCTGCCATCTCGTTATGAGATCACCAGCATCTATCAATCAGGATAAATATCGAGCAACCATAGCTGCCAGATTTGACGATTTATCGTCATTTTGACGATTTTGAGCTCCAAAAATATCATATTGACGATTTGACGATTTATGCCCTTATTTTGACGATTTTTATAAATTAAAAATTTACTTTACTACATTAAAAGCCATTTTAAGTATTATATTTTAAGTTACTTTAGAATACCTGTGATGATTTTTCTGTATTTTATTCGTTTTAACCCCTTAAAAGCCAAAAAATTACAACTCCTAAATAACCTCGTAGTTGAGAATAATTTATCGCTTGTCGTTGCAGACAATTTTAAAAATTCGAGTTCAGCTTCTAATACTCGTATTACCATCGGAAGAACAAAGGCAAGCGCCGATATTTTTGTTCGTACGACCAACACTCAGGGAATGGATGGCATTGTGTTTGGTACTATGAATATATGTTCTGGGAAGAAGGAAAGAGGGAAAAGCGTTTATTGACACTAGGCTTGTATATTTGTATACCATAAGTAACAGGAAAGACCTCTGAAGGAATTGAGTTCCACATACGAATAGTCCGAGTAAAAAACATACTTTTTCTGTCATGCAGTGTGCGATTCACTGGCCAATCGACCACATACGGATGTCCTGGCCGAGAAAGACGAGCGTTACGTAGGAATATATGATTTTCGGGAACAAGTCCCCTTATTTCGTTCGAGCAAAATCCTTTTGTAGTAGTGAAAGAACAGTAAAACACAAACCACATTGCAACGATGCACCATTGATTCAATGGAGTTGGATACACTACCGTCATTAACGAGCTAGTACGGCCTCTCCTGTACACGGTCGAGAAACTTCAAAATAGACGTTGAGGCACCGACCTCATAAGTAGTATAAATAAAATCTTGAGAAGGAAGTGAAAAATGTGTCGGTTGCAGCCAACATTACACTGAATTTTCAGGCTTAGAATGTCAAGAGCTTCTGGCTCCTTAATATTTACACCACCCATAGATTAAGATGATGCAATATTATTGCTGCGCTTACGTGTCAATAAACAACACTGGGATATATTGTTTAATCCTTAAACAATTTTTTCCATTTTTGGAAAAAAAATTAATGAATGAAGATGAGGGACGCTAGCTTTTAATTTCTAACAAATTTTTTTTAAATGTTTTGTTTTTGAACTCAGATATGTACATACATTGACTTTATATGTTTTACTATAATAGAAATAATTTTGATTTTTAAAAACTTTTAATTTATTTATTTATTTTTTTCTGACGATTTCAATAAAAGTCTGACGATTTTGACGATTTTTTGTCAAATATTTGACGATTTGGTGCCTCATTTATCTGGCAGCTATGCGAGCAACCCAGTGCAAACCTTTTAGGTTTCTGACTATCCTGACTATTTCTAATTCTTTTACCGCATGTTCGCATAGTCTGACGCTAATTTCCTCGTCCATTTCATTGATGATGAAATCTACACTAATTTGCGGCATTGATTTTAATCTGTTCGTGAAGTCTTCACGTCAATTACATTAGAATAGTGACTATATAATCTACCAGATTACACACGTATAACACCGTACTATTTACAACTAAAGCCTTGATCGGCGATATGTACACCGTCCTTAAGGCATGTAGAAAACTTCATATGAATTCAAACAATGGTAAGTTCTATGACATCCTGACAACTTATTGAGGATTAGATTTGTCTATACGAGCGCCTAGGGTCTCCTTGGAACTCCAGGGAAGTTCGCCAATATTTCAAATACTCTTCGGCCTGAAAGTTCTATATGTTGACGTTTAATTTTGCAACTCATTTTTTATTTTATTTTTTAACTTCGTTGCTGTATATGCCCACCGTATCTACGAGTAACAATACATGTGTAGAGTTACAAGAAAATCCTTCCAATCAAAAAATAGAGTGGCGCGGATCTTAAACAGCTTCACAATGCCTCATAATAAAGGTAAATACATGAATTCAAAATTATTCTTGAAGTAGGAGCAGAAATCTTGAATCTCGACCACGCAGATCAATAAATTTGTTGAAGGATACCACAATATTCCATTCGGGACTGTTTAAAACACAAGAAATTGTGAGAATTCGCTGCAAAAGAGAGCACAAAGTAAAGAACCGCCATTCTGAATAAGTGTCTGAGTCTGAGTCTATAGCCGAAAAGTCTACAGTGTTAAAAAATATCGTTTATCAACCTTAAGTTTTACCTCGATAGTTTGATCCATGAGTCAGATCTGCTCTTATTATAATTTTCTACTTCCGCTTGATTTTGAAAGGCGTCTTTGCCTCTCTTTATCTTTAATTCCATTGAGTGTAGCATTCCAAATATTCTGTCCTTCTCCAGAGTCTTCTAGTCTCATCAGCGGTTTCCACCTTGGAAACTCGTCTGCTTGAACATTGAAGTGACTTACCATGATCCATGATCAGGGGCACAGCTAGAGGTCTAACCAGCTGTTTCAGCTCCTGCACACAGTTCCATTATATTCTCAATATAAGCTCATAAGATTCGAATACTTGAATGGCTGTCTGACTATCAGTTAGTATTGCTATTTCCTGTCTTTTGTACCTCCTAGTCATGTTGACCTGAGCAAATATTTCGATGGCATAGACTTCTGCTTGAAAGATATCTGCAAGTTTCCTTACAAGCTCAAAACATTACATTCTATGACGAAAAACTCCTGCTTCTGATACAAGATTCGTTCTTGACCCACTTGTATATCACAAAATAGTCCCTCTTTTAAAAGAATATTCAGATTACAGATTACTCCATTCATTTTTGTTACAAAGTCTCGTTGAGAAATATTTTCCAAAGTCAAAGAGTCAAGTGATTCTGACTAGGGGACAGTTAAAGACAGATTCTTTTGGTCACGCAATCAATTAATGAATTTCATCTTAGACTTGTTTGCTTTCAAAAGTCGCCGTAGTCTAGTAGGTAGTGTGTTGGGTTATTAGACGTGAGGCCACGATTCAATTTAATTCAAGCTTCAGCTGTTAAGTACCATTCACTTAAAGTATAATTTATTCAGTGAAGGGTTCGCCCTTTACCGAATACGGATCCTTTAACAACAGCATAATGCCTACAAATCGTTAAAAACTACAACGAAATTGGTAACTCAAACCTGTGATGATTTGGACTTTCAAACACTACAGGTTGCCCACCTACTCCTGATGGAATTGGTAGGTTAATTTACTTTCACAGAATGGGCCAGTTTGGAAGAGCAGAGTCGTTGGGGTAATCGGTTTTGAAGTCGCCGTGGTCTAGTAGGTAGTGTGTTGGCTTATTAGACGTAAAGCCAGTGTTCCAGCCCCAGGCCAGACATCAAAATAAAATACAAAAAGTATTTCTACGGCGACTTCCTCTCTCAGCAGATCTCTGGTAAAAACTTTGAGAGAAAATAAAATTGCGATGAAAAGCTTCATAAAAAATTTGTCATTCGGAGTAGACTATAAACTATAGGTCCCGTCACATATGGATAAAATTAAATCACACAACATAAGAGGTGTGAGGAACAAGGTCGCAATCCTAATTTTATGTACGAGTATATAGTGTGGTCCAATTACATTTATTCTGTGATAGAAAAATACCTTTGCAGGTATCCTTCGACTGTCGCAGATGTCTCAATGAAATGGCGAACCGATATGATGTTTGTATCACATGGGTACCGGGACATAGAGATATTCCCGGCAACTGCAAAGCGGATGATTTGGCCAGAGTGGGCACGACCATCGAACTTTCTGATGAATTCTCTCCATTGGGCATCCCTTTGGATACCTGCAGGCATTTCATTGACAATGCAATCGTGGACCTTGTCAACAGTAGGTGGGCAGCTTCGGATAAGGGCAGAACGGCGCATAAAATCTGGCCAAGGCTGGATAGGAGGTGCACGGCGACTCTGTTTATACTACAAAGCAGAAGGCTCAACGCTGTTATTGGGGTTATTACGGGGCATTGTAGGAACGCATGCGAAGCGTATTGGTCTTGGACACCTCGCGAATGATTTCTACGAAAGCTGTGGAGATGTTGAAGAGGATGAAACTATTCTTCACTATTATGCACATGCCCGGCACTTGGTCGGAGGAGAAAGAGTTACCTGGATGGCTACTACATGGAGGATATGGGTGAACTGTCACGTGTGGATATTAGCAGTCTGAGTCGCTTCATCGGAAGATCCGAGTGGTTCCTGGTATAGGGGAGAATGTGAAATTGTGGTATCACAATGGGCCCTGTGTGCGGCGTAAGTATGTCCGCTCATGACTCCATCGAGGGGTCAGCCACTTCTACCTACCTACCTTACAGATATCCTAACATTTCCTTTAATTCGTCTCTAAATCCGTTTGATTGCCTTAGAGGCCTCTGTTTGTCTTTCCAACAGCATAAAGCCCTCATATTTCGGCCATTCATTATGGCTGTAATATTTCGTTTTTATTTATGTAATCCAATCAAAAATTTATGGGTTAATTACCAAGTGGAAAGAAATTAAACACTTTTTCTATTTTGTTGTACTAGAAACTTGATTAAGGAATTTTGTTTGTTGTGCGGATAATACTTGTAGTGCACACTGGACAGTGAATTGATTTGACTTAAGAGAGTTTTATTTGAAATACAAAATATTTGTAAACGAGTGTTGAAGCCTTTGAAGCTTAAAAAATATCTGAAGACGGTTTTGTAACTTGGGGGAACTCAAGTTCAATTCGTTGATATTTTATGGTTTTAAACCACTTTTCGGGCATTAGAGACCACTGTCCAAGTTCCTAGTCCAGCTATAAAAAGGCAAACGCCATTACACTATAAAATCTAAAATACAGCAGCATCAGCAGCAGTTATAAAAGTAATCACCATAAAAGCGTGACTCAATTTTCGTGTAGATTTCGTTAAAAAATTATTGTTTTTTTTTCAAAATTTTTGTAAAAAAGCCGATAAAAATTGCTTCGCATGAAGGATAAAAAAAGGAAAAATATTATTGAACACTTTACACCAACGATTGAAGTACTAAAAAATGCATGGCATAAATGCGATTGTTTTTGGCCGCAATTCTATTCAGAAAAATTTTTCGGCCATAAAAGCTGTGAAGTTTTTTCATCTTTTGTTTGTATTTCTATACAACAATTGCATTCTACAGTTGTTGTTGCAGTTATTGTTGTTGCACGTAGAAATCAAAATAAATTTTTAATTAAAAAATGTCAACACTTGCACACACTTGCATACATTTATACATACACATGTATGTTCTAAGGACAAAAAAAGGAAAAATATTTCACAGCTGCAGCGACACTTATCCATGCATGCTCGTAAATGTGTTAAATGCTGCAACACCAACCTACAAAAAAACAAAACAAAAAATACACACACACGCTTACACTCACACACATTGGAAACAATTGTATGCCACAATAAAAGGACACGGTAAAATCCAAGTGGCAAAACTCTTTCATTTATTCATACCGTCGTTCTCCACATACAATATGACGAAGTGACCAGAAAGGCTTTTTTTGGTTTTTTTTTTGTGTCCCTTTTTTGTTTGGACTGAAGGCGAGATCAGTAAAGTTTATTATTCCATTTGCTGTGTAAAATCTTTTTTATTCCAATTTTTTTTTTGTTGAAATTTTGAACTTTAAAACAAGAATTTTAACACGAATTGGTTGCACTTTTTTTTGTCTTTCTGAAGTTTAAAAAGAAAATATTTCGAGGTGATTAACACTTGAATTTAAAAGAATTATTTGTAGCAGAATAATAATACAGGTTCAGAGCTTAAGAGGGGTTTCGATTGATGTTGATAAGACAACCCTTCAGTCAGGATTACCACCTAGTTTCTCACATTACTTATGTTGTGTGTGTGAATTTTATACATGAGTGGCGGAACCTACAGTTTAAATCGAGTCCAAATGACAGATTTTTGAGAAGCTTTTCACAGTTTTCGGCAGAAATCTGCTGAGAGGAAGTCATCGAAAAAATATTTTCTTTTATTCCATTTCGTTCGAGATGTCTAGGCTGGGGTTTGAACCTTGCCCTCTCGCCTAAATGCCAACATACTACCTACTAGACTACGGCAACTTCTGATAGCAGACAAGTTTAACATGAAATCCGAAATGAAATACGAAATGAAAATTTCGTAACTTAAAGAATCGATTGGCTGACAGCTTCGTTCTCAACTGCCTCCTGGACAGGACCAGTAGACTCTATGACATTGGAAAATATTTTTCAACGAGACTTAATAACAAAAAGGAATGAAGTTTTTTAGAATCTACATATTGTTTTAAAAGTGGAACTATTTTGTGGTATATAGATGGGTCAAGAACGGATCTTTTAACACAAGCAGCAGTTTTTCGTTGCAGAATATAATATTTCGAGCTCATAAGGAAACTTGCGGATATCTTCCAAGCAGAAGTCTATGCCATCGAAATATTTATTCCATTCAACTTAATTAGGAGGTACAAATGCAGAACAGAGCAATACTAACTGATAGTTAGGCTGCGATTTTAGCACATGACTAAAGTTAAATCGAAAATAGCATGGGACTGCCTGAAGAAGTTTAATCAGCTGTGCTGTACAGATGGCAATTTCCGGCAATAAGCAAGCATATGAATTTGCAAGGAGTTGGGTTTCAACATCGTTGATGGGACCAGAACCCTACTATGGAGTAGGAGAGGATGTTTGGAAAGGTATGGATAAAGAAAGGCAAAGACTCTTTTCAAACCCAGTGGGTTTAATGCACTCAAAACTTTTGTTGGAAAATTAGAGGAGATCTGACTCATGCATCAGACTGTTGAATGGTAACCGGTCTTTTTGGGCACTGTAGAGTCACAGTACACTTATTTAGAATGGCGGTTCTTTACTTTACGTTCCCTTTTGGTTAGAATTCCCACAATTTATTGACCTTCGCGCTCGAGATTTAATATTTCTGCTCATACTTCAAGAAGTGTTTTGAATTAATGCAGACATAACATAATTGGTTATTACAACCCTTCAGTCAGGATCAAAACCAGAGGTCAGCAATGAGTATTCAAAACGATGAGAAGATTCAAATCAGACTTATGATTTCTGATACTTATACGCATTCATACTTATTTTAATGTCATACTTATACTACTCATATTCAAAGTTTGAAATACTCATGGTACTCATATGTACTTTACAATAGGCATGATGTTATTGATTTTGACTCTCCACGACTCATCGGATACACGAATCACAAAATAAATATGATTCGCGTACGGACACTACAATACTCACAAGAAGATTGTGTGTTTGCTCTGCTTGCAGTTTTTGTCTTTTTGGTTTATTTGTTTTTCTTCTTTCTTTGTAAATGCATCAACAACTAAGACTATAAATTTTAATCGATTCGAATAACTCGAATCATTTATGAGTATTAAAAGTATTTTTCTAAATTTATGAATCTGAATTAGTAGGCGTACGAATCAAACATAGTTCGAATGTTATGAGTTTGATGTCAACGTTGTACTTATACACATTGCAACTTGTACTTATAAATCAACGTTGTACTGTGTACGAATGAATCAGAATGTTGACTAACTCATACTCAAAATTTCATGAGTACTTATGAGTAGCGAAAAAGCGATTCATTGCTGATCTCTGGTCGAGATTTGATATTTCTGCTCATACTTCACGAAGTGTTTTGAATTAATGTAGACATAACATAATTCGTTATTACAACCATTCAGTCAGTATCAATACCTAGCCCCCATAGCACTAATGTTGTGTGTGCTAATTTTATACTCCAAACGACAGATTGTTTTGAAATAATGGCAATTTTTACACTCAGAGTTTTTGCCAGAAATCTACTGAAATGAAGTCGCCGGAGAAATTTTTGTCAAATTTCGTTTTGTTGGATATGGCTGACCTGGAGTTTGAACCGTAGCCTCACATCTGAAAAGCTCATACACTACCTGCTAGACTATGGCGACTTCAAGTTACACACAATTGTGTGGCACAAATTATTTTTTATTTTTTTATAAATCGTATCAAAATTGTTCAATAGAGCTGCATACTTAAATGTGAGACCCGGGAAATCTATGAGATACTTTAGATTTCAGGAGCTGAGAACTTAACCATCTGTCTTAAGCCCGTTAAAACAAACTGAATGGAAATTTGGGTCTTCCAATGCAAATATGTACACAGATTTTGAAATTTTCTTCTGAAATCCATATCTTCTATGTACTGCATAGGTACATAAAATGCTGTTCCAACATAAAGAGGAAAAAACCTTCGTTTAACCCAAATTATTCTGATTGTTTACCAGCTTGTTTGCAAAATTTCAAAATTACCAAGAAAAACAAAATTTTTTTTCTGTTTTTCTGACCAGAAAATTGTTTGTTGCAACAAAATTGTTTATGGTATATGACCTGTTTTTCAATAAATTTTTTCCTTTTCCAATTTTGTTATTATGTGTGTATGTGTTGCATTGTCTAATGCAAAAAACCAGGCAGTAAAAAGGACATGATTTTGCCATTTGCCA
Organism: Sarcophaga subvicina; assembly: GCA_936449025.2. NCBI lineage: Eukaryota > Metazoa > Arthropoda > Insecta > Diptera > Sarcophagidae > Sarcophaga > Sarcophaga subvicina. Next base: position 27,872,704 of record OW388084.2, read on the forward strand.
CAATTTGTGACTTTTTGGCAAATTTTGTTTTGTTCGTTTGACATTTTTGTATAGCATAACATACAAACGTACAAACAAAACCAATTTTTAAAACTTATAATTGAGTCAAAATGGCAACAAAATGTTTAAAACTGTACCGGATGAATGACCTTAAAATGTATGTATGCGGATGGAATGTAATTACCAGGCGTTTGAATAATAATGAGGAAAACATTTGCACGGGTTTGTAGTACGCAATGATATGATGTGCTTTTGATTGTATAAATAATTTAAAATAAATAATAATTTTATGCACATACATACATAAATACATACATATTTTCGCACAAATATGGCATTGAGTGCAATTTTGAACACGACTTTACTAACCCTCAGTAAGAGTGGACATTTTAATATAGCGTATTTTTTTTTAATCGTCGTAGTCTAGTAGGTAGTATGTTGGCTTATTAGATGTGAGATCACGGTTCAAACCCAACAAACTCTAACAAAACGAAATATGAAAAAATAATGCTCCAGCAATTTCCTCTCCGCAGATTGCTGGCAAAAGCTCAGAGAGTAAATAAAATTGCCATGAAAAATTTCTCAAAAATTTGTTTTTCAGAGTGGCCTTTAAAATGTAGGTTCCGCAATTCATGTAGAAAATTAACGCACACAACATAAGTGGTGTGAGAAACTGGGTCGTAATCCTGACTAAAGTGATGTAATGGCCATTTATGTATGTATGAATGTGTATGTCATTTTTTGTGTCATCCTAAATTGACAACCGTAGTCACACATCGTAAACAACGATTTTTAAAAATAAAAAAAAATTGTGAAAACTTAATGCAAAAATTAAATGGTGTGAGAGACTTCCCCAAAACTTCGAAGTATTTTTAGTAGAGAAAGTGTTCCTAATGTGTCATTTGAATAGTGAAGCATTACTACTGTAATCGAGAGAGTCGCCGAAGACCAACCATCAATTCGACATCATTCTACATAACTTAAAATTTCATGAAGCACTACTCAGTGAATTTTGGCAAAACTCCTCTCAAGCGCACAAAATTCAGCTTACAGAGGACCTCAAGACAGCCGACTGTGGAAAGTGCTAGAAGTTCGTTCAATGGCTAATGACGCAAAGTGAGCCAATATCGATTTTTCGCAAAAAGTCATCCGGTCATTTGAATGGCTGTCCACTCAAGGAGTATAAATAGACACACACCACAAGTTTCTATTTCTCCCCTAGTTCTGTAGCTTCCGATGAAGTGACTCATGCTGCCTATATCAATGCATTACAGTTCATTCAGACCTTGAATATCTCACTAATACACTCTCTACACTCGAATTTGGTGCTCCGCAAATCCTCATGCAATTCATGAGAAACAAATGCAAATGCAGGTACAATGAGCAACTGTCTGATGCAGATTTTGGGGTGTATAGGACTTACATTTTTAAAGATGAGGCCGAAATTGCCATAAGTGATCGAATCCGAACGAGAGATTTTTTTAAATACTTTCCACGGTAAGTTTTATTTACTCTCAAAGTTTTTGCCAGAAGTTTGCTGAGAGGATTTCGTTTTATTGGAAATATCTGTCCTGGGATCTGAACCGAGGCCTCATGTCTAATAAGTTAACACACTACCAACTAGACTACGGCGACTACTGTTTAGTACAGTAACTAATAATAATAGCAGATGGTGAATGGCTTACTCTGCGACAAATAAGAGCTTTTGAGTACGATAAGCAACAAGAGTATATTGGACAAAGCCTTTAAGAGTTACAAACAGATAATTGCGATGATGAAGCAATCACATCCCAAGGTATTGCAGAGGAAAGAGGAGCTGGCGTAGCTACAGATTACTCTGACGTCGAAGAAATCCAGTGACCAGAATATAACTTGAAAGAAGAAACTGAAGATGATAAATTAATCACTGAAATACCCTATAAAAGTGGAAGAATCTACGACGTAAGCAAAGATGAAACAATTTAATCTGTCTTACCACCACATGCTGCTAGATTCCGTGCTCATAATATTTTAAATTATAGAAAAGTCTTATGAAATCTTATGTGAGAAACCTGGAGGTACACAGCTGTTGACGTAAGAGGTAAGTATGATCAAATCGCCACATCCATTATTTGATTTGACAAATTTTATTCAAACATCAGAATATGTTAGACGACACTTCTGGTGAGGATAGCATGAGATTTCAGGGAGCTATGAAAGCCACTTTTAGAGAGACAGACTTTTTAAAATTCAGGACATAACCGGGTATGCAGCTATTGATATATCATATGTCGACATTCCATACCTAATTGGAAAATATATTCTTTGCATTCCAATAAAAAAATCACAACTTTACATAAAACAGGTGCTTATTTTAAATTGAAAAATTGCATTCTTAGGGAGACCAGCTTTTAGTTCTCATGACCTTAAGTTAGTCCAGTAAAATTCTATCACTCTGTACATCAATACATTAGGAATGGATCTGAGATTCTTATCCGTTTCTTTAATTTATAATTTTGTTTAAAAAATTACTTTTCCATATATTTCAATTGAAAATAAAATCTTATTATTAACCCACCATTCTTTTTTCTATTTTTTTCAATTTTAAAATAAATTTTTCTTTCTTTGTTTTTGATTTGTTTACGGCCTAATGCATAAAATAAAATGAATTGTGGTTGCCGGATGTAAAATATCAGCCATTAGTTGATTGATATGCCAACAAAGGAAATGAAAGGGAAAAATTGTCCATTACGTTTCAACGAAAAATAATAGAGATTTTTATCAATCAATACGTACGTTGCCTCAACATCATGGCATTAAAGCGTATTCAATTTAAAATTGTATAAAAATTTATTTTTTTTTAATACGAAATACATTGAAAAGCAAAAAAGTACAATTTAATTAAACAGAGTAAAATATTGAAAAAAATTTCTATTTTCTAGGAATTATTTTTCCATTAAAACACAAATCATTTAATGGTTAACAAACTTACATGCAAATTCATTTAACTTGGATTATAACATATAAGGGGCGCCATTATGGTGTAGGCTTAGTTAGGCGAGGTACTCAATTATTAGCACAATTCACTCAATTCAAAGGACACTATTAGGAAAAGGCATCAATCCAAGCCACTCTCTTATATACACATAATTGGTCATTACAACCCTTCAGTCAGGATTACGACCTAGTTTCTCACACCACTTATATAGCGGGACCTACAGTTTAAAGTCGACTCCAAACGCCAGATTTTTTGAGAAACTTTTCATGGCTTTTTTTATTTTCCCTCAGATTTTTTGCCAAAAATCTGCTGAGAGGAACTCGCCGAAAAAATATTTCTTGTATTTCGTTTAGATGTCTGACCTGAGGTTTGAACCCTGGCTTTACGTCTAATAAGCCAACACATTACCTACTAGGCTACGGCGAATTTACTCTCTTATATACCGGGCAAATGTCCTTTATTCTTACGTAAAATAGTTCCATCAGGCATTTAAAAGATTTTACGCTAGCGCTGAGTAGTTACATAGTAAGTAATAGAAGGTGTCTTTCTCCCCACGCGAGAAGTAGCTTCCTTATTAGGCAATGTCATGTGAGGACAAGGATCATATTATAAAAACGGAGCAAAATTTATTTTCTTTTTTATAACATCCATGGAGGTAGAGGTACTACAAACTAGAGCAATATTCGCAGATAAAAATTATTCAATTTTGTTTTCGCAAACTTAGGGCCTTAGGTCAGATAAATTGTTTTTCATTATTATAAGTGGACGATAAGATATAAGTGATCGTTAAGCTAAATGGAGGATCATCCTACCTTTAACTTTTAAAGTTCACTTTATGTTTGAACTTGCCATATTATATATTATTTTCATTATGGCAATTTCAAATATAAACAAAATGAGCAAAACACAAAAAAAAACTTATTTAATTGAGCAATGTTATCGACATTGCTCCGACACTGCCATACTTTTGAAAAAGTTATCTTTATTTTATCATTAGATTGTAATAACGAAAAAGTAAACTTTAAAGTCACCTTTAACTAAACCTAACTTTAACGGCAAATTGTAATAATGGCCCTAATAGCATTAAAACTCACTGCAAATAATCCATCTGAAAAGAATCTGACTTATAATGCGTCAGATGATATTAACAACGAGCATCTTAATAAGAAAAAAGTACTCAAACCAACTTAGAAAATTGGTAGAATTGAATAAGCCAACTTTATTATTAATATCCCTGCATTGCCTCTAGGCATAGGCAGATGGTAACTCTATCATTCTGGAACATACTGACACATAAAATTCAGAAAAATGCATGAAATCTTTATTTGAATCGATAGTACGGTCCATATAATTTAATGTTTGAAGATTATTTCATGCAAATGTTGACCGCGACGGCGCCTCAAATGGTCCATCCGCTTAGTCCAATTTTGGCATACTCTTTCCAACATTTCGGCCGGTATCTCACGAATAAATGATTCAATGTTGTCTTCCAATGCGTCAATTGAAGCGGGCTTGTCTGTATAGACATGAGCTTTAACATAGCCCCACAAAAAATAGTCTAAAGGCGTTAAATCGCACGATCTAGGCGGCCAATTAACCGGTCCCGAACGAACTCGCCTACCAATAAGTCCATTGTTACGCGTGCTGTGCGGCATGTGGCACCGTCTTGTTGAAACCACATGTCATATAAGTCAAGCTCTTGCATTTGGACAAAAAAAGTTTGATATCATCTCACGGTAGCGCTCACCATTCACAGTTACGTTACGATTCGCAGCATCTTTGAAGAAGTACGATCCAATGATGCCACCAGCCCATAAACCGCACCAAACTGTGACTTTTTCTGGATGCATTGGTAGCTTTTGCAATGATTCTTGCTGACCTTCACTCCAAAATCGACAATTCTGATTATTTACGTATCCATTGAGCCAAAAATGAGCTTCGTCCCTGAACACAATTTTTCGATAAAGAAGTGGATCTTCGGCCAACTTTCCAAGAGCGCATTCACCAAAAATTCTTCGGCTTTAAATCTTGCACCAGCTGTATTTTGAAAGGCTTCACCTAAATTCTTCCGCAAAATTTTCCACGTTGTTCAGTAACAGAGGCTCAATTTCTGCGAACGGCGACGAATCGATAATTGATGGTCATCATTAACACTGACCGATACAGCTGCGATATTTTCTTCAGTTCGCACTCTGCGTAAGCGTGTTTGTGGTTTAATGTCCAACAATGTAAATTTGGTGCGAAATTTGGTCACAATAGCCCGAATAACCCTAAAAGATAAACTGACCATAAAATGGAAGAAGCGCGCGATGATCTTTCTTAACAGAGCACGCATTTTGATAATAAAATTCAATGATTTGCAAGCGTTGTTCGTTTGTAAGACGATTCATGGTTAAATTATAGACCAAACTGAAGATGTTTGACAGTGAAGCAAAACATGAAACGTGCGTGAGCTGTTTAAACCAGTGTTGTCAAAAAGGTAATAGCTAAAAAATCACCCTGTAGAAAGACATTTAATTTGACAAATTGCAGGGCGTAGAGATAAGTCGATTGTAACATTATCGCTAATGGTTTAATGTCAGTTTGCTCTGACCCACTACTTAACTCAAATTTCAGAATGATTGCCTTCCAAAATAAATAGCGAAATAGCGAATGGCTCATTACGTAAAAACATTGCTTATAGTATAATATGTACCATTTAGCCTTGATATGATCACATAAAAGCTTTGCACTGATGTGCTTTCGCAGAAGCCTTTGTATGGCTATTCCTTCAGTTCCTTTAAGAAAAATATTTGCTTTGTATTGGCTTTCTGAACCAATTTTTTCAGCTAAGCAAACGATTGCCCTACTGCTGCCGATTCTAGAATGATAGGGTTGCCACTTGTTGTTGCCTAGAAACAATGTATTCAGTGAAAATATAATTTGTTGCTGTACTGGTTGCAATGGTGACGAGAATTTATTCATTGTGTCGTACTATGTGCTAAGAGAAAGCGGTGTTTGAACTTTTCGCAACAACACTTTCCAAGGCACATTAGAAAATTTTTCTGAAATCATTTCAAAAGAATAATAAAAGACTTTGTCATTGAACTTGAACAATATTTTTATAAAAAAAAATTATTTCAAACTTATAAACACTTCATTGACTTTAAAATCCCTGCCTTCTTATGCCTGTCTAGTTTCCTTCCTTTTTTTATTACAGTTTTCTACTTAAACTTTTCCGAACAACTAAACTAAAATAAATAATCTTTCGACCCTCCTCTAATGCTGTCTGCCTAGTCTAGTGTTAATGGGAAATACTGTTGCCATTCATTATTTGTTTGTAAAGAATTTTTGCCCAAAATGTTGCAATTAAAAGTGCTGAATTAAGTTTTTCTCTTCTCTACCAGCGTCTGCCACATACGCAGCTTTAACTACCGCATTACTAAACAAAAAAGTGGAGATGATGAGCCAAGCTGAGTCGAGTTGAGTGGAGTTGAGCAGGCATATAAACCAACCGAAAAAGATGTTAAAGATTTATGTGTCTAAATGTGGTTGGTCATTATGGGCTCTTGTTTATTTAACACAAAATTTATGTCTTCGACACAGACACTGACATTCGTTGGTTACAACACAAGCTGAACTAAAGTTCAATTTTTTTTGTTTTTGTTTCTCTACTTTTTACTGCCGCTTTTGTGCTCGTATATCTTCTTAATTTAACAGATTTGGGAGCAGTTTTTAATTTATGCTTTATGAAAATGTATCTACAATTTGAATCTCTTCCTCTAGCATGAGTTATTTTCTTTTCTTCTTTTTTATGCAACTAATTTAAAAATGGCTGTGATTTTTAAATTAGAATGAATATAAAAAAAGGAAAATTAAAATGAAGTTTAGAAGCGTTCATTGACTTCATGAGAACCAACAGCTGCAAGTGAATATGATTTTTTTTAACTAAAATAATATAAATTTAAAGAAAATGAATTTATTTACTATAAAAATGTATATTGTTTTTATGTATGCAACATACATAAATTTTCATTTATTTCTAAGGCATCCATACCCGAAGTAGCTGTAAAGTCATGATAGATGGGTGGAAAACGCAAGGCAACGAAAGGCATGCCGAAAAAGGTTTTCAAAATTACATACCTCTACAAGACATACTCCACTACTACTACTTTTGTTACTACTAATACTACTACTGCAACTACTACTACTACTACTTCTGCTACTATTACTATCTTTTACTATCTCTGCATATTACAATCACTGCCTATTACTAATTCTGCTACTATTATAACTACTACTACTACCTCTACTATCATTACCAATTCTTCTACTATTATAACTACTACTACTATTGCTACTGCTAATATTACTAGTACTGATACTATTGTACTTAATACTGCTACTACTTGTGCTACTACTATCTACTCCTACTATTACTAGTACTGTTACTATTATAACTACTACTGCTACTACTTGTGCTACTACTATTGCTACTGCTAGTATTACTAGTACTGCTACTACTATAACTACTACTGCTACTACTTGTGCTACTACTATTGCTACTGCTACTATTACTAGTACTGTTGCTATTATAACTACTACTACTTCTGATACTTTTTGCTACTACTACTACTACTGTTACTACTACTACTTCTACTACAACTACTTCTGCTACTACTATTACTACTGCTACTACTTCTACCTACTAGACTATGACGACTTCTAAAGTACTACTCAGGCTGCAATAATGGCTATAAAAACTACATCTATTAAAACCCGTCATCAGTGTACATCGCTTATTTACTGAAAAAAAAAACGGCCAGTAGATCCCTAAAGGGTGTGTAAATGATATCTAATATTGCCGGGTGTCTAGAGAAATCGAGAACTTCTACGGTTACCCTCATACGGGTTCCTAGACACGAGGACTGAGTACATCGAAAAATTCATTTGAATTCTTACATGATATTGTCATTCCTTTGCAGACGGGCAGACACGTGGACTCATACAAACTTGATATTGAATAATAAATCTCCTGTGAGAAAGAAAAGCAATTTTAATTCGAAATACTTTTATGCACAACAAAATTTAAGGAAAGAGCTGAACAGAGTCCACTGAGGCTAAGAATTGGCTAAAAATGTATCTTTCGGAGTCGACTTTAAACAGTATGTCCCACCACTCCTGTATAAAATTGACATACACAGCATAAGTGGTGTGAGACCTAGTTCGTAATCCAGACTAAAGGGTTGTAATGACCAATTATGTGTTTATGTATATACATATGCATTCGAGTAGTTGGCTTATATGGTAAAATGATATCCTCTGCCTACCATTTCTCATGGTTTTGGCTTTTTTGATATTTATTTCATTTACAACACAGTTTTACCTGCAACTTGAATATCTTATGCTAGGATGAATAATTATTATCATTATAACCCATATATCAGAAATCGCCGTAGTCGAATACGTAATGTGTTGGCTTATTCGATATGAGGCCACAGTGCAAACCCCAGGTCAGACATCTCCAGCAATACGAAATATGAAAAAGTGTTTCTTCGGCGACTTCCTGAGAATAAAATAAAATTGTCATGAAAATTTTCTCAAAAATCTGACGTTCGGAGTCGACTTTAAACAGTAGTTCCCACCTCTCAAGTATAAAATTAAAACACATAACATAGGTGGTGTGAGAAGCTAATTCGTAATCCTGATTGCAGGGTTTTAATGACCAATTATGTATGTACGGGTCAAGGCTTTATTATTAACCTCAATCGAAATCCTTAATAATCTCTGCTCTGATTGAAGGTTTATATCGAGAAATTATTTATGCATGTTCTTTTGACTAAATCCTTAAGTAAGTTTGAAAAATTACGTGTAATTCTTTTTCTATTTCTTCAATACTTAAGGTAACAGAAGACGTCCATATTTTACTCAAGTGCTGTTTGTGGAAATGGATGATTAATGAACCCATTGCGAAGAAGAAATAGTTCTGTATCCTCATGTATATAATTCGAATTACTTTCAAGGATATCTTTTCCTCCTGAACATTTTTCATAAGGAAATTGATCAGCAGTATATAATGTGGAACACTACCCTAACTGAAGATAACTTTACTACATTAATGGTTTAAATTTGTTTCTCCTAATCAGCCGATTTGATTGACATTTAAAATAGTCGCTTAAAATAATTATCCTGTAAAAAAATTTAAATCAATTTCAATTAACCCCACACTACCTTTACCAATTCAGAATTTCCTTTAATTTATAGTGTTTGTAATTAAATAATTACTTCTTCTTCTTATTGTTATTTTTTTCAACACCCTATTAATTTTTGTAATTATTTTAATTCGTTTTCATTATTGTAACACCATCAAGTGCCATGAGTCTATTATAACCATTGACCGTTGCGTGTTCGTGCTTGCCTTGTAATAATTTCATTAAATATGGGTGATAATTAATAGTTTTCAATTATAATTGAATTTTTTTGTCGTTGTTGTTGTTGTTCGTATTAAAAAACTATTTTATTATTACGATTTAAATTTTCCAGTTGAATTACAAAATGTCGTCCGTTCTTATTAATTTCTTATTAATTTTATTTCCGTCATTTATTTCATCACCTTTTTCCCTTTCCACCTCGGTTGCTTCTTGTCACATAATTTTAATGAAGGCTTTCAAAGGCTTCTGATACAAATTGCCACCTGTCTGTGAATTGTCTGTGATATTGCCTCTGCGAACTACGTTACACTCATTAACAATTTAACTCCAAATTAAATTATCATTAACGGCTTAAAAAAAAGAAGAGTCATTTCGCGGGTTTACTATCTCATTATATTACTTCCACTAGCCTTCTCTTTGCATCACCTTAAGGTCATTTGTTCGCGCAATTTCTTTTTAATATTTTTTTATTGTGGTATTGGATTTCTGTTTCCTTTTTTGTTTCCTTTTTATTTGGGGGGCGGAAAAGAATGTATTTCTCCATTATATTTCATGAACAGAAATATTAATGCGAATGACTATGAATCTCTATTATGTTCTTAATATCCAATTACTACAGAAACAAAAAAAAATTCAGAAACAAAAACAGCGCATTGGTACATTAAAAATAGTGATTAAGTAGAAAACCCAACAAACAATTGTATTAAACCGTAAAGAGTTAAAAAACATCCTCAACATACATACATACATGTGTGTGAAGATAGATTTTAAAATCCTCAGACGCAAACCAAGTCAGTTAACAGAGCTCCGTTACGTTACTAACAGAACTCAGTTATGTTCTGGGAGGACCTACAGTTTAAAGTCCTCTCTGAGCTTTTGTCAGAAATCTGTTGAAAGAAAGTCGCCGAAGAAATACTTTTTCAAATTTCCTTTTGTTGAAGATATCTGACCTGGGGTTTGAACCGTGACCTCATGTTTAATAAGCCAACACACTACCTACGAGACTTCTGGTCGAGTGCCCCAACAAGTGAACTGAATTTCTATCCGCTACAAGTGGCTTCAAGATTTATTTACCCTGCTTTTATTTAAAGCTGTTGGCAACAGGGGCGGCTTAGAAATCGCCTTTGACAACTGTGCAGGGCATTCAAGTCAAATGCAGTCTTATTTATATCGGACTTGACCGATCGATTTCCATTTCCGTCTTCAAGTCTCGATTTCTTTTGAGGTTTGCCCAGTTTTCCCTCGAAGTTAAGTATTACAAATGACACTTTGCAAGAAAATCCTTCGGATTTGCTTCAGGCATTGCTTGAAAAAGTCCTAACCCTCAGAACACAGCGACCTGCATTACATTAAGGACAAAGAGTATAGGTTAGGTTAGGTTACAGGACGTGTACTTGTCGATTAAGACAAGTGCAGTACCCGGAGGTCGAATTGACTCATTGTACTACGTCCTAGTTTCTCACACCACTTATGTTGTGTGTGTGAATTTTATACATGAGTGGTGGGACCCCTACAGTTTAAAGTCGCCTCCGGACGACAGATTTTTCAAAAAACTTTTTCATGGCAATTTTCTATTTAATCTCAGAGTTTTTGTTAGAAATCTGCTGAGAGGAAGTCGCCGAAGAAATACTTTTTGTATTTTGTCTTGATGTTTGGCCTGGGGCTCGAACCCTGGCTTTACGTCTAATAAGCCAACACACTACCTACTAGACTACGGTGGCTTCTAACATTTTCAAGTTTATCCACATATTCACTTGACAATTCAATTCTTATCTTAGAAGTTTTGTGTGGGAGACAAAACATTTGCTGCTCCATTGCTTTGTAATTTTGTACAATTCCCGGCTTCAGAGTGCTCGCAGGCTATTTGGGTTACCCTGGTGCTGAAAATTTTACTTAGAGTCCTGTTGACTTTATAGAGATTAGATTCCTATCCTCGTCGAGTGTGCGATTTGTGGTAATACATAGCGTTGTGCTAGGATCACTTTGCTGATAATACTTGCCTCAGTGGCTGCATGATTGTTGCATGGATAGTTTTCTACGAGGATGTCATGCAGTAGTCTAGTAGGTAGTGTGTTGCCTTATTAGACGTGAGGCCATGGTTCAAAACCCAGGTCAGAAATATGAAGAAATATTTCTTCGGCGACTACCTGTCCGAGAGTAAATAAAAAAGATGGCCATGAAAAACTCAAAAAATTCTGTCATTCGGAGTCGACTTTAAGCTGCTGGGTCCCGCCATTCATATATAAAATTAACACACGCAACGTAAGCGGTGTGAGAAGCTAGATCGCAATCCTGAATGAAGGTTTGTAATGACCAAATATGTATGTATGTGTGTAGTTATGTTCTTGGATAAAGGCTTAATGTGATTTCGAGCTTCCACTCATAATTTATATTACAAAAGTGGTATCTATTGTACGTATTGAACCTTCTACCTTTTGCAGAGCCTGTTTTTCACGTTCAATTTTCGCAAGCATACTTCAATGAATACTGAATACGCAGAAGACTGCCTATCTAACTTCAAATAATGCTGCCTTTACCATTTAGCCTCAACTAATTCTTCACTTTTCTTTTTTATTTCCTCGAAACCCCTTTTGGGTCATTTATAATCTATTTCACCAGGTATCTTAATTCTTTGTTCCTGGGTTAAAACTCCATTTCACTGAAAAGTATAACATGGAACGGGAAAAAACAAAAGCAGCTACGACATCAACAACATCAACAACAGGACTTAAATGCAATTATAGCCATTATTACGGATTGTTTTCCTTTCTTTTTTTTGTTTTTGTTTATTTCTTCTCTTCTGTTTTTTTGCTCTCATATCTACACTCAGTACACAGTTGCCACTCCATTATGGAAACCCCATCAATTGTTTTTAATTTTAAGGTTATGGTTGTTGTCTCAGTTCCTGTTGCCAATGCAGCCTCTAGCATAATGTGCACATAGTGTTTTAAAGAGAGCGGAGAAGAAGAAAAAGTTATTATTGTGGTTAAAACAATAATAATAATAACAACAACAACAGCAGCAACAGCAGAGAATAAGAGAGAAGGAAAAGTAATTTTATTGTTGCAGTGGAAGTGGTAGTGGTAGTAGCAACATCAACATCTGTAAATGCATTTTTGCCATCACAATTTCCTTTCGATAATAAAATCAGGCTTTAATGAGTTAAATTGCAAAGGATTTCTTCATATCCTTTGTTTTTATTTTTCCAATTTTTATTATTTATCGATTATTAACGTTTTTATTTACCAGATTTGCTAAGAATTTTATTGGTTTTGATTGCTTCTCAATAAGATTTGTTTCGTTATTCCTTTCGAAATAATTGTACTCGTGTTAGGAGGTGGAGGTAATGAGATGTTGTTAAGAAAACTTTATTAGAAAATCGTTAATGTCCGTATTTCTTATTTATTGAGTCTCATTTTTTCATTTCTTTTTTAATAAAATTTTATGGGCAGGCAGATGAAAATTGTTTATGCCGGCAATTTAATTAAAGGAATTCGAGTTTTGGGACTTCATTACGAAAATCATTCAAAATGTTGACTGAGAGGTTAACTAGTCTTAGAGGTAGCCAGACTAGACCTTTAATCTTTATATGTTATTATACGTTAGCGGTTAGGTTGCCGTTCACACACAAGTTCAATCGGTGGCCATATGACCCATTGGGTTACTCAGTGTGAGGTAAGGCCCCATGTCTGTGATGTCATATATTTGTACAGAAATGTAGAACCAGCAGCATTTTTGAGACGTAGACTAGCGTTCTTCGTATTCTATGGATTAGAACTCTATCAACTGTAGCACAGACCGAGCACAATATAACATCTCAAAATCTCCTCAAAGTCTTGCCTATTAATCTGTATTTCAGACGTCCTTATCCAAAAAACGTGTCAGATATCACCCCTTTTTGGTACTTATTTAAAAGATCTATTGATGTGGAATATAACATCGTTCAAATGTCCACAATGGCTTCACTGGGTGTAGCTAATCCAAAATGTCTAAATTTCCACGACTCTTTCGAATAAGGAGACTGTTTTTCATGGGCATGTATCCAGAGAAGTAAAGAAAATATTGGTACCTACCACATGTATAATCTAACTGTCAGACATAAGAATAGGCAGTTTGAAGCGCTTCATCAAAAGCTCCGATTGGTTCTGGGAATACGGGAAAACAAAGGCATCATAATAGCCCTCATCTGACTTAAGTGTGTCCATCCAACTTTTTTTATATAGACAGCCACCTCTACCTATCTAGATACATACCATTTGACTGAATTTGTCCGATGCCATGCGTTACTCGCACACACATTCATCTTTAGAAAATTGGTAGTCTGTTTACGTCACCTCTACATGAGATGTCCCTGACTGATAATCGCTCGTGCAGAATATCCAACGTGGCATGAGATGTGTGGCACCTAGCTCTGTGCTGTTGAAACTACATATCATTGGTGTCCAGTTCAATTCAGGCCAAAAGAAATTCGTAATCATCAACCTAAACTACTCGCCATTGACAGTGACAGTGATGGCCTAGACAACGTCAATTTCAGAGAAATATAGACCAGTGACGCTTACAACCCAAAAGCCTCAAGAAACAGTGATGTTTTCAGGGTGCATTGGACACTCTTGGATCTCATATGGGCTGGTATCATTCCAAATTCCAAAATTTTGTTTGTTCACGAATCCATACGCCCTGAAATGGGTCTCATTGCAGAAGATGATATTTCGATGAAAGCTTGGGTGAACTACCAACTGTTCCAGAGCTTGTTCAGCAAACATACATCTTTCTGTATGGTAGTATACCTGTAGTTCATGGTTCAGTTGAAATTTGTACGAATGCAAGTGAAAGTCACGCCAAAAAATTCGCTAAGTTGTGGTCTGCACAAATTCGACATCTTGTGTGAGACTTGAAATGGACTGCCTCGGAATCTCTTGTACACTTTCACCAACAGCGATGATGTTTTAGGCTGATCTTGTGTTTTGTCGTCGTATGGGAGATGGTCGATTGTTTACTGAACCAGTGAACTCTAACTTATGCACCACCTTACGACCAGTCCTCTCGTACTTACATGGCAGAAGTCGCATTTGTCTAGTAGGTAGTGTGTTGGCTTATTAGACATGAGGCCACGATTCAAACCCCAGATCAAACATTTCCAACAAAATGAAACATTAAAAAATATTTCTTTCGGCGTTTTCCTCTTAGCAGATTTATAGCAAAAACTCTGAGGGTAATTGAAATTGTCACGAAAATGTTTCTCAAAAAATATGTTGCCCGGAGTCTACATTAAACTGTAGGTCCAGCCTTTCATGTATAAAATTAACGCACACACAACGTAAGTGCTGTGAAAAGCTATATATAGTATGTATGTAGGTATATGTCGATCGTAAAATGGGCGAAGCACGCGTGTACGTTACCCGAATGGATCACCTATTTTGAGGATACAAATATTATTATTCTTACGTGTTGCAGAATACCAATCCACTCATGGTGATTACGAATAACAGATAGGAGAAATGAGAACTGATTTGAAAGTTATAGCTTTAATTCACTTGTAATTGAACTTAATGCAACAGAAATGTTGAACAGTTTTGCTGTTAAATACCTCTTAAAGGTTAGGTTATGTTAAAGGACTTGTAGTTGTCAATGAAGACGAGTACAGTACCCGGAGGTCGAATTGAGACATTGTACAACGACCTAGTTTCTCACACCACTTATGTTGTGTGTGTTAATTTTATACATGAGTAGTGGGACCTACAGTTTAAAGTCGACTTCGAATGACGGATTTTTGAGCAACGTTTTCGTGGCAATTTGTATTTATTCTCAGAGTTTTTGCCAGGAAGTCGCCGAAGAAATATTTTTTGTATTTTCTTTTGATGTCTGGCCAGGGGCTCGAACCCTGGCTTTACATCTAATAAGCTAACACACTATCTACTAGACTGCGGCGACTTCCTCTTAGGAAAGGGAAACGGATTTTCCATTTCGAAAAGTATCGAATTTAAGGGTTTTTGACATGGCATCACCAGATCCAAGGTCTACTTTAATTGCCACTAGACTGCAAACTATAAAGAGATAGTTTTTCTAGAAGACTAGCCCTCAGCTTAATATCCATCATATTTATAACATTTGATTATAAAATATGTTGTAACATTAAGTGCCTCTCACTTTGATGCCTGCATAGTAAGGTGCTGTTATATGAATTTCCTGCAGTGTAGTGTTGTAGGCATAAATTGCTTACCACTTTGTTTTTTCGACACCGTTAGGACTTCATTATTATTGGCAAATAAAAGATGATCAGAAAAAACAAACAAACAAACTGAATGGAATTCAAACGAAATATAAAAATAATCCTGCAGTTTTATTGTATTTTTTTTTTTCTGTGGTACTTTTTTTTTGTTTTTTTCCTTTTCCTTTGTCGTTATTCGTATTTGTTTTTTTCCGTTTTTTTGTTGTTGTTTTGTAGGCCTAATTGAGTTTTCAAAATGTTTTTTGTTAATATTGTTGTTGGCTAGGAATACCATGCCACTATACTACAGAGTTCATTCCTACCTAGCTAAACGTTGTATCTAAACTCTAGGTTTGTTGGTTATTTTTTTGCTGCAAAACAACAGCAACAACAACAATAATAATAACAATAAAAAATGATGGAGAAAAAAATGTTTTTCGCTTACGTTTACGTATTTTCTACTTCAATAAGTAATAAATTATTACGGAAACGTGTATTTCTGTCTACGGTTTGGGGTCCTTTTTCCTTTTGGAAGTTGGATTTCATTTGGTGTGTAGCAAAGTATAAGAGAACTCTGTCCCTAATGTTTCGAGGGAAACGAAATGGTACAGGAGTTTTCAACACGAATTCTATGTGGAAAGGTTGTTTCGTTTCTTTTTTTTGAGTCAAGGATTTAACTTTTATCTGTAATACCCTGAGATTTATTTGAAACAAATTATAAGACTTAAAACTTACTTTGAGTGTATCAATGCACAAGCGAGGGAGTGGGAGTATGAGTTGTATTTACAAAAGTACTTACAATACATTGATCTAAAAATACCAAAAAAAAAAAAAGGGAAAATAAATATTTTCTCTTTCGCCTTATTCGCCTGTTATTATTGACTAATATCCTTCCTTACTTTTTATTCCTTTTCCTTTCTCCTTTTTTTTGCTATTGCTGTTGTTGTTGTTTATTTATTATCGCAGGATTAAGTTGTGATGCGCAGATGTTAATCGAATGTTATGGAGAGGCAACACAACAACAACAACAATCGAAATAATAATGAAAATGGAAAACTTTTTTATTCCTTAAGGACATTCGTTACGTTTCAAAAATAATACGAAAGAAAAAAAAAACACAATAATGCGAGTTTAGCAGAACTGAGCTGAGATGAGCTAAGCTAAGTTGAGTTTAGGTGAGGTAGCCGAGTATCAATAAGTTTGAAAAAACCAAAACCTTCATTGGTTTTACACGTAATGCTACCACTACTACAGCTACTACTACTGCTACTACTACTCCTACATTTATTGAGAATATTATGTGTTTGACATGAAAACTAATTAAAAAGAAAGAATTACTTGTAATTTGTAATATGAGTGGAGAGTAGAAAATACAGCAAAAAAGTAAAAACCTCCAATAAATAATGAAATCATTAAAAAGGTAACTCTAGGAAAGGGAAATAATAATGATAATAGTGGACTAAATTAAATGACCTACTGCTTAAACCCCCAACATACAATTCAAATTGAATAGGTTACTTTTTAGCTATATGTGAACTATCGATCTCGATAACTATGATCTGAATGTCCTTAGATTTCTGTACAGTTAAGGTTTGGCAAGTTGTCACAAATCTTTTTAGAAATAACTCTGTCCTTGCGTAGCCTGGTAGTCTAGTGGGTAGTGTACTACTGACTATTAGCAAGAGGCTTATCGGTTCGATTCCCACCAGAGACTCTGTTCTGTTACACTACACCGAGTTACTCAGCTCGTAAATAATTAAATATAATTTTGAATTGTATTGTAATTAATAAATAAATAAATAACTCCGTTTCCTGCAGCAATTCATCCATTTTATGATCAACATAATTGGCTAAGTTAGCAAGGAATTCATGCAGTTGTTAATAGTTTTACTTTTTTCAAATCAAGATCTTCAAGCACACGAAATGCAATTCGTGTACCAAAAATAATATTGTTGCTGCAGCTCGGAGTCTTGAAAACGACTTCGAAATGTCGTTATGCTTTTGTTTTCAACTTAATTGGGCATTACAATCCATCAATCAGGATTATGATTTAGCTTGTCACAGGACTTATGTTGGGTGTGTTATTTTTGTACAGTTTCAACTCGATTCTGAACGATATGTATAGAGTGGGCCATTACATACATACATAATTGGTCATTACAACCCTTCAGTCAGGATTACGACCTAGTTTCTCACACCACTTATGTTGTGTGTGTTAATTTTATACATGAGTGGCGGGACCTACAGTTTAAAGTCGACTCCGAACGACAGATTTTTAAGAAACTTTTCATGGCAATTTTATTTACTCTCAGAGTTTTTGCCAGAAATCTGCTGAGAGGAAGTCGCCGAGAAATACTTTTTGTATTTTATTTTGATGTCTGGCCTGGGGCTCGAACCCTGGCATTTCGTCTAATAAGCCAACACACTCCCTACTAGACCACGGCGACATGGTCCATTTAAAAGTTTAAATTTAAAACTACAATAAAACATAAACGTTTTGATATTTTTCCAAATTTATTTTTTTGTTGTGGAGTACAATTGTTCCGGCTAGAAATGGTCTTACAGTATCTCATTCGATCGCACCAAATTTTCGTGCACTTTTTCGAATGTATGGCCCCTATTTCGGCAATGGCATCACGAATGTTGAGCTCCAAATGTTCAATTGTCTCTGGTTTGCCGTCATAACACTTTTCTTGAACTGCACCCCACAGAAAATAGCCGACCTGTGTGAAATCGCAGCATCTTGGTGGCCAATTGACATCATCATTTCGGCTAATTTAACGGCCATCAAACGTTTGACGCATTAAATCGATTTTGCCATGAGATTTGTGACAAGTTGCACCATCCTGTTGAAGGCAAACGTCGTTCATATCAATACCATGAAGAGCAGATAATGGTTATCATGGTGCGATAGGTGTCTCCATTGCCCGTAATTTTCGCGCCCACTTGCAAAGAAATGTGAGACAATGATGTCTCCGTACCACAAGGCGTACCAAACAGTCACTCGTAATGGCTTCCGTAGGACCACATGTGGGTTTTGTGAGCTCCAAATACGGCAATTTCGCTTATTAACATACTCACGAAGGTGAAAATGAGCTGCATCCTGATAAGTTGATTTTTTTTACAAAATCGACTTCATCGTGCAGTTACTCGTTGGCGAAGCGACAACGAAGCGGATGATTAGGCGATTTCAACTTATGAACCAATTGAATTTTGTAATGCGTCATACCGACATCTTGAAGTCGCCGTAGTCCTACCTACTGAATAGATTTACGCTTGAGCATCGTTGAGGTTTATTGGAAATTTAGTTCTAAAACTAACTTTATTGAACGAAAATGTCGTACAAAATTTGAACGCAGAGAAGGTTTCATTGTTGATACGCCAAGATGTAAAAGTGCTCGTACAGTACGTGCACCCGAAAATATCGAAGCTGTGATTGAGTTTGCGTGAGGATCCATCAACATAAACTCGTCAATGTCCTTAAGAACTTTTTCAGAGTTTTTGCCAGAAATCTGCTGAGAGAAAGTCGCCGAAGAAATACTTTTTGTATTTTGTCTTGATATCTGGCCTGAAGCTCGAACCCGGGCTTTACGTCTAATAAGCAAACACACTACCTACTAGACTACGACGACTTCATCGCTGCTGCATCAGTGCCTAATTTGATGTAGAAGAGGTTTAGAATTACCGACCAGTATTCGAGGAAGAACTTCCATTAGCCAACTTACTTTAAGTCATTGTAACATCATTAGGGCTTGATTACCCTTACAATTGCTGATTCTACTAGCGTTAATGTATGTGGTGAAGCTAAGAGGCTTGAACTGTCTAAGCAGTACAAGACTTATTAACTGTCTGCTGCCTTCATGAAATCTTCCTTGTGCTCAAATATATTTTAGAACTCTGTGTAGTTGATAAAAAACATTTCAAACCATTTTTTAATTCTGAAATTTATTCTTCAAAAAATATTTCTTTTTATTTCAGAAGAAGCGACCGATTGGGTTTAATTACTATGCCAGCCGTCAAATGTAGTGTTTTCTCCTCTTCCTTTTAGGGATTGTGATTTTTTTCCTCTTTTAATTATTAAGTCTACGATATTGTAACAGCTATAGCAGTAATTAAAAACCGTTAGACACCCACCACAAAACAGTAACAAAAAACAAAAAAAAAACGAAAAAAGAAAAGAGTTGCAGACCACTAGACCATATAAAATACCGTTAAGCTATAATTTACACCTTTAGTCTTTCTTTGTACGTTCATTTCAATTCATTTCATTTGGGTATCTTCTAACAAACGGCCACCAAACAGCAGAAGGAAACAAAGTCAGTCAATTAAGGCTAACAGAAGTAGACAGACAAGTGTGTGTTTAACCTGATGCAGCTGTAGTTGAAAGTAATAAATCGAGAAACGTTAGCAAAACATGCAATTTAAACGGCCTATCGATTTAGGACAACCATTGAATTCAGTAGATGGCCTCAAATATCTGTGGATGAATTGGACAATTATTGGCGTTAATCCACCCACCAAGGCAAGCAAATACAATATATGGCGTGTACTTTACTACATATATGCCGCAGTAATTAATTTCGTTGCTGCTGTCCTATTTCCCGCCAGCTTGTTGGCCTACCTGTGGTTCATAACATCATGGGAAGAGATTGTACAGAATCTATCGTTAAGTGCCACAATTGCCATGGCCACGTTCAAACAATTGGCGGTGGTAATGTATCGCCAGCGTTTGTTGGATTCCAATGAATTTGTCAAGTCATTGGATGAGCGCAGCAATGTGTATACAGAAGATCGTTTGAAGATATTGAAGGCAATACAAAAATGTCATTTCTTTTCGGCCTTGTACATATCGATTTACATGTTTTGTGCCACTGGCTTTTCCTACATTGGCTGGGCCAATCATAAGCTGCCTTACAGTGCCTGGTTTCCCAGTCTCTATGCCAATCAAGAATGGAATTATTATGCGGCCTTTATTTTCCAGACTATTGCTGAAATTTTTACGGTTTTCCAGAATGGCAATAACGATTTGTATCCCTTGTGTTATCTGACCTTGACCATAGCCCACTTTGAGACTTTGGCGGAGCGCATCAAAAGAATTGGGTACGCAAGTGAGCAACATACAATTGAAGAGAATATTGAGGAGTTGAAGCGATGTATAATGGATCACAAGAATTTATTGTGGTAAGTACCTACCAACGCTAAAAGATTCTGCATTAATTTATGCAGGGATGGGATCTATCCATTAAACTATAAAAAAAATTTTTGGAAAAGAAAGTTCTACAGAAATTAAGTCTTTCCTTACCACTGTTAACCTCCAGGATATCCTTTCTTATCGTCAATAAAATTGTTATTTCTGTAGTTTTGTATTTTAAAACAATCAAAATAGTTTTCCTCATTAGCATGCAAATCATGGCTAACCAGGCTTTTTAGCTTCCATTACTGGATTCTTATTTTTTGGTTTTTTTGTCTTCTCCAAACCGCTAACATCCCCGGCCTTTTACTCATCACTTGAGACAAGGCAAGATTTTTATTTTTGCCAAAAAGAAAACAACAGCAAAACTACTTAACAAAATATCACTGGGAACTCTGAAAATCATAGTCATTCTCATCATCATCATCATCTGCAACGTTAGTATTGTCGTCATCGTCATCCTTGTCGTTGTCCTGAATGCTGTAACACAGCAATTCTCCGTACAAAGCAATGACTGTAGTCGCCTTAAGAAAAATAATCAGAGTTTCGTTTCGTTTCGTTTCGTTTCTTTTTTCCATTTTTTTTTGCTTTCGGTACTGTTCTGGTTTTATTATTTCTTTTGCCTTCTCTTTTTGGTTTGTATTGCTTTTCGTAGAAATAGGAATGAGAAATGAATAATACGCTTGAGTTTAAAATAACACAAGCAATTGGGCAGGAAGATATTCAAAAATTATTGTGGGTGGCAGCAAATAGTTTTGTGACTGAAGTTTGAAGTTTTTTTTCTCCTCATAAATGTAACCAGTAAATGGAACAGTGGAGCGAAATTGATAAAAAGTTACACAGATTTTTTTTGACATTTTTAAAATGCATTTTTCTTTACTTAGTTTATGACGTCATAAGTCACAAATCCCACACATAAGACTGCTTTTTATTTGAATGATAAACTGATGAATATATCGAGTATTCCAACAGGCTCTTCTGAACTTTGGCAGTTGAAAGCGGTCATCTTGTTGAAGCAACATCTCTTAAATTAAAACATAGAACGTGTAACTAATAGAATTGTTCGACCAACGTCCTATGCTCTTCGCCTATAATCGTAAGCCTATAGTCCGAGCGGACTGTTCACAATGTGGTGGATAAATTCGCATCCACTGCACATGTAAAGGGTCCGCCAAATAACTTTTTTTTTGAAAATGCTTTAAAAAAAACTACTGAACATTTTCTAAAATTTCTTTTTTTATTTGAAAGTACAATCCTTCCAGTTAATAATGAAAAATAATTTCATTCAAATGGCTGCCTCGGCTGGCCATGCAGTAATCTATACGATCGGTCCAATTTTTAAGCACATTATCGATTGTGTGCAGCTGTATTTCACCAATGGCTTCACGAATATTGTCCTTTAAAGCGTCAATTGTCTCTGGCTTGTCGGCGTAACACTTATCTTTGACGGCACCCCAGAAATAATAGTCCAACGGTGTCAAATCGCAGCTCCGAGGTAGCCAAACGACATCAGCTCTGCGGCTGATAATGCGATCTTCAAAAACAGGGCGCAAAACATCGAGTGTAGCTTCGGCTGTGTGGCACGTAGCGCCATCCTGTTGAAACCAAATGTTGCCAATATCCTCTTCTTCAATTTTTGTGAACAAAAATTCGTTCAACATGGCCCGATAAAGATCGCCATTGACTGTAACGGCCACTCCTTGCCGAAGAAAACCACTGAAAACTGACCCAATTATGCCTCTGGACCAAAATCCGCACCAAACAGTGATTCGTTTTGGGTGCGTCGGCTTTTCAATGTATGCGTGCGGGTTTTCTGTGCCCCAAATGCGGCAATTTTGCTTGTTTACATACCCGCCCAGATCAAAATGAGCTTTATCTGAAAAGATGATTTTTTTTGCCAAAATCGGCATCTTCTGTAAGTCGATCGCTAGGCCCACTTAGCGAAGCGAAAACGCATTGGAAAAACCATATTCGTTCAGCGGAAGGATAAAACTAATTATCTGTCAAATCAGACATGAGCTAAGTGTTACCATTCACGAAATAAGCTAACTAGTTGCAAAGAAAAAAACGTTAGATGGCGGACCCGATACGTCAGCGAAAACATCATCGCTGTCTGTGTAAGTACGCAGGAGAATCCGAAACAGTAGATTTCGCTCAAGTACTAGGCCTTTCGCAGACCATAATTTAGCGAATTTTTTATCGAGACTTGAGCTTGCACCCGAACAAAATTCAGCTTAATGACCACACATGCATACATACTTACATAATTGGTTATTACAATCCTTCAGCCAGGATTAAGATATAGTTTCTCACACCTCTTATGTTGTGTGTGTTAATTTTATACATGAGTGGCGGCATCTATGTACAAACTGTACAGTCGTTTCCGAACTACAGATTTTTGTGAAACTTTACATGGCAATTTTATTTTACTCACAGAGTTTATGCCAGAAATCTGCTGAAAGGAAGTCGCCGAAGAAATATTTGTTCATATTCCGTTTAGTTGGAGTTGTCTGATCTGGGGTTTGAGCCATGGGCTCATGTCTAATTAGCCAACACTCTACCTGCTAGACTACGGTGACTTGATCCCACCCTCTCTTTTATTTAAATTTCAAGATAGCAAGCGTTGGAGCAAAGTACTATACTATAAAGTCAAGATTTCTTACTGATGCGAAGCCAAATTGTTCAAGTGCAATGAACTTGTGCCTACAAACGTCTACAAGTAAATGTCTCCCATAAATTTCGAACATATGGCAAGCGGCCTGCATACAGGATGCTGTTTTGTTGCCGTGAGTATGACACACTCTTCGAATGGTAATTGAATTCACAAGAAAGAAGTCAGCGAACTGGTGCCTATTTGAAAACTTGGAGAATTTTGTGTGGTGAAGAGCTACAAGCTGCAAACTATTGTGAGGCCCAATGCTCCACTAGAAGTCAAGGGCAACAGTAGAAGGAGAAGAAGAAACAAACAAACAATACATTTAAAGAACCTCTGAGCAACTTCAACTTCTTGAAATGAAAAGAAGTCAATTCATACAATTCCTCATTTCTAAATTATTCATAGAATGCTTTGTTTCTAGGCAACAATTTGTGGCAACCCTGGCATTCTAGAACTTGCTTAAGTAAACTAATCTCCCCTTATATGGAAAATTTTAGTAAATGAGACTGAAGCAAAGTAAAGGAGGACGCGAAGCCGAGTATTGAGGGAAGTCAGATCAAAGTATAAACAGCACGAAATTGATTCTTACGTGAGGCAATTCTTGGATGAGATAATATCACATAAAATAGGCAAAATATCTCAGATTATTACGGAATAATAAACTGTAATGAAAGGCTCAAATATAGATCATTTAAAAGATGCCCAAACAGATTTCTTCTTAGCAGAAGTATAAACCATGGAAAGTGGTGCTTAATTCAACAGGAAGTACAGAGAAGGGGGCAGTACTGCTGTCGGAGCACTCAACTCCTCTGACGTTGACTGCAAATAAATATGGAACCTTGCCTGAGGAACCGAATCAAATAGAAGGGGAGAATAGGATCCCCTGTGTTAGACACCAGGTTATGTGGGAACTCAGGTCAATCATCAAGTTGATAAGCATGCAAATAGAGAAGTTTTCACGAGACCGATGTGGCTAGAACTTTTCTTGAAGTAGCAAGAGGAGTTTGAAAGGGTATGCTCGCCTATAGAGAGAGGCAGAGACTCTTTTAAAATGAAATTCAAACGATCCAAACTTTTGTTTTTGAGGCGCCGTAGTCTAGTAGGTAGTATGTTGGCTTATTAGACGTGAGACTACGGTTCAAACGAAATATGAAGAAAGATTCCTTCAGCGACTACCTCTCAGCAGATTTGAGCGAACAGCGTGAGTAAAAAAAAAGTAGCCATTAAAAGTTTCTCAAAAAACCTGTCGTTCGGAATCGACTTTAAACTGTAGGACACACCACTCATGTATAAAATTAACACACACAACATAAGTGGTGTGAAAAGCTGGGTCGTAATCCTGGGTATAATCCTGAATGTAATGTATGTATGTATATACATTGGCATACGATTTGAATCATGCGCATCGGGCTTTTCAGAAGTAGCTAGCGAATAGCAATGAACTTTCTAACCGAGCGTTGTAGAATCGAGACACAATTGTTCGGAATAAAGATCCCTTCAAGCCGAACATGCAGATAATGTGATAAGTAAATAATAACCTGTGTGACGTTAACGCCTCTTAAAACCAAAAACCATGGCTATTATGAAGAACTAATCAAGGAATTATCTTTACAGCATCCTGAACCATATCAGTATTGAAAGAGATATTTAAAGGGAGATCCCATACAGATCGGGGATAGTTTAGTTGCCGTACTCCAGCATCGCTATGTAACTCATTTTTAAAGCAAAGACCAGGGTTCTTATCAAGAACTAATCAAGGAATTTTTATTACAGCATACTGAACTCTGTCTGGATTGAGAGAAGCATTAATAGGGAGACCCGATACAGATTGAGGACAGTTGGGTGGCCGTCCTCAGAACCTCTACACAAGCCTAGTGTTATAACTTGATTTACTGTTCCACTGTACCAATGGAGACCCGATACAGATTGAGGACAGTTGGGTTGCCGTCCTCGGAACCTCTACACAAGCCTAGTGTTATAACTTGATTTACTGTTCCACTGTACCAATGGAGACCCGATACAGATTGAGGACAGTTTGCCTTGCCACACTCCAGAACTTCTATACAAGATTAGTCTTGATTTCCTGTCCCACTGTACCAATGATGCTGTTTAACTTAAAACCAACACGTTCTCTTTTTGGAAAACAAAAGCAATTTTAAACTGTAGATGGCAGGACAGCAACCAATACTCTTTGAAAATCATTTTTCGTCTTCTTTTTTTGTTTTCTCCAAAAGGATAATGATGTGAATGTGCGTGCGTACGAATGCATGGCTGTGGCATTTCCCAGCATTTCTCCCTCTCTCTCTACCTTTTTCTCTTACTGTTGTTTTTTTTTTGGCATATTTTGTGGCTAAAAGTACTTAGCATATCATCAGCATTTAAAACAGGTGCCATGTACGCCATTCAATGGTTTTAAGCAGCATTTTCCAACGAACACAATTTAATCCTTTATTTTACAATTTTTGGCTTTAATAACGTCAAAGTTTTATTCATGCACACAGTATTTATGTATGCAACACAGCCTGAAATAAAAAGAGAACAAAAAAAATTTTTAAGTTTTAAAATAATAGAATAAAATCCCTAGGAAAAGTTTTTGGCAATGTAAAGTAGTTTTTTTATTGAATATTCACAACATAAACCATGCAACCATTAGTTGCATTAAATGGATTTAAGGAGAAGGCTTTTGCACAGGTTCATTCAAATATTTCTACATTTTTTTCCTTTCTTTCTAGTTACTTCGACTACATACGTTCCGCCATATCGACCACATTGTTCTTGCAATTCTTTATCACCGGTTTTGTGCTATGCTTGACAGCCATCAATATGATTGCCTTCAATCGTAATCTCGCTGAACAATTCTTTGCCATGCTCTATTTGCTTATCATCCTATTTGAAGTGTTCCCCTGCTGCTGGTACGTCAACTCGCTAATGGAGACGAGCAGCAAACTGACAACGGCCATGTATAGCTGCAATTGGATGGATCAGAATCAAAAATTTCGCAAAATGTTAATCATTTTTATGCAACGTTCCCAGAAAACCAATACAATACTGGCGGGTAATTTGGCACCCGTTTCACTGCAAACTTTTTTGGCGGTAAGTTAGTGAAGTAATGTTGACAAATTGATTTTCTATTCTCCTTTATTTACAGATCATACGGTTTTCATTCTCGATGTTCACCATATTCAGTAAAATGTGAGGGAATGTTTCAAGAACTATAAAGCGTTACGACAAGTTCTGGAAATAAAAACTGATATGAAAAGTTTTGTGGAATTAATTTGACAAACAGTGTTTGAAATAAATGTTTTCTTCTTTCGTGTTTGTACCCTAGACCCCATTATATTTATGTGTACTTATATGTTAATAATTTTAAAATATAGGGTGGGCCATTTAAAAGTTTAAATTTAAAAATGCAATAAAACAAAAGCGATTTTTTTGTTGTGAAGTACAATTATTCCGGTTAAAAATAGAAAATTATTTCATTCACATGGCTGCCGTTGCTAGCCTCACAGTACCTCATTCAATCGGACCAATTTTTTTGAACCCTTTCAAGTGTATAGGGTCGTATTTCGGCAATATCATTACGAATGTTGGCTTTCAAAAGCTCAATTGTCTCTGATTTGTCGGCATAACACTTTTCTTTAACGGCGCCCCACAGAAAATAGTCTAACGGTGTCGAATCGCAGCTTCTGGGCGGCCAATTGACATCATCATTTTGGCTAATTAAACGGCCCCAAACATCGTTCATATCAATATGGTTGTGCCGTCCTCATTTTCAAAGAAATATGGGCCAATGATGCCTCCCCTCCACTAGCCATATCAAACAGTCACTGGTAATGGGTGCATTGGCCTTGTAAGGCCATGGTGGGTTTAAGGTAATGGTAATGGTAATGGTAAGGTAATGTGTGGGTTTTCTGAGCCCCAAAGTCGGAAATTTTGCTTATTAATACCCACCAAAATGAAAATGAGCTTCATCTGAAAAGATGTTTTTTTTTGCAGAATCGACATCATCGTGCAGTTTCTCGTTCGCCCATCTAGCGAAGCAAAAACGAGGTGGATAGTCATGCGGCTTCAACCAATTAAACTTTGTAAGGCTTCATACCAAGATCTTTTTGCAAAATTCGACGTAAGGTTAGGTTAAGTTAGAGGAAGTGTACTTGTCAATTAAGACAAGTACAGTACCCGGATGTCGAATTTACCCATTGTACAACGTCCTAGTTTTTCACACCACTTATGTTGTGTGTGTTAATTTTATACATGAGTGGTGGGACCTACAGTTTAAAGTCGACTCCGAACGACAGATTTTTTTAGAAACTTTTCATGGCAATTTTATTTATTCTCAGAGTTTTTTTGCCAGAAATCTGCTGAGAGGAAGTCGCCGAAGAAATATTTGTTCATATTCTGTCTTTGATGTCTGGCCTGGGGCTCGAACCCTGGCTTTACGTCTAATAAGCCAACACACTACCTACTGGACTAAGGCGACTTCGGAATCCAAAAGTTTCACACTGTTATTGCTTTTCTATTAATGGCATGACTGTTGGCCCTAATCCTCCAGACTTTAGCGGGTTGCATGCGTTTACAGGCAAGTCACTCGGCGGCCCATTGTGTACTTTTCCAACCTTTATTTTTATGCAAATGGTTCCGGAATAGAAAGCAGAGACTCTACTTTCTGTCATCTATTGACGTGGTAAAATTTGGCTCATTGCATGAGTCCAACAAGAGTGGTATTTGTTTCCTTAATTAAGATATTCTGGATCACCTTGGCAAGATGTCAATATTTCGGCTCTCGTGCTGATTGTCATGGGTTCACGGAAGGTTAGGTTAGGTTAGAGGACGTGTAGTTGTCAATTAAGACAAGTGCAGTACCCGGAGGTCTAATTGACCCATTGTACAATGTCCTTGTTTCTTGTGTGTGTTAATTTTATACATGAGTGGTGGGACCTACAGTTTAACGTCGACTCCGAACGGCAGATTTTTGAGAAACTTTTTCGTGGCAATTTTATTTACTTTCAGGGTTTTTGCCAGAAATCTGTTAAGAGGAAGTCGCCGAAGAAATACTTTTTGTATTTTGTATTGATGTCTGGCCTGGGCCTCGAACCCTGGCTTTACGTCTAATAAGCCAACTTCTGGGTTTACGGTAGCTGAACGTCCATTCTCGCATATCTGATTTATTCTCACTGATTGTACTTAAGTTACCTCCGACTGTTTTTATCTCAATTATCAAATAGCAAGGCAAATGCTTAGGTATTTTATTGTGCACTAAGCGGTCAGCGGATTAGTTCAAATGAATTTCTCCAACAATGTCGCAGTTTCAATCTAAAATAAAGCCTGGCCCCTTAAATATCTTTGTAATGTTCTCAGCGTCTTTAGCAGTATTTCTCTTTAAATAGGATTATCCTCGTTTATGAAGAATAGCATGTAACAGATACAATCAACGGATGTTTGCTTATTTAAGGTTTCGAAGTCGCCGTAGTCTAGCAGGTAGTGTGTGTTTCTTCGGCGACTGTCTCTCAGCAGATTTCTGGCAAAACTCAGAGAGTAAATAAAATTGCCATGAAAAAATTTTCTCAAAAATCTGTCGTTCGGAGTCGACTTTAAACTGCCACTCATGTATAAAATTAACACACAACAACATTCAGTGATAGGAGAAGCTGAAAAGCTAGGTCGTAACCTATAATGAAGGGTTATGTATGTCTGTATATAGGAAAAGGCGAAACTCTTTACGGTACGGTAGTATACTCGTAAGATACCTGTTCTTGAACTTTTTAAGAAGTACGTGCCTGTTACGCAGGATACTAATTACATCAACTATTATACGTATAAAGGAGCCATGCAAGTTTTCCATACGATCACCCTATAGCTCTGGCCCGCTGTTCATTTAGCTTTTAAGCTAGAAGGAGCAAATAAAATTACAAGCATTTTACCAAGCTTTATCATGCCTTGAATTTCTTAATTTATTCAATAAATTCTTTCAAAATGATTGTGAAACTAATCGAAAATTAAGTTCTTCTAGGCAACAACAACTTAATTTATGACAGTGTGTTGTCATTTCTTAACAATTGTTTTATAACAGATGAACGAGTGTATTTACTTTCAAAAACATTGTCAAGCATTTAAATTTCAATTTGATTTCAAAGAAAGTTATCCAGTAAATAAAATAAATGTACCTGGTAAATCAATTTAACCCAGATTTCATCTCTCCAAATGCATCAAGATTTTCCTTAAAACATAAGAAGAAAAAATTTCCGAATATTTAAATACAAAAACAATTACGAAAGCCGTTGATAAAATATTGAGAGGCAAGCCAGGAATGACAATACAACTGTTAATGGATAAATTTTGTCACTAAAATTTATTTTATTTCACATCCTTAAGCCTTAAGGATGCATACCCAAAACAAACCAATAAGCTTTTGATGGTTTGTTGACCAAATCAAAACAGATATGCAGAAGAGATGATGGTAAACAGAGAGAGAGAGAGAGAGAGAGAGAGAGAGAGAGAGAGAGAGAGAGAGAGAGAGAGGAAGGCAGCATATAATTTAGATCAATATTTGAGATAATTTGAGCAAATGGCAACACTTTTATGGTTACTACTTAGGCCATAACCACAGAGAACATACACACAAATAACACTTACAGCATTAACAGAGAGTGAGAGTCTCTATGTGAGAGAGAGAATTATTTAAATGATAAAGAAAACATTTAAAGGAAATCTATTGTATGAGTATTGTATTGTATGTGTATTGTATGGTGAAATCATTGCTTCCACAATTCCATTCAATTGCCGATTAGTTGTTGTATGTATTTGGTGATGCCCTGTTTATTATTATTGTTTCGTTATAACGTGTGTCGTAAGGATATGCTGCAATCCAGGTATTTACTGCCCAAACACACAAAGCCAGTGACAAACTCATATGCATATAAATTAGGATGTTGCATATTATAGTGCACATGGTTAGGAAGTATATTTGCATTAAGTTTTGTAATTGTATTGTCTTAGATTTATAAAACAGGGTGTTACAACACCAATGTAATAGCATCAGCATCTTGATGAGAATACCTTCTTAAATTGTAAAATTTTAACGACTTATAGCATAAAAGAAAAAGGCAAACAATAAAACTAATCTCTTGCATCTTCACTGGGCAAACCGACTAAGCTTTCCAAATGCTCTCAGGGATGCTTTTCAAAATTCGAATTCTAAGCAGTCCTAGTCTCAATGCTTCAATAGAAATAAAAATGGACTACTTCAGTCTACATTGTCGTCACTACCACACTATCAGTATCTCCAACATATCGCAACCCGGGTAGAAATAAGAAACAAAATATAAAGAGTACTTCCGTCTATCTTTTCATCAACATCCTGAAAGTTCAAAATCCGAAAAAATCTTAATAATTGCCAGAAAAACAAAATTTTTTCCGTCCATGATGCGGATAGTAGATCTATCCTATCCTGTCTAACATACATACATACATAATTGTTCATTACAAAGAATTAAAGAATCCTTCAGTCAGGATTACGACCTAGATTCTGATACCACTCAGATTGTATGATAGTCTTACACATGAGTAGTGGGACCTATAGTTTAAGGTTGACTCGGAACGACAGATTTTTGAGAAACTTTTCATGGCATTTTTATTTACTCTCAGAAGAAGAAATATCTTCTCATATTCCTTTTTGTACGACATGTCTGACCTGTGGTTTGAACCGTGGCTACGCGTCTAATAAGCCAACACACTACCTATTAGACTACGATGACTGCAATGTCTAACCTTCTTTGAAAATCGTGGTACCTAGAGTTCACGCTCTTTGTGATGGCACAATTATTAGCCAACAAGTGTATCAAACATTCTTTATAGGAAACCAACTTAACTCCAAAATAATATTTGCTTTTTTGTATTTCAGTCAAAGTTTCGATCAAGTGTGACAGAAGATAGACGTTTAAGAATGTTAACCTCTTCATAGAGGCCTTTTCCTACTCCTTAGACCCACAGCTCCTACAGAAGTAATTTTAGATATTTCTAAGTTTAAACGTTTGACTTTCAATAGAGCAGTGGTCAGTGAGAACGGCAATTGTGCGATCTACGGTCATGTGCTTTACGAACAGAAGACAAACCATCCTCTTCTTCACCATACACATGCAACTGAGTCTATGCACTGTAACATGTCGTAGATAGAGAACTCCATACCGGTAGGTTAATTGCCTATGCAATTTGTTGCGGTACTATGATATCCTGGATCCCATACAAGACTTCGCTTTAAATAATTCCAAATTTCCCTCAGAACTTCTCGGCATTCATATCTTATATATATACAGCCGTTAAAGTGGCGTTCGTTAGGAACTACATCGCAGCCTTTGTGTCTAAGTAAATTAAGATATTTTCAGGAAAAATCCCTCTAGCCTACAAACATAGCACCGCCTTTAAAATGACCCAAATCAACCAAACACAATGGATGCATACTTCAGGAACCATGTGGACTATACTCTTAGAAGTTAACTAACATTTCAAGCACATTGTCCTGAAGGTTTCAAATTAATGCTTTAACTAAACAGAGTTAAATATTAGTATTCTGAAGGCTTTGTATATCACCAATGTGGTGAAGTATTCTGAAAGAGTCACTGACAAATGCTACGGCGATATGTACGTGGAGCGCATCCGAGATGTCAAATTTTCTATGACTCTGGCGCATGAATCAGTCGGAATTAGACTGATAGCTTGTGTTATATAGGCTTAGAAACCCGCAATAGTTTGTAGCTTATTCGCAAGTACCTGTGACATTGAAAAACACCATAAGAAAATGTCTATAAGGACCGAATTGTAAGATCTACATGGTTACCTCCACGTGAGATAAAAATTAAAATGTCCAATGTTGCAGGCACTTTGTGACACATAGCGCATTTCTATTGAAACCTCATGGCATTGGTGACCAGGTCACCCAATTAATTCCAAAATAATTTGACAATCGGCGCTTAAACGGCGAACAGTATATGAGTTCGCCGTTTACAGTGATGACCTGGCCAACGTAGTCCTCAAACAGAAACGACTTTTTGAATTCTCCTGTATTTGTGTGGCCTTAACGCTGGTATTGTTAAGTTACCAATGCCCATTGTGAAAAAAAAAATATTATTTGCACATGTTGTTGAACGGTGTTGTGTTGTGAAGTCGTCTTAGTCTAGTAGGTAGTGTGTTGGCTTATCAGACGTAAAGCCACGGTTCAAACCCCAGATCAGACATCAAAACGATCGAATTTCTGGCAAAAACTCTGAAAGTAAATAAATTTGCCATGAAATCTGTCGTTCGGAGTCGACTTTAAACTGTAGGTCCCGCTACTCGTGCATAAAATTAACACACACAACATGAGTGGTGTGAGAAGATAGGCCATAATCCTGACTGAAGGGTTGTAATGGCCAATTATGTATGTATGTTGAACGGTGTTGAGCTCGTTTAATAGATGTTGCATCAACAAGATGGCCGTTATCATCTATCAATGTTCGAGAGTCCCTGTTGGAAGTTCCTATAGGCAATTCTTGTAAGGCAGTTTGAAGCCTCAGTTAGAGGCTTCCTTCCAACCACTAATATTTTCCCACAATCATCGATTAGTTATGAACTCAGTAGAGCATTACGAACGCTAATTAATGTAAAAAAACTCCTTCTCCTCTATTACCCTTCATTTAGTTTGGTCAGAAAAGACTATTGGACACCTTGAAACGGTAAAGGTATACCAGAAGCACTCGTGACTGTAGATCATATAATGGGTGATTTTTTAAGAACTATATGAACATTTTTCAAAAAAAAAACACATAAAATTCAGAAAAATTCATGAAATCTTTATTTGAATCCATAATACGGTCCATATAATTTAGTGTTCGAAGATTATTTCATGCAAATGTTGACTGCGACTGCGCCTCAAATGGTCCATCCGCTTAGTCCAATTTTGGCATACTCTTTACAACAGGTATTTCACGAATAAATGCTTCAATGTTGTCTTCCAATGCGTCAATTGAAGCGGGCTTGTCTGTATAGACATGAGCTTTAACATAGCCCCACAAAAAATAGTCTAAAGGCGTTAAATCGCACGATCTAGTCGGCCAATTGACCGGTCCCGAAGGTGAAATAAAATGTTCACCTAACTCGCCTCTCAATAAGTCCATAGTTACGCGTTCTGTGTGGCATGTGGCACCGTCTTGTTGAGACCACATGTCATGCAAGTCAAGCTCTTGCATTTTGGGCAAAAAAAAGTTGAATATCATCTCACGGTAGCGCTCACCATTCACAGCGACGTTACGATTCGCAGTATCTTTGATGAAGTACGGTCGAATGCACCAAACTGTGACTTTTTCTGGATGCATTGGTAGCTTTTGCAATGCTTCTGGCTGATGTTCACTCCAAAATCGACAATTCTGCTTATTTACGTATCCATTGAGCCAAAAATGAGCTTCGTCGCTGAACACAATTTTTCGATAAAGGAGTGGATCTTCGGCCAACTCTCCAAGTGCCCATTCACCAAAACTTCTGCGTTGCGGTAGGTCGTTGGGCTTCAATTCTTTCACCAGCTGTATTTTGAAAGGCTTCACACCTTAAACCTTCCGCAAAATATTCCACGTTGTTGAGTAACAGAGGCCCAATTGCTGCGAACGGCGACGAATCGATAACTGATGGTCATCATTAACACAGTTCGTACTCTACGTAAGCGTGTTGGTGGTTTAACGTCCAAAAATGTAAATTTGCTGCGAAATTTAGTCACAATAGCCCGAATAGCCGCTTCAGTGGGTCGATTAAACTGACCATAAAATGGAAGAAGCGCGCGATGAACTTTCTTAACAGAGCACGCATTTTGATAATAAAATTCAATGATTTGCAAGCGTTGTTCGTTTGTAAAACGATTCATGGTTAAATTATAGACCAAACAGAAGATGCTTGACAGTGAAACAGAACACGAAACGTGCGTGAGCTGTTTAAACCAGTGTTGCCAAAAAGATAATAGCTATAAAATCACCCGTTACATAGAAAGCAAAAACCTCAGATGACGTGCCAACTCGTAACACATACGACTATAATCTAAACTCTGTTTCTGATGGCTGTATCACAGAAACATACGCCATTTTAAATAAAATCTGTAGTGCTATATCCTTCAACACCATACTGAACATGTTATGATCAGGGTCTCATATTACATCGACTAAGAATCACTTTCTGAATTGAAGAAATGAAAATGTCAACTTTTTGGATATGTCATGAAGGCCTAAAGAATAGAATTTTATTTCAATTAGTAGGCCTATATACCTACATATGTATGTATGTATGTACATACAATAAATATAAATGATTGCGTCTTATATTTCCCAACTACTTCCACAGACCATGATGATGTCGTCTGACAATAGAATTTTAAAGCAAACGGAAGACATGGTCTAAGAATAGCGGCAGCAATTTATATAAAAAATTACCATAAGCAAATCCAAAATTTGCAATTCAACCTGAAAACAACTTCACTTTACGAACCAAAGCATGCATACAAACACACATGCAAGCATGTAAACATACATAAATTAAAATATTTGCTGCAGTTATAGGTATGGCACACTAACACTTAAAGGAGAGGTTCTGAGAGTACAATACAACACACATACGTAGAGAGGAGTATGTAGACAAAATGCTCTGCTAAGCAGTGAAGAGTATTAAAAGCAACTTAATAACATGCATGTATGCAACAAATGCAATGTCTTCGTTTTAGGGCCATACGTACACGTACATATGCATACATACATATGAGTATATGTGTATGTGCATACCATACCAGTTGTATACGTATTTAGATTGGTATACTTGTATCAGTGTTGTACAGGATACAGGATGTGTGAATATTAAAGTATCCTCTACTTTTATACATCCTGTCCATTGTCCACATTATGTCTCTCTAGCCATTGTATTGTGCTGTGTTGTCGAAATGTGTATGTATTTTTGTTTATATTTACTTACAAACATCCATACAATAAAATAAACTTACAGTCTTATACACATACATGCATGCATACTTTAGTCTAGATCTGAATTCATTTAAGCAACATGCATATCCTTTTAAAAAAGAATTTCTTTCTCCCTTTCTCTCCCATCCTCTCTCTCTCCCTTTTTGCTCACCCAGTAAGGAAGTAAATTTTGCATACATTTTTTCGTTTGATTATGTCTAAATGTGTTTAAATTACTGAGTATGTGTGTGTGTCTATGTATGTATGTGTATATATTTGTATACATTATATTTTATCATCAATACAAGTGTAATTTTAAGGATTATTTACGTAAAGAAACTACTGCTTAACATGTGTAGAGGACATGTATTTTTTTTTACACGAAACATGCTTGTGTGTTTGTATTGGTGTAAGTCTTTGTTAAAGTATGCGTTTTTTAAATATTTTTATAAAGCTTTGGTTAAATTAAAAGGAGCCAAGTGGCTGATTTTTAAGATCGTAAGAATGAAACTGAAGTTGCCGTAGTCTAGTAAGTAGCGTGTTGGCTCGAACCAAATATGAAAAAAGATTTCTTCTGCGACTTCCTCTCAGCAGATTTCTGGCAAAAACCCTGAGAGTAAATAAATTTTTCAGGATAAGTTTCTCCAAAATCTGTCATTCGGAGTCGACTATAAACTGTAGGTCCCGCCACTCACGTTCGGAGTCGTCTTTAAACTGTAGGTTCCGCGACATATGTGGTGTGAGAAACTAGGTCGTAATCCTAGCGGGAGGATTGTAATGACCAATTAAGATATGCAAACTGTATCAGCTTTTGATTAATAGGTCTATTGAAAGGCTTTAAAAGAAACATAAATTTTTGCCTCTTAGGGCCTTTTTCAAAGTGTTACAAATAAATTTACTAACATTCTTAAATACAATTTATTGTATACGTTGAAAAGGAAACATATTTATGTCTTCCTTCGTTCTTTTAAATTTTTTTGTTTGTGTATAAGTGGGTCTATTTTATTGTATTGCATCATGTCTTTATCGTGTCATTGTATTTAAATTCATGCTAAATTAGTCCTCTGCTCTCTCTTGCTGCCTTTTCTTACATTTTTTTTTATAATCCTTTTATTCTATTCAATTCATGTGCAGCATTTAATTATTGTTTTATTTTAAGAAATTTTAATTACTCTACACAATTTTCATTACATGCATACGATGCTTTCGATACATACATACATACATAGTTTACAATTGTGTACAGAAGAGAAAGGATTTGGTGTTCCTAGCCAAAATATACTTATACATATGTACATATATAATGTCTTGTTTTATGGTGCAGTCTGTAGGTATTCTACACCTTTGCTGTTCTACAATTTTTTTTTTCTTCCTTAAAATGTGGAAAAAAATTATTTATTCAGGAAAATCCTGTGGTTGCCAAAGCAATTGCAAATGAGATGAGAAAGATTAAGGAAAAATAAAGAAAAACAAATTGTGGTTCAGACAAATAAAAACAGATTTAAACTTTTTTAATAAAAACAATCAATTGTTGTCTCATTGGTGCTCATTGGTACATAATTGTTCATTACAACCCTTTAGTCAGGATTACACCATAGTTTCTCGCATTCAGGCTAAAAAAAAGTTGGTGATCAGCCTATATAGCTTGCCGTTGACAGTTATATTCTGGCCAACGTCGTTATCAAAGGAATATATACCGATAACATTAACAGCCATTTTTTCGGAATGCAATGGACGCACTTGAAGCCGTACTAAATCGATAACGCATAGTGGCCTCAGAAGTCGCCGTAATCTAGTAGCCGAGCCCCAGGCCAGACAACAAAAAAAAAAAATTATTACTTCGGCGACTTCCTCTCAGCATATTTCTGGCAAAAACTCTGAGAGTAAATAAAATTGCCATGAAAAGTTTTTCAAAAATCTGTCGTTCTGAGTCGACTTTAAAACTATAGGTCCCGCCACTTATGTATAAAATTAACACACACGTGACCAATTATGTATGTAGTGGCCTCAATAATGCTCAGACAATAATAGCTGGATTTTAATGAAAGTCCAAAAAGCTTGGTTAAGTTAGATTGGTTAATGGATTCTCAGAGAAAACTCTGGTGCTAATAAAGCTTATAATTATTAAGCAGATATTGATAAATTCGTAAGAGCTGAGGTCCATCGATTGCATACTGACTTATTATTTGAGACTGTATCTACAATTTTGGCGTTTTATATTCCAGCAAGTTCTCTAGTTCATGTGATCAAGTGCGTTATCTATGTTGGGACAATGTTACACTACTCATATGACCGATATCCCTGACAAATAATCAGGAGATGGCCCTTAATAGCCCTTCAGGGACTAGATCAGATTAGATAGATCCACGCAAAAACTATAATGGAAATACATATTTATCGCATCATTTATAGGCGTCCGGCATTTCCTATAACGCGAGTTTTTAAGTAAAAGAATAACAGTTCTTCTGCCAACCGACATCTGTCAATTGATTCGCACCACAGCATGATTTGACTGAATTTTTTCCCGAAAAAAAATATCAATTAAACCAAGCCTAAGCTTAATATAGAATATCCGCAACACAGAGGCCCAGTTGAGGTCTCTACAATCAAAAACAATTGAACAAATTCACTACGCAGCGTTATCCAATCGTAAATAGTAAATGCAAGAATGAGAGGATTGTGAAAACCGCAGGCTTTGCACATGGCTCTGTGATATCAATTATGAAGGATCACTTAAGCATGGGATTCTTTGCTTCGCGATGAGTGCCATGATTGCTTCAATCGACTTTAAACGCAATCAGTGACAACTTCACAGAAGTGTTTGATGGTGTTCAAATGCAACATGAATGAATTTCTTCACTTTTTTTCAGCCAAAACAGAGAATTTTGCGCCGTTAATTTGTTGCAAAGATATCAAGTTGAAGAAGCCGCCGTAGCAGGCAGTATGATGGCAGACGTAAGGCAACGGATCAAAACCTAGGGCACACATCAAAACGAAAATATGAAAAAATATTTCTTCGGCGACTTTCTCTCAGCAGATTTCTGGCAAAAACTCTGAGCAAAAAATAAAATTGCCATGAAAAGTTTCTCAAAAATCAGTCGTTCGGAGTCGACTTTAAACTGTAGGTTCTGTCATGTAACGGGTGATTTTTTCGCTATTATCTTTTTGGCAACACTGGTTTAAACAGCTCACGCACGTTTGGTGTTTTGTTTCACTGTCAAATATCTTCAGTTTGGTCTATAATTTAACCATGAATCGTCTTACAAACGAACAACGCTTGCAAATCATTGAATTTTATTATCAAAATGCATGCTCTCTCTGTTAAGAAAGTTCATCGCACGCTTCTTCCATTTTATGGTCAATTTAATCGACCCACTGAAGCGGCTATTCGGGCTATTGGAACTAAATTTCGCACCAAATATACATTGTTGGACATTAAACCACCAACACGCTTACGTAGAGTGCGAACTGAATATCGCAGCTGTATCGGCCAGTGTTAATGATGACCATCAATTATCGATTCATCGCCGTTCGCAGCAATTGGGCGTCTGCTACTCAACAACGTGGAAAATTTTGCGGAAGGAGTTAGGTGTGAAGCCTTTCAAAATACAGCTGGTGCAAGATTTGAAGCCGCGCCGACCTACCGCAACGCAGAATTTTTGGTGAATGGGCTCTTGGAAAATTGGCCGAAGATTCTCTTCTTCATCGAAAAATTGTGTTCAGCGACGAAACTCATTTTTGGCTCAATAAATACGTAAATAAGCAGAATTGTCGATTTTGATAAGCAGAATTGTCGATCAGCCAGAAGCATTGCAAAAGCTACCAATGCACCCAGAAAAAGTCACAGTTTGGTGCGGTTTATGGGCTGGTGGCATCATTGGACCGTATTTCTTCAAAGATGCTGCGAATCGTAACGTAAATGTGAATGGTGAGCGCTACCGTGAGATGATATCTAACTTTTTTTTGGCCAAAATGCAAGAGCTTGACTTGCATGACATGTGCTTTCAACAAGACGGTGCCACGTGCCACACAGCACGCGTAACAATGGACTTATTGATATGCTAGTTCGGTGAACATTTTATTTCATGTTCGGGACCGGTCAATTGGCCGCCTAAATCGTGCGATTTAACGCTTTTAGACTATTTTTTTTGGGGCTATGTTAAAGCTCATGTCTATACAGACAAACCCGCTTCAATTGACGCTTTGGAAGACAACATTGAATCATTTATTCGGGAGATATCGGCCGAAATTTTGGAAAGAGTATGCCAAAATTGGACTAAGCGGATGGACCATTTGAGGCGCAGTCGCGGTCAACATTTGCATGAAATAATCTTCAAATATTAAATTATATGAACCGTACTATCGATGGGAGGCTAAGCATACAGATCTTAGACCACACTATATTGGAGAAAATACTGTGTTTTATTCAAAAAATCATAGGCTCGTTATTGATACAGACTTGTATACATATTTCTTAATATACCCATGCCAATGCATACATTGCTGGAATATAGTTTTATCCGTTGAGTGCAAACGAATTTCAAGGCAAATTTTGAATTTTTATGCAATATTGCTGAGGAACATTTTTCATACATATTTTAAAAATTAAATCCTTTCATTTACTTCCTGAATGAAAATCGTCCATCATTCCTAATAGTTTAACAGTTTATTTAAATACTTCTCTCCATTATTGTTATAGATATCGATGATGTTATCGATATTTAGTTTCTTTAATATTCTCTCTCTATACAAATCCTTACTTCGTTTACTAAT
Organism: Sarcophaga subvicina; assembly: GCA_936449025.2. Taxonomy (NCBI): domain Eukaryota; kingdom Metazoa; phylum Arthropoda; class Insecta; order Diptera; family Sarcophagidae; genus Sarcophaga; species Sarcophaga subvicina. The sequence goes on from OW388084.2 coordinate 27,912,885, forward strand.
TAATACGTATTGATACGTAGCACTCTATGTATGTGTGTCCTGTAATACTGGCGTAAGTGTCTGCTATAATGTCGGTGGCTAAGTGTGTGGAATAAAATGTTATAAATATTTAATTAAACAGGGTGTAGCCATCAATAGCGATACAGTAACAAAAGATAACTTTTCTTGGTTTTTAAATTTAAATTTCTATTTCTGATAATTTTATTTTTTAATTTTCATTTAAATTTCATCCTCTTTTTTAATATTTTATAAAATATTTCTTCTTAAATATTTCACCCTTTACCCCATGTATTGCACTGATGGCAATTGCATATGTTAGTGTCTCAGTTTTCCAGCTCTTCAGTGTAACCATAAAGAAGTCTTTAATTATTCAAGAGTGTTTAAGTGTCTTGTCGTACTTTATCGTAGAGTTGGCTGTGAATACACTATTCTGGAGCATGTACGAGTATGTATTTACATGACCATAAATACTTTAATATATTCTTCATATTATTATTGTAGTTGTTGTTGTTGTGTTTTTCATGTTTGTTGGTTATATTGTCCTGTACTCGTTTATCAATAAATCGTAAGTGTTTAATACATACATATTCTATGTCTGTATCGCTCTCTCTTATTCTCTTTTACCTGTAATATTTAGTTGTCTTCTCTTCACAGTAATATTTACGTACTCTACAGCCATATTGGAAAAAAGTGTGTCTGTTTATTCATCATCCTCATCATTTAAAGTGTTGTATGCAACATTCGTTTAATGCAGCATGCATCTGTAGTTTTTAAAGTTTTTATTTATTTGGAATTAAAGTAAAGAAATATACAAGAGGGAATATATTTTTAAACACTTTCGAATTTAAATAAAATAATACCCCGGTCCAATGATGTAAAGATACAAGAGGATATGTAGTAAAGGGCCTATTCACGTTGATAATTAATATTGTAAGGCGTTTATAATGAAGAAGCTATATGGTCCTTATGCATACATACATAAGTGGTCATAACAACCCTTCAGTCAAGATTACGACCTAGTTTCTCACACCACTTATGTTGTGTGTGTTAATTTTATACATGAGTGGCGGGACCTACAGTTTAAAGTCGACTCCGAACGACAGATTTTTAAGAAATATGCTAGAATAATAACGCCGGAGAAGTATTGTTTCGTATTTCGTTTTGTTCAAGATGTCTGATGTGGGATTTGAACCGAGGTCTCCCGTCTAATAAGCCAACTCGCTACCGACTACAAACTAAGCTTGTTTAATAAGCAAACGTTATGTAAGTACTCTTCCTCATTTTGTACTCCAATCACAATGTAGTCTACTATCAAATGATGTCAGACAGAAACTGTATGAACTCAGCTTGTTGTTTGACAGATATCTGTTGACAACAGTAGCATTTCGTTTTTAGGTGAGGAGTGCAAACTTCGAAAATCTACGAATATAAGGACCCTCCCTCATAATTTTAAAATATAGTATTTACAGCAACTGCTTTCTCCTTTACACCTACTTTGGTTTTTTAATAATTTCTAGTACACCAATTTCCATTTAACTTTGAGAGAAAGAAATAGAAACTTTTTTTATTGCCAACAAGGCAAGGGAAAAAGAGACGTTAGCATATCAATTGCATATTAAAGTTTATTCTAAATATGTTACATCAATTTTAAAGAGGGTTTATGTCTTTAAAGATGGTGTATTTAGTTCAGAAATAATATTTTTCGTATCAAATAAAAATAATTTCAAAACGGTTGCAACCAACGAACAAAACAAGGAAATTGAGCAGCATTCGACTTAAGGTCAATAAATGTTGGAAGTCATACGTTAAATGGTGAAAGGCTGCTTGAAGTCTCTAAAACTACGTTATTTGATACTCAAATCATTATTACCCCAGGCAACCATTGAAATCAACGCCAAAAGCAGGTTTCCAAGACAACAAGCTTTGTATTATGGAGTGTTAAAATCGATCCATCCGATCACAGGAATGCGTAAAAAACCCATGGAGTAAGTGGTCAGATAAAAAGGTTGCAAACAGTCTGGATTTAAATGCGAACGAAACTTAATAAATTTGCATCATATTTTCGAATTTAATAAAGTAAAAATTTTCAACCCAACTTTGAAGATAGGACAGTTAGCGACGTCTAGTAAGAGTGGTTTCCAAAATAAGCGCAATTTGTTCTTAATTTCAGAAGTTATTTTGGTGTGGAAAACATGTTTGCTCACAACGTCGGGAGAAAATCAAGGAGACATGACTAATGTTTCACAACAATAGCAGAAAGTTTGAAAAAAAAATTAATTCACAGTTTAAAGATTTTACTTTACATACTATACATGGTATATACAAGGTATTACAAGTTCAAGTTTATTATTTTAAAATATTTTGTCTTGTTTCTTAGGTCATCAAGGGTTGAAAGTATGCCAGAATTATTATCTGACGGCGAGTACCAACTTCTCAACACACATTTCATCTGTTTTGCTGTTTCAAAGTTAAACCAGAAATGTTTTAATTTTAACGTTTAATAAAAAATTCATCAACGATTTCATCAAAACATTGACCTAATACGACACTTATAAGTGATGAACTTTAATCTGATAATGAAAATGAGACCCTAACGTAAAAGATCCTTTATATGTTTCAGACTGTCTTTCATTCCATGAATTTGTTAACATTCTCATGTAAATGTATGGCAGTATGAGAGCTGGTGTATGTATATTTTATTCTTTGCTTTAATTTTTTTTTTTTGTTTTTTGCAAATTGTTAAATGCAGTTGTCATTTGCAGGACAAGATTTTATAACTTGAATGCAGTATTTTTGGTTGCACTTTCGTTCATTCTTTCATTTCATTCTTTCTACATGCAACATGCATTTTAATTAAGTCATTTATTGTTTTGTTTTCTGTCTTAAAGTTTTGGACAAAATGCTTTTGTTTTAGTTTTTCAGTTGCAAAGTCTAATGGTAAAGGACTTTTTTTGATTAACCTATTAGGAGGTCAGAAATTAAATTCATGCATTGTTGAGACTACAGTCTAATCTTTATATCAACATTAAAAAGAGATTCTCATATTGATCTGCACTAAGCTACATATACTTACATAATTAGCATTAAAATTCCCATTTCATTGAGCCCTGTCACCAATCATTTGTTTCATTTCTTTTCCAGCTACTTCCTACGTACGTTTTTACAATCTAGGACAGTTCTTATGGTATACCAGGGCGACTTAGACTATTTCGTTTTGTATTGTAACGTTAACGTTGAAGTAACTTAAGTGTGCGTATTTGCATGTTAATAAAAACAGTTTACAGCATGGCAAAATTAAGTGCATAATCGCCAATACAGTAGGACAGAAAACTCTCCATAATATTATAAATGGCTGACCAAAAACAAAATTTGACTATGAACAATAGATTTGAGATACTTTTATTTACTCTCAGAGTTTTTGCCAGAAGACTGCTGATAGGAAAAAGCTTAAAAAAAATATGTTTTCATATTTCGTTGCATTCGATATGTTTGAGCTGAGGCTTGAACAACGGGCTCTCGTCTAATAACTCTACACACTACCTACCAGACTACGACAAAAGCGAGCGATATTTTGTGCGGAATATCCTCAGATATTCAGACCATTGCTCCACGAATCTAATAAGCCTATGGACGTGATTGATGATGGTAAATACATTCTTGTTTTGGATGTGGTGGTAAGAAACCATAGGTTTGAACCACTAAGTTTGCTCTGAAGGATCAAGCCAGATTCGATTGATGTAATGTGATGATTTAAGTAGTACATTGTCGATTAAGTTCCAGGTACGCCTTCTTATCTTGCAACTGGATTGAATTGAAATTTGAATTGAAGATACGTATTATCCAGCGGAGGATCTGGTGAGCAAAAAAATCTGCAGCTTCTGAATAGTTTACTGTAAAAAGTTGCATGATTCGCAGCCGCAGTGTTGGTTCGATTTCATGTTTGTAACGAATGTCTTAGGCTTGTACTCTGTCTCATCAACAGCACCTTCATTAGGGCCAAGTTATAATTGTTTTCTGTCTTAATTTTATACGGCCTTTTTTACCTTAAGTCGCCGTAGTCTAGTAGATAGTGTAATAGCTTATTAAAGATGAAGCCACCTTTCAAACCGAAGATGAAACATCTGGAACAAAATCAAATATAATAAAATATTTCTCAGGAGATTTCCTCTCAGCAGATTTCTGGCAAAAACTCTGGGAGTAAATAAAAAATTTGCATAAAAAGGCAGTGCAATGCGCTTCTATGGTTAGGCAGTCTATGCCAAAACCTATTGTTATTATACACAACAATGGGTACTCTGTCCAGCATTTTTGTATTGGCGGTGTACACATTAAGAGCATTGCCTGGACAATTAAATCACAAAATCAAAACTATTATTGAGAAAATTATTAGGAATATATGCGTTACGTTTACCTTCAACTGTTACTGTCAACGGTAGTCTAGTAGACAGTGTGTTGGCTTATGGGACCAGAGCCATTGACTCACAAAACGAGAAAATATTTCTTCTCGCGACTTTATCTCAACAATTTCTGAGAGTAAATGTAATTGCCATGATAAGTTCCTTAAATTTGGCATTTGGTGTCATTGCTAAAAAATGACACACACAATAAGGGTGATGCGAAAAGCATCCTGACTGAAGGGTTGTAAAGATCAGTTAAGTAAGCTACAGTTTGATCGTTATGAAAGTCGTAATACAAATATCTACGAAATCACTTAGATTTTCATGCAGGCCTCAAGTTGTACCTCTGCCATCTGCCAGTAGTGCAACCCTTCATCCAGAAGTACGTCTTAGTTTCTCACAACACTTACATATCTTGTGTGTGTTAAAGGACCTACAGTTTAAAGTCGATTGCGAATGACATATTTTTTTAAACACTTTTAAATGGCAATTTTAAAAAGAGGAAATTGTCGAAGAATACGACGACATTACCCTCTCTATGGGTTAATTATTGCTAATAAATACACTACAATACAATACGATATTAACGCTTACATTTCCATTCCTTCTCTCTCTCTCTCTCTCTCAATAGAATAGTAGTTTTGATTTTGAAATGAAATAAAATTTTAGTTTTTTTTTTGTTACAAACATTTTTATTTATGACAACTGCAATTTTTCCTTGTTATTTCCTTAACACTTCCACACCGCTTCCCCCCATCACCATGTTTGCAAGGCGCCGACCCTATATTTGCCTTTACAAATCTAATGCTTTTTAATTGAAAAAAAGAAGTCTAAAAGGGAAAAACAATAATAACAAGAACAACAACAACAACAACAATGGGAATATGATAGTTTTAACAACAGCAATAATAGCAGTAATAAACTGACAGTTTTAAGTTTTTCTTCTTCTTATTTTTTTTATATTTTTTGTCCTTTGAATTCCTATTTATTTCATGTGTCAACTTTTCAGCTTAAGTGCTGCAACTTTATTGTTGCAACAACAAACACAGCACAAGTCAAAAGGGAAAGGCAAATAAAAATCCCAATGACATCTGTCGTAAGTATCGTTTAGAGAGCATAGAGAAATTTTAAATAAGAACACAGAGGCAGAACTACAATTTCTTTACTTAATAAAGAAAGACTTTAGCATTGTAACTCAAGGAAAGGAAAATTGTATGCACAATTGTCCTTTTCCCGCTCTTCTACGAACTCAATTTCTTTGTAATTTCCTTTTTAATTGTTTCTTAATAATATCTGCTCCTTCTTCTTCTTCTACTACTGCTTTTCAAGTCATAATTTGTTTTAATGCCTTTTCATTTAAGTCCTCTTGCCTTGCTTGACAATGCTTGCCTCGATTGTCTCAACGGTTGTGTGCTGGATTGCTTATGCTCATAATTATTCTCTCTCTCTCTCTCTCTCTCTCTTCCGTTCTGTATATGTTTCTTTGTGTATTAATAAATCATTTTCCTTTTAAATGCTGATTGTTGTCACATTTTAGTTTTGAATGCATTTTTTTATGTTCTTTTCTGTTTCTATTACAACATTTCCATTGAAATATATGTGGTTGCCTATATCTGAGGCATAAGAATGCAAGAAAGATGAAAAGGATTTCAATTTTATTTTAAATACGTTAACCAAAGACAATGAAAATTTCATGCCGGTAATAAATCACACACAAAAAGGAAATATTTTGGAAGGGTTTTCATTTTTCTTTTTTTTTCATTTGCAGTAGAAGGGATATTAACCATCAAAGAAATATCATACCTGGGGGAAGTATAACCTTTTTTCTTGCTGAGTCTTTTAACAGTAGATCGAGCCTTAAAAAAAATTCGGAATTCTAGCTTATGTATTACTTTTGATACATACTCGTAGTACATAGAATTGTCACGATTATTGATAGATTTTGTTAAAAAATTTAAATATTTTTATTTATTTTAAATCCTTTCAATAAAACTATTTTATATTATTACCTTTTATTATCACTTTAATGAAATTTAAGCTAAAATTTTTGACATTATGTACGCTGCAGTATGATTTTTAACTTAAAAATCAAACACTTCATGTCAGCTTGATTTTATTGTTTTCTAAATGGTAACAATTTGACATCTAGCAACCGTGCTTTGTAGCGATTTATAAGTTTCCAATTGGATAGGACAGCTTATTGTCACTCGCATCAGTAACACTCTCAGTTGACGGCAGGCTGAAACCTGATGGTACAAACCATTCTTGTGATTCGTTAGAAATATTTGTTGTCTCTGGTTTCCCGGATACGGGTTTCCCCAAATACTGCTGTAAGTAGTTGCTACGCACGTAGCATATAGTTGAATCTAAAACTGCCAATTCGACTTCGGTGGACCACAAAATTTATAACGACCATCAAATTCAGTTAGTTACTAATCTACAGCGACAAAATTAAATATGAGTTGAAAAGGTAATAAAACAAAACAAAAGGAAAGGAAAGAAAACATAAATCAATACCTAGCAATACTCCGTAAATCGCTTTACGAAGTTTGATTTATATAAATATCCTTAAATTAATTTCCCTAATAATCACTGTACAGTATTCCATCATTAAGTATCAAATTTCAATTAAAATCGCTGCAGGTAATTTTCATTTTCCACAATAAATCTAAAAAGTTTTAGAATTCTGTTGCTAAAAAACTTTAATTTGAGATGAAAATATACAAAAAAGAACACAAAAACATAAGCATCATTATTTAAATATATTTTCTTTAATTTTCTTATCTTTTAGGCCAAGGAAAAAATAAAATTTTTAAAAATCTTAAAAAAGGATATATGGGCTGCTCTGAAAGTATGATAGCTAATCCCAAACTATTTATACAGTGTTATTTCTTATATAAAACTGCAAGTTGTGTGATAAAAGTTTTATGAAAATGGTTAAAATTTTCTAAAAAAAATTTTAGAAAAAAAAATTTTTTTCATTCGAATTTCAAAAAAAGGCTTTAAGCATGATTATTAAAGGCTGCAAGACTTTCAGCTTATTTTTCGAAGAGGCGTAATAGGTGTAAATATATCATTATCAAAGCGAATGATTCTGTTATCTCATACGTACGTAGTTGACCGAAATATTATCATCTGTAATAAAACATAGGACGATGTACATTTTTCTAATGTTTGTTTGACACGTGAGATAAATATGAGAAGAGCAGTAAGAAAGACTCTACATTTCATATGACAGCTGCTAGCAATCTGCGTGAAAATTTGTAATATTTTCACTTCTCAAACTGCTAATACCGTTCTCTATTCCAAGTAGTACCATCTTTTCCGATTAACGTCCTATTGTTATGTTTGCAGCTGTCAATACCTTCGTCAGTTCATAAGGGGAGGAGGTGTAGGAATATTACATATATATGTACATATTTAATAGGCCTTTACAACCTTTCTTTGTAAACTGGAAATGTCTGACCTGAGGTTTGAAACTTGATCTGACGTCTAATAAGCTAACATAGTACATACTAGCCTACGACTACTTCAATCAATATCAAGAACATAAAATTCAACTTTTTCACTTTCATCCAACACTTAACTTTCAATTCCTTACCAAATATCATAAATAATGTATTATTTCCGATAAAACTCAAATTTCAAAATCTTTTGAAAACTTAAAAAATTACATACCCACATTACATTACAAAGAATCCCTTAGGAAAATCGTATGTATTAAAAGTGATACATAAGATAGAATTATAATAAGATAGAATTATGAAGAAGAACAGAGGCGGAAATATGAAATATTCCGAATCCATGGGAAAACTTGCGGGTGGCATCGAAAAATATGTTCGATGCAACTTGTAGACAAGGCACAAAGATAGGACATAGCAATACTAACTGATAGTCAGTCCGCCTTTCGAGTACTCTGCTGATAAGAAGCTATTTTGAAGATAATGTAGGACTGTTTAGGGAAGCCGCATATGCTTGTGTGGGGGAAATAGGATTATCTTACATTGGATTTCACATCATGTAGGAATTATTGGCAGTAAGCAGGCAGATTAGCTTTCAAGAAGCTCAGCTTTTGCGTCGCTGATGGAGCTATAACCCTTTTGTAAAAGTGGAACGGATCTTTGGAAAAATATTCAACGAAAGGGAAAATAAATAGAAGGAAAGACTCTTCTTCTTGGGTTTGAGCAATCTTAAATTTAGTTGGGAACTTAAAATAAGAGAAGATCTGACTATTTAAGAAGTTATACCCAGTACCTCATTCGATCGGACCAATATATGTGCACTTTATCGTATATTCATACATGGGCTGTATCTCGGCAATTTCATCACGGATGTTGGCCTTCAAGTGCTTAATTGTCTCTGGTTTGTTGGCATAACACTTTCCTTTAACCATGCCCAATACCCCGGAAAATAGTCCAACGGTGTCAAATCTCAGCTTCTTGGCGGCAAATTGACATCACCATTTCGTCTAACTAAACGGCCATCACACGTTTGACGCAATAAATCGATTGTGGCATGAGATGTGTGTCAAGTTGCACCATCCTGTTGAAACCAAACATCGTTCACATCAATACCATGAAGAGCGACTACAAAAAAATCGATTATCATAGAGCCATAGGTGCCTCCATTGACCGTAATTGTTGCGGTTTCCTCCTCCTTTCAAAGAAATATCGGGCCAATAATGTCTCCGCTCCACAAGTCGTTCCAAACAATCACTCGAAGGGGTGTATTGGCTTCTGTAAGAACACGTTTGAGTTTTCTGAACACCAAATACGGCAATTTTGCTTCAAGTTTCAGCCGAAAAGATGATTTTTTTTTTGGCAATTTCAACATCATCATGCATTTTCTCGTTGACCCAATAAATCCCAACGTTGCTCAAGCGTAAATCAATTCATAACGTGCAGTGTAATTAATATACGTAATTCTGTGACAGAATCGAATGACATAAGTATTGCCAGATTCAAAATAATCGACGGTTCAAATTTAAACCGATAGATGGCCCACCCGATATAACGATCTTACGTCTTAAAACTATTCGACAAAGAAATAACGAAAAAAATTTTCTGGGACCAAACCAATGCATTTCAACCTTCTTTCTGGGCGCTTCAGTGTCACACTTGCCTGGTTTCCAAGACACTGTGACATTCCGGGAAACTGCAGAGCCGACGAGCTAGCCAGAGCTGGCGCACTACTCCCAGAATCCTATTCAATCAACTTAGGAATGCACACTTGCCTCGATCAAACCATCGCGCAAAAATTTTTCCGAGACGCCAACCTATCCTGGATCAACGAGGAGTCCTACTCCACCGCTAGACTCTCCTGGCCCCGAATGGATAGTAGGCGTACCAACCAGTTATTTGGACTTAGTCGCGGCATCATCTCAATCACAGTGGCCATGCTTACAGGTCACTGTGTTATAGGTACACACTCGGAGAGAATGCGGTTCCCATTTATTGACTTCTGCCGTGGGTTCAGATCCGCTGAGGAGGACGAGACTGTTATCCACTTTCTTTTGTCAATGCCTATCTCTCGCTAGGTGCAGATATAGGTTATTTGGCTCTCTGACCCTTGTTAGCTTGACGGAGCTATCGTCCATTGATGTGCCTCCTGGGTTCGGGGGAACTTGGTCAGCACAGGAACTGCGTTCACCTGTGGTATCACAACGGGCCACTATGCATGCTCAAATGAGCTTTTGGTATGAAGCTACCACACTAACCTAAACCTAACCTAAACCAATACGTTTGCGCCTGTTGTACAACCAGGAATATAAACTGGCGATGAAGTTAGTTAGCTTACGGAACATTTCGATAAGCTGTGGCGATTGAGATAATAATGCGCTGTATATGGCCTCATAATTAATAACGATGTGTAGAAAAAGCAGGAATCAATCTCGTCCTCTAGCTTTTACTGAAGCTGTTTAGAATTGGAAGATGTTTTCTAAAAATTGGCTCAAATTGTGCTTCTATTAACGACAGATTGGTGTATGAGTCTGCAAGCGCTACAAGATTGTTAACATTTCTACGCACCAGTAGATTTTCAACTTCTTCTCTCAATTCGTTTATTGTGAACCTGAGCCTATTTTAAATAAATTAAACAGAAATTGCACTCTTAACCGAGAATTTCAGAGAATTTTTGAAACAATTTTACGAAAAAGGATTACTTTGTTGCCTGCCACATATGAAGCCATAAAGGTTGTGGTTACACTGTGTGCCATGATGCCCTTACATCTGCAACATTGAAACAAAAGAGAGAAAAACAGGGCACTAAAGAAATCAACTTAACGGGTTATATAGTAACTTTCGTTTAAAAAAATGACATTTTTTTTCGTTCACAATTTAGTTCTTTTGTGCACTTTTGTGCCGCTGGAGCCTGCAAATTGCGATGGTGTGGTGTGGTGTGGTGTTACGAATTTTAATTCACAATCTTCCATTATGCTCGTCGTATTCATGGTAACAATACTTTGCATAACCGTTTGAAATTATATTTAAATATACTGGGGATATTTCATAAACCCTTAAGCCAATCTGCCAATATGGCAGAGGAATGCTACACAGAGGGGATTTTAAGGGGGTCAGGGGGGAAGGTAGTGCAAGTATGTGTAAAACTTTTATTGTGGCAACCAAACCATCAAATATTTTGAAAGGAGAACCTATACAAATATGCAGTGATACAATTACAGTGACTAGCAAAAGTTATGGTTTAAAATTCTTAAATATTTCCACCTGTCTCATCACAACGGGCCGCTATGCGTGCTCAAGTGAGTTTTTGGTATCAAAGCTGCCACTCCAATCTACGTACCTATCTACTCCCAACTTTATAACATCAGGAGCGGCACAAGGATCTATCCTCGACCCCGACCTATGGAACGTTAACTACGATGGAATTCTGAGAGAGGATATGCCAGAGGGAACTTTTTTGGTTGGATACGCACATGATGTTGCAACTGTTATCACGGCCAGGAACACGGAAGAGGCACAGCGAAAACTGAAACGTGTCATTCTAAGAACGAAAACATGGCTGGATTCCCACGGCCTAGACCTGGCCATGCCTAAAACGGAATTACTGCTGATCATTGGTCGAGGTAGCACCAAGAGCTCTGTGAAATACCTGGGAATAAGGATAGATCCCAGACTAAAATTTTCGCATCAGATTCAGTACTCGGCTAACAAGGCCCAGAAGATCGTTGGACAGCTCAGCAGATTAATGGCGAACATTGGAGGCCCACTACCGGCGAGACGAAGACCCCTGATGGAGGTTGGAAACAGCATTATGCTGTTCGAGCGAAATTTGGGCCGAAACACTGGATGTTAGGAAGCGGACAAACTCACATGTATCGGTACAGAGAACGGCTGCATTGCGTACCGCGTCGGCATATCGCTCCAGCCGTAGTGGTGATAGCGGGTATTATCCTTGTGGATCTGCTGGCAGCGGAGCGGATGGAGATTTATAAGGCGAAATCGGCTGGAAGTCATATAAACGCTCACTTCAGGGAAAACACCATTTTAAAATGGCAACAACGATGGAACGAGGAAGATGGAGGAAGATGGACGGCGAGACTTATTCCAAACATAAGACCATGGATTGGTCGGAAATTTGGAGAGGAAAATTACTACGTCACACAGATGCCATCGGGTCACGGATATTTTAGGAAATATCTGCACAGAATGGGCAAGACCGCCTCCACTTCCTGTCTTTACGAGGAAGGGGAGATAATTGATGAGGCAGAGCACAGTGTCTTCGAGTGTGCACGCTGGCAGAGCTATCGCTCTGCACTGACGATCACGGGCGGTAACATTGTCGGGGTTATGATCGCGAGTAGAGGAAATTGGACCTGAGTGGCGAATTACGTGGAGAGCATTCTAAGACTGAAGAAGAGGGATCTTGAGGCTGCGGAACACACGTGTCAAGCGAAATTCGAAACAGGGATCTGGACGAAAGGAATAGTGGAGTCACATAGATGTCTCTTCAACTTTCGACACGCAATCCGGACGCGGATATGAACACGCAGTGGCCAAAGTCACTTCACTCCGAAGTAATACCACCGTAGTTCCGAAGTGGGCACAACAAGTCCACGAGACGAGGGGGGGATTTAGTGGGTGAGGGCCCCACACACGGAGGATGTGACGACTTCCTCTATGGTGCGGCGTGAAAATAAATCTACCCCCAACTTGTTATGAACAGTTCTTATGTTAAAAGTTTAGTTATAAAGTTTTATGCCGCACTGTAACTCTTTTGCTTCATAGAATATTACTTTATTTTTTTGTATGTGAAACTATGAGTATGTGGTTATTGCTGTTGTTATTGTTATAACTACCAGTGTGGCAATAATATACATTTGCGTTAAAGAATTTCTCACTGAGAACCGCATTTGTTTACCCTCTTAATCCCGTTGGCAGGTGTAAAAGTTTTGTTGCTATTGTATGCTGCTGTTGTATTGCATATGATGAAGGCAATATGAGTATAAAATCTCTGGTAATTGGTTGCACCGGAAATTGTTATGATTACAATAATAATTCGTTTAATTTGCTTCACCGCCATTTCAGATACACCATCTTGTTTAATTTTATTTTGTTTTTTTTTTTTTTATTTAATTTTTTTCATTCTTCTTTTTACAGCAGCATACAATATTTTGCTCATGTAACTGCAATACAGAGAACGGTCTCTCTCCCTCTCTCCTGGTATTGAACCCAAACCATTTCGAATGTATAAGAATTTTAACTGTGTAACCTTTACAGAGACCTGATCCCCTGGACTAGTTAGCATTTGTTAAGATAGACACGGAATATAATACACGTATGTACGTCTGACTTCATATTTCAGGTGTGTTTCTGTACATATATGATTGAAATGCGTACACATACCACCTATGCAAGTATAAACAGAAAAATATTTCTTATACTCCTGCTGTATACATTTGAAATATTTTTTCTTTTTGCCGGCATTTGTAAATTGAAATTGGTTTTGCTTGTAACCTTTATATGGCAGAAGAACGAATGAACCAACGCAGGAACCTCTATTCATATGCCACTGATTTCAGTTCAGCTGAGTTCAGTTCATTTCAATTCAGTTTATTTTTGTTTCTCTCTTTCATTTCTTTTACGATTATGATAGTTTTCCTCTCGTCTCATATGGAATGGAATGTGTTTATACCCATAGGTGTTTCAATGTGGGTGTGTAAATGTAATATTCATTACTATAAAGGATTAAAATTTTACAAAAAAAAAAAACCAGAAACAATTTCTTATTATACTTCATGGCAGGCATGGGATGTTGAATTCAAAACTTTGAAATTTTCAATCGATAGAGAAATATGAATTGAATACTTAAATGCAACTGAAACGGAGTACTACACAGCTGACAATAATCAAAAGTTTTTAGAATTTCGAACCTAGGCGAAAAGATTAAATAACTTTATAGCACATCGCTGCTGCACCGATTACATCTAATCATAGTAGAATAATGAATTCTTCATCACACGATCGTGAACTCATTACAATGCAAAGGAGTTTCAAGAAACTTAATTAGCTACGTTTACCACACCACCCATGTAGCGAACGTAAATTCAATTCATGAAATTTTGCATGACATTTTCACAGAGATGTGGCTGTATCTCACCAATGAAGCTTTAGATCTTGGATTTGAGTTCAGGAATTGTTTCAGGGTTATTCGCATAAGCCCGAGATTAAATAAAATCCTTAAGAAAAAAGCACACGATAATCTTTGATACAATAAATCGATTATAGAAGGCATGGAGTACCTGGTGACGCCGTCGTACTAAAACCACACGTCGATCAGATCCATTCCTTTAAGTTTTGCCCATAAAAACTTCCGTTCATGTAACGGACGACATCTGCAGTTGCAACAATTTCATCCGCATCTTGAAAACAATAAGGCCCAATCACGCCACGTTATTACAATCCATCACCAGAGAATTACTTGTTATGGTTGCATTTGTTTCTCATGGCTTTCATGGACATTATCTGAACTCCTAATTCGACAATTTTGAGTATTTTTGATGAAAACTGATTGGAACTCTCCAAATAAAAAAATATGTGCAGTCCTGTGTGCTGGAAAAAAATATTAGATTTCGACGTTGACCAAACTGTATAGGATTGTTTCGAAATGGAAATTCAACTCACGCAACACTTAAAGTTACCTGACCATTGCCAACGCCACATAAATATACTGCAAAAACAATAGTAAAACCCTGAAGTGAATAAGGCAAAGCTATTGCATCCGGAAGAAGTGAATATTTGGTGCGCATTGAGGAGAGGTCAATAGGTCTATTTTTTCCAAAAGTCGACACCGAAGGACAGATTTTTGAGAAACTTTTCATGGGAATTTTACTTACTCTCAGAGTTTTTGCCAGAAATCTGCTAAGAGAAAGTCACAGAAGAAATATATTTCCATATTTCGTTTTGTTAAAGATGTTTGACCTGAGGGTTTGAACCGCGACCTCACGTCTATTAACCCTACTAGACAGCGACAACTTATAACTCACTGCTTAAACAGTGAAACCTAAACCTAAACCTACAACCAACTGATCCAACAGCGTCGTTAGAGGACCGCTTGTGATTGCCATGGTTATAACAAAGCAACTTCATTTCTGAAATTTATCCAATTCCTCCTGAGCTGTTTTCAAGAATGTGTTCATTTAACTTCAATGCATCGAATATAAAGTATCGATTTTTATCAACAAAACAAGTCGAATTGTTTCGAGTATTTTGTAAACATCGATGTATCATATATCGTCCACCATTACGAGCCACATAACGTGGCCAATTTGGGATTTATTTCATGAGAAGTTTCTATAGAGTGTATTTTAATTTTTGGTGAGAGTCCACAGCGGTGAAGATGAACTACTGCGGTTATTTAAATGACGTTGAAGTCGCCGTGGTCTAGTGGGTAGTGTGTTGGCTTATTAGACGCAAGGCCACGGTTCAAACTACAGGTCAGGCATCTCCAACTAAGCGTAATAAGAAAAATATTTCTTCGTTGAATTCCTCTCATCAGATTTCTGGCAGAAACTCTGAGAGTAAATAAAATTGCCATGACAAGTTGCTCAAAAATCTGTCGTTCGGAGTCGGTTTTAAACTGTTGGTTTCGCAACTTATGTACAAAATTTTTTTTTGCGGAAAGGAGGGAAAATGCTTTGTGCATTCATGATGGTCGTCACCAGACATGATATGTCCGACTCTCCCACTGCGTATACAGACTAAAAACCAACCTTGTCTCCTCCCGGGGAATTATTCCACCTCGGAACCACGGCTGTATTACTTCGAGGTGGACCCCTTTTCTGGCATATGTTGCAGTTTCATCATCGTCAGCCTGCGTCCAGGCTCCGCTCTATTCTCATTCTCCTGCGTCTAGGTCAACTTTCTACCTTCGCAGGACGTGCTCTACAAAGTGTTTTACTGCGTTCCAGTTCACTCTACTGTTTATCATTTTCAGTACGACGTTTGTAGGGATAATGACGCCGATTGCAGCTTCGAGTCGCTGACGACTTTCGGCCCATCGACGACAGCTGAAGAAATTGTGTTCGGAATCATCTAACGTTTCTTTCTCTTCATAGATACAGAATGGCGAGCGGCATTTCCCCATGCGATGCAGGTATTCTCTGAAATATCCGTGACCAGTAGTCTACTTCGCCGTTTTTTCTGTTTTTCCACACTTGCAACTCGGGAATAAGTTTATATGCCCATTTTCATGCTGTTGATTTTCCCAGCGAAATTGCCATTTTAGGAAGATATCGTGCTGTATCGCTTCTATGCTCTGTGTTTGAGTCGTACTTTGCCTGACTTTGAAGATCATCCGGCGCTCATATACTTGTAGGTCTATAGGAACCATTTCGGCAAAACTAGGACAGCTTGTGTCGATACCGTGCGATACGAGGATGTCACTCGTAGAGCAGCTATTCTCTGCGCAGACAGTAGTTTTCTAGCCCTGATCCGGGTTTCCAAAGTAGAAGTGCAGATTTCAGACCCTTAGAGGAGTATGCTTATGTACAACATTAACACACCCAACATTGTAGGAAGCTAGGTTGTAATCCTTACTGAAGGGTTGCACAGACCAATTGTGTATTTCACAATTTCCATCTCTGGAAATATCTTCAATATTTAATATTTTTTTTTATGAAACGAATTTAATAAATTTCGATTGTACAAATTAAATATTCTAAGCAGCTTAAAGCAATTACTTGCCAAAAAATAGAAGAAAAAAAACAAGGAAAATAAATACAAGGAAAACTGGAAATAAAATGTAATGGAGTAATAAATGAAACAACGCATTACCTTTAACAACGTATCCATAAAATAAAATGAAAAGAGAAAAAGAACTGAAAGAAAAAAAAAAACACAAATTGAGAAAAAGAAGAAAGACTTGAAAAAAAATGTTTGGAATATATGGAGCACAGATGCAATTCATAGAAAATAATCCTTAAAATACATAAAAAGAAATTACAAAAGTTCCATACAAAAAAAGTGTAGAGAGAAATAATAAATCATTTAAAATAAAAATAATTAAAATGACAAGGGAAGGCAAAAAAAAACCGATTTAAAATTCAAATTCATGGCACAGATACACTCAAATCCAAATCAAAATGCAGTTGAATGCCATACGGAAAGACTATTTAGACCAGGACAATAAACATACAAATACGCTTGCAATTCAACTCAATTGTGTAGGAGTATGGATAGCATTGTAATAAAATAGAGAGAGAGTGAGATAGACATGTAGAGAGAATGAGAGATAACTGTATAAATGTGTGTGTATTTGTGTGTGTAGAGCATCATAAACACCTGCTCATCAAAATTTATGTGTTAATAAACGTCAGCAATGTGTCAGGACAAAATATGCATACATAACAACCATTACAACGATAACAGCAGCAACAACAGTTGTTGCAAGCAAATAAACAATGAAAACAACAACAACAACAACTACAAATACAATGAATACTAAAAACAATGTGCAACAACATGTGACAGCAGCAATAGAATTACAAAGAACATGCAACAAATAACGCCTACCAAAAATACTTACACAGTACACACGACATTTACTTGTACACATGCATACGCGTACATACATATGCATACCTCTATACATACAATCATACATAAATTTTCATGTTTCGCTCTCACCCACTAAAAATAAATTCACAATTATTTAAACGTGTCTAACAGATGAATGCATAGACCCTGTTTTAATTTGTAGTTCTTCTTATTTTAAATGAAGTGGCATGTGTAGAGGCAGTGCGGAGGGCTTTCAATTTATAGTATGTCGTTTGAAGTCTACAATGTCTGGATAAACAGGGTGTTAAGGTGGTAATGGCATCGTTAAAGACTTTGAGCTATCAAAAGGTTATGTTCAGTAATTCAAGTGAGATATTCTTTAAACGATTGCTCAACAACATAAGGCAAGAAATCTTAACGATCAGCGCCTATTTTGGATAGAATCTTGGACCAAACTCTAATAGCCACGTAGATTCTGAGCTCAGTTTTATTAGGAGATATGACGTAATCTGTCCTACTAGGAGGAATTGGGTGCGGATTCAAAATCTCTATGGAAAATGTGAGCCGAATGGATATAAAATATTTCAAGGAGTAGAAGATTTAGAGGGGCCCAATAAATGCAGATAAATAAGCCTAAGTTTAGTAGGTAGTGTGTTGCTTTATTAGACGTGAGCCCACGATTCAAATTCCAGGTCAGACATCTCAAATACAACGAAGTATAAAATATTTCTTCGGCGGCTTCCTCTCAGCAGATTTCTGGCAAAAACCCTGGGATTAAATAGAATTGCTATGAAAAGTTTCATTCGGAATCCACATTATATAGTACGTCCCGCCACTCATGTATAAAATTATCACACACAATAAAAGTAATGTGAGAAGCTAGGTCATAATCCTGACTGATAGGTTGTTATGACCAATTATGTATGTGTATGTAAGTAAGGTCTCCACAATCTTTAAAGCGGAAGTCTGCACAATTCCGGAAGACTATTCAAAAGAGATAATATTGGAGTAAAAATAAAAATACTTTCGTGTTGTCAATGTGTCTCTCACAGGTACACTTTTAAATTCAAACCTTTACAGGAATATTACAACTGGTTCAACAATCTGGCCACTCAGAATCCTGAATGAAATAAAATACGCATATCCATGTAAAACGGGTGGCTGAGAGAGGATTTTCTCTGGACCCACTCTATCTTTTGTCTTCAACAGGACTCCACAGGTATGAGAATATGCATAACATCCATTGTAAGGATCATTCTGATATTATTTGCATAGATTATTGCAAAAAAATTTCTCGCAAGTTTGTCTGAAACTGTCAAAATACTTTCGATGACATAAACATGTCACCATGCTTGCAATAAAGACCTGTTCATAATGAGAATATTCTATGATAGTACTTGCCGATTCTGTTGTAAGGATAGGGAGTCAATGGTGAACTCGTCAAAAAGTGTGCAGCACTGGCTCACAAGAGATACAGGCTTATAGACGCCCTTTACCTTGGAGAACTTTCTGACACTCCCATTTAATTAGCTGTTCCGTTTCCTTGCCGTGTTAACTGTATGATTGAATGCGAATAGAATGGTTCCTATAAATTTAAAGCCGTGTCACTAATTAAACTAGTCTCAGTGTATTGAAGGACTTTAGTACAAATCCTTTATAAAATTTAAAGAAACTTTTCATTGGAAATTTTTTAATAAGAACAGCAATTCGCATTACGTTTGAGTCCAAGAGTGGCTTTTAAGTTTTTTTGTAACGAAGTAAAAGGCTTGAAATATGATAAGTGAGATTTTACAGAAGCGTTTATATAATCGAAAAGTATTTCTTTGTCGGGATTGAGTTTGATGTCAACGCTGACTGAGAGAAAGTTTCTTTACCGAGGATTACGACCTAGCTCCTCACACCACCTGTGCTGCGTGTGTGTAAATTTTATGGGTGGCAGCATCTACAGTTTAAAGTTGACTCTGAACGACAGATTTTTGAGAAACTTTTCATGACAATTTTTTAATTTACCCTCAGAGTTTTTGCCAGAAATCTGTTGAGAGAAAGTTACCGAAGAAATGTTTTTCATATTACGTGATAAGTCACCGCACTACCTACTAGACTATGGTTACTACCGTTGGCTATATTTTCTTTCGGTATAAATACAGGACCTACAAAGGAAATATTTTCTGCATCAGCAATGTGATCAATATATCGCGACTAGAAACGAGCATGAGCTAAAAAGACATTGAATATGTTCGCTGAAGCACTCAGTCCGCAAAAGTATTGGGTTGTGTTATTGTTACTTCGTCTGGTATTTCTTCATGCGGCAATTCATATCCCCTTGGCTTCTACGATGTTTATTTATTCAATCAAATTTCAATCACTTTATTCAGAACAAAAGTGTGATCTGAATGTCTAATAGGCTGGAAGATCAAACGCACATTTCAGATAATTCAGCACATTCTCTATACATACATAATTGGTCATTAGAACCCTTAAGTCAGATAACTTCTCACACCACTTCTGTTGTGTGTGTTAATATTATACTTGAGTGGCGATACCATCAGTTTAAAGTCGATTCCGAACGAAAGATCTTTTGATTTTTTATGGCAAGTTGCCGAAGTATAGTGTGTTGGCTTATTAGACGTGAGGTCCCATGTTAGACATCTGCAGCAAAACCATGTCTGTATATAAAACGGAAATGAATACCAATCTTCAACAAAAGTACAGTTAAATTTCTAATTTAAAATTAAATTAGGGTGCCCTGGTAGTCTAGTGGGTAGTGTGCTAGACTATTAGCGTGTGGGTCGTGGGTTCGATTCCCACCAGAGAGTCTGGTCTGTGACACTAAACCGCTCGTATATAATTAGAATATAATTTGTAATTGTATTGTAATTAATAAATAAATAAAATTAAATTCATATAACATACATAATTGGTCATTACAACCCTTCAATCAGGATTACGACCTAGTTTCTCACACCACTTATGTTGTGTGTGTTAATTTTATACATGAGTGGCGGGACCTACAGTTTAAAGTCGACTCCGAACGACAATTTTTGAGAAACTTTTCATGGCAATTTTATTTACTCTCAGAGTTTTTGCCAGAAATCTGCTGAGAGGAAGTCGCCGAAGAAATACTTTTTGTATTTTATTTCGATGTCTGGCCTGGGGCTCGAACCCTGGCTTTTCGTCTAATAAGCCAACACACTACCTACTAGACCACGGCGACTTCAAAATTAAATTAATGCAACAAATTATTTAAATAGGCCCGTACTTGCCAAATTGATAACACAATAATTTAATTGCCAAAATGTCGTTTCCTTATATATCGACTTTGATTAATATTCGCCTCAACGCCCTGTACGGAAATACAAACCCAAACATTTCTCTCTTTGTTAGCATGTAAATATTCATAAAACAACAACAACAACAACAGCAACAACAACATCAAGTAGACCAACACAAAGCGTTTATTCGAGCTTAAATTTAAAATATTTTTCGTTCATTTTTTTCTTCTTCTTAATTTCTGTTGTTGTTTTTGCTGCTACAATTGCTGCTTGTATGTTCGTGTGTCTTCGAGTATTCTAGAATCCTTAAAACAAAGGCAAAGACGAGAGTGAGAGTTCATAAAATTGCTTTGTTGTGTCATAGATCTCTGCCACTTCCTCTTCTTTTTTGAGATTTTTTATTTTTGCTGGAGTAAAAGTAAGGTGTACTCACCCGTACCCGTTAAATACCATGTATTCTCATAAAAATGTATGTACATATATGGGCACTACATACATAGAGAGAAGCATAAAAGAGCCGGAGTATATATTTTTAATATTAAATGTTGGTGTCTCATATTAACATGACAGGTGGGTTGAATTTTTTCGAAATTGTTTCAAACAATACCAAAAGGAGTGTAGAGCTTCTCAAGGGATTGCATTTTTAAATATTTCTCAACTTGTGGGGGAGTACTAAGCTAAAGATGTGCCCGAATAAAAAGGAAAAGCTTAAAAATATTTTGTGGTAAAATACTAAAAATATTTATTGTCCATTTTGTTGACGGCTTAGTGAGGGCGAATACAGATTTAGGCTACCAGGAGGAAAATAATTTATCGATTATCACAAATTTTTGAAACAAATTATTGCAAAGAGACACAAGAAGGTGATATCCACCGCTTGCCAGTTTTGAAAATGTTAGTAACGGATAGGACAATCTATCGCTTTAAATTTGAACCATCGGTTATTTCCAATCTTGAAATACTTTTATTCATTCTTTTCTGTCACAATATTCAGTTTATTATCTCCACTGAATGTAATGAATCGATTTACCATTGAGCAACGTTGGGATTTATAGGAAATTTAGTTCTAAAGCAAAAAAAATTGGTCGGAAATTGTACGAAAATATCGTACAAAATTTGGTCGCAGAGGGGCACCAACAGCGCTAAAGTTCGTAAAACTGGTTTCATTGTTGATGCGCCAAGACGTGAGCGTGGTCGTACAGGGCGTACACGAATCTGTGGCTGAAAGTGTGCGTGAGAGAGAATCCATCAACATCAACTCGTAATCGTTCATACATACATAATTGGTCATTACAACCCTTTAGTCAGGATTACGACCTAGTTTCTCACACCACTTATGTTGTGTGTGTTAATTTTATACATTTTAAAGTCGACTCAGAACGACAGATTTTTGAGAAACTTTTCATGACAATTTTTATTTACTCTCAGAATTTTTTCCAGAAATCTGCTGAGAAAAAGTCGCCAAAGAAATACTTTTTGTATTTTGCTTTGATGTCTGGCCTGGGGTTCGAACCCTGGCTTTACGTTTAATAAGCCAACACACTACCTACTAGACTACGGCGACTTCTTCGTCGTCATAGTTCTGAAGAATTAAAAAATTTTAAGCAACATTTTACGTAGAAGTTTGCGAAAAGATCTCGGTATGATGCCTTACAAAGTTCAATTGGTCCAAGAGTTGAAGTCGCATGACGCTTCGCCAACGAGAAACTGCTTGATGATGTCGACTATACCAAAAAAAACATATTTTCGACTGTAGCGCATTTTCATCTTGGTGGGTACGTTAATAAGCAAAATTGCGGTATTTTGGGTTCAGAAAAGCCACACGTGGTTTGACAGAATCTAATGCTCCCATTACAAGTGGCATTTTGGTGCGGCTTGTGAAGCGAATTGATCATTGGCACGATATTTCTTTGAAAATAAGGATGGCGCATCGATTACGGTCAATGGAAACACCCTTTGCACCCTGATAACCGATTCATTTGTACTCGCTCTTCATGGTGTTGATGTGTACAGTGTTTTTTTTCAACAGTATGATGCAACTTGTCACATATCTCATGCCACAAACGATTTAATGCGTCAAATGTTTGATGGCCGATTAATTAGCCGAAACGATGATGTCAATTGGCCTCCAAGGAGCTGAGAATTGACAATGTTGGACTATTTTCAGGGAGGACGTCGTTAAAGAAATGTGTTATGCCGACAAACCAGAGACAATTGAGCACTTGAAGGCATATTAATGAAATAATATTCCTTTTTGAACCGAGTACAATTATACTTTAATTTGGCAAAATTTCAAGCCATTTTTGTTCGATTTCATTTTTAAATTTAAACTTTTATATTTTCCACCCAATATTAGCAGCTATGGTACGCTGAAAATTTTACAAAAAGTATAAACTAAACTCCACTGAGAACAAACAGGTATCCAGCCATGAAAATCCTGTATAGACGAAGCACTCATATTGGGGAGTGGAGATCCCCTTTATAGCATGCGTATATAGACTGAAAAGCTTGCTCATTAGACAATCTGGATTAAACTTAAAAGTAAAGGCATTCCATCAAAATTAATCTCTCTTATCCGCAGTCTACATAGGCTGCCTGTGAATAGAGTATATCATGGGAATAAAAACTCAACAAAGGAATTGAAGTGAAAACTGTGGGCAAATATGGATTGTGTTTGATAGTATCGGTGGGAATAGTAGAATTTGAAGAGACCTCCTGTCACACACAAGACAAAATTCATAAGTGCCATCTGATGGCATTGTTCAAATTGATATGTGTGGCTATACAGACATACATGATTGGTAATTACAACCGTTCAGACAGCATTACGACCTGGCTTCCCACACCACCACTGTTGTGTGTATTAATTTTATACATGACGTACAGTTTCAAGTCGACTATGAATGCCAGATTTTTGAGAAACTTTTCATGGCAATCTTATTTACTTTCATAGTTTTAGGCAGAAGTCGCCAAAAACTATTTGTTCATTTTTCTGCCCTGAGCTTTGAAACGTAGCTTCAAATCTAAGAAGCAGACTAGGTACTTTAACTTCCACGTTTGGCTATGTTATTATTTCAGTTGAAGTTATAGTGGTTCTAATACAACATACCGTTGTTTGTAACTTAAATACTGGCTGTAGGGCATCTTTTCTGTTTCACAAACATTGTTTTTAATTTTTTAATTAAATGCACACTAGTTTGTTATGAACATTTACAAAAATATGAAAATAACAACAAATAAAAATTTTATTTTATGTCACACAAACAAGGACAATATTTTTCTGCTCTTTCTGTGGTTCGTCTCTCTGGTCCTTGTTTTAATTCTTCTTCAATTGTTTATTTATGAAATCGCCATTGTCGTTCACATACACACAGAGAGTACGTGTGTGGCTTTGTGTGATTCCTTTGGCATTCAGTTGCAATTATTAAATTTCATATAAAAGAATAAAAATTCAGAAAAAAAAAGAATTCATATTCGAAGAAAGACTGACATTTACAGAAACCATAGAAACCATAGGAAGCTTGAGATTCATAGAAAAATTAACAACAAAAATATGAAACAAGGAAAATAATTTTTTTTACCTTTTCATTGCATAGTTCATTGAGAACTAACTGCAATAGAAATGATAGGTTATTTAATAATTAGAAAGAAAAAATACGAAATTGTACCCCAGCTGCTAGTACGAAATTATTTTTTAAATGCAAGTTAAAGAGACCTTGAATTATAAAATCATAATTGTTGTGGAAAATTTTTAAAGTTTAGAAAAATTTTTATACAACCCACACAAAGCTTTTGCTATGTCCTGATGCATACATACATAATACATAATTGGCCATTACACCCATTCAGTCAGGATTACGGCCTAGTTTCTCATACCACTCATGTTATGTGTGTTAATTTTATACGTGAGTGGCGGGACCTACAGTTTAACATCGGATCCGAACGACAGATTTTTGAGAAACTTCTTCATGGTAGGTTTATTTATTCTCAGAGCGTTTGCCAGAAATCTGCTGAGAGGAAATCGCCGAAGAAATATTTTTTGTATTTTGTTTGATGCCTGACCTGGGATACGAACCCGGGCTTTACGTCCAATAAGCCAACAAACTACCTATTAGACTACGGCGACGTTTATACGATGACCATTTTGCTGCAGGCCTTTCTCTCAATTTTGAATTTTTTGGTAATTTTTAAGCAGCACATAGTCGTAATACTCGTAGTCTAGTAGGTAGTGTGTTGGGTTATTAGACGTGAGGCCATGATTCAAAGCCCAGTTCAGACATCTGCAGATTGTGTAAAGAGCGAGCATTTCAAAGTCTATAAATACAAGTTATTAAAGAGGATTTTTGTGGTCGAAAACCTGTTTCTTCTGGTTGGAGTTGGGATGTTTTACACGTTGACTGACGCATCAATTTTCAGAAAACTTGCCAAAAAACGACAATTTGATTTTTTTACATTAGTGAGTACAAGATAACTCGTAGATTGCGTTTCCTTCTAGGGCGCCAAACTACGAATTATCTCGTAGTCGATAGTCAACGTGTTAAATAATTTTTGTAAACTTTTCAATGTACCGTAACTGGTGGGCCGATTAAAGTGTAAATTTAAAAATGCAATAAAACAAAAACGCTCTAAAGTACAATTATCCCGTTTAGAAATGAATTATTCTTTCATTCATATGGCTGCCGCAGCTGGCCTCACAGTACCTCCTACGATCGGACCAATTTTTGTAATCTTTTTCGAGTGTATGGGGTCCTATCTCGGCAATTTCATCACGACTGTTGGCCTTCAAGTTCTCAATTGTCTCTGGTTTGTTGGCATAACACATTACTTTAACGGCGCCCTCTCTGACATTGACATTGACATCATCACTTCGGCTAATTAAACGACAATCGATTGTGGCATGAGATGCAAGTTGCACCATCTTGTTGAAATCCAACATTGTTTACCTCAATACCATGAGGAGCGGGTACAAAAAATTTGGTTATCATGGTGCAATAGGTATCTGCATTGACCGTAATGGTTGCATCGTCCTCATTTTCAAAGAAATATGCCCCTATGATGCCTCCGCTTCACAAGCCTCAAACAAAGAGTCACTCGTAATGGGTGCATTGGCTTCTGTATGACCACGAGTGTATTTTCTGAGCCCCAAATACGGCAATTTTGCTTATTAAAGTACCCACCGAAATGAAACTGAGCTTCATCCGAAAAGATGATTTTTTTTTCTGGTAAAATCGACACCATCGTACAGTTTCTCGTTGGCCTAATACATTTCAACGTTTGCTCAAGCGTTAATCAATTCATTACATTCAGTGGTGGTAATATACTGAATATTGTGACAGAAGAATATGACATAAGTATTGCCAGATTCGAAATATATTTAAACCGATAGATGGCTTACCCTATATAAGTAACTTTCGTTAATGCAAACATATGAACTCTTCTCCATCTCCAAAATCAATGTCGAAAATTGTCATAATTTATGGCTGAAAGCAAACATTTTACAACATGACAGTAAAATTGAATTTTAATTTTCCAAAAAGAAAAAAAATGAAGTATTCTTGTGTCCCTTTCTCTCGTTTTTCTTTTTTGAATTCATATTTTCGATAAAAATAAAGTTAAAACATGCAACACATGTCATAATTGCAATATCAAAACCAACATTGTCAGTTACATCAGCTGTTTGTTGCAGGCGGCCATTATATTGTAAACTATCTGTGTTGGTACCTTGCACCTCCTTGCTCTCTCTCTCTCTGTCTCTATCTCTGTTACAGATTGACAGTCGTCATAAAAATTATGGTAGAATAGTTTATAACTCTTTTGTTATTGCCATATGCATACAATTTCTATTCTATTTTTCTGTTTAGCTTTTTGTTGTTGTTATTTTTGGCTTTCTAACCAATTTTCTATTTTTCCAAAAAAGCAAAAAAAATTAGTTCGTCTAACAGAAGTTTTTCCAAAAATTGAAAATTTTGCCAATTGATAGACACAGTCAGAGGCACATACACACATGCACATAGACAAACAAATGAATAAACAAACTAAAGAAAGACAGACAGACGTATAGACAAACAGAGAGAGAGAGAGAGAGAGAATGACAGGCGGCCGGATCATAGATATTCAGCCATACATACGCTATGATTGTAAAAGTTAAAGTTAGACATTTAAATTGTTTATTTTTTGGTTAAACACGAAGAGAGAGAGAGTGAGGGTGAGAGAGACAGAGCAAGAGAAATATACAGAAAAAGGCCAAAGCGGTTAAGGAAGTAGGATAAACTAGACAGGATTTTTAAAAGCAATTATGAACTCACATACACCCTTGCACAGACACACACATACACATACACAAACTGACACACACACCAACACATACACCAATAAACCAGCTTTATAAGTGTACATTTTATGTGAAACCAAATGTAAACATATTTACTTCACTATGTCTGTCTGTCAAACTCTCTCTCTCTCTCTCTGTTTGTATACATGAGTATGTAAGCTTGTAATAGTAATATTACATTTGTATTTGTTTTGTTGTTGCAGATAAAGTCAAAAATATAAGAGAAGACAACAACACTAACAACAACAATAAAAAAAATTGACATTAACATGAAATAGGCAGTCATACTATTTTTTCCATTTTCGTAAATAAACTTTTGTTAACAATTAAACACAATTTCATGTGTGCATGCAAATGAAGTACGTGAAGTCTATTTATTTCTATTTTACTCTTCTCTCTATATCCCCATCCTTTTTTTTTTTTTTTTTTTTTTTGTAAGGCCCTCAATGTATGCCTATTGATATTTGAGCACTTATAAATGCTTATGGAAATATTAGGGGTATAAATAAATTTGTGAACTTTTTTTCAATTTTGTTGGATTTTAATTCAATATATAAACACGATAACATTAGCAAGTCTTTCCATAAGTCGTTAATCTAAAGTTTCTCAACCTTATTGTTCCCCACTTTTTTGTTTTGGTTTCTCTTGATTTACAGTCAACTTCATTAACCAAGTTTATCTCTCTCGGCAGATAGCCAGCAGCAGGCCTTAGGATGACACACAGATGCTAGGCTTGAAAGCAGGCTTTAGAATGATGGCTTATCCGTTGCGTATTACAATTGTTCTCTAAATTGAATGCCCCCTGGAAACACATGTTGACCTTCTTTGGAGTTTGTACATGGCTTAGCCGTATTAGCCTCACAGTGATTGTAATAGTTAAAAAGTGCCTTGAGGTTTATTGAACAAGCTGTTCGCGTCTATTTCTACGTCGTGTTTTTATATTATTACTATTTTTAAATGCCTACTTATTCGACTGGATAGCTTTGCAGCACAGCGTTCTCTACGCTAATATTATTTCATCTCATGCATTGGGTTTTCTCATTTAATTTTACTGCCGTGTCAAAAATCTTACACTGGACTAGACAGATATCATCCGCATTATCAAAATTCCAGAGGTAGCATGGTAAGCTATATGTAGGTCCTCTTCTCTCCGAACCGATATAACTTTCGGTATCATGAAGCATAATCTTTAGTAATTAAAAAACTATGAGCTCAGCATATTCGCACATAAACTCTAACTCATTAAAACTGTTTTCCTGGATATGCTTTTCCGCCTCAGTGCTTTCCACATATGGCATGATTTCATTTGGTAATATCAAAGGCTTTCTTGATATCAGAAAATCGTGAAATCTTGATCTGATCTATAAAGCTCCTATTTGGCCGCAAATCTGCATGTATATCCTTAAGTTTTTTCCCTGTTTATATTGAAGTTTTTACGCCTTATTACTTCCAGTATTTTGTATGCTTAAGCGGGCATATTCTCATAGATAGCTCGTTAGCTTAGTTTAGGTGACTCTCCCGTCTTGAACAGAATGCTACGAATGACGCAGGTCAATACTACCCCAGTTATTAAAGAGTTTCCATGGAAAATGATCCACACATCAGTCTCACTATTAGAAGATTTCTTATAGTGAAAATTTCATTCAAAGATGACTAAAAATAGTATGAGTTGGGCATTTGAGCATTTCCTCCACTTCCTTAGGTCCACAAATCCCGAATAAGTCATGCGAGGAAACGCCGAGTTTATATCAATGGCAGTGAGAAAGTGCGATGCATGGCCATCTGATTCAATACCTCTTCTTTTTCGTGTCAGTCCAGAAGAGCGTAACAATATTACGAACATCCACGTGATGCCAACGAAGTTGACCGTTCCTGTATAACGACCGAAGACTATCCAGTTTAACTGCGACAATCGAAACTATATTGTTTTTCTTGTGGCCTATATAAGCATTACCTTTGAAAGACTCGAAATTTACTCCGAGGATTCCATGGCATTCGTTTACGAGGACAGACTTTGAGGTGACGTTCGAAAGGTGAACGAAAGGGAAGATAACCAAGCCAAGCGGGCCGAGCTCTATCTAAACTATAGCTGGAGTAATTACAGTGGGATCAAATTTGAGTCATGCATCCAACTATAGAGAAGTAGCCCAAGTAGTACTGACTGGGAACTAAAGACTTAAAGAACTTCAGAATAAGAATCGCTTCATATGGAAGCATGTGGGTGCTTATCAACTACTAAACAGGAAGTTGGACAGGTAGTCTATGCTAAGATCAATTTTTTCTATGTACACCACAGCCTACTCTGTCCAGTATTTTTGAGACATCGGCATACACGTCAAGGATATTGCTGGGAAACTTTGCATCGTCAGAGTATAATCAATAATTGGAATCATAAAATCAAATCTTCTATTCAAAACAATTATAAGGAACCATGTAGTCGATTAAGGACTAGGAGTTAATTTCATTGAGCTTTCCTTGACACCACCCCATCCTTCTGCTTTAATATAATATGGGTGGGGTGCCAATTGAGATTAGTTAGCTGGTTTAAATTACATTCTTGTAGCTCTAGTAAGGGCTAATGTACTCACAATGACTATCGTAGACGTCTCAATGATGCAGGTAATGATGAATCTGTTTTCTACTACTGAGTCGAATAGAATGGACTAGAATGCACTGGTTTTCTAGTGGTATTAGAAGGCTTTGTGATATCATATGAGAACTTGCAATCAGTTGATGATCTGTCGTAAGCAAGCTTCATCGGTCCCTGTAATATAGAATGTATTCGCCCTGTTAATAGGCGTGATTTCACACATGACCTGGGACCCATGTCCAGCTGATTCGGCTTCTACTGACAGTCCCTTACCATCTTCGAATTAGTCTTAAAAGAGCTCCGATAGCGTCTAGCGACAGTCATATAATATTGTTAAGTCCAGTTCTTTGTACTTTCTGTCCAAGTCTACTTGAACAGAGCTTTCGAAGCTACGAAGCACAGCTCCGCTTGAAGTATGCCCACAAGTTTGCTCATGGACTGAAAATATTTCATTAAGCGACCAAGAATTTGCGTGCCCACCCCTAAAAGTTATTCTTTCTCCATCCCTTAAAAGGTAGTTTACATGTTCTCAGTTACTCTGCTCAATTTTGATTCTGTCTTTCTGAGAAGCATTTTCCAAAATCATGGATTCTACTGATTCTGTCCAAGGAAAAGTTAAGGAGATTGCTGTCAGCTATTTGGCCACGAAATACCCTAAAGAATCTCATGTTAGACTTGTCTGCTTACTCGTAGTTTTCAGAGTTCTGGTCTAAACTACCTTGTATAACGGACTTAAATCATAAAAATTGTATTGTGCTGCTGCTCCGGCTATACTAACACTTGTCAGTCTGGCCTTGATGGATTCGTCTAAGATGGACATGATTGAGTGATTTCTTTGGCCCTAAAAGGACCAAATCGGGCCTATTGTATTCTAATGAGAACATAAGACTTCAAAAACGATGGCCGTTATTAATTTTAATTTTTGTATTTTAATTTTTCTTTGGCAATATTTAAGTAATTGTAGTGGTGTTGGCAATTATATTCCCAGTACTCATTAACAAATTTTTTTAATGAAGGCTAATAAGGCCATTATCAGTGTGAACACCCAATACTGAAGTTATGCCTTGAAAAAAAAGACTCTGAAAATGGATATCTTCAGAAAAGAATGTGTGTGTGTCTAAGGAAATATTGCAATTGTTACGAATGTCAGAATATTAAAATAGGAAACAAAACATCGTTCAAAGTATAACGAAATAATTTTAATTAAATTTTAAACACACACATGCATATGCACGGACATACTGCATATATGTATGTGCATACACAGCCTGTAACATACGAATGCCAAATAATTTAAGAAAATAAGAGACGGAGAGAGAGAGATAGAAAGAGTGAGATAATATATGATAATAATTTAAAATAATTCACAAATTGCATGCATTTCATGCATTTTTTGTTTTTTTTTTTTGGTTTTGTTTCCAACAATGACTTCCTTATAGTTGGTGGCACTATTGTTGTTGTATTTGTTGTATTATTAAATTAAACGAAAGGACTTTCGTCGCAATAGCAAGGAATTCATAAATTCACTGAGAACGCTTTCAGCTAAAGTTCAACGCCATTTGTCATTTTAGCCAGACTTAATTTCTCTTTCGCTTGGCAGCAATACTGAAAGTCGCAGACATAATGTTTCATTTCATTGCTCGTTATCATTGCTGTTGTTGTTGTTGTTGCAGCAGCAATGTTTTATTTTAAATAATTTCACTCCTTTGTTATTGTGTTTGGTGTCGTTGGATTTTTATATTTTTAAATAAATGTTCATAAGCTTTCATAAACGAGCATGCGTGTATGTGTGCATGTGTGTATACATGTAAGTATGTCTGTAATATATAAAAAAAAATTGTCAACTTTATTATAATAATCGCAGTAATAATTTCAATTTCATGTAAATGTGTCCATAGTTATGGCCGCATTGTCTCTGTGTTTTATATGCCCCAACCAATGTCTACTATTTTGCCACTTGCACAGCTGTTCTGTATCACAGTTCGCAACGTGGTTTACAAATAATTGCATTAAGCAGGCATTCTTTCAACTACTTGGTGTAGCAGGCAACTGTAAGACAAATGTTGTGCATGCAACAGCTAAAATAAATGAAAGGATTTCCTTGGCACAGTAAGGCAAATCACGAATAAATTGAGATTTTTAAGGAATATTTCGAATATTCGTAAACTATTGACAGTTCTAATTAATTTGGTTAAAATTAACCAGTCTGAAATGAAGTCAGTCTGTCAGAGATAACAAAGAAATCATGATTAACCGATCAAAATCGGAATCATGGCTCTGCTTTATAGCATGACTTCCTTAGAAGCAAGCTGAAAACCAACATAAAATTTGAATCAAGTTATCAAGTAACAATATCTTCCCTATTGTGTGTCGAGTAGGAGTAAGTCAAATAGATGAACGTTGCATCGACCCGCTATAAAATGAAGTGGGTTATTCTCTGTTCCGCCTGAATCGATCAAGAATTTATGCAGAGATTACCACTATATAAGCGAAGTCTCTCCTCATCCCTACTATATACGCAATGCGCTGTAAAAATATGTAGACACACACAGGGATGGAGATGTCCCCACCATCTAATTATGCATCGTCGCCTTCATTATCGCTTCATATCTATAAATCACATACATACATATCAGAGGTCAGCAATGAGTATTCAAAACGATGAGTAGATTCGAATAATACTAATAATTTCTGATACTTATACACATTCATACTTATTTTAATGACATACTCATACTCAAAGTTTGAAGTACTTATCGTACTCATACTAAACAATACGCATGATGTTGTTGATTTCGACTCTCCATGACTCAACATTTACAAGAATCAAAAAATGAGTACGAACACGAAAATACTCACTAGACAGCTTTGCTGTCTTTTTCTTTTTCTTGCTTCTTTTTTTGTAAATGCAACAACAACTAATACCGTAAATTTTGATGAATGATTCGAATCACTCGAATCATTTATGTGTAATATAAGTATTTTTCTAAATTTATGAATCTGAATGGCGTAGGCGTATGAATCAAACATATTTCGATTGTTATGAGTTTGATATCAACTTGTACTTATAAATCCATGTTGCACTGAGTACGAATGAATCAGAGTAGTTGAATTTCAATACTGTTGACTCACTCATACTCAAAATGTCATTAGTACTTATGAGTAGCGAAAAAGCGATTAATTGCTGATCTCTGATGTATGTATATATAATTGGCCATTACAACCCTTCAGTCTGGATTACGACCTAGCTTTTTACATCACATATGTTGTGTTTGTTAATTTTATACATGGGTGGGCAGGACCTACAGTTTAAAGTCGACTCCGAACGAAAGATTTTTTGAGGAATTTTGCATGGCAATTTTGTATTTACTCCCAGAAATCTGCTGCGGGGAAGTCGGCGAAGAAATATTGTTTCATATTTCGTTTTGGTGGAGATGACTAAGATGGGGCCTCAGGTCTAATAAACCAACACACTACCTACTAGACTGCGGCAACTACCAAATCATCATTTATTAGTCGTTAAATAATTTACTGATGTCTTATGTGTGGATTTTTCTATGTGGATTTCTCTATCCGATATGTCAAATTTTTCTCTGACACATGCCGGATTTGATTGGTGGCATGGATTATATAGAGTTTGAGCACCGCATACACCAATGATTTTAGAAAACCGCACCAGGACAGATCTAATGGGGTCAATTAGCACGGTCTCGGTCTCTTCCATACGAAATAATGATGCCCTCACATCGCATGTGCAAAATATCCAATGTGGCATAAGCTGTGTGGCACATAGCGCCGTCCTATTGAAACCACATGTCGTTATTGCGTAGATCATCTAATGCATGTCAAAAGAAGTTGAAAATCATCGACTTTTAGTGCTTGCTGTTGCCAGTGATGGCCTAACCAATATCGTTCTAAATTCGAATGCAGAAAATCCACCCTAAACAATGACTATTTCGGAATGCATAGGACGTTCTCGGATATCATGTGGATTCGTATGCTCCAAATTTGACAATTTTATGTGTTCATTTACCCACTCATTCAGGAAGCCTAATCGCTGAAGATGATTTTCGATGAAAATATGGGTTAGTTACCAGAACCTGTTCCAGAACCTATTCAGCGGATACACGTTGTTGTTTATGATCGTTTACAATCAATTCCTGGGTTAGGAAAATTTTATACGGGCGGAAGATCAATTCGTGACTTGATTTCAGTTCCGGAAAACGTTGAGTTCTTTTGAGAGCAGTAAAGTCGATTGTCACGCATTCTTCTGCACATTCTCACAGGCAGATCTAAAGTTTTGTGAAAGTTAGTTGTTGGTCGATCGTTTACTAAAGCAGTGAACTTGAATTTATCCACCACACTGCAAATAGTCCCCTCGGTAAGATGATTAAGGCGATATGCTCAATACGTTGGCCGTACAATTGTGTTATTTGCACATGCTGTTGAACGTTATTTCCGTTCACGGTGATATTGCAATATAGACTGAATATATGACAACTATTTTGACGGATGTAAATAAAAAAAGCCATGAAAAGTTTCTCAAACAAATTTGTCGTTCGGAGTCGAATTTAAACTGTAGGTCCCGCCATTCATGTATAAAATTAACATACACTACATAAGTGGTGTGAGAAGCTAGGTCGTAGTCCTGACTGGAGGGTTGTAATGACGAATTATGTTATATATGTATGTCAACAATGATGTGGAAGAGCCTGTAAATTATGAAAGACGAATTAATTTTCTTGAGTCATTTTGTAAATTAGTCCACAGAAGTCTACCGAGGAATTTTCTAACATATGTTTGCTATAAAGTTTAAGTCTCTAGTTGAGAATAGACTAGCTGAGTAGGGCATATCCTGCGTGTTATAGAGGAAGACTTTGAAGACGATATTTCACTCAAGCGGTAATTGAGATTTGTTTTCTTCAGACCATATGTTTCGTAAAAGCTAATGGGTCCAGCAATGATTTAGGTCAGTCGGATGGACAATAATTTAGTCACCCTAGAATCGGTGTGGCTGTACACTTATACCTTCACTGTTCCATTGGCATTACATGGGCAATAGAACCATTAACGAAATAGTTTCATTAACGCATCTTACAAAACAAGAAAAAGATCTCCACGCCACTGTAATATCCTCTCTCACTTTTCCATCTCACCATCATTTCCTGCCTCTTTATCTCTCTCCCTCTCCCTATCATATATAAAATATAATTTATACTCAACTCAACACTAAACTGATTGCCATCTGGTAGGTCTATAATGCTCTTTCAGTAATGGTAGTGAGATAAAGCTACTAAAATTCCCTCTCTTTCTTTCTATTGTTCTATCACCTTTTCTCTTAAACATTCATTATGAAACAAAAAAATTTTTTCTATTATTATATGCTCTCATCATTGTTAAGAGACCAAATGCAGTAGTATTTTCCAAAGAAAATTTCATTTCATTTTTGCCATTTGAAAAGCATTAAACAAACGGAAACAGGAAAATTAAGCCATGATTTATAATTTCCATTCATACACTCTCAAACACACACACACACATACACTTACTTGTTATCACAAAGGCACGATTTTTAATGTCTCGCGTAAAAGTTTACCCTATGGCTGTGAATGGAAAAAGAGAGAGAGTGAGAGCGAGTATCAGAGTGTATTGAAACTAAAATACTAAATGGCGGGTTATTTCAATAAAATTTTTCTCTTGTTTTTTAATGAAATTTTTCTCTATAAAAATTTATTTTTAAGCCATGAAAAGATTTCTTTTTGTAGCGAAAACTGAGTGGCTGTTTTGTGTTGAAAAAGCTATAAAACCGGACAGACAGACAGACAGACAGAATATTCATTCATTCAGTCTATAATTTAAGTAACGGAATGAAATAATCATCATCATTCATATTTTCATTTTGTTTGCATATCTAAGTACATATGTACATATGTACATGCATACATATTAGCACATACATTCACTTAAACATACATTTTGTATGCATTCGTTTATTCATTTATTTAATGGCAGACTCATGATTGTTTGCTTGTGGTGGTATTTTTGTTCATTTGTTGCCGACATAGACTCGGCTTTATATCTGTGTGAACATTTTATTTTTCAAAATTTTTTTATTGCATTTTTCTTTTTGTTTTATATAATAACCAGTGTTGCCAACAACAATATAAAAAATTGTTAGAGATTTACGTATTCCAGACTGTTCTGTTCACTTTTTGAATTTTTCTTTTTGGCAGATTGAAGATCTTATAGAGGCCATCTGATTGATACTAAATGTGTCAAACTAGTCGCCATTTATTCAGTCAGTTTTGGCAAGCCACCACGGGCGGATATAACATTCAACAAGTTGTGCAAATTTTAATTGTTTTATCAAAATGGATGTTCTATTCGGACCCCAATTTTCATTAATCAAATCGCGCGTGGAAATGTCTGATCTTCGTTAGTTTTCCTATTTATACATACATACATAATTGGTCATTACAACTCTTTAACAGGATTACGACCTCACGTCTAATAAACCA
The DNA here is from genome assembly GCA_936449025.2 of Sarcophaga subvicina. Taxonomy (NCBI): domain Eukaryota; kingdom Metazoa; phylum Arthropoda; class Insecta; order Diptera; family Sarcophagidae; genus Sarcophaga; species Sarcophaga subvicina. Next base: position 27,949,006 of record OW388084.2, read on the forward strand.
ACATTACCCATTACGATGGCATCATTCTATAACGTTCTAAGTACAGATGCGCCGATCCGTTCCGGAGTTATAGGGAAAAATCTACTTAGAATACACATATAATCGTATATCGCGTGAAATCTTTGAGAGCTCATAACTCAAAACACACTTTTTCGACTTAGAATGTTATAGAACGGAGGCGTCGATATACAAGATAATTTCCGATTAATAAGTCCTAGGCTAAGAATAGTGTTTCATTGCTTGGCCAAATCGACTATTGAAATTGGTTTAAAGGAAAAACTCTGTCACCGCATCTATTCCCAAGGATCACTGCATAAATAGTAGGTACTCGAACAGATTTTACTTCTTTTCAAATGACTTTAGAGGTTGTAGATCGATTGAAGAGGAAGAAACTATTACACACTTTATTTTCCTGTGCCTGGCTCTCTCTTTCTGTGTCTATCTCTCTGTCCCTTATGACAATTTTATTTATTAACTCCCATGCTGGTTCTGAGCTCGATTCTAAAGAATTCACATTTTAAATCCAAAGCCCTGATTCTCAATATTAGTTGATCGTTTCGAAACCAACCGCCATGTGTGCTCAAGTGTGACACTTTCTTCTGTACTATCCTTATATGCTACCTCAAATGACTTGCAGCTCCAGTAAACTCTACGATTTGAGATTTATACTTTTAATAGAGGCAGAATAAATTATTCGAAACTAATGGAGAAAATCGCATGGATTTTCCAAGCAAAAGTTTACGTTATCGAAAAATGGGAACATTGGGCAGAGGATGAGGCATTGTAGAGCTGACAGTCAAGCCTTCCTGCAGGTACTTAGCTAATCTGACTACGCAAAGGCGGAAAAATTTGCCAGGATAGTGGTATGGATATCGTTGTTGGGAAGTTGGAGTTTGGAAGAGTATACGAACAGATAAAATGAGGCGGAGATTGTTCTCCAGCCAGACAGGTCTGAGGCAATACTAAATCTTGTTATGCATTAATAATGCGATGAAATTTGAGTCTTGCATCAGGGTATCTCCGACAATTGCATCAGAATAGAAATCGATCTTTTGACCAAGCGCTGTAGACATAAAGATATTCGATACAGGATTGGAAGATACGTCATAGGGATACCCAATGTAGAATGTATGGTTGCAGTATTATGGCATCTCTACATGAAGGCAAAAATAATTAATATTTTGAGTTGCTGTAGCCTATATGTGTATTTAGTTACAAGGAGGACTACCCATCAAAATATACTTTGATCCTAAGTGACATTAATGCTCAGTGTTTATTAAGTCCAAAGGAGGGAGTTATGCTTACTGATATCAAATCACATTTTGATGGTGTAAAGGAGTCATTATACATACGTACATACAGACATACGTACATATATACATACATAATTGGTCATTACAACCTACAGTTAGGATTACGACATAGCTTTCCACCATTTGTTAATTTCATACATGAGTGGCGTCATCTACCGTTTAACGCCGACTCCGAACAACAGATTTTTCATAAATTTTATTTTTTCTTAGAGTTTTTGCCAGAAATCTGCTGAGAGGAAGTCGCCGGAGAAATATTTTTTTGTAGTTAGTTTTATTGGGGATGTCTTACCTGTGGTTTAATTCATGATATTACGTGTAGTAAACCATCACTCTATCTACCAGACTGCGCGGGACTTCAGAGGAGTCATTATTGGAAAACTTTATATACATTGGTCTAGGACAATAGAATCCTGAATAAAGGCAAGTATGTAAGAAACTTTGAAGAACCAAAGATTATGGCTCACAAGATCACGATATCCTTGTGGAACCATATGTTCCTAAGTAGCTAGTGATGAAAAAATAATTGTCTTCATAGATGAAAGCAAAATGAAGCCGTGGAGTACTACACTTCGAAGCTGTACGACTATATTACAACAGGATTGTGCCCAGCTTAAGTGGGAATCAATACGGAAACCCCTTAAAATTATAGACTGTAAGATCAATATCATTTACCATCATTATTCATACTCATGACGAGTGCCGTTATTACTAATGACGAGTACCGTTATTACTCGTGAAGAGTACCATCATTACTCGTGACGAATACCATCATTATTCGAGAAGAGTAACATCATTACTCGTGACGAGTACTAGCATTGCTCATGACGTAATGTACGTACGTAATTGGTCATTACAACCCTTCAGTCAGGATTACGACCTAGTTTCTCACACCACTATTGTGGTGTGTGTTAATTTTATACATGAGTGGCGGGACCTACAGTTTAAAGTCGACTACGAATGACAGATTTTTAAGAAACTTTTCATGGCAACTTTCGCCGCAGAAATACTTTCAGTATTTTATTTTGATGTCTGGCCTGGGGTTCGAACCCTGGCTTTTCGTCTAATAAGCCAACACACTACCTACTAGACTACGGCAACTTTGCTCATGACGAATGTCATTAATACTCGTGACGTGTACCATTATTACTCGTGACGAGTACCATTATTACTCGTGACGAGTACCATTATTACTTGTGACGAGTACCATTATGACTAATGACGAGTACCATTATGACTAATGACGAGTACCAGCATTACTCGTGTCGAGTATCAGCATTACTTGTGACGAGTACCATCTATTCTGTTCATAAAACTAGTAACACACATTAAAGGACTTCGTTTTGCTACAAAGATGGTGTTTTTTAAAACACTTTCTAGAGATTTTTCTCTTGCTTGTGGAATGAAAAGAATAAATTTGTTTAATATTCGAATGCCATGATGAAAATTTCTTTCTGTTCTCTCGCGCCTGGTTTATTTTAACCTGAGATGAAAATATTTTCAACAACTTGGCATCTCTGTTTATCTATTTTTATGATAAAAGCAGGTGTCGTCTTTGAAACATTAAAAAGGTCCTGCACAACTTTAAATGGTTTTTATGTGTTTGCATTGCCATTGCAACTGTTTTTTTTTTCATTTCACTGTAAATGGCATTTCATTCTATTCTATGCACGAGCTTTCTATTCAATTCATTCCTGCATTTTCTTTCTTCGTTCATTTACATTTTTATTTACGGTTATGATTGTTTGTCTATCTAGTCGTTCTGTTCGCTGCAACATTTTAAAGCATTTGTTTGCATTGTTTGCTAACGCTTCACACAAATGACTGTGTTTATGAATTTATTTTGAAAGGCTCTTCTAAGCAGAGTATCAAAGTAATTGCAGGAGTGGAACGTTCTAAACTTGCTTTAGATGTTTTAGAAGCTGACGGTGTTTATACTGAAAACTGATTGTATGTGGTTTAAAGCAGCAGTATAGTTGGCATGTAAAAAACCTTTGAATTCTTTTAAATATCTGCCAGGAAAGTCAAAACCTTAACAGCAAACACCTCACCACTAGATGCCCGGCCATGTGTTTTGCATTTTGAATTAAACGTCATATTGCAGCTGCATGCTCGGCTAAAGCTGACAGCAATTAATGCTGCTGCTCTTGATGTTGGTTGTGGCTACTGCAGGAGCAGTAGCAGCAGCAGCAATCATGGCTCACAGCCATTCATTCATTCATTCAGCCACCTTGAATTGCAATGCAATTAAAATTGCTCGCCTTCATGAGCTCACAACAGCGCGTTTTTCTTCACATTCCACGGATTCATTTTGTCTTGAATTAATTTCGTGTTTTTTTCTCTTTTATTTTGCTTTAATTTTCTTCTCCCCTGCCTTGTTTTTTTTTTGTTCTTTTTTAATAGAAATGAAATGAAAATTGCAAAAAACCCAAAAAAATAAAGGAAATGAAATTGGTTCCCTTGCAAAGGAATCCTTTTTGCATATTTTTTAATTCCCGACTTGTTTTTTTTTGTGGAATTTTTCTTAAGGAATAAGCAAATGGCGCAATGGCAAACGAGTACCCTTCTACAATAATACAAAGAAAAAATCAGAAGAAAAGGAAAAGGAAAGAAAAAAGATTATGATTTCTTTCCTTTTCTGTGTGGATAATTAAAACAAAAGAATCTTGTTGCTCCATGCCATCCATATACCGTCAGAAGATGTATTAAAAAGGAAAATATAATTGTTGCTAAAGAAAATGTATGCTTTCCCATCCCTCTTTCCAAAGGGGTGGTGGAAGCAGTTTCTTGTCTAGCATTTCACACAGTAATAATAACTTACGGGCGATTTAATTTAAGAATGAAATGAAATCCTTGAAAACAGTCTACGTTTTCTTTAAGAATTTATTGAAAGAGAAAATTGTTCATATTAACGAAGAGAGCGCCCGTTTAACTAATAAAGAAGAATTAAATTTTTTCAATAAGCAATCATATTAACAAAACTACACATAATTAGTAATTACAACCCTTCAGACAGGATTACATCCCTACTTCTCACACCACTGATGTTGTATGAGTTAATTTTATTTATAAGTAGTGAGACCCATAGTTTAAAGTCGATTCCGAACGACAGATTTTTGAGAAAATATTCATGGCTTTCCCAAGTAGGAGCTGCAAAATATCTCTTACAGTTTAGTTTATTGATAACTCTTTAACATACGTACTTAATTTGTCATTATAACCCTTCAGTCAGGATTACGATCTAACTTCTCATACCACTTATGTTGTCTGCGTTAATTCTATCCGCAAGTGGCGGGATCTACAGTTTCTACAGTTTAAAGTCGACTCCAAACGACAGATTTTTGAAAGACTTTTCATGGCAATTGTATTTATTACCACAGTTTTTGCCAGAAATCTGCTGAGAGGCAGCGCCAAAAAAATCTTTTTTCATATTTCGTTTTGCTGGAGATCTCGTCTGACCTGGGATTTGAACCGTGATCTTATAAGCCAACACACTATCTACTAGAGTACGCCGGCTTCTAATAAAATTCTCTGAAGATAATTCGATTTATGATTTTGAATCAAGACTTTTTAGGAATATACACACAGTAACTAAAGTATACATACGGTTAACAAATTTCAAAAATTTTTTAACCAATCCGTTTTCGTTGAAAACCTTTATAGTTTCCTCAATTTTAAGGCGGTCTTTTGTATTGGTTAAAAAATTTTTGAAATTGAACTGAATTTTGGCCCCTGCACAGGCCCACAAATTATACATCCCATTAAACAATTTCACAAATTTCTGAACCAATGCAAAAGACCATCTTAAAATCGAAGAAAGATGTCAGACAATTATAAAGATTTTCAACGAAAACGGATTGGTTAAAAAATTTCTGAAATTTGTTAACCGTGTGTATACTTTTGTGGCTGAGTGTAGGTCCACAACTTCGTCATACAATGGCTCTACTATTAAGTATTTCTGCTTTCATGTTGAGCTGCCATAATACTGCAACCATACAATCTATTGTAGTATCCTCAAGCTACATGGGTACTCCCTAAAATGTCTCCTCCAATCCTATTGCCCCGACAAACTTCAACATTTTACACCCAGGAGTTCCATTATGAGATGCAACAAAGTCTCTCAGGTTCCAAAAATGTGTTCACAGAAACAATGGATTGAGTTCGAACAGAACCGCATTTTGAACAAGTGTAAGTTGAGCCTACATTACTGTGTGAAAAGACCCCAGGTTATTATTGGATTGTCAGATGCGTGATTTCTTGTTCAGCTCCTGATATACACACAGGAGTTTCCTCGTGGGATACTACAACATGTCACTGGTTTCAAGTATGTGCTCACGGAAACTATGTATTGAGTTCGGGACGTTCACCATTCTGAACATGTGTACGTTGAGCCTACATTACTCTGTGAAAAGACTCCAAGTTGTTCTTGGATGATTAAATTCGCGACTTAAATTTCCTCCTGTTGTAATTATTCTTCTCAACCCTTTAGTTAAGCAAACCCTTCCAAACAGACAGATGGATAGAGAACAAACATTGCGAGCAAACTTCTACGTGATCCAGATCTTAACTGGTCATGGATGCTTCAGCGAAATTTGATTTAATGTGAGAAAGCATTAAAGCTAACCAGCCCTCCGCTAAGTAATACTTTACGGCAATTCTGCGGGGGGAGAGTGGTTGAAGGATATAAGGGGTGGGCTTAGTACATAGGCACCAGCGTTTGTGAATCGTGCGCAATCTTTGTTAGAACGAAAGTGACATTCGAAGATTTCCAGCTCCGGCCAAAGACAAAAAAAAACATTACTGAATAGTTCTAGCCTCATCACCTCATTCCCTCCCCGCAAGCTCATCAGCCTGCTCACTGCCACGAATACCCAAAATGTAACTCAATTTCCTCTTATGGTTAAGGACGTGAATGGGTTTTTTGTATTAGAAGAGAAGGTATTTTTTGAATATGTAGTCTCTGAAGTAGTCTGCTAGGTAGTCTCTTGGTTCTGTGGTTCGAACCTCAGCTCGAAGCACGAAATAAGAAAAAAAATGTTTCTTGCGGCGACTTCTTTAGAATTATGTACTGGGCAAATGTTTTCTGCAGAAGCTGTACAGACGGAAAAGGGAAGAAGACTGATCTTCACCTATTGGGCACATGCCTAATACAATGCCGGCACAAAAAAGGGCGTCTTAATGTTTACCAGAACAGCTCAAAAGAAAGATCTGCTTAAACTCCAAAGTAGTATGTGGACATTAATGGGCATTGCTTTATGGACGCCGAAGGCCAATATGTCTTCTGGCGTGACAAATGTTTTCTGCAGAAGCTGTAGACTGTATGGCTACTGTTCGTCACCTATTGGACACATGCCTAATATTATGCCGGCGAAGGAAAAGGCACGAAAGTTCTGCTTAAACTCCGAAGAAGCACGCCCGATGTGGGCCTTAGTGGACATTGGATTATGGGCGCTCATGCAAGACGTATTAGTCTTGGACACTTGACAAATGTTTTCTGCAGAAGCTGTAGAGACAAGAAGGAGAAGGCTACTGTTCCTCACCTGTTGGGTGCATGCCCAATATTATGCCGGATAAAGCTTCTTGTTGTCTACCAGATAGACGATCTAAGCGAACTGTCAGGCATACATATTGGCATTCTGAATCGAACAAGGGTAGAGCAGCCGAAAAATCTGGTAAAAGCTGAATGGAAGGCGCACGAAAATTCTGCTCAAACGGAAAGACTTGACAAATATTTTCAGCAGAAGGTGAAAGAGATTCTACTGTTCCTCGGCTATTGGGTACATGTCCAATACTATGCCGGCGAAGGAAAAGACATCTTGGTGTCTACGAGATAGACGAACTGCCAGGCATGGATATTGGCCATCTGAATCGGTTTATTTGAATTGAATTTAAAAATTGAAACTGTGGTAGCACAATAGGCCTTATGTGGCCCAAGTGAGTAGACAATACCCACCTACTAAATTTTAAATTAAATCCCCAAAAATTTATGTTAAACTGCAGGCCTATTTTCCAAATCAAATGAAAAAAATATAAAAAAAATATTATTTTTCTGTTTCGTAAACAAGTCGTTTAAAAATTCCCTTTTATATGAGAAATCCTAACATTTTCAAGGCCAGACAGTGATAAATATTTGAAAACATTTTAATGCTCAGTCTCTATAAATTTTTATTCATTTTTCAAAAGCATTTGAAACTTTTACTACATTTTTGAAATTTGTTTTTTTAAAAACAAACAACGAAGTGAACAAAACCCCACCAAATTCAAAGTTATTTATTTTTGGCTAAAAGTGTTGGTTGTTATAACAGAATTTTTTAATCTCAGTGGTCATATTATAAGATGAAATACAACAACAACAAAAAAACAGGAAAATTCTGAATAAAACTGCAAGTACATCTGTTTTGTTTGCTACACTTCCACAGCATTTATGCAACATCAAAAAAAAAAACCAAAAAGTTTTTCGCTATAGAAAGCAAACTACACCACACTATGACTCTCTATGGCGTACTTATAAGGAAAACTTATCAGACTCCTGCAAAAAAAAACCGAAAAAAAACATCAAAAGTTTTCATAGCCAAACAAAACAAAACGAAAAAAAACCAAACAAAAGCGGAAAAAATTAAGAAAAATATGAGTTTCAGGCTCACACACACACACATACACGCACTTGGAAATATAAATACAAATTCAAATACAAATTTATACGGAGTTTCCTTTTAAGGCAGAAACAAGAAACAGAGTCTACAAATGAATTTCATGTTTTGTTAACACAAAACTATACAACAACAACAGCTACAACATTCTTAAAACTTGCTAAAGAAAAAAGGAAAGAAAAAAATGGAAAGAGAATGTTGCTACGAACTCCCGCCAATGAAAGCACCAATAAAAATTTATGAAGAGTTTTTCGTGAATGAACAGAAAAATTTTTTGGGTTTCCAACTCAAAGCTCGGCAAAGAATTGCTTTCTCTTTGCAGTTATTGAACAAATATTGTCTAACAAATCTCTGGAATATGAAACCAAAATAGCTGCAACACTGAAAGAAAAAAAGGGGATTTCGTCGGTAAAATATAGAAGAAGAAAGCCTTAGCATGGCTCTAATGGAGGACTTGCTGGTCTCTCATGCACTTTCGTAGTAAACGAGCTGTTTCTATACGAAGCATAGATTGTTAGTTGCTTTTATATTTATCGACATTCACCTACATCCCAGAGTTTCCCAATATGTATGGTACTTTGTGCGGGCCGAATCACTATCCGAGCACTCGACTCATATGAGGTTAACTCAATAATACTATGAGGTTGTCGGGGGAAGCTAATTCACCAAGACAAGGGCAATGGGGATCTGGATCCCAGTCCATGTGGAAATGCTGGGTAATTAGCAGCGTTCATGCCGCCCATGTCCGATTCAGACTGCCAATTTCCCTGGCTGCCTGTTGGTTCAGATCGTCAATTTGGTAAACACCAAGACGTAATTTCCTTCACCGGCATAGTATTGCCTTCTGTTTCTTGTCTCTACAGCTTCTGCAGAAAACATTTGTCAAGTGTCCAATACCAATGCATGCTTCTTTGGAGTTTAAGCAGATATTTTGAGCGCCTTCTGTTCATGTGTGACCAAAATTTGTTTGCGCTATTCTGCCCGTTTCCGAAGTAGCCATTGTCAATTATAAGCCCACAAGTTTTCAAAGAGAATTCGTTGGAGATTTCAATGGTTGCGCCGCATTTTGCTAGTTCATCCGATGGAATGTCACTGTGTCTTGGTACTCTTATGATATATACACCACATCGTTCAGTTACCATTTTGAGATATCTGAGACAGCTGTAGAGTACATCGTCTTGGTGTTCAACACGTTGAAATTGAGTGGTTTGATTGCAACATAGCTATCATAAAGTATGGTAATATTGATCTGGGAATGTTTGCGTCTTCAAAAATTCTCGCCGCAGCCTGTATTATCGATACAGTGATTGCACTTCACCGTAGTATAGTAGGCCGTGTGCTGGCTTATTAGACGTGAGGCCACTGCTCAAACCCCAGGTCAGACATCCCCAACAAAATAAAATAAAAATAATAATATTTCTTCGGCGACTTTCAGCAGATTTCTGGCAAAAACTAAATAAAATTGCCATGAAAGAATTCGGGCTCCACCCCTCCTATATAGAATTAACACACACAACATAAGTGGGGTGGGAACTAGGTCGTAATCCTGACTGAAGGGTTGTAGTGACCAATTATGTATGTATTTATATACATTGTATCAAATAATTCAAAGGTAATCTAAGGATAGTAACCTTTTGACTGTCGCACTGTAGACTGTGCGGTGTTGATGCGTTTCAAAACGGACACACATGGGTACGTATCAAGTTCTAGCTGAAATTGAATCAACATGAGATACAAGAGCGTCCAATGCATTCCGAAAAACTTACTTTTTGGTGGGGATTTGAGCGTCATTACTGTCAACGGTAACGATTTCCTACTTATTTAGGTTGGAACGGGCTGATCAGAACAAAAATGACACAGGGTTGCAAAAGGACCGAGCATTATAGGTTGGCGATTTCCAACTTCTTTTGGCTTGAACTGGCTGATCAGGACAAAAACGACATATGGTTGGAAAAGGACCGCCCTACGTGCCACACAGCTTCTGCTACATTAAATATTCTGTACATAAGGTTTGAGAGCATGGTCATCTTACATGGGGTTAATGTGAACTGGCCACCGACATCTTGCAATTAACACATTCGACGTTTTCTTGAGGGGTCTTCTTAAGTCAAAGGTGTATGCAAATAAGCCACGATCCAAAATTGTTTTCAAAGCCATCATAACCCATGCCATCTGTCAAGTTCAAACTGATTTCTACGTTGGAGTTATGGAAAATTGGATATGTCCTGGCCGTGACGGATACTTGATTGATGTTATCTGCCACCCATAAAAGAATCCATAAGTCAAGGAAATAAAAAATTTCGATGATATCACTCAATTTTTTATAATTGGAAGATAATTAGCGCTTGAAAAGAGACCCTACGTATATAATGGCTTCCATTTGATCTAACCGTTGTGAGTTATATTATGTTGGAGAAAGAGAAAAGCCAGTTCAAACTGTGGAAGATTAAAAGGTGAGTCTAGAAATAGAATTAATTGTATGACCTTTTCTGTTCTGCTTCACAATATTACACCACCATAAAAAATGCCGTATTTGGGGCTTAGAAAACCCACATCTACTCTTTTTGGTGTGACTTGTGGAGTGGAGGCATCATCGACTCATATTTCTTTAAAAAAGAGGACGGCGCAACCATCACGGTCAATGTAGACACATATTGCACCATGATAACCGATTTATTCTTACTCACTCTTCATGGTATTAATGTGTACAGTGTTTGGTGTCAACTGAATTGTGCAACTTGCCGCACATCTCATACCAGAATCGATTAGCCGTTTAATTAGCCGAAACGGTGATGTCAATTGGCCGCCAAGAAGCTGCGATGTGACAGCGTTGGGCTATTTTCTGTGGGCCGCTGTTGAAGAAAAGTGTGATGCCGACAAACCAGATACAATTGACCATTTTGAGGCCAACATTCGTAATGCCATTGCCGATATACGACCCAAACAACTCGAAAAAGAGCACGAAAATTGGTCCGAACAAATGAGGTACTGTGAGGCCAGCCACGGCGGCCATAAGAATGAAATAATATTCCATTTTTAATCGGAACAATTGTACTTCACCCTGATTGTTTTACTGAATTTTTAAATTTAAACTTTTAAATGACCCACCCTTTAATATGTAGGACAAAGGGAAAATGTAGTTCAAACTCTGGGAAAATGAAAGGTGAATCTAAAGCAAGAATTAATTGTATGAACTTTTCTGTTCTGCTTCACAATATTACACCACTATTCACCATCTTTAGTAGGGAAGAATACAAGAAACAGTCAATATAATTCAGTGTGTTTCTTATTTTTTAGGTGTAGTTTTTTTCAAAAAAAAAATCTGTCCTTTGGCTTACCTTCTCATCAGCACTAGTATACTTTATTTTTAGGTTCCCTGTTGAAAAACTTTTTTCTCTCAATGTATATGAAAAGTGTGTATGTATATGTGAGTGAAATAATGTTATTTTCAGGAATTGATAGTTTTACTTATTATATACGCTTGTGCAAATATATACATACATATGTATGAGTGTATATGTGTGTATGTATGCATGTGTTTGTATTTATTTTTCTGTTACTTATTATTGCAGCATCTTTTTTAGGGAAACTTTATAAAAAGCCGGAAATAATGCACTTAAAGTTACTTTTTTTCTTTAAACTCCCGTTCGTTTCTTTTTTCCTCGCTTTTCTTATATTGCGCTGGGGAGGAAAAATAATAATTTTCTTGCACTTTTATTTTGCTGTGATGGGAAAAGTTCTGCTTCAATACTATTGCCGTTCGAATGATGGGGAAATTGAAAGGTTTTTATATGAATTACATGGCATTTTAGTGACATTGGCCTAAAAGAGAGCAAAAAAGAAAGAAAACATGAAATAAAAAATAATCGACCAAGAAAAGTTGATGATCATGATAATAATGTTTTAAGAGGGATGGACGGTGCCTTGTACTTGTGTTGGCGATGTTATCGATGTCATGCTGGCTGTCTGTCTGGTTGGTCGTTGTTGAACACAATTTTGGCGGAGCATTTTCGATGGTAACATCATAAAACTGGTGTAAAAATGAAATTGAAAAATTCAAAGTCAAACAAAAGGAAGAAGAGAAAACACAAAAAACAACAAACGGACAGGATGTACAAATCAATTGAATGTGTTTTAAATGCTAGAATTGCTATTTTCTTTGGGGGGGGTAAAGGATATTCGAAATTGAATTCAATTTTGGCACATAAATAAGTGGCAGCGGATATGTTGCGAGTGTCAATTTAACAGAATGATAGTTTTCTTATTGAAAAGCTGCTTTAAACTTGTTATTTAACTTTCCCATTAAGTTTAAAAATTTTGATAATTTTCCTTTCCTTTCCTGTAAGGCTCCTTCCCATCATTTTTTAAGTTTCAAATCATTTGTAGCCCAGTGCTTAGCATATTCTCTGCTCCATTTCTTTGCAAAGTTTATTTAAAAAATATTGTAAATATAACTCCGAATATTTTTTTTAATAATTTGTTGCTGTTTTGCTATTTATTTGTATTCACTTGCAACTTTTTAAAACAACAACATTACTAACAACGGCAACATTATGATCTACAATACTTTGCATTAAGCAAGAAAAAGTTTTTTGCAAAAAATTTGTTGTTGACTTGAAAATAAGTTACTGTTGTTCTGTTGCGAAGTGTTACCAAGTTTATGTTGTATTTCGTTATTAAAAACTTTAAAGAAAAAGTTGCAACAAAAAAAATTCTTGTTTTTTTAATATTTTTTTATAACTGTTGCTCCAACAGCATGCAGGCAAGTTGGCGGTCCAAAGTGGAGAATTTAGAAATAGTCAGGATATCAGGCAATAAGGCAAGTTATTGGTCGCTTGCTACTTAAAGAGATTAAGGGCAATCACAGTTTGTTAATGCAAACGATGTAAAATATTGTAATGTTTTTATCTTTTAAAATCGTTTAAAATATAAGCTCGAGGATTGCAAATAAAATAAAAATAAATTTGTGTTTAGTTTGAATTAGTTTCCTTGATTTTAAGACTGTCTTTTGCATTGGTTAAAAAATTTCTGAAATTGAACTGAATTGTGGCCCTGCACTCCCACACATCCGATTCACAAATTTCACAAATTTCTAAACCAATGCAAAAGACCGTCTTAAAATCGAGGAAAGTTGTCAGACAATTATAAAAATTTTCACCGAAAACGGATTGGTTAAAAAATTTCTGAAATTTGTTAACCGTATGTATACTTTTGTGGCTGAGTGGAGATTATTTTCGTTTTCGTAACAATATTTAAAACATTCATAATTTTTTTGTGTGAGTAATTATTATCCATCTATCCATCCATTAACATCAATATTCTATGACTTCAGAGCTCTATTAACTAAACTAAGACTTGCAAAAAAAATTCTGCCGTTCGGAGTCGACTTTAAATTCAGTTTCCGCCTCTCATGTATGAAAATGCCACACAAAACATGACATGAATGTAATACTTGTAATATCCTAAAATCTATTGCTGTGAAATTTTCGGTCGATCTATAATTGACCCAATCATATACATTTTTACGCAATCGTAAGTCTGAAAAAGTCTATAGCTCACGAATTAAAGATCTTTTTGGATCTTTAAGGCTTAATCCACCAATAGAACAAAATTATCTATTTCGTGGCTTCAAAAGTGTGGGACTGGAATTCGACATCTGTCGAACTAAGTTGTGAAACCAATTTTTTTCTTTTCAGTTGAAAGTCTAACATTGACGAAAATGGATCGCTTAACTATCACACAACGCATAAAAATTATCAAAACCCACTACAAAACTAGGTGCTTGAACAACAGCCGGTGGACGGCAATTTTTCGAACTAAATTTTCTTCAGCGATGAAGCACATTTCATACTCGGTGGGTATGTTAATAAACAAAATTGTCGTATTTGGGGTTCTGAGAATCCTCAAGTAATTGAAGAGAGGCCATTACATCCAGAAAAAATCACTGTTTGGTGCGCTCTTTGGTCTGAAGGTGTGATTGGACCTTACTTCTTCGAAAACGGCGATGGAACGACTGTCACCGTCAATTCGAAGCGTTATGGTCATATGATAACCGACTTTTTTTGCCTGCTATTGAAGAATACGACTTTGAGAATATGTGGTTTCAATAAGACGGTGCCACATGCCACACAACTCGAGCGAATATGGCTTTATTGCAAGAGACATTTCCTGGCCGCGTAATTTCTCGTTGTGGCGATATCAACTGGCCACCAAGATCATGCGATTTGACACCATTAGACTTTTCTGTGGGGCTAAGCGAAAGACCGTGTTTATGCAAAAAAACCTTCAACTCTTGAGCACTTAAAAACCAACATTCGTCAAGTTATGGCTGAGAAACCGCCCAATAGATGTCAAAACGTGGTCGAAAATTACCTCAAAAGAATCAATGCTTGCATTACTTCGCATGGAGGTCATTTAAATGATGTAGTGTTTCACACATAATGTCAATGTTCAAACTTTACAATAAAAAAGAAATAAATATCATGAATAAAAATATTTTATATGTGTTTTATTTACGTTTACTTTTGAAACCACGATGTGGATAACCCATTATCAATCAAAGAATGTTAGGAATAAGTATACGTTAGCGCAATAAATCGCTGCCCTATACGCCTTCAAGGTCTGCCCTACTTTTCTGAATGAAACATTGTCCCAGACTGCTTAATAAATTGATTTTTCCTTCGAAATTCTTAACCCACATCTTTAATTTCCCGGTGGTAGACAGAAACTACTACGGCCTAAACAGAATAAGGGCCAATTGCTGCCTTAGGTAAATTACTCAATAAATTATTGTGTGCTTGACTAGTGAAAATGGATCCAGAAAATACTGTAAAGAGCAGGATACCGCGTTTTAGAAAAACGTAATCAAGGATATGCAGTATACATCACATTACATCTTTAAGAACGGCTACAGTGCTAGCAGAACTCAACCCTTTAACTTTAACAAATTTGTCAAAAAAGTTGTCCTTCATTCATACATAAATAATTGATCATTACAATCCTCCAAACTCATTTAGAACAAGAAAAGCTCATCTTAATTTTCAACACTGAAAGCCCACAATACAATAGCTTTGAGATATATATGGTCAGATAGGCTACTATTACCCCGAACATACATAATTGGCCACTACAACCCTTCAGTCAGGATTACGACCTAGCTTCTCAAAGTCGACTCCGAACTACAGACTTTGTTTGAGAAACTTTTTCATGGTAATTTTATTTATTCTCATAGTTTTTGCTATAAAGCTGCTGAGAGGAAAACGCCGAAGAAATATTTTTTTCATATTTCGTTTTATTGGAGGTGTCTGATCTGGGTTCTGAACCGTGGCCTCACTTCTAATAAGCCAACACACTACCTACTAGACTACGGCGACTTACAACTCAACAACACATGCAAAAATATCTAATAATTTTACTAAAATGAGTGTTTCGTTTTGATACTAATTTTCATCGAAAAATCACTTTTAGCGCTGAGGCCTATTTCTGTATAAAATGGTACATAATCAAACAAAATTCTCCAATATGGAAAGCGATACTAATTCACATGAGCTCCAAGAGCGTACAAAGCATGTCGAAAAAGTCACTGTTTGGTAGGGATTTTGAGTCGGCAGCCTCATTTGTTAAGAACAACGTTGGTCAAGTTAACACTGTTAACGGTGAGCACTATAACTCAATGATTTTGACCTTAATTGCATGATCTGGACGTCAACGACATGTGATTTCAACAGGGACAGCACTACGTGCTAAACAGTTCAGGCCACATTTGATATTCTGTACGAGTGTCTTTTATTTTGTGGTTTCCTTAAGTCACAAGTGTATCAGAATAAACAACAATCCACATATCATCGTCAAATTTAGTCTGGTTTAATACAGTTTGAAGTCGCCGTAGTGTAATACGTAGTGTGATGGCCTATTATACATGAAGATCTGATTCAAACCCATGGTCAAACATTTCTAACGAAAGTAATTATGAAGAAATATTTCTTTGGCGACTACCTCTGAGCAGATTACTGTCAAAAACTCTGTGAGTAAGAGTTCTTCCTGTAATCTCTAAATTAATTTAATGAAAGCACTCACCGTTGTAATGGATATGCTGACATTTTGAGGACCTTCTCTAAAACTCACAATACATTTGTCCCACAGCAATTAAATACTGGTCGGCAATAAGGTGACTTTAAAGTTGACTTTAGTTAAAGTTAGGTTGGGTTTAGTTAAAAGTGACTTTAAAGTTGACTTTAACTAAAGTTATCTTTAACTAAACCCAACTTTAAGGGCAAGTTATAATAATGGCTCTTAGACATAGAAAATGGAGGTGAGTAAAATTGCAAACTAAAACTTTCTTAAAAATCTGTCGTACGGAATCGACTTTAAACTGTAGGTCCCGTCGCCCATGAATAAAATTAACATACATAACTTAGGTGGTACGAGAAGCTAGGTCGTAATTCTGTCTCCTGTTCTCCTTCGTCTTAATAAACTGTGAATATCCTTCTTCAAGAATCTTCAGGACTTTCTTTCTCTCTCTCTCTCTTTTTATTTCTCTAGTTGAACTGCTCTTTTTTTATGAATTATTAGAGGTTGTTGATGATAAACACTATTGATGTTTTTTATTTGTAACTGTATTTGTTGTTATTGTTATTTTGTTGTTATTATATGTCATCCATTATTGTTGCTGTTGTCCCTGTAGCTACAAGTATTTATTGGTTACACTCTTCTACATTGAAAAGTAAAAATATTGACAATGCAACTCTCTATTGTGTATTGCTTAAATTCGATTACGAACTTTTTTCCCACTTTCTTTGCCTGTTTTGCACACTCTATCCCTTACTTCTTTTGATCAATTTTTATGTTTTTTTCCACTCATGAACTTTTCTTTTCCTCTTCTGTTTTTTGCTTTTTTGTATTTCTTAATATTGTTGCTGCTGTTGGTTGTTTAACTTATTATTGAAGTTTGTTACACTCGTTATATTATTTGCAAACAACAATAACAGCTACAACGACTACTACAACTTGTTTCAGTGAAAATAGTAACAATCCTGGAAAAAAATAGCGCCAGTGCTTATTGTTACAACAATTGCAGTTATTGTGTGTGGTAGTGTGTGTTATAAAACGATATGCTACACTCACATAGACGACAATACTACTTACTTACAACGCATACACATATGCGAGGTTAAATCGTTACGCCTACATGCTCTTATAGAAAGTAAAGTTACAAACCAAGTGTTTCCATTTTATATTAGCAAGGATACTGATCACCCTTTATTGGAGACCATGTAACCTATATTAAGAGTACATGATGGTGATCTACAGATGTCAATTGGTCTGTAACTCTAAAATAATTTCAATGAAGCACTCGTCGCTAACATTTTGAGAGCTGGAGATCTCTCGTCGTATATACCAACGCACTACCACTTGTTTACGTTTACGATTCTTGGTAAAGACTGACAAAACTTCAAAAATAATGTAATCACAGAATCTCCTGTGACAACAACTGGCTATATGGTGAACCCAGTTTCATTCAAAACTAATTTTACTTGTGAAAACAGAATAGAGAGATTCATGACTAGACTTAAAAACGTAGCAGTCGCGACTTTGTAATAAATAAAGGGACATTGTCTACATCACTACCCATTAGAGGAAACTGTCTTCAACGCGAATGTATACCTCAATAAAGGGCGACCAATTTGCACAGAAACGATAGCAAATAGTCTGGCAGTATACAATTGTTCCCTTAGAGTTCTCTTTAAGAAGTTACTTTAACAAACCAGTACAAACGCTTACAACATAAATAAGATCTTCCAACAGAGACTTTCGAACTTTGACAGTTAATAGCGACCATCTTGTTCAAGCTACATCTGCCAAATCGGTTGTCATTTATTCAGTCCGTTTTGCCAAATCACTATAGACGACTGCAGGCAACAACGTGTATTAATAAATGGGCTCTGAAAGCAAATGACCTTAATTTTTATTGAAAAATAATCCTCAGCAATTCGACCCATTCCAGAATGAATGGGTACATAAACAAACTATGAGATCCAAGAGCGTTCATTGCATCCCGGCACTGTTTGTTGTGAATATTTTGCTGGCGGCATCACCTGTCTATATTCCTTTAAGACTAGCATTGTACAGGCCGCCACTGTCAAGGCCGAGCATTATACATAGGTCGATGATTATCAACTTATTTTGGCCTCGATTGGGTAACCTCAACATCAAAACATGTGGTTTCAACAGGACAGTGTTACGTGCTACATGGCTCATGATTCATTAAACATTCTGCATTAGCGATTTGATGTTATGGGAACAGTTCAACAGTATCGTGCAACTTGGCCCGTTTGAACTTTTGTTCTCGTTATTAAGTAGCATTTGTATGTGAATACGCTACAATTTACAACATAACCACTGGCATCGGTCTGTCAAGTTCAGCCTGATTTATGCGACAGATTCATACACACATAATTGGTTTATTTTGTGTACGTCAATTTTATGCGAGAGTGAGGTCCCCCTGCAGTTAAAAGTCGATTCCGAACGACAGATTATTTGAAAAACTTTTCATTGCAGTTTTTATTTTACTCACAGAGTTTTTGCCAGAAATCTGCTGAGAGGAAGTCGCCGCAAAAACAGTTTACTGTTTACACTACCTACTAGACTACCTCGGCCACTTCAATATTGAAGGCATGTGTAAAGTCAACCTTGTTGTAAAGAAGTGAAATCTGCATAGTATCGAGTAAAATCATTTAAGAACTACAGATATTCGTCATAACGTATGACTAGAGATAAATACCAAGAAAACCAAAAACATAACATAATAGCGACCCACGTGCTACAGGGCCAACTCGTCTGTTATGTGGACAACGTGCGTAAAACCTACTCTGTTATGGAAGTGAAATCAGCGTGGTGTTGAACAAAATTACCTAAAAGCTGCAGACATTTTTTACGCTTTAAAATTACATTCAGGATATTCTAGCAAAACATTATCAACAAAATGAATCTCTGGAACGTATTCAGTGACAAATACATCACAACTTGCCGTTAACTAAAGAGAGGATTTTAATGGGCAGATAATCATCGTAAGAGGATAATAAGGTAGAACTGTGCGTTAAGCTAAAGGGAGTATCATCCCACCCGTAACTTTCAAAGTAAAGTTTATGTTTGAACTTGCCACATTATATATTATTTTCGATAAGACTTGTTTAATTAAGCAATGTTATCGACATTGTGTGATCCGACACTGCCATAGTTTTGAAAAAATTAACTGTATTTTATCGTTAGGTTGTAATAACGAAAAGAAGTTAAGTATGACTTTAAAGTTGACTTTAGCTAAAGTTACCTTTAACTAAACCCAACTTTAACGGCAAGTTATAATAACGAAACTTAGACATAGAAAATGGAGTTGAATTGTACGTAATAATAGTGTCACAAGACGACCATAAGACACACGATACTATGTTGTAGTGTCATCCTACAAGGCAAGGCGGAAAAATTACTGCAGTAAACCGCGTCAGATGAAGATGATTTATGGGTAATTTAAAGAAAGTGGTCAATACATAAGCGAAACTGAGGAATTTTAGCGAACTACGGCACTTCGAAGAGTATGCCAGAGTAAATCAGGTCACTAATTTAAAAAGAGTATGATGGAGCATGTCGTCTTCTGGGAAATAGTATCATCAAGAGTTGCCTTGTCCTCTGTTCGATTTCAAGACTCTTAGAAAATGCACACAGAAATATTTCGAAAATAATTTCTTTCGGAATTTGGAGTACTAAACGGGTCTTTAGATGACTCAAAATTACTGGTCAATTAGACATGGCTTTCAAACACAGAAATAACTCCTCAGAACCTATTTCAATTACTCCAGGAGTATGGTATAAAGTAGTCGAGCTTGATGTCTCTTGCTTGCCTCGCACTAAATATAAAAATATAGTAAAAATTAAAGGAAGGAACAGAAAAGCGTAAGGGAGCTGCAAAGTCAAGATGATAGAGGAAAAAGGAAAATTGTCACAAACTCAATTTACTTGTGTAATAAATAGAGTAGAAAATGTGTTGTTAACTTTTCTTTCCTTTTTCTTTTATTTTTTTTTGTTGCTGTTGTTGTCTCCTGTTTTCACTTAATGCCATAATACAGAGAGAGGAGTCTTTTTCGTTTATTTGAAAATAAATTTTATTACAGTTTCTCTATTTATTTATTTATAGTTGTTGGCCTGTTTTATTTAAAGTTTTAATACAAGTAAATAGGAAGTGATGCTTTCTTGGGGAATTTTGCCAATTCTTTCGTTCAAATTTTTAACAAAAAATTATTATTTTTTTGATTAACAATCATAAATCTTTTTTATTTACACACCTTGAAATGAAAGAGAAAAAAATACGCGAGTAATTAATTCCTCAACAATTTTTTCTTTCAATTGGACATTTCTAGGAATAATACATAGTATGAACTTGAAGGCACAGTGGTTTGGTAAGCATAATCGGTCCTTACAACCATTCAGTCAGTATTACGACCTAGCTTCTCGCAGCATTTATGTTGTGTGTGTTAATTTTCAAACATGAGGGGTGGGACCTACAAAGTCTAAAGTCTATTCCGAACGATTTTTGGGAGACTTTTCATCGAAATTTTATTTTCTCTCAGAGTTTTTGCTAGAAATCTGCTAAAAGAAATATGTTTTCCTATTTCGTTGGGAATGTCTGACAGGGGGTTTGAGCCAAGTTGAGACATATGCTACGACTATATTTCCCTAAATACGGTTTTAATTAAAATAAAACTTTCCAGTCATACCACTGTATTGTTGTTGATTTTTTTGTTTTCAGTGATTTGTCTATCAATAAATATTTGTTTAAACAATTTAATTGTATGTTAAATAAAATTTATTTATACAATAAATATGTAGAAATAACACAAAAAAAAGGTTAGCAAATCAAAAAATAAAAATCTATTCTATTTACTTTAAAACACTTTTTTTTAAATTATTTTCTAGAATTTTTTTATTTTTTTGTATCATAATTATGCGAAACTGATTTGAAACACACTCCGATTCCAATTGAAACCAAATATAGTCTGTGCATAAAACAATTGAACATCATCATTTAGGTCAGTAGCTGCAAAGAGTGATTTGATTCGCAAAGATTTAACTGCCATTTAGTTGATAATTTCATTATGTCTCCCTAAAAAGGAATTCTCAGCCCAAATCAGGGAAAAAATTAGAATTATTTGACTAACAGTAACAATACACAGCGCTTCTGAGTGAAATTCATATAATTTCTGCTGCTTGTTACTGCCCGATGAAGCATAATTACGCTGTCGATTGACCAAAGTTGGTGGGTTATAGGCGAAGACGCGAAATACAGCTTACATTGCGAGTGGATTCGAAGATTTGCTGCTATTCACACATTCTTTTTTCTAAGGTGATAACTGTTCTACTGTAGCAGGTCTGAAAATAATTGTTTCCTAAATGCAAACCACTCCATTTCTTGATAGTGCAGCGGCATGTAGTCCTGTGCTATTATTTGTTTGGGAATAGTGAGCCTCGAATAAAAAATTTTTGTTTCCATTATTTTCTGGGTTATTTTTCCTGCGAAAGGAATATGTGTTGAAGTTTAGCACTCTAACTCTAAAAAGTTGCCTTAGTCTAGAACGTAGTGTGTTGGCATAGTAGATGTAAGTCCGCGGTCAACCCACGTGAACCCCAGGTCAAACATATCGATCAAAGCGAAATATGACTTCCTTTAGGAAGTTTTATGGCAAAAACTCTGAGAATGAATAAAATGAACAAGGAAAGTTTCTCAAAAATCTGTCGTTCAGAGTCGGCTTTAAACTGTAAGTCCCACCCCTCATGTATAAAATTAACACACACAATATAAGTAGGTCGTAATCTTAGCTGAAGGATTGTAATGATCAGTTATGTAGATTCTGAATTATAGTAACCTATCTGGGCATGTGCATCAGAAAGCATCCTGCATTGTGGGCTTTCGGTTAAGAATGTTAAAACGAGTTATTCTTATTCTAGAGGCGATGGTCTTACATTCTAACAATTAAACTTAGTAACAAGCCTACCTTCAGATGATCTTTGTCGCAAGACTAAATGAGCATTTCGCCTAGATTAGGGATAATCTAACCATTTCATAGTCATCAATCAATCACTTTATCCTAGGACTTGCTACAGCAGACCAATCACCTGCTTAGCTGGAACAACAAAAATATATGAAAGAAATGGAAACAAGGCAGAAAAGCTTTTTGGAAGCCATGTGTTCCCAAGAGGGATGCTAAAAAAATCAAGCAGATATGCTTAGCACAGAAATATTGTGTCTTTGGAACTCTAATGATAATTGCTGACGTCTTCCGTACTTACTGAGCGTCTAAACATTCCGGTATACAATTCATGTTTTCTTTTTCAAGTTAAATATGTTCAGCGTATGGAATTTATTTAATGTTCTTCCATTCCTTATGGTTTTACTGATCTGTTAGGTTTCGGACAAGTTTGTTAAATGTTACAAATTGTCTAGTAAGTTGGACGATGGCTGCCCGATGCATAATTTCTGTTAAGGTTTCCCAGCATTCAAGCAAGTCCAATGGGTTACCTTACTTACTTACTTACTTACTCAACTTACTTACCGATTAACGGATTTCTGCTTGTCTTAACAAATCCTTCCAGGCGACTCTGCTCTTGCGCGTCTACGCCAGTTGGGCACATACATCCTTTCAACGCAAACAAGGTAGTCCTCTTCCGCCGGAGCATCCTCCACCCATCTCGTCGGAGCATTCCCCTCTATTCGAACAACGTGGACGAGCTAGCACAGCTGCTGGATGTTAATATGCTGCACAATGTCTATGTCGTTAAGGGGCTCATACAGCTCACTGTTGGATCGGATGCAGAAATCATCGCCAACTCGGACTGAACCAAAGATCTTACTTAGGGCTTTCCTCTCGAGTACTCTCAAGACTGCTGCATCAGTGTTTAATAGTGTCAATGCCTCTGCGCCATAAAAAAGCACGAGAGACGTCTCTGCTACTCAATTGTCTATTGAGACCATAGTAGCTTCCCTTGATCCTGCACATGATATCGTTTTTTTTTTAATCATAGTTCTTTAAGAGTTCGCCGTGGTCTTTAACTTTTGAGGAGATCTTTATAGAGCCTTTTGTGTTGGTTTTCATTGGATAATATTTTTACGTGGTGGGTTCCAAGTCCGCGGGATTACACTTCGGTGCACGCATTAGTTAACATTTAGCGTGTGCTAGTATGCCATCTAGGTGGGGCCAAGTGTCAACTTGAATACAGCAAGACAACGATCGTCCTAGAGGTCGTCACGTTGGCCACAGTCAGAAACTTTACCTTGTTTGCACGCATCCCATCCCACGGTGGCCTTAGCCATTTCTTACTAGCTAGAAAGTTAGTGGTTTTACTGCCATTTGTAAGTCGTTTTAGGAGAAATATGCCAGCGATTATCCTATGTATTTATAGCATGTTATTTGAAAGCAAACACGGAATTTCTATTTTTATAAAATTAATTTTGAAATTTCAATGAACTTATTACTTTAAATCACTGCCTTAACAAATTATTTTTATAAAAACAAAATTGTTGTTGTTATTTTATTAAGATGAATAAACATAAATTGTTTACTTAGAAAATTATTAAATAAATATTTATAAACAATACAAGTATATGTGTGTCTGTATGTGTTTGTATGTGTAAATACGTACGTCTACATTGTTTTATAAATAAACAAATTTATTAATGTTATTATTGTTGTTTTTGTTGCTGCTATTGCTATTGTTGTTTGTATTGTTGTAATAATTATTTTTGTTAACAGCTGTTAAACAGCAATAGCAAGTAAGACAACAAATATTTTAATTACACACGATGATAAATAAAAAACCAACAAACAAATGGAAGATAAAGAGAAAACAAAACAAATTTAATTAGAAATTAAAAAAACAACAACAATTGAAATTATACTCATGGTTGAGTACGCAAGATAACTTCCGTAATTTAAATCCACAAAATATTGGCAGACACAGCAATACAAATCTCATAATTGAACACAGGATATTAAAAATGTTTTGTTTTCCTTCTCTTTATTATTCTCTCTCCCTCTCTCCTCTCTGGTATGCAGCCTACTGTTGTTTTTGTACAGTTTGGAGAAATTTGAGTTCTTTGATGGTATTTGTGGTAGGTAGTCTTTCATATTTTTTTTTTAATTCTAC
Source organism: Sarcophaga subvicina (assembly GCA_936449025.2). Classification (NCBI taxonomy): domain Eukaryota; kingdom Metazoa; phylum Arthropoda; class Insecta; order Diptera; family Sarcophagidae; genus Sarcophaga; species Sarcophaga subvicina. The sequence continues at coordinate 27,973,157 of OW388084.2, forward strand.
GCTTACTAATCGATTATGAATGCCAGTAAGAGTCTATTTTTACTTTTTCGTTTTCATTTTTTTTCCATTTTTATTTCAAATTGTTGTCAAAGATGTAAATCAATAATTAAGCTTCAGAAATCTTAAGAAATTTCTTTATAATAATGGGCGAAACAACAACAATAACAATATTAATAAGAACACCTAAGCTTTTAAAGAAAGTATTTCTTTAAGAAGAAATAGAAGACAGCTAAATACGTTGTATGCTTTAGACAAGATTTATGGCAACAATGGAGTGTAGAAAAATAGCATAAAAATATTTCTCATAAGAAATATACATTCAATTGGTCATTACAACCCTTCAGTCAGGATTACGACCTAGTTTCTCACACCACTTACATTGTATTTGTTAATTTTATACATGAGTGGCGGGACCTACAGTTTAAAGTCGACTCCGAACGACGGATGTTTGAGAAACTTTTCATGGCAATTTTTATTTACTCTCAGAGTTTTTGCCAGAAATCCGCTGCGAGGAAGTCGCTGAAGAAATACTTTTTGCATTTTGTTTTGATGTCTGGCCAGTGGCTCGAACCCTGGCTATATGCCTAACAAGCCAACACACTATCTACTATTTCATAAGAAATATTCTAATCTTTAATCTATTGTTATTGTTCCAGCTAAGCAGGTGATTGGCTGTAGCAAGTCTTATGATAATGGAGCTGCCACCTATCGTTGCCTAGAACAACAAAAGTGATTGAGTAAATATGAAATGGTGAGATTATCCCCAATATAGACGAAATACTCATTTAGTCTTGCAACAAAGATCATCCCAAGGTAGGCTTATACGGTGTTCAGATATGCACCTTTGTTGCGTAAATCCCAATAAAAGCCATTATTGAGCTCAATATTTCATATAAAGTTTTTATTAATTATTGCGCAATAAATACGCAAATTGTTATAATATTGAGTAAAACTTTTAAAATGCTACACTGTCATAAGTATGTTCATAGCGCATATTACAATTATCCGAACACTTTCTGTTGATATATGACAGCTTGAATGTCAACAACGGCAAAAAAAACATGTTAAAAATAATGTTGTTGAAACAACCAGCTGTTTTGTTTACCAGAAATCAAATGAATATTGAATAAGCAGCTGAACTGTGCATATTGTTATGTCTGAACACTTAAAATATTGTACTCAATAAACCGAATATTGACTCAATAAAAGTGCATATCTGAACATAGTATTAGGTTTGCTACTAAGCCGTTAGACTTCTAATTCACAGTTAGAATGGAAACCAATCTTCTCTAGAACAGGAAAGGCTTGTTTTAACTTTCGCAACCGAAAGCCCACAATACGGCATGCTTTGTGTTATATATATATAACTCAGAACTTACAAACATACATACAACGCAATATCAACTAGACTACGGCAACTTCATCTTTCAAATGTCTGCCACTGCCTTTCATCCGAAATGTTGAATTTTCCATTACTCTGGCATAAAAATCAGGCTGAATTTGAACGACGTTTGTGGTTATATTGGCTTTGAGCACTGCTGTGGTTTGTGGCTTTCTCGTATACAGCTGCGACATGAGGATTAAATATGGGGCAAATACCGTTGTCGTGACGAAACCACATGTCGTTGGTGTGCATATCATAAAATTCAGACTAATAGAATTTGGTTATCATTGATCTAATGTTCTCGCCATTGTTAGCCATGAACATTCCTACATACGTACATAATTGGTCATTAGAACCGTTCAGTCAGGATTACGACCTAGTTTCTTACACATACTTATGTTGTGTGTCAAATTTTATACATGAGTGGTGGGACCCACACTTTAAAGTCGATTCAGAACGACATATTTTGGAGAAACTTTTCATGGCAGTTTTATTTTCTCTCAGAGTTTTTGCCAGAAATCTGCTGAGAGGAAGTCGCCGAAGAAATACGTTTTGTATTTTGTTTTGATGATTGGCCTGGTGCTCGAACCCTGGGTTTTCGTCTAATAAGCCAATACACTACTTACTAGACCACGGAGACCTCCAATTAGTTCTCAGAAAAATATGGAGTGATGACGCTGAAAACCCAAGATCCGCACCAAAGAGTGAATACTTTGGGATGCATTGGACACCTTTGGGTCTTACATGGATTGGCATCGTTCCGAAATCAACAATTTTCTTTGTTCACGTATCCATTCATCCAGATGATAATTAAACTTTCAGTTATCCATTGTCCCAGAGTCCATTCAGCGAACACACGTCGTTTACTCGACGAAGCCTATTTGGCAAAACAAACTGAATAAATGGCAACTAATTTGACAGATGAAATCGACGTAGTCTAGCAGGTAGTGTGATGGCTTATCAGACGTGAGGCCACGACATCTCCAACGAAACGAAATTTGAATATTTGTTCGGCGACTTCCTCTCAGCAGATTTCTAGCAAAAACTTCGTCAATAATGTTTCCAAGAAAAGTTTCTCAAAAATCTGTCGTTCGTAGTCGACTTTAAACTGTAGGTCCCACCATTGATGTGATACAATTAACACATACAACATAAATGGTGTGAGAAGCTAAGGCGTAACCCTGACTGAAAGGTTGTACAGACCAATTATGTACAAATGTATGTAATTTGACAGATGCAGCTTCAACAAGAGAGCCATTATCAACTGATTAAGCCCGAAAGTCCTTGTTTTGAGATCTCATATCAGTAATTCGCACGTATGTGATCAAATAAAGTTATCAAGGACCAAATTGAATTTTTCACTGTGATTTCACAATTTCACCCTAAAAAAAATTCAATTAAAATTTTAATTCAAATGCTCGTATTAAATATAAAAGAAAAGGTTTAAGAAATATATGGTAGAGCTAACCATAAAAACAATTTTTAAAACTAATAATTATACGTTTAACATTTCAAATCTTTTCAGTGTAATTTAGTAGCTTTGACCTTGTGAAGATTAAAATCATCAATTATTGTTAATATCTTCAGAAATTTCTTTTCATTTTATCTCTTTGGCATCGCTTTAATGAATTTTTCAAAATAAGAACAGAAGGTGAAATTTACCTTGAGGTGCTGAATACCTCGACTTATGTTTTCTTTTTACATTAAACATCGACTCAAAATGATAGGCAAAGTGTTTGACAGAAGGTAAGATTAATTAGATCTTTGAAAATAAATACATCATAAGGTTTAAAAATAGTGACCCAACAAACATAAAAATGGGGAAACTTAACTTAAATCTGTATATATATAAATAGACCTTAAGACTGAAACTGTAACGTAAATGAATGGTCCCCTTCTTGAAGTCTAGGTTCAAACCCAAGGCACAGGCATAAAAATGAATACTTCTTCGGCGACTTATGCGCAGCAGATTTCTAGCAAAAACTCTGAGAGTAAATAAAATTGCCATGAAAAAGTTTCTCAAAAATCTGACGTCGTTCGAAGCGACTTTAAACTGTAGGTTCCGCCAGCCACTCATCTAACTATAAAAGGAACACACACAATATCTGTGGTGTGAGAATCTAGGTGGTAATCCTGACTAAAAGGGTTGAATTGCTCACTCCTAGAGAAATAATTCATAAGACTTTAAAGGAATATCTTTTTAAATCTTTCAGCTTTACAAACATAATTCCTCTAAAAAGAAGGTAAACGTCCTTTATTTTAAGGCTTATTTAGAGACTACCTACGCTGGCTCGGTCATTTCGTTCGGATGGAAGAGGATGTTCCGGCGAGACGGGTATATGATGGGGGAACAAAACATCCTCGACGCGGATGACGACCTTATCTGCTACCAACACCAAGCCGTTTAATATCTGGCATGACCAATTAGCAAAGCCGCGCATGAAGCAGAGGCGTCTTGAAGGATGTTTAAAAGCGGGCCGAAAGCCGTTATCCGGGTTGGTAATGACGAATTAAGAAAGTAAGTATGTAAAGAACATTTTTCGCTTTTTAACAGGCTTACTTCTCACACCTAGAGGTAGAGTGTTGTTTAATGCAATAGTTGAGTCCAGTTGGCCTTCAGAGGGACTTAAAATTTGAAATGTTACTGACTTTCGAGTAACAAGGAATATATTGCCGTAGTCTAGTAGATAATGCGTTGGCTTGTAAGATGTGCGGCATTGATTCAAACCCCAGGTCAGACATAAAAACGAAAATATGAAAAAATATTTCTTCGTTGACTTGCAGCAGATTTCTGGCAAAAACTAAATAAAATTTGCCATGAAACTTTTCTCAAAAATCTATCCATCGGAGAGAACTTTAAACTGTAGGTGCCACCACTCATTCACTCATGTATAAATAAATTAACACACACAACATAAGTGGTGTGAGAAGCTTGGTCGTAATCCTGACTAAAGGATTGTAATGAGCAATAACGTACGTAACGTATCTGCACGAGATCCAAGCGCATCCAATTCACCTCGAAAAAAACACTGTTTGGTGTGGATTTTGGACAGGTGAGTTCACCGATCAACGTAGTAGATGGATGGTTACCAACCTTTTTCTGTCAACAACATCTGGTTTCAGCACTACGGCACTTAGCTCATTCAACACAGGATAATTGATTGGAGACCACATGGAGATGAAGTCAACTGTCCACCAAGTTCGTGGGAATTGACGCTGTTGGTATTTTCCTTTTGTGGTTTTCTTAAGTCGTAGAAGCATGCCAATAAATCACAATATACCGCGGTCTTGAAAGACAATATAAATCACGCCATCGGTCCAATATAGGCACCATTGTAAGGGCGACGTCACGTCTAGTATGTAGTGTGTTGGCTTATTGGACGTAAGGCCACGGTTCAAACCCCAGGTCAGACATCTCCAACAAAACAAAATATGATTTCAGGCAAAAACTCTGAGAGTAAATAAAAAATTGCGATGAAAAGGATCTCAAAAATATGTCGGTCGGAGTCGACTTTAAACTGTAGGTCCTGTCACTCCTGTATGAGAAATTTTACACACACAACATAAGTGGTGTGAGAAGCTAGGTCGTAATCCTGACTGAAGAGTTGTAATGACCAATTATTTATGTATGTATGTATATTCTATTCCAGACATTAATAAGTCTTTCAAAGGAATAAAATTTTGCAATGTTATCTCACACACACTTTGGTACACACTGGAGGTCTGTGGTACATTTATAATTATTTAACGTTGTTATCTTTTAGTTAATGGTTGCCAACTGCAATTCGTAGTTCTAAGAACTTATATTTTTTTACTTTATTTCCAGATGACTAATTCCTAATTCCATAAAATTATTAACATACCAATGATTTTTGGAATTCCCATGTTAATTAAATTGTTTTAAAGGGGATTTTTAGTAAATTCCCTGAGAAAGTTTAGATTTTTACATTACACGCGGGGTAATTAATAAATTTGCGAAAAATTATTATAAGCGAGTGATTGCAATTTGAAATTTTTAGCTTTTAATGCGAACTCAAAGGCATACTTACTCGAGTTTATTTAAAATTTTTATTTTATTTTTTTTTGAGACCAACGCTCAGGGGATGACCCCTACTCATACAGTGCATTGCATTGGAATTGGGAAAATAGATAGCGGGAAGAAGGGCAGAGAGAGAGAGAGAGTAGTGTTAGATTTGTATTTTTTTCATTATAAGTAACAGACAAGACATCTGCAGGTAAGAAGTTCCTCATAATGAAGGAGTGCAGTGGTCATCATTATTTTTGCTTACACTCTATTTTATTTTGTATAAAAAAACTTATCAATAATTTACTTACAGGCTAAGTACATATGTTAAAATAAATACTAGACACTATTTTGTATCACTAAAACCACTTTTTGAAAAGCTATTACATATCCGCATATGTCTCCAGAGCAGGCAGATCTTCTAATTTACTCTTCCTCAAATATTTCATAAATGCCTGGGGACTGTCAAAACTCTTCAAAGGATATTTACCAAAACGACCATTTGTCTTGGATACGACATAAAACACAGGATAAGCACCGGGAGCCACATGAACACCCATGGTTTTCGAAAGCAAATTACCATTTAAATCCTCTTGATTGTAAAGGAAATGTAAATTTTTCTTTTTCGGTTGATGTTTGGGCTTCAAAGGCTTTTCCAATGCATTTAAGGGTAAACCTCTAATGATGGGCGTATCTGCGATTGGGACTTTGCTGGTATCCTCATTAGTTTGTTGGGGTTTAGAACGACGCATGTTAACATATTTTCTTTTGGGGATATAGGGTTTAAGGGTTTGTATGTTGTATAGGGAAGAGTCCATGTTGGCGTTGGTGGGATCTTCTTTGATGGTTGGTAAATCCAAAGGATTTACGCGAATAACTTTTTTCGTATCCTTCTCCACAGTATCGGATATAACATCATCGGTGATTAGAAGCAGTTTTGGTTCATCTGTTTTGCTAGTTTCAGCCGCCACAAAATCAGCCAAGGGTTCTGCTGAGGGCAAGGACCAAGTCATGTGGGTTATGGCCACTAAGGTGATGAATATCAACTACAAAAAAATATAAATCCAATCAATTATAATTTTTCCTTCATACATATTTTTCTTTAATTCATGATCTCACTTACCCCCAAATGCTGACAGCTTGACATAATTTTTTTTTTTCAAATTTAATTCTCCAGTAAATTTATCTGTAAAACACCTTCACTTGATTGTAATTTGTTTTGAGAATAAATTCAAGCAAACAAACACTGTTTAACACTTTATTTCAAATGCGTTTTAAACGTAAAATTCGTATATTTTTTGCAAGTATTTTTTAGGATTTTATGTGGAAGTATTACTACCTACAGTTAGTTGTAGCTGTGAAATGTTAACAACGACTGATCGGCTTGTAAGCCATTGTATAAAGTTTTATGTGGCGTCTAGCGCAACATCTCAGCCACACACATTTTAGCGTTAACGCTGTGATGACAAATTTCTGAAAAGTTCTTTTTTTTAATTTTTTTTTTTGTTGTTGCTCCATACATTCTGTTTTATTTGGCGTTTTTTTTTTTTTTAATAAAAGAACGTATATTTTACAGTTTTTTTTTCTCTTCCCATTTTTATGTTCGTTTTTTTTCTATAAAATTTCTATGGATTGGATTCTTAACACCCAATAGAAATTATTAGCAAAACATGTAAAAAAAGAAATAAAACAAGAAAAAAATGAAAGAAAATAATAATTATGAAGAAATAAATAAAATGTGTAAAAAAAATCAACACAAAAAATATATGAAATCTTGGTGTACGCCAAAGTTCTTTAATGGTGTGAATTGCAACAGTGGGCCAGTTGAAGGAAATATTTGAAAAAAAATAAAAATAATGAAATTCCATCTTTTATACCCATTTTTTTTAAACAAAATGTATCTACTGAACAAAATATTTCTTTATTGAAAATCAATATCAATTGGTATTGTCATGCTGAATAAAAGCATATGTTCTGTTGGCCAATTATATTTTGTTTTCTTCTTTAAATTTCTGCTGTCGTCAACATGTGATGCTATTCCTCCATTTTCTCATAGTATTGATATGTAGGAAGTCGCCGTAGTCTAGTAGGTAGTGTGTTGGCTTATTAGACGTAAAGCCAGGGTTCGAGCCCCAGGCCAGACATCAAAACAAAATACAAAAAGTATTTCTTCGACGACTTCCTCTCAACAGATTTCTGGCAAAAACTATGAGAGTAAATTAAATTGCCATGAACAGTTTCTCATAAATATGTCGTTCAGAGTTTAAACTTTAAACTGTAAGTCCCACAACTAATGCAGTAAATTAACACAGACAACATAGGTCGTAATTCTGACTGAAGGGTTGTAATGACCAATTTTGTATGTATGTAAGCATTAATATGTACAGTATTCCCTGGATACAAGAACTTTCAAAAATTCTTACGGAAAAGTGCTTATAAGCGGGGAATTCTTATATCGAAATCCAGCACCTGATAGCAAATAGCCGCGTGTAATTCAAGCTGATAGATTTCTATATGTCTCATGGCTGTCAATTTATTATATACATACATACATACATAGTTAGTTGGTCATTACAACCCTTCGGTCAGGATTACGACCTAGCTTCTCACACCACTGATGTTGTGTGTCTTAAGTTTATACATGAGTGGTGGGACTTACAGTTTAAAGTCGACTCCGAACGACATATTTATGAGAAATTGTTCATGGCAATTTAATTTACTCTCAGAGTTTTTGCCAGAAATCTGCTGAGAGGAAGTCATCGGGTCCTACAATTTAAAGTCGAATCCGAACGACAGATTTTTGAGCAACTTTTCATGGCAATTTTATTTACTTTCAGAGTTTTTGCCCGAAATCTGTTGAGAGGAAGTCGCCGAAGAAATATTTTTTCTTATTTTCGTTTTGATGTCTGACCTGCAGTTAAAACTTTGGCTTTATATCTAATAAGCCAACAGATTACCTACTAGACTATGGCGAGTTTTGGATTGCGGGGAATTCTTATATCGAAACCCGCACCTGAAAGCAAATAATCGTGTGTCATTCAAGCTGATAGAATTCTATTTGTCTCCTTGTCAGTATTGGTTTCGTATTGGATGGAAAGTCTGCTGGTCAGAGAGGGCTTTGATCATCTTCTACAGCTCGGTGTTATGAACAAACTTGTAATTTGCTGGGCTTCTTAGTTACTTTGAAAACACTGTGAAGAAATTGCTGAAAGAAATTGATCAGCAGCAGACTTTGTAGGCATAGTCAAGAGTCCCATTGTAAAATTAATTAGGCTGAGAATCAGATCTTTGACTCCCACAAGACCTGCACAAAGTTAGATTAGTAGAAGAAGAGTCTTACAAATTACAAATGCGAACATTGTCGATAGTAAGTTTTCTATCAGTAACCAATTATCTTAGACTACGTTGCCTCTGTTGGTTATGTCTTCTGGATGAGACAGAGTACAGCTTCAGCCTAGAAAAGAGTGAAACCCTAAGGAACATTCTATGGAATTGCATTGCGATGTTCAACTTATTATTACTTTTTCTAATAAATCTGTCGTATGTCGTTAGAGACAAATATTCACTCTCAATGAGTAGGTCAAGAGTTGCTGCTTTATCAACACAACCGAATGACTCAATATATCCTCATAAAATGAAATCCAGAAATGTTTAATGGTACAAACGCGGAAGTTAGTGAACGGGACCAATTTTGGAAAAAAAAATTGTCACAAAGTATGAAATCCTGAAGAACAAGTTTTCGCGTTTATAAGCGGGGAATGCTTTAAAGCGGAATACATACGAGTATATCGTAATTGTTTCAGTACATTTTAAAGAAAATATCGAGATTGCATAAATTTCAGTGTTACTAAGCAGGTAATCATTATAACCGGGGTGCTTATATCCGGGGACGATTGTATTATCTGCTAGCATCTTACGTTCTGAACCATTCGATAGGTAAGTTTGGATATTATAATTTACGAAATGAAAATACACCATAGTGTAGTTGGTGCGACTTACTCTGTAAGATTTCTCAACACACTATTAACTAATTGCACAGCAAATTTTACCAGCACTCTCTTGCCTATTTTTGTACATCCGAACTTTTTCAATTGCTGCTATATCTGTGAAATTACATACATACATACATACATAATTCGTCATTACAATCCTTCAGTCAGGATTACGGCCTTGCTCCTCACACCGTTTATGTTGTGTGTGTTAATATTATACGGGACCTACAGTTAAAGCCGACTCTGAACGACAGATTCTTGAGAAACGTTTTCACGCCAATTGTTTTTACTGTCAGAGTTTTTGCCAGAAATCTGCTGAGAGGTAGTAGTGCAGTAATATTTTTTCACAGTTCGTTTCGTTGGATATGTTTGCCCTTTGATTTTAACCGTGGCCTCACGTGTAATAAGCCAACACGCTACCTACTAAACTATGACGACTTCTACACTACACATCTGTGAAATTAGTTGTCATTTATTCAGCGTGTTTACAGCATGGAAGGATATAGCATTCAAAAGCACATGCAAGTAAGAAAATTGTTTTATAAAAATTGATCTCCCTACTAAGAGGACTATTCGCAATGTGGTGCATAATTCGAGTTCATTGGTTCAGTAAACGAGCGACCAACATCCGCTGTTCACGAGAGTGTGCAGAAGAACACTAGGCAGAAAATTTAACGTAGCTCACGAAAACTCAGCCTTTTGCAGGCGCCAACCTGGCCAATTTTACATCGTGATTTGAGCCTGCAATAGTACAAAATTGAACTGATCTAGGAATTGAAGGCAAACGAGCATAGACGCGATTTGTGTTCGTGATTTGAGCCTGCACTAGTACAAAATTGAACTGATCTAGGTATTGAAGGCAAACGAGATTAGACAACGACTTGTGCTCACTGAATGGGCTCTGAACGTGTCGGCTACTGACTTTAATTTTCATCTAAAAGTCATCTGCAGCGAAGGCCTCCTTTTTCTAAATGAAAGGGCAGGTAAACAAACAAAATTCTCGAATTTGGAAAGATATCAACCCACACGATTTACAAAAGCCGTGGTCTAGTAGGTAGTGTGTCGGCTCAGGTCATACGTCTCCAACAAAACGAAATTTGAATATTTCTTCGGTTACTTTCTCTCCACAGATTTCTGGCAAAAACCCTGAGAGTAAAATAAAAATGCCTTGAAAACTTTCTTAAAAAAAATCTGTCGTTCAGTGTGGACTTTAAACCGTAGGTTCCGCCACTCATGTATAAAATTAACAAACGCACCTTAAGTGGTTTCAGAAGCCAGGTAGTAATCCTGACTAAAAGGTTGTAATGGCCAATTATGTATGTGTATATATGAAGAGCGTCCAAGAGCGCCAAATTCATCTCTAAAAAGCTTCGATGCATTAGCTAAACCATCGCTGTAAACGGTGAGCTCTATTTTACGATAATGACCAACTTCTGTTGGCCTGGATTGGATGATCTGGGTCCCAAAGACATGTAGTTTCAACAGAATGGGTTTACGTGCCATGCAGCTCTTGTCACATTGGATATTCTGCAGGAACGTTTTGATGGTATGTTCATTTCACGTTGAGATGATATGATCTGACCATCGATATCATGTGATTCGACCGCGTTAGACTTTTTCAAACGAATATTAGATGTCGATGTTATATTTTTTCAAATGTACATCAAATATGTAAATAATTACTTTGACCTTTAACCTAATTTATGTGACCCCTTTTGCACTCAAAACCTTTTGTTAGTATATCATGTTTCCATAAGAATAAAAACATTGTTTTTAATTTTTCTCTTTTTTTCTGTTTGTTGCCACCTGATACCCTTAAAATAGGGGACTCCATTAATTTTCTAAAAATAATTTTTATTTTTTAATAATTTTTCAATAAATGATTAATTATGTTTCCCATTTGATTAACGTTAGAAAATAATATTTTCATAGGGGAAAATATCAATGAAATGTAATTTGAATAATTTTATAATTCCCTTGGCGGAGTCATGCTGTAAATTCAAACACAAATTTCGTGAATCAGTGAATCAGGTATTTGGCCAATATAACGTTTGTTAACAATTAAAATTACAATTTGTTAAATAAAACAATAAAAACACACGAATGAATTAAATAAATAAATTAAAAACGTAATAAATTAATAATGATTACCTCATACTCATACTCATACGCTAACTCTAACGCTGACTGACACACTCCTTCTAGCTGGGATTACAATAATCGGTAACAACAACAATAACAATAGCAATAGCAATAATAAAACAGCATCTGTGTTTATTAACAAGTATCATTGACTGTAAAAACATTCAGTCAGTCAGTTAGACAAATGGACAGACAGCCAGTTAAGATCCGTTGTTTTATATGATTTTGAATGGCTTGTTATACAGCGTGCAGCATAACGTTATTAAAATCATTCAAAAAAATTTTTTTTCAAACTAAAAATAATTGTTGGCAGTACCTCAGAGAGAGGGGCATACAGAGGATAGGACCGACAGTGGTACATAGTATATACATACGTGTTAAAGCGTAAATCCTATCGTAAATATTTTTAGCAGAAAATAAATTCAAATTCAAATCAAACTTAAATTAAATAAAAACAACAACAACAACAATAAACAAGTCAAATATTTTAATTTGTATCTCTGACAAAAGCAACAACAACAACAATAATAAAAACGAAATGATGCTGTTTATACATCTGCTATTATTTATTTATCATTTCTATAATTAATTAAAATCATACAGCTAGTGACGGGTAAAACAATAATTGAGACTTCAATTAAGATGTTGCACAGCAAAAAAGCGGAATTTTTCCAAGCATGGTCGCAATACTTTATAACTGGGATACAAAAACAGTTAAGAAGTCAGAAATTTCTTACAACAAACCGAATATCGAAACTATTAAATATCGCTGGGACACCCAAAACAAGATTATGTTCAGAAAGAAAGGAAACTTGAGCAATTTTTTTGGGATTTCTTTGATAGGAGGAAGGAAACCGTATTTGTACGCCGCTAAAATAAGAATCACGAAAGCAACACATACATAATTAGTCATTACAACCCTTTAGTCAGGATTACGACCTAGTTTTTCACACCACTTATGTTGTGTGTATTAATTTATGTATCATATGAGTGGCGGGACCTACAGTTTAAAGTCGACTCCGCACGACACATTTTTTGAGAAACATTTTCATGGCAATTTTTTATTTACTCTCAGAGTTTTCCCAGAAATCTGTTGATAGGAAGTCGCCGAAGTAATACTTTTTGCATTTTGTTTGATGTCTGGCCTGGGGTTTGAATCCTGGCTTTATGTATAACTAGCTGTACCCTGCGCGTGTTGCTGCGCCAACCAACTGAAATAAATTTGAACGAAAGACATTACACAAATGTCCAATTAATTTTGAATCATTTTATTGATTTTGTTTCCCGTTGTCCTGATGATTCAGATGAACGGACCTGAGTAGTACGCATTCGATCAGTTTCTAATCTCACTTCTCGTTGTTCAAGTGATTCAAGCGAACGGGTCTCAGCGGCATATACTCGAAGAATTTCCAGTCTCAATACTCGTCTGATTCTGAGGCTCGTAATGCTCTTTTCTTCCGTGCCTGATATGTAGGTCAACCAATTGCTTGTCATTCATTTTGAATAATTTGCAGTGACGCCATCCATCAGAAATTAATCGCACCAACCTCCCATGGTTTATGATTCTGTAAGGTACATACAAACAAACATTCATTCTTATATTCGTATGTGGACGTGGGACCTCGTCTACTTGAAATTTTAAAATTAAAAGTAGCCTATAACTCCTTCCAGACATACAAGAAGGTACTGCTAAAAGTTCAAGAAAATCTGTCCAGCCGTTTAGCCGTCTATAGACTTCAAACAGACCCATAAACAATTAAACACACATACATTTTTATATATAAGATAAGTCAACACACTAGTAGGTGACACTTCAGGAAAGCAACACTTTATAAATTTACATCTCTTGACCATCTCGTAGAGGGCTTGATCAAATTAAATTACTGTTGTGACACCAAACACCACATAACTACATACATACATACATACATACATACATACATACATACATACATACATACATAATTGGTCATTACAATGCTTTAGTCAGAATTACGGCCTAGCTTCTCACACCACTTATGTATATTTTATATATGAGTGGCGGTACCTACAGTTTAAAGTCGAACCTGCCGTTCGGTTTTTTTGTTTTGAGGAATCTTCCATGGCACTTTTATTTATTCTCAGAGTTTTAGCCAGAAATCTGCTGAGAGGAAGTCGCCGAAAAAATTCTTTTTTCATATTTTCGATTTGATGTCTGACCTAGGGTTTGAACCAAGGCCTCACGTCTAATAAGCCAACACACTACCTACTAGATTTCGGAGACAAGAGAACCATACAACTATACCAAGCACATTTATAATAAACGCTACCGGTGATGCTACTCGTAACGACAACAAACGCACAGTTGAAGTTGTGAACTCATTACTATTCAGGTTTTCTCTCAAATAATAGGACAAACCTCTCTTTAAGAATATCGAACTGTTAACGATCAAAATGCCATATATTTGGTTAAAGAAACCTCGTTTTAAGTGTAAGAAAAAAGTGTTTATTTTTGGGGGAAATTTGTAAATTAACTTTTACCACACAACATAATACATATTTGTTATCAGTTTTTAATTTTTACAATGAACGGTTTTTTATTTTTAAAGAATCCAAATGTTTAACGAAAAAATCAAAAATATCTGCTAATGATAAAATATTTGATAATTTTTTTTATTTTCCAGCAAAATTCCCTACAAGGGAATGCAAAAGACTGAAGTGACAAACTTTTTTACAACGCTTTGCTTACTTAATGATCACTTAGTGCTTGTGTCTTAAGTCTTCAGTAAACTCACCACTATTTGCCATGACAGTTCCAAAGACTTAAGCAACAAACTTTTTTTTATGTGGTTTGTTTATTTTGTGTGATCAAGATCAAGAAGTTTAGGTCTTAAGTCTTTTAAATACTACATTTAAAAAATGGCCTTTGACAATCAGCCGGAAACGGAAACACAGCGAAAATGTTATAATAGAGATTTTAATGAGTGAATTTAATAAGAAAAAACAAAAACACAACATCGGCAAAACAGAGCATTTCATCACATTTTCACCTGAATACAATATTTTTTAGGGAAAACCATTTCTGTATGACAGATTGTTCATGTATTTATCATTTAAATACCGAACTGTTGGACTTTGCAACTGATTTTGCTTCTCTAGGATTATCAAAAGTTACACATTTTAAGCCCCAGAAAATGGAATTTTGGTTCAGGAAATGTTGTCTAAGAAGCTAAGAGAACAAATAATCGTCAGTATACCAAAGCAGAGGACTTAACCGAAAAAACCTACCGGAAATTTCAATGAATGTAATAACATACATACATACGTAATTGGTCATTACAACCCTTCAGTCAAGATTACTACCACTCTCACACCACTTGTGTATTCATAAGTAGCAGGACCTATAGTTTATTCTTGAGAAACTTTTTCATCGTGTATTTATTTTGCTCTCAGAGATTTTGCCAAAAATCTGCTGAACGGAAGTTGCTGATGAAATATTTTTTCGTATTTCGTTTTGGTTGAAGATGTCTGACCTGGGACTTGAACCATGACCTCATGTCTAATAAGCCAACATACTACATAATTCACTACGGCGGATCTACAGTTTAAAGTCGACTCCGAACGACAGATTTTTGAGAAACTTTTCATGGCAATTTTATTTTATTCTCAGAGTTTTTGCCAGAAATCTGCTGAGAAGAATTCGCCGAAGAAATACTTTTTGTATTTTGTTTTGATGTCTGGCCTGGATCTCGAACCCTGGCTTTACGCCTAATGGGCCATCTATTGATTTAAATTTGAATTGTGGCCTGAACGTAATGGATCGATTTATTTGGTCAACGAAAAACTGCATTGCATGATGTACATATATTTTACCACAAAAATCATGTTTTTGTGGCATTTTGGTGGCTACGTTAATAAGCAAAATTGGTATATTTGGGGCTCCGGAAACTTACACGTGGTCTTAGAGAAGTTAATGCAGCCGTTACGAGAGAGACTGTTTGGTGCGGCTTGTGAAGCGGAGGCATAATTGGCCCATATTTCTTTGAAAATGAGGACGGCGTAACCATTACGGTAAATGGAGGCATCTATCTCACTATTTTAACCGATTTTTGGTTTCAACAAGATAGTGAAACTTGCCACAATCGATTGATTGCGTCAAACGCTTGATGACCGCTTATTTAGTTAAAATAGTGATATCAATTGGCTGCCAAGAAGCTGCGATTTGGCGCCGTTAAAGAAGAGTGTTATGCCTGCAAACCAGAGACAATTGAGCATTTGAAGGCCATCATACGTGATGCCATTGCGGAGATACGTCACCATACACTCCAAAAAGTGCACGAAAATTGGTTCGATCGAATGGAGTACTGTGAGGCAAACCGCGGCAGCCATATGATATTCTATTTCTAAACGGAACAATTGCAAAATTTGAAACCATTTTTGTTTTTTCTGCATTTTTATATTTAAACTTTTAAATTTGCCTTCCTATACAATGAAGTATACTACCTACGGAGTTTTTCTTGGCACTGGCTGTATAAATTTACAATTAATTTTATTTTTGACTTTTTTTTGTTGTATTACATGGTATATTCCACAGCTTTGTCTGTTACGTTTTGCTTCGTTTCTTTCAGAATTTTTTATATTTTTTATTATTTTTTTTTATTAATTTCTTGCTTTTTTTGTTTATTTTTATTCTTTAACGCTTTAAGTTGCTTATAAAATAATGAATAAAAAATCAAATAAAAAAAATAAAGAATAAACAGAAAAAAAATGTGGAGAAGAAATTCTTTTTAACATTGGATGACTTATTGTTCAAATATTCTTTCAGTCAGCGTTGCTTTCTTAGTTGATAAGGCGCAGAAACAGAAAACCCCATGATTATTAAGACGAAAACGATGGAAAAAAATTCTACGATTTAAATAACCAAAAACAAAATTTGCATAATTAGTCTTTTGTTAAGATGGTTTCTTTGGCTTTTTTTGACGGTTTCGGTTTTTGTTTTTGTTTTTGGTCAAAATGAAAACAAAACAAAATACCGAACCTTTTTCAAGTGATTTTTTTTAATAAAAGAAGGGCTGTTGTGTAGTGGTATCCATGGAGCTGTCTGCTAATGATGATTGAAAATATCATAATCAGCGTATAAAATGGTTCATTAACTTTAAATTGAGAGATTTGTTGTTGTTGTAGAATTGTATTAAAAAAAATTTGTTTTAAAACAAACGAAAAGAAAAAAAGTTTTTGTTCAAATCAAAATTGGCACAAAATGTGGGTTTTTGTTTTCATCGATAAGAAACAGGTTGTCATTCAATTCATTGGCCGTTTTTTCTCAGCTTTGATTTTAAATCTAGTCTTGACCCATTTATTTAAATTTTTTGTTTTCATAATTTGTTTCCAATTATTGTTTAGAATTTCTAAAAAAAAACACAGCCGGCCGATAGAGAGGCTGGCTTTCATTTAAAACATATTGATATTGTTTTTATGGAAAAAGTGCATACAAAGATTAGGAAAACAAGTTTATTGACTTTATGCTAAAAATAAATTAATTTTTATTTAATATTTTAATTAACCAAAGAAACTTAAAAAAAAACAATTTTTTTGGTCATATTTTGCTCGACCATCATAAATCTTGTCTTGTCTGGTTTGGTATTTTACTTGGTTAGACACAACAATTTTAACAATTAATTTAACAACTTAATTATTGGTGTTTAAAAATGTTTTATTAAATCATTTTCTTTGCTTAAATAAAAAGAAAAAAATTTATTTTTTTGTATTCAAATCTTTCATTGTACACGAAACCATATGATTTTTAATTGTTTTTATATTTTCTGTAATTAGTTTTACTATAATTAGATTTGTGTTTGTACCTGTTGTTAGCTTGTCTAAAATGTTAATATAAATAAAAAGAAATATGTTAACAATATAAACTACTCACAAAAAATTTTAAAGATAAACGCAGAAATGTCCAAACTTAAAAGCTTTCGCCACTAGAGACTTACAAAATTTAAAAACTCAACGCATAATTAAAAATCTTACTTCGGATTAGAAGCTCGCATTTTACGCCACCCATATTGTGGGTGCTATTTTATCCATAACTTCCGAAAAACTGATTTTCTTGAGAAGCTTTTCATCGCAATTTTATTTGTTCTCAAAGTTTCTGCCAGAAGACTGCTGAAAGGAAGTCGCGGATGAAACATATTTTTTCCATATTAAGTCAGGGGGTTTGTACCTCGTGCTCTCATCTAATGAGCCAACACACTACCTACTAAACTACGGCTATAATTACAAAATTGCATCTTAAATCATGCCATCAGGGCATTCTCAATGAAAAATGTATTCCCTCTAGCCCAGATAAGAGTCTTACCATGACAACAAACACCTCATAAATGACTTCAGCTACCATCAAAATTTTAAAGCATAACTCGTACCATGACGAACGAATTTGTTTAATAGTAAGAAGTCCTGCTTAATAGCGTTTATGACATGTGGCACCAACAGCTCTCCTGCGTATCCAATTTAGATCGCCTCGTGCAACGCAATAAACGATATAACAAGCGCATTTGAATTAAAACCAGAATGCCTGCAGGGAATACCTCTACTGCCATCAAAGAAATATCTGAAAGGAGGAAGTGACCCTTCTATGGCGTTTCGAGTGCCATAATCTACAGTTGCTGGCGGTATCATTGATCTTCTCATGAGGCAAACAGGATACCCAAACATACCCAGAATTAAAAACTCTCATATAACAGAGTGAGTTGCAAAACAAGATCGTTTGGATGAAAAATGTGGCTTCTGGAGCCTAGGATGGCATACACATAATCGTGGTGCCGTTTAGCCGCTTGCCTCATAGTACTCCATTCGATCGAACCAATTTTAGTGCACTTTTTCGAGTGTATGGGAACGTATCACGGCATGTTGGCGTTCAAATGCTCAATTGTCTCTTTGTGATGCCACAAGCCAATATGGGAAATCACTTGAAGATTGCTGAAAAGAAAAAAGATCTTGCACCTCTTACAGTTGGCCACTGAAACATGAAATGAAAAATTGTATTTTTCTCCTCCTCAAATTCGCAGCTTCTGCAAAAGTCATTCGATTGACTGCCGAGCCCATCAGCGTACCTTCCATATCTTGGAACAGTCGCCTGTAAGAACCATAATAGTGCGATGAATGATAATGCGATTCAAACAACGGACACAATCAGTCCTTTCCTAGTGTTGATAAATCCAGCACAGTTTAACAAAGTTCGGCATGCTTTCAGCTGCAAAAAAAAAACGTTTATTTTTCTTCTTTAATGGCAAAAGAATACCCTGATAATTTCAAGGTTTATACCAGCCCAGGCCAGTTCATCAGCAACACAATTTTCAACAATATTGATATGTTACAGTCAGGCTGTTTGAGCGAATGACAGTGATCTCCGCCTGGAATATAATACAGTGGGCTGGTAGCCTTTTCGAAAATCCGTTTTTATATCCCTCAATAGACAATATCAAGAGCTTTCTGTAGAGACCGCAAAAAATATTTCTAGGAACCTCCGGACCAGAAGATCCCAGCTGGAATCCTTAAATTAAATCTTCTTTCAGAAATGTGTTTATAAACCATGTGGTCCAATAATTCTTGGAAATTTTGTAGACTCTGAGAGTTTTTACCAGAAATCTGCTTAGATTTTTTCATATTTTGTTTCATTACAGATGTCTGACCTGGGGTTTGATCTGTGGCTTCACGTTTAATAAGCCAACACACTACATTCTAGACTATGGCGACTTCGCCTATTACGTCGACCACAAATTGATTAAATTATTAAAAATATGGATGATATGAGCAATTTTTTAAACACTTTTTTCAAATTCTGCGTGGAATATGTAATCAATACTGAAAAAAATGTTGGTCGGAAACTTATCATACAACCTTCATATATAAAGAGAACACATTACCATAACTGCGAAATAAATGAAATAAAACAAAAACTAAAAACAGCGTTAAGAACAATCGAAAAATAAATGCAAATTTAACAAATATTGTTACGGACCACCCCGCTGTATGACTAATGTTCAGAATGAATGAAATCTTGAAACGAGTTTTTTTTAACTTTTGCGAGCTTTTTTAAACGCTTAATTGACCACACCAAGAGGTATTGTTTTCTCATAATATACCGACAATACAAGACATGGCTATCAAGGAAGATTTGCATAAAAAAATTTGAATATCGGCTCGTAAATTAAGATTAAAAGCTGATACGATTTCTAAATCACACTTAATACATGAGAAAACAAGTTTCAATTCCAAACAAATTGGCAATATTTTATGACCGTAAATAATAGGGGGTAGTAAAGAAATAACGTTACACTTTCTCCTATTTAAACCAAGTTTAAGTGAAAGGTACGGAATGAACCTGTTACTACCAAAAAAATTAATTTTTGAAAGGAAAACGAAAACATTTCTTTGTTTATTTGATTTTCTTTTTTATTTATTATTTAAATACAATATTTTATTATAAAATATTATAATTAATAATTAAAAAATTTTAAAATCGATTAATGCAATTAACTTTAGGTAGCACTTTATCACAGCACTTTTTTTGTTTTTAAATAAAAAAATTTACAAAAAAAAAAAATACAAAAAAATTATAAATAATTTAAATATTTAAAATTAAAAACTAAACAAAAGAAAGAAAATATTATTTTACTCTAAAAGATAAATTTTCCGATCTTGAAACTTGCCATTAGCATTGCCTGGCATATAATAGACGGGATAGGCACCCTCTGCCACATTTAAGGCCATACCCTTTTGACTGCCCATGGCAATTTCACCCTCTTTTAAATTGGCTTTTGGCACAATGTCCATGTTAACAGGCACATAAACACGTTGCATTTTGCCCTTCGTATTCATGACTTCACTGGTTATGTACGGTTCATAGGGTATCACTATTGTACTGATCGGTGAATCTGGCTCATTAGACTTATTCAGTGGCAAAGCCATTATAGTCAGGAACATTGCGGTAGAGATGAGAACAAAAAGGCACTGTAAAGAAGGAAAGAAGTTACACGGGCTTAATAAAATATTTGTAGAATTGAATATAAGAAAAAACATTTTGCATACGTATACACAAACAATACAAATTAGATGCTACACTACAAATGTTTATACCCTACACGCCCATACCTTATGCTTGCATACATAATTAGTCATTACAACCCCTTCAGCCCAGATTACTACCTAGCTTCTCACACCACTTATATAGTGTATGCTACATGAGTGGCGGGACCTACAGTTTAAAGTCGACTTCTAACGACATATTTGAGAAACTTTTCATTGCAATTTTGTTCTCTCATAGTTTTGACAAGAAATCTGCTGAGATTTATGGCTGTCGAAATATCAAAAACTCTTCATATCAAACTCAAACATCTGAAACTATGTGTCCCATCATAACTATCGTTGTGCAGATGCTTCTTCACCTGCCAAATGCCTTGAAGTGCTCTTGCAATCGCTACCCAGGCTCTATAAGTCTTTGTGAATAACTTCGTCCATGACGTAACAACATAGATTGGAATTCACAAAATAGTCACCGACCAGTACACAATCCGAGACTGCAAATTCATATGGAAAGTAATAAAGGATTTGCGATGTTACAGTAGAATGGATTAGGGAATACTATTTAGGTTAGGTTAGGTTAGAGGACGTGTACTTGCCAATTAAGACAAGTACAGTCCTCGGAGGTCGAATTGACCCATTGTATTAATTTTATACATGAGCGGTGGGACCTACAGTTTAAAGTCGACTCCGAACGACAGATTTTTGAGAAACTTTTTCATGGCAATTTTTTATTTACTCTCAGAGTTTTTGCCATAAATCTGCTGAGAGGAAGTCGTCGAAGAAATACTTTTTGTCCTTGATGGCTGGCCTGGGGCTCGAACCCTGGCTTTGCATCTAATAAGCCAACACACTACCTACTAGACTACGGCGACTTCAAAAAAGACTGTTTGGGTCACTGAGAATCAAGTTGCAGAATTGAGCAGCGATACAAAGCAAAGTCATTCAAGAATCTGGGGGTACAATGTGCTTGCAAAGCCTAACTGAAGATGATCTGAGTAGAATGATTGGTGTCGTCATGAATTATTCAACTTCGTAGATAATAACTAGGAAAAATACAGAAATCGTTTCGCTCATTAAGTGAATACACAACCAGAGCTACTAATGTCTTACATGTTTGAGTACAAGGCATCAGACAAACCACTTAGGTGATAGTATCCTCTCGCTTCTAGCTAGCACATATCGTTGAACTGTAAATATTTTAATACGTATATGACTATCTTATAACATCTTCGACTATCTAGCTAGTGTATTTAAAACAAATAGAAATGCAGGAATATCTACATATAGATGACTCAATAAAACAAGAGCAATATTCAGATGATTACAGTCTGGAGGAGTGCAAAAATATTCGCATAAATCTGGAAAAGAATAATCAACTCATATATGAAGTTTATTCTACTGTAAGGAAGCGAAACCTATATGGCACAAAACCTATTGATATTCTGCTGGAATATATATGTAATCCTTCGGAGTTACATATAGGATATTAGCAACACTATTAGCAAATTGGATCAAGCTTAAAAAACGAGGAATTCGAGCATGAAAGCTGAAAGTAATTTGTGTATACCGATGTAAAACTTTTCTAGGTTTGACAAAAATTATCTAAAAACTACAACTCAGAGTCATAAGAAAAGTCCAGAAAAGAATAATCAACTCATGTATGAAGTTTATTCTTCTATAAGGAAGTAAAACCTGAGTCAGAGTCATAAATACGCTATTCTGGTTGTGCACGGAGAGCAACATGAATTTTTGGTACCTAGTCAACGAACAAGCCATACATATATGTATATGTACATACATAATTGGTCTTTACAAACCTTCAGCCCGAATTAGTCTAGCTTCTCAAGTCACATATATTGTGGTTTAAACTTGAGTGGCGGGACCTATGAACGACAGATTTTTGAAAAACATTTTCAAGGCAATTTTTTCCTAGAAATCTGCTGAGAGGAAGTTTCCGAAGAAAAATTTCTTTTCATATTTCATTTTGTTGGAGATGTCTGATTTGGGCTTTCAACCGTGACCTCACGTCAAATAAGCCCACATACTTCCAATTAGACTACGACGACTTCAAATGACAAAATTTTAAATGGCAAAAATTAATTATGCAAAGTGGATGTGGATTGATCATACTACCACAAGGCAGCCTGAGAGCGTCTCAAAAATCACGCCAAAATGTACTCCTCAAGACTTAGGAAATCGATATCGATTAAGGAAAATCTAAGTGATGTAAATACTAGGACACTGCGACCTCACATAGGCAGAGGCTGTAATAATAGCAGCAAATTGATAGGTTGATAGGATTGAAGGGGATATTCTGTGGAATCTATATCTAAATGGAAACAAAGAGTAGGTTGTCTTGATACCATTTCGTACGTAATTGAATGAAGGAAGTTGTTCAAGCTCCAGCCCGGACATATCCAACAATGCGAAATATAAGAGAAAATATTTCTTACGATTTCCTCTTCCTCTCAGTAATCTTCGGTGTTAACGTTAAACTGTATGTCCTGTCACTTATGCATAAAACTAACACACACAACATGGGTGATGTGAGAAGCTAGGTCGTAAAGGATTACGACACAATGGTTGTAATGACCAATTAAGTATGTAATTCATTAAGAATGAAACCGAAAATTAATTAAAAAATTCTAAACAGTGGATGAAGCCTGGTGAGTAGTGTGTGGACTTGGCAGTCTAGAGATCTTTGACAGAAAAGGATCCTTGAAGAAAATGCTTCTCAAATCTGAAGCTTGTATTCGACTGTAGGTACTGCCACTAAAAGGTAGAAAGAAAAGACACAACACAGGTGATGTAAGAGGCCAGGCTGTAATCTTGACTAATAGGTTGTAATGGCCATTAATTTATAGTCTTTCGAATTTATAATCTTTTTAAATAATAATAACAATAATTTTAGTACTGAATCCGTCGTCGTCTAGTAAGTAGTATGTTGGCTTCTGACACGTGAGGCCACGGTTCAGACTTCATGACATACATGTCCAACAAAATATTTCTTCAGTGAGTTTCTCTAAGCAGATTTGTGGCAAAAACTCAAAAAATCTGTCATTCAGAGACGACTTTAAACTGTAAGTCCCGCCACACTTGTATAAAATTAACACAGACAATATAAGTGGTATGAGAAGCTTGGTCGTAATCCTGACTGAATATTTGATTTCTTATTTTTTAATTTCTCAAATTTAATTCTTCATAAACATCTGTAAACTCAAAGGCTACCTTAGAATATCACTATTAACACTCTGATGTTTTCAATCTTTGGGAAATACAATTAATTTTTAAAAATTGGCTTTAAGACCTTTTTCACTTCCACTGCCATTGTGATTTCATAATAATTATTTAATATTAAACAGTTTAACTGTATGATATGATTTATTTGTTTAATAAATTGTTTTTTTATATTCTTTATAAAATTTATTTTCAATTACCACTTTCATATTGGAATGAGAATCCTTTTTTAATTGAATTTCTTGAATTTTTTAATTTTTTAATTAAACGTTTACAACGTTACTTTATAACACGTACGAGATGGACTGAAGTGTTATTCCAATGCTGATTAAAGTTTTATATGAACCTACGGTTTGTATTAGAGATCGATGCCTTTAAGTCTCTCAATACCGACTGCGATTTATCGTGATAAAAGAAAACAATTTAAATAATTTTAATTTTTTTATTTATTTATTTTTTTTGCATTCATCATTATACGATACGATATCATACAATACAGGCAGACAGACGTACATGTGTGTAAATAGATGTGTAGAGTCTTTTAACCAAATTTGGCATGTGTTTTAATAAATAAAAAAAAATATTTCAAGACACAAAAAAAAATGTTTAAATAATGAAAACCACAGCCAGCTTCTGTGATGAGGTAAAAACGTTTAACTTTGGTGGTGTTGATAAACAAAATAACAGGCTGTTAACATTGCTTTTGTATTGTAATTTATGTTGGCTGTCACAAAGTATTTCTCTCTTTGCCTCTCTCCCTCTCACGTTGTAACTCTATGTCTGTCTTAACATTTTGGATACTGGAAATTATGAAAATAAAGCTGGTGTTACAAGCAGCTGTTGTGGCAGCTCGTCATCAGCTTCCCAGCCAGCCAGCCATCCAGCCATTCAACCCGCCACCACCAACAACAATACCATTGCTAGGGAAGCTGATGAACGATGCTTCTGCTGCTGCTGCTGCTTCATAACACTCATATACTGCTTGACTGTATTCACAGCTGATGATGATCGATGATGAATGCTGTAGTGTTTGTTGCTATTAGCCAAGCAGGGTGTGTTAAGCTACAAGTATTGTTGAAATTAATTTCAGGTTCAAATCATTTAATTCAGCAAAAAAATATTACAAAAAAAAATTATAAAATGTTTCTTTTTTTATTGTTTGTATTAAAGTTTGCAAAAACAAAAAAAAAAAGAAATAAATTTAAAAAAATAACATTCAAGTTTAAACTGACGACATTAACTTTATTTGTCATGGCATTATTATCGCCAATTTTATCTGTGATTTATTAGAAAAAAAAGAGTAAAACAAATGCTTACAAGTGTTGAAATGTCTGGCCGTGTATATTTTTATATTTTATTCAGTGTTTTCATTACATAAGTTTTGTTTATTTTTAAATTAAAAATTTTATCAGTTATTATGATCTTAAAAGTGAATTTTATTGGATTATTTTGTTATTTCGATGCTTTTGCATGATGTTTATGTTTTTGGTGGATTATCGAAATTTGCAACAAAAGAAATTAAATGCTGGATACGAGGATGATTAAAAAATTGGTTGAATTGATACATACATATATGGGAACAATAGTTTAATATAATTGCGCAACATTTGTTTTATTTGTTAAGGCTACACTCTGTTTTCTTTCCTCCTATTTGGAGCCATCAAAAATCTTAGTGAGGTTAGAAGCATGGCAAAATAAGTCACATCCGTTGTGGTATTTAATACTTTTATTTAAAATGAAATCATGAGGCCGCGATTCAATCCCCAGCTCAGACATCTTCAACAAAACGCAATATGAAAAAAATATTTCTTCGACAATATGCTCTCAGCAGATTTGTGGCAAAACTCTGAGAGTAAATAAAATTGCCATGAAAAGTTGCTCAAAAATCTGTCAGTCGGAGTCGACTTTAAACTGTAGGTCCCGCCACTCATGTATAAAACTGGCACCCACAACATAAGTGGAGTCAGAAACTATGTCGTAAACTGAGAGATTTTAATGACGAATTACGTATGTATGTAGGTATATATTTAAAATGTCTCAGGAGGAGACTGCTCTTTCATTACCTTACCTACTTACTTACTTAATTGACCATTACGCTCATTTAGGAAGGATTACAACCTATTTCCTTACATTACTTTTAATGATAATTTTATTACTCTTAGAGTTTTTAACGGAAAACTACTGAGAGTGAAAGTAGCCAAAGAAAATACTTTTTTCATGCTTCGTTTTGTTCGAGATGAGTTTGTGTTTGAGCCACGGGTTCTCGTCTATCTCTTTTACTCTACCTAGCAAACTACCCACTACACTGCCTACCAAAGGAAATTGCGCACCAATTAAAGTATTAAAGCTAAAAAAGCGTTCAATGCAATCCAAGAAAGTCACTGTGTAGTGCGGATTTTGGCCTACTGCGTGAGATGATCATGTCCTCAAATCGCTCATGTAGAATATTCCACATCCTATGTAGCACCGTCGCACGGTTCCAATGAAATCATACACCATTGACGTGCAGATCATCCAATCTATGTTAAAAGAAGTGGGTAATCATCGATATACAGTGCTCGCCGTTAACAGTAATGGCCTGTTTAACGTCGTTCTCAAAGATAAGTGGACCGAAAGCGCCGATAGTCTAAAGTCCACACCAAAGAAGCTTGACCAAGATATGTCGATTATCAAATGTCAAAGTCTAAAAGTTACCTTTGAAATATCCGATACTTTCCAGAGATATTTTCATACTTAAATACGATTTCCGCAGGCCATATGGCCGCCATTTGCACTTGGAAGGTCAGTAAAAATACTTTGAGTATTCAGTTCCATCTAGTTTCGAACTGCGAGTGGTAATCCGCTATAACTGCCACTGTTGTCTCAGTAATAGCCGCGATATTGACCGCTGTTGTCGCTGCAATTGCCCCTGTTGCCGCTGTAATTGCCACTGTAATTGCCACTGTTTTCCAATAATGTACGTTTTGAGTTTCTTTGAATTTATTTAACATAAGACTGTCACAAAGCATTTCCATCTCTTCTTTTTCTTTTTTGATTTATTTCAGTTCCATTATTTTTTCTAGCTAAGCAGGTCCATATGTTGTAACCTAGAAACTATGCTCTCTGAGGAATATAGTGACATTCTGTTTTTGATAATTCTTGGAATTTCAATGTCAAAGATATGGACGGAATTTTAAGCTAGTGAAACCAATCGAAACCAAATCGAAATAAAGGCAAATCGAAGCAAACGCTATTATTTGAAAAAAGGCTGACTACTCCAAAAAAATTGTTTTTTGATGCCTTAATTCAGCAAAGAAGAATCGAAGCAGTGCATTAGGAATGTTTAAAAAGTTTCAGACGAGAAACATTCTGATCGAACAAAAGTGAATCTCCACAAAAGTCTTTAAAGCCTAAATTTATGGCTACATTTATTGGTCATTACGAGCTAAATTCTCACAGCGCGTATGAGTGGTGGGACCTATAGTTTTAAATCGTCTTTGCCTTCCTTCAGTCATTGTGGTGAAAAACAGTCTTCCTCTCTTACTCGTCTCTTTCGTATTTGTGGAAATCTTTTGTCCAGTGCCTCA
Source organism: Sarcophaga subvicina (assembly GCA_936449025.2). Classification (NCBI taxonomy): domain Eukaryota; kingdom Metazoa; phylum Arthropoda; class Insecta; order Diptera; family Sarcophagidae; genus Sarcophaga; species Sarcophaga subvicina. The sequence continues at coordinate 28,000,565 of OW388084.2, forward strand.
GATGAATACGCTTAGCATGAGTGGCCATATGTACATACATAATTGGTCATTACAATCCTTCAGTCAGGATTACGACCTAGCTTCTCACACCACAGTGTATATTAATTTCATAAATGAGTGGCGGGACCACTGAACAACAGATTTCTTTTTGAGAAACTTTTTCGTGGCAATTTTATTTACTCTCAGAGTTTTATCAAGAAATCTGCTGAGAGGAAGTTGACGAACAAATATTTCTTCATATTTCGATTTGTTGGAGATGTCTGACCAGGAGTTTGAACCGTGGCCTGACGTCTAATAAGCCAACACACTACCCACTAGACTACGGCGACCACCAAATTGATGGATAATAGGGCGATATTGAGGCTTTCGTACTACAGATGAGCAAAACAATAAATTCCAACCTCTACTGCTCAGAACTTGCATCTTAAAAAGCAATCAGAGCATATAGCGGTCAATAGGTCAGGTGTAAGTGGACATGGAAAGCGTTCATCTATCATCTATGGTTGATGGTTCATAACCATCTGCTAATCATTTGTTGAGGGGTCTGTAAAACTTTTTGACAAGAAGTCAACCACCTGATGACGTTAAACCACAGAATTTATTGCGTTGGCGGCATAAAACTGCCAGAACTCTAATATATTGAATATAACTGAGACGTAAATAACTTAATAATTAGTCATGAATATAAAATTTGATGGTTGCCGGAAATCAAATTGAAATACACATGGAGTTATACACACTGCATTACATCATAATGATTTATTATAGCAGCGACAATTTAAGAAACTATTAAAAAAATACAAATAAATTTTTGCACAAATTTTGAAATCCACTTATCTTGAGCAAATATTTAATACTTTTAATTTAAACAAATAAAAAAATCGTATTAAAACAAAGCCATGTTGAAGCGATTACAAGTGATTAATGAAACGGACGTGATCACAAACGATTTGTGACGATCATTTACAAGACATGGATATTTGAATCAAAATGAAGAAGAAAAAAAAATGTCATCATAATGTTGTTAATAATTTATGGTTTAAATATGCAATTAAAATGACAACAAAACAAAAACAATTACCACCACCACCAGCCAAGAGCAAAAGCAGTTACGAAAAGATGCCAACCTTTAATGTCTTACTCTCTGTCACTCGAATGACAACCGCAGTGTTGAAAGATGGCAGTGACAACATCATTGTTGTTGGCACAGACACTAACGATGACAATAGCGGTAAATGGTAAATGGTGAACACTGGATGCTGGTGTTAGTGCAACGCCTAATTATATGCAACAACAACGAAACTAACCGTCAAAGCAAAAAAAAAACAGAAAAAGAAACTGAAACTAAAGAAACTTTTGTTTTTACTCGTTAGAAATTAAATTTTATTACTTAAAGGTGGCGGACAAAAAATAGCAACGGCGAATAAGAAAAAGCATTACAAAAGACAAACACATTAAGCGGTTAGAAAGTTTTACTATTACGTTTAGAAACTCTCAACTAAAAAGCAAAATAAAAAACGAACAGGAAAAATTAAACAAAAAAAGCAAAAAAGTCGAAAAAACATTTTAATTTATTTAATTCTTAAAATGGCAACACCTTTATATTGTCACAGACAAAAACCCTCACCTTGTTGTCGTAGTGCAGACCGGAAACACTCGAAGAACCCGCGACGCAAACAAGCCAACAGCCAGACAAACGGTTTTGCATAGACAAACCTTGTAACCTTAACGAGTGTTTTGATAAAAAACAAAAACTGCCACAAAAGTTTTTTCTCTTTATTATTGTTGTTGTTTTTAAGTGAATAATGCAAATGTGTAAATTATTTCTTTATTTTAAAGAAGAAAAAAAAAACAGAACTCTTATACCGCCACATACACGCACTCATTTAGACAACAAGAAAGTAAAAAAAAGTTTTACCTTAAGCTGGCATTACAAAAGCGTTTTAAATTAAAATATAAAATTACTAGAAAACAACAACAACAACACCAGCAACAACTAACGAACTTTGTTTGTTTTTTTTTAATACAAGTAAGGGAAGTTTTTGAGGTTGAAAGATAACCCAGCAGGCAATTTAGTATGAAAAAAACAAAACAAAAAATTTCCAAAATATTTTGCAAATTACAGTATACCCCTAGGCCATCAAATCAGAGTTTTTGTGGGCTCACCATTTAGGAGTACCAACCATATTTTCTAGACGAAGCCTGTAAGCTGCACAAATTTTCTTCTTTAGTTCCCTTCTCTGAGATGAGTTATGTCTGATAAAATGTCTTCCAGCGATATAAAAAAGTATTCCACGATTTGATGTTCTCATGTGTTGAGTTACGCATTCACTATTATTACCACGTCTACATGGTAGAGTGCCCCATAATTGTACTTTAGTCTTCCTTACTTCTTTTGCCATTACATACAACCACTTAGTCAGGTTTTCAACCTAGTTTCGCACACCATCTATGTGGTGAGCTTTACTTTTATCCCTGAGAGATACGAAAAACTTTTCATGGCAATTTTCTTTATCCTCAGAGTTCTTGCCAGAAGACTATTGAGAGGAAGTCGCCGTAAAGACTTTTTTATCTGAGCTGGTGTTTGAACCACGGATACTCGTCTTATGACAACACACTACCCACTGGGCTACGGTCTACTTAATTAAGATTTTCTTCCCATGAGTATCACCCTGTTTTATAACTCCTTTTTAGTCTATTTGACGTTTTCGTTAATTTTTGTAGCCTGGTTTTCAATGCATGAAAGCTATTAGGTCACTCAGGTTTAGGTTTCGTAATGCCTTATCCTATGCCTCTTAGGAGACAAGGTGCCCATACAATATACACCGAGCCATGTTTCACTTTCTAAGTCATCAGTGAAGGTATTCAAATCCGTCTATGTCAAGTTTATCACATTAGCACTGGCCCTGATCGTACATATTCTGATCGCAGCTTGATCGCGCTTGGAAAAGCCGTTTTATGCTCTCATGGACGGAGGTATAGTTTGACTAGTTCTCCTATATAGATATCTAGGCTCTTGCTCTCTCCACGCTTAGAGCCATCGGTGGAGCAATAACTCCCTACAGGGTTTACTGCCAAGGATGTTTTTAACCAAGGAATTCGATCTGGTATGAATGATGCCATTGGCTGTGATTGATATGTTAGGTATCCTGTCCGATAATTCCGCATTAAATTAGTGTCTAGCCCTTTTAGGTAGAACTCGAATATCGTTGCGATAGAAGTGCTCGTTTGTTGAGGCCGTTGACAAATCTAGCAATTTTTCATTTTATTTTTCTTTCTTCAACTGGTCAGCCAGACCATACTCCACGGAGTGGAACAAGCAGTGCGATATTTGGACGATATTGTGTGTGGTATAGGACTCCATATTTGAATATTTCCATGTATTCTTAACTGGGTTAAGCAAGATACTTAACGCATTGACACATTCTTATTGCAATCGCATGGAAATGGCTTCACATGCATCCCAAGCAAGTAGTGGCTTAAATTCTGTTTCTGGAAAGTTTTTGGCCGGTCTTTACGATCTTTTTTATCGCCAAACCCGGCATCTACTTTCACTTATAACTGCATTTGGGTAAAATATTTAAAGCTTTCGATATGATTCAGCCACCGTTCGCTTTTCGCAAAATAATAAAATTCTCTACAATTACATCCATACATACACATATTCGTATACATAGTTGCTCATTACAACCCTTCAGTTAGGATTACGACCTAGCTTCTTACACCACTTATGTTGCGTGTAGTAATGTTATACTTGATTAGTGGGACCTACAGTTTAAGGTGGACTAAACGAACTACAGATTTTTGAGAATCTTTTCATGGCAATTTTATTTAGTTTTTGCCAGAAATCTGCTGAGAGGAAGTTGCCGAAGAAATATTCAAATTTTGTTTTGTTGAAAATGTATGGCATGTTGTTTAAACCGTGATCTCACGTCTAATAAGACAACATAGTACGTACTAGACTACGGCGTTCAAATCTTATCGCAAAATTTAAATCTAACGTCCAAAAACACTATTCCTTCTTCTAGACTCCTATAAACTATTTCCAGTTCGCGAACACAATGCAAAGCATTAGAGCGGCTCTTGAGCTGAGTTTCAAATGTATATAACAAAAATATGAGTAAGTTTTGGGTGAATTAATCAGCCATAACCCAACAACACGAATAATACTTCTGAGCTATCCATCAATCATAGCACTTGAGTGTGACAGTGGTGTATATTAAAAAGCAGAGGAGTTACATGTGATATGAATGATCAATTGGAACATATATGCCATGAGTATAGTAATTACCTTAAATTTTCAAAAATTGTGAATTTTTAAACAATTCTGAGGTTAAGTCACTTTGCGTTAGTATGCGTCGCAATGCGTCATGATACGTCAATAGGCGAATGATTAGAAAATGTTCATTTTCATAGATATAATGAGAAAAAGTACTAAATTATAAGCCGGAAACTGTTTAAAAAATAAAATAAGAACAAAACAAATGTGCACTATATAAACAGGGAGTCCTTTTTTTGATAACATTAGGAGGGGCCAATATTCCGAAAAAATATTGCATAATAAAATACAAATTATCTTAAATTCTTAAAAATAATGAATTTTTAAACAATTCTGAAGCTATGTCACTTTGCGTTAATATGCGTCACACTGCGGCATGATACGTCAATAGGCGAATGATTAGAAAAAGTTCATTTTTATGGATATTATGAGGAAAAGTGGCCTCATTCTTGTTAAATTGGTACCTTAAGTATGTTAAATTTGTGCTGTTGTAGGAATCTATTAATAAGTAAGAGATTCTAATCCGCATACCTAATGACAAAAGAAAAGGTATGTTAAAATCGTTCAAATGTGTGCTGGAAGGAATCCATTGATATTCAGCATACCTAATGACAAATGAAAAAATAAAAATTTGATGGTTTTTTCTTTTTTGGCAAAATCGCCTATTGGGTATTACGCTTAATGAAATCAGCACATATTTTACAATCAGCGTAAAACTGAACCCAACAGAACAGTTGCTGTCGTTCTGGTACTTAAGGAAAATATTCAATTAAGCAAAACTTTACGCTTTTCGGTCTCTCTTTTTCTCACTCTCTCTCTCTCTTTCTCACACTCTCGTTGTCTTTACTACAGCCCAAGTCATGTTAAAACTTTAACTTCCTTTATCAAGAAGGGATTTTTAGCATATTCTTTATCTAAAAGCGCATATTTTAAACAACGAAAATATTTTCACATGTATGTAACCGTGTATACATACACACACACTTTTAGAGTTTCTCTAATTTCTAAAAGGTAAACTTCTCTTCTCTTTGGCCCAACAAGGACAATATGTTTGCAAAGGTTCAAGTATGAGCCTGCCAGTGTCATTGTAAAGCTGTTTTTCGGTTTTTGTTTTCGTTTTTTCACTGAAAATTTAAATATTTTTACACACACAAAAAAAGAAGAGGAGAAAAGGGTTAAGGACATGCCTAAAAATGAACAGAGAAAAAGAGAGAGGAAAAAATTTATTAAAATTTTATAATTTATTGCACAATGCGGTTTTTGCGGTTGTGTTGTGTTGTACTTATGTAGGGAAATAAACTTTTTTTGTTGTTCGAAAATTTTGTTCATAAACATTTTTATTAGTTTGTGAAAAATACAACAATAACAACAAAAAACAATAACGACAAAAGGAAATTTGGAAAATAATTTTAGAAAATGTTTTTAATTGAATTTAAATGAAATTTATTAACAAAATCTGCGGTTGCATATTAAAGTAGATTTTCAAAAGGCTTTTGATTGCAAATTTAGAAAAATAAAAAAAAAAAGTTTCTAATTACCAAGAGAATGCATAAAAATCGGAATTTGTGTATTTTTGCATACAGTTTGATCAAAAACCATTAAAATTTATCCTGAGCATTCAGTCCGTAAATAGATGAATTGATGTCGACTATCTGTATCCAATATTAAGTCCTATACTGTATACCTCAGCGTTGATCTTCGTTCACCTTGTAGTTCTTAAATTAGGCACGAGGAAATTTGGAATCCAAGCCATAATATAATTTTGTAGTATTTACCAGAAATGATATGACTTTTCTCTTTTGATCACACATATTTAATAGTTTGATTACCGTACTGTATAAAGTTTCTATTCTAAGTTATACGTATTTATCATTTTAATATGCTATGATATCGCAGAGAAATATAGATCTCAAATGATACATGAAAACTATAAAAAATGCATTCAATAAAACATTGACTATATCTGTACCGAAATTTGTGTCTAATTGAACTACAATTCATATGATAGATAAGGTTAGATAAGGTGGTGGACTGTTGCTAAAGGTTAAAACGAATATCTGACTTAACGATCAATCATTACCTACATAAAGCCACACTGAAAAAATTCTGCAATTGCAATAATCTTTAAATGCATACATACTTGGTCACTACAACCCTTCAGTCAGAATTACGGCCTAGTTTCTCACACCACTTATGTTGTGTGTGTTAATTTTATCCATAAGTGGTGGGACCAACAGTTTAAAGTCAAGTCCGAGCGACGGATTTTATTTACTCTCAGAGTCCTCTGCTGAGAGGAAGTCGACGATGAAATATTTTTTTTCATATTTCGTTTTGTTGGAGATATCTGACCTGGACTTCAATACCTACTAAGACTAGACTACTAGACTACGACGATTGCAGTAATCTTTACTTTGGAAAATTCCACCAAAGATAAAAAAATGAGTGGTTGAAGTTCTTAGCCTCGTCTTCAGGACAAGACAACGACAGAAGATGTTAAAGATAGTCGTCTTCCAAAATTCACAACTTCTTAAGGAAATTGCAAGTCTTTGGTGATGATTTCCCAATGCTGCCTAGATATTCAGAAAACTATTTTCTGCAATTTATCTCTGCGGTCCAAAAATGGTCCCGGTCACTATCATATCGCAGAAACTGCTGAAAGTAAACTTCCTAAAAAGACACGATACTCTTATTAGTCCCTTTAATAGGTAATTATTGAAAAAATCTGAGACTATCAGCCGAACAAGAAGAAGATACAATAATCTTAATTCTCAAAAAGGTCATCTTCAATTAATGAGGAGAGGGATTATGATTATATGGAGAAAAAGATATAAAGGGTCCGCCAAATAACTTTTTTTTTGAAAATGCTTTAAAAAAAACTACTGAATATTTTCTCAAATTTCTTTTTTTATTTGAAAGTACAATCCTTCCGGTTAATAATGGAAAATAATTTCATTCAAATGGCTGCCTATACGATCGGTGCAATTTTTAAGCATATTATCGATTGTGTGCAGCTGTATTTCACCAATGGCTTCACGAATATTGTCCTTTAAAGCGCCAATTCTCTCTAGCTTGTCGGTGTAACACTTATCTTTGACGGCATCCCACAAATAATAGTCCAACGGTGTCAAATCGCAGCTCCGAGGTGGCCAAACGACATCAGCTCTGCGGCTTCAAAAACAGGGCGCAAAACATCAAGCGTTGCTGCGGCTGTGTGGCACGTAGCGCCGTCCTGTTGAAACCAAATGTTGCCAATATCCTCCTCTTCAATTTTTGTGAACAAAAGTTCGTTTAACATGGCCCGATAACGATCGCCAGTGCCAGTAACGGCCACACCTTGCCCATTGTCGAAGAAAAATGGCCCAATTATGCCTCTGGACCAAAATCCGCACCAAAAAGTGACTCGTTTTGGGTGCGTCGGCTTTTCAATGTATGCGTGCTGGTTTTCTGTGCCCCAAATGCGACAATTTTGCTTGTTTACATATCCGCCAAGATCAAAATCAGCTTCATCTGAAAAGATGATTTTTTTTGCCAAAATCGGAATCTTCTGGTGTAGGCTACTGCATGGCCAGCCGAGGCAGCCATTTGAATGAAATTATTTTTCATTATTAACCGGAAGGATTGTACTTTCAGAAAAGAAATTTGAGAAAATATTCAGTATTTTTTTTTAGAGCATTTTCAAAAAAAAAAGTTATTTGGCGGACCCTTTATAAACCAGCTGTACACCAAAAGTGTGACTCAGCTTAATAATATGTACGATTATTGGATGTTATAAGTTTCAAAATAAAAAGTCTTCTTAAATAGATGATAAAATAGCATTTGTCCTGAAGCAACGCCATTCAACGTTCTGTTGATTATTAGATTTCTTTTTTTAGAAAAGAACAATTTCAACTCAGTTTTCAAGTTTGGAAAGTGTGGTCATCTGAGTTATTTAGAGTCCAACAATCTGTTCAGTGACATGGAAAACATTTTCCTTTACAGTTCGTTCTACGACAATCTGTTGCCATTATATTTTAAAAGTTGCAATTCATTAGTTTGGTGAACTCCAAAATCGTGGTCCTAGACATTAGCAGGGTAGCTAATCACGAGAGATTAATTTCTTTGAATATCACCGGTTTTGTAATTAAAATTAAAACAAAAAATCTTCACCAAAAACCGTGGCATTCATAATCCAACATCTGTATCAATATTGAATACGAAAACTTTTGATAAAAATACATGTCCTTTGGAATATTTTTCAGTTGTTAACACTTGTTTAGATATTGAATGCACTTAAACGGTGGACCTGTTGGTTTACGTAGAGTAAAACCCAAAACTGACTAGAAATTTGATTCTCATTATAGTCTCTTCACATCTAAGCGAGGTTATTCAAGCCATCAAATGCAATCTAAGCATGTAGAAAAGCAATAGAATCTAGACAAGGCGGGAATACCTAAGATATGGAGATCCAAATAGCTTACTGATGGAAAACAAATAATGCAACGGAGCTATAAACTACTGTAGATACAGACCCATGGACAAAATTCTATCAAATAATCACAAAAGCAGTTTGTCCAGGGAAAGCCTAGTCTGTGAATAGAAAAGTCGAAATACTAAATCTGGATCCGTCCCCTGGAACTCCTGGATGTATATACCGACGGCTCCAAACTCGATTGCGGAGTCTACTCTGGGAAATTCGACTTTGACATTTCACTCCGGCTGCCGGACTATTGCAGCGTGTTCCGGAAGTGATGGCCATTTACCGAGCCGCGCAGTGGATCCTCGCATACGGTGTTCCTTTCACCCGCATCTAGATCTTTTCTGATAGCCAGGCTTCCATAAAGTCTCTGTTGAACGTTGCGACTAATTCCAGTATCGTCAGGGAATGTCACCACTGCCTCAACTTTATTTCTGGGTCATACTTGTCTGGGTCCCCGGACACTGTGACATTCCGTGAAACTGCAGAGACGACGAGCTAGCCAGATATGGCTCACTACTTCCGGAATCCTCTTCAATCAACTTAGGATTGCCACTTACCTCGTTCAAGCTGACCATCGCGCGGAAATTCTTCCGAAACGCCAACCTATCCTGGATCAATAAGGAGTCCTGCTCCACCGCTAGGCTCACTTGGCCCTCAATGGATAGAAGGCGCACCAACCAGTTACTTGGACTTGGTCGTAACATCATCCCGATCACAGTGGCCATGCTCACAGATCACTGTGTTATGGGTAGACACGCGGAAAGAATGCGGCTCCCATTTAACGACTTTTGCCGTGGGTGCAGATCCGCTTTCTTTGTCAATGCCCATCTCTTGCGAGGTGCAGATATAGGTTATTTGGCTCTCCAACCCTTGTCAGCTTGACGGAGCTATCGTCGATTGATGTCAAGCATATAGCCTCGTTTGTCAAGTGACAAGCCTGGCAAACCTGCTTAACAAACAAAGTTCATACAGACACACAACTGTGTATGCTAGATACTCTTGAAAATTTGACAGAGAGATATCTTTTTATATAGGCTAGTAAAGGAAGTAGGTTTGCTTAGTGTAACTAACCACAACTTGACGCTTCTTCAATACCACTTTTCAATTTCATACCTTTTGGAACCTTATTTAAATTAAGAAGGACAGTTTTTGTTTGAAATAAGAGAAAATTAGCCTCTAAATATGTACTTACAAATTTTTGTTTGTTTCTTTAGAAAATAAATTTCATATTAAATTCTGTTTGTTATTGTTCCTTATCCGATTTTATTTTTATCTGGGAAAAAGAAAAAATAAAAAATATTGACATGAAATCAGCCTGTAAAAATCAGTTTTCAAAACACTAGACTAGAGAGTGAGTGTCATTATTGAAACTAATGGTGCTCATGAATTATAAACAAAACAAATGCAACAGTCTACAGAGGGAGGTAAATGGATAGAGTGGCCAAAACACAAGTTAGAAAAAAAACAGAGCAACATTTCACAAATGGATACTTGGCCACATCCGCAGGAGTCAGACATTTTCAAATATAGTTATACTTACCGCACACAGATACACACGCACACACATGTAAGTACACTTGTGTTGGAAACATCAAAACCAACACCGGAAATGTTTTGTAAATACACACTCACTAATAATAATACAACTACGGCATACACTTTCAAACATTCCCAATGGCTTTTCACTGTCTCTCCCCACCTCATAATTGTGTTGAATATTTTCAATAATTTTTTCTTTCTTTTTTGTTGCCTTCCATTTCACTTCTCATTGCCTGCCTGCCACTAACCGATGAAACGTAACTAATGTGTTGTAAAAATCTATGGCTTTACGCTCTTATTAAGCCCCCTTCCCTCATATTTTTTTGCTCTTTTTGTTGGCCGTTGCCTGTAAATAGCAGCAGAAAACAAATATTTTTCATTTAATTTTATTTTTTTCTTCTTGGTCTTCTACTTGTTTTGCTGTAACATTTTATAGTTTTTATTATGCTGCAGTGTATAGAAGGTATTGGAGAACCTTTTGCTGTTGCTGCAGACTGTTTTGAAAAATATTTTTCCTTTTGATGACCATTATTTGCCCTCATTGCGTACTTCCGTTGTACTTGTAGACTTTTCTTTCCTGTTTCGTTTTTCTGCTCTGCTCTGGTCTGGTCTGGTCTCTGGTCTTGGCTATACTCTCGTCTTGAGCAAATGACTTTAAAGCGGGTGTTATTAAGTAAAGCAAAAAAAACCCATAATATTTTATGGTTTCAAATATTGTTTTTATTGTTATTTGCCTAGTTTATTGTTGTTATTATTGTTTTTGGTTGTTATATTTGTTGTTTTTTTATTACAAATATGCAACAATCTGTTGGTTGGTTAGGAAAAACAAAACTAAAGCAAGCACACGAAGTAAAATGTTCAAGAAAATGTTTGTAACATTTTTAAAATAAATTCGTGTAAAATCTTCATCGCATACAGTCTTTTCTCTCTTAATAAAGAAATACCATTTTAACTTGAGCCAGTCTTTAATGAAATTCCATGAGAAAAACCACAGAAAGAGAAAACGGTAACGCGGCTATGAAATTAAACTCGAAATTGCATGTGCGAAAATGTTTGTTTGTATTTTCTAAACAAATTTTGTGGGTAGATTCCATGGCATAAGAATGCTATTGGGGTTAACATACGCATGTATGAGTAATATTCACTAAGTAAAATTTAATTTAAATTACGTATACGCCGTGTATACGTCAACAATAAGGCATAGGATTTATAAAAAAAGATTTTTGAAGAGGGTTTTAGCATCTACCTTGCGGATGAACAGAAGTTGCGACAAAAAAATTTTTAGGCAGTTTTCGCAAGAGCCTACGACTCATTTGCAGGATATTCTCGCCTGACCGAAAGGCCGATCTCTGAAATTTCATCAACAAATAAACAAACGAATTAAATGTAAAAAATAGAAGTAAAAGTAACCGCAACCAACAAACACCGTTTACATAGCTGCCAGATTTGACGATTTATCGTCATTTTGAGGATTTTAAGCTCCAAAAATATCATATTGACGATGTGCGGATTTATGTCCTTATTTTGACAATTTTTGGAAATTAAAAATTTACATCATATTCTTTACTTTAGTATGTTAAAAGCCACTTTAAGTTTTGTATTTACTTTGCAATTGTTACTATTGGAAATTTATGTTAGTAATTACAAGGGGTAAAGTATTATATTTTTAAGTTACTTTCGAATACCTGTGATGATTTTTCAGTATTTTATTCCTTTTTAACCCCTTAAAAGCCAAAAAATTACAACTCCTAAATAACCTCGTAGTTGAGAATAATGTATCACTTGTCGTTGCAGACAATTTTAAAAATTCAAGTTCAGCTTCTAATATTACCATCGGAAGAACAAAGGCAAGCGCCGTTTTTTTTTTTGTTCGTACGATCAACACTCAGGGGTTGGATGGCATTGTGTTTGGAACTATGAAAAAATGTTATGGAAAGACAGAACAGTGTTTATGGACACTAGGCTTGTATATATTTATACCATAAGTAACAGGAAAGACCTCTGCAGGAATTGAGTTCCACATACGAATAGTCCGACTAAAAAATTTATTTTTACTGTAATGCAGTGTGCGATCCACTGGATAATCGTCTACGTATGGAAGTGGCGGCCGACAAAGACGACGTTACGTAGATATATATGATTTTAGAGAAAAGTCCTCTTACTTCGTTCGAGCAAAATCCTTTTGTCAACGCAATTGAACAGTGAAACACAAACCACATTGCAACGATGCTCCAATGAATGGAGTTAGATACACTATCGTTATTAACGATCTACTACAGTCTCTCCTGTACAGGAACGAGAAACCTCAAAATAGACGTTGAGGCACCGATCCATACATGAGGATTCTATTCCAGTCTCGGTCGGTTACAAATAGTGTAAATAGTAAGATCATAAGATCTTAAGAAGGAGGGTGCCCTGGTAGTCTAGAGAGTAGTGTGCTAGACTATTAGCGTCGTGGGTTCGATTCCCACTACACCGAGCATATATATGGTCGAGATACCCCGCTCGTATATAATTAGAATATAATTTGTAATTGTATTGTAATTTGTAATTGTATTGTAATTAATAAATAAATAAGAAGGAACTGAAGGAACTGAAAAATGTGTCGGGTATTACACTGAATGCTAAGAATGTCAAGAGCTTCTGACTCCTTAGTATTTACACCACCCACAGATTAAGATGATGCAATATTATTGCTGCGCTTATGTGTCAATAAACAACACTGGGATATATTGTTTAATCCTTAAACAATTTTTTTCTGAAAATGATATAAAATATCTCCGTTTTTGGAAAAAAACTAATTAATATTTTTTTGACGATTTTAAAAACGTCTTTGACGATTTTGACGATTTTTTCTCAAATATTTGACGATTTGATGCCTCATTTATCTGGCAGCTATGATCGTATAGAGTAAGTAATAAAGATTCTTAGGTATCATCTTCAAGTTATAGAAACCATGGTCAACCAAAGATCATCGGGCGCTAATACAGTGCGACCTTAAGTATGAAAACATAAAAGTAACAGGCAGTAAACCGAGTAAGAAGAAGGTGCTTTATGGATGCCATGTACTCTCAAGAAGAGTAAGGAAAAGAAAATATTACACCACACTAGGCATATAATTTTTAAATTCAATAAAAGGGATCTGTAGTAGTCGCCGTAGTCTAGTAGGTAGTGTGTTGGCTTATTAGACGTAAAGCCAGGGTTCGAGCCCCAGTCTAGACATCAAGACAAAATACAAAAAAGTATTTCTTCGGCGACTTCCTCTCAGCAGATTTCTGGCAAAAACTCTGAGAGTAAATAAAATTGCCATGAAAAAGTTTCACAAAAATCTGTCGTTCGGAGTCGACTTTAAACTGTAGGTCCCACCACTCATGTATAAAATTAACACACACAACATAAGTGGTGCGAGAAACTAGGACGTTGTACAATGGATTACTTCGACCTCCGTCGTGGATCACCACGTCCTCTAACCTAACCTAACCTAAAGGTATCCAATTTTTAAAGTCAATAAAGGGCGTCTAAAATTCTTGTAATGCCTTCTAGGAGTTGGGTACATACGACAAGTGCAGATAAACTGTACATAACAAATTGGCATGAAGGTCTCATATAGAGAAGGAAGGGACAAGCCCCTTGTCCATGATGTGCTGAAGATTTGCAGGCAAATCCTGGAAATGTAACCCAGGATATATGCACTCCATGTATACCATGACATGGTGGCCTACGGGACGATTATCTCAAACGAAGTTGGAGAAAGTACAGACACTATAGCGACTGTTAATATAAAATAGACAATGGACAACCTGTCCTATAGCAACGCCTGAAAGCTGTGTTGGATTTAAGACCGCTTCACATGGCAGTTTAGACCACAGTTTTGTAGACTATGTTTCGAAAAATGGGAGACCAGTTTAACATAAAATTCAGTAGGAGATTTTGTAACTTAGTGAATCAAGTGGCTGACAGCTCTCTCCTTAACTGGACAGCAGCAGTATACTCTTTCGATTTTGTCAAATGCTTTGCAACGGCACTAGTAATAAAACTGAATACAGGAGTCTGGAAACTGCAAACTTCTTTAAAAGAGCACCTATTTTCTGGTATACAAATAGGTGCAGAACAGATCTGTTGACAGGATTGAAAGTTTTTGATGTCCACGACTCCTTTGGTGAATTCAAAACTTTCCTGAAGATTGGGGCAGGATAGTTAAACTGAAGGAAAGAGTTCATTTGGAAATATAGGCTCCCGTGCTTCACCGTACCGAAAACGAACGTAACGGCTCTGAGACTCTCAAAGTAGGCAAAGTACTGGGGTATCATTTGGGTGTCCAAACTGTAGTGGAGGAGAGGATGAATAAAACGATGAGAGCATTGTATGTTTGTAAAAGGGCCTATGAAAGTAGATTGGACCTCGATTCTCATGTCATCCATTGGATGCATACAGCTGTTGTACAGCCTAGACCCTCCCTCGGGGCATTAGTGTGGTGGGAGGCTATACGAAAGAAGACCTACCTCCCTATGCTGAGTAGTGCACAGAGGTTGGCATGCTTGGTCATCAAAGGTGCTCTGAAATCCATGCCGCATTCTGGCCTCGATGTCTCCTTGTCTCTACAACCGCTAGATATCCTCCTCCAAAGCGTGGTTGCTAGAACAGCACTGAGACCTAAGTTCTCAGATATATTTAGGCCATGTATGGTGAGCCACGCTTCAATACTGAAGTAGAACCGAATCAGACGACTTTTAGATGGTACCAGAGACTGTATTCGGATGAATAGATAAAATTCACATTCCTACACACAAAGAATGGGTTGCTGAAGCTGTCATCGGTGACGGTGATATAACAATCTTCACTGATGGCTTAAAAATAGAATGTGGAACTGGATCTAGGGTCTATTTTGATAAAATGGCGCTGAACGGGCCACACAGATTACATAATTACAGATTAAGTAATTACAGGCCAGTGTATTTCAGGCTATTGAACAAGCTGAACGTATGATCGAAACCGTGGGTCTACCCCTTTCGAACTTGATCTTATATATGGACAGTCCAGCAGCAATCAACCCACTGGGATCCCACCTCGTCATATCAAAGAATGTCAGAAGTTGCATGGCACAAAACCCGCCCTAGAGAAAAACGAACCGGAACATCAATCGATCGAACCGGATCGAAAATGTCTAAGTAGGAGACGATAGAGGGCATATATTCGCCCCTAAAAGAATACTTTTAGGAAAAAGCAGCATAGAATTCAACAAACCGGTGGTGGTCCAACATTACCGAATTTCAAAACTGCTGTGTCCAGCAGTACACAGCAGGAATACCAAGGAACTACTTGACTTCCACACTCTAACAGGAATTGTAATGGTACACTGCGCTATTGGCAATTTCGCAGACAAGCTAGGTCTGCTTATTAGGATTACTACTGAAGCTGCTATGATGTGGAAGAAATGGAAATGGTACAATACCCTCGATATGAGTGCCTTGCACTTCAAAACAGTCGTCAATGGTTTTTTGCGTGACAGAATGTTTGAAGATTAGGGCATGGTGGGAACTAGCCGATTTCATCCGAAACTCAAGGTGGTCCAAACCCACCACTAAAAGATTAGGACAAGGGGTGATTCGTGTGAATGGCAAGTTAACCGTTAACCTAAGTAAAGGGAACATAAATAAAGGCAACTGCTGCTTTCAGACCATAAAGCGATCATGTTAAGCAAAATTTCACTTGTATGGTATACCACAGCTCCTGTTAAGTGTGGGATCAAGTATGAATCGTTCATTAATTTTTAATTGCCTTAGTTATGGGACTAATATTCTATGTTTCAAACACATTGCGATTAGCATTCTTTAAGTAGCCTTTTATTAACTAATGTTGGAGGCAAAAAATCAACCATAAAGTCAAGTTAATGGGTTAGAGCTGGACACTAAAATTTATGCTTATTTGTTGCAACAGTTTTTTGTGTTTTTGTTGTTATTGTTTTTTTTCAATTTTGTTATAGAAAATATGTTTAAAATATTGTTATTTGTCGTCCGACAAAAATGAATGTATTTCCCGAAATGTATGTATGTAAGTGTGTTACATTTTAGACACATTAGACAGACGACTATAAAAACAATACATATACACGTTAATGGTAATAATTTAGCTAGAAAGGGGGGGAAAAAGAAAAAGAATGGCAAAACAAAACATAAAATAAAAAAAAGCTAGGAAGGCCAGTATATAATTTATGCTTGTTGACCCGGCCATTAACAACAGCACAACGACAACGTTAAAAAGCTCGACAATGCAATTTTGTGGTTTTGTTGGGTATTTTTTTGTGTTTTTTTATAATTTAGAGCCATAATATGTTGTTAGTGTTGCATATTATTGTTGTTGCTGTTGTTGTTGTTGTTGTAATTATTACAATTATTCTATTCTCAGCTTGTTAAAAGCAAAATCACTCTCAGACCACAAAATTCAAAAATTATTCATTGTTTTGTTACATGAAACATATTCACATTTAGACGGTAATAATTTTTATCGGGTGAGCCATCTATCGGTTTAAATTTGAATCATCGTTTCTTTCGAATCTGTCACAAAATTCAATATATTGTTACGTTTTTACCTTTTTAAAAACGTTTAAATACGAGTTTGTTAATTGCAAACAAAGTAGAAACAAATATGTGTTTAATTCCAGTTAAACTCTTTATTCTTTACACTACTTTGTGTGCCACCGTATACAACTTAACGATACAACAATAATAATCTGTTGATTCACTTTACTAGTTCACACAACTATTCGCTAGATCTTTACAACCACGACTTTTTGTTCACGACGCTTTGTTAACACGCAACTTCACACAAGGCTTACTGAATTCTTACTGACTGACTACTTGCCTTATCTTCCCTTTCATTTACGCTCGTAATCAGTATGATGAAAGTTCTCGATGTGGAAGGTTCTTGTTCAAGCCTTCTTGAGAATTCTATCGCGACCACATTGTTGTTTGTGCATTATGCACACTTGTCCATCCCTCATGCTTGTTGTTGTTGGTTTACTTGGAACGTGTTCGATGTATTCATTAGTGTGTATTGTGTTAGTGTAGCTGGTAGCTTTTGTTTATGGTTTTTATTGTTAAACGATATTAGGTCGATTTGTGTAGCAATATTATCTCCACTGAACGTCATGAATCGATTTGCACTTGAAATCATCTTTTCGGATGACTCATCTTGGTGGTTACGTTAATAAGCAAAATTGCCGTATTTGAGGGTCAGAAAACCCACATGTGGTCTTAAAGAAGCCAATGCACCCATTACAAGTGACTGTTTGGTGCGGCTTATGAAGCGGAGACATCATTGGCCCATGTTTCTTTGAAAATGAGCAGGGCGTAACCATCAATGAAGACAACTATCGCATCATGATAACCGATTTTTTTGTACCCGCTCTCCACGGTATTGACGTGAACGATGTTTGGTTTCAACAGCATGGTGCAACTTGCCACACATCTCATGCCACAATCGATTTATTGCGTCAAACGTTTGAAGGCCTTTTACTTAGTCGAAATGGTGATGTCAATGTGCCGCCAAGATGCTGCGATTTAACACCATTGGACTATATTCTGTGGGGCACCGTTAACAAAAAGCCTTATGCCGACAAACCAGAGACCATTAAGCATTTGAAATCCAACATTCGTGATGCTAATAACGAGATACGGCCTTATATGCTCGAAAAGACATCAAAACAAATATATAAGATGTATTTTTCAGCGCCTTTCTCTCAGCTGATTTCTGATAAAAACTCTGAGAGTAAATAAAAATTGCCGTGAAAAGTTTCTCAAAAAAATCTGTCGTTCGGAGTCGACTTTAAACTGTAGGTCCCACCACTCATGTATAAAATTAACACACACAACATAAGTGGTGTGAGAAACTAGGTCGTAATCCTGATTGAAGGGTTGTAATGACCAATTATGTTATGTAATGCTCGGAAAAGTGTAAGAAAATTGGTCCAATCGAATGAGATAATGTGAGGTCAACCGCTAGAGCCATACGAATGAAATAATATTCCATTTCTAATCGGAATAATTATATCGGGTTATCCATTTCGTGGTTTCAAAAGTTGACATTATGACCTCCATGCGAAGTGTTGCAAGCATTGATTCTTTTGGGGTAATTTTCTACCACTTTTTGACACATATTGGACGATATACAGCCATAACTTGACGAATATTGGTTTTTAAATGCTCAAGAGTTGAAGTTTTGTCTGCACAACCACGGTATTTCGCGTAGCCCCACAAAAAAGTCTAATGGTGTCAAATCGCATAATCTTGGTGGCCAGTTGATATCGCCACGACGAGAAATTACGCGGCCAGGAAATGTCTCTTGCAATAAAGCCATATTCGCTCGAGTTGTGTGGCATGTGGCACCGTCTTGTTGAAACCACATATTCTCCAAGTCGTATTCTTCAGTAGCAGGCAAAAAGAAGTCGGTTATCATATGACCATAACGCTCCGAATTGACGGTGACAGTCGTCCCATCGTCGTTTTCGAAGAAGTAAGGTCCAATCACGCCTTCGGACCAAACAGCGCTCCAAACAGTGGCTTTTTCTGGATGTAATGGCCTCTCTTCAATTACTTGAAGATTCTCAGAACCCCAAATGTGACAATTTTGTTTATTAACATACCCACCGACTGTTAAATGTGCTTCATCGCTGAATAAAATTTTGTTCTATACGTGGCTGTTGCAGAATCACCATTTTTATAGTAGGTTTTGATCATTTTTATGCGTTGTGTGATAGCCAAGCGATCCATTTTCGTCAATGTCAGACTTTCAACTGAAAAGAAAATAATTTTCAAAATTTCAAATCGTTTCTGTTCTATTGTATTTTTAAATTTCAACTTTTAAATGGTCCACCCTTTATTTTTTTTGGTAACTGTAAAACAGTGACAATAACATTTAGAGAGAAAGTATTTCTTTTTTTTTGATTTTTGTTGTTGTTGCTAATAGGCAAATTAATGTGTATCCCCTTACCTTTTTTTCTGTTCTGCGCTATTGTTTAACAATAACATGTGCGGCCAGCCAGCTAACCAGCGTGCCAGCCAGCCAGACGTACATACATACATATATGTGTGTGTTACAAATTATTTAAAATATTTACTTTAATTAGTTGCATTTTAAATGATTTATTATTGAATTCAATGGCCTTTTTGACATTTAGAAACAAATTGTTGTAAAATTCTGTTTTTTTTCTTGTTTTTTTATTGTATTTTAAATAAAAAAAATATAGAAAAATAAATTGTTTAAATGTTATAGACACGTTACAAATTTCTGGTGTTAAAAGCAAAAATGGCAATAAATTATTTTAAGCTTGATTTTATTTAAATGTCTGAACGTTTTTGTTTTTTTTTATGGCCATTTTAGACATCAAAATAGGCTCATAAATCTTTAATGTGTCTTCTTCCATGGTGTTGAACTTAATTTATGTTTATTATTTAGAGTAGCATTACAAGCCCTTGCAGGGCAATATAAAAAGGGAAAGGCTGTATCATGGACAACCAATTGTTAAAAAAAATTCATCATTATATCGTGGACAAGAAATGGACTTGGTTGCCTTCTGCGAAATAGAAACAATGTAACAAATATGCAACAAAAAACTTTGTATTTCCCAAGATGATATAACAAACTTCAATAAATATAAACGCGAAACGTTTGGTTGATCTTTAGGGCTTCAATA
This sequence comes from Sarcophaga subvicina, assembly GCA_936449025.2. Lineage (NCBI taxonomy): Eukaryota > Metazoa > Arthropoda > Insecta > Diptera > Sarcophagidae > Sarcophaga > Sarcophaga subvicina. The sequence goes on from OW388084.2 coordinate 28,020,530, forward strand.
TGAAAGATATACCGAAAAGCATTAAAAAGATCCAATCGAACGAATTTTCTAAGAGTATGCTGTATAATATTATACAGATTACAAAATATACATAAGTTTTGAATTTCAGACGATGGCAGCTTATTAGGTGCCTTAACTACAAACTTCAGCATTTATTATTGTCATATAAAGTATTAGACTTATTTACTTACATACATAACATACATAATTGGTCATTACAATCCTTCAGTCAGTATTACAACCTAGCTTCTCACTCCACTTATGTTGTGAGTGTTAATATTATGCATTGAGTGTCGGTGCCTTTAGTATAACGTCTACTCTGAATTACAGATTTTTGAGAAACTTTTCATGGCAATTTTAATTACTATCAGTGTTTTTGACAGAAGACTGCTGAGAGAAAGTTGTCGATGTCGATGTCTGGCTTAATTTTAATCTATAAGTAACGGAACCATATGTTCACGTCGAGTTGGAACGCCAGATTTGAGAAAGAGTTTTTTGCCAGAAAAAAAAGAAATTTTTTTTCATTTTGCTCTCGTCTAATAGTTCAACACACAGCCGGAAGTTCTATACTTGAGGTATTTTACATAATTTGGCCAATTTGACTAATTTATACAAATTCTAAGTAAGTATCCTTTCTGGTGATTAGTATCTCCTCATAATGGAGTCTGAATATTTCTTACATACATACACATACAAAGAATTGGTCGTTACAACCCTTCAGTCAGGATTATGGCCTAGCGTCTCACATCACTCATGCTGTGTGTGTTAATTTTATACGTGAGTGGCGGGACCTACAGTTTAACGTCGACTCTGAACGACAGATTTTTGGAAAACTTTTCATGGTAATTTTATTTGCTCTCAGAGCTTTGGCCAGAAATCTACTGAGAAGAAGTCACCGAAGAAATATTTATTTTCGTATTTTGTTTTGATGCCTGTCCTGGTATATGAACCCGGGCTTTATGTCTTATAAGCCAACACACTACCTATTAGACTACAGCGACTTCTCAATATTGCGCTTTAATTTAATCCTGTTTTGAAATAAAGTTTCTTGAGAATCCAATGCCTGGTCAGAAGGCCGGTTACACAATTAAGTTGTTCGTTATAAATTCTATTGCAGAACTCAATTTTTATTATATATTTATTATTTATCATTATATTTACCCAGCAAAAGTTTAGATTGTTCCAACCACCTTTTTCCAACTCAGGAGTTTGGAAGCTTCCGTCAAAACTAGCTAATCTGGCCATTCATATCCCATAATTTAGCAAATAATGCGCTTTTTTCTCCCAGGTTCAGCTCATCCAGGCAGCTTTATATTACTTTTGAGTCAACCACCAAGGGGGTTAAGCACTTTAGCGTCGTAAGCGACAAGTTTTCATCGCCCCGGTTATACCAACGCATTGGCTTGGCCATCAGGATCTAAACCCAATTTGCATTTCTTGGGATATATCCCTGGATTTTAGTCCAGGACTTTGTCATATCACTAGCTCTTCTTTTTAATCTCCTATCATAAGATGTATACAATTGAAAGCCTCTAGCACAAAATCATTTGACTGAGTCGCAATCAATCTTAGAGATCGTACTGATTCCAAATGGGCTTCCTGGTTGGAATACTTTGTTAGTTCGCCTTGGATTTATAAATACTGATAAGGGAGACTCTAAACACGCCATCGTGAATACTTTTATTGTGTAGTGCGATAACAATACATGGAGACACTTAAGGGTATTTTTCAAGAAAAGGTCTATGCTATCGAGAGAGTTTTGAGTGTTCAATTTGAGAGAGATTGAGTGCTCAATTCAAATAGGACAAAATGTAACTCAGAAATGAAAGAAAACCTGTTAAGAAATATTCAAATGTGGTCAAATCAAACGATTTCGGTGGCCAGTTCAGATCACCACCACGTGAGATGACCATGTCCTTAAATCGCTCGTGTAGAACATCCAATGTGACAAAAGCTGTCGTTCTGTTGATATCACATGTCATTGGTGTCAAGTTCATAAAATCTAAACCAAAACAAGTTGGTAAACTTGCGGTGTATATTTCTTCTATACAGCAACGTTGGCTGCCAGCCCAAAATTCATACCAAACAGTGACCTTTTAGGGATGCACTGGACTCTATTAGATCTCATGTGGATTGGTATCATTACAAATACGAAAATTTTGTTTCTTCACGTACCTATTCATCCAAATTTCGATCTTTAGAGTCAGTTGCCAACTGCTCAAGATCAGAGATCAGCAATGAGTATTCAAAAAGATGAGTAGATTCGAATCATACTCAAAATTTCTGATACTTATACGCATTCATACTTATTTTAATATCATACTCATACTCGCACTCATAGTTAACAATACACATGATGTTGTTGATTTCGACTCTCCTTCATCCTCCTCATCGTATACACGAATCACAAAATAACTATGATTTGAATACGAGCACTACAATACTCACTAGATGGCTGGGTGTTTGCTTTGCTTGCTGTCTTTGTCTTTTTCTTCCTTCTTTTTTGTAAATGCAACAACAACTAAGACTGTAAATTTTGATGAATGATTCGAATCACTCGAATCATTTATGAGTATTATAAGTATTTTTCTAAATTTATGAATCTGAATGAGTAGGCGTATGAATCAAACACATTTCGAATGTTATGATTTTGATGTCAACGTTGTACTCATACTCATTACAACCTGTACTTACAAAATCAATGTTGTAGGGAGTACGAATGAATTAGAGTAGTTGAATTTCAATGCTGTTGACTAAAGTAGCGAAAAAAACGATTCATTGCTGATCTCTATTCCAGAGTTCATGAAGCTGATACACATCGTTGTCTGTGGTCATCCTTAGTGATTTGAGAAGAGAGATTAAACAAATGACAACTAATTTGACAAATATAACTTCAACAATATGGCCTTTATCAAAGCACATATCATTGGTGTCCAGATCATACAACTCAGGCCAAAAGATGTTGGTAATCATCAAGCTAGGGTGCTCGCCGTTGACACTGATAACCTGGCCAATGTTGTCCTCAAAGAAATATAGACCAAAGACGCCGCCAAGTTAAAATCGACACATCGCATGTAGAGATTAGATTTTGTTTGTAGATTTTGTTTGTTCTTGTACTCATTCATCCAGACTTGGAGCTCACCGCTGATAATGATTTTTCAAAGAAAATTAGGTTCAGTGGCCAAGTGCTCCATTCAGTGAACATAGGTCGTTGGCATGTTGTGATTTGGCAAAGCAGACTGAATAAATGAAAACTAGTTTGTGGGATGTAGCTCCAACAAAATGATTGTCACCAACTTTCAAAGCTCGGAAGTACTACTTGCAAGACCCTGTTTAAGTCTTCTTTTTATTCTGATTTTTCATGCATGCGTCCCATATTATTTTGGATGACAAATACGACAATTGTAATCCATTTGCCAACATGAATTGATACGGCAATAAAATTCATCTTTCTTTTTTTTTCAAATTAATCACTGACTCCATTGCAATGGAGGGATATGTTACTAACTCATCGTATGTTATATGAATAATTATGTTTTGAGTTTCATCAAGGAAAACACCAGCAATTACTTCATAAAATGGGAGATAATTTCCGTTTTAAAGTTGAAGCCATTTTTCAAATAATTTTCTTATAGAATTACTGTTATTACTCTTCTTAACTGCTTCCCTCCTCGATTTTTAGCTCATCATGTCTAGAAGATTTTCAAAGACACAAAAAGAAAGACTTTTTCAAGTGTTACTTTGTTGCTGTTGCTGTTGCTGTTGCTGTTGCAATTGTCTAAACCAAAGAGCCTTCTTCAAGAGATGGCGCTCAAGTATTATCTCAGTGACACTCCATTAATCTGCAACGAAGTAGAAAACCTTGAAGATATAAAACGACAAGACGAAATAGAAGAGAATATAATGAACACAATGCCTAAAGAGGGAGAGAAAGAAATTTGGAGAATAAGAGAGAGACAGAGTGTTAAATACTTTCTAGCAAAAGTCATATTAAATTAAACACACACACACCCACACTGTAACATGTATGTATGTTTCACACACTATATTAAATGCTTGGCGTGTATGCAAAGGCTCTTCAAAATTAAAAACCAAGGAATAAAAACAAAAAGTTTTTTAGCAGAACATAAAAGTTAAAATGAAAACAAACAAAAAAAACTGTAAGTATAGCTTAAGGCTAAAACGGTCTTTACTTGAGTACGTACACTCCTACTACTATTAGTACGGCAGCTGTAGTAACACCGACAGACACCGAAAGTTAAGGCAATAAGCCAAAAATAAATGAGAGTGTTAGAATGTTAATGTATTAGTGTTTTAAGACAAGGAATACTATTGTAAAAATGTATGAATGAGAAGAGAATAATAGGCAGGCGTGGATACACTTTGTTTTTTAATTTTGGGGCTTAGTTGAGATGAGAACAACAAAAAGTAGAAAAACTAACATAAGGAGAAGGGATATGTGCGTCTCTACAGGAATACATAACATACATACACATACATAATTGGCACAACCTTTAGTCAGGATTACGGCCTAGCTTCTCACAACATGAGTGGTGTTTGTTAATTTTTACACATGAGCGGCAGGACCTAAAGTTTAAAGTCGACTTCGAAAGACAGATTTTTGAGAAAATTTTCATAACAATTTTATTTATTTTCAGATTTTTTGCCAGAAATCTGCTGAGAGGAAGTCGCCGAAGAAATATTTTTTCATAATTCGTTTTGATGTCCGACCTGGGGTTTGAATCGTGGCCTTACATCTAATAACACAAAACACTACATACTAGACTACGGCGACTTCGACCTCTACAGGAATACTTCTCAAAATGAGAAAAAGTAGCATGGAAATCAACAAACCGTAGGTGGTCCAACATATCTTGTTGCCGAATTGCAAAACTGTTGGGTCCAGCAGTGGACAGCAAGAAAACCAGGGAACTACATGAGTTCGTCAAGAGAACCGTTCGCACTCTAATAGGAATTCTAACGGGACACTGCGCTATTGGCAGTTTCGCTCCACCAGTATTACTGCAGAAACTACCAGGATGTGGAAGAAACGGAATCGGTACAACACCTTTTATGTAAGAGCCCTGCACTTCAAAATAGATGGTTTTTTTGTGACAAAACGTTTGAATATCTGGGAGTGCCCTTAAGGGAAAACGCCAGTTTAGTCCAGAGCTCAGGTTGCTTCAAACCCACCACTAACGGATCATGACAAGAGAGCTTACCTCACACTGGGTAAAACAATGGGCCATATCGGACACCAAATGAACTTGTCTGTGAATGGCAATCTACTCGCTAAACTAACCTAACTCATACAGATCTTATTGGTAAAATAAAAAGACCCCTTTTTGCCCGTCTGGAATCCCACACTGCAGCAAGTACAGATGACTTGAGTTTGAAACATCAGATTGGGGTACTTGAACAGCAATTCATTGATTTTTGCTGTAGCATTGGACACTACAAAGGACTAGAATTCTTAAAAAAAAGTTTTGAACTTTGCGCTAAAAACGAAACTGAATGTGCTTAATTTACGCTCTTGCAGTGAAGACCTTGAAGGACTGGCATTACCCACATAGTCCGGAAGTTTAAACTGAAAATGACGCGGTTTTTTGCTTACGGCGACCATTTCACCAAGTACCTTAGAGATGTAATACTTAACTTCATACTAATCCCAAAGCAAAATAGAACATAACTGGAGCCCCCGTAGAACACTTTACTTACATCTCTTGGATACTATTTATTGAACAGGATTGTGTGTTACCAATCAAACATCGGTGCTGAGTCATATTTTGCTAATACAAGAATTGCTCATGTCAGTGTTTTAAGGCCATTGCTCTGGAACGAATTATTTCACGATGTATTGAGTTACTGTATGTCTCGACAGTAAATTTATTTAGGTTAGCCAGGTTTAAGGATGCAGCAGCCAACGCATCGTATTTTTTGAAGTGATTAGTTTTATAGTAGGGTCTGTCACTAACGTCTTCTTATCATTAAATAAATATTATCGAAATTTCTTATTCGTTTGAAAAGCCGATTGATGATATTTATGGAATATAACATTCTCCATGGATTTTCTGGGTGTACTACATTCGAAATTTCCTATTTTCCATGATTCTGGTGTATAAATCAGTCATGGGTTACATAAGCTTTCGTCTACACCGCTGACTTGAGATAACCTCACATGATAAAATCTAGTTCACATTACATGCTTGTGAAATGTGTTTAAACCATATGTCGTTGGTGTCGAAGTTATTTAATTTTGGCCAAAAGATGTTGGTAATCAACGACATATAGTGCTCACTATGGACGGTGATTGGCTTTGCCTACATCGTTCTCAAAGAAATATGGAGCAATGACGCCGTCAGCCACACCAAGCAATAAGTTTTTCGGGGCGAAATGAATACGCTTAGGTATTTTGTGTGTGTAGGTGTCGTCCCAAATCTGACAATATTTTTTAATGTTCTCCTTCATCCAAAAATGTACCTTATCGCTGAGAATGCATTTTCGAGCAAAAGAGGAGTCCGCTGCCAACTGTTCGAGAGCCTATTTAGCGAACACACATCATTGTCTATGGTCGTTTACCTATATTTCCTGGGACAGTTTTATTGCACCCTTAGGCTCAAGTCATGACGCAATATTCGCCAAATTGTGGTCTACGTAAGGACGAATTCCTGTGAGCGACGCGAAATTGACTGTCTCAGATTCTCTTGTACGTTCTCACTAACAGCGGTAAATTTTGCGACAAATCTTACGTTTCGTCGACATAAGGATATTGGTTGATCGCAACTGTAATGGACTCAATTTTAATAGTCGTAAAATAGATGAAGTGCATGGTATGTTGCCCCATCAGAATATCCATTTTTAGAAAACAATTAGATTATTTGCACGTGTTATCAAATGCTACTTAGTAGGCATAAATTAACTTAGGAAGTAAATAATAATAACAATAATAACAAAAATACCAGTATATGTGAGAACACAGAAAATCGGAATCCATAATTGATATTCGTGGCTATTTTAAAAAAACTCACTTGTGATGATAATCTAAAGCTTGGTAACCAAAGACTATGATGATAAAGACTAGAATAGAGATTTTAGACTATAGCTATTTATTCATTAAATTATCTGTAGTCTTAGAGTGATTCATGCATTGTACGGCAATACAGTGTGCTTAAAATTATAGCGCATAGTTTACACAAGTATTTAAGTGTGCTTAAGTAAATCTGAAATATTGTTTCACTTCCTAAAAGTTGAAAGTTTCAAATTTTATTTTAAAAACATGAGTCCAAATGTACTCGAAAAATATGGAAAGGAATGGAATTGTATTTAAATGTGCCTGAAAATAAACATACATAAATGTGACTGTGCCTGCAAGGTTACAAAACTATATATGCACAGTGGGGTGAAAGAAAATAAAAGTCGTAAATAAAATTTTACATTGGAACGACTTGGACTACTAACAACACATTCTGATGTTTAATTTTTTGATAATGAATACTCATTAAGACCAGAATATATGCATTATTTCACAGTGGGACGAAAAATATAAATTTAAATTTCTACTCATTTTGATACTGACAGCCTTAAAAACTTTAATGCTATCCTTGAATACAATGGGCTAATAAGGACTAACCACTCTGGCTGGACATTATTTCACCGATTCGTGACATTTCAGTAATCAAGACTTTGTGGCATCACTGTACCTTGCATTTCACCCTCACATTTACCCACAGGAGTTATTTGCTACTGCATAAACGCGTGTGTATGTATTTGGTTTCAGTATTTTTTCTAAGCCCTAAAGCTACAAAATAAACTGCAAAAAGAAGAAAACATTTAAACACACAAATAATACCAAGACAAAGTAAAAATTCATGTTCTAAACAATGCAATTGCATAAGTGTTAGCAATTCTACTGCTCCTCTGTTGCCTCTGTTGCCTATTCAAAAAGAATTTTGTTTGGTTTAGGCTTCCCAGTGTTATCCCTCTCATACAACATACTCCAATACATTTTCAAGTAGACATTAAAGACAAATTACGCAAAACAATGACAAATTATTTCACATTTTGGTAGACAAGAACATTAATTTTATTTTAACTTGGCTATAAATGTTACTAATACAACTACAAAAACACTTATACGTGGATCTACACTCAGAAATACTTCTACGAGGGCCATATTAAAAATTAGTCGATATGAGGCATACGTAGCGACACCAGTTTGAAAAACTCATTCTCATCCAAGGTACTGCAGGTTGCTATGAAACCTTTGTTTTAAGTTCGAAGATTAGACGAAGTTTCCTATTTATTTCGTTTTGAAGTATTTGAAAATGAATATTTTCACTGAATTTGCAGAAACTATCATCCCAACCAACAGGACGGATCAATTAAATAATGAAAATGGGCGAATATTTTAAAAGAGGTCACTAAATAACACCGTAGGTGACAGTCAATAGAGCTATCTTCGTTGTTCAAAAAAGTTCAGCCAAATTAACTAAATAGTATGGCGTTATATTCGGCTGGTAGTATGTGAACGAGTGGAAATTCCAAGCATTTGAAAAATTCCTGATGCAAAGGCTGTACACTATTTGAACATCGTGTTTGTCCGAAAATATCATGGAAATATTTCATTAGAAGTTTTGGCATCAGTGTTCGTAACTCACGTGCAGCTCTTGTGCTGACCAACTTCTTCCTCTTCCCTGATTTTGGTGGAACTTGGTCAGTACAGGGACTGCGTTCACCCATGGCATCACAATGGGCCGCTATGCGTGCTCAAGTGAGCTTTGTGATATCAGAGCTACCACTCCGACCTAACCTAACCTTTGGCATCAGTGCCTTAAATTCGAGTTTTTGTGTCACTTCTTAATCTTGGTTGAGATATTGGTCTACCACTTCATACCTGATGCCAAGATACTGTCAAAACAGTAGAACATTAGCAGAACTGCATGTAAAGCAAGCTGTAGCAGTTCTATCAGGCAAGAGGTCATGGCATCTGTTTCTTATACTAAGCACAGGATAAATACGCAGATAACAAGGTTGCCATAAAGACTCCTTCGAATATGATATCGACATCCAAGTATTTCCATAATGATCCCTTACATCTAAAGAGAATTCTAATCGGACGCTGCGCTATCGGCAATTTCACTGACAAGTTCGGTCTGCCCCAACAGGATAACTGCCATGGACAGGATAAGCTGCCATGATGTAAGAAAAGCAGAATCGGTACGAAACTTTTATATGAGAGCCTTGCACTTTAAAACAGACGTCATCGGTTTTTGGGTGACTGAACGTTTGTAGATGTGGTGACGGTGGCGAACGTGCCACTAAGGGAACTAACCGGTTTCATCTGGAGCTCGGGGTAGTTCAAGCTCACCACTAACGGAATATGATAACATAGATTACCTCACATGTGGTTAGCACAATAGGCCATATGGACCACCGAATGCACTTGCCTGTGAATGTCAAGCTACCCACTGACCTAAACTAACTTATATCTTTATGGCGGGTTATTCAAAGGCCTCTCTACTATTTAGGTCGTTTGGCTTAGAGATAAACACGGAATCTGCTTTGCAGTGACGTTCTGGCTAGAACCGGTACCTGGCTGAAAAATATTCTATAAGAACCCTCGGTCACATTTGCTGCCTTGGACTTGTTCGACAGCTTGGATTTTTTCGACAGCTCAAGTCGTCTGAAGTTATGGAATTCCTTCGTTAAAGTATTCTGGGTAAAAGAGAGTACTTGTTTGACAACTAGATTGAGGTGGCCGAATCTTGACCCAACAAGAACATTACAGTTCACCACTACAACTCCACTGGACACTGACTATGTAGTCTTTGTCTCCGCGTGTTATGAACTAGCTCACCATGAGTAAATTCTGCAAAAGTTTGGATTCGCAGGAGGAGGACGAGATTGTCAGTCTCTTATTTTGACACTGCTCAGCATGGACGAGGACCTTGGCGACTATGTTTTGTACCTCATTTTTACATCCTTAATGGAACTGCCTGAAGTTAGGATAAAATTCATCGCCCGGTATATGAGAAATTCCGGGTGGCTTAGGCTACAAGATTTTTTTTAATTAAACTGAAAATGGTAGCACAATGGGTAAGTTGGAACTTTACAGAATTATGTCTAGTGCCGCCACCTAACCTATCATAATATTTGTAATACGGTGGGATGGACTCAAACTAAGAAAATATTGAGCAGGAATGACGTACCTTTACAAATAATTCGAATTATCGAAGCAATGCACAATGATACACGACTCTCTGTTCTTTACAGTAAGAGCATCAGTCAATCTTTTCGTACCACTGCTGGAGTAAAACAAGAATGGAGTTATTCAAGTTCAAAGAAAGTGTATTTAGATTGAAGAGAAAATACAATCTGATGATTGGAATCAAGCGGATGATATCTGCCTAGTCATACACAATATCCCCAACCTGCACGAAATTTGCTAACAGGACTTCGCCAAAGAAATATTTTTCATATTTCGTCTTGGTGTCTGACCTGGAGCTTGAACCGTGACCTTACGTCCGATAAGCCAACACACTACCTGCTAGACTATGGCGACGTCATTTCCTATTTCCTGCTAACACACTTGAATAAATGAAATGGTTTTAGTTTTTGTGTCAACAATTAACACTTATGTCGGCGGTTATTGGATACTTAAACTTTGCTTTCAACTGTTTTTGCCATGTCCGCTAATTTTAATACCTCCCTCGTTTATTAAATAAACGGTGTTAAGGACTTTCTTCGTATAACAAAGAATCTTAATAATTTTGCTCAAAATTTTTTTCTTTTCCTCTTCTTCTTTGCCAGGGATTTATATCGAATTTTTTTTTCATTTACTTTTTCTTCAATGCTATTGTCTCTCTCTGGCGCTTGCTATAAATACTCCTTAAACTTTTGTGTTAATGAGTTTTTCAGCTTAAATCCTTCACTTCGCTTTACTTCCTTTCGTAATACTTGCCTTGCTTTTGCTTTGCTTTTCGCCGTATTTAGTTGAGAAGCTTAAGTGTTTGATTAATAGTTTTAAAGCATTTAAAACACGAAAACGAAAGAAATAAAATGAAATGAAATGTTGTTGAAATGCTTTAATTTAATCGATTTACAATATTTACAGGATTATGCCACAAGAGTGGTTTAGTTGAAAAGCTGCTGGCAAGGGAATAGGGTTTAAAGGAAAAATGGTTTTTAAAAAGGCTTTTAAATTTAAATGAACTGTTTTTTGGCTGTTAAGGAAATACCAAATGAAATACATACATACATAAGATATCATAATTGGTCATTACAACTCTATGGTCCAGATTAGGACCTATCTTCTCAAACTACTTATGTTGTGTGTTAATTATATACATGAGGGGCGGGACCTACAGTTTAAAGTCGACTCCGAACGATAAATTTTAAGTAACCTATCGACCTGGAAAAGATCCACGAAAAACAAGTCGACACCACCACCTTTTTGTCGACTATAAGGCAGCCTTCGATAGCCCCAAAAGGGATCGTGTTTTTGCCGCAATATCTCAGCTCGGTGTACCTGCGAAGCTGTTAAGGCTATGCAGAATGACGTTGAGAAATTCCTGCAGGTCCGTCAAGGTAGGAAAAGGACCTCTCCGAACCTTTTGGTACCGTGTGAGGTTTCAGACAATGCGATCCCTTATCATGCGATCTCTTTAACTTCGTCATGGAGAGTGTTCTACGAAAGGCGGGAGTTAATCGAAATGGCACTATTTTTCAAAAACGTGTCCAGTTGCTTGCGTACGCTGACGACATTGACATCATAGGGCGTACCAAGCGAGATGTTACTGCTGCCTTTAGTGCTATTGAACGGGAGTCTAGTAAGATGGGTCTGGCAGTAAATGAGGGCAAAACAAAGTATATGTTATCGACAAGTAGAGACGGGCGGCGTATTGGTTCTCAGATTACGGCCGATAACTATACTTTTGAAACAATCAAGGAATTTATTTATCCTGGCTCCGCCGTTACAAACGGAGGATCACTTTTGCCAACAGGTGCTACTATGGTCTCAATAGGCAATTGAGTAGCAGAGACCTCTCTTGTGCGACAAAACTAACACTTTACAAGACACTCATCCTACCCGTGCTTCTTTATGGCGCAAAGGCATGGACCATATTAAGCACAGATGCAGCGGCCTTGAGAGTGTTCGAGAGAAAAGTACTACGCAAGATCTTCGGTCCAGTGGGAGTTGGCGATGATTTCCGTATCCGATCCAACAGTGAGCTGTATGAGCTCCTCAACGACATAGACGTTGTGCAGCGTATTAACATCCAGCGGCTGCGCTGGCTCGGCCATTTCGTTCGGATGGAGGAGGATGCTCCGGCGAGACGGGTATTTGATGCGGGAATCTGCGGCAGTCGGCGAAGAGGACGACCTTGCATCCGTTGGAAAGACCAAATCGAGGAAGCCCTGTCATCGATTGGTGTGACCAACTGGCGTAGGCGCGCACTAAGCAGAGGCGCCTGGAAGGATGTGTTGCGGCAGGCCGAAATCCGTTAAACTGGTTGTTATGGCCAATTGAGTAAGTAAGTAATATTTTATTTTTATTTTTCTTTTTTGTTTTGTTCTGTTTTTAATTTTTATTTTATTTCACAAACATATTCAATTTACATAAATTTAATATAAGAATAGAAATAATATTTATTTTTTTTAAATTTAATCTCTTCTTGTAATTGAGTTCTTTTAACCAAGTTTCCCTGATGTGTTTAAGAAAAATATGATGATAAAATTATTAAATAATTTATTTTTGAATATTTTTCCTCAATTAAAATAATTAAGATGTAAGGCTTTAGCTTTTATAAATCAATACATATTTTCTATATTTTTGTTTTTCTTAAATTCAATCATATATTTTTTGCTTAAATTTCTTTAAAAATAACAACATAATCTCTGTACAACTCCTAATTCTTAACTTGAGATTTAAATCTTTTTGCAAATCATTGCAAAAAATATGACAAATTATATGTTTTTTAAACATTAAATTGATTTTTTATTATTTTACAAAAAAACAACAACAACAAAACATATTTTTATTAAATAAAAGTTTTATTTCATTAAAAGAAATATGAGAATGAAAGAAAATTTTAAATTTAAAGAACGTAAAATAAGAATTTTTTAAAATAAGATTCTTAATAAATAAGCACTTTAAGCCGTTTGAATACGGTTCGTACCATCCTGATCGCAATAAATTCGCTTCGTAATAAGGCCCCATGTAAAACGTGAAAATTTAAAACGTTTAGTCACAACATATTGCCAGAATGCCTGAAACAATTTCAATAGGTAAAAAAAACGATACTATACTAGTAAATCAACAAAAAAATTATAAAGTGAAGAGATATTGCCTTAACTTACATACATACCTACCTACATTACGACCTAGCTTCTCACACCACTTATATTGTGAATGTTAATTTTATACATGAGTGGCGGGACCGACAGTTTAAAGTCGACTCCGAACAACGGAATCTTTTTGAGAAAGTTTCCATGGCAATTTTATTATCTCTCTTTTGCCAGAAAACTGCTGAGAGGAAGTCGCCGAAGAAATATTTTCTACATATTTCGTTTTGTTGAAACCCCGGCCTTATTTTTAATAAGCAAACATATTACCAACTAGACTACAGCAACTTCAGAATGCCTCAAGCATTTATATTTGGTAAAATGCTTAAAATTATGATGAAAAATTGTGGCAACTTTTTAAATTTATTTACTTAAACAATTTTTTTTGTTTGAATATTGTCCCCTTTTTCTTATTTTAGTGGTTTTTAAATCGTTTCCGATTTTATTTTATCACATTTGGTCATTATATCTATGAAAATGAACATTTTCTAATCATTTGCTTATTGACGTATCATAACGCATTGCGACGTGTATTGACGCAATGTGACGTAACCTCAGACTTGTTTCAAAATTTACTATTTTTGAGAATTTTAGATAATTTGTGAAGTGCAGGTAATACTAGACTACGATGACTTTAATTTACTTTAAAAATACACTCGCTTTGTGACAATTTTGTTTCCAAAATTGGTCCCGTTCACTAACTCGTGCGCTCATGGAAGAAAACGTTTCGGGATTTCTTTTTATGGGGATATGTTGATTCATTGGATTATGTTGAAGTAGGAACTTTTGAGCTACTAATTGGAAGCCAATATTTACCATTAACGCCATACGGCATATTCATTGGAAAAAAGTAGTCAGAAATTGGACTCTTCACTTCTTCTACTAATCCGGACTGGTGGCGTCGGGCACATCAACGACCTGTGTCTCTTTGCCTAGTTAATGCTACAATAGGACTCTTAACTGTGCCTTCAAAGTCTGCTGCGGATCCATATCCTCTAGGAATTTCTTCGGAGTGATTCGAAGCTAGTGCCGGTTCTATCGGCTTGAATGACACACGTCTATTAGCTACCAGTAGTGGGATTTCGATGCAGGAATTTCCCTCTAATATGCACTGTCCTGCAAGCACGCTTAGATCCGAGGATATAATATGATCTTTGGGATTGTATTCATTTATTTGTTTCAGTTCATTGAAATATGATTTTAATTTGTATTTCTATTCAATTGATGTACAGGATATTTAAAATATTTATGTGTGCGTGTAAAATACTACCAATTATGCAGGATTTCTTACTTTTCATTAAGTTTCTCTTTTTATCTCCTGCCCACTATTTTATCGACTCACTTCTTTCAGCTTTTATCTGTGCTGTATGTTGTGTTGTGTTGTGTTGTGTTCTGTCTTTATCTCGTCCTTTTACAAATGGCTACAACATTTCATATTTTTATTTTCCTTTTCAGTTATCGTTGTTGTAGTCTTGTAGTCTGTAGCATAAAACCATTTATGGATTAAACGAAACAAACTGTACGTGAGAAAATTTTTTCAAAGTTTGTCTGTCTCTCTATCTTTGTGTGTGTATGTGACGGTGTATCCTTTTAAAAGTATTTCAGTTTCGTCGTTACGATAGAGTATTTTACACCAACCAATGCAGATATTTTTCTTTAACTTTGGCATACTTGGCAAAGAAATCAGTTTGTTTGAGGGTGAAATATGAATAGAAAATGTATTTGAATTGTGTACCCCTTTCGGAAAACATTGGAATTCTTGGTTTTTTTTTGTTTTTTCCTTTTTCCTTTTTTTTGTTTTTCTTTACTTTATATGCTGTATTTTAGATTTTATGTTTTAGAAATCCAACAAATATTCGTATTGTGTTGCGTAAAATGGGGAAAACAAAACTCGTGTCTCATGGTAGTCCATACACATTTGTACTCATGCACTCACTGTTGTTTACAAGCAGCAGGTGCGTTTCTCTTAGAAGTATTCCCGTTGCGTGAGTTTCAGTCGCTAATTCAGCCCCTGAAATTAATTACAAGAGTAAGAAAGGCGAAGAGACCATGCCCTTCGAAGGAAATATTTCATAGCCCACCTTACACTCAAGTGCAAAACGGACTTAAAAGACTTCCACAAAAACCCCACAGCATGCAATGTCGGAGGCACAGCCTTAACTACTTGGAATTTTATTGTGTCAACTAAAAAATTACTTTAAATCTATATCGCAACAGATTTCCTTACTTCAGTAATGAGCTTCACACTGCAATTTTTATTATGCTCGGTCCATGGCCGATTCCAAATTCAAAAGACTTAAGTGAAGTGTTGTTGCCGTAGTCTAGCAGGTAGTATGTTGGCTTCTTAAGCCACGGTTCAAACCCTAGGTCAGGCAGCTCAAACAAAGCGAAATATGAAGAAAATATATCTTCGGCGACTTCCCCTCAGCAGATTTCTGGTAAAAACTCTGAGTGTAAAATAAAATTGCGATGAAAACCTTCTCAAAAAATCTATCGTTCAGAGTCGAATGCTTTAAATTGTAGGCCCCGCCACTATGAGTGAAATTAACACACACAACATAAGGGGTGTGAGCAGCAAGGTTGTAATCCTGAATGAAGGGTTGTAATGTAATGTAATTATGTATGCATGTCGTGTATAGGCCTCCACCTACAGATTATGTATAAAAAATTATACCTAGAATTACTATAGAAAAATATCAGCCAAGACTAAACGTCTGAGAGATAGATACAGCTGGACATGGATATATTTGTGAGATATGGAGTGAGGTTGGCCATCAAAAATCTTTAAATCCTTATAACCAAAAGTTCCATGGCTCCAAACTGCAAGGAGCCGTTGGAATTGGTATCTATTCGAAATCAATCGGAATATCCAAGTCTATAAAGCTACCAGATCACTGCAGCGTCTTTCAGGCGGAAGTGTCTGCAATTCAGGCGGCGGTGAAAATTATTGTGGACAAAAATGTTCACAATACTTTCCGATAGCCAAGCGGCTATCAGAGCATTGGATTCTAATGTAATGAACTGCAGGACGGTATACGACCCTCACAGATGTCTCAACGAGGTGGCGAACCGATATGATGTTTTTATCACATGGGAACCGGGACATGGAGATATTCCCGGCAACTGCAGAGCGGATGATTTGGCCAGAAGGGGCGCGACCATCGAACTCTCTGATGCATTCTCTACATTGGGGATCTCTTTGGATGCCTGCAGACTTATAATTGACAATGCAACCGTAGATTTCGTCAACAGAATGTGGGCAACTTCGGTTAAGAGCAGAGCGGCGCAAAAGATCTGGCCGAAGCTGGATAGAAGGCGCACGGCTACTCTGCTTAAACTCCAAAAAAGTAGGCTCAGCGCTGTTATCGAGGTTATTACGGGGCATTGCATTATAGGAACGCATGCGAGGCGTGTTGGCCTTGGACACCTCGCGAATGATTTCTGCAGAAACAGTGGAAATGAAGAGGAAGATGAGACTATCCTTCACCTATTGTGCACATGTCCGGCACTTAGTCGGAGGAGAAAAAGGCACCTGTGTGCCTACTACATGGAGGATATGGGTGAACTGCCATGCATGGATATTGGCAGTCTGAGTCGCTTCATCGAAAGCTCAGAGTGGTTCCTGGAAAAGGGGAGAATGTGAAACTGTGGTATCACAATGAGCCCTGTGTGCGGCCTAAATGTGTCCGCTCATGACTCCAACTAGGGGACAGCCACTTCTACCTACCTACCTATAACCAAAAGCAAAAACACAATGCAAACATCTTCAGAGGCAGCGTTTACGAAAATAGAAGGTAGGCCTTATATCATCTACTGGATATTTTACTCTGAGAAGAAGCAGAATGAGATATTTTGGATCTCATTTCCTTTAGGATAGGGTAGGACTGTGGACTAACTTACTTCTGCCCTTAAATCGAATGGCCATCCATGGCACGATGGCCATTGGCCTTTTGGTAGACTCGAGTCTTTCGGCATTCCAACTAATGACATCAGCAGGAGCTGTGGGTCTGTGGAGGAGGAAGAGACTGTCCTTCACCTCATTGCCCTGCTCTCGTCTGGAAGAGACGGAAGTTTCTGACCTACAAATTTCTGAAATCTTTGACTATGCTTTCGAATATAAGAATTGCTGCAAGAACATTATTAAAAAGGAAAGGTTTTCTGGTGGGTGGTTGACCTCCAGGGTGGAATTAATTCAGTAATTCATCACAATGGGCCTAAATGCTGGCCTAAGTGGGATCTCTTCCTTCGAGAGGGTCCACCAACCAACCTAACCGCCTTTAGGATTATATTACGAATGCGGCCTTGTTTATATGGCTCTATTAGTAATCGGAGGAGAACTGCCTAGTTTGGCTTAGTGGGCCCAATTGAACCCAAAAGAAAATTGAAAAGAAAATTCCCAATTTTTTTTTCGTATGTAACTTAAAATCCGCTTCTGTCTTTTAAGTTTTAAAGAATCAAGAAACACAAGTAGTAGTAGTGATAGTAGTTGTTGTTGTTGTTGTAGTAGTTGTTGTAGATTTTTATTTCAAAAACACCATTATACCTGGTTAATATGCATGCCAAAACGTTTATAATCATAAAATATCCTCTGATACAAATACACTCTTACACCGTGTGTTCTATGTATGTATGTGTCCTTACAATACATGTTATGTATACATCCTGACATACACACATCCTTAGATGCGAAAAGAGGGTATAACTTGTACCTTTTTTCATAAAGACAGTGGTGCGGGAGAGAGAAAAAAATAGTTGACAAGTTTAATAAGTTTTAATTGTGAAGCCCAAGAGGCAATTTAATTGATTTCAATTCAATTAGTAAGTGAAAGTAATTAAAAATTTATAATTTATTTACATGCAAAAAAGAAAAAAATTATTAATTTATATACGTATGTAAGTTGCCATCTTATAGACCAGATTCTCTAGTGAGAACTCAATCCATAAAACACTCATAGGCCTCCACAGTACATGTTAGCCTAGCATGGTAGCCAGAAAAAAATTTTCTCTCATTGAAATATCTTATTTTGTTAACAACATTTTGTTTTTGTTTTACTGTCAATCAATATACCTGATTGTAGAATTAAGTTGCCTGGATTATTGTCTGTTTGGCTGTGTGTCAAAATGGAAAATAATAAAAATGTTTCAGTTGTAAAGTAGTTTCCAAGCATTCATATTTCAACAATTGCATATACGTAGCCCATGTGATAAAGGGGGTTTCTCAATAAATTAAAAAATAAAATGAAATTTATTACAGATTAATAATTAGAGTAGAAACCATGGTTCAAATTCCAGCTCAAATATCTCGAACAAAAAAAATATGAATAATATTTCATTCGACGACTTCCAGTCATCAGGCTTCTAAGAGTACCATGAGAGATTTTAAATAAGGCATCCACTTACTACGCAACGTATTAGACTTCGTCATAGCAAGTGTTCTACGTTAGATAGGAATTCATCGCAGTGACTCTATTTCGTAAAAAAGGAAGAACTTGAAATAATTAGCAGAGTAAGACGACCCTGTTGAGCTTCGCTGGCAGTATAAGGAGACCTAAGGGATACAAGCTAATAATACTGAGATTGATTAAAAGTCATCGTAGTCTAGTAGGTAGTATGTTGTCTCCGTGTTTCAAACCCCAGGTCAGATATCTCGAACAAAAACATATGAAGTTTTAAAAAAGCCATAATGTGGATCGCCATACATATGTACGTAGTAGGTCTTTACAACCCTTCAGTCAGGATAACGACTTAGCCTCTCACACCACTTATGTAGTGTTTGTTAATTTAATCCATAAGTTTAGGGAACTACAGTTTAAAGACGATTCCGAACGACAACATTTTCAGAAACTTTTTCCTGGCAAGTTTTTAACTTACTCTCAGAGTTTTTGCCAGAAATCTGCTGAGAAGAAGTCCCCGAAGAAATATTTTTTTTGATCTGATATCGAACTTGGCCTCACGTCGAATAAGCCAACACATTACCCACTACAATACGGCAAATTTATCGTTTAAATGTCCTTCGCTTCTTTTTATACGAAATGTTCAATTTCTCTGGCATATAAATCAGGCTGAATTTGATCGACGTCGTCAATGGTTATGTAGACTTTGAGCACTACTGTGGCATCTGGCTCTTTCGCATACATCTGCGACATAAGTAAACCCTACAAGAAAAAGTCTAATGGGGGTCAATTCGCACAATGTCGGAGCCAGTTCACATTAACTCCATGATAAGATGACCATGCTCTTAAACCTTTTGTGCAGAATATCCAATGTAGCATGAGCTGTGTGGCACGTAGTACAGTCCTTTTCATCACACTGACGTGAAATGAGCATGCGTTCAAACCAATCGTGTACAACACCTAATGTGGCATTAAATATACGTCAAGTAGCGTCGTCCTGTAGAAATCGCATGTTGTTGCAGTCGCCGAAAGAAATATTTCTTCGTATTTCGTTTTGTTGCAGATGTCTGATCTGGGGGTTTGAACCTCGGCCTCACGTCTAAGTAGCTAACACCGTGGCTACTAGACTATGGCGACTAAGGGTAATAAGCTGGAAATAATTAACGGGGTAAGAAGACCCTATTATGTTTGACTTTATTCTGGCAGAGTAATAAGTACACTCGAAGGGGTGTAGTGTAAGTGGGAGATATTGGTCACTTGGGGCTTTCGTCATCAATGGAATACCACGCTGTTTGACTTTAATTCGGCAGTGTAGGGAAATCTAAGGGTCGTAGTATACTGATCACATGGGACCTTCATCAGCAATGGAATACCACCACACCAGTTGCTTACATACGCCTAAGTTAACGACATCAGGCCAAGCCAGTTGTGGTCTTTATTACTATCGAACAGCTGCCTTCCAAGATCTCGATTGTCAGGTACGTCGAATCGAATCATAGATGTTAGTCTACAACTATACCTGCCATGCTATAAACAAATTTATTTATCTTAGCTATGCAGCATTCAGCTAAAATGAAGTCAATCTGGAGATCAAAAAATTCTCTCACTAACAGGAAGTCGCCGTAGTCTAGTAGGTAGTGTGTTGGCTTATTAGACGTAAAGCCAGGGTTCAAACCCCAGGCCAGACATCAAGCAAAATACAAAAAGTATTTCTTCGGCGACTTCCTCTCAGCAGATTTCTGGCAAAAACAAGAAAGTTTTTCAAAAATCTGTCGTTCGGAGTCAACTTTAAACTGTAGGTCCCACCACTCATGTATAAAATTAACACACACACAACATAAGTGGTGTGAGAAACTAGGTCGTAATCCTGACTGAAGGGTAGTAATGACCAATTATGTATGTATGTATGTATGTATGTAACAGGTGTTTTTATGGTCTCAAAAGGCAATTGAGTAACAGAGATCTTTGTCACGTGACAAAACTGATACCAAGTACCACATTCTCCATTTGCTTCTCGAAACCATGACCGCTGTTACACACAGATTTAGGTGCCTCGGGAGTATTCAAGGAAAAAGGTCTGCATAATATCTTCATTCCAGTTGGAGTTGGCAATGATTTCCGCATGGAAACATACAACACGCTCTATGAATTGTTTAACGATATGTGCGTTATTCAGCCTCTTAGCATTCAACGGCTATGCTGGTTCAGCCATGTTATTAGGATGGAAGAGCATATTTCAGCGAGACTTGTATTTGATGCAGGGACTAGTGGTTTTCTAGTTAAGGGGACGACTGTTTCTGCATTGAGAAACGATTGCGTGTGAAAGTAAAACCTGACGGGTTCAAAAGGTCAATTAAGGAAGTCTGTACGATTAGTGGCACGAGGAAAATTTACTCCAATATATTGTTGACTGCTTCCGCCTAAAATTTACAAAAACACACGCAGAATAAAATCCTCAATAGGATTTTTGAATTTTAAAAACTGAAGAGAGTACGTTTTCCCAGTTAATACATCCGAGATGTCCCTTAACTTCTAATCTCTCAGAGGCTAACATCAACAAGGGGCACCTTCGGAACCATGAAGTGTTCACTTTTGAGAAAGAGTAGAAATCTATGAGAAGTTACGTATCGATGTACGCAATATACAGAGACAGTTATTTCAAGAAAATTAGAGATTGCCACACTTTCATCCTAGAGTCTGCTAGGGTATATCAATCCCTTGTTAGGCAGGAAAAATTTCATTTAAGAAAAAAACGAAAATACATACCTCTTACCTCTTTTAATTACACTCCCACTGGCTTTACCCTTTACCCAGCAGACATTAAAACGCTCAAATTTATCACTCACAGACGCAGTTGTAAAGTAAAACATGATATGACGGTGTATGCTCACCGTGTTCCTTCTTTTTTTTTTTTTTTTTTGTTTATTGTACTTCAAGTTGCAATATAGATTTTTTATATTGTATATGCATGTTGCAACGTGTAAATACTGCATATCATGTCGTATTAACAAGGTTGAATGCCAACTTACAAAACATACATACATACATTCACTCGTATGTATATTCATACCAACCATATCCAGATACCCAGCTACTCGTATGCATTAACAATTGAGTAGAAAATGTAGAAAGATCTCTCGGTACAATATGACACTGGTGATGTCGTCTAGTAAAATCATATGAACGTAAAAAAACCGAGTTAACATGGACTACGTGCCGTTGTCTTGTCTCTACACGCTTAGTTAAAGATTATGAAATCGTTTCTAGTCAGGGATTTCATAGTATTTTTCCCTTTTTGTGTCTCGTTTCAACGTGTAACAGTTGTGTACCAGCAGCAGTAGCAGCAGCAGGAGCAATTTGTTTTGCGAAATACTTATCGTTTTCAATGAAGCTTTATTTGCCGGGTAATGTGAACTATTTTGCGAAGAAAGAGAGAAGACAAGAAAAAAACAGAACTAAATTGTTATTAGTATGGCATTAAAGGATGTTATGGGGACTTAATGAAGAGAAGAAATGATTTGACGTAATATGAGTTCATTGGTGGGTTCTTAAAGTGATTGAAGTTTGGTTAAAAAGGATTTTAAATTATTTTCTTTTAAAAAATTGGAATTTCATTTCTCTTTATATTCTTAGAGGCAGTGCCACTTCTTGAGTAAAAAATTAATTGTCTGTCAGCGAAGATCCTTACCGCTACACACATTAAATGCTCACAGAAGGTGATGCTTGTAGGCAAACTAAAATCCAAGAACATTAGTTGATCAATTAATGAAAGGCAACAAGGCAGAGAAATAACAAGGGAAAGGGAAAATGCTTTAGGACACCCCCAACTTCCTTAAGGAACGCAAAGGAATATTAAGTATACTCCTTAAATAATGTAGCCAGGAAACTCACTTGACCCATGAATAGTAGGTCGTTGATTATTATAGCGTCCAATAAAATGCATACGTACATGTATACATAATTGGTCATTACAACCTTTAAGTTAGGATTACGACCTAGCTGCTCATACCACTTATTTTGTGTGTGTTAATTTCATACACGAGTAGCGGCAGATTTTTTGGGGCTTTTCATGGCAAATGTATTTAGGTTAGGTTAGGTTAGAGGACGTGTACTTGTCAATTAAGACAAGTACAGTACCCGGGGGTCGAATTGACCCATTGTACAACGTCCTAGTTTCTCACACCACTTATGTTGTGTGTGTTAATTTTATACAAGAGTGGTGGGACCTACAGTTTAAAGTCGACTCCGAACGACAGATTTTTGAGAAACTTTTTCATGGTAATTTTATTTACTTTCCAGAGTTTTTGAAAGAAATTTGCTGAGAAAAAGCCCCGAAGAAATATTTTTTCCATTTTTCGTTTTGTTGCAGATGTCTGACTTGAGTTTTTAAACGTGGCCTTACGTCTAAGTAGCCAACACACTATACACTAAAATACAATAATCCAACATATTTTATTAGAGAGGTTTGTTTCTAGGCAAATGGCAACCCTATAGTTCTAGAAATTGCTATGGTAAACGAATTAGGTTTCGTTACAAAATTGATGAATAAAACTGAAATTAAAGAAACAAAAATATTAAAAGATATGGAAAATGATTTGCAACAAGTCTGTGTTCCTTAAAAGAAATAAAAGAGTAAAAAGAATACCAATGAATGAGCCAACATTTGTGGAACTACGTGCTAACTAAATAGCAAAAAGATTGAAGATCTATGAGTTCACTTGGAACTTGAAAATGTAGACGACTTTAAGGAATTGTAGATTTCTTTTGGTCATGTCAATAGAGAGTTTAATACCATCCCATTTACTAAATTATTTGTCAGATATGTAGTAAGAGTACAGACAAATATTAGCCGCATAGGTGCGGTCCACCAGTTATTGATTCATATTTCATGTAATGCCTAGTACTGGCATGTTTATATCATTAAATCGGGGATAATATTGTAGCTCTACCTCAGAGATACTTCCCCTATTAGCAGTTTGGCTTTCTTGGCGTGCAAGAATCTACAGTAACCCGGAATGTGGAAAGATATCTCAAGAAGAAACTTCACAGAGGAAGTTCTACAATCTATGTTGCTTTGGAACGCCTGAGTAGATATCAACCGTGTCTTTGGAGGTGGCCATGATACAGTACCAGTCATCCCTATTTGGAATTCTATTGTGAAATCTAATATTCAGATTCAGTTTCAGGTGCAACCTGGAATTCCTCAAATAGGAAATCTAGCGTACTATGCCAGTTGTAAGGACAACGATCAGTCTAGTTCCTGGTGATATATAAATTTGTAAAAATTTACAGAAAATATTTCAAGGAATTCCCGCATAACTTCAAATCAAAGGGCGTCAGGAGTTACATGGACTCTATACGTCAACACAACACCCGCCTCTACTGGGTTCCGGAATGAATTTCGTGTGATCGCTGCAAATCATAATGTAAAGGCACATGGTCTGGAATATATTGTGGATTCATCAAGGCTTCCCAGCTAAGCTCTCTCAAGATAAAGAGTTTCTACGGAGTCACCAAAGCTGTGTAAGGTCTGGTATATTTATGATAGAATACGCCAAGTTGTACCGGGTGGGCCATCTATCGGTTTAAATTTGAATCACAGATTCTTTCGAATCTGGCAATACTTATGGCATTCTATTTGGTCATAAAATTCAGTATATTATCTCCACTGAACGTAATGAATCGATTTACGTTTGAGCAACGTTGGGATTTATTGAGTCAATGATGCACTACACGATGATGTGATTTAGCCAAAAAAAAATTCT
This sequence comes from Sarcophaga subvicina, assembly GCA_936449025.2. Classification (NCBI taxonomy): domain Eukaryota; kingdom Metazoa; phylum Arthropoda; class Insecta; order Diptera; family Sarcophagidae; genus Sarcophaga; species Sarcophaga subvicina. The sequence goes on from OW388084.2 coordinate 28,045,032, forward strand.
TTTCGGATAAAGTTTAATTTCATCTTGGTAGGTACGTAAATAAGCGAAGTTGCCGCATTTGGGGCTCAAAAAACACACACGTGGTTATAAAAACACACACGTGGTTATACAGAAGCCAATGCACCCGTTGCGAGTCACTGTTTGGTGCAGCTTATGGAGTGGAGGCATCATTGGCCCACATTTCTTTGCAAATGAGGACGGTGCAACTATTACGGTTAATGGGAACACCTATCGCACCATGATAATCAATTTTTTTATACCCGCTCTTCATGGTATTGATGTGAACGATGTTTGATTTCAACAGGATCCTGCAACTTGCCACGCATCTCATGCCACAATCGATTTATTGCGTCAAACGTGTGATGGCCTTTAATTAGCCAAAATGGTAATGTTAATTGGCCACCAAGGAGCTGCGATTTGACACCGTTGGACTATTTTCTGTGGGGCATCGTTATAGAACAGTGTTATGCCGACAAACCAGAGACAATTGAGCATTTGAAGGCCAACATTTGAGATGCCATTACTCTCGAAAGAGTGATCGAAAATCTGTCCGATCGAATAAGATACTGTGGGGCTAGCCATATGAATGAAATAATATTCCATTTCTAATCGGATTGTACTCCACAAAAAAAAAAATGTGGCAAACGGTTTCAAACCATTTTTGTTTTATTGCATTTTTAAATTAAAATGTTTATATGGCCCACCCTTTAGAAACCTATAATGAACAATTTATTTCCAATCTCGCCCAACACAGACCATTACCTTTGTTGGTATTAACCTTGGCATTGTCACAATGTCTATGAAACTTCACCTTGCTTTGTCCATTCTCTCTTACATGCATTTTTATCGCATGAGATTCATTTGTCATCGCCTGTAATCAATTGTTACAGAAATGGTGCGATTTAATAACATAATAATTTTATGAAACAAAAAAAAAAAAAACAAGAAGAAGAAATTATTGTAACTGCGTTAATAAGCCGCTTTTAAAAGAAAATGAAAAAGTTTTTGTTTTTTGTTTGTTGCCCAAAAATTAAACAGAGATTAAAAGTTTTCAATTGAAACTAAGAAGTTGTAATCTATACTAATGGACTTTTAGTTCTATTGGCCTTATTCTCATTGCAAAAGTTCACTTAAACTTATGCTTTAAGTAGATGTCATCTTCTACTATTCAACTACCACTACCACCACTGGCAATAACACCGATATTATCACCGCCGCCATGGAGGCCATCAACTTAATCTGATTATGACCCAATTCCTTGGCCATTTAGTGCAGCTGTTCTACATACACACTTCAACTTTATTATTCTCATACTCTGTAGTCGTAATAGAGTTTATGAAGTCAACTTTTAATGGGGTGTCCTATATAGCAGCAATCCATCCATCCGTCCATTCATTCATCCATCCATTAACATTTTCTGGCCAAATAAAATTCAATTATCTGTTGGCGGACTTTAATCATAATGAATGAACCGAAATGAACGAAATGAACAAAGTGTAGGAAAAGTATGAAATGAATGAATGAATGAAGTGAATGAACCAGTCAATGTCAAAGTTGTAATCAAAATGGAAACAAATTAAAATTAAGAACTAAATTATAAACTTAATGGTGGCCACAACAGAACACAACAGCAACAACAGTTCTTATTAAAAATAAAAATTTTTGAAATAATGCCACTACAACTTGAAATTTTCTTTAAAAAACAATGAATTTTCTTCTTCAACTTCATTTAATAGTCGTAAAGCAGCAGCAACAGCAACAACAACAACAAAATATAGAATTTTATATTTGAAAACTTTGTCACTAAAAATTTTGTATCTCTTCATCAGCAATTGCCATTAATAAGGCCAAAAGATGTCGAAAAGAGAATTTCAAAGTGGTTTTGTTTTTGTTTTCTTTGTATTATTCTTGTTGACATTTTAACGAGATTGTTTTGACAACTGCGAAAGGACATTAGAGGCACAATACACTCTGAACAATTTTTGGAAAACTCTTCTACTCACACTTTTCTACATTCACTCACCCAAATACAAACAAGATAGACAATCCAAAGAGAACAGAAATCTCACTTTCGAAGTAATGTCAAGTATAGGGAGTCATAAGAATAATTTTTAATAGATACCCTGAGCATTTATCTTTGATGTACCCATCTGATAAGATATTTGTATCTCTCGTGGAATTCAGTATATAGGTTTACTAAAACGGTGTAGTATCCATTTTTGTGCGAAGGAAAGAAGGAGGCATAAATACTCCTAAATTTATGCTCCAATTCGTTCCATGTAGTCAGTAACGTAGTCATAAAACTGTCCAACTACTGGGGAACAAAACTCTAGACTTTCTTAGTTACTATAACTAGCAGACCTATAAACCCAAATTTTGATACCCGAATAAATTGGATTTACGAAGAGTCCAACTTCTAAATTCTTATAGACAGCCTGATCACTGCAGTGTTCTCCAAGCAGAGGTCATGGTAATTTTGTATGCGGCGCAATGCTTGTTGATTGGCGCAATTTTCCCTGAAAATCTCTTGATTTACGCGGATAACGAGGTTGCAATTCAATCCCCTACGAACGTAGTTTCAACGTCCGCCCTTACCATTGATTGCCAAGGATTTCTCGGAGAAATTTCGTCTCACATAATTGATCGTTACAACCCTTTAGACAGGATTTCCTCCCAGCTTCTCAAAACACTTATGTTGTGTGTGTTAATTTTATAAATGAGTGGCGGGTCTTACAGTTTAAAGTCGTCATGGCAATGTTTTATTTAGTCTCAGAGTTTTTGCCAGAAATCTGCTGGGAGGAAGTCGCCGAAAAAATATTTCTTTTCATGTTTCGTTTTCTCAAATAAGCCAACACTCTACTTACTTGACTACGTCGACTTAAAATTTCCGATACTCCAAAAGTAACTCTTATATGGCTTCAGGGACATAGAGATATCCTTTGAAATTGCATTGCTGATGAGATGGCTAAAAACGGTATGCAGCTGGCAATCTCCCACATGTTGCAAGGATTACTGGGAGGTAAATACGTAGGGAGGCTCAATCTCGTTGGCAGCAGGAGAGTACATGCAATATTGTCAGACTCTGCTAGACACGTATGGACGAGAAGAGTACCGAATCACTTCTATCCTTAAATAGTATGGCCCTTCATCGCACAATAGCGGTTCTTCAGGGCCACTGTCCTTTTGGTAGACATGCCGCAAGACTCAGCATTCTAACTAATTAATTCTGCAAAAGCTGTGGGTTTGAGGAGGAGGAAGAGACTGTCTTTCACCTCGTATGCCAGGGCCCTACTCTTGTCATGAAGAGTTTGAGGTTTTTGAAATTGGTTCTCATTTATTCAGTCTATTTTGCTAAATCACCATGGATGGCTACAGCTTTTAACAACACTTGCAATTAATCAAGTTGATTATCAAAACAACTTGTGTTTCGCCTATTTTATGATCATCATAATCGAGGAGACTATCATCTCCTATGGAGATGATGTAAACTGATCACCGAGTTTCTGTAATTTGACCCCAACAGACTTTTCTTGTAGGGTTTTCTTAAGTCGTAAATGAATGCAAATAAGCCACAAACCACAACCGTCCTCAAAGTCAACATAACCCATGCCATCGATCAAATTCAGCGCATATTTTTGAGCCAATCATAGAGTCCATCATATTTACATCATAGTAATTATAATTATAATGAAAACCCCGTAAAAAATTCAATAAACAAGAGAAATAAAAGTAAGTAAGCAAATAGAAGTCGCCGTAGTCTAGTAGGTAGTCTGTTGGCTTATTAGACGTGAGACATCGGTTCAAATCCCAGGTCAGACATTTCTGACAGAACGAAATATGAAAAAAAAATTCTTCGGCGACTTCTTCTCAGCAGATTTCTGGCAAAAACTCTGGGAGTAAATAAAAAATTGCCATAAAAAGCTCCTCAAAAAATCTGTAGTTTGTTCATTCACAATCAGTGTTGAAAAATTCAGTACTTCGTACTTTTTTCAGTACATTTTCATTTCAAAAATACCAAAGTACCCCCGCTACGCTTTCAGTACTTTTTTATTATTACATATGTACTTTCTCTTGCGTTTTTCAACTATTAATGCATTAGCAATATGTTCAACGTAATGTTAAAGCTAGAATTAGGCTTTAGCCCCGATTAGCCAAACGTCCACGAAACGTAAATTTGTTTTTAGAATACGAAAAGCAATGAAAATGTTTGCCGAACCGTAATGTAATTTCGGTAAGCATTTGTATTGCTCTTCATATGCTAAAAATGAACGTATGTTACATAACGTTCCATCGACGTTTGACTAAACGGGGCTTTTACGTTTTGTTGCCTTCCGAATCAGCTGGTTTTGTTTTGTATGTGGGAAACATGAATAAGTCGTTAGTTTTTCTGTTCCGACCCGTATGTGTTAAATATAAATAAATAAATAGTCTAGTAGGTAGTGTGATGGCTTACTAGACATGAGCCCACGGTTCAAACCCCATGTCAAGCATCTGCAACAAAACCAAATATGAAAAAATATTTCTCCGGCGACTTCCTTCTGGCAAAAACTCTGAGAATAAATAAAATTGCCATGATAAAGTTCTCAAAAATCAATCGTTCGGAGTCGACTTTAAACAGAAGATCCCGCCACTCATGAATAAAGTTAAAACTCAAATTAAGTGGTGTGAGAAGTAAAGTCATAATTCTGATTGAAGGGTTGTAATGACCATTTATATAATGACCATTATATATGTGTAGTTATAACTGGACACTGGCCCCTAGGTATAGACGTCCAAAAGCTGGGAATTGTAAGGACGAGGAAAAAGTACAGACAACAGAACATCTTCTTTGTCGTTGTCAAGGACTTGCAAACCTGAGACTGTTTGAATTATTGGGCATCCAGAGTTTCACACGTTCATAAATCTATTAGTATTGCAGGAAAATAGCAGCCTGGCGCCTGTAACACTATTAGTGTTACAAGATAACATCTTATTGTGAACCAAGGACCCAAGTACACTATATTTTTAAGACATCTGCCAATTAACCCTCATGTATAACTATATATATATATATACATATATAAGATTATATACCTAAGATTACTGGAACAGCCAGGCAGACACAAAATAAGTGAATTCATTCAAGCATAAACCGATTCCCTGTTAATCTTGGATGTCTTGAAAGGAAAAGAGTAAAAAATAGCAGTAAAGCCAGTAAAACCCATTATAACCTATTACATCAGGAATATACATATGTATGTAAACTTTTCATATGTAATTACAAAATCTATACTCTGCCTTGCTTGTAAATTTCTAATAAATCTCTCCATTGCCTCATCCTTTACATAATTTTTTCTTTTCAAATTAAATTCAATTCGTCTGTATTTATTTATTTTCTTTCTGCTTGCATATAAAATTTCTAATTCAAATCAGTTTGAATTTATAAAAGAAAACAAGAGCAAAAGCAACAGCAGTAGCAGCAGCAGCTTTACTTTATTTAAAAATTTTTATTTAATTTTCATTTAAAATACGAACATAAATAGAAAATGGAAAAATGAAACTCTTCTGCTCCTACACAGCTTGAAGGAAAAATCTCTTTATAAAGTATTAGTAACTGGAAAAAAGAAAATAAACAGGGAGAGAGAGAGCATGGGAGAGAGGGAGAGAGAAAAACTAAAAGAAAATAAAATTATTGAAGTAAAAAGCTGATTTAGTTTCTTCTTTTGTGTTCCCTAAACATTTATAAGTATGGCACAAACCCAGGAGAGAGCGAGAGCGAGTAGGGCAAAGGCATAAGGAATAAAGTAAAAGAATTTGTATGTGTATGCTTAATTATGATATTGTGCATGTATTTGTAAGCAGAGAAAGGAGCAGAAGAGAACAGGGAAAAAGGAGAAGAGGATTTTTAAGCAAGAAATAAAGCAGCTTTTGTAAATTAAAATGTTTAAAGTTATTAAACTGTTGCCATTTAATTGTACACACAGACAAGTGAATTATTAAAATGCGTTGAGCAGGAGGGAGTAAGTACGGGTGAGAGAGAGAATCTTTTATGTCTTTCTACTCATTTATTATCATTTCCATTTTTGTTAAAGTGAAAAGACTTTTAAAGTATAGCATGGGCATTAGCACAGAGCAAATGAATGAAAGCAACTGAAAGAATATTAAAATATTAGAGGATTTTTACTTCTCACTCACACTCTCCTTGCATTACTTACTTACCCATACCCATACGCATTGCCACTTTTAAATATTTTAAAGCCACCATGTTGCATGAGGCATAAATACATAGAATGTAACCACTATAGGACTGATGATGATTGAGGGAAAACTTACTTGTTAAATAATCGTAAAAACGGTACTTAATTTTGCCAACCTTATTAAGATCTGGCAGCCTTTTATTATAAAATGTTCCAAAAGAAATATTATGCCATTGGAACAGTGGCTTCTTTTACAATAATTGTGACTTCAATTTCTTATTGATACCTTTTTCATGGCATATTCAAAAGAATGAAAATTAAATTTGAAAAATACAAAACAATTCCTTCGAAATCGTATCGGGTGGACCATCTATTGATTTCAATTTGAAGCATCCGTTCTTCCAAATCTGGCAATAATTATGTCATTCTATTCTGTCACAAAATTCAGTATCTTATCTCCACTGAACGTAATGAATCGATTTACGCTTGAGCAACATCAGGATTTATTGGAAATTTATATCTAAAATAAGGACAATTGGTCGGAAATTGAACGAAAATGTCGTACAAAATTTGGGCGCAGAGAAGGACCAACGCAAGTTTATGACTAAAGTTCGGTTTCATTGTTGATGCGCTAAGACGTAAAAGTGCTCGTACAGTACGTACACCCGAAAATATCGAAGCTGTGACTGAGAGTGTGCGTGAGGATCCATAAACGTAAACTCGTCAATGTCTTCAAGAATTGAAAATATCAGGCACCGGTTTACGTCGAAGTTTGCGAAAAGATCTCGGTATGACGCATTACAAAATTCAATTGGTTCATGAGTTGAAACCGCCTGGTCATCCGCTTCGTTGTCGCTTCGTCAACGAGAAACTGCACGATGATGTCGATTTTGCAAAAAAAAAATCAGCTTATCAGGATGAAGCTCATTTTCATATTGCTGTGTACGTTAATAAGCAAAATTGCCGTATTTGAGGCTTTGAAGTGGTCTTACAGAAACCAATGCACCCACTACGAGTGACTTTTTGATGCGGCTTGTGGAGCAGCAGCATCATAGGCCCAATATTTCTTTGAAAATGAGCAGGGCTCAACCATTACGGTCAATGGAGACACCTATCGCACCATGATAACCGATTTTTTATACCCGCTCATCATGGTATTGATGTGAACGATGTTTGGTTTCAACACGATGGTGCAACTTGCCATACATCTCATGCCACAATCGATTTATTGCGTCAAACGGTTGATGACCATTTAATTAGCCGAAATGCTGATGTCGATTGGCTGCCAAGAAGCTGCGATATGACACCGTTGGACTATTTTCAATAGGGCGCCGTTAAAGAAAAGTGTTATGCCGACAAAACAGGGTCCATTGAGCATTTGAAGGCCAACATTCGTGATACCAATCAGAGATCAGCAATGAGTATTCAAAAAGATGAGTAGATTCGAATTATACTCATAATTTCTGATACTTATACGCATTCATACTTATTTTAATATCATACTCATACTACTCATATTCAAAGTCTGAATATGTACTCATACGTAACTATAGGCATGTTGTTGTTGATTTTGACTCTCCTTTACTCAACATTTACAAAAATCCCAAAATAAGTATGATTCGCATACGAACACTACAATACTGTCTAGATGGCTGGGTGTTTGCTTTGCTTGCTGTCTCCGTCTTTTTCTTGCTTCTTTTTTTGTAAATGCAACAACAATTAAGACTGTAGATTTTGATGAATGATTCGAATCATTTATGAGTATTATAAGTATTTTTCTATGAGTTATTAATTTGAATGAGTAGGCGTATGAATCCAACATATTTCGAATGTTATGAGTTTGATGTCAACGTTGTACTCATACTCATTGCAACTTGTACTTATAAATCAATGCTGTACTGAGTACGAATGAGTCAGAGTAGTTGGATTTGAATACTGTTGACTCACTTATACTCAAAATTTCATGAGTACTTATGAGTAGCGAAAAAACACATGAGATCAAATAGCGTCCAATGAATCCCGAAAAAATTACTGTTTGATGTGGATTTTGGGCTGGCGGCATCATTGTTTTATATTTCTTTGTGAACTACGTTAGCCAAGCCATCATTCTCAATGGCAATAACTATAGGCAGATGATTACTAAGTTTTTTTGGTCTGGCTTTAATGATCTGAACACCAGCAACATGTGCTTTCAACAGGACATTAATATGTGCCATACAGCATATGCCACATTGGATATTCTACACGAGCAATTTCACTTAACATAACATAATCCTTCAGTCAGGATTACGACCTAGTTTTTCACACCACTTGTGCTGTGTGTGTTAATTTTATACATGAGTGGCGGGACCTACAGTTTAAAGTCGACTCCGAACGACAGATTTTTGAGAAACTTTTTCATGGCAATTTTTATTTTACTTTCAGAGTTTTTGACAGAAATCTGCTGAGAGGAAGTCGCCAAAGAAATACTTTTTGTATTTTTTTTTTTTTGTTTTGATATCTGGCCTGGGGTTCGAACCCTGGCTTTACGTTTAATGAGCCAACACACTACCTACTAGACTACTAGACTACGGCGATTTCAGGGCACGGTAATCTCATATGGATGTGATCGAAAAGTACCAATTTTAGTATCATATCGATTTTATATCATAAATTCGTATAATGTGGTACTATGTAGCCGCCATAGTAAGCCAGGATTCGAGCCCCAGGCCAGACATCAAAACAAAATATAAAAATCATTTCTTCGGCGACTTTCTCTCAGCAGATTTCTGGCAAAAACTCTGAGAGTAAATAAAAAACTGCCGTTCGGAGGCGACTTCAAACAGTAGGTCCCGCCATTTATGTGTAAAAATTAACGCACACAACATAAGTGGTGTGAGAAGCTAGGTCGTAATCCCAACTGAAGGGTTGTAATGGCTAATTACACAGCCTTGCAAATTTGGACCTTTTTTGTGCAAATAAGATGGCTCCACGTGTTTCCGAAGGTATTTTGAGCGCTGAACACTTTCCATCACGTCAGGTTTTCGAGAAAAAGGGGGTTGAAACCCCCTAAAAATAGCGTTTTTGGCTTTTTTTGGAAAATTATAGAGCTAAACACTGACGTGCTAGAACCATCGCTATTGTCAGAAATTGACAATTGATCTTTGCTCTTTAAAATGAGCCCAAAGCCAAATTGGTTGCATGCACCCTTAAAGAAGGGGGTGGGTTTATGTCAAGGGGTGCAAGAGAAAAAAAACACATTACGGAGGTCCTTAAAAATTAATCAGATTTGCTTAAAAATTGTTACTCAGGGGTTTTTGGGGTCGCTGATTACAGATTATAGAGCTAAACACTGACGTGCTAGAACCATCGCTATTGTCAGAAATTGACAATTGATCTTTGCTCTTTAAAATGAGCCCAAAGCCAAATTGGTTGCATGCACCCTTAAAGAAGGGGGTGGGTTTATGTCAAGGGGTGCAAGAGAAAAAAAACACATTACGGAGGTCCTTAAAAATTAATCAGATTTGCTTAAAAATTGTTACTCAGGGGTTTTTGGGGTCGCTGATTACAGATCTTCATACAGATTTAAAAAATTCAAAATGGCGGATCCAATATGGCGGTCAAGTAAATCTGATTAATTTTTATAAACCTCGACCGCCATATTGGATCCGCCATTTTAAATATTTTAAATCTGAATGAAGATCTGTAATCAGCGACCCTTCGGAAACACCTGGAGCCATCTAATTTGCAAAACCCTTGTAGGGCTGTGTTATGTATGTACTATGTAGAAATTTTTCCCCAAAAGGTACTATTGGTGGTACTTCTTTCTATTTCTTAAGTTTTAAAACATTTTTTAAATAAATTTTTTTATTTTTTTTATTTCTTTTTTTTAATTGGAAGATTGCTTATTAAAAATGCATAGTTTAGTACACCATGTTAATAAATTAAAGAATATCTACCCCGCAAACCACTGTACATATCATTTATAGTTTTATCAGTGGTATTCAAAGTATATGAAGCCTGTAAAAGAGGTTATTGGTAACAAGAAAAGCTTCAATTTGAAAAAAGGTAGCAGAGAAGTAGTAGATCTTCTTCTTATTCTTATTTTTTCTTTTAAACGGCAACTTTAAAGAAATAGTAGTGGAAGTAGAAATGGTAGCAATAGAAGAGGATGTAGTAGTAGTAGTTGTAATAGCAACAACAACACACTTATGCGCTTCAATGAAGCACGTAATTATCAAATAATTGGATGCGACACCAGCTGTAAAATTTAAAAGAAAAAAAATTGAGAAAAATGTGAAGAAATTCTCTTTCAGAAACAAAGACCAGAACAGCAAGACCAACAACAGCAAAAAAATCTTAAAAAGTGCGTTCTAACAATGTTACGTTGTTTTCTTCATCTAGAAGATACCAAACCATATCGTCGTATAGAGTTCGTATAGCCAAAGAGAATTTGTAACGAATTTAAGCAGCAGAAAAAAAATCACGTTGACAGTTGTGTCAATGCCATTAAGGACTTGAAAGGACAAGAACTACTCTAGTGAACCAGATTTTCAATGGAAAGTGCTTAAAAACTACTAAAAATAACTTAAAATGTTATTAAGAAATTATAAAAGCATACGAAAAGCATGAAATGAAATTAAAATTAAAATTTCTAAAGATTGCAATGCTCAGATGATTAAATGATGAGGAGATTGAAATAAGAAATTGTGTGGCATACATAAGAGGAGAAATTTTATTATTTTCGTTAAGGTCAGTTGAATATCATTTAGGATATCAAAATAAATATCTAATCTTTGTTAACAAAGGTAGTTAGGTAGTTTTAAGCTCACTTGAGCAAACATAGCGGCCTGTTGTGATGCCACAGATAAGCGCAGTCCCTGTGCTAATCGAACTCCACTAAACTAATCGAAAAAGTTAGTCAGCACAGTGGCTATGCAAAAGTGATAGCATTTTGTGTGTGTCTAGAATAAGTCCATCAAATATTGTTATAAAATAAGGGATAATAAAGTACTAAAGAATAGATTAAGAAAGTTTCCACCTCTAAAGGCACTTGTCAAAAGGTTTTTATTTCAGATAATTCTACATGACATTGGACCCCACACGCCGGGTTGGTGCTCCTGTAACACGATAAATTTGCCTTGTGGATATTACTTTCATCCTTCAATCACAAGCTAATTATTTCGTTAGTGCTTAATTAGTCATTACAAACCATTAGTCAGGATCACAACCTAGCTTTTCTTACCATACATCCTGTATGTATAATATGAGCAATGAGTGGCGGATCTTACAATTTAACGTCGACTCCATGCAACAGATTTGAGAAACTTCTCATGGCAATTCTATTAACTCTCACAATTTTTGCCACGAGACTGCTGAGAGGAAGTCACCGAATGAAATTTTTTTTTTCACAACCCAGCTCAGACGAAAAAACGAAAAAAAAATATTTCTTTCGGAAATTTCCTGTTCTTCTGGCGAAAACTCTGAGAGTAAATAAAATTGCATGAAAAGTTTCTCAAAACAAAATCTGCCGTCCCGACTCGACTTTAAACAGTAGGTCCCAACTACTCACGAATAAAAATTAACGCACACAACATGGGTGATGTGAGAAGGTAGGTCGTTTTCCTGCGTAAAGGGTTATAATGATCAATTAACTAAGTAATGTTGGTAAGTAAGTATGGATGTTATGTTATTATTAAATATTGGGACTTTAGTTCAGGTGGAAAGTGGGAAGAAGCCCCAATTCACGTTAAGCGCTGTATAAAGGTAGTCACTCTCTACCTTTTCGATTCTGTTCCTGATGTTCTAACCTGGGGTTTAAACCGAGGCCTCACGTCTAATAAGCCAATAGACTACAGCGACTACACCTCTTAGAGCCATTAAGATAAATTAGTCTGATAGAGTTTCAAAGACCTTTTCGATATTCTGCAATTCTAATCAATAAATGTTTTGACAAAAAGATACAACAGATAGGAAACTAAATTATGTGGCTAGTATGTCAAGCTTTTTCAGCTTGAAGAGATTTCATGCTGGCATATAACTCTTTGGCTACACTTCTTTAGCACTGTACTTTACAACAATATATACCATATAGCAATAACCAGCTGTACTCTGTTAAAAAACCGAAAAAAATTTTTTTTGCACAATCAAGTTAAATAAATTGTTCAGAGGCCTTAAACTAATCCTTTATTTTATGCCACAGCCACTAAAGTTTTCATTTTTATCCCATTGGAGAATTACAATCATAATGAACTTCATTCACACCCGCACATATCATATTTCATTATAACTTCTAATAATCTCATCATAAATTTATGGTTCAACCTTTTGTTTTTTCTCTTTTTTTTAATTATATAAACACACACACATACATAAATTCAGGACACTTTATAAATAAATAAATAAAAAAACAAACAAACGGTTGAAAAATTAAATTGTTTTAATGAAAATTCTCCAGGGTAACCGAAGCATTGGTGGTAATGGATTCTCATTATTTTTTAAAATTTTTTTTATCAGGTTTTTCCAAATTAAAGAGACAAAAAACGAAAGGAAAAACACAATAGTCGTGTGCTGTGTTTAATCATAACTGATGCATGTATTGGTGTTGTTGTTGTTGTATAGCTATAATTTATTGAGGTAGTGTTAATAATGTTAATTAATTTTATTTATTATGAATTGCACAGAAAAATAATCACAGCAAAAAAGCAAAAAAAAAACAGAAAAAAATGAAAAGAGAATGTGTATTATTATTACACTTCATAAGCACACAAATACCCATACAAACATGCATGTACGAGGTTAGATAAATAATATAAATAATATAAATAAAGTACAGGTTATTTTATTTCTCAACAAAGTGCTCACAAGGTAAGGTTGTAAGGAACTTTTAACTGAAGGATCATTACTGACTCATACATACTACAAAGGAGAGTTATCTCGAGATTGATGTGAAATATCACTGTGAAGGAGATGTTAAAAACTTCAACGGTGTGGTTTTCAGGTACGAGGACGATCAGCACGTTATGATGTCGGACTTTGATTTGCACAGTCTTTCCTTGAGATGCAAACAGGTTTTAAAGTTTGCATACTCCTCGACCCAGGAAAGCGTTAAGGTTCTCTTATACTCTATTTAGTAGAGTATTGTCGCAATGGGGCTTGTATTTTACTGTCTTACAGTTACTTCAAGGAAATGTGTTGGAGGCAATAAAAAAAGAACTTTAAAATTTTAACGTAGGACACGTCTGCCACCTAGAGCACATAAGATTGTAGTCCATTGACCAATGCGTTACACAAGGAAATTGTTCTTTTGTCGCGCTATCCGTAAGTGGAATTCACATCCCATTGCTTGGGCCTACTTTGTCTATTGTTCACAGAAAAGCAAACTATAAGCGCACAATATTAGACTTGAGATAAGTAAGATGAAATCAAAGGCTAAGAGAAAAAAATATTAGCGCAGCACCAGTTCTGTCATAGCACATTACACCTTCAAGAGGTACATAGGTAAGATTTTTAAGACTTCGACCAGACCTTGTATACTGGCTGTATTAGGTCGTAGTGAAACAAACCTTACTATACTTTGCTATACTCAATGGTCTGTGCTCTGACCCTCCACCGAGTTGATGGCAGTAGGGCTCAATTCAGTTAAATTATGGTCAACTTTGACTACGGACATGACACATCCAGATCGATTTTATGGTTTGTTTTAATTTTCTGAATATGACATTCGATTTTAGAATTCAAAATAGGATTTTCTAGTATGACCAATGGAACGCAGATTACATAGTTAGATTCTGATATTAAAATTTTTTACAAGCTGCCCTGACGACTGCAGTACTTTCCGTCCGATGTAATGGCCATTTTGAAACCGTCGCTATTATTGTAGCAGGATTTTTCCCATAAGTTCCTTATTAGAGTTAACACACGGTAGTGTACGTCTACGAATGTCAGAGATTTACCGGGTACGGGTAATTACGTTGCTGATGAAAGACCAGAGCTCACCGAAATGTTTCCGAAAAGTCTTAATTGGACAGACAACTTTGTTGTATTCTTGTATCATTCTCGGTTGCGAAATGTCTCATGAACTCGAGGATCACAGAGCATCCCCTCTTCTCAAAAGAATTATATGCACCTCAAATTTATTGACAGAATGTGATGTTTTGGTTAAAATCTTCATAAAATGCTTAGGAAATACCTAGCAGTTGTGGCAGATGTAGTCCGTATTATAATGAGGCATTATAGGACTCCAGTGAAATATACCTCTTTTCAGGGAGGCTGCTAACTTATACTGTTTTAAGATAACCTATTGACCCAACCTCGTATACAGCTGCATATAAAGAGATAAAAGTAGAGAGAAAGGTAAAGAGAAATGGAATACGTTACAGTAGAGGTAAAAAAATGTGACATTTGTAATGAAAATGTAATTGAATTTTGAATTGCTTGGAACTATACAACTATAAATATGCATACACATGCACAGATACACAATCTCTCTCTTTCTCTCTCTTTCTCTCTCTTTCTCTCTCTTTCTTCTGTGTATGTAGATGGTTTATATACTCATACTTTAAATTTTGAGAGAAAAAATAATAATAATTACTCTCACTCTCCCTCTCTATCTCTATCCGCACGGTATGATTCGTTTACTCACACTTTTAATACCTGCAAACCAATACAAATACAATAACAAATATAAACATATTAAAAAGTCATTTATAATTTATGATTAAAAAAAAAAGAATTGAAAAAAAAGAATATAAAAACAACAACAACAACAAAACAGCAGCAGCAATAATAATAATAAAATAAAATTATTTTTCATTTTACAAGGCCCCTGCAGCATATGAGTATTTTAATTTGTGTATTTAATTTTAACATTTTATATTTTTTTTAGTCTTTTATTTGAGTTTTTTTCAATTATTTTTTTCTCTACGTTTTATTTACATTCTCAAATAATTGTAATAAATTTGTGATTTTGAAATCAATTTGTTGTATTTTAATTAAACATTATACAAAATTAACAAAAACAAACAAAAAACCATTCAAATTAATACTTTTTATAACAAAAAAAAAACGAAAAAAATAATTATAAATCTCTACATAAGCACATTAAGCATTTCAGAGTTTTTGATAAAATATTTTAAAATTTAATAAAATTTACAATATTTTCGCCTGTTTTTTTTCATACATTTTTAATATAATTTAGGTACTAAAAAAAGCAAACGTTAGCTTTCTCTAGTGGCTAGGAAGTTTACTTAACAAAAAAAAAAACTTCGATCCACATTTACTTATAGGACGAAGTCGCCTTAGTCTACTAGGTAGTGTGTTGGCTTATTAGACGTAAACCAGGGTTCGAGCCCCAGACTAGACATCAAGACAAAATACAAAAAATATTTCTTCGACGACTTCCTCTCAGCAGATTTCTGGCAAAAACTCTGAGAGTAAATAAAATTGCCATGAAAAAGTTTCTCAAAAAAATCTGTCGTTCGGAGTCGACTTTAAACTGTAGGTCCCGCCAATCATGTATTAAATTAACACACACAACATAAGTGGTGTGACAAGCTAGATTGTAATCCTGACTGAAGAGTTGACATGACCAATTATGTATGTAAGTTCGGAAGGCCCTTTTTGAAAACCCTATATGCATTTGAAAACCCTGTATGAGCTTCTCAACGATATAGACGTTGTGCAGCGTTGTGCTCCGGCGGGACGGGTATTTGACGCGGGAATCTGCGGAAGTTGACGAAGAGAACTACCTTGCATCCGTTGGAAGGACCAAATCGAGGAAGCCCTGTCATTGATTGGTGTGACCAACTGGCGTAGGCGCGCAAGAAGCAGAGGCGCCTGGAAGGATGTGTTGCACCAGACCGAAATCCGTTAATCGGGTTGTTAATGGCCAATTAAGTAAGTAATATGAATGAGGGTCGGATATTCTTTCAGAAGAAAGCTTAGTAGAATAAAGAGAAAGGTGTCAGAGTTGAATGGTCAAGGATGATGCAACCCACGTAAAAAAAAATACCTGGACACCCACTACTACTAATACTTCAAAACTACAGCAATGCAACACAAAAATAACTGCAGTTGATGCTTTGTGACAGCTATATAATCCCAACAGGGATAATGGTATAAAATTTTTCTTATAGGAGTGTCGAGAATTCATACACACTTGGTAGTCAGGACTATGACCTAGCTCCTCACACCACTTATGTTGTGTGTGTTAATTTTATACATGAGTGGCGGAACGAACAGTTTAAAGAACGACGGATTTGTTAAAAAACTTTTCATGACAATTTTATTTACTCTCAGAGTTTTTGCCAGAAATCTGCTGAGAGGAAGTCGCCAAAGAAATATTTTTGTATTTTTGCTTTGATGTCTGGCCTGGGGCTCGAACCATGGTTTTACGTCTAATAAGCCAACACACTACCTACTAGACTACGGCGACCTCATGCTGACATTTGTTATTCAAATTATTGCTCAAGTAATGTCAAGCAATCATTCGTTATTACTTCAATTTTGTAGTGTTTTCGATAAGATTTAGAAAGTGAAGTATTTAAACACTCAAAGCGAACATTTTCTCAAAAATAAATTTCGACTTAAAAACGAATACAATCACAGAAAATTTCTTATAAACTTTTTTTTGCCAACTGCATACAAACGTACGAGCATTACGAGTGTAATAGTGAAATGCATTTCACAAAAAAAAATTTGAAAAAAATGGTGAAAACTCTTATAAATTCTCCCCTGATAATGAGAAGAATTTTGAACTGGAAGAAAAAGTTCACTTGAAGTTCGTTAGCGTATCCGTATCCGTTTTATTTGATTTCAGACAAAACTTTTAGTTGAAGAATGTCAACGGAAAGAACAAAAGCGCATACAAAACGAAAAATAAAAACCAAAATGACTCACAAATAAAAAGGACAGACGAGGAATTCATAAAAATGAAATGCTCAAATGAAAAGTAAAATAAAAAGGAAAGAGAGAAATAAACGTGGAAATAAAAATAAAATAAAACAACACCATGGGTAACGCTTTATAATTTTTTAACATTTAGGATGACTGTCTGTCTGTCTTTCTTTTTCCCTCGCTTTTCACCAACAAAATGTTGGAAAAAGTCGTGTTGCAAAAGAGCAGCATCTACGGCAGCATTAACAACGTGAAAAGGGTTTCAAAAAAAATATGAAAATAAGAAAATAACGTCACAGACAATGCCATACAATTGTGCAATTGCACACACGTGAGTGGAAATCTTAACGAAATTTTTAAAAACTTCGAAATCATTTCAATTCTTTTCCTCATGCTCTCTTGCGGTACTCACTCTTTTCTTTTTTGAAACGTTTTTAAGAAAACTTTGAAATAAAAATGAGATTTTTTTTGTTGTTATTTGCTTTAGCAAGGAACATAAGAAATTTGTTTCAATTTTGTTGTGATTGAGAAACAGATTTAATTCCTTTTTTTCTTAACGATTTGGTACTATTTGATAAGAAAAAGGTACCTTCAAACGTCTTTAGCGAAAGCCTACAAAGAGTTAAAAAACTCTTTAAGGAATAACTAAATTCCTTAAATAATAAAGAGTAGGAGACTATTTACTTTAAGTTCCAATCTTGAAGCCAAGTAATGACTACAGTATCCGGATAAGTTAACAAGCAGTCAACCTCTGCTACTCCATAACTAATTACTAAACTGAATTGCTGTCATAACCTTAATCAAGCTTCATTCATAAAAAACTTCTACTGACCAAAAAAAAAGTGCTTTAACGCCACTTAGCATGATCGCGAATTTTCTTCGGCATTCCTTCCATATATTCCATATATGGCCCTAAATGTTCAATTCTGCAATACACTGAATGGAAAAATACCTGAGAGAGCATTCCGTATAGATAGACATAAACTTTTCGAGGGCTGAGCAATTTTAACTGATGAATCCAAAATGTATACGAAAACGGGAGCAGCGTCTTTATTTTTGAGATAAATATCAGAAATTAATATACTGTTCCGAAGGAATGCTCTATCTCTAGTTAAGGCTACCGTAGTTGTCAGAAAACATGTGCCAAACAGCTCAAAAGTTACAATTTATGTGGATAATCAGGACTTAGATGTAGTAGTAGTAGGTAGGAAGTTGGGTTACTAGACTTGAGGTTTCAGTCACAAAGTTTGCATGGGGATATAGAACGAACAGTAGGTTCTGCGCTATGCCTTTTGGTGTAAGCGCAATCCTACCGGTATGAAACCAGTTTTAAGCATGATTAGGCAAGAGATAAAAGCTATTACAGGAGTAATAAAGGCGCACGGTCCCTTTAGACACATGATCAGCAAATGGAATAGCGATTCATTCAGTGGATTGAATTAGGAATGCAGAAAAGATAGTTTACATGAGAAAGAAAGGAGGGGGAGTAGTGTGTGAATTTTTTTTATGACCAACGTACATACCCTCGTCACTTTTATTTTCGGGAATAGCTTTTTAGTAATAATCCTCAATTTTCTTTTTTCTATTGTGAGTAAACACCCAGAGTCTTAGGTGGGAATCGAACCCACAGACGCGGCACTGGAAGTTTAGTACACTACCAACTAGAAGAAGCAGAGGAAATAGAGGATTTTATTTTGTGTCACTGTCCTTGTCTGTAGGTACGTACGCAGGCAGAGGTGACTATGCGGTAGAGTTGTTGAAAAACTGGAATATCTAAAGGACTACAAATTTGTGCATCTAATAGCATATGTAAACGCAATGGACTAACTAGGTCCTTAGAAGAAAACTTTATATACATACATACATACAATTCTATAGCCAGTATTACGACCTTGTTTCTCACTCCACTTACGTTGCATGTGTTAATTTTTTCCATGAGTGGAGGGACCTACAGTTTTTTAAAGTCGACTCCAAATGACAGATTTTTGAGAAACCTTTTCATGGCAATTTTATTTTACACTCAGAGTTTTTGCCAGAAACCTGCGGAGAGGAAGTAGGCGAAGAAATATTTGTTTTTCCATATTTTTTGTACGATATATCTAATGAGCCAACGCACTACCTACTAGACTACGGCGACTAGTTGCACCTAAGTCGCGATGCTTAATTGTTAATATTAATTTAATTTTGTGTACGAGATATCTGACCTGGGGTTTGACCCATGGTCTAATAAGCCAACACAGTATCTATTATACTACCTCGACTAGCGTCACCTAAGGCGCGATGCTTAATTGTTATTATCGCCTTCCTTTTTTTATTTTTCCTTTTTTTATTGAATTTGTTCCCCCTCTTTTTTCTTCTTTTTTGTTTCTTCTTTTTTCCCCCTGTCTTTTTCTTCCCAAAATTTTACAATAATGGTCCCTTGGTGAAGGCGTGAGACTATGGATAGAGTGATGCACTAACCCAACAAGCTCGTGGCTTTCACGTGCCTGAGTCGCCTTATAGTGTTCTCCAGTGAAACTGGCGATAAAGGGACGCAGTAACCTAACAGGCTCATGGCGTTCACATATGTACGTGTATCGCTATAGTGTTCTCTAGTGAAAACTGTGGATACAGTGATGCACTAATCTAACAGGCTCATGGCTTCCCTATACATAGGTCACCTCATAGTGTTTTCTAGTGAAACTGCGGATACAGTGATGCACTAACCTAATAGGCTCATGGCTTCCCCATACTTTATTCGCCCCTTAATGTTCTACAGTGCCGTTGCTCTGTAGTGTTCTTGCGGCTCTCAGCTGTTTTCTAAAACGAATAAAAAAATTTGAAAAAATTTATGTTTTTAAGTAGGGTATCAAATATTCGAACTGTAGCTATATGTACTTACGGAACGGAACAGAACACAAACTGCTTGAAAGTGCTGTTTTAAGGAAAGTACCTAGTATTTGCACAATTCTTTTATAACATTTAACAAAAATGGTGCTTTTTTTTAAAGCCATCTAAAGTTTTATTTAAGCCAATATGAAAAGACAAATTCAAGTCAATAATACTTGTTTTGTATGGTTGCATTAAAATTGTTTTTCTTTGTTAGTGTTGTTGTTTTCTGAAGTTTTCCTATTGTTTTCACTGATGCGAGAAAACAGTTTAACGGTTATTGTTAGTGTATGTTAGTGTGCATCGTTATCATTGCATTAGTATTTGTATTGTGTTGCAATGTATTAGTATTTGTTTTTGCAGTTATTTCAAATTGTCTAAAAGAGAGTAAAAGAGAGAAGGGGGAGATACAGAGGGTATAGATTAACAATGACACTGACATTGTGTGGTCAATTGACATTTATTTCATTGTAGCTGACAATTCTTTGTTGGTTGCTTGTACGTTGCTGCCATTCTCGCACACGCCACCCTTACGTTTTACGCCTGCTTTGATAGAAAATAAAAAAAGATGAAAGAAACTGAAGAAAAATGCATTGTTGGGAGCCAGTGTTAACAGCACAGGATTTTTATGCCACACAACACAATACAATACAATGTTGCATTTGTTTTGAATTTTATTTTCATTTTCTTCTGTTTTTTATGTGAATGTTTTTCTCCATCTTCGTTTTGTTTAACCATAATAAAGTTTTCGATTATTTCTTTTCTTCGAAAGAAAATAAAAAAAGAAATCTTTTGCTATTGTTCCCCATGTCTGAGCTAAATTGTCTGATTGTCTGTCTGTCTGTCTGTCTATACGTCTGTCTTTGGTTTGTGCTTTTAGTTAAAACACTTTGTTTTGTTTACTTTTTCCATTTTTATTGCAACATTTCCTTTTTTCCGTGTTCCTTAGAGTGGAGTGAAAAATACCGAATGTTTCTTATAAAAATAAAATACCAGAAAAAGAATTTTCTTTTCATTTTCTTTTTAAAAGAAAAACGGGGGGACAATTACACTTAAAATGAAATGACATCTAATCAACGAATGTCAATTTCCTTCATCAAGATATCCAGTTTTATTCTTTATACACTATAATCGCATAAAAGCTTTAAAGATTTAACCACACTTTCTTATTTTCAATTGAATAGAATATCGTTTCAAACATTCTTAAATCTAAAATTAAATTAAATTTTTATTAAATTTTGGCTGCATGCTGTTGCACGTTGATTTAATCCATTTTCACTACTTGTCCAAAGAATTGTATGCCGTCCTTATTGGTTATCAGAAAGAGAAACGGATGGTTGATGTCATATAGCAGTGGAGAGACCCTCAAATAGGAATAGGCATTCCAAAACAAAACAGCTGTAACAAAACAAAGGTATTTTTAATTATAAAAATATTCAAAGTCATGCTTAACCGTACATGCAAAATGGCCGGCTTATGCGCCATATTCTCAGGATTAAGCTTAGAATGAATATAAGGGGGCAATTCACAGTTTAAATCTTACAAAACGAAGTTTCAACCTTTTGAGAGCACATAAATAGTGACTAGTAATGGCATTATCATGAAGAAAAACATCTATCAGGTGGGTCATCTATTGTTTTAAATTTGACCCTTATGTTATTTCGAATCTGGCAATACTTATATCACTCTATACATACCACCTTCAGTCAGGACTACGACCTAGTTTCTCACACCACTTATGTTGCGTGTGTTAATTTTATACATGAGTGGCGGGACCCACAGTTTAAAGCCGACTACGAACGACAGATTTTTGAGAAACTTTTTTCATGGAAATTTTATTTACTCTCAGAGTTTTTGCCAGAAATCTGCTGAGAGGAAGTCGACGAAGAAATATTTTTTGTATTTTGTCTTGATGTCTGGCCTGGGGTTTGAACCCTGGCTTTACGTCTAATAATAACTCAGTACCTACTAGACTACGGCGGTTCCATCATTCTATTCTGTTACAAAATTCGGTATCCTATCTCCACTAAACATAATGAAACGATTTACGCTTGAGCAACGTTGGGATTTATTGGAAAATTATTTCCAAAACAAAGACAATTGGTCGGAAATTGCATGGAGCCAAGTTTATTGCTACAGTTCGTGAAACTGATTTCATTGTTGATGCGCCAAGATGTGAGCGTGCTCATACAGTACTTATATCCAAAAATATTGAAGCTGTGGTTGAGAGTGTGCGTGAGAATCCATCAATTTTAACTCGTCATCGTTCTCAATAATTAAAAATTTCACGCATCAGTTCACGTAAAATTTTGCGAAAAGATCTCGGTATAACGATTCAATTGGTTCATGAGTTGAAGCCGCATGACCATACACTTCCTTTCGCTTCGCTAGATTGGCCAACGAGAACCTACACGGTGATGTTGATATTGCAAAAAAAATTATCTTTTCGGATGAAGCTAATTTTCATATTGGTGGGTACGTTAATAAGTAAAATTGCCGTATTTGTTAATCAGAAAACCCACACATGGTCTTACAGAAGCCAGTTCATCCATTACGAATGACTGTTTGGTGTGGCTTGTGGAGCGGAGGCATCATTGGCTCATACTTCTTTGCAATTGAGGACGACGCAATCATTACGGTCAATAGAGACACCTTTCGTACCATGCTAATCGATTTTTTTGTACTCTCTCTTCATGGTATTGATGTGAACGATGTTTGGTCTCAACAGGATCGTGCAACTCCTCATTACTCCCATCTCGTGCCACAATCGATTTATTACGTCAAACATTTAATGACTGAATGCTGATGTCAATTGGCCGCGAAGAAACTGTGGTTTGACACCATTGGATTATTTTCTGTGGGACATCAATAAAGTAAAGTGTTATTGGCGACAAACCAGAGACAACTCAGCATTTCAAGACCAACATTCGGACTGCCATTTCCAAGATACGACCCCATACATTCGAAAAAGTGCACGAAAATTGGTGCGATAAAATGAGGTACTATGAGGCCAGCTGCAGCAGGGAAGTCGAGCTTTAGTGTACAGCTCTTAGGCTGACTAAATTCTTCGACTTGTGGCATCACAATGAGCAGCTCTGTGTGCTCAAATGAGATTTGGTATATAAGCCATCACTCCAACTAACCTGCTTACCTAGGGCCCTGTTTCCTGGCAGCCGCAGATTGCAATACTAAAGATACCTTCTGCAATATTCAGAATGGTCTTGGACGTCATAAGAGGTGGTCAACCAACTTACTGGCCTAGTGACAAACAGAATATATCTTCAGAGATTAAGTACAAGATTCATTGGATTTCATCGTAAGTACTTGTGGTAATTGGTTGCAATAATAGATATCTTTGTGCTCCTTGTACAGAAGATGTACGGTTGAGAAGTCCAGAAAATGTAGACGTTCCTTCCTCAAATTTTAATGAGGATCTTAGACAGCCTGTTCATGGCACTTTCACAAAGTCGCAGATGGAAAGTAATACAATTCTTTATGTGGAGAATGGCAGGAACCATCAGGACAATATATAAAAGGTCTCATCTCTTTCAAGATATTTGGAAGGTCTTGAATCAACGCCAGAATCCAACTATTCATTATGGAGAGCAGCAAAGAATCTTAAACGGGCTGTTGCATTTAAGCCTTCTTTGCCTAACTCCTGTTACTGAGAAAGGTTGTTGAATATTTTAAAACCGAGACTATCAATATTGCACTGCCACAAACCCAGCCCTCTGCGTTAATAGATGTCGGAGGAAAGCCAATTGAGTATAGCAAGTGATGCCTTACATACAGAATCGTTCATTACAACCCTTCAGTCACGATTAAGGCCTAACTTCTTACACCACTCATGTCGTGTTTGTTAATTTTATATATGAGTAGAGAGACCTACAGTTTAAAGTCGACTCCGAACGACAGATTTTTTAGAAACTTTTTCATGGCAATTTTATTTACTCTCAGAGTTTTTGCCAGAAATCTGCTGAGAAGAAGTCGCAGAAGAAATATTTTTTCATATTTCGTTTTGATGTCTGACCTGGGGTTTGAACCGTGGCCTTACGTCTAATAAGCCAGCACACTATCCACTAGACTACAGTACTATAACTACTACGAATACTATTACTATTACTACGAATAATATTACTACGAATACTATTACTATTACTACGAATACTATTACTACGAATACTATTACTACGAATACTGTTACTACGACTACTATTGCTACGAATACTATTACTACGAATACTATTACTACGAATACTATTACTACGACTACTATTACTACGAATACTATTACTACGAATACTATAACTACGAATACTATTACTACGAATACTATTACTGTTACACCCAGAAATATTACTATTTCGAGCTTATGAAGCGTGGCCAATGGAATCGTATCGATGTGCTGGTTTGTAGCTTAATTTGGAATCCACTGAAAACCATTGGATAACCAGATGTATTTTTTTAAATTATTTAGCTCTGTCAATTCTAAACGTGTTGTGCTGTCAGTATTCTAAACGTGTTGCTAACCCGAGTCGTTCCTTATTTCAAATGCTAAGGTTCCAGGCTACGGTGTCAAACATTACAATTTTTCCATTCATAAATAGAAAGAAGAGAAAACTTTCTCTTCAAATCATAGCAAATATATTTACTTACTCGTCCTCTCAAACTGTCCAATACCACGTTCATTGAATTCCAATTTCGATTGTTGATAGACATTCTCATACTTATCGATTTCCTTGCCAGCCGTCTATATAAAACAACAACAACAAAAATTGTAATTAAAAATGAAAAATCGAATTTAAATTTCAAACTTACTTACCTCCTCAAAGAAATCTTTTAAATTCATTTTATAGGACAAATGAAATTTCGGCAATAAAAGTCTTACCAGCGTCATTTTATAAGTTTTCTTGATTGTTTCATCAAACTCAGCCATATTATCCAATACATAGTCTCTAAGCTGAGGCAAACCATCCCATTTATCGGGTAAAATTATTTTCAATTTAATTTTCTTTACATTCAATGGTAATTCCAAGATGCTGGCATTCAGCTGATCAATGTGGCTGTAATAGAAGGTATCATCTTTACGCAAAAAATCCACCCAAGTTTTTTGATTTGGCCGGCCATTTTGATGGAATACACGCTTGTGGGTGTCACGAGTTTGGAAATTAAACGACCATCTGGCCGTTAACGAAAGGCTCGTTAGTAAATCGTTTACGGCATTCGTTTTTTTAGAAGGTATGATTCTCTGTTGTTTTCTAACGCCACTTAAAGGTGTTAAATTTAGGTTTAGGCCATGGCTATCATTACTTTGATTTTCATTCTCTGCATTGCCATCATCATCATCATCATCATCATCGTCTGCTATGTTGTATAATTCCTTGTACAATTGAAAAGCCTCATAAGGGGCCACTATGAAGTTCTCATTATTTTTTGTTAAATTTAAACAATTTTCGATCAATTTTAAATTGAACTCATCGCTGCTTAAATTTTGGGCTTGAATGAGGGTGTGATGGTGTAAGAGGCAGGTAAGGGCTATAAGAACTTAATGATTTTAAAAGAATTTTATTTAAAAATTATTTTTCTTGATTTGATTTTATTTTTAATCAGACACTCACTATTAATTATAAAATATTTCATAATCAATTGCATTTAATTTTAAATGAATAAATTTGTATTGATTGTTTTGAGAAATTGAAAGTTTTTTTAATGATATTTTTTCGTTGTTTTTTTTTTTTTCACTGGAAATTATTTAATAGAAGCGCTGCTATATTGTTTGATTTGTTGCCGCTGGAACATTTAATTTTAAACTGAGCTGAAGATGAATTGTATTGATTCATGTCAGGCGTTATCAGTAAATTTTTATTACGTTTTTGAACTTGACACAATCATCTTTGGTATGCGAGAGTTTACCATAGGCACAGTGGGGTGATTGAAATTTGATAATTTACAATTAGAAAAAAAAGAACAATGTATGAAAATTTTATTCGTATGAAAACGTTTACCGCTTGATGGCGTATTTACCATACCAGTTCTAAATGATTGGCAGTAAATGAGGGCAAAATAAAGTATAGTTTATCGACAAGTAGAGACGTGCGGCGTATTGACTCTCAGATTACGGCTGATAACTATAGTTTTGATACGGTCAAGGAATTTATTTATCTTGGATCCGCCGTTACTACCAAAAATGATGTCAGTCTGGAGATCAAGCTCAGGATCACTCTTGCCAACAGGTGCTACTATGGTCTCAATAGGCAATTGAGTAGCAGAGCGCTCTCTCGTACGACAAAACTAACACTCTACAAGACGCCCATCCTACCCGTGCTTCTTTATGGCGCTGAGGTGTGGACGCTATTAAGTACTGATGCAGCAGCCTTGAGAGTGTTCCAGAGAAAAGTACAGCGTAAGATCTTCGGTCCAGTACGAGTTGGCGATGATTTCCGCATCCGATCCAACAATGAGCTGTATGAGCTCCTGAACGACATAGACGTTGTGCAGCGTATTATTATCCAGCGGCTGCGCTGGATCGGCCATGTCGTTCGAATGAAGGAGGATGCTCCGGTGAGATGAGTATCCGATGCGCGGATATGCTGAAATCGGCGAAGAGAACGACCTTGTATCCGTTGGAAGGGCCAAATCGAGGAAGCAGTGTCATCGAATGGTGTGATCAACTGGCGTAGGCGCGCAAGAAGCAGAGGCGCCTGGAAGGATGTGTTGCGACAGGCCGAAATCCGTTAATCGGGTTGTTATGGCCAATTAAGTAGGCAAGTAAGTTCTAAATGATCCCAAACAGAAAAAATGTGACACAAAGTTGTATTTTATAGGCAGATAAGCCAGGATATTTAAGTAAAAATTTCCACGTTTTCTAATGACAAAGGCTGACAAGTTGACAACGAATCGGCCTTTAGGCATCTTCGCTACGTTTGCCGGTAGATTCTCTCCGGGGCACAAATTTCTTTATCTAATTGATAGTTTTGCATTATGGAGAGTGAAGTTAGTGTGCAAAACACGAACAACTCCACGAATTGTTTGTTCACTAATGAAGTGCTATATGAAATGAGAGAATGATTTTCCATTTGTTAAAGTAATTTTGACAATAAAATAATAAAAATAAAATCTCGAAATGCTAAGGCGATGTTATTCTTTGTTAATCGGTAACAGTTTGCACTACAATGTGAAGGTCTAGGTTGCTACTCACCAAAATTCTTTCAATATCAAAATCCGCATACATTTACTGAGTAAACACCCAGTATACCAGATATTACAAGAATTGCCCCAAATTACAATCCCCAAGATGAAATCATATTAAAGAGGAAGAATATTTAATCGACTGGATGTAGTTGGGTTGAAATCAATTAAGGATAGTATTTTATTTCAAAATGGTTTGAGTGTTTCGTAATTAATCGCATTATCTTATTGCCTATATAGATATAAAGACTGGCATTTTAGTTTAGGTTGTAAAAGGCTACAGTTGTGTGTTAATATCGGAGAGTCAGTGAAATTCAGAGATAGGGCAAAAGGAAACCCCTAATGATGACAGCTAAAATACTTGGGTGTTTTCCTGGGTAATAAATTCAGAAGGAGAGCAGGACAGAAAAAGCAGAGAAAAAGGTAGGAATCAATGATTAGCTAGGTTTTCCTCCACTATAGCACATAGTCGGCGGACGTTGTTACTAGCTGAACTGATAAATAGCAATCCTTGGACCTGCTACAACAAACCAAGGCAGAATAACAACCAACTGGAACTTATGACAACAACATTTGGCACACGGAAAGGGATGTGCATTCGTACATTCGAACACGCAAAAATAACAGTAGACATCCTGATGGAAATACTTTGTGGAAGGCAAGAGAGGTAATGGAAAAAAGATGGCAAAAGTTCACACTGTTGGGCCTTATAGTCAGAAGTTTCATATATTCCGATGGACTAAGATTGCCGAAGATGCAAAGAGTGGATTGTATATAAAATGGATGGTAAATAAAATTTCCATGAAAAAGATTCTCAAAAATCTGTCGTACAAACAGAGCTACGATTGCACATCAAATGGCATCGCTCTGATAACAAATCACCATTTGAACTTGAGACTCTAGACATGGAGTTAAGTTCTACATAGAAAAGACCTTAAAACCAAATTACTTCCGTATCATAATGTGGTTTTCCAAACAGAAGATTTCCAAATGCAAATTTGGCAAACTGAATAAAGGGTTTTAATTATCTTCCAATTAGATGGTTAGCTCGAGCTCCGTATAAAGTGAATACTATACCACACATAACCCATATCAGTAGTAGCATTGATTTGCAATAGAAAATATAATTGATAACTTTTATGACGACAGCACAATAAGCAAAAACAAAAACGGCTTAGTATATGACGGTATGAAGAGATCTCGAATCGCTATGATTAGCCTGCTTCAATTTACGTGCTATCTAGCTATTGCATCAGCATGAAATACTCTGCTGAATTTGTCTTCGTGCTGATTACAGGAACTTGCACTAACTTACCCACTTTTAACGAGATGAATTGCTGACTTTTTAAATTCCTTTATATTGAAGGGGATTTCATATCTTCAGTTTTAGTGTTGGAGGTCCTTTTTAAGTTTTTAATTTATTTGCTTTTTATGATAGCAGGCCTATTTATTGATGCATTTATTGTATCATACGCTTATCTGTTTTTCAATAAAACCTTGACTTTTCTTTTTTGCTTAATTCTTCATGTTTTTTGCTAAATTTTTTTTTTGTTTATTTTTAATTTTCCCTTTTCTGACCGATAAATTTGCCAGTTGGTTTTCGCCATATAATAATCAAATTTATTTTCAATTTGCAAGCAAAAATACAAAAAAAATTTAACTCTTCTTTCTAACAACTCTCTCTCTCTCTCTCTCTCGCTCTCTTTATTTGTTATTTAACTTTTTATTTATCAATTATGAGCCTTTTTTCTGTATAGGAACGTAACAAAAAAATAAAACAAAACCGGCATACAATAGTTTCAACAATTCCCATTGTATGGCATAAATAGCCCTCAAAAACAAAACAAAAAACACGAAAACAAAAATCGAAAAAAGAGCAGCAACAAAAATATTTTTATATGAAAAGTTATTAAAAATAAAAAACAACAAAAACTAAAACAAAAAACCAAAAAAAAAAAATTAAAAACTTTGTTGTTTTTGATTACAAACTTTCATTTGAAAAAAAATGAATTTCGTATGAAAAACCGAAAAAAAGGGACAGAAAGAGAAGCTCATCTAACAAATATTTTTGGGCTATTGTTGTTGTGGTTGTTGTAGCTGGCATTTTCATTGTTTATATAGATGGTCTATAAACACGCAACACTCAAACACACATACACTTACACATTCACACGAAACCATAGTCAACCACAAAACATTACTTCCTTTAGTTATCGTTTCCCTTTCCTGTATTCATTAGACATGTTCATTTTGTGTTTGAATTTCTTTTTTTTTCGTTTCGTTTTGCTTTTGTTTTTAATTTTTGTTGGTATTTTTTTTTTTTTTTTGGTAAAATAATTCTGTCCATATTTTTGTTTTTCATTTTATTTTCTTTTTGTTGGTATTACAACGTGACCAAAATTGAACAATTCATAATTTTAATTTAAAAAGTTTAAATTTTGAGAGTTGGATTACAGGACTGTTCGGTTGGAGTCTCCTCAGCATTATTATTTTGATGCCAGAAGGCAAAAGTTGTCCATAGAAAACCCTTTAATATTTTCATTTTTGTGTTGTTGTTGTTCTGTTACTTTCTCTCTATTATTCTGTCCCATAAACAAATACATAAACAAAGTGTGAGTTTGTATGATGTGTATAACACTAACACATGCTTAAATAAACAAAATATTTACCGGAGGTTTAAAAAAGGGACTTTGTAAAGGAGTGTAAAAATGCAAAAAATTTAGTACCCTACAGTAACCAACAAAGCTTCTCAAAAAAAAATTATAGAAATAGGCCGTGAAGTCGCTGTATTGTAGTAGGTAGTGTGTTGCATTATTAGGCCTCGTTTCAAACCCCTTGTTAGACATCACAACGAAATATGAAAAATATTTCTTGGGTGACTCCATCTCTGTAAAAAATAAAATGGCCATGAAAAGATTCTTAAAAATCCGTGGATCGGAATCGAGTTTGAACTGTAGGTCCCGGCACTAATGTATATATGGAATTGAAATTGAAAAAACCGTCATTCTGAGTCGACCTTAAACTGTAGGTCCCACCAAATATGTTTTAAATTAACACACACAACATAAGTGGTATGAGAAGCTAGGTTGTTATCCTGACTGAAGGCTTATAATGACCAATTATGTATGCATAGGTATACCAGAGATGTATGCTAGGTCAGAAAGCTGATTACTATCCTCAAGCTTTTGCCTGCTAGTCTAATGTAAGACCCAAACAGTCGCTATTGTCTAGTAGGTAGTGTGTTGGCTTATTAGACGCTAGACCACGGTTCAAACTTCAGACATCTCCAACAAAACGAAATATGAACCAATATTTCTTTTGCGACTTCGTCTAAGCAGACTTTTGGCAAAAACTCTGAGAGTTAATAAAAATTGTAATGAAAAAGAGTCTCAAAAACCTGTCGTTGGGAATTGAGTATAAAGTTTAGGTCACGCCACTCATTTATAAAATTAACACAAACTACATGAGTGGTGTGAGAAGCTAGGTCCTGACTGAAGGGTTGTAATGACCAATTATGTATTGGCGAAATGTGTATTTCATGCCGAGAATAACGGAAGTCGACGAAGAGGACAACCTTGTCTACGTTGGATGGCCCAAGTTGAGGAAGACCTGTCATTGATTTATATGACCAACTGGAGTCGTTCAGGAAGGCTCACTCGGAAAAATGTATTCAAGCAGACCGAAATCCCAATAAACAGGTTGTTAATATCCAATTAAGTTGTTAAATAGTATGTAAAGCCTACTCTGTCATAAGCAAGTACATATTAGTATTATTGACTAGTATCGAATACAAACGAGAAGCACCTCAGAGTCGTACGCAGAGTATTAGGGCCCACAATAAACAACAACATGGATCTATGACACCTATTCTAAAACTATTTTTATTAACTTACAATCCCATCTACTTGTTGGTCATACATATTCCTTTGACTGTATACCGGAGATGTGTGTCCAGACAGAAAGCTTGTTACTATCCTCAAGTTTTCTCTCATAGTCTGATGTAAGACCGAAAGACCTATAAAATGTTTAGATTATCTCAACTCAGACTGGATTGAAAATAGACTACTCCTCTTTACCTTTCATTTCGGAAAGTATACTCTTCCAGGCGACTCCTCCTATTCCACAGAAAGGTACTGATTCCATTAGCAAAGTAGAAGTTCCTCTTCTGATAAGCTTATCTGCTCGTTTTTTGTCTTCTGCCCTTCTGGCAAAATTGATCTCCTATTTTATTGCCTGGAAATCCATACTACATAGAATTCATTCAGAATTCAGGGTGAGCCTTTCTAGATGATTTAGCTTGCCTAGACAGCCTCATAATATTTTTTAATCAACTTCTTAAGAGCTGAGTGCTCGAATGACGGCATGATAGATAGCAGGTCTATGTCCCGACTTCAGTACCTTCTGTTCAAGTTGAATGGACTTGAAAATACCAGCTAGTATATTGCCGTGGTCTAGTAGGTAGTGTGTTGGCTTATTAGACGTGAAGCCAAGATTCAAGCCTCATGCCCGATATCTCTAACAAAACGAAATTTGTATATTTCTTCGGTGACTTCCTCTCAGCTGATTTCCGGCAAAAAAACTCTGAAAGTAAATAAATTTGCCATGAGAACTTTCTCAAAAATCTCTCGTTCGAAGTCGACTTTAAACTGTAGGTCCCACTACTGATGTACAAAAATTAACATACACAATATAAGTACACCGCTTATCTTGAGAAGCTAGGTCGTAATTCTGACTAAAGGGTTGTAACGACCAATTATGTATGTATATCCCAGAGATGTATGCCCGATCAGCAAGCTGACTACTATCTTCATGTTTTTCCCTGATACTCCGATGTAAAAAAGTACTATAAAAAGTTAAAAAGCCTTCAACCTATTCTGAATTGAGAAAAGTCTTCACCTCTCCCTATATCTTCTTCTGCTAAGTATATGCTTCAAGGCGATTTCTCCAATTCTTCAAAAAGGTTCTGATCCCATTAGCAGTGTAGAAGCCTCATAAGCTCATCTACTAGCTTGTTGTATTTTACCCTTAAGGGAAATTCATCTCCTTTTTTATTGGCTTGTATTGCCTACAACAGAGAATCCTAAGAAGGGTGAGCCTTTCTAGGTGGTTCAGCTTGCCTAGACAGTCCCATACATAATACATAAATAATTGATCATTACAACCCTTCAGTCAGGATTACGACCTAGTTACTCACACTACTTATCTTGTGTGTGTTAATTTTATACATGAGTGGCGGGACCTACAGTTTAAAGTCGACTCCGAACGACAGATGTTTGAAAAACTTTTCATGGCAATTTTATTTACTCTCAGAGTTTTTGCCAGAAATCTGTTGAGAGGAAGGCGCCGAACAAATACTTTTTGTATTTTGTTTTGATGTCTAACCTGGGGCTCGAACACTGGCTTTACGTCTAATAAGCCAACTAAACTACTGCGAATTCCCATAATATTTTTAAATCAACCTCATAAGAGTTGAGTGCTCGAATGAAGATCTGATAGATAGTAGATCTATGTCCCGACTTCAGTACTTGCTGTGCAAGTTGAATTGATCAACGAGTAACACCAAGGATTCCTAATGCTGTACTCTAAAATCGAGCATCTCCATTACTGGCCCTCTATTAGTTTTTGATCCATTTTTATATGTCATAATGGTCCCTTTCTTAAACGACATTTCTTACCCAGGGTGATTGTAAATCTCTTTCCGCTGGTTCTGCCCAAAAGAGTGGCAGCCATTCGATTTGTATATTTTCTTGACTCAGGACTGGACTTCCCCTAAGCCTAACCATATCACCGCTGATGCTTTCGATCTCTCAAGCATTGTGTGCTGTTGTTTATTTCTGATTTGAGTCCGCTGTGATGCGGATAAAAACCAGAGTTTCCTCTCATCACATATCAGCTCTTGCCTCAACTGCCAAATTTCATTGTATAGTTATGTTTTCGTATCTTATTGTAGAGTACAAATTATGCAGTTTTAATAATAAAAAAAATTGTGAAAAAGAGTATCAACCGTGTGCTTCATAATCAAAAATATTTGCTGGTTGTAAAAAAATATTATTTTTTATCACTTTTTACTTTTTCTCTAACAAATATTATTTTCTACCTTAAAAAAACTTCTCCTTTTTCAAATGAATATTAAGCCAGAGGTATAATAGAAAAAGCGAAATGAAATGGCCAAGTGCGACAGAGTTGTAGGAGATGATGGTATGATGGGATGAGTGAAGTTTAAAGTTGAAATTTAAACTTTATAATCACGTAACTATTATTATGTTAATTCTTTATTTATTGCAGTTTCTTTGGTAGCCAGTCAACCGTCCATTCATCTCTATTCAGTCAACCAAATAGAAGAAGGTGTGTACATGATGGACATTATAATTTGCTTAACATTCAAAAATTATTATCAAGTTATTCAAGTTATTATTCTCTTTACAATTTTCATTCTTTCTTTCTTTTTCTTATTTTTATAAATTATATGTTAGATTGTATGAAAGGTGGTTTACTATAGAAATTTTAAATAATACGATTAAAATAAAATAAAAAAGGATTTCAGGAATAATTATACATTTAAGCAACAGCAACCGGATATCCTTTCAAAAATTATTTCATATGAAATAATTTATGTAAAATCGTAACGAGTTATTGGGAAGTCTCTAGGATAGCGAGAATTCCGACCATTCTGCTTCCAACGTCACAATTAAGCTTTTAGCTGCGAGGTTCGTGAGCCAAAAGACGAATATCAAGCTGTGTTATGGCCACGTTATGCCTGACGAAGGCTGATGGCAAGCTTAAGCATATTTTCATTATTATTTCATCACATGACGCTTGAGTGCCCCGTCCGTTAGTAGAGTCCTAATCTTCAAGCGCCGAGACTCTACATATTTCTTATCGTCTTGATTGTTTGTCTGACATTATATGTGAGTACTCACAATAGAAAAAAGAATGTGAGAATTATTACGAAATAAACAATTCTTAAAAATAATGCCAAAAAAAGTCGTACACTACCCCATCTTTCCTTTCCCTTAAAAACTATTTTTCCTGTATTCCATCACAATGCACTGCATGAATAGGGGCCACTGATAAGACGTGGTCATTATATCATCATTTAACTTCC
This sequence comes from Sarcophaga subvicina, assembly GCA_936449025.2. Classification (NCBI taxonomy): domain Eukaryota; kingdom Metazoa; phylum Arthropoda; class Insecta; order Diptera; family Sarcophagidae; genus Sarcophaga; species Sarcophaga subvicina. The sequence goes on from OW388084.2 coordinate 28,079,244, forward strand.
CAAATGATTTCTCAAAATTTTGCTATTCACTCGTATGTTGGACCATAGTGACAAGATATGCTTGAAATGCATTTGTAGGTCCAAATAGTTTAGTAGGTAGAGTGTTGGCTTATTAGACGTGAGGCCACTGTTCAAAGCTCAGGTCAGACATTTCCAACAAAGAGAGATATGAAAAAAAAATATTTCTTTGACGACTTAGTATAGGCAGATTTCTGGCATGGCCAATCACGTATAAAATTAACACATACAACATAAGTAGTGAGAGAAGCTAGGTTGTAATTCTAACTAAGGGTTGTAAAGACCAATTATGTATGTATTTATGTTTGAAATGGTTCGGTAGCCTTATCGATAGAGTACAAACAGACTTCTATAACGTTGAGCCACTCATAAAGAACTGTTCTGACTAGTTTAAGATGTGCTTCACATCATTTCCCTATTTCTGTTCATGAAAGTTTTCCTCAGAATACTCGACGGACCAATACTCCATCTATACCATTGCCCAGTGGCTACTCGTATTAATCCCGAAGCTGATTCATATTATGAGTTTCATTCTAGCGGGCATTTTTAAATTAAGATAATTTTGCTGAACGGCTTTTTAGCCCAAAACAAGCTTCTAGAAGTACGATGAGTGATGCGTAACTAAATCCGAGATTTGCACCATACAAGTCATATGGACAATGGACAAAAAAGTCACAGATCAAGTTGCAGCATCTTACAAACAGGAGCTGCAAATCCACCCGATATTGTGAGGGCTCCGATTGCGGCACAACATACCTGAAGTGTCAGATATCCGATATGGGTGCCAGTTCACATCATCTCCAGATAGGATGACTATGCCCACAAATCACTTCTGCAGGATAACCGATGTAGCATGGGCTGTGTGGCCGTCCTGTTAAAATGTCTTCTGTGTCCAGATCATCCAATTCAGGACATATATAAATATATTATATAATTGGCCATTACAACCCTACAGTCAGGATTACGACCTAGCTTTTCACACCACTTATGTTGTGTGTGTTAATTTTATACATGAGTGGCGGGACCTACAGTTTAAAGTCGACTCCGAACGACAGATTTTTTGAGAAACTTTTCATGGCAATTTTATTTACTCTCAGAGTTTTTGCCAGAAATCTGCTGAGAGGAAGGCGCCGAAAAAATGCTTTTTGTATTTTATTGTATTTTTGAAGCCAACACACTACCTACTAGACCACGGCGACTTCAATTCAGGACATAAAAAATTGGTAATCATCAGCTTTTTCAGGATGCAGGACCTCATATGGATAGGTATCATTACAAATATGAAAATTTGGTTTGTACTCATACCTCAAAGTACGCAAGTCCCTTTTTGAAGTTCCTTATATATGACAAAAATTTCCTCCAGCCTAGCAATTTCACCAAAGCAATTTAAAATAAAATGTTTGTATTAATAGCTTTAAAATTATGTTCATATGGGATGTCCTGGTAGTCAATTGGGAGGTAGGCTAGACTATTAGCGTGAGGGCCTTGGCTTCGATTATCACCAGAGACTTTGGTCTGTTACACTACATCGAGCATATGAGTGTAGTTACTCAGCTCCTATATAATTAAATATTATTTGTAATTGTGTTGTAATAAATAAATAAATAAATAAATATGTACATACATATGTATGTATATGTGTAGTTTTACATTCGTTTCACTATTTGAAAAATTTATTAAAAATTTTAACAATTTCCTCTATTTTATTATTATTTTATAATGAATGAATATTATAGTAGAAATAGTTATAATGTTCATTAATTTGTTTAATAGTTTGCCTATTATACGTGTCTGTATGTACATATGTGGGTATGTGTATTCTGTTTTGTGCTTGTTCTTCTCTTTATTGATTGAACAAGATATTTGAGTGGATTCACAATGAAGTGGGTCAAAAGAGATTAAATAAATAAATAAATCAATTGAAATATATTTGCACACAAAAACAAATACTACTACACTATATTGTATATACATACATATGTGTGTATATATATAATATACAAATACATGTATATTGAGTGAAACATATTTATTTTATAAAAAAGATAAAGAGATTTATGTGAGTGTATGCAAATTGCACAAGTGTTTGTAATTGAAATTTGGAAAGATAACAAATGGAAGATAATTTTCAAATTAAAGATTTCATCAATAGACAACTTGTTGAAATGTTATTAATTAATAAGAGAGAGAAACTTCAAAATTGTTTCAACATACCAAACATTGTAGAATCGAATCGTAGATAGCAGGATGACTACAGGAGGTTAACAGCGACTTTGTAATAGTTTGCATTGAAATAAATACTTAAGCTTGGCTATCTCTACAAAAACACACGTACAATAAACAAACTTTCATTCTAATGATTGGAACTTGCCATTCTATAAATTTTTAAAATTTATACCAACGCTAACAATACTTATGTTGGACTTATTTTTGCAAGGGTTCGTTATCTAGCTAAGGAATTTGCATAATACCAGGCATCTGTTGATCAATTTCGGCCTGCCTGCTACTGTAAAAATCTAGTGAGTCTAATTTCACTTTGAGACCACATTTCCTTTCCAACACTTTATTGCAAACAAAGAAATCATCCTGGTATATATATTTGGTTTCAAGCATAGTTCAAGAATCGCTAAGATGCCTCAGGGAAAATTGCATCCTGTCGCTAACTTGATCTATAAATCTGCCCTTAATTGTAAGATCAACGTTATCCGTCTATTGAGTTGGTTGCATCATATAACTTGACATAAGTGGATTTTCAAGTTATTATCGGCATAAACACAGTGTTTGACTTAGACAAAAAAAATTGATTTATTAAAATGGGTATTCAGAACATAATTGTACTACCGGAAGGTTATTCGCAATGTAATGGATAAATTCGGCTCCATTGATAAACGATCGTCCAATGCACGTCGACAAAATGCAAGATCTTCCATATACATGGCCACTATCCATAAGAAACCTTAGGAGAGTCCGATGCGATAAATTTCGCGTCGCTCACAAAAATTCGGTGTCATTGGCCACGGTTCAATCCTCAGACCAGACATCTTGAATAAAAGCAAAATATGAAAAAAGTATTTCTTCGGCGACTTCCTCTCAGCAAAAACTCTGGAAGTAAATAAAAATTGTCATGTAGGTCCCGCCACTCATGTATAAAATTAATAAGTGGTGTGAGAAACTAGGTCGTAATCCTGACTGAAGGGTTGTAATGACCAATTATGTTATGTATACACGGTGTTTGACTTGGCACCCTACAAAAAAATTTTATTATCAAAATGGGTGTTCTATTCAGACAAAGTATCATGCACTTCGCCCATTTCACGATCGCCATAATTATCCTACCGGGAGTCAAGTCCACTGTTAAACGAACGACCTACATACATCGCCGAAACGTAAATTCTGCCGCATAGATGGCCGCTGTCCATAAGAGTATTCAAAAGAATCCGATTTCGCATCGTTCACAAGATCTTTCGGTCTTTCGCAGACCATAACTGTGCAAATTTTGTATTGTGACTTGGGTCGTACTTCAATTTACCCAGAAACTGGCAGATAAACGGCTATAAACAGTGAAGTGTGTTCGTAAATTGGGTTCTGGAATTATGGTCAAGTACAGGGGTTATGCTTACCTGTGGCATCATAACAAGCCGCTATACGTTTGGGGCTTGGACCGTGGACTCATGTCTAATAAGCCAACACGATTACTACCACAACCACCGTCTGATTTATGCACCAGAATTATGGAAAATTTTAAATCTTGGGTGTGCGCCGCACAGATATGTTTATATTCCAATCATAATAGCATCAATAGATTTGTCAAAGGAATAAAAAATGTCGTTGATATCTGACACATATTTTTTTTATTAAGATTTAAAGATACGAAGCGCTTAAATAGAAATTTTTTTAAAAATAAGAAATGATACCCACCCATTCCTGATCATAATAAATAACATATAGATGTCACGAAGGATGACATAAGACATACTATGGGTGACTTTCAAAATGTATCAATACAAAGTTTGTATGCGCTTCTACTACGGTATATAAGTTATGTATATGTATATGCAAAGTTGGTCTTTGTGCCAAACAATGCATCAACTATAAATCCGATGCCTGATTGCTTTTTGACTGCGTTAAAAATACACATTGACGACGTTTTAAAATAGTGTACATTGTAAAGATTTTGTACAGCGGCTTTTTGAAACACTATACTTTGTTCGAACAAAAAGCGACTAACATTTTGGAAGTCAGCCTATATCATCTTTTCCAAATATAAACGATTATGTGTGTTGAGTTTACTCCTGAAGCTGATTGGTTATAAATTAAATTCCTTTTAGAATTAGTTGGTTGTCGCCGTAGTCTAGTAGGCAGTATGTTGCCACGGTTCAAATCCCTGGTCAGACATCTCCAACAAAACAAAATATGAAAAGAAGTATTTCTTCGGCGACCTCCTGCATATTTCTGGCAAAAACTCTGGGAGTAAATAAAAATTGTCATGACAAGCTTTCCAAAAATCTGTATTCAGAGTCGACTTTAAACTGTAGGTCCCGCCACTCATGAATGAAATTAACACCCACAACGTATGTGGTGTGAGAAGTTAGGTTGTAATCTTGACTGAAAAGTTGTAATATCCCATTAAACAGTCGTAATCCTGACTGAAGCTTTTAATGGCTAATTATGTATGTATGTATGTATCTGTATAATTAAGATTTTATCACTTATTTTACTTCAGCATTTCATTTCAAAAATTATTGGAAAATTAAATAAAAATGGCCGCAAAAATAAGCCGAAACTTTCCAAAAGAAATGGCATGTTCAAAAGGGATAAAAATGCCAAACATGTATACAAATACATGAAGAAATTCTCTTAAATGATTGTGCCCCTGTATTTTCAGTTTCAATGACAAAATAATTGAAGCTTCATGCCGTAAGACCCGCTTAAGTAGTTACAAAAAGCACACAAAAGGCATCATCATATTAAATGTGACTTTAGCAAAGGAAAAACAAGAACAAAGTCATACAATATGATTATTTTTCTACATGATTATGGCATACCTATTCAACTTATAAGTACACATACATATATGTATGTGAGCCTGTACATGTGTAGTGGTAGTAGTAAATGTTAAAAAAATCCTTCTTTAAGTATTTGTCAGCAGCATAGTATTCGTGTTTCTAACAAAGAAAGAGAGAGATAGGGAGAGAGAAGAGAGCACATTACGTTATATGTTTGAAGAACAGCATCTTTTAACAATTTTACCTTAATTTGGTATAACCAACACGTAAGTAGTTTGTTGTACAATAAAAACAACAATAACAACAATAACTACAAGAAATTTAAGAACATTTTGTTGATTGTGAACAAGAGAAAACGAAACGAAATCTTTTTATAAATTCAAGTGGCATTTTGTTTCCACACCTTTTAGTTTAAATGCTGCTGTTATTTTGAGATTTTTTTCTCTCTTTTATTTCCTTCAGCTCACAACTACTCATACACTTGTACCTAAATTTAGCCATAGAATGCAGAGCAAGAGAGACATCATTAAGCAACACTTAATGAGGCACTTCCTTTTCTATACTCTCTCTTTACAATGACCCCCCTCCCCAAAAAGAAGGAGAAGAATTTTTAGCAGCAAAAGAAGAAAAACGTTTCTTAATATCCTTACCAGTAGTATTAGTAAAACTAACGGAGTATTAGTAAAAGAAAAATAGGTAAGCTAAGTATGTATGTATGTGTGCATATAAGCGAATGGTCTTTTCTTTCCAGTCAAAACTAAGCATTACAATAATAAATCTTTACTTCATGAAAGTCATTTAAAAGCTGGCAAATGGCAGCAAAAAATAAAGGAGAAGAAAGGATAAAAGGAGAAGAGGAAAATAAACGTTAAGAAAATCAATTGACGGAAGCGGTAAAGTGTAGTGATTACTTTTGATGGTGATGCTCTTTACTGATGATTATTTCTTTTCACCTCTAATTTACGTTTCATTTACGTTTTTGATTTGAAATATTTTTTTTAACAAGAACGTTACATTGTAATTGATTAACGCATTAAGGATTAAGTGGAGTATACATCCTTGATCTAAGAATGTTTCATTTTAATAACGATTCGAAAAGCTGTTGCCAGGAATTAATAATGCAGTCCATGCAATATCAATTCAGTTTTAATTATGTTTCTGTAGTGTATGGCAAGCTACTTTATAATCTTATAAATATATAAAAATTAATGTGTGTTTATTTGTTTGTTTGAAGTCTATAGACGGCTAAACGGCTGAACCGATTTTTTTGAAATTTTCACAGTATCTTCCTGTATGTCTGAAAGGAGTTATTTTATTTTAAAATTTCAAGTAGGCGAGGTGCCACGCCCTCATACCCAATAAGTATTTAATGTCGCATATCTCATAAACTGCAACAGCTACAGTCCTAAAATTTTGTATGGACGACTTTGATGTTTATTTGAACAAAATAGGCGGATTGGCTATAGTGGGCGTGTCACCTCCCATAGTCTATATATATAAAAATGAATATTTGTTTGTATGTAACTTATAAAATCGTAAACTATGCATTTGATCATGTTATGATCTTTAGCAAAGCTGTTGCGCATGAGCCGGGGAAGGATTTTAAGTTGGCATACTAATTTCCGACAGGTGGCGCCAATGAAAATTACTTAAAATCAATTAAATCGTAAACTATGCATTTGATCATGTTATGATCTTTAGCAAAGCTGTTGCGCATGAGCCGGGGAAGGATTTTAAGTTGGCATACTAATTTCCGACAGGTGGCGCCACTGAAAATTATTTAAAATGAATTAAATCGTAAACTATGAATTTGATCATGTTATAATCTTTAGCAAAGTTGTTGCGCATGAGCCGACGAAGGTTTCTAAGTTGGTATGACCAATTTCCGACAGGTGGTGCCACTGAAAATTACTCAAAATGAATTAAATCGTAAACTGTGCATTCCTTAACAAAGTTGTTACGCAGGTTGGTGCGATTAATTTCCGATGGATGTCAGAATCAGACGAGCATTGAACTGGAAAATCTTCGAGTACATGCCGCTGGCGCCCGTTCGCTTGAACCACTTGAACAACGAGCAGAGAGATTAGAAACTGATCGAATGCGTACTACTCAGGCCCGTTCATCTGAATCATCAGGACAACGGGAAACAAAATCAATAAAATGATACAAAATTAATTGGACATTTGTGTAATGCGTTTCCTTCAAATTTATTTCAGTTGGTGGCGCAGCAACACGCGCATGGTACAGCTAGTTAAAATATGAAATTATAGCGTCAGGTAATAGCAGAAAATATGGGGTTGTTCGGAAAGTAATTTCGTGTTTTTTTTGTGGAAATTAAAGACAGTTTTCGTATAATATCCACTTGATTGGTCAATGATTCAGTACTTTAGTACTTTTTTCAGTACTTTTCCATTTCAAAAATACCATAGTACTCCCGCTATATTTTCAGTACTTTTTTATTATTACATATTTTATGGTTTGCGCTTTTCAACTGTTAATGAGTTAACAATATGTCCAACATTATGCTAAAGGTAGAATTAGTCTTTAGTCCCAGTTAGCCCAACGTCCACTCAACGTACGTTCGTGTTTAGAATACGAAAAGCAATGAGAACGCTTGCCGACCAGTTAATGTAATTTCGGTAAGTATTTAATTTGCTCTTCACATGCTAAAATAAACGTACATTCCTTTACGGTCCTGATTAAGCGGACCTTTAACGTTGTGGTGCGTTCCGAATCAGCTGTTTTTGTATTGCGTATGGGAAGCATGTATAAATCATTAGTTTTTCTATTCCATTTCATACGTGTCGCCAGAGTCTAGTAGGTAGTGTGTTGGCTTATTAGACGTACAGCCAGGGTTCGAGCACCAGGCCAAACATCAAAACAAAATACAAAATGTATTTCTTCGGCGACTTCCTCTCAGTAGATTTCTGGCAGAAACTCTGAGAGTAAATAAAATTGCCATTAAAAGTTTCTCAAAAATCTCACAACATAAGTGGAGTGAGAAAATAGGTCGTAATCCTGACTGAAGGGTTGTAATGACCAATCATGTATGTATATATGTTGCGGGAACTACAGTTTAAAGACGATTCCGAACGACCGATTTTTAAAAGAATTTTAATGGTAATTTTATTTTACCCTCAGACTTTTTGCCAGAAATCTGCTGAGAGGAAGATGGCGAAAGAAATATCTTTTTTATATTTGGTTTAGTGGCCTTACGTCTAATAAGCCTGCATACTCCATACTAGACTACAACGACTTGTACTCAGTGTACCTGTTTCACTTGACAAGATTGTCAACCGCTCTTCACCATCTTTCGTCGCTTACATTCCCAAACTCCTTGTTCTACTACACAGGAATCAGCGTAGAAGCTACCCTCCTGACCTCTCAGCTTATTGGCATGAATTCCAACATGATCTGGTATCCAGATCAGCTGTCCACTATAATATCAAGTCATCTTCACGAGAGCTCAGTACTCGGATGCTTGTATGACAGTTATTATTGCTTCGTCCTGTCCTCAATACTTCCTATTCAATTTGTGTTGAGCGCATCTTTCAATGTCGTTAAGTTTCGCTTGTAAGCATCTCGCGAGATTCGCAATGAGTTCTGGATATTACACTTTGAATGCGAATATCCCCATTTATGTCCCACTATGTGTCCTCTATCCAACTGTACACCATAGGTAGCTTCCTGTCCTTCTCGTTTTTATTATTTATTCTCGTTGCAAAATATTTCGTAAAATCGTAGAGTTTAGTGGTATTGTCTAGGAGTTAAGCTAAAGAAGGAAATTTCAGTCATAAGCCTTAAGCATTAGGGCCTGACTAGCAATTGCAGCATTTTTAAATACAACAAAGCCTGCAACGCTACGTTTTCATTGTCATTTTTATATGAACGCGAACTTATCTCTGTAGCATTTTATTGTTTTATAAACTAGAGGCCTATTTATAGTGATTCTGTTTAAGAAATTCGAATTAAATTTGTTCAAATAAAAGCCTTTAAATTTAAAATTTCTTTACTTTGAAATGATTTACATTGTCAACTCATACTTGCCCCTTTCCTCCCCACCCTTTTCATGTTTTCCAGAGAAACCAAGAAACCGTAAAATAATTTTAATTTCTTATAAAAGAAAACTCATGTCACATGGCATAGCATAACCAGCATGAAAAGAACATCCATTGTCTTCCCTTAATGTTGGCCACAAAAATTCGCGAAATTTTTCAGTCAACGATAAACAGCAAAGCAAAGGGCAAAAAAGGAAGATGAAGTAACGCAAAGTGTGTGTGGTGCTACCTACTCCAACGATAGATAATGCTGTGTGCAGTGTGTTCAACGCCCGGATGTCAGGATTAATCAGTGGTTTTAAATTTATTGTTCAGCTCTGGGAATATTAATTACGCTGATGGTAAATACGCTTACATGTAGTGTAGTGGTTTCATTCTGTTTTACTAGCTGCTGTCTTGCTAGGGCTCTGCTGCAAGTGGTTACTTACGGTTGAGTATACAAACGCCGGGAATGATGATAAAACGTTCTCAGTGGCAATGGCGGTGGCCAAACTACCATGTGGTCAATACCAAAGCTTTATTTATGTATCTTTGTTAAGTTTTATCATTTTATTTTCTGTTTTTTTTTATTATTAACGTAGAAAATAATTTTTCAGGGATTCGTTTATAATTCACTCGTGTATCACTTCCTCTAAATTCTTCTTTGGTGTTAAAAACATGTTTTTTTTCCGTTTCCGCCAACCAAATAAAATTTATTTTTTATTTAAAAAAAAAACAACTTTTTTCCAACAGTTTTGTTTACTCGTACTATTAAGGAGAGATTTTAATTTACTTGATAATCTTTTTTGGTTTTTAAAAACAAAATAAATTTATTTTAGTTTGTTAGCCTGGCTTATGGAAAGACTCTATCTTTCTGTCCTACACCAACAGAGGTGGGAACAGGCATATTTCGTTTGTCTTGTTGTTGGAAACACTTTATAAGACTTGTGCCGTGATGGTCTCAATAAAAATAGAATCTTTTTCATCATATGTATTTGAAATAGTTTATCACCATCTTTTTGTCGACTATAAGGCATCCTTCGATAGCCCCATAAGGGATCGCATTTTGGCCGCAATGTCTGAGCTCGGTATACCTGTGAAGCTGATAAGGCTATGCAGAATGGCGTTGAGCAATTCCTGCAGCTCCGTCAAGGTAGGAAAATGGATATCTCCGAACCTTTTGATGCCGTGCGAGATTTCAGATAAGACGATGCTTTATCATGCGACCTCTTCAACTTCGTCATGGAGAATGTTCTGCGAAAGGCCGGAGTGCATCGCAATGACACGATTTTTCAAAAAAGTGTCCAGTTATTTGCGTACGCTGACGACATTGACATTAAAGGGCATACCAAGCGATATTTTGATGCTGCCTTTAGTGCTATTGAACGGGAGTCTACTAAGATGGGTTTGACAGTTAATGAGGGCAAAACAAAGTATATGTTATCAACAAGTAGAGACGTGCGGCGTATTGATTCTCAGATTACGGCCGGTAACTATACTTTTGATATAGTCAAGGAATTTATTTATCTTGGCTCCGCCGTTACCACCAAAAATGATATCAGTCTGGAGATCAGGCGCAGGATTACTCTTGCCAACAGATGCTACTATGGCCTCAATAGGCAATTGAGTAGCAGAGACCTCTCTCGTACAACAAAACTAACACTCTACAAGACGCTCATCCTACCCGTGCTTCTTTATGGCGCAGAGTCATGGACCCTATTAAGCACTGATGGAGCAGCCTTGAGAGTATTCGAGAGAAAAGTCCTACGTAAGATCTTAGGTCCGGTGCGAGTTGGCGATGATTTCCGCATCCGATCCAACAGTAAGCTGTATGAGCTCCTCAACGACATAGACGTTGTGCGGCGTATTAATATCCAGCGGCTGTGCTGTCTCGGCCATATCGTTCGAATGGAGGAGGATGCTCCGGCGAGACGGGGGTTTGATGCGGGGATCTGCGGAAGTCGGTGAAGAGGACGACCTTGTATGCGTTGGAAAGACCACATCGAGGAAGCCCTGTCATCGATTGGTGTGACCAACTGGCGTAGGCGCGCAAGAAGCAGATGCGTCTGAAAGGATGTACTGTGGCAGTCCGAAATCCGTTAATCGGTTGTCAATGGCCAATTAAGTAAGTAAGATTCATTGGGTAAACATGGAGATTGGGTGGAGATTTTTGCTATTGAATTAGCTGCACGTATGATTGAAAGCAGGAACCTACCTCATTCTAATGTGATCATATATGTTGACAATCAAGGAGCAGTTAAAGCGCTGGGATTCCATTTCGTCAAATCAAAGGGCTTCACAAATTACATAGACGCTCTATACCGTTAACGTCGACATAATACCCGCCTCTACAGGGTTACGGGTCACTGTGTCATAGAAGGTAACGAAAAGGCGGACAAACTGGCAAGGAAAATATTGCAGATGTTTAAGGAAGAGACGATAGTGGGGGCTTGTATATCTCCTTTTTCAAATTGGTAAATTCAACATGGAATCCCACAAACAGTTGGTGGTCCTACATACTTGGTAGCGGAATTTTAAAAGTGCTGTGGACAGCATGAAAAGCAAGGGACTACTTGAGTTCGATAAGAGAACGGTTCTTACTTTAACAGGAATTCTAATGGGACACTCCGTTATTGGCTGATTCCCTGGCATGCACTGGAATGCGCTGTCCCACCGGAATTATTGGATGTGGAAGAAACGGCCGTGGTCTAGTAAGTAGTATGTTGGCTTATTAGACTTAAAGCTAGGGTTTAAACCCCAGATCAGACATCAAAACGAAATAAAAAAAATATTTCTTCGGTGACTTCCTCTCACCAGATTTCTGGCAAAAACTCTGAAAGTAAAATAAAAAATTGCCATGAAAAGTTTCTCAAAAATCTGTTGTTCAGAGTCGACTTTAAACTGTAGATCCCGCCACTCATGTATAAAATTAACCCACACAACATAAGTGGTGTGAGAAACTAGGTCGTAATCCTGACTGAAGGGTTGTAATGACCAATTATGTATGTATGTGTTTATGGAAGGAACAGAATCGATATGACGCCTTTTATGTGATTGCCCTGCACTTTATAACGTTTGGAGATCTGAGCATGCTGGAGAACGTGTCACTATGGGAATTGGCCAGTTTCATCCTACGCTCGGGATGGTTCAAACTCACCACTAACAGATCATGACACTGGTCAACAGTGAAATTGTTTTACTAAAATGGCGGCACTTCGCCCACTTTACGATTGCCATAATCGTCCTGCCGAGAGGACTATATGCAATGCGATTTGCAATTCGAATTCACAATCCTGCTTGCTGTTCGTGGGAAAGTGTAAAAGAAACCAAGGCACGTCGCTCACAAGAACTTGGCATTTTGCATACCACCACTTGGCGAATTTTGTATCGACATGCATCTGTACGAATTTTAATTGACCAATTGAGCTGAACGACCATAAACAATGGTGTGTGTTCACTTAATTGACTTTGGAGAAGTTGCCAACTACTCAGAACTAATTTAACAAATTTAGCCACAACGAGATGGCCGTTATCAACTGTAAAAGTTTGGTAAACGCTTTTGAAAAAGCCGATAGTTTCGTTTGCATTTTGGAGATCTTATGTGAGAGATTAACTATCAATTAAATAATCCAAATACAACTGTCGCAAAGATCTTTTTCCAATAAAAAAGGAGGCAACATTTGGACAGCACATATCAATCTTTTCGTTTTTTTATTTTGCAATTATTAAACAAAATAACTCATGATGTAGGGTGCTATACAGCCGAACTTGAGTGTTCATATTATTTCTACTTGTTATCGAAATCTTTAACTGGATTTATTTTTTTTCCGCCCCTCGTTTTAGGTAAATTTTTTGATAGAGATTTTTTTTTCTTCCATTGTTTTCCAGACAGTTTTAATGCTGATTCGTTTGGACTTGGCTGTTTTACTTCCAGTACATAAATTTTATCAATTCACTGAACCATTGCCTGAATATTTTTTTTTGTTTTTCGTTACTTTCTTTTTGTTGTTGTTGTTTTTATTTTCTAGAATGATTTTTGTTGGCGATTTTCATTCTTTTTTGGTGAGATTTTTTTGTCACTTTTTTTTAGAATCTTTTGTCAGCCTGTCCGGTTCTGTTCTGTTCAATGCCATCTGGTTGGTTTATTTGAAGGATTCTGTTGGCGAATAAATAAAACAACATATCGTTTACAAAATAAATAGAAACAGAAAAATAATAAATTTGTTTAACGGACATTTGCTTAATAGATTAAAACAACGGTTATAAAACGAAATCCATTTTTGGAAGGAGAATGCCTTAAAGCTTAGGTATCTGCAATATTGTGCAAATAAATAAGAATCTCGGCTATAAATTTATGCTTGAGGGTTTTTTTCCAAATAATTGATTTCTAAAGACAATAATTGATTGAAATTCATTGAATAACAAACGAATAAGTACCTTAGAAATGCATAAATATAAACAGATTTACAGAAGGTAAAGCAGGCAGTGTGTTGCCTTATAAGATCTGATGCCACGATTCTACAAATTCTACAAATCCCAGAAATATAAAAAAAAGATTTTTTCGACTACTTCCTCTCAACAGATGCCTCTTTTAAATATGGTAGGTAGGTAGGTAAAAGTGGCTGTCTCCTCGAAGGAGTCATGAGCGGACACACTTAGGCCGCACACAGGGCCCATTGTGATATAACAGTTCCTCATTTCCCATATTCCAGGAACCATTCGGAGCTTCCGAAGAAGCAATTCAGGCTGCCAATATCCATACATGACAGTTCATCCATATCCTCCATGCAGTAGGCACCCAGGTATCTCTTTCTCCTCCGACTAAGTGCCGGACATGTGCACAATAGGTGAAGAATAGTCTCATCTTGCAAGGTGTGCGCCTTCTATCCAGCCTTGGCCAGATCTTTTGCACCGCTCTGCCCTTATCCGAAGTTGCCCACATTCTGTTGACGAGATCTACGGATCCATTGTCAATTATAAGATTGCAAGTCTCCAAAGGGATCCCCAACGTAGAGAATTCATCAGAGAGTTCGATGGCCGTGCCCCTTCTGGCCAGTTCATCCGCTCTGCAGTTGCCAGGAATATCATTATGTCCCGTTACTCTCTTTTAAGTATACCTCTGACGAAATTTCTTTTGAACAAATGTTCCGAAGCACTTGGCAGCAAAGCTTGTTGGGCATGAGTATTACAAAAAGTATTAAAACCTCACAGGAATTGTTGAGGCAGAGGTTTTACTAAACCAACTCTCAAGAGTTCAAACCTCAGTTGCCTGATGTCGTGAAAAAAATATGAAAAAAATTTCTTTAGGCGTCTTCATCTCAGCAATTTTCTGGCAAATGCTCTGAAAGCCAACAGTTGCCATGAAACTTTTCAAATCTATCGTTCGGAATCGATGTTAGATTGGATCAAACCACCACTATCGGACCACGAAAAGTTGACTTCCATCACACTGGATAACACAATGGGCCATATGGAACACAGAGTGTACTGTACTTGCTAGCCGCTAACCTAACATAATCTTTGGCATTGACTATCGTAATAAAATTATAAATTTCTAATATAAATCTCTCACTTTAAATCCTCTATTTTATTAATTATGAACCCCCAAATACATACATAAATGAATTACCATTAAATCGTTGGAGACATTTGAAATATTGTTCAAGCGAATACAAGTTAAATTTAAATTCAATATTAATTGGCCACCTTTAAATGAATTTCGTATGCAAATATTGTATTCAATACAATTATCAATCAAATTCAATTTCCTTATTATCCAACCAACAATTGTCCTCCTCCTTATTCACCTTATCATCAGCAACAAGAAACAACAGCAGCAACAACAACAATGTAGAATAGAAAATGTATAAAGATTTCAAATGTTAATTATCGGATGTTTACCTTACGATAATTATTTTGCCAACAGCCAACATCCCCACCACTACGATTAGATTATGCACAGTGAATCGTAAGACATTAAAGCACAATTTTTAATTTTTTTTCGAACTTTGACAGTTGACAGCGGCCTTCTTGTTGAACATATGTTAAACTAGTTGTCATTTACTCAGTCTGTTTAGCCAAATCATCATGGACGACCATAGACAGCGACGTATTTTCGCTGAATAGGTTCCGAAGCAGTGGACGGACTGGCCCTAATTTTCATCAAAAAATCATCTGACCCATTGTACAACGTCCTAGTTTCTCACACCACTTATTTTATACATGAGTGGTGGGACCTACAGTTTAAAGTCGACTCCGAACGACAGATTTTTGAGAAACTTTTTCATGGCAATCATATTTACTCTCAGGGTTTTTGCCAGAAATCTGCTGAGAGGAAGCCGCCGAAGAAATACTTTTTGTATTTTGTCCTGATGTCTGGCCTGGGGCTCGAACCCTGGCTTTATGTCTAACACACTACCAACTAGACTACGGCGACCTCGAATGAATGGATACTTGAACAAACAAAATGTCCAAATTGTTGCGATATCAATCCAATTAGGATCCAAGAGAATCTCGAAAACTTCACTGTTTAGTGTGGTTTTTGGGCTGGCATTTATTTTTCTTTGAGAATGACGATCATCATATTTTAGTCTAAATTGCATGAACACCAACGTCTTGTGGTTTTAACAGGATGGCGCTACGTATCGCACAAGACATACCAGATGGAATATTAGAGCGATTTGATTCCACGAATATCTCACGTAGTGGTGAGAAGAACTAGCCACCGAGATTGTGAGATTGAATTCCGTATGACCTTTTCTTGTGGGGTTTTCTTAAGTCACAGCAGGTGCATTCAAATTAGTCACAAACCATCGAGGGCTCAAAGTTAACATAAACCATGCCATCGGTCAAATTCAGACTAATTTATGCTCCAGAGACTTAGAATAATGGATGTGCTCCGCAACACCAAAAGTCCACATCAAATATTGTGATGCATTGGATGCTCTAGGATTAGGTTAGGTAAGGTTAGGGGATGCTTGCCTTTCACAGGCAAACTCAGTTGGTGCCCCATATGGCCCATTGCGCAGTCCAGTATTTGGTAAGCCCCCTTGTCATGATCCGTTAGTAGTGGGTTTAGATGAAACCGGCCATTTCCCTTAGTGCTACGTTCGCCACCATGCCCTGATCTTCAAACGCTTTGTCACCAAAAAACGGATGACACCTGTTTTGAAGTGCAAAGCTCTCACACAAAAGGTTTTGCACCGACTCCATTTGTTCCACATTCTGGCAACTTCTGCATTAATCCTGGTGTGGCAGAGCGAGCTTATCAGCGAAATTGCCAATTAAATAAAGTCCCAATAGAATGCCTGTTAGAGTGCGAACCGTTCTCTTGTTGAACTCAAGTAGTTTCTTGGTTTTCCTGCTGTCCACTCCTGCACACAGCAGTTTAGAATTTCGGCAACCAGGAATGTTGGACCATGATTTCATGAATTGCTTGTTGATGTCTAAATTTTAAAAAGTATCCTTATAAGGGCTTGGATATGCCCTCTCTTCCTGAGATATCTCCGATTCCTTCCGTGACAGTTCGTCCGCCTATTCATTTCCTTCTACGCACAGGGGCCAGGAACTTGGTGGAGCCGGGTATTGTGTTGATACATACGTTGCAGAGAGTCTATTTAATTCCTGGCGGCCTTTGATTTGAAGAGGTGGGATACCAGCGCTTTGATTACTGCTTGATTGTCCACACATGTGAAAAAGTTCAAAGGCGGTAGGTTATTGATTTCAATCACACGTGCAAATTGTTCAATAGCAAAAGAAATACGCTGGTCTGGTTATGCAATGTGTATGACCCGTGGTTGTCGCCGTAGTCTAGAAAGTAGTGCTTTGGCTTATTAGACATGAGGCCTCGGTTCAAACCCTGTGTCAGACATCTCCTACAAAACGAAAAAAATATTTCTTCGGCGACTTCCTCTCAGCAGATTTCTGGCAAAACCTCTGAGTGTAAATAAAAAATTGTCATGAAAAAGTTTCTCAAAAATCTGTCTTTCAGAATTGAATTTAAACTGTAGGTACTGCCACTCATGTATAAAATTAGAACACAATATAAGTGGTGTGAGGAGCTAGGTCGTAATCATGGCTGAAGAGTTGTTATGACCAATTCTGTATGTATGTATGATCCGTTCAGTGCCAGATTCAGTTCCTCACTCCTTTAAATTCAATCGATGAAGATCGCTATATAACCGTCGCCGGCGACAGCTGCAGAAATTCATTTTGCTCGTGTGGGTGTGTGAGTTTTGTATGTTCGTGCATGTAGTCTAATCTAAAAACCTGATGATTAGGTTTTAATTCATACAGTATTGAAACATGCTCTATATAACATGGCCTAAACATATCTGTGAACTTAAGCTTCAGTGCAGTTCTAACAGCCATGGTTTGCAGGAAGATGTCTAATGATTGTAGAGACAACATGAACTCGAGGCCAGCCTGTGGTGTGGACTTCAGAACACCCGTAATGTTTAACCTCTGTATCTGCTCCATTTAAAATAATTAAATTTAAAATAACAGAACAACAGTAACCTCGTTGCTGCCAAATGACTTTGTCTTCATTGTTACCAATCAATTCCACTGTGTTCTAATTACTTCATTTAGTTTACAGGGTACTGCAACAGTTGAGTCATAAAAAATTTTGTTAAATATGTGGTGAAGTTATTGAAAGATATTTTATTTTTTATTTTATTTACAGTTTATTTATTTACATGTTTTTCTGTAAAAAGTAAACATAGCACTTGAACTCAGCACCCTGTATGGCTTTGATTAAAATATAATATTTGATTTTGATAATTTTCTATTTACAAACAAATAAATATTTTAAAATCAACTGCAATTACAACAAGAATACCTCCCTTAAGATAATAAATTAAACTGAAAGAATTAAATGAATGAAATAAATGACTGAATGAATGACTGAATGAATGAAAATCTAATTGAAATTACAAAAGCTACTCGCTCACTCAACGTTTAAATAGCAAACGTTGAAGAATAAACAAATTGAGTGCAAATGGAAATGATGAAATGAAAATGATAATTTGAAAATAAGAACAGTTTTGTTGTGTACAAAAAAAAAGATGATGAGGAGGAGAGTAATTATGATGTTTATAGTGTGCATGGGAGGAGATACATTTGTGTGATTAAGATTTTCTTTACAACAAAAACAATACAAAAATGTATAAACATTTTAACTTATTACTTAACATAACAGTATTTTCTTCTTCTTTTTCTTTCTATTTTTTTCAAAACAAAATTATGAAAAACTTTCGTCTGTCATAGTCGTATAACAAGTTTATCTGTCAGTAACAACATGTTGTGGCACAAAGAAATTGTAAAGAAATGAAAAAGAGTTCTTGTTAAATAAAGAAGAAACAGAAAAGAAAACTACTTTTACCAAGAAGTTAAATTAAATAGAATTAAGAATTAAGTTGTACACACAATACATAATTGTATGTACTTAAGTAACTCATTTATGGCATGCAAACAACAACAGCAGCATACGCTTAATATCTATTCAATTAAGCCAGTAAAATAAAAATACCCTACAGTGCTTGGCGATAAACTTAAGCGCCCAGTGTCGACTACAACAGAAAATAAACAGTTTTTCATCAGGGCCAAGTCTATTTTGGAAAGTTAAACAGAAAGTTACACAAACCATACGGTGTTATAAATCTACACTTAACATTGTCTGAGGCGAGTATCGACTGCCAATTATATGCAGACGATGTAGTCTTAATGGCCAAAAAAAAACTTAAAGAGACTCTACCAAATCATTCAAAGACATATATAGACTGTATTAGTGCATGGCAGGAGGCCCGAAGAAAAATCCAGGGAAGACCACAATAGTAACGATTACAAGAAACAGTAAACTTACGAAATGGAAGAATATTGGACTCCTAGGTGAGATACTTAACTGGTCATTACACTTATGTTGTGTGTGCTAATTTTATTCATAAGTGGCGCAATCTGCAGTTTAAAGTCGACTCCGAACGACAGATTCTTGAGAAACTTTTCATGAACATTTTATTTACTCTCAGAGTTATTGTCAGAAATCTGAGAGAAAGTCGCCGAAGAAATATTTTTTACATGTTTTCTTAGAGATACTGACCTGAGGTTCGAAACACTGCCTCAAGTCGACTATGCCTGTTAGATTTTTTGCCAAAAATCTGCTCAGAGGTGGCCGCCGAAGAAATATTTTTTCATATTTCGTTTTTGATGTCTGACCTGCGGTTTGACCGTAGCCTTACGTCTAATAAGCCAACACACTACTACTAGACTACGTCGACTACTAGATGAGATAATATCACAGGAAATGTGTGTATAATATCTGGGAATGTTACTGGATAGTAAATTGACAAGGAGAGTTTTTGCAGAAAGCATATTAGGAAAGCTCAGACATGGCATAATAATATACAGAAAACTTGCAGGGATATCCTGGGCATTATGTACTCGATATACACCATAATGGTCAGAGCAATAGCGACCTATCGGGCAATCGTATGCGCAGACAAAACAAAACTTAAATCAATTCAAATTGGAGCAGATACAGAGACTAGCGTGTATTTGTATGACAGGGGCAATTAAAATCTGTCCTACAGTGGCACTGGAAGCTCTGTTGGATTTAAGCACGCTGCATATGGTAGCGAAGACTATAGCTTTTCAGACTACGGTTCAGTTAATGGGAGATTGATCATGTGGGAATTCTCGATAATGAGTAAGCAGGCGAGCTTGCAAGGAGTGGAAGCTTCCACATCATTGAAGTTTCCAACAAAATCCTTTTGTAAACGTATGTTCAACGTAAGAAAAAATAAAGTAAGGCAAAGACTCTTCTCAATACAAATCGGTTTGAGGCAATTAGAAGTATACCAAGACCATTTTTAAGGTGCTTTCAAGTTAGCGCTTTATGATTCATCAGCTTCTTAATTATCTCATAAAGCTCACCATTATAATTTCTTCCCGGCGCAATTTATAATTCCAAAGCAAAATTCATTGCTTTTATGCACTACTCAAACGAAACGAAATACGAGAAAAATATTTCTTAGCAGTCTTCTGGCTAAAACTCCGAGAATAAATAAAATTGCTATGAAAAACTTTTCAAAATTCTATCATTTGCAGTCGACTTTAAACTGTAGGTACGGCCACTCTTGTATAAAATTAAAACACACAACATAAGCGGTGCGAGAAGCTAGTTTGTAAACCTGACTGAAGGGTTGTAATGGCCAATTATGTATGTATGCATAGTGTTGAAAATAACCTCCAAGAACTTATCATAGACATAGCATAAGATATTCTTTAGCTCCTTTAAATTTTTAATGCCGTTACTATCATAACGTAGGGTATTTATTTACAATTTTTTTATATGAGTTTTCTATCAAACAAGAGTAAAATGATTTGAATTTATAAACTCTACAACTAACAACACTATACCGCTAATTTAAACCATTCCATCTATCTGATCTTCCAACAGGGACCTCCGAACTTTGAGAGTTGCCTTGCTAAAGCCACTTTTTTCAAATTAGTTGTTATTTATTCAACATGGACGGATATAGCATTTAAGAACACAAATAAATAATAAAATTGTGTATGTATTGCGGCGACTTCCTCTCAGTAGATTTCTGGCAAAAGTAAATAAAATTGCCATTAAAAGTTGCTCAAAAATCTGTCGTTCGGAGTCGACTTTAAACTGTAGGTTCCGCCACTCACACGCATAATTAGTATAAGAAGCTAGGTTGTAATTTTGAACCAGTCTATCACTGTCAATGGCAAGCGCTATAGGTCGATGATTACCAACTTCTTTTAATCTGAATTAGGTGATCTAGATGACACCAATAACATATGGTTTCAGCCTGACCACAGAGCTCATGTTATATTCGATAAACCGCACCCGCGATTTGATGGCTTCGTCGTCTCACGTGGAGGTGATGTGAACGAGCCACCGAGATTGTATCACCATTAGACTTTTTCTTGTGGGACTTTCTTTATCTGGAGGTGTATGCGAATAACCCGCATATGACAGCGGTCTTCAAAACCAACATAACCCAAGACATTGTTCAAATTCAGCCTGGGAATTGGAAATTTTTGATGTGCTCCACCCATAGAAGCCGTAGTGATGTAATGTTCCACATATAGGCTGCCTTCCAAAATGTTAGTTGCTTTGTGTTTAAACAAAGTATCGTGTTTCATAATGCCGCTGTACAAAATATATACAATGTATTAAATTTCAAAACGTCATCAATGTGTATTTTTAACGCAGTCAAAAAGCAATCAGGCATCGGATTTATAGTTGATGCATTGTTTGGTTACTTTGTATATCTACATAGTTTATATACAGTAGTAGAACTACATACAAACTTTGTATTGATACATTTTAGAAGACAGCCATAATGGTCTTTGAAGCAAATAAAAATTTCAGTGCTATTTCTAACACACTTTGTTTATTTAAATTTAAAGATAGAAAGCGCTTAATGAAAGACCCGCTATAAATGTTTTCATAATTGAGCCCACATCTTATGATAACAAATAAATAATCACCTCCTACTCTCTACATATGTGCGGCTTAACAATTATGACAAGCAAAATATTTGTTAATTCATATTCAACAATACATGATAAAAAATAAGAAAAAAATAATGAAAACTATTTTGTAAATCGTGTAACAACATCTTCTTCAACATCATCATTATCAATTGTCGTTGTAGTTTTAATAAGCCAGACAAAGAAAAGAAAAAAACTTTTTTTTAATTCTTTCCTTGAAATGAATTCCTCACATTTGCTTCCAGCACTTGTAGTGCTTTTCAACACACTCTGTTCCCTCTTCCACTAATTTCCAACTGAAGAAATTATTTCTTTTCAAAACTGCTCTCGTTTCGTTTCGTTTACTCGTTTATTCATTGAGTATTCGTTGTGAATTAAAAGAATCCTGTACACATTTTCTCGTTCTCATATCCAACAAATTATTTTTTCTCTTCTACTTGTATATCCTTGTTATAGTTTTTGAGTGCAGAGTGTGTGTGTGAATGTGTGTAGACGCAATTTATAGTCGTATATGATAACTGTTGAAGAGATAAAGTTGACATCACTTACAGTTCTACACTCACAAATAAAGGCAATGGTTTTGAAATTCCAACGGGTTATTCTTCTTAACACAACTTAACGCTGGCAAAAAAAAACAACAATTTCTTATTTCGATAGTTGTTGTTGTTGTTGTTTTTTTCTTTTTTTGTTATTCATCTCCAAAACTGTAATGAAATTACAAACGAATATGATGGAAAGGACGAAAATATCATAAGCCGGTCTATGCAACACTCTACATAAAGTAAAGGAAGAACGAAATTTTGTTTTCCTTGAATTCCAAATGTAAATTTAACGTGGTGTCTTCATTTCTAAGCTAAGGGCCTATTTACAGAGATATGATAAAATTAATGCCAACAAACATAAGTGGTGTAAGAACACAGCTCGTATTTCGGAACAAAGGATTGTAATGGTATGTCCTGTTCTTATGCTGATATATGGCCTGTGTTGCAATTCCATTCGTGTGTGTGACCTATCCATTCCCATTACGTCTTTTTGATTTCGATATGGATTGGAATAAGAAAACCAATCTCAGTCTCCTTTTGTCGTTTTCATGTTTTGAGCGACAAACTTAGTCCGTTGCCATCCGGATTCTAATCTTAGGTTTGTGTTGCTATATCATCCGAAGGCTTCTTACAAATACGATTCATTCCTTACCTTACTCTCCGTCATGGTTGTAAGATTACAATCCCTCTGCAAGTTATCCATGCACACAATCCCCGACCATCCGTAGAGCATGGCATCAGCAACGAAAATGTAAGGTAGGACACCTCAATGACTAAAATTCCTCAGAAGGCGATCCTATTAATTTAGTATCTACTACAGTGAACCAATCATCTGATTATCTAGAAAAACTAAAAATCTAGAGTCTTGTTACCAGGATAAACTAATACAAATCATATTGACTGCAGTCGCCTTGGTCTAGTAGGTAGTGTGTCGGAGACCTCGGTTCAAACCCCAGGTCAGGCATCTCCAACTGAACTAAATATGAAAAAATATTGCTTCGGCGACTTCCTCTCAGCAGATTTCCAGGAAAAACCCTGAGAGTAAATAAAACTGCCATGAAAAGTTTCTCAAAAATCCGTCGTTCGGAGCCGACTTTATGTATAAAAATTAACGAACACAACATAAGTGGCGTGAGAAACTAGGTCGTAATCCTGACTAAAGTGTTGTAATGACCAATTATGTTATGTAAATCATATTGCCTTCCCTAATAGCTTCAAGTACTTTGCAGGAAGGTAGTCATGCGCCCTTTTTAAATTTGGGACTTGACACCAAGTTATTGTTTTGAATAATTTTGTTTGTGAAAGTTCGTTCCCAATAGACGCTTGTGAAAGCTTTTTTTGACAATACGATGGGAGGTTTGAATGGCAGAAGAAACCCATCGAGCTCACAATAAATTATCATCACAAACAGGTTATGTTGTAGTGGTTGAAAATAGATTTCAGAGGAAGAATGATTTGGGTTTCTCCAGGCCAAAATATTCACTATCTACAGGGCTGGCAATTGCCTGTTATAATTCCCAGCATATATTTACGGATAGTCAAGCATCCCTATAAGGCTTGAAGAACACGACATTCATACATGCATACATACATAATTGGTCAGTACAACCCTTCAGTCAGGATTACAAGCTAGCTTCTTACACCACTTATGTTGTGTGTGTTAATTTTATTTATGAGTTGCAGGACATACATTTTGAATTCGTCTCCGAACGACAGATTTTTCATGAGAAACTTTTTCATGTAAATTTTATTTATTCTCCGAGTTTTGCCGAAAATCTACTGAGAGGAAGTCCCCGAAGAAATATAAAATATTTCGTTTTGTTGGAGATGTCTGACCTGAACGTTGGAACCGAGGCCTCATGTCTAATAAGCCAACACACTGCTTACTAGACTACGGCGACTTCTTGTCATGTTGTGGCAGATGAAAACAGATTTCAAAGGAATGGACACGAATATTAGCCTCACCGTGAGGCATGTTTTGGGTTTCTCCTGGCCATATTTTTCATTATCTATGGGGCTGGAAATTGAGCAAGGTATTCCGTAACATATGAAACACCCAAGAGGCATCAATGCTGTTTTCACGACATTTATTCCGATCAGAAGATGCCGGGCATTTTTTAATGAACTGACGAAATATTCTAATGTTACCCTTGTCTGGATACAAACGGAAACACAGCCGATATGACAGCTACGATGCTGCCAATTACGAACATTCACCACATATGTAAGTGCTACACCCAAATGGGGCGAAAGCATATCTGTGATATAACACAGTAGATTTGCCCCCCTCCCTTTGTTCACAACATAGCAGTTACTATGACAAGAATTTGATTGGGGTAAATACCTATCTCCTCAATCTAGTAGCTAGTGTGCTGGCGTATTTGACGTGAGACCACTGTTTAAATTGAAATTGCGGAGGTTGCTACAGTACTAAAAATTATGACGCAAAATTATGGTAACTTTTTTAATTTATTTAATTAAACAAATTTGTTTGGGATTATTGTGCCCTCCTAGTGTAATGAATTATATTAAGTGATTTTTTAAATCGTTTCCGATTTTTATTTGATCGCTTTTTCTCATTATATCCATGAAAATAAACATTTTCTAATCATTCGCTTATTGACGTATCATGACGCATTGCGACGCGTACTGACGCAATGTGACATAACCTCAGAATTGTTTAAAAATTCACCAATTTTGAGATTTTAATATAATTTATGGGCTGCAGGTAACTACAATCCTCATGCTATATATGTTACAATCGGTCGTTCATATCGCATATGACTCCTCGACCATTTAATATACACCACTGTCACACTCAAGTGTTTTAGATAAATGTTAGATAGATAAATTGCTCAGCTCAGAAGTAGTATTCATCTTGTTGGGTTATGGTTAATTAATTCAGCTAAAACAGCATCATATTTTTTATTATTTACGCCTGAACCGCAGGTCAAGAGTCGCTCTAATACTTTGCATTATGTTGGCGAACTGTAAATAGGTTATAAGAAAGATTAGTGTTTTTTGACGTTGGATTTCAATTTTACGATAAGATTCCAACGCCGTAGTCTAGTAGGTAGGGCATTGGTTTATTAGACGTGACGCCAGGATTCAAACTCCAGGTCAGACAGCTCGAACAAAACGAAATATGAAAAAATATTTTTTCGGCAACTGCCTCTCAGCAGATTTCTGGCAAAAAATTCTGAGAGTGAATAAAAATTGCCATGAAAAATTACTCAAAAAAACTTTAAACGCTACTCATGTGTAAAATTGAGACACACCACATAAGTTGTGTGGGAAGCTAGATCGTAATCCTGAGTGAAGAGTTGTAATGACCAATTATGTATGTTTTCAAGGCGGAAGATTAGATATTCCGCAGAAGGAGTTTTGTATGGACTACAAAGACGTGGAGGATGATTATGAGTTTATCATCCAATTCTTTTATCGTTGTTTAGAGTAGTCTGCTTATCCTTCAAATTGAATTTGAATCACTTGTATCAATGTTGAGTATGTTTGAGTTCTTAGAGGTTAGGATGATTGCTAATCATTGCCGCATTGACTCGTGAGAATAAATTAACAATTCCACATCACAGTTTTTGTAAGACCGCAATTACGTTGACGAGAATGAATGAACTCCCGTCATAGTTCAGCGTTAAGGATAAACATAAAAAGATACACGAATTGGTACATGTTGGATAACTTTTCTGTCCTACGTCTACGGACATATGTAGGCTTCAAGGCTTCAATAGAAATTTAAAATTGTTCGGGCTTAAGTAAAAATCTGTCTAGAACACGTTTAGATTTTTGCTAATGATATACGTGGAAATCTTGCTCTCTGGGTGCCCTGGTTCGCCTAGTATCGCTTGATATTATGTGTCACTCTCTATGGTAATTGCATAGCTCTGCTGTACAATGCCACTTTTCGGATAGTTGATGTCCGTCGTAATTAATTTAAAATAAAGTTGAATTGCTGTATCACTGAGAGGCCTATTTAAAACATTGTTAATTCGCTTGTAAATTTTTTTTTTCGGTTGTGTTCGTAGAGTATCTTAAATGGCAAATAAATTATAAGACATGAAGAATGCGTTTCCCTAACATTTGTGTAAGAGCGAGCGAGTTTAACTCGAGAAAGAAAAGTTAATTTTCAGTTTCAATCTGTTTTTATTTTTTTTTTTTTTTTGTTTACAATTGTATCTTGTTTTGAGAATAATTCATATAAAATTCCTTTAAAAAAATAAAATTAAAATACAAAAAATCAACAAAAACAAAACTTTTTAAGTTTCATGCAAATGATGTTTTTTTGGTGTCTTTCTTTACATTCGTCGCTCTACGAGTCACTTCTTTATTTATTTTTAAACTTGTTTTCCTCGAAAACGTTCTTCTAGTCTTGTTGCCTCTTTCTTTTTCTATAAAAAATTTTCAATTACAAGACTTTTCCTATTTTTTTCTTCCATTTTTTTTTTGTTCTTTTATTTTCAAAGTCGTTGTTGTACGTACGTCTTGTTACCCAAGTAATTCATGTGAATAAATATGTTTCTATAAATAATTTCCAGAACAACAAAAAAACTACAACAACAATAAGAAAATAAAGAAAAAAATTTTATAAATTGTTAAATAAACGAAAATAAAGTTTTACTTGATCCAACATCCTTTTTTCTTCTTTTTTTTTCTTTTGTCTACTTCCGAATCCTTTTAACATATTTTTGTTTGTTTTTGCGCCCCCCAATAATTTTATAATAAAACGTATAGAAGGCCCAACAGAACAGCAGGAGATGGTGATGGCAGAGGATAGGAGAGCAACAAAAAAGTAAAAATTGTTGACAATTTGTTGCTGTTGGCAATTTTATTTTATTTTTATTTTTTCCCCTTTTTTATAAGTTTAATAAACATATGAAAAGTTTGCATATTAAAAAAAAAGATGTAAAACACCATACAGACAGCAGATACAAGATTTGCAAACACTTGAAAGAAATTTTTAAAAATATTGGAAATCAAATAAAGTGAATCGATTAAAAAAAACAGAAGTTTACTCCCATATAGAAAACAACTCTCTGCCTTAAAGCCATGTTTAGCCACTTTAAAGACACAAGATGAACTTAGTCGGTCGTCATTGTCTCGAATGTAAACCTCAGCTGTAATATCTTGCAAAAATGTTTTCAACGTCTCTCTCAGTAATCTTAAGCAAATATCTCTGAGAGTAGCTAATTGCCATGAAAAAGTTTTTAAAATAAGCCAAAGGCCTCGGCATTCGTGGATAAAATTAACACGTGAGAAGCTAAGCTGTAACTCAACAAATTGTCAATAATAGAAGTAGGTAGTACCCATTGGCTACCCTGCTGGTGCAGCTCAGGGATCTATTCTGGGGCCTGATCTCTGGAACCTGAGCTTGACGATATCTTGGGTATAGAGATGCCAGAAGACACATACCTCGTGGGATACGCGGATGACATAGTGGATGAAGCTAGGAGAAAACTGAATCAATTCGTGGTAAGGACGCAGATATGGCTCGAGGACTACGGACTAGAGCTCGCAAGAAATAAGGCCGAGGTCATACTGATGACATTGGCTCACATTCCACTCGAGATAAGTATGCAGATAGGTGACGTATCACTGATCATAAAGAAGGCAGTGAGATACTTGGGTCTGAGACTAGACTGTAGACTTAACTACTGGGCCCAAATACAGCATGTGGCTTGGTAGCAGCAAAACTAACGGGCATGTTGAGCAGATTAATGGCAAATATCGGCGGACCAATGCAGTCCAAACGCAAATTGATTATGGCAACGACTAACTCGATACTATTTTATGGCAACGAGATATGGAGAGATGCGTTGGAGTTTGGTCCTCGTGATCATCGGTGAGACACCTATCGACTTGCTGGCATTCAAGCGAAGAAGATTATGGAAAGCGAAGAGGGATAACCTCGCCATTAGTACCGCAGATGTCAGATCTCAAACTATACGGCGATGGCAAAGTAGATGGAGTGATGAAACAAGTGGAAGATGAACTGCTGGACTTATTCCGTCTATAGAAGCATGGACACAGAGAAATTTTATGGAAATTAACTACTTCCTGACCCAGTTTCTTTCGGGTCATGGTTATTTCCGACAATATCTACACCGCATGGGCAAGGTGAATGATCCAGGCTGCATTTATTGCGAGGAAATGAGTGACGACGCTGAACACACATTCTTCCATTGCATCAAATGGCAAGACGAGAAGAATGTGTTGATGGAACAGATTGGCGAATTCACACCCGACAACATTGTTGACGCAATGCTCGAAAGCGAGACGAAGTGGAACGCTGTGAGAAGATACGTAGAATGTGTACTCCGCAGGAAGAAGGTCAACCTTGATACAGTACGACAGAATGATACATGAGAAGACGAGCCAATAGCATGAGGCTGGCTGCAAATATGGCGTAACCAGACGTGGGATAGTAAACAACGGTCCTTAACAGGACGTCGTTCTGGACCCTTCCCGAAGTAATGAAGAGGAGGAAGGATTGTTTTAGTGGAAGCCCCACTCGACGCAGCTAACGACGGCATTTTAAACCCTACATCACACGCCAAAAAAAAAATAAAAAAAATGGGTACTCTGCTATTACTTCACAAAAATTTTAGGCGAAAGTTCTGTTATGTCACTGTTTGCTTGTATCCAGACAAAGTTAACATTAGAAAATTTCGTCAGCTCATTTAAAATGATCGACATCTTCTAATCAGATTGAATATCGTATAAACGCCATTCAAGCTCCTTGTATAGATAGTGAAAAATATGGCCAGGTTAAAACACAAATCATCCTTCCTCTGAAACGAATTTTCATCCGCCACAACATGATTTAAAGTCCTCGTAGGTGATGCGTTGGCTTATTAGACGTAAAGCCATGCTTCAAACCCCAGGTCAGACATCTGGAACAAAAACGAAATATGAAAAGAAATATTTCTTCGGCGGCATTCTCTCAGCAGATTTCTGCCAAAAACCTTGAGAGTGAAATGAAATTGCCATGAAAAGTTTCTCAAAAATCTGTCATCGGAGTTGACTTTAAACTGTAGGTCCCGCCACTGATGTATAAAATTAACACACCCAACATAAGTGCTGTGAGAAGCTAGGTTGTAATCCTGACTAAAGGATTGTAACAACCCATTATGTACTATATGTTAATAATGGTTTGTGTCTAGGGAAGATGTAGAAATAGAAACCCCTGGTTAATATTATTGTTGCTTCGTTTATGTATATAATAGTGTAAACAATCCGAATTACTTGGCTTCACTCACTCGAACTATTCGTCTTGCTCATTACCGGTTTTAATCCATTGGATCAGATGTCTGCTTTCAGTTTCGTAAGCAAGTTATTTATAGCAAGAGGAGCTCCACCCTGTATAGTATTATGATTTTCCCCCTTTGACATCCTGTTCATTTCCATGAGCAATGTTTTCATGCTACGACCCAAGGGTTTATAAAATAAAAAATCTACAAGACAATGTCTCTTAAGACCCCGAATCTGTTGTTAGTACTTACAGCCTGGTGCCCAATGTCGAACGTGGTCGTTTGAAACGACAAGCAAAGCGAAGGATAACGGTGTAAGATAGTGGGCCGCTGATGAGAACGAACATGAGTGCCTGCATTTCCTTCGCTTAAATTTTCTTTCGTGGGCCTGGCTGGAGGGGTACAGTACTTTAACCTGTAATCCTTCTTGGTTTCCCGTGGATGTCAAGGATAGTCTTGTGATAATTTAGTCCATCCCATTGCAGTTTTCAACATGGTATTTGCAGATCTGGTCAGACAAAATTATTTTCCCCAAAATCGTCGAAAACTTACCATTACTAAAAGCTTCCTCGATGTCAAGGAAGGCAACTTTTTTAAATCTTCTGAATGTGTATCATACAAGCGCTTTCGGATGGCGATAATTTTTCTAGACCGTAATATTGCCAACGGATTTAAAATGTAAAAATTGTCATCGATCTCAAGGAAAACAAAAATATGCGTACTCCCTATACTCTGATGATATTTTAATACGTTTTTATTGAGAATGCAGTAGGGTTGTAACAGATCTCCTCTACCGGTAGTCGCATTCAAATTGTTTCTCTAAAATCTGTCGTTCGGAATCGACTTTTAATTGTAGATCCCGCTACTCATGGATAAAATTAACACACACAAGATGGGTGATGTGAGAAGCTAGGTTGTAATCGTGACTAAAGGATTATTTGTTTAAACGGCTTGTTCATGTTCATGTGGCGCTGTGTATACAAGGTGCCACACCCATTATTTTGAATCTCCAATACTTCATATATTATGTGACTTTCATAAAATTACCACATCCGTGATAAGGGCAGAAACCCCACATACCCTTTCAATAAATCTTTGTCACACTAACTTGAATATTTAATACGATATTTATTTAAAACCTACTGTTTTCAAAGTGAATTAAAACCGAAACTAGACGTGCAAGAAAAATATTCATCACGCACTACAATTTTTAACTGAAACTCGACAAATCAGCCACACTTGGGTTGTTCTCCTTAATCCATTCAATAATTATAAGGTGCTCACTACTTCTAACGCTATTAACAACAGTGCTTCAGCAAACATTTTAAATACGAAATTAAAATTTTATTCCAAACTGGCATTTCTCAAGATGCTGAAATAGCTGTAAGCACCACGAACAACCTATAAAAGAGAAAATAAATTTCTTTCAATATTTACACAATAATTGTTGAGCACACTTACATCAATAAATGTTTTTAAATTGAGCTCCACAAATATGGCCTTCATAATCAAAGGCGTATTCGATTCCATCATCATTAGGCGTATCGATTTTTGAACGCTTAAAGGAAATGTATGCCAGGGACTGGAGTATAAGGCATAGCGCAGTTCATCGTTCTATAATATGGGATTTAAAAATTTGTTTATGATTTTAAATACAAAATAATTTCAATTTCTAAAAAAAAATTTCAAAAAAAAAAATTAATTTTAAAATTCAAAAGAATTACAAACGATTTACTAACCATTATTAAATTAAGTAAGATTTTCTAAAGTTATTTTAGAAGACAACTACACAGGCCGACAAAATTTAAAAAAATAGTAATCCAGGAAAAAGGCTATATTTTTCTAAAGATTTTCGAAATAAAAAAATGTTTCAAACCGGCAAAAAAATGTTTTGAATGGTAATATTAGCACTTTCAGATGCTGTAGTGAGATGAAGAGTGCGAGTGAGTGAAGAAAAAAAAAACAATTCAGTAACAATTTCTTGTAATTTTAGGTTAGAGTATCTCGAAAACCTAGGGTATTGAAGCAATTCTAAGGCCGAATTCTAATACAATGTATCAAAAACCTTTAGGGAAGTATAGTCCTGTTGCTGGATTAAAAATCCTGCTGGTCTATGTTATTTCCTTAATAAACCTTTAATAAACTGTTTGTAAATCTAAAAACTTACTTTATTTTCTGTTAAAAAAATCTTTAAAAATTTTAAGAAAAATTTAAGACTTTGTTTGTTAATCTGGTTGTCAATTTATCAATTCATTCAAACGTGCCCACCACAAGAAACTGCAAGAAATACAATAATATGACCGAATTTCAGATTGACCACATTCCCGTCAACAATAAATGAAGTGAATCTCCATTGAACGTATGCACGAGCAAATTAAAGGGACTAGTTCCTGATATATTCATACGTAACACTTGACTTCCCCGCGTAGCACATCCGTTTGTGTTTAATTGGCCAGAGGATCGTACACTGCATTACGTATAAAATTCGTTCCTTAGCCGGATTATCCGCATATGGAACTCCATTTCTGAGGAGGTCATTCCTGTCACTTATAATATAAAGAGATTCAAATGTAATACCTACAAGCACTACTTCCTCTTCCCTCCTTTCCATAACCTAACATGTTCAGGAGCCGTCCCCTGAGTATTGGTCGTAGAAAAAAAAGAAGAGAAGAAATATTGTAATTCAAGATGGCAATCAAAAAAGTATTGAATTGAAGTCACCGAAGTCTAATAAGTAGTATGTTGGCTTATTAGATGTGAGGCCACGGTTCAAGCCCCAGGCCAGACATCTACAACTTCCCCTCAACAGATTTGTGGCAAAAAGTCTGGGAGTAAAGAAAAAAAATGCCATGAAAAAGTTTCTCAAAAATCTATCGCTCAGAGTCGACTTTAAACTGTAGGTTCCGCCGCTCATGGATAAAATTAAAACACACAACAGGGATGGTGTGCAAAGCTAGGTTCTAATCCTGATTGAAGGCTATGTAATCAAAAAAGAATAGTTCTAGTAGATGTAAAATAAGGTTTGAAATCCAGAAATTGCAACAAGACGTCGTAGTACGAAGCAACTATTCGATGGTAGAATCCAACCGTTCGTAAACAGATGCCTTTGGAGAATATTGCAAATTCATATGCCAAACATAACATCAAATCAATGAGAAATGTAACCTGGCGCCAATGTATAGTGAAATTAGTGGCCATACACTAAAGAAACCCGAAGGAAATATTGCCAATGAAGCCCATGAATGAAATCTATAGGGCAACCGCTACAGATGTAGACCATCACAAACGTGAAGACGACAAGAATGCAGAAATCCGTGCAATCAGTCGCCAGTGTATAGGGTGATTAAAGGCAGGAATTGGTCATGGGGGTTGGAAATACACTAAGGAAACCCGAAGAAATACTTCTACTGGAGCTCATGAGTGGAATCTATATAGCAGCCGCCACAGGGACAGACCCTCTCAGACAAGATGATAAGAATGCAGAAATTCCTGAAATCATTCACCAATGTATAGGGAAATCAAAGGTAGGAAGTGGTCATGGATTGAGAATACACTAAGAAATCTCGAAAGAAATATTGCCAAAGAAGTGTGTGATAATTGATATCGAGAGGACAGTCGACATAGAGACATCCCCTCTCAAACATGAAGACGACAAAAATGCAGAAATCCGTGAAATCAGTCGCCATTGAAATTAAAGGCAGGAATTAGTCATGGATTGGCAATACACTGGGAAATCTCGAAAGAAATATTTCCAAAGAAGCCCGTGAAAGGAATCTATAGGGCAGCCGCCACAGAGGCAAACCGTTTCAGGCATGAAGACAATAAGAATGCGAAAATTCGTGATATCATTAAAGGCAATAAGTGGTCATGGATTAATAGTACACTAAGAAATATTTCTAAAACATCCCACGAGTGGTATCCATAGGTACAGACCCTCTCAAACATAAAGACGACAAGAATGCATAAATCCGTGAAATCTGCTGCCATTACTAGATCCGAGTTGTTGTGCCACAGTAGACAAATATTTTCTGGGTAATCATGAACATTTAAGCGACCCTGCAAGCTTCACGCTATTCCCCTGCCACTACTAAGGTCTAGCGTGTCTAGAAAATATAAAATAGAAATACTATAGTAGTCATAGTCTAGTAGTCAGTACGTTGGCTTATTAGACACAAGGTCGGGGTTAAAACCCCAGGTCGGACATCTCCAACAAAAACTAAACATGGAAAGAAATATTTCTACGGCAGATTTCTGGCAAAAACTCTGAAAAGTTTCTCAAAAATCTGTCGTTCCGAATCGACTTTAAACTGTAGGTGCCCCATCTCATAAAATTAACACACACGACATGGTTAGTATGAGAAGGTAGGTTGTAATCCTGACTGAAGTGTTTTAATGACCAATTATGTAAGGTCATTTAACATACATACATAATTGGTCATTACAACCCTTCATTCAGGATTACGACCTAGTTTCTCACAACACTTATGTTGTGTGTGTTAATTTTATCATGAGTGGTGGGACCTACAGTTTAAAGTCGACTCCGAACGACAGATTTTTGAGAAACTTTTCATGGCAATTTATTTAATCTCAAAGTTTTTGACAGAAATCTGCTGAGTAGAAGTTGGCGAAGAAATACTTTTTGTATTTTGTTTTGATGTCTGGCCAGGGGCTCGAACCCTGGCTTAACGTCTAATAATTCCCACCCTATTGCCCTGCCATTAGCGAGGGCTATTGTGTCTAGAAATGTATTCAATAGAAATAGTAATGCAACACAGCCCTGTAGGACACCTATCTCAACTCTCAGCCTCATGTAAGGAAGCGTTAGAGTATAGGGTATCCATGAGTCTCTAAGTTTCAGATGTATTGTTATTTAATTTGTTTTAATTTGTACTTACGCTTTCCGCTATCAAAGTAGCATGCCAGTGATATAACCACAATATAAAGGCCATGACAAACAAATAAATTGCTATGAACAGGTAGTCCATGTGGGAAGGATTCTGAAAATAAAACGAAATTCATAATGATTTGCTCTTATATGAGGAAGTCAGACTGAATCTCTAAGACTTACACCAGCTGCTATGGCATAAAACAGAAAACAAATTAAAACTGAAAATATTATGAAATCGAGAAACACTGGTATTCTTATCAGCATTTGTAATTCCTTAGTGAACCTGTTGAATAAAAAAATTTAAAAAAATTTGGTATTAAAGCAAGCATTACAGTAACTCTGGTACCATCTGAGCTTAATTTGTTCCTCCACACAAAATGCACACATTTTTGTATGCCAATATAGCAGCTCTTTGGGGCTTAGTTGGCTTAACTTCTGCTGATCTATGGTTGAAGAGAGTTTAGAAATCTAAAAAAAGAACACTGGAGATACGTATGCAAGCTTGAATTATTAGATCATCTACACTCACATCATATGCTTCCAAACGCTTAAACATAATGCCATACTTCAGCACAATATATTTCATAAGGCAGCAAACAAACGTATGCCAGCATGGTATGGTGGTTATGCCCAGGAACAGTGCATAACAGGCACCCAAATAGCCCACAAAGAAATTGTCATAGACTTCACCAAAGGGAAACAATTGAAAGAGTAAAATGGCTTGGGCCGTACCATTACGTACCTAAAATTAAAATCGTTTGAAGGTGATATTTTTTGGTCATTTTTTTAAAACTACGTACCGCTGGTATATTAAATACAGTTTCTGGCATAAATACCGTACGATAGAAACAATCCACGTAGGCTATAATGCCCGCTAACACTGATGGTGTCCACATAATAATCGTTACCACGCGTATATACTTTATAGTCTGTGCTAACATTTCTTCCTCCTCTGCATCGGTTATGCGGAAGAGAGCTGTAAGGTCCTTATGCATAAATGTTACCATGCGAACTACACCTGGAAGCATATGTACATCACAATAATACAATATCATCACAACCCCTCCATATTTAGTATAATGTAGGCTTTCTTATGTAAAATCTTCAGTAAACTTACGTGTCCTTTGAAAGAATGCACTCGTTGTAGCAATGGATGTGGATAAATATAAAAATGCTGTGGCACAGCTTGTCGCGCCATCGGCTAAACTTGCAAATCCTTTTGAAATCTTCATAAACTAAAAATCGTAAAGAAAAATTAAGGAGTTATTGGAAAGAAGAATGGCTTTCGATAAATTATTGTCAGAGACCCCAAAAACCCAGAGACCCAGAAACATGGTTCCTTATTAGGAAACAACTGAGGCAATATGGTTTCTTCTGCTATTAAAACAATATTTTTTTGTTTTCATTAAAGACTCATGTATTCATCTCCGAACCACTGGACTTGTAAGAAGGTCGGCTGTTAAATAAACCCCCAACAAAAGTGGTGAATCAAACACGGGCACCTTCCGTATATTACGGAATAATTATGATCGTAAAAATCGACCTTCGGGGCAAGTAATTGGCGAGATTATACAGAAATTTGAAAAGACTGGCAGTGATACAGATGTGATCAGGTCTGTGCGTTATTGCAACAAAAACTATCAAAAACCTAATTTATCGATTCGGCGGCGTTCTATTTGTGCTTAGAACTCTGAAAACTGGGAGTGAATGAACACAAATGTGTTCAAGAAACATTATAAAGGATAACTTGCCCTTTCATTTGTATAAATAATCACGTATAAAGTCTTTTTTAACGCTTTCTGTTGTTAAAAACAAGATCTGGCTAAGTCAAATCGCACGATCTGGTTGGCCAGTTCATAACAAATCCATATGAAAGGATTATGTCCTCACCCGTGCAAAATATCCAATGTGACCCCATCCTATTGGAATCACATGTCGTTGATGTCCAGATCATCTAATTCACGCCAAAAGAAACTGATAATCATAAACCTACTATGCTCGCTGTTGACTATGACCGTTGCTGTCAACGAAATATGAACCGATAATGCTGCCAGCCCAAAATCCACACCAGACAATGACTTTTTCAGAATGCATTAGATGAAATCGAAGATTTCATGTGGACTGGTATTGTCCCAAATTCGACAATTTTCTTTGTTCACGCCCATATTCATCCAGAAATAGGCCTCGTCGCTGAAGATGATTTTTCGATTTTCACGTCCTTGGTTACGTTTAGTTCCAGGATCAGTTGAATTTTAAACGAGTGCAGGTCCTAGTTATGATGAGAAAAATTGTGTGAGACGCGAAATATACTGTCTTATTTTTTCCTTTGCACTCTCACGACCAACGGCTATGTTTTCGGCAGATTTTGCTTTTCGTTGAGTATTTACTGAACCAGCGGTCTCGTATTTATCCACCATATTTGCCAATAGTTCTCTCGACATGAAAATTAAGACGAATGTAAAATGAATGAGGCTCAAGATATGTTAACAAACAGAACACCCAGAACGGCAATTAATTTGACAGATGTAGCTTCAACAAAATGGCCGTTATCGACTATCAAAGTTTGGCAGTAACTGGTGAAAATCCTATTGAAGCGGTAGACACACGATATGAAAACTTTAACAACAAAAAACAATGAACGACTAAAATGTCACATCAAGCCAGAGACATTATCCACGAACAAAATTAAATATTTTTTTAAGCGACTTCCTCTCAGCAGTCTTCCGGCAAAAACTAAGAGGATAAATAAAAATTGCCAGGATAAGTTTTTTAAAAAATCTGTCGTTCGGAGTCGATTTTAATCTATAGGTCCCAGCCACTCATGTATAAAATTAACATACACAACATTAGTGGTGTCAGATGCTGGGAAGTAATCCTGACTGAAGGGGTTGTAATGACCAATTATGTTATGTATGTATGCGAAGCTATTTATTCAGGAACTGCTTATACTTCTTACTAAGTAGACGCCCAAGCTGTTGTAATTTTACAACCTTGTACACATGGCTAGAAATAAGGACATAAATGTTCCCTGTGTATTCTAGGTCCTCTAGATGCGTATACTGTGACGTCAGGTTGTTACAATTTGAAGACTAAATATTAATTTTGAAACTTAATAACACAAAAAATTAATTTTGAAACTTAATAACACAACAAATTTCACTTTATAAACTAGAAATCACAAAGAAAGATTTGAATTAAAAAGGAAACCTTTCGCTCCAGGATTCCATTATCCACTTACAATTAAACAGCAGGACACCACAAACGAACCAGTAAATATGGCGCCTTTGCGTAAACTTAAACGCGGATTTGGTTGTTCCTCAGACACAATATAACCGTACCATTTCATGCATTTTAAATGCAAACTTAGTAAAGAATTTTCAAAAACTTCCTCTTCCACTTGCAAATCTTGTAATTTCACCATGATGACTCTGACGGTTTACGCCCAACGAAACTGTTCACAATTCTTTGAACGCCATCAACTTTATATCGCCCCAAAAAGTGCTTAAAAATGCAATTCAAATTTAAAATTTATGCCACCAATTTATGCCAGTATTTAAATGCAACAGGAGCAATTAACGCAATGCAATTATTTTCTGTAATTACTTTTAAATTGTTATTGTTGTAACACATTTTAACAATTCATTAATTTATTAACGTTGTTGTGATAGTTACAGCTGCGGCTCTTCATTAAGTACCACCGGTTCACCATCAAGTTTTTTAATCGTGGGCAAACGTTTTATACATTCTGCCCGCCATGTCGGCTCATCTAAACCATCAGCTATGGGATTACCAACAACAACCAAATCCTCTAAGGCTTCCAGTTCTTGCAAGCGATTGAATTCAGCCCAATCCTTTATTATATTGTTACTTATGTAAAGGACTTTTAAGTTTTTCAGAGCTGAAAGACCCTTCAGCTTCTCGATGAGGTTATAGCTGATCCACAGTTCTTGTAGCGTCTCAGCAACGGCTTCCTGCAATTAAATGAGTTTAGAAGGCAGTTTAACGACTCTATTTGATTAAAACTTACCAATCCCGAGATTTGTTTAATATAATTACGGGCCAACGACAGAACTCTTAGATTTTTCATACCATTTAAGCCAAATATTTTCTCGATCATATTGGTGGATAGGCTTAGACGTCTGGAAATATAAAAGAAAAGTTTTAAAATTTTAAATTCCACAAAAAAGATGTACGTAAGCTAGGCAATGACATAAAAATTATTTCATCGTTTTAATGTGTTCACCATATGCCCTGCAATCATTTTTATCCACCGCACTTATGCCGTTCAGGTGTATGCGGTTCAGTCGCCTTGATTTAATCAGTTTTCCTTGAATCAGTACCCACAATAGCCGATGTGAGGTTTCCCTGCATTTGTGCAACCTAGTTCTTAATTCCGCACAAGG
The DNA here is from genome assembly GCA_936449025.2 of Sarcophaga subvicina. NCBI lineage: Eukaryota > Metazoa > Arthropoda > Insecta > Diptera > Sarcophagidae > Sarcophaga > Sarcophaga subvicina. Next base: position 28,117,922 of record OW388084.2, read on the forward strand.
CACTGAGTTATCCAAATTCATGTCTTGCAATACTCTGAACCTATTCGCCAGATTATTCGCTTCCTTATTTCCGATCACTCCCTGATAACTAGGCACCTAGAAAATACGTAGCATGTCCTGCTTAGAGTAGTTGCCAGTTGTCTACTTACATTCCAGTACAGTTCTTGATTCCCTATCCTTGGTTGTTATTGCTCTAATTATCATTTTACTATCAGTAAATACTCCAGATTATTATTGGACCGATCGTAGATCTCCTAATCGTACCTAATATTCCTTTAATGACAGTATTATCGTCCGGTTGCCAGAACTATAGTTTGGTTTCTTGTTCTGCTATATAATGAACCAATTCCACTCTATCTCCTCCTCGTTTAGAACCGATCGTATATCAACAAGCTCCCACGGGCATCTGTACCTTGCTTCCATCTGAGCAAATTGTAGGTCCAGCCTATTATCTATAAAATTAACGCACACAACAGAAGTGGTGCGAGAAGCTAGGCCGTAATCCTGACTGAAGGGTTGTTATGTATGTGTGATGCGATTTGTGGCTCTGGTTGAACGATGCCCCCATTGCCCGTATTTCAATCGTTTGGATAAAGAGTATTGTTTCTAATGTCCTTGTGGGTGATATCCTCACAGCCCGCTCCGCTTACCCCAAAACAATCTATTCGTAAATTATTTTAATGTAGAATCTCCTATCCGTCAATGTCCACAATCCTACTGAAGAACAAGTTAGAATAGGTCTGTTACGCTTCTGCAGAGCCAGTGTATCATTCTTGGATTGAGGCCTTATTTAAAACCAATGGTTCTCCTACATATCGAATAGCACCTTTGGGCTTTGTTGCCCTATATTCCACATGCTGTTTCCATTTCAATTTCCTATCCAGATTAGGATTAGGAGAACCCTAGGCAGAGGCTTCTTCGAAGATTTGGACTCTCTGTCAAGAGTCAACATTAGGACTCTCCACAGATTCATAAATAGGTTGAAATGGTTGAGAAGTGCAGGGCATCAAGGTTGTAGTTGCGCTCTCTTGTATGTTTGTGGTCCATCTCCGTCTTTTATATCCGGCCTTTCCTACCTTTTCTTCTTTTCCAATTTTCCTATCTCCTTCACTATGCGCTCTTTCTCCCTTTCTTTCTTCTCTGGGTATTGTACTCGTTACAATGACAAGTACAGGTCCTCAAACCTAACCTAACTTAGGATTAGGAGATAGGTTAGGTTAGAGGACGTGTACTTGTTAATTAAGACAAGTACAGTACCCGGAGGTCGAATTGACCCATTGTACAACGTCCTAGTTTCTCGCACCACTTATGTTGTTTGTGTTAATTTTATACATGAGTGTTGGGATATACAGCTTAAAGTCGACTCCGAACGGCAGATTTTTAAGAAACTTTTTCATGACAATTTTATTTACTCTCAGAGTTTTTGCCAGAAATCTGCTGAGAGGAAGTCGCCGAAGAAATACTTTTTGTATTTTGTTTTGATGTCTGACCTGGGGCTCGAACCCTAGCTTTACGTCTAATAAGCCAACACACTACCTACTAGACTACGGAGACTTCCTAGGATTAGAAAATAAAGAAAGAAAGAAGGGCATTTAAAAAGATAAGAGATAAGATATTAGAGTTAAAGCTATAATGGAACCTGGTATTACCGCGGAAATCAACCACAGGCCGAATGTCCAGCTTGAGTCTGTAACAGTGGCTTCATATTTCTGATTTTTACTTAATAACACTCTCACAGAACGATTTTGTATTGAGCTGGCTGATCTGCGAAGTATCTTTATCCGCGAACATCCTCTCTCCTAAGTCTAAACCTCATAGAAAAATTTCACATCAGGCTGACTGATACTGCGAAGTATATTTCTCAACCTACATTTGTTATACTTTCTGAGCATCTTAAACCAAAATTTGTATCCTTATGTAATCGAAATTCCTTTTTAGAGACGTACATATATTTTACATCTCCAACCATTTCAAGTGTCGTTTTTTTTTACTTACTCACAATTAGCCAAAGAACCCAGGGTGTTATCCATTTTTTCTATGGGTGGCCATTGAAATTGCAATTCAACAACTGCAGACTTGGATGCACTTTGTTGTTCTCGTTCCTCCCAACGTTTTAGAGCTTCTTTTATTGTAGTGGCCTTAGACATTTTCTGACAAACTGGCAGCGAATGCAAATATTTTCAAAGAAATCCAAAAAAAAAGTAAAATAATTGCCAGCATTATTATAAAGGTTACCAGGGGCAACGATATCCTACTTGATGTTTAGTTTAATTCCTTTCTACAACAAATAATGGTGTTTTGTTTTTATAATTTACATTTTATTTCTATGAAATTATTAAATACATAATAAAATAGTTCCACATTTATTAGTTTTATTACAAATAAGAGTTTGTAAATTAAAAAAAAAAAATTAAAAATAATAAAAGAAATGAAAAGAAAACGAAGCGATAATAATATAAAGCTGTTATAAATTCCCGTATTAACTAATGAAACCCGCCCATGGATGTAGAGTACATGTGTGTAAAGCTTAACGTCTATCAGCAGTACCACTGCCTCTCTTGCCAGCATACAAATGCTTGGGCATTTTCGTACCGATAAATCGATCGGCTTCACCTTTGAGACACAGACGACCAACCTTCTTGGCAATATCTTTCTTGGCCATAATTTGGGCTTTCTTCTTCATGGCGGTATTCTTAATGCCCATCTCATTACGTGCTGGCTTACGTTTCAATGGCTGGCCAGTCTTCTTAACAACAGCAGAGGATTCCTTATCCAACAAGGGTTTCTTGATTTCCTTCTTAGAGCTAACAGCTACCTGGCCGCGTCTTAAATCGACCACAGATTTATTAAAGTTGGCAGAGGAAGCACCAGACATATCAACACCCAGATTCTCCATGGTCTCAACCAATTTATTAACCGAACGATCACGCACCTTGGGCTGTTTGTGTCTGGGTATGATGGGTTTGTTTTTGCGTGGCTGCAAACGTTTTTCGTCGCGCAACAAAAAGCGCTTTTCGCGTATTTTCTTGGCCATTTCGCGAATCTCTTTAAGTGTCTCATCCATAGACATATCGGGTATGTCGTAAACACCACCTTCCTCACGTATACCTTCGGCTCTTTCAAGTTCTTCCAATTTATCAAAGATATCGGCATCAATGTAGTCTGCAATGTTATGGCCTTCCCAGAATTCTGGAATAACATCGTGACGTTCTTCTTCGGCAATTTCGCTGTAGTTCTTCTGCAAATCCAATGTGTAATCATCACCCATTTCTTCTTCGATTTCCTTCTCCAATTTACGTTTACGTTCAGCCTTGACGGCATTCTTTTCCAGTCTAGCCAAAGCCTGTTCCGGTATGCATGGTGAGCGATCCTTATCATCTCTGGGTGCTGGCATAGCCACATGCAAACGATTGAGTATATTATCAACCTTTTTCGTACGCATCTTTTGATCGACTCTGTAGGAGAGTAGACGTTCACAGGCTTCAATTTTCACCTCCATAACACCACTTTCCGCAACGGTAGACATTAACATTACAGGCACTGCTTTGTCTTCTTGTAGTTTTTCGATTAGTTGTCGCTTTTCTTGAGGCAAATCGTCCACACTAATGATATCGATTTTATTAATTGCCAATATTAGCGGTTTATTTGTGAACAAGGGCTTAATGCTTTCGAAAAGTTTGATTTGCTCTTCCAATGAGTGGCCGCACTGTTCGGAGATGTCCATAAAGTAGAGAACACAAGCACGTAAATGAGCCAAAGCTGTAATGGCCTGCATTTCAATAACGTTACGTTCTTCCAATGGATGATCCAAAATACCGGGTGTATCGATAACCTATAAAAATGAAAATGGGTTTTAGTTGTTAATTTAAAATACAAAAACAAATCATAATTATTATAAGAAGAGTGACGAAGATCTAATATTCTGTACACTTTTGCACTAACGAGTAGGCCATTACGGTTCTCGGGGGAAAGGGATTTTTATTGATGACTGATAAAACAACGTTATCAGAATGACATCAACCTCTGTCAAGCAGATTTTTATTGTGGAGATTCTTTCATAGAAATAGAGAATGGGAGGTATAGGTCCTATCAGTGAAGTTACATAACGCAATGCTCTCCAGTCAATATTGATTGCCATGCCTTCATCCTCCACACCAATCGCGTCCTACACGTCAAATCTCCTTCCCGGCACAGGTATTAGAAACTATTGGGCCTCCATGACCTTATATTCCCCATTTAGGACGATACGGCAATAACCAATGCCCAAAAGGCACAACACCAGATAGTCTTCGAATGGGCAATTGCCAGTTTTGGTTTAAATAGATGTCTGAATGTGCATCCGCCAGAGACTGCTGACCACGAGAGACAATTCTCGAAGCAAACAAGGGCAACTTTCTATCAGCTACCATCGGAAATTAGTAGAATGGTGAACGAATATCGGTTTAGAAGAACAAGAGACGATGAACCACAAATTTTTTGACCTATTGGCACCTATCCTTGTAAATTTGGAAGGAAGATTTTCTAATTGCAATATTGGAAATAAGAAATTCAATAGCTGGAGTCCGCAGATGATATGTGATTTCTCTCCCATAGAATTTGTGACTTGAAAGCACTATCAGCCCTAGAGAATTTGTAACATAGGTTTCAATATAAACTGAGAATAGAGAATAAGATATAGATGTGGCTGGTATACTGGATTTTATGTAGAATAACAGCATATTTTAAATTTGTACTCCTCTGTGGGCGCGTAATTATCACGTGACGTAAAGTTATCAGTATCATCGTACAAACTTTGTTAACCAATGCCTTTGAAGAATTTTTCGAATATTCTTTCCACGGAAAAACTCTAATTATACTTGATAAGGAACTCTGGAGAGGTTCCAGTAAATTCTTTAATGGCTGTTTTATCATCATAAACGAATATCTACATCTATGAAAGCAGTGTCAGGAAATGGTAGGTCTTCCAGCATAATGAATTGTCCATCAAACGATACTTCAATAAACTAGTCAGAAGACATGTACTGAAAAGCCCATGGGTAACAACAATTTATCATACAGCACTGAAGGCATGGATGGGTTATCGAGGAAAGGGTCGATTCACTTACCAATCGTGAATAAAGATGTAATCGAACTGTAGGGTCAAAAGAGCCTAATGACCAAAGCCACAGATACGTTAATATATAATAGCTGCGAAATGTTATAGGACTCCTATCTGGGATTGGCCCTTTTAGAGCCACATGATTAGATTTTATGCTAATGTTCCTATTTGCCAAATAGTGAATCTGTTGAGATACTATGCTAATGCTATGATCTTCCGTAAATCGGCCTTAAAGTTCCTTTAAAGTTATCTTTACAACAAATTGGAAGATGGGTAAAAGGGCAAACGGCTAATAGTGGACACAACGTTCTATTTTATTATATAATTACTCCGTCCTAGATTGCTTTAAATGCTTATGCTTAGAGTAAATATGTAAGATTTTATAACACTAGACCTTTTGACTATGTTCTCCTAAGTTTCCTTATAACTATCCTAAAACAGTCCTTAACTAGCTTTTGAAACTCACCTGCCATCTCAAATATTTATAATCCGTATGACCAACATACAAAGATTTGGTAGTGAAAGCATAAGGCTGGACTTCCACATCGGCACGAGTGATCTTGTTGATGAAAGAAGATTTACCAACATTGGGGAAACCGCAAATAATGATGGTACGAGAATATGGATCAATAGTAGGCAAACGAGACAAATGCTGGCGAACCTGTTCCAAATATGTCAAATTGGAAGCTTGTCTTTTCATAATAGTGGCCATACGACCCAAGGCAGCTTTTTTCAATTGTTTGCAACGATACAAAGAATCACCATATTTCAAAAGACGTACATAATCCTTGGCCACACTAAAAATGGAGATTTTTCATTAAAAAATAGAATAGAAATGAATATTACAAAACTTACTTGTCGATTAAGTGGCGCGCTGTATTCAATTGGCCCAAAGCCAATTTGTAATGGTCCTTGTCGTACAACACATTCATTAAATCAGCATAGAAAGGATGGACATCATCCAGTTTGGGAAAATCTTGTATAATCTGCGAAAGACGATCATGGAAATTCTGTTGGGTGAATTTCACTTTACGCGTGTAGAAGGCACGAATACGGGATATTTTATAGCCTTTATGTACCACAGTAGGCGTTTTACGTTGTGTTTTCGACAACATAATGTCGATAAAGTCCTGCAAAGCATTATGATGAAATTTTACATTATTTTGTAAACAAAACAAAACCAATATTGAGGTTAGGAATTCCCACCAGCGGGTGCTCCCAACTAACAAGTTGTTTTTGTAATGAAAGTAAAACGAAAATCTTACCTTTGCTGGCGGAACCACCATAATTTTTTTAAAGTTATACAAACTCATTTTGTTTAATTATTTTTTCTCTACTTTGCACGTTTATTTAAAAAAAAGAGAAAAATAAAATTTTAAACGGGTATTAAATGCGCACAATAACCACGAGGAGACGACGCAAAACCCAAAAAGAAATGTGTTAACGTATCGCTAGAAATAGTTGCAAAAACAAATGTCAACAAATAATGACAACATTAACCAAGTGGCCATATCAATACAGCAAGAGTATTGCCACTGTAAACGTTTTTAATATGTATGCAGTATTGCCAGCAAAAAATTTTGTGCTGTTAACGTTAATTCTGTTAATAACAGAGCCAGTGAAGTTGTTAAGAGTTTGAAATATAAACAAAAATAATTGTTCGCGAATAAAATAAAAAAATCATTGAAAAAGTGTTTTTATTATTAATTTGTTGCTCTTGTAGTGTTAGTGTTAGTGTAAGTAAACATAAAATAAACAAATAATTGATATGTTCTTTAATATTATTGTGTTAATTTTCTATTTTAATGCAGGTTAATTATACAATTTTTCCACCAGCATACTGAAACGCCAGGAAACTAAAGGCGGTAAGTCTGACATATCTTTAACTGTAATATTAAATTACAATGAAATAAATGGCACTAAGCCATCATATTGATTAGAAGACATGTATCCATTATAATGAAGTGTTCCCCATAAGTCCTTCATGGAATTGTAGTGTGGTGGTGACCACTCTTAGAGGGTGACCACTCTAATAAGTCTACCATTACATAATTCCTTTCTCTTATTCACCTTGTGAATGGCCTCAGTAAACTGCTGGAAAATACATTCTTTGCCAATTAATCACCAACAAAATTAAAGCCTGAACTTTCTAACAAACTCTTGTGGATTTCCGTTTTATTTTGTTTGGTACAGAGCTTGTTTGGAATTGGTGTTTGAATGAAAAATGCCTCCCATTGTAGGAGCAATATTCCATCATGTTTACGTTTATAGCGTGCTTCCAGTGGGCCTCTTACGTCTTTATAATATTTGCTCATGTTTGATTTTGTTTTCGTTGCTAAATATTTTAGATTCTAATTCCTCTTCCAAAATTTATAATTTTCATGATCTATTCTCGTCTTAGGGACCTAGATCTGGCCTTATTATTTGATACATGCGTTGTTGAGACACACTACGATTAGTTTCCACTTTAATTTGCCTTCAGCTAATAGTTCAGCTATGTTTGTTAATCGTAAGTTCAGTGTCTATTTAAAGAACAGCTATTTGGCCAACTTTCATAAACGATATTATCATTATTTTGACTAATTCATGTTTTTCACCTGATAATTCAGTTTCACGCTGTGTTTCGATGGAATAAACACAATTTTTTGTATTCTTTCATCTTTTGCTTCTGCATGTGCGCTATTCTCATATAGGAATCGTTTTTTCGTTCTGTTTGATGAGGTATTGACTGCATATCCGTCAACGGACAATGAAAACATTTTGCACTTGGAGTGCCTCAAACGTATAATTAGACACTCGCGAAATATTTATTTTTTTTTTGCTACAATTAAAGAAATTTTAAACATTTTCGATGTAGAGTTGTAGATCAAAGTATGAAATGCCATGACATTTCATATTTAGATTGGAAAAGTTGCTATACTCTTGGCTGAAGTGTTGTCAAACCTCATGGTTTGAGTTTAAATCTGTCTGACCAGAACAATTCACTCACGATAATAATGCTTATGAAACTATCTTCGTGAATGTTGTAATTCAAACAGTATCAATCGCTACTATGTATTCCATGAATTAAACATCACTGTATAAAGCCGTGTGTATAAAGTGTGAGAAGCTAGGCCGTAATCCTGACTGAAGGGTTGTAATGGCCACTTATGTATGTATGTATGTATAAAGCTGTCATAGTCTAGTAGCTAGGCCACCGTTCAAACCTCAGGCCAGACATCTCGAACGAAACGGAACATAGAAAGAAATATTTCTTTGGCGACTTTCCCTCAGCCGATTTCTGGCAAAAACTTTGAAAGTAAAATAGAATTGTCGTGAAAAGTTTTTCAAAAATCTTGACTTAAACTGTAGGTCTCGACACTCATATATAAAATTAACACACAACATAAGTGGTGTGAGAAACTAGGTCGTAATCCTGACTAAAGGATTGTAATGACCAATTATGTACGTATGCAATGTAAATATGAATAAGACAGCCTTTTGAAAAGTTATATTCTTTAAATTATTTGGTCTACTTTTAAACTGATTGGGTGTTCACTTAATCAAGGGCGTTGGCAATTAATTGTTTATTATGGCTTATTAGTAAATCCAATAAGAAATAAGAGTATGTCGCAATGTTCAAGGTCATTCACCCATGCAGCCAGGACAATAATCCAGATGATCCTAGGATCTGCTATAGTAGGCCTTAAATGGGAAGAAGTGATACCGAAACTAGGTAAAAAAACGAAAACCAAAACTAAATAATAAAATGCTTTGAGGCAATTCTGTACTTCTCAGGGAATCTAAATGAATAATAGTAAGCCTGAATGTCATAATAACTACCATTCATTATTTTTCAACATAATAAAGTCCACGATTTTTATTCAACTGTCGATTTATAATATCTCAGCAGATTTCTGACAAAAACCTCTGAGTGTAAATACAATTGCCTTGAAAAATGTCTCAAAAATCTGTCATTCGAAATCAACTTTAAACTGTAGGTTCCACCACTCATGTATAAAATTAACACACACAACATAAGTGGTGTGAGTAGCTATGTTGTAATCCTGACTGAAAGTTTCTAATTATCAATTATGTATTTATGTATGTCGATAATTAACTGTTATTTAAAACGTTCTAACTGTGGTTTTATTAAATATTAAATATTTTTTCAATTAAAAATTATTTACTTTTAATTAAAAATCTTGCAATTAATTTTATTCTTATGATACTAATTAAAAATTTTAAATCCTTGTGTGGTTAACACTGACATCCACAATATTTTTTAAACCTTGTGGTTAACATTCCTTAATTTTTTAGATTGATTTTCTACGTTCTTCAGAGAAAACGTTTTCAGTTTTCCATATTGTTGTTATCTTCCTCTGCTCCTACACATGAGGTTAAAATTTCACATATATAAGGTAGTTTTATCTTACAATTCACTGTCTTCCAGGTGCGCTGTGTTGTCAAGGCCACACAACTACTATTAACAAATTGCTGACTTACAATTTGAATGAATGAATTGAAAATTATTACAATATTAACTTTACATTATTCCGTACTTACTTCCTCTTGGGGTTACCAGGCTCCCAGGCCCGATAAGGAAAACATTTTAAACTCTCCTGTGCCATATTCAACATTTCGAATTTATTTGTTATGCTGCGGTTATAATAGAGGCCCACATAAGCCAGATGTACTTTTGGTTGTGTTATACGCTCATCACTATTATGTTTAATAAGTAATTGAGTCAAGGCCTTTGTACGCATACTAGTGGCTACATGAGGTAATGAACCACAAAAATTGTAAGCATAACGACAATTCCATGAAGCATTTTCAAAAGTTTCGGGTATAGTTTGCAGTAGAAATAAACCGACTTCGGGTAGGCAGACATAATGGGTAGAAGCTAGAAATGTTGGAAATAAAGGATGACTAAGGCTAAACGTATATTTTATATCAAAACGAAGTTGAAAACTTTCTGTAGGAGATTGTTTCTGTACAGTGTTGGCTTTAGGGTGGCCAAATTAAAAAAGGATTAAAATTTTTAATTCTCTTACCTAAAGGCGGTCGATACATGGAGTAGTAATTAAAGGAGGAATCGTTTACCAAAGTTTTCATAGTTGTATTCTCAGGACATCGTAAAATGTGACAATTGAAATATAGTTGAGGTTGATTCCAAAAATGATCACGAGATATTGTCGATTCTATAAAAATTGCTAAAATAATGGGTAATTATTATTCTTTTAAAATTAATTTTATGATGTTACAGTACTTAAAATATATTTTTATAAGAAAGTTATATCGTAGACAGACTAATAAACTGATTCATCAAATCAGTCCAAAATCAGTTAGATGTTGGAAATTTAAATTTTCCACTATAGGTTCAATTTTATCAATTTGATAAGAATAGATTTTACAGGGTCCGCCAAATTTTTTTTTGAAAATACTTAAAAAAAAACTACTGAATATTTTCTCAAATTACTTTTTTTATTTGAAAGTACAATCCTTCCGGTTAATAATGGAAAATAATTTCATTCAAATGGCTGCCTCGTCTGGCCATGCAGTAGCCTACACGATCGGTCCAATTTTTAAGCACATTATCGATTGTGTGCAGCTGTATTTTACCAATGGCTTCACGAATATTGTCCTTTAAAGCGTCAATTGTCCCTGGCTTGTCGGCGTAAAATTTATCTTTAACGGCACCCCACAAATAATAGTCCAACGGTGTCAAATCGCAGCTCCGAGGTGGCCAAACGACATCAGCTCTGCGGCTGATAATGCGATCTTCAAAAACAGGACGCAAAACATTGAGTGTAGCTTCGGCTGTGTGGCACGTAGCGCCGTCCTGTTGAAACCAAATGTTGCCAATATCCTTCTCTTCAATTTTTGTGGACAAAAATTCGTTCAACAGGACCCTATAACGATCGCCATTGACTGTAACGGCCCAATTATGCCTCTGGACCAAAAAATCCGCACCAAACAGTGACTCGTTTTGGGTGCGTCGGCTTTTCAATGTATGCGTGCGGGTTTTCTGTGCCCCAAATGCGACAATTTTGCTTGTTTACATACCCGCCAAGATCAAAATGCGCTTCATCTGAAAAGATGATTTTTTTTGCCAAAATCGGCATCTTCTGTAAGTCGATCACAGGCGCACTTAGCGAAGCGAAAACGCATTGGATGGTCAATTGGCTTCAACTCCTTAACCAATTGGACTTTGTATGGCGTCATACCAAGGTCTTTATGCAAAATTCGTCTTAATGATGTCTCCGAAATGTTCTATTGTTGAGAACGACGGTGAATTGATGTTGATGGCGCTTCACGCACACTTTCTGCCACAGCAGCAATATTCTCGGGTGTACGCACTGTTTTTGGCTTTTCACGCTTTGATTTATCGATGAGGATGCCAGTTTCATTCACTTTTTTCACAAGATAACGAACATACGGAGCTGACAGTGCTTCTCTTCTTCCAAAATCCGTAAGTAATTTTCGCACACAATGATTTTCAAAGTAATGTCGCAATATTTCCCAGCGTTGTTCAAGCGTATACACAACCATATTCGTTCAGCGGAAGGATAAAACTAATTATCTGTCAAATCAGACATGATCTAAGTGTTACCATTCACGAAATAAGCACAAGTTGAAAAAAACGTTAGATGGCGGACCCGATAGTAAGTTCAACGTCTAGGACTGTGAGAAAAGAAATAAATCGATAACGTACAAATAGTTCTGTTTATATTTGACCATATTAACGATGTGAAACCAGCAAATACTTTCGAAATAAGAGATAATTTCAGTATTTCCGACTGCTTTTTTTCAAAGCGTTATAGAGTTCTGGAAATTACTTTATTGCCTCTACTTTTATTGTTTATAATAAATTTCTTATTTTTAAAAGTACTCACCCCTGTATAAATATTTAAATCTTTTTCTTGGTGCATAATTTAAAGCCAATCCCTTATATTGTATTGCCAACTCTACGCATTCCTCCAATGTTTGTACATTGTCCACAAAGAACCTTTCCTCTAACGAACGATGATTAGCTTTTATTAAATAAAATTTTTTGTGGTGGTCCTGATCTTCTGAACACATTTCAAATTGGCCAAATAAAATAAATTTTATCATGATTAAACATAACAGAATTAGTTTTAAAAGCATTTTGTTACCACTTTATTAAAATCTTTTGAACATACATCTGTATGTATGTAAAATTTATTTGATTTGAAAATAAAATTTTGAATTTAATTTAAAATTGTATTCTTTTTATATAAAGTTTATAAATACGATTAAATACTATAATTATATTTTAAAAGCATTCATCCATTATATTTGAAATAAATCTAAATTGTCATCAACTATTTACTGTCATGTTTTTTTTTTTGACAAGTGGCAGGTCGTTAGATGTCATTAACAATAGATTTGGATTTTTATTTTTAACAAATAGTTGGTGTTATTGTGCTGAGCACTTCTAACAAATTCTAGTTTAATGTTATTTTTAATTTTGTGTGATTGTGTTCATAATAGAAAGAGCCACAGTACAACCCTCATACCGTGGCTATGGCTCATTTTTAAATTTATTTTATTATTAAATAAATTAATGTTTGAAATGAGTCAAATTGGCTATAATAAAAGTCTGTATTGTATAAGACCAGAGTAAAAGAGGGAAATCGATCCATTACTGCTCGATTTATTTGCTCTCAAGGCCAATATTTTAACTATTAAGTTAACGAAGTAGCCTTATTTTATAAGCAAATACGTCAACATCCTTACACAAAATATTCCACGTAGTTGAAGGACAAAGATCAACAAGTTGAGAATACTAAGGAATCGATATTTCGGTGTTTTCTTAAAGTTTGAAAGCTTCAACAGCAATACTTTCTTCTGTAGGCACATTTCTTTGCCTTGTTGACGGTTTTAAAATATGAAGAGTAAAAGAGAGAAAACGATCAATAACTGTTCGAATTGCTGACTCACTAAGCCGATTATGTTCACCGTAAAATGTACGAAGTGCTTCTCCAAAAGAACTATCGTTTTAAAGTAAATTCCCACAATTTGGAAGCATTGGTTTGACACTGAACGATTCATTAGGATTTTACAAACCTTACTAAACAGAAGTGTCAAACCATAGCTATCGACAACGATAGTTCTGTCTTGCAGCTAAAAAAAGACATCCATTATTATTGATGTACTCTTAAGCACTTAGATTTTTATTCAAAATATCCGTAATCTTGAAGGAATCGTGGGTATAGGTTGGCTGTACCGCAACGATATATTGTGTCTTACGGAAACTTAATCTCTATGACAGAGAAGCTATTAAAAAATAATGCCTAAAGTCTGCTTAATTTTACCCAGGACACCGGGTGGTGTGGTGGTGTACACCTTGTGGTGTATAATCAATAAAGTGCCTTGCAGTAAATTCTAAACATCAACTGTAACGCACGGTTGTGTAAGAATGGTGGTTTAGGCTTGCATGAGCCTTTAGAGTTCACAAATCTGAAATGCCATACTTACTGACTTAGTTGGTCGTTACAACCCTTTTAGTCAGAATCACACTATTTATGTTGTGCTTGTTAACAGCTTGATATCGACTCCGAACGAAAGACTTTTGAGAAACTTTTGCATGGCAATTTTATTTTATTCTTAGAGTTTTTGTCAGAAATCTGCTGAGAGGAAGGCACCGAAGAAATGGTTTGAAGCGAGGCCTCATGTCTAATTAGCCAACATATGTACTATCTACTAGACTGCAGCGACTTCGTAGAATATACTTTGTAAGAATCTACTCGAGCAAAACCCAAACGGATTCGAGCTGATCTAAACTTTTGCCATGTAATCCATTTGAGTCATGCATTGGACTCTATGAAGTAGTCTAATGATAGTAACTGGCCTTCTGATTGAGCATTGTAAACTTGAAGAACACTTATTCAAAAGAGGATGCGCTTTAAGGTAAATATGCATATTCTATGATGAAGAGAATGAACCACCACAATACCGATTCTACTCGTATCGAACCACACTAAAGTTTGTCAGAGCAGATGCTTGGTGGCAGCAGCAGCGCTGCTATGCGGGAATGGAGCCCTTTGCAAAACATTGTATTTGGTTTTCGTGTTCCATATTTCTAAGCAAAATATCTTTTCTTTAATATACTTTCATAACAGTTTATTTATTATTTTTTTTTTTTTAATTAAATTAACAAATTTATGCTATAAACACAATAAACGCAACGCAGCACATGCAGCAATATCTCATACCTCGCTTTGCGTCGTTTCGTTTTGCGTTTTTTTCAAAGTTACGCCGCTGCTGAATTAGTATTAATTTTCACTGTGCGCCGTTAGTTTTTCGAAGTTATGTTGTTTTGGGTTCGAGTTTTTAATTTTTTTTTTGAAATTTCTTTTTTTTTTTTCTAAAAAATGGCACGAGTTCAGTTTCAATTAGTGTGTTAAAAATTAAGTCAATTTTTTAATTTTATTTTATTTTAATTTTTTTTGTTTTTTGTATGTAGGTACGATTAAGTAATAAAATTTTATATTTTTTTTGTTTTTTAAATGTTTGCTTTGTTCAATTTTCTTTTTAAAAAGTAATATTTTTTAACCCTGAAACCTATCTTCGATCTCTACATTATTGCTATAGAAAATCATAATTCACTTTGCGTCGTGTTTTTTTGGAACGTAACCACGATGCAAAGTGAGGTATGGGTGTACATGGGTGTAGATGGAATTTTTATTATTATAAAAGCAGCGCGACAACAAGCAAAGGCGCTGCTCTGCTTTGCGTTTAGACTAATTTCTATTTTTATTCGCTGCAATGAGGTTAGTGCTCACAGTGAAAGGATTTGTGCTGGCAGTGCTAGGATTAATGCCATCAATACAATAACACTCTTGGAATACAGGTTTTAAAAACGCAGTGTATAAAATATAACGCCAAAGGAAAACATTTTAGTGGCATCATTAATAAAGAATTAATGAATTGTTTATTTTTTATTGATGAAGTCGCCGTAGTCTAGTAGGTAGTGTGTTGGCTTATTAGACGTAAAGCCCGGGTTTGTATCCCAGGTCAGATATCAAAACGAAATAAAAGAAGTATTTCTTCGGCGACTTCCTCTCAGCAGATTTCTGGCAAAAAAACTCTGAGAGCAAATAAAATTGCCATGAAAAAGTTTCTCCAAACTCTGTAGTTCGGAGTCGACATTAAACTGTAGGTCCCGCCACTCATGTATATAATTAACGCACACATCATGAGTGGTGTGAGAAGCCAGGCCGTAATCCATACGGAAGGGTTGTAATGGCCAATTAAATATGTGTTATTTTTTATTTGTTTTGCTTATGCTTTGCCGCTGCTGTCTTCATTATAATTAATACGCATACAGCTTAGCTTAGGCTGTAATTGCAAAATTGTTCTGCTTGCTGCGTTGCCTTAATTGTGTTTAAGGCATGAGACACTTAATTAGACTTCTATATCAAATAAAAAGATAGTAAAAGTTGATTTTAAAAAGTATTTGTTTTATTTATTTATTTATTACAGTGATAGTTTAGTTTAAATAATGACAAGTATTGTTGTTTAATTAGCCAAAAATTAATTTCTTTACAATTAAAAATTAAAAAAGAAAAGAAAATCAATTTTTGGCTAAAAGACTGAAAAATAAAAATACATACAAGACGACATTTTTACATTGAATTTTAAAATATAAAAATTACATTGCAAATTTAATTTATTATTTTTAGTTTTTAGTTTCTTCATTTAAACTTTAGTTAATTAGTTATATTAAATAAAAGTTAAAATAAAAATAAATTATAAATAAAAATAGTTTTTAAATTATTAAAAGTTATCACCTGAGGCGTTTTAGCTAAACTACCGAAAATTGCCAAGGGGAAGGAAGACATAGAATTAGAAGAGAGAGAGAGAGAGAGAGAGGAGGAAATTGAAGGGTAGAGATACATATGTGTGTATAACAGTTTATAGGTTATGCTAGAAATATAGTAGACCCTTAAACCTTTTAATTTATTTTATGAATTAAAAAAAAAATAATAATTAAACAGAGTTTTATTTAATTATTAAAAGACCTTTTAAATGTGTTTGGGTATTTAAAACGTCCTTTTTTTGGCAAACTCTGCGATATTAGAGGGTTTTTTGTTTAAATTTTTGATTTTAACTATAAACTAATTATGGTTAGTTAGTAGTTATTTATTTTTTTAAAAAACCCTGTAATATCTTTATTTTTTTAAATTAAAAGAAAAGCTTTCTTTTATGTTTTGTTTGTTCCTAAGTGTGCTGTGCTTTCTTAATAGGAGTTAATGTTTAAACATTTTTTTTAAATATTATAATAATTTATAATAAAAATATTTCTTAAATTATTTCATATTTTTATAAATGATTTTAAGGCAGCTTTCTTTGTGACTTAATTTCTAACTAAAACAGATATTTTTCCGACTTCTTTTTTTCCTTTTTCTTTTTCTAAATCAAATAATTTTTCTTTTTTTATAATTTTAATTTAAATTTAATTTTTTTTTGTTTTTAGTAAATAATTTTTAAACACTTTTAGTGTTCATTTTGTTTTTTTTAAAGAATAATTTGGATTTTTTTGTTTTTCTTGTTTTTGGGGGGGCCTAAATACAATTATAATATAAGAATTTCTTTAGGATACGAGTATAATTTAGCTGCTATGCGAGAAAGCGGTATTTGTATAGGGTCCACTATATATAGAACTGCCGGAATTTGAAACGGTCTTAGTGCTGCGTCTGGCCATTATGCATAGAACGGCGGCCACCACCGCCAACATAAGTATGAGGCCAGCTATAGCAATGGCTATGGCAAAAGCACGTTGCGAAATACAGAGAGCATCTTCCAAAGTCTGAAAAGAAAGAGAAGCAGAAAATATTAGAATTTCTATAATAAAAATTTAGGAAAGAATAGGTCCAGTCGAGTACTAGGTCTTAGCAAATCCGTTCATCAGAATTTTAATACAATTTATAGTTGTATTGTGATAAGTAAATATGTATTGCTTTAAGACATGTTATGTCTCCCTTGCTATACTTACTGCACTCATATAATATCACAAAGAATTGGGGCAAAGTATCTGGGAATGTGAATCGATTTTAAGCTGCCATGAAAGGCTCATGTAGAGAACTTATAAGGGAATGTCAGTCATACCATAATAAGAAGGTATGCGAAAATCCTTGGGGATGCAAGCAAAAGATTATGCATGGGATGTATAGCATCATGATCTGAACAATTGTGACCTACGCGCTTACTGTTTGCAAAGCAGAAGGAATTTTTAAACATATCAGATGAACAGGATACAGAATCTTGCATGTGTTGATATAATCATAGCTATAGGAACCTATCCTCAATGGGAGACAAATCTAATTCCAGATTCATTAGGGATCATCGTGATCTTACAGCTCCTATCATCAATAGACTTCATTTTTTAATAAAAAGAGTGAGTGGAGAAGTTTGGAGGCTGCGTACACTCACTTATAGGTGCAATTGTTATTCTATAGTCACTCCATTTGATCTTCATACTATTTACATCACTTATAGCCAAACGAGAATGTAGTACAACTCTCCTGTATGGGCCGCTTCCTCGAATTATATTTTGGGGTGTTCATTAATGATGGTAGGGTATCCAACTCTATTGATTCATTGGAGCATCATCGCAATGTGGATTGTGATTTACTATTCTATCGCTGCTGCAACAGATTTCGCTGGAGCGAAAATGGGGACTTTTTCTTGAATTTCATGTATTCCTACGTAACATTCGTCTTTCTCGCCGAGTACATCTGTTTGTGGTCGATTGGCCATTGGATCGCACACTGTATTACAAACAAAATTCTTTCTTTAGCCGGACTATTCGTATGTGGAACTGCCTTCCTGCAGAGATCTTTTCTGTCACTTATGATATAAAGTGATTCAATCTAGTATCCACAACACTAATCCCTCTTTCCTCCTTACCATAACAAATTTTCCTAGTTCCTACACAATGCACTGCATAAGTAGGGGGGTCATACCCTGAGCGCTAGTCGTACAAAAAAAATTGTATATGTATGTATCAAAAGGCGGAAGCGGGGTGTTTGAATGAATGAATGAATTATTCTGAGTCTGTGTGGAATCTCGTGGATGTCTAACAATAGTAGCTCAGCATTCGACTCGTATGAGATTAACTTGAACATAGTAAGGGAATATCTCGGAATACACTGAAGAGGGAAATAAGGTTTCTTTCTGCCGGGGATCAGTATGTGTGAATTCATGGAAATGAGCAGACAAATAAACATCCGGTAAGGGGAACTTCTACACCACTGTTGTGTCAAAAAAAAAAGACTCGGAATATTTGAGTATTAGGAAGTGTGTATTGAGAGATGCAAACATTCTTCTCAAGCCAAATAGTTTTGAAGAAATCTAAGTTTTTGTTGGGGAGATACAATAGAATGAGATTTGTGTTGTGTGTCAGACTACCGAGCACTATAGACTCAAGCAGTACTTGTTTGCTGTGATGAGGAGAATGAATCTTCAGAACACATACTTGGAGTTAAAGGGCGACATTAATGCCTCTCAAAATGAAATACCGGGGTGCGTATCAGGTGCTTGGTAGGTAGTTGTCGTTGCTGGCACCTCTGTACTGTAATAATAATTTATTTCATTCTTGTTTGCTGTAATTCATAATTTTACTACAGCAAGTAGCGACATTAATTGGGGCCTCAACATTCAACTTGAGAACCTACAGCAGTCGGATGATACATGTTAGAGTTAGTTTTGAAATAAATGTCAGCAAAGTTAAAATTTTGTACTGCAACACTGCGAACAGTAGAAAAATCGAAGTAGAGGACTTTTAATTGGAAGAAGCAATGGCCTTCTGCTCCTTAGGCAACATTTAAATAAATACTGGTGGCTCTAGCCATGATGTTGCTTACCGAACCTAAATAACAAAATAGGAATTTGGTTCAATACCAAGATTATATTTAACTCTTGTCTGAAATCAAAGCCTCCATCGGATGTGGGATACAACAGGTGATATGACAAATATCGTCATTAATTAGAATCTGCAAAGTTGTGTACAGAAAGGCGTCGTCTCACACATGATATCCAACCGAACATTGCTTTTTGCTTCCAAAAGGAACCACAGGACATGTACATTATATTCCGTCCTTATTGTTTTAAAATCTTTATTAAATTAAACTAAACTTTACCTTTTCTTTAGTTATAGAATCATCTTCCTCACTAACATCCACATTTTCATTGACATATAAACCAGAAAAGACTTCAATTGTAGCTGGAGAGCCTTCTTCGTCTTTGTTATCGTTATTTGTTTGTCGTTTGGGTCGTTTGCCACTGCAAATGGGAGCCTAAATTTATAAAAAGAAGAAGAAGAAAATAAAATTTATTTTAAATCCCCTAACAAATTAGCAAGTTTAAGAAAAAGAAAGAAAAAACTCAAACCATTTGGCATTCGGGATCCTTTAAGGCGCACAATTTAACATTACATTGATAATAAACGGAAGTGGTATAAGGGAATTTGTGAGCTGGAAAAGTAACATTAGCCGCCAATCTATCCAAAGTATAGTTGAATTGGCCCATAATCTCATTATCCATAGGACAGCTGAAAAGAAATTCATTTCAAATACCAAATTCAATAACAAAAGTTTACTACACTTACCCGTCATCGCCCACTAAACGTTGTTCACCCCAACCCAAACCGTCTCTTACAATACAATCGGTTACATGCAAACCATAAACATCCTGTTTATCAATGTTTATGACAATTGTCAAAGGATCACCGATCTTAACATCATTGGCAATTTTATGCTCGTCATTGTAAATTTTCATATGGCACCCGGGCATGGGAATTTCATTATCTTCTGCGGTCTCTGTGGCCATTTCTTCCTCTTCGGGCAGAACATCATCTTCATCTAAATCATCACCAGTGGCCCGATATTTATCCAATGATCTACCATATGATCGGCGATCAGTATTATCGGATTCGGCACTGCGAAAGGCTTGAGGTTTTTGGGGATATTTACCGGTAGCACTGGCTTTAAGCATTTTGTGATGAGTTTTCTTTATTGTCATGGCAGCATCACGGGATTTGTAGGCACAACGTACATGATAACCGCGACCAGCATCGGTAATCAGTTTTAAATGCGGCTGTAAGACAATGGTATTGAAGAATTCAATGCCACCATCGTCCTGGAAAGAAATGGAAGAATGAAGAGGATTTGTTATAAAAGGGACTTCAAATAAAATGAAAACTTAAAAAATATTTGATTTCAGCTCAGAAATATCACACAGATATCTGACCTTGGGTTTGAAACAAATACACCCATAATTGGTCATTAAAAACCATTGGTCAGGATTACGACCTAGCTTCTCACACTACATATGCTGTGTGCTTTAATTTTATACATGAGTGAAGGGCGCTGCAGTTTAAAGTCGACTCTGAACGACAGATTTCTGAAGAACTTTTCATGGCAACTTGTTTTCTCACAGAATTTTTGCCAGAAATCTGCTGAAAGGAAGCCGCCGAAGAAATATTTCATATTTCGTTTTGCCGGAGATGTCTGACCTGGGGTTTGAACCGTGACCTCATGCCTAATAAGCTATAACACTACCTACTAGACTACGGCGACTGCGGCGACTTTGAAACACAAGCTTGCGTATAATAAGCCAACACACTACCAACTTTTAAGATGTATTTCAAGGTACGGACAAGCTCTGATCCCATTTATGTTCGGTAAGGAAGGTTCCCTTAAAGGTCATCACACATACAATAACAATTTTGTTTCTGTTTTTTAGTTAATGAGGCTAAAAACACCTGCGGCTTTGAAAATGCTGCTGATGTTAAGAGAATACATACAGAATTTCCCAAGTGCATCTCTCTCACTAAAAAATATCTGTTGATGTTGTTCATTGAGTTCAAAGGTTATTTCTTCAATTCCATGTGGATTTCCTTGTGCTTTTGTCTTATGAAAATAAATAAACAATTACTAAGCCTTTGAAGTCTTTGAATTTATGATCATCCATTAGAATCCAATTTTTTTTGTCTTCCATTGTATTTATTAAGTTCATAGAGAGTTGTACAGCCTTCTCTTCCCTTCCCTCTAATTTTTTGTATTTAATGTAAATATATAACGGTTTATTTTTGTATTATTCTTAAACTAATTCCATTGTTTTTTTGTTTTTGTATTGTATTGTATTGTATTATAATAATCATATCGTAATATATTTAGAATAGTGGTGCATATATAGCAGAAAAACCATAACTTCCTACATTTACCGTTTTATTAGACTTCCATAATACCATATAACAACATGTATGCATAACCATATTATAGTTCATTTTTTATAAGAATATTATAACGTTTCGTTGTTCTTATTCTTATTCTTATTCATTTTTTTCCATTTCCATTCATTGTTTTATTGTCTTATAATAGATGTTGTGTTGTTCTTATTGCAGTTTGTCGTTACTGCATAAAAGTTATATTCATATAGGGTCTATCATGTTTGATAAGTTTGATGTTTGATAAGTTTGTTGCAAGAACAACAAACTTGAGGTTATTAAAACCACATTTCCTAAAATTGTGAATTGGTTGTTTTAGTCCACTAACTGAAACTGAAATAAGAAAATTCATCAATAAATTCAAAATTATTGGAACAGTGTAGGACACAAGAGTGCATAACTTTTCCAAACCAAAAGCTCATAGGCATATCAAAATTTGTTACTTGGGCAGCGTTTACAACAATAAGGCCAATCCAGAGATACCTCAAGCGTAATTTTGCATAAATATTTGACTCCTAAGCCTTACAAGGTTCAGTTGATACAAGAATTAAAATTAAACGAACCCAACTGATTAATTTTATTAAAGAAGAAAACTCTATTGCCAGAACAAACATGTTTTCATATGTTTAAGTAACCAAAAAAAAGAATTAAAGCGTTTTTTTGTATTGGAACATCCACTCTAATAGGAAGAAAAACTTTTACACACTATTTGTGTTACTGTTTGGTTAGCATTTTGGGCTGCTGGTATATATATAGTTTTGACACTAGGAATATGGTTTAAATGAGCGAATGGAGAAATAAGATGTAGTCTTTATCGGCATAAGATGGGAATCTGTTTACATAGAAGAAAGTAGAACGCTGATTATCCTAGGAAAATGACACATTCTACGAAGAGTAGGTAAAAGTTTTCTTAACTTTACAGTCAATACAACAACTTAATACATTTCCACAGAGAACGTTGTCTCTAAGTAACGGTAGATGATAGTTAACATGTCACGCTTATCTCATTGGATACATTTTAATTAATAAACTGAAAAAAATATTTACGAATGAGAAGATGGTATTCAATAAATTGGTCGATAAAATAGGAATTATATTCTAAGGACATGAAAAGTTTTCTGCTGGAAGAATAAGGAATAATGCGTCTAAGAAGAGGAAACTCTTTGTAATGCTTTGTGCGGTATCATGTCCAATCTAAAAGCACTATACTCTATGAAAAAGAATAAAGACGAAATATTCTGGCGTAACCTTTCTTATATCACAAAAGTTAATTAACTTTTACACATAGCAACAGTGCTTAAGTGAATAGAGTAGGATACTTTACTGAAGAACTTTTTATTCTTTTGAAAGCGTTTAAGAAGGTCAAAAATAGACTTGAAGGCACATAACATGACACACACATGAAGCTTGTATTTTAATTTCAGTTGAGTGGTGTAAACAGTACAGAGATGCAAGCAAGTCGGGCAGTCGAGTGTGGTTTTTTTCGACATCAGAAAATTTTCCAATCCTCATGGTCTTAACCTCCAGATACAACAGGAAATCTGATTATGGTGAACGGCTTACCTTCGTCTTATGCAGATAGTTAATGATAAGGAGGTAGGAAATTTGTCGTTCGAATAAGATGGTGCAACATGATACATAATCAATGAAATAAAGAGAAGAAATTCCTGGAAAGAAATTTAACTAAATTATGAGATAATTTGCCGCCCCTAATTAAGGATAATTAACTATCGTCATTCTGGTGACAGCATAGCTCAGTGCTATCAGGCCATTATTTGTGTATATTTGGAAGTTCTGTAGAACTTCCTTTGTTAATGCAATCGGAAACGAAAACCAATTTGGAGTAGAAAGCCACAGCCTTTAAATATCCAACAATCAGAAATTAACAGCGTCTGTTTGTTACGTTAGGTAGGAGTATGTTGCTGCAGGTGGTACGCTATATAATCCTAACAATTAGTATATGAATCAGCCCGTAATAAGGCTATCATGACAGCCTCAGTAACAGTATCGTTTGCTAAGGACTAATCTGCTACTAATCTTAAACATATTAATTACCGAAACCTCTGGCAATGAATCCCGTATAGCTTTCTGTGTGGTAGCCTCAGTGCTATCACTCAAAAAACCAGGAATAATTGAAGTCGTAAAAAATATTTTACAACATGAAATTGTCAAGTTGTCGACACAGTGATGACAAAATTGCATTAACAATTTCATGAAAAGCATCCATATGAATAAAAGCATATGCGAATAGCAAATATCTTCATACATTGTAGACCATCGAATGCAGATGTAATTTCCATTAAAAATTTCTATTTAACTTTTCTTTAAAAAAGAAACTCGCACTTGAAAGACTCTCAACATAATATTATAATTTTTTCTTATTCTCATTGCTGTTCTTATTGTTTTATACTTCTCACTTCGTACTGTTTGCAGTTGTTGTGTTGTGCGGTGTTTTTTTTCGTTAAAATACGGTAAAAACCCTCAAAGGCTTAACAAAAGTCATAATAATAATGTGTGACCATTGTATGGAAAAATCAAAAGACTTAAGACACATGCAGCATAACCGTTTTCATACTACAATACATACATAAATTTACTGACGTACGAGTCGCTAGCAATGCAATGCATTTGCATTTGCATTGTTTTAAAGAATAATGCGCTTAACATTAGCCAAGATGTCAGTTTTATATGAGTTTAAGCTTTATTTTAAATAGTTTTAGAAGAAAAAAAAATAGTTTTAAGGCTTTAATATATTATTTCGCATTGTACGATAATCATATGGACTATATGATATATATGAACATTTATGCTGTGGGTTATTATAGTTTTTTTCTTTATTTTTGTCCCATTTTGTTTTTTTTTTTGCAACATATGTTGTTTAGATTAGAAAGACATGTAACGTTAAATACGTGTCTTAAATATGGCAGATAAAGAATATTTTAGATGAAAATATAGGGTGGGCCATTTAAAAGTGCCAAAATTATTCTTTTATTGCAAAGTACAATTGTTCCAGTTAGAAATGGAATATTATTTCATTCATATGGCTGCCGCGGCTGGCCTCACAGTACCTCATTCGATCGGACCAATATTCGTGTCTTTTGTTTAGCGTTTGAGGCCGTATCTCGACAATAGCATCATTAATGTTGGCCTTCAAATGCTCAGTTGTGTCTGGTTTGTCGACAAAACATTTTTCTTTAACAGCCCCCCACAGAGAATAGCCCAACGGTGTCAAATCGCAGCTTCTTGGCGGCCAATTGACATCATAGGCTAGGTTAGAGGACGTGTACTTGTCAATTAAGACTAGTACAGTACCCGGAGGTCGAATTGACCCATTGTACAACGTCCTAGTTTCTCACACCACTTATGTTGTGTGTGTTAATTTTATACATGACTCGTGGGACCTTCAGTTTAAAGTCGACTCCGAACGACAGATTTTTGAGAAACTTTTTCATGGCAATTTTTATTTACTCTCAGAGTTTTTGCCAGAAATCTGCTGAGAGGAAGTCGTCGAAGAAATATTTTTTGTATTTCATTTTGTTGGAGATATCTGGCCTGGGGCTCGAACCCTGGCTTTACGTCTAACAAGTCAACACACTACCTACTAGACTACGGCAACTTCTGATTGACATAATCATTTTGGCTAATTAAACGGCCATCAAACGTTTGACGCAATAAATCGATTGTGGCATGAGTTGTGTTGCAAGTTGCACCATTCTACTGAAACCAAACATCGTTCACATCAATACCATGAAGAGCGGCTACAAAAAATCGGTTGTCATGGTATGATAGATATCTTCGTTCCCTGTAATAGTTACGCCCTGCTCATTTTCAAAGAAATATCGGGCCAATGATGCCACCGCACCACAAGCCGCACCAAACAGTCACTCGTAATGGATGCGTTGCCTTCTGTAAGACTATATGTGGGTTTAATGAGCCCCAAATATGGTAATTTTTCTAATTTATTAACGTACCCCCCAAGATGAAACTGAGCTTCATCCGAAAAGATAATTTTTTTGTGGCAAAATCGATATCATCGTGCAGTTTCTCGTTGGCCCAATAAATCCCATTGTTGCTGAAGCATAAATCGATTCATTACGTTTGGTGGAGATAAGATACTGAATTTTGTGACATACTAGAATGACATAAGTATTGCTAGATTCGAAATAACCAATGGTTCAAATTTAAACCTGTAGATGGCCCACCCTATAAGTTTTCCTTAAGGCTTTAAAGCAATAATTTTGCGAAAAATTTGTTTCTTTGCAAATGGAGTTGTGAAGAGATTTATTTTTTTAACCAGCAAACTGACAAGCAACCTGGCAAGCAACCTATAATTAAAAGATTTATGGAGTTCAACATATTCTTAGGAATTGCAAATCCATAAACTATGCATGGTTGGTTGATTTTTTTTTTATAAAATTAGCAAAAACCTATAATTTCTATAATTTACATACAAAAACAAAAAATATTCTTGAAATGTGCAAACACAATAAAAAAAAAAGATTTCTTTTGTTTGATTCTTAGGAAAGAACACAAAAAGAGATCATTAGCCTACAGAGTTAAAAGCATAACAATTGTACAACCTTAACGTTCTAAACTTCCTGGAAGTTAAAAAAGCAGAAAAAAAATCGTATTTTTTTCTCAAACATGCAAAACCTCGCTTAAAGGTCTAACAGACATCAATTTTAGAATTTATTTTTAGTTTTTTTTTTCTCTCTAATATTTACTCGTTTGGTGGTCGCCGACTTCAAGTTTTTATAGAGAAAAGGTTAAGAAGGTTTTTTTTTGTTTTGTGTTTTCAAACATATGAAATGAAACACCCAGAGGTGCGGTGTAGTTACCCAGCTGGTTTGTATAGAATAATTATTGTTTTCTTAATGACATATGAAGGCAATGTTTTAAAGAAATTCTAATTCTGTTTAGGTTTTTAAAATTTGTGTGGTAAAGCCAATAATTTCTAATGAATCCAACAATAAGTTGTTATTCATTTATTTTGTGTGTTTTTCTAGGTATCGAAAGCTTTTAATATTTTTAAATTCCAAAACCATGATGAAATTCATTTTTTCTTCACCGGGGTATGAATCTGGATAACTTGGCTTTGCTTTCAAACACTTTGACAGCCTCCGTTCGACTACTTATATACATACATAGTTGGTCATTACAACCCTTTATTCATGATTACAATCTGGCTTCTCACACCACTTATGTTGTGTGCGTTCATTTTATGCACGAGTGGCGTGACCTACCGCTTAAAGTCGTCTCCAAGCGACAGGATTTTTGAGAAATTGTTCATAGAAATTTTATCTACAGAGAAAGGATGTGGCCCAAGAAATATTTTCTCATAATTCGTTTTTTTGAAGATGTCTGACCTGGTGTGTGAACAGTGGCCTCACGTCCAATACTCCAAGACAATACCTACTAGACTACGGCGGCTTCAGAGGTCATTACTTAAGTTTAGAAAAGCATTGAAAGGGGGGGATGCTATTGAATTTGTTTCTTCATGTTAAATGGTGCCTTTTTTCATTCATTAAGTCATAGGAGAGCCTACTCTCACTTTGTTATTTTTCAACAAATATTCCGAATTAATTTTTTAAAAAGGAACACAGAGTAGTTTTGCCTGAGAAATGCCATTATCATGTACAGTTTTGTTTACATAAAAGAAAATGTGGTACCAGAAACCACTTGAATATAATTTAAGCAAGGCTAGGTTTGAACCTACTCGATCGTATGGATCGTATTTCCATGTAATTGTTTAACTAGTGATGTAAAAGTGTGTAACTTAAGGCAACATAAAGTTGTATTGCATTGTAGTGAGCCTTCAAAGGTAGGAATAAAGATGGACTTGATAAACAGGAATATTTTGCATAGATTTTGAAGGATATACCAATAATTGTATAACAAGAGCTGATTTTTGTGCAACCGAAATATTAATTTGAAGCTACACTGTTATTAATTCTATGCATACATTGCTCATTACAACTCCTCAGTCAGAATTACAACCGAGCTTCTCACACCACTTATGTTGTGTGTGTTAATTTTATATATCACTGGCGGCACCTATAGTTTAAAGTTGATTCCGAACGACAGATTTTTTGAGAAACTTTTTCGTGACAATTTAATTTTACTCTCAGAGTAATTAGCTAAGGGGAAGACGCCGAAGAAATATTTGTTCATATTTCGTTTTGTCGGAGATGTCTGATCTGGGGTTTGGACTGTGGCCCCATCCCTAAAAAACATACTACCTACTAGACTATGGCAACTTCATAGCAACAAACGCCCAAAAAATCTAGTTAAAATAGAACATTAGGAAAAACTCAGCCATAAACAATATACAGAGTTTTGTTTCATGGTCTGAGCTCTTAGTAGTAAAATAGTTTAAAGTTTAGATCTCACTTACTAGGTGACTGGTTATTCTCCTTTGCAACGTATAAATCTTGAAGATCAAGAAGAAAGAAGAGATGTTTAATACTACGGTTGGTAGAAGAACTTTAGCATGTAGCGTGTTGGCTTATGACACGAGATCCTGTATTTCAAACTCCAGCTCAGACATCTCAAACAAAACGAAAGCATCAGCTTTTTAGCAATAACTCTGACAGTAAATAAAATTTCCCAAATTTGTCGTTTGAAGCCGATGTGAACCTGCATGTCTCTCCACTTGTGGGTGTAAATAACACACCAAACCTGGTTGTGTGAGATGCTTGGTTGTAATCCTGACTAAAGGCTTACAATGACCAGTTAAGTCAAGTAGAATTGTGTTAAAACAGTTCATTACAAACATTCATGACTGATTTGATGGTAAAAGTTCTGTTGAGTTAACTTTACAGAGGCCGCTTTCATTAAATAATTGGTGCATTACTGGTTTTTGTTAAATAAGGGCATATCCGAGAAGCCCTTCTTAACATCATTTATAAAAGTTGTAGTGATGTAACGATTATGATACTGCTATTCACGTTCTTTGTTATTGTCCTGCATATTGAGTGCCCTAATGGTTTAGATGTTAGTGTGCTAAATTTCGAAACTGTCGAGGCCATGGGTTCGGTTCCCACCAGAGACTTTGGGTGATTCTAATTGTCTTATTGTTTGCTTGACATTATATGTGAATACTTATAATGGAAAAAGAAAGTGAAAATTATTGCTAAAAAGCAATTCTAGTTAAAAAAAGGTGACGAAGATATATAAGCAAAAAAAAGTTGGTGTACACCACGCCCTTTTTCCTTTGCCTTATAAACTATCTTATCTGTATTTCAACACAATGCACTGCAAGAATAAGGGTTATCTCCTGAGCATCGCTCTCAAGAGAACATTTTTCGATAAGTCTCGTTTTTGTTTAGAGTCAACCATTGGCAAAATGGTAAATGGATTGACGTAAGAGATCTTTATTGAATTCGTTCAAATTTAGAAATGATTTGGGAGATATTAAGCCTTTAGGTGAATCATTAGTTAAATAATTATCGAACGAAATTTCTGTGTAGACCACCTGTTGGTGAATTGGCCTCTGTCTACCTACTTTTTGTTGATGTTACAGAGTCTTTTTGGGTTCATTAAGAATGAAAATCTGTGTTTAATTTCTAGCACCCAGTTGCCACCGCTTACTAATTAACATCATTTCAAAGAAGGAAAAAACATTGTGTTGTAGGTAGATGGGATATTAATATGATTTTCATTTCATCATTAACATTTTATGCTTAACTAAGTGTGACCAAGAAAGCAAAAGAAAAACAAAAAAAGTTGTTAAACCTAGAATGTATATTTGTATTCCTACAGACACATTTCATTGTTATAAGTTATAGCTTTGAGGTTCTAAGAAAGCATTCTTAACGAAACTGCAAAAGATGATATCACAATGTATTTTTCATAAATTTTCGCCAAATTCAGTTTTTTTCCTTTGTGTGTATATTTCTTATGTAAAGAGAATATTACCCTCTCATTAATAGTTTCCGGCGCAATAAAGATGAGCTAATTATGAAAGAAAATAATAACAATGTATGCAGAACAAAAGCTAAACACTTTGTATAGAAAGAAAGGAAATAAAATTGTTAAATAATGTTGAGGAATATATTGTATTTCAAATGGAAAGTAACAATTGTATGAAGACTAAGGTTAACATTACATTAACAAAAGACTTAAGATGCAAACCTTTTCTATAATGTTTTAAGAATTGAAGACAATACTGCTCAATATAGTTGTGTTTTACGGTTATACAAGAATATAAAAGAGTTGAAGTCCTTTAAGGAACAAATTTTGGCCTTTAAAAGGCTACAAAGAGGTCAGTATAGCAAGGAAGATGTATGAAATTGTACATGGTAGGCACCAGAGATCAGCAATGAGTATTCAAAAAGATGAGTAGATTCGAATCATGCTCATAATTTCTGATACTTATACACATTCATACTTATTTTAATATCATACTCATACTTAACAATACGCATGATGTTGTTGATTTCGACTTTCCTTTACTCAACATATACACGACTCACAAAATATGTATGATTCGCGTACGAACACTACAATACTCATTCGAAGGTTGTGTATTTGCTTTGCTTGCTGTCTTTGTCTTTTTCTTGCTCCTTTATTTGTAAATGCAACAACAACTAAGACTATAAATTTTTGAGTATTTATGAGTATTATAAGTATTTTTCTAAATTTATGAATCTGAATGAGTAGGCGTATGAATCAAACATATTTCGAATGTTATGAGCTTGATGTCAACGTTGTACTCATACTCATTGTAACCTGTACTTATAAATCAATGTTGTACTGAGTACGAATGAATCAGAGTAGTTGGATTTCAATACTGTTGACTCACTCATACTCAAAATTTCATGAGTACTTATGAGTAGCGAAAAAAACGATTCATTGCTGATCTCTGGTAGGCACACAAATAAGTTAAGCGACATTTAAAATACTTTCAAAACAAAATGAAAGACTTAAGCAAACAAACTGTTGAGGCCAAGAAGTTATTGAGCTGTTGCGTAATAGTAGTTTCAAAAACAGTTAAAGATTTAATTTCTTTATTTATTAAAGTCGCCGTAGTCTAATAGGTATTGTGTTGGATTATTGGACGTGAGGCCACGGTCGCCTGGTCAGACATCTCCAACAAAAGGAAATATAAAAAAAAATATTTTTTAGGCAACTGCCTCTCAACAGATTTCTGGCAAAAACTCTAAAAGTAAATACAAATTGCTATGAAAGAGTTTCCGAGTTTCTCTGTAGCAGTTATTACAACCCTTCAGTCAGGATTACGACCTAGCCTCTCACATCACTCATGTTGTGTATGCTAATTTTATATAAGAGTGGCGGCAGCTACTGTTTAAAGTCGAATCCGAACGACAGATTTTTGAGAAACTACTCACGTCAGTTTTATTTATTGTCAGTGCCCTTGCAAGAAATCTGTTGAGAGGAAGTGTCAGAAAAAATATTTTTTCATGTTTCATTCTGTTCGAGATGTCTGACCTGACCATACTACCTACTAGACTACAGCGCCTTCGTGAAATTATTTCTTACAGCTGAAAAATTCTTTCGATTATTGAAAAGAAGACACATTTTGTAGAACTTTATTTTCAAACATTTTCTTTTTATTACTAACTAAAGACTTAAGCAACAAACTTTATTACTTATTAATGGACTTTAAATGGGTACATATTGATTTTTTGTAGTGAACAATAAATAAAAATTCCAATGTTTATAGACATGCTATTACCTATTGTCACACTCCATATTTGTATGAAACAAAAGACTTAAGACACAACCATTTTGCATAATTTCTTGCTTTTGATATTTAACTCCACTCAACACTTAAGTGTAGCAAGACATTATTGCAACATTTAAATTTAGAGCAAATGAGAAAAAAGGAAAATGAACTAAATATACAGATCTTAAGCATTTCACATGTCTTTTAAGCTGCTAAGCCATTTAAGAGTATGAATGAAATTTAAAATCAAATCGATTAATAGACAAAAATTAAGGTCTCATGTGTCCATATGTTAAAAAGAGGCTACAGTGATTATCATTCATTTCTTTTTTGGTTCCTATTTTTCATTCATTAAATTGTTGATTGAGCTGCTGCTGCTGCTTGCAGCAGTAATGATGCAATCACTCAATTAAGTCTTTGTGTAAAATGGCAAAATCATTATAAAGAAATTAACAAACAGAGAAACAAACAACCTCTAAAATAAATTGGCTTAAAAATACACTTAGCCAAGCGTTTATAAATTAAATAAAATTGAAATTCATAAGAAAAATTATTAAGTATTTGCAAATAATTATTAAACATCAAACAAGTGTTTTATTATTTGCTGAATAAACAATATTTTCTTTTATTTATTTTAATAACATACTAAAGTTTCATATGGCCAGACCTCACAAACCTTTAGTTTTTTATTTATTTTAAAAACATTTGTTGAAAAACAAAAGAAGAATATTAAATATTCTATAAATAATACTAAACGATGAAGTCATTTATGGGTCTGCGGTAAGTTGAACACATCATCGTAAACATCATTGTTGCATCCTGTCATATTCATGTTCTTAACTCTGTTCGCTGCAATGTTGTGTAAATATTTTTTCATTTTCATATTGTCAATCAATATGTTAAAGTTTAACTAATAAATAAATGAAGGTTTACATTTACATTTACATGTTCATTTTCATATTTATTTTTATATTTCTTATCATTGGGGTTTTTACTTTTTTTCTCAATTTTTTTTCTATTTTGCTTAGATGAGCTCATAACTATTTTAAGGCAGTAAATATTTTATGATGATGAATATTTTAAATTAAAAAAAAAATTACAATTCTTTCATAAGTCGTCAGTTTTTTTAAATGCAAATTGCAAAAATAGTTGTGGTTTTTAAACGTAAAATATTTAAATTATTATTCATAAACTTTACTTTAATGCATGTGCATTAATTTCGATTTTCTTTGGCAGTTTGTGGCACCTTAAGGTGAGATAATGAATTTAAGTTCATGTTTATGTTTAGGTTTTGAAAAATTATGTAAAGAAAGAATATTTATGTTTTGGAACGGATCAATTACGTTAGCCATACGCATTTTTTTTTTTTGATCATCATTTAGCATTAGTATCGAAGTATGTGGCTAGATTTTGTACAGTTGCGAAACAATTCCTATATTGTTGGGTAATAAAATTATTCGCCATGGACGGAAACAGACGGCTATCACTTGCTGAAGATCTAAATAACAAATTGAATTTACAAATGTGTTCCTAAAATTACTCG
The DNA here is from genome assembly GCA_936449025.2 of Sarcophaga subvicina. Taxonomy (NCBI): domain Eukaryota; kingdom Metazoa; phylum Arthropoda; class Insecta; order Diptera; family Sarcophagidae; genus Sarcophaga; species Sarcophaga subvicina. The sequence continues at coordinate 28,150,485 of OW388084.2, forward strand.
CCATCAATGAGAAAAGTGATCATCACAGTCTGACAGATGTAAGGCAGCTCCCAGCCTCTCAGACAAGATACTATCAGTGATTTCTCCAACAAAATCATTCGTCGTAGACAGAAGAGATGTGGTGTTATCACTTGTTGACGTATATAATCTATATAGTGGATGCATAAGAATGTTACTTCAAATCACCCACAGCCACACTATCGATATTTTCTCTCACATTGGTCAACTAAAAGAGATGATCATTATCTACTAACTATTTAAAGTGCAGTCGCCATAGTCGCCAGCAGATGTCCGGTAAAACCTCTGAGATTCAATAAAATTGCAAAGAAAAGATTCTCAAAAATCTCTAGTTCGGAATCGACTTTATATTGTAGGTTCCGCATGGTATGTTTGAAAAGGTTCCTAAAGTGAAACCCTATTAGTTTGGAAACATATTCAAGAAATAATTGGGCAATTCACACAAGCCCTTGTATCGTTGTATTCATTGTATTGTTGAACGAATATACAACAGTGTATGATTGTTGTTGATAATTTTCATATAAAAATTCCATACACTTATACACATTTTTTTCATATGTTTTTGGAAGTTGTATTGGTTTCGTGCTATCAGTTTATGTAAATGGCAGTATTCAAGAAGAATAATAAAAATACAAAATATTTTCTATGTAATTTGAGTCAACAATTAACATTTCAAAATTATAGTTGTTCGCACAGATAATTAATTTACTTTTTTCCGTAATATTTTTCATTTTTGGCGTTTGGAATACGAAATACACAATACGGCATATCATTGAGTGTTCACAAACAAAAAGTGTATTCAATACAACATACACGATACAAAGTCGTGTGAATTGGCCAAATTAAAAATCTAACATCTTCTCATCTCTTAAAACAACTAAAATTCCAATAATTTTTGCAAATTTATTTGTCATATTAATACTAACACAAGTAATACTTCATATTAATACATGAATCGTGTTCAATAAATTTATAAGACCATGAATTTATTTATGCCTTACTCATGCAATGCAGTCATTTGCTTCTAAGACAAAAATTTTTGCCAGAGATATGAATGTTTGGATATAATATTTTTAATTGGTATGAGACAGACAATAATAACTAGTTAAAATATCGGCATATTCAAATTGCCTCAGTAGGAAACATACCCATATTGAGCAAACCCAATATGTCGAGGCAAGCAGTAAGCAAAAATTTCAGGTTAAAAAAAAAATATTTCTCTTCCCTATTTATGCTTCTCATACTTTTGACAAGATTTGCCGAGAAGATTTAATACAAGAATTTAAGATAAACATTTCTATCGCAGACCTATTGGAAAGCTAATTAATCGGTCGAAATTTTGTTTTTATGAAAATGCCTTACTGATTACCTCCAGTGTGCCACATTATAGTATTTTGGGACCCGTTCTATATTCAATGTTAACTTCAGCCATGCCAATAAGTAATCACATTTACAGTTCTGCCCTTACTGATGGCACAATTTTCCTTGGCATACATAAGATCCCTTATGATGTGTCACAGTGCTTACTGATTAATATCTATCTGCTAGGCAAGTTGCTAACCCTAGGGGTAATATAGGTGAATGCACAAAAATGTGTTCATATTATTATGGTACATAATCCCCAGTTCAAATAAAAAACCATGTAATTCAATAATCTCCTAAAAACAATAGCAATATGGTGTTGTGGCATACAGGTATGGGGAACTGCCTCTGCATCATGCTTAGAAAAAACCAAATACGCCAAAAACTAAATCAGCCATGATCATTATAATCCTTCATGTGAGGCAGATCTACCTTGAAGTCGCCGTAGTCTATTAGGTAGTGTGTTGGCTTATTAGACGTAAAGCCAGGGTTCAAAACCCAGGTCAGAAATCAAAACGAAATATAAAAAAATATTTCTTTAGCGACTACCTTCTGGCAAAAACTCTGGAGAGAAAATAAAATTGCCATGAAAAAGTTTCTCAAAAATTTGTCGTTCGGAGTCGACTTTAAACTGTAGGACCCGCTACTCATGTATAAAATTAACACACACAACATGAGTGGAGTGAGAAGCTAGGCCGTATTCCTGACTGAAGGGTTGGAATGGCCAATTATGTATGTATATATGTTTTGCCTAATCACCACAGGCGGATATAGTTTTCACCAACACATTCAAATAAAAAATTATTTTTTCAAAATGTCCGTTTTATTCGCGAAACGTATCGCGTGGTCGAGCCTTCACTGTAAAAGGCGACTCCTTTTAGTTTATGATTATTAATTTCTTTTAACCTGAATTGGATGATCTGGACACCAAAGACAACCGTTAAAGGCTTAGGTTTGTTAAAAAGTTTTGTATGTTGAAACTGAATTCATGAGCCTACAAGTACAATTCTTAGACAAATAAAATGAAAAGGAGCAACTGCTATGAAATTGTTTGGTTCTCAAAGACTGCAATCATTTTAGAACTTCAAAAAGCCTTATAGAATTTTTAGAACGTTCAGTTATTTCTGTATGATGTTTAAACCCCATATGTTTAGTGCATGGATTTTATAAGGATACCAATTATGGCATCAAGCCTTTAAAGTGACCTATGTAGTATACCCAGACGATTTATTAAAACTTGATATACAGTGGACAGCAAAAGTCTTAGTACGGCAATATATTTTAGCAATTTCATGAATTTTAGCCAAAAGTTTGTATACAAATTTACAGTTTATATACATATTTAGTTTATTAATTTATTTCTGTTTTATTATAAAAGAAACAATTTTTAAATGTTTTTCATAAAACAAAAGAAAAATAAGGAAAAGTTTCAGATGACTCCATAGGTGTCGCCAAATAGAACTCAAAGTAAATTTAAAATTCAAAGGCCTAATAAATGAAAATGTTATTCCTTGTATTTAGTAGAATATCCCTTAAGGTCAATTACTCCATTTAAACCGTTTGGAATTGAAAGTACAAGTTTTGTTTAGTGTTTTCTGGTGGCACCATAAGTAAGTTTTTCGGTTGACTTTTGTTTGAGGTTTAGCGATTACGTAACCGTTGTTTCAAAAGATCTTCTAAATACTCTCTTGAAGTCATTTCGGGACTTTCGAGTATTAAGCCTGTGAGGAGTTTTTTTTGTAAAAATATATTGCAGAACTAAGACTTTTGCTGTCCATTGTATATGATTTGGTATTATGGTATATGATTTGAAGAATTTACAGCAACAGAATACATGCATACGTAATTGTTTATTACAATACTTCAGTCAGGATTACGACATAGCTTCTCACACCAGTTATCTTGTGTGTGTTAAATTTATGCATGCGTTGCGGGATCTACAGTTTAAAGTCGACCTCGAACGCAGAATTTGGGAGTACTTTTTCATCTGCTGATAAGCAGTTGCCGAAGAAATATTTTGTTATATATTTTGTTCTGATGGAAATGTTTGACTTGGGGTATGAATTGAGGACTCCCTGCCTACTAGACTATGGCAGCTACTAAAGTTAGCATTGCTTTGCATTTCAGAATTTTTTTATTTACTTTCTGAGATATTTGGTAATGAATTAAATTAAATGGAAAGACTATAAAGTTATTGAATAACATCTAAGCAATTAAAGAGAGTTTTTAAATTGAAATATTAAATAAATATAACGGCTTTGAATATATAACAAACTGTGTAAGGCAATCTTCAACACCTCCACTTTTGTATATAATGACTGTGAGATTGTAAAACAAGATTATATAAGACAAGAACACCCACTTTATGTTCAAAATTTATTATATTGTGCATGAAGATGTTACAAAATAATAAAAAATAATATAAATTAATTTAAAAAAGACTTTCTGTTGTTAAAACCATTAATTATTCCACCTAATCTCTAACACAAATACGAAATATTATATACGTTTGTTTGTTTGTGTAAATATCTATTTTTGCATAAAATATTGTTTCTTCTTTCGTGTAGTATTTCGATTGCCATTTTCCATGATTTTATTTAAAGGCAAACGTGTAAGTTCACGGTTTTGGCTTGAACATTAATATTATTTAATTAGATTTTAATTACCAAACATCTATTTTTAAAGATGAGCTTCACCTCAGTCTCACTCTATACACATAGACAACGATCATGATCATGTCTAACGTCATGATCAGCACTTACAAGTACATTGTTTAGTGGCAAAAAAAATAGAAAAACTTTGAAAAAAAAGGTGAGATATTCAATGGAGTTGTATGGATTTTTTACAATTATTTTATTTTTTTGTTTTGTTTTTCCTAATTAAACTGTAATTAAAGCATAAGTTTAAACAACTGTGTAAAAATTATATCGCATCATATTATAAATGCCGCCTTTAAAGTTCATAAATCAAGTATAATTGTTCATCAACCCAAAACAACAGAAAAACCATATAAAAAAATAGAATATTTTTTTCCAGCTAGTCATTGTCGTAAAAGCAAAAAATATTAAATAATAATGACGGAAAGGTCAAAGTCAAAGTTAAGGCAATTAAGAGAGAGAAAAAACAAACAAACAAACAAAGTCAATATAATTAGAAAAATAAACAAAACAAAATATTTTAGAATTTTTATTATTATATTATTTATATATTTATATACTCATATCGGGTGGGCCATCTATCGTTTTCAAATTGATACCATCGGCTATTTCGAATCTGGCAATACTTGTGTCATTCTATTCTGTCACCAAATTCAGTAGATTATCTCCACTGAATGTAATGAATTGATTTACGATTGACCAACGTTTTGATTTATTGGAAATTTATTTTCAAAACCAAAAAAATTGGAAAAAATTGGAAAAAAAATCATCTTTTTGGATAAAGTTCATTTTCAACTTGTTGGGTACGTTAATAAGCAGAATTGCCTTAATTTGGGGCTCAGAAAACACACACTCGTGGTCTTACAAAAGCCATTGCACGCATTACGAGTGACTATTTGATGCGGATTGCGGAGCGGAGACAACATTCTTTGAAAATGAAAACGGCGCAACCATTACGGTCAATGGAGACACATATCGCACCAAATTAACCGATTTTTTTTGTACCCGCTCTTCATGTTATTAATGTGAACGATGTTTGGTTTCAACAGGATAATGCAACTTGTCACACATCTGATGCCACAATCGATTTATTGCGTCAAACGTTTGATGGCCCAAAATTTTGATATCAATTGGCTTCCAAAAGGCTATGATTTGACATCGTTGGACTATTTTCTGTAGGGCGCCGTTAAAGAAAACTGTTATGCAGATAAACCAGAGACAATTGGGTATTTGAAGGAGAACATTTATGATGTTATTGCCAAAATACGAGCCCATAACATACATAATTGGTCATTACAACCCTTCAGTCAGGATTACGACCTAGTTTCTTACACCACTTATGTTGTGTATGTTAATTTTATACATGAGTGGCGGGACCTACAGTTTAAAGTCGACTCCGAACGATTTTTGAGAAACTTTTCAGGGCAATTTTATTTACTCTCAGAGTTTTTGACAGAAATCTGCTGAGGGTCGCCTAAGAAATACTTTTTGAATTTTATTTTGATGTCTGGCCTAGGGCTCGAACCCTGGCTTTACTTCTAATAAGCCAACACTCTATCTACTAGACTACAGCGACTTCAAAAAAATACGAGCCCATACACTCGAAAAAGTGCACTAAAATTGATCGATCGAATGAGGTACTGTGAGACCATCGGCGGCAACCATATGAATGAAATAATATTCTATTTCTAGAATTCTACTTTACGACAAAAGAATAAATTTGGCATAATTTCAAACCGTATTTGTTTTAATGCATTTTTAAATTTAAACTTTTCGTTGGTCCATCCTATACATACATACATATGTGCTTGGCATTAAAAATATTTCAACAAAATTTTCTTTTTTTACATTTACATGCTTGTACACCAACAAAACCATGTTATGCACATGTTAACAACAATTTTTTTTCTTAAGTCATGTTCAATGCACCTGTTCAATACAATTTAAATGACCGTGAAAATAACCAAAATGGTCACTTAACAAAAAAAGAAAAAACAACAAAAATCATGAAGGCCTTTCTTTCAGTTGATATGCTCATTACAACAATAACAACAACTATTTATACACCTACCTTCTAAATAAAACCCCCGTATACATTTTAAAGAGAATCTTTTTTCTTTCTTCAATTTTTTTTTGGTCAAAAGGTAATGTGGCATTTAGAAAAGTTTTGTTTTGTTTTTATCTTATTCATGAAAATCTAAATATTTGGACAGTTAATTTGTTAAAATCAACACTTGGTTTTGTTAAAATTCCAAGGTTTCGTTCTTAAGTCTTTTGTTTTTATTCTTGCTTTCATTAAGAATACCACTTATGTGCTATTCACATGGAAGTGTTTGCTGCGTAGATATTTTGTTTTTAAGGGCCTTATAATTGAAGTAATTCAAAAAAGGGGTTGATTCTTAAATCTTTTGTTCAATGAAATAAATTTTGATAACTTTAGTAATAAGAAAATAGTAAAAACGGGTCATAATTACATAATTTGTCAATCTATTGGACTGTCCTAATTCTATAAACATAATTGGTCATTACAACCCTTTAGTCAGGATTACGACCTAGTTTCTCACACCACTTATGTTGTATGCGTTAATTTTTATACATGAGTGGTGGGACCTACAGTTTAAAGTCGACTCCGAACGACAGATTTTTTGGAAAACTTTTCATGGCAATTTTATTTACTCTCAGAGCTTTTGCCAGAAATCTGCTGAGAGGAAGTCGCCGAAGAAATATTTTTTCATATTTCGTTTAGTTGGAAATGCCTGGCCTGGGGTTTGAACCGATGGCTCACGTCTAATAAGCCAACACACTACCTACTAGACCACGGCGACTTCATCCTAATTCGATATACAAAACTGAAAAACTTCGGCATATTGTTCACTGTCATTTCAAATAACTACCTGCTTAGCAGCCAAATGTTTTCTTCTGAGAAGTCTTAATGCCGCACAGTTTCCATGCAACCGATCTGTTGTTTCGTTCTGGCCATCACAGAATCTGTCGCTGGAATCGATTCCTATTCTAAACAAGTGTTCTTTGATTTTACATTGTCAGGTAAGAAAGCAGTTTACAGTCTCAGCTCTCAAATCTCTTTCCACTGTAGTTACCTCACACACATATGGCTCGAGAAGAGGCTCTTGACTCTATTTGTTTACCTTTTAAGTACCTCTTCCTACTCTCTAGAATGCTTCTAGCGCTATCAGTGGCGTGGAAGGTCTACTCCTTGTAAGTTCAACTGCATTATTATTACAATGCACTCTTCCGTGACTTGTGATCAAACAGAGCGTGATTTCATTTCCTATGTCTAGATGATTCTTTTTGCCAAAAAAATCTCGAGTCACTCTCATGTGTGCTAAGAATTCAGATGGCAGATGGCCATGTATGCTGTCATCTGTACTTTTTGTTCATCTTTCAATTGCACATATATCCGATTGGTAGACATTCGTGAGCATCGCCATGTGTTCTAAATATTTCGCTCTGGAATAGTATCACTCCTGTCTCACTATCTGTCTTTGATCAATTCATATACTACTTAGAAGTCTTTTTGCAAAAACTCTGAGGTTCAAAGAGGTGCGGTAGTCTAATTGTCTAAAGTCTAGAGACTCTGCCCTTGAATTGAAAGTGTTCAAACACTGCCAGACTATATAAAAAGACATCAATTTGCATTCAAGACAGAGTTTTATACTAAGCAACGTACTATTTATTATGCTTCTAAGAACAACTGACCAGTTTAATTAAAACATTCGTAGTCCTTTAGAGGACGTAGTCCCCAGGTCAGACATATAGAAAAACGAAATATGAAAAAATATTTCTTCGGTGGCTTCTTCTCAGTAGTTTGCTGGCAAAAACTCAAAAATCTGTTGTTCTGAGTCGTCTTTAAACTGTAGGTCCTGATATTTACGAATAAAATTAACACATACAATATGGGTGGTGTGAGAATCTAGGTGGTAATTCTGACTTAAGGATTGCAATGACTTATTAAGTAAGTAAGTATCTCTTGTTTTTATTAGAAGGGAAAAGCTGCAGATCTTCTGGTGGAACTGAAGAGAACGCAAGGGCAACGATTGTTGACTTTTTAAAGCTGCACAAAGAATGACGTAATTACAAGCAAGCCAAAGTTACGAGTATTTAATTGTAGTTCGAAATCGGTGCAGTTACTCAGACAGAAGCTACTATTATGTGTTGCAAAAACACAAATTATTGTGTATTTTTTTTCTTTTTTTTTGGTGGCATTCCATGAAGAAGAAAAAATTCTTCGATTTGGTCATTTTATAAAGCCGAAAACAAAAAAAAAATTAATACCAAATAAATTATTGTTTTTTGTTTTTTATTTTTTATTGTTTTTAGTTTAACATTCTTTAATTTCTGTTAAAAATATTTTTATTGTTTATTTATAAGAATTTAACATTTTTATTTTTATTATTTACTGTTAAATTGTTAACCGGGTTTTTCTTAAAGCCATTTTCTTGTTTACTTTCAAACTGCATATCTTCCATACTGACGCCGCTAATTCTAAATTCTTTTAACAAAATTTGCTTCTTTTCTTTCTTTTTTTTTTTGTCGAACATTAATAAAATTAAGCACGTAAATGCCAGCAGCGAAAGAGTTTGACAGCCATAAGCTAGCTGTCAAGTATTGCAAATCATGTTGAGGAATTTTAATTTAAGAATAATAAAAAATATATTTATATACTCATACATGTATATGTATGTGTATAGGCAATATATAAAAATATATAAATAAATGGCTTAAGACGGCGAAAGTTGGTTTACTTCAATAAACTACATTTCAAAGAATTCTGTGTAGAAAACAAACAAATTTTTTTTTATTTTAAAATTAATTTAAAAAATTGTTTTTTTTTTTGATTTTTGTCTTATAAAAAAAAAATCCCATAAAGATAGTGAAAGTACTGATGTTAGTCTATAAAGATAATTTATTTATATTTGAATCAAAAGTAAACGTATGCCATTTGAATCTTGCATGATGTCAACTATTTTATTATCATCTTAGATCTCCTCACTTTAGATACGCTAACAAGAAAAAAAATTTCAAACATATTAAAGACTTGTTCAGATGGTTGGTTGGTTGGCTAATGTAAAATTTGCCATAAAATGCTGCACGAGGTGTAGATTTTTTTTCTTTCGTTTATTTTCTATCATAAAACATGCCTTAAAAAACTAACGTTTTATAAACACAGATTTTTTTCTGCGGCTAGACCTTTTTGCCTGCAGGTGAAAAGAGAAATTAATGGTGAGGAAAAATATTTTAATTTAAAAAAAAAATTAGAAAAAAAAACTTGTAAATATTATTACACAACTTTTATAATTAAATTAAGATGTACTTAAAATTTTTCACATATTACAGCACTGTCGTACAAATAGGCGGTACAAAACTCACAGACAAAAATGATGGCATTTAGAGGGATCATTTGTGTCTCCATAGTCACCTATGCTTTGAGGAGTCACATATGCTTTGGCAGGAAACATTGTTATATTCTCTAAAGGACTACTTACTTATTTAATTGGTCATTACAATTTAGTTTCTTACACCACTTACGTTGTGTGTGTTAATTCTATTCATAAGCCGGGGAACCTACAATTCAAAGTCGATTTCGAACCCCTAATTTTTGAGAAACTTTTTTATGGCAGTGTTATTTCACTCTCAGCGTTTTCGCCAGGAGTCTGCTGATAGAAAGTCGCAGAAGAAATAATTTTTTTTTTTTATTTTGTTCGCTGGAGATGTCAGACTTGGGGACTATGACCTCTAAAGGACTACGAATTTTTTATTAAGCTGGCCAGTTGTTCTATTTTACAAGCATAAAAATACTATGTTGTTTAGCATAAAACGATATCTTGACATAGCCTTGCAGTGTTTAAGGCTCGAAACTATTTTTCTATTTCAGGATATTTTTGGTCTGTAGAAAGTCTTTCTAGAGAGAAACAATGAACAATGAAACAAGAACCGTGATTTTCTTCGTTTAAGGTTGACTGAAACAAAAAGGGAGATGGAATTCATATGCATGCTGGCCTGGATAGAAATTTCTAGCTCTGTAGACAGCCTATCAGTATTGAAGACTTTTGGTATATAGAATCTCCAAAATGGTAAAAGTTAAAGATTGACCAATTAAAGAGCAGCCAAGAAGAGAAATATTTCTTTTTGTTAAGTAGGTAGGTACAGAATCGTTACGCCTTGAACGAAATTTTTCTATAAGAAAGGTGGTACTGGGCTTATATTTGCAGTAGTTTTATTGCGTTTGTGGAAATCTTGTTCAAACATACATAAATGCGAGTACGTAACATACATAATTCGTCTTTATAACCCTTCAGTTAACCCTTTCATGCCCGATGTTGCTTATAGGCAACATTGTACATTTTTGTTCATAAATTCCGTAATTATTAATTTTTTTAAATGAATTTTTTTTGCAAACAAGCTTGGTTAAAAACGTGTAAAACCAGAATACGTAGGACTCAGAATTTAATATTACTTCATATTTAGGCCATGACTAACAAACACATGTGTTAAAAAAAATTTTAGCCTTGGCCCAAAAAATTCGGGCATGAAAGGATTAAGATTACAACCTAGCTGCTTACATCACTTATGGGGTGTGTATTAATTTTGTCCGTAAGTTGCTGGACCTACAATTTAAAATCGATTCCGAACTGTTATTCAGATTTTTGAGAAATTTTTTCATGGCAATTTCATTTACTCTCAGAATTTATGACTGAAAATCGGTGAGAGGAAGTCACCGAAGAAATATTTTTTTTCACATTTCGTTTTGTTTGAGATATCTGACCTGAAGTTTAACTACAGCATCACGTCTTATAACTTAACACACTACCTACTAGACTACAGCGACTATTACCTGAAGTCTTAATGTCAGTTCTAAATGCCAGGGCCAACGTACGTTGATATCTGTACGTCTTCAAGGAGGCCAGAGTACAGCGTAAGAAACTAAGTAGTCTCTATATTTATTCTCATAGTTTTGGTTTGAATAGAGTTTGTTTTCAATCTCAATCTTGAAGCGCACTAACTCAAGATTGCAAAGATTATGATGCAAAGGTGGAGCCCAACGGATGCCCGTGAGAGACTGACCCACTGTTTCTATAATGTTTTCCTGGACGACACTTATTTGACATCTATTGTTACATTCCTATTATGATGACACAATTTCTTCACCATTATTTAGGTTGCTGATGTAAAATTGCAAAATTCACAATGATAGGTGAATGAATGATACAATACGTAACTAGTTTACCTCCCTAACGATACAAGAACAAATTAAACTCTGTACAAAGATTCTGTCTAGTTCTGAAACTTGGGCCGTAAGAATCATAAAAAACTACTGAATTTAAAAAAAAAGTTACAGTCCTTTTTTGTGAGGCTACTAAAAGCCACTTTATTATCAGACATGTATTTTTATGTCATAAAAAGAATTTACCTCAATGACAAGGAAGTAAAAACTGTTTAGCATTATCTGCAAGGCCGTAAGGATTAAAAAAAATGTAACCAGAAATATTTTGCGATTTCATTTCTTTAGTGTCATAGTCTCATATGTTAGGAAAGAAGCACAAGGTGGTAACATTTTAGTCGTCGTAGTCTAGTAGTTAGGGTGTTGGCTTATTAGACGTTCAAACCAAAGGTCAAAATTCACAGCAAATTTCTGGAAAAGGCTCTGAGAGTAAATAAAATTGCCATTAACAAGTTTTCTCTCGTTCGGAGTCGACTTTAAACTGTAGATCTCCCCACTCATATATAAAATTAATACGCACAACAGAGGTGGTGTGAGAAGCTACATTGTAATACTGACTGAATGGCCGTAATGACCAATTATGTATGTATGAATATACTGCTGATAATTTTTCTCTCCAAGGCGCGTTGCAATAACCATGACGACTGACTAATGTGCCGTAACCATATCTACAACATTGTTTAATACCTTAAATCGTCTGACATTTCTGATAAAGTTCAATGACGTACATATATCAACAATCATTAACAATTTTTTTTAAAAGCACTTGAAAATCATGACTCTTAAAATAAAGATTATTTAATGCTTGTAAAGTAATCATTAATTAAAAATCAAGTAGCTAAACTAACGACAATAATAAAAACAAAAATACGATAGAAAACTTAAGTGTAGAAAATTAAACATACCGTCTCTTGAGGCATAGTATTACAGCTACGTAATGGCAATTTATAACGTAAGGGACCGTCATGATCTCTGTGGAAGAGAAAGAAAAAACAAAAATATTATTAATGATTATAATATATGAAATACTTTTTATACAGTTTTTTTTATTTAAATTTCCATTAAAATTTCCCATTAAAAATTTCTTTTAAAAGTACCCACCTATATTCCGTTAGACATGTTGAATTTTTCGATAGACCCTTTGGATATATCATACCACTAAATAGACCATTTTCATGATTTATGGGTGCATCTTTAATGGTTATTAACATGGAACCCGATAAACATTTTATTTTAACCGTTGGCTCTACAGTGGGCTTTGTGGATGAGCTTTCGATTTCTTCCAATTCAGCATAAAGATCTTCTGCAAATACAAATGAATGAGACGGAAGGGTTAGAAATATAGCAAGCCAATGAGTCAAAGAAAAATACCAAAAAAAAAATAAATATTTTGATGACTGCATGTCTAGTCTACTTAATTAATGTTATCGCCTGCCATAGAAGTGTTCCTATGTGCGGTAACGGTTTTGTAAACACTTTACATTTTAACACTTAAATTTTGAATGTAGATAAGCGCACGCCAGAGCAAATGACTAAACATATAATATGAAAACAAATATTTGATAACATATGTATTTAATTGGAGTTCATTTAAATATAGCACAGTGGGCAAGTTAAGGGAAAAAGTAAAAAAATAATAAAATTAAACAAAAAAAAAAAAAAAAAAATTAAATGTAAATAAGCAAGTTCAATTCGCCTTAGTCTAGTAGGTAGTTTGTTGGCCTGCGAGGCCACTGTTTAAACCCTTGGTCAGACAACTCCAACAAAACAAAATATGAAAAAATATTTCTTTGGCGACTTCCTCTCAGCAGATTTCTGCCAAAAACTCTGAGAGTGAAATAAAATTGCCATGAAAAAATTTCTCAAAAAACACTGTCGTTTGGAGTCGACTTTAAACTGTAGGTCCCTTCACTCATATATAAAGTTAACACACATAATATAAGTGTTGTGAGAAGCTAGGTCGTAATCCTGATTGTTAAAGGGTTGTAATGACCAATTATGTATGTATGTATGCATGTAAGTAATTAAATAGGTTTATTTAATTCTGTTCTGAATAGGTAGACAACCATAGGCAACGAAGTGTGGTCGCCAATGGGCTAGGCAGCACATGATATTTGACTCGAATTTTCATCGAAAAATCATCTTCAGCGTTGAGCCTATTTCTGGATGAAGGGTTACGTAAACAAACAAAATTACCGAATTTGAGACAATACCATTCTACACGAGATTCAAGAGCCTGTAGTGCTTTGCGAAGAAACAGCTGTTTGGCGATGATTTTGGGCTGGCGGCGTCGGCGTTCGATGATGGCGTTCTTTTTGAATGACGTTGGCTAGACTATCACTGTCAACGGTGAGCCCTTTATGGCAATGAATGCCAACTTCTTTTGGCTCGAATTTGATGATCTACGTGCCATACAGCTCTCAAAGATTTGCATCTACTGCATGAGCAATTTAAGTGCATTATCATTTCACGTAGTGGTGATGTGAATTGGCCATCGAAATCTTACGATAAATTTTGATGATCAACGTACCATATGACTCGTAAAGCATTGCATCTACTGCATGATCGATTTCAGGGCATTATCATCTCACGTAGAGGTGATGCAAATTGGCCACCGAAATCGTACGATAAACTTTGATGATCTACGTGCCATACGGCTCGTAAAGCATTGCATCTACTGCATGAGCGGTTTAAGGGCGTTATCATCGCACGTAGAGATAAACTGGCCACCGAAATCGTATGATAAACTTTTTCTTACTTTATTTATTCATATATTTATATATTCTTATTTTTATTAAATTCTGAGGTATCTTCTTATCCTTCGTAGGGCTATTTAAATATAAATCAAGCTCTTTGGAGATTAGATCGTAAATACGTACGATGAAAGATATGATCCATCCAGTTTTGTGATAAGTGCGATATTGATATGTATTTAATATCTGATATTCATGAAGTTGTAATGCGGTGTTTGGGGGAACTTGTATAGATTTTAAAACAAGCATTGATTGGCTCCCCTAAGAAACAAAAGGCCTCCATTATCTTTTTAGTTTTTTTTACAATTAGGCAGATGACTGGTCTACTGCAGCTGCTTCTAGAGTGATAGGGTTGTCGTTTGTATATACTTATAAACCATGGGAAAGTGTATTGGGTTGTTGTATTGGGTATAGTGGTAATGAACTTTGCTTATCGAATTATACCATTTTTCAAGAGGTGTCTTACCTTCCTTTGGGTTGTCAGGGTAATTTCCGAATGGATTATTTAGAAAACTTTTAATTTTTAAAATTTCGAAACCCTTGATAAATTCTTTTGGTATTCTTCTTTATTTTATCCTGAATCTAGTAACTAGTGTGTTGGCTTATTAGACGTGAGGCCATGGTCAGACATCTCGAACAAAACGAGACTTAATAAAATTGTCATCAAAAGTTTCTCAAAAACTCTGTCGTTCGAAGTCGACTTCAAACTGTAGGTCCTGTCACTCATGTATAAAATTAACACACACAACTGATATGGTATGAGAAAACAGGTTGTAATCCTGACTAAATGGTTGTAATGACCAACTATGTGTTGATTGATAAGGGAATATTTGAAAAACGTTTTCAAACATTTCTCATTTTTTAAATCAAATTCTGTAGCTTGTAATAATTAGCAAAACATATAAAATTATGCTTTAATAATGTGCATATGCTCTTAAGTAAAAAAGCGGTAAATAATTATATGACAGACGTCAAACGGATAATAGCCGCAAATCTTTACTTTTTGCCTGAAGCTTCCCGGAAAACTGTTTTCCTTTATTTCGAAAATTTCCAATGAATAGGCCAACAACTAAGAAAAACAAGTTGAATTTTATATTCAAATTTGTTAAGAAATTTAACGTTTAAATTATATAAATAAATACATATATACATGAAGCTCTAAGCACACTAAAATTCTGTTCCACTGTGCCATAGTACTTCAAAAAAATTTTTTTTTAAATAATTAAAAAATATTATATTAATGACAATGATAACGTATTTTTTTTTATTTTAAGTAATTAACTCAAATCAATTGTTCTCTTCATATTATTTCTGGATTTCCCTATAAAAAGGCCATGACATTCTAAACAGAATGAACAATTTTCCGTGGCACTTTAAACTCTAAACACAACAACGAAATCGTGTTCACATATATTTGATTTTTTAAATAATTGAAATGAATAAAATGTAAATAAATTTGTGTGTTTGTAACTGTATATTTAAATAATAATGAAATGAAATTTTTAGTTATTTATGTTTAGCAGCCTTCTGTGGCCTATTGTGTTTGGCCTCGGGCCAGCTTGTAACCCAAGGCACTTGCCCTGACGACATTAAAGTAGTGGAGGATTTCAATGCTGAAAAGTATATGGGCCAATGGTTCGAATTCGCTAAATATCCGGTGTACTTTGAGAATGAAGGCAAGTGTATAACTGCACAATATTCTCTAAATGAGAACGGCTTAGTGAATGTAATCAATTCCATGATTAATGAAAAGTAAGTTAAGCCCTCATGAGTGATGTAAAGACTGATGTTCTGTAATGTTTTATAATTTTTGTTTTGTTTAGAACCAATAAATTTACCGATATTCTCGGTAATGCCACTTTAGTGTCCAGCGGCAAACTCTTGGTTAAATTCCCTGTATCTCCGGCTTTAACCGTTTCAAGTAATTATTGGGTATTGGATACGGATTATGACAACTATTCGGTGGTCTATTCCTGTACACCTTTAACCAAAAACAGTCGTGCTAGTAAGTGCCCGGTATTCTAAGAAACAATTTATGTTCGTGACTCAATTTTATTTTTATTTTTTTTCCTCCAGCCATTGTTTGGATTTTGACGCGTAATCCCTTCCCTGGCGATCAAATTGTAGAACAGGCTGTTAAAGTTTTGAAAGACAATGATATCTCGTTGTTGCCATTGCAAATGACCAATCAAGTATCCTGTAATTAAAATTCTAAAAAGAAGGACGCGTCTAATGGCCATTTAATAAATCATTGCTGCATTTTATTAAAGCCTTACTTAGGCATATTTTGGCATTTATTTGTAAGACACCAATAAAGCTTGTAAAGCATTAAAGCAATTTAAATAAGCACAGCATGTTTTTTTATTGGGATTATGAGGCATATAATTTAAAGTAATAATCTTATAAGAGCCAGTAGATGTCACTTGGGGACGTATTTACCATGTTAAAATGTTTTAAAAGTCGATCATAGACAAAGGCATACGGGCATGCTACAAAGGCGAAATAAACATGGGCCCTTACAGGCAGTATTGTGGGCAACAGATTTAGAAAATCGAATGACTAGCAAACAGACATGGTGATGGTAGCATAAGAATGCGGGAAATGGAAATCATACGTCTAATGAATCAACCTTTACTGGTCTAAAGGAAGAGAAATGCATTTGACAACTTTATTTTAGGAGAATCATTATGGGTGTATGTGGGTTAGGTTAGGTTAGAGGACGTGTACTTGTCAATTAAGACATAAAGACATAAAGACATAAAGTATACTCCGAATAACAGATTTTTGAGAAAATTTTCATGGCAATTTTTTATTTACTCTCAGAGTTTTTGCCAGAAATCTGCTGAGAGGAAGTCGCTGAAGAAATATTTTTTCAAATTTCGTTTTGGAGGAGATGTCTGACCTGGAATGTGAACCGAGGCCTCATGTCTAATAAGCCAACACGCTACCTACTAGACTACGGCGGCTGATATTTCTTTCTCTTAGTGGTTGATATCACAAAACAATTGAAATTCTTTTATATTTCTGGTTTAATGTCACGTAAAGAGGTCTGTTTAGTTGCAACAATGTGTACCTAGAGTCAGACTTTTCGTTACTGGTTCTTTGATACTTAGATTGAAGAAATGTGACTCAATATATTTTCTCTTTAAATAAGCTGCTAATTAAGAAACTCAGAGATTACTATTACATTTCCAAATAAAAAAATGGCATCTTATGGTAAAAAAAACCCCATTTAAAATTAATCACCCAGAAACATTCTATAAAAACTTATTGCTTTTAAACGAACCATTATTACTCTTTCCCCCTTTCTGAGAATAGCATTGTGTTTCCTTCCTGCATTAAACCTGTTGTAGACGATCAAAGAAAAATCAAAGAATTTCCTTGCAGTTCATTGCACCCTTTCTTAACTATTCCCCTCCTCTCTGAGCATTTTTCTTTGTAACCACAATTTTGCCAGTCTTGATTTTGTTTTTTAATCATTGTGGTGTTTTTTTTTTTCTTTTTTATTGGCCACAAAAACTATCAGCAATTGAATGTACGTATGTATGGATCGCATAAATTATTTTTAATTATAAACATGATAAATATGTTTGGTTGTACCATAACAAGATCTGTTGCAGCATATAATGAAAGGCTAGAAACCACAGTAGAGAACATACATATAATGGGAGGAATATTATTAAAAAATGAAATATTAACCCCTTACGGAGATATCGCGTAGTTGAGGTATTCTTCTTGCTTGGATCTCCATTATTGCTACATGAAAATCATGCCAGTTTTATGGAAAGAAAGGGGAAAGTAATAAACATTTTATTCGTAGTCTTGGCCATCCATCTTCTATTCAATTTGTGGTTACCATGCTAATACAACTGTTCATCTTCTAAGCAAACCAAATAGTCAACCATTTTTCGCATTTTTCTCATGGGAATCAAGGTACTGGTCAGCCATTACGTGTCCTATCCATTAAAACAATTAGTAGCCTGAAGCCAAGTCTGGTGAATTTGCTGTCTTCAAAAATGTTTGGTGTTCTGCCACGTTCTTCATTTATCACATTAAAATCGTTATCGTTACAGTCGAAACCCTGTTCTTTACATTGCTTCTGATAGAGTATAATCACGATATGCCTCGCTAAGCTTCGATGCGACTTTACAATATTTATCAAATACTTATTAATCAGAAAATAAAACGCTTCAGTATTTCTTTATCCAGAAAGTTCAAATCCCTCCGAAAGCATAACGTCAACAGCCAACTTTATTGGCTTTATTATCAGCTATAGAATACGAGTACAGTACGATCACTTACAACCCAAATCACAAACCATACATATTTTCACAGGTGCTTTGTATTTAGCCAATGACAGATGGCAACCCTATTATCATAGAACTTGCTACAGCAAACTGATCAAAAACATAATAAGCAGTTGAGGGCAATGCTAAGGCAGTAATATGATCCTTTAAGGAATAAAATATGACTAAAACCAGAATAAAAAGTCTGAAAATGGGCTTCCAATCCCTAAACTGTTTATGTTTTAATCTTTAGTTATGGATTATTTGAACAGTCGCACGCATATGACTGTTCACTCTGGTAGGTACTGTGTTGGCTTATTACACGTATTGCTGTCGTAGTTTGAGAACTGCAACTGCATAGTAGATCCAAAGAACATCTGTCTAAAGAAATAGCGCTTCATGCCCAATATATAAATTTCTACTTTTTATAGCCTTCTTAGGAGACTAGGTTACTAGTGTATACAGTTAGCTTACCCTTGCTCTTATGGAATGGAATGGAATAACATTTCTTTTGAGGAAAATTAATTAAGCAAAGTCAATTACAACTGCAGCCAATCCAAAAACCCATTACATTTCCCTTAAGGGTGTTGTTTCTAGTCGGAGATGGCAAACCTATAGTTTTAGAATCCGCAGAAGATAGCAATCAACAGATTCGCTGGAAAACTGCATCTAATACAACAATCCAATACATCTTCCTTAAGGGTGTTGTTTCTAGTCAGAGAAATAGGGAGAGAGAAAGAGAGATGGTAACCCTATCATTCTAGAATCTGCAGAAAATAGCAATTACCATCTCAGTAATAAATGAAACTAACACAGTGCAAAGAAATTACAAAAAATGCTTTGTCTCCAAAAAAAGAAAACATTGGAGGCGTGAATATTTCATATTCAGGTTCCACTTTTAATCGCCGGTTATGCAGCACGCAAGAGACTACTTTATAAGCATCATTTGGTCTTTCAATGCTTCATGTCTTCAATGACGTGTGTTAGGCAAAATCGTTGCTTTTGAATATATTCTGCTGCTTGCAAATGGTTTATAATTGCTGCTTAAATGACTTCCAATTATCTTACGAGTTCTTCTTGAGCATGGAAGTACTCCTTACTTACTTACTTAATTGGTCAACACAATCCTTCAGTCAGGATTTCGACCTAGTTTCTCACACCACTTATACATGAGTGGAGGGACCAAACAACAGATTCTTCAGAAACTTTTCATGCAATTTTGGTTACTGTCAGAATTTTTGCCAGAATTCTGTTGAGATGAAGTCGCCGAAGAAATTTTTTTCATATTTCGTTTCGTTCGAGATGTTTGACCAGGAATTAGATATTCATTTTTTTCTTGTTGAAACAGAGATTTTGTGCCACGAAAATTTAACAGAAAATTTAGCAAAGGCACAAACCAATTGTCTGCTAAGAATTCCCGAGGCCTCATTTCTAATATTCCGACACACTACCTTCTATGTGTGGATGGAGCAGACGATATAGCTTAGGTATGCATTTTTTTCTTGTTGAAATACAGATTTTGTGCCAAGAAAATTTAACAAAATCTCATACATTAATTAGCAAAGACACAAACCAGTAAATACAAAAAATTTGAAATAAATTGTAAAATCTCCGAATCGTAATAAATCACCAATAACTGGGAAAATTGTTCAAATAATTGCGGAAAATGCAGAATTTTAAACATTTTCAAATTACATAACATGTGTAAATATAAATATTAAAGATTTTAAATAGTATTTTATAAGCCTTTTAACTGTGGCTGAATAAAATCTTCTGCATTTTATTTTTGAAAACTAATTTTCTTAAAACTCCTCTTTGCTTACCATTTGCATTGGAAGCTTAATGCAAATGTAACGTAAAAAGCCATGACGAATTTTTATAGACCATTTTCTTAACAATTATTTGAGAGAATAAAACCTCTTTTTAAATTATTTGTCTAGTACAAGAGTGATAAAGAGAGAGAGAGAGAGAGAGAGAGAGAGTTGGGGGAACATATGGTAGTTTGTTGCAGTTTTTAGTATAACGATGGCTAGTTGGCATGGCTGATTTAAACTTAAACATCTAACATGTATAACAAATTGCCATACTTTGCCAGCAGCAGCAGCAACAATGACAAGAACAACAACATTAATATAATGATTATCATCATCATTATTAAGCAACGTAATTACAATGAGCTTAATAAGCAAAGCAACAAATAAAACTACCTTTAGCTTCTGTGGTTTCTTTCTTTTCTATTCGCTAGAGACCAGGCATTACAAAATCAAGCCAAGAACCTTTGGTTCTTGTTGTCTTCAAAATAAGATGCCACAAAAATGTTGTCTAACCAGGAAATGTTTCAAATTGCAACAAAAAAATTAAAAAAAATAAAGAACACCAGCACCATCATTATACGAATGATGTCAGGCTGGCAGGGTATCAGAGTAAATCTTCTCAAAGACAACAGTCATGGCAGAAAACCTTTAAGCATAACACAACATGGTTTTTCATATGGCTTCTTAAAAGCCTAACTTACATTGGCAAATGTATGTATGTATGTATATGTATGCATGTATTTAAGTTTCTTTTAAGCTCAATTGCTGGCACATACTTGATGTGAGTGCTGTTATGTTTGTGTCATGAAAATGTTCGTTCTTAACAACGAATTGCAAATTCTAAAAAGGCACAAAGAAAACAAGAGAAAGAGTGGCTTTGTAAAGGTTCAAGAAACTTTAGTGGCCCAAAACCGTTGCTTCACTTATACATACACTGAGAAGGCAGCCTTAACCCATTCAGAGTTTTGGCGAAACATTTTGTTGCAGTTAAGCAACCTTCAGTTAAAATGCATTAAGTTAGCAATGCATTACGTTGGAATTAAGAAAATAGGTTAGAGGAGGGTAAACACATCCAAGCACATTCTAAGCTATGTGTGATAGCAATCCTATCATCCTGGGACCAACTGCAATGCAACAATCACGTGATTTGTAAGAAAAATTTAAATCAAATCAAAGAAATAATAGAGACAGGTTTGTAACAGCTTTGTATTCCTAAAAGGAACGAAAAAACGCATTGCACATGATAAAGAAAACTTTTGGAAGTAAAGTTCAACTTTAGAAAACCAAGAGAAACCAAGCAAGAGCTTAACCCACATCACCTCCACATGTGATTGCCATGCACTCAAAGCGATCGTGTCGGATATCTAAATTAGTATTAGCTGTGTGAAAGCCCATATAGCTGCTTTCCAGGTCATACATACATACATAATTGGCCATTACCACCTTTTGGTCTGGATTACGACCTAGCTTCTCACACCACTTATGTTGTGTGCGTTAATTTTATACGTGAGTGACGGGACCTACAGTTTAACGTCGACTCCGAACGAAAGATTTTTGAGA
Source organism: Sarcophaga subvicina (assembly GCA_936449025.2). NCBI lineage: Eukaryota > Metazoa > Arthropoda > Insecta > Diptera > Sarcophagidae > Sarcophaga > Sarcophaga subvicina. The sequence continues at coordinate 28,172,175 of OW388084.2, forward strand.
AACTTTTTCATGGCAATTTTATTTACTCTCAGAGTTTTTGCCTGAAATCTGCTGAGAGGAAGTCGCCGAAGTAATATTTTTTTTTTTCATATTTCGTTTTGATGTCTGACCTGGGGTTTGAACCCGGGCTTTACGTCTAATAAGCCAACACACTACCTATTAGACTACAGTGACTGCTTTTCAGGTCATTGACAGAAATATTCTGGTCAACGTAGATCTCAAAGAAATATGAAGATGATGGCACAAAATCCACACCATTTTTTCGAGTTCATTTTCTTCGATCTCACATGGACTGGCATCGTTCCAAATTCAACAATTTTATGTGTTTACTGTCCATGATTAAGGAAAATAGACTGAATAACTAAATAATAATTTGATAGATGTAGCTTCAACAATATGGCCGTGCTATAGTTCGTCAGTGTCTGTCAGAAGACCTTATAAAAACCAAGTGTAATAACTTTAATGCAAAGCTGGTGGATCTTTACTACGTAGATGGCATTTGCCTACTGTCCCACACACATTGGGATTTGCGGCATATGTATAAGGATTCGGTGCAGACAGTGGCGAATACAGCGAGATTGTGATCCTCGACCACAACAAAAAAAGACGAAAATTATTTTGGCATTTTGAACTCGCATGTAATATGTATACTTTTGAATGGTTTAGCGTAGTGATAAGGGATATTAACTTCAAGTGCTAACTAAGCAGCACTCTGAAGAAATATTCAAACTTTCCATGTTCTTATTATAAAGAATATTATGAGAGGGAAAGGGAGATGCATCTGGCACAACCACAGAAAACCACAAAATGTAATCCACAAGGAAACTTAAAAATTGGAAGTATAAATCATCTTTGAAGCAGGAAAGCGGTCATACGAGTCATACGAGTATTAAAGCATTAGCTATCCTATATAGCAAATGCTATGACTCTAAGATCTCAAAGGATCTTGAAAGGCATTAATAAATGAAAATGGGTCAATTGACTGTCTTTAATGAACACTTTTGCTCACGACTGTAGGCAAAAGAGAAGTCTTACAATTAATTTCGAAGTACAGGCATGTGCATTCCATTTTCGATGAGATTGAGCCATTGTAAGTAATAAGAGGTTTATATTAAAAATACCAGCTTTAAACTCTTCGATGTTGGCTTATAAGACATGGAACCTCGATTCAAACCTCAGGTCAGACATTTCCAACAAAATTAATTACGACTTCCTCTCAACAGATTTCTGGCAAAAGCTCTGTGTGTAAATAACAAATTGCCATGAAAAGTTTCCCAAAAATCTGTCGTTCGGGATCGACTTTAAGCTGTAGGTGTCGCCATTTACGGATAAAATAACATACACAACCATAAATTGTGTGAGAAGGTAGGTTGAAATCTTGACTGTATGTGTGTATGTATGTTTCTTAGATCGTGCCTTTTCTTCATAACATTCCAATACCTTGGTCCATAATCAATTGATCGTGTATATTTAAATCGATCGCGTACACTGGCCCTATTTGCAGACTGCATGTGTATCAGATATGAGTCTGTCGTTCGTGAGCTTGACAAAACCTGATCTGTTGTCGATAAAGTATTAAAAATTATGTTGCCATCTCCGAAAGACAAGAAATGCAATTAGAGATGGGATGGAAACTTGTAATGAAATGCCTGCGATAACAACCCGATTAATGGGAATTAATGTATATACAAGGAAAAGAGGGAATGTGTACGGGAATGTGCAGAAGATGTTACCGTTCAGTGCAAAAATATTCACCCTTTCAGGGTAAGAAAGTATCGAAGGCTTTATTATGGTGCACTTTAGAGCACATTAAATGATTGCTTTTGGATCGATAATTTCTATATTTTTGTATTTAAGGGGTTATAAGCTGCTCTCTCCCCATGGTTTTATCAATGCAATGATCTTTTCTGCACTATTCCCCCGATTCTATTTTCTTTTACATTCTTAGATAGATTCCACGTTTAAGTTCGCTAACTTATCGGCTTATGGTATAGAAATCATCAGCACATCTTGGGACACAAAATAATTTCTTCTTTCTTGTTTTTCACATACGCTAACCTAACAGTGACTGGAGGTTTTTATCTTTACACTGTTAAGCTAGCATATATGATTTTATAAGATTTTAAATTTAAGACAATATGGTATACGATCTATGCTGTGCATATTGTTTTAAGTATTCGTTCGTGTTGCATCTTTGGCTGTTTCTTTTGAAACTTTTTTTTTGATTTGTTACCCATCCATGTGCGCTTGTAAAGACATGAAACTGATGCAGCCGTGGATTTTATTTTATTTTTTGCTTTTCTTCATCTCTGTTCAATGTCATTAACGTTGCATGTTGATAAATATTACTTGCAACTCTTTTTATTTTATATTTAATTTTTTTTCTCTTTTTACTTTAAACTCATACGTAGAAGAAACAGAAGTATTGTGAACTTCTTCCGCATTGGCATGTTTTTACCGCACCTTCTTTATAATTTTTTTCTTTCCACGTTGCTGGTTAAAGGAAATAAATTGAAGAAAACATTTCTGTTTTTTCAGTTGTTGTCTTTGTGCTGGTTTTTATTGTTATTGCTATTGTTATTGTTGTTGCTGTTTCTTTTTTATTATTATAAAATGACAATGATGATTTATAGGATTTTCAACATGATTTAATAACATATAAAAGGATATTTGATTGCTTTAACAGAAATAAAATTGCATCCAATCACAAATGATCACAGAATTATTATAAAACTTAAGCGGCTTATTTAATAACAACAATAAAAAAATATGTTGATGTAATCATACATAAAAATTTTTATATTCTCATTTAAAAAATCATAAAAAAAACTTAAAGAGTAAAGTCATAATTTATAATAAAAAAGTCTTTTATTTTTGTATTCTTCTTTGCTTGAAAAGCAGATTTTATGTAATAACTTAACGCATTTTATTCCCTACTAGCTGATGATATTTAAGTTTGGAATTTAAATGAAAATGCTTGGTTGGTGTACTATGCTATAAACACAATAAATGACACGCAGCGCAGCAAATGCAGCAATCTCTCAAAAATAGAATACATGGGTGTATATATGTAGAAGAGATTATTTCAAAGGTAGTGTATTAACAAGCAAATATTTTACTGCTTTGATTTTATGTCAATGCTATAAACACAATAAATGCAACGCAGCGCAACAAATGCAGCAAACTTTCGAAAACAGAATACATGTGCGTACATGGAAGTGATTATTTGAAAAGAAGTGCGTTAACGAGCAAAGATTCTGCTGCTTTGATTTAATGTTAATGCTATAAACACAATAAATGCAATGCAGCGCAGCAAATGTAGCGCAACAAATGCAGCAATCTTTCAAAAATGTAGAAATGGATTATAAAATAAAAGTGGTTGCTTTAATGGCAGCGCAGCAGCAAGCAAATATTCTGCTGCTTTCCAACATCTATCATTCGGAGACAACGTTAAACTATAGGTCTTGCCGCTCATGCATAAAATCAACACACTCTACATGGCTAGTGTAAGAAGCTAGTTTGTAATCCTGATTGGTAATCCTAAGTCGTAAAGACCAATTAAGTAAGTATGTATTTACTGCCGTTCAAAAGGCAAGTTCACTTGGTGGCCTATATAGCCCAATGTGTTATCCTTGTCATGATTCGTTAGTAGTGGGTTTGAACCACTCTTAGCTGCGGCTGAAACCGGTCAGTTTACTTAGTGGTACAAGATCTTTAAACGTTCCGTTATCCAAAAACCGATGACATCTCTTTTAAAGTGCAGGGCACTCACCTAAAAGTTGTTGTACCGATTTCTTTTCTTCTGCCTCCTGGCAGCTTCTGCAGTAATCCTGGTGGGGCAGGTCTCGTTAGAATTCCAGTTAGAGTGCCAACCGTTCTCTTGACGAACACAAGTAAAACCTTGGTTTTTCTCCTGTCACTGCTGTATACATACATAATTGGCCATTACAACCCTTCAGTCAGGATTACGGCCTAGCTTCTCACGCTGTATACAGCAGTTTTGAAATTCAGCAACCAAATATGCTGGACCATCTTCGGTTTGTTGAATTCCATGTTGCAATTTGAAAAAATATTGGTGTAGGGATTCCCCTCTATCATCTCTTTCACAAGCAATTCCGATCACTACCGTGCTACTTCGCAAGCCTTTTCGCTTCCTTCTAGGCCAAAGTGGCCCGGTAGCCAGTAAAGGCGGTTGTTGTGTCGACATATACAGTGTAAACAGTCTGCGCAACTCCTGACGTCTTTTAACCTGATGAGGTGGGATTCCAGCGCTTTGATTGCTCTTTGACTGTTCACACATGGGAACAAATTCGAAGGAGCTAAGTTCCTTGTTTCAATCATACGTGCAGCTTGTTCAGTAGCAAAAATCTCCCCTTGATATACTCTCGCCTAATTAGATAATCTGTATGGCCCATTCAGTGTTAGTTTATCGGAATAGACCTCAGATCCAGTTCCACATTTTATTTTTGAGCCATCGATGAAGATCGTTCATCACTGTCACGGTTAATGTGAGTTTTATATGTTCGTCCGAAAACAGTCCCTGGTACCATGTAGTCGCATCCAAAACCCTGGTGATTCGGTTTTACTTCATGCAGCGTTGCATTTTGTCCTATCGTTCATGCTCTAAAAATGTCTGAGAACTTAAGCACCAGTGCAGTTCTAGCAGCCATGTTTTGGAGGAAGATGTCTAATGGTTGAACAGACAAGATGCCCTTAAAGAGAACCAGCGGCGTGGACTTCAGAGCACCCATACAGCCCAAACATGCCAAATCTTATAGATGTCTGACCTGTGGTCCCTCTTAGGTCTCTTATTTAACCAAAAATCGTGCAATTTAATTATGAAACCCTTTACGCTACTTTTATAAAAATATATTGCGCGTAGGTTAAGGAACTTTGCTAATTTAATTTTATTCCTTTACAAGAGGTTGCTTTATTTCATCTTCCTGTGATGTTCATTGTGGAATCAAAGCGTTTCTTTAGTGGTGTATTAATTTTTAAAATTTGAAAAGCTGTGATGAAGAAAATTTTGTGGGTTTTTCTCGAATTGGAAGATCTTTTTCTTCGGTTTTGAGTCAAGTGCTCTAACCATTACTGGCTTTCTATTACAGCTTCTAACTTGTGTTGACATATAATTTACTACGCCATTCAGTTTTTAGATACAATTATAATCGAATAATTTTGAAATGTTTGTAAAACCATGTGATGTGAATACAATTTTACACAGAAATCGTACTTCAGTTCTGTAAAGAAGTACAACTCATATCGATTTCCATTAACTGCTATCTTTTTCAAAATACTTATGACAAGTATTTCTTTTAGTATGCTTCTTTTGAATTTGAATTATCTATTACATGCCATTGAATTGATTTCAAACATAAAATCATTCATATCTCCATCTAATTGCTTTAAATGGCAATGATTTGAAAACAGCACACAACAAACTAGTCTGCATTGTAAACTCATTAAATTCTCATCACAATTTTCTAATATGTATGTGGCTATGCAAAGTGAAATGATTTGGAAATTGTAAACAAAATATTTAACTCTTTATAGCCAAAGCGAATATTACAAAATTTTTTGCAAAAAGCAAACAACAAAACAGAGAAAACTAAGCGGTAACTGGTTAAGAGCACTTTAGCAAAAAAAGAAGAAATAAATATTCAAGTAATTGTAACAATTTTCTTGCAAAAAAAACCAAACCAAACCAAACCTGAATAACTAATTCACAGCACAATGTACGAGTATACGCCACAATACTATGCTAACTTTGTAGAAGTAAATGAATTCAAACGTTCAATAGACGGAACGCCAGCATAAGATTACCAACATTCACTTTTATGGCTGATATAAAGCAAACGAGTGTTTTTTCTTTAATTAAGAAATTTAAAATTTAAAAGTGATACAAAAAAATATTTAAAAAAAAATTATTGCATGGAAAATTAAATTGATTTTCCAACAATTTATTGGTGAGTCATGTTGTTATTCATTTCTTTAATTCAAAAGAAAAAATTATTGATTTTATGATTGTGTTTGAAATTAAATATTTTCATACTAAGCGAAAAACGTAGGAATTATTTTTTTCATAAATTTTAAAATAAAACAAAAGACTTAAGAAACAAACCCATATTTTTCTGAAAGTATAAACTTCAGAATAAAAGTTTCATATTTGTGTTAAAAAAATAGTAATCAAAACAAAAGACTTAGAAAAGAAACCTTTTATTTGCTTTTAATTCACAAATGAAAACAAAAGACTTAAGCAACAAACATATTTTATTGCATTAAATAAAAGCAAAAAACAAAAAATATTTTGCTGGTAAATCATATAAAAAGCATCAGAGGTTTTTTTACTTCACAAGATGTTGAAACCCATATACTGGCCGCTATTAAAACAATTTTTGTGAAGTAAAAAAATCGTTAGTATAATTCGCAAAGAAGCTAAGTCCACTTTTTTTCCAAAATTGAGATTTTAATGCAAAACGATAACACTATACCAAATACATATTTTATGTCAGTATGTAGTTTAAAGTTGTTGTAATTTTGTGGTTTGCAAAAACGCTAAGTCCACAAAACACGTGCTAACTCCACGAATATTAAAGATAGCTATTTGGTAAAAATAATTGCGTTTAAAAACTTTACAAATTTTAAAAACTGAAAAAGTTACAATGTTTTTTGTGTCCCTGTACAATTTGAAAAAAGGGACTTAACACATTTGCGGATTATACTAAGGAAATGTTTTAAGTGAGCCTTGCGGACTTATTTTTACTGAACTCAGATCTTCAAATCATCACTTGTGCAAAAAGTTATTTTCATTATGATTAAACCAATGAAATGCAACGAAATGGTAGATAAAGCCTGGCAAAGGCTCTTCTCAAACCAAGTACATGTGAGGCAATCAACACTTTTGTTCTGAAATTACAATAAATAGAGATCTGAGTCAAGCATTCGATTATAAAGGAATAACCTGAGGTTGATAGTTGGTCTTCCAACAGGGCTCTGTAGACTTAAGGTATATTTATTCAGACAGGGCATTGTCCCGAGTTGAACCTGTAGAGTTTGTGGCGATTAGAATGAATCATAGGAACACATTTGTAGCCTTAATGCATTGGCGGAAGAAACAGTTGGTTGCATATTAAGTGCTAGACAAGGAATTGTTATTGTTGAAACCTAAAAGTATCCTGAAATTGGACAGGGCAATAGGCTTGAAGTTGCCGCAGGCCGAAATACGAAAAATATATCTTCGGTGAGTTCCCCTCATCAGATTTCTGGCAAAAACTCTGAGAGTAAATAAAATTGCTACGAAAAGTTTCCTAAAAATCTGTCTTTCGGAGTTGACTTTAAACTGTAGGTCCTGCCATTCGTGCATAAAATTAATACAGACAGCATAAGTGGTGTGTGAAACTAGGTCGTAATCTTAACTGAAGGGTTAATTAAGTATGTATGTATTGAAGACCTAGGTTATACTTGTTCAGAATGGGTCTTGAGTTTAACATGTAGATACTGTGACAATTATAATGAATCATAGACACACATTCGTGGCATTAATGCACTGCAGTAAGAAACAGTTGGATGTATATCAAGTGCTAGGGGTATTGTCATTTTTGGTACCAAGCAGTATCCTGAAATTTTTTGGGCGAATAGTCTTGTAGAAGACATTATAGGGCTAAAATTGAATGGATCGTATGGTTGCATTACTAAGTCACTTCATCACGACCATAATCAGAATACTACAATGGGAATGTCGAGCGTGGCCTTCGTACCCAGAAGCAATTTTTTTAGATTCCGTTTCAGAAGTTTCGATACACATTGCTCTAATCATACTGTCTCTGAAATCATCTCGTTTGCAATGTAACTGTGCAGCTGATGGAACAAAACTGGAGCACAAACTTTCAAGATATAGTGGAGCCACGAAGTATTTTTGGAATTATATAAAAAGTATTTAAAGGCGTAGATGCTTATATGTGCACTGTTGAATAAGGGAAAAATTACGCGAATCAGTACCAAATAATATGATAGGAATGCTCAACGAATTCGAATAAAAAAAGATACAAAAATTATTCTCAAACCAAGTGGGATTGAGGCTATCGCAGAAGAGATCAAACAGCAGATTAACTGGGAATAACCTGAGGTTGGTAACTGGTCTTTTGACAGGGCACTCACTGTAGACTCAGAGTATATTTATTCAGAATGAACTCTTGAACCAGGAGAGGTTTTATTAGCGTCATTCTGATATATTTGATGTCAAAAAAGACGTCGTTCAGGTCGTACTGAATAACGATTTTACCACTGATAAAAGAAGATTGGCACAAAAGCTGTATGGCGGAAGCAGTAAAAATTATTTTAAATTTTTTTAAATAAGGCTCTCGAGAGCTTGTTGTTTGGATGACACATGAATTTACTATTACCTTTTTGTTCCTCTAAGAGATATATGACAGTCACAAAATATATATCATCACCATGTTCTTATTATTCCTCTGCAAAGTTACAGTTCCATTAATCAAAATTTACCAGCTAAGCAGGTAGTTAGTCTAATATAGCAGATTCAAGGAATAATACTCAGCGCGACAAGATTTTAGGTGTAGTGATAGAAAACTTTGCGCGCTAAGACCTATTTTTTTTCAAGAGCTTTCGCTACCTGATCTCTTAGGATGTTCATTGCTAATGGCGAATCTAGCGTCAAGGACTTCCTGAATGTATTTTATTGAGAGCTGATTGCAGTGTTTAAGGTGCAAATCATGCTGAACATTGTTTCGTTTTCTATTAGATTTGAATTCTACTAAGTCAGATTTAAGGATGAATACTTTAACCAATACAACATGTCCCATTAACTATAGCAAAAAGAAAACTTGATTCACTAAAGTAGCATCAGCGAAACGCAGCCGAAACAAACGTACAATCACGGAAGATTAAAAGTTCTTTAAATACGACAATATTGAACGAAAAACTGAATCCCAGCCATCCTCGACATTTTTTTTTAAATCCAGGTTCAACCGTACATATGGTTATATTCAGTGTTTCCATTAGAATCAGTAACAACATGTCGAAACGATTCATTCATACATAATTTGTCATTACACCACTTTAGCTAGGATACCGACCTAGCTTCTTACACCACTTATATTGTGTGTGTTAATTTTATACATGAGTGGCGGTACCTACAGTTTGAAGTCGACTCCGAAGGACAGATTTTTAAGAAACTTTTCATGGCAATTATGTTCGCTCTCAGAGTTCTGCCAGAAATCTGCTGCGAAGAAGTCGCCGAAGAAATATTTTTTTAAACATCCTTTAGCAGAGAGAAAATCGCTGAAGAAATATTCAAATTTTGTTTTATTGTAGATGTCTGACCATAGGTTTGAATCAAGGAGGAGGGGAATAAGTAAACCCAGTAACTACTAGACTACGGCAACCCTTTGTTTATATCTTACTTTAGCTAAATTTTAATCAATAAACCGAGCCAGAAAGAGAAAGCGACCGGTATTTTTATGGTCTCAGGGTGCTGGATATTCCATCATGTCAATGATTGCCCATACGTATACTTGATGGCCTACCAAAATATTTATACACTTGGGTAGAATATTTTAAGTACCCAACGTGTACACTAAGTCTTGTAGAGTCCCAATATCTTATATTCCGGTGTATTTAGAGAGGATGAAAAAATCTGTTAATAGAAGAGCTGCTGATAATCATTTGGCCCAATGTTTACAGACTTCACGAAGATGGCGTTATAAAACTATGATTCAAATGGCATGTATAGTATCGTAGATAATAATGGCAAATATAAATTTCATTAATATCGATTTTAAATAAATCACGTATACTTTTCATACAATATTAGTTTAAAACAAAAGACTTAAGAAACAAACATATTTCGACTTTACAATCAAGTGTGAATAAAATTTAAAAAACAAAAGTCTTAAGCAATATTACTTACTTGTTGTTGGTATTTGGGCACCCTTCGCTGTTAGCAGGACTATTAACTGTAGTTTATTAAAAAAAAAGAAAGAAAAGAAAGAAAGAAATTAAATAATAATTATTATTAAATGGAATGTACATGCACAATGGGTGTGTATGTTTTTTTTAATTATTGTTTTCACACTTACAAAAATGTGTAATGATGTGTAGAGTGTAAATGTGTTGGAGCCCATGTTGCCTGCAAAAAAGAGAAAAAGAAAAGAAATTGTAAAATTTATGTACTTTTTTGTTAGAAACAAATAAATGAGAAAGAAAGAAAAAAAAAATTATAAATAATTGCCTGAAATTAAAGTATTTGAGTTTTATAACACATTCGTTAACAAAAAAAAAAAAATAAAGTAGAGGTTATTAATGCCACAACATTAGGGGCATTCAAGGCAGAAGTGTATGGGAAATATCACTTTGCTTATATTTTTATTGGATTTTCATTTAATTGAACACCCCTTATAATTTCTAGTTTCATGCGAATCATAAGCAAATATTTTGCTTTCTTAAAACCCCACGGACTTTAATGATTTTTTGATTATGACTTTTGATTATTTGCCATTGGCCATCACTCACAAAAAAAGGAAAAAAAAGGAAAGAAAACTCATTTCTTTTGCAAAATTATTTCCCCGTTTGTTCTGCTAGCAGCGACCACATCTAATAAGCGTACAATTTGGAAATGTTGCAGATGAATAGCACATGATAAAGAAAAATAATGAAAACTTTAATAAGAATAACCCAAAAAGAGCAATTCTAACAACAGATAAATTCAAAAAAAGTACTTTAATGTACGAATAATAGTACCTTCTTGAGGTAGTTATACTTTCAACTCATCCCATAGACTTTCAATTGCAAAAATATGGGAATATTTCTTGTTTGTAATCAAGAGAATTACTTTAATTGAGTTTTCCTAATTTCTTGAAGTCAATGATAATCAATAGAAGTTGCGGTTGACCATTTTTGTTATTTTTTCTTTAATTATGCTTGAAATATAATGAAGATTTGTTAGGATTTAGTTTTGTTTATATAAAAAAAACTCGGTCCTTTGCCTGAGAATCTAATTATCAAGAAGAATATTCATTACTTTTATGAAGTCGCCATAGTCTAGTAGGTAGCGGGTTGGCTTATTAGATGTAAGAGCACCGTTCAAACCCAAAGTCAGACATCAAAGCGAAATATGAAAAAATATTTCTTCGGCGACTTCCTCTCAGCAGAAATCTGGCAAAAACTCTGAGAGTATAAATAAAATTGCATGAAAAGTTTCTCAAAAATCTGTCGTTCGCAGTCGCTTTTAAACTGTAGGTCCCACCACTCATGTATAAAATTAACACACACAACAAGAGTGGTCTGAGAAGCTAGGGCGTAATCCTAACTAAAGGAATATAATGGCCAATTATGTATGAATGTATGTACATATGTATGTATATGCGTTACATGGTAGCATAGATACGACCACAAAAGAATAATAAAATGAAGCGCTTTAGAACTTTTGCGTATCATTTTCTTCATTTTCGCAATAATCTTTGCTTTTCATGGCTAGGTTTTCTATTATCAGATGAGTTAGCGAAGAAAATCGATCTAATTCAATTGCAGACATATGTAGTCACTGTAGTCTAGTAGGTACTGTGTTGGCTTATTAGACGTAAAGCCAGGGTTCGAGCCCCAGGCCAGACATTAAGACAAAATACAAAAAGTATTTCTTCGGCGACTTCCTTTCAGCAGATTTCTGGCAAAAAACTCTGAGAGAAAATGAAATAAAATTGCCATGAAAACGTTTCTCATAAATCTGTCGTTCGGAGTCGACTTTAAACTGTAGGTCCCACACAACATAAGTGGTGCGAGAAACTAGGACGTTGTACAATGGGTCAATTCGACCTCCGGGCACTGTACTTGTCTTAATTGACAAGTACACGTCCTCTAACCTAACCTAACCTAATTGCAGATATAACGTATCAAATTGTGATCCTAGAAATTAACCATTTTCTGGAATGGAATCGAAATCTTATTGTAGAATTCTGTTCGAGAAGTGCATCTTCAAATATGAGAGATGCATGATTCGCAATAAGCGGAGTTCATCACTACTGGGTCCAATGCAATGATTTAATACATTTTCAAGTAGTTCGTTATTTTTACCCTATGAAGTATGGCAACCCTATCACTCCAGAACTTGCTTCACTAAATTAATTATCTGTTTAGTTGAGCAAATCTGTTATATGAAACTGAAACAAACTCCAGAAATAAAATTAAGATTAGGGGGCTACCTTGCTTGCGGCCCTGTGTTCTGTAAAGGAACAAAAAGTATTTAAAAACATATTTCACAGACCTTAAAGCTTCTTTAATGATCAATATTGTGTGGCACAATACTTCATCGTATTACTTTTACCCTCGAGAGCTTTTAGGCCATATTAGTAACTTGCATAGTACATGGATCTTACTTTTCAGTAGCCATGCTGTTTGAAGGAAATTCTCTCGGGTTCCTTAGGAGCTATCAGCAGTCTAGTCTAATGTGTTCTCTCAAAACACTTGTCTGTAGTATCACGAAGACAAACTCCAGAAATGATTTGAAGATTAGGGATACTTTGCGACAGTCCTGTGTTCTTTAAAGGCACATATTTCGCAGACCTTAAAGCTTCTTTAATGATCAGTATTGTGTGGCAAAATACTTCCTCGTATTACTTTTACCCTCGAGAGCTTTTAGGCCATATTTGTAACTTGCTGTTTGAATCAGAATCTCTCGGGTTTCTTGACAGCTATCAGCAGTCTAGTGTAATATGTTCTCTCACAACACTTGTCTTCAATATCAAGGAGACAAAAGAGGCCTGTGGAGTATGAGTCATTTTAATTGCTTGAATTTGTAATCCTTTCCTAAGCGATAAAATATTCGCTTTTTAGATAATTGAAAGGGCTGGCAAGTTCATTATATTCTGTCTTTTAAGCAATCTTTCAGCTTTATATGGGGATTGCCATAAAGTCATTGGCATTAATTCAAAGAGAAGACGCTAATCATAAATTCTTCATTTAAATGTTTAAACTATTGTGATAATGTCTGTGCTCATTTCTGCATATAATTTGCCATGGGGAAAAAGAGTTCATATTACCTTTACAATAGGAAAGGAAAATATACACGACCTTCTAGGAACTATGCAGTACCTCCTAGGCAATATATACATACATAATTGGCCATTACAACCCTTCAGCCAGGATTACGGTCTAGCTCCTAGCATCATTTATGTTGTGTCTGTTAATTTTATACATGAGTGGCGGGTCCTACAGTTTAAAGTCGACTCCGAACGACAGATTTTTGAGAAACTTTTCATGGCAGGTTTATTTACACGCAGAGTTTTTGCCAGAAATCTGCTGATAGGAAGTCGCCGAAAGGAATATTTTTTCATATTTCGTTTTGATGTCTGACCTGTGATATGAACCCGGGCTTTACGTCTAATAAGCCAACACACTGTCTACTAGACTACGGCGACCTCCTTCTCTCAAAACACTTGTCTTTAATGTCAAGAAGACAAATGGGCCTGTGCAATATGAGTTATTTTAATTGAAAGTTTTTCCCATCCTATCATCTTTATTGGGGAATACCATCCAGTTCAAAGGCTTTGTTGTCATCAATTCAAAGGAGAGACGCTAATTACAAATTCTTCATTTAAATCCTTAAACTATTGTGACGATGTCTATGGTCATCTCGGTGTGTGATTAATATTTCTTACTAAATAAAGTCCATTGTTGTCTAGGCAATAAGAAAACATTAATATTTTTTAGTGTTCAAGAGAGCCCCTTCGACAGCTGTTTAATAAATGAAGTGACAATATTTTTCTGTTTGTTATACAACAAAAAATTAATTTAAAATGAAAAATATTTTCGTAGAAATCCAAAGACATTAAAATTGTTGTGGGGGCTACTTAATAAAACAATAAAATATGATTTTAAAATATTAATTTTTTTCTTTTCAACATATTTTCCCTGCAACAATAACTAAAGATTTAGAAGAAGTTTTTTTCTGTAAATGCTAACGCTTTGCTAACAGAATTTTCCTTTTGGGTTTGTTTCTTTCTCTACCCAACAGTTAAGGAAACCATAAAGTTAGAAACCTGAGATCTTAATTTGACTTTATTGCCATGTTTGGGTCAAAATCGTGTTTCAGTTGGTGGTGGGTATCCAGGAAACTTGTTTTTATTTTTAGCTTTAAAGCCACAAATTCAAATGAATTTGAATAGTTTTTTTTCCTCCGCATAAACCTAAAAATTGGAGAAATTTTTTATAATTTTTTTTCGTTTGTTTTTGTTGTCTTTTCTTTTGTTACTATTGTAGGCCATATTAACATATTTTATGAAACCACTAATATAACTGCCAACAAATTATGTTCTAAAGATAAAATACGAGCAGCGTATAATGAAAAGAATAAAAATTCTTTTGGTGTTTAGCCCCAAATGATATACATCAGCTACTATTTTTATTTTTAAAGCTAAATAAAATTAATAAAAAAAAAATAGAAAAAAATGAAAGATTTTCTAAAATTATGTAAATTAGGAAAATAAATTCAAGAGTTTTTGGAATTTTTTCTTCTTTAAAATTTCATTTTTTTTGAATAAATACAACTAAATTAAGCTTAAGCAGCCATATAAACAGACATGCTGCTTAAGAAAAACAATACAAATCAATTTTTCTTGTTGTCATTAAGACTTTAGTGGCGGTGTTAAAAGCTGGTAAATCAGCTTAATTTGATTGATAATAAAACGAATTTTAAATTTTAAGTGGCAATAAAAAACAAAATTCGATTTACTATACAGTTTTAAGAACTCAACATTACTAGGCTCATACCATACATAGTAGTTAGTAGTAGTATTAAAGATGATCGTGATATTAACAAACAGAATCAGCACTAAGAAGCTGAATATGGGGCCTGCAGGTTCAATTTCTATCAGTGCTTGGTTTATTGCAATTTGTAATACAAAATGTTCGCAAAGGTATTACAATGATGGCATGCTTATCTCCCTTTATCTCGCCTTGAATTACAACGCAATGCACTACATGAGTGGCGGCATCTCTTGAGTGTTGTGCTCAATTAAAAACAGGGAAAATCTTACACAAGTCGCCGAAGTCTAGTCACGTCTTATTAGACGTGAGGCCTGGGTTCAAACCTGAGATCAGCAATGAGTATTCAAAAAAGATGAGTAGAATCGAATCATACTCATAATTTCTGAGACTTATACGCATTCACTCTTATTTTAATATCATGGAACCTCTACTCATATTCAAAGTTTGAAGTACTCATTGTACTCATACATTGCAACTTGTACTTATAAATCTACGTTGTAGTGAGTACGTATGAATCAGAGTGGTTAAATTTCAATATTGTTGACTCACTTATATTCAAAATTTCATGAGTGCTTATGAGTAGCGAAAAAACAATTCAATGCTGATCTCTGGTTCAAATCCCAAGTTAGACATCTGCATCAAAACGAATTATAAACAAATATTTCTTCGTTGACTTCCTATCAGCAGATTTCTGGCAATGAATCTGAGAGCAAAATAAAAATTGCCATGAAAAGCTTCTCAAAACTCTGTCCTTCATAATCCAATTTAAACTGTAGGCCGCGCCACTTTT
This sequence comes from Sarcophaga subvicina, assembly GCA_936449025.2. NCBI lineage: Eukaryota > Metazoa > Arthropoda > Insecta > Diptera > Sarcophagidae > Sarcophaga > Sarcophaga subvicina. The sequence goes on from OW388084.2 coordinate 28,187,743, forward strand.
GTTTAAAATTAACACACATAACATAAGTGGTGAGAGAAGATAGGTTGTAATCTTGACTGAAGTGTTGTAATGACCAGTTATATATGTATGTGTAAATATTACATAAATCGTGCTATTTCCCGAGTTCATACACATTTTTAGCGAGTTCACAGTATTTTGCTACATAATTTTTCAAGCCTGGTAATAGATTCTAGATTTAGAAACCTCTTGAATGAATTTTAATTTCTAAGATTTTAGCCCAACTTATGTTATGTGTGTTAATTTCATGCATGAGTCGCGGGACCCTCGACTTCGAACGACAGGTTTTTGAGAAACTTTTCATGTTAATTTTATTCATTCTCAGTATTTTACTAGAACGTACATACTTACATACATAATTGGAAATTAGCTTCACACGCCGTTTATGTTGTGAGTGTTAGTTTTATGTATGAGTGGCTGGACCTAGCGTTCAAAGTCGACTCCGAACGACAGATTTTTCTGAGAAACTTTTTATGGAAATTTTATTTACTCTCACAGTTTTTGCCAGAAAACTGCTGAAAAGCAGTCGCCGAAGAAATAGTTTTTTTAATTTTCGTTGGTTGGAACTGTGACATCACGTCTAAAAAGCGAACGTTCTACCTTCTAGACTACTGCGAATACGGTTCACAGTATTTTGAAGCATAATTAGTCGACACTCGTGTAATGGACCCTAGATTTAGAAACCTCCTGCATGTAATTACAAAGTGTAGGTCAGTCTGGCCAGGAAATAATGTGTTAAAATCTCATTTGTTGTTTGAACTTAATTTAACTTTGAGGGTGGGTAAATTGATAACATTGGTTACTTGATTGGTTACTCAAATAGTCATTTAAAAACATGAAAAGTGTTTCTCACTAAATCGTACTCTTACTTCCTTACTTAATTCGTTATTACAACTCTTTAGTTAGGATTTCAACCCAGCTTCTTCCACCACCCATGTTGTGTGCGCTAATTTCATCCGTGAGTCACAGATGAACGTTCACTCCAAGTGACTGATTTCAGAAATATTTCATGATTATTTTATCTACTATCGGGGTTTTTGCCAGAAGACTGCTGAGAGGAAGTCGCCGAAAATAATATTTTTTTCTTTTAAGTGAAATGTCTGGGCTGCGGTTGGAACTATGGGCTTTCGTCTAATAAGCCAACAAATTATTTACGAGACTATGGTATTATTTACTATTTTTCCCATCAGCGTCTTCGTCTCAGCAGTGTTCTGGTAAAAACTCTGTTGCTAGGAGTCGATTTTAAAGAGGGAGTACCGCCACTAATGAATAAAATTAACACACACAACACGACTAGTTTGAGATGATGGGTTGTAATGCTGACTAAAGGCCTGTAATGACCAATTACTTAAATTAGTAAGACTGTATTTATTCTGAATTTTTTTTTTTGTAGAACTTCTACTGAAGACCATCTTTATGGCCGCCAATTCAATGATCTGTAACTCTCCCTGTGTATGATTATATGTAAGTAAACAATTGTAATTCCTGTATAGAAGTCTTGCAAGAAGTCATACAGACTGTACGAAATTTGTCTTCTAGACTGACCTGCTCTTACCATACTTCTGTCTAGATACGATAACTCACATTCTCGTCTGACATACTTTTCTACAGCAACCATATCCACGATTGGATTCTCATTTTAGACGCAGCAAACACCCTCGATGTAACGTCTCTATTTTTTGTGGAACACCCGTGTTCGTACGATATGGTCTCGAAAGCATTCTTAATGTTCAGAAGTGTTAAATAAACTACTGAACGCCATTCAGTTATTCCATTGAAATTAAACTCGTTGGCCTAGGGAACCATTGTGTTAAAACAAGCATTTACGTGGACATCATTGGTTGCAGAATTGAAATGATCTTCATAATCGGCAAAACATAGAAGGGAAGGAATAACTACTTAATGATGTCAATACGCCCTTCCACTCAATTAATTCCCCAAAGCAGAGACACAATTTGCTTTGGGTTTGATTGTTTTGTTGATACTTCAATGGATTCTTGCTGTAGTGAAATAAAGAGACTTGTTCTCGCAAGAGGCATATTTTGTAAAGTACTCATGTTACTTGCAAAGTTAATATGTTCCTGGACGATTGAACTGTTCAGCCTTAGGCATTAGACAGAGAATTCATTCTTTAGGCACCCTATTCTTATATGGAACACTCTGCCTGCTGAAGTCTTCTGTTTCTTAGAATACAAACAGTTTCAAATCTCATGGCCTATTCATTTACTCTCTTACTCACGACATTGTCGTTATTTCCAATACTTTTTTTCTCTGACTAACCAAGTCACTGCCTTCTTAATTAAGTTTCAGTTAAATCCACTTTTTTACGTGCACAAATAAACGGCCATAACCGCCACCAATACCAATGAAAACTTTAAATCACCCACAAATACTGACTACTCATGCCAATAATCGAACAAATACATCAAAATTACTGTTCCCAACAACGTTCTTTATCCCTCTATAATAACAACAAAAAACTTATTTTTTTTAATGATTTCCTTAAAGAAATAATAAAGAAAATAGCTGGGAAAATTAGAATTAAAATGAGAATCAGAATCACATTCAGAATATTTTTCTTGTTTTCTTGAATTGTATACGTCGTAATGAGTTGTTGTATTCTCTAGTTATTGATAATACAAATACAAACACAAGTACAAGTACAAATAGTGGTAAAATAATAATAACAATAAACTGTCTTATCATTTTCGAACGTGTTTCTAAACAATAAAAACAACAGCATTTAACAATAGCAATAACAAGAAGAAGAACAAAACAACAACAATATCATGGTTACAGTAACTAGAGCTTGGAAGAGAAAAAAAAAACGAAAACGAAAAAAAATTAATACGAATATAAATATAGAATAAGAAGATCAAATTCTATACCGAACGTTAGTTACAATAGAAACACAAAAGCAGAGACAAGCCTATTATAGATTTAAAGGGGGTAGTTAAGGGTAATTTAGTAGCTTTCTTTGGGAAGTAATTATATTGGCTGCTTTCGCTATAATGAGGTGATTCTACTGATTCCTTGATGAATAAAACCTGGAACTCTCTGACAGATTCAATTACTGAAGAAGTTAGAAAAATACGATGAAAACTTGTGAAACCATTATTAAAGAAGGTTTTAATCATATCGGCCTTATGATTGGCTGGTGCTGTATTTTTTATTTCAAAATATTCAATTAGATTCTCTCAACAATAGTCGCCAATATTAACTGTGTTAGACCATAAAAAGGCGGACGAACTGGCATGGAAGAGATGATGACGTAGATGTCTGAGAAGGAGACAATAAGCGCCTCTACATGGAATTCAACAAACCGCGGCTGGTTTAGCATGCCTACGAACTGGCCGATTTCATCCGGATCTCAAGGTGGTTCAAACCCACCATTAAGGGCGGCTTTCCTCACACTGGGTAACACAATGGGCAATGTGGACCAACGGGTAAACTTGCCTAAGGACAGAAAGGTACTCGCTAACCTAACCTAGACCACAAAACATATAGGCAAGTCATCGTTCTATGGTAACTTTCTGGAAATTAAACTCTAATTATTCAATCAGGAAGGGCTGGGCGGAATACCAAAAAGCAAAATAAATCACATGACCTGATAATCTAGAGATTGTCAGAATTTTGATTATTGTACAATAGGTTTTGCTACAACCTTTACGACCACTAACATCAAAATTCCATCCTTTACGGGAATAATTCAAGCTTCATCAATGATAGTAAAAAATTTAATGCTTTGAAGTATTTTTTCATATTCTAAGAGAATAATTCCTACTACGACTTTGGAAGTTGTCATGATGTTCAACTACATAAAGAAGGGATCTAGTTTTAAATGCGAGAGATGTTCATTATACCCTTTCAAATAATCCATTTGAAAATCCTCCTGACACGTAAACCCCCACGATAACATCAGCGTGAACCTCATAGTAAGGTGAAGTAGTATCACGTCTTCAGAAAGTGTCGAAATCAATGAGCAAATTGTCTTACCACTACACCTAGTACAGCAATATACAACGTTTCCATAGTGAGTGTTGTTTCTAGATAATGACAGTTGGCAACCCTATTATTCGAGAACTTAATACAATAGAAGACTAATCACCTAATTAACTGAATGAAATTGAAAGAAAACGTAGAAACCATAAGAAAATGGCGAAGACAGCGATATGAAAAGGAACAAAGGGGTGCTGCTTCCAAAAATATGTTGCAATAAAAGTGTTTACAATTCGGGAACGTAATAAATTTTTGCTTTTCCTAGTTTCTCTCGTATTTGGCATTGGCATTAATGCATAGAAATTTACGTTGTGTTTTAGTATTAAAATTCTAAAGAATTAGGGGATCTTAAAACGGTGTGCGCAGATATTTGAGGGATTTCAAAGATTCAGAGGACAGCTTCTGTCCTGTGGTCTATCAATTCATGTATTTCAGCGTGATTGTCATACCAATGGAGTATTTTCTATACTGTCGCTCATCTTTCAACTGTTTTACTTTGACAACTACTGCTATATCGTTAGCAAAATTCGAACTTTTTGGTATTTTTAGATGAACCACTTACTTCGTCATTATTTGTCGTAAATAGTTGCTTTAGTATGACTAACCTATGGCTTATTGTACTCTTCTCACACTTCATATAATATCCCCAACAATTTCTCTTTCAAGCCTATTGCGCTGACTAATTTCAGAATGCTGTTCAGTGTCAACAATGACAATTCCCAGCCCAGATGTTTCATTTTCTCATACATACATAATTGCTCAATACAATTGCTTTTGTTAGGATTACGACCTAGCTTCTCACACCACTTATGTTGTGTGTGTTAATTGTATCCATAGGTAGCGGTATCTACAGTTTAAAGTCGGCTCCGAACAACAAATTTTTGAGAAACATTTTCATGGCAATTTTAATTTATTCTCAGAGTTTTTGTCAGAAACCTGCTGAGAGGAAGATGCCGAAGAAATATTTTCTTCACATTTCGCTTTGTTGCAGATGTCTTATCTGGGGTGTGAACCGAGGCCTCACGCCTAATAAGCCAACATTCATTCTCGAATGTATTGTTTCCTCAGTACCAAGTACCAAGAATGTGTTCTAATCGTTCATTCTCATACCCATTCTGAATAAGTATACTCAGAGTCTTTAGTGGCCTGTCAACAGACCGGTTACTAACCTCAGAATATTCTTGTATAGTCTTATGCATGATGACTCAAATCTCCTCTGATAGTAATATTCCAACTAAAGTTTAAATTGCCTCAAACCCACTTGCTTTATATGAAAAATATACCAGATTAGAATTAGGCGTCCTACAAACATTCTTTTGTTGACAGTGCTACATGAGGAGTAGAGAATTCACATGAGCTTCCTAGCATTTGGACTGCTAGGCAAAGGTGCTTGAGTATTGGAATTTGATTAAATTCGAAAATGGCGGGTACATATAGAAATATTTGTTGAGAAAAATAAAACCAAATCTTTTTAGTAGGCCCTTCTCAAACACTACGCTTGTGTGCTTTGTAAGTTAGGTGAAGAAAATTTACATTTTTTCTCTACTGGCTGTATAGGAAACGTGTAATAAATAGCTGAACGGAAAATCGTAACATTTTACATCACAATGAATTGTTTCGAATCTTTAATATTCGTATGTGCATGTATGAATGAGCTGTAGATAATGACGGTTTATTTATAGAATTTGAATGTTTTTTCTTTCTATTTAAAACGAATGACACAATATTTATGGCCACCACATAAATACATAATCATTACGATAACAGACCCTCGACTCTTTATTATCAATGAAAATACTTCATTAAAGAATTTTTTGGAAAAAAGAGAAGAAGAAAAAAACAAAATAAATGTTACATCAGTTATTTAAAGAATTTTATTAAATGTTATAACGGTAGCCAATAACAATTGATTTTTGATGGCTCATTGTCATTAGAATGCGTTATAATTCAACAATAAATTGAATGACAAAATAAAAAATGAAAATACAAAAATAAAATTCCGTTCAATGCCTATTATCATTATCACATTAAATATCATTAACAATGTAATGATTATGAATTAGTAGACATTCGTTAGCAGTTATCTAAACACACAGATACACACAATTTAGGTCAGTTTTCATTAGCACTAGCAGCAGCGGCAGAAGACCTTGTTAAATAGAATATGAAAATAAATCCCCAGCGATTGTGTTGTCAATCAGATAAATAAGTGTGTTACAGGCATAGATGTTCAAATATAGGGTGGACCATCTATTGGTTTAAATTTGAATTATCGGTTATTAAGAATCTAACAATACTTATGTCATACAATTCTGTAACAAAATTCAGTATATTATCTCCACTAAACGTAATGAATCGATTTACGCTTGAGCAACGTTGGCACTTATTGGAAATTTATTTCCAAAACAAAGACAATTCGTCGGAAGTTGCACGAAAATGTCGTACAAAATTTGGTTGCAGAGAAGGATCAACGGTATCCGCTATACGCAAATTTATTGCTAAAGTTCGTGAAACTGGTTTCATTGTTGATGCGCAAAGACGTGAGCATGCTCGTAAAGTGCGTCCACCCGAAAATATCGAAGCTGTAGCTGAGAATGTGTGTGAGAATTCGCCAACATTAACTCGTCATCGTTCTCAAGAATTGAACATTTCTCGCACCAGCTTACGACGGTATGACGCATTACAAAATTTAATTGGTCCAAGAGTTACGTCATTGGCCCATATGTCTTTGAAGATGCGTACGACGCAACCTTTATGTTCAAGGGAGACAGCTATCCTTCACATGATAACCGAATTTTTTTGTGTCCGCTCTTCGTGGTATTAATTTGAACGATGTTTGGTTTCAACAGGATGGTGCAACTAGACACACATCTCATGCCACAATCGATTTATTTCTTCAAACGTTTGATGGACGTTTAATTAGCCGAAATGGACGGAAATGAACGTATGAAGATCATTTTCATCTTGTTGGGTACGTTAATAAGCAAAATTGCCGTATTTGGAGCTCAGAAAACCCACACATGGTATTACAGAAGCCGATGCACCCATTACGAATGACTGTTCAGTGCGGTTTATGGAGCGAAGTCATCATTGGCTACTATTTCTTTGAAAATGAGGAAAGCACAACTATTACAGTCAATGGAGACACGCGTAGCACCATGATAACCGATTGCTATGTACCCGCTCTTCGTGGTATTGATGTGAACGATGTTTGGTTTCAACAAAATGGTGGAACTTGCCACACATCTCATGTAACTAACAATCGATTGATTGCGTCAAACGTTTGATGGCCGTTTAATTAGGCGAAATGGTTATGTCAATCGGCCGCCAAGAATCTGCGATTTGTCATCGTTGCACTTTTTTCTGTGGGACGCCGTTAAAGAAAAGTGTTATGCTAACAAACCACATACAATAGAGCATTTGAAGGCCAACATTCGTGATGACATTGTCGAGATAAGACTCCATACACTCGAGTGTATGTGTACGAATGATCGAATGAGGCCAGCTGCGGGTAGCCATATGACTGAAATAATATTCCGTTTCTAACCGGAACAATTGTACTGCACAACAAAATCATGAATTTTGCAAAATTTTATAACGGGTGAACTCGCCGTAGTCTAGTAGGTAGTGTGTTGGCTTAGTAAAGCCAGGATTCGAGCCCCAGACATCAAAACAAAATACAAAAAGTATTTCTTCGGCGACTTCCTCTCAGCAGATTTCTGGCAAAAAAAAACTCTGGGAGTAAATAAAATTGCCACGAAAAAGTTTCTCAAAAATCTGTCGTTAGGAGTCGACTTTAAACTGTAGGTCCCACCACTCATGTATCAAATTAACACACACAACATAAGTGGTGTGAGAAACTAGGTCGTAATCCTGACTGAAGGGTTGTAATGACCAATATTATACATTTAATTTACCAAAATGGTGAGGTCAATCGGCCGCCAATGAGCTGCGATTTGACATCGTTGAACTATTTTCTGTGGGGCGCCGTTAAAGAAAAGTGTTATGCCGAGAAACAGATTTTTAAATTTAAAACTTTTACACGGCCCACCCTATATTATTGAGAAATTATTTTTATTTTTAACTTTACTTACACATCATGATCACAGTGCAATTCTTTAAATTCTTCAAACGAAAAAAAAGGAGACTCACATTTGATTGAAAACACAATTTTAACTGATATTTTTGACTTTACAAAAATTAATTTTTATTGCTAAAACATGACATCTCTCATATTTAAAAAGCTTGAGATTTTTTGATTATTCACATATTTGTTTAGTTTTAGACTCCGATCAAGTGTTTAGAGCATTTAAAAATGTTTGCGACCAGTTTAAAACCGAGACATGAATGATGTTTTTTAAACGTTAAACAAAAAAATCGCATTTTTAATGTGCCTTTAAAAAGCCAAAAAGCAACAACAACAACAACAATAATGTGAAATTGTTAAACAATAAATTGCAATAAATTAAACTTTAAATAGTAAAAACAAAATCTAAATAAAAAATACATCATAATGACGTAAGCTTTTAATACAAACGCCAACTCATTAAATACAAATTGAATACGAAAACATGAATTGAATGACTGACTGACCGAGAGAAGCTTTAAATAAATAACAAAAAAAACCAATTAATACCTGCATTAAAGTTTTAATTAAGCAAACAAACAAATAATCGAATTTGTAACACTTCAATAAGGTACTAATTTGTTTACAAATAAGTACCAATTGAATTTAATCTTTACTTCTCTAATGACACAAACTTTTTAAACGTACCCCCTGATTGTAACATGATAGTTTTCTTATATTTTTGAAATAAAAAAAGTATCAATTAATTATTAATTTAACAGCCTGTAAAATTTCTCATTTATTTAGATGCTAAAAAAAAGTAATAAAAGTACCAAAACAGTACCACACACGTATGTTGGAATTTATGTCTTTTACGTTTAATGTGTACATAAATTCGCTACGATCATGTGAACTTTTTTAAATACTATTTGTTACACCAAAAATAAAGTACTTTTTTATTATTTTTATAGTCTAGTCTGTATACATAGTTCTGTATGTTAAAGTGTATCTATTTAATGATTTAAATTTATGTACATACATACATACATAATTGATCATTACAACTCTGTAGTCTGGTTTACGATCGAGCTTCTCAGACTACTTATGTAGCGTGCGTTAATTTTCATTTATGAGTGACGGCAGCTACAGTTTGAAGTCCATTTCGAACAACAGATTTTTGAGGAACTTTTTCATGGCAATTTTATTTTTGCGATTTTTGCCAGAAATCTTTCTGAGAGGCAGTCGTTGTTGAAATATTTGTGGCAAATCACATGTGACACTAATATTGAAAAGGCTTTTGAAAAACAGGCTCATCTGAATACTGCATTATCTCACATTATGGCTAATATAGGAGGGCCAAATCAGAGCAGAAGACTTGTTACTTAAGCTGGATTCACCCGTTGTTTAGGAACAAAATGCTGTTTTCGGAAAAAATTCAGTTGTTTGAGAGATTGTTCCGAAACAATTCACCCACTTCGAATAATTGTTCTGTAAAAACAAGGCTACCATATGAAATATTTTTGTAAACGATGTGTGTTAGTTTTACAGTTAGGCAACACAGTAGCAGATGATTGCAATTCGTTTGTTTTCTTGGCTTGAGTGTGATGATATTTTTTATTGTGTTACAAAAAAATTGTAAATTAAAACAAATCTGAAATTGTTGAAGTGAAAAAAATGGTTATTAAACATACATAAACAGATACATACAAATGTACATACAATATGATGTGGCAGCTCAGTTCAACGTTACTTAAAAAATTAAAGCAGCTGGCAGCACAGTTCGATTGTTTCGGAACAAAAATTAAAATTTAAAAAATTCAAGCTGAAAATGTTCCGAAGCAAGCTTACACTTTTTCGCTCTCTGTCTCTCTCAAAAAGTGAAACGTCAAACTGCATATAAAAAAATGTTGTGTGAGCCCAGCTTTAGTCGAGGGTATTAGAACCTACACTGGGGCTGCAAGATCTTTATTTCGTTTAAGAGCACTTAGGATTGCTAGTGGCTATGGAACTTAAAAGGGTATATGATAGAGTTAGGAACGAAGGGAGGAAAGACAGGGGCTTAGACGAATGGCAGGTTAGCTAGAATACAGCGACGAAAGGGCAATGTGCATATAGACTTATCAGAAATGTACAAAGTTGGGTTGAAAGGACACAGGGGTTTATATGACACAGTTTTTAACAGGGCATGGCTGTTTCAGGGAATATCTCTGTAAATATGGTCACGACAATAATAGAAATAAGAATGCTGAGCATATTTTCTTTTAGTGTCATAAATTTGAATTGGAACTCGAATTGTTAGTGATGATGATAATATAATTTCGCACATGCTGCGCGGTCTGTTAAAGTTTGGCATTATGTCAAACCGTTATCTGCAAATGTGATGCAGAAATTGAGAGAATTCATAGAATTAAAAGGGATAGAAATCAATAGTAGTAGCCAATAGGCTATTATGAAATACTTAACCGTAGTACCATAGGTCAAATAGGTTCGGATCGTAGGGATAGTTTTTTAGTGGATTAAAGTCTCACACTACTGTTGCAGGGGCAGTAGTATCTTTTGAGGGTTTTTTCATCTCCGGTAAAAAAAAAAGATCACATGTGATTTGTCATGTGACAAATTAGGTTTAGGTTTAGGTCGGAGTGGTAGCTTTGATATCACAAAACTCATTTGAGCACGCATAGCGACCCGTTGTGATGCCACGTGTGAACGCAGTCCCAGTACTGACCAAGTTCCACCAAAATCAGGGAAGAGGAAGAAGTTGGTCAGCGCAAGGGCTGCCCATCAAAGGCACGACTACCCTACACTGGAAAACCAGCCAGAAAGTTTGATGAACGAAACTATATCCTTGATATCAATAGATGATAGCTCCGTCAAACTGACAAGAAATGGGGAGCCAAACAACCTATATCTACACCCAGCAAGAGACGGGCACTGACAAACGACAAGTCACATGTGACAAATCGCATGTGATAAATCGCATGTGACAAATCCCATTTGATAAATCACATGTGACAAATCACATGTTATACCGCATGTACATAGTAGATCTGCCATTTAGTATTACTTAAGTGACATTTTGTTTCCTTTTCCAAATATAAGTAGTTTCTAGAACTGTTTATGTCTATGACGTTATCTTCAAAAAATCAAACAAATCTTGCCATGTGTGGTTGTTTAAGTTCAGTAACTCCATACATTGTTTTGTCTTACAAATCAATATACCAGAGGTCATAAGGATCAGGATATTTTGCAAGAGACAATGGTCAACAATTTCTATTTCCTTTGCCTGTTACTCTTGAGAGCACAGAACAAATTTCATATTTTTGAAATGCAGGGTCCTTTAAGAAAATTTCTTATTTTGAAATTTTTTACAAATACAACAAAAAAAATTTTAACACATATGTATTTGGTACTTTTTTTATGTACCTAGATTTTGAAGGTACTTATTTTTTATAGTTTTCAAAAACTTTTCCTCCGTTGTTTGCTTATGGTCATAAGAAATTCTCAGTCTGCCAAGCAAAATAAAAAACCCGCTAATATGTTCTATAGCGGCTAACATATTATACTTGTACGCTGCAAATAGCGCTTTAGACTAAATATTTAACTTGTTATTATACATTCAAAAGCTTAGCATTTCTAAAAGCTTTTGTTAGTAACTTTTTCACTCCGTTTATATATTTATTTGAAGATGTTCATCAAAATATGCAATTTTTATAATTGCTAAAACGAATATAATTTCATTTAATTTTTTTTTGTATACAATACATCTCAGTACGAGTATATAAACTGACATTTTGTATTTGAGTTGAAATAACCTTGAATTGAGACATTTTAATGCCTTCAAACAACAAATATGGATGCGCTCGAATGAGTTTTAATAAAAATTTTATGGGTGTTTTTTATTTTTTAACGACTGTTATTAATTTGAAATGCAATTTATTTGATTGTAGTTTATAAACAAACTTGTTTGAATAATTTTATTAAATAAAAATAAAAAAATAAAACAAATTGAAGCATTGGAAGGTGCAAGTAATTATTAAGGGACTGTTAACAATTTTCTTTATTAAACACTTTGCAACTCATACTCATGTTGAAAAATGTTTGAACAGAAATGAATTTTTTTGAGCGTCATTTCAAGCCTGAATTTAAATTAATTCTACCAGTCTAACCGTTGTAAACAAATTTCAAAAAAAGATCCTATAGATGACTATGCTTTCAAAAAGGTTAGAGAAGGTGCAAAAGCAATATAAAGAACTGTTTTAGTTGCATCATATTTAAGGAAAATCCAGATCTCGTAAGGCAGTCTAATAAGCAAGTACTATTAGCAGCCTTTGCGCCTCTTAATAAATCAGAAGTGTTAATGAATAGTTACTTAATTCAACGGCCAAAAACTTTCTATCAGTGACAAGACAAAAGACGTTTTGAGCATCACAGCTCAAGAAGACATCCCCTATGATCCAATGCACGTGAAATAATGTTCAAACGCCCTTTAAAAGTTATTGCAGTATGAAAGTTTTGGCGCTGGTGTTGATGACTTCGCCTTGATAGCCGTTACTACTGTAACTTAAGCAGTAATGGTTGACCATCCACAATATCCAGACCCTTATGCCTTATATAGGGTCGGTAATTTAAATTTAAAAACGGTTTCAAATTTTGCCAAATTTTTTCTTTTGTTGTGAATTACAATTGTTCCGCTTAGAAATGGAATATTATTTCTTCCATATGTCTGCCGCGGCTGGTCTCACAATACCTTACTCGATTGCACAAATTGACGTGAACATTTCCGAGTGTATGGCGTCGTATCTAGGCAATGGCATCACAAATGTTGGCCTTACATACATACATACATAATTACTCATTACAACCATTTAGTCAAGATTACGACCTAATTCCTCACAACACTTATATTGTGTGCGTTAATTTTTATACAAGAGTTGCGGTACCTATAGTTTAAAGTCGACTTCGAACGACAGATTTTTGAGAGATTTTTAATGGCAATTTTATTTACTCTCAGAGTTTTTGCCAGAAATCTGCTGAGAGGAAGTCGCCGAAGAAATATTTTTTCATATTTCGTTCAGTTGGAGATGCCAGACCTGGGGTTTGAACCGAGGCCTCACACTACCAATAAGACACTTGGTCTTCAAGTGCTCAATTGTATCTGGATCCTTTAAAGGCACCCCACAGAAAATAGTCCAACGCTGTTAAATCACAGCTTCTTGGCGGCCAATTGACATCACCATTTCGGCTAATTAAACGCCCATCAAACGTTTGACGCAATAAATCGATAGTGGCACGAGATGTGTGGCAAGTTGCACCTTGCTGTTGAAATCGAACATCCTACACATCAATACCACGAAGAGCGGGTACAAAGAAATCGGTTATCATGGTTGCGCCGTCCTCATTTTCAAAGAAATATGCGCCAATGATACCTCTGCTCCATAAGCTGCATCAAACAGCCACTCGTAATGGGTGCATTGGCCATTCTGTAAGACCATGTGTAGGTTTTCTGAGCCCCAAATACTGCAATTTTGTTCATTAACGTTCCCACCAAGATGAAAATGAGGTTCATCCGAAAAGATGATTTTTTGTTTTTGTAAAATCGACATCATTGTGCAGTTTGTCTCTGGCCCAATAAATCCCAACGTTGCTCAAGCTTAAATCGATTCATTACGTTTTAGTGGAGATAATATATTGAAGACTGTGACAGAATAGAATGACATAAGTATTGTCAGATTCGATATAAGCGATGGTTCAAATTTAAAGCGATAGATGGCCCACCTTATACAAGATTTCAAAACGGCTATGAAATTGTGTTGAGCTTAGTTCCAGGAACAGGTTACTTAAATCAAGTAAACACTACACAAAAATTAAAATTCTGCAACATCTGATATTTTTTTTTAAATTTTTAAATTTAAAAAATTTTTTAAATTTTCTCATGAAAGTGTCGCTCCTTCTAAGACAAGTCTGAGAGCCAAAGGCTATCGAGCTTTTGCATACATATGTAGCACTCTCATGGTAGAGCTTAATCCTACTGTTATCCTACCATATTTATAAAAAAGAAAATCAGAAATTGTCGTTTATAAATTGAAATTAAAATAACCCGCTGCCATTATGTTTTCCTATGTTGTAATTTTCTGTTTTGAATTTAAAACCTAATGACTGTTTGTGTCCATAGTAACGTTCACAGCAATGCCATAATATTGCAGCTTTTGTTCTGTTTTTTGTTTTCTTATTGACACAAGCAACAATAGTGAATGCAACCGTTTTATGACCGACCACATGCAACTTACTGTAGAAGCATAATGGAAAAGAATGGATTTTAAACATATATTGCAACATGATTATTTAATTAATTTTTTTATTTATTTTTACAACATGTAACCTTACAAAAAGCAAAAAAAAACATTTCGAAACCTACTATACAAGGACTATTGACAACCGTATACCAACGCTTTATGACCAACGAAAGAAGATATTGTAACACAGATTGTATTCAGTATTTTACGAATAAAGTCTGTATACATAGTTTATGGCATGAGTATATGCGTTGTTGGCTGACCGCTATAAATTACAAATTATACTCTCTATTAGTAAAGCCGAAACAGTTCTTTTTTTAACTGCAATAATAAAAATGATTGAAAGTTGTTGCCTATTGATTGAAAATTATAAACTTTACCGCCATCAAGTAAACTTCTGTTGGGAAAAGCAGTACTATATTTATACGAGATCGATTAATATAAATATATTTATGTTTAAATAGGATTCTATTTGATTATATTAAATCATTTTTTTCTGCTCTTATTATAAATAAAAAACAATACTTTATCAACCAAAAAAAAAAGCTTTCAGGAGAACCATATTTGTAGACTTTGAAAAGTTTTTTGACACCCAGAAACACTCAGCTCTGTGAGAATATTTTCTACCAACGCCATATGCTGAACATATGCTAAATTAAAATTCTAGACATCATGATGTGAACAGTGATTATTTCTGATAGAACTGGTACTAGGAGGCAGCAAGGCAAGACTATGCGGAAATAACGTTCAGAGTTGTCAATAAAAAGCAAATTTTTGATGAAGTTCACTGATTTTGCTACCTGACAAGCATATTAGAAGCATAAAAGATGTGAAAAATATCTTTCGTCGATGCGTGACGTGAAAGACAGCAGCAATCCACAATCAACCCACTTAAGTTTTTGTAAACAAATGCTTTAATAATATCCTTTGACGATACAGCTTAATCCATACCGAAATCTGGAAACTCAAATAGTGTTAGATCGATCATACATTTCATAAAAGACTAACGTCTCTGACAACCAGAGATTGGAACTCACAAGGCAGTAGGGGCAGACAAAGAGGTCAACGGACACACTCATGTAAACGTCAAACAGACATAAAATTGTTTGACGAGTGAATTGGAAAAATGTTCTCCTTGTTTCGTACTGCCGGTCTGGTAAAACTGTCTACTGTTAAATGTCATTCATCTGGAGTGTAATTTGTTTATTGAATCCTTTATCACTCATGAATATTGATTGTTTAATAACTGAAAACTCTTGACTCAAATATGGAGACTTTACGCGCAGCATAGAGTGATTATATTATCAAGCTGTTTATAAGATTACATGTAAATTTTAAGATACTGAAAACGTATCAAATGTGGCCAGGCCCGAGCTACAGAGCGCATTGTCAGCAATTGTGTTTGCATATTTTGTTTCAGCCATATAAAGTCCAACTCAGTTAATAATTGGAGTCAGTGGGCTATTTCAACTGCCGTAGAGTAATAATAATATGCTAATGAGTGCCAGAGGAACATGCTATCAATGCTGACTCTCGAACAAATTATTATTATACATAGGCTTCATCTTGGTACTTAAGTCAGGTATCAAAATTTTCTACCCTGGCAGTCGAAGTGCCTAAAAACACAAGACTGCTGAGGGCAGTCGCCGAAACATACATATTTTTTTCATATTTCCTTTTGTTCGAGATTTGTACCACAAGCTTTCGTATAATAAGTCAACACACTACCTCCTAGAATACGGCCAATATGGTCACATGATAACCTAATTTTTTAGCTAGTAACTGTTGACTATAAAGTAGACGATGTTTAGTTGCAATAAGTGGGAGGCAGAAGCCAAACAATTCAACAGATTTGTTCATATTTCAGGAGAAGTTTCCAGAAAAAAAATTTCAGTCTTTGTAAGGCTTCCTAAAAGTCCGAGTCTTATTAGATAATCCTATAGCACTTGTAAGCATAGACTTTGTAATGAGGAGGACGCAGAATATGTCAGAATAAGAGATCATTTTTTCGGTACTCATAAGTACTCATGAAATTTTGAGTATGAGTGAGCCAACAGTATTGAAATTCAACTACTCTGATTCATTCGTACTCCCTACAACATTGATTTATAAGTCCAGGTTGCAATGAGTATGAGTACAACGTTAACATCAAACTCATTACATTGGAAATATGTTTGATTCATACGCCTACCCATTCAGATTCATAAATTTAGAAAAATACTTAGAATACTCACAAATGATGCGAGTGATTCAAATCATTCATCAAAATTTCCAGTCTTAGTTGTTATTGTTATATTTACAAAAAAAGAACAAAGAAAAAGACAAAGACAGCAAGCAAAGTAAACACGCAACCTTCTAGTGAGTATTGTAGTGTTCGTACACGAATCATACTTATTTTATGATTCTTGTAAATGTTGAGTAAAGTAGAGTCGAAATCAACAACATCATGCGTATTGTGAAATATGAGTACGATGTGTACTTCAAACTTTGAATATGAGTAGTATGAATGCGTATAAGTATCAGAAATTATGAGTATGATTCGAATCTACTTGAATACTCATTGCTGATCTCTGGTCAGTATATGTTCTCTGACATTGCTATCGCAATGACTGAGAGATGACAGCCAGAAATTATAGTTGCATTGTACCTTATGGAACTCAAGTAACCTATGCCTCTCTTCCAAGTAACCGAAGCATCTCCTCCTCTTTTTCTTAATCTTTACCTAAAGTATTTGAAAACCAACATTATCGCTTTCGTTATTGCAGAAATACCACACAAAAAGTGAGCAAAAGTGGTTGAAAACTATTTAAGAATAGTTAAGTGCTGTAAACCAAATTGAAAGGTGGTCATTTAAAAGAAATTGTACTTTAAATATAGTGACATGGTCCAACCATCATACACTTATGTACATACCATTAAAACCCTTTAGTCATGATTACAACCTAGCTTCTCTCACCAATTATATTGTGTGTTTTAATTTTATCCGTAAGTGGTGGGACCTAAAGTTTAAAGTTTACACAGAATGGCAAATTTTTTTGAGAAGGTTTTCATTGCAATTTTTTTAATTTTCTCTCAGAGTTTTTGCCAAACATCTGCTGAGAGGAAGTCGGCTAAGAAGTATTTTTTTATATTTCATTTGTTGGAGATGTCTTCTGATCAGGGGTTTGAACTATGGCCTCACGTCTAATGAGTCAACATTTCTACTTGACTACGTCGACTTCCTCAAGCCTCATAATGAAATAAAAATTTAAACGAAATCAAAGCTTTATGTGGTCTTTCTTTATGCCAAATTTACAACGTAGACGTACTATTTTTGAATAAGCTTCTGAATACCAAAATTTTGTTGACAATTTTTTGTGGTTTTACGTTCATATTGACTGTGTTTATAACAAAAAAAAAATTTGATTTTTAAATTAATTAGAAAGGCTTTGTTGTTACTGAGTCATTTGAGATTTTAGATTTGAAAATTTCAATAAAAATAAAGGTTTGGCTGGCAAATTGGCACAAAAGTTTTTTTTCTTGAACAATAAACCGTTGGAGTTTTGCTTTTCTTTTGTAAAATAAAAAGATTTTAACGAATTTTTTTTAAATTTTTTTGTGATGCTTCTCTAAATGACCTTGTATGCGTATTTATTTTTTTTTCTGTTTTCAAATGATACAACATTTGTGTTGTATTTGTGTTGCATTGTGTTGTATTGTAAAACTGAAACAACTTCATGCATGAGTTGCAAATAAAACAATAATAGTTTAACATAGATATGAAAAGATAGTAAATGAATTACGTTTAATTGTAATACAACAACAACTACAATGGGAAAATAGAAAAAAATAAAAACATATTCGTGTACCAATACAATCACTCACTAACAAAAGAGCTATGTATAGACAGTGGCGTCTGAAACTACCAAATGGATACAGTTTAAATGCTGAATTTCAAATTGTTAATGGGAGAGAGAGAGAAAGAGAGTGGGAAAACAAAACAAAAACACAGTTAACTGTTTGGAAAATTGTTAAAATTAACTTTAAAAACAAAAGGTGTTAATTTTTGTTAATAAAACCAAGTTAAATAATGATTTAATGGTACAGCGATAACCACCAGACGATCTTTTTTTGACCCGTATAATATATTTAGTTTGTAATTGTTTAAACCTTTAAACCAATGGAAGGAGAAGGTTGATTTAAAAGTTAACAAAAGTAAAAGTCTTTCAATCTAATTTTTTTTAACTATTTTCTATTCTCTTTTTAGGAGGCCCTAGAAACTTTTGTTCAATTTGAATTTGTTGTAAACCTACAAGCATTTTGGCCTAATTAATATAATTTAGAACAAACATGCATGTTTCTTACAGCATCTTGTCAAACAATGATCCATACGGGTGAGTACCATTTGAAAGCTAATTAAACTTTTACTATACAATGATAAATTTTCAAGCCAACAAAATATTTGTCTTCCGCTATTATTTTTATTCCGCCATTAAGAAATTTTTCTTTGAAACAAAACTTAAATAATCATTAACATACAAACATAAATACACTACAAGAGCAAAAAAAAAAAAAATAAAACAAAAATGTATATTATGAGTGGTAATTACCATTTTATAGATCAATTATTTCTTTTTTTTATTTGTTTCCTATTTTTCTTAAATTTTAAAGAAAGCTACGTTAACAGCTCACACAACAGACAGTTAGTTCGATACCACGGTAGGCAATACACAAAAGTGTTGAAAGAAAAAGTTCAATTGTTAGGTTTTCAAAAAACAAAAAAAACAAAAGACTTAAGGCACAAACTTGATTACACTCTTATGCTCTTGCGGCCAAAATATACAGTGAGCATCAAAAGAATGTGTACAATACGTACAAAATTCTAACAAGCACCAAACTTAACTTTTACCACTTAAGGAGAGTGGCCGAAAAAATTTTACAATATTTCCAAATTTTTTTTTATTTTTTTTTTAATTTAAAAAATTGGCAATAAAACAATTTTAAAATAAAAATAACGGTAATTTATTAAAATATACTTTTTTTAATGTTTAGTTTCTTTTGCCGCTCACTGTACATATTTATGCATACACATAGCCATATTCTTTAGAAAATTTAGGTCAAGTTAAAGTTCCTTTTTATTTCTGTCTGTCAGTTAGTCAAGTCAAGACAATACAACTCAAGTCAAATTTAATTCTTTTTCGTTTTTTTAGTACTTTTTTCATTTTACCTGTAAATGTACCATGAAATGTACGTATTGATGGCAAAACAATTTACATGCATACATAGTTTTCTCTTTGCTTTAGCTTTAGCCTTACCCGGCTAAGATTAATGATTACTGATACTGAATGTGTGCCAAATTATTGCCAATAAAATTGAAACAATTGCTATAATTTTGTTGTCTTTATTAAGATGATTTCTTTTTGTTTATTAGGTTTTTAAGCTGTAGGAAAAATAGAACAAATCTTGTCTATCTGGCGTGCTGTTTTTTGTGGAATTTTTTCATGCCTTAAATAAGCCACCAGTTTCTTAAGAATTATTGCCAAGAAATTTTTCATCAACATTTTGTGATAAACACGCCTGCCTTATTAAGGCATATTAAATACAATTTTTATGACTTAATGGATCCTTTTTTTATTACTTTGTAGCATTCTTAGCAGCTTATAGATTTAAAAATGTAGTCTCTTTATTAGAAATTTAGTTTCCAGCAAATCAATCTCGAAACCAATTTACGAGAGTGGCAAATAATTCAAAGCCACAGTTTAAAGTCGACTCTGAACGACAGATTTTTGAGAAACTTTTTCATGGCAATTTTATTTACTCTCAGAGTTTTGCCAGAAATCTGCTGAGAGACAGTCGTCGAAGAAATATTTTTTTATATTTCCTTTGTTGGAGACGTTTGACCTGGGGTGTGAACCGTGGCCTTACCAACAACACAGCCAACACATTACCTACAAGACTACGGCGATCTCAAATTCTAAAGGCACCAAAGTTCAATAGTAGCTTTATTTGTAATTGTAGGCATTCTTACCCAATTAATGTTGTAATTTCTGGAACAAGCATTTTCTTGTATTAACATTTGATTAAGGAATTATTTCATGACTGGAAGATAAGTCCTAAAAGACTAAAGGTTAGTGATAGCTTCGTTGAAATCATAGCTAACTAGAGCACATATAGTGGCCCATTTTGACTCTACATATAGCGATGGTCTAGAGTTAACTAATAAGAAGTGCTTCAGCATAACTTCAAGCTGAAAACCAGCCTGAAAGTTTATGAATGTATCAGGTTGGCCATCTGTTGGTTTAAATTTGAACCATCGGTTATTTCGAATCTGGCAATACATATGTCATTCGATTCTGTTACCAAACTCAGTATATTACTGAACGCAACGAATTGATTTAGCAACGTTGGATTTTATTGGAAATTTATTTCCAAAACACACACAATTGATCGGAAATTGTGCAAAAATGTCATACAAAATATGATCGCAGAGAATGACTAACAGTGTCCGGTATGCGCAATTTTATTGCAGGACGGCTACAGTGCGTAACACCGAAAATATCGAAGCTGTAGCTGAGTAAGTGCGTGAGAGTCCAACAACATCAACTCGTCATTGCTCTCAGGAATTGAACATTTCAGGCACCACAGTTTGCGTTAAATTATGTGAAAAGATCTCGGCATGATGCCTAACAAAGTTCAATTGGTTCAAGAGTTGAAGCCGCATCACAAGCCTCTTCGTTTTCGCTTATCTAGATGGGCCAACAAGAAACTGCACGATTATCTTTTCGGATGAAGTTCATTTTCATTTTGGTGGGTACGTCAATAAGTGAAATTGCCATATTTGAGGTTCAGAAAAGCCACACGTGGTCTTACAGAAGCCAATGCACCAATTACAAATGACTCTTTGGTGCGGCTTGTGAAGCGGAGGCATCATTGGCCCATAATTCTTTGAAAATGAGGACGGCGCAACCATTACGGTCGGTGAACGATGTTTGGTTTCAATAGGATGGTGCAACGTGCCACACATCTCATGCCACAACCGATTTATTGTGTCAAATGTTTGATGGCCGTTTAATTAGGCGAAATTTTGATGTCAATTGGCCGTCAAGAAGCTGCGATTTGACACCTTTGGAGTATTTTCTGTGGGGCGCTGCTAAAGAAAAGTGTTATGCCCATAAACCAGAGACAATAGAGCCAACATTCGTGATGACATTGCCAAGATACGAGCCCATACACTTGAAAAGAGTGCATAAAAATTGCTCCAATCGAATCAGGTACTGTGAGGCCAGCCACGTTAGCCACGTGAATGATATAATATTCCATTTCTTGTCGGAACAATTGCACTTCACAACAAAAGAACAAATTTGGCAATATTTCAAAATATTTGTGTTTTTAATTGCATTTGTGAATTTAAACTTTTAGATCATCCACCCTATATATGTCATATTAACTCCTAGAATAGACAAAGGTTTCATTATAGCTTTGTTGAAATCAAAGCTGACTAGCGGCCCGTTGTAATTCAAATGAAGCGATGCTCTAAAGTTAGCTGGTAAGAAAGACTTTGCATTCAAGCATACCTTCTAGCTGAAAATTTATGCATGTGTAATGACAACAAGTAACTATTTGCTATCATGAATGCCATAATCAAACGAGGGGACCAAGAAGATACTCTTCTTCTTCCTCAACCGGTCTACAACCTATGCAGCAATCATTTTCAGGTCAGCCTACTTATGAAGCAATAGTCCATGAGGATATGCCTCCTACGATCTAATTTGTTTTCCCTTTTTACTTCCAGAAATGATTATTACAACTCTTTAGTCAGGATTACAACCTAGCTTCTCACACCACTTATGTTGTGTGGAAACTACTGTTTGATGTCGCCTGTGAACAAAAGATTTGAGAAATTTTTCATGGCAGTTTTAACTCTCAGAGTTTTTGCCAGAAGTCACCAAAAGAGATATTTTTTTATTTCATATTCCTGTTGGAGATGTCTGACCTGGTGTTTGAACCGTAGCTTGACATCTAATAAGCCAACACACTACCTACAAGACTACGTTGACTTCCTTTAAACTTAAGAGAGTCAAAACAAGTAGATAAGGCGACTAATAGCAATTGCTTAGTATTGAAAACGAAAGACTTAAGCAACATACATTTGAGGAGTTAAGGTTTTATGTTCGCTTAAATTTTTTATGACACAATTGTAGGCGTGAGAAATGTAATGTAACATGATTCATGACTTCTGTTTACAAGTTTATGTTACAAATAATTTAAGCAACTTTTGGTTTAAATTGCTTTAGTTGTTGTTGTTTGAACAACTTTGCAAAAGTAAAGCAAAAACTCCCACCTTTTGTTTTATTTTACTTTCAAAAAATCCCATACAATATACTCACTCACATGCTCATATTGGCTTAAAAGGTGTGGCTAAAGCTTTCAAAACCCAGTGTTTTGACTCTTGACTTACGATTTATAAGCCAAGTTTTTGTTTGAGATTTGAAAATATCGCTTTGAAAAAATCTCCTTTAAAACAATCACCCAATAAGCGAATGTAGACTAAATATTGAATAAGAGTTGCTTACAGTCACTAAATGTTGGTCATTTTAAAGCCAAACGTTAGAAAGAAAAAAAGAACGAGTATTTGATATGTTTTTTTTGAATTGAAAATTGTCCCATTGTTTCGTTTTCAAATGAAATATTGCAAAAAAAAAATTTTTGGTAACAACAACAACAATGAAAAATATTTTTTAAAATATTATTTAACTTTTAAACAACAATAAACGGAACTAAATAAAAAGTTAAAGCAAAAACTAAAGAAAGAAACACAATAAAAACTAAACCGGCTTTAAAAAAACCAAAACTCTTTTTAACCAGTTTGCAAGACGTCTAAGCCATTGTCTGCTGCTACTACCCTGGGACTACTAAACTAAGCTTTAAACGCCATTGGGCTTTAAAAACTCTATTTAATACAAAAATTAAATAAAAAAAAAGAATCTAGAAATGAAACTGAAGTAAAACAGAAAATATTAAATGAAAATCCAAATTATTTCTCATTGGCAGTGTTCGGAAAATTAGAAAAACATGAAAAACGTGAAGTAATTTTAATAAAAAAAAGTGGACTTTTTGCTGTTTTTTTCTCACTGGCCTACAAGGCTACAGAATACAATTCTAAACAAGAGTTAAATACGTTTGTTTACAGTAACGAAGTGAAGGTTTAAATGTGCTTGCACTGTCCAGCCTACTAAAACAAACTTAATTATGGCTTTGCAACCGAGCAAAAAGAAAATGAAAAAAATGCAAGATTTCTAGTTTTTCCATTAAAATTGATTGGGTTTTAAATAGAAAAACCTATAAAAAGAAATCAAATTATATGTTAAACCAACTATTTTAATAGATTGTGTAGTATTTTTAAATTTTTTCATAAATTTTAATTGAATTTTCTATACATACATCAGGATTACAACCTAACTTCTCACACCACTTACGTTGTGTGTGTTAATTTTATACAGGACTAGCGGAACCTACAGTTTAAAATCAACCCCGAACGAATTTTTTTTTTTTGAGTAACTTTTCAGGACAATTATATTTACTGCCAGAGTTTTATTGCCAGTATTACGACCTAGCTTCTCACACCACTTATGTTGTGTGTGTTAATTTTATACATGAGTGGTGGCAGATTTTTTGTGAGAATTTTTACATAGCAATTTTATTTTACTCTCACAGTTTTTACCAGAAATTTGCTGGGAGGAAGTCGCCATAGCAATATTTGTTCATATTTCGTTTTGGTGGAAATATCTGACCTCAGCTGTGAACAGTGGTTTCACGTCTAATAAGCCAATATACTACCTACCAGAGGTCAGCAATGAGTATTCAAAACGATGAGTAGATTCGAATCATACTTATAATTTCTGATACTTATACGCATTCATACTTATTTTAATGTCATACTCATACTACTCACACTTAAAGTTTGAAGTACTCATACTTAACAATACGCATGATGTTGTTGATTTCAACTATCCTTTACTCAACATTTACAAGAATCACAGAATAAGTATGATTCGCATACGAACACTACAATACTCACTAGATGGTTGTGTGTCTGCTTTGCTTGCTATCTTTCTTTTTTCTTTGTAAATGCAACAACAACTAAAACAGTAAATTTTGATGAATGATTCGAATCACGCGAATCATTTATGAGTATTATAAGTATTTTTCTAAATTTATGAATCTGAATGGGTAGGAATCAAACATATTTCCAATGTAATGAGTTTGATATCAACGTTGTACTCATACTCATTGCAACTTGTACTTATAAATCAATGTTGTACTGAGTGCGAATGAATCAGAGGATTTGAATACTGTTGACTCGCTCATACTCAAAATTTCATGAGTACGTACTTATGAGTACCGAAAAAACGATTCATTGCTGATCTCTGCTACCTACTAGACTACGGCGACCACAATTTTGAATATGGCGCTAAAATACGGGTCTTGAAACAAACAAATTCAAAACCAAATTGCTCCGAAGAGAACAATTCTTCACAAAAGATATGAATTCATCTCAAATTATTTATTTATTTATTTATTTATTAATTACAATACAATTACAAATTATATTTTAATTATATACGAGCTTAGTAACTTCGACCATATGCTCGGTGTAGTGTCACAGACCAGAGTCTCTGGTGACAATCGAAGCCAAGACCCTCACGCTAATAGTCTAGCACACTACCAACTAGACTACCAGGGCACCCTCATTTCAAATTAATATATACATAGTCGTAATACAAGAAGTTGCCGTAGTCTAGTAGGTAGTGTGTTAGCTTATTAGACGTAAAGCCAGAGTTCGAGCCCCAGGCCAGACAACAAGACAAAATACAAAAAGTATTTCTTCGACGACTTCCTCTCAGAAGATTTCTGGCAAAAACTCTGAGAGTAAATACAATTGCCATGAAAAAGTTTCTCAAAAAAATCTGTCGATCGGAGTCGACTTTAAACTGTAGGTCCCACCACTCATGTATAAAATTAACAAACATAACATTAGTGGTGTGAGAAACTAGGACGTTGTACTATGGGCCAATTCGACCACCGGGTACTGTGCTTGTCTTAATTGACAAGTACACGTCCTCTAACCTAACCTAACCTAGTCGTCGTACAGATTCAGAGCTGTATGCGCTATATTACGACAATGACGCCATTAAGCATATTGCAGTCGAACAGTGGCATTTGCTGCAATACCACTAGTCAGAAGATTTTTCAAACTGAAAAGAACTCATATAACAATTTTAAAAGATAAGAACAGTGACAGATATCTCGATCTAGAACTACTTTTCAATCATTAGACAGATGCAGTCATACATACATAATTGGTCATTTATATTTACATTTACTTCAGTCAGGATTACGTCCTAGGTTTTCATACCACTTATGATGTGTGTTTTAATTTTATACATGAGTGGCGGGACCTACAGTATTAAGTCAACTCCGAATGACAGATTTTTGAGAAACTTTTCATGGCAATTTTATTTTTTATCTCAGAGTTTTTACCAGAAATCTGTTGAGGGCAAGTTGCCGAAGATATGCTTTTTCAGATTTCTTTCAAGCTATCTAACCTGGGGTTTGCACCAAGGCCTTACGTCTAATAAGCCAACACACTATGGCAACTACAGATACAATTTCTTATTGAATTTAAAACATGATTATGTATTAGTGGTCCAGCAATGAATGGCAATATAATGAACAACAAACTTTCAAACAAAACTCCCAGCAACAAACTTTTTTTAATTAAAAACAGAAAAACAAAAACAAAAACAAAAATAAAAAACAAAACTTAAATCTTATAAAAATTATTATTATTATTATGATATACAGTGGACGGCAAAAGTCTTAGTACGGCAATATATTTTAGCAATTTCCTGAATTTTAGACAAAAGTTTGTATACAAAATTTATAGTTTATATACGAGTATATTTATTTAATTAATTTATTTCTGTTTTATTATAAAACAAACAATTTTTTAATGTTTTTCATAAAACAAAAGAAAAATAAGCAAAATTTTCAGATGACTCCATAGGTACCCCCAAGGAGAATCCTGAGTAAATTTGAAAATCAAAGGCCTAATATTTGCAAAATGTTGTCCCTTATATTTAGTAAAATATCCCTTAAGGTCAATCACTCCATTTAACCCATTTGGAATTGAATGTACAAGTTTTGTTGAGTCTTTTCTGGTGGCACCATGAGCAAGTTTTCCGTTCTTTCAAATGATCTCCTAAATAATCTCTTGAAGTCATTTCAGGACTTTGTGCAAGAGTATTAAGCCTGTGGGGAGTTTTTGTTTTGTTAAAATATATTACCGTACTAAGACTTTTGCTGTCCACTGTTTATTGTATTATGAATTGTTTATAATATATCCTCCGGCAACAAATCGTATTAGTCAAACAAAAGACTTAAAAACAAAACTTTTTTTCTTCATAAATTTATACATTGTGGTGTATAAAGAAAACACAATTACACAACAACAAACAAAGCAAAAATTTTAACACACAATATTTTTTCTTTATTTTTATATTCAACACTATTGAAGGTGGCTGATACGGTAAATATTTTTTATTTCCTTCTTTCTTTAATGCTGTCATTGCACAAAGAAGATTTTGCTTATGAAGGAAGTTGTGTATGAAATTGGGGATTATTACATCAGATCGGAACAAATTTTGTACGTTACTTAAAATTTTGAACCTGACAGTTGATGTTCATAAATGTAGTATAACTTGTAGGTAATCGAAAAAGTAAACATGTAGCTTGATTTTGTTTTACTACCTTCGGTCTTCTTGTTATTTTACGATATTTTACCTGTGGCTTGGTGTAGTGACTTCAGATTCGAAGTGAGAAAAAAAATTTCATCACGAACTTCGTATTATAAAAATTAAAAGGAAAGAAGGAAGACCCTTGACTCTTCCTGGACAATGATTATCTTACAAAGGTTAGACAGAGCGAGCTAGGACTCACTTTTTTCTATACGTGGGCTTATTAGACAAAAGCCTGTACTGCAAACCACAGCAGAGACATGGCGAACGAAGGAAATATGAAAAGAAAAATTATTTCTGTCGACCTCTCAGTAATCTGCTGACAAAAACTCTGAGAGTAAATAAAATTGCCATAAAAAGTTACTCAAATCTATCGTTCGGTCTCGCTACTGATGTATAAAATTAACACCCAAAGTATGGTTGGTGCGAGAAGCTAGGTAGGTTGTAATCCTGACTAAACGTTTCTAATATAGGGTTATCCTCCACGCGAAGTGTTGCAAGCATTGATTCTTTTGAGGTCATTTTCGACCACTTTTTGACACATATTGGGCGGTATCTCAGCCATAACTTGACGAGTGTTGGTTTTTAAGTGCTCAAGAGTTGAAGGTTTATCTGCATAAACACGGTCTTTCGCGTAGCCCCACAAAAAAAGTCTAATGATGTCAAATCGTATGATCTTGGTGACCAGTTGATATCGCCACGACGAGAAATTACGCGGCCAGGAAGTGTCTCTTGCGATAATGCCATATTCGCTCGAGTTGTATGGCATGTGGCACCGTCTTGTTGAAAGCACATATTCTCCAAGTCGTATTATTCAATAGCAGGCAAAAAAAAGTTGGTTATCATATGACCATACCGCTCCGAATTGACGGTGACAGTCGTTCCATCGTCGTTTTTGAAAAAGTAAGGTCCAATCACACCTTCGGACCAAAGAGCGCACCAAACAGTGACTTTTTCCCTTCAATTACTTGAGGATTCTCAGAAGCCCAAATACGACAATTTTGTTTATTAACATAGCCACCGAGTGTGAAATGTGCTTCATCGCTGAAGAAAATTTTGTTCGATACGTAGCTGTGGCAAAATAACCATTTTTGTAGTAGGTTTTGACAATTTTTATACGTTGTGTGATAGTTAACCGATCCATTTTCGTCAATGTCAGAGACTTTCAACTGAAAAGAAAAAAATTGGTTTCACAACTTAGTTTGACAGATGTCGAATTCCAGTCCCATACTTTTGAAAACACGAAATGGATAGCCAGCCCTTTATATCATATGGTCAATTGGCTAGGCGGCCGTATAAGGTCTTATAAAAATAATTATTTCTTTAGCAGCTCTATACGTTGTGTGGGAGACGAATTTAGACGTAGTCTCTCTAGTCTCTTACAGTGTAGACACCACACTTTACTGCTGTATTTTTTCTTTGTTCGAAATCATTTTTCTTGTGCCAATGCAATGCAAGGCACTAGTAGGAGCATCAAAAATATTTCTTCATAAAGGCTTCCATAATAATTCAAATTTACAATTTAAGTTTCACAAAATTTCAAAATTAAGAAATAAAAATTATCCATGAATTCATAAGTCATTTAAAGTCATTCTTTTTCTTTTTTTTTCTATAAAGAAACCAAAATAAATATATAAACAAAAATCAATCAAACCTTTTTTATAGTATTGAACCTTTAACGGTTTAATTTTTAGCCACAATTAACCTTGAAGTAAGAAAAAAATTGTATTCGAAACAACAGCAAACATGGTCTAAAACCTTAGAATTCTAATACAATAATTTTATAAACGAATCGAAAAAACCAATAAAAATGTATTGAATTGTTGGTTTTAAAATCGTAATGAAAAGTTTTAATAATCATAACTACCCACATACTTGCCATATAATCTAGTTTCTTTATAAGTCTTCAGTATACTTCAGTACGTTGATAAACATGGCAACGTATTTGTCTTGTTTTAAATCAAATAAAACGTTTTTATGACAACTGCCAAGTTAAAATGCTTTTGACTGAGTTGAGTTCATTTCTACTGAACAAAAATGACCTTCAATTCTACTTTAAAAAGACAAAAAGAAAAAAAATTAAATAAAAATACAAACCGTAAAGACAACAAAAGCCGTAAGAAACGTGAAAAATTTAAAGTAAAGATTTAAACAAAAACAAGTTAAAATAAAAAAAAAATTAAAGTAAACAGACGTGTTTTAAAGCAGACGCGTTTTTATTTGCATTAAAGTCCCATTGTTATGGGGTGTAATAAAGATTTGTTTGTTTTTGCTTTTTCCAGAAACCTTATGTAATTTTTTTGGTTATTTTATGTAAAGTACAGAAAATAATAGAAAAATACGTAACATTTCTAATATTTAACAAGAATTTAAACAACATTTATGCGTATGAAATAAACTTTTAAAACAAACTTTTTTATTAAAAAAATTTAAAAAAAAAAAAGTTCGTTGCTTAAGTCTTTTGTTCTATACTGGTAGATATTAAACTGGATTAGGCTTATCAATCATTATACGAAATAAATTATTGCTGTTGACGCAATATTTTCCTTAAATTAAGCATCGCATACGTTGACAACATAAATTCAGAAAACTTGAATTATCTTTGCCTTTACAAAGGTCAAGACAACTTATTGGTTCTCATAAATTTAAATTTTAACTTGATTTTATTTTTTTATTGCTGTTGTAAAATATTTATTTTAAAAAGTTTGTAGCTGAAGTCTTTAGCTTGCTCTTCACTTGATTTCCTTAAGTTTTTATATAAAAATTTGAAGTTTTTTGTTTTATTTCCGGGATTTAATTCTTTCTTTCTTTTTTTTTTTGTTTTTAAAGAAACATTTTTAATTTTATGCAGTCTTTTGACCCATTTACAAACATTAAAAAGGTTGTGAAAAATCCAGATGAAATTTAATGCGATCTTCACTTAGGGAAAAATTGTGTTTTGAAAACCGACGTCCCATACACACTTCGATTACGAAGAAGAATTATAAGCCAGGTGATTGAATAAGTGAACAGCTTATAGGCTTTTATTACTGCAACATTCAAAAACGGTCTTTATTATCGCATAGGTACATTTTTCCCTTTCTTCATAAATACGCTAGGCTTTCCAACTGTTATGTAAGCAATGTTTCGATTGTCCAAAACCCTGCCACAACCCTTACTAAATCGCCGTTCAATAAGTCAATAAAATCCACCCCTTTCTGAAGCAGTAAATGACTCACACCATAAAATGTATCGTTTATGTAGACTTCACGAGAAAATGATTGACTTCAAATCCTGATCAAGATTCACAATTGGAATCTGAATCAGTATTGGTGGTCAGGGCAGATTTGTTAAGTGTTTGTTATTATAGACCAGGAGCTGCTTTTCTGGTATGAGTTGCTTTTTCTGCCCTACTGCCTTACTGCTCAATGAAATGAAAAGAAAAATTACTGGTAACATTTTATTCATAAGGACCCAGCTGCTGTACATTGAAATGAGTTGAAATGAGTTAAATGAGTAGAATTTAATTGGGGTTGAACTAAGTTAAGTGGCCAATTACAGTTCAATTAGTGTTACCACCACAATGCCGTTTTAAAACCACATCAAGACCACAGGTGTTAAGAAAATAAAGAGCAATTCGAAGGATTAAAGGCACCATAAGCTGTTTATAAAGCGACTCGAGGAAATTTATGTTTGCACACTATGCCCAAGTCATTGTTATAAATTTTAATCGTCTGGTAGCCAGACTCCGACATAAAATAA
Source organism: Sarcophaga subvicina (assembly GCA_936449025.2). Classification (NCBI taxonomy): domain Eukaryota; kingdom Metazoa; phylum Arthropoda; class Insecta; order Diptera; family Sarcophagidae; genus Sarcophaga; species Sarcophaga subvicina. Next base: position 28,218,636 of record OW388084.2, read on the forward strand.
AATATTGTCTTCATCTCAACATTTGTAATAACATTTCAAGGGCAAACCGATGTGTACCAATTGTAAAATAAGTCATGTACACCGCTATAAAACTAGAAATAGAATAATTTCAGTGTTATGCTGAAATTATATGTGGTCATATAGACGCCAAAGTTTCTCATTGCAATGGCACATGGTCGCCGTAGTCTAGTAGTTAGTGTGTTGGCTTATTAGACGTAAAGCCAGGGTTCGAGCCCCAGGCCAGACATCAAAACAAAATACAAAAACTATTTCTTCGGCGACTTCCTCTCAGCAGATTTCTGGCAAAAACGCTGTGAGTAAATAAAAAATTGCCATGAAAAGTTTATCAAAAACTTTAAACTGTAAGTTCCGCCACTCATGTATAAAATTTAACACACACAGCATAAGTGGTGTGAGCAGCTAGGTCATAATCCAGACTGAAGGGTTGTAATGACCAATTATGTATGTATGTATGTAATGGCACAGAAACAGACAGAATTTCATTTATTTTTACCTTGACAGCAGCTAAAGAGCTAAAAGCAATGGTTTTCACATAAATCGTAGCCTTTCATACAAGTTCATAAACTCACTTGTTTTTAACGATGTTGGAGTAACTAAGAACCTTACTTAAATACTGCATGCACTCCTGAGCAGCTTCATTGCCCTCTTACTGAAGAGAACTAGACAGACATCTCTAACAAAACGAAAAATATTTCTACGTCGACTTCCTCTCAACAAATTTCTGATAAAAACTCTGAGTGTAAAATAAAATGGCAATGAAAAGTTTTTCAAAAATCTGTCTTTCGGAATAGACTTTAAACTGTAGTTCCCGGCATTCATGTATAAAATTAATACACACAGCATAAGGGGTGTGTGCAGCTTGGTGATAATCCTGACTGAAGTGTTCTAATGACCATTTATGTTATGTATGGTCCTCAGAGCCAACCTAACTCATGTATTTGGTCAATTTCAGCCTAACTTATGCGCCAGATTCATGGAAAATTGGATATTTCAGATGCGTTCCATTCAATTATGTACACTCAGCCACAAAAGTATACATACGGTTAACAAATTTCAGAAATTTTTTAACCAATTCGTTTTCGTTGAAAATATTTATAATTGTCTGACATCTTTCTTCGATTTTAAGACGGTCTTTTGCATTGGTTCAGAAATTTGTGAAATTTGTGAATCGGATGTGTACTTTTGTGGGCCTGTGCAAGGCCACAATTCAGTTCAATTTCAGAAATTTTTTAACCAATGCAAAAGACCGTCTTAAAATCGAGGAAACTATGAAGATTTTCAACCAAAAAGGGATTATTTAAAAAATTTCTGAAATTTGTTAATCGTATGTATACTTTAGTAACTGTGTGTATGTATGTTTAATAGTAGCTGCCGTAGACTAATAGGTCGTGTGTTGGTTTATTAGACGAGAGCTTAGGGTTCAATTAGTAGCTCAAACATTACCTTTGGCGTATTTCTGTCAGCAACAGATTGCATTTCGCATTGTATTGCTTTAACGTATTTCTAGTAAAGGTTTTAATGAAATTGTTTCGGTTCATCAGTTTATTTTTTTCTTCTTTTGAATATTTTATCTTGCAATACCACAACATAACATTGTGAACTTCTATTAAAAGTAGAAACCCTGTAGTCAGTGTATAACAAAGCATTACAAACTAAATATTATTGACAGCTAATCCACCTCTCTGAGAGCAATGAAATCAATTACCACTTACACGTTACCACCATTCATAGTAACTTTTAACACTTTTTTGGGGGCCATAACATTGCGGTCATTAAATAATGGCGTCATTTACAAAAACCATGAACTGTTTTCTGAACTTTATTAAAAATTTTTATACAAATTTTTCCACTTTTACTTGAAAATGAGACATGAAAGAAGACGCCTTGAACAAAAAAAGATTTTAAGCAATAAACAGTTTTTTTGGTTAAATTTGTTTACATAACACCCACATTAATAACAGCAAGATGCTACACAAAGAGTTGTACAAAGTAATCTAATTCAAATTGGATTTCTTTTTTTTTTTTTTTTGAATACCATATGGTTTCATAAAGGTCGTCTAATGACGTTTGAACTGTTTTGAAAATTATCATCAGTAGGTGGCATCTAACAAAAACAGTGTAAATTATAAGAGAATGTAAACACACACAACAGTAAACAATTAATCATGTCTTAGGCGGATGTGTAAAGAAAGAAAATTAATTTTATTTTTTGCCAAAACATTTCTTAAGTATGAAATTTAATGATAAAATTTGTTGGTAACGATGAAGAGCTTATAATAGAGTTCATTCAACTTGGTTGGTTTTTTTTTCAATTTTTAATACAACACTGAAGGTACCCGCTTAATTTATTTTCTAATGGTTTTTTCATTCTCCACTGAGGTTGGCTAAAATAAAGCACGCTTTTTGGTTTTGATTCTGTCGTTTTTCTTTTTGTTTTTAAGTTTTTTTTTTTGCTTTTTTTTGTAATTTTTTTAATATTTTTTTGGCAATCAATTTAATGCCCATTTTTTTTATTAACGAAAAAATATAAAAAGAAGTAAAACTAATTCTGTTAAGCTATTGCCTCTATTTGAATACGATACAACAGCATTGAAAGAATCTTTAAATACCAAATTAAATTAGAAATTTGAACGAATTTTTTAATATAAATTCTTGTATAAAATAATTAATGACCTAACGAAAGACTTAAGAACCAAACTTGTTTTGTAACTGACTTATAGGAAATGTAGTGGCTTTGAATATCATGAGTTTAAATCAATAATCAACGAATTTTATTTCAATTTCTTTGCATGCCATTGATGGTTGATTTGTAACGTATTCTAATTCAATAAATGGGTCACTTAACTTAAAATTAAACACTTTAAATGATATATAAAAAATTTTTAACTTTCTCAAAAAAGGCTTTAACTTTTAACATTGGCCTCTAAAACTCAAAACTTATTAATTGTTTTCGAATTATGGCACTTGTAAAAGGCTTCATCTAGTGTATACCGATGCAAGTGGTAATAAAGATAAGTTTGCGTGTTGCTTGACAACAAACCTGGTCAACATAGATTCATCTTCATGAGAAGCCATGTTTTTTTTGTATTTAATTAAGATTATTAAGAAAGCTGAATCAGTGCCACTTTTTGAGCAAAATTCTTCAACACAATTTTTCACATTTGAAAACATTTTAACAGACATCTTGTTTGTAGCAAACAACAGATGGCAACTCTGCCATCCTAGAAGATCCTACAGTATATGAATAGCCGGCTAAGCTGGATGATATTATTATAAACTTATGATGTGTGTTCTTTCGTAACGTTGTGATCCAACAAAACCTGTTTATAAAGACTTCCAGTGCTCCTAGATTTAACAAAAAACCCTCGTGTTCATTCATATGACTGATTATGCTGTAACATGCATTCAATTTAATAAATCAGTCAATGTCTTGATGCTAAAACTCCACAATATCTGGGGCTATACATCAATTTTATAAAGTTTCACAGTTTGTACAGCTTCACATTAGTTTCACTACACCTATACGAGGTTCAATTTCAAATGTACGCCGACAATTTCAATTAACATTTGCACACCACAATCAAAGTTTCTATTGAAGTACGCATGACTTCTGAGAAGAAATTACTTCCCGATATGCGAGCTGGATGCACTCATGTATTATATTTTATTCATGCAACAAACAGGCTGTCAAAGATTATGAGCGTTAAGGTTAAGGTTAGGTTAGGTTAGAGGACGTGTACTTGTCAATTAAGACAAGTACAGTACCAGGAGATCGAATTGGCCCATTGTACAACGTCCTAGTTTCTCACACCACTTATGTTGTGTGTGTTAGTTTTATACATGAGTTTAATACAGTTTAAAGTCGACTCCGAACGATAGATTTTTGAGAAACTTTTTCATGGCAATTTTATTTACTCCTAGAGGTTTTGCCAGAAATCTGATGAGAGCAAGTCGCCGAAGAAATATTTTCATATTTTTTTTGATGTCTGGCCTGGGGCTCGAACCCTGGCTTTACGTTTAATAAGCCAACACTACCTACTATACTACTGCGAATTCAGCGTTAGGGTTTAAATCGGAATAATTTAATCATGAGATACTTCAGCATCGCTATCTATGCCCAAGTAAACATATAATTTTAAAATTATTTCTTTTCTTCTTGAGCACTACAAATATGACTTCGGTCTCAATATCATACTATCTTCTTATATTGTAAGCAATAATCGAAATGATGATTGTCTTTAGGGTGCATGTATAAACGCATGCCTTCTATTTTTATACAAAGGAACACTTATGCAGCAAACTTTTCTGCAATAAAGTGAAAGAGAAATATTTGTTGTTGTGCTATTAGAAATTTTCTAAAGGCAAATGTTCTTTTTATTTTATTTTCTATTCTTCTTGCATTTATGCTACTTGTTTGTAACAAGCCTCAAGTGGCATTTTCTTTTATACGAAAAGCAACATAAATTAACCAACATTAATAGACATTGGAATAAACGTGACCAAAAACGGAAATCCGTTTTATAAAAAGTTTCTTTCTTTTTTTTTTGGAAATTCTACATTAAGCTTGGGTCATTCCCCACATTTTTTTTATTATTTTTGTTTGCCATTAAAAAATTGGTTTTTTGCTTCTATGTTTTCTTCTTCAAACGCCATATTTGTATGGCAAAGCAGTGACCTCATAATTAATCATTTTATGTGGAGAGTCGTTGTCTGCTCAAGAATAAATGAAAAAGAAAGAAAGAAAGGAATCCAATTTATTTTCTTTATTATTTCATTTTCATTATAATTATTGTGGTTGGTTTTATACAAATTTGCTATCATTTTGAAGAGAATTTTTTCGACAACAAAGTTTGTTAAACACCAACTATAAAACAGAATAAAGAAACCCAGCTCCAATGGCTTTACAAAGTTGCAGTTTCCAAATAGAAGGAAAGAAGAAAGAAATATTTCTTAAAGGTATACGGCTTATTAAAAGGCGTTTTGTATATTTGTTTGCTTCTTTGCTTCTTCCTCTCAAACGTAATTATTATGGCAATCAAAACAATCATTTGTTTTCGTTTCTTTTTCTTTTTCTCTGGAATTGTATTGATTGTATACAAAATGCTTTACAACATGCGTTTCGTTTCGTTTTGTTTTTTGATTTCTTTCATATTCCACCCCTTTTTGTTTAGTTTTTTAATTTTGTGTTTAAAGTTATGGGTTTAACCACGATTTGTTAGAAAGTTCTTTTTCTTTTTTCTCTTAAAAGGAAACAAAGAAGAAATATTTCTTTTTTAACACCTTTTAATAACAAATTAACTGACCTTTATCTTTACATACAGATCATGGTTATGATCTCATGATTCTATTCATTATTAATCTCTTATTTTCCTTTATGTTTGTGTTTCTTTTCGTTTCTTTATTTCCTGCCCGAAAGTAGGTTCTTTGGGCGTCGTGTAACGCATTTAAAAAATGATTGATTGTTACACCAACTCACTCATATGGAGATGAGTTTAGGCACTCATGTTTTATTTGTTCGTAAAGTGTTAATGATAATATTTTGATAACCATAAACAACAATAAACCACTAAATGGCTTATGACTTCATTTTAAATAAAATAAAATTTATTTCAGTTTTGTATGTTTGTAATCAATTTAAATATATTATAAACGAAAGATTTCAGAAACGAACTTTTGGCTTTAATCTGTAATAGAATTATTAAGATTTTGTTTTTTTTGTTTTAAATTGGAATTTCAATTTATAGATTTAAAAAGACCTGAAATTATTTGATTTTAAATTGTAATTCCACCCTTAGCGCCACTATAGATTGAAAACACATCCGGCCTGTTAGTATTATGCAGTCATCTAAAATATTCATAGCATCTCAAGTAGAATAAATCACTTGTGTTTAATGGTACGTCTTCATTATAAGCATTCCTCATACATTTTGCATATAAATGATGCATAGGCCACGATATTATGAATTTTTAGTGAATTGAGTGCATGTTACAGCATAATCTGTCATATAAATGAACACATTGGCGTTTTTCGTAAAGTTAGTGAGCACTGAAAGACCGACCATCAGAAAAGTGGTATTGGAAAACATAATAAAGTTCAATATCTACTTATCTTGCTCATAAGGGATCTAAATCGAGTATGAACTGTTCTTGTCGGAGACAGATTCATACTCAAGCCATTAGATGCCAGAATTGAGTTACACCAGCGATTGCCTCAGCCTTATGCGTATCCAAAACCATATAAAAGGTCCATTGTAAACCATGATGGCTGATTAGGTCATACACAATAGCAATAAGCTGACTACTCAACCATTCTAATCACTCTTAAGACATATTCATGTTCTTATGAACGCGTAGAGAATACAGGTGGCCGGAAGCCTCAAATTCGTTAAGCTATGTAAGGGGTTTCTATGCCATTTCACAGATATCTCCAACAAAACCAAATATGGAAAAGTATTTCTTCGGCGACTTACTCTCACCAGATTTCTGGCAAAAACTCTGAGAGTAAAAAAAATGCCATGAAAAGTCGTTCGGAATCGACTTTAAACTGTAGGACCCGCCACTCACTAATGTATAAAAATTAACACACACAACATGAGTGGTGTGAGAAGCTAGGTCGTAATCCTGACTGCTGTATTGTTATGACTAATTATGTATGCATGTATGCCTGTATGTATGTATGTGATAAGCTAATCGAAAAACTTATATGTTCAGTAGGAACCGAATTTCCTCAATTTTAAGGAAGTCGCCGCAGACTTGTAGTTAGCGTATCGGCTTGTTAGACGTGAGGCCACGGTTCAAACCCCAGGTCAGATATCTCCAACAAAACGAAATATAAAAAATATTTCTTCGCTGACGTCCTCTTAACAAATTTCTGGCCAATAAAATTGTTATCAAAAGATTCTCAAAAAAAATCTGCAGTTCGGAGTCGACTTTAAACTGTAGGTCCCGCCACTCATGTATGAAATTACGACACACAACATTAGCGGTGTGAGAAGCTATGTCGTCATGCAGACTGAAGGGTTGTAATCACCAATTATGCACGTATGCATGTATGTATGTATGTGATAAACTAATCGAAAAACTTATATGTTCAGTAGGAACCGAATTTCCTCAATTTTAAGGAATTAATTAATATATGTACATAGGATTACCTTCCAAAATGCCAGATAAAATTTAATTATCAAGGAAAGATGTGCTTCAATGCATACAGATAATGGATTTCAATTATTGCATTTTACAGCAAGTTGTCGCCAAGTCCGCATTATTATTTCTAGTAGTATGGAATATAAACGCAAATGTTTTAACAGATTGTGCAATTAAAATTTCATACATTTTTTTGTGTTGGGTTTTACGAACTCAAAATATTTAATTCTGCACACATTTTTTAATTATTTTCATTTCTTTCTTCTTTATACTTCCCCAAACATCGCATACATTTTTGCTTTAAACAAAAGACTTAAGCAACGAACCTTGTTTAAAGATGGCTTAACAAGATAGCGAACATAAGCTTTAAATGCAGCGTTTACTTCCTTTTTTCATTTAATTTAGTAAACCGAGACTGAACCAGTTTAATTAACAAAATCCTTAAAAACAAGAAAAAAATAAAAGAAAGAAAAACGAATTGACATTGAAAGTTTTATTTTTACTGCCATACTTTCATATATTACAACCAAACCACCAGTGATGTAATATTTTCCTTATGTTTTGTCTTTCCTTTCTCATCTCTATTAGTGAATTCCTTGCAAGTCGTGTTGCTTTTTCTGCAGAAACATTTCATTTCACAAAAAAGTTATATTTTAACAACGGCTTTGTATTTCAATAATTTTTTAAATAAAAAAATAAAAAAAATGATTTTAACCTTGAGAAACAGGTTCAAATCGAAATATGACGACAACAAACTTACGCAAATTGTATATTTTATACCTAAACATACACTGACACACACATACATACATTTATACACTTGTATACAATAAAAACGACCATAATCAGTAATAATAACCACAACAAGTTTATTTTTGTTGTTTCCACTGGCCTTTTTCATCTTCATTTTAAGCCAGCTCAACTGAAATTGGAATCATCATCAATAAAAGCAACAACAAAAACAGCAGCAAGCAACACCAACACTTTTATAGTTAATATAAGCAGTAGAAAAAAAAATAACAACAACAACAACAATCATAACATATTTTCATGCATCATATTAAAAACCGAATTTGGTCAAAATGACCAAAACCAACTTTAATGAGCATCCAATATAAGTGATGGCTCTGATGGTATTTAAAATGTAAAAGAGAAGCTTGAAATTAAAATTTTGCATCACTTAGTTAAGAAATCAATTTTATTTAATAAATACGGTTGTATTACAAAATCATTTTTTAATTTCACAATTTAAAATCCAACGTTTTTTTTGAGAATTTTGTTCTTAACTAAGACTGTTCACTTTCAAACATTTTTCGTTTTTTAGAAATGATGTCATCGTTTAATCATCTGCAAAGCAAAAAAAAAAGTTTTTGCCAAACGCAAAGCGGGTTTTTTTTCTTTCAAATACACACAATGCATGCAAAAAATATACCCAAACAGGGGATAGTATACCTACTGTCAGATACAAAAGCTGGAAAGAAATTCTTCAAATTCATATATTTGATGGAGGTCACACACAAAAGCTGGAAAGAAATTCTTCAAAGTCTTATATTGGATGGAGATTTTTATTTTGCCTTTTAAGAACAAATCCCATAATTTTTTGCTCTGCCTAAATGCAGAGTGTGCTGCTCGGAGCATATTACATAATTGATCAGTGCAGCCCTACAGTTGGATTGCAACATAGCTTCTCACACCACTTATGCTGTGTGTTGACTTTTATACATGAGTGGCAGGACCTACAGTTTAAAGTGGACTCCGAACGTCAAATTTTTTAAGAAACTTTTCATGGCAATTTTATTTGCTTTCAGAGTAGAAATCAACTAAGACAGGCAGTCGCCGAAGAAATATTTTTTCAAATTTCGTTTTGTTGGAGATGTCTGACCTGGGGTTTGAACCAAGGCCTTCACGTCTAATAAGCCAACATACTGCCTACTAGACTACGGCGATTAGATTGTCCACATGTGGACACTGGTTGAACACTTAATGAAATTCTCTTTTAACCAGAAACAAATTTGAAAAGACAATTTGTGGCATCATTCCATGCGACTTGAGTTTATAAGTCAGTGATGTACGTGAATGAGAATGAAAATTAAAGGAAAACACTTCCCAAATGTTTAATATAATGGAAGACGAATAAGAAATAGATCCGAAGGCATTATGACCTGACTGTCTAACTGACTCCTGACTGTTTAACTGTCTTTTGGAGAGAGCCAGTAAGTTCTAAGCTATGGGAAATGCTTTGCCATGAAATTGAATAATAAAAGTGAATGGAGAAATACGAAAGCTATATATTCTTTTGACGAATGATCCATTCTATGCTATACTGATGTCCAAAGATGGGTAATGGTACAGGAGTTAAGACTTTGACGCTCAGAAGCTGTGGAAAAACTAGTGATATTTTCCAAGCGCAATGTTTGGACCAGAATCTAGTAAGTAGTGTGTTGGCTTATTAGACGTTAGATCACGACTCAAACCCTAGGTCAGACACGTCCAACAAAATAAAAAAATTGCCTTGAAAAGCTTCACAAAAATCGTCGGAATCATTCGGAGGCGGTTTAAACTGTAGCTTCCGCCACTCATGTATAAAAGTCAACACACACAACATAAATGCTGTGAGAATCTAGGTCGTGGACCTGACTGAAGGGTTGTAACGACCTGTTATGTATTTGTATGTGACGTTTAGGCAATCGAAAGATGGGTTTTGTTCAATTTGCTGTTATCCGAGCACTCATCTTCCGCAAGAAATTAGAAACGGTCATGTGGTAATTCAAGGCAATGAACTTGCTTGAACTTCCTAGAGATTGTGAAAAGGATTTTGGTAGATTATACTCTGCGAAAGAAGTGGACGTTATTATAATAAGTAGTGTGTTGGCTTATAAGCCGTAAGGCCACAGTTCAAAACCCAGGTCAGACCTTGAAACGAAAATATGAAAAGAAATATTTCTTCGGCGATTTCCTCTCAGCAGATTTCTGGCAAAAACTATGAGAGTAAATAAAAAATTTCCTTGAAAAGTTTCACAAAGGTCTTAGAGGTCGTTCGGAGTCGACTTTAAACTACAGGACCCGCCGCTCATAAATAAAATAAACACACACAACATATGTGATATGAGAAGCTTGGTCGTACTCCTGACTGACGGGTTCTAATGACTAATCCAGTATGTATGGATGATGTATGTATACTTGGCGAAATAGGAAAGCAGAGACTCTTTCCAAATCACACGGATTTGGGACAATACTTAAGCAATAATATTGTAGCATTACACTTTATATCACCCACTGTGTAATTAACATTATCGTGGACGAGTTAATCGTTAAAAAAAAAGAAATAAAATTTGTCACCATCGTAAAACAAAAATAAAGAAAAAAAGTATGAAAAAGTATTAAAAAAAATAATCGTAAAGTGTAGGTGTTTGTAAATTAGATATGACATAATTAACAAATATTATACAATATACGAGCGTGTATACATTATATTTTTTTGCAAATAAGTACACTTAATTCAAAATATGGTTGGCATACATTATGCATGTATGTAAACATGATTTTTAACTTGGCCATAGCATTTATGGTGTTATTGGCTTTGTTTCAAGAAAAATTTAAATAAATTGCCTTTGGCCATTAAAAAGCTGAAACACTTACCTTTTTATTTTGAATATGAAACAAAATTATATTTGCAGAAAAAAAATTGTGTAAAAAATTTTTAAATTCCAAATGGCCCACCAAACAACAAAACAGCGGCAGCTAAGATGTCAATACTGTTGATTTCAATTAAAAATAATGTTTGAGTGACGTGTGTTGGTAATCGGAAGATTTTATGTAATTTATGATGATTTGTTGTTAAAAGAAATATGAAAACAAAAAAAGAAATTCAACTCAATTAGATAATCTTTACGTTTGTTTTTTTGTTTTTTATAAAAAGTTTTCCCATAATATTTTCCATAAGTGAAAGCAATTAAATGAATATTATTAAGACACTTAAGAAGACAAAACAGATTAAAAGAAAAGAAGAAAGGAAAACAATGTACCGCCTTGACCTTTTCCACTTGACATTGTATGTTTGAATCATTATAATGAGAACTCTATGTAGTAGCTTGGGTGACACACAACACACAGTAGTCTCTCATCAAATGCATCAAACTTCTCATAATATTACAAGCAATTTTTCTACTACACAATGGCTGACTTCCAAAATGTATCAATACAAAGTTAGTATACAGTTCTACCACGGTATATAAATTTTGTACATATGCAAAGTTACCAAACAAGGCGTCAACTATAAATCCGATGCCTGATTGCTTTTTGACTGCGTTAAAAATACGCATTGACGATGTTTTGGAATAGTATACATTTTGTACAGCGGCTTTATGAAACACTATACTTTGTTCAAACACAAAGCAACTAAAATTTTGGAAGTCAGCCAATCTGTTACAATTTATCAGGAAATCTCAAGAACGTCTAATGACATTATAGGCAACTCTAATAGCACAAATGGCCCATGATGGTCCGTTGCCTATTTCTTTATAATTTGTTTCGGTGGAAGTAGTCATTAATACCTCCACACAATCATTAAATAATCGTCATACAAAGAAACTTCCTGTATCTTTTAATACAAATGATTTTGTAGGTCAAAGGCTCTGTCGTTGGCTACATAACTTGACTTAATTCGAAAGGGCTTGTATACTATGCCATCAACAAGCAAATTCTTACTTGGAGTCAGCCAATAATCGGCGCACTTGTATTCAAAATGTTTGCCGATTGACTAATGTTATGTACCATACAGTCAGGAATATTTAGTCAATTCACACAAGCCGTTGTATCGTTGTATTCATTGTATTGTTGGTCGACTATACAACAGTGTATGCTTGTTGCTGATAATTTTCAAGTAACAATCCGATACACGTATACACATTTTTTCATATGTTTTTAATAAGTTGTGTTGGTTTCGTGCTATCAACTTGTTTGAATACCAAAAATTATGAAGAAGAATACGACATACGCAATACAGCACAGCATTGAGCGTTCACAAACCACCAAGTGTATTCAATACAACATACACGATACAAAGTCGTGTGAATTGGCCAAATATTGAACAGTCAGGAACTATTTCTCGAATAGGTTATCGTTTTGTGAATGCGCCAATGTAATGCATAACACATCATAAATCATTGCCGCAAAAGTTCCTTAAGGTTATATCTTACGGCTTCAGTAGTTATTTAAAATTCCTGAAGAGTTTTCTCTTGTAGTATTCCCCGAGCAGATATGCAAACGAGGAGATTAGTGTGATTAACCTCTGCTTATAGGCGAAGCAAAAAACTAGCTCTGTTCTCAAAAGGCAGAATCAAAAGAAGGAAACGTAAAATCTCCATTCAATATATGAGCGGCCGGGACCTACACTTTAAAGCCGATTTCGAATGACAGATTTTTTAAGACAATATAATCCCACATATTGAGCAATGGATTAAGAAAAGTTATGCAAACGTCAACTAAATATAACCGTACTTAGTGCCTCACTGGACCTATGCTTACAGAAGTTGTTTATGTATATTGCTTTAAAGAAGTTATATTACTAGCATGCCCTTAGTAACCGAATGAAGGCGAAACTGTGAAAGATGCTGTGTTGAAATGACCGAGATTTACCGAATTTGAATTGTCAGGTTGCCAGTCTAATGAAGGTGATTCATTGCCCCAAAGAAGCATGAAGAATTTAGTTAAAGCAGTGAAGTCGCTGTAGTATAGTAGGTAGTGTGTTGGCTTATTAGACGCAAAGCCAGGGTTCGAGCTCCAGGCCAGGTAACAAGAAATTCTTCGGCGACTTCCTCCCAGCAGATTTCTGGCAAAAACTCTGAGAGTAAATAAAATTGACAAGAAAAAGTTTCTCAAAAATCTATCGTTCGGAGTCGACTTTAAACTGTAGGTCCCACCACTCATGTATAAAAATTAACACACACAACATAAGTGGTGTGAGAAACTAGGACGTTGTACAATGGGTCAATTCGACCTCCGGGTACTGTACTTGTCGTAATTGACAAGTACACGTCCTCTAACCTAACCTAACCTTAGTTAAATCAGTGCTAAGTATAGCATAGTAAATCCAAAAATTTATTATAGTTCACTCGGCTCATGGTCTGACAATCCTCGTCACTGAATTTCAAAACTGCTGTCTACAGCAGTAGATATCGGAAGAACCAGGGAACTACTTGAGTTTGACAAGAAAATGATTCGAATTCTAATGAAAATTCTAACTGGACACTGCACTGACAAGCTCGGTCTTCCCAACCCAGATTACTGCAGAAGCTGCCATGATGTGGAGGAAACGGAATCGATGCACCACTTCTTATGCGAGTGTCCTGCACTTGAGGACAAACGTCATCGGTTTTTGTATTGAAGACCTAAACATGGTGGCGAACGTGCCACTAAGGGAACTGGAAGTTCTGATCTGGGGCTCGATGTGGTGCAAACCCACAAGAGGGCTTTCCTCACACTGTTTAACACAATGGGTGATATGGCCCCCGCGTGAACTTGCATGTGAAAGGCAAGCTACTCGTTAACCGAACCTAACTTGTTATTCGTTTGCTTTTCAATTATTTTCAAAGGAAAGTATTGTTTTTTTGTTATTAAATTGTTATATGTATGTTGTGCTTAGTTTTACAATTGGAGGCCTATTAGCACAGATAGAAAGAATTTAATTTTTTTTTGTGAAAATTATAAGCAATTTATTTGGCATGTGGAAAAAAGTTTATAGTACTGTTAGTGGCTTGTTTAAAGAGGTGTTGTAATGATTATTTCTGGAATTTGCAGACTGCTAGAAGACGATTCTTTGCAGTGCTGCGGCATCATTTGTCAGAATATAAAAAATATATTTGCTAAATAACGGTAATTATTAAAAGTAATTAAGTATGTATGTTGGAAAACTGTTTATATTGTTTTTTGTTATATTAATGGAAATGTCTCTTTCTCCTCACCAATATTATAAATATATAAAATCCATCTTATGCAGATTATTTTGTAAAAATTAATGAATTTTTCTAAATGAATTTTATTGCAAAACAATAATAATATTCAAGAGAAATACTAGATACAGTGGCTATTAAACAGGATCTTATAGCATCCAAGTGAGCAATGGCTTGTAGGTCATATGACAATTTAATCAAACTTGGTAAATAATATTCTTAAGCAGTAGAGAAATATTATGGGAAAACATTACTAAAAAACAATAAAAATTTTCGTTTATTTTAAATCAATTATTTATTTGAAATTTATTTCGGTGATTCGTTATGTCTGTTTAATATTTAAAAGCAAATCTTCTCTTAATGTTAAAAGTTAAAATTGTTTTTAAAATTTTATTATGCTTATGCTTATTTATTTTATACATATTTTTTTACATCGTATTTTTTTTAATTTTTATAAATGATTTTTTTAATTAAATTTTAATTTACAAAAACATCTTTATTTTTGCCTTTCAAAATTTTGTATTTCATTGACTTGTTTTTAATTTTTTATTTTTTTTTTTTGTTAATTTATTTAAATTTTAGTTTGTTATTGATTTTTCATTTATTTTTAAGTTTTGACATTTCTTATGTGGTCAAGTTCATTAATTAAATTTATATTTTGGTTTTTGTTTCTGTTTCATTTCTGTTTATTGTAATAGATGCGTTTGACAATTTAATTATTTATACAAAAGACTTAAGCAATAAACTTTTTGTGGCTTGTATATGTTAATATTTTATGTCTCTTGCCATCTACTTAGTATTTGTTAAATAATATTTACTAATGAATTTTAAAATATATTTTAAAAAAATATATAAACTAGGGATTCAAATTTATGGAAATTATAGGAAGATGTGATATAATATTGGCATAAAGTGGAGTGAACGTTAATCAGTTAAACAATTTTTTTAAGAGATCGTTGTAGTATAGTGGATAATTTTCTTAGCGATCAGTTGTCATTAGAGTTCTGAAATCTAAGACTAATTGAGAATAAACTGTAGTAATTACTGGCAATAAAGTGCATTGAGAATTAACTGCAGTAATTGTGAATGACGTATGAATGCATGCATATCGCAACAATACTTTTGAAAGTTAAGTATTCTGATAATATGTATCATGTATGTATGTATAGTGGATCGTTTTTAGAGGTAATTGGAACTAACTAATCAGGTTGACAAATGAGTGGTTGAAACCTCAGGTCAGACATCTCCCGCAAAACGAAATATGAAAAAATATTTCTTCGGCGACTTTCTCTCAGCAGTTTTCTGAAAATAACTTTGAGAATAAATAAAAAAAATACCATCGAAAGTTTCTAAAAACTCGGAATCTTTCTTTCGGAATCGTTCGGACACACAACATAAGTGGTTTGAGAAGCTAGTTTGTAACCCTGGTTGAAGGGTTTTAATGACCAATTATGTACGTACAGTCACACAGATAATTATACGTACCCCCTAAAAATAATTTTTTTAAAAATGATAATATATGGACAAGTCAGCTGATTTTTGCCCCAAATTTTTTGTTTTCCGTCACAGCCGAACAAATTATATTTGTTCTCATCACTAAATATTACATTCACCCAAAAATCGGTTGACTTGTCCATATATTATTGGGCGAATTCCAATCGTGGCTTTTTTCTCGGCACTCGGCTGCGGAAACCGTTCTTTCTCAAAACACTTTGAACTGTTTCGGAATGCACAATAACATCGTGAGCACTTTCCGAGGTATTTCGTATTTCTATGGCTGTAGTGCTAGGATTTTTATCCACAATACATTTTATATACCGGGCTACCCTTGGAGAAATTTTATACGAAATATACGTCGTACGTATAATTTTCTGTGGTGCCATATTAGTTTTAAGCAAACTGCAGTTACAAATTCATAGATTTTGGGAAGTTTTTTCCTTATTTAAGTAAATGTGTCGTTACAGACGCTAATGTAAAGAAATTTTAGATTATAACATTAGAAATATTTTCTGTTCCCTGAGTGCAGGGCAATCATAAATAATGTGCCCTTAATTGATACGACAACACCATTTTTGATAAAACAATGTTAGAGAGTCCCGTTTTCATACCGTTGAAAGACTTATGTATGTCGGATCTAGTTTGTGTAAACAGTTTATTGTAGATTCCCGAGTTAGGCATCAAAATCATTTAGCAAGATTGCTGATGGGCATAATTATGCCAATAAACAAGAATTTTTTTACTCAGTTCCGAAAACGTATTTCTTGAGCTTTTTCTCATAGCTCAGATCCAATCCAATTGGAGGCGAATTAGTCTCGTGTTTTACCAGAACGCGTATGTCAAGAAATCCAGAGCAATATAAGGATTTAAAGTTCCCTAACCTATTCAGAAAGTTTAGGGGCTCAAATATTATTTTCGAGGACATAATGGATTGTTGAACGGCCAACTAACCAAACTACTAAGAGAATTTGGTACAAGATTATTTTATTGAAATATTCCCTAGCATATATGGCACGAATTTTCGACTGGAAAACTTTTGAGTAGACTGTTATTGAAATCGTTTTTTTAACCTGCTCAATGGATCCTTAAGACACGTTTTTATTATTTTTTGAACCACAATAGTGATGATTCGAAAGTTCGACAGTATTTTGTTTTCAACTTTATCTGTTTATTTTTAATTGTTTTGTATTATTTTTAATATTGCGATGCGAATACCACAAATAGCATTGTGTTTATTTGAAACTTTTTTAATATTTAAATATTGTTTGTTTAATATTTGGGTTATACATTGGCCTTTTATGATTATTATTGTAATGAGGAAGTTCATATACATGTATGTAATGGAGTGTGTTCATTTCATATTTTTTTTTCAAGTGAATTGTACAACTGAATTTAGTCACATCACATGCATACAATTTTGGTCATTGCAACACTACATATAGTCAGAATTTGGACTTAGCTGTACACATCACCCACGTAGTAGTGTATGTTAATTTTATGCACGAGTGTAAGCACCCACAGGTGAATATCGTTTTCGACAAATAAAAGAACTTTTTTCTGGCAATTTGTTACTCACACAGGTATCTTGCCATAGTATTGCGGAGAGTGGATCATCAAACAAATTTTTTTTTCGTAAATTCTTGTTTTAAAGCTGTGCACTCTCGTCTAGTAGGGCAGTATACCCTATACTATGTTGACAGCAATAAATTTGTTGGTTTTATTTATTAATTTTATATTTTATTTGCATAAGTTTGAATTTCTAAAAAATTATCAAAAAAAAAATTTTTTTTCCGCCAAAAAAAGTTTGTAGCTTAAGTCTTTTGTTTATTAACATATAACAGTTTGTCAGAATTTGTTTTTAAGATTTTAATTTTTGATTTGTTTTATTAGTACTATATTTAAAAAATTTGGTTTTTTAATTTTCTTTGAACAAAAGTTTGTTGCTTAAGTCTTTTGTTTATTAACATACATATAACAGTTTGGCAAAATTTGTTTTTAAGATTTTAATTTTTGTTTTGCTTTATATGTATTTAAAAAATTTTTTATTCCTTTAAAAAAAGTTTGTTGCTTAAGTCTTTTGTTTGGTTTTCCATTGTAAATGCTTTAAGCAAATTTAAAAGTTTCAATGAATTTTTGTGGTATTAATTTATATATATTTTTTTGTGTTTTAATTTTTTTTATTTAAAACAAGTTTGTTTTATAAGGATCTTTTTTAAATTCTATTAAAAATTTTAAAATATTTTAGTATTTTTAAAAATATTTTTTTTTATTAAAATTTTATTTTTATTAAAAATTAAATTATTTAAAAATTTTAAATAATTTTTTCAAATTAATTAATCAACTAAGAATTATTATGTTTTACTTTTTATAACATGTTTTGCTTTAAATCCTTTAAAAAGTTAAAAAAATTTTATAATTATTTTTTAATTCTTTTAAATTATTTGATATATTTTTTTAACTGTATTAATTGTGTTAAATTTGCAATTTTTTTTGTTATTAAATTTTTTGATTTTTTTTTGTTTGTTAAAAATGATATCATTTTTGTTATATTTTTTTGTTGTTTTGCTTTAAACTAAGCTTCAAAGCAAGGTTAGTTTACTAACACACACTTTAATACATATACCAACACATACATATGTATAGTTTGTATGTATATATAAAATTTAAAAATTTTATGCAAAAACTCTCACAAATACTGTGATAACTTTTTTTTAGCACTTTCAAAACGTACTCAAACACCACTTGGGCGTACTGTATGTACAATTTCCTGTTTTTATAACCAAAAGGCAAATGAAATAATTTTTTTTTTGATATTTGATTGCACTGGAGATTTTCCTTTTAATTTTTTATGTTTTAATATTTATATAATAATACTTTGATTTATTTTAATTCCATTAATAACACTTGCACACACACCTTTATATATTCCCTAACGTTTCGGTTGTGCTTAAGATATTCTAATTAGAATTGATTTTTCTTCGTATTTAATTTATTTTGTATTGTAGAAAAAAAATTTGTTTTTTTTGTTTGAATTTTTTTGTATTAAAAATGTTTCATTTTTATTATCGCGGTTTAAAGGAAAAGTTCAACGTAAATGTGTTGTGCTCAGCACACCAACCTGGCTCAGACTAAAACGTTTGGCACGAGTAAGACAAGTTACAAATGTCTTGAAATACTCAGACACCACGTACTCACTTATACACAAACACAAAACACTGTAAACATCTTAAAAGAGAAAAATAAAAACAAAAACAAAAACAAAATTTAAACCAAGTTAAGTCTCTCTTGTTTGTGGTAAACAACAGTCTTTCAAATCATTGTGTGCGCACAATGCTAGTGAGAGAGTGTTAACGTTTATTTTCTTATTGGTAACCGGTCTTACCAAGTTTCAGAGTATTTTTGCCAGGTTTTCAATACAAAAACAAAAACAAAAATCTCTCAATAACTTAAAAATGCTGAGTGTTAAAGCGTCTGCCTAATGTTCGCACATTTTGTCTATTTCTCTACACACTTCTAGCCAAGGGGACCCGGGTAAAAAAAAACAAAAATAAAAACAAAATGCATGTAAATTAGTAGAGCTACTTCTTAACTTGTTGCTGTTGTTATTGTTGTTATTATTATTGCGGTCCGGTTGTCGTCGTCATGCTTTGTTTACTTTTTTTTGTGTTCTTCTACTTCTTCTCCTGCCAGCATTAGCTATAAACAACAAACAGATCACATTACATATCATTGTAATTGAATGAATATGTATGTATGTATGTGTGTGTGTGTCTTTATAGAAGTATTAATCGTAGTAAGTTTGTAAGCAAACGGTGCGGTGTGCTTATCATCAACATAATCAACAACTACTTCTAAATGGGCTCATATCACTATAAACACAACATCTCTTCAATTTAATGATTTTTTGTGTTTTTTAATACAACAACAATAAAACCAGCAATTATTGGAAGTCACCCTTAGCTATAAAATCATACACTGTAATTAAAAGTAATGATAGCACAAGCAAGGGTTATCATTAAACATTACATTGAAGAATACGAGTATGTTTGATTGGAAAGCTTTTTCGAACAAAATTATGTACGACCAGCAGAATAGTGAGACCAACACTCAGAATATGAACCCTAATCAGGCAGACCTGCAGAATAGTAAGACCAACACTGAGGATATGAACCCTATTCATCCAGGGCATTGTGTTACAATACAGTAAAGATAGGAGATTATAGGAGAAGTCGTCGTAGTCTAGTAGGTAGTGTGTTGGCTTATGAGACCTAAGGCCAAGCTTCAAACTCCAGGTCAAAAAGAAAAATGAAAAAATAAATATTTCTTCGGCGACTTCCTCTCAGCAGATTTCTGGCAAAAACTCTGAGCGTAAATAAAATTGCCATGTAAAGTTTCTCAAAAATCTGTCGTTCGCAATCGTCTTTAAACCGTAAGTCCCGCCACTCATGTATAAAATTAACGCACACAACATGAGTGGTGTGAGAAGCTAGGCCGTAATCCTAAGTGAAGGGTTGTAATGGCCAATTATGTATGTATGTTTGTGTAGGAGAAAGCTATAAGAGAATAGTGGTGGAGAATTTTTTAAGGACCAGTGTATATACCTTCGTCACTTTTTTTCGAGAAAAGGGTGGGTGAATTAAGATTTAAAAAAAATGCAATGAAACCAAAACAATTTGATATTTTGCCAAATACAGTTTTTTGTTGCGAAGTACAATTGCTCCGTTTAGAAATGGTATCTTATTTCATTTACTTGGCTGTACAATGGGTTAACTTGACCTCCAGGTACTGTACTTGTCTCATTTGGCAAGTACACACCCTCTAACCTATATGGCTGCCGCGGCTGGCCTCGGAGTACCTCATTTGTCGGCATAACACTTTTCTTTAACGAAGCCCCTTAGAAAATAGTCCAACAGCCAAAGTAATGCTTCTTGGCGGCCAATTGACATCACCATTTCAGCTAATTAAACGGCCATCAAACGTTTGACGCAATAAATCGATTGTGGCATGAGATGTATGGCAAGTTGCACCATCCTGTTGAAACAAAACGTCGTTCACAGCAATGCCATAAAGAACGGGCAGAGAAAAATCGTTTATCATGGCGCAATAGGTGTCTCCATTGAGCGTAATGGTTGTACGGTTCTCATTTTCAAAGAAATATCGGCTATTGATGCCTCCGCCCCACAAGCTGCACCAAACAGTCATTCGTAATGGGTGCATTGGCTTTTGTAAGAGCACGTGGGGGTGTTCTGAGCCCCAAATACGAAAATTTTACTTATTAACGTACCTACCAAAACGAAATTAAGTTTCATCCGAAAAAATGTTTTTTTTTCTTTCGACATTATCATTCAGTTTCTCTTTGGCCTGTGGCTTCAAATTATAAACCAATTCTTCGTAAACGAGAACCTGACTCAAAACAACTTTAACATCCTTCGTGCTGCAATTCGTCTAAAAAAGAAAAAACTTTTGTCTTCTGCATTTACTATGAGGGGTTGCGTATATATCAGGAAACAAGGTAACGAAGACACAATTCTAATTGAAGACATAAATATCCTGAATCAGTTATTTCCTGGGCTTGGTAGTTAACTACTCAACTAGTTTTCTGATAATGATAAACCTGATGACATGCAACTTTAATTTAATGCTCAATTTTAATTTAATTTTTATTTCCTTCCTTATCTGTATGTATAACTCCTTTTTTATTATGCGCTTAGTTATCTTAATTATAGCAATTTACTTAGCTTTTGATTGCATTGCCACAACTTACGTACAATCTGATGAACTCTAACAGTCCTTATTCCAGAGACTGTGTGTACAACATGATTAGAGTTTTAGCCAAACAAAGAACTGGTCTCAACATTGTTCATATAAATGCACAGAGTCTGAACAATAAAATTGATGAATTTAGGCGTTTATTTGTGGCAGCAGGAATCGATATTATTTGCGTTTCCGAAACTTGGTTTCCTCTGGAAGTTCAGGATTCGGTGTACAATCTACAGGGCTTTAGGCTTTTCCGGTCAGACAGGAAGATCTTAGTTAACAATATGGCAACCAGGGCAAAAGGTGGCGGAGTTGCAATTTATGTTCGAAACGGTATTCCGTGCAAGGTAAAATTATTAACAGAAATTGGTAGTCAAATAGAATATTTATTTCTTGATATTTCATCCACCAATAAGAAGAAGGTTTTATTAGGTAGTGTCTATAGACCGAATTCTAATATAAACTTTGATCACTTCATTTCTATTCTTGAGGAAATTTCTATTCAATATGATGACATTATTATTACTGGTGACTTTAATAATAATCTCTTAATTGATAATGCGCTATCTGATTCAATGTTGTCTCTCCATCTTAACCCTGTGAATGTGTCCTTGCCAACTCACTTCCATTCTTCTTCCAGTAGTCTAATCGATCTAGTATTTGTTAATGATATGACTAAGGTACTGTTATATGATCAAATTTCAGCCTCTTGCTTCTCCAATCATGATCTTCTCTTCTTAACTTATAATCTGTCTACGAGTCATGAGGACAGGTATATTACATACCGTGATTTTAAAAGTATCGATTTTACAGTTTTGAACAGAAGTGTTGATGATATCTGTTGGGATCAAATCTACTCACTGGGTAATGTTAACGACCAGGTGGCACTAATTCAGGAAAATGTGCGTCTGCTATATGACAGTTGTGTTCCTATCAAAACAAAACTTGTTAAAGCCAAACACCAACCGTGGTTTAATGCTGAAATTAAAGCATTAATTGATAAGCGCGACATTGCCTATCGGCGATGGAAGAGGTTCAGAACGGATGATCTGAAAGCCGTTCATAAGGCCGCTCGTAGCGAGGTTACCAAACACATTAAAATTGCAAAAACAATGTTTTACGGCAGGAAGTTCGCTTCCGCATTAGATAATAGAGCTAAATGGAAGGTAATCCGCGATATTGGTATTGGACATAAATGCCATAATACTTCTCCTGATGTCGATGTAAACGTTCTGAATGACAAATTTGTTAATATTAATGTTCCTACACCTGACAGTAACCTATATGATGACCTTTGTTTTGTTCCGCTAGAAAACCCCTTTAGTTTTCGTTGTGTTAGTCAGCTCTAGGTTTTGGAATGCTTATCTTCTGTGAAATCGAATGCGATTGGTTCTGATGACTTAGATCCTCTGTTTTTAAAAGCTTTATCACCTAGACTTTTACCGTATTTTACTCATGTATTCAATTCAGTCTTAAC
The DNA here is from genome assembly GCA_936449025.2 of Sarcophaga subvicina. NCBI lineage: Eukaryota > Metazoa > Arthropoda > Insecta > Diptera > Sarcophagidae > Sarcophaga > Sarcophaga subvicina. Next base: position 28,241,481 of record OW388084.2, read on the forward strand.
TACGTCCTCTTTCCCTGATGAATGGAAACGGTCAAAAATCATCCCAATTCCTAAATCTAACAATGAATTCAGGCCAATTGCCATTCTTCCGTTCCTGTCCAAAGTTATGGAAAACCTCATAGCTAGACAAATGAACGATTATCTCACGAGTAATAATTTTTTATCTGATAAACAGTCGGGATTTATGAAAGCTAGGAGCTGCACTACTGCTTTAGTCAAAGTAGTTGATGACCTTAGGTTGAAGCTGGATGAAAATTACATAGCGTTTTTGATTCTTTTGGATCACACTAAGGCTTTTGATACAGTTGATCACAGAATATTATTGAGAAAGCTACAGACCCTCTTTCATTTTTCTAATTCAGCTTGCAGCCTTATACGTTCCTATCTCATTAACAGATCTCAACGAGTTTACCTAAACGGCAACATCTCGAATTCGGTACACGTTGGAAGAGGTATTCCTCAGGGATCAATTTTAGGGCCCCTTTTGTTCTGTATATACATTAACGACCTGCCTGATGTTTTGGACAATTGTAGCGTACATATGTACGCTGATGACGTTCAGCTCTATAGGAGCGCTTGTATTGATAATATCCGACTATGTGTAGATACGATTAACGATGATTTACGGAAAATTGACAACTGGGCTAGTGCTAATGGACTTTGTATTAATCCCTCTAAATCGAAATGTTTATTGCTCTCCAGGTCTAAGAGAGCGTTTGATGTGCCGGAAATTATTATCAGGGGGAATAAAATTGATTTTGTTGAATCGGCATCTAATCTGGGTGTTATCTTTAATGGTCGGCTAACGTGGTCTAGCCACATTAATGTCATCGTTGGTAAAGTTTATGGTATGCTTAGGAACTTATGGGCTGTTATAGATTCGACTCCTTTTGCTATACGCCTGCAACTGGCAAAAACGTTTTTGATTCCTGTTCTTTTATATGGATCGGAAATTTTCGCAAACTGTTATGCGGATGATAGGCGGAAACTCAACTTGGCTTATAATAACATAGCCAGATATGTATTTATTAAGGGACGTCGGGACCATATATCACAATTTTCTTACCAGATATGTGGTATTCATTTTGATAATCTATTGAATATTAAGTGCCTAATTCTCCTCCATAAGATTATTACTTTGGAACAGCCAGTATACTTATTTAGCAGGATTAGATTTGCTAGATCCAACCGCGGTAGGAAAATTATCCAATTAAGGCATAGGACTCTTTTGTCGAAACGCCAGTTCTTTATACACACCATCAGTCTTTGGAATGCACTACCTAATTATATTCAGAACATAGGCAATGCAACTAAGTTCAAAAAGGAGTTATACAATCTGTTTAAGTAGTTTGTAACATATTTTGATTGTTTATACATTTTTACTCTTCATTTTTATTAGTGATTAATTATTTTCATTTTTCTAATTTATAATTTATTATTTAAGTTTCATTGTATCTCATTATATGAATATATTTCCTTGTTTGTATTTTTCTCTATATTTGTATCTTTCCTAATTTAGTTTTTTACATATACTCATTTTCTTATCTTAATTTTTTTGTATCGATTGCTATTTCCTGAGTTTAAATCATGTTATTATTCTTATTCATTTTTATTTATACTGTACTTCAAACAATTCATTACTCATATAATGAGCGATTTGTTATTACTTTTTCCTATTTGATGTCCTCGCATAGCACTTTCATTTATAAGATTATTATCTTGTTGTGCTATGATTAATAAATAAAATAAATAAATAAATAAATAAATAAATAAATTGAACTTAGTAAGAGATAGTTTATAGGAGAATGGAACCTATGCGCCGTCCTCATTTGCAAAGAAATATGGGCCAATGATGCCTCCGCTCCACAAGCTGCACCAAACAGTCACTTGTAATGGGTGTAGACTTTCTGAGCCCCAAATACGTACATACAGTTTAAAAAACGATTTAGATGCTTTCCCTTTGGCGATAAAGTCAGCCTAAGTTTTTTTTCTTATTTTCCAAAGCAATTTCTAGATTTTATAAATATTTTTGCCACAAGTTTAATGCCAAACTGTCATACCATTCAATGCCTAATGCTTTTATTTTAAAATGTGTTAAAAGCACTTTTTTTAATTGTATTTATTTCATCATAAATTCTCTTAATAGTTGATAATTTCTGTTGATTATAATCTTCTTATAATTGTTGATTACATCAATAAAGTTTCTTAAATAATCTGTCATTTCTTTTGAAAACGATTGCTTATGTATTTCCCCGCAACTTTTTTATAGTTTGTGATTTTTTTTTCATAATTTTTCTTTTGCTGAAGGTCAAAACATCACTCTTGTCTCATCACAATGGCCCATAAATGCTACACATGCGCAGAAGCAGATGAAGAAAAAAGAAAGAAACAAACGACCATTATGCCATAAACTTGTAAAAATCCAGTAAAGAAAGACAACCACCAACTCGACAATGGGAGATAAAAAATAAATTTAAAAAAGAAGAAGAAATTTTTCACACTAAAAACTTTTTTTCTTTGTCTTCTTTTTGTTTGTTATGGAAGTCTATTTTCCCGTAAGTGTTGTTATATTCGAGGGGGAAATATTTCAACAGCATTAATGAAAAATATCGTTACAAAAAACAACAACAAGTAGAAAAAAATACACACGAAACAGTTGCACTAATTTGAAATACAATCAAAATAAAATCAAATTCAAATTTGAACAAAAAATAAAAAAAAATATGGACTGACAGACAGAGCCATACCTGCAGATAGACTGCCATATGTACGAATTGAATGAAAAAAAAAACAACAAATTTACAACATGAAGAAGAAACAGTTGAAGTAAATGCAACGAAGCATAAATAAATGAATGAATGAATGAATGATTGAATGAATGAATGAAAAAAACTACTTCCCACCTTAACACCGATATTTCATTTAATGAACTGGTGTTGGTTTCATAGACACCGTCTCACATATACCACGACTGTCTAAGAAAAGATTTACTCTCATGTGCATGTGCAAAGGTGGTTAGTTATAGAGCGCACACCTGCACTCTTAAAGGCAACAAGTACGTGCAAGTACTTTAATAAGTGCCATGATCAGGTGCATGTACCTTCATAAATATATTTTAGGATGAAATAACTACAATTATAATATTGTATCAGAATCAAAGCTAATAATTCAGTCAATTGGGATTCAACAGTTAAAATCTATCGAATAGTTTGTCGCTTAGCTTGTGATTTAAAAAATTATTATCTTGTTGAAGCCACATCTGGAAAATTACATATATCGTTACAATGTTTCAATCAGGACTACAGTCTAGCTATTCACATATGTCGTCTGTGGTTCAAGAGTTGAAACACGATGATACCGATTTTGCAAAAAAAAAAAATCATCTTTCCGGATGAAGCTCATTTTTATCTTGTTGTGTACGTTAATAACGAAAATTGCCGTATTTGGGGCTCAGAAAATCCACACATGATCTTACAGAAGCCAATGCATCCATTTAGAGTGACTGTTCAGTGCGGCTTATGAAGCGAAGTCATCATTGGCCCCCATTTCTTTGAAAATGAGGAAGGCACAACCATTACGGTCAATGGAGACAGCTAACGCGCTATGATAACCGATTGTTATGTACCCGCTCTTCGTGTAATTGATGTAAACGATGTTTGATTTCAAAAAAATGGTGGAACTTGCCATACATCTCATGCCACAATCGACTGATTGCGTCAAACGTTTGAAGGCCGTTTAATTAGCCGAAATGGTAATGTCAATTGGCCACCAAGAGGCTGAGATTTAACACCGTTGGAGTATGTTCTGTGGGGCGCCGTTAAAGTAAAGTGTTATGCCTACAAATCAGATACAATTGAGCATTTGAAGCCCAACATTCGTGATGCCATTAACGAGGCACGACCCATACACATACACGAAGATTGGTCCGATCTCATGAGGTTGTGTTAGGCCATCCGTTCCATTTCTAACCGGAACCATTGTACTTAAAAAGAAAGGAAAGAGATTTTGCAAAATTTCAAATCGCTTTGTATGTTTTATTGCATTTTTAAATTTAAACTTTAAAATGGCCCACCCTTTATATATAATACGCTTAGTGACCAATTGTTTGATAGTTTTCGCATTAATTTTACTGTTTTGGATACAAAACCATACCTACACTACAAAGGAATAGATGCACCGCAAAGAATATTGCTGCTGTAGGCAAAGCCTGGAAGAAGACACAGAAATTTCGATTCGTTATTGTCCTTAAGATATTAGCCTTTGCTCTTCGACTACATGGAAAATTGTTCAAAATAATTATCTCGTACCATCGCATTTCTGTTCACTGGGTTCATTTCAAACTCATCGAAGATGAAAATTTTTGTCAAAGTGTTGCGTTTAGTGATGAAGCTTGTTTCCTATGTAACTTGCCGTATCTGAAGTGAAGACAATCCTCAAGCCGTTAACGAATTATTACGACATCCATTAAAATTTAGTGTTTCATAGGTCCTTATTTCTTTCTGCTGTTACGATGAATGGTGAGGGCTATTGACCCATTCTGAGATTTGGTTCCAAAAAGACAACACAACTAGCCATATAATGGGCTTAGCAAGCCAATTTATGCAAACTCAGTTAAGCGACCAGTTTCTTTCATGAAGTGGTTCTGTTGACTGGCCCTCTCCTGAGTAAGATTTAACGCATATGGTATACTTTTTATGGGACTGTATTACTTATCTACTTAACTGGGTATTAGCTTCTCACACTGTTCATGTTTTGTGTGTTAATTTTGTCCATGAGAACCGGGATCTACAGTTTAAGGTCGACTCCGAACGACAGATCTGAAAAACTTTTCGTGGCAATTTCATTTATACGGTGTTCAGATATGCACCTTTATTGCGTAAATCGCAATAAACGCCATTATAGAGCCTAGCAATTCATATAAAGTTTCAAATAATTATTGCACAATAAATACGTAAATTGTTATAATATTGAGTAAAACTTAAAATGCAGCACTGTCATAAGTGTGTTTAGTGAGCATATTAAAATTTAATCGAACACTTTCAGTTGATATTTGACAACTCAAATGTCAACAACTACCAAAAAAAAAAAACAAAAAAAACCAATGTTGTTGAAATAACCAGCTGTTTTGTTTACCATCTGTCAAATGAATATTGAATAAGCAGCTGAACTGCGTATATTATTATGCCTGAACACTTAAAATATTGTACTCAATTAACCGAATATTGACTCAATAAAAGTGTATAAAGTGCATATCTGAACATAGTATTACTCTCAGAGTTTTTGCCAGAAGACTGCTGATGGGAAGTCGTCGAAAAAATATTTTATTTTCCTTTTGTTTCAGATATCTGAGTTGATATTTGACCTACGGTCTGTCGTTTAATAAGGCAACACACTACCTACTAGACTACGGTGATTATAAGGCTATATTAAGTCATAGGTTTTGCGGAGAAAATCAAAAATTCTTGACGTATTCACTAAACTATCTAGTAGACTGCGGCAACTACAAGACTACGTTAAGTCATTGATTTTGTGAACAAACCAACAACTATTGACGTATTCGAAGACAATACTCAAGTCACAGCATACGGTAAAATTTAATGGAAAACCTAGCAAAAAATGAATTGATTGAATGGAGCATGTAGCTACTAGACGCGATGGATATATGTATGCATTATGGAAATCCTATTTAAAAATTTTTCATTCCAATAATATTTGTGTCTTACATCGTCATTACATTAGAGATAGTCGCATATAAAGAGATATCGCGCATATAAAGGGTCCGCCAAATAACTTCTTTTTTGAAAATACTTTAAAAAATAAAACTACTGCATATTTTCTCAAATTTCTTTTTTTATTTGAAAGTACAATCCTCCCGATTAATAATGGAAAATAATTTCATTCAAATGTCTGCCTCGGCTGGCCATGCAGTAGCCTACACGATCGGTCCAATTTTTAAGCGCATTATCGATTGTGTGCAGCTGTATTTCACCAATGGCTTCACGAATATTGTCCTTTAAAGCGTCAATTGTCTCTGGCTTGTCGGCGTAACATTTATCTTTGACGGCACCCCACAAATAATAGTCCAACGGTGTCATATCGCAGCTCCGAGGTGGCCAAACGACATCAGCTCTACGGCTGATAATGCGATCTTCAAAAACAGGGCGCAAAACATCGAGTGTAGCTTCGGCTGTGTGGCACGTAGCGCCGTCCTGTTGAAACCAACTGTTGCCAATATCCTCCTCTTAAATTTTTTGAACAAAAATTCCATTGACTGTAACGGCCTTTTCTTGCTCATTTTCGAAGAAAAATGGCCCAAATATGCCTCTGGACCAAAATCCGCACCAGTGACTCGTTTTGGGTGCGTCGGCTTTTCAATGTATGCGTGCGGGTTTTCTGTGCCCCAAATGCTACAATTTTGCTTCTTTACATACCCGCCAAAATCAAAATGAGCTTCATCTGAAAAGATTATTTTTTTTGCCAAAATCGGCATCTTCTGGTGTAGGCTACTGCATGGCTAGCCGAGGCAGCTATTTGAATGAAATTATATTCCATTATTAACCGGAAGGATTGCTTTTTTTTAAGTTTTTTTTAAAGCATTTTCAAAAAAAAAGTTATTTGGCGGACCCTTTACATTCATTTATCAATTATTTTTTTAAATTATTAACGTTGTTCTTAAAAAATTATTCTGTCCGTACATTATACGGCTATAATTTAAAACGTTGCGGTTATTATTTTCACACTTAGCAATTTTAAGAATTATTCTTAGAATAAAAATTGTATAAATTTTATTCTATATCAACTGTTAATCACTGTGAGTAATTCCTTACATAATATTAATGAACATCCATCAATTCCTAATTAGTTATGCACTGTGGGGTGTATAAATTAATCAATTTTTCGTTATACTTCGTTATTATGAAACAAAATGTTCTTTAGTAGGAACAAAAATTAATTAAAAAATATTTAAAAATAAATTCTAAACAAAACATGCAACTACAAACACAAAATTTATGCTTGTGTTGGTGCCGTTGAAATACACTTAAGATTTTTTAAACCTTAGCGGATGCGTTAGCTTTTAAATAATACTTTTATAAAGAGGTATTCATTTTTCGGTTTCAAAAGTAAAATTAGATAAAGCACACTAAAAGCTATTATTTCGATGATTGTCATTATGTGCGACATTTATTATCATTTAAATGGCCAAGTGTGGATTAGATGCTGAAGTCGTTCATTTTGATCAACCAATGTGTAAAAACTTTTCAAGCTGTTTCTTGGAAATAACTTGACGAATGTTGATTCTGAAATACTTTAACGCCAGAGGATTGTCTGCATACAACGAATTGAACTCCATTTTTATCGAATTCAGCATATTTACAGCGTTGTCAGTGATCAGCTGGCTTCAATTGTTGCGTGAGTTGGACTTTATATGGGTTAGTGTGTAAATTCCAATGCAAATAAAGCCTTCAAATGCCGTAAGAGGGTCCATCTATTGCTGAAAATGCTGTGACATCGACAGAAGCGATATTTTGGGCAGTGCATATGAATGATCACTTTTGAAGTTAATTTAAACTATATTTACGAGTTTTCCAGTTGTTAAATGATCCATATTCGTAAATGGCAAACCTTTTTCAAAAAACTTTAGGCTTCAGATGCAAGATATTTAACAACTAATAGCCTTGGCAGACCCTGAAAGCATCAAATACGTGTTACTTTCGTGTTAACATACATATTGTTAATTGCACCTTCAGTCAGGAATACGACCTAGCTTCTTACACCACTTCAGTGCTGTGTGCTAATTTTATACATGAGTGGCGGTAGCTACAGTTTAAAGTCGATTCCGAACGACAGATTGTTGAGAAACTTTTCATGGCAATTTTTATTTACTCTCAGAGTTTTTGTTAGAAATCTGCCGAGAGGAAATCGCCGAAGAAATACTTTTTGTATTTTGTTTGATGTCTGGGCTGAGGTTTGACCCTGGCTTTACGTCTAATAACTACCTACTAGACTACGGCGACATTCATTACACAGAGATCACTTCCTGCAAAATCCCTGCGCTTTATCATATGTCGACTCTGTAGCTATCAGTAATTACGTCTATTAATGGCATTATATCGTCCTGCAAGGCCATTATTGGCCTTTTCTACCACTAAGATCTAGAAATTGAAAAATCTCATAACTCGAAGTCATAATTCTTAATCATAATCATTGCAGAGCTGAGATAAAGTGGAGTTTAAGTGCTTGACTAAAACCTTGAGACATGAGGCTCAAATTGTGATATTCCATCTCGAAGGCCCTCTGATCGCGATAAATTATTAAGCGGTTTCACATCATAATTGGACATGCTAAAAAAAACTAACGATCTGCTTCGCTGGAAAGAAGCAGTGAAAAAAGGCAGAGAAGCATCTCCAACCATTTTGTCTTTCAAGGAACTAACCGGAACTTTGCTTCATATAATAAAAATTGCAATTATATGAGGCATAAAGAGAAGTCTTAATCGCTTCGATATACTCGGAAATCTGATTAATAGTTAAAATATCGCAACCACTGTCTATATCCATCTTTAAATCGACCGCAGAATGTCGATAATTGAAATCACATACAAATACTCGCTCATAAATGGCCATTACAACCCTTCAATCAGGATTACGGCCTATCTTTTCACATCACTCATGTTGTGTGTGTTAATTTTATACATGAGTGGCGGGACCTACATTTTAAAGTTGACTCCGAACGACAGATTTTTGAGAAACTATTCATGGCAATTTTATTTACTCTCAGAGTTTTTGTCAGAAATCTGCTGAAGTCGCCGAAGAAATATTTTTTTCATATTTCGTTTTGATATCTGCCCTGGAGTTTGAACTGTGGCCTTACGTCTTATAAGCCAACACACTACCTACTAGACTATGGCGAAATCCAATATATTGGACTTCCCTGGCAAAATACATGATGTTGTTTTGTGTCAGTAAGGACAATTTGCTGTCAGGTACATGGTAAGCATCCGGTAATTCCTTCTGAGCTGCATTAAGGCTATATGGGTTACAAGGTAGTGTTATGCTGATTTATTTTGCTCATCGCAGAATCTATATTGGTATTATTGATTGTGAATTGTCAGCCATTCGATTTGTCAGATATAGATGCCCCCAGATGAATTTTCTACAGGATTTGTCATTCCTTATTTTAACCACACTCTTCATAACACTGATTCCTCACGCCATAGCTCAAGGCAAGCCGGTTTCTGTAGTATATTTACATCTATTCAAACAAAAGTCCTTTTGGTCATTATTAACCTGTCCCATAATTCATAGTTTGCACCCCAAGCCTTATGTAAATAATTATGGCGTTCTTTTGGCCCTCCTTGAAATGGTCTCTATTTCAGCATGTTGTGAATGTCATCGGTGCAGAAGGATACTCCAGGTAAGATGACGTGTACTTATCTCTTAAGACAAGGTACAGCACCCGGAGGTCGAATTGACCTATTGTACAAGGATACTCGAAATATAACAAAAAACTCTCTGTCTCTCTCAAACTAAAATGATAGAGTGGTAACCCTATCATTCCAGAACCTGTTACTGTTACTACTAATCACCTAATTTTTGAAAAGAATTTAATAGTTTCAGTCGACAAGCATCCAGTAGGCCTCAATACACCTCATAGGCCAGAAAAATTACGACAAGTAGACAGATTTGTTTTTTTTTATTTGCGCTTCCATTTTCTAAACCTGTAGCTAACTTTCGAGTTCGCTACGCGTTCACATTTATCATTTAAACGCCTAAATTTTTGTTTAAAGGATATTTCTATTAACATCCAATTGTAAAATCTAACATAGTTAGGTAACTAGACAAATTATAATGAAACGCTTTGACATCAGACGTTTTAAGCTTGGCTTTTTGCAAAATATTTCGCTCTTTTTATTTCACTCTTTCTATACCCATTCTATACAGTATAAACATGAGCTCTCTACTCTCGTATTATAACAGCAACTGGTATAGCCAGTTTTAATAATAAAAAAAGATGGCAAAAAACAGACCTCACTAATACTACAAAAATAATTTTATTTTTTGTATTAAAAATACTTGCTATTCTCAAGATCTTTGGCTCTCTGGGTGCCTCCCTCTCTTTCTCAAGTTCGCATATTTTTTTTTTTTGTTAACGAACAACTTCAAAACATAAACGTATAACCAGTGTTCACCCACACAGGCCTATTTCGGTTTTATTTTTATAAAACATTTCATAAGTATTTCTTTAGTTTTGTTGGTAGAAGAGCGGTAGTAATTGTTAATGACGATGGTAGTGCAGTAGCGGTAGTATGGATTTTAAATTAAAAAACAACGAACAGAAAGAAAAAAAAACAATTTTTTAATAAAATTGTTAAATACTCTTACACAGTACCCCAGCTATTTGGCTATTTTATATATGCATGTATGTACGTACAAACGCATCAATAATTAATAGGCTGTTGGCTGTTTGAACGACTGTTGCTATTGTTAACGCAGGTTTGTTTTAAGTGAAGAAGAGTACACACACGTTCGTGGTATTACCGCAGCGCGGGTATACACGAGGTAACAGAACATGTACGTGGGTCATAATAAATATTTACTATCAATACACATATGGCTGCTACAGACAGATATTTTCGTTCAATGTATTCGTATAAATGTACTGGAATAACAACGGAGCAGATAAGCAAACAAGAATGCCTTGGAAATAACGTTTTTAGAACAAAATACATACGCACCTAATACCAGTCATATATTATTGTGTTTTACTTAAAACCAACAGTTGATATCAGCTAAGTAGTAATGCTCAAAAGAAACAAGACTTTTCAACAGAATTATGTTTGGAAGTTCTTAATCTCCTGAACATTTTCAAATTGCCTAAAATGTTTCAAACTCTAGTGTACCATTCCTTGAATAAATGCATGGCCTATACTTGATTAGGTGTCGGGTAGGCAATGCGCAGATATCCATTTTACTTTATCGCGTATTAATTAGCTTACATTCTAATTGACAATGATAGTTCAAACACAGTTGGGACTTCATTCTATCGGTTGGGCCTTCATACATACATAATCGGTCATTACAACCTTTAAGTCAGAATTACGACATAGTTTCCCACACCACTTATGTTGTGTGTGTTAATTTTATACATGAGTGGCGGGACCTACAGTTTAAAGTCGACTCCGAACGACAGATTTTTTGAGAAACTTTTCATGGCAATTTTATTTACTCTCAGAGTTTTTGCCAGAAATCTGCTGAGAGGAAATCGCCGAAGAAATAGTTTTTGTATTTTGTTCGGTTTGTTCTATCGGCTTAAATTTAAACCATCGGTTATATCGAATCTGGCAATACTTATCTCATTTATTCAATTCTGTCACAAAATTCAGTATCTTATCTCTACTGTACGTAATGAATCGATTTACGCTTAAACGACGTTGGGATTTATTAGAAAATTTATTATTTGCGAAAAAAATCACCTTTTCGGATGAAGCTCCGTCTCATCTTGGTGGGTACCTTAATAAGCAAAATTGCCGCATTTGGGGCTCAAGGCAAGGGACTGTTTCATGCGGGTTGTGGACTGGGTGCATCATTGGCCCATATTTCTTTGAAAATGAGGATGGCGCAACCATTACGGTTAATGTAGACAAATATCGTACCATGATAACCGATTTTTTCGTACGCGCTCTTCATGCTATTGATGTGAAGGATGTTTGTTTTCAACAGAATGGTGCAACTTGCCATACATCTCATGCCATAATCGATTTATTGCGTCAATGTGACGCGTGATGTTAGTTTAATTAGCCAAAGTGGTGATGTCAGTTGGCTCCAAGAAGTTGCAATTAGACACCGTGGGGCTATTTTCTGTGGGAAGCCGTTAAATAAAAGTCTTATGCTGACAAACCAGAGACAATTGATCTTGTGTTGGCTATTAGACGTGATACCACGTTCAAACCCCAGGTCAAAGATCTCCAACGAAATGAAATATGAAAAAAATATTTCTTCGGCGACTTCTTCTCAGCAAATTTCTGGCAAAAACTCGGAGAGTAAAATGAAAATTGTCAGGAAGAGTTTTTTTTTAATCTGTCGTTAGAGTCGACTTTAAACTGTATGTCCCACTTAACACACACAGCCTAAGAGGTGTGAGAAGCTAGATCGTAATCTTGGCTGAAGGATTGTAATAGCCAATTATGTATGTAAATATACTGGGAAGCTGCGAATGAGTGGAGGATAATTCCAACGTTTTTATGAAATTAGCCTGCATAAATGGCGAATAAATCTTGAACTAACATGGTAAGACGACGCAATAGGCCCATTATTTATATCTCAGTGCCAATATAGCCAAAATGTTTATAAAATAGTAGTCGCCGTAGTCAAGTAGGTAATGTGTTGGCTTATTAGACGTAAGGGCACTCTTCAAACCCCAGGTCAGACATCTTCAACAAAAAGAAAATATGAAAAAATATTTCTTCGGCGACTGCTTCTTAGCAGATTTCTGGGGAAAACTCTGAGAATGAATAAAAAATTGCCATGAAAAGTTTCTGAAAAATCTGTCATTCGGAGCCGACTATAAACTCTAGGTCTTGCTACTTGTGGATAAAATTAACGCGTGATGAGAGAAGCTAGGTCGTAATCCTGACTAAATTATTGTAGTGATCAATTATGTATGTGTATGTATTAATGGTATTCTTTTTCCTACACCTTATATGAAAGAAAATGTTTTTATAACTCACCTCCAGTGTTGATTATTATGTTAAACAAATTCCCTATTAACACCTTAATGTGAATTATAAAAATAACATCAAACTTTTTTAAATTTTTTTTTGATTCATTCATAATAATTTTTTTTTATTTTTATTGAATACAGAAATATTGTTGCTTTGACTTTTAAAACATCCCACGTATTTATTTTTTCTTTTAGCATTTTATTTTCTGTTTATTTATTTATTCTTTTCATATTTATAAGCAGCATAGAATTATTAAAAGAGAGAATATATTTCCGAAGCCATCATCATGATAATGTATGTGTAAACGATATGAAGTAATGAAAGATCCTTCCTGATAATAAATAATCAGTCAATGAAATGAATTTTACATTTTAAATAATTCATGATGTGTTCGCTTATTTATTCATTCATAAAAATTGTTATTTTTGTTGTTGTTGTTGTATTTTGTTCTTGAGTACTTTTTTATTGAATATTTTATTTGTATTTTTATTTTGTTTTCTGATCAAAAACAACGACAATGTCAATGGACACATACTATAGTGAGTGAGTAATTGCGTGAGCATAGCGTATGACGTTACCATGCAGTGTCATTTCAACAATTCTTGAACGTTTCATATGATTGTTTAAAACATTATACAAGAACGTTCATACATACGTATGTATATAAACCTATATAGTATAAGTAAATACCTTAAGAATATATTGTATATTCGTATGCAGTTAGTATGTACTCACCAGTAGTTTGTTTTTTATTTTTAGTTGCCATATAAGCGCCTACGTTAAGAATGTACAGCGGATGACCAATGCTTAGAAACACTAACATATTTATAAACACAAACTAGCTGCAGATAATTTACTACTTGGCTAATAGTTTTGCTTTGCTGGATTGCAAATAAATATTGTATTTTAGTCGCCATAGTCTAGTAGTTAATGCATTGCGTTTTTAAGGCAGAGGCCACAGTTCAAACCCTAGATCTGACTTATCCAACAAAACGAAAAATGAAAAAATATATCTTCGGCGACAGAGTTCTGCTACTTTTAAGCTCATGTATATTATTAACACACGACATGAGTGGTGTGAGAAGCTAGTTCGTAATCCTGACTGAATGGTTGTAATGACCAATCATGTATTTGTGTAATGGCAACGTCAGTACACTGATGAACGGCCTTATGGGATATTCCATCTTACAGTTACATCTGAAAAACATAGACTCTGTATATTTAAATGAATTTATAGCAAGAAAACTGAGCAATTTATATCATTGCCTAGAGTTCATAATTTCGAGATTCCAATATTTTATGGAGCGTATTGGTTGTATGGTACGCAGAATTGATTGACAACGCACGAGGTTGGTACAGATATACTTAAGCCACATGTGGTCCATTCTGATACCATAGGCGTTCATTTCCCCCAGTCCCAGAATCATTCAGAGCTTCCTATAAAGCTACTTACATTTTTAGTATTAATTCTGTACGAATCAGTGAGATCGTCTGCATTTTACCAGAAACCAAAATGCTATCCTCTTCTCCGAAATAGCGCTGGTTATGTACTCCATAAATGAAGACCAGTTTCCTCTTTCTTATCTCTATAACTTCTATAGTATCCAAAACCAATTCCATTTTGTGTAAGTATCCATATTGCAGTATACATTACCGACTCCAATCACCATGCTGAGTGTGCTCCTTTGTAGTTTAAGCAGAATTTTCATTCGTCCTTGGCCAGATGAAGGAATTCATTACTGGATAGTTAATTATAAGCACGCAGATTTTTAATGGGCATTCCAACGTAGAGAACTCACTAGAAAGTTTTATAAGTGTGTCATGTCTGGCCAAATACGCTGACTAGCTTCTGTTGCATACGATCTACAATACTCGTTTCATGCTTTATAGGGTTCTCCTATAATGTCTCCTCCAAAGCTATTGCCCTGACAAACTTAAGTATGCATTAAAACCTTGTAGGTTCCAAGGATGTGCTTCGATGACTCATTTCCATCGTCACAGAATGTACACCTTGGGCTCTCGATAGTCCCCGATCCAAATAAGTGTAACCAGACTCTACAGTGTCCTATAAAAAGTTAACCTTAAATTATTTCTTGAAAGTCTGATGCACGACTCAATACTCCTCGTATTTTAATTTCCGGACAAAGATTTTATTTGCCTTAAACCCAATTGGTTTGAAAAGAGTCATTTATTCTCTTTGTCGTCCCTTTCTTTGAGCAGATCTATGCAAGCATCCCCATCCATCCCACAAAAGTTTTGGTTGGTGGTGGTGGGTTTTGGCCATGATCTGGGACCCAGAAGAGGGTAACATTATTTTCTCTACGAAGGCGATTCAGCTTATCTGGACATTCCCACATTATGTTCGATATAACCTCGTAAGACACGAGTGCTGTAACGCCGGCCTGAAATTAAGCAAATCTTTCGATGGTATAAATTTCCGCTTGAAAGATACTCGCAAATTTTTCCATGGCTTCTGAATATTTCATCCTGGAATCAAAAGTTCCTGCTTCTGCCCGAGGATCGGCATTTGACACATCTGTATGCGATAAAATAATTCCTTTTTTAAGAGAGTATACAGCCTTGAGATTATTTCATTCAGTTTTTCATAACAATAGGTTGATCGATGACGGACAAAACTGCAAACCCAAAATTATTTTCGTTACTTGAAGTCAGTCTATATGATTTGGCGATTTTCACTTTTGAACGTGACTTTTCTGTTCTGTTTTAATACCACATCTCCTTTTTATCTCCATATTTTTCCAAAAAAAAATTTTTCCAGTTATTGTCACAAAAATATTTGTCATGTTCTATTTTGTGTCGTTTTTTTTTCTTAAATTGTTTGGTTTCTTAAATGTGGTTGTTTGTCTATTATGACAGACTTAGTTGGCTTTATAATTTTCCATGGACTTGAAGAAAGATACAGATGATTTGTTTGTAATGATTGGACTGATGTTTTACGAAAACAACATCACGTCTCCATACAATTTATCTGTCTTTATTATGTTGGCTATTTTTAAAAGATGCCTTCATCAATATTAAAATATCACAACAACAACAACAGCACAACAACAATAAAAACAACCGACACATAAAATTCAATGTCTACGCAAGCCTATCTAGAGGTGAGGACAATGTATCCCCACCTTTACAAATACTAAGTATTTTTGCATTCACAGGCTGAAAGTAGTGTTCGCTCGTTGCATGATAATATGAAATGTATTGTCACTCAATAACTAGTTGAGGGACTAATGAACCTTGTCATAAGGATCTTCGTCACTATAATCGTAAGTGAACTCATTTAAGCGAACTTTTTCAAACAACACATTTTTAATACATTTTGGTTGTATAATATTATGTGAGCGTTCATACACGATTGGTCATTACAACCCTTCAGTCAGAACCTAGTTTCACACATCGCTTATGTTGTGCGTGTTAATTTTTATACATGAGTGGCTCAGAACAGCAAATAAAGAAGAGTAAAAAACTGATATTCAGCTTTAGGTTACTTAGCCAATGCTATGGTTTATGCCACGCAAGCGATTGAATTACTTGCTAAGAATCGACTGGATTAATTAGAAGCAGGACTAAAAGTGATTTGGTATTGCAATTGGCCTTTCTATCCCATATTCTTGATCAAACATTTTCACTTACTTTTCGCCTGTCATTGGTACTGACTGATCAATAAGATCGTTTGTATCATAGCTTTCTTCTTCTCCGAAATAACGCTGGTCTTGTACACAATAAATGAAGTACAGTTTCCTCTTCCTAGTCTCAGTAGCTCCTGTAGTGTCCTAAACCAACAAGTCATGTATGAGTGCTCATAATGTAATACGACGTCAATCACCATGCAGAACGTGGTCCTTTAAAGTTTGAGAAGAATTTCCATACGTTCTTAGCCAGATGAAGGAATCCTTTACTGGAGAGTTAATTTTAAGCTCTCAAATTTAATCTTTATCCCAACGTAGGGAACTCACTAGGCCAAATTAGCTGACCAGCTGCTCTTGTATATGACGTACAGTATTTATACTTTATAGGGTACTCCTATAATGCCTCCTTCCTGCCCTATTGCTCTGATAAACTCCAGCATGCTCCTCGGTATCAACAATGCTAGTCACATATGGCCTAAACGTGTCGATCCTATCAATCACTCGCTCAATCGCTCTTTTTAAAACTTTTTGGTCAAATCACTTTTTACCTGCCATTGCATTGACATAGGTACGAGGAACCTTGGTCATTCAGTGTTACTCTATGTCAAGAGGTGCAACTCTTTCTTTTCAGTGATGATTGTAGATTATGTGTTCCTTTCTCTGGATGGTCGAGGAGATTCTGGACATATTACTTCGAAAAAGCCTCCTGAATAAAGACTCCTTATTTTTTGGGGGAAAAAATGAAAACTATTTATCCTTCTGGGCTCGAACCTGGGATGTTTGGTTCACCATGCCACCTCTAAATAGTTTCTGTGGTTACTAATGCCACAGTCAAAGGCACAAGTTATGTAGTTAATACCTTTGTAATGTAATTGGGGTCAAATTTGTATCAACAATTGACCATAAAGTTACAAAAACTGGTTACTTGAATGCCTTTTTGGGGGTGGGTGAAAATTTTTACTACTTCGTACTAATGACATGGATGTTGTTTTTTGTAATTGACAGATGAATTAAGTATTCATTTTCCCGAGAAAAGCCAATAACTAATAAGATCTCTTATAGGGAATCTATCCCTACAACAGCAGACGACTGAAACTTACCTTGATAAATACACACTTTATGCATTCACATATGAACTTAAGCTCGAAGCACAAATCAGCTCAGATTCAGCACAAAAAAAAGGAATACGTCAAGAAGGAATAGTTGTTTTACTTTGTTTTCATTTTTCTCTTTTTAATTCTGTTTTTTTGTTTCAATATTTAATTCTTCTTGAGGAAACCTACACGTTTAAAGGAGTTTTGTCGGCTTTTCTACACATGGTGGACAAACACTGGGATCAGCTTAACTCGAACTTAGTCAATCCAAAACAAAGTCAACTCAGCTCAAGATATTTCACACTTTTTGTTGTTGTTGTGCGTTTATTTGTAGATAATTTTAGCATCTCTGGGGTTTAGGCATCAACCGGCCAAATATTGATACACTGAACGTAGCATCTTGTTGTTGAAGACAAAATCTCTGCAGCCAAGCCAGTCAGTAGGGTTGAAATCTAGAATTGGAAGAGAAAACGAAAAACGATTTTTTACTTTTGTGAGTATATGTCGCCGTATTATTTGTGTTGGCATGTTTGTTTGTTTGTTTGTACGCGTACAATAACTTTAGAATGGCTTAAACTGTACATAGAATACAATACAAGTATGAAAATAACGTATAAATTTTAAGATTTATTTTTAGAAAAATAAAATCGTATCCCAATGTACATACATACATACCATATAAGCATAAAGGCCATAACATTGCCTTTATAAACCATATTAATAAAATTTATTACCAATTGGTATGCCATGACTGGCTGACTACTAGATGTCAGGGGTATTGATAATATAGCACGTCCTGTTGAATTAAATCTCATGGTTTTTCTGTTAAATTTTTTCGAGATTTTTTTATGGCAGATATAGTAAGGAATTTATGAAAGAAATAAATTAAAAATTTTATCTAAAAAATCCTTAGAAAATTGATAAAAAAAATCAAATTTTATTACAAAAATATTCACTTGACTTGCGTGCATAAATAGGCCCTTAGTTACAAAACAATGTATATTTAAATTCAAAAATAAAAGTTTTATTTGCAGCTACCTATTACACTAACCTTGAATTGTTTTTATTTCAAATAAAAGTCAATATCTTCATACAAAATTTCATAGAATTTCAAGACAGACACCCACTTTTTCTTTGCTTTGCTTTGTATAGAAGCCAGAATAATTTTTTTGTATCTAAAACGCCTTCTCTTAAATCGTTTATACGGCATTATTATGTGCATAAATTAATTACCAACCATCCAAAACAACAACATTCGAACACATTCGAAATTAACTCTACACTTGCATGAGTAATCAAACTGAAAAAGAAATAAAAATCACAAGAATACTTAAGGCAATCTAAGACTTATTATTGATAGAAGAAACACAAAATCAAAATCGAAGACAGTGGTTGAAAAGTGAGAAAATTCACGGAAAAATATTGAAAGAAAGAAAATGATTTTAAAAAACTTTTATGAAAAACTTAAGCAAGGAGATTTATTTATCCAGACTAAGTCTAGTTAGCCAACTAGATGCGGGCTTAGTAGTTAAACATCAGCTTTGAAATTTTGTAAAAAACATATGTAATTCCATGAACCCATTTCAACAGACTCCTGGCAAAAGACTCCTATGAAAGTAATCTAATTGCCCTAGAAAAGCTTCTTAAATTTGTTGTTCGGATTGAATATTAAACTGCAGGTCCCGCAATTCATGAATGAGATTAATTCATTCAACATGGATGGTGGGCAAAGTAAGTCAGAATTCCTAACTAAAAGTTTTAAAATTAACTTGCAAGCATTTAAAGGACAAATATTTCTCTGCACGAACTAACATCACATTATACTAGAGCTAGAGGTGTGAGCACTTGCTCAGGTATATAAACTTGTGCTTGGAGTGTGTGTGAGAAAAGTCTTTAGTAACTCTTTCCTGTCTGCATATGCGCTGCATCGTATGAATTCTAAATGGCTTGGGCTTTATGCTCAAGGGTATATAGGTGAAGATGCTCTTATATAAAGATCTTGCGAGGGAGAGGGCATACGAAGACAAGCGTAACTCCAAAGGAAAGATCAGGTTGAAGACGATTTTTAAGAATTAGGTTTAAGAACCTGGATTCAGATTAAAGGGTTGTAATATAGCCTATTAAGAACAATATGAATGAAAAGGATGGCGATCCTACAAATATTTTATCGCTCTGCTTAAAAGCGGTTTTGGAACCAAACACGGGATAAAGTAGTTTAAACTGGAAAAGTAGGCACAAATCTCAATGCGGGCAAATAATGGCATTTGTACCGTATTCTAGTAGGTAGTGTGTTGTTTTATTAGACATGAGACCTCGGTTCAAACCCGAACAAAACGAAATATGAAAAAAATATTTCTTCGGCAACTGCCTCTCAACAGATTTTAGTTATTTTCTCAAGACAATGCATCAATATACACAATTTCTATATCGATGGTCGAAATCAATGCTGGTAGGAATTTCTTCAACAAGAAAATAAGCAGATTTAGTGCCCTTAGATTGCTTTCTTATTTCCCATTTCTATAAGTAGCGTTGTGGTAAAAGATTTGCGAAGCTGGGTTTGCAACTATTGCATGTCGTTACTCAATTGTGATTTGTTTTGTTTTGATTGATTCCTGCTTCCGGTGGAGTATGAATAGTAGAGATTGAAAGTCAACCTTTCACAGATTGTTTTTGCTTTAAGGCCTGTGTCGCACAAGAGAAGGTTTTGAAAATCGATTGTCTTAACTTTGTCTTAACACGAAAGAACAATGGATTTCATTTTTATAATGAACTACTTTGAGAAGGATTGATGATGAGCATTGTTTTGAATTCGCAACTGGATTGCTTGAGTTTATATTAAGCATTGCTAATAATTTCTTCATTGTTATTATTCCTTTAGAGACAAAGGGGATGTAATAAAACCTCTTCTTACTTGATTTAGCCCTTTTCAACAACCTAGTTTAACTAGTATTTGGTCGACTGTAGGATTATCTTTGAAAATATATTTGGTTGCTGGGTATATTGGTGATTACGAAGTTTTTGTAGCTGTGTTGAGCTCTTCTCTTTCTAAAGATCAATCCATATTCATAGTTAATGATATTTTCTTGAGGGGGTCAGACATGAAGGCACTTTCTGCATGGATTATTTTTCATAATATTGAAGCTTCTTAACTTTAAAACTTATACTTAATCTTGAAAGGATTATATTTATCTAAAGAGCCTATGTAGCCTGGTTATCAAAAAAAATCAAGTTATCATCGTATATATAACCTAAGGCTGGTATAAATATGTATTAATTGTGCAATAAATCTATAGTTAAGCACGCTGTGTGGCTTGTTGGAATTAAATGTCAAAATGTTATATGAATTCCGTGAACAGATTTATAGAATTATACTTGTAGGCTTTGCTGACAAACCATAATTATCGATATCGATGGCTCTCATGCAACTAAAAACATATAGAACTGCACAGAATATATTAGGTATAGAACATACAAAATTTGTCATTACAACCCTTTGGATAGGATTACGACCTACCTTCTCACATCACTTATGTTGTGTGTGTTAATTTTAAACATGAGTGGCGTGACCTACAGTTTAAAGTCAACTCCGACTCCGAGATTTTCATGGCAACTTATTTACTCTCAGACATTTTGCCAGAAATCTGCTGAGAAGAAGTTACCTAAGAAATATTTTTCAAATTTTCGGTTTGGGATCTAACCTCGGGCTTGTACGGTGGCCTTACGTCTAATAAGTCTACCTACTAGGCTACGGCGACTTCTTCTTCTTCGATAGCTCTCATGTATCTAAAAACAACATATACAATTGTAGAACTAAATAATTTTTAAAATTTAAAAAAATAAATTAAAGTAAATAATGTATGACCACTGTGCCTTTTAATGCGATTAAAAATAACAGTCTTTTGCCATATTTATAATCACAGCTAACTTAAGGGGTATGATATAAAAAACAAAAATATTGGCCAAAACAAATAAAAAACAAAACAAAAAACAGCAACAAAATCTAACGGAATATCAATAATTTGATTAAATTACGTCAAAAAGAATTGAAAAAGAATAAAAAAAAAAACGAAAACAGAGTCTTGTATTGTATTTTGCTAACGATATTGGGGTCTTTGAAACTTGTTTTGGATTTCCTTTCTTCATAATACGTTATTAATGCTATAAATTCTTTATAGATTTTTTTTATTACCACTTACTATATATGTAAGTATATGCTAAAAGTATTAACACACGTATGTAATTAAAACGAAGACATACATACACATCGGGTGGGCCATCTATCGGCTTAAATTTGAACAATTTCGAATCTATCAATACTTATGTCATTCTATTCAGTGCCTTATCTCCACTTAACGTAATGAAATGATACTCTTGAGCAACGTTGGGATTTATTGGGCCAACGAAAAACTGCACGATGATGTCGATTTTGCCAAAAAATTGTATCTTTTTGGTTGCACCTCACTTTTGTCTTGGTAAGTACGTTAATAAACAAAATTGCCGTATTTGGGACTCAGAAAACTCAAACGTGGTATTACAGAAGTCAATGCATCTATTACGAGTGACTGTTTGATGCGGCTTGTGGAGCAGAGGCATCATTGGACAATACTTCTTTGGAATTGAGGACGACGCAACCATTACGGTCAATAGAGACACCTATCGCACCATGATAACCGATTATTTTGTACTCGCTCTTTATGGTATTGATGTGAACGATGTTTGATTTCAACAGGGTGGTGCAACTTGCCACACATCTCGTGCCACAATCGATTTTTTGCGTCAAACGTTTGTTGGCTGTTTAATTAGCAGAAATGGTGATGTAAATTGGAAGCTCGAATTTGGCATCGTTGGACTATTTTCTGTGGTGCTCGGTTAAAGAAAAGTGTTATGCTGACAATCTAGATACAATTAAGCATTTGAAGGCCAACATTTGTGATACCATTGCCGATATACGACCCAATACACTCAAAAAAGTACACGAAAATAGGTCCGATCGAATGAGGTACTATGAGGACAGCCGCGGCAGCCATTTAAATGAAATAATATTCCATTTCTAACCGAAAAATTGTTCTTCAAAACAACAAACTAAATTTGGCAAAATTTCAAACCGTTTTTGTTTCATTATATTTTTAAATTTAAACTTTTAAATGGCCCACCCTATATATATATGTGTATACATATGTATAACCATATTTTGTGTTAAATATTGAACGTTAATGTCTTTCATTTTTTTGTAAATGTTCGTTAATTTTAATCATCATTTGAAAATATCACTCTGTTCGTCTGTCTGTCTGTCTATTGGCCAAATTTTGATTGTTTGATACACGTTTCTGTATATTAAATGTGTATTTTTTTAACTTTTAATTCATTACAGAATGATTGATGGTAATCGAATATGATTGGATAGACAGACGGAGAGATGGTTATAATTCTTACGTCTGTTTTCCATATAAAAACTTCAACCCACTATTTTTATGTTTAAAACCAGCAGAAATGCGGATTCTTTTAAAGGTTATTTCTAAAGAATTATTAGTCATATAATAGACGTATAAAATTGGCTATAAAAAATGGTAATTTGTGTTTGAAATACATGCTGGAAGAACATAAAAAAATTAATTCTTTTTATTTTTTTGTTATTAATTATTGAATACGCGTAAATTGGGTAAAAGTTCGTTAAACCTTCATTGGTGAGAAGCCTTTAATTAACATATTCACTGTGTCAGAATTTAAAATCTATTGTCATATTATTTAGAAAATAGAACTCCGATAGTGAAACTAGAACGAATTATGTTTTGTTTTAAGACAATAGAATCTCAACCATCTTTCACACTATTTTGCATGCAATTTCTCAAAGAAATTTCACTGAATTTTAAATTCTTTGTTTGAAATGATGTCTCATACTCACACATGTCTGGAACAAATACTTTCTCGAATAATAATTTTAATAAAGCCTTGTTAATTAATTCTAAAGAACACATTTAACTTCTAGTTGCAGATTAAATTGACAGCACCCACATACATACATACATAATTGGTCATGACAACCTCGCAGTCAGGATTACGACTTAGCCTCTCACACCACTCATGTTGTGTGTGTTAATTTTATACATAACGTGCGGAACCTACAGTTTAAAGTCGATTCCGAATGACAAATTTTTTTTTAGAAACTTTTTATGGCATTCTGATGCAAATCCGAAATGTACAGTTTTCTATAACTCCTGCGCATAAATAAGGCAGAATATGAACGATGGCATTGATGTGAGAAGCTAGGTCGTAATCCCGACTGAAGGGTTGTAATGACCAATTATATTATGTATGACCGATGGCAGGGATTATATTGGCTCTGAGGACCGTTATAGTTTGTGGCTTATTTGTATACACTTCCGACTTAAAAAACCCCCCAAGAAAAAGTCTAACGCACGATCTTGGTGTCCAATTTACATCTCTTACACGTGAGATGACCATGCCCTAAAATCGCTCGTGCAGAACATCCAATCTTTAAGTACATGTCTTGTCGTAATCATAAGTCCAGACTATCTAATTTATGACAAAAGAAGTTCGTAATCATTGACCGATAGTGGTCGCCCTTGATAATGATAGCCTGGCTAAAATCGTTCGTTTGAAGTATGAATCGATGATGATGCAAGCCCAAAATCGTGAACAGAAAGTGACTCTGTTAGGCTGTCGCTCTTGGATCTCATATGTGTTGGTATCATCTTAAATTTTATAATATTTTTTGTTTACGTACGTTAAAGAAAAATTGTTTTTCATCGGCAAAGGCTATTTTTCAAATAAAAGTATGGTTAATTGTCTGCTGGTCCAGAGCCCATTCGGCGAACATATATATGTCATTGCCTATGGTTGCCCATGGTGATTTGGCAAAACAGACTGGATAAATGATAACTATTTTGACAAATGTTGTGTCAACAATATAGCCCATATCAACTGTCAAAGCTCGGAAACCCCTGTTGTATTTTATTCCTAATAAAGAAAGGAGCACTAACAATTAGTCTTAAAATTTTTGATTGAGGTCATTATCATCATTTCTATATATGATTTCCTTGTTCTCCTCCATAAATTATTTCGGAGTCTTAATGTAAACCTAGGTCCTAAAAATCAAAACAGCTTCCCTGTTAACACGTTTAAATAACCACTTTTTGCTTTAACTTGATGCTTTCAAGTTCATCTTTTGTCAAGGAGCATACCTAATTATTTGACTTTCTGTTTTTGGAATATGTTTATTATTAAGGAAACCTGATAAGCAATCATTTCTCCCTAAGGGAATATTGTTAGACTTATCGGTATTGATAGGACTTTTCACTCTGCGTAATAAGTTTATATTGTAAAGGGTGTTTTTTATAGAGGTATAGAACTTTAAGTTGGCATTACTTTTCAAGATGGCGACCGATTTAACAGCTGTCAAGTGATTTATTCTCAGTTTGGTTTGGCAACTCATCATGAATAGACTCACGCCTGAACAACGCTTGCAAATAGTGCAATTTTATTTCGAAAATAATGGTTCTATGCGGAAAACGTATCGCATACTACGACCATTTTATCGTCGACAAAATCGTCCATCAGAACAGTTAATTCAATTAACCATGGAACGTTTTCGCACCACGTTTACTCTTATTGATAACTCGCATCCCCAGAGACGCTGTACGGTGCGTACAGAAGAAGCTATTGCTGCTGTAGAGCGTAGCATTGAGGAAGACCCGAATGAGTCCATCCGCCATCGAGCACAGGAATTGGATCTGTGTCCATCCACTTTATGGAAGAATTTGCGGAAGGATCTTGGTTTTCGTGCTTACAAAATCCAACTCGTGCAAGATTTGAAGCCAAACGATCATCAAGTAAGGCGTAGATTGGTCGAATGGGCCCAAAACAAAACTGCCGCATTTGGAGTGAAGGTAATCCTCAAGTGTATGTGGAAACACCGTTACATCCAGAAAAACTGACTGTTTGGTGCGCTTTATGGGCTGGTGGAATCATAGGTCCGTAATTTTTCAAAAACGATCGTGGCCAGAACGTTACAGTCAATGGTGATCGGTATAGAGCCATGATTACTAACTTTTTCATTCCTGAATTGTATAACCATGATGTCCAGGAGATGTGGTTTCAACAAGACGGTGCAACATGTCACACAGCTCGTGCCACAATAGATTTATTGAAGGACACGTTTGGTGACCGCCTAATTTCACGTTTTGGACCTGTGAATTGGCCTCCAAGATCTTGTGATTTAACACCGCTAGACTACTTTCTGTGGGGCTATGTAAAGTCATTGGTCTATGCGGTAAAGCCACAAACGCTTGACCATTTGGAAGACAACATTCGCCGTATTATTGCCGATATACGGCCACAAATGTTTGAAAAAGTCATCGAAAATTAGACGTCCAGATTGGACTACATCCGCACCAGCCGTGGCGGTCATATGCCAGAAATCATATTTAAAATGTAATGCCACAAGATTATCTTTCGGATAAATAAAATTCATGTCAATCGAATAATCCATCGTTGTTTTATTGCAACTTAAAGTTCTATACCTCTATAAAAAACACCCTTTCGAAATGATGATACTATAGTAGAACATTCATGGACAGCTATTATTGCTGCATCGTTAGCGTAGGTCGCTGTTGTTAATTTTTCATATTTTGGCATTGGTCACACTTTCTTAAGAAAGACCGGTGTAAATTAATCGAAATCCTAGATCGAAATGCCTCTTAAACGTTCGTTATTTATTGATTTTGTTAAACAAAAGCAGTGCGCCAATGTCATTTAAATGAAATAAAACCCGCTGTATTATACAAAAAGAAATACAATAAACGATACTATAAAATACAACGGTGAAAACATATGTGTGTGTTCCATTTTCACCATACAT
Organism: Sarcophaga subvicina; assembly: GCA_936449025.2. Classification (NCBI taxonomy): domain Eukaryota; kingdom Metazoa; phylum Arthropoda; class Insecta; order Diptera; family Sarcophagidae; genus Sarcophaga; species Sarcophaga subvicina. The sequence continues at coordinate 28,267,821 of OW388084.2, forward strand.
CGTCAAATACAAGTCATAGGTTTGTGTATTCGCTAAGTCTACAGCCGCACCACCTACTGGCAAATTAAGTATATAAAGACAGAAACATACTACCCATCAAACAAAATGATATGAAACGAAACTTGGAATCAAATCTCTATCACATTGATATCATCATGATCACAAATTTATCAATTGAATAAAAACTGGATTAGGAAAACGCCAAGACTATTTCTAATGATAGCCTGAGAGAAACTTGGAATGTGTGTGGTTTGAAAGTGCACTTTAAAGAAAAAAAAAAATGTATGATTTCAAATGAAAAACAACATGTAGCTGGGAAAATGCTAGTGACGTTTATCAGGCTCCATTTCTGTTTCTGGAATCTTCCGGCTATTGTGTCTTTAAAACCGAGATAATGTCCTTGAACCCATATAAGTTATCTTTGTATGATCCGAATTATCCTTGAAAATAATTGACCCTGAGAAAAAACTGCCTATCCAACAGGCATTGCAGTGGCCAGAATGCATATTCGAAAGTTTAATAGCAAAACCCTTAAGATGCACACCACAATACACTCTGTCCAGCATTTTGGAAACATCGGTATAAATCTCAACGGTCCCACTATGGACTTTAAACCAGCAATGCTTATATGACAATGTCTTCTAAATATTTCCCACCAAGGAGCTTAGTACAGTCTCAGTGTTTCTGCTCTTAGTTTACGCATGTTGAGCACCTTAGTGATAAGAGCAGAAAGTTGACAACCCTTCAGTCGGTTTTTTAAGAGTTTTTGCCAGAAATATGCTGAGATGTTGCCGAAGAAATATTTTTCATATCTCAGTTTGTTGGATATGTCTGACTTAGGGTTTGAACCGTGGCCTTACGTGTCCACTATACTGCTTATTATACTACGGCGACTGCAATTGTTCAAAATCCTTTCCAATATTTTTAGAACGATTAGGCCAGACCTTTGTGCCTGCAGTCATTCGCAGTGGAGATCAGTAGTTTCGAAGCTATTGGAATAAAAATGGCCCTCACTTCTATCCATTTCAAAATGATAACAGAGTACTTGTAGTCGCCGTAGTCTAGTAAGTAATTTGTTGGAAATTTGACAGAATATTTCTTCGTCTACTTCCTTTCAACTTTTATCTCACGACAATTGTCAACCCTATCATTCTTTCTACAGTTGACCAATTACCTGTTAAGCGTGATTATGGTAAAAACAAAATTAAGATGATAAAGAGGTTATTTTCTAATGTCACGAAAAAGTTTCTCAAAAATCTGACGCTCGGAGTCGAATTTAAACTGTAGGCCCCGTCGCTCATGTATAAAACACAATATAAGTGCTGAGAGAAACTAGGTCGTAATCCTGACTAAAGGGTTGTAATGCCCAATTATGTATGTGTGTATGGGAGTACTTAAGACAGCCGTATTTGTTTTTCTGCAGCCCTGGGAATCACCAAAACAGATGTTTCGCTTAGGACAGTCGGTTTGATGCCGTTAGTACTTGGTGATGCGATTAGTTACTTGTATGCCAATAAAGCAATAAAAATTTTTGCTTTTAATAGGCCTACCTACCTAGGAAAGAAACCACAAGTATTTGTTGTTTTAATATTTCTTTTTTTAAATACATTTATTTTTTGTTTTTATTTATAATTAAATTTTTTTTATATCGTATTTTTCTTATTATACAATTATTGTTTGATATCTATTCAATTATTTTTGTTTTTTTTATATTGTTTTCATAATAAATATTCATTTTAATACTCCCTTATAAATTTTTCTTCTGTAAGCTTTCATTATTTTCAATTTCATTGAATGATGCTGATCATTAAATTCAATCTTTTTTGTTTTCTTTTCAATATTTTATTGTGTATTTAACATTCTATTGTTTCTCTGAATTCTTTGTTTTATTTTTTTTTTTGAAATTATTTTTACAATACTTGTTTATTTATTTATTTAAAGTCATTTATTCATTCGTTCCTTCATTCATTTATTGTACATTCTTTTGTATTGTTTCTGTTTCTGTTTTTGTTTTTGTTATTTCAATTTCATTATCAAATTTACATTGTTTACATGTGAGTAAAAAGTGTTTTTATGGTTTCACACACTCACCGATAGACTATGCTGTGCCTCAACATTTTGTTTTTTTCTGTTAAAAACTAACAGCAATTTGCGTTTATTTAATGAAACATTTTTTTTGTTTTTTAATTTTAAAATTTTTTTATTATTTACTTTAGGTTTTTATATAACTTTTTCAATTCTTTTATTCCAATTTAATGTTTTTGTTTTTTTTCATTATAAATATTTTTGTTAAACCTTTATTTGCTTAAGGTATTGTTTTATTATTAAATTGAATAATTTTTTCAAATGCTTCATATTTTTTTACACTTATAAACAGAGAGAGAGAGAGAGGGATAAAGATTCAAATAAAAAACTTTAAATTATTTGAAAAATTTTTTTGTGTTTGTTTAAAGCAAATATTGCAACAAAAGCTTATACGTATAGGCAGGTGTAAATTTTATTAAAAAATTCAAATAAAATAAATTGTTTAATAAATAAAATAATAAATGCAATATGTTTTTAGGACATGTGTAAATATACCAGGTCTTTCAAGTTAGCGTTTCTTTTTTTCTTTTGGCATTTGCACATACAGAATTGGTCTTCATAACCATTTAATCAGGATTACGACCTAGCTTCTCAAACCACTTATGTTTTGTGGTTTAATTTCATACATGAGTGGTAGGACCTACAGTTTAAAGTCGACTTCGAACGACAGATTTCTCAGAAACTTTTTATGGCAATTTAATTTTGCACTCAGAGTTTTTGCCAGAAATCAGCTGAGAGGAAATCGTTTTGTTGGAGATGTCTGATCTGGGGTATGAACCGAGGCCTGATGTCTACTAGACCTACTATACTACGACAGCTATCAGCCTGACTTGCATTCTAGCTATCGTTAGTTTTAATCATCATTTGAAAATATCACTCTGTTCGCCTGTCTGTCTGTCTATTGGCCACCAAAAATACCTGATAGAGAGCCTATTATGAAAACGATTAACACCCTCCAGAGAACGCCATACAATTAAACACAGATGGATCCACATCACAAAGTCGAATGTGAAATCTTTACAGAATAGTTCAATATGAAATTATCCTTTATACCGCTCAATTACTGTAACTCTCTTCGAGCTCAAATAGACAGAGAAAAGGAGGTTACCTTCTGCTGGATCTCAGGTCATATAGAATTTCTCAGCAATAAGCAAGCAGATGAGCTTGCGACTCTTCTGTGTAGTTGGAGCGGATGTTTAGAAAGTTATGCTCAACGAAAGGCAAGATTAAATGAGGAAGAGATTCTTCTCAAACCAAATGGGTTTGAGGTAATCAAAACTTTAGTTCGGAAATTGTAAACCCAGTACTTAAAATGCGTTAAAATGCGATGACGAAAATGACACATCGAAATACTATATTAGTTCATCCCAAAAATAACCACCTGATATGCACCCTTATCAGGTTCTAGGCAGGGAGTTGTCATTGTTGTCATTGAGCAGCATCCTCAAATTACAGGGATACTCTATAAAGATTTAGGGGAGTACAATAGATAATATGGACGCAATACTAAGGCTCCTCTTTACGACAACAAACAAAATGAGCATTACTCGGCAGAGGAGAAAAGAAATGATCTCACATTTGTAAAGAAAATATGGGACCCCTCCTGTATCAGCCATTTAGACTGCTTTAGATAAGATAAATAGAACGGACGGTTCCCACTCAATAAGTTACATCATAAACGCTTTGCCCATGTTGCGCTGCTCCCTGTTATAGTTAAAGGCTTTCAACAGCCGTTTAGAACACATTCCATTCCCCAATGTTTCCCTTGACCGTCGGTCAATTTATGGTATACCATGGTATAGTTCTGTCCCCTAAGTTAAATGATCGACCCTCAAGTTTCTACTCAACGTCTCAGTGCACAGGGATTTAGAAAAGCGTCATCGTGTTCTTCAATACCAGGGTTTGATATAATCTGAAAACAGAGCTCATGTGTCCCTCTATGGATTTGCAATAAATCTACAGCAACCGTCATAAAAATCGCTTGTAATAATCGATATTAAGATGAGAAATTCTGCGGCAAGCGGCGATTATCGACAAAACTTGTCTATCCGGATTCGATTTGGATAAGACACATATCTTGCTAAAGTCGACACCATCCTCGGAAATTTTCTTTCAAACCTATTTAACATCAGTCGTTGTTTTAACCTGCCATCGCCTCAAGTCTTTTAACGTCACACTACCTACTAGACTACGGAGAACATATACTTAGTTTTACTGACATTTATGATGAGTTCTATGTGTTCTGCAGTTTCTGTGCAGTTTGCATTATCGCACAACACTAATGTCTAGGGACTATGGTCTTCATAGATTTTATAATGTATTGTACTTGAGGTAATAAAGTCGCTCTGGGTTCAAAAGAGAGCCAAAAGAAAGTTTCGTTCCAAGAAATGTTTTAAGGATGTTTTAAATGATTAAGGCAGGAGTCTAGAATAGAAGTCAGCTGCTATTATAAAAGTTGTTGTTAAGACCAGAGGCTGTAAACAGTTCAAAGCAGCAGCTAAAGCAAATGTTAAGTAAGTATCCGACTTGTATAAGTGTCGACATATATAACCCGCAACCCGCAAATTGAACGACCCTGTATAAACTACACCCAATAAAATAAAAGAAAAAAAGTTTGAATTCATTGTAAAGAAACACTGTTTAAATTAGAAATACAATGAACATATTTTCGAATTCTCCCATGAAAACTAGTGAACAAATTACAATAAAAATAATACAGAGAGAGAAAAATATCAATCCAAACCTAAAGCAATTTTCATTTAATAGGGGCATTCATTTTTGTAATAACTCTCAAAGCAAATTTAGAAATGTTTTAAAAATATTTGCAATTTTCCAAATCCGTATTTAAAATATACAATTTGGAAAAATACCTTTTTGAATTAAATATAGGGTGGGCCATTTAAAAGTCTAAATTAAAAAATGCAATAAAACAAAAACGGTTTGGAATTTTGCCAAAATAATTTTTTTGGTTGTGATGTACAATTGTTCGGATTGGAAATGGAATATTATTTCATTCATATGGCTGCTGGGGCTGGCCTCACAGAGCGTCGTTCGATTGGATCAATTTTCGTTCACTTTTTCGAGTGTTCGAGTAATCTTGGCAATGGTATCACAAAGGTTGGCCTTCAAATTCTCAATTGTCTCTGGTTAGTCGGCATAGCACTTTTCTTTAACGACCTCGTACAAAAAATTTTCCAACGGTGTTTTTGCTTCACAAGCCGCACCAACAATTTCCGGCCAATTGTCTTTGGCCTTCAAATGCTCAATTGTCTCTGCATTGTTGGCATAACACTTTTCTTTAAAGGCACCTCCGAGAAAACAGTCAAACGGTGTCAAATCTCAGCTTCTTGGTGGCCAATTGGCATCACCATTTCGGCTAATGAAACGGCCATCAAACTTTTGACGCAATAAATCGATTTTGGCATGAGATGTGTGGCAAGTTACACCATTTGTTGAAACCAAACATCGTTCACATCAATGCTATGAAGAGCCAGTACACAACAATCGGTTATCATGGTGCGATAGGTGTCTCTATTGACCCTAATGGTTGCGTCGTCCTTAATTGCAAAGAAGTATGGGCCAATGATGCCTCCGCTCCAAAAGCCGCACCAAGCAGTCGCTCATAATATGTACATTGGCTTTTGTAAGACCACGTGCGGGTTTTCTAAGCCCCAAATAGGTTCATTTTGCTTATTAATGCACCCACCAAGATAAATATGAGCTTCATCCGAAAAGATGATTTCTTTTTGGCAAAATCGACATCATCGTGCAGTTAGTTTTTCGTTGGTTCAATAAATCCCTACGTTGCTTAAGCGTAAATCGATTCATTACGTTCAGTGGAGATCAGATACTGAATTTTGTGACAGAATAGAATGACATAAGTATTGCCAGATTCGCAATAACCGATAATTCAAATTTAAACCGATAGATGGCTCAGCCTGTATAAGTAAAAGTACTATTCCTGTAACAACCTTTTAATACAAGAAAGTTATTTCTGTACAGCAATTTAAAGATATCATATTAGGAAATAGTTAGAGACATGGACCACGGATCTAAGTAAGTTTAACACTTTGATATGAATACCCCTATTATTTTATTATAAAAATAAACAAAATAAATAAATAAACAAAACATTTGTATGACATCAAATATATTGAATATTTAATTTTGTTTAAATGCAATATTGTTTCATTCTCTATTATTTCATTAAATATTTATAAGTATACTTAGATATGTATTTGTATATTTGTGTCTGTATATATAAAATAGTGTATACGTGTGTATTTGTGTGTATTTTATTTTAATGCTCCTTTTTTCTGGTTCTATCTTCAAATGAATTTAATTTCACTTTCGTTGCCTGCTGCCTGTTGCCTAAATGGTTTTATTTCAATTTTATTTTCATTTTTCTTGAATTGAATTTCACCTGAATTTAATTTTATATTTTTTCTTTTTTGCTGATGAAAAACAAGAGCCAAAAAAATAAATGCAAAAATATTTTTCCATTCGATTTGATTTTAAATAAATTTACATGGCATATAATCTCCAAATTGTTTCTCTTGTTAAATAGGCACCACAATACAGTACTTCTTCGTGTTGTTTTAAATTCCTTTACAATTTCTTTTCCTTTTTTTTCTTTCTTTTAAATGTTAAAAGCATTTAAAATTATTTAATAAAATTTAATTTAGTTTTAAATTCTAATTTAAATTATTTTAAAGCAAAAATTAATACAGGAGTATAGATATTAATCAAGCATTGACAGGGACATCTGTTGCTTGCCTTGCAAATCTGTCTTGTAATCCACAAAATAGTGACTGATACATTGAGAGATAATAGCATTAAAATTCAATAAACCTTACCTACCATACATACATAATTGGTCATTACAACCCTTTAGTCGGGGTTACAACCTAGCTCTTCACATCTCTTATATTGTTTGTCTTCATTTTATTCATAAGTGGCGGGGGCCCTACAGTTCAAAGACGACTCCGAACGACAGTTTTTTGAGAAGATTTTAATGGCAATTTTATTTGCACTACCAGAGTTTTTGCCAAATATCTTCTGAGAGGCAGTCGCCGGAAAAATATTTGGTCATATTTCATTTAGTTGGAGTTGTCTGACCTGGCGTTTGAACCGTGGGCTCACGTCTTAAAGCCCAACACACTAATGAAGAGAGAAGCTAGAAGTTAACAATTTCTAGAAAGAACAGAGTCTTCCAACAGAAACTTCCGAAATTTGAATTTGAGTCGAAATTAAAGCCTTGCAATTAGTTGCCATGTTTGCATTCTGTTTTGCTAAATCACCATGAAAGACCACCAAAAATAACGTTTGTTGAACGAGCTCTGGTGCAGTTGGCAACTGAACCTTGTTTTCATAGAAAAATTATTCTCAGTGATGAAGACCGTTACTAATCTGCATGAAATCCCATAGCATCCAATGCATTCCAGAAAAAAATGTTGGGATGGCCTTATCCACCCCATATTATTTAATCACTGCGTACGGCTATCACTGTAAGATCGATGGTTATCAAATTCTTCTTGGCTTGAATTGATGGATGACCGTGAAACCAGTTTATGTCACACAGCTCATGCCACATTAGATATCCTGCACGACCGATTTGAGTGCATGGTCACGTGGAGGTAATGTGAATTGCTCACCTAGGTAGTGTGACTTGGCTCCATTAGACTTTTTCTTGTAGAGGTTTCTTAGGTCTCAGTTGTATGGGAATAAGCAACAAACCACATCGGACCTCAAAGCAAACTAACCTATGATATTGCTCAACTTTAACCTCATTTAGGAGCCAGAATCACAGAAAATTTGACATTTCGGGTGCACATTACCCAGGTGAACAGCACTGGAAACTCCCATGTTTATTGCAAATTTTGATTTAGGCCCTTGGATCTAGAAACCAGCAACAGTGGGTTCGAGGGATACATTATGCATCGAAGAATTTTGTCTTTCGATGAGAAAAAACTTACTACTTAAACAAACGTTCTGAAATCCAAGCATAGTTTAATGATTTAGTGGCCTAATCAGTTAATGCTGGTATGGGAAAACCAAATTGGCAGCTGTACGATCAACAACCAATAATTATTAGAATAATTGGATATTACAACCCTTTATTTAGTCAGAATTACAACATCTAGCTGCTCTAATGCAGTTTTTATACTCTTGAAATCGAGAACGGAAGGGTTTCTAGGGCCAACAGAATAAGTCCTGTGATCTCAGAGTGTACATACTAATAATACCAAGCAAATAAAAACGTCTTTTGGAATGAAGTCCGAACACTTAACAAGTTCTCAGTTATAAATTTGATAAGTCAGTAGTACAATGCTCATAATCCTGTAGAGTAGTTGCAGAGAATTCAAGATCCCTGCTTTATGCTGAGAGTGGAAGCAATAGAGGTATTGAAATTTTATTATCCAGGAAAACACTTTAATTGACTGAAAGCCTCTTTGGAACAAAATCGTTAGGCATCATTTTATGGAAAATTCTTAATAATTTTACATGTCTGCTGTGTTAAGCTTCTCCGAAGGAGGCTTTAGAAATTTCAATAATACATTTTTTCTTTCAACTTCGGCCAACATGTTGTTTGCAACATACATATATCTGGGAAGTTAAATACTCTTCTTAAGGGCTATAAGGATCTAAGCAAGGCCGAGGACCCCAATCCATCAAGAAGCAATCAAAGCGCTGGGATCCCATAACGTCAAATCAAAGGGCGTCAGGAGTTACATGCACTCTCTACACCGTATACGTCGACCCAAGATCCGACTCTACTGGGTTCCGGGCCATTGCGGAATAGAGGGAAAAGAAAAGGCGGACGAACTGGCACGGAATGGATGGGAGATGTCTGAAAAGGAGACCATAGACGGAATGTATACGCCTCTACAGAAATACTTTTCCAAATTGGAACAACAGCATGGAATTCAAGAAACCGTGGGTGGTCCGATGTACCTCGTAGCCGAATTTCAAAACCGATGTGTTCAACAGTGGACAGCGGTAGAAGCTGAGAACTGCTTGAGTTCGACAAGAAAACGGTATTCTGATAGGAATCGAATACTGCGCTATTGCTAGTTTCGCTGACAAGCTCAGTCTGCCCTATCAGAATTGCTGCAGAAGCTGCTAGGATGTAAATGAAACGGAATCGGTGCAACACCTTTTATGCGATGCTCTCCACTTCAGGACAGGCTTTATCGGTTTTTGGATAATAGAATGTTTGAAGATTTGGACATGATGGCGAACGTGCCTCTAAGAGAAACGGCGGGTTCCATCCGAAGCTCGAGGTGCTTCAAACCCACCACGAAGGCATCATGACCAAAGGGGCTTACCTCACACTGGGTAACACATAGGGTCAAATGGTCACCGAGTGAAGTTCTCTGTGAACTGCAAGCTACCTGCTACCGTAACTTAGCGTAGCGCTGTATTTATGTTTCGTCATTATTTTGCTTGGTTGGTGCTATTTAAATAATAATCTTCTTTGAAAATGCAGCAGAAGTTGAGCTTACCATCAGAGGATAATGATAGCAGCATTAGTAGTAGTACCAGCTGATATATATAAGCGAAGTGATGGGTAAACTATATGGGTAAACCATAAGGTTAAAATTTTCTCTAACAAATGAAATACAACTGCAGCCTGGAGGTATATTATATCTCATTAGATAAGGGCTTATTCAACACGGACTTCTTGAAAAATTTACACTCATTGGACGATAAATGTTTGAAACATGTGATAATGTGGGTATTCCTCCATAAGCCCTACAAAATTGAGTTGGACATTATGCCAAAAGAATATGGAATTCAAATACCACACGTTGATATGGCGTATTAGTCAAGGCTCTATTTGAGAATATATGCAGAGACATTAACAATGACGGCAACTGCTGTGACGTATTGGTGATAAGAAGTCTGAGCTTTCAAATTCGTATAACCGGCTAAGAAATAGTTAATATTTGTGGTGTTTGACGCGGGGATTAGGCATTCAACTTCTATCTCCTATAATTAGTGTAGTAGGTCCACAATAAAATAATAATGACACTTGAAGGACCTACATTTCCTTTTCCCAATCAAATAGGGCAAGTAAGTTGTTGTTGTTGTTTTTTGTGTGTTTTAATTTAAAATTAAATTTAAATTGAAATTTATTATTTTGTTTTTGTTTTAATCATATGTATATAAACTTAAATACTAATTATTTATAATGAATGAATTTTAAATGCAATTAAAATATACAATGAGAAAATAAAATCAGTCTGACTTTGATTTGTTTGTTTCTGAAAACGTAAATATTTTCATAAAATTTCATGTAATTTTCTTTAAAGAATCTCCTTTACTTTCTTAAATACAAAAATATTGTTTGTTTGTTTGTTTTTTTTCAAATACTTAAACTTAATATAAATATACGTACGACTTAAATTAGTTTATAATTCTCTTGTGTATAGTGTATAGTATCGTAATAAATTATTTGAATGAATTAAACTAAAATGCTTATTTACAATGAAATAATTTCTGGTATTTGAGAATATTTTATAAGAGTATTCTGAATTCATTTGTTCTTTTTTTTATTTAATGAGAATTTTTGTTAAATTTTTCTTGTCAATAAAATTTAATTTTTAAATTTATTTGCTTCATTTTAACTTTATTTTACTTTAGATTCTAATATAAACAAAATATGTTTTTACATGAAAATGTTTAGCAACATGTTTAGCAACATTTTCACATACAATAATTTTGGAATAAAAGTATATGAAAATGTAGGCTTATTATTGGAATTATTTGCAAGATCTTACATTTAAAATGAAATTGCAATATTTGTATACTACTTGTTAAGCCACATTTTTACAAGCTAAGGCTTTTGTACTAAATTCTTGTAAAGGTTAACAATTCTTCCCAAATATTTATAAACAATGTTGCAGTTCAATATAAACACATTACTTTTTATTTGTAAATTAAAAAACAAATGGATAATTTTCAAACTTATCTCTTATTGTTAAGTGTGATAAGACTTAACATGTATGTAAATTATTCTTTGAAATGATTGCAAAATGTTGCGCCACATTTTTATTATAAAAATTTAAATATACTGCTAATATTACTGCCTAAACATATATTGTTATAATTATATTGCAAGCTGTACTTTTACAAATTTCGAGCTCCTTTAAGCTGTAGTCCTACATGATTTCTGAACTAGTCAATTTGATATAGATTATACGCAATGTTGAGCAACATTTTTTGTTCGAACACATACAATATTAAGCTTTAAAAGTTTAGCACTGTTAAGGATATACTGCCAAATCCTCATCGATAAACCAAAGCGTGAAAAGCCAAAAACAGTGCGTAGACCCGAGAATATTGCTGCTGTGGCAGAAAGTGTGCGTGAAGCGCCATCAACATCAATTCACCGTCGTTCTCAACAATTGAATATTCCGGAGACATCATTGAGACGAATTTTGCATAAAGAGCTTGGTATGACGCCATACAAAGTCCAATTGGTTTAGGGGTTGAAGCCAATTGACTATCCAATGCGTTTTCGCTTCGCTAAGTGCGCCTGCGATCGTCTTACAGAAGATGCCGATTTTGGGAAAAAAAAAAACATTTTTCAGATGAAGTTCATTTTGATCAAGACGGGCATGTAAAGAAGCAAAATTGTCGCATTTGGCGCACAGAAAACTCGCACGTATATATTGAAAAGCCGACGCACCCAAAACGAGTCTCTGTTTGGTGCCGATTTTGGTCCAGAGGCATAATTGGGTCATTTTTATTCGAAAATGAGCAAGGAGAGGCCGTTACAGTCAATGGCGATCGTTATCGTTTTGTTCACAAAAAATGAAGAGGAGGATATTGGCAACATTCGGTTTCAACAGGATGGCGCTACGTGCCACACAGCCAAAGCTACACTCGATGTTTTGCGCCCTGTTTTTGAAGATCGCATTATCAGCCGCAGAGCTAATGTCGTTTGGCCACCTCGGAGCTGCGATTTGACATCGTTGGACTATTATTTGTGGGGTGCCGTCAAAGATAAGTGTTACGCCGACAAGTCAGAGACAACTGACGCTTTAAAGGACAATATTCGTGAAGCCTTTGGTGAAATACAGCTGCACACAATCGATAATGTGCTTAAAAATTGAACCGATCGTGTATGCTACTGCATGGCCAGCCGAAGCAGCCATATGAATGAAATTATTTTCCATTATCAACCGGAAGGATTGTACTTTCAAATAAAAAAAGAAATTTGAGAAAATATTCAGTAGTTTTTTTTTTAAAGCATTTTCAAAAAAAAGTTATTTGGCGGATCCGTTATAAAATAGTTTCCTTATAAACTTGTTGTTAAACTTTCTTCAAGCTTCAAGCTATTTAAGAAGTTAAATAATACAGATTTTAGTAAACATTGAAAAAAGCTTTTTTTGGGAGATATTATTTCAAAGTTGAGCTCTTTCTTAACTTTAAACGTAATGATACAAAACATCTGTACGTGTTAGAAACATATTGTTAAGAACATTTTACCTTCTGACTAACTAAAATAGTTTTTATGCAATGTTGCTAAATATTTATTGTCATGAACGTGTTAAGAACACATTGAAAAGTTTATACACAATGTTGCTAGTAATATTGTAGTAAGTTTTTAAAAATGTTTATATACAATGTTAGCAAAGATTTGTTAAAATAAAACATGTTATTAAAAATTGTTTATGGAAAGAAATCTTCCATTCAAGAATGGTTTGTGTTCAATGCTCCTAAAGAATTGTAGTGTAGGCTTAAAAATTTGGTTAATAAATTTGTAAACTTTATAAATAATGTTACTAAGCATTATCTGTTCTGAACAAAATTCATAAAATAAGTTTTTAAGCTCAACTGCCTCTAAACTTATTTAAATAGTCGTTACAACCATTTAGTTAGTATTACAAGCTAGTTTCTCACATTACCTATGTTTTATGTGTTAATTTAATCCATGATCAGCTGGATCTACAGTTTAATATCGACTCCAGATGATAGATTTTTGAAGCTTTTAATGGCAATTTCATTTATGGTACTCTTAGAGTTTTTGTGAAAGAAATATTTTTGATTTTTTTTGTTTGAGATGCTTGTCCTGGGGTTTGATCCACGGTTTATCGTCTAATAAGTCAGTATACTACCTACTAGGCTATTCCGACTCCTGCCTGTGAGCCTATAGTAGGCTAAATTCTAAAATGTTTGTTTAGAATGTTTCAAAACATTTCTTCTCTTGGATATGTTGTGAAACATTTTTAATGAATTAAACAATATCATTGAAATATAAAGAATACTGTGTAAAGTTTATATCAAACATTGCAGCATATTTCAGCATTTCAGTCAGTATAGGTTTCTAGAAGTCGCCGTAGTCTAGTAGGTAGTGTGTTGGCGGGTTCGTATCCCAGGTCAGACATCAAAGCGAAATATGAAAACATTTTTCTTCGCCAATTTCCTCTCAGCAGATTTCTGAAAAAAACTCTGAAAGTAAATAAACCTGCCATGAAAAAGTTTCTCAAAAAAATCTGTCGTTCGGAGTCGACGTTAAACTGTAGGTCCCGCCACCCACGTATAAAATCAACGCACAAACATGAGTGGTATGAGAAGCTAGCCCTTAATCCTTATTGAAGGGTTGTAATGGCCAATTATGTATGTATGTATGTACATATATGTTTCTAGTATGGTATATATGATTAAAAATGTAGAGAGAATTTATAAAGTTTATACACATTTTTGCCAAACAAATTTTGTTTTGGGCAAGCCAGTAACATACATAGTTTTATAAGGCTCTGCAACATTCTTCCTACACATTAGTGCTATACACATGTTGTTACAAATATGTTGTGAAACATTTTATTAAGTATTAATTTAGCTTTAAAAGCCATAAAATAACTCTTAAATTTTCTATACTAATGCTGTAAACACAATTAACACAACGCAGCAATCCCTCAAAAAAAATATAACGCATGGGTGTACATGGAATCACTTCACTTTAAAGGCAGGGCGACAACAAGCAAAGATTTTGCTGCTTTGCTTTTAGTCTAATTTATATTTTTATTCGCAGTAATTTGAGCGTGAGAACAATTGTACTGGCAATGCTAGGATTAGTGCTGTCCATACAATAACATACAGGAAGTATAGGTTATAAAAACGCGATGTATGAAATATAACGCCAAAGAGAAATGTTTTAGTGGCACTATTGATAAAGAATTAATGAAGTGTTTATTCTTTACTTGTTTTGCTTTGCTGCTGCTGGCTTTATTGTAATTAAGAGGCATGCAGCTTACCTTAGGCTGCAATTGCAAAACTGTTGTGCTTGCTGCTTTGCTTTTATTGTGTTTATAGCATTACATTTTCATTTGAATTAAGCTAGAATGTGATGACCAGAAAGTTTTGAACACTATAGAGCATTATCCATGTCGGCGTTCGTTAAGTTTAATATCTTGGAGAGAGTTTCAGTGTTTATAGCATAAGTTGCTAAATATTTAAAGTAAATTTAAATGGCTTCTAAACAATAGTACTACAGAATTATTAATGTTTCGAATTTTTGTAAAATTTTTGTGCATAATGTTGCTAAACATTTTCTGCTATAAACATGTTGTTAAACATTTTTATAGTGTGTTTCTTTTATTTTTAACATGGCTATCTAATGCTAATATATTTATATGATTTTATCTTATTTAAATACTATAATTTGTTTAATTTTTTTAATGTATATGTTTATGTATAATATGCATGTTGTTTGTATGTATATAAATAAATTGTAGTTTTTTTTCATTTAAATGGGCCTCATTTCTCTTAACTTACTTTATAATATGAATAATAATCTCAATAATAATATTAATAATATTTTGCAATAAATATATATTAATTCTTTTGTATTATAGCTGTAACTGTAAATATGTATATTTAACTGTTAGTTATTATTATTATTATTTTTAATACCAATATAATGTTTGTTTTTTTTATTTAAAGTTTAAACCAATTTTATTTTATTTAATTACATACATATGGCATTGATTTCATTTAATTTTTGTATTTTTGTATTTTATTATTTTTTCTATATCTTATGCTTTTAGTTTTCAAACAATATTTATTATCAATGTATACATATACTTGTGGTTGTTGATTTGTGGCTTACTTAAAAACGTATCGCAATTTTATTTTATTTTTATAGCTGCTGTTGTAGTTATATAGTTCTCTAGGTTTCCTTTTTCTTTATTGTAGCATTTTTACTTTATAGTACGGATTTCTCTTTATAGTGGCTTTTATAGTTTTCCAGGATTTATTTTTATTTTGGAATTTTATTTCATAAAATAACTGCTTTTATACTGTGGTTTCATCATCATCAATATTCCTCCTGTTAATTGAATGTTTTTGAGAGAGAAAATAAAAGAAATTTTTTTTATTAAATTTTGTTAAAATTTGTCAAAAAAATATGTCATTTATTTTTATTATTAAACATATAAAAAATGTTGTTAATATTTAATATAATTTATAAATGGTTATTAATTTAAATATAAAAGTCCATAATAAAAAGCTTTTTTAATACAATATTAAATGGCATTGGTTTAGTAGCATCTAAGTTAGTTTAAAAAAAATATATTAAATCGGATTAACAATTCCATTCTATCATAAACATGCTTTTTTATATTTATATATGTTTATATACACATATATATGTATATATTATTAAATCATTAAAGCAAAACATGCATTCAATTAAAAATTTTTAAAGTTAAATAAAAAATAATAATAAAAAAACTTAATATTTAATACTAAAAATCATTGATGGAGCATATATAAACAGAATTTTAAAACACCTTTAAAGATCGCATGACCTATTCACAAAAAAATCTTAACGTAGGTTTAATGTATACTTTAGTTATATAACATTTTAAGGGCCATTACTACAACTTGTCGTTAACTAAAGGGTGGATTTTAACGGGCAGATAAATTGTTTTTCGTTACTAAGTTAAGACAGAAGTGATCGTTAAGCTAAAGGGAGGATCAGTCTACCTTTAACGTTTAGAGGTCACTTTATATTTGAACTTGTCAATATTATATATTATTTTCATGATGGCAACTTCAAATTTAAACAAAATGAGCATATACAACAAAAAACAAAGCCCGCGGTTGCCACTGCGTTAAAAAAACTTGTGTAATTGAGCAATTTTATCGACATTGCTCCGGCGCTGCCATATTTTATCTGTAAGTTGTAATAACGAAAATAAGTTAAAGGTAACTTTCCAGTTCCCTTTAGCTAAAGGTACCTTTAACTAGCCCCAAGTTTAACGGCAAGCTGTAATAATTACCCTAAGTTTAACATTATTTTGTAAAGGATTTGTATTCATAAAAATAGTGTTAGCAAAGACCTTTCTTGCTACATTTTTAAACACAATTCTCTACCCAAGAAGTTTTAATGTGTCTTTAATGTACACATTAGTAGTTACAATATAATTTATATTTCAAATAAAAAATTTAGCAATGACCCTTCCTTTATTTGGGGTTGAGAAATGGGGATTATTTTCATTTCTTTATGAAATTTCATTGATGGTTTGGTAAAAATTGTTTGTTGGTGGGCACCTAAAGTCCTTATGAACTTGTACAGTGACACGCCCCGCTGCTGTTTTGCCTCCAAGTTAATCTATGTCAGAGTTTCGAATGATACTGTTGTTCGACTCGATCCGTATAAACAAATTCTATGTAGACAAAAACAGTAACAAGATGCTTTACAAAGCCTTTCATATCCCTAGCAAGGGACATACAAACGCAGTGTTATATGTAAGTTTATTATCAACATTATCAACACTGCTTAAAACACTTCTGTTGCCTAAAACGTTCGCCAATATTAAATGCAGTTGGACTTTAAAATGAAACATAGCAATCTAATGATTTTTTTCAATTGGTCATTAGATCTCTTCAGTCAGGATTACGACTTAGTTTCTCGCACCAATTATATGGTGTATGTTAATTTTATCCATAACTGGCGGGAACTACAGTTTAAAGTCGACTGCGAACAACAGTATTTTTTGAAAAACTTTCCGTGGCAATGTTTATTTTCTCTCAGAGTTTTTGACAGAAATCCTTTGAGAGGAAGTCATCGAGGAAATATTCTTTCAATTTTGCTTTGTTGGAGATGTCTGACATAGGGTTTGACCCACGGCCACACGTCTAATAAGCCAACACTCCGCCTATTATATTACAACGACTAGGTTAGTATTCTATGTTATTACTCCATTCTTGTAAATCAATCGCTGGCTGTAATTGGCATTTGCCTTTTGCGGGCTGGGATTACTTTATATTATATTCTATACAGTCAGATTTAAAAATATCACTGGGAAATAAGAAAAGTTATAATCCAGGCGTACTCCATTGGATAATTTAGTCGGTAATTTCTATACAGATGATTGAACCCCGCCAAAGTCTTGTAAGTGACCGCCTCTGGAATTGCGTTTTTTGAACATTTCGCTTGGTACTTTGGTGATAACTTGAAGAACGTTAGTTTTCAAATGTTTCAAAGTTAGGGGATCATCCGCGTAGACACAGTTTCTGAAATAGCTCCAAAAAAGTTTAACGACGTCCATTCAGGTCCCTAATATTCAATGGTAGGCCAAAAAATCGGTTATGATATCGCCATTGTAGTCTGCTTGTCGACGTAACAATCGAAAGAGAATTTTTAGTGGACAACTTTAAGGCATTTCCTTACAAAGAGTGGTAAGCATATGATCGAAAATCTTCACGAGCCCGTTTTATCCTTTGTATAGATATGAACAAGTTGAATTACTATATCCGAGGTACGGAACATCTGCATATAAAATCCTAAAATATATAACACCCAGAAATTTGGAGGCTATGGTTAGAATAATAGGATTCAAGTTCAATACAATCTGTCCTTTTGATAGATCCAGTATACTTTATGATTTTGTTATATGCTTTGAACAAGCCTTAGAAAGAAAATTAAATGGAAGTTTAGGAATAGGGACCATTTTGGGACATACATACAATGGGTCAAAAACAGATATTGAGCTCATAGTAAAATTCAAGGGTATCTTCTAAAGGGAGGTCTATGCCAAAAAAAAAAAAGGTGTGCTCAATTCAACATGGACGGAAAGTATATAAGACGAGATATAGTAATACTATTTGACCGTCAAGCCGCCATGCCAGCACTCGGTTCTTATGAGGTTAATTTGAAAATAATATGGGAATGTCGCCGTAGTCTAGCAGGTAGTGTGTTGGGTTCTTATACAAGAGGCCTCGGTTCGAACCCCACTTTATACATCACCAACAAAACGAAAGATGGACAAATATTTCTTCGGCGACTTCCTCTCAACAGATTTCTAGCAAAAACTCTAAGAGTGTAAATAAAAAATTAGAATGAAAAGTTTCTGAACAAATCTGTCATTCGGTGTCGTCTTTAAACTGTAGGTCCCGTCACTTATGAATAAAATTAACTCACATAACATAAGTGGTGTGCGAAACTAGGTCGTAATCTTCGCTGAAGGCTTGTAATGCCCAATTATGTCTGTATGTATGTAAAGACTCCCTTTTTAAATGTCCCTTGGGCAACAGAACCAGTAGAATCCATGGAATATCGTTGAGGCTACATACTCTGTTGAAACATTTGTGGCATACGGATGGATAAAGAACACAGAAGAGCAAGAGTAACGTAAGGTTTTTGGTCTCAAAAGTAAAATATTCCGAGCCCAAAGGGAATTTCGCGGGTATTTTCTACGTGGAAATCTATGACATTGAAAGAAGTATTTAGTTTAAATTGGATAAGAGGTACAAAGAACGTATTTTTCTTGGGAAGCCGGATCAGATAGGTTGGGAATATAGAGTCGGCGTTTTCGTTTCGGGCGTTTTCTAATTGGAAGTCTATATATTGAAAGAAGTGTTTAATTCAAATTGGATAGGAGTTACAAAGGACGTATTTTTCTGGGGAAGCTCTTTTCTAAATCACAGCTGATGTGGGAATTCTGGGCAGGTTGGGGTGATAACTTTGATACCAAAAGCTCACTTGAGGATGCATAACGGCCCATTGTGACGCCACAGGTGAAAACAGAGTCTGCACTGACCAAGTTCCACACACTAGGGAAGGAGAAGAAGTTGGGCTGCACAAAGAGAAGGAGGGCTTCTACGCCAATGATGGGCATGGCATTTTTGTTCGTTTTTTTCTTTTCATTTATAGTTTAAGGGTCTCATATTTCTTAACTTTTATTTCTAAATATTGAGCTACAGTTTCAATAAATTTTAAACACAAATTTTTTCTTTTTTCAAATAAATATTTACGGTGGTTATGAATCAATTCTGAGTATACATTAGTAGAGCACTAAACAAATAATAGTACGAGTAATACAATAATAATAACAATAATAATGATAATAAAGATGATGGTGTTGATAATGACGATGATTCAATATTACTTTAGGTTTGTATAGGTTTTCTAACTTCAATATGTGTATGTATGTATGTATGTATGTATATTTGAATATGTGTTTTTCTAAAGTACTTGTACATATTGGTGTATGTGTTTATTGGTATTTGTATTGGTATTTATAGTAAGGAAGAAAATTTAAATGAATCCATAAACTACCAGACTGTTAAGGACCAAGGATATAGACGCCGTTGTCGATGTAGCCATAAAATGTCCAACTGTGATAAATGTTTTGTTGTTTGTTTTTTATTGTTTTTTATGGTTTTTGTTTTTGTTAAATGTATAGAATATAAGAATAGAATAGAAAGTAATAATAAAAAAAGTATGTTTTTTATTTGTTTTTAGTTTTTAAGATTTATTTTTGCATGATAAGTTATTCAACATTTTTGTTTTCTTTTTTACAACACTGGGTCTATTTTTCTATTATAGTGTGTGATTACTTTTCATAAAACTGTAGGTGTTTCTTATAAACTAAAGGAGATTTATTGGAAAACTAAACAAATGTATATAAAAATAAATTTTACATTACTTATGTTAGTATTTGATGATGAAAAAAAAATTTATTTTTTTAAATTGTAGCATAAAATATAAACTAACGAACTTAATTGAAGATAAATATGTAAAAAATTTTTAAACAATAATAAACGAGTAAATGACCATAACATTTTATGAAAACAAACTATTTATTAAAGTAAAGATATGATTTAATTGAGTTGGATTATATAAATTTCTTTAAATTATGTACGACCCTAAACAGTACGAAAATACCGCATTTAGACAAATCATTGTTAAGTCCCAATTAGGTCAATTTATTTGGTCCACTAACTTACCTTACCACTTTGCATTGAAATAAAATTACGTTAATTTCCACTATTAGGAAGAGTATTTTTTAGCTCAATCCATCGTGGTCGCCGTGGTCTAGTAGGTAGTGTGTTGGCTTATTAGACGTGAGGCCTCGTTACAAACTTCAGGTCAGACATCAAAACGAAAATGTGAAAAAAATATTTCTGCGGCGACTTCCTCTCAGCAGATTTCTGGCGAAAACTCTGAGAGTAAATAAAATTGCCATGAAAACTTTCTCAACAAATCCGTCGTTCGGAGGCGACTTTAAACTGTAGGTCCCGCCACTCATGTATAAAATTAACACACACAATATCAGCGGTGTGAGAAGCTATTTCGTAATCCTGAATAAAGCGTTGTAATGACCAATTATGTATGTATGTATGTATGTACTATGTTTTTATTTAAGCTCCTAACTTCAGTTCCAGTTCAGGGATGTAGAGATGTAGATGTCTATTATGTGATAGCGCAGTTGACTATCCAACGTATCTAACATTAAGTGGCGGACGGTCTGATTCTCCCCCTTCTCTGCAAAAAATCAGATGTTTCGATATCCTTAATTCACCAGTTCAATTTAGCAGCAGAGCAGTTCCTCTTTTTTGTTCCGAATGTGTTACTTGTCCTTATCTCCGGCACAATCGAGTACATTCTTATCCTATTCTGGGATCACACAGTAAATTTTTAGTGTGGCTCACGCTTTTACTAGAGAGCCTACCACAAAGTATCCGAGTAAGGCTTGTGTTCAGGGGCTCAACTAGTGTGGGACTTATAGTGCGTGAGGCCACGGTTCAAACTCCAAGTCGGGCGTCTCTAACAAAATGAAAAATATTTCTTTGGCGACCTCCACTAAGCAGATTTCTGGCAAAAACTCTGAGAGTAAATAAAATTGCCATGAATGAGTTTCTCAAAAATCCCCACTCACGTATATAAAATTAAGACACACAACATAAGTGGTGTGAGAAAATTGATCATAGTCCTGACTCAAGGGTTGTAATGACCAATTATGTATGTAATGATATGACGTTCGATATTCTTCGTCACTGTAAAATCAGAAGTAAAGCGTTTTCTTCGCTACACTTGGAAAGAAATTCATAAACAGAGTTTTTTTTTGAACGACCAACACTCAGGGGATGGCCGCTACTTATGCAGTGCATTGTGTTGGAACTAGGAAATTATGTCATGGGAAGTAGGAAAGAGCGAGTAATGTTTGCGGACACTAGATTTGAATCTCTTTATACCATAAGTGACAGGAAAGACCTCTGCAGGAAGGGAATTCAACATACGAATACTCCGAATAACTAGCATAATTCACAAGCTGTCATCCAAAAGCTTCATAAATAGATTGTGCTAGAGAAAGTTCCACTTGAGGAGTTCTGACATCTAATTTCTTTATAATTATGCTGTTGCACAATTTATGTTGAAATGAATCTCATATTTAGAAGAGCAGGCAACAATTTGATTTTATTTCATTTAAATTTAATATTCTTAAGTACAATCATTTATACGAGCATTTTTTCGATTTCTTACAGATCAACTGATAATGGAGCACGTCAAATGCCTTAGTGAAATCAATGAGGACCAGTTACAGCATGATAAATATACTATTCAGCTGGTAAGTGGAAGTAACAGCTGAGTGTGAATTCACATTCCTACTTAGTTTTATCGTTAAAAAGTGGCATAACCACTATCTAAACTAGGGATTTATTTTGTTTCCGCATAGCCGTTCTTTAATGCTTATATTACAATTCATGTATTTTTATTTACATGACGTATACGTAATATTATCATTTTATTAAGTATTACTCATACGTCACGTTTCTTAAGTATTATCGCGAAAAACACAGATCGAATTAAAATTGTATACGATTTACAATAATACTCTTCAAGAAAAAGTTAGGATTCCAAAACATTTGGTTATTAAAACTTAGTGCGATTAAAATACTAGGATCGGCAGCCATCACAATAGGCCTAAATGCTGGCCTAAGTGGGACCTCTTCATTCGAGGGATCCGTCTCTTAACCTAACCTAGGAGGAGGTTTGTCCACACTTACTGTTTTTAAAGACTGATGCTCACAAATATATTCGATTTAAAAATTTTATACCAAAGAAAGTTTCCATAATGTTTTGTTTTATAATATTTTTAAATAATATTTTAAAAAACAGTTACGAACTACTTTTGTTATTTACAAGGGGTTCTATATTATGTTAGTTTTAATTAAATGAAATGCTAACCTTTTAAAAGAATGTAAAGAAAATAATACGAAATACAATGGATAGCATAAGTGGTAGATGGGTAGGGTGTTGTCTGTATAATATTTTTATTTAAAACAAAATCTCAAACAAAAAAGTTTTGCGTGAATACTAAAAAAGAATATGCTTTTACTAATATAGTGTAAAATTTTTGACGGTGTAGACTTTTTGAGTTTTCCTAGCGCAAAACTGTTCGAATAGTGTTATGCCGGAATCTACAGAATTTAGACTTACACCTCTAAGAGAGTTCTACAGAGAGTTCTAAGTTCTAAGAGTTCAAATTAAAATTATGATCTGACGGTGAAAGATGTTTAGTATCAGATCAAAAACTAAAAAGTTATTCTCGAAAAAAGAGTGATGAAGGAATACATACTGACCATTAAAAAAGAATTGTCACACACTATCCCCTCTTTCCTTTCTCCTATAAAACTACAAAGTTGCCTTGTATGAGGTAGGCTCAGGGACTTAACTGGTAGGGATCTCCAAACAAACTGTCAAAGCAAATAGTAAATATTCGGGAATAAACTTACACGTTGATATGATGCTCGAAATACTGTGCTGCTGAGCTAATCATGTGGATTGTCATGAGTATTGTCTAGAATATCCTATAATGATCTTTAAGTGGGTATGAGTGTCCACATCTCTTTTTCCGTCCAAATCCGAATTATCGCCGTTTATTTACATAGGATCTTAAAGATTATTCCGTTTCATACTCCAGTAGTCAGTACTTTTCCAATGCACTGCTTGAATAGGAGTCATTTCCTAAGAGCTTGTCTCAAGAAAAAAATCATTTTGATGCTGTTTTTATAGTGTAAAGTTGAAGTTTACTTCTCTGTAAACTTTACATATTTTGCCAGCAGTCTGCCATGCAGTATTCGTGCTTTTAATGCGCAGACCTGTGGCATCACAAGTGACCTTTTGGTATCAAAACTGCCGCTCCAACCTACCTAGCTATGTACCTACCAGCCCTGCAGTGCCAACTGTTTCTATAATATTTTTGGAAAGCAATAATTTTTGAAACGGAAAATATTTCCCAAAACAGTGTGAAGAAGAAGTCTTCTTCCATTGGACAAGCTTTATAGTAGCTTAATGGATTTAATTTTTCCGGAACTATTACCTTTCAAAGCCACCTACTGACAATTTATAACCTAATACCCCGTAATATTAACATTTTCCTGATCTATAGACGCCAATACAAAGGACTGTAGATTTTTTAACCAACAAAATTCCCGCATAACATCGTCGTCGCCGTAGTCAAGTAAGTAATGCGTTGCCTTATTAGACGTGAGGTCATACATCTCCAACAAAACGAAATCCGAAAAAATATTTCTTCACCGACTTCCTCTCAGCAGATTTCTGGCAAAAACTCTGAGAATAAATAAAAATTGCCATGAAAAGTTTCTCAAAAAATCTGTCATTCGGAGTCGACTTTATACTGTAGGTCCCACCACTCATGTATAAAATTAACACACTCGACATAAGTGGTGTGACAAATCAGGTCGTAATCCTGACTGGAGGATTGTAATGACCCATTACGTATGTATGTCTGTAAGTCCTGCATCTTGTATTATTAGGAACTAGGAAAGACGTCTACCATATAACCACTTATGTTTCCCACTGTATACGTACTTGTATTAATTTTTTTAATAGAAAGGACAATTAAGTAAAAAACTTTATACGAAACTAAAAACACATACACGTACGTTTAACAACAAATGAAAAACAAATGAAATATAATTAAAGAGAAACAAAAAACATGAAAACAAAAGAAAACTTAATTTTAATGCAGCTTATACGGCATATACACATAAACAACAAAGAAATCAAATTGAATACAAAAACAAAAACAACAACAATAGTAGAGAGATAAATAGAACAAAAGAAAAATACTCAAATACTTGTTAAGTTAAGTTTATTAAATGAAAGCAAAAAATATTCAAATGAATTTGTGGTTTACCTCTGATCTGCATTTATATAGAAATGTATGTATGTTTGTATACGAGAGCAATAGAAGAGAAGTTAAACGACAAAGGCGCAACAGAGTGAGAGAGCGAGAAACACATACCAAAAGATAGGAAGATGAAGAGCAATTTGTATGTGTTTGGTATGCCATAAACAAGGACACATTGTTTTTAATTATGTTGTAGAGTATAAATGTATATGGAGTAGTAGTAGTAGTGGTAGTGGTGATGGTGATGATAGTCGTAAATTATAACAATTTATAGAGCAGCACATCATTGTTGTTGTTGTTGATATTTTCATTATGTTCGGCAGTTTTGTTTAGGTTTCGTTGTTTTCAAGATTTATGTTGTGTATACAGATTGTGTGCATGTATATGTAAGTGTTCGTAGTTTACCAATATCCATGTCGCATAAGAAATCATTTAATATTGTGCAGCATTATGAGATGCGTTGCATGGTGTTGTATTATGGTTGTTGGTAGTTGTGTGGTATTAATTGTATTTAAACACAGTTTATTGGTTTTATACGTGTGCATGTATGTGTGTATATGTTTTTATATTTATTCAAGCATAAGTGCAAATGAAATTTTGAACACCCACATATGTTTGCGAAATAAAACAAGCAAATGAAAACGCAAAAAGGAAAACAAAGAGAAATGAAATGTTTTTCATTGTATTGTTATAGACACACATATGCACACACACGTTTTATTATAAAAGAGCGGTTTGCATTAAGTGTAAGCAGTTTTAAAAAGAAAAAGAAAAAAGAATGAGAACAAGAAAAAGAAAATGAAACAAACTTCACTGATTAGATTTTCTTTAAGCGTTCCCAAGACCAAGAGCTGTTGGAAAACAAATAACGGCAAGAAGAAAAAATAAAAAAAAAACAAACGAACGTTGGAGCAAAAAACGAAAATAAAAACAGAAACCCAGTAGAACAAAGGAAACAATTACAAAAGAAAAGCAAAATTCAAATCAAAAGAGAAGGAAAAAGAGAGAAAAAAAAACAACAAGTAAAACAAACAATGGCCGAAGTGGTTAAAAGCAAATTGTTGTTGTTGTTGATTTTTTTATGAGTTTTTGTTTTGTTATTTGTTGTTGTTGTTTATTTGGAATGGACGTGAGTAATTTTATGTTTTTGGTTTGTTTATTTATGTGTGTTTGTATGTTTACAGTATAAAGGTTGTGGATAAATGTTTGTGTGTATGTATGTTTTCGCAATTTAATGGCGTGGAAAAGAGGATGGTTATTGTTGTTGGTTTCATTTTTATTTATTTTTTCGTTTCAGTTTTTTTTTTTTGAGGATTAATGTTGAATTGAAAGGATTTTTTTGTTTTTGTTTTTTATGTCCATGATCAAACAAACAATGTTGTGAATAGTGGTTGTTGTTGGTTTTTGAGTAGGTAGTTGAAGGTGAGAGGATGTGAATGAGAAAAACAAAATAGAAATAAAAGAAAGAATACAAACAATATGATAAAGAGGTTTCATTTAAAATTATTTTTCATATTTTTTTTCGTTTACAATAAGATTACAGTTGTTTTGTTGTTGTTTTATTTTGTTTTCGTAAATTTAATACTACAAAAAATAAGTTTTTTAAAGTTTTTTCTTTTGTTTTAAATTTTTGTTTTGTTCTAAAGTTTTTTTTGTTAAGCCGTAACCACTAAAAAGCAAAATTTAATGCAATAAGCCATTTTAAATAGACACCAAAAATGATTATCTTGAAATAAATTGTATTGGAAAAATATAATGATGATG
Source organism: Sarcophaga subvicina (assembly GCA_936449025.2). NCBI lineage: Eukaryota > Metazoa > Arthropoda > Insecta > Diptera > Sarcophagidae > Sarcophaga > Sarcophaga subvicina. The sequence continues at coordinate 28,294,127 of OW388084.2, forward strand.
GTTAAACGAAAAGAACGTCTATTTATTCTGCCTTTTCTATACTTTTTTTAACTCATACAATACATTTTATATGGTGGAAATACATTGTTTCTGGTTGTTATTAATGTTTGAAATCAGCTCATAAACAATTATAGGATAGCGATAGATTTGGTCGTTTGAAGTGGGAATTTATTGAAAATCGCCAGGAATATATGAAAAGCCATGCAGCATTGTATTCTACACGACTAAATATTGCAATACAAGTTAAAAATTATTTGGACGTGACTTATAGTGACTTTGAAGTTTTGTTTCAGTCAACTTATAGTCCAGATATTAACACGTTCGACTGCTAATTCGAATCGTTCATCAACTTTTCACAATATACACTAAAATTTAACAGAATTCTTATATTTTTCAATACATACCTGAACTATATCGGGTGGGCCATCTCTTTGAACCCGGTAATACTTATGTCATTCCGTTCTGTCTCAAAATTCAGTATATTTTCTCCACTAAAAGTGATGATTTACGCTTGAGCAACGTTTGTCAATGAGAAACTGTACCATCATGTCGATTTTGCCAAAAAAATCTATTTTTCGGATGATGCTCACTTTCATCTTAAAGGGTACGCTAATAAGCAAAATTGCCGGATTTGGGGCTCAGAAAATTCACACGTGGTCTAACAGAAGCCAATGCACCCATTACGAGTGACTGTTTGGTGCGGCTTGTGGAGCAGAGGCATCCTTAGCGCATATTTCTTTGGAAAAGAGGACGGTGCAACCATTTCGGTCAATGGAGACATCTATCGCACCTTGATAATCGATGTTTCTTGTACCCGCTATTCATTGTATTGATGTGAACCATGTTTGGTTTCAACAGGATGGTGCAGCTTGCCGCACAACTCATGTCACAATCGATTTTTGCGTCAAACATTTGATGGCCTTTTAATTAGCCGAAGTGGTGATGTCAATCGGACGCCAAGAAGCAGCGATTTGACACCGTTTGACTGTTTTTTCTGAGGTGCCTTTAAAGAAAAGTGTTATGCCAACAATACAGAGACAATTGAGCATTTGAAGGCCAAAGACAATTGGCCGGATATTTTTTGGTGCGGCTTGTGAAGCGAAAGCACCGTTGGACAATTTTCTGTGCGAGGTCGCCAATGAAAAGTGCTATGCCGACTAACCAGAGACAATTGAGCATTTGAAAGTCAACATTCGTGATGCCATTGCCGAGACACAACCCCATACACTCGAAAAAGTACACGAAAATTAGTCCGATCAAATGAGGTACTGTGAGGCCAATTGCGGCAGTCATATGAATGAAATAATATTCTATTTCTAACAGCAACAATCGTACTTCACAACAAAGAAATTAATTTAGCAAAGTTTTAAACCGTTTTTGTTTGATTGTATTTTTAAATTCAAGCTTTTAAATGACCCGCTCTATACTATACTACTTTAAAGGAAAATTTATTTTGGCATCAAGAACTGAACGGAACAAGCAACTACGAATACAGTCACGAGACCAAATGCTACGAAAATGCGAAAGCACAGAATCTGAATTCAAGCCAAAATCTTTGGTGAATTGGGCATCGTTATTGACTGTATGGCATTTGAAACCACTTTCGACTCCGGATTTATAACAAAAATATCAAAAAGAATAGATTTTGAGAATACTTTTCAACTTCCAAAGAACATCATCAAAGAAATCATTGATGATTCAACATCGGACTATAATGTTGACTTTGAAATATTTTCAGATTTTCACTTAAATTAACCGATCATTGTAATGTTATACAGTCGTCGTGGTCTAGTAGGTAGTGTGTTGGCTTGTTAGACGAAAAGCCAGGGTTAGAGCCCCAGGCCAGACATAAAAACAAAATACAAAAAGTATTTCTTCGGCAACTTCCTCTCAGCAGATTTCTGGCAAAAACTCTGAGAGTAAATAAAAAATTACCATGAATAGTTTCTCAGAAATATGTCGTTCGGAATCGACTTTAAACTGTAGGTCCCACCATTTGTATAAAATTAACACACACAACAGAAGTGGTGTGAGAAACTAGGTCGTAATGGGTCGTAGTGGCTATAAAAACAACCGTGGAATAAATTCAGTGCCACGACTTACTAAACTGGAATATTACGTAGCTAGAAAGTGTGTATATCGCCTGAAACACTGGCCAAGAAAGCCAAATGTGACTGGAGCAATAGCGTGAAATTACATGGTACTTAAGAGGTAATAACAAACATAAGTCACGATTTTGACGTAGCTATTACAATACAAGTGAATTTAGACGTGATATTTGTGTTGTCTTCTTTTTGGTAAATAAATTATTTACAATGACTTCATTCCATTACAGTGAAAATTAGCAAATTATGCCACTTGTAGGGAGATCAGTCAAGCCTAGTCTGCCCTGGACATGAGTTCCGTACGATTTTCATTAAATCTAGCCAAAGGAACCTCATAATAGTTATAATTTAACACTGACCCCTGAGGATTCTACACTTATTTCTGTAGAATGAAAGATTTAGAGGCTTTCAGAATTTATCAGTCGAACTTGTCTTGCCAGAAGTGATTTGGATTAAATCCATATTCTCATTAAATTGTCAATATGACGGGGAAATCGATGTCGTGAATAATTCGTTATTACAACCCTTGAGTCAGCATTACAATCTAGCTTCTTACATCACTTATGCTGTGTGTGTTAATTTTATACGTGAGTCGCGGGACCTACAGTTTACAGTCGACTCCGAACTACAGACAGAGATGATGTCGCTGAAGAAATTTTTTCTCATATTTGGTTTTTTTTTGAGATGTCTGACCTGAGGCCAACACACTACTTACTAGATTATGGCGACTTTAACCGTAGATCGAGCTTTGTATCGAAAATGATACATTTCAATTTTTGAGGCTATATAACTTTAATTCAGAAAAAGTTAGATGCCTGATATTTTCATAATTCGTTAGTATTGTTATCGCCATTATTTTAAACCAAATGAAAAAAGAAAATTTCAAATAATTCTGGCTTATGTATCATTTTTGATACATACGACTTTCCTAGAGACTTTGGTGTCGTGTATGTAATTTTTTTAAGATTTCAAAAATTTTGTGAAGTTTTATCGTAAGTAATACAATATTTATGGTTTTTGAGAAAGAATTGAAAGTTAACGAATTGAACGACGAAAGTGAAAAGGTTGAATTTTCTATTCTTGATATGTTCTTGATATTGATTGAATTAGTCGTACTCTAGTATGTAGCGTGTTACCTTATTAGACGTCAGACCAAGGTTCACACCTCAGGTCAGACATTTCCAATTTATAACGAAAGGTTGTAATGACCGATTATATATGTAATATTCCTGCTGCTAAAGACTATGAAGACTTATGAACTGAAGAAAGTATCGGCAGGAACAAACATGGACAACAGGATGTTTATCGCCAAAGATGGTACTACTTGGAACAGAACAAACTGCCTTTAATAGTTTGGGATGAAAAATATTACCCATTTTCCATTTTCATTATCAATCATTCGCTTTGAATCATCATTTAAACCTATTACGCCTTTTCGAAAAATGAACTGAAAGTCTTCCAGCCTTTAATAATCATTCTTAAAGCATTTTTTTGAAATTCGAATGAAAAGGATTTTTTTCTAAAAAAAAAATAAATTTATCTTAATTTTTTGTTAGAAAATTTTAACCATTTTCATAAAACTTTTATTACACAACTTGTAGTTTTATGTAAGAAATAATACTATATACATAGTTTGGGATTAGCTAACATACTTTCAGAGCAGCCCATATATCCTTTTTAAAGATTTTAAAAAATTTAATTTTTTGTTCGCCTAAAATATAAGAAAATTAAAGAAAATATGTTTATATAATGATGCTTATATTTTTATGTTTCTTTTTGGTATATTTTCATCTCAAATTAAAGTTTTTAGCAACAGAATTTTAAAACTTTTTAGTTTTATTGTGAAGAATGAAAATTTCATTCAGAGATTTTAATTGAAATTTGGTACTTAATGATGGAATACTGTACAGTGGTTGTTAGGGAAATGAATTTAAGGATATTTATATAAATCATGGTTCATAAAGAGATTTACGGAGTAATGCTTGGTATTGATTTATGTTTTCTTTCTTTTCCTTTTGTTTTGTTTTATTACCCTTTCAACTCATATTTAATTTTGTCGCTGTAGATAACTAATTGAATTTGATGGTCGTTATAAATTTTGTGGTCCACCGAAGTCGAATTGACAGTTTTAGATTCAAGTACATGCTACGTGCGTAGCAACTAATTATAGCCGTATCCAGGAAACCAGAGAGGAATCAAAGAGAGAAAATTGTTATTGACATAATCGATGTTCTATTGTAACGGGAAACTTTTTTGCCTCACATGACGTCGGCAACAAATATTTCTAACGAATCACAAGAATGGTTTGTACCATCAGGTTTCAGCCAGCCCTCAACTGAGAGTGTTACTGATGCGAGTGACAATAAGCTGTCGCATCTAAGCAATTGGAAACTTATAAATCGCCACAAAGCAGGGTGCTAGACGTCAAATTATTACCATTTAGAAAGAAATAAAACCAAGCTGAAATTAAGTGCTTGATTTTAATGTAAAAAACCATGCCAATGTACATCATGTCAAAATTCTTGGCGCAAATTTCATAAAAGTGATAATAAAATGTAATAATAAAGTAAACATATAGTTTTATTAAAATGAATTAAAATATAAAATTTTTTAACAAAATCTATCAGTAATCGCGACAATTCCATGTAATGCAAGTATGTATTAAAAGTGATACATAAGTTAGAATTATGAAGTTTTTTAAGGCTCGATCTACGGACCTTTTAATCAAATTAATTTATCCTGTCAATGACACACGCATTTCGTATCTTTCTGTCTTATTTGGATTCATACTTCGGTTTATTTTTCACATCGCTTGTGCTCATCATACCTCTTATATAGAGGTCTAGGTTAGTTGTTCTAATAAGCTAAAGAGTACTGTTTTAAAACACTCTGAAAAACAGTTTGGGAATCACTTTTTTTTTCCTATCTACAACTCATTTCATTCTTCCGTTTACTAACCATCATTATATTTTTCCAAATAAAATCGATTTTTTTTATTTTGTATTACAAAAACCATAATTGCACTTCCACAAGAGAGAAAGCAAAAGAAAGAGAAGGAAAATAATTTTTTTTTGATGAATCAAAACAAAACACCGTTTAATTTCACAAACAATTAGTTAAGAAGAAGAAGAAGTAAAAAACAGTAACAAAAACAACATGAACCTTTCCACCTAAGAAAAGAGAGAGAAAACGAAAAAACGAAAAACTTACTCTGTATCGGTTATACTGGTGAGAGGAGCCAAAGGCTGCATGGGTGCCACTATACTTGTGGATGGTGGCGACGAGGCTCTTGAACTATGACGAGAGCCATTCAAAGTATGCCGATGCATAAGACCTGGATTGTTAATATCATTGACCAGGCCCGCATGATGTGCATGTGGATGATGTTGATTGTGATGACCACCACTACTGAGGATCTGTTGTGAACTGTGTAAGGCAGGGGATTGTTGATTATGTTGCAGACTATGTTTGCGTGCCGAAGCCAAATGATCCTCTTCGGCTGTATAGGGGAAATGATAGCCATTCTTATCCGAACCCTCGGACATGCGATCCGAATGATGATCGGGATGCTGTTGCTGCTGCTGCTGTAAGTGCCGTTGCTGTTGCTGTTGATAGTCATTGCGCAGCAGTGAGTGTACCGAATGCAAAGAATCGCCAGGATAAATGGGCGGTTGTTTCTTCAAACTATAATGATTATCCCGTGAGCCATAGACATCCGGTGCTATGCGCTCCTTGGACATATAGGGTGAACCCAAGGTTCTTTGTTTGTCATAAATGCTATCGCTTAAGTAGGCATTCTCGTTGTGAAATGTCCGAATATGATTCACAATCTGTGTGCCACCACCATTACTAGAGCCATTATTGCCATTTGTACCGCTACTACTGCCATTATGGCTGCCATTCTGATTCTGATTACCATTGGCCGTGGAGCCATTATATTCCTGCTCACTGCCATAATGGCTGGGTGGTTTATAGTTACTGATATTGGCTGCTATGCCCTCATATTGCACGTAATTATCCGTTCTGCGGCCATACAGGCTTTCCCGCTCCAGACCATCATAACTATCAGTGGTGCGTGCATTTTGCAAGTTTTCCAATATCGAAGGGGTCATATTGATTTTATTATGATGCTGTTGCAGGTAAGAGGTATCGGTGAGATCTGGGTTGGGTAAAGGATTCGGTGAAATGGTCATCTTCTGGCCATGATGTATATGCTCATTATCGGAAGCAGTTTCCTGGGACCATCTGCCCATATTGGGCGGTGATTGCAGGTAGGCATCAGGCAATTGGCTAGACCAGCGTGGTGCATATACGGGCTTATTTACACTGGGAAACAGTTGAGGACTTTGTACTACATTCAGTTCCGGCGGTGTGGTGGCCTGCACATGTTCGGTAATATTGGGCAGGAACGAGGGTGTTAAACTCACCGCTGTGCTGCGATGAGTGCTAGTCCCAGTACCTGTGGTAGAAGAACGATTTGTTCTGGACTCATCATCATCACTGGAATGGCTCGAAGCCAATTCTAAAGAGCGACCATCTGTTTCGGAACCAGAATCCGAGTCTTTTCTATGCCTGCGTGACTTCCGTTCATGATGTTGACCACTTGTGGTTGACGATTCGAAACCTCTTAGGAAACTGGGAGCATCACTGTTCGAGTTATAATTCGATGTAGATGTGGAGGTTTGCCTTAATTGGCCATCACTGGGGGAAGAAAGACTTCAAATTATTTAATATTCGTTTGCTAATCAAAATTTAAGAAAAAGAAAATCACTTTTACTAACCTATAGGGACTTGAACTGGTCTTGGCTGTACTTCTTGATGTTGTGCTGGACACACTTATACCCACGTTTCTTCGCTGAGTATCATAGCCGTTGGCATTGAGAAAGTTATTGGGTCGATTAGTGCCATTAACATTGTGTGAACTGTTGCTTACGACCATAGATGAGTCCAGCAAGGGTACCTTGCGTCCCATACATCTTAAGAAGGTTCTTTGAAGATTTTCCCGTACCCTTTTATTGATGATACAATAGCCAACCAAACAGAATATGGCATGTAGTACTACCACACCTGATAATAACATACTCAATAGCTGGGAACTTTCGGAGGCTGCTAATACAGCCAATACCCACATGACACCCATTAGGGGGAGAGAAACCACTGATAGCCATAGTAAAGTACGTAAATTACCGAAACCAAGTACATGATCTTTAAGAGTAAATGCTGCCTTTACGGAAACAAAAAGTATCAACAGATTGACAACTGACATGCCGGCTATAGGGCCCACAAGCCACCAGACCACTGGTTCATAGACGGATAACCAACAGCTGTAATGGGAAAAAGGTGTCATTGTTAATTAAAGAATTTGTTTTTGTAATATGGAAACATATCTCAACGTCAACTCAAATATTTAATTCATTATCGAGTACTTACAACAAACTATTCCCATATTCATGAGCTCGCACACCCACCGATAGGCCAACAACAATGGCTGGAGCACCATAACCCATTGCAAAGTAGAAACCCATCGGACCATGATTAATATCACGCATCTCCGTCAACATACGATATAAATGCACACAATCAACCGTCGTCCAGCCAAATGCCGCCAACCAAAAGTAATGCAAACAAATGGCAATCAACTTACAGGGGAATTCATTCTCCAAGAGATTTCGTCGTGATTGCATGCCAACAAAGAACAACAATTCGGCAAAGAACACACACAACACGATATTCTGATGGATGGTATTCGAATTGGTTTGTTGGCCACGCAGCAAAGCCAAGGCGATGAGTACACTGAGCAAAACGGGCAGTGAAACCAAAAAGGCTGAATACGAAGTAATTTGTACGAGTAGAGATGGTTCGGGTATATCTTCGGGATCAATAACATCCACAATGACAGCATAGTTGGAGATATGGGTGCAGGTACAATTGACCACAATCGGTTGTTGAGGCACAACATGCAACATATTATCATAATCAGGTATGTCCGTTTGGCAGCCAAGGCGTGTCCATTGATTGGTAAAAGAATTCCAGCGTACACACTGTGGATTAGAGCGTGGACCGAAGCGTGTAATATCGATATCCAACCACATTTGTAGTTTGATGGGTTGCGAGAGATGAGGTGAACCCAGGGATCTGTAGGTTATATGTTTTGGGGACTGCTGCTGCTCATTCGGGTAGATAACCTCCACCTGGCGCTTGACCAATCTTCGATTGCGATAGAAGGCCTCATTTTCACCCTTTTCTTGGGAATCCAGAGGCTCTTGGGAGGTGTCATAATTATTGTTATTGTGCGGATTACCATTATCGTGTATATCTTCAGGGGAATCGATAACCTCTTCACCCGAATTACCATGGAATTCTATATTGTCGTCGAAGTGCACATTTATATGGGGTTCTTCAACATCCTCTATCTCTACCGCTTCATTACTGTCCTCCTGGCGCGAAGATATTGCAGGTGGTGGTGGTATTTCATGTGCGGTTATGCGTATATTTTCAATCATATGCTCGTCACTAGCTGAGCCCGATGAAGTGGAACCAGCTGAAGAAGATGGCTTTTTGGGCACATCAAACACTTCAATGAACTCCTGCTCTGAGGAGCCCGACACTGAAAACGTTTTTTGTGATGAAATCTTACGATATGGTATCTCAATGCGTTTCTCTTCAGCCTCGCTAGAGGGCACTAGTATAGCCAAGGATAGTATAGGCGAAGCCACCTCAATATCTACGCCCCATCTGCGTGTTATAGTTTCATCGAACATATCCGGCAATAGCTGACCCACATCCTTATACTGGGCATATGAAACGATGGCCTTATAATCACTGGAACCATGGGTTACCTCATTACTCTCGGGGGGGCTTATGCCCAGCATATCCAAAGGCACCAATACCTTGGTGAACTTATCAAATTTACTTTTATCCTGTATGTAGTTATTGTACTTGGGAAAGGTTATGACGGGCTTCTGTTTGGCTGAGTGCTGTAGGAAGGCACTGGTATCTGGTAGAATAACACTTTCGGTGGTAAAAGCATTGGGCTTTAGGTACTTGGTTTTGTGATATTCACTTAACTGTTCGGGTTCATAGCCAAACAAAGACTCCATTGTAACAATGTCCAGGCCAAAAGCCACATTGGGTTGTACGATTTCAAATGGATTGGTGTAGGTATCATGTTGAGACCGGGCCAACACCACCATGTATTTGTTAAAGGCATCTAGTAAATCATCCGGACCCCGCTGGATCAATTCCGTGGCTCGTTTCCATTCTTGGCCATATTTGCGATCTAAAATCACACTGGCCGCCTCCACTAGATTCTTAATGAAATATTTATCCTGGGAATGAGTCAAGTTTAAACCATTCTGCATCAGCTCATAATTGATCAGCTCCTGTAATAGGCCTTCCGTTACCAAAAGATCAGCACCATATAAGCGATCATGGCTAAATTTCATTTCATCCGATAGGTATTCCATTTCGATCTCATTGGACCAGACATTAGTGTTTTCGGTATTTAGGAAGGAAGACTCCATTTTGTAACGCCTATGGTCTTTTACTACCGGCTTCTTGTGGCTCTTGGAACGATCCACTATGACGCAGGCCTTTTGCAAGTTTTCCGCTGTTTTAATGGCCACAAAAGAGTTCAATTCCAGTTCCATTTTCTCCATTTGCGATAATTGTTTGCGCAACTCTACGAACGGCTCAGAGGTGCAGTTAAACATGTCAGGCATATTCCAGCCGCCCGATAAGTTATCACAAGAACGTTGACCTTTGCCTTTGGCAGGATGGGGACAATTTTCTACAGTGGTACTGCCCAATGGAGTACGAGGCCACCATACCCCCGCGGCAAAAGAACGTGGACAGGCATCATACACTACTTCACAGCCATTTAAAGTTACCTCGGCATAGGGATTGGAACAAGAATCACATCTGCGGCCAATTACGCCCTCACGGCATTCACACTGGCCCGTTAGAGGATTGCAGGCACTATTGAACGAACCTATGGAATAGCAATCGCATGGTATACAGGCCGTTTCATTGAGCGGCTGATAGTGATTGGTTTTACAATGGCAGAGGCCGGTGGTTTTGTGGCAATCGGGATGATAACCCTGCTTGACATTGCATTTGCATGGACCACACACTTTCTCACCCCACCAGCCGCCTGGACAAGGCTGTTGTACGGTCTTCTCACAATATTCGCCGTGTTGATATGTTGAATTGCATTCACAGTGATATCCCCTTAAGTCGCTAACATTGGCACGACATATGCCTGCCGCACAAGGCTTAACGGTGCAAATGGGCAGACAATCCACACCCACATACCCCGACAAACATTCACATTGAGCCTTATCCCAGCTGGTAACACATGTCGAGTGGCTGGGACAGGCAGCCGGGCATTCCGCCTTTGATACACAACCATCCTCTACATTTTCACGTATTGTTGGACGCGTTAGCACCGATTGAGCAGCTCCTATGCGTACATCTTGTATGCAGCCTTCATAAGGCAACAGATCTCCTGCTTGGCCTATGGATGTGTCAGCATTTCCTATAACTATTTTGCCTACATAAAGGCCTTGAATTTTTAATGAGATTGGCACTGAACCCACACGTTGTCCAAAATCCACTGAAAATTGTAGTTCCGAACCCAACCATTTGATTTCAATGCGATGCCACTCACCATCAGCCAAATAAGCACCGGCCAGAAACATGGGTTCATTGTCGTAAATGTAGTACAGGATGCCGTTTTTCAAACATATCACCGCTGAACTATTTTGGCCAATTTGTATTTGTATCAGGAAAGCATCCTCTTGGCGAGTCCTCAACGACAACGAGGTAATCCAGGGCAGTTGTATGGGCCTTAGTAATGGATTAAAACTTAAACTGCCATCTCCTAAGAAACGCCATGGGGCGGGTATAGTATCTTGACATTGATTGCCTGCAAAACCCTCCGGACACTCACAGCTGTAGATATTCCAGCCTTCGCGGCAGGCGCCACCATTAAAGCATGGTTCAGAGGAACACAAAGGATTCTTTTGCGGGCAACCGGATATGGTGCCATTATCTGCCACGTAAGAATTTAAATCCACAAAACGTTCATCTATCCTGAGGTCTGATATACAGCCTACAAAGTCCTGATTTTCAATGGGAAAGTGAGCAGGTATCCTTGGCAGGCCACCAACTTGCAAGGGCCCCGTCAAATCCAAGAATCTGTGGCAGGTTTCGGTAAGCAGAGAGCAACGTTTATCCAATTTTAAGGAAGTCTGATTGGCACAATTCCATTTCTCACCCAAATTACCGGCCAAAGCAATTGCTGTATCGCAGTTATCCAGAATCAAAGTGACCGTGCGATTAAGGTAAACTACCTCCACTTCATGCCACTGGCCATTGGATACCTTGTGTTGCTGACGTATGCTTACCTTCTCAATACGATCGCCTAAAGAAAATGAAAACGCAACATGTCCCTGTACTATTTCCAAGGCTATGAAGTCATGCAATTCATTGTAACGGCCATTGTACAGCAGCAAACCATTCTCATGCACGGTGGCAAAACGTAATTTCACATTGAAACGATGACGTTGCTTAAGGCTTTCGAACGTAAGGAAGGAATTGCGTGAGAACGAACGCGAACGCAATTCACAGGTGGCTGTATAGGGTGGCGGTTGGGAGCTCAAGTAATTATTCATGCAGGATAAACCACCCTCACAAATGTCTGACATACAGGGTTTCAGTTTTCGAATATCGTTTTCGCAATTAACACCCGTGTGAGAGGGTGGACAGACACAAGTGTAGCCACCCTCACGGCGTACACAGGAGCCGCCATTCTCACAGGGATCAGAGTAACACAAATCCACTTCGGTGTCACACAAATAATGTTCTTTGCTGCCAGTAAAGCCCTCCGGACAGGAACAGGCAAACGTGTTAACCGGATAAATGGGTCTGAATAACACGGTATCGCTGTGTATAAATTCAGAGGCATTGCCGAATTTCAAGACCGTCAGACACTCCTCAAAGTTCAAGCATGGCTCACGTACACATAAATTATCATCGAAAGGTAAAACCTCTACAGTGGCCAGTCTAGCCAAAATGGCTCTGTTCAAATACACTCTCTCCTGCAAATACTGTGGCGTGTAAAACTCTTCATGCGAAACATCTGGTCGCTTGGCCGAAAAGCTGACATTTAAAATGCGTGACGTAACGTCGGTATCATCCTGTATGGAGAAAATGAAAATGTTTTCCTTGGGACAGGGTATTATGGCTGCCAGACCATCCAAAAAGAAGTTCAGCAAGGGTGAGAGAAATGCCTCCTCTGTCATTTCATTAAGTCGCACGGTAACAGAATTAAACAGCATGTCTTCGGTAATTAAACGCACTGCCAGCTGCATAATTGCCTTGGCTTCATTAATGCCATCCGTAACGGATACTTCCATGGTTGCAAATTTGGGCACATTTGTATTCAATTGAGGACTGAGGCTTAAACCCCCTGAAGTTTGATTTAATCTTATCAAATTAGCATTATTGCCCGACAATATGCGATACGTTAGCTTGTCACTGACATCGGCATCAAAGGCTGGTATGCGTCCAATATCGCCGCTGGGAAAGTGATCACGGAAATTATTGAATATCACTTGGAAATCTCTTAAGACAGGAGCATTATCATTAACATCGGTTACCAGAATTTCCACATGGGCATCATTACGCAAAGGAGGACTGGCGGCTCGTATCACCAATTCAAATCTCTTGCGATTGGACTCATAATCCAACTCCGTCATGGTTAAGAGTTGAGCTCTTTCACTACCCGGCCTTGTGACTAAGGAAAAAGCATTTGAATCATCACCACCTATTATGGAATAATGGACCACAGCATTAACACCCTCATCAGGATCATGGGCATGTATCTCCCCTACCACCGAGCCCACGGGAGAATTTTCCGGCACATATAAAGTAATCTTGTCGGAGGGAAAGGTAGGTGGTGAGTCGTTAACATCTTCCAAACGTATTTGTACTTCTACCATGCTGGACATTGGCGGTGAACCCTTATCAACTGCTATGGCTGTCAAGTGGTATATTGCAACACTTTCACGATCCAAACCCTTGTTGGTTCTAATGGTGCCGGAGGTGGGATCGATAACAAACGAACCATCCTCTACATCTCTGTCGCTTAACAAGTATTTAATGCGTCCGTTTAAACCAATATCGGGATCCGAGGCTGATACCTGCAAAACTGACGTACCCACTAAGGCATCTTCCAATATGGAGGCTTGATACAAAGGATTCTTGAATTGTGGCGGGTTATCGTTAACATCGGTGACACTAATCTCTACATCGGTTGTGTCACTTAAAGAAGGATTACCACCATCCTTGGCGGTCACTGTAAGCAAATAGCCGCTGGTAGTTTCACGATCCAGCAAAGCATTGGTTACTATGGCACCTGTCTGAGGATTAATGGAGAATGGATCGGGACTGCTTAAACCATTAATGCTCTCTTCATTCAAAGAATATGTGATTTGGGCATTTATACCCACATCACTGTCGGTGGCCGAAACTACTAAAACTGTAGTGCCAATGGGAGCATCCTCAAACACTGAGGCACTGTAGGGCGCATTTTCAAATATGGGCGCAAAATTATTGGCATCTGTTATATTGATATTGACGGTGGATGTGTCAGTCCTGCCACCCGAATCGGTGGCTGTAACAGTCAATAGAAATCTCTTCTCCTGTTTGTAATCCAAAGACTGGGCAATGGTAATCAGGCCACGACCATTTTGTGAGGTTATGGCAAACCGTCCCCTTGTATTGCCGGACGTTATTTCGTAGTGCAAACGTGAATCTTCATCGGGATCGGTGGCCGTAACAGTGCACACAGGTGTTCCAGGCGGTTGATCTTCACCCACATTGGCTTCATAGTATTTGGGATTGAATACCGGATCATTGTCATTGACATCTTGCACCGTGATAACCACTGTGGAACTGGCCGATTTGGGTGGAATGCCACCATCTTTGGCTATAACCTGAAAAGCATAACGACTTTGCTCTTCACGATCCAGCTGCTTAATGGTTTGTATCCAACCCGTACGTGAATCTACAGCCAATGGAAAATTATCGTCTCTTTCTAAAATACTATACTGGATCTCGGCATTTGTGCCCTCATCCGAATCATAGGCCTGTACTCGTATGATATTATAGCCAACGGGTACATTCTCCAAAACCGATTCCTGAAACTGGCTGGTATAGAAACGTGGTGCATTATCATTCGTATCCAAGACATTAACCAATAATTGAGTAGTATTACTACGCGAAGGACTACCACCATCTTGAGCTCGTATAACCAAACGATAACTGCGCACACTTTCATAATCTAAAGGTTTGACGAGACTTACATCACCACTCATCGAATCGATGGCAAACTGGGACTGTGTATTGCCACCTATAATGGCATAACGTATGGCAGCATTATTGCCCTGATCGGCATCGGTCGCACGTATATGGGCAACGACATTGTCATCGCCCCACTGATCTTCAGGCACTTGGACGCTATAGGTGCGTTCACTAAATTGCGGATAATTATCATTGTCGTCCAGGATTTTTACTAACACACTGGCTGTGGCTGTTTTACGCTCACTCTGGGCCGAAGCCATATCCGAAGCCGTCACTACAATGTTATAACTGTCTGAAGTCTCACGATCCAAAGAGGTGCGTGTGGCTATAACACCACTACGGGCATCAATGCGAAAAATAGGTATTTCCTGGTCCTGTAAAGTACCGGTGCCATCTGCAAGATAGTAAAGTTTTAAAGAAAAGGAAACAATAGTCGTGATAAAGGTTTTCCAATAAGGATGGCCTTATTGGAAGCCATTTTCTCTAAGCTTAACAGTAATATTTTCACTTACCCGTTACACTCTCTATGCCATATTCAATCTCAGCATTTTTGCCAATATCTTGATCTGTGGCCCTTAAAGTAATGACCGTTGAACCTACCGTGGCTCCTTCCCTTATGGAAGTCTCAAACTGTTCAGCCTCAAACGTGGGACTGTGATCATTGCAATCCAAAACATTAACCTGCAAAGTTGTGGTACCCGATCTGGGCGGAAAACTATCATCTGTGGCCACCACTCGAAAGTAGTGAACATCCATGAGTTCACGATCCAAAGAAGCCGAAGTGGTAACAACACCCGTACGTGAGTCCACTTTAAACAGCGATTGGGAACGTGAATCCAAAAGTGAAACCATGGAGTATACTACAGGAGAATCCTCTGGATCACGGGCTCTTACGGTGGTCACAGTAGCCCCTGCTGGCTGTTCCTCGAGCACTGAGGCCACATATAAAGCCTGCTCAAAGTAGGGTGACTGATTCCGCAATTCCCTTCTAACACGTCTGGCTATGTCGGTATCATTGAACTCCTGATGATGATAGACAATCTTCAAACGATGATCGGAGTCCACTATATCATGACGTTCACAGCGTATATTAAAGGTAATGCTAACCTTCCACATGGACTCGTGTATGCATACATCACGGCTGGCCACCAAATCACGATTTTGATGTTCGATGGCAAAGCGTTCATCATTTACATCCAAGAAATTGACCTTACAATACTGGCATATGGTACGCGGCAAGAAGGCATTCAAATTGTTAATGAATTGGGACTTTTTCAAGCAGATCTGATTCCATTTGTCGGTCGTATGTATGGCATAAGAGGCATAGGTTTCCGAAATCCACTGCTTCGCATCGGTAATACGACGATGAAGATTAGTTGCCACCATAAAGGCATCGTTGCTACTGAAACTGCGACGCTTACGTGATAAAATACGATGACGCATTTCATTGTCATAGGCATCACCGAATAGCAAGTCCCCCTCCCGGAAATCATTAAAAGTGTGATTGTGATTATAACTCTCCACAGAATTGCTGCCTATAAGCTCGATTACAGGGGCTGCTCTTCTTTTTCTTCTGCTCGTATAGCCTGTATCTTCTTCCTCATAATGGCGATTGTGAATTTCCTCTTCCACACGCCGATCTTCATTACAAGTGTGACCCGATATAAATATCCGTATGGGCAGACTATAGTAGTCTATGCTGCGCAAACGATTCGAGGTGGAGTCCACATAGAAAGTAAATAAATTCGGATAGTAGATGCCATCACACTTTAAGGATTTCTTCAGTTGAATTTGCCCATCCTTATGATTGACAGCGACTAGATGATGCACAAAATGTGCTGATTTATGGGCATTGATTTTATAATGGCGCTCTGAGCCTAGCTTATAAACTGAAGCATTAAATATCACCGTACCCGGTTCAGCATCCTCGTGTACGATTATCAAGTAACCGTTAGAAATTTGTACTGTATGACACAGGGTGATAAGGAGTATTAAAAAGGATTTCGCAAGCAGACTTGCTTTGCTAGCTTTTGTTGATGTTGGTAACGTTGTTGTTTTTGTTGCTACAGTTGTATTCTTTGTGCTTTTAATATTGCATAAAGGGGTAACAATATTGCTGTTGCTATTGTTGTTACTCATCAAATTTCCTCTGGTTATTGTTGCCAGTGACGGCAATGGCGGTGGTTGTGATGCTGTTGTCGCTGTTATTGTGTTTGACATAAATGTTGACAGGCATAACGTTGTTCTTGATGATTTTAATGATTTTATTGTTGTTGCTGTTGCTGTTACTGTTTCTGTTTTACTGTATGGCATGCCATGTTGTGGGTGTTGTTGAAAATACATTTTTCCACACGTTGCTGTTGCCATGTATCCTTTTCTCTGCTTTCCTTCTTTATGTGTGTGTTAAAATGCGGTTGTGGAATCCTTTTTTCAGCTCTCCATCCATGCAATAAGTGATTACAAAAGTGTTATGTGTACGTACGTATTTGTGTATGTAAATGTATGTATAATGTGCGTGCGTTATTTCGTATAAGTACACGTGTAAAGGAGTCTATTCAATACGATTGTAATGCAGAGAACTGAGATTGATGTGGTCAGTATGTGGTTGTGACTGTAATTAACCGCACATCAAAAATTTTTCTTGCAAAAGAACAACAACAACATTGGATTGGTTTGTTGCTGTTACACTGCTGGTATCCGTTTCTCATTTTACCCGTGGGCCCACAATTTTATTGTGAATCATTTTAAGTTAAAACCTGCAAAGAGATTTAAAAGAGAACAACAAAAAAATTTATTAAAATTTTTATGGTTTTTCTTCTTCAAAATGTTATGGAGCCATACAAAGTCTCCCTAGTTAGTTTGATTTAATGGATGGCGAATTGAATTCTTAAAATACGAAAAACCTGCTGAAAATATTGTTCACTTACACTAGAGTTTGAAGATGAATACATTGTACCTCCAGTCCAGCAGCTTAACCAATGCAATGCCCCATTTTTTTTTTTGTTGTAAAAATGAATGAAATAGGCAGGGGAAGCTTTTTAAGCGTCGAAATAGTAACAAAGTACAACGGAAACATGGTGAACTCAAGGATGATTTGCTTGATTTCTTTCTAATACGGTCAACAATAAGGGAATAGCCAGGCAACTACATATGAAAAGCATGTATGGGCTACTGTTACCACCGTTAGAACCCACAATCCATAGGATTCTCCTATGGTGTACCAGAGATCAGCAATGAGTATTCAAAAAGATGAGTAGATTCGAATCATACTCATAAGTTCTGATACTTATACAATTTCATACGTATTTTAATGTCATACTCATACTACTCATGTTCAAAGTTTCGTACTCATACTTAACAATATGCATGATGTTGTTGATTTCGACTCTCCCTGACTCAACATCTACAAGAGTCACAAAATAAGTATGATTCGCGTACGAACACGAAAATACTCACTAGACAGCTTTGCATGATGTCTTTGTCTTTTTATTTCTTTTTTTTTATAAATGCAACAGCAACTAACACTGCAAATTTTTATGAGTGACTCGAATCATTTATGAGTATTATAAGTATTTTTCTAAGTTTATGAATCTGAATGAGTAGGCGTATGAATCAAACATATTTCGAATGTTATGAGTTTGATATCAACGTTGTACTCGTACTCATTCCAACCTGTACTTATAAATCGATGTTGTAGTAAGTACGAATGAATCAGAGTAGTTGGATTTCAATACTGTACGCAAAATTTTATGAGTACTTATGAGTAGCGAAAAAGCGATTCATTGCTGATCTCTGTGGTGTACCCCATGGTTTCACTTTTAGATTCAAGTTCCTAATCGCTGTGTAAGCTGTTAAGGACTCATGCACGGGTGTTGTTACCACCTCCGCTTCTTTGGATCGTGAGCTCATGGATGTCCACTATTTTCAAGTAGTGGCTACTGCTGATAGTTTTCCTCCCAGATCAGGTACCACGACATTAAAGGTTAATGTTTAGGAGTGCGAGAATGTATATTATAAGACAAAAGATAAACTTTTGCCGAAAGATGGTTTCAAAAACACATAGTATGACTAAAGAGCGAATAATATGGAACACAGTACTTCCATTAATAACCAGAGACCAGAGAAATAAGCTTCACGACAACTGTAATAAACAGTTGTATTCCATCTGCGATCACACATACCAGGTGGTTAAAATAGCACCCATATATCTGATTTTCCAAGAGGACTTCTGAACATTGTCAGTTGATAACGGCCATCTTGTTAAGGGTTACCTTTAATCAGTTAGCAACTGATCTTAATTTTCATTGAGAAATCCTTTTTAAGGATGAGGCCTATTTCTTGTTGGATGGGTAAGTGCATTCATAAAATTATAGAACTTGGGCTGATGAAAAATCGCATGAGAGCCAAAAAGTCACTGTTTGGTAAGGATAATGGGCTGGCGATTCCACCGTTCTGTATTTATTTGAGACCTACATTAACTAAGCCTGCAACGCGATCACTTTCACAGAAAAGTCATCTTCAGCGAGTAGGATAATATCAACTCAAACGAGATTCATGAACGTCCAAAACATCTCAAAAAAGTCAATGTTTGGTGTGGGTTTTTGGGCTGACGGTGTCATCGTTTCATATTTCTTAGAGAACGACGTTGGCCAGACTATTGCGAGCACTATACGACGATGATTGCCAACTTATTTTGCCCTGAAATGAATGATAACTCACTTGGAGATAATATTAACTCACCACCAAGATCGTGACATTTGAACGAGGGTGAAAAGCTAGGCCGTAATCCTGACTGAAGGGTTGTAATGGCCAATTATGTATGTATGTATGAAAATACCAACTCAAACGAGATTCATGACTGTCCAATGCATCTCAAAAAAGTCAAAAAAAGTTGGTGTGGATTTTTGGGCTAAAGGTGTCACGGTTCATATTTCTTTGAGAACCAACTTGGCCAGGCTATCAATGTCAATGGCGAGCACTATAGGTTCGAAGATTATCAACTTCTTTTGCCCTGAAATGGATGAGTTGAATGCCAACAAATTTGGTTTCAAATTGAACTGCCATACAGCTCATGGCGCATTAGATATTCTGAGGAAGTCATTTTAGGTCAGAGTCATCTCATGTAAAGATGTATTAACTGACCACCGAGATCATGAGATTTGACTCCTTAAAATTTTTTCTTGTAGAGTTATTTTAAGTCACAGGTGTAAGTAAATAAGCTACACACCATAGAGCTCTTCAAACCCAACAGAAGTGATACATTCAGTCAAATTTAACCTGATTTATGCTCTGGAGTCATGGAAAATTGGACATTACGAATGCACGCCACCTAAAAGAGTCTTTCCTTGAATTTGAAAGGTGGAATCAATAGGGCCAGGAATGAAATTATCCAAGACTGCAGTCCCGGTTAGCCAAACGTACTTTTGTTTTTAGAATACAAAAAGCAATCAGAGCGATAACCAAATCGTAATATAATTTCGATAAGCATTTACATTGCTCTTCATATGCTAACAAGGAACGTACGTTCCGTTGCTTTCCATGGACGTTTGGATAACAGGGGCTTTAGTCCTGAATGGTTTCATAATACTTCACAGCATAACATTCTGTTTAAGGAGCGTAATAATTTTTTTTCAATATCCGCTTAAATCACGTCGTTGATTAAAATTTTGACAGGAACCTGTTGGTGCAATGGCTGCTATTTTGTCACTTAAAAGGCTTTTAATTCAAAATATCAACGACTTATTGATTCACCCTCGTATATGATAATATTTCAAGAAGATAACATTTTAATGATTACAATTTGTATGTTTATGAGGTTGCATGTATAATATTTGTTACTTGTTGTAATTTTTGCTCTTGTTGTTGTTGTTGTTACTGTTATTTGGCAAACAACATACTTTAGCTTTTAGGTATAACAGGTACACCATTTACGACTATAAGTTCGTAAATTGAAGTGCATTCTTCACAAAATAATAACAAAGCATTCAGAGATGCACAAATACAGCCACAAATCCTTCTACAAAATTACCGCATATAGTACACTTGCATGGATGTAAACAACTTTGAACCACTTGGAGTAGTAGTTCATATAAAATACTACGGAGCAGAGAAACCTCAGTACATCCACACACAGATATGCATTTACTTGCTTTGGTATGTGCTTTTATACTTATAAACGTGCATAATATTTACTAGACATTCAACAGGTCTCTTCTACACTCTGTAATGTAATGTATATCCACGTATGAGTATGTGTCTATGTATGTATGTAAGTATGTTTGTATAAGTAGGTTCATTTTACTCTTTCTTTTTTTTTTTGGTTCAAAAAGAAAGAGAAAATTTAAAAATAAAATATTTTCTATCCCAAGGTATTTACATTTCGATATAATCTATTCAAAAAAGAAAAAAAGAAGAAGAAGAAAAGGATCATATATTCATACCATTTATAGAAATAATGTTTTATTATGTGTGTGTACTCGTATATCTCCCTCTCTCTCTCTCTGAATATGTATCCTTTTCTATCTCGTATTTCTTTTTCCTTTAATGCAGTCTGTTTGCCTTTGTATGACAATACGGTGAGTAAAAATTTTATATTTTTATGCTGTGGCATAAATATGGAGACAAGAATAACAATATAACCATTCACATACAGGGTGTTCAGTTAAGAAATATTTTTAAAATGGTTGTTCAATATTTTAAGACTTCCTTCTAAGGAAAAAACTCGCTTGTGCTTAGGCTAAAAGGTCTTAAATATTTCCTGGCTTTTAATTTTAATCAAAAAAGTTTGTGTGAAGTCGTAGTCTAGTAGATAGTGTGTTGGCTTATTAGACGTGAGACCACGGCTCACATCCCAGGTCAGAAACGAAATATGAAAAATATTTCTTCGGCGACTTCCTCTCCCCAAATTTCTGACAAAAACTCTGAGAGTAAATCAAAATTGCCATGAGAAGCTTCTCAAATACGTGTCGTTCGCAGTCGACTTTAAACTATAGGTTCTGCCGCTCATGTAAGGCATTAATACTTGCAACACAAGTGGTGTGATAAGCTAGGTTGTAATCCTGACTGAAGGCTGGTAATGACCAATTATGTTTGTATGTGTTTGAGATAAGAACGAAATTTTGTATGAGTTTCAAAAATCTGTCAAGGCTTCTTTAGGAGGAACGCATTCGAAATGTTCAATTTTCAATGACTCCGGAACATAAATCAGATTATATTGGACTGAATACATCAGTACTGTTGGCTTTGAAGACCACTGTGGTTTGCAGCTTATTCACTTACAACTGCGACTTAAAACAACTGCACAAGGAAAAGTCTAACGGGCTCAAATGTCTCCAAGTGAGTTATCATTCATTTTAGGGAAAAATACGTTGGCAATCATCGTCGTATAGTACTCGCCATAGTCTGGCCAACGTCACCTGTGACTTAAAATAACTCTGCAGGAAAAAGTCTAAAGGAGTCAAATCTCATGATCTCGGTGGTCAATTAATACATCTGCACATGAGATGACTCAGACCTAAAATCACTTCCTCAGAATAACTAATGCGCTATGAGCTGTATGGCAGTTCAATTTGTTCAATTTGAAACCACCTATTGTGGGTATCAAACTCATCCATTTCAGAGCAAAAGAAGTTGGCAATCTTCGAACCTGTAGTGCTCGCCATTGACAGTGATAGCCAGGCCAACGTGGTTCTCAAAGAACAATTAACCGTGACACCTTTAGCCCAAAATCCGCACCAACTTTTTTTTGACTTTTTTGAGATGCATTGGACAGTCATGAATCTCGTTTGAGTTGGTATTTTCACCCTCGTTCAAATGTCACGATCTTGGTGGTAATTTAATATTATCTCCAAGTGAGTTATTATTCATTTCAAGGCAAAATAAGTTGACAATCATCGTCGTATAGTGCTCGCCATAGTCTAGCCAAAGTCGTTCTCATAAAAATATGAACCGATGACACCGTCACTCCAAAAACCCACATCAAACAGCAACTTTTTTGAGATGCATTGGGCGCTCATGAATCTCTTTTGAGTTGGTATTATCCTCCTTGCTGATGTTGACTTTTCTGTGAAAGTGTTCGCATTGCAGGCTTAGTAAATGTAGGTCTCAAATAAATAAAGAACAGTGAAATCGCCAGCCCATTATCCTTACCAACCAGTCACTTTTTTGAAATGCATTATAAGCTCTTGGCTCTCATGCGATTTTCCATCGTCCTAAATTCGATCATTTTATGTGCACACTTACCCTTCCATCCAGAAATGGGGCTCATCCTTAAAAATGATTTTTCAGTGAAAATTAGAATCAGTTGCCAACTGATTAAAGGTAAACTTCAACAAGATGGTCGATATTAACCGACAGTGTTCAGAGGTCCTCTTGGAAAACCCGATATACGGGTACTATTTTAACCACCTGCTATGTGTGATCGCAGATGGAATACAATTGTTAATGGCGTTGAAGTCTATTTTAATGGAAGTAATGTATGCCAGAGAATTCTTTCTTTAGGCATACTATCTGTTTTTAAAGCCCTCTTTCGGCAAAAGTTACTCCTTTCGCTTACAATAAACACTTTCTCTTTATTCTTTCGTACAACATATCAACCAAAATCCTTAACAAACAGTGACTTTTCGGATATGCATTGGACGCTCATGGATCTTATTTGAATTGGTATGATCCTCATCGCTGAAGATGAGTCTTCTATGAAAGTTACGGTCTTTGGCGAACTATTCCAGAACCCATTTAACTAACATAAATACGTCTATGTCTATGGTGATACATGGTAACATGAAAACTATCAAAATCGATTGATATTAACTTAGCGTCCTAGGCTTAGCATATCTTATCCGGTATCCGACCATACGACTATAACTTTAGCAATTACACCAATCATGATGTTTACATACATAATTGGTCATTACAACCGTTCAGTCAGGATTACGACCTAGTTTCTCATACCACTTAAGTTGTGTGTGTTAATTTTATACATAAGTGACGTGACCTACAGTTTAAAGTCGACTCCGAATGACAGATTTTTTGAGAAACTTTTCATGGAAATTTTTTATTTACTATCAGAGTTTTTGCCAGAAGTCTGCTGATAGGAAGTCGCCGAAGAAATACTTTTTGCATTGTGTTGTGATGTCTGGCGTGAGGTTTGAATCCTGGCTTTACGTCTAATATGCCCACACACCCTAATAGACAAATCAAATCCTGGGAAAGATGGCGTTATAAAATCTGATGATCATTAAACATGAGATGTGTTTTAAACCCAGTTCAGACATGTCGAACAAACGAAATATGAAAGATAATTTCTATCGAAAGCTTTCTCTCAGCAGCTTTTTGGCAACAACTCTGAGAGTAAATAAAATTGCAATGAAAAGTTTCTCAAAAATCTGGTGTTCGTTAAGTGGACTTTAAACTGCTAGTCCCGCCAGGCATATTTTGGGTGGTGTGAGAAACTAGATTCTAATCTTGATTAAAGGGTTGTAATTACCAATTAAGTAAGTAAACTGTAGCAGGTTTTACGATGTGTGATGTGAGTTTGATGTGCAGAAGGGCAACATTGCTTATTAAATTGTACTTTCTTCCTCTAGATGGCGTTGCACGACCTTTCTAGGACAGTACGCGTAAACATTATATTTGCTTCGTAGTAAGCAGACTTTTCAACTGAATGAACTTTCGGAGGTGAAATGGAGCAATATGGACAATAGCCAAATAAGTTGAAAGTTTTATTCAATAAATTATTGAGTAAACCCAGGTCTGATATCTCGAGCGAAACGAAGTATCAAAAAATATTTTTTCAGCGACTTTATCTCAGGACGATCCTGGCAAAAACGCGGAGAATAAATAAAAGATTTCCGTGAAAAGTTTCTTAAAAATCTGTCATTCGGAATCGACTTTAAACTGTAGGTCCCCCGCCACTCGTATATAAAATTAACACACACAACATAAGTGGTGTGAGAATCTAGGCGGTAATTCTGACTGAAGGGTTGTAATCCTTTGTAACTAGACAGTTAAACTCTGATCTCCGTTTGATTGTGCGGTGACATTTTCCGAAGTTTAAATTATACATCTCTAAAAACACCCTATTATTCTAAATAAAGACAAAAATAGAAAAAAGAAAAAATGAAAAACCATCATCATATCATCGTTTGTTATGCTAAAAACGGAGTCTGTTATGAATATTTATAGTTGAGTTCTAAAAAAAAAGAAAAATATTTCAAAACAAAAATGTTAAAAACTGTGTTTAAAAAGAAATCAACAAAATCAACATTATCTTGGCCTACTTACCACCCCTTCCTTCCACTACAGGAAAAATGGGAAAACATCTCACTAGACACTAATAAAACATGTACAACGAGTGTATAAAATGTAAGGAGATCCTTGAAATTAAATTAACATTAAGCAAATAGAAGAAGAAGCATATTTTAACTAAAAATCTGGCATTTTGTTTTGTTGTTGCTTGTAACATATTTGCATATTTTTTTGGATTTTTTCTCTTATTTTGAATATGCAAAAATGCTTGGGAAGATGGGTCAGATTAAAAATTTTGCTTAAAGGTTCATTGAGTAGTAAAATGCACTCAAAATTGTTTGGCAAAGCCTTTTCATATAATTCCAAAGGGGTTTTACTTTTAAGAGTTTCATTTTATTTTTTTTTTTATTTTGTTTCTATACTCTTGAATCCAATATGCTGCCGTACAGAGTAGATTTGTGGTATTGTAAGCATGGAATTGCAAAAAATATTTAAAAAAGTTTAAAAAGGTTGTCATTGCACACTTTAGGTTTTTGAAAGAAAGTTTTTCGTTTTATGACAACATATGGCATCATAAAGAGAAGGTATTTAATTGTTTGATCTTTGAAAATTTCATGCATATTAATGGAAATGGAAAACAAAAGAAAGGTTATAAATACCATATGGACTCTCAGGTCGCCATAAATGGAAGTATATAACATGGAGTTAAGAAGCTGTACACAAGTGTTTGTGAATAAAGTTTTATAATTCTGTTTCTACTGGTCCACGACATAGATTTGGATAGGACAAACACCCACTGAATAAGCCATCTAGTCAAGGATATAGTACGGATTCCACTATGTAATCGTAGACCAGAACAACCATCTCAGAAGGCTCGAAAGTTTGCTGTTCATTTCTGGGGATGTAGCCCATGATGGTCACGACAATAGTAACTAATGGATCGGTTGTCTGGGCAGATAGAATAAAACTGAAATAAGCTCAAATGCAGTTGGACAAGATACAGACACTAGTATGTGTAGGGGTAGCAGGCGAAATAAAAACACAGTCCTACAGCAACGCTGGAAGTTCAGTTTGATTTAAATCTGTTGCACATGGTAATGAAGAGTTTCGTGACCTTAGGAATCGATTCGCTGACAGCTCCCTATAGACGCTTTAATATTTGCAAACGC
Source organism: Sarcophaga subvicina (assembly GCA_936449025.2). Taxonomy (NCBI): domain Eukaryota; kingdom Metazoa; phylum Arthropoda; class Insecta; order Diptera; family Sarcophagidae; genus Sarcophaga; species Sarcophaga subvicina. Next base: position 28,320,012 of record OW388084.2, read on the forward strand.
TTTGCAACGATACTTAGTAACCAAAAAGAAACGAGTAATCCTATATTATTTTATATTTGGGTATTAATTTCGCTGTTTAAAATTGAAGTCGCCGTAGTCTAGTAGGTAGTGTGTTGGCTTATTAGACGTAAAGCCAGTGTTCGAGCCCCAGGCCAGACATCAAGACAAAATACAAAAAGTATTTCAGATTTCTGGCAAAAACTCTCAGAGTAAATAAAATTGCCATGAAAAAGTTTCTTAAAAATCTGTCGTTCGGAGTCAACTTTAAAAAACTGTAGGTACCACCACTCATGTATAAAATTAACACACACGGCAAAAGCGGTATGAGAAACTACGTCGCAATCCTGACTGAAGGGTGGTAATGACCAATTATGTATGTATGTATGTATGTATGTATGTATCAAATTAGCAAACATAAGTGGTATGACTGAAAGGTTGTAATGATTAATGTTCTATGCATGTAGATCGGTTTGAAAATTTAAAAACGCAATGAAATAGAAACAGTTTAAAATATTGCCGAATTAATTTTGTTGTTGTTAATTACACATGTTCCGATTAGAAATGGAATATCACTTCATTCATATGGCTGCCCTGGCAGGTCTCACAGTACCTCATTCGATCGACCCCATGTCCGTGCACTTTTTCAAGTGCAATAGCAATGTCATTACAAATATTGGCGGCCTACAGATGCTCAATTGTCCCTGGTTTATGGGCATGACACTTTTCTTTAACGATGGCCCACAGCAAATAGTCCAACGGTGTCAAATCGCAGCTTCTTGGCGGCCAATTGACATCACCATTTTGGGTAATTAAAAGGCCATCAAACATTTGAAGCGATAAATCGATTGTGGCAAGAGATGTGTCGCAATGTGCAAGATCCTGTTGAAATCAAATATTGTTCACGTCAATACCATGAAGAGCGGGTATAAAAAATCGGTTATGATGGTGCGATGGGTGTCTCTATTGGCCGTAATGGTGCTCATTTTCAAAGAAATATGCCTCCGCTCCACCAGCCACACCAAACAGTAACTTGTAATGGGTGCGTTGTAGGACCACGTGTAGGTTTTCTGAGCCTCAAATACATCAATTTTGCTTATTAATGTACGCACCAAGATTTTTTTTATTAAATTCGACAGCATCATGCAGTTTACAAACGTTGCTCAATGCGTAAATCGATTCATTATGTTCAGTGGAGAAAATATATCGAATTTTGAGACAGAATAGAATGACAGAAGTATTGCCAGATTTGTAATAATCGCTAGCTTAAATTTAAACCGATATACACTCAGTCACAAAATTATAAATACGGTTAACGAATTTCAGAAATTTTTTACGCAATCCGTTTTCGTTGAAAATCTTTATAATTGTCTGACATATTTCTTCGATTTTAAGACGGTCTTTTGCATTGGTTCAGAAATTTGTGAAATTTCTTAATCAGATGTATACTTTTGTGGGCCTGTGCAGAGCCACAATTCAGTTTAATTTCAGAAATATTTAACCCATGCAAAAGACCGTCTTAAAATTGAAGAAACTATAAAGATTTTCAACGTAAACGGATTGGTTAAAAAATTTCTGAAATTTGTTAACCGTATGTATACTTTAGTAACTGTGTGTATATGTTATATAATATATTTTTTAAATATTCCATTAATTAGATAAAAAAATTTAAACAAGAAAAATAATTAAAAATTAAAAAAAAATGTATCCACTCATATGTCATTTCATTCCAAGAATTCATTATTAATTTAAACAAATCGCATGGAAATGATAAATTCATTTAAGGGGTACATAAATTAACGAAATGTTAAATAAAAATTCATAAACCAGGCCTTCAGCTATTTGTCTTACACAAGAACAAAAATTCACAGAAGGACAGTTAAGGTATGCCTGACATTTATAGCCCCATCACGAATAACAATTCCGACGAAGTATCTTCCCTTTTTCCATTCCTCCTATGATGAATAAAATTGCCCCTTAAATTTCTGACTTTTGCCTTTTAATTGAATGAAATTTTTTCTCGAGAAAAGTCAATTCCGTAGGAAAGAACATTCTAGGGAGTATATGTGATTGGGGCTGTTTGTGTATTTTGTTGCTGAAGCTGTTATTATTATTGTTTTTTCTTCTGTCATGATGGATGAAAAAAGAAAATCTTTTTCATCAGTTTTTAATTTTATGCAAACATCTGTTAATTTTCACTACAACTATAGCTACAATTTAAAACATAAAATAAATATAAAAAAACAAACAATAACAATAACAGTGATTGTGAATATAAAACAAAACTTTGTTTAATAAAAAAATTAATTTTTATTAAATATTGCTGCACTTAGATAGGAGGAAGTATGTAAGCTAAACTCCATTAGGAAAAAATACAAGAATATTTGTTAAGAGTTCTGTTAATACAAGTGAGAAAGTTACAGCCGATTTTTCACGCCTATGGATAGTTTTTGAATAATTAATCGAAATGTTATAATTTGTAGATCATGCCGGGAACTAGATTGAAAGGTTCTTAGGCTAGAGAGGCTACAGATAACAGAAGTAGAATTGATGCACTCTAGTCAGCAAGGTATATAGCAAAAAAAAATTCGATCCAAGCAATGCAAGACCCTTCAGTCAGGATAACGAACTGACTGCTCACACCACTTATGGCCTATAATAATTCCTCTCAGCAGATTTCTGGCAATAACTGTGAGAGTAAATAAAATTGCCATGAAAAGTTTCTCAAAAATCTGTCGTTCGGAGTCGACTTTAAACTGTAGATCCCACCACTCATGTATAAAATTAACACACACAACATAAGTGGTGTGACAAACTAGATCGTAATCCTGTCTGAAGGGTTGTAATGACCAATTATGTATGTTATGTAATAAAACATGCGTTTATCTGACCTGATCTGAGCCCGGCAAACTCAGTGTACGGTTACTAAGAATGGGGGCTGCCTTTGAGCTTAACATTGAAATTCTTTGACGAGGAGATTGATTCATTGGAATACTTTCTTGGAACCTGTGAAAAATGTCATGTCGACATTTTTTTTATTACATCGGTTAACTAGTATGTTTCCTTCTTAGCTATCTTTCTCTTAAACTATTGGCACTTGTCCTACACACAGGGACATTATCATTACGGACGTTAAGTAGGTGTAACAAATGAACATCATTAAATAAGTGATTTACTAGCCACAGTGGGTGGGCGGAAATGTCATTAAAAGTCACAATATTGCAAATAACAACAATAAACAATGAAAACAACAGCAATGAGTCATTAAAATTACTCATTTGCTAGAGTAAATCGTTTAAATGTACGTGTATGGGTAACAATATTTTCAATTTCACATTTTTTTCACATTGTTTTTAGAATTGTTTTCTACACACTAAAAAATTAAATAAATTTTCACACTTCTTTTCTGTTTTTTTTCTTTGTTTTTCTTTACGATTGTTGCTGGTGTTGTTATACTCTTTTATTTTATATTCTGTTATGGTTCTAATGCCCGGGTTTTTTTATTTCTTTTTTTTGCTTTCATTTTACAGGAGGTTTTATTGTAAAATTGTTTTAAATTTTTTTCTGCTCCATGTAGCATGTAACAACTGCAAATATGTTGTATGTTATGCACACCTTTTTGTATGTACATACATTCATATATACATACATACACACAGCCACAGAAATAAATATAATTGCATACATATTTGTGGTATTTTTTGTATGCATTTGTATAAATTCTGGGAAAATTTAAATTTTCATATTCGTATACGTGTTTAAGGTGATATTGTATGTCTGTATTTGTGAGGGTGTACGTGTGAATGTGTTTTCTGTTTAACAAGTGTATGTGTTGTTAACACTTTTGATCCGTTAACAATGTATGATCATTTATTCGGTGGCATATTTCATTTGTTTTAGATGGTCATTCGTGCTTAACAGAAAATGAAAATGAAATGAAGACTTAACTAAACAGGGTGACTAAGCAAAAGCTGGTATTTGTAAAGTTTTTATTTAATAAAAAACAAAATAATAAAATGAATACTTTAACGACACTTCATTTAAAGAGATCTTGAGATTGTAAGTCGTTGGTGAATTATAGAAGCCCTGAGAATAATCCCAGGCAAGAACACAATAATAACATTTACGAGAAGAAGAAATCTTTCTTAATATTCATGACATGGGTGAGATAATATCACAAAAAATTTAGGTAAAATAACTGGGAATAACAGTGGCTAGTAAATTGACATGGAGGGCTAATAAAGAGAACATCTCAGAAAAGTCTAAACACGCTATAATGATATACGAAAGGCCTGCAAAGAAATCCTGAAAACTGCACTGGAATTGGGAAAGGTACAGACGCTATCATGTGTTAGCACAACAGGGGCAATGACAACTTGTCCTACAGCTGCGATGGAACATACATACGTAATAGGTCATTACAACCCTTCAGAAGCCTAGCCTCTCACACCACTCATGTTGTGTGTGTTAATTTTATACATGAGTGGCGGGACCTACAGTTTAAAGTCAAATCCGAACGACAGATTTTTTGAGAGAATTTTCATGACAATTTAATTTACCCCCAGAGTTTTTGCCTGAAATCTGCTGAGAGGAGTTGCCGAAGAAATATCATATTTCGTTTTGATGTCTGACCTGGGGTTTGAACCGTGGCCTTACGTCTAATAAGCCAACACACTAACTACTAGACTACGGCGATGCAAGCTCTGTTAAATATAAGTCAGCTCGAAATGGTAGTGACTACCAACGATTTGCAGACTGTGGTTAGACTGATGGGAGTTTTATGTTAAATTCATTAGGGAATCTCTTAGCCTAAGTAATCTATGTAGTCGCCGTAGTATAGTGTGTAGTTTGTTAGCTTATTAGGCATGAGGCCAAGGTTCAAACCCCGGGTCAGACATCTTCAACAAAACGAAATACGAAAAATAATTCTTCGGCGACTTTCTCTAAGCAGATTTCTGGCAAAAATTCTGAGAGCAAATAAATTTGCCATGGAAACTGTAGGTCCCACACAACATAAGTGGCCTGACAAGCTAGGTTGTAATCCTTGGCTGAAGGGGTGTAATGACCAATTATTTATGTATGTATGTAAGGAATCGATTAGCTTACAGCTCGCTGAACGGAACCAGTAGACTCCATGACTTTGGGAAGAGCTTCGCACGAAGACTTAGTAACAAAAATGAATGAAGTTGACACTGTCTGGAGAAGCTAAATCAGTCAAGTTAGTTAAAATACGACTACAATCCTCTGGGTTCCAGGTCATGCGGAAATTCTCGACAGACGAGCGTGACAGGAAGTAAGCTTCCAGGTCGTTGATGAGGCGACAACCCTTCTGTGGTGTGGAGGCGAATGTTTGGGTAGATAAAGCGAGACAAATTTACGCCCCCAACCAAGTAGGTTTCAGAAAATTTAAACTTTTCTTTGGGGAAAATTCTAATAAGAGCATATTTAAAGTGTGCATCAGACTATTAAGATATAACATGAGATTGATAATCAGAAATCGCCGTAGTCTAGTAGAAAGTGTGACGGCTTCTTAGACGTAAGGCCATGGTTCAAACCACAGGTCATACATCCCCAACAAAACTAAAATATGAAAAAATTATTTCTTCAGCGAGTGCCTCTCAGAGTAAATAAAATTGCCGTGAAAAGTTTCTGAAAAAAATCTGTCATTCGGAATCGATTGTAAATTAGGTGTACCGCCACTCATGTATAAAATTAATACATACAACATAAGAGGTGTGAGAAGCTAGGTTATAATCCTTACTGAAGAGTTGTAATGATCAACTATGTATGGAGACTGTTACCTCTGGTATACATGGTCCAAATGCTTACACCTTCAAGGTGTATAAAGCTGAACTTTGCTTCTATACTTCTCATTTCCATATTCCATGTCAGTTAAACCGATTTACGTTAAATTTTTATTCTTTAAAAATTTGCTTTAAATCAGAAAAGTCTTCAAATATTTCAACTGGATAAACCGCTTTTATTTTTGTCTCTCTTTTGTTTTTTATTGAATATTTCAATGTAAAATGTATTCAATTTTGGAATTTTTTGGTTAAAAATCGACTGACATTTAATAAAAATTTCACAATGAAAAAAGCCTTCAATATTCAGTTTTTTAGTTTTATTTTATTTTATTTGTCATTGAGTTTATTAAAAAAAAGAACAATAGTTATATAAAAACCAAAAATATTGCAATTTTCCTCCATGTATTTGGCGTTTGTCAAATTTTATTTTTTCAGTTTTTGTTTTAAAAGTTCCCATAGAATCAATTTTTCTTTTTTGTTTAATTTCCCCCAGAGTACAAATAAACAAGTACAACGCATTTTAATGGAAATGCCATCAATTTCAATTTTGTTAAGTTTGTTTCTTTAGTTAGTTTTTTTTCTGTTCTGTTATTGCTGCAGTTGAGATTTTTGATTTTTGACTACAAAAGCCATGCAAAAAAACGAAAACCAAATTCGTAAAAAAAAACTTAAAAAAATACGCAAAGAGGTTTCTTTCATTTTCAAAATTTTTGCAGTTTTTTTTAGCTTTCTTTTGGTTTTTAAGTTGAATGGAAATGGAAGACAAGGCCTTGGTTAAAGGGGCCTTTAAAACTTGTTTCATTTTTTCGAATAAAAGAAAGAAATAGAAGAGTTCCATGGAAGTTTTTCTTAGTTTTCCCCTTTACGTTAAGCTAGATAAGGTTGCGGACCTCTCTTGAAGGGAAAGGTCCCAACTTAGGCCAGCACTTAGGTCCATTGTGATACCACAATCAATATCCAACATTGGAATCAAACATTTCCTGCAAGAAACCTATTCGAGCCCAAAATATATTGTGAAATTGAATGCTCACTCAAGGGTGACAAAAACTTAGACAGTGAAAACCTATTTTTACAGACAGTCTCTTCCTCCTCCTCCGACCCACAGATCCTGCTGAAATGTCAAGTCTTTCGGCATGTCTACTAAGAAAACAGTGTCTTACAAGAAACACTGTTATGTAATGGATGGCTGTGCTATTGGAGAATAGAAGTGAGTCGAGTATTTAGGCACCTTGTGATACCACAATCAATATTCCACCTTGAAATCAAACATTTCCTGCAGGAAACCTATCCGAGCCCAAAATAAATTGTGCAATTGCAGTAATCTTCATAGTAATCCTCAGCTTACTCAAGGATGTCAAAAAGTGAGACGTCAAAAACCTATATTTACAGGCAATCTCTTGTTCCACCTCGTATCCGCAGATGCTGCTGGAATGTCAAGCCTTTAAACATGACACAAGGACAGTGGCCTGTAAGAAGACAGTGTAAGAAAAACAGTGTTTTCTTATAGGCCACTGTCCTGTGATGGGTGGCCGTGCTATTTAAGGATAGAAGTGAGATGCTCTACTTATCCATACGTGTCCAACAGAGTCTGGCACTACTGAACGTACCCTTTTACTGCCTACGAGACTGAGCCACTCTATAAAACGTGTGAGTAATATCCAATTTAACTGAGGTAATCGGAGTACCTGGTGTGGTCTTATTAGACCTGCGGTTTCGGTTCAAACCCCAGGTCAGGCATCTCCAACAAAAAGTAAAAAAAAAATATTTCTTCGGCGACTTCCTCTCAGCAAATTTCTAACAACAACTCTGGGAATAAAACAATATTGGCATGAAAATTTCCTCAAAAATCTGTCGTTCAAAATTGACTTTAAACTGTAGGTGCCGCCACTCACGTATAAAAGGAACATACACAACATAAGGGGTGTGAAAAGCTAGGTCGTAATCGTGACTGAAGGGTTCTAATGGCCAATAATATATGTATGTAATCAGAGTACCTATGCATGTTGAAGATTCTGAGCTTCGTACCAGCTTTCGTTGTCAGGCCATCAGAACTGCAATTTTCAATGATATTCCAATATCCTGAAACCCATATACAGTGAACCTCAACTAAGAAAGTCTTCTTCTTCTTTTAAATGAAACAATTGTGTTCTTGCCCGTGTTTATCATTCACGTCCACTGTCATGCACGAATGGCTTACAATCTTAGGACCCTTTTGGATGATGTCGCAGAGAGTACTTCGAAATTTTCCCTTAGCTGTCAAGGATGTATCATCTGATGTGTCGACGCTGTGTATGTTTCAGCAGATTATGCGCATAGACTCTCTGTCATCCATCCGGATATCATAGGTTCTATACCTTTTCTATCTGACGCCGTATTTATGATCTCGCGAGGAGTGCTATCAAACTGTAGGTCCCCCGCCAATCATGCATAAAATTATCACACATCACATAATTGGTGTAAGAAGCAAGGTCATAATCCTAACTGAATGGTTCTAATGACCTACGCTCTGAAGCATATTGAAGATTCCGAGCATCGTACCAGCTTTCGTCGTGAGGCAATCAGAATTGCAATTTCCAATGATATTCCGGTATTATGAAACCCATATACAGTGAGCGTCAAAAGAAACTGTACACAAAGTATAAAATTCTAACAATCACCAAACTCAACTTTTACCACTTAAGGAGAGTGGCCGAAACAAATTTAGAATATTTCGAAATTTTTTGTCATTTTTTTTTCGTTTTTATTTTGAAAATTGGCAATGAAACAATTTTAAAACAAAAATAACGGTAATTTATTAATGTATTTTTTGTTGTTTTAAATGTATAGTTTCTTTTGTCGCTCACTGTAAAATAGTTACCTTAGAATGTTCCCAAATTTCCTTGAGATATCCTTGGCATTCAACAGTGCTCATGAAATCTATTGGTCTCTGATGATCTCTTCAAATCTGACCTCTTTGTCAAGCAAATAAAAAATTGGGCCTTTTTAAGAATACTCAAATAGGCCTTTCTCTTCCCTAGTTTAACTACTTACTTACACTGCTATTCCATTAGGGATAGAACAAAAGCCTCTTGTAAAAATATTATTCTACTTCATCTTCTTTAGCTTCCTTACGGGCAAAGTAAAATCCTGTTCGAATTTTCTGTTCTCAATAATTCCATTCTCAAGATGTACAATAGCTGGTGCTCTATTCAAATAAGAAATGTTACACAGACTACACAGCAATGAAGAGCAAAGAAATGAAAAGTTAAATAATTTTCAAAGATTTAAAGTTTTTTCGTGGAAAATAAACAAAAAAGTTCACTTTTTTCTTCTGTTCAAGTTGAAACAATAGAAGTGAAGAATTAACATTTTTCAACAAAAATAATGTCAAAGTGTCAACAAGAAAATTAATTTTGACTCGAGTTTGGAGTTTTTTTACTGAATTTCGCTAAAAAAAAAAGAGGAAATGGGAGGAGAAATGGTACTGGAGTGGTGAATTTATTGAATTGAATAGAATTTGATTCCTACTTAGCAGAGGTAAAACAGAGAAGTAATTTTAGATAGTAAGATTTTATTGTTTTTATTACAAAGGCAAGTAAGAGAGATGAACGATAGTCGTCTCTAGACCACCCGGACAAGGGAACAAAAATTTCAAGAGCCAATGACTTTTTGATATAAGCGCCTCTATGTTAGAAATACTGCCCAGGCAAGTTAATGAAAGTTTCCTCTGAAATATTTTCCAACTTATAAGGTTTAACTGACTGTAATCGTCTTACTTATTGAAAACACTTGACTTATAGGGTAGCAGAGGTCAGCAATGAGTATTCAAAACGATGAGTAGATCGAATCAAACTTTTTTTGATACTTAAACGCATTCATACTAATTTTAATGTCATACTCATACTACTCATATTCAAAGTTTGATATACTCATGGTACTCATATTTAACAATACGCATGATGGTGTTGATTTCGAGTCTCCATGACTCAACATTTACAAGAATCATAAAATAAGTATGATTCACGAACACTACAATACTCACAAGAAGGTTGTGTGTTTGCTCTGCTTGCTGTCTTTGTCTTTATCTTTTTTCTTTTTTTGTAAATACAAAAACAACTAAGACTGTAAATTTTGATGAATGATTTGAATCACTCGAATCATTTATGAGTATTATAAGTATTTTTCTAAATTTATTAATTCTGAATGGGTAGGCGTATGAATCAAACATATTTCGAATGTTATGAGTTTGATGTCAACGTTGTACACATACTCATTGCAACCTGTGCTTATAAATCAATGTTGTACTGAGTACGAATGAATCAGAGTAGTTGGATTTCAATACTGTTGAGTCACTCATATTCAAAATTTCATGAGTACTTATGAGTAGCGAAAAAGCCTGACCTACCCGGACAGCTGTTGTAGATTTAGTGTGAAATATTCAGGTGTATTTGAATGTGAAGCAGCATTTCTTGACGCTAAGGGCACTCTTCACGAAATCTTAAATAGGTCACATAGAAGAGTTATAGAATCTATGATATCCAGATGGATGACACATGTGTACAGTCCCTGCGCTGATTAACTTCTTCGATCAGTTCAATGTAATTTGGTCACAACGGGCCTCTATGCTACCACTTTGAACTAACCTATAGGCATGATCGGCGGAAACATTCGCAGTGTGCATACAACAAATGATACAGCCTTGATTTCAAAGGACTCTCTGCGACATCATCCAAAGAGGTTTTGAGATTGTAAGTCGTTGGTGCATGATAGTAGGCATGATAATAATCCCAGTCAAGACCACAATAGAAGTATTTATAAAAGGAAGAAAGCTTTCTAAATGGAAGAATTTCCCCAGGAAATTGAGGTAAAATATCTCGGAATAACACTGGATAATATATTGACAAAGCGGTCTCATAAAAACAGCGTCTCAATAATGACCTGAAATGCAAATCAGAAATCACCTGAAAACGGGTCAATTGGAATTGGAATGGCAAGATGCAGAAATTAGCAGGCGTTGGGAGAAGAGGATGCCCTATTGGTTTTAAGTCCGCTACACATGGTATGGAGAACCAAACATAGGAGACAAGCCTGTAACATAATTATAAAATAAATAATTGAATTAACCTGAAATTTGCATACTCTTTGCAAAATGGGACTATTTTATGGGGTACTGGTGGATCAGGAAAGAATCTTGAAACACAAGCGGCGGTAAACTTGCGGGAATCTTCCAAGCGAAATATGTACTCAATTCAGCCTGGATAGGATGTAGCAAAACTATCTGAGCGGTGGTCGCCGTAGTCTAGTAGGTAGTGACGCTTATTAGATGTTAGGTCACGGTTCAAACCTCAGCTCAGACATCTTCAACAAAACGAATTTCTTCGGCGACTTTCTCTCAGCAGATTTCTGCCAAAAACTCTGAGAGTAAATAAAAAATTGCCATGAAAAATGTCTCAAAAATCTGTCGTTCGGAGTCGACTTTAAACTGTAGGTACTGTTACTCATGTGTAAAATTAGCACACTCTACAAAAGCGTTGCGAGAAGCTAGGTTGTAATTCTGATTGAAGGATTATAATGACCAGTTATGAATGTATGTTTGTAATATTATCTGACAATCAGGCCGCCATTAGAATATTCTATGACTTATTGTTGAACTCTTTATAAAGAATACATGTTTTGTTTTAGCTTCTTAATTACTACAGATTACTTGTCATTACTTGAACTAACTTCTGGAAGGAATGATAGAGAGTCAAAGAGAAATAATCAATTACTTACTCTTTGTCTAGATAAACATTACAAAACGTTTATTTTCTGTCTTCATTTCTATAGAGCGAGTAGAGATATTGTGTTCTATGATTGCAATTAAATTGCGGGCTTTAAACTCAATTTTTTTGTTTTCAGTGCAATTAAAAATAATTTTCAGGTTAAGAGAGTTGTAAAAAGAACTTCAAAGGCATACAACGAATATTTTGTTGCACTATCTATCCATTTATAATCTTGAATAGAATTCCTTATGAATTATAAAAAGTCTATAAAGAATTAAATACTACGTATCATAGGCAAATGCCATGTGCTTTCTAAAGGACATACTTAACAATGGAAAATTTATCCCCTATTTTATCCTATTGTTACAACAAAAACAATCATCCTGAGTTTAAAGGAAATCTAACAATGTTATCCAAGTAACAACAGCAACAATTGTTGCCAAGATGTACTACCGTACAAATGTATGTATGTATGTACGTACAAATGTACGACATACTATAAGTTAACCTGTAATGTTGCTGAAATAATCGATGATAAATGGAGAGAAAAATTGCATAAAAAAACGTAGAATAGAAAGAAGGAAACAAACAAAAAGACTAGTTTTTTTTTTGCCAGAGACAAAAAACAATAGGAAAGGAGCAAAAATATACCAAAAGAAGATCAAAGAAGAGAAAAGAAAGTAAAAAACGATGTTAAAAATATTGCTCTAAGCTTCTCAGAGCAATAGCAAAAACATAGCGGAGGGAAAAGCTAAATATAATGATAATAATGACAATGAAGACAATGATGGTTGACTGCATTATAACCATGATGACTTATAACGGATTTGGTGGGGCTGCCATTATTATTTTGCCATCATTTTGAACGCTAAATAAACCTTAAATAAAAGCAGGAAAGTGGGATATTAAAGCAAAAGTTCAACTATCGAATGAAAAAGAGTTCTTAGGATACTTTTAAAGACTTGATTCTATGATGGCTGGTTCGTTACAATGTTCCCTCATATATGGCTTATAAAAAAGACAGAGGCTCGCTTATCTAAATGACAGTAAAAGGGCAAGAAATCCTTGCCTTTCTTATCATAAATGAAATGTAAAAATGATTGAAGTCTAACCAACTGTGTTGGCGTATATACAATGAGCGTCAAAAGAAACTGTACATTTAAAAAATTTACATTAACAAATTACCCTTGTTTTCATTTTAAAATTGTTTTATTCTCAGTTTTTATAATAAAAAAGAAATTGCAAATATTGTCAAATTTTTTCGGACACTCTCCTTAAGTGGTAAAAGTTGAGTTTGGTGATTGTTAGAATTTTATCCCTAGTGTAGAGTTTCTTTCGAAGCTCACTGCAAAAAAATTAATCAAAAAGACTACATCATTAACACCTCCGTCAACGTGAAACTGAGACGGAACAACTCATCAGACGTAGGATTGTATTAAGGCAATCGCCGAATACTATTCATCGATTATAAAAATGCCTCGATGTGGTAGTTGTAGTTATGTATGTATGTGCATAAATAATTGATTGTTACAACCTTTCAGTCATCACTTATGTTGTGTGAGTTAATTTTAGATTTAAGTGGCGGGACCTGCAGTTTAAAGTCGACTCCGAACGACATATTTCTGAAAAATATTTTCATGGTAATTTTATTTACTCTCAGATTTTTTGCCAGAAATCTGCTGAGAGGAAGTCGCCGAAGAAATACTTTTTGTATTTTGTCTTGATGTCTGGGCTTGGGCCCGAACCCTGGCTTTACGTCTAATAAGCCAACACACTACCTACTAGGCTACGGCGACCCAATACAACCATAAACAATTTTTCACATCGATTTTAGGAAAAGTGAAGAAATGGTAAGAAATTTGTGGAAGAGGCGTCTACCGATATGTATTCCTTAAAGGAATATCAAGGTATAAAAAAATCGTGTAATATATAGTCTTCCTACAGGAACGATTCGATTATCAGCAATATCGTTGGAAGAACTTAAGTTAAGGCTGGGCAGCAAGCTAGTATGGTATGGTGATCTGTTATCTGCTCTGCAGACTTCTTAGGATTTCTCTAACAATTGTTTAGTTCTGTGTCAACATATTACAGTCATAAAAAGACACAACATCTGCTGAATGAAAAGGATTGTAGTTCGACATTTTCTTGGATGTAAGGATTATGATTTCCTTTGCGTCTGAGGACAGTACAGTTTCATTACATTCTTGCACGGTAAGCTGAGTAGGCAACACATTACATACATATTTAATTGGTCATTACAACCTTTCCATCAGGATTACAACATAGCGTCTCACAACACTCATCTTGTGTGTGTTAATTTTATACATGAGTGGCGGGACCTACAGTTTGAAGTCGATTCCGAACGACTTTTTCATGACAATTTTTTATTTACACCCAGAGTTGTTGTCAGAAATCTGCTGATATTTCCCTTTGTTGAAGATGTCTGACCTGGGGTTTGAACCGTGGCCTTATGTCTAATAAGCCAACACACTGCCTATTAGACTGCGGAGACTACCAGGCAAGCCATTAACTGAAATTAAATCGCACACGAATGAAGAGAGATGCTAATAGAGGATTTCAATAAAGAAAAGGGTCTTCTAACAGAAACTTGGTAAATTTAACAAATGAAGCTACGGCTTTGAAATTAGTTGTCATTTATTCAATCTATTTTTGACAAAATCACCGTAAATGATCACAAAAAATGGCGTGTGCTTGCTAAGTAAGCTCTGGTGCAGTTGGCAACTGAACCTAGTTTTCATTGGAAAATTATTCTCAGCCATGAAGCTCGATACCAATCTACATGAAATCCAAGAGCGTCCAATGGATCGAGAAAAAAAATCACTGATTTGAGTGGTTTTTGAAGTTTCGGGTCCCATATTTCTTCATCATTTTCTGCAGCGATTACTGTAGCCTATAGGTTGTTTGTTTCGAAATTCTTTTGGCTTGAATTGGAAGATCTGGGCACCAGCGACATGTAGTTTACCTTTCACACAGCTCATGCCATATTATATATTCTGCACGACCGATTTGAGGGCATGGTTACGTAGAGGTGATATGAGGTTTCCACCGTTGTAATGCGATTTAACTCCTTTAGATTTTTTCTTGTAGGGTTTTCTTAGGTCTCAGATGTTTGTGAATAAGCAACAAACCACTTCGGATCTCAAAGCCAACATAACCTGTGTCATCGTTCCACTTCAGCTTCATTTATAAGCTAGAGTCATAGAAAAATTTACATTTCGGAGGCGTTTCACCCAGTTAAACAGCATTGGTAACTCCCAAGTTGATTGCAAATTTTGAGTTCTTAATTAAATTCAGGCCCTTGGACCTAGAAACCAGCAACAGTTGGTTAAAAGGATACATTATATGGCGAAATATTTTGCCTTTCGAAGAAAAAAAACTTACTACTTAAACACTTAATGAGAAAAAATTTGATCTTTTTTCAATTGGAGGCCTATTTTCCTAAATCTAACACAATTTGAAACAATTTATTAGGAAAAGTAAGCAGAATTTAAAAATCAAATCCGCATATGCGGACATAGACGAAAAGAAAACTACAGCTGCCTGCATTAAAGGGGTGAAAAGTTCTGCTAATGAAAAGAAAAACACAACAACGCATCCATGTATGATGGAAACAAGAGTTAAATGTAGGGAAAAGGAAAACAATTTTCTAAGTTTTCTTTGTGTGTGCTTTTCTAAACCACAAAACTGGCGTTCAGTAGTTATTAGCCAACAAGAAATAAACACAACAAAATGCCTGTCGTTAGAGTAGGAGTTGCATATCTCTTTGACTGTATTTTTCTCTGTACACCTAAAGGAAGTATTTTAACTTTAAGGAAGTATTGTTGTTGCTGTTGTTGTTTCTGTTTCCATGGCTTTTAAGTATCACAATCTATGTTGTGGGATATGATTGTTATCCCTGGCTATACGAATACAATACAATTGCAGAGGTTGAGTGTCTCTTTTTAAAACGGAAAACAATAATAATCCCAACTGCAGAAGAGGAATTAAAGTTTATAGAGAAAACCAAGAGCAGAAACGTAATTTTTATTATTTGGTTTAGTTGCTAGAAGCTCAATTTATCCTTTAATGATGAACATAGTAGTACGTATGTATCAATAGTGATACAAATACTTGAACATTACATATGTACATGATTACTATTGTCTTTGTATTAGCCTAACAAAATATTGAAGTTTATTAAGATGTTGCCAGTGGCGTACGGTGGGAGTATTCTGAGTTGAAAAATTGTTTTCAAGCTTTTCACAAAAGGTCGAAAAGATGCGAATGACATCGCTCGTCCGGGGCGGCTCAGCACATCAATAACCGAGGAAAATATTGAAAAAGAGGAGAAAATGTTTATGGAGAATCGTCGAATCACAATTAGAGAAGTTATTTAGGATGTCGATATATCGCTTTTGGCTCATTCCATGCAATTTTTTCGGAAATTTTTTGCATGAGGCGTGTGGCTGTGTTATTACAACCCTTCAGTCAGGAATACGAGCTAGCTTCTTACGCCACTTGTGTCGTGTGGGCTTATTTTGTACATAAGTGGTGGGACCTACAGTTTAAAGTCGACTACGAACGACAGAATTTTGAGAAATTTTTTCATAGCAATTTTACTTTGCTGTCAGAGTTTTTGCCAGAAATCTGCTCAGAGGAAATCACCGAAGATGTGTTTTTGCTCAATGTTTATGTTATTTTCTGCGAAGCTGATAAGACTGTGCAGAATGACGTTGAGTAATTTCTCTCACTCTGTATGGAGGAGCATGGAACACTTCGAACCTTTTGATTCCGTATGAGCAGCCTGAGAAAGCGATTTCTTATCATGCGACTTCTTCTACTTCGTGGTGGAGGGTATTCTGCAGAAGGCACAATTGCATGGTAATGACATTATTTTTCAGAAATGTGTCCAGTTGTATGCGTAAGTACATACATACATAATTGGTCATTAAAACCCTTCAGTCAGGATTACGACCTAGTTTTTGCGTACTCTGACCATATTGTTACTTCTGTCAAGATGGGTCTGGCACTTAACGAGGGCAAAACGAAACATATGTTGTCGACAAGCAGGGACTTGCGGCGTATCGGATGCCAGATTACGATATTCTCGATGTTGTCAATGAATTTATATATCTAGGCTCCGCAGTCGCCAGCAAAAACAATGACAATATGGCGATCAAGCGTAGGATCACTCTTGCCAACAGGTGTTGTTATGATCTCAATAGGCAATTGAGTACCAGAGACCGCTCTTGTACGACGAAACTTATACTCTACTATCTACACATCGTCTCCGTGCATTTTTAAAGCGCAGAAACATGGACAATGTTCAGAAACGACTCAGCAGCCTTGAGAGTATGCGAGCGAAAAGTCCTACGTAAGATCTTCAGTCCTGTAAGAGTTGGCGATGATTTCTACATTCGAACCAACAATGAGTTGTCTGAGGTCCTCAATAACGTGGATGTTGATCAGCGTAATAATTCGATGAGACGTGTATTCAAAGGTGACTGCCTCTCAGCAGATTTTTGGCAAAAACTCTAGGAATAAATAAAATTGCTGTAGGTCCCCCGCCAATCGTGTATAAAATTAAAACACACAACATAAGTGGTGTGAAAAGCTTGGTCATAATCCTGACTGAAGGGTTGTAATGACCAATTATGTTTGTATGTATAAGGTGTAGTCGGCATAGAGGATGACTGTCTCTGCGTTGAAAGTATCAAATCAAGGAAGCCCTGAAAAAAGTGTTAAGTTAGGCCGAAATCCGATGAACTGATTGGAAGGAGGGAATTGCTTACTCGCCCTGCAATTGTGTAGGGCTATCCAGAATTAAACAGAGTTTTTTAATTAGGACTATAAATATAGCAGTCCATGTGTGTTTATTTATAACAAATTTTAATTGTTAGATAAGCTACAGGCAACTTAATTTATTGAAACGCTAGGCAGTGTGATATATTTGAGACCTCAAGTGGGTTCCAGTTAGCAGATTGACATGATTTACTATGGCTTTACAATGTGAGAGAACCCAATCAATATTAATTCAGCATTTATCCCAAAGTTATTTGTTTGTTTTATACGTGTGCGGATTCTGTCCCCCAAACTATAACAAGATTATAACAAGCCTGTATCCTTCTTCCTTTCAACACATGTAGACGTAAATAAATAAGATTTCCTCTATGACATGAAGGCTTAAAAGAGTTTTTATATATGTTTTGTTGTTGCTAGTTTTCTAAGAAATATTTTTCTTTAAAATTCTTACCTCTTGTCTTGAAGTTTTGTTGATTGTAATTGAATTCATTTCATTGTGGCAGCTGGAAAGCCTCATTGTGGCATTAAAAAAATCTAAAAAAAAGAAAAAATACCGAGAAAAATTGAAAAACATAAATAAAGTGCTCGTAATCTTTCAAAGAAATAATAAAAATTTTAAATATTTTAAATTTATAAATACGTTTGGGTGTGTGTGTGTGTATGTGTATTTATAATTTAAATTCTAACAAGAGTTGTTATTGGAAACTTTTTAAATTTTTTATCGAATTTAAGAGAATTTATTTTTCCTGAAATTTATTGAATAATTTTTAAATATTTTCCAATGAAAAATAGGTTCCCTAGAAACCCAAAATATAAAAAAATGGAAGAAAAACCTTCTCAATAATGAAAACAGAAAAGCAATCGATAAACCTTATCAAAAAATTGTTGTGTGTTAAAAAAGTTTAACCGACAGACTGATATTGAACTGGAAATCAAGTACAACACTTGGCTCCCTTGAGTTGAGTCCTTTAACTGACAGTAAATTAAGTTTTTTTCTGTAATTTTATAACGTTTAATAGGCTCTATTAAGAAAGGAATGAGAAGCATAATTAAAAACCTCATACACGGAAGCAAGATTTTTCTTTTCTTTCTTTTTTAAATCACTTCACAGGAGGATTATAGCTACTAAGTAGGCACACAGATGAGGCAGATATTTCAATCCATTCGTCCTTTCGCTATATTTAAATGGTTTCCGTGAATTACAAGACTTTTAAAATGAAATTACGAGGCTAAGAAATTAAATGATTTCATTCGTATTGATTCCTTTAGGGCTGCCACAAAATATCTTGATTGTCTTACTCAGTGTTCTTTTTTCTTCTAAGCATTACTGGAGTCTCCTTGTTCAAGTTTTTCCGGGTAATTCCTTTGAAAATTATACAATATACATATGCATGCTTCAATATATTGATCACTATGGGTGTAGAGTGGAGGAAATGCAAACTAAATGAGCTGTGATAGATTTAATGAGGGTACTGACCATAGATCAGCAATGAATCGCTTTTCCGCTACTCATAAGTACTCATGAAATTTTGCATATGAGTGAGTTAACAATATTGAAATGTAACGACTCTGATTCATTCGTACTCAGTACAATATTAATTTGTAAGTACAGGTTGCAATGAGTATGAGTACAATGTTGACATCAAACTCATAACATTCGAAATATGTTTGATTCATACGCCTACTTATTCAGATTCATAAATTTAGAAAAATACTTTTAATAATCATAAATGATTCGAGTGATTCGTTGTGTTATATTTACAAAAAAAGGAAAAGACAAAGATAGCAAGCAAAGCAAACACACAACTTCGTGTGAGTATGTAATGTTCGTACGAGAATCATACTTATTTTGTGATTCTTGTAAATGTTGAGTAAAGAAGAGTCGAAATCAACAACATCATGCGTATTGTTAAGTATGAGTACGATGAGTACTTCAAACTTTGAATATGAGTAGTATGAGTATTATATTAAAATATGTATGAATGCGTATAAGTAACAGAAATTATAAGTATGATTCGAATCTACTCATCATTTTGAATACTCACTACTGACGTCTGGTACTGACGTAAAACTTTCTTATATGTTGTCTGACTATAGCAGTGTTTTCCAGACATACGGCCATCATTACCATTTAGACAGCGGCACAATGCTCGATGGATGATGAAGTTTCTCTTGATCTACTCTGACATTCAGTCTGAGATTAAGTCCCTACTTACTTAATTGGTCATTACAGCCCTTCAGTCAGGATTACGACCTAGTTTCTCACACCATCTATGTTGTGTGTGTTAATCTTATACATGAGTGGCGGAAACCTGCAGTTTAAAGTCGATTCTGAAAGACAGATTTTTGTGAACTATTTTTCAGGGCAATTTTTTTTACTCTCCGAATTTTTGCAAGAAATCTGCTGAGAGGTAATCACCAAAGAAATATTTGCTAATATTTCGTTTTGTTGAAGATATCTGATCTGTGGCTTGAAGCCAACGTATTACCTACCAAACTACATCGAGTGCTTAACTACTGCAAATTTTCCCAATTTTTTTTATGGCCACATCGGTAGAAAGCTTGTTGGAAGACGAAATTTCCCGTGATCTACTCCGCCAACGGTTAAGCCCCTAACGATCATATATTCAACGTTCGTACTTGTCCATGAATGCTAGGGATTTCTATGGGTAATTTCGGATTATTCAAACGTAACACTTTTATATGCTCTTGGGAGACAGGAATATCGTTTGAAATTGCTTGGGATGATGAGCTGGGCCAGTACGAAGCAGAATCGGTATGAAGGTCGCAATCTTCAACATGTTACAGGGTAGAAGTACTCCGATTGCTTCAGTTAAATTGATTATTATCCACTCATTTTATAGAGAGGCTCAATATCGTTGACAGCAAGAGGGTACGTGAAATATTGCTAGACTTTGCTGGACATGTATGAATAAGAAGGGATCCGAGTTTCTCCTACTCTTAAATTGCATGGCCATCCGTTGTACAATAGGGATTCTCACAGGCCTCTATCCTTTTATTAGAAATGCAGAAATAAATTCTGTAGGAGCTGCGGTGTTGATTAGAAGGAAGAAATTGTTTTTCATCTCATGTGCCAGAGTACTGTTCTTGTTATAAAAATACGGAGGCTTTTGATCTCTCACTTTTTGACATAAAGCTGGCTGCAGTAGCAAGATTAATTCTGGTTTTCTTAATGAAATGTTTGATGCCCGGATTGAGTATTGATTGTGATCACAATGGGCCTAAATGGTAGCCTAAGTAGCCACTTTCGTCGATTAGAGTTTGTCATCTTATCTAACCCAAGTATATCTAAGCGGAAAACAAAAGTTGAAAGCAAATACAAAGAAAAATACTCCCGCACGATCAGCACTACAAATAGAGTTTCTTTCATTTGCTTTCCATATATGAGGACAGCCTTTGCCATTTGCTTTACAGAGGGTAATAACTACAGTCAGATGTTAATGACGAATCGACGCATTTAGATATCTTCGAAGTGTTCTAAATGCAGGACTATGGGGTGGGATACCACACATATATACATAATTGGTTACGACCACCTTCTCACACCACTTATGTTGTGTGTGTTAATTTTATACATGAGTGTAGGGACCTACAGTTTAAAGTCATGACAGATTTTTGAAGTTCGTGCCAGAAATCTGCTGAGAGGAAGTCGCCTAAGAAATATTTTTTTTTCATATTTCGTTTTGTTGGAGATGTCTGACCTGGAGTTTGAACCGTGGCCTCATGTCCAAAAAGCCAGCACACTACCTACTATACTACGGCGACTATAAAGGCGCTAGAACAGAATGTTGAAGACCTTTTTGAACCCAAAAAAAATTTTTTTTTAAACATTGTTGCTAACTACACAGACCATTTCCTAAGAACTTTTTTGTCTCTTCGGGACAATTTCTAAGCAGACTAAATTGCATTAAGCTGCATAGTTGTCTTTCGAAATTCACTGTCTTTCTATACAAGATACTCTCGTTATCGTCAAAAAACTGTTAATCAATGGCAGACAGTCAATATCGCTGCTGTCATGTATGTATGCATAGATGATTGTTAAATTTTTTTGCCATTCCTAGTTGCCATAAAATCTTATAAGGAAAACTGTTAATGTTACAGAATATGCTATAAATGCTGATAAATAAAGGATGTATTTCATAAGAGCACATAGTATGGCCCATATTAACTTAAGTTAACCACCCCAAACCCTATGTGTTGGATAATAAAATAAATAAAAAAAAGTCAGAAGATGGTGGAGTTTGGAGATGTAATAAAATGTTAACGAAAATTTTACTGCAAAATATTTACGACATGACATATTTAATGGCGAAATAAAAAGCTTAGAGCGTAGCCATTTTGAATCACGTTATTCTGTGTTTGTTGACGCAGCAAAATGGTGGTTATGAAAGTAAAAATTATGGAGTATAATTTCATATTAAAAAAATAATCATTAACTGAATAAATAGAAGAAATGAAATGAAAAACAAGTAAAAAATATTCAACATTGCTCGTATATTTATGCTTTTTTATGTTATGCTGCCATTGCTGGTTGTTCGTTCCGTTTGTAATATTTTTTTATGGGATTTTATTAATAGAAATGGAAATAAAATATCAGAATGGCCAGTTTGCCAACACTCAGCAAAAAAAAAATAAAATTTAAAATCAAAATGAAAATGAGACACTGAGAAATGAAATATAAAAGCAACAGCAATAATAAGAGCTTTTAACACTATAAAGACGGGAGAATTAATATACCTTAAAAGATGGGTAGGGGTCATTTGACTACCTTTAAGTCTTAGTAGCAAAAATCTACATTTGAATTTCAAAATTTAATTTTAAAATTGCTTGTTTATTTAAAATATAAAAAAAATTAAATTGTACATTTTGTATTCTTAGTTTATAACAAAAAAATAAACATTTAATAATACGTATTTGAAAAGAAACCAAGTTTATATGTGTACGTACATATAAAAAAATATGTACATTCAAAGCACCAACAGTACTTGTTGTTTTTGCTTTGAATGTATTTATGCGAGATCGAGGATATATCCAGATCGTGAAACAGATCAATAATGATATGATTTTTTTGAAATATGTCATATTACAGATTCCGCATAGGGGTTTCTGGCATATTTCACACATTTTATTTGTTTTGTTTTTGCAGCCAGTTGTATGACAATATCGTCTTCTTATGCATTGAATATGTAAAACTTGTGGTTGAATATTTACCGCTTGCGGTTGCTAGTCAATGTGACTCAGTTCAAACGCTACTTGTAAAATAAATTCTTTTCTACGAATTTTTTTGTCTGTGACTTCTTGGAATAGCACCCATGCATGTATTGCTGACACGTCCAATGTGTTGAAAAAACATTGTACTGGCCATCGTCTTGAGCTTGACTGCTATATTTTCTAGCCATTTGGTTAACAACATCAACACCATATTTAGTTGAATTATAAAGTTACGGTATTGGGTTTGCGCAGCCTTTTACCTATATCTGTTTCAACCACCTCGAGCAAAGTATTCAGCCATAAAACATTTTTTTGTCTCTTTGCTTGGTAATCTGTCAGAAGGCGTTTATTATTTAGAACTTCATGGGCATGCAAACTTAGTTTCAATTTTTTTACATATGGTGGAACAACCCGTCTTGCTTTATTGACTGTCCCAACTAGAGTTGTACGTTTGAAGAGCAATCTGTCTGCCACCGATACTCAGGTAAAAAAGTTGGCAGTCGTCACATTTCTCCCTTTGTTTACGAAAGGTTCTATTAGACGCATTACAATGTCTCCCCAAGCGTAATGTTATGTGAACGATTGTTATCTTTTCCCAATTACAGGAAGCTGTTGAGCAGATATTTCGATTTGACAACTACGCAAAACAAAAATTTTATTACCGAATTTGTCGTGTTTTTCGCCGTGTATTGTGTAAATTTGCATCTTGCTTTTGTAGCAAAGAGTTGTCCGTCAACAGAGTTGTTTTCATCTGGTATATAAAAAGATTTGCAATTTTCAATAAAACGGCTCCATACATACGAAATTAAGATGAACTACCTCTGTTTTGTGTAAGAAACTAGGTCGTAATCCTGACTGAAGGGTTGTAATGACCAATTATGTATGTATGTATCTGTTTTTAGTCTAGTAGATTTTTCTTCTCGCAAGTGAAAATATATATATATATATAAATATATATAAATATATAAATATATATATATATATATATATATATATATATATTTCATTGTTTCTTTGAATCGGTCTCTAGACATAGTTTGTGAAGGAAAAGCAACTGCCCATTTTTTGTTCCATAAATCATTTACATACACATATATTATTGAATCCACAAGCACTCCTAGCGTACAAAACTGAGATGAATTTGTCCAGTTCTTGTAAAGCCATGATCAATATACGCTTCAATATCTTTGCTCCAAAGAGATCTAGTCATAAATAATCTTTTGAAAAACTGATTAAAACAAGTAAAAGTAATGTGCGCGTTGGCTGAAATTACATAACGGCATACTAGAGAAAACTTAACCACAAAATAACGGCATTTTAATAATTTCAAGAAATAGAAATTGGGAAAAGTAATTGATAAAATAAATAGATAAGTGAAGGGTCAAATGACCCTCTCCGTCTTTTTAGGTAGTTGCTTTAATAATTGCAATTTGGAATACCTAAATAGATAAAAAATTACTTTTAAATTAAATTTTATGGAATATTATTAAAAGTCACGAAGTAAAAAATCTCTGATATAATTCATAAAAGAAATATTAGCAGTTAGATTTGTAAATGGGCCAAATGACCCCTGTCCGTCTTTCTAGTGTTAAGTGCTATGTTATTCAAAATAATTCAAAAATTAAAGGCGAATTGTTTTGAAAAGCATTTAAAAAATTTTGGCTTTCCTTAGAATACATTTATAAAATTCTATTTATAATTCAAATTTAAATGAAAAAAAAAATAAATCACCTTTTAAGGATCTTTCCAAATTCAGCAAGAACTTTAAAAAATATTTCTTTAGCATGAAAACATTTAGCATTTCTAAGCACTGAAATTCGGTATTCGCTTAAGGAACATATTATTTTCTTATACCTTTGCTTTGCTGCAATTGCTTCAATCAAGTTTAACAAGATAATTAGATGACTAACCTACTGTGTCAAGTTCTAGAATTGTAGGGTTGCCAAATAGTATTGCGTGGAAATAGCGCCCTCTAAAAAATGTATTAAGTTAGCGTGATATAGTGACGAAAGTCCCAAATATATTCTTCCTGTTATTTATTCTTAAAAAATAAACCTATAGGGTCTTCCAACAAGAACTTTCGAATTTAAGCAGTTGACAACGACCATCTTGTTAAATGCTGTAGATGTGAAATCACCAGGGGGATATAGCATTCATTGTACATAATTGATCATTACAACACTTCAGTCAGGATTCCGATGTAGTGGCGGCAGCTTGTGTTTAAAGTCGACTTCGAATGACATATTTTTGAGAAACCTTTACATGGCAATTTTTATTTATCCTCAGAGTTTTTGCCAGAAATTTGCTGAAAGGCAGTCCCCAATGAAATATTGTTTAAAATTTTCTTTTGTGCGAGATGTCTGGCCTAAGGTATGACACTACCTTCTACACTACGGCGACTTCAATAGCATTCAACAACACGTGCAATTAAGAAATTTTTTTTAATCGAAATGGCTGTTCTGTACGGGCAACATATGTGCACGTGCAAAATTCTACTTACTCTGAAGCTCAAGATAAACGACCATAGGCAATGATATATTATCGCTGAACTGGATCTAAAGTAGTTTGCAAAGGACACAAATTTTCATGGAATAAAAATTTTCGGCAATGAGGCTCATATCTGAATGAATGGGCACGTGAACAAAGAAAATTATCGAATATGGGATATTAACAACCCATACGACATTGAAGACCTGCCAATGGATCCCAAAAAAGTTATTATTTGCAGTGAATTATGAGCTGGCGACCTTAGCGGTTCATATTTCTTTGAGGACAACATCAGTCAAGTCACTATTGACAACGGCGAGCATTGTAGGTAGAATATAACCAACTACGTATGGCCTGAACGCCACCACTCAACTCAGTTCGCAGTGGATATTCTGCAAGAGCGATTTGAGGACATAATCATCTCACATTGAGATGATGTGAATGGGCCAGCGAGGTCATACGATTTGACTCCGTTAGAGTTTTTCTTGTGAGGTTTTCTTTTGCCGTAAATAATTTGCCAAACACAGCGGTCCTTAAAGTCAACAAATAACTCATGCCATCGATCAAATTCAGCGTGATTTATGCGTCAAAATGATGGAAATTTACACTGCAACCAACAATAGGTTTGTCCAACCAATAATGTGTTTTTATTTAAACCCTCCGAACCCCCCTCTACCTTTAAATTTATACAAAAAAAAGATAAAAGAAATAAAACAAAACAAAGCATCGAATGAAAAAGGTAAAGGAATAATAAAATAATCGTTTCAGAATTTAATCAGGTGTATTGCTTAATTGGAAGTTTCTTTTTTCAATTTTTCCTCGTTGCTTTTGTAAGCAAATCAAAACCAGCAGACAAGGCCAATTTCAAAGCAGCATTTCATTTGAAATTGGATTTCAGAAAAAAAATCTTAAATATTACGTCTGTTATGACGTTCGAGCATAATTCTCTACACTCGTATTAATACTTTACGTCTGTTTTGACGCAAGCTTTCATACTTCACAGCTGCTAAGAGGGGAATATCACGTACTTTTGCAATGTGACGACATTAAATACGCACATACAGTGAAACCTTGTTGAATAATACAAAAAAAAACTTTAAAGAAGATTTTTTTTTTGAAAGTGTGTGTTCTAGTCATTGTTGTCTAAGCACAATCCATTTTCATTCATAAATTTTTAGTTTTTTTTTTAATTTTTACTCTTGAAAAGTTGCCGACAAACTTGTATTTTGTGAGCTTTAAGTTCTGCATTGTGTTTCAAAATGAATATAAATTTTAAACCATGGAATTGCACAATGCACGACCAATTCAAGTCAACGAAATAGTGTTTGAAAATTGAAGTAAATTCTAGTGAAACATTTAAAATTTCTTTAAAGGCTTACAACTTTGTAAATAACCCTCAAAGAACCAGTACTTCATTTGAACTGAAAAACTGGAGGATGGTGGTAAAGGAAATTGATATCACATTGGAAAAATGCGTCTAACAATTGAATTCTCTTTCGCTAACATTGTTCTGCTGACAGACCACAGCGACTACCATATACTAACATATATATACATACATAATTAGCCATTACAACCCTTCAGTCAGGATTAAGGCCTAGCTTCTAGCACCACTAATATTGTGTGTCAATTTTATACATGATTGGCATGCAGTTTCTCGTTGGCTCATCTCACGAACGAAAACGAGGCGGATGGTCATGCGGCTTCAATTCATGAACTTTGTTAGGCGTCATAATTCAACGTAAACTAGTGCGTGAAATGTTCAGTTCTTGAAAACGATAATGAGTTGATGTTGATGGATTCTCACGCACACTCTCAGCCACAGCTTCGATATTTATACCTGGATATTTGATTTAACTCATAGTGGACTACTTTAAGGATAGGGTACTTTTGTATGATACAGACGAAGGCAGAAAGTCATACACTATAACAGCAGGGGTACCACATGTTTCGGTGCTGGGCCCAATGCTATGGAACGCCATGTATGATGGTGTACTAAGGTTAAGGCTTCCTACGGGCGCACAAATATTCGGATTTGCGGACGATATAGCACTCGTGGTAAGGGGTAAATATCTTGATGAATTGGAACGAACGTCCAATGCGGCAGTTAGCAGAGTTAGAAGCTGGATCGCGAGTATAGGTCTGAAACTTGCTGATCATAAAGAGGATGTCGTATTAGTAAGCAGTAGGAAGAAAATGGAATACATCACCATAACTGTCGGCGAACAAAGGCTAACATCGAAGCAGTCTATCAAGTACTTAGGAGTTATGATTGACAGCAGACTCACATTCAAGGAGCACCTAACGTATATTAGTAGGAAGTGTGCGGCGGCAACGGGCGCACTCGCGCGGATAAGCCTAACTTGGGAGGTTCGAGACAGGAGAAGAGGCAATTGCTGATGAGAGTGGTTAGATCGATTGCTCTATATGCATCCCCTATATGGGCCGAGGCCATGAATAAGAAGACATATAGAAAAGGAGTTGATGAGGCCTAAAGGAGATCTGCCCTTCGAGTAATTTCTGCCTTTCGCACAGTATCTGCGGATGCAGCCTTAGTGATAGCAGGGATGATGCCGCTACGAATGTTGGAGGTAGAGGTAGAGAAGGGAAAATGTGTAATAAATAGGAGAACAGGGCTAGTGCACCCCGACCAGGTGAGTGATGATGCAATGAATAGGTGGCAGCACGAGTGGACTTCTTAGACAAAGAGAAGATGGACCTACAGATTAATACCAAATATCAAGAATGGACTAGAAGGAAGCACGCTATAAGCCACGGTTGCTATAGGACATACCTCTACAAGTATGGGCATGACTTGTATTTAAATACAAGCGAAACAGCGCAGCATATATTCTTCACTTGCCCGCGATACGAATTCCGACGAAAGGACGATCGAATCCCAGGTGACTCCCGAAAACGTGGTTAACCTGATGTTAACATCGCGCGAAAACTGGAACGCGGTATGTTTATTCGCGAAGGAGGTTCTAGAACAACAGAGGATAGATAATAGAGAGAGCAAGAATAACAGAAATGGATAGCATTTACCTCCCCGATGTAATATATGATTGTGGTCCCGGGGGGGCGACTTAATGGAAGTGTGACGAACTAGGTTGGGTTTAGTACGTATGCGTTTAGCAAGCCGAGAGAAAGTCTTGCGGCGAATCGTGCACATTTTGTAGACCGGGCTACCAATGTCTTATGAAGATTCCCAGCCTTTAGCTCGCATAGCTATAAAAAAAGCTTCGATATTTACATACCTGCACAGATTTGGGAATGACACTTCCCCTGTATGGCCACACTGTGTAGTTGCTCAAGGAGCACGTAAAATTCATCGGCGAGAAGGTATCTGTTACCCAGGGAGCACTGACGAGCATGTTTCCAAATATTAAAGGACCAAATCCATTTAAGAGGAGGATAATATCGAGGGTTGTAACGTCGATAATGTTATATGCTTGCCCAATATGGTTGAAGGCACTCCCTGTGGGCACGACAAGGAGGAAACTGTCCTCGGTGCATCGTCTAAGAGCGATTAGACAGATAAGTGGTTTCAGAACAGTGTCTGACAAAAAAGTACTGGTATTGGCAAAGACAATATTGGCCGATAAGATGAGGCGGATATACTTTCGCCGTCTTGAATATCCAGGACAAACAGCAGCTATAAAATCGGAGGAACGAAGGACTTCCATCCACAAATGGCGGTCAGGATGGGAGAACAGTTTAAAGGGAAGATAGACATTTCACCTTGTGCCTGATATAATCCCTTAGAGGAAGAACAAACATTGCTGGCTGAACTACTACGTGACCCAGTTCCTAACTGGTCATGTATGCTTCAGGAAGTACCTGCTCAGATTTGAGGGTGATATTTTTCCTATATTCCAGACGAGTAGAAAGATGCTGCCCCAGATTTATATGGCCCCTGGAAACGAGTTTAGACCAAAGCGGCTTATGGAAGAGGTGTTGAATTCTAGGATTCTATGGAGCCAATACAATGAGATATTGGCTGAAGTTATGCTGGAACTTCGAAGGTTGGAGGAACGAAGGCGAAATTGGATTTAGTGTGATAGAGCTTTAAAGCTAACTAGCTCTTTACGAAGTAATACCTTACGGTAGTCCCGTGGAGGGAGAGTGGTTCAAGAATATAGGATGTGGGTTTAGTACGTAGGCACCAGTGATGGTGAATCGTGCACTCTTTTATTGAAACAAAAGTGTCTTTCGATGATTCCCACATCCGGCCCAAGACAAAAAAAAAACAGCTTCGATATTTTTGGTTATACGCACTGTACGATCGCGTGATCACGTCTTGGCGCATCTACAATAAAACCAGTTTCAGAACTTTAGCAATAAACTTGTGTATACCTGGCACTGATGGTCCTTCTCTGTGACCAAATTTTGTACGACAGTTTTGTGCAATTTCCAACCAAAATTGTCTTTATTTTGGAACTAAATTTCCAATAAATCCCAACGTTGCTCCAGCGTAAATCGATTCGATGGATGATTCCCGCAATCATTCCCACTTAAAGCTTTGAGATGCCGAACTTTACTTAAAAATTGAAATATTTTTACAAACGGGACACCCTAAAGCAAAATTTCTACGAATGCAATCGCACTTTTGTTGTTCATCATCTATTTGGTTTTAACACTTTTCAAACAGCAATAGAAACACTTGTGCTGGCTCTTAAAATGGCACGTTCATTTCAAAATGAAAAAAAAAATTTTTTTTTTCAAAGCTTAAGGCTCCCCTTTTAACACTCATCCTGGATTCAACACTTTAAATGAAAGAAAGTA
Organism: Sarcophaga subvicina; assembly: GCA_936449025.2. NCBI lineage: Eukaryota > Metazoa > Arthropoda > Insecta > Diptera > Sarcophagidae > Sarcophaga > Sarcophaga subvicina. The sequence goes on from OW388084.2 coordinate 28,349,860, forward strand.
TGTATCACTCTCTGTAGGCAGCATTGGCAACCGTTTTTTTCAAACGAAATAAAATTCTTTGTTCGCGTGCATTTGTTTTGTTTTTCTGCTGTATTTGCATGGCTTTATTGCAGTGCAACAATAACAAGGTTAACGGTGTTGTGTTTTGTGTTTTGTTACAATATCAGGGTTTGTCAATTTAACAAAGACAACAATAGCAGCACAGGACACAGAACACTTGTCATCTTCTTTTGTTGTCGTCGGTTTCTAAATTTTTTTGTTTGTTTTTCCAGTTTTAGACTCCTTCATACATGGGCTTCTTGCCAGCGGAAATTGAATTGCATCGCTGTTTAGCTGCATGGTTAACTTGAATGAGTTAAAATTGCTAGACATCTAGATGGGGTAGAATATCAAATGTTTCGAGTCGTCCTACAGTTACTTTCGAGCTCTGACTGTTTATAACGCCTGTCTTTTGGAAGCAACATCTGTCAAATTAGTTTGTAATTGATTTAGTCTGTTTTGCCAAGCTACCGTGAATGGATAAAGCAATACGTGAATATAAAATCAGAAAATGGTTGTCTGTTTGTCATAATCGTCTTACCGGTGATGAACAAATTTAAGTCCACTGGCTCAGCATACGATCGTCTACTACGCGCTCGTTGACGAAGCGCAGGAGGATAACATCGTCTTTATCCGTGAGAGCGTGCAGTCTAATCTGAGGCTGTCAAATTCGATTTGTTCACACGAACTCGGCCTTTCGCAGACCACAACATGGTGAATTTTTAAGTCAAGGCTTCGGTAGGAATCTGTACAAAATTCATGTGACCAAGATAAACGACCAGAGGCAACAACATGTGCTCGCTGAATGGCGTATTTCTGGATGACCAATCCACAAGAGATTCACGAGTATCCAATACATGCATACAGACTTAACTGGGCATTACAACCCTTCCATCAGCATTACGACTTACACACCATCTATGTTGTGTGTGTTAATTTTACATATGAAGTCTTTTCCGAACGTCGGTTCCGAACGACAGATTTTTGAGAAACTTTTCTTGACAATTTTATTTACTCCCAGATTTTTAGTCAGAAATTTGCTGAGAGGAAAGTCGCCGAGGAAATATTTTTTTTAATTTTTGTTTTCTTAGAGATGTCTGACCTGGGTTTTGAACGTCACGTCTAATAAGCCAAAAAATTACCTACTAGACTACGGCGACTTCGATTACAAGAGTATCTAATGCATCCTGAAAAAGTCGTTGTTTGTAGAAGATTTTCGGCTGAGCGATGACGACAGTCCATATTTCTTTGAGAACGAAATTGGCCATGGCGTCACTATCAACTGCGAGCACTAAAGTGGTACGATTATCAACTTCTTTTGGCCTGAATTGAATGATCTAGACACCAATAATATGTGGTTTCAACAGAGTAACGCTACACGTACACAGCTAGTGTATCGGGTGGGCCATCTATCGGTTATTTCGGCTCTGGCAATACTTATGTATGTTATTCTATTCTGTCACAAAATTCAGTATCTTATCTCCACTGACCGTAATGTATCGATTTACACTTGAGCAACATCAGGATTTATTGGAAATTTATTTCCAAAATAAAGATAATTTTGGACGCAAATTGCACGAAAATTCGTACAAAATTTTATTGTAAAGAAGGACAACAATGCCCGGTATATGCAAGTTTATTGCAAAAGTTCGTGAAACTGGTTTCACTGTTGACGCGCCAAGACGTAAGCATGCTCGTACAGTGCGTACATCCCGAAAATATCCAAGCTGTGACAGAGAGTGTGCGTGAGAATCCATCAATTCGTCATCGATCTCAAGAATTGAACATTTCACGCACCAGGCTACATCGAATTTTGCAAAAAACCTCGGCATGATGCCTTATAAAGTTCAATTGGTTCAAGAGTTCGAGAAACTGCACTATGATGTTGATTTTGCAAAAAAAAAAAACATCTTTTCGAATGAAGCTCATTATCATCTTGGTGGGTACCAAGAATCCATTTCTAAAATTGCCGTATTTGTGGCTCAGAAGACCCACACGTGCTCATACAGAAGCCAATGCACCCATTACGAGTGATTGTTTGGTGTGTAGCGGAGGTATTATTGGGGCATATTTCTTTGAAAATGAGGACGGCACAACCATTACCATGGAGACACCATGATAAGCGATTTGTTTGTACTCGCTCTTCATATTAGTGTTGTGAACGGTGTTTGGTTTCAACAGGACGATACAACTTGCCACACATCTCTTGCCACAATAGATTTCTTGCATCAAACGTTTGATGACGGTTTAATTAGCCAAAATGGTGATGTCAATTGGCTGCCAAGAAGCTGCCATTTGACACAGTTGGACTATTTTCTGTGGAGCGCCGTTAAAGAATTGTGTTATGCCGACAAACCAGAGACAATTTGAAGGCCAACATCGTGATGCCATTGCCGAGATACAACCCCACTCACTCGAAAAAGTGCACGAAAATTGGTCCGATCGAATGAGGTACTGTGTGGCCAGCCGCGGCAGCCATATGAATGAAATAATATTCCATTTCTAACCCAAAGAATTTTACTTCACAACAAAAGAATAAATTTGACAAAGTTGCAAACCATTTTTGTTTTTATTTTTTGTTTTGTATTTTTAAGTTTAAACTTTTTAATAGCCCACCCTTTATATTCCCATCTCTAGCGAGGTGCAGATATAGGATGTTTGGCTCTCCATTATCATCTATTGATGTCAAGGATATAGCTTCGTTCATCAAACTTTCTGGCTGGTTTTCCAGTGTGGGGTAGTCGTGCTTTGATGTGCAGCCCCTGCGCTGACCAACTTCCTTCTCTTCCCTGATTTTGGTAGAATTTGGTTAGTAGAAAGACTGCGTTCACTCGTGGCATCACAATGGGTCGCTATGCGCGCTCTAGTGAGCTCTTTGATACCAGAGGTACCACTTCCTAACTCTACCTAACCTAACTCTTTATATTCTGAACAATTGATTTGAGGGTATGGTTACGTCAAGTGGACCTGAAGAGATCTGACTAATGAGATCGTGCAGTTTGACCACGTTAGACTTATTCTTGTTGGGTTTTTTTAAGTCGCTAGTGTACGCGAATAAGCCCTAAACTACAGAGCTCTTCAAAGCCAACATAGGTGAAACTTGAGCTTCATTCAGAGAAGCCGTGAAGGATGTTTGAATGGTAATATGTTCCACAGATAATGGCATCAGTAGGCCTTTGAAAAGAATAGAAACTTTCGATGATATCTCGCACACACATGTTCTTTCATTTAACTTAAGGACATGAAGCATGTAACTAAACACACGATATATTAAAGAAAGGAAAAGGAAAAATTGAAAAAGTAATTTTAAATTTAATATTTAGTTTTGAAGCACTGTATTATTTTATAAATACTTACACCCTCTTCAGTAAGCAAAGACGTAAACCAGTATATCAGCTTGCTACTAACTCATGCATGTTAATGCATGATGTTGGAGAAGGGGTTGTCATTCATAAAAGTTTGGCAATCTCACATTCAATTTTTATTTCAAATTTTATTCTGTATTTTCCTTTTTATTTTTATTTTATTTTTAAAGTAAAACCTGAAAAACAAAACTGTCTGCAGTAAAGTTTTTGTTTTTATTGATCCCCAGGTACCTATGCAATTAAGTTTTGTAGAAGAACCAAACAGTTGCCAGTGTTGAGTAGCGTTGTGAAAAAAGGTATCCAATTCATTGCAAAATTTGTTTCTTGTCTATTGCTGTAGCAAGTTTAAGTTCTTAAGGCAACTTTGTTAGAAACAAACTTTGTTGTCAAATAAATTTTTTTGTAAATAGAAGAAATTGATATGTTGAATTAATTTTCGGAAAACTTTTCATATGAGTGTGGAGAAGAATAGAAATTTTACATTTCATTTGGAATGTTTGAAAAAGTTTTATTACCCATCAGGTTTAACCCTTGTCAATTTTAGCAAAATTGGGTTCAATAGCAAAGACTAACAAGCTGTGTTAAGGATGTTAGTCGTAAGAGAATTATTATCATAATTATATCGATAGGATACAACCCTTCAGCCACGATTACGTCCTAGCTTTTCAGACCACTTATGTTATGTGTGGTAATTTCATACATGAGTGGTGAAACCTACAGTTTAGAGTTGACTTCGAAGGACAGACTTTTGAGAAACTTTGCATGGCAATTGTTATTTCACTCTCAGAGTTTTGTTCAGAAATCTGTTGAGAGGAAGTCGCCGGAGAAATATTCTTTCACATTTAGTTTTGTTGGAGATGTCCGACCTGGGGTTAGAACCGTGGCTTCAGTTCTAATAAGCCAACACGCTACTAGACTTTATGATGACAAACGACTTGATGTTTGCTTGTACGTGACTACTGCCGCTATGCAAAGACTTTAGTTGGGAATGCAACCTAGCTTTTTAAGCCAGTCATTTTATGTGTGTTAGTTTTATCTACGAGCGACTAGACATACAGTTTATCATGGACTCCTGAATGACAGGTTTTTGAAAAGCTTTTAATGGCGATTTTATTTTGCTCTCAGACTTTTTGCCAGAATATTGCTGAGAGGAAGTCGTCGAAGAAATATTTTTTCATATTTCGTTTTGCGGGGAAATCTCTACCACACTACCAACTAAACTATGGCGATCACGGTATACCTCCAGTGAATAATTCATGGGTTACATTCCCAGGCCTTCTGAATACCATTATGACAGGAATGGTCTTTTCTGAAGCGCATTTTATATGAGGCCTTTATGTTAATCAATCTTAGATATTCCAACTCGATTTTAAGTGCTTACCCAGGATTCATGCCTGGTTTCATTAAGATCGTTGCTAAAAACCATGTGAAGGAGTGTTAGTAAATGGAACTATGTCTCTCAGCTGCCAAATTGTCAGCTTTTATGATGACATAACAGTAAGCTTTGTCTTGAAGGCCGCTTTATAACATAATATCGACTTTTCTGCCAACTATTGTTCAAGACAATTAAAATGTTAATCAAATTGCTCTTGATGGAGTTTAACAATATCGAGGCTTAAAAAAGTGCCCTCAATTTTCTTTATCGCTGGATATAACCCGTATACATACATAATAAATGTAAACAACAAAATATAAATTTTATTTACAGACTTTTCCATAAACAATGCTGCCCTGCCCTGCATCTTCTTCTATCTCCTCCATCGCATAAGATCTGGCTGCAATTTATTTTCGTTACGCTGCTATTGCAGCTGTTGTAATTGCTGCATTAAATGGAATTTCTTGTTTCGTTTTTTTCTTAACAAATTTGCACAATTTTTTGCCATAATTTAACGCTCTCCTTGCAACCTCCTCTGGAGAGAGAGAGGAAGAAAACATGTTGTTTTTTACTTGTTTTTGCAGCTTGCTGTTATGGCTGTTGTTGTTAAGGTATTTTCTATTTAAGCCTGTACTTTTATAGCCAATTTATTGGCAAGAAACCTGGGTGTAGAAAAGGCACAGCAGCAGCAGTAGCATAACATTGCTTGAATCATTTTGTAGCTGAGTGACCTCCACTTTGTAAGAGGTCTTAAAAGAAAATATTTTTCTTTTGCATTCTTCTGGCACTTTGTTTTTCGTTTTAAAACCCTATTTTGTTGTTATTGTTGTTGTTGTTTTCTCTTATATTTGACTATACATTGGCTCCCTTAGTGAATGACTGAACATTTGTTTTCTTTATCGTAGGTTTTCTACTGCTCTTCTGTGTTTATTGTTCTGTTTCTTCGTTTTTATGGTCTTGATTCACAACAGCATGGAGCATGAATGCCATTTTCTTTTAACGAATAAATGATTACAGTTAAATTCAAACATCAATAACTTTATCTGGAACTAGATGAAGTGGAAATATGAGCATAACAGCAACAGCAATAACAACAATCAATTGCAATAAAAGTTAAGGGAAACCTGGAATATCAATAACATTCAGGGTAAAACAAAATATGGAAATTGATTTTTATTTTCTTTCTTTCCTTTCCTTGTATTTGATGGCATATGAGTGAGTTCTGTTTATGAAATATTTTCGTAATTTTCTTCAATTTATTACCGGCAAAGCAAGGCGGTAGGCTATTCAACTCTATTAATTCATATGGTTCACTGTTCTATCGCTACTACAATGGATTTTGCCCGAGCGAGATAGAGACTTGTTTCCGAGAATCGTATATTCTTAGGTAGCACCCGGGCACATCCGTTCGACCGTTGACTTTAGCTGGACTATCCGCATGTGTAACTCTCTACCTGTATAGATCTTTTCTGCTACTTGTAATATAAAAAGATTCAAATCCAATCTCCACAAACAGTACTCCCTCTGTTGTCCTTCCCGTAACCTATTTTCCTAATTCTAACACAATTCCCCGCATGAGTAGGGGCCATTCCCTTTCACGTTAGACAAAATTTGTAGCGTTTAAATCACGGTGAGCCATCTGAAATCATAATTCATGCAGGATTCATAGTCGACAAAATTTTAATTCGCTCTTAATTTGGTTCTATTCTCTCTAAGGCTTAACCTAACCACAGGAATTGCTTTCTATGTGGATGAACCCAGACAGTAACTGTAGTTGTTCGAACATGGGTCTTTAGCAGAGATCAGCACTAAATCGCTTTTTCGCTATTCATAAGTACTCATGAAATTTTGAGTATGAGTGAAACAACAGTATTATAATCCAACTACTCTGATTCATTCGTACTCAGTACAACATTGATTTATAAGTACAAGTTGCAATGAGTATGAGTACAACGTTGACATCAAACTCATAACATTCGAAATATGTTTGATTGAATATGAAATTAGAAAACAGGCCGTAAGAATAAGACTGTTATGATAACGATCTGCCACATATTGCAGCGCTGGTAAAAAACCAGTGGATGGGAAGATTTTCCTCATCCTGTGATTTTAGACCTTGCCCCTTCTGACTATTATTTGTTGCCATCGATGCAGAATCCTTTCACTGGCACGATTGATTCTTGTCTATAAAAGATGAGCAGTTTTTTAGAAACGATTTCATAAAGTGTCAAAAAAGGGAAAAGTTGCAGCTTCTGCTGTACAATACTTGGAATGATATGTCCATTCAAAAACTATCTTAATTAAGCATTTACTTCAGGTTCTTAAGCTATACTATCAATAGCATTCGATTTTGTGAATTTTTCAATAGCTTCTAGAGCAGAGGCCATACAAATTTTTTATAAGCTTCCCCTATAAATAATACATCCAGACAGCTTCCTAACGTCTAGAACAATGTCAACAGCAAATATCTTAGGAAGGTCAAACAGACCCTTAAAATACCACAATCGACTACGTTTCTACAAAAGGCGTTAGATTAGGTTAGGTCTGAGTGGTAGCTCTGATTTCACAAAGCTAACTTCAGCACCCATAGCGGCCCGTTGTGATGCCATGGGTGAACGCAGTCCCTGTACTGACCAACTTCCACCAAAATCAGGGATGATGAAGTTGGTCAGCGCAAGGGCTGCACAAAAGGCCTAGTCTCTATGTAAATAAAGTTGGCAACCCTATTATTCCAGTAACTGCTTAAGCAGACGTCTCATCTACTTATCTAGAAAAACTTTTCTATGGAAATTGAATCAAAGCAAAGCAGAAGATAATATGAATGCTTTGTGACAGTGCGGTATTCCTTGAAGGAACTGCAATGTGGATAAGTCCTCCTTACCTGACCTAATTTTCCAAAAAACTCTTGAAAGTGAAAAAGTGCTTTGCATTTTGCATTTTAAATATCAATTTAGCACTCTATTTGCTCTGTTGCTTCATAGATATATAAATAATGATAATTTGATTTTTACAATTTTGTTTTTTACATTCTTCTATTGTTAGATAGACAGAAGAGGGAAGGAAGTAAATAAATGAACTAAAAAAATTTCAATAAAAAATTAAAATTAAAGGAAATTGTAAGTGTTGAAATAGGCTTCAAATTAGAATCAATTGTAAAAGTCTACTGTAGTTTTGAGTTTTTTTAAATAGAATTTTAAGGGAAGTGGTTTCGAGGTACAAGAAGAGGAATGAAAATTAAAAATTTTAATCCAAATAACCATGGATGCCGCCCTAGAAAGATGTCTAGCAAATATCCCTTGTTCTGTTTGCTTACAACTATGGATAGGAGTACTACCATTCAAGTATTAAATTTACATACCTAGTATATAAAGAGTGGGTCATTTAAAAGTTTAAATTTAAAAAAGGCAATAAAACAAAAACGGTTTCAAATTTTGTCAAATTTATTCTTTTGTTGTGAAGTACAATTGTTCCGGTTAGAAATGGAATTTTATTTCTTTCATATGACTACCGCAGCTGGCCTCACAGCAGTCATTCGATCGTACCAATTTTAGGGAAATTTTTCGAGTATATGGGCTCGTATCTCTGCAATGGCATCACAACTGTTGGCCTTCAAATGCTCAATAGTCTCTTGTTTATGGGCATAACACTTTTCTCTAATGGCGACCCACACAAAATATTCCAACGATAGCAAATCTCAGCTTCTTGGCGGCCAATCGACTTCACCATTTTGGCTAATTAAACGGCCATCAAACGTTTGACGTAATAAATCAATTGTGGCATGGGATGTGTGGCAAGTTGCACCATCATGTTGAAACCAAACATCCTTCACATCAATACAATGAAGAGCGAGTACAAAAAAATCGGTTATGATGGTGGCGTAGGTGTCTCCATTCAACATAAATTTTTCTCATTTTCAAGGGAATAAGGTCCAATGATGCCTTCGCTATACAAGCCGCACTAAACAGTCACTCGAAATGGATACATAGGCTTCTGTAAGACCACGTATGGATTTTCTGAGCCCAAATACGGCAATTTTGCTTATTAACGTATCCATCAAGATGAAAATGAGCTTCATTCCAAAAAATGTTTTTTTTTTGCAAAATCGACATCATCCTGCAGTTTCTCGAAGCGCATGCTTATGCGGCTATAACTCTAGAATCAATTGAACTTTACAAGGCATCATACCGAGTTGACACACACTCTGAGTTACAGCTTCGATATTTTCGGGGGTACGCATTGTACGATCATTCTTACGTCTTGGCGAACTTTCGCAGTAAACTTGCATATACCGGGCACTGTTGGTTCAAATCTGCCATCAAATTTTATACGACATTTTCATACAGTTAGAAGTCGCCGTGGTCTAGTAGGTAGTTAGGCTTATTAGACACAAAGCCAGGGTTCGGGCTCCAGGCCAGACATCAAATACAAAATACAAAAAGTATTTTTCGGCGACTTCCTCTCAACAGTTTTCTGGCAAAAACCCTGAGAGCAAATAAAAATTGCCATGAAAAAGTTCCTCAAAAATTTGTGGTTCGGAGTCGGCTTTAAACTGTAGATCCCACCACACATGTATAAAATTAACACACACAACATAAGTGCTGTGAGAAACTAGGACGTTGTACAATGGGCCATTTCGTCCTCCGAGTACTGTACTTGTCTTAATCGACAAGTACACGTCCTGTAACCCAACTTAACCTAATGCCATTTATTGCGATTTACTCAATATAAGTGCATGTCTGAACATAGTATAACAAAACCCTCCTGATCTGTTGCTTACAATTAAGGAACAGAGTATTACTATTCAAATATAAAATTTCACTCGTAAAGAATTCGATTGGCTTTAAAGAAATAGCGGAGAAATATTGCGAATCTTAATAAAATTAATCCCAGGGAAATATTAAAAATTATTCGTTAAATTTGTATGAAACTTTTTCAACTTTCTTTTCTATTTAAATTTTCCATTTTCCATAGTAGACAACGAAAGAAAGTAAGAGAATAGAAATCAGAATCACTTTTTCCACTTTTAAGTGCTCGAAAAGGCCTTAAAGTGAAAGAACTTAATTAGCGACCAAATGATGTTTGAGCAAATTACACAAATTAATGTAATTTTGCTTTCTAAATGACCTCTATTTTCTTTCTTTCTTCCTTTTTTCTAGTCAAGGATTTCACTTGAAAAATGGCTGAAAAGGAATTCAACAAATTACAAACAGAAGAAAGGAGAGAAAAAATTTTAATTGAATGCAGAACCAACAGAGATTGTTACAGGTAATACAAGACTTGATAGCCATTTGTTAAATATAATTAGCTTTTGGTCAATAGGATAAGAGGTGAAAACTAAATAAAGGTCATACGAACAAAATGCAGCTAAAGCTCTTTCCCTCTATCGTTTCATAGCATGTTATCAAGATGAAAAGGTTTTTCTTTTCTTTAACAGAGAGATGTTACTTTTAAAGCCTCCTACTAAATAAGAAAGATAACAAGAACTCTTGTAACAACAATTATTCAGTAGTTTTAATATCTTTTTTTCTTTCTCAACTCACTGCCTTCTTCGTTCAAATATGATGTGTGCTGAGTGTTTATGAAAGAAACTGTAATTTTATATGTATTTATGGCACTGCATTTCCTTTGTTATCCTGTTCCTTTTTTGTTTCTAATTCTTGTTCAGTTGTTATATTGTTTGCCATACAATATCCAGGAATGAGTTTGTATAGTCGTTTTAAGTTTTCCTCTTATTGTTTGTAAAGGAAAATGTATTTTCATAAAATGTTTCTTATACCCTACAATAGAAAATGGGTTCTAGTCTGGGCTTATTTTTATAAATATTTACGTCAGTATGGTAGATATACATACATAATTGGTCATGTATGTATGTTCAGTCAGGATTACAACCTAGCTTCTCACACCACTTATGTTGTGTGTATTAATTTTAAAAATGAGTGGTGGGACCTACAGTTTAAAGTCGACTCCGAACGACAGATATTTGAGAAACTTTTCATGGCAATTTTATTTACTTTCAGAGTTTTTGCCAGAAATCTGTTGAGAGGAAGTCGCCGAAAAAATGGTTTTTGTATTTTGTTTTGATGTCTGGCCTGGGGTTTAAATCCTGGCTTTTCGTCTAATAAGCCAACACACTACCTACTAGACTACGGCATCTTACTACGGCAACTTACGGTAGATATACAGACTTAAAGAAGACATGTTACTTTGAAGGCGCCATAGTCGGATAAGTAAGTGTGTTGGCCTATTAGACGTGAGGCCATGGTTCAAACCCCATGTCAGACATCTCCAGCAGAACGAAATATTAAAAAAAATATATCTCCGGCGACTTTCGCTCAGCATATTTCTGGCAAAAACTCAGGGTAAATAATATTGCCACGAAAAGTTTCTTAAAAATCTATCGTTCGGAGTCGACTTTAAACAGTAGCTACCGCCGCTCATGTATTTAATTAACACACGCACAATAATAGTGTTGTGAGAAGCTAGGACGTAATCCTAACTGAAGGATTTTAATGAAGAATATGTATTGCCAGAAAGTATTGAAAACGTGGTCTTATGGGCATAAGAGATTTTTATGTTTTCCTAACCCTGTTAACATTAAAAGAAACATACAAAAGTAAACAGAAAAGAAATATTTTTTCTTCCTCGGCATCTTGCAACATTTCTCATAAAAAAAGTTAAGCAATCTTTTACAAAACTTTCTGAAATAAACACAGAAACAAAAATAGATGCATAAAAGCTTAAAAAATGAATAATAATGTTGTAAGGCATACAAGGCAAACATGTTTTAAGAAACAATTACAAGAAAAAACTAAAGGCAACATAAAGTTGTGAAACACTTTTGTATAGGCCTATTGAAAATGAGAGAAGGAAAGAAAAAGACCTAGATTACCTTAGTTTCCACAGCATAAGTCGTACTTTCCGTCTGCATAGTCAAGCGATGTATATAAGCAATTGGATCGTAGGGGGTCCCAAACAATTTTTCGTTTATAGCTGTTTAGCCCTAAAAACTAGATCTACAATAATGAGAAAAAGTATGTATTAAGAAATGCAGAGTAAGTAGAATACATCCCCTTTCGATTTCAGAAACAGTTTCAAATACCTGAAACATATTCCCTTCTTGTTGTAGAATAGTGCACTGAAATCTGTAATAGCTGCTGCGTACTACGAAAATTGTCAACAATTTACTTTCCAGCAGTTAGCTGAGCATATACATCAGGAAAATCGAAACAAAAACAAATTATTTTGTCCGCCTCTTTTTCTACAAGATTTATCTGAGCATTTAAAACAAAAACAAATTCTTTCTCCGCCTCTTTTTTAAAAGAATTTATCTGAGCATAATAATTTTATAAAAAAATGAGGAAAAAGCGACCAAATAGCAAACTCTAAAACTTTCACGTTCATTCCATAAATAATAAAACGCCGGTATTTTTTGTAAAACAATGGCATGGAAAGAATATAAGAAATCAAAAGGACAAGAAAAAGACGTGGAAAAGTGAAAAACGAAAACTGAAGCTAAAGGCAAACGCAAAGGAGCGACAATTTGTAAAATGATAAAAAAGATAAAAAGCGATGATAAAATACAAAACAAGTTGATACAGTATTTGTATAGAAGCTGCTCCAGAGTTAAAGATGCATATCTGTCTAAGGAGATAAACTAACAACAATAAGAACAAGTTTTTTGCTGGCTTAAAGAGTTAATAGCAATAGCAGTTAATAAAGAGTTAATAGTTTTTAGTTTGGAAATAAAGTAATAAGATTTGTTTCTAGTTCAAAATCTATTTAAACTTTATAGAGTGTAGACAATCCAAAGATATTGCTCTAGGCATACGATATCTGAAAAAACTGGTTTCACTCCATTAACCGTAGATCGAGCTTTGATTTAAAAAGGATACATTTCAATTTTTTAGACTACGCAACTTTAATTCAGAAAAAGTTAAATGCCTGATATTTTTATAATTTGTTAGTATTGTTCCCGCCATTATTTCAAAATAAATAAAAAGAAAATTCAAACAGGAATTAAAAAATTCAAAAACTTCATAATCATTTTTGATACATACGACTTTCCTAGCGATTTTTGGTGTCGTGTATGTAATTTTTTTAAGATTTCAAAGATTTTGTGAAGTTTTATCGTAAGTAATACAATATTTATGGTTTTTGAGAAAGAATTGAATGTTATCGAATTGGACGACGAAAGTGAAAAGGTTGAATTTTCTATTCTTGATATGTTCTTGATATTGACTGAAGTAGTCGTAGCGTCTAGTATGTAGCGTGTTAACTTATTAGACGTCAGACCAAAGTTCAAAAATCAGGTCAGACATTTCCAATTTATAAAAAAGGTTCTAAGGACCGATTACTTATTAATTATATATTTAATATTCCTGCTGCTAAAGACTTTGAAGAAGAAGAAAATAGAAGCTCGTCTTATGAACTGAAGAAAGTATTGGCACCAACAAATATGACAACAGGATGTTTATCGCCAAAAATGGTACTACTTGGAACAGAACAAACTACCTTTAATAGTTTGGGATGAAAAAATATTACCAATTTTCACGCAAATTGCTAGCAGCTGTTTCCTGAAATGTTGTAGAGTCTTTCTTACTGCTCTTCTCATATTTATCTCACGTAACAGACAAACATTAGAAAAATGTGTTTTGTTCCATGTTTTATCACAGATGATAATATTTCGGTCAACTACGTACGTATGAGATAATAGAATCATTCGCTTTGATAATGATATATTTACACCTACTACGCCTTTTCGAAAAATGAACTGAAATTCTTCCAGCCTTTAATAATCATGCTTAAAGCCTTTTTTTGAAATACGAACGAAAACGAATTTTTTTCTAAAAAAAAAAATATTTATCTTAATTTTTTGTTAGAAAATTTTAACAATTTTCATAAAACTTTTATCACACAACTTGTAGCTTTATGTAAGAAATAATACTGTATAAATAGTTTGGGATTACCTATCATACTTTCAGAGCAGCCCATATATCCTTTTTTTAAGTTTTTTAAAAATTTAATTTTTTGCTCGCCTAAAAGATCAGAAAATTAAAGAAAATATATTTAAATAATGATGCTTAAGTTTTTATGTTCCTTTTTGGTATATTTTCATCTCAAATTAAAGTTTTTTAGCAACAGAATTCTAAAGCTTTTTAGTTTTATTGTGGAAAATGAAAATTGCCTCCAGCGATTTTAATTGAAATTTGATACTTAATGATGGAATACTTACAGTGATTGTTAGGGAAATTTATTTAAGGATATTTATATAAATCAAGCTTCATAAAGAGATTTACGGAGTAATGCTTGGTATTGATTTATGTTTTTTTTTTTCCTTTCCTTTTGTTTTGTTTTATTACCTTTTCAACTCGTAGTCGAATTGACAGTTTTAGATTCAAGTACGTGCTACGTGCGTAGCAACTACTTACAGCAGTATTTGGAGAAACCCGTATCCAGGAAACTAGAGAGGAATCAAAGGGAGAAAATTGTTATTGATATAATCGATGTTCTTTTGCAACGGGAAACTTTTTTACCACACATGACATTGACAACAAATATTTCTAACGAATCACAAGAATGGTTTGTACCATCAGGTTTCTACGAGCCCTCAACTGTGAGTTTTCCTGATGCGAGTGACAATAAACTGTCCTATCTAAGCAATTGGAAACTTATAAATCGCCACAAAGCAGGCTGCTAGACGTAAAATTATTACCATTTAGAAAGGAATAAAACCAAGCTGACATGAAGTGCTTGAGTTTTATGTAAAAAAATAAATAGTTTTATTAAAATGAATTAAAATATTAAATTTTTTTAACAAAATCTGTCAGTAATAGTGACAATTCTATGTTACTACAAGTATGTAACAAAAGTGATACATAAGCTAGAATTGTGAAGTTTTTTAAGGCTCGATCTACGGTTAAATCCGATGGTGAGCATATTAATTGGTCATTACAATCACTAAGCGAGGACAACAACCTCGAATCTCACGTCACTCATGCTGTGTGCATTAATTTTGCCCATGATTTGTGGGACCTGCAGTGTAACGTCGACTCGAGATGTCTGAACTGAGATTTGAATAACAGGATAAGCCACCACTAGACTAGGGCGAATTCCGCACTCATACAAATAACCTGAAAATAATCATGGGAATAAGGAATAGGAATCAAGGAATGTTTCCAAAATAGACTTTGTTACGTAGACTCTAAAAATACATACACTTCTGCGCGAATTAATACACAAAAAAAATCATTTCTCTCTTCCAGATCATGTAAACGTATGCTACAACATAAGAATATACTACAAGTAGCCCCTTAAATACAAGAGTTCGCCTAGGTTATTCATTTTAACCACTACAGTATAATGTAGACTTTGACAACGACACGACGAATAAAGCATCAATAGCAAGAGAGATTGTACGGCCTCTGAATAAATGAGCATCGAAGCAGCAGCATTCAGATTGCCAACAATTGCCATGAAAACTTTTACAAAAAATCTGTCCTTCAGAGTCGACTTCAAAATGAAGGCCCCGTCATTCATGTATAAAATTAAGACACACAACATGTGGGGGGTTGCGAAAAGCTAGTTTGTAGTCACGACTAAAGGGTTGTCCCGACCAGAGGTCAGCAATGAGTATTCAAAACGATGAGTAGATTCGAATCATACTCATAATTTCTGATACTTATACGCATTCATATTTATTTTAATGTCATACTAATACTACTCATATTCAAAGTCTGAAATACCACAAGAAGTTTGTGTGTTTGCTCTCCTAGCTGTCTTTGTCTTTTTTGTTTATGTGTCTTTCTTCTTTCTTTGTAAATGCAACAACAACTAAGACTGGAAATTTTGACGAAAGATTCGAATCACTCGAATCATTTATGAGTATTATAAGTATTTTTCTAAATTTATGAATCTGAATGAGTAAGCATATGAATCAAACATAGTTCGAATGTTATGAGTTTGATGACAACGTTGTATGATTGCAACTTGTACTTATAAATCTATGTTGTACTGAGTACGAATGAATCAAAGTAGTTGGATGTCAATACTGTTGACTCACTCATGCTCAAGATTTCATGAGTACTTATGAGTAGCGAAAAGGCGATTCATTGCTGACCTCTGGTCCCTACTAAAGGGTTGCAATGACAAATTAAGTAAGTTAAGATAGAATTTACCTGAATCTATCGGAAACTCTATGCCTACAGCAAGTTGCCGTCAGCAGCAATACAATTTCTAAAGATGTCCAGAAAACCATATAAGAGTTTAAATGATCGGAAATTTTCCTAAACAATTCTCGGTATTCATAGACGTATATTAAACGTAAATTAATCGCAATCTGACTGTCAAAAAAAATCAGAACATTTTCAGGAAAAATCCCTCCACCCAGAAAGAATTACGCCGCTTTCTATATAGACAACCTATAGAAAGCATTAACAATCCTATCATGCATCATAGGTGTAAACCTCAACGGTCCCATTGGTAATCTCCTGATCTTTAGATCACAAGACTCTAGTTGGAGTTCTATAATCAGATGTTTTATTAAAAAAAATACTCGACCCGATACGTATCTATGCCTACCCAAAATAAAGGTGAGGATTTAATTGCATTGAGCCATCTGCTTTAAGTGAAAGCCAATGGGATCCAACTGAGCATAGCAAATAATCCCTTGCTTAGTGTGAAGCAGAGTGCACTGGTTATCAGGACAGTTTACTGCCTGCATACTCTGGCTATCTGTTGGCAGAGGCATTCGTGTTTGAACACTGTCCACTAAATATATACTCTCTAGAGAAAATTGGTCACACCTCGGCCCGATAGAAAAAGTAAGTGGTGGTTGGTTTAAAACCGCAGATCTTATTTGAGGTTGTTTTGCAGGTTTAAAGCGATGCTGTCGCTTTGTTAGCCCTCTAAGTTGGGTTGACTTTCATGAGACCCCTTGATTATATATCATCTTGGATAAGAAAATTTCAATATTATTAAGGACCGATAAGTTCAAGCTACCGTAGTCTAGTAGGTAGTGCGTTGGCTTATTAGACGTAAGGCCACGGTTGAAACCCCAGGTCAGACATCTTCAACAAAAACGAAGTATGAAAGAAAATATTTCATCGGCAACTGCCTCCCAGCAGATTTCTGGCAAACACGCTGAAGGTAATTAAAATTGCCATGAAAAGATTTTTAAAAATTTGTCTTTCGGAATCGACATTAAACTGCATGTGCAACCACTCATGTATAAAATTAACACACAACTTAAGTGATATGAGAAGCTAGGTCGTAATCGTGACTAAAGGGTTGTACTGTCTAGCTATGCACGTGTAATTTTCAAATCCAAGTTTTCAAACAAATGTCTGGGAAATGCAGGCCTATTTCTCTATTTTTATAAAGTTTTCAATGCCTATTTCGGCTATTTAAAGTGGTATTATTATGCCACATACTTAAATTCCAATGACATTATTACTACCATACATACTCTTAACTGCACTTTTCTCCAAGCAGCACTTTCATCTCAACTGGTACATGTAACACATAATTTTCCCAAAAAAAAAAACAAAAAACATCATTTAAAATGAGGTCATGTATGATATGGTTGTAGTTTTATTTTATTTTTTCAAATTTTCTTTTTTCCCTTCCTTATAAAATATTAAATTATGTTTCTTTTTTTCGTTACTAAATCCTATCTTTTCTTTGTTTCTTTTGTAATCTTTTAACATTCTTGAACTTTTGCAACATTTCTGCAACAGCAACTGCACTTCAACACTCATAAATAAGCTTCTCTATAAGAACACAGCTTTACTACCAAACATACTGGCTGAAATTATAGTGCATGGACATACATATGTATGGTCAGTAAAATGATAGAAAATTTAACATTAAAAACAAAAAAAAAAGAATATTTTTTGTTGAAATTACTTCAACAAACAGAAGAAATGCCCTTAAGCTGTAGGGGCTGCCAGAATTCAAAAGTAGAACAAATTACACTGGAATGCGAAAGAAAAAGATGATGCTGATCTGTACTTTAAATTTTGTTTAAACAAAAGAAACAAAAAAATATTTTTCTCTGAAATTTTATGAAGAGCTTGATAGAATTAAAACAAAAAATTTAAATCTTACAGGCACTTTTGCAACAAAAAAATTTGCAAAAAATTTTTTTGGAAGGGATCGTGATAAATTTAAAGTAGTACAGACACCCCAAGCATTGCATCGTTGCTAAGTATTTGAGTCTATTGTTTGCACTGTGCATTCAGATTATATAAGATTTCCATAGTCTTGACCAGAGATCAGCAATGAATCGTTTCTAAGCTACTCATAAGTACGTACTCATGAAATTTTGAGTATGAGTGAGTCAATAGTATTGAAATTCAATTACTCTGATTCATTCGTACTCAGTACTCAGTTGATATATAAGTACAAGTTGCAATGAGTATGAGTACAACGTGGATATCAAACGCATAACATTCGAAATATGTTTGATTCGTACGCCTACTCATTCAGATTCATAAATTTAGAAAACTACTTATAATACTCATATCATCATTCATCAAAATTTACAGTCTTAGTTGTTGTTGCATTTCTAAAAAAAGAAGAAAGATAAAGACAAAGACAGCAAGCAAGGCAAACACACAACCTTCTAGTGAGTATTGTAGTGTTCGTATGCGAATTATACTTATTTTCTGATTCTTGTAAATGTTGAGTAAAGGAGAGTCGAAATCAACAACATTAAGCTTATTGTTAAGTATGAGTACGATGAGTACTTCAAACTTTGAATATAAGTAGTATGAGTATGATATTAAAATAAGTATGAATGAATCTCATCTTTTTGAATACTCATTGCTGATCTCTGATAATGACCTGGCTTCTCACACTACCTATGTTGTATATATGAATTCGTATAAGTATCAGAAATTATGAGTATGATTCGAATCTACTCATCGTTTTGAATACTCATTGCTGACCTCTGGTCGTGACCTCTTGCTTCTAGCGATCTCTTCACTAATTTGACAATTGCCAAAAGTGTACAAATGATCCCGATATATCACCCACATGTAGAAATGCTAAAGAAGGCTTAGCTTAGGTTAGGTCGGAGTTGTAGCTCTGATATCAAGAAGCTCACTTGAGCACGCATAGCGGCTCGTTGCGAAGCCACGGGTGAAAGCAGTCTCTGAACTGACAAAGTTACACCAAAATCAGGGAAGGGACATCAATAGATGATAGCTCCGTCAAGCTGACAAGAAATGGAGAGCCAATTAACCTATATCTGCACCTCGCAAGAGATGGGCACTGACAAAGGAAGTGGATTACAGTCTCCTCTTCCTCAGTGGTTCTGCATCCATGGCAGAAGTCGCTAAATGGGAGCCGCATCCTTTAAGCGCGTCTGCCTATAACACAATGAGCTGCAAGCATGGCCACTGTGATTGATTGGTTGGTACGCCTTCTGTCCATCAAGTGCCAGGTGAGTGTAGCGGTGGAGCAGGACTTCTCATTGGCCCAGGATAGGTTGGTGTCTAGAAGGAATTTTCGCTCAATGGCCATTTTGACCGAGGCGAGTGGCATACCCAAGTCTACTGAAGAGGATTCCGGAAGGAGTTCACCAGCTCTGGCGAACTCAACGGCCCTGCAGTTCCCCGGAATGTTACAATGTCCGGGGACCCAGACCAGTGAGACACTAAAGCGCCCAGAAAGAAGGTCGAGACAGCGACGACATTCCCTAATGATCCTGAAGTTATTCACAACACCCGACAGAGACCTTATGGCAGTCTGACTGTCAGAGGAGACCGAGACGCGGGTAAAATGAGCACCGTTGACGTGCATCCATTGAGCGGCCCGGTAAATGGCCATCACCTCCGCCTGAAACACGCTGTAGTAATCCGGCAATCGGAGAGAGATGCTTAGGTCCAGTTTCCCAGAATAAACTCTGCACCCGACCCCATTGTCGTGTTTAGAGCCGTCCGTGTGTATGTATATCCAGTAGTTCCGGGGGGAAAGAAGGCTTAACATCTAGGAAAATTCGATAGTTCAACAAATTACCAAGAATGCATAATGATAACTCTTAAGTTAGGATCACAACCTAGCTTCTCATGTCACTCAAGTTGCGTGTGTTCATTATACTCATGAGTGGCGGTACCAAGAGCCTAATTTTGACTCCGAATGACAGATCTGTGAAAATTTCTCTACAAATTAATTTTACTTTCAGAGTTTTTGCCAGTTGACTGCTTTGGAGGAGTCACCGAAAGAAATTTTGTTTTCTATTTCGTTTTACTTGGAGCTATCTGAAACAGACGTTGAACTACGGACTCTTTTCTATTGGTGGCAACACATTACTTACTAGACTACGGGCAATTTTACTTTACCCATAGAGTTTTTACTAGAAAGAAATTTTGTTTCATATTTCGCTTTGCTCGGTATGTCAGAGTTAGGAGTTAAATCACGCCTAATAAGCCAACACACTACGAAGGAGTAGCTTCTCCCATAAAAAAGTTGGCTGTTTTAATATTACCCAGGAGTGGTCAAAAGAAGTAGCATCGACTGCAAATAACAAATTAGAGCTATTTTTCATGGCAATTACATACTTTTAAGGCTTTTACCCGAAAACAGCTGAGGAGAGGTTGCCATAAGAAAGAGAGTTTGTATACAGAGGTCAGACCTACTTCTATAACCCATAAGTTTATGCATTAGAGTACGGCCACCAGACTAGAGCTGCACAGTATGCGTTTAATTAATACTTTATTGCTAAAACGCCAACAAATTAACCAGTGCCATGATCACCCATTTCCGAAGAAACAGAAAGGCAACAGCTGCTGAAATTGTGGTGTATGTCTGCATTACTGCCATCTGAATAACTTCAAGATAATCACCAGAATATCAACCTCAACTGCATCACTTCTGAAGGCAAAAGGGAAAACCGATCTCTAATTTAATTGCGAAAGGCGACGTAGAAAGATTCTTAACAGTCAGTGGATCTTTAAAGTGGTTTGTAAATGGAAAATAGGATCACTGGTTATAAAGTGTTATTGAGAGATTGACAATAACTTCAAACAATTTTCGACAGTACAAGGCACAATAATGCCCATAAATGCTTCCAATATCCTGATAAAGAAAACCCTGTAGAACACATAGCATTCAAATGATCACTCAAACATTGAATTACGAATCAATGTCAGACATTTCGCTTTGTTTGATTAAGTTTTTGTTTAAAGTTTCTTAGTTACGTGCAAATATTCTTCAAATTGTAGAATACAACTGACCCAATACTTGTTTAACCTGACTACCAAAAAGCTGATCCATAAATAATAAAAAAAAAACAAAAAGAAAGGAAAAATTACAAAAAAATTATTGCAACGCACACATACACATTGCCTGCTGTAAAACTGTGTTAATCTCGTAAAAAAAAACAAATAAAAATAGGCATCGAATACCTGGTGTATTTATTTATCAGAAAAAAAACTTCTCTAAACTTACTCTTTGTAAAGTAATACTGGTTTATTTATAACAAAAAAAGGAATAAAAAAGTAAAGAGAGAAGAGAAAAAAAGCTAAAACCATATTAAATACAAACATTCCAATATATAGACACAGAGTCAAACAATTGTTCGTACACCAGTCTATTGAAAATATGTATGTACCAAAACGAATATAAAATACGAGTTCGATTGAGGGATAAGAAAAAGTATAAAAAGCTGAGACAATTTATGGATTCAACGCCAATAAAACTGTTAGCCTTTTGAGGCACAACAATTTTCGACTTCTCCGTAGAAATCGCAGTTCTGCTTACTCAATGCGTGTCTCATCGTTGAAAACAAATAGTTGTCTGAAGGACTTAAATCTGGCGAATACGATTAGGTTAGCAGCTCCCAGCCCTTTGCTTAAATTCTATCCTGAAACGGTTTTGCTTTGTGTGCAGGAACCTCATCATACACATACATAATCGGCCGTTACAATCCTTCAGTCAGGAATACGGCCTAGCTTCTCACACCACTCATGTTCTATGTTTTAATTTTGTACGTAAGTGGCGGGACCTACAGTTTAACGTCGACTCCCAACGATAGATTTTTGGGAAACTTTTCATGGCAATTTCATTTTATTTACTCTTAGAGTTTTTGCCAGAAATCTGCTGAGAAAAAGTCGCCGAAGAAATATGTTTTCAAATTTCGTTTTGATGTCTTCCGTCTAATAAGTGAAATCACTGCTTACTAGGCTACGGCGACTTCTATAGTCTTCCACGTTTTTCAATTCTCACATCAAAATCGTTATCTCTGAACTGTCGAAATCATCTTTCATATGTTTCTTCTAATAAAACATGGTCACCACAGGCCTCTACAAGCATTGAATGCTTGTTTGTCAAGTAAAATCGAACGGATAGCTTAATTACACCAAAAGCTATTTATTAAAACGTCTTATTAAATGCACAAATCTTAAGGAGTGCTGTGCTTATGAGCGAATGTAAGAAGCCTATTATATCTATTACGCCCCGAAATATGTACAGATGGTACACGATGCCGTCAAAGAACATCAAATTTGTAATTAAAAAGACATTTAAATATCCCTAGGTAGGTATAAGTGGCCGTCCCCCCAAATGAATTGGATGGATGCACTTAGGCCCCGTGAGGCCCATTGTGATACCACAGCCCGCGTTAACCATCCTCTAGTCCTGGAACACATAGAGCTTACAATGAAGCGACTCAAACTGCCGATGTCAATGTTCGACAAATTACTCAGATCATCGATGTAGTAGGCACCAAGATGTCTCTTTCTCCTTTGAGATAATGGTGGGCTAGTTCCCGGTAGCTGAAGAACCGTCTCTTTCTCCTCGCGTCGTTGCAACTTTTACAGAAATTGTTCGCTAGGTGTCCCAGACCAACGCGCCTTGCGTGGGCACCCATAATGCAATGACCAATCACAAATCCAATTACCGCACTGAGCACGCCTCTTTGGAGTTTTGGCAGCCTTACAGTACGCCTTCTATCCAGCCTCGGCCAGATCATGCGCGCCACTCTGTCGTTATCCGAAGCTGCCCACCAGAGTTCGTGATCTCGTCGTCAATAATGAGCCTACAGGTCCCCAAACGGACAACAAAACTTAAGAATTCGTCGGAGAGTTCGATGGTCGTGCCACGTCTAGCCAGTTCATCAGCTCTGCAGTTGCCCGGGATATCATTGTGTCCCGGAACCCCAATGATATGTACATTATACCTCTTTTCTATCCAGTTCTGGTGTTTCCGACAGCCGTAGACCGTCCTGGAGTTCATCCCATTGAAGCCCAAAGCCCTGATAGCCGCCTGGCTATCGTAGAGTATGGTGATGTTTCCATTCGAATCCCAAGCAGCCTGTGTTTTCAACACCTCCGCCAGGAAAACGCTGCAGTAATCCGGTAGCCTTATAGATTCGGCCATACCTATTGACTCCGAGAAAATTCAACCACCAACGGTTCTCCCAGCTTGGATCCATCAGTGAAGATTTGAAAAGAGTCTTTGGTGCCCAGCACCATTCCTTCATACCTTTTTATCCGGGATGGTCGTCATGAATTTCATCGAGAAGTCATATCGTCAATATAGTCAATGTCACCGACACCCTCAAATTTCTCCAGGATACTCGAGTGACCAGGGTCTGATCCATGCCACTGTCCAATCGCCCAAAGATGCCTGCCTGTCCCTAGCTTTACATATAATCTTTTCTGTTAGCATTTGGAATTTTTTTTAAGTTTTTTTTTTAATTTCCTTGTAACTAATTATTACAACAACAAATTGAATTTTTTAAATAATTTTACTTTCTTCAAATCTGATAAATAGTTTTGAAATATTGTGAAAATAGTCTTCGTTTTGCTTGGTGTGCGAACAATTGTTTGAGGCACTGTATTTCTTTTTTGTTTACTTTCATATCCACTACTCTCTTCTACTCTCCGTGTAATTTAAGCGTTTGCAGTCAGATTATCTCTAAAACATGTTTTTTTGGTGTAGTTTTACGTTTTCTGCAATCAGGTTTTCGTATTTCTTTTCATTTTTGTTGTCCGCTTTTTTTTAGTACCAAATTAGTACCGTTTTTTTGCGTTTTGAGTTATTTTTCCTTTTTCGTGTAGAGTGTACATTGTTGCTATTATTGCTTTTGCTTCTTCTGGTTAAACTAAACGATATCATTTGCAAAAAGTTGGAATAAAAAAATGCAGCAGAAAATCTGATTAAATTTTTTGTCTCTTGCAACATTAAGAAGAGTATGTATCTGCAGGATTATTAGAATGCAACAGCTGAAATCATTTAAACTTTTAAACTACTACTGCTGCTGCTCTAATTAATACATAAGCCTGATTTGAAGTAATTTTGGTTTTATAAAGTACTTCAAATGGCAACGAATTTGGGGAAAAATAAACATTTTGTTTGTTTCAATTTTAGGAGATTACCAATTTACCCAGGCAAAGAAAAAAAGGAAGTGAACAGAAGTATAAATTTGAAAACTTTGGTACGATAAAAAAATGAAACTAAATTTGAGACTCTTGATCCCGATCTAGTAAGCCAATACACTATAAAAAAGAGTACGGCCACCAAATAAGTCCTACACAGTATACTTTTAATTCATACTGCATCACTAAAACCCCAACAAATTAATCAGTGCCACGATCGCACATTTGCGCAGACACAAAAAGGCAACTGCTGTTGAAATTATTGCCCGTTTCTGCATAATTTTCTTTTCGTTTTTTCGCAACTCATAAGTATGTAATCATGAAATTTAGAGTATGAGTGAGCCAACAGTATTGAAATCCAACTACTCTGATTCAGTCGTACTCAGTACAACATTGATTTATAAGTACAGGTTGCAATGAGTATGAGTACAACGTTGATATCAAACTCATAACATTCGAAATAGTCATTCAGATTCATAAATTTAGAAAAATACTTATAATACTCATAAATGATTCGACTGATTCGAATCATTCATCAAAGTTTACAGTTTTAGTTATTGTTGTATTTACAAAAAAAGAAGAAGGAAAAAGACAAAGACAGCAAGTAAAGCAAACACGTAACCTTCTAGTGAGTATTGTAGTGTTCGTACGCGAATCATACTTATTTTGTGATTCTTGTAAATGTTGAGTAAATGAGAGTCGAAATCAACAACATCATGCGTGTTGTTAAGTATGAGTCCAATGAGTATTTCAAACTTTGAATATGAGTAGTATGAGTATGACATTAAAATAAATATGAATTCGTATAAGTATCAGAAATTATGAGTATGATTCAAATCTACTCATCTTTTTGAATACTCATTGCTGATCTCTGATTTCAACCTCAATATGAAATTACCTCTGAAGACAAAAGGGAAAACGTTCTCTAGTCTAATTGCGAAAATGTTAAATGCGACACAGAAAGGGTCTTATCAATCAGAGGATTTTTAATGTATTTCCTAATTGGAAAATAGAATCAATGGTCATAAATGGTTATTGAGAAATCGACAATAACTTCGACCAATTTGCGACAATACATGGCACAGTAATGCTTATCAATGCTTCCAATGTCCTGATAAAGAAAAATATGTAGAACACATAGCATTCAAATGATCACTCCAACTTTGAATTACGAATTATGCTGTTTTACTTTGGTACGATAAAAATGAAATTATTTTAAGGGTTTTGTTCGAATTAAAAATGAAATTCACTTTTCTGATCTTCGTCAATATATTTAATATTTGTTAATTAAATTGTTTTAATATTTATTTTACTGAAATAATGTTTCCTTGCGTTTTACAAATTTGTTTAAATTCTAAAAAATAATATAATGGGACTGGGAAGCCAGAAATGAAACCAAATTATAAGAAGCCATAGAAATATGGGGAGAGAAAATTAAAACGTACAATGCATTTAGAATTTACTTTTTTTCGAATTTTTATAATTTTTTTTTTTTCCCAAAATATTATATTACCAGAGCAAGTGGCCAGGAAAATGATTGAAATCATTTAGAATACTGGCACGTTATTAGATAAAAGCCTCACATTTATTTATATTGTGACTGAAGGAAAGAACCAAAATTAAAAAAAGCAAAATTCAATTGGAATTTAAACATGAAACATTTATAAACATAATTTACAAATATTTTCGAGCATAGTTTTTTTGGAATCCATTACTAACAAACAATCGCCAGCATTTATTGTGATACCACAATCAATTTTACACGGAGATCAAATATTTCCAACACGAGCTCAAAGTAAATATTGCTGTTGCCTCTTTATACTATTTATGATAAGATCAGGGCACGAACACATACGGTAAAAGACATTCTCTTCCTTTTCCTCAGACCTACAGATTCTGTTCTGTTCACTTGCCAAAATAGCAAGGCTTTCGGCATGCCTACTAAAAGGACAGTTGTCTGTGATAATCGGTATTGTATGTTGGTGTGACAGGTGGTCATGCGATTTAAAGACAAAAGTGAGTATGTTCTCCCCTTCTCCATTCGTGTACGAAACCTTTTATTGCCAACGAGATTGAGCTTCCCTGTAATAAGTGAGGATAACATGCCTATGCCCTGTAACAGGCCTCAGATTGCAAGCTCCGTATCGGCTCTGGCCAATTATATATAAAATATTTGAGGTGTATTGAAGAATAAAAAAGCTAGCTTCTGACACCACCCATGTTGTGTGTGTTAATTTTATGCATGAGTGGTAGAACCTACAGTTTAAAGTCGACTCCGAACGACAGATTTTTGAGAAACTTTTCATGGCAATTTTTATTTACTCTCAGAGATTAACCTTCACTGGAATATAAATTTAATGTCGTAGGCCCTTCTCAATTTTCGCCACATCCAGTTTCTCTAGACCCAATGCAACCGCACATACTGCCAGGGGTAGCAGTCAGTGTGCTGATCGCATATAAAAGAATATAAAGTAGATGCAATGCTAAATACCATAGAGTATTTATTCAAGCGCATCCTATCCTTGAATTTAAATAAGGAAATTATCTATATTTTTCTTTCGCTTGAATTCCTATTGATGCCATTATGTGCGGATATAACATCGTTCAAATGTCCGTCAGGGTTTCTCTGGATAGAGTTCATTCGTAATAATAATTTTTCCGTGACTGTAGCGCATAACATACTTACATACATAATTGGTCATTACAACGCTTTAGTCAGGATTACGAGCTAGTTCCTCACATCACATATGTTCTGTGTGTTTTAATTTTATACATGAGTGGCAGGCGGGACCTACAATTTAAAGTCGACGCCGAACGACAAATTTTTTGAAAACTTTTCATGGCAATTTTATAATTACCTTCAGAGATTATGCTTAAAATCTGCTGAGAGGAAGTTGCGAAAGAAGAAATATTTTTCATATTTAGTTGAAGATATCTGGCCTGCGGATTGAACTGTGGCCTCAGGTGGAATAAGCCAATGCACTAGACTGCGAACACGACGCATAAATCAGCCTAAATTTGATCGAATGTATTAGTTATGTTGGCTTTGAGCATCGCTGTGATTTGTTGCGAATTGATTCACATATACCTGCGACTGAAAAAACCCCCGCAAGAAAAACTCTAACGGGATCCAATCACACGATCCAGGCGGCCAGTTTACATCACCTTCTCTTGAGTTGGCTATGCCCAGTTGCCAAAGTGCAAATGCTATGTGTCACGTAGCACTATCCTTTTAAAATCACTTGTCGTACCCTTCTCATCCACAAATAGGCCTCATCGCGGAAGATGATTTTTCAATGAAAATTTGTATCAGTTGTTGCCAAATGCTTCAGAATCCATTCAGAAAACATTCATCATTCTCTACAGACTTTTTCCTTCAGTTTACGGTGATTTTTCAAAACAGATTCAATAAATAGCAACTATTTTAAAAGACGGTCGTTTCCAACTGTTGAAGTTTGAATATCCTGCTCAAAGACACCATACTACATAGTACGGATTCATTTTGAAGTGTTTTCTTTATTGTGGTCGAACGAAATGTTGTATGTGGTCTTATACACAGCAATTACTCTCTCTGATTTCATGCAAAGTCATTCTGGTTTTCAAGTTGTATAAGGTTTGAGGTTTTTAAGCATTTTATGAAAATTAAATGAAATTATTACATTTAATTTTATAGGAAAACAACCACCAACCAGCATATATTTTTGAACAAAGGAAACCGTAATGAAAATTCCATCACTTTTTGTAACTTTTACTACTGCTTCTAACTACTTATTAGGCTGTTCATCTTTTTTCTTTGTATTCTTGTGATTGTTAAAAAAATAAACAAAATTACTTTGAGAGTAAAAGTCAAACGAATACAAAGTAAAGAAAATAAAAAAACAGTCATTAAATGCCTAACATTTAAATGTAACGACGACGTAGTCTGTTTGGAGTCTTTTACCTTTTGGTCGGTTTTTTATATATTTTTTTTTTGAACTTCAGTAATGTTAATGATCATGCAAAAGTCAAAGATAATTGACGTCTTAATGGTTCTTAAAATAAAAACAAAAACAGCAAAACAGCAAAACTAAAATTTAAAATGCTTTAAAACACGCAACGTAATTTGAAAGAAGAGAGCATTTTGCTGTTGCCTTAGATTTCAAGCAATTTGATTATATAGGCTGTCGAAATTGTTCATACAAAAAAATTAAATTAAATGTATGATAATTGATGGCTTAAGAATATGTTAGTTCAAGTCGACTTGTTGGAATGCTATAGTAAAGGCAAAGTAAATTTTTTTATCATTAACAAACCTTACAGCTTTAATTGAAGATTGCCAAACTTTTCTCATTTACAGAGCAAAGTACAATATTTTTATTGCTGGGTTATACAATCACTTTAAAGCAATCACTTGTCGCATGCGCTTCGAACTCATAATGCAGCTTCGGCAACAGCTCTACTTAAAGTGCGTAGGTCCAGTTCTTTTAACAATATGGATATCATCTACATACATACATAATTGCTCATTACAACCCTTCAGTCAGGATTACGACCTAGCTTCTCACACCACTTATGTTGTGTGTGTTAATTTTGTACATGAGTAGCGGGACCTACAGTTTAAAGTCGACTTCGAACGACGGTTTTTTTTTAACTTTTCACTGCAATAACAATTTACTCTCACAGTTTTTGCCAGAAATCTGTTGAAAGAATGTCGCCGAAGAAGTATTTTCTTTTGACCTATGGTTTGAATCGTGGCCTGACGTCTAATAAACCAACATATTAAAGGGTCCGCCAAATAACTTTTTTTTTTGAAAATGCTTTAAAAAAACTACTGAATATTTTCTCAAGTTTCTTTTTTTATTTGAAAGTACAATCCTTCCGGTTAAGAATGGAAAATAATTTCACTCAAATGGCTGCTTTGGCTGGCCATGCAGTAGCCTACACAATCGGTCCAATTTTTACGCACATTATCGATTGTGTGCAGCTGTATTTCACCAATGGTTTCACGAATATTGTCCTTTAAAACGTTAATTGTGTCTGGCTTGTCGGCGTAACACTTATCTTTGACGGTACCCCACAAACAATAGTACAACGGTGTCAAATCGCAGCTCCGAGGTGGCCAAACAACATCAGCTCTGCGGCTGATAATGCGATCTTTAAAAAACAGGGCGCAAAACATGGAGTGTAGCTTCGGCTGTGTGGCATGTAGCGCCGTCCTATTGAAACCAAATGTTGCCAATATCCTCCTCTTCAATTTTTGTGAAAAAAATTCGTTCAACATGGCCGATAACGATCGCCATTGACTGTAACGGCCACTCCTGGCTCATTTTCGAAGAAGAATGGCCCAATTATGCCTCTGGACCAAAATCCGCACCAAACAGTGACTCGCTTTGGGTGCGTCGGCTTTTCAATGTAAGCGTGCGGGTTTTCTGTGCCCCAAATGCAACAATTTTGCTTGTTTACATACCCGTCAAGATCAAAATGAGCTGCATCTGAAAAGATGATTTTTTTTTTGACAAAATCGGCATCTTCTGGTGTAGGCTACTGCACGGCCAGCCGAGGCAGCCATTTGAATGAAATTATTTTCCATTATTAACCGGAAGGATTGTACTTTCAAATAAAAAAAGAAATTTGAGAAAATATTCAGTAGTTTTTTTAAAGCATTTTCAAAAAAAAAAAAATTATTTGGCGGACCCTTTACCTACTAGACTATGGCGACTTCTGGATATCATCTATTACATCAAATAATTTATACTTCTGGTAAGGATCTCTCAACTATACCACGAATTTTATGCAGATGTGGATTTTATTTAAATCTCCAAAGAGTTTGGCTAGACACGTTCTCTCTGCCCTAGAATTTTTCTTCTTCGATTTCCAAGTGCTGAACAATGTGAGAAAAGATGTTCTGTGTTTTTCTCTACTTCCTTGTTGGTACAGAATTTGCAGAAGTCGGGTCTACGGGTCCAGAGATCAGTCCTCCTAAGGTTTCTAAGACGGAATATGGTCAGGTTTAATACAAATTTTGTTCGGTATGGTCTGCCTACAAATGGATTTATTATCCCATCATTCTTTTTCAAACGAATGTGGGCTTGTGCAAGACTATTTGCTTTCTGCTCTGTAAAGGAGTGCCAATTTCATGTCTGAATTAAATTGAATTTTCGATTGTGCTAACATTTGCGAGAGCATCAATGTACCCGTGTTCAGGTACTCATATCAGGTTAACTGTTAACTGTATGTCTCGCTATCTATTTAATAGTGAGATCAGATAAACGCTGCAGAAAATGGCTGCTTAACTGTAGAAATGCGTACAACACCACACAATATAATTTGATACTGGATTCGAATAACGGCAATCTTTATATCCATTATTTTGGCTTGAATAATTCTCATAATAATCGGGTAGTGGAAGGTATAATATTTTGAAAAGAATTCACATCGAATTTAGAAGCGTGATCTGGATAAGATTGATATGACTATAGCTTCCATAACTCCATGCTCCCAGTGGCCTTCAATCTCATTGCTGCGTTCACAGCTACTTGTCTCGCAAGTAACTCTTGGGAATAGCAACTCTGGTAGAATAGTAAACACTGCCTTAGATGATACAGTTCATTTCTGCCTTTATGAATAAAAACAATCTTATAAAACGTAAAGTTTAACATGAGTTTGCAGTAAGCTTGACTTGAAGAGTAACAAAAGCTACGGCTTGAGCAGGTCTATATATATTAATCTAAAGCTCCGCTGTTATGACACCATCTGGACTCGAATACTTAAAGAAGTGGAACTGCCTATCTAATGCTATGTGCGGAATCGGTATATTCAGTATGTCATATGTATATGTGTGTTTGAGTCCCTAAAGGTCATTGAAGTAAGTTTTGACAGCCAGGAATATGAGTCACGAAGAGTACTTCCAGGGTATTTTTACAATTGGCAGTCATGGATCAACTATGTTTCTAAATATAATATTAGGAAACGTTTGAAACAATTTAAGACACCATTTCTGTAAAAGTCTTGCACACATAATGTGTTCTTCGTAAAAGCCATGCCCTGCTGTCGCTCAACTTCATTTAACATATTTTTTCTTTGCCGACGATGTGTAGAACATAAGGCTGAAGCACTAGGTAAAGAGAAAGGTTTTTTCTTTGAAAAAGTACCACTACAACTACGCGTCCTGTGCTGTCTTTCATGTGCTATAATATGGAATATATTCTATAATCAATAGAATAAAGTGTGCATAGCTTTATGAAATGAAATGTTTTTAAGCCTTTAAAAATCTCACAATTTACTTCATAAAAGCGATACTTCATAAAAATGTCATCTAAGCATAGTTTTTAACTACACAAACCGTGAATTTCATGTAAAACAAAAATAAATTACGCTTTGACATACACAACCTGTTCAATTTTAACATACACAGAAATACCCACCATTTTTCAGAAATTACCTTGGAAATGTAAATTATTTATATTGTCTCCTTCTTCTTCTTCTATTACAACAACAACATCAGAAAGGCAAATAAATAAATTACAATGTAAATATAGAAACTCTAATGCATACACATGGAATTCCCCTTTGTTTGTAAATAACAACAACAACAACAACTTACAATATTAACTGAAATTGTAAAATTTATGCAACGCATCAGGCTGGCTGGCTGGCTGGGCTCATAGTATTCTTGTTGTTGGGTTTTCCTTTCTCGGGTTGTATAACCGGCACATTATAGGGAAGAAGAAGAAGAATAACATTTGATGACTGCCAAGTGGAATATTAAATAATAACAAATGCAACAACAACAACAACAGCAAACAATTTACTTGCTAGCTTTACGGCTGATTTAACACCCCCTTATAAATTACCCTTTAAAACTGCATATGTTGCCGTCATCATACTTTGTTCTTACCATCAAGTACTCATACAATCATAGTGTAACCAACATTATTGCTGTTAAAATTTCTCAAGTGTCGTCAGTCATCGTCAGTCTGCAAACACAATGTGTAGTAGGCGATGATGCCGGTATTGTTGGCTGTCAGTGATGGCTGTTGTTTTGACGGCTTTAATGTTGTAACCAGTTCTAGTGATGGCAGTGGTAGTGGTAGTGGTAGTAGTTGTTATTATTGTAGCCAAACTCAAGTGAGTGTATATGAGCATATATGGGAAATACTACGGAATACATAGCACCGCTTAGTCTGTATGACTAGAACGTTTGCAAAATGAATAATTGAGTAGAGAGTTTAGTGAAGTGGTTGGTATAAAGTGGTCACTGACCCATGAACGTGTGGAATTTTAAACATTTCTTTCTGATTTGCTCTATGAATATACACAGCCACATACAAATGTACGTCTGTGTAAATGAAATTTCTTTAATTAATAACATTCTAACGCGGCTATACAATTCTAAGTTGGCATTAGATGAAGCAGAGAAAATATTCTAAAGTCGCTCCAGGGAATATGAAAAGTTATGATTTACACTTTTTAGACGCATACAAAAATGTTTCCAATGGGAGGCTAATTTCAAAATTTAATTTGCCAGTGAGTGGAAAAAATATTCAGAAGTTGAAAGAAGCACGGGATCATGAATCATTATAATCATATGCTTGATTAAGGTTAAAAGTCAATTATTTTTAACAAAAAATTTGTTCTTAGAAGGTCTTTTTTAGCGCTTCTTATCCTTAAGTTTGAATAAATCAAAAGGGTGCGTGAGATATCATCAAAATTTTTGTTCGTTTGAACAGCTATTGATGCCAATCAAATGGTTTGCATCCGTAATATCAATTTTTCTATGTATCAAGTCAATAAATCAGGCAGAATTTAATCTCTGGCATGGGTTATATGGACTTGTAGGGCCACTGTAGTTTGCTGTTTATCTGCATGCAACTGCGTTTTATGATAGCCCGTTAACTAAAAGTCTAATATGGCTAAATCAAACAATCTCGGTGGCCAGTTCATATAACATTCGCATGATGAGATGATCATGCCATCAAATTGCTAGTGCAGGATATCTAATGTGTGGAAGCCACAGGTCGTTAGTGAACTGATCATCCAATTCCGGTCAAAAAACGTGGTGGTACTTGTCGTCGTTATTTATGGCCTGGCCAACGATATTTTCAAGAAAATATGAACGAATGACGCCGCCAGTAAAAAATCCACGTCAAACAGGGGCTTGAATGCTCTTGGATCTCATGAGAATTGGTATCTTCTCACATTCCACAATTTTTTACTTTCATCGCTGTATATGTGCCCAATTTTTGGTCAAATAAGAGTCAGTTAGTCAATTAAAATATGGAAGACTTTTATGGAAGGCAGGATATGCATCTTTTGGATATGTTCTCTTCGATATAAAATTTTTTACAAATTATACCATCGGCTACAGGTCTGGTGTTATATTTCTGAAAATGAAATTTCTATGGGTTCTTAAGGGCATGAAGAGCATAGCATAGTATAGCATAGCATAGCATAGCATTGCATAGCTAGCAGCTCCTTCCTTTGCTGTCTTCTGGAGAGTACCCTTAAATTCTATGATTTTAAAAAGGGCTTCGCAACTAGACTTAGCAACAAAAATTAATGGAGTATTTTAAAGAAGGGGCTATTTGGTGGTGCATAAATGGCTCAAGAAAGAATCTTGGAACAGCAGCAGAAACTGTTGGTCGCAGGATGAAATATTCAGTACAGAAAGAAAAACTCGATGGAATCTTTTAAGCGGAAGGATGTGCTCACTTCAAATTGGATAAGAAGTACAAAAGGCAGCACATAGCAATACAATCTGACAGTCAGGCTCTTGTGAGGTGACATCCACGATAGCATGGCACTCTCTGAGGAAGCTGAAACAGCTTGACTACTCTACTGGGTCCCACTTTCCACGGGAATATTCTGTGCAATGAGCAAACAGACAAGCTTACGTGGCGGAATTTTTCACGCCCCTAATAGGCCAGAACTCTTTTGTGCAGTAGAGGCAAATGATTGGCAAGGTATGTTCAAGAGTAGATCTGTTTCATGCATCCGACTATCCAATGATAGCACGAGGTTGTTTACTGGTCTTTTGACAAAGCGCTGTAGACTCAGGGTGCAATTATCGGAATGGTTGTTGCTGTTTCGGGCTTATCAGAAAGGGGGCTACTGTTTTGAGCACAATTTGTAAATTCTGTGACAATGAGAATGAATCAACGAAATACATTTTTTAAGACTGTGAATCATTAATGCTTCTCAGGAGGACACATCTGGAAGCATATCAGTTGCTATGAATGTAATTCCCATTTTTTCAGGGCAATAGGATTAGAGAAGACTTTATAGGGACACCCTATAAAGTTAGAGGGAGTGTAAAATAGATCGAATGATTGAAGTCATAAGGCAACTCTTCACGACTATAATATCGAGATAATAGAGTTGTTGTTTATAAGAATAGGTTGTTGAATTTTATGCACGTGATTAAAAGAATTATATGTCAGTCCATCTTTAAATATTAGATCCAGGAAGCAACAGAGAGAAAAATCTGATTATTGAAACTGAAACAAATTAAGGAAATATTAAGAAGTTGACCGGGATGTCGCTGTAGTCTAGTAGGTAGTGTGTTGGCCTATTAGACGTGAGGCCACGGTTTTAACGTCAGGTCAGCCATCTCCAACAAAGTGAAACTCAAAAAAATATTTCTTGGGCGACTTCCTCTCAACAGATTTCTGGCGAATACTTTGAAAGAGAATTGAACAGTTTCTCAGAAATCTACGCTTCGCAGTAGACTTTAAACTGTAGATCCTGCTACTCATGTGTAATAAATTAACATACACAGAGTATGGGGTATGAGAAGCTAGGTTGTAATTTTGACTGAAGGATTGTTATGTATGGATGTATTTCTGTATATGGGTGTTTGTCAAAGACTTCTGTTATAAATTTGTATGTTTTTTTTATATTAAATTTACTGCTTGACGTTCCGCCAATAAAAGGAGGAGATTGCTTACCATAACATTTACAATTCATTTTTAGCTCGATTGACTTCGTTTTCTTAGTTGTAAAATCAAAACTTTTCTAAATATTTTTGCATAGCAAACTACCAACCGAAGTAAACTGTTTTCACTCACAAAACAAAACTTGTTTTTATCTTCAAAACGCTAAATGCGGTGATATGGTAGGAACGAAATACTATCTTTAGATATGGACTTTGTGTGTTTGCCTGAGGCTGCAACAAAAACGCGTTGTTCTTACTGCCGGGTTTTTTCAACATGTTGGGTTCCAGCATGTAAATATACGCCTGGTATATGCGTAGAGTAAGTAAGTTTATTTCGTTTACTTTTATTTTTAAGTGGTTTTGTAGAACAAGAAGTGGTAATGGTTTGAGGTAATAGAGTCGGGACAGGTGGTGGTAAAATTAACTGCAACAGATGGGAAATATGATGGCATTGACTGTTTGGCTGCTGCTACTGTTACTCATTAAAATTTTCTAGTTTTGCTTTTAATTTTTCTTCTTTTTTGTGTTTTATTTTTCAAACAAACTTTTTAGTCTTCTGTCTAATGATGACGATTAAAAAATAAAGTGGTTATCGTTGTTGTTGTTGATAATGATGTTGTTGTTACTGAAGTGGCCAATTACTTGTTTTTTTCATGGCATATCAAGTATTATTTGGTTTCAATTTAAATTGTTTCCCTCTTTTTTCGTGTCTCTATATTTCATTTTAAGCGTTTTAATTTGTGGTAAATGATCAGTTATTTTAAGCCAACTTTAAGACAGGTTTTGCAAGTTGCAGCTTTAAATAAATTTGGAAAAATCACTTCATCAAATTGAAATTAAATTGAAAATTTGTTTTCAATTCAAAACGTACTTTTAAAACAAATAAAATTTCAATTGCTGCCATAATTGTTATTGATGTGTTGCACAAAAAATTTCCAAGAAATTGTAAAAATTTCAAACAACATTCGTAAGTGACAACAACATTTCATTTTGACTATAAAATACAAGTTGTATTGGTTTGTGTATTTAATTAAATACCGAAATTGGATTGAATATGTTATTTGATAAACAAAAACCAATAAAAAGAAAAAATATTTTAAATGCTGTCGCCACAAAGCCTATCATTAAATTTGTCTAAAGAGTGAAAACATTATTTAGGAAAGTTTGGGTAGAAACGGAATTGTGGTGCTCAATAGACCCTTAATCTTCATCTTATACTGTAATCCGCCTTGCTTCTCTTAAGGACAAATGACTGATTCTTACTTACAAATGACTTCCTTACTTACTTTCTTATTTCCTTACTTTGTCTCAGTTTCAATAATCAAGTTTTTCTCCCTTTGAGAAAAGAAAAATTGCTTCCCGCATCTATCTTTTGCAGAGAGATCGATTTATTATTCCTTTAATTAAGTGTATAAAATTGCACAAGCTCTTCTCCTCCACTACAACACTCTTATTTCGCTATTATAATTGTGAAATGATAACTTAAGACTGTAATCATATGATCTATATTACATCGCCTCTAACTTTATTGGATATCGCTATAAGGCCTTCTCCAAGCCTATTGTCCTGAATAATTGTATATGTCTATCTGTGTCAATAATGGGAATTCCCTGCCTAAAACCTGATATGCGTTCAAATGTATCTTTCTGAAAAGCATTAATACTCCACAGGTTTAAAGAATGTATTTCTATGAGTCATTCTCACTGTCCCTGAGTCCACAGTAACATGTCAATCGATCGGTTACAATCCCTGGATAGTGTGACACAAGAGACAAATCTACTCTTGAGCATGCTTTTCCAAATATCTGCCACCACGCCATAAAATGGCTCGGGCACATAAATGGCGTGGAAATTTTCCTCACGCAAGCTCGCAAACAGGCGTTGTAGCGATTCCCCGTGGCACGTGGAACACATCAGAGAATAGCCTAGCTGAGTCAGCTTCCCTAGACAAAGCCATTCTATCGTAAAAGTTGTGAGCATCCTGGCTGTGTCATATAGTATTACTATATGTTGTCTTTTGTTCTTCTCATCCAAATTGAATTGAGCACATCTTTCTTAAACATAAACTTTAGCTTCATAGATTCCTGCTAGTTTCCCTGAACATACATAATTGGTCTTTACATCTCTTCAGCCAGGATTACGACCTAGCCGCACACAGCATTTCTGTTGTGTTTGTTAATCATGTACATAAGTGGCGGGACCTACTGTTTAAAGTCGACTCCATT
Organism: Sarcophaga subvicina; assembly: GCA_936449025.2. NCBI lineage: Eukaryota > Metazoa > Arthropoda > Insecta > Diptera > Sarcophagidae > Sarcophaga > Sarcophaga subvicina. Next base: position 28,387,154 of record OW388084.2, read on the forward strand.
TGACAGATTTATGACAAACTGTTTCATGGCAATTTTAGAAATCTGCTGACAGTTAGTTAACAAAAAAATTTTGTTACGTATTTAGTTTTGTTTGAGATATCTGACTTGGGGTTTGAACCCCAATTATAATAAACCAACACACTACATACTAGATTACCACGACTTCTGAATTGAATAAATAAATTTTTGCAAATAACCATACTGTAGATCCACTTTGAACACTCTACCACATCGAGGTATCGCATTGAAGAGTCGCAATAACATGAATCATAGTTTATAGAAATTTATTCAAACGAAAGTAATGCCAATATTGCATTGACTCTCTAGGGGTTACAAAAAAGAAGAGTAAATATATTTATAACTGTTGTATTTGCTCTTTGAAATTTTAAATCATTTCATTAAAAATTTTTCTGAAATTATTTCCGTTATTGTGCTGTCATTACCAAAATGAGAAACTTCAAAAATACATTTACAAGAGACAAAATTCTGTTGACATTAAATATCTTTTACGTTAATGTTTACGTTAAGTTTCTCTCTGTCATCGTTGCATAACAGAAATAAATGTTCAAAAACGGAATGTTAAAAAAAAATTAATCATGACTGATAATGTTTGTAAACTTACATGTATGCACGTAAAATCCTTAATGAAATTATGAAAATGACAGGAATCTGCAAAGAGAAAAAGAATAAAAGCACAGATATTTTAAATTTATTTCTTTTGTTAAAATCGTAATTTTTTTAAATTAATTTTTTATATCACAGGACTGCTGAATTGTAATTCATAAAAACAAGAAAGAAAAATTAACCCTTAAGTGTGATAGTAAAATAAATTAAACCATATCCTTTACATCTGCGTTGTACAGTGGGTATCATATTGTTACGTTTTTACCTTTTAAAAACGTTTAAAATATGAGCTCGTAGATAAAAATAAAAATAAATTTGTGTTTAGTTTTAATTAAAATTCTTTATTGTTCGCACAATTCTGTGTGCCACTATTCACAACTTTATGTAAACAACAACAATTGCTTTGTTTGTTATTCCTCTTTGCATTCTTTTGCATAAACAATAACAATTACCAGTTAATTTTTCGACAGATCCTTGTAACGGAGATCTTCAAACCACGATTACTCTCTTCAAACACACCGCGTGTTCACACAAGACTGACTAACCTTTTACTGATATGGCAAACGTAAACAGTCTGATGTATGTTCTTGCAGGCGAATGTGCGTGGCTTTGCCTTCTCGAGATCTCTAAAAATGTAAACATCGTTGTTTCATTATTGTTGTTTGTGTATTTTGCTTACATTTATTCTTGTAGTGTTTGTGGGTATATTTTTGATTATTTGTTTATCATTTTTTATGCTGGTGTTTGTTGTTGCAATGTTATAATTTATAAACAAGTTGATTGATTTTGTAGCCTTTCTTTATGATTTTAATGTTAAACGATGTAAAAGCAAAACGCCAGTATCTAAATTTTTCCATTTTCGTAACAGTATAGTGTAGGAGTTTATTCTGAAACTGCTTCAATCCAAACCATGTTGACTGATATCAATTATTATGACATTTATTATAAGAATGCAGTCATCGTAGGCCACGGTTCAAAATCCAGTTCAAACATCTCCAACAAAACGAAATATGAAAAAATATTTCATGAGCGACTGGCTTTCAGAACATTTCTGTCAAAAGCTCTGAGTCGTTCGGACTCAATTTTAAACTGTAGGTCCCGCAACTCGTGTATAATATTAACACACACAACATAGTTGATGTGTGAAGCTAGGTTGGAGTCCTGACTGAAGGTTTGCAATGACCAATGACGTATATACGATATTCTATCTTTTGCTAGAGTTTTAGGCATTGTTACCGTTTTGTTGCTAGGAAAGCTTTTATCGTTTTCGAGAACTTCCTTTTCTGAAAAGTTGTTCTTTTATAGGACTTTGACCAGCAATACCCTCTTTCTCAAGACATTTTCTTATTAAGTGTCTTAAAACTTGAAAGGTTTATTACTTACTTACTTACTTAAATGGTCATTAACAACCCGATTAACGAATTTCGGCATGCCGTAACACATCCATCCAGACGCCTCTGCTTCTTGCGCGGCTATGCCAGTTGGTCACACCAAGCGATGACAGGGCTTCCTCGATTTGGTACTTTTGGATACAAGGTCGTCCTCTTCGCCGACTTCTGCAGATCCTCGCATCACATACCCGTCTCGCCGGAGCATCCTCCTCTATTCGAACGACATGGCCGAGCCAGAGCTCGCTCGATAATAATACGCTGCACAACGTCTATATCGTTGATGAGCTCATACAGCTCACTGTTGAATCGGATGCGGAAATCATCGCCAACTCGCACTGGACCGAAGATCTTACGTAGGACTTTTCTCTCGAACACTCTCAAGGCTGCTGCATCAGTGCTTAATAGGGTCCATGACTCTGCGCCATAAAGAAGCACGGGTAGGATGAGTATTTTCTAAAGTTAGTTTTGTCGCACGAGAAGGCCTATTGCCTATTGCGACCATAGTGGCACCTGTTGGCAAGAGTGATCCTGCGCTTGATCACCAGACTGACATCATTTCTGTTGGTAACGGCGGAGCCAAGATAGATGAATTCCTTGACCGTATCAAAAGTATAGTTATTGGCCATAATCTGAGAATCAATACGCCGCGCGTCTCTACTTGCCTATAACATATACTTTGTTTTGCCCTCATTTACTGTCAAACCCATTTTACTAGACTCCCGTTCAATTGCACTAAAGGCAGCAATAACATCTCGCTTGGTACGCCCTATGATGTCAATGTCGTCAGCGTACGCAAGCAGCTGGATTTTTTTTTACAAATAGTGCCATTGCGATGCACTTCCGCCTTTCGCAGAACACTGTCCATGACGAAGTTGAAGAGGTCGTATGATAAAGCGTCGCCTTGTCTGATACCTCGCACGGTATCAAAAGGCTCGGAGAGGTCCATTCCTACTTTGACGGAGCAGCATGAATTGCTCAACGTCATTCTGCATAGCCTTATCACCTTCGTAGGTATACCGAGCTCAGACATTGCGGCAAAAACACGATCCGTTATGGGGCTATTGAAGGCTGCCTTATAGTCGACAAAGAGATGGTGTGTGTCGACTTGTTTTTCGTGGGTCTTTTCCAGGATTTGGGCGTAGTGTGAAGATCTGGTCGATGGTGGACTTTCCAGCTCTGAAGTCGCGCTGATAAGGTCCAATCAGTGTTTTGACGAGTGGCTTCAGTCGTTCACACAATACGCCTGTAGGGTCTCCCTTTTTGAAAGGTTTATAGGAGATATTAAAAGTTTGCCGCAACGCTGAGATGCTTCACGCATTTTACTGAAGTCTTGGCAGTTTATTTTTGAATTTAAAACTTATTGGGCTTAGCTTAATAAAAAATGTGAAAACCCATTGTATTTCATATAATATTACAATGGGACGTATCAATAAAAGCTTAATACCTAAAAATTATTGACGTTTTGTTAATGAAAAAGAAAGTGTCCCTATTATTTCTACCAGTACAGTATGTTTAATGTTCATTGTTTGATTTCCATTTTATTGGAAAATTTTGTTTGATTTCTATTTTTCATTTTCTGTGTCATTTAATAAAATGAAAATAAAATTCTGTTTGTAAAGCAATTTATACAATGACAAAATGATATGCCTTTGGATAGAAAAATTATTTTTAAAATTTAAAAAGGAATTGTCTTCTGATTTCATTGACATTAAATACAATACAATTGCCATCATATTCATCACATGCTTATTTAACAAATTTGTTGTTAAGAAAATAATTTTATAACATGACATTACCATTTAAACATACATATGTATGTACATAATTTAAATTCCAAAACACAGATTCATTTAAAAAATTTTCCAAAATTTTCATATCAAATCAAAAATGCTTTTAAATTTGCAATTGCAACTGCAATTAAACACAATGTCTGGGCATTCGTTCAAAATGTCGAATTTGACTGGCATTGTGGAGATAGTCAGTCTACGTAGCTTGGAGCTGTTTTGTAGACCAAACATTAATTATTGTTATTATTGTTACTGTACATACATATGTACAAGGTATTTTATGTTGTTGTCTTTGAAATTTAATGTCATGTAAAAACCACAGACAGTTAGACCAACAAACAAACCGAAAATTTTGCGCATGTAAATCGCTTTGAAATTAAATTGGGGAATTCATTAACCCTCTAAGGTGCTGTGTTGTGTTGTTTTGTTAATTTTATTAGTAAAGTTTACATTCTTAGAAAATATGAAGAATTAGAAAAGTTTTATAAGACGCAAAAATAAAGCGACTCTTTATTTATTTATGACTCTTTTGATAAGTCCTTCAGTGAGGATTACAACCTAGCATCTTACACCACTTTATGTTGTGTGTATTAGTTGTATATATGAGTGTCAAGACCTACAGTCTAATGTCAACTCCAAACAACAGATTTTTGAGAAACTTTATCATGGCAATTTTCTATTTAATCTCAGAGTATTTGCCAGAAATCTGCTGAGAGTTAGTCGTCGAAGAAATATTTTTTTGTATTTCATATTGTTGGAGATGTCTGGCCTTAGGTTTGAATTGTGACTACACGCGTAATAAGCCAACACACTACCTACTAGACTACGGCGACTTCTATCCATTGGGCTATCATTAGGATACCACATTTAATATTCAATCCACGGATCAAACATTTCCTAGAGAAAACCAAAACCGATTCCAAAATAAATCTTGCTATGGCAACAACATTTATGTTTGAGCGTACAGTTTGGAATGTCAGAAAGTAAGAGGACAAAAATCTTTGTCTTTCTTTGAAACTACTTTCGCTAGGAACTTAATCGAAGCCTGGCTGTTCGAGTTAGACAAGAGATTTTCACAGAAAAACCCGCCGTGCAACAAGCATAACGCCACTGTCAAAATGGTCATTACATCCGCTTGGAAAACAGACTATAAGAGACTTCAATAACAGAATCCTTAATAAATATATCAAAGCACACGCTGTCACATCTTCGAGTCATCCGTACAAACCTCTAAGGTGACATTGGTAGTCTCTAGTCTCTAGTTGGAAATCTAAAATCAATTGTTCTATTCATACTTACATACATAAGTTCATAATTGGTCATTACAACCTAGCTTCTCACACCGCTTATGTTGTGTGTGTTAGTTTTATACATTAGTGACGGGACCTACAGTTTAAAGTCGACTCTGAACGACAGATTTTTGTGAAAGTCTTCATGGCAATTTTATTTACTATCAGAGTTTTTGCCAGAAATCTGCTGAGAGGCAAGTCGCCGAAGAAGTATTTTTTCATATTTTCGTTTTGATGTCTGACCTGGGATTGGAACCGTGGCCTTACGTCTTATAAGCCGGCACACTACCTACTAGACTACGACGACTACAGAATGTAATAAGAAACCATATAATCAACCCTGGTTGGTTCAGGATTTAATTGCATTGAACCTGACTGCCATCAACTCGCCCTTCTATTTTAATAGAAGGCCAGAGGACAGCCAATAAAATACAGCAAAAAATGCTTTGGTTGGTGCAGAACAGAGTGCACTGCTTATTGGGTTAGCTGTTTGGCTGCGTTCTCTATCAGTAAACAGCGGCATTGGTGTTTGTGCAAGGTTAGTTCCACCATGGGTTGATAGAACCAGTATATGATGGTTGGTTTAAAGGCCCTTCTGCAAGTGTAAAGCGCTATTGTCACTTTCAGAGCCCTCTTAGTTGTGTTGCCCTCCCATGAAGACTTGGAATGACCCCTACATACTAAACTCTTTTGAATAAGGAAATTTGATTAAGGAGAGGTAAGTTATAAATGGGTACCTTATATAGCCTGGTATAAGGCAGTAATTCTGTTTTTCTTGCTTCAATCCAAGAAAACAACGAAACGGCCGACTACGGCATGTATGTTGCAATGTACTCCACGAAAATATTTTGTCGCCTATCTTTGCCATGAATTTTAAAAACATGCAGAATAAATTATTCATTTAGAATAAATAACCATAAAAATATTTCAAAATATATGTATGTCCGGGTATAATTGCTGTAATAAATAAATAAATATTTTAACATTTAATATTCAAAATATTTTAATTTGTTTTTGGCATAAGTTTCCAAAATAATATCGTAAGTTAGAGCAATAAAAAAATTTTAAATTTATTTATATTGAATGCAATTTATTAGAATTAAACAATTTGATCAAAAAGGAATTATTATGGCGATAAATAATAATACTTGCTGCTCCATATATTTAACATCAAAAAGAATAAATTATTACAAAAATGTTCTCTTTTATTTATTCATACTCGTCGCAGAATCTATATGTTGAGCTTGTGATAACCCCTATTCTGTATAAGTGTTTCCTGATTTTGCACTGCCCTTTCAAAAGACCGGTTATTATATATCCATACCAGAGATCAGCAATATTGTTTATACATGAGTGACGGGACCTACAGTTTAAAGTCGATTTCGAACGCCAGATTTTTCAGAAATTTTTTCATGGCTATTTTATTTACTCTCAGAGTTTTTGGTAGAAATCTGCTGAGAAAACCATTTACCAATCTGACCTTATTCCTGGAAAGCCTAAAGCATAACTCAGATATCCTCTTATTGTAATTTCCCAAAAAAAGTTTCGATTGCTTCAAATAAACTTAATTTGAGAAGAGTCTTTGCATCTCTTTATTTTTCCTTCCATTAGGCATGCTTTCAGAATAATCGTTTCTTCTTCTGAGATCGTCTTAGCAGTTCATCCACAATAAGGTTTCATTTTAGTGATGACACCAACCTATGGGTATCCCCTACTTCCACCCTTATTATTTCTTTTTCTGCGTAGATCGTACGTGTAGGATTTCTGCCATCCAATTGGACATCACAGGTTATGTTACTCTTCTATTTAATGCAATAATGCCGTGATGAATGTTATCAAATGCGTCCTCCATATCTAGAAACGCACATATGATTACCTCCTTTATATTCAAGGACTCCTGAATGTTTCCTATTAAGTCTACGGGAACTGTTGTTGTGTGCCACGCCAGTTTTGTCGTACCCAGTAATAGGAGAGAAGTTTGTTCTGGACACCGATGCGAACGGATATGCAATAGACGGCGTTCTTGTACAAGCAGTAAATGGAGTCAAAGGATACCATTAAGTCAAAAGATACTATAGCCATACGCTTTCAAAACCACAGAAAAATTACTGTAAAACTCCTAGCTGTTGCGGAGTGCATAAAACATTATCATAAATACGTGTAGGGGCAACACCTCCTTCTGAGAAACGACCAATGCGCGCTTTGATGGCTATTGCAATTGAAAAACCCTAAAAGCCATGTAATCTCGTGTTATCAAACGCACACCCTATATCTAGAAGTACATATATGGTTACATATATGGTTACCTCCTTCCATACCTGTTAAGTAATGATTAGTAATCGTAATGATTAGTAATTTGTTTCCTTTTTTTTGAATGGTGAAATAATGATTACAATTACGATTATTTTTGGTTAAAATAGTTAATAATTGATTACGATTACAAAATAATCAAATAATAATCAGGATTACTGGCGATTCGTCTAATAATTAAAAGGAATCAAAAGTAATCCAAAAGTAATCTATTTATTTTCAATAATTACTTTTGATTCTTTTTGAATATTTGTAAATAATCAGAAAGAATTATTGAAAACAATTTGATTCTTTTTTAAACTTCTTTTGATTCTTTTTGATTATTAGCCTAATCTTCAGTAATTCTGATTATTTTTTGATTCTTTGGTAATCGTAATCAATTAGTAATTGGAAAAAATTGTTCATAGAATTATATAATCATTACGATTCTTTTTAAAAAGTAATGTAATTGATTACTAATCGTAATCGAAATTTAACAGTTATGCCTCCTTTACATTCGTGGAGTACTGAATATTTCCTACAAAGTCTATAGGAATTGACTCAACAGATCTGCCAGCTCTATAAGAGTGTTGCATGGTAAGCAGTTTACCTTCCACATCTTGTTTAGTTGTCCTGCTATTGCTGCATATATTTATTAGGAATGACATTAGCTCCTCTTTCCACCTTCGCAATACAGCAGGAAAGATGGCATTAAAATGTACTTTTGTAGTGCTTTGTAACATGTTAGCAATTCCGTTTGCTTTTTCATAAGTCCAAAAAGTGTCATGTCATTTTGAAAAAAAGAACGAAGTTCTCTTTATACTTCAGTATATAACTGTCATTTGAAGCATGTTAGAAATTCGTTGTAAATTTGAGATTCTTCGTATGCCATGAAAATTTAATTTTCAATTGATAACCTATCAAACACCCCTCGTTATAGAATGTATTATTTTGTATAAATTTAAATGAATAAAATTCTCAATAATTTATAGCCTTTTTGTTTAATGATTGGCTTCGATTAGTTGATGTATTCCTGGAATTCATAGGACTTTTCATGGAATGCGTTCATTGGGAGGACGCATGACTAGCGTTTGTACATAATGACGGTTTATAAGAATTAAATTATTTCGGTAAATGAAGCCATAATAGGAGCAAATTTAATTTTTTAAATGAAAATTAATTTCGTTGCACAGGGGGTGCTAAACGTTGGTATTCTGTTTCAGTTTCATTCTAATACAACTAAACCAACCAACCACCCTTCTTCCATAATATGATGATTATGTTGAATGGGAAAACATATCCGTTTTTCTCTGTTCTTTTTCCAAATTCAATGCATATCATCATCATACTTGATATTGATATTCTGTAGTCGACGTAGTAACGATGAGTCGATATTTTCAGCAGCCGTTTAAAATTCATCGGAATTTGAATTGTTAGCAGTTCATAGAGTTATTTATTTATATGTTGAAAAGGTATTGAAAACGAAATTGAAATTGTTAAAATGAGTTCAAGAAAAAGAGTTAAATTATATTAGAAAACTGCACATACATGTACACATTCGAGAAATAGAAATTGTTAAGAAATATTTTTCGTTTTTCGATTATTTTCTACCTTCTTTTTCTAAAGAATTTTGAGAAAATTCTCTGTTCATGAAAGTATCAATTTGCATGTCAAATATAAATTCAGGGAATCAATGTAGGAATGTCTACAAACATTGGCTGGAAATAGAAACAGTGAATGGCAAATGTGAAGCCCTTACAACAACTTCTTCTGTGGTATATAACACTACACTTAACTGCTTAACAGAGACAAAACGATATGAAACAAAGAAGCACGTAACCCAAGATCGTTACGCAAAATATTTCTAAGCAGACAAAAGGCAAAGGTCAACAACGACGAATCGACATTTGGTTATCGTCTTCACGATTTCGCGTTGGGTAAGTAGGCTGGAGTGGTAGCTTTGATCATCAACAGCTCACTTGAGCATGCATAGCGGCCTCTTGTAACGCCACAGGTAAACGCAGTCCTGTACTGGCCGAGTTTCAAAAAAACTGGGGAAGAAGTTGGTCAGCGCAAGGGCTGCTGATTATGTTAACCTTAAAATAGATGATGCTCTCTATGGAATTTACGACCGAATTTAAATTTTTTTTAAAGTAAATTTCCACAATTCGGAAACACTGTTCTGGCGCTGAACGATTAATGCTGAGTGTAGAAACAACTTGGAAACGCTGTTCTGGCGTTGAACGATTTATGGTGACTTGAGAAACCTTACTGCACAGAAGTATCAACACAAGTTGACGCTCTCAGCTTTCAAACTCTGAGATTAGATTGAAAGGGTGGCCACCAACGTATAAACAGTTTCCCTTCTTCGCTCAAAAAACACTTGGTCTGCTGCTACAAATATCATGTTCAAATCAAGGATACTGTGGACTTTATTATTTCTTTTGATTACACAACACATGAACCCGCAATTGATTTAAAGATGTTATACCAACGGCCTACACCTTCCAGTAAACATCAGTGCAGCTTTCTTTGATGGCATAAAATTTGTCCACTGTTTATCAACGTTTATCCATCTCTGGATTAAAGCTCAGCATTCAAAAAAGAGCTGAATTATTTGCGTCATCTCGTTGCAACGATGACGAATACAATGCTCGGATGAGTATAAAACTCTTACAGTAGCAGTAGCCATAGATGTTGCCGTAGTCTAGTAGGTAGTGTGTTACTTGATTAGACATGAGGCCATGGTTCAAATCCCATGTCAGAAAACTCATACAGTACGACATATAAAACAATATTTCTTCGGTGACTTCATCCCAACAGATTTCTGGCAAAAATCTGTGCGAATTAATCAAATTGCATGAAAAGTTTTTCAAAAAATTTGTCGTTCAGAGTCGACTTTAAACTGTATGTCCCGCCACTCATGTATAAAATTAACGTACACAACATAAATGGTGTATCAGAAGCTAGGTCGTTATCTTGGACGAAGTGTTGTAATGACTAATTATGTATGTATGTTATATAATGATATGCCAATGGCCTACACCTCCCAGTAAATATCAGTACAGCTTTCATTGAACGTAATAGATTTTTCCGCTGTTCTTTTTGTCCCTCTCTTCGCTCCTGGATTAAAGCTCAGTCCTCTCTACACAAAAGAGATGAAGTATTAAGGACACTTCGTTGCAACAATGAAGAATACAAAGCTCGAATGAATATAAAGTTCGTATAATAAAAGTAGTCGCAGAAGATGCCGCAGTTTGTTGGCTTATTAGACTTGGAGCCACGGTTCAGCAGATTTCTAACATAAACGCCGGGAGTAAGTAAAAATTGCCATGAAAAAGTTTCTCAAAAATCCAGCGTTCGGAATAGACCTTACATTATAGATCCCGCCATTCATGTAAAAAATTAGCACACGCAACATAAGTGATGTGATAAGCTAGGTTGTAATCCTGACTGAAGTGTTGTAATGACCAATTATGAATGTATGTACGCGTATAGTAACAGTAATGACCTAATCCTCTGTATTTTCATGAATTACCGAGTTTGCTAGGATTGTGCGTGTACTACATGCACTTTGTGTTGAATTTTGCCTTACATGAGTTGAAGAAGACTTTAAGTAAGACTTTAGGGAACGATTCTTAAAAAATAAACCAACTAAACACTTATAAAGCTGGTGTGTGCTACGTCAGTTAGGTTATACCCAGCTCCAGAAGGTAATTTTATGCTGGATACCGATGAGAGAGGACATGCAATAGACGGTTTTATTTAACAAGCAGTTAATCGAGCGGAAAAGATCAAACGTTACTATAGCCATACGCTTTTAAAACGGCAGATATGTTACTGCGAAACTCTTAGCTGTGATGGAAGTTATAAAACATTACCATAAGAACGTCTACGGATAATACTTTCTTTTGAGAACCGAAAAAATGCGGGCACTGATGGCTATTGCAATTCAAAAATCCCAAAACCGATTGAAAAGCTACGACTTTGGTACCGATCATAGAAGTGATATAAAACACTATAATGCGGATGACGTCTCGCTGCATGCTTGTAGTCTGTAGTGCCTACATTACGTCAAGGCGGTGAGCAAAGAAGCCATTATTGATCTCAGGCTAATAAGAGTAGAAACCGAAGTGAAGTGCTGGACCACTGCTCAAACCAATAATCTCATACTGGCGCAGTGCATATAAGGATGGAAAAGAACAGACGGTCTGCGCCAAACGAAATATTTGCTGAAAGCCCTGTCGTGACAGCTTATTGGCTCAACTGATTGATGGATTTTTGTGCAGCAATTGACAAATCGTAGACTGCAAAATTATGATTTTTATATGAATATTGGGGTCCAAACAAAACACTGATTTTGATTAAAAAAAAACTTATTATTTGCACGTGTTGTTGAATGTTATATTCGATCACAATGATTTGGCAAAACAGATTGAACAAATGGCAACTAATTACACAGATGTAGCTTGAACAAGATGGCTGTTATCAATTGTTAAAGATTGGAAGACCTTGCTGGGAGAGTCGGTGCAATAGCTCAATGGAATGCTTTGTACCAGGTGGAATGAGGACCTCCAAGCAGATCTTTCAGAAAGACTGAGGTGAGATCTTCAATTTCAATGAATTTTGGAAATAAGCTCACAATCATGTATTGTGGGGATTGACGCTAATTGGTATCCTATGCTTCACAGGGAGTTAAAGGAAAATGTTCCATAAATATACGGGCATCGAGAATTAGTAGGAGAACTATTTAAGACGCCGTAGTCTATTAGGTAGTGTGGTGGCTTATTAGACATGAAGCCTCGGTTGAAACGCCAGGTCAGACATCTCCAACAATAAACCAAATATAAAAAGAATATTTCTTTGGCAAACTTCCTCTCAGCAGATGTCTGGAAAAAACTCTGAGAAAAAATAAAACTGCCATGAAAAAGTTTCTCAAAAATCTGTGGTTCAGTGTTTAAACTATAGGTTCCGCCACTCATGCATAAAATTAACGCAAACAACATAAATGGTGTGAGAAGCTGTACAAGAAATTGAACAGAAATGAAAAACAAACAAAAAAAATTAAAAATAAGTCTTGACTTGAGAGAACATGTATATACATACATAAGTACATATGTACGTACAACTGTTAATGAAAAAATGCAAATTTTCTTTAAGAAAAAAGAAGGAAAAAATATGTACTCGTATGCAGTACCCATTCTCCATTTCTTTACTTTGCTGGATAATAAATTAAATTTAAGAAGGCAAAAAAAGAAAAGAAAGCATTAAAGAAATATTGAAGAAACAGTATGTGAGAGTAATTGTGTACTAAAATCTTATACAAATGTTGCATGCAACTGCAATAACAGAAAATTAACAGCATATTTTAAGTGTGGGAAAATGATTTCAAGCGTAAATAGCAATAATTGTTCGAAACAAACGCATACACTTGCTAGATGAATACATACAATATGATAAAGAATTATGTACGTATGTATGTGTGTTAAAAATTGTTAATAAGGGTAGTGAGAAAGGGAGAGAGAGGAAAACAGAGAATCAGAAAAGCTATGATATCTGCAATTAATATTTACAAACTTAATACGCATGTAAAAATGCCGTGTAATTAAGATTTTTTGCTAATGAAAGTAAAAGAAAATAAAAAAAATAATTAATTAATTGAATAAAAACTAAATAAAAAGCTAAATAATTCGAATATTTATGCTAAAAATATAGGGTGGGTCATCTATTGCTTTAAATTTGAACCTTCGGTTATTTCCACTCTGGCAATCCGTATGTCATTCTATTCTGTCACAAAATTCTGTAAATTATCGCCACTGACCGCAAGGAATCGATTTACGCTTGAGCTTGAGATGGACCAGAAACGCGAAACTGCAAGATGATGTCGATTTTCATCTGGTGGGTACGTAAATAAGCAATTTGGGGAACAGAAAACCCACACGTGGTTTTACAGAAGTCAATGCACCCATTACAAGTGACTGTTTGGGGCGCCTTGTGGAGCGGAGGCATAATTGGCCCATACATACATACATAATTGGTCATCACAACCTTTAAGTCTGGATTACGACCTAGATTCTCACACCACTTATGTTGTATGTGTTAATTTTATACATGAGTGGCGGGACCTACAGTTTAAAGTCGATTCTGAACGACAGATTTATGAGAAACTTTTCGTGGCAATTTTATTTACTCTCAGAGTTTTTGCCAGAAATCTGCTGAGAGGAAGTCGCCGAAGAAATACTTTTTGTATTTTATTTTGATGTCTGGCCTGGGACTCGAACCCTGGCTTTACGTCTAATGAGCCAACACACTACCTACTAGACTAAGGCGACTTCTATAATTGGCCCATATTTATTTTAAAATGAGGACGGCGCAACCATTACGGTCAATGGAGACACCTATCGCACCATAATAACCGATTTTCTTGTACCCGCTCTTCATAGTATTCATGTGAACAATGTTTGGTTTCATCTGGATTGTGCAATTTGCCACACATCTCATGCTACAATTTATTGCGTCAAACATTTGATGGCCGAAATGGTGATACAAATTGGCCGCCAAGAAGCTGCAATTTGGCACTGTTGGACAATTTTCTGTGGGGCGCCGTTAAAGAAAAGTATTGTGCCGATAAACCATATACAATTGAGCATTTGAAGGCCAACGTTAGTCATGCCATTGCCGAAAAACTACCCCATACACTCGAAAAAATGCGTGAAAGTTGGTCTGATCGAATGAGGTACTGTGAGGATAGCCAAGGAAGCCATAGGAATGAAATAATATTCCATTTCTAACCGGAGCAATTGTACTTGATAACAAAAAACTAGATTTGGCAAATATTAAAACTGTTCTTGTTTTATTAGATTTTTAAATTTAAACTTTTAAATCGGCCCACCCTATAATAACAAGAAATTTTATTATAATTTTTTTTTATTTACTTGGCTTCATTAAACTCAGGAATGTTTTCAATTTAATTTCTTATAAATAAATGGTATTCCATTGCAATGTTAAACCAATTTAGTTGATTATTTTTTTTGAGGAATTTTTATTTTGGTTGGCAATTATTGCCACACATCATAAATCCAACAACGTAATTAAAAAAACTGTGTGCCACACTTTTATTTTTCATTTATTTTTCTGACAAGCGCTTTCCGCAGTATACGGTTCAGTTGCCATTCTTATGGATTTTTTTGTTGTTGTTGTTACGCTTAACAGGATTTCAGTTGGCCGAGTTTTTTCCCGTCTGATCTTCAGATAAACTGTGCGTGATTCTGTTGCAAAAAAGAAAAACGGGCACCAATCAGGTTTTATTATTTATTTTGCTGCTGCTCTTTTATTTATTCAAAGGGGTTACAAACTAATATTAAAACGTCGTGTGGTATAAAATAGGGGTTCCCTTTAAAGACACAATTTTCTATTAACTAAAAGTGTACCCCTTACCACAGGTATAAAGTTAAGCAGTGTTCTAGACAAAGTCCTTAAGACTTGATTAATAAAATCTAAATCAAGAAAGAATAAAAAGAAATTGTTGTTGTTATTGTTTTCTATTCATATATCATTATCTTACAAAAATTTCAATCGAATTCTGTTAGATTTCCTGACTACAACAGTCCTTTACATAACAAGCATACATCATTGGTCATTACAACCCTTCAGCCAGGATTTCAACCAATTTCTTACACCACTTATGTTGTGTGTGTTAATTTTATACACGTGTGGTGGTATCTACAGCTTAAAGTGGACTCCCAAAGACAAATGTTTGAGGAACTTTTCAATTTTATTTCACTCGAGGATTTTTTGCCAAAAATCTGCAGAGAGGAGGTCGCCGAAGAACTAATTTGTTGGAGATGTTTGGCCTGGCCTGTAAAATTAAGAATTATTATATTTATTAAAAGGCTCTGTTTTTATTTAAAGCCTTGTGAAAATACATTTGAAAATAATTTTTTATATTCAATTTAATTCTCTTTAAAGGGACACCCTAAATGGTGTGGTGCTTATATTATGTTGCTTAACATTGTCAATATTTATTCGGGATTCAATTGTGTTTTTACCACTTTGTTTTTATGCTGTTTGTATTTCAAATGGATTTGTGTACACGAGTTTTGGTATGCAAAATATTAAATAACACTTTTCGAACACTCAAGAGCAAAATGATAGCATCATCCTAACTTATGAATTTTTAATGTAAAATGAATTTAAAAAAAACCAAAATAATAAAATTGGGTTCGCGCTTTTGTTTATTTTTCGGAAAGAGAATGAAGCTCTCTGCATCTCTCTAGTCAGGATTACTACCTATCTGCTGTCCATACTACCCATGTTGTGTATGTTAATTTTATCCATGAGTGGTGGGACCTGCAGTTTAAAGTCGTCTGCGAATGACAAATTTTTGAGAATCTTTCCTGAAGGTCATTTTGTTCGAAATGGAATTTAATCCAACACACTATCAACTAGTCTTTGGCGACTTTAGGCTGTATAACCATTTGATATAACATGACTGAGTTGGTAAACTGGTGATGAAAAAACATTATTTCATTCAAATATCTGTCGCGGCTAGCCTCACAGTACCTCAATCCATCGGACCTTGGCGGCAAATTGACAATTTCGGCTAATTAAACGGTCATCAAACGTTTGACGCAAAAAATCGATTATGACATGAGATGTGTGGCAAGTTGCACCATCATGTTGAAACGAAATGTCAGTCACATCAATACCATGAAGACGTACATACATACATAATTGATCATTACAACCCTTCAGTCAGGATTACGACCTAGTTTCTCACACCACTTATGTTGTGTGTATTAATTTTATACATGAGCGGCGGGGCCTACAGTTTAAAGTCGACTCCGAACGACAGATTTTTGAGAAACTTCTAAAAATGAAACTTCTAAAATGCCAGAAATCTGCTGAGGGGAAGTCGCCGAAGAAATATTTTTTCATATTTTCGTTTCTATGTCTGACCTGGGATTTGAGTCGTGGCCTTACGTCTAATAAGCCACCATACTTCCAATTAGACTACGGCGACTTCCATGAAAAAAGGGTACAAAAAATCGGTTATCATGGTGCGCACCTATTATATGGTGCGCACCTAAAATGCCTCCGTTCCACAAGCCGCACCACACAGTTACTCGGAATGGGTGCATTAGCTTCTGTAAGACCACGTGTGGGTTTCCTGAACACCAAATACGGCAATCGTGCTTATTAACGTACCTATCAAAATGAAAATGAGCTTCATCAGGAAAGATGATTTTTTTTTGGCAAAAGAGACATCATCGTGGAGTTTTTCGTTGGCCCAATAAATTCCAACGTTTCGCAAGCGTAAATCGATTCAATACGTTCAGTGGGGATAATATACTGAATTTTGTAATATAAAAGAATGATATCAGGTTCAGGTTCAGGTCGGAATGGTGGCTCTGATATCACAAAGCTCACTTGAGCACGCATAGCGGCCCGTTGTGATGCCACGGGTGAATGCAGTCCCTGTACTGACCAAGTTCAACCAAAACCAGGGAAGAGTAAGAAGTTGGTCAGCGCAAGGGCTGCACAATGACATCAGTATTGTCAGATTCGAATTAAGGGATGGTTCAAATTGAAACCGATAGATGGCCCACTATATATATGTAATTTTTATTTCATATCAATACTCATACGTTACATGTGGTCAGTAGAACGTCTAAAAAAGGAACACAAGGAGTCTAAACAAGTTTTTGAAACACAATAAACGCAACGCAGCAAGTACAACAATTCTGCAATTGCAGCCTAAAGTAAGTTGTATGCGCATTTGTTGTCATAATAAAGGTAGTAGCGGCAAAGCATAATCAAAACAAATTAAAAAACAACGATTCTTTTATTCTTTATCATTGGTGCCACTAAAGCATTATTTCGTGTTCTATTTCACGCCTCGCATTGCCAGCACAAATCCTCTCACTGTGAACAGTATTTCTCTCATTGTAAGCGAATAAAAATAGAAATCAGCCTACAAGCAAAGCTGAAGCATTTGGCTTGTTGCCTTTAAAATAATCATGCCCATATACAGCTATTTTGTTCTATTTTTGAGAGAGTGCTGCATTTGCTGCGTTGCGACTATTGTGTTTACAGCTTTATAGTGTACAAAATATGTTTAAAAAAAGTCTTTCACTGAGCCGCTAAAAAACGGTGTTTGAGAAATTAATTGTAGAAAAACAAGTTTATAACGGTTTTTCCAATAAAAGAAAAAAAATTACTAGCATATCTATCATATCTCACTATGGATTTCAACAACCTCCGTTTGCTTTATCCGAAATCCAACTCAAAGAAATTCCTCTTAAAACTAATCGAATGCAATACAAACGCTTTTAACATATCTACCTTATCGCAACAATGAAAAAAAATTAATTGAAGCAATTACTACATTAAATTCACTTTAAATTTCTTCTTAAGTGAGAGAAAATATCTACACATTTCCAATCCCAAAAGTAGTTTTTCTTATTTTCAAACAAGTTTTCTGTTTTTCTTTTTTTTTTTTTCTTCGTATTCGAATTCATGCAAATTAGTTTTTCCTCACATCTATGGAATATCTATTAAAAGCAAAACAAGTGATTTCAAATCCCACAACAAATTTCGAAATTTTCACAAACAACATCAATACTCGTAAAAGAAGTACGTGCTGTTCGTATAGTTTTTTCCTTTTCTTTTAAGCTGATTTCTTTGCGTATTTGTTTTTTTATAGGATTATAGGCGACAAAGGACGACTTGTTAATCAACTACAAGGATTTTTAGTTATTAAATTTAAGTGTAGGGTATCTTGTCGCCTGAAGTCGCCGTAGTCTAGTAGGTAGTGTATTGGCTTATTAGACGTGAGGCCACGTTTCAAACTTTAGGTCAGACATTTCCAAAAAACGAATTTTAAAACATACACATTTCTTCGGAGACTGTCTCTCAGCAGATCTGTTAGACGTGGCTAACAAAATAGCTGTTACCATATACATATCTGTTGGCTGTTCGTCTAACATAATCGAAGCCAAAGAGGTGGTCCGATGCTGTCATAACATAGAAAGATTACAACCTAGTTCTACACACCACTTATGTTGTATGTGTTAATTTTATAGTGGTGGGACCTACAGTTTAAAGTCGATTCCGAACGACAGATTTTTCGAGAAACTTTTTCATGGCAATTTTATTTACTCTCAGAGTTTTTCCTAGAAATCTGCTGAGAGGAAGTCCCCGAAAAATAGTTTTTGTATTTTGTTTAGATGTCTGGCCTGGGGCTCGAACCCTGGCTTTGCGTCTAATAAGCCAACACACAACCTACTAGACTACGGCGACTTAAAAAAAAAATGCCAACAACACGCGGTGTTCCCAAGCGGTCCACCATCTAAGTACTAACCGCTCCCGACGCTGCTTAATTTCGGTGATCGGACGAGAGCCGATGTATTCAGCGTGGTATGATCGTTGCCAATCATAGTTTGGTGAAGATTTCGAGCTTGCGGCGTCCACGGTCCATATTTCTTAAAAAAAACATGTTGGCCAGACCATTACTGTGCTCGGCGAGTACTATAGATCGATGATTATTATCTTCTTTTGGCGTGAATTTTATGACATGGACACCAACGATATGTGTTTCTAATAGGACGGCGCTACGTGCCACACAGCTAATGTCGCATTGGATACTCTGCACGAGGTATTTGAGGAGATGACCATGTCATTTGGAAATGATGTGAACTGGCGAACGAGATCGTGCGATTTAACTCGGTGAGGCTTTTTCTTGTGCCGATTTCTGAAGTCGCAAGTGTATGCGACTAAGCCACAAACCACCGCAGCTCTCAAAGCCAACATAACTCATGCCATCACTCTAATTCAGGCAGATTTATGCACCAGGTTCATAGAAAAATTAGTATTTCGGGTGCACTCTACCCAGAGAAACCGCAGGGGGCACTTGAGCGATGTTATATTTACACATCGTGATAGGTTTCTCAAATTATAAAAAAAAAACCTCTTTTAGCCTTGTGCTCCCTTTTGCCTTGTCTATTTCGAATTGATAATGGAAACACAATTCAGACTTGGCACTGGTGGGTAAACGGTTCAAATATTTTCAATTAAAAAAAAACAGAGAAAATAAGCTAAA
Source organism: Sarcophaga subvicina (assembly GCA_936449025.2). Classification (NCBI taxonomy): domain Eukaryota; kingdom Metazoa; phylum Arthropoda; class Insecta; order Diptera; family Sarcophagidae; genus Sarcophaga; species Sarcophaga subvicina. Next base: position 28,406,634 of record OW388084.2, read on the forward strand.
CGATGCACACATTACGGCTGTTATCTTCTTATTGTATAAATGAACGGTTGAAGGCACAAATACGTAGGTAGTTGCAGAAGTTATTTTTTACCACAAATGTATACAAGCTGTTTAAGCAGAATTATTATAAAAATTGTTATTGTAAACAGATTTGGATTTGGATTTTTCATTAAACCTTCTGTAACCGACCACGCGCTTGATTGCATTAAACATTCAAGCTCTCACCGAAACGGTTGCAAGTGGAAGTATTTTTATTAAAAACAAAAAGAAGAAGAAAAAAATTCGTAAACCAAATATTAATTTAATATTTGTATTGTATCGTATATTTGTTGTTGTTTTCATTTTTGCAGTTGTTGTTGTTTTTTTTGTTATTATATCAGGATTCAATTTCATATGATTTCCATACACAAAGTATTGATTAAATAAATATTAGGGTTGTATCGAGTCGTTCATTAATCGCTTCTTGTCCCATGGGATATATCATTAAAAATTTATATTCGTTTGAAAGAGCCATTGATGTCATTATATGTGGCATAGAACTTCGTCCAAATCTTCATCACAATATCTCTGGGTGGAGCTCATTATACGTGTCCAATTACACTGGGGCATAAATCAGTTTCAATTTGGCTAATGACACGGGTTATGTTCGCGTACATCTACAATTTCAGAAAACCCAACAAGAAAGACTTTAAGGAGGTCAAATCACATGCTGTCGGTAGGCTTTTCATATCATCTCAACGTAAGATAACCATGCTCTTAAATCGCTCGTGCATAATATTCAGTGTGGCATAAACTGTGTGGAACATAGTGCCGTCCTGCCTTTGTTGTTTACAACGCTTGAGTTAGGATTACAACCTAGATTCTCACGCCACTTATGTTGCATCTGTGTTACTCGACTGTGATGTCGACTTTGAACGAGACCTATAGTTCAAAGTCGACTCAGAACAATAGATTTCTATATAAACTTTTCATGGCAATTTTATTTACTATTTTAAAGAGTTTTTGCGAGAAATTTGCTGAGGGGAACTCCTGGAAGAAATGTTTTTTTGCATATTTCGTTTTGTTAGAGATGTCCGACCTGGTGTTTGAACCGTGGCCCTCTTCTAGGAAGCCAACACACGCTGCTAAATACATTTTGATACAAAAATTTAATTATTTGCACGTATTGTTAAAAGCTATATCCATCCAAGGTGATTTGGCAAAGCTGCCTGCATAAATGACAACTCATTTGACAGATGTTACTTCAACAAGATGGCCGTTGCCAGCTTTCAAAGTTCGGAAGTCCCTGCTGGAAGATCATAAGATGATTTAAGTGTTCTTTATTCACTTAGGTAGTGTATTGGCTTATGAGTCGTGAAGCTCGCTTCAAAACCCAGACATCTCCAATAAAAGGAAAAATTAAATAATATTTCCTCGTCGATTTCATTCAAAAACTCTGAGAGTAAACAAAATTTCCCATGAAGAGTTTCTCAAATAAATCTGGCGTTCGGAGTCGACTTTAAACTGTAGGTCCCGCCACTCATGTTTAAAATTCACTTACTAATGCGTAAGAATGTATGCCTAAAATCGTTAAGTTTAAGATTCTGTCACAGTTCTGAGCGAACACAACAGATTTTTTTTTTAATTTTAACACACTAATCGCAATCAACTGGAAGGTCTAAAATTACTTATTTACTTGCTTAAATAGTTATTAAGACACTACAGGACCTACAGTGTAACGACAATTCTCAACGTTCAATTTAAGAAACTTTTCATGGTGATTTTATTTACTCTCAGATTTTATGCCAGAAGACTGCGGAGAGAAAGTCACCGAAAGAAGTATTTTCAAGTTTCATTTCGTTATTTTTTGAGTTGTCTTAACCTGGATTTGAACCAGCGGCTTTTGACCAATAGGCCAACATACTACCTACGCCTTCAATATGTTTTTGGTATTCTCTTTTCTTGACACAAAGAAGTTGTCCCACTTTGTTTTGTTATTTATTTTCTGTTAGTGTGCAACCCCTGAGCTGACGAATTTCCTCGATGAGTTCAGTAGAAATTGGCCACGCCAACCTAACCTAACCTATTTGCTGTTCTGCTGTTTCATTACTCAAGTATTTTTCACAACTCAGCAAGTGATTGGTCTACCGATTAAGGACTAGGTTGATATTGTTGCTACTGTCGTTATCAAGACAGCAAGGCCTCTATGAAAACATATTGGATTATAACATTGGGCGTAGTGGTTAGAATTATTTTACACTCTGTTTTTCAAAACCTAACGCTGCCTAACATCCCTAAGGTATTTCTCACTGATGATGATTATGATGATCATCTCTTTGTGGGCTTTCTGGATGAAAGAATTAATCTTGATTTCTGAAATTAGAATACAAAATTCCATTGTTTTCTTGTGGTATACCCTAATTGAACAAAATATCTCCTCCTTGTTTTTATTACAAAAAATGTTTTTAAATACTTCACACACGTAGAGCCATGAATGAATGAAATTTGAAATGAATATATTTTTTAATTATTCTACTCGAATTTGTTGTTAATTTGATTATACAATACGTATGTAAATAAAAAATATCTTTATTTAATATATTTTTTTATTTTTTGTTTGTATTCCATTAATTTAATAATATTTTATCATCATTTCAGATTCTCTTTTGTCCTTTAAACAACACAGTTTAAAAGACAAAAGCATTGTTTAATAAATTCATTAAACAGCGTATTTGAAGCATAAAATTGTCCAACAAAAACAACAAAAAAAAAGTATTTATTTATTTTCTTTTAAAAGATTATTTTATGTACTTTTTATTTATTTATTTAAAAATGTATAAATATTTGCCATCAGCATTTAGACAACGTGCCTATAAGTGTTTGGATTTTTATTTTCCAAAAATTTTAATTCAATTGCTTTGCAAAAATTATTTTTAATCCCAAAAATCTTTTGTGAATCACGTACGTTTTTAAAAATATATTAAATTTCAACAGGTTGTAGATACCAGGACAACAGAAACTATTTCCAAAATGACGAAAATCAAGACAGAAAATACAGAATAGCATAGAAATGTTGTCTCCAAGTGTTAACAGTTTCGTAAATGAAAAAATTTTCCGTAATTTTCTACAAAGCTAGAAAGCATTGGATTTGTTGAACAGTATTTTGAGTTGATTTCTAATTTTTATTAAGCCACGTCATATCTAAGATCGTCGGAGCTACTAATGGCTGTAAAGTACAAACTAAAGAAGTCAACTGATAGATACCTGTTGTTGAAGACTCAGCCGATTTACCTTTTCTATTGATGGTTGTCTTGAAGGACTGCCTTAGTACTGCGACCATACGTTCTATTGTACTCCCCTCAAACTTTATGGGCTATCCCTATAACGTCCATTTCAAATATATTGCCGTGACAAATTTCTGAATGATGTTCAGTGGCAACAATGACCATTTCTGGCCTAGCACTTAGGATGCATTAATGTTTCGCAGGTTCCAAGAAGTATAGTCTGGATTGCTAAAGCCATAATTTAAGAAATTCTCTGCGACCTTATTCAAAGAGGTCTTTAGGGTGTAAGTAGTTGAGTCTGAAGATAAGCCCAGATAATATCAGGAAACTGAAAACTTCCTAAATGGAAGATTGTTCCACACTTGGATGAGATCTGTGATATTATCTAAAATAAATAGAGGTGAAATACAGGATAGTAAATTGATATGGAGGGCTTACATATACAGAGAGTATCTCAGGAAGCGCAGAATAATATGCAAAAGACTTGCAGGGAAATTCTAGAGATGCCTCTCACACCACTACATGTTATGTGACGGGACCTACAGTTTAAAGTCGCCTCCGAACGACAGATTTTTGAGAAACATTTTCATGGCAATTTTTTTTTTAATCTTAGAGTTTTTGCCAGAAATCTGCTGAGAAGAAGTCATCGGAGAAATATTTCGTTATGATGGAGATGTCTGACCCATGGTTTGAACCGTTGCCTCGCGTCTAATAAGGCAACCCAAATACTACTAGACTACGGCGACTTCCAAGTTCCTTTCCTTAATTGTTCCATAGGAAGAACCAGTAGACTCTACGATTTTGGGGAGTGAGACTGACTAACAAAAATTAACGTAGCAATCTGGTATAGGAGCAGAAAGTTTAATTCCAGAATTAAATATTCCAAACCCATAGGAAACTCGCAAGTATCTTTCAACCGAAATTCTATGCTATTGAATGGTGTAATCAATTCAACTTGGATGGCAAGTACAAAAGACAGGGCATAGCAATACTAAACGAAAGTCAGGCCGCCCTTCCAGCACTCGAGTTTTATGAGATTAAATAAAAGGTAGTTTGGAACTCTCTATTAAAAGCTAAATCAGCTATGCTTTGTGCCAACTCGTGTGAAAATTCTGAACAGGCAGACGAACATGCAAGGAGTAGATCTTTCACGTTGTTAGCGGGACCAGAAACCTTCTGTAGGAGAGGTTGTTTGGTAAGGTATGCTTAACGAAAAGGAAGATAAAATCTCTACACAAGCCAAGTTGATTTGAAAAAATTTTTGTTGAGAATTTACATTAAGAGGATGACTCATGCATCAGACTATCCACTAATAACCTGAGGTTGGTAACTGCTTTTTTGCTGGGGTATACCTATTCAGAATAGAGTTTGTCTTGAGACCAACATGTAATTTCAGTGACGATGAGAAAGAATCTTCGGGACACAGTCTTTTTTTGTTGATGATATGACATCTGCTTCCTAGTTAGTAGTTCGTCTTAATTGAACGTCAAGCTTAAGTAAATAATAAAGTTGTTGTCGGTGTAAAGTCTTCTGTATCCATATGCCACAATTTTTTTCAATGTAAACTAAAGTAAAATAAAGTAAAGTAAAGTAAATTAAAGTAAAGTAAAATAAAGTAAAGTAAAGTAAAGTAAAATAAAGTAAGGTAAAGTAAAATAAGGTAAAGCAAAGTAAAGTAAAGTAAAGTAAGGTAAGGTAAAGTAGTGTAAAGTAATGTAAAGTAATGTAAAGTAATGTAAAGTAAGTAAAGTAAGTAAAGTAAGTAAAGTAAGTAAAGTAAGTAAAGTAAAGTAAAGTAAAGTTAAGTTAAGTTAAGTTAAGTAAAGTAAAGTAAAATAAGTTAAAGTAAAGTAAACTAAAGTAAAATAAAATAAAGTAAAGTAAAGTAAAGTAAATTTAGCACTTAACGAACGTTTAAATTGTTATAGTCATCCTAAAATCCTAATTTATCCTAAGATCATTATTTATTTTCATGTCATAAAGTCAATTTAACAAATCACTACCCTTATGGGAATTTTCCCTTCCTATTCCCCTCTATATTCCCTCAATTAGAGGGAGTGTTGTAACAAATTTAATTAATTTTATTACAGACCGACTTTTGTTTTTTCACGAACTCAAGTTGGAGAATTATTTCTGCTTAATTTTTGTTGTTGTTGTTATTACTATGTATGTGTTTATTTTAATCTAATAAAACAGAAAAAAAGTTGCCATAAATTAATAACGAATCACCGCACATTTATAACAAATTTACACCACCAACAACAACAACAAGAGCAGTAATATGAAAAACTATTACAATATTGCCAACAGCAACAACAATTAGTTTTGCAACAAAATAAATAATTTTCAGTAATATTTCTGAAAAAAAGGGCTTAAAAAGTCATTAAATGTTCAATGAGAAGTAAAATTTCATTTATTTTTCATACGTATGCGAAAATTTGTTTTCATTTTCATTTGATTTTAATTCGTTTTCAATTTAAACAATTTCAATTATTTTTACACTCTCTAGTTAGTTAGGCGGTAGGTGTTGTTGTTGTTGTAATTTTTCATTTCCAATTAAATTTTTATTAGTTGAAGTGCAAATTAAATTTATTTTATTTACTGTTGACTGCATAAGTAAATATATGTGAAGTATTTTTGTTTTGTTTATCAGTCAGTGTATTGTTTCTGTCAAAATTTTATTTCATGTTACATATTTGAAATACATTTTAAATACGTACGTAGATATTTTGGTTTCGTAATGAACTTTTTTAAATATTTTTTAATTAAATAATCGAAATTAAATGCAATTATTGCTGGAGTAAATCTATTTAATTTGTTATAGAAAGTGAGAGGCATAGGTTAGCAATATATAGAGGCGGTCATAAGTCATATCGACGCCTCCATTCTGTAATGTTCTAAGTGTACTTATAACGTTTTTAATGTTCTTGCGTTTTTAAATTCTACGTTCCCAAAATTTGATTAAGATGCGGCGATCGGTTCCGAAGTTATAGGGAAAAATCTACTTAGAATACACATATAGTCGTACATCGCGTGATAACTTTAAGAGCTCATAACTCAAAACACACTTTTTCGACTTAGAATGTTATAGAACGGAGGCATCGATATTTGTTTTTCTGAAAATCTTAATAATTTTCACAAACTGACTGACGGGATCTACAGTTTAAAGTGGACTCCGAACGATAGATGTTTGAGATAGAAAGGAAGTCGCCCAAGACATATTTGCTCATTTTCGTTCAATTTGGGGATGTCTGAACTCTGGTTTGAACAGTGGCGACTACAATTTCCTCAACTTGGAAGAATAAATCTTCAAGTGGGAAACTTCTGAAAGCAAGAAAAGACTCTAGTAGACATGAGGCCACTGTACAAACCATGGGTTCGACTTCTCTAACAAAAATATTGTATGAAAAAATATTTCTTCGACGACTGCCTCTTAGCAGATTTCTAGTAAAAATTCTGTAGTAAAACAAACAAAATGAAAGGCAAAAAAATATTTCATCGGCGAATAACTCTCAGCAGATTTCTGGCAAAAACTCTGAGATTAAAAGAAAAAGTTTCTCAAAATAATCTGTCGTTTGGAGTCGACTTTAAACTGTAGGTTCCGCAACTCATGCAATAAATTAACACACCTATTGGCACCAACTCTGCCTTTCGTTTTAATAGAAGGTCAGAAAGGAGCCAATTTTGTATAGAAAATAATGTCTTGGTTATAGTGAAATAAAGAGCTTTGGTGACCAGGCAGTCACTTGCTTACTCTATTAGTTGAAAGAGTTTTGTATTGGTATTCCACACTGTTCGCCAAACATGTGCATCATAAATAAAATTCCCAAATTATTGAAAAATTTATTACGTTTTGTAAGGTTTTTTAATATAATGTGTGTATATGTGCATGTATGTATATCACTCACCAATTTCTCAATAAATTTAATTCAGATAAGCTTCAGTCCAATTACTTAATTTTAAGCTGAAAATAAAAAGAAAACTTATTATTATCTTCCAAATTGCATTAACAAGTATTCTTTAATCATTTTTTAATGCGAATATCTTTAGTTTGTCTTGCAACATTTCCCCTTAAATTGTTCTCAATAAGTATAATAAATCTACCCTGAAAAGTTTCAATTCTCTTTTGCAACTCTGCCATAATAAATATGCAGTCCTTGTTAACTGATATTACGATTCCATTAATACAAAAACCTTCTTCTTAATTTTTAACATGTCCTTTTAATAATAAGATGTCCTTAAAATCATTTCATGCCACAAACAAATAATTTCACGTACTCATTAAATACTCAATTAACTGGGAAAATAAAAGGCGAAAAAATTATCATCTTCTCTTTCCATTCTTTCCTATCCATTTTACACTATATGAGTGGCTCATATAAGTTTGTTTAAGTGTAACAGACAATATTGATGCATAAGAATCCTGTATAATACGAGAATAAAAGATCCTTTCAAACTACGTATGTAAGTGTGACGAAATAATAAAAACATGTGGAACAAAAGAAGATGAACAGAAAAAATGTTTTTTTTTGTTGTAATTATGGCTGTATAATAATAATGACAGCATAATGATAATGATGAAATCATTTGAATACAATATGTTTCCGTGTTATTGACATACAATATGTGAAATTAAGATTCATTTTCATTATTTTCACATCATAGTTAATTAAGGGAGAAGAGAAAATTATTAGAATTTCTTTTTTTCTGTCAATGTCATCATAATCTGAATAAGATTTTGTTGTTGCCAGACATCTCGAACAAAATGAAACATGAAAAAATATTTCTTAGGCAACTTCCTCTCAGCAGATTTCAAGTAAAAGCTCTGAGAGTAGAATAAAATTGCAATGAAAAGTTTCTCAAATCTGTTTTTCGGAGTCGACAGTAAACTGTAGGTCCCGCCACTCATGTATAAAATTAACACACACTGTATGACTAGTGCGAGAAGCTAGACCGTAATCTTGAGTGAAGGATTGTAATGGCCATTTATGTATGTATGTACGTAATAGGTTCCCATACAACTTTCGGTAGGCTACCTGATGTGTGAAAACTCCATTGACTGGGTGTTGCCCTGAGAGGAAGTTGTCCAAGAAATATTCTTTCATTTTTTGTTTTGTTGCTTAGATGTCTGACCTAGGTTTTGAACCGTGGCCTCACGTCTAATAAGCCAGCACATTACTTAATTGACTACGGCTACAACTTGGACGGCTATAGCGTTCAAAAATGCTGTTCAACGAAATTAAGGGTCTGCTTGAGAAACGTACGAGACACTTCCCCCTTTTTACAATCGCCATAATCGTCCGACCAAGCACAGGTTCAATAAACAATAGACCAACACTTGAGCTCTAATCAAACACAAGATCTGTCGAAAACATTGCCGCTGCCAGTGAGAAAATCCCGGGAGAATTGTTGGCAGTCGATTTCGCATTGCTCAGAATAATTCGACTCTTCGCAGACAACAACTTGCCGAACATTGCTTTGTGACTTGGGCCAGTTACAAAATTCAACTGAACTAGGAAGTAAAAGTTCACAAGCACAGACAATGACGTGAGTTCTGTGAATGGATGTGTATGAATGCTGTGAAGCTCTTGTTAACTGATTCTAATTTTCTTTGAAAGATCATCTTCAGCAATGAGACCTCTTACTGGATGAATAGTTTGGTGAACGAACAAAATTTTTAAATTTCGAAGGACATGACGTATGACGTCTAAGAGCATCTAATGCATGCCGAAAAAGGTACAATTTGGTACGGATTTTCGATTGGTGGCACCACACATGCATAGTTTTTTTTAGAATCACTACATACTACACAAATCATACCACATGGGATATTCTGCACAAGCGATTTGGAGATCTGATCGTCTCACGTTGAAGGGATATGAAGTGGCCACTTTCTTACATCGCAGCTGTGTACAAATAAGCCATAGCAGATGTTTTCCATCCAGAGAAGCCTTGAATGACATTTGAAGGATATTGTATTTCTTGCAAAACTAAGTCTTTCAATAGAATACAAAATTTCGTAAATATCACACAAACATACATACATACATATATACATACATACATATATACATATATACATACATACATACATTACTTTAGTCAGGACTACGAACTAGCTTCTCTCGCCACTTATGTTGTGTGTGTTAACTTCATACATGAGTGACTGGACCTACAGTTTAACACGTTGACTGCCGTTTCAATTTTCAGAAAACTGGCCTAGCAAGCCAACATTGATTTTTTGTTCTTTTCCCAGAAGCCATTTATTGATACTAGCACTGATATAATACGATTTTATTCGTAGCTAAATGGCAGGTTTAGTGAGTACGTGATAACTCGTAGTTGGCTCCCTAGAAGGGAACACAATCTACGAGTTATTTCGTAGTCGGCAGTCAACGTGTTAAAGTCGACTTCGAACGACAGATTTATTATTTACTCTCTAATTTTTTTTGCCAGAAATCTACTAAAAAGTCGCCAAAGGAAAAAGTTTCGTTTATGTTTGACCTGGGGTTTGAATCGTCGGCCTCGCTCCAATAAGCGATGACATTACGTACTAGACTACGGCGGCTTCAATTTCTTAAACACACTTTGTTTTATTTAAATGTAAAGATACGGAGTGCTTAATAAAAGACCCGATATATGTACGAGTATGTATTGTATGTATGTATTGTACGTATATGATATGAATTGTGTGCGTCATCAGTTTTGTTTTTCATATTGTTTGTAACAAATGATTGGTTTTATGGACCACAAATTATAATTTAATTGTCTAAATAATAAAATTTTCCTTTGGCTGGGCATTATATGTGTTTTTCTTAGGAAAATCTAGAATCCAATACAATGATAGATTATATATATATCATTTGTTAGCGTAGCGTAGCATATGCCAACCACAATTATGTTCAACAATATTAATTTGGGCATATAATTGATTTGTTTAAGAGGCCAGTTTGTAATCCTTGCCAAAGGGTTGGAAATGGCAAATAATGTATGTGTATCATTTTGTTTCCATATTAAATAGTTTTTGTTTGAAATTCAATAATGAGGATCATATCATGATTGTTAACATAAATGTAAATACTTACAGAGAAATTTCAAATTATTTTTGAATTTTCAAGATGTTTAATTATAATTAAATACCAAATAACGAATCAACATTTTTTTTTAAATTGCGACCCCCTAGTGTTTCAATATCAGCATCATCTGTATTTATTTTCTTTATTTATCTTGAATTTCCATACTGAACTCTCATATGACCTGATGATTTGGCATTACATTGTGTTGTATATCGTTGGCAATTATTTTTTAATAATTTCTTTTTTCTTGTGTATGATTTTGCAATTTATGTCAGTTTTAATAACAATTTTATGGCTGTTAATCGAATAACCCATTAACCGTATAAAAAAATCAATTGAAAACGTAGTTAAACGAAGTTGTGAACTCTCAATCGTAATCGTCCAATCAATAATAAAAATGGATTGAAATAAAAAATAAAAAAACGCTTTGAATTACTGGGTATTTATGAAATTTAACACAAGGCATGTATGCAGTAGAGGCGCAACAGTAGATGAAATCTGATAAAATGTTGCAGATGTTTTTGGTGTAATTACTTTATTAGAAAGTATGAAATTTACATCACAATTATGGGTTAAACGTGAGACCACGGTTCAATCTCCAGACATCACCAACAAAATGAAGTATGAAAAATATTTATTCGGAAACTTCCTTGCAACAGATTTCTAGCAGAGAGTATATAAAATTACCATGAGGTTTTCAAATAATCTGTTCAGAGTCGACTTATTTTGAAAAACATAAGTGATGTGTAAAGAGTTGTAATGACCAATTATATATTGTTACCAAAAAGGAAATGGTGTTGCATCGTTTAACATTAAAATGATAAACAAAAGCTATAAAAACAAAAACTATGGAATTGTTTACATTATCAACAAATAAACTAAAATATAGCAACAACATCAGTATAAAAAAGGAGGAACAAGTAAACAAAAACAACAGCAAACATTACCAGAATAAATGTAAACAAAATACACGAACAACAATGAAACAACGATGTTTGCATTTATGGAGATCTCAAGAAGGCGAAGCCTTCAATATCATTCATCAAACTGTTTACGCCGCCATATAAAAGGCAAGGCAATACAGGCAACGGAGTTAATAAAAATTCAGTTAGTGTTGTGTGAAGACACGTTGAATGTGAAGAGAATAGTTGTGGTTTGAATATCTCTGTTATAAAAATCTGTCGAATAATTGTTAGTGTTCACGCGGAAGAGTGCAAACAAGAATAGCAAAAAAGTAAATTGTTGTTGTTTACATCAAGTTGTAAACAGTGGCACACAGGATTGTGCGAACAATAAAGAATTGAATTAAAACTGAACATAAATTTATTTTCATTTGCAATTTACGAGCTCATATTTCACACGTTTTTAAAAGGTAAAAACGTAACAATGTTATGGGGTTTTGGCGAAAAAGACTGAATAAATCACAAATAATTTGCCAGTTGAAGTCGCTGTGGTCTAGTAGGTAGTGTGTTGGCTTATTAGACGTGAGTCTCGGTTCGAACCCCAGGTCAGGCATCTCCAACAAAACGAAATATGAAAAATATTTTCTTCGGCGACTACCTCTCAGCAGAATTCTGGCAAAAACTCTGAGAGTAAATAAAATTGTCATTAAAAGTTTCTCAAAAATCTATCGTTCGGAGTCGACTTTAAAATGTAGGTCCCACCGCTCATGTATAAAAAAATTAACGCACACAACATAAGTGCTGTGAGAAACTTGGTCGTAATCCTGACTAAAGGTTTGTAATGACCAATTATCTATGTACATATGTATGTAATTTGACAGTTGTAAGTTGAACAAGAAAGCTCTTGTCAACTATCAAAGTTCGGAAGTGCCTGTGGAAAGATGCGATACTAATATGTATAACAATACCTTAAAATATATTTACATACATTTGTATGTTATCACGTAGAAAGTATGTGAGTGTGTGCGTATTTACTTGAATTTTACAATGAATCTATTTAATTAATTATCATTTTGATGTTGTGAATAAAGTTTTCGTTACGTTATGTTCAAACATTGCAACCAAAAAAACAAACGAAGCCAAGTTAATTGCATAGTTTTACTGAGCATTTATGATTTCTACAGAAATTTCCTATAAAGATGCGATTATTGTTTTCGATAATGTCGTAAAGTTTACATAAATTTAAAACATATTTACACACAATTCGATAAATATATTCAGTAGCGTTGTAAACATATACTTTTACGTAACATATGTAAGTGTATATATGCGCATAAGATATTTTCCAAAGCATCTTAAAGTTCAAATGTTTATGTCTGCCTCAAGGCAATATGTGATATGGAGTAACGCACTTTTTTAGATATTAGGGAAGTAACATATTGTCGTGTAGTTGTTAGGTTAACGAGCGCCATACAATACAAAAGAGATATTCTTTGTTCTCCTCTTCATCGTTGTTACTGAAGCTATAGATTAGGTTAAATTATGCATAGCGGATCTTAAAGAAAGAAGTTACAATTGAGCCAGCATTTACATCCATCCTGATGCCATTATCAAAAACCGGGGATCAAACATTTCCTAGAAGAAACCAACTCGAATCCGAAATACACCTTATTGCTGCATCAATCTCTATATCATAGAGCGCGGTCAAGGATGACAGAAAGTGAGAAGTCAAAAAACTCCATATTTTTATGACAAGAGTAGGGCACTGACACATGAGGTGAAAAACTGTCCCATTTGATGAAAAACTCACCAAACCTTGGCATTTAAAAATCGTTTTATGCGTTGGATGGACATTACATTTACTAACAGGAGAGAGTCGGCTTCTCTTTTACCCACACGTGTCTAGTAGAGCCTAGCACGTTTATTGCAAGTACTCTCTTGCTGCCAACGATATTAAGCCTCCCTGTAAAACGAGGCTTAACTGAGGTTATAGGAATACCTATGCCCTGTACTCGCCGTGTTCTAGTAGGTAGTGTGTTGGCTTGTTAGACGAAAAGCCACGGTTCGAGCCCCAGGCCAGACATCAAAACAAAATACAAAAAGTATTTCTTCGGCGACTTCTTCTCATCAGATTTCTGGCAAAAACTCTGAGAGTAAATAAAATTGCCATGAAAAGTTTCTCAAAAATCTGTCGTCCGGAGTCGACTTTAAACTGTAGGTCCCACCACTTACGTATAAAATTAACACACACAACATAAGTGGTGTGAGAAACTAGGTTGTAATCCTGACTGAAGGGTTGTAATGACCAATTATGTATGTACGTATGCCCTGTAACATGTCGGAGATTGTGAGTTACGCGCCAATCTGGCCAGCTCGTCAGCAATTCAATTTCAAACGATATTCGTATGTCCCGGAACCCACATAAAAGTTATTTTTGAATGATTCGAAGTTTACTTAAGAAATCTTCAGGATTCCAGGACTGTCATTAAAAATACGATTGTTAGGGAATTATGTAATCGCAGCGTAGTTGTCAGAGGAGTTGTCAGACTTTCAGGGAAAATCCCGATACTTAAGTTAAATTGCGCCGCTTTTAAAATGACCGTAACCTACACCCGGAGAATACTTGCAGTGATCAGGCAGCCCATAGGAAATTTTAATATCAGAACCCTTAATAAATATACTTCTACAGTCAAGCCAAGCACCTTGGGGTCATCGATGGTGACCTCAAGGGTCGCATTAGAAACTATCGGATCTTTAGAACAGAAGAAGAAGTCCTTGGGTAGTCTAAAAACAAATGTTCCATTCAGAAAGTTTTAAGGAATCCTGGATGAGATTGAATGTGTTTATATCTTATCCAAATAGCAGCATGTCCACATCCGAGGCGGGGACAATATTAAACTGAATTGAGTCTTACTACCAACATCACAGCCCTCTATTTTAATTGAAAGCACCTGACCAAAACAAATAATGTTTGCAGTGGAACAAAGTATACTGGTGACAGTTTACTGCCTGCGTACTTTGCCTATAAGCCGACATGGTTAGCAGGGTTCTTTCTTTCACGGCAATATAGAGCCACCACGTGCAGGTTGCCTAAAGTCCCAGATATTGTGTATAGCCCTTTTGCAGCTGTAAAGCGCTATTGTTGATTACTTAACTCTCTCAATTATGTTAGCCTTCCGCGAGAACTTGGGATCCAGAAAGATCCCTGAATACTTTATCATCTTGGACAAGGAAAATTTAATCCCATTAGAGATTGGTGAGTCGAAAGTAGTATGTAGTAATCGCCGACGAATAGTATATAGTGTGTTGGTTTAGTAGACATGAGGCCACGGTTCAAACCCCAGTTCAAACCCCAGTTCAGATATCTATAGCAGAAACGAAATATGAAAAAATATTTCTTCATCGATTTCCTCATCCGATTTATGGCAAAAACTCTCAGAGTAATTAAAACTGCCACGAAAAAATCTGTCGTTTAGAGTCGATTTTAAACTGTAGATCCCGTCTGTTATGTATAAAATTAACACAAGATGGGGTGATGTGAGAAGCTAGGTCGACTTATTATGTATGTAAGTCGAAATTAGGTATCTTATATCGCCAAGAGAGGATTGAAACGGAAATCACACACTGAGCACACTTTATCTATATCAAGGGGTACTCTAAGTGTGTCCTAGGAGTAGCTACCTGATTTAGCATTCATTTGAAAAATGAATGAAAAAGCATTGGCGTTGCTTTGAGCCTCCTTATTAGGTTTTTGGTTGTGTAAACATTAAATATTTCACAATTTATTTGATTTTATTAATGGCTTTAGAAATTTTCTCCATCATTAAATATTTGATTGTCATAAAATATAGGATTTAAATTCATACATACAATATAAATACACATGCATTCTTACACTTTATGTATTGTATGCCACCAAAGAAATGTTTTTCTTGCTCTGTATATAGGCTGCTGGCAACAAGATAACAAAGGCAGCATAAAGTAAATTTTCCAACCATATGGAGTGATAAAAACCCAATAAGAGAGCAAGCATACATAGTTTAATGTTTTATACGGAAACCCTTAAGAGAGATTTTAAATAAAGTTTCTAAAGGCGGATCATTAATTGCATCGTCATTCATTAGAAATGTTGCCCTTTTTGTTGTTATACAATACATGGCTTACAGTTTTTAGTTTTTCATTCACTAAATAGCCGAAGGATATGTAAGGACGTTCTTGCCTTTTATAACTCAACTGTTTTCAATTTCGTTTTATTTTGTTTACTTGGAAAACAGCTCCTCGGGGCTGTTTATCTTTTTGGGTTGTCAATTGAAAGTTTTTCTTGCCTTTTTTTTATTTCCTTACGATCCCATTACAATGAAAAGGATAACGGCAAAAAAGGACAACAAATTTAATCGCCTGAAATAAATGAAAACAAATCTTATAAGAGAATAACTTTATTTTATTGAATAAAAAAAGGAAAATAATTGCAATCTTTCGTTTTTGTAGGCTTACTTATGGCCTCAGCAGAAAATGTTTTTTTTTGCCTATAAAAGTTAAATGAAGGCACTGTCAATGGCAGACACAAGAAAATTAGGATGTTGGGTATGGTAAATAAACCTGACCTTTCCCTCTATTTTATTTTTTAGGGACTATAATGCCTGAAGCAAAATATTGTATTTGAGTTTGAAATGAAATATTTTTCTTTTAAGCACCTCCCCTCTTCCCCCTTTTAAAAATGTTTGTAGGAAAGCAAATGTTATTAAAAATTAATTTGCGAAGCAATTTCAGCGAGCATAAGGGAAATATGGGTTCGAGGATGGAAACAAACTTCAAGAGGCAAAGTTGCACTCCAATTAATTGAATTCTTATGGTCATATAGCTAAAACTTTATTAAGGATTGTGAAGCAAAACAAACAAGTTTTTAAACAATTTTTATTGCCCAAAATTATCGTTCGTGAAACACTTATGAAACCCAATAAAATTGAAATATTTAAGAAGCAGATCGTAGCCAGAAACGCATGGGACTAAATACGTAAATATTCAATAAAAAATCACAAGGCAAATGGCAATGTTTCTCCACGAATTGTGAGTATAAAAGGAAATCATCCACATGATCTGTTACAACCTGGCGAAATGATCAATTCTTATTGGAGCTGCAAACAAGTGTATCCAGAAACTTATGCTTTTCATCAGTCAATAAAAAGTACGTACCTTTAAATTTTGTTCCCTTAATTTAATCCTCCGTACTCACGATTTTTAAATATTTCTCTGGCAACTTCCTCTCAGCAGATTTTTGGCAAAAACTCTATGAATGAATAAAAATTGACGAGAAAACGTTCTTAAAAATCTGTCGTTCGGTGTCAATTTTAAACTGTAGGTCCCGCCACTCATGTATAAAATTAACACACACAAGTGGCCTCAGAAACTAGGTCGTAATCCTGACTAAAGGGTTGTCATCACGAATATAATGCATGAATATAAAGCAGACTACACAGCTCTTTACAATTCTTAGAAGATTGTGGAGCTTAAACATTTATTTTACAGCCAGAATGCTTTCTAAATGTTATAATACAATGGGCTCAACATTATCCTAAAGGCGTAATTCCTTCATGGTAATGAAGATGGTCGCCGTAGCCAAGTAGGTAGTGTGTTGGGTCAAACCCCAGGTCAGACATCTCGAAGAAAACGAAATATTTTCTTCGGCGACTGAATCTTAGCAGATTTCTGGCGAAAACTCTAGGTGTAAATAAAATTGCTATTCAATCTTTCTCAAAAAATCTGTGGTTTGGAGTCGATTTTAAACTGTAGGTCCCGCCAGGCACTATGTAGAAAATTAACACCCCCAACATAAGTGATGTGATAAGCTAGGTTGTTTTCCTGACTGAACGACTGTAATGGCCGATTATGTATGTACGGATGTGTAATGGTATCTCTGATGACCCTTTAACACTTTACTGCACTCGACTGAGAACTGTGAACGTATGATAACGTACTAAAAACAATTTTATATTCCACCAATGCGCCTCCAACTATTTACGAACCACATACTAAAATACAAAATAAAAATCTACAATTGAAACAAAAGTCTTAATTTAAATAATTCTGAATTAAATCTTCAACATTTTCAAACTAAAATTCAAATTGTTAGATACTGCGTTGTACTATATATTAACGAACAAAGAAACTATATGATTAGCATGTGGCAGTACACTACATTCCATCTGTTATTTAAACAAATTATTTAAATTTTAATAGAAAAATATGTTTATCTGTGTTCTTTCATTTTTATGCTGTGTATGGCATACAAATTTTTGAGTGAACAATAGTAGGCATATGCGTTTTGTTGGGTTGAGTTCAGTTTCAGATTCTGTTACAATCCAAATCATATCCTTTACATTGAGGACATATTATTTTATTTCAATTTCGTTGTTTGTATGTCTATGATTTTATGATTATTGTTCTCGTTATTTCGCTTTTATGAGTGCTTTTGTTGTTTGGAAAATCATTGTATAGAATGAAAAGTTTATTTTTTGATGTTTGCCAATGCCAACCACCCTTGCCATTGAGTGTATTTATTCAATGAAATAAATGTATCTTTCCCTTTCTCTCTATCTGCATCTCCTTTCTCTATAACTACAAACATAATTCAATTTCTTCGTTAATTTTGAAAATTTAAAACTTTCGAAGCAGACAGACAGAAAGGCAGATCCTTAATTTTATGCTTAACAGAGTGTACAATGAATAGACAGATTCATGTCAGTATATACATATGAAGTACATACATATACTGTTACGAAAACCCATGCAAATCAAACAACAACAACACATTGTACACAAACAACATCATGAAAAAGTACGAGAAATGAAATCAAAACAAACTAAGCACAGCAAAAACTAACAACATAAACAAGACAAAAACAAAACATACACATCGTAAGGTAAAAAGGAATACAAGAATGAATGAAAACGTATAAGAATGAGAACAAAGCAAAGGTCAGGAATGAAAGAATCAGATGTAATAGAACGAGCGTGAAGTTGCCAGACGTAAATTCAGGCCGTATAAATAGAGCGAACAACAACGCTGCCAGTCAGCAGTGATGAGTTGTTAGACGTCATTAGGAGACTGGGTCGTTAAGCCCAGTGGTTTTGAACACTGAAATATTAATCTTTGTTAATAAGGATCGTGAATTAAATAGATAGCGCGAGGGAGAATGCAATGGAGAAAGTTAAAAAAGCAATCATTGCGCTTTACATGTCAAAGAAGGCTGTTAATAAGATTTGAAGACTTAAATTTGTCATCACCAATTCAAGCTATCGAACCAAGCTATTGAACCTTTATTGATTACCGTCTATCAGGTGTTAATATCAGGCATATTATAAACTAACTAACATAGCATGCTAGCAGTTAGCTCTCCTGATCATACTAGCCCTCTGCTTTACTCTCAATAAATCCTTATTTTCTATACTCTACCTCCAAATACCAATGTCATAAAGTAGAACGCATAACTGGTAACAGTAAAGCTAAATCCTGGCTCCAACCGGGAATATCGACGCTCTGTAATACTGGGAAGCCACAGGAAAACTCAAAGTTCCAAAGTATACCTTGTATTTGTAATTGAAAATAGATTGGATTTTATATTCCCAACTATGGACTTCTCGTTGAAGAAGCAGGGAATTCCCGGTAGCTTTATATAATAATTTAAAACGCTTGTTAGATTGCACTGCGTTGCAACATGGATACCAAGTGTTCAGATATTAGACTTTCATATTGACTGCCTTACTACATACATAAATACATAATTGGTCATTACAAACCTTCAGGCAGGACTACCGCCAAGCTTCTCTCACATCACTTATGTTATGTGTGTTAATTTTATACACGAGTGACGGGACCTACAGTTTAAAGTTGACTCCGAACGACAGATTTTTGAAAAATTTTTCATGGAAATTTTATTTACTCTCAGAGTTTTTGCCAGAAATCTGCTGAGAGTAAGTAATATTTCGTTTAGTTGGAGATGCCTGACCTGAGATTTGAACCGAGGCCTCATGTCTGATAAGCCAACACACTACCTACTACAGCACGGCGGCTTCAATCTGCATTTCTTCATATCTACATACATACCAGAGATCAACAATGAGTATTCAAAAATCATACTCATGATTTCTAATACTTATATGCATTCATACTTATTTTAATATCATACTCATACTACACATATTTAAAGTTTGAAGTACTCATCGTACTCATACTTAACAATATGCATGATGTTGTTGATTTCGACTCTCCATGACAACATTTTCAAAAATCAATGATTCGCATACGAACACTACAATACTCACTAGATGGCTGGGTGTTTGCTTTGCTTGCTGTCTTTGTAAATCATTTATGAGTATTTTTCTAAATTTATGAATCTGAATGAGTAGGATTATGAATCAAACCTATTTCGAATGTTATGAGTTTGATGTCAACGTTGTACACATACTCATTGCAACCTGTACTTATAAATCAATGTTGTACTGACTACGAATGAATCAGAGTAGTTGAATTTCAATACTGTTGACTCACTCATACTCAAAATTTCAGTACTTATGAGTAGCGAAAAAACTATTCATTGCTGATCTCTGATACATATGTACCTACATAATTAATCATTCAGTCCTGACTACGACCAAGCTTCTCACACTAATTATGTTGTGTGTTTTAATTTTATACGTGAGTGACGGGAGCTACAGTTTAAAGTTGACTCCGAACGACAGATTTTAAAAAAACTTCTCACTACAATTGCAATTTACCCTCAGAGTTGTTTACATAAATCTGCTGAGAGGAAAGTCGCTCAAAAAATATTTCATATTTCGTGTTTGTTGGAGATGTCTGACCTGGGTTAATTACTCAACATAATCTCAACATAATTTTGTGTCCTTCAATTGAGACTTTTGTTTAAGAAGAAGCGCAGACACTTTTTTTTTTTGTTTTGTTTTTTGCATTATTTATAATTTATTTGGTATTCATTTAAAAGAAATAAGCAAACAATTATTTCTTAGTGCTATCTATTGATAGCAATGCTACACATGCCTCCATTGACAAAATAATCCACGGATACTTTTTACACTACCCAATATCTCTAACAATAGCTTTGGATATGAATTAATTTTTCAGGTTTCCTGTCTGATAATGTCAACCATTACAAACATTTACAAATTGTTACAAAATAATTTAGATTTTAGCCAAATAATAAAATTTATTCAAACGAAACGTAGATATTTGTGGTGCCATAAATCAGCATACCATTGAAGTTTATTATGAACATTTTGATTAAGTTTTGAGTTTGGTTTTCGGTATTGGGAATCTATAAAGCAGGAAACAAATTAAAATGTGTATGAAAACACTGAGAAAAATTTTACATTTTTATAAAACTTGGCTTGTAACACTTTCGCAACCTTCAATTGTCAAATAAAACAGAAATTGGCGTCTATTTTTAAGTAGAAACTTAACAGAGACTGAACAAACTCCCACTGTTAGCGAATGTATGAAATAACTCTACTCTTTGTTGCTCTCTCTCTGTATTTATCACAGTTTTATTCTGTTGTTGCTGTTTTTCTTTTTTTGCAATCTTGCAAAACAAACAAATATACTGTGTCTCCATATATAAACAAAAACATTCCCACACCATAGAAAAAAGGGAGAAAAAAATGAAAGAAAACTTGGAAAAAATAAAGTGAGTGTATGAAAGAAAACAAAAAATAAAACAATAACAATAGAAGTGTTTATAAAAAGAAAAACTATAAAGAGAAAACACATAAAAAAGGAAAATAGAAACAAACAAAAAAATTCAAATGAAAACAAAGAAAAGAAATGCCATAAAAATAAACAAAACAAAACTCACACACATACTCAAACCCATTTCCATATAATACATTTACGAACACTAACAAAGGTTAATCACCTCCAGAGGCGGCCATTAACAAAAAACTTACAAACACTAGAATAACTTTAACGACAACTAAAGAACAAAAAAAAAGAAAACAACAACATTACATCTGCATGAATCTGAGGGGGGCTTTTAAACACGTATTAAAGCACAAACACAAATACATAAATACACGTATACATATGTATATACACATTTATTTACACATTTATAGGCTTACATCGTATAAACACAAATACGCTCTCTTTTATTTATTAGCCGACATGCATACACTTTTACACGGTTTTATAGAAAATATCTGCCATCAAATATTTTATTTAGGCTTCATTTGAGTACATTTTTTTTATAATTTTTCATTTCTCTTGCTCTACTGTGCCATAAAAACCGGGATAGTGATTGTAATGAAATTTTTTCTCTATTGCGCTATCATTCTGGTACTTTTACAGGCGCTTCTAACTTAACACGTTAATAAATATTTTATTTCCTCTCTCTCTCTCTCTCTCTGCATTCAATTTTTATTTTTTATAACAAAAATCATTTTTTTTTTATTTACGACTACGTTTGTTAAAGCTATTGCTTTGCAAAAATATTCAATTCACTTAAATTTGCTTGAAAAGAAAAAAAAAACAAATTTAAATAATAGTAAACGTGAAAAGTTTTAGGGAAAAAACTGACGGAGAGTCAAAAAAATCAAATGATTTATGGCAACGTAAAAAATAGAAATTTCTTTAAACTTAAAAATCTTTACAACCAATCATCCACTACAAGTCCATGGTGATACATTTCGCCAATTTCGCATAGACACCTAGAGATGAAGGGTTGTTAAGCTATTGCATATCTAGGAAAAGTTAGACAATTGACTTGATAGGTTAGGTGCGGTTAGGTTAGAGGACGTATACTTGTCAATTAAGACAAATATATATTTATAATAGGTCATTACAACTTCTCACATCACTTATGTTGTGTGTGTTAATTTTGCACATGAGTGACGGGACCTACGGTTTAAAGTTGACATCGATCGACGGATTTTTGAGAAACTTTTCATGGCAATTTTTATTTTCTCTCAGAGTTTTTGCCAGAAATCTGCTGAGAGAAAGTCGCCGAAGAAATACTTTTTGTATTCTGTTTTGATGTTTGGCGTGGGGTTTGGACCCTGGCTTTTCGTCTAATAAGCCAACACGCTACCTACTAGACTACGGTGGCTTCAAATAAAAGCCGTTGCACTGAATATGTCTTCTACTGAATAAGAAGGTCAATCCTTCAGCATTTTTTTCTACATTTTGTAACAAATTGTCATGTTTAAAAGATTTCTTTATGACTCACTTCACTTTATACAATGAAATGTCTTTCAAATCACAATTAAAGTTGATTTCTATAATAAAAGAAAAAGCATATAATTTCCATTGTTTAGTGAATGATTTAGTTGGCTTCATTTTTCATTCTAATGGACTTTTCCATTCTATTTTTATTGGCCCAATTAAACAATTTCTGGCTTAAATAATTTAAACTAAAATGATACGCCAGTGAGATTTTTATTTTCTTAATGTTCCAGTAAAGAAAACATACAAAAACAAAAGCAATTATAAACAATAAATTAAAAATATTGTTGAACATTTAAATGGCCATCTTAAAAAATATTTATTAAAGCCCAGGGGAAATGTTATTTTAACGTAAGCGAAGAGTATGGGAAATGATTTAATTTGTCTTCAGTTGCCATACCTCGTACTACGTTGTTTTTATTTTAATGAAATGAAAATAATAAATTAAAATCACCTTCACCAGCACACAATTTTTATAATTCTCTGTATGATTCTTGAACGACTTTGGCGGCTGGCTTTAGGACAACAGAGAAAGGAAATTCAAAATGATCGCCGATTTCGCACAAAAGCATTGGCAAACCGATGGTGTACAATATACATGACCATTATAATTCTTAAACTAGTTTTTAAATTTCACTGATTATCACATGCGTACATACATTCAGTCAGGATTACGACTTAGTTTCTAGCACCACTTAAGTTGTTTGCGTTATCTTTATACATGACGGGCTAGACCCCTGGTTTAAATAAAACTTCAGACGACAGGATTGAGACATTTTTCATGGCAATTTTATTTACTCTGAGAGTTTTTGCCAGACATCTGTTGAGGGGAAGTCGCCGATGAAATATTTTTTCATATATTGTTTTCGCCTCACCGTGGCTTTACATCTAATAAGCCAACAAGCTACCTTCTAGACTATGGTGATAAAAACTTTGTGAGTGAAAGAAAATTGCCGTGAAAGGTAGGTAGGTAGGTAGAAGTGGCAGTCCGCTCGATGGAGTCATGCGCGGACACACTTACGTAGCACACAGAGCCCATTGTGTTACCACATTTCCACATTCTCCCCTATTCCAGCAATTACTCTGAGATTCCTATGAAGCGACTCAGACTGCTATTATCAATGCATGACAGTTCTTCTAGGTCCTCCATGTAGAAGGCACCCAGGCGTCTATTTCTCCTCTGACCAAGTGCCGGGCATGTGCACAGTAGGTGAAGAATAGTTTCATCATCCTCCTCATCTCCACAGCTTGTGCAGAAATCATTCGCGAGGTGTCCAAGACCAATACGCCTCGCATGCGTTTCTATAATACAATACCCATAATAACCCCGATAACAGCGCTGAGCCTCCTTCTTTGGAGTTTAAGGAGAGTAGCCGTGCACCTCTTATCCAGCCTTGGCAAGATTTTTTGCGCCGTTCTGCCCTTATCCGAAGCTGCCCACCTACTGTTGACAAGGTACACGATTGCATTGTCAATTATAAGCCTGCATGTATCCAAAGGGATCCCCAATGTAGAGAATACATCAGAGAGTTCGATGATCGTGCCCCTTCTGGCCAAATCATCCGCTCTGCAGCTGCCGGGAATATCTCTATGTCCCGGTGCCTATGTGGTACAAACATCATATCGGTTCGCCATCTCATTGAGACATCTGAGACAGTCGTAAACCGTCTTGGAGTTTATTACACAAGAATCCAATGCTTTGATGTCCGCCTGGGTATCGGAAAGTATGGTGATTTTTCGCCTGTGAACATTTTTGTCCACAATACCGTAGCCAAAAAAAAAAATGCCGTGTAAAGCTTCTCAAAATTTTATCCTTCAGAGTCGACTTTAAACTGTAAGACTCGTCCTCATATATAAAATTAACGCACATAACATGAGTGGTGTAAGAAACTAAGTTGTAATCTTGACTAAAGTGTTGTAATGACCAATTAAGTAAGTAAGTATGCATTAAAACCCTGATGGTTATCTGCGGTACAATTAAATACGTCTCTTAATGTTAATCCTGTTACCCCATTACCTTAGATGCTAACATTTGGATAGAAAAGGTCATGTTATGGAAGATAATTCTAATCAAAATGCTAATGCCTGTCTAAACAAATAAAATAAACATTATTTTCTCTTTTGTTTTCTTTATAATCTCATTTAATTCTTATGATAGGAAAATTTAAAATTCATTTTTGTTTTTGTTGTACAACAAAAACTATAAGTTTGAACTAAAATATTATATTGTGGGCCATAATCATTAGATGTTCATTAATTGAAATGACAATTTTTGGGTAAAAAATCTAAAACGAACTCTACAAAGAGTGGAGCATCTTTCCACACTTCACCTTTAGGATAATTAAAACCACCCCCTTCGGATGAATCAACCATATTAGAAACAACCCTTAAACCAAAGAGCCAAGTGTTTCGTTACCAAATAATGAACAACAACACAACAACGTCAGCTTAAATTTAAAACATTAAAAATTATGACTCTTGTAAGAGTGATTAGAGAAACCTTATCAAACATTTTATCGAGGAAAAAAATTATAACAAAAGACCTGTACAGAGAATGTTGAAAAGATTTTCCTTTCCTTTTTTTGTCGTTTAATGAGGATATAAAAACTATTTTAGTTTGCCTAACATATTTATCAGCTGCTTCAAAGTCATCAAATAACACCAGGTTGTTCCCCATCTACTGTTATTTTCCTCTAAACAATCATTTTCAGTTTCATTATGAATCATTGGAAGGTAAGGAAGGTATGAAATACAATTTTACACCTTCTAGCTAAATAATAACAATAAAAAACAAGGATAAGTGAAGGAGAGAGGGGAGTGTTTGAAAGGTAAGGGCATACACACACTCAAATAAACACGCACGAAATACAATGATTAATGCAGCAGTAGCAGCAGTCACATTCTTAGTCATAAAGGATAACAAGCCAAAGGAAAGCAAATTCACACACACACACACTACATTTCCTTCCCTTATTAAAGCAATATTAGTGTGCTTGTGTGCTTATATTTGTGAAGTACGTGTGTGCGTGTATACCCTAGTGTTTAGAGGGGGTGTATAAAACCGTTACACTTTGTAACCAAATCAATCGACGTTCCTGTGATAAACGAAAATTCATAAACGTTCATTAACGAGAAAGGAAGAGAGAGAGAGAGAGATAGAGAGAGAGAGGGAAATGTAGAGGTGGAATAAAAAGGAAAGAGGAAGGAAGACAAATTCAAATTTGCTTTGGTGACATTTTGTGTCTTAAAAATTAACAAAAATTCAATAATTTTCAATACTCAATTGGCATAGAAGTAAAGGGTCTTTCAAAAGGCGTGTGTGTAAGATATCATAGACAATTTTTAGTCATTTCAAAGACCCTGTAATGCCATTATGTGTGGAACATAACACCGATCAAATCTATGTGGAATAGATTCTCTGGTTGGAACTCATCTGGAATTTTAAATTGTCAATGACTCTGGTGCATAAATCAGGCTGACGGTGTGGGTTGTATTGACTTTGAGCACCGCTGTAGTTTATAACTTATTCGCATACAGCTGCGACTTAAAAAAAAACCTACAAGAAAAAGTCTTACGCAGCCAAATAATACGATCTCGGTGGTCAGTTCATCTTAAATTCACGTGAGTTGATTATGTCCTCAAATTCGCTTCGGCAGAATATCCAGTGTGGCATGAGCTGTGTGTCAAGTAGCGAACTTTTGTTGAAATAACACGTCGTTAGTACCCAGATCAACCAATTCCGCCTAAAAGCAGTTGATGGCCATCGACCTTTAGTGCTCACCGCTGAAAGTCATAGCCTGGCCAATATAGTTCTCAAAAAAATATTTGCAGATAAAGCCGCCAGTTCAAAATCTACATCAAACAGTGTTTTCTTCGGGATGCAATGGATACTGTGGGATCTCAAAAATTTTGTTTGTTCACGTAATCATTCATCCAAAAATATTCCTTATCGCTGAGGATAATTTCTTGAAGAAACTTTGATTCAATTGAAGTCGCCTTAGTTTGGTGGGTAGTGTGTTGGTTTATTAGACGTGAGGCCTTGGATCAAACCCCTGCCCAGATAAATCAAGCAAAACCAAATGTGAAAAACATATTTCTTCGGCGATTTACCCTCAGTAGTTTTCTGGCAAAAAATCTTATATACATACATAATTGGTCATTACAATCCTTGAGTCAGGATTACGACTTAGTTTTTCACACCACTTATGTTGTGTGTGTTAATTTTATACGTGAGTGGCGGGACTTACGGTTTAAAGTCGATTCCAAGCGACAGATTTTTGAGAAACTTTTCATGGCAATTTTATTTACTCTCACAGTTTTTGCCAGAAATAATTGTTGTATTTTGTTTGATGTCTGGCTTGGGGTTTGAACCCTGGCTTTACGTCTACCTACTAAACTACGGCGACGGCAAAAGATCTTAGAGTATATAATATTGAGATGAAAAGTTTCTCTATCATTCGGAGTCGACTTTAAGCTGCCTGGTGATGTGAGAATCTAAGTCGTAATCCTGGCTAAAGAGATGTAATGACCAATTAATAAGTAAGACAACTGCTCCAAAGCGAATTCACGTATTTGTGTACGGTTGTTTGCCTTTAGTTCGGGGGCCAGATGAATATTGTATGGAACCCGGTCCATGTCCCAATGCAAAATTGGGTAAGTTTGTTCTGCGAAGGGCCGAATTCTTGTGAGCGACGTGAAATTGATTGTCGCGGATTCCTCATGCACACTGTCACAGGTAGATGCGGTATTTCTAACAGATCTTGGTTTTTGTCGACATATGGATCGTAGTCTAGTAGGTAGTGTGTTCGTTTATTAGACGTTAGGCCACGTTTCAAGTTACAGTTCTGACATCAACACGAAATAAGAAAAAAATATTTCTTCGGCGACATCCCCTCAGCAAATTTCTGACAAAAACTCTGAGGGCCATTTTTACAACTTGCCGTTAAACTTGAGTTTAGTTAAAGGTACCTTTAGCTAAACGGAACTGTAAAGTTATCTTTAACTTATTTTCGTTATTACAACTTACAGACGAAATAAAGTTAACTTTTGTCAAAAAAATGGCAGTGCCGGAGCAATGTCGATAACATTGCTCAATTAAACCAGTTTTTTTAAAAGCAGTGGCAACGATGGGCTTCTTTTTTTATTGTTTTTACTCATTTTGTTTATATTTGAAGTTGCCATTTTGAAAATAATAATATGACAAGTTCAGACATACACTTAACTTTAAAAGTTACCAGTCGGATGATCCTCCCTTTAGCTTAACGCTCACTTCTACCTTATCGTCCACTTATAACGATGAAAAACAATTTGTCTGCCTGTTAAAATTCTTTCTTTAGTTAACGGCAGTTTGTAATAATGGCCCTGAGAGTAAATAAAAATTACCATGAAAAGTTTCTCAAAATTCTGTCGAGTCGGAGTCGACATTAAACTGTAGGTGTCGCCACTCATGTACAAAAGTAACACAAGCAAAATATGGCGGTGAGAGAAGCTAGGGCGGAATCTTGATTGAAGGGTTGTAATGACCAATTATGTATGTGTGCATGTATGGGTGTTTGCCAACCGTTTAATGAACCAATAGACTCAAATGTTTTCATCACATTCAAATATTACCTGTGGGTCGATTAAGGCGATTGTAAAATAGGCAAATAGCACTGAAGTTAGCTTAAACATAACTCCTATTTTCATAGAAATACATTCAGCACTAATATCCATTCATGATGATTTATCATCTATATATTATAGCTGACAACTAACTTGACAGAAGGTTGGAAGTCGCCGTGCTCTAGTCGGTAGTGGCTTGGCTTATTAGACGTGAGGCCTCGGTAGAGGCCAGCAGATTTCTTGCACCAACTCTAAGAATAAAATAAAAATTGCAATGAAAAAGTCTCTCAAAAAAGAAATTTGTCGTTCGGACTTTAAAACTTCTAGGTCCCGCCGCTCATATATAAAAATTAACACACACAACATAAGTGGTGTGAGAAACTAGGCGTAATCATGACTAAAGGGCTGTAATGACCAATTATGTATGTAATTTGACAGGCGGAGCTGCAACGAAAAACCGTTATCGACTGTCAAAGTTCGGATGCCTTTGTTAGAACACCCAATATAAGAAGAATGACGCTGGAGTGGAATCTGCTAAGAGCTAAGAGGAAATCTTAAATGGATAGTAAAAAACAGCATAAAGACAGCAGTTTGAAGTCAACAAAAAATGGGAATAACATGGGAATATATTGTGGAATTGACATTCTTCAAAGCGGGGAACAAAACAAAACTCTGTTTTTCTTTATTAAAACTGCAGTTTTTCCCCCTAAGACTAATACTTTGGATTAATTTCGGAAATTTTTTCCTCTTTTAAAGGGTTACTTGAGAATTTTTTTTTTATATGAAATTATTTTTGTTTGGAACATTTAACAACAAAAAAGAAAAATTTTTATTAACATGAAATAATGTCTGTGTTGAACATTTAACAAAAAAAAGAAAGAAATTCTTTTTAAATATTTTAAATCCCTTGAAAATGAATGGCTGTGAAAACATCAATATTTCAGGCAATAAATAAAACTCGTCGTCCCCTAAAACTGTGCAATATTTTTTCTCAATTCTTATATCCTTTAATTATGGCACAACGTCCAGTGGATTTAACACAAAACTGGGGTTGATTTTGGTCCCCCCACCCATTTATTGAAAGGGAATGTACAAAATGAAAGTGCTTTGACAGACACTTTCATTGCACATTTCACATTTAGGTGGGGGAAATCAAAAATTCCATGCAGTAAATATATTTGCTGTAAATTTAGTAAAAAAAACTGAGAAAATAAATGAAAAAGGTGGTGTTTGTGAATTTACTCAGGATACCAACAGAAATAAAATTTTTTAACGCAGAATGGAAAAAAATATTTTTTAAATGCAATTCACTCAATACACGACAACAACTCAAAGAAGGATGATTTTAATGACGTTTAAAATAAAATTTGTTGATGTATTAGTATTGATGTGATTTTATTTATCACCACAAGGCTTTTATTTTAGGATGAAAAAAATGAAAAGAAATTTTATAAAACCCTTTAAAAGCCAGTCTTTTCTACAAAGGTTTTACTGTGCAGGGTATTTATACTGCGTTATACTTGAGTGTGTTTACCCCTTTTTCATAAACTGCACAAATAATTCTCTCCTCTTAAAATACTTCGTCTTTGGCAATGTCACATACACATGCAAACATTAATTATTAATACAATACAATTACAAACACAAACACAATCATTTACACCCACACAAAAACACGTACAAAACGATAAAAAAACCCGTTAAGAAAACACATTCATTGCTGAACAAATAGAATTAAAAAGGAACGTGAAAAAATTTATTTTCCTTTCATGTAATGGTGGTTGTATATCAAACCTTTAATGTTTATTGTGTATGCAAGTGACAGAGAGAGTGAGACAGAGAGTTAGAGAGATAGAGAATAAGAGAGTGAATTGCAGCATTTGTTATAAAATAAATAAACATTTATTTTTATGAGACTAAAATAAAAGAAAAAAGAAAAACTAATATTAACAAAAATAAACCATACAATTACACTCTTCACACATACACATACAAAACACTCGCTCTGTGAACGACAAACTTTAAGCCATCCACACATACAACATAAGTTGTATGGTGGGATATGAAATAACATTTTTAATTCAATATGGCCGATATGAACTTCAACTTCAAGTTGAACTTTTTATTTCATTTCGGTTTGTGGTTATTTTTCTATTACCAGTACTCACTCAAGTGGTATAGAAAGACGTAGAGAATTTAGCTAAGGTTGGCATTATGGACAGCGGCATAAGGTTATTGCGTTCATTTTTAAGAGCAAAAGTTTTAATTTAACTAGCTGTACTGACAGTTAATAACAATAACTTCCTTTCAGATCTATTTATCAGCCTTCGTTCGAAAATCATTCCAAGCTTTCTGCAATCATTCAGAAGGTGAAGCTCCTTGAATAACTTTTCCCTTTGAAAGTCTAAATAACTAAAGGGTCCGCCAAACAACTTTTTTTTTGAAATTGCTTTAAAAAAAAGCTACTGAATATTTTCTCAAATTTCTTTTTTTATTTGAAAGTACAATCCTTCCGGTTAATAATGGAAAATAATTTCATTCAAATTGCTGCCTCTGCTGGCCATGCAGTAGCCTACACGATCGGTCCAATTTTTAAGCACATTATCGATTGTGTGCAGCTGTATTTCACCAATGGCTTCACGAACATTGTCCTTTAAAGCGTCAATTGTCTTTGGCTTGTCGGCGTAACACTTATCTTTGCCGGCACCTCACAAATAATAGTCCAACGGTGTCAAATCGAAGCTCAGAGGTGACCAAACAACATCAGCTCTGCGGCTGATAATGCGATCTTCAAAAACAGGGCGCAAAACATCGAGTGTAGCTTCGGCTGTGTGGCACGTAGAGCCCTCCTGTTGAAACCAAATGTTGCCAATATCCTCCTCTTCAATTTTTGTGAACAAAAATTCGTTCAACATGGCCCGATAACGGTCGCCATTGACTATAACGGCCATTCCTTGCTCATTTTCGAAGAAAAATGGCCCAATTGTGCCTCTGGACCAAAATCCGCACCAAACAGTGACTCGTTTTGGGTGCGTCGGCTTTTCAATGTATGCGTTCGGGTTTTCTGTGCCCCAGATGCGACAATTTTGCTTGTTGACATACCCGCCAAGATCAAAATGAGCTTCATCTGAAAGGATGATTTTTTTTGCCAATATCGAGATCTTCTGGTGTAGGCTACTGCATGGCCAGCCGAGGCAGCCATTTGAATGAACTTATTTTCCATTATTAACCGGAAGGATTATACTTTCAATTAAAAAAAAGAAATTTGAGAAAATATTCAGTAGATTTTTTTAAAGCATTTTCAAAAAAAAGTTATTTGGCGGACCCTTTATAATCATTAAAAAGGTGAAGTTCCTTCAGCGCAATAGTGGACAACCTTTCCTCTTGAAAGGCTAAAGAACTACAATAAAAACAATAGCTGAGGTTGCCATTGTCTAGTAGACAGTGTATCGTGGTTCAAAACACCGAACAAATTATAAGTCATGGAAAAAAATCTCAGTTACCCTTCTTAAAATATACCAAAGTATAGTTGGAAGGACACAAAGTTATGTAGAGTGTTTGACTAGTCGCCGTAGTCTAATAGGTAGTGTGTTGGTTTATTAGACTTGAAGCCTTGGTTCAAAACCCGGCCCGATATCTAAAACAAAACGAAAAATGAAAAGAATATTTCTTCAGAGACTTTCTCTCAGCAGATTTCAGGCAAAAACTCTGAGAGTAAATAAAATTATCATGAACAGTTTCTCTAAAATATGTCGTGCTTTGTCGACTTTAAAGTGAGGTCAAGCAATCATAATCAGGCTGTCAAGCCTAAATTCATATCTCAGTAATGTAAACTACTGCAGCCCCGTTTAAGATTAATTTGTCATTGCAGGTTATAAAAGTTGGAGGAGCCATCTAGAAAAGAGGAATGGAAATAATAGAGGCTGTGCAAGGAGTACAGGTTATTTAATCTTATAGAGTTTAAAACTAGCTAAGGTGTATTCCTGGACGAATTATTTGTAGAGTGATTGAAACCTTTAATTTGTTTAAAATCGAAAACCGTGATGAACATTTTTACTCTGTTCTCTGGAACTTAACTTTGACTGTGACACAACTATATCTCCTGTTATTAATTATACAGCAGGGATGTTGGAATTCGAATCAGAAGAAAGAACGTAAAACGCCTTGATTTGGAAGCATAGAGATTACTGGTGTCATCTGCGCTCACTTCCGACACCTAGACGATAGGCAGCGTTCACTCAATTGATTGCAAGACCGAGCATATTATGTTAATGCTAAAATCCGTGTCAAACATGAGAAGCAATCTTATGATAAAGTTGACGTGGGTACCAGATAGAGTTGTGTGTTATCGTATTTTTTCTTTGCATATGTACTGCAAAGCACTTTGGCAAGGAGATGGGTGAGTTTTTTTAGAGATATTTGTTCGGATCGATTGAAATATGTTTAATTGCCTAGGACCGTATAGGCATGTGCTAAAAAAAAGTTACGAAAGAAATGTAACTTTTCTAACTCTAAAAACTGAAATGCTATCTTAACTCATGCCATGCACGACAAGTCGGGCGTTGCAGGTAGCTTTTCTTTCTTCTTTCATGCGCCGACCGCGAAAGCCCTTGTCCTTGTAGTTACATGTTGACTGCAATTTTTTAGTTTCTGTCAAGTGCCGACCGCAACGCTTAGTAAACCACTTGCCTTCGTAGTTACATGCTCTATTTTATTTTCTTAATTTTTTCAATGTTTATTTGCAGGCAATTTATTTTGCCTGTTTTTAGGAATAACAGGATTGTGCCATCAGGTATTTCAGATTAAATAAGACGTGGCCCATTTTATATCCCGGCTCTATTGCCACATAAAATGAAAATTTTACATCATACAACTCCTACTTATGCTGTGACCAAATTAATTTTTCGTGCTCAATAGATCGTCCTGCTTGACTCGACTTAATGCTTCCATATGTAAACCTTTAGCAATTTTATTATTTTATAGCGCACACATGTGCTTTAAAATCTGATCAGACGTTTTCTCTATTTTACTAATGATTTTATAAAAGTAATCAACCTATGAATGTAATCACGAAAACGGAAAGGCTAAATGACAATAAATTTTCGTTTATTGGGATTTTATTCTCCAAAGCAACGTTAAATAAGAAAATTTATTGAAGCGTCGCTATGCGTTTAAATGCATTGACATGCGTTAACAAGCGTTCATAGATTTACTGAATTAATTAGAGAGATTTTTCTTCTTTCCGTAGACATTGTAATAGAAAAATAACTTTTGCGTCGGGTTATTTCTCATCCAGTGTCCCAAAGATACCTTTTAAAGAGAACTGCATTGCTTATGGCAGATTCGCTGTAAGGCAACGAATAATTTGACAAGTTTTCATTGACAAGTTATTTCCTGGTAGAAATAATTTTAGTTCTCGATTCATTTGCCTGAAACTGAAAATAAATGGAAACAACTTTTTAAAACTTCTGCCATTTAATACACGCTCCAGAGTCCGTTTGATGGATCCTTCTATTTCTGCAATACCTTCTGAAAAAAAATTCTTTACTGTAGCTCTTTTCACAGTCGCTATATATTGCAAGAATTTAGTCTTTACACAATGATAATATAGACTGTGGTTGTGTTTTTTTCCTTAATCCCCCTTTGTGCTAAACTCGATTTCATTTATCTTTCACTTAAGCATACTGCATGCGATTGCTTGTGTGTGCAAAAACATATCCCAGTGTGCGTGTATTTCGGAGTATTATTGCAAGTTTTTCTCTGTGCTCTTTTCAAGTACAAAATTTTATTGATTTTCTTTCGCAACTTTGTGCTGCACTACTTGGCAGCGCTGTTCTCTCCTAAAACTTTTATAAGAGCAACGGACGTCAGCAGTATGTATGAAATAATGGAATTAACGCAATGCCTTTGATGAGAAACAAGAAGAACAACAACAAAATGAAAATAAACTCTTCGATATTTTCCGAAATGACTCACACAGGAGTTAGAATCGAAACTGTGAAAAGGAACTGCTTGTCTCTCGTTGTTTAGTTTTGGTTTTATTTTCTTTGAATGCGAGAGTATGTGTGTATATGTACTTGTGAGTTTGTAATGAAATAACGGCATCTAGTATTGGTGTCGATAAATGCCAGGCGTATGAGTACGGTAAGCATAACAGTGGCCTGTAGAATTGAATATTTTCAGGCTAAAAACTGCGGCTTATTGAAAGAAAACAAAACTTAGGCATTCTCATCTCATCATGTTGATGCTACAGTTGTTGGTGTTTATTAAAAAGCAAACATCCCTTGTGTAGGAACATTTTTCCATCCCGTTACGATTGTTATTGTTATTGTTGTTGTTTATGTTTTTGTTTTTGTTCTCATTGAATTTGATTTGCATAGAGAGTTAAGTCGTTGGGCTTGTCGTTTGTGTGTGTTTTTATTGGAAATTTGGATTGATGGTAATTGTCCGTGTTTGTTTCGTTTGGGAACGAAGTTAAGGGAAAGAAGTCTAAGGTACTCCCTATAGAGGAATGTTTAAGCAATAAAACAACATTTCTGTTCAATTATTTAAAAACATCTCAGCTATCTTTTCTACTTCTATTTCTCTCCGTCGGCTGGACTACTGCAGTGTGTTTCAGGCGGAGGTGATGGTAATTTACCGGGCCGCTCAATGGATCCTCGTCAACGATGCTCCTTTCACTCGCGTCTCGATCTTTTCTGATAGTCAGGCCGCGATAAGATCTCTATCGGGCTTCGTGATTAACTCGAGGATCGTTAGGGAATGTCGCCGCTGTCTCGACCTTCTCTCGGGGCGCTTCACTAGTGTCTCTCTGGTGTGGGTCCCCGGGCACAGTGAAATTCCGGGAAACTGTAGGGCCGACGAGCTCGCCAGAGCTGGTGCGCTCCTTCCGGAATCCTCTTCTGTTGAATTGGGTATGCCACTTGCCTTGGTCAAGTTGATCATTACGCGGATGTTCTTTCGGGACGCCAACCTATCCTGGCTCAATGAGAAGTCCTGCTCCACCGCTAGACTCACCTGGCCCAAGATGGATACAAGGCGTACCAACCGATTACTTGGTCTTGGTCGAGATGTCATCTCGACTACAGTGGCCGTGCTTACAGGTCACTGCGTCATGGGTACACACGCGGAAAGAATGATTCTCCCTTTCAACGACTTCTACCGTGGATGCAGGTCCACTGAGGAAGAGGAGACTGTTGTTCACTTTCTTTGCCAGTGCCCGTCTCTTGCTAGGTGTATAGGTTATTTGGCTCCCCATTCATTGTTAGCTTTCATCAAACTTTCTGGCTGGTTTTCCAGTGCGGGATAGTCGTGCTTTTGTTGTGCAGCCCTTGCGCTGACCAACTTCTTCCTTTTCCCTGATTTTGGTGGAACTTGGTTAGTACAGGCACTGCGTTCACCCGTGGAATCGCAACGGGAAGCTATGCGTGTTCAATTGAACTCCTACCTAACTTAACCTAACAGCTATCTTTTCGTTATCATATCGGTTTAGACTAGATAATGGAGGACCGAAGCTTCAGACCAAGGTTAAGCCTGATAAGTGCAATGAGAACTGTGAACCATAAGTTAATTTCAATGGTAAAAATGTGGCCCACTTAATTTTTTTTATAGCTACACCTTAATGAAAGATGTCCAACGCTCCGTTGAGGTCTCTATAGCATAAACTATTAAAAAGATTCATAATGTGGTCCAACACTGGAAACATGTCCAACGCTCCGTTGAGGTGTCTATAGCTTAAACAATTAAAAAGGTTCATGATGTGGTCTTGGTCGATCGCCAATTAAAAGTGCAAAGATTGAGGTATATAGGCACCTCGCATTACTCAGTGATTTCAATTCCAAATAAGAAAACGTTTCGTAGGTTAAACTCTACTTTGCGCCTAATCAACCAGTGTAACAATTTCACAGCAGTTATTAACTGCAATATGGATGAGTTTTTTCACCGTTTCAATCAATCAACAACGAATATGCGGTCAATTTATAAAATTTACATGGCAAAAACCGATGAATTAGGCCACAAAATATTTCCTCAAATCAAACCAGAAGAAATTGCTTGTCGTTAAGGTATTTAACTTCAACAACAAGACTAGCGGACTAAGAAATTAGTTCAGATAACCTCTATAAATCTCACTTTTTGAAAAATATAAAGCAATTGGAGTAATATTATACGACATACGTAGACCTCAGTATTTTTTTTTTTCGTTTAAAATATCATGGTTTTATAGACAAGTTCTTACATTTGTAATTTTCCTTAATGTTCAGATACATCAAAATTGTATTCTATTTGCCTAAACCAAGGTAAACAATAAAAATTGTTATTGCGTCAATATGCTTTCATGTGCGTTCACATGCGTTCACTTGCGTTTTCATGCTCCCCTGCGAAATATTGCCATCTTTTTTAAATAGATTTTCTGTTTGTTTTAAAAACTGTTGAGAAAACTGATTGAAAGTTCCAGTCCGATTTTGCGGACACGGTTGCGCTGCTCTTTTGAATCATAAGAATTTAGGCAGAAAAAACGCCCTAACCACCTATCTTCATATGGCTACTATTATCACCCCTAGCATTTTGAATGACCATTCCGACGCCTCCGTTCTATAGCATTCTAAGTCGAAAACGTGTGTTTTGAGCTATGAGCTCTCAAAGTTTTCACGCGACATACGACTATATGTGTATACTAAGAAGATTTTTCCCTATAACTTCGGAACGGATTAGCGCAGATTAACCAAATTTTGACAGTATTTAAGTTAGAGAAGAAGAATTTAAAAATGCAAGAACATTAAAAACGTTCTAAGTAGAACGTTATAGAATGGAGGCGTCGATTTGACGTCTAGTAGGTAGTGTGCTTATTAGATGAGTGCCTGTAATTCAAGACGATTTCCCTCCAACGGTCCTCTGGGTAAGAGTAAATAAATTAGCAATGAAAAGTTTCTCAAATCGATAGTTCGAAGTCAACATTAAACTGTAGCCCCCTGCCATTACTGGAAAAAATTACGCATACAACTCGGGTGGTTTGAAAAACTAGGCTGTTATCCTGACTATGAGGTTGTAATAACCATTTAAGTGTCAAAATAAAGTTCCTGAACGAAATGTTTTCTCTGTATTACGAGCCTAGAGGAGATACTACCTGAAAATAATTTAAGGCTAGCTCCTGAACGAAATGTTTTCTCTGTATTACGAGCCTTTGCTACTAGGAGCTACTAGCTGAACATAGTTTAAGACTAGTTTGGTTAATGGAGAAAAGTGAAGTTAAGTAGCTTCGTTGCCACAAAATGTTTTAGAGATACCTGTCTGAAATTTATATCAGTTCTACATGATTTTTTTCACATGTCACGAAGTAGAATTGATTTTTAAAATTTTTAAGTTAAAAAGATTTCGTATCATAAACCTTAGAATTCATGAATGGCTTCTTGGCCTATGAAATTTTCAATCTTCCTTTTGTGTGTACATTTTTCGAGTTCTTCTCTACATGCCCCGAAAGTAAATATGAGGTTGTACGTACGTGTTCATGTATGTATTTTTGAGTGCGTCTATGCTGTACGTGTCATATCATGGTATCTGAGTGCTTCCGTGTTTCCATCAAGTCATAACATGAAGACGAAGCCATTGCCGTAGTCATTGTCATCAACATAACCGTACACATTGGCAATGATGATGATAATGATGATGACATTGTTAAAGGCAAGGGAAATTGGAAAAAGAAGAAGAATATCTTGATATTTTTATTGCTCGAATGCGGCGTCAGTAATGAGGTATTCTTTGTTATTTTTGAAAAAAAAGCTGAAAAAAACTCCCGCAAATAAAAATTCTTTGAACATTTAAATGAACAGCTACTATGATAACCATATGTGGAAAGATAATAAAAAAAATTTAATCATATTTTAGCCGGTAGTAAAAGCATCAACACATTGTTGTTGGATGCTTGAAAGAAAATTGCGCCTACTTCCGTTGCTACAACCAGCAACAACAGCAATAGCAATAAAAAGTGTTAATGTTTAACGCTTGTCATTATTAACGCCTCGTCATGTCATCAAACGTTGCTAACAAATATTCCCATCATACATATATGCCCTGTTGTTACATCTTGGATACTGAACATCATTACCCTTCTAATGCCAGCGTAGCAGTGCTTCTTATGCTAGCGTAGCAGTTCTCCTAATGCTTTTATAATTTCTTTACACACGCCAATATCACGTTTAATAAACATTGACTCTCTCAGGGCTAATGGGATTTGAAGTGAATTTGCGAATATTTTTAGAACAATGACAAGCAGTACGTACAAGTGTGTGTTGCGTTCAGATCTGATAAATCTTTGTGTAAAAATTGAAATTAATTTTTAACGATTTGATTTGAGATTTCAAAGTAATTGAAAATAATTTATTTCCACTAATTTTGGCAAGTTTTTATTGCTACTGCTACTGATATTGTTTCTGCTGCTGTTTATCTTAAATTTAAATTAGCAACATTTTATTGGCATTTAACTTTACGCCTCATTTAACGTGAAATTAAAATTTTGTGTTGGAATTTTAACTACCTCCTTAAATTACTTATAAAAAGCCATGACTATGGAGACGAAAAGAAATGCTTTCAGTGCTTAAACCACCAGAGAACATTAAGAAAAATTTTAAGATTCCTAAAATTCGTTTCCTTTATTATTGGGTTTTAAAATTTAATTAAAAATTCTAGCCAGTAATGTTGAGTTGAGTATTTAATTTGGAATCCTAGTCGTGTGTGCATAGCCTCAAGCAAGTGAGCTCTTAAAGAAGAAAAAAAAGTACA
Organism: Sarcophaga subvicina; assembly: GCA_936449025.2. NCBI lineage: Eukaryota > Metazoa > Arthropoda > Insecta > Diptera > Sarcophagidae > Sarcophaga > Sarcophaga subvicina. The sequence goes on from OW388084.2 coordinate 28,445,482, forward strand.
ACATGCAGCTTACAAACCTTATATTTGAATTCCGTTAGGGAAACAGATAAACACAATGTTGGGTTATTAGGCATGAGGCCGTGGTTCAATCCCTACTTTAAACGTCGTGACCAAAACAAAATATAAAAAAAATATTTCTGTTGCGAATTCCTCTCATTAGTCTTCGGGAGTCGCCGTGGTCTAGTAGGTAGTGTGTTGGCTTATTAGACGTAAAGCCAGGGTTCAAACCCCAGGTCAGACATCACAACAAAATACAAAAAGTATTTCTTCGACGACTTCCTCTCAGCAGATTTCTGGCAAAAACTGTGAGAGAAAATGAAATTGGCTTGAAAATTTTCTCAAAAATCTGTCGTTTGGAGTCGACTTTAAACTGTAGGTCCCGCCACTCATGTATGAAATTAATAAACAAAACATGGGTGGTGTGAGAAGCTGAGAAGCTAAGTTGTAATTCTAAGTAAAAGTGTATCAAGTGGAAACACCTGAAACAGTTGTAGACAACTGTATTAGATATTAGAGATTTGAAGGGGTTCCACTAATGTGTGTGTGTAAAGATTAATTCGAATTTAACTAGCAAAGACATAAACAAAAAATTTTAACGGCGCTAATGTTGAAGTTATCAAAGCAATGTTCAATGGCTAACAGATAATGCAAGATAATTCAAGGAGATATATAATATCGGTGAATTGAATCACTACTCCATTTTTTAAAAATACGCCCCACACGTTAATGAGTGGAACAGCTTTACAGAATGGTGGTAGGTCGAGAAAAACATGTCGAATCAGTGACGATGAAATCGAAACATCAAAATACATTCTTTAGACCTATGGGGTATTATGTATCCCAGAAAGAAACACCTGGGAATTATCATTTTTGCATCCTGAAGTTTGTCAGGGCAATTGGTCTGGAGGAGGTACTCTATAAAGTTTGATGGGAGTTTAATAGTCAATATGGTCGCAGTAAGAAATAAAAGGTTGTGCATTGCAATTTCCTGTTTTTTTTATTTAAAGGTCTTAACGCAACACGCTGATTAATATCCTTTCGCTAGAAGTTGATATTCCTGTTTTATATGTCGCTGTGGTGTGCCCTGTTTATGGTTAAAAACTAAGCAAATCTTGTGAAACCATTGTTTTCTTATGGTTTTTTGATTCGACCAGACCGTAACGCTAATGGCTTTTTTTTAATAACTCAACATTTATTTTCGGTTTACATTAAATCTACCACATCTTAGTGGGCAATCAAAAGTTTTGCAAATCGTAAGAAAAAGTTCCCTCAAAAGAAAACTAAAAAAATTAACAAAAAGAGGGAGAAAAACTACGATGTCCTGTATAATTTGTTTTTAATAAACTTTTGTTACAAAAACTGCAATAACAATACAAAAACATAAACAATAAATGAATTGCTTTTTAAATATGAGGCAAATCTATAAAAAAAAGTGTTCGTTCTACTCTATTCAAAATATTTTTTTGTTTTTATTTTTGGGTTCTAATGAATATTTAATTCATTATGTTGTTCCAGTCATTATTAAAATTAAAATATTTCGCTCGTTGGTAGTAATGGAGTAGTGGTTGTGAAAAAGAAAAAAATAAAACCACAACGACAACAGTTGGGACAACAGCAGTTCACCAACAGCTACTAATACCACTACAATGCATGAATATTTATAAAAACAAGAAAGCAGCGAAAGACTATCACGAAATACAATCGACTGAGCAACAAAAAAAAACCAAAGGAGTAAACGGCGCCATATGGACGAGACTAAATTAAATGCAATTTCAATATACCAGATAATGTCTGCTCTTTTTCTTTTCTTCTTTTGTATGCGTGTGTTTTTATTTTGTTTGGTGCTTCCCTTTAAATTATAAAATTCTGTCCACAGAGAATTTATTTTTCGTCCTCTCTCTCTCTCTCTCTTGTTCTCTCTTTCTTAATGCTCTTCCAACTGAGCTTTCTTTTTCTTTTATTTCGCAATTTGGCCTTAGGTGAACTTGTACTTTTAAACTCTCTTATTGGAGTTATTGTCTCTTTTTGTTTCTGTGATTGCCTCTTACAGAAATTCATAAACAAGGACTCAATTTCAAATCGCCTCTAAACTAATTAGAAACACTTTTTCGTGAAATGGATAACAACAAGAAAAATGTTTATGAGCATAAAGCTAAACTGAGAGAAATAAAACTGAATTGAAAAGTTTTATTTGCCCATAAGCAAATAAATTCGAAATACAACAGAAGACATGTTCTCAGAAAAGAATGATAAACAAAGTAACAAACAAAAAGAGATTTTCTTGTTAAATTTATTGCTTTTTGGTGTTCTTTGCATAGGAATTCAATGCAATGTTCTCTGGAGCCAACACATTTTTTTAAGCGTCAAAGGAAGCATTCAAGTACCTTAGTTTCTTAAGAAATATTAAACTCCTTATGGTCACTTTATTATTTACATTACTTTTATATGTCCGAAAATGGAATACAAATCTCTTGCTTGTGCCGCTGCCTATTTTAAAACTGCTCGACCGAGTACGCGAAAGGGCAAATTTGTTTATTAAAGGCTGTAGGGTATCCAACGTTATTGATTCATTAAAACACCAATGTTGTCTATGTTTTATTGTTCTGCCACTATTTGGTTCCGAGTTTATTATGAAGAAAAGCAAACCCAGGCTTAAAACAATTGAATTATAACTAATGCTGTAACATTTTTCTTTCACAGGATAGAAATGCATTATATTCAGCGTACATTATGTATGGTATAAAAATCTAGATTACAGTACCAGGGAATGCCGGTTCGAAGTAAGTTAAAGAACTTTAAACATGTCTTCATTACGCTTAATGAACTATAATCCTTAACAATCTACTTCCTGACTTCAAGCCACAGATTGAGACAAACGTAGAAATGTCAGGCCAAGTAGGACACCAACTCTACACATTTTTACAGAGTAACTTGTTTGGAGGCAAGGTTAGGTAGTTGTGATACCTCAATCAAACATTTCCAAAAGGAAACTAACCCGTGTTCAAAACAAATCTTGCTATAAGCAGCAATCTTTATATTAGAGAGCTCGGTCCAGATCCTTCTTTTCACGACAAGAGCTGGGCACTAATGCATAAGTTGAAAGGCAATCTCTTGCTTCTCCTCAGACCCACAGCTCATTTGCTGAAAAGTCAAGCCTATCAATATGGCATTGGCTCGTGAGCATTGCTATTTTGCAAAGAATGGCCAAGCAATTTAAAGAAAGAAGTGAATGAGCCTTATACTTATACATGTCCAGCAGAATCTACCAATATTGTACGCACCCTTTTACTGCCAACTAGATTGGGCCTCCCTGTTAAACAATTAGATAATGTTCAATTTAACAAACACAATCGGAATATCTATGCCCTGTAACATGTCGGATATTGCCAGCTTATCATAAATGCAATTTCCAACGATATCCCTATGTCCTTGGACCCATTTGAATAATCAAAAATTTCATTAAGAAACCCACGATATTAATGGACAAGGACGGACGTTGAAACTAATTTCGTTATGGACTTAATTGAAGCAATACTGTTTGATTAGACCAAGAAATTTTCTGGGAAAATAACACTATTCAACAAGCAAAATGGCCATGACACTTGATTTGAAAGTACTGCAGGGGTCCAGTAGCAGCCTATAAGAGGGCTGCCATTCATCTTTTAGTCATCGGTAAAAACCTTAAGTTTTCCCATCAGTAACCTCCTGAACTAGAAGTTTCTAGCTAGAATTCTAAGGTGGAATGTTATATTCAAAATGTCAAAAGGTACACCTAGATGTTTCCATATTTTTCCAGAATAGCGAATTCCTAGAATTAGTGCTAGCATTTACTGCTTTCAACTTAGCCCCTTGCATAATTAGCAGATCAGTGGGAATCCAATTGAGTATAGTAAATAATGCCTTGATTCCAGCGGAACAGAGTACGCTGGTGATCATGGGAGTTGACTTCCTTCGTACTCTGTCTATCAGTAAGCTGGCAATAGAAATCAGATGATAGAGAGGCTTTGTGACTTAACATATTAATTGGTTCGCTGACATTTTAATAGAAGTAAACATTAAAACATCATTGGAGCAATGTTTAAACTTCTAGTTGACAAGAATAATGTACATCAGGCCTCGTCCTCCTTTAAATAATACTTCAATATATGTAATGACATTAATTAAAACTCTAGTTTTATATAGATATCACAGTTTTAGGAGTCTGTAGTCATGCTATGTGTTCCCATACATAAATTATAATTCACGAATAGCCTTTTAATAGACAAAAAAATTTTATTTAAAGAAATTACATACAATTTTAAAAAATATGAAAGGAATTTTATATTCCTATTATAAGAATTTTTTTATTATAAAACACCTACTTGCTTCAAAAATTTAGTTGATATTTTAATTTTTTTATATTATTAAACTATATTTTAATGTAATTTTTGCTCACTTTTTTATTTTTTATAGCTGAATTAAATCAATTTTCTCAATTTTTTTAAACTTTTATTATTATTTTTTCCTGTTGTTTACATTTAAATTTTTTTAGTTTTAATTAGATTTTTAATAAAATACAATATATCAATTTGTACAATGATTCACTGACTAAATTTTTTTATCACAGAACGTTGAAGGAAAATTACTTCTTTTAAGCGTTTTATTTTTTTTTTTGTTATTTTATTTAATATGGATTTTATTTTAATATTTTTTTTAAAATTATTTTTATTAAATTTGTTGTTATTTATTTACTTGATATTTTATTATTTTTTTATTGCTTTTATTAACACATTTTTCGTAGTAACGTTTCACGGCACTCTACAATACTACTTACTTTTTGTTGTTTATTTTTTATTTTATTTATTAAAAATTTTTTACTTTTCTTTTAAATTTTTAATGTTTTAATTTGATTAAAGTGTTTAATTGAAAATTTTTTATTTTAATTATTTTTTTTTCCTTATTTTTTTTATTTTTTTAATTTTTTTTTTGTTACAAAAGTAATTCTTGAAATTTTTGAATGATAGTTAATAATCTCTTATTTAAACAATTAATTTTATTTATGCATTTTTTATGTAAATTTATATTGCAATTACATTTTATAGGCGTAGTTTTAATGACGTAAAATTTTTAAATCAATTTTCCTTTTTTATATTTCATTTATTATAATCATTAATTTAGCGGCTTTTCACTTAATTTTTTTTTCTTAATTAATTTAAAAATATTTGAAATTTCTTTGGCCTGTTTTTTAAAACAATACAACAACCACATTGTTGTAAATTGAATAAAATAAATAATTTTTACTTTCATTCATTCGATTATTGTTATAAACATGTTGCTAAGCAATGTTGCAGACACCATAAAATTTTCTCCATTATAAATTGCTTTTAATTTTTTTATTTAATTTTTTTTAAACTAATTTTACTGTTATTTCTTTGTTAATGATTTCTTTTGTTTAAATTTTCACTATAAAATTAATTTTTTAGTTCCTTTTTAAACTTTTATTTTAGATTTTTCCTTTATTTACGTTTTTTCGTTACAAAACACAAACACCACGAAATCATTGTTTAAGCATCGTAAAATTTGTTTAAAACACAAAAGCATTTGACATTTTACAACAACCCCCTTCAGTGAAAATGTTGGTTGCATAGCACGACAACGAAAAAATAACAACTGCCGCCAGCAGGCTGATAAACAACCCATTCAAGCAGACGTTAATACTAGACAAGCGTACACTAACACCCCCCTTACACCATGCTTACGCGAACACAAAATTGAATGCAATGTAGTCAACCACCACCTAAGGGTAGTTTTTTTATAGCAAGTCTTGTTGTTGTTGTTGTATATTTTATTACACTTACTACGTACAACAAGAAAATAACACACTTGAACTACGCCAACACCACCACTTTAGCAATCACACAACAAATGAAACACAAAAAAAGAAACAAAACAAAACAAAAAACCGGCGAAAAAGTAAAACGCAAAACGTACAACAACGTTGTACAACGAAATTGTACAGAAGCAACAACAACAGCAACGATTATTTGAGAATTTTGTAAATAATGAAAGAGTCACTGAAATACGCTTCTACAATATGTGTGTATGCTCATGCATATACTCATGTGCATGCATTCTGAACATTGTACAATTTTCTTTCGTTTTCTCTCTTGCTATCCTTTCACTGTGTGTTTGTGTTTTCACTGTATTGAATAATTTCAAACAAATGTATAGCATATGTTGAGGGATCCCCGTAAGTAGAGTAAATTTGTATGTTGTTGTTATTATTCTGTACTAAACTTTTAACTGCACAATAATTTTGTTAAACAAAATAAACAACAAATTACACATACAACAGACGTATACAGCGCATACATTTACAGTGGTGGTGATTATACTTAAATGCATAGACATGCATAGACATGTAATTGTAATTACGATTTTAAAATCACCACATTAATTTGCACAATGAATGGTGCTTTGTAGGAATTTTCTTTTAAATTGCATAAATTGGTGACACACTGAAAGCTTGTTAGTGCAATAAGAGAACAAATAAAAATTTGAAAAAAAGAAAACTTATGTGGAGCTACTCCAGAGCAAAATTTTAAAACGAAAAATATTTAAAAAATGTTTTAAGAATGGATTTTTAAATCGTTTGAAGGGCTAACTTGTGAGAAACAATACTGCTTTCTAGTATTTCGAGGACCGTTGCAAGGCAGTTCAAAGTCAATAGAACCTTAAATTTTACTAAAACTTCTCAACGATATTGTACACCATCTGAAGACAACAAAATTCTGTCCCTTCTACACAGGAAACCTTCTTCTCCATGTGTCTCAATCAAAAAGTGCTAATAATTGAACCCGAAATTTATTTTTTGATCTAAAGATACTGATCTAAGGGAAACATATTTTACTACCCCACAACTGTCTCCTTTTATCGCTAGACTAGCTTACGGCAACCCGATTTACATTAATGCTTTAACCGTAGATCGAGCCGTAAAAAACTTCATAATTCTAGCTTATGTATCACTTTTGATACATACTTGTAGTACATGGATTTGTCACGATTATTGATAGATTTTGTTGAAAAATTTTAATATTTTAATTCATTTTAATAAAACTATTTGCTTACTATTATTACATTTTATTATTACTTTTATGAAATTTGCGCCAACATTTTTGACATGAGGTACATTGGCATGATTTTTTACATAAAAATCAAGCACTTCATGTCAGCTTGGTTTTATTTCTTTCTAAAGGGTAACACTTTGACGTCTAGCACCCTGATTTGTGGCGATTTATAAGTTTCCAATTGCTTAGATAGGACAGCTTATTGTCACTCGCATCAGTAAGACTCTCAGTTGAGGGCTGGCTGAAACCTGATGGTACAAACCATTCTTGTTATTCGTTAGAAATATTTGTTGTCAACGTCATGTGAGGTAAAAAAGTTTCCCTTTGCAATAGAACATCCTTTATGTCAATAACAATGCCCTCTCCTTGATTCCTCTCTGGTTTCCCGGTTACAGGTTTTCCCAAAATACTGCTGTAAGTAGTTGCTACACACGTAGTATGTACTTGAATCTAAAACTGCCAATTCGACTTCGATGGACCACGAAATTTATAACGACCATCAAAATTCAATTAGCTACTAATCTACAGCGACAAAATTAAATATGAGTTGAAAAGGTAATAAAACAAAACAAAAGAAAAGAAAACATAAATCAATACCAAGCATTACTCCGTAAATCTCTTTATGAAGCTTGATTTATACAAATATCCTTAAAATATTATAGATAGATAGAAAATATACCAAAAAGGAACAAAAAGGAACATAAAAACATAAGCATAATAATTTAAATATATTTTCTTTAATTTTCTTACCTTTTAGGCGAATAAAAAATTAAATTTTTAAAAATCTTAAAAAAAGGATATATGGACTGCTCTGAAAGTATGATAGCTAATCCCAAACTATTTATAGAGTATTATTTCTTACATAAAACTACAAGTTGTGTGATAAAATTTTATGAAAATGGTTAAAATTTTCTAACAAAAAATTAAGATAAGTATTTTTTCTTAAAAAAAAAACCTTTTCATTCGAATTTCTAAAAAAGTCTTTAAGATTGATTATTAAATGTTGCAAGACTTTCAGCTAATTTTTCGAAAAGTCGTAAATATATCATTATCAAAGCGAATGATTCTTTTATCTCATACATACGTAGTTGACCGAAATATTATTATCTGTAATAAAACATGGGACGAAAGAAATTTTTATAATGTTTCTCTGTCACGTCGGATAAATATGAGAAGATCAGTAAGAAAGACTCTGCAACATTTCAGGAAACAGCTGCTAGCAATCTGCGTGAAAATTGGTAATATAAAATAATGTATCATTTTTGATACAAAGCAAGATCTACGGTCAAGTGAATCGAAACGAACAAAGTAAAGTTAGCCCTCTCAACCACCTCAGCAGTCAATGAGCAAATAGTAATACTGTTAACATACATACATAATTGGTCATTACAACCCATTAAACAGGGTTACAACCTAGTTTCTCATACCACTTATGTTGCATGGGTTAATTTTATACACGAGCGGCGGGACTTACAGTTTTAAGCCGATTCTGAACGCAAGATTGTATGAGAAGCTCTTCAATTCAATTTTTTATTTACTCTCAGAGCTTTTTGTCAGAAATCTTCTGACAGGAATTCACAGAAGAAATATTTTTTCATTCTTCAGTTTGTTGGTAATGTAAAGACATGAGGTTTGAACCTAGGCCTCACGTCCTATATACTAGATAACGGCGATTTGACGGCCTATTTCTACACATTTTAAAAAGATTTCTTGGTTAATGTAGGGTTATACACGTCAAAATTTCGTTAAAATGTTAAAATTAAAACGAATGTGATTATATTTATATGTAACTGCAATCCTTGTGGAGATGTTAGGATATGTACAGAGATATACTCGAAGCAATATGGCTTATTGTAGTCGCCATATGCTGTACTTGGTGCACTAGATCATTGGCGCATATGATCCATGCGTAACATACTTAAAAAAATTAATTAATTTCTACACATCTTAGTTCGAAGGCGTCTAAAGCCGAAAATTGCATGCAAAAATTTATAATAACGGGGCAACAAACTTCAGCAAACTTATAATCTGTTTGCTATAGAGTGTCGGCCTGAAAAACTACATGCGATTGTGGTGAAGCAGTTTACGTACAACTGCCAGAACTAGAACAATAAATTAAGCTCTTTGAAGTCGCCATAGTCTAGTAGGTACTGTGTTGACTTAGACGTAAGGCTACGGCTCCAACTGTTATATGAATTGGTATCATCGTCAATACAGTAATTGGGGGTCACCGCCGAAGATGATTATTCGATGATTATGTTGCTCGAACGGGACACCCATTTGAATAAAAAGAATTTTATTATTTGCACGGTAGTCGCCGTAGTCTGGTGTGTTGGCTTATTAAACGTGAGGCCACGGTTCATACCCCAGGTCAGAAACGAAACTAAATATGAAAAAAAATTTTCCCTGCCACTTCCTCTCAGCAGATTTCTGGCAAAAAAATCTGAGTAGAAAATAAAATTTCCATGAAAAGTTGCTCAGAAAAATTCTGTCGTTCGAAATCAACTTTAAAACTGTAGGTCCCGCCGCCACTCATGTATAAAATTAAATTATCACATACAGCATAAGGATCTAGGTCGTAATCCTGATGAGGGGATGTAATCACCAATTAGGTACGTATGTCAGACTCAATGCAATTAAATTTTGGCCTAACTTGGACTATGGACTTGTTGCTATTCTGGGAGAATACGGATGCATCTATCTAGGTGTACCTTATAACCTTTTGAATGAAACGTTCCACTTTAGTATTCCAACTAGAGACTTCTGGCCTACAGAGCTGGATGTTTCCAATGGGAAAAATTAGCAGATTTCTGGCAAAAAATTTGAGAGAAAAATCAAATTGGCATGAAAAAGTTTCTCAAAAATTTTGAGAAATGTGAAAAACGAAGACTAGTAATGATCAAAATTGTGTATATGTATTTGAACCACCAATAATTTTAATTTTAATCCATAAAAACTCCGTATGATTTTCATATTGTATTTCATATTAATCCTCTGCTGTACCACTGTGCTGTGGTTTTCTATACATTTTAAGAAGGAACAGAATTTGATAGAAAAAAGAAAGAAAAACATGTTGACTCGTTAATAAGGGGTGGTGTATGTGGTATAAATGAAATAACATGTATGTGTGTATGCATGTGTATCATCATGTGTATTTACATGTCAGTCTAGTTTTCTCTCTGTTTGTTTATATGTATGTGTTCCGTTAAACATAAAATGCTACATCACAGAGGGTTGCTGTTTGCCTAAATATGTATTGGAAAACACATGTATTGAGCTACAGTCGAAATGATTCCTTGTATTGCAATATAGATGTGTGTGTGTGTGTGTGGGTGAGTGAGAGTAAGAGTTTGTGTTTTTACTCTCTTTAGTAATCTTCAAAAAGTTCACATTTCCAGCAAACATTAATGCGAAGAGAGCAAAAAAAAGAGAAAACAAAGTTTTGTTTTTGTTTTTCATTCCTTTTTGTGATGTTGTTACTTCAATATGTTTTGAAGCTAACAATGACGATGACGATGATGAGTCATTGCTATACATTGTACAGGGATTTTTCACCAGGTATATTTTGCAAGTGTATGAGTAACATGTATTTAATAGGAGACGGGGGGGATAACATAAACAGTGGATGTGTGCGTTGTTGGTCGTAGTAAATGTAGTAAACATTGTTAGATTTTTTTCCTGCTTCATTTAAACATGCTTAAATATCTGATTACATGTTTTTGTAGTTGTTTTTCTTTCTATTTTTTTTGGCGTATTTCAGACAGACTGTTGTATGTATTTGTATAAGATTTACTAATGATTTCCTTAATTTTTTTTGCATTCGTGTTCAAAAATTTGTTTGAATTTCCCTTATAATTCCAATTCATTCTAAGCATTTTGTTATCCTTAAGCAAATTAAAGCGTATGAGTAAGTAAATTACTTTTGGAAATCGTCTTGAAGTTTTCATAGAAACAATTAAAATTTCCTTGTATTTCAGACTTCATTTCCAAAGAGAGGTACATGATAAACAAATCATATGTCGTCTGTAAGCTTGGCAGATAGGAATTTAAATATCTTCACTAAAATTCATATGACAATTTCAGTAACAGCTCCCAGGGATATCAAGGACTGTCATAGAATGCAAGAAGGCGATTTACAATTACCACAGGCTTGACACGGCCTCATTATATGAGTACCTAGTCATCAAAGAGTGACTGGGGATAAGGAATATAGTAAGATGGAAAAAAATGGGTATAAAACTACGGAACACAAATTTGTATAATCAATCCAATGTATTAAGAATGGGCTACTAAAGAGGGCATAAATGTCACGGTCTGGAGGGATACTGATCGGACGCCAATCTGTAATATATTAAGACTAAGTAAAGCGACTCTTGTCATGAAATCGCCGTAGTCCATAGGTAGTGCGTGGGCTTACCGTGCGTGGGAACCGTGAGGTCACGGTTCAAACATCTCTAACAAAATCAAATACGAAAAAATATTTCTTCAGCGACTTCCTCTCAGCAGCTTTCTGGCAACTGCTCTGAGAATTGCCATGAAATTTTCTCAAAAATCTGTCGTACGGAATCGGCTTTAAACTGTAGGTACCATTACTCATGTATGAAATTAACACACAACATAAGAGGTAAGAGAAACTAGGTCGTAATCCTGAATGAAGAATTGTAATGACAAATTATGTAAAACGACTCATGTACGTTAATAAGAGCCTCTATGCGGACTCTACCGTACATGTAAAACTGAGCTAAACTGAACTAAACAGCTGTGGCGGGTGGATATCTAAGTGCAGGAACACTTCGTAAGACCGAGATGTCTATATTTTAGGAAAGACTTTTATGACTCATTTGAAAGGAATGGACTGGAAAAAACAAGGGAGCTCCTATTAGGATATCTATTCGGATAAAATGGCACTGAACGCGTCATACAGATTACCGGACCAGGCTAGCATATTTCAGACAAAGATATAATTGAAACTGTTTTCCTCCCTCCTTCAAATTTCATCATACATATGGACTGTCAAGCAACAATCATATCGCTGGGTTTCTATATCGTCAAAACGAAGGGCTTTAGGAGTTGCATAGACTCTCTACACCCGCCTCTATAGCTCCGGTCCACTGTGGTATAGAAGGAAGGAAGAAGTTGCATGGACTCTCTGCACCATATACGTTGCCTCTACTGGGTTCCGGGCTACTGTGGCATAGAAGGAAACGAAAAGGCGGACGAACTGGATCGGAGATGTCTGTGGAAGAAAAGTTGGACAAAACAGAATTGAATTCAATAAACCGTGAGTGGTTCAACATACCTGGTTGCCGAAATTCAAAACTGCTGTGTCTAGCAGTGGACAGCAGGAGAACCAGGTACTTTAAAGAGAGACAAGGGAATGGTTCACATTCTGTCAGGAATTCCAACGAGACACTCCGCTATTGGCAGTCTTGCTGACAGGCTCTGTCTGCCCAGCAGGAATAGTGCAGAAGCTGCCCTGATGTGGAGGAAATGAAATCGGTACAACACCTTTCATGCAAATGCCGTATACTTCAGCACAGACGTCATTGGTTTTTGGGTGACAGAACGTTTGAGGATCTGGGAATGGTGGCGAACTTTCACTAAGGCAACTGGCCGGTTTCATCCGAAGCTCGGGGTGGTTCAAACCCACCACCAACGGATCATGACAAGGGGGTTACCTTACACTGGGTAACACAATGGGCCATATGGGAAGCCGAATAAACTACCTGCTAACCTAACCTAACCTAAGACTCAGTAACGCAACTCAAGTACTCTAAAAATAGCCCTTACGCAGAGTCTACTGTACATGTAACACTGAACATAATAGCTGTGGTGGGCAATAATGAATATAGAAGAGACATATGGTAAAGCCATGGAAGTAAAGGAAAGCTTTTTATGTGATTAATCGGCGTTCGTAAGAACGAGATGTCAGTATTTTAGGAAAGACCCTCACGACTCATTTCAGAGACAAGAACTGGAGAAAATACGAAAATACTTAAACTTCGTATAGAACTTACTAGTTGGTACCCTTAAATAGTGAGTGTACTGTGAGTGCAAACATCTTTTTTGTCTATCGGTGGGAGACGTTGAACGCCTCCCCTTTAACGTACGTAAATGGTATCCAAAATATTTTCAAATAATTTGAAATTTGTAGGCAAAAATATTACGACTAATAACTTACCTACTGCTGCAGATATTTATGTTATTTAGAACTGAAATCAAAGAAAGAAACTTAAATTAATAAAAGCTGTTAAAACATAAACAAAAAACATTCAAAAATTAACAATAATTTAACCTTGTAAGGGATTTACAAACATTTTCTTTAATTAAGCATGTCGAAATGCAAATGTAAGCCGATTAAAATTTAAAACTCTTTTAAATGTCTGTCATAACACCTTCATATGTTTTTCCTTTTTTTTTCTTTGCAGGCTCCTCGCATTTTCTATTGCTTCAACTCCTTGCAAATACTCAGGTAATCTTTTTTTACTTTTTCCAATAAACTGAAGAGTAAATGAGTACTGCCTAGCAGTGAACAACTGCATTTACAAACAAAGAGAAGTTTGACGTTTTTGCATAACTCTTTAGAGAGTTACTCACCACCATACACTAATGCTGTGTATAAGGTAACCTTTACACACTTTAAAGGAAAATGAAAACGAAGGAAACAAAAAAAAAATTATAGAAAATGAAGCAAAAAAATGAATGTAAAGACTTTGTGTATATGTAAAGGGTGAGCCATTTAAAAGTTCAAATTTAAAAATGCAATAAAAAACAAAAACGGTTTGAAATTTTGTCAAATTTATTCCTTTTGTTGTGAAGTACAATCGTTCCGTTTAGAAATGGAATTTTCTTTCATTCATATGGCTGTCGCTGCTGGCCTCATAGTACCGTAGGCGTAGTTCGGCAATGTTATCATGAATGTTGGCCTTAAAATGCTCAATTGTTTCTGGTTTGTAGTCATAACACTTCACTTTAACGGCGACCAACAGAAAATAGTTCAACCGTGTCAAATCGTCTCTTTTTGGCGGCCAATTGACATCGCTATTTCAGCTAATTAAACGGCGATCAAACGTTTGATGCAATAAATCGTTTGTGGTATGATATGTGTGGCAAGTTGCATCATCCTGTTGAAACCAAATATCGTTCACATCAATACCATGAAGAGCGGGTATAAAAAACTAAATTATCATGGTGCGATAGTTGTATCCATTGACCGTAACGGTTGCATTGTCCTTATTTTAAAAGAAATATTGGCTAATCATGCCTCCACCCCACAAGCCGCACCAAACAGTCTCTCGTAATATGTGCATTGCCTCCTGTAAGCCCACTTGTGTGTTTTCTGAGTCCCAAATACGGCAATTTTGCTTCATAACGTACCCATGAAAATGAGGTTCATCTGACAAGATGATTTTTTTTTTGGCAAAATTTACATAATCATGCAGTTTCTCGATGGCCCATCTAGCGATGCGAAAACGAAGCGGATGGTCATACGGCTTCAACTCTTGAACCAATTGAACTTTGTATAGCGTATACCGAGATCTTTTCGCAAAATTCGACGTAAACTTGTGCGTGAAATGTTAATTCTTTAGAATGATGATGAGTTGATGTTGATGGATTCTCACGGATACTATCAGCCACAGCTTCGATATTTTTCGGAGTACTCAAGTCCACGCTAAATTTTCTTCAAAGAGCGGTTCAAGCGGTTACTTTTGGTCCAAATTTTATACAACATTTTCGTGCAATTTGCGACCAAAATTGTCTTTATTTTGGAAATAAATTTTCAATAAATTCCAACGTTGCCCGAGCATAAATCGATTCATTACATTCAGTGGAGATAATATACGGAATTTTGTGACTGAATAGAACGAAGTATTGTCAGATTCGAAATAATCAATGGTTCAAATTTAAACCGATAGATGGCCCACCCGGTATATGTTGCACGAAGTTACTTTTCTTCTACAATAAATAAGAAAGAAGGTCTAACATCCTTCTCTTGTTTATAAACAAACATTTATTAACATGGCAAGTATAGTGGTTTTTCACTCTCTCTCTCTCTCTCTCACTCTCTTTGTTTATTATCGTCTAGTTAAGGGTATTACATGTACCGTTATTTATCGTCTATAATTTTACAATCTTTTAATAAGAAAGAGAGTGAGGGAGCGGTTTTCAATGCTTAAATATATTTCCCCAAGTGCATGTTTGCATGAGTAAATGTATTTGTAAAAATAATTTTTCATTAGAATGCTGTTGGTATTGATGTTTCCCACATAATAATGTTATTCTTTTCCTTTCTGTTTTTTTTTATTAACGGATTTATTATATTTTAATTTGTCTGTGTGTTAGACTCTTTATTGCATTTTATTTTTATTTTCCTATGCATATCCCGAGCACATGTTTCGTTGGTAGACAAACTTAACTTTTGATTTATAAATGTGTCTGCAAAAATCTCTCTGTGTTTGTGACTGTGTTTTATGACTTCAAAGCAGACATTTTGTAAAAGCCCGTTAGGAAATCTACATAAACAGGTATTGATTTAAAGAACACGAATCAGGAATCAAGCTTTTTGCGTTTAACTTCAACTGTTTAGCCAGGATTATAAACCGAGTTCTCCCAAAACGTATGTTGTGTGTTAATTTTATACATGGGCAGCAGATCCTACTGTTTAATGCAGACTTCGAACAACAGATTTTTTAAGAAACTTTTTCATGGCAATTTTGTTTCACTCTCAGAGAGTTTTCCAGAAGGTTGCTGACAGAAAGTCAAAAAATATTTATTTCATATTTTCTTCTGTTTGATGTGGTTAGGTTAGGTTAGAGGACGTGTACTTGCCAATTAAGACAAGTAGAGTACCCGGAGGTCGAATTGACCCATTGACACAATGTTCGATGTGTCCGTTCTAGAGTTTGCACCGCAGGCTTTCGTCTAATAAGCATTACCTACTAAACTACGGCGATTTTCAAGTCTTAAATTATGCGCCTTTGAATATAACTGTCGGCATAGTCTAGTAGATACTGTGTTAGCTTAATAGGCGTGAAGCCACGATTTGTAGCGAAACAACTTAGAATAAAGAAAATTGCAATGAAAAATTTCATAAAAATCTTTCGTTCGGAGTCGAGTTTAAACTGTAGGTCCCGCGGCTCATGCATAAAATTAACGCACACAGCATAAGTGGTGTGAGAAACTAGGTCGTAATCCTGACTGAATGTTCAATTATGTATATATGCATGATTGTAGGTATGAATATAACTGTCATGCCTGTAATGATCGTTTGTAACTAATTGACAGATTCTCAGTTCAGATGCTCAGGTCACTTCAAGTAATTTCTTTGCTTTTTCTTTACCCACATACGAGTCAAAATGGAATAATGCTTCCAGGTCGATATCTCGTAAACTAGTCTTAACTGAAACAAAGAATATAAACAGTATGGAGATTGGGGAAATATGTAATGATTTATGGTAGCTCCACGTATATTGTATATATTTGCAGTGGAAAAAATTCCTATTGGGTCGATTGCTTTGTCTGCTTTCTGTGTGTTGTGGCATTTTAACTTTTCCTTTTTCTTTTCCCTTTTTTTGTTTGTTATAATATTGACAAGTACTTTTTAACATGTCGTTAATGTCTGCTTTTTTCCATTATTGTTATTTTCGTTGTTGTTGTTATAATAACAACAACAAATTACCGGTGTTTTGTAAGCTTATATTCTAAAGGAGCATATGTGAACATGAATCCTATGATACTTCATTTCTTTAATTATTTTTTACGCCATAATAAACAATAAAAAAAAACAGAAAATAAATAAAAGAATCAAGGGGAAGTGGAAAAAAGAAAAGTAAATTAAATGAAAATTGTGATACAGGGAAGTAAAAGTCCTTAAGGAATGTTGCAATTTCTTTAAACGGAATTCCAATTAAACTCAAGTGAAAAAGATGAACTTGAAAAAGAAAACTTGAGAACAAGCAGTAAAGCAAAATGTTTGCATGGATTTAATTTCTACAGAAGGTATTTTAAATATCGGGTGGACCATATATCTGTTTATATTTGAACCATAGGTTACTTCGTATCTGTGCAATACTTATGTCATTCGGTTCTGTCACAAAATTCAGTAGATTATCTCCACTGAACGCAATCAATCGATTTACATTTGAGCAACGTTGGGGTTTATTGGAAATTTATTTCCAAAACAACAACAATTGGTCGGAAATAGCACGAAAATGTTGTATGTGACCGGTGTCGCAGAGTGCCCGGTTTTCGTAAGTCCATTGCTCAAGTTCGTGAAACTGGTTTCATTGTAGATGCGTCAAGACGTGAGCGTGCTTCTACAGTGCGTACACCCAGCTGTGGCTGAGAGTATCCGTGAGAATACATCGACATCAACTCTTCATCATTCTCAAGAATTGAACATTTCACGCACTTGTTTACGTCGAACTTTGGGAAAAGATATGGTATGACGCCGTGCAAAGTTAAATTGATTCAAGAGCTGAACTTGCTTGATAAACTGCGGGATGATGTTGATTTTTCCAAAAAAAAATCATCTTTTCGAATGGAACTCATTTTCATTTTGGTAAAATTGCCGTATTTGGCGCTCAGAAAACTCACACATGGCCTTACAGAAGCCAATGCACAAATTACGAGTGACTGTTTGGCGCGGCTTGTGGAGCGGAGGTATCATTGGCCCATATTTCTTTGAAAATGAGGAAGGCGCAACCATTACGATCAATGGAGACACCTATCGTACCATAGTAACCAATTTTTTTGTACCCGCTTTTCATGGTATTGATGTGAACAATGTTTGGTTTCAACAGGATGCTGCAACTTACCACACATCTCACGTCACAATCGATTTATTGCGTCAAACGGTTGATGGCCATCGCCAAAGGTGTATGAGCCGAGGTTTGACCTGTGGCCTCACGTCTAATAAGCCAACATATTACCTACTAGATTATGGGGACTTCAAATAGTTTTACTACACCAAAATCAATATCATCTGGTGTCCTCTGATTCAGCGGTATGCCTGGAGAAATCGCTCAGAAATTTGGACATAACAAGCCGTAGAAACCCTAACATTTTAATGCCCACAGTTTTGTATAGAACTACAGTTAAGATTTCAATACTCTGAAGGCTTTTGCCAACTTAACTTTTTGCAATTAAAGACCAAAATGAATTTAAAATAATTTTTTCATTTAATAATTGCAAAAATGCTAACAAATATTCTTTTAATACAAGTAAATTAAAATCCTAAAAAACAAAATTAATTTCAAAAGAATACTTTTATTTATTTTTACTTTTATTTTTTTTTTATTATTTGTAAAGAGTTATTAAAACTGGAAAAAGTTTTTAAAAAAATGCTGTTTACAATCTTGTTTTTTCCTCTCTCATTCACAATTTTAATGCTGTTAACTGCCTGTTATTATTTTATAATGAAAACCGAATTACGAAAGCAAGAATACAAACAACAATAACAATGACAATTATAAATGGCAAAACATAAACAATAAACAGCAAAAAACAAAAAAAAGGGAACAGCAAACGACAACAGTAACAATGAAGGAAACAAATGACAGTAACAACAACAACATGTTAATCCAGTCAGTTCTTATGTGTTCACTTAGCTAGTCTAAAGACTTCTTATCTGAAGACAGAAGGAATGAGAGAGTGTGTATGCGAGTGTGTGAGGAAAGTATATTAAAAAGAAATATCATGATAATCATTATCTTTCAATGGTTTTATAATATCTTTTGGAGGGAAAGAAATAGAAGAGCGTCTAAATAACTTTACAGTGAAACGCAAATACAGTGAATTACCGAGAAAAATGTGTAGTCATAGCTGGCGAAGCATGTATGCAAGATAACTTTGATTTCCTTCTAATGATCTAAGTCCCTATTAGTTGCGTTAAATTCTTATCTACAAAAAACTTCCCCCACATGAGCATCACATTGTAGGAAACCTCAACACCCTTTTACTTCGGGTTGTGATAATCCCTTTTGCTGCTCTTTTATCAATTAGACTTTCTTATGCAGGATGTGTTGAGTGTGGATTTCTAATGAAACAAGCAATGTTTCGTTGAGTATTGCAATTGTTACCTACTTAATTGTCCATTAACAACTCGATTATCTTATTTCGGCCTGCTTTAGCGCATCCTTTCAGGCGCCTCTGCTTCTTGCGAGCCCTCGCCAGTTAGTCACACCAATCGATGACAGGGCTTCCTCGATTTGGTCCTGCCAACGCAAACAAGATCGTCCTCTTCGCCGACTCCAGATTCTCCCGCATCATTCTCACCCCTTCACGCGGAGCATTCTCTTCCATTCGAAGGACATGGACGAACCAGCACATCCGCAGGATGTTAATACGCTGTACAACGTCTACATCGTTGAGGAGCTCATACAGCTCATTATTGGATCGGATAAGGAAATCGTCACCAGCTCGTACTGGACCCAACATCTTATCGAGGACTTTTCACTCGAATACTTTCAAGGCTGCTGCATCAGTGCTTAATAGTGCCCATGCTTCTGCGCCATAAAGAAGCACGGCGAGGATGAGCGTCTGGTAGAGTATTAGTATCATATAATTTTGTTCTCTATGCAACTTTCGCGAGCATCATCTATCTAATCCCGAGTATATATTGTCTCCTATGACAATGCAGAAATTAAAAATTTCCTCTTCAGTCAGCTCATTACGTTCAGGTGGTTGTCTATGATTTCCTCCGTATATGACTTCAGTGGCGAAAATTTCGTTTTTTTCAGCAAGAGTATAGGATACCATTTGCATAATTTGCATTCGTTTCATGAGAAATTCAGCGTTCAGCATAAAGTGTTGGCTGATTTATTATACGGTTGTCAGAATCATTACTGTTCGGTTGAGTTGGAGGCAATTTGAATTTCTATCAATAAAGTCTTACATAGTAAGTCGCCATAGTCTAGTAGGTAGTGTGTTGGCTTATTAGACGTGAAGCCAGGGTTCGAGCCCCAGGCCAGGCATCAAAACAAAATACAAAAATATTTCTTCGGCGACTTCCTCTCAGCAGATTTCTGGCAAAAACTCTGAGAGTAAATAAAATTGCCATGAAAAAGTTTCTCAAAAAATCTGTCGTTCGGAGTCGACTTTAAACTGCAGGTCCCACCACTCATGTATAAAATTAACACACACAACATAAGTGGTGTGAGAAATTAGGACGTTGTACAATGGGTCAATTCGACCTCCAGGTACTGTACTTGTCTTAATTGACAAGCACACGTCCTCTAACCTAACCTAAGTCTTACATAAGGTCGGCTCTAGGTATTCTTTTCTTATCATTTTCACACTCTAGTACATCTTTTCTTCGTAGTTTAGAGGGTAGTGTGTTGGCTTATTAGGCGAGAGGCCACAGTTCAAACCCCCGGTCTGACATCTTCAACAAAACGGAATTGAAAAAAAAATATTTCTAAGGCGACTTTCTTTCAGCAGATTTCTGGCAAAAACTCTGCGAGTTAATAAAATTACAATGAAAAGTTTCTCAAAAATCTGTCGTTCGGAATCGACTTTAAAATGAAGGTCTCGCCTCTCATGTATAAAATTAACACGCACAACATAAGTGATGTCAGAAGCTAGGTTGGAATACTGGCTGAAGGTTTGTGTATGTGTATGAATGTGTATTACTTCTCTTCTTCTGTCAGTCGTCATCGCATGCAGTACATAGGACTTTATGGACAATGTATCGCCATATTCCATGCCAGCTGTTAGAAACTCTGTACAACGACTTGTGATTTAAGAAATTCGGAAACAAAAACTGACTATGTCTATGGAAAACGTAAGTAGGACTGCATTACAAAGTGTTGGTACTTCTGTTCAAACAAAAATTAGTTTAAAACAGCCGGAATATTTAAATAATCAAACGGCGTACACCCTTCGTTTCTTTTTATAACTCGTACTCCTTTTTATCGTTGTCATTGCCGCCATATTCATTGTTTATATTGTTGAAAAATAACGTTACAAGTAAATCTTCCTCTCTCTTCCCTCATTTCTTTTGCTTTACGGTCTCCTAATAAATTTCTTCATCCATTCTTCCATATTAATTTCTTCATTTTAATTTAAAGAGAAGATAAGAGACATTTTACAACAACTATTTTGTATAACTGCTAATAAAAACGTTATGTTACTGTGTATGTGCTGCATATATCAAGGGAAAGAGTGAATGATAAGTTACGTTGTTGTTGTAGTACTCATGTAACTATTCTTATGTCAGTCACGCTTGACATTTTTCTTCCACTTTTTGCTCATGCCTCATGCCTGGATATGGAAACCAATTTCTAGCAACTTTGACGAATAGAATACATAGAATACAATACAAATGATATCAAAATAGACAAGAACAGCGTAAAGATATTTTAACAGCAACTACAAGTACTATAAAAAAAGGATGAAAAGTAGCATGGAAAAGAAAATAACAGGGAAATTTAATAAATGAAATGCAATTTGTCAACATTTATTTGCCTGTTTGCACAAAACAAAAAAGGGCGATATTGTAAAAGGGAAAAATAGAATGTACGTGTGGGAGGATTTCGTAGTTTGATAGCAAAAAAAAATTGTATCATCCTCTTGTTAAAATAAGAGTATTAGTATGGGTTTATACAATCATTTTTTTATTTCTTGCTTTTTCTATACTTTTTTAAAAATATTTTAACAATTTTGTAGCAAACTTTACAAAACAACATTTTATTTTTATTAAGAAAAGTGAAATAATTGGTGAAAAAATACTTGTCCTTGGCCTTTTACTCTTATTTAATATGAGCACTACTGCTTGAAAGGCACTAGGTCTTAATTTATTTGAAGTTAAGACACCGTGTCTTCCTTATTATAATTGCAAGTTCAGTGTTATGAAGAGTAGGGCTTCTCATGTAGAGACAAAATTAAGAAGAAACATTTCTTATGATTTCCGAAATCGAAATCAAACTGATGTTCTTCCATTGAATACACTATCATACATAATATGGCAGAATTCTAATCCCAGGATAGAAACCGATACCCATTACATTTATTTGATTTTATTTGACTTCTGTCCACTTCATTAATAAAATTTTCCACTTACATAAGGAATTGGTATACAGCCTAGGAACGTTACCGTCATTGGCAGTATATTGGACACAGTGGTAACGTATATAAATGGTTGAATCCTACTCTTTGTGCTTGTTCTAGATGTGATCCTTTATCTGATATCCTTTTCTGTTAGTTAGGAAGCATCTAGATCTGAATTATTTGAAATTGTGATGTTAAATGTCTTCAGTTACACACGAATATTTGAAACTTAGATTTGTAGTCAGTTCACTTCATCGACTATTCCATGCCTGCTGCGCACTAGATAATGAGGGTCTGAACGTCCTTAGTGAAGTATATGAATATGCCAGTAATTATTGTTTTTCTGAAGCTTGCTTACATGTTCGTAACATAACTAAAAAATAAAACTAGCACAGGATCAGTCATGTTTTGAGGCGACTATCGAATGAGTCATGATGACAGAAGATGACACCATTTCTAAACTGAATGAGTCTTTATTGGAAAACAAAAACACTGACCATTACCATAAATATTAAATTGTTTACACTTCTCTACATATGAACAAACACCGCCACATGAAGACTAACCTACTATGTAACGAAGTGACAAACATAATTAATTTCGATTTAATTAATTAACAAAAAAGCATACAAAAACTATAATTTATAAACAATATTATTGAGAAACCATAAGAAATCCCCACACATGATAAAAACAAAATGACAGCACTTTTTACTCCTGCTTCCTTTGCCAATAATTGAGTGCGACACTCTATTATTGCGACACAGATAGCCAGAGAGTATCAATGACCGATAAACACTTAATTAAAACGACACTTCTTCCATACACTCTTTCTCTCTTTCTCACTCACTGTTTTAGTTCTTACTTTCTCTTGTTCATGCCACAATAAATACAGTAGTAGTTGCCTTCCTCACGGTCTAGTGTTCTACTTTTTTTCTGTGCATGCTTTCTACTGTTTTATGGCCATTTCTTTTTCAATATTATGGCCAATATGCTATTAAATAAATATTGGATTTCATTACGTTTTGTTTTTATTGTAGTTGTCTTTTAAGCTGGGTGTTGTTTAATGGTGTCATAGAGTTTATCTGATACAGTGGTGGAGAAACTGAAAACACTATTCACTTAAAAGATATGAAATTATTTGCAGGAATTAATTTTTGGTCTTTGCGTGAAGGACCTATCAATGCCATTATGTGTGGAACGTAATATTGTTCAAATATCCATCACAGTTCTTTGGGTGGAAATGTCAAATTTTCCATGACTCTGACGGCTGGATTTAACTGATGGCATCGATTATGGTGGCATTGAGGACCGCTGTAGTTTGTGGCAGTGACAAGAAAAAGTCCAACGAGGTCAAATTTCGCTAGATGACTGCGTTTTCAAATCGCTTGTGCATAAAACCCAATGTAACAAGTGCTGTGTGGCAAGTAGCGCTATCCTGTTGCTGTGTCCAACTCTACCAAATCACACCAAAAACAAGTTGTAGGTCATCAATCTGTTTCTGTTGGAAGACGCTATTTTATCTGGAAATTTTTATTGTCTAGCATCTTTCGTAATTCGTCTTCGATTTAATTTCAGTCAATAAATTGCCTGGTAGTCGCCATAGTTTAGTAGATAGTGTATTGGCTTATTAGACGTGATACCACGGGTCAAACATCAGTCAGACATCTCCAATAAAACAAAATAAAAATATTTCTTAGGCGACTTCCTCACAGTAGATGTCAGGGAGAAAATAAAATTAATAAACTGTAGGTCCCGCCACTCGTTTATAAAATTAACACACACAACATAATTGGTGTAAGAAGCTAGGTCGTAATCCTGATTGAAGGGCTGTAATGCCCAATTATATATGTAAGTCATCAATCTATAGTGCTCGCCATTGATAATGATGGCTAATGACACTGCCAGCACAAAATTCGCACCAAACATTGACTTTTTCGTGAAGCATTTGATGCTCTTGGATCTCATGTAGATTGTTATCGACCCAAATTCCACAATTTTTTTTTATCACTTACCCAGAAATTCACCTGTGGCGTCACAACGGGCCGCTATGCGTGCTCAAGTGAGCTTTTGGTATGGAAGCTACCACACTAACCTAACCTACTCAGAAATTGGCCTCCAGAACTGTGCCTTATCGCTGAAGATGATTTTTCTCCCACCCAGCGAACACATGTCACCTGTGGTCGTATTTAAACTTCAGCCCGTGATCGTTTGGAAAAACAAACAGAAGAAAGGGCAACATATTTGTTAGATGGTGCTCCAGCAAGCTGGTCATGATATACATACACACATAGTTGGTCTTTACAACCCTTTAGTCAGGGTTACGACCTAGCTTCTCACACCACTTATGTTGTGTGTTAACTTTATACATGGATTGCAGGACCTACAGTTTAAAATCGATTCCGAACGAAAGATTTTTTGAGAAATTTTTCATGTCCATTTTATTTACTCTCAGAGTTTTTGCCTGAAATCTGCTGAAATGAAGTCCCCAAAGAAATATTTTTTCGATGTTTGAATTCACGCCAACACACTGCTTACTATACTACAGCGACTTCATTATTGGCTGTTAAATTTCAGAAGTCCGTGTTATAAAACCCGACTTTATTTATATAAATCCTTGTGCGCCGAAATAAACTTTGCACATGATGTTATCTAGTATGGTTAACTAGTTAGTACGCCTATGGTGCAGAAGTAAGAGTTTTGCCTCATTGCGCCAAGATGGATGTTGAAGGGATATTTTCTCGAATACTGCTTTGTTTCTCAATGCAATAAGATAGTTCGTTTTAGAGTACGACAGAGAAGACATAAGGGAGTTTTCTAACTCAAGTAATGCTGTTTTATAATGAGGAACAAATTGGTCTGATGTACCCATCTTCGATTTTGTTTGAAACATGCCTGTTTTTCTCCGAGATTATTTTCTATTTTACTTTTGTAGTCATCTCTCAAGTCGCCAGTTTTTGAGTAAGTTTACATAGACTTTCATTCCAAGTTGAAAGCAATTACTAAGTCATCGGTAACATATGCTTTAAACCTGTGGGGCATTAAGGCTTGGAGGAGAGAAAATTTGAGAGAGTACCTTAGATCGTATATTTGCTGAATTATAAGACCTCTTCCCGCGAATAATAATACCATACCATCCCTGCATTTCAAATAAACAGGACACAAATACAAACAGTGAATGCGGAATAAAAATAGAGTTAAATTTATTCGTTGTTGACATAATCCTCTACCTAAACATTGAAATGTAATTAGACGACTTTCATCGATACATGCAATCCCTACTAATTTGCTTTTCTTTCCGCTCCTTTTCTCTTCTTTTCTCTTTTATAGATTCCTTTTGCTTTGTTGTATAACTTTTCTCGATTTTTCTTCTACAATTTCCGCACATTTTTTTTAGGTCATCTTATGTCGGAACCATATCAAATGGTCGATAATATATGGCAGTTACCCAAAAGCAACAAGAACCATTAACAACAACAACAACAACTAAACGCTAAATAATGTCATGTTTATTGAATCAAAAACAAGAAAATAAATGAAAATTATTTATTTGTGAGCTGTTGAAGGGGATACGATTTTATGACCATTTTCCGTTGAATGAATTTTTCATACGTAATTTCCTTTTAATAGCATTTTGTTATCGAAATTCGATGTTTATGTGTCTTTTTATAGGTTTTAATGTTGATATGGTAGATACTCATTATCGAAAACATTCAATAATGGCCATAGAATGTGTAAAATTTATGAGCCATAAGCCAGGGGATCCAGAAGGCTGACGTAAAAGTGGATGATGATGACTACTCCTGAGAATATTGAATTTAGAGTGATAAAAAGAAAAGAATAATTTTGTAATAAAAGTCATTGCATTCACCAAACTGAAGTCATTACTTTGGATATTAATTTTCGTTTTTATATTTTGTCAATTCAAGGCCTATTGATTAAAATAAACCAGAAGTGTTATGAAATTTTTTTTCCAAATTTCTCTAAAGTACAGCTTTTTTAGGGCCATCAGTAAACATTTCTTGGCATGCAGAATATAAAACGATAATATTTCGAATCTGGCAATACTTGTGCCATTCTATTCTGTCACAAAAGCCAGTAGATTATCTCCACTGAACGCAATGAATCGATTTACGCTTGGGCAACGTTGGGGTTTATTAGAAGTTTATTTCCAAAGCAAAGATAATTGGTCGGAAATTGCACGAAAATTTCGTACAAGATTCTGGTCGCAGAAAAGGGCCAACAGCAACGCAAGTTTATTACTAAAGTTCGTGCTACTGGTTTCAATGTTGAAACGTGAGCGTGCTCGCACAGTGCGTACATACATACATTGGTCATTACATACGTACAATTGGTCATTACAACCCTTCAGTCAGGATTACGACCTAGTTCTCACACCACTTAAGTTGTGTGTGTTAATTTTATACATGAGTGGTGGGACCTACAGTTTAAAGTCGACTCCGAATTACAGATTTTTGGGAAACTTTTCATGGCAATTTTATTTACTATCACAGTTTTTGCTAGATATCTGCGGAGAGAAAGTCGCCGAAGAAATACTTTTTGTATTTTGTTTTGTCTTTTCGTCGTCGTTCTCAAGAACTGAACATTTTACGCACCAGTTTACGTCGAATTTTCCGAAAAGATCTCGGTATGACGCCTTACAAACTTCAATTAGTTCAATTGGTAGATCGGCCAACGAGAAACTACAGGACGATGACGATTTTGAAAAAAAAATCATTTTTTCGGATGAAGCCCATTTTTATCTTGGTGGATACGTTGATACACAAAATTGCCACATTTGGGGCTCAGAAAACCCACACGTGGTCTTATAGAAGTCAATGCACCCATTACGGGTGACTGTTATATGCAGCTTGCCGAGCGGAGGCATCATTGGCCATATATCTTCGAAAACTAGGAAGGCATCGCATCGATAACGTGATTTTTTTGTACCCGTTCTTCATGGTATTGATGTCAATGCTGTTTAGTACAGGATGCAGCAACTTGCCCACACATCTCTCGTCACAATCGATTTATTGCGTCAAAAATTTGATGTCCGCTTAATTATACGAAATGATCAGTTGGTCGCCAAGAACGTGCGATTTAACACCGTTGGTCTTTATTCTGTGGGGAACCGTTAAAGAAAAGTGTTATGCTGACAAACCAGAGACAATTGAGCAATTGAAGGCCAATATTCGTGATGACATTGCCGAGATACGACCACATACTCTTTTAGATCAGATTAGAACAAATAAAACATACAGAGTAGTAGTTATTTTCACTTTGCTTACTTACTTTTTTATTACAACGCTTAAGTCAGGATTCCTATCTAGTCTCTCACGCCATTTTTTTCATATTTCGTTTATTCGACATGTATGAGCTGCGGTTTGAACGTCAGACTCTCGTCTAATAATAAAAAAAATATTACAACCTACTAGACTTCGGTGTGCTCATTTTACTTTGTTTTTTAATCAATCATGTAAATGCTTGAAATACTTTTTTTTACTTTAATTTTTAAAATATACACAGAATTCTGTAATATTTGCTCTTTGATTTTACGTATGTAAGTAAGTATTACGTATGTAAGTTCGTCCTTAACACCATTCTCTAGAACTTGGAAGTGAAAATTTATGCTGCTACTGAAAAAAACAACAAACGAATCGATATTGAGTAGTCATCATCAGAGGTCAGCGATGAGTATTCAAAACGATGAGTAGATTCGAATCATACTCATAATTTCTGATACTTATACGCATTCATACTTATTTTAATGTCATACTCATGCTACTCATACTCAAAGTTTGAAATACTCATGGTACTCATACTTCACAACACGCATGATGTTATTGATTTCAACTCCCCACTACTCATCGTATACACGAATCACAAAATAAGTATGATTCCCGTACGGACACTACCATACTCACATGAAGGTTGTGTGTTTGCTCTCCTTGCTGTCTTTCTTCTTTCTTTGTAAATACAACAACAACTGAGACTGTAAATTTTAATGAATGATTCGAATCACTCGAATCATTTATGAGTATTATAAGTATTTTTCTAAATTTATGAATCTGTATGAGTAGGCGTATGAATCAAACATATTTCGAATGTTATGAGTTTGATGTCAACGTCGTACTCATACTCATTGCAACCTGTACTTATAAATCAATGTTGTTGTGAGTACGAATGAATCAGAGTAGTTGGATTTCAATACTGTAGACTCACTCATACTCAAAATTTTATGAGTACTTATGAGCAGCGAAAGAGCGATTCATTGCTGATCTCTGGTCAGCATCATAGAAAACAACAACACAGTTGAAGTAAAGGCTTGTTGTGTGTTAGTATGCGGTTGAAATAGTTCTCAGCTACAAGCACCACCACAACCAGAGTAAAAGTAAAGCAGAATGCCAAAGAAGTACAGAAGAAGACTACTTCTATCATGAAAACTTTTAGAAGCTCTATATAGGTATATAAAACTGAAATTCACAATGTGTTTCAGCAAAACAAAATCCAATTCCTTCCGCATTAAAGTGATTCTAAGATTATTCAAATAATTTTAGAGCACACACCAAGATGACCGCAACGGTCCCAATGCAAGGATCACAATGCATAAAATAATGAAAATGCCATCAGAGAGCATAAGCAGTCGAATGATTTACAGCCATTATTGGATCTGAATTGGATGACAAACGACATGTTGTTTCAAGAGGAAGGCGTTCTATGCTATACTGTTCGTGCCAGGTATACTGTTCGAGGTAATATGAACTGGCCACTGAGATCGTGTGGTTTGAAACCGTTTCTTGTGCGGGTTTCTTAAGTCTCAGTTGCATGCAAGTAAGACACAAATCATAGCTGCCTCTAACCCAATATATAACATCCAATCGGTCAAAGTTAGGCTGATTAATGCGTCAGAATTATGGATAATTATGAAGTCGCCGTAGTCTAGTAGGTAGTGTGTTGGCTTATTAGACGTAAAGCCAGGGTTCGAGCCCTAGGCCAGATATCAAAGACAAAATACAAAAAGTATTTCTTCGACAACTTCCTCTCAGCAGATTTCTGGCAAAAACTTTGAGAGGAAATAAAAATTGCCATGAAAAGTTTCTCAAAAAATCTGTCGTTCGGAGTCGACTTTAAACTGTAGGTCCCACCACTCATGTATAAAATTAACACACACAACATAAGCGGTGTGAGAAACTAGGACGTTGTACAATGGGTCAATTCGACCTCCGGATACTGTACTTGTCTTAATTGACAAGTACACGTCCTCTAACCCAACCTAACCTATGGAAAATTATACATTTTGCGTAAACGATGTTACCTCCACATGACATCAATAAACCTTTCAAACGAATAAAAATTTTCGATGATATCTCATTCACTTATATACATACAGTGGTGGCCTTATAATTAGAAACGGCTTAGCAACATGAATGTTTGTTAATTTGTTTTACAGTTTTCACTGTGTACCTGCGATCAAAGGCTTTGTTTGGAGGACGTCTTACAAA
Organism: Sarcophaga subvicina; assembly: GCA_936449025.2. Lineage (NCBI taxonomy): Eukaryota > Metazoa > Arthropoda > Insecta > Diptera > Sarcophagidae > Sarcophaga > Sarcophaga subvicina. The sequence goes on from OW388084.2 coordinate 28,475,138, forward strand.
CGTTTTTCAATCAGATTGGGACAAATTAAACTTAAACAATTAAACGTCACTCCAGAGAACTCTGTTCCAGGAACATCGTAGGCCACATTATTAAACATTAAAAGGCCACCACTGTATGTACATACATAATTGGTCTTTACAACAATTCAAACAGGATTACGACCCAGTTTCCTACAGTAATTTACCAACAATTTCTTTAATTTATTCATGATTGAAATGTAATTCATGATTGAAGACAGTCATGATTGAATGCCTGGTCATGATTGATGGTCTGCAGAAACCAAATAAAATCAATATTTTTATTAACAGAACAACTGTTTTTATTATTTTTCAAGCATTTTTAAATGAATTTTGCGGCATTTCCGGGAAATATCCCAGGATTTTTTCCTTTTTAATTTTTCTCCAAGTATCTGTACTATGATGCGTGTAAGTTCGCATATACAATTGGCTAATTCACACGACTTTGTATCGTGTATGTGTATGCTCAATGCTATGCTGTATGTCGTATTCTTCAACGCAACTTATTAAAAACATATAAAAAAATTTTTCATTCACACAATTTGATAGCACGAAACCAATACAACTTTTAAAACATATGAAAAAAATGTGTATAAATGTATCGGATTTTTACACGAAAATTATCAACAACAAGCATACACTGTTGTATATTCGTCCAACAATACAATGAATACAACGATACAACGGCTTGTGTGAATTGACCAAATATTTTTTAGTAGACACAAAAGGGTGAAAAAGAAAGTCATTGTCTGGCAAAACGTATCAATAATCGAAAATTGATGCCAACAATGGAAAAATTGAATAGAATAGAGAACAATATTTTTTTACACGTTTTTTTATTTATTTTTTTTTTTATTTCAGTATTTGGCAAGTGATTTCTGTTGGATTTAACTTACATTCTCTGCCAATTTTCAAAATGATTATGTCTTTTCGTCCTGGCAACTAAAATGCATTTTATATATGTATGTATGTAAAGCGTTTTGTCACAGAGCCAAATAAAAATATGGACAACAAAAGGGAAATTTTGTTATAAAAAGATCGATAAAAATTTTTTTTTATAAAAAATGAGAAAAGATTGGGAAATGCATACGACAGCAATAAAGTGCTTAAAGTTGCTATTTATCAATGAATTAAAATCTTAAATGGATGCAGTATGAAGAGAGAAAATTAATGAAGATAAACTACATAAACTAGATTAAAAATGCAGACTTCCATTTTCCGAACCTTTTGGTACCGTGCGAGGTTTCAGACGAGGCGACTCCTTATCATGTGATCTCTTCAACTTTGTCATGGAGAGTGTTCTGCGAAAGGCGGGAGTGCATCGCACTATTCAAAAAAGTGTCCAGTTGCTGGCATACACTGACGACATTGACATCATAGGGCGTACCAAGCGAGATTTTACTGCTGCATTTAGTGCTATTGAAGGGGAGTCTGCAAAGATGGGTTTGGCAGTAAATGAGGGCAAAATAAAGTATATGTTATCGACAAGTAGAGACGCGCGGAGTATTGATTCTCAGATTACGGCCGATAACTATACTTTTGATACGGTCAAGGAATTCATTTATCTTGGTTCCGCCATTACCACCAGAAATGATGTCAGTCTGGAGATCACTCTTGCCAACAAGTGCTACTATGGTCTCAATAGACAATTAAGTAGCAGAGACCTCTCTCGTGCGACAAAACTAACACTTTATAAGACACTCATCCTACCCGTACTTCTTTATGGCGCAGAGGCATGGACCCTATTAAGTACATATGCAGCGGGCTTGAGAGTGTTCGAGACAAAAGTACTACGCAAGATCTTCGGTCCAGTGCGAGTTGGCGATGATTTCCGTATTCGATACAACAGTGAGCTGTATGAGCTCCTCAGCGACATAGACGTTGTACAGCGTATTAATATCCAGCGGCTGCTCTGGCTCGGCCATGTCTTTCGAATGGAGGAGGATGCTCCGGCGAGACGGGTATTTGATGCGGAAATTTGCGGAAGTCGGCGAAGAGGATGACCTTGCATCCGTTGGAAGGACCAAATCGAGGAAGCCCTGTCATCGAATGGTGTGACCAACTGGCGTAGGCGCGCACGAAGCAGAGGCGCCTGGAAGGATGTGTTCCTGCAGGCCGAAATCCGTTAAACGGGTCGTTATGGCCAATTAAGTAAGTAAGTAGTATTTACAATATGATTCCTTCACTGCTAAGCCAGAGGTAGTATGCTGGCTTATTAGACGTCTGATTACATTTCAAGTCCCAGGTCTAGAAAAACTCAGAGAGTAAATAAAATTGACATAAAAAGTTGCTGAAAAAATCTGTCGTACTTTAAACTGTAGGTGCCGTCACTCACGTATTAACAACATGGGTGGCGTGAGAGGATAGGTTGCAGTCCTAACTAAAGCCTTGTAAAGACCAGTAAAGCAAGTAAAATAAATGAAAATCTGCCAATAGGCCCCTTAACAATTTAAATGTGTCCATCTTTTGAAAATATTTTATAATTTAGTATTGAAAGAAGAAAAAAAAGGAAAAAGAAAAACTTCAGGAAAGATTTATTGACAACAAATTTCTTCCAGTATTTTTTATTACACACACACACATGGAAATAATTTACATGTGTATGCAAATACAATATAATAAAATATTGATAAAAAATTAAATAAAAATCTCTCTCTCAACAATAACGAAGGCAACCAAAAAATATGGTATAAATATGAGGTTTATGTGTCTGGTCCGTAGACATATACAGGAGGCAAACCTGTGGTCTATGGCCCACCACAGAACAATGCAAAGTGTTGAATGGAAAGCGTTTTTTTCTGGTTTTTTCTTTCATATTTTTATCCTGGAAAAATGCCACAAAAACTATTTTTGTGGAAATTTTCTTTTTTTGAATCTCTCTCTGTCTCTCCAGCCTCTTCCTTGTTGAACTCTTTTGTCTGCCTTTACAAGTCTGCCCCGGGGGATGTTAGTTTGCAAATTTTTTTGCTTTTCTTTTCAGTTTTTTTTTTATCAACTTGTTGGTCTAAATAGTTTTCTTTACGGCCATGATATATACGATATAAAAAGCTGGAAAAAAATACACAGGAAGATAGCATGAGAGAGAGAGTGGAAGAGAGTAGTTAGTGGAACATTTTTATCATCGTCGTAATAAAAGTAAATTTATGGTTTCTCCGCTTAAAAGTACAGAATCACAAAATAAAAATATTATAAGAATAACAACAACAATAATAACAGTAAAGTAATGTTTTTATAAATTATATTGTGTATGTATGTATGTAAAGTACATACATATATTATTCGTCACATTTTTATCGTTGAAATAAATCATTTTCACAAGACTGGCTATAAACTCTCATTTAATGGCAATCATCAAACGTAAATGACTTTCAAAATAAAACCAAACAATAGGAAATGAAAACCCATAAAAAAAGAAGGAAAAAATTTAATACGAACAATAATTGAGAGATAATGTTACTGAGACAGTCATCAGGATAAGGAATAAAATCCGTAAAAATCAAACATATTCGAATGCGAGTATCATGAGATAAACAAATATTTTCAAGAAAATGAGACAAATTTATTTTAAAATTCAAAGACAATACAACAATGCTGAAGTCGATTTTTTAAAATCACACAGTCGTCGCCAATCCAAAATACTAGGAGACCCACGTTCTCCCATCTCAAATGGAAGGACGCAAAAATAAAAGCATCAAGGATGCCCTGATAGTCTAGTGGATAGTATACTACCTACTCAGAGCAGATGGAGTATGCAACAGCGAAAGCAGCTAGAATAACAACACAGCTTAGTAGACTGATGGCGAATACTGGAGGACCACTCCCAGGTAGGAGGAAGTTACTCATGAAGGCTGGAAATAGTATACTCCTTTATGGTCCTGAAATCTGGGCTTCTACTTTGACAACTCAAACCAGAGCTAAAAAACTACTATCTACGCAGAGAATAGGAGCTTTACGCACGGTATCAATACAAGCTGCCTTAATAATGGCTGGAATGGTTCCCATAGACCTTCAAGCAATTGAGCGCCAGATGATTTTCAACGCTAGTCAGAGCACGACTCAGACGCAGAGCATAGAAACGCTACAGCACGAAGTCTTCTTAAATTGGCAATAACGTTGGGAAAATGAATGGCATGGTAGGTGGACATATAAACTGATTCCAGAATTGCAAGTGTGGAAAAACAGAAAAAACGGCGAAGGAGACTACTATATAACCCAGATGCGAGCCAGTCATGGATATTTCAGAGAATACCTGCATCGCATGGGGAAATGTCGCTCGCCATTCTGCATCTACGAGGAGGAGGAAATGTTAGACGATGCCGAACACACTTTCTTCGGTTGCAGTCGCTGGGCCGAAAGACGTCAGGGTCTCGAGGCTGAAATCGGCATTATTAGTGCTACAAACGTCGTGCTGAAAATGACAAACAGCAGAGAAAACTTGAACGCAGTAAAACAATTTGTACACTATGTCCTGCGAAGAATAAATATAAAATAAAAGAGCGAAGCTCACATGTGCCAAAAAGGGGTCCACCTCGAGTAATACAACCGTGGTTCCGAGGAGGAATGATACCCCGGTGAGGAGACAATGCGGGTTTTTAGTCAGTATACCCAGTGGCAGAGTCCAACATACCATGTATGGTGACGACCTTCATGAATGTATAAAGCATTTTCCCTCCTTCCCGCAAATTAGCGTGAGGAATATGGATTCAATTCCCACCAGAGGCTCTGGTCTGTTACACTACATCGAGCATAAGATCGAAGGCGAAGATTATAAGGCGATGATTAAAAATTATTTTTTTCTTTTTGCTTAAATTAGTTAACCTGGAGACCATTAACATGTGGACGTTTTATGTGCCTTACAGCTTATGCCATATTGGATAGCCCGCACAAGCGATTTAGCGGCATTTGGGTGATGTGGAGATGATGTGAATTGGTCACTAGAATCGTGCGATTTGCCATCATTAGAATTATTCTTCCGCGGTTTTCTTAAGTCGCATGCGATGAGCCATCACAGCCTATATAACCCATGAAATCGTTCCAATTCAGCATGATTTCTGCACCAGAGTGATGGAAAATTTGGACATTTCAAGTGCTTTCCAACCAGTGAAGCCTTGGCGGACAATGTTATATTCCTCATATAAAAAAAAAATTTCGATAGCATCTCTCAAATATACATACAGACATCAGACACGATTACAACCTAGCTTCTTACATCACCCATGTTGTGTGTGTTAATTTTATACGTTAGTGGCGGGATCTACAGTTTAAAGTCGACTGCAAGTGACACATTTTTTGAGAAACTTTTTTATGGCAATTGCTATTTACTCTCAGAGTTTCCGCCAGAAATCTGCAGAGAGGCAATTGCCGAAGAAATATTTTTTTCAGATTTCGTTTTGTTGGAGATGTGTAACCAGGGGTTTGAACCGTGGCCTCAGGTCTAATAAGCCAACACACTACCTATTAGAATACGGTGACTACTATATGAAACCATATGGCATGTTTAAAGGAACGAAATCTATTTGTAAAGCCTTTGCGATCCAGTCACTCATAACTGTACATTCATTTACGAGACGCACAAGCTTATATCTGATGTTCGAGAACAAAATGGCGTTCACACGAGCAAATCTCATTGTAGTTGGAACAAGACACAAGCCACGGTGTACTAAACAGGAATAGAAAAATAGAGCTGAAGATGAATAGAACCTTGTAGTATGTATCTCATCTGTTTTAAGCTGCTTAGTGCCGTACCGGGAAAGTCCAATACAAATCAAGATAATTGACTGTTAGCAATGGAAGCAAGAGGTATCCTCTCTATCTCTCGTTCCGAATGACAGATTTTTGAGAAATTTTTCATGGCAATTTGTACTTACTCTCAGAATTTTTGGCAGAAATCTGCTGAGAGGAAGTAGCCGGAGAAATATTTTTTTTATAACTGGTGATTTTTTAGCTATTATCTTTTTGGCAACACTAGTTTAAACAGCCCACTCACGTTTCATGTTTTTCTTGTTTCATTGTCAGACATCTTCAGTTTGGTCTATAATTTAACAATGAATCGTCTTACAAACGAACAACGCTTGCAAATCATTGAATTTTATTATCAAAATGCGTACTCTGTTAAGAAAGTTCAGCGTGCGCTTCTTCCATTTTATGGTCAGTTTAATCGACCCACTGAAGCGGCTATTCGGACAATTGTGACTAAATTTCGCACCAAATTTACATTGTTGGACATTAAACCATCAACACGTTTACGTAGAGTGCGAACTGAAGAAAATATCGCAGCTGTATCGGTCAGTGTTAATGATGACCATCAATTATCGATTCGTCGCCGTTCGCAGCAATTGGGCCTCTGTTATTCAACAACGTGAAAAGTTTTGCGGAAGCATTTAAGTGTGAAGCCTTTCAAAATACAGCTGGTGCAAGAATTGAAGCCGAACGCAGAATTTTTGGTGAATGGGCTCTTGGAAAGTTGGCCGAAGATCCACTTCTTTATCGAAAAATTGTGTTCAACGACGAAACTCATTTTTGGCTCAATGGATACGTAAATAAGCAGAATTTTCGATTTTGGAGTGAAGATCAGCCAGAAACATTGCAAAAGCTAACAATGCATCCAGAAAAAGTAACAGTTTGGTGCGATTTATTGGCTGGTGGCATCATTGGACCGTATTTCTTCAAAAATGCTGCGAATCATAGCGTAACTGTGAATGGTGAGCGCTACCGTGAGATGATATCCAACTTTTTTTGCCCAAAATGCAAGAGCTTGACTTGCATGTAATGTGGTTTCACCAAGACGGTGCCACATGCCACACAGCACGCGTAACAATGGACTTACTGAGAGGCGAGTTCGATGAACTCGATGAATCGCCTAGATCGTGCGATATAACGCCTTTAGACCATTTTTTGTGGGGCTATGTTAAAGCTCATGCCTATACAGACAAGCCCGCTTCAATTGATGCATTGGAAGACAAAATTTAAGCATTTATTCGTGAGATACCGGCCGAAACGTTGGAAAGAGTATTTCGTTAGGGGTTTGGTCTTACATCTAATAAGACAATACACTACCTACTAGATTTTACCGGCTTTAAAAACAATTGCTTTGTGATAATATGCCTTAACCAGGTTTAAGGTCTTTAAAGGTTTACTCACTACGGCTATAAATTTAAAAAATGTATGCAAATTGAGATATCACAACACATCAGAATAATTTATATGTGATAGAATAAAAGAAATAATAAAAAATCTGTATGATAATGAATAACACAGCCATACAAAGGATAACAGAATGTGGGAAAGCAAGTGAAGAAATCCTTTAATTTATGGACTATGAAATCCCATAAATATTTAAAAGGATTACGGATTATTTACGTAAAATTCAAATAAATTTCTATTATTTTTTCAAAATAATTCGCAATCTCTAATGCCTGCCTTTGTTGCCTTTTTTCTTACTCTCTCTCTCTATTTTATTTTACGCCAACAAAGAGCAGAATAATACAAATCGAAAACGACATGATTTAACCACATACCACACCATTAATCACTGTCTGTCTCTACATTTATTATTTTTTATCATTTATAAAACTGTTTATTTCCCTCACTTAGAGTCAAAGAGAAAGAGAGAGAAAGAAAACAAAGCATATAACAATAGAGATAATGATTGAAGGATTTGTAAATAAATAAATAAATAAAAATGTTTAAAAACATTAAGAAGAGAGAAAATTAAAAATCATTGCAATAATATGCTCTTAAAATCTCTTGCTTCCTCTCTCTCTCTCTCTCTCTCTCTCTATACATTTGTAAGAAGTACAGCTTCTGTCTACTCATGGCAGAATATTAAAAACAGCAACCGTCGTCAACCCTTATTAAATTTCGTTTGTTTGCGTACTTGTTAGCAACCCTGTAATGATTCTACTCCAGTTGGCGTCACGGCTTTTCAACTCTGCATGAGGTCTTGAGTAGTTTTAGATTTTTTTTCTTGTTCATTTTGTTCCCAATAGTGTGCCACGCTTATGACCCTGTCTTTTGTCATGGAAATCGGGAAGTAAATGTTGTTGTTGTTGCTTAACAACTGCTTGTCACTAGGAAGCTGTTCCATTATCATAATTTCGTAATATTTTTGACATTTTTCTGTCTGTCTTTCTCTAGAGAAATTGGCTTTTAAATGTGAGAAAATGAAAGTAAAATTATGTGGAATTTTTTTAAATATTTTATTACTGAAGTGACAGCAGGAAATGCCATGAATTAGGAGGAGAAAGTGAAAGTTAATAGTAAGGGTTGCAATGTAAATTTCAAGAAGAGGGATTTAAATAGGTTACAATTTAATGAAATACAGTTTATGTTTTGCTTATAAAACTGTTTTAAATTGAACTGAAATTGTATGAAAAATAAATAAAAAAAGTTGTTAATTTAACAGCTGTTCTCTCTCTCTCTCTCTGTCTCTGATCTCACAGTACTCGTACCGAATACGTAAATTCTGCACAGTTTTTTAATGTAGATACACCAAAGCCTACCAGAGATTAAATTCAAGACCTAAGTCCGCTTTGTAACTATTGAGGCGGTCTATTTGTTGGAATGGTCAAGGCCCATGGTTTCATATTTCATTATTTCCTCAGAATAGATGTTAATCATGTCCTCATCTCCCCTTTCAAGAGACTCCAGTTGAGCATAAAGATGGCATTCCCTTTCAAAAGATTTCAGTTGAGCACAAAAGTCGGATCGGATTGTATGAAAGTTCTTTCACACTCCTTTTATCATTTATATTCACAACCTGATGTCATTCCTGTAACCCACATCCAAATAATTTGAGAAACCAGGTTCTTATGCCGGTTTATGTCACATCTTCTAATGCATACACACATACATAAATGGTCATGACATCCCTTTCGTCAGGATTATAACCTAGTTTCTCACGCAACTTATGTTGTGTGTATTAATTTTATACACGAGTGGAGGGACCTACAGTTTAAAGTCGACTCCGAACGTCAAATTTGTTTGGAAAACTTTTCATGACAATTTTTATTTACTCTCAGAGTTTTTGCTAGAAATCTGCTGAGAGGAAGTCGCTGAAGAAATATACTTTTCATATTTCGTTTAGTTGGAGACGTCTGCCCTAGTGATGTGAACAGTGGCCATGCGTCTAATAAGATCACGGCGACAACGTCAACAGTCAATAGTGCTCTTGATGTAAATACAAAACTTCTAATAGCCTGGAGAATAGTTTGGCAGTTCAAGATTATTTACTATCTTGGTCCTTCCCCGATTCAGATAGAACTCCTACTGTTTCCGCCAACAGGAAACAAGCTTTACGTTGCTTAAGGTTATTATTATACATGCAATGTGGTTCACTACCATTTACGTTTTCTCCGCCGTACATTTTAAATCAAACCGTAGACTATTATATATATTATATATATATATATTATAGCTATATTGAACCTCTTTTCTTTAGTCAGAAAGGTCATGGAATTGATCACAGGGTCTACATAACCAAGTAGAAGTCTAACACGAGATTCATGCGAGGCCTCCTTTTAAAAAATGTATCATTCTGTGGTATACAAATAGTAGGACAGGAAGTCTATGCCATCAAAAGATGCGTTTCTATGAAGTTGACTACAGAATAATATGGCACGTCATGGACAAGTTGAATCAGCTTAAAAGGGGATTTAGATTCATCCTTTGCTGGATTTAATGGCAATGAGTACGCAGATGAAGTCGCCATAGTTTAGTAGAAGTGCGTTGGCTTTATAGACGCGGCACCTTGGTTCGAATTCTAGTTAAGACATCTCCAACCAAACGACATGGAAAATATTTTTTCGGCGACAGAGAAATCTGCTGAGAGTAAATAAAATTGAAATTGAAACGTTTCTCAAACATCTATCGTTCAGAATCAACTTTAAACTGTAGGTCCCTCCACTCATGTATAAAATTAGCACACACAAAATAAGTGGTGTGCAAAACTATGTCATAATCCTGTCTGAAGGATCGCAATGACATATTATGTATGTATGTATGAGTACACAGATGAACTTGCGAAGAGGGGAGCTTCAACTTCGTTGATAGGACAGAACCATATTGTGTAGTGAGAAGAGAAATTTGGAAGTGTAAAAAAAAAGAAGATTTAGAGAGCGAAAACTCTATTCAAAACAAATGAGATGGAGCTTTTGGCGGGTAATTACAAGAGGAAGATATTTTTGTAATCCGGTAGGCGAACCACAAGTACTCTGAGTAGCACTGTAGGCTTAATATACACTTGGTCTTGGGGTCCTTTCAAGTGCAATATGTGGTGAAGGAAATGAATCCCTCAACATGAGGTAAGGGCATAAAGTCATCACCATGTTAAGCGATGTTAGAATCAAGAGGGCCTCTACATTCTCTATGTCCTCTAATGGTTTTAAATTCAATGTCACTGTGAATGAAACTTATGCCAAAGTAATGCAAAAGAAGGCAACATTTGCGTCTGTAGAAAAGGAAATTTCGGTTTGGAGCCTATGTAGGAATATATTTCAACACCTGCAGGACCCAACGTAACATACACAATACATAATTGGCCATTAGAACCCTTCAGTCAGAATCACGGCTTAGCTTCTCACACCACTCATGTTGTGTGTGTTAATTTTATACATGAGTGGCGGGACCTACAGTTTAAAGTTGATTCCGAACTTTTCAAGGCAATTTTATTTACTCTCAGAGTTTTTGCCAGAAATCTGCTGAGAGGACGTCGCCGAAGAAATATTTTTTCATATTTTCGTTTTGATGTCTGAACTGGGGTTTGAATTTCGGACTTACGTCTAATAAGCCAGCACACGACCTACTAGACTACGGTGACATGTACGTACATATCGTCTCTAACAAAGCCTGTTAACGATATTCATATCGATTGTTTCTTCAATCACTATATTTTTGTAATGTAAAAAAAAAATTCTTCACACATTGTAAACTCCTTACTGATCCTATCAAAATCTACAATTATTGAACATGACCCTTCTGTAGAGGCAGCTGAAAGTGTTCTATGATTTCGTCATCCTCGATCAATTTTTCACCTTAAAATTTTAAAATTTCTATAAAAATTTCATTGCATTTCCCTCTTAAATAATAGAATTGAAAACGGCAAATACTTGAATACGTTTTTCCTGTCCAAAGAAAATTGTCAACAAACGAATGAAGGTGAGGATGAATAATATTTGATTTTTGTAGTTTTCTTTTATTCATTAAACATTTTTTCACTTCTAATCAAATTAATTAAATGCTATTCGAGGTCTCCTCGATACTTAATAAATATAAACAGCAGCAGTCTGTAGCTGCCAACTGATGATATGCGTAAATGAATACAAAATTCTTTTCTTTTCTTTTTTTCATTAAAAAAGTAGATATTCATAGCATAGAAAGGAAGTAAAAGAAAAAAACTGATTAACATCCTTTCCATTTAGAGTTAATTGAAGAGAAACGAAAATAAAAAATGTTAAATATGGGTCAGTTCACAGTTAAAATATTCTCAAATTTTAAGTTTTTGAAGCAAAACAAAAATAAAATAAAACAAGATTGCCTGAGAACCATAAAAAAACAAAAAGAAATTTCCATTCATATCACCTTCTTCAATGCTTTGCCCGTGAAATGACTCATAGTTTATAAACACACATGGCTCAGCTGTTTACTTTATAGTCTGATTTATTTCCCGATGTACAAAACTAAAATTAATTAATTAAATCAACATCAGTTTACTTGTATTTTAGCATATGAGCACGTTAAACAGATTTATTAAAATGATGTTAAACAAAAGCGAGGGACGTTATTTGCATGTACACAACTATACAAAGAAAAATTCTTCTTAAATTCCAGCAAAACTTTTAAACATAAATTTATGACTCGCTGTTCAATATAGAGGGTGGGCCATTTCTTGACTTAAATTTGCATCATCAGTTATTTCGAACCTAGCAATACTTAGATCATTCTATTCTGTTACAAAATTCAGTAGATTATCTCCACTGAACGCAATGTATCGATTTACGCATTGAGAAATGTTGGGATTTATTGGAAATTTATTTCCAAATTAAAGACAATTTTGGTCGGATATTGCACCGAAAAGTCGTACAAAATTTGGTCGCAGAAGAGGACCAGCAGTGCCCGGTTTACGCAAATGAGCGTGCTCGTATAGTGCGTACACCCGCAAATATTGAAGCTGCGGCTGAGCGTGTGCGTGAGAATCCATTAACATCAATCCATCATTGTTCCCAAGAATTGGACATTTCATGCACCAGTTTACGTCGAATTTTGTGAAAAGATCTCGATGTGGCGCCCTACAAAGTTCAATAGTTTCAGGTGTTGAAGCCGCATGACCAATCGCTTCATTTTCGCTTCGCTAGATGAGCCAACGAGAAATTGCACGCTGATGTCAATGTTGCAAAAAAAAAATCATCTTTTCGGTTGAAGCTCATTTTCGTCTTGGTGGATACGTTAATAAGCAAAATTGCCATATTTGGGGCTCGGAAAACCCTTACGTGGTCTTGCAGAAGCGAATGCGCCCATTACGAGTGACTTTTTGTTTGAGGAGCCAAAGCAGCATTGGCCCATATTCCTTTGAAAATGAGGACGCCGTAACCATTACGGTCAGTGGAGACAGCAATCGCATCATGATAGCCGATTTTTTTGTACCCGTCCTTCATGGTATTAAAGTGAACGATGTTTGGTTTCAACAGGATTGCTCATTTCGCCATAAATCTCATCACAGAATTGATTTATTGAATCAAACGTTTGATGGCCGTTTAATTAGCCGAGATGGTGATGTCAATTGGCCACCAAAAAGCTGCGATTTGACACCGTGGGACTATTTTCTATGGGGCGTCATTAAAGAAAAGTTCTATGCTGACAAACCTGAGAGAATTGAGCATTTGAAGGCCAACATTTGTGATGCCATTGCCGAAATACAACACCATACACTCGAAAAAGTGTACTCAAATTGGTTCGATCGAATGAGGTACTGTGAGACCAGCCCCGGCAGCCATTCGAATGAAATAATATTCCATTTCTAACCGCAACAATTGTGCTTCACAAGAAAAGAATAAATTTGGCAAAATTTTAAACTGTTTTTTGTCATTACATTTTTAAATTTAAACGTTTATAAGCAAGACTGGCTATTTAATATATATCAAGGGTTGTTTAAAAATCTGCCGTTTTAACAGAAAATTCTTTTTTTTCCCCATGTAATAGCTTCGAAGGAAGTCACCGTAGTCTAGTAAGTAGTGTGTTAGATTATTAGACGTAAGGCCCGAGTTCAAACACCGGGTCAGTCATCTCCAACAAAACGAAAATACGAAAAAATATTTCTTCGGCGATTTCCTCTCAGCAGATTTCTGGCAAAAACTCTGAGAATAAATAAAATTGCCTTGAAAAGTTTCTCAAAAATCTCTCGTTCGGAGTCGACTTTAAACTGTAGGTTCCGCCACTCATGTATAAAATTAACACACAAAACATGAGTGGTGTGAGAAGCTAGGCCGTACTCCTGACTGAAGGATTGTAATGGCCATGTTATGTATGTAGTATGTAGCTTCGATACCCCGATTATGCAGAGAATTGTCTCTTTGAACAGCTCCAGTATGTTAAATGAGTTAAAAAGTTTAATTTGATGACGGGTAATTTCAATTAAATTCAAATAACTACACCTTAATTAAGCTTAATAATATAAACAGTTTTGTATTATTAACACGTTGCAACATCGTCATAAAATTTAAAGAAAAAATTAGACCAGTTTCAGTGTTAATTTAATCAACAAGCACTTAATCATTGCAATTTCCGTAGTTTATGTTTTAGCATTTAATTACGAATAATTATGTGCGTATATTATGCGTAATATACTGGTACGTAAGTTATAATTATTAAAATTATTAAATATTTTCCCAATTAAATAATCGTTTTCAATGAAATTCTTTCATAAATTATTCCGCTCTCGCATAGAACATAAATGCATAATGAGCACTTTTCCACAGATAGAAATGATATGAATATACATATGTGTATTTGTATGTATATGTGTATGCATGTGTTAAAATTAATTAATTTTTATGGTACACATGTACATAATTTCATACAAAATTTAATAAATTAACTGAATTAATTACAATCGACGCAAGTATGATTAAACGCTTAAATATGTGGGGTTGTAAATTAATTACTTATTTGGGTCATAGACTTCGAAAACTTTTTTTTAATAATTAGACACCAATTATGGAATCTTCAGAAGAGCACTATTTCTAATATTGTAACATGACGTTCGACTTAAAAATAAAATAATTTAAATATAATTGTCGTAATTTCTAATTAAACAGAAGTTAATTAGCATTGTAGTAGTATTTCCGCTCTTTTAAAACAATTATTTTCAGACGACGAATTTCTAAAAGTTTCTAAATTAATAACGCAAAGAAAACATGGGATTGAAAGCGAGATTATTTTAATGTCGTAGGAACGGATCTTGCAACATCGGCTTAAGAACTCTCACAAGATAATGATATCTTATTGAAGCTACATCTGTCGAATCATTTTTTATTTATTCAGTGGATTGTAGTCGCCATAGGTTAGTAGATAATCTGTTGGCTTATCATTGGTAAAGCCATGGTTCAAATCCCAGGTCAGACATCTCTAACAAAACGAAATATTCGGCGACTTCCTCTCAGCAGACTTCTATCGCTATTTGTGTAAAGCACCACTAAAGTTATCATCATACATACATAATTGGTCATTACAACCGTACAATCAGGATTACGGCCTAGTTTCTCACACCACTTATGTTATGTGTGTTAATTTTATACGAGAGTGGCGAGACCTACAATTTAAAGTTAACTTCGAATGAAAGATTTTTGAGAAACTTTTCATGGCAATATTTTCTTACTCTCAGAGTTTTTACCAGAAATCTGCTGAGAGAAAGTCGCCGAAGAAATACTTTTTGTACTTTCTTTTGATGTCTGGCCTGAGCTTTAACGCCTAATAAGCCAACACACTACCTACTAGATACGGCGACATCGAAAGCCATCATCGAAAAACCACATTCAACGTTGAATCTGAATTTCTGTATGAAATACGTAACGCCCGTTTATAAGTACGTAAACAAACAATTTTTTCGAATTGAAAACAATGCCAATCCACACGAGATTCAAGAACCTCGAAAGGATACAGGAAAAGTAATTTTTTATTGTGAGTTTTAGGCTGGCAGCATCGTGGTATATATTTCTTTGGGAACGACGTTGGCCAGACAGGCATCACAGGCAACGACCAGTACTATAAATCGTTGATTACCAATTTCTTCTTTCCTAAATTAGATGATCTCAACACCAAAAACATGTGGCTACCCACTACACAGCTCATGCCACATTTGATACTGTGCATGAGCGATTTGAGGGCATGGTCAGCTTTCGTTGAGGCAATAAAAATTGCTCATCGAGATGGTGCCATTTGACTCCATTAGACTATTTTTAGTAAGGTTTTCTTCAGTCTTAGGCGAATAAACCACAAACAACAAATTCAGCCCAAAATTGAACAATTCTGATGCGGTTAACCCACAAAAGACATGGCAAACATTGGAACGATATATTTTTCAGTACAATTCTTTGGAGCATATGACTTCAACAAAGCATTTTTGTTTTGTGTCCGTTTCTTTAATTTAGTATTGTTGTTCCAGCTGAGGAGGTGATTGGTCAACTATAGCAAGTCCTTGGATAATGGGACTCCCATCTATCGTTGCCTAAAAACAACGTCTTCCAAGTATTTGATGTAGTGGTAGTGAGTTTATTGTTCATTCCTACCTCTTTTCCCATTAGGTGGCGGCATCGCCTGATATTCCAGTAATGTTATCCTTTTAAGTTTTCCAGGTAGCAAGGGTGCTTCTTAGATGGATTGTATTATAGGAACGATGTTATATTCCACCCATAATGGCACCAATGACGAATAAAAAACGTCGATGATAACTCACATATAAATACTTTGTTTTATTGCAATTAAAAAATAAGAAGTGGCTGTAGTATGGGAGGTAGTGGGTTCGCTTATTAGATAAGAGCCCCTGGTTCAAACCCCATTTCACACTTCTCGAACGAAATGAAAAAGAAAGAATATATGCTTCGGTTACTTCACCTCAGCAATCTTCTTGCAAAATCTCTGAGAGTAAAAAGAATTGTCAGGAAAGTTTCTTAAATCGATCGTTCGGAGACGATATTAAACTGTTGATCTTGTCACTCATGTTCAAAACTTAACACGCACATGGGTGGTGTGGGGAACTAGGTTAGAATGCTGAGGAAATGTTTGTAAAGACCAATTAAGTAAGTAGCTAACCCTGGACGGTTACTCTTCATTTTTGTACATTAAGGTTACTCTCCGTTGAATCGGCGAACACTTTTACCCTAATTGGTTACTGTTCGTGGAATCGACGAAGCTCATTTACTCTTTATCATATAATTCTTTTATGTTTGACCAAATATCGCTCTATTTTCAACAACGTTAGCTGATAACGAAAGCTTGTAGTGAGTAAACGTACCCTGGCCACCCATTTTTTTAATCCTAGATGGCCATTTTTGTACAGTAAGGTTACTCTTCGTTGAATCGACGAACAAAAAAACTTTTTTTTCGTCTACTGACTCCAAGCTTTCATTATCAACTAACGTTGTTGAAAAAAATAGGGAAATTTGGTCAAACATAAAAGAGTTATATGATAAAGAGTAAATGAGCTTTGTCGATTCCACGAACAATAACAGTTCAGGGTTAAGTAAGTAACTAAGTTTGTCGAAAGACCCGATATAATACAGATACATGAATAAATCTAACGCTAAGGCAACAAAAGATGAACTAGAGCCAGCAACTAAATCAATGAAAGACGGGCTGACTTCCAAAATGTTAGTTGCTTTGTGTATGAACAATGCATAGTGTTTCATAAAGCCGCTATACAAAATGTTTACAATGTATACTATTTCAAAACGTCGTCAATTTGTATTTTTAACGCAGTCAAAAAGCAATCAGGCATCGGATTTATAGTTGATGCATTGTTTGATAACTTTGTGTATCTACATAATTTATGTACCGTAGTAGAACTGCATACAAACTTTGTATTGATACATTTTGAAAATCAGCGACGGATTGATTACTGATTACACTCAGAGCTTTTACCAGAAGACTGCTGAGATAGTTTTTTCATATGTGTTGAATTTTTATAAGTTGTCGGAGCTATAGTTTAAACTGTTCCTCTCGCTTAGTAGGCCAACACACTACCCTCTGCACTATGACGATCGCAAACTGGTCTTCAGTCACCACAGTGTAGTGTGGTAGTGACAAATATAAGTTGATCATTTCAGTGTATAACACCCCATGGGGAAAAAGTGTGCTTAACGTCTGCTCAACAAGAATTGCTCCTCTTTCGCTTTATGCTGAACACCAACACCCAGTGTGCACAAACAAAAGGTGTCTATTCCATCTTGCTTCTCGGTTGATGGCATATTATAAAACCATTTTATATCATTTCATCGTATAACTTATTTCTTAATCAGATCAAAGATCGAGACTGCACATGGTTCATAAATATTTTCTCCTTTTTTCCATGCATTCTTTTATAGGTTTTGATATACAGTCATTCCACTGGCAGTTTTCGTTTGATTTTATGATCTTTTCACTTTTATACCCTGCGCGCCAACTAAAATAAATTTGAAGGAAAGACATTACACAAATGTCCAATTAATTTTAAATCATTTTATTGATTCTGTTTCCCGTTGTCTTGATGATTCAGATGAACGGGCCTGAGTAGTACGCATTTGATCAGTTTCTAATCTCACTTCTCGTTGTTCAAGTGGTTCAAGCGAACGGGTCTCAGCGGCATATACTCGAAGATTTTCCAGTCTCAATGCGAGTCTGATTCTGAGGCTCGTAATGCTCTTTTCTTCCGTGCTTGAGGTGTAGGTCGACCAATTGCTTGTCATTCATTTTGAATAATTTTCAGTGACGCCATGCATCGGAAATTAATCGCACCAACCTCCGTCGACTCATGGGCAACATTTTTGTTAAAGAACGCACAGTTTACGATTTAATTCATTCTGAGTAATTTTCAGTTGCACTACCTGTCAGAAATTGGTCATACCAACTTAGAAACCGTCGTCGGCTCATGCGCAACAACTCTGTTAAAGATCATATCATGATCAAATGCACAGTTTGCGATTTAATTGATTTTAAGTAATTTTCAGTGGCACCACCTGCCGGATATTAGTCATACCAACTTAGAAACCTTCCCCGGTTCATGCGCAACAATTTTGGTAAAGTTCATAACATACATAGTTTACGATTCTATAAGGTACATACAAACAAACATTCATTTTTATATATGTATATAGACTATGGGAGGTGACACGCCCACTATAGCCAATCCGCCCATTTTGTTCATATAT
Source organism: Sarcophaga subvicina (assembly GCA_936449025.2). Taxonomy (NCBI): domain Eukaryota; kingdom Metazoa; phylum Arthropoda; class Insecta; order Diptera; family Sarcophagidae; genus Sarcophaga; species Sarcophaga subvicina. The sequence continues at coordinate 28,493,551 of OW388084.2, forward strand.
ACGTCAAAGTCGTCCATACAAAATTTGAGAACCTTTGCTGTTGCAGTTTATGAGGCATGCGACATTAAATACTTATTGAGTATGTGGACGTGGCTCCTCGCCTACTTGGAATTTTAAAATAAAAAGTAGACATACAGGAAGGTACTGTTAAAATTTCGGTCCAGCCGTTTAGCCGTCTATAGACTTCAAACAAACAAACAAACCCACAAACAAATAAACACACATTCATTTTTGTATATAAGATTCCCGATTTATGATCTAACTTTTCCACTCAATTATATTTAATTTTCTCTGTTGCTTGTGGATCGATATGAAGCTTTTACTTTTAATTTTCTACGACTCGCTTTATGCACCAAGTTTAAGTCCACAATCTTCAACCCTAGCTTGATGTCCTAAACATGTTAGGTTATTGCAATACAAACAAAAATACATAATCTGGTTGACAGAATCTTCTAAAAAAAAATTTTAAAAAAAATTTCTATGGTTCCCAAGAGTACCCCAAAGTTTGTATAGAAAGCAAGGCCACTCAATCTATTGCTTCATAGTTGTTTACATGCCTTTTAAATTACCTCCTTAATGTTTATATATTTAGTATTGTAGGTATGACCTTTAAAGGGTTTTCACGATGACATTACATACTGATACGGAGTCTTTTACTATTGTCTTGTCTCTCCTTTCTTACTTTTTTGCCCTCTCAACAATCTGATTTTCACTACAAATTCAAAAAAAAAACAACAGTTACCAACACTGTAATGGATTCAATGATTTTAAAAACTGTAGTATTTTTTTGATTTTCCTCAAGCATTTATTCATTGTATGAATGGGAATATAGATGTAAGCAACATTGTTGCTGTTGTTATTGGTATTGCTGTTGATGTTTAATTTGTTGTTTCATTCTGTTTTTATCGAAAAGCATCTGCAGAAGTGTTTCACCATGACTACCACCACAAGCACGACATTATTTTTCACTTTAAAAGTGACTGCACAAGTAAAATAGCAGTCATTATTTACCAGAGTGAAGGGGATTTAAATAAATGAAAACAAATTAAATTTAAAAAAAGAAAAAAAGAAACGATAGTTTATGTTAAATGGCACCATTTGCTTATGCGTTATTTCGTATCAATGACGTGTACGTCATGTGGAAGTGCAGTTCTTTAAGGGTCAAAAATCCATAGCCTTTGATTTGGTTTGTTATACGGTGAATATGTTGTATCAAAACCGCAGTATATCGAGTGGTTTGCATCTTACAAAAATGGTGATCAAAGACATAGAGTGGCCCACATAACAAAATTTGTCATTACAACTCTTCAGTTAGGATTACGAACTAGTTTACATCACCATTTCTGTTGTGTGTTCATTTTATACATGAGTCGACTCCAAGCATTTGATATTTTTGAGAACCTTTCATGGCAATTTTTTATTTATTCCCAGAGATTTTGCCAAAAATCTGTTGAGAGGAAGTTGCCGCTGAAATATTTTTTCATGTTTCTTTTTGTTAGAAATGTCGGAGCTGGTATTAGAATACTGTCTTACGTTTAATAAGCCAGCACACTACTTACTATACTATGTTTTAAAAACCATAAATTGGAGAAACATTACTCGATCAAGATTAGTGACAGACTCATAAAGAACTTACACAATGATTAGGTCTAACTCAAGCAGCCAAAGCTCAAAGCGTTTAAAAACACGTAAGGTGTTCCAAAAGAAATAAATTGGGTGCAACTGAAGCCAATAGACGTTGAAAGATGATTTTGTTGGATCCCAGCTTACGGTCGATCTTGGCTCCGCCGTTACCGCCATATTAGTCTGGAGATCAAGCACAGGCTCACTTTTGCCACTGCTACTATGGTATCAATAGGCAATTGAGCAGAAAAGACCTCTCTCGTACGTCAAAACAAATGCTCTACAAGACGCTTGTCCTCTCCGTGCTTCTTTATGCCGCAGAGGCATGCAGCAGCCTTGAGCGTATTCGAGAGAAAACTCCTACGTAAGATCTTCGGTCTAGTGCGAGTTGGCGATGATTTCCGCATACGATACAACAGTGAGCTGTAAGAGCTACTACCTATTAATATCCAGCAGTTGCGCTGTCTCATGGTCATGTCGTTCAAATAGAGGAGGATGCTCTGGCGAGACGGGTATTTGATGGAGAATTTTGCGGAAGTCGGCGAAGAGGGCGACCTTGTTTGCGTTGTAAGGTCCAAATCGAGGAAGCCCTGTCATCGATTGGTGCTACCAACTGGCGAAGGCAGAGGTGCCTGGAAGGATGCCTTAAAGCAGGCCGAAATCCCTTAATTGGGTTGTTAATGGCCAATTATGTAAGTAAGCAAGAAATGCCATTTGATTGCTGTAAAAAGAAAGCGGTTTTGTATTGAATGTTCACTCGCAACGAAGAAACATTTCTTTACGATAATGTAAATCGCAAGAAATCATATGTGAAACCATTGACAATGAGTAAAATCAACGGCCAAGCAGAATAGCCATTGCGCCAAGCTAATGATCTAAACTTGGTAGGATAAGGAGGGTGTGATCCATTGTGAGCTACAAAACGCCAGACCTGTACAGACATAAATAAATTCGTTGGAAGAACACATTGGCCGAAGATCATTTTGAAATCCAATCTGATATGCTGTTGCAATTTTCTTTGGGGATAACGCTCGACCACATATTGCGACGCCGGTCAAAAACTATTTGGAAAACAGTAAATGGGAAGATTTATTTCACCTGTCATATAGCCCAAATTTTGCAACTCTGACTACCATGTCACCGATCAAAACTGAGAGCAATCTCGTGGATAGACTCAAATAAAAAAGATTTCAAAAATAATTTCATTTGCGACGTAATACCCTCTTGAATAGAGCTAAAAACTACATAGTCTAGTCGCCAGAGTGTTGGCTTATTAGACGTTAGGCCACGATTCAAACCCCAGGTATCTCGAGCGAAACGAAAAATGAACAAATATTTCTTCGGCGAACTTCCTTTCAACAGATTTCAACAAAACAGTAATAAGTCCTTCAATAAGAAGATTGCATACTTTTAAATAACTGACTCTCCCACAAATTACCTTAATATACTCCGTGTTAATGAAAATCCCTCTGATTTTGGACAACAACTTGAACAAAATGAATTCTTTTTTTGGTCATTTATTTTCCCACTCTCATCATTCAACCTCTTGTTCTATTATTCTCTCTCTCTCTCTATCTTATATTCTTGCCACTTACAACAACAAACCCATAAAATTGATGGAATATTGGGGTTTAACGGAATTGTGTCACAACAAATAGTTCACCTGCATACATCAACCGAGAAGAGAGAATCGTTTACCCACTACAATGTAATATCATGCACAGCAACAACACCACACCAACTATGGCATACTCGTTTGTACATGATGGTGTTGGTTGGTATTCAATATATTTGGCGCACTTACTACACTTTGTTGTTGTTGTGATATGTGGTTGTAACAATATATGTAGGAATGTGTAAATATGTGTGTGTATTTATAAAGGGAGAGAGTGTTAAAATTTAATTAAATTCACAATATGATCCAATCTGTGCATCAAATTTCCACTTGATTTTATGTGTACACTGTACAATGTGTGTGCTAAGAGAGTTTGAGTTCACAGTTGAATAGTTTTTCAATTTTTGTTTAAATATTCACAAATTTGGCAGAGAAAATCTCTCAATCTCACAATCTCAATTAAACTGAAGTAAAACGTCATAGAAAATTAATTCTAAAAGATTGATTACGATTGATTCACTTATTTTTCGTGTGAAGTTTCTTGATGTGTACTTGAACAGTTTTGCTATAAATGAAGCTATTTTGGAACAGATATAGGAAAAGACAATAAGGGTAGAGGGAGTTAAAAATTCAACATAGAATTTAAGATCTTTGTAAACCAATTGACACAAAATTTCCAAAAAGTTATTCACACAATTCATTTGAAATGGTTTTTCTAGTTTGAAGTGCTTTCTTTTGATTTCTTCCTCTCAGCAGTCAAATACTCTGAGAGTAAATAAAATTACCACGAAATGTTTCTCAGTAAACAGTAGGTCGCGCTACTCATGTATTGCGATCTTGATTAAAGGGTTGTAATGCCCAACTAAGTAAGTTAAGATAGAATTTGATATGAAGTAGGGTAACTATGTTTAATAAATTTCATATCTGATGCTGAATATATCGGTGAGTGGGCTATCTATTGCTTTAAATTTGAATCATCGGTTATTTCGAATCTAGCAAAACTTATGTCATTCTATTCTGTCACAAAATTCAGTATCTGATCTCCACTGAACGTAATGAATCGATTTACGCTTGAGCAACGTTGGGATTTATTGGACATTTATTTCCAAAGCAAATACAATTTTAGTCAGAAATTGCACGAAAATGCCGTACAAAATTTTGTCGCAGAGTGCCCGGTATACGGAAGTTTATTGCTAAAGTTCCTGAAACTGATGACATTGTTAATGCGCTAAGGCGAGAGCGTGCACGTACAGTGCGTACACACGCAAATATTGAAGCTGTGAATCAAAGTGTGCGTGAGAATCCATGAACATCAACTCATCATCGTTCTCAAGAATTGAACATTCCATGCACCAGTTTACGTCGAATTTTGTGAAAAGTTGTCGGTATGACGTTTAACAAAGTCCAATAGTTTCAGGAGTTGAAGCCGCATAACTATTCGCTTCGTTTTCCCTTCGCTAAATGGGCCAACAAGAAACTGCACGATCAAGTCGATTTTGCCTAAAAAATTCATCTTTTCGGATGAAGCTCATTTGCATATTGGTGGGTACGTTAGCATAAGCAAAATAGTCGTATTTGGAACTCAGAAAACCCATACGTGGTCCTACAGAAGCCAATGCACCCATTACGAGTGACTGTTTGCTGTGGCTTGGGGAACGAAGGCATCATTGGCCCATATCTCTTTGAAAATGAGGACAGCGAAACCACTACGGTCATTAGCGACACCTATCGCACCATGATAACCGATTTTTTTGTACTCGTTCTTCAAGATATTGTTGTGAACTATGTTTGGTTTCAATAGAATGTTGCAACTTGAAACACATCTCATGCCACAATCGATTTATTGTGTCAAACGTTTGAAGGCCATTTAATTAGCTGAAATGGGGATGCCAACTGACTGCCAAGAAGTGGCGATTTGACACCATTGGACTATGTTCTGCTGGTCGCTGTTAAGGAAAGTGTTGTGCCGACAAACCAGAGCCAATTGAGCATTTGAAGGCCAATATTCGTGATGCCATTGCCCAAAAAAGTGCACGTAAATTGGTCCGATCGAATGACGTACTGTAAGGTCAACTGCGGCAGCCATATGAATGAAATGATATTCCATTTCAAACTGCAATTGTACCTCATAAAAAAATAATATACTTGGCAAACCGTTTCAAACGGTTTTTGTTTTCATGCATTTTTAAATTGAAACTCTTAAAGTACCCACTCTATATATTTGAAGAATTTCATACACGATACTAAAGATAAAATAGAAACTTAAGTATTTTTTCGCTTTTTGAATTGTCAATCGAAATAACAAATCCTTTATATTGTCTGGTATTTGCCTTGCCTAATAAATTTTAAATAAAAGAAATAAAAACTACATGAGTATAATTGTTTTCCCCAATTTTCCTATAGTATTTGGAAAATAAATATTTAAATGCATATACATATTAAGTAGACAACTTACCAATTAATTGCTTTTAAATCCTTTAAATATTAATTAAAATATTTTAATAATCTGTAGCTTTTGCTTTTAACAAAATTAGGTTTTTAAAGCAAATTTTGGATTTCACTGTCACTGGAAGTTAAATCTGAAAAAAAGCAAAAAGAAATTGAAACAATTTATAAATTTTAAGTTAATTAAATAAATACTACATAAGTTGTTATTATTGTTTAAAATAAAAAATAAATATAACAAAATAAAATAACAAATATTGAACGAAACATGGTTTGCGATCTGAAGTCGCTGTAGTCTAGTAGATAGTGTATTGACTTATTAATCGTAATACCATGGTTCAAAGCCAGGTCAGATATCACCAATAAGACAATAAATGTGCAAAAACTATTTATTCGGCGACTACAAAGTTAATAGATTCTTAAAAATTCGAAATCCGAAGTCAAGTATAAACTGAAGGTCCCGCCGCTGACGTATAAAATTAATACACACAACATAAGTGGTGTGATAAGCTAGGTTGTAATCCTGACTAAAGGGTTGTAATGACCAATTTTGTATGTATGAGTGAAAGAGTGCAAAGCCTTGAACACTTAGGCAGTCCACCACGAATGGGGGACTTCAAATGCCCAATGTCTCTGAGTTGTCGGCATAATACTTTTCTTTAACGACGCCCCACAGAAAATAGTCCAACAGTGTCAAATCACAGCATCTTGGTGGCCAGGTTCTTTCGGCTAATTAAACGGTTATCAAACGTTTGATATAGTAAATCGATTGTGGTATGACATGTGTGGCAAGTTGCACCATCCTATTAGAACCAAACATCGTTCACTTTAATACCATGAAGATCGGGTAAAAACCATTATCATGGCACGATAGGTGTTTGACCGTAATGAAATATCAAAGAAATATGAGACAATGATGTCTCCGCTCCACAAGCCGCACCAAAAAGTCACTCGTAATGGGTGCATTGGTTTCTGTAAGACTACGTGTGGGTTTTCCTAGCCTTAAATACGGCAATTTTGCTTATTAACGTACCCACCAAGATGAAACGAGGTGATTTTTTCATCATCGTGCAGTTTCTCGATGGCCCAATAAATTCCAACGTTGTTCAAGAGTAAATCAATTCATCACATTCAGTGGAGATAAGATATTGAATTTTGTGACAGAAAAGAACCACATAAGTATTGCCAGATACGAAATAACCGATGTTTCAAATTTAAACATAATTAAACCGATGTGCAGAACTCTTATGCTAAACAGGTAATTGGTCTGCTGTAGCAGGTTCTCGGATAATTGTGCTGCCATTTATCGTTGTCTAGAAACAACACGCTCCGAGTATGTGCTGTAGTGATGGGGAACCTTAATAAGCGTTGATATATAATTTTTTCCTCCCTTAGCTTGATTAGTCTCTATATTTCTGAAGTTCTTCATACTGGTTTTTAGTTAGTTGTACCTCCCTCGTTATTACTATATTAGCTACACAGCAAAAACTATTTTTGTATTCCATTGACTGCCGTCATATTGAGATATGAATATCTCTTGCATGTTGTACGCAACTCAAGGTATAATAAAATCCAAAAAAATACCAAGCCCTATCCCTATGAGACAATTGAGTTATAAGTTTGTCTGTCTGATTATTTTTTTTTTTAAACGAGAACTAAAGTATTCCACGGACCAACGTCAAAAGGCTATCCAAAGCCTGATATTCTGTGTGATAAGATTGTTTATGCTCATGGCTTCTGTTTTCTGGATATTTACTTCGGGTTTAACAGGAAATGCTAATCCTTCCAGATTTGCTTGTTTCGCTTGCGAGTTGCATATCTTGTGTGAGAGTAGCAAATATTATCGGTCAGAATTCAAATCTTTGAGTTGATGTGAATTGCTTTTCTCTTCGAACAGGAGACTTCGATCATGATTTTATACTACACGTTGCATTCTGATGCTCCAAATGTGTGGGCCGGAGAGTTCTGCAACCTCGTGCTTTCGATGATACTCTAATGATTTTCTGAATGATTTTCTAGGTTACTCCTTTCGTTGTTAATGCTTTCCATATAAAAAAGTCCGTGGGATGATATCAAAGGATTTGAAATCGAAAAGCAGTAGATAAGTGGGAACATGCCATTCAATTTGTTGCTGGGTTATAAGACTAGAAGGCGCCTATTTAATCAGAGACTTGTGTGTTCATTATCGGTGATATATTCTTCAAAATTTTGCGACACTTTTAGGCAATTTATAGCCACGACTAAAAATATAAGCAAACAATGCTCTTTTCATACTATGGTGTATCGATTAACGATAATAATTCAGAAACTTAAATTAAAAAAAAAAATAAAATAAAATAAAAAAAGATTTATCAGTCCCGTCAACAATTTTAACATCATCATCGCCAACATCGTCCTTGTCATCGTCATTATGTTGTCACTAAAGTTGACGTTCACTTCTACGAACAAAAGCCCTCCTATCCCACATCCCATCAATTCGTACGCACAAACACACTCTACTACAACTATCCACACAATGAATTTCAAACAGGCAAATAACTAAACAACCACATGGGGCGGACAGAGAATTAAAGTTGCGGGGAAGCGAGGCAACCCAACCAACCAACGATCATTGACTCAGGTCAGTTTACGATATCGGGCCATAAGCATGCTTAGCTGAGCTGCTTAAACAAATACATGGCATGTGGTTGTATACACCTATTTGTTATCTTCTTTATACAATTAAAACCAACACACACATGAACACATACTTGTTAGAGTGGTTTTTGAAGCCATCACCACTACCATTACATGTTTGGCAGAGTACTTGACAGAGAGCGCCATAGGCTGAGAGAGCCACAATAATTGTCAATATTAACGTTAAACTAGAGAAATAAAACACCAGCAACAATGTTCAGACAAAAATCCGGTTTCTCTCACTCTTTTTCTCATTTATTTTCTGTTTAGAATACTGGTGTGACAACAAAGAAAACGAATTAAATTACAATTCAACGATATTTTTAGTTTAAGCCTAAACTACACTCAACCCCAGTTGTATACGGTACTAACAATAATATTAAAATCATTTAAGGAGAATAACGTATGAAAATGGGTTTGAGTGTATGTAATCAATACATACATACATACAAGTATTGCTTCCATGCATGCCCATATGGAGACACTCAACTCTAACTTTCTTAGCAATTAAACAATAAAAAAAATATTTATAGCCACCGAATAAATTATAACTACACTTAGACAAATTTAAAGATCGATCAGCGAGAAAAGGTACTGTACTAAACTAAGCTATTTGATATTTGTGTAGGATAAGAAAAATATTTTATTCCAAAAGCTTGCGATCTTAAAATTAAATTTCAATTCTGCATTTGTGAAGATCTGATTAAAGAAACGTTTAAGACCATTTCAAAAGGTACTGAAAAAATATATAGGATTATCCATTTCGTGGTTTCAAAAGTAAACGTAAATAAAACATATATAAAATATTTTTTTCATTATATTTCTTTTTTTATTGTAAAGTTTGAACGTTGATATTATGTGTGAAACACTACATCATTTAAATGACCTCCACGCGAAGTGTTGCAAGCATTGATTTTTTTGAGGTAATTTTCGACCACTTTTTGACACATATTGGGCGGTATCTCAGCCATAAGTGCTCAAGAGTTGAAGGCTTATCTGCATAAACACGGTCTTTCGCGTAGCCCCACAAAAAAGTCTAATGGTGTCAAATCGCACGATCTTGGTGGCCAGCTGATATCGCCACGACGAGAAATTACGCGGATAGGAAATGTCTCTTGCAATAAAGCCATATTCGCTCGAGTTGTGTGGCATGTTGCACCATCTTGTTGAAACCACATATTCTCCAAGTCGTATTCTTCAATAGCAGGCAAAAAAAGTCGGTTATCATATGACCATAACGCTCCGATGATTCCATTATCCTTTTCGAAGAAGTAAGGTCCAATCACTCCTTCGGACCAAAGAGCGCACCAAACAGTGACTTTTTCTGGATGTAATGGCCTCTCTTCAATTACTTGAGGATTCTGAGGACCCCAAATACGACAATTTTGTTTATTAACATACCCACCGAGTGCGAAACGTGCTTCATCGCTGAAGAAAATTTTGTGCGATACGTAGCTGTGGCAGAATCACCCTTTTTGTAGTAGGCTTGATAATTTTTATGCGTTGTGTGATAGTTAAGCGATCCATTTTCGTCAATGTCAGACTTTCAACTGAAAATAAAAATTGGTTTCACAATTTAGTTTGACAGATGTCGAATTCCAGTCCCATACTTTTGAAACCACGAAATGGATAACCCTTTATAACGATCGCTATAACACAGTACTCAACCGTAATAAGGGTACTTTACACTGAAAAGAAAAATTGTGGCAAGAGTGGAATGTAAAGGAAAATCTGCAATTCAATCCAAAGATGATAGTTACACACCATCCATGTCGGATGACTCGGAATGGAATGGAAAGAGTAAGAGATGTGATCCCAATACGGTACACAGTATACTCGTAGTACGTCGCACGAGAGTCCATTAAGATCGGTCTGGCAGTAAATGAGGGCAAAACGAAGTATATGTTGTCGGCAAGCAGGGGCATGCGGCGTATTGGATCCCAGATTACGGCCGATAATTATACTTTTGATACGGTCAAGGAATTTATTTATCTTGACTCCGCCTTTACCACCAAAAATGATGCCAGTCTGGAGATCAAGCGCAATATTACTATTGCCAACAGGTGTCACTATGATCTCACTGAGTAACAAAGACCTCTCTCGTACGACAAAACTAACACTTTATAAGACACTCATACTACCCGTGCTTCTTTCTGGCGCAGAGGCATGGACCCTATTAAGTACAGATGCAGCAGCCTTGAGAGTATTCGAGAGAAAAATCCTACATAAGATTTTCGGTTCAGTGTGATTTGGCGATAATTTCTGCATTCGATCCAACAATGAGCTGTATGAGCTCCTCAACGACATGGACGATGTTCAACGTATATTAACATCCAGCGGCTACGCAGGCTCGGCCATTTGGATATTCAAATTGATGAGGATGCTCCGGAGAGACTGGTATTTGCTGAGGAATTTGCGGAAGGAGACCCTTTTCATTGATTGGTGTGACTAACTGGAGAAGGCACGCAACAACGAAAGTAAAGGCTTCGGGAAGTATGTTTTAAGGCAGGCCGAAATCCCTTAATCGGGTTGTTAATGGCCAAATTAAGTAAGTAAGTATAGTATGTTCCTACACAAGATACGAAAGATAATAATTTGATTGATATCCGAAGAATATGAATTTCATCGAATTTCTACATCTGCTCAAAGGTTTGGATGAGGATCGGAAGAATAATTTCTCTTGACATAAATGTCCAGACAATCAAGGTCATGAATAATAGCAGTGTCATCACAGAGAACAACATACTACAAGTACAACAAGTTGAATGCCTACATGGTTCTTGCAATCCATGCAGTAGATTAAATTATTTTGCCGTATACATGTGGATCAACAACGTATCAAGGAACAAGAGCATTAGTTTATGGTCCTAAGCCAGTAAGGAAGCATAGAATCAATATATGTCATCGAAAGATGTGGTCAATTCAAACTGGGTAGGAGATATAAAAGATAGGAAATTACTACAGTATCTTACAGTCAGTCCGCTATTTAAGCACTCGGCTCTCATGATATTAAATAGGAGATATTGTGGTACTGTCTGAAAAATATAAGTCAGCCTGGTGGGTCCTCGGCAATTACAAAATAGACGAGTTTGCATGGAATTCCAGGAGCTAGAATCCTTTTTTTGTCTTGAGCTAAAGGTAGGAATTTTTGAAAGGCACTTTTGTCCCAATAAAACTGTGCACAATTCACCATCACTGATGCCCAGGTACTAAACCCACCCGCTATATTCTTCAACCACTCTCCGCTTGGTTAGCTTTAAAGCTTTCTTACAATAAATTAAATTTTCTCTTCGCACCTTCAATCTTCGGAGCTCAAGCATAATCCCTATCATTCGCTGAATGTGGTGACTTCATAGATATTCAGAATTCAACATCTTCCCCATACGTCGTTTTGGCCCAAAACTCGTTTCCCCAGGCCATCTAAATCTGGGACAGGAAATTAAAATTAAAAAATCCCTTTCAGTGAAAAGGCATGCTCAACCAGAGGAAAGATAAAAAGGGGCAAAGAATCTTCTTAATCCAAGTGGGTTTGAAGCAATCGGCACTTTTGTTGTTGAATTATAATAAGATATGAGCCATGCATCAGACGATGAAGAAATAACCTACAGCCGATAACAGGTCTTTTGAAAGGGCACTATAGACTCAGCATAGACTTATTTAGAATAGAAATTTTCGCGAACCCAGCTTGTAGATTCTGTCAAGATGAGTGAATCACATTCTTTGAACCTGTGAGGCATTAATGCATATCAGAAGGAACACCAGGGAATTGACAGTATGACACCGAGCATCATTCTGTGGCTTATCAGGGTAACGGGTTTGATCAGGACATTATAGGGGAACCCTATGAGGAGTGTACAATAGACTGATCTTCACCTCAGTAATAATAATAATGCAGAATGGTATCATCGAACTACTGACTGGAAATAGAAGCAAAAAGCAGACTCAACGGAATGAGAGAGGTGTTCTTTCGACTTGTAACCAGTGCAGAGGGTCTCATAAATATCCAAGTGAACGAATTTTGGAATGTTTAACGCATATATCAAAATTACTTTCTTACACACAACACTATTACAAAACAATTCGTGGTATTCACCAACAAGACGCCTACTGGAGACAATACGCCTCTGAGATTTAATAAAATTGCCATGAAGAGTTTCATAAAAAATCTGTCTTTTGGAGTCGACTTTAAAGTCGAAAAAAATTGTTTTTGAATTTTGCTTGTATTTCGTTGATTTTCTTTTTCTCAGTGTATTTATAACCAAAATATTTTTGATTTTAATTGACGATCACATCATAAATCAAATATTGTCGTTAAACTTGCTATTCAAAGATACATTTTTTACCAACTTCTTGTTTTTATTTCTTTTGCTTTAACTTTTTAGCCGTTTTTTCTGTGAAGCATTATTTCGACCAAAATTCTACAAAAGAAAACTAAAATTGAAATGAGAGTTTTTTCTCTCTCTCTCTTATTTAGTTTCATAATTTCATTGTTCGTTAAAACTATAGAATCACAACTAAATACCAAACAAAACTACAAGCACATTTTATTCAATTTGAATACAAAACTACAAAAGAAGAAAAAAGTTGAAAAACTTTGTTTTGATTAAAAACAGCATAAGTTTTGGACATGTTCGCAGAATAGAAAGACATAGACAAAGTGGAAATAAATTTAATAAAAATAACTGAAAAGTATTAAATTGAAACCAAAAATATTTCTTTTTATAACATTTTAGTTGCGTTTTTAATTCAAAAATGAAAATTTTTTTTATTTGAATTTAAGTTGAAGGAAAAACAGAATTAAATTCTGAAAGCAAAAGATTTCTCTTTAGTAGGTTATTTTAGGTTAGCGGGTAGCTTGCCTTTCAGAGGCGAGTTCACTCGAAGGCCCATATGGCCCATTGTATAAACCAGTGTGAGGTTAACCCACTTGTCATGATCTCTTAGTGGTGGATTTGAACTACCTCGAGCTCCGGATGAAACCGCTCAGTTCCCTTAGTGGCACGTTCGCCACCATTCTCAGATCTTCAAACGTTCCGTCACCCAATAACCGATGATGTCCCGTTCTGAAGTGCAGGCCACTCGCATAAAAGGATACGGATTCCGTTTCCTACACAGTTTCTGCAGTAATCCTGGTGGGTCAGATCGAGCCTGTCAGCGACGTTGCCAAAAGCGTAGTGTCCCGTGTTAATTCTTTCAAGCACCGATGCAGCAGCCTTGGGAGTATGCGGTCCAGTGTGAGTTGGCGATGATTTCCGCATTCGATCTAATAATGAGCTGTATGAGGTCCTCAATGGCATGGCATTTGTGCAGCTCATTAACATCCAGCAGCTACGCTGTCTGAGCCATATCGTTTGGATTGAATAGGATGCTTCGGCGGGATGTGTATTGGATACGGCGAGTAGCGGAAGTTAGCGAATGGTACGACCTACGTTAGAATGACTAAACGGAGAAAGCTCTGTCATCGATTGATGTGATTCAAAACGATGAGTAGATTCGAATCATACTTATAATTTCTGACACTTATATGCATTCATACTTATTTTAATGTCATACTCATACTACTCATATTCAAAGTTTGAAATACTCATCGTACTCATACTTAACAATACGCATGATGTTATTGATTTCGACTATCCTTACACTCAACATTTACAAGAATCACGAAATAAGTATGATTCGCGTACGAACCCTACAGTACTCACTAGAAGGTTGTGTGTCTGCTCTGCTCGCTGTCTTTGTCTTTTTTGTTTATATGTCTTTCTTCTTTCTTTGTAAATGCAACAACAACTAAGTCTGGAAATTTTGATGAATGATTCGAATCACTCGAATCAATTATGAGTATTATAAGTATTTTTCTAAATTTATAAATCTGAATGAGTAGGCATATGAATCAAACATATTTCGAACATTATGAGTTTGATGTCAACGTTGTACTCATACTCATTGCAACCCGTACTTATAAATTAATGTTGTTGTGAGTACGAATGAATCAGAGTAGTTGGATTTCAATACTGTTGACTCACTCATACTCAAAATTTCATGAATACTTATGAGTAGCGAAAAAGCGATTCATTGCAGATCTCTGGTGACCAACTGAGAAGAAGCAGAGGCGTTTGGAAAGATATGTTAAAGCATGCCGAAATCCAACAAATGGAGTGTAAAAGCCAATTAAGAAAAAACTAGAGAAAAGTAAACGGCATTCGTTACATGAGCTTGATAATGGAATTCTTTTAACCTCAAAAAGACGGCGTGAATGCGGACGACATGTGTTTTTTTTTCAAATTTGTTACAAATTATTCTATTTTTTGTTGGATGAATGAACTCATTTTCAAACCACATACGTCTCTTAATAAATTTCCCACAAAAACATGTCCAATTTCTATCCAAATATTATTAGCTGCTGTCAGTTATCTAACCAAACCGCTACAAATTTAATTACATTTCGTAACACATCTGTACCTGTTGCTCTTAAACTTCATGTGGCTGTCAAACCAAGCTGCCATTTCAAGCTTCTATTTTCCCAAAAAAGATAGAAATTTGATGTAATTTTTTGAACAACACAATTTACACACACAAAATGAGAATTGATAGATGGAATAACACATTAAATAACCATAAATCATGTTATATCTAATAATTATTGTGAAGTCAAAAAAGAAAAAGAAAAAACAAACCAAAAATACTCTGTAATTAATCATACAAAATAGAAGATATGCCCTTGAACATATTTAAACGATAAAATAGACACACAAAGAATGAAATGCAGAACAAAAGAAGGAAATTTCCGATTATTTATGTTTTACATACGATTACGAACCACATTTCATATTCTGCCTTTAAAAGTTCCATTAAAAATAGAATAGAAATGGAATCATAAAAAAGGGGAGGTAATCTTCCACCGCTTATGCAATGAAATGAAGGAATGAAAGAGTTACGAAGTCAGAAAAGTAACAAAGTGAAGATGCAATAATTGCATGGATATTTAATGGATACAAGTTACAGTATCTTAAAAGAAAAGCAAATGAAAAGAAGATCTAAAGCAAGTAAGAGACACGAAGTGTTAGTGTAAGCCACCTATTTCAAACCCTACGTTAAAATAATCATTAATCAACCACCTTACGATTTGCAGTCAGTGCTATGGGAACTCAGGCCTTACGAATGTTTACAGAGGATATGGGAAAGACTAACAAAATTCATGTATGAAATATGGATTTCTTGCGTGTGTTAATTTTATTCATGAGTGGTGGAATCTACGGTTTAAAGTCGATTTCGAACAACAGATTTTTTTTGAGAAACTTTTAATGGGAATTTTATCGGGTGGGCCACCTAAAGGTTTAAATTTGAATCATTAGTTACTTTGAATCTGGCATTCATTCTATTCTGTCACAAAATTCAGTATATTATCTCCACTGAACGTAATGAATCAATTTACGCTTGAGCAACGTAAGGGTTTACTGGGCCAACGAGAAACTGCACGATGATGTCGATTTTGCAAAAAAAATCATCTTTGTGGATGAAAGCTTATTTTCATCTTGGTTGGTACGTTAATAAGCAAAAATTGCCATATTTATGGCTCAGCAAATCAAAACGTGGTCTTACAGGAGCCAATGCATCCATTACGAGTGGTGCGGAGACATCATTGGCCCATATTTCTTTGAAATTGAGGGCGGCGTAACCATTACGGTCAATGCCACACCGCTCATGGCACCATCGATTTATTGCGTCAAACGTTTGGTGGCACCCTATCAGCCGAAATTGCAAACTCGAGAAGCTGCGATTTGACCTATTTGGACTATTTTTTGGGGTTGTGGCCATTGCCGAGAAACGATCCCATACGCTCGAAAAAGTGCAAAAGTGCCAAATGAATGAAGGAATATTCCATTTATAACCGGAATAATTGAACTTCACAACAAGAAAATAACTATTAAACTGCTTTTGTTTTATTGCATTTTTAAATTTAAACCATGAATTGACCCACCCTATATTTTATTCGCAGAATTTTTACCAGAAAACTGTGAGAGGAAATTGCCAAAGAAATATTGAATCACAGGCGGTTGTCTAATAAGCCAATAGACTAGGACGCCTTTAAAGCCAACATAGATCATGCGAGCTATCAAATTCAGTTTGATTTATGCGTCAGAGTCAATGAACATTTGGCATTTCGAATGCACTTCACCCAGGGAAGCCAAGGCGGGCATTTGAGCGATTATTTATATTCCACACACAATGTTGTCAACATGTCTTTCGAATATTTTAAAACTTGTAGTCGCCGCAGTCTCTTACGTAGTGTGTTGACTTATTAGGCCATGAGACCATGGCTCAAACCCCAGGTCAGACATTTTTTAACAAAACGAAGTACGAAAAAATATTTCTTCGGCAATTGCCTTTCAGCAGATTTCTGGCAAAAGCTCTGTGAAGTAAATATATTTGCCACGAAGAGGTTTCTCAAAAATCTTTCGTTCAGTGTCGACTTTAAACTTTAGGTCTCACCACTCACGTATAAAATTAACACCCACAACGTAAGTGTTGAGAGAAGATAGTTCGTAGTCCTGGCTAAAGGGTTGTAATGACCAATTATGTATGTATGTATGTTTAAGTAATTCAAATTATTATGAAATTTTTGTGGATATCTTTAACTAGGACATGCTGGAACATATTGTTGTGCCCAGTGCTGGGAAACTTTATTCTTTCACCATAAGGTAACGCTGCCTGACATTCTTAGGTTAATGGAATGGCTTTCAAAAAACATTTCCCCATTTTCCTATTATTATTCCTTTGCTTCGTATGCTTCATATTTCATTATAAGATTGCTCTTCTATAACAGGTTCTAGAAGGATAGGGTTGCCATCTGTCTGCCATGAAAAGGTTTCTAAAAAATCTGTCGCTCGAAGTCAACTTATAACTGTAGATCCCGCTACTCATGTATAAAATTAACACACACAACATAAGTGGTTTGAGAAACTAGCTCGTAATACCGACGTAATACCTAATTATGTATGCATGATAAGAAACACTTTATGAAGGATCTGATAATGAAAGTAATTGTTGCACCACTAATGCTAGTGTAGGGTATTCGAAAGCAAAAGCAAATGAAAGAAAACATCAACATGTAACACCTGTGCTATGTACCAATGACAGTAATATGCGCTGTACAGTAAAGTCATGACATGCGCAAGTGCAACTGTTATGAAAAATATACAACACAAATGCTGTTATGCCACTTCTGTGT
Source organism: Sarcophaga subvicina (assembly GCA_936449025.2). Classification (NCBI taxonomy): domain Eukaryota; kingdom Metazoa; phylum Arthropoda; class Insecta; order Diptera; family Sarcophagidae; genus Sarcophaga; species Sarcophaga subvicina. The sequence continues at coordinate 28,511,139 of OW388084.2, forward strand.
ATGCCAACACAGAACTTAACATGAGGCCAAGTTGAGGAGGCATACAATTAAGTTTTATATATTGCATGAATGCATGAATCCGTATGAATATACATACATACATATGTACCTACATATGCAGCTGCACTATAATAATTCTTAAGGATCTACATAACCACACTATTTGAGTCTGAATATAGAGAAACACACACACTTGTAAATATCCTACTAGAGTAGACCATTCCACAAAAAGTCTGCTATTAAAAATAATAGCAACAAAAACAAAAACTATGAGTAGATTGTGTTTAGAAACCCAACCGGTTTAAAACGGGCAGATTTCTTTTCCTTTTTAATGAAAACGCAACACACAACACTGGAAATATATTTTTGCTGCAACAACTGGTGGAGCAAAAAAAAAAATAAAAAAATGAAATGAAAATGTTTAGTAAAAGGAAAAACAAAAATATTTTTTTTTGGAATCAATGTGCCACATACCAAATACCAACGCGCACCGCATCAAATTTTGCGTACCCTCGATAAAGATGCTACAGAAAAACCGGATTTAATTTGAAATAAAAAAGGAACAGGAAAATATATTTACAAGGGGACGATATTGATGAATTCAATTATAAAGTTGATTAAAATCATTGATTACATGCTTATCAGTATAAAAAGCTTAAAAGTATTTACAGATGCATGGATTTTAATTGCGGATTTTTAATTGAAATTAAAGATCGTCATCTCAACAACATCAACTACATTCATCAACAATGAACGTCACTCAATACTACTTCAAAAATCTACTTGTATGTATTGCATTGGAAGTCGCCGAAGACGAAAAGCCAGGGTTCGAGCCCCAGGCCAGACATCAAAATAAAATACAAAAAGTATTTCTTCGGCGACTTTCTCTCAGCAGATTTATGGCAAAAACTCTGAGAGTAAAAGTTTCTCAAAAATCTGTCGTATATAAAATTAAAACACTCAACATGAGTGGCGTGAGAAACTGGGTCGTAATCCTGACTGAAGGGTTGTAATGACCAATTATGTATGTATGTATGTATTGCATTCCGGCACTGGGCCTTCTTACTAGGTAACGACAGTTAGCAACCCTATCCTTCTAAGACCTGCTACAGCAGACCAATCTCCTGCTTAGGTAGAAGACCGTGATGATAATGATAATGAAATGAAGTAAAGAAATAATAAGAAGATAGGGAAGTGATTTGTTACAGTCATTCAACTAACACAGGAAAGTCAGGCAGATGGCAACCCTATCATTCTGGAATCTGCTACAGAAGACCAATCTCCTGCTTTGCCAGAAGACCAATTTCCTGCTTAGCCCAAAGAACATGTGTAATGATATTGAAATGAAGCAAAGAAATAATAGAAAGTTAATGAAATGATTTCTGAAAGCCATTCAACTAACACAGGAAGTTCAGACAAATGACAACCCTATCTTTCTAGAACGTACTACGGGAGAGCAAACTTTTGCTTAGCCAGAAGAACTTGGTTCATGATATTGAAACGAAACAAAGTAATACTAAGAACATGGGGAAATGATTTGTGAAAGCCATTCATTTACCAAAGGAAATTCAGGCGGATGGCAACCCTATACTTCTAAGAGTTGCTACAGAAGACCAATCTCCTTCTTAGGCAGAAGAACTTGGTTAATGACAATGAAACTAAGCAAAGAAAAAACAAAAAGATGGGGAAATGTTTTGTGACAGGCATTCCCTGCACTAGTCCCAATATATTTTCACAGACGGTGTTATTAAAGTATGAAGCAACAATTGTTCCATTATGTCTTAGTTAAAGATATCAAAAAAAAAAACGCATAATAATTTGAATTACTCAACCAATTTCGGCTTAATTACAATCAATTTAATTTAAATAAAAAAGATAGGAACTTGAAATCAACCCTAGCGATCATATGTGTACATGCATACATACATAATTGGTCATTACAGGATTACCACCTAGCTTCTCTCACCACTTATGTTACGTGTTTTAATTGTATATGTGAATGACAGAACCTATGGTTTAAAGTCGATTCCGAATGATAGATTTTTAGAGAAACTTTTCTTGTCAAATTTAATTTACTCTCAGAGTTCTTGCCAGAAATCTGCTGAGGAAGTCTCCCGAAGAATATGTTTTCATATTTCGGTTCTGATGGAGATGTCTGACCTGGTGTTTGAACCGTGGCCTCACGTCTAAGAAGCCAACACACTACCTACTAGACTACGTCGTCTTCATGATACCAATATCGTGCAATTTGTTACATTTTCTATTGACTTGTGGAGCTGCAGGCGTATGCGAATAAGCCACAAGCCAGAGTGAACATTAAAGCCTATACCCTTCGAACAAATTCAGCCTAATTTTTGCATGAGAATCATGGAAAGTTTGGCATTCCGAATGCGTTCGATTCAGAGACCATGTCATACTGCATACATAATGCCATCAATTTGGTTTTTCAAACGAGAGACAGATTTTAACAAACTTTTCATTGCAATTTTATTTTACTCTCAGAGACCCTCAGAAGACTGCTGAAGACTGAATGCCATCAATTTGGTTTTTCAAACAAATAAAAAATTTCGATGATATGTCACACACAATTTTTTTATTTTTTCTTTAATTTAAAGGTGGGAAGTACTTAATGAACGAACCGTTATAAATAGGCAATGAAAGTCTCTCTGTTATATAAAATTAAAAGTAAAAATAAATTAAAATATCGTTAAGTCTTCTAAATGAATACTATTTTCAACGAATTAAAGAAAAAATATTTAAAGACTGTAAAGCCTACTTTACTATTTACATTTGACTTTGTAAATGGGTGAAGGATATTTAGTTTATGAAAGAGGCTTGGCCTACTATAATTTCATTCTTTTGTTTTTCTATTGACTTTGTCTTAAAATAGTGGCAATACTAACTCACTCTCTAACTCTTTCTGATTTACCTCAACAACGAGGTTTTCAACTCTTTTTTCCATAACAAAGACAAACAATAAGAAAATAAGACGTGAATTAAAATATTAGAGTAGAGTATGGCAGAACGGAACTTTACTGTTAAAAGACAATGAAATATTATACTCAAGCCAGTTATGGTTGTAGACAAATATTTTCGAAGAAAAACTCTTACTGGAGACGACAATAGAAGTTCTTTTGTATTCAGTTTAAGAGAAGAAAAACTATCATCAATTGTACGTTTGTTTGTTGTTTTGTTTGTTTTTATTACTAGAAATTTCTGTCTTTCTTCCTTTTTGTTCTGCTTTTTTTGTTCTAAACAAGCCTGTCTGAGTTCGTTGGTTGTCATTGACTGCATTTGTTAAGACATTATTGTTGTTTTCATAGCTTTTAGTTTTTCATGTACTTTTTGTTTTTGTACCTGAAATATTAAACAACAGCAGTTGACTCTTTCAACTTCCAACTTCAAACTCGAATATGAAATTTTTGAAGTTTTTTTCTTGGTTTCAACACTTTTTTGACTTTTTTTCCATTCGTTTCTTTATATACAAAGTAAAGTTAAAAATTGTAAATTGTGGCCAGAAGTAACAATAACCGGTATTACTCAAGCTGGCTATATATATCAGCGCTGTATATACAGACAATTAAATACAAATACAAGTATTTGGCTTAGAAAACTATGAACAGAGTTAAACGCGTTCCCAAAACAGATATTGGCAGCTCAAGAAAAAATTATTTCAACAGCCACCGTACTTAAGTTTTGAAGTTGAAGAAAAAAAAATCACGAAATAATTAAAATAAATAAAAACAAATAAAGATAACCATCGTAGAATATTTTTATTATTTATTATTTCTTATTTGTTTTTGTTTTCATTTTTATGTAAATAAGCTTCACAAAAAATAAAAATTGTCAGTCACTCATTCCCAGCTCTGTTTCATTCAGCATTTAATTTGAATTTGGCTTAAAGCAAAAGTTATTGAAATGAACAAAAGCAGTGGCAGAAAAAAATGTTTTTTGTTGTTTTGTAAATATACTGTCATCACGTTTTATTAAAAAAAAACAACAAAAAAAAAGAATTTTTTTAACATTTTCGCAAGAACTTTTTAACTTTAGGGGAACAAGGTTAACTAAATGTCATGCTATTTGTCAATACCAAGAATTACTCTCAAACTATGTATACCAGCACAAACCACAGAGTGAAAATCATAAAAAATGTTTTAAAATTTTAATAATTGAAGTCTACAAAATACGTTTAACCCTTTAAAGGTTACAAAACCCAAGAAATATGCACTACAAACTGCTTGAGAGTACTGTTGACAATTGAAAATGTCGTACATGGTTCAAACCCCAGCTAAGACATCTCGAACAATACGAAATGTGAACAATATTCTTTAGGCAACTTCCCAGCAGCAGTTTTCTGTGAGCCTCTGAGAGTAAAATCGAAAATCAAATATGAAAAGTTTGCTAAAATCTGTATCTCGTTTGAAAAACAAAATTGATGGCATTATGTATGGAGTATGACATGATCTCTGAATCGACCACATTCGAAATGTCAAATTTTCCATGATTCTCATGCAAAAATTAAGCTGAATTTCTTCGAAGGGTATATGTTTTGAGGTTCACTATGGCTTGTGGCTTGTTCGCAAATGCCTGCAGCTTCAAAAGTATGTAGTATCTTGGCTTATTTGACGTGAGACCACGGTTCAAACCCAAAGTCAGACATCTCCAACAAAAACGAAATATTAACAAATATTTCTTCGGCAACTTGCTCTCAGCAGATTTCTGGCAAAAGATCTGTGAGTGAAATATAATTGCCGCGAAAAGGTTTCTCATAAATCTTTCGTACGGTGTCCACTTTAAACTGTTGGTCCCGCCACTCATGTATAAAATGAACACACACAACGTAAGTGGTGTGAGAAAAATTATGAATCTATATTTCATACATGAATTTGTTATTCTCTATATAAATTTGATAATTTCCCATAGCAGTGGCTGGAACTCGTAAGGGTAATAATGTGAGAAGCTAGGTTCTCATCCTGGCTAGTGGGTTGTCATTATCAATAACCAAAAACGATACTTGTTCACATCAGGTATCTATGTAACAACGCATACTGCTTCAATTATCATGTTGCCCATAGAAACACCCTAATATGGTGAATGTGGCAGTACGTCAGAGCACTATCTTGATCCATTACTTGTCCATTATAATACAATACTTAATCTTATTATGCGATGAATGATATCAGTTCTCATAGGTTTCCTAGCATGCAGTCCAAAATCCAAGCAATTTGCTACGGCTGGCTTATAAATGTCAACTACAATGAATACCTCAAAAAATTTTATCAACCGCAGTATATAATCACAAAAAGCGGCAGCAACAAAGCAGATTATAAGATATACACGGAAGAACTTTCATGTGTGTACAAATTAATTCGAATCTACAGAACCCAAGACGCAAACCAACATATCTAGCACTAGCAGTTTTGGCGTTAACAGAACAAAATTTAACATTAAAAGGGCACTGTTAATCGTTTAACAGTTCCCAGCTGAAAAAGACCAACTAAAGCTACTAATCCATTATAGGCCGATGTCTCAGATGTACATCAAGGAATGGGGAAATAAACTTCCTATAAATTTCATTCGGATGCGCAAATTAATTTGGTCTAAAATCCTTTGGATGACGAGGACTCAAATATAATTCTCATTGGTGCATCTTCTAATTAAAATTAAATTGAAGCCGATTAATAAAATTTAATACAAAGGATTTGATGCGGCTCTATGTTCTACTTGGAATCCATAAACAATACATGTATGATCGCTAGGATTGCCTTCAAGTTCTGAACTTTTTTTATTTAAAAGAAATTGATTGTTACGGCCTATATCTGGTTAAGTTTTTTGTGTAAATTAAGTCGTCGTAGTCTAGTAGGTAGTGTGTTGACTTATTAGACATGAGGTTTCGGTTAAATATAGCAAAATATAAAAAAATTATTTCTACGGCGACTTCCTCTCACTAGATTTCTGGCAAAAACTCTGAGAGTAAGTGAAATTGCCATGATACCTTTCTCAAAAATCTTCCGTTTGGGGTCGACTTTAAACTGTAGGTCCCTGCACTTGTGGATGAAATTAATGTACACAACATAAGTGTTATGAGAGGCTAGGTTGTCATATGACTGAAGGGTTGTAGTGACCAATTATGTATGTACAGTGAGCGCCAAAATAAACTGTACATTAAAAAATATACATAATTACCGTTATTTTTATTTCAAAATTGTTTCAATACCAGTTTTTAAAATTGAAACAAAAAAAGGTGATTTTTTAAGAGCTATAGGAAAAATTTTCATAGAAAACACATAAAATTCATTCTTTATTTGAATCGATAGTACGGTCCATATAATATAATGTTTGAAGATTATTTCATGCAAATGTTGACCGCGACTGCGCCTCAAATGGTCCATCCGCTTAGTCCAATTTTGGCATACTCTTTCCAACATTTCGGCCGGTATCTCACGAATAAATGCTTCAATGTTGTCTTCCAATGCGTCAATTGAAGCGGGCTTGTCTGTATAGACATGAGCTTTAACATAGCCCCACAAAAAATGGTCTAAAGGCGTTAAATCGCACGATCTAGGCGGCCAAATGACCGGTCCCGACCGTGAAATAAATGTTCACCGAACTCGCCTCTCAATAAGTCCATTGTTACGCGTGCTGTGTGGCATGTGGCACTGTCTTGTTGAAACCACATGTCATGCAAGTCAAGCTCTTGCATTTTGGGCAAAAAAAGTTGGATATCATCTCACGATAGCGCTCACCATTCACAGTTACGTTACGATTCGCAGCATCTTTGAAGAAATACGGTCCAATGATGCCACCAGCCAATAAACCGCACCAAGCTGTGACTTTTTCTGGATGCATTGTTAGCTTTTGCAAAGCTTCTGGCTGATCTTCACTCCAAAATCGACAATTCTGCTTATTTACGTATCCATTGAGCAAAAAATGAGCTTCGTCGCTGAACACAATTTTTTGATAAAGAAGTGGATCTTCGGCCAACTTTCCAAGCACGCATTTTGATAATAAAATTCAATGATTTGCAAGCGTTGTTCGGTTGTAACACGATTCATGGTTAAATTATAGATCAAACTGAAGATGTTTGACAGTGAAACAAAACACGAAACGTGCGTTAGCTGTTTAAACAAGTGTTGCCAAAAAGATAATAGCTAAAAAATCACCCGTTACATATTTTCGGGCACTCTCCTTAAGTGGTAAAAGTTGAGTTTAGCAATTGTTAGAATTTTATCCTTAGTGTACAATTTCTTTTGACGTTCACTGTATGTAAGTCGTTCCCCACTAACATGTTCTAGTGGGTAATGTTTTAGTTTTACTAGACAAAATCTTCGATTTGATAGAAAAAATAACGTCCCGACTAAAAAATTGTGGTGGCCATCCCCATACGTGTAGATTTCTTATAAAAAAATATATGATGGTTTTATTAAGCTGGGAAATACTTACTACGCTACAGCTGGTGTAATCGGCTAATCCATATAAGAAAATAGTTTCCAATTAATTGGTTTCTTTTTTGTTATTTTTATTGTTGTCGGTTAGATTATATACGTATCTTTATAAAAACAAACTTCACTTCAACTCTTTTTTAAATGCTTTTTGTGTTAAAGAATTTTATTTTTATATTAAGATTTCAACATTATTTTCATTTATTATTCAAACTTAATTTAATAACTTTTGAAATAACGTGGGGTTTTATTATTTCTTCCCTTTCTTTTTTATGGTTTTATACAAATTATTAAATTATTCTTTTATTTTATTTTTTTATGCTTAAAGATGAGTTTTTATGGTTTCATTGTGAAGATAGATTTTCTTTAATGAAATTTTGTTTTTTTTTGGAATTTTTGAATTCTTTTTTAAGACATCTTTTACTTAATCTTTTATTTACTTTTTATTTAATTTATTAAAAAATATTTCTTACAGATTTTAATTTTTTTTTTTACTTTTCCATTCAATTTATTTCGTTTTGTGGCTTGAATTTGAAAGAAAAATTTTCTGTTAAGAAATTACTTTTTTTTTAATTTTTATTCGTTTTATAAAACGTTTGAAAGATTTTTATTTGGTTTCTTTATTTTTATTTTATTTTTTTTCAATTTTGCTTTAATATTTGATTTTTCAGCACAATTTCCTTTCACTCACTTTATTTCTTTAGATTTTGCCATTACATTGCCTTATGGCTTAACATTTTTTGCCGTTGTTGTTATTTGAAAATCTATTTATTATGGTCATAATGTATAGGAATAACAAGACTAAGATGCAAGGAGCAGAGTAGAGAGAAAATATAATCTTGTTATTTACTGGTTATTTCATTTATTGTAGCAATGCAACAACAATAACAGCAGCAGCAGCATATTGTGGCAAGAAGCAAGAGCTTAGCAGCTCAACATTTAAAATTTAAACATGCCTGCCAGTGGCTTAAAAGGGGACAAGAAAAACTGGTTTAAAGTTTAGATAACTTGGAAAAAATTAATTTTAAAAGACTTTAAAAAAAGGAAGAGAAAAAGAGAAGAGAATTTGAAGAAGCCCGCAAAAGGCTGAAAGCCTCAAAAAACATAAAAACAGTCAGCAGTCAGCCAAGTATAAAAACTCAGCATGATGGTTAAAGCTTTAAGTGAACAAAAGACATCTGCACACTTGCAACACACAGCTTCACTGCAACACGCGTCGCTTAGAATGTTGAATTATGACAGACAGAAAAAAACAACCACAAAATACAGGGTTTCTGTCTTGGAAATGTTAAGCATCAATATAAGCATTGAGAAAACAATATTGTTCGTTCAAAAGGGGACAACAAAAAAAAAAAAGAAAAACAAAAACAAAAACCGGTAACTGAATTTGAAGCCATTCTCACAAAACAACAGCAATCTACACTCACATACAAAAGTACACTTGTTTCCATTTATTTATTCTTTCAAACACTCGCTGATTTGATGTTCCTTTAATTCAAACACTTTTTAATTTAATTTTTTGTTGATTTTTTTTTAAATATTTTCCTTTTTAATTTGATTTTATTTACAAATTTTAATTCATAAACAAACTTTTTGTTGTTGTATGTAAGCATACATATATGCTTTACTACCACTAATCAACCACACTTACTTATCCACACATACATTTAAACATGACTCTCATTGTAAGACAACGAAAACAAACAAACAAAAAAATACCGGTTTTTTGTATAACAAGCATATGAGCAAAACAAAGAAAATAAATAAACACTCTCTCACTTAAACCGTTTATTCATTACGCTACCCGTACACTAACACTCGAAAAGCCGTTACAATGACTAAACCGCACGAAGAGCTCAACGAAACTAAATGCCATACAGCGGAGACAGCATAAAGCAGCCGTTATTTAGTGAAGCCAACTAATCAACATGATTAAACATGTTTAACTGTGATATGTTGTTAATAAGATGTTGCTGGAAACATGTTGCTAAGATTTGTATGTGGATTCTAATTGGTGTAAGCAACATTTTTAAACATGTTTCATTGGGATATGTTACTCTAAGCATGTTAATTACAACATGAAGACGGTATGATGTTAGCAACATTTTTGTTTGAAATTATTTCTTATAAGAGCGTACAGTAAACATGTAAGTGAGGTATGATATCCAACATGTTGTTTTAATTTTGTTTGTATTTGAATTTTGGTTCGTGTACTGAAGTCGTTGTGGTTTGAAAGCAAGGCTGGGACTAATGAATTATTTTGCATACTTCACTTCAATTTAACAAAGTTTTGTTAGAATTTTGGAAGCTTTGGTAAATCCAATACCAAATACAAACCGGCTAAATTACGAAAGTCAATTGAAAATTAATTTCCAACATAAATTTCCAACAATGGTCTTAAAAGTAAAAACTGCTTTGAAATTGACAACCTTACAATAAATTTTTTTAACTCAGTATTTAAGAGAGATATAGTTCGATTATGAATTGTGGGTAAATTTGGCCTCTTCTTTAATATCTTGAAAAGTGTTAATTGCATCTGGCAACATTGTAGCTTGTTTGAACGGTACTAAAGGGTCCGCCAAATAACTTTTTTTTTAAAATGCTTTAAAAAAACTACTGAATATTTTCACAAATTTCTTTTTTATTTGAAAGTACAATCCTTCCGGTTAATAATGGAAAATAACTTCATTCAAATGGCTGCCTCGGCTGGCCATGCAGTAGCCTACACCAGAAGATGCCGATTTTGGCAAAAAAAAATCATCTTTTCAAACGAAGCTCATTTTGATCTTGGGGGGTATGTAAACAAGCAGAATTGGGGCACAGAAAACCGGCACAGAAAACCCGCACGCATACATTGAAAAGCCGTCGCACCCAAAACGAATCACTGTTTGGTGCGGGTTTTGGTCCAGAGGCATAATTGGGCCATTTTTCTACGAAAATGAGCAATGAGTGGCCGTTACAGTCAATGGCGATCGTTATCGGGCCATGTTGAACGAATTTTTGTACACAAAAATTGAAGAAGAGGATATTGGCAACATTTGGTTTCAACAGGATGGCGCTACCTGCCACACAGCCGAAGCTACACTCGATGTTTTGCGCTCTGTTTTCGAAGATCGCATTATCAGCCGCAGAGCTGATGTCGTTTGGCCACCTCAGAGCTGCGATTTGACACCGTTGGACTATTATTTGTGGGGTGCCGTCAAAGATAAGTGTTACGCCGACAAGCCAGAGACCATTGACGCTTTAAAGGACAATATTCGTGAAGCCATTGGTGAAATACAGCTGCACACAATCGATAATGTGCTTAAAAATTGGACCGATCGTGTAGGCTACTGCATGGCCAGCCGAGGCAGCCATTTGAATGAAATTATTTTCCATTATTAACCGGAAGGATTGTACTTTAAAAACAAAAAAATTGAGAAAATATTCAGTAGTTTTTTTTTTTAAAGCATTTATATAAGCTTGTTTTTGTTGATTTCTTGAAGAAGTAATCTAAAGAAATAAATCTGTGAAAACTCGAAACATTACTGATATATTTTGATTTTTTATCATAAAAAAATAGAAATGCGTTGAAAGCAGCTGAAGAAATTTTGAAGTTTTCGACTACGAAACTAGAAAAGTTGCAGCGAAATTTTGTACCTGTTTTCAGTCCCATAATTTTTATGTTCTTTTTGTTAACGAATTACTAAAAACGTCGATGGAAATATGGAAAATTTTTATAACACCAGCACATAAGCCTGAAAACTTCGCACTCGTCACAAATAAATATTTAATGAACTGATTTACCACTTACTGTTCATTGCTAAAACGAAAGCACTATTTGAAAAAGCACTTATGAAAAGTAATCACTTTCGACAATAATTTGTAAAAGAGAAATAATGCCGTGTATGCGCTGGAATTGGAAGGGAATTGTTCTATATTAGATTGTACAACCACAGTAAACTATAGGATTTAATCCCTAGTGTTCACAATTCACAAGCAATTCAATTATAAATGCTTAAATTTGCCAACAGAGCTTGGTATGTAGACTAGACCTTACACCTTCAGATTATTATTTGTTTTAACCTCTGCAACTGGATCTGGGATCTATTCCGATAAACAGGCGCTGAGCGGGTCATACAGACTACCTAATCAGGTATTTCAGTCGGAAATTTTTGCTATCGAAGTCGCCGTAGTCTAGTAGTAGTATTAGTCGTAATGCCAGGGTTCGAGGCCCAGGCCAGACATCAAAACAAAATACAAAAAGCATTTCTTCGGCGACTTCCTCTCAGCAGATTTCTGGCAAAAACTCTGAGAGTGTAAATAAAATTGCCATGAAAAGTTTCTCAAAAAATCTGTTGTTCGGAGTCGACTGTAAGCTGTAGATCCCACCACTCATGTATAAAATTAACACACACAACATGAGTGGTGTGAGGAGCTAAGCCATAATCCTGACTGAAGCGTTGTAATGGCCAATTAAGTATGTAGACTGCAATGTTTATAGTTTTTGTCGTACAGATATAACACTCGTAGTAGAGCAAATCCATCCTTGAGATCTAAAAAACTTTTATCTATTATGCCTCCGTTGTAGAGACTAACATCAGTTCTAACAGATGAAACAGGGTGTCGAATCGTAATACTAGTGTGAGAGACTAGGTCGTAATCCTGACTGAAGGGTTGTAATGACCAATTATGTATGTATGTATGTATGATTTTTGCTATCGATATACTTCCAACTTGATCATATCCGTGAACAGTTAAGCAGCAATTAAAAAAAATCAAAGGGCGTCGACAAAGGGCATGGAATATCTACACTGTATGCCTGCCTCTACTAAGTTCCGGGCCACTGTGGGTTGGATGGAAACGAAACTGGCGAACTGGCATGGAAGGGATCGAAATGTGTGAGGAGGAGACGATATAAGGGATAGATGCGCCTCTATAGGAATACTTTTGCTACATCAACAAACTCGATTTTTCGTAAAAAAAATTCCACTTAATAGGTGTATGATTTGATATCCACCAAATCTTTTCGTATTAGATGATGGCTTTTAAAACAGTATGATGTACCAACCGATAGTGGGTTCATGTACACTATGGTATAATATAGAGATCCAAATTACCAATAAGACTTAAGACTTTGGCATGGCCATGCTTTCATGAGGTTTAGTCTCATTGCGGAGTGCTTCATTGCTTGTTTAGGTAAATTTTTTTTATTCGTAACACAATGTATTATATTTGAAATGCATTTTTAAAAAGATGTTGCATTTGATTTGGATTTCATGTATTTTTTACTTTTGTTTGTTTTATCCCTTAAACACAAACATGCGTTAGGCCTTGTGATTAAAGCTTCAATTCTTTTCTCTCCCGTATATTGCTTTTGTAAAACACCCCAAAATTTCCATACCTTTGCAAGATGGATAAACATGACTTTCATTATTCGAAAATGCCAATGATGGTGTATACAACATCAGGCCAATCTCGGAATCAACATAATTTTTCGTAAAGAAAGAGGAGAAAATGTAGAAGCAAAAGTAAATCGTTTTAAATGGCATATGCATGTAAAAACATCATCATGTGAAAGTGTTACTGCAGCTTACAGTACAAGAAAGAAAAAACCTTGAAAAATGAACAATTTTTCAAAGTATCCCCATTACTAGCTCCAGTCAAATCAGAATAATTTTTCAATTCCCCATACTCTTATGAAAGTACCCTCAGATGAGAATTTTTTCTATTTTTTCCTTTTTTGTAAAATCGTCTAAAATACATACGTATGTATTGCTAATCTTGTCATCTTTCTCTCTCTCCATCCTTCTTTCTTTGTGCATGAGCCAGTATATCGTTTTAATGTTAATTAATGCAATTCACTGGCTTGGAAACAGAACATAAATGAAAGACCAACAATGATAAGTAATGTCAAATATTCACATACATACACACACACATCCGCATATCATATAAACACTTATACTCTCGTAATATATGTATACAGTAACATCTTGTTATTTATACAGATTTTATTAAGTAAAGCAGAGATATTGGATGGTGCTTGCAAGAAGTAAAGCGTTTTATTGGATCTCTAATGGCAATCTGCTAATATTATACTGTGTGTGTATATTGTTATCGTTTTATAACTATCGATAGATTTCAATTTATTTAGAAATTAACAAATCGTATAGCAAACTTATCACTTATTGCTCTTCTATTAGAAAACATATCACATCGGAAAAAGATTCGAAGATGCCTGTAGGAAACTGTCACAAATAATTGGTATAGTAACTGCAGGACTAGATATTGGCTGCCGTACGTATGCAGCTAAGGGACTGTCACTGTAATCCTTTTATACTTAACATCCGAATTTCCAATATTAGAATGACTTTCGAGTTGTTCTACCGCTTAAAGCTGTGGTGCTTGTGAAAAGGTCCCTTAGTACTGCGACCATACGTCATATTGGATTCTCCTCAAACTTCAAAGTGTATTTCTATGGGTTAGGTTAGGTTAAGTCTGAGTGGTAGCTCTGATTTCACAAAGCTCACTTGAGCACGCATAACGGCCCGTTGTGATACCGCGGGTGAACGCAGTCCCTGTACTGACCAAGTTCCACCAAAATCAGGGAAGAGGAAGAAGTTGGTCAGCGCAAGGGCTGCACATCAAAAGCACGACTACCCCATACTGGAAAGCCAGCCAGAAAGTTTGATGAACGAAGCTATATCCTTGATCAATAGATGAAAGCTCCGTCAAGCTGACAAGAAATGGAGAGCCAAATAGCCTATATCTACACCTAGCAAGAGACGGGCACTGACAAAGAATGTGGATAACAGTCTCCTCTTCCTCAGCGGATTTGCAGAAATCATTAAATGGGAGCCTCATTCTCTCCGCGTGTCTACCCATAACGCAATGGCCTTTATGCAGGGCCACTGTGGTTGAGATGACGTCACGACCAAGACCGAGTAATTGGTTGGTACGCCTTCTATCCATCAAGGGCCAGGTGAGTCTAGCTGTGGAGCAGAACTCTTCATTGTACCAGGATAGGTTGGCGTCCCGAGAGAATTTCCGCGCAATGTCCAACTTGACCGAGGCAAATGGCATACCCAGTTCAATTGAAGAGGATTCCGGAAGGAGCGCACCAGCTCTGGCGAGCTCGTCGGCCCTACAGTTTCCCGGAATGTTACTGTGCCCGGGGACCCACACCTGTAAGACACTGGTGATGCGCCCAGAAAGAAGGTCAAGACAGCGGCGACATTCCCTAACGATCCCAGAGTTATTCTCGAAACACGATAGAGATGTTATCGCGGCCTGACTATCAGAAAAGACCGAGACGCGAGTGAAAGGAGCACAGTTGACGAGGATCCACTGAGCGGCCCGGTAAATTGTCGTCACCTCCGCCTGAAACACGCTGCAGTAGTCCGGCAGACAGAGAGAAATATTCAGGTCCAGTTTCCCAGAGTAGACACCGCTTCCAACCCCATTATCGAGTTTAGAGCCGTCGGTATATATATCCAAGACTTTCGGGGGGACAACCGTCTTATGATTCCAGTCGTCCCTACTCGGAATCAGAGAGTGGAAACCCCTATCGAGACAATATTCAGCAGGGATGTTCACGGGGGCCACTGGATAAACCTCCAGAATAGTGGAGTGACCAGAAGGTACAATGTGCCAACGAGACAGGGCAGTCTAGTCGCAGCAAATTTAGCCACCTGCTTAGCGAGAAGCACAGTAGGAAGCCAGTTGAGCATTGCGAACAAAGCTTTCGTGGGGGTGGTGCGCAGAGCGACAGTTATGTAAATACCCGCAGGGTATTTCTATAATATCTCCTACAATTCCATTGCCCTAATAAATTTCAGGACGCTACTCGAACAACTCTCCGCCTATCACTTGATATGCATCGAAATGTTTCTTCCTGGAATGTATTAATACCCCACATATAACAATAATGTGCTCTGTTGTGATACGGTTTGGATTCGAGACCAACTCCATTCTGCAAAAGAATACTACGAGTCTACAGTGTCCTGCCAAAAGACCTGTTGCTTACCTCATTTACTTACATACACTTACCTATTCCTGTATAGTCAGATGCGTGATTCAGATCTACTCTTGTTGTAATTTCTTAACAAAAGCTATCTAATTGCCTCAAGCCTACATTTTTATACAAACCTTTCACTCTCTCTTACTTCATTCTCTTCGCTGAAGAACACCTGATTTCCTACGAGGATGTCATATATGTAAGGTTACTACAGGAGTTTGTACCATGTTGTAGAAGAGTGTAACTCATGTATTATACGAGAAAGAAGCCCTGGAGTTGCCATAATCCAGTAGATAGTGTATTGGCTTATTAGACACAAGGCTACGGTTCAAACCCCAGGTCAGACATCTCCAACAAAACGAAACATGAAACAATATTGCTTCAGCGACTTCCCCTCAGCAGATTTCTGGCAAAATCTCGGAGAGAAAATAAGTCGAGTTTAGATGCTAGGTCGTAATCCTGACTGTAGGGTTGTAACGACCAAATATGCTTGCAATGCATGTATGAATGTGTCTATGAAAATAGACATTTTCTAAAAATTCGCATATTGACGTATCATGACGCATTGTGAAGCGTACTAACACATATTGATTTAACCTAAGAATTGTTTATAAATTCACAATTTTTCAAGAATTTAATGTAATTTGTGGAGGTGTTATAGGGCAGCATTTAATTACCATCGTCACGGTATATGTGTGCTTTCCAGTGCTTTTAGATGAATTGCTCAGAAGCATTTTTCGTCTTGTTTTATTATGGTTGATTAATTCAGATGAAACTGTATCATATTTTTTATTATAAATGACTGTAACTCAGATATATAATATAGTGATTCTGTCTAATGTAATGACCCTATGTACTGGCGGCGTCAGATTTCTAAAGTTATTAAGGCTTAGGGCTTTGAGCCAATATCATAACACGTTTTAAATGAGTAACGTCAAGGCAGTGGACTATTGGAAGGCTTTAAGAAGAGGAAATATTTCTGCGGACGATTACCGAAGGAGGTTTTCGAATGGGTATGAAATTAATGAGACAATATTATTTTGAAAGAGACTGAAGTCTCTTAATTTCAAAATTCGCAACCCCAGATAAAATTTATTTCGCCTGCACTTCATACCTGAATGGTATGATTATGTGTTCAGGCATCATAGACACTACAGATGTGATGTGATGTATCGAAAGTTGCACCATCCTGTTGAAACCAAACTTGGTTCAAATCAATATCATGAAGAGGGGGAACAAAAAAATCGGTAATTGTGGTGCTATAGGTGCCTCTATTGTCCGTAATGGTTGCGCTTTCATCTTTCTCAAAGAAATCGGGGAAAATGATGCCTACACTCCACAAGCCGCATCAAACAGTCACTCATAATGGGTGCATTGGCTTCTGAAAAACCACGTGTAGGATTTGTGAGCCTCAAATACGGCAATTTTGCTTATTAACGTACCCACCAAGATGAAATTGAGTTTCATCCGAAAAGATGATTTTTTTTGACATAATCGACATCATTGTGCAGTTTCTCTTTGGCCCAAAAAATTCCAACGGTGCTCAAGCGTAAATCAATTCATTACGTTCAGTGGAGGTAATATACTGAATTTTGTGACAATTTTCTTACAACAAGGTACAGTGACTGTAGAAGAGATCGATTTGAATTATTGCAGACTCTTTGAAAAAAGTGATGCAGGAGACCAGTAATCGCAAAGTACATTCGCTAAGTACATTAAAATTTTAGTTACAGCGCAATATTTGCTGTGATCACATGTCTTATTGTGCTTAGCTTTAAGACGACCAGAGTTTTAAATGAGGAAAGCGAGACACCAACCATGGATTCTGAAATTAATGTGGAATAAACGGAAAGAAGAGGGTTTTTATCTCTGATAGGATGTAGGACAAATGTTTTTTTGTAATAATTTTTGCTATAAAGTTTCTGCACTCAGTATGTGCTTAAGAAGTTTTATATCTTCTTATACAACCTATGAAATGCACTTGAGTATATGTGTATACATACGTACATCTATACAGACATATACAACACTAATTTAAGCACAAAGTGTATATGAATGAATACATATGTATATGTAGTGTGCATATATTGATTAAAGATTAAATAAATTAAAAAAGGCTGATCACAAAAATTTTCCTTCGTCTACAACAGGATGTTGTCGATGTCGGTAGTGATATTGTTGTAGCCTTTATAGCTGCTGCTGCTGCTGTTCATAATGTATGAGTAAATAAAGATCAGAGTTTATTATACACTTGAATGGAGTTCTTGTAACAAAAAAAAAAGAAAATTTTTCATACACTTACACATAATAATACTTGCTTATATCATATATGTATGTAAGTACGTGCATATATTTTCATATTGTTTTTCCAATTGACTTTAAGACAATTTTCTTTTTCACTTTTAAATTGCACACAATACAGTCAAATGTTGTATTAATGGATTGTGAATGAAAGAAAGGAAGCTTTTATTTAATATTTAAGGATGATCACTTTCAATGCGGTTTTACTTTTAAAATTTTAAATAAGTTTTCCAAAAGAGTTGAATTTGTTAAAAAAAAAGTTTTTATATTTTCCTTACACTTTTCTTTTGTTTTTCTTCCTAACAAGAAATAAAGTGAATATGATTTATTTTTATAAGAATTTAACTTTTTAATTTAATTTAAAATATTTTATAAAATATACTTGAATTAAAAAAATGCCTTCGTTTTGTTTTCAGAATTTAAACAAAAGTTTTGCTTGAGATTACTTTAAAGGATTATAAAAACATATTCCATATAAATTATCGAAATGGCTTATAAATATTTATTTTAAAATTAAAATTATTGCCCGTAGAGCCTTCACATATGACACCCCACAACGAAATTGAAATTGTAATTGCCGTAGTCTAGTAGTTGTGTGTTGGCTTAAGCGTGAGGCCACAGTCATATTCTCAGACATTTCTAATAAAACGAAAAATGAAAAAGTATTTCTTCGGAGACTTCCTCACAGCAAAAATTCTGAGAGTAAAACAAAAAATTTCCATGAAAAATGGTCTCAAAAATCTAGTATTGTAATTTTGGTGTGAGAAACTAGTTCGTTATCCTGACTGAAGCATTGTAATGACCAATTATGTTTGTTATGCATGTTTGTATATATGAAAATAAACATTTTCTAAACATTCGCATACTGACGTATCATGACACATTGTGACGCCTGCTAACGCTTATTGGCGTAACCTTCGAATTTGTAAATATTCACAATTTGTCGACATCAAAGCTAATTTATGTAACCAAAGCACTGAAGTATGACAGTGGTGTATATTAATTAGATGAGTTATAAAATCTAATAATAATTATTGACTGGAACATGTATATACACCATGACGATATTACCACCACAAATTATATTAAATTCTGGAAAAATTGTGAGTTTAAATCACTATGCGTCATCATGCGTCATGATACGTCAATATGCGATTGTTTAGAAAATGTTTATTTTCTTAGATATATGTATGAGAATAACTGGTAAAATTGTAAATAAAACCGAAAACAACAAAAAAACCACTTCAAATAAGAAGAAAAGAATGTTCACTATATGAAAAGAGTCCTATATTTCATTTTATTACACACATTTTCTCTGAAAAAAATTGTTTAGTAATAACGTTTTTAATAAAAATAATGAATTTTATGAAATATTGTAACTTATCCTTTCAATTTTGTATCATTCAAAAGATACTATAATTTTTCCTCATCATTTTTTAACACTTTAGCAAACATTCAGTCCCTTTACGTCTGCAATTTCAATTTTGTAAGCAAAATTTTCAAACACTAGTATCTATTTCTATACATCCTACTAAACACTCTTACGTAACTTTTTATAAAACTTATGTTAAAACTTATTATTCCAACACTCTTTTAGTGATACGATTACAACAACTTTTCCCCTTCACTCTCTGTAGATATAAATATCATTGTCAACAGCTTGTCTTGCCTCTTTTTCTTTTGAACTAAACAAACAGACAGACATACACAGAGTGAAAGACATAAAATAATTAAGAAATTGGCAAAAACTATTCTTGAGGACTTTACTCAACAGGCACCTGAGTCAAGACACAAGAACCAAAGAAAAAGAAGAAAAAATCTTCTGCTGAAGTGTAATTGAGTAACGCATGACAGCATCAGAGACATACTCATGACACCACACACAAGCACAAGAGTTTACTAATTTGAGTGAGTGTATGAATATTTGATATGTTTGCCACACATTGTTGAGCAAGTTGTGTAAAAATGCTAAAGTTTATGAAGCAATAGAGAGAGAGAAGAAAAAGATTTTTCTATTAAGAAATTGGGGACAAAAAAGAAAGTGATTTTGAAAGCAAATAAGCCTTCTTGTCAACATGTCGGCACTTGATAAATTTTTTTTTGTTTATTTTATCTTTTTCTGAAATGATAAGTAAGTTTTTTTTTTTGTCAAACAAAAAAGTGTTTTTAAATACTATGAATTGGAAATTCCTAAAATGTGGGAAAATGGCTGCTGAGGTCATCTTGTATCAAGGATGCTTAATAATGGTAGGGGTAATGTTGACTCTCAGACTGCTAGCATAAACAGTGGTTTGTATCCTGATGCGTCTAAACAATTCCTTTCAAGAGCCCTTGGAATAATGTTTCAGTTTTTATTCCATGTTTGAGTTGTATGGACTACACCGTATACATCGACACAATAGCCGCCGCTACTGGGTTCTGGGTCGCTGTGGCATAGACGGAATCAATAGGCGCACGAACTGGCACGGAAGGGATTGGAGATGTCTGAAGAGGAGACGCTAGATGGGATATACACGCCTCTACAGGAATACATTTCCAAATTAGAAAAAGCAGCGTCGAATTCAACAAACCATGGGTGGTGCGATATACCCGGTTGCCGAATTTCATAACTGCTATGTCCAGCAGTGGACAGCCGAAGAACCAGGGAACTACTTGAGTTCGACAAGAAAACGATTCATATTCTACCAGGAATTCTAACAAGACACTTCCCTATTGGAAGTTTAGCTAACAAAATCGGTCTGCCTCACCAGGATTACTGCAGAAGTTGCCATGGTGTGTAGAAGGCGGAATCGGTGCTACACTTTTTATGTGAGTGCTCTGCACTTCAGGGCAGACGTAATTGGTTTGAAGATCTGGGCATGGTCGCAAATATGTCACTAAGGGAATTGGTCGGTTTCATCCGGAGCTCGGGATGGTTCCAGCCCGCCACTAATGGATAATGACAAGAGGGCTTACAATGAGTAACACAATGGGCCTTATGTCCACCAAATGAACTTGCCTGCGAACGGCAAGATATCCGCTAATCCAACCTAACCTAACCTAACTCTACGTTTATAAATGTAAACCTAAAAGTAATACCCATCACTTGAGGATTAATTCCACAGAAATAAATCCAATTTTATTAAAAAATTCAATTCGAAAACTCATCAAAATTGACGAGAATGTTTGAAACTATAAATCTAACGAGTTCATTTCACTTCCCTTTTTTGTTTTTATTTTTATGCCACTTTTTTCCTTTTGATTGTAGCGAAATAAGATTTCAATCAAACTGATGATGGTGTTGTAACAAACAAAAAAATAAGCAAAAAAACATGGCAAAAGGTTACAAAACGTACACAGATGTACACATTCGCACACAGACGCATGTGAAAATTTCTATAAAAAGTGTTAGAAAATCTAAAAATGAAATGTTTACGAGCGAAACGAAACAAACGAAAGTAATGGTGGAGAGTTTTACGTTTCCACAGATGAACACTTTTGCATACACACAGACTGAAGCTACAATGTATGAGTCACACACGTTTAAGTATTTTAATATATGCATGTATGCCTGAACGTATGTACAATATACATATGAACGTGTATTTCAGTGCGTATTCGTAACAAAATTTTTAACATAAAAATACGTTCCTATGGCCAAATGAAATTTGTTTCTTCGAATTTTTTATTTTCTTCGCTTTGCAGCTTTTAATGATTTGTAAGCTGCGCACTGACGTAAAACCATTTTTTTAGAAGAATTTAATAAAATGTTTGAAATTTTTCGTATGTTTGAAGGAGTAAAATAAAGAAACACATAAATATTCTTTCAGTTAAAACTCATTGGCTGGATAACGAATAACGAAACGCATAAATTCGCACAAATGAAGATGAATTATGCAACGCAAATAACGTAAATGGGAAACTAAAGAGGTTTTAAGTTTGTAAAAGAGCAAGCCAAGCAAAGATTTATGTGTGTTGGCTTATTAGACGCAAAAGCCTGGGTTCGAGCCCCAGGCCAGACATCAAGACAAAATACAAAAAGTATTTCTTCGGCGACTTCCTTTCAGCAGATTTCTGGCAAAAACTTGAGAGTAAATAAAATTGCCATGAAAACAAAAGTTTCTCAAAAATCTGTCGTTCGGAGTCGACTTTAAACTGTAGGTCCCACCACTCATGTATAAAATTAACACACACACCGTAAGTGGTGTGAGAAACTAGGACGTTGTACAGTGGGTCAATTCGACCTCCGGGTACTGTACATGTCTTAATTGACAAGTACACGTCCTCTAACCTAACCTAACCTAACCTAAGCCAAGCAAAAGGCTAAGTAATCCACTCAATTGATGAAAAACGCAATTTCACAACAATTTAAACGAAAGACGAAACTAATGAAAAACAGAAACCAAAAAGAAAAGGAAAACATTTGAATTAAAAAAATTAGTATAATTGCCGTAGTCGCCGTAGTCTAGTAGGTAGGATGTTGGCTTATTAGAAGTGAGGCCACACTCCGGGCCACTGTGACATACAGGGAAATCAAAAGTCGAACGAACTGGCCTGGAAGGGATCGGAGATGTCTGAGGATGAGACGATAATGGAGATATATGCGCCTCTACAGCAACACTTTTCCAAATTGGAAAAAGCAGCATGGAATTCA
This sequence comes from Sarcophaga subvicina, assembly GCA_936449025.2. Classification (NCBI taxonomy): domain Eukaryota; kingdom Metazoa; phylum Arthropoda; class Insecta; order Diptera; family Sarcophagidae; genus Sarcophaga; species Sarcophaga subvicina. The sequence goes on from OW388084.2 coordinate 28,533,514, forward strand.
ACAAACTGTGGGCGATCGAACATACCTGGCTGTCGAATTTCAAAACTGCTGCGTCCAGCAATGGACAGCGGAAGAACCGAGAAACTACTTGATTTCGGCAAGAAAACGGTTAGCATTCTAATAGGAATATCAATTTCGCTGACAAGCTTGGTCTGTCCCACCAGGACTACTGTAGAAGCTGCCATGATGTGTAGGAGACCGAATCGGTACAACACTTTACTTCACAACACCTGCACTTCCGAACAGACGTCATCGGCCTTTGGGTGACAGAATGTTTGAAAATTTGGACGTGGTGGCGAAAGTGCCACCCAGGGAACTGGCCAATTTTTTCCGGAGCCAGGGTTTACCTCACACTGTGTAACACAAAGGGCCATATGACCAGCGAGTGAACTTGCCTGTGAACGGCAAGCTACCAGTTAACCTTGCCTAACCTAACCTAACATATTTGTAAAACGAATGAAGAGAAGGAAGTCGCCGTAGTCTAGTAGGTAGTGTGTTGGCTTATTAGACGTAAAGCCATGGTTCGAGCCCCAGGCCATATATCAAGACAAAATACAAAAAGTATTTTTTCGCCGACTTTTTCTCAGCAGATTTCCGGCAAAAACTCTGAGAGTAAATAAAAATGGCCATGAGAAGTTTCTCAAAAATCTATCGTTCGGAGTCGACTTTAAACTGTAAGTCCCGCCTCTCGTGTATACAGTTAACACACACAACATAATTGGTGTGAGAAACTAGATCGTAATCCTGACTGAAGGGTTGTTATGACCAATTATGTATGTATGTATGTATGAAGAGAAGGCAAACATAGTCCACATTTTTCGGTTAGAGATTGACATCAGGAGCTACGTGAAATTATAAATTAAGACAATAAGGGTGCTATAAGTAAGTTACTAATAAGTCTTTGCATTGTCTTGGTGGCAAGCATAAGGCAAAACTTTCTACAAACTTAAGTAGAATGCCCTATATTGACTCGTCGTTCAGCCTTTTGATCTTAGTACGCCGGCAGTAGTATTCTTATCTTGTTCTCTGCACCATACATCATCTCTTTTCAGATAAAATATAGCATCGAGACGAATTATGATAATAAAAATATGCCAGTCGATAAGCAAGATATTGACTTTAAAGCAGGCCAATCTGGTTGCAGTCCCTGCACCAGCTTATGAGTCTAAGCATCTAGTGCTCTATAGCCACTTCTGATACTGTGAAGCACCATTTATACATATACAAAGGAATGAAATATGAAAGGACGGATGGATGAATATCTTTAAAATGTCTAGTGAATAGTGACATGACAGTCGATAAGTAAATTATTGACTCTAAAGCACGTGGTGATAGAAATTGCATTCCCTGTATCAGTCTAAGTACAAATACAAACGAATAGAGACCCAAATTAATATAGAAGGGCAGATGTATGACAATCCTTAGAATTTCCAGCCTTAGCTTTCAATGTTTTTGGGGATACTGTGAATACTTTCTAGACAAACATTTACTCCTTTAGATGCATCATTACAACCCTTCAGTCAGGATTACAACCTAGCTTCTTACATCACTTATGTTGTGTGTATTTTATATATGAGTAACGGGGCCTACAGTTTAAAATCGATTCCGAACGACAGTTTTTTAAAAAAACTTCTCACTACGATTGTAATTTACCCTCAGAGTTTTGTTGGATATGATCGACCTGGAGGTTGAGCCGAGGCCTCATGTCTAATAAACTAACACACTGACACAACAAGACTACGGCGAGGACAACTAATCTTATAGTTCCCAAATGGCTTCAATGACTTGATCTCCTTGTCCTTTATTAAATGTCAAAAATAAGTGAATTATTCATTATACTAGGCATCATTCCTTTCAGATAAATTCTCTATTAACTACGAATATTATTTACGTTCAGTATTTCCATTTAAAATATTCAACTCTTTATTGATTTGCCTTCAATGCATGCCTTTTCAACGCAATAATTTCCCCAGCAAATGGGCTTCTAACGTTTCATTTTTTATCAGTTTTTTTTTTATTTCTGCTCTCTGTGTGTAAATGTCAAAGAACTGTTCGTTTTAACTGTAAACCAAAAGTGCCAATGAATGTATCCTTCAGTACTCCTTCCGTTATCAATTGAAAATGAACTAAATTTGGTTCCGTTTCTCTTCTCTTCCCCATGTTTTTTTTTCTATTTTCTTTTTATCACTCATTGAAAAACGTTTGCGTCTGCAAATTTTGTACGCCAAACTCGAATTCAAATACTAATCAATTGAGTTTTCGATTTTCCTTTGCCAATGGTTTTATTGAAACCCATTGCTCTCATTTCAGCGTTCGTTCGTTGACATTCTGGCTGTTGAATACAGAAAAAGAAGACGTTGCTGGTGTAGGTGACTACAAGCAAAGGCGACATTTTAGAGATAAACATTCAAACCAACCAAATTTGAAGAAACTTTTTATTCCAAATTTTAATTAGTTTTTGTTAAACAGACCTTCAATCGCAAAATAATTTTCACTTTATATTAGGCTTTGTTGAGTTTCAATTGATAAATTTTTGTACGTAAATCACCGTATTTTCTTTTATTCAGTAAGTCGGGGCTTTGTTTCCCATCCTTCTATATATATTCCTGTAGTCTTAAATCTAAGTTTTTTGCTTTGAGATTTTTCCTACTTGAAGATTTATTCTCCCCCAAGTTGAGGTTACGGCACACAATTAAGGGATGTGAAAACTAACCTTTCCCCTTCATCATAGGCGCCTGGACCACCAGCCACCGTAGTCTAGTAGGTAGTGTGTTATCTTATTAGATGTAGGTCAGGCATCAAAACGAAGTACCAAAAAGAATTTCGTCGGGAACTTCCTCTCAGCAGATTTCTGGCAAAAACTTTCAGAGCAAATAAAAATTACCACGAAAAGTTTCTCAAAAATCTGTCGTTCGGAATTGACTTTAAACCGTAGGTCTCTCACGCATGTATAAAATTAACACACACAACATAAGTGGTGTGAGAAACTGGGTCGTAATCCTGACTGAAGGATTGTAATGATGAATTATGTATGTAAGTAGGGACTTTTTTAAACATGAAATGGTAGTTAAAGTCCATTCAACATTAGCAAAGAAGACAAGCGAATTTCCTCACCGTTGTTTCAAATTATAATAAAAAAAAGTTAACCTATGAGGATGTCACAAGAGATCCTCTCTATATAAATCTATATCTATATCTATATCTATATCTATATCTATAGAATGAATACCATATGAAAGCCAGGAAACGATGCTCTTTGAGACGAAAAGGAATAATGGTCCTCACTACTACATACAACATAACAAACCAATCCTTTTTCAAAGAATTGCATGATATTACCTGAATTTTCTTTAAACAAATAAATTCGTTTGTAATCTTAAACATGTCAAGAAGGGGATTCTAGTTTTAAAGAAACACAAAGAACTTTTTCTATAGCCTACGGCTGGAAGTTAGTGAGGTACCGCAGTCGGCCCAGCTTTTGGCAAAACATACTTTTTTCCGTTTACTTTCCATTCAGCTATGTCCTATTGGTCTAGTTATCTTCTTCTGCTCTCATCTCCATGCACATAGCTTCCAACAGATATTTGACCTCGAAAGTTCTAATATAGGCGAGTTCTTGTAATACCTGCCTACGATTTTCCTGATTTTCTCAAGCTTAATTGTATTCAACGTCACTCAAAGGTGTAAATACCATTAAAGTCAGGCGAAGTCACCGTGGTCTAAACACAAGCCCATGGCTCTAACCGTAGCTCGAGCATTTCAAACGAAACGAAGAAAAAAAATATTTTTTTTTCGAAAATTTTCTCTCAAAAGAATTATGGCAAACATTCTGAGAGTAAACCGCAATTGCTATGAAAACTTTCTCAAAAATCTGTGAGTCTCACCACTCATGGTTAAAATTTACACACAGAACATGAGTGTCTCGATATTGAGAGGTTGTTATCCTGACTAAATTGTTCTAATGACGAATTATGCAAGCAAGTCTGGTTCATAGCAATCAGGAGAGCCCCAATTTCTATTCACATCGGAATTACTCTTTGTTTCAGAGCAAATATAATGTGACTACAAATGAATGGTCCAGGTGGTGACATTTGCATCTCTCTTATTACTTAAGCAAATAACGAAATTTGTGCTACATTTCTATTTAATTTCTTCCGAAACTGCTTTTATAGATTGTTGTTAACGCTAATCGAAGTCGCCGTAGTGTTGTAGGTAGTGTGTTGGCTTATTATTCCTCTGGCGACTTCCTCTCAGAATATTTTAAGCTATGGTTCTGCCACTTATATATAAAATTAACACACACAACATAAATAGTGTTTTTTTTTGTCTTGAGCCGGAGGTGGGAATCTTCGGAAGACACTTTTGTTTCAACAAAAGAGTACACGATTCACCATCACTGGTGCCTACGTACTAAACCCCACTCTCCCCCGTGGGACTAAGGTAGGGTATTACTTCGCGGATAGCTGGTTAACTTGAAAGCTTTATCACATTAAGTCAAATTTCGCCTCCGTTCCTCTAGTCTTCGGAGTACTAGCATAACTTCAGCGTTTCTCTGACTATATTGACTCCATAAAATCCTACAATTCAACAGCTCTTCCATTTGCCGGTTTGGTCCTAAACTGTCCATCTAAATCTGGGGCAGCATGTTAGAATATGCTCCGCATATTCCTCCTCATCTACACAGTTTGGGCATATAGGGAAATTGTCATGACCAAATCTGTGCAGGTACTTCCTGAAGCACCCATGACCAGTTAGGAACTGGGTCACGTTGTAGTTCAGCTAGCAATGTTTGTTCTCCATCCAAGGCTTTATACAAGGCGAAATGTCCATCTTTCCTTTAAACTGCTCGCCCCTCGTGACTGCCATTTGTGCATGGAAGTCCTTCGTTCCTTCGCTTTTCTAGCTGCTATTTGTTCCGAGTACTCGAGACGGTGAAGGTATATCCTCCTCATCTCATCCGCCAATATGTCTATTGGCATTGTCTTTTTCAATACCAATACCGCTTCATCAGACACTGTCCTGAAGCCACTTATCCGTCTAATAGCGCTTAGACGATACACCGAGGACAGTATCCTCCTTGTCGTCCCCACGGAGAGTGCCTCCGACCATATTGGGCAAGTATACAGCATTATCGACGTTATTATCTCCGAAATTATCCTACTTTTGAATGTACCTGGTTCTTCAATATTTGACATCATCCTCGCCAGTGCTTCCTGTGTTACAGATGCTTTTTCGCCGATGTATTTCATGTGCTGAAGTCGCCGTAGTCTAGTAGGTAGTTTGTTGGCTTATTAGATGCAAAAGCCTGGGTTCGAGCCCCAGGCCAGGCATCAAAATACAAAAAGTATTTTTTCGGCGACTTCCTCTCAGTAGATTTCTGACAAAAACTCTGAGAGTAAATAAAAAGTGACATGAAAAGTTTTTTAATAAATAAAAATCTGTCGTTCGGAGTCGACTTTAAACTGTAGGTCCCACCACTCATGTATAAAATTCGACCTCCGGGTGTTGCACTTGTCTTAATTGACAAGTACACGTCCTCTAACCTAACCTAACCTATTTCATGTGCTCCTTGAAGTTCAACCTGTCGTCGGTAATCACTCCCAGGTATTTTATCGCCCTCTTCGACTCGATCCTTGTGCCTCCAATGGTCTCTTCCATCTTCTCCACTATCTTCCGGCCGCTTATTAAGACGGCCTCCGTTTTATGTGCAGCAAGTGTCAAACCTGCCTCATCCAGCCATGCTCCACCATTTCGATAAGTGGTGTGAGAAGGGTTGTATGTACTTATATACGTATGCGCAAATATCCGTAAAATGAGAGTCATTTTCAGTAATTTCAGCGTCTTCAGTTTTATTATTCACTAAAATCCTTCTTTTACGCATCTAAGAAGGGCATTAAAGTCGGCCAAAAGAAGAAGAATACCAGTTTTATTATATTATTTCCTTCACACCTTTCAACGCTACCGTAGTCAAAACATAACACTCTTTCATTATCAAGTTCTAAGATCTATATGCAGTCCAATTGAGATTATGTCGTACAAGTTCTGTTTCCAACACGCTTGTTTGAACAAAAGGAGAGAACTCCATTAGTTTTAGCGCTATGGTTACAGTTTAGGAGTTAATTAAAGCTAAAACAAAAGAAATTAAAGTTTATTTAACTTATAACACTGCGCTACCACCTTTATTTACAATTCTCATTAAAAAAGTACAAACTTTAGACATTCAATACAACTGTCCTTAACGACGCACTTTTTAATAAAGGGTCCGCCAAATAATTTTTTTTTTGAAAATGCTTTAAAAAAACTACTGAATATTTTCTCAAATTACTTTTTTTATTTGAAAGAACAATCCTTCCGGTTAATAATAGAAAATAATTTCATTAAAATGGCTGCCTCGGCTGGCCATGCAGTAGCCAAACGACATCAGCTCTGCGGCTGATAATGCGATCTTCAAAAACAGGGCGCAAAACATCGAGTGTAGCTTCGGCTGTGTGGCACGTAGCGCCGTCCTGTTGAAACCAATATCCTCCTCTTCAATTTTTGTGAACAAAAATTCGTTCAATATGGCCCGATAACGATCGCCATTGACTGTAACGGCCACTCCTTGCTCATTTTCGAAGAAAAATGGCCCAATTGTGCCTCTAGACCAAAATCCGCACCAAATAGTTACTCGTTTTGGGTGCGTCGTCTTTTCAATGTATGCGTGCGAGTTTTCTGTGCCCCAAATGCGACAATTTTGCTTGTTTACATACCTGCAAGATCAAAATGAGCTTCATCTGTAAAGATGATTTTTTGCCAAAATCGGCATCTTCTGTAAGTCGATCGCAGGCCCACTTAGCGAAGCGAAAACGCATTGGATGGGCCATATTCGTTCAGCGGAAGGATAAAACTAATTATCTGTCAAATCAGACATGAGCTAAGTGTTACCATTTACGAAATAATGTTGAAATGACGAAATAATAGTTGAAAAAAAAAACGTTAGATGGCGGACCCGATACAATACTCGGTTAGTTGCTCAATGACTGGCAAAGTCTAACTTACGACAGAATTGTAACATTTTCTGTTGCCCTATTTATTCGGAATTATTTTTATGTCTGGCAACTCTGTGATCTTTCTATACAGTTTTGTTGTTGTATTTTTGATGGTTGTTTTTATCTCTTTCTGAAACATTTCCATGTTGTTAGGTTTGTGTAGTTCTTGCAGCATACGATGTACGATGTTCATTTCTATATTAATTGAACAGCTTTTTCAAGCTATAGCTTCTTGATATCTAAATTGCCTTTTATAGCGTACCCTCCTTAAGAAAAGCTATTAATGAACTTTTATTTGCAATTGTTTGTTTCGCAACGTTTCCAATATCAAACAAATCATTAAAAACCCCAAATGAATTCTCGCTTTAATTGATTGACGACCAACTTAAAAGTGGTTTTGTTTTGTAACCATTTCCCACAGTCAATTCAATTAGAAATTATGGCACATAATTTGAACAATTAATCATGCAAGCAGAAGAAAAAACTTTGTGGACCACAATTAATTGATAATTAAAACAAATACTTGGCATTTAATTGAATAAATTATTGTATGTTTGACAAATTAGTTGAATAATTAAAAAAATTTGTTTTTATTAAAAAAAGATGGTCGCACAACGTGTATGTATGAGTGGAGATCCTTTTCAGAAAAATTCCAACAAATTTTTATTTGTCTGTCGGTGTTTGAAAGAACACATTGTGTTGTTTATATGCAAATAGCATATGCCTCATGTGGATTCATGGTACAAATATTTGTATTGCATGCATGACTGATGCAGGCTATAGAGAATAAACAAGGAAAATATTAAACTTTCAGAAATCGTTGTCATACATACAAATGAAATCGTGCATGTGTTTTGTTTTTGTTTGTGTTTGTAGTTATTGCCTCTGTATAGATTGCCTTGGTATGCATGCAGTGCGTTTACATATGATTGTATGAACACAACGATAAAGTCAATGCATTTGTATCTGCGCTTTTGAAAACATTTTATCGCTATTTTTTGTTGCAGCCTTACATGAATGTTAGGGATATTCAGACTTAACAAAGAGGGTCAAAGAAAGAATTGAATATTGGTACTTAAAATTCTCTCAATACTCACTTATTGATTGGGCTTTCTTCCTGAAGATAGGAGATGCAACTAGACTGCAGTATATGTATTGGACAAAATAGCAGGATTTTGTTGAACTTACGGTCTCTGCGACTTGTATAGATTTATTGCCTTATTTACCAATTGATTTCTTATCTTTGCGCTAAGATAACACAGCCTTTGCGGCTAAGATGTTTTTTGTTTATGTTATCTCCTTTAGGATATTCAGGATTCACACCACATAGCTGCTTCAATTTTAAACATTCCAAAAAAGATATAAAATTTCTCTCACTTCCTCTCAGATTCATGCCCCGTAACTCCCGGCAGAACAACATTTGATAGCAGACCTATCGGGTGGGCCATCTGTCGGTTTAAATTTGTAACATCGGTTATTTCGAATCTGGCAATACTTTTGTCATTCTCTTCTGTCACAAAATTCAGTGTCATTATATCCACTGAACGTAATGAATCGATTTAAGCTTGAGCAACGTTGGGATTTATTGGACCAACGAGAGACTGCACGATGATGTCGATTTTGACAAAAAAAGAGCATGTGAAGCTGATTTTCTTCTTGGTGGGTGCGTTCATAAGCAAAATTGCCGAATTTGGGGCTCAGGAGCCAATGCACCAATTACGAGTGAATGTTTTATGCGAATTGTGAAATGGAGGCATCATTGGCATATATTTCTTTGAAAATGAGGGCGGCGCAATCATTACGGTCAATGCAGACATCTATCGCACCATGCTAACCAATATTTTTGTAGCCGCTCTTCATGGTATTGATGTGAACGATGTTTGGTTTCAACAAGATGGTGCAACTTGCCATATATCTCATGCCACAATTGCGTTATTGCGCCAAATATTTGATGGCCGTTTAATTAGCCAAAACAATGATGTCTAGTGGCCGCCAGAAAGATGCAATTTGACAACGTTGGACTATTTTCTGTAAAGCGCCTTTAAAGAAAAGTGTTATGCCTACAGTCTAAAGACAATTAAGCATTTTAAGGACAACATTCGTAATGCCAGTGCCGAGATATAACCCCACATACTCGAAAAAGTGCACGAAAATTGGTCCAATCGAATGAAGTACTGTAAGGCCAGCCGCAGCAGCCATATAAATGAAATGATATTCCTTTTCTAAACAGGACAATTGTACTTTACAACAATTTATTTCAATAAAAATAAATTAAATATATTTTCTTCATCAAATTTTTTATTTCTTTCAAATGAGACTCGACGGGGCCTTCAAGCCAGAATTTTATATGAAATCATTAGAGTCATATCTTGAGATTTAGAAACAAAAAAACAGTCACTCAGTTATTTAAATGTAAACAGAAATCAACAGATTTACATTAGCAGTGATATCCTGCCAGTTAAAAGGCAAAAGTTTTAAATATTCACGACCTTATTGACTCACTTCTGTAGTAAAAGGAAGTGGTTGTTAATTGCTGCTCTTTCGAAAAAAATTAATCTTCCTTTTTTAAGTGAATATGCCAGCATTAGATGAGTATTTCATAAGATAGACTTTGCAATTCGACTTAAATTTCTGCCTCTGTCAGTATTAGCCTGTACTCCAACATCCGTATATCTATTGTATATCGTTCAGATGCGATTGTCTCACATTGTTGTATTAGACAATCTTAGTTGGCAATCTAAGGTGGCAATCAAAGTTAGCAATCTGAGTTGGCAATCAAAGTTGGCAATCTTAGTGCGCAAACAAAGTTGGCAGTCTAAGTTGGCAGTCTAAGTTGGCAATCTAAGTTGACAATCTAAGTTGGCATATTGCACTTGTGGATAAAATTTTAAGATCTTTTACACAAATATTCTCTGGGTTGCCAAGTACATACATAATTGGTCGCTACCACACCACAGTTGTCCCAGTTGGCCCACAGTTTAAAATCGACTCCGAAAGACAGACTTTTGAATAACTTTTCATGCCAATTTTATTTACTCTCAGAGTTTTTGCCACAAATCTGCTGAGAGGAAGTCGCCGAAGAAAAACTTTTTGTGTGTTATTTTGATGTCAGGGCTGGGGTTTGAAACCTGGCTTTACGTCTAATAAGTTAGCACAATACCTTCTACACTACCGCGAATTCAAGCCAAGTATAGTCTAAAATTCGCATTTTTCCATTACATTTCGAAAACAAAAGAATAAATGCTTTAAACAGAAAAAAGACACTAATTTCTTGAACTTTAAGCAGAACTATTAGAAAAAGCGTTCCCCTCTATATGCCTCAACTGGCCTGTGTTTTACCACGACTACACATATTACAATCGCTAACGTCTACAGTGGCAGCCACAGCATCAGTAACAACAACTAGAAAACAGTGTTACTGTGTCATATTTAATTGCATGATAATATTCGACTAAAACGACTGAGCATTTCCTGGTTTATCAGAGATTTTATTGTGGTTGACGTACTGGTTTTTTTTATGCTCGTATTTTTATGGCTTCAAAACGGATGGAAAAAAAATTTGTATTACATTGTCTATCTAATTTATTCATGTATGAGGGAGAGTGTGTAAAATAGACAGAAAGGGAGAAAAAAAGAATATTTTTTAGTGGTTTAGTGGTACTAAGCCAAATAACAAATGAATATTGTTCTATAAAACAAAGACCCACAAACAATCACTTTTAAACAAAGCAACAGTGGAGGGTTTCAAAGTAAGTACCACCATAATATTATAAGGACAGTGTTTGTGAAGTAGTATTTTTATGTTAGCTCTGTACTGTTATTTCAAACACCGTTACATTGATTCATTAAAATGTATTTTATGTTTCACTGCTCCTCAAACAATCGTAATAACAGATAGCATTTACAAGTGATACCGAATGCAAAGTGATGGATGAAATAATAGTGATAAAATGAAACCTACAGATATTTCAGCATTCTTTTTAATTGTTAAATCAAAATATGTAGTTAGGTTAGGTTAGGTTAGGTGGCGGTCGCAGGACTCGAAGGAAGAGGTTCCACTTAGGAATTTAGACCCATTGCGATACCACAATCAATTCTACCCGGGGGCCAAACAATCGCTAGAGAAAATCATCCCGCGTTTGCAATAAATCTTGCTATTACAGCAATCTAGATTAACGATGTCAGAAAATGAAAGTCAGAAAGCTCCGTCTCTTCATCACTAGAGCAAGGCACTGATACATCTGAAGACAATGCATCTGAAAGACAGTCTCATTCGACGAAATTCCTACCAAAAGGGCAGTGTCCCGTGAAATCGCTGTTGTGCGAGGAATGGACATTCCATTTAATAATAGAAGTGAGTCGGCTCCTCTATTACCCATGTATAACCAGTAGTGTCTAGCTAAATAGCACGTATTCTCTTGCTGCCATGGAGATTGAGCTTTCCTGTTAAGCGAGGTTCCTTTAAACTAAGGTTTTAGGAATAGCTATGCCCTGTAATATATCAGAGATTGCGAGCTACGTACCGATCATCAGAAATGCAATGAATGAACAGTATTAATATCTTCCGAAACCCCCACAAAAGTTTCCTTTGAATGATCAAAAATTATTTAAGAAATGTTCGGCATTCAAGTACTGACATTGAAAATACGGTCGTTGATGGATTAATCGCAGTCTGGTTGTCAAAGTAAAGTAAATAGATTTTCAGAAAAAATCCCACTGCTTATCCCGCCGCTTTCAAAATGGCCATAACCTTTGCAGAGGAAATACCTGCAGTGGAAAGGCAGCCTATAAGACAATTTATTATCAGAACCCTTAAAAACTATACTGCAACAGTTAATCCTGCCATGCATTGGCATTAACCTCAAAGGTGTCATTAGGAACCTTCGGAGCTACAGACCAGAAGAAGAAGCCCTTAGATAGAATTCTACGTTCCATTCAGAAAGTTTTAAGGAACCACACAGTTCGATTGAATGCGTCTAAAGAAAACCCCTCTTCTTCAACAGAAGATCGTTGATGAGTCAACTAAGTAAAGCAAAATGCCTTAGTTGTAGTGAAACAAAGTACACTGGTAATCGGGATATTTTATTGACTGCCTACTCTGTATGTCAATCGGCAGCGCCTACCAAACATATACACCATATAGCAAGGTAGAGCAGCACGATAGAGCCATCATGTGCAGGCCCTATACAGGTACAAAGCGTATTGTCGCTTTCTTAAAGTTCTTAATTACGTTATCCTTTCACTAGAAGTTGGTATACAGAAAGGTCCCAGGTTACTTTACCAACTTGAATAAGGAAACTTGGGTACTTTAAAGATCGGTAAGTTGAAAACAGGTTCCTGTTGAAAAACTTAAACCTCACGATGAGCAGCATTCTGTTGTAATCTTTAGAGTCTGGTTACATCTCGAAGAAAGAGAGATAGAAAGAGTATGCAGATCAAATGACCATTTCATTCGCATAACCATAGACCTTATAACCACGTCGCCGCAGTCACAGATGTTGCTTGACGCACTCCAATAATATTAGAATCGAAAGACTTTTAACAGACGGAACAAACCAGGATGCATCCATTCGTCTAACGGAGGCGAGCAGCAGGGAGCAAGCTGTGCGACTGTGCTTCTGAAACTACAGAGGAAAGCGCAGCCCATCAAATTTTATGAAATGTACAACATCTGCCAACGCTGTACTCAGTTTATCATTGTTATTTATTTTTCTTTTTTATCCGTTTCCCGCTTTGTTAGCTGTTTCTTATCGTTTACAAATGACAAAGAGAGTGAGAAAGAGTTGAGTTATCTTATTTTTTTATATTCGTTTATTTTTTATTTTTTGTTGCTCGTCTTTGTATTGTAGCTGTTGCATGGAATGGTTAATATTGTCTGTCTACACTGAATTATAAATCTCTGCCTGTATTCTAACTTTTAGATGGTATGATAGAGTGTGTATGGGGTTCATGTGTTTACAGTGAGCGTCAAGAGAAACTGTATATTATGGATAAAATATCTAATAATCACCAAACTTAACTTTTACCACTTAAGGAGAGTGCCCAAAAAAAATTGACAATATTTCGAAATTTTTTTTTAATTTTTTATTTCAATTTTAAATACTCGCAATGAAACAATTTTAAAATAAAAATAACAGTAATTTATTAATTTATTTTTTTTTAATGTGGAGTTTCTTTTGACGCTCACTGTGTATGTGTGTTTTGAGGAAGTTTTGCGTATATTTATTATTGTACATGTCAGTTCTTTTTTGTTTTTGTAACCATTTGCCGAACAAAAAAAAAAAGACATTTTTTTCTATATGCTTGGAAAGCCACCGTTTTATTTTGTAGTCAACAAATATTTCACTTCCGGTTACAAAAAAAAAGTACTATACAAGGAAATTTTTTTCAAATTACAAGAGAAAAGCTTGTATGAACTGTTCATTAAATATTTCAAGCTATGTATGTTTGATATGAAAAACAAAAATAATGTATGCCATAGTAATTTGAAGTCGCCGTGGTACAACTAGGTAGTGTGTTGGCTTATTCGACGTGAGTCTACGCTTTAAACCCCAGGTCAGATGTCTCCAACACCACGAAGTATGAATAAATATTTCTTCGGCGACTTCCTCCCAGGAGATTTGTAGCAAAAATTCTGAGAGATAATAAAATTGTCATGAAAAAGTTTCCTAAAAATCTGTCGTTCGGACACGGCAAAAATGGTATGCGTAGTAAACAGCGTAGTAAACCTTGCGGAACAGTTGTAATGACGAATTATATATGTCTGTAAGTTTGGAAATGATAGTTTCGAAATATTTTCGGACATATTTTCGTAATTTGTTATACACTGGCAAACACACAAAGCCCTCTTTCTAGGTTTTTAAAAAAACTAATATTTATCTGTACTCCGAAACCTTGTTTAATTTATTGCAGTTATTGACAATACTACACCTCCAACTTTATTATCTGCTCATTGTTTCTTTTTTTCTATTTCAAAGTGATAATTTGTCCCCAATCAAATCTGCCTTTTTATTTCTGTAAGAATTCGTACATATAGTTCACCCTGTAAATATGCAATATTTTGATGATTTTCTTAACAGTGTTTGAAGGCGGATGAGTAATATATGATTTTAATATTAAATAATAATCATACGTTGCGGTGTATAGGTGTTATATACGATTTTGTTAACAATTTAGAAAACAGTGGTGTTTTTAACGGAGGTTTTTTATAGAGGTATAGAACTTTAAGTTGGCATTACTTTTCAAGATGGCGACCGATTTAACAGCTGTCAAGTGATTTATTCTCAGTTTGGTTTGGCAATTCATCATGGATAGACTCACGCCTGAACAACGCTTGCGTGCTTACAAAATCCAACTCGTGCAAGATTTGAAGCCAAACGATCATCAAGTAAGGCGTAGATTCGTCGAATGGGCCCAAAACGAGATTACCGTTGTTCCCGATTTTCATAAGCGAATTTTGTTTAGCGATGAAGCGCACTTCTGGTTGAATGGCTAGGTCAACAAACAAAACTGCCGCATTTGGAGTGAAGGTAATCCTCAAGTGTATGTGGAAACACCGTTACATCCAGAAAAACTGACTGTTTGGTGCGCTTTATGGGCTGGTGGAATCATTGGTCCATACTTTTTCAAAAACGATGGTGGCCAGAACGTTACAGTCAATGGTGATCGGTATAGAGCCATGATTACTAACTTTTTCATTCCTGAATTGAATAACCATGATGTCCAGGAGATGTGGTTTCAACAAGACGGCGCAACATGTCACACAGCTAGTGCCGCTAGACTACTTTCTGTGGGGCTATGTAAAGTCATTGGTCTATGCGGTAAAGCCACTAACGCTTGACCATTTGGAAGACAACATTCGCCGTATTATTGCCGATATACGGCCACAAATGTTGGAAAAAGTCATCGAAAATTGGACGTCCAGATTGGACTACATCCGCGCCAGTCGTGGCGGTCATATGCCAGAAATTATATTTAAAATGTAATGCGACAAGATTATCTTTCGGATAAATAAAATTCATGTCAATCGAATAATCCATCGTTGTTTTAATGCAACTTAAAGTTCTATACCTCTATAAAAAAACACCCTTTATAATAGAAATTAGTGAAATAGTGCTGTTCATTAAAATAGATTCATCATGATCTAACATCTTTGAGAGCAATAAAACATTAGAAAAACGCGATTGCTAATTTTAATTTTTTTATTTTGGTAAACCTATAACATAAATAACATAAAAAAGATATAACTTCAAAACATCGAAAGTAATAAAAATATATATTCATCAATATTCATTAAATCAGTAATTTTTTCCTATTCACAAAATTAGATTCACTAAATTTGGTGTTCTAAAAAAATTATTTTTAGCATTTAAACTAAATAATTCTTTTATTTATACTTGGTGGAATAACCCTTATTTTTAATTACTGCTGAGCACCGTTTTGGCATATAGTCAACAAGTCTCTGACATGCTTCTATTAGAATATTTTTCCACGCTTCGTTCACTACCTCTCGCAACTGTTCTTTATTTGAAGTGTTTATTCCTCGGAGAGCTGCTTTGACAATTTTCCATAGATTTTCAATAGGATTTAAGTTCGGTGACTGTGCCGGCCAGCTCAAAACCTCGATATTATTATTCTGAAACCAATCATTTGCTCCCCATTCGGAATAAGGCGTCATGGCGTCGTTTAGTATGTTGATATGATAAATGGCATCCTTTTTTCCTTCTATCCTAAATAGAGGCCCTGTGCCGTGGCAGGAAAAACATCCCCATACCAATATTTTTCCTCCACCATGTTTAATGGTTTTTATTGTATATTGCGGAAGTAGTTCAGAGTTATTTTTTCACATGATGCACAATTTTCCCCTCCATGAGGTGTGTGATTTTTCTTTCTTTTCCCTCTAGTTTCTGCCTGAAACTTATAATTTATTGCGTTTTGGACCATTTTATATGAACACCCGATAATTGCAGCAATTTTTCTATAGTTTTTGCCTTCATTATGCAGTTTTTTCTATTATTCTCCCGACTTCAGGACTGCAGTGTTTAATTATTTACTTGATTAAATTATAATTATTATATAACATAAATGCTGTGAGAAGTTAGGTAATAAACCTGACTGAAATGTTGTAATGACCAGTTATGTATGTATGTTTGCATGTAAAGGTAGAGTAGGAAATAGGTCATATGTAACAGTACAAAAAGTTAGTGATCGTTGAAAAAAATGGAATGATTTCTTCCAAAATGTACACTTATTTACCAAAATTTAATTTAAATTTTTTTCACATTTGTTTTCTATCTAAATCCTTACGACTAATGTTAGTTACCAGCACAGTCGTTAAATTGTTATGGGTTTACACTCGTTTCTTTATTTCTATTACGTATTGGATAATTGAAAACAAAATGTTGTTAAAAGGTAACAAAATTTTCTTAACAGATGCTGTGTAACATAACGTATGAGTAATATTTATGCACAATTTATTTGGTACATAATACACATACGTCATGATGTTCATTAAATTTCAATGCCGTCATTATGTAAAAGAAATATGATTTGTTTACAAGCAGTATAAGAACAGTTTTGAGATAGACCAAGAGAGAAATTAAACACAAAATTAATATTATGTCTTACCAAACCCGGAGAAATTAATCGTGATCTACTAGCCGATCCCTTGTCAATTTTCACTCGGCCCTTTTTTCATTCCATTAGAAATGTGTTTATGATTCTATGATTTGATGATTGACATAACTATTGACATTGTTAAGCAATCGTAGATAGCATTATGACGGTTTCTTGGAATATATGACTGGACAGGGTGCGCTTAGGTTTTATTAAATTGGCAGCCGTCTTAGAGTTCACTTGCGCTCTTTCATAATATTTTGTAATAACCTTATGTTGTGTGTGTAAATTTTATACATGAGTGGCGGGAACTAGTTTAAAGTCGATTCTGAACGTCAGATTTTTTTTGGGAAACTTTTGTTTGGCAATTTTTATTTACTCTCAGACCTTTTGCCAGAAGTGTGCTAAGAGAAAGTCGGCGAAGAAATATTTTTTCGTATTTCATTTTGTTGGAGATGTCTGAACAATGCTATTCAGAAATTCCAGACAGGGGTAACTAATCTATTATCAGCTGTTGAGTGAATATTACGAAACTTTCTGGCTAGACGAGTTCTGTCGGTAAATTCTTTGTGCCTAAAATTTGTTTATTACTTTAAATGCAACGAAACGGAAATTATTTAGTGGCGTCTTTTTGCTTGTTGCGAGCGTCTTTTAAGACAAGTTCAAAACAAGTCGTGTCTTCGTGTTTCCTATAATGTAATGTAAGTCTATAATGTAAAATAAGTAAACAAAATTGGTTTGAAATTTTACCAAATTGGTTTTTTGTTGTGAGGTACAATTATTCCGGTAAAAAATGAAACATTATTTCATTCATATGGCTGCCGTGGCTGGCCTCACAGTAACTCATTCGATTGCACCAATTTTCGTAAACTTTTTCGAGTGTATGGGGTAGTATCTCGGCAATGGCATCACGAATGTTGCCCTTCAAATGCTCAATTGTCTCCGGTTTGTCGCCATAACAGTTTTCTTTAACGGGGCCCACTGAAACTAGTCCAACAGTGTCAAATCGCTGGTGCCCAATTGACATCACTATTTCGGCTAATTACACGGCCATAAAACGTTTGACGCAATAAATCGATTGTGGCATGTTGCACGATCCTGTTGAAAACAAACATCGTTCACTTCAATACCATGAAGAGCGGGTACAAAAAAAATCGGTTATCGTGGTGCGATAGGTGTCTGCATTGACCGTAATGGTTGCGGCGTACTCATTTCCAAAGAAGTATGGGCCAATGATGCCTTCACACCTCAATACCATTCAGAGCGTTATTCTGTACTTGCCTTTCCGGAATGAAATGCCAATGCCACGTCTGAATTCATATGAATTAAAAGTTCTACCAGCCTTCGCAAGTGTATACGCTACATTGCTATCATGTTGGTTACTGTACGCAGGAACCAACGCACGTCCTGGTATCTTCTTCAGAGCTACTCAGCATAGGTATCCAATGTATATTTTGTTATCAGTACTTTAGTAGGGAGTGTGTTCGTTTATTAGACCACGGTTCAAAGCCCAGGTCAGACATCTACAACAAAAACGAAACATGTAAAATATTTCTTCGGTGACTTTCTCTCAGCAGATTTCGGGGAAAAAAAACTCTGAGAGTAAATAAAATTTCCTTGAAAAGTTTCTCAAAAAAAAAAATCTAACGTTCAGAGTCGACTTCAAACTGTAGGTCCCGCCTCTCATGTATAAAAATTAACACATAGAACATAAGTGGTGTGAGAAGCTGCATCGTAGGCATAACTGAAGTGGGTTGTAATGACCTATTACGTATGTATGTATATATGAATTTGCTACATTACCTTAAACAAATAAATTCACTTTAACAACAAAAATGTTTCTCTCATGATGTAACAGAGAAATTTTAAATGTTTTCTTTCATCTCTACGAGGCATTTCATTTTCTTTAAGTCAGTCATCGTTGTAACGATTGTAATCAAGGAAACTATTTCGTTCCACCATGCACATTCCCTTGCTTCATTTTCTAAAATACTTTTCGTTTATACATCGTTTACGGTTTATGGACGCTTGATGCAAACAACAAAAACTTTTAAACTAATTGTAGTGACAGCACATCCACAAAATAAAAGAAAAAAAATATTGCATGCCACACCAACATTAAACCAAAACTGTAGTCGTGGATCACTCCTTCCTTAACTAAAACTGAATGCATAGTAATCTGTTTGTATAAATGAGTGTGTGTGTGTGTGTTAGTGTCAATCAGCATGAGCATGAGTGAGTGTTAAAGTGCTTTAGCGTGTAAAGGATGTTTCGCTGTAACGGTGTCAAGTGGGTTCCGTTTCATTTATTGTTTGAGTCGTAAGAAAACGTAAGAAAAGAGGAAAGAAAAACGAGACGATATGAAACAGTAAAACTCACTGAGACAAGCTTATTACACACATACGTTTATGCACACGCATACTAGTTCACTTATTTAATACAGAGCTGGCTTGGTTTTATGATTGCCGTTTACTTGTCTTTTTCCTTCGGCAACTTAATTTTTTTTTTTTCGTTTAATCTCCTGGCTATAAAAAGGAAATGAAACTGCTTTTGACATGATAATAAAAACCAATTTAGTTTATGGGCAAAATTGAAAGTGAATGTATGTGTTTTAACGCGTTTCTATAAAAAAATCTTGGAAAACTTCAACAGGATTTATAAAAGAAAAATGAATGATAGTTTTAAAAAGCTGATTTTAATTGAACTATTTTGAATATGTTCGAAAGTCATATGAACTTAAGTAATCAAATACTACATCATCCACCCCTTATTACCTTCCACTAAAATGGCTACTACTCTAGTATCGAACACGATTGTAGAGCTATAGATTTTATAGTCTTTGAAACATAAGGCTACATAAGACAGATGCAGGGTACGCAAATACGTATCAAGTTATTTTAAAATTGTTTAAATTTATAACAACCTTGGAACGCATCTGAATTTATAAAACGTATTTGAAATTCACTGGCTTCTTCTTCTTCTTAAAAACATGTTTAAGTAGATACTTTTTCCGGAGAAAAGTGTTATATTTTGCAAGTATTTTCACCAAGCAAAGTAATTAGTATGAGGGTAATACCCATGTACATGCCTTAGCTTTTTATTTTACGCTGAAATATAAAAAATTGCGTGTTAATGACTAAAAATATTTCTGTTTTTTATTTTTATTTTTATTTTAAAGAAATCAAAAGTGATGCTATAAACACAATAAACGCAACGTAGCAAACGCAAACGCAGCAATTAATCAAAACTAGAATACATGGGAGAAGTGACATGGAAGTGATTATTTTAAAGGCAGGGCAATCACAAGCAAAGATTTTGATGCTTTGCAATGAAGGAATTAGTGCTCACAGTGAGAGAATTTGTGCTGGCAATGCGAGTATTAATGCTGTCAATAGAATAATATGCATGAAATAGAGGTTTTAAAAACGCTATGTATGAAATTGAAATTGAAGTCGCCGTGGTCTAGTAGGTAGTGTGTTGGCTTATTAGACGAAAAGCCTGGGTTCGAGCCCCAGGCCAGACATCAAATAAAATACAAAAAGTATTTCTTCGGTGACTTCCTCTCAGCAGATTTCTGGCAAAAACTCTGAGAGTAAATAAAATTGCCATGAAAAGTTTCTCAAAAATCTGTCGTTCGGAGTCGACTTTAAACTGTAGGTCCCGCCACTCATGTATAAAATTAACACACACAACATAAGTGGTGTGAGAAACTAGGTCGTAATCCTGACTGAAGGGTTGTAATGACCAATTATGTATGTATGTATGAAATATAACGCGATCCATTCAGGCATCAGGCAGATGACGTCATCAACTAACTTCATAGTAATATCAGATCATGCCAGAGTAAGACAATGAATAAATTTCTTTACCAATTCAACTAATACAACATTATTAAGCATAATTACTATACGTAGTGAAGACAGCACTGCGATCATACGATCTACTGAAATACCCTCAATTTATATAGGACATCTCTATAATTATCCCTCTGATAAACTTCAGGATGCTGTTTGGTGCTCCAATAAGAACTATTCTTCTGGAATGCATTAATGCACCACAGATACAGAAAATTTGTTCAAGTGATTCATTCTTATCACAAAATGTATATGTTGAGTCCTCATTCTGAACAAGTCTACTTTTAGTTGATTGCCCAACAATTGATGGGTTTGAGAACAGTCTCATTTTATCTTACATTTTGTTTAGCAACCCACACCCTATAAAGAGAAAGTGTTTCTGATTAGTGGCAATGGCAACCCTAGTATTCTAAGACGTCCTACAGAACTTTATAAAACTAAAATAAAAATTAGAAATATTTTTTATTTATTTATTAATTACAATACAAATACAAATTATATTCTACTTATATACGAGCTGAGTAACTTTGACCATATGCTCGGTGTAGTGTCACAGACCAGAGTCTCTGGTGGAAATCGAACCCACGACCCTGACGCTAATAGTCTAGCACACTACCCACTAGACTACCAAGGCACCCTATGAAATATTAAGATGGGAAAGATATTCTGGAACAGCCTTATGTTTCTTAAATAAAAAGAAGAGGAATATATGATTTTGGACCCCGCCGATACAACGAAATATTGTCCGTTATTGTATATAAATTGGAACAAAATCTATTACAAGGGCATTCTATGCTTCAAATCCAATATTTATCAAATATGTGGCAGATTTACCATTGTTTTAACAATACGCACCACACACACACAACGTTTATAGAAATTCAAATCCAATTATGGCGTGTAAAATTTGTTGCAAATGTTTCAACAAATGAACAAATGGCTTCTACATCTATTGCATCCTCATTTTAGAGAATTCTGTCCTCATGGTTGCAAAAGGCACCGTTAGTTAATAAGACACGGCGTTATCAGGCATACCCTCAAAATTCGTCGACTTGAAGTATTGAAATAATCGTTCTGTATTATAACATCAAGAATCTGCTCTCCAGGACCTTTTATAATCCCAAATAATGTGGAGTATATTAAATGTTAGATTTCTTCTAGGCCACATAGGCAGATGATATCATTTAAAATGATCTTCAGAGAAACCTGTTAATAATATTTCAAATTTGTGTTGTGCAGGTACCAATTATTTATCATGGTCTCTAAGTGTTTTGTCGCAAATACATATTAATTTATTTTTGCCTCCATCTATCGGCCAGGTATTCTAGTCCAATCTGTAAAATGTCAAGTATAAATTGGAACAATTTTTTCGTTACTGTGCAGTGTAAGTATTCTATTCTCTGGAAATACTCCCAGGGTATTTGATCCCATCTCCGAAAGTTCACACACGCAATTGAGTAAAAGCAACCTGAATTCCTCAGACGCGAATGGATATAAAACGAATTCGCCCAATATAATTTGAACGGAATAATTGAATAACTTTTTCAGTTACCTACTCAGTTTTGTGTGTAAAATTCCGGAGATGTTATGTGAACAACGTATTTGCTCCGAGAACTAAAAACTACCTCGACAGCAAAAGAAAAGCAGACATTTATCAATCAAGTTTAACAGCTTAGATAGACTAGTCTGAATTGATTTCCATGTACGAATCTACAATACAGAGGAATAAACTCCTTTGTTGTAGTATGGGAACTTCAGGTATTATTTTGCAGATATTGCTAGCCGTTTCAGCAAGGTTCTGTTGTTTTTGTTTTTTGTTATTCAGCTTAGATCCTCTTTCTTAGGAGTTTATCTTACAGTTATAATCTGATATCAAAGATTTTATTTATGGTTGATTGCATATATCCAGTGGCTCTTTTGAGGCTTGATCATATGTTCACACGATATCTTTATGTGTTTGGTGTTGACTTGTGATAACTGGAAGTGGATAACTACGGCTCAAATAGTTTTCACTTTTTGATCCTTTTTTAACATCCTAATTTCGCGCATAATGCTGCCAATGTTAGATCCTCTTTCATTTTTATTTAACGAAAGCTGTAAACATAACAAAGGTCCTTTCAAATTTTAAAATTAATTCTCCCGAATATGAAACGTCTTGTAGTGTTCTATGTTTGAAAGAACCTGTCGTAAACAATAATCACCATGGTAACAGGCGCTTTAACACTTTTACTTATTCAATTAAGGGTTTGTCCCTCCTTATCACTGGTCTTTTTCTAAGAATATTTCCAAAACGTATTCTTATCTTTTCATTTAAACGTAACAATTTGTGTGTACGGCATTATTTTACGTCTAGACGGAAGACATTAACTTGTTATATGCCGCAACTCTTACTATCTTTGTTTTTTAGAAAAAAAAGAAAGAAAAAAAAGAAAAATTTGACAGCCCAAAAAATTTATTTTAGTTGTCTAAAGAAAGCGTTAATAATTATCACTGGTCACGCGATTCCTATTTAAAGGTGAACAAATAAAAGGAAAGTGGATTTTTTTTTGGTGGCTATTTAATATATTTCGGCTTCGAGTAAAGTACCACGTGGATATTGGCGAGCAGTTATGCAGTAGACTATCATTTACGTAGGCAGGACAAAAAGTTTGTAATGTACTAAATTTCTTGAAGCAATATCAGGGTGTCATGATCATTCCACCCGAACTCCTGGCTCTATACTCGATAATGGTGTGGGAGCGGTATCTGCACTGGGATATTGTATCTGAACATTTCCATCCGACTGCCGTATTCCTGTAGCTTGTTTCAAGCCGAGGTAATAATTTACAGGATTCTCATCTACGGTGCTTATTTCACCCGCATCTCAATATTCTCTGATAGTCATGCTGCTATAAGATCTCTAAGCTTTATGATTAACTCTATGTTTGTTAGGGAGTGTCGCCGCTACCTCTATGTTCTCGGGGCGGTTCAGTGTGTCACTAGTCTGGGTTCCATGGCACTGTTACATTCCGGACAACTGCAAGACCAACGAGTTTACCAGAGCTTGTGCAATCCTTCCGGATCCCTCACTTGGTCCACGATAGACGGAAGGCGCACCAACCAACTACTCGGACATTCCACTCGACAAGAGTCCATCAGGTGATAAGGGTTAAAAGTACACACAATAAATAAATTTGTCCTGTCATGTCAAATCATTTGTAACCAATACTGTTGCCACACTGCAGAAGAAATTTTAAATAAAAATGAAATAAATTTATCAACGGCCGTTATCATGGCATCAGACACAATTCATATAACGCAGCTCTTAATGTGGCTTTTAAAAATAAATTCTCTGATAAATTGTTTTTTGGGGTTTTTAATCAGATAACGTATGGCAGGCAAAAAAAAATCGATTCACAAGGCAAAAATTCTTCTTATACACTCGCATTTCTCTTCGTTTCGAGCCTTTAACATATTACTGCATATTACAGGAGGTTTTTATTGCAATTCTCATTACTGTCTCTCTCTCTCTCTCTTTCCATTTCTTTTTTAAATATTTTAATTTGAATTGTTGTTGAATCTGTTCTGTTTAAATAAATTCAATTTAATGGTTTCTTAATTAAAAACGCTGCCAATCAGGATTGACTGAACCGCAAACAAGCATATCACGGCAAACGGCATTCGGCAAGAGCAAGCTCGTATACATTCACATGTACACATACTCTCATGTATGTATACATATTAAGAGAATAGAGTGAATGAAAGAATTTTTTCGCAACAAACCAAAAAATGTTCGTTTGGGTTCGCATCGCATACTTGTCTCATTTAAACTCTCTTGAACTCAGACACAATCATACATATGTATGTATATAGCAGTCGTAAAGTATTTGAAAAAGAATAAGAAGTATACAGTCAAGTGATTACGTTGTACAAAAAGACGATTGTTTGTGTTTTTTCTCTCCTTTTTTCATTAAAATTCACTGCATTGCTCTCAGGTTGGTGTTCATATCGAATGCTACTGACTTTCAACTAAAATAACTCGATTTTTTTTTTAATTCTTTGTAAAGGAATGCAGTCGTGATTCTCTTCTTTCTTTATATTTTATTTTGCAACTGGTCCCCGGAATCCTTGGATATATACACCGACAGCTCCAAGCTCGGTGATAGGCCTGGTAGCGATGTTTTTCAGGGAAAATCGTCTTAAACATTCCCCTGCCATTACCGGGTCACTGTTGCGTGTTTCAGTCTGAGTTATTGGCCATTCACCAGCAAGCTCATTTGATCCTCATCAAGGGTGCTTTTTTCACCTGTATCTCGATGTTTTCTGATAGCCAATCCACATTTAGATCCCTTTTCAGCGTTCGATCAACTCCAAACTCTTGAGGGAGTGTCGCCTTTGTCTCGACATACTCTCTGAGTGATACAGCGTCTTGCTTGTTCGGGTATCCGGGCACAGAGACATTCCTAACAACTGTAGGGCTGATGAGCTTGCCACAGTAGGTACACTCCTTCCAGAACCCTCTCAAATCGAATTGGATATGCAACTCACCTCGGTTAAATTGGCCAATAGGCAACAAATTCTTTCGGGACGCCAACCTATCCTGGACAAATGAGGAATCTTGCTCAATTGCCAGACTCAATTGGCCCATGATGGATAGGAGACGTATCAACCAACTACTCAAACTCGATCGTAAGGTCATCTCGATCATAGTGGCCAAGTTCACAGGTCAATGCGTTATGGGAAGACATGCGGAAAGACTGCAACTCCCTTCGAACGACTACTGCCGAGGTTGTGGGTCTACTGAAGAGGAGGAAACTGTTATCCCCTTCCTTTGCCAATACCCTCGCTCGTGAGGCGCAGATTTAGGTTGTTGGGCCTTACATTGCTGGTCAGCTCCATTAGGCTGACATCGATATCAGGGGCATCTTCGACAGTTAATTATAACACTTTTAGGCTGGTTTCCAGCTGCTTTTAGTGTGCAGCTCCCGCGCTAAACAATTTCGCTTACCCGTGGTAACAAAACGGGCTGCTATTCAGAGCTTTTGGTATCAAAGCTACCACTCCTACCTATGACGTTAGGTACCATAAATGTTGTGTGTGTTAATTTTATCCATTAGTGGCGGGACTTACAGTTTAAAGTGGACTCGCAAACGACATATTTTGGAGAAACATTTCGTGGCATTTTTATTTTACCCTCAGAGTCTTTTCCAGGAGACCCTCGGCAGTCTTTGTATTTGGAAGTTACCGAAAGAAATATTTTATTCAGGATACGTTTTGTTCGAGATGTCAGAGGTTGAACCACAGGCTTTCGACTAATAAGCCAATAGACTACCTCTACAGTGACTTCTTCCTAACATCTGGTGTTAATATTGTATCACTTTCTGATTCTAATTCAATTTAAGGCTTCTTTTTAAAGTCTTACCTCCAAATTTAAAAATTTATTACATTTTCTTTTTTCATTGTATGGCAATATTCTCTTACTGCTCTGCTTACTTCAAATCATGACAATGAACACGAGTCTAAAGAACCGAAAGTTTTACACACAAACAAAGTTACAAGCAGTAAAAGAAAAGCTTGCTATAGAACAGAGTATCAAACAAAGAAAAGTTGAAAATATTTCTACTAAAAGATAGACACTGTCAAACGGAATGACAAGGACACTTGGGATCGTAAGTGAAAAAATTGAAAAAAACCAAAAATTTTATTTTTTTTAAATAATTCTTGCAAGATTTCTCACATGCATGCAAAATATACTCACATATATACACAACAACATGTAACGAATGTAACATTTGCTCATATGATTATGATGGTTGTAAAATGCTTAAGAATATTGACTTTTCTACGGTTATATGTTAAAACTATCTTCTGATAAAAACTTCGAGAGTAATGAGAAATTTCTCAAAAATCTGTTGTTCGGAGACGACTTTAAACTGTATATACAGCCACCTGGGTGCTATGAGAAGCTAAGTTGTAATCCTAACTAAACATTCGTGATGTCATTGCCGAGATCTACCCCATACACTCGAAAAAGTGCAAGAAAATTTTTCCAAAGGAATGAGGTACTCTGAGGTCAGCCCCGGCAGCAATCTGAATGAAGTAATATTCCATTTATAACCGGAGCATTGGACAAAGAAATAAATTTGTCAAAATTTTAAACCGCTTTTGTTTTATTGCAATTTTTAAATTTAAACTTTTAAATGGCCCACTCTTAGTAGAAGTGTCATTATTATCTCTAAAGTTCATTTACCTTTGAATAATAAACTAATTACAGATATTAAGTAGATATAAGGGCCAGTTAATCCAATAGGAAATAGTCTACCACAAGTAGTATGTAGTATTCATTAAACACAATGAGGAGTCTAAAGCAAAAAATCAAAAGAGGAAATACTATATCGATTAATATTAATCTTTCAAGAAGCATACATACTACACCGGCTTCAAAGCTCTCTCGTCTTATATCGACGTAGAAATGTATGTGTTTGCTTTAATTAATGTTTAAGTATTATTTCACCACAACTTCAATTATCATAACACAAGTTATGGTAAAATATTTTTCAAAAGAATAAACAGACAGATATACATACGCGTAACAGGCATGAACAACATCAATTGAATACAAATATTCAAATGTGTAGATTAGGTTGGACGTATGAAATATATACTAATATGAGCTCGTAAGTAGTGTTAATTTAAAAACATTACATCTCTTTACTTTTTTTCTGAATTAATATGTAAATCTTGTGTACCACCTGTTAACTGATACGTATGATGAATATTTAATATTCAAATCAAATATTACTTATACGCATAAAAACACTATTAAGAAAATCAGTAATGTATTGCATACTTACAGGTTGAACTATTGCACCAATTCTTACAGAAATAAGAAATAGAATTTTTGGGGACATTTTCTTTGCAAAAAAAAAAATAAATAAATAACAAAAAAAAAAATATATAAAAACGAATATTGAAGGAGGAGGTGTTGTATTTGCCAATAACGACACTAAATTTAACAAAGGTTCTGAGTTTAGATTAACGTTAATTTTATTTAAAAACACAAGAAGAAACGCTTTGTTTAGTGTCAGGGTATTACAAATTACGAAAATATGTCTGAAAATATTTCGGAACCATTCTCGTGTTTAATATAAGCTTTATACTACTACTATTATACATGCATGCTTACATACATACATACATAATTGTGCAAATTTTATACATGAGTGGCGGTAGCTATAGTTTAAAGTCGTCTCCGAACGACAGCTTTTTGAGAAACTTTTCATGGCAATTTTTTATTTACTCTCAAAAGGAAGTCGCCGAAGAAACAGTTTTCACATTGCGTTTTGTTGAAGATGTCTGTCCTGCGGTTTGAACCGTAAGCTCACATCTAATAGGTCAACACATTACCTACTAGACTACGACGACTACGTACAGAAGGGTGTAGTCTTTAAATATGCGAAATTTCTTACGTATGACCATTTATAAGAAACTTTTTAAAACATCTTTTCTTTTCCTTTCCCAATCTTCTGTGGTAGACGTAGAAGCAGTGGTGATACTTGTACGTGATCTTTTAATATTTGAAACCCTCTCTGATACCTCTTGGCTTATGTAATTATGATTACTGAGATGTCTGAGCTGGAATTTGAACCACTGGCTCGAGTTTACTGGACTACAGCGACTACTATGGGCAATGTGCCCTATACTAAATTAGGACAGTTCCATCAGTATTGCCAGGAGTGGCGTTTCCATTATTATTTCGCGCATTGGATCGCTATGACGTGTTTTTTTCGATAAAAGAAAAACTTTAGTATAAGTCGCGCTTGAGGGGCGTCTAGCCGATGGATATATCTTTCTACTACGCTCTTTTAACTGGTTTAAGATACAGCCAATTCTATCTATAAGCAAATCGCATGTAAATTTATTCAATGTGGTTTACTTTCCTGCCAGGGTATAATAATATCATCTATTTCAGGGAACATGCCGTTACTGAACAGCCATTTAATCGCCATATGGACAGCAATGAATACTTGGAATATTCAAATATAAAAAAGGAAGCTAAAGCTATGCGACAACATTTTTTCCAAGACTATTTAAAATATCAAGTGTTTCCATTGATTATTTTTTATGTAAATTTCGATTTACGCTTGAGCAACGTTGGGATTTATTGGATATTTATTTCCAAAGCAAAGACTATTTGTCGGAAATTTTACGAAAATGTTGGACAAAATTTGGTCACAGAGGAGGACCAGCAGTGCCCAGCCCCTGCACAGCTTTACAAAGTTCAATTAGTTAAAGTGTTGCGTTGATCAAGCTCATTTTCATCTTGGTAGGTATGTTATAAGACAAACTTGCCGTATTTAGAGCTGAAAAACCCACACGTGATCTTACTGAAGCCATTGCGCTCATTACGAGACATTGTGTAGTGCGGGTTGTGGAGCGGAGGCATCATTGGTCCATATTACTATGAAAATGAGGACGGACCAACAATTACGGGCAATGGAGACACCTATCGCACCAGGATAACCGATTTTTTGTACTCGCTCTTCATACAATTCATGTGAACGATGTTTTGTTTCAAGAGGATAGTGCAACTTGCCACACATCCCATGCCACAATCGATTTATTGCGTCAAACGTTTGATGGCTGTTTAATTACCCGAAATGGTGATGTCAATTGGCCGCCTAGAAGCTTTGATTTGACACCGTTGGATTATTTCCTGTGGGGCGCCGGTAAAGAAAAGTGTTATGCCGACAAGCCAGAGACAATTGAGCATTTCAAGACCGACATTCGTGTTGCCATTGCCGAGATACTAAAAAAGAAAAAGTAGTAGAAAAAGCCATATGAATGGAATAATATTCCACTTCTAACCGAAACAATTTATGTGTTTATTTTATCATACAATTGTTTTTAAGCGCTTATGACATTTATTTTTCAACTATGTTTTCCAGAAATTCCTTTATAGCAGAAAACCAATAAGTTTTTAAATAAATAAGGATCCTATTAAGTTGAAGAATATGGCGAAAAGCTTGAAATAAAATTGAATGGAAAAAATCTGAAAAAGAACACCCACAGGATAATTGAAAATAAGTGGTAGTAATGTTGGGGCTTAATAAATAAATAAATAAATAAGTGGTAGTAAAAGGCAAAATAAACTAAAACTAAAAAACGACAATAACTGGAGCAAATCATAGTAGAAATCTAAGTTAAAAGAAGGTAAACAAAGACTATGAAATACCCTATACATGTAGATATTATAGTAACGAAATAAAGGTAGCATAACAAAAATGTTACCAACATCCTTTTAGACTTAACGAAACAGTCATAGAAAAAATTCAATTTTAACTTGAATCTGCCTTTCAACTCATCTCAGTTGAATTCAGTTGAATTCTGTTTTATTCTTGCCAGTTGTTGTCATAACCGCACACAATATTTCGCTTTGGCGTAATTATCTCAACTGGGGTTGTAACTGCAGTAGTAGTAGCAGTAGCAGTAGACAGCGAATAAATTAATTGAAACTGTCATTTTAATATTCCATCTATTCATCTTGTTACCCTGGCAAAAAGGAAATGTTGTAGTTCACTGTATGTGTGTGAATGTAAGTGTTTATTAGAATCAGTAGGTAGATGCTTAAAAGGACTTAAAAGGAGAAGAATATAAAATAATTCAACGCTGTAGGATATACAATTGAATTCAACTGGCATAATTTAATTTACAAATCAAATAAACGGTTTTGTAATGGAAATCTAATGGGATAATCTACTCACGGATGTAATGAACATTAAAGTGATTAAATTGAGCAAGATTTCTTAGTGCTACACTTTACACAGCAATCCAATATATTTTCATAGAGGATGTTATTTCTCGGCACCGACATTGCGGAACCAGTTATGGCAGACAAATGAAAATGTGTTCGGTATACTGGGGAGAAACCTTTCTCACTCAAACTTATGTTTTTTCAAAGAACCATCCTAGGATGCTGAATGTGAATGTCATGTTCTCTATGTGATTAAGACGGTTCAGTAAGAGCGAGATTGAAGCCCGTTAAATTTTATACATTCCAAACTACAAAACTTATGAAGTCGCCGTAGTCTAGTATATAGTGTGTTGGCTTATTAGACGTGAGGCCACGGTTCAAACCGCACACATCTTCAATAAGCTTCGTTGTGGTCCCTGGTATTTCCAATTATTAGAATATTTTGACGTCTCAAATTTTACTAAGTATTGCATAGGTTTGTAATCAAGCACTTTAAATACTGCACCAACCAACTTTTGTGATTGTAATGCCCCGGACTTGGGTCATTAAATACCAAATATGGTCTTACTAAAGCTACATCGCTACGGACAAAAGAAATTAAAAGAATTAAAAAAAAATTATATTTTGGTACC
The DNA here is from genome assembly GCA_936449025.2 of Sarcophaga subvicina. NCBI lineage: Eukaryota > Metazoa > Arthropoda > Insecta > Diptera > Sarcophagidae > Sarcophaga > Sarcophaga subvicina. The sequence goes on from OW388084.2 coordinate 28,564,376, forward strand.
ATTTTTACGAAACTTAATGATTAATTAAAAATTTCTGTGATGCAGTTGTGCATTGACAACCAAACGAAAACTAAATTTATGGCCTTAAATGTTTACTTTTTGTTTCAAAAAGTATTTAAAAATATAAGTAATTTTAGAAATAATAAAATGAATACAGAATATAGTGTGTACATAGAAGAAAAAAGTAGTCCTGTATTGTGTTTCCATTCATTGCCTCCTCTAAACGCCTCTGTAAGTTTTCTTTTCATCCGTTTCACTTTCATTTAATTTTTTTTTTTTTGCTACCGACACTGAAATACTTTTTAACCAAAAAATTTCTATTTCATACAACAATACGTTTCAGTTTTCTGAATTAAATTTTTCTTGTAGTCTTGCACTTGATTTCAAAAAAAATCAAAAGTTTTCATTTCAATTTCTTCTAAAGAGAGAGATAGAGAGCAGATTGAGAGTAAAAAGAATTTTAAAATCCTGTTTTAAATGTGATGTGCTTATACGGAGATTGTGACATGTAAAGTATTGAAATAATAGCACACTTTGAACAGGCGTACTCAGTTTCCTTGAAATCGTAACACACTTTAAAGTATTCATTTACAAAATAGTGAAATTTGAAATACATTTGAAGGGACGTATTCAGGTTACAATATTATTAAAGTGAAATTTTTAAATTGTTCTTTTTTTAAATAAATTTTAAGATTTTTTTCAGAGAATAATACAGACTGGAAAATATACTGAAGCATGCATCATGTTAAACTTTTTTGTTTTCTCATTTTTTCTTATATTCATGAACATTTTAAAAATGTCAATGAGTCCGTACGTCTGTCCAGTCATAATATTGTTCTGGTAAAAGTTTAAAAAGAAACTCGACTGTTTTATAGAATATTTACAGCAGTGCAGAGTTAATTGGCAACGGTGGCTGTTTGTCTCAGTTTTTTGCTTTTATTTCTATCCTTTACGGAAAAAGTCTCATTACATTTCTTTGTAAATGACAAAATTCTATATTTATTCACTTACACACATTCATACATAATTGGTGATAACAACAGTCACCAACAGCCTCACACCGCTTATGTTGTGTTTGTTGATTTTATTTATGACTGGCGGGACCTTCAGTTTAAAGTTGACTTTGAATGACAGATTTTTGATGACAATTTTTCATGGCAATTTTATTTACTCTTAGGGTTCTTGTCTGAAAACAGCTGAGAGGAAGCCGATGAAGAAATATTTTCTTTGGAAATATCGTTTGTGGGGGAAGTCTGACCAGGATTTGGCCTCACGTCTAATAAGCAAATACACTACCTACTAGGCCCGCCGTAGTATTCCCACTATTTATTCCATTTTTTTTTTGTGTAGATTTTAAAAACTTAATAATGAATGTTATATCATAGTAAGGAATCTTGTTTATCTAAAGGAACAAGTGACTAACAAAATTCGGGTTTACTTCGATGTCTTAAATCTCCTTTCACAAGGCTAAAACAATCATATTGATTTACTAATCAATAACCCTATTGCTTACTTCTCACCTTTTATAAGTGAATGTGAAAGACTGAATACAGTCCCCATAAGATCATAAATGGGTCATTACGTAGAAGAGGTATATAACTTATGATTTCCATATGCTCGACTTGCGGAAGATTCGCAAGCAAAAAGAGTCTGTACAACCAGCGGATGCCCACAGAGCGATGTTATTTTAATTTCTTCTAATGTGGAGCCTGGACTACTGAACGGACTAATCAGGTACCCGCACACTTTTTTAAAAAGACGGACTATTCAGTGGTATCAAGATCAAATGTTGTAACAACAGCAGAAGTGTTTGACACAAAAATGAAATTTCTTAAGCCCATACTATCGAAAGATGACCTCAACTCAATTTGAAGTGTATGTATGTATGTATGTAAGTCAACACATTGCAATACTCTCTGACAGACAGCCATTTAAGCACTCGACTCTTATAAGGTTAAATCGAAGATAGTTAAAGAACTAGCTGGAGGAGCTAAATCAGCTGGATAAGGTTATCTGAAAAAGGTTACCCTTCGCTGGTAATTCTCTGCAATGAGGATGATAAAGTGAGGTAAAGACTCTTCTCAAACCAAGTGGGTTTGAGGCTATCAATACTTTTGTTATTAAATAATAAAAATAGAGGTTTTGAGTCTTCAAACTCTCCATCAAACTATTAGGAATTTCCGGAGGTTTGTAACTGGTAGATAACATGCAAGTTCTTTGATACCCCTGGGTAGTTAAACATTTATAAGAGGAGGACTGTCATTGTTGATACCGGGTATTATCGTAAAGTTTCTTAGGGCAATAGGCTTAGAGGAGAAATTGTACGGTAGTACAATAGATCGTACTGTTGCAGTAATAAGGCAGCTCTTCACGACAATATTAATACATTTTATAATTAATTTTAAATCTCAGTAATCAATAAGTTATATTATAAACTAAACTAGCTTAAGTAAAATAGAGAATGGTGGCCCCATTACAGCATTCTCGGTAATCTAAGTAGTCATAGAGCACGCACAGAACCCCTTACATCTAAAGACCTCTTTTCATGCGGAACTATTCAGTAATACTTGAGAAAGTTATTTAGATCTGACGCCATAAATTGCCAGAATTTCTCAATTAACAAAGACTCTTACACTCATAACTGGATGCGTTTTCAGAACATTTGATAACGATAAAGTGAACTAGAGAATGTAGATGTTAGACAGTATAAATATGGAAATTGTAAAATGAAATATAAAATGTAGCTTACGGGTACTGCAGAACACAAGAAAGCATTTGATTTTTCTTCCAGAATTCCCAAATAGATGTGTTTCTATTACTAATCATTTCTTATCAACTGTTAATCTAGAGCACATGCTTTCGACAGCACATTAGGAGTTCAGTTTGTTCCCATTTATTTAATTTTTTTCTTCCCTTTATTCTACATGACCCATTGACAACGCGCGCAATTCGTCCTTTGTCTCTAAGAGAATCGCTGAAAGAAAGTGCCCATTAGTATGGACAGCGAAGAACGCGAAAACTAAGTGCGTATTACAGCAGAGACAGTTTATTTCGTTTGTTAGCTTTTTGCTAAATTTCAAAAGGCAATTTCCTAAAGATACACATACACATACAGATTTAAAATGTGAAATGTGAAATGGAAATGGCATGGAATTTAATGTAAGATTATATCAATCCATTACACCAGAGAAGTACTAGCAGCCAAAAGATGCAGTGCAGTGCATGCTTGGGAAAAACGGAATTTGTAACGTAATGGTGTCAAGTGCCTTCGTTTCATTTGTTAAACGTTATGAGAGTAAGATAGGGAGAGAGTGTAAGAAAAAATTAAAGAACTACTGGCATTTATATGTGTTACAGGAATACCCACCAAATGAACTGAAGAAGAAGTATTTTTTTTTACTTAGAAATTGCATTTGAAATGCTGAGTAATTGCATTTGTAGTTGCAGCAACAGGAGCTAATTGAAGTACAAGTTCGATTGGAGAATTGATGATAGCGACGTCAACGATATTGAATCGGGTGGAATGTTTTTGGAATAATTGATTTTGAAAATTAATTTTTCCATTGAAAAATATAATCAAAAGAGCAAATGCACCTAAATACAGTTTATTTCTGAAGCTAAAGATGTTAGTAAAGGCTGGGCCACTTGAAAGTTTAAAATTAAAAATGCAATAAAACAAAAACGGATTTGAAATTATTTGTTGTGAAGTACAATTGTTTCGTTTAGTAATGGAATATTATTTCATTCATATGGCTGTCGCAGCTGGCCTAACAGTACCTCATTCGATCGGACAAATTTACGTGCACTTTTTCGAGTTGATAGGGTCGTATCTGGGCAATGGCATTACGCATTCTGGGCTTCAAATGCTCAATTGTCTGTGATTTATCGGCATCACACTTTTCTTTAACGGCGCCCCACAGAAAATAGTCTAACGTTGTCAAATTGCAGCTTCTTGGCAGCCAATTGACATCATCATTCCTCTTAATTAAACGGCCATCAAACGTTTGGCGCAATAAATCGATTGTGGCATACGAAGTGTGTCCAGTTGCAACATCTTGTTGGAACTAAACATCATTCAAATAAATACCACGAAGAGCGCGTACAAAAAAATTGGGTATCATGATGCGATAGGTGTCTCCATTGACGGTAATGGTTGCGTCGTCTTAATTTTCAAAGGAATATGGGCCAACGCTCCACAAGCCGCTACAAACAGTCAGTCGTAATGGGTGTATTGGCTTCTGTAGAAACTCGTGTGAGTTTTCTGAGCTTCAACTAAGGCAATTATGCTTATTAACGTACCCGTCATGGGTGAAAATGAGCTTCATCCAAAAAGCAGATTTTTTTGGGCAAAATCAACATCGTCGTGCAGTTTCTCGTTGGCCCATCTTAAATAAACCCCAACGTTGCTCAAACGTACATCAATTCATTACGTTCAGTGGAGATAATAAACTGCATTTAGTGACAGAATAAAATGACAAAAGCATTGACAGATACGCAATAATCGTTGGTTCAAATTTAAACCGATAGATAGCCACCCGATATATGTAGACGGTGGTATATACACAGGCATGTTCTGACATTCGCACGATTTGAAATCGCAAGTGATTTTAAAAACGCCAAATTTATTTCAGGGTGTTCTGAAACTCACGCGTTTTACTTGCGAGCTTCGATTTTTCGAAGTCGTTTACGAAAAAAATAAAACACGTTTAAGAATTACAAATAAAAATCAAAACTAAAAAAATAAAGAGCAAAAATCCCTACATTTTTCTTTTCAAGCATAATTTGTTTAAAAAAGCTGCAAAACAGAAAAGAAAAATTAAAAAGACGTGTCCTGAGGGATTATTCTAACCCATTAGACGTTCCGGAGCAGGAGTAAGTATAAACATATCTACATACATATAAAGGAGTAATGTATATGTGGATTTTGTGTTAAGTTTTACAAGCTAAATAAAACTACATTTAGGATGGTTTAAGAAGAAACTGCTGGGCATATGTGTAAAAGTACTATTCCAGACACGATATGTTTGCTGGGCGCTTTAGGATTTCTGGCTGTCGGTTCCAAGGAACATAAATCTCAGTCTGGGACGTTCTACATTGTGTAAAATGTTATGGGATGTACTGAATGTTTTTGAAGAAAGACTATTCCTTCTTTGGATCAATTTAGGCATTACAGATGAAGAAACGAAAGCATCAAAAATGCAAACAATCAAAGTGATTACTGTGAATGTAGATTTGTAACCACCAAACGAAGATACGAGCTGCTGACGCATCTATACCTGGTTCATGTCACGATGCTTTTGTGTGGAATTTAAGTAACGCCAGTGAATTTTACTTAGAAAAATATTCTAATGGAGACCGTGGTTACTGGTAGCTGGCCGATTCAGCATATGCCCTACAGCCGTATGTTTTACTACCGTACGTTCGTTGAAATCGCCAGTTTTAAGTAAACAAATGACACAAGATTGTTAAAAATAAAGCAAGTTTTTAGCCTGTCATTTTTATTTAGAAAAGTGTAAAATTGTTATCATTTTTTGTTAAGAAGTTCTGCTTGAACATATTTTTCATCGGTTCACTGCAATATACTCTTGTGATTTGAAATCGCAAATTTTTAGCGTTAAGCGTTTTCCAGAATACCTTCACGGTTTTGAATCGTATAAATTTTTTTTAGCGATTTGCTTTCGCCAGAACATTCTCTTGGCGTTTTTAAAACGAAAACGTAAAATTTAGGCCATTTGTGTTTTTCAGAACATGCCCGATATTGTCAGATTTTCAACTAAAATAATATTTGATAAGAATAAATTAAAAGGTTTCATGAAAAATTTTTAATTGAAGAAATACTTCCACAAAATTTTCATATTAAGTATTATAGCACGTGGTCTTGCTATACTAATTAGTAGCTTAAATTAAAAAACTAAAACAAATTAAAGACTACATATCAAAGTTATGAGAACAATTCTGTTTCATTTCAAAAAAACTCATCCAAATTTTTCATTTTCAGTTTTCTTTACAAATTGAAATAATTTTCATACAATGTATTCATTCTTACATATACATTAGCTTTTTGAGTTTTAATGCAAGTTAGTATGGTAATTAGTTGTAATTCGTTAGTTGAATTGCTTGCAAAAATAACTACGCAAAGTATCCTCCGATGAAATGTAACAATTATTATTTTTAAAGATTACAAAAAAACTTCACAATCATTTTAAACGAAACCTTGATTATAAATCAGTAGCTTCGTTGCAAATACGAAGACGAATTTCATACCAATTTCTTGTTAATCTTCTCATATATTATTCCCCAGTGAATATATTGCATTGAAATGTAAGAAAATTTGTGTGTATTTTGTATTTAAAACATTTTGCAGCGAAATCAATTGATTAACAGGGCCTTTAATCATTTCAACATCTTTCTATGTTGGGTTAAGTACAATGAATATATGTATGTGGGGAATATGTGGCCTTATTGAAGTTGCCGTCGTCTAGTAGGTAGTGTTTTCGAGGTTCAACCGACAAGTCGGACTTCTTCAATAAACGGAGTATGAAAAAACTAATTCTTCGGCGACTTTCTCTCAACAGATGTCTGACAAAAACTTGCCATGAAAAAGTTTCTCAAAGAAGTTTGTAGTTTGGAGTCGACTTTAAACTGTAGGTCCTGAAAACACACACACAATATAATTGTTGTGTGAAGCTAGGTCGAAATTCTATTACGTTAATGACGTGCTACCACTGTTATACCCTTTCTGACCATATCAACATTAAAAAAAATTTTATCACACAAAATCTGTGTCCAAACTAACGAATTGATTTAATATAAACTGGCAATCAATATGTCTGCCAAATCTTTCAATAGATCCGAATATAAAATAATGACTCAATAAATTTGGATTGAAGAAAACCTTCTTTTCTCATCATTCTTTAATTTCAGTTTCATTAATAAAATGTTTCGAATGTAGGTGATGCTTGATTCTCAAGAGTAATGTCTATTATATTAGGGTTTCCATCTGTCGGCGCCTAAGTCGCCGTAGTCTAGTAGGTAGTGTGTTGGCTTATTAGACGTAGAGCCAGGGTACATCAGTGGTGGGACCTACAGTTTAAAGTCGACTCCGAACGACAGATTTTTGAGAAACTTTTTCATGGCAATTGTATTTACTCTCAAAGTTTTTGCCAGAAATATGCTGAGAGAAAGTCGCCGAAGAACTCTGGTATACGAAAATATTCCAAATTTTAATTCCTTAGTTTTTTGTACGCCAGAAAATCATTTAATACCGATTTTCTGGCGTACAAAAATTTTTAAATTTGTTTTTCAAGAAATTTGAACCAATCCTTTAAAAAAATACGTCAAAAAAATATTCTCAATTTCTTTAACAAGCCAAAGTTTGCATAAAGTTTCCTAGTTTTTCAACGGAAATATCCGTTTATCGATATTCATTTAATTTTTTTTTTTATTTCTTTCTAAACAAAAATTTTTTTCAATGCCTCTTAGGCCCAGAAACCCTTTTTAATAGCAAAAATCATCTGCTCAGTCAGTTCGTTAGCTATTTCCAAAAAACATTTCTTAGACACGTTCTAAGGCCCCATAAATTTATCAAAGTTTCAGCTAATTTTACTTTTTATTGTACAACGTTGGCGATAAAAGTTTTTCGTTGTTGTAGTTGTTAGTTTTGTTTGCCTCAAGCCACTTTCAATTTCTCAACAAAGAAATTCTATTGTTTTACATTGTGTGCCTTATAAAAAAAATCTATATCTATATGTCTATGTATGCGTATAAGCAAAAATAGAAAATTTTGATGGTTTTAAGCCATCACCACATACTAAACATAAACTGTAAATAATCCTACACACGCACACTGGAAAACAAAAACTGAAAACTCGTACATGCATAGGGAAATGATCCAACCGCATAGAGAGACAAAGTCAAACAAGCAAAATGTTTGCACATGTCGTTACAGTGGGCGACAGATTAAACATAATTTAACTTTTTTTTATGAATCTTCAGATAACTATTGAATCTACAATACTTTAATCTACGTACTTTTAATACATACATACAAACATAATGTGTCAGTGCAACTCTTAATTAGGAGTACGATCTAGCTTCTCACATTACTTAATTTGTTTGTGTTAATTTTACACATGAGTGGAGGGATATACAGTTTAATGTCGACTCTGAACGGCCGATTTTTTGAGAAACTTCTCAAGGCAAAGAACTCCATCTACTTTCAAATCAGACACAAGAGGAAGAAATCGTGCTACCGCTGAGTCACCAATACATAAAAATAATTCACTTCATATTATTTAAATATCTAATAATTTCTCAGATCATTATCGGATTCATTAAAGAACAATAAGACACCAACTTCAGTGGAAATGTCAGGGAAAAGTAGGATATAAATTCCATTTAAAATGGCAAAAATAACCACTCAATTCTGTATTCACATACACAAAATGCTGTTCAACAAATTAAAATTCTACTTCAAGTTTCTAGGAATTTTTTTCATTTCTTTACTCTCTAGAAATAAATGCAGAAAATCAGAAGAAAAAGATGTTTAACAGGAGCAATAAATTGCTAGTAAATGAAGACAAACAAACAAGCAGTAGTAAAGGAAAGAAAAGGATCTCCATTTTCAATCATGTTTCATTTCTCTACTTAACCGCAATTGTCTCAATTTCATTGCATCCTTTCTGGATACACTCGTAAGTAAAAGTATATAAGAAAAAGGAATTGAAAAGAGGAATGCATATGTTAAAACCTATATGTGAGCAGTTTTACTTCAAAAAGGAAAGCGAAAAAACATTTACATTTGAAGCTTTTCCTTGAATAATATTTCTTAAAAAAATTATTCCAAAAACATTCAATTTGTAGTACATTTCAGTCTTAGATTTGTGGTTAGTTAGAGGAATAGTCGCCGTAGTCTAGTAGGTAGTGTGTTGTCCTTACGTCTAGGCTACGGTTCAAACCTCAGAGAGGCATCAACAAAAGGAAATATGAAAGAATATTTCTTCGGCCACTGGTCCTCAGCAGATTTCTGTCTAACACACTGAGAGTAAATGAAATTGCAATGAAAACCTACTCAAAACTCTGTCGTTAGGGCTCGTTTTTAAAACATTTTGTAGGCAGCACCCCCAGAGGAAGTCCTAGACAAAATATGTTTTTCACAATAGCTGTACGACAACTTTTAAACATTCATGCTCGACCAGCGAGAGTGAATAACTAATCGTCGTTTTTAAAGCGAGGTGAGTTTGGTTACCTTCTGTATTGACTAGCAGTGAGAGGTGTTCTATACTACCAATGGAATTGTAACGTACAAAAGAGCCCGTATGAAAGTGCGAAGACCTCAAATGGACGACAAATGGACTAAACTTGTAGAAAAAAGGCAATTTACCCAAAAAATTAATTGAATTATTGGAAATTTAGTCATCAGATAGTCGCCGTAGTCCAGTAGGCAGAATATTAAATTATTAGAATTATTATCAGATATTTCCCAAAATCTCTGCGGTTGCCTCTGAGCAGATTTCTAGCAAAAAATCTGAGAGTAAATAAAATAAAATTGCCATTTTAAGTTTCTTAAAAAATCTGTCGTTCGGAGTCGACTTTAAACTGTAGCTCCCGCCACTCATGTATTAACAACATAAGTGGTGTGAGAAGCTAAGTTGTAATCCTGACTCAAGGGTTGTAATGAGCAATTATCGATATATGTATGCACATATGCTAGTCATTAGAATTGTTTTCAACTTCTAAACAACTTCTTTCACAAAAGTCTTACAGGATTTACCAAAACTTTGCCTACGCTTGATGAAATTGTAAGCCAGCTCACGAGAAACAAACTTGGGTCCTGCCATGCTTTCCATTAACTCGTGTCATGAATTTTCATATTTTCCGTCAAAATTTATGTACGGATTTTACTGCCTTTGATAGTCTAAGGTCCCCGAGTATCTGAAAGAAACATAAAAGGTATTCAGTAGTCTCATCTTCTTCCTCTGTAGTACAGGTTTTGCAAAAGTGTATTCTGCGTTTTTGGGCTTATAGATTTAGGGGTTACTGTGCTGTTATGATCTTTATGAGTTTCCTAAGACGGACTTTAGTTAGATTTAACACAAATTGTGTTCTCCTTACATATATAAAGAGCCATGTTTGAAAGGTATCCCTCCCTACAAGTTGATTTATTTTCCTGTCTTCTCTATAAGTATGATTAAAGTTTGTATGAAGTCGCCGTAGTCGAGTAGGAAATGTATTGCGTTATGGTTCAAACCTCAACTTATAAAAATAAAATGTATTCAGCAACTTCCTCTCAGCAGTCTTTTGGGAAAAACCTTGAGAGTAAATAAAATTATCATGAAAAAGTTTCTTAACAATCTGTCATGCGAAGTCGACTTCAGGCTGTAGGTCCCGTATCTCATATATGGCCATGCAGTAGCCTACACCAGAAGATGCCGATTTTGGCAAAAAAAATTATCTTTTCAGATGAAGCGAATTTTGATCTTGGCGGGTATGTAAACAAGCAAAATTGTCGCATTTGGGGCACAGAAAACCCGCACGCATACATTGAAAAGCCGACGCACCCAAAACGAGTCACTGTTTGGTGCGGATATTGGTCCAGAGGCATAATTGGGCCATTTTTCTTCGAAAATGAGCAAGGAGTGGCCGTTACAGTCAATGGCGATCGTTATCGTTATCGTTGAACGAATTTTTGTTCACAAAAATTGAAGAGGAGGATATTGGCAGCATTTGGTTTCATCAGGACGGCGCTACGTGCCACACAGCCGAAGCTACACTCGATGTTTTGAGCCCTGTTTTTAAAAATCGCATTATCAGCCGCAGAGCTGATGTCGTTTAGCCATCTCGGAGCTACGATTTGACACCGTTGGACTATTATTTGTGGGGTGCCATCAAAGATAAGTGTTACGCCGACAAGCCAGAGACAATTGACGCTTTAAAGGACAATATTCGTGAAGCCATTGGTGAAATACAGCTGCACATAATCGATAAAAGTGTTTAAAAATTGGATCGATCAGCAATTTGAATGAAATTATTTTCCATTATTAACCGGAAGGATTGTACTTTCAAATAAAAAAAGAGAAAATATTCAGTAGTTTTTTTAAAGCATTTTCAAAAAAAAAGTTATTTGGCGGACCCATTATATCTCCCAACTAAAAAATTCCAATATCATCGATGATTTCTTACGAATTATTTGCTGTACCGTGCTGTTATGTACTGTAAATTTGTCAGTGCTCTCCAGAAACTGGTTATATCGTCCCGATACACCCAGCATTCCTGGATAATTTTAGATTTGCCGCGCACACTCTTTAGAGGTCTAATGGCCAATTTACTATCAGTAAATATGTAACATAATATAATCAGAACTTGAATTTGTATAGCAGCTGTCTTTATACTCATTCCTTTAGCTTGAAATATGACCTCACAATCGGGTTGTTTAGGGAACAAAATTAACTTCAACTCTTCTACAAAAAAAAAACCACTAACGACCTCGTTGATCGAGATCAGTCGACTAATATTCGGATGATGTTCTCCTGAAAATGCAGGTCAATGGAGCAATGAAATATTTTCCGTTTTTTCATTATTGTAGTTCCGGAATCAAAATTAGGTTGTGTGAACACCCATATGTTACTCTTGTTCCTTTTAACGTTTGCAACTTGATTGTAACCATTATGCCATAAAGTTTTCCTCATTTTTTCCTCCTCTTCTATTGCTTTACACAGACCATCATTTCCATCTCTTTGAATGCTTTGTGATGCCATGGATTTAGTTTGGCAATTTATATGTACGTTAGGAAAGTTTCAGTTTACATTTCGTGTTTTAACACCTAGTCCTCTTCTAACAGTGGTTAGCACAAGAAGTTGTAAATTTCGTTTTTTATTTGTTTCGTAATTTTTATTTGCTGATGTAAAACAAGTTGAAATACGATCAAGCTGATATAACACTTGTTGAAAGAGGGTCAGGTGTTTGCCTCAGTTAAACAATCAAATGTTTAGTTTGAAATTCTCTGTTGTATTCAATCATAAACCACGCGAAGTTGTCTTTTATTGTGGCTTGTGCATTGGAAAAGTTTTATATGACATGTAGTTTATGGTGAGCCTGTATGAGTGTTTGTCTGGAATGCAATCCTATGGACAATTTCATTTCGAAATCACTATACAGTGGAGCTAGTTGGAATCTATACTTTCTTAAGGCGAAACGGCTTGCTTCAGCAGCTCATAGAAGAAAGTACGTTTTTGCGAATGATGAGGCAGCTCTTGTCGTCTGGTGATCTTTCTGGTTAGAAATGGAAAATGATTTCATTCATGCCCCGAGTGGCCTCACAGTACCTCTTCATGCAATTTTTCCAGTGTATGTTGTCGTAGCTCGTAGCTGGCATTACGAATGTTGGCCTTCAAATGTTCAATTGTCTCTGGTTTCTCGGCATAACACTTTTCTTTAATGCTGGCCCACAGAAAATAGTCGCACCAAACAGGCACTAGTAATGGGTGCATTGGCTTCTGTAAGACCACGTGCGGGTTTTCTGAGCCCCAAATACAGCAATTTCCCTTATTAACGTACCCACCATGGGTGAAAATGAGCTATTTTTTTTGGCAAAATCAACATCATAATTCAGTTTCTCGCTGGCCCATCTAGCGAAGTGAAAACGAAGCGGCTGGTCATGCTGCTTCAACTCTTGAACCAATTGAACTTTAGATGGCGTCATACCGGGATCTTTTCGCAAAGTTCGACGTAAACTTGTGCGTGAAATGTTCAATTCTTGAGAACGATGACGAGTTGAGGTTGATGTGTTCTCACGCAGACTCTCAGCCGCAACTTCTATATTTTCGGGTGTACGCGCATCAACAACGTAACCAGTTTCACGAACTTTAGCAATAAAACTGCGTATAATGGGCACTGTTTGTCCTTCTCTGCGACCAAATTTTGTACGACATTTTCGTGTAATTTCCGACCAAAATTGTCTGTGTTTTGGAAATAAATTTCCAATAAATCCCAACGTTGCTCAAGCGTAAATCGATTCATTGCGTTCAGTGGAGATAATACACTGAATTTTGTAAAAGACTAGAATGACACAAGTATTGCACAGATTCGAAATAACCAGTGGTTCAAATTTAAACCGATAGATGTCCCACCCGACAGTTATTAAAACAAAGCCTTAAGTATGTAAATGCTCTTCTACAGCTGTCAGGTCTGGAGTCACTTGCACATCTTTGTACACTTAAACACTTAATAAAGAGGAAAGTACCTTTGCAATATGGTTTCTCATCTGTTCCTATATAATGGCTATTCAGTAACCTACATCTACCTGGCAATGTCATTACTATTTAACCATTTATCTTTCAACTGATCTATAACACGAACAAGTCCACTTGAGTTCACACTTTTATTGTACTACTTATGTAAGAATGGAGTAAGTAAGCAGAAAACTGTGGAGTTCACATTCCTGAAGTCATGCTTGAAAATATATTCCATTGTTAAGTCCTTAAATACCAGTATTATTACAAGTTCTATGCCTTTCATTGTCATCTTATCTGTTGGTGATGGCTTTTCCACACAACTCCGTTGAAAGACCAACAAACGGAAATTTTATTGTGTGTACACTAGCTGTACAATGCGCGTGTTGCTGCGCCACCAACTAAAACAAATTTGAAGGAAAGACATTTCACAAATGTCCAATTAATTTTGAATCATTTTATTGATTTTGTTTCCCGTTGTGCTGATGATTCAGATGAACAGGCCTGAGTTCAGCCAGTTCGATCAGTTTCTAATCTCACTTCTCGTTGTTCAAGTGGTTCAAGCGAACGGATCTCAGCGGCATAAGATTTTCCATTCTCAATGGTCGTTTGATTCTGAGGCTCATAAAACCCCTTTCTTTCGTGCTTGAGGTGTAGGTCGGCCAATTGCTTGTCATTAATTCTGAATAATTTTCAGTGACGCCATCCATCGGAAATTAATCGCACCAACCTCCGTCAACTCATGCGCAACAACTTTGTTAAAGAATGCACAGTTTACGATTTAATTCATTTTAAGTAATTTTTGGTGGCACCTCCTGTCGGGAATTGGTCATACCAACTTAGAAACCTCCTTCGGCTCATGCACAACAACTTTTCTAAAGATCATAACATGATCAAATGTATAGTTTACGATTCTATAAGGTACATACAAACAAACATTCATTTTTATATATATAGACTATGGGAAGTGCACGCCCACAATAGCCAATCCGCCCATTTTGTTCATATATACGTCAAATTCGTCCGTACAAAATTTGAGGACTTTAGCTGTTGCAGTTTATGATATATGCGACATTAAATACTTATTGGTTATGTGGTTATGTGTGGGAAATTTTAAAATAAAAAGTTCCTCCCAGACATACAGGAAGGTACTGTTAAAATTTCAAGAAAATCGGTCCAGCCCTTTAGCCTGTTAGCCGTTTAAACTTCAAACAAACCCACAAACAAATTAACACACATTCATTTTTATATATAAAAAGATACATACATGCATAGTTGTGGCAAGTAAGGAAAATAATGTCACAGTTTTTATATATGCATGTCAGTTAGAAGAATATAACAGTTGCCATAACTGTTATGCCAGTTATAAACTGTCATACCAGCATATATTATATTATTCATGTGTTTCCTCTCTCCATATGCAATAGTATGTGTGAGTTTAAGCATTTATTTTTTGACAAAGAGCTCTCTTTGCTGTTAAACACATTAAATTTAATTTAATTTCTTATACTTTCCATTTCTGTCTCCATCACTCTCTCTCTCTCTTTCTATAATGTTTTCTCTTAAAGTCGTTAATATATTGCATTCATGTCGTATGCCGTTGTATGCATTATTGTTTCCCTCTCTACGTGACATTATGATTTAGTAGTACTTGTATCATTATGCCTTTACAGCTGTCACTTTCTCCTACACATTCTCACCCATTTACTGCTGAAAGTGGATACCATTTGTGTTCTTATTCTACAGAAAGTTTTTCACTCTCTATCGCTTTGTATTGTGTTAGAATTTTAGTTTAAAATTTAAATTCTTTAGTTTCTGTTACATGCAGAGTGTAGCAACTTCAAAATCCTTGCAACAGTGCATTAAATTTATAATTCATATTTCGCACATCAGGTGTTATTTGATATGGCTTCTAATGTTTCATACTACGCTGCTGCAAATTTTGTATTCCTTTTAAAGCTACAGGTGGCCATAGTACGTAGTGTTTCTGCTAATGTTTGTAACACCACGGATAATTAGTGCCTTATTATCCTTTAATTAAACCGTATTTTGTCAGAAATCAGTTTTTATTGCGAACATTACATTACGAGTCCGTAAACATTACAATCGAAGTGGATTTGATTTCAGTCATAATAGATCCATGAATTCGAATATTTTATATTATATATTATATATATATATATATATATTATATTATATTATATTATATTATATTATATTATATATATATATTATATATTAAAACAAACGGGGTTATCATAGAAACCATGTCGGTTTCGCGGTCGTTTTTGAAAACCAATGTTGGTTTCGTTAATTTCGGACGTAAATTAAAACCAATGAGCTGTTTTGCTAAAAATTGATAAAAAAAAAGAAAATTTATTTATGTTAAGAAATAAATACAATGTCAACAGCAATAGTCGTATTTCTATTATTAGAAGAAAAGCGTCCAGAAAGAGTGAGGAGAAGAATCCTGAGAGATTGTAGCAATCCACTGGAGCTGCCAGTGGCAGTGTAAGAAGTTTTTTAATCAGGAGGAAGTTTCTTGTACTCACATATTTAACTATATTTTACAGATTTGTTTCTAATTATCACTTAAACAAAGAAGCATTTCGTATGGTACTTAATGCTATTAAAGAACATTTGTCACCATCTAAATTTCTTCCGAATTTACAATTTGCTGCTACGATTCGCTTTTTAACAGAAGGGTCACAACAAAGATCAGTCGGGAACGATTTATGTATAAGCCTTGGTAGAAGTACATTATCAGAAATTTTGACTGATGTAATCAAAGTCATGGAGTGGTACATTTGCCGACAGTTGATCCAGCTGAAAATGAATGGAAATGAAAAACGTTGATCAAGAGACTATTTCTCCAACAAATATAAAATTCCTTCAATAATTTGTTGCATCCATGGGACTCACATAAAATTATAAAACCTAGTATTAACGAGCATTTATACTTTAATCGAGTACAAAGAAAACGATATCCTTTTGCCCTCCAATGATATAGAAGAGGCAAATGTTCCATTACCACTGCCAACATCTCAACAAAGTGAAGCTCAGGGAATCAGGGGTGAAATAGCAAGTAATTTATAGAAAAATGAAAAAACTTTTAGTAAAAATCAGAATATCGTTGGCATATATCAAAAATGTTCTATTTGCAGTTTATTTGTTTTGTGAATAAACCATTTCGGATATAGGATGGCGATATCTTCCTTATTAATAATGACAACAACTAAAACAACCAAAATTCAGTCTTTTTTAAGTTTTTTTTTTATTAAAACTGACAACTGTCAGCTGGTTGGTTTTTTTCCAATAAGAAAACCTATAACCTTAGTTTCTGTGACACCTAAAGCCGATATCAATTCCAATTCGAACATAAAAACGATAATATCGGTTTTCATGATACCATAGCATTTTTTCACGTCGATTTTAAAACCAATTCCGACAAGGTTGGTTTCTATGACAACCCTGAATATTCAAAATCTGTCCTGTACAAACATGCGAAAAAAAATGGTTGTTTTCTCTTCAAAGTCCAAAGTTGGTCACACAGTAAATATGGCTAAGACTTCCAGCTGAGGAAGAATTCTAGGTCCTCACTTAATTATTACTTGATTGGTCATTACAACATTATCATCACTGGATACGATTTCGGTACGGTAGTTTCGCATAATTTGTTTGATGGATTATAACCCTTTAGTGAGGATATCGACCTAGCTTCTCACAACACCCGTGATGTATGTGCTCAATTTATCCATGAGCGGCGGGCCCTACAGTTTAATGTCGACTGCGAACAATAGATTTGAGAAACTTTTCATGGCAGATTTATTTTTGCAGATTTTTGCAGATTTAGTTTGGTCAGAAACTGCTGAGAGAAAGTCGTTAAAAAAAATATTTTTTATTATTTCGTTTTTTTCAAGATGACTGAGCTGGGGTTTGAACCACGTAATCTCGTATAAAAATCTGACACACTACCTACTAGACTACGGCGACTTTAAGATTCCTTAGATAGAAGCTTATTTTATAATAAAATTTTTTATTAAAAATTGTTTAAAAAAATTGTTTCAGCTTCTAGGCTTTAACTGCAGTCTTTAGTGGAGAGCCAAGTTTATCAGAAACAAAGTTTGTGATATTCCGTATTTAAGACTCCACTTATATAGCAGCATCTGTTTCACAGTTCCCAACTATCAAAAAGTCTTTTACCTCCTATAATACTTTGAGTTTGAGCTTCTGGAATTGATAGGAAGATTGCACAGAGGTAGGGAAATGAGATCTTTCCGAAAATATTCGTAGTTTATCGCAATAACGAGCCTAACAAAATAAGATATTTTAAGAACGGTGAAGTATATATATGCAACGGTATAATGTCGATATTAAGCTCGTTTTAAAATACAATCGTAAATATGTAATGTATACATATTGTTATTGCAATAAAAATACATTTACGGGTGTTCCGACAAAATGGTTTGAATGTGATACTGCCGGCAATGGCAGTGATACCGAAGTACAAAACTGTTGTTGCTATCAAGATGAATACGTTATAGCACACCCATTACTAGGGTCCATACTAAATAGTTGTTTTATCGTAGCATATGACGGTCTTTTACCAATTTTAACTTTTCACTTGCTTTTATTTTACGGTTTTTAATCGTTAAGTTTTTGTTTTTATGATCCTTTACACTTTTATTGTTCGTAAGAAAGGGCTAAAAGAGAAAGAAGAAGATAAAATTTACGACGTTGTTGCAGCAATAGTTATTAAAAATACAACAGCATTACTGTATAAGAGAATTACTTAAAAGGATAATGAATGTAAAACAAAAGCTCATTTGCACAACACCTTTCGGTTGTAAAATGGACTCAGATGTTGTTTATTGAAATAAACCTCTTCCTTTTAATAAAATGAAAGAATATAGTCACGATACAATACATACGGTTAAGATTAGCTTACGAACAAGCAATTGCACTTGCTATTGAAAAGGGCTTTTTAAATAATAAATAAAGCTCCTCGTCGCTATACTCAATACTTTTATTAATAATTTAATAAATTTTTTTTATTAAATTAAACATTTTTCTATATAAACGCACATTGACGTATCACGACGCATGTCAACGCATATTGACGCATGGTAGTTTAAACATAGATTTACAAAAAACGCTATTTTCCGATAGTTTAATAACATCTATGAATCTATTATACCTGTTTCGAAACTATTAATTGCCTTGTAGGGAGTACAGGATAAAGGCAGTACAAAAATAGATTTTCTTTGGATAAAAATATTTAAAATCAAATTAATAACTATTTGAAACTATGAGTTTATAATCCTTTAAAGTAATTCCAATCAACATACAAATTTTTTAATATATTTTTAATATTAAAAGAAGAAATTTAGTGTTGAAGCCCCCGTGGTCTAGTAGGTAGTGTGTTGGCTTATTATGCGAAAAGCCAGTGTTCGAGCCCCAGGCCAGACGTCAAAATAAAATACAAAAAGTATTTCTTCGGCATAAAAGAAGAATAAAATTGCCATGAAAAGTTTCTCAAAAATGTCGTTCGGAGTCGACTTGAAACTGTATAAGTGGTGTGAGAAACTAGGTCGTAATCCCGACTGAAGGGTTGTAATGACCAATTATGTATGTATGTATGTATTTAGTGTTAAAATATGTTTTTCAAAATATTTTAAATTTTTCTTAAAAAAAGTCGTTTTTTATTGAAAAAGTTATTTTTGTTCATAACAAAAATAAAGAAAACTTGAAAAATAAAAACTTTGTAATAAATGAAAATATTTGGAAAACTTAAAAGTAACATCGCATTAAAAGTGATCACAACCTAAACAAATTCAAACTATTAATCCCGTGTCCTTAAATATCAAATAAAAGCTTGTTTTTATTCTGCATCCATTACTGCAATCGTTGACTGTATTGTGTGCAGTTCAAAAATCAAAAAGAAATTTGTCTTGAAGTTAATTGGAAAAACAATATGAAAACGTATAAACCTATGAGCGATATAACAAAGTATTATTATACGTATGTGTATGAAAATTTTCCTTTCATTGTTACAAGAAGTTCATTCAAGTGTGTAATAAACTCTGAACTTTATTTACTCATACATTATGAGCAGCAATAACGACAACAGCAATATCACTAACAACATCAGCAGCATCGTCATTATTATCTACAATATCCTGCTATACGGATATATTCTCTTTTAGCCTTTCTTTATTTATTTAATGTTTAATCAATATATCGACGCCTCCATTCTATAACGTTCTAAGTACACTTGTATTTTTAAATTCTACGTTCTCTAACTTAAATACTGTCAAAATTTGGTTAATATGCGCCAATCCGTTCCGAAGTTATAGGGAAAAATCTACTTAGAATACACATATATCGCGTGAAAACTTTGAGAGCTCATAACTCAAAAAACACTTTTTCGACTTAGAATGTTATAGAACGGAGGCGTCGATATGCACATTACATATATTCATTCATTGGAATATATGGGCAATTTCGTGTCAAGTGACCCAATTTTTAAAATCGATGTCTTCTTACTCTTGCCCCATCGTCATGGAGTTGTTCAAAAATAATGACCGAGTTTGGAACGTCTCAACGAAAAGCAAGAATTGCTAAAAACTTGTTTGCTGAGCGTGGGATTCATACACTTCCAAACGAGAAGAAGGGAAAAACTTTAGCGTGCGAAACTGAAGCTCTAGCAACTCAATTTTATCATAAAATATTGAAATAATATTGAAAAATCTTATTCTTGAGTTAAAAAATAATTTTTTTTGATAGATATCCCACTGGCATCCCATTAAGCGATTATAAAGGCCTTAAAGGAAATTGTATAAGCTTTCCTTTAAGAAAAAAAGGGCCCATTTTGAAAAAAAATTAAAAAAAAATTAATTAAAAAAAAATAAAAAAAAATTTTAAAAAATTAAAAAAAATTATTTTGGAAAGATTGAAGAAATAGCTATCTAATATTCTTTGGAAAATTTTTGCTAGGACCAATAGGTGAAAAGTTACACACATTTAAAAAAAACCCTGTATGACCAAAATGTTCAACTTTGGCCTCCTCTAACTCCGGCAGTTCTTGACCGATAGAGCTGAAAATTTGTGTCTGGCCTACTATACCAATAGTACTAACCTTAGCGTAAATTTCATCCAAATCGAAACACATCGATTTTAAAAATTGGGTCACTTGACACGAAATTGCCCATATATTTATCTTGACACACATATCTTTGCATAAAATGATGTTGCAAATGTCTGCATATATGTATGTATGCACATATACTCAAGTGTATTTTATTTGTTGTATAAGGAGATATAAAATTTCTTAAGTATATAGTGAGTGCAGAAACCTTCAAACAAAAATTATTCAAAGCATTCTTTGTTTTATTGCTGATTTTTATTGCAAAAATAGCATTTTTATTTATAGTTTGCACTCGAAAAATAACTCTGGAATATTAAAAGATTCTTTTTCAGTGTCAATGAATAGAAAATAAAAATTATTTTCCATTTTAACTTAATTACCTCGATTATATTACCAGTTAATGTGGCAAGAAAATATCTTAAGCCAATTGAATATATTCCGATCTGTCTAAATATATCGGGTGGGCCATCTATCGGTTTAAATTTTAAACATTATTTCGAATCTAGCATTACTAAAGTCTTTCTATTATGTCACAAAATTCAGTATATTTTCTCCGATGAACCTAATGAATCGATTTACGCTTGAGCAACATTGGGATTTATTGGAAATATTTTCCAAAACAAAGCCAATTGGGACGAAAATGTCGTACAAAATTTGTTCGCCGAGGAGGACCAGCAGTGCCCGGTACATGCAAATGAGCGTGTTCGTACAGAGCTTACACACGAAAATATCCAAGCTGTGGGCGAGAGTGTGCGTGAGAGAGAATCCATCAATATAAACTCGTCGTGGTTCTCAAGAATTGAATATTTCACGCAACAGTTTACTACAAATTTGCGAAAAGATCTTGGCATGACGCCTTACAATTTTCAATTGATTCAAGAATTCAAGCCGCATGACCATCCGCTTCGATTTCACTTCGCTGGAGGAGCCAACGACAAACTGCACGGCCCCAAAAAAAAAAATCATCTTTTCGGTTGAAGCTCATTTTCATCTTGGTGGATATGTTAATAAGCAAAATTGCTGTATTTAAGGCTCAGAAAACCCACACGTGGGCTCAGACCCAATACGAGTGACTGTTTGACGCGGCTTGTTGAGCGGAGGCATCATTGACTCATATTTCTTTGTAACTGCGGACGGGACAATCATGACGGTCAGTGGAGACACTTGCCACGCATCTCATGCCACAATCGATTTATTCCGTGAAACATTCGAAGGGCCGTTTAATTAGCCGTAATGGTGATGTCAATTGGACGCCAAGAAGCTGCGATTTGACACGGTTGGACTATTTTCTTTGGGGCGCCGTTAAAGGAAAGTGTTATGCCGACAAACCAGAGACAATTGATTAGTTGAAGGCTAAAATTCGTAATGTCATTGATGAGATACGATACTATACACGCGAAAAAGTGTTCGATCGAATGAGATACTGTGAGGTCAGCAGCAGCCATATGAATGAAGTAATATTCCATTTCTAAACGGAACAATTGTACTTCACACCAAAAAATAAATTTGATCAAATTTAAAACTGTTCTGGTTTTATTGCTTTTTTAAATTTAAGCATTTAAATGGCCCACCCATTATAATCATACGAACTGTAATAATAAATGAATTTCCTTCTAATCTATTCTATGCAGGAAACTAAATTATTTGGGGAATATTAATCCAACGCCTCTCTAACGAGTACACAGCTGAAGCATATATTTTCACATAATATCCTCAGATTTAATTACATTTGTGTGTGTAAGTAAAGATCTGAATATGACTATGTGTTTTACATCTGCATATAGAATCAATTAAAGTTCTTCTCATCGTTTTAAATACATGCATTTGGGTGTATTGCTGTCTGCTACAAATTTATGCTGGAATAATATTTGAAATATTTCGATTTGATGGTTTCAACAAATTAAAGCGAAAGTTGTCATCACAACCAATCTTTCGATCTTAATGGCTATTGTTTGCCTTGACTTGCCTTAAGCGTATCGTTAAATGATGAATTATTTCCATTTCAATTTGATTCAAAGCATATTTAACAATCATTTCCAATTAGCGTCGAAGGACAATCAATGTAAATGCAAGCATATTTCTTCACTAATAATAACGCATACGACTAAAGACTTTACGTGAAAATCATAATTTTTCATTGTGGCAAAAATGGCGAATGATGATTTGCGGAAAGCATTAATTTTTTGTTTTCATGTGAAGGAAAGTGCTGCTAAGTAGTATTGAATGCTTGTCGAGGCATAAGGCATACAGAGACAATTGACCCTTTAAAGTACAATATTCGTGAAGCCATTGGTGAAATACAGCTGCACACAATCGATAATGTGCTTAAAAATTGGACCGATCGTGTAGGCTACTGCATGGCCAGCCGAAGCAGCCATTTGAATGAATTTATTTTCCATTATTAACCGGAAGGATTGTACTTTCAAATAAAAAAAGAAGTATCAGGAAATTTTCAGTAATTTTTTTTAAAGCATTTTCAAAAAAAAGTTATTTGGCGGACCCTTTAGAAGAGGGTTTCGAAGGTCCAGAGATAATGATCTCGATGTGAGAAATGAAGAACGTGGGATACCATGAAAAAAGTTTCAAGACGAGGAATTATTATTAGAACATTATTAGATTAAGATGACAAGTTGAGTCAGAACCAAACGCCAGAAATGTTGAATATTGCCTGAAAAACTTTATGACCATTTAGAAGCCATGAGAAAAATCCAAAAGTCTTTAAAATGGATGCCACATGAATTAAATGACAGACAGATGGAAAAGTCACTTGAGAAATTTGCTCAGAAATCCGTTTTGCTTCAAATTGTTACTGGCGATGAAAAGTGGATTTATTTTCAAAATCTGAAATGAAAAAAATTATGAGTCAAGCCATTACAAACATTAACTTCAGCTGTAAAACCAGATGGATTATGCAGGAACACAATTCTGAATGTCTGTTCGGACCAGAAAGGTGTGGAGTACCACGAGCTTCCAAAAACTTGGTGAAACCGTTAATATAGCGCAGTACCCATAGCATATGATAAAATTAAAAAATGCGTTGATCGAAAACCAACCAGAATAGGCCACAAGACACGGGAAAGTAATTTTGCAACATTACAATGGAACTTCAAACAAAGCAAAACTGATTCAGGATGCAATCAATGCATTGGGCTAGCAGCTGCTTCTCGACCTGTCGCATTCACTGTACCTTACAATTTCGGAGTACTATTTGTTTTCATTGAAGGGTCACCCAAAGGCTGACCAGCATTTCAATTCCTATGAAGAAATCGAAAATTGGGTGGCTTTTGGGTGACTAATTGGTTTGCTTCAAAAGACGATAAGTTTTATTGTCATGAAATCTACAAATTGCCTGAAAGGTAAAAAAAATGTGTTGCCAGCAATGGGATACAACTTTGAATAAAATGCTGTTAAACAAGGACCTTCTTTTACAGAATGAGCTTCACATTTTCCTGACCTCTCTTTCAATATAATAATTTAGCTTTACTTCGCACAATCTTCATTTGGTCAAGCAGTCTGTACAGATTTCATACCTTAAACATGCTTTATAGCTGACAACCTACGACAGATATTTTATACCTAAGAAAAGCCCAAGATAATATTACACATTCAACTCTGAACTGGAAGCCATATGGTAGTCGCAGATAAAGAAGACTGGATAATGTATTTTGGTGACTGATAGAAGCAGAAGGACTAGGAGATTAAAAACTTTGCTTTAAATCGATTATCATGGTGCGATAGGTGTCTCCATTGTCCGTAACGTTTGCGTCGTCCTCATTTTCAACGAAATATGGGTCAATAATGACTCCGCTTCACAAGCCGCATCGTTTACATCAATACCATGAAGAGCGGTTTCAAAAAAAATCAGTTAGAATGGTGCGATAGGTGTCTTCATTGACTGTAATGGTTGGGCCGTCCTCATTTTCAAAGAAATATGAACCAATAATGCCTCCGCTCCACAAACCGCACCAAACAGTCACTGGTAATGAGCCACAAATACGGCAATTTTGCTTATTAATATAGCCACCAAGACCAAAATGAGCTTCATTCGAAAAGATGATTTTTTCGGCAAAAAGGACATCATCGTGCAGTTGCTCGTTGTCCCAATAAATCCCAACGTTGCTCAAACATAAAACGATTCATTATGTTCAGTGGAGATAATATACTGGATTTTGTGACAGAATAGAATGACATAAGTATTGCCAGATACGAAATAAGCGATACAAAGTTCTAAATAAATTAAAATCCATCGTTATGTAATGCAAAACAATTACAAAATGCCCACACAGTAACATTTTGGCAAATTGCCAATAAAGAATCACAAGTATTAATACAGCTTGAGTTCAGTATCAAATTGCTCCTCAAATGCTGTGTTAAATAAAAGAAAATTTCTGTAAAAGCGTGCTTTACTTAATCCAACTATCATGGATAACAAGCTTTTGTATTCATTAAAACAACATAAGTGTTTATATGTATGTATGTATGTGTGTGTCGTAATTAACGTTACTTATCATTGTTGGTCTCTCACTTATGTTGGGTTTCCAAATCAATGAATTTACAATAAAACGGTACACTGACTCTAGAACAGAGAAAGAGAGACAGAGAGCGATAGAAAGAAAGCAAGCATTGACAATACATATGCACTTAAATGAGATAACAAAAAAAGGAAGGTAAGGTGAACACTCATAAGAGTATTGAAAAATATGTAAGTCTGCTGTGGCTGTAGTTGTTGGATGTGATGTGCTTCTAATATTCAGGATTTATTCTACAGCAGGTTGTAGTAACACTTTCGTATGTGTGTGATGTTTTTTCCTTTAAAATACGTTTTAAATCGATTTTTGTAAATATGTGTTGAACCAGAAATTGACATGAGTGTACGTATGTATACATTTGTTTATAATGAAAGTTGTTTATTCAGTGAAGCAAGCAAATGTATGGAGTATCAAACAATTTTTTAGGGTGTTTTAAAGAAACAAATTTTAGGAAGAGAGCAATGCCATGAAGCAATATACAGAATTATAAGCGTAATCATAAGGCTAATGCAGGTGTGTGTTTATGGGGGTTGCAAATCAAAGGCAACTTTTCCATTTTAAAAGCGTATTTCAAAAATAATTTTTTTCTTTTTCCAATAAAATTTTTTTTGAAACAATTGGCAGCATACTCAGCAATGTGAGTAAAGACTACAAAATCAGGAAAGCATAAAAGTTATAGTCCAGTCCACAGACCTATTATACTATAAGATACGTTAACCTGTTCGATATATTTTCGTCTATTCAAACACAATACACTGCTTAGTTATGAGTCATATAATGAGTGTTGGTATCAGTGTAATGAAAAACAAAACGAAAAGATTTTTATATTTCGACAATAAACTTTGAGGGAACTTTATCTAACTATGGGGAACTGTTTGGGACACAGGGGGGAGTTATAATTAAAGCTGAAATTACTAGTAGGTAGGTAGGTATAAGTGGCTGTCCCATCGATGGAGTCATGAGCGGACACATTTAGGCCGCACACAGGGCCCGTTGTAATAGCACAGTTTCACATTCTCTCCTATTCCAGGAACCACTCGGAGCTTCCGATGAAGCCACTCAGACTGCCAATATCTATGCCAATATCTATGCTTGACAGTTCATCGAGGTCCTCCATGTAGTATGCACCCAGGTGTCTCTTTCTCTTCTGCCCAAGTGCCGGGCATGTGCACAGTAGGTGAAGAATAGTTTCTTCCTCTTCCTCATCTCCACAGCTTCTGCAGAAATCATTGGCGAGGTGTCCAAGACCAATACGCCTCGCATGCGTTCCTGTAATACAATGCCCCATAATAACCCCGATAACAGCGCTGAGCCTGCTTCTTTGGAGTTTAAGTAGAGTCGCCGTGCGCCTCCTATACAGCCTTGGCAAGATATTGTGCTCGTTCTGCCCTTATCCCAGGCTGCCCACCTACTGTTGACAAGGTCCACGATTGCATTGTAAATTATAAGCCTGCATGTATCCAAAGAGAATACATCAGAGAGTTCGATGGTCGTGCCCCTTCTGGCCAGTTCATCCGCTCTGCAGTTGCCGGGAATATCTCTATGTCCCGGTACCCATGTGATACGAACATCATATCGGTTCGCCATGTCATTGAGACATCTGCGACAGTCGTACACCGTCTTGGAGTTTATTACACTAGAATGCTTTGATGGCCGCTTGTCTATCGGAAAGTATTGTGATTTTCCGTTCGTGAACATTTTGTCCACAATAATTTTCACCACAGCCTGAATTGCCGCCTGAAAGACGCTGCAGTGATCTGGTAGCCTTATAGACTTGGATATTCCTATTGATTTCGAATAGATACCAATTCCAACGGCTCCTTCCAATTTGGAAGGCCTTATGGCTAAAATCAAAGTGTACTAAATTACTAGTAATTGTGAATAAATGACAGAAAGTTGTTTTTTACATTTTGTGGAGTGCTGCCATCTGAAAATCTCCTTTTCTTTTGCAATTTCCGTATCTCCTTTACAATCCTGTCTCTGCCTCTATTGCAGGGCGTATATACAATTGATCACTTTGACCTCTGGGTCACGTGTTCAAAGCTAACTTAACCTATCATCCAAAACGAAAATATTTTCAGGTTATTAAGTCAAAATAAAAACTAATTCGATCATTAAATACTCTACAAACAAAACGAAAGTTAAAGCAGGCATACACTCCCATGGAATCCTCAGGACAGCTATTGTCCGGGTAGACTAAGTAGAGCTTGGAAACGCTTCAATCAAGCAAACAAACAGTTAAAACGTTAACATAAAATTCATTGCGAATAATTTCTTAAATCGCCATGTTTCCTAGAAGGAATAAAGACCACAGTTTTAAGGTGCACTGAATAGTGATAGACACACATGCTAGAAAGCCCTAGGAAGTGTGTTGGGCAATAAATTTGTATCTGCTATTTTCTTTTTTAAGATTATCTCGTGTAAATATTACTCGTGGCTAAGCATGTTTACCCTTAAGTGCAAATTTTATTATATTTTTCTTACTACCCAGCCTATATTTATTTAATGGAAGCTGTTATATTTTCTTCCTGAACAGAACTTTAAGCACATCCCCATAAAATATTCTAATGAAGTCAAATTGCACAGTAGTTACTCACTGTCAACATGTTGTTTAAAAACCTAGTGTTTTTATTCTTGAGTAAAAATTCAAACACATCCCCATAAATAATTTAATGGGGACACATTTAAAAAACGTAAGATTTATATTTTCGAAACTCTCCTGTCCATAGATTCATGATATTGCATTACTGTGTGGCATATCCTTTGCGACACACCATGCTAACAAAGCACTGCATGCATTGACAGCTTTTAAACTACCTCATGCTGTTTGATCTTTACATAAAATTCTGCAATTCTGTTTGTTATTGTATTCATTTAATAACATATTCGTTGGAATCATAACATGGACGTAATTTACGATACACGTTTGGAAGTGTTCCTCGTTTATCGATTTATTCATTGTAAAATTACTAACCTCGCTGGTTCGTATTCGACCCATAGGACGAATTTTCTTTTATACTGAAATAATACCCTCTATAATGCCCTCTCATAAGTGAGTGCCTCGGCCAATGTTTGTATGCCAGTTAAACTTTTTTGTATTTTTGGTTATTCATGCATCACTGAAGTCAACATCGGTTTTCTCTCTATCAAATTGCACTTGAAAGATCTTCTCCCAGTAGTAGTAAAATAACTTAGAAGCCAATATGCAGGCTTGCCTAACAGCCAGCGATATTTGCACTTTATTGTTTATGCAGACAAGAAAAGACCTTATCAAATTGCATCATAATCTTTCTGTGTTCTAATGAGCACTATTTTACCCCATATGTTAATGGAAGATTGAAAATTATACCCACAATTGTCGCTTGCAACTTAGGCGGTAATAATAAAAAAAATTTAAAATTTCATTGAACTCAAATGTGATAGAAAACCCCCAGCTATGATTTAAAAATTCAATCAATTTATTAAACAATTCAGAATTCAAAGAAAAACACAGCACTTTTGATATCATATACGTATACATACTCGTATATGTATATCACAGGTTTACTGCACTTTGTTGCTTGTAATAAAAAATAATGTTGGATACACGAATTAGAGTTTACAAAACAACTCTGAGCAATATGTTATCATCAACATAACACAGTTAAACATGTTGCTGTGTGTTTAAATGTTGCTTCAACTAAATAAAGGCTTTGTTTATGTTGCCATAGCCACATGCCATTTAGTTTCGTTGAGCTCGTCATGTGGTTTAGTTATTGTAACGGCTTTTCGAGTGCTTATGTACGAATAACGTAAAGAGTAAACAATTTCACAGAGTGTTTATCTTTTCACATCACTCTCCCAATTGTTTACAAATAGCCGGTATTTTTATTTCATTCTCATTATGGGAGTCTTGTGTTAGAGTAGTGATAGTAAAGCATGCAACAACCACAATATGTTTGTTTATGAATTGTAATGCAAATATTAAAAAAAAATAATCAAAAAGAATATAAAAATAGAGTGTTTGAATTTAAGAAATTTAAATAAGAAAATGTTTCAGAGTAGAAAGAGTGTAAAAAAGAGTGCCTTAGTAAGTGCCTGCGTAATGCTGTTGTTTAAAGAAAACAGCAACAGTTTTAAAATGACAAATTCAGTTACCGGCTTATTTGTCCCCTCTTAACAAATATTTTTGTGTTTCTTCACAACTTTCATTGATTATGAGTTTTTTGCTTAAGATTTTTAAGAGTAATACCCCATACCTTGTGGCATTTATATTCTAGTAAACTTACGAACCTACTTAATTGGTCATTACAACCCTTTAGTCAGAATTACAACCTAGCTTCTCACACCAATTATGTTGTGTGTGTTAATTTTATTCACAAGTGGCGGGACCTACAGTTTCTAAAGTCAATTCCGCACGGTAGATTTTTGAAAACCTTTTTCACGGCAATTCTATTTACTCTCAGAGTTTTTGACAGAAATCTGCTGAGCGGAAGCCGGCAAAGAAATATTCTTTCATGTTTCGTTTTGTTCGAGTTTTCAGAGTTGAGGTTTCAACCACGGGCTTGCGTCTAATATGCGAACACACTACCAACACTGCCAACTAGAATACGCCACTTCAATCTATTTCTGGGTTCTTTTATTTGTTATTTATTTTTTGTCCTCATTTCACATTATAACTGACGGCTGTTGCATTGATGTTGTATGTTGCAAGTGTGCATTTCACTGGCATGAGATGTCACTGGTTCAGTTTAAGCATCAACCAGCATGCTGAGTATTTGTCTCTAGTTACTGCCCTCTGTTTTCTTCTATTTTTCTTATTTACATCGACGTTTTGTGGCTTTGAGTCTCTCATGAGCTTCCTTAATATCTCTTTCTGTGTCTCTCTCTCTCTCTCTCTTTTGCTACTTTTAAAGCCATTTTATATAAGTTTCTTAAAGTTTAAATACCAGTTTATCTTGTCCTCCTTTTAGCCATTCTAGCCCCGTTTAAATATTTAATGTTGAGCTGTTAAGCTTTTGCTGGTTTAGCATCTTATACTTGCTATAATATGCTATTGCTGCTGCAATTGCTTTGACACGTGAAATAACCAGTAAATAAGACGATTATTTTTATCTTTTCTACTCCTTGTATCTTAGTATTGCTTTTCATATACATTATGGCCATAATAAATAAAATAACAACAACAACAAATGTTAGGCCGTAAGGCAATTTAATGGAAAAATCTTCAGAAATAAAGTGAGTGAAAGGAAATTGTGCTAATAAATCAAAGTATTAAGCAGAATTAAAAAAAATATATAAAAATAAAGAAACCAAATAAAAATCTTTAATAATAAATATATTAAACGTTTTACAAGATATAATTTTTTTGTTCGTCGATTCAACGAAGGGTAACCCTTCTGTACAAATATGACCATTCAGGGTTAAAAAAAATGGGTGACCAGCGTACGTTTACTCACTGCAGGCTTATCAAATAAAGTTGTTGAAAAATGAGCAATATATGGTCAAACCTATAAGAATTATGTGATAAAGAGTATATGAGCTTCATCGATTTGACGAACAGTAACCATTCAGGGTTAAAGTGTTCGTCAATTCAACGAAGAGTAACTTTAATGTACAAAAATGAAGAGTAACCGTCCAGGGTTAATAATAGCATAATTGTTAAACCTTTTAAAAATACGATTACGTGCGTATAAAAGCTATGAAATAAAAAATTTGTAATAAAAGTCTGTATTATTTGGAAATTTAACGAAATTTAAATTGAATAATAAAAGCAAACAAATTTTTAAAACTGAATATAAAATAAATTTGTATCATAAATTTTAAAGACCAGCTAAAGTAAAAAAGAAGTGTAATCCAAACAACGATAAAAAAGAAAAAAAATCATTGGAAATTATTTTCTTATATGGATTAGCAGCTGTCGCCAGGAGTAGCGCAGTAAGTTTTTCTCAACTTAATAATCAAAATAAACTTCCCTTATTCAGCAAACACCGATTTATTATATACAAATTCTAAATTCTATTTAATATATTTAATTTTTAATAAAAATAATCACACAAAAAAAGGATTGGCATTTTATACACAGGATACTGATCAATAGAATAAGTCGACAAAATTTTTAACTTCTAGTATGTTGGCTTATTGGACGTGATACGACGGCTCTTTAGGACGACGGCTCTTTAGGACCTTCAACACATGTTCGCAGCGGGTGATTAGCTAAGTAAGTATAGATGATGGCAATTATTCTCTTACCTCCATTTTGCCGAGTCTTTTGTATGACAGCTCTGGCAGTAGTTGAAGTCCCCGTAGTCTAGCAGGTAGATTCACAAAGCTCGTTCGGTTAATCAAAAATGCAAACAAGAAAAATGTCCCACATGGCCCTTGGTTATTACAACCCTTCAATCAGGATAACAACATAGTTTCTCACAGCACACATGATGTGTGTGTTAATTTTATGCGTGAGTGGCGGGACACCTACAGTTTAAAGTCGACTCCGAACGATAGTGTTTTGAAAAACTTTTCATGGCAATTTTATTGAGTCTCAGAGTTGTTGCCAGGAATCTTTTGAGGGGATGTCGCCGAAAAAATACTTTTTGTATTTTGTTTTGTTGGAGCTGAATGTCCGGAGACTTGAACCGTGACCTGGACTACAGCAATGCATTGTTGAAAAAATAGTTCTTAGTAAGAGATAACCAAGTTCGAATCTGTGAAGCCTAAAATTTTCATCAGGGTTTTTGAATTTTAAAAGTGATTGATATCAACAACGATACACGGTTAATTCAAGCTATATTGTGAAAAAGTAGCAATTATTTAGCAAAGTTTCTTACAACTACACGCCAGCACAACAATACAAGATATTTTTATACAGGTCGTTGATTGATGATGGCAACTATATTATTCTGGAATCTGTTATACTGGGACTAATTTCCCTAATAAAGTTTTTTTCAAACAAGCTGCTGACTGTTTGAATGTAACGGGTTCTTGAATGCTTATGTTTCTGTTTGTGGAAATGTATTCTGCCGTTATATCAGTTATAGTGGTAAGGAACTTTGTTCATTGAGTTCTGTTCTCCATAAAGAAATACCCGTCGCTAATTTGGATAGGTTATCATCAAAAAAATATTTAAAAACCCCTTGAATGGACAGGATAGTTATAAAGGATTAAAAAAAATTTATTGAGTTCTTCGTATTCTCCTAACGTTGTTTTAAATTCGAAGTACATGAATCCATAATTGGTTGCAGTTGACAAGAAATTGTTATTCTCACTAATATCAAGTTTATTAACCCTTATGACCTTAATGATTCTGATGTATTTTCAAATTTCCTATATCATAGCTGGAATTCGTAGGGTTTTATTTATGATAATAGTATCGTAGGGTCTAAATTAGGTGCGATTGATTCACACTTCAACTAATTTCCGTTTTAAATATTTTCCTTGGCTTTTCTTTAAGATGTTGTATCTGAATCTTCTTGAAATTATTCTATTTGCACTTTGACTGCACGAATTTTGAATTGATAGATGTTCTTACTAACACCACTTCTTCCGAGTGTTGCCTTTAACCTAAAACTTAAGGACAAACTTTTAATTCTGAATTAAAAAAAATATATACAGTGGACAGCAAAAGTCTTTGTACGGCAATATATTTTAGCAATTTCATGTATTTTAGCCTAAATACTCTCTCGAAGTCATATCGGGACTTTGTGCAAGAGTATTAAGCCTGTGAGGACTTATTTTTTTTTCAAAATATATTGCCGTACTAAGACTTTTGCTGTCCACTATAAATACAATGAAATGAAATAAATTAAATGTTCTTAATACAAAATTTTATACTTTTTCATTCATTTTTATTAAATTAGTCTTCATGTTTTCCCTGTGGACATATCTAAAACTTTCGTTTTTTTTTAATCAAAATAAACTTTTTCGACTTTTTTTGATTCTTTAGTTTTGCATTCAATTTAAATAAAATTTCCATCTTTTTTTGGTATTTTAGTTGTGATTCCGGGACTCTAGCATATGAAATTCCTTTTTTATGAAACTAAATGAGAGGAAAAAAAATTAAATTTTTATAACTGAGTGAATTGTTGAGAAAAAAAAACAAGAAGAATTGGAGAGAAAGAGAAAACATTTAAATTTAAATAACGAACTTGGTTTTTAGTTTAGAAAACAACACGAAATATATACCCAAACTCTGGAACAAAACGTAAGGCATTGCAGCATACACATAGAGAAAGCACAGAAGAGTTGGATCAATCCTGTTGGCAAAAAAAGCCAGAAATCTCGAACAAAACGAAATACGAAAATATATTTCTTCGGTGAATTCATCTCAGAAGGTTTCTGGCAATAACTCAGAGAGTAAAATAAAATTTCAATGAAAAGCTTGTCAGAAATCTGTCGTTCAGAGTCGACTTTAAACTGAAGGTCCCGACACTCATGTATAAAATTAACACCCACAACATAAGTGGTGTGAGAAACTAGGTTATAATCCTGACTGAATGATTGCAATGACCAATTATGTACGAAGGTAAGCATGTCCTAAAATTTTGCATCATTGTTGACTTCTTTATTTGCCAATGGTTTTCGCTCAACATCCACGTCTTAACAGTTTATTGTTGTTATTTTTCACACTAACCTTATAAGTTCCCACTATCCTAGCTCTTCAGTATCGTGTATCTTCTGCAATTATTTAGCAGACCAAGGACACTGGAAATTTGAGAATTCCTATCTTGAACCAGCATTATGAAACTCACGCCACCTCCTAATGTTTCATTTGCTTTAGAATGGTTTGAATCTAAAAGATTCCTGCTGCTGATGATCTCTCTTATGAATCCGAATACTTGTTTATGAATTCTGTAGTCTTTGAGTGCTTGCATTCGATACTAGACATGTTTCACTTTTGTGTAACAGATTAGATCAGACTTGAGGCCGCAGTTCAAATCACAGGTCAGACATCTCCAACTAAACCGAGATATGATAAAATATTTCTCCGGCAGAAACTCTGAGAGTAAATGAAATTACCATGAAAGTTTCCGAAAGATTTCTAGGTTGTACGAGACATTAGTGGTGTGAGAAGTCGTAATCCTGATGCTGTATGTAATGATGCTGTTTTCCTTTCATGTATTTCCAGTTGGAAACTTTGGAAGCTTAATTTTCTTTATAATATTCGGTTGTATTTGTTTCTAATGTTCAGACTGTAGTTATAATTTATTCGATGGGCCTGCATCTCTTTAATAGTCTGTTGCTAGACAAGTTTGAATGGTGTGTCTTCATATATTTCTTTGCCCATTATTGTACGTTATTCTCTTTAAATGATTTTAAAGATCTTTATGACCGCCGTTTACAAAATGGTTTGAGTGTAGTTGGGTTTAAACCGTGAACATTGTCTCATTGTAAATTAATTCGCATTCTTTGTTATAACGCCCATATTCTAAACAAAAAACATGAAAAACTAAACGAGAAACAATAGAAATAAAGAAAACCTCTACAATCGCACTTTTTGTTCGTCTGTTGTTGTTTTTATTTTTATTTAAACGTTAATATTGACAATCATTGTGCATCTCTGAACCTATGGCCGCCTCAGCCACGTAATACAAACATGTAATGGTAGTGGTAATGGATTTAAAACCACTACAATAAGTGTATCTCTACGTAGGTATGTGTATGGTTTGGTTTGAATTGTGTAACGATATCAAATAAGTACAGCACAACCACACATCATGTATTTGTTTAAGCAGCACAGCTCAGCATGCTTATGGACAGATATCGTAAACCTATGACTATTTACTTGTTTGCCTATTTGAAACTTATTGTGTGAACAGTTTTGATAGTATGTGTGTGTGTGCATTGCAATTTATTCAGGTTTTCGTCCACGTATATCTAGTTGGACATCATCAACGGTTGGTTGGACATCGTCAGTCATAATGAAGACAATGACGTTGATAATAATGATGTTAAAGTTATTGACGGCACTGATAAGCCACGACGCACAGTTTATTTATAAATTTAAGCTTTGGCGTTAATATCGTGGTATGATTTTATTATCATGATATTCACATGCCTCTTACATCGCAGTTTTATAATAAATTTGTTCGCTTATATTTGAAAGTGGCTATAAATTGATTAAAATATTCCATAATAAAAGATGATAAAATTATTAAAAAAGAAATCTTTTGAACCTGGTTTGATAGCCTATGCAGACCTTATGAATTATTCAAACCATATGTTAATAGGTAAATAATAAAACGCCCTGTACTTGTTTGTTTGTTTGAATGAAATCTATAAACGCATACCATATTCCCACAAAATTTTCTGACACCCAGATTATACTGCAATAGTATGCATATGTGAAGTCGTCGTAGTCCAGTAGGTAGTGTGATGGCTTATTAGACGTGCGGCCACGGTCTAAACCCCAGGGCAGGCATCTCGAACAGAACGAAATATGAAAAAATATTTCTTAGTGACTTCCTCTCAGCAGATTTTCGACAAAATCTCTGTGAGAGAAATAAAATTTTTTAAAATATATCATGAACAGAAGAATCTGAGAGCTTAAATTGAACATGCGCATATCATGGTAATACTTTGCACATTATAATGCAGCAGTATGTACAACGGCCTACTCCTATATTTCTTTTATTTAACGATTTTAAAAAGTCTTCAATACAATCAGACTTTAGGTCTGGTTAGGTTTGCGGATAGATTGCCGTTCACAGGCAAGTTCACTCGGTGGCCATATGACCTATTGTGTTATTCAGAGTGAAATAATCCCCCTTGACATGATTCGTTAGTGGTGGGTTTGAATCACCCCGACCTTCGAATGAAATAGGCCACTGATTCGCCACCATGCTTAGACCTTAAAGTTTTCTGTCACCCAAAAGCCGTTGACGTCTGTTGTGAAAGCAGGCCACACGCATAAAAGGTGTTACAACGATTTCGTTTCCCCCACATTATGTCAGCTTCTGCAGTAATCCTGGTGAGGCAGATCGTGCCTGTCAGCGGAACTGCCAATGTCCCGTTAGAATTCCTATTAGAGTGTGAACCGTTTTTTGTCAAACTGTAGTTCCTTGGTTTTCCCGCTGTCCACTGCTGGCCACAGAAGTTATGAAATTCGGCAAACAAGTATTTTGGACAACTCCCTGTTTTTTGGATTCCATGCTGCTTTTTCTAATTTGGAAAAGTATTCCGGTAGAGGTACTTATCTCCTACTCATACATCTCCGATCCTTTCCGTGCCAGTTCGTCCGAATTTTCCTTCCCCTCTATGCCACAGGGAACGAAACTTAGTAGAGGCGGGTGTGTCGACGTATGCGGTATAGAAAGTCCATGCAATCTGACGTACTGTCATATAATAATTAATGAAAAGTATGGAAGTCCCCTAGAAAATTCTTTGTATCGTCAGAGAAACATTGAAAGTATGGGATTGCAGAATGCAACATCATTACACCATTTGCTACTAAAGGTGGAGGTAAACAAGCATGTCCTTTATGATCTTATTCTGTATGACAGTATGAGCGAAGTTTCCAGAAGAAAATATCAACTTAAGTCAATTTGTTGATTAAATTATGAGGATAATTTGCAATTCTCGCACAAGACATCTAATGAGCCTTACTTCTAGTAAGCCAACACACTGCCTACGGCGACTTCCTCTACATTATGAAAAAACAGTTCATTTAATTTTACGCGGCGAATATCATCGGGTTTTAAGCTTTAAATTGTAATCAAATACTTGTTCATTTATGGCTTATGTAGTAATTGCGATTTTTTTTATTTGTATGAGTAAAAACTAATAATACTTGATACTTATTATATTAATATTTATTTAATTAATTTCAATTTACAAATTGTTTTAATTTCTATTGTTTTACAGATTTAAATTATACCGAAATCAGACACTTGTTGCAAAAATCTAATTCAACTTATTTAAATATTTTAATTAATATTTAAAGGATTTAAAAGCAATTAATTTGGTAATTTGTATACATAATACATACATATATATGTACATATTAAAATATTTATTTTCTAAATATTATTTGAATAAAAACTAATCTGTAGGAAAATTGTAAAAACAAATTGTACTCGTATTTCCTTTTTTTTTTGCTCATTTAAATTTATTAAAATTTTTAAATCTAAATTGGAATTGATTTAAGTGGACTTCAACTCAATAAAGACCATAAACACAAGACTTCGTGACAAAATTATTTAAAAATTTACAGTCTAAACGACAACTCGGCTCGGTCACTATAGAAAGCTTTAGCAACAAAATAGTCTGACTATATGAATTTCTGTTTCAGCTTCAGTATTAGGTATGAAATCCTTCGTATATACTTACATGCATACGTAATTGGTCAATTCAATACCTCAGTCAGGAGGTCACACCACTTATGAAGTGAGTGTTAATTGTATAAATGAGTGGCGGGGTCTACAGTTGCAAGTCGACTCCGAACCACAGATTTATGAGGAACTTTTTCATGGCAATTTTATTAACTCCCAGAGTTCTTGCCAGAGGACTACTAAGAGGTAGTCGCCGAAGAAATATTTGTTCCTATTTAGTTGTGTTCGAGACGTCTGGCCTGGGATTACAACCTTGATCTCACGTCTAATAAGCCAACACACTAGCTACTAGACTACGGAGTCTAGTACTTTAGTACTTTAGTACTCATAATTTTCGAGCTGAATACATGTGCATTATAAATGCGCTTGCTAAAAAGACCTTTGCATATGTAGGGACTGTTTTTTTTTCTACCCGAGGTGGGGAAAATGAACCTAACCGCACCATAGAGGAAGTCGTCACATCCTCCGTGTATGGGGCCCTCACCCACTAAATTCCCCTTCATCTCCTGTGGACTTGTTTGTGCCCATTCCGGAACTACGGTGGTATTACTTCGGAGTGAAGTCCTTTTGGCTCTTTGGCCTCTCCATGTCTATATCCGCGTCCGGATTGTGTATCAAAAGTTGAGGAGACATCTCAGCGTCTCCACTATTCCTTTCGTCTAAATTATCTTCTCGGTTTCGCTTGGCACGTGTGACAGTATCACCTATGTCGACATGCCTATTTGTTCCGCAGCCTCAAGATCTCCCTTTTTCCGTCTCAGAATGCGCTCTACGTAATTCACCACCGAGGTCCAATTTCCACTACTCGCAATCATGACCCCGATAATGTTAGCGGCTGTGATCGTTCCAACTATTGACGTCAGTACAGCATGCACACTCGAAAACAGTGTGCTCTGTCATCAATTAGCTCTCCTTCCTCTGGGCAGATATTTTCTAAAATATCCGTGACCCGATAGTATCAGTGTAACGTAGTAATTTACCACTCCAAATCTCCGAACAATCCATGGCCTTATGTCCGGAATAAGTCTCGCCGTCCATCTTCCTCTATCTTCCTCGTTCCATCGTTGTTGCCATTTTGAAATGATGTTTTCCCTGAAGTAACCGGTTTTGTGATTTCCAGCCGATTTCGCCTTATAAATCTCCATCCGCTCCGCTGCCAACAGATCCACAGGGATAATACGCGCTATCGCTGCTACGGCTGGAGCGATATGCCGACGGGATACGCAATGCAGCCGTTCTCTGTACCGATACAAGTGAGTTTGCCCGATTTTTAACATCTAGTGTTTCAGCCCAAATTCCGCTCCCATAAAGCATAATGCTGTTTCCAACCTCCATCAGGAGTCTCCATCTCGCCGGTAATGGGCCTCCAATATTCGCCATTAATCTGTTGAGCTGTCCAACGCCTTGTTAGCCAAGTACTGAATCTGATACGAAAATGTCAGCCTGGGATCCAGCCTTATTTCCAGGTATTTCACCGAGCTCTTGGTCCTAATTACCTCGTTTCCAATACTCATGTCCACATGCAAAGGGATACGACGACCAGTGATTAGCAGCAATTCCATTTTATGCATGACCAGGTCTAGGCCATGGGAATCCACCGATGTTTTTGTCCTCAGCATAAGACGTCTCAGTTTTCGCTGCGCCTCTTCCGTATTCCTGGCCGTGATAACAGCTCCAATATCATCTGCGTATCCAACCAAAAAAGTTCCTTCCGGCATATCCACTCTCAGAATTCCGTCGTAGCTAACATTCCATAGGTTAGGGCCGAGGATAGATCCTTGGGCATATGTAGGGAATGTAGAACGTCTAAACTTAGTCCCAGGTTGATTCGAACTGGAAGTTGATTAGTTTCTCCTTACTTGCTTATTAAACTGGCTGGATTAGAACCTAGTTTCTCACAACACTTATGTTGTGTATATTAATTTTATCCATGAGTGGCAGAAACTACAGTTTAAAGACGACTCCGAACATAAGTTTTTTGAGAAAATTTGCTCACAGAATTTTTGCCAGAAATCTGCTGACACGAAGTCACAGAAGGAATATTTTTTTCATCGTCACAACGAGCCACTATGTGTACTCAAGTATGCTTTGGTAATCAAAGCTTTCACTTCGACCTAACCTAGCCAACACAATATTCAGTTTTCAGATTGTGGTTTTCTCTCCCAAATTAAGAGAGTATTTTAACTAAATTTGATAAACTATTCAGCACACTCAACATCCACATAATTAGTGTAACTGTGTATGCATAGAAGAGATCAAAATGTAAATTGAATTAAATTTGAATACTCTCTACCTCTGTAAATACACATATTTACACATTCCTATATACATGCTTACAACCACATATTACAACAATGTAGTATGTGGCCGCAATATGTTAAATACCATCACCATGAGCAAAAGCGTATGGCATAGTTGGTATTGACTTGCATGACATTACAGTGTAGTGGGTAAACGATTCCCTCTGCGTGATGTACATATGCGGGTGTATTTTTTGTTGTGTCACATATTTCTTTGAACACCATACTCTCAATCGGTTTGATTGATTTTTATAATTGGCAAGAAGTGCAATAGTGACAGAGAAAGAACAATTAAAACATGAGGTTAAGTACGAGAGTGGAAAACAAAAGAAAAACTCGTTTCATTTCGTAGGTAAGCCAGTTATTTAAAGGTAGGCAGTTTAGTTATCACAAAAAACCTTTTAATTTTTAAATGATGAGAAGATCAGAAAGCATTTCAATCTTGCTGAATTGAGAAAATATTTTACCATTGTGATGATTAATTTCTTTGAATACAATGCCTTGATAGCTTTTCTGAATTCGAGATAATGCAGAACTTACATTTGATAATACACGATGTACACTCAGACACAAAAGTATACATACGGTTAACAAATTTCAGAAATTTTTTAACCAATCCGTTTTCGTTGAAAATCTTTATAATTGTCTGACATCTTTCTTCGATTTTAAGACGGTCTTTTGAATTGGTTCAGAAATTTGGACGTTCGGTCCAATTTTTAAGCACATTATCGATGTGTGCAGCTGTATTTCACCAATGGCTTCACGAATATTGTGCTTTAAAGCATAAATTGTCTCTGGCTTGTCGGCGTAACACTTATCTTTGACGGCACCCCACAAATAATCGTCCAACGGTGTCAAATCGCAGCTCCGAGGTGACCAAACGACATCAGCTCTACGGCTGATAATGCGATCTTCAAAAACAGGGCGCAAAACATCGAGTGTAGCTTCGGCTGTATGGCACGTAGCGCCGTCCTGTTGAAACCAAATCTTCCCAATATCCTCCTCTTCAATTTTTGTGAACAAAAATTCGTTCAACATGGCCCGATAACGATCGTCATTGACTGTAACGGCCACTCCTAGCTCATTTTCGAAGAAAAATTGCCCATTTATGCCTCTGGACCAAAATCCGCACCAAACAGTGACTCGTTTTGGGTGCGTCGGCTTTTCAATGTATGCGTGCGGATTATCTGTGCCCCAAATGCGACAATTTTGCTGGTTTACATACCCGCCAAGATCGAAATGAGCTTCATCTGAAAAGATGATTTTTGCCAAAATCGGCATCTTCTGGTGTATTTGAATGAAATTATTTTCCATTATTAACCGGAAGGATTGTACTTTCAAATAAAAAAAGAAATTTGAGAAAATATTCGGTAGTTTTTTTAAAGCATTTTCAAAAAAAAGTTATTTGGCGGACCCATTATAAATATTTTCAACGAAAACGGATTGGTTAAAAAGTTTCTGAAATTTGTTAACCGTATGTATACTTTAGTAACTGTGTGTAAGTGGCCATTCGGTTGTGATTGATAATGGAATCATAGTTTCTTCGTTTATATTCTTTTACTTTCTTCTACGTTTCCATTAAATATCAATTTCCTCTGATCGGCTGAACTGCACCCAGATGGGAATATGACCAACTCTCTTTAAATATGGAAGAGATCTGCGTCCTAATTTTACATATTTAACGATTCCTGTCAAAGATTTTACATGATTACGGCAAGTATGCATAAACGATACGCTGCATGAATCCATAGTTCTTCCTAAATGTTGTAAAGGAGAGAAAATACTGCCGACATTGTCTTTAATCTGTGTAAATGAAATAAGTGAAAAGTGTTGAAGAAGTGTTTATAAATCTGAACTAAATTTCTCTAAAACAATCAAAATTGTTGACCAGTACTGAAGCTTTAACTCTTTATCCTTAATTTGTTGTCATTTATATAAATCCCCTTCTATAGGGTATAAAATCACTGCTATTTTACTTGTAGTGCCTTTTAAAATGAAAAATAATATCCTGTAAAGAATGATGTTTTAAAACAAAAACAGAATGAAAAAAAAAACTAACAGCAACAATATTGGTCACATATCCTTATAACACTTGCCAGGTACACTCGGTATATACGCGTAAACAACCACATGCATACAGAATAAATAAATCCTTGAAATTCATTCAATCCATTAAGATGTTGACAACTGTTGTTGTGATGCAGTTTGCAATGAAAATCGTATTGTAGAGAACAAGGAAAAGTAAGGAGAGGCATAGAGAAAGAGCTGCACCCAAAATAAGAAAAGAGTCAGTTTCAATGTCAAATTTTTAAATCGCTTTAACCGTAGAGCGAGCATTAAAAACTTCATAATTCTAGCTTATGTATCACTTTCGAAACATACTTGTCACACATACTTGTGTACAATTGTCACGATTATTGATAGATTTTGTTAAAAAATTTTAATATTTTAATTAATGTTTATTAAAACTATATTATATTATTACATTTTATTATCACTTTTATGAAATTTGCGCCAAAATTTTTGACATGATGTACATTGGCATGGTTTTTTACATAAAAATCAAGCACTTCATGTCAGCTTGGTTTTATTTCTTTCGAAATGGTAATAATTTGACGTCTTGCACCCTGCTTTGTGGCGATTTATAAGTTTCCAATTGCTTAGATAGGACAGCTTATTCTCACTCGCATCAGTAACACTCTCAGATGAGGGCTGGCTGAAACCTGATGGTTCTTGTTATTCGTTAGAAATATTTGTTGTCAACGTCATGTGAGATAAAAAAGTTTCCCGTTGCAGTAGAACATCAATTTAACAATAACAATAACAATTTTCTTTCTGTATGATTCCTCTCTGGTTTCCCGGATTCAGGTTTCACCAAATGCTGCTGTAAGTAGTTGCTACGCACGTAGAATGTACTTGAATCTAAAACTGCCAATTCGACAAATTCAATTAGTTACTAATCTACAGCGACAAAATTAAATATGACTTGAAAAGGTAATAAAACAAAACAAAAGGGAAGGAAAGGAAATAAGACATAAATCAATACCAAGCATTACTCTGTAAATCTCTTTATGAAGCTTGATTTATATAAATATTCTTAAATAAATTTCCCTAACAATCACTGTAAGTATTCCATCATTAAGTATCAAATTTCAATTAAAATCGCTGGAGGTAATTTTCATTTTCCACAATAAAACTAAAAATTTTTTAAATTCTGTTGTAAAAAACTTTAATTTGAGATGAAAATATACCAAAAAGGAACATAAAAACATAAGCATCATTATTTAAATATATTTTCTTTAATTTTCTTACTTTTGAGGCGAGCAAAAAATTAAATTTTTAAAAATCTTAAAAAAAGGATATATGGGCTGCTCTGAAAGTATGTTAGCTAATCCCAAAATATTTATATAGTATTATTTCTTACATAAAGATACAAGTTGTGTGATAAAAGTTTTATGAAAATGCTTAAAATTTTCTAACAAAAAATTAAGATAAATATTTTTTTTTTTTAGAAAAAAATCCTTTTCATTCGAATTTCAAAAAAAGGCTTTAAGCATGATTATTAAAGTCTGCAAGACTTTCAGGCGTAATAGGTGTAAATATATCATTATCAAAGCGAGTGATTCTTTTATCTCATACGTACGTAGTTGAACGAAATATTATTATCTGTAATAAAATATGGAACGAAACACATTTTTCTAATGTTTGTCTGTCACGTGAGATAAATATGAGAAGAGCAGTTAGAAAGACAACATTTCAGGAAACAGCTGCTAGCAATTTGCGTGAAAATTGGTTTTTTATCCCAAACTATTAAAGGCAGTTTGTTCTGTTTCCAAGTATTACCATGTTTCTGCTGCCAATACTTTCTTCAGTTCATAAGACGATCTTCTATTATCTTCTTCTTCAAAGTCTTTAGCAGCAGGAATATTACGTACATAATTAATACGTACATAATTAATATATAATCGGTCATTACAACCTTTCGTTATAAATTGGAAATGTCTAAACTAAGGTTTGCAACTTGGTCTGACGTCTAATAAGGTAACACGATACATACTGGACTACGACTACTTCAATCAATATCAAGAACATATCAAGAATAGAAAATTCAGCCTATTCACTTTCGTCCCACACATAACTTTCAATTTCTTCTCAAAAACCATAAATATTGTATTATTTACGATAAAACTTCACAAAATCTTTGAAATCTTAAAAAAAATTATACATAAGATAGAATTATTAAGTTTTTTAATTTTGTAACGCCTGTTTGAAATTTTCTCTTTTTATGTGGTTTAAAATAATGGCGATAACAATACTAACGAATTAAGAAAATATCAGGCATCTAACTATTTCTGAATTAAAGTTATGTGGTCTAAAAAATTGAAATGTATCATTTTTGATACAAAGCTCGATCTACGGTTAAAAGTAAAACCTACATTTAAGCGTCAACTTCGAATGACAGATTTTGTGAGAAACCTTTAATTGCAATTTTTTATTTACTCTCAGAGTTTTTGCCAGCAATCTAGTGAAAGGAAATAGCCGAAGAAATATTTTTCATGTTTAGTTTTGGTGGCGATGTCTGAACTGGTGTTTGAACTGTGGTCTTACGTCTAATAAGTCAACACTCTACCTACTAGACTACGGCTGCTACAATTAATTCAATTAATTTATTAAATTTGTATCCAATTATGTATTATTATGGTCCATAAAAAATTAATTAATTTTAACACACACACTTTCTCACATATTAATATAGGGTCAGCCACTAAAAAGTTTAAATTTAAAAATCCAATGAAACAAAAACGGTTTGAAATTTTGCCCAATTTATTTATTTTTTTTTTTGTTGTGAAGTACAATTGTTCCGGTTAGAAATGAAATATTATTTCATTCATATGGCTGTCGCGGCTGGTCTCACAGTACCTCATTCGCTTGGACCAATTATCGCACACTTTTTCGAGTGCATGGAGTCGTATCTCGACAATGGCATCACGAATATTGGCCTTCAAATGCTCAATTGTCTCTGGTTTGTTGGCATAACCCTTTTCTTTAACAGGGCCCCCTAGAAAATAGTACAACGATGTCAAATCGCAGCCTCTTGGTT
Source organism: Sarcophaga subvicina (assembly GCA_936449025.2). Taxonomy (NCBI): domain Eukaryota; kingdom Metazoa; phylum Arthropoda; class Insecta; order Diptera; family Sarcophagidae; genus Sarcophaga; species Sarcophaga subvicina. The sequence continues at coordinate 28,608,987 of OW388084.2, forward strand.
TCTAATTAAACGGCCATCAAACGTTTGACGCAATAAATTGATGATTGATGATAATTGGCATGAAATGTGTCGCTAGTTCCACCATCCTGTTGAGAAACCAAACATCGTCCGCATCAATATCGTGAAGAGCGGGTACAAACAAATCGGTTATCATGATGCGATCTCCGTTGGCCATAATGGTTGCGCCGTCCTCATTTTCAAAGCAATATGGGCCAATGATGGTTCCGCTCCAAAAGCCCCACCAAACAGTCACTCATAATGGGTGCATTGGCTTCTTTAAGACCACATGAGGGTTTTCTGAGCACCAAATACGGCAATTTGCTTATTAACGTGCACACCAAGTTGAAAATAAGCTTCGTCCGAAAAGATGATATCTGTTTTCCAAAATCGACTCATCGTGCAGCTTCTCGTCGGTCCAATAAATCCCACCTTTGCTCAAGCGTAAAACGATTCATTACGTTCAGTGGAGATAATATACTGAATTTTGTGACAGAAGAGAATGACAGAAGTATTAGCAGATACGTAATAACCGATGGTTCAATTTAAACCGATATATGGCCCACCCGATACATTCGAATCGTCTCTATATAGAAAATGCTTACTATGCTTGCGACAATGGAATAATTTATTAAAAAGTTAAACGAACAAGATAATTTAATTGTGCAAATATTTAATTTAATAATACATACCCTCACACAAGTACATTATCCATGACACATACATATAAATTGATAATTAAATGCTAAAACATGAACTCCAAATATTAGATTCATTCATTGATGCATGCGTTGCTTTTTGATTAAGCCAGCCACTGGTGCTGTAATTTTTTCAAACGTTAAATATACGCATCAGCTAGCTGCAACTGATTTAATTAATTGATATTAATTGTGTATATCGAGTAATAAATAATACTTTATAAAGTAAATACCTCAGCCATATAAATTATTATAAAAATAAAAAAAAAACTGTGGGTCATTCCATAAGCCAAAGAGTTGGCGAAAGGGTTCTGCATGCTGTCTAACTTCGTCCCCTGTTTTGATTTATATTTTCGAAACAAAATTTTTTAAAAATTTCAAAAACTTCTGCACATTTTTTGTATCCATTCAATATTTTCTCTTTACTTAACTCTCAAAATGATGATAATGAGTTTTTTTTTTAAATTTTCCTTAGTTTTTTTTTTTTGATTTAATGAGTTTCTGGTTTTCCTTTAAGAAAAATTAATTGGGTGCTGTTGCTGTTTACTGGCTGTTTATTTATTAGGTCTTCGCGAAAAGCATTTAATTAATTTGATTAGAAGGCTAATGAAATTTAATTAAAGAGAAGTGAAGAATGTTTAATAAATGTGACAGAATATTATTCATCATCATCAGCATTCAATCACTCACTCACTGGCTGACAATAATTTTCCTAAAATAGTGTAAAAGTATGCAAAGTTACTGAGCGGAACAAACATTTTCATTTTTCAATTCGATTAATTAAACGCGAAAATAGTTAGTAAAAATTGCAAATATTTAAAACAAGAATCCTACATATGGATACATATGTACGTACTTAAGTGGTCATTGCAACTTTCGTGTGTGTTAATTTTATACATGAGTGGCTGGTCCTAAAGTTTGAAGCCGATCCCGAACAACAGATTTTAAAAAAATTTTTCATGGCAATTTTATTTACTCTCAGAGTTTTTGCCAGAAATCTGCTGAAAGGAACTCGCCGAATAAATATTTTTTAGAATTTCTTTTTGTTGGAGATGTTTGATGATCTGTTGACCAGCGGCCTCACATCTAATAAGCCAACATACTAAAGGGTGTTTTTATATTTTTAAATTGCAATAAAACAACGATGGATTATTCGATTGACATGAATTTTATTTATCCAAAAGATAATCTTGTGGCATTACATTTTAAATATGATTTCTGGCATATGACCGCCACGGCTGGCGCGAATGTAGTCCAATTTTCGATGACTTTTTCCAACATTTGTGGCCGTATATCGGCAATAATACGGCGAATGTTGTCTTCCAAATGGTCAAGCGTTTGAGGCTTTACCGCATAGACCAATGACTTTACATAGCCCCACAGAAAGTAGTCTAGCGGTGTTAAATCACAAGATCTTGGAGGCCAATTCACAGGTCCAAAACGTGAAATTAGGCGGTCACCAAGCATGTCTTTCAACAAATCTATTGTGGCACGAGCTGTGTGACATGTTGCGCCGTCTTGTTGAAACCACATCTGCTGGACATCATGGTTATTCAATTCAGGAATGAAAAAGTTAGTAATCATGGCTTTATACCGATCACCATTGACTGTAACGTTCTGGCCACCATCGTTTTTGAAAAAGTACGGACCAATGATTCCACCAGCCCATAAAGCCCACCAAACAGTCAGTTTTTCTAAATGTAACGGTGTTTCCACACACACTTGAGGATTACCTTCACTCCAAATGCGGCAGTTTTGTTTGTTGACGTAGCCATTCAACCAGAAGTGCGCTTCATCGCTAAACAAAATTCGCTTATGAAAATCGGGAGCAACGGTAATCTCGTTTAGGGCCCATTCGACGAATCCACGCCTTACTTGATGATCGTTTAGCTTCAAATCTTGCACGAGTTGGATTTCGTAAGCGCGCAAACCAAGATCCTCACGCAAAATCTTCCATACAGTGGATGGACACAGATCCAATTCCTGTTCTCGATGGCGGATGGACTCATTCGGGTCTTGCTACGCTCTACAGCAGCAATAGCTTATTCTGTACGCACCGTACAGCGTCTCTGGGGATGCGAGTTATCAATAAGAGTAAACGTGGTGCGAAAACGTTCCATGGTTAATCGAATTAACTGCTCTGATGGACGATTTTGTCGACGATAAAATGGACGTAGTGCGCGATACGTTTTCCGCACAGAACCATTATTTTCGAAATAAAATTGCACTATTTGCAAGCGTTGTTCAGGCGTGAGTCTATTCATGATGAATTGCCAAACCAAACTGAGAATAAATCACTTGACAGCTGTTAAATCGGTTGCCATCTTGAAAAGTAATGCCAACTTAAAGTTCTATACCCCTATAAAAAACATCCTATACCCATTAGACTACGGCGACTTCACTAGGAGATACAGTTTGATAAATACGAATTACGGCCTGAACTAAAAACGCCTATGCAATGACTCGCAAAAGTGGTATACTGCTGAATTTGAAATGCTGTAAAATGCTGTGAAAGGCGTAACAAAAGTTGTTGGGTATCCACTGCCAGTCAATCTATTTTTATTCATTGGTGTAATATACTGTTCTGAGTCACACAACCTAATCAACAACCTGGCCACTTAAAATCAATTTAATGGGTGTAAGAAAATAAGATAACGAAGATTGATGTCACGATCAGACTATCGCAGAACTTATTTCCACTTTTGGCTTCAACAACTTTTGGCTGAATCAATTATGAGACTATACCGATGTGACGCAATTGACCTTGACCTTTTGTGGGGATGAGAGGGGAAATAAATAAAATAAAATATTTGGCGAAACGAGAGAAATAAAACAAGTATAAGTTTTCTATACAAACTATTTATTGTGTACAAAGAACGTACCTTTAGCTTCGGGGGTGGATCGAGTAGTGATCTCTTTTCATGTGTATTCTTATCAATTCACAATTATTTCATATAAACACAGGGATGGTGTGTACACTTAAACTAAACTTAAATCTAAACTTAAAAGTAGGGTGGCCAGCGTGAACACCATTCTAACACATTTATCATTATCATCGCTCTGAAATTCAACAGAAGATCAGATTTTCTGATGCATGCAATAAGCATTTGTACTGGACGATCGTATCCGATATTGAATATTTTTCGTATTGATCTTAAAGATTTTTATACACAAAATTTAAACTGAATTTCAAAAAGTTATGACCAATTGAAATTACAATGACATGTAAAGAATGTTACTTTCATTTTATCCAATTCTGGCTGCAGAATAAAAAATTTTATAATTTTTCGCAAAATTTTACTTTTATTTGAAAGCCAATTTCTCTACAGAGAGACTGAAAAATTGAAAAATATTATGAAATTATGTTGAAACTAACTGTTAACCACATCATTTCTTACTTCATGATTTTCATAAAATAAATAAGATCGTAGGTGTGGCACACTACATACATAATTGGCCATTACAACCCTCCAGTCAGGATTACGGCCTAGCTTCTCACAACTGATACCAGTATGAAAAAAAGTTTCAAACTTTTTCGCAGCCACATGCCGAGTTGGAAGCTGTTAGCGCCAACTGAAGTTTTACAATCATTGTAGTGTTACTAACTAACAAACAAATGAAATTTAATAAGGGTTGTATGCTGTTCTCGATTTTTTAAAAAGTAGTAAAAGGGAAATGTTAACATAGAAACTGTACTTCTTATGCTATAAACACAATGAACGCAACGCAGCAAGCACAACAATTTTACAATATAATATAATGAAGACAGCAGCAGCAAAACATACGTAAGTAAAACAAATAAAAAAGACACTAAAACATTTTTCTTTGACGTTATATTTCATACATCGCGTTTTTAAAACTTCTATTTCATGCAAGTTATTGTATTGACAGCATTAAGCCTCGCATTGCCAGCCCAAATCTTCTGACTGTGAGCAGTAATTCTCTCATTGCTGCGAACAAAAATATAAATTAGTGTAAAAGCGATGCAGCAGAATTGTTGGTTATTGTCGTGCTGCCTTTAAAATAATCCTGAGATTTTTGAGAGAATGCTGCGTTTATTGTGTTTATAGCGTTACAAATTAATAGAAAGTAGGAAAGCGAGAGTGAAAGAGCGTATAACTGATTTTTAATCTGCTTTTAATGTCTTTTAGCATTTCATTTTATTTATTTATAGACTGCTCGATAACTATTGTTCTATTTAAAGCTTTCTCCTCTCTCTCTCTCGCTGTGTGTGAGAGAAATAGACAGTATTAAATATAAATGATAAAAAGAATTCTTAAATTTAGACAGTGATTAAAGGTTGTGGTAAGTGGTTGAATCATTGTCACTTTGTATTTATATTATTCTCTTATTTATTAAAAAAGAAGAGAAAGAGAGAGAGAGAATCAGAGGAGGTAAGAAGGGCTTAAGAATTGTTCTGTAAATAATAGAAATTTATTTAAATTATAAAGCAGTAATCCTCTCAAATATTTATTGGGTTTCATTGGTCATAAATTAAAGGATTTCTTTACACACTTTTCTACTCTTTTTCAGTCTTTGTCTGTCGGGTGGGATTATTTGTTATAATTTATTCCGGTATAGTGATTAGGAATGATGACTGTGATTTTTTTATTCGAAGCTACATTAGAATAATCAGGTCCTTAGATGGTAAAATGTTATCAATGAAACCATAACAAGATAACGAAACGATGTAAATGAAATAGAATAGCAATTGACAGAAGGGTTTCTGTAGAGACTACGTCCAACTAATTACCTATCAGCGTTACTGACTATTTAGAACTTTAGGTTGCGACACTTCAAAATAATTTAACAGGATATGGCACGTTCTTCTTTTATCGGAACCTATAGCTGGCAGTCACTACTCTAGAAAAGTTGTCTCATGGATCAGACCAAATTATTACACTTCCTTTATCGTGCTCTATACTTGGCTTTACGAGTTTATTCTAAATGTCTACATTAAATGAACTTTACACCTAAATTTTATTATTCCACACCATTACACGGATGGCATTAGGAAAGCAATGCGTTCAGCTGAAACTAATTGGAATCGATGCAGGAAGATATAACACTCACAAATTTTCACAAGCCAATCCGCAGTTACCACTTCATACTTCATGCTGACTGAAAACAAGAATAACCCCATCAACAAGGTTTCATCATAATATCACAAGCCAAGTCAAGCTAAAATCCTACACAATCAGTTTTTATCAACGAACGACTCAGTGTCATACACAGATCATTCCCGATAATTTAAATAACGACGGATCCATATAAGCTGAAAATGTAGTATCATACGAACGCGTTCAAAGTGGAATCTCTTAGACGTAAGCAAATACTCCGGTTAAAAATCCTTGAAGGGATATTTTAATCCATGATTTAGAGCAGTAGGAGCTTACATGAACAAACGCAAAAATAAAACCAAAAAACCAACACAAAGTAAAAGGTTTTTGAAATTTTTTTGTATTTCAAAAACGATAGACAAACTCGTTTCATTTGAATTTCCCTATAAATATGAAAATATGTTCATACCCATGACATTGCTATCCAAATATGGATGCTTTTTAACAATTTCTTTTTGCTGTCTGTCTGTGTAAACTTTGTCCCAGTAAATATTCTTATTTTTCTATCTCTATAGTCTCATTTCATTTCTTATTGTCTCGTTTGCATTCGGAGTCATTTATATTTGATTATCTCACTTAAACAAAGTTTATAGCCAGTCTTGTGAAAATGATAAATTATTTATACGATATATGTGATGAATAATATAACATACATACGTATGTATATGTATACAATACATATGTATATGAGATGTTGTCGTTATTTTTAATTTTTTGGGGAGAAAAATAGACACAAGTTCAAACCATAATTTTACATGTATTACAGTGATAAAACTGTTAAAGAGAAACTAGCTTTCACTAACTACTCTCTCTCTCTGTCTCTTTCCCTCTGTCTATTTCTTTTCTCATAATATTGCATATACCATAGCCATATAGAAAACTATTTAAACCAACAAGCTGAGCCAGAAGAGACAAAAAATAAATAAAAAATTGCAAAATCCCATCACACAGGCCAGACATTTGCAAGCAGACGAATAAGGTTAACAAGGAAAAGGAGACCAAAACAATTCCCTTGAAATAGTTTCTAGGGCATTAGAAATATAAAAAAATCAAAATTAAGTGAAATAAGAAGACATACGGAAGTATAAAACGCTTTCAATTCCACACTGTATTGTTTTGCGGTTGAAAATGTAAGCCGGAGACCACATGCAGAGATATCAGCTTTTTCTTTATTTCGTACAAGTTTCTTATAAGCATTGTGTGAACGAATGAAACGACACGTCAAAACACTGATTGGACCTTATCAGTGTGGCTTCGGATCTGACAAATAACCATCGACCTGACCTTTACATTACCTCTAAGCCTAGAGAACATCCATTAAATGCAAATCAACCTTTTTTGTCGACTACTAAATAGAAGTCGCTGTAGTCTAGTAGGTAGTGTGTTAGCTTATTAGACGTAAACCCGGGTTCGTATCCCAGGTCAGAAATCAAAACGAAATTTAAAAAAAATATTTCTTGGGCGACTTCCTCTCAGCAGATTTCTGGCAAAAACTCTGAGAGTAAATAAAATTGCCATGAAAAGTTCCTCAGAAATCTATCGTTCGAAATTGACTTTAAGCTTTAGGTCCCGTTACGCATGTATAAAATTAACACACACAACATAAGTGGTGTGAAAAGCTAGGCCGTAATTCTGACTGAAGGGTTGTAATTGCCAGTTATGTATGTATGTAAGTAAACTGTAATATAAAATAATATCGGTTTTCTTAAATTTCCTACAAGAATAGCTAATAAACAGTGACAGGTTTCTGCAGACACTTTTAAATCAAAAGTTAAGTCTGTTTAGTAGGGAAACATAAGCACAAGCCCTATATTTGCATACATAAAAAATACCAACAAAATGCAAGGACAAGAGAGAGAGTAAAGAAAATATAAAACAAGTTGTAAGATTTAAGATTTAAGATTTTTAAACTTTACTCTCTCTCTCTCTCTCTCTCTCTTTCTCTCTCTCTCTCTTATTCTGTCCTTTATAAACGTAAACTAACAGCACAAACTCTTACACGAAAGGTATAAACAAACTACGAGAGTTGTCATCGTAATAAATATTTGTTTGTAAACAGGAGCCCGTCTACTGTGTTTCTTATGTTTTATAGAAGAGAAAAAAACTTTACATACATACACACATATACATACAGCATGTAGAATATTTAAATGCAAGTTTAAGTTTTTGGCTCTTTTTTCATTCGAACAAAATAAAATGCCAAGTATCTCGATTTTACGCATTTTTCCTTGAAATTTTTATACCAAATTTTATGAGATTATCTTCAGCTTAATCTTTCCATCGTAGCCTAGGATGTCCGATTTCCCTCGAGTTCATATTCGAAAGATTGTTTCACCAAAGCATCTTCACTCATACGTAAGGACATATCGAAGCCAACGTAAACAATATTCTTTTTTGCATCTGACGATAGCATCATGTGTCTGTTCTACTTATTCATGGACCTGATCGTGTTTTGATTATAAACCCTTAAAATTGTCTTCGTCTAGGTATTATATACAAAATTGGCTTTATTAAGTCATACGATACAACTCTGATAGTTTTTATAAGTCATATACAATCCATAGAGTTGCCAGATGCTCACTTACTTACTTAGTTGGCCATTACAACGCTTCAGTCTGGATTACAACCTAGCTTCTCACACCACTTATGTTGTGCGCGTTAGTTTTGTACATGAGTTGCGACAGATTTGTGAGGAACTTGTCATTGCACTTTTTATATACTCTCATAGTTTTTGCAAGAAATCTGCTGAGAGGAAGTCGCCTTAGATACATTTTTTCATATTTCGTATTGTTGAAGATGTCTGACCTGGGGTTTGAAGCTAACACACTTTCTACTAGACTACTGCGACTTTGAAATGTTAATGAAGTGAAATATAAACTGAAATTCAAACGAACATAAGTATTTGATGTAAGTATTTAGGAAATCATTATTGGAGTTGCATTCAACAAATTCCCTGAAGTAAGAAAAGAAATGTAAGAGAAGCAAAAATACTAACAAATTAAAAAAATAACAAAATAATCCGTGGTATATATCCTACTTTTTATTATTTTTATTCCAACTAAACTTAGTAACATCCACTGTTAAGGTTATCCCATGTTACACTATACACTTACAAATATACCTCGCGGAAAATTCTTGTACAATGTATAGCAATGACTCATCATCGTCATCATCGTCATTAACGAAGCAAAAATATATTGAAGTAACAACGTCATAAAGAAAGGAAAACAAAAACAGAATTTTGTTTTCTCTTTTGTTTGGCATTGCTCTCTTGGCACTAATATGTTGGAAATGTGAACTTTTCGAAGTTTTTCCACCACTCGCTCTCACACATACGGGTTTACAAAGCAAAGAACCAAGTTAACTACAACGTAATGTATGTATGTACCAATACATACTTAGGTGAACAACAACCATATTTGGGTTGTTTGGTTCATGTTAACTGAAGGAGAGCCAGACAAACATGCAGAGACACAGGCAGACGAACATGTGCGCAAGTAACTTGAATATGCCACATGCAACCACCCCTTATTAACGAGTCAACATGTTTCTTTTTGTTTTTTGTTTTTGTCTGTATCGTAAACCAAAGTACAGTGGGATAGAATGAACACTCGATGACAAAATTTATGTTGATCTGCTTGAAATTGAAATTTAATATATAGGAAGCTAAAAGCGTACTCTTTTTAAATTACTTGCTTTGTCCCCATGACAAATTTCCTTTGCTTTCAATATTAACCTGTAGATTATTATACGGAGGGGTCCTGGGATTATAAGGTTACAATACATCATGACGTATGTATAAACTACAGATTAAGCTGCATAACTTTCAAGCAAACTTGTGTTGGAAGAAAGTGTTTTGCAATCTATTCAGGCAATGATTGAAACTGATACTGCACTCTCTAGTCCATACTTGTGATGTTAAAGTCACTTTCAATTCAAACACATGCACCTGGAAATGTGTGTAGCTGATGTGGCATAATGCAAAATTAAACCAGCTACTTAGTCGCTCTGCTTGCCGCGGTCAATGTAACGCTAGGTATAACGAATAGCTGAAACAAGCCGCTTCTGTTTAATATTCAACAGATTTTTTGAGTCTGATGCATTTTTATTTCTAGAAATTTTAAAACATTTTTTTCATCTTTGGAAAGTTTACTTTTTTCAATCGCTTTTGGGTTATTCTTTATATCATGTGGACCATCTATCGCTTTAAATTTGAATCATCGCTTATTTCGAATCTAGCAATACTAAAGTCTTTCTATTCTGTCACAGAATTCAGTATATTACCTCCACCGAACCTAATGAATTGATTTACGCTTGAGCAACGTTGGGATTTATTGGAAATTTATTTCCAAACCGAAACTATTGGTCGGAAATTGCACGAAAATATCGTATTTGGTGGCAGAGAAGGACCAACAATGCCCGGTATAGGGAAGTTTATTGCAAAAGTCCGTTAAACCAGTTTCGTTGTTGATGCGCCACGACGTAAGGGTGCTCGTACTCTGCGTACACGTAAAACGTAATGAATACGCTTAAGCAACGTTAGGGTTTATTGGAAACTTATTTCCAAAACAAAGACAATTGGTCGGATTTTTTTTTTAACAAAAAAAAAATTATCTTTTCGGTTGAAGCTCATTTTCGTCTTGGTGGGTACGTTACTAAGCAAAATTGCTGTATTTGGAACTCAGAAAACTCAGACGTGGTCTTACAGAAGCCAATGCACCCCTTAAGAGTGGCTGTTTGGTGCGGCTTGTGGGGCGGAAGCATCGTTAGAAAATAAGGACGTCTCAACCACTACGGTCAATGGATACCATGATAACCGATTTTTTGTACCCGCTCTTCATAGTATTGTTGTGAACGATGTTTGGTTTCAACAGGATGGTGAATCTGGTCGCACATCTCATGCCACAATCGATATATTGCGTCAAACGTTTGATGACCGTTTAATTAGACGAAATGGTGATGTCAAGTGGCTGCCAAGAAGCTGCGATTTAATACCATTGGACTCTTTTGTGTGGGGCGCCGTTAAAAAAAAATGTTGTGATTGTCGCCGTGGCCTAGTAGGTAGGGTGTTGGCTTATTAGACGAAAAGCCAGGGTTCGAGCCCAGGCCAGACATCAAGACAAAATACAAAAAGTATTTCTTCGGCGACTTCCTCTCAGCAGATTTCTGGCAAAAACTCTGAAAGTAAAATAAAATTGACATGAAAAAGGTTCTCAGAAAAATATGTTGTTTGGAGTTGACTTTAAACTGTAGGTCCCCACCACTCATGAGTAAAATTAACACACACAACATAAGTGGTGTGAGAAGCTAGGTTGTAATCCTGACTGAAGGGTAGTAATGACCAATTATATATGCATGTATGTTATGCCGACAAATCAGAAACATTTCAGCATTCGAAAGCCAAAATTCGTGTTGGCATTGCCGTGATATGACCCCATTCACCCTAGGAAGTGTACGAAAATTGGTTCGATCGAATGAGTTGCTGTGAGGCCAGCCGTGGCTGAATGAAATAATATTCCATTTCTAACCGGAATAATTGTACTTCACAACAAAAAAATAAATTTGGCAAAATTTCAGTACGTTAACATTCACTTTTAAGTTTAAACTTTTAAATGGTCTACCCTATATAATAAAATAATACCCATATGAAATATATTCACATAATCTATTTGTTTGTTATATTATTGCGCCAATTCCATGTCTGTGACAACTAGTTATGCAACATTAAAGAAAATTATACTAAAGCACCACTCGTTGTGCAAATTAGTGTGGAGACTAAAATCGTAATATTAATTGCATGTCCTTGCATTTAACCATAATCACCACTACTGAGAATACTAAATAGCAGGTTTTATAGTGTCTGCAACATTGCTTAGCAACATGTTTACAACAATTAAAATAAAAATTGTGTACGTTGTTGTTGTTGTTGTTGTTGTGAGTTTATTTGCCTTAACACAAGGTATAGCCGTGATATAAGGCATAATAAATTATGAAGTATTGATAAACAACTCAGCAGTGATAATAATGTCGCTTTAAAATGCTTTTCAGAAGTTGCGGTTATCACGTAGATAATGTGTTGGCTTATTAGACATGATGTCACCGTTCAAACCCCAGGTCAGGCAACTCCAACAACAAAACGAAGTATGAAAGAAATATCTACGTCGACTTCATCTCAGCAGATTTCTGGCAAAAACTCTGTGAGTTAATAAAATTGTCATGAAAAGCTTCTCAAAAACTGTAGGTTTCGCCACACATGTTTAAAATTAACACACACAACATAAGAGTTGTGAGAAGCTAGGTCGTAATCCTGATTGAAGGGTTGTAATGTATGTGTAGAGTTATTTGTGGCAGTTGCTCCTCGTAAGGAAAAAAGAGAGATAAGTGTGTACGTATATGTTTATTGACTAGTTATGGGCTAATAAATACTTCTGAGCAAAAGTTGTAACGATTGGGAAAAACAGCTGAAGTGCTCACAATAGTAGGCTGGAACTTTGTTTTCTAGTCAGTTAGAAAAATAAATTTAAAAAATCCGATTTAGAATGTTTCCAAGTCGCCATTAGGCAGAAACGCATGTTTTTTTTTTTTTTTTTTTTTTTTGTCTTGAGCCGGAGGTGGGAATCTTCGAAAGACACTTGTTCCAACAAAAGAGTGCACGATTCACCGTCACTGGTGCCTACGTACTAAACCCACCCCCTACCCACTGCAACCACTCTCCCCCCGCGGGACTTCCGTAAGGTATTACTTCGCGGAGGGCTGGTTAGCTTTAAAGCTTTATCACATTAATTCAAATTTCGCCTCCGTTCCTCCAATCTTCGGAGTACTATCATAACTTCAGCCATTCTCTGGCAATATTGACTCCATAGAATTCTACAGTTCAACAGCTCTTCCATTAGCCGATTTGGTCCTAAATCTGTGCAGGTACTTCCTGAAGCACCCATGACCAGTTAGAAACTGGGTCACGTAGTAGTTCAACTCGCAATGTCCGTTCTTCATCCAAAGGGTTACATCAGGGACAAGACGAAATGTCCATCTTCCCTTTAGGCTGTTCTCCCATCGTGACTGCCATTTGTGCATGGAAGTCCTTCGTTCCTCCGCTTTTATAGCCGCTATTTGTCCCGGGTACTCGAGACGGCGAAGGTATATCCTTCTCATCTCATCCGCCAGTATATCTATTGGTATTGTCTTTGCCAATACCAAAACTGCTTCATCAGACAATGAAGCCACTTATCCGTCTAATCGCGCTTAGACGATACACCGAGGACAGTATCCTCCTCGTCGTCCCCACTGAGAGTGCCTCCGACCATATTGGGCAAGCATACAGCATTATCGATGTTACTACCGCCGAAATTATTCTCCTTTTAAATGGACCTGGTCCTCCAATATTTGGCATCATCCTCGCCAGTGCTCCCTGTGTTACAGATGCCTTTTCACCGATGTATTTCACGTGCTCCTTGAAGTTTAACCTGTCGTCGATAATCACTCCCAGGCATTTTATCGCCCTCTTCGATTCGATCGTTGTGCCTCCAACGGTCAGTTTCATCTTCTCCACTATCTTCCGGCCGCTTATCAAGACGGCCTCCGTTTTATGTGCAGCAAGTGTCAAACCTGCCTCATCCAGCCATGCTCCAACATTTCGAATCGCTGCGTTCGTTTTCTCCTCTATTTCTCCTACCGTTTTAGCTACCGAGACTATGGCAATGTCATCTGCAAAGCCCACAACTGTAGTCCCGCTTGGCAATCGCAGTCGAAGTACTCCATCGTACATAATGTTCCATAGTAGTGGCCCAAGTACAGAGCCCTGCGGGACTCCCGACGTCACTACGTATTCCTGCTCTCCTTCATCCGTTAGGTATATTACCTTCCTGTCCTGAAAGTAATTGTTAAGTATGGCAGCGTAGCCATGTTAAAGAGGGCTCTCATAATCCGTCCCCAATTCGCTGAGTTGAACGCGTTTCTAACGTCAAGTGTGACAACCGCGCAGTATTCCTTGGTGCCAAATCTCCATCTTTCGCCCTCTATTGCATCTCTTGCAATGTCGACCACTCTTCTTATCGCGTCAATAGTGGACCGTCCTTTCCTAAATCCGTATTGCAGGTCCGAAAGAGCTCCTCCTGCCTCGGCACACGTCAGTAGTCGATTGTACGCATGTCAACGCATGTGAATGCGTGTGAACGCACATGAACGCATATCAACGCAGGAAGAATTTTTCTTGTTGAACTTAGCTAGGGGAAAAAACGCAATCCTGACGTTTCGGATTATCGAGAATCCATTCAAATACAAGGATGAGTGAATAAAATTGTGATTGTGTGACTATATTGAAGTCAGCACATTTCTGGCAAGACCTCTGAGAGGAAATAAGATGGCTATGAAAAGTTTCTCAAAACATCTGCTTTTCGAGTCATGACACTCGTGAATAAAACATAAGTGGTGTGAGAAGCTAGGTTGTAACCCTGACGGAGGGGTTGTAATGACCAATTTTGTATGTATGTATGTATGTAGATAAGCAGGCTGTTGGATTAGAAAGTATATCATCTTATTATGAACGATAGGCTTTAAATTTTTGAAATTTAAGCATTTCTGATAAAAAAAATTATACGACTTCAGCTGCAATCGAAATATGCCCAACAGTTTCTATTCCTATTTTTTGGCCCACTGTGCTTTGCTTTGTTTATGTTAAAAAAAATTAGTCGATCTGCTGCTGAAACCATTGTTGGTCTTTTGATTCGACCACAAAGAAACGCTAATGACTTTTTCCTAACTCAATATTTGTTTTCCAGTCAAATTAAATCGACCACATTTTAGTGGGCAATCAAAAGTTTTGCATCAACAACAACAACAACAACAACAACAAAATGATTCACAAAAAAATTAAAGGAATTTTAAAATCAAATAAACAAAACTTGAGAGAAAACAAAAGCAGAAACAATTGAATTTTTTTTTTTGATACCATCGCTCAGGATATGGCCACCATTCATGCTGTGCACTGTGTTGGAATACAGGAAATATAGTAAAGAAAAGAATGGAGGGCTTACCATATAATAAACTTTTGTTTACTAATTACACAAAAAAAACAACAACTGCAATAAAAACAAAAACAATACAACATCAAATCCTCTTTAAAAGAAGAATTTTCATAACAAATCTATGAACACAAAAATGGGGCTAAACAGCCAGAAACGGAGAAAAAAGGAAGACTCTGCTCTTTAAAAGAAAATAATTTCCTTGAACTGTAATGAATATTTAATTTATTTTGTTGTTGTATTCATTATTAAAATTACAATATGAGACTGTTTGCTAGTGTTAGTGTAGTTTCTCTAAAAAGAAAAAGAAAAAATTAAACCACGACTACAATAGTTGACCATTCAACAACAGTCCCTAATGCCACTACAATGAATGAATATTTTCCAAACAAAGAAAAATAAAAAAAGTAGCGCGCAAGTCAACCGACGGAGAGAAAAGAAAGGAGTAAATGGTGCTATATGGACGAGACTAAATTAAATGCAATTCTAAAATACCAAGTATTGTTATCCAATCTTCTTCGTCATTCTTTCTATTCTTTTGTACGGGTATGTGTGTTTTGTATTTGATTTTGTGTGGTTCTTCCTTTTGCATTAAAAAGTTCTTTAGAGAATCTGTCTCTCACGCCACACTGTGGTCCAAAGCCCCAATCTAGCCAGACAAAAGTCATTTTTTAAAATATTTAAAAAGTAAATTTTTTGTATGGTAATATGTTGACAAATATCTTTTATGTTGTCGTCATCTGTATATATGTAGCTTTTTAATGTTTAAAAAAATTAGCTGCCGGATTTTGCCCAAACGATTTTTATTTCATTTAGAGTTTAACATGTCCATTAGAAGAAAAGAGCTGTGTAATGCTTGGCGTAATGAAAAATAACTAACTAAGAAAACTGATGCTGTTGTTAAACACGTTGTTGCTAAGATTGGTATTAAGAATGATGAAACGGATAGCTATTACAGAAAGGTAAGGCAATCTGCTCTCAAGTGTACATATGCCATGCCATCAAGTGAACATAAAATTCTTATCCATGGTGCCGATATTATTCAGTGTGCAGCACTTCCTATTGCAATGTTATCGGAAGAAGCTCTTGAATCTAGAAATAAAGATTTCAGAAATATAAGAGAGCATCACACAAGAAAAATGTCTCGCGAAAAAACAATGTATGATCTTTTTCATTATCTTCTCTTATCTTCAGATCCTATTATATCCTCTTTTTCTAAAAAGCCTTCTTTTCATTCCCGCAGTACAGAACCTTTGGATGAAGAAGATCTTGCCTTGCTATCAGATGCGTCAATGCCAGAGTGGCGTCTAGATTCTGAAAGTGAATCAGATATAGATTGAAATAAACATAATAATGTATTTCTTGTTTTTTTTGTTTAATTTTATTAAATATATTAAAATAATTTGAAATAATTCTTTCTAAAGATTCTTCTTTCAATTTAAGTTATAATAATTATATATAGAGACTAGCTATACCCAGCGAGCTTTGCTACTCTCATTACAATATAAATAAAATTAGGTGTTCCCAGATATTCAAGGTTTAGTATCCATGTGATATAGAAGGTGCTACGCCTACTATTGCTAGTTCGCCTATTGTTAACCAAAATATTAATATCGACACTAAATTTAATCACACATGATTTGGGGATTTTGACTGTTATAGTTTTCCCAGATATACGAATTTTAGTATTTTATTTATATGTGAGGTAACATGCCCACTGTAGCTAGTTCAACCATTTTTCCCACAAATGTTTACGTGCATATCAAAGTTGTCCATGCTGAATTCGAAGGTTCTAGCTGTTGCAGTTTCCGTGATATAAGACTTTTAATACTTAATTCTTAAGGTAGGCGTGGCACTTCACCCATTTAAAATTTTAGGAAAATCGGTTCAGTCGTTTTGTCGTCTTTAGGCTTCAAAAAAACAAATTTACATACATACACACACTCATACACACACGTATACATTTGATTTTTTTTCTCTCTAATTGTTTATATTGATGAAATCTATAAACGTACCAAGTTTCATGTTGGTGGCTTTGCAAAAGAAAGTTATAACTTTTGTCCGACTAGATTGTGCATTTGGACTACTGTGCGCCATCTCTCTCTCTCTGTCTCTCTCTCTCTCTTGGTCAATGTTTTATACACGACTTTGTTTTCATTTCCATTCATTATTATTTAGCCTTAAGTGGTATTGTTTGTTTAAACTCCGTTCTTAAAGTTATTGTCTTTTTGCCTTTGTATTTGTCTCGTATTAAACAAAAACTTGGTTTAAAATAGTTCGTAAATTAATCAGAAATCAAGCTCATTTTTTGGCCGAAATGTTTGACAATTAAAATGTAAGTTTACGAAAATTAAGCACAATTGAGAGGAATAAAACGAGATTAAAGAGTTTTAATATCCCATAACGAAATAAGTAATAAAAAGTAATATTGTTACCAAAATGGAAATGCTGTTACATCGTTTAAGATTAAAGTGATAAACAAAAGCTACAAAACTAAAAGCAATGAACTTGTTTACATGATAAACATGTAAACAAAAATATACCACCAACATCAGTATAAAAAAGGGGATAAACAAGTCAACAAAAAATGCAGAAACAAACAATGTAAACAAAATACACAAACGACAATGAAACAACGATGCTAACATTTACAGAGATCTGGAGAAGGCGAAGCAAAGAACATTCGACTTCAAGATCATTCATCAGACTGTTTACGTTGGCATATAAAAGGCAAGACAAAGCATGCAACGGAGCTAGTAAAAGTCCAGTTAGTCTTTTGGGTAGACATATTACAATTGTTATTGTTTACACAAAAGATTATAAAGAACAATAACAAACAAGTCAATTATTGTTGTTTACATCAATTTTTGAATAGTGGCACACAGAATTGTGTGAACAATAAAGAATTTTAATTAAAACTATACATAAATTTATTTTTATTTTATTTGCAATCTAGGAGCTCATATTTCAAACGTGTTTAAAAGGTAAAAACGTAACAATATAAAAGAGAGTCGTCAGTATTACGATCAAGCTTCACACAACACTTATGTTGTGTGTGTTAATTTTATCCATTAATGGCGGTACTTACCGTTTTTAAAGTCGACTCCGAACAATATTTTTTGAGAAACTTTTCATGGCAAATTTTTTGGTTTACTCACAGAATTTTTGTCAGAAATCTGTACAGAGGAAGTCGCCGAAGATATATTTATTCATACTTTGTTTTGTTGGAGATGTTTGATCTAGGGTTTGATAGGTGGCTTTATGTCCAATTAACCGACACACTACTTACGGCGACTGCAAGCCTGCTTATCTAGAATAGGGATGCTTGCATTTGTAGTCAGGCGCCTCCCGCACTGGTGGACTACTTACACTCAAATGGCTTTTGTAACCATACATATACATACGTAATTGGTCATTACAACCCTTCAGTCAGGATTACGACCTAGTTTCTCACACCACTTATTTTGTGTGTGTTAATTTTTATACATAAGTGGTGGGACCTACAGTTTAAAGTCGACTCCGAACGACAACTTTTCATGGCAATTTTATTTACTCACAGAGTTTTGTCTGAAAACTGCTGAGAGGAAGTCGCCGAAGAAATACTTTTTGTACTTTGTTTTGATGTCTGGCCTGGGGCTCCAACCCTGGCTTTACGTCTAATAAGCCAATACACTGCCTACTAGACTACGGCGACTTCAACTGGTGAACTATTTACACTCAAATGGCTTTTGTAACCATAATGTGGTCAAAACTGACACACTGCAGTATAATAGCACAATCAGTCTCAATTTGAAGTGTGACCGCCAGGATACCAACTATGTGGACAATATTCGAAAGCGGAAATCCGAAACCAGACTTTGGCAAACTATCAGTGGCAGGATTCTCTTTAACGACTGCATATCCAAAGATCCAGGCATTATCTCATTTAGAAATGCCCGGTATTATTTCATTAGCTCTGACTCCAGCAGAGACTGTAGCAAACTTTACACATGTGCTTTTAACCTGACTGACTATTAATTAGGACCCGAATATCTCTACGTAATAATTTATAATTTCTTAGTTAGATTACAGCTGCGAAAGCTTACAGATCCTACGATCATTCCTCAGACTGAAGTTTTGTTCATTTTTGGTTAAAGAAACGTATTTTTAAACAGAATAGCAGTAGCCTTCATTATAAAGGGTGGGCCATTTAAAAGTATACATTTAAAAATGCAATAAAACAAAAAGGGTTTGAAGTTTAGCAAAATTACTTTTTTTGATGTGAAGTACAATTGTTCCGATTAGAAACGGAATATTATTTCATTCCTATGGCTGCCGCGGCTGGCCTTACAGTACCTCATACGATCGAACCAATTTTCGTGCACTTTTTCGAGTGTATGGGGTCGTATCTCGGCAATGACATCATGGAAGTTCGCCTTCAAGAGCTCAATTGTCTGTGGTTTGTCGGCATAACACTTTTCTTTAACTATAACAGAAAATAGTCTAACAGTGTCAAATCGCAGATTCTTGGCGGCCAATTTACATTACGATTTCGGCTCATTAAACGGCCATCAAACGTTTCACGCAATAAATCGATTGTGGCATGAGATGTATGGCAAGTTGTACCATCCTGTTGAACAGCGGGTACAAAAATATTGGTTATCATAGTGCGATGGTCTCCGTTAGGAAACAAAGTATATGTTATCGACAAGTGGAGACGTGCGGCGTATTGATTCTCAGATTACGGCCGATAACTATACCTTTGATACAGTCAACTAATTTGTTTATCTTGGCCCCGCCGTTAGCACCAAAAATGATGTCAGTCTGGAGATCAAGCGCAGGATCACTCTTGCAACAGGTGCTACTATGATCTCAATAGCCAATTGGGTAGCAGAGATCTCTCTCGTACGACAAAACTAACACTCTACAAGACGCTCATCCTACCTGTGCTTCTTTATGGCACAGAAGCATGGACCTTATTAAGCCCTGATGCAGCAGCCTTGAGAGTGTTCGAGAGAAAAGTACTGCGTAAGATCTTCGGTCCTGTACGAGTTGGCGATGATTTCCGCATCCGATACAATAGTGAGCTGTACGAGCTCTTCAACGACATGGACGTTGTGCAGCGTATTAACATCCAGCGACTGCCTTGGCTCGGCCATGTCGTTCGAAAGGAGGAGAATGCTCCGGCGAGACGGGTATTTGATGCGGAGATCTGCGGAATTCGGCGAAGAGGACGACCTTGTATCCGTTGGAAGGACCAAATCATGGAAGCCCTGTCATCGATTGGTGTGACCAACTGGCGTAGGTGCGCAAGAAGCAGAAGCGCCTGGAAGGATGTGTTGCGGCAGGCCGAAATCCGTTAATCAGGTTGTTAATGGCGAATTAAGTAAGTAAGTAAGGTCTCCGTTGACTGTAATGGTTGCCACGTTGTCATTTCCAAAGAAATATGGGCCAATGATGCCTCCGCTCCATAAGCCGCACCAAACAGTCACTCGTAATGACTGCATAGGCTTCTGCAGGATCACGTGTGGGTTTTCTGAGCCCCAAATATGGCAATTTTGCTTATTTCTGTGTTCTTTCAAAAGTTAATTGGCGTAATCAGTTCATATGCGTCTAAGATTGCAAATTAAATATTCAGCAGCTTTAATTTGTGGAATTTATAATTAAATCTCACAATACAGTTATAAAAGAAACAAATTTTATAGAACTTCACATTGTTCTTACTGTTCACTGGTATATTAATTGCCGATAGCGTTCCTACTGCTCTTTTATTAGTTTTCATTTGTAATTTAAGGAGGCTGTTAGAAATGTAAAACTGAACATGAATTTCAGGTTAAATGAGGCATAAAGTTAAACGTCAATAAAATATGGCCATGCGAATACTATAACAGTACCTACTTAGCAATAAAACTTGCCAAAATAGTTAAAAACAAATTATTTTGTATTCCTCAGAAATCACAAATCAAGTCGTTAAAAATTAATTTCAATTTTTAAACAAAATTTAACGCATCGCATTGCCTTATCATTGTTGCGAAGATAATCGCAAAAATTCATTTCAATTTCATGAACTCAGAGAGGTAATGTTGATTAAACGTGATATTGGCGTGTCTAAAGAACTTATAAAAAACGTTAGAAATACTGCTACGCTACTGGTATAAAAAGGTCAATAAGGTGAAGGGAAAAGGACATGTGTTGTTATCAACGTATGATGACATGACGAGGCATTAATAACGACAGGCGGCAAAATATTAACACTTTTTTTCTGTTGTATTTACTGTAGTAACGGAAGTAGGCGCAATTTCCTTTCAAGCAACCAACAACAATGGTTAGATATTTTTATTACCGTCTAAAATATGATTAAATTTTTTATTATCTTCCATACACTGTTTACATTATAGCTGCTCATTTTAATTTGAAAAAAATTTTACAGGAGTTTTTATTTTCAAAAATAACAAAGACTCCCTCATTACCGACACCGAATCATGGCAATGAAAACATCAAGAATTTCTCTTTGCTTTTTTGCCTTAAACAATGTCATCATTGTCATCATTATCAATGTATACAGTAATAAAGATGACGCTGATGGCGGTAATGGCCTCTTCTTCATGGTATAACTTGTGCGAACACGGAAGCACAGTAATAAAACTATATGACACGTACAACATAGACGCACTCACAAACACATACAAACGTAAGTTAGACTCGTACTCATTCTCTTACAATGTAGAAAGAGAGACTCGTAAAAGTTTAACGTAAAAAACAAAACATTGTAAATATCCAGGCTGAATACCTACCAAACACATAGGCATTATCAATGCTCTGGAATTTCTAAGCAAAAGGGAATCTATTAACTTAAAAAATGAAAAATATTGCATCTGCCTCTTGACATGGGACAAAATCAAGTTCAGCTGATATAAGTTTGAGACAGGTATCTGTATAACTCTTTGCAGCAATTAATCTGCAAACTAGCCTATATGTTCTCTACAAGTATTGGGATGATGATTTAAGCATTGTTATTTTTCACGCCGAGGAGGGGTAAATGTACGTAACCGCACCATAGAGGAATTCGTCACGTCCCCCGTGTGTGGGGCCCTCACCCACTAAATCCCCCCCCCTCGTCTCTTGGACTTGTTGTGCCCACTACGGAACTACGGTGGTATTACTTCGGTGTGGAGTCCCTTTGGCCCTTTGGTCCCTGCGTGTTCATATCCGCATCCGGACTGCGTGTCGCAAGTTGAAGATACTCTAAGTGTCTCCACTATTTCCTTCGTCCAGGTCCCTGCTTCGAATTTCGCTTGACACGTGTGCCAGTTTCATCTATTCCGGCGTGCCCACATGTTCCGCAGCCTCAAGATCCCTCTTCTTCAGTCTTAGAATGTTCTCCACGTAATTCGCCACTGAGGTCTAATTTTCCCTACTCGCGATCATAATACCGACAATGTTACCGGCCGTGATCGTCCCAACTATCGACGTCAGTGCAGAGCGATAGCTCTTCCAGCGTGCACACTCTAAAACGGTGTGCTCTGCGTCATCAATTATTTCCCCTTCCTCGTAAAGACAGTAAGAGAGGTGGTCTTGCCCATTCTGTGCAGATATTTCCTAAAATATCCGTGACCCGATAGCATCTGTGTAACGTAGTAATTTACCTCTCCAAATTTCCGACCAATCCATGGCCTTATGTCCGGAATAAGTCTCGCCGTCCATCTTCCTCTATCTTCTTCGTTCCATCATTATTGCCATTTTGAAATGTTGTTTTCCCTGAAATGAGCGGTTATGTGATTTCCAGCTGTTTTTGCCCTATAAATCTCCATCCGCTCCGCTGCCAGCAGATCCACAGGGATAATATACGATATCACCACTGCGGCTGGAGCGGATACCGTACGAAATGCCGACGCGATACGCAATGCTGCCGTTCTCTGTACCGATACCAGTGCGTTTGTGCGCTTCTTAACATCCAGTGTTTCGGCCCAAATGTCGCTCCCATAAAGCATAATGCTGTTTCCAACCTCCATCAGGAGTCTCCGTCTCGCCGGTAGCGGGCCTCCAATGTTCGCCATTAATCTATTGAGCTGCCCAACGATCTTCTGGGCCTTGTTAGCTGAGTACTGAAACTGATGTGAAAATGTTAGTCTGGGGCCAGCCTTATTCCCAGGTATTTCACCGCGGCCGTAGTCCACGAGGTAGTGTGTTGGCTTATTAGACGTGAGGCAACGGTTCAAGCTCTAAGTCAGACATCTTGATCAAAACGAAACTTTCTCCCATCAGAAAACCGGCAAGAACTCTGAGAGTAATCGAAAATTGCCATAATTATATAATTAACACACACAATAAACGTGGTATTAGAAGCTATGTCGTAATCCTGACTGAAGGGTTGTAATCACCAATTACATATATATATAATTACAAGCACTATCACGATTACATGTACATACACACATAAAATGGTAAAGAAAAACCACGTTAAGAAAACAATTTGTTTGATTTGAAAAAAAGTTGTTGTAGATAAAACTTTAAATGTTAATGTTTGTATGTGCGCCACAGAATGTAGGAGTAACATTGTATCAGTTAAAGTTTATAACGCTATATTACAGCATTTGTTGTAAATAAACATTTATTTTTATGAGAGTCATAAAAAACCTAATATTAGGAAAACAAACTATTCAGTTACACTCTCCTCACTTACTCCCTCTCTCTCTTCCTTGCTTTCTTTCTTCCACACATAAGATAAAATAAAAAATAAAAGCTTGATGCCATGCACAACACACGTTGTTTTGTTGAATATGAAAACAAGTTTTTAAACCAATGTGGCTCATTTTAAATTCAACTACAAGCTGACTTTTATTTAATTTCTTTGCATTGCAATGTACAAAATGAGAAGTACAAAAATGAGAAGTTTCATGCCAATAATCCTAGTCCTAAGTAACTATCCTTTCCATCCCAGCTTTCTGTTCCTTCAAAACATAACGAATTTGTTTCCCCACCTTTGTGTTTGAACGATATATCTCGTTATTCCGCGATGTTAGAAATGTGTTTTGTTTCTTTTGACTAAGTTTAACAAAAAAAATTTTACTGCGTTGATATGCGTCAATATGCGTCATCATGCGTTGACATGTGTTTTTGCCTAATGGAGACTTGGAAACATTCAAAATCGGATGTTTTTTAATTTCTTTTCTAAAGTAACTAGTAAACAAAGTTTCAGCCCACTATTGTGAACATTTCTGCTGTTTTTCCGAATCATTCCAACTTAGAAGCAATTCTTGCTCAGGAATATTTATTAGCTCATAACTATTCAACAACTATATATACATATACTTTTTATCTTTTTTTGCCTTATGAAGGGCAAGGGCCACAAAAATCCCTTTGCATACATACATACATAATTGCTCATTGCAATGCTTTAGTCAGGATTACGACGTATGTTGTGTCAATTCTATACATGAGCGGCGGGACTTATAGTTTAAAGTCGACTCCGAAATCACAAATTGTTGAGAAACTTTTCCATGGCAATTGTATTTTACTCTTACGATTTTGTCCCCATATTCATGTTTCGGTTTGGTTGGAGATGCTTGACCTGGGATTTGAACCGTAGCGGCCTTATGTCTAATAATCCAATACACTACCTACTAGACAACGGCGACTTTTGTTACTTATGTTATTAATGAACTTTTTATATTGCGTGTCTAACATGACTAAGGCGACTACAATGCAGCTACTGTGGGCTTAGAAAAAAGTTGGACTTAGTATTGTTATAAGTAGACTCTATTAATTTTAAAGCATTTGATTATAATACGTTAACAAAATTACGCCAAAGGAAATTTGAATTTGTCGCACTACCACGTTCGCCTTTACCCCGCTGTCTGTCTGTCTCTCATTTTTGTTCATCAAATAAACGGCGACGCGTTCTCTTATTTGTATTAAATTGGGTTACAAAATGTAAGTGTTTTACATATCCACTTCGCAACACTGTACTATACACACTGTTAACGCACACTACAAATGCCGCTACAAATATTGCTTTTATAAGTCAAAGCAAATATCGGGTGTGTAAATTTGCCCTCCTGGTCTTAATATCTTTGAATTGTTATCCTTTGTGACTAAGAACGTGACTGGTGCTGTTACTTCATTAAATATTTTACCAGAATAACAATTTCGTGCATGTCCCTCACTCATAAACAGCCCCCTAACCTTTTCGGCTTTTTCTATTCCATTCTTTAGCTGGAAGGTGTAAAATTGAATTTCTTACCTCCGCTAACCACTCTTATAAGAGTCATAATTTTTAATGTTTTAAATTGCTGCCACTGCTGTCGTTTTTATTCATTATTTGGTAACGTTACACTTGGCCTTTTCGGCTTAAGGATTATTTCTAACATCAATAGTATTGTTTAAGGTCCGCAAAGGTGACGAGTCCTTTTCTTTGTTTTTAAATTTTTGGTTTGTATTTTGAAATTTTTACACAAAATTATAATTTTGATGTGCATATAACTGATGATTATGGCTCTTATCTTAATTAAGATTATGCCTTTTGTGGCAAAACAAAGCAAAAAAGGTGCTGTTATTTGAATAACAATTAATGGATATAATAGAGAAGAGTAAAGGCAGTAGTTTGTTTCATTAATTTTATCAGACATTAGGATTTTATTATAATTTTTGTCTGTAACATGAGCTTCTCATTACAAAGGGTCTCATCTCATTTAATAGCTTAGGAGGACTATCATTGAGAGGCGTATTAAATGGTATTCAAAGTTCTCATCGGAATTTACATAATAATAATAGACAGAAAATAATTAAGTTGAAGTCGCCGTAGTCTAGTAGGTAGTGTGTTGGCTTATTAGACGTAAAGCCAGGGTTCGAGCCCCAGGCCAGGCATCAAAACGAAATACAAAAAGTATTTCTTCGGCGATTTCCTCTCAGAAGATTTCTGGCAAAAACTCTGAGAGTAAATAAAGTTGCCATGTTTCTCAAAAATCTGTCGTTCGGAGTCAACTTTAAACTGTAGGTCCCACCACTCATGTATAAAATTAACACACGCAACATAAGTGGTTTGAGAAACTAGGTTTCCGTTCACTGGAAATTTCCCTTGGTGACACATATGGCCCATTGTGTTGCTCAGTGTACGGTAAGCCCCCTTGTCATGATGCGTTAGTGGTGAGTTTAAACCACACCGAACTCCGGATGAAACCAGCCAGTTTCCTTAGTGGCACGTTTGCCACCATGGCCTGTTCTTCAAACGTTCTGTCAGCCAACCGATGACGTGTGCCCTTAAGTACAGGGCACTCATCTTAAAGGTGTTGTACCGATTCCGTTTCCTCCACACTTATTCTGCAGTAATTCTGTTGAGGCCAGGCGAGATTGTCAGTGAAACAGAAATAATTTGTACTTCTTGAAGTTTTTGCTTTCCACGATTATTATTCCGCTATTTAAACTATAACACAGCACTATACTTGTGGCCCACAAAATGTGAAATAAATTTATTAACGACCACAGATCCATAATGAAGTTAAATTGAGGTGAAAATAGGTTCAAGACGTAGTTGTCACTATCACAACAAACATACTTTCTTACTTACTTAATTGGCCATTTACAACCCGATTAAGGGCTTTCGGCCTGCTGCAACACATCCTTCCACGCGCCTCTGCTTTTTGCGCGCCTACGCTAGTTGGTCACATCAATCGAAGACAGGGCTTCCTCGATTTGGTCCTTCCAACGCATACAAGGTCGTCCTCTTCGCCTACTTCCGCAGATCCCCGCATCAAACACCCGTCTAGCCGGAGCATTCTCCTCCATTCGAACGACGTGGCCGAGCCAGCGCAGCCGCTGGCTATTAATACGCTGCAGTACGTCTATGTCGCTGAGGAGCTCATACAGGTCACTCTTGTATCGGATGCGGTAATCATCGCCAACTCGCACTGGACCAAAGATCTTACGCAGTACTTTTCTCTCGAACACTCTCAAGGCTGCTGCATCAGTGCTGATTAGTGTCCATGCCTCTGCGCCATAAAAAACACGGGGAGGATGAGCGTCTAGTGGAGTGTTAGTTTTGTCGTACGAGAGAGGTCTCTGCTACTCAATTGCCTATTGAGACCATAGTAGCACCTGTTGGCAAGAGTGATCCTGCGCTTGATCTCCAGACTGACATCATTTGTGGTGGTAACGGCGGAGCCAAGATAAATAAATTCCTTGACTGTTTCAAAAGTATAGTTATCGGCCGTAATCTGAGAATCAATACGCCGCACGTCTCTACTTGTCGATAGCATATACTTTGTTTTGCCCTCATTTACTGCCAAACCCATCTTAGTAGACTCGCGTTCAATAGCACTAAAAGCAGCGGTAACACCTCGCTTGGTACGCCCAATGATGTCAATTTCTTCAGCGTACGCAAGTAACTGCAGACTTTTTTGGAGAATAGTGCCACTTCGATGCACTCCTGCCTTTCGCAGAACACTCTCCATGACGAAGTTGAAGAGGTCGCATGATAAGGGATCGCCTTGTCTGAAACCTCACACGATATCAAAAGGTTCGAAAAGGTCCATTCCTACTTTGACGGAGCTGCAGGAATTGCTCAACATCATTCTGCATAGCCTTATCAGCCTCGCAGGTATACCGAGCTCAGACATTGCGACAAAAACACGATCCCTTATGGGGCTATCGAAGGCTGCCTTATAGTCGACAGAAAGATGGGGTGTGTCGTTTTGTTTTACGTGGGTCTTTTCCAGGATTTGGCGTAGTGTGAAGATCTGGTCAATTTTGAACTTGCCAGGTCTGAAGCCGCCCTGATAATGTCCAATCAGTGTTTTGAAGAGTGGGTTCAGTCTTTTACACAATACGTCTGTAAGAACCTTGTACGCTATAGGGAGAAGGCTCCCTATTTGGCGCATATAGTAAGGTTTCTCTTTTTCAGGATAGGAGAAAGGACACTGAGGTTCCAATCATTGGGCATACTTTCCTCTAGCCATATTTTATAAATATGGCAAACAAAACATAATACTTACATAAATATGCATAGATCTGTTCCTATAAGTATAAGTATACATACATATCCCTTCAGTCAGGATTAGGACTTAACTTCTTATATTTGTTCCTACAGTCCCAGTTTATAGTCCCCCTTTCGACCCTATATCCATTTCATTCCGTGTATATTTATTCCCGTACAAGAAAAGACCCCCAATGAACCGATTAAGTTCACTAAAGTGCTCTCCAAATTCGTGAATTTATTCCAGTCCATGTATCATTGTGATTTGGCCAACGTGGGTATAAATCCGAACAACTTAAGCTTTAAAGTCCACAGTTATTAAAAACTTACCACCAATAATGACACTCTTTTCGATTTTTACTCCAAAGCTGCGAAAATCTTTCCATGTGTAGGCGCAGAAACTTAATCTATGGTAGGAAATTAACTAAGAATACTAACGCGATGAACCTAGCTTCTCACAAGACTTAGGTTGCGAGTGTTAATTTTATACATGAGTGGCGGGACCAGAGATCTGCAATGAATTGTTTTTTTTTTTGCTACTCATAAGCACTCATGAAATTTTGAATATAAGTAAGTCAACAATATAGAAATTTAACTACTCTGATTTATTCGTACTCACCACAACGTTGATTTATAAGTATGAGTAAAATGAGTATGAATACAAAGTTGACATCAAACTCAAACCATTCGAAATATCTTTGATTCAGAAGCCTACTTATTCAGATTCATAAATTTAGAAAAATACTTATAATACTCATAAATTACATTTGTTGTTGTTGCATTTACAAAAGAGAAGAAAGAAAAATACAAAGACAACAAGCAAAGCAAACACACAACCTTCTAGTGAGTATTGTAGTGTTCGTACGCGAATCATACCTAATTCTTGTAAATGTTGAGTCATGAGAGTCGAAATCAACAACATCATGCGTTTTGTTAGGTATGAGTACGATGAGTACTTCAAACTTTGAATATGAGTAGTATGAGTATAATGAAGTCACGGTAGTCTAATCGGTAGTGTGTTGGCTTTTTAGCCGTACAGCCTGGGTTCTTATACCAGGTCAGGCATCAAAACAAAACATGAAAAAAATATTTCTTCGGCGATTTCCTCTCAGCAGATTTCTGACAAAAACTCAGAGAGTAAATAGAACCTGCCATGAAAAAGTTTCTCATTCGTTAAACTGTAGGTCCCGCTACTCACGTATAAAATTAACGTATACAACATGAGTGGTGTGAGAAGTTAGGTCGTAATCCTGACTGAAGAGTTGTAATGGCGAAATATGTATGTATGTATGTATAAGAATAATATTAAAATAAGTATGAATGCGTGTAAGTATCTGATATTATGAGTATTATTCGATTCTGCTCATCTTTTTGAATACTCATTGCTGATCTCTGGGCGGTATCTACAGTTTAAAGTCAACTCCGAGCGACAGATTTTTGAGAAACCTTTTCATGGCAATTTTATTTACTTCCACAGTTTTTGAAAGAAATCTGGTGAGAGGAAGTCCCCGAAGAAATAGTTTTTCGTACTTCGTTAGAACCATGGTTTCACACTACTTACTAGACTATGGCGACTACTATTAAAACGATGCTTTCGTAAATATTTTTCTTCTTTATTTTCGAACATTGAGCAAAGCACTAAGACGCTGTCATTATTAATTTGATTTTGTTATTTTTCCTTGAAATTTTACTTCCGTTCTTAAGTTGTTGTTGTTAGAAATTATCGTTAATGTTTCGAATAAAATAACAAAATTTTATTTCCTATGTTTAGTGGATGCTTTAGTTGATTTTCTTTTTAATTTTCCTACTTCTATTGGCACAATTAAAGAATTTGTGACTGTGACGCAATTATAATTAAAATGTTTACATGCCGAAATTTTTATTTTCTTAATGCTCAAGCAAAAAGAAAAGAAAACCGTATAAACTAATAATAAATTAAAACATAATATGTCTGTCCTTGTGTTTTTTAATATTATTTTTAATAATTTAAATGGCCATTTTAAAAAAATTAATTTAAACCTCGGGGAGATGTTCATTTAACATGTACAACGACGAGTATGATGCAATGTTTTAATTTTTTCTTCTGTTTAATGGCGATGCCTTTAAACATTTATTTCCCATGCTAGGGATTTTCTTGTTTTTTCATTTTTATTTCAATTTATTTAAATGAAATGAAAATAATAAATAAAAATCTCTCACAAGTATTCACCTCGATCTGAACGTGTATACATATGTACATACAGTGGACAGCAAAAGTCTTAGTACGGCAATATATTTTGACAAACAAAAACAGGTCCCACAGGCTTAATACTCTTGCACAAAGTCCCGATATGACTTCAAGAGAATATTTAGAAGATCATTTGAAAGAACGGTTATGTAATCACTAAACCTCAAACAAAACTCAACCGAAAAACTTGCTCATGGTGCCACCAGACAGAACACTCAACAAAACTTGTGCATTCAATTCCAAATGGGTTAAATGGAGTGCTTGATCTTAAGGGATATTCTACTAAATACAAGCGATAAGATTTTCATATATTAGGCTTTTGAATTTTAAATTTACTCAGGGTTCTCCTTGAGGGGTACCTATGGAGTCATCTGAAACTTTTTCTTATTTTTCTCTTGTTTTATGAAAAACATTAAAAATTGTTTGTTTTATAATAAAACATAAATAAATTATAAAATAAATACTCGTATATAAACTATAAATTTGTATACAAACTTTTGTTTAAAATTCATAAAATTGCAAAAATATATTGACGTACTAAGACTTTTGCTGTCCACTGTATATTGACCATTAAAAGTATGGAAAGCATGAGTTCAACGTACATATAGCGGGATATGCCTGGACAACAAAATTATCATAATAAACGCTCCACTCGGTAATGATAAAGGATATGCAGGGGAAAAAACATTCGATTTTTTTCTTCTTACAAAAATAAATCAATGTTTTGTTTAGTGGTCGTTAAATGAAATCAAAAGAATTTTTATGATTTCCTGTTTCAATTCCTACAGTTCTTACGTATAAGCTGTGCAAAAAAAGAAAAATTTAAATGAAAATAAATGCGTATACCGTTGGAAAACATTATTAAGCCGATAATATGCTGTATTTAACCATCATAGTCCTTAAGCTTTAAACAAAGAGCATAAAAACAATGCTTGAATTTATTAATAAAAATTGTTTTTCTTTTTATTGTTATTGTGTTAAATTTTATTGTTTATCAATGATATGCAATTCATCAGAGGTATTTACGTTAAATCAAGCAATTAATTTTACTGAGCGGATCAATATAATTAAAGAAACATGAGAGATTTTCAAAGGAAAGCAATTAAAAAATATCCAGAAATTGGGTGCCCTGGTGGTCTAGTGGGTAGTCTGCTAGACTATTAGCGTGAGGGTCGTGGGTTCGTTTCCCCCCAGAGGTTCTGGTCTGTGACACTACACCGGGCATATGGTCAGAGTTATTCAGCTCGTATATATGTAATTAAAATATAAAGGGCTATCCATTTCGTAAGTTGTGAAACCAATTTTTTTCTTTTCTGTTGAAAGTCTGACATTGATGAAAATGGATCGCTTAACTATCACACAACGCATAAAAATTATCAAAACCTGCTACAAAAATGGACGGCAATTTTTCGAACAAAATTTTCTTCAGCGATGAAGTACATTTCACACTCGGTGGGTATGTTAATAAACAAAATTGTCATATTTGGGGTTCTAAGAATCCTCAAGTAATTGAAGAGAGACCATTACATCCAGAAAAAGTCACTGTTTGGTGCTCACTTTGGTCCGAAGGTGTGATTGGACCTTACTTCTTCGAAAACGACGATGGAACGACTGTCACCGTCAATTCGGAGCGTTATGGTTATATGATAACCGACTTTTTTTGCCTGTTATTGAAGAATACGACTTGGAGAATATGTGGTTTCAACAAGACGTTGACACATGCCACACAACTCGAGCGAATATGGCTTTATTGCAAAAGACATTTCCTGGCCACGTAATTTCTCGTCGTGGCGATATCAACTGGCCACCGAGATCATACGATTTGACACCATTACACTTTGTTTGTTGGGCTACGCGAAAGACCGTGTTTATGCTGATAAACCTTCAACTCTTGAGCACTTAAAAACCAACATTAGTCAAGTTATGGCTGAGGTACCGCCCAATATGTGTCAAAAAGTGGTCGAAAATTACCTCAAAAGAATCAATGCTTGCAACACTTCACGTGGAGGTCATTTAAATGATGTAGTGTTTCACACATAATGACAATAATATAGCAACTCACCAGTCAGTCGAATCGATTGCTTGGATGGAAATATCGGATGGAAAGGAATATCGTTAAATATTAATTTTTGATGGAAAGTTATCTTCCTCGCAGTCTAGATACAGAATGCCCTGAGCTTTGAAGTTACACGCGTTTAGCTGATAACTACGAGCAGCTGATGCATTATCTGCACTTTGTAAGTAAACATCTTCAAGTACATAAATAATTGGTCAATACAAGCCCTTAATAAAGATTACGATCTAGCCTCTCACACCACTTACATAAGTATGTTGTGCGTGTTAGTTTTATCCAATAAAAGCGGCACCTACACTTTAAAGTTAGTTTTATCCAATAAAAGCGGCACCTACACTTTAAAGCCGGCTTCCAGCGACAGATTTTTTTGAGAAACTTTTTCATGGTAATTTTATTTGCTCTCAAAGTTTTTGTCAAAAATCTGCTGAGAGGAAGTCGCCTTTTTTCATATTACGTGTTGCTAGAGATGTCCGACTTGGGGTTTGAACCGTGGCCTTACGTCTAATAAGGCAAAGCACTACCCACTTGACTACTGCCACTTCAAACATCTGCAAGTATTTCACCAAAACTGGAAAAGATTGCCGACTAATGCTAAATTGTGTGCCAACACGGTAGATCGTTACTCTGATGTTCTCTGTGACCTCTTCCGCAGTAGCTGCAATATTTTTAGTGGAATTGCTGTTTCAGACCTGTGTAATTTTGCCACAATCTTGTGCTGAACTCCGTAATGCCCAGTTGACGTCTGTATGTTAAAATCACCACCGCAGCTCCCCTTTAATCAGTGATTACGCAGTAAAAAAATTAATAAATAGAAAATATTTTCTGTTCTTGAGAAGTGTAGTAAATCATATCTAGGTGACCTTTGTTCAATTCGTTGTTGCTCTTGAAGACACAAATTAAATCACGAATACATTTAAAATCAATCTTACAGTGTAATTTTGCAGTTTTCTACTGAAGAATCTTAAAAACCCAAGCCAGACTTATCAAAACTTTAACTTTAAGTACTTTAAGTACTGAATAGTATATCTGGCATTCAGAAGTTCACTCGAAAAAAGAGTCCCTTATCATAAAGTAATCGATTTAGAATGCAGTCGCCGTAGTCTATTAGGTAATGTGTTGGCTTATTAGACGTGAGGCCACGGTTTAAGCCCCAGGTCAGGCTTTTCTAACAAAACGAAATATTTCTTTGATGACTTCCTCTAAGCTCAGATTTCTGGCAAGAATTTTGAGAGTAAATAAAAATTGCCATGAAAAGTCTCTCAAAAAATCTGTTGTTCGTAATCGACTTTAAAAACTGTAAGTCCCGCTAATCATGTATAAAATTAAGACACTTAACATGAATGGGGCGAGAAGCTAGGTTGTAATCCTGACTGAATGGTTGTAATGACCAATTATGTATGTATGTGTACGTACCAGAGATCAGCAATGTATAACTTTTTCGCTACTCATAAGTACTTATGAAATTTTGAGTATGATTGAGTCAACAGCATTGAAATCCAACTACTCTGATTCATTCGTACTCAGTACAAAATTGATTTATAAGTACAGGTTGGAATGAGTATGAGTACAACGTTGACATCAAACTCATAACATTCGAACGATGTTTGATTCATACGTCTACTCATTCAGATTCATAAATTAAGCAAAATACTTATAATACTCATAATTGATTCGCGTGAATCCAATCATTCATCAAAATTTACAGTCTTAGTTGTTGTTGTATTTACAAAGAGAGAAGAAAGACACATAAACAAAAAAGTCAAAGACAGCAAGCAGAGCAAACACACAACCGTCTTGTGAGTAATGTAGTGTTCGTACGCGAATCATACTTATTTTGTGATTCGTGTATACGATGTGGCATGGAGTGTCGAAATCAATAACGCCATGCGTATTGTTAAGTATGAGTACCATGAGTATTTTAAACTTTGAATATGAGTAGTATGAGTATGACATTAAAATAAGTATGAATGCGTATGAGTATCAGAAATTATAAGTATGATTCGAATCTACTCATCGTTTTGAATACTCATTGCTGACCTCTGGTATGTACGTATATCGACTTAGAATCGTAGGGTATTATTTGATATGAAAACATTTGAATATTTTTAAAGTTTTTCTACCTGGAATGCTTTGATTTCATTGGCGTTAAAACTTTTTCCTTAAAACAATTCACGTGTCAAGTAATTTTTAAAGTTTTTTTAAGCAAAAATTAAATATTTTATAACACAACATAAAAAAAGAATAAAACAACATCTGCAGTGAATAAAACACCAATAAATTTTTGTAAACGTATAAAAAATGTATTAACATGGAAACTAAGAAGACCCCCGTAAAATTGGAAGTGAAAGAGACAAAACCACTACTCTTCACACCGACAAAAACTACTTGACAATCACACTCCCGCTGTGATAGTAGTGCCAAGGAATAAAAAAAGCTTAAATAATAGATTTGCTGACAGATATTCTCAATAAAATCACGTAAAAGTATATGTAAGTGAGATAATATATAAAAGACAGCAAAGAGTAATTGTGTAAATATGTACGTATATTTATATGAATATATATGTGTGTTTATATTTTTCTGTTCTTTAATATTAAAACCCCACTGATGATGGCAGATATTCTTAATAAAACCACGTAAAAGTGTACGCATGTGACTTAATACATAGAAGAGAGCATACGTACATACATACAATAAATATGTAAGACTATGAATGTGTAAATATGTATGTAGATCTGTAAGTGTGCGTTCTCTAATATGAAAACCCCTCTGAGATTTATGCAGAATTAATGTTGTTGTCGTTAAAGTTGTTTCAGTGTTTGTACGCCTTTTTTAATGGCCGCCACGGTAGGTGATTAACCTTTGTTAGTATTTGTGAATGTTTATGTGTGTGATCGGATGTGAGTGTGTGTTTTCTTTGCCGAACTTTTATTTTCTTTGTTTTCATTTAATTTTTTTATTTCTTTTTGTTTTTTATGGATTTTCTCTGCAAAATTTTTCTGTTTGTATGTCTAAATCGGCAATCACGGCAATTTTTTTTTGAGTTTTCTTTCGATTTCTTTATGGTGTGAGAGTATTTTTAATTTTATGGGAAGATAAAAACAGTATTTTTTGCAAAACTAAAATAAAAACAGGATGCCCTGGTAGTCTAGTGGGTAGTGTGCTACTCTGGTCTGTGACACTACACCGAGCATATGGTCAAGTTACTCCGTTCGTATATAATTATAATATAATTTGTAATTGTATTTTAATAAATAAATAAAATAAAAACATTGGAATAAAACTGTGTTAAATTGAGAAATAGAGTGGAAGAATTATTTTCTGCATTTACTATTTATTTATTAAGCCGCTGCTTAAAGCTAGCAGGAATTTCCATTTTAAAGACAGCGTTGTTTTTCTTTTAATTTTAATGAAGACTCAATTGTTATTAAATTATGAAACACAATACAGACGACTCTTCGTAAGGAATCCAGGCCTAGGTTGTAAAGTGTTTAGCTTGGCGTAGTAGTACTCCATTACGAGCTATTAAAGCCTGTATAATGGCTTAATTCTGATCTCCACTTCTGAAACTCAACCATTTGAACAAAAGAATTGAGCAAGAATAACGAAAGTCTGCAATGAGTTTCTCCCTGACAATGCCACACCAAATGATAGCCGCTTAAAAATATTATTTCATTTGGCTGGGAAATTACGATGCCCTTACTGCGTAGTCCTGACAACTATTTTTTTCTATTGTCTGAAAATTCTGTCAATAACACAGGCCGTCAATAACACATGCCAGAAACTATACTTTTCGAGAGGTTTTTTGATGCTCTGAATTCCAAAACACAAAACATCAACTGAACTAAATTGCACAGAAAGCGTTATTTCTTAGAAAGATTAGGTAGAAAATATAGCATCCAAGAAAATGCTACAGCAGATTAATCAGCTGCTTAAATGGCATAAATTTTTTCAAGGATCTGAAACAACTGTAATTACAGCTAGGAACTTTTAAAATAAAAATTGGGAGATTCATGGCAATACCCACAATGCTGAACAGTGTGTGTTTCTCACCTTAGACTGTCACATAGGCTGTCAAGCCACATATAGCGACAATATTAAAAGCTTTTAGATGTGAGGCCACAGTTCAAACCACAGCTCAGACATTTCCAACAAAAACGAAATATGAAAAAGACTTCCTCTCAGCAGATTTCTATCAAAAACACTGAGAGTAAATAATATTTCCATGAAAAGTATCTCAAAAGTCTGTCTTTCGGAGTCGACTTTAAACTGTAGGTCCCGACACTCATGTATAAAATTAACACTCACAACTTAAGTGGTCTGAGAAACTAGGTTGTAATACTGCCTGAAACGTTGCAATAACCAACTATGTATGCATGTAAAGGACAGTTGAGTTGGCAAGCAATATTTAGGCAGCGTAAGCCTTAGAAATGTAAAATAAACTTTTCATTTTAGGAAATAATTTTAACGAAAAAAAACGGTTATTATACTAGTGTAATAACAAGAATAATAATGATAAAATGACACATACATACACACACATCAAAAATGAAGAAACGGAAAATGGCAGCAGAATTAATTCAACTCAACTCATATGCCAACTATTTTTATTTCCAAAATTTGTTTGCCACAAACATAATAACAAACGAACACAGAAAAACATATTTCTCTGTTAAATTTGTATAATTTATTTAAATATCCAAAATTTTAAAATAACATTGCATAGAACTGCCATATACTGGCCACATGCTACACATACCATCATTTAGTTCGTTAGTGGCCATCCACAAAACCAAAGGATTTGATTTTTAAATTGAAATTTGTGAAGATTTTATTGCAAATTATTTGAATTGCGGATTATTTTTAACAGCGAAGAACTTTTATTTCATATGTGGTTGCCAAATATTTGCAACTGTTTACGAAATTCCTACACAGAAAATAATTTTTTATTTTGGGTTGAATTTTTAGTACAATAAAACGAAATTAAAAATAATATTTCAGGAATATTGGGTCTCATAAAAAGTGACAGGAGCTTTTGTGCGTTGACTCTTATACTAAACATTTCTTCATAGAAAATCAATTTCAATACTAAGACACTAGGTTAGATTGTGTTAGCGCTGAAGCAGTACATAAGCCATTGCAAGCCTTCAACTTATTAAATTTTTCAAGTAGCTTTCTATTGTGTTCGCTGAATAAGTTCTATGCTTTGTCAAGATTCGATTCGATTGCGCTATTTTTTCCATCAAGAGCACTATAAAGACAGTGAAATAAACAATAGTCGCCAGGTATTTCAAGGAATTTGAACTTGCAGAAAAGTGTAGTAAATTATTGAAGGATGATCAAATATGAGTATGATTCCCAATATTGTAAAGGCTTGACGCAACCTTAGAAGTACGTTAGATGGTCACGGAATTTAAGCAAAGAAATAAATTTCTTCTCCTTATGCAGAGCCTAGGAACATTGCATGCACCCTTATACAACCAACTTTCTTATACACCGGACTAGTTCAGAAATCCTATTTCCAATTGCTAATCGAACTCTGTGGTTGCCTTGCCAACTTCATTAGCAGCGCAATTTCTAGCGATATCTTTATGTCCCATAACCCAATAAGGATTACCTTTGAATAATTCGAAATATCTCTGAGTATTGCCTGATACTCACAATATACAACAATAATGAACGTCCAAATGTCGTTTGTATAGCAGCTATCATTCAATAAGCATTGTGCAGCTTTCTATATGGCTTAACCATCAGCCTCTCTATCTATGGCTTTCCAGATTTGCAGCATATCCATAATTCAGGTTGGGGCAGAAAATCATTGCATTTAACCTTAGCTCTACCAAAAGAGTTCTCTAGTTCAATAACACTTCAAGAAGCTAATTGGGTACAGAGAATAATGCCTTTATTAGAGTGGAGCAGAGGGCACTGGTAGTTTGCGCAGCTGACTGCCTGGAGCTTGTCTATTAGCCTACAATGGCGCTGATATTTAAACACCATCCAAATGTGAGCACAATAAAGCTAAGTAGGCTCCAATAGCGCCTGGTAAATCCTGTTGATGTCGACGGGTTTAAGCCCCTAAAACCTTGCGCTAGGATCTGTTGTAGGTTTAAAACAACAACAACAACAACCACTTTTCTTACCACATGCATTAAGTTGTCGCTCACAATAGTTGGGATCTCAAAGTAATGAATTTTTTTTATCAAAAATGTTACCTGAATTGTTGCCTTCTAAGTAAGACTTCGTTTGTTACAATCAACTTATTGTTGCTCGATATATGCTCATCAGTAGCACCACAGATTAATAAAAAAATACGAAGTAAATATTTTCTATTTTCTTGCGATTAATTTTCTTTGTTTCAGTGCTTTTAATACAGTTTTGCAGTTAAATAAGTGATTGATATACAATAGCAAGTCCTCAGATAATAACGGATGATTTTTTAGCTATTATCTTTTTGGCAACACTGGTTTAAACAGCTCGTCGCCGTTCCCAGCAATTGGGCCTCTGTTACTCAACAACGTGGAAAGTTTTGCGGAAGGATTTAGGTGTGAAGCCTTTCAAAATACAGCTGGTGCAAGAATTGAACATTTTGCTTTAGGCTTTGTAGTCTCTAAACAAATTAAAGAAAATTAACATTCTCAATGTCACAATTATCTGATGTCTGCTGTTGACAAAATGAATTTTAAGTCTTCATTTAATTTTTATGAACAAAACAAAGGACTGCAATTATATTGTTTTTTTCTTCTCTTCTTTTATTCAATAACAACAAATTTTTTTCTGAAAGAATTGTTTTTATTTGTTCAAGGCGTTTAAAATTTGTTGTCCTTTTTCTGTTATCCTTTTCGTTGTAATAGAATCGGAAAAGAAATTTTCAATAGGCATCCCAAAATGATAAACAGACTTCAGGCTATTTTTCGAGTCAACAAAATAAAAGGAATTGAAATATAAAGGAAAGGAAATCCTACATATCCTAAGGCCTTATATGGTATGAAAAACTAAATATTGTAAGCCAAGTAGCAACAAAAAGGCAACGTTTCTAATGAATGATGGAATAAATGATTTGCCTTCATAAACTTTATTTAAAATCTTTCAAACATTGCCAATAAATTTAAACTATGCTGTATGCCATGCTCTCTTCTTGGGTTGCAACAACTCTTTATGAATGCAAAACTGGGCTCCTTATCACTGAGAAAACATTTGCTTAGTGTCATACAATATCAAGCTTATTATCCTGCTGCAACTAAAAAAAACTCCTAGGAGTTATGGTAGCATGTGTTTACATTGTTTATGTTTATGAGTGAGTGAAAGAGGGTGAGGTATTTAAATCCTGCAGTTTACGACACCAAATATTTAATGATTTCGAAAATTTTGAAAATCACAAATAAAATCCAATGAATTATGGAATACAACATACAGGAGTATAATAGGGAAGTCCAAAATTGAAGGCAACCTAAAGAAATGAAGGTACTT
This sequence comes from Sarcophaga subvicina, assembly GCA_936449025.2. Lineage (NCBI taxonomy): Eukaryota > Metazoa > Arthropoda > Insecta > Diptera > Sarcophagidae > Sarcophaga > Sarcophaga subvicina. The sequence goes on from OW388084.2 coordinate 28,648,539, forward strand.
TTTCGCCAAGTTAAATGTGTGTAGCAGCAGTCTATAGTTCTCATTAAAACTTTGTCAGACGATACTTATCAGAAAGAACTATAATATGCGAAGTACTTCTCCAGAAATCACCGTAGCCTAGTAAGTAGTGTGTTCTCTTATTAGACGTGAGACCACAGTTCAAACACTAGGTCAGACATCTCCAACAAAACGAAATATGAACAAATTTTTCTTCGGCGACTGCCTCTCATCAGATTTCTGGCAAAAACTCTCAGAGGAAATAAAATTGCCATGAAAAAGTTTCTCAAAAAAATTTTTCATACGCAGCCGCCTTTAAACTATAGGTCCCACTACTCATCGTATAAAATTAACACTCACAACACAACACAAAAATTGACTGAAAAAGTTTCTCAAAACAACCTTTCCTTCGGAGTCGACTTTTCACCGTAGATAACACCACTTATATGAGAAGCTGGATTGTAATCCTGACTGAATAGTTGTAAGTAATGTAGTCTGATAAACAGGCAAACTTAAATTATATGTTTAAGGCTAAATCCAATCGCTTGGAGTAAACCTTAACTTTAGTTTTAGCAACTCGTAAATAAAATTAACACGCACATAACAGGGTTGGTGTAGGAAGCTAGGTTGTAATCCTGACTAAAGTATTGTAATAACCAATCAAGTAAGTAAGTAAGAATCAAAGTACTGCTCTGCCAATGCGTGCCCTATCGATGAAAACAAATAGTAGTCGGCTCCCAGTCTAATGCTTTGACTGCATCATGAACCAACCTTGCTTTATGTGCAGGTACATTGTCATTTTGCAAAATTACATCGCTGTGCCTTTTGGCCCATTTTGGTATTTTTTTTTTTTGATAAATGCTTGGTTCAAATTGATTATTTATTGTGGGTAGCGATCTGTATCAACGGTTTCACCAGATTTTAGGAGTTCGTGGTACAAAAACATCTTTCTGGTGCCAACAGACACAAAGCATTGTCTTCCTCTGGAATCGATCTGGTTTTTCAGCCGCAGTTAATGGTTGTACCTCATGATTTTTGCCGTTTTAGATTTTGAAAATTAATCCACTTATCATTGCCAGTAACTATTCGACGTAACACTGATTTTCTATTGCGTGTTTGGAACAAAATTTCTCAAGGGATTTTTCGATTTTCCATCTGTTTAATCACTCAATACATGACACATCCATTTTGTGGACTATTGGATCTTTCCCATAACTTTTAAACGTTTAGAAAACGTTTGTTGGACGATATATATGTTTCTGTTTCGAAAGAGATCATTCAATATTGTTTGCAATTCTTTTAACTTTTTTGTGGTCTGAACCATGAAGTCGCCGTGGTCTAGTAGGTAGTGTGTTGGCTTATTAGACGAAAAGCCAGGGTTCGAGCCCCATGCCAGACATCAAAATAAAATACAAAAAGCATTTCTTCGGCGAATTCCTCTCCGCAGATTTCTGGCAAAAACTCTGAGAGTAAATAAAAATTGCCATGAAAAGTTTCTCAAAAAATCTGTCGTTTGGAGTCGACTTTAAACTGTAGGTTCCAACACTCATGTATAAAAAATTAACAAACACAACATAAGTGGTGTGAGAAACTAGGGCGTAGCACAATGGGTCAAATCGACCTCCGGGTACTGTAATTGTCTTAAGTGACAAGTACACGTTCTCTAACCTAACCTAACCTGACCATCCCTGACCAGCTCGCATAGCCGCCCGTTGTGACGCCAAAGGTAAGCGCAGTTTCTGTATTGACCGAATTAAACCAAGCTAGGTCAGCGCAAGGGCTACACATTAAGAGCACGACTACCCTACGCTGGAAAACCGTCCTGAAAGTTTAATAAACGAAGCCATATTCCTGACTTCAATGGATGATAACTCCGTCAAGCTGACAAGAATTGGAGAGCCAAATAACCTATAGCTGCACCTCGCAAGAGATGGGCATTTACAAAGAAAGTGGATAACAATTTCCTCCCCGTCAGCATATCTACACCCACGGCCGAAGTCAAAACAAAAAATTAATGCTTTCCGCAAATCATTTTTTCTGGTAAAAATTTCGCCATATCAAATACGATCACTGACCTAATGTGTACTCCATATGTTTGACAGATGCCATCGTCAACGAAAAATTAGGGTTCGTTCACAATAAATGTTCCCCATGGAGATATTTGTCTATTGACGCTCACTTCACACCCGTACAGCTAGTAGTGGTAAGAAACTACATATTACCACTACATTTAATGCAACATTTTTCATTTATTTGAAAGTATTTTTGAATTGTTATCAAATTTTGAAGACTTAAAAATTGTAGGCACCAATAACTCTACATTTTATAACCGTTTTAATGGTTTTTTGTTTTTTGTTACATCCCTAATATAAAGGCATCATAGTGACATAAACACTTGAACTTTCAGATTCTACAACACAAATTTTATACACATAAATACGTGTATTTTATAGATTTGTATACAGAACATATAGAAAGTATACTTAAGGTATACATACATAATACATGAGAACATGTTTATAATCATATAAGACAGTGTAAAATTTATGTAAAATTTATGTACTCATTCAGCATAAAGGACATGTATTGAAATCGTAAATTTCCTGTTTAACAATGTAATTTATGCCACATTGATTGGGCCGACAAATGCTTGTGCATAACGTAATGCAAACTTTATTTGCATTCATAAAACAATAATTAATTCAACAGATTCATGGTAAAAACATATACGAAAAGGTATGCACTTATGCAAATACAAATACGTCCTAAATAATACAATGAAAGACTTTGTGTATATGTACGTATGCAGATATATGCTGTGTATGATATAATTAATGTATGTCATCAGTTTTGTTTTCCTTGCACCAAATAATCGATTTTCTCGTACTCAAAATATAATTTATTTTCCACAATAATAAAGTTCACCTTTAGGTGGGTATTACAATTGTTTTTCTTTGGGAAAACATGTAATTAGATGGACTTAGTTGTTCAATTATTTGTTAGTGTAGACATGCTATAATGGCCAAAATTATTCATTTGCGTGTTTCATTTGTTTTTAATTAATTTTTTTAAATAAGAAACTAATCATAACGATAATCTGATGATTGTTATGAGAAACAAACAAAAAATAAACAAACACAATTTCCATATATTTTGATCGTTAAAGATTTAATATCATACGTACACACATACAGTGGACAGCAAAAGTCTTAGTACGGCAATATATTTTGACAAAAAAAGTCCCACAGGCTTAATACTCTTGCACAAAGTCCTGATATAACTTCAAGAGAGAATTTAGGAGATCACTTGAAAGAACGGTTACGTAATCGCTAAACCTCAAACAAAAGTCAACCGTAAAACTTGCTCATGGTGCCACCAGACAGAACACTAAACAAAACTTGTATATTCAATTCCAAATAGGTTAAATGGAGTGCTTGACCATAAGGGATGTTCTACTAAATACAAGGAATAACATTTTGCATATATTAGGCTTTTGAATTTTAAATTTACACAGGGTTCTGCTTGGGGGTACCTATGGAGTCATCTGGAACTTTTCCTTATTTTTCTCTTGTTTTATGAAAAACATTAAAAAATTTGTTTGTTTTATAAAACAGAAATAAATCAATAAAATAAATACTCGTATACAAACTATAAATTTGTGTACAAACTTTTGGCTAAGATACATGAAGTTGCTAAAATATATTGCCGTAATAAGACTTTTGCTGTTCACTGTATATACATACATAATTGTTCATTACAACCTTTCAGTCAACCCTTCAATACCATGAAGAGCGGGTACAAAAAAAATGGTTATCATGGTGCCATAGGCATCTTCATTGACCGTACTGTTTACGCCGTCTTCATTTTCAAAGAAACAATGATGCCTTCGCACAACAAGCCGCACCAAACAGTCACTCGTAATGGGTGCATTAGCTTCTATAAGACCACATGTGGGTATTATGTGTCCCAAATACGGCAATTTTGCTTATTAATGTAGCCACCAAAATCAAAATGAGATTCATCCGAAAAGATGGTTTTTTTTTTTAGCAATTATTAACATCATCGTGCAGTTTTTCGTTGGCCCAATAAATCCCAATGTTGCATAAGCGTAAATCGATTCATTACGTTCAGTGGAGATAATATATGGAATTTTGTGACGGAATAGAATGGCATATGTATTGCCAGATTCGAAATAAGCGATTGTTGGAAACTAAACCCATAGATGGCCCACCCTATAAATTGTTATTTGCCTGGTTAAATAGGTTTTATTTTCTTCATTTTTTATTACAAAAGTTATATTAAATGATAGTGTTTCCATTTTCTTTTCAGCTCTAGTAATAGGTTAGAATCTGATCCGAATGTAAAAAAATTATAAAATACGGTGAGTTGGAAAAATCTCTATTATTTTATTTATTTAATAAATTCAATAACAAATAACTTAATAAAATTTTATATAAAAAATAACATTGATCTATAATTGTCTTAACCTCTAGTTGTGAACCAGAAAGGCAACATTAAGGCACCAAAAAATTCATATAGTTTGATCTTAATAACTACAGAGTTATTATTGACATGAGAACTTATATACATAAATATTAATATTTTGCATTTCATTTTCATTTTATATATCAATTTAAATACAAATCTAAGCATATTCATTTAAGATCAGTTGTCTGTGCTTTAAGCAAACTTCAACATAATTAGTAAATAAACTAAAACTATGAGTGTCACCGTTGAGAATATTTATGACCTCAGTTTGGTTTAATTGCGTTTTTTAAAAAAAATTATTCTAAATTCATTAAAAACAGCGCAGATACCAATGAAGTGAAGCGTATTTTCCGATGATCCTAATTTACATAGAGTACATATTCCGATTGAAGAAATTCTGAACGCTCTAGCGTTTATATCCAAAAGTCTACCTCTTGCTCTTATCAGTAGACTTAACTCCCGAGATGAGAGTCCAGAAGAAGTTATTCGCAACAAGGAATAGTTTAGTTGAGGTTATAAGTCGTGGAATTGAGAGTTTCTGGCATCGGAAATTAAATTATCGTATTCATACGTTTTAACGCGATGTAAACTTAGTTTGCAATGATTGCTAAGCGGCACCGAGCTATTTTCAAGAACAAAGTTGATTCTATTACATAAACCCAGCCAGTCCTCAGCCCAAAAAGTCTGCTTAGCAATAAAAAAATAAAAAATCTCTATTTATTGTATTAACTTAATGAAATTGTCGTAGTCTAGCCCGTGGTTCAACCCCCATATCAAATATCTCGGACATATCGAAATATGAAAAATTATTACTTTCGGCAACTGCTTCTCAATAGTTTTCTTACAAAGACTCTGATAGGAACATAAAATTGCCATGAAGTTGAAATTAAACTGTAGGTCCCACCGCTTATGGATAAAATAATGCACACAACATGGGTGGTGTGCAATGCTAGGTTGTAATATTGACTAAAGGGTTGAAATGTCTAAGTAGGTATGCCTTTCCCTAATCAATCTTTACTTGAGACAAGGAGACTAAGCATTGGTCGTAAATAAAATATATTTTTTTACTTACATTACAATCTTTCATTAATTCATTTCATTTCATTCTTTCAATAATTCACGAGAAAATTGCAGAATTGGCCGCTTCCTAGATAATCCTTTTGGAAAAAGAATTTATTTACAATTTATAGCAAATATATCAGAGGTCAGCAATGAGTATAAAAAACGATGAGTAGATTCGAATCATACTCATAATTTCTGATACTTATACGCATTCATACTTATTTTAATATCATACTTATACTACTCATATTCAAAGTTTGAACTACTCATCGTACTCATACTTAACAATACGCATGATGTTATTGATTTGGACTCTCCACTACTCATCGTATACACGAATCACAAAATAAGTATGATTCGCGTACGAACACTACAATACTCACTAACAGTTCTGCTGGCTGCTCTATATTTTTTGCCTATGTGTCTTTTTTCTTTTTTGTAAATGAAACCACAACTAAGACTGGAAGTTTTGGTGTGTGACTCGAATCATTTATGAGTATTATAAGCATTTTTCTAAATTTATGAATCTGAATGAGTAGGAGTATGAATCAAAAATAGTTCGAATGTTATGAGTTTATTGTCAACGTTGTACTCATACTCATTGCAAATTGTACTTATAAATCAATGTTGCACTGAGTACGAATGAATCACAGTAGTTTGATTTCAATACTGTTGACTCACTCATACTACAAATTTCATGAGTACTTATGAGTAGCGAAAAAGCGATTCATTGCTGATCTCTGAAATATATACAATCTCAAGTACAAAGAGTAAACAGTGCTAACTTAACGTCCACTACTGTGTTGTATATGGGTAAACAATGTCTTTCACTTTCTATAACGCACACAAATCGATATACTTCAGCAATAATTTTAATAATTTACTGGAAAATATTGGAAAAGTTTCACTACAAATATAAAATTATTTGAAATTTAAATAAAATATTGACAGGAACATTACTGTCGATAAACAATACCAAAAATAAATCGATTCGCCACTCACTTCTCTTACTTATGGTACTCATGCAGCGAACAGTAAATAAAATGAATTTAATTTTAACTGTAAGCAATAAAAATTTCATTGGAAATGAAAAATTACAACAGCAACAACTAAAATAGAGCACTAGAGAGTGTAAATATAATTCAAATCGCTTCAATTGAAACTCAATAAAAGTGAAGTGAAATTTTTCTATACGAACTGGAAAATAAATAAAATTTTACTTTTCATTGAGCATTTAATGACTTTTTAAACTTAAAAAAAAACCTTACTGGGTATTATTTGTTGTAAAATAAACAACAAAAAGAAAAAAGTAACTGTTGTTGCTAATGGCAACATTATAATGGTTTTCCGACATTACTGTTCTCGTTGTTGGTTATGTAAACTTGTAAATGTGCGGTGATTCGTTATTAATTTATGAATTTTTTTTTATTAGATTGAAATAAACACCCTGTACTCGTATTTATATTAATTGATTAAGAAGTAAAGAAAAAATTGGAGCAGAAATGTTTACAACTTGAGTACGTGGAAAAAAGTTGGCGTGTAATAAAATTAATTAAATTTGTAATGAAACATGTGTTGCAACCGATCCTTCCAAGTAGAATGGGAAATTTTCCGTCAGGATAATGATTTATTACATAAACTTTATGACAGCAAAATAGCAGAAATGTTAAATTACTGTTTAGTTCGAGTTTAATGTTGATGATTATGATTTAAATTACGAAGTAAAAGTTAATATAATACAAATAAATCATACAGGAGAAATAAAATCATTTACGTGTTAGCTTGATGCACTATTAAGAGGAATTACGGATCTTTGAAGACATGAATGAACTAATGTCGTTTGGCCACCTCGGAGCTGCGATTTGACACCGTTGGACTATTATTTGTGGGGTGCCGTCAAAGATAAGTGTTAGGCAGACAAGCCAAAGACAATTGGCGCTTTAAAGGACAATATTCGTGAAGCCATTGGTGAAATACAGCTGCACACAATCGATAATGTGCTTAATAATTGGACCGATCGTATAGGCTACTGCATGGCCAGCCGAGGCAGCCATTTGAATGAAATTATTTTCCATTATTAACCCGAAGGATTGTACTTTCAAATAAAAAAAGAAATTTGAGGAAATATTCAGTAGTTTTTTTTAAATCATTTTCAAAAAAAAAGTTTTTATTTTGATGATCCTACCATTTAGTAGGTTTTTATTATTTTTGTTTGTCATTTTTCTTTATTGTTGTAATATTTTATGTATGAAGTATGAAATTTAATGAATTGATCAAACAATGCTTTTGTCTTTCAAAATGTGTTGTTTAAACAACAAAAGAGGTTATGAAATGATTATAAAATATTTTTAAATTTATTAATTGCATAAACAGCAAATTAACAAAAAACTCTTGCAAAATAATTATAATAAAATATTTATTCAAAATATTTATTCATGGCAATTTTACGTGTGCGGTATTTTAATAATTTTTCTGGTAAAAAAAGAGGTGAGATGTTTTGTTGACATTAATGTATTAGTGTAGGAAAAACAAAATTATTTAAAAAATCAATGAAAATAAGGTCACAGCTTAAACCTAAGGTCAGACATTTTCACCAAACCAAAATATGAAAAAATATTTCATCGGCGACTTCCTCTCAGCAGATTTCTAGCAAAAACTCTGAGAATAAATAAAATTGCCATGAAAAGTTTTATAAACATTTGTCATTAGGAGTCGACTTAAAACTGCAGATACCGGCAATTATCCATAAAATTAACACACACAACATAGGTGGTATGAAAAACTAGGTCGTAATCCAGACTGAAGGGTTGTAATGACCAATTATGTGTGTATTTATGTAAGGGCTAAAGTCGATGCTTAAGTAATTCATTCAGAGAGACACTTTAGCTCCAACGAAGTATGACATCAACAATAAATATAACAGGAAGGTTAGATAATTTAAAATCTTGAGAAGCACAATCACTCAATGGGCCCAAGTCCTACCCACTACACTCAAGCCAACAACCCAATCCATGACATTTGATAATGTAAATTTAACCAAAGCAAAGATATTTCTCCTACTGTGCTTCTCGCTAAGCAGGCGGCTAAGTTTGCTGCGACTAGACTTAATGCCCTGTCTCGTTGGCAAATTGTACCTTCTGGTCACTCCACTATTCTGGAGGTTAATCCAGTGGCAACCGTAAACATCGACTATCTCCCTGCTGAATATTGTCTCGATAGGGGTTTCCACTCTCTAATTCCGAGTAGGGACGACTGGAATCCTAATACGGTTGTCCTCCCGGAAGTCTTGCATATATACACCGACGGCCCTAAACTCACTAATGGGCTTGGAAGCGGTGTCTACTCTGGGAAACTGGGCATCAGCATTTATCTCTGTCTGCCGGACTACTGCAGCGTGTTTCGGGCGGAGGTGACGGCAGTTTACCGGGCCGCTCAATGGATTCTCGTCAACCGTGCTCCTTTCACTCGCGTCTCGGTTTTTTCTGATAGTCAGGCCGCGATACGATCTCTATCGTGTTTCATGAATAACTCTAGGATCGTTAGGGAATGTCGGCGCTGTCCCGACCTTCTTTCTGGGCACTTCACCAGTGTCTCACTGGTGTGGGTCCCCGGGCACAGTAACATTCCGGGAAACTGTAGGGCCGACGAGCTCGTCAGAGCTGGTGCGCTCCTTACGGAATCCTCTTCAATTGAACTGGGTATGCCACTTGCCTCGGTCAAGTTGGACATTGCGCGGAAATTCTTTCGGGACGCCAACCTATCCTGGGTCAATGAGGAGACCTGCCCCACCGCTAGACTCACCTGGCCCTTGCTAGAGGAGGCGTACCAACCAATTGTTTGGTCTTGGTCGTGACGTAATCTCAACCACAGTGGCCGTGCTTACAGGTCAATGCGCTATGGGTAGACACGCGGAGAGAATGAGGCTCCCATTTAACGGCTTTAACGACTGTTATCCAATTTCTTTGTGAGTGCCCGTCTCTTGCTAGGTGTAGGTTATTTGGCGCTCCATTTCTTCTCAACTTGACGGAGCTATCATCTATTGACATCAAGGATATAGCTTCGTTCATCAAACTTTCTTTTGATGTGCAGTGTCCCGTAAGAATTACTGTTATAATTCCTACCGTCCTAATTCTAGGTTCACCCGCTGTCCACAGCTGGACACAGCAATTTTCAAATTCGACAACCAGGTATGCTGGACCACCCACAGTTTGTTGAATTTCATGCTGCTTTCTCCTATTTGGAAATGAACTCTGTAGGGGCACATATATCTCTCTATTGAATGGGTTGAAACGTAAACGAAGAAAACCTCGACTAAACGATTTTGCTGTCAGATCAATAGAAAAGGTATTCAGTCATTGCCTCGACAACAGGTGTGCACTAACTGATTTACTCCGTAATTTACTCCGTATTTTACGAGCAGTGCCTTCGTGCCTAACCGCATCTGTTTTCAACCTTAATAAGGAAATTCTATGAGGGCTCACTAATAAATCTAATTTATACCCAATATTACAACAAAATTAATGAATCTGCCTTAATATAGTTTTTTACTTAAATGTAGGAATATAGTCCTCAGTTATTCACATTTTATTGCTGAAAATACCTTTAGAACATCATAATGTCGTCCTTTATTAACCTTTAAATATAATTCTTTAGAGCAATAATGCAATCCTATTTTAATATAAAAATTATACACAAAATAAATACAAGAAAATCTGCTTTAAAGAAAGTGAAAAACTATATGAACAGCACGTATTTTCTCCATGAGCATTAGCGTTGTTTGTGAAAATTTTAATTTGTTGTGGGACTTCAAATCATTTGTTTTTCTTTTGCTAGATATTTTACAGGCGTGAGGAAAAACTAATTTTCATGCCTTCCAAAGCCATGAAAAAAATGTAATGTTTGGAATTCATGAACTACTTTTGGGAATTTGCAACTTAAAACAAATAAAGACGATGTGTGGAAAGTCAAGCAATTTAAAGTGCTTTTTACCAATCAAGTTTTTTATTGCTTCTAAGTCTCTTGTAAAAATGTGAAGGTATTAAAATGGTGTATGAATTAGGAGTTCTATTTGCTAAACGAACAATGTGCTGCACTTCTGATATAGTCAACGCAGTTTGCTGAAGTTCGTAGTCTCATGCGAATGAACATTGCTGCCAAACATTTCAGATACAAAGTTCATTTTCTACAATATTTTTTATTTATTGTCGTTTCTTTAAGGAACGAAGGCTTTTAAAGAATTTACGGCTTCATATTCCACTTAATTCCTGTGCTTTGTTTCAAGCAGGTGATGTTTTAATAGGTTCTAGATCCTCTAAATAAAGCCCTCTATGAAAATTAATTCGTTTATCATATCGTTTATTTATCTGGTCACCAGCTTTGTTTTTGCTAAGTTACTTCAACTTTAATTTCCTCTAAATCCTAATATTACTGACTTGAGTGCCTTGACATGAAAGGAGATTCTGTATGCTCCAAAGCAGTGCCAGTAACAGTACTATGAAAATGTGCACAACCTACGCTGTCTTAAAGAACATCAGACCTTTGTTATGAATTCAAATGAAAACAGTAGTTAAGAATCGGTCCAGATAACTACAGGACCGACGAGCTCATCCAGATCTGGCTTACTCCTTCCGAAACCCTCGGTTAAATTCACTGCAACTCTCATCTCACAACTTCTGCCATGTATGTAGATCTGCTGAAGAAGAGTAAACTGTTATCCACCTTCTTTGTCAATGATCATCGCTTTCTGTAGATATACAGTCACATAAAAACGTCTACATACACAGGAATAGGTCTCAAACTTGCTGATCACAAAGCGGATGTACTAAATACTTGTAAGCAGTAGGAAGAAGATGGAATTTATTACAATAACAGTAGGTGACCAGCGCATAACATCAAAGCAGGCGATTAAATATCTGAGAGTAATGATCGATAACATGCTCACGTTTAGGGAACACCTGACGTACATCGGTGGAAAGTGTGCGGCGACATCATGTGCACTTGTCCGAATAGTGCCTAACCTTAGAGGCCCAAAACAAGAGTGAAGGCGGTTACTGATAAAGGTAGTGACATCGATCGCTATATATGCCGCCTATATATGGGCCGAGGCCATGGATAAGAAGACCTCTAGAGCGGTAATAGAAGCGGCCTACAGGAGATCAACTCTCAGGGTGATTTCTGCCTTCCGCACGGACGCTATGCATAGATGGCAGCATGACTGGTCCAATTCAATCAAGGGAAGATGGACCCACAGACTCATACCGAGCATAGGCGAATGGACCAAAAGGGGACACGGTCAGGTGAACTTCTACCTGACACAGTTACTAACCGGCCATGGATGTTATAGGAAATATCTCCATAAGTATGGTCATGACGTAGTCGAATGCCGCAATAAAAGGGAGACGGCGGAGCATGTTTTCTTTACTTGCCCGCGATGTCTTGTTCAACGAAATTGCATGGAGAGGATAATAGGATTCCAGGTAACGCCCGATAATATAGTTAACCTGATGTTAACCTCATGTGACAATTGGAACGCAGTATGTGTTTTCGCAAGGAAGGTATTGACGCAGCAAAGATTAGCTGAGAGAGCAAGGTCAGCAGGACTTGAAGGCAGCACTCGCTGAATCTCCACCCCCTCCCCCGAAGTAATACTTGATTGTGGTCCCGGAGGGGTAAACGGTTGAAAGTGTGACGAACTAGGTTGGGTTTAGTACGTACGCGTTTAGCAAGTCGAAAGTCTTGCGGCGAATCGTGCACATTGGTAGGCCGGGCTACCAATGTCTTTCGAAGCTTCCCAACCTTTACCTTGTAAAGCTAAAAAAAACATACACCGTTTTCTTGCTAATTCTTTTGTGATTTTCTAATAATTTCTAGGTTACAATTTCTTTATATACGTTTTTGTCTTGAAATATTCTTGACTGTAAGTGCCTTAAACAACGTCATAAGACCTTTCTCAACTTGATAACAATCATTGGGAAAAAGTCTACAAACAGAGGTGTATGTATACGTTTTTCTTCGACTGTGGTTATTTTGATCTCCATACCTTGTCAGCTTAACGGAGTTGTTATCCATTGGTGTCAAGAATATGTCTTCGTTTATTAAACTTTCGGGCTGGTTTTCCAGCGTAGGATAGTCATGCTTTTAATGTGTAGCCCTTGCGCTGACCAACTAGGCGTGCTCAAGTGAACTTTGATAATCAAAGCCACCACTTTGACCTAATGTCCTAGTAGTTATGAACTGGTGTCACATCTATTGTTGAATGTCCGAAATCGGCAAGAAATCAGCTGAAATTGCTGGATGTAGCCTTCGTTCACGGCTTATGCAATGGAATGGCATGGAAGAAGAATAGTGTTTTTAACTTTATTAAATGAGAATCATTTGCTTTTAAGGTACTAAAATAGCACAAACTGCTTATTGTCTATCCTTTTAAGGGGTCAAACTACCTCAACCAATTAACCAAAAACTCCCACAAAGACATTTATAACTGCCTGCCTATTTGTGCTTTGGTATTGAAATTTTATTAATTAAGCTTCTGCTAGTATTTTGCTCTTGAGTGTTCTGAGAGTGTTATTTAATATTTTGAATACAATTTCATTTGATATACAATCAGAATAAAACAAAATGCTAAAAGCACAATTGAATGTCGAATAAATATTGACAATGTTAAGCAACGTATTATAAACACCATGCCAACAATGCAGCTATGCAGCGTGCTTTATATATTTAGGGTGTCCCATAAAGATAATTAAATTGAAATAATAAATTTAAAATATTATTTATTTTAATGGATAACCTATTCTATAGCACGAGACCATTTAAAACTAGTTTGAAACCCCTTTGAAAAATCAAACAAAGAGCAGCGTAAAAATAAATAAAAAAGAAGCACTCATTGATGCCTGTTTGGTTTTGACACACAGAATCACGCATTTTTATCTGCAAATCAAATTAAAACAGGCCAATGTTACGTGAACAAAAATGAACTGAAAGATAATAAGCAAACAAGACAAAAAGACAACAACAAAATACACACATCATACGGTACACAGAATTACATACACAAATACGTAGGAAATTATGGGAAGGAAACAAAACAAATATTAAAAATTGGGCAAAAATATTAAATGAAAGATCGTTAAGCTTATAAAAATAAAGAAATTGAAAAAAATGCATAAGGCCAGTAGCCTCACCGCATATAACGAAAAGTGGTTGTCAGAGCATTGAAATATTTTTCGAGATTTGGTTCATAGTTTTTCCATTATGTTTTCGTATTTATGATGTGGCAATAACTGACAATAACTGTGTTGCACAAACACAATGAAATAAATTGCTTTAACATTGCAACTGAATTCAAAAAAAATTTTAAATTTCTGAAATTAAATGGGAGGCACAGGGTATAGGCAGACAGATTTTTTTTCTGAGGAAAATGAAAATAAAAGTTTTAATAGTTTTGTTTAAATATTTTAATTACAATCTTTAAATATTTTAATTTAATTTCTTTTTTTTTTCTTCTTTTAGCTTTCATTTTACTTTCATCATCAACACCTCATAATTATTTGGCTTTTTACAAGCCTATTAAGCCCGTAAATACTGATTTAAATTTCATTTTCCCTCATTTTCCCTCTTCCTCTTAATAATTTTTACCACCTTTTCACATTAATTTATAAATATTGCATGTGTTTATATAAGAAGTGTGTTTGTGTGTTATTGCTGTTGAAATGCTTGAAATCATTTTCCCAGACTTAAAATATGCTGGTAATTTTCAACTGAATACACTCGTTGCTTTCGTTTGCATTTTTTTCTTTTTGTTTTTCGTTGCATGCAGCATAAATTTGCAATTATTCAGCTAATTTTTCTTCACTATTTCTTCATCTTTCCTTTGATGTTTCTTTTTTCGACTGTTAAATTGATTGTATTACCCAGTAAAGCTGTGGTATAAAAAAATTAAATTTTTTTTGATATTTTTTCTTAAAGAAATTGTTAATTTTTTTACATTTACGAATACACATACATACATACACAATATATGTTTGTACAAGATCTTTTAAGTTTGGATTTTATTTAAAGACTTTTTATTTGATTTTACAATTTGAGTGAGTGGATGATTAAGACGTGAACAGCTTTCGCACTCCCATAACGTTTTCAGTATAATACCAGCGTAACCATATGTTCCTTTAATATCCATTGGTCCACAGGCATCCAACCATTGCTATTCTACTCGATTTTGGATTATATTAGGTGGGCCAACTATGGGTTAAATTTTAACCATCGGTTATTTCGAATCTGGAAATACTTACGTACTTACATTTTATTCTGTCACAAAACTCAGTATCATCTCCACTGAACGTAATGGATCGATTTATGCTTGAGGTTCAGGTTCTGGTCGGAGTGGTAGATCTGATATCACAAAGCTCACTTGAGCACGCATTACGGCCGGTTGTGGTACCACGGGTGAACGCAGTCCCTGTACTGACCAAGTTCCACCAAAATCATGGAAGAGGAAGAAGTTGGTCGACGCAAGAGCTGCACATTGTTTGTGCTTGAGCAACGCTAAGATTTATTGGGCCAACGAGAAACTTGGGTACGTATTTGGGGCTCAGAAAAGTCACTCGTGGTCTTATAGAAACCAATGCACCCATTAGTGACTGCTTGGTGTGGCTTGTGGAGCAGAGGCATCATTGAGGCATAAATTTGGAAAAATTTCAAACCGTGTTTGTTTTATTGCATTTTTAAATTTAAACTTTTATATGGCCCACCCTATATTTGTATGTTCCTTCTATAACAAATTTAAAGATCTTACTTCAGGTTTTGTGGAACGGCAGCATGCACAGTCGTATCTACCATCCTTACTGTTAAACTTCTTGCATTCCTATATAGTGCACTAAGGCAAGAGTCTTTCAAACCGCGAAATCATGCGTTGAACATGGAAATATTGTTAGAATAATAATGAAGCAATTTGTTGTCTTGAATTCAACACATTTAACATTCCTAGATTTTTAGATAACATATCATAACAAGTTCTCTACAAATTCCTATAATGTAATCGTATTCCAGAGAAAATAACTCGTCACATAAAGAGCCTCTACGCCGATACTCAGGGTAGAATTAGCCAAATGTTCACGGAACGTACGTTCGTTTCTAGTAAGAGTAGGGCAATGAGAACGCTTAAACAATTGTGATAGAAGTTTGGTAGTTGCCGTAGTCTAGTAGACAGTGTGTTGACTTATTAAACGTAAGGCCACGGTTCAAACCCCAGATCCAATAAAACGAAATATGAAAAAATATTTCTTCGGGTGCAGATTTCTGGCAAACACTCTGAGAGTAAAATATAATTGTCATGAATATATTCGCAAAAATCTGTCGTTCGGAGTCGACTTTGAACTGTAGGTCCCGACAGTTATGGATACAATTAACACACACAAAATAAATGGTGTGATATGCTAGGTCGCAATCCTGACTGAAGGGTTGTAATGACCAATTATGTTATGTATGTATAAACGAACGTATTGCCCCTTACATACCATGAACTTCGGTTAATTCTGCCATCACTGTATTGTCTTAGAGAAGAACAAAGTCAGTGATTCGTTATAGAATTGCGTGATATATCCTCCAATATTCGTTGTAGACATTCTTATTACAAAAGTGTGGATCTGTTCAGTAAAGCGATTGGTTGGGAATGCGATGATGGCTTGTATAACTTATGTTAAGCTGGTGACATATGACATGTCGTATGACATATCACATATACATACAGCAAAACTTACGTACGCTTGAGTTGGCGGCAACTAAGGTGGAATTAAGTATCAGTTCTTTTGAAACAAAAACAATAAATATCCAAACCGCCTTGCGATCCAATAGTTCTTTTGAAGATGTAAATTCTATCATTTATATTGGCTCATTTCGGTTCTTTTCCTCCACACTAACTACATGGACAAACGTCCAAATATTCAGTACCGCTGTCATGTCCATAAGGCAGTATGCCTGTGAGATGGTTTAAGCATTATGGTGCAGTACCTAGATAATGTACGAATTTTTGCTGAGTCTTATAACCACGAATTGTCTTATTGGATTGCTACGTTGTTGCTTATATAAGCAATAAAGGAAATTTGTGAAAGATCATCTAATTTTGTGTATTATTTCGCTTCTATTTTGTACATATTTATCGTTCAGTGTATCATACATACGTTTGTAGATATTTCCGTATTGTATTGATCCCATGTAATCTGTATTTGACATTTAAATTCGTATTTTTCTGCTTTTCGTCAAGGAAGAAAAATCGAAAAACGAAATATGTATGTAATCGGAAGAAGAAAAATATTTCTTAACAATTTCCATTTCATCGTACATATGATTCAAGTACTTTTTCACATCGCTTTCATTTCCAATTCAATATGGGTGTACGACTAATTTTATGAACTGCCAACAACTCAAATTCCAATGAAAATTTCAACTCGTCAGTGCTGTAGTATTAATAAGACTTCAAAATATCAATGTCATCAGTATGATGATATGAATTGAATTTAGAGACGTAAAGAAAAGAAAAATCGAATATTTTTACCATTTTACGTGATATGGCACACATAATCGAATTATAAGACGAATGTTTCAGTTGCGTTGGAGTAAAACTGAAATGGAATGCCAATATTCCTTACCAACCCCGTGTACAATGAAATTCAATTTCATTATGAATTAAATTTTTCTATTATTATGGCTTAATTGAACGAAACGCTTCTACATGTTGGTTGTGATATAATCAGGCACAAAATTTAGCTGTTCATTAATCCTTTCAAATGAATTTTCTTGAATTACATCAACTAATTGCAATCAATCACTTAGAAAAAAATAAAACAGGCAAATAAAAGCCATAAATTAGTGTAAAACACATTTATTTTAATTTATATAAAATTATACATTCTATAACGAGGGTTGGCTTGAGTTTGGCAAAGAAAAATTAAAATTTTTATTATATTCCACCTTTGAAACTCACATTTGTATTTATTGGCTAAAGAAAGTTTCACTTATTTTTAAAATATGTTTTAATTTCGTACTCATTTATATGCAATAGCAATTTCTAACATTTTACGAATCACTAACAGGAAAATATATTTAAGTGTTGGAACTAGAAGGATAAAATTGTATACCCGTAGCAACAATTCAATAAAATTGTCGAATCTTTTAGGAAACATAAGTCAAACCCGCCACTCACGTATAAAATTAATGCACACAACATGAGTGGTGTGAGAAGCTGGGCAGTAATCCTGACTGAAGAGTTGTAATGACCAATTATGTACGTATACATGACGGCCATCTTAAACAATGTGCTCTGTAGGAATGTACTAGGTTGTTATGTAGGAAAACTTTAGTTATTGTGTCCTAATCTATATCAGAAGTGTGCGATGTCTGTGACCTTGCTGAACGTTGAAATCGCCTTAGTCTAGTAGGTAGTGTGTTGTCTTATTAGACGCGAGCTCGTGCTTCAAAACATCTCGAGCAAAATGAAAAATGGAAAGTATTTCTTTTGGTGTCTTCCTCTCAGCAGACTACTGGTAAAAAGTCTGAGAGTAAAATAAAAGTTTCTAAAAGGTAGGTCCCGTCGTTCATAGATAAATTTAATACACACACCAAGAGTAGTGTGAGCAGCTAGGTCGTAATCCTAACTGTAGGGTTGTGGTGACCAATTATGTATGTATGTATGCACTATCTTTGGGCGTGAAGAAGAAAGTTTAATTCACTTGACTGAGATGCATAATCTTAATATATGTACATACGCTTTAAACAGTTGAACTGTGTGTATTTCTTGATGACTATATAGGATTTGTCTTTGAGAACCGAATTACAAGTCGCCGTAGTCTAGTAGATAATGTGTTGTCTTATTAGACCTAAGGCCACGGTTCAAACCCCAGGTCAGACATCAAAACGAAATATGAAAAAATTTTCTTCGGTGACTTCCTCACAGCAGATTTCTGGCGAAAACTCTGAGAGTAAATAAAACTGCCATGAAAAGTTTTTCAAAAATCTATCTTTCGGAGTCGACTTTGAACTGTAGGTCCCGCCACTCATGTATAATATTAACATACACAACATGAGTGATGTGAGAAGCTAGGCCGTATTCCTGATTGAAAGGTTGTCATGGCCAATTATGTATGTATGTTATGTATAAAAACCCTCGGTGGTTTTATGTTTCTTTTCCCAGACATTTAAAAATCTTTTACAAATGGTATGGACTGCTTTCGCTGCAATTGAAATCAAATTATAATCCCAATCATATGGATTCGATATTCTAAACAAGTAGATTTGAATAGAAAATTAGTTGAGGTACGCTAAACACAATAAAAACATCACAGCAAACGCAGCAATCTCTCAAAAAGTAGAATATATGTGTGTGTATTGAAGTGATTATTATAAAGGCAACACGACAACAAGCAACGATTCTGACGCTCTGATTTTAGTTTATATTTTTATTTGCAGCAATGAGAGAATTAGTGTTAACAGTGAGAAGATTAATGCCGAGAGAAAAGTCTTACTTAAGATCTTCGGTCCTGTTCGAGTTTTCGATGATTTCCGCATCCGATCCAACAGTGACGTTGTGCAGCATATTAGCATCCAGCGGCTGCGCTGGCTCATCCATGTCGTTCGAATGGAATAGGATGCTCCGGCAAGACGGGTATTTGTTGCGGGGATCTGCGGAAGCCGGCGAAGAGGACGACCTTGTTTGCGTTGGAAGGACCAAATTGAGGAAGAACTTTCATCGATTGGTGTGACCAACTTGTGTAGACGCGCAAGAAGCAGAGTCGCGTGGAAGGATGTGTTAAGGTAGGCCGAAAACCGGTAATTGTGTTAATGGCCAATTAAGTAAGTACATGTAATAGAGGTTTGAAAAACGCTAAGTATGAAATATAACGCCAATGAAAAATGTTCTAGTGGCACCATTAATAAAGAATTAATGAATTATTATTTATTTCTCTATTTATTTGTTTTACTTATACTTTGCTGCTGCTGTCTTTATTATAATTAATGCGCATGCAACTTACATTAGGCTTCAATTACAAAATTGTTGTGCTCGCTGCGTTGCCCTTATTGTGTTTATAACATAACGTTTAGAGCTTAAACTCATTAATTATTGTTTCAAAATGTTTTCTATATTTAAACATTATGAAAGCGTTCTTTTTTGGGGGGAATTTATTTGTTTTCCTACTTTTCTGCAAATAAATTATAATTTAAAAGAAATGTGGCATATATTCCTAAAGAAAGTAAAACATTTTACAGCAAGGTTCCATTAGTTGTTTAAAAAATTGTGCATCATTTATTCTCAATAAAGAAATTGTCCCAATTATTTCTTCCAACACTGTTTATTTGATTTATATTAATTTTTTTATTTTCAAGTTGATTGATTTATTGAATTTGCATTTTTCCACAGCAAATATTTCACTAACAAATCGAAAATGAAATTCTAATTGTATAGACAATGATATGTTACAGGATTATTATTGAAACACCACCAACAAAATTTAATCATAAATACACGTAGAATTTTGGAAGAATTCATTTATGAATTCCCTGGAATTAATTCATATTTAATTGTCATTGTAATTATCATTTCCATCATTACAATCATACAAGGTAATTACCAGGCTTAGCATAAAAGTTAACAAATTCTATGGTAACAAAATAATTACATTACATTACATTACATTATAAATCAAATGTTTTATTTCATGAAAATAATACAAATATTTTAAATTTCAAATCACATATTCACTCGTTAGTAATTTTACAAAAATTTTCCTGATTTTGCTATCGAATATACATGCCCTGGCTTAGAAGGCTTACAATAGCAATTAAACAGAATATCTAACATTGGTTTAACATTAGTGTTTAATTGGTATTGTGGTTAAATAATAATAATTGTTATCGTTATTTTACATACAGGACTTAACGTAGTTGTTATTATTGTTATTATCGTTTAATTTTTGTTTCATGTAAAAACCAGAGACATTTTCAAAATATTTTCATATATCGGGTGGTTCATCCATCGATATAAATTTAAATCATCGGTTATTTCGAATCTGGCAATACTTGTGCCGTTCTATTCTGTCACAAAATTCAGTACATTATCCCCATTGAAAGTAATGAATCGATTTACGCTTGAGCAACGTTGAAATTTATTGGGAATTTATTTCCAAAACAAAGACAAAGGTATACGAAAGTTTATTGCTAAAGTTGGTGAAACTGGTTTCATTGTTGATGCGCCAAGACGTGAGAATGCGTCGTATAGTGTGTACATCCAAAAATATCGAAGCTGTGGCTGAGAGTGTGCGTCAGTATTCTTCAACATCAACTCGTCATCTTTCTCAAGAATTAAACATTTCACACACAAGTTAACGTCGAAATTTCCAAAACATTCTGAATGGAAAGTGATTTCATTGTTGATGCGCTAAGGCGTGAGCGTACTGTACGAAAATATTAAAGCTGTGGCTGAGAGTGTTCGTGAATTCATCAACATAAT
The DNA here is from genome assembly GCA_936449025.2 of Sarcophaga subvicina. NCBI lineage: Eukaryota > Metazoa > Arthropoda > Insecta > Diptera > Sarcophagidae > Sarcophaga > Sarcophaga subvicina. Next base: position 28,669,585 of record OW388084.2, read on the forward strand.
CTCTCCATCGTTCTCAAGACTTGAACATTTTACGCATCAGTTTGCGTCAAATTTTGCAACACGATTTCGGTACGGACGCATTACAAAGTTCAATTGGTTCAAGAATTGAAGCCGCATGACCATTTGCTTCGTTTTCGCTTCGCTTGATGGCCCAAAGAGAAACTGGACTATCATATTGTGATTGCAAAAAAAAAATCATCATTGCGAGTGACTGTTTGGTGTGGCTTGTGAAGCGAAGGCGTTATTGGTTCATATTTCTTTGAAAATTAGGACGGCACAACCATTACGGTGAATGGAGACGCATGATAACCGATTTTTTTGTTCACGCTTTTCATGGTATTTATGTGAACGATGTTTGGTTTCAACAGGATGGTGCTACTTGTCACACATCTCATGCCACAATCGATTTATTGCGTCAAACGTTTGATGGCCGTTTAATTAGACGAAATGGCGCTGTCAATTGGACGCTAAGAAGCTGCGATTTGACACCATCGGACTATTTTCTATGGGGCCCTGATAAATCAAAGTATTATGTCGACAAACCAGAGACATTTGAGCATTTGAAGGGCAACATTCGTGATGCAAATGCCTAGATACGACCCCATACACTCGAAAAAGTGCATGAAAATTGGCCCGATCGAATGAGGTACTGTGAGGCCAGCCGTGGCATAATATGAAATAATATTCTATTTCTTACCGCAGCAAGTGTACTTCACAACAAAAAAATTAATTTGGCAAAATTTCAAACCGTGTTAAATATAAATAAGATTTGCTTTGGAAGGATTTTTAATTGGGTTCAGAAATAGAAAGGTTTATTTTTTCATGTTCCCATTTGAGTACTTGAAATATCCTCCACATCACCTAAAGCCAAGCTAAAATATTATAGCCATTCTAGAGTGTTATTAAATAAACAAATGTAAATTGTGTGTATGGATTTATGTGTATGGAAAGCAAACTAGAAAAACGCTCAAATTTCCACACATTCATGGGTCAGTGACCACATCATATCAACTACTTAATACACTCTCTACTCAGTTATTTATTCTCAAACGTTCCACAATAGTCATACAGACTATGCGATGCAATGTACTCAAGTACTCACTTGCGTTTGGCTACAATAATAACAAATACTACCTAGTACTACCACCACTAATACGGGTTACAACATTAAATCTGGCAAAACAACAACCATCACTGGCAGCCAACAATATCAATACCGACATCATCATCTTCTACTCGGTTATGTTTGCAGACTGACGATGACTGACGACATTCAAGAAGTTCAACAGCAACAAAGTTGGTTACATTACGAGTGCATAAGTGCTTGATAGTACAAACAAAGGATGTTGGTTGCCATACATGCGGTCGTACAGAGTAATTCATTTACGGGTGTTCGATTGCCGGTAATTTGGTGTTAAAAACTTTCTGGCTCATCATCTTTCAATATGAATGATCATACCCTATCACTTGCCATATTATTGGCTTATCATTGTTATCATTGCCGTAAATATCTTCAATTCACACATCTTTTTGTTCCACCCGTTTATTGCGTACTGCCTTGTCTTGCTTCCCTATACGTTCTAAAATGTGTGGGTTTACAAATGTAAATAACTATTCGCATGTTGTTGTTGTTGTTGCATTTGTTATTATTTATTCCACATAGCAGCCATCAAGTGTTACGCTTCTTCTTCCCTGAAATCAAACGGTTGTATAACCAAAGCAAAAATCCAAGACTTTTTATGTTAACAGCAGCCAGCAGTCTGATGCATTACATACATGTTACAGGTACATTGTAATGTAACATGTTGTAGTTTAGCCAAAGGGGAATATCATGTGTATGATGTATTGTAGTTACTCTTTACATTGTAATTTATTTATTTGATTTTCTTATGTTGTTGTAGAAGAAGAAGAAGAAGACAATAAATAAATCGCAACATTTCCAAGGGAATTTTGAAAGGCGATATTTAAAAAGGCTGGATGTGTTGTTTAGGAAAATTAAGAGACTGTGGATGCCATAGTAAATTTTATTTTTAAGTGGAATTCGTGGCATGTGTAATTAGAAATTATACTTATAAGACATGTGGTTTCCAGAGGACGATGTGACGTGTCACACAGCGATTTAAGAGCATAGTCGCCTCACATGGAGGTGATCAGAACTAGCCATCGAGATCATGTGATTTAATTTTGAAACACCTTTTGTTTTGGGGTTTTCGTAAGTCGCAAATGTATGCGAAAACACAGCGGTTCTCAAAACAAATATTCCTCATGTCATCGAACAAGTTAAGCCAGATTAGTGTGCCATTAGGTTTAGGTTTAGGTCGTAGAAAAACTTTATGAAAATCCTATTTTCAAAACTATATTACAACTAAAGAAAAGTGTAAAAAAAAATTTTTAAAGAGGATATATAAACACGTATAAAGTTACAGTTTTTACATGGAAACTCAGCATGCTTGCTTTGAATAAAGAAAGTTTAAAAAATAATGAATAATTATTGTTACAAAAGTTTCGATTCTTTTCTATTTTTCTTATAAAGTAAGAGGCTTTTAAAGCAAAGTCTCTGTTTAAGATAAGCAAAGTTTCTACTCGACAATACAATACATTTTTCCTTTTCAAAGAAACATTTTTCTTGTATCAACAAGAATTGAAAAATGAGGAATAAATTTCAGAAATTCACTTTTACTTTTATTTCATGTGACCTTTATTTAATTTTTCATTTCTTGACCTACTGGCCAAACGCTAATTGGATTTAACCAATTGCTGTCGTCTATAGTTGCCTGTAAGAATCTCGGTGTGTTTTTCCATCATTGAATTTTGCTTTTCTCTCCTTTCTTCCATTTGTCTAATTCCTTTAGAGCCCTTTTCCAAGTAAAATCCTTGATAAGAATAGAAGAACAAGTAAGGAAAGAAAGTAAAGTTGCTGTAGAAAACAAAATTACATTAATTTGCTCAAACATCACTTGTCCGCTAATTAAAGTCGTGCACTTTAAAGCCCCTTCGAGCACGTAAAAGTGAAAAGTGTTTGAAAAGCGAACTACAAGAAGCAATTCTAATTTCTTTTTTACTTTCTCGTACTCTCTACAGAACAAATAGAAAAAATTTTCTGTTCCATTTTAGATTATACGACGTGAACACAAAATTCCGTGTAAAAAGTAAATTAAAAGAGTATTTTTTTTTAATTTAAAAAAACGCTTTCGTTACTGATTTAAGAATAGTTTTATAAAAAAAATCGATGGAAGTAATCGTTCACTACAAAAAGCTCATTGCTCATTGATTTACACTTAATATCACATTTGGGCGGTGATACTCAGTAAGCATAGGGGGAATAAAGGAGAAGACGAACACAGCGATTCGAAAAGTTTGAACATGGCTTGATGAGGCAGGTTTGACACTTGCCGCACATGTAACGGAGGCCGTCTTGATAAGTTGCCGGAAGATAGTGGAGAAGATGGAAGTGACCGTTGGAGGTACAAAGATCGAATCTAAGAGGGCGATAAAATACCTGGGAGTGGTTATCGACGACAGGCTGAACTTCAAGGAGCACGTGAAATACATCGGCGAAAAGGCATCTGTAACACAGGGAGCACTGGCGAGGATGATGCCAAATGTTGGAAGACCAGGTCCATTCAAGAGGAGGATAATATCGATAATATCGGTTGTAACGTCGATAATGTTATATGCTTGCCCAATATGGTCGGAGGCACTCTCCGTTGGGACGTCAAGGAGAATACTGTCCTCGGTGTATCGTCTAAGCGCGATTAGACAAGTAAGTGGCTTCAGACAATACCAACAGACATACTGGCGGATGAGATGAGGCGGATATACTCTCGCCATCTCGAGTTTCCAGAACGAACTGCAGCTATAAGGGCGGAGGAACGAAGGACTTCCATGCACAAATCACAGTCACGATGGGAGAACGGTTTAAAGGGGAAATGGACATTTCACCTTGTCCTTAATGTAACCCTTTGGATGGAGAACGAACATTGCGAGCTGAACTACTACGTGACCCAGTTCCTAACTGGTCATGGGTGCTTCAGGAAGTACCTGCACAGATTTGGTCATGACACCTCCCCTATATGCCCAAACTGTGTAGATGAGGAGGAAGACGCGGAGCATATTCTAACATGCTGCCCCAGATTTAGATGGCCCGGGGAAATGAGTTTCGGAGCAACTCGGCTTATGGAGGAGGTGTTGAATTCTAGGATTCTATGGAGTCAATACAGTCAGAGAATGGCTGAAGTTATGATAGAACTCCGAAGGCTGGAGGAACGGAGGCGAAACTTAACTTAGTGTGACCAAGCTTTAGAGTTAACCAGCCCTCCGCGAAGTAATATCTGACAGCAGTCCCGCGGGGGGAGAGTGGTTGAAGTGTGTAGGGGGTGGGTTTAGTACGTAGGCACCAGTGATGGTGAATCGTGCACTCTTTTGTTGGAACGAAAGTGTCTTTCGAAGATTCCCACCTCCGGCCTAAGACAAAAAAAACTCAGTAAACATAGAGAACGTAAGCATAGAGAACGTAAGCATAGAGAACGTAAGCATAGAGAACGTAAGTATAGAGAATGTACGCATAGAGAACGAAAGCATAGAAAACGTAAGCATAGAGAACGTAAGCATAGAAAATGTAAGCATAGAGAACGTAAGCATAGAGAACGTAAGCATGGAGGACGTAAGCATAGAGAACGTAATCATAGAGAACAAGAAGTATTTGTTAGACACCTGAATGCGACAGCTACAGTATGATTTTAAATTAAGGTTTCTCATTCCACATGCATTCCCCTTTTGAAATTGTAGTTTCACTTTTCTTTTATTTTGACACCCCCTTTTCCTAACATTCTTTTCTGAAGGACTTTAAATCATAATAAATTTCCTACAATTCTAAATTCTAAAATTCTAAATTCTTTTTCTTAACTAATTTGAACTTATTTATTATTTCTCTTTTATTTTTTTATTTTATTTCAATACGTTTTCTTTTATCTTCCTGTCTTACTTTCGTTTTTCAAACAATCCTTCATTTGAATTTTCTAAAGAAAAGAACGAACTAAAGTAGAAAGTATAGAAAGAAATAAAACGTGATTAAATCAAATTATCATTCATTTATAAATCCATGAAGCAACAGCGCAAATGAAGTGATAATTTGATAAGAAAAATGAAGATTTTTCGTCTTTTCTATTGAATACAACATAATTTTCACTTTCAACACCTTTTTTATGAAATTAGGTCAGAAAGCTTGCCTTTCCTTTTGTAGTTTTTATTTTGTTTTTTATTTTGTTTGTTCCTTGAAGGTGCCACAGAGCATTTTTTCCACCATCTTACAATTTCTTTTCTTGATTTCCACATTTTTATTAACAGGTCTACTGTAGCAAACGCAAGTACAGGCACCCCCAACAAAACGGAATATGAACAAATATTTCTTCCGCTAATTTCTCTCACCAGATCTCTGGTAAAAACTCAGACAGTAAAATAAGATTGCCATGAAAAGTTTCTCAAAAATCTGTCGTTCGGAGTCGACTTTAAACTGTAGTTTTCACAATTCATTAACTCAAATTAACACTTACAACCTAAGTGGTGTGAGAAGCTACGTCGTAATCCTGACTGACGGCTTGTATTGACTAATTACATACGTACGTACTGTAGCATTCAGCAGAATTTTAGAATTTTCCATCGGTCATAACATTGGAACTACGCCCTCTGTAAGAGCGTATTGCGTTTTTCAGTGTTGAGTTTCACTAAAAATTTATCGTGAATTTCATAAAACCATTTTAACGTAAAAACTTATCATTTCTTATAAGGCAGTTGTCTTACGTACATAATTGGTCATTACAATCTTTCCGTCGGGCCTAGTTCCTCATGTAGGAATGGACCTTTCCGAGCCTTTTGATACCGTGCGAGGTTTCAGGCAAGGTTATGCCTTATCATGCGTCCTCTTCAACTTCGTCATGGAGAATATTCTGCGAAGAGCGGAAGTGCATCGCAAGGGCCGTATTTTCCAAAAAAGTGTGCAGTTGCTTGCGTACGCTGACGACATTGACATCATAGGGCGTACCAAGCGAGATATTACTGCTGCCTTTGGTACTATTGGAACGGGAGTCTATTAATTGGGTCTGGCAGTAAATGATAGCAAAACGAAGTATATGTTATCGACAAGATCAGATTACGGCCGATAGCTATACTTTTATTAAAGGCAAGGAATTTATTTATCTTGGTTCCGGGTTACCACCAAAAATGATGTCTGTCTGCAGATCCAGCCCAGGGTCTCTCTTGCCAATAGATGCTACTATGCGCTCAATAGGCAATTGAGTAGCAGATACCTCTCTCGTACGACAAAAACTAATACTCTACACGACGCTCATCCTCCCCGTGCTTCTTTATGACGTAGAGGCATGAACCCTATTAAGCACTGAGGCAGCAGCCTTGGGGCTATTCGAGATGAAAGTCCTACTTCAAGTCTTCCATCCAATGCGAGCTGGCGATGATTTGCGTATCCGATCCAACAGTGAGCTGTAGGAGCTCAACATGGACGTTATGCAGCGCGTGTTAGCATCCAACGGTTGTGCTGGCTCGGCCATATCGGTCGAATGGAGGAGGATGCTCTGGCGAGACGGATATCTGATGCGCGGATTTGAAAAATTCGGCGAAGAGGACGTGTTTACGTTGGATGCACCAAATCGAGGAAGTCCTGTCATCGATTGGTGTGACCTACTTGCGGACGCACGCAAGAAGCAGAGGCAGGCCGAAATCCATTATGCGGGTTGTTAATGGCCAGTTATGTAAGTAAGTAGGCAGAGTCCACTAATGTTAATTGGCTCGATGTTGATGCCAATTATTGTTACGTGTTCAAGAACCAAAAATTGTTTTTTCTTTCTTTATCGTCGTATACACATTTTAAAATAAGCAAGAAAATAACAAAATATACATTTTATTTGCAGGCTTTGTGTATAAATATTAATACCCTCCATTTTCTTCTACTTCCTACATACATTACAACCCTTCAGTCAGGATTTCGGCCTAGCTTCCCTCAACACTTATGTTGCGTGTGTTAATTTTATACATGAGTGGTGGGACCTACAGTTTAAAGCCGACTCCGACTGACAGATTTTTGAGAAACTTTTCATGGCAATTTTATTTACTCGTTTGTTTGTGCCAGAAATCTGCTGAGAGGAAGTCGCCGAAGAAATATTGTTTCACATCTTCATTTTAACCGTGGCCTTACGTCTTATTAGCCAACACACTCCTACTAGACTATGGCGACTTCTATTTCCTGCATCCATGAAGTCAAATTGTAATTCGCTTTCGTTACTGCTACTGTAGCTATTGTAGTTGCAGCATTAAATAAAATTCCTTGTTTTTTTTAACAACCTAACACAATCTTTACAATATTTAAGGCTCATCTTCCAATCTCCTTTTGAAACGTTTAAATAGAAATGTTGTTTATTGTATTTATTGTTGTTTGTGTTCAGTTTGTTATAAAAAATGTTTTTCATTTAAGCCTGTATTCTTTTTATCAGAATTATTGGCACGCAAACGATGTAGAATAGGAGCAGCTATAAAAGAAAGTCGATTGAATCTGTTTGTAGCTGATTGACCTCCCTTACAAAGTGACTTAACAAAAATTATTTTTCTTTTGCATTTTGCTGGCATTTTTTCTTTTTTTAAATCCTTATTGTTTGTTTTTGTTGTTGTTTATTACCAATTTCTTGTTATATATTGGCTCTCTTATTTCATACATTTTTCTTCGAACAGTTTCTGCATTTTTATAGTCTTGATTCAAGATGATGGATGCAGAATGACTACCACTTCGTTTGAATGAGCAAATGATTCCCGTTAAAATCAACACCAATTTTGTTACTTGGAACTAGATGAAATGGAAATATTAACACAACAACAACCAAAACAACTGTTTACAATAAAAACTAAATAAATCTGAAAAAATTAGGATTAGAGACCAAACTTCTCACACCACTTATTTTGGGTCGTTAATTTCTATACATCAGTGGTGGGATCTACAGTTTAAAGACGACTCTGAACGACGAATTTTTGAGAAACTCTTCACGGCAATTTTATTTACTCTCCCAGAGTCTTTGCCAGAAATCTGCGGAGAGGAAGTCGCCAAAGAAATATTTTGTTAGAGACATCAGACCTGGGGTTGAACCGTGACCCACATACTACCTACTAGACTACGGCGACCAATGTAATCACCTACGAGATTATCACACTTTCTAATCATGCTACAGTAGACCTGCTTAATTCCAGAAGCTTAATTATTGAAACGGGAACAAAGAAAGATGGTATAGAAGATGGAGAATATACTTTGCTTGATGAACCCTTAAGACAAATTTCACTAGACAAAAGGTGAGTAATTACTGGTAATCGTATAATAAGGGTGTATGCCAGGAAACTGGACAAAATTTCTAATTCCAGACTTTTAAGAAGCTTTTCATGGCAATTTTATTTACTCTCCCAAAATTTTTCCCAGAAATCTGCTGAGGTGAAGCCACTGAGCCATCACGTCTAATAACCCAACTCACTACCTACTAGGCTACGGCTACTGAAGACTTGATAAAGTTTAATCTGTAACAAATTACCGCTGATGGAATGGAAACTAGACGTTTTCAACGATCTGAATATACATTTTAATGAAACATATCACACGTACATATGTACATCAGACTGACCATAAGCCTTTTGATATCACATGACTTATTATCAAAGGAATGTTAGTGACACTAATAACTATAATTTGCTAAAGACCATATAGTATAGAATTAGAACAAAAAGCTATTATAAAAGATAACAAATGATATGTTGCCACACTCATGAATTCAGCGGTCCCATCTATAAGAAATCTTATTGTCAGATGCCCTTAAAATATCGTGAAATCATTGCCGCCAGCATAAGCATTATGTTGTGATAAGAAGGGGCTGGACGAAGTCGTAATAAAACATTCAAAGACCTTAACTTTCTAACATAGGATCGTTCGTGATTTCATCTTTACCATTAAAGGAAATGGACAAAAATACTTCTTTCCAACATAGTAAGGGGCGTTAGTTATCTACTAGTTATAAGGCACACAAGGTTCAGATCTGTTTGTCTATCATATTACATACATAATTGGCAATTACAACCCTTCAGTCAGGATTACGGCCTAGCATCTCACACCACTCATGTTGTGTGCGTTAATTTTATACATGCGTGGCGGGACCTACAGTTTTAAGTCGATTCCGAACGACAGATTTTTGCGAAACTTTTTATGGCAATTTTATTTACTATCCCAGAGTTTTTGCCAGAAATCTGCTGAGAGGATGTTGCCGAAGAAATATTTTTTTTCATATTTCGTTTTGATGTCTGACCTGGGATACGAACCCGAGTTTTACGCCTAATAAGCCAACACACTACCTACTAGACTACGGCGACTTCAATGTCTATCATATTAGTGAGCATTTATTGCCACGCATATTTTTTGATGCATATTTTTGATGTTGTATACCAACGCAAGGCACAGATTTGTTGTTGAGTTCGTCAACCATTTCTCAGAACCACAAATAAAAACAAAACAAACTCTTGTGCTTGCTGTTAAAATGACACGCTCACTTGAATATAAAAAAAATATTTTTTCTTTTTTCGAATAACCAAGTTCTCCTTTAACACTCATCCCGACTTTCACACTTTGAATGAAAGAGTCTCTCTCTGAAAACGTCTTTTAAAACGTAAAGCAGCCCTTTAACACTCATCCTGACTTTAACACTTTGAATAAAAGAGCCTCTCTATAGGCGGCATTTGAAAAAAAACATTTTGCTGCATTTGTTTTGTTTTTCAGCTGTATTTGCATGGCAGTGTAGCAGTGCAACAATAACAAGGTTAACGGAGCTGCCATTGTTACAACATCGGGGTTTCTTAATTTAACAACAGAAACAACAACAATAGCAGCACAAGAAAGAGTCCTCAGCCGAACAATTGTGTTCTTTTGTTGCAGTTCGATTCAATTTTGTCCAGGACAGGGCGCTATCATACGAGAGATTCTTGCTAAGGAAATTGAATTGAATTGAGTTGAATCGTTTTTTAAGTGCATTGGGTTGGGTGATGGATGGTTTGAGATTTGTATTAAAGCAAGGCATTCAAAAAGTGTCAATGGCATTAATATTTAATTTTTAAAACCTCTTCAAAGGCATTTCTTTTTTTTATGTTTTGCTCATTTTTATGTTTTGCTCATCACACATACTTTGTAGTGTTGTGGCAAGGGTTGTCAATCGTAAAAGTTTTTTGAAAACTTATTTTTTCATTAATTTCTCGGTAATTTCAATTTCCAATTTGGAATTTTATTCCGTATTTATATTTTTTCTTTTATTTTGACAGTAACAACTGGAAAACAAAACTGTCTGGAATAAACTTTTCATTTCTCATTTTTTTGTTTCATTGATCCTGAGGTAACGATGCAATTACGTTAAAAAAAATACGATACATTTAATAGTCATGTGTATCGTTTTAAAGTTAATAAAGTTTGCAGTTTGTTTCTTTTGTTTTTATTGTAGCAACTTTTAAAATTTTTAAAGAAACTTTTTGTCAAATAAAAAAGTATTCAGTTCATTGGAAATTTGTTTCTTGTATTTTCGTGTGGTAAGCTTAAGTTCTTAAGGCAACTTTTAGTAAAATTTTGTTGTCAAAGAAATTTTTGTAATAGAAATTGATATTTAGAATTAATTTTCTGAAAAGTAATAACATGAGTGTGGGGATAACAAAAATTTTGCACTTTATTAGATTTTTTTGAAAAACTTTAATTACAAATCGGGTTTAACTCTTTAAGAGGAAATTTTTTATGAACTTCGATTATGAACGTACAAACTTGGATAAGATAGGAGGGTTATTATAAACTCTATAGCTTTGTGAGCGATTACAGAAGCTTAACTTTGCTAACTTGCAGCTCTCATAACGGTATCAAGAGGTTCGGACGCACATATTGCCAAGAGAATAAAAATCTCTAATAGGTAGTGTGTTGGGTTATTAAACGTGAGGCCTCGATTCAAACCCCAGGTCAGACATCAAAACGAAAATATGAAAAAATATTTCTACGGCGACTTCCTCTCAGCAAATTTCTGGCAAAAACTCTGGGAGTAAATAAAACTTGTCATGACAAGCTTCAAAAAAATCTGTCGTTCGGAGTCGACTTTAAACAGTAGGTCCCGCCATTCATGTATAAAATAAACACACACAACATAAGTGCTGTGTGAAGCGAGGGTTGCAATGACCAATTATGTTATATATGTATGCATTTATAGTCAGCGAGTACCACAATGGTTTACAGAATTCATTCTTTCGTCGTATTATTCAAATGTAACATTTTACTGAAGAGAATTTCTTTTCTATCGCTTTAGAGTTCTGTATTTCGAAAAAATATTCCCTGGAAACGATAAAATTTCCTTGATCGATCGTTTTAATATTCTTTTGTATAAAACTTATATTCCTTCTCTAAAACCATACAGAACTTGAAGCTCAAATAGAAATAATTTTAAAAAGTAAAAATTAAGGAAATCAAAAGAGAAACCCAAAATTTATAAAAGAAACCTGGCTGTTATTAGTCAACAATGACTGCACATTACCAGTAAATCCCCTTTTTTCAACAAACAAAAATCTGCTTTAAATAGGTTTTTTTTTTGTATCATATAAGGAGGTTTCACTGTATTTTATTAACATCATCAGACAAGTATCACAAATTCGTGATATACCTCGTCTTCGCAGCTGTGAAGTATACACTAAAGCGAAAACTGTTATGCTCGAACATCACAACATAAGTGAAGTATTAAAATGAGTAGAGAATTATATTCGAACGTCATAACAGACACGTCATTTTTAAAGAGACTTTTTCGAATTTTAATTATTTTCCTTTTTAAATGAAATTGGCTTTACTTTCAAGTTTTATTTGTTTACAAAAGCCAGAAGAACAATTGAAAAAATAAGCAACCAATTAAGCACTACATCTGATATAATTTATAAAATAATAAAAAATTCATTTTTTTATAATTTTTTTTATTATTCTTCCTTCTTTTATTTCCTTTTCTTGTATTGTTTGATGGCCGCCACTATTGCTTGAAAAGCTAGCAATAAAAAATTACTTTTTATGTGAATTGTATGAGCCTTAGGAGCAAGAAGTTTCCTTGTTTGAATATATTATAAATGATTTGATATTCTAATTTACTCACGCACGCTATAATAAGCCAAATAAGTTTCGAATAGTGGTCCGAAAAGTTTCCAATTTAGTAACACTTGCCTTTTAAAAATTAATCGCTATCAGGAAACCACAGCAAAACTTCATGCTATTTTCGTACAAGATCTCACTGACTATTGGGATTTGTTGGGCCAACGAGAAACTGCACGATGATGTCGATTTTGCCAAAAAAAAGTCATCTTTTCGCATGAAGCTCATTTTCATCTTGGTGGGTACGTTAATAAGCAAAATCACCGTATTTGTGGCTCAGTAAACACAAACGTGGTCTTACAAAAGCCAATGCACCTATTGGGAGTGACTGTTTGGTGGGGTTTGTGGTGCGCCCATATTGGCCCATATTTCTTTGAAAATGAGGACGGCGTAATTATTGCGGTCATTGGAGACACCTATCGTACCATGATAAGCAATTTTTTTGTACCCGCTCTTCATGGTATTGATGTGAACGATGTTTGGTTTCAACAGAATGGTGCAACATGCCACACATCTCATGCCACAACCGATTTATTGCGTCAAATGTTTGATGCCGCTTAATTGGCCAAAATGGCGATGTCAATTGACCGCCTAGAAGCCGCGATTTGACTCAGTTTGACTGCTATTAAAAAAGTTTTATGCCGACAAATCAGCGAAAATTGAGCAAATAAAGGCCAACATTCCTGCTGCCATTGCCGAGATACGATCCCATACACTCGAAAAAGTGCACGAAAATTGGTCAGTTCGAACGAGGTACTGTGAGGCTGACAGCGGCAGCCATGTGAAGAAAAACAATTGTACTTCACATCAACAAGAATAAATTTGGTAAAGTTCAAACCGATTTTGTTTTCACAATTACATGACATGACTTCAATACATTTTCAAAGAGGGTATCAATTCTAGGCCAGATTAGTTGGCAATATTCTTCTTCACAGATTACTGGCAAGAACTCTGGGAGGAAATAAAATTGCCATGAAAAGTTTCTCAAAAATCTGTCCTTCGAAGACAACTTTAAACTGTAGGTCGCGCCACTCATGTATAAAATTAACACGCACAACATAAGTGTTGTGTGAAGCTAGTTCTTAATCCTGACTGAAGGGTTGTAATGACCAATTGTGTACGTACTTATGTATTGCCTTTCACAGACTTTAAGCAGTTGACTGACTTATAATCGGATGTATCTAAAAAACTGGTTTTATGAATATGTAACGAAACAAATAATTAGAAAAATTTAATATTTCTTAACGGAGTAATGAAACAAACTGCATGTTTAGTACTGCACTTCCAGATTTTATTTTTCATCACTTCATACTACAGAAACAATTTTTTTTTACCTAAATTTAGTTGAAATTCGAAAAATACTAGAAAAAAATTACTAAGAACTTTAATTTTTTTTCTATTAAAGATCATTCATTTACAGTGATAAACAATAAGGGTTTTTAATTTATAACTTAAAATTGAAAAGAGTACTTTAAAGAAATCCAAGCTAGTATATTGAGCCTAGAGTAGGACATTAATTTTTCTTTTTTTGTTTGAATAATTTGCTTTTAATTATTTTTAATGGCAAAAGCATTTAAAAGCTTATACTAAAGTGAAATTGCTGTTGCTTTTATATTTCTTTTTAGACGAATTTGCTTTCCTTGCTTTTTTGTTTTGACCACTGGTCATTATGAAATTCTTATTTCCATTTTTATTAATAAATCTCTTAAGAAATATCGTGAATGGCAAACAACAGCAAGAGCAGCATAAACAATTATTAATTTCTTCTTTTCTTCTTTTATTCCATTTCATTACTGAATCTCTTTGTTTAATGTTTTTTAATTTATTTTTTAAACTTTATTCTATAAATTTGATTTCCACTTCCTTCATTTTGCTGCATCAACAAAAACACAAAATATCGTACTCCTACAGGCTACATTCCTAAGCTTCATGACATTACGCTTTTGATGACGCTAATGAAATTTTTAATTCGCCATTAAAAATGTCCTGTCATAAATATTTCGCAGTGGAGTTCTCTTTTACATATTTGTACATCTTCAAGCCGCTCTCTCCTCTGTCTTTTTTATTTATTTTATCACTCAACACATGTTTTTGGACGTTTAACTAAGGGCAACACTGGGGCCTTACTACATAGTTGTAAAATACATGCTTTTTAACGACTTTTTCTAATGTGCTACAATATTACAGCATAACAGCAGTGGTGCAACCTTAAAAAAAATATTGAAAAAATTTACTAAAAAAGTACGTTTTTAAAGGAATATAAAATAAATTAGAAGTCGCCTTATTAGACGTCACGAGACACGCTTTAAACTCCAGCTCATACATCTTTAACAAAACGAAACATAAAAAAACACTTCTTCGTCAACGTCCTCTCAGCAAATGTTTGGCAAAAACTCTGAGATTCTCAAAAAAATCTGTTGTTTGGAGTTGACTTCAAACTCATGTCTAAAGTTAACATACACAACATAAGTGGTGTGAGGAGCTAGGATGTAATCCCGACTGAAGTGTTGTAATGATCCATTATGTATGTATGTATGATTCGTGTTAATAAATCTTTGAAAGTAATTCGATGTTCCTAATTGCTTGAAGATCTTTTGTTCTGTTCCACGTCTTTGTGACCTCTCGAGCGCCAAGTCTTTTTGCCATCAACTAAATTAATATATTTGTGGTTACAAAATACTTAAGTTCTGCCTCCATGCAATCTATTTTACTTCCCTCATAGCTTATGTAATATGCCTAGTACCCTCCAAGCTTGTTGTACTAATAAAATTGCTGCTCGGTGTCCACAATATCAACCGTATGCGCAGCACCTGGTGTACACTCAGGTGTTTCTTTCTGGAATGCATTAATGCCTCACAGTTTTCAAGAATGTGCTTCGATGATTCATTCTCATTGTTGCAGACGCTACATGTTGGACACGAGATAAAGGAATATGTGCTCTGTTGAAACACCGACTATTAAACTCAGGTTATTTCTTGATAGCCTAATGCAGGACTCAGATATTTTATTATTGCAGCTTCCGAACAAAATTTGTGTTTGCCTCAAACCCGCATGGTTTGAGAAGATTAACTGGACTTCCTTTGACTAAGGCCATTGGGCTTATTTATTTTTTCCGTAAGTTGTTTATAATGCGGTATTCAGAGACCAAACCAAACAAACCTGCAATTCCTTTTTCTATTTTCGTCTTTGTTAAACTGTACCTTCTATATAGCCACCACTATCATCCTGAGCACGGAAGTAAAGAATTTTTGTTTCTTTACTCCTGCTTGATTGCATGATTTTATGATTATCCTTCACACTCCTTTCTTTGCAAAGTCTATTAAACTTTATAAGGTTAAGAATGAACTCAATTTGCTGGCAGAACACAAGACAAGAGAGCCAAGTGTACTACTGCACTACAATTTAATACAAGTCAGTTCAACTTGTTTTAGTTGTAGGTTGTTATCATTTTTTTTTGATAAATTTTATCGATTGTTTCTCTGCTTTCATCTTTTTTGATGTTGCTTTTATTTTTTTTTTATATTCTTGGTTTCTACAGAATTTCCTTAAATGACATTTAAAATTTTATTTAAAAATTTTTTGAGAATATGCTGTATTTTTTTACAATTAAATAATCTTTGAATTATTTATAAATTCAAAACATTTTTAATTCTTATTATTTATTTTTAAAGCTTAAGAGCAATTTATTTACGTTTAGCAATTTTTATTTGAAGTTAGTCTTTTATAGATTTTTTCTCTTGAGCCACAATGAGGTTTTCCAGCTGCCACAATGAAATGAATTCAATTTCAATCAACAGCAATACAAGACAAGTGGTAGGCATTAGAAGGAAAAATGTTTCTTATAAAACTCATAACAAAAATAACAAAAACAACAAACAAAAGGAGTAGGAACTCTTTTAAATATTCATGTCACAGAGGAAAACTACTTTATTTACGTCTAAAAGTGTTGACAGGAAGAAGGATTGTAGGCTTTTGATAAAACTCAAAGGTCAGACTCCATACAAGTATGATTACTAGTTTGATAGCACTACTGACGACACATGCGTTTTGTTTGGATTAAATGTTGCCCTCATACAAATTGCGCTCTCTTTAAGATAACCGATAAATAACGTCGATAATATAATTCCATGTCAGACATCTCCAGCAACAAGAAATTTGAAGAAATATTACTTCGGCGACTTCCTCTCAGCAGATTTTTGGTAACAACCCAGAGAGTAAATAAAATTTGGCATGAAGAAGTATGACTATAAGGTTGCAATGACCAATTATGTATGTACGTATAATAATGTAAGAGAACTGGACTCCACTTGAATCTAAACCATGTTAAAATGCAGAGCGTATCTGTGTAAGTAGTAGCCAGGCTGTCTAAACATAATAATTTGCTGTAAATAAAGACAAATAGACTGCAATGTTTGTCGTACAAATATAACACTCGTAATAGAGCAAATCCATCCTTGAGATCTAAAAACGATTATCCATTATGCCTCCGTTGTAGAGACTAACACCAGTACTAACAGATGAAATAGGGTGCTGAATCGTAATACTAGTACAGGTCAGTATGTCAATGAATTTTTGAATTTCCTACCTCTTCACTTAAAGAGCCATAGTGCTCCTGTTATCTGACCTCTATCAGATGAATTTCGACCACCGACATCCTCGAAATGAGAAAATTAAAAAAAAATAATTCCATGCAAAATATTCAAAAATCCATGATATAGGCTCCCTCTATCTTTAGCGTATGTACTAAAATGTACTTAAATTAGCTAAAAGTCCACGAAACGTAACAGAACGTACGTTCATTTTTAAAATATGCACAGCAATAAGAGTGATTACCGAACCGGAATGTAATTTAGGTTAGCATTTCCACTGCTTTTCAGATGCTAAACACAAACGTTCATTCCATTACGTTCCGTTCACGTTTGGCTAATTCTACTAATTCTCGAACATCACTTATGTTGTATGCATTAATTTGACAAATGAGCGGCGGGTTCATACAGTTTAAATTCAACTCCGAATGACAGATTTGTGAGAAACTTTTTCATAGCAATTTGATTTATTTTTTACTCACGTGCGTTCACATGCGTCGTCATGCGTTCATATGCGTTTCTGCCTAATGGCGACTTGGAAACATTCAAAAACGAATATGTTTTTAATTTGTTTCCTGAAATGAGTAGAAAACAAAATTCCAGCCTCCCATTGTGAACACTAGTGCTGTTTTTCAGAAACAGAAGCAACTTTTGTTCAACTAGTGAACAAACACACATACACATACTTTCTTCCTTTTTTTCTTACGATTAGCAAGGGCCACAAACAATCCTTACATCCAGACATACATAATTGGTCATTACAACCCTCCAGTCAGGATTATTACCTAGCTTTTTACATGACTTATGTTGTATGTGTTAATTTTATACCTACGTTGACTCTCAACGACAGATCTTTGAGAAACTTTTCATGGCAATTTTATTTTCTTCCATAGTTTTGGCCAACCAATCATCTCATGCCAATTGATATACACCTAAGCCATCATGTAGGCTTGTTCTTAGGAATACCATCTTACTCTGTATAGAAACTCTATTTCTTGTACAAACTTTCTTAACTTCTTCCGGTCCATGTCTCTGAGCTATGTGTGGTATAGTATCATACCTGAGTATCTCGATCTTACGAAAGCTGGGCAATGATACAAAAACTGCTTCATCGTTTCGCTGTCTTTACCGCAAGCCCTGTCTTCATCATTTTCCACCACGCCAATACGGTTGTAAAGCGGAATGTCCCGTAAGTACGCTTATTAGTGTGCTCAGGACGCCCTGTTTCTCTCGGTCTCTCCTCATTAGGATCGCCTCAAAGAGTTTCTAAAATTCTATCATCTGTGTCAATATTCCACAAGAGTCGATGTAACATTTTCGCCTACTTTCTCAGCATGTTCTGTGGAAAGAATATATTTTGCGTAGAGCAGTTGTAGTTTATATTTGTATTATCTTCTGTATTTCCCTTGCCTGTACATTTATCAGTGCATCTACAAAATTAGTCCAAATAAACTTCTCAATCTTTTGTAAGCCTGAGATAAAGCCATTAATGGTGATACACATACAGGATGTTCATGTACTCGTTCATTCGTATCATAATTGTAAACCTTCCAGTATGTTCATCAACAAGGGTATAATTTACCTTGCAGCCACAAAACCAAACAATAACAATTACGTTCTGGATCTTGTGTTTTTCTACCTCTCTTCCTCTACAAATTGTTTCCTACTTAAACTTTTATTCTCTTTTACAGTGGAGATTATTAGAAGTTTTCCGTTTTAAAGAGCTATGCTCATACGCTTGAAGTATATTGTATAGTTGGGTATAACAATGATACACAGAGAATAAAGATTATGATACTTAAAGACCATGGAAACAACACCAATAATAACAACTAAACTTCAACTATAATACTTCCTTAAAGGTAAAAGATTTCCTACAGAGAAACAGAAAGACATACAGACTGCCAGATAGAAATACAACTCCTACGCTAATAAAAGGCATTTTGTTGTTGGCTTGTTGGCTAACAAAACGACTGTCTTGCGGATTAAGGGAAACGACACAAAGAAAACATGGAAAATTGTTTTCCTTTTCAACATACTTAACTCTTGTTTTAATTAGGCATGATTCGTTTGTTGTGTTTTTCTGTTCATTAGAAGCACTTTGCCTATGTCATGTTTTCGTACACTTTAGTGCAGGCAGTAGAAATTCTTTTTTCGTCTATTTGTGCATATGCCAAGAAGAAAGCTTTGTTATGGTTTCATTCATCTAGTAGGTAGTGCGTTGGCTTATTAGATATGAGGCCTCGGTTCAAACCTCAGTTTAGACATTAAAAAGATGTTAGCTTAGGTTAGGTTAGAGGACGTGTACTTGTCAATTAAGACAATTAAAGTACCCGTACTTATCAATTAAGACAAGTAAAGTACCCGGACGTCGAATTGACCCATTGTACAACGTCCTAGTTTCTCATACCACTTGTGTGTATTAATTTTTATACATGAGTGGTGGGACCTAGTTTAAAGTCAACTCCGAACGACAGATTTTTGAGAAACTTTTTTCATGGAAGAAAATATGAAAAAATATTTCTTCGGCGACTTCCTCTCAGCAGATTTCTGGCAAAAACTCTGAAAGTAATATAAAATTGCAATGAAAAGTTTCTCAAAAATCTGTCGTTCGAAGTCGACTTGAAACTGTAGGTCCCGCCACTCATGTATAAAATTAACACACACAACATCAGTGGTGTACGAAACAAGATCGTAATCTTAACTAAAGGGTTGTAATGACAAATTATGTATGTATGTTTCAACTTAAATACTTGAGACCGGTTGAGGTTTTGTCTTCCCGGTCTTAGTTTTTTGGCGATGACAGTAATTTTGGCCATGAGGCTTCATTTAAATGGCCTATAAGGTCTTTAATTTAAATTGGCAGAACGATTGATTCTTTCTGGCAAGGATTGTTGTTAATTTCTTTCATTTCCTCGATTTCCTCCTTTGACAAATGAAAATTTGCCGCCCTTAACTACTATGATCCTACAGGAGTTGGTATTTTTGGATTTTTTTAACCAGGATACCTAGCATGCACAATGCTGGAAAAGTGATTGTAAAGTTAACAGGATACTATCTATGATCGAGAAAATCAAGCAATTATTATACACCTCTCTCCAGCTATATATTACATATTTGCCTTGCCATAGTTTTATTAAACAAGTTGTTTCCAACAATTCAGGTGACTGATCTATTGTAGAAAGTCTCAGGATGATATGCACGATGGCATAGTATGTTTCGGTTGCCATTTATTTTTGATTAAAAGTAACGCCCTCAGTGGATGTATTCTCGTTGAAGAATTATATGACTATTTTAAGCCTAAAAAGTTACAAATGAGTGGTATTCTTCCGGATACGTAACTGGGTTGGTAAAGGACTACTTTGCTACCACATCTACTTCGAATTGTTTATCAGGTACTATACTCGGCGAGGTTCCGCCACTCATGTAATTAAAATTAACACACACAACATAAGTGGTGTAAGAAGCTAGGTCCATAATCATAACTGAAAGGTTGATATGATCAATTATGTATTTGTATACACGGTGAGAGATAATCCGCAAGTATTCCAGGATAATCTTGCGGTGTGTTATGGATTAATTTAGTCTCAGCTTCCGTTGACGAAGAGGTTAGAAATGTCGCCTTCCAGATGACATACATACATACATATATAGTATATCATTTCCATGCCTCTATTATAGAGACTTACATTAGCTGTATCAAATGAAATGGGGTTTGGGATAGTAATACTAGTACAAGTCAACAAATCAATGACTTTTAGAATTTCCCATCTCTTCTCTTCAAGAGGAATACTGCTCCTACCAGAATACTGGCCCCTACCAGATGACTTTTGTTAAAATCTTAAAAAGTTATAACATTAGCCACTGACAACAGGCAACCTAGAAATTTGAAGAGAAAATGAAGAAGTAAAAATGAATTTCAAGCAAAATAGTTAAAAATCAATTAATGGCTACTACGAATTGCTCCCCTCTATTTTCTAGTTTGAGTGCTAGAATCAGCCATACCTCCACGAAACTTTAAGTTGTAGGTCTCGCCTCGCATGTAAAATTAACGCACACAATATATAAGAAGCTAGGTCGTAATCTCGATTGAAGAGTTGTAATGACCAATTATTGTAACACAAATGCGCTAAAATTTCTTTAAACTACTTACCAAGGAAATATTTCCTTTGATTTTTAAAATTTTACCCCCCAGACGTAATCCTTTAAGCCATAAGTATAGTAAAATTGAAATAAACATAGCATAACTGCATAAAGTCTTTAAAAGTATTCTATGAGCTCCTCTCTATTCAATAGTTTAACTTTTGAAGCCATATTGTCTTAACATCTCACTTTATTGCTGCTCCTAAATGGCAAAATTATAATGCTGACCCCCACATATTATAAGTCATCAGGGTTGTGTTACAACCAACAATCATTGGCATCATGGTCGTCATTATCGTTATATTTGGCTCTCTTCCCTTCCTCCCTCTTTTTTTGCTATTACAGCCATTGTTCTGTAATGCTTAAAGCAATATTTATACATTATTTTTGCTTTCTTTTCGACTTCCTCTATTTTTTTCTTTATTTTACCCGCTTGTTTTGTGTGTGTTTTTTTTGTCCTTAGAAGAGATTCGTTTTATTTTCTTGACTTCACAGACATTTTTTGATTTTTTTCCTTTCCATTTTTCTTTTAAATTTTTCTCTACATTTATCATCGATTATTTCAGCAACATCACAGGATAACTGAGAGTCTTTCATAAACTCCACCGTAAGTACATACCCTAATGTAGTGAACTCAATACGTACTGATGGTAGTATACCTTGGCTGCAATTTTTGCTGTTCTTACTTGGATAACATTGTTGAATTTCCTTAAACTCAGGATAATTGTTTTTGTTGCAACAATAGGAAAAAAACAGGGAGAGATTTTCTATCGTTAAGAAGACATGATACAGCAAAGCTCACTATAATGAGTACTTTGGTTATCACACAGCATCTGCATAAACCACTCACGTAACATAATTGGTCATTACAACCCATTAGTTAGGATTACAACCAAGTTTCTCACACCACTTATGTTATGTGTGTTAATTTTATACATGAGCGGCAGGACCTACAGTTTAAAGTTGACTCCGAAGACAGATTTTTGTACAACTTTTCATGGAAATTTTCATATTTGCCAGAAATCTGCTGAGAGGAAGTCGCCGAAGAAATATTTTTTTATATTTCGTTTTGCTGCAGATATTCTGACCTGGGGTTTGTACCTTGGTCTTACGTCTAATAAGCTAACACACTACCTACTAGACTATGGCGACTTATATAAGCGACATAATTAGAATACAATTCTCTTGAAGTCATATTTGGGCAATTCACACAAGCCCTTGTATCGTTGTATTCATTGTATTGTTGGACGAATATACATCCGTGTATGCTTGTTGTTGATAATTTTCATATAAAAATCCGATACACTTATACACATTTTTTTCATATGTTTTTAAAAAGTTGTTTTGGTTTCGTGCTATCAAATTATTTGAATGCCAGTAATCAAGAAGAAGAATAAAAATACAAAATATTTTCTATGTAACTTGAGTTCGCGCAGAAATTCAACGATGATTCACGAGATTTCTGTCATAAGCTGGTTTACAACTCACATATCATGACGTAGTACAGTAGGATGTGTACTGGCTTATTAGACATGATGCCACGATTCAAATCATAGATCAGACATCTCCAACAAAACGAAATACGACTTCCTCCCAACAGATCTTTGGCAAAAACTTTGAGAGTAAATAGCAAATTGCTATGAAAAGTTTCTTAAAAAATCTGTCGTTCGGAGTCGACTTTAAACAGTATGTCCCGCTACTCACGGATAAAATGAACAAACACAACGTAAGTGGTGGCAGATGGTAATCCTGACTGAAGTGTTGTAGTATTATGACGTATTTAAACAGGAAATAAGAAAAGAAGGTTTTTATTCGGTGTGCACCTATTAGACTGGTCATCTCTATTCGACGTACATCTATTGTGACCTGTACATTCCGATACCCATGACTAAAATTACAACATGACTGATTATCAACAATGTACGCATCTCATAGGCATATGTTTAGGTTTAGGTCGGAGTGGAAGCTCTGATATCACAAAGCTCACTTGAGCACGCATAGCGGCCCGTTGTGATGCCACGGGTGAACGCATATGTGTAGTGTAACAAAATATTCGAGGTATTCCTGCAAATATTTTCTCTTTATCTAGAGTCCGCTTTATTTTTAAGTGATTTTTAATTACACGGAATAAAAGATAGAAAATGTTGAGGGTGAAACCACAACTAAATTGCAATCATTAAAAACAATACTTATCTACCTCTTATATAAGAAAACATGTAGAAAATAATACGTTTTGTAATGTTTAAGAAGACAAGGAGTAAATTGCTTATCTCCCCCTCACTCTTTCTTCCCAAAAACTTGTTTAAGCAATGAATGAAAAGTCAATTTGTTTAATTAAATAATTAAAAACAATGCCAGTGAATTGTTGCAATCTAACCAAGTGTTACTTTCAAGCAATAAAATAGATTTTACACATGCATAGGGTATTCTAAGTTTAATTCGTTTTGGCTTCAAATGCGTTTTTATTGAGTCTGCCTTGCCTGTGTTCTGTGGCTGTATATAATGTCACTGTAGTGCCTATGTAGTACAAGCAATAGCTCTTGAAGTTTGAGAACAACATTCGTTGTAGACCTGAAAAAAGTGAAACCAGTCCGGCATGGGAAATTATTTCTTTACTTACGCTGTTATTTGGCAGCTGCTTAGTAATATCGGGTTATCCATTTCGTGGTTTCAAAAGTAAACGTAAATAAAAAACATATAAAATATTTTTTTCATGACATTTCTTTTTTATTGTAAAGTTTGAACGTTGACATTATGTGTGAAACACTACATCATTTAAATGACCTCCACGTGAAGTGTTGCAAGCATTGATTCTTTTGAGGTAATTTTCGACCACTTTTTGACACATATTGGGTGGTATCCATAACTTGATGAATGTTAGTTTTTAAGCGCTCAAGAGTTGAAGGTTTATCTGCATAAACACGGTCTTTCGCGTAGCCTCACAAAAACGTCTAATGGTGTCAAATCGCATGATCTTGGTGGCCAGTTAATATTGCCACGACGAGAAATTACGCGGCCAGAAAATGTCTCTTGCAATAAAGCCATATTCGCTCGAGTTGTGTGGCATGTGGCACCGTCTTGTTGAAACCACATATTCTCCAAGTCGTATTCCTCAATAGCAGGCAAAAAAAAAGTCGGTTATCATATGATCATAACGCTCCGAATTGACGATGACAGTCGTTCTATCGTCGTTTTCGAAGAAGTAAGGTCCAAGCACACCTTCGGACCAAAGAGCGTACCAAACAGTGACTTTTTCTGGATGTAATGGCCTTTCTTCAATTAGTTGAGGATTCTCAGAACCCCAAATACGACAATTTTGTTTATTAACATACCCACCGAGTGTGAAATGTGCTTCTTCACTGAAGAAAATTTTGTTCGATACGTAGCTGTGTCAGAATCACCATTTTTGTAGAAGGTTTTGATAATTTTTTGTGCGTTGTGTGATAGTTAAGCGATCCATTTTAGTCAATGTCAGACTTTCAACTGAAAAGAAAAAAATTGGTTTCACAACATAGTTTGACAGATGTCGAATTCCAGTCCCATACTTTTGAAACCACGAAATGGATAGCCCTTTACTTAGTCGTCGTAGTCTAGTAGGAAGTGTATTGGCTTTTTAGACATTAGGCGACGATACAAGTCCCCGATCCGACATCTCCAATAACACGAAATATGAAAAAATATTTCTTCGGCTACTTCCTTTCAACAAATTTCTGGCAAAAAAATTCGGGGGGTCAAAACAACTGTCATTAAAATTTTCCCAAATTTTTGGCGTTCGTAGTCAAATTTTAAATGTAGGGCAATAACAAAAAACCTGAATTTCCATAACTCTTGCTTTACATTAAATTTAAATACAAAATAAATCCCCTCATAGCCAATAAATTTAACACTCCAACAGCATTCTTCTTGTCGCTGTGACTTGATTTTGTTTCGAAATTTCCGTGAAAAGCTAAAAAACAAGAGTGAAAATTAATTTTCTTGTTGACACTTTGACATTATTTTGTGTTGAAAAATGTTAATTTTTTTCTTCTATTGTTTCAAGTCAAATAAGGGAAATAACGTCTCCTTCTGTTTATATTTCCAAAAAAAACTTGAAATCCCTGAAAAGTATTCAAGGATTCTTTACTTTGCTATAATCTGTGTAACCTTTTTTCTTTTTGAGTAACGCAGTGCTATTATGTCTTACGGCATTATTGAGAACAGAAGACACGAAAAGGATTTTATTTTTTGCGGTTAGGATAATACAGCGAATAAGGATAAATACTATTTTGAAAAGAAGTTTTTTGTTTTTGTCTCTATACAATCAGAATGTAAGTCGAAGAATTATTTATGGAAGCTAAAAGCTTTAAAAGTACAAATTCTTAGGCGTTCCAAAAGTAAGATTTGTCGAGATCATTCCAATAGTATTGGAAACAAGAAATGGTGATTAGGCGCCTAATTCAAGAAAACATTACATACGTAAATAATTGGTTATTACAATCCATGAGTCGGGATTACGACCTAGCTTCTCGCAAGCATTTATGTTGTGTATGTTAATTTGAAACATGTTTGGCGGGGCCTACAGTATGAAGACGACTTCTAACGACAGATTCATAGCAATTTTATTTACTGCCAGTGTTTTTACCAGAAATCTGCTAAGAGAAGACCGCCGGATAAATATTGTTTTTGTATTTCGTTTCGTTGGAGATGTCTGGGCTGAAGTTTGAAACGAAGCCGCAGGTGTAATAAGCCAACATACTAACTTCTAGACCACGATGACTTCATCTCATTACAAGACATGTAAATAACTGCAAAAGCTGAACTTATTTTTCGTGTTGACCGGCAATTAATTTTACATGAGTAGTGAGACCTACAGTTTAAATTCGAGTTCGAACCAGAGATCAGCAATGAATTGCTTTTTCGCTACTCATAAGTACTCATGAAATTTTGAGTATGAGTGAGTCAACAGTATTGAAATTCAACTACTCTGATTCATTCGTACTCAGTACAACATTGATTTATAAGTACCGGTTCCAATGAGTATGAGTACAACGTTGACATCAAACTCATAACATTCGAAATATGTTTGATTCATACGCCTACTCATTCAGATTTATAAATTTAGAAAAATACTTATAATACTCATAAATGATTCAAATCATTCAAACAAAATTTCCAGTCTTAGTTGTTGTTGCATTTACAAAAAAAGAAGAAAGAAAAAGACAAAGACAGCAGGCAGAGCAGACACACTACCTTCTAGTGAGTATTGTAGTGTTCGTATGAGAATCATACTTATTTTGTGATTCTTGTAAATGATGAGTAAAGAAGAGTCGAAATCATGCGTATTGTTAAGTATCCAACTTTGAATATGAGTAGTATGAGTATAATATTAAAATAAGTATGAATGCGCATAAGTATTTGAAATTAAGAGTATGATGGGAATATACTCATCTTTTCGATGACTCATTGCTGAGCTCTAATCGGAAATACAGATTTTTGAGAAACATTTTTGTGGCAATTTTTTATTTATTCTTCGAGTTTTTGCCAAAAATCTGTTGAGCGGAAGTCGCCCAAGGAATATTTTTTCATCAGAAACAGAGTATTTGTAGTCAAATCAAAAAAGTATTCGGTTTGACCCTATCCACCTAAACTTAATTGATTGTGAATTCGAAATAAATAATTCTTTTCTCGTTATAACATTCGGCAACAACATTCGTTTCGACTTTGCTATGGAAAATAATGTTCGCTTAAACTTATTAATACTGGTTTATGAAAATTATTCATGAGAGTAACCGTGTATAAATACATCTTTAAGCGTGCATGCCTCCCACTTGAGTTTCTTCAAAAGCCTTATAAATATTCCATCAATTTGAGAAAATATGCGCATCAAAAAATTCTTTTCTTATATTAAAAAAACAGATAAACATTCCCACTCATTTGTCATTTCAATTGAAGCAATCATTCAAATCATCATTCAAAGAATTCATTGTTAATTTGAACTGATTGGAATATGAATGATGATTTCAGTCTGAAGGGTACATAAATTAATGAGATGCCTGAAATGAAAAAATTTCCTAAACTCAATAATTTGTCCCACAGAAAAACAAGAATATAACCAAGAAGAGAAATTAATATTCCTGTTGTTTTACTAATTTGTTGTTGTTGCCATTATTATTGTTGTTTTTACGCCCACTTTTTTATTTTTTTTTTGTAATTATGGCTGATTATTTAGTAATAAATCATTGGCACAAAAAAATAAAATTTTTTGTCATCAGCTTTTTTTAATTTATGCAAACATCTGTTAATTCTCACAACTACAATTACAGTTTTAATAAAAAAAATATTATAAAAAATATTATAACAACAATAACAAGAATTGTGAAAATAAAGTGAATAATGTTTTTGTTGAAAATGAAGGAAAAAATTTAAAGTTTTTGCTCACATTGTTGCACTTAGAAAGGGGAAATTAAATACAATTCCATGAGGCAGAAAAGTTAGGATATTTGGCTGGAGTTGTGATGAAACAAGCCAGAACGTTGCAGTTCGTTTCATACGACCTTATGATATCGTACACCATAAGGAACATTTTGCAATCATAAGTTGATATGCTTTCACTTATTGGCCAGGCATGGGAATATGCTGAAATGTGTGGAGGATGGTGATATCGCAGATATCAGAGATGCAATTGCTATAATCCAATCAGTATGAAGATCATCAAAATGACCGATAGGAGGACGCAAAGTACTAGCATTTCTTAGGTTAACTGAATTTTAGTCAAGAGTTAGACCGCAGAATGCTGCTACAAATCCTGTGTACCAAATTTCACAAAGTTAATCAGAAACTCGTTAACTGCGCCAGGAATATTTCATAGTTTTATTAAGACTAAATTTTGTCTTCAAAATGTTATGAATGGAGTCGCCGTAGTCTAGTAGGTAGTGTGTTGGTTTATTAGACGCGAGGCCACAGTTCAAACACCAGATCAGACATCTCCGACAAAACGAAACATGAAAAAATATTTCTCCTCCCTCTCAGCAGATTTTTGGCAAAACATCTGAGAGTAAAACAAAAAATTGTCATGAAAAAATTTCACAAAAATCTGTCGTTCGGAGTCAACTTTAAACTGTTGGTTCCACTACTCATCGTATAAAATTAACACACACAACATAAGTGTGAGAAAGTAAGTCGTAATCCTGGCTAAAAGTTTGTAATTTATGTATTCATGTATATATGTTGTATTCATAGCTGCCAGATAAATGAGGCAACAATTCGTCAAATATTTGAGAAAAAATCGTCAAAATCGTCAAAGACGTTTATTAAAATCGTAAAAAAATCGTCAGAAAATATAAATAAATAAATTAAAATTATTTTAAAACCAAAATTATTTCTTTTGTTGTAAAACGTATGAAGTCAATGTATCTACATATCTGAGTTCAACATTTAACAAAAAAATTAAAATATAATATATAATATAATAACATAATAATAATGGAAATTAAAAGCTAGCGTCCCTCATCTTCATTTAATATTTTTCTTCCAAAAATGAAGAAATTGTGATCATTGGTGCCTCAACGTCTGTTTTGCGGTATCTCGACCGTGTACAGGAGAGGCCATAGTATCTCGTTAATGACGGTAGTGCATCCAACTCCATTGAATCATTGGAGCATCGTTGCAATGTGGTTTCTGTTTCACTGTTCTGTCGCTACTATAAAATGGTTTTGCTTGAATGAAATAAGGAACATTTTCTCGAAATTTTTCGGCCAGCACATCCCTATGTGTTCGATTGGCCAGTGGATCGCACACTGCATTACAATAAAAATACGGTTTTTAGTGGGACTGTGTCGGTATGTGGAACTCAATTTCTGCAGAGGTCTATCCTGTTACTTGTGGTATAAAAATATACAAGGCTAGAGTCCATAAACACTGATCTCTCTTTCCTTCTTCTCATAACATAGTTCCAAACTCAATGCCATCCATCCCCTGAGTGCTGGTGGTACAAAAAAAAAAATAACGGCGCTTGCCCTTGGTTTTCCGATGGCAATATTAGAAGCTATACTAGAATTTTTTAAAAAATAGTCTGCAACGACAATTATTATTCTCGACTACGAGGTTATTTAAGAGTTGTAATTGTTCAGCTTTTAAGTGATTAAAAAGGAATAAAATACAGAAAAATCATAACATGTATTCCAAAGTAACTTAAAAATATAATACTTAACTCCTTGTTTTTACTAACATAAATCTCCAATTGTAACTATTGCAAAGTAAATGCAAAGCTTAAAGTGGCTTTTAAAATGTAAATTTTTAATTTTTAAAAATCGTCAAAATTAGGGCATAAATCCGCGGCAGCCATATAAATGAAATAAAAGTCCATTTCCAACCGGAGCAGTTGTAGTTCACAGCAAAATAATAAATTTATCAAAATTTTAAACTATTTTTGTTTATTACATTTAAAAAAAATTTTAGATCGACAACCCATTATATTTACTTACATTATGCTCATATTTTTAATATGTATGTAAAATTCATAATGCAGAGAACATATGTGACGTATGAGTTATATTTAATTCCATTAGTTTCATACATGACAAAATCGATTTTTTATTGCATACTTTTCAGGGTAACTATTCCAGTACATGTAATATGATGCGTATGAGTAATATATTTCAAACCCAATTAAAAAGATAGTATACCCCATAAATCGTAAAGAATATGACTTAAATTTTTAATTTCTAAAAAATCGTTAAAATAAGTGCATACATTGTCAAATCGTCAATATGATATTTTTGGAGCTCAAAATTGTCAAAATGACGATAAATCGTCAAATCTGGCAGCTATGGTTGTATTATGAGAGCGACTAATTGTGCCCTATGGTGAGAACTACCTGACCAAACAAAAAGTATAAAAAAATATTAAAAAGTGCCACTCGAAAAATTAAATTCTGACTGCCCTTATAGACTTGAACCAGGTAAAGAAATATCTGCAAACAATTTGCTCAGAAGGATATTTTCCATCTAAGTATTCGGGTGGTCAGATACTACAGATGCAAGTAATGTATGATACCTTTGCGCCAGTATATTGGATTAAGCTCTACTCCTTCTCAAATAGCGGCTTCTACCTAACCTTTCCATGACGTTAGTTGCTGATCCATCGTTCCTATTGGTTCGGGGTTAAGATGTTTACTGAATGCATAATTGTATGCGAAACTGAAGTCTCTTAATTCTTTCTTTGTCTTTATTTAACAACGTACATAGTAAATATAACTAAAAGGAGCTTTAAACAAACTTTAACGATGTAAATATTACGTTTATTACATCAAAACAGTCGTATATTATAATTCCAATTCAAGTTCATTGTACCAAATGAACTGATTACATTCAATCTCTTTCCCCCAACATATCTGGACCACAAATTGATTTCTATTTGCTTGACATACATACATTTGTGTATTAAATTGTAATTTGACCATCATAACACTGCAACATTAGGTTTTAATTAACTTTCCAACACAATTACATTACATTAGCAACAACAACAACAACAAGAAGAACAATAACCAACAGGAATAACAGCAATAATAATCGAAAATAGTAATTACCACAACCACATAACCAAATTCAAAACTAGAAATTCTGTACAAATACCCCTCTATGCTATTAACACACACTTTTCGTTAGTTCCCCCAGCTAACGACTAATAGACAGTTGTTGTTGTGTTTTTGTCCATGCATTTATGACAGAAGTTGAAAGTCTTTCAGCTTTCAGTGGTGCGAGAAGCTAAGTCGTCTGCAGTCCGACTGCAGGGTCCTAATGATTAGCAGATGTATGTGTGTATTTGTGGACTCACACACAATGTCTCCAATTTGCAAGCAACACTAGAAGACCTGAAGAGTTTAGCGCCTAATATTGGATATGATATGAAATCATGAAAGATCAAAAAACTTATCAACGTTAGCATAGAGAATATCATCGAATAACTTGAAACAATCAAATAATGCCTGCAAACACGGCAACATAGTAACAATGAATTCTGTGGTAGAAATATGCGTCTCTAGTAGGCTAAATATCATGTTTAATTACATGAATATGAATCTTGACTACTGAACATACCAACAAATCATATGCAAAGTATTCTGACCCAGCAAGTAAAGCAATACAGATTCTTGATCTTTGCTAGTGAGGAACCCATAACGATGTAAATTAAATGCAGCTGAATGAAGTAAATTCGCCGTAGAACCCCAGGTCAGAAGTTTCAAACAAAACGGAATATGAGACCATATTTCTTCGCTGACTTCCTCTCAGCGGATTTCTGAGGGTAAATAAAATTGCCATGAAAAGTTTCTCTAAAAATCTATTGTTCGGAGTAGACTTTAAAATGTAGGTCCCGCCACTCTTGGATAAAATTAACGCACACAACATAAGTGGTTGTAAGAGTTTTTGAGTTTTTGCTGGGAAGCTGGTCAGAAGAGTCTACGAAGAAGTATTTTTTATACTGGGGTTTGAACCGTGGCGCCTCAGATCTAATAAGCCAACACTCTATGAGGTTCATCGGTCATACTACCCGCAGGCATCAATTGTATCATTTATCCTTAAAACTAAAGAGCTTGTCAAGCTCAACAGGTTTGAAAATAACTTGAAGACTTGTGGATAATTTTCAAAAAAAATGTTTATGAGCCCCACACTACACTGCATACATATCACTTAAACTACGTATATAATAATAAAATAAAAGATTTCAGCATATATTCCAGTTCGCCATCCTTCTCTTAGCCACTGCAGCTCATGACCTAAACAAATGAAAATTATTATTATGACCGGAAAGTAGGTGTGACGAATGAACATCAGGTAAATCAATGATTTACAAGGTCCTTTAAGGGGAAATGTCCTTAAAAGTCACAATATTACAAATGACAACAACAACAGAAACATTAGTGATGATAACTGCAGCAACAACAACAACAACAACAACAACTACAATAATATTAAGAGCAGTTATTTACTAAAATTATACATTTTATGTATTTTATGGGGAATAGATGTGTATGTGTGTTGTAGATAATATTTTGAGTTTCCGGTTTTCAATATATGTGCCACAACTGAACGTATATTTAATAACACCTTGTTTTTTTTTTTTGTTGTACAATTTTTTGTTGTTATGGTTTTCGCGCACCAAAGATTAAATAAATTTTCACGTTTTGTTTTCGTTTATTTTTTTTTTCTTCATGTTCACTTCACATTTGGTTCTGCTGCCGGTGTTTTCGTTTTTTTTTTTTTCAATTTCATTCCATGGAAGGTTTTGTTTAAAAATCGTGTTAAATTTTTCTGCTTCATGTAGCATGTAACAACTGCAAATATGTTGTATACCACACCATATGCATACATACATATGTATGTCCACATATTCATATAAACGTACACATATCTTCTGGTCAGGTATTTGAAATAATTCTGCAATCATAGAAAAATACATACAGAAACAAAGAGATATGATAGCATATGTATGTAATACGTTTATATGTATTTGCATAACTTTTGGTAGCCGGTGGTACGTGAATATATCAGAATGTGTGCATATGTACATGTTTGTTTAGTTAGTGTATGTGTTGTTAATACTTTTGATCTGTTAACAATATATCCGTCGCATATTGTATTTGTTTTAGATGGCCATTCATGCTTTACAGAGTCGAAAATATAAAGAATACAGGGTGAAACCACAAGAGGTGGTATTTGCAATTAATAGTTAATCACCATCAGCAAATCAGTGAATATTTAAACTAGTTAGCCCCTCAACATATTTCTGAGCTCATATAAAACGTATTTCATAAAAATTATGTAATCAAACTTTAGTTGGCAATTTCATAACAAATTTCAGCACCTTACGTAGGCAATCTATTTATTTTAATTAAAAGTAGCATTCAGTATACCTTCTAGATATATGAATTTGTGATAAATTTACCATTGCTTCTGGTGTGAGGCAACGTTTTTTATTCAATTTTTTTAACAATGAAAAACTGAAAATTGTTTTTAAAACCGAAAAATATTTCCATCATATGGCTGTCGCGGCTGGTCTTACAGTACCTCACTTAATTGAACCAATTTTCGGCCATCAAACGTTTGACGAAATAAATCGATTGTGGCATGAGAAGTGTGGCAAGTTACACCATCCTATTGAAACCAAACATCATTCATGCCATGAAGAGCGGGTATAAAAAATCGATTATCAAGGTACTATTAGGTGTCTTCTTTGACCGTAATGGTTTTCAAAGAAATATGGGCTAATGATGCCTTCGTTCCCCAAACCACAGCAAACGGTCACTTGTAATGGGTGCATTGGCTCCAGTAAGACCACATGTGGGTTTTCTGAGCCCCAAACACGACAATTTTCCTTATTAACGTACCCACCAAGATGAAAATGAGCTTCATTCGTAAAAATGATTTTTTTCTTTGGCAAAATTGACATCATTGTGCAGTTTCTCGTTGGCCCGTCTAGCGAAAAGAAAATGAAGCGGATGGTCATGATGCTTCAACTCTTAAACTAATCGAACTTTGTAATGCCTCCGTACCGAGATCTCTTTACAAAATTTGACGTAACCTGATCAGCAAAATGTTCCACTCTTGATAACGATGGCGAGATGATGTTGATGGATTCACGCAAATTCTCAGCCTTTTTCGCATTGTCGCATCAACAATGAAACCAGTTTCACGGACTTTAGCAATAAACTTGCGTTGCTGTTGATCCTTCTCTGCTACCAAATATTGTAGGACATTTTTGTGCAATTTTCGGACAATTGTCCTTTCTTTTGGAAGTAAATTTCCAATAAATAGCAACGTTGCTCAAGCGTAAATCGATTCATCAGGTTCAGTGGAGAAAATATACTGAATTATGTGACAGAATAGAATGATATAAGTATAGCTAGATTCGCTATAACCGATTTTTCAAAGTTAAACCGATAGATGGCCCGTCAGATACTTACATTGGCCATTAAAAAAAATTGTCGCACAATACCCTTTCTTTCTTTCTCCTATAAACTATCTTTCTTGTATTCCAGCACAATGCATTACATGAATAGGGGACATTCATCGGCTGAGTGCTTCATATAGTTTGTTTGATAGACGTTGTACTTCATGATTTGAATAGAATCGTACAAAAATCAGAAAAATTCACTACGATTTGGTTCTTGATTTGCAATGTTTTCTTGAATTGGGCCCCGAATGACTATTTCTTGTTTCCAAGCCTAAAGAGATATTGATCCAACAATGAAACCATCTCATAAACAAATCTATTTGCATGACATCGACAAATCCTAATTCCTATAGGACCCAACAATTTTTATTTTTAAGGCTCCCAAACAGGACTGTGTCTTCCTCAGTTGATTCTCTAACTTACATTCTGATTGCATTAAGAAAAGGACAGAATACTTCTTTTAAAAAAATTGTTTAACTTCATTCCCTGTATTATCCCGACTGCCAAAAATAAAATCCTTTTGTGTCTTCTGTTCTCAATAATGCCGTAAGACATAATAGCATTGCGTTACTAGAAAAGAAAAAAAGTTACACAGATTATAGCAAAGAAAAGAAATGCGACGTTAAACAATTTTCAAGGATTTAAAGTTTTTTGGAAAATTAAATAGAAGCAGACGTTATTCTTCTTATTTCACTTGAAACAATAGAAGAGAAAATTTAACATTTTTTAACACAAAATAATGTCAACAAGTATCAACAAGAAAATTAATTTTCACTCTTGTTTTTTAGCTTTCCACGAAAATTTCGAAAAAAAAAGCAAGGCACAGCGACAAGAAGAATGCTGTTGGAGTCCTAAATTTATTGACTTAAATGGGATTTATTTCGTATTTAAATTTAATGGAGAGCAAGAGTTATGGAAATTCAGATTTGTTTGTTTGTTTAACGCTCGAGAAAAGTAAGCTTCTTTCCCAAAAAAATTTTAAAAACTAAAGACTTTTTGACTCTGCTAAGAAGGTAAAGGAGCACAATGATAA
Source organism: Sarcophaga subvicina (assembly GCA_936449025.2). Taxonomy (NCBI): domain Eukaryota; kingdom Metazoa; phylum Arthropoda; class Insecta; order Diptera; family Sarcophagidae; genus Sarcophaga; species Sarcophaga subvicina. The sequence continues at coordinate 28,704,464 of OW388084.2, forward strand.
ACATCGTACTGGCCTGAAAACTTGGCCTCTAAAACTGTTTAATTTTGTGCAGTCAATAATCGGAAACACAATAATGACCTGAAGATTTTGGTTAAAGACCTATTATTGGAATCGAATCATGTTCGAAAACAACAGTCATTGAACTCAAATACGATCACATGAGAAGAATTTATTCATCTTATAATATAACAAGTAGTCCAATAGGTACTGCGTTAGCTTACTAAACGTTAGGCCAGGGTCAAACTCTAGGTCAGACATCTCTAACAAAACAAAATTTGAATATTTCCTCCGGAACTGCCTCTCAGCAGATATCTGGCAAAAACTCTGAAACAAAATAAGAAAATTGCCACGAAAAATTTGCACAAAAATCTGTCGTTCGAAGTCGTCTTCAAACTGTAGATTCCGCCACTCATGTATAAAATTAACACACACAACAGAAGTGATGTGAGAAGCTAGGTTGTAATCCTGACTGAAGGGTTGTAATGACCAATTATGTATGTACGAGTATGTATGTATGCGTATTAAGATGAGAGCTTATCCATCCATTAAACACGAACTTGTCCACGTTAGTCTAGAATGTTGAAATCCAAAGTATTTAGGTGGAATAGAATTCAGATATCAGATGCTTTGACTGCGATGTGCCTGGTAACCCAAAATACATTTGAATTGCTTCGATTGCTATTAATTCAATGCTGGATTAAATACGTATCTGTCGTGTCACAAAGCTTTTTCAACACTGTAATAGGCCTTCAATCATATCCGATTAAGTTGAAAATCTTAGTCCATGTTAGTTTTGATTGTAAATTTAAGAAAATCTTGGGAACAAAAAAATCTGTCGTTCGGAGTCGACTTTAAACTGTAGGTCGCACCACTCATGTATAAAATTAACACACACAACATAAGTGGTGTGAGAAACAAGGACGTTGTACAATAGGTCAATTCGACCTCCGGGTACTGTACTTGTCTTAATTGACAAGTACACGTCCTCCAACCTAGCCAAACCTAACCTACGAAGAAGTAGGAGCAACAATAAACCTTTTCCCCATTCGATGACACAGCTTTTAAAAAATTAAGGGACTTCAGTCTTGCACAACGTTCATACATTCTGTTAACAGGCTGATCTCGAACTCCCACAGGAATTATACTTCAACAACTGTAGTCACAGAAATGTTAGCCGCTCTTTGATAACAAGTAGAGCTTACTTCAATATACTACCGCTAAGGGTGCCATATATTACTTGGATCTGCTGCACTAGATGCCAGTGCAGTCTGCTGTTTCAAACCTCAATTTAGCGTCATCACGAATTCTTAAGCCTCTTGAATCAAAATCAATGTGGGTTTTTAATTTACAATTATGGGACTAATGACCCATCCAAAAAGTGCCCTGCTATTTACCGCCTTCCAGTGTAGACAACGTCGACAACAAACATTAAGGAGAGAGCAGAGAGTGCCAGCTCTTTGGAAAGCTTGGAGTAGCATGCAAAAAGTTTCTCATCACTACACAAAATACAACCACACAATCTATTTTCGCAAAGACAACATCAGATTGATATATTTTTATGACGAGCACACGCTTATCCAGAAAGTGTGGCAAGTTATGTTGCCAATAAAACAAAAAATTTCCTTTAAAAACCAAAAGTATGCCATGACAATCTTTTTAAAACATTTTAAAAGCTTTAAATTTCCATACTTTAAAAACCAACTATGCTATGATAGCTTACTGGATTCTAATGTGAAAATAGAACCAAAACCTCAAAGAAAATGAAACTTTTGAAAGTAAATCCCTTTGAAATAATACCAAAAGACTTGAGTGTTATTCTGTGCTCAGTGAACTTAAGAAATCTTTAGTTCAAACCATGTTATCCAACTGTTTTGCATATTTCCGAAGAAAAAATAAAATGAAACAAAAAAAAATTGGAAAAAGATTTGTTGGTAAAATATGCTTCCATTCGCTTAAATGCTAATTTAATTTCAAGTTTTTTTTTCTTCTGTTATACATACATTCGTTGTATGATTGTTAATGTCTGGTATGGATTTTTAGCAATTTTTCTGTAGTAGAAGCGTACGAGTAGGGCAAGAAGGTGTAGCTGTTGATGGCTTTTTTACTCACTTTTAGAACTTAGCTCATAAATATTCATAACAAAATTCCCTTTTAACATAACAAACTATGATATGTGATTGATTTTTACTTGTTATTTTTTTGTTCGTGTTTATAATAACTTACAGGGTATTTGTAAATGGGATATAATTTTAAAAAATATGTCTTATATCCTGCTATTTACCAACCATTTTATTCAATACTCACATCGTAATATTGTACATACATACATACATAATTGGTCACTACAACCATTCAGTCAGGATTGCGACCTAGTTTCTCACACCACTTATGCTGTGTGTGTTAATTTTATACACGAGTGGTGGGACCTACAGTTTAGAGATTTTTTGAGAAACTTTTCATAGCAATTTGGTTTACTCTCAGAATTTTTGCCAGAAATCTGCTGAGAGGAATTCGCCAAAGAAATATTTTTTCATTCTCGTTTAATTGGAGATGCATGGCCTGGGGTTTGAACCGAGGCCTCACGTCTAATAAGCCTACCTACTAGAGCACGTCGATTTCAATTTTATTTATCAGTAAATTTTATATTTATTATCCTCAAATTCCTTTCTCTTAAAAAAAAAGGTTCAACTTCTCAAAATAATCAATATGGCACTATAGTATAATACATCTCTGTTCTTCTCGTTTAAACTTAATTTTAGTTTCCTTTACATACAAGATACTTTTAAGATTTTTTATTTAACAACCGAAAATTAATTGCGTTCTTTAGAAATAAATATTGTTTGTGTGGTTATTTATAATGTTGTTTTCATTAAATCTCGTTTTAAGTGGTTACGGTTTAATAATCAAAAAACTCAATAACTTTAGATCAGAACAAGAGAGACGAAATCACTTTTTTGTGTTAAATTTACAAATCTCATGGAAAATTCAAAATGGAATAAAACTCCTACATCATATTGTTTTTCACATTTATTAGTGTTTTGTATATTTCCTTATCTTCAACTACCTCCACAAAAACCACCAACTCAATTACAAAATCCTTTCATTTGACCATTAATCGGAAAAAAACCCTGGAAACAAAAATAAATCTTAATAAACCATATCACAAAAAATAACGAAAAATTTAAAACAACAACAATAACCACTCTATTTTCCATGCTATTAAATTGTGAAAACACACACGCAAATATTTGCTCAAAACTTTTATATTTTATCCACCCTCATATATACACCAATCAACCAAATGAATCAGTTTTACTCACATTTATTCCATATAAATAACAAATAATACAAAAAACCTAAAATCAACAATAATAACAACAAATTTGCTTTTATCTATTTCGGCCATTATTTGTTATACCGTTTATAGCCTTCTTTCATCTTTTTAATTTGAATTTTGCGATTTTTTTTTTGGTCTTAGGAAAGCTTAAGAAAGTCTATTTAGAGAAATTTGCTTTTCTCTTTCTACAGGTCCATACAAACATACACACAGTTACTAAAGTATACATACGGTTAACAAATTTCAAAAATTTTTTAGCCAATCCGTTTTCGTTGAAAATCCTTATAGTTTCCTCGATTTTAAGACGGTCTTTTGCATTGGTTAAAAAATTACTGAAATGGAACTGAATTGTGGCCGTGTACCAATGCAAAAGACCGTCTTAAAATCGAGGAAAGATGTCAGACAATTATAAAGATTTTCAACGAAAACGGATTGGTTAAACAATTTCTGAAATTTGTTAACCGTATGTATACTTTTATGGCTGAGTGTATGTATGTAATTCGCCATTTGAACCATTCAGCCAGGTTTAAAACCTTGCTGCTCACACCACTTTTGTTGTGTGCGTTAATTTTTATACATGAGTGGTGGAACCTACCGTTTAAAGTCGACTTCGAACGACAGCTTCTCAGAGAAACTTTTTCATGACAATTTTATTTGCTCTCAGAGTTTTGGCCACAAATCTGGTGAGAGGAATTCGCCGAAGAAATATTTTATTATACTTTCGATTTGTTGGAGTTGTCTGACCTGAAATTTGGGCCCACGTCTAATAAGCCAACAGGCTGCCTACTAGACTACGACGACGCCAATATAACTTCAATTAAATTAAAGTTTAAAATTTAATTAAATTAAAATTAATTAAATAAAGGCTAAGGCTGATCGCAAAATGCGATTTTTTGTTAGTTTTTTTTTTGCATATTCTAAACGGTATTTTGCTGCAGAATATTAACGTCAACAAATGTTGCTTATGGAGGGTAACATCAAAATTCACAAAAATCGCCTTCTACTCTTTCACTTTTAAAGAGGACTCTTTTTTCTTAAACAATTTTATACAAAACCTTAATAAATAAATAAAATAAATAAATAAATAATAAATAACGTGACGTATACGCAATACGGTATTATATAGTACAAAATGATAATATTACGTATACGCTATACGTACATATGAAATATTGTTAAATACTACTATGTACGTCAGTTCAACCAAGTTTTTAACAAAAAAAAAAAAAAATAACTTTATTTTATACATTTTTTCTTATTATAAATTAAATTATTTAAAAAAATAAATGAAAAGTAAAATCACCAGAAAAAGCAAATAGGAACTGCCCATTATGTGCATCAGCAACTGAAAATATAATACTGACATACGGCAGTCTTAATTTTACCAACGCAGTCTGAACACCAATTATAAATTTATCAACACGTGCATCTATTTTATAAGGGCCATCAACAATTAATCCGAAAATGAAAACGTTTTTGAAAGTGTTGTTGAAGTCGCCGTAGCTAGTAGGTAGCAGAGGTCAGCAATGAGTATTCAAAACGATGAGTAGATTCGAATTATACTCATCATTTCTGATACTTATACGCATTCATACTTATTTTTGTCATACACATACTGCTCATATTCAAAGTTTGAAGTACCCATAGTACTCATACTTAACAATACGCATGATGTTGTTGATTTAGACTCTCCATGACTCATCGTATACACGCATAAAAAATAAGTATGATTCCCGTACGAACACTACAATACCCACAAGGTTATGTGTTTACTCTGCTTGCTGTCTTTCTGTATAAATCTTTCTGTATAAATCAATGTTGTACTGAGTACAAATGAATCAGAGTATTTAGATTTCAATACTGCTGCCTCACTCATACTCAAAATTTCATGAGTACTTATCAGTAGCGAAAAAGCGATTCATTGCTGATCTCTGTTAGGTGGGTGGTGAGTTATTAGACAAGAGCCCGTGGTTCTACCCACGGCTCACACATCACCAAACAAGTGTAATGTTTAGAAAATATATATTGCGGCGACCTTCTTTTAACAGTCATCTGGCAAAACCTCTGAGATTAAAATAAAAAGTGCCATGAAAAATTTCTCAAAAATCTGTCGTTCGGAGTCGACATTAAACTGTAGATTCCACCAATCATGTATAAAATTCATACACACAACACGAATTGTGTGTGAAGCAAAATTTTGATCCTGAGGATTATAATGACTAACTAAGTAAGCAGTTGTGAGAGCGTAATCATTAAACACTATTTAACTGTGTTCTCGATTCTTGCTAACGCCTTTCCAATTAGCCGTAAATTCTGGTAGGGCTTGATAATACTCTTGATAACTACTAATGATATTGATATCACGAAATATTCGTTGTTAAAAATATTTTACCGCATACAAAATCATGTCAATTTTTATTTCAATTCTCTTGTATAACATTTAAACAAAACTTTATAATTTTAGAAAGCCAATGGGATCAAAGAGAGGTCGCCGAAGTCTAGTAGCTAGTGTGTTGGCTTATTAGTCGTAAAGCCAGGGTTCAAACCCCAGGCCAGACATCAAACAAAATACAAAAAATTTTTTTCGGGGACTTCAACTCAGCAAATTTCTGGCAAAAACTCTGAGATTAAAATAAAAATTGTCATGACTAAGTTTCTCAAAAATCTGTCAGCCGAAGTCGGCTTTAAACTGTAGGTCCCGCCACTCATTTATAAAATTAAAAAACACAACATAAGTGGTGTGAGAAACTTGGTAGTAATCCTGACTGAAGGGTTGTAATGACCAATTATGTATGTACATATGTATGTAATAGGGACAAAGAGTGAATGATAAATGAAATTAAAAACTAACAAACATGTTTTCTTTTCTCCGAGGGAAAATGTGATAAAAGAAAAATGGTACTTTTCAGAACCATAGAATATTTAAAAAAGAGATGAGATTTTATTCAAACCGAAACTTATTACGAACTTGTACAACAATAGTCACTAGGCTAATGAATGCATATGTATATTAATCTGTGGATGCTCAAAATTCAAATGGTTTCCACAATTAACCATTTGATGGTAGATTAAAGAACCTTGAGATGATCTACTAAAGAACATAGTATTTATTGTTGAATAAAAGTGAACATATTTTAAAAATTTGTTTTATTTTATTAACCAAACTCGTGTGTTACATAAAAAGAAATTAATGTTCTTCCCATACTATCCCATGCCTATTTTACAATTTTAGATTAAAGTTGTTCTTATCGGTTTATAACTAAATATGACACGCTCAATGTAAAAAGTTTATTTGGTTATAAAATTTAAGTTCTGAAACATTTCTCAAAAATGAAGAAACAAAAAGGAAATCTTCAGGTCATAATCCTCTAGTAAAAGTACTAAAAGAAAATGGGTAACACGTACTTTTATAGCTGCGGTCAACGGTACTGCTGCTGCTCCTTATGTTGGTGTTTATGATTTAATAATGCCTGCTTATACTGGTCATTATATTCAATAACCATCATGTACAACTAAACTAAACCAACAGCAATTCGTGCTATTGGTGGCACGAATCATAATAACGAACAACATCAGCAGTAGTAGTATTAGTTTGCCCAGTAAACTATACTCACGCATACATACATACATATATAATTGGCCATTACAACCCTTCAGTCAGGATTACGGTCTAGCTTCTCACACCACTCATATTGTGTGTTTTAATCCTATACATGAGAGGCGGAACCTACAGTTTAAAGTCGACTCCGAACAGTTTTTTGAGAAGCTTTTCATGGCAGTTTTTATTTCATTTCAGAATTTTTTCCAGAAAGCTGCTGAGAGGAAGTCTCCGAAGAAATATATCTTTTTCATTTTATCGTTTTGATATCTGAGCTGGAGTATGAACCGAGGCCTTACGTCTAATAAGCCAACATACTACCTACTAGACTACGGCGACTCTCTTATATTAAAGTATTGTAGATATAAATCCTCACTTGAAACGTTTCTCGGGATAATTCAACTGCAAGTTAATTTGCTTAATTGCTTTGGATGCTCTTACAGCAACATCAACTACAATTACATTGCAACAGCAACAATTGCTACTTAAGCTTGTGTCACTGTCAGTGAGCCTCCATTCTTCTTTTTTATTTTTTAGTTTTGCGTGTAGTGCAGTATAATTGTTTTGCTGTTTTCGCTGTTATTGTGTTTTATTGATAAACGTGATGTGCATGACTTTGTTAAAACTATTTAACTAGAGAGATCATTAGAGCATGAAATGAATCAGAAATTAATGCTTAAAGTCAATTGCAAAAAATAAGGAAAGAGAGAGAGAGAGAGGTAGAGAGTGAGATAGAGATAGAGAGGAAACAGTAAAACACCTTAACACTTGATTTTAACCGAATATATAATTTGTAATAGCTGTTAACTTTTTTGACAGTTACTCTTGGTATATGAAATGAAAAAAAAACGTTTAATGTCGCCAAATGCAAATTGGAAATACAAAACAGTATAAACAAAATTGATGCGGCGGCTTTCTCTCAGCAGATTTTTGGCAAAAACTTTTAGAATGTTAATAAAATTTCCATAAACAAATTTCTAAGAAAAATCTGTCATTCGGAGCCTACTTTAAACTGTAGGTCTTGCCACTCATGGATATAATTAACAAACACAGCATAAGTGATGCGAGAAGTTAGGTCGTAACCCTAACTGGAGGCTTGTAATGGTCAATTATGTATGTATTCACCTCACACTTATTCGTAACAGTTAAATGCTATGTAGGTATGCGATTGTTTGTGGGCCTTGTTATTCATAAGGAAAAAGGAAAGAAAGTATGTGTATGTAAGTTGTTTGCTAGTTGAACAAAAGTTGCTTATAAGTTGTAATGTTTCTAGTGTTCACAATAGGAGGCTGAAATTTTGTTTTCTAATCATTTGAGAAAATAAATTAAAAAAAACATCCGTTCTTGAATGTTTCCAAGTCGCGATTAGGCAGAGACGCATATGAACGCATGACGACGCATGTGAACTCACGTGAATAAAAAATAAATAAAATAGCCATGAAAAAGTTTCTCAGAAAAATTTGTGGTTCGGAGTCTACTTTATGCTGTAGGTCTTGGATAAAATTAACACACACAGCATAAGTGCTGTGTGAAGTTAGGTCGTAATCCTCACTGGAGGGTTGTAATTATCAATTATGTATGTATAGATTTTCTTCGGAGCGTTATTCGAGGGTCTTACTGAATGGTTTATTTATCTATTATGGATCGATCCAAAATTAATTCCTGGACCTTAAAGGAAGCAAAATGTTATCACCAAGGTGAAGAATGTTGCAGATTTCTTTAAAAATAAAATTTCTTTGAGTGTATATTTATATTTCTGATACTATTTATATTCAGTGGTCTATCTATCGATTTAAATTTGAACCATCGGTTAGTTCGAATCTGCCAAAACTTATGTCTTTCTATTCTGTCACAAAATTCAATATATTATCTCCACTGCACGTAATGAATCAATTCGCGATTGATCAAAGTTAGGCGCGGCCATAACGGCCAACGGAGATACCTATCGCGCCATGATAACCGATTTTTTTGTACCCGCAATTCTTTGTATTGATGTGAACGGTGTTTGATTTCAACAGGACGGTGCAACTAGCCACACATCTCATGCCATAATCGACTTATTGCGTCAAACGTTTGATGGCCGTTTAATTCGTCGAAATGGTGATTTCAATTGGCGGCCAAGAAGTTGAGACTGGACAACGTTGGACTATTTTCTGTGGTTCTCCGTTTAAGAAAAGACTTATGCCGACAAACCAGAGATAATTGAGGATTTAAAGACCAAAATTTGTGACGCCATTGCCAAGATACGACTGCGTACACTCAAAAAGTGCTCGAAAGTTGGTTCGATCGAATAAATTACAGTGAGGGCAGTTTTATAGCATTTTTAAATTCAATCTTTTAAATCACCCACCCTATTAAAATTCCTGTAGCATAGAAAACCAATAAAATTTTAAGTAAAACAGAAGGATCCTCTTAATATGAATAATATGACGAGAATATGACGAGAATCTGGTATTTAGAACACCCACAGGATAATTGAAAATAACTGCTGGTAAAAGGCAAAATGAAATAAAATTGCAAAGGAATAATAAAAAGAGAAATAAAATGATTATATTGTGTTAAAAGACAAAACAACGCGAAGCAAATAGCAATAGAAATAAAATAGGAAAGTAAGTAGACGAAGACAGTCAAATACACTACCCTATAGCACACTTTTCAGTCAGGATTACGATTTAGTTTCTCATACCACATATGTTTTGTGTGGTAATTTTATACATGAGTGGCGGGACCTACAGTTTAAAGTCGCTTCCGAAAGAGAGATTTTTGATAAACTTATCATGGCAATTTTATTTACTCTCAGAGTTTTTGACAGAAATCTGCTGAGAATAAGTGGCCAGAGAAATATTTTTTTCGTATTTCATTTTCAAAATATGGAAAAAAACTGAAATCGAACAAAATGAAAATTGATTTGAGAAAACAAGAGAAATGTTGCAAACATCTTTATGAACCTTACCTACCTAAACCTAAGCCCTTACAAACCACTTCCAGAAAAGTTGAATTTTATTTTGAATTCGCCAACTCAACTCAGCTTAGCTTAGTTCTGTTCTGTCCTGTTCTATTGTTTCCAGTTGTCATAACCACACACAATAATCTCCTTTGGCGGTATTAACTCCACTGTAGTAGAAGCTGCTGTATTAGTAATATGCAGTAGTAGTAGTCAGCGTATAAATTAATTGAATCTGCCATTTTATTATTCCATCTCTGCATCTAGTTATCTTATCCAAAGGAAATGTATATCGCTGTGTGTATATGCAAGTGTTTATTAGAGTCAGTAAATGCTTAAAAGGACTTAAGAGCACAGCATAAAATAATCCTACGCTGTAGGACATACAATAGAATGGAAATAAACGGGCATAATTTAATTTACAAATCAAATTAAACTGTACAGAGGAAAAAGTGGATTAAAAAAAGGAATTAAAATGATGAAATAGATTACATCTACGGATATAATAGAAGTAATTGTTTTAGCAAGGATTCTGAGTAATGCTTGCAATATGGCAACCAATATCTTCTCACAGGCGGTGTTGTTTTTAGTCAACGAATACTTCTTCTTCAATAAACAGGTGAAAATGCTTAGGGTATAGTGGTTCGGAACCTCACACATAGAAATCTACATTTTTCCAAGAAATGATCTTCTCATGATGTTTACAGTGTGACATATGTAAAGCAGGAATAAAGCCTCTTAATTTTTCAAAATTCCATAAAAGAATGTTGGTCTGATCTAAATGTACGCTATGTCTACCCAAATATAGTTTCAGTCTTCAGGACTGTTATGTTGTGTCAATATACTGAACACATTGTGAGGTTGAATAGATCTAGTAGGGCGATGAGTTAAACTTCTCTTTAAACACTTTTTGTATCTATTCAAACGAGGAATGAGAAGATTTCTGAGTACCCCATGTCATTTAGGCCCAGGCTCGGCTGGAACAGCTTGGAACGTCTACTCAATTTGGTTACAGAATCTACAATATTTGGATTCTGATAGGAATTATGCTCTGAGGGACAAGATTATCTTCTGTTAAAATTTCTTATCTGGAGAGTATCATTTCTGATATAAGTCAGCTGACTCTGTACTTCTTTTCCTCTTGCATTTCCTTTATTCATTGGACTCTCTTTAATTTTTTCAGTCGTATTTCTTCCATTCCTTTCACAAATTGTTTTCTTTTCTCGTCATTTTTTTAAAATTTTTTTACCCACAACCATTCTGGTGCAAGGTGTATTTTTCAGCCATCTTTGCAACATAACGAATCGATAAGATGTTTGTACCACATGGGTTCCGGAATATAGAGACATTCCAGGTAACTGCAGAGCAGATAAACTGGCTAAAAGGGGCACGACCATCGAACTCTCTGATGCATTTTCGAGATTGGCGTTCTCTTTGCTGCAAGCTTATAATTGTTAATGCAATCGTGGACTTTGTCAACAGTATATTGGCTGCTTCGGACACGTGCAGAACGGGTAGAATATCTGGCCAAGCCTGAATAGAATCCGAGAGGCAGCTCTGGTTAAACTCTAGAGAAATAGGCTCAGCACTGTTTTCGGGTTTAATACCGGGCATTGCATTATAGGAACGCATGCGAGGCCTATTGGTCTTGGACAAGTTGCAAATGATTTCTCTAGAAGCAGTGTAAATGGGGAGGAGGATGAGACTGTTCTTCGCCTACTGTGCACATGCCCGCCACTTGGTTGGAGGAGAAAGAGGCATCTGGATGCCTATTATAGAAAGGACCTGAATGAACTGCCATGCATTGATATTGGCAGTCGGGGTCGCTTCATCGCAAGCTCCGAGTGGTTCCTGGACTAGGGGAAAATGTGAAACTGTGGTATCACAATGGGCCCTGTGTGTGGCCTAAGTGTTTCCGCTCATACCTCCATTGAGAGGACCGCCACTTCTATCTACCTACCTTGCACCCTAAACTAACTTCTATTTGAACCTGGGATGCTTGGTTACATAACAAACCGCATCAAACACTTTTGTACGCCAACGGTAATTTATAAACGATAAAGCGAAGTTAAGCCGAATTGTGTGAAAAAAGGTGGTAACCTTAGGTACTGGATTATTTTCATATCATGGTTAAACTATGAAATCTGCTTAAGACAAAGAAAATAATTGTTTATGATGAAAAAATTAATGGTCTATTCCGTAGGCGTCAATTAAGTTTAGTTGTTTTGACTTCTTAACTTCGGTTGATTTTTTTTTTTAGTTAACTCTGCTTAATATCAGGTCGATGTTAATATTGTATTTACCAAGATGGTTTCCTCTCATGATCTTAAATTGCCCTCTTATGTTCATTATGGTTTTGTTATTAAATGGATTTGATTAAGGCCATGAGAGGAAACCATCTTGGTAACTACAATACTAACTTAACTGACGATTTGTTTTTTCAAGAAAATTTCCATACACGGTCTTTTCGTATGCACTTCTATTGTAAAATGAACTGTAGTCATCCCATTTGCTATAAATACTATTTAATGTGCATTAACAGTTTATTTTTATTCCTTTCCCTTATTAGGTACGGTTATTATTCATCTAGAGGAGACACTGTCCAAGCTTCATAGGATATTCGTTCACGTTGTGCTTTCTGAGAGATTAGAGGATATACTGGATGAATTATTTGAAGCGAATTGAAGTTTAAAATTCAACAACAATGATGCGAACTTCCGAATTCAAACCTGTATTGCAAGGGGTTTATGGTTAAGTTACACTACACCTCACCAACAATAGAAATTTAAATGTATCGCTTATAGTTTTTAAATTTTTGTTTCAAAAAGTATTCGAAATTTCACAACTAAAAGCCTAAAATACTACTTACTTTGAGTATGTTCTGTTACGAAAAAATGAATTTTCCTTATAGAATGTGCTGTAAGCCTCAGCTTCGCTGCAAGGCAGCTCTTAATACCTCTATAAGCCCCAACTATAAGCTCCTACTCGTCTCATTTTTATTTGTTTTCTTTGCTAAAGTAAACGAAATATTTTTTATCAAAATTTTATTCCACAACACGTTTCAGTTTTTTGTACTTTCAGTTTTTCGTGCCGGCTTGCATTTGATTTCATTTGAATAAAATGAACTGAAAAATAAAATAAAAAAATTAAAAAAGTTTTCATTTCAATTTGTTTTAAAGAGAGTGAAAAACTTTAAATCTCTTTTTTAAATATGCTGTCTTTATATGGAGAATGTAAGACATAAAACACTCAATGGAATTATTGCAGGCTTAAGGAGTTGTACATACCCATAGAATGTATGAAATTGTAGCAGACATGTACACATAGCAATGATATTTGAAACATATTTCAAAGAATATATTCCAAATACAATATTTAAAGAATAGTTCTTCCAGAGAGTTGTAGAAGAAAGAAAATGCTTTTCAGCGTATTTAAGGTTGGTTTTTCTCCCCTTTTCTTATTCGATTTTATATTCATGAGCATTTTATAAGTGTAAATGAGTACGCTTGTCTGTCCATCCATATTTCTTATTGAATTTAAAAATAAACTCGACTTATTTCTCAAATATTTACAGCTTTGCTGAGTTAATTTGCAGTACAGTTAAGTTTCTTTCTTTCTTTCTACTTCTTTCTTCTTCTTTCTTCTTCTACCTTCTACTTTATGGCGCAGAGGCATGGACCCTATTAAGCACTTATGCAGCAGCCTTGAGAGTATTCGAGAGAAAAGTCCTCGGTGAGATATTCGGTCCTGTGCAAGTTGGCGATGATTTCCGCATTCGATCCAACAGTGAACTGTATGAGCTCCTCAACGACATAGACGTTGTGTAACGTATTAATATCCAGCGGCAGCGATAGCTTGGCCATGTCGTTCGAATGGAGGAGGATGCTCCGTAGAGACGGGAATTTGATGCGGAGATCTGCAGAAGTCGGCGAAGAGGACGACCTTATATCCGATGGAAGGACCAAATCGAGGAAACCCAGTCATCGTTTCGTGTGACCAACTGGCTTAGGCGCGCAAGAAGCAGAGGCGCCTGGAAGGATGTGTTGCGGCAGGCCGAAATCCGTTAATCGTGTTGTTAGTGGCCAATTAAGTAAGTAAGTTAAGTTTGTTTCAACTAATTTTGTATTTTTATCATTGAAAAACATTAATTTGTTTCTATTTATTTACATAACAGTTTATTAATCTGTTTATAACCCATATATGAATAGAGATCATAATTAGGTAGCGTTAGGTTAAATTAGATTAGCGGGTAGCTTGCCATTCACAGGAAAATTCACTTGGTGGCCCATTATTAGCCAGTGTAAGTAAGCCCCCTTGTCATTATCCGAACCACCTTTAGCTTCTGATGAAACCGCACAGTTCCTTTAGTGGCACTTTCGCCACCATGCCCAGATCTTCAAACATTCTGTCACCTAAAAACCAATGACGTTTGTCTTGAAGTACAGCACGCTCGCACTTCATTACAACCCTTTAGTCGGGATTACGACCTAGTTTCACACACCACCTATGTTGTGTCCCTTAATTTTTATACATGGGTGGCGTGACTTACAGTTTAAAGTCGATTCCGAACGACAGATTTTTGAGAAACTTTTCATGGCAATTTTCTATTTACACTCAGAGTTTTTGCCAGCAATCTGCTGAGAGGACGTCGCCGAAGAAATATTTTTTCATATTTCGTTCAGTTTGAGATGCCTGGCCTGGGGTTTGGACCGAGGCCTCATGTCTAATAAGCCAACACACTACCCACTAGATCACAGCAAAATCAATATACCGATGCCGTTTCTTCCAAATCCCGACAGCTTTTGCATTAATCCTGATGGGACATACCGAGTTTGTCAGCGAAACTGCCAATAGCACTATGTCCCCTTAAAATTCCTATTAGAATTCCAACCGTACTCTTGTCATTCAAGTAGATTCTTGGTTTTCCTGCTGCCCACTATGCACAAAAGTTTTGAGATTTGACAACCAGGTATATTTCTAAGATAGGTTTGAACGTGAGCTTTGGTACTGCTAACAAAAAAATCCATACAGAATTTCTGTGCTGTACTTCTCAAGTCCTCTACTTCAAACATAAAACGTTCAAGTCTTTATACCTGGCATACGATATCTGTCACAAAATTTAATACATGTACTGCCACGGTAGAAAGGAACAGAATACAATATACATGTTATCTCGCAGCTCTACATTCTACGTATTGATACATGAATATTTAATCAAGAAAATGATTATCATACCTACTAGTCCAAAGCAGCAATAGATGGCAAAGGAAGCAGTCCAGCAAAAGTTTATGAAAAAATGACTATGCAACGTAATGGTGTCAAGTGGCTTCGTTTCATTTGCTATATGAGAGAAGAGATATTGAGAGAGAAAGAGAAAAGAATAAAAAAAATTAAAAAACTCATGGCATTTACTTGTGTTACAAAAATACACGCCAAATGAACTGAGAAAAAGCTATATTCTTACCGTTTAGTTGTTATTATTTTGGGTTTGAAATGCTTGATAGTTTTAGTTGGTAAAGCACATGCAACAGCGTAAGCAGGAGTAAGACTTCGATTGGAGAATTGAGGATGAGGACGATAACGAGAACAATTTATGACGAACATAATTGATTTTGAAATGTAAACTGTATTCAAACAAAAAACAAGCAAATGTAGATTATTTCTAAGCTCATGGGATCAATTCGGTGTTCGGCAATAATATCCAGGGCTTTGTTTGAGCATTGTACGATACTTGTCCTAGTCCACATGATAAGGTTAATAGGTTAATATATAATTCTCCTGTTAATCCTCAATTTGCGACTAGCTGTCTACTTACTTTCAAAGTCGGTGTTTCTACTTTTCTGCATTTGCTCAATAATATCATGGTTATTGTCTTGGATAATAAGGATCCATTGTTTCGACTTGTTGACTTCAGCAACGACTGGTATTAAGTTTTCGCATTACTGTACATACATGTTTGTGTTTAACTATGGATCTATAATCGTAAGTATGGATGTGTTTGACGATAAATAAATGCGTTTAAATGCACCGTTACTTAAAGATAATCGGTATGAGCATGTAGAAAACGGATGCGGATGACAGGATGAGTGCACATTTATTTTATTGCTTCAAATCGTTTTAGAAAATAAATGAAAAAACTAAAAGAACATTAAAGAAGAGAAGAATATTAAAAAGAAAAATGAAATAATAAGAAAGATGAACATTTCCTTTATTTCTTTTTATAGCTAAGTTAAGAAGAGGTTGTAAAGTTAACACTTTGAAAAATATTGAGAAAAAGTCATATGCAGCAATATTGAAATAAATTATCACTGTAAAGCGCGAGAAATTTTGATGACGAAGAAACCAAAATCTATAAAGCAATTTCAAATATAACTTTTAAAGGCGGACCTTATTTTTCGGTTTAATTTTTCTGTCTTTCATATCAATTTTAAGTTATGTATGGTTAAGTTAAACACATTGTTCTCTGGACAAAATGTTCAAAAGCAACTTCATTTACTTTTTCCATGGCTCTTAGGATTGACGATAAAACATCTTGGGAGATGCGTATACCTAGTGGAAGTCAACGATCTTAAGATTTGGAAGATAACGAAAACAAACGTAATCCATATTTGATAAGTTCTAAGAACCATAGTGCTGCAACGTTGAGTAATGCAACTGTAGCCAAGTGTCTAACTACACTCGCAGAGATAGCTTTATTCGACAAGAATTCCATTCATCTAAAACCTCAGGCCTCAAGAGAATCGTTGCCACCTTTAATACAAAAAAAAAGTTGTATGATTTACTTGCTAAACCTCAGAAATTTCAGAATTCTTGATTGATGTTCCTCAAGTCATAAAGGCTAAGAAATTCTGATGATCAATCAGTTCTGTTTTTATATTCTTTCCCTACTAGTTATGTCTCATTTCTCAATGTGATGACATAGTCTGGTAGGTAGTGTCTAGGCTTATTAGACGTGAGGCCACGGTTCAAACTCTAGGTCAGACATCTCCAACAAAAGGGAATTTTCAAAAATATTTCTTTAATGACATTCTCTTAATAGATTTCTACCAATAACTCTGAGAGTAAATAAAAAATTGCCATGAAAAAGTTCCTCAAAGATAACGTTCAGAGTCGCCTTTGGACTGTTGGTCCCTTCACTCATGCAAAAAATTGACGAACATGACATGAGCGGTAAGTAAGGATGTCTCAAAAAATCTGTCGTTCGGAGTCGCCATTAAACACACAACACAAGTGGTGTGACAAGCTGGGTCGTAATCCTTACAGATAGGTTGTAATGACCACTTATGAATACATTTCTAAAATATATAGAGCCTAATATCTGTACCACATTCACTATCCATTTTAAAACTGAGTATCCATGGTAGACTTTACGTTCGAATATGAACAGCCTACACCTTTCTCTGTTTGAAACATTTTATTTCATTTATATTTATTTTTATTTAAATTTTTTCCTAAGTCCTTCCTTTCCGTTTCCGTTTTTAGGTTTAAACACCATCAGCTACAGAGACTGACCAGTGACCGCAATTTATTGTATTTTTTCTTTACCCCGTGCAGGTGCATTAGTTTTCTATTGTTTTGTTGCAGGTTGTTTTTAGTTTTATGGCCATGTGGTGTGGTTAAGAAAGACAAAAGTTATTGCCTCAAGTTGTTAAAAACAACCGAAATAATACAAGAAATAATGGCTGAAACAATACAAATAAATACAGTTTGACTAACCCATTATACTTGCCACATAAATAATTGAAATATTGTGAATTCTTTAAATATACGTATTTAAATAATACTTTATAAATGTGGTAAAAACAAGCAAATTTAATAAAAAATATTTTCAAATGCTTTGTTTTAACAGTAGATGACTCAACAGCATGTTAATAATAGAAATGTTAGTTTATATACAGAGAAGTCAAAACTAAAGGTAATGAGTTGAAAATCCATAACTTTTGCATTCAAATTCATATTTTATTTGCTACATTATTAGGAAAAATAATTCTGTATGCATGTAGTTTTATTGACGCAAAGTTTTTGCCAACAAAACTGTTCATTACAGATTGAAACGGATGACGAGCAAGTCATGTTTCGTGGTACAGAATGTAAGAAACTACGAAAGCTTCAATGATTATAGTATTTATCCATTATGAAAGTATTTTATTTTCTCTTTTTTATTGTTTATTTACCTTTTAGTTAACTTGAAGATGGGTATTGCTTAACACATCCAAGCTCATGTAATCGGCTTATGAACTTCGGCTAAAACCTCTATTAGAGTCCACACAATGACAATGAAAATATCCAACACGAGATTAAATAACAGTTTATCTCCATGGTCTTCCACTACTTCCTTTAATAAACATGGTCATGAAGTGGATTACAACGTATGGCACACCATACCTTGAATTAAGGCCTTTTCTGAAGTCGTCAAATATTATAGGAGACCACCATTCCAGTGAATATTATGTTGACTTTTTTAATTTTCTGCCACTTTGCTGTCTTCTAAGTTTTTTTCTCGTTTCTCTTGTATCTTCCCAAATTATGAGGTTCTTTTTTTTTGCTTTAGAAATCCAATTCCTATTAAAGTTTACAGAAATTACTGCTTAGGATTAGTTCTCGATTGCCTAAAATACTTAGCAATTTAATGCATCGCTTTGAGGAACTGCTTTACATCATTCCTTCTCGTGAGAGTCAGCTTTCTCCTCCTCTATTACACCTCTATACTGACAAGAATTGTACGTGCAGTTGACCTCATACAAATTCCTTCCGATAATTCTACCATACAGTCACTGAAATAATGGCCTCAGTGTTTAGTCAGTGCTAACAAATACGGGTAAAATATCTGTTATATAATCTTTTGGTTTATTGAACACTAATTTACAACTAAAATTAATATATCATTATCGGGAAAATAATCGAAAATTAGTAACTAGCCATGGGGACAGTCTTCTGAGTTTACTTTCTTTAATAAATTTTATTACTTTTTCTTGGCCTTCGTATAGCCTACTTTGGCTGTAATTATGTCTTCATTTAGTATCATAATCCAATTGTAACTTTCATTGCCTCTTCGCAGCCATTCTCCTTGTGCCTAATGGTTGGTAGGAGTAGTAGCTTTGGAACCAAAAGCTCATTTGAGCATATATAGCGGCCCGTTGTGATGCCTCGGGTATGCGTAGTCCTCGTACCTTGTGCCTAATAAAGTGCTTAGATATTGTGTTAAGCAAAAATGTATGTGGCCTCGAACAATTTCCATTTTGAATGTTCTTGTGTCCTATTTTTAGCTTATGAAGACAGTTTTTGTATTCAACATTCACAGATTTCAACCCAAGTGTAATCACCCAAAGACCCTCATTATCATATAACATAACCTCGTTATCATGCGCATATCCTTTAAGTAATAACAATTACTGTGATATCATCAATTAATTCCTTAGTGGTTACTACAGTGGCTATTATCAATCGTAACAGCCCATCTTATTTAATGCTCAACAAAAGTGGCCTTAAATTCTAAAATCTAAGGACTATCACCACACTTGGGATCCTGTTAGAGTTCATAACGATTTGAGGTAGATACTCCACTATAAGTTCTTAGATTATAGAATTAACGTAGGGAGAGCATGATACGGTGAAGTGTTTTCAGCTTAAAAGGCTGCATTATGGTATTTTCAAGTTATTTGTTGAAAGATTTTCAAGGTTAAGTTGAAGTTAAGGTGCGAAGAAAATAAAAAAGGAACTAATTTTGCTATCTTCTACTTGCTCTCCTACTCTTGAACAATTTTTTTATGGGGCTTCTGTTGGTTGTTTTCAACATTAATTTCTTTTAGTCTAGTCTGTTAAAAATTATGAACGATTTTATAAGAACATTTCTTAGAATTTCTTCATTTAAAATATTTTAATTAAAAATTCAAAAAATGCTACGCATAATGAAATGGTAGTCTCATGAACTCAACATGAATTTAAATAAGAAATTATGAAAGTGTAGCCGTAATCCAAAGGACATTTGCTAAACTACATCATATTTTTTAAATAAAATTCTGATGAAGCCTCCTTCCTGCAATAGAGTTCCTCTAAATAGGCCTTTCGGATTATGCTAAACATTCCATCACATAATAAGAATAAAAAGTGAATTATGTTAGGTTATGTTGGCGTAGACAAGGACTATTCAAGCAATTCATACGCCTTATAATATCGTATAATAGAGAATATTTTACTTTCCTTTCTCGTTATTACTCGGTCTTCTGCTTATACAGAGTCTAAGCATATCAGTAATAACGACCGACATGTTTATTTCGTCCTGATGTTGTTACTTTCGTCACGTTACGAATTACGTTTACGAATTTGCATAAAACTTTAGAAGACAATGGTTTCTCTTTCTCGTGCTTTTCATAAACGAATGGGAAATGTTATTAATGTCTGGTACTTCTCATATGCATGTATGCCTTTCACATATAACTTTACAAGTATTTATGTCTGTATGAATGGATGACAAAATTTAATTCAAAAAACTTGTTGTCAAATGCCTCATGACCCTTTTTCATATTTTTCTTTTAGCGCGTAAACACAATACATTGTAAAAAAGTCCTTTTGACTACTTGGCACTCATTTCCAGTCCCATTTATTTAGACAATGTAACTGTAGTAGTATTAGTGGAAATAGTACTTGAGATAGCCATTCAAAATATTTGTATTAAACTGTCCCAACGAAATGGCATTTTTACTGAAAGTCTTAAAGAAAACCAGAAGCAAAACGGAAAATAAGAACGTAAATGGAAAAAAAAACCTGTGATCAACATAAACTTTAAATGTTCCTGATGGTAGTTGCAATGACTACATAAAGACGATGTAAGACAAAGTTTTTGGCCAAAACAACGGCAAAAAACAAAAAGTAACTTCTGGAGACACACAAAGAAAGTTTTTTGAAGACGTTTGTAATGCAAGCGAAACTATTTCATACTCTCCACTTGTTATGCACACACAGTTCCTAGTAGAGCCATCACCGGAAACATATCAATTTGTTTGAGTTTCATTACATTCGAGCAACAACAAGAATACAAAAAATAAAACTTTTGTTCCTCAATGTTGTTGAGCAATGAGTTTCAAAAGCATACGTAAAGGAATTGCATATTCCCCTGTTTGAAAAGAATACAACTCGAGCTGTTTGGTAGCATCAAATACTTGAGTCTCATTCTGAATTCTAAAATCGAATGGAGCTTCATGTGATGATGCCTAAAGCCTCCAATGCAATTTATGTATGCATAGGATATGTCAGGAGTTTAAGTTTCATATCCTTTATTCTTATAAAAGGTGCGTTTGCTGAGTAAACGTTTCTTAAGAAGGCTGTTATTACGGTAGTTTGGACAAAGTTAGGAGATCATATGGTTTCCTCATATAAGAACTCCTCGACTTACTGCGATCGAGAATTATACCAAAAAATTTATTTTAAGCTGCATCTATTAGGCTTAGCGCTGTAAGGAGATTTTTTTCCATTACTCCTCTTGGGAGCATATGGCTTCCGCAAAGCATTTCCATCTTATCCGGTTGACTGCTGTTATTTTTGCAACTTCCCATGTAAGCTTCCACTGTCCTAGATCTTGCAGTATCGAACGTATCCAGAAGTTCCTTGGCCGACCATGGCTTCTTGAGCCATGTGGATTCCCTTTCTGAAAATATAACCGATGCATCTCCATTTCCATTTATTTTCGTTATTATGGGTTCCTTGTTTGCAAGGTTCCAGATATCCATGTTGCTTATGTTATTAGGCCAGAATATTATGCATATGATTCTGAGGCGCTTGTTGATGAATACCTGCAATTATTGCGTGATGGTGTTCGATACTATCTAGGTTTCACTTCCATGCAACACGGTCGATTTTACATATGCGTTGAATGTGCTGAGCATGGTTCGTCTGGATATTCGTGATCTTTTCCATATTGGCTGTAGTCGCCCGAATGCCGTCCTGGCTTTAGTGAGCCTGTTGATTACGTTTGTTTCTGCGCCGCCATTTCTTGTCACTATACTGCCCAGATAGCAGAAACTATCTACGTATCCGACTGGTCGGCATCGTACCATAATGTTGTCGGTGCCTTCCTACTTCGGCTTTATAAAATATTTTTTAGGATTCAGTCTTTTTCTGTTATAATCCATGCAGATATTGAAAATGTGTTCCACTAGTTTTTTTAAAAGACGTAAACAATCAGGAGAATTGGAATTTCAGAGCATTTATTCTTTAAGCAGTTTTATTTACTGTTTCAAGAAGACACGCAAACCCGTTTTAAACATTCCCAAATCTTCGTGATAATTCGCACTTATTGTCTGCATAGTCAAGAGTGTTAAGTAAGACGCTTTCAGTAACATACGTAACGGCAGATAATATCCTCGAATAATTCTTGCTACTGCTGTGTTTTTTGGCGGTCAGGGCGTTTCTAAAGAAAATGACTGGTTATTGGTTTTTAGTTTTGTTTTTCAGCAACTTTCTATTATTTTTTAATGAATTCATTACTTTACATGTCTGCCTATTTCTATTGCTTTTGAAGTTGATGTAATTTGTGTCATAAAACACAAACACACGAACTACTTACACTTCTAATATTCGTACTTTAAACCAACTATCGTCACCATGTTATGCCATGAATTTTCTATGAAGAATCGATTTTCCTTCTTATACACTATGCAACAGAGAAAGTATAGTGAGAGAAAGTATCACATAAAATATAGAAAAAAGTTTAAGAGTTTAGAGAACTATGAAGACTTCGTCGTTGACTAACGATTAAGTTTTTCTTAAATTTCTGGAAGGCAAAAATGAGAAACTTATTTACTCCTCATACTCTATTAATTGGACACTGATAAAATGCTGTACGGTGGTTAAGAGGCATTGGAGAGAAATTATAGAATTAATGGAGAAAGAAAACTACTAGCAAGTGATCTCTTTAATGAGCTGCTCTACTATTTTAATTGGTTAAAGGTATGGGAGTTCATATGGATTAACTAAATTTACTGTCATGCTTAAGAATAAAGACAAGAGTATCGATTGAAAGTTGAACACTTAAATTGCCTGTCAAGAACTCAATGTTTTGTAATTTCTATAAAGTATTCCTAGGGAATGATTTCAAAGTCTTGTTGATTTCTGACTATATTTAATTTTTATTTTAGTAGTGATAGCCAACGATTTTAATTATTATTGTTACGAAAAAGAAAAGAAATCTAGATACTGGATCGTTTAACATTAAAATTATAAACAAAAACTACAAAAACAAAACAATGAACTTGTTTACAAATTATCGCACTGCTTAATATAACAACAAACATCAGCATAAAAAATTGGTAAACAAGTAAATAAAAATATACCAACAACACTACAATAATAAACGTAAACAACGATGTTTACTTTTATAGAGATTTCGAGAAGGGGAAGTCATGAACGTTCGTTTTCAAGAATATTCATCAGACTGTTTACTTTGCTATATAAAACGGCAAGGCAAAGCAGGCGACTGAGTTAATAAAGTGCAGTCAGGCTTGTTTGAAGAGAGTAATCGTGGTTAGAAGATATCCGTTACAAAGGTCGAACAATTGTCTAGTAATTGTTATTGTTTATGTAAACAGAGGAATAACAAACAAAATAATTATTTTTGTTTACATAAATTTGAGAACAGTGGCACATTGAATTGTGCTAATAATAAAGAATTTTAATTAAAACTAAACACAAATATATTTTTATTTTATTTGCAATCTACCAGCGCATATTTTAAACATTTTTAAAAGGTAAAAATGTAACAATATACTGGAGATCCCACTGTGCAGCATAAATGAGGGATAAATGTGTGTTTCTCTCTGGAAAAACTTCGGGGTAAATTATCAGCTGCAGTTTCTGCTATTTTCTTTTTTTTTGCAACAGATGATTGAAAAATTTAGTCCCTTCTTACTTTAATAAAGTTTTGTTACTTTAAGCGAACTGTGAGCAGCTTAGATAATGGTGCTCACAATAATGGTAGACAGTACACATTGGAAATATTTTTCATTTAAGTAGCATAGATGAATCGAAAGGCCTTTCTACCATCCATTATTCTACCATACTTATTTCAGCTTCACTACTAAATTTTTCTTAGCAAAGCAATTGATTGGTCCACTGTACCAAGTCCTTCCTATGTTCGACGAAATTTCTCGTAATCTTGAAACACCTACCTTCAGAAAACAGATTAAAATGTATTCGTCTGATCCATAATTCCATAATTTTTAACCTGCTTTTAGAGTTTCCGCTCCATTTACCAAATTTAAGTGTCCAACTTAATCTGAATAAGAACTGCCATTGGTATTGCAATCAAAATTATGAAAGAAAGTAAAAAGAAGTAATCACCAGTTTACTTACAAAGCGTCAGGGAGGCAAAATCGTAATTGAAAAATAAAAATCAATCAATTATTGAAAGAGCGTTTTAATACCTTAGTTTGCGAACTCATTTGTGAGTTTTATTAACAATTCTAATGAGTTTTCTTCGCAATTCAAGATTCGAGAAAATGGAGCATATTTTGATGAAATATAGACTGTAGTTTTGAGTTGGACCCAATATAGGTTGGCTTAAAACTAAGGTCGATTATACGCTTACATACATAATTTATCATTACAACCGTTCGGGGCAGGATTGCGACCTAGCTTCTAAAACCACTTATGTAGTGTGTGTTAATTTTATACATGAGTAGATGGACCAACAGTTTGAAGTTGACTCCGAAGGACAGTTTTTTTTATGATGAAGATGAATCACTTACTCATATGTTGTATGTTGTATGATCATTTGAACCATTAAATTATTTGCAAAAGAAACACGTTGCTACTCTTTATATTATATATGTATGTATGCATGTATACAGCAGCAGCATTTCTTCAACCGCATAATTGTAAGTGTTCATGCACATGCAGTCACTTGAGATTCAATTCAATTTAAATCAAATAAATCCAATTTATATTCAAAATATCTTTTGACAAACAAAAAAAGACAAACGAAAATAAAAGAATAGAAAAGAAGAGAATATTTGAAGCTATAAAGCTAACGAGTTCATTTTAATTTTTTTTCGCATTTTCATTGTAACCAAATAAGATTTCAATCAAACTGATGATGGTGTTGTAACAAACAAAAAACGATAAAAAAAGTGGCAGAAAATTCCAAACTTCGCATACATTTACATACGCATACACAGCCATGTGAAAATTTCGAAACTGGGTTATAAAAAGTGTTAGAAAATAGCGCAAAAAAATGTTTGCAAGCGAAACGAAACGAACGATAGTATGGCTGAAGAGTATTTCGTTTTCATAGATGAATACGTTTACATACACAGGCAGAAGCTTCATAATATGTGCTAAGCACTTACATACATATGCATTTAAATACTTTGTTATGTGAATATGTAATATGTGTGTATGAATATATGATTGTTTGTATGTATTTTTTATCACGAATGCATTTATATGGTCAAAATGAAATATTTGAATTGAATTTTTTATTTCCTTCGTTTAGCACAGCCTGCGATGACTTTTAAGTTGTGCTACAACATATGGAAGCATAGGTTCCCAAAAAGAGAGAAAAAGTTTTGTAGTTTTTTAAGAAGAATTTAATAAATGTTTCAAATTGTTCTTGTAGCATCTGTATGAAGGAATCAGAAAAAAAGAAATAAACATAGAAAAACGCCTACTTTAATTGCATTGGTTTGAGGACGCAAATAGGAACGCAGCACTTCGATCATATGATAATGAATAATAAAAGCTAAGTCTCGAACAATAATAAAAACATTTTAAGTTTGTGATATAATATATCTATCAGAACGCTAAACAACCCATTCAAATTATGAAAGGCACAATAAGCGTGAACAACAAACAAAATTATGAAGGAAATAGGAAGAAAAACGGAAAAGAATGTATTAATAAGATAGGAATTAATTGAATTTTCACGCAGATTGCTGGCAGCTGTTTCCTGAAATCGTGTAGAGTCTTTCTTACTGCTCTTCTCATATTTATCTCACGTGACAGACAAACATGAGAAAAATGTGTTTCATCCCATGTTTTATTACAGATGATAATATTTCTGTCAACTACGTACGTATGAAATAACAGAATCATTCGCTTTGATAATATGATATATTTACATTTATTACGCCTTTTCGAAAAATAAGCTGAAAGTCTTCCAGCCTTTAATAATCAGGCTTAAAGCCTTTTTTTGAAATTCGAATGAAAAGGATTTTTTTTTCAAAAAAAAAATATATTTTTCTTAATTTTTTTTTAGAAAATTTTAACTATTTTCATAAAACTTTTATCACACAACTTGTAGTTTTATGTAAGAAATAATACTATATAAAGAGTTTGGGATTAGCTGTTATACTTTCAGAACAGCCCATATATCCTTTTTTTAAGATTTTTAAAAATTTAATTTTTTGTTAGCCTAAAAGGTAAGAAAATTAAAGAAAATATATTTAAATAATGATGCTTATTTTTTATGTTCCTTTTTGGTATATTTTCATCTCAAATTAAAGTTTTTAGCAACAGAATTCAAAAACTTTTTAGTTTTATTGTGAAAAATGAAAATTACCTCCAACGATTTTAATTTAAATTTGATACTTAATGATGGAATACTTACAGTGATTGTTAGGGAAATTTATTTAAGGATATTTATATAAATCAAGATTCATAAAGAGATTTACGGAGTAATGCTTGGATTTGATTTATGTTTTCTTTCCTTTCCAAAACAAAAGTTTTATTACCTTTTCAACTCATATTTAATTTTGTCGCAGTAGATTAGTAACTGATTGAATTTGATGGTCGTTATAAATTTGTGGTCTACCAAAGTCGAATTGGCAGTTTTAGATTCAAGTACATGCTACGTGCGTAGCAACTACTTACAGCAGTATTTGGGGAAACCCGTATCCGGGAAACCAGGGAGGATTCAAAGAGAGAAAATTGTTATTGACATAATCGATGTGCTATTGCAACAGGGAACTTTTTTGCCTCACATGACGTCGGAAACAAATGTTTCTAGCGAAATATAACAATGGTTTGTGCCATCAGGTTTCAGCTAGCCCTCGATTGAGAGCGGTACTGATGGCAGTGACAATAAGCTGCCACATCTAAACATTTAGAAACTTATAAATCGCCACAAAGCAAGGTGCTAGATGTCAAATTGTTACCATTTAGAAAAAAATACAACCAAGCTGACATGAATTGTTTAATTTTTACATCATGTCAAAAATTTTGTCGAAAATTTCATAAAAGTGATAACAAAATGTAATAATATAATATAGTTTTAATAAAAATGAATTAAATTATTAAAATTTTTTAACAAAATCTATCAATAATCGTGACAATTCTATGTTACTATAAGTATGTATCAAAAGTGATACATAAGCTAGAATTATGAAGTTTTTTTTAAGACTCGATCTATGTTTAATAAGAATTTAGGGTAGTAAAGGCTGTGTAAGGCAAAGTCATTAAAATAAGCTCCACCATGACGTGACCGTAATAGCAAGCGTAGAAACTATGTCTCCACAGATGGAAACAAAACAGCGATTGAGAGTCTCTAGCTTATCTGAATGGAAGCTAAAGATACAACAGTGAATTTTCATAACTGAACTTGGCTACTCACTGATTGACCTTTTAACAAGCCAAACTAGTGCCTAAACTGGCAGCTGCTTACATACATAATTGGCCATTAAAACACTTCAATCAGAATTACGACCGAAGTTTCTCACACCACATATGTTGTGTGTGTTAATTTTATACATGAGTGGCGGGACTTACAGTTTAAAGTCGATTCCGAAGCACAGATTTTTGAGAAACTATTTCATGGTAGGCTTATTTACTCTCAGAGTTGTTTCCAGAGGAAATTGACGAAGAAATATTTTTTTTTTTTCATATTTCGTTTTGATGCTTGACCTGGGATATGAAACCGAGCTTTACGTCTAATAAACCAACACACTACCTACTAGACTACGGCGACTTTTTATTAATACTCTTACCAAATTCGTTAATTTATTTTTGCTACATTTTGTAGAATAAAATAAATATTTCTAAACGAAATCAAAATGTTTACGTCAATGGCTGGTTAACATGACGTATGAGTAATATTTCTCCACAGCATATTCAACATAAAATACTCATACGTCATGGTGTTCATGAAATTTCAAAATTGAAATATTTTCAATAAAGTGCACACGAGAATATTTTATCGGGCTTTTAATTTGTTTACGATAATAAAATATACCATTAAAATAGGCCATGAGAGATTTGAAATTTTTAATAAAAATTATGCCTTAACTTCACAAAAGACCTGAATGCGATCTATCCAAAAAAGTGTTCTGTGTTATATCAGTGACTTAAGATTAAGTGATTAAGAGATGTTAGAAGTCGTCGTAGTCTAGTAGGTAGTGTGTTGGCTTATTCGACGTAAAGCCAGGGTTTTAGCCCCAGGCTAGACATCAAAACAAAATACAAAAACCCTGAGAGCAAATAAAATTGCCATGAAAAGATTTTCAAAAATCTGCGGTTCGGAATCGACTTTAAACTGTAGATCCCACCACTCATGTATAAAATTCACACACACAACATAAGTGGTGCGAGAAACTACGTCGTAATCCTGACTGAAGGGTTGTAATGACCAATTACGTTATGTATGTATGATTAAGAGATGTTAAGCATGACAGTGTATACTCTGACATTCAGTTTTAACGTTGGTTTATGGTTGACATTATGAGCCATCGGTTGATAATGTTGTACTTACCTAGACAGCATCATACCGGGTTTTTGGAATATATTCATGGTAATTTTATTTACTCTCAGAGTTTTTGCCAGATATATGCTGAGAGGTAGTCGTCGACGAAATATTTTTTCATATTTCGTTTTGTTAGAGATGTCTAACCTAGAGTTTGATCCGTGGCCTCACACACTATCTGCTAGACTAAGGCAGCAACTGGCAGTTACGGTAACTAAGCTAAGCAACCAACTAAAATGTAAATACAAATGGAAACATGGTGAATTCAATTTAAACGTTGAACAAGAAAATCGCAGAATTTCTTTCCATTCAAATATTGTGTTGATATGATGAGATTTTTTTAAATTCTTTACGTTCTCTTTACGTTCTATAAAACGATACAACAAGGATTTTAGATAGAAGTATGAAATGTTTTCCAAAGTATTCATTTTGGTCATTAACTTGCTTATTTTATACTCCATCATATGGTTTCTAAATTGTTTAGAAATTAATTTCATTATTCTCCATTGGAATGTTGCAAAAATAAATGAATTATACATTTGGGCAATTCATACGACTTTGTATCGTGTATGTGGTATTGAATACACTTGGTTGTTTGTGAACGCTCAATGTTATGTTGTATTGTATATTTCGCATTACAAATGGCAAAAAGCGGTAACAAGAAGAATAACAGAAGAAAGTAAATTAATTAATTCTCTGTACGAAAAATAATTTTGATACGTCAATTGTTGCCTCAAGTTACATAGAAAATATTTTGTATTTTTATTCTTCTTCTCGATTACTGGCATTTATTTAAACTGATAGCACGAAACGAATACAACTTTTAAAAACATATGAAAAAAATTTTTATAAGTGTATCGGATTTTTGCTTGAAGACTATCAACAAAAAGCATACCCTGTTGTATATTCGTCCAACAATACACGCCGTACAACGATACAAGGGCTTGTGTGAATTGCCCAATTGTGCATAATGCTTTGCATGAAATTATCTATCAATTTCATGTATTATTAACTTTTCCATTACAAATATTCATTACATTATGAGTTTGCTTTCAATTCATTCCGTTTTTAATGAAATTATTTCTGCAACAAATTATGTTTTTAATGGTCTCCCATGGAATTCAAATGCCAAGAGATCTTTTTACTGCTGTTCTCTCTCTCTCTCTGGGTAAATGTCAAAGAACTCTTCATTTTAAATGCATACACAAAATGCCAATGAGCGTATCCTTTGGTACTCTTTCTCTGTTATCAATTGGAAATGAACTAAATTTGGTTCAACTACTCTTTTTCTAACTTTTTTTCGTTTTTTCCTTTTCGCCCATTGAAAAACGTTTCCATTTGCAAACACATGCACCGTAAAATTCAAATACGAACACTAATCAATTGAGTTTTTGATTCTCTTTTGCCAACAACTAAATTGGAACACTTAACTCTTCTTCGTTCATTGACATTCTATAGTTTGGCGAATAACGGAAACAAGTTTGAATTAACTTTGTGCTGGTGTAGGTGAATACAGGTAAAGGCGACATTTCAGTCATGAACAATCTAACCTTTAACGTAAAAATTTTTAATAAAATTTTTATTACAAATTGTAATCGTTTTTTTACATATATAGGACGCATCATTGATAGAAAACATTTCAAATACTCGACTTACCTAAACAGACATTTTTTATAAATTATGGCTAGCTGTGTGCAGCCCTTGCGCTGACCAACTTCGTCCTCTTCCCTGATTTTTGTGGAACATGGTCAGTACAGAGACTGCGTTCACCCGTGGCATCACAACGGGCCGCTATGCGTGCTCAAGTGAGTTTTGTGATATCGGAGCAACCACTCCGACCTAACCTAACCTAACCTATGGCTAGCTGTAGTAACTAGAGTGTACATCGGATTATATATATAAAAAAATGTGTCAAACAGTCGTACTACCTCCCTAATAATAATAATAGCAATCAAGATCCTCTTGATACACCAAAGCGGATAACATCATAACAAATATCTTACAAACGTCAGTTATTGACAATCCTGAAGACAATAACAACACCCCCCTGTATCGATATCGGTCCAGCTATTAGTACAAGGAATATAAGGCGAATACAATTCTATTTCGCTTATGATGTTACTGGTATTGTGGTCACCCTATACCAGTAAGTAATGAGCTAGCTTATTAGATATGAGGCCTCGGTTCAAACTACAGGTCGGACATTTCCAACAAAACGAAATATGAAAAAATATATCTTCGGCGCCTTCCTCTCAATAGATTTCTGGCAAAAACTCTTTGAGTAAATAAAAAATTGCCGTGAAAACTTTCTCAGGAATCGACTTTAAACTGTATGGCCCGCCAGTCATATATAAAATGAACACACACAACATAAGTGGTGTGAGGAAACTATGTCGTAATCCTGACTTAAGGGTTGTAATGACCAAAAATGTATGTATATATGGTCTTTAAATTTAACTAAGCTACATTCTGTTGACCTAATCTCTGTCTCCTGATCTCATTTCTATTCACAGATGTTCTAAAAGAGCTTTGATATTGAAAAAAAAATTTTCTTCTCTAGTTCTCGTGATGTTTCCCTATAATTTACTTACAGTTTGTTTTATCCAAACGTAACTTATGTGTGCGAATTTCTGAAGTGTTCAACACGTATCAAACCCAAGCGCCAAAACCAAGCGCCTCATTGTCGACATGTTTACGTTAAAAGATTCTCAATATTCTGCAAAGGCAATTGATACTTTAGTCTCTCTTTATTCAAGATCCTATTTAAATCGGAATTGTTTTGAATGAATTTAATTTTTAACTGTAGTCTTACAAATAGATAGTGAACAGTGCCTTGGTCAGCACCTCTCTAATTACTCACGCAAATTATTAAGTGCGAGCCATTTCCTGCTGAATGCCCATGTTACTTATTTAATTGCTCAGTAATACCCCTAAAGTCAGGATTACAACATAGCTTCTCACACCATTTATGTGGCGTGCATTAATTTTATACATGAGTGCTGGGGCCTATAGTTTATAGTGGATACAGAACGACAGGTCTTCATGAAAATTTTATTTACTTTCAAAATTTTTCCCGACAATCTGATGAGAGGGAGCTGCCGAAGAAATATATTCTCAAATTTCGTTTTGTTGGAAAAGTCCGACCTGGGGTCTGAATCGTGAAACTAGACTATGTTTATATTTACATCGTTATGGGTTCAAAGATACGTATTGCTTTCAATGCTGGATCATAATACTTTGTAAATGATTCGTTAGTAATTTCAATAGTCAAGGTTCATATTCGTGCTAATATTTAGTCTACTGCAAACGCATATTTCTATCTGAGAATTCCCTGTCACTATTCTGCGGTGATAGCAAACATTATTCGATTGTTTCAAATTATAGGATGATATTCTCTATGCTACCCATTGATAAGTCTCACTGACTAGCTTTTTTTTTTTGGTTCATCTCAAATGCAATATGACGCGCTAAACTCTCCAGGTTTCCTGGTGTTGCTGGAAAATTGCAGATATTGTGAGTGAGTCCGCAAATACACATACACATAGTTATAAACATTCAGTTAGGAAAACGACCTAGCTTCCACTAGCACCACTTATGTGAAGTGTGTTAATTTTACTCCAAATGACTCCGAATGATAGAGTTTTTGAGAAACTTTCATAACATATTTTTATTCACACTCATAAGTTCATGCCAGAAATCGGCTGAGGGCCGATTGTCTAATAAGCCAATACTGGACTACGTAGACTTAATATGTTACTTTATGAATTCCTTGTGGCAAAATGGCTAATCGACTCTGATGGCCAATTATAGGATTAAAGTTGGTCATAGGAAGGAGTGCCTACAATGACTCTTCTCAGTTGTTTGTTGTATTCTTTTTAAACATCTTTTGCAGCAACCTTAATCAGATCGTAGCTATGTTTTATATATTTTAATACTTTGGTACGAGTGTGGAGTCTGATAGAGGCTATATTATGTTAGTGTTGTTTTAAAGCGCTTAAATGAACAGAAAAAACTAACTCCACTAGCTTTAGTTGGGAATTTAAATATAAAGTGCTGGTGAATTAACTTAAGGTATAACTAAATATTCAGCAAAAATATTTCGACGTTTAATCTATGTTCACCTTTGGCTGACATTGGTATGGTCTTGCATAGGGTACTGTACTTAATTAATGCAATTCCAACTCCAACCTTTATTTTCTATTTTTTCGCTATGTTTTTAATTTTAAGGAAATAATTGGAAATCTCAAAGGAACTCTCGTTTTAATTGACTGTTGACTAACTTTAAAGTGGTTTTGTTTTTAACCAATTCATGCAGTCATTCGATTATGACTTATGATCGATAATTTGAGAGAAAGAATGAAGAAAAAATAAAAAACTTTTGCAAAAATTAAAAAGGTAGCACACAGAGGAAATACTTAGGAAAACAAATAATTAAAAAATGGTAGTTAATCAAATTTAATTAAATTTTATTTAATAAATTTTATCATATGATTGAAATATTAGTTGAATAATTAAAATAGGTGGAATAAAAAAAGTTTACTCAAAAACGTGGTGAGTTTATCATATTTTTGATAATTTTTGTAACTCAAATATGATTTGATGATTTTTCTCCAAAAAATATGATTTTTTATTCCAAAAATATGATTTTTTTAACCATGCCTTTTATGTTTCAGTTAAGTAATTAATTAAAGTTGCGGTGACGTTTTATGCATTGTGTGGATTGATCCAATTAAGGTACAAATGCACAAAAATGCAGCACTGATTATTTTCAAATGTTAAACAGCTTTTACACAACGCAAATCATTAGCAACTAACTTGCACTGTGTAAAAGCTCTATTAGTAAAACTACCAAAATATATATACACACACACAAATATAACGTAACTGGAAATATGTAGTTGCATTTTTACGTAGTTTTATTTAGGTTTTACAAATAAAAGAATCGAAAGCGAAGTTCGCAATTTGAAAAGGTATCGGAACTTTTAGAATATAAACCAAAAAATATGTTACATCCGGCACAGACTAGATGGTTGTCTTTAGAGGCAGTTGTAGTACGAGTTCTTGAACTTTACGAGCCCCTCAAATTTTTTTTGCTTTTGCTTCCAATAAAGACCATATAGATAGTGCTAACATAATTAAAAACAAATTAAATGATACGAATGAGATGTACTTATGTTTCTTGAAATATATACTTCACGTTATAAACAGTGTAAATAATTTGTTTCAAAGTACAAACTCCCAAATTCAAAAAATGTATTCTGAAATGGAACGTTTATACTTAAAAATATTAGATAATTTTGTAAAGCCAATGTATGTAAACACTGATTTCAATATTGAGGAAAACATTGAAAATAAAGACGTTTTTTATATGTAAAGATTTAAAGATACTTCCTTCAAAGAAATGTCATCTATTGATCCACATAATATTATTAATAAAAAAGTTTCTTCATTGTCTCCACTAATAGAAAGATTTCCAAATTAAATTATTGAAAATGATTCTCAAAACCTAGACGATGAATTTAGAGAGCTTCGTCACATAGATTTCAAACAATATTTTCAAACCTTAGAAAATATTAATTGTGAAGACTTCTAAAATAACTCGTGTTGATAACGATTTAGTTTTTCCAACATTGACGAAATTTGTGTCCAGTATACTTTGTCTTCCCAGTTCATCTGCAAACGTTGAACGAATTTTTTCTAAAGTTAATTTAAATAAAACTAAGGACAGGAACAGGCCTGAAAATGCAACATTAGAAGGTATTTTGTTTACAAAGGATTATTTACTAGTTAAAAGGTGTTCCTGTTATAATCTTAAAATTGATGAAGAAATTGCAACAAATATGAAACCTTCCCACTATTATAATTAAATTATTGTAGGAAACTACTAAAAGTTTTACAAAACTTACTTTTCTATTTAGATCTCATTTTTGTACCTTATAAAATTACTACTTACATATCGTCGGCTGGCCTGCAAAATGACCTATGTGCCTTTTAGGAAATTTCTTTTATTCGACCATTTTTAAGTCTTATTTGTGGTCCATCTCTATAGCAAAAATTTGTCCAACGTCTCCGCTGGTTCCAAAATTAATGCAAAAATATTTAACTAGTTTTGTATAACTTTCATATAAAAATTATGTTGTTTTTAGGTCTTCTGAAAAGTTGTTGAAAATTACATAGGCCAATGTGAAGGCCAGACGACAATATGTATGTATGGATTTTTTAAAATTAATTTTAATTAAATTGAATTGTCTTTTATGTATAATATACATACATACATATTTATTTTCTGTTTATTTTATATATAATTTTTTTGGTAAAACATGTAATTAATTTAAATTGTTTGCTTATCGGGTTATATCATATCCTCAAGAATAAAGTTAGTGTATGATAACAAAACCCGATAACCAATCAATGTAATAAACTTTTATTTTTTAATGTTTTACAAATAAAAGTTAAAAAGTGATGATTTTTTCCCCCAAAATATGACTTTTTTTCCTTAAAATTATGATTTTTCACCAGAATCATCTGGCCACACTGCTCAGAAATACTGTATATATGACATGAATTCAACATACAAATGTTTGTATCACCTGCATGAGTGAAGCCGGCAACGAAAAATATTGTTAAACAGCATGCATGCAGGCACTGATGTGTTTACGTTTGCATATGCAAGCAAAGCCCATAAAAACTCACAGATATTGTTGTCATATGTATGTATACATATGATTTCGCCAGTGTGAGTGTCATATTTTTATTTACATTTGTAGTTATTGTATCTGTGTTTATATTGTTTTGTTATACATGACCTATACACATGAGTACATGTGTACGTACAATTTGTAAAATGAATGTATTTGTAAAAACATTTTGTAGTCATTTGTTGCAGCCATACGTGAATATTAAGTTGGTACAGATTCTTTAAAGTGTGATAATTAAGATACTATGTATCTCTACATATATACATAATAGGTTATTAGGAACCTTCAATTAGGTTTACAATCTAGCTTCACACACCACTTATGTTGTGTTTGTTAATTCTATCCATAAGCGGCGGAAGCTTTAGCTTAAAGTCAGCTCTGCTGAGAGAATGTTGACGATGAAATATTTTTTCAAAGTAAGCTTAGTTGGAAATGTCTGACCTGGGGTTTTGAACCATGGCCTCACGTCTGATAAGCTAACACGCTATCTACTAGACAACGGCGACTTCAGTTATTCATTTTACCCTCGCTGGAAATTCCAGAAAATGTTGCACTTGCTTTGGATTATTGCGAAGGTCTTAGTGATATAACTAAGTAAGTATTTCTCGTTCTCCAGATATGCCGCTGCTTGATATTTTAGAGATGTTCGTTGTTAATTTTGATCTCTCTGATGATCCTTTCAAACCTATATTTTCTCAAATGATAACGAGAGCTACATACATGTCGCCACCGTCTAGTAGACATTCCTAAGCGCATCAGTAAATCCACGACTGTTTGTTTGAAACCCTAGATTTTGGATAAAAAAACATTATTTTTTTTCTCAGCCGAACAACTTCTTGAGTTTTTGAAGAAAAAAAAAACAGTCTCTCAAATCTAAACCCAATGAATTGGGCCGGCAACTATAGAATTCCTGAACTAAATCATCAATTTTTGCCGTTTTTCCTTAAATCAAATGGTAGTCAATATCTGTCAAATACCATCAAAAGCCCAAAATTGTTTAAATTTTGGTAGGACGGGTTTGTGTCCTAGCATCACAACGGGCCGCTATATGTGCTCAAGTGAGCTTTTAGTATCAAAGCCCAACCACTGCAACCTACCTGGTTGGACTCAAGTAATAAGAGTTCAACGGGAGCAACGTTATATTTTTAAGCTAAAAAAGTAGGACTGTATTGTTAATTTCCTCTCTATATTAGCGTTATTTTTTCCCTTTAACATCTTTCAGTTGCTATGCTAGCACTGAACGTGTATTTCATGACACATATTTTATAATTCAATATACACCTCTACCCCTTTAGATATCGTCAGGAGCCATCCTAGCCAGTTTCCTAGCGCCTTGGTTTCACATAATCTTATTTGATATACTGCACTTGCGGATAGAAATTTAAGGCCTTTGTTCGAGCAGCTTCGGCGTGGTCTTTTCCTGAATTACCCAGTGTCGTCTCAAATCTGTATTTTCGTTTACAATCGGCTACATTAGGCATTTTCTAGAGTCAAGGAAATTGAATTTTATTGCGTACCTCCCGTTTCCCAAAAATAAGTGAAGTACAGTGAACATTAGACTTCAAGAACATTCATCACACTGTTTACTTTGCCATATAAAAGGCAAAGCAAAGGAGGCGACTAAGTGAGTGAAGTTTAGTCAGTCTTGTATGAAGTCGCGGTGTGCTTGAAGAGAGTAATCGTGGTTTGAAGATCTCCATTACAAAGATCTGCCGAATAATTGTCTAGTAATTCTTATTGTTTATGCAGAGGGTATAAACAGAGGAATAACAAATAGACCAATTGTTGTTTCAATAAAGTTGTGAACACTGGCACACGGAATTGTACGAATAATAAAGAATTTTAATTAAAACTAAACACAAATTTATTTTTATTTTATTTTCCCTCTAGGAGCTGATATTTTAAACGTTTTTAAAAGGTAAGAATGTAACAATATGCTCAACTCTCTCTCTCTCTCTATTCTGTATTTATATGATAATAACTATCGTCTACAGTGACATCAGCATCAGTAGCCCAAACTGTAACAATGTTCGTGTGCCAGTTTTAATTGCATGATAATATCCATACGACTAACACTCCTGGGCATTTTATTTCCTGGTTTATCAGCGATTTTATTGTCGCCGTCTCTGTTGTTTCTTTGTTTGTCTTTTTTATGGCTTTAAAACGTTTAAAATTTATACTTTGTTTCATTGTCTATATTACAGGTAGGGATGGCAAGAGAAAAGAGTTTATTTTATTTAGTGGTTTATGCATTAAACCAAATAACAAATGAATATTGTATTCAAACGCAAACAAACAAACACAAACAATTTTTAAACAAAACAACACTGGAGGCCTTCAAAATAATTACCACAACACTAAAAAGACAATGTTAAAAAGAGTAAATTTATACTAAACTTGTACTGTTCTTTCCAACACCATTCCAGTACTTTTGTGTTTCACTACTACTCACTACTACTATTGTGCTGTATGTACAGTGATAAACAATATATAAGAGACACACAAAAATTTTAAAATATTCTTAAAATTATATTTTCCTTGTGTTCAAATTGGCTGTATAAGCAATTATGTAAAAAAAATCGCACTGTCTCTTCATTGAATTTACAAAATTAAAACATTCTTCAGGGCAGAGAGTGAAAAAAGCCAATTTATTATTGCCAACTGGACTGTGATAAGCGAAGATATTTACTTTCGGTGACGTAAAACACTGCTCACTTGATTTTCCTAAAACTACAATTTTACAGTTCAAGTCGCCGTAGCCTAGTAGTTAGTATGTTGGCTTATTAAACAAGAGTCCTCAGTTCAAACCCCAGAAAAGACATCTTGATCAAAATGAAATATGAAAATATATTTCTTCGGCGCTTGGCTCTCAGCAGATTTCTAACAACTAACTCCGAAAGTAAATAAAATTGACATGAAAACTTTCTCAAAAATCTATCGTTGGCAATGTAAACAGTCTAATGAATGTTCTTGAAGACGAATGTTCATGGCTTCGCCTTCTCGAGATCTCTATAAATGTAAACATCGTTGTTTCATTATTGTTGTTTGGGCATTTTGTTTACATTTATTCTTGTAGTGTTTGTTGTTGCATTTTTGGTTACTTGTTTATCATTATTTTATGCTGGTGTTTTGTTGGTATATCTTTGTTTACTTGTTTTTCTTTTTGTTGCTTTTGTTTATAATTTTAATGTTATACGATGTCAAAGCAAAATGCCAGTATCTAGATTTTTCCATTTTCGTAACAATATCAATGATACTTAATGAGTGTGTTCCTATCACTGCTTCTATGCTTACTTTCCTGAGAAGAAAAGTATTTCTGTCAATAACAACTCAGTACATAACATTTTGGAACACGATTTTGTGTCTATTATTTCTCCTAACACTGTACTTGGTTTATCATTGTTATTTATTTTCTTCTTTTTTCCATTCCCTAGTTTTTTCTAGTCCCTCTTATCATTTTAAAAATGACAAAGAGAGAACGAAAAAGAGTTGAGTTTTACTGTATGTGTGTCTTTGTAAATGGTCCGCGTGTATAGTTAATATTGTCTGTCTAAAATAAACTACAAATGTCTGCCTGTTTTTTAGTTTTTACAGTGCACGAGAAAGTGTGCGTTGTTATGTTATTGTATGTGTTTATAGGTTGTTTTGCTTATATTTATTGTGGTATATGTCACGTTTTTAACGCGATATTTTTATTTGCATGATAAGCCACCATTTTGTTTTTTAGTCGACATATATTTCACTTCCGGTTAAAAAAAGTGGTACAAGACAATTTTTTAATTACGAGAGTAACGTTCGTATAAAATGTTTATTAAATATTTGAAACCATGTTCCATAGATAAATAAAGAAACAAAATAAAAATTATTTAGAAACACAGAGCTCTAAACCATTTATTTTTGTCAGTTTATGCTTCTCTAGTAAAATTTATTTATTTATTGAGTCACCCTGTACTCAATAAGAAAGTTTTGGTTAATTTTGATTACCTTTATTAGTAATTACAGTTCAAAAATGAAAACTTCCTGGCACTAAGTACGATTAACTATTGAAAATCCGCAACAAAAGAGAAGAGAAAAGGCGCTCTAAATCATTTCCTTCATTCACTCATTATTTATTTGCCTATAAAATTCCTTTTTCTAAGAATATTCATTTTAAAGGCAGTAGCCTGTTCCATATTTTATGGCTTGTACATCATAGTTAAAGATCCTTGACAATATTGTGCTGAACATTGATTATTTTAACTCTTTCTTCCAGAATGAACGTTTGCATTGGACAAAGAGCTGTTTAGTATTTTATCATCTGGGACTGTTCGCTGACTTCTTATGTCTAATGTTAGTTACTGTTACAGCCATTCTATTAATTTTTATTGAAACTCTTATAACATTCGTTAATTTATTTCTGTTACATTTTGTAGAATAAAATAAATATTTCTAAACAAAATCAAACATTTTACGTCAATTGCTGGTTAACATTACGTCTGAGTAATATTTATCCACAGCATATTTAATATAAAATACTCATACGTCATGGTGTTCATGAAATTTCATATGAATATTTACAATAAATAAAAAGTACAAGAGAATATTTTTTCGGCTTTTGATTTCTTTGTACGATAATAAGAATACCATTAAAATATAGCACCACGAGAGATTTGAATTTAAAAATAAATATTAAGTCTTACATACATACAGTGGTGGCCTTAGCAACATGTATGTTTGTTAATTTGTTTTACAGTTTTCACTGTGTACCTGGGATCAAAGGCTTTGTTTGGAGGACGTCTTACATACGTTTTTCCATCAGATTATGACATATTAAACTTAGATTCGTCACTCCAGAAAACTCTGTTCCAGAAACATCGTTTCTAATTATAAGGCCACCACTGTACAAACATAAATGGTCATTACAATCGTTAAGTCTGTATTACGACCTAGCTTCTCACACCACGTATGTTGTATGTGTTAATTTTATACATGTGGGGGCCTACAGTTTAAAGTCGTCTGAAAAATCATTTGCTCTCGGAGTTTTTGTTAGAAATCTGCTGAGAAGAAGTTGCAGAAGAAATTTTTTTTATTTCGTTTTGTTGGAGATGTCTGATCTGGGATTTGAACCGTTACTTTACATCTAATGAGCCAATACACTATCTACAAGACTACGGCGACTTTTTAATTCCCTACTTCACACAAATCTGGTATCGGACCGTGCTTAGCCTCAGTGACTTGAGATGTTAAGCATGACATTGAAAATACATGGTATTATGGTTGTTTTATGGTTGATATTATGCGCAATCTGCTGATAATCTTGTGCTTACCTAGGCAGCACCACATCGGCTTTTGAAATATATATCAGTGTTCTGAAATTTGGATGATCTCAATCCAAATTAAAGTGGCATACTATACAGTTTTCCTGAAATTCTTGGTTATCACTTTTTCGTCAATCCTAAAGTTTGATTAAGGTATGATTTTACACAAATTATCTCAAGTTAGATAAGCCAAGTCGTTTAAATTTGAGTGCACAAAAATTCTTATTCTCGGGATCACAAGTAGCGGAAAATCATACCGCAGTTTAGGAGACGAGAAGTCAACAGTGAACAGCTTCTACAAACGGCTTTGTAATGTATTTTAGTCTCTTTGCGTGCCTATAAGCCAATGCGTTCGTTGTGATCAATACATAACTAGCTTAACACAAATCGTGTCCACTGTGTAGCCATAAAATGTCAAATTTAACTGGTCTGTGAAAAATTGGGATATTTAACCCGTTGCCCATTTACAAACAAGTGAGTCAGAATTTCAATTATTTGATCACTCCTCAATGGTCGTTTGTTCAAATTAGTAGTTCCGTAGGTGCGCCTATGACCCTGTGTTCCGGAACCCACTTGGGATACAGATGTCTTGTTATCTGCTCAAGATACATATTGCCGACATTTCAGAACAATCTTCCTTGTGGTGTGTAACGCCTCTATATATTTAAGGCGGCTTTACTATCAAGATAGAAGATAGAATATTTTATTTAGCAGTCTTTACATACATTATTTGAACTTGAATTGTGCTCCAATAATCGCGTAGCTTAATGAATAACACAAGCTTCAACTAATGCGACAAGTTTCCACATCGGACATTTTTGTGTGGTCTTCACTTGGCAGTAAATACTTGGTTGATATTATTTGGACCGCATAGACTTTGTTCAAATATTGTAATTGGATCTTTATAGTCTGAATATCATGTAGACAGAATGAAGATCCAAATGAATCGTATTAAATACTTTGGCATAACTACTATGTGAAAAACTTGCGGCAGCTTATATCGTGGCAACACTTTTAGGATAATGAACGATGCCGTACATGATTTAAATATAGAAGCATCCCTTACAATAATCGTCATCATTTCTCATTTTCTATTTTGGGAATTTTGTATTTCCATAGTCAGTAATATCCCCTTCTAAGTTTGTTGATTACTTATAGCAGTTAATCCACCTCTTTCACCGACTTCTAGTAGGTAATGTCTTGGCTTATTAGATGGAAGACTGTGGTTCATACCCCAGGTTAGACACTCCAACGAAATGAAATGTGAAAAATTATTTCTTTGGTGACTTCCTCTCAGCAGATTTCTGGCAAAAACTGAGAGTAAATAAAAATGCCAAAAGTTTCTCAAAAAATCTGTAGTTCGGAGTCGACTTTAAAATGTAGATCCCACCGCTCGTGAATAAAATTAACGCAACACAACATAGGTTAGGTTAGGTTATAGGATGTATACTTGTCAATAAAGACAAGTTAGGTCAAATATAGGTCGATAAGTCTCTCCAAAGCTTTCAAAATAAAGGATGTGAGCGATATCGGTCTATAATCCTTAGGGCCGATGTGACTGGGTTTACCAGCTTTTGGTATAAAAACCACAAGCACATCTTTGCAACCATCAGGTATATCACACAACCGGAGACAGTCCCTATACACGTCCACCAGAGATGCTGAAACAGAGCCGGAAAGATACCATCCGGACCAGGCGACTTAAAGGGCTCAAAGCTACTTAAAGCCCATTTGACCTTATCCCTGGTAATGATATCCTCCAAATTGGGCATCATGCCAGCATCACAGAAGGTATCAGCTACATCCAACGAATAGCTTTCTGGATTCACACAATTGGGAAAATGAGTGCTCAATAGAGCCTCTCACGTGCCATCGTTCTTTTGGACGAAGCCTTGGATTTTGGTGTCCTACGGAGACGAGCCACATCGGCAACATTCTCGATACTTGTGCAGAAACTCATCCAGGTGGTTCTCTTTGAGCGCTTTATTTCCCTCTTATAATCATTAAAACT
This sequence comes from Sarcophaga subvicina, assembly GCA_936449025.2. Taxonomy (NCBI): domain Eukaryota; kingdom Metazoa; phylum Arthropoda; class Insecta; order Diptera; family Sarcophagidae; genus Sarcophaga; species Sarcophaga subvicina. The sequence goes on from OW388084.2 coordinate 28,747,076, forward strand.
GGATCTATATGCAGACCAGTCAACATCCCTGCCCGACCTCTTAGCCTTATTAAAGAGTCTCATGGTACAACAGCGGAGTCCCTGGAGTACCGCATTCCACCAGGCTGGCTGGTTCCTCTTAACCGGGTAAAATGCGAGGACAAGTATCTCTATAACAAGACAACAAAATATCCGTCAAAGATCCAACTCGATCATTGATGCCAGGAGTGGAACGACCCCTAAGGTCCCCAATTTCAACCTCCACAGCCTTCTCATATCTGATCCAGTCGGTTCTTTTTGGATTCTTGAAAGGCTCTTTAAAGCCACCAGATAGATTAATACTGTAGGATATCAGTTGGTGATCAGAGAAAGAACACTCATCCGAAACCAAAAAGTCAGAGAAGTCTCTCATGATATAATTAAAAAATCTATTATTTTTTCTCTCTTTTGTTTGTGATATTTACTTCTTTTTTTGTTTTTGTTTTTTTTTTTTTGTTTTTTAATCAGCCATCATTATAATGATGGTAATCAAGGAAACTATATTCCGCTGTCTTGTTTCATTTTCTAAAAATACTTTTTCTTCTTCTTCATTTTACGCTTCGTGGCCGTTCGATGCACACGTCAACATCACTAACTTTTAAGTTAATTGTAGTGGCAGCAGTTTCACCCTAAAAGAAAAATATTGCATGCCATACCAACATTAATTGGTATCTATGCATAGTACTGTTTCACTCATTCCTTTCACCATTTTCTTGGCTAAAAATTAAGGCATGGAAATCTGTTTGTATAAACAAGTGTGTGTTAGTGTCTACCACTTTGAGCTGAATGTTTACGGACCGATTTATAGAATCCTGAACTACTATTTCTGTAGATTTTAAAAATTAAGGTTTTTAAATTTAAAGTTACTTCAGAACAGTGTTTTCAAACTGTTTAAATATGTAACAACATCGTAACGCATCTAAAATTAAAGGAACACTTAAAATTTACTGACTTCTTCTCCTTCTCAGAAACATGTTTAAGTGAGTACTTTCGCCAAAAACAACTGTTTTTTAATATTTTATGCTAAAGTAAAATAATTAGTATGATGATAATAATAGCCTCATACATACACCAACATCTTTTAAAGGGAGGGACATTTATATGTTTAAATTTAAAAATGCAATAAAACATAAACGGTTAGAAATTCTGTCAAATATATTTTTTTATTGTGAAAAATGGAATCTTATATCATTCACAGGGCTGCAGCGGCTGGCCTCACAGTCCTTCATTCGATCGAACCAATTTTCATGCACTTTTTCGAGAGTATGGAGTCGTATCTCGGCAACGGCATCACAAATGTTGGCTTTCATATGCTCAATTGCCTCTGGTTTGTCGGCATACCACTTTTCTTTAACGGCGCCCCACAGAAAATAGTCCAACGATGTCAAATCGCAGCTTCTTGGCGTCCAATTGATATCACCATTTCGGCTAAGTAAACAGCCATCAAACGTTTGAAGCAATAAATCTATTGTGGCATGAGATGTATGGCAAGTTGCACCATCATGTTGAAACTAAACTTCGTTCACATCAATACCATGAAGAGCGCGTACAAAAAAAAGGTTATGGTGTCTCCATTGACCGTAATGACCGCTGGCCTAATTTTCAAAGAAACGTGGACCAAGCATGCCTCTGCTCCACAAGTCACACCAATCAGTCATTCGTAATGAGTGCATTGGCTTCCACGTGTGGGATTTCTGAGTGCAAATATGGTAATTTTACTTATTAACGTACCCACGAAGACGAAATTGAGCTTCATCCGAAAAATGTTTTTTTTTTTGACAAAATCGACATTATAGTGCAGTTTCTTGTTGGCCCAATGAATCCCAACGCTGCTCAAGCGTAAATCGATTCATTACGTTCAGTGGAGATAATATACTGAATTTTGTGACAGGCATAAATATTGCCAGATTCGAAATAACCGATGATACCAATTTCTACCGATAGATAGCCCATCCTATAAATTTTTCACACAGTTTTGCATTTTAAACATGAAAAAAGAAAACTAAAAAATTGTATTTTTATTTTATGCTGAAACACAAGAAATTGCATGTTAATGATCAAAAAATTTTGTTTCTTTTACTGAGTTTTCCTACGTGACACGTTGTTACTGAAGATGTTAATTTGAAATTTTGCTTAAAAGCTTTAAATTTTGAAAATTGTTACAAGGAAACGGAAACACCAGTGAAATTACTTGTCCTTGTTATCGATTGAGTGGCAAAGACGTGCAAGTAACTGTTTGCGCATTAAATCTGTTTTAATTTGCAAAATTAAAAATGTTGAGGAGATTTTAAATGAGTGGGAGTTGGTATTAAGGACTGTGCGTAATACATAGAATGTACTGAGTGTTGTATAAAACATTTGTTGGGTTTAATAAATTTTTAGACATGAGCCGGCTATATTAGAGATCAGCAATGGAGCGCTTTTTCGCTACTCATAAGCACTCATGAAACTTTGAGTATGAGTGAGTTAACAGTATTGAAATCCAACTACTCTGATTCATTCGTACTCAGTACAACATTGATTTATAAGTACAAGGTGCAATGAGTATGAGTACAACTTTGACATCAAACTCATAACATTCGAAATATGTTTGATTCATACGCCTAGTCATTCAGATTTATAAATTTAGAAAAATACTTTTAATACTCATAAATGATTCGAGTGATTCGAATCATTCATCAAAATTTACAGTCTCAGTTGTTGTTGCATTTACAAAGAAAGACGAAAGGCACATAAACAAAAAAGACAAAGACAGCAAGCAGAGCAAACACACAACCTTCTTTTGAGTATTGTAGTGTTCGTACGCAAATCATATTTATTTTGTGATTCCTGTATACGATGATTCATGGAGAGTCCAAATCAATAACATCATGCGTATTGTTAAGTACGAGTACTGCGAGTATTTCAAACTTTGAATATGAATAGTATGACATTAAAATAAGTATGAATGCTTATAAGTATCAGAAATTATAAGTATGATTCGAATCTACTCATCGTTTTGAATACTCATTTCTGACCTCTGATACATATTCAGTTAGTTATGCGGAATTCAAACACATGTGTTTATAAATGTAACTGCTGTAGGGAATTCTATCTGTTGATTGTTACAAAAGTCACCAACAGTTTTTAGCTGTACTCCCTCGCTACAAAAATAGACGACTATTGCGGACAATTGGACTGCAAAATTAAATTAGAAATTTTCCTTCCATTGCATAGCTCGAAGTCAATTTTTTTTATCAACTTCATGTTTCTCACTTCATTGAGTTTTGCTATGAATATCGGCGCTGGGAAGTACGAGCAGCTTTTATTAAATTCCGTCAAGTTGTATATTTAAATTTTTAATTTATTTTGCATTCTTTATTTGCCTTATTAGCCTAAAAACCAAAAGTTGGCATTATTATCTCTTAGAATGTATGTATCTTATGTATGCATCTCTTAGAAAAACAAAAATGTAGGAAAAAAATTTTTTAATATTCGTAGTTTTTATTTGTAAAGTTTCAAATGTGTTGGGGGAAAAAATTAAAAATAAATTAAATTTCATAGTGAAAGTAAACTAAACCCACATGATGCACAACTACAACTACAATTAAAACACACACTAAAGACAATGGCTTTTATTTTTATTCAGGCGTTTTGCTAATTTTTATAATTTTTATTTTGAACTTTGTTTCATTAAGTTTTCGTTTTGGTATTTATTTTGTGTGAATTGTTTTTAAAATAAAAATGATAAAAGTTTTTAATTTTAGTTTCTCACATCACTTATGTTGTGTGTGTTAATCTTATACATGAATGGCGGCATCTACAGTTTAAAGTCTACTCCGAACGGCAGATTTTTAAGAAACTTCTCATGGCAATTTTATTTACTCTCAGAGTTTTTGCTAGAAATCTGATGGGAGAAAGTCGTCGAAGAAATACTTTTTGTATTTCGTTTCGATGTCTGGCCTGGGGGTTTGAACCCTGGCTTTACGTCTAATAAGCCAACACACTACCTACTAGACTACGGCGACTTCAATTAACCCAGTATACATAATAAAATTCTGACCATAAGAAGCCAGTGTAGTCGGTAAAGGTTCAGAGCTAAACTTTATAATAATGAAGAGGACAGCTTGTATTGCCCCTTTGCCTTGACGTGATCCATTTCTGGGCTTGTAGGTTCTAAATTTACCTAAAGAAACCTATTCTACTTTCCGTTTAACTCATCCGGCGTTACGCTATTAAATGTTAACTTGATATCCATGAAAGTCACCACGATATATCACCGTTAGACAGATGCTTCTTATTTAAGTTTACCCTACGATATGCATGTTAATGTTGAGACAGAGTATTCGGAACTATTCTAAAGAGTAGTGGCATCCATAAATGTAGTATGGGAACTTTTTTGTGCCTTATGAATATATAAAATTCCACTGTTTTTTTGCCCCAGTCTTAGATAGTTAAATAATGCCATCGTACCCCTAGAGTTTTATATGAAATACAACTGTATTTACCCAGAGCTGTACCGACTTTCGCACAATGTCAGTTACATCTCCATATTAGACTAAATCCTAATATATTGAAAAATTTTATTTCGTGACCTGTAAAAATTAAATCAAATTAATCCCCTTTTCTCCTGTACCACTGCAGATGTCAGCTCACCTTCTATTGCTCACATACGAGATATGTTAACATGACAATTTTTGTTCAAATTTTAAACTTTTTCAAAATATTTAATGTTTGTGCTGGTGTCATTCAAACATTAATTGCCATGGTAATAACCACTTTAACACTTTTACTTATAATAGGTGGATTTACTTTTTTATATTCCTTTCCCCATTTAAATGAAATAATTTCAGTCAAGTCTAGACGGAAGACATTAACTAGTTATATACTGCAAGGCTTACAGTATTTGTTTTACACAAGAAACAAGAGGAGACAAAAATTTGACTGCCAAAAAATGTATTATTGTTGTCTGAAATAAGCGTCGAAAATTGCCGCTGGTCACGCCATTCATATTTAAACGTAAAGAAATAAAAGGATAATCAATTCTTTATGCGGCTATTTAATAAATTTCAGTTTCTAAAAAAGGACCCAGCGGATACTGGCAAAATATTGTGGCATATGCTTTAAGTTACGAGGGCCAGTTCATAAGTTTGCAATATTTTAAATTTTCTAGAGCGACATAATAGAGAACGAACACGATTACACCATAAGAATGGCTCTACAGGGGCATCGTCAAACTGCAAGCAACCGAGGTTGAGCTCGGATCACCAGCATAATTCTCCAAGATCTGTAACACCTTGCACCAGAAGATTTTTGCGACTTGTAAGATAGAAGGGATTATTGAAGTTGTATTATTTCAAGAACGTTCGATTTCATTTATCATAAACGAAATGTGAAAAAAATATTTCTTCTGCAACTTCCTGTCAAACAGAACTGAGGATAAATAAAAATTTACATGAAAAACTTGCCCAAAAATCTGTCGTTCATAGTCCACGTTATACTGAAGGTATCGCCACTCATTTATAAAAATAACACACACAACATAAGTGGTGTAAGAAGCTAGGTCGTAATGCTAACTGAAGGGTTCTAATGACCAATTGTGTGTATGTATATACTATATATATAAGTTCCTGTTGTTCCTATAAGGAGCATAGGGCCTTAACGATTTCGTTCCATTCATGTTTATCTGCTGCTACGATCTTCTGCTCGTTCCACGTTTTGTTGACTTTGGCTACTTCGATATCTAATTGTCGACGCCAGGTGTGACTCGGCCGACCTTTCCTGTGGCTGCCTTGTGGATTCCAGTATATTGCATTCTTGGTGGTGTCGGTTTGATGTCTTCGCAAGGCATGCCCAATCCACTTCCATTTCCGTTTCCGGATTTCTACTTCAACTCGTGTTTGTCCGCACTCGGCCCATAAACGTTCGTTTGTGATGGTGTTTGGCCAGACAATTTTTAGTATGCGAAGTAAACAACGGTTGATGAATACTAGTAAGCCATTAATATCGCCTTGGTTTGAATTCCAGAACTCGCATCCGTAAAGCGCAACTGATTTTACGCAACTGTTGAAGATGTTGATTTTTGTGCGCTTTGAGATATGGGGGGACTTCATTTTTGTTTTAGTTGACCGTAAGCTTGCCTGGCCTTGTTAATGCGATTTCCAACGTCTTCTCTAAAGCCTCCGCTTGTTGTTATTATGCTGCCTAGGTAACAGAATGATCGGACTTCTTCGATCAGTTGTTGTTGTAGCATGTATTGTCGGTTATTTGTTGTGTTGATTCTCATGGCTTTCGTTTTTGGGATGTTAATTTTGAGACCACAAGTTGCTGATTCGGCTTTGATGTTATTAAACTTTGACTGCATAACGTCGAATCTGTGTGAGAGCAAACAGATATCGTCTGCGTAATCTAAATCTTCGAGGCGGCCGTTTAGTCGCCAGGTGATGCCTCTTGGTGTTGCTGTGGCCTTTTCCATGATGTTGTCGATTACTACATTGAAGAGCAGGGGGGATAGTGGGCATCCCTGCCGTGCACCTACTTTGACGTCTATTGGACAGCTGATTGTGTCCTCGTGTAGGATGCGGCACTTAGCATTTTCGTACAGTGCTTTAATTAATGTAATGAGCTTTTCTGGTATTCCCTTATAACGAAGTGCGTTCCATATTGCAGCGTGGTGAATCGAGTCGAATGCCTTCTCAAAGTCAATGAACGTTAGATACAACGGGGAGCGCCATTCGACTGATTGTTCCGTTATTATTCTTAGGCTATTAATATGATCGATACCAGATTTGCCTGCGCAGAAACCTGCTTGCTCACTCCGAATATCGTTGGACAGTGCGGTTGACAGATGTTTGTTTATTATATTGGCAATGATCTTGTTTACCATGCTCAGAAGAGTAATGCCTCTCCAATTCTTGCATTCTGTCAGGTCTCCTTTCTTTGGGATCTTAATTATCATACCCTCTTTTAAGTGTTCACTTAAGTGATTGGTGTCCCAGAATTTGTCTATTATGGGTTGTATGAGTTGAGCACTTATAGCAGGATCCGCCTTTAATAGTTCTGGCGATATGTTGTCGATTCCTGGTGCTTTGTTGTTTTTAAGCGCTTTAATTGCAGTCATTTCACTTATATTGGGTTTATTTATCGATATGTCATGCCTTTCAGTGTGCTATGGGCAAAGACATGCTGGCTGAATAGTCATTGACATCATAAGGCGTGTCAAGGGAGATGTTACTGCTGCTTTTAACGGTATTGAACGTAAGTCTATTAAGATAAGACTGACAAATAGGGACATGCAGCGTATTGTATTCCATGTTACGGCCTATATATATATTTTTACCATAGTCTGTGACTTTGTTTATCTTTGCTTCGGCGTTACCACCAAAAATGATGTCAATCTGGAGAATGAATGGCATAAAGGCTGCCTTCCAAAATGTATCAATACAAAGTTTGCATTCAGTTCTACTACTGTATATAAACTATGTAGATATGCAAAGAAACGAAACAATGCATCATCTATAAATCCGATGCCTGATTGCTTTTTGACTGCGTTAAAAATACACATTGACGACGTTTTGAAATAGAATACATTTCATATATAGTTTGTACAGCGGCATTATGAAACACGACACTTTGTTCAAACACAAAGCAATTAACATTTTGGAAGGCAGCCAAATTGTTGCACTAGACTACGTAGTTAGTGTAGTGTAGTCTAGTAGGTATTGTGTTGGCTTATTAGAGGTGGGGCCAGCGCTCAAACCCCAGGTTAGTAATCTTCAACAAACCGAAATAGAAAATATATTTTTTCGACGACTGCCTCTCAGCAGATTTCTGGCAAAAATGTTGGAAGTAAATAAGAATTGCCATGAAAAGTTTCTTAAAAATCTGTGGTCCGAAATCGACTTTAAACTTTAGGTTCCGGCGCCACTTATGTATAAAATTAACACACACAACATAAGTAGCGTGAGAAGCTAGGTCGTAATCCAGACTGAAGGGTTGTAATGAACATGTATGTATGTAAACTTAAGCTTTTTATATGATAACTCAGACCACACAATTGTTTCTTATTAAAATCGATAATAAACAGAACACCAGCACAGTACTTCCTCTAAATATTTTTAAAGACAGTCTCTCTTTAAGATTTTACGCTAAAATGCTCGCAAACCAAAACAAAGACACGGAGAGGTAACCAACCAAGAAACGGAAATAAAATGACACACACTCACAAGGATGATAAGGGGTTAAAAGTACCAGCGTGTAAATTTGTCTTGTCATGCCAAGTCATTTTTAATGTGAATGTAAATGTGAATGGTTGCCACGGTATATTTAAGATTTAAATAAAAACAAAATAGATTTTCCAAAAGAAGAAAGAAAAAATTATTTAAAAAAATTGTTTTAAATAGGAAGTGGCTTAAAAAATAAATCGTCTGATAAATTGTTTTTTCTGGTTTTTAATCAAATAGCGTTGGCGTGAAAAAAAATCAATTCCAGTCAATTATGTTCCTTATTCTTCTTATTAGCCTTGGCGTTCTCTCTCTCTCTCTCTGTTTTATATTTTTTCTTGTGGATTGCAATGCTTAAATATTCTCCTCTTTTTTTATTGCTTTTCTGTATTAACTCGCTCCCTCTGAAATATTTTTCAAATAAATTTTTGTATTTTTCTGTTCTGTTCTGTTTAAATAAATTCAATTTAATGTCTTCTTAATTAAAAACACTGCCAATCAGAATTGACTGAACCGCAAACAAGCGTACGGCAGCCAGCAAGCGGCACTCTATATCAGCGAGCATAAGAGAATGCAGAGAATCGTAGATTTTCTCCACAAAAAACTGAAATATTCAGTTGAGATTTTCTTTAAACTCTGATATCCTTATATACATACATACATTTGTAGAAGTTGAGCTTATAAGCATACATGAGCTTGTATTTATATTGAAAAGAATAAAGAGCCAAAGTCAGTCAGTGCGTTTTACAAAACAATTAAGAGTGCAAAACCACAAACAACCAGAAAAAAAGGTTTTTTTTGGCTTTTTTTTATGAAAAAATACTTCATTTCCCTCATGTTGATGTACGTCATGACGAATGATGGGCCTTTCTTAATAATTTTTAAAGGAATATGTGCCAAATGAAACAGGCCAGTTCCCTTAGTGGCAAGTTCGTCCAGATTTTCAAACGTGCTGTCACCCAACAACAGATGACATAGTATGTTCTGAAGTGCAGAACACATACATAAAAGGTGTTTTACCGATTGCCTTTATGTCACATCGTGTTAGCTTCTGCAGTAATCTTGATGAGCCATAGCGAGCTTGTCAGCGAAACTGCCAATATCATTGTGTCCCTTTAGAATTCCTGTCAGAGTGAGTACAGTTCTTTTATCGAATTCAAATAGTTCCTTGGTTATCCTGCTGCCCACTGCTGGTCACAGCAGTTTTGAAATATGACAACCAGATATATTGGACCAGCCATGGTTTGTTGAATTCCATGCTGCATTTTCCAATTTGAAAAAGTATTCTAGTAGGGGAGCATATATCTGCTCTACCATCTTCTCCTCGGACAGTTCTCATTATTTCTGTGTCAGTTTGTCCGCCTTTTCGGTTCCCTGTATACTACAGTGACCCGGAACCAAGTAGTGTAGAGAGCCCCTGCAATTCCTGACGTCCTTTGATTAGACGAGATGGTATCCCTCCACTATTTGATTACGCCTTCACTGTACATACATATAATAAAGTTTGAAGAAGGTAGGTCCATGGTGTCAATTATTCGTGCAGCTTGTTCAATAACAAAAATCTCATTCTCAAATAGTCTGGTAGGTAAGCTTGTTAACACCTTCAGTGACAACATATTGGAATAGACCCGAGATCCAGTTCCATGTACCATATTTTGAGCCATCGGTGGAGATCCTTATATTACCGTTACCAATCTGCCCAATGTGGGACAGACGCTGCTGGGTTTTGGAGAAGAAGGTAGGAAGGTGAAGGATATAGGAAAAAGAAGCGAGGGAGATCGATAGTACTTAGTTTGTATTCACCGACTGCTCATCTGAAACGGCTGAACCCACCGCAGATGTCTTGAAACCCACCAGGACATCATCGCAAGTAAAATGGTTAATCATGTAGCTACCCATACATACATAATTGGTCATTACAACCCTTCAGTCAGGATTACGACCTAGTTTCTCACACCACTTATGTTGTGTGTGTTAAATTTTATACATGAGTGGCGGGACCTACAGTTTTAAAGTCGACTCCGAACGACAGATTTTTGACAGATTTTTGAGTTTTTGCCAGAAATCTGCTGAGAGAAAGTTGCCGAAGAAATATTTTTTCATATTTTGTTTTGATGTCTGGCCTGGGGCTCGAACCCTGGCTTTACGTCTAATAAGCCAACATACTACCTACTAGACTACGGCGACTTCATGTAGCTAACATAGTTCAAAATTTTTCGGGCCTAAAAGCCGACAGACAAGAGTGGGCTAAAATGCATACATACATATAAGAGTGGGCTCGCAATACCATTGGATAATGACAGATTAGGGAAAATAACTAGGAAACTCTAGGATGGCCCATATAGGCAGAAGTCAACAATCTTACTGTTACAATTCTGTAATTTTCTAGCATTTTTTGTTCTTCCAAACATTTCTGTTTGATATCAGTTTTTCATACGAAAACAGTACCTTACAGCTCTGATTTTTTAAATCATGTCTGCAAACATATGTATATTTGAAAAATAAAAACACACACATATAAATATTGCAAAAGCAGTAAAACAAATGCCATGAAAAAAGTGTATCAAACAAGAAAAATTCGAAAGTACTTCCAGCAAATGACTGACACTGTCATATAACATGACAAGGACACTTGGGAGTGTAAGTGAAAATATAGAGAAAAAAATAACAACAAAAAAGAGGTAATCTTGTTAAAACGAATTTCGTATTTTTACTAACGTGAATGCAAATTACGTACACACATAAATGCAACAATAGTGTAACGGATGTAACGTTTGCTTTTATGATTATGACTGCGGTGAAAACCTTTAAACGTAGTGAATACTCTACTTTCTCTTATATGATACAGACTTTAGCAAGTTCGAATTTCTTTTTCAATACCTGAGTTTATTCAGGTGAAGCATATTCTGTATGGAATTGTTGAGAAATGGAGTCACAATTATGGCATTATGTGTCGAGAATTTCATTAAAAAACCAATGCAAGAGTGCAAGCGTAGAAAATCCACCCTGTATAATGATGTTAAAAAAAACATGCATTTTTAAACATCTGAGAGTCAAGTTAAAACGATAGTGGTTAAACTCAACAAACCATATATTTTTGTAATAAATCATGTAAGAAAAATCATTGAAATTCAGTGAACTGTATAGAAAAGAAGGTAAAAAGAAGCTCTTCTATCTTTTTTGCTCTCTATCTCAATTTTTTTTAATAAAGGGTGGACCTTTTAAAAGTGTAAATTTAAAAATGCAATAAAACATAAAAACGGTTTGAAGTTTAGCCAAATTTACTCTTCTGTTGTGAAGTACAATTGTTCCGGTTAGAAATGGAATACTATTTCACTCATATTGCTCTCGCGACTGGCCTCACAGTACCTCATTCGATCGGACCAACTTTCGTGTACTTTTTCAAGTCTATGGTGTCATATCTCGGTGTCAGTGTCAGTGACATCACGAATATTGGACTTTAAGTGCTCAATTGTTGCTGGTATTCTGGCGCTCCAGAGAAAATAGTCCAACGGTGTCAAATTGTAGCTTCTTGGCGGTCAACTGACATCACCATTTCGGCTAATTAAACGGCTATCATACGTTTGACGTAATAAATCGATTGTACCATGAGATGTGCGGCAGGTTGCATCATCCTGTTTAAACAAAACATCGTTCACATCAATACCATGAAGAGCGGGTACAAACAAATCCGTTATCAAGGTGAGATAAGTGTCTACATTGACCATAACGTTTGCGCCTTCCTCATTTTCAAAGAAATATGGGCCAATGCTGCCTAAGCTCCACAGGCCGCAACAAACAGTCACTCGAACAGACCACGTGTGGGTTTTCTGAGTCACAAGTTCGGCAATTTTGCGTATGAACATGAACAATTGAACTTTCTTAGTCGTCATACCGAGATATTTTAACAAAATTCGACGTAAACTGGTGCGTGAAATTATCAATTCGTACGAACGATGACAAGTTGATGTTGATTGATTCTTACGTTCACGCTCAACCATAGCTTCACTATTTTTAGGTGTACGCACTGTGCCAGAACGCTCATGTCTTGGCGAATCAACATTGAAACGAGTTTCACGAACTTTAGCAATAAACTTGCGTATACCGGCTACTGTTCGTGCTTCTCTGCGACCAAATTTTGTACGATATTATCTTACTATTTTCCATTTTTGTTTTCGAAATAAATTTACAATAAATCACAACGTTGCTCAAGCGTTAATCGATTCATTATGTTCAGTGGAGATAATATGCTGAATTTTGTTACAGAATACAATGACAAAAACATTGCCAGATTCGATATAACCAATGCTTCAAATTTAAACCGATAGATGGCCCACCCGTTACATGATTCAAATAACAACACGTATATTTATAAGAGAGCAGCATTCTCCTAGTTTCTAGTTCAAAGCATAACAACAAATTATGATTTACAAAAAATCTAAAAAAAGAAACGTATGTAACAGCTAGAGAGACATACAAATATTTTAAGATAACGGTAATAAAACATTCTCTATTCAACAGAGTCCCAGTGGTTGCTACTATTGGTTGGTAGTTTTCCATTTGATTAATTTGTGCACATCTGCCTGCTGCTCTTAATATATTTTAAGAGAATGAGAACATAATCATGATTATTCCATGATTCCAGTGTAATCATATACGTTAATTCGCATGAGTATTGAGTGCATTACGATGGCTCATATCATTAATAATTACAAAATTTTAAGAATTAAATTCTTAAACAAATGTGGTAAATAAGATGAGCTATAGGGATACCTTAAATTATTAAAATAGTTAATACAGCATTTCGTAGAATCATTTTTTCTGCAACCATGTATTCTTAATTCTTTTCTAAATTTGTTAATTGTATTGTGCTACAAAATGTTTGTATCATATAAAAACTCCGTGTCTTCTATCGTAATTAAATTGAATTTGGAATTATTTTGACCTAACCAAATAGAAGAAATAATTTTGTCATTAAAGAAAATTTAAAAATTTTATTCTTTTAGAGTCCTGTATTAAAACATCATATTTAAAAAGAAGTAACATAATCTAAATGTTTAGTTATTCTACAAATTCTGATACGTATTCAAAGTTATGCAATTCTTCGAAGAATAAAAACTTAAGTGTGTGTGTGAGGGAGAGAGAGAGAGTGAGAGCGAAGAATATATGAAAAGGATTGTATTTGGTACTCCGTAACTTTAATTATTGAAAACTTTTAATATCAAACGAAATATTGAATTTTTATTGAATTTTTTTTTAGTTCAATGGAGAAAATGCGGCGGTAGATAATACATAACAAACATTAATGTCACACATTTTAAAAAAGTTCAAATTCAAGTATCACAGCTGCTTCTACGTCTACTTCAAACGATTGTAAGGAGAAAAACCTTACATTACAACCCTTCAGTCAGTATTACGACCTTGTTTCTCACACCACTTACGTTATGTGCGTTAATTTTACGCATGAATGGCGAAACCTACTGTTTAAAGTCAGATTTCATTGAGAAATTTTTTCATGGCAATTTTAATTTACTCTCAGAGTTTTTGCCAGAAATCTGGTGAGAGAGGAAGTAGCTGAAGAAATATTTTTTTTCATATTTCGTTTTGTTGGAGATGCCTGATCTGGGGCTTGAACCGAGGACTCATGTCTAATAAGCCAATACACTACCTACTAGACTATGCCGACTTTGTTACAAGCTCATGTTTCAAATTTTCCATAAGTGAATGAAACAAATGTCTGTCCTCCAAGCTGAAAATTCGTTTATTTATTGGGCTGTAGACTGATCGAGGTGTTATCGAATATTACTCATCTTAAGTGATCCTGCATAGGAGAACCTATTGCAGGAGAATTGAAATAAATCAAGTAATATAAAACAGAAGGCGAATAAAATAATTGGAGATACTTTCAGTCTACCCTATGCTTATATAAGCAATACTATTATTACATAGCAGCCGTTTAGTTTGATTGTCTTTTATTGATGTCACAGTCGGTTTGCTATATAGACCTTAGTGAGAAAACTTTGCGCCATATAAAACCTAATCTAACAGTATTAAGTTTTAAAGTTCTATAATGGGTTCAAATTAAAGTAATCATCGAAATAAAATTTCTTTTTATTCCAGTTTATGATCACGTGGCTTGCTATGTCCTTCTAAAAAAAATCTGTTTCCTATAATTACATTATGTAGTTATCTTAACTTTAAATAAACAAAAGAAAAAACACTTTAAAATTTTCATGAATTTGTAAGGATTTCTAATATTCATTTGCAGCCCTTAAATGCCGCACATTTGACTGTATATGATGTGCCAAGAATGAATTATTTTACAATAAAAAATATCAAAATTCTTTAAGAGGCCAAAAACAGAATAAGGGGGAGTTTTAAATGTAAATAGATTAAAGAAGTTGACGGTTATGGAAACCTATTGTTTTTAAAACTCGTAGAAATAAATGATTTATTGACCAAATATTTAATAATTAAGCTACAATAAAATAAGTCTCGTATTCGAATCAATTTTTCAATAAAAACTTAACATAACAAAAAAATGTGTTCATTATGTTTAAGGTTCATTTACCTTAAATTCAAACCGGCCTTAAAATCATAAACACATTACAGATATAAAGGAAAGACGATAACCAGTATATCTCAACAGGAAATAGTCTACGAATATATACACAAGATGAAATAAACAGCCTTAAGCAAAAAAACCATAACAAAAAACTTTATCGATTAGTATATAATCTTGCGATAAGCATATTACCCTGGTCTCTTGATCTGTTGTCAATACATTGGCATACGTATGGTACATACGTACATTTATGTTAAAGTATCGTTTTGCCTCATACTGTGTAACTCTTTTCATAAGAATGAACAGACAAAAATGCACATACACACACCACACATCAGCAAATACCATCACTATTAAGACATGTAGTATTTTACATAAAACATGCCTGTGCATGATAATAAACTTATAAGACCACATACATATGTAGGTAGTTTGAGAAGTATGAATTAAGTTTCAGCACATTAAATTTTTTTTTTAAATTTTAATACGAAAATTTCAAAAAGTACACCGTAACGTATGAGGATTATTTCATATTACAATGAAATTAAATATTACTCATACGCTTGTAAGTAATATTAAGAAAATGATTAAAGTGTAGCATATTTATAGGATGAACTATCATAAGTATACTAATGTACAGTAATCTCTCGATTTACGTCGCAGTTGGTTCAAAAAAAAAGCGACGTAAATCGAATTTCATATTGCTCACACTACAAAGTAGTACGTTTTTAACAAGGAACTTAAAAAAGTTACAGTAATCTCTCGATGATTTTTGAAACCAACTGCGGCGTAAATCGAATGACGACGCAAAATGAAGTTAGAGGGAACAAAAAATTTGACGACGTAAATCGAAACAACGTTAATCGAGACGACGTAAATCGAAGGATTACTTTACAATAAAAAGCGAAGCTGATTAGGAACAGTTTGACAGTGAAAGAGCAAAAAATAAACAATGAATGGAGACGTATTGATGTTTTTTATTTCTACATATAAAACTATTGAGTATTCACTGCGACTTACGTGGTACATTCCTTAGGGTGCGTATTTTGTTTTGCAGTTTTATATTAACATGTTCTCTGACCAACTTTTAATAAGAAAATGTTACTTCTAGACCTAATAATTCTACTTGGCATACAAGTCCAGATTTGCTTAAATAGAATATTGCACACATGGCAGATAACAGCTTGGGTTCAGAACAAATGTTCGTATTATTTTATTCAGAACAAATGAAGATGGTTTTATTTTTTATCAGGATATTACAAATAACATTACAACCGCAGTCTAGTAGGTAGCGTGTTTTCACCTTTCAACCGCAAACCAACTAAAAGAATTATGAAAAAATATTTCTTCGGTGACAGCCTCTCAGCAGATTTCTGACAAAAATTCTGCGAATAAAATAAAATTTCCATGAAAAGTTTCACAAAAATCCGTCGTTACGAGTCGACTTGAAACTGTAGGTCTCACCACTCATGTATAAAATTAACACACAAAACATAAGTGGTGTGAGAATCTTGTCCATAATTATGACGGAAGGACTGTAATGACCAATTGTGTATGTGTGTATGTATGTATGTATTACAAATTACAAAAACATTACCCAATATTTTCTCGCACTAACCTCTTATTTATGTTATGAAATCCATAACTATCGTACGTTCATAAATATTTATTCAAAAATTATGTATAAGATTCTTATGTATGACACTTTGTGGAATCCTTTTAAATTGTTTTTTTTTCCTGACATTTGAAACAGACGTAGATGCAGCTGTGTTACTTGAATTTGAACTTTTAAAATGTGATACTCTTTTTGATACCTCTTGACTTCTGACATTAATATTCGTTATGTAGTATCTTTGTACCTCCGTATCATCTCCATGGAGCTAAAAAAATTTCAATAAAAATTCAATATTTCGTTTGATATTGAAAGTACTCAATAATGGCTACATGTGTTGTAACACAAATTATAATCCTTTTCATATATTCTTTACTCCTTCTTCTCTCTCTCTCTCACACACACACGCTTAAGTTTATATCCTTTAAAGAGTTGCATGATTTTGAACACCTTTCAGAGTTCATAGGATACTTAAATGTGTTGCTAAAGATGGCAATTTAGATTATGTTGGTTGTTTTTAAAAGGCAAAAATATGAGGATTTAATATAGGAGACCATATGATTTGAAAAGCAATTTAGTTCATCTATTTTGTTACGTCACCACAGTTCCAAATTCAATTTAGTTATGACAGAAAACGTAGTTTTTTGTATTGATTAAACATTTTGAGCAATAAAATCAAATTCAGCAATTAGAAAATTGTATTTGTTGTAGTGAGTAGCTTGCCGTTCACAGTCAAGTTCACTCGGTGTCCCATATGACCCATTGTGTTACCCAGTGTAAGATAAACCCCTTGTAATGATACGTTAGTGGTCCTGGATCTCCGGATGAAACCAGCCAGTTCCATTAGCGTCAAGTTCGTCATCATGCGCATCATGCGGCACTTTCTGTCACCCAAAAACCAATGATGTCTGTTTTGAAGTGAAGCGCATTCACATATATGATATTCAACCGATTTCCTTTCCTCCAAATCCTGACAACTTCTACAGTAATTCTGGTGGGGCAGACAGAACTTGTCAGTGAAACTGACCCAGTGTCCCATTAGAATTCCTGTTAGACTGAGTACAGTCCTTTTGTCGAACTCAAATAGTCCCTTCGTTTTGCTGCTTTCCACTGCTGGGCACAGAAGTTTTACAATTCAGCAACCAGGTATGTTGGACCATCCATGGTTTGTTGAATTCCACGCTGCTTTTTCCAATTTGAAAAAGTATTTTTATAGGGGTGCATATATCCCCTCTGCCATCTTTCCTCAGATATTTTCGTTCCCTTTCGTGCCAGTGCGTCCGCCTTTTCGTTTCATTCTATGCCACAGTGGCCCGGAACCCAGAAGAGGTGAGTTTAATAAGGAAACTTTGGCCTGTTTAAAAGTCGAACTTATAGACAGACGTCATGAGTATAAACTTAGCGAGCTAACGTTCATTTATAATCGAGTACGTACGTAACTGGTCATTAGAACCCTCCAGTCAGGATTACGACCTAGTTTCTTACACCACTTATGTTGTGTGTGTCAATTTTATATATGAGCGGCGGCACCCTACAGTTTAAAGTCGATTCCGAACGACATCGACTTTTCATGGCAACTTTATGTAGTCTCAGAGTTATTGCCAGAAATCTGCTGAGAGAAAGTCGCCGAAGAAATACTTTTTGTATTTTCTTCTGATGTCTGGCCTGGGGCTCGTCGTCTAATAAGCAAACACATTACCTACTAGACCACGGCGACTTTGAGTGATTTTTACAAAAAATATTTGAAAACCTGTTTCAAATCCATTTAAATAGCCCAACTAAGCTTCTGTTATACTTCATGTAAAAAAGTTACTCTCTCATATTGTCTGTATATTCGTACTGCTGTTGTATTTTTAATAACAATTACTGCAACGTTGTCATAAATTTTCTTTTCCTCTATGTTTCTTGTCCTTTTAACTCCTTCTTAAAAGTCATAAAACTGTAAGGACCATAAAAACAAGAACATGAAGATTAAAAACCATAAAATAAAAAGGCAAGTAAACAATTGATATTGAATGATAATAACCGACTATATTATGTGCTATGGTATGATGGCTAGTAATGCTGCGCTATATCTGCTGCATATTAATAGCAACAAACATTTTTCTGCAGTGGAAACTTTTGTAGAATTTCCTTCATTTTCTTTTATTTGTGCCATTGTCAAAGCTTAAATTCAAGTTATTGTAGGGTATTAAAGTCGTCTGAGATTACTGAGGTCCAAGAGATGGAAAACATAATTTTCACAACAAAAGTCTCTAAGCTTTCTACCAAAGTGAGATTGAAGCTAATTGTTAATAAGGGTCTTAAACTATAAGCTTTATTCCATGGAATATGACTTTTAAGTCATGATCCACCCTAAAGGCTGCAGTGAGAGCATAAAATAGATGAAAGCACAATTATTTCTGCTAAACTGAAGTAAAATGAAATCACAGTAGGGTTAGTAGGTAGTGTGTTAGCTTATAAGATATGAGGACAGGGTTCAAGCCCCAGGTCAGACATCTCCAGCAAAACGAAATATAAAAAAAATTCTTAGGCGATTACCTCTCAGATTGTTTTTTTTTCAAAAATTCGGAGAGTAAATAAAAATTCCGATGAAAGGTTTCTGAAGAAGTCTGTCGTTCGGAGTCGCCCTTCAAAACTGTATGTCCCGTCACTATTGGATAAAATTAACACACTCAATATAAGTGGTGTAAGAAACTAGGTCGTGATCCTGGCTAAACGGTTGTAATTACAAAATATATATGTAAACTGATTTAAAAATTCGTATTATAAAATAACTTAACAGAATCCAAACTTTTTGTGCCTGGTCGTCAAAAAAGACTATACGAACTAGTTTAACTGCTACGCACTCAGCTAGTCTGCTGGAAAGTGCTTTTGTTTCTCTTGCTACTAAAACGTTAGTAGCAAAGGTCTTCATTACATACAATTTTACGGTATTCAACATCAACATGCCTCAAATATTGTGTAAATAGCGTGCACATGACACACAGATGGCAAATATTAAACACACTCCTGTGCCAAACTGTGTAGATGAGGAGGAAGACGCGGAGCATATTCTAGCGTGCTGCCCCAGATTTAGATGCCCCGGGGAAACGAGTTTCGGACTAACTCGGCTTATGGAGGTGTTGAATTCTAGGATTCTATGGAGCTAATACAGTCAGAGAATGGCTGAAGTTATGATAGAACTCCGAAGGCTGGAGGAACGGAGGCGAAATTTAACTTAGTGTGACCAAGCTTTAGGGCTAACCAGCCCTCCGCGAAGTGATACCTTACGGCAGTCCCTCGGAGGGAGAGTGGTTGCAGTGTGTAGGGGGTGGGTTTAGTACGTAGGCACCAGTTATGGTGAATCGTGCACTCTTTTGTTGGAACAAAAGTGTCTTTTGAAGATTCCCACCTCCGGCCTAAGACAAAAAAACACACTCTTGTGATCTTCTATACATACGAAGAAACAGAATACCAGACCCCTTCCTGAGCAGTCATCGCAGTGTTAAGATCACTTAAGATAAGCTAAGTGGGGCAGCTCCAACGAATCACATCCAGAAGTCTGCAGTATTAAATGGTATTCTGCAAGAAATCCGTGCAATTTTGTAACTCCAAAAAACTCAAACTTCTGCACATCGTGCACAATGCAATCTAAAAGAAGAAAATTACCCCCGATATAGTGCATGGCAATGCCTTGTTCTCCTTAAAAAAAGAAAAATATACACTTAAGTTCTATTACTAGACTATCAACCATTGAAGTAATCCATGTTGTTTGTCTTAAAAATTTTAAAGAGTTTTTAATCGCCTATATTCCACACCCTGTAGAGTTTTACATACATGTATGCCAATCGCATTTCTTCTGTTATCTCTATTGTTGGAGCCATAATGCTACCCTGGGAATAGAATTCTGTCACATGGTGCATCTGAGTTTGGAGGAGAATATTCAACACCTCCTGCGTCCTTAGGTCCAGTGTTTACTCGCATGCGTTTCCAGTAAGTATTTTTCAATGTTCTGTGAAGAATTTATGATCGTTTTGTAAAAAGTTTTCTTGGATCTTGCTATAGAATAAAAGCCGATTTTGGATACATACCATACATACATAAATAATCGGTCAATACAGCCGTCCGGTTAGGTTTGCAATCACGTCACACCGCCCATGTTATGTGTCTTAATTTTGTACACGAGTGGCAGAATCCTACTCCGAACGACCGATTTTTGAAAAAATTTTTCATGGCTTTTGCCAGAAATCAATTGAGAAGAAGACGCAGGTGAAAACTTTTTTCGCACTAAGGTTTGAATAAGATTAATTGAAGGAGAAAGTCGATCATAGTGTTACAAACAATATAAGAAACTCAATATACTCTTACTACCACTGGCCTTAAAAGGTATACAAAACTTACAGCAGGATAATGTGTGAAGGAGGCCAACTCCAACAACACCTGATGTGCGAAATGAAAATTTAAAATTTTATGCCATATTACCAGGATCTTAAACATTGTTTCTCTGCAAATGATGGAATTTCAAGAGTTTAAGTTTTAAATTAAAATTATTGCCCCACAGCAAAGCAATAGAGAGTGAAAAACTTTCTGCAGAATTAGAACAGAAATCCTATTCGCCTGCCACAACTTTAAATGGGTGAATACATGTATGAAAATGGAGTAATGTGTGACAGCATCATATTGCAACATTAGAAGAAAATGACAGTCATAAAGGCATACAGAAACGTGTACCACTAAATCATAATAACATAAAGAGAGAGAGAGGGAAAGAAGGAGAGAGAATACCACATGAATACTATAAATAAACGACTTTAAGAGGAAACGGTTGTGAGGGAGAGATAGAGACTGGCATGGAAATGGAAATTAAAAGAAATTAAATTAAATTTAACGTGTTTAAAAACAAAGAGAGATAACTTTGTAAAGAAATACATTCTCAAACTGACACATATGGGAAGAGAAATATCTTGCAAACTAAACTTAACACATGAATAACGGAATATATGGTATGGCAGTTAACATCGGTTATGGCAATTGCATATTCTTTGAACTAATGTGCCACAAATATGCAAGAGTGTGTATATGCAAAAGGCTTTCCATTTATTTACCACCACAATGAAATGTTGGTGTCACAAACGCAATTGTATAAACAAAACGACACCAGCTTTTTAAAAGAGATGCTACATGGTAAAGTTTGTTTTTAAAATAGGGCAACTTCTAATAGAGACTTTGCGTTTAGTAATACCGTGTGTTTATTAATACTGTGTGGCATTTTAAATTTTGTGTAAAGCTATCTCATAAGCAATTTTTGGAGAAATACATTTTTAATAATTTTTGCGCTGAAAATAATTTCAAATTACTGATACCCTACGCTTATGTGAATGCGATTGTCACCTGAGAAATTTTCCTAATATACAGAAAACGACCATACTGTAATTGTTTTATTTCAAACCATTTTATTTCAATCTAATGGCTAAGTACATATATATTTCGCTTAGAATTTGAGCTCTAAATGACACTAGTCCATATCAGAGATCAGCAATGAATCGCTTTTTCGCTACTCATAAGTACTCATGAAATTTTGAGTATGAGTGAGTCAACAGTATTGAAATCCAACTACTCTGATTCATTCGTATTCACTACAATATTGATTTATAAGCACAAGTTGCAATGAGTATGAGTACAACTTTGACATCAAACTCATACCATTTGAAATATGTTTGATTCATACGCCTACTCATTCAGATTCATAAATTTAGAAAAATACTTATAATATCTACTCATAAATGATTCGAGTGATTCGAATCATTCGTCAAAATTTACAGTCTTAGTTGTTGTTGCATTTACAAAGAAGGAAGAAAGACACATAAACAAAAAAGACAAAGACAGCAAGGAGAGCAAACACATAACCTTCATGTGAGTATTGAAGTGTTCGTACGCAAATCCTATTTATTTTGTGATTCGTGTATACGATGAGTCATGGAGAGTCGAAATCAACAACATAATGCGTATTGTTAAGTATAGTACGATGAGTATTTAAAACTTTGAATATGAGTAATATGAGTATGACATTAAAATAAGTATGAATGCGTATAAGTATCAGAAATTATAAGTATGATTCGAATCTACTCATCGTTTTGAATACTCATTGCTGACCTCTGGTCCATATCGCAATTTAAATAGCAAAGATTCCAGTTTGCTCCACTGTAAATTGATATCAAAATAAAATTGTCCACATGATTGTGTCCAAAGACACATATACTCCAGCCATACACTGCATGTCATACAAAACTGTTTCAACGAGCGACTTACGAGATCACTTTAGTAAACGGAATATTTCTAACCTAACAATTGATGTTATGTCTTACATTAGCAGATAAAAATAAAGAATGAAATAATAATTATAATATAAAATCAGTATCGCTAACCGCCGTTAAAAGAGTACGAGGTTTACAAAAAAGCAAAGTGAGAGTTTGCTAAAGCTAAAATTGTTAAACTCAATGCATGGCTTCACAAAACGTTGAATTGGAAGGAAATGATAATCTTTGTGGGGCAATAGAAATAGAAAGAAATAGAAATGTGACAATCTAATGGTTCCAGTCAAGCTGCAAACTTTAAATGGAACAACAATAGCATCTAGGTGTTCACATAGATTAGCTAACACAATCCAAACTATTACTATGAGAGTTTTATGGATTCAGTAGTACATCAATTAAACTAAATGGCACGAAACCTGTACTTCTTGGCTTTGGTGCCATTTAATATAGCCATTTTAACGACTGATCGACTGGGTCTGCCAACTGATTATATGGTAACTGAACCCGAGTTCGATTCTGGTTTTGTAACGAAAATACAGAAAAGATCGAATTATGGTAATGTCCCACAACTTCCAGAGAACATCATCCATGTACTGAATAATAGATCCAAGTTAACACGATCGATAGTGGTATCTTTTCGAATCACTTGCAGCCTATATTATTCCTAAAGCAACCCGATTATTTTATAAAAATTCAGGCTGAATAAATGGCCATAAAGAAGTATACATACATTCATAAGTCGTCATTATAACATTTCATTCAGGATTACGGCCTAACTTTTCACACCACTCATGTTGTATACGTTAATTTTATACATAAATAGCGGGACCTACCGTTTAAAGTCAACTCTTAACGACAGATTTTTGAGAAACTTTTTCATGGCAATTTCAGTTTCTGGCAAAGAAGAAATATTTTTTGATATTTCGTTTTGATGGAGATGTCTGACCTGGGGTTTGAACCTTGACCTTATGTCTAATAAGACAACAATACCACCTACTAGACTACGGCAACATCTTGAAAGCTGGTCTAAAGAAAGTTGCTATGCAAATCCAAGTTAGGGTGTACACATATTTTTTGAGAGTAAATTGGCCATTAGGTCTCCAGAAGCTGTGTACAACATATCTAAGATTGTCCAAGATTGCCGTGCGTCTCTGAAGGAGATAACAAGATATTCATGGGATCATTCGATTGCAGGATATTGAAGGAAAGAACATAACCGATGTACTTGCTAAATCATGTACAGAAAATAATTTTTAAGAATTCAGAGACGATATTGAAATTGCTTTGTTTCACAGGCGATTATATGAAAGAAAAAAATCAAATCACGTATAGAGAAAGCATTCAAAAGTAGCCCTTTATATACGCATTTATATGGAGAACATGATTTGATTTAAATATCTTTAAAACATAACTTAGAGGCGTTAGGTCACAACAGCACTGTTGCCATAAGCCGTATAAAACATAAGGCTCACAATACATTTGTATAGATTCTGTAATGACAAGGACGAAGATAAGATATTTGAAGCTCTTCGAAATCTATAATTTATGTACAGACCTTTCATAATTTCCGAAACTGTGGAAGTCATATGTAGCCTCAAAATTAAGTTGTATTTTCTTTCCTTTTTAGAGTGAAATTGCTCGTATGTTCGTTCTGCACATGACCCCTTTTACAGTTTTCTTGCCTTACACACGCACATACACTCGCTTTTATTACGAGTGTATCTTCAAAGGATAAAATGAAATTGAGACAATTGCGGTTTGAGTAGGGGAATGAAATAAGATTGAAAATGGAGATCCTTTCTTTTCTATTGCTTGTTTAAGTTCACTTTCTAATAATTTATTCCTACTATTTTTATTCCTTTTTTCTCGTTTGTCTCTCATCACTTCAGTCTATAGAAAAGGGGAAGGAGAAAGGAAAATGGAATAGAATTTTGATTTGTAAAACAATACTTTGAAAATGTGAATACAGAAGTGAGGTTCTCATTTTTGTTATTTAAAGAGTTTCTCTCTTTGCTGTCTTGCTTGTCACAAGATGATGATGATGATATTTATGGAGTGAAAGAAAATTAATATTCTCTGATTTGCATTCGTTTGGTTTGGCATTTAATGGCCAATAGACTCATGAGAGTATTTAATAACAACAGTCGACATTTTTGTCATTACAATCATTCAGTCAGGATTACGACCTAGCCTCTCACAACACTTATGTTGGGTATGTTAATTTTTTACATGAGCGGCGGGACCCTACAGTTTAAAGTCGATCCCGAACGACAGATTTTTGAGAAACTTTTCATAGCAATTTTATTTTCTTTCCGAGGAAATATTTTTTCGTATTGTTGGAGATTCCTGACCAGGGATTTGAACTGTGACCAGCACGCTACTAATGTTCTGTATACTACAATATGACCACCCAGATAACCAGCAACGGTCATTATGCGCTGTATCCAAACAACTGGCTCAAGTCACAAAAATCAAAGAATTGCAGACTATTACCTACCCTCGGCTGTGCTTATTTTTTGTGTATATAGGGTTGCACGCTTTGTCTGAGTGGCAGTACATATGTATATCAAGCTGTAGTCAAACTATAGCAAAGTGTTGACTAGGAAACTTCAAACTTGTTCGTACGTTTCGTCTGAGACGCCGAGTTAATATTCGAACACTCCGACCATAACTTTAGCTGCTTCGAGTATTTTTCTTACTGTAGAGCTGGAAATAATTGTTCAAAACCAACACTCAGTTGGTAGAACTACACTACTCATGCATTGCATTGTGTTGGAATTGGAAAAAATGGATTGCGGAAGGAAAGAGTCTTAGTAGATGTTAAATATCAATATCTAACATTATGACAGGACATTCATTTATAACGGGTGATTTTTTAGCTATTATCTTTTCGGCAACACTGGTTTAAACTGCTCACGCACGTTTCGTGTTTTGTTTCACTGTAAAACATCTTCAGTTTGGTCTATAATTTAACCATGAATCGTCTTACAAACGAACAATGCTTGCAAATCATTGAATTTTATTATCAAAATGCGTGTTCTGTTAAGAAAGTTCATCGTGCGCTTCTTCCATTTTATGGTCAGTTTAATCGACCCACTAAAGCGGCTAATCGGGCTATTGTGACTAAATTTCGCACCAAATTTACATTGTTGGACAATAAACCACCAACACGCTTACGTAGAGTGCGAACTGAAGAAAATATTGCAGCTGTATCGGCCAGTGTTAATGATGACCATCAATTATCGATTCGTCGCCGTTCGCAGCAATTGGGCCGCTGTTACTCAACAACGTGGAAAATTTTGCCGAAGGATTTAGGTGTGAAGCCTTTCAAAATACAGCTGGTGCAAGAATTGAAGCCGAACGATCTACCGCAACGCAGAATTTTTGGTGAATGGCCTCTTGGAAAGTTGACCGAAGATCCACTTCTTTATCGAATTGTGTTCAGCGACGAAGCTCATTTTTGGCTCAATGGATACGTAAATAAGCAGAATTGTCGATTTTAGAGTGAAGAAGCCAGAAGCATTGCAAACGCTACCAATGCATTCAGAAAAAATTACAGTTTGGTGCGGTTTATGGGCTGGTGGCATCATTGAACCGTACTTCTTCAAAGATGCTGCGAATCGTAACGTGACTGTGAATGATGAGTGCTACCGTGAGATGATATCCAACTATTTTTGCCCAAAATGCAAGAGCTTGACTTGCATGACATGTGGTTTCAACAAGACGGTCCCACATGCCATGAGAAAGGCACACGAGGAATGCGTATAGACATGATTTTAGATGACCGTCCCCTCTTATTTAGTAGAGTACAATTTGATTCATTGCGATGATTTTCCAAAGAGTTTTCGCTTTCATGTATGCATTAGAGAAATCTCAAAATTAACTTTGATACAGTGGCCCATACATGGGAATTGTATTCTATCCACGGTAAGATTATATGAAGCATTTCCTGCATTGGCTTAAGAAACTGAATCCTTCGATACTTAGAAAATATTCCGCTTCTAGCAAAAATCGTGTTGAATTTTCAGAATATCCAGAGCTTCCTTCTCTTTGATGTTTGAACATCTGAGGTCGCTATGCTCTAGTAGGTAGGTAGTGTGTTTCAGTCTTTAGACAACAGCTCTTTGTTCCAACTCCAGCTCAGACATTTCGCACTAAAGAAAAATAAATATTTCTCTGTTTTGTTTACTTACAAATACAAAAATCTACAGAGTTTCAGTAGAAAAAAAAAGAAAAAAAATCAGAAAATTATCACAAGGAGCTATAATTTATGCAGCAAATAAAGTTAAGATCACCGAAATGCTTATAGATTATGGTGCTTTTTAACACCAATACACTTATCTTTGTTACCAACATACATACAAATTTGCATACCACATGCATACATGCATACATGTACACAAAATAACGAGGACTGGAGATAAAATTTTATTCGAATGCATCTTAAAAATGCAATTCCCACACAAACACGCTCACAAAAGTCACTGATGAAGAGGGAGAGTAAGAGAGAGATGCGAAGAGAGTTTTGTAATTCATGTAGATGTTGTTGAAGTATAGAAACATACACTTTAATGGGAATTGCTTTACAGAGATGTCTTTCGTTCTCGTTTTCACTTTTTTTTTGTGAACTATTTCCCATGGGTGTTGTATCAAATTTTGTAAAGCATTCGTTCGAGCGAATAATCGACTCAATGCTACACACAGGAATTTTGATGGAGAGAAGGACCAAAATTCTTTTGATAATGAAGCCTTTTTGTTAATGTTGTTACTATTTTTGCAATGAAGTTTTGATGGCTTAAGTTTCTTTTTTTTTAGTTAGAAGCCTGGAATTTATTTATTGTTGTATGGTTTCTAATGTAACCGACTATTTAGTCGGTTTCAACACTACTAGAAATACTTACTGGTTGGATTTTACAAGTTTGCTGACATCATTGCATGATTGACTCAATAACCGGCTGAATAATGAAAGTCGATGTAAAATAATGAACGAAATTTCATGAATACATTGAAATTTTGTAACATAAATGGCTTCACAAACCCACTAGTATTAAAGTTAACAGTGAAATGCGTAACAAAAAAATATTTTAAATCAAATTGAATTAGAATGAGCCGCTAGAAAAGTTCTGTAGAAAAAATGCGAAGACAAATTTGCTTCGCCACTAGAATAAATAATGAAATAATGCCGCAATGTTTGCATATAAAATAATTTGGTATTCATCTTCGGTTGGCACCTAGTTTGGATACTTCATATTTGAGGCCAAATATGAAGTTTCATTTAAAACTCTTTAAGGTTAATTGGGGATTAGCTATGGGGAACTGCTTCTGAAACAGAAATAAAATTACACGGCTGGTTACAGCAGCACCGTGGGTCTTATATAGGTTTAAATTTGTAACTCTGGTGACTGCAAATCCGGCAATATTCTATTCTGTAACAAAATTATACAAAAGTATATTATCCACTGAACAAAATGAATCGATGTACGCTTGAGCAACGTTGGGATTTTTTGGGCCAACGAGGAACTGCTCGATGATTTTTGATTTTGCCAAAAAAAAATCATCTTTTGCGGATGAAGTTCATTTTCATATTGGTGGTGCGCTAATAAGCAAAATTGCCATATTTGTGGCTCCTAAAACCCACACGTCGTCTTACAGAAGCCATTGCGAGTGACTGTTTGGTGCGGCTTGTGGAGCGGAGGCATTTTTGGTCCATATTTCTTTGAAAATGCAACCATTATCGCACCACGATGACCAATTTTTTTGTACTCGCTCTTCATGCTGTTGATGTGAACGATGTTTGGTTTCAACAGGATGATGTAACTTGCCACACATCTCATTCCACAATTGATTTATTGCGTCAAACGTTTGATGGTCGTTTAATTAGCCGAAACAGTGATGTCAATTGGCCGCCAAGAAGCTATGATTTAGCACCGTAGGACTATTTTCTGTGGGCCGCCGTTAAAGAAAAGTGTTATACCGACAAACCAGAGGCAATTGAGCATTTGAAGGTCAACATTCGTAATGCCATTCTCTAGAAACAACCCCATACACTCGAAAAAGTGCACGAAAATTGGTCATATCGAATGAGATACTGTGAAGCAGCCATAAATGAATGAAATAATATTCCATTTCTAACCGGAACAATTGTACTTCACAACAAAAAATATAAATTTGGCAAACTTTCAACCCGTTTCTGTTTTATTGAATTTTTAAATTTAAATTTTTAAATGACCCTCCCTTTATAAGGATGCCACCGTGGCTTTGTTTAAAACAAGAAATTGAAATGAGTTGATGGAAATATTAGAAGATGCTCGTATTACATAATTTTTATTATATTATCCGATACTTGGCTCATTGCATGTCTAACTATCGTGGTCACATAAAAATTGCTGTTGACAGGGCATCATTTATTCTATTGTATGTAAAATTCGATCATTTATTACTGATGCAATAAATAAATAAAATTTAAATTTTTTATTTATAATTTGTCACTTACTGTAATGAAATGTACATAAATACCTTTCATTTGTTTGACTCTGTATCTCTCTGTGTGCTGGATCACATCCCTATGCATGTATGAGTTTTCCGTATTTAGTTTCCAGTATGTGTAGAATTAGTCACAGTATGTGGTAGTTCCTTCAAACCATCAACATCTTCTATTTTTGCTCATACGCACACACATACATATACATCAACACACTCATACATATATGTACATCAATTAACATATAAATGGAATCTCCTTTCAGAAAGGAAGAAAATAAAAAACCAGAGAATTTCTTTGTTAAAAAATTGAAAGTGACTTGAGGCAATCACATATAATAACGACAAAAACAACAACAACAGAGCTTATTAAAAACTTTTAACACCAACGCTTTACAACGCTTTCATGAATTATAGGGCCTCAGAAGGTATCAAAAAGTAGTTTTTTTGGGTACAAAATTATCAAAAATTCCTAACTAAGTAACTGAATAAAACCAATTTTGCTACTTTAAAATATTTTAACTTTTAAAGAATGTTACTCTTAAGATGTAAACTTAAAAAAGATGTAAACGAAACTCGAAAAATTTGATCAATGAACCTGAAATAAAAACAAAATCAGAAAATCATGAAAAAGGGGGATTTTTTTATCGCTTTTAACGCTGAAGTGATGTTAAGGAAAATAAAACTATCAGATTACTCTGGTTAGTATGCTCGACTATTAGTGTGAGGGTCGTGGGTTCGAGTCACACCAGACACTACGAAACTGCATCAAGCATGTGGTCGAAGTTACACAGCTCGTATACAATTAAATATAATTTCTAATTGTATTATATGTAGTAAATAAATAAATAAAATAAAATAAATAAAATAAAAATCACTACTATTCACTTACTTTTGTAATACCTTAGCTGACCTGCCATATTGGACCCAACAACCTAACTATGAATGAAGAAAAAAAGGTTTCCGGCCCTGTCAAGAACTTCTAAATCGCTTGATTACCCTTCAAAATATTTTAAATAGAGATCACGCACTTTTACTCACATGTTCACTATCATTTCAATACAACTTATTCGCTGGGAAATATTATATGAGACCTTTAACAAAAAATATTATAAATTAATAAATATAAAATATTATATGAGAACTTTAACAAAAAATAAAAAAAATTGGTTCAAATTTCGTTTTCATATGTGAAGGAAATTATGATTTCGCTAAAGAGTGTGTAGCTTTTTCGAGCAGCTTATGTGAGGCTTTATCACATGAAAAGTATTTCAATTTTTAAATGGGAAATGAAAAGTAGTAGTCGCTGTAGTCTAGTAGGCAGTGTGTCGGCTTATTAGACCTAAGGATAGGCTTCAAATTCCAGGTCAGACATCAAAACCAAAAAATAAGAAAAAAATATTTCTTCGGTCACTGGCTCTCAGCAGATTTCTGGCAAAAACTCTGGGGATAAATAAAATTGCCATGAAAAGTTCCTCAAAAATCTGTCGTTCGGAGTCGATGTTAAACTGTAGGTCTCGCCCCTCATGTATAAAATTAACGTACACAACATAAGTGGTGTGCGAAACTAGGTCGCAATCCTGACTGAAGGGTTGTAATGACCAATTATGTTATGTATGTATGTATGAACTGAAAAAATCGAATAAGTTTTTGTAAGTTAAACTGAGGAGACAACTTTAAGAAAATTAAGAGGATATAAAACCGTCCAAGAACCAACTCAGTTTCGGAACTGATCAGGTCTTATTATTTTCATTGTAATAAGCTCCAGGGCAGGCAAATACAATTCTAATTGGTGAAATTTCTTCTCAGTGGAAGAGGACTTCATGCACTGTTGGTCTAGTTGATAGTGTGGTAAACTTCAAGTACCGAAACCATGGGCTCGATTTCCATCAGCGCTTCTGAGTGTTCGTGATGGTCTGATTGTTTGTGTGATATTATAAATATGTATATGTACAGTGGTAGCCTTATAATTAGAAACGACTTAGCAACATGTATGTTTCTTAATTTGTTTTACAGTTTTCACTGTGTACCTGGGATCAAAGCTTTGTTTGGAGGACGTCTTGCACACGTTTTTCCATCAGATTGGGACAAATTAAACTTAGATTCGTCACTCCAGAGTACTCTGTTCCAGAAACATCGTTTCTAATTATAAGGTCACTACTGTACGTACGATTAACCACAGTGAAAAAATAATGTGAGAATTATTACAAGTAATCGTCGAGAATAAACATTGTTTTAAAAATAAATTTTTTCGCACATTTCTCCCTCTACATACTTAAATAATTGTTCATTACAACCCTTCATTCAGGATTACGACCTAGCTTCTTACACCACTTATGTTGTGTGTGTTAGCTTTATACATGAGTGGTGGTACGTACAGTTTAACGTTGATTCGGAATGGTAGATTTTTGAGAAGCTTTTATTTACTCCTAGAGTTTTTGCCAAAAATTTGCTGAGAGGAATTTGCCGAAGAAATAATTTTTCATATTTCGTTTTGCTGAAACATGGCTAGGGTTTGAAACACGGCCTCACGTCTAATAAGCCAGTGCACTACCAACTAGACTATTCCTGGTATGGCAGGCATATGCGATGCCCTTGATCATCGTAGGATTCAGGCAACAACAAGCAAATGCTGGGTAAACAGGAATCATTCAGTTCCTTTAAGGGATATGATCTGCTACAAAGTCATGAACGACAAATGAAAATATACTTCATCCCTGGTGCTATAAAATTATAATAAAACATGGAACAGTAATAGAAATTTACAAGTTATTCGGAGTGATACAGTTCATGTGAGAAACAGCATGTAATGGAAGTGCAGTTATGACCTGCGAAATGAAGTCCTGATTATGTAAAACCCAGAAATGGTGCAAGTTTTTGCTTTAAAAATATTGCGAAAAGCCATCAGTTGGCGATATTTGTGTGGAACGAATTCCCTCTCACGTTTTCCTAGTACACAAGCCAAACTAAGTTACACCTAAACTTGGGGTAGAATCATTAGAAACTCTGTAAAAAAGTATGTGTTCAACTCAAAACCAAAGCCGATATTCCACATTATGACAGAAGAAAACTGATTGAAACTTTATTAATGAATACAAATGAATTCATAACTTAAAGCATTAAAAAACTGTTTCAATAATTGATTGATTTTTAGTTTTCAATTGCGACTTTGTCTCCTACACGCTTTGTAAGTAAACTGGTGATTACTTCTCTTACATTCTTTCATAATTTTGCTTGCAATGCTATGGTAGTCCTTATTCAGATTAAGTTGGACACTTAAATCTGGTAAATGGAGTAGAAATTCTAAAAATATTCTAAAAATTATGGAATTATGGATCACAGGAATATATTTCTATCTGCTTTATGAAGGATGTACATTTTACGAGAGGTTGATATTTCAAGATTACAAAAATTTTTGCCAATATAGGACTTGGTAAAGTAGGCCAATCGATTGCTTTGCAAAGAAACATTTATTAGTGAAGCTGAAACAAAGCAAAGAATACAAACAGGAACAGCATACAGTATGTAAGAGCTGCCTTTCAACGCATCTATGCTACTTAAACGAATAATAAAAATATTTCCAATGTCTATTGTCTACCATTATTGTGAACACCATTTTCTAAGCTGCTCACAGTTCACCTAAAGTAACAAAACTCTATTAAAATAAGAAGGGATACAATTTTTCAATATCAGTTGCAAAAAAAAAGTAGCAGAAAATGCAACTGATAATTTACGCCGAAGTAATAAATTTCTACAGAGAAACACACATTTATCCCTCATTTATGCTGAACAGTGGGATCTCCAGTATATTGTTACATTCTTACCGTTTAAAAATGTTTAAAATAGGAGCTCGTAGAGTGCAAATAAAATAAAAATAAATTTGTGTTTAGTTTTAATTAAAATTCTTCATTATTCGCACAATTCTGTGTGCCACTGCTCACAACTTTATGTTAACAACAACAATTGCTTTGTTTGTTATTCCTCTGTTTACATAATCAATAACAATTACTAGAAAATTGTTCGAATGACCTTTGTAACGGAGATCTTTAAACCACGATTACTCTCTTCAAACACATCGCATCTTCACACAAGCCTGACTGAACTTCATTAACTCAGTCGCCAGCTTTGCCTTGCCTTTTATATGGCAAAGTAAACAGTCTGATGAATAGCGAACGTTCATGACCTCGCCTTCTCGAAATCTCTATAAATGTAAACATCGTTGTTTACATTTATTATTGTAGTGTTGTTTGTTTTTTATTTTTGTTTAATTGTTTACCATTTTTTTATGCTGTTTGTTGTTATATTAAGCAGTGCGATAATATGTAAACAAGTTCATTGTTTTTGTTTTTGTAGTTTTTGTTTACAATTTTAATGTTAAACGATGCAAAAACAAAAAACTAGTATCTAGATCTCTTTTCATTTTCGTAACAATATTAATTAAAATCGCTGGCTACCACTACTAAAATAAAAATGAAATATAGTCGGAATCAACAAGATTTTCAAATGATTCAGTAGTAATACTTTCTAAAAATAGGAAAACTTTGAGTTCTTGGTAGACAATCTAAATGTTCAA
Organism: Sarcophaga subvicina; assembly: GCA_936449025.2. Classification (NCBI taxonomy): domain Eukaryota; kingdom Metazoa; phylum Arthropoda; class Insecta; order Diptera; family Sarcophagidae; genus Sarcophaga; species Sarcophaga subvicina. The sequence continues at coordinate 28,780,821 of OW388084.2, forward strand.
CTTTCAATCGATACTCTATTGTTTATTCAGTTTTATGGATGCAAATTTAGTTGATCCATATGAACTCCCATAGCTTAAACCACTTAGCATAGTAGGGCAGCTCATTACGGAGATCACTAGCTAGTCATTTTCTTTCTCCTTTAATTGTATAATTTCTCTCCATTGTCTCTTAACCACTGTATAGCATTTCATCGGTGTGGAATAGAGTATAAGAACTAAATAAGTTTCTCATTTTTACTTTCAAGAAATTTAAGAAAAACTTAAACGTTAGCCAACGACCAAGTCTTTGTAGTTCCCTAAACTCTTAAACTTTTTCTATATTTTGAGATATACTTTCTCTGACTAAACTTTCTCTGTTGCATAGTGTATAAGGAGGAAAATCGATTCTTCATAGAAAATTCATGGCATAGCATGGTGACGATAGTTGGTTTAGCTACAAATATTAGAAGTGTAAGTAGTTCGTACGTTTGTGTGCTTTATGGCACAAATTACATCAACTTCAAAAGCAATAGTAATAGGCAGACATGTAAAGTAATGAATTCATTAAAAAATAATAGAAAGTTGCTGAAAAACAAAACTAAAAACCAATAACCAGTCATTTTCTTTAGAAACGCCCTGACTGCTAAAAATGACAGCAGTAGCAAGAATTATTCGAGGATGTTATGTGCCTACGTTACGTATGTTACTGTAAGCGTCTTACTTAACACTCTTGACTATGCAGACAATAAGTGCGAATTATCACGAAGATTTGGGAATGTTTAAAACGGGTTTCTAAATCTTCTTGAAACAGTAAATAAAATTGCTTTAAGAATAAATGCTCTGAAATTCCAATTCTCCTGATTGTTTACATCTTTTACAAAAACTCGTGGAACACATTTTCAATATCTGCATGGATTATAATAGGAAAAGATTGAATCTTAAAAAATATTTTATAAAGCCAATTAAGGTAGGCACCGTCGACATCATGCTAAAAGGCGTACCAGCTGAATACGGAGATAGCTTCTGCTATCTAGGCGGTATAGTGACAACAGAAACAGATGTAATCAACAGACACACTAAAGCGAGCACGATATTCAGGCGACTAAAGCCAATATGGAGAAGATCACGAATATCCACACGAACCATGCTCAGAACATTCAACGCATATGTAAAATCGACCGTATTGCATGGAAGTGAAGCCTAGTTAGAATCGAACACCATCACGCAAAAATTGTGGGTATTCATCAACAAGTGCCTCAGAATCACATTGAAAATATTCTGGCCTAACAACATTACCTTACATACGAGGAACCCATAATAACGAAAATAAATGGAAATGGAGATGCATCGGCTATATTCTCAGAAAGGGTACTGTAATGGAATCCACAAGGCTCAAAAAGCAGTGACCGACCAAGGAACACCTGGATACGTTCGATACTCCAAGATTTAGGACAGTGGAAGCTTACATGGGAAGATGCAAAAATAACAGCAGCCAACCGGATAAGATGGAAATGCTTTGTGCAAGCCCTATACTCTGAAGAGGGGTAATGGAAAAAAAATCTCCTTACACGCTACATTTCTAAAGCGCTAAGCCTAATAGATGCAGCTTAAAATAATTTTATTGTCATAAGCCTCGATCAGAGCAATTAGAGAAGTACTAATATCGGAAAAGCAGATGCTCTGCTAACTTTGTCCAAACCATCCTAATAACAGCCTTCTTAAGAAACGTTTACTTAGCAAACGCACCATTTATAGGAATAAAGGATATGAAACTCAAACTCCTGACACATCCTATGCATTCATAAATTGCACTGGAGGCTTTGCGCATCAGCACATAAAGCTTCATTCTATTTTAGAGTTCAGAATGAAACTTAAATGTTTGATGCTATCAAACAGCTTGAATTGTATTCTTTTCAAACAGGGGAATATGCAATGAAGATACAATTCCTTTACGTATACTTTTGAAACTCTTTGCTCAACAACATTGAGGAACAAAAGTTTTATATTTTTATTATGGTTGTTGTTGCTAGAAAGTAATGAAACTCAAACAAATTGATATGTTTCCGGTGATGGCTCTACTAGGAACTCAGTGTGCATGTCAAGTGGAGAGTATGGAATAATTTCGCTTGCATTACAAACGACTTCAAAAAACTTTCTTTGTGCCTCCATGAAGTTACTTTTTGCTTTTTGGCTGTTGTTTTGGCCAAAACTTTGTCTTACTTTTTCTTCATGTAGTCATTGCAAATACCATCAGGAACGTTTAAAGTTGATCTCAGAGTTTTTTTTTCCATTTACGTTCTTATTTTTCTGTTTGCTTTTGGTTTTATTTAAGACTTTCAGTAAAAATGTCATTTTGTTGGGACAGTTTACTACAAATATTTTGAATGGCTATATCAAGTACTATTTACACTAATACCACTACAGTTACATTGTCTAAATAAATGAGACTGAAAACGAATGCCAAGTAGTCAAAAGGACTTTTTTTACAATATATTGTTAACGCGCTAAAAGAAAAATGCGGAAAGGGTCATAAGGGATTTGACAACAAGTTTTTTGAATTTAAATTTATCATCTATTCATACAGACATAAATTTTTGTAAATTTTAATAATAACGGTATACATATATGCATATAAGAGTACAAGAAATACTCTTTCCCAATTTATAATAGCAATTGAGCGAGAGAAACCTTTATCTTGCAAAGTTTTATGTAAATTCGTTAACGTAATTCCTAAAGCGACGAAAGCAACAATATTAGAAAAAAATAAACATGTCAGTCATTATTAATGATATACTTAGATTCTGTTTAAACAAGAAGACGTAGTAATAACGAGAAAGGGAAGAAAAATATACTCTGTTATATGATACTATAAGGCGTATGAATTACTTGAATAGTCTTTGTCTACGCCAACATAACCTTACATAATTCACTTGCTATTCTCATTATGTGATGGAATATTTCGCATAATCTGAAAGGGCCTATTTAGAGAAACTCTATTGTGGTAAGGAGGCTTCAACAGATTTTTATTTAAAAAATATGATGTAGTTTAGCAAACATTCTTTAGATAATGGCTTCACTTTCATAATTTTTAATTTAAATTCATATTGAGTTCATGAGACTGCCATTTCATTATTCGTAGCATTTTGAATTGAAATTATTTTAAATGAAGAAATTCTAAGAAATTGCGTTATTAAATCGTTCATAATTTTTAACAGACTAGACTAAAAGAAATTAATGCTGAAAACAACCAGTAACCAGAAACTCTATAACAAAAAGGTATCAAAATTAGGAGAAAGAATCGAAAATAGCAAAATTGGTTACTTTTTTATGTTCTGCGCCACTTAACTAGAACTTAAGCTTGAAAACCTTTATATAAATAACTTGAAAATGCCATAATACGACCTTTTAAGCTGAAAGCACTTCACCGTATTATTCTCTGTCCACATTAATCTTGTAATCTAAGAATTTATAGTAGAGTATCTACTTCAAATCGTTACGAACTATTTCTCGAACAGGATCCCAAGTGTGGTGATAATTCTTCGAGTTTAGAATTTTAGGCCACTTTTTTTGAGCATTAAATAAGATGGCCTGTAATGTTTGATAATAGCCACTGAAGCAACCACTAAGTAATTCATTGATAATATCGCAGCAATTTTAATTAATTAAAGGATTTGCATATGATATGTTATGACATGTGATAATGATGGTCTTTGGGTGATTACACTTGGGTTGAAATCTGTGAATGTTGAATACAAAAACTGTCTTCATAAGTTAAAAATAAGACACAAGAACATTCAAAATGGAAATTGTTCGAGGCCACATACATTTTTGCTCCATACAATATCTAAGCATAGTTACTGATCTTTATTAAGCGCAAGGTAAGGGGACTACGTTTACCCGTAGCATCACAAAGGGCCGCTATGATTGCTCAAGTGAGCTTTTGATGCAAATGCTACCACTCCAGCCAACCATTAGGCACAGCCAAAGTAGGCTATACGAAGCCCAAGAAAAAGTCATAAAATTTGTTAAAGGAAGTAAACTCAAAAAACTGTCCCCATGGCTAGTTACTAATTTTCGATTATTTTTCGACAATGATACATATTACAACAAATATGTTGAATTGTGTTTGTAAATAAGAGCTCAATAAACAAAAAGATTAAATATCAGATAATATACTCACATTTGTTAGCACTAACTAAATACGGAGACAGCTATTTGAGCGACTGTATGGTAGAAATATCGGACGGAAACGGAGCGTGAGCACATACAATTCATATCAGAATGGAGGAATAATAGGGGAAGAGAAAGCTGTCTTTTATGAGAATCAATGCTGTAAAGCCGATTCTTAAAGTGATGCATTGAATTTGCTAAGTCTTTTCGGCAATAGGAAACTAATCATACCAAGTAATTTCTATAAACTTTTCTAGGAATTGGATTCCTAAAGCAAAAATAAAATCGTAACTTAGTAAGATGAAGAGAAACAAGAAAAAAAATTTGGAAAACAACAAAGTGTCAGAAATTTAAAAAAGCCAACATAAAATATATTCAAATGGCGATGTCCTCTAATATTACTCGTCTTAGGAATAGCCTTTAATTCAAGTTGTGGTGTGCCATATATTGTAATCCACTTCATGACACTTCATGTGTTCATTAAAACAAGTTGTTGTAGACAATGGAGATAAACTGTTATTTAACCTTGTGTTTAATATTATCGTTGTCATTGTATGGACTGTACGACAAGCTTTAGTTAAAGTCGATAAACCGATTACATGATCTTGGATGTGTTAAGCGCTACCCATCTTCAAGTTAACTAAAAGGGTGTAAATGAACAATAAAAAAGAGAAAATAAAATACTTTCATAATGGATAAATACTGTAATCATTGAAGCACTTGTAGTTTCTTACAGTCTGTAGCACGAAACGTGATTTGCTCTTCATCCGTTTCAGTCTGTATCAAACAGTTTTGTTGGTAATAGTTTTGGCTCAATAAAACTGCATGCAAGAAGGCCTAAAGAATTATTTTTCTTAATAATGTAGGAAATAAAAAATTAATTTTTATGCAAAAGTTGTGGATTTTCAAGCCATTAGCTTTCATTGTGACTTCTCTGTATATAAATCAACATTTCTATTATTAACAGGCTGGTGAGTCATCTACTGTTAAAGCAAAGCATTTTAAAATATTTTCAATTAAATTCGCTTGTTCTTACCACATTTACAAAATATTGTTTAAGTACGTATGTATCGTGTAGAATCCACATTATTTCAATTATTTATGTGGCAAATATAATGGGTTAGTCAAGCTGGAGTTATTTGTATAGTTTCCCCTATTATTTCTTGTATTATTTTTGCCGTTTCTAACAATTCAAGGCAATAACTTTTGCCTTTATTAACCACACCACATGGCTATAAAACTAAAAATAATTTGACCGAAAACGATAGAAAACTATTGCACCTGAACAGGATGAAGAAACAATACAATAAATTGTGGTCACTGGTCAGTTGTGGCAGCGGCTGTTATTGCTCTGTAGCTAATGGTATTTAAACCTAAAAACGGAAACGGAAACGAAGGACTTAGGAAAAAATTTAAATAAAAATAAAACGAAATAAAATAAAATATTTCAAACAGAGAAAGGTGTAGGCTGTTCATATTCGAACGTAAAAATACTGAATTTTAAAATAGATAGTGAATGTGGTACAAATATTAGATTCTATATATTTTAGAAATGAATACATAATTGGTCATTACAATCCTTCAGTCAGGATTACGAACTAGCTTCTCACACCACTTGTGTTGCGTGTTTAATGTCGACTCCGAACCAGAGGTCAGTAATGAGTATTCGAAACGATGCGTATATTCGAATCATACTTATAATTTCTGATACTTATACGCATTCATACTTATTTTAATGTCATACTCATACTACCCATAATTAAAGTTTGAAGTACTCATGGTACTCGTACTTAACAATACGCATGATGTTATTGATTTCGACTCTCCATGACTCATCGTACACACGAATCAAAAAATAAGTGTGATTCGCGTATGAACACTACATACTCACATAAAGATTGTGTGTTTGCTCTGCTTGCTGTCTTTGTCTTTTTTGTTTATGTGCCTTTCTTCTCTCTTTGTAAATGCAACAACAACTAAGACTGTAAATTTTGATGAATGATTCGAATCACTCGAATCATTTATGAGTATTATTGTAAGTATTTTTCTAAATTTATGAATGTGAATGAGTAGGCGTATGAATCAAACATATTTCAAATGGTATGAGTTTGATGTCAACGTTGTACTCATACTCATTGCAACGTGTACTTATAAATCAATGTTGTAGTAAGTACGAATGAATCAGAGTAGTTGGAGTCAATACTGTTGACTCACTCATACTCTGAATGAGTAGGCGTATGCATCAAACATATTTCGAATGTTATGAGTTTGATGTCAACGTTGTACTCATACTCATTGCAAAGTGTACTTATAAATCAATATTGTAGTCAGTACGAATGAATCAGAGTAGTTGGATTTCAATACTGTTGACTCACTCATACTCGTATCGCATAAGTACTTATGAGTAGCAAGAAATCGGTTCATTGCTGATCTCTGCTCCGAACGACAGATTTCTTGGGACATCCTTATAGATTACTTACTTACTTGCTGTGTTCGTCAATTTTTTCATGAGTGAAGGGACCAACAGTCCAAAGGCGACTCTGAACGACATTTTTTTCCTGGCCTCACGTCTAGTAGGTTAGGTTAGGTTAGGTTAGAGGACGTGTACTTGCCAATTAAGACAAGTACAATACCCGGAGGTCGAATTGACCCATTGTACAATGTCCTAGTTTCTCATACCACTTATGTTATGTGTGTTAATTTTATACATGAGCGGTGAGACCTACAGTTTAAAGTCGACTCCGAAGGACAGATTTTTGAGAAACTTTTTCATGGCAATTTTATTTACTCTTAGAGTTTTTGCCAAAAATCTGCTGAGAGGAAGCCGACGAAGAAATATTTTTTGTATTTTGTCTTGGTGTCTAATAAGCTTACACACCACCTACCAGACTCTGTCATCACATTGAGAAATGAGACATAACTAGGAAGGAAAGAATATAAAAGCAGAAGTGATTGATCATCAGAATTTCTTAACCCTTATGGCTTGAGTAACATCAATTAAGAATTCTGAAATTTCTGAGATTATGCAAATAACTCATACAACTTTTTTCTTTGTATTAAAGATGGCAACGATGATCTGAGTCCTGATGTTTTAGATAAATTGATTTCTTCTCGAATAAAGCTATCTCTATCGGTATAGTCCAGTACTTGGCTGCAGTTCCTTTTATCTACTTTTCCGTACTCTGGGTATGTTACTATTAAGTTTCTCAGCATTCATCTGTTGTCAAAACTTGTCATATATGGATTACTTTTCTATTCATTATCTTCGAATCTCAAGTTCGTTGACCACCACTAGGTACACACCCACTCGCCAAGACGTTTTTTCGTCCCTCCAATGAGCCATGGAAAAATTAAATGAAGTTGCTCTTGAACGTTTTTTCCAGGGGAGTAACAAGCACAGTGTAAGATTTAGCCATTCTAGGGAGGCAGAATAAATGTTTTGGAAAAAAATTATGATAGACCTATGATCTCTGTACCATTGTCAAAAAAATGGGCTACATTGGACCACTGCCACGCCCACGTCCCATACAACTGGAAAAATTTATTTCTGATATTATTCGCGTTGGATAATCAAAAAGTAAAAAGCAGTGAGTATGCATGATAAAGTCTAAAATAAATATTAAAGAGGTAGAAGTAACAATTTATTTTTATTGCAATGTGCTTAACTTAAGCAAGCATAACTTAAAATTGATGTAAACGAGAGAAAAATTAAACTGAAAAATAATGTCCGCTTGAAAAAAGTTTGATTAAATATTTGATTTGTAAAGTTTATGCACTTTTCGCCATTAAAATTTCTCGGCTTTTATGCCAATAATTTATTTCAACATCGCTGCATATAACATTTTTCTCAATATTTTTCAAAGTGTTAACTTTACAACTTCTTCTTAACTTAACTATAAAAAGAAATAAAGGAAGTGTTCATCTTTCTTATTATTTCATTTTACTTTTTAATATTCTTCTCTTCTTTACTGTTGTTTTAGTTTTTTCATTTATTTTCTAAAACGATTTGAGGCAATAAAATAAATGTGCACTCATCCTGTCATCTTGCCATTTCCGTATCCATTTTCTACATGCTCCTACCGTTTGTCTTTAAGTAACGGTTCATTTGAGCGCATTTATTCATCATCAAACACATTTATACTGAAGCTGATAGATCCAAAGTTATACACATATACACTTACATGAACAGTAAAGCGAAAAACTAGTTGCTCAGATGTTGCTGAAGCCAACAAGTCGAAACAATGGGCCCTCATTAGCCATGACAACAACCACGATATATTATTGAGAAACGGCAAGGAAGATGCAACAGCAATATGAAATATAAATGGACAGACAGCCTAGAATACATATTATATTCTTTGAATACATTTTCCATTTGAAAATCAATTATTCTCGTCATCAGTTGTATTCTTTATCGTTGTCATTATCAATTCTTCAATTCAACTCGTCAAAGTCCTTCAATTAGCTCCTGCTCTGTTCCTTTGTACGCTGTTGCATGTGTTTTACCAACTACAACTAACCAATAATTCAAACTCAAATAAAATGCAATTCATAAACGCCTTAACAAGGCAAAAAACTTCTATTCGTACAACAATAACAACAACTAAATAGAAAAGATTGTAATTTTTTTTTGCTCAGTTGATCTGGCATGTATTTCCGTAGCACAAATAAATGCCACGAGTTTTTCAATTTTTTTCTTTTCTCTACTTTCTCTTCCTCTTTCTGTCCTGTTCTCATGACATTTAACAAATTAAATGAAGCCACTTGACACCATTACGTTGCACATTCACCAGTTTTTCCTAAGCTTTTGCTGCACTACTTCCCTTGGCTGCAATAGCTGCTTTAGAGTAGTGGGTATGAGAGTCATTTTATTCCATGCCATTTCAATATTATAGTGTGAAAGTCTTGTCTTTGGCACTCCGCAAAAAGCCAAGAAAGAAAATAAATGATGTCTCACAATTCTCACTTAGTAATCGCATTCTCTGCTGCCCTAAACAAGTGGACACTTGTTTTTCCACCGACAGCATACAAGGGCAGTGGGTGCATGTGGCACAGAAGACAGGAAAGGAAGGAAAGAAAAAGTCAAATAAATGAGAACAAACGAAACGCGTAATGTGCTGTCAAGTCCATGTACTCTAAGAAAACAGTTGATGACCACTAATTAGTAATAAAAATGTACACTTTGCGCATTCTTGCACCAAAACCAAAAATGTTGTTGGTAGTTTTAAAACAAACATGTACGACATAAACCAGAAGATATTTTGTAGCGGTTCCAGTTTATTATTCAAGAGTTATATTTTTGGAAAAATCATCCCCTGAAACCTTACCAATTCATTCCAATTCATTAAATGAATGAGAGATGGGAAAACCGTAGACTGTATCAGTTCAGAGAATTCCAATAAAGAGAAAATTTAAATTAAATATAAAATATTATAAATATTAATAAATCTCTATCAGTTTAATGTAAATAGTGAAATCAACATTCCTCACATTTCTAGTAATGCAAGCATTCAGGTTCATTCAGCATCCACTGATACGCCTTCATATGAGAAAATAAAAACTGGGTTACTACTGCTAAATGGACTGATAACGAAACTCGTAGCTCCTTCGCATCATTGCCTCAGCGAGAAAGAAGGAACGTAAATGAGAAATTGAAAAAATTACTTCAAAAAAGTTGTGTGGATTTTGTGTAAACAATACCTAGAGGATGTTGGTAACTTTTCAACTAATTTTAGCGAAATATGTTTTTAGGCTGTAAAAAGTTCATATTTTAGATAGTTAGAATAGATTAGTTTGGCGGAAAGCTATGTTAGGTCTTTAAACATCTATTACCCGAAAACCGAAGACGTCTATCTGTAGTAGGTAGTCTAGTGTGGTAGCGTGGTAGCCATGAGGAAAATTTCCCTTCCTAACTACTATGTTTCTTCATATTTTCATAAACTCTTTATTTTTTCTTGTGTAGATTTCATCATGATTTGAAACCGGCTTAATACCCTCCTCCAGTATTCTAATTTACTCGCCTTGTCGTTTATTCATTACTTGTGTCGCATGCTAATCGAAGTCGCCATATTTTAGTAGGTAGTATGTTGGCTTATTAGACATAAGGCCACGGTTCAAACTCCAGGTCAGAAAACTCCAACATAACGCAATATGAAAAAATATTTCATCGGCGACTTCCTCTCAGCAGATCTCTGTCAAAAACTCTGAGAGCAAATAAAACTGCCATGAAAAGTTTTTCAAAATAATTTGTCTTTCGAGGACCACTCACGTATAAAATTAACACACACAACATGTGAGAAACTAGGCCGTAATCCTGACCAAAGTTTGTAATTCTGTATGTATGTAAAAAGAAAAATTTAATTTTTTTTCCGTTTAGGAAAAGAATACAAAATTATCTGAGGCGAACTTAACAGCACTGCAAATTAAAGCAAAGCTGTAAATATTTGAGAAATAAATGGAGTTTATTTTTAAATTCAATAAAAGATATGAATGGACAGACAAACGTACTCATTCACATTTATAAAATGCTCATGAATCTAAAATCAAATAAGAAAAGGGGAAAAAGCCAACCTCAAATATCTTGGAGTATATGTTCCTTCCTATATTATTCTTTAGAAAAACTATACTTTAAATATATTCTATTTGGAACATATTTTTATAAAATACGTTTCAAATATCATTGCTATATACAGTGGACAGCAAAAGTCTTAGCTTAATTTTAGCCAAAAAGTTGTACAAAAATTTATTGTTTATACGAGTATATTTATTTTATTAATTTATTTCTGTCTTATTATAAAACAAAAAAATTTGTTAATGTTTTTTATAAACCAAGAGAAAAATTAAGAAAAGTTTCAAATGACTCCATAGATATCGCCAATAAAATATAAAATTCAAAGTCCTAATATATGCAAATGTTATCGCTTGTATTTAGTAGAATATTCCTCAAGGTCAAGCACTCCATTTAACCCATTTAGAATTGAATACACAAGTTTTGTTTAGTGTTTTTTGGTGGCACTATGAGCAAGTTCTTCGGTTGACTTTTGTTTGAGGTTTAGCGATTACGTAACCGTAAATTTCAAATGATCTCCTAAATACTCCCTTGTGCAAAAGTATTAGGTTAGGTTAGCTTAGAGGACGTGTACTTGTCAATTAAGACAAGTACAGTACCCGAAGGTCGAACTGACCCATTGTACAACGTCCTAGTTTCTCACACCACTTATGTTGTGTGTGTTAATTTTATACATGAGTGGTGGGACCTACAGTTTAAAGTCGACTCCGAATGACAAATTTTTTTTGAGAAACCTTTTCATGGCAATTTTATTTAGTCTCAGAATTTTTGCCAGAAATCTGCTGTCGCCGAAGAAATTTTTTTTTTGTATTTTGTCTTGATGTGTGGCCTGGGGCTCGAATCCTGGGTTGTGCTAACGTATTGAGCATGTGGGGACTTTTTTTATCAAATATATTCCCGTACTAAGACTTTTGCTGTCCACTGTACATGTGCATATATGTATGTACATATATACCTTGAAATTGTGGCATAATCCCTTACACTCTACTTAGACCTACTCTAAGTCTGATTTAATTCCATTGAATGCTTTATGTCTTTCAGTCCCCATTTAAAGACAGCATATTTAAAAAAGAGATTTAAAGCTTTTCACTCTCTTTAAAACGAATTGAATTGAAACTTTTTTCCATTTTTTTGCCTTGATTTATTGTTTATTTTATGCAAATGAAATCAAATGCAAGCCAGCAAGAAACGTGAAACTACGAGAAACTGTAACGTATTGTGTAACAAAATTTACATTTTTGGAATAAAAATTTATTTTAGTTACTTTAAAAAAAGTACATAAAAAAGGGACGACGATAGAGGGCTTTCAGAGGAGCATAAAAATGAAGGCTTAAAGTAATACAAGACTTTTTAGTTACACTAACAGTATATTCCATATGGTAAATGCATTTTGTCATGCAAAGAAAACAACTGAAATAGTTTTTTAGACTTTATATTTGAATGTTCAGATACTTTTTCAAACAAAAATTAAACACTTTGGGCCATAAATTTAATTTTCATTTGTTTGCATGGTGTGGTAGTAGAAGTGCTTGACTTGACCCACGCAATACAAGTTTTAATCCAGGAAAAGGCACCTAAATTATTATCATTTTTTTTGAATTTTAAAATTTAATTCTCTTCCAATAACCCATTCAGATAATTCCTTAATCGTCCAGAGAGGATAAAAAAAACTGTGAATATTTTACGATGCACAGAAAGAAATACTTGAAATATACTCAGGTTCTAAATTTTCCCATCATTTCGCCTGCTACAGCAACCAAATACAATTGAACAAAGAGCATAACAATATACTCAACAAAATATGCCAACCTAATGACTTTAGGCTTTGATACAAACGATAAATTTCTTACTTTGCAGCAAAAAAATTATTTAAAGTAACTGAAACAAAACCAAAGACATCGCTTTGGTCGTTAATCGTTTGGTAACTCCCATGGCAACCACTGGTTAGTTTAGGTTGTAAAGGTAGGTTGAAAATGGTTCATTGTGGGTATTAAAAATAGAAACAAAAAGAACGATAACAGCAACTGAGGAATGAAAAAAAGAAAAACAACTAAAAAATTAAGAGGAGATAAGTAACAAAAGTCGCCGTAGTATAGTAAATAGTCTAGTAGTAGTAGTCGTAGTAGTATAAGTAGTAGGTAGAAGTTTTAGTAGATAGTAGTAGTACAAGATAGTAGTAGTAGTAATAGTAGTAGAAGACAGTAGTAGTAGTATATAGTAGCAATAGTGTAGTAGTAGTAGTAGTAGTAGATATTAGTAGTAGTAGTAAATAGTAGCAATAGTGCAGTAGTAGATAGTAGTAGTATTATTATTAGTAGTAGTAGTAGTAGTAGATAGTAGCAATAGTGTAGTAGTAGTAGTAGATAGTAGCAATAGTGTAGTAGTAGTAGCATTAGTAATAGTAGATAGTAGTAGTAGTATAAATTAGCAGTAGTGTAGTAGTAGTAGTAGTAGATAGTGCAATAGTGTAGTAGTAGTAGTAAATAATAGTTGGCTTATTAGACGTGAGGCCAGGGTTCAAGTTCAAACGTCTACTACAAAACAAAATATTAAAAAATATTTCTCTAGCGACTTCCTCTAAGCCGATTTCTGTCAAAAACTCTGAGAGTTAATAAAACTGCCATGACAAGTTTCTCAAAAGTCTCTCGTTCGCAGTCTACTTTAAATTGTAGGTCACACAACTTATGGATAAAATCAACACACACAGCATAAGTGGTTTAAGAAGCTAAGTCGTAATCCTAACTGAAGGGTTGTAATTGCCAATTATGTAATTATGTATAGTAATTGAAATATTTTATTAGAAAACCAAGGGTTCCATGTTCGAACACAGGTTAAGAAGAAAGGAAGAAAAGCGATAAAAAAATTATGGAGAGATAAGTGCCAGAAGCACTTGATGAGATAATAAGAGGAGAGGTAAACCCATTACACTAGCCAACTAATTCCAGAAATGAAATCCTAACACCAAAATCCAATGCTCTGATGAGAAATATAGTAAGATTCTGTAACCAAATTCAGTACTCATGCCGTCGAACGTGCGTCACAATAGCCTGGGAATTCAAAAAGCAGACCTATTCACCATGAAATATTTACTGTCTGTTTGTTGCCAGAGTTCCAAAACATTAAAAAATTTTCCATCATTTTCGTTTTAAATTTTAAAAAATAAAGAGGCTTTATTCCTGCCTCATGTAACTTATACTGAAACATCCTACAAAAACATACATCATAGGAATGCCACCTCTTGGGAAAACGAAGATTTCTGTGAACTAGGGTACTCACTACTATACTTTATATATTTTCATATGTCATAGAATGTCGTTATATTTGTTATAATCCTTTTCATTATCCTGCGTAGTACATTTGAAAGCCTTTTACTTGATTTGTAAATTAAATGATTCCAGATAAGTTTTATTTTATACATCTCCTACAGCGTAGGATTAGTATGTACTATGCTATGGATACCTATTAAATCCAATAAAGGCTTACAACCACACATATCGAAATACATTTCCTTATTGCCAGGACAACTAGATGCAAAGATGGAATATGACAGTTTCAATTAATTTATTCGGTGACTATTAGACCAAAGAAAATTATTGTATGTGGTTATGACAACTGAGAATTATTAAAGAGAATTAAACTAAACTGAGTAGAGTCGAATGCAGCTTCAAGTTAAACTTCAATTTTTATATAAGAGTTTTGCAGAGATTTAAGCAATGATGGAAGCAAATATTAAGTTTACATAGATTTAATTCTTTTTTAAATAAATTTTCCTTGGGTGTCCTGGTATTCTAGTGGATTGTGTGCTAGGCTCTTAGCATGTGGATTGTACGCTGGCTTCGCACCAGAGACATTGGTCTGTTACACTATAACCATAATATGGTTGAATTGCTATAATTAATAAATAAATAGAAATAATTTTCCTTTTCGTTAGAAGCCCTTTTTAACCACTCTCGAAATAGCCATATTTATTTAGTTTCTTTAATAACCACATGTATAGGGTACTTTGCAGTCGTCATTTACCTTCTCTTGTGTTTTATTTTTATTGTTATTTGCCTTAGTTGTTGTCTTTTAGAACAATATAATATTTTATTTCTCTTTTTGTTATTCCTTTTCCTTCTCTTTTTTATTTGATTTTGGCTTTTACTACCACTTATATTCAATTATCCTGTGGGTGTACTTTTTCAGATTTTTTATTTTTTCAATTATATTTATTTCCAGCTTGTCGCCATATTTTTCATATTCCTGGTATCCTTTTTTACTTAAAACTTTAATGGTTTTCTATGTTCTAGAAATTTATGTAAAAAGTAGTTGAAATATAAGTATTACATACACTCAAAGAAATTTTATATTTAAGAACGATACAAAAATTATCGTTGAAGGCCCAGAATTTGAATTTCTACAGATCTCCACCATCATACATAATTGGTCATCACAACCCTACAGTCAGGGTTACGATCTAGATTCCCACACCACTTATGTTACGTGCGTTAATTTTATGCATGAGTGGCGGGACCTACAATTTAAAGTCGACTCTGAACGAGTGGCAGTTGCCGAAGAAATATTTTTTTGATATTTCGTTTTGCTGGAGATGTCTGACCTGGGGCTTGATCCTCCTAGCCTCACGTCTAATAAGCCAACACACTACCTACTAGACTACGTCGACTTCGATCTCCATCATCATCATGTGGGTAAATAGTTAAAGTGTTGACCAAGCAATACGGGTTTAAAACCTCCCTAAGCAAACCATTCAATAGGACTCTGGACATTTGAAGCTCCATAGAGAGAAACATCAAGAATAATATTACATGGTCAGAATGAAGTATATCGCAAGAAAAAGTAGGACCATTGAACAAAATTTCTTACCATTATACACAATAAAACAACCCTATACAATATCACAAAGGGAAAGACGATAATTCCATCGTCCCTGGACCAACCTTTACTGTAAATCTTTTTCCGAAAAACAGCGGATATTGGCTTGGAAAATACATTGGAAAATATCAATCGTTAGCAAACGTTTCTTGATTAGACGCTCTCACACGTTACTTCTTCAGCAACTCGAAGGGAAAAGAAGTACCGTCTGTCGCTTTAAATGTCAATACCCACAACAAGCGTGGAAGAATACTGGGAACCTGATTGTTAACATCCAACACGAAACCGTTCGAATTTAGGATATGGAAGGTCGCCCTGTACATAAGTGAGCGTACATAGACTCCTCAAATTTTAATGCAATGCGATAGCGAAATCAGTGTAACACATTGCATCGTTTTACTGAAGTGTTTTATTTGCAATCCTCTCTTAATATAATTTTATTCATAACATTTCATCATTTGCATTTTGTTTTTTAATTCTAGTATTGATTTTAAATAACATTTTCTTGTTTCTATTTACTGCTGTTGTTATATATTTTTTGTAATTTTTTCAATAATTTGTTTAAAAAGTGTTATTTTATTACCGGAAGTCTGATTTAACAAAGTAGAGCCAAAAATACATCTGATTTCCTTACAACCTGTTCACGAACCAGTGGCGGAAGTACCTTGTAATTAAAGGTTGTGAGTATGGTGTGGTAAGTGGATTTTAGTTGGTATCACGTAATTAGTAATGCGAATTAGACAAATCAGCTGTTTAGCTACTTCAACGAAAGTGAAAGTCTTCAGTAAACCCGAAAATAAATTCATACTGCTTGGTACCACACTAGTTCAATTCAACTCTCACAGAACATAAAGATGACAGGGTATAACAATACTATGTGGGGAAGTGGCAGTGGAATAGGAATACATTTATTATGCTGCCAACTTCTTACATCTTCAACACTTTTTGGATACTGATTTTTGTACACAAATTGGTGTTGATGAATGTTTGATTGTTTTTACTGGCATTTGATTTCAATTTCCAATTTATATTTGGCGCCATCAAATGTTCTTTCGCACCTTATATACCAAGAGCAACTGTCAAAAAGATTAGCTACTATTGTAGAGTATGTATCGCCTGTAAAAACAAATTAACTTTGAGTGTTTTATTGTGTTCCTCTCTCATGCTCTCTCTTTATTGGTTGCAATTGGCTTTTAAGCATTAGTTTCTGATTCTGTGCATTTTCTAATGGTCCCTCAAGTCAAATGATTTTAACAAAGTCATGCACATCACGTTTATCAATAAAACACAATAACATCGTAAAGCATAGAAAGAAATTATACACGGCACTACATGGAAAAACAATGAGATAAAAAACATGAAATGGACAACAACTGTACGTAACATAAATAGCAATTGTTGCTGTTGCAATATAGTTGTAGCTAGTGTTGCTGTAACAGCATCAAAGCACTTAAGGAAATTAACTTGCATTTAAATTATCCCTAGAAACGTTTCAAGAGAGGGTACAATAAATGAGTAAAAGTGTATGTGCGTGAGTATACTTCTTAGAATAAACTAATACTACCCATACTGCTAATGTTGTTTTTACGATTCGTGTCAGTAATAGTATAAATCGGCGTGAGTTTAGTTCAGTTGTGCATGATGGTTATTGGATATAGTGGCCAGTATAAGCATGCATTATTAAATTATAAATACTAACAGAGACAGCAGCAGTTGCGGTATCAGCAGCTTTAAAAGTACGTGCGACCCATTTTGTCTTTTGGTCCCTTTAGTAGGTATAGCTTAAGGATTATTAATTGCAGAAAACTGCGAAAACTCTGTGAGTGAATAAAAATTGCCATGAAAAGTTTCTCAAAAAAAAATCTGTCGTTCGAAGTCGACTTTAAACTGTAGGTCCCGCCATTCATAAATAAAATTTATAGATATTCATGGCAATTTTTATTTACTCTCAGAGTTTTTGCCAGAAATCTGCTGAGAGGAAGTCACCGAAATATATTTCATACAGAGTTCTGGCATCCAATTATGTGACTGTGCTTCAGCATAGAATTTGGAAAAAAATCAAGGAGGCAAAACAAAATCCTAAGAGCAATAATATCCACAATTCCATGGCTTATATGAGAGCTCTTGACCTGAAGAAACTGGAAGCAAATATTGTTTTAAATTATTGTTTAAGATTTTTTTATTTCTAATTATTGTGTTGTTGATAAGTATTTGAAATAAACCTCATCTCTTTTGCAAAAAATATGCAATGGCCCTGAAAAGAACCGATTGTTGAGCATAATAGTTTTTTTTTTTAAACAAATTTACATATGAATTAAATCTCATCCCTTTTGTTAAACATTTAGTGATTCTGAAAAGAACATTTTTTTTGAGTAATTGAACAGTTAGTCTTTACATTTTAATTTTCTCTAGATTTTTAATCTTTTCTTATGTCCTCTTAATAACATTAGTAGTCGTCAATGAAGAAATACAAAATATTGCATGCATCATATGCGTATACGTAATATTATCTCTTCGTGTAATAATGCTTATGCGTAACGTTACACATGATGATAATATTGAAAAAGGCTTGTTTTGGTTAAATTAAATGTGAAGCTTTCTTCGAAACAATTTAAGAAACAGATTGTGTTTTCTAAAAGTAGTTGAGTAGAGGTAGGGATTACTATTATTATTGATGTTGTTCCCCATACACAGAAAGTTCTTTGTTGCTAATATTTCGAAGAAAAATAATTTTTAAAACATACAAAAAACAATAAATTCTGGTTATTAAAGCTGCGTATTCAAAGCAAAAAAGGAGGTGTAAATGATTTTTGCTTAAAACATTTTCAGACTATGCATAATACAATTATAAACTACTACGAAAGCAAATAAAATAAAGTTAAGGAGAAAACACCAGTCTAGCCGTAGTCTAGTAGGTTGTACATTGGCTTATTAAATGTGAGGCCACGATTCAAGCATCATGTCAGACATCTTCAACAAAACAAAATATAAAAACTATTTCATCGACGTTTTCCTCTCAGCAGATTTCTAGCAAAAACTCTGAGAGTAAATTTATCATGAAAAGTTTCTAACAAATTTGTCGTTCGGAGTCAACTTTAAACTGTGGGTCCCGCCACTCATGTATAAAATTAACACACCTAACATAAATGGTGCGAGAAGCTAGGTTGTAATCCAGACTAAAGCGTTGTAGTGATCAATTATGTATGTACGTATGCTTCTATACAACACATGTACACATTATTGGTAAACACAATCATTTATTCAGAAATATGGCCTAAGTTCTCATAACACTCATGTGGTATGCATTAATTTTATTCATGAGCAGCAGGCCCTTCAGTTCAATGTCGAATACGCATAATAAACTTGAAAAGTTTCATAATGGCAAATGGGTACTATCTCAGACAACTGAGAGGATCGCCGAAAGTACTATTTTTTCATATTTTTTTATTTTTATTTCAAAATGCCACAGTTGACTTCTCCCTAGTAAGACAATACACTATTCACTAGACATCGCTGACCGCACTTAAATTTTCGCATATTAAACATGTATACAAAATCTTTTAAAAATCAATTTATTTGGCCTTGAATAATAAACTAGTTTTCCATAAAGCTGAATGCTTTGCAGATGACTCTACCTGCTACAACAGCGACAATCGAAAAGACCTTCGTTGAACACATTAATGTTCAGGAACGATTAAAGTGTGCTTGTGCTGAGCTCTTCACGATATCAAGTACGAACTACAAACTAAATTTTTCAAATATCTTTAACTCGATTAACTATCGAATTACAAAAATCCTACAAAAAAAAACTAATCTGCTAAGAGGAAGTCGCCGAAGATATACTTTTTGTATTTTGTTTTGATGTCTGAACTAGGATTTAAACCGAGGCCTAACATCTTATAAGCCAACACACTACCTACTAGATTACGGCGGCTTCAATTTTACATGCCACATGCAAATACTAAATATGCTAACTGAAGAGCTCATTATAGGCATCAGTTCATTCATTATTGTCAGCTGCATCATAAAACCATTACATCTGAACAATGAAATATGTATGTATTCCATGCATTTTTGTATTGTTGCAACAAAAACCATAATCATGAGTTTAAGCAAATTTTAAACTGGTATCCAAGTCACAATAACAGCAACAATTATAGCCGAAATGCACTATAAATTGCACTTGCCATATTTATTATGCAAAGATGTTAAGACTATGTTAAGGTATGTATGCTGCTGGAGTGTATGAAATACTCTTAGTTATGCTGTGGTGTAGCTGGAATAATCGAAAGTAAATGAAGAGAAAAATTGAAAAATGAAAATAAAAAAAAATCTGTGAAGTCAAGAGTATAGAACGACTCCTTTCTAAGGACCAAAAAACAATAGGAAATGAACAAAAGCAAAGAAAAAAACCAGAAAGAAGCTGAAAGAAAGAAAGAAGATGTAAAAATATTCCTTTAAGCTTTCCACAACAATAGCAGCAATATTAGGAACAAAATATGAAAGAGAAGAACTAAATATAATGGCAACGATGTCAATGATGATCATAGTGGCTGGCTGCAACACAACCAATGAAGTCTCATGATAGAATTGGTTGAGGTTACTATTGTTATTATGCTGTGATACTTAACACTGAGTTATTCTTAAACAAAAGCAGAAAAGTGAAATATTAAACCACTGTGGCTTCAAAGGTTTAACTATTGAATGACAGATAATTTTACAGACATGTTGCATTTGTGACAAGTTTAATAGAATTTTCCCATAATTATGATCGTAAGTTAGGTTTAAACATAATGTTAAACGCTATCTCCAACTTATTGTTTTGGCGTAGATAAACTTTAAAAACTTTAATCTGAAAGACTAAAATACTGGCCAGATCCTTGGGTTCCTATCTGAGTTAAATTGAAAATAAAAACATCAGCTTTCTACAGATATGGGTAGCAAGTTTTATGTTTATAGCTTCACTCGGATACTTGGTTCTGGAGATTAGAAACAGTTCCTCTTTCTCTGAGCACATAGAACAGTGGAATAATAAAATTCACAGGAAAAATCACACACTAAGTAAAGGGAAAGACTTAAAATTGTAAATCTTTTTAAAGAAATATATTGCCTATGACATACACAAAGTATTTCTAATGAAAAGAAAAACACAAAAAGGAATCATCAACACAATTTTGCGAGTTATCTTTGTTGTGTTTCTCTTAATTCACAAAACAATCGTTTGCCAGCCACCAAGAAATAAAAAAAATGCCTGTAATTAGCGTAGGAGTTACACTTCTCTCTGGCAGTCTGTATGTCTTTTTGTTCTCTTTATGAAATCTTTTCAATTTTTAGAATATATAACTTTAATTCAGAAAAAGTTAGATGTCTGATATTTTTTTAATTCGTTAGAATTGTTATCGCCATTGTTTTAAACCAAATAAAAAAAAGAAAATTTCAAACAGGCGTTACAAAATTCAAAAACTTCATAGTTCTGGCTTATGTATCATTTTTAATACATACGACTTTCCTAAAGATTTTTTAGTGTCGTGTATGTAATTTTTTTAAGATTTCAAAGTTTGGGATGAAAAAATCTAGTAGTTTCCTACTGCTCTTCTCATATTTATCTCACGTGACAGACAAACATTAGTAAAATGTGTTTCATCTCATGCTTTATTACAGATGATAATATTACTACGTACGTATGAGATAACAGAATCATTCGCTTGGATAATGATATATTAACATCTATTACGCCTTTTCGTACAATGAGCTGAAAATCTTGCAGCCTTTAATAATCATGCTTAAAGCTTTTTTCTGAAAATCGAATGAAAACGATTTTTTTTCTAAAAAAAAAAATATATGTATTCATCTTAATTTTTTGTTAGAAAATTTTAACCATTTTCATAAAACTTTTATCACACAACTTGTAGTTTTATATAAGAAATAATACTGTATAAATAGTTTGGGATTAGCTGTCATACTTTCAGAGCAGCCCATATATCCTTTTTTTAAGATTTTTTAAAATTTAATTTTTTGCTCGCCTCAAAGGTAAGAAAATTAAAGAAAATATATTTAAATAATGATGCTTATGTTTTTATGTTCCTTTTTGGTATATTTTCATCTCAAATTAAAGTTTTTTAGAAACAGAATTAAAAAACTTTTTAGTTTTGTTGTGGAAAATGAAAATTACCTCCAGCGATTTTAATTGAAATTTGATACTTAATGATGGAATCACTTACAGTGATTGTTAGGGAAATTAATTTAAGGATATTTATATAAATCAAGCTTCATAAAGAGATTTACGGAGTAATGCTTAGTATTGACTTATGTTTTCTTTCCTTTTGTTTTGTTTTATTACCTTTTCAACTCATATTTAATTTTGTCACTCTAGATTAGTAACTAACCCTCAACTGAGAGTGTTACTGATGCGAGTGACAATAAACTGTCCCATCTAAGCAATTCGAAACTTATAAATCGCCACAAAGCAGTGTGCTAGACGTCAAATTATTACAATTTAAAAATAAATAAAACCAAGCTGACATGAAGTGCTTGATTTTTATGTAAAAAACCATGCCAATGTACATCATGTCAAAAATTTTGGCACAAATTTCATAAAAGTGATAAAATGTAATAATATAATATAGTTTTAATAAAAATGAATTAAAATATTAAAATTTTTTAAAAAAATCTATCAATAATCGTGACAATTCCATGTTACTACAAGTATGTATCGAAAGTGATACATAAGCTAGAATTATGAAGTTTTTTAAGGCTCGATCTACGGATAAACGAGAAACAGAAATTTAAGTAAGAAACTATTGTAAACAAAATAGCAAAAAACAAAACCAGAAACATCATTTTAATTGATCGATCTTCTTGGTAGAAGGTAAATTTTATACTTGTTTGAGAATATGCTGGAAAGCTTTAAATTGTAATACGAATAAATGAGTACTTATAAATCTTGCATGCTTTATCTCAGGCTTATAAAAGATTAAAGCTTATATGGAGTAATTTCATCGACAAGAAGCCAATAAGCTGAGATTTAACAGCATTAGGCTATTTCCTGTGGGGCGTCGTTAAAGAAAAGTATTATGCCGACAAACGTGATGCGTTAAATAAAAAAGGACGTGGTCAAATTGTTTTAGAACGAAAATTTACAGCAGCTTTAAATGTATCTGGTCTGATTTAAATAGCATTAGGCAGCTCTATGACATGCAGGGAAAAATAAAGAGTGTTAGAGGCGAATTTTACAGGATAAATTAGTTTCGCATTCACATTGGATTCATTTATTTGACCGTTAAGTGAATACCAGGATATAAGATAGCAGATCTTTTGCATTGGCGCGAACTACGAAAAGTTCTCTTAGTACATTGGTTTTGAGAAACCTTCATACAATACCTTCTTTAGAAGGCATTTTCCTGACATGCAATTATATGATACTATCAAGGATTAGGCTTTTAGAAACGCTGTATTTGAGATATTTTCTTTTAGTTGAAATTATAATGGTTACACAGCAGGGATACTACTTTTATTGACGCTATGTCATGTAATGTAGTTTAGAACCCCTTTGACAGGCAACACGATGTTTATTAGTTCAATATTTATAGTAAACTTACAGTAAAAGTAGAACATCGTTTATACGTCTCATAAGAATCATTTTTCTTTCAATTCTTATTTCCTGTCTTGGACTATTGTTGATTGAAAATAAATTCTTTTCATTATGGCAGCTGGTCGCCGTGGTCTAGTAGGTAGTGTGTTGGCTTATTAGATGAAAAGCCAGGGTTCGAGCCCCAGGCCAGACATCGAAATAAAATACAAAAAGTATTTCTTCGGCGACTTCCTCTCAGCAGATTTCTGGCAAAAACTCTGAGAGTACATAAAATTGCCATGAAAAGTTTCTCAAAAATCGGTCGTTCGGAGTCGACTTTAAACTGTAGGTCCCGCCACTGATGTATAAAATTAACACACACAACATAAGTGGTGTGAGAAACTAGGTCGTAATCCTGGCTGATGAGTTGTAATGACCAATTATGTATGTATGTATGGCAGCTGAAAAACCTCATCAAAATTTCTAAAAAGAAAAAATAGAGAGGAAAATTGTAAAATATAAACAAAATAATTGCAATCTTTTATAAAAAAAAAAAACTTTTTTAAAATTTTAAATTAATATATTGTTGGATAATTTAAATGTAAAAGAGCTCTCGCTAAAGTCTTAACACAATTTACAGATATATCTCACAGGTATTAGCAGATCAGATGTTCCTCCACACATTAATTTGCTTCTATGCCTACAGAGCTAGTTTCTATTACACCCAAGGCAGTTTCTTACAAAAATAGGTTACATAGTTTTGTCTCATGGTATTTTTATGGTATCTCTCTTATTTTATCGGGTCCGGCATTTAACGTTATTTTTTTTTTCAACTAGTGCTTATTTCGTGAATGGTAACACTTAGCTCATGTCTGATTTGACGGATAATTAGTTTTATCCTTCCGCTGAACGTATATGGTTGTGTATACGCTTGAACAACGCTGGGAAATATTGCGAGATTACTTTGAAAATCATGGTAATGTTGCAGAATGTGTGCGAAAATTGCGTACGAATTTTGGAACAAGTATCTTGTGAAAAAAGTGGAAGAAACTAGCATCCTCATCGATAAACCAAAGCGTAAAAAGCCAAAAACAGTGCGTACACCCGACAATATTTCTGCTGTGGCAGAAAGTGTGCGTGAAGCACCATCAACATCAATTCATCGCCGTTCTCAACAATTGAAAATTTCGGAGACATCATTGAGACGAATTTTGCATAAATACCTTGGTATGACGCCATACAAAGTCCAATTGTTTCAGGAGTTGAAGCCGATTGACCATCCAATGCGTTTTCGCTTCGCTAAGTGGGCCTGCGATCGACTTACAGAAGATGCCGATTTTGGCAAAAAAAAATCATCTTTTCAGATGAAGCTCATTTCGATCTTGGCGGGTATGTAAACAAGCAAAATTGACGCACTTGGGGCACAGAAAACCCGCACGCATACATTGAAAAGCCGACACACCCAAAACGAGTCACTGTTTGGTGCGGATTTTGGTCCAGAGGCATAATTGGGCCATTTTTCTTCGATAATTAGCAAGGAGTGGCCGTTACAGTCAATGGCAATCGTTATCGGTCCATGTTGAATGCATTTTTGTTCACAGAAATTGAAGAGGAGGATATTGGCAACATTTGGTTTCAACAGGACGGCGCTACATGCCACACAGCCGAAGCTACACTCGATGTTTTGCGCCCTGTTTTTGAAGATCGCATTATCAGCCGCAGAGCTGCGATTTGACACCGTTGGACTATTATTTGTGGGGTGCCGTCAAAGATAAGTGTTAAGCCAAAAAGCCAGAGACAATTGACGCTTTAAAGGGCAATATTCGTGAAGCCATTGGTGAAATACAGCTGCACACAATCGATAATGTGCTTAAAAATTGGACCGATCGTGTAGGCTACTGCATGCCCAGCCGAGGCAGCCATTTGAATGAAATTATTTTCCATTATTAACCGGAAGGATTGTACTTTCAACTAAAAAAAAAATTGAGAAAATATTCAGTAGTTTTTTTTTTTAAAGCATTTTCAAAAAAAAAGTTTTTTGGCTGACCCTTTATATGATAAACGTAAGATCCTTTTAAAGCAAGAGTTCCCAAGTGTTTGCATCATTTCCAGGGATTTTCTTGGTTTTACATTTGCACTGAATAATCAATTGGAAAATAATGGTAAAAGAATAGATTGTCCGAAATTCAACTGCTTTATAATATGGTAGTTTCTTTTATTCCCTACTCCTTAGGAAATTAAATTTATTTCATGAATTTAGTAGCAATAAGTACCTTTCCTTCTAACAGTAGCACTGCATGGTGATTTCCAAATATCAAAACTCTAACGCTACTCATGTACTGGCTAATATTACCGATTCTTTATTTTTAGTACTATTAAAAAAGTACTTTTTCTTTTCGCTAAAAATAATTTCATTTTTTAACATTTAGCTTCCTTACAATCTTATAACAAAAATTGTTAATGTTGCAAAAAGAAATACTCCAACGTAGTAATGCTGTAATATTGTAGCACATAAAAAAATCTCGTTAAAAAGGATGTGTTTTATAACTGCACAGTAAAGCTCACTATTGCCTGCAGTTAACCGCCTAGAAACAAGTGCTGAATAATAAAATAAATAAAAAAGGAGGAGAGCTGGTTTGAAGTTAAAAAATTTGTAGAAGAACATTCCTTTGAAAAATATTTATGACAGGACATATTTAATGGCGAATTAAAAAAGGAAATTTCATCAGCGTCATCAACAGCGCAGTGGTAAATAGCTTAAGATGGCTAACTTTTGAGCACGATATAATTTTTGTTGATGCAGCATAATGATGGGGAAAAAGCAAATAAAAACTATGGAATAAAAAAAAATAATAATAATAATAAATTAAAAACATTAAAAAGGAAAAAAGTTATGAAATGGAATAGAAGAGGAAAAAAAATATTCAAACATTATTATTTTTATGCTGCTGTTGCTGTTATTCGCCATTTGTAATATTTCTTAAGGCATTTATTAATAAAAATGAAATTAAAATGCCATAATGGACAGTGGCAAAAAAAAAGGCATGGAATTGTCGGCATTATCGGCATAGGAGGATTCACTTTAGTATAGCTTTTAAATGCTTTTGCTATTAAAAATTATTAAAAACAAATTATTTAAATAATTAAAAAAAAGATGCTCTACCCTAGGTTGCATACTGTATGGTTTTCTTTAAAATACTCTCTTAAAATTTAATGTACAATACATACATAATTGGTCATTACAACCCTTCAGTCAGGATTACGACCTAGTTTCTCACGCCACTGATGTTGTGTGTGTTAATTCTATACATGAGTGGTGGGAGCTACAGTTTAAAGTCGACTCCGAACGACAGATTTTTGAGAAACTTGTCATGGCAATTTTATTTACTCTCAGAGTTTTTGCCAGAAATCTGCTGAGAGGAAGTGCCGAAGAAATCCCTTTTGTATTTTATTTTGATGTCTGTCCTGGGGCTCGAACCCTGGCTTTTCGTCTAATAAGCCAACACACTACCATGGCGACTACATTAATGTACAATATAAACATAAAATCCAGCTCAATTACAAAGTACTTAAAACTAAAAAAAAAATGTTTTTTTTTAAATAAATATTTGGTACCTTTTTTTGGTACTTTTTAAAATTCTGAAAAATTTTGTTTAAAATAAATTATTTCTGTAGTATAAATTGAGAAAAAGTAAAATTGAAAAGTACTTTTCTGAGTACGGTTTTTTTCCCTTTAAAACATACTATGGATCGTATTTCTTCGCTCTCTCTCTCTCAGTTTCATAAACAAAGTTTTTTCTTTTTTAAATAAACAGATGATCGAATTGTCGGTCAACTGTACAATATCCTGAAATAATAATATTTGCATATAATGTTGCCTAAAAACCACGGCCCCTGTGAATAACGCAGTGCTAAAAACGTTTTTATTTTTAATTCATTTCAAACAATATTTTAAAATTCAAAAAGTTTCAGTCTCCTTCTAACTAATCAATTCAGGAGTCTCCATGAACCCGGAAATCCATAGAAGATAACAGCAACAACCGTACTATGTAATCTGAATCATTATGCGATCTCTCTCTCTTTCTCTGCTGGGTGCATGGGACTTCATGCCTATAAGCAGATAGATAAACATGCAGAGAGGATTTTATGCTGCTGATAAGGTCATGGGAATTCATGTCTATCAGCAGATAGATGAGCTTGCGAAAAGGGAATTTTATGTCGCTTTCTCACTGATCCAGATTCTAAGTGGAGGCTAGATCCTTACTGTAAAACGTGCTTTTACATATATTAGGGTTGTTTCGCCAATTACCAAATATATCACCTTTTTTGCATATTTTCCTTATAAAAAGAAAATTTAAAAACAAAAATACTAGAAGGCCTCATTGTACTACTTACTTAATTGGTCATTACAACCATTAAAACAGACTTCTCACACCAGCCAGGTTGTGTAGGTTAATTTTATCTATGAGTGGCGGAACCTCTAGTTTAATGTCGACCCCCAAACGACAGACTTAAGAAACTTCTTGTGCCAATTTCAGAGTTTTCTAGAAAATCCTGCAGAGAGGAAATCGGCGAAGAAAATATTTTTTAAATATTTCATTTGATTAAGAGTTTTGAGCTGAGATTTGAACCATAGACTCAAATCCGGGAGGCTGACACACTGTCTACTAGTATACAGCGATTTCAATTGTAATAGCCAAATGACTTGATGGAGTTGGATATGTAACTAATGTCTACCTCTTCTTTTATCGAAACAGATTTGCAATAAATAGAATGAATGCCAGTTTCAAAAACGATGTGAATATGCTTGTTCAGGAAATATACGATATACAGTAATTTATTTACGTCGCCTCGATTAACGTTGTGTCGATTTACGTCGTAAAATTGTTTGTTCCCTCTAACTTCAATTTGCGTCGTCATTCGATTTACGTCGCCTTTTTTTGAAACCAACTGCGACGTAAATCGACGGAGTCTGCAACTTGTTTAAATTCCTTGTTAGAAACATACTACTTTGTAGTATGAGCAATATGAACTTCGATTAACATCGTTTCGATTTACGTCGCCTTTTTTGGAACCAATTGCGACGAAAATTGTGGGATTACTGTATACGCCAACCTGATGAAAACTCTGACGAACTTATTCCGTGCTCTTGATCTCAAACTACTTATGTCTTGTTATCGTACAAATTTTGTCTCATTTGTAGCTGTATATATAAAATTTGAAGTTAAAAAATAATGGCATCAGTGGTCCTACTAGAAGATATCTTATTGTGAAAAGGCAGAGTTATTCTTAAAACCTTAAGAATTACTCATCAACAGCAGAAGCATTAAATTGTAATAAAATAAAGAGAAGATCAAAATCCTATCAAACCATTCAAAGGCATTACTTTTCTAACTTATAACCGATGTGATTTCAAAGAGCAATGCTTTACGAAACCAAACTATCATTCTTCTTTATCCTTAAAAGAAATGACCAAAAACACTTGTTTTCAATAGAGAAAGCGAAGTAAAATTTTTTTATTGCTAGTACAGCACAGAAAGTTCATGTCTGCTTGTCAATTATATCACTGAGCTTATAATGCTGCGCTAATTTTTTATTGGTTCTTCTCTGGATGTGATTGAAACACTCTATATTAGTTTATGACAGGAACTATTAATTGAATGAAAATAATTCTTTATTCTATAGTTTGAATATAAAATTTCAATTTGTTTTATTTTATTGACATAAACAACTACAATCTCTGAATTATTAGGAAATTTTCTTTTAATACAGAAATACATACATAATTTGGTCATTAAAACCCTTCAGTCAGGGCTACGATCTAGCTTCTTACGCCAGTTATGTTGTGTATGCTGGTTTTATGCATGAGTGGCAGGACCTACAATTTAAAGTCTGAACTACAGATTTTGGAAATCATTTCATGGCAATTTTTATTTAGTCTCAGAGTTTTTGACAGAAATTATGCTGAGAGGAAGTCGCCAAAGAAATATTTTTTCTGATAGTCAGGCCGCTATAAGATCTCTATCGAGTTTCGTGAATAACTCTAGGATCGTTAGGGAATGTCGCCGCTGTCTCGACCTTCTTTCTGGACGCTTCACTAGTGTCTCACTGGTGTCGATTCCTGGCACAGTAATATTCCGGGAAACTGTAGGGCCGACAAGCTCGCCAGAGCTGGTGCGCTCCTTCCAGAATCCTCTTCAATTGAATTGGGTATGCCACTTGTCTCGGTCAAGCTGGACATTGCGGGGAAATTCTTTCGGGATGCTAACCTATCTTGGGTCAATGAGGAGTCCTTCTCCACCGCTAGACTCACCTGACCCTTGATGGATAGAACACGTACCAACCAATTACTTGGTCTTATTCGTGACGTCATCTCAACCACAGTGGCCATGCTTACAAGTTATTGCGTTATGAGTAGACACGCGGAGAGAATGAGGCTCCCATTTAACGAATTCTGCGGTGGATGCAGACCCACTGAGGAAGAGGAGACTGTTATCCTCTTTCTTTGTCAGTGCCCATCTCTTGCGAGGTGCAGATATAGGTTATTTGGTTCCCCATTTGTTGTCAGTATGACGGAGCTATCAACCATCGATATCAAGGTTATAGCTTCGTTCATCAAACTTTCTCGCTGGTTTTCAAGGGTAGGGTAGTCGTGCTTTTGATGTGCAGCCCTTGCGCTGACCAACTTCTTCCTCTTCCCTGGTTTTAGGGGACTTGATCAGCACAGAGACTGCGTTCACCCATGGCATCACAACGGGCCGCTATGGGTGCTCAAGTGAGCTTTGCCATATCAGAGCTACCACTCCGACCTAACCTAACCTAATATTTTTTCACATTTCGTTTTGTTCGAGATGTCTGAGCTGGGGTTTGAATTGTGGCCGTACGCCAATAAGCCAAGACACTATTTTCTAGAGCTTTAATAGTCTTTATAAAAACCCTTACCATTGAAAGCTGTGATTTTGGTACACAAGATTTTAATGAAAATTTGAAATGTTTTTTCTAGAAGGACACCCTCAAGCAAAATATATACCAATGTATGGCGCTATTTGGCTGCTCATCATCTACTTGGTTTTAACCTTTTGAAACACGAATACAAACAAAAGAAACACTTGTCTTGCTGTCAAAAGGACACGTTCATTTGAAAAGAGAAACAATTTTTTTTTTTTTTTTTTCGAATGACAAAGTATGCCTTTAACACTCATACTGACTTTTGACAATTTGAATGAAAGAACCACTCTATAGGTAATATTTTGGAGAATCCTTTTCAAATGAAAAAAAATTTATTCTGTTGTGTTTCTCTTGTTTTTCAGCTGTATTTACATGGAAGTGTACAAGTGCAACAGTAAGAAGGTGAACGTAGCTGTTATTGTTACAATATCAGCGTTTGTCAATTTAACAATAACAAAAGCAACAATAATTGCAACACAGAAGAAGTGTTTCAAGACGAACACTTGTCATCTTTTGTTGCCGTTGGTTTCAATTTCTTTTCAGGTTTAGGCGACATCATACACGGACTTCTTGTCAATGAAATTTAATTGAATTGAATCGTTTTTTTATGGATGAAGGGGGATTTTAGATTTGCTTTAAGGGAAGGTATTAAAAAGTGTCATTGGGTTTAATATTTAATTTTTAAAATCTCTTTTTAAAACTCTTCTTCCTATGTAAATTGCTCTGCATGCTTACACGCTTTTTTTATTTGTTGCTTATTACACATGCAATGTGGTGTTGATGCGAGGGTTGTCATTTGTAAAAGTTTTGCAAAATTTATTTTTTTTTTATTACTTTCTCGGCAGTTTTAATTTCTAATTCGAAACTTTATTCCGTATTTTAAATTTTTATTTCACTTCGAAAGTAAAAACTAAAAAAACTAAACTGTCTGCAGGGTAAACTTTTCTTTTCTCTTTTTTGTTTTTTGTTTTATTGATCCTAAGGTATCGTATGCAATTACGTATAAAAGAACGAAACATATGCCAATGGTGTGTATCGTTTTGAATAAAATAAAGTTTTCATTTCATTGGAAATTTGTTTCTTGTTCCAAGTTCTTAAGGTAACTTTTACGAAAATTTTATTGTCAAATAAAATGTTTGTAATAGGAATTGATATTTAGAATTCATTTCTGCAAAACTTTTCACATGAGTGTGACGAGAATACAAGTTTCATACACATTTTATTTATTTTGTTTGAAAAAGTTTTATTACTGATCAGGTTTAACCCTTTAAAAGGGGTTAATTTTCCGAAATTGTATCACCTTCTCTCAGCAGATTTCTGACAAAATCTCCGCGAGTAAATAAAATTGCCTTGAAAAAGTTTCTCAAAAGTGTGTCGTTCGGAGTCGACTTTAAACTGCAGGTTCCGCCGCTCATATGTGGTGTGAGGAGGTAGTTATTAATCCTAACTGAAAGCGTGTAATGAATATTTATCAGCATATCAAGTATATCCTTAACCGTTTATTCATTTTGACCACTTTTTTGGGTCATAAATACCTAATACGGCGTCTGCAGAGATCTGCCTGTATTATCATTAGTGGCGCCCTGCGCACTACACCTACGTATGCACTGGAGATAATTTTGGACCACTTTCCGCTTGACCTTTTCTGTAGGGGGAATGGCTGCAAAAATAAGTAAAAGTCTCTGGGCGACTGGACAGTGCCATTAATCGGATATCGGCCACGCAAAGATCCTGAGGGAAGTTAGAGCTTCGGGAGCAGTGACTACATGACTCCGCGGTACGACTTTACGAGGAGATCCAGGACATCACTCCCGGACAAAAAGATCTGGAAGGGTGGTGTGAACCACCGGTAAGGGACTCCGTACAAATCTACACCGACGGTTCGAAGCTGAACGGAGCTGTTGGCAGAGGAATTTTTTCGGAATCGGTTGGAATAGTCCAGTCTATAAGACTGCCAGACCACTGCAGCGTCTTTCCGCCGGAGGTGGTGGCAATAGAGGCTGCGGCGAGAATTATTGGGGACGGAAGGGTCTCCAAGCGGAATGTCACCATACTTTTTCATGGCCAGGCGACTATCAGGGCTCTAAGTTCCAACGTGATGAACTCTAAGACGGTGTGCGGATGTCGCATTTATAAAGATAGCGGAACGATATGATATCCATATCGTATGGGTACCGGGGCACAGTGGTATTCCGGGTAACTGCAGAGCTGATGAACTTGCCAGGCGGGGCACGACCATCGAACTCTCCGATGAGTTCACGAATCTAGGCTTCCCTATGAGGACCTTCAGGCTCATAATTGATAATTCAATCGTCGATTCCGTCAACGGCAATTGGGCGGCCTTGGACACAGGTAGAACGGCTTGTAAAATCTGGCCAAGGCTGGATGAGGACACACAATGAGTCTACTTAAACTCCAAAGAGGCGCGCTCAGTGTCGTTATCGGGGTCATTACGGGGCATTGCATTACGGGTACGCATGCTAGGCGCATTGGTGTTGGACACCTTGCTAACGATTTCTGCAAAAGCTACAGAGATAAAAAAGATGAGGAGACTGTCCCTAACCTGCTGGGTACATGCCCCGCTTTTTGCCAAAGAAGAAAGAAGTACTTGGGTGACCTGGAGGAACTGTCAGGGATTGACATTGGCAGCTTAAATCGCTTCATCAGGAGCTCCGAATGGTTTCGAGACTAGGGGATAGCGGATAACTGTGGTAACACAATGGGCCAAATGCTGCCTAAGTGTGCCCATCCAATTTTCTTGGATAGGCAGCCACCTCTACCTACCTACGTACCTTGGGTCCTCTTCATTTGCTTTTGCTTTACAGGTAATTTACATGAAAACAAAAGAAATAAAATTTTCGAAAACATTTTACACACGAAACTGTGTCGTTTGACAAAATGTACAAGAAAGAAATCGGAGAAAAAAATTTTTTCAATATATTATACTCTGTATATACTCTGAATTTTCATTTGCTGGGCACAACAAATACTTCCACTTCATCTAGTTCCAAGTAAATTTATTAATGTTGTATTTAACTGGCATCAATATTTCACTCAAACAGCATGCCATCCATTCTGCATTCATCTGGTATCAGGAAATAAAGATGCTGAAATAGAGTGAGAAACAGAAAAAAATTTCTCTGAAGAACAAATATTTTCTCATTCAATAAGGGCTCCAATTTATAAAGAAAAATCGCCAAAAAAAAATAAAAACAACAATAACAAAATAGGTTTTAAAACGAAAAATAAAATGCCAGAAAAATGCAAAAGAAAAATAAATTTTCTTTTAAGTCCTTTACAAAGTGGGGGTCAGTCAGCTACAAAATGATTCAAACGACTTTATGTTACTGCTGGTACACTATTCTACATTCTCGTTCAGGCCAATAGTCAGGATATAAAAGCACAGACTTTAATAAAAAATATTTTAACAACAGAAACTATACAAATACAAACAGTAATAACGGTAACGAAAAACTGTTTATTTTTTTCCATTCCAGAGAAAGTTGCAAGGATTTGGTTGCTTTAAATATGGGCAAGATTGTGAAAATTTGTTTTAAAAACAACTACAGCTGCAATACCATTATCGAAAGTGAATTACAACTTCATTAGCATAAAATAAAGGCACGACATCATCGTGTAGTTTCTCGTTGGCCCGTCTAGCATAGCGAAAACAAGGTGGATGGTGACGCAGCTTCAACTCTTGAGCCAATTGAACTTTGTAAGGCGTCATACCGAGTGAATCATGAGAAATATAACGAGTTGATGTTATCGGATTTTCACGCACACTCTCAGTCACAGCTTGTACTGCGTACATGTGACAATTGGAACGCAGTATGTGTTTTTGCAAGGAAGGTATTGACGCAGCAAAGATTGGCTGAGAGAGCAAGGTCAGCAGAATTTGAAGGCAGCACTCGCTGAATCTCCAACCCCCCGAAGTAATAATTGATTATGGTCCTGGGGGGGGCAAATGGTTGAAAGTGTGACGAACTAGGTTGGATTTAGTAATTTAGCAAATCGAGAGTAAGTCTTGCGGCGAATCGTGCACATTGGTAGGCCGTGCTACCAGTGTCTTTCGAAGATTCCCAACCCTTAGCTCGTAAAGCTATAAAAAACAGCTTGTACTGCACGAGCACGCACACGTCTTGGCACATCAACAATGAAACCAGTTTCATGAAATTTAGCAATAAACTTACGAATACCGGGCGCACTGTTGGTCCTTCTCTACGACCAACTTTTGTATGACAATTTCGTGCAATTTCCGACCAATTGTCCGATAAATTCCAACATTGCTCGAGCGTAAATCGATTCATTACGTTCTGTGGAGATAATATACAGAATTTCGTTACAGAATAGAGTGACATAAGTATTGCCAGATTCGCAATAACCGATGGTTCAAATTTAAACCAATAGATGGCCCACACGATATATTTTTTGTTCACATGTATACTTTAAATATAAGATAATAGACCAGGTAAACGATAAATTAACGCAATTTATTATGGTATATGTTGTTTATAAGATTTAGCCAGCACTACGTCCTAGCTTCTCACTTCACCCATTTGGTGTGAGTTAATTTTATCCATGAGTGACGGCATCTACAGTTTACATTGCAATTTTAAATTTCTTAAGAGATTTTGTGGTCATTGCATATATTTTTGTTCTGTTTTTTCCGTAGAAATAGAAAACAAAAGAGAAATTAGAATCTGTTTTTTTGTTTTCTTTTTCAAATCCTTTCCCACTTTTACTGCGTGCTCTAAAAGGCTTTAAAGTGAAAGAACTTAATTAGCGGACAAGTGATGTTTAAGCAAATTAATGTTTTGGAGAGCAGCTTCTATTTTTGTTTCTTTTTTCCGTTCTTATAAAGGATTTCATTTGAAAAAGGGGCTCTAAGGAAATTAAACAAATTACAAGCAGAAAAAAGGAGAAAAAAATCAATGACTGAAAAACAACTAGAGATTGTTACAGGCAACTAAAGATGTTGGCAGATGATTAAATATAATTAGGATCAGTAGGTTAAGAAATCAGATAAATTAAAAAAATTTAAATTATTGATATTTATTTCCTCTCTTTATCATTTCTTGGAGAACCAGATACACAATTAATACTTCTGAATCTTTTTTTTACTCTTACTGGTTTGTTCAAATATAATATGTGCTGAGTGCTTGTGAAAGAAAGCACAACTTTATCTGTGTTTATATAACATAACATAATAGGTCATTACAAATCTTCAGTCAGAATTACAATCTAGTCTCTTACACCACCTATGTTGTGTGTGTTAATTTTATACATGTGTGGTGAGACCTACAGTATGAAGTCGACTCCGAACGACAGATTTTTAGAAAAACCTTTCATGGTAAATTTATTGACTCTCAGAGTTTTTGCCAGAAATCTGCTGAGATGAAAAATTTATCATATTCGTTTTGTGAAATATGTTTTACCTTTTTTACCGTGGCCTCACGTCTAATAAGCGAACACACTAGCTATTAGACTACAGTGACTACTTACAGGGTGGCTGATGATATGACTTCAGGTTGTTATCATTTTTAAACCGCTCGTCTGACAGCTGACAGATTTATTCCAGTGACAGTTCATTTTATTATTTACAAGCTTTTGATCTATTGCATTCAGAAAAAAAGTTATTCGGAATTCAATCGTGATAGTGTGATTGCTTTATATTTGGCTGGAAAACCACAGGTGGCTATCGTTAGAACCCTCCAGCATTTAAATGTGAATAAATCTTTTGTTTCTCGTACCATTGCTCGTTACCTTGATACTGGCCGTGTTGCATCGCGTCCAAAAAATGGACGAAAAAACGGTAACAACACCAGAAATGATCCGAAAAGTGAAGGCCAAATTTGATCGAAATTCACGCCGCAGTGGTAGAAAAATTGCTCGTGAGCTGAACATATCGCGAGAACGGATGCAACACATATTGAAAAATGAGCTTGGACTAAAGCCATTGAAGTTCCAAAAAGTGCAAGAGCTCACCGATGGACAAAAAAAGTTAGACTGGAAAGAGCCAAGGAGTTACTTCGCTTGCACGAAAGTGGCCAGTTACCGAATTTTGTTTTCTCCGATGAGAAGCCATTCCAAATTGAGCAGTTTGTGAACAAACAAAATGATCGGGTTTACTTGCCAAAGAGGTCAGCTGAAAATTTACACCTGCGATTGGCCACCAGAACTCAAGCGACACCGATGGTAATGGTGTGGGCCGCCATAACGGCCGATGTTCGCTCCCCGCTCGTATTCATCGACCGTGGGGTCAAAATAAATGCCGAATATTATCGGGAAAATGTCTTAAAGACAGTATTGAAGCCTTTGGGCAGACAAACATTTCGGCCGCAGGCCACGGATATTCCAACAGGACTCAGCACGCGTCAACCAAGAATGGCTTAAAAAGGAGGTTCCTCGCTTCATTTCTACCGCACAATGGCCACCAAAATCACCGGATCTCAATCCGTTGGACTTCTGCGCCTGGGGCATTTTGGAGAGTAAGGTTCTCACTAAAAAATACCAAAGTGTCGATCATCTCAAGACGGCGCTTCGGCGGGAATGGGCCAAAATACCGCAGAGCCACTTTCGTGCAGCCTGTGATGGCTTCGTCGGCCGTTTGAAGGCCATAATTCGTACCAAAGGTGGCCAATTCGAACAAATCTAAACTGATTCGAAAATTTGATCTTATTTCCAACATTTTTTGCTTTTTGTTGCATTATATATCAGCCACCCTGTATCTGTGTTTTTCTGCTCTTTTTGTTTAGCCGTTATTGTTTTGTAAATAAAACACTGTACGCATACAATACATAGAAAAGCCTTTTTAGTTCTTGTTGCCTGTAAAAGAAAATATAATAAGGTTTTCTTAAACCTATATAATAAAAATATAGCAGAAATAAAATAAAATCACAGTGAGGACTTTGCCACTCTCTGATAAGCGTTTCTTACTGAAGTTGTCTTTAGCCATTTGAAAAACAATTCATTTTTTAAAC
Organism: Sarcophaga subvicina; assembly: GCA_936449025.2. Classification (NCBI taxonomy): domain Eukaryota; kingdom Metazoa; phylum Arthropoda; class Insecta; order Diptera; family Sarcophagidae; genus Sarcophaga; species Sarcophaga subvicina. Next base: position 28,817,911 of record OW388084.2, read on the forward strand.
GCTAAGGTGGCTCACGTATATGCAGAAGTATTTTGATGAAGTAGGTAGTGCGTTGGCTTGTTAGGCGTGAGACCATGGTTCAACGCCCACGTCAAACATCTCCAACAAAATGAAATACGAAAATATATTTCTTCCCCGACTCTTCTCTCCAGATTTCTGGCAAAAACTCTGAAAGGAAATAGAAATTGCAATGAAAAAGTTTCTCAAAAATCCGTCGTTCGGAGTCGACTTTACACTGTAGGTTCCCCCATTCATCTATAAAATTAACACACAACATAAGTAATGTGAGAAACTAGCTCATAATCCTAACTGAAGGGTTGTAATAACCAATTACATGTATGAGTTAATCTAGTTATGTGAGCTTTGGATTAGGAATTAATCGCAGAATTTTTGCTCTGTTAGAATAATTTTTGGCTCAACTATTCTCAAAATTTTTTATAATTCCACTATCCCCACACCTGTTTTACATGCTTATCAAAACTGACTCATAAATAAAGTAAAATAAAAGGAAAAAGTTAAAAGAAAAAATATGAATAAGACTTGCAATCCATTCATGGACAGTTACATGCCTGATGTCCGTTTGTGTTGCATGTAACAACAGAAACATGTTGCCTACAGTGTATATTGGCAGTAAGACCGTGTTATTGTTGTAACCAAAAATCTGAAAAGAATACACGCTAAAAAAAAAGAGAAACTGTTTGATGTATATTTCAAAAGGATAAAGAATGAAGAGAAGAGGAAAAGGCTAAAACCATTTTGATTTAAAACATTCCGTCTACTTTTGTACGTTTTTTTTTCTTTAATTTTTAGTTTCGTTATATTTTTTTCTCTCAGTGTAGTTTGACTATTTGTAGTCACCTTATCTCTTAAACATGCAAAAACCTGTCGACCGGTGTTGACTGCAAATTGTAGGTCCTGCCACTCATGTATAAAATTAACAAACACAACATAAGTGTTGTAAGAAGCTAGGTCGTAATCCTAACTGGAGGGTTGTAATGACCAATTATGTATGTACAGTGGACAGCAAAAGTCTTAGTACGGCAATATATTTTGACAAAAAAAGTCCCCACAGGCATAATACTCTTGCACAAAGTCCCGATATGACTTCAAGAGAGTATTTAGGAGATCATTTGAAAGAACAGTTACGTAATCGCTAAACCTCAAACAAAAGTCAACCGAAAAACTTGCTCATGATGCCACCAGAAAACGTTAAACAAAACTTGTACATTCAATTCGAAATGGGTTAAATGGTGTGCTTGACCTTAAGGGGTATTCTACTAAATACAAGGTACAACATTTTCATATATTATGACTTTGAATTTTAAATTTACTCAGGGTTATCCTTGGGGGGTACCTATGGAGTCATCTGAAACTTTTCCATATTTTTCTCTTGTTTTATGAAAAACATTAAAAAATTGTTTATTTTATAATAAAACAGAAATAAATTAATAAAATAAATACATAAACTATAAATTGTTATAAAGGGTCCGTCAAATAACTTTTTTTTTGAAAATGCTATAAAAAAAACTACTGAATATTTTCTCAAATTTCTTTTTTATTTGAAGGTACAATCCTTCCGGTTAATAATGGAAAATAATTTCATTCAAATGGCTGCCTCGGCTGGCCATGCAGTAGCCTACACGATCGGTCCAATTTTTAAGCACATTATCGATTGTGTGCAGCTGTATTTCACCAATGGCTTCACGAATATTGTCCTTTCAAGCGTCAATTGTCTCTGGCTTGTCGGCGTAACACTTATCTTTGACGGCACTTCACAAATAATAGTCGAACGGTGTCAAATCGCAGCTCCGTGCATGAACTCTGCGGCTGATAATGCGATTTTCAAAATCAGGGCGCAAAACATCGAGTGTAGCTTCGGCTGTGTGGCACGTAGCGCCGTCCTGTTGGAACCAAATGTTGCCAATATCCTCCTCTTCAATTTTTGTGAACAAAAATTCGTTCAACGTGTCCCGATAACGATCGCCATTGACTGTAACGGCCACTCCTTGCTCATTTTCGAAGAAAAATGGCCCAATTATACCTCTGGACCAAAAATGCGTGCGGGTTTTCTGTGCCCCAAATGCGACAATTTTGCTTGTTTACATACCCGCCAAGATCAAAATGAGCTTCATCTGAAAAGATGATTTTTTTTTCCAAAATCGGCATCTTCTGTAAGTCGGTCGCAGGCCCACTTAGCGTAGCGAAAACGCATTGGATGGTCAATTGGCATCAACTCCTGAACCAATTGGACTTTATATGGCGCCATACCAAGGTCTTTATGCAAAATTCGCCTCAATGACGTCTCCGAAGTGTTCAATTGTTGAGAACGACGGTGAATTGATATTGATGGCGCTTCACGCACACTTTCTTCCACAGCAGCAATATTCTCGGGTGTACGTACTGTTTTTGGCTTTTCGCGCTTTGGTTTATCGATGAGGATGCCAGTTTCTTTCACTTTTTTCACAAGATAACGAACATACGGAGCTGACGCTGCTTATCTTCTTCTAAAATCCGTACGCAATTTTTGCACACATTTTGCAACATTACCATGATTTTCAAAGTAATGTCGCAATATTTCCCAGCGTTGTTCAACCATATTCGTTCAGCGGAAGGACAAAACTAATTATCTGTCAAGTCAGACATGAGCTAAGTGTTACTATTCACGAAATAAGCAATAGTTGAAAAAAAAAACGTTAGATGGCGGACGCGAGGCTTTTGCTGTCCACTGTATGTATTGGTTGTACTGCTTAGATTGCTATCGTACTTATTGGGATTTAGTTATTTTTTTTTTAAATAAAGAAAAAATTTAATTTATTTTTTAATTAAATCCATAAACTGTTAACAGTTTGTGGCCAAAAAGAAAATGTTGTTGTCACATACAAATGAAATTCCAATTTATTTTAAAATTTACACATTCATTCGATATGTTGTAACACATCAGTATCAATTAAGGCAATAATTGATATTTTATTTGATTTGAAGTGTATTTGAATTAAAAACAAATTTCAATTTGAATTAATTTTTAATTAATTTATTCAATTTCAATTTAAATCATTTCCATTTGATGAAGTGATTTTCCAAATTTTTTGTTTTTTAAAGGCAGCAACTAATAGAGCATGTCTAAGGATGAATTCAAATAACTGCTCATTTACCACAATAGAGACATGAAAATGGAAACAATTTAAATTTAAACAAATTATTCCTCATAAAAAAGAAGTAATTGCCCACTTCCTAGATAACATCATTATCAACGCTAACAGCAACCACTTTATTTAAAATCGCCATCATCATTAAGTAAAGAAAACTTTGATTGAAAAGTAAAACAAAGAAAAAATCTTGAAAGCAATACAAGAAATTTTAACGAGCAACAGTAGCAGAAGCTAAAAAGCCATCAGCTAACTTTTTAAGTACGACGCCATCATATTTGTTCGGTCTACCTATCTAGTCTACCTCTGCCGCCACAACAGTCACTTCTATTTCTGCAGGACCACTTTAAAATAAAAGGAACAGAAACAAACCCCCTTTAGCTATTGGACACACGATAAATTTACATGCTAAACTTCAACATCCTGGAAAAACAAGCAGCAACTGCAAAATTTTTGTTGTATCCTCAGGCAAAACAACAACAAAATTAATATCTAAGATGGTACCTACCGTATCATGGCTATTATGACTTATAACAGGCTACTTTAGTGGGTTGTTTGGTATGCCAGATAATTTTAAAAGTTATGGATTTCCAAGTAAAAAAAATTAAGCCAATCGAGCTAAAAATAATTGTTTAATGAATATCTACCGCTGTGGTAAACGTTCATCTCTTATAAGCGGAACGTAAAGCGGAATCTTAACAACATTTTTGCTATTGGACAAGGTGCACGTATGGCTGAAACCGTACCTACTTCGAACGTGATCATATATGTGGACAGTCAAGCAACAATCAAAGCGCTGGATAACATCTCGTCAAATCAATGGGCGTCAGGAGTTGCATGAACTCTTTACACTGTATACGTCCACACAACACCCGCCTTTACTGGGTTCCGGACCACTGTGTCATAGAGGGAACCAAATGGGAGGACGAACTGGCATGGAAGGGATCGGACCTATCTGAGGTCCTACATGAATACATTTTTAAATTGGAAAAACAGCACCGAATTCAACAAACCGTGAGTCGAACCTGCATGGTTGTCAAATTTCAAAGCAACTGTACCCAGCATGGCACAGCGGGAGATCCAGGGAACTAAGTTCGACAGAAGAACGGTTCGCGTTTTAACAGGAATTGCAACAGGATACTGCACTATAAGCAGTTTCGCTGGCAAGCAGATTTAGTCCCACCAACATTACTGCAGAAGCTGCCAATAATGTGCCAATAATATGTAGAAAATTCAAAATGAGATCTTCCAGTAGGTTAGGTTAGTGGGGTAGCTTCCGTACCAAAAGCTCAAAAAAGCACGCATAGCGGCCCGATGTGACGCCACAGGTGAAACGCATTCTTTGTACTGACCAAGTTCCTCCAAACCAAGGAGAGTGAACATTTTTAAAGCACGACTACTCCGCGCTGGAAAACCAGCCAGAAAGCTTGATAAACGAGGCTATATCCTTGACATCAATGAACGATAGCTCCGTCAAGCTGACAAGGGTCGGAGAGCCAAATAACCTATATCTGCACCTCTCAAGAGATGGGAATTGACAAAGAAAGTGGATAACAGTCTCCTCTTTCTAAGCGGATCTGCACCCACGGCAGAAGTCGTTAAATGGGAGCCGTATTCTTTCCGCGTGTCCACCCATAACACAGTGGCCATGCTCGGGATCAGGAAGTTGAAACCCCTATCAAAACAGTATTCCACTGGGAGGTAATCGATATCTAGCCGGGCCACAGGATCAATCTCCAAAAATAGAGGAGTGACCAGAGGGGACTTCGCGCCCACGAGACAAGGCAGCTTGCAGTAAATACACCGAATTTTTTACATTGTATACCTGTTTAAAGAAGACAGTAAGATAGTTGGGCAGTCTGAATGGATCAAAGTTTGTTATCTGTTCAGTAAAGATAAGGCTGTTGCTTTTCTTTGCCATATTATAGCCTATGATGGAGGCAGACATAGTACTTTGTCGCATCATCAAAATCGCCGTAGCTAGTGTGACGCCACGGCTCCAAGAGACATCTCAGACATCTCCAACGAAAAAGAAATATAAAAAAATTACTTCGGTAACTGCCTCTCAGCAGATTTCTGGCAAAAATTCTGAGCGTAAATAAAAATTGCCATAAAAAAGTTTCTCAAAAAATCTAACGCTTGTAGTTGACTTTAAACTGTAGGTGCCGCCACTAATGTATAAATGAGAAGCTAGGCAGTAATCTTGACTGGAGGGTTGTAACGGCCAATTGTGTGTGTGTGTGTTGTGTCCAGCATTGGGAGAACTAGGGAACTACTTCAGTTAACCAAGAGAACGGTTCGCATTTTAACAGAAATTTTAACTAGAGCACTAGGACTATAAGCAGTTTCGCTGAATGGCACGGTCTGCCCCACCAATATTACTGCAGAAGCTGTCATGTTGTGGAGGAAACGGAATCGGTACAATGCTTTTTATGCGAGTGCCCTGCACTTCAGAACAGACATCTTGGGAGAAAGAACGTTTGAAGAAACGGGCATGGTGGTGGATGTGCCACTGCTTGAACTGACCGGTCTCATCTGGGGCATGGAGTGGTTTAAACCCATCACAAACGGATTATGACAGGGGGGTTTACCTCACACTGGGTAACATAATAGTCCATATGGGCCACCGAATGAACTTGCCTGTGGGTGGCAACCTAACCTAGATATAATATATTTATGAAATACAAAAATATATTAATGATTACCATGAGTAATTGATTGTAGCAATTTCCTCAAATTATCTTAAAATGGTATCTGAATAGCAATAAATTCGCAGTGTTTCAATAACTTTACAGATTTTATGTCTTCTTTCCTTAACAAATTATCGATCGAAAAATTTATTTATCGAAAAAATGTTTATAAATGATATGTGTTTTGCCAATGAAGTCACTCAAATGCACCAATGCTGTGTTTGAAAATTCCGTTCGCCAATTCCCTTGGAAACCAACTTTAATGAAAGAAATATTGTGGTAAATCGAATCACTCTAAATTATATGCAAATAGCCTCCAGTTAAGCTCCTCGAAGGATGTAAATTTTTAATCCGTTCCCCATAAACTTAATCCCAGAGTCATCCAAGTTTGAGCAACAGTTTTATAGCACAAGGTCAACTCATAAACTGTAGAATATTCTTTAATTTGATGTCAACTATTTCGTTTACCCTTAAAATATTTCTTTTTATCTTCTGTTTTTTTTTATGATTCTTTTTATTAAAAAACTTTTCCTATTAAATTTTTATTTTCAATGAATAGAAACTTTTCTAATATAGACAACACAACACCTTAGAGGGTTAATGAATTCCCCAATTTAATTTCAAACAGATTTACATGCGCCAGACTTTTCTGTTCGCTTGTTTGTCGATCTAATTTGTCTGTGGTTTTTACATGGTATAAATTTAACCAATCAACAACAATAATAATTACAACAACATTACATATGCTGCATACGCAATAACAATAATACGTATAATAATACTTATTATTTGACTACAATCAGCTCAAGGCTACAAAGACAGACTCTGCACTATGCCAGTGAAATTTTAATTTTAAATGAATGCCAGACATTCTTTTGAATTGCAATTGTAAACCATTTTAGCTACATCCAGGAGAATGTTTGAAAAATTAGAAAAATTTTATGTTAAATCTCTTATGAATGTATGTACTTTAATTTTATTTACTCTCAGAGTTTTTGCCAGAAATTTGCTGAGAGGAAGTCGCTGAAGAAATATTTTTTTCATATTTCGTTTTGATGTCTGAACCCGGGCTTTACGTCTAATAAGAGAACACACTACCTATTAGGCTACGGCGACATCATTAATAGGTTAGGTTAGATTAGCGTGGTAGCTTTAATTTACCAAAAAGCTCACTTGAGCACGCATAACAGCCCGTTGTGATGCCACAGGTGACATCATTAATAAATTACAGTTATTTTTATTTTAAAATCATTGTTTCATTGCCAGTTCTTAAATTTGAAACAAAAAAAATACAAAATATTGTCAAATTTTTTCGGGTACTCTCCTAAAGTAGTAAAAGTTGAGTTTGGTTGTTGTTAGAATTTTATCCATAGTGTACAGATTCTTTTGATGCTCAATGTATATGTTTTAAAATCTAACATATGTATGTTGTTTTTATCATGTAATTTCGTAATTTTATTGCCAACGAATTTGTTAACTTTTTGAATAAGCATCCTAAGGCAGGTAATAAAAACATGATTATGATTACAATTGAATTACATTCTTCAGAAATTCTATGTCATTCCGGAATTAATTTGGTTTTTTTATTTTTTGTAATTTGTCAATTAAACTCCAGAAACATATTATTTTGTCATGGCTTATATTCTACTCAATTAGATTTTTTTGCATTTTATTAATGAAACATAAAAAGAGCAAAACTGATATATTTTCTATGAACACAAGTTTAATAAATATGCAAATTTTACAAGAGAATAAAATTAAAAAATAAAAATGAAACAAACACACAGTATTGGAAGAAATAATAGAAACAACTTCTTCTTTCTCACCAATACAAAAATAAAGAAATTTTATGTTCTGTACATTTATTTTTGGAACACACTATTAATTACTTTGAAATAAAAAATGATTTCATATTCCTTAATTCATTTCATTAATGTTTGTCTCAATTTTATAAATTACTAGCTGTACCCTGCGCGTATTACTGCCCTACCAACTAAAATAAATTTGAAGGAAAGACATTACACAAATGTCCAATTAATTTTGAATCACTTTATTGATTTTGCTTCCCATTGTCCTTATGATTCAGATGAACGGGCCTGAGTAGTACGCATTTGATCAGTTTCTAATCTCACTTCTCATTGTTCAAGTGGATCAAGCGAATGGGTCTCAGCGGCATATACTCGAAGATTTTCCAGTCTCAATGCTAGTCTGTTTCTGAGGCTCGTAATGCTCTTTTCTTCCATGCTTGAGGTGTAGGTCGACCTACACAACATTCATTTTGAATAATCTTCAGTGACGCCATCCATCGGAAATTAATCGCACCAACCTCCGTCGACTCATGCGAAACAACTTTGTAAAAGAATGCACAGTTTACGATTTAATTGATTTTGAGTAACTTTCGGTGGCACCTCCTATCGGAAATTGGTCATACCTACTTAGAAACCTTCCCCGGCTCATGCGCAACAACTTTGCTAAAGATCATAACATGATCAAATGCATAGTTTACGATTCTATAAGGTACATACAAGCAAACATTAATTTTGTATACATAGACTATGAAAGGTGACACGCCCACAATAGCCAATCCGTCCATTTTGTTCATATATACGTCAAAGTCGTCCATACACAATTTGAGGACTCTAGCTGTTGCAGTTTATGAGATATGCGACATTAAATACTTATTGGGTATGTGGGCGTGGCACCTCGCCTACTTGAAATTTTTAAATAAAAAGTAGCCTACATACAGGAAGGTACTGTTAAAATTTCAAAAAAATCGGTCCAGCCGTTTAGCCGTCTATAAACTTCAAACAAACAAACCCACAAACAAATAAACACACATTCATTTTTATATATAAGAATCCACCTAAATATTATCTGAAATCCTGGAAACAAGTAAAATAACCTGGAAATTAAGAGTTCTGTGGGATCCATTAGTCCAATAGGTAGTGTGCGTATTTTTTTTATATTAAATTTCATCAACAAAAACAAAATATCGTGCCTCGAATGGCTACGTTCTTAAGCTTTTCAGCATTACCTTTTTGATGACGGCATTAAATATGTCCTGTCATAAATATTTTGCAGTGGAATTTTCTTTTACAAATTTTTACATCTTCAAGCCCCCCTTTCTCTTTCGTTTTTATTTATTTTATCACTCAACACATGTATGTTTTTGGGCGGTGAACTTAGGGCAACAGTTGGGCCTACCACACAAATGTAAATTACATATTTTTTAACGGTTCTTTGATGTGCTTTTAAGTTGTAGCAAGGCAGCAACAAAATAAAATTATTTAAAAATTTTGCTTAAAAAGTACGTATTTGATAATAACACAAAAGCTGCCGTAGTCTAGTAGGTAGTGTGTTGGCTCATTAAACGTGAGGGTCACGGTTTAAATCCAGGTCAGACATCTTCAACAAGACAAAATACATAAAATATTTCTTGGGCGATTTCCCCTCAACAGACTTCTGGCAAAACCTCTGAAAGTAAATAAAAAATTGTCAAGTTTCTCAAAAATCTGTCGTTCGGAGTCGACTTTAAACTGCAGGTCCGCCTATTAGGGATAAAATTAACACACACAACATAAGTGGTGAGAGAAGCTAGGACGTAAGCCTAAATGAAAGGTGTAATAATCAATTATGTATGTATGAATGGGTACATTACAGAGATCAGCAATGAATCGCTTTTTCGCTACTCATAAGTACTCATGAAATTTTGAGTATAAGTTAGTCAACAGTACTGAAATCCAACAACTCTGATTCAATCGTACTAACAACAACATTGATTTATAAGTACAGGTTGCAATGAGTATGAGCAAAACGTTGACATCAAACTCATAACATTCGAAATATGTTTGATTCATACGTCTACTCATTCAGACTCATAAATTTAGAAAAATACTTATAATACTCATAAATGATTCGAGTGAATCGAATCATTCATCAAAATTTACAGTTTTAGTTGTTGTTGCATTTACAAAGAAAGAAGAAAGACACACACGAAGCCGCCGTGGTCTAGTAGGTAGTGTGTTGGCTTATTACACGAAAGCCAGGGTTTGAGACCAAGACCAGACATCAAAAACAAAATACAAAAAGTTATTTTCGTCGACTTCCTCTCTGCAGGTTTCTGGCAAAAACTCTGAGAGTAAATAAAATTGCCATGAAAAGTTTCTCAAAAGTCTGTCGTTCGGAGTCGACTTTAAACTCTAGGCCCCTCCGCTCATGTATAAAATTAACACACAATATAAGTGCTGTGAGAAACTAGGTCGTAATTCTGACTGAAGGGTTGTAATGACCAAATATGAAAAAAAATATATTTAGAAAGACACATAAACAAAAAAGACAAAAACAGCAAGCAAAGCAAACATACAATCTTCTAGTGAGTATTGTAGTGTTCGTGCGCGAATCATACTTATTTTGTGATTCGTGTATACGATGAGTCGTGGAGAGTCGAAATCAGTAACATCATGCGTATTGTTAAGTATGAGTACCATGAGTATTTCAAACTTTGAATATGAGTAGTATGAGTATGACATTAAAATAAGTATGAATGCGTATAAGTGTCAGAAATTATAATTATGATTTGAATCTACTCATCGTTTTGAATTCTCATTGCTGAACTCTGGTATATTAGCAGAAAGCAGCACAACACAGAAAAAAGAAGTTTGAAAACTCCATTGACCAGCGGTGTCAAGTGGGTGCCGTGAATATCCATGAAAGCATTCGTATTTTTCTATTTTTTATAATTTTTATGCAGACGATTTGTACAAAAAAGTATTTTAAATAAAAATGTAAGAAAACATTTAATGTTGATATGTCCCTATTATTTATTTCAACACTGCATGTAAGCATATGTATAAACGTCATCTCGAAAATATATCCTATCTTTGCCATGAATATGAAAAACATGGAGTTTAAATTATTCACATAGAATAACTTGCAAAATAAATAAATAAATAAACATTGAGTATGTATTGAGTACACAGAAGTATAATTGTTGTAATAAATAAATAAATATTTTTACTTTGAATATACAAAATATTTTTTAAACATTTGTGGCACATATTTTCCAAATAGCCTACAAAATTAAAGCAAAAAAAATTAAAATTTATTTTCCTACGGTGCAATTTATTAGAATTAAACAATTGAATCAAAAAATGTACGATGAAATGTACAACAAAAATAAAAAAAATAAAAAAAAATAATAAATATTCGCTGTTTCGTAACTGTACATGATAACCCTATAGTCGAACATCAGTTATTTCCCCAGATTAAAGACTAACATTTAGCAGATCAATGCCTACAAGTACTGAGTGACTACTTTAGGAAAAAAATGAGGAAGGAGTAGCAATGACATGCCTAGTCGCCATTAAATCTGATTTATTTTTGACAGTGTAGATTATCTTGAAGGTTAGAAGAAAGGCCGCTGTGATATCCATACGATGTAGAGCTACAGTCATCGTTGTTTAGCAAAAGATCTCTGTAGCAACAGAAAAATTACGTGTTCTTACGAACCTTAATACATACATACATAATTGGTCATTATAACAATTCAGTCAGGATTACGACCTAGTTTCTCACAACACTTATGTTCTGTGCGTTAATTTTCTACATGAGTCGCGGGATCTACAGCTCAAATTCGATTACGAACGACAAATTTTTTGAGAAAATTTTTCATGGCAATTTTTATTTACTCTCAGAATTTTTGCCACCAAAAGTTTTTCAAAAATCTGTCGTTCTGAGTCAAATTTGAACTGTAGATGCAGTCACTCATATACTATATAAATTAACATACACAACATAAGTGGTGTGGGAAGTTAGGACGCAATCCTGAGTGAGAGATTGCAGTGATCAATTATGTATGTATTGTTACGTTTTTACCTTCTTAAAAACGTTTAGAATATGAGTTCGTTGATTGCAAACAAATTAAAAGCAAATTTGTGTCTTGTTTCAATTAAACTCTTTATTGTTTACACTACTTTTGTGTGCCACCGTATACAACTTAACGATACAACAACAATTTATTTATTCGCTATTATTCTTTGCTTACAACGCAGATCTTTTCAACGACGACCTTCAAACAACGACTTCTTCGCGCAAGGCTGACTGAATTATTACAGCCTTTTGCCTGCTTTGTCTTATCCTTTTATAGTCCGACACAAGCATTCTAACGAACGTTCTTGAAGTAGATGGTTCGTGTTTTAGCCTTCTCGAGAGCTCTATCGCGACCACATTTTTGTTTGTGCATTCTGCACACTTGTCTATCCCTTTTTCTCTCATGCTTGTTGTTGTTGGTTTACTTGGAACATATTCGATGTATTTGTGTCGTGTGTATTGTGTGCACATTGCCGCATGTTCCGTTCGCTTTCGTTGCGTTTTCGTTATCTATCTCTTTCATACTCATGGTCTTTGTTTTTGTAACTTTTGCTTATTGTTTTCATGTGAAATGATATTAGGTTGTTTCCATTTGCGTAACAGTATGTTATGTAATTATGTGTATGTAAGAGCTTCAATGTTTTTCGAATTCCACAAAAATTTTGTTTTTTTTTCGAACTCTATCCATTTAACATTCATTGTACACAGCATACAAGTTTATCTAAATTGAAATGAATATGTTTTATTAGCTAATTTATAGTCTTTACTTTCTCCAAATGATTGACTGCCTTTGCCATAGATTGCCTAAAATGACGCATGAATAGATAGAGATTGTGCTGCTTATCACAGGACCACATGTAGTATACGCGATTTTGCATAATGACGATTCATGAAAATAAAATTATTTCGTTAAATGAAGCCATAATAGGAGAAAATTTAATTTGTAATGAAAACGAATTTCATTGTAAATGGGATGCTAGTGAGGAGTAGTATTGGTATTCAATTTCAATTTCATTCTAATTCAACTAAATCATCCACCCCTACCATACCATAATCTGATTATGTGTGCCATGTTATGTAATATGCTGAAATGAATTGTTTTTCAGTTGAAATTCAGTCATCATACTCGTTTCGACATATTGACATTAATATGCTAAAGTCTTGTTAATACAACAACACAGCCGCGATGAGTTGAAATTTTTTGAAAATTCTAAAATTTATTTGAATTTCAGTTGTTGGCAGGCAGTTCATATAATTATTCATACTCTAGTATGGAAGGTATTGAAAATAAAATTGAAATTGATAGAATGAGTTAAAGAAGCAGCATTTGATTATATTAGAAAGTGTATATACATACATGGACACATAGGAAAAATGATTTATTTTCCTCTTTTCTAGAGAATTGACGTGAAGCGAATCTTTTGCAAAACAGGTTTCAATTTATTTAACAAATTCATGCGAATGTCAATCACCTGTGAATGAAATTGAACAATAATTGGGCCAATATAATATATATGCAAGTTCATTTAACTGTTCTATAGCAGCTACAATGCTTGAACGAAATATGGTGACTTGTTCCCAAAAACATGTATTCGTATGTAACACTCACCTTTCTCGGCGGACACATCCTTTTGTAGTCGATTGCCCAGTGGATCGCACATAGCATTACAGACACAATTCGTTCTTTAGCCGAACTATGCGTATGTGGGGGAATTCCCTGCCTGCTAAGATGTTTCCTGTCACGTACGTAATTGGTCATTACAACCCTTCAGTCAGGATTACGACCTAGTTTCTCACACCACTTATGTTGTTTGTGTGTTAATTTTATACATGAGTGGCGGGGCCTACAGTTTAAAGTCGAATCCGAACGACAGATTTTTAAAAAACTTTTCATTATATTTTACTCGCACAGTTGCTGTCAGAAATCTGCTGAGAGGCAGTCGCCGAAGAAATATTATTTCATAATCCATTTTGTTGACCTGGGTGCCAGTGCGTAGAGTTTGAACCGTGGCCTCGAGTCTAATAAATGAAAACACGCTACCTACTAGACTACGGTTAGAATGCCATTTATAATAAAATATAAAACCATCTTCATTTGTTCTGAATAAAATAATACGAACATTTGTTCGGAACTCAAGCTGTTATCTGCCATGTGTGCCATATTTGATTCAAGCTAATCTGGGCTTGTATGTAAAGGTGAATTATTACTTACGTGGTCTAAAAATAACATTTTCTTATTAAAAGTTGGAAATGTGTTAATATAAAACTGCAAAACAAAATACACCCTTTAAAGAATGCACCTTGTGTGTCGTAGTGAATATTCAAACAGTTTTGTATTTAGAAATAAAAAATCTTTAATATTCACCAATTCCTTATTTATTTTTTAGTCTTTCAATACGAAACTGTTTCTAATTAGCTTCACTTTTTATTGGCCTATGTATACTTACGATAGTTTATCCTATAAATATGCTACACTTTAATCATTTTCTTAATATTACTTACACGCGTATGAGTAATATTTATTTTCATTGTATATAAAATATTCCTCGTACGTTACGGTGTACTGTTTATTTACTCTCATAGTTTTTCCCAGAAATCTGCTGAGAGAAAGTCGCCGAAGAAATACTTTTTGTATTTTGTTTGGGGCTCGAACCCTGGCTTTACGTCTAATAAGCCAACACACTACCTACTAGACTACGGCGCGCTCAGAAAGCTCACAAGTGGTTTTACAGAAGCCAATGCACCCATTAAAAGTGACTGTTTGGTGCGGCTTGAGGGCGCGGGGGCATCATTGACCCATATTTCTGTGAATATGAGGACGGCGCAACCATTCCGGTCAGCGGAGTTACCTATCGCACCATGATAACCTATTTTTTGTACCCACTCTTTATGGTATTAATGTAAACGATGTTTGGTTTCAAAAGAATGGTGCAACTTGCCACACATCTCATGCTACAATCGATTTATTGCGTCAAACGTTTGATGGCCGTTTATTAACCAAAATGGCGATATCAATTAGGAGCCAAGAAGCTGCGTTTTAACGCCGTTGGACAATTTTCTGTGGGGAGTGGCTAAAGAAGAATGTTATGCCTACAAAACAGAGACAATCGAGCATTTAAAGGCTAACATTTGTGATACAATTGGCGTTATACGGCTCCATACAATCGAATGAGTTACTGTGAGGCCAGCCGCGGCAGCCATATGGCTAAAATAAGATTCCATTCCTTACCAGAGCAATTGTACTTCACGCCATATATTACCACTTATGCCACTTATGTTTTAAAATAACCTCCCCCACCATCAATTTAATCTCAGAATATTGAAAAGAATTTTTCTGTTGCAACCGAATAAATCAATTTTTATTTGTTTATTTAATTATTTTTGTGGAATTTTATATTTTGTTGCCGATTATTGCCACATCATAAATATAAAAAGTAATTTAAAAAATCTGGCCTAGAAACTTAAAAACATTTCAATGCATTTATGCCACTGACAAGCAATTTTCATTCGGTTCAGTTGCCGCTTTTATAGATTTTAATTTTTTTTTTGATTTTCAAATAAAATGTTCGTGATTCTGTTGCGAAAAGAAACAGGCACACCAATCAGGTTTCATTATTTATTTTGGTTGTGTTCCTTTTATTTCAAAGAGGCTACAAACTTGCTTTAAATGGCATAAAGGTATGAAGTAGGGTCTCCCCTAAAAACAAACAATTTTCTAAGGTCATGATCCTGTTAATAGAGTTCTTACAAATAGGCTGCCTTCAAAAATGTTAGTTGGTTTGTGTTTGAACAAAGTATCGTGTTTCATAATGCCACTGTACAAAATATATACAATGTATTCTGTTTCAAAACGTCATCAATGTGTATTTTTAACGCAGTCAAAAAGCAATCAGGCATCGGATTTATAGTTGATGCATTGTTTGGTTACTTTGCATATCTACATAGTTTATATACAGTAGTAGAACTGCATACAAACTTTGTATTGATACATTTTGGAAGGCAGCCTTAATGTTGCTTTTGACATACATTTCAAATATCTTACCTTTATGTTTAATTGAATGCCAGATCTAGAGAGTAGATGAAGCAACTGCACTAGTGAAGGTATCATGTATACGAAGCTAAAACTTACATACTACCCTTCAGTCAGGATTACAACCTAGCTTCTCACACCACTTATGTTGTGTGTGTTAATTTGATACATGAATGGTCGGATCTACAGTTTAAAGTCAACTCCAAACGATAGAATTTTGAACAACTTTTCATGGCAATTTTTTATTTACTCTCAGAGAAATCTTCTGAAAGGAAGTCGTCGAAGAAAAATTGTTTCAAATTTCGTTTTGTTGGAGATGCCTATCCTGAAGTTTGAACCGTGGCCTCATGTCTAATAAATCAACACACTACCTACTAGGCTAAGGCAATTTCTGGGGCTAAATCTTTGCGTGTTGTATGCCTTATTTCTAATTTCTTAAGCCCAATAGCGTAGTTGCAAGTTGGCTAAGAAAACTGTTTACTACGGCTTGATGCTGTATACTAAGCAACAATCACTATCAGGGTCCGCCCACATCTCAGTGTATGCTATGCATGTATATGACGTGCGTGTTAGTTTCAGAAATCTTGAAGAAAGCACTCAAATAATCTCTTTACCAGGTAACAGTAAAAGCAATTCCGATAATTTTTGACTTAAACTCAGACGAAAATTGAAGTTAAACCTCAGATTTAAGAATAGTTATCACAATGTTATATACTTGAATGCGAGTCTAAGAGCCATTATTACAACTTGCCGTTAAAGTTGGGTTTAGTTAAAGGTAACTTTAGCTAAAGTGAACTTTAAAGTCACCTTTAATTTATTTTCGTTATTACAACTTACAGAATAAAATAAAGTTAACTTTTTCAAAATATGGCAGTGTTGGAGCAATTGCTCCAACATTGCTCAAATTAAATAAGTTTTATTTAAACGCAGTGGCAACGACGGGCTTCTTTTTTTTTTTTTTGTTATATTTGCTCACTTTGTTTATATTTGAAGTTGTCATATTGAAAATAATATATAATATGGCAGGTTCAAACATAACCTTAACTTTAAAAGTTACCAGTAGAATGATCTTACCTTTAGCTTAACGCTCACTTCTACCTTATTGTCCACTTATAATAATGAAAAACAATTTATCTGCCCGTTAAAATCCTCCCTTTAGTTAACGGCAAGTTGTAATAAGGGCCCTAAAAAGGTTCGATATGTTGAGGTTTAAGGTGATTTAGCAACATTCCCACTCTTCCTCATAAATGCGGTTTTAATCTGTTCAAAATAATTATACTTTGGGTTCCTAACACATCTTTTTTTATTGCTTCCCACGTATAAGTTGTTCTTCTTTAGTTATAATGGACGAATTGAATTCCATTGTATTTCATAATCATTACTAAGACTGTCTGTGTATTGTATAAACATTTTAAAATTATTTTACTTTTATGGGTACAGCCTAAATATTTGCATATGTATTGCGTATATTCATTGCATAGCATACTCTGTGTGTATGATGCACATAATACATATGTACGTTATTTAACGTTGTCAATATTTATTCGAGACTCAATTGTGTTTCTGCCACTTTGCTGTTTGTATTTCAAATGGATATACAAGTTTGGTATGCAAAATATTAAACACTCAAGAGGAAATTTATAGCACAACTCAACTTTGTTCTAGAGCCCATGATAATACCATGGAACACAGTATCATCTAAAGAACATAGTGATTATAAGCCTAATAATATAACACGAAGACAACGAAATTCGTTGTTGTCGCTGTATTTATAAAAGTCTTGGAGAGAACCAGTAGCTGCTTCATTTAAATGTCTCTTCCTACTAGAAGTGCTGATTACTTATGATGTGACAATTATACTGTGAAGCTAATGTGATGCCTGTAGAAAAGCCTTTGTTCTTTAAGGTTTGATACGACCATTGCTGCTGAAAGGAGGTAAACTTCAATATATCTTCACCTGTTTTGGACTTAAATTAACAAAATTCTTCACCAATCTATCCAATAGAAAAACCCAATACTTTTCCACAGACAAAATGGTTTCTTGACAACAGCTAACGGCAACAGTTTCATTCCTAACTATACTACAGTAGAGCAATCCTCCAAATCTTGAAACTTGCTTAATGAAACTAAAACAAAACAAAGGGAATAAAAGGGAACATGAAGGATCTGTTTGATGTGAACACTATATTACTAAATGGAAGGAAAGTAAATAAAAAAAAAATACTGCTGTTAAGCAAACAGAATCAAACACTTATTTGCTTGAGCGTTTGCCTTGCTTAGGATGTCAATTAAACCACCACGTATAATAATATTGTATAATTGACGCTTTAGTGAAGTCGCCTTAGTGCAGTAGGTAGTGCGTTGACTTATTAGACATGCCTGCGCAGACCCACAAAAGTGTACATCAGGCCCACAAAAGTTAACAAATTTCAGAAATTTTTTAACCAAGACCGTCTTAAAATCGAGGAAAGTTGTCAGACAATTACAAAGACTTTCAGCGAAAACGGATTAGTTAAAAAATTTCTGAAATTTGTTATCCGTATGTATACTTTTGTGGCTGAGTGTACATATCTGAGTTCAAAAAAAAACATTAAAAAAATGGTTAGAAAAAAAGCTAAAAGCTTGCATCCCTCATCTTCATTTAATAACTTTTTTCCAAAAATATAGAAATTTTGTATCATTTTCAGAAAAAAATTGTTTCAAGTTTAAACAATCTATCCCAGTGCTAGTGTTGTTTATTGACACATAAGCGCAGCAATAATATTGCATCGTCTTAATCTCTATGGGTGGTGTAAATATTAAGGAGTCTGAGCACGAAAATTCTGTGTAATGTTGGCTGGAACCGAAACATTTTGTAGTTCCTTCTTAAGATTTTATCATTTGATCCTATTATTTACACCATTTATAACCCACCGCGAATGGAATGCAACTCTCATGTATGGGTCGGTGTATCAATGCCTATTTTGAGGTTTCTCGACCGAGTACAGGAGAGGTCGTAGTAGCTCCTTAATGACGGTAGTTTAACCAACTCCATTGAATCATTGGAGCATCGCTGCAATGTGGTTTGTATTTCATTGTTTTATCGCTACTACAAAAGGATTTTGCTCGAACGAAATAAGGGGACTTGTTCCCGAAATTCATATATTCCTACGTAACGCTCGTCTTTTTCGGCCAGGACATCCGTATGTGGTCGAGTGGCCAGTGGATCGCACACTGCATTACAGAAAAAATACGTTTTTTACTCGGACTATTCGTATGTGAATTAAGTAATAAATTATTCTCAACTACGATGTTATTTGGGATTTTTTAACTTTTAAGGGATTAAAAAGGAATAAAATACAGAAAAATCATCACAGGTATTCGAAAGTAACTAAAAATACTCCTTGTTTTTACTAACATAAATTTCCAATAGTAATAATTGCAAAGTAAATACAAAGCATAAAGTGGCTTTTAATATAATAAAGTTGATGTATGATGTACATTTTTAATTTCTAAAAATTCGTCAAACTAAGGGCAAAAATCGTGAAATCGTCAATGTGATATTTTTGGAGCTCAAAATCGCCAAATTAAGAATAAATCGTCAAATCTGGCAGCTATGCGTATACAGCATTTTCGTGAACAATACGACCGTTATTCTATTGATAAACATGACCACAGTGTGATATTTTCATATAAGAGTTGAAGACTTTATATGTCATCTGCATCGACTCTCCATGTATCGTGGATATTAGTAGAAAATTTTTTTGTGTACTTAGGTGCGTATAATTTATTTTTATTTCATAATCAATACATGCTCAATATGCTATTGTGCTGTAAAAAGATTTTTATAAAAGGAACAGAAAAACTGGAACATACAGTGGTGGCCTTATAATTAGAAACGACTTAGCAACATGTATGTTTGTTAATTTGTTTTACAGTTTTCACTGTGTACCTGGGATCAAAGGCTTTGTTTGGAGGACGTTTTACATGCGTTTTTATATCAGATTGGGACAAATTAAACTTAGATTCGTCAGTCCAGAGAACTCTGTTCCAGAAACATCGTTTCTAATTATAAGGCCACCACTGTAAGTCTGCACTTTAATTAACATTTAGAAGAGCCGCCTTAGTCAAGTTTTTTATACAAAAAAAAATCAACACGATTTATTCAAAAGCCTTGACGTATAAATTAAAGGTTATGTTATGTTAAAGGAAAGTCAAACTTCAAAATTTGTAACTGAGCTATATACAAATCGACATACAATTTTTGTATTTTCTTTACAAGCAAAATATTTATTAAACACTCAAATAAAGAATCTTAAAAATTAATTGCAAAAAAAGAAGTATTACTGTGACAATAGAAAACCAACACTTATTGGATTGAATAGAATTGAATACACATTATTTTAATACATACATTTCTTAACAAGAGACCAGGAAGCAATAAGAAAATGAATTTGAATCATTTGTGTTTCTTGACTTTCGACACGTCGTCTTTATCTGTATCAAGCTGTACTTTATGATTTTCAAACACGGTTTTTTATAACACGAGTTTTTTTAAAGCAATAGATAGGGTATGTAAATTGATGATAAACAAGTGATTTTAAATCCCACACCAAATTAAAATTTTCACAAGCAACTTCAATACTCGAATAATAAGTACGTGTACTTCGTAAAGTTTTTCTTTTCAACACATTTCTTCGTATATATTTCGTGTGTAATTTCATATTAACACAGAATTTTCCTTTCAGGAATGAAATTATAAGCGGTGTAGCGGACGTACTTATAATATACTGGAATAAATTTTGTTAAAAAATTATAGAGTGGAGTATACATATATATGTAATTGGTCGTTACAAACCTTTAGACAGAATGAGGACCTAGAATCGCACACCATTTATGTTGCGTGTGTTAATTTTTATACATGAGTATAACAGTAAGACAGATTTTTTTCCAGAAATTTTTCATGGCAACTTTTTATTTATTCTCAGAGTTTTTGCTAGAAATCTGTTGAGAGGAAGTTGCCAAAGAAATATTTCTTTTATATTCCGTTGGAGATGTCTGATCTGGGGGTTGAACCCTGGCCTTATGTCTAATAAGCCAACACACTACCTACTATATTACGGCGACTTCTTATCTATGCGTCTTAACATTGCGCTCTAATTCTTTCACATCTCTCTGTTGTATTTATAAATCCTTATCCTTAAGTATGACTGAAAGACTTCATGTCTCTTCTTCTTGTCCCTGAAAGGGCATTATGCATGATAGGAAAGCTTGCGATGCTATACAACATTCCTGTTTTACTTCAATATTGTAATGAAATGAAATGCTAACGCTACTTCTGCGTCCACCCTTCGTCCTCAATATTTCAATCTGTGTGGCAGTAGATATAGTGGTGGAGAGATAAATAGTAGATACAGTTTAAAAGCAGCTTGAAGTCTAATTTAAAGGGTGCCCCAAAGCGCACGGTGATTATCAGTCAACATAAAGGCCACTGTTACAAAGTACTCGTCTTTCTCAATGACTACAGCACTTTGTGGACAATTGATTAGAGTCTCGCACAATGCATTACGAATGAGTTCATTAACTAGCCTCACTATTTGTAACGTTAAGCTTACATCTAAATGTAATTACTTATTTAGCTTTCAGCTAAAAGGGGCTTCTCTTAATTATGCATATCCGGAAGTAGATAAATATTTGTCGCTATAAAATCTTTTCCTTCCATGTGGGTATACTAATCATAATTTATTTGCAATTAGTCTTACGTTCTTTTTTCTGTATTAAATTTAATTTTACTTTTTAAATTTAATTAGCATTATTAGCATTCTCCAACCTAATTAGGGCCATTATTACAACTTGCCGTTAAACTTGGGTTTAGTTAAAGGTATCTTTAGCTAAAGGGAACTGTAAAGTTAGCTTTAACTTATTTTCGTTATTACAACTTACAGATAAAATTTTTCAAAAATATGGCAGTGCCGGAGCAATGTCGATAAAACTGCTCAATTATACAAGTTTTTTTTTTAACGCAGTGGCAACCGCGGGCTTTTTTTTTTGTTGTATATGGTCATTTTGTTTAAATTTGAAGTTGCCATAATGAAAATAATATATAATATGGCAAGTTCAAACCTAAAGTGACCTTTAAATGTTAAAGGTAGGATGATCCTCCCTTTAGCTTAACGATCACTTCTATCTTATTGGGTACTCATAATAACGAAAAATAATTTATCTGCCCGTTAAAATCCTCCCTTTAGTTAACGGCAAGTTGTAATAATGGCCCTTAAACTTTAATTCACAAAGGCTTTTTCATATTCTACAACTCCTTCAATTTATGCACTCTCTTAAAGGTGATATTATAACATATGTATGTATGTTTTATAACAAATTTAATTAATTTTATTACACGTCCAACTTTTACTTTTGTTTTGTTTTCCGATTCAATGTGGTGCTGATAGCGTTGTTGTTACTCTGTTAATCTAATGAAAAAAGTGGCAATAAATTATTAACGAATCATTGCACATTTATAACAATTTTACAGCAGCAACCACAGGAACGCCGCTAGCAACAACAGTTGTTTTTTTTCTGTAACTTATTTTTCAACAAATAACTCTCAGGCTTTAAAAGTCATTAAATGTTCAATGTAAAGTAAAATTTAATTTATTTTGTTCGAAGGAAAAAATTTGATTTCATTCTCATTGATTTTCATTCATTTTCAATTGAAATTATATTTACACTTTCCTCTGCTCTATTTTAGTTGTTGTTGTTGTAATTTTTCATTTCCAATTAATATTTATTAATTGATGTGAAAATTAAATTAATTTCATTTACTATTGACTGCATGAGTGAACACATGCAGTAGTAAGTGAATATATCGATTTATTTTTATTTATCGATAATAATGTTCCTCTCAATACATTATTTTATTTAAACATGAATTATATTCATTGTGAAAGCTATTTTTCAAACATTTTTTATTTAAAAATTAAATACAATTATTGCTGTAGTAAATCATTGAAATTGAGATGCATAGTTAATCCTTTAATATAGGTATGAAAATGGAAACATCGCTTAACATTAACATAAGCTACACTAACAAATACAATGAACTTGCTTGCATATACCAACAACAAGCATGAAAGAAAAGGAGATAGGCAAGTAAACAAGAACGCAACAACAAACAACGTGACCATAATACACAAACAACAAGGAAGTCGCTATAGAATTCTCGAGAAGACGAAAACAAGAACCTTCTCCTTTAAGAGCATTCATCAGACTGATTTTGTGGACATATAAAAAGGCAAGACAAAGCAGACAACGACTCAGTAATAATTCAGTCTGTAGGTCCCACCACTCATGCATAAAATTAACACACACAATATCAGTGATGTGCCAAGCTACGTCGTAAAACTTACTGACTGAAGGGCTATAATGAGCAATTATGTATGTAAACTACTTACCGCACAGTACCAAATTGGTAAATTTATGAAAACCAAGTACGTAGTTTAGTGAGCCTTAAACTATCAAACTTGTTAAACTTGTTTTTTCCTAATAAACATCACATATTGTTATTATTATTCAATTCCCATCACAAAAAATTTAATTAAAAACAAATTAAAACACTCAAACATAAATAATGTTGCCCATAATTGAGGTTATTTGCTTACACTAGCAAATAATAGAATATCTGTTCATCCTATTCGATCATACGGTCAAAGAAAAAAGTTTACATACACCGCTGATTTTTGTCAAATTAAAAAAGATGTTATAGTGTCGTTTCAAGCAGTTACAATTAAGAATGTTTAAAGACAAAATAGAATATAAAAAAATTTAACATAGAAATTATTGAAAAAAAACAAAAATATTTGTGGGAATAAAGTCTACATAGAACAGTGTATGTAGACTTTTTTCTGTGACTGTATGTTTGCTAAAGAAAACATATGTAATGTCCAACTCAAGGATATTTTTGTTCTAGAAAATCGATTATTTGTTACAAACAAATCAAAACCGATTGCTTGCCCCAATTATATCATACCTAGCATACATATAGCAATACACATACATGTACACTAATACATAAAAATGTATTTGTACGAATTATTGCGGACGTATTTGTGTGCCCATCATGAAACTGTTTAATGAATTATTCTTCTGTACATGCAAATAAAGTGCCTGCCTAAATAATGTGAAATAAATTACAATAGTTTTACTGGAAATTTACGATTTCTATATACACTCGTCACATTGTGATGATACAAGTATGGTTTCCTACACTGTTTAATACAAAACATAGCCTTAGTGGGGCATCAAATATTAAAATCCTCAAAACTTTATAAAAATTCGAAAGGAATAAATTACAAAACTTTGAAAGCAGTGAAAAAAATTGTAGAAGGACATTTCCATCATCTTGTTTTTGCTTATAGTATAAGAAATTAAAAATTTATGAAAAGAAGACAACTAGTCCTCCGCCTGAAAACCCTGTAATACAGTATGTTCTGTCCACGTAGTTAAGCCCGCTTATACGCCGCACTTATTCGGAACTCTTATGCTATAAACACAATAAACTCTACGCAGCAAGCACAACAGTTGCATTTGCAATTGCAGCTTAAGGTATGGCAGCAGAATCGTTGCTTGTTCTCGCAAGTATTCTATTTTTGAGAGATTGCTGCGTTGCGTATTTTTATAGTAAAAACAATTCAAAAGCCGAATAGAATATTTTCTTCTTCTTCTACTTGTTTAATGTAAATATTTGTTTTGAAATTTCATGAACACCATGACGTATGAGTATTTTATATTAAATATGCTGTGGAGAAATATTACTCATACATTATGTTACAAGCGTAATGTTAAGCATTGCATTGCCCAGACAAATCCTCTCACTGTGAGCACTAAGTCTCTCATTGCTGCAAATAAAAATAGAAATTAGCCTGAAAGCAATGCAGCAGTGTACTGCGTTGCGTTTATTATGTTTATAGCATAATGCTTTGTTTTAGTTCAATTAAAATAGATTGGTTAGCACAGCATGATAGTCCTTTTGTAGCATATGCTATAGAAGTTCTAATAACTTGTTTACAAATCCTAGTATTCCAGTTTCTAATACAATGAGAGACAAATAGTTTTTCATTACGGCTTTTAAAAATATTACAAAAATTTTAGGTCCAATCAGTCATTAAGAAATTCTACGGTAACTGGCTTAACGAAATTTGAAATTTTGCCTCAATTTGAAAAACATACTATTGCGCTTAAACCTTTTAAAAACGTTTAAAATATGAGCTCGTAGATTGCAAATAAAATAAAAATAAATTTTGTGTTTAGTTTTAATTAAAAATTTTTTTTTGAATTATTATGTGTGCCTCTGTTCACAACTTGATGTAAACGACAACAATTGCTTTTCTTTGTTATTCGTCTGTTTATACTCTTCACATAAACAATAACAATTACTAGACAATTATTCGACAGATCTTTGTAAAGGAGATCTTCAAACCACGATTACTCTCTTCAAACGCACGGCGTCTTCGCACAAAACTGACTGAACTTCACTCACTCAGTCGCCTGCTTTGCCTTGTCTTTTATATTTCAGGGTATGTTTTTGAAGACGAATGTTCGTGGCTTCGCCTTCTCGAAATCTCTATAAGTGTTAACATCATTGTTTATATTTATTATTGTATATTTTGTTTTTGTTTTTACATTTATTATTGTAGTATTGTTTGTGTATATTTGTTTACCATTATTTTTAATGCTGGTGTTTGTTGTTATATTAAGTAGTACGATAATTTGTAAACAGGCTTGTTTACTGCATTGCTTTGTGTTTGTAGCTTTTGATTATAGTTGTATCTATAATTGTATCTAGATTTTACATTTTCGTAACAGTAGTTTTTCTAGAATAGTTTGTATTTTGTTAAACACTTATCTCCCTAATATACTGCTGTATGTGTAAAGATTTCTCATTTCATATGATTTTACTTAACATTTTAAAAATTTCTTTCTAAATCATTAATTATTTGGTCGATTTAAACTATATGTATATGTATAAGCACAAATAGGTTTAAGAAAGTAAACATATACATAAAAACATGTATTACATAAGCAGATTAAATAAACTTAGTATTGCAAAATCCGCCGTAGTCTAGTAGGTAGTGCGTTGGTTTATTAGGCGTGAGGCCACCGTACAAACCGCAGATCAGACAACTTCAACAAAACGAAGTTTAAAGAAATATTTCAGCAGCGTGTGCGTCTTAGCAGATTTCTGGTAAAAATTCTGAAAATAATTCAATTGCCATGAAAAGCTTCACAAAAAATCTGTCGTTCGGAATCGATTTTAAACTGTAGGTTCTGCCACTCATGGGTAAAATTTACACACACAACATAAAGTGGTGTGAGACGCTACGTTGTAATCCTTATTGAAATATTGTAATGATAATTGTGTGTGTATGTATGTATATATGTATGTAATAAAAACATATTTGCGCAGTGAGCAGCAGCAATCTCAATCATAAATAAATAATGTTTATAAAATAAAGTTTATAACAGCGAAACATTTGTTCTTTCATTCATTTAAAATATTGCCTCAGATTATATCAGATTTTCGTTCCCTTAATTTTTATCGTTTTTTTACACTCAACCGTTTTCAATTAATGGTATTTTGTTGACTCGAAAAAAACCCAAATAGCTGTTTATCCTTTCAGAATGCCTATCGAAAATGTCTTCCCAATCCTATTACAATAAAAAGGATAACAAAAAGGGAACAACAAATTCAAACACCTTGAATAAATGAAAGCATATCTTAATAAACAAACTGTAAAACGAATGGAAATAATTTCAATCGTTTATTTTGTATTTTTTCGTTATGAACTCAGCAACAGCTTCTTTTCTAAAAAAAATTAAATTAAGGCTGAAAATCTATTTTGTCAATAGCAGACATCAGAGAATTGTGATATTGAGAATTGAGAAATAAACCTGACCCTTCCCTAATTTGTTTAGGGACTACATGGCCTAAAACAAAATGTTGTATTTGAGTTGAAATTTAAATTCAAATGTTATTTAATAGAGCATGAGAGTAATACTTATGTATTCCATTATAGAAACAAACTTCAATAGGCAACAAAACATTCTAATTATTCAATGGCAACAGACGAATTGTAATCATTGTAAATTTAATCTTTAGGGTAATACTGTTAAGTCGTCTACAGAAATATTGTCTCACTTAATATAAAATATTAAACTGCTCCGTTGTTCTAATCATAGTTCATTTAAACTGTATTAAGCATAATTTTCTTTCTGTTATATTGTTACGAAAATGAAAAATCTAGATACTGGTGTTTTGCTTTTACATCGCATAACATTAAAATTATAAACAAAAGCTACAAAAATAAAACAATGCATTAAACAAATCTGTTTACAAATAATCGTATTGCTTAATATAACAGCAAACACCAACATAAAAAAAATGGTGAACAAGTAAACAAAAATACACAAACAACACCACAAGAATAAATATAAACAACGATAGAGATTTCGAGAAGTCGAAGTCATAAACATTCGCCTTCAAGAACATTCAGACTGTTTACTCTGCCATATAAAAGGCAAGGCAAAGCAGGCGAGCGAGTCAGTAAAAGTCTTGTGTTAAGATGCAGTGTGTTTGAAGAGAATAATCGTGATTTGAAGATCTCCGCTACAAAGATCTGTCGAATAATTGTCTAGTAATTGTTATTGTTTATGCAGAGGGTATAAACAGATTAATAACGAAGCAAAGCAATTCTTGTTCTTTACATCTAGTTGTGAACAGTGGCACACAGAATTGTGCGAATAATAAAAGAGAAGAATTTTAATTAAAACTAAACACAAATTAATTTTTATTTTATTTGTTATCTACGAGCTCATATTTTAAACGTTTTTAAAAGGGTAAAAACCAAAATCCAATACAGCAACTATTCAACATTTTCAAAGAGGACGTTACTTCTAAGTAAGTTACAAATGGCAGCACTATTATCATAGGACATTCTACAAATGACCAACCAAATGTTTAACTGGAAAAACTGGATTAAAGGTACAAAGAAATCAAAAAATATAAGCAATATTGCCTATGTGTTTTTCATATTTTTAAAGAGTCATCATTACCTGATATTGATGAGCATATGTCGAGCAACTATAAATCAATTGCATGGCAATTTTTAGTAAAAACAATTCATTAGTTTGCCACTCAAAATCGTATGCTAATTTGAAAATTAGCTCTTGAGATTAAGCGGTGTGAATGTTCTCATATCGGTCAATGGGACTGCATTAAATGAAAAAGTAAAATTAGTGAAGACCTATTGCTCTAAATATATTGTTAGGAATTTAGATACTGGTGTTTTGCTTTTACATCGCTTAACCTTAAAATTATTAACAAAAAAATACAACAACAAACACCAGCATAAAAAATTAGTAAACAAGTAAACAAAAATATACCAACAACAATACAATAATAAACGTAAACAATAATGTTTACATTTATAAAGATTTCGGGAAGGTGAAGTCGTCTTCACGAACATAAATCAGACTATTTACTTTGCCATATAAAATTCGAGGCAAAACATGTGACTGCTTTTCGTGGTTTGAAGATCTCATTTACAAAGATCTGTAGAACAATTGTCTAGTAATTGTTATTGTTTATGCAAAGGATGTAAACAGAGTAATAACCAACAAAGCAATTGTTGTTGTTTACTTAAAGTTGTGAAAGGAATTAATCAACAGGATCTGATGCAGTTCCTTAAACGGTACACATTATCTAACTCCTGTTCAACCCTTTTATCCACCAGGCTTAAACATGAAGCAACTACTTTATAACCTCAAAGAGAATGTATTGAATTGGGTTAAAAATTTATCATTGTGCAATGTACAACTCTAAGAGGGTTGTATGCAAGGATTTGTGGCTTTAACCAGCCAACATCACCTGGCTACTCAGGCCATAATGGAGAATACTTTCTTGATTGTGCTCACGCTTGAAAGGTTTATAAATTGCAGTTCCATTGTAGGCTGATATACAGGGTACAGTTACTAAGTACTTTACACCACTCTAACAAAGGCGTTATTTTCTAGACTTACTGAGGTCAAGAGGGAGACCTTCTATTGAAGTTGAGGGCTATTTTAGTGGAAGTAAGTTAAAGGTTTCTAGCCCAGCGTGAACTATCGGGTACGCCATCTAACGTTTTGTTTTTTCAACTATTGCTTATTTCGTGAATGGTAACACTTAGCTCATGTCTGATTTGACAGATAATTAGTCTTATCCTTCCGCTGAACGAATATGGTTGTGTATACGCTTGAACAACGCTGGGAAATATTGCGACATTACTTTGAAAATCATGGTAATCTTGCAGAATGTGTGCGAAAATTGTGTACGTATTTTGGAAGAAGAGAAGCACCGTCAGCTCCGTATGTTCGTTATCTTGTGAAAAAAGTGAAAGAAACTGGCATCCTCATCGATAAGCCAAAGCGTGAAAAGCCAAAAACTGTGCGTACTCCCGAGAATATTGCTGCTGTGGCAGAAAGTGCGCGTGAAGCGCCATCAACATCAATTCATCGTTGTTCTCAACAATTGAACATTTCGGACACATCATTGAGACGAATTTTGCATAAAGACCTTGGTATGACGCCATACAAAGTCCAATTGCTCCAGGAGTTGAAGCCGATTGACCATTCAATGCGTTTTCGCTTCGCTAAGTGGGCCTGCGATCGACTTACAGAAGATGCCGATTTTGGCAAAAAAAATCATCTTTGCAGATGAAGCTCATTTTGATCTTGACGGGTATTGTCGCATTTGGGGCACAGAAAACCCGCACGCATACATTGAAAAACCGACGCACCCAAAACGAGTCATTGTTTGGTGCGGATTTTGGTCCAGAGGCATAATTGGGCCATTTTTCTTCGAAAATGAGCAAGGAGTGGCCGTTACAGTCAATGGCGATTGTTATCGGGCCATGTTGAACGAAGGATTGTACTTTCAAATAAAAAAAGAAATTTGAGAAAATATTCAGTATTTTTTTTTAAAGGCATTTTCAAGAAAAAAAGTTATTTGACGGACCGTTTATGAACATATGTGCAAGCCAGGGAAGCCATAGACATTGAAAGCAAATGCCATTGTCATCATTTCTTCATTCTTATTGATGAATTCTAAGGTTTTTTTAGAGAATTTTTGGTTCATTTAAAAATAACACTTCTTAGGTTATGGAACAGAAATATATCAACGGAAATTTCGGTACTGATGAACTCGACAGAGAAATATCAGGGCTTGCAATTTACGACTTGCTATCGGACATAAGAGTTTCGAATTAGTTCGGCTTATAAGAGGCTTCAACTAGGTGGATAGAACATACAGTACTACAAGGCTCTAAAGGAGGAGGAATAGTCTTCTTTCTCTAAATTGCAAGAACAGCAATTGTAGTTTCGTGGTTCCCTCACGCTACTGTCACATTTAAAACCATAATCAAATGAAAGTTTTCCTCAGTAAAAAAAAAACACAATCTGAAATACAAACAATTTGGAACAAAACCTTCATAATTTTTTCACGAAAACTTAAAATGCTTTGGTTTGGTGGATAGTCGGTAACGAAAAAAAAAGTTTGTAAACCATATGGCAGTATATGCGTATTCCAATTGTGATTTAAAAATTTGAATATTTAAACATATCCATACAAACACATCATACAGATAAATATGTTTTTTTGTGTTCTTGTTTTTTATTATGTTTGTTGCAAACAAACTTTTTGAATGAACGAATGGTTGTCATATGTATTCAAGTGAATTAATTCATGTCCTTTATATTAACGACATATTCTTTTATTTTATTATTTCGATGTGTGTGTGTGTATAATTTTATGATTATTGTTGTTGTTATTATAGTTTTATTGTTGCTGCATTGTAAGGAAAAATAAAAACTTATTTTACATTTCCTAGGCAATGTAAGGAAGAGTAAAGTGTGTTTGCCAACCCCAATCACACTCACAAATTCATTTCATGTATTTATTCAATAAAACACATGTCAGCTTATTTTATTTTCAATAAATAATGTCTCTTGTTTTCTATGGAAACAAAAATAATTTAATTTCTATTAATTTTGAAAATTGAAAATTCTCGTAACTGGCAGACACAAAGAGAGAGAGGGGCAAACCCTCAATTGTATGCTTAACAAAGAATAGAATAGAATTAGAAATTACGGACACATGTCGGTATTTATTCGTCAGGCTTCTGTGAAATCAATTTTGAAGAGAAAGACAACCCAGTTCTATTCAGTAAACAACCAAATTCTCTGCTTTATACGTCAATAGCAAATAATACGTCATTGTATGAAATGAAAAACATTTTTTTCCATTCATTATTAAACACACAAAAATATTTACATTCATAGAAAATAAAAATTCGTAGTAATAATAACTCTACCGAGAACATATGGCTACGGATAGGATTTTCATTTGAAACCGAAAAAAAAAATATGTTTAGAATGAGTCTGTCTTCTTAAATTTTTATAAAAAACTCCCAATAAACATTTCCGTTTCAGCCGGCCTATACGAATTTCTAATGCCAGCTGGTACATAATCGGCGGAAGGCTACCCGAAAGAGGACCTATCTCGCTACGCTGAACAGGGTATAGGGGTTGGCATGCTTGAACATCACGAGTGTTCTGAAGTCCACACAGTAGCCTGGATTCGAGGTGATCTTAGGTCTACAACCATTGGACATCTCCTCCGAAATGTGGCTGCTAGAACTGTACTGAGGCTTAAGTTCTCAGATATGTTTAGGCCATTTACGTTGGGGTACGCTTTAATACTGCATAAAGTATTACCGAGTATTAGATGTGACCACATGGTACCAGGGACTGTTTTCGGACGGACATACAAAACTCACCCACCCACACGGGAAAATGGATTGCTAAAGTTGTCATCACTAACGGGGATATAGAGTCCCCGTAGAAGTCGCCGTAGTCTAGTAGGTAGTGTGTTGGCTTATTAGACGTAAAGCCAGGGTTCGAGCCCCAGGCCAGACATCAAAACAAAAATACAAAAAGTATTTCTTCGGTGACTTTCTCTCAGCAGATTTCTAGTAAAAACTCTGAACGGAAAATAAAATTGCCATGAAAAGTTTCTCAAAAATCTGTCGTTCGGAGTCGACTTTAAACTGGAGGTCCCACCACTCATGTATAAAATTAACACACACAACATAAGTGGTGTGAGAAGCTAGGTCGTAATCCTGACTGAACCGTTGTAATGAGCAATCATGTATGTGTGTTTGTAACATTCCAGCTAAACTACGATCCAAATATTTAGATGGTAAAAATGTAGGACGTAATATCAAAAGCTATCGATAAGATCTATTCTTTTATCAGGCAAATCTTTATAAAATATAGAGAATCTCTTGGCACTTAAGTATGAAACTTCTTTGAATATTGCAAGCAGAACATGAAAATGCAGTTGGATAGGTTACATTCTAGATTCCAAACTAGACTATATTCTCGATGGGATCCCACAAGAAGAATACTTGAAGATCCGTCCTAGAATAGTGACATAAAACGCAGATCAGACAGTGCACAACTATTGTGTGCGCCGTAAATAATTTGAATTTTCTTGTTCGGATTCTTCTGCATGACTCAACATAATGCATACACATGTAGGGCTTTAGAGAGTCACTTATTATCGCCCAACTTTAGCACATATAGTCCACTGCATGTAATTTTTAGCGTGCGAAAACGTAGCCCAATATACTTATATCAGTGAGTATAATGGTTTTCTCAATGGGCTTTTCTAGTAAAATTTTTATAGATTTTCTTCCACAACTTTGTGCTGCACTACTTGGCTACGTTGTTCTCTCTTAAAACTTTTATACGAGCAAGAACGTCGGCAGTATGAAACAATGAAATTAACGCAATGCCTCTGACGGAAAACAAGAAAAGCAAAACAAAATGAAAATAAACTCTTCAATATTTTTGGAAATGACTCACACAGAACTGAGAGGACACCCGTTATTCGGCTTGGTTTTATTCTCTTTGAATGCTAGAGTGTGTATGCGTAGGAATGCCTTTGTGTTGAAATTATGTACCTCAGTGTTGGCGTCGATAAATGGGAAGGAAATGAGTACGGCAAGGCTGTACACTATGCTTTGATCACAAGATTGAACTTTTTTAGGCTACAAACTGCGGTTCATTTGAAAACCAAAAACAGAACTTTAACATTCCCAATCTCATGCTGATGCTCTTGTTGTTGGTGTTTATTAAAAATCAAATAATCCTTATGTGGAGAAAAACTTTTCCTTCCCGTTGCTGTTATTACTGTTCCTGTTCTCCTAGAATTTGATTTACATAGAGAAACAAGTCATTGAGCATGTTGTTTGTGTTTATGGGGATGAATGTTTGGTTTGATGGTTACTTGCTTCGTTGACTTCAATTGTGAGCTAGTTAAGGCAAAGAATTCTTCGAATTTTAATGGGAGTGCGTTCATAATGGCTTTCTGTTACCGAGAAAAGTAACAGCATTACTTTTCCATTATTCAGAAACATCTAGGCTCAGATTAGATAAGCCAGGTAATTAGAAAACTTTTATTCCTGCATGACATGCATTTATGAACACATAGCGTAAGCTTTCTAAAACTGAAATTCTTAAAAACTTTATCCGAGATTGAAATTCGTCTATAACGATATGCTAAATAAATCCAAAACGTTACTGATGCCATATTTTCAAGTTCATACAGACTGTGCTAAAAAAATTTATTCAAAAATATGGGTTTCATTTCATTCAAAATGCAATTTACTTATTAATCCACCCTCGTATTTGCAAGTGCTTTTAAATACAAAATTTTTATTTTATTCCCTATTATTCAAAAAATTATTATTGCGTTGATATGCGTTCATATGCGTTCACATGCATATATATCGAATAAATGCGCACAAATAGTTACAAAATGATTTTCTATAATTTATTTTCTGAATTGACCAAAAAAACAATGTTTCAGCTGCCTTTGACTTACAGTTTTTCTGATATTTCAAGACTATTACTTGAGAAGAACAATTTGTATATTTGGCCGTGTATTGTTTGGAAATTCTAAAGCATCGTTAAATTTAATGTATTTTGTAGGTACCCAGAATTCATGACAATGACTTTAGCTTTATGAAACCTTCAATGTTTTCTTTTCGTACAAATTTTACGTATCTATGTTTAGAGAGTGAGTAGGATCCCATACGTACGTGGTCATGTGTTATCGAGTGCGTCTATGTTGTACGTAACATATCGTTGTATGTCTGTGCTTTCGTGGCATAAAATGAAGCTGTATTGCTGTATTCATTGTCATCATCATAACGGTAAACACTGATAATGATGATAATGATGACATTGTTAGAGGCAAGGAAAAAACTTGTTGATGTTTTTATCGCAGTGATGCGATGTCAGTAATGAGGGTTCATTGTTATTTTTTAAAAAACAAACAAACAGAAAAAAATGAAAAGATGCAAAGGAATACATCAAATGAAATTTTCAAATTAAAATGAACAGCTACTATGGCAACAATGTGTGAAAGGTCATAAAAAATTTAATAATATTTTAGCCGGTAATGAAAACATCAACACATTGTTGTTGAAAGGAAATTGCGCCTACTTCCGTTGCTGCAACAACAACAATAATAGCCAAAAGTGTTAATATTTTGCTTTTTGTCATTACTAATGACTCGTCGTGTCATCATTATATGCATGTTGCCAACAAATTTTCTAACAACACATTCCCTGTTTCCTCTCATATGCCGAACCTTATTACCCCTCTAATGCCAGCATGTCAGTACTTCTAATGCTTTTATAATTTTTTTAGCAATGTCAATATCACGTTTAATAAACATTGACTCTCTTTGTTAATTGGATTTGAAATGAATTCGCAAAGATTTCAGTAACAATGATAAGCACAATGATAGCGTTGGATCTGATAAATTTCGTGTAAAAATTACAACGATTTCTAACATTTTGATTCTGATTTTCGTTAACAAAAAAACGTTTTCATTGCTGCAACTGCTACTGCTGCCGCCATTTATCTGATTTTAAATCAGCAACATTTTATTGACGTTTAACTTTATGCATTTAACCTGAAATTAATTTTAAGTTTCTCATTTCAAACAACCTCCTTAAATTACAACTTGTAACCAAGACCATAAAAGAACAAGAACAGCAGTTTCTCAAAAATCTGTCGTTCGGAGTCGACTTTAAACTGTAGGTCCCGCCACTCATGTATAAAATTAACACACACAACATAAGTGGTGTGAGAAACTAGGTCGTAATCCTGACTGAAGGGTTGTTATGACCAATTATGTATGTTATGTATGTATGTAATTAAAAATTCTAAATTGTAAGCTACGGCGTATTTAATTTGAATTCTTTGCTACCTGTTTCACGTGGTCTCTACAAAAATGAATGAAATGGTATCGTTTACAGACATCACGTAAAGTCTACTAAACAAGCAATGCCAAGCACAGTCCAGATTTGTCTCATCACCTTGTGAAAGAGTAGGGCTACTATGGTATGTTCACTTTTATTTCATTCATTCGTTAATGCTTTTAAGACTAAGGCACAGCAAAGTTACAAACTATGACTGCAAGGCGCATATGCAGTGCTTAGATTATAATTCGTATGCTATTTTTGGCCATAAAACCTGTCACCCGCAATGCGTGAAGGAAATGTAAACAAGTTTGAACTCATATCCCAACGACGACAGTAAGAGGTAACTTGTGCAAGAGTGGAGTATTTAACCCTTCAGGCATAGAAATATCGCGTGGCAAGACTTATGTCACTCTATTCTGTAACAAATTTCAGTATACTGTTACGAAAACCTAAATATGTACTGGTGTTTTGCTTTTACATTGCTTAACATTAAAATTATAAACAAAAGGCACAAAAACAAAACAATGAAGTAAACAAACCTGTTTACAAATTATCGTACTGCTTAATATAACAACAAACACCAGCATAAAAAATGGTAAACAAGTAAACAAAAATACACCAACAACACTACAAGAATATATGTAAACAAAATACACAAACAACAAATAATAAATATAAACAACGATGTTTACATTTATAGATATTTCTAGAAGGCAAAGTCATGAACATTCACCTTCAAGAACAGTCATCAGACTGTTTACTTTGCCATATAAAAGACAAGGCAAGGCAGGCGACAGAGTTAGTGAAGTTCAGGCAGTCTTGTGCAGCGTTACCGTTGAGCGACTAAAGTCGCAATTTGACACTTTTTCAGCGACCCCGCCACTTTTTGTGCCCCCTTACTTAAATGAACTAAATCTGACACTTTTCAAGATTTTTGACCCTTCTTTCCCCTTTTTTAGAAAAAGTAAACCTGATATATTTATATAAGAATTAAAAATATTAGAAACCAAAATGAATGATATATCATACGAAAATATCTTTAAAATTACAAATCCAGAAGAATTTTGGCATAAAATGGGTAATTTAAAAAATAGGCTTAATAATTATTTGTATCCTAATTTATATGAATTTGTTACTTACGTATTTACTCTGCCACATAGTAGTGCGTCGGCAGAAAGAATTTTTTCGAAACTAACATTAATGAAAAATAAGTTATCGAATAGGTTAAAAGTGGACACATGGACCTGGAAAATTGGGTGCCCGACGATGAACTTATAAAAAAGTACAGAATTAATTTATCAAAAAAATAATTTAATCGATTGTAAATATACTAATATAACTGTGAAATATATATAAAAACTTATTTTGTAAAATATATAAACCAAAACAATCATGGAAAATTAAGTAATATAGTCCTTTTTGACATTGAGAAATATCGCTGCATCCTAATTTCTAAGTATTTCATAGAACTACGAATAAATTACACAGACTAGTTTATAGACTTGTTAATAGATTAGTCAATATAGAGTAGATTTATAGGTTATTTAATACACCAGTTCAAAGACTAGTAGACTAGTTCATAGACTATTTAAAAAACTAGTTCAAAGGCTATTTAATAGACCGGTCCACATATATGTATAGTAGTCTATAGAGTAGTAAATATATTATACTAGTATATGATATAATATATTGACCATTCTATTGACTTCTGTGGTCTTTAAAATAGCATTTGAAATAGTTTTTTAAATAGACCATGAATTAATCAACTGTATTAGTCAATGGTTTATTCGATCGACTATTTTATAGATTACTACCAGTCTATGGACTGGTGTATTAAATAACTTATAAACTATTCTATTGATTAGTCTATTGAATAATCTATAAACTAGTTTGTGTAATTTGATTATTTTTGTTGTTTTGTTTTAAAAAAATCTAAATTTCAGAATTTTTATTTTCCATGCCTGAACAATAAAGTTATAAAAAATGTGCCTTCCATTATGATATATTTTTTCATAAAATTGTGATATATTATGACATATAAATAAATAACATAATATAAAATGTACAACTATATATCATACCTAACTTATTACAAAATGTTTCTATTTACTTCTAAAATGATCCGTTGTAACAAAATTAGTATTTATGTTTAACTTTTTGATCTCAGTTTGTTTAATATAAAAATTTTCCAAATACTATGTACTCTAAGTCTTATCATACATACATACATACATAATTAGTCATTACAACCCTTCAGTCAGGATTACGACCTAGTTTCTCACACCACTTATGTTGTGTGTGTTAATTTTATACATGAGTGGTGGGACCTACAGTTTAAACTCGACTCCGAACGACAGATTTTTGAGAAACTTTTGATGGTAATTTTATTTTACTCTCAGAGTTTTTGCCAGAAATCTGCTGAGAGGAAGTCGCCGAAGAAATACTTTTTGTATTTTATTTTGATGTCTGGCCTGGGGCTCGAACCCTGGCTTTTCGTCTAATAAGCCAACACACTACCTACTAGACCACGGCGACTTCATCTTATCATATTATTTGAAATGTAATTAGTAATTTTGTATAATTTTGAATTGTTTTTTTTTTATTTTAAAATATATATTATATTTTTTGTTATTTTTTTTTTAATTTGTTACAAAATACGCAATTTTGTATAATTTTTTATTTATCTTTAATGAACTGTTTTTTAGTTAAAATAATAGTTTTGTTTTGCGTTTTGTATTATTATATAGTGGGTTAGCAAAAAAAAGTGTTATTTAATGGAATTTTTATAAATTTAAAAATGCATTTTTTATTTTTGAAGTTTAAATGTCCTAACGTTCATAAATTTGAATGAAATTCAATCAAGAAATAAAACAGAACAAATAATTTTAAAAAAATTAGAATTTTTGTTTAGGCTTATTAATTTTTGGCTAAAAATTTGTTCCTATTATAAAAAATTGGAAAAATTATTAAAAAATAAACTTATTATATGTTGGCTAATGTACATTACAAAATCCAATAAAAATTAATTTTTTTATCTATATTAGTTCATTTTCTTTTCTTTTAAAAATGTTGCCCCTTTTTTCTGCCAAAATACTCTTTATGTGCGACTTTTTTTTCAAAAATCCCCTTTTTGTGCGACTTCTTCAAAATTTCCAACGGTAACGCTGGTCTTGTGACGCGATGTGTATGAAGAGAGTAATCGTGGTTTGAAGATCTCCTTTACAAAGATCTGTCGAATAATTGTCTAGTAATTGTTATTGTTTATGCAAAGGGTATATACAGAGGAATAACAAAGAAAAGCAATTGTTGTTGTTTACATAAAGTTGGGAACAGTGGTACACAGAATTGTGCGAATAATTAAGAATTTTAATTAAAACTAAACACAAATTTATTTTTATTTTATTTGCAATCTACGAGGTCATATATTAAACGTTTTTGTAAGTAAAAGCGTAACAATTTTATCTCCACTGAACGTAATGAATCTATTTACGCTTGAACAACGTTTAGATTTATTGGAATAGATGGGTAAAAGAGAAACTGCACTTAGATATCGATTTTCCCAAAAAAAATTCATCTTTTCGAATGGAGCTCATTTTCATCTCGGTGGGAGAGGGATGTCACTGAAGAAATATTCTTTTCATATTTCGTTTTGTAGGAGATGTCTGACCTGGGTTTTGAACAGAAGCCTCACGTCTAATAAGCCAACACACTACCTACTAGACTACGGCGACTTCACTGCACTTAACACTACATAACTCCACCTAAATCACAATTTTATTTGCTGATAAAACAATTTCTCTTCTATGAAATTTATCTTAAATTATGTTTCAGTTGTTTCTCAATCTACGTTTGCTTAGCTCTATAAAATCTGTTAAGAAAAGTTGTTACTGAAAGCAGTAAATGTCTACGAATTTATTTGCTTCTTCTATACAATAGTATTTCCCTCTTCAAAAGTATTTTTTTTTTTAATTTTTTGCTCCTAACACCTGCCCACACTGAAATAAAATGCCTACCAAGTCATTTCAAAATTGTTTACTGTGATTAATTCTCTTCCGTTTCAAAGTTATGAGCATAAGGTTTTTATTTTTCTTTTTATTTACGAGCCTAAACACCGTTAATAACAATTTGTCTCAAATTTGTCAGAATTTCTTTTTATTTATATTTTCAATAATAAATTTAACAAGAAAAAATCTCTTTTTTTTTCTCTTTGTTTATGTTTGTTTATGCTTGTAAAACATTTGTTTTGACTTGTTTATGATTTTTATATGACTAAGGGCGGCTTAAACTTTTTAATGACATTTTATTGCCTCTCAATTTTGCTTAATTGACAAAAACTTTTTAAATTGTCTACACATTAAGCCAAAAAAAGCATTTGTCATGTCATTTTGTAATTAGTTTGGAGAGGCTATTTGAAATTGAGTTGTTTTTTGATTTTGTGTCAGATAAGCATACAGATAAAGGCACAATAACCCCAATAAGAGAGTCAAAAATTATAGGGTGGGCCATCTATCGGTTTAAAGTTGAACCATCGGTTATTTCGAATCATTCTATTCTGTCACAAAATTCAGTATATCAACTCCACTGAACGTAATGACTTAAGTAATGTAGGAATTTATTCGGCCAACGAGAAACTGCACGATGATGTCGATTTTTCCAAAAAAAATAAACCGTCTTTCCGGATAAGCTCATTTTCGTACTTGCTAGATACGTTAAGCAAAATTGCCGCAGTAGGTTAGGTTATGTTAGAGGACGTGTACCTGTCAATTAAGACAAGTACAGTACCCGGAGGTCGAATTGGCCCATTGTATAACGTCCTAGTTTCTCACACCACTTATCTTGTGTGCGTTAATTTTATACATGAGTGGTGGGACCTACAAACTTGAAGTCGACTCCGAACGACAGATTTTGGAGAAACTTTTTCATGGCAATTTTATTTACTCTCAGAATTTTTGCCAGAAATCTACTGAGAGGAGGTCGCCGAAGAAATACTTTTTGTATTTTGTCTTTGATGTCTAGCCTGGGGCTCTAACACTGGCTTTGCGTCTAATAAGCCAACACACCACCTACTAGACTACGGCGACTTCATGCCATTCTATTCTGTCACAAAATTCAGTATATTATCTGCACTGGGATTTATTTGGGATTTATTTGGCCAATGAGAACCTACACGATGATGTCGATTTTGCCAAAAAAAAATCATTTTTTCTGATGAAACTCATTTTCGTCCTTTGTGGGTATGTTGATAATACCAAAATTGTCATTCTTGGGGCTTAGAAAGCACCTACGTGGTCTAACAGAAGCCAATGCATTCATTACAAGCGAGACTGTTTGGCGCGGTTTGGGAAGCGTAGGCATTATTGGCCCATATAGCTTTGAAGCTAAGGACGGCGCAACCATTACAGTCAATGGAGTCACCAATCGCACCATGATAATCGATTTTTTTGTACCCGCTATTCATGGTATTGATGTAAACAATGCTTGGTTTCAAAAGGATGGTGCAACTTGCCATACATCTCATGCCACACCCGATTTATTGCGTCAAACGTTTAATGGTCGTTTAATTAGCCGAAATGGTGATGTCAATTGGCCGCAAAGAAGCTGCGATTTGATACCGTTGGACTATTTTCTGTAAGGCGCCATTAAAGAAAAGTGTTATGCCGACAAATCAGAGACAATTTAGCATTGGAAGGCCATCAATTATGATGCCATTGCCGAGATACGGCCCCATAAACTCAA
The DNA here is from genome assembly GCA_936449025.2 of Sarcophaga subvicina. Lineage (NCBI taxonomy): Eukaryota > Metazoa > Arthropoda > Insecta > Diptera > Sarcophagidae > Sarcophaga > Sarcophaga subvicina. Next base: position 28,858,730 of record OW388084.2, read on the forward strand.
AAAATTTGCTTCGAAAATTGATCCGATCAAATGAGATACTGAGAAGCCAGCCACGGTAGCTGTATTAATGAAATAATATTCCATTTCTAACCGCAGCAATTGTACTTCGTAGCAAAATAATAAATTTGACAAAAAATTTCAAAGCGCTTTTGTTTTAAACTGCATTTTTAAATTAAATCTTTTAAATCACACACCCTATACAATACCATGCAAGTCTACATAACAATGAAAACAAATAAAACAAAATTAACAAAGAGAGAGAGAGAGAGAGAGAGAATGTGAATAAAAAATTAAACGAGACGCTTTAGAGGCAACTAAACAGTAGTATTTCATACATAAACATGCATAATGTTTTTCATTTTAAAGGAATAATCAAACAGAACAAGATAAAAACACGCATACACACGCAGAATATGAAATAAACGAGAGCGGTCATTACTTGTTGTATTAAAATTGCATATAATTTAGTCTCGTCCATATGGCGACACTTACTCGTTTTTTCTCTGTCGGTTGTCTTTTAATATAGCCGTTCGTTTTATCTTTGTTTTGTAAATGTTGATTCCTAGTAGTAGTGGTATTAGTGACTGTTGTTGAATGGCAAACTGTTGTATTCGTGGTTTATTTTTTGTTTGTTTTAGAGAAACTACTCTAACAATAGCAAAGAGCATAGTATTGTAATTTTATTAAAGGGAGTAACAATAAAAGAAAAATAAATATGCATGAGAACAAAAAGCATTACGTTTCTCTATCTCTGCCTATGGCCTTTTGGTCGTTAGTCCTTTCGCTGCTTTTTTTTCTAGATTTGCTCTGGCAATCCTTTTATTTAAACGCATTTGGTTTATTGTTTTGGTTTTAATTTTTATTTCAGCATTTGTTTTTGGCGTAATTAGTAAGCAAAAGTTTATTAAAAACCCAATTGTTCAGAACAATAATGTTGGTTTTGACTTTCTGTCTCTTTCTGTTAATTTTTTAAATGCGTTTGTGGTCTGACTTTGCCTTTTTTAGAATGATTTTATTGTTGATGGAAAACTTTTTATTTTCCGCTAAAATGTGGTCAATTTAGTTGAAATAGAATTCAAATGCTGAGTTAGAATAAAAGCCAATAGAATTTCTTCGTGGTCAAAAAAATCCACAAAAAAATGATCATGTAAACTAGGTTTTAGCAGATTCATTACTGTTTTTAGTTAAGACGTTAAGATCAGATTTTGTCATGATAAGCGCTTGATTTAGGTATCAGAGAACGGTTAGAATACATTATTATGAGCTTTGAATACATTCACAGAAAAAGACTACATTGTTGTCAATACAAACAATTTTTTTCAACAAGATATAGTAACACATATGAAAAGTGAATATAACGAAATACATGCAGTGCATGTCCTCTTTTAAAGCCATCTGTCATTCAACAAGCAACGAATATGGAACGAATGGTATGAGGAGTTAACTTGCCTTTTCCCATATATTTATGTCATCGTATTCTAGTAGCTAGTGTGTTGGCTTTAAGGCGTGAGACCTCGGTTCAAACGCCAGATCAGACATTTCCAACAAAACGAAATATAAAAAAAAATTTCGGTGACTTTCAGCAAATTTCTAGCAAAAACTCTGAGAGTAAATAACAAAATTACACAGGAAAATTTTGCTCAAAAATCTGTCGATCAGACTCGACTTTAAACTGTAGGTCCTGCAACTCATTAATAAAATTAACACACACCACATAAATTGTGTGAGAAGCAAGCTCGTAATCTTAACTGAAGGGTTTTAATGACCAATTATGTATGTGTGCATGTAACAGGTAAGACCTCAATTCTGCTTGGCATGTTTTTAAAGAGCATTTATGTTTACAGACAAATTAAAATAATTGTTGATGTTATTTGGTAAACATGTTGCTAAACAATGTTGCGGCCAAAAAAGCTGATACTTTAGTCTAAGCCTTTTATTCTAATTTTTTTAATCCCTTTTAAATATTTGTTTTAAATTTACTTTATAGTTGAGTTTATTCTTTACAAAAACAATTAACGTGAAATTTTTGTTCAAACGTAGTAAAAATTTGTTAGAAACAGAGAAGTGTTTAACATACGCGATGGTTGTATCGCACGACAAGGAAAAAATTACAACTGCCGCTAGCAGGCTGAAATACCAACCATACAAACTGACGTTAATTGTAGCCAAGCACAGACCAACACACCTATACTAAGAAAACTTATTGTGAAGCCTTTACACCATGCAATGTATTCAACCACCACCTAAGGGTAGTTTTTATATCAATTACTATGTCGTTGTTGTATATATTATTACACTTACTACCGTAGAACAAAAATAACACACTTGAACTACGCCAACATCACCACTTTAGCAATCTCACAATAAATGAAATACGAAGAAAAAACCAAAACAAACCGGCTAATAATAATAATAATAATTCTGAATTGATATATAAAATGAATTGAAATATAAAATGAATTGAAATATAAATGTAAAATTTAATGAATTAAAATATAAAATGTAATAGTCTGTAAGGATTTTCCATAGACTTAAATAAATAAATAAATAAAATGAAAAGTAAGAAAAGCATACAACGAAATTGTAGAAAAACAACAACATTTACTTGAGAATTCTGTAAACAATGAAAGAGTCATATACACTTCTTGCCATAAACACAATAGACGCAACGCAGCGTGTAAGACAAGTTTGCATTTGGGGCATCAAGCAAGCTGCATGAGCGTTAATTATAATAAAGGCAGCAATACCATTTGTTTATGCTATTGCAAATAGCATAACAGTTCATCCATTCCTTATTAATAGTGACATTAAAACATTTTTCTTTGGCGTTATGTTTCATACATCACGTTGTCAAAACCTCCAATTCATGCATGTTATTGCATTGACAGCATTAATACTCACATTGCGAGCACAATACCTCCCACTGTTAGCACTAATTCTCTCATTGTTGCGAATAATAAGAGAAATTAGCCCCAAAAGCAAAGCGGCAGAATCTTGGTTTGTTGTCTACGCTGCCTTTTAAATAATCACTTCCATATAAACTCAAGTATTCTATTTTTGAGAGAGTGTTTATAGCATAAGTAATATACAAATATACACTGCGGTTCATCAGGATAGAACCAACATATTTTAAAGTAAAAAAAACTGTATAAATTGCAAATACAGATTGAATAAAAAAAATTTGGTTTTGCAGAAAGATAGTTGATACTGTAAATGATAATTTAAGCACAAAAAATTATATAAAAATGAATTATAACGGTACTTTTTCACTTTCTTTGTAGTCAAGTATAAAATTTTTCATTTATTTTTTGGTTCAACAGAATAGAACCACGTGCATTTTTAACGTAAATCAGTGGGTGGTTGTAGTAAAGCTTTATAAAACCAAATAAAATTAAAATTACAGTTTGTGACTGCAGTTAGCTAAATCAATATGGGAAGAAAGAGTTCTTTAAATTCGTCTGAAATGGTAAAAATTGATTTTTACCATTCTGAAAATTATTCTTATCGCGAAATCAATAGAAAAATTAGACGAAGTCGTAATGTGGTAATGAATTACATAAAAAATCGTGAAAAATATAATAAAAATTACAAAGAAGGTACTTAGACAGCTCTAACACCACAGGACAAGCGAAAAATTCTTCGAATTGCCTCAAATTCAGCCCATTCTACCTCTAAAATTAAGCATTTAGCAGGAGTTAAAGCAAGTAAATCAACAGTTCGTCGCGCTATTTTAAGCAGTGAACATTTACAAGTCCGAAAACTAAAGAAAAAACCTCCATTAAATGCAATCCGTCAACAACAGCGCCCTCAGTTTGCCAAAGATCATATGGCATGGGTATTCAATTGCATAACGCCCCCTCTCTGCTGTAATGGCGGCTCAGATATTTTTGGTCCTAACGCATATCGTGAAAATAAAAGTTATAGCCATCCAAATGACATTTTTTCATCTGAAAAAATTACTTTTCGCCAATCGTTTTCGCTTAATTGTCTTTGAACATCACATGCCATATGATCTTTGGCAAACTGAAGGCGCTATGGTTGACGGATTGCATTTAATGGAGGTTTTTTCTTTAGTTTTCTGACTTGTAAATGTTCACTGCTTAAAATAGCGTGACGAACAGTAGATGTACTTGCTTTAACTCCTGCTAAATGCTTAATTTTAGTGGTAGAATGGGCTGAATTTGAGGCAATTCGAAGAATTTTTTGCTTATCCTGTGGTGTTAGAGCTGTCTGAGTACCTCCTTTGTAATTTTTATTACATGTTTCATGATGTTTTATGTAATTCATTACCACATTATGACTTCGTCCTATTTGTCTATCGATTTCGCGATAAGAATAATTTTCAGGATGGTAAACATCAATTTTTACCATTTCCGACGAATTTAAAGAACTCTTTCTTCACATATGGATTTAGATAACTGCAGTCACAAACTGTGATTATAATTATATTTGGTTTTTATAAAGCTTTACTACAACAGCCTACTGATTCACGTTAAAAATGTACGTGGTTCTATTCTGTTGAACCAAAAAATAAATGAAAAATTTTATACTTGAATACAAAGAAAGTGAAAAAGTACCGTTATAATTCATTTTTATAAAATTTTTTGTGCTTAAATTATCATTTACAGTATCAACTATCTTTCTGCAAAACCAAATTTTTTTTATTCAATCTGTATTTGCAATTTATACAGTTTTTTTACTTTAAAATATGTTGGTTCTATCCTGATGAACCGCAGTGTATGTAACAGTACGCGCGAAATTCCCTCTTTTTTTCTCTGGAAATCTTTATCTAGGTTTGTATTTTCACTCTATTGAATAAATGTAAATATATGTATACCATGCATGCATACATATGTATGTATAGAGGTCTCCCCAAAAAAGGGAGAAAATTGCATTTGTTGATATGCTGTACTAAACTATTAACTGCACAATAATGTTGTTAACACGTTCATCGCAATGTCAGTCATATGTGTCTGACGTACGCGATTTGGTAAATCACAAATGTCCGACGCAAACGACGCTGTGTTCAAAAAACAGGTTAATACTTGTTGTATCTTGTTTGGATGCGTCAGACATATAAGACTGACACGGCTTGTCGAAAAAAAAAAATTTAAATATAGTCTGACATAATAAAATAGTGTTTTTCAGGGAATTTTGGCAAAAGAAAATTTTCTGTGATACATTAAGTTTCCTTGATACATTTTTAACTGAATTATCTAATAAAGATACCGTGGCCCATGTGAAAATTTTTCTGACATTATCGTGGCGATGAACGTGTTAAACAAAATAGACAACAAATAACACATACACAGAGGTACGCATAGCATACATTAACAGCAGTGGCGATTAGTGATAAATGCATGGGCATGCAATTATAATTACGTTTTTAATCCCCCACATTAATTTCAACAGCGTGTGTTACTTTAAAGGAATTTTGAGATAAATTCCAAAAATTAATAATACTGACAAGCCTATTGGTGCAATAAGGACAGAAAGCAAGGACATATTATGTGGAAATATTTTAAGTGATACATATGTACTTATGTTACTATATACAAACGTAGACTATAATAGCACCTTCCTACAATACAAGTTACTTTGAAGGCCAAGCAACTTAATCTGGACCTTATACATTAGTCTGATCAAGGTCCTGATCAGTGGTCCTTAAAATAGGTTAGGTTAGGTTAGAGGACGTGTTCTTGTCATTTAAGACAAGTACAGTACCCGCAGGTCGAATTGACCCATTGTACAACGTCCTAGTTTCTCACACCACTTATGTTGTGTGTGTTAATTTATATACATGAGCGGTGGGACCAACAGTTTAAAATCGACTCCTAACGACAGATTTTTGAGAAACTTTTCATGGCAATTATATTTACTCACACAGTTTTTGCCAGAAATCTGCTGAGAGAAAGTCAACGAAGAAATATTTTGATATTTTCGTTTTGATGTCTGGCCTGGGGCTCGAACCCTGGCTTTACGTCTAATAAGCCAACACACTACCTACTAGACTACGGAGCATTCAGGTCCTTAGAATACCTTTGTAAAAAAAGAAGAAAATTTGTCATAAGTAGAGCTAATATTTTATCAAGCAGCTCCTGTTATTATTTACAAAATTGTCTCATCTATTATGCCTTCTGCACCACTGTACTTTGGTAAGGAGAAAAAAAAGAACAAAAAACATGTTGACTCGTTAATAAGGGGGCAGTTGTATATGGGAGTTGTTTTTGCACATTTCAGTCTCACTTTTTTCGCCTGTCTGACTCTCTTTCAACATGAAACGCTACATCAAATACCACTGTTGTTTACCTAAATATATATTGATACATACTTATATTGGATTATATTATATACATATGTACGTAAGGGTGTATGAATGAAAAAAAGGTTTGTGTCTATACTGCCTTTAAAAACATCGAAGAGTTCACATTTTTAACATGTTAAAGCCAAGACAACAAAATCTAAAAAATAGAATCAAATTTGTATTCTTGTTTATCCTTCTTCCTGCTTCTTCATCCTTTTTTTTCTTAAATATGTTTTTACCCTAATGACGATGATGACGATGAGTCATTATATTGTATAAGAGTTTTCCTCCAGGTATGTTTTGTAAATGTATGTGTAACGTACTTAAAAAGAGTTAAGGGGATAACATTAAAGACAAATGTGTACGTAGTTTAATTTAGTTGTAATAAAAATAGTATTTCTATTACATACATAGATACATACATAAGTGGCCGTTACAACCCTTCAGTTAGGATTACGACCTAGCTTCTCACAGCACTTACGTTGTGTGTGTTAATTTTATAAAGGGTCCGCCAAAAAACTTTTTTTAAGCATTAAAAAAAGTACTGAATATTTTCTCAAATATCTTTTTTTATTTGAAAGTACAATCCTTCCGGTTAATAATGGAAAATAATTTCATTCAAATGGCTGCCTCGGCTGGTCATGCAGTAGCCTACACGATCGGTCCAATTTTTAAGCACATTATCTATTGTGTGCAGCTGTATTTCACCAATGGCTTCACGAACATTGTCCTCTTAAGCGTCAACTGTCTCTGGCTTATCGGCGTACACCAAATAATAGTCCAACGGTGTCAAATCGCAGCCCCGAAGTGGCCAAAGGACATCAGCTCTGCGGCTGATAATGCGATCTTCAAAAACAGGGCGCAAAACATCGAGTGTAGCTTCGGCTGTGTGGCACGTAGCGCCATCCTGTTGAAACCAATTGTTGCGAATATCCTCCTCTTCAATTTTTGTGACCAAAAATTCGTAGGGGCCACTCCTTGGTCATTTTCGAACAAAAATGGCCCAATTATGCCCCTGGACCAAAATCCGCACCAAACAGTGACTCGTTTTGGATGCGTCGGCTTTTCAATGTATGCGTGCGGGTTTTCTGTGCCCCAAATGTAACAATTCTGCTTGTTTACATACCCGACAAGATCAAAATGAGCTTCATCTGAAAAGATGATTTTTTTTGACAAAATAGGCATCTTCTGTAAGTCGATCGCACACCCACTTAGCGAAGCGAAAACGCATTGGATGGTCAATTGGCTTCAACTCCTGAACCAATTGGACTTTGTGTGACGTCATACCAAGGTCTTTATCCAAAATTCGTCTCAATGATGTCTCCGAAATGTTCAATTGTTGAGAACGACGGTGAATTGATGTTGATGGCGCTTCACGCACACTTTCTGCCACAGCAGCTATATTCTCGGGTGTACGCACTGTTTTTGGCTTTTCACACTTTGGTTTATCGATGAGAATGCCAGTTTCTTTCACTTTTTTCCCAAGATAACGAACAAACGGAGCTGACGGTGCTTCTCTTCTTCCCAAATCCGTACGCAATTTTCGCACACATTCTGCAACTTTACCATGATTTTCAAAGAAAATGTCGCAATATTTCCCAGCGTTGTTCAAGCGTAAACACAACCATATTCGTTCAGCAGAAGTATAAAATTAATTATGTATGTATGTATGTAATTTAGTAATAACTTCTCTTCCAGAGATGGGCCTGCTGACTATTCCTTTCTTTTTATCTGGTTTCTTGAATTACATTTTATGAGGCTATGTAAAGTCACTGGGTTATGTTGACAAATTAGCACTTGAGGCATTCATTTGAAGTCAATATTTAGGCCACCATTAATATGTTTTAATAAGAATATTTTCTGTAATTTATTTGTTTTTATTTGTATTAAAATTTACGACTTACCTGTTGGTGCATTTATTTACGTTGTTTAAATCTGAAAATAAAATAATTTTTTTAATAAAAGCTTTTGAAGTACAAATACAAAAGATGTCAAAAGCATTTAAAAGGATTTCGAAACATGTTCTCTAATTAAGCATGTTTAAAAATAAACGTTGTATTTAGAATTGCTTATAAGAAGATTACATTTTAAAACTCTTTTAAATGGCTGTCTTTACACCTTCACATAGAAGGTTTTTCTTGTTGTCATTATTCTCCCTTTTTTCTAATACTGTGCATTTTCTCACATTTTACAGCCATTAATATAAATATAATGCTTTAAACACAATAAACGCAACGCAGCAAGCACAACAATTTTGCAAATGCATCTCAGCTAAGGTGCATGGGTATTCATTATAACAAAGACAGCGCCAGCAAAGCATAAGCAAAACAAATAAATAAACGCTTCATTAATTATTTTTTAATGGGGACACTAAAACGTTTTTACGTGTTATATTTTTTACATCACGTCTTTAAAACCTATATTTCATGCATGTTATTATATTGACAGCATTAATCCAGTCGTTGCCAGCACAAATCCCTTCACCATGAGTACCACTTCTTTCATTACTGCGAATAAAAATAGAAATTAGCCTGAAAGTAAGGCAGCGGAATCTTTCTGCTGGTCATTTCAACCATTCAGTCAACACAATACGTACTAGATTACGGCGACTACTACTCATTGCTGCAAATAATAATTAATATTATCCTAAAAGCAAAGCAACAGAATCGTTGCCTGTTGTTGCGAAGCCTTTACTATAATCACTTTTGTATACAGCAATGTATTCCATTTTTGAAAGATTGCTGCGTTGCGTCTATTGTGTTTATAGCATGATTACTCAAGTTATCCCTTTTACCATTGCTACTTAACTATACTGTGAATGATTAATAATGGCAGTAGTACTTCTACTAAAACAACGACAGTTACAAACGAATAAATATCCTGACAATTTTGTATAACTCTTTAGATAGTTATTTCTCTTATTATTTACACATTAAATACAATATAAATACAAATTATATTTAATTATTTACGAGATGGGTAGCTTCAATCATTTGCTATGTGTAGTGTAACAGACTAGGGTCTCAGATGGGAATCGAACCCACAACCCTCACAGTAATAGTCCAGTACATTATGTTACAAGGAAATTAAAGGAAAATTAAAAGAGAAGAAGTCGCCGTAATCTAGTAGGTAGTGTGTTGGCTTATTAAACTTGCGATCACGGTTCAAATACCGCGTCAGACATCTCCAGCAAAACGAAGTATGAAAAAATATTTCTTCGGCGAAGAGAGTCGGTATGAGACTAAACAAAATTGTCTTGAAAAGTTTCTGTAGATCCCGCCACTCATGTCTAACATTAACACACACACCATAAATAGTTTGCGACACTAGGTCCTAATCCTGACTGAAGGTTTGTTACGACCAATTATGTATGTATGTATGTGACGTCGATCTTGTGCTCAGTGTAGTGTAACAGACCAGACAGTCAGATGGGAATCGAACCTACAACCCTTAGGGTAATAGTCTAGCACATTACCCACTAACTGCTAATGCTGGGCATATGGTAACCTTTAATCTTTAAAGGAAATTAAAGGAAAATGAAAAGAGAAGAAGTGTGTTGGCTTATTAGACTTGAGATCACGGTTCTTACCCCGCGTCAGACATCTTCAGCAAAACGGAATATGAAAGAGTATTTCTTCGGCGACTTCCTATCAGCAGATTTCTGGCAAAAACTCTGAGAGTAAATAAAATTGTCTTGAAAAGTTTCTCAAAAATCTGTCGTTCGGAGTCGAGTTCAAACTGTAGTTGCCGCCACTCATGTATAAAATTAACACATACGACACAAGTGGTGTAGGAAACTAATCCTACCTTAAGGGTTGTAATGGCCAATTATGTAGGTATGTATGTGACGTCGATCTTTTATTCAGTGTAGTGTAACAAACCAGACAGTCAGCTGGGAATCGAACCTACAACCCTTATGGTAATAGTCTAGCACACTACCCACTAAACCTCTCTTTGGATATTTATCCACCAATTGCTAATGTTGTGCATATCGTAACCTTTAATCTTTAAGGGAAATGGAAGAGAGAAGAAGAAAAAGTCATAAAAAAAATTTACTTTCCAACTCTCTCCCACAATAAAGAAGAAACAAATTAGCTGCACTCTAGTCTACAAACATTTATTAACATGACAAGTTTCGCGTTTGTTTTCCTCCTTTTCGTCTGGGTAAGCGTATGTAACGTTATTTTTACGTATATAATTTCACCATTTTGTGAGAATGAGTATGTATGAGTATTTTGCATGGGAGCATGTTTGTCCAAGTGTAAGTATTTATAAAAATAAAGTGAATTTATAAACAATTTTCATAAGGATGTTGGCATTTTTGTTTCCCACTTCGATGTTTTCGTTTGGTCTTAGCTTTTTAACTAGTTTATTACGTTTCAGTATGTTTGTATGTAAGGATTGTTATAACATTTTGTTGGTATTTTTCCATGCATGCTTGTACATAAAACGAGCGCATGTTATTCTTTTTAAAGGAGACTCATTTAACTTTCAATTTAAATATGTCTGAGAGAAACTGTGTCTGTGTTTTTAACTTCAAAACTGACATTCGTTAATATCCGATAGGAAATTTATAAAAAGCAGGAGTTAATTTCTATTACGGTACCATCATCATTCGAAGATCATGTATCTCTGGATGAAGACAAAGAGATAAATTCACCAGCACTACTCGTAATGTAAGGATCGAATTGTTTTTAGAAAGGACGGTTTGCTTGGTATTTCCTTGTTTTCATTGTTTTTTGCTCCAATCAAATTGTTCCAACTAGCTGTGAGTGATATACAGTTCCCGCTTCAAGGCCGCTAGTTTCCTTATTAAATTTTGGAACGGTGTGATTAGTAGGTAGGTTGGAGTGATAGCTTTGATACCAAAGCCCACTTTTAGACGCATAGCGGCCCCCGTTGAAACGCGACGGTTCCCGTACAGATCAAATTACACCGAACTCATAGAAAAAATTGGTCAGAGCAAGGGCTGCACACTAAAAGCACGACTTCCCTAAGCTGGAAACCAGGCTGAAAGCTGTATGAACGACGTTATATCCTTGATATCAATGGATGATAACTTCGTTAAGCTGACAAGGAAAGGAGAGCCAAATAACCTAGTAAATCTGCGCCTCAAAAGAGATGGGAATTGACAAAGAAAATGGACAACAGTTTCCTCCTCTTCAGCAGACCCACAACTTCGGCAGTAGTCGTTCGATGGGAGCTGCAGTCTTTTCGCATGGCTTCCCATAACACAATTACCCAGTAAGCATAGCCACTGCGATCGAGATGACCTTGCGATCAAGTTTGAGTAATTAGTTGGTACATCTCCTATCCATCATGTGCCAAGTGAGTCTGGCAATGGAGCATGATTCCTTATTGCCACAGGATAGGTTTGGCATTCCGAAAGAATTGATGCCTAATGGGCAATTTAATTAAAATTAAAGTTCTCATGCGTCCAACAAAAAAAAAATCGATAGAAATGAATGATTTTTCTAACACTATTTGAACTGTTCTTAATAACTTGTTCTTCGCATCGCAAAAATATTGACACATACGTACTAATACCTACAGCTTAACTCTGTTTTTCTATACATCTCTTTAGAGTTCTTCCCAACCAAGCGCCTGTGATCACGACCATCTACACAAAACTGATAAGCAAGGGTCCTCTACAAAAATTACTTGTTCATCTGAAAAAACCTAAAAAAATTTATAAGAAACCTTGATAGATCCTTTGTGACAACCCTATATTTTTTTGTTTTTCTTTTTTTTTTTTTGTAATATTGGCAAGTACTTTTTAACATGACGTTAATGTCTGGTTGATACCGTCGTTGTTATTGTCGTCCTTGTTATAACGACAAAAAGGTTACCGGTGTTTTGTAAGCTTGTATTCTAAATCATGTATATGCATCGTGTATATGAATCCTGTGATCCTTCATTTCTTTAATTATCATGCAAACCATGATAAACAATAAAATAAAAAGAGTAAGAAAGAAAAGAAAATTAAATGAATATTGTGATACAAGGACTTAAAAGTTGTTGAGGAATGCTAGAATTTCTTTAAATGGAATTCCAATTAAAAGCAAGTGAGAAAAATAAATTTGAATAAGTATTCTTGAAAACAAAAGTTTATAAAAAAGTATGTGATTCCACCAGAGACACTAGCCAATGCGCTCGTAACTATTAAAATATAACTAATAAAGTAATGTGATTAGCGAGATATCTTCACAAAACGCAATTCCACTTTTATTGGCCATAAAGATGTCACACATATAATGATCAGAAATTATACACACATACATACATACACACATAATTGGTCATTACAATCCTTCAGTCAGGATTACGCCCTAGTTTCTCACACCACTTAGGCAGGTAGGTAGAGGTGGCTGCCCATCCAAAATCCATTGTGGTACCACAGTTATCCGCTATCCCTTGGTCTCAAAACCACTCGGAGCTCCTGATGAAGCGATTTAGGCTGCCAATGTCAATCCTTGACAGTTCCTCCAGATAATCCATGTAGTAAGTACCCAACTACTTCCTTCTCCTTTGGCAAAGAGCCGGGCATGTACCCAGCAGATGAGGGGCAGTCTCCTCTTCTGCCTCATCTATGCAGCTTCTTCAGAAGTGGTTAGCAAGGTGTCCAAGACCAATGCGCGTCGCATGCGTACCCATAATGCCCCGTAATGGCACCGACAACTACACTGAACACGCCTCTTTGAAGTTTAAGTAGACTCATTGTGCGCCCCTCATCCAGCCTAAGCCAGATTTTACGAGCCGTTCTACCCGTGTCCGAGCCCGCCCACCTGTCGTTGACGAAATCGACGATCGCATTATCAATTATGCTCACACCACTTATGTTGTGTGTGTTAATTTTAACATTAGTGGTGGCACCAATAGTTTAAAGTCGACTCCGAACAGTAGATTTTTTGAGAAACTTTTCATGGCAATTTTATTTAATCTCAGAGTTTTTGTCAGAGAGGTAGTCGCCGTCAGAGAGGAGTCGAATATTTTGCATGTGTCGTTTTGTTGGAGATGTCTGACCTGATGTTCCAACAATGATCTCACGTCTAATACGCCAACACATTACCTACTAGACTACGGTCAAAAATTATATGGTAAGACACTCCGCTAACTATAGAGAAGCAGTTTTAGAAACGGATAAGATATCAAAGCACACGTAGTCAAATATTGATAATGGAGGCACTGAAAGCCTGCTCAATCTCCAAAGTAGTACCTTTTAAGGGTAGTATCCATAAACTGGATACATGCCCAATGTTATTAACAGAAAAGCATCCGATTTGTGTTTTGTAGATATTAACTAAGACTAGGCGGTTCTATCATAAGCTTAAGATGCTTCCAATATTAGGGAGAAAGAATCATTGTGGTACCACAATAAGACACACAAGCTTACGGATGCCCATCGTCCTCGGAAAACAATGCGTCATCTTTATATACTCAATCTTGCATAGGAACACTGTTAATTTGTTCATTTTGAGCAGGCTTTTCTTCAGCTTTATTTTTCCAATTTATAGTTCAAAATAAATTTAAGGTTTCACTTCCATTTACGTTAAGTTATGTTAGCAGGTAGCTTGCCGTTTACAGGCAAGTTCACTCGGTGGCCCATATGGCCCATTGTGTTGGCCAGTGTGAAGTAAGTAATCATGATCTTTTAGTGGTGAGTTTGAACCACCCTGAGCTTCGCATGAAACCATCCAGTTTCCTCAGTGGCACGTTCGCCATCATGCTCAGAACTTCAAACGTTCTTCCACCCAAAACCCGATGACATCTGTTCTGAAATGCAGGTCACTCGCTTAAAAAGTGTTGTACCGATTCCTTTTCCTCCACATCATGACAGTTTCTGCAGTAATCATAATGGGGCAGACCGAGGCTGTTAGCGAAACTATCAAAGCGCAGTGTCTCGTTGGAACTCCTGTTAGAATGCGAACCGTTTTCTTGTTGAACTCAAATAGTTGCCTGGTTCTCCCTCACATACATACATACCTAGTTCGTCGTTACAATCCTTTAGTCAGGATTACGACCTAGTTTTTCACACTGATACACATTTTTATACATGAGTGGTGAAACCAACAGTTTAAAGTCGACTTCGAATGACAGATTTGAGAAACTTTTTCATGCCAATTTTATTTATTCTCAGAGAGTTTTTGCCAGAAACATGCTGAAATTAAACCATAAAATAAATTCATTACAAATTCTTCCGAAAGTGACTTGCAAAGTCATTTGCAAGTACACACAGCTTTAGCAAAATATTGTCTTGTATTCCTTCCTTTTTCTCTTCTCAAGCTATTAATTGCCTGTTATTATTTCAAAATGAGTATCATATTAAGAAGTACAACAATGAAAACAACAACAACGAAGAGAATTATAAATTGCAAATATTAACAGGAAACAGCAATAAAAGGGTAGAGCAAATGACAACAACGACGGAAACAAGTGACAGCAACAACATGTTAATTCTCTCATTTCTTATCCTTTCACTAAGCTTATCTACAGAACTCTTTTTTAAAAAAAGAGGGAGTAAGAAGACAGTGTGCGAGTGAAAAATATGATGAAAAATCGCGACAATCATTATCTTTCAAATGAGAAATACTGGATTATAACTAAGGATGTAAGTAATGCAGTTATTTATATATAGTGTATTACAAAAGTATACGAAAAGAAAGAAAAGAGAATTGTTTCTGTAGGTCTCAATATTATTGGACATCCTAGGTTTTTATCAACTAAAACTTGCCTTAACATCAGCATCAAGAAGCTGCCTTACTCCCCTAGTCACCTACACACGTACGGTGTTAGTAATTAACTTTTTCAGTATCTCCCAGTATTGTCGCCGTAGTCTAGTAAGTAAGTGTGTTGGCTTATTAGGTATGAGGCCACGGTTCAAACCCCATGTCAGATATCTCCAACAAAACGAAACATGAAAAATTATTTCTTTGGCGAACTTCCTCTCAGCAGATGTCTACCGAAAGCCCTGAGAGTAAATAAAATTACCATGAAAAGTTACTCAAAAATCTTATGTAGTATGTCCCAGTTTCCCCTGATATCTTTAAATTTGCATTCAGGCTCGATCGTCGATTTTGGATTCCATGTCCGTTGCCAAAACTCGGGCATTTGAACACAACATTTTTTTGAGCAGTGTCTTCTTCATTGGAGCATTAAAGAGGTTTTGTTTGAGATGTCCTGCCCTTTGTAATCAATCTGATAAGACTTCACATACTAGGTAAGATTATAGTAAATTTATAATTGGCCATCGCAGCCATTCAGCCAGGATTACGGCCTAGCTTCTCACACCACTCATGTTGTGTACGTTAATTTTATACATGAGTGGCGGGACGTACAGTTTAACGTCGACTCCGAACGACAAATTTTTGAGAAACTCTTTCATAGCAGGTTTTATTTACTCTCAAAGTTTTTGCCAGAAATCTGCTGAGAGGAAATCGCCGAAGAAATATTTTTTGAATTTTATTTTGATGCCTGACCTGGGATACGAACCCGGGTTTTACCTCTAATAAACCAAAACACTACCTATTAGACTACGGCGACTTCAAGGTTATAGTAAAGCTCTTCCCTATTTCTGTTAGTCCATCTCTGAATGTTTGGAATTAGTTTTCAGGTTTAACTGCCGTTTTAACAGGTTTCCCCTCTTTGTTTCGCAAAGAAATTTGTCTTAAGATGGTAAGCATTGTTTCTCTTAGGATTTCGGAACTGTCCGTTCATCACATAACACGGTCACTTATCTTGCCATTTCTAAAGAGGATAATTCTTGATGCAATAAGAATCGCTTCCAAAGATATAATGCCGTGTCGGATATACAACCTAAAGTAGATTTTTCTAAAAATTAATAACATACGGCATATGTTTCATATTCTGTAAAATTAGGGCCAAGTCCTCGTTGACCTTTTTTTTCTCAACTCCAAGCAACTTGGCACGAAATACCACGGCCCCATAACCGCTAGTCGGATATATATAATCATCTCAGGGCCATCCTGTTGTAGAGATTTGTCTGTTATGAGAGAGCAGCCGCTTAATTACATTGAAGCGGAGTCTGTGTATCCTTCAGTATATGATATTCCATGGTGCTATCCCATGGCGAATATGTCCTCTTCTTTTCTTTTGAATAAGAATAGGGAATGTCATTTGGGCATTTAAATTTGTTTTATGCGCTGCATAGCTGCCAGACGTTCACGTGTCTACTGGTTGTTGTCATTATCATTACGTAGTAGCCTGAAGCATGAATTTTGGCTCTGATAGATGGCGTTCTGCATTCTTATCTTTTGAATATAAAGGGCTTCTCTTCATGCTTTCTTCCTTACTTCATGCATTCTTCCTAGAGTTTTCCAACCTTATTTTCGCTTTATTCCCCTTCTTGGCATGAAAGTAACGCATGCAGTTCTTAACTGCACCGGCAAATACTCGAACTATAGTCGAAGACGGCTGTGGGACTAACTACACAAAGATTTACGATTAAAATTATCCATGGAGTCTTCCGGGTCTTGCATGCATTCTTTCTAAAATTTGTATATACAGTCATTCCACCCTTCATTTTTTGGTTTTTTTCCCTCTTGCCATGAAAACAACGCATGCAGTCCTTAGGGCTTTACCGGCAATATATCGCCGTACTGAAAGTCGGTTGTAGGATATCCTTCACAACGATGTACGATTCGCATTATCCATGGAGTCTTACGGGGGCAAAGTTCAAATGGAAGCGCAAATTAGATTATTTTTTAAATATAAACCTAGTCAGTGTAGGATAGAGAGTGCTAAAGACCGCTAATATCGTAATTATTGTCGTTTGTTTTTCTTTATTGGCTATTCAGCATTGGATAATGTTGATACCGCTGTTCAAATGGAATTAACGAGAGGAAGAGTTAAAAAGTAGGACTATGGAAATAATCAAATGATATATGTATGCCCTCCTCTGACTTCTTTTCCTTGTTGTTATTGTAGCCGTCATTGCTGTTGGTATTGTTGGAAAACCGTAACCAGTAAAAGTGCCTCTGTCTCTCTCTTTTTCTCAAACCACGGAATCCCTATAAGTTACTTCACGCATTACCTTCATTAATTCATTTTAATTTAAAGAGAAGATAAAAGGAGTAAGTATCTCAACAACTGTGTTGTAGGACAGCTAATAAAAATATTGTCGTTGAAGTACTCATGTATGTACTTTGTAAGTGTGCATCTTTCTACATGTAAAACGTGAATGAGTGAATGATACGTTACATTGCTGGAATGTTAATAAAAATACGTATTCCTATGTCAGTCACGCCTGACATTTTTCTTCCGCTTTATTCTCATACTCATGTCTGATATGGAAACCAATTTTTACAAACTTTGACTGACAGTATACAGTATAAATGATAACAAAGTAGGATAGAGTGAAGACATTTTACAATAACAACAACAAATACATTAAAAATGATAAGGATGAGTGGAAGTATACAAGAAAATAGCGGGTACAAATTTAATAAATGAAATGCAATTTGTCAACATTTATTTGCCTTTTTACACAGAATATAAGCACCAGAAAAGTATGTAAGGGGAAAATGAGTATGGGTACGGATATGTTTCCAAGTTTGTTTAAAAAACATTTTTTATTGCAGTGTTCTTAAAAACATTTTATAAGTTTAAGTATACAGTGGACAGCAAAAGTATTAGCATGGCAATATAGTTTGACAAAAAAAATTCCCCAGAAACTTAAAACTCTTACACAAAGTCCAGATATGACTTCAAGAAAGTATTTAGGATATCATTTGAAAGAACGATTACATAATCGCTAAACCTCTAACAAAAGTCAACCGAAAAACTTGCTCATGATGCCACCAGACAGAACACTAAACCAAACTTGTACATTCAATTCCAAATGGGTTAAATGGAGTGCTTGACCTTAAGGGATATTCTACTAAATATGAGGGATAATATTTTGTATATATTATGACTTTGAATTTTAAATTTACTCAGGGTTCTCCTTGGGTGTACATATGGAGTTATCTGAAACTTTTCCTAATTTTTCTATTCACAGACACAAAAAACATTGCGGCTTCTTCAGTTTATAAATTTGTAAACTTTTTAAACGCAATTATTTTTACAAAAAAGCTCTCTTTAAATGACCTAGATCAAAACTTAAGAATAATTAATAATTAATATTCGTGGAGTTAGCACGTGCTGTTAATATTTTTCGTAGTTTTGTGGACTTAGCGTTTTTGCAAATCACAAAATTACAACAACTTTAAACTATATACTGACATATTTTTTGTCGTAAAATATGTATTTGGTATAGTGTTATCGTTTTGCATTAAAATCTCAATTTTGGAAAAAGTGGACTTAGCGTCTTTGCGAATTATACTAACGATATACATTTATTCATATTTTTTTGCTGCCTTACATTTTCTGACAATATTTTATAAAATTTTCAGTTAATCTTTGCAAATGTACGTTTTTTACCAAAGAAGTCAATCGAAATTTTTTAATACGAGCACTCCTGCCTGACAGACACTAGGACTCAATTTATTTCAAATTTATAGGGGCTATTTTCTATATTAATGGGTGAGTCATCCATCGGCTTAAATTTAAACCATCTGTTGTGGCGAATCTAGCAATACTTATGTCAATCTATTCTGTCACAAAATTCAGTTCGAATGAACGTAATGAATCGATTTACGCTTGAACAACGTTGGGATTTATTTGGCCAACGAGAAACTGCACGACGATGTCGATTTTGCCAAAAAAAAAATTAAAATTATCTCTTCAGCTCACCTTCATCTTGGTGGGTACGTTGATAAGCAAAATTGCCAATGCACCCATTACGAGTAACCGTTTGGTTCGGCTTGTGGATCAGAGGCATTATTGCCTCGTATTTCTTTGATAACGAGGACGACGCAACCATTACGGTCAACGGAGACACCTATCGCACCATGATAAACGATTTTTTTGTACCCGCTCTTCATGGTATTGATGTGAACGATGTTTGGTTTCAACAGGATAGTGCAACTTGCCACACATCTCATGCCACAATCGATTTATTGCGTCAAACCTTTGATGGACATTTAATTAGCCGAAATGGTGATGTTAGTTGCCCGCCAAGACGCTGCGATTGGTCGCTGTTAAGGAAGGGCGTTATGCGGACAAACCAGAGATAATTGAACATTTGAAGGCCAACATTCGTGATTCCATTGCCCAGATACGACCTCATACATATACAATTGGCCATTAGAACCCTTCAGTCAGGATTACGGCCTAGCTTCTCGCACCATTCATGTTGTATGCGTTAATTTTATACATGAGCGGCGGGACGTACTGTTAAAGTCAACTCTTAATGACAAATTTTTGAGAATCTTTTTTCATGGCAGGGTTATTTACTCTCAGAGTTTTTGCCAGAAATCTGCTCAGAGGAAGTCGTCGAAGAAATATTTTTTTCATATTTAATTTTGATGTCTGGCCTGGGATACGAACCCAACACACTACCTACTAGATTACGGCGACCTCATACACTCGAAAAAATGCTCGAAAATTGATACGATCGAATGAGGTACTATGAGGCCCCCAGGTAACTTCTTTCTTCCTTAATGTTTTCTTCCTCTTTTCATTGAAAATCTTTTGGATATGTATTCTTCTATTAGATATTGCTTCTGAAGCGTAGTTGACATCAAATTTTTTGAATATTTTCTGTAAATAATCGTAAAGAGTATGCCATTTTGGCCTCCAGAAGCACACTAACCACCTTTTACTCACTTTACGTCACGTACCTACATATGTCTAGACAAGAGTGATAATCAAACAACATATACTATAAGCTTATACTCTATAAGTGTAGCTTTGATTCATAGTTTTTTAGGAATATTAATTATGGACTGAAATAAATGCAACATAAAAAACAACAGTCTTTAGCCATGTCAGGAAGTAATAAAATATAGAAGAGGAAAACTTTTCTTCTTTCTTATTTTTTTTTAACTATTAAGTGCTGCACTCTGTCAAAGCGACACTCATAGCCAGAGTATCAATGACCGTTAAACACTTAATTAAAACGACACTGCTTTTCTCCACTCGTCGACACTTACTCTCTCTTATCTCGCTTTATTGAAACTTTCTCTTGTTTATGCCACAATCAACCGAGCGTATCGTTAACTTCCTTTTGGTCTAGTGGTCTACTTTTCTTCTGCATGGTTTCTACTGCTTTATAGCCATTTCTTATCGATATTGTTGGCAAAAATACTATGAAATAAATATTGGATTTTATTAGTTTTCTTTTTTATTGTTGTTGTAAAAACTGGGTGTTGACTAATGGTGTGATACAGTGGTGGAGAATATTAAAGATGGGCAAAAAAATAGCAGGTAACTCTATATCTGCATTGTAGAAATTATAATTTGCAGAACCTTTTAAATAACTCTGCACTCGTGCAAGTAAAAAATTACGACGTACGTAGCTTCTGTTACGTTAATTCAACTTTACTTATGTTAAAATTATCCATGTGACGGGAAACTTTGCATGACAATTTTATTTTACTTGCAGAGTTTTTGTCTGTAATACCTATGTACGTATTTAGAGTGTACAATTGATATTGAAATTTTTTTTTTTAAATCAATAAAACTATATTCTAGCAACTGCATTGTGATGTAATACAGTTTATCTTGACAAATTTCTTTTACTTTTTGAAGGCTTTAAAGCTTTTCTTCGTTTGACTGGAATCCAATATACTATTGCACGATAATCCTTATAATACAGCTGTAAATAAAAATGCTCCGTCATATCTCGCATGAGTCAGTAATCTGCACAACTAACAGAGGCAGACGATGTTTTAAAAGAATAAAAACTCTTGTATTATGCAGTTTCCATAGACCATCTAGACTACTCTACCTTTCTTAATGTCTACTCAGACAGCAATTTAAGCAAATTAGACAAATATTCATACCAGAGCACATTCCTATATTAAACATTTCAGCTCGGAGGCATATGTCAGTATATGTTGTACGTTTTTGCGCTAATTGAGTAAAGAAACTTGTAAGCTATTCTGATGATGCAGTAGCCAACGATCATGATGATCGCGAATATTTGTCAATGGAGAAGAAATTATATTTTTTTTATTAGGAATAGGGCCCATTCTTTAAATTTAAACAAGACTATTTACCTTTGCCACCATAATCTATTGTGTTTGCTTATTAGACGTGAGACCACGGTTCAAACCCCAAGTTAGACAACTCCAAGAAAATGAAATTTGAAAAATATTTCTTTGTCAATTTCCTTTCAGCAGACTTCGGAGTATATATTCTGTAGTCGCCGTAGTCTAGTAGGTAGTGTGTTGGCTTATTAGACGTAAAGCCACAGTTCAAACCCCAGACCAGACATCAAAACAAAATAAAAAAAGTATTTCTTCGGCGACTTCGTCTCAGCAGATTTCTGGCAAAAACTCTGCAAATAAATAAACCCGCCAAAGAAAAAGTTTCTCTAGGTCCCGCCGCTCTTGTATAAAATTTGTGTGTGGTAATTTTATACAAGAGCCACATTAGTGGTGCGAGAAACTAGGTCGTAATCCTGACTGAAGGGTTATAATAACCAATTATTTTTGTATGTATGTGCGTATGTATGTCTATAACTGACTGACAACTGAGAAAAGCCTCCATCACCCTCTACGCCTGTAACAAAGTGTTGGGGAAGAAATAGGGTCTGAGACCTAGGATGACTCACAGCTGTGGTCAGACCTATCCTGACCTACGGATGCATGGTGTGGTGGGATTCCCTGAATAGGACAACGGACTTAAATCTGATACGCAGGTTACAACGATTTGCTTGCATAATTAGAATTGGTGCCCTGCGCACTACTCCTACGATCGCTCTGGAGATAATCTTATACCATCTACCGCTTGACCTATACTGCAGGGGTGTGGCGGCTAGGGTTAGTAGGCGTCTTTGGACGACTGGACAATGGCATGCATCGAGCATTGGTCATACAAGGATACTTGAAGAAACTCAATGAATTTTAGAACATCCATTCCGAAAAGGGAGGACTTGAGGAAAGGTGCGGCGCACCCCGCCGGGGATACCGCACAAATCTACACCGATGGCTCCAAATTGGAGGGAGCCGTTGGAATTGGTATAAATCGGAATATCCAAGTCTATAAGGCTACCAGATCACTGTAGCGTCTTTCAGGCGGAAGTGTCTGCAATTCAGGCTGCGGTGAAAATTATTGTGGACAAAAATGTTCACAGGCGAAAAACCACCATAGCCAAGCAGCCGTCAAAGCATTGGATTCTAGTGTAATAAACTCCAAGACGGTGTAAGACTATCGCAGATGCCTCAATGAGATGGCGAACCGATATGGTGTTGGTATCACATGGGTAGCGGGACATAGAGGTATTCCCGGCAACTGCAGAGCTGATGATTTGGCCAGAAGGGGCACGACCATCGAAATCTCTGATGAATTCTCTACATTGGGGATCCCTTTGGATACCTGCAGGCTTATAATTGACAATGCAATCGTGGACCTTGTCAAGAGTAGGTGGGCAGCTTCAGATAAGGGCAGAACGGCGCAAAAAATCTGGCCAAGGCTGGATAGGAGGCGCACGGCGGCTCTGCTTAAACTCCAAAGAAGAAGGCTCAGCGCTATTATCGGGGTTATTACGGCGCATTGTATTATAGGAACGCATGCGAGGCGTGCTGGTCTTGGGCACCTCGCGAATGATTTCTGCAGAAGCTGTGGAGATGAGGAATATAATGAAACTATTCTTCACCTACTGTGCACATGCCCGGCACTTGGTCAGAGGAGAAAGAGATACCTGGGTGCCTACTACATCGAGGACCTAGGTGAACTGTCATGCATGGATATTGGCAGTCTGAGAAGCTTCGTCGGAAGCTCAGAGTGGTTCCTGGAATAGGGGAGAATGTGAAACTGTGGTATCACAATGGGCCCTGTGTGCGGCCTAAGTGTGTCCAGTCATGACTCCATCCAGGGTACAGCCACTTCTACCTACCTACCTAGCATGTCTATAACTCATTTAATGAGCCATCAAATCAAAAAAAATGTTATATTTAATGAGTAAATTAATTAATTTTATAAAAAAAGTCAGTGTTTAACTTCCTTAATAGGACCCTAATGGAGAGACTTTCTATTGTACAATATGCTTGTGTTAAACGATTTTCAAGAATTTGTTTTTACTTTGGATTTGTCATTGAAAAATACTTATAAATCTGTTAATAGGCTCCTTAAGAATTCAAATGTATCAAACTTTTAAAACGATATTTTATAATTTATTGTTGATATGGAAGAAAAATCCAAATAAATCTGTAGTAAATTTGACAAACAATATTTATTGTAATATATTTCATTGCACACACGTAGAAATTATTTATATTTATAATTTTTGTTTTTCAGAATAAATATAAGTTCTATACGTATGTCCCATAGGCATGGTTCTACAAAATCCACCACAGGACAATGTAAATAGTTGAATGAAAAACGTTTTTCATACTTCCTTTTTATATTTTATTTTATTTTCATTTTCTTCAGAAAAACAAAATGCCACAAAAACTATGTTGGGGGAATTGTTTTCATCTCTTTTTCCTTGTTAAACTCTTTTTTGTCTGCCCGTAAATGTTTGACCTGTATGATGGCATTTTGTAAAAAAATTTTCTTTAGTTTTTTCTTCCAACTTGTTGGCCATGATATATGTGGTAAAAAAACATAAAAATAGGGTGATAGAGAGGGGTATAGATAAGCCAAATAGAGTAGTTAGTTTCCGTTGAATATTTTTATCACTGCAATAAAACCAATGTTATGATATTTATTTATTTCTTTTGTTTCCTTTTCAAAAATAGATAGAAAATAAAATAAAAATATAATAAGAACACTAACACTAACGGTAATATTTTTATAAATTATCTTTTAAACATACAGTGGACAACAAAAGTTTAGTACGGCAATATATTTTGACAAAAAAGTCCCCACAGGCTTATTACTTTCGCACAAAGTCCCGATATGACTTTAAGAGAGTTTTTAGGAGATCATTTGAAAGAACGGTTACATAATCGTTAAACTTTAAACAAAAGTCAACCGAAAAACTTGCTCATGGTGACACCAGACAGAACACTAAACAAAACTTCTACATTCAATTCCAAATGGGTTAAATGTATGAGTGCTTGACCTTAAGGGATATTCTACTAAATACAAGGGATAACATTTTCATATATTATTTTTAATTGAATTCTCCTTGGCGGTACCTATGGAGTCATCTGAAATTTTTCCTTATTTTTCTCATGTTTTATGAAAAAAATTAAAAAATTTGTTTGTTTTATAATAAAACAGAAATAAATTAATAAAACAAATATACTCGTATATAAACTATAAATTTTTATACAAACTTTTGACTAAAATTCATGAAATTGCTAAAATATGTTGGCGTACTAAGACTTTTGCTGTCCACTGTATATACATACATACATATGTCGCGTACATTATTTATCACATTTATCGTTTAAATAATTTATCATTTACACAAGACCGACTATAAACTCTCCGTTTAATGGCAATAATAATCAAATATCAAATGACTTTCAAAATAAACGACACAAAAAGAAATGAGAAGCTATTTATAAAGAAAAATAAATGAAATAAAAAAAAAAATGTATGAAGAAAAATGTGTACATAGACAGACAGCAAAACGTATGTGTAAAAAAAAAAACAGAAATATTTGTGTAAGGATATCATGGGCCTAACTGTATTTGTAAATATTAAGGAATCTTCAATATGTTATAAAACTCAGAGGCAACACGATTCCATAAACAATTTCAAATATAAGTTAATAAATCACAGAAATTACAAATCAAAAATCGTAATCTTAAAGTAGAGAGAATAATATAAATGAGGCAAATAAAATTCCAACTTAAAGAAAAATAGTTAAGAAACTGAGAGAAACTTCAAAAATAAGGGTATTGACAACAATGTGCCTACCGAAGGCATTTTGCGCGCTGAACACGAATCTGGTTCATCACGTCAGGTTTTCGAGAAAAAGGGGGTTGAAACCCCTAAAAATATCGTTTTTGACCATTTTCGAAAAATTGTAGAGCTAAACGCTGACGTGCTAGAATCGTCGCTATTGTCAGAAATTGACAATTGATCTTTTCTCTTTAAAATGAGCCCAAAGCCAAATTGTTTGCATGCAGGGAGTGGGTTTATGTCAAGGAGTGCAAGAGAAAAAGAAAGACATTACGGAGGTCCTTAAAAATTAATCAGATTTACTTGAAAATTGTTACTCAGGGGTTTTTGGGGTCGCTGATTACAGATCTTTATTCAGATTTAAAAAATTCAAAATGGCGGATCCAATATGGCGGTCAAGTAAATCTGATTAATTTTTATAAACCTCGACCGCAATATTGGATTCGCCATTTTGAATTTTTTAAATCCAGATTCGTGTTCAGCGCGCAAAATGGCTTCGGAAACACCTGGAGCCGTCTTTGGTTGGGTTAGTGGGCGGGCCACTATTTATATCTCATCCACGAATCAAACATTCTCCAGAGTAAACCCACATAGGTTCACGATAAATATTGTTATTGTAGCAATCCTTGGAGAGCTCAGTCAAGAATATCGGAAAATATGAGGTTAACAGCCTCCGTCTCTATATTACAAGAGCAGACCAATGACACAAGAAGTCCCTTTTCCATGCAGAAGTTATTTGAAGGAAATCCAAGTTTCTCGGCATGCCTTTTAAAAAGACAGATAAAAGAACATCGTACCATATCCTAATAAATGATTTGGAAAAGTTTAAACCTAAAATTGTTGACTAAACTGGAGCTGTTTTTCGGTCAGTACTGTCAAGAGGTCACAGTTATGAAAATCTTAATGAGCTCCGCCGAATAAATTGTTTTTTTTCAGATTTTTTTTTAATTTCATTAAGCAAAGTTACTCGCGATCATGGTATGTATGCTGTAGGCTGGTAATCATTTGGTAAGCTTATCGTAAAGGAATTTAAATATTTTTATGGATAGTCAAATGACAATTAAGGCCAACAACATCCAGAAATACAGGATCAACGACCGTCATAGAGTGTAAAAAGGCGATTAAGATTTACGCCAGGTAGTCATCATGAATTAGAAAAGAGGAACCGAGTATTCTGGCTAACATCGCCCTTTGCTAAAGGTCTATAAAAACTTTTATCTGTAACCACTGTAAGCCTTAAAATATTATTCAAATTTCAAACATTATATCAGAATAATTTATTTAAAATAAAATAAAAAAAAAACTCTCGCATCATAAAACAAAAAGAAAAAGAACCAAAGAAAGAATGAAAATGGCTTAAGAAATGATTTATTTAAGGAACTACAAAATCCTTAAATATTTAAAATGATTACTTACGTAAAAATTGAAATAAATTTCTATTATTTTTCCTTATCTCTCTCTCTATTTTAAGAAAATCGAAAAAAATAATACGTATACAAAGTAACAATGATTTAACCACTTACCACACCATTAACCACTGTCTATATATGTATTTAAGATATTTTTGTATCATTTATAAAATTGTTTATTTATCACAAAGACAGAGGGAAAGAGAGAGAGAGTGGGAGGGAGCACACTAAATACAACAATAGAGACAATAATTGAAGAAGAATTTACAGATAAAATAAATAAAAATGACTAGAAAAAGAAACATTAGGAGCAGATTAAACGTTACTGCAATCATACGCTACACTTTAAAGTAGTGAAGTTTCTGTTGTAATATTTTCCTTTTACGATTTTTGCTTATTCATGGTTAAATATTAAGTATTATAGCAACAGCCAACAATCCTTTTTAAAATTCATTTGTTTGTTTATTTTTTAGCAACTCTGTAATGACTCTACAATTTAAGGGGTTAGTATACTCCCTAATTAAAAAAAGATGTTTTTCAAGGTTTTCACTGCGCCTCTAAAGGAATACTTTTCCAAATTGGAAAAAGCAGTATTCAACAAATGAATTTCAAAACTGCTATGTCCAGCAGTGGACAGCGGTAGAATCAGGGAACTACTTGAGTTCGACAGACAAACGGTTCGCATTCTAATAGAAACTCTAACGGGACACTGCGCTATTGGCAGTTTCGCTGACAAGCACGATCTTCCCACCATGATTACTACAAAATCTGCCAAAATGTGGAGGAAACGGAATCAGTACCACACATAGGCTGCCTTCCAAAATGTTAGTTGCTTTGTGTTTCAACAAAATATCGTGTTTCATAATGCCGCTGTACAAAATATATACAATGTATTCTATTTCAAAACGTCGTCAATGTGTATTTTTAACGTAGTCAAAAAGCAATCAGGCATCGGATTTATAGTTGATGCATTGTCTGGCTACTTTGCATATCTACATAGTTTATATGCAGTAGTAGAACTGCATACAAACTTTGTATTGATACATTTTGGCAGGCAGCCATTTTATGCGAGTGTCCTACACTTCAGAACAGATGTCATCGGCTTTTGGGTGATAGAACATATGAAGATCCGAACATGGTGGCGAACGTGCCACAAAGCGAACTGGCCGGTTTCATCCGGAGCTCGAGGTGTTTCAAACACACCACTAACGGATCATGTCAGGGGGCTTACCTCACACTGACCACATGACGAGGAAACTAGCCTTAGAGCCATAGAATTAAGGTACCAACCTTTTTTCCCTGAGACAATAGGAAAATAAGCTGAAAAACGCAAAATAGTAGAACGCGTGTAAGTGATTGCAACTTAAAGGCGTTTCGCGATAGTGACCACGATTTAGCAAACACTACTTGACCGATTTCGAAGTCGCCGTGGTCTAATAGGTAGTGTTTTGGCTTATTAGACGTAAAGCCCGAGTTCGTATCTCAGGTCAGGCATCAAAACGAAATATGAAAAAAAAAATTTCTTCGGCGATTTCCTCTCAGCAGATTTCTGGCAAAAACCTGAGAGTAAATAACCTTGCCATGAAAAACTTTCTCAAAAATCTGTAGTTCGGAGTCGACGTTAAACTGTAAGTCCCGCCACTCACATATAAAATTAACGAACACAACATGAGTGACGTGAGAAGCTAGGCCGTAATCCTGACTGAAGGGTTGTAATGACCAATTATGTATTTATGTATGTATATACTTGACCGATTTCGCTGAAATTCCTAAGAAGAGTAGTTCTAGTCAGAACCACGATATTTTTTAAACGATTAAGGCAGAAAAATAGGCGAAAACAGAAAAAATATTTAAGACGCAGCCATTTTGTTATTTTTCTGAGCATTTCAAAATATCCTAGTTCAGGCTATAGCCAGTAACATATTTTATAAGAATCCTAACTCCTCAAATTCTGGTCTCCAGATTTTGGGATGACCCTCTTCAGGCTGCCATACTACCACCGGACTTTATTACAAGTGAAAATAAATTTTTTCTATAATCAATCCAATGCCCTCTTTAACATATAAAAACATTCATTTGTTTAAATAAATTCATCTTAAAAAGAAAAATCGAAAAAATACCCTTAGGAGGTATACTAACCCCTTAAGTTCACATAGTAGCTTTCCAACTCTCCCTATGTTGTCCTGAGAAGTTCAATAACAATTTTTTTATGTTCGTTTTCTGCTCATTCCATTCCCAGTTGCGCATCTCGTATACAATCCTGTATTTTCTCATGGCATTGAGAAATAAATGGTGATGTCCTTAACAGTTGGTTGTCACAGAAAACAGTTTCATTGTCCTAATTTCGTAAAAATTTTCCTCCATTATTATGTCTCTCTGTCTCTAGGGAAATTGGCTTTTAAACGAAAGTGAATGTAAAATTATGTGGCATTTTATTACATTTTTATTACAGAAAATGCAGTAAAGAATGTCATAAAATTTTTAAATAAATGTATAAAAAACAAGATAACATACGAATTTCGTAAAGAGAGTATCTCCCTCTCACTATTTTTCAAAGACAATTTCAATGTTTTTTTTTATACAACAGTACAAAAGGTATTCTTCTCCGCTGAATCTACGGGTGCTAGTATCGGACACTCGAAGTCAATTGTGGCATACATACATACATAACCATTACAACCCTTCAGTCAGGATTACAACCTAGTTTCTCACATCACCTATGTTGTGTAAGTTAATTTTTATACATGGCGGGACCTACAGTTCAAATTCGATTTTGAACGGGAAATTTTTGAGAAACCTGTTCATCGTAATTTTATACTCTCGATTATTATTGAACATTTCGTTATTCCAGGAGACGGTTATTAGAAGGCTTAACCTTTACCTTCTGACATAAGTGTCCGTCTACATAGTACCCATTGTAATTAATTTCGACCGGCCAGGTTATTAAGTGCATTAACCCATTAGAGATCAAATGAAAACCAGCTTTAAGTTTTTGTTTTCAAATGTATTTATTAATAAAAACAAGCATAAAAAAACATAAAATGAAATAAAAATTATAAATTTTTGTTTTGGAAACGAGTTTTAGGGGTGTACTCAAATGAGTACACCGACTTTTTAAGTATGCAAATTTTCGAAACATTCTTTTTCGACTAAAAGTGTTTTATAGCATTACTTGCATTGCCAACGTACTCGGGCATGGCAAACTACGCACCGTAACTGTTTTTCAATTTTTGCGGGATAGTGCCAAACTCTATCTTGAGGTAAACCTTCAACTATTGACTCAGATTGCCGTGATTTGTTTTGTCCACCTTGGCGTAAATAATAACACGCAATGTTTCGGCGAAACAAAAGTTGATCCATGGGACTCTCACTGCTCATTACATGTAGCCTCCAAGCGTTAGAAATTGTCATATCATGCATGTATGTAAATAATACCCACTAAAACTTCTTACCATCAACACCTTCCTCTTCGTCAGTTAGTTCACTCGGATTAGGTGGTATGATTGCGATATCAATTTCTTCATCTTCACTATCAGCTAAAATGCTATCAATGGCCTCTTGGAGCCCTTTGAAACTCTGCTGGCCCTTAAATCGTATACCACTCATATTTAAATCTAACAAAAAAATAAAACATTCTTACTAATGGATGCTGTCATTGTACTCAAACGAGTACAGCCAAATTTATACCTTCCTATTTTATGTATTTTTTTATTTTTAAGTATTTTTTGAAGCCTGTATGTTTCGGTGTTATTATTTTTATAAAAATAATGCAAAATTACTGAACAAATTTTATTATTGTTTCAAATATTTTCAAAATAGTTTGCTAAACCACACTCTTTATTCTCGACACAATTCAGACTGATAGTTCTGCATAAGCAACAGAAACTACATACAAATTATTTTTCTGGAGCTCTTAATGTTGTTGTTGCGAAACTAAATAATGGTACAACGATTGTTTTTTCTTTAGTTTTGCTTGGATACACGTAAAAATACAACTGTACTCAGTCGAGTACGGAGACTTCTAATGGGTTAAGCCACTCTACTTACACTACTGATGTAAAAAACTTCTAAAGCTCTTAAGAACGAGTAGACAGTATCTGTATCGAAAGAATTTTCGTTCTCACTACCTCGCCGATTCGAAAATAATTCCGTTCTCTCCGCCCGGTGTTGCTGCTCAAAGTTAATGATATGCTTGAGCTGTAGTCTACAAGTTCTATCATCAATCCGAGAAGCATTTTACGTCTATCAGTATACCACGTTTGTGAGTCAGTTCATAGTCATTTTAAGTACGTTTTCCAGTTTCTCTGCTGGGAAAGTATACATTTTATATCCTAATAAAATTGGCTACTGCCAGATTTGACGATTTATCGTCATTTTGACGATTTTGGGCTCCAAAAATATCATATTGACGATTTGACAATGTATGCGCTTATTTTGACGATTTTTGGAAATTAGAAATTTACATCATATTCCTAACTTTAGTACATTAAAAGCCACTTTAAGCTGTGCATTTACTTTGCCATTGTTACTAATCAAATTTTCCATCAACACATTCAGCAGGTATTTGTATCCTTCTTTGTTTACCCTGTAATATTCCTGGAATCTGTAAAGGACACATGATTTAACGTCAAACATAAATATTTGAGTATTTATTTTTTTAATACTTTATCTCAGGCAGTTATAGTCAATTCGATTCATGCTGAATAGGTCTTCGCTCCAAGCTTTCCATGGATAGTTTCTCCTCTTCTAGCATCAAACAACGAAGATATGTATACTCTACTCGTTTTTAATATTTGTATTTTTCTTTGAAAAATTATTGAGAGATAATTCACAATGAAACATTTTTGTTTATACAGCATTTATAACTAATTTACAATAAAAACTTTTACTCCCAATATATTCGTAATACCGATTTTTTTGTTATGGGAAAAAAGTTTATTCCCAAATAACTTATTGCCCATAATATTCACGATAGGGGTTATTAAGTTGAACTTAATATTATGATATTATCAACGATTAAATATAATTATTTCACTGATTTAAAGTGTGACTTAACCGGGATAATTATTGAGTAACTATAACACGTATTTAAATTTGTTCTGTTCCTAGTGACTGTCACATATAAAGTTAGTCTGGCAACACATTATTTCTATGCAAGTTGTACCACACGTATGAAAACAAACATCAAATCGGTGTATTTTAAAAATAGCACCAAAATATATTGTAATGAAAAGAAAATACAACGCATAAACATTCTTATCAAATTATTGCCATATGTGTGCAATTCTGAAACATTGAAAAATAGTTCACTTATTCATTGGAAAATGCATTTATGACCGTAAATATATCCAATAAATTTCGAAAAACTTACAGTTTGGTATCAGCGGCAAATGGTTTCAACAGAACGACGCTACGTGTCACACAGCTCATGCCACGTTAGATATCATGCACAAGCAATTTGAAGGCATCTTAATATCACGTGCAGGTGACCTTAGCTAGCTTGAGGAGTTTTCTTGAGATGCAGTTGTATGCGAATAAACCGCAAACTACAACTGTCCTCAAACCTAGCATAACCCATGTCATCAATAAAACTTGGCCTGATATCATGGAAAATTAGACGTTTTGATTGATGCCATCCACCAAGACAAAACTCTGTCATGGTCTTCTAAACAATGTTATACTCCACTCATGATTGCTATTTCATATGAATAAAAAATATCAGTGACATCCAACACACACTTTCCTTTATTTAAACTAAATAGGAAGCGTTTGGAAATGAGACTTTATAGCTTTATGAATGAATATGCATTAGATTGGAAGATGGATAGTCACCGGCAGCATATTCACTTCTGACATGAGACCATTAGACCCGCTGGGCCAATTAAAAGTTTATATTTAAAAATTCAATAAAACAAAAAACGGTTAGAAAATTTGCCAAATTAATTTTTTTGTTGTGAAGATGTTCAAGATACAGACTATAAAGATACAGGTCATGATGTATTACCTACTAGAATATAGCTTAGAATTGCATAGAATCAAAAATCATGTAACTTAATTCCAAACTCATGGAGTATACTTTCTTTTTAATTGTATTTGAAATATATTACTCATACGCCTCATATTACATGTACTGGAATAGTTACCCTGAAAAGTATGCAATAAAAAAACTTCGATTTTGTCATGTATGAAACTAATGGAATTAAATATAACTCATACGTCACATATGTGCTCTGCATTATGTATTTTACATACATATACATATTTTACATACATATTAAATATAAATATAATAGGTTGGCGATCTAAAAGCTTAAATTTAAAAATGTATTAAATGTAATTTTTTCCTGAAAATGATCCCAATGAGGGACGCTAGCTTTTAGTTTCCAATAAATTCTTTGGTAAATGTTTTATTTTTGAACTCAGGTATGTAGATACATTTTTAAATAATTTTAATTTATTTATTTATATTTTCTGACGATTTTTTTACGATTTTAATAAACGTTTTTGGGGTTTTTGACGATTTTTCTCAAATATTTGACGATTTAGTGCCTCATTTATGTGGCAGGTATGAGTATGTCCCTCGTACAAAATCGTGAGATGTCCAATGAGTTTTACTGTCCTTTAAATTGCCAGCAATTTGAGTTCTTTTGTATCCGTAACCGATTTTTGTGGTCGGCTTCAGTATCACTGTGATGTTAAGTCATGCAAAAGTCAATTCAAAAGTGAATTCTATACTCTCATCTGCCAGATGGCTGTCTTCGTATGTAGTCTTTATAGGAATAGATTTCAATGCAAAACCCAATGTAGCACATAACATAATTGGTCATTACAACCTTTCAGTCAGGATTACGACCTAGTTTCTCACACCACTTATGTTGTGTGTGTTAATATTATATACATGAGTAGCAGGGCCTACAATTTAAAGTCGGATCCAAATGACAGATTTTTGAGAAAATTTTCATGGACATTTTGTTTTTTGTCAGAAATCTGCTAAGGGGGAGTCGCCGAAGAAATATTTTTTTCATATTTCGTGTTGATGTCTGAACTGTAACTTGAACCGTGGCCTAACGTCTAATAAACGAAATCTGCTGAGAGGAAGTCGACGAAGAAATACTTTTTGTATTTCGTTTGATATCTGGCCTGGGCTTTGAACCCTGGCTTTATGTCTAACAAGCTAACACACTACCTACTAGACTACGGCGACTTCCAATGTAGCACGTTAACTCATAATTGCGACGCTGACAGAAGGTCATCTGTAAAAGAGATTGATGCAAATATTTCAAAGCAAAATCATTTGATGTTTTGAGCATGAAAATTAACGACGTTGTATGCCACAATCTTACTTTTTTCACAGATGTCTCACAGTCCATATTTAGACTTTTCGACAGTTAACAGGGAGGACGAAAGTATTTATAACCGATGTCCTCTTCCTACTTACATAGTTCTAACAAAATGCACATGTCTAGTGGCCTCGGTTTAAACTTAAGGTCATTAAGGTCTCTAACAAAACAAACCGAAATTTGAATATTCTTTCGTCGACGTCCTCTCAGCAGATTTCTGGCAAAACCTCTGCGACTCAATCAAATTACCATGAAGTGGTTCTCATAACTCTGTTGTTCGGAGTCGACTTTAAAATTGTAAGTCCCGCGACTCATGTATAAAATTAACACGCGCAGCATAAGTATTATGAGATACCAGGTTGTAATCCTAACTAAACAGTTGTAATGACCAATTATGTATGTATGTATATATGTATATAATGTCAATAAAAATTTTTAATATTTGAAATTTTTACAAACAGTTTTTCCAGATTAATTAATCAAATGGAAAGTTGAAAATGTTTATCCCCCTCAGTAACGTTGAATACTTTTTAAAGAAATTTATTGTCAATCAGTGAATGAATGAATGTTAATAATGATGAATTATATTCAGTCACATTCATTAGACTCTTTTCACTTCTCATTAATGAAATTGGATTTGCCTTCTAATCAAATTAATTAAAAGCTATTCGAGGAGACCTAATAAATAAACCAATAGAGCAGCCAATCAACAGCAGCAGACAACAGACATGAAATGCGAACATGAATATGAAATTATTTTCTTTTTTTTTATCAAAAAATAGAGAAAGAACTTATTAACATCCTTTCCATTAAGAGTTAATTAAATAGAAATCATTTAAATATGAGTTAGTTCCCAGTAAATTGGTAGGAAATAAGGAAATGTGAAGGAGATTCTTAAAATATTGAAAAATTTCTTTTTAGAAACAAAAATAACAGCTAGACAGCATTTACATTCCGTTCTTCAACACACTGCTTGTGGAATGACCCACAGTATTTTTTTTAACAACTTACATGATTTGGAGTTGCCCTTGTAGCGTGTTGGCTTATTAAACGTGAGGCCACGATTAAAACCCCAGGTCAGACATGATCAACAAAACGGAATATAAAAAATATTTCTTCTGCGAAATCCTCTTATCATATTTCTGGCAAAAATTCACTGAGAGTAAATAAAATTTGCCATAAAAAGTTTCTTAATAATCAGTCGTTCAGAATCGACTTTAAACTTTAGATCCCGGCACTCATTTACAAAATTAACGAACACACAACACAAGTGATGTGAGAAGCAAGGTCGTAATCCTGACTGAAGGGTTGTAATGGATGATTATGTATGTATCAGAGATCAGCAATGAATCGCTTTTTCGCTACTCATATGTACTCATGAAATTTTGAGTATGAATGAGTCAACAGTATTGAAATCCAACTACTCTGATTCATTCGTACGCAGTATAACATTGATTTGTAAGTACAAGTTGCAATGAGTATGAGTACAACGTTGACATCAAACTCATAACATTCGAAATATGTTTGATTCATACGCCTACTCATTCAGATTCATAAATTTAGAAAAATACTTATAATACTCATAAATGATTCGAGTGATTCGAATCATTCATCAAAATTTACAGTCTTAGTTGTCGTTGCATTTACAAAGAGAGAAGAAAGACACATAAACAAAAAAGACAAAGACAGCAAGGAGAGCAAACACACAACCTTCGTGTGAGTATGTAGTGTTCGTACGCGAATCATACTTATTTTGTGATTCGTGTATAGGATGAGTCCTGGAGAGTCCAAATCAATAACATCATGCGTATTGTTAAGTATGAGTACGATGAGTATTTCAATCTTTGAATATGAGTGGTATGAGTATGACATTAAAATAAGTATGAATGCGTATAAGTATCAGAAATTATAAGTATGATTCGAATCTACTTATCGTTTTGAATACTCATTACTGACCTCTGGTATGTATGTATGTATTCAAAAGCTTCGATACCCTATTTATAGTTCGAATTCTCTGCTTAGCTATATATGGGCTTGTTATAAAGCACTACAACATGAAAGCTCGAAAGTACTGTACCGAGACGTTGTTTGAAATTTTAAAGTAGATAAGAAATCGGGCACCTTAGTAAATCGAACTTCAATTCATCGCTTGTGGCAATTGCAAAAGCGGATGAGTGAACTAGAGCACTTTATTATTAAAACAATATTTTCCTCCTACCTTTTATGACTTTTTTTACTTAATAATTCACCCCTCTTCCCTTTGATTGTATTTGATTTTTGAAAAGAAACCTTAAACTTTCTTAAAAAATAAACAACATGGCTATCCATGGTACAGTATTTGCGCTTGATTCTCCTGACCCAGCCCACTGTTTACACTATTCTCTTGTGAAACGTGTGAAACGTTGAACTACGCTTTATTGCAATAAATTATAGCCCAACACTCCATTGAAACATCATCAGTGACTCTTATTGTGGTGAATTATGATATTCTGTACACCATTACGTGTATACCACAGGCTCAAAGACAGATAGTGATACTAGAACGGGTGCGTATGGAACCAAAGTAAGATGTTAGGGAGCCATGGCAAAACTCGAGAGTATGTTTTTTTTTTTGCAGACCAAATACAGCAGCTGACATTACGCATGGTTATTAACATAATTTTAGTACTTAGTCATAAATATAAAAGGTTTATAACTTCGGTTGAAGCAACTCTCATAGAGGACTATGTTAGGTTAGGTTAGAGGACGTGTACTTGTCACTTAAGACAAGTACAGTACCCGGAGTTCGAATTGACTCATTGTACAATGGCCTTAAAGATAATAGAGGGAATAGGATAAAAAGGAGAGGATATAGTAAAGGCAGAATGGGAAGCGGAGGAATTACACAGTCATAGAGGACTAATTAAAGTTTTTAATTTTATAACGAATATTTCGGCGATGTTTTAATTGAATTATCATTATATTAATGAACTTGCAATGAAACGTAAATAAGCACAGTTTCAATTAAGTCGAAAATGCTGTTTTATTAACACGTTAAAGCATTGCAATTACCACATTAAACCCACACAAATAATTTTTTAAATGCTTCGCAGCAAAAAAGAAATTGCATTGCCAGTGTTAAATTAATCAAAACGCACTTTATCACTTGAATGCATTTAATTTACGAAGTTCATGTTTTAGCATTTAATTATGAATGCTTGTTTATGCGTACTTATTATGCATAATATATGTACATGCTTTTATGCAAGTATTATTAAATTAAACATTTTTCCAATTAAATTATTCTGTTCACTGAAGTTCTTAATTAATTGTTTCACTCTCGCATAGAGGTTAATATGCATAGCAAGCCTTTTTCTATCGGGTGGGCCATCTTTAGGTTTGAATTTGAACCATCGGTTATTTCGAATCTGGCAATACTTATGTCACTCTATTCTGTCAGAAAATTCAGAATATTACCTATTACGTAATAAAGCGATTTACGCTTGAGACACGTTGGTATTTGTTGGGCAAACGAGTAACTGCACAGTGATGTCGATTTTGTCAAAATCGTCAAGCAAATTTACCATATTTGGCCACATGGCCTAATAGCAGCCTATGCCCCCCTTCCAAGTGACAGTTTGTTGCGGTTTGTGAAGCGGAGGCATCATTGGCCCGTACTTCTTTGAAAATGAGGATGACGCAATCATTACGGGCAACGGAGATACCTATAGCACCATGATAACCGATTTTTTGTACCCGTTTTTTATGGCATTGACGTGAACGATGTCTAGTTTCAACAGGATGGTACAACTTGCCTCCTATCTCATGCCAAAATCGATTTATTGTGTCAAACGTTTGATGGCCGTTTACTTACTTACTTACTTATTTAATTGGCCATAACAACCCGTTTAACGGATTTCGGCCTGCCGCAACACATCCTTCCAGGCGCCTCTGCTTCGTGCGCACCTACGCCAGTTTTTCACACCAATCGATGACAGGGATTCCTCGATTTGGTCCTTCCAACGGATGCAAAGTCGTCCTCTTCACACCCGTCTCGCCGGAGCATCCTTCTCCATTCGAACGACATGGCCGAGCCAGCGCAGCTGCTGGATATTAATACGCTGTACAACGTCTATGTCGTTGAGGAGCTCATACAGCTCACTGTTGGATCGGATACGGAAATCATCGCCAACTCGCACTGGACCGAAGATCTTGCGCAGTACTTTTCTCTCGAACACTCTCAAGGCCACTGCATCTGTACTTAATGGGGTTCATGCCTCTGCGCTATAAAGAAGCACGGGTAGGATGATTGTCTTGTAGAGTGTTAGTTTTGTCGTACGAGAGAGGTCTCTCCTACTGAATTGCCTATTGAGAACATAGTAGCACCTGTTGGCAAGAGTAATACTGCGCTTGATCTCCAGACTGATATCATTTCTGGTGGTAACGGAGGAGCCAAGATAGATGAATTCCTTGACCGTATCAAATGTATAGTTATCGGCCGTAATCTGAGAAACAATACGCCGCGCGTCTCTACTTGTCGATAACAAATACTTTGTTTTGTCCACATTTACTGCCAGACCCATCTTACTAGACCGTTTAATGATGGCCGTTTAATTAGCCGAAATGGTGATGGCAATTGGCTGCCAAGGAGCTGTGATTAGACACCATTGGACTCTTTACTGTGGGGCGCATTTAAAGAAAAATGTTATGCCGACAAACCAAACACAATTAAGCATTTAAGCAACATTTTCATTTCAAATCGTTTTTGTTTGATTGCATATTTAAATTTAAGCTTTTAAACTGCCCACCCTTTACATAGAAATGATTGGAATGTTATTACATGTGCATATATGTAAGTGTTAAAATTAATTAATTTTTATTCTCCATACATTTACACGATTTGTAATAAATTTAATAAATTTAACTGAATTAATTACAACAGCCACTAGAATGATTAAATGTTTAAATATGTTTTGTTGCTATTGAATTTCATTATTTGGGACATTTCTTTAAATGAACAGACACTACGCAACGGTCGTCCTAGTAAAGTAGGTAGTGTGTTGGCTTATTAGACGTTAGGCCATGATGAGTCAAATCCTAGGTTAGGCATCCCGAACAAAACGAAAACTAAAAAATATTTCTTTGGCGACTCCCTCTCAGCAGATTTCTGGCATAAAGTCGGAGTGTAAAGGGAATTGCCATGAAATCTGTAGTTCGGAGTCGACTTTAGACTATAAACTATAACATACATGAATGTATGAAATTAACCCACACAACCTAAGTGGTGTGAGAAGCTAGGTCGTGATTCTAACTGAAGGATTGTAATGACCCGTTATGTATGCATATGTGGATGTATGTATTACAATAAGCCACTGATTCTTTTGTTTTCTCTCTGCCTATGTCTCTTTTTCTTTCTCTCTTCACATGTTATTGTACTTTTTATTGTACGATTTACACTGCAATTTTCATTGACACAACAGTTGCCAACAACTTAATTGGTTTCAATGAATTTTAAACTGTAACACTGCCACTCTTCTCAACCATTCATTCATTCATTGCATGGACGTACTGGTATAGAGATGGGTAACTATCATAAGAATATAAAATCACTATTGTTGCTGTTGCTGTTGCTATTGATGTTTAATTTGTTGGCAATAACAAAGGTTCGTCCTTTTTTTATTTTGTTTTGAAATTGAAATGCAACTACAATTGTGTTTTACCATGACTACCACCACATACAGGACATTATTTTACACTTTAAAAGTGACTGCAAGTCAATATATGTATTCATGAGAAAAAGGATGTGAAACAAATGAAAACAAGTGGAAGATAAAAAAAATAAAATGCAATAAAACTTTATTGGCATTGGTTTACAATTCTCATACGGACTACAAAG
Source organism: Sarcophaga subvicina (assembly GCA_936449025.2). NCBI lineage: Eukaryota > Metazoa > Arthropoda > Insecta > Diptera > Sarcophagidae > Sarcophaga > Sarcophaga subvicina. The sequence continues at coordinate 28,898,579 of OW388084.2, forward strand.
TTCTGTATTACAAAGTTTTTCAGCTTAACTAACTATAAACTGCTGTAGTCAAATATAGTTTCATGGGCCTAACTTATTACATTTACGCAGGTAAACCATTGCAGTTGATCTTATCCCTCTTTTAGAACCAGTTACGAAGAATTTGAAGTCGCCATAGTCTACTACGTAGTGTGTTGACTTATTAGACATGAGACCTCGGTTCAAACCTAAGGTCAAACATCTCCAACAAAACGAAATATGAAAAAATATTTCTACAGCGACTACCTCTCAGCAGGTTTCTAGCAAACAGTCTGTGTGTAAATAGAATTGCTATGAAAAGTTTCTCAAAAAAATCTGTCGTTCGGAGTCGACTTTAAACTGTAGATCCCGCCACTCATGTATAAGAGTGACACCCACAACATAAGTGGTGTGAGAAGCTAGGTAGTAATCCTGATTGAAGGGCTGTAATGATCAATTATATATGGGATTCCTAGACATCGAAGAAGTAGACATCGCGAATGTCTTTAAGAAGTGTTTATAATTTAATAAATTAAAATAAATTATAATTTTTTAATATTGTGGTATAAGGGCTCAATGTGGCGCTTTTCGTACTGAGGGAATATCGTACATATGTTCAATTCTTAAAGATAGAGAAGCGGTTAGTGCATCCCACTGTTAAAAAAACAAAAGAAATCAAAACTACATACATTTTGCGTTAACATAACAAAATTTGCCTTTAACAGAGCACTGTTAGCTGTTTAACAGTATCTATCTGAACAAGCTGTTTAGCAGCTAATTTTAGGACAAATACCAACTCTACGAGAACCATATCATGCTCAAAGGAAGGTTCCAAAGCCACCTAATATAATCAGCAAAAAAGTCCCATATAAAGTGATATGGTATTGTGAAATTGAAGCTATAAATTTTTTGATTGAAAATTCTGTAGAAGATCTGTGGCCATTTATAAATAGTACATAAATAGTACATTATATAGACTATTTGCAAATGGTAGTCCAGAGGGTACTCTTTCCTAAAGTGGTAGTGGGATAACTGAGCTAATTTTGAGTGTAGAAATTTTCAATTTTGAAAAAAATCGATTTTTGGCCAAAAATATATCAAAAAATTCTCTAGAGAAATAGTGGCCATTTTGGAGCATATAACAAATAGTACACTATACAGACTATATGCAGATGGTACTCTTTGCAACCGTGGTAGTGGGATAGCTCAGCTAATTTTGAGTGTAGAGATTTTTGGCCAAAAATATATCAAAAAATTGTCTAGAGGATCAGTGGCTATTTTGGAGCATATAACAAATAGTACACTATACAGACAATATGCGAATGGTAGTCCAGCGAGTACTCTTTCTTACCGGTAGTGAGATAGCTGAACTAAATTTGCGAGTTGAGATTTTCAGAGATGACTCTTTCCAACGGTTGTAATGGGATCCCGATATTTAGAAGCCCTTCTTCTTAAATAAAATAATAGCTACCAAATTATTTTTTCAAAGTTTTAAGATTAGATAGATCATAGCAAGGAAGACTATTTTAATTCAATAGAGATATCTGACTTAGTTAGGAAAACGACCTAGCTTCTCGCATGGTTGGAACCGAGGCCTACCTCCTTCGAACTTGATCATTATGTGGACAGTCATACAGCAATCAAAGCTCTGAGATCCCACCTCGTCAAATCAAATGGCATCAGGAGTTGTGTGGACTCTTTACACCAAATACGTCGGTACAACAGCTACCACTACTGGGTTTCGGGCCACTGTCACATAGTGAGAAACGAAAGGGTATCGCAGATGTCTGAGAAGGAGACGATAGAGAAGGTACATGCACTCCTACAAGAATACTTTTTCAAATTTGAAAAAGCAGCAAGGGATTCAACAAACCATATGTGGTCCAACATGTCTCAATATTCGTGTTTGACAAGAGAACGGTTTGCACTCTAACAGGATACTGCACTATTGAAGTCTTCCTTCAAACTGGGTAACACAATGCGTCATATGTAAAGTTGCCTGTGTAAAGTTGCCTGTGAACCGCAAGCTACACTCCAACTTTACCTGACCTAACTATCGAATCAAATTGAAATTATTGGAAACAAAAACATGGTTAAGAGTAACTTGTGATTTCTGTGTTAAGAATTTAATTCTTATAAGCACTTTAAAGTATTAATCTTGTTGTGCCAGACTTATTCTAAATAAATAAATATATAACGTATCACTTAGAATCTTTAGATAAGACGGAGAAACATACGAGTTGGTTGTGTATTAAAAAAATCCGTGATAGTTTTGATGAATTTTATTACAATTTTTCAGTTGGAAGGGTGACTTAACAGTCGAGTGGGTAGTATACTAGACTATTAGCGTAAGGGTCATGGTCATGTGACACTACACCGATCATAAAGTTATTGACCTCGTTTATAATTGAATAGAATTTGTAATTGTATTGTAATTAATAATTTAATTAATAAATAAATAAATAAATTAAGTTGAAAAATACTTACCACATTAATCCTGCGCAAATCTGCTAATCCATATAAGAAATCGTATCCAATTAAAGTTGTTTTTTTTTTTGTTGCACTTTAACTGTTATTAAAACAGCTTTCACAGGAACTGTGATGCAATTTTAATTTACATTGAAAGTTAAACACTTTTTGTTTTTGAATTTTACTAAATTTCCAAATAAATCAGGCTTTTTAAAGATTTTTTTATGTTTTAAATAAATTGTGTATGTTTTTATATTTTAGATTTTTTATATACACTTGGAATTATGATTAAAATTGCTTTTTTATGCTTTAATTTAATGTAAATTTACTTTTATAGAAAGTTTAATATTCAAATCCTTTCTTTGAAAGTTAGGTTAGGTTAGAGGACGTGTTCTTGTCAATTAAGACAAGTACAGTACCCGGAGGTCGAATTGACCCATTGTACAACGTCTTAGTTTCTCACACCACTTATGTTGTGTGTGTTAATTTTATACATGAGTGGTGGGACATACAGTTTAAAGTCGACTCCGAACGACAAATTTTTGAGAAACTTTTTTCATGGCAATTTTATTTACTCTCAGAAGTTTTGCCAGATATCTGCTGAGAGGAAGTCGCCGAAGAAATACTTTTTGTATTTTGTCTGGATGTCTGGCCTGGGGCTCTAACCCTGGCTTTACGTGTAATAAGCCAACACACTACCTACTAGACTATGGCGACTAACTTTCTTTGGAAACTCTAATGATTATTTTTTTTTCGAATTAGTTTGAGATTTTAATAACATTTTGAAAATATTTTTTTTATAAAAATTTTTTCTTTCATATTTTTTATTAATTTTTTTATTTTTTTAATATATTTTTTCTCTTTTTATTTTAATTTTATTAATTCATTTTTTAAATTTTTTTATTTATTTTTAATTTATTGTTTTTTTTACTTTATTTATTGATTTTATTTTATTTTAATGACTTTAATATGAAAAACAAATTTTTTGTGTAGAATTTTTTATTAAATTTTTCTCAATATTGCGAAACGAAATGGATGATGATAAATATTTTATGTGACTTTAATTTTTTTGTTGCTTTTGATGTCAATCGTTTAAACATTTTTATTTCATTTTTTATTGGTTCTTCTTTTTTTTAATTTTGCGCAATAATTTGATTTTTCAACAACAAAATTTTACTCACTTCAATTCTTTATATTTTTCCATTATGTTGCATTATTGCTTAAATTTTGCTGTTGTTGCTGATGTTTGAAAATCCATTTATTATGGCCATAATGTGTAGAAAAGCAAGACTAAGTTGCAAGGAGTCTAGAAGAGAAAAATAATCTTATTATTTACTGGTCATTTCATTTATCGACTGCAGGATAAGCAGCATATTATGGCAAAATTTAGCAGCACAACATTTAACATTTGAACATGTCGGCATGTGGTTAAAAGGAGGACAAGAAAAACTGGTATCTAAACTTTATTAAAAGAAGACTTTACAGAGAGTGTAAGAGAGAGAGAGAGAGAGTGAAAGTAAGAGAGGTTGAAACTGTAGCAATTTATAAACACAATTAACGCAACACAGCATGCACAATAATTTTGCAATTGCAATAAGCTGCAGGCGTATTAATTATAAGAAAGACAGCAGAAGCAAGGCATAAGCAAAACAAATGGTGCCCCTAAAACATTTTTCTTCGGCGATTTTTGTATTTCACGCAAGGCGTTTTTAAAACCTCTATTTCATGCATATTATTGTATTGACATCATTAATCCTCTCATTGTGAGCACTAATTCTCTCAATGCTGCGTATAAAAATAGAAAATAGCTGAAAAGCAAATCAAGGGAATCGTTGTCGCGCTGCCTTGAAAATAATCACTTCCATATACAGCCATGTATTCTATTTTTGAAAGATTGCTGTGTTTGCTGTGTTGCGTTTATTGTGTTTAAGGCACAACAAAAACCCCAAAACCACAAACAGAGATAAAAAATCATAAAAACAGACAGTCAGCAGCATCCCAATAAAACGGTCACAGCACGCTGTTTGGAGCTTTAAATGAACAAAAGATATTTCAAAGAAATGAAACGCACACTTGCAACACATAGCTTCAAAGCAACAGCAACGTTGTCTATAAGCTTAGCTGATGACTGAAAGAAAACAAAAAATCAATAAAGAAAACACAGATAACAACACATGGTTTAGCTCATGCAGGTCTTAGGCGAAAAAAAAATCAACATCAGCAAAAGCATTGAAGAAAAACAAAAATGTTTATTAAGAGGGTACAAAGGAACCAGTAACTGAATTTGCCACTTTAAAACTGACAATGTTTTCATAAGAAGAACCCTTGTTTCCACTCTTTTCTTCTCTCAAACATTCTCTGATTTTAATGCTTTTAATTCAAACACGCTTTTTATTACTTTATTATTGTTGTTTTCTTTTAATTTTTTTTCTCAATTCATAAACAAACATTTTATTGTTGTTGTATGCTTTACTACCACTACACAACCACACTCAGTTATACATGTAAAGTTTACATTGTAAACATAAACTTGACTCTCACGGTGAGGAAGAAAGAAAGAAAAATAGCGGTTGTTTGCAAGAGCGAAATAATAAATAAAATGCTTGCTTTAAAAACCTCTGCTCATTAATATCGAAAAAACCGTTACAGTAACTAAGCCAGACGAAGAGCTCAGCGAAACTAAATGCCATACGGCTGATAACATATAAAAACAGTCTTTATTTAGTTGTGTCAATATTTTAGTGTACAGAAACATGTTTCTCTGTGATAATGTTGATGACAACATGCTGCTGTTAACGAGATGCAAAAGTTGTTTTCTTGATTCTAAGTGATGTCGTCACCATTAGAGTTTGAAATTAATTTATACAAGAAACAAAGCGTGAAACTTATTGCACGTGCCATCGAACTTGTTGTGTTTTTATTTGAAGTAAAACATATCACTGTGATATGTTGCTTGAATTTTAATGCTGTGCACATGACGCTAAAAATGATGTTTGAATTTTAATATTAAAGGCAACATTACTACTTAAAACGAAATATTTTAAGATAAGAAATGCTGTAAACATTTCAGACAAGTCTGATATGCACAGCATTTCAGCATTTCCTCATACCGAAAATTGTTTATTGAGTGAGGCACGGAGGTACGGAGTATCAAACAGTTTTGGGTTGTTTTAGAAAAAATGTAAGAGAGAAAGCAATTTATAAACTTAGTACTTCTAATTATAATCACTAGACTAATGCATCTGTGTGTTTAAGATAATTAATAATTCAAACAAAAACGCAATATTTTAACACCAAATAGTGTTACCTATACAATTACGCAACATGTTGCTGATAACATGATGCATAATTTGTTTTCTGGATTCTTATTGCTGTCTGCAACATTATTGGTTTAAAAAAATGGTTCACACTATAAACAAAACTTAGCAAACATGTAAAACTTATTGCATATGCCATCGAACATGTTGTGTTTTTGTTTGAATAATAAGGCGTATATTGGAGCCAACCTAGAAACTTAAACTTAAAATGTTGCATATCACATGTTGCGAAAGCCAATCTGTGGATTCTAATGCTAAAGGCAACATTATTCGTAAAAATGAATTGTTGTAAGAAAAGAAGTGCAATAAACATATGAGACACGTGTCAGTGACAAAATTGTTAGTAATGTATGCCATTTCACCATGAATAGATCAACATACGAATGTTGCTTCCGAATTATTCACATTTGTGATCAGATTTAGAATATTTCGAACGGGCTGTAATCGCCGTAGTCTAGTAGGTAGTGTGTTGGCTTATTAGACTTAAGGCCACGGTTCAAACACCAGTTCAGACATCAAAACGAAAATATGAAAAAAATTTCTTCGGCGACTTCCTTTCAACAGATTTTTGACAAAAACTCTGAGACGAAATAAAATTGCCATGTAAAATTTCTCAAAAATCTGTTGTTCGGAGTCGTCTCTGTAGTCGTTAAACTGTAGCTCCTGCCACTCATGTATAAAATTAACACACACAACATGACTGAATGGTTGTAATTACCAATTATGTATGTATGTATGTATGTAAAGTTTCTCTATGACCAATTATGTATGAATGTATGTAAAGTTTCTCCAAAATCTGTCGTTCGGAGTCCCACCACTCATGTATAAAATTAACACACACCACATAAGTGGTGTAAGAAACTAGATCATAATCCTGACTGAAGGGTTGTAATGACCAATTATGTACGTAAGTATGTATCACATGGATATAGTAACAAACGGAATTATTAATTGGGATGTGAAGAGAGGTAATAGATTTTCAAAAGTTGCTAATTCGCCCTGATATTGCTTCATCGAATCGTTCTTCTTCAATAATGTTGAAAAACGGTTTCTTACTAGCAAAGAAGCAAGACTTCGTGCTATGACTATTGATTTTTACGTTCATTTCTAGAATAGGGCATAGTAAACATCTGGTTTCGAGAAAGACGATGTCGTATGCCATATGACATCTTCTACGTATTGTATCTGTAGGTATCTACTGCCTGTTTTGTTATGTGTAAGCCTCGTTTCAATGCACCTTTAAACTAAAGGCTCCGTATGCTTTAATTCAGCCCGATTTTTTTCATTCGATATGTATGGAATTTGATAACCATTCCATTAAAGAATCAGTACAACAACTTGCTGCTTGAATTTAACATAAAATTTCTCTTTAAATATATCATGGATAACAAGCGTTCACTGTATTCATTTAGATACTGTATGTTCTTATACGTGTGTATGTATTTAAAGTTACTTATCATTGTTGGTCTTCCATTTGTGTAGGGTTTCCAAACCAATGAATTGCATTCATTTACATTAAAACGTTATACAGACTCATATAGAGACGACGCTAAGGGAGAACAGAGAAATTGTAAGGAGACTAGAACAAAAATCAGAGATTTTTATTAAACACATACAATGGCAATACATGTGCACTTTAAATGAGATATGAAAAAAGGAGAAGGTATAGGACACTTATAAGAGTGCGGAAAATTAAAAAATTAGTCTGCATTGTACCTTGGCCGTGTAGATATTTTTCTGATATTCAGTCTTTTCATGGATTTATTGAGTTGCAAGCTGCAGTAACACTTTAGATATGTGATGTTCATCCAATAAAATACCTTTTAAATCGATTGGCTTTTGGTACAATTTCTTCTTCTGCTTTTTGCAAAATTAATGGGTCGGCCATCTAACGTTTTCTGATTTAACAGATAATTAGTTGTATCCTTCCGCTGAACGAATATGGTTGTGTATACGCTTGAACAACGTTGGGAAATATTGCAACATTACTTTGAAAATCATGGTAATGTTGCAGAATGTGTGCGAAAATTGCGTACGGATTTTGGAAGAAAAAAAGCACCGTCAGCTCCGTATGTTCGTTATCTTGTGAAAAAAGTGAATGAGACTGGCATCCTCATCGATAAACCAAAGCGTGAAAAGCCAAAAACAGTGCGTACACCCGAGAATATTGCTGCTGTAGCAGAAAGTGTGCGTGAAGCGCCATCAACATCAGTTCACGTTCTCAACAATTGAACATTTCGGAGACATAATTGAGACGAATTTTGCATAAAGACCTTGGTATGACGCCATACAAAGTCCAATTGGTTCAGGAGTTGAAGCCAATTGACCATCCAATGCGTTTTCGCTTCGCTAAGTGGACCTGCGATCGACTTACAGAAGGTGCCGATTCAGATGAAGCTCATTTTGATCTTGGCGGCTATGTAAACAAGACAAATTGTCGTATTTGGGGCATAGAAAACCCGCACGCATACATTAAAAAGCCGACGCACCCAAAACGAGTCACTGTTTGGTGCGGATTTTGGTCCAGAGGCATAATTGGGCCATTTTTCTTCGAAAATGAGCAAGGCGATCGTTATCGGGACATGTTGAACGAATTTTTGTTAACAAAAATTGAAGAGGCGGATATTGGCAACATTTGGTTTCAACAGAACGGCGCTAGGTGCCACACAGCCGAAGCTACACTCTATGTTTTGAGTCCTGTTTTTGAAGATCGCATTATCAGCCGCAGAGCTGATGTCGTTTGGCCACTTCGGAGCTGCGATTTGGCACCGTTGGACTATTATTTGTGGGGTGCCGGCAAAGATAAGTGTTACGCCGACAAGCCAGAGACAATTGACGCGTTAAAGGACAATATTGGTGAAACCATTGGTGAACTGCAGCTGCACACAATCGATAATGTGGTTAAAAATTGGGCCGATGGTGTGGGGCTACTTCATGGCCAGCCGAGGCAGCCATTTGTATGAAATTATTTTCCATTATTAACCGGAAGGATTGTACTTTCTAATAAAAAAAGGAATTTGAGAAAATATTCAGTAGTTTTTTTTTAAAGCATTTTCGAAAAAAAACGTTATTTGGCGGACCCTTTATAATGATCCAGTGATTGACAAAAATGAACATTGTTTACTCAATGGAAGCAAGAAAAAATTTGGAGAATAAAACAATTCCGGGTGTGTTTTGAAAAACAAATTTTAGTAGAGAGAAAGAGGTGATAGCTACTCAGTATTATAGCCCTTACCATAATGCTTACGCATATGTGTGTTTAACCCTTTAATGACCGATGTTGCCTATAGGCAACATTGTACATTTTTGTTCATAAATTCCGTAATTTTTAATTTTTTTAAAAGATTTTTTTTTGCAAAAAAGCTTGGTTAAAAACGTGTGAAACCAGAATACGTAGGACTCTGAATTTAATATCACTTCATATTTAGGCCATGACTAACTAACACATGTTCTTAAAAAATTTTAGCTCTAGCCCAAAAAATTCGGGCATGAAAGGGTTAAGGACTTAAACAAACGAAAAATAAGCTTTGCAAACCATAATCAATTTTTCAATTTTAAAACAGCATTTTAAATGCAAACTTTTTATTTTGCAGGTGCAAGAACTTCAGTCATATCAGACTCTTAGGGGCTATTGATATTTAATGTTTGCGATAAAGTCTCCGTAGTCTAGTAGGTAGTGTGTTGGCTTGTTAGATGTGAAGCCACGGTTCCAACTAAACGAAGTATGGAAAAATATTTCTTCGGTGACTAAGCAGATTTCAGGCAAGAACTCTAAGAGTCAATAAAATTATCATGATTAAAACTCATGTATAAAATTAACACACGAAACATAAGTGGTGTGAGAAGCTAGGTTGTAACCCTAACTGAAGGGTTATAATGACCAATTATGTATGCAAGTATAGCAAGCTTCCAGTCCTTCTGTTTGTTCCAGTCTCCATACTATGTTAGCAAGGCCCCTTGATCTGTGACAACCGTGCTGATTCTAGTCCCTAGTTGCTCTTGTAATTCTAGGGTTTACTTAGGACATGCCCCATCTACATTGTATAAATATACACTTGAGGTATAGGATATCAAATGCTATCGGCTTTGGTGCGTAATAGACCACCACACATATTCAATGTATCAAATCTATACGGTGGATTCGACCATACGAAGATTATATGAAGATGAGCCAAAATATTTTACTGAACGGATCTAGGAAGAGTAACTTAAAATATTCATTTAATCAGGGAAAAGTTTCTTGTTTAATGGACTTTAATTCCTTTACTTTGTTTTAATTTTATTAATCAGGCAAATGAGTTGCTCCTACCTCCCTACAAATAACCTACAAACTTACAAGGCCATTCAACGTACGTACGTATGTATTTCCTTCCCCATAAACTCACAGAGAATATTTAACGTGCATCAAAGCTAATAACATCGCTGCTTCGCAATATTATTAATGTAGCATCGTCCTTCATTTCCATTTCCAATCAGCAAACAATAGCCATCAAACCATGAACAGATTTGTTGAGATGATAACATTCGCTATACTTTGTTTAAGACGGTCAAATTGAAATACTTCACTACACTGTTGTGCTCTCATTAATTTATATCGCATACGAATCATATGTGTGTATACATATGTATCACACATACATACATATACAAATGTGAATACATATGATAATGACACACATAGGTTAGTTAAAGTGGTGCACTCTCCATGAAGGTAGAGGTCTCACTAAGGGCAGCATTTAGCTCCATTGTGATACCAGAATCAATATTTAATCCGCGGATCAAACATTTCCTTGAGGACACACCAACTCGAGTCCAGAATAAATCTTAATACTGTAGCAAACTTTATCTTAAAGAGCACAGTCAAGGATGCCATAAATATTCGTCTTTTTATGACAAGAGTAGATCATCGCCTCCTGGAGGGTGAAACACAATCTGTTCCTTCTCCTCAGATCTACAGATCCTGCAGAAATCTTTCGATGGAATGCGAAGTTTTTCAGCGTGCCTACTAAAAGAACAATGGTCGATGAGAATCGCTGTTGTGCGATGGATTGCCATGTAGTTTAAGAATAGAGTGAGCTGTTAGGTGTCCTGGTCGCCGTAGTCTAGCAGGTAGTGTGTTGGCTTATTAGACGTAAAGCCAGGGTTCGAGCCCCAGGCCAGACATAAAAACAAACTACAAAAAGTATTTCTTGGGCGACTTCCTATCAGCAGATTTCTGGCAAAAACTCTAAGAGTAAATAAAAATTGCCATGAAAGGTTTCTCAAAAATCTGTCGTTCGGAGTCGACATTAAACTGTATGTAGGTCCCGCCACTTATGTGTAAAATTAACACACACAACATAAGTGGTGTGAGAAACTAGGTCGTAATCCTGACTGAAGGGTTGTAATGACCAATTATGTATGTATGTATGTATGATAGGTTTCGTGGAGAGCCTAGCAATATTGTGCGTATCCTGTAGCTGTCAACGAGATTAAGCTTCCCTGTAGAATGGGTGGATAATATCCAAATTAGCTAAGGCCGATTGCATATACCCTGTAACACGTTAGCAAAGTCGCCGTAGTCTAGTAGATAGTATGTTGGCTTATTAGACGTGATACCATAGTTCAAAAGCCAGGTCAGACATCTCTAACAAAGCAAAATATGAAAACATATTTCCCCGGGGACTTTCTCTCACAAAATTTCTGATAAAAACTCTGAGAGTAATTGAAATTGCCATGAACAAGTGTCTCAAAAAAATTTGTTGTTTGGAATCGACTTTAAACTGTCGGTCCCTACACTCATGTATAAAATTAACACACGCAAAATAAGTGGTGTGAGAAACTAGGTTGTAATCCTAACTGAAGGGTTGTATTGACCAATTATGTATGTATATATGAAACATGTTGGTGATTGTGAGCACCGTACCGGCTCTGGCTAGGCTTCCAGCAATAGAATTTCCAACCCCATACCTCGGAACCCATATAAGAGTTATCTATGAATGATTCTCAGCGACAAGGACGAGCGTTGAAAATACGTTCGATAGAGACCAGTCTGGTTGTCGGAGTAAATAAAGCGATTTTTAGGCCAAACCCAATCGCCGCTTTCAAACTATCTGCAATGGTCAGGCAGCCTACAAAAAAGTTTACTATCAGCACCTTGAAGTCGCCGTAGTCTAAAACTAAACTCTAGGGAAGGGATTAACAATCAAGCAGCAACCAATGGTACGCATCACTGAGGAGTAGTTTGAAATGAAGAGGAGGCATATTTTGCTAGCTAATACAGCTAGAGAATCGCTGAAGTAAAATTTGTAGAATCGAAAGCCTTAATAATTGGCCTAAAGTGTTACAATGCACACAGTAATGCAGTAGATGGGCTTGTAGATTGATGTGCACTTTGCTATGTTGTTTATTGGCTTGCAGTTTATTGCAATTCCTTTGTTTTTCTTTTCCAAAGGACGAAGATGTACGACATTTAAACAACATAACTTACATCAACATTATGTTACATGATCTCCTCACATTCACCTATGAATACTCGTTGCACGTGTTTATAATAAAAACGTATACTCTTGTCACTTAGACTTGATGCTACTAAGCTTGTAAGTATGTACTCGTATATGTTGTATTTGTGTATGTGTATGAGCGATTATTGGAAATATCAATTTTTAACAAACCTAGCCTATGTATGTAATCTTCCCCTCCATTAAATTTGTTTACTTAACAGGAACATTTTCTTTTCCAGTTTTCTCTAATGCCGTTATGATAGTCAACAAATTTTCGTTACTTACAGTATTCATGCCATTTACTTTAGTCAATTCCAATAACAACAACAAAAGCAATACTTTCAAATACGTACTAATGTAAGGCCATTGTAATGTAAGGCTTTATATAGGTGAATAGCTTCATACGGATTTGTGTACTTATATGCAGCTACACCATTCAGTAGTTAAGTTATGTATGCTATATGTAATGTATGCTAATAACAAAACTTTATATTTACATGAAGTCCACCTAAGTCTTAATATGAAAAGCAAGGCTGCCTTAAAAATGTTAGTTGCTTTATGTTTGAACAAAGTATCGTGATTCATAATGCCGCTGTACAAAATATATACAATGTATTCTATTTCGTCGTGTAGTTTAAACGCAGTCAAAAAGCAATCAGGCATCGGATTTATAGTTGATGCATAGTTTGGTTACTTTGCATATCTACATAGTTTATATATAGTAGTAGAACTGCATACAAACTTTGTATTGATACATTTTGAAAGGCAGCCTAATTTTGCTCACAAGTATAATTTTCGACTTAGGCTATTATAGCTTCATACCACAGATATGTGGTTATGCAAAGGCATATATTACCTTACGTCTGGTATAAATAAGCACGTCTATTTTGATCCTGTGAAGTCGCCGTAGTCTAGTAGGCAGTTATTAGACGTGAGGCAAAGGTTCAAACTCCAGGTCAGACATCTCGAGATAAATATGAAAAAATATATCTTCGGCAACTGCCTCTCAGCAGATTTCTAGCAAATACTCTGAGAGTAAATAATAAAATTGCCATGAAAAAGTTTCTCAAAAATCTGTCCTTCAGAGTCGCCTTTAAACTGTATGCATCGCCACTCATTTATAAAACTAACACACACAAGATAAGCGGTATGTAATTGAAGTATATGATTGAAGGCTTGTAGGACCAATTATTCGCAAATGTATGTATGTACGTATGTATGTATGTATGTGTGTATGTATGTATGTATGTATGCATGTATAATTTACTCCAAAGAAAAAGAAGAAATTGAATTTAAAAATTATCTCGCGCTCGCCATTCTCTCCCTCTATTACATTATTCTCCCTAGTTAAAGTGGTTTGCTATTTTGAAATTCATGAAATTTCTTAAATTAATCGATTAATTTGAGAGCCTATATTGATTCCTACATTACATAGGGCTTTAAAGCAATACTAATACTTTAAAAGAACACTAAATATGACGAAAGGAATGATCGAGAAGACGTACGAGTATGCTGCAATTCATTACTGAATGTAATCTTTTAAAAGTGAATTGAATATGAAATTGACATCAAAATGAAATATGGAAAAAATATTTCTGGCAAAAACTCAGAGTAAAATAAACCTGCCATGCAAAAGTTTCTCAAAAATCTGTCGTTCGGAGTCGACTTTAAACTGCAGGTCCCGCCACTCATGTATAAAATTAACACACACAACATAAGTGGTGTGAGAAACTAGTTCGTAATCCTGACTGAAGGGTTGTAATGATCAATTATGTATGTATGTATGAATATGAAATTGAAGATCGTATACACGAACTATTAAAGAGTAGCAAGTTACGCTTCATGACTGTGATAAAAATAAAAATCTATTGAAAACAAAACGAAAACAGAATAATAAGCTTTTCTATTTTTACTTGTTTTTATTTTTATTTGATTTTTTTTATTTTCAATAAAAAATAGTTTTTCAATAACATATTGATGTGTGCATAAGTAATAAAAAGTTGTGAAAAGTACGGTGTTCTGGCATTTTAAACCCACAGAAATAAGTTGGTAAAAACGAACGGAGGCTACCTTATTTGCTGATCATGTTGGCTGATAATCTTATTTAATACTATTCAACGAGTACACGATTTATGTTTTTGCCAACTAAGTTAGGTTAGGTTGAGTTAGTTACGTGGTTATTACAACACTTCATTCAGGATTACAACCTAGTTTTTCACATCACGTTTGTTGTGTGTATTAATTTTATACATGAGTGGCGGGACCTCAAGTTAAAGGTCGACTCCGAACAACAGAGTTTTAAGCAACTTTTCACGGCAATTTTTTTTTTTTGTTTTTTTTGGTGACGTTTGACCTGAGGTTTGAATCGTGGTCTCACGTCTAATAACCCAGCACACTAGCTACTAGACTAAGGCCACCTCAATGACCATGGCTTACTCACAAAATTATAACTCGTTGTTGGTATCTCTTAGCGTTTCTGAGTTTTATGAAGGTGTGAATTCTATTCAAATCACCTCTGGCTAGACACTTTCTGTGAATAAATTTCGGGTGCACAATAATTCGACTTATTAGGTAGCCAAATACCCGACAATGACAGCCAAGCTGTTCTGTGGTTCCCTCTACTTCCTCGTTAGTACAGTTTCTGCAGATGCTAGACGCCAATTTAAAAACTATGCCGGTTAATAACCAGAACGAGTGGCGAAATATAAAGGAGATCGATAGATGTATATCGATTGGTATCGATTTTGATTGATTTTGGTTGTGACCGTCTAAGGTACGGTAAATTTTGATGAAATCAATGAATAATTTTTTGTGAGTGTAATTCTTATTGTACTAATACTGTAAATACTACTTTAGCAAACAAAAAGGAAAGCAAAAAAGAGAAATTGTTGTAACAATTTTTGCTCTTGAGTTCCTGCACTCACTATGTACTTAAGAAATTTTATATTTTCTTATGCAACTTATAAACTATACTTGAGTGTATGTGTGTATGAGTGTCTCCATGCAGCCATAAACAACATTATTATATGGTAAAATATGTGTGTGTAAAAATAAATACTTATGAATACATATGTTGATTAAACATTAAATAAAAAAGGAAGGGGAAAAACTACAAAAAAAGTGTCTACACAACTGGGTGTTGTAAATTGTGATGACGATAATGATGATGTTGTCGAAATCGAAGTCAATAGACATTTTGTTTTTACTGCTGCTGTTCATAGTGTATGAGTAAATAAAGTTCAGAGTTTATTACACACTTGAGTGGACTTCATATAGGTACGTACACATAAGAATACTTTGTTACATCAGACATTCAGGCATTTTCATATTATTTTTCCGATTGACTTTAAAATAATTTTCGTATTGGCTTTTAAACTGTACGTATGCAGTTAAAGGATTAAAAATCAGTGAATAGAAGAAAATATTTTTAATTAAAGAATGGGAAGTAATCAATTGTTTAAAGTTTTTTTATAAATAATTCATTTGAACTTTCAGTTACTTTGAAAGTTTTAAATATGTTTTCAGAAGAATTGCATTCCTTGAAACCTTTTTATAACATTTTTTAATTTTATTAAATTTTTCTTTTGCATTTAACCTTAAACAAAATGGATTTATAAGAATAAAAATTTATTCTTTTTGATTTTAATGAAAAATACTTTATAAAATATATTTCAATCACAAATTCCTTCGTTTTGTATTTAAAATGTAAGGAAAATTTTTGCTTAAGATTACATACTTAAAAGGATTAGAAAACCATATTCCATATTAATTATCACAATTCTTATTCATACGGCATTTACATACATACACAACATACATTACATAATTGGTCATTCGAACCCTCCAGTCGACATTCCAACCTAGCTTCTCATACCACCTATGTTTTGTGTGTTAATTTTATACACGAGTGGCGGGACCTACATACATATACATACACATAGCCACAAAAGTATACATAAGGATAACAAATTTCAGAAATTTTTTAACTAATCCGTTTTCGTTGAAAATCTTTGTAATTGTCTGACAACTTTCCTCGATTTTAAGACGGTCTTGGTTAAAAAATTTCTGAAATCTGTTAACTTTTGTTGACCTGATGTATAAATTTCAGAAATTTTTTTAACCAATCCGTTTTCGTTGAAAATATTTATAATTGTCTGACATCTTTCTTCGATTTTAAAACGGTCTTTTGCATTGGTTCAGAAATTTGTGAAATTTGTTAATCGGATGTATAATTTTGTGGGCCTGTGCAGGGCCCAGTTAAAAAATTTCTGAAATTTTTTTAACCGTACGTATAAGATGACTGTCCTGGGGTGGAACCGAAACCTGACGTCTATTAAGCCAACACACTACCTATAGACGTAGGCGGGACCTACAGCTTAAAGTCAATTACGAACAACACATCTTTGAAAAACTTTTTCATGGCAATTTTATTTTACTCTAAGAGTTTTTGCCGGATGTGTGATGTCAGTATTGACAGGACGGAAGCTTTTGTTTTTTGAAACTGAAAATCAATTTGAAATACTATTTACACTGACTAAAATTAAGCTTAAAATGAAATACCACTCATACGTTTTGACTAGTGCTTAGAAGTCTATATTTAAATTTCTCGACCACAACAGTAGTTAAATAACCGCTGCAATGTAACTACTGCTTTGCAGTTCAATCTATACCACAATTATCTAATGGAATCAAGGGAATTATTCCACAAATTAGCATAGTTAGTTTTTCGCAAATCTCGTCAGTCTTGCAGAGAACTTCAGTCCAGGATAGATTATTCAGTGGATCCGAAGGAAAATACATGCAAATGCCAGTGAATTTAAGTATAATTAAGTGTAATATAATATAAGTATATATGCAGGGCATCAAGCTCCCTTAATTCATTAGATAGCCGTCAGTCTCATATTGAACATTAATTCGCAATGCATTAAACAGTGTATTGCCAAATGTAGAACTGACGTCCTTAGTCCTCAGCATATATGGATTATGGAAAGGTTTTCTTGCAGAATTATTACAACGTAAATGGTTTCCAATCAAAGACATACAAACACTACTCCTACTTACACCTTCTTACAATACATTTCAAAGTTCCAATACAATGAAAAATATGATTTGGCACAGTTACCTTAGTACTGGCCGTATATAATCAAAAAATGTTATTCAACTTAAGCTGAATTACGCAGCTTTAATTCAACTAATCGAGCATCGCAAAAACATTTCTAGGTAATTCATTAATTGAAAGCAACCGAGTGTGATATCATGCGATATAAATAATCAACTAGAATATCATGATCAGGGTGATAGTGATTGCCGACAACAATGATTGTATTAAATTATCGAAAAGTAGTGTATTTTAGCGCCAGCGCACGTTGTCATACGTCAATATGCGATTATATAGAAAAAAGTTTATTTAAAAAAAAAAATATTGGGAAAAAGTGATAAAATAATAAATTAGAGTGATAAATAATATAAAAAACACTTATAGCTTAAGTGATTTAACACTAACGAGACAAAATAAAAAGTGATCATGACGATAGTAATTACCTGCTCCAAAGATTGTATTAAAATATCGAAAAATAACGAATTTTTCAACAAATTTGAGTTTAACTATGCGTCAGAATGCGTCAGTATACGTCAATATGCGTTGCCATACGGCAATATGCGTTTACATAGAAAAAAGTCTATTTTCATAAATATATTAGGAAAAAGTGATAAAAATTAAATTAGAGTGATAAATAATATAAAAAACACTTACAGCTTAAGAAATGCTACCCCTACCAAGTGTGTCCCACATCTCATTTCATTAGGAGTGCACGAACGTTTCTAAAATAAAAAACATAACTTACTTATAACTTTTATTATGTAATAATATTATAATTCATTAAAATTAAACAATTTCAAATAATTCTATAACTTCTCCTGTCAGTATTAATGCTTCAATCGGGTGCCACTTGAAGGGTTCTTAACATAAGAATACTTGCCCATGTAGCAGATCAGTTTAACACTTTACCCATATAAAATATGTAAGTAAGTATAACTAAGTATTCTTCCGAAACTTTTATATTAACTCTTGTTGTAACATCCTTTTAGTGATACGATTACGACAACTTTCTTTTTTATGGAACTCATTGTCAACAGCTTCTGTTGCCTACTGTTTCTATTTTTTTTCTTCTGCATGGTTGTTCCGCAAATAGACAGAGAAGAGAGTGAAAGACATAAAATAATTAAGAAATTGACAAAAAAACTATTCTTGTAAAGTAAACTCAACCGACACCTGAGTCAAAACACAACAAGAGCTAAAGAAAAACAAGAAAGAAACTCATCCTACTAAAGTGTAATAGAGTAACGCATGACAGCATGAGAGATGCAGGTGACACGACGCATACAATATGAGTGAGTGTATGAATATTTTATATGTTTGCCATACATTCTTAACTAACTTGTCTGCATGTATGTATGTAAGTTTGACGAAGTTATGCAAACATGCGAAAGTTTATGGAGCAAAGGAAAAGAAAAAGATTTTTCTATTAAGAAATTCAAGGCAAAGAGAAGTGAAACTAAATCCAAATAAGCTGTCTTGTCAACATGTCATCGTTTTTCTTAGTATTTGTAGGTTTTTCTACGTAACTGAAAATTGTTTTTTAATTACATTTAATTTGGAATTGTTTGAAGATTTTAAAAAATACAAGACTATTCAGAGTATTTAGTAAAAAAGAATATATTTTAGGGGTGGAGGGTAATGTTCACTGCGAGACTGCAAGTCTCAGCCTAGATTGCTTTTTTATACAGTTGTTTGCCTTTAAGAGCTTATGAATACTGGATAAATGCTACAAAGACTGTCTGTAAGTGATTGAGCTTATAAAACATTCATCAGAAGATATCATGACCCGACAAATGGAGTTGTTGACAGCTCATTATATAAAAGCCATTTGGACAGAACCAGTAAACTCTATAATTATGAGAAAAGCTATGGGAAAAAGCCATTTGGATGGAACCTTTATACATCACAATTTTGAGAACGACTCTGCAATGAAACTTAATACCACTAGTGCCATTCGAACACTTAGCTGCTGTGAGGCTGCATGAAGTTAGTATGGGACTGTCGAGATAAACTGAATCAGCTAGACAGGGAAATCGTTACGAACTAGATCCTCATACCACTTGTGTTGTGTGCGTTAATTTTATACATGAGGGGTGGGACCTACAGTATAAAGTCAGCTCTGAGCGTTAGATTTTTTAAGAAACATTTCATGGCAATTTTTACTTTAATCTCAGAGTTTTTCCCTGAAGATTGCTGAGAAGAAGAGGCCGCCGAATAAAATATTTTTCATATTTTGTTTTTCGTTCGACATGTCTAAGCCAGGTGTTGAACCACACACTCACGTCTAATAAACCAATACACTACTTACAAAACTATAGCGAATTATGGATGTATGCTTACATAATGGCTATCTATCGGTTTGAATTTGAACCACCGGCTATTTCGCATCTGTCAATACTTATGTCATTCTATTCTGTCACAAAAATTCAGTAGATTATCTCCACTGAATATAATGAATCGATTCACGCTTGAGCAACGTTGGGATTTATTGGGCCAATGAGAAACTGCACGATGTGTCGATTTTCATCTTGGTGGGTACATTAACAAGCAAACTTTCCGTATTTGGGGCTCAGAAAACCCACAGAAGCCAATGCACCCATTATGAGTGACTATTTGGTGCGGCTTGTGGAGCGAAGGCATCATTAGCCCATATTTCTTTGAAAATGAGGAAGGCGCAACCATTACGGTCAATGGAGACACCTATTGCACCACGATAACGGTTTTTTTGTACCCGCTCTTCATCGTATTGCTGTCAATAATGTTTGGCTTCAACAGGATAGTGCAACGTGCCACACATCTCATGCCACAACCGATTTATTGCGTCAAACGTTTGGTGACGGTTTAATTAGCCGCAATGGTGGTGTCTATTGGCAGCCAAAAAGCTGCGATTTGACAGAGTTGGACAATTTTCTGCGGCGCGCCGTTAAAGAAAAGTGTTATGCCGACAAACCAGAGACAACTGAGTATTTGAAGGCGAACATTCGTGATACCATTGCCACGATACGATCCCATACACTCGAAAAAGTGCACGAAAATTGATCCGTTCGAATGAGATACTGTGAGACCAGCCATATGAATGAAATAATACTCCATTTCTAAGCGGAACAATTGTGCTTCACAACAAAAAAAATTAATTTGGCAAAACTTCAAACAATTTTATATTTTATTCTATTTTTAAATTTAAACTTTTAAGTGGCCCACCCCATATATACATGATAAATCCATAACCATCACTTGAGATTCAATTCAACACAAATAAATCCAATTTTACTTTAAATTTCGATTGAAAAACAAAAAAAATACAAACGGAAAACGTAGAATTGAATGTTTGCAACTATAAAGATAACGAGTTCATTCCACTTCATGTTTTGGTTTTCCATTTATATGCCACTTTTTTTCTTTACAATTTTTATTTGTAGCGAAGTAAGCTTTCAATCAAACTGATGATGGTGTTGTAATAAACAAAATACGAGTAAAAAAACGTGGCATAGACATACGAATTCACATAGCCATGTGAAAATTTCAAAACTGGGTTATAAAAAGTGTTAGAAGAACTTGCGTAAAAAAATGTTTGCAAGCGAAACGAATGAATGTATGGCTGGAGAGAATTTCGTTTTCACAGATCAATACTTTAACACACACAAACGAAAGCTACAATGTAATTATAAGCCATGCTATTTCACACTCCCGAACACATACACGCATTTAAATATTTAAATATATGCATATGTACGTATGTATGTATTCGTTACAAACTTTTTTAACACAAACACTTATTGGGAGGGCCAAAATGAAATTTTCATTTCGAATTCGTTTTTATTTCCTTCGCTTAACAGCTTGTGATGACTTGTAAGCTGTGCTCCAATCAAAAAAAAACCTAGAGTCCCAAAAATAGTCACTTTTTGTAGAAGAAGAATTTAATAAAATGTTTGAAATTGTTCTTGTAAGATACATACATATGTATGTACGAAGGCAGAGAAGAAAAACAGAGAAATTTTAGAAAGCGAATAAAGAAACGTATAAATTCGCACATATGGAGATGAAAAATGCAACGTAAATAATGAAAGAAAAACTAAAAACGTTTTGAATTTGTGACAGAACAGACTACTAACCCAAAGAGACCAAACTATCTACTCGAATTGTGAAAACTGCAATTTGATTAGAAGATAGAAAAAAAAACTCCAGAAGGAAAACTGGAAGATAAAATGAAATAAATTTCTTTTAAAAGCAACATTAATATTCTAAAAACTTTTCGGGTCATTATTACAACTTGCCGTTAACTAAAGTGAGGATTTTGACGGCCAGATAAATTGTTTTTCATCATAATAAGTGGACAATAAGGTACAAGTGAACATTAAGCTAAAGGGCAGATCATTCTACTGGTAACTTTTAAAGTTAAGTTTATGTTTGAAGTTGCCATATTATATATTATTTTCAGTATGGCAACTTCAAATATAAACAAAATGATGAAACACAACAACAAAAAAGAAACCCGACGTTGCCACTGCGTTTAAATAAAACTTGTTTTATTTGAGCAATGTTATCGACATTGCTCCGCTACTGCCATATTTTTGAAAAAGTTAACTTTACGTCATCTGTAAGTTGTAATAACGACGTAATTTAAAGGTGACTTTAAAGTTCACTTTAGCTAAAGTTACCTTTAACTAAACCCAAGTTTAACGGCAAGTTGTAATAATGGCCCTTAGAGCGATTGTTGCCATCAAAAACAGCTAAATATGTGCCTACAAATCAGCTGGTAATGAAGTGAATCGAATTTCTTAAAGTGAAAACGACATTTAGGAAAATACAGTCAGCATATAGAAGCATATAATATACGGCCGAATCATCATCCCTATACAGTCTTCCCTACAGATGTTCATTTTATATTCATTCATTAAAGATTTCAAAGTAATATTCCAGATATTCTCGCCGACCATAACAGCAACACCATACTCTATCATCCAGTAAGTCATACTGACGCAAATCTTCTTATATAAAAAAGGAATGTGTGTTTATTTGTTTGTGGGTTTGTTTGAAGTCTATAGACGGCTAAACGGCTAAACCGATTTTCTTGAAATTTTCACAGTATCTTCCTGTATGTCTGGAAGGAGTTATAGGCTACTTTTTATGTTGAAATAGGCAAATAAAATAAAATAAAACAAAATAAATAAAAAACGTATGAGTGTTATTGTCTAAAAAAAATATTACGTATACGTCACCCGTCAGCTCTATGTAATCGTCTTCTTATATATAAAAATGAATGTGTGTATATTTGTTTGTGGGTTTGTTTGTTTTTTCTTGAAATTTCAACAGTACCTTCCTATATGTCTGGAAGAACTATAGGCTGTATGTTTTAAAATTTCAAGTAGGCGAGGTGCCACGCCCACATACCCAATAAGTATTTAATGTCGCATATCTCATAAACTGCAACAGCTAGAGTCCTCAAATTTTGTATGGACGACTTTGACGTGTATATGAACAAAATGGACGGATTGGCTATAGTGGGCGTGTCACCTCCCATCCGACAGGTGGCGCCACTGAAAATTACTTAAAATCAATTAAATCGTAAACTGTGCATTTGATCATGTTATGATCTTTAGCAAAATTGTTGCGCATGAGCCTACGAAGGGTTCTAAGTTGGTATGACCAATTTCCGACAGGTGGTGCCACTGAAAATTACTCAAAATGAATGAAATCGTAAACTGTACATTTTTTAACAAAGTTGTTGCGAATGAGTCGACGGTGGTTGGTGCAATGAAGTTTCGATGGATGGCGTCACTGAAAATTATTCAAAATGAATGACAAGCAAATGGACGACCTACACACCAAGCACAGCAGAAAAGAGCATTACAAGCCTCAGAATCAGACAAGCATTGAGACCGGAAAATCTTCGAGTATATGCCGGTGAGACTCGTTCGCTTGAACGACTTGAATAACGAGAAGTGAAATTAGAAACTGATCGAATACGTACTACTCAGGCCCGTTCATTTAAATCATCAGGACAAGGGAAACAAAATCAATAAAATGATTCAAAATTAATTGGACATTTGTGTAATGTCTTTCCTTCAAATTTATTTTAGTTGGTGGCGCAGCAACACGCGCAGGGTACAGCTAGTTCAACATAAAAAATGGAGACGAATTGATTACATGAGTCAATACAAGGCTGATACTTTTGCTGCCTGTAGTTTTACATCAAAAGACGGGGACGGGAAAGATGATTTTATGAACAGACTGCTCGGTGCTAAACTAGATACGGAAGTATTTCAAATCATATGCACCGTACTGCAAGAAATAAAATTTTGTGATGTTA
Source organism: Sarcophaga subvicina (assembly GCA_936449025.2). Taxonomy (NCBI): domain Eukaryota; kingdom Metazoa; phylum Arthropoda; class Insecta; order Diptera; family Sarcophagidae; genus Sarcophaga; species Sarcophaga subvicina. The sequence goes on from OW388084.2 coordinate 28,922,252, forward strand.
CAAGGAGAGATGCAAAGATAACTATCACAAACCGTGTAAGAAGGAGATGCTTTTGGAAGATAGAATGCTTATAGCCAAAGTCTATTTCAAAAATCACCCAACCTAAGCAAGGTAAAGTCACAAGAAAAAATTTTCCATGAGCTTTTATCAAACGGTTCGTTGTCTATCAAATGACTCCAGGCATTAGCAAGACTGTTCGGGTTATTTATTTATTAATTGCAATACAATTACAAATATATTTTAATTATATACGAACGGATTAACTTGACCATATGCTCGGTGTAGTGTCACAGAACAGAGTCGCTGGGAATCGAATCCACGACCCTTACGCTAATAGTCTAGCACACTACCCACTAGACTACCAGAGCACCCACTGTTCGGGTTATACTCTACGAATTGATCGTGATATATAGTCACATAAATTTTCCAAAAAAAAGTTAAAATCGTTAATTTTATTACGACTTTTCTAGCCATGAATGTCTCATAGCACCATCAAGTACGACTCTAGACGTAGTAGTACAAGTGGTAGTAAGAGGTGTATAAGGCTTACATTTACATAGTAAGTCTTTCCATCACGTCACAATAGCAATAATATGAAAAGTGCTTAGACAATCGCTGATAAACCAATTCAAGTCCCATCGAACATAACTACAAGTTGATCCTGGAAACCATATCATATGAGATGTAATCAAATTTGATCGACAATCACTAAGCAACTCGAATTTGAACACTTTAACTAGCGAAACTAATGGCTAAACTGCCAGTCTCAGTTCCAGTCTGAGATTTATTTGCCATGTTACTTTGACTACTAAAACCAATGCAAATGCAAGTACAAGTAATGGGAATATTAAATGGACTCAAAGATTGAAAACCCTTCAAATACCCGGCAAAATCTTTTTAAATGGCATGGGTATTTTAATGGCATTATAAGCTCTGTAAAGAAAACAACTTTACAATGTCAAAAATGATTTCTTTTTTAATTTTTCTAAACAAATTTGTCTCAAACCAAAGGGCGTCTGGAGTTGTATGGTCTCTCTGCACCGTATACGTCAACACAACACCAGCCTCTATTGGATTCCGGGCCAATATGGCATAGAGGAGAATGAAAAAGCAGACGAACTGGCACGAAAGGAACCAGAGATATTTGAGGAAGAGACGATAGAGAGCATATATACGCCCCTACAAGAACACTTTTTCAAAATGGAAGAAAAAGCAGCATGGAATTTAACAAATGGTATTTTGAAGTCTTCCCTGTATTGTGACAGCCAGTATCTTGTGTACGACTTTAAGCAGAAGAATTCCTTATCACTTGCTGCAATATTTCAAGTCACTACCAACACCAACCAGGTTACAGAACTTCAAAACTTCTGAGCCGATCAGTAGACAACAGAAAAACTAAGGAACTACTTGAAGTCAACACTAACAGAAATTTTACCTAGACACTGTGCGGTTGGCAGTTTAGCTGACAAAGTCGGTCTGCGCCACTAGGATTACTGCAGAAGCTATCAGGATGTATAAGAAACAGAATAGATACCACAGCTCTGTGGTGGGTCAACTTGACCTCCGGGTACTGTACTTGGCTCATTTGGCAAGTACACGTCCCCTAACTTACCACACCTCTTATGCTAGTGCCCTGCACTTTAGAACAGACGTAATCGGTTTTGTATGACAGAACGTTTCAAGATCTGGGCATGGTGGCGAACGCGCCACTAGAGGATCTGATAAGTTTCGTACGGAGCTCGAGATGGCACTAACGGATCAAGACAACGGCTTACCTTACGCTTGGTAATACAATGGGCCATATGGGCCACCCAGTGAAATTTCCTGTGAACGGCATACATTCCCGGTAACCTTACCTAACCTAACCGGAAAAAAATGTTTCAGCTTTGTAACGTTTATTAATCTGTGTTACCTGGAATATGAGGAATACCTATGAATTCCAAATTACTTCGAAAATGATTTTCTTGTTTTTTATTAAAGCGGACAAAAAAATAAGAAAATTATTCATTACACTTTATATTATAACGTCCTTTAGATTCTCTATCAATTTTAAAATATTATTCATGTTCTATATTTCCATTTGAAGCATTCAACCCATCATCACTATGCTTACACTCTGTTCATTTTTTAATGTAAGAATTTCACCAGCAAAATGGCTTTTTAATAGTCTCCCATGATGGAATTCAAGTGTCATTCGTTTCTTCTTTTTTATTACTGCTCGCTCTGTGTAAATGTCAAAGAACTCTTCGTTTTAAATGCATACATAAAATGCCAATGAGTGCGTCCTATACTACTCTTTCTCTCGTCAATTGAAAATGAACTAAATTTCGTTCAGTTTCTCTTTTTCTAACTTTTTTCCGTTCTTTTTTGTTGCTTTTCACTCATTGGAAACCATTTGTGTGTGCCAAATTCAAATTCAAACTCTAATCAATTGAGTTTTTGTTATGCTTTTTTCCAACGCTTTTATTGGAACCCATTACGCTCGTTCGTTCGTTCGTGCGTTGACATACTATGGTTTGGGGAATAGTCAAGAAAAGCGGGTGAAATAACTTATTGCTGGTGTAGGTGACTATACTATACTATTCTATACTATACTATACTATACTATACTATTCTATACTATACTATACTATACTATACTATACTATACTATACTATACTATACTATACTATACTATACTATACTATACTATACTATACTATACTATACCAAAAATTTATTTCGAAAACAAAGACAATTGCTTGGAAATTGCACGCAAATGGAGTACAAAATTTGGTCGCAGAGAAGGACCAACAGTGCCCGGTGTATAGAAGTTTATTGCTATAGTTCCTGAAACTGATGTCATTGTTGATGCGCCAAAACGTGAGCGTGTTCGTACAGTGCATACACCCGAAAATATCGAAGTTGTAGCTGAGAGTGTGCGTTCTCAAGAATTAAACATTTCCCGCAACAGCTTACTTCGAATTTTGTGATAGGACCTCGGTATGACGCCTTACAAAGTTCAATTGGTTCAAGAGCTGAAGCCGTATGACCATCCGCTTCGCTAGATGGGCCAACGAGAAACGATTTTGCATGAAAATCATCTTTTCGCAAGAAGCTTATTTTTATCTTGGTGGGTACATTAATAAACAAAATTGCCGTATTTAGGACTCAGAAAACCCACACTTGGTTCTATAAAAGCCAATGCACCCATTCCGACTGACTGTTTGGTGTGGCTGGTGGAGTGGAAGCATCATTGGGCCACATTTCTTTGAAAATGAGGACGGCGCAACTATTACGGTCAATGGAGGCACCTATCGCACCATGATAGGCGAATTTTTTGTACTGCTCGTCATGGTATTGATGTGAACGATGTATGATTTCAACAGCACGGGGCAATTTGCCACACATCTCATGCCACAATCGATTTATTCCATCAAACGTTTGATGGCCGTTTAATTAGCCGAAATGGTGATGTCAATTGGCCGCCAAGAAGCTGCGATTTTCTGTAGGGCGCCGTTAAAGAAAAGTGCTGTGTTGACAAACCAGAAACAATTGCGGATTTGAAGGCCAATGTTCATGATGCCAGTGCCGAGATGCAACCCCATACACTTGGAGAAGTGTATGAAAATTGGTCCAGTCGAATGAGATAATGTGGGGCCAACTGCAGCAGCCATTTGAATGAAACAATATAGCATTTCCAATTGAAACAATTGTACTTCACAACAAAAATAATAAATTTTCCAAAATTTCAAAGCGTTTTTGTTTTAATGCATTTTTAAATTTAAACTTTTAAATCACACACCCTTTACATTTATTGTCATATACAGTAATGAGCATTCGTTCTTATTTTACAAACATTATCCCGTGAGCTAGATGTTCTTGTATAGCGTACACTTCTTAAGAAAATTAATTTTTCTCCAACTTTTATTTGCTAATGATTTGTTTCGATACGTTTTTAATTCCGAGCAAATCATTAAAAACCTCAAAGGAATGCTCATTTTAATTGACTGCAATCGACCAACCAATTCAGGCAGTCATTCAATTACAAATTATGGCCTACAATTTCACAAAAACAAACAACAATTAATGATGCCCAGAGAGAGGGAAAACTTGTGGCCACAATTATTTTATAAAGCAATTGATCAAACAATTAATCAAATGCTTGTCATTTTAATTGAAACAAATTTTACGATTGACAGTTTAGTTGGCATTATTAAAACAAGGGTTTTTTAAAAAAATTCTGAAAACGAACAAACAAATCCAACAAATTATTGAATTTTACTCGGCTTGCTTTTGAAAGACTTACGCAGAGTTATTAAATTCAATTTTTCTTTCTCTTTGCAAGTAGCTAGTATATGCGTCATAAATGTATGCATGAACGAAGTAGAAAACTGTAGAGAAAACACCCAAAAAAATATTGTTAAACAGTATGCATGCATGCATTGATGATGAGTATATGTGCGTGTGTGCGAGCAAAGCCATAAAAACTCTCCGATATTGTTGCCATACATACAAATGATTTCGCGTGTGTACATGTATGCATTTTTATTTATGCTTGCAGTTATTGTCTCCGTGTACATTGTTTTGTTACACATTGCCTATGCTCATGAGTACATGTGTACAATTTGTAAAGTCAATGTATTTGTAAAAACATTTTGTATTTATTTTTTGCAAGCATATGTAAATATTAAGGAGGAACAGATTATGCAAAGTATAATGATAAAGGGACTTAATTTTGATGCAGTTTAATTCACAAAATTTTTAAACATTAATGGGGTTCATATACTTGGGGGCTTTGTTCGACCTTTTTTTACAGAAAAATTTATTTAAAAAAATATTACATGTCTAGTAGGTAGAGGACATTTGATTGCACATAAATTTTTTTCTGGTGGTATAACAGCCTAAAGGGGGTCAACTCAAAATCTGGCGACCATGATTTGAGGAGCACATTTGATTGCACATACATTTTTTTCTGGTGGTATGACAGCCTAAAGGGGTCAACTCAAAATCTTGCGACCATGATTTGAGGAGTTCGAAGTGTTTGTGAGAAAAAATTGAAATGATTTCCTATAAAATATGTATGTTACTGGCTATAGCCTGAACTAGAATATATGAAAATGCCAAAAGATAACAAAATGGCGGCGTTTTGAATCGTTTTTCCTGTTTTTGCCAATCATAATTGTTTAATAATGAAGTCGTCATAGTCGCTCACTACGTACTAGGAGTTGGCTTATTAGGCATGAGACTTCGATTCAAACCCCATGTCAGACATCAAAACGAAATACTCCTTCGGCGACTTAGGTTAGGTTAGGTTAGGTTAGAGGACGTGTACTTGTCAATTAAGACAAGTACAAGACCCGGAGGCCGAATTGACCCATTGTACAACGTCCTTAAAGAGGGAAGGATAATAGAGGGAATAGGATATAAAGGAGAGGATATAGGAAAGTGGATAATGGGAAGCAGAGGAATTACACAGACCAGACACAACAAAAGGGGAGAGCGCAACTACATTGACGAAGCCCTAGCACCGCTCAACCAGCCTATGCCACTAATGAATCTGTGGAGAGCCTTGATGTCGGCCCTCGACAAAGAATTCAAGCTCTCAAAGAAGGCCCTGCCAAGGGTCCTCAACCGCAACCTACACAGGGCTGGGCAGTTTCAGAGGAGGTGTTCGATAGTCTCTAACTCCTCCTCATCGCAACATGCCCAACAATAGTTCGGCTGGGATCTGAAACAGATCCCCGTCAGCGACCTAATCTCGCAGTGCTCCGTGATAAAACCGACAACCAACCTTAAGATGGCCTTATCCAAACCCAGCAGCTAACCTGTTCCCTTACTGACCACAGCAGGCCATAGACATCTAGAAACAAAACAACCCGATCCGTTCCCCCAAAGCCTCTGCTCTTCCTCCCTGATCCATCCATGATTCGGCGACTTCCTTTCAACAGATTTCACGCAAAAACTCTAAGACTAAATAAAATTGCCATGAACAGTTTCTAAAAATTTTCTCATTCTGTAAACTGAAGATCACCCGCCACTTTAGTATAAAATTAACACACACAACATAAGTGGTGTGAGAATCTAGGTTGTAATCCTGACTGTAGGGTTATAACGACCAATTATATATGTGTGTACGTATGTTCTGTTACTACAGAGAATTCATACAATTCCCGTGGATAGACTCCTAACCAGCTCCTATCCAGCCCCTACCTTGTTTTAAGCAAAATTTTTAAAAATCTATGAATAATCCTTTATGTTGCCCGATTTTCCGTATTTAAACCCGAGTTGACTGTTTCTAATTTCGAAATCTGAAGGAGTTGCCCCGCTGAAAGAGTGTTGACATTAGCGATGAAATTATTTCACAAACAAGTTTTTTTAATGATTTCGACAGCGTTTGTTTTTTAAAGGTAAAGGAGAGATAAGTTTATAGGGCTCAAATAGGATTTCTGAGCAAATAATATGGTTTTTATTTATTTATTAATTACAATACAATTACAAATTATATTCTAAAATATAATTGACCATACGCTAGGTGTAGTGTCGCAGACCAGAGTCCCAGCAGAGGCTGAACCTCACGCTAATCGTCTAGCACACTACCCACTAGACTACCAGGGCACCCAATATGGTTTTTGTTTTTATCTAAAAACCTGTGTTTCTTTTAAATATTCAAATAATTTCTGACACACCCCCAGGTTTGCCTTGGAAAGACCAAATTGAGGAAGCGCTGTCATCGATTTGTGTGATCAACTGGCGTAGGAGCGCAAGAAGCTGAGACGCCTGGAAGTATATGTTAAGGCAGATCGAAATCTATTGATCGGGTTGTTAATGGCCAATTAAGTAAGTAAATAAATCTTACGTCCAATAAGCAAACACACTACTTATTAGACTACGGCGACTGCAAGTAACAGAACTGTTAATTGTTAATAAAAGTCATTTGGCTGTTTAGTATCTTTGAGTTGCTATGCCAGTATTGCATAAGCATTTCCGGAGATAGATTTTTGAATTCAATAAAAATCTCTACTCCTTTGGGTATATCCAGCAGCCTTTACTAGGCAAGAGCCTTTGTCTCGCGGTACTTTTTTGCCAGATAACGATTTACGGTCTCTATACGAGCAGTTCCCGCAGTCTAGTAGGTAGTGTGTTGGCTTATTAGATGTAAAGCCAGAGTTCGTGCCCCAGGCCAGACATCAAAACAAAATACAAAAAGTATTTCTTCGACGACTTCGTCTCAGCAGATTTCTGGTAAAAACTCTGAGAGTAAATAAAATTGCCATGAAAAGTTTCTCAAAAATCTGTCGTTCGGAGTCGACTTTAAACTGTAGGTCCCGCCGTTCGCGTATAAAATTAACACACACAATATAAGTGGTGTGAGACACTAGGTCGTAATCCTGACTGAAGGGTTGTAATGACCAATTATGTATGTATATGAGCAGTTTTCACGTGAACACTCCCTAACTTACCAAGTATCGTCTGATTTTCGGATTTTCGATCCAGGATATACATTCCATGGCAATATGTTTCCTTTTTTTTCAGAAAAAAAGATAAAACTGAAGATTTTACCTTTCAAACGACAAAAACTGAAACCTTTACAAATAAGAAAAAATTTATTTTGAACGGAAAATAGAAATTATTTCTGTGCTACAAGCGCAACCATTTAAAAATATGTTCCAGTCTCTTTTCCACGCTTTCCTGGCTTAAAAAACAAACACAATATAAAATATATAACATTTACAGCGACATCTGAGGCAACATTGTTAGTAGCAACATCAGTTACAACAACTACAATAACAGTGTTATTATGTCATTTTTAATTGCATGATAATATTCGACTAAAACTCCTGAGCGTTTCCTGGTTTATTAGAGATTTTATTGTTGTTGTCAGTTTCCGGTGTGTTTTTTTTACATTTTTATGGCTTTAGCACGGTTGAATAAAAATTTCATTGTCTAGATTATTTAGAAATGTATGAGGGTTTGTAAAAAAAGCCAAATAGACAGAGGCATAGTGAGAAGAAGAGAGAGAAAGTATTTTATTTAGTGGTTTATTTACGAAGCCAAATAACAAATGAATATTTTATTCTAACCTAAACCCACATACATACATAAATACTTTTAAGGGGTTAGTATACTTCCTAATATTATGTTCAGATATGCACTTTTAGGCTGCATTCCAAAATGTATCACTACAAAGTTTGTATGCAGTTCTACAACTGTATATAAACTATGTAGATATGCAAAGTAACTAAACAATGCATCAACTATAAATCCGACGCCTGTTTGCTTTTCGACTGCGTTAAAAATACACATTGACAACGGTTTGAAACAGAATATATTGTACATATTTTGTACAGCAGCATTATGAAACACGATACTTTGTTCAAACACAAAGCAACTAACATTTTGGAAGGCAGCCTTATTGAGTCAATATTTGGTTTATTGAGTACAATATTTTAAGTGTTCAGACATAATAATATACACAGTTCAGCTGATTATTCAATATTCATTTGACAGCTGGTAAACAAGACAGCTGGTTGTTTCAACAACATTGTTTTTATTTTGTTTAGTTTTATATTTTTTTTTTTTTGTTTGTCGTTGTTGACATTTGTTGTCAAATATTAACAGAAAGTGTTCGGATAATTGTAATATGCGCACTGAACATACTTATAACAGTGCTGCATTTTAAGTTTTTACTTTATATGAAATATTGAGCTTAGTAATGGCGTTTATTGCGATTTACGCAATAAAAGTGCACATCTAAACACCGTCTTTGCTCAATATTTTTTAAATCTAAATTTTTTAAAACAATTTAGTCTTTTTATATGTTTATACATTTGATTGTTTACAAAAAATTTTGTATTTATTTACGTAAAATTTCGGCTGTGGTAGGTAGGGCAGGCTAAATAAGATCATCTTAAAATCTGGTGGTCATGATATGAGGAGTTAGGAGTATCTTGAAGTTAAATCGAAATAGAATCTTATATAATATGTTACTGGCTATAGCCTGTACATACATACATATTTAATTGGTCAATACAACCCTTTAGTCAGGATAACGACCTAACTTCTCAAATTACTTATTTGTGTGTGCTAATTTTATACATGAGCGGCGGGACTTACAGTTTAAAGTCGAATCCGATAGATTTTTGAGAAACTTTTCTTTGCAATTTTATTTATTCACAGAGATTTTGCTAAAATATTGCTGATATAAAGTCGGCGTAAAATTATTTTTTTATATTTCGTTATTGTGTGAGATATCTGAGCTGGGCTTTTTGCCAGAAATCTATTGTGAGTAAGTCGCCTAAGAAATATTTTTTCATATTTTCGTTTTGATAGCTGACCTGGGATTTGAACCGTGGCATCACGTCTAATAAGCCAGCACACTACCTACTAGACTACGGCGACTTCAGGATATTTTCCAATATTTCTTGTCTTTTTTTCTGACAAAGTACAAAAATATCCTAGATCGGAAAAAAACTACTCGTCTTAGGTAAATTGTCCCAAAATTCTAGTTAAATCGTTGGCGAAAAGAGTCATTTCGAGAAAAACGAGTTTAAGTTTCGTACGCCTAGACTCGTTGTAGTATTTTCCATTTTTCTCTTTCTTTTCGTATCGTATGCGTTAAAAGAAGATTTCTATCTTAATTCTGTAGCTCTACAGTAAGTAAAACTGTGAAAAAATCGATTTTTTTTAAATTAGCAAGTATACTAACCCTTTAAGCAAAGCAACACTCGAGGTTTTCAAAATAAGTACACCAACATTATAAAGACTGCGTTAAAGAAATAGGAATTTTTTACTAAACCTGTACTGTTATTTCAAGCTACGTTACAGTTGATTTATTGTATTAAAATATATTTTTGTGTATCATCATTATGCTTACAGTGGTGGAAATACAATAGCAACATAGCGTTCAACATTTTCTTAAGTCTTTATACCCATTATATTCATGCATTAAACAGAAGTATATTTTTAAGAAATTACGTAAAAATGATAAAACGAACAGGTTTCTTTCGGTGAAAATAAATAAAATGGAATCAAAGAAATAACAGAGAGATTTGCATTGTCATCATAGCAAATTAATGCTAAGCTTTCTGAATTTTTTTCAGGGTGAGAAAAGATTTGTTATTATTAATGACAGCAAAAAAAAAGATTATCAACAGTGTTTAGCTTCGGCGACTAAGAAGGCTACAACATTTGATTTTCCAAACATCACAATTTTACAGTTTACACGGAATGCTTTGGAATGATTGCCTTGCATAAATTGCAACCTGAAAAGGAAGCACATTCTTTTGTAGGGAATGCAATTGTTTGGTTAGTTTGTTTAGGTTTAAGCTACCCCTCCAGGCTATGTAATTGAAAATTAGTGCAATTTTGATGCCACCAAACTATTGGATATTACTTGGCATTTATACAGGGAATGCTGTCCGGTTTGATCTTTTCTATGTTCATAAACAAGTTTTAATTTTTTTATAAAGGGTCCGCCAAACAACTTTTTTTTGAAAATGCTTTAAAAAAAACTACTGAATATTTTCTCAAATTTCTTTTTTATTTGAAAGTACAATCCTTCCGGATAATAATGGAAATAATTTCATTCAAATGGCTGCCTCGGCTGGCCATGCAGTAGCCTGCACGATCGGTCCAATTTTTAAGCACATTATCGATTGTGTGCAGCTGTATTTCACCAATGGCTTCACGAAAATTGTCCTTTAAAAAGTCAATTGTCTCTGGCTTGTCGGCTTAACACTTATCTTTGACGGCACCCCACAAATAATAGTCCAACGGTGTCAAATCGCAGCTCCGAGGTGGCCAAACGACGTCAGCTCTGCGGCTGATAATGCGATCTTCAAAAACAGGGCGCAAAACATCGAGTGTAGCTTCGGCTGTGTGGCACGTAGCGCCGTCCTGTTGAAACCAAATGTTGCCAATATCCTCCTCTTCAATTTTTGTGAACAAAAAATCGTTCAACATGGCCCGATAACGATGGCCCAATTATGCCTCTGGACCAAAATCTGCACCAATCAGTGATTAGTTTTTGGTGAGTCGGCTTTTCAATGTATGCGTGCGAGTTTTCTGTGCCCCAAATGCGACAATTTTGCTTGTTTACATACCTGCCAAGATCAAAATGAGCTTCATCTGAAAAGTGTATGTATCATCGATTTTAAAGTCGCCATAATCTAGTATGTACATTTGTTTTTAGAAAAATATTATATATTATTTATAGGAAGAACAGAAACAACTGAGAAAATCGTATTCCACTCTACTACACGTAATTTGACCTCTTTTTGATTTTCAAAATGAAAAATGTTTTCACTTTTGAGGGAACGTAATATGGTAAGTCTAGTAGGTAGTGTGTTGGCTTATTAAACGTGAGCCCGTGCTTAATTCCCCCGCTCTGACACCTCGAACGAAACGAAATATGAAACAAATATTTCTTCGGCGACTCTCTCTCTCTCTCTCTCAGCAGATTGTTGGTAAAAACTCTGAGAGTAAATAAAATTGTCATGAAAAGTTTCTCAAACATCTGTCATTCGGAATCGACTTTAAACTGTAGGTCCCGCTACTCATGTATAAAATTAACACACAGAGCTTAAGTAATGTGAGAAGGTAGGTCGTAAGCCTTACTGAAGGGTTGGAATGACCAATTATGTATGCCCCTTTTATTTCCCTCATGATCACCAAGACATTTGCTTTCTTGTCGGTAAATGCTTTGTATTTTACCAAACAAAAAAATATGAATTTTTATTCTAATTGATGCCGAATCTTGCATCAATCCATCCTTCAATAACAACTCAGTTTACAAAATTTTTTAACATGTTGTTGCGAAGGGGGAATTGTGCCTATTATATCTCTCTCCACTGTATTTTGTTTATCATTTTTATTTATTTGTTCCTCCTTCCATTCTTTACATTTTTCTAGCACTTTTTATCATTTCGAAATGATAAAGAGAGCGAAAAAGAGTTGGAGTTATTTTATTTCAACTTTTCCTGTCGGTTTTTTAGCTTTTCTTTTCATTATGGCCGCTGCCACGTGTAGCTTAATATTGTCTGTCTAAGCTAAACTACAAATGTTTGCTTGTTTTCTAGTTTTTACAGGGTATGCACACTCATACCCTGTATTTTTTCATATTTGTATGTGTTTATAGAAGTTGTTTAGCGTATAGTTATTGTTGTTGTATATGTCAGGTTTTTTATCCTGATATTTTTATTTGCATTATAAGCCACCGTTTTGTTGTGTCGTCAACACATTTTTCACTTCCGGTAAGAAGAAGAAAACAACATTTTACAAGAAAACTTTTTTACAATTACGTGAGAGATATTCGTTAGAAATATTCATTAAATATTTGAAGTTGTGTTTTACATGAAAAGAAAAATGATATAAAAAGTGGAACTAAAAACCATTTATTTTTGCTAATTTATTTTGGACTGACTGTCAGTTAGTATTGCTCTCCTTTTGTACCTCTTATCCAAATTGAATTGAACCAATCTGATATGATGGCAAAACCTTCGTTCGAAAGATACCAGTCAGTTTTCCCATGGATTCGAAATTTATCATTTAGGGACCACAAACTCTTGCCCCTGTTGCAAGTTTCGTACTTGACATATCTGATAACCACAAAACAGTCCCTTTTTTAAAAGAGTAGCTAGCTTCCAAATTAGTTCATTAATTTTTGTTATTAAGGCACGATGCATTCCCATAATCATAGAATCTACAGGTTTTGTCCAAAAAACAATTAAGGAGAGAGCCAATCAAATCCTTAGGTATCTCTCTTGCCATATTCTTTACTACCATTTGCTTACATGGTCAATACAGCTCAGTCAGGACTACAACCTAGCTACTCACATCACATATGTTGTGTTTATTAACTTTATCCATTAGTGGCGGGACCTACAGTTTAAACTCGACTCCATACGGCAGAAAACTTGAGAAACTTTTTGTAAAATTTGTGAAATTTTCGTTTGAATGAAATCTCTGAACTGGAATTTGAACCATGGCCTCACGTCTAATAAGCCCACATACTACCTACTAGAGTACGGCAACTACCCAATACCATTTGTGAGATTTTCAAATTTGCACAGACAATTGTCTTATGAACCATTATTAATCGGACCATCATGGTCTGTATACAGTACATAATTCCTATGTTGAATTCCCTGCAAGTCTTTTGCATACCATTACAGTGTTATTTCTAGATATTTGATCTACATTTACTGTGACATTATCTCAGCCAGAAGCCGAATATTCTTCTATTCAGAAACGTTTCTTCTTCTAAATGGAACTATTGTGACAAGACTATATCATCTACATATTCTTGGTAATCAATAACTGTTTCAAATAGTAGTTCATCTACAATCAGACTCCACATAACTGATGATAGGGTACCATCCTATGGACTTACCGAAGTTGTAACGACCCTTATTAACCTGCGAATGTTTGGGCAGATCCGGCGCATTTATCTGGATATTTAGGGTTCTATACCACTTCTATTTAATAATCCATTTATGATCTCGTGAGGAGTATTACATATGATTACCTTCTTCTCACTTAAGGGGAATGACCCTAAGGTTTGACTTAGTAGATCTACCTGCGGTATAAGCGTCTTGCCTAGTATGCAATAGTACCCTTTCTAGTATTTCTCACATTGTAAAGCTGATAAGATACAAGGATAACCCTATCAGTTCTCTTCACCTAGAAATAATATTATAAAGTTTCTTATTGAGTTCCATTCTTCTAAAGAGGCACTGCATTTAAGAGAATGGAAGCATCGAATCGGATAGACATGGTTTTATGTACCGTATGATTTTGGTGGTCCCTTTTTCAAAAAATTTTATTTTTAAGGCAGAATTATAATTATAAAAAAGGTTTATAAGATAAAAGATTGTAGAGAAATATTGGGCAATATGGTATCGGAATAGATACTTTCACCGGGCAACATGATCCATGCCGGATGTCTTGCAGGATTCGTACGTCTAATATTAGTTACTGTCACATAGTTTATCGTTTTATCGACAATTCTACCAGATTCATTTGCTATTTTTTTTTAGGTTTTGTAGTATCAAAGAAATATTCTTAAAAGAGATCAAAATGTTCATATCAATGGCTGGTTAACATTACGTATGAGTAATATTTCTCCACAGCATATTTAATATAAAATACTCATACGTCATGGTGTCCATAAAATTTCAAAATTGAAATATTTTCAATAAATAAGAAGCACTAGAGAGTATTTTATATGAATTTCGATTTGTTTTGACGATAATAAGGATACAATAGGATGGACCACGAAATATTCGAAATTTCAAATAAAAATTGAGCCTTAATTTTATAAAAATTATATACAAAACCGTACTCAGTCCAAAACAGATGTTGTGGTAATCAATTATATCAGTGACTTAATATTTTATGCATAGCAGAGGAAACATTGACATTCACTTTTTTGGTTGGATTGATACCATAATGACAGGTCAGACATCGAAATATGAAAAAATATTTCTTCGGCGACTTTCTCTCAGCAGAATTCTGGCAAAAACTCTGAGAGTAAAATAAAAAATTGCGATGAAAAGTTTCTCAAAAATCTGTCGCTTGGAGTCGACTTTAAACTATAGGTCCCGCCACTCATGTATAAAATTAACGCACACAACATGAGTGGTGTGAGAAGCTAGGCCGAAATCCTAACTCAAGGATTGGAATGGCCAATTATGTATGTATGATACCATAACGCAGAATCGGCTGATGTTATTGTGCTCACTTAGACAGTACTATAACGAAGTTTTGGAATATATATCGAAGTATAGGAATTTGGATCGAAGACAGTGTAGTTCAAATTAGTAATTACACAAATTAGTAATTACTATTTTCGACAGAGATTTCCGATATTCCAGGACAGTTTTTAATGTAGAACACCCTCTCTAGAGATCTAATAGCGGCTTTATTATCAGTCAAGAAATGTGTAACCAAATATACTCTCTTTATATACATTTTTCTGACTTGAAATGCGCCAGGTTTCCATTCCGTACAAGAAAGAAGATTCTTTATATGCGTTGAAAATTCTAAACTTGGTTCGGATATTTGTGAACTTCTCCATACTGATTGTAGTCCTCCAAATGCCGCACTTACTTTATTGAGTCTGTTATTTACGTCTGGTCCTGGGCCGCCATTTGTTGTAGCTATACTGTCTAGATAGCAGAATCTATCTACGTATTCGTCTAGTTGGCATTGTAGCATGATGTTGACGGTGTTTACGCTGTTAATTCTCAAGGCTTTGGTTTTCTTGGAATTACAATCTCAAACACAACATTACGCGCCAGAGTTGCTAAATCCTCTTGCTTTGTTTGCATGTTACAGACTTTGTGCGAGAGTAGACAAAATATCATTCGCTTAGTCCGTATAGTCTAGTTGGCGTGATAGATTCTCTGTCAATCCTCTTCTCTCTGAACAGATTTCACTCATGAGATCATCCAGCACGATGGTAAATACCTTATGTGATAGGGGCGCCCTTGTTTTATTCCAATATTTGTGAGAAATTCTTAACTTATATTGCCGTTGTGAAGGACTGAGAGTTTTGCATCCCCGTACATAGCTCTGATGACTCGTATTATCTTCTAGGGAACTTTTTTTCTTCTCAATGTTTTCCATATAGCAGTTCATCTGATACCGAAGGATTTTTTGAAATCTACGAACAGTAAGTACAGAGGAGCATGCCATTCAAGAGATTGTTGTATGGTAATGCGCAGAGTATTGGCTTGGTTTGACCGGAAACTTGCCTGTTCGTCTTGTAGATTTTCTTTTGTGTAGCTATGAAGCCTTTCCTGTATGATAATTGCCAGTATCTTGTACGTGGTGCTAACTAGAGTAATTTCTCTCCAACTTTGGCAACCTCTAAAGTCGACACATTTCGATGACTTAATGAGGATGCCTTTCTTCCACGTTGGAGTTGGCCTTTCTTCTTGCTGGCTGGGCTGGGTTCGATGCTTTCAATGTCTATTTCTGCTAGTATATTAACTTCCCAATGTCCTCTTTTATTTCCCTTTTACTGGTAGGGTTGTTTTATATTCGTAACATATTTTTTGCTGGGTTATTGTTTCCAATTTCGTTTTGTTTGGTTGTTTTGTAGTTCAGTCGCCTGATGAAGGGACTGAAAATAACTTACTGACTTGAAAAATAACTGCAGGTCTCGCTGTTCATGGATGATAAGAATCTGGGCTGTTTTTTTTCTTTTCTTTTCCTTTAAACAATCTTATGCTTCGTGTTCCTACCATTAAGTTGCACTGTTACCTTCACCAAATAAACTCACTCTGACAAAAGTTTAGAGAAGTCTTTCGTGTTGTAATTGAAAAAAAAATCCACTATTTTGCCTCTCTTCCTTTTGTGGCATTTTGGTTTTCTTTAAGTCAGCTTTCATTATAACCCTTGTAATCATACCACATATACCCGCATCCTTGTTTCATTTTCTAAAAACTTTTTCTTGTTCTTTACATTACACTTCGCGGCCGTTTGATGCAAACACCAACAACAACTTTTAAACTAATTGCAGTGGCAGCACTTTTAAAGCCAAAATGTTACATGACGCAACCCAACATTAAACGAAAACTGCAGCTCCGTTTTACTCGAACTTCTTTTTAATTTTCTTGCTAAAATTGGATGGAAATGGAAATCTCTTTGCATAAAAGCGTATGTGTTAGTGTCAATCAGTGTGTGCGTGCATGAATGAGTGTTAAAGTGCTGTGGCGTGTAAAGGATATTTTAATGTAACGGTGTCAAGTGGGTTACGTTTCATTTGTTGTGTGAGTCGTAAGAAAATGAAAAAAGTAGAAAAAAAGACTGGGATATGAAAGACAAAAACTCTCTAAGACAAGCTTAGACACACACAGTTATGCATACATTATACATACTCGTACATAGTTACGTAACACAGTGCAGGCTTGGTTTTATGGTTGTCTCTTTTTAGGTTTTTTTTAGCAACTTTCGAAGTTTTTTATTGTTTTTTGCTTTCTTTTGATCTCTTGACTATTAAAAGCAAATGAAACTGCTTTTGACATGATAATGAGAACCCATTTAGTATATTAGCAACTTGAAAAGTGATTGGATGTGTTTTAACCCATCTCTACAAATAACCTTTATACCCTTTAACAAAATTTATACGAGAAATACTGTCTTTTGTAAATTATTTCTAAAAAACATACATATGTACGTACACATACATAATTCATACTTACAACCGTTCAGTAATGACTACGACCTACGTTGTGCGTGTTAATTTTATAAATGAGTGGCGGGACCTACAATTTTAACTCGACTGCGAACAATAGATTTTTTGAGAAACTTTTTCATGGCGATTTTCATTTATCCGCAGTATTTTTGCCTCAAATCTGCTAAGAGGCAGTCGCCGAAGAAATATTTGATCATATTTCGCTTTGAAGATGTCTAACCCGGAGTAGGAACCGTAGCCTCACGTCAAAGAAGCCAACATATCAGGTACTAGACTATGGCGAATACATTATATTCGACTGGGCATTATATTTTTTTGCATTTTTGCATTGTTGCCTTTGCAAATTTCAAGATATGAGGTGTGTGCTGGATTCCACGGTATTAGTAGGTGACAATAAGATTCCAGATGAGATAAGTATGAGCTAAGAAATACGTAGAACTAGTCGAGGTATCAATTCGACACCCATTCGAACATTTATTCTATCTGATCGATTGAGAAATTAGACGGAGAGTGTATACTTCAGAGTCACCGTAGTCTAGTAGGTAGTGTGCTGGCTTATTAGACGTGAGGCCACGGTTCAAACCCCAAGTCCGACATCTTTAACAAAATGAAATACGAAAAAATATTTCTTCGGCGACTTCCTCTCAGCAGATTTCTGGCAAAAACTCTAAATAAAAATTGCCATGAAAAGCTTCTCAAAAATCTGTCTTTCGGAGTCCACTTTAAACTGTATGCCTCGCCATTCACGTATAAAATTAACACACACAAAATGAGTGGCGTGAGAAACTAGATCGTAATCCTGGCTGAAGAGTTGTAATGACCAATCAATTATGTATGTATGTATGTGTGCGTGTATGTATGTATATACTTCAGGGTAGAATGGAAGAGGTTGCAGAAGCTCCAGGCTGTTATGGCCCCTACTCGATCATTTTACAACCCAATCGTCACTAAAACTTGGTAGAAAATATTTAGATTAGGATCCTTACCAGGTTTCTGGGATCCAGGGCACAATAACTGGGCGGGATTTAACTTTAATTGTTTTACTTAACTGCGATTGTTTTCAGTTGTATTTTGTACAACAAATCCAATTTTGAGAGTACTTGTATACCCAAACAAAACCTTTGTAACCCTTAAAGTTTTTAGAATCCTGAACTACTATTTCTGTAGAGCTTGAAACCTTATGCCGCAAAAATTTTGGTTCTTAAATTACATAACAACAGTGTTTCCAAACTGTTTAAATATGTAACAACCACGATACACATCTAAACTGAAAAGAGCACTTGAATTTTACTGACTTCTTCATATTAAAAACATGTTCAAGTGGATACTTTCTCCCAAAGCCGCAATTTTTGCAAATATTTTACACGAAGGCAAAGTAATTAGTATGATGGTGATGCCACTCGCGTATGTACTACAGATCTTATACAGTCTTAAAGTAAAACACTTACGTGTCATATATTTTAAATGTCAAAAAAGAAAATGTATTTTTAGTTTATGTTGCAACATAAAGAAATTGCATGCTAATGACCAGAAATTCTTTTTCTTTTACTGAGTATTCCTACGTGACACATTGTTACTGGAAATGTAAATTTGGAAGTTTTTCTCAAAAAAGCTTAAAAATTTAATCATTTTTCCTAGGCAAAGCAATCAACAGTACAATTACTTGCCATCGCTGGGGTGGCAAAGACGTGTAAGTACCTGTTTGTGCATAAAAAATCCTTTTTAGTTTGCAAAATTAGAAGCAGAAACAGAGAGAGAGAGGGAAAGAGTTCTTAGGCGTTGAACTAGGTAGTAAGGATGATGATGAAATTTACGTGTAAGTATATGCATTTTATAGAACATTTATTAAGATCAATATATTCAAAGATTTGAACCATTTTTTTATTCAGTTGAGAATGCAGACTTATAATATGTATTTGTTTTTAAAAATTGATTTAAAAATGAGTTTTTAAAGTAATTGAAGCTAATTTTGTTTTCCAACATTTTTCAAAAGTTTTCATTTTTAAGGGAATATAATATTGTAAGTCTAGTAGTGTGTTGGCTGTTTAGACGTGAGATTACGGGTCAAACCCCAGTTCAGACGTCACCAACGAAAGGAAATATGAACAAATATTTCTTGAGCAACTGTCTCTCAGCATATTTCTGGCAAAAACTCTGAGAGTAAATAAAATTACCATGAAAAAGTTTCTCAAAAAAATCAGTTGTTCGGCGTCGACTATAAACTGTAGATCCCGCCACTCATGTATGAAATTAATACACAAAATATTAGTGTTGTATTAAGCTAGATCGTAATCCTGACTGGAAGTGTTGTAATGACCAATTATGTATTAATGTACCTTTGTATGTCAATTTTCTCTTTATCCCATATCCTATGACAAAGCAGAGTGGCATAAATACGTACCCTGATCCCTATTCAGTGTTTTGAATTGAATAAAAATTCTCCGTCGATTGGTAATTTTGTTGTTCTGCATATCGATTCCACACAATTTCTTTCGATTGTATATACACTTGCAGTTTGGGTTTCAATCAGAGAGAAGGTGAACATCAATGTTATTGGTTTGAAAAAGTTAAACTGCTTTAAACCCCCTCTCAAAAAGCTGCTCAAAAAGTGTCTGATCCTTTTGAAATGAATAAAATCTACAACTAATCATAACAAAATCAAGCAACGCCACCTCTTGCGAAGGAGTAGGGCAATTAGCAAACTTATTTACAAAGTTATTCAATACAACAACTCAATGCCAACATAGGACGATTTTTTTTTTTGAACAAACCAGGACTTGCTACAGTATGTAAGTCGCTTGCTTAAGTGAAGCACTTGGTCACTAAAACTGATATAAAGATACGAAACAAGATATTGGGAAATATAATTTAGAACAGCTGTAAACACAACGCAAGTGGTCTGAGAAGCTAGGTCGTAATTCTGATTGAAGGGCTGTAATGACCCCATAAAGGAACAAAAAGGAAAACATATATTGTAGACAACTTTTCAGCAAATATATGACGTGAGTGACATGGGAAAAAGTTGAAAATCTTATGCAATCAGCCCTATTGAGACCAATTGTTTCAGCAAAGAACTACGAATGTTAAATAGAATAGCGAAGCACCAAAATATTGCCCTTCGTCTACAACTATAGTATAACTTACAACAAAATCTAATAAAAAGATATTCTATTTTAGAAACTCAATATATTTCCAAATTATGACACTTGCCATTCTATTTATTTTTTCGTTTAAACAAAAAATATTACATACCAATACTCCTATTCAATTTGTATGTGTTCATGTAGTATTTGCCTTTAAAATTGAAAATCAAATCAAATTATAATGTGTTGCAAGTGTTGCAAATATTGATTGCTTTCATTCGCATGAGTACAAGAATCATTTGCTGCTGCCACTGCTGTAGTCACAATATAATGGTAGAGAATTCTATCTGTTTATGGTTACAAAAGCCACCAGTAGTTTTATGTACTTGTAACGAGGGTTGTCCCAAAAATAGACGTCGATTGTGGGCATTTATAGCGCACTAATACATACATACATAATTGGTCATTACAATTCTTCAGTCAGGAGCACGGCCTAGCTTCTCACATCATCTAGATTGTGTGTGTTAATTTTATACATGAGTGGCGAGACCTACAGTTTTAAAGTCGACTACGAACGACAGCTCTATTGAGAAATTTTTATGCCAGAGTTTTTTGCCAGAAATCTGCTGAGAGGAAGTCTTCAAAGAAATATTTTTTATTAATTTTATATTTTAATTTTTCTTTTAAAAAAATCAATTCATTTTTCTCTTTTCTCTCATGCTCCGAATATAATAATTTCATTAGTTGTGCAGATCATATAGTCCTGCCCCCTTCTACCCTCAATCAAAAAATTACCATATACTGGCTTAATTGTTTACAACTAAAATTAAAAACTTTTATCATTTCCACTTTTAAAACTAATTTAATAAAAAATAAAAACAAAACATTTAATAAAAATATTGGCGAAATGCCCTACTTTAGAAGGGTATGCTATTGGTTTTTGTTTTGTTTTCGTGTGTTGCTTCTGTTAACCCCATTAGAAAATGTTTGCTTTCGGAAAGTTTGTGCAACATCTGGGTTATTATGTTCACTTTACTTTCACTATAAAATAAATATCCGTTTTTCATTTTTACACCAACACATATGAACAGTTTTAGTTTTTATTATTAAAATAAGGAAATAAGGTTGCACCTACGTTGCCTACGCTAAAGTCGAAAAAAAAACTCGGGATATTAAATGGTTTTTCATCGTAATTTTTTGTTTTTTAGGCTAATAAGGCAAATAAATAAAATAAATTAGAAATTTAAACATAATATATAGAAGGCTAGATAAGAATAACATGAAATTTTATAGCAATTCAAAGCCTTTATGTATACAGAATAGAAAGAAACTTCCAAACTTTTACATAATTTTCCTACAATGTTAGGAGGGCATCCGCTCGATACTATTTTCTCGGTAATTTTTAATATTTCTAATATATTCTCAGTTTGTAAAAAAAAATAATTAAAGAGAGTTAAATCTGGTGACTATATAGGGTTATCCATTTCGTGGTTTCAAAAGTATGGGACTGGAATTCGACATCTGTCAAACAAAGTTGTGAAACCAATTTTTTTCTTTTCAGTTGACATTGATGAAAATGGATCGCTTAACTATCATACAACGCATAAAAATTATCAAAACCTACTACAAAAATGGTGATTCTGCCACAGCCACGTATCGAACAAAATTTTCTTAAGCAATGAAGCACATTTCACACTCGGTGTGTATGTTAATAAACAAAATTGTCGTATTTGGGGTTCTGAGAATCCTCAAGTAATTGCAGAGAGGCCGTTACATCCAGAAAAATCACTGTTTGGTGCGCTCTTTGGTTTGAAGGTGTGATTGAACCTTACTTCTTCGAAAACGACGATGGAACGACTGTCACCATCAATTCGGAGCGTTATGGTCATATGATAATCGACTTTTGTTTGCCTGCTATTGAAGAATACGACTTGGAGAATATGTGGTTTCAATGCCACACAACTCGAGCGAATATGGCTTTATTGCAAGAGACATTTCGTGGCCGCGTAATTTCTCGTCGCGGCGATATAAACTGGCCACCAAGATCATGCGATTTGACACCACTATAAATTTTTTTTGTGGGGTTACGCGAAAGACCGTGTTTATGCAGATAAACTTTCAACTCTTGAGCACTTACGACTCCGAACGACAGAATTTTGAGAAACTTTTTCATGGCAGTTTATTTTACTCTCAGAGTTTTTGCCAGAAATCTGCTGAGAGGAAGTCGCCGAAGAAATATTTTTATTTTTCATATTTCATTTTTGATGTCTGACCTGGGATACGAACCCGGGCTTTACGAATAGTAAGCCAACACACTACCTACTACACCACGGCGACTTCTTCTTGAGCACTTAAAAACCAATATTCGTCAAGTTATGGCTGAGATACCGCCCAATATGTGTCAAAAAGTGGTCGAAAATTACCTCAAAAGAATCAATGCTTGCAACACTACGCGTGGAGGTCATTTAACTGATGTAGTGCTTCACACATAATGTCAACGTTCAAACTTTACAATAAAAAAGAAATATTATGAAAAAAATATTTTATATGTGTTTTATTTACGTTTACTTTTGAAACCACGAATTGGATAACCTTATACAATGTGAAAAACCTAATTAATTGATTTTACTTCGACATTTGACTAGATATGCTAAACCCAGGTCAGACATCTCGAACTAAATAAGAAGAAAATTTTCTTTTCTTCTCAGCTGATTTCTGGCAAAAAGTCTGAGAGTAAATAATTATTGTTATGAAAAATTTCTCAAAATAATCAGTTGTTCGACGTCGACTTTAAACTGGTAGGTTGCGCCACTCATGTATAAAATTAACGCACACAACATAAGTGGTGTGATCCTGACTTAAGGACATAACTATTTGTACACCATGTATTTTTCAATCATTTTAATAATTAAGCCAAATATTAAACAAAATTTAATGCAGTTTAATTATAAATATTTGTTTATTTAATTATAATAAAAATAATAGTAATATTCAACACATTATTTATGAAATAACAAAAAAAAACAATTCATTGGGACAAAAGGTTATGTACATTTTAAATATCCTTAAAATTATGTTATATTTTTCATAAAATTAGTATTTTGTGGGCCCTCCTTTCGCATCAATAACGGCCTGCAGTCTTCTGGGCATCGATCAAACTAAATTTTTTGTACCATCTGGAGATGTTTTAAGATTTTCCTTATTACGGGCGTTCTTTTCACCAACTTTACGTTTAAAAATTGCTCAACAGTGTTCTATTGAGTTCATATCAGGTGACTGAGGGGGTGAATTTAATTTTGTCTTGGTGCATAATAAAGCAACCACTCCTTGACTGAACGCGCAGTATGTTTGGGGTCGTTGTCCTGTTGAAATATCCAACGTGGACCAAGACCAAATTGTTTTCTAAAATTCGCTTATATTGATGCTGATCTATGTTACCGTCTATAAAAACTAATCGCCCTACTCCACTGGCAGCCATTGCACTCCACACCATCACACTTCCTCCACCGTGCTTGACTGTTTGTATCAAATTTTGTGCATCTAACGCTGTATTCTTTTTTCTCCATACCTTTCCTCTGCTGTCGTTGCCGAAAATATTTACTTTTGTTTCATCCGTAAATAATACCGTTTTCCAAAATTCTTCATCCTTGTCTATTATCGAAAAATACATGGTGTACAAATAGTTATATCCCTCACTGTATATATCAAAGATCAGCAATTAATTGTTTTTTCGCTACTCATAAGTACTCATGAAATTTTGAGTATGAATGAGTCAACATAACATACATAATTGGCCATTACAACACTTCAGCCAGGAACGACCCAGCTTCTCACACCACTCATGTTGTGTGTGTTAATTTTATACGTGAGTGGTGGAACCTACAGTTTAACGTCGACTCCGAACGACAGATTTTTGAGAAACTTTTTAATGGCAGGTTTATTTACTCTCAGAGTTTTTGCCAGAAATCTGCTGAGAGGAGGTCGGCGAAGAAATATTTTTTCATATTTCGTTTTGATGTCTGAACTGGGATACGAAACCGGGCTTTACAGCTAATAAGCCAACACACTACCTACTAGACTACGGCGACTTCCATAACAGTATTGAATTTCAACTACTCTGATTCATTCGTATTCACTACAACATTGATTTATAAGTACGGGTTGCAAAGAGTATGAGTACAACGTTGACATCAAACTCACAACATTCGATTCATACGCCTACTCATTCAGATTCATAAATTTAGAAAAATTCTTATAATACTCATAAATGATTCGAGTGACTCGAATCATTCATCAAAATTTACAGTTGTAGTTGTTGTTGCATGTACAAAAAAATAAGAAAGAAATAGGCAAAGACAACAAGCAAAGCAAACACACAACCTTCTTGTGAGTATTGTAGTGTTCGTACGCGAATCGTACTTATTTTGTGATTCTTGTAAATGTTGAGTAAAGGAGAGTCGAAATCAACAACATCATGCGTATTGTTATGAGTAGTACCATGAGTACTTCAAACTTTGATTATGAGTAGTATGAGTATGATATTAAAATAAGTATGAATGCGTATAAGTATCAGAAATTATGAGTATGATTCGAATTTACTCATCTTTTTGAATACTCATTGCTTATCTCTGGTATATATGTATGTATTTATACCAGTTGATTATGTATACTTTCAATATTCAGTTTAGTCCCGGTTTCGGCCAAGCTTACTGCAGATATCTGCTGTTCTTCTACATTTGATATCTGATATCAGAGTATACATGACAAACTTTTTTTCGAATTTTAAGCTTACTTTGCTTGTTTGGAAGACACTGTCATGTACACTACTTGTCATTGTAACAGCCACTTAAACACTTTTGCTCATTCAATAAAAGGAAGATTTTTTCACCACACTTAACTGGCCCTTTGCTAAGAATATTTTTAAAACAAGTGATTTTTTGTTTTGTTTTTCTCCATTTAAATGTAATAATTTGTGTCTGTCGCATTCGTTTTAGTCTAGACGACAGGTCGCATATCTTACTATCTGCGTTTATCACAAAATGAAAAAAATAAATATGTACCTCCACCAAGAAATAAGCTTTAATAACGGCCACTGGTCACGCGATCCATATTTCAATGTTCAGAAATAAAAGGAAAATGAATTATTTTTGATGACTATTTGATACATTTCGGTTTGTAGTAAAACACCGCGTGGCAAAAAGTTATGGAATAGCCTTTCATTTACGATGAAATGTAATGTTTTGAACTTTCAGTCGCGACAGCATCAAGAATGAATGGAATAGAGTGGAATCATCAAGCTTTAAGGAGACGAGGTCGACTTCAGTACCTGTGGAGATGTTTAGTACTCTAAGAGCTAGAACACCGTATATGAGAAGTTGCAAAAATTACAACGACAAGCTTTATTCTATTCTGTCACAAAATTCAGTATGTTATCTCCACTGAACGTAATGAATCGATTTAGGCTTGAGCAGCGTTGAGATTTATCGAACCAACTGAGAAACTGGACGATAATGTCGATTTTGCTTTTCGGTTGAAGTTCATTCTCAATTTGGCGGGTATGTTAATAAGCAAAATTGGCGTATTTAGGGCTCAGAAAATCCGCACGTGGTCTTGCAGAAGTCTATGTACCCATTAGGAATGAGTGTTTGAAGCGGCTTGTAGAGCAGAGGCATCATTGGCCCATATTTCTTTGAAAATGAAAATAGAGCAACAATTACGGTCAATGGAAACACCTATCGCACCATAATAAACGATTTTTTTGAACCCGCTCTTCATGCTATTGATGTGAACGTTGTTTGGTTTCAACAGTATATTGCAACTTGCCACACATCTCATGCCACAATCGAATTATTACATCAAACGTTTGATGGCCGTTTAATTAGTCGAAATGGTGATGTCAATTAGTCACCAAGAAACTGTAATGTGAAACCTCTGAACTATTTTCTGTGTGTGTTATGCTGACAAACCAGAGACAATTGACCATTTGAAGACCAATATTCATAACGCCTTTGCCGAGGAGATACGACCCCATACGCTCGATGAAGGGCATGAAAATTGGTCCGATCGAATGATATACTGTGAGGCCAGACGTGGCAGCCATATGAATGAAATAATATTCCATTTCTAACCGGAGCAATTGTACTTCACAACAAAAAACTAGATTTGACAAACATTTTAAATTGTTTTTGTTTTATTAGATTTTTAAATTTAAACTTTTAAATGGCCCACTCTTTAGTAAACAAACTTTCCATAGCGCATTTCTTCCAATATTTTACTCGACTAGTTATCGTATTTAAACTTAAGCTTTTTTATGACAACAAATGTCACATAATGTTTTATTATTAAAATATTGAATTCGCCGTGGTCTAGTAGGTAGTGTGTTGGCTTATTCGACGTGAGACCTCGGTTCAAACCCCAGGTCAGGCACCGCCAACGAAACGAAATATGACAAAATATTTCTTCGGCGACTTCCTTCAGCAGATTTCTGGCAAAAACTCTGAGAGTAAATAAAATTACCATGTAAAGATTCTCAAAAATCTGTCGTTCGGAGTCGACTTTAAACTGTAGGTCCCACCACTCAGTCTTTAGTGGTTAAAAAACTATGTCGTGATCCTGACTAAAGAGTTGGAATGACCAATTATGTATATGTAGGTATTAAAATAAACAGAACACCAGTAAAGTGCTTATTTAATTGTCCATAAATACTGCCCTCCTTTAACTGTTTAAGATTTTCTCTATAATAACCACAAACTCTTAAACTAAAAAAAAATAAAAATAAATAAAATAAAGGTAGCCTGCCAAAAAAAGGATTAAATGACTTTTTCCACTACCCTCTACCACAACACTTGCAAGTAGCCAACCAGGTGATAAGGGTTAACAGGCTACACAATATAAATTTGTCTTGTCATGCCGAGTCAAGTCAGGTCATTTTTAACCAAAATGGTTGCCAGTGTAAATGAAGTTTTAAATAAAAATGAAATAAATTTGACAAAAACCATTGCCCTCGTAGACTCAATTTGTCTTACCCACCTTTTAATGTGGCTTGAAAAAAATTGAATTCTCTGATAAATTGTTATTTTTGTTAATCAAATAATGTATGACAGAAAAGAAGTCGAAAACTTTTTTTTAATTGTTCTCTTTTTACTCTTTCATATCTTACTGTGAATTGCAAGGAGTTCAGGTTGTGTGCTCTTATTGCTTTCTTTCTCTCTCTCTCTCTCTCTCTCCCTCTCTTCTTTGTCTATTTAATATATTACTGGGAATTGTAGTACTTTTTTTATTCTGTTGTGTTTAAATATCCTCAATTTAATGATTTTTTAATTAAAATTGCTGCCAGTCATACAAGCATACAGTGGCGGTGCTTGACATAAGTAAGCTCATATATGTGGACAATCTTGATCACAATATTCGAAAATTATTGTTGTAAAAACTTGAATAACAGAAAACATCAATACGCTGACAGGAATATGATTAAATCCTTGTTAATATACGCTTCAGTAGTGTAAGGAATGCGACTGAAATTAAATTCGAATTTAAAAACCAAAGACGCAAACCCACACTCTTAGCAGCGCCACTTCTTGCCTCTAACAGAGGAAACCTTGCTATTAACGGAGCACTGTTAATTGCTTAACAATGGCAATAACTAGATTAGTCTTCTACTTTGCAATTATTGCAGATTCTTGACATAAAATATAATTCTCATTAAGATCATCATTATTTGTGAATAAAAGTGTTGTAATGTAAAGGGCGGTTGGTGGGGCTGGAGGACAGAATTGTTCCAACTATCCTTCCACGGTTGGAAAGAGCACCCTCTGGACTACCATTTGCATATAGTCTGTATGGTGTACTATTTCTCATATTCTCCAAAATGGCCACTGATCTTCTAGAGAATTTTCTGATATTTTTGGCGAAAAATCGATTTTTATAAAATTGAAAATTGCTCTGTTAAAAGCAAATGTACAATTGCACTGTTATCGCTAATTGTGGCGCTGCTAAAATTTATTCGCACCCTGACACCATTCGCACCCCCAAACCATTCACACCCTCACACCATTCGCACTCTCGCACCACTCACACCATTCGCACCCTCACACCACTCACACCATTCGCACCCTTGCAAAAAAACTTTCCTTATTTTTTTTTTTGTTTTACATTTCTATCTCAATTTTATATAACAGTATGTGTAACAGTATGGGCATGTTCATATGAATATCATTCCGTTATGGTTTCTAACATATGACGGAAATATCTGAAAAAAAAAATTATAAAAAACATACAGTCTCAGTGGTTGCTATTATTGTTAATATTTTCTCATTTCATTACTTTGGTACACAATTTTGTACGTTTTTATGATTATTTTCTCTTAATAACTTCTGAAAGCATGAGAACACAACAATTGTTCTTCCACGAATGTAATTGTATATTTACGTTAATTCACTTGAGCATTGAGTGCATTACGATGGCTCATATCGTTAATGAATACAAGTGTATATGGATTTAAATCTTAACAAAAAAATAGAGTGGCCATGTGATAAACGATACTTAAAAACTGGTATTAAATGATACAACATTACAGGCAGACTCTAACATATCGAAGTTATTATTATAGAAATTCGTAGTGATATTTGTTTTTCTTCAACTGAACGTTTTTCTCACATGAATTTATGTTAACGTTTGTTATGCTACGTATGAAAACTACATATCAAAATTCTTTAAAAAAAAAAAACATGGAAAGAAAACAACGATATATTAATTAAAGTCACTTTTCTAATTTTCAATAACAAATATTTTCACTACACAAGTGAAGTGTAATGCTTTTCCCATATTATAAGTTTTGCATTTCCGCAAAAGCTAAAAACGAAAGAATTTACTCTTAGAAAGCAAAGGATAACATCTAAGAAAGTAATAATTCAGGGAAACTATTCGATTATTTGTCAATACATAATTTTAAAGAGATTTCCACAGTTCTTCAAGTCAAGGTATCGGTATTTTATTGGGCTGTTGGCCGACTGAGAGAATTATCGAGCATATGACAGACAGTAATCGCCGTTCTCTAGAAGGTAGTGTGTTAGCTTATTATACGTGAGCCCATTAAGAATTCGTTTGACAATTCAACCTACAAATATGCTACAGCTTACAATGTCTATTAATAAGGACGTATAAGTAATATTAGATTTTATTATTAAATATTCATCATACGTTGATGAGGTACAGTTAAATGAAATACATACATACATATGTACGTAAAGGGTCCGCCAAATAACTTTTTTTTAAATGCTTTACAAAAAACTTCTGAACATTTTCTCAAATTTATTTTTTATTTGAAAGTAAAATCCTTCCGGTTAATAATGGAAAATAATTTCATTCAAATGGCTGTCTCGGCTGGCCATGCAGTAGTCTACACGATCGGTCCAATTTTTAAGCACATTATCGATTGTGTGCAGCTGTATTTCACCAATGGCTTCACGAATATTGTCCTCTAAAGTTTCAATTATCTCTGGCTTGTCGGCGTAACACTTATCTTTGACGGCACCCCACAAATAATAGTCCAACGGTGTCACATCGCAGCTCCGAGGTGGCCAAACGACATCAGCTCTGCGGGTAATAATGCGATCTGCAAAAACAGGGCGCAAAACATCGAGTATAGCTTCGACTGTGTGGCACGTAGCGCCGTCCTGTTGAAACCAAATGTTGCCAATATCCTCCTCTTCAATTTTTGTGAACAAAACTTTGTTCAACATGGCCCGATAACGATCGCCATTGACTGTAACGGCTACTCCTTGCTCATTTTCGAAGAAAATGGCCCAATTATGCCTCTGGACCAAAATCCGCACCAAACAGTGACTCGTTTTTGGTGCGTCGGCTTTTCAATGTATGCGTGCGGGTTTTCTGTGCCCCTAATGCGACAATTTTACTTGTTTACATACCCGCCAAGATCAAAATGAGCTTCATCTGAAAAGATGATTTTTTTTTTGCCAAAATCGGCATCTTCTGTAAGTCGATCGCAGGCCCACTTAGCGAAGCGAAAACGCATTGGATGGTCAATCGGCTTCAACTCCTGAAGTACTTGGACTTTCTGTGGCGTCATACCAAGGTCTTTATGCAAAATTCGTCTCAATGATGTCTCCGAAATGTTCAATTGTTGAGGACGACGGTGAATTGATGTTGATGGCGCTTCACGCACACTTTCTGTCACAGCAGCAATATTCTCGGGTGTACGCACTGTTTTTGGGTTTTCACGCTTTGGTTTATCGATGAGGATACCAGTTTCTTTCACTTTTTTCACAAGATAACGAACATACGGAGCTGACGGTGCTTCTCTACTTCCAAAATCCGTACGCATTTTCGCACATTCTGCAACATTACCACGATTTTTAAAGTAATGCCGCAATATTTTCCAGCGTTGTTCAAGCGTATACACAACCATATTAATTAATTATCTGTCAAATCAGACATGACCTAAATGTTAGATGGCGGACCCGATACATTTGGGTGTAATATTGTATCGGTTTAAACTCCAAGTCAGTCATTTTTTCAACAAAACGAAACATGAAACGAATATTTCTTCACTAACTACCTCTCAGCAAATTTCTGGCAAAAATTGTATTAAATTAGCACACAACATAAGTGGTGTGTAAGAAACTATGTCGTAATCCTGACGGAAGGATTGTAGTAACCAATTATGTATGTATGTATGAAAGAGAGTTCAACATGGATTTTAGTTCTTCTAGTCAATGTGTGTATCGGTTATTTATTACACTGTTAAACGGCAGAAATCATTATGGAGTATATGACAGAGATTTTGGCATCTTTACAGAAAGTTATCTAAAGTTATTGATAAAGTCTATACAATGATTATTTGGATTATGAAATACCAGGCACATCTAAACGAGATTTCCACTCTTGTCCTGCTGCAAAAATTTGAAAGTATTAAGGAAGATTTAGTTGCTGATACACAAAGCAAAGGCAGGCAAGAGATTTTGAATAAAGATTACACGGAAAAAGAAAACAAAAGAAGAAAAACCTGACCCATTAGGCGTCAGTTAGCGTAACAGGGTTCTTATTTAGTTTATGGGAACTTTTTTTATAACTTAGTCTTGATCGTAATAAGGCTGCGCGAAACGCCTTATCAATTGTTAGCCTTTTCAGGTCTTGGGCTGCTTCTCACCACGACAAGTAACATATTTGCAAACATAAGGAATTTTTTCTGATCAAAGACTCGACAGTATCTTCTACAACAGACCTGATTAACAAGAAATTGAGACAACAACAACAAGTTTAAAAACAGAACCCGAATAAGACGATGGATATGTTCTGTGATAGGCTTATATTCTTTAAATCTAAAGAAAGACTGATGCTTAGTTTCTTTGTATTTTATTGATGGGACTAATACTTCAATGTTAGTTAGTGAACTTTGCGCCCTACATAACCTAAAAGTAAGAATTATAGCTTTCATAAGAAGCTTATTTTTTAATTTTGCTTGCAAAGTTCTCTTGTGGATGCAAATTTAAATTATTTATTTATTTATTTTTCTGTCCTTTCTTTTTTTATTTATTTATTTATTTTAAGTCTATGGAAAATCCTTACAGACTAATTACATTTTATAGTTCAATACAAAACTATTATTATTATGATTTCAATACAAGAAAATAATTTGAAAAAGAAAATAACTTTGATTTTATTATTTAAGTAAGTTTAATTGTAAAATTATATCTATTTTAATGGATTCCAAATTTTTGAAATCTATATGAAGGTAAAGATTACTAAAATCATTGCAGTTTCAACAAAATGGATCGAAGTTCGCATAGTTAGTTGTGTAAAATTTTATATTTATGAAATTATAGTATCTTGTTGGACGAACAATGTAAAGTTTATCTAGAAGAAATTGATTAACCAGCTTCAGGAGAAATACAGCAATTAGCATTTTACGACGGCTTTTTAAAGATGGTAATTTAATGAGTGCTAGGCGATTTTCATTAGGATCCCATCCATTCCCTAAACCACGAAGACAAAATAATAAGAACTGTATTTGAACTGATTCAATTTTGTTAGAGTATACAGCATATTGTTGGTCCCATATTACAGATTCATATTCAAGAATTGGCGGAACCAGTGTGGTAAACAATTGTTTGGTAACATAAGTGTCAGAAAACTCTTTAGCCCATCGTTTGATAAATTCCAGGGTACATGTAGCTTTGCTAACAGTTGATGTAATATATTATTTCTGAAGTCTAATTTAAAGTCTAAGATTATCCCTAATTCATTAAAGGAATTAACTAGTCCAAGAGTAACACCATTCATTGTATAAAATCCATTGGTTAGAGATGATCTAGTGGAGCACATATATTTACATTTTTTAACATTCAGCTCCATTAAATTAGTACAACACCAAGAGGTTAAGTAGTTAATATCCTCTTGTAGAAATACTTGGTCTTCAATGCTATTAAATGATAAAAATATCTTAACATCGTCTGCATACATTAATGTGTTTGAATTTTTTATCATTTATAAAAAGAGTAAATAGGAGCGGCCCAAGATGACTACCCTGTGGTACGCCTGACAGCACATCAATAAAGTTAGATTGCGTATTCCTGAATTTAACGCACTGTTTTCTGTTTACCAAATACCATTTAATTCAATTCAATAAAGATGAACTAAAACCAAGTTGATTAAGCTTATGAACGAATAAGTTATGATTTACTTTATCAAATGCCTTACTGAAATGGATATAAATGACGTCAGTTTGTTTGCCTACAATAAATCCATCATTTAAATTCAAGAAGATTTGTAATTGTTGATCGAGACTTACAGAATCTATGCTGGGATGCAGATAAAATAGACGATGCTTGAAATGACAGTGTATCACACAACAGTTTTTCAAATAATTTCGGTATAATGTTGAGTTTAGCAATTCCTCTACAATTTGAAATATCAGCTATAGATCCTAATTTAAACAGTGGAATTATAAATGATTGTTTCCAAAAGGAGGGAAAATAGCCCAGTTTAAGCGATTTTTTGAATAAGTGGGGTAATGGAGTACTCAATAATTGAGAATGGTGTTTTAAAATACTGCTAGGAACCCCATCCGGACCGGCAACATGCGAAGATTTTAATTGTATTGTTGTATAAACTTGGAAACAGTACTCTGATCCATAAAAGATAATTCAAAGGCCTTTACTTCGGGAATATAACTTTGATTATTGGCGTTAAATGTAGATGATGAGTAGGTAGAAGCAAAAAATTGTTGTGGAAATATATTTTCATTCATTTTGATAGCCACTGACGTACATGACTTATGAGGCCTTTTGCAGAAAAATTTTGTCTTGACGTTGAAAGAAACATATGGTAACTCTAGTTTTATATCTGCAACAGCTAACGACCTGAAAATCACTATGAAGATAATTTGCAAGGACTTAAAAAATTTATTTGCGACGCATTAATGTTGAACATTTGCTTGCATGTGATGGCAGTAAGTAGGGGTTAATTAAACAAGCAAACAAGAAATAAATCCTTAAGAGTCTATAAAAAATTTAAAAATTTTTAATTTAAAACTGTAAGTAGATTAAAAAAGGTATTGGTTATGGAAGACCTTAATTCTTTAAACTGAATAAGATAAAACATTTACTGGCATTTCCATGTTAAATATTTAAGTGGGCAATAGGATAGTGGCTGTAGTATAAAGTAACGAATAACGCTCCAAACTGTCAAAAATTAAAAATAGAAATTCGAATTGTTGTCTACAGAATACGTAGTTTTGATAGTACTATAGCTGTAGTAGAAGCTGAAGATTTGTAATTTGTCGCGCGACAATTTACAAAATGTAAAACCGAGTTTCCATGATTTTCACAATATTCGACATTAAATATGTGAAACATAAAATTTAATGTTGCTGGAGGCATGCAAAATGTAGTTCGATCGAAAATTCCCATAATATTCTTGCCTTAAGTTGCATAAGCTTTTGAAAAGTTTGTTTGCAACATTATAATAAGGTCATATCACTATTCTGTTCTCATTTTTTTCTTACTGAACAACACATTGCGGTAAGTTTTAGCTGCTACCACAACTACTTTATTCTGTTTCAGGCCTTAGTGAATAGACTATAAGCAAGTAAACTCCGTATTCAAATCTTTTTCTTTTTCTTTATAATAATGTAAAAAATGAAATGTCATTGAGATCTTTAAAGTTCATTTACCTTAAAATAAAATCAGCTTTTAAATCATAAACTCATTACAGATATTAAGGAGAGAGGTGATAACCACCAGCATATCTCAATAGGAAATAGTCTACAATATGGGGAGCAATACGATAAAAAAGAAATACAATATCGATTAATTCACACAACCCTGTCTATAAGGCTCTCATACATACATACATACTTACGTAAATTAATGTTTAAGTATCATTTGACCATAATTTGTACATACTATTATGATAACACTCGTATTGTGTAACATATTTGACAAGAATAGACAGATAGACACATTTGCGCTCAACAACAAAGGACAACACCACTTACATGTCACCACTTATATACGTTCAGAGTAGCATAGACATGCCTGTGTGCGACAATATATATCATACTGACGTAGGTAGTTTAACAAGTACATATAATTGAAGCGCATCATATTACGTACATGCATACATACATATTTGGTCATTATAAACCATCAGTCAGGGTTACGACCTAGCTTCTCACACCACTTATCTATGTTGTGTGTGCTAATTTTATATACAGTGGTAGCCTTATAATTAGAAACGACTTAGCAACATCTATGTTTGTAATTATGTTTTACAGTTTTCACTGTGTACCTGGGATCAAAGGCTTTGTTTGGAGGACGCCTTACATACGTTTTTCCATCAGATTGGGACAAATTAAACTGATATTCGTCACTCCAGAGAACTCTGTTCCAGAAACATCGTTTCTAATTATAAGGCCACCACTGTACGAGTGGCATGACCTGCAGTTTAAAGTCTCAGGAGTCGACTCAGATTTTTGAGAAACTTTTTCATGGCAATTTTATTTAATATCAGAGTTTTTACTAGAAATCTGCTGAGAGGAAATTACCGAAGAAATGTTACCTCATATTTCGTCTTGCTCAAGATGTCTGACCTGGAGTTTAAACCGAGGCCTCACGTCTAAAAGCCAGCATCCTACCTACTAGACTACGGCAACGATATTACACCCAAATGTATTCCTTTAACTGTACACCACAACGTATGATGAATATTTAATAATAAAATCTAATATTACTCATACGTCCATATCAATAAACTCAGTAAAGTGTAGCATATTTAAAGGTTAACTATCACTTTCATTCTTAAACAAGCAAAAATTGAATTGATTTGGAACGGTTTGACCTCGTAAGAATAAATATTAAGCAATATGGATACAAATAGCGGGTGGTCCATCTATCGGTTTAAATTTGAATAGATGGGCAAAAAGATGTCGACTTTGCCAAAAAAAATCAACTTTTCGGATGAAGCTCCTTTTCATCTTAGTGGGTATGTTAATAAGCAAATTTGCCGTGTTTGGGTCTCAGAAAAACCACATGTCGTTATTCAGAAGCCAATGCACCCATTACGAGTGACTGTTTGGTGCTACTCGTAGAGCGGAGGCATCATTGGTCGTAATTTCTTTGAAAATGGGAACGGTGTAACCATTATGGTCAATGGAGACACATGATAACCAATTTTTTTGTACCCGCTCTTAATGGTATTGATGTGGACGATGTTTGGTTCAAACAGGATGGTGTAACTTACCACATATCTTACACCACAATCAATTTATTACGTCAAACATTTGATGTCCATTTAATTAGCCGAAATGGTGATGTCAATTGGCCGCCAAAAAGCTTCAATTTCGTTGGACTATTTTCTGTGGTGGCACCAAATAAATAAAAGTAATATGTCGTCAAGCCAGACATCAAAACAGAATACAAAAAGTATTTCGTCGGCGACTTCTTCTCAGCAGATTTCTGGCAAAAACTCTGAGAGTAAATAAAATTGCCATGAAAATTTTCTCGAAAATCTGTCGTTCAGAGTCGACTATATAAAATTAACACACACAACATAAGTGGTGTGAGAAACTAGGTCGTAATCGTGACGAATGACAAATTATGTATGTCGACAAACCAGAGATAATTAAGTATTCGAGGGGCACCATTCGTGATGCCATTGGCGAGATACGACCCCAACACTCGAAAAAGTGCAAGAAAATTGGTCCGATCGAATGAGGTACTATGAGGCCGCGGCAGACATATGAATCAAATAATATTCCATTTCTTATCGGAACAATTCTATTTCACAACAAAAGAATTAATTTAGTAAAATTTTAAATCGTTTTAGTTTTATAGCATTTTTAAATTTAAACTTTTAAACAGCCCCCCACAATAACAGACATCACTGAAGGGAAACAAACCCACAACCATCACACTAACGAACTAGTCTACCAAGACACCCAATGAGTGGGTATTTAATTTTTTATCTTGGTATACGAAATCGTTCAAATGTTCACTAGGAAGATCAATGGTACTCGACACAACGTATTTGCAATCATTGTTTTAGAGAAGGACTGCAATTTTCAAAATAGAAGTTCATAACAATTTTTTAAAGCCACAGCAATATCACCTCTTTTACGATATAAATTACATAAAAAAATACTACCGAAAATTTTTACAATCTACTCTCGCATTTAATATAAAATCTATAACTATCATCCATAACTACGTACTACGTAGGTATTTATAAAAATATGCAGAAAACTCTTACGTATGACCCTTTAGAAAAGTCTTTTAAAACAACGTTTTTTTCTTTCCTTCACAATCGTTTGAAGTAGACGTTGCTGGGCTACTTTAATATGAACTTTGAACATGTGATGCACTCTGTGATACCTCTTGACTTGTGACATTAATATTCAGTATGCATTGCCATCTTTTTTATCGTAGCCAGGAGACTTAAAAAAAATTCAATAAAAATTCAATATTTCGTTTGATATTAAAAGTTACTCAATGGCCTTATATGTTCTACACCCTCTCTCAACCACACTTAAGTTTTTATCCTTTAAAGAGATTGTATGTAAAAACAGTTCAATGTGTGTTTAAAGATGGAATTTCAATTATGTTACATTTTAGGATAGAAGTCCTTATGGTTAAAAAGACAATTTGTGGAATTTGTAATCATAGAGAGAGAATATTAGAAAAATTTCACACAAAATTACATAAACATCTCCAACAGATGGAAATGATTGTTTTATAGTCAGATTTAATTTAATTATAATAGAAGTTGAGCAGTTGAAGGAGGCTAATTTGGTTCCAAACCATTCACAAAACTCATATTTAAAGCACAGTTATATGAGCTCCTCAAATATACTCACGTTATGCAGCTCATTAACATACAGCTGCTACGCTGACTCGGCCATATAGTTCGAATGAAAGGCTATAATGACTAGATTCGATTCATACTTATAATTTCTGTTTTTTATACGCATTCATACTTATTTTAATGTCATACTCATACTACTCATACTCAAAGTTTGAAATACTCATGGTACTCATACTTAACAATACGCATGATGTTATTGATTTCGACTCATCTTTACTCAACATTTACAAGAATCACAAAATGAGTATGATTCGCGTACGAACAATACAATACTCACAAAAAGGTTGTGTGTTTGCTCTGCTTGCTGTCTTTGTCTTTTTTGTTTATGTCTTTCTTCTTTCTTTGTAACTGCAACAACAACTAAGACTGTAAATTTTGACGAATGATTCGAATCACTCGAATCATTTATGAGTATTATAAGTATTTTTCTAAATTTATGAATCTGAATGAGTAGGCGTATGAATCAAACATATTTCGAATGTTATGAGTTTGATGTCATCGTTGTACTCATACTCATTGCAACAAAATAAGTAAGAACGATTTCCCAGTTAAAAATTTTCAATAAAATTAATATCTCTTTTCTACGGAAAAAAAAAACAATTTTCATTTAAAATAATTTTCGATAACAAAAATTTCTTTCCATAAATATTTCCATAAGGACAATTTTCTAAAATAATTTTAATACATCTAGAATTTTCGATATCTCTTTTTCCAGAAATTCACAAAGAATACTTATCGATTACTACAATTTGCAATAGAAATTCTTTCGATATAAACAAGTTTCTATAAAAAAATCGATAACTACAATTTTCATAAGAAAAAATTCCGATAACAACAATTTTCCTTATAAAATATTATCATAAGGATAATTTTCTAAAACAATTTTTCTGTATCTAGAATTTTCTATCGATCGCTCTTTATCTAGAATTTTCCAAATAATACTTGCCGATTACTAAAATTTGCGATAGAAACTTTTTCGATACCAACAAGTTTCTATAGAAATTTTTTCGATAACAATAAGTTTCTATGGAAATTTTTTCGATAACAATAAGTTTCTTTAGAAAATTTTTCGATAACTTCAATTTTCATTTTAGACATTTTAGGATAACAACAATTTTCATTAGAAAAGTTTTCGATGACAACAATTTTCATCAGAAAGATTTTCAATAAGAACAATTTTCTTTATAAAACAATTACACAAGGACAATTTTCTAAAACAATTTTTCGATATCTATAATTTGCTATAAATAGCTTTTTTCTGGAATACTTTAGGACTACTAAAATAGAAATTTGTTCGATATCACTAAGTTTCTATATAATAATTTTCGATAACAACAATTTCCATTAGTAAGCATTTCGATAACAACAATTTCCTCTATAAAATAGTTTCCAGAATTTTACAAAGAATACTTATCGATTTCTAAAATTTACGATTGAAATTTTTTCGATAACAATAAATTTCATATGTAACAAAAATTTCGTTTTTACAATATTAGCAACGCTATATGCAATATATTTTAACACCAACAATTTTTATGGCAACTAGTTATTTTCGAAAATGTACCGTTAACAACAAGTTTCTGCAGAAAATGTTTCGATAATAATAAGAATATATTTCAATAAATGTAGTTTCAGCAAAAAAAAATTATAACGAAAATTAGTGTTTATAGATGGTGATACAGAACAAATTCATAATTTCGTTTTAATCAATTAATGTTTGCAATATTTGCGTTCAAGACACCAAAATTATGCCAATTAATTTAATTTTAATTTTCGATTATTTAAGGCAAAGATAGTTTCGATAAGACAAACCAAAATAATACTTACCCAATGAGAGAATAGTTGACTTTCGATAACAAATATTGCTTTGCGGTAAACCATTATTATGATTATGATTGAGAAGCAATGAAGTAAAGCAAACCACAAAACCAAAATTAATTGAACTGCAAATAAAGTTAAGAACACTTATTACAAAATTATATTTAAAATGATTTTCATATGACACTACCCAAGGCGGTAAATATAATAAAAAGACTTTTAATTACTATCGTCAAAAGGATTTAGAAATCAGAAGAAATTGTCTTTTTAGTAAAAGACCAACCACTATTTATGTAGGTATGTATATACAGCCTTCAGTTTTTACTCTTTCATTGAATATAATAAGGTGAACATACTAAAAATGCCATACTACGTCTGAAAACATTTCTCATACAGACGAGTACTTGTATTGCTGTTGCATTTTTAATAACAATTACTTCAACACTGTCATAAATTTTCTCGTCCTTTAGGTCTTATTTTCTTTTAACCCCTTCTTAAAACTTATAAAAGTGTAAAGAACCATAAAAACAACAACTTAAAGATTAAAAATCATAAAGTGAAAGAAAAGAAAATATTAAAGTTAGGCAAAATCGGCTATATGATACGCTATAATATATTAACTATTATGGAGACAAATAATGATGACTTATGTCTTCTTCGCCGAAGTCGCCGTAGTCTAATAAGCAGTGTGTTGGCTTATCAGATGTGAAACCTCGGTTCAAACCCCAGATCGGACATCTCCAACAGAACGAAATAAAAAAATATTTCTTCGGCGACTTCCTCTCAGCCGATTTCTTGCAAAAACTCTGAGAATCAATAAAAATTGCCATAAAAACTTTCTCAAAATAATCTGTCCTTCGGAGGTGACTTTAAACTGTAGGTCCCACCACTCATGTATAAAAATTAAAACACACAATATAAGTGGAATGAGAAGCTAGGTCATAATCATGACTGAAGGGTTGTAATGGCCAATTATGTATATATGTATCAGAGATCAGCAATGAATCGCTTTTTCGCCACTCATCAGCACTCGTGCAATTTTGAGTATGAGTGAGTCAACAGTATTGAAATCCAACTACTCTGATTCATTCGTATTCACTACACCATTGATTTATAAGTATAAGTTGCAATGAGTATGAGTACAACGTTGACATCAAACTCATAACATTCGAACTATGTTTGATTCACACGCCTACTCATTCAGATTCATAAATTTAGAAAAATACTTATAAT
This sequence comes from Sarcophaga subvicina, assembly GCA_936449025.2. Classification (NCBI taxonomy): domain Eukaryota; kingdom Metazoa; phylum Arthropoda; class Insecta; order Diptera; family Sarcophagidae; genus Sarcophaga; species Sarcophaga subvicina. The sequence continues at coordinate 28,962,948 of OW388084.2, forward strand.
ACTTATAAATGATTCGAGTGATTCGAATCATTCATCAAAATTTACAGTCTTAGTTGTTGTTGCATTTACAAAGAGAGAAGAAAGACACATAAACAAAAAAGACAAAGACAGTAAGGAGAGCAAACACACAATCTTCATGTGAGTATTGTAGTGTTCGTACGCGAATCATACTTATTTTGTGATTCGTGTATGCGATGAGTCGTGGAGAGTCCAAATCAATAACATCGTGCGTATTGTTAAGTACGAATACCATGAGTATTTCAAACTTTGAGTATGAGTAGTATGAGTATGACATTAAAATAAATGTGAATGCGTATAAGTATCAGAAATTATAAGTATGATTCGAGTCTACTCATCGTTTTGAATACTCATTGCTGACCTCTGATATGTATGTATATATGTGTATATCTTCGACATTTTGATGTGCTAGTCCACTGTCATGCATTATCACAATTAAACCATACAGTTGAAACACGAGTCTATATTTCTTTATTGTAATAAAAATGTATTTACGACATACATATATACACAATAGTATTCTAATACGTCCTTGACATCGTTATCATATCGTAATATACTTCAGTTAATTATTCTTACTTTTACAATAAATTACAAAGTTTCATAAAATATTAGCTCCACTTAGGGCCATTATTACAAATTGCCGTTAAAGTTGGGTTTAGTTAAAGGTTACTTTAGCTAAAGTGAACTTTAAAGTCATCTTTAACTTCTTTTCGATATTACAACTTGTAGATAAAATAAAGTTAACTTTTCCAAAAATATGGCAGTGTTGGAGCAATTTAGATAACATTGCTCACCTAAACAAATTTTTTTTTACCCGTTGGCAATCACTGGCTGCTTTTTTTGTTATTGTGTTTGCTCATTTTGTTATATTTAAAGTTGCCATATTGAAAATAATATATAATATGGCAAGTTCAGACATAAAGTTAACTTTGAAAGTTACCGGTAGGATGATCCTCCCGTTAGCTTAACGCTCACTTCTACCTTATTGTCCACTTGTAATAATGAAAAACAATTTATCAGCCCGTTACAATCCTCCCTTTAGTTAACGGCAAGTTGTAATAATGGTCCTTAATCATATAGTCGTTCGGATAAATAATAACGTAAACATAATTCTCATTTAGTTAATTACTATTTAAGAATAAATCAAATATATTGTATTTGGAGGGTGGGCGGTGTTAACAACTTAGAGTCTTTCGGAACTCAGAAATTCATTGGAATAAAGAAGTTGTTGTTCCTATTTAAGAAGAACCTTAAATCTAGCAGTAGATAAACTTTGTTCAATGAAATAGCCCTGAAAAGTCTTGCTTCCCTCTTAAGACTTCAGTTAAAGCACTAAAACTGATATCCCTATTGAAACATTAATATGCAGCTGATTTGTGTAGACATAATAATACCCCTTATCCTGCAATTCCTGAAATGAATGAGATGAAGCTGCGTAATAAGCTAATATGGAAAGTCCTTAGGGTTACATTGCTATCGCGGCAATATCTTCAGTATACAAAATTTATATTATGTCGCGTTTTCTGCAGAATATTTTGTTGTATTATGCTGTAGCTTATATGTTATATTTCCCTATATGCCATCCATCAACAGGAAAGCCACAAGCAAATGTAGGAGAAACTCCAAATAATCGAAACAATATCGAGTGTTCTCCCCTACACACGCATAAGTACAAGGAAATCGCCACCTTCATAAATAAAGAAGAGTTAACAGGAGCAGTTAGTTTATTTGAAATCCATAAGACTACAGAATTAGATGGTGTTTTCACAGACAAGCAAACTAATCTTCTGCATACATACAAAATTGCTCATTACAATCCTTTAGTCAGGATTACGACCCAGTGTCCCACGCCACTTATGTTGTGTGTGTTAATTTTATACATGAGTGGCGAGACCTACAATTTAAAGTCGATTCCGAACGGTAGATTTTTGAGAAACTTTTCATAGCAATTTTATTTACTCTCAGATTTTTTGCCAGGAACCTGTTGAGAGGAAGCCGCCGAAAAAATATTCTTCTTCACTTTTTTTGGAAATGTCTGACCTGGGGTTTGAAATGGGGACTCACAAATCTTTCTTTCGGCAACTTTCTCTCAGCAAATTGGCAAAAGTCCGCGAGTAAACAAAATTTTTATAAAAAGTTTCTCAGTTTTATAAAAGTTTCTCGACAATAAACTGTAGATGCCGCCCGTCATGGATAAAATTATTGCAAACAAAATGGGTGGTGTGAGAATCTACATTATAATGCTGACTAAAGGGTTATAATGACCAATAAAATAAGTAACTATGAGTGGTGTTGCAAGCATTAGTAGAAATACAATTTACACCGACCACTTGTGTTTGTGTTAAAAAGTATACAAAACTAACAGCAGGATAATCAACAACACCTGATGCGCAAAATAAAATTTAAAGCATAACTCTTAACACTGTTTTGCAGAAAAAATTTAAATTTTTAAAGTAAAATTATAACACAGAACAAAGCCAGTAGAGAGTGAAAAACTTTCAATGAAAGTAGAACACAAATGCTATTCGCCTGCAACTACTATAAATGAATGAAATATATGAAAATGGAATATGTGTGGCATTTTAGTGTCATGTTGCAACATTAGATAGAAAGAAAATGAACAGCCATAAAGGCATAAAGATACGAGTACTACTAAATCATAATGTCATATCGAGAGAGAGAGAGGGAGAGAGAGAGAGAGAGAGAGTAACAACAATATGTACAACATGAATACAATAAATAAACGACTTTAAAAGAAAATGGTTGGAAAAGAGCTGGAGACGGAAATGGAAAGTAGAAGAAATGAAATGAAATTAAATCTAACATAGTTAAAGACAAAGAGAAAGACAGAGAGATCTTTGTAAAGGACCTAAATGTCCAAACTCACACTTACTCTGACACATAGAGGGGAAAATATATTGTAAGCTAAACACAACACATGCATAGTGGTATGTATGGTATGACAGTTAGCAACTGGCGGAACAGTTATGGCAACTGCCATATTCTTCTAACACATACATTCTCGCATACATTTACTTGCCACAAATATGCAAGTTTGTACAAATGAGTGTGTGTGTATAAGAGAGAAAGTTTGCATTTATTTACCGCAATGAAATTTCAGTTTGTTGGTCTCCCAACACAATTGTTTAGAAAAAAAAACAAACTTCACCATCCTTTTAAAAGAAGTGACATGACAACGTTTTGTTTAGCAATAGGGCGGCCCTAAGAATTTCATTTTTAAGGTTACGGAAGGGAATATCTTCTACAAATTGTCTTGTAAGGTCTCAACTATGAATTAAGTTTCGTTTAAAAACAAATTGTAACTCGTGTTTTAAATGTTTTACATTAAATATGAACCTCCTTAATACAGCATTTGCATTTGATTACAGTGTGGCATTTTTAATTTTTTCTGAAAGTCATCTCATAAGGTTTGCAATGGAATAACAAGCAATATTGAATTTTTAAGAAGTATTTCACTGCAAAATTGTTTTAAATTCTAAATAAGAAAAATCATTTGTAAACTTTTACTTCAGATCCTGACAGTATGGATCCTGGTTGTAAAAAACAACATACAATTACTGAGCAATGCAATGTTTTGTTAATTTAATTTTAAATTATTATATTTTTTTTTATTTCTCAAACTTTGTTATGCCTATATCCTTAGCAGTACTGTTAAATACGATGATATCTTGTTGTACTGTATTTACGCCTGAATAAATAAATAAATAAAAAAGGACTCTAATGAAATTCTTCTATTTGTTGTATTCCACCTGTTTTATTTCCAATCAAATGATTTCTATTTCTCTAACTTTTAGTAGCCCCAAGTGCAAGTAGATCATTATAGTGTTTTTTTCACTCTAATAGCTATTCAACGATTCAGATCCATTTTCTCGTTGCAATATTTTTCCATTTGTCACAGTTTTCTAGATCATTTAAAATAATCCTTGTTTGTCGTTTGCAATGTTTCAATAAGTCGCTGATAGCTACTCGAACACTCGACTATTATAATGGGCCCGCCAAATAACTTTTTTTTTGAAAATGCTTTAAAAAAACTACTGAATATTTTCTCAAATTTCTTTTTTTATTTGAAAGTACAAAAGTACGGTTAATAATGGAAAATAATTTCATTCAAATGGTTGCATCGGCTGGCCATGCAGTAGCCTACACGATCTGTCCAATTATTAAGCACATTATCGATTGTGTGCAGCTGTATTTCACCAATGGCTTCACGAATATTGTCCTTTAAAGCGTCATTTGTCTCTGGCTTGTCGGCGTAACACTTTTCTTTGACGGCACCCCACAAATAATAGTCCAACGCTGTCAAATCGCAGCTCCGAGGTGGCCAAAAGACATCATCTCTGCCGCTAATAATGCGATCTTCAAAAACAGGGCGCAAAACATCAAAACATTGCTTCGGCTGTGTGGCATGTAGCGCCGTCCTATTGAAACCAAATGTTGCCAATATCCTCCTCTTCAATTTTTGTGAACAAAGATTCGTTCAACATGGCCCGATAACGATCGCCATTGACTGTAACGGCCATTCCTTGCTTATTTTCGAAGAAAAATGGCCCAATTATGTGTCTGGACCAAAATCCGCACCAAACAGTGACTCGTTTTGGGTACGTTGGCTTTTCAATGTATACGTGCGGGTTTTCTATGCCCCAAATGCGACAATATTGCTTGTTTACATACCCGCCATTTTGATGAAAATGAGCTTCATCTGGAAAAATGATTTTTTTTTGCCAAAATCGGCATCTTCTGGTGTAGGCTACTTCATGGCCAGCCGAGGCAGCCATTTGAATGAAATTATTTTCCATTATTAACCGGAAGGATTGTACTTTTAAATGAAAAAAAAGAAATTTGAGAAAATATTCAGTAGTTTTTTTTAAAGCATTAAAAAAAAAAGTTTTGTGGCGCACCCTTTAAGATTAAATCGAAGCTAATATGGAACTGTCTGGAGAAGCTGAATCAGTTAGGTAAGGAAAATAAGGTTACGCTTTGCTGTGTCCCAAGACATGTAGGTGTCCTTGGCAATGAGCAATCAGACGAGCTTACGAGCAGCTCGTGGGGCTTGGGAGTGGGAGTAGATGTTTCGAAAAGTACCCAACAAAAGGGAAGATAAAGAAAATCAAAATCTCTTCTCAAACCAACTGGCTTGGTTGCAATCCAAATTTTAGTTGGAAAATTACAATAAAAGGAGACTTGGGTCATACATCCAAGAATAACCTGACGTTGGTAATCGGTCTTTTGACATGCCACTGTATGCTCAGTGTCCTCATATTGAAAATAGAAGTTATCTCGAACCCATCATGTAGATTCTGTGACGATGAATGGGGGAATGTCATTGTTGGCATTGAAAAGCATTCTGAAATTTGTCAGGATAAAAGTCTCCTCATGTAAAGTATAAGAAGAGTTCAATAGTTCGCTGACAAGGATTTGGAACAGATCCCAGCCGGACTATTGCATGGTATGTTGCGATGATGAGGAGTTGGAGACTATCGAACACCTCTTCTGTAGCTGTCCAGCCCTTAGTAGATTGAGATTGAAGACCCTTAGCAGGGGCTTCTTTGAGAGTTAAATAAAGGCTCTCCATAGATTTATTATTAGTTTGAGCTGGTTGAGAAGTGCTAGGGTTGCAATACTATAGTCGCGCTGTCTTGTGCGTTTTGTTGTTCTGGGTAATTCCTCTGCTTCCTTTTTCTCCCTTTCCTATTTCCTCTACTTTTTCCCTATCTTCCCTATTGTCCCTCCCCTTTAGGACGTTGTACAATGGATCAACTGGACCTCCGGGTACTGTACTTGTCTCAATTAGCAAGTATACGTCATCTCACCTAATCTTAGCCTAAACCTCAATAGATCACATGGTCACTGTACTAAGGTACCTCCTCACAACAATAATAATTAAATGATCTCGTTGCTATTAGAAGCAATGCTTTCCTTGATTATGTATTGAGACTTTGTATTGTGTTAGTAATGAAACAGACTGTTCATATGTACGCACGTAAATATTTCGCTTCCGTATTTGAAAAGCAAAAATTACATTTTGTTCCACTGTAAATTGATTTCGAAATAAAATTGTCCATATGATTGTGTCCAGAACATATTCGCACACATTCACATTTCTATACGTCATACGCTACATTTCATATAAAACTGCAACAATATAGGAACCAGAATAAAAGACAACTTCGCAGTCTTATGACAAGAGTTTTTCAAACTGAACGTATTATTGTTTAGTGGAGGGAAACATCTGAGCCTACTGTAACAAGTCTGCGAAGTGATGCGAAACACTTAAGCCTACTTTAACAGTTCTAAATAAAATTTTAAAATAAAAAATTTTAAAATTTTAAATTTCTTGTGTCACCCGCCGTTAAAAGAGGACTAGGCGTAAAAGGAAAAATCAAACTAAAACGTTACTAACGTATAAATTGTCAAACTAAATCTAAGGCATCACAAACTGTTAAAAGTGATAGAAATTATGGTCTTTGTAGAGCAATAGAAGAGGAAGATGAAATGTGAACAGCTTTATGTCAAGTTGAAATCGTTAGTCACACAAATTCAAACTGAAGCTAAATTATAAAGGAATATTGATGCGAGGTCCTAAGAAACTTCAGAAAGTATTCAAAGGGAATCTAACTAGAATTCAGCAGGACTAACAGTACAGCCATCGGGCTAAACGCTACAAAAGCAAAGGAGAACAGTTTGTGTGCAGTTTGTTATGGCTACAGGCTTGACGATGCCTGAATTCAATTTCGATCATTCCGGTTTTGTAATAAAAATACAGAAAAGACTAAAAGACTCATTGTCACAATGGCTTACGACTTCCAGAGAATATCATTAAGGAATACATTGCATGGTTAAAAATTACATTTGTCGTCTGCACACTCTCTACCATATAATTTGGATGTATAGTATAGGATGGACGATTTAAAACATTAAATTTAAAAATGTTTTGAAATGTCATTTCGATTGGATCAATTTTCGTGCACTTTTTCGAGTGTATGTGGTCGTATCTCGGCAATGGCATAACGAATGTTGTCCTTCAAATGCTCAATTATTTCTGGTCTGTCGGCATAACACTTTTCTTTAACGGTGCCCCATTTAAAATAGTCCATTGCTGTCAAATCGCAGCTTCTTGGCGGCTAATTGACATCATTTCGGCTAGCTAAATGGCCATCAAGCCATCAATATCCATGAAGTCGGCGTAGTCTAGTAGGTAAAAGTTTCTCAAAAATCTGTCGTTCGGAGTCGACTTTAAACTGTAGGACCATGATCACTCATGTATAAAATGAACACACACAACATAAATGGTGTGAGAAACTAGGTCATAATCCTAACTGAAGGGTTGTAATGACCAATTATGTATGGAAATGGCCATCAAACGTTTGACGTAATAAATCGATTGTGACATGAGATGTCTGGCTAATTGCACAATCCTGTTGAAACCAAACATTACTCAAATCAATACCATGAAAAGCGGGTACAAAAAATCTGTTATCATGGTGCGTTAGGTGCCTCCATTGACCGTAATGTTTGCGCCGTTCTCATTTTCAAGGAACTATGGGCCCATGATTCCTCCACTCCACAATCCACACCAAAAAGTCACTTATAATGGATGCATTGGCTTATGTAAGACCACGTGTGGGTTTTCTGAGGTCCAAATATGGCAAGTTTGCTTATCAAAATGAAAATGAGCTTCAACCGAAAAAAATGATTTTGTTTTAGGCAAAATCTACATCATCGTGTAGTTTATCCCTACGATGCTGAAGCGTAAATCCATTCATTACATTAAGTGGTGGCAATATACTGAATTCTGCTAACAGAATAAAATGAGTGACACAAGTATTGCCAGTTTCGAAATAACCGATGGTTCGAATTTAAACGGATAGATGGCCTACCCGCTACAAACCAATCCACTGGTAGTCTAAATTACATACATATTACGGCTCATCACTGTAGGAAGTAACCGAAGTTCTAATCTCGATTCAAAAACCCTCCAATACCAGTTCATTGTTTTCCCATGCTGTTCATAAATGTTTTGAAAAATCTGTAAAATCCTTCAGATTTCGAAATCATCTCTTTTTTCCTTAAGAAATAGCTTAGTATTCTAGAAATAGCTTTAAATGTAAGTTTTTATTTTTTCCCCTTTTCTAACTGAAATTACCCATATATGAGTTATACATATGCCCTCCTTTTCTAATAAACTTCCTTCTCACAAACACCCATTGATATTATGAGTACATCTAGAAAGGGTATGTATGAAATTGAGACAATTGTGGCTTGAGTAGAGGAAGAATGAAATAAGATTGAAAATGGAGATTCTTGTTAATTTTTCTTTTGCTTGTTTGTATCCATTTCCTAAACATTTTTCCCCAGATTTTTCTTTTTTGCTATGCCGCTTCATTCACAGAAAAAAGGGGAAAAATAATTGTAAAAAAAAAGGAATTGAATTTCAATTTGTAAAACAATACTTTGTACAAATGATTGCAAGTGAGTGCTCACTTTTGTCCTTTGAAATAGAATCTATCTCTCTCTCTCTTTCTCTCTGTTTTTTCTTGTCATTGAAGTTAAAGGTTTTTCTTGACTTTAATGCACTAAATAATAACACTAAGGTTCATTATTACAAATTGCCGTTAAACTTGGGTTTAGTTAAGGCTAAAGTGAAGTTTAAAGTTACCTTTAACTTATTTTCGTTATTACAGCTTACAGAATAAAATAAAGTTAACTTTTTCAAAAATATGGCAGTGGCGCAGCAATGTCGATAACACTGCTCAAATTAAACAAGTTTTATTTAAAAGCGGTGGCAACGACGGGCTTATTTTTTGTTGTTGTTGTTGTATTTGCTCACTTTGCTTATATTTAAAGTTGCCATATTGAAAATAATATATAATATGGCATATGCAAACATAAACTTAACTTTAAAAGTTAAAGGTAGGATGATAATGAAAACCAATTTATCTGCCCGTTAAAATCCTTCCTTTCGTTAACGGCAAGTTGTAATAATGGCCCTAAGGGTGTGAAAGAAAAGTGAAATTACTTTAATTGTAATCCACTGATTATCATGTAATAAATACAAGTATCGACCTACTGAATAACTATTGAAAATCATTAACGACCCATCTCCATGCTTAATAGTCATCCGCCTTATTCGATAAGCAAGGTAGGTTGGTTGAAGATGTGCTGATTTGTCCACCAAAACTTACTTGAGCACATGTAGCGCCCAGTTGCGACGCCACAGGCAAACGCAGTCCCTGTACTAAACGAATCCCACTAAATTAATCGCAGCAGTCGATCAGCGACTGCCCTTTGCTAGAAACCAGTCTAAAAGTCTTATAAACGAAGCTACATCCTTGATATTAAATAATTGATAATACTGTTAAGCAGACAAAGAATTAAGAACCAAATAACCTAAATCTGCACCTCGCAAGAGATGGGCATTAACAAAGAAAGTGGATAACAGTTTCCTTTTCTTCAGTAGACTCACACCCTCGGCAGAAATTGTTTGATGGGAACTGCAGTCTTTCCGTGTGTCTTCCCATTACGCAATGAGCTGTAGGAATGGCCACGTCATCGAGATGACATTTGCAAAGCTGGTGTGTTCAATTTTCCATCTACCATAGCTATCTAAAAGCATCCAAAACAGACTTCCAAACTTTAACAGTGGATAACTGAAATTTTGTTGAAGCAACATGTGAAAAATTAGTTTTCATTCATTTTATTTTGCCAAATCGTCATGGATGACCACAATGAACAATTTATATATATCATTTCTGACGAATGAACATGTGAATAAACAAAAGTGTTGCAATTGGAACGATACCAAACATTAAGAGCATCAAGAGCATCCAAGGCTTCTTGATTTAAGGTTGGCGGCGACATTGGTCCATATTCCTTTGAGAACTACAATGACCATGACATAAGTAGCAACGGCGAGTACTAAAAGTAGACGATTAAATACAAATAAATAACTTACAAACTTATTTTGGCCTGAATTAAATGATCTGGATATGACGACGGTATCCCAGACTACGGCCGATAACTATACTTTCGATATAGGCAAGGAATTTATTTATCTTGGTTCCGCCATTACCACCAAAAATGATGTCAGTCTGGAGATCAAGCGCATACTCTTGCCAGCAGATGCTACTACGGTCTCAATGGACAATTGAGTAGCAGAGACCTCTCTCGTACAACAAAACTAATACTATACAAAGTGCTCATCATTACCGTGCTTCGTTATGGCGCAGAGGCATGAACACTATTAGGCACTGATGTAGCAGCGTTGAGAGTATTTGAGAGAAAAGCTTTACGTTAGATCTTCGGTTCAGTGCGATGCTTTACGCATCCTAACAGTGAGCTGTATGTGCTCCGCAGCGACATGGACATTGTGTAGGGTATTAACATCCAGCGGCAGTGCTGGCTCAACCATGTTGTTCGAATGAAAAAGGATACTTCGCGCTAGACCTGTATTTGATGCTAACGAAATCCGTTAATCGGGTTGTTAATGACCAATTAAGTAAGTAAATAAGTAAGTATACGACGCCGTATGGTTTCAACAGGACAGCGGTTGTGCATGAGCCGACGAAGGTTTCTAAGTTGGTATGACCAATATCCGATAGATGGCGCTACTGAAAATTACTTGAAAGCAATTAAATCGTAAACTGTGCATTCTTTAACAAAGTTGTTGCGCGTGAGTCGACGAAGTTTGTTCGATTAATTTCGGATGGATGGCATCACTGAAAATTATTCAAAATGAATGACAAGCAATTGGTCGACCTACACCTCAAGCACGGAAGAAAAGAGCATTACGAGCCTCAGAATCAGATGACCTTTGAGAATGGAAAATCTTCGAGTATATGCAGCTGAGACCCGTTCACTTGAACCACTTGAACAACGAGAAGTGAGATTGGATACTGATCGAATGCGAACTAATCAGGGCCGTTTATCTGAACCAACAGGACAGCGGGAAACAAAATCAATATAATGATTCAAAATTAATTGGACATTTGTGTAGTCTTTTGGTGGCGCAGCAACACGCGCAGGGTACAGCTAGTACCTTATATTATCGTCCAGCTGCTGCAAGCTTTCTCCCTGTAGTCTTTGATACTTTTTAAAGCGGATTACTTTAATTTTCAACACCAGAATTATTATTTTCTGATAATTTCTTTGCTTTTAAATTTCAAGATATACTTTCCTTTTGAGAAAAGTGGTGTTGTTGCTTATATTTCTTCCAAAATTGTGTATCTCTCTCTAACACTTAAAATCATAATCATAATTTGTCGTTACAAGCCCTTAGTCAGGATTACAACCTAGCTGCACACACCACTAATGTTGTGTGTGTTAATTTTTACACATGAGTGGCGAAAACTACAGTTTTTAAGGTCGACTTCGACCTCCAAATCTTTTTGAGAAACTTTTCAAAGCAATTTTAATTACTCACAGAGTTTTTACCAGAAATCTGCTGAGAGGAAGTCACCGAAGAAATATTTTTTTCATTTTTCGTTTTGTTCGAGATATCTGACCTGGGGGTTTGAAGCTTAGCCTCACGTCTAATAAGCCAACACACTACCTTCTAGACTACGACAATTCTATTACGCTCATTAATATATAAGTAATTATCAGTTAAAATTGTTTTCCTTTCATAATTAAATTTTTTTTTTTAATTAAAAATTTTTTAAACAAAACGAATCCTCTCTTTATTGTTACAAACCTCCAGCATATTACGCAAATATTATATGAAATGAAAACAATAAAGTTTACTTTTCAACTTTTTATAAAAAATGCATTTATTTTTACATTATTATATCAGAAAAGAGAAGAGTAAGAAAGAAAAAGTCGATAAAAAAGCAACAAAATGTGAAATTACTTTGGCAACTCCAAAAGCTATTCAGTGTTGGTAGAACAAAAGGAAACAAAAATCAGAAAAAATCTCACTGTTTAGCAAGGAACCATAATTTATGCAGCAAATAAACTTAAAATCACACTTACACATACATATATAAACGTATACACTCAAATGCTTATAGATTACTTTTTAACACCAACACACACATAAATTTCTAACGCATATCAAACTCATGCATTCATATGCACATCGTAACAAGGACTCAGATTTAGTCCTCTTTTTTTCTTCCTCTTAAAAGTTGTTTATTTGCAAATATACTCGATTCTTTAATCGGTTCTTTAATCATTGAAAACTAGCAGCACTTTTCAAAATTTAACGATTTCTTCTTTTATTTCCTTTTTCTTCTGCTGGCATCATCATTTCATGATTGACTAGATGACTGACTGAATAATGAATGTCGATGAGATACAATGTGCGAAATTACATGAATACATTGAAATTTTGTAACATAAACGGGCTTACAATCCGAAACGTATTAAAGATAGCAGTGAAGGACAAAAAAAAACAGAATTGTTGTTGTTTTTGTATTTTTAATCATGTCTTTAGGTTTGAAATCAAGAGCGTCACTCACGGCTAAATCCGTGGTTGAGGGACCAATTCATAAATTTCTTATCTCTTTGGCGTGAAATTAATTTTTTTCTATTTTCTTATCAAATCAGTGGTCGCTGTAGTCTAGTAGATAATGTATTCGCTTATTAGACGTGAAGCCTTGGTTCAAACCCCAGGTCAGACATCTCTAACGAAACAAAATATGAAGTTCGGCGACTGCCTCTAAGCAAATTTGTATCAAAAACTCGAAGAGTAAATAAACTTGCCCTGAAAAGTTCCTCAAAAATCTGTCGTTTGGAGCCGACTTCAAATTGTAGGTCCCGCCACTCTTGTTTAAAACGACTACACACAAAGCATAAGTGGTGTGAGATGCTAGGTTGTAGTCCTAACTGAAGGGTTGTAATGACAAATTATGCAGGTAGGTACATATGTATGTATCAAAACAGACGACTGTCTGCTATCATTTCGAAATGTTTAATTTTCTATGACTGTGGCACTTAATCAGGCTGAATTGGGCCAGTGACATAGATTATGTTGACTTTGGGTACTCTGCGGTTTGTGTCTTATTCACATACATCTTCGTTTTCAGAGAATCTCACAAGAAAAAGTCTAATGGCTGTATCTTGGTGGCCAATTAACGTCACATATATGTGAGATGACCATGCCCTCAAATCCCTTGTACAGTATATCCAATGTAGCATAACCTATGCGGCAAATAGCGCCACATGTCGTTCGGGTTCAGATTATCTACTTCAGGACAAGATAATCTTGTATTCACGCAGATGATATTGCAGCTGTTATCACGGCCAGGAACACGGAAGAGGCACAGCGAAAACTGCGACTAGTCATGCTAAGAACGAAAACATCGCTGGATTCCCACGGCCTAGACCTGGCCATGCATAAAACGGAATTACTGCTGATCACTGGTCGTCATATCCCCTTGCAGGTGGACATGAGTATTGGAGACGAGGTAAGTATGACCAAGAGCTCGGTGAAATACCTGGGAATAAGGCTGGATCCCAGACTGACTTTTTCGTATCAGATTCAGTACTCGGCTAACAAAGCCCAGAAGATCGTTGGACAGCTCAGCAGATTAATGGCGAATATTGGGGGCCCGCTACCGGCGCAACGGAGACTCCTGGAAACAGCATTATGTTCTATGGAAGAGAAATTTGGGCCGCATGGCTAGATGTTAAAAAGCGAGCGAACTCACTTCTATCGATACAGAGAATGGCTTCATTGCGTATCACGTCGGCATATCGTACAGTGTCCGCCCCAGCCATAATTGTGATAGCAGGTATAATCCCTGTTGATCTGCTGGCGGCAAAACGGATAGAGATTTATAGTGCGAAATCGGCTGGAAATCACATAACCGGTCACTTCAGGGAAAACACCATTTCAAAGTGGCAACGACGATGGAACGATGAAGATAGAAGAAGATGGACGGCGAGACTTATTCCGGACATAAGGCTATGGATTATAGTGCTCGCCGCTGAAAGCAATGGCAAAGCATTTTGTTGGTTCAAGTACATATTCGTTCAGAAATGGGCTTCAACTCTGGATATGATTATTCGATGATTTGGCAAAACAGACTAAATGTATTACAACTAATTTGACAGATGTACCCTCAACAAAATGGTCGTTATCAACTGTCAAAGCACAGAAGACCCCATACAAAAAAATGCAACATCCTTTCAGACAAAACTGTGATAGGAAAAGATTCTGAGAGGTAAATAGGAAATCTTAGCCTAGTTGGTAGTATTGTGGCTTATTAGACAAAAATCCATGGTTCAAATCCAAGCTAAGGCATCTCGAACAAAACAAAATATGAAGAAATTATTTCTATTGCAGTCTTCTGGCAAAAACTCTGAAAGTAAATAAAATTGCCGTGCAAAGGTTTTCAAATCTGTCGTTCCAAGTCGATATTGAACTGTAGATTGGTATGAGCATCTAGGTTGTGATCCTCGCTAAAGGTTTGGAATGACCATTTAAGTAAGTAAGTAAACAGGGAAGCTCTAATGTTTGTAACCTTTGGGACAACAGTCACCATATTGGCCTAAAAACCGAGGGACTGTGCACGTCATAAGCACTACAACAACTAAATTTACTCCTAAATCGGCCACAAATAAATTTTATTGCTTTACAAATTGGATTGTATGGGTAGTTAAATAGCTATAAACCGGTTCAGTTAATAAGCAATGAAAAAATGCTTCCAATTTCTCCTCTACTGTATTTACATGTACAAACCTTTTACTTGTTTTACTTTGTCTCTGTCTGTGGCTGATCCATTTCCTATGCGTACATAGGTTTCACATACAAATGCCAATGTATGTATACGGATGCGCATATGTGCTTAGCGTGTGGTGGTTGACGTAAACTAAAACCCATCAAAATTTTCTATTTTCTGCTCATACACATACACACATATAGTTTACACACCCATACACACGAACACATCCATTAACATATAAAGTGAAATTTATTTTCGAAATCTTCAATGGGAACAAAATGTAAAACAAGCGAATTTCTTTGTTGAAAAATTGAAAGTGACTGGAGGCAATCAAAAAAACAATGACGAGAATAACAATAACAACAACAATCATTTGCTAAAAACTTTTATCACTTATACACACTTTATAGCAATTATTACAGGACAGCGGGAATAAATTAGAATTTAAAAATTAAGGCGCTTCAGAACTCATCAAAAGACAATTATTTTATGGATACAAAATATTCAAAATGTTACAAGATATTGTAAAACAGAAATTTATGACCTAGTTGCTGAGTTGTGGGTCTTCTTTTGGGAAAGAAGTACCGGAATTCGGTATAGACTTAAAGTCGCCGTAGTCTGGTAAGTAATGTATTGGCTTATTAGACGTGAGTCCACCGTTCAAGTCCCAGGTCAGACATCTCCAATAAAACGAAATTTTAATATTTCTTTAGCGACTTGGGGTCTCCGCCCAAGGATCATGCGTTGGATGTATTCTACGGTCATCGAACCCAACCTCTTATATGGTGGACACTCTTTCTGGTGGACTGCTCTAAACAGACAACACAACGTCAGACTTCTTGCGCTCTGAGCATCACCCCCACGAAAGCATTGTTCGCAATGCTCAACTGTCTTCCTACTGTGCTTCTCGCTAAGCAGGCGGCTAAGTTTGCTGCGACGAGACTTAATGTCCTGTCTTGTTGGCACATTGTACCTTCTGGTCACTCCACTATTCTAGAGGTTGATCCAGTAGCCCCCGTGAACATCGACCATCACCCTGCTGAATATTGTCTCGACAGGGGTTTTCACTTTCTGATTCCGAGTAAGGACGACTGTAATCCTAACGCGGTTGTCCCCCCGGAAGTCCTGGATATATAACGACGGCTCTAAACACGATAATGGGGTTAGAAGCGGTGTCTACTCTGGGAAACTGGACCTGAACATTTCTCTCCGTCTGCCGGACTACTGCAGCGTGTTTCAGGCGGAGCACCTCGTCAACGGTGCTCCTTTTACTCGCGTCTCGGTCTTTTCTGATAGTCAAGCCGCGATAAGATCTCTATCTGGTTTCGTGAATAACTCTAGGATCGTTAGGGAATGTCGCCGCTGTCTCGACCTTCTTTCTGGGCGCATCACCAGTGTCTCACTGATGTGGGTCCTCGAGCACAGTAACATTCCGGGAAACTGTAGGGCCGACGAGCTCGCCAGAGCTGGTGCGCTCCTTCCGGAATCCTCTTCACATGAATTGGGTATGCCACTTGCCTCGGTCAAGTTGGATATTGCGCGGAAATTCTTTCGGGACGCCAACTTATCCTGGGTCAATGAGGACTCCTGCTCCACCGCTAGACTCACCTGGCCCTTGATGGATAGAAGGCGTACCAAACAATTAATTGGTCTTGGTCGTAAAGTCATCTAAACCACAATGGCCATGCTTACAGGTCATTGCGTTATGGGTAGACACGCGGAAAAAAGAGGCTCCCATTTAACGACTTTTGCCGTGGATGCAGATCCGATGAGGAAGAGGAGGCTGTTATCCACTTTATTTATCAGTGCCCGTCTCTTGATATAAGTTATTTGGCTCCCCATTTCTTGTCACCTTAACGGAGCTGTCATCTATTGCTATCAAGGATATAGCTTCGTTCATCAAACATTCTGGCTGGTTTTCCAGTGTAGGGTAATCGTGCTTTTGATGTGCAGCCCTTGCGCTGACCAACTTCTTCCTCTTCCCTGATTTTTGTGGAACTTGGTCAGTACAGGGACTGCGTTCACCCGTGGCATCACAACGGGCCGCTATGCGTGCTCAAGTGAGCTTTGTGATATCAGAGCTACCACTCCGACCTGCCCTTGGCGACTTCCTCTAAGCAGATTTCTGGTAAAAACTCTGAGAGTAAATACAAATTGCCATGAAAAGTTTCTTACAAATTTATCGTTCCGAGTCGACTTTTAACTGTAGGTCTCGCCACTCATGTATAAAATTAACACACACAACATAAGTGGAGTTTGAAACTAGGCCGTAGTCCTGGCTGAAAGATTGTAAAGACCAATTATATATGTATGTAGTAAAGGAATTGAAAACATATCTTTATAATCCAGCAGACACTTTCGAACTTTGAGAGTTGATAACGGCCAACTTGTTCAAGCTCCACGTGTCATATTATTTGTCACTTTTTCAGTTCGTTTTGCCAAATCACCGTAGAAATAAATCATACTTACAAATAAGAAAACTTTTTTTATAAAAATGGGTATTCTTTTCTGGCAACATGCGATGAGCTTTGTCTGTTTTACGATTCTTTTATCAAAAGAACTATTCGTACGTCGACAAAATGCAATATCTGCCAAAACAGGAAGAGGTCATGATCTCGGTTTTGATGCTATTGAAACGGATTAAATCTGGACAGAAAAGGAACAGACGTACAATTTGTCGTCCGTGTTGGATTGGTATATCCATTGCAAATGCCTGCAGATCCTGCAGTGTGGAAAGAAGTCAATGGACTGTTAATCAATGATGGCCATTGACGAAGAGATTCGCAATAGACCAATGGTATGTATGAAAGATCATATGGAAAATGTAATTGCAGAGTATACTTTTTATACTTCGTTTTGTTAGAGATATCTGACCTGGGGTTATTATAACAATACTTCCCAGTTATTCACTCACATAACAACCCAAGGAACAGACAAATTTGAATGTTAAAATTCTTAAAATCTTTAACAACTATTAGCTTGAAGTATATACCACTCCAGAATACTCTCTGTTTACTGTAATGAAAAAAGAAACTCATTAAAATCTTTAATTTATTTTGAAACGAATAAATGAGTTTCGTAACTTAAAGTATTAAAAACTGTTTGAATAATTGATTGATTTCTATTTTTTTGTTTCAATTACGATTTTGCCTTCCTTTGTTACATTTTTCTCTTCATAATTTTACTTGCAACACCAGTGGCAATCATCATTAAAATTGAATGGGACACTTAGATTTGGTAAACTGATTAGCAATTATAAAAACAGTTAAAAAGTGGAAAAAAAAATTTTCTTTCGATTTATGAATGTAGTAAATATAGCGGTGTTTTGATATAACGAGAGATGACAACCCTATGATCCTAGAACATGCTGCATACCTGCATAACTTAAAAAAACTTGATAAAATTAGAAAAAAGTAGAAGAGATATGCTTTGCGACACTTTTACTCGACTTAACCGCAATAAAGGAATAAAAATAAGGGAATACATAGTATGTTTGGCTGCTGTCTACATTTCTAATTACATACATATATACATAACTAGCTGTACCCTGCGCGTAATGCTGCGCCACCAACTAAAATAAATTTGAAGGAAAGACATTACACAAATTTCCAATTAATTTTGAATCATTTTATTGATTTTGTTTCCCGTTGTCTTGATGATTCAGATGAACGGGCCTGAGTAGTACGTACTTGATCAGTTTCTAATCTCACTTCTCGTTGTTCAAGTGGTTCAAGCGAACGGCTCTCAGCGGCATATACTCGAAGATTTTCCAGTCTCAATGCTCGTCTGATTCTGAGGCTCGTAATGCTCTTTTCTTCCGTGCTGGAGGCGTAGGTCGACCAATTGCTTGTCATTCATTTTGAATAATTTTCAGTGACGCCATCCATCGGAAATTAATCGCACCAACCTCCGTCGACTCGTGCGCAACAACTTTGTTAAAGAATGCACAGATTACGATTTAATTTATTTTGAGTAATTTTCAGTAGCACCACCTGTCTGTCGCAAATTGGTCATACCAACTTAGAAACCTTCGTCGGCTCATGCGCAACAACTTTGCTAAAGATCATAACATGATCAAATGCATGGTTTACGATCCTATAAGGTACAACAAACAAACACTCATTTTTATATGGGTATGTGGGCGTGGCACCTCGCTTACTTAAAATTTTAGCCCATTGTTCCTTCCAGAAATACAGAAAGGTACTGTTAAAATTTCAAGAAAATCGGTATAGCCGTTTAGCCGTCTATAGACTTCAAACAAACAAACAAACCCACAAACAAATAAACATACATTCATTTTTATATATAGCTGTGTGATATATAATAGTAGAATATTAGAATTCCCGGCTCAGTCTCCAGACCTAAATCCCATTGAACATCTTTGGGGCGATGTAAAGAAAGGTGTTTTTATAGATAAACCGGGAAATATAGAGCAATTGTGGGCGTCAGTGAGGTCAGCTTGGGAAAGTATTCCTATCGAGAGCTGCAGATCTTTAGTTGACTCAATGCCTTGGCGTTGCACAGCTGTAATAGCCAATAAGGGCTTTTCAGCTAAATATTAAGGTCTATCTAATAAAATAACATAAAAAAATAATCACTTGTGGCAACATTTTTTTTGCAGATACGTTTTATAATGCTACTACTATTTTTTTGCACGCCAAATATTTTCAGTTTTTAATAATTTAGCATCGTTTTCTTTGGAAAATTAATATTTGTCTTGAAGTTTTTTTATTCTCCAATAGTTTATACTGGTGGTAATAAAATGTAATAAAAAACTTTTTTTAACTTGAATAAAAATTAATTTCTTTACTTAACTCAAGTATTTTTAATACAGCGCTACTATTATATTTCACATATGTATATAAGATTGGTAATTTCAATTAATTTTATACATGAGTGCTGGAACCTATAATTTGTCGACTCCGAAAGACAGATTGAGATGAGAAAATTTTCGAGGTTATATTTCTCATGTCTACCATTATTATGGGCACCATTTTGCACATTTTTCACAGTTCCCTGGAAGTAACGAAACTTTATTGAAATAAAATAAAAAGAATAGAAATGACAGAAAATAGATCTGATACTTTACGTTCTAGTAATAAATTCCTGGAGCAGAATATAAAATTGTCACTTATTTATGTTGCACAGTGGGAACGCTAATTAATAATATTAATTAAGCATTAATTAATACTTTGATATTACAATTCTACTTAGTTAACAATAGATATTGTTAGAATTAATCAAGATTTCCAAATATTTCAGTCTAGTTGAAATACTGAAGCTGGCGTAGTGTGTAGACTTATAGAGGCAAGCCCGTGGTTCAAACGACACCTCATGGACCTCTAACAAAGCGAATATATGATACAATATTTCTTCAGAACCCTTCTCCCAGCCATCTTTTGGCAAAAACCATAAGAAACAAAAAAAATATCATGAAAAGTTTCTCAAAAATCTATCGTCCGGAATCGACTTTAAACTGTAAGTCCTGTCAATCAGGAATAAAGTTAACGCACACAATATGGGTGATATTAAAAGTTTGTTCCTAATCCCGACATTGACACTATTAAGCACTGATGCAGCAGCCTTGAGAGCATTCAAGAAAAAAGTCCTACTTACGATCTTGAGTTTAATATGAGTTCGCGATGATTTTCGCATCCGATTCAGCAATGCGCTGTATGAGCACATCAACGAAATGGACGTTGTGCAGTGTATTAAGACCCAGCGGCTGTGCTGGCTCAGCCATATTGTTCGAATGGAGGAGGATATTCCAGCGAGACAGGTATTTGATGCGGGAATTTGCAAAAGTAAGCGAAATGGAGGACTGTATTTGCGTTGGATGGAACAAATCGAGGCAGTCGTGTTATGTCGTGTTATGGTTTGACCAACTGGTGAAGGCACGCAAGAAGCAGAGGCAAAAAGTTAAGGCAGTCCGAAATCCGTTAATCGGGTTGTTAATGGCCAATTAAGTAAATTAAGTAAGTAAGAGAATGATCGCTGTGGTCTAGTAGGTAGTGTGTTGGCTTATTAGACGTAAGGCCTCGGTTTAAACCCCAGGTCAGACATCAAAACGAAAATATGAAAAAATATTTCCGCGGCGACTTCCTCCCAGCAGATTTCTGGCAAAAACTCTGTAAAACATGAAAAGTTTTTCAAAAATCTGTCGTTTGGAGTCGAATTTAAACTGCAAGTCCCACCACTCATGCATAAAATTAACACACACAATATCAGTGGTGTAAGAAGTTAGGTCGTAATCATGACTAAAGGGTTGTAATGACCAATTATGTATGTATGAGATTATTAAGTTTTGGGTAGTCAATGTAAATATAAAATTACTGTCTCATATTTTAGGCTTAAAAGATATATGAACCATCATATTACGGAATATGATTGGTTAATAATTTTATTTTGTGTTTAATTGTTTCTTTTTAAACCACTGCCTTAATCACTGTGCAACATTTCTTCGGCTTATAATCAATAGAGTAAGAAAAGTAAGTAAGTTTCTCATTTTTGCCTTCAAGAAATTTTTAAAAGAAATAAACGTTTGTCAACGACTAACTTGTTCTTACATTCCCTCAACTCTTAAATTTTCTATATTTTCTTACTTTCTCCAACTGTACTTTCTCTGTTGCATGGTGTATGTTTCTTCATAGAAAATTCATGTCATAGCATTAGTGGCGATAGTTGGTTAAAGTACGAATATAGGAAGTAGAAGCAGTTCGTGTGTTCGTGTTTTACGACACAAATTACATCAACTTCAAAAGCAATAGAAATAGGCAGACAGGTATGTAAAATAATGAATTCGTTAAAAATGCAAAAAATAAAAAGCTTTACAATTCACACAGCAATATTTTTCTGGAAGCAGCAAACATTTCAAGCTAAACAGGGGCGATAGGGTTGCAATTTATCATTGCCTGGAATTGATGAACTGTTTGAAAAAGCCTTCACTTGTTGTACTTACTTTGGTTAGTAGATTTATGTGGGCGTCCATCTCTAATACATACATACGCACATAATTGATCATTACGACCCTTCAGACAGGATTACGACCTAGCTTCTCATACCACTTATGTTGTGTGCCAGTGTTGAAAAA
This sequence comes from Sarcophaga subvicina, assembly GCA_936449025.2. Taxonomy (NCBI): domain Eukaryota; kingdom Metazoa; phylum Arthropoda; class Insecta; order Diptera; family Sarcophagidae; genus Sarcophaga; species Sarcophaga subvicina. The sequence continues at coordinate 28,984,743 of OW388084.2, forward strand.
TTCAGTACTTTTGTACTTTTTTCAGTATTTTTTCATTTCAAAAATACCGCAGTACCCCCTCGGCGTTTTCAGTACTTTTTTATTATTACAAATTTTATGTCTAGCACTTTTCAAGAATTAATGCATTAGCAACATGTTAATGCTAAAGGTAGAATCAGACTCTAGCCTCGGTTAGTCAAACGTTCACGGAACATACCTTCGTTTTTAGAATACGAAACGCAATTAAAACGCTTGCAGAACCGTATTGTTATATCGGTAAGCACTAGCGTTGCTCTTCATATGCTAAGAACGAACGTTGCATCGACGTTTGGCTAAACGGGGCTTTCACGTTTTGTTGTCTTCTATGTGAGGAACACGAATAAGTCGTTAGTTTTTCTGTTCCGTGTCGTATGTGTATTAAATGTAAATAAATAAACAGTCTAGTAGGTAGTGTGCTGGCTTACTAGACGTGAACCCACGGTGAATCATCTATTAGAGACTTAATGCGTTACATTCAGGAGTCTTTTAATTTGCCTTTCTTGATCTTTTGGCAACAACTCTGAGAGTAAATAAAATCTGTCGTTCATAATCGACGTTAAACTGTTAAGTTACTCTTGCATAAACTTTATAATCCTGATTAAAAGTTTGTAATGATTAGACATCTCGGCGACTTCCTCTCAAAAGTCTTCGTGAAAAAACTCTAAGAGTAAATAAGATCGTCAAGGAAAGTTTCTCAACAAAAATCTGTCGTTTGAAGTCAACTTTAAACTGTAGTTGCCACCACTTATGAATAAAAATTAACTCACACAACGTGGGTGGTGTGAGAAGCTTGGTCGTAATACAGTCTAAAGAAGCCCGTTCAACGTCTCTGCTGAAGGCATTATTATACACTGCGTTCTGTATAAGCAAGTCAGCGCGCAAAGGACAATCCTCATCGGCTCAAATACAGCAGAATACAAACAACTAACACAGACAACATAAGTGGTGGTAGAAGCTAGGGCGTAATTCTAACTGAAAGGTTGTAATGACCTATTATGTATGTATGTATGTAGAAACAATCTATTTATTTGTCAACTCATGACTCATGTCAAACTCACTTTTCAATTTTAAGAAATAAAAAAGTTAAGTGGCTTACTCCACATATAATCCATTACTCCATATAATCCATTCAGAAAACTTTTGATCTTTTCATATAGCGCCAACAAGTAAATTCACTGCAGTCTAGTAGGTAGAGTGTTGGCTTATTAGACGTTTCCAAAAAAACCGAAATATTTCTTAGGCGTCTTCCTCTTAGCAGATTTCTGGTAAAAACTCTGAGAGTAAATAAAATTGCCATGAAAAGTTTCTCAAAAATCTTTCGTTCGGAATCGACCTTAAACAGTAGGTCCCGAACCTCATATATAAAATTAACACACAAAAAATAAGTGGCGTGAGAAATTAGGTCATAATCCTGTTAGAGTCATAAAAGTACCATTTGATGCAAAAAAGTACTCTTTCAGTTATAGTTCAGTACCATTTCAAAATTCCAATTTTGCAACATTGCTGTGTGCGTTCATTTTATAAATGAGTGGAGCGACATACAGTTTTAAGTCGACTCCGAATGACAGATTTTTTTGAGAAACTTTTTCATGCCAATTTTTATTCACTCTCAGAGTTTTTGCCAGAAATCTGCGGAGAGGCAGTCTCCTAAAGATTATTTTTTATGTTTCGTTTGACTGACCTACTGTTTGGACCGTGGTCTCATGTCTAATATGCCAACACACTTCTTACTAGGCTACAGCAACTTCTATTTCCTATGAGCTTCAAATTGTACAATGAAGAATTGTGTATAAACCAAATTAATTTCATCGGATTGAGGTACCCAAGAAGATCAGGTGGTTCTAGACATAAAATTCCTGTGATGTAATTTACGCACCACTCATCAATGATCCTGTAGTGACGATATTTAAAGTTCCAGCTGCAATTTTCCAAGAAATAATCGAATGTAACTTAGGTGATACCACATAGCCTTGTCAAAAGTCAGATCGTTCTATCAAATCAAATGGTGCAGCCATTCTGCGTCATAGAGGCGGCTTCCAGTCCTTTAAACGTAATATGAGATAAGTTTCTGTGGGCATTTATATCGTTCCTGTACTCTCTTACTAATCGAAAGGTGGTAATTTCCAATCGAAGTAGAGGAAAAACCGCCAGCTTATCAAAAAAAAAGTATAAATACGCATACGATCTGAGAGAGCAGTGCAATGGCTCCCATTATATGGAAGATTTTCGCTTGAAATACACTTGAGCTAATAGGAGTACTAAAATTTGACTATCTAGCCACAACTTAGGAAATACTGTGTAGGTATAAGGAAATGTGTACATTGGATTCCATTGCTATGAGCCTAGATGTTAAAAAGCGGGCGAACTCACTTATATCGGTAAAGAGAATGGCGGCATATCATACATTGTCCGCCCCAGCCGTAATTGTGAAAGCATGTATAATCCCTGTGGATCTGCTGGCGGCAGAACGGATGGAGATTTATAGGGCGAAATCGGCTGGAAATCACATAACCGGTCACTTCAGGGAAAACACCATTTCAAAGTGGCAACGACGATGGAACGATGAAGATAGAGGAAGATGGACGGCGAGACTTATTCCGGACATAAGGCCATGGACTGGTCGGAAATTTGGAGAGGTAAATTACTACGTCACACAGATGCTATCGGGTCACGGATATTTTAGAAAATATCTGCACAGAATGGGCAAGACCGCTTCCCCTTACTATCGCTCGGCACTGACGTCGATAGTCGGGACGATCACGGCCGGTAACATCGTCGGGGTTATGATTGCGAGTGGAGAAAATTGGACCTCAGTGGCGAATTACGTGGAGAGCATTCTAAGGCTGAAGAAGAGGGATCTTGAGGCTGCGGAACATGTGGGCACGCCGGCGTAGATGAAACTGGCACACGTGTCAAGCGAAATTCGAATCAGGGACCTGGACGAAAGGAATAGTGGAGACACTTAGATGTCTCTTCAAATTTCGACACGCAATCCGGACGCGGATATGAACACGCAGGGGCCAAAGGGCCGAAGGGACTCCACTCCGAAGTAATACCACCGTAGTTCCGGAGTGGGCACAATAAGTCCACGAGACGAGCGGGGGATTTAGTGGGTGAGGGCCCCACACAGGGAGGATGTGACTACTTCCACTATGGTGCGGTTAATGAGGAAATGAGGAAATGTGGATTAAATTGCTCTGAGCCATAGCTTCGAGCCATGCTTCTCCTCATATGGTAACTAGAGACACAATTATTTTAAAAGTCTGCAAAACTTCGAGCTTAACAACATTGACGATCAAAAGTTTTATTTTTTGTGTTGTTGTTGTTGCTAGAAAGTAATAAAACTCAAACAAATTGATATGTTTCCTGTGATGGGTCTACTAGGACTTGTGTGTGGAGTGTAGAGAATAGTTTCGCTTGCATTACAAACAATTTAAAAAAAAAAATTCTTCTCCTTTTTTTGTCTCCAAGAAGTTTCTTTTACTTTTTTTTTGTTGTTTTGGCCAAAAAGTTTGTCTTACTATTTCTTTATGTTGTCATCACTACCATATAGACGACGATAAATATTTTAGCCAAGTTAAGCAGTTTCTTCGTTTACATTCTTATTTTTTCTTCTGCTTTTGTTTTTTGCTTTGAATTTCGTTTGGTACTTTCAGTGAAATGTCATTTTGTGAGACAGTTTAATTCAAATATTTTCCTAACTACTACTAGTACCACTACAATTACATTTTCTATATAAAAAGAGTACTAGGAATGAGTGAGAAGTAGTCAAACGTTAGTTTGTTTACAAAGTATTGTTTACATGCTAAAAAGGGCCATAAGGGATTTTAAAAGTACTTTTTTGAGTTTAAATTATCATCTATTCATACATACTTTAATATAAACATAAATGTTAACGGTATATAGGAGTGTAACAACGGCCAAACTTAAACAAATACTACTTCGCATGCTGTTATTAGAAGAGAAATAAAAGGAGAAACCACCACTGTAAAGTTTTAGGCAAATTCGTAAACAACATGACAAAAACAACGGATTTTAAAAGAAATGAACATGTCACTCGTTATTACTGAAATGTTTACTCACTGCTTGCTTGCTGTAAAATATAGAGAGATAAAGCGTAAGAGAAAAAATATTCTGTATTATCGGGTGGGCTATCTATCGGTTTAAATTTGAAACATCGGTGATTCTATTCTGTCACAAAATTCAGTATATTACCTCCACTGAACGTAATGAATCGATTTACGCTTGAGCAACGTTGGGATTTATTGGACCAACAAGAAACTGCACCATGATGTCCATTTTGCCAAAAAAAATCTCTTCGGATGAAACTCATTTTCATCTTAGTGGGTACATTAATAAGCAAAATTGCCTTAAATGGAGCTCAGAAAACCCACATGTGGCCTTACAAAAGTCAATGCACCCATTATGAGAAACTGTTTGGTGTGGCCTGTGGAGCGGAGGCATCATTGGCCCACATTTCTTTGAAAATAAGGACGCTACAACCATTACGGTCAAAAGAGACACCTATTACACCATGATAACCGATTGTTTTGTACTCGCTCTTCATGTTATTCATGTAAACGATGTTTGGTTTCAACAGGATGGTGCAACTGGCGACACATGTCATGCCACAATCGATTTATTGCGTCAAACGTTTGATGGCCGTTTAATTGACCAAAATGGTGATGTCAATTGGCCGCCAAAAAGCTGAAGTTTGACACTGTTGGACTATATTTCTGTGAGGCGCCGTTAAAGAAAAATGTTATGCCGACAAACCAGAGACAATTGAACATTTGAACGCCAACATTCGTGATGCCATTGCCGAGATACTGCCCCACACACTAGAAAAAGGGCACGAAAATTGCTCCGATCAAATGAGGTACTGTGAGGCCAGCTAAGGCAGCCATATGATATTCCATTTCTAACCAGAACAATTGTACTTCACAACAAAGAAAATAAATTTGACAAAATTTCACACCACTTTTATTTTATTACATTTTTAAAGATAAACTTTTAAATGGCCCTCCCTATATATCACAAGGCGTAATTCATATTTAATAGTCTTTGTATACCACAACATAACCTAACATAATTCACTTATTAATCTTATTATGTGCTGGAATGTTGCGCTTTATTTCCTAAGCATTGCCTTAAAACAGGCCGTTAAAAGAAGCTCCATTTAGTTGATGTCATCGTTTTTTATTAATAGAAAACGCTGTATTAAAGTAGCATACTTTAGATAATGGCTACTATCCTATTATTTCGTATTAAAATTCATGTTGAGTTCATGATACCGCCATTTCATTATGCGTAGCTTTTTCTGTTTTTAATTTAAATATTTTAAATGAATAAATTACAGACAATTTTCTTTTTAAATCTCTCATAAATCTTAACAGACAAGGAACGATCAAAAATCTATCGTACGAGTTGAATATTAAAAGGAAGCAAACTTCACCATCATTTGAACGAATACTTGTTAACACTAAAACAAATATCCCAGGAATATCGTCTGGTTATGTTTTGGAGTTGAATGAAGATTGTTGGACTATCTTCAGTCAGAGCTGTAGTCAAAAAGCAGGCAGTAAAATAACTTTAACTGGGACTGTACACCATAGTTCCCGCCACTCATGTATAAAGTTAACACACACAACATAAGTGGCGTGTGAAGCTAGATTGTAATTCTGACTGAAGGATTATAGTGACCAATTAGGTATATATGTATGTAAAGTAACTGGAATTCGTAAAGCAACATACAGAATCTCTTTTATAACGCTCAAGCAGTACAAATAGACGTTTAAGATTACAAATTTTCTCGAAATCTAAACAATGCTAAGCAGAATTATTAACCTTTAGAAGTTGTAAAGGGTCCGCCAAATAACTTTTTTTTTAAATGCTTAAAAAAAAACTACTGAATATTTTCTCAAATTTCTTTTCTTATTTGAAAGTACAATCCTTCCGGTTAATAATGGAAAATAATTTCATTCAAATGGCTGCCTCGGCTGCCCATGCAGTAGCCTACACGATCGGTCCAATTTTAAAGCACATTATCGATTGTGTGCAGCTGTATTTCACCAATGGCTTCACGAATATTGTCCTTTAAAGCGTCAATTGTCTCTGGCTTGTCGGCGTAACACTTATCTTTGACGGCGCCCCACAAATAATATTCCAGTCGGTGTCAAGTCGCAGCTCCGAGATGGCCAAACGACATCAGCTCTGCAGCTGATAATGCGATCTTCAAAAACAGGGTGCAAAACATCAAGTGTAGCTTCGGCTGTGTGGCACGTAACGCCGTCCTGTTGAAACCAAATGTTGCCAATATCCTCCTCTTCAATTTTTGTGAACAAAAATTCGTTCAACATGGCCCTATAACGATCGTCATTGACTGTAACGGCCATTCCTTGCTTATTTTCGAAGAAAAATGGCCCAATTATGCCTCTGGACCAAAATCCACACCAAACAGTGACTCGTTTTGGGTTCGTCGTCTTTTCAAAGTATGCGTGCGGGTTTTCTGTGCCCCAAATGCGACAAATTTGCTAGTTTACATACCCGCCAAGATCAAAATGAGCTTCATCTGAAAAGATGATTTTTTTTGCCAAAATCGGCATCTTCTGGTGTAGGCTACTGCATGGCCAGCCAAGGCAGCCACTTGAATGGAATTATTTTCCATTATTAACCGGAAGGATTGTACTTTCAAATCAAAAAAGAAATTTGAGAAAATATTCAGTAGTTTTTTTAAAGCATTTTCAAAAAAAAAGTTATTTGGCGGACCCTTTATGTATTATGCGTTGTCAATCGGATACGCACCAACATAAACTTATGCAAGGCGGGATAAGGTATACTTATTAAGACTTGTGTTGTTAAACTTTCTTATAAGCTGCATAACAACCGCAAGGCTTTCCAGGCGGAAACTGTGGCCATTCTGAAAGCGGTACAATGCTTGTTGGTTTCCCCTAAAATATCGTGATACTGCAATTAAGTCACTAACGAAAGTACATATTTTCAAAGTCCTCCCTAAGCAAATTAAAAAAAATTTGATGGTATAACGACCAGAGAGTACTGGATTGCAGATTATTTCGAAATGCAAATAAAATGTAAAATAAGAGACTGAAACGAAAAATACATGATCAGTGATGTTCAATCGAACATATGAAAATTAGAAAAATACAGGAATTTTCTTATCGCAAGAAAATGGTGGATAGGTAGGTAGAAGTGGCTGTCTCCTCGATGGATGGATGAGCGGACACACTTAGGCCGCACACAGGGCCCATTATAATACCACAGTATATTGACTAATACTTTCTTTACAAAGTTTCCGGAGTGAACTCTATAGAGAACTCATTAAGCCAGTTGGACAACTAAAAGCTGCATATGTCACGAATAATTGACTGAGAAAACGAAAGAAAAAAGATTTGTGTCACCAGCACCATAGCGAACTAAAACGGCGAAACAAACGCAAACCAATGCAGAGATAAATGGCGGATACATTGCTAACAGAAAAGCAGTCTGTACTAGAGTGAAAGCAGGTCTGGAGTGAATGAAATTACGCAATATAGAGTAGAACATCATAGAAAATCTAAACTTCACTACCTATTGTACTAAGTCGTCGTAGTCTATTAGCTAGTGTGTTGGCTTATTAGACGGTTCAAACCCCAAATCAGACATCTCCAACAAAACGAAATGTGCGACTTCTTCTCAGCAGATTGCTGGAAAAAACTCTGAGAGTTGCCATGAACATTTTCTCAAAAATCTGTCCTTCAAAGTCTATCTTAAACTGTAGGACCCACCATTCATATATATTGTACTGTTTAATTAAATTTATTGTCGTTACTACGTTTGCCAAATATTATTCAAATATTTATGGTATGAACTATTAATATATCATGGAATATTTCAATTACTTAGGAGACAAGTAAAGACCAGCAGGCAAACGTTATTTATGTGTACAGTTTCCACCATTAGTTCTTCTACTATTTTGGCCATGGTTTGCATGAAGACTATTTTTGGAAACTAACATTTGAGGCAATAACATTTACCTTCCTTAACCACAATATATTGTCATAAAACTAAAAACAACCTAGCCGAAAACGACAGCAAACAAATGCACATGCTCATGCAGAAAAAACAATAAATTGTGGTTATTGGTCAGGCATGACAGCAGCCTGCTCTTGTTCTGTAGCGGATGGCTTTTTAAGCTTACAACGGAAACTAAAAAAGGTAGAAATAAAATCAAATAAAATATTTGAAATTAAAAAGGATGTGGGTGGCCATTTAGTATTCGTTTTAATGAAAATAAAATAGCAGGAAAATTTGCCAAAATTAAGAAGAAAATCCAGAGAGCATGGAAACAAAAGTCATACCTGGTTCATAAGAATCTCCAAGTCTTTAATACCGGAAAAGGATTACAAGAGGTTTATAAAATTGATAGGAGAGTGTCAATGGGTTTAATACGCTCGACGATGATATGGTCATGGCAGAACACCAAACCTGTCGCCACCAACAAATGACGCAAAAGTAAGAGAAGCAAAAATATTTAAAAAATAACGACTGTTTTAAAAAAATTTGTTTAAACGTATGATTCGTAAAGTTTAGTTAACTCTTCAATTCTTTGTAGAATATTTCTTACTCCATTATTATCTTTTTCGTTTTTTCGCCATTAAATTCAATGGATTTTACTACATCATTCTCTTCCTTTCCCTCGCTCTCTCTCTCTCTCTTCCTTTATAGTTATAATTTAGTTCAATATCTGTATTTGACTTTTTCTCAATATTTTTCAAAGTGTTAACTTTACAACTTCTTAACTCGACTATAAAGGGCAAAAAGAATGTGTTCGTGCTCTTTATATATATATTTTTTTTCAATATTCTTCTCTTTTCTTCGTTCTATTTTTCATTTACTTTCTAAAAACTGTAAAGCAATAAAACAAATGTGCACTCATCTTGTCATTTTTGCAATTTCCGCATCCTTTTTGTTCATCTCGTTTGTCTTTAAGTGACGGTACATTTGCCCGCATCAATTCATCGTCAAATACACCCATACTTATGCTTATAATCAAACACATTTTTATGTACATATTAAAGTGTAAAAGTAAGAGAAGTTGATTCCGAAGTCAACATGTAAATACAGTGGGCATTTATTAACCAAGAACACAGTGAGGAAATTATCCAGAAATGGCCAGCGAGATTGAACATACATACACAACATATACAATTCGTTATTACAACCCTTCAGTCAGGATCACAACCTAGCTTCTCACATCACTTATGTTGTGTGTGTTAATTTTATACATGAATGGCAGGACCTAGAGTCTAAAGTCAACTCCGAACGACAGATTATTGACAGACTTTTCATGGCAATCAACTCTAAGAGTTTTTGTCTGAAATCTGCTGACTAGGAGTCGTTTTGTTCGGGATGTCATCTAATAAACCAACACACTACCTACTAGACTATATTGAGTACAGGCAACATTGAAATTCAACATGAAAAGTACATGCAAATCGAGGCTCGAGATGTGGATAAATAACAGAACCGCTGGGGTCAGATATGGACTGTTTACTATAGCAAATAATTGTACAATTTTGGAAATAGCAAATGGGTATATTCCTCCTATATTTATATTCCTATTGGAAATTATATTTGCTATTGGAAATGTGATAATGAAAACGGTAACAAGCGAGAGAAACTGGCTAAGTGTGTCAGAAAATGAGACACAAATGAAAAATGAACTCCGGATAAAGCATGACACAGTCATAGTCGAATAAGAGAATCTGGCATAGATCAAGCAATTTATCCTTAAATAATCCGAACAAAATCAGCATTTAGGCCCATTGTGATACCACAAACAATATTCAAGCTGGGGATCAAATATTTCCTAGAAGAAAAGTAAAATAAAAAATAATCCTACGAACGAAAATAATACGAATAAAGTTGAGAAATTTAAGCAAAGGGAAGCATTTCGGTTAGGTTAGGTAAGGTGGCAGAACACCTCAAGTCAGCATTTAGGGACATTGTAATACCACAATCAATATTAAAACCGGAGATCAAACATTCCTTAGTGAAAATAAGCCCGAGTCCAAAATAATTCTTGCTGGTGCAGCAATCTTTACGTGAAAGAGCTCGGTAAAGAATGTCTGAAAATGAGAAATCAAAAATGTCGGACAAGGCACTGACACAGGAGCTGGAAGACAGTCTCTTTCCCAAAGCCTCGATAGAATGTAGTTTTCCCAGATTTCACATAAATTGTTTGAATTACTCCAACTCTTTTATGACCATTAGCTTTGCATTTGAAAATCAATTATTCTCGCCATCAATTATTCTCGTTATCATCGTCATCATCAATTCTCCAATCGAACTTGTCAAAGTCCTGCCATTAGCTCCTGTTTCTGCGCTAAAGCAATTACTTTGACAACAACAACTATAGAACAATTCAAACTGAAATAAAATGCATTTTATAAACGTATAGTCAGGCAAGAGAAAACTTGTTTTAATACATATAACAACGACAACTAAATGGCGTAGAGTATAATTTATTTTCAGTTCATTTGGCATGTATTTCTATAACGCGAGTAAATGCCACGAGTTATTCAATTTTTCTTTCTCTCTCTCACTCTGTGTTTCGCTTTCATGGCACTAAACAAATGAACAAATGAAATGCAGCCACTTGACACCATTACGTTGCACATTCACTTTTTTCTGAGCTTTTTGCAGTACAGCTTCCTTTGCCTGCTATTGCTGCTTTAGAATAATGGATCTTATAGTCATATTATTCCATGCCATTTTCATTTTACGGTTTAGATGGGCAAATTGTCCAAGAAAAAAACAAATAAACTACCACTGGCAGTTCTCTCATTCTTTATTGCCCACCCAAATGGGCACTGCGTTATCCTTAAAGATGTACAACTGACAGCGTGCATTGACAATGGGTTCATGTAGAACAAAAGACAAAACAAAATAAAAATTTAAATGAATGAGAAAAATCTAACGTCGTAATGCTGTCAAGTATATATTTTCTAAACAAAAATTATTGATAACAACTAATTAGTAATAGAAACGTCCCTCTTAAAGAGTTGTGGGAGCAAATCCAAAAGTTTTATTGGCGCCATTATAAAGTCTAAAAACATATTTTGTACACACTGTAGTCAACTGTTCAAAATCCAAAATTTAAATCAGTCATCTTCCCTAAGTCAGCGTATGATATCGGTAATAATTATATAAGAACTCATATACACACACATAAATTGCCATTACAACCCTTCAGTCAGGATTACGGCCTAGCTTCTCACACCACTTATGTTGTTTGTGTTAATTTTATACATGAGTGGCGGGACCTACAGTTTAAAGTCGACTCCGAACGACGGATTTTCAAGAAACTTGTTCATGGCAATTTTTATTTACTCTCCGAGTTTTTGCCAGAAATCTGCTGAGAGGAAGTAATGATCATTCAATTCACGCCAATAGTAATTGGTAAGCAGTGACTACTATTGTCGCGTGAAGATCTGGTCAACGTGGTACTCAAAGAAATTTGGAGCAATGAACTTTTTCGATATGCATGGAAGGATCTTGGATCTCAAGTGCATTGGTATCACAATTTCACACATTTTATTTCGACAATTGCTGTTTCAGTGCCCATTAAATGTTTTATTTACACGTCTTGTTGAAAGCTTAAAATGTAACCAGCTTTCTTGAGATCCCTGCTTGGGCGCTTGTTTCAGAAATTCTCACAAACTGTCTTAAGAAAGGTCTACGGATGTAGAAAATAAAGCGTGGGTTGCTCAAAATAATGTAGAGTTAAAACAGAGGGTTTGCCATGCAATGGGTAAACCGGTTTTACTTAACACAATTAAAATATTGTGTAGAGTAAATAATGAGATGATAAGCAGAAACAAACGTAGAGTAGAGTTTATTTCAAAATTCAGGCAAGAAATATGGATAAATAGACAAACGAGCTCATTGCTGCAATAAAATTTTTCGTGAATTTAAAATAAAATGAGAAAAGAAGAAAAAACTTAAACAACATTTAGCGGAGCATTTAAGTATGTTTGCTTAAATTTGTTTTTCTTTCTCTATTATTGTCTTCACAGTAGAAATAACATGAAAATGTTAACCTCGAACTATATTTTAAATATTGTAACGTGAATATATTCCTTAAACTTTCAAATATCAATGTTTCGAAGTATCGGGTGGGCCAACTATCGGTTTAAATTTAAGTCTGTTTATTTCGAATTTGTCACGAAATGCAGTATAATATCTCCACTGAACGCAATGAATCGATTTATGCTTATGTAACGTTGGGATATATTGGGCCAACGAGAAACTTCGATTTTGCAAACAAAAAAGGCATTTTTTCAGATGAAGCTCATTTTCATGTTGGTTGGAAACCAGAGATCATTAATGAGTATTCAAAAAGATGAGTAGATTCGAATCATTCCTATAATTTCTGATATTTATACGCAGTCATACTTATTTTAATATCATACTCATACTACTTATATTCAAAGTTTGAAGTTCTCATCGCACTCATACGCATGATGTTATTGATTTCGACACTCCATGACTCATCGTATACACTAATCACAAAATAAGTATGATTCGCGTATGAACATTACAACACTCACAAGAAGGTTGTGTGTTTACTTTGCTTGCTGTCTTTCTCTTTTCATATCTTCTTTTTTTGTAAATTTTGATGAATGATTCGAATCACTTGAATTATTTATAATTATTAAAAATATTTTTATAAATTTATAAATCTGAATGAGCAGGCGTATTTCGAATGTTGTGAGTTTGATGTCAACGTTGTACTCATACTCATTGCAACCTGTACTTATAAATCAATGTTGTAGGGAGTACGAATGAATCAGAGTAGTTGGATTTCAATACTGTTGACTCACTCATACTCAAAATTTCATGAGTACTTATGAGTAGCGAAAAACCGATTCATTGCTGATCTCTGGTGGGAACGTTAAAAAGCAAAAAAAAGAAAATGAGGACGGCACAACCATTACGGTCACTGGACACACTTATCGCACCATAATAACTGATTTCTTTGTACACGCTCTTCATGGTATTGATATGAACGATGTTTGGTTTCAACAGGATGGTGCAACTTGACACACATTTCATGCCATAATCGATTTATTGCGTCAAACGTTTGATAGCCGGTTAATTAGCTGAAATGGTGATATTAATTGGCCGCCAAGAAGCTGCAATTTGATACCGTTTGACAGTTTCCTGTTGAGCATAGTTAAAGAAAAGTATTATACCGACAAATCAGAGACAATTGAGCATTTTAAAACCAACATTATGAAATGACCGTAATACGAGCCAATACACTGGAAAAACTGCACGAAAATTGGTTCGATTGAATGAGGTACTGTGAGACCAGACAAGGCAGCCATATGAATGAAATAATATTCCATTTCTAACCGGAACAATTCTATTTCGAAACAAAAAATATATTTGGCCAATTTCAAACCTCTTTCTTTATTGCATTTTGAATTTAAACTTTTAAATATCCCACCCTTTACATACATACGTGTTAAAATACTCATGCATTCTAAGTAAAACCCCCAAGGTACGCTGTAACTTCATTGCATGTTTGAAGTGTTACAATCTTCATACGAACACAGCATATTTAAAAAAGTGATTTAAAGTTCTTTTGCTTTATCTCCCTCTCTCTCCCTATGGTATAAAGGTTTGAAAGGAAAACATTTTTCTTAAATTTTTCCTCACTTTTTTGTTCATTTTATTCAAATGAAATCAAGTGCAAGACAGCAGCAAACGAAACTACAAAAAAAACTGAAACATATTTTGGAATAAAATTTACATTTTTTGACAAAAAAAAAGAGGAAACAAAAGTGGGATTTAAGTGGAATCCATACAAGTGTCAAGAGGAGACTAGGAAAGCAGGCTTTTTTGACTATGCTATGTACTACCACATATTGGGAAACTCATTTTGTTTTACCACAAAGTAATCAAATAATTTTGTATATTTTTTGTTACAAAATTTCAGGCACTTTTTAGAAACAAAAAGTTAAACACTTAAGGCCATAAATTTTATTTGTTTTCATTTGTTTTTAATTGTACAACTTTATCACCAAAACTTTTTACTCGTACGTGAATTAAAGGGTTGGTAAAAACCATACTTAAGCTTCTTTTTTCTATTCTTCCGTAGTGGCTGAATCTTCAGGAAGAGTATGTTGTTTCGACAATGAGATCCGCGTCCATCACCCATCTAACAGGAGTGTAAGCGAAAAGAATGAGCAATGATTCCTATGTGTTGGATTTGGTATCAATTGATCAGCTTACTACAGCAATGAAAGTAATAACTTCTAAAGAAAATTCCTCAATTAGGAAAACCGCTAATTGACGTTCAAGTGCCCTTGTGATTTCAATAGAAATCCTTTATAGAACATCAGTCATTGCTTGATAACCTTGAACTTCTGCTTTATACACTGTATACTTAAATAAAGTGAAACTAAGATTACAGTCGCGGTAGCCTAGTAAGTAGTGTGTTGGCTTATTAGATATGAGGCCACAGTTCAAACCCCAGATCAGACATCTCCAACAAAAAGAAAAATGAAAAAATATTTCTTCGGTGACTTCCTCTCTCAGCAGATTTCTGGTAAAACACTCGGCGTATAAATAAAATTTCAATGAAAAGTTTTTCAAGAATCTGTCGTTCGGAGTCGAATTTAAACTGTAGGTACCGCCACTCATGTATAAAATTAACATACACGATATAAGTGGTGTGAGAAACTAGGTCGTAATCCTCACCCCATTCGGGTATTATGATCCATGCTTTCTCTTAACAACTGTGTCTCACCTCACCATTATTGGTCTCCCATTATCAATGAACCGAAATAGTGGCTGAAGTGTTTTATTAGAAAACCAGGCATCCCAACAAGTAAAAAATATACCTCCACCTAGAGATGAGAATGAACCACCGTAAAACAAAAGAATCTAAGTAAGGTATGGCAGGAAAACCATGGAAAAAATTTTTCAGGAGAAGAAGTACAGAATCTAGCTCCCAAGACAACTCTCGAAATAAAAAATCCTAAAAGAAATTAACTCCCGAAGGCCATTAATTAAATACCGGCCAAGTACCCTGAGTCTTCATTCCTTTATGCCAGAGCATAACGTTCAGTTTTAAAAAACCGATTAACATCCGAATTTAAAAATCTAATATTTTCACCCCATATTTAGTAACGATTAGGTTCTAAAACGGTCGAGTTTGAGTAATAATAGTCTGGAGATTCTGCAACCTCATCCATTCTACCCTGGAGTATACACTGTCCGTCTAATTCCTTGATCGGTTAGATAGAACAAGTGTCCTAACTGACATGTCAACTATTTGCACGCATTTCGTTTCTCATCCATAATTTATCTGCAATCTTATTGCCACCAATGCTGTGTCCAGCAATGGACATCAGGAAACTACTTGTGTTCGACAAGAAACGGTTCGAATTCTAACACGAATTCTAATGGAACACTGCGCTATTGGCAGTTTCGCTGACAAAACGGTCTGCCCCAACAGGATTACTGTAGAAGCTACCATGATGTGGAGAAAACGGAATCGGTGCAACGGCGAGTTCCCTGCACTTCAGAACAGACGGCATTTGTTTTTGGATGACAGAACGTTTGAGGAACGTGCCACTAAGGGAACTGGCTCGGGGTAGTTCAAACACGCCACCAATGGATCATGACAAGGAGGCTCACCTTACACTGGGTAACACAATGGGCCATATAGGCGACCGAGTGAACTTGTCTGTGAACGGCAAATTACCAGCTAACCTAACCTAACTTATTGCCACCAACGCGTCAATGCCATGGAATCCAGCACACACCCCATATCATAAAACTTGCAAATGCCTTCTTTCTGCCGAAAACTAACATTGGATGGATATAATGTAGTCACCATAGTCTATTAGGCAGTATCGACTCCATCGATTTTACACCGCAGATCCCGCCACGCTTGTATAAAATTAACACACACAACATAAGTTGTGTGAGAAGTTCGGACTGAAGGATTATAAAGACCAATTATGGTTTTTTTTACATAATTGGATTACATTCGAATCGCTATGTTCGTTTTCTCCTCTATTTCCCTTACCGTCTTAGCTACCGAGACTATGGCAATGTCATCTGCAAATCCCACAATTGTAGTCCCGTTTGGCAATCGCAGTCGAAGTACATAATGTTCCATAGTAGTGGCGCAAGTACAGAGCCCTTCGGGACACCCGCCGTTACTACGTACTCCTGCGCTCCTTCATCCGTTAGGTAGATTACCTTCCTGTCCTGAAAGTAATTGTTCAGAATCTCCATTAAGTATGGCGGCGTAGCCATGTTAAAGAGGGCTCTCATAATCCGTCCCCAATTCGCTGAGTTGAACGCGTTTCTAACGTCAAGTGTGACAACCGCGCAGTATTTCTTGGTGCCAAATCTCCATATTTCGCCGTCTATTGCATCTCTTGCAATGTCGACCACCCTCCTTAACGCGTCAATGGTGGACCGTCCTTTCCTCAATCCGTATTGCTGGTCCGAGAGAACTCCTCTTGCCTCGGCACACGTCAGTAGTCGATTGTATATTACCTTCTCCAGTATTTTTCCCATCTTGTCAAGTAGCCAGATGGGCCGATACAACGTTGGTTCCCCTGGTGGTTTGCCAGGTTTTGGAATGAGAACCAATTTACATCTACGTGGAAAAACACCCTCGACGAAGCACTTGTGGACGACAATGGCGAACAATTATGTATGTATGTATGTATTGTGCACAGTTACTGCTTTTAAACCCCTTTTGAACCCTGACGACCTCTATAAATAGGGTAATCGCGAACACCTCTGCTTGAAAACTCAGGTTCGAAAACAAGAAAACACAAAAAATTGCATTATGAAGTCTCCTGGCCACCTATAGAGAGAATAGCAGCAACAATTAATCACGATATGAAAGTGTAGATTATAGTAAGCAAGCTTCCTTACCATTATATTCACTACATTTGAACGTATCTTCCGTAACAGATCGTAGAACACTATAGCCTATAAAGGAGGCCGTCTTTGAAATAGTATTGGGTTATTGTATAGGGTGTAGTAATGAGAAATCTTGCTTAAAGAATAATTATAACATTTATTGCATATGTGGTTTAAAGTCTTATTTATCCTTTTGTGGCAGATTTGAAAACATTTTCTTTGTGGATTTTAAATTAAATTATGCCAGTTTATTTCTATTGTAAGTGTCCTACAGCATTGTATTGTTTTCTATTCTGCTCTTAAGTCCTTTTAAGCATTAACAGATTCTAATAAACACTTACAGCCACACACAACCACGAAATACATTTCCAAGACAACGAAATGCAGAGATGGAATAATAAAATGACAGTTTCAATTAATTTATACATTGACAACCACCACTGCTGGTGCAACTATTACTGCTACTACTACCACAGTGAAGTTAATTTCGCCAAAAGAGATTATTATGTGTGGTTATGACAACTGAGAAGAACAGAACACAACTGAACTGAACTCTACTCAACTGAGTTGAGTTGAGTTGAATGGCAGCTTCAACTTGAAATTCTATTCTTTTGCAGAGATTTACATGATAATAGAAGCAAGTATTAAGTTTATATAGATGTTGGTAACATTTCTTTGATTCATTTTTTAATTAAAACTATCTCAACTGCTTGATGTTATTTTTTTTACTCCATTTTGATTTAGTTTCTCTATAATATGTACTTGTATAGGGTATTCAGTAAATTTGTTAGCCTTCTCTTGTACTATATTTCTATTATTATTTGCTCCAGTTGTTGTCTGTCTCTTAATACAATATAATGTTTAATTTTTTTATTATTATTCCCTTCCACTTTCATTTGATTTTGCCTTTTTATACCACTTATTTTCATTTATTCTGTGGGTGTACTTTTTCAGATTTTGTTTTTTCAATTACTTTTTATTCTCAGCTTTGCGCCATATTTTTCATATTCGTGGCATCCTTTTTTAATTTAAAACTTTATTGGTTTTCTATGTTCCAGAAATTTATATAAAAAAATAGTAAATATTATATACACTCAAAGAAATTGTATGGTATTCTTTAGGTTAAAAAGACTTCTAGCATTTCTCTGAATCTCTCAACGCCATATAATGTGTCATGGTTTAGTGATTAAACTACTTGACTATAAACGCGAGCAATTCATGTTCTAATCGGGGAGGAAAGAAACATAATTTATTGATCATTCATTAAATAATTTATTCAGGCAGGACATGCATGGATCCATGATTCTTCTGAAAACGTAACAAGAACAAAATGCTTCATCCAATGAAAAAGAAAGGTGGACTCAATAACCAAATTGTTCACCATTATTCCCAATACTAAAACCCAATAGCTTTTCATAGTAAAATAGATGAAAATCCCATTTTCCTAGGACCTGCCCCGCTCAGTTGGCGAAAGCTTGATTAATGGAAAAAGAATCAAGGATGAAAAAAAAATATTTTTAATCACCACTAAGTTCACGACAAGGATCATCGTAATCAGGTCATCGTAAACTAGTAGGTAGTGTGTTATCTTATTAGACGTGAAGCCACTGTTCAAACCCCTGGTCAGTCATCTTCAACAAAACAAAATGTGAAGCATATTTCTTCGGCGATTTTCTCTCAGCAGACATCTGGCAATAGCTCTCAGAATAAATAAAAATTATCACGAAAAGTTTTTCAAAAATTTGTCATTCGAAGTCGACTTTAAAATGTATGTCCCGCCATTCATGTATACTATTAACACACACAGCATAAGTGGTGTGAGAAGTTAGATTGTAATTCTAACTGAAGGGTTCTAAGCATAGCTGCCAGATTTGACGATTTATCGTCATTTTGATCATCTTGAGCACCAAAAATATCATATTGACGATTTGACGATTTATGCCCTTATTTTGACGATTTTAAAAATTAAAAACTTACATCATATTCTTTACGTTAGTACATTAAAAGCCACTTTTAAGCTTTGTATTTACTTTGCAATTGTTGCTAATCAAATTTTCCATCAACACACTCAGCAGGTATTTGAATCCTTCTTTGTTCACCCTGTAATATTCCTGGAATCTAGAATATAGCCTAGAATTGCATAGAATCAAAAAATCATGTAACTTAATTCCAAATTAATGGAGTATACTTCCTTTTTAATTGTATTTGAAATATATTAGTCATACGCGTCATATTACATGTACTGGAATAGTTACCCTGAAAAGTATGCAATAAAAAAAATTTCGATTTTGTCATGTATGAAACTAATGGAATTAAATATAACTCATACGTCACATATGTTCTCTGCATTATGAATTTTACAAACATATTAAATATGAGCATAATGTGAGTAAACATAAATTTTGATAAATTTTTTTGTTTCGCTGTGAACTACAACTGCTCCGGTTGGAAATGGATTTTTATTTCATTTATATGGCTGCCGCGATTGGCCTTACAATCATAGCTCCCAGATTTATGCCCTTATTTAGACGATTTTAAAAATTAAAAACTTACATCATATTCTTTACTTTAGTACATTAAAAGCCACTTTTAAGCTTTGTATTTACTTTGCAATTGTTACTATTGGAAATTTATGTTAGTTAGTAAAAACAAGGAGTAAAGTATTGTATTTTTAAGTTACTTTCGAATACCTGTGATGATTTTTCTGTATTTTATTCCTTTTTAATCCCTTAAAAGCTGAAAAATGACAACTCCTGAATAACCTAATAAAATAATAATAAATTATGGACACTAGGCTTGTATATTTTTATACCATAAGTAACAGGATAGACCTCTGCAGGAATTGAGTTCCACATACGGGTAGTCCGAATAAAAATTTTTAGTTTTACTGTAATGCAGTGTACGATCCACTGGCCAATTGACCACATACGGATTTTCTGGCCAAAAAGACGAGCGTTATGTAGGAATATATGATTTTCGGGAAGGGAAGTCCCCTTATGCAACGATGCTCCAATGATTCAATGGAAAGCTTCTGATTACCTAATACCTACGCCGCCCATAGATATAGATGATGTAATATTATTGCCGCGTTTATGTGTCAATAAACAACGCTGAGATAGATTGTTTAAATCTTAAACAATTTTTTCCTGAAAAGGATAAAAAATTTCTCCATTTATTAAATGAAGATGAGGACGCTAGCTTTTAATTTCCAATAAATTCTCTGTTAAATGTTTTATTTTTTTGATACATACACTATATATTGACTTTATATTATTTATACTACAATAGAAATAAATTTGGTTTTTAAAAATTTTTAATTTATTTATTTATTTTTCCTGACGATTTTTTGACGATTTTAATAAACGTCTTTGACGATTTTGACGATATTTTCTCAAATATTTGACGATTTGGTGCCTCATTTATCTGGCAGCTATGGTTGTAAGGACCAATTATGTATGTAAAGGTACCAAATGATAATAATAATAATAATGATGCCGTAAGCGATTACAATTTAGTATTTTCATAACAATTTAAGCACCCAATACAAATTAATACTTTTTCTAACTATAATAAAGAGAGGATCTTGGAGTAGCAGTGGGGGTTTTTGGCCTCAGAATGGAATATTCCGGGAACATGGCGAAACTCACAGGTATCTTTCAAGGTGACGTCTATGTCATCGAAAGCTAACCATACATAGCAATATTATCTGGCAATCAGGTCATCTACCGAGCACTTGACTTTTGTGAGATTAAACCGAAGAAAGCATAAGACTGTTGAGGTTAGCTGAATTAGTTAGGTACGGAAAATATGCTTACCCTCGGCTGGATGCCAGGTCATATGGGAATTCGTGGTCGGTAATAAATAAGCAGATGAGTTTTTGAGGCAGGCAGCTTCCATGCTCCTAATGGGGCCAGAACCTTTCTGTGGGCTGAAGACTGATGTTTGTAAAAATTTGTATTAAAAAACTCTGCGAAAAGAATTTGTTTTCTTAAATAGCGCTCCGTAAGCATAGCTTTAGCTTTACGATATAGACATACAGAATTTTTCAGACAGATATACTCGGACAGCTAAGCTGCCATAAAGTTCCTTTCTAATAAAATATACCGCTTTGTTCGGGTAATAGCTGATTATTCTAATCCATTCCTTATACAGGTCCAATGGAATAGCGACCTACCAGGAAACTTCGTTGAGTTTGCATTGACTAGAACGGAAGCCACACTTCAAAATACCATATGTAATCCACACATCTGGGTTCCTTTGTCCACTATTCGACTAGGTTTTATAAAAAAAAAATCACTCCTCAACTAAGACACTTGAAAGAATCGAAACAGATCACGTTTCCCTCGCGTGGTCTCTGTACCCTCTGGAAAATACCTAATAGGCTGAGAGTCCTCTCTTGTTATTTCTTTAAAACTCCACTAAATACTGAGTGGTGACTACTGTCCACCACTCACATGGTAGAATACGTATTGCTCACTTCCATAACGGAATTGTTTGAATGAAGAATAAGGGAAATTTATCAAAACTTAAATAGCTAATTTTTTTTCCCGTGGTCTCTGCACCAACTGGACAATACCTAATTCGCAGGCTTGACGGATGGCTAGGCTTTATTCTGTTAGAAGTTGCAACTCGAAGAGGAAGCTGCAACTCCATCACTTAATGTGTTACTGCTCACCATTCGCGCGGGAGAATACTGAAAATACCATTCATTGTTGGTACCCAAAGCGGAACGGTCTGAATGTAGGAGTACTACTTGAAATGGGTAACTTAAGTTAACTCTTTCTAATGGCGTACATTGCCATCCTTTTGAATTTTAATGAAATTTGGTAACACAATGGATCTAACAATTGTGGATTTTTTTTTAATGTGAAGTGATGCCACCTAACCTCTCTCCTAACTCTTGGTTATACTTTATACGAAACCAATTACGTTATAATTTTTCTCAGTGCATAAAGTAAGCAATTAAAGGACTTAGAATATACAGCCGTAAAAGCATACGTATGTTGAATAGTGCTGCTGTAAGTAAAGCGATTTATTTGCAATCCTCTTACAAATTTGATTTTGTGCGTATCATTTAAACATTTTCATTTTGTTCTCCTCTACTATTTAATTTCACTTAATTTAATACAGTTTCTACACGTATTTTAATTTTAACTTTTATTTTTAAACATATTTTTTAATCGTTTTTACTGCGGTTATTATAGCCCATACAAGTGTTTGTAATTAAAAATGTTTTTAATTGTTTAACGAATTTCCCTTAAATTATTATTTTATTATCGGAAGTCTCATTTAACAAAGTCAAGGGAAAATTCACATGATATCCTTGCAACCTGTTTGCGAACAAGTTGCGGTAGTACACTACTAGTTTGGCTTGTGAGTATGGTAATTGAATTACAGTTAGTATCAGGTAATTAGTAACGTACGGTAGAGTTATGATATGTTCAGCTGAAAAAAGTTGTTTAAAGAAACTGAAATAAAGCAAAGAAATAATAGGTGGATACGGATACTTTCTGACAGCGTTATATTCCTTAAAGCAATGGAAAGAAATAAAAAGAAATTAGTAACGGAGGGTATAGCCATGCACCAAACAACATTGCGGTTACATGGTGTAATGATTGAAGTAATTGACTATACATCCAAGCCAGCACAAATTCGAATACAGCTGACTAAGACTAAATATTTTTTTTATTTAATTCGGCTGCCTCAGTCAGTCTTATCCAGGCAATTAAATAGGTCCACTGTCGACATCGAGGACGTTGGGCCGGGCCGTCAGTTATAATTCTTTCTACATATGCATTTAGCATCCCACAGATTCCTTAACGGAACTAAGAGAGTATCACTGTTGTAATTTTACGTGGAAGATTTTTTTGATCCGCAATATCGAGTGGACGCGTATTTAGAACTCTATCCATGGCATAATTTCTAATTGCCGAGATCACCGCTAGCTGGTGTTGAGCCTTTGTCACATTTTCAATTACTGCAGCATCAAAAATGGGAGGAAAGGTGGTCCTGAAGGTAGCTCATAATATACTTCTTATGATGTTGAAGGGGTGGATAAGATTATTTGGGTGGTTCCGAGAGGAGAATGCCAGCAATAATTGCTTATTTATCATCTTGTTACTTAAGTTTTCTGCTAACATTTTGGTTTCCTTGTGCATGTGGTAAGAACTGCATATCTTCACACACTTTGTCGCTCTTCTCTATACACCATTTTGTTACTTCTGTACACTCGTCCAATAAGTGTAACTAAGAAAGGAGCTTCACAATGTTGCCTCATAGTAAAATATGAATCTTTCTACTCCTTTATATAGGGCGAGTATTACCTCTTTCGATTCGTGTCTGCTAATACTAGTCATTGTAATGTTATGAGCAGTCGCAATTAACAACAAAGATCAAGGTCATTACAAACCTTCAGTTAGGATTACGTTACGACGTAGCTTCTCATACCACTTATGTTGAGTGTGTTAATTTCATACATTAGTGGCGGGAACTACAGTCGCCGTCGAAGTCGACGTAGTCTAGTAGGTAGTGTGTTGACTTATTAGACGTAAAGCCAGGGTTCGAGCCCCAGGCCAAAAGACAAAATTCATTTCTATTTCTTCGGCGACTTCTTCTGAGCAGATTTCTGGCAAAAACTCTGAGTGTGAATAAAATGGCTATGAAAAAGTTTCCCAAATATCTGTCGTTCGGAGTCGACATTAAATTGTAGGTCCCACCACTCATGTATAAAAATTAACACGCACAACATAAGTGGTGTGAGAAACTAGGACGTTGCACAATGGGTCAATTCTACCTCCGGGTACTGTACTTGTCAATTAAGACAAGTACACGTCCTCTAACCTCAATTAACCTAGATTTTAAAGTCGACTGAAGAAATATTTTTTTCATATTTCGTTTTGTTAGAGATGTCTGACCTGGGGTTTGAACCTAGGCCTCACGGCTAATAAGCCAACAAATTACCTACTAGACTACGGCGACTACAGAGTTGTTGATTGCATTACGATGATAAGTTTCTAACTAAGGCAACAGTGGAATCATTACCTAGAATAATATCTTAACCTTTCTCTCTCTCTCACTTAGTCCGGCATGGTAAGCACAAGATCTAAATTTTCGGAGATAAGTTGTGGCATTCTGGAGATTTATTGCTTCACTTATACCTCTAATATCTCATACATCACAACCCCACAACATTTAATGCAGTGCACTGAGTGCAGATAGCAACTGAAGTAAATGTTAAAAAATATGTAAAAATTTCTATTTAATTGTCCTCAGCTGCCTATGCTATATCCATCTAAGCATAGTAATTTAAAATATATCATGGCATACGCTGTCAAAATTTATTAAAATAATATTTTTCCACCATGAATTATTTTTGAAAATCTACATAATTTATGAGCGACATGATATTGTTGTTGTTATTGCTTGTTGCTTCAGTAAATCATGATTTTTTGACTATACGTTGCCTCTACTCCAACCGTGCAAGTGTGTTCCACAAATTCAATGTTACCAGACACGTAAAACTTTTGCGTTAAGTATACTTAAAGTTGTGTTTAAATAAACCTTATAAACGGAAGTATAAGTATGTGTTAAATATCATGATGCATGCCGTACGATAGAATAAAATTCTTGGGGGTAATCAAAGGTTAATAGTGAACCAAAAATATGAAAATTTAATTTATACGTGCTGTGCAGCGTTATGAAAATGAATTTTATACTACCACCTTAAGAAAATTTTTGATATAATGAATATGGAATTGACTAACAATTGATTTGTGATGCTATCTAATATTTGCACCAGCACAACTGCTATAACTGCAAAGGAGAGAATAGTCTCTCGAAAACAAATTACCTGTCTTTACTTAAAAAAAAAATCAGTGAAAAAGTACCAAAAAACATCAAAAATATGATATTTTATCGTTGCGGATGATTTATTTAATTTTAAAGGCCTTTAATTGAAAACAATGTTATCACAATGGGCCTGATGTACTCTAAATGTGTCTATCCAACTAATTTTTTTTTTTTTTTTTGCTAGACCTACCTGCCTAAAGGCTTTTATTATCAATTCCATCTAAATAGGGCCCAGCAGAGAAAATTAAAAAGAGATGATTTTGTTATCAGGCCTCAGTCTGCAACGTCCATCGTTGATCTATGAATGCTGAGGATTTTTCAAAGAAATTTCGAATCATTCAAAGGTAACATTTATTTGGGTTCCGGGACAAAGGGATATCGTTAGAAATTTGTCAGGGTCGGTATGGAGCTCGTAATCTTCAACCTGTTACAGGGTATAGATATTCCGATTGCCTCGGTTAATTTGGATATTGTTCACTCGTGTTACGAAGAGCCTTAATTACGTTTTGGCAGCAGGAGGGTACATGCAATATTGCTAGACTATCCTGGACACGTACGAACGGGAAGAAGACCGACTCACTTCTGTCCTTAAAACACATGACCATACATAGCACTATGGCGATTCTTATGGGCCACTGTCATTTTGGTAGACATGCCGAAAGACATAGCATTCCGACGAATGACTTCTGCAGGAGCTGTGCAGGAGGAAGAGACTGCCTTTTACTTTATGTGTCAGCAATAGCAAGTCGCCGTAGTCTAGTATGTAGTGTGCTGGCTTATTAGATGTAAGGCCACGGTTCAAACCCCAGGTCAGACATCAAAACAAAATATGAAAAAATGTTTTTCGGCGACATCGTCTCACCAGATTTGTGACAAAAATTCTGAGAGTAAATAAAATTGCCATGAAAAGTTCCTCAAGAATCTGTCGCTCGAAGTCGACTTTAAACTATAGGTCCCGCCACTCATGTATAAAATTAACGCACACAACATAAGTGGTGTGAGAAGCTAGGTCGTAATCCTGACTGAGGGGTTGTAATGACCAATTATGTATGTATGTACATATGTCATAAACCATGCTATTGGTTTATTTTGGACTCGGGATGAATTCCTTTAGAGAATGTTTGATCCCCGGGTAGAATGGCATAAGTGGGACCTCTTCCTTTAAGTTTTTCTACCTTACCTACCCAGCCTACCGACAATCCTGCATTCTCGTTGATGGCATGTTTGTGAGCAAATATAATCAGCAGAATCTAACTCGACAAAGCTTCGATGTAATCGCCATGCATTCTGCAAAAATGTCTTTCTTCAGAGAGGACATCACACAGCCCTATATTACTCCTGATTTTTATCACTTGCTTGAGCTTTATGCAGGATTCTCTCTATTTTCTTTTTTAAGATCTTCTAATTTTGAAACTGGAGTCATAAAATACAAGCTTTGAGAGTTTTTTTAATTCTTGAAAATCTTTTGAATTTATATTTGGCGCCATTGAAGTTTTTAACTATTAAAATGTCAAAATGATTAACGACTATTTTCGAATATCTAATCGCTATAAAATTAAAGTAACTTTGAGTGTTTTAATTTTTCATTCCTCTCTAGCTCTTTCTCTCTCTTTCTGTATGTCTCAGTCCCATGCCTTTCTTTGTAGCAATTGACTTTTGAGCATTCATTTCTCATTCATTTCATGCTTAAATGGTCCCTCAAGTCGAATGGTTTACACAGAATCACGCACACCACGTTTATCAATAAAATACAACAACAACAACGACAACCAGAGAAGGAAATTATACTGCACTACTACACTAAAAACTATAAAATAAAATAGAATGGCGGTTACACTGACAACAGGCAGTAGCTTAAGTTGTGGTTGTTGCTGGGAGCAGCGTAGTTTTAGTTGTTGCTCGTATTGTAACGGCATCAAAGCACTTAAGCAAATTAACTTGCAGTTGAATTATCCCATGGCTACGTTTTAAGAGAGAATTTGCACAATACATATAAAAGTCTGTGTGTGTGTGTGAGAGAGAGAGAGTATGTTTTAAATATTTTCTTTTTTAAGTATACTTTACAGCATAAACTATTACTACTGCTACTACTGACATCGTTTATTTTTTTGTTGTTCTTGCCACTAATAGTGGCAAGTATGAATTGCTGTTGTTGGTTTAGCTTAAAATGTATACGACGGTTATTGGATATTATGGCCAATGTGACCAGGCATTATTAAATTATAACCACGAACAGAAGCAACAGCAGCAATACGTACCATTGGCATCAGCATTAGAAGTACGTGTGACCCATTTTCTTTTGCCATTTTACTAGCTAGGGTTTAAGGATTTCCTATCGTTTATTTTTTTTTTTCTTCTTTTTTGAGAACTTTTTGTGAATTTCAATTTTATCATCAAATAAGTTTGCAATTTTTTTTCTTATTCGGTCCTAATCCCATTTTTTAAGTTTCACATACCATTAGGAGCCATACAACATTAAGCGAAGGCATAGGAATTTATAATACTTTTCTTGTGTCAAGTATTTTAAAGAAATCTAAAATAGTAATGGAAGCCTTTAGTTAAAACATTTGATACCATGGTTTTAAGTATCGGGTGGGCAATCTACATAACATAATTGGTCATTACAACCCTTCAGTCACGATTACGACCTAGTTTCACACATCACTTATATTGTGAGTGTTATTTTATAGATAAGTGGTGGGACCTACAGTTTAAAGTCGACTCCGAACGACAGATTTTTGAGAAACTTTTCATGGCAATTTTTATTTACTCTCAGATTTTTTGGCAGAAATCGGCTGAGAGGAAATCGCCGAAGAAATACTTTTTGTATTTTGTATTTGGCCTGGGGCTCGAACCCTTTTCGTTTAATAAGTCAACACACTACCTACTATACCACGGCGACTCCGGATGGGCCCTCTATCGGTTTAAATTTGAACCATCGCTTATTTCGCATCTGACAACACTTATATCAATCTATTCTGTCACAAAATTCAGTTTCTTATCTCCACTGGACGTAATGAATCGATTTACCCTTGAGTAATGTTGGGATTCATTAGAAATTTATTTCCGAAACAAAGACAATTTGGTGGGAAATTGCACGAAAATGTCGTAGAAAATTTGCTCGCACAGAAGGCTCAACAACAGTGCCGGTATACGCAAATTTATTGCTAAAGTTCGTGAAACTGATTTCATTGTTGATGCTCCAAGACATGAGCGTGCTCGTACAGTTCGTACAACCCAAAATATCGAAGCTGTGGCTGAGAGTGTAAGTGAGAATACATCAACATTTATTTCACTCGTCATCGTTCTCAATAATTGAACATTCTTTACTAAAAGATCTCGGTATGAAGCCGTTAAAAGTTTAATTGGTTCAAGAGTTGAAGCCGCATGACCACCCACTTCATTTCCGCTTTGCTAGATAGGCCAACGAGAATCTCCACGATGATGTCGATTTTGCCAAAAAAAAAATCATCTTTTCGGATGAAGTTCAATTTCAACTTGATGGGTACATTAATAAGCAAAAGTCCCATATTTGGGGCTCAGAAAACCCACATATAGTATTGCAGAAGCCAATGCACCCACGATGATTTTGCCAAAAAAATTATCTTTTCGGATGACGCCCATTTACATCTTGGTGGGTACGTTAATAAGCAAAATTTCCGTATTTGGAGTTTAGAAGACCCACACGTGGTCTTATAGAAGCCAATTAACCTATTACGAGTGACTGTTTGGTGCGGCTTTTGGAACGGAGGCTTCATTATCCCATATTTCTTTCAAAATGAGGACGGCACAAACATTATGGTCAATGAAGACACCTATCGCACCATAATAAACGATTTTTTTGTACCCGCTATTCATGGTATTGATGTGAACGAGATGTTTGATTTCAACAGGATGGTGCAATTTGCAATACATCTCATGCCACAATCGTTTTATTGCGTGAAGTATTTGATGGTCGTTTAATTAGCTGAAATGGTGATGTCCATTGACCCGCAAGAAGCTGTGATTTGACACCGTTGGACTATTTTCTGTGGGGCGCCGTTGAAGAAAAGTGTTGTGCTGACAAACCAGAGAAAAAGTGCACGAAAATTTGTCCGATCGAATGAGGTACTGTTAGGCCAGCTGCGGTAGCCATATGAATGAAATAATATTCCAGTTCTAAACGGAACAATTGTATACAATTGGCACAATTTCAAACAGTACTTTTGCAAATATTACTAAGAATTCCATACCCAATACTGAAGCTAAAACTGATACTCGTATGGACAAATTATTTTATTGCTAGAGGCTTTCCATGCTGACCTTGTTCCAATTGCAATAGGCTGACAACTTTTAAAAATTTACGTTACGAATCTTTGTATTTATTTATGGTTTTTAAAGAGTTGCAGTCCACTTAAAACAATTCGAATTTGAATTTAAAATTTTAATAAATTTAATTGCGCTTAAAAAGGCAATAATACAATTTGTTTTTCACATTTTTCCTACACATTTATATTTAATTCATATAAGGGGTGTTTTTTATAGAGGTATAGAACTTTAAGTTGCAATAAAACAACGATGGATTATTCGATTGACATGAATTTTATTTATCCGAAAGATAATCTTGTGGCATTACATTTTAAATATGATGTCTGGCATATGACCGCCACGGCTGGCGCGGATGTAGTCCAATCTGGACGTCCAATTTTCGATGACTTTTTCCAACATTTGTGGCCGTATATCGGCAATAATACGGCGAATGTTATCTTCCACCGATTTATTATATTAATATTTATTTAATTAATTTTAATTTATAAATTGTTTCTATTTTTTGTTTTACAGATTTAAATCCGATCGATTTAATCATACATTTGCTGTAAAAATTTAATTTGATTGAAACCAAAAAGCTGCAGCTTATTTAAATATTACAATTAATATTTAAAGGATTTAAAAGCAATTATTTTTGGTAAGTTGTATGCGTAATATACACACATATATTTAAATATTTATTTCTAAGTACTAAAGGGTGTTTTTTACAGAGGTATAGAACTTTTAGTTGGCATTACTTTTCAAGATAGCGACCGCTTTAACAGCTGTCAATTGATTTATTCTCAGTTTGGTTTGACAATTCATCATGAATAGACTCACGCCTGAACAACGCTTGCAAATAGTGCAATTTTGTTTCGAAAATAATGGTTCTGTGCGGAAAACGTATCGCGCACTACGTCCTTTTTATCGTCGACAAAATCGTCCATCAGAGCAGTTAATTCGATTAACCATGGAACGTTTTCGCACCACGTTTACTCTTATTGATAACTCGCATCCCCAGAGACGCTGTACGGTGCGTACAGAAGAAGCTATTGCTGCTGTAGAGCGTAGCATTGAGGGAGACCCGAATGAGTCCATCCCCCATCGAGCACAGGAATTGGATCTGTGTCCATCCACTTTATGGAAGATTTTGCGGAAGGATCTTGGTTTGCGTGCTTACAAAATCCAACTCGTGCAAGATTTGAAGCCAAACGATCATCAAATAAGGCGTAGATTCGTCGAATGGGCCCAAAACGAGATTACCGTTGTTCCCGATTTTCATAAGCGAATTTTGTGCACTTCTGGTTGAATGGCTACGTCAACAAACAAAACTGCCGCATTTGGAGTGAAGGTAATCCTCAAGTGTATGTGGAAACACCGTTAAATCCGGAAAAACTGACTGTTTGGTGCGCTTTATGGGCTGGTGGAATCATTGGTTCGTACTTTTTCAAAAGCGATGGTGACCAGAACGTTACAGTCAATGGTGAGTGGTATAGAGCCATGATTACTAACTTTTTTATTCCTGAATTGAATAATCATGATGTCCAGGAGATGTGGTTTCAACAAGACGGCGCAACATGTCACACAGCTCGTGCCACAATAGATTTATTGAAAGACACGTTTGGTGACCGCCTAATTTCACGTTTTGGACCTGTGAATTGGCCTCCAAGTTCTTGTGATTTAACACCGCTAGACTACTTTCTGTGGGGCTATGTAAAGTCATTGGTCTATGCGGTAAAGCCACAAACGCTTGACCATTTGGAAGACAACATTCAACATTGGACGTCCAGATTGGACTACATCCGCGCCAGCCGTGGCGGTCATATGCCAGAAATCATATTTGAAATGTAATGCCACAAGATTATCTTTCGGATAAATAAAATTCATGTCAATCGAATAATCCATCGTTGTTTTATTGCAACTTAAAGTTCTATACCTCTATAAAAAACACTCTTTATTAATGTTAAAATTATTCGTTAAAAATTTAAAAATAATAAAAATTTCACATTTTTTTATCCTACCCAAAAAAAAGATAAGGATTTTAAAGGTGAAAGTAGTTTTTAGTAGTTTAATGTTATATACCACAAGAAAATATGAGCTCTCTACGTTCAGTAACAAAAAAAAAGTTTGCGCAAATTTGCGCAATTATTTTTGGCGATTTTTTGAAAATTTTACTTTTTTGTGAAAAATTAAAAAAATAGACGCAGTGTAAGTCATAGGCAATAAAGCCATATGGCGTACGAATTATGCGAGGAAATTCAGTAGAAGCAATACCAATCGGTATGACCTGAATAGGTTAGTTTTAAGCAGTGACCCTTTTATAAGCTGCTGCGAAGGAATAGAAAAGCATTTTCATCAGATACTATGAAGTTACTCTTTCCTGATATTGATGATGAAAATGATAACGATTTTAACGATTGTAGTTGGTTTCACTTTTTAAGTATTTTTTTAAATTAAGTATTAAATAATGTAAAATAAATATTATGAATAAATATTAATTATCATAGAAGTTTAAAAACTTAATTACATATGTATGTATATCGACTATTATAACAATATGAGATGTATGTTAGATTTTCTTCATGGACCGTATGTGTACCTAGGGGCACTTATGATCCGATTATAATAAAATCAGGTAAACTGATTCACATTCATATTAAACATGTTCATGTCGAATTTCATCGAGGTAAAACAATTTTTAAGCCAATTATAATCGTTAAACATATTTTCTTAAGGGGCCATATTTTGGACCAAGGGGCAATTATGGACCGACCATAACAAAATTTGGTAATATGAATTAGATTTACAAAATACACGTTCATACCGAATTTCATCACGATGCCGATGTTTTTAAGCCATTTTTAAGCGCAAACGTGAATTTCTAAAGGGGACTTTATATGGGAACCAGGGTCAAATGTGATACGATTTTCACCAAACTTTACACCATGATTTCTTAGTACACAAAACTGATCTATGATAAAGTTTATCATGATTGTTGCATAATTACCATAATTATTTGTAAATAAGTGCAATTTCGAGGGGAATTTGTATAGGGGCTAGGCGAAATCACGGACCGATTTCAACCAAAATCAGTCGGGCTCATCCTTGGGCCCAATTATCACTAACACTATCAAAAAATTCCAGCCAATAAGTCATAAAACACTTCTAATAATTTTGGCCAAGTTTTCCGGCAAAATGCCACATAGTGCGTCTGCTACATACGGATGGTTGAAGAGCAGATATTGAGCTGGTGGGAAAAATTCAGACATCAAAAGGTGGGCTTAATTCAACTTAGGCGAAGAGTATATTGGCAGGGATATAGAAATACTATCTGCTTGACAGTCAAGTCGCTATTCCAGCACTCCTTTCAGAGGTTAATTTGAAAATAGTATGAGAATGCCGCCGTAGTCTAGCAAGTAGTGTGTTGGCTTCTTAGATATGAGGCCTCGGTTCAAACCGCTACTCAAACATCTCCAACAAAACGAAATACCAAAAAAACATTTTTTTGCGACTCCCTTTCAGCAGATTTCTGGCATAAACTCTAAATCTAATTGCCATTAAAAAGTTTCTCAAAAATCTGTCGTTCGGAGTCGAAATTAAAATGTAGGTCCCGCCACTCTTGTATAAAAATTAGCACACACAACATAAGTGTTGTGCGAAACTAGATCGTAATCTTGACTGAAGGGTTGTAATGCCCAATTATATCTGTATGTACATATGTGAAGATTCCCTTTTTAACTGTCCCTTGGACAACAGAACCAGTAGAATCCATGAATTGACTTAGATGTTGCATGTTTTGTTGAAACATTTGTGGCATACGGATGGATAAAGAACAGACAAGAGCAAGAGTAAAGTAAGGTTTTTGGTCTCAAAAGTAAAAATTCCGAGCCCAAAGTTAATTTCGCGGGTATTTTCTATGTGGAAATCTATGGCATTGGAAGAAGTATTTAATTTAAATTGGATAGGAGGTACAAAGGATGTATTTTTCTTGGGAAGTCGAATCAGATAGGTTGGAAAAATAGAGTCGGCCTTTTCGTTTTGGGCGTTTTCTAAATGGATGTCTATGACATTGAAAGAAGTGTTTACTTCAAATTGGATAGGAGTTACAAAAGACGTATTTCTCTGGGGAAGCTCTTTTCTAAATCACAGCTGATATGGAAATTCTGGGAAGTTATATGAACTTGAGAGAAAAAGGTAGGTAGGTTGGAGTGGTAGCTTTGATACCAAAAGCTCCATTGTGACGCCACAGGTGAAAACAGAGTCTATACTGACCAAGTTCCACCAAACTAGGGATGGAGAAGAAGTTGGACAGCGCAAGGGCTGCTACGCCAATTATGTGCGTGGCATTTTTGTTCATTTTTCCTTTTAATTTAAAATCTAAGGGGCTTAGAGCTCTTAACTTTTATTTTTAAATATGGAGCTACAGTGTCAATAAATTTTTAATAATAATTTTTTTCTTTTTTCAAATAAATATTTACGGTGACTTTGAAGATATTTCAAATACTTTTATAAATACATATGGAGACCTGAGTACATTAGTAGAGCACTTAAGAAATAATAGTACGAGTAATACAATAATAACAATAACAACAATAATGATAATAATAATGATGATGCTGTTGATAATGACGATGATTCAATATTACTTTATGCTATTGTAAGTATAGGTTTGTATAGGTTTTCTAACTTCAATATGTGTATGTATGTATATTTGAATATGTTTATTTTGTATGTTTTTCTAAAGTACTTGTACATATTGGTGTATGTGTTTATTGGTATTTGTATTGGTATTTATAGTAAGGAAGAGAATTTAAATGAATCCATAAACTACCAGTCTGTTAAGGACCAAGGATACAGACGCCGTTATCGATGTAGCCATAATATGTCCTACTGTGATAAATGTTTTGTTGTTTGTTTTTTATTGTTTTTGTTTTTTTTTATTGTTTTTGTTAAATGTATAGAATATAAGAATAGAATAGAAAACAATAATAATACAAAAAGTATATGTTTTTTATTTGTTTTTAGTTTTTTTAAGATTTATTTTTGCATGATAAATTATTCAACATTTTTGTTTTCTTTTTTACAACACTGGGTCTATTTTTCTATTATAGTGTGTGATTACTTTTCATAAAACTGTAGGTGTTTCTAATAAACTAAAGGAGATTTATTGGAAAACTAAACAAATGTATATAAAAATAAATTTTACATTACTTATGTTGGTATTTGATGATGGAAAAAAAGAATTTATTTTTTTTAAATTGTAGCATAAAATTTAAACAAACAAACTTAATTGAAGATAAATATGTAAAGTTTTTTATAAAAAATAATAAACGAGTAAATATACCATAACATTTTACGAAAACAAACTATTTATTAAAGTAGAGATATGATTGAAGCAAGTTGTATTATTTAAATTTGTTTAAACGTTCCATTTAAGCCAATTTATTAGGCCCACTGTGCTACCACTTTCCATTCAATTAAAATGGCATTGATTTGCACGATTAAGAATAGTTTTTTAGCCCAATTAACACAGTATCTGTTATATTTTGGGCCAACTTCTAATTTCAGTTCCATATGATATATATACGTTAACGCAGTTGAGAGACACTAACACATTGACTGACGGACGGTTTGTTTGTCCCCCTTCTTCGTAGAGGCATGCATTTCTTTTCGTCAATGTTAGCACATATCTGTCCTTCGTCCAGCTGAACCTAGCAGTCGAGCAATTCCTCTTTTCTGTCCAGAATGCGTTAGTTAAGGCGTGTAATTTTATTAGATTAGAGGGCTAGATCGACTACATAAGGCACATTGTTACGATTTAATTTGAACAAATAATCCGGGTGTAAATTCAAAGTAATCTACTAGTAGGCTGGGTGTTGACTGATTAGACGAGAGACCATGGTTCAACACCTGGCTCAGGCATCTCGAACAAAACTAAATATGAAAACCAATTTCTTCGGAGACTTGTCCTCAGCAAATTTCCGGAAAAAACTCAGAAAGTTTATAAAATTGCCCTAAGCTAGGATCACAAAGTGGTTTCTGGTAAGGTACCCGCTACGAAGTTTCCGGGTATGGCGTATGCTCAGGGTCTTAACTGTCCAACTGTCATTTTGCTGCGAAATAGTAAACATTCGTGAATAAATTTGAACGTTGATATGAGGTTCGAAATGCTGTGCTACTGAGCTAAAGATCGTTATGGTTTTTGCTTAGAATATACACTAATGATCTTTGCTCATCTCCAAGAGCTCTGTTTATACCCCACTTATCCCGTCCAACACCAACTCATCAGTGTATATTTCAATACGATCTTAAAAATAATTTGTTTTCGTATACCAGTGTCACTTCTCTGGATAAAGCTGGCTCAGCACCCGTTTACATGGTTTTAGAGGTCCATGTAATCAAGCAATAAGGGTCAGTCCCCTAACTTCAACAAGATTGCCGAAGAGGTTGCCCCTACTCCAGGAAAAAGAAGATCAGCAGGAAGCCAATTTGATGTTGGCATAAAGTGTCCCGATTCTTAATGTTCTGGGCACTAGTAATGATTATGCCAGACCGCTTAGACCGTTTTCTTCGCTCCACTTGGTAAGAATTTCATAAGTAGTGTATTTTTTGTACGACCGACGCTCAGGGGATGGCCCCTGCTTATGCAATGCATTGCGTTGGAACTAGGTAAATATGTTATGCAAAGGAGGAAAGAGGGACTAATGTTTGTAAGGGAGTTCCGCTATCGAATAGTTCTGCTAAAGATCGAAATTTTGTGCGATTCAGTGGCCAATCGACTACAGATGGATGTGTTCGGTGAGAAAGACGAGCTTTACGTAGGAATACATGATGCTTGTCAACAACTCCCCTTATTTCGCTCGAGCATAATCCGTTGTTGTAGAGATAGAACAGTGAAAGACAAGCATTACAAGAGTTGAATTTCAGAGTTCAGACCTCAGATAACTATGGAGCATAACGTAAAGACCGTCTTCTATAAGCTTCTTAAGTAGATTGCATTGGAGAAAGTTCCTTAGCAACGGAGGCAGTAATCCCTTGAAGATTTCTGAAATGTAATTTCTTTATAATCATGTCGTTGCAAAATTTCTGATGAAATAAATCTCGTTTTAAGTAGAGCAGCCAACAATTTGATTTTGTTTCATTTAAATTTAATCTTCTTGAGTACACTCATTTATACGAGCATTCTTACTATGTTTTACAGATCAAATGATGACGAAGCACGTCAAATGCCTTAGTGAAATCAATGAGGACCTCTTCAAGAAAGCATCTTATTAGGACTATTCAGCTGGTAAGTGGAAGTAACATTCACATTCCCACTTAGTTTGAACGTTAAAGAGTGGCATAACCACTAGGCTACATTACGGATTTGTTTTTTTCCGCATAGCCGTTCTTCACTGCTTATGTTACAATTCATATAATATATGGCGTATACGTAATATTATCATTTTATGAAATATTAATCATACGTCACGTTTCCTAAGTACTATCTGGAAAAACGCAGATCGATTTAAAATTGTACACGATTTTCAATTAAGCTCTTCAAGAAAAAGTTAGGGTTCCAAAACATTTGGTTGTAAAAATTAGTACGATTAAAATACTACTATTAGCAGCCATCACAATGGGTGTAAATCATAGTTTACCATTTCATAGCACAGTTGTGCAAAGAGAACTCACACGCATTCTTGTGTTTTTTCATTTAGTTGTCGATCAGACTGCGACAAGAACACATGTGCGACGGATGCTTTATCATTTTATTTCAGGATAACACTCAAAATATATTTTATGTTAAAAATGTTCTATGTTATTAGCCAGGCGTATTTCATTTTTTTTATTTTGTAGCATAGTATAATTTTTTTAAATGCTTTGGAATGATCGCTTTTTGTCTTTTAATAAAAAATGAGTTTTTTATTCTTTTTATTTTTATTTATCTAAAAAAACATGGCATAATTTTTAAGCCAAAGATAGATAGCTTTATGTTCTTTTAATAAAAAATGGATTTTTTATTTTATTTTTATCTATCTAAAATTATTAAGCCAAAGTTATATAGCTTTACATATGTATGCTGATGAAATTAAAATAAAAATAGCGTATATTACTAACACTTTTCTATGGTTGTAAATAAATAAATTCTCTCAACTTATTTTCTCTCTCTTACTCACTAACACATAACCAAAAATTTTTTGACGAACCCTGGTGTAAATGCTGGCTTAAGTGGGACCTCTTCATTCGAGGGATTCGTCTCTTAACCTAACCTAGGATGAGGTTTATCCACACTTATTGTTTTTTAAAGAAATGCCTTAAAACTAAAGACTGATGCTCACAAATACATTCGATTTAAAAATTTTAGACCAAAAAAAGTTTCCATAATGTTTTGTTTACAATATTTTTAAATAATATTTTAAAAAACAGTTACGAACTACTTTTATTTATTTACAAGGGGTTCTATATTATGTTAGTTTTAATTAAGTGAAATGCTAACCTTTTAAAAAAATTTAAAAAAATAATACGAAATACAATGGATAGCATAAGTGGTTGATGGCTAGAGTGTTGTCTGTATAATATTTTTATTTAAAACAAAATGGTAAACAAAAATGTTTTTCGTAAATGCATGTGTGTACTAAAGAGCATATCTACCATAATTCTTGTTAAGTTTGGTTACTCACGAAAAAAAACTTTTACTTATATTGTGCCCCTCTTTTTGAGGTAAAGAAATTATTCCAATAGTGCAGACCTTTTGGGGTTTTTTTTAGCATAAAACTGGTCCAATTGTGGTCTGCAGGAAACTACAGAATTTATATTAATGGTATCATTAATGAGATCATAAATAAAATGATAATCTGAAGATGGAAGAGAACAAAAACTAAAAAGCAATTCTCGAAAATAGACTAATGAAAGCATACACCCTGGCCATTTGTCGCACACTATCCCCGTTTTCCTTCCTCCACAAAGTTTCCGACAATGATGTACACTCAGTGGCTTAACTAGTAGGGATGATCAAACAAACTGCCATTTTCCCAGAAAATAGTAAACATTCGGGAATAAAATTAAGTGGGTATGAGTGTCCAAATCTCTTTTTCCGCCCTAATGCGAATTATCGCCGCTTATTTACATATGATCTTAAATATGATTTCTTTTCATATTCCAGTAGTCAGTATTTTTCCTGTATTCCAACACAATGCACTGCATGAATAGGAGTAATTTCCTAAGAGTTTGTCTCAAGAAAAAAAATCATTTTGCTGCTGTTTTTCTAGTGTAAAGTTGAAGTTTACTTCTCTGTAAACTTCATATATTTTCCCAGCAGTGTGTCATGCAGTAGTCGTGCTTTTAATGCGCAGCCCTTGCGCTGACCTGGGGTCGCAATTCATGCTCAAGTGAGCTTTTGGTATCACAACTGCCACTCCAACCTACCTACCTGCAGTGCCAACTGTTTCTATAATATTTTTGGAAAGCAATAATTTTTGAAACAGAAAACCTTTCCTAAAACAGTGCGAAGAAGAAGTCTTCTTCTATTGAACAAGTTTCAGAGTAGCTTAATGGAATTAATTTTTCCGGAAATACTACCTTTCAAAGCCACCTACTGACAATTTGTAATCGATTAACATTTTCCTGATCTACGGACGCCAATACATAGGACTGTAGATTTTTTTAACCAATAAAATTCCTGCATCACATCGTAGTCGCCGAAGCGAAGTAAGTGGTGCTTTGGCTTATTAGACGTGAGGTCACGGTTCAAACCTAAGGTCAGACATCTCCAACATTACGAAATCCGAAAAAATATTTCTTTAACGACTTCCTCTCAGATTTCTGACAAAACCTCTAAGAGTAAATAAAAATTGCCATGAAAAGTTTCTCAAAAAAATCTGTCATTCGGAGTCGACTTTAAACTGTAGGTCCCGTCACTCATGTATAAAATTAACACACTCGACATAAGTGGTGTAAGAAACCAGGTCGTAATTCTGACAGAAGGGTTGTAATGACCTATTACGTATATATGTATGTAAGTCCTGCATTTTGTGTTATTAGAAATTAGGAAGACGTCTACCATATAAGCACTTATGTTTGCCACTGTATACATACTTGTATTAATTTTTTTTTTTAATACAAAGAACAATTAAGTAAAAAAGTTTATACGAAACTATAAACAAATACATGTTTAACAACAAATGAAAAACAAATGAAAAATAATTAAAGAGAAACAAACAAAAAACATGAAAACAAAAGAAAACTTAATTTTAATACAGCATATACAGCATATACACATAAACAACAATAAAATCAAATTGTATACAAAAACAAAAACAACAACAATATTAGAGAGATAGAGAGAACAAAAGAAAAATACTCAAATACTTGTTAAGTTAAGTTTATTAAATGAAAGCAAAAATACTGAAATGAATTTGTGGTTTACCTCTGATCTGCATTTATATAGAAATGTATGTATGTTAGTATACGAGAGCAATAGAAGAGAAGTTAAACGACAAAGGCACGACAGAGTGAGAGAGAGACACACACCAAAAGATAGAAAGATGAAGAGCAATTTGTATGTGTTTGGTATGCCATAAACAAGGACACATTGTTTTTAATTATGTTGTATGCGTATGTATATGGAGTAGTGGTGGTAGTAGTGGTGATGGTGATGATAGTCGTAAATTATAACAATTTATAGAGCAGCACATCATTGTTGTTGCTGTTGTTGATATTTTCATTATGTTCGGCAGTTTTGTTTAGGTTTCGTTGTTTTCAAGATTTATGTTGTGTATACAGATTGTGTGCGTGTATAAGTGTTTGTAGTTTACCAATATCCATGTCGCATAAGAAATCATTAAATATTGCGCAGCATTAAGATATGCATTGCGTGGTGTTGTATTATGTTTGTTGGTAGTTGTGTGGTATTAATTGTATTTAAATACAGTTTATTGGTTTTATACGTGCGTATGTATATGTGTATTTGTTTTTATATTTATTCAAGCATAAGTGCAAATGAAATATTGAACACCCACATACAAGGCGAATTCATTATAAGGTGAGAGTATTATTACAATAAGTACAACAATACAAAAACAACGGGGTTTTTTTTGTTGTTGAGAAATAGTAATGTTGTCAAAAACAGCTGACTTAAGAATGACGATGGGAAGAAAAATGTTAAAAAATCTTATAAAAATGATCATGACTTCAATAAATTACTTAATGCCATTTATTGATTTTAATTATATATAATTAATTTATTAATTCGTGCATAATCAAAAATATATATGTTTTCGCTCCAATCCATTTGTATTTTATTAAATTTGATGATATGCAGTTTAGAGCTTAACAACAACGTCAACGATTTTAGAGAAATTGCTCATGTGGAAATTGCAGGAAGTTGTTTTCTTGACTTCAAAACAAACATATGAAGTGTGTGTTTCAAAAAGCAAAATAAATTCAATTGTCTTAATGTAAATATGTATGTACTAATTTGAGGAAAGTCCTGCATCCAAAAACGTTTTTATTTCACACATGCCCGACACAATGGATGTCTGTCCACACTGGATGCCTGTCCACGCCTGTATGTTATTGAATGTTTATCGAAGGCTGTCCTTCACTATTCTTGCCTTATATATCTTAGGCTTCCCCTAACGAGAAATCTCGTCTCATACTGCGCTTTATTGATATTCTTCTGAAGAGGTTATTAACATGAGGAGATAGCGTTTGAAAAATGGATGTCGCTTACGGTATACCAGCTTCTGTAGGTGTCCTTATTAGACGAGAGGCGACGGTCAGTCATTTCCAATAAAAGGCATATGAAAAAATATTATTTCGGTGATTGCCTCCCAATAGATTTCTGCGAAAATCTCTGAGAGTAAATTAAATTGTCATTAAAAAGTTTCTCAAAAATCTGTCGTTCGGAGTCGACTACTACGACTAGGTCCCGCCACTCATGTAAAAAATTATAAAATTAAAAGCTAGGTCGTAATCCTAACTAAAGGGTTGTAATGAGCAATTATGTTATGTATGTAAATAAAAAATGTATCTCTTTTGTTAAATTTTCGATGGTTCTTAAAAGAACCGGTTTGAGTCTGTTGCTCTTGAAAGAGGCCAACATTAGCATTTTCCATACTTGTAAAATTTATATTTATTAATTTATTTATAGAACATAAAATTTCATGTAAACTTACTCTGTAACTTCTGGGTATTCCTGGGAAGGCTGATTGAGGTTATACACGTGCGGTAATCTGTGTTATATATAATTAGATATTGTTATAAGTTAAAAGTATTTATACATAACCTGCCAAGACATCATTCTGTTGATTCTGCATGACAGGTTCAACATTTGGCATTAACCTATAGTTTCGACCTGCAGTTATAACCTGCGACTGCGAAAAATGGTCAATACACGGACAGGAGTTCAGTTTTAAAGCAATTCCGCATATAGCGCTCCATTTTTGACTCCTTTTTTCGCACTTTGGTACGTGAAAAGAAGGTCTATTTATTTTGCTTAATTGTTTTTTGCACACTACACAATTTTTCATTTTGCACTTCTTACAGCACTTATCTATAGACAGTTACAAATAATTTAACGTAAAATTAAAACATATTTAAACAAACAAAAATAAAAAACACTTCAAAATTGTTAAATGTAATTAAATAAAGGGTGTTTTTTATAGAGGTATAGAACTTTAAGTTGGCATTACTTTTCAAGATGGCGACCGATTTAACAGCTGTCAAGTGATTTATTCTCAGTTTGGTTTGGCAATTCATCATGAATAGACTCACGCCTGAACAATGCTTGCAACGAAAATAATGGTTCTGTGCGTAAAACGTATCGCGCACTACGTTTATTTTATCGTCGACAAAATCGTCCATCAGAGCAGTTAATTCGATTAACCATGGAACGTTTTAGCACCACGTTTACTCTTATTGATAACTCGCATCCCCAGAGACGCTGTACGGTGCGTACAGAAGAAGCTTTTGCTGCTGTAGAGCGTAGCATTGAGGAAGCCCCGCCATCGAGCACAGGAATTGGATCTGTGTCCATCCACTTTATGGAAGATTTTGCGGAAGGATCTTGGTTTGCGTGCTTACAAAATCCAACTCGTGCAAGATTTGAAGCCAAACGATCATCAAGCAAGGCGTAGATTCGTCGGATGGGCCCAAAACGAGATTACCGTTGTTCCCGATTTTCATAAGCGAATTTTGTTTAGCGATGAAGCGCACTTCTGGTTGAATGGCTACGTCAACAAACAAAACTGCCGCATTTGGAGTGAAGGTAATCCTCAAGTGTATGTGGAAACACCGTTACATCCAGAAAAACTGAATGTTTGGTGCGCTTTATGGGCTGGT
This sequence comes from Sarcophaga subvicina, assembly GCA_936449025.2. Classification (NCBI taxonomy): domain Eukaryota; kingdom Metazoa; phylum Arthropoda; class Insecta; order Diptera; family Sarcophagidae; genus Sarcophaga; species Sarcophaga subvicina. The sequence goes on from OW388084.2 coordinate 29,027,178, forward strand.
GGAATCATTGGTCCGTACTTTTTCAAAAACGATGGTGGCCAGAACGTTACAGTCAATGGTGATCGGTATAGAGCCATGATTACTAACTTTTTCATTCCTGAATTGAATAACGATGATGTCCAGGAGATGTGGTTTCAACAAGACGGCGCAACATGTCACACAGCTCGTGCCACAATAGATTTATTGAAAGACACGTTTGGTGACCGCCTAATTTCACGTTTTGGACCTGTGAATTGGCCTCCAAGATCTTGTGATTTAACACCGATAGACTACTTTCTGTGGGGCTATGTAAAGTCATTGGTCTATGCGGTAAAGCCACAAACGCTTGACCATTTGGAAGACAACATTCGCCGTATTATTGCCGATATACGGCCTCAAATGTTGGAAAAAGTCATCGAAAATTGGACGTCCAGATTGGACTACATCCGCGCCAGCCGTGGCGGTCGTATGCCAGAAATCATATTTAAAATGTAATGCAACAAGATTATCTTTCGGATAAATAAAATTCATGTCAATCGAATAATCAATCGTTGTTTTATTGCAACTTAAAGTTCTATACCTCTATAAAAACACCCTTTATAACATAAAAATATACATAATTATAATTATTTTAAATTAATTTTTAGAAATACGGAAAATTCTAAACTTACCTGACAATTAGAAAACACGTAAATGATTTTAAAAGAAAAAGAAGAAAAACATACAAACTGCTGACACAAGAACAAAAAACGAAATTGATTATCAAAAATACATATAAAATAAAAAAATAAATATAAAATACACAAAAACCAAAAATTTTTTGACATTGTTACTTGCTATCAGCTGGTCTTTCGCTCTCACCTTATAATGAATTCGCCTTGCCCACATATGTATGCGAAATAAACCAAGCAAATGAAAACGCAAAAAGAAAACAAAGAGAAATAAAATGTTTTTCATTGTATTGTTATAGACACACATTTGCACACACACACGTTTTATTATAAAAGAGCGGTTTGCATTAAGTGTAAGCAGTTTTAAAAAGGAAAAGAAAAAGGAATGAGAACAAGAAAAAGAAAATGAAATAAACTTCACTGATTAGATTTTCTTTAAGCGTTCCCAAGACCAAGAGCTGTTGGAAAACAAATAACGGCAAGAAGAAAAAACGAAAGAAAAAAGAAACGAACGTTGGAGCAAAAAATGAAAATAAAACAAACAAACAAAACAAACCCAGTAAAACAAAGGAAACAATTACAAAAGAAAAGCAAAATTCAAATCAAAAGAGAAGGAAAAAAGGAGAGAAAAAAACAACAAGTAAAACAATGGCCGAAATGGTTAAAAGCAAATTGTTGTTGTTGTTGATTTTTTTATGAGTTTTTGTTTTGTTATTTGTTGTTGTTGTTTATTTGCAATGGACGTGAGTTATTTTATGTTTTTGGTTTGTTTATTTATGTGTGTTTGTATGTTTACAGTATAAAGTTTGTGGATAAATGTTTGTGTGTATCTATGTTTTCACAATTTAATGGCGTGGAAAACAGGATGGTTATGGTTGTTGTTGGTTGGTTTAATTTTTATTTATTTTTTTTCGTTTCAGTTTTTGTTTGTTTTTTTGAGGATTAATGTTGAATTGAAAGGATTATTTGTTTTGTTTTTTATGTCCATAATCAAACAAACAATGTTGTGATAGTGGTTGTTGTTGGTTTTGAGCAGGTAGTTGAAGGTGAGAGGATGTGAATGAGAAAAACAAAATATAAATAAAAGAAAGAATACAAACAATATGATAGAGGTTTCATTTAAAATTATTTTTCAGTTGTTTTGTTGTTGTTTTATTTTGTTTTTGTAAATTTAATACTACAAAAAATAAGTTTTTTAAAGTTTTTTGTTTTGTTCTAAAGTTTTTTGTTAAGCCGTAACCACTAAAAAGCAAAAATTTAATGCAAAAAGCCATTTTAAATAGACACCAAAATGATTATCTTTACGCATGCGAGGCGTATTGGTTTTGGACACCACGCGAATGATTTCTGCAGAAGCTGTGGAGATGAGTAAGAGGATGAAACTATTCTTCACCTACTGTGCAGATGCCCGGCACTTGGTCAGAAGAGAAAGAGATACCTGGGTGTCTATTACATGGAGGACCTAGATGAACTGTCATGCATGGATATTGGTAGTCTGTGTCGCTTCATCGAAAGTTCCGAGTGCTTCCTGGAATAGGGGAGAATGTGAAACTGTGGTATCACAATGTGCCCTGTGTGCGGCCTAAGTGTGTCCGCTCAGACTCCATCGAGAGGACAGCCACTTCTACCTACCTACCCACCTACCTATACTTTTTTTAACTCATACAATACATTTTATATGGTGGAAATACATTGTTTCTGATTATTATTAGTGTTTGAAATCAGTTCATAGGCAATTATAGGAGGACGATATATTTGATCGTTTGAAGTGAGAATTTATTGGAAATCGAAATTTATCAAAAAGTCTTGCAGCCATTATATCACACACGACTGCATATTGCAATACAAGTTAAAATTTATTTGGACATGATTTATAGTGACTTTGAGGTTTTGTTTCAGTCAAATTATAATCAAGATATTAACACGTTCGACCGCTGTTTCGAATCGTTCATCAACTTTTCACAATATACCCTAAAATTAAACAGAAATTTTATATTTTTGAATATAAACCCGAACTATATCGGGTTGGACATCTCTTTGAACCTGGCAATATCTATGTCATTCTATTCTGTCTTAAAATTCAGTATCTTATCTCCACTGAACGTAATGATTTACGCTTGAGCAGCGTTGGACTTTATTTTGTCAACGAGAAACTGCACGGTGATGTCGATTTTGCCAAAAAAGAAAACATACTTTCGGATGAAGCTCATTTTCATCTTGGCGGGTACGTTAATAAGCAAAATTTGCCATATTTGGGGCTTAGAAAATTAACACGTGGTCTTACAGAAGCCAATGCACCAATTAGGAGTGACTGTTTGGTGCGGCTTGTGGATCGGAGGCGTTATTGGCCCGTATTTCTTTGAAAATGAGGATGACGCAACCATTACGGTCAATGGATACACCTATCGCACCATCATAATCTATATTTTTTTACCCTCTCTTCATGGTATTGATGTGAACGATGTTTGGTTTCAACAGGATGGTGCAGCTTGCCGCACACCTCAGGTCACAATCGATTTATTGCATCAAACGTTTAATGGCCTTTTAATTAGCTGAAATGGTGATGTCAATTGGCCGCCAAGAAGCTGCGATTTGATACCGTTTGACTTTTTTGTAGGGCGCCGTATAAAGAAGAGTGCTATGCCCACAAACCAGAGATAAGTGAGTATTTGAAGAGATACGACCCACGATACACTCGAAAAAGTGCACGAAAATTGATCCGATTGAATGAGAGTACTGTGAGGCCTACCACTACAGTCATATGAATGAAATGATATTCCATTTCTAACCGGAGCAATAGTACTTCACAACAAAAGAATAAATTTGGCAAAAGTTCAAACCATTTTTGTATGATTGCATTTTTGAATTTAAACATTTAAATGGCCCACCCTATACTATGCTAGTTTAAAGGAAAGTTAATTTTGGCACCATGCACTGATTTGAACGAAACAAGCAAGTGTTCTCATAAATGCAACGAAAAAGTGATTTCTTGCCAAAATTTTCGGTGATTTGGGCTTCAATATTGGTACGGTACGATATTTGAAATAGCTTTCGACTGCGGTTTTATAACAAAATGCAAAGAACATCGTCGAAGTATTCATTCAACATCGTACTTTAAGATCGATTGTGGAATATTTTCAGATTTTCGCTTGAATTAACCAATTGTTGCAATGTTAAACAGACTGAAACAGTGGCTAAAAAACAACCGTGGAAGCAATTTCGTGTCAAAAATTATTGACCATAAATATACACAGGTCGCTAGAAAGTACGTACAACGAATGAAATACTGGCGCTTGGACTCATAATCCAACTCCGTCATGGTTAACAGCTGAGCTCTTTCGCTACCCGGCCTTGTAACTAAGGAAAAAGCATTTGAATCATCACCACCTATTATGGAATAATGGACCACAGCATTAACACCCTCATCAGGATCATGGGCATGTATCTCCCCTACCACCGAGCCCACGGGAGAATTTTCCGGCACATATAAAGTAATCTTATCCGAGGGAAAAGTGGGTGGTGAGTCGTTAACATCTTCCAAACGTATTTGTACTTCTACCGTGCTGGACATTGGCGGCGAACCCTTATCAACTGCTATGGCTGTCAAGTGGTATATTGCAACACTTTCACGATCCAAACCCTTGTTGGTTCTAATGGTACCCGAGGTGGGATCGATAACAAACGAACCATCCTCTACATCTCTATCGCTTAGCAAGTATTTAATGCGTCCGTTTAAACCAATATCGGGATCCGAGGCTGATACCTGCAAAACTGACGTACCCACTAAGACATCTTCCAATATGGAGGCCTGATACAAAGGATTCTTAAATTGCGGCGGATTATCGTTAACATCGGTGACACTAATCTCTAGATCTGTTGTGTCACTCAAAGAAGGATTACCACCATCCTTGGCAGTTACTGTAAGCAAGTAGCCGCTAGTAGTTTCACGATCCAGCAAAGCATTGGTTACTATGGCACCTGTCTGGGGATTAATGGAGAATGGATCGGGACTGCTTAAACCATTAATGCTCTCCTCATTCAAAGAATACGTGATTTGAGCATTTATACCCACATCACTGTCGGTAGCAGAAACTACTAAAATCGTAGTGCCAATGGGAGCATCTTCGAACACTGAGGCACTGTACGGCGCATTTTCAAATATGGGAGCAAAATTATTGGCATCTGTTATGTTGATATTGACGGTGGATGTGTCAGTCCTACCACCTGAATCGGTGGCAGTAACAGTCAATAGAAATCTCTTCTCCTGTTTGTAATCCAAAGACTGGGCAATGGTAATCAGGCCACGACCATTTTGTGAGGTTATGGCAAAACGTCCCCTAGTATTGCCCGACGTTATTTCGTAGTGCAAACGTGAATCTTCATCGGGATCGGTGGCCGTAACAGTGCACACTGGTGTTCCAGGCGGTTGATCTTCTCCCACATTGGCTTCATAGTATTTGGGATTGAATACCGGATCATTGTCATTGACATCTTGTACCGTGATAACCACTGTGGAACTGGCCGATTTGGGTGGAATGCCACCATCTTTGGCTATAACCTGAAAAGCATAACGACTTTGTTCTTCACGATCCAGCTGCTTAATGGTTTGTATCCAACCCGTACGTGAATCTACAGCCAATGGAAAATTATCGTCTCTTTCTAAAATACTATACTGGATCTCGGCATTTGCGCCCTCATCCGAATCATAGGCCTGTACGCGTATGATATTATAGCCAACGGGCACATTCTCCAAAACCGATTCCTGAAACTGGCTGGTATAGAAACGTGGTGCATTATCATTCGTATCCAAGACATTAACCAATAACTGTGTTGTATTACTGCGCGAAGGACTACCACCATCTTGAGCTCGTATAACCAAACGATAACTGCGCACGCTTTCATAATCCAAAGGTTTGACGAGACTTACATCACCACTCATCGAATCGATGGCAAACTGGGACTGTGTATTGCCACCTATAATGGCATAACGTATGGCAGCATTATTGCCCTGATCGGCATCGGTCGCACGTATATGGGCAACGACATTGTCATCGCCCCACTGATCTTCAGGCACTTGGACGCTATAGGTGCGTTCACTAAATTGCGGATAATTATCATTGTCGTCCAGGATTTTTACTAACACACTGGCTGTGGCCGTTTTACGCTCACTCTGGGCCGAAGCCATATCCGAAGCCGTCACTACAATGTTATAACTGTCTGAAGTCTCACGATCCAAAGAGGTCCTAGTAGCTATAACACCACTGCGGGCATCAATGCGAAAAATTGGTATTTCTTGGTCCTGTAAAGTGCCGGTGCCATCTGCAAGATAGTAAAGTTTTAAAGAAAAGAAAACGATAGTCGTGATAAAGGTTTATGATAAAGGCCATCCTTATTGGAAGCCATTTTCTCTGAACTTAACAGTAATATTTTCACTTACCCGTTACACTCTCTATGCCATATTCAATCTCAGCATTTTTGCCAATATCTTGATCTGTGGCCCTTAAAGTAATGACCGTTGAACCTACCGTGGCTCCTTCTCTTATTGAGGTCTCAAATTGCTCAGCCTCAAACGTGGGACTGTGATCATTGCAATCCAAAACATTTACCTGCAATGTTGTGGTACCCGATCTGGGAGGAAAACTATCATCTGTGGCCACCACCCGAAAGTAGTGAACATCCATTAGTTCACGATCCAAAGAAGCCGAAGTGGTAACAACACCCGTACGTGAGTCCACCTTAAACAGCGATTGGGAACGTGAATCCAAAAGTGAAACCATGGAGTACACCACAGGAGAATCCTCTGGATCACGGGCTCTTACGGTGGTCACAGTGGCCCCTGCTGGCTGTTCCTCAAGCACTGAGGCCACATATAAAGCTTGCTCAAAGTAGGGTGACTGATTCCGCAATTCCCTTCTGGCACGTCTGGCTATGTCGGTATCATTGAACTCCTGATGATGACAGACAATCTTCAGGCGATGATCGGAGTCCACTATATCATGACGTTCACAGCGTATATTAAAGGTAATGCTAGCCTTCACGGCTGGCTACCAAATCACGATTTTGATGTTCGATGGCAAAGCGTTCATCATTCACATCCAAGAAATTGACCTTACAATACTGGCATATGGAACGCGGCAAGAAGGCATTCAAATTGTTAATGAATTGGGACTTTTTCAAGCAGATCTGATTCCATTTGTCGGTGGTGTGTATGGCATAAGAGGCATATGTTTCCGAAATCCACTGCTTCGCATCGGTAATGCGGTGATGAAGATTAGTTTCCACCATAAAGGCATCGTTGTTACTGAAACTGCGACGCTTACGTGATAAAATACGATGACGCATTTCATTGTCATAGGCATCACCGAATAGCAAGTCCCCCTCCCGGAAATCATTAAAAGTGTGATTGTGATTATAACTCTCCACAGAATTGCTGCCTATAAGCTCGATTACAGGGGCTGCTCTTCTTTTTCTTCTGCTTGTATAGCCTGTATCTTCTTCCTCATAATGGCGATTGTGAATTTCCTCCTCCACACGCCGATCTTCATTACAAGTGTGGCCCGATATAAATATCCGTATGGGCAGACTATAGTAGTCTATGCTGCGCAAACGATTCGAGGTGGAGTCCACATAGAAGGTAAATAAATTCGGATAGTAGATGCCATCACATTTCAAGGATTTCTTCAATTGAATTTGCCCGTCCTTATGATTGACAGCGACTAGATGATGCACAAAATGTGCTGATTTATGGGCATTGATTTTATAATGGCGCTCTGAGCCTAGCTTATAAACTGAAGCATTAAATATCACCGTACCCGGTTCAGCATCCTCGTGTACGATTATCAAGTAACCGTTAGAAATTTGTACTGTATGACACAGGGTGATAAGGAGTATTAAAAAGGATTTCGCAAGCAGACTTGCTTTACTAGCTTTTGTTGATGTTGGTAACGTTGTTGTTGTTGCTTCAGTTGTATTCTTTGTGCTTTTAATGTTGCATAAAGGGGTAACAATATTGTTGTTGTTATTGTTACTCATCAAATTTCCTCTGGTTATTGTTGCCAGTGACGGCAATGGCAGTGGTTGTGATGCTGTTGTCGCTGTTATTGTGTTTGACGTAAATGTTGACAGGCATAACGTTGTTCTTGATGATTTTAATGATTTTATTGTTGTTGCTGTTTTTGTTTTACTGTATGGCATGCCATGTTGTGGGTGTTGTTGAAAATACATTTTTCCACACGTTGCCGTTGCCATGTATCCTTTTCTCTGCTTTCCTTCTTTATGTGTGTGTTAAAATGCGGTTGTGGAATCCCTTTTTCCAGCTCTCCATCCATGCAATAAGTGATTACAAAAGTGTTATGCGTACGTACGTATTTATGTATGTAAATGTATGTATAATGTGCGTGCGTATTGCGTATGAGTACACGTGTAAAGGAGTCTATTCAATACGATTGTAATGCAGAGAACTGAGATTGATGTGGTCAGTATGTGGTTGCGACTGTAATTAACCGCACATCAAAAATTTTTCTTGCAATAAAACAACAACAACATTGGATTGGTTTGTTGCTGTTACACTGCTGGTATCCGTTTCTCATTTTACCCGTGGGCCCACAATTTTATTGTGAATCATTTTAAGTTAAAACCTGCAAAGAGATTTAAAAGAGAACAACAAAAAAATTTATTAAAATTTGTATGGGTTTTTTCTTTAAATATTATGGAGCCATAGAAAGTCTCCCTAGTTAGTTTGATTTAATGGATGGCGAAGTGAATTCTTAAAATATGAAAAACCTGCTGAAAATATTGTTCACTTACACTAGAGTTTGAAGATGAATACATTGTACCTCCAGTCCAGCAGCTTAACCAATGCAATGCCCCATTTTTTTGTTGTTGTAAAAATGAATGAAATAGGCAGGGGAAGCTTTTTAAGCGTCGAAATAGTAACAAAGTACAACGGAAACATAGTGAACTCAAGTATGATTTGCTTGATTTCTTTCTAATACGGTCAACAATAAGGGAATAGCCAGGCAACTACATATGAAAAGCATGTATGGGCTACTGTTACCACCGTTAGAACCCACAATCCATAGGACTCTCCTATGGTGTACCAGAGATCAGCAATGAGTATTCAAAAAGATGAGTAGATTCGAATCATACTCATAAGTTCTGATACTTATACAATTTCATACGTATTTTAATGTCATACTCATACTACTCATGTTCAAAGTTACGTACTCATACTTAACAATATGCATGATGTTGTTGATTTCGACTCTCCCTGACTCAACATCTACAAGAATCACAAAATAAGTATGATTCGCGTACGAACACGAAAATACTCACTAGACAGCTTTGCATGATGTCTTTGTCTTTTTATTTCTTTTTTTTTTATAAATGCAACAGCAACTAACACTGCAAATTTTTATGAGTGACTCGAATCATTTATGAGTATTATAAGTATTTTTCTAAATTTATGTAGCTGAATGAGTAGGCGTATGAATCAAACATATTTCGAATGTTATGAGTTTGATGTCAACGTTGTACTCGTACTCATTCCAACCTGTACTTATAAATCGATGTTGTAGTAAGTACGAATGAATCAGAGTAGTTGGATTTCAATACTGTACGCAAAATTTTATGAGTACTTATGAGTAGCGAAAAAGCGATTCATTGCTGATCTCTGTGGTGTACCCCATGGTTTCACTTTTAGATTCAAGTTCCTAATCGCTGTTTAAGCTGTTAAGGACTCATGCACGGGTGTTGTTACCACCTCCGCTTCTTTGGATCGTGAGCTCATGGATGTCCACTATTTTCAAGTAGTGGCTACTGCTGATAGTTTTCCTCCCAGATCAGGTACCACGACATTAAAGGTTAATGTTTAGGAGTGCGAGAATGTATATTATAAGACAAAAGATAAACTTTTGCCGAAAGATGGTTTCAAAAACACATAGTACGACTAAAGAGCGAATAATATGGAACACAGTACTTCCATTAATAACCAGAGACCAGAGAAATAAGCTTCACGACAACTGTAATAAACAGTTGTATTCCATCTGCGATCACACATACCAGGTGGTTAAAATAGCACCCATATATCTGATTTTCCAAGAGGACTTCAGAACATTGTCAGTTGATAACGGCCATCTTGTTAAAGGTTACCTTTAATCAGTTAGCAACTGATCTTAATTTTCATTGAAAAATCCTTTTTAAGGATGAGGCCTATTTCTTGTTGGATGGGTAAGTGCATTCATAAAATTATAGAACTTGGGATGATGAAAAATCGCACAAGAGCCAAAAAGTCACTGTTTGGTAAGGATAATGGGCTGGCGATTCCACCGTTCTGTATTTATTTGAGACCTACATTAACTAAGCCTGCAACGCGATCACTTTCACAGAAAAGTCATCTTCAGCGAGTAGGATAATATCAACTCAAACGAGATTCATGAACGTCCAAAACATCTCAAAAAAGTCAATGTTTGGTGTGGGTTTTTGGGCTGACGGTGTCATCGTTTCATATTTCTTAGAGAACGACGTTGGCCAGACTATTGCGAGCACTATACGACGATGATTGCCAACTTATTTTGCCCTGAAATGAATGATATCTCACTTGGAGATAATATTAACTCACCACCAAGATCGTGACATTTGAACGAGGGTGAAAATACCAACTCAAACGAGACTCATGACTGTCCAATGCATCTCAAAAAAGTCAAAAAAAGTTGGTGTGGATTTTTGGGCTAAAGGTGTCACGGTTCATATTTCTTTGAGAACCAACTTGGCCAGGCTATCAATGTCAATGGCGAGCACTACAGGTTCGAAGATTATCAACTTCTTTTGCCCTGAAATGGATGAGTTGAATGCCAACAAATTTGGTTTCAAATTGAACTGCCATACAGCTCATGGCGCGTTAGATATTCTGAGGAAGTCATTTTAGGTCAGAGTCATCTCATGTAAAGATGTATTAACTGACCACCGAGATCATGAGATTTGACTCCTTAAAATTTTTTCTTGTAGAGTTATTTTAAGTCACAGGTGTAAGTAAATAAGCTACACACCATAGAGCTCTTCAAAGCCAACAGAAGTGATACATTCAGTCAAATTTAACCTGATTTATGCTCTGGAGTCATGGAAAATTGGACATTACGAATGCACGCCACCTAAAAGAGCCTTTCCTTGCATTTGAAAGGTGGAATCAATAGGGCCAGGAATGAAATTATCCAAGACTGCAGTCCCGGTTAGCCAAACGTACTTTTGTTTTTAGAATACAAAAAGCAATCAGAGCGATAACCAAATCGTAATATAATTTCGATAAGCATTTACATTGCTCTTCATATGCTAACAAGGAACGTACGTTCCGTTGCTTTCCATGGACGTTTGGGTAACAGGGGCTTTAGTCTTGAATGGTTTCATAATACTTCACAGCATAACATTCTGTTTAAGGAGCGTAATAATTTTTTTTCAATATACGCTTAAATCACGTCTTGATTAAAATTTTGACAGGAACCTGTTGGTGCAATGGCTGCTATTTTGTCACTTAAAAGGCTTTTAATTCAAAATATCAACGACTTATTGATTCACCCTCGTATATGATAATATTTCAAGAAGATAACATTTTAATGATTACAATTTGTATGTTTATGAGATTGCATGTATAATATTTGTTACTTGTTGTAATTTTTGCTCTTGTTGTTGTTGTTGTTACTGTTATTTGGCAAACAACATACTTTAGCTTTTAGGTATAACAGGTACTCCATTTACGACTATAAGTTCGTAAATTGAAGTGCATTCTTCACAAAATAATAACAAAGCATTCAGAGATGCACAAATACAGCCACAAATCCTTCTACAAAATTACCGCATATAGTACACTTGCATGGATGTAAACAACTTTGAACCACTTGGAGTAGTAGTTCACATAAAATACTACGGAGCAGAGAAACCTCAGTACATCCACACACAGATATGCATTTACTTGCTTTGGTATGTGCTTTTATACTTATAAACGTACATAATATTTACTAGACATTCAACAGGTCTCTTCTACACTCTGTAATGTAATGTATATCCACGTATGAGTATGTGTCTATGTATGTATGTAAGTATGTTTTTATAAGTAGGTTCATTTTACTCTTTCTTTTTTTTTGGTTCAAAAAGAAAGAGAAAATTTAAAAATAAAATATTTTCTATCCCAAGGTATTTACATTTCGATATAATCTATTCAAAAAAGAAAAAAAGAAGAAGAAGAAAAGGATCATATATTCATACCATTTATAGAAATAATGTTTTATTATGTGTGTGTACTCGTATATCTCCCTCTCTCTCTCTGAATATGTATCCTTTTCTATCTCGTATTTCTTTTTCCTTTAATGCAGTCTGTTTGCCTTTGTATGACAATACGGTGAGTAAAAATTTTATATTTTTATGCTGTGGCATAAATATGGAGACAAGAATAACAATATAACCATTCACATACAGGGTGTTCAGTTAAGAAATATTTTTAAAATGGTTGTTCAATATTTTAAGACTTCCTTCTAAGGAAAAAAACTCGCTTGTGCTTAGGCTAAAAGCTCTTAAATATTTCCTGGCTTTTAATTTTAATCAAAAAAGTTTGTGTGAAGTCGTAGTCTAGTAGATAGTGTGTTGGCTTATTAGACGTGAGACCACGGCTCACATCCCAGGTCAGAAACGAAATATGAAAAAGTATTTCTTAGGCGACTACCTCTCAGCAGTTTTCTGACAAAAACTCTGAGAATAAATCAAAATTGCCATGAGAAGCTTCTCAAATACCTGTCGTTCGGAGTCGACTTTAAACTGTAGGTTCTGCCGCTCATGTATGACATTAATACTTGCAACACAAGTGGTGCGAGAAGCTAGGTTGTAATCCTGACTGAAGGCTGGTAATGACCAATTATGTTTGTATGTGTTTGAGATAAGAACGAAATTTTGTATGAGTTTCAAAAGGCTCTCAAGGCTTCTTTAGGAGGAATGCATTCGAAATGTCCAATTTGCCATGACTCTGGAACATAAATCAGATTAAATTGAACTGAACACATCAGTACTGTTGGCTTTAAAGACCACTGTGGTTTGCAGCTTATTCACTTACAACTGCGACTTAAAGGAACTGCACAAGAAGAAGGGCTCAACTGTCACGATCTTGGTGGTCAGTTAATATTATCTCCAAGTGAGTTACTATTCATTTCAAAGCAAAATAAGTTGACAATCATCGTCGTATAGTGCTCGCCATAGTCTAGCCAACGTCGTTTTCATAAAAATATGAACCGATGACAACGTCAGTCCAAAAACCCACATCAAACAGCTACCTTTTTGAGATGCATTTAACGCTCATGAATCTCTTTTCAGTTGCTATTATCCTCCTTGCTGATGATGACTTCTCTGTGAAAGTGCTCGCATTGCAGGCTTAGTTAATGTAGTCCTAAAGAAATATAGAACGGTGAAATCGCATCCATTATCCTTCCCCTATCCAGTGAGTTTTTCATCGTCCTAAATTCGTTAATTTTATGTGCACACTTACCCATCTATCCCGAAATGGACCTCATCCTTGGAAATGATTTTTCGTTGAAAATTAGGGTCAGGTCAGCTGATTAAAGGTAAACTTCAACAAGATGGCCGTTATTAACTGACAGTGTTCAGAGTTCCCCTTGGAAAAACAAATATGTTGATACTATTTTAACCACTTGGTATATGCAACTGCAGATGGAATACAATTGTTTATTGCCATTGCATTGAAGCATATTTTGAGGTTTCCGGTTATTAATGGAAGTAATGTGTCGTTCTTTAGCCGTACTATCTGTTTTTAAAGCCCTCTTTCGACAAAAGTTACTCCTTTCGCTTACAATAAACACTTTATCCTTCCTACCTCGCACAATACAACGCCCAAAATATTTAACAAACAGTGACTATTTCGAGAAACATTGGACGTCAATGGTTCTCATTTGAATTGGTACGATTCTCATCGCTGAAGATGAGTTATCTATGAAAATTAGTGTCTTTTGCGAACAGTTCCAGAATCCATTTAACGTACATACAAACATACGTCTATGTCTATGGTCATACATGGTAACATGAAAACTATCAAAATCGGTTGATATTAACTTAGCATATTAGGCTTAGAATCTCCTAAAAGCAAACAAAAAAGCCAATTGAAGAGGTATCCGGCCATATGACTATGACTTTAGACCTGGCAATTACACCACTCATGATATTTACGCTACGTCAAATCCTGGGCAAAGATGACCTCATAAAATCTGATGCGTAAGCCGTAGTAGGATGTTGGCTCATTAGGCATGAGAAGTGTTTTAAATCCAGCTCAGACATGTCGAACAAATGAAATATGAAAAATGATCTCTATCGAGAGAGTAAATAAAATTGCAATGAAACATTTTTCAAAAATTTATCGTTCAAAGTCGACTTTAAACTGTTGGTCCCGCCAGGCATATTTTTGGTGGTGTGAGAAACTAATCCTGATTAAAGGGTTGTAATTACCTATTAAGTAAGTAAACTGTAGCAGGTTTTACGATGTGCGATGTGAGTTTGATGTGCAGAAGGGGAACAAAGTACATTATTAAATTGTACTTTCTTCCATTAGATGGCGTTGCATGACCTTTCTAGGATAGTACGCATAAACATTATATGTGCTTCCTAGTAGGCAGACTTTTGAACTGAATGAACTTTTGGATGGAGCAATATGGACAATAGCCATATAAGTTGAGAATTTTATTCAATAAATTATTGAGTAAACCCAGGTCTCATATCTCGAGCGAAACGAAGTATCAAAACATATTTTTTCAGCGACTTTATCTCAGGACGATCCTGACAAAAACGCGGAGAATAAATAAAAGATTTCCGTGAAAAGTTTCTTAAAAATCAGTTATTCGGGATCGACTTTAAACTGTAGGTCCCCGTCACTCGCGTATAAAATTAACACACACAACATAAGTGGTGTGAGAATCTAGGCGGTAATTCTGACTGAAGGGTTGTAACTCTGGTCAGTAGAACTCTGGTTCCCATTTAATTGTGCAGAAACATTTTCCGAAGTCTGAATTATACATCTATGGACGTCTACACCCTATTATTTTAAATAAAGACAAAAATAGAAAAAATAAAAATGAAAAACCATCATCATATCATCGTTTGTTATGCTAAAGACGGAGTCTGTTATGTATATTTATGAGTTGAGTTCTAAAAAAAAAAATAATATTTCAACACAAAAATTTTAAAAACTGTGTTTAAAAAGAAATCAACAAAATACATCATCTTGCCCTACTTACCACCCCTTGCTTCCACTACAGGAAAAAAGGGAAAACACCGTACTAGATACTAATAAAACATATACAACGAGTGTATAAACTGTAAGAAGATCCTTGAAATTAAATTAACATTAAGCAAATAGAAGAAGAAGCATATTTTAACCAAAAATCTGTCATTTTGTTTTGTTGTTGCTTGAAACATATTTGCATATTTTTTGGATTTTTTCCCTTATTTTGAATATGCAAAAATGCTTGGTAAGGTAAAAATACTTGGGTCAGAATAAAAGTTTGCTTAAAAGTTCATTGAGTAGTAAAATGCACTTAAAATTGCTTAACAAAGCCTTTTCATATGATTCCAATGGGGTTTTACTTTTAAGAGTTTCATTTTATTTTTTTTTTTTTTTTGATTTTTATATTCTTGTATCCAATATGCTGCCATACAGACTAGATTTGTGGTATTGTAAGTATGGAATTGAAAAAATATTGAAAAAAGTTTAAAAAGGTTGTCATTGCACACTTTAGGTTTTCGAAAGAAAGTTTTTCGTTTTAAGACAACATATGTCAGCATAAAGAGAAGGTTTTTAATTGTTTGATCTTTGAAAATTTCATGCATATTAATGCAAATGGAAAACAAAAGAAAGGTTATAAATACCATATGGACTCTCAGGTCGCCATAAATGGAAGTATATAACATGGAGTTAAGAAGCTGTACACAAGTGTTTGTGATTAAAGTTTTATAATTCTGTTTCTACTGGTCCACGACAGATTTGGATAGGACAAACACTCACTGAGTAAGCCATCTAGTCAAGGATATAGCACGGATTCCACTATGTAATCGTAGACCAGAACAACCATCTCAGAAGGCTCGAAAGTTTGCTGTTCATTTCTGGGGATGTAGTCCATGATGGTCACGACAATAGTAACTAATGGATCGGTTGTCTGGGCAGATAGAATAAAACTGAAATAAGCTCAAATGCAGTTGGACAAGATACAGAGACTAGCCTGTGTAGGGGTAGCAGGCGAAATAAAAACACAGTCCTACAGCAACGCTGGAAGTTCAGTTTGATTTAAATCTGTTGCCCATGGTAATGAAGAGTTTCGTGACCTTAGGAATCGATTCGCTGACAGCTCCCTATAGACGCTTTAATATTTGCAAACGGTTTGCAACGATACTTAGTAACTAAAAAGAAACGAGTAATCCTATGGGGTTACTCAATATTTGGGTATTAATTTCGCTGTATAAAATTGAAGTCGCCGTAGTCTAGTAGGTAGTGTGTTGGCTTATTAGACGTAAAGCCAGTGTTCGAGCCCCAGGCCAGACATCAAGGCAAAATACAAAAAGTATTTCTTCGGCGACTTCCTCTCAGCAGATTTCTGGCAAAAACTCTCAGAGTAAATAAAATTGCCATGAAAAAGTTTCTCAAAAATCTGTCGTTCGGAGTCAACTTTAAAAAACTGTAGGTACCACCACTCATGTATAAAATTAACACACACGGCAAAAGTGGTATGAGAAACTACGTCGCAATCCTGACTGAATGGTTGTAATGACCAATTATGTATGTATGTATGTATGTATCAAATTAGCAAACACGGCATAAGTGGTATTAGAAACTAGTTTGTAATTCTGACTGAAAGGTTGTAATGATTAATGTTCTATGCATGTAGATCGGTTTGAAAATTTAAAAACGCAATGAGATAGAAACAGTTTAAAATATTGCCGAATTAATTTTTTTGTTGTTAATTACACATGTTCCGATTAGAAATGGAATATCACTTCATTCATATGGCTGCCCTGGCTGGCCTCACAGTACCTCATTCGATCGACCCCATGTCCGTGCACTTTTTCAAATGCAATAGCAATGGCATTACAAATATTGGCGGCCTACAGATGCTCAATTGTCCCTGGTTTGTGGGCATGACACTTTTCTTTAACGATGGCCCACAGCAAATAGTCCAACGGTGTCAAATCGCAGCTTCTTGGCGGCCAACTGACATCACCATTTTGGGTAATTAAAAGGCCATCAAACATTTGAAGCGATAAATCGATTTGGCAATGTGCAAGATCCTGTTGAAATCAAATATTGTTCACGTCAATACCATGAAGAGCGGGTATAAAAAATCGGTTATGATGGTGCGATGGGTGTCTCTATTGACCGTAATGGTGCTCATTTTCAAAGAAATATGCCTCCGCTCCACCAGCCACACCAAACAGTAACTTGTAATGGGTGCGTTGTAGGACTACGTGTAGGTTTTCTTAGCCCCAAATACATCAATTTTGCTTATTAATGTACGCACCAAGATTTTTTTATTAAAATCGACATCATCATGCAGTTTACAAACGTTGCTCAATGCGTAAATCGATTCATTATGTTCAGTGGAGAAAATATACTGAATTTTGAGACAGAATAGAATGACAGAAGTATTGCCAGATTTGTAATAATCGCTAGCTTAAATTTAAACCGATATACACTCAGCCACAAAATTATACATACGGTTAACGAATTTCAGAAATTTTTTACGCAATCCGTTTTCGTTGAAAATCTTTATAATTGTCTGACATATTTCTTCGATTTTAAGACGGTCTTTTGCATTGGTTCAGAAATTTGTGAAATTTCTTTATCAGATGTATACTTTTGTGGGCCTGTGCAGAGCCACAATTCAGTTTAATTTCAGAAATATTTAACCCATGCAAAAGACCGTCTTAAAATTGAGGAAACTATAAAGATTTTCAACGTAAACGGATTGGTTAAAAAATTTCTGAAATTTGTTAACCGTATGTATACTTTAGTAACTGTGTGTATATGTTATATAATATATTTTTTAAATATTCCATTAATTAGATAAAAAAAATTTAAACAAGAAAAATAATTAAAAATTAAAAAAAAATGTATCCACTCATATGTCATTTCATTCCAAGAATTCATTATTAATTTAAACAAATCACATGGAAATGATAAATTCATTTAAGGGGTACATAAATTAACGAAATGTTAAAAAAAAATTCATAAACCAGGTCTTCAGCTATTTGTCTTACACAAGAACAAAAATTCACAGAAGGACAGTTAAGGTATGCCTGACATTTATAGCCCCATCACGAATAACAATTCCGACGAAGTATCTTCCCTTTTTCCATTCCTCCTATTATGAATAAAATTGCCACTTAAATTTCTGACTTTTGCCTTTTAATTGAATGAAATTTTTTCTCGAGAAAAGTCAATTCCGTAGGAAAAAAAATTCTAGGGAGTATAAGTGATTGGGGCTGTTTGTATATTTTGTTGCTGAAGCTGTTATTATTGTTGTTTTTTCATCTGTGTCACGATAGATCACAAAAGAAAATATTTTTCATCAGTTTTTAATTTTATGCAAACATCTGTCTATTTTCACTACAACTATAACTACAATTTAAAACAGAAAATAAATATAAAAAAAACAACGAATAACAATCACAGTGATTGTGAATATAAAACAAAACTTTGTTGGCAAAAAAATTAATTTTTATTAAATATTGCTGTACTCAGATAGGAGGGAGTAAGTTAAACTCCATTAGGCAAGAATACATAAATTTGTTATGAGATGTGTTGATACAGGTGAGAAAATTGCGTGTTTCTCTGAAATCTTACAGCATAAGGATATTTTTGAATAATTAGTCGAAATGTTGCCTCCTGCCGGGGGCATGGATTAAAAGGTTCACAGGCTAGAGATGCTACAGTTAACAGAGGCACATGTAATGCAATCCAGTCAGCTTTAAATATAGCAAATACAGTCAATCCAAGTAATGTAAAGTACTACACATACGTACATAATTTGTCATTACAACCCTTCAGTCAGGATTACGCCCCAGCTTCTCACACCAATTATGTTGTGTGTTAACTTTATACAGGAGTACAGGACCTACAGTTTAAAGGAGACACAAAGCAACAGATTTTTGAGAAACTTTTCATAGCAATTTTTTTTTTAACTTCCAGAGTTTTTGCCAGAAATCTGGTAGACGCTGAAAAAATATTTCTCAATATTTCGTTTTGTTCGAGATGTCTTACTAAGGATAATTCTTAACTAGATTGGTTTACACCTGATGACAAGGCCTTAAACAATTTTCTAAGTTTAGCAGCTTTAGTGGGCTGAACCATTGTAGTAGTAATTTCGTCTAATGAGCGATCCTGCTCCAGTTAATGGACCCCAATTCAAATTTGTTCATCCAAATATCTAACATGAGTTATTAATTAACTTTTCAACACAATAACAGATTAAATTATAATGTCATTTTGGCATTTAAATAATTTGCTACATCGACAACAATAATGAGAACAACAAGTACATGAAGCCAACAGAAACAACATTTGAATTTTTTTTATTATTATAGTCTATAATTAGCGAGCCTACAATCACGTACACATGCATAAACAGAGGGACAATGTACATTAACACTTTAACATTACACCCTATCTGGTCCTTTTATGACAGAAGAAAAAAAATAATTCATATTTTAACAAATATTTGGGGTAACAATCAATGCCGAACAGAAGTGGCGTAGTACTGCAAACTTTATAGGGTATCCCCTATAATGCCTCCTACAAGCCTGTTGTCCTGACAAATTTCAGGATGCTGATGCCTAGCAGTTGGAATGAACCCAATAGCTTCTTTCTGGGATGCCTTAATATAGGGTGCGCTATTTATAAGTTTAAATTTAAAAATGCAATAAAACATAAACGGTTTGAAATTTTGTCAAATTTATTTCTTTTGTTGTGAAGTACAATTGTTCCGCTTAGAAATGGAAGATTATTTCATAGATATGGCTGCCGCGGCTGAAATTCCAACACCTCGTTCGATCGGATCAATTTTCGTTCACTTCTTCGAGCGTATGGCAATGGCAGCGCGAAGTTTGTCCAATGTTGTCAAATTTAACGTCACCGTAGTCTAGTAGGCAGTGTGTTGGCTTATTAGACGTAAAGCCAGGGTTCGCGCCCCAGGTCAGACATCAAAACAAAATACAAAAAGTATTTCTTCGGCGACTTCCTCTGAGCAGATTTTTGGCAAAAATAAATAATATTGCCATGAAAAGTTTCTCAAAAATCTGTCGTTCGGAGTAGACTTTAAACTGTAGGTCCCACCACTCATGTATAAAATTAACACACACAACATAAGTGGTGTGAGAAACTAGGTCGTAATCCTGACTGAAGGGTTGTAATGACCAATTATGTATGCATGTTGTCAAATTGCAGCTTCTTGCCATCCAATTGATGTCATCATGTTGGCTAAATAAATGGCCATCAAAAGTTTGACGCAATAAATCGATTGTGCCATGAGATTTGTGGCAAGTTGCAACATCCTATTGAAACCAATAGGAAATAGAAATAGAAAATCGATTATGAGTGATGATAGGTGTCTTCATTGACCTTAATGGATGCGTTGTCCTAATTTTCAAAGAAATATGAGTCAATGATGCCTCCGCTCCGCAAGCCGCGCCAACAGTCACTCGTAATGGGTGCATCGGCTTCTGTAAGACCACGTGTGGGTTTTCTGAGTCCCAAATACGGCAATTTTGTTGATTAATGTACCCAACAAGAGCTTCATCCTAAAATATGTTTTTTTTTTAACAAAATCGTCATCATCTTGCTGTTTCTCGTTGGATCAAATTTCCAATAAATCCCAACGTTGCTCAAGAGTAACTAGATTACATTCAATGAGGATACATATTGTGACAGAATAGAATGACATAAGTATTGCCAGATTCGAAATATCCGATGGTTAAACCATCGGATAAGTCACAGGTTCCAAGAAAGTGTTCCGATCGTTCAATCTCACAGTGAGAGAATGTTAGGCAAATCAACTCCAATTCTGAGTATGAGTGGCCCTGTCAATCTTTTTGTTTATTATTATTATTGAATCTTTCTTAATGAAATTTACTATAGTTTTCAAATCTTAAAGCTAGTTTTGAAGGTTAATAGTTAGCACCAGCGTATTAACTATACATTGTATTCAAATCTTATAATAATAATAGATTAGAAATTAGGATCAGTGCAGCCGTCCAGCGAGGCTCAATGTGTTACTTCGTTTTAACCTCTGATGGCCGTCGAATTGAAGCAGATCCCTTGCCAATGCGTTGGGGTGAATCGTTAGTTTACCGACGTATTTTATGGCGAACTTTTTAATTTCTTCCTGAATTGTAGGAATGTTGAGATCTCTATGGATATTGTCGTTACGAATATACCATGGAGCGCAGACAATCTGATCACTGCTTTTGTTTTATTAAATCTCCTTACTAGTATGTTTCCTTCTTAGCTATCTTTCTCTTAAACTATTGGCACTTGTCCTAGACACATGGACATTACCATTAGGAACGGCAAGTAGGTATAACTAGCAGACATCATTAAATAAGTGATTTACAAGCCGTTGTTGGGGGCGAAAATGTCATTAAAAGTCACAATATTTGCAAATAACAACAATGACAACAACAGCAATGAGTCATTAAAATTACTTATGGGTAACAATATTTTCAATTTTATACGTATGCTCACACACATACACACATTTTTTTCACATTGTTTTTTAGAATTGTTTTCTGCACACTAAAAAATTAAATAAATTTTCACACTTTTTTGCCGTTTTGATTTTTTGTTGTTTTTCTTTACAATTGTTGCTGTTGTTGTTATAATCTTTTATTTTATATTCTGTTATGGTTCTAATGCCCGGGTTTTTTTTATTTTTTATTTTTTGCTTTCATTTTACAGGAGGTTTTATTGTAAAATTGTTTTAAAGTTTTTTCTGCTCCATGTAGCATGTAACAACTGCAAATATGTTGTATGTTATGGACACCTATTGGTATGTACATACATTCATACATACATACATACGTACATAGCCACAGAAATAAATATAATTGCATACATATGTGTGGTATTTTTTGTATGCATTTGTATAAATTCTGGGAAAATTTAAATTTTCATATTCCTATACGTGTTTAAGGTGTTATTGTATGTCTGTATTTGTAAGGGTTTATGTGTGAGTGTGTTTTCTGTTTAACAAGTGTATGTGTTGTTAACACTTTTGATCCGTTAACAAAGTATGACCATTTATTCGGTGGCATATTTCATTTGTTTTAGATGGTCATTGGTGCTTAACAGCAAACGAAAATGAAATGAAGACTTAACTATACAGGGTGACTACGCAAAAGCTGGTATTTGTAACATTTTTGATTAATTTAAGAAAAAATAATAAAATGAAGACTTTAATAACACTTTAACATTCAAAGAGGTCTTGCAATTCGTCGTTGGTGCATGATAGAGGTCCTGAGAATAATCCCAGGCAAGAGCACAGTAATAACATTTACGAGGAGAAAGAAACTTCCTCAATGGAAGAAAATTCGTGACATAGGTAAGATAATATCCCAGAAAATGAAGGTAAAATATCTGGGAATAACGCTGGCTAGTAAATTGACATGGAGGGCCCATAAAGAGAGCATCTCAGAAAACTCTAGACACACTATAATGATATACGAAAGGCCTGCAAAGAAATCCCGAAAACTGCACTGGAATTGGGAAAGAAAAAGTGGCTATCATGTGTTAGCACAACAGGAGCAATGACAACTTATCCTACAGCTGCGATGGAACATATATAAGTAATGGGTCATTACAACCCTTCAGAGGCCTAGCCTATCACACCACTTATGTTGTGTGTGTTAATTTCATACATGAGTGGCGGGACCTACAGTTTAAAGTCAGATCCTAACGACAGATTTCTTGAGAAACTTTTCATGGAAATTTTATTTGCTCTCAGAGTTTTTGCCAGAAATCTGCTGAGAGGAAGTGGCCGAAGAAATATCATATTTTCGTTTTCATGTCTGACCCGGGGTTTGAACCGTGGCCTTACGTCTAATAAGCCAACACACTACCTACTAGACTACGGCGATGTAAGCCCTGTTAAATATAAGTCAGCTCGAAATGGTAGTGACTACCAACGATTTGACGACTGTGGTAAGAACGATGGGAGTCTTATGTTAAATTCATTAGGGAATCTCTTAGCCTAAGGAATCGATGTAGTCGCCGTAGTTTAGTGTGTGTATTGTGTTGCCTTATTAGGCCTGATGCCAGGGTACAAACCCCATGTCAAACATCTTCAATAAACGAAATATGAACAAATATTTCTTCGGCGACTTCCTCTCAGCAGATTTCAGGCAAAAACTTTGGGAGTAAATAAAATTGCCATGAAAATTTTCTCAAAAAATCTGCCGTTCGGATCTGACTGTAGGTCCCTCCACTCATGTATAAAATTAACACGCACACATAAGTACACCACTTATCCTGAGAACCTGGATCGTAATTCTGATTGAAGCGTTGTAGTGACCAACTATGTATGTATGTATATATGTAAGGAATCGATTAGCTTACAGCTGCCTGGACAGAACCAGTAGACTCTCTGACTTTAAAAGGCGCTTAGCAAGAAAAAGTCGCTGTAGTCTAGTAGGTAGTGTGTTGGCTTATTAGATGTCATTCACAAAAATGAATGACGTTAAATCGAAGATAGTTTGGACTATGTAGAGAAGCTAAATCAGCCAAGTTAGTTAAAATACGATTACACTCCGCTAGGTTCCAAGTCATGCGGAAATTCTCGACTATCAGCTAGCAGACGAGTATGAGAGGAAGTAAGCTTCCAGGCAATTGATGAGGCGACAACCCTTTTGTGGCGAATGTTTGGATAGATAAAGCGAGACAAATGTACTCCCCCAAACCAAGTAAGAAGAGATCTGTGGTGTGCATCAGACTATCAAGAAATAATATGAGATTGATAATCAGAAGTCGCCGTAATCCAGTAGATAATGTGACGGCTTCTTAGATGTGAGGCCGTGGTTAGAACATCAAATTAGACATCTCCAACAAGACGACTAAGGACTAATTATATATGGAAACTGTTACCTCTTATATACATGGTCCATATGCTTATACGATCGCTGGTAGCAAGAGAAGTGATATTCTGGACGTTGTATAAATTTAATCTTTTGCTCCTATACTTCTAATTTTTATATTCCGCTGGTCAGATATCTCCAACAAGACGAAATATCACAAAATATTTCTTCGGCTACTGCCTTTCAGCAGATTTCTATCAAACACTCTGAGAGTAAATAAAAATTGCCCTGAAAAAGTTACTCACAAAACCGTTCAGAGTCGACTTTAAACTGCAGATGGCACCAATTTTGAATGAAATTAAGGCACACAACATAAGTGATGTGCGAAGCTAGGTTGTAATCCTAACTAAAGGGTTGTATCTATGTATGTATGTGAACAAAAAGAAACTGTTACTTCTGCAATGGTATACATGGTCCATATGCTTATACGTTCACTGGTAGCCAGAGAAGTTATATAAAGTTAAACTTTTGCTTCTATACTCCTCATTTCCATATTCCCTGTTTGTTAAACCGATTTACGTAAAATTTTTATTCTTTAAAAATTTACTTTAAATCAGAAAAGTTTTCAAATATCTCAACTGGATAAACCGCTTTTGTTTTTGTCGTCTCTCTTTGTTTTTAACTGAATATTTCAATGTAAAATGTATTAAATTTTGGAATTTTTTTTAAAAATCTACTGAAATTTAATTAAAAATTTTACAATGGAAAAAGCCTTCAATATTCAATTCTTTTTATTTTATTTTATTTTATTTGTCATTGAATTTATTTTACAACAAAAAGAAATGAACAAATAATGGTTTGTAGAAAAGCCAAAAATATTGTAATTTTTTCCTCCATGTATTTGGCGTTTGTCAAATTTTATTTTTTCAGTTTTTGTTCTAAAAGTTCCCATAGAATCAATTTTTCTTTTTTTGCTTTTAATTTCCCCCGAAGTACAAATAAACAAGTACAACGCATTTTAATGGAAATGCCATCAATTTCAATTTTGTTAAGTTTCTTTCTTTAGTTAGTTTTTTTTTGTTCTGTTTTGCTGCAGTTGAGATTTTTGATTTTTGACTACAAAAGCCATGCAAAAAAACGAAAACCAAATTCGTAAAAAAAACTTAAAAAAATACGCAAAGAGGTTTCTTTCACTTTCGGAATTTTTGCAGATTTTTTTAGCTTTCTTTTGGTTTTTAAGTTCAATGGAAATGGAAGACAAGGCCTTGGTTAAAGAGGCCTTTAAAAATTGTTTTATTTTTTTTTTTGTAAAAGAAAGAGAAGCAAGAGGTCCTTGGAAGGTTTCCTTGGTCTTCCCTTTTAGGTTAAGCTATTTAAGGTTGCGGACATCTCGTGAATGAAAAGGTCACAACGTAGGCCAGCACTTAGGACCATTGTGATACCACAATCAATATTCAACCTTGGAATCAAACATTTCCTGTAGGCAACCTCTCCGAGCCCAAAATAAATTGTGCAATTGCAGTAATCGTCATAGTAATATTCAGCTTACTCAAGGATGTCAAAAAGTGAGATGTCAAAAATCTATATTTACAGGCAGTCTCTTGCTCCACCTCACATCCGCAGGTGCTGCTGGAATGTCAAGCCTTTAAACATGACACAAGGACAGTGGCCTGCAAGAAAAACACTGTTTTTCTTACACTGCCTTCTTACAGGCCACTGACCTGCGATGGGTGGCCGTGCTATTTAAGGATAGAAGTGAGTCGATACTCTACTTATCCATACGTATCCAACAGAGTCTAGCACTACTGAACGTACCCTTTTACTGCCCACGAGACTGAGCCGCTCTATAAAACGTGTGAGTAATATCCAATTTAAATGACGTAATCGGAGTACCTTGTATGGTCTTATTAGACCTGAGGTTTCGGTTCAAACCCCAGGTCAGGCATCTCCAACCAAAACGTAAAAAGAAAAAGTATTCCTTCGGCGACTTCCTCTCAGCAAATTTCTAATAAAAACTCTGAAAATAAAACAAAATTGGCATGAAAAGTTCCTCAAAAACCTATCGTTCAGAATTGACTTTAAACTGTAGGTGCCGCCACTCACATATAAAATGAATACACACAACATAAGTGGTGTAAGAAGATAGGTCGTCGTAATCATGACTGAAGGGTTCTAATGGCCAATTATATATGTATGTAATCAGAGTACCTATGCATGTTGAAGATTCTGAGCTTTCGCCAGACCATCAGAACTGCAATTTCCAATCATATTCCCATATCCTGAAACCCATATACAGTGAACGTCAACTGAGAAAGTCGTCTTCTTATAAAAAATAATACAATTGTGTTCTTGCCCGTGTTTATCATTCAGGTCCACTATCATGCACGAATGACTTAAAATCTCAAGACCGTTTTGGTTGATGTCGCACAGAGTACTTCGAAATTTTCCCTTAGCTATCAAGCTATCAAGGATGTATCATCTGTTGTGTCGACACTGTGTGTGTTTCAGCAGATTATGAGCATAGACTCTCTGCCATCCATCCGGATATCATAGGTTCTATACCTCTTCTATCTGATGCCGTATTTATGATCTCGATAGGAGTGCTATCAAACTGTAGGTCCCCCGCCAATCATGTATAAAATTATCATACACCACGTAATTGGTGTAAGAAGCAAGGTCATAATCCTGACTGAATGGTTCTAATGACCTATGCTCTGAAGCATGCTGAAGATTCCGAGCTTCGTACCAGGTTTCGTCGTCAGGCCATCAGAATTGCAATTTCCAATGATATTCCGGTAGCATGAAACCCATATACAGTGAGCGTCAAAAGAAACTGTACATTATGGATAAAATTCTAACAATCACCAAACTCAACTTCTACCACTTAAGGAGAGTGACCGAAAAAAATTTGACAATATTTCGAAATTTTTTTTATTTCAATTTTAAAAATCGGCAATGAAACAATTTTAAAATAAACACAACGGTAATTTATTAAGGCATATTTTTTTTGTAATGTACAGTTACTTTTGACGCTCACTGTAAAATAGTTACCTTAGAATGTTCCCATATTTCCTTGAGATATTCTCGGTATTCAACAGTGAACAATGAAATCATTGCACAAATAAATCTATTTTGATGACCTTATCAAATCGTAGTCTTTGTTAAGCAATAAAAACTGGGCCTTTTTAAGGTGCTCAAATAGGCCTTACTCTCCCCTAGTTTAACTATGTACTTACTTATACTGCTATTCCATTAGGAATAGAACAAAAGCCTCTTGTAAAAATATTATTCTACTTCATCTTCTTTAGCTTCCTTACGGGCAAAGTAAAATCCTGTTCGAATTTTCTGTTCTCAATAATTCCATTCTCAAGATGTACAATAGCTGGAGCTCTATTCAAAAAAGAAATGTTACACAGACTACACAGCAATGAAGAGCAAAGAAATGAAAAGTTAAATAATTTTCAAAAGATTTTAAGTTTTTTAGGAAAAATAAACAAAAAAAAGTTTATTTTTTTCTTCTGTTCAAGTTGAAACAATAGAAGTGAAGTATTAACATTTTTCAACAAAAATAATGTCAAAGTGTCAACAAGAAAATTAATTTTGACTCGAGTTTGGAGTTTTTTTTACTGAATTTCGCTAAAAAAAAGAGGAAATGAGAGGAGAAATGGTACTGGAGTGGTGAATTTATTGAATTGAATAGAATTTGATTCCTACTTAGCAGAGGTAAAACAGAGAAGTAATTTTAGATAGTAAGATTTTATTGTTTTTATTACAAAGGCAAGTAAGAGAGATGAATGATAGGCGTCTCTAGACCACCCGGACAAGGGAACAAAAATTTCAAGAGCCAATGACTTTTTGATATAAGCGCCTCTATGTTAGAAATACTGCCCAGGCAAGTTAATGAAAGTTTCCTCTGAAATATTTTCCAACTTATAAGGTTTAACTGACTGTAATCGTCTTACTTATTGAAAACACTTGACTTATAGGGTAGCAGAGGTCATGAGTATTCAAAACGATGAGTAGATCGAATCAAACTTTTTTTGATACTTAAACGCATTCATACTAATTTTAATGTCATACTCATACTACTCATATTCAAAGTCTGATATACTCATGGTACTCATATTTAACAATACGCATGATGGTGTTGATTTCGAGTCTCCATGACTCAACATTTACAAGAATCATAAAATAAGTATGATTCACGAACACTACAATACTCACAAGAAGGTTGTGTGTTTGCTCTGCTTGCTGTCTTTGTCTTTATCTTTTTTCTTTTTTTGTAAATACAAAAACAACTAAGACTGTAAATTTTGATGAATGATTTGAATCACTCGAATCATTTATGAGTATTATAAGTATTTTTCTAAATTTATGAATCTGAATGGGTAGGCGTATGAATCAAACATATTTCGAATGTTATGAGTTTGATGTCAACGTTGTACACATACTCATTGCAACCTGTGCTTATAAATCAATGTTGTACTGAGTACGAATGAATCAGAGTAGTTGGATTTCAATACTGTTGAGTCACTCATATTCAAAATTTCATGAGTACTTATGAGTAGCGAAAAAGCCTGACCTACCCGGACAGCTGTTGTAGATTTAGTGTGAAATATTCAGGTGTATTTGAATGTGAAGCAGCATTTCTTGACGCTAAGGGCACTCTTCACGAAATCTTAAATAGGTCACATAGAAGAGTTATAGAATCTATGATATCCAGATGGATGACACATGTGTACAGTCCCTGCGCTGATTAACTTCTTCGATCAGTTCAATGTAATTTGGTCACAACGGGCCTCTATGCTACCACTTTGAACTAACCTATAGGCATGATCGGCGGAAACATTCGCAGTGTGCATACAACAAATGATACAGCCTTGATTTCAAATGACTCTCTGCGGCATCATCCAAAGAGGTTTTGAGATTGTAAGTCGTTGGTGCATGATAGTGGGCATGATAATAATCCCAGTCAAGACCACAATAGAAGTATTTATAAAAGGAAGAAAGCTTTCTAAATGGAAGAATTTCCCCAGGAAATTGAGGTAAAATATCTCGGAATAACACTGGATAATATATTGACAAAGCGGTCTCATAAAGACAGCGTCTCAATAATGACCTGAAATGCAAATCAGAAATCACCTGAAAACGGGTCAATTGGAATTGGAATGGCAAGATGCAGAAATTAGCAGGCGTTGGGAGAAGAGGATGCCCTATTGGTTTTAAGTCCGCTACACATGGTATGGAGAACCAAACATAGGAGACAAGCCTGTAACATAATTATAAAATAAATAATTGAATTAACCTGAAATTTGCATACTCTTTGCAAAATGGGACTATTTTATGGGGTACTGGTGGATCAGGAAAGAATCTTGAAACACAAGCGGCGGTAAACTTGCGGGAATCTTCCAAGCGAAATATGTACTCAATTCAACCTGGATAGGATGTAGCAAAACTATCTGAGCGGTGGTCGCCGTAGTCTAGTAGGTAGTGACGCTTATTAGACGTTAGGTCACGGTTCAAACCTCACCTCAGACATCTTCAACAAAACGAATTTCTTCGGCGACTTTATCTCAGCAGATTTCTGCCAAAAACTCTGAGAGTAAATAAAAAATTGCCATGAAAAATGTCTCAAAAATCTGTCGTTCGGAGTCGACTTTAAACTGTAGGTACTGTTACTCATGTGTAAAATTAGCACACTCTACAAAAGCGTTGCGAGAAGCTAGGTTGTAATTCTGATTGAAGGATTATAATGACCAGTTATGAATGTATGTTTGTAATATTATCTGACAATCAGGCCGCCATTAGAATATTCTCTATGACTTATTGTTGAACTCTTTATAAAGAATACATGTTTTGTTTTAGCTTCTTAATTACTACAGATTACTTATCATTACTTGAACTAACTTCTGGAAGGAATGATAGAGAGTCAAAGAGAAATAATCAATTACTTACTCTTTGTCTAGATAAACCTTACAAAACGTTTATTTTCTGTCTTCATTTCTATAGAGCGAGTAGAGATATTGTGTTCTATGATTGCAATTAAATTGCGGGCTTTAAACTCAATTTTTTTGTTTTCAGTGCAATTAAAAATAATTTTCAGGTTAAGAGAGTTGTAAAAAGAACTTCAAAGGCATACAACGAATATTTTGTTGCACTATCTATCCATTTATAATCTTGAATATAATTCCTTATGAATTATAAAAAGTCTATAAAGAATTAAATACTACGTATCATAGGCAAATGCCATGTGCTTTCTAAAGGACTCATTATAGCACATCACTGTGGCATTATAACTCATTACTACATACTTAACAATGGAAAATTTATCCCCTGTTTTATCCTATTGTTACAACAAAAACAATCATCGTGTGCTTAAAGGAAATCTAACAATGTTATCCAAGTAACAACAGCAACAACTGTTGCCAAGATATACTACCGTACAAATGTATGTACGTACAAATGTACGACATACTATAAGTTAACCTGTAATGTTGCTGAAATAATCGATGATAAATGGAGAGAAAAATTGCAAAAAAAAAACGTAGAATAGAAAGAAGGAAACAAACGAAAAGACTAGTTTTTTTTGCCAGAGACAAAAAACAATAGGAAAGGAGCAAAAATATACAAAAAGAAGAACAAAGAAGAGAAAAGAAAGTAAAAAACGATGTTAAAAATATTGCTCTAAGCTTCTCAGAGCAATAGCAAAAACATAGCGGAGGGAAAAGCTAAATATAATGATAATAATGACAATGAAGACAATG
Organism: Sarcophaga subvicina; assembly: GCA_936449025.2. Classification (NCBI taxonomy): domain Eukaryota; kingdom Metazoa; phylum Arthropoda; class Insecta; order Diptera; family Sarcophagidae; genus Sarcophaga; species Sarcophaga subvicina. Next base: position 29,057,689 of record OW388084.2, read on the forward strand.
ATGGTTGACTGCATTACAACCATGATGACTTATAACGGATTTGGTGGGGCTGCCATTATTATTTTGCCATCATTTTGAACGCTAAATAAACCTTAAATAAAAGCAGGAAAGTGAGATATTAAAGCAAAAGTTCAACTATCGAATGAAAAAGAGTTCTTAGGATAGTTTTAAAGACTTGATTCTATGACGGCTGGTTCATTACAATATTCCCTCATATATGGCTTATAAAAAAGACAGAGGCTCGCTTATCTAAATGGCAGTAAAAGGGCAAGAAATCCTTGCCTTTCTTATCATAAATGAAATGTAAAAATGATTGAAGTCTAACCAACTGTGTTGGCGTATATACAATGAGCGTCAAAAGAAACTGTACATTTAAAAAATTTACATTAACAAATTACCCTTGTTTTAATTTTAAAATTGTTTTATTCTCAGTTTTTATAATAAAAAAGAAATTGCAAATATTGTCAAATTTTTTCGGACACTCTCCTTAAGTGGTAAAAGTTGAGTTTGGTGATTGTTAGAATTTTATCCCTAGTGTAGAGTTTCTTTCGAAGCTCACTGCAAAAAATTTAAACAAGAAAACTACATGATTAACACCTCTGTCAATGTGAAACTGAGACAGAACAACTCATCAGACGTAGGATTATGTATGTGTATAAATAATTGATTATTACAACCTTTCAGTCATCACTTATGTTGTGTGAGTTAATTTTAGATTTAAGTGGCGGGACGACATATTTTTGAAAAATATTTTCATGGCAATTTTATTTACTCTCAGAGTTTTTGCCAGAAATCTGCTGAGAGGAAGTCGCCGAAGAAATACTTTTTGTATTTTGTCTTGATGTCTGGGCTTGGGCCCGAACCCTGGCTTTACGTCTAATAAGCCAACACACTACCTACTAGGCTACGGCGACCCAATACAACCATAAACAATTTTTCACATCGATTTTAGGAAAAGTGAAGAAATGGTAAGAAATTTGTGGAAGAGGCGTCTAGCGATATGTATTCCTTAAAGGAATATCAAGGTATAAAAAAATCGTATAATATATAGCCTTCCTACAGGAACGATTCGATTATCAGCAATATCGTTGGAAGAACTTAAGTTAAGGCTGGGCAGCAAGCTAGTATGGTATGGTTATCTGTTATCTGCTCTGCAGACTTCTTAGGATTTCTCTAACATAAAAAGACACAACATCTGCTGAATGAAAAGGATTGGAGTTCGACATTTTCTTGGATGTAAGGATTATGATTTCTTTTGCGTCTGAGGACAGTGCAGTTTCATTACATTCTTCCACGGTAAGCTGAGTAGGCAACCCATTACATACATATTTAATTGGTCATTACAACCTTTCCATCAGGATTACAACATAGCGTCTCACAACACTAATCTTGTGTGTGTTAATTTTATACATGAGTGGCGGGACCTACAGTTTGAAGTCGATTCCGAACGACTTTTTCATGAAAATTTTTTATTTATTTATTATTCAGAAATCTGCTGATATTTCCCTTTGTTGAAGATGTCTGACCTGGGGATTGAACCGTGGCCTTACGTCTAATAAGCCAACACACTGCCTATTAGACTGCGGAGACTACCAGGCAAGCAATTAACTGAATTTAAACCGCACACGAATGAAGAGAGATGCTAATAGAGGATTTCAATAAAGAATAGGGTCTTCTAACAGAAACTTGGCAAATTTAACAAATGAAGCTACGGCTTTGAAATTAGTTGTCATTTATTCAATCTATTTTTGACAAAATCACCGTGAATGATCACAAAAAATGGCGTGTGCTTGCTAAGTAAGCTCTGGTGCAGTTGGCAACTGAACCTAGTTTTCATTGGAAAATTATTCTCAGCCATGACGCTCGATACCAATCTACATGAAATCCAAGAGCGTCCAATGGATCGAGAAAAAAATCACTGATTGGAGCGGTTTTTGAAGTGGCGGTTCCCATATTTCTTCATCATTTTCTGCAGCGATTACTGTAGACTATAGGTTGTTTGTTTCGAAATTCTTTTGGCTTGAATTGGAAGATCTGGGCACCAGCGACATATAGTTTGCTGTCACGCAGTTCATGCCACATTAGATAACCTGCACGACCGATTTGAGGGCATAATTACGTGGAAGTGATATGAATTGCTCAGCAGGGTAGTGCGATTTGACTCCTTTAGACTTTTTCTTGCAGGGTTATCTTAAGTCTCAGTTGTATGTGAATAAGCAACAAACCACATCGGATCTCAAAGCCAACATAACCTGTGTCATCGTTCAACTTCAGCTTCATTTATAAGCTAGAGTCATAGAAAAATTTATATTTCGGAGGCGTTTCACCCAGTTAAACAGCATTGGTAACTCCCACGTTGATTGCAAATTTTGAGTTCTTAATTAAATTCAGGCCCTTGGACCTAGAAACCAGCAACAGTTGGTTAAAAGGATACATTATATGGCGAAATATATTGCCTTTCGAAGAAAAAAAACTTACTACTTAAACACTTAATGAGAAAAAATTTGATCTTTTTTCAATTGGAGGCCTATTTTCCTAAATCTAACACAATTTGAAACAATTTACCAGGAAAAGTAAGCAGAATTTAAAAATCAAATCCGAATATGCGGACATAGACGTAAAGAAAATAACAACTGCCTGCATTAAAGGGGAAAAAAGTTCTGCTAATGAAAAGAAAAACACAACAACAGATCCATGAATGATAGAAACAAGAGTTAAATGTGAGGAAAAGGAAAACAATTTTCTATGTTTTCTTTGTGCGTGTTTTCTAAACCATAAAACTGGCGTTCAGTAGTTATTAGCCAACAAGAAACAAGAATACAACAAAATGCCTGTCATTAGAGTAGGAGTTGCGTATCTCTTTGACTGTTTGTTTTTCTGTACATACATATGTATACCTATAGGAAGTCTTTTACCTTTAAGGAAGTATTGTAGTTGTAGTTTGATTGTTGATGCTGTTTCCATGGCTTTTAAGTATCACAATCTATGTTGTGGGATATGATTGTTATCCCTGGCTATACAATGCAGTTGTAGAGGTTGAATGTCTCTTTTTAAAACAGAAAACAATAATAATCCCAACTGCAGAAGAGGAATTAAAATTTATAGAGAAAACCAGGAGCAGAAACGTAATTTTTATTATTTGGTTTCGTTGCTAGAAGCTCAATTTATTCTTTAATGATGAACATAGTGGGACATATGTATGTATCAATAGTGATACAAATACTTGAACATTACATATATATGTGAATGATTACTATTGTCTTTGGCGTAGCCTAACAAAATATTGAAGTTTATTAAGATGTTGACAGTGGCGTACGGTGAGAGTATTCTAAGTCGAAACACTGTTTACAAGTGACACAAGCTTTTCACAGAAGATCGTGAAAATGTAAATGACGACGCTCGCCCTGGACGCCTTAGCACATCAATAACCGATGAAAATATTGAAAAAGAGGAGAAAATGTTTATGGAGAATTGTCGAGTCAGAATTAGAGAAGTTACTCAGGATGTCGGTATATCGCTTGGCTCATTCCATGCAATTTTTCGGAAATTTTTTTGTATTAGGCGTGTGGCTGTGTCATTACAACCCTTCAGTCAGGAAAAGGACCTTATTTTATACATGAGTAGTGGTACCTTCAGTTTAAAAACGATTACTTTGCTCTGAGTTTTTGCCAGAAATCTGCTCAGAGTAAGTCGCCGAAGATGTGTTTTTGCCTCAATGTTTATTCTCGGTATTCCTGCGAAGCTGATAAGAGTGTGCAGAATAACGTTGAGCAATTTCTCTCACTCTGTATGAAGAAGCATGTAACACTTCGAAGCTTTTGATTCCGTATGAGCAGCCTGAGAAAGCGATTTCTTATCATGCGACTGCTTCTACTTCGTTGTGGAGAGTATTCTGCATAAGCAAATTGCATGGCAATGACATTATTTTTCAGAAATGTGTCCAATTGTTTGCGTAAGTACATGCATACATAATTGGTCATTACAACCCTTCAGTCAACATTATGATCTAGTTTCTTGCGTACTCTGGCGATATTGTTACTTCTACCGAACGGAAATCTATAAAGATGGGTGTGGGTAGTCTAACAAAATGGTGGTAAAGCGAAGTATATATTGTAGACAAGTAGTAACATGTGGCGTATTGGATCCCTGATTACTGTCCATAATTATACTCTCTATGTTGATAATGAATTTATTTATCTTGGCTCTACCATCACGACCATAAATGATGTCAGTCTCGAGTTCAATGTAGGATCACTTTTGCCAACAGCTGGACTCAAATGAAATTAAGTAGTAGAGACCTTTCTCGACTCATCCTACCCGCGCTTCTTTATGGCGCAGAAGCATGGACACTATTAGGAACCGACGCTGTAGCCTTGAAAGTATTGAAACAAAAAGTCCTTCGTAAGATTATCGGTTCAGTGCGAGTTGCTGCTGATTTCTGTGCAGCGTAATAATTCGATGTATCGACCATGTCGGTCGGATGGAAGAGAATGTTTCGATCAGACGTGTATTTGATGGTAATTTCCTCTCAGCGGATTTCTAAAAACAATTCTGAGAGTAAATAAAATTGCTGTGAAAAGTTTCTCAAAAAAATCTGTCGTTCGGAATCGTCTTTAAACTGTAGGTCCCCCGCCAATCGTGTATAAAATTAAAACGCGCAACGTAAGTGGTGGGAGATGCCAGGTCCAAAGCCTGGCTGACTAATGACCAATTACGTATGTCTGGGTAGTCGGCATAGTGAATGGCTGTCTCTGCGTTGAAAGTATCAAATCGAGTAAGCCCTGAAAAAGGTGTTAAGTCCGGCCGAAATCCGATGAACCGGTTGGAAGGAGGGGATTGCTTACTCGTCCTGCAATTGTGTAGGGGTATCCAGAATTAAACAGAGGTTTTTAATGAGGACTATAGATATAGTAGCCCATCTGTGTTTGATGATAACAAATATTGATTGTTAGATAAGCTACAGGCAATTTATTTTACTGAAACGCTAGGCAGTGGGATGTATTTGAGACCTGCAGTGGGTTCCAGTTAGCAGATTGGCTTTACAATGTGAGAGAATCAATATTAATTCAGCATTTATCCCAAAGTTATTTGTTTGTTTTATACGTGTGCGGATTCTGTCCCCCAAACTATAACAAGATTATAACAAGCCTGTATCCTTCTTCCTTTCAACACATGTAGACGTAAATAAATAAGATTTCCTCTATGACATGAAGGCTTAAAAGAGTTTTTATATATGTTTTGTTGTTGCTAGTTTTCTAAGAAATATTTTTCTTTAAAATTCTTACCTCTTGTCTTGAAGTTTTGTTGATTGTAATTGAATTCATTTCATTGTGGCAGCTGGAAAGCCTCATTGTGGCATTAAAAAAATCTAAAAAAAAGAAAAAATACCGAGAAAAATTGAAAAACATAAATAAAGTGCTCGTAATCTTTCAAAGAAATAATAAAAATTTTAAATATTTTAAATTTATAAATACGTTTGGGTGTGTGTGTGTGTATGTGTATTTATAATTTAAATTCTAACAAGAGTTGTTATTGGAAACTTTTTAAATTTTTTATCGAATTTAAGAGAATTTATTTTTCCTGAAATTTATTGAATAATTTTTAAATATTTTCCAATGAAAAATAGGTTCCCTAGAAATCTAAAATATAAAAAAATGGAAGAAAAACCTTCTCAATAATGAAAACAGAAAAGCAATCGATAAACCTTATCAAAAAATTGTTGTGTGTTAAAAAAGTTTAACCGACAGACTGATATTGAACTGGAAATCAATTACAACACTTGGCTCCCTTGAGTTGAGTCCTTTAACTGACAGTAAATTAAGTTTTTTCCTGTAATTTTATAACGTTTAATAGGCTCTATTAAGAAAGGAATGAGAAGCATAATTAAAAACCTCATACACGGAAGCAAGATTTTTCTCTGTCTTTTTTAAATCACTTCACAGGAGGATTATAGCTACTAAGTAGGCACACAGATGAGGCAGATATTTCAATCCATTCGTCCTTTCGCTATATTTAAATAGATTCACTGAACTATAAGCCTTTTAAAAGAAATTGCGAGGCTAAGAAATTAAATGATTTCATTCGTTTTGATTCCTAGGGCTGCCACAAAATATCTTGATTGTCTTACTCAGTGTTCTTTTTTGTTCTAGGCATTACGGGAGTTCATTTTTCTAGGTAAGTCTTCGGAAAATTATACAACATATGTGTGCTTCCATATGTTGATCCATGTGGGTATAGGGTGGAAGAGATACAAACTAGGTGACTTGTAGTATATTTAATTATGGTTCTGACATTAAGTTTTCTTGTATGTTGCCTGACTATTGCAGAGTTTTCCCGACATATGGCCATCATGACCTTTTACACAGCGCCACAATGCTAAATGGATGACGAAGTTTCTCTTGATCTACTCCGACAGTCAGTCTGGGATTAAGTCCCTACCTACTTAATTGGTCATTACAACCCTTCAGTCAGCATTACGGCCTAGTTTCTCACACATTCTCACTGTTGTGCGCGTTAATTGCTATACACGAGTGGCGGGACCTACAGTTTAAAATCGACTCCGAACGACAGATTCTTGAGAAATGGCAATTTTATTTATTCTTAGGGATTTTGCCAGAAACCTGTGTAGGAAGTCACATTTCGTTTTATTGAAGCTGTTTAACTTGGGGTTCACATCTAATAAGCCAACACACTACCTATTAGACGACGGCGACTACCAGGCAAGCCATTGACAGGAATTCAATCGAAGATGAATGAGGAGAGATTCTAGATATTAACAATTTCTAGATAGAATAGGGTCTTCCAACAGAAACTTCTGAAATTTGACAGTTGAAGCTAAAGCTTTGAAATTTAATTCTATTTTTGCTAAATCACCATAAACGACACACAAAATATGACGTGTGTTTACTGAAAGAGCTCTCCTGCAGTTGACAGCTGACCCAAGTTTTCGTCGAAAAATTATCCGCAACGATGAGGCACATGAGATCCAAGATAGTCCAATGCATCCAAAATAAAATCACTGTTTGAAGTGGTTTTTGCGTTAGCGGCGTCAACAGATCCATATTCCTTCATCATTGTCTACGGCAATCATTATTGCTTGATTGTTACCAAATTCTTTTGACCTAAATTGATGAATGACCTGTTCACCACCGACTTGTAGTTTAAAAAGGATGGCACTACGTGTCATACAGCTTATGATACATTAGATAACTTGCTCAACCGATTTAAGAGCATGTCTCAGGTGGAAGTGATATGATTTGGCCACCGAGGTGGTACGATTTAACTCCTTTAGACTTTCCTTGTAGGGTTTTCAAATTTCTCCAGTCTGAGATCGTGGCCATGGTGAAATTTCTCCCAATCTACACCGCTTATGAGTCTGCGATTAAGTCCTTAACAAACTTATATTCAACGTCCGTCCTTGTCTGTGAATGTCGATCATTTTTCTGGGAAGGTACGTATCATTCAAAGTTACCACTCTTATGTGTTCTTGATGCATAGAAAACTTGCTTGAAATTTCATGGCTAATGAGCTGTTCAGGGCCGATATGAAGCTCGCAATATCCAATATATTATAGGGCATAGGTATTCCGATTGCCTCAGTGAAATTGATTATTATCCACTCATTTTATAGAGAGGCTCAATGTCCTTGACAGCAAGAGGGTATGTGAAATATTGCTAGATTTTGCTGGACATGTATGAATAAGAAGGGAACCGAGTTTCTCCTATTCTTAAATTGCATGGCCATCCGTTGTACAATAGGGATTCTCACAGGCCACTATCCTTTTATTAGAAATGCAGAAATAAATTCTGTAGGAGCTGCGGTGTTGATTAGAAGGAAGAAATTGTTTTTCATCTCATGTGCCAGTGTACTGTTCTTGTTATAAAAATACGGAGGCTTTTGATCTCTCACTTTTTAACATAAAGCTGGCTGCAGTAGCAAGATTAATTCTGGTTTCCTTTATGAAATGTTTTATGCCCGAATTGAATATTGATTTTGATCACAATGAGCCTAAATAGTAGCCTAAGTAGCCTCTTTCTTCAATTAGAGTTTGTCACCTTATCTAACCCAAGTATATCTTAGCGGAAAACAAAAGCGCAAAGCAAATACAAAGAAAAATACTCCCGCACGATCAGCACTACAAATAGAGTTTCTTTCATTTGCTTTCCATATATGAGGACAGCCTTTGCCATTTGATTTACAGAGGGTAATAACTACAGTCAGATGTTAATGACGAATCGACGCATTTACTTATCTTCGAAGTGTTCTAAATGCAGGACTATGGGAGTTTTGAAGTTTTTGCCAGAAATTTGCCGAGAGGAAGTAGTCGAAGAAATATTTTTTTTCATATTTCGCTTTGTTGGAGATGTCTGACGTGGATTTTGAACCGTGGCTACATGTCCAAAAAGCCAGCACACTACCTACTAGATCACGGCGACTATAAAGGTACTAGAACAGAATGTTGAAAATTTTTTTTGAAACATTGTTGCTGACTACTCAGATCATTTCCTAAGAACTGTTTTGGATCTTCGGCAAAATTTCTAAGCAGACTAAATTGCATTAAGCTGCAAAATTGTCTTTGGAAAATCACTGTCTTTTTATACAAGATACTCTCATTTTCGTCAAAGCACAATCAGTCAATGACAGTCAGTCAATAACTCTGCTGTCATGTATGCATAGATGATTGTTAAATTTTTTTTGGCATTCTTAGTTGCCATAAAATCTTATGACGAAAACTGTTAATGTTTCAGAAAATGCTGTAAATGCTGATAAATAAAGGATATATTTCATAAGAGCACATAGTATGGCCCATATTAACTTAAGTTAACTACCCCAAACCATACGTGTTGGGTAATAAAATAAATACAAAAAAATTCGCAAGATGGTGGAGTTTGGAGATGTAATAAAATGTTAACGAAAATTCTACTGCAAAATATTTACGACACGACATATTTAATGGCGAAATAAAAAGTGTTCAACAGCGCCATCAACAACGCAATGCATAGCATAGAGCGTAGCCATTTTGAATCACGTTATTTTGTGTTTGTTGACGCAGCAAAATGGTGGTTATGGAAGTAAAAATTATGGAGTATAATTTCAAATTAAAAAAAGAATCATTAACTGAAAAAATAGAAGAAATGAAATGAAAAACAAGTAAAAAATATTTCAACATTGCTCGTATATTTTATGCTTTTTTATGTTATGATGCCATTGCTGGTTGTTCGTTCCGTTTGTAATATTTTTTTAAGGGATTTTATTAATAAAAATGAAAATAAAATGTCATAATGGCCAGTTTGCCAACACTCATCAAAAAAAGTAAAAATTAAAATCAAAATGAAAATGAGACACTAATAAATGAAATATAAAAGCAACAGCAATAATAAGAGCTTTGCTATTCAAAATAATTCAAAAATTAAAGGCGAATTGTTTTGAAAAACATTTCCAACGTTTTGGCTTTCTTTAGAATACATTTTTAAAATTCTATTTATAATTTAAATTTAAATTTAAATTAAAAAAAATAAATGACCTTTTAAGGACCTTTCCAAATTCAGCAAGAACTTTAAAATATATTTCTTTAGCATTTAGCATTTCTTAGCACTGAAATTCGGTATTCGGTTAAGGCCAAATAACTTTTTTTTTTAAATGCTTTTAAAAAAAACTACTGAATATTTTCTCAAATTTCTTTTTTTATTTAAAAGTACAATCCTTCCGGTTAATAATGGAAAATTGTTTCATCCAAATGGCTGCCTCGGTTGGCCATGCAGTAATCACATTATCGATTGTGTGCAGCTGTATTTCACCAATGGCTTCACGAATATTGTCCTTTAAAGCGTCAATTGTCTCTGGCTTGTCGGCGTAACACTTATCTTTGACGGCACCCCACAAATAATAGTCCAACGGTGTTAAATCGCAGCTCCGAGGTGGCCAAACGACATCAGCTCTGCGGCTGATAATGCGATCTTCCAAAACAAAGCGCAAATCATCGAGTGTAGCTTCGGCTGTGTGGCACGTAGCGCCGTCCTGTTGAAACCAAATGTTGCCAATATCCTCCTCTTCAATTTTTGTCAACAAAAATTCGTTCAACATGGCCCAATAACGATCGACATTGACTGTAACGGCCTCTCCTTGCTTAATTTCGAAGAAAAATGGCCCAATTATGCCTCTGGACCAAAATCCGCACCAAACAGTGACTCGTTTTGGGTGCGTCGGATTTTCAATGTATGCGTGCGTGTTTTCTGTGCCCCAAATGCGACAATTTTGCTTGTTTACATATCCGCCAAGATCAAAATGAGCTTCATCTGAAAAGATGATTTTTTTTGCCAAAATCGGCATTTTCTGTAAGTCGATCGCAGTCCCACTTAGCAAAGCGAAAACGCATTGGATGGTCCATATTCGTTCAGCGGAAGGATAAAACTAATTATCTGTCAAATCAGACATGAGCTAAGTATTACCATTCACGAAATAAGCACTAGTTGAAAAAAAACGTTAGATAGCGGACCCGATATTATTTTCTTATTGCTTTGCTTTGCTTTAATTGCTTCAATCAAGTTTAACAAGATAATTAGATGACTAACCTAATGTGTCAAGTTGTAGGGTTGCCAAATAGTATTGCGTTGAAACAACGCCTTCTAGAAAAAATGTATTAAGTCAGCGTGATATAATGGCGAAAGTCCCAAATATATTCTTCCTATTATTAATTCTTAAAAAATTAATCTATTGGGTCTTCCAACAAGAACTTTCGAATTTAAACAGTTGATAACAACCATCTTGTTGAATGCTATATCCGTCAAATCATTACAACCCTTCAGTCAGGATTACAATGTAGGTTCTCGCACCATTCATGTTATGTGCGTTAATTTTTATACATGCCTCGGTCAAGTGGGACATTGCGCGGAAATTCTTTCGGGACGCCAGCCTATCCTGGGTCAATGAGGGGTCCTGCTCCACCGCTAGACTCACCTGGCCCTTGATGGATAGAAGGCGTACCAACCAATTACTTGGTCTTGGTCGTGACGTCATCTCAACCACAGTGGCCATGCTTACATGTCATTGCGTTATGGGTAGACACGCGGAGAGAATTAGGCTCCCATATAACGAATTCTGCCGTGGATGCAGATCCGCTGAGGAAGAGGAGACTGTTATCCACATGAACTGCGTTCACCCGTGGCATCACAACGGGCCGCTATGCGTGCTGGTGGATAAATTCAAGTTTATTTGTTCAATAAACGATAGACAAACTCGCGTATGTTGACCAAACACAAGATTTGTCGAAAACATTGCCACAGTCAATGGGAGTGTGCAGGAGAATCAGAGGCAGTATACGGACCTTTGAGAACCACAACTTGGTGACCTTTGTGTCTTAACTTGGGCCTGTGTAACCGTGCAAAATTCAATTGACTCTGAAGCTTAAGATAAACGACCATAGGCAATGTCATTTGAATGCTGAACTGGATCTGGAGTAGTTTGCAAAGGATACTCATTTTCATGGAACAATCATCTTCGGCTATGAGGCTCATATGTGAATGATTGGACACTTGAACAAAGAAAATTGTCGAATATGGGACATTAACAAGCAATACGAGATTCAGGACCTTTCAATGGATCCCAAAAAGTTCATATTTGGTGTGAATTAATGAGCTGGCGACCAACGGTTCATATTTCTTTGAGGACAACATCAGCCCAGTCACTATTGGCAACGGCGAGCATTGTAGGTAGAATATAACCTACTACGTATGGCCTGAGCGGCATCTCTCAACTCAGTTCGCAGTAGTTATTCTGCACGAGCGATTTGAGGACATGATCAACTTACATTGAGATGATGTGAATGGACCCGAGAGGTCATGCTATTTGACTCCGTTAGAGTTTTACTTGTGAGGTTTTCTGATGTCGTAAATAAGCTACCAAACACAGCGGTCCATAAAGCCAACATAACTCATGCCATCGATCAAATTCAGCCTGATTTTTGCGTCAAAATGATGGAAATTTGCACAGCAACCCACAATAGGTTTGTCAAACCAATAATGTGCTTTTATTTGCAGCCTTCAAACCCCTCTCCACTCTTAAATTTATACAAAAAAAGAAAAAAGAAATAAAACAAAAGGAAACATCAAATGAAAAAGGTAAAAGAATAATAAAATAATCGTTTCTGAATTTAATCAGGTGTATTGCTTAATTGGATGTTTCTTTTTTCAATTTTTCCGCTTTGCTTTTGAAAGCAAATCAAAACCAGCAGACAAGGCCAATTTAAAAGCAGCCACATTCATTTGAAATCGGATTTCAGGAAAAAAAATCTTAAATATTACGTCTGTTATGACGTTCGAGCATAATTCTCTACACTCGTATTAATACTTTACGTCTGTTTTGACGCAAGCTTTCATACTTCACAGCTGCTAAGAGGGGAATGTCACGTACTTTTGCAATGTGACGACATTAAATACGCACATACAGTGAAACCTTGTTGATAAATACAAAGAAATTTTAAAGAAGATTTTTTTTCTTTTGAAAGTGTGTGTTCTAGTCATTGTTGTCTAAGCACAATTCATTTTCATTCATAAATTTTTAAAGTTTTTTTTTTAAATTTTTACTCTAGAAAAGTTGCCGACAAAATTGTATTCTGTGAGCTTTAAGTTCTGTATTGTGTTGCAAAATGAACGTAAATTTTAAACCATGGAAATGCACAATGCACGACCAATTCAATTCAACGAAATAGCGTTTGAAATACCAGTAAATTGTTGTTGTTGTAGCATTTGAACTAAAAAATTAGATGCTGAGGGGGGTAGGGTCTGTATGCTTATTTAAATCTGTTTGCATTGTAAGAGACAGACACATAGGACCCTACGACCTAGCTTCTTACACCACTTATGTTGTGTGTGTTAATGATTGGCAGGTTTTTAAGAAACTTTTTCATGCGAATTTTATTTTCTTTCACAGTTTTTGCCAGAAATCTGCGAAGAAATATTTTTTCATATTTCGTATTGCTGGCTTAGGTGATTATCCAACTCTAGCAATTCATTAGAGCACCGTTTCTATCGATCCAATCTCCCGCTGTGGTCAGTGAATGACACAATTTTGAGAAAGAGGATTCATTCAGTAGACGTACTTTTCCGATGCAATATCACTGAAGTCGCTGTATTCTAGTAGGTAGTGTGTTCGCTTATTAGACGCGAGGCCGCGGTTCAAATTCCAGATCAGACATTTCGAACAAATCGAAGTATGAAAAAATATTTCTTCGGCGACTTCCAGTCAGCAGATTTCTGGCAAAAACTCTCGAAATAAATAAAATTGCCATGAAAAGTTTCTCAAAAATCTGTCATTTGGAGTCGACTTTAAACTGTAGATCGAGCCACTCTATGTATAAAATTAACGTAAATGGAGTTAAACGCTAGGTTCCGACTTAATGTTTGTAATGACCAATTATGTATGCATGTATGTATGTAATAGTCCTCGAGAAGGAATTAGCCTACAAGGAGTACATTAGATTGTTTGTTTGCAATACTAAAACACGTACCAAAAAATGATTAGAAATAATTTCCGACAGTAAAATCATTATGTTGTGATAAGAAAAAAGGACATGGCTTCACACACAAGGCTTACAATTCTAGTTCAGTCTGATAAGAAATGTCCAAAGTCACCTATTTTCAATAGAGATAGCAGTGCATACAAAATTCTTATTTGTTGGCCTTTAATATAAGCAAATGTTGGTCGCTAATTAAGAAATGGTTCCACATTAGCTTAAGTCAGGATCTCTGAATTGGCTTAATACCATCTTTTTATAGTCTGACTACAAAAGCTTAGTTGGTTTCAGTTAATCCATACAAACAACAACAACAGTCTCTAAATTAATACGAAATTTTCTTTTAATAGCCTCGATAACAATCATTCTCATCAAAAGTTTTGATATGAGATGCCGAACTTTACTGAAAACATGAAATATTTTTACAAACGGGACACCCTAAAGCAAAATATCTACCAATGCAAATCGCACATTTGTTGTTCATCATCTATTCGGTTTTAACACTTTCCGAAGAGCAATAGAAACAAAAGAAACACTTGTGCTGGCTGTTAAAATGACACGTTCATTTCAAAATGAAAAAAAAAAATTTTTTTAAAGCTTAAGTCTCCCCTTTTAACACTCATCCTGACTTCAATACTTTGAATGAAAGAAAGTACGTACCACTCTCTGTAGGCAGCATTGGCAACCGTTTTTTTCAAATGAAATAAAATTATTTGTTCGCGTGCATTTGTTTTGTTTTTCAGCTGTATTTGCATTGCTTTATTGCAGTGCAACAATAACAAGGTTAACGGTATTGTGTTTTGTTACAATATAACAGGGTTTGTCAATTTAACAAAGACAACAAAAGCAGTATAGGACACAGAACACTTGTCATCTTCTTTTGTTACTGTTGGTTTCTACATTTTTTGTTTGCTTTTGTTTTCCAGTTTTAGACTCCATCATAAACGGGCTTCTTGCCAAGGAAATATAATTTCATCGTTGTTTAGCTGCATTGTTAACTTTCATAAGTTAAAATTGCTAGACATCTAGGTGGGGTAGAATATCAAATTTTTCGAAGCTTCCTGCAGTTACTTTCGAGCTCTGACTGTTGATAACGCCTGTCTTGTGGAAGCTATATCTGTCAAATTCGTTTGTAATTGATTTAGTCTGTTCTGCCAAGTTACCGTGTACGGATAAAGAAATGCGTGAATATAAAATCACAAAATGGATGTCTGTTCGTCGTAATCGTCCTACCGGGGATGAAAAAATTTTAGTCCACTGGTTCAGTATACGATCGTCTACTGCGCTCTCGTTGACGAAACGCAAGATTAGAGGATAACATCGTCTTTGTCCGCGAGAGCGTGCTGTAGAATCTGAGGCTGTCGAATTTGCATCGTGAACTCGGCCCACAATTTGGCGAATTTGGCGTAGGGACTTGGAAATAAAATCACTAAATGGGTGTCTCTTCCGGTGATGAACAAATTTGAGCTCACTGGCTCAGTATACGATTGTCTACTACACGCTCGTCGACGGATCGCAAGATCTGAGGATCTTTTTTTGTGAGTGTGTACAGGAGAATTGAGGCTGTTAAATTCGTTTTGTTCACAAGAACTCGGCCTTTCGCAGACCACAACTTGGTGAATTTTTAGGTCAAGGCTTCGGTAGGAATCCGTACAAAATTCTTGTGACCAAGATAAACGACCACAGGCAACAAGATGTGCTCGCTGAATGGATTCAGACAACTTCTTCAGTAAAAAGGCTTATTTCTGAATGAATGGATACCAATCCACAAGAGATCCACGAGTATCCAATACATGCATACAGACTTAACTGGGCATTGCAACCCTTCCATCAGCATTACGACGTAGTTTCTCACACCATCTATGTTGTGTCTGTTAATTTTATACCTGAGTAGCGGGGGACCTGCAGTTCGAAGTCGGTTCCGAACGACAGATTTTTTTACTCCCAAATTTTTTGCAGGAAATCTGCTGAGAGGAAAGTCGCCGAAGAAATATTTTTTTAATATTCGTTTTGTTGGAGATGTTTGGGATTTGAACCTCACGTCTAATAAGCCAGCACACTACCTACGAGAGTATCTAATGCATCCCGAAAAAGTCACTGTTTGTATCCTTTATATTCCCATCTCTTGCGAGGTGCAGATATAGGTTGTTTGGCTCTCCATTTCTTGTCAGCTTAACGGAGCTATCATCTATTGATGTCAATGAAATAGCTTCGTTCATCAAACTTTCTGGCTGGTTTTCCAGTGTGGGGTAGTCGTGCTTTGATGTGCAGCCCCTGCGCTGACCAACTTCTTTCTCTTCCCTGATTTTGGTAGAACTTGGCCAGTACAAAGACTGCGTTCACTTATGGCATCACAACGGGCCGCTATGCGCGCTCAAGTGAGCTCCTTGATACCAGAGCTACCACTTCGACCTAACCTAAACCTTTATATTCTGGACAAGCGATTTGAGGGCAAGGTTATCTCAAGTGGACGTAAAGAGATCTGACTAACGAGATCGTGCAGTTTGACCACGATTGACTTATTCTTGTTGGGTTTTCTAAAGTCGCCAGTGTATGCGAGTCAGGCACAAACTGCATAGCTCTTTAAAGCCAACATTGGTGAAACTTGAGCTTCATCCAGAGAAGCCGTGGAGGACGTTTGAATGGTAATATGTTCCACAGATAATGGCATCAGTAGGCTTTTCAAAAGAATAGAAACTTTCGATGATATCTCGCACACACATGTTGTTTAATTTAAATTAAAGAACATGAAACACGTAACTAAACACACGATATATTACAGAAAGGAAAAGGAAAAATTTAAAAAGTGACTTTAAGTTTAATATTTAGTTTTGAAATCCTGTATTATTTTATAAATACTTACACCCTCTTCAGTAAGCAAAGACGTATACCAGTATATCAGCTTGTTTCTAACTTATGCATGTTAATGCATGATGTTGGAGAAGGGGTTGGTTGTCATTCATAAAAGTTTGGCAATCTCACATTCCATTTTTATTCCAAATTTTATTCTGTATTTTCCTTTTTATTTTTTATTTTTATTTTATTTTTAAAGTAAAAATTGAAAAATAAAACTGTCTGCAGTAAAGTTTCCTTTTTTTTGTTTTTTATTGATCCCTAGGTACTAATGCAATTAAGTTTTGTCGAAGAACGAAACATTTGCCAGTGTTGAGTAGCGATGTGAAAAAAGTTTCCAATTCATTGCAAAATTTGGTTCTTGTCTATTGCTGTAGCAAGTTTAAGTTCTTAAGGCAACTTTGTTAGAAACAAACTTTGTTGTCAAATAAATTTTTTTTTGTAAATAGAAATTGATATGTTGAATTAATTTTCGGAAAACTTTTAATATGAGTGTGGAGTAGAATAGAAATTTTACATTTCATTTGCAATGTTTGAAAAAGTTTTATTAACCATCAGGTTTAACCTTTTAAGAGACATTCATTTTAGAGAAATTGCATTCAATAGCAATGACTGACAAGCTATGTTAAGGATGTTGATCGTAAGAGAATTATTATCATAATTATAGCGATACGTATACATAAATACATATGTACATACATACATAATTGGTCATTACAATACATCAGTCAGGATTACGACCTAGCTTCTCACAGCACTTATGTTGAGTGTGTTAATTATATACATGAGTGGTAGGACACAGTTTTAAGTCGACTCCGAATGGCAGATTGTTGAGAAACTTTTTCATGGCAATTTTATTTCACTTTCACAGATTTTGCCAGAATTCGCCAAAGAAGTATTTTTTTCCACATTTCGCTTTGTTCGAGATGTTTGGACCGGGCTATGAACTGTGGCCTCACGAGCAATAAGCCAACACACTACCAACTAGAATACGCCGACTAAGCTACACGATGGCCGTTAAAAAATTATTATCGCTATGCATAGCCTTTAGTCCGGAATGCAACCTATCTATTTAAGCCATCCATGTTGTGTGTGAGAGTTTTATCCAAGGCTGGCGGAATCTACAGTTTATAGTCAACCCCGGACAGAACCATTTAAATGGCAATTTCATTTACTTTTTTCAGAATTCTGCTCACAGACAGTCGCCGAAAGAAAAATTTTACGTGTATTTCGTTATTGTGTGAGATATCTGAGCTGGAGTTTGAACCACGAGCCTTTGTCTAAGACACCAACACACAACCCAATAGACTACGGAGACTTCGATATTTGAATACAATTACGAGGATCTAAAGACTCTAATTTTTAAATTTGAGAAGAACTAGATGCCATTCTGGAGCTGTCTGTTCCTTAGTTAAGGTTAACAGTATAGTGACTTGATGGATTGAGGTGTCCATGCCTCAAATAGTTAAGAAAATCTACAAAATTATCGTCGACAGACAACTTAACATATAAGACAGAGGAACAGTAAAACAGGGGACGAAACCAGTACCTTCTGCAGGCAAGCTAAGTTTTTTGGATTAACTCTACATACTTTTTAGTCAACGGAGCGTAGTATGCTAACTTATTGTAGCGTTAAACTGTAGAAATTCAGTCTTAAAGACCCATGTACCAACAACAATGGGATGCAATTCCTAGGGTTAGGTTGACTTTTAGAGAGAATAGTTGTAAATTAAAAGCGAAGTAAAATTTTGTCGACCATCAATTCTGATTGAATTATCATTTCATATGACTCAGCGTGATTTAAACGCTACAAGTTTTATCTAATGGGACAGGAGGTGGCTCCTACCACCCAATTAGGAATATAGATTATGGGAAGGAGGGCAGAGGGATTAGATTAGAGGGATATTGGATTTGAATCTTTTTATATTATAAGCGGCGAGTCCTACATACGAATGTTCCAGCTAAAGAACGAATTCTGACTGGCCAATCGACCATAAGTAGATGTACTCGGCGAGAAAGACAAGTGTTACGTGGAAAGTCATGATTATCCGGAACAAGCCCTTTTATCTCGCTCAGGCACAATCCGTTGTAGCAGCGATAGAACAGTGAAACACATGAATTAATAAAATTGAATACCCTGCCGCCTTGCTTTGCCGGTAATAAATTGAAGAAAATTACGAAAATATTTCACAAACAGAACACACTCATATGCCATCAAATACAAGGAAAGGGAAAGAAAGAAAATAAAAATCAATTTCCATGTTTTGTTTTACCCTGAATCTTATTGATATTCCAGCTTTCCCTTAACTTTTATTGCAATTGATTGTTGTTGTTGCTGCTGTTGTTGTTATGCTCATATTTCCACTTCATCTAGTACCAGGTAAAGTTATTGATGTTTCAATTTAACTGTAATCATTTATTCGTTAAAAGAAAATGGCATCCATGCCCCATGCTGTTGAGAACCAAGACCATAAAAACGAAGAAACAGAACAATAAACACAGAAGAGCAGTAGAAAACCTACGATAAAGAAAACAAATGTTCAGTCATTCACTAAGGGAGCCAATGTATAGTAAAACATAAGAGAAAACAACATCAAAATAGGGTTTTAAAACGAAAAACAAAGTGCCAGAAGAATGCAAAAGAAAAATATTTTCTTTTAAGTCCCTTACAAAGTGGAGGTCACTCAGGTACATAATGATTCAAGCAATGTTATGCTACTGCTGCTGTGCCTTTTCTACAACCAGTTTTCTTGCCAATAAACTGGCTACAAAAGTACAGGCTTAAATAGAAAATACCTTAACAACAACAGCCATAACAGCAAGTTGCAAGAACAAGTAACAAACAACATGTTTTCTTCCTTTCTCCCTTTCTCTCTGTCCAGAGGAGGTTGCAAGGAGAACGTAAAATTATGGCAAAAAATTGTGCAAATTTGTTAAGAAAAAAACGAAACAAGAAATTCCATTTAATGCTTCGATTACAACAGCTGCAATAGCAGAGTAACGAAAATAAATTGCAGCGAGATCTTAAGAAAATGGAGGAGATGGAAGAAGATGAAGGGCAGGCCAGCATTGTTTATGGAAAAGTCTGTAAATAAAATTTATATTTTGTTGTTTACATTTATTGTGTATGTATGTACTCGTATTTTCGTTAATATATACGGCGATAAAGAAAATTGAGGGCACTTTTTAAGCCTCGACATTGTTAAACTCCATCAAGTGTAATTTGATTAACTTTTTAATTGTCTTGAACAATAGTTGGCAGCAACTAATTGACAGGAAAGTTAACCTCGGTATTATGTTTTTAAGCGGCCTTAACACAACATTTTAAAGCTTGTTTTTGTTTTGTAGTCGCAGTAGTCTAGTAGGCAATGTGTTGGCTTATTAGATGTGAGGCCACAGTTCAAACTCCAGGGCAGACATCTCCCACAAAACAAAGTATTCCCTCAGCAAAAACTCTGAGAGTGAAACAAAATTGTCATGAAAAAGTTTCTTGAAAAGTCTGTCGTTCGGAGTTAACTTTAAACTGTAGGTTCTGCACGAATGTATGAAATTAACACACATAACATAGGTGATATGCGAAACTAGGTCGTAATCCCGGCTGAAAGACCAATTGCCAAAGTAGATCAAGAGAAATTTCGTCATCCATCAAGCATTTCCCCGCTGCTGAAATGGTCATGATGGCCTAATGTCTGGAAAACTCTGCAGTAGCCAGGCAACATACAAAGAAATTTAATGTCAGAACCCTGATTAAATATACCACAAGTCACCTAGTTTACATCTCTTCCACCCTATAGCCACAGGGATCAATATATGGAAGCATACATACGTTGGATAATTTTCAGAAGACTTACCTAGAACAACTTGAACAATGAAACTCCACAACCGGAGATGGATCGTATACGAAGTCTAGCGTGTGTTGGCATAACACTGACAATGCAAACCCGACCTACAGCGGAAATTAAAGCTCTGTGAAGATCAAACTACTACTTAGCTTCTGAGGGACAACGTTTTATATGATATGTTCTTTCAAAAGCTCTTAATATATGCTCTTAAGTTATGAATTTTCTCAATCGTTTCTAGAGTGGCTGCCGTAAAAAAATTCTAAAATTTCCGCCTCAACTGCTTCCCAACCTTTTGAACAATATCCACAGCAAACATCTTAGGAAGGTCAAATACTTGCATCTATACATACATAATTGGTCATTACAACCCGACCCAGTTTCTCACATCACTTATGTTGTGTGCGTTAATTTTTATATATGGCTGGTGGGACCTACAATTTAAAGTCGACTCCGAATGACTGATTTTGAGAAACTTTTCTGAGCAATTTTATTTACTTTCAGAGTTTTTGCCAAAAATCTGCTGGGAGGAAGTCGCCGAAGAAATATTTTGTCGTATTTCGTTTAGTTGGAGATGCCTGACCTGGGATTTGAACCGAGGCCTCACGTCTAATAAGCCACGGCGACTCCAAGGAAGGTTAGATTGAATTACCAAAGTTCCTCTGTTCTCTACCCACTACCACAATCGACTACGTTTCTACAAATGGCATAATCTCTATGCAAATATAGTTGGCAACCCTATTATTCCAGTAACTACTTAAGCAGTCGGCTCATCTACTTATCTAGAAAAACTTTTCTAGGGAATTGAAACAAAGCAAAGTAGAAGATAATGTGAATGCTTTGTGACAGTGCGGTATTCCTTAAAGGAATTGTAATGTGGATATGCTCTCCTTAGCTGACCTAATTTTGCATAAAATTGTTGAAAGTGAAAAAATGCTTCGTATTTTGCATTTTAAATATCAAATTAGCACTCTATTTGCTCTGTTGCTTCATAGAAATATAAATGATAATAATTTGATTTTTACAATTTTGTTTTTCACTTTCTTCTATTGTTACAGAGCGACGAAGGAAGGAAGTAAAAAGGTGAAGGAAAAAAAATTTAAATGAAAGGAAATTGTAAGTGCTGAAATAGGCTTCAAATTAAACTCAACTGTAAAAGTCTACTGTAGTTATGAGTTTTTCAAATAGAATTTCAAGGGAAATGGTACAAGAAGTACAAGAAGAGGAATGAAATTAAAAACTTTAAACTAAACAGCCACGGTAGCAGCCATAGAAAAATTCCTAACAAGCACACTTTGTTCTGTTTGCGTACAATTAAGGATCAGAGTATTACCATTCAAGTATTAAACTTACATACATATATAAAGAGTGGGCCGTTTAAAAATTTAAATTTAAAAAGGCAATAAAACAAAACAGTGTGAATTTTTGCGAAATTTATTATTTTGTTGTGAAGTACAATTGTTCCTGTTAGAAATGACATTTTATTTCTTTCATATGACTGCCGCAGCTGGCCTCACAGTACCTCATTCGATCGGACCAATTTCCGTGCAATTTTTCGAATGTATGGGCTCGTATCTCGGCAATTTAATCAGGAATGTTGGTCTTCAAATGCTCAATTATCTCTGGTTTGTCGGCATAAGAATTTTCTTTAATGCCACCCCACAGAAAATAGTCCAATGAAGGAAAATCGCAGCTTCTTGGCGGCCAACTGATATCACCATTTCGGCCATTAAACGTTTAAGGCAATAAATCGATTGTGGCATGGGATGTGTGACAAGTTCCACCATCCTGTTGAAATCAAATATCCTTCATATCAATACCATGAAGAGCGAGTGCAAAAAATCGGTTATCTTGGTGCAACAGGTGTCTCCGTAATAATTGCGCCGTTCTCATTTTCAAAGAAATATAGGCTAATGATACCAGTACATTGGCTTCTGTAAGCACACGTGTGGGTTTTCTGAGCCCCAAATACAGCAATTTTGCTTATTAATGTACCACCCACAAATATGGAAATGAGCTTCATTCGAAAAGATGATTTTTTTTTTTTTGCAAAATCGACATCATCATGCAGTTTCTCGCGAAGCGGGTGGTCATGCGGATTCAACTCTCCAACCAATTGAACTTTATAAGGTTTCATTCCGATGTCTTTTTGCAAAATTCGACGTAACCTGGTGCGTGAAATGTTTAATTCTAGAGAACGATGACGAATTGACGCACACTGTCAGTCACAGCTTCGATATTTTTGGGTTGTACGCTGTGTACGAGCATGCTTACGTCTTGGCGCATCAACAATGAAACCAGTTTCACGAACTTCAGTAATAAACTTGCTTATACCGGGCACTCTCAGGCCTTCTCTGCAACCAAATTTTGTACGTCATTTTCGTGCAATTTCCGTCCAAAATTGTCTTTATTTTGGAAATAAATTTCCATTAAATCGAAACCTAGTTCAAGCGTAAATCGATTCATTACGTTCAGTGGAGATAAAAATACTGAATTTTGTGACAGAATAGAATGCTATAAGTATTGCCAGATGCGAAATAACCTAAGTTTCAAATATAAACCGATAGATGAGGCCCACCTGCCTCAAGAAGAGGAATAAAAATAGACAGTAGCTGTCTTATCCAGGTGCCTAGTACTATGTTCAATATTCGGTTTATTGATTACAATATTTTAAGTGTTTAGACATAACAATATACGCAGTTCAGCTGCTTATTTAATATTCATTTGACAGCTGGTAAACAAAACAGCTGGTTGTTTCAACAACATTGTTTTTGTTTTGTTCGTTGTTTTTTGTTTGTCGTTGTTGATATTTGAGTTGTCAAATATCAATAGAAAGTGTTCGGAAAATTGTAATATGCTCAGTGAACGTACTTATGACAGTGCTGTATTTTAAGTTTTACTCAATATTATAACAATTTGCGTATTTATTGCGCAATTATTAATTGAAACTTTGTATGAGATATTGAGCTAAATAATGGCGCTTATTGCGATTTACGTAATAAAGGTGCATGTCTGAACATAATATAACAAAATCCTCCTGGTCTATTGCTTACAATTAAAGAACAGAGTACTACTATTCATATATTAAATTTCCCTCGTAAAGATTAAAGAAATTATTTGTTCAAATTTGTATGAAACTTTTTCGATTTTCTTTTCAAATTAAATTTTCCATTCGCAGCAAATATATTAAAATGGAAGAGAAATTCGGTTTATTTTGTAGACAAAGAAAGAGAGGAAAAGAGAGTAAATCAGCATCATTTTTTCCACTCTTAAGTGCTCGAAAAGGCTTTAAAGTGAAAGAACTTAATTAGCGACCAAATGATGTTTGAGTAAATTACACAAATTAATGTAATTTTGCTTTCTAAATAACCTCTGTTTTCTTTCTTTCATCCTTTTTTCTTTCATTCTAGCCAAGGATATCACTTGAAAAATGGCTGAAAAGGAATTCAACAAATTACAAACACATGAAAGGAGAGAAAAAATTTTAATTGAATGCAGAACCAACAGAGATTGTTACAGGTAATACAAGACTTGATAGCCATTTGTTAAATATAATTAGCTTTTGGTCAATAGGTTAAGAGGTGAAAACTAAATAAAGGTCATACGAACAAAATGCAGCTAAAGCTCTTTCCCTCTATCTTTTCATAGCATGTTATCAAGATTAAAAGGTTTTTTCTTTTCTTTAACACAGAGATGTTACTTTTAAAGCCTCCTACAAAATAAGAAAGAAAACAAGAACTTTTGTAACAACAATTATTCTGTAGTTTTAATATCTTCTTTTTTTCTTTCTCAACTCACTCATTGTTCAAATAGTATGTACGAGTATGCTGAGTGTATATGAAAGAAACTGTAACTTTATACGTATTTATGGCACTGCATTTCCTTTATGATCCTTTTTTTTTGTTTCTATTTCTTGTTTAGTTGTTATAATGTTTGCCATACAATATGAAGGAATGAGTTTGTATAGTCGTTTTAAGTTTTCCTCTTATTGTTTGTAAAGGAAAATAGATTTTCATAAAATGTTTCTTATGCCCCCTACAATAGAAAATGGTTTCGAGTCTTATTTCGAGGGCTTATTTTTATAAATATTTACATTAGTATGGTAGTATTGGTCATTACAAACCTGTCAGGGGATTACGACCTAGCTTCCCACACCACTTATGTTGTGTGTGATAATTTTACACATGAGCGCTGGTACCTACAGTTCAAAGTCGATTCAGATCGACAGATTTTTGAGAAACTTTTCATGGGTATTTTATTTACTCTCAGAGTTTATGCCACAAATCTGCTGAGAGGAAGTCGCCGGCAATACATCTTCCGAAATACGTCTTCATTAAAATCCTTCAATCAGGATTACGACCTAGCTTTTCACACCGCTTACGTTGCATGTATTAATTTTATACATGAGCGGCAAGTCGACTTCGAAAAGTGATTTTTGAGAAACTTTTCATGGTAATTTTATTTACTCTCAGAAAACTCTTTCTGCCAGAAATCAGCTGAGAGGAAGTCGCCGAATGAATACTTTTTGTATATTGTTTTGATGTCTAGCCTGGGGTTTGAACCCTGGCTTTTCATCTAATAAGCCAACATACTACCTACTAGACTACGGCGGCTAACTACGGCGACTTACGGTAGATATACAAACTTAAAGAAGGCATGTTACTTTGAAGGCGCCATAGTCGAGTAAGTAGTGTGTTGGCCTATTAGACGTGAGGCGATGGTTCAAACCCCAGGTCAGACATCTCCAACAGAACGAAATGTTAAAAAAAATATATCTTCGGCGACTTTCGTTCAGCATATTTCAAAAAAATTTCAGGAATTTTTTTTTTAAAAATCCGTCGTTCGGAGTCGATTTTAAACTGTAGGTCCCGCCATTCATGTTTAAAATTTGCACACGCAACATGGGTGGTGTGAGTACTAGGTTGTAATTCTAACTGAAGGCTTGCAACACAACAATTAAAATAAGTCACGAATTTTTAAATACATGCATATTGTTACGTTTTTACTCTTTTAAAAACGTTAAAAATATGAGTTCGTAGATTGCAAATAAAATAAAAATAAATTTGTGTTTAGTTTTAAATCAATTCTTTATTCTTCGCACAATTCCGTGTGCAATCTTTCACGACTTGATTCAAACAACAACAATTTGTTTTAATTTTTATTCTCCTTTACACTCTTCCGCATACACAATAACAATTGTTCAATAGATCCTTATAACGCAGATCTTCAAACTCGTCGAAATAAATAGAATATCACGTATATTCTTATGGGCATAATTTCACCCTTGAGATTTTTATATTTTCCTAACCCTGTTAACATTAAAAGAAACAGAAAAAAAGTACAAAGTAAACAGAGAAAAAATTTTTTTTCTCTTCTTAAGCATCTTGCAACAGTTCTCATAAAAAAAGTTTAAGCAATTTTTTATAAAACTTTCTGAAATAAACAAAGAAACAAAAATAGAAGCAGAAAAGCTTAAAAAATAAATAATAATGTTGCAAAGCATACAAGGCAAAAATGTTTTAAGAAACAATTACAAGAAAAAATTAAAGGCAACATAAAGTTGTGAAACACTTTTGTAGAGGCCTACTGAAAATAAAAAGATGAAAGAAAAAGACCTAAAATACCTTAGTTTCCATGGCATAAGACGTACTTGCCGTCTGCATAGTCAAGCGATTCAAACAGGCAATTGGATCGTAGGGGGTCCCAAACAATTTTTCGTTTATAGCTGTTAAGCCCTGAAAACTAGATCTACAATAATGAGAAAAAGTATGTATTAAGAAATACAGAGTAAGTAGAAAACATCCCCGTTCGATTTCAGAAACAGTTTCAAATACCTCAGACATATTCCCTTCTTGTTGAATAGTGCATTGAAATTTGTAATAGCTACTGTGTACTACGAAAAGTGTCAACAATTTACATTCCGGCAGTTAGCTAAGCATATACCAACTTCAGGAAAATCGAAACAAAAACAAATTCTTTTGTCCGCCTCTTTTTCTACAAGATTTATCTGAGCATTTAAAACAAAAATAAATTCTTTTTCCGCCTCTTTTTTACAAATTGTCTCTGAGCATAATAATTTTCTTAAAAATTAGAAGAAAAAGACGACCAAACAGCAGACTCTAGAACTTTCACGTTCATTCCATAAATAATAAAATGCCAGCATTTTTTGTAAAACAATGGCATGAAAAGAATATAAGAAATCAAAAAGACAAGAAAAAGATGTGGAAAAGTGAAAAACGAAATCAAAAGGCAAAGGCAAAGGAGCGACAATTTGTAAAACGTTAAAAAGGATAAAAACGATGATAAAATACAAAACAAGTTCATACAGTATTTGTATAAAGGCTGCTCCAGAGTTAAAGATGCATATCTGTTTAAGGAGATAAACTAACAACAATAAGAGCAAATTTTTTCTGGCTTAAAGAGTTAATAGCAGAGAAGTGTTTGAGTTTTGTTGCTCATTTTGATGATAGTTTTCCATTTAAAGTTTTATAAACATTTTGGTTTTTAGTTTGGAACTAAAGTAATAAGATTTGTTTCTAGTTCAAGATCTATTTAAACTTTATAGAGTGTAGACAATCCAATAATATTGCTTTAGGCATACGATATCTGAAGAAACTGGTTTCGCACCATTAACCGTAGATCGAGCTTTGTATCAAAAATGATACATTTCAATTTTTTAGACTACACAACTTTAATTCAGAAAAAGTTAGATGCCTGATATTTTTATAATTCGTTAGTATTGTTATCGCCATTATTTTAAAACAAATAAAAAAGAATATTCAAACAGGAATTAAAAAATTCAAAAACTCCATAATTTTGGCTTATGTATCATATTTGACTTTTCTAGAGATTTTTTAGGATGTATATGTAATTTTTTTAAGATTTCAAAGATTTTGTGAAGTTTTATCGTAAATAATACAATATTTATGGTTTTTGAGAAAGAATTGAAAGTTAAGTGTGAAACGAAAGTGAAAAGGTTGAATTTTCTATTCTTCATATGTTCTTGATATTGATTGAAGTAGTCGTAGTCCAGTACGTAGCGTGTTATCTTATTAGACGTCAGACTAAAGTTCACACCTCAGGTCAGACATTTCCAATTTATAACGAAAGGTTGTAATGACCGATTATATATGTAATATTCCTGCTGCTAAAGACTTTGAAGAAGAAGAAAATAGAAGCTCGTCTTATGAAGTGAAGAAAGTATTGGCAGCAACAAATATGACAACAGGATGTTTATCGCCAAAGATGGTACTACTTGGAACAGAACAAACTACCTTTAATAGTTTGGGATGAAAAAATATTACCAAATTTCACGCAAATTGCTAGCAGCTGTTTCCTGAAATGTTGTAGAGTCTTTCTTACTGCTCTTCTCATATTTATCTCACGTAACAGACAAACATTAGAAAAATGTGTTTTGTTCCATGTTTTATCACAGATGATAATATTTCGGTCAACTACGTACGTATGAGATAATATAATCATTCGCTTTGATAATGATATATTTACACCTATTACGCCTTTTCGAAAAATGAACTGAAATTCTTCCAGCCTTTAATAATCATGCTTAAAGCCTTTTTTTGAAATACGAACGAAAACGAATTTTTTTCTAAAATAAAAAAATATTTATCTTAATTTTTTGTTAGAAAATTTTAACAATTTTCATAAAACTTTTATCACACAACTTGTAGCTTTATGTAAGAAATAATACTTTATAAATAGTTTGGGATTAGCTATCATAATTTCAGAGCAGCCCATATATCCTTTTTTTAAGATTTTTGAAAATTTAATTTTTTTGTTCGCCTAAAAGGTAAGAAAATTAAAGGAAATATATTTAAATAATAATGCTTATGTTTTTATATTCCTTTTTGGTATATTTTCATCTCAAATTAAAGTTTTTAGCAACAGAATTCAAAAACTTTTTAGTTTTATTGTGGAAAAAGAAAATTACCTCCAGCGATTTTAATTGAAATTTGGTACTTAATGATGGAATACTTACAGTGATTGTTAGTTAAATTAATTTAAATATATTTGTATAAATCAAGCTTCATAAAGAGATTTACGGAGTATTGCTTGGTATTGATTTATGTTTTCTTTTCTTTTCAACTCATATTTAATTTTGTCGCTGTAGATTAGTAACTAATTGAATTTGATGGTCGTTATAAATTTCGTGGTCCACCGAAGTCGAATTGTCAGTTTTAGATGCAAGTACATGCAAGTAGCAACTACTTACAGCAGTATTTGGGGAAACCCGTATCCGGGAAACCAGAGAGGATTCAAAGAGAGAAAATTGTTATTGTTATTGTTAAATCGATGTTCTATTGCGACGGGAAACTTTTTTACCACACATGACGTTGACAACAAATATTTCTAACGAATCACAAGAATGGTTTGTACCATCAGGTTTCAGCGAGCCCTCAACTGAGAGTGTTACTGATGCGAGTGACAATAAACTGACCTATCAAAGCAATTGAAAACTTATAAATCACCACAAAGCAGGGTTCCAGACGTAAAATTATTACCATTTAAAAAGAAATAAAACCACGCTGACATGAAGTGATTTTTATGTAAACAATAAATAGTTTTATTAAAATGAATTAAAATATTAAATTTTTTAACAAAATCTATCAATAATCGTGACAATTCTATGTTACTACAAGTATGTATCAAAAGTGATACATAAGCTAGAATTATGAAGTTTTTTAAGGCTCGATCTACGATTAAATCCGTTGGTGAGCATATTAATTGGTCATTACAATCACTAAGCGAGGACAACAACCTCGATTCTCACGTCACTCATGCTGTGTGCATTAATTTTGACCATGAGTTGTGGGGCCTGCAGTGCAACGTCGACTCGAGATGTCTGAACTGAGATTTGAATAACAGGATAAGCCATCAAACTACCCACTAGTATACGGCGACTCTTGCACTCATACTAATAACCTGAAAATTATCATGGAATAAAGAATAAAAATAAAGGAATGCATCCAAAATAGACTCTGGAACGTAGACTTTGAAAAACGTACACTTCTTCGCGAAGGAATACACAAAAAAATCATTTCTCTCTTCGAGATCTTGTAAACATATGCTACAACACGCCGAAGTCGCCGAGGTCTAGTAGGTAGTGTGTTGGCTTATTAGACGAAAAACCAGGGTTCGAGCCCCAGGCCAGACATCAAAATAAAATACAAAAAGTATTTCTTCGCCGTCTTCCTCTCAGCAGAATTTTGGGATAAAAGCTCTGAGAGTAAATAAAATTGCCATGAAAAAGTTTCTCAAAAACCTGTCGTTCGGAGTCGACTTTAAACTGTAGGCCCCGCTCTCATGTATAAAATTAATATACACAACATAAGTGGTGTGAGAAACTAGGTCGTAATCCTGACTGAAGGGTTGTAATGACCAATTATGTATGTATGTATGTATGCTACAACACAAGAATATACTACGAGTAGCCCCTTAAATACTGGAGTTCGCCTATGTTATTCATTTCTAACATTACAGTATAATGCAGACTTTGTCAACGACATGATGAATAAGGCATCAATAGCAAGAGGGATTATAAGGCCTCTGAATAAATGAGTATTAAAGCAGCAGCATGCAGATTGCCAACAATTTCCATGAAAACTTTTAAAAAAAATCTGTCCTTCATAGACGACTTCAAACTGAAGCCCCGTCACTCATGTATAAAATTAACACACACAACATGAGGGGGGTGCGAAAACCTAGGTTGTAGTCACGACTAAAGCGTTGTCCCGACTAAAGGGTTGCAATTAAGTAAGTTAAGATAGAATTTAACTGAATTTATCGGAATCTCTATGCCCTATAGCAAGTTGCCGACTGCGAAGTGTGTACCTGCCCTGGCCAGCTCGTCAGCAATACAGTTTCTAAAGATGTCCAGAAAACCATATAAGAGTTTAAATGATCCGAAATTTCCCTAAAAAATTCTCGGTATTCATAGACGTATATTCAACGTAAGTTTGGAAATTATTCACAATCTGACTGTCAAAAAAATAATCAGAAGATTTTCAGCCAGCCTTTCCACCCAGAAAGCATTGCGCCGCTTTCATAGGTGTAAACCTCAACAGTCCCTTTGGTAATCTCCTGATCTTTAGATCAGAGGCCTCTAGTTGGAGTTCTATAATCAGATGTTTTATTAAAAAAGTACTCGACCCGAGACATATCTATGCCTTCCCAAAATTAGGGTGAGAATTTAATTGCATTGAGCCTAGCTGGCACCATCTCCGCCATCTGCTTTAATTGAAAGCCAAAAGGATCCAACTAAGCATAGCAAATAATCCCTTGTTTAGGTGAAACAGAGTGCACTGGTTATCAGGACAGTTTACTGCCTGCATACTCTGACTATCTGTTGGCAGAGGCACAGAGGTGTTTGAACACTGTCCACTATATATGTATATACTCTCTAGAAAAAATTGGTGCCATATCGCGCCGATAGAACCAGTAAGTGGTGGTTGGTCTAAAACTGCAGATATTGTTTGAGGTTGTTTTGCAGGTTTAAAGCGATGCTGTCGCTTTGTTAGCCCTCTAAGTTGTGTTGACTTTCATGAGACCTTTTGATTATATATCATCTTGGATAAAGAAATTTCAATATTATTAAGGAATGATAAGTTCAACCTACCATAGTCTAGTAGCTAGTGCGTTTGCTTATTAGACATAAGGCCACTGTTGAAACCCCAGGTCAGACATCTTCAACAAAAACGAAGTATGAAAGAAAATATTTCATCGGCGACTTCATCTCGGCAGATGTCCGGCATAAACTCTGAAGAGTAAATAAAAATGCCATGAAAATGTTTCTTAAAAATCTATCGTTCGGAATCGGCATTATACTGCATGTATAAAATTAACATACACAACTTAAGTGATGTGAGAAGCTAAGTTGTAATCATGACTGCAATGTTGCAATGCCTAGCTATGCACGTGTAATTTTCAAATCCAAGTTTTCAAACAAATATCTGGGAAATGCATGCTTTTTGATAAGAGCCTATTTCGCTATTTTCAAGTTTTCGATGGCTATTTTGGATATTTAAAGATATCTAAAGTGGTATTATTGCGCCACAAACTTAAATTCCAATGACATTATTACTGTCATGAATACTCTCAACATTACTTTTCTCCAAGCAGCACTTTCATCTCAACTGTTACATGTAACACATAATTTTCCCAAAAAAAAATCTTTTAAAATGAGGTCATGTATGGTATGTATGTAGTTTATTTTATTTTTTCAAATTTTCTTTTTCTCCTTTCCTTATATAATATTAAATTATGTTTATTTTTTTCATTTCCAAATCCTATCTATTCTTTGTTTCTTTTGTAATCTTTTAACATTCTTGAACTTTTGCAACATTTCTGCAACAGCAACTGCACTTCAACACTCATAAATAAGCTTCTCTATAAGAACACAGCTTACTACCAAACATACTGGCCAAAATTATAGTGCATGGACATACATATGTATGGTCAGTAAAATGATAGCAAATTTAACATTAAAAACAAAAAAAAAAAAAGAAATTTTTTTGTTGAAATTACTTCAACAAACAGAAGAATTGCCCTTAAGCTGTAGGGGCTACCAGAATTCAAAAGTAGAACAAATTATATTGGAATGCGAATGAAAAAGATAATGCTGTTCTGCTTTTTAAATTTTGTTTAAACAAAAGAAATAAAAAAAAATGTTTTTCTCTGAAATTTTATGAAGAGCTTGATAGAATTAAAACAAAAAATTTAAATCTTACAGGTACTTTTGCAACAAAAAAAATGCAAAAAATTTTGTGGAAGGGATCGTGATAAATTTAAAGTAGTAAAGACACCCCAAACATGGCATCGTTGCTAAATATTGAAGTCTATTGTTTGCACTGTTCATTCAGATTATATAAGCTTTCCATAGTCGTGACCAGAGATCAGCAATGAATCGTTTCTAAGCTACTCATAAGTACGTACTCATGAAATTTTGAGCGTGAGTACAACATTGATTTATAAGTACAAGTTGCAATGAGTATGACTACAACGTTGACATCAAACTCATAACATTCGAAATATGTTTGATTCATACGCCTACTCATTTAGATTCATAAATTTAGAAAAATACTTATAATACTCATATCATCATTCATCAAAATTTACAGTCTTAGTTGTTGCTGCATTTCTAAAAATAGATGAAAGAAAAAGCAAAGACAGCAAGCAAGGCAAACACACAACCTTCTAGTGAGTATTGTAGTGTTATTATGCGAATTATACTTATTTTATGATAATGTTGAGTAAAGGAGAGTCGAAATCAACAACATCATACGTGTTGTTAAGTATGAGTACGATGAGTACTTCAAACTTTGAATATAAGTAGTATGAGTATGATATTAAAATAAGTATGAATGCGTATAATTATCTCATCTTTTTGAATACTCATTGCTGATCTCTGATAATGACCTGGCTTCTCACACTACCTATGTTGTATATATGAACTACCTATGTTGTATAAGTATCAGAAATTATGAGTATGATTCGAATCTACTCATCGTTTTGAATACTCATTGCTGACCTCTGGTCGTGACCTCTTGCTTCTAGCGATCTCTTCACTAATTTGACAATTGCCAAAAGTGTACAAATGATCCCGATATATCACCCACATGTAGAAATGCTAAAGAAGGCTTAGCTTAGGTTAGGTCGGAGTTGTAGCTCTGATATCAAAAAGCTCACTTGAGCACGCATAGCGGCTCGTTGCGAAGCCACGGGTGAAAGCAGTCTCTGAACTGACAAAGTTCCACCAAAATCAGGGAAGGGCTGCACATCAAAAGCATGACTACCCTACACTGGAAAACCACCCAAAAAGTTTCATAATCGTAGCTATATCCTTGAGATCAATAGATGATAGCTCCGTCAAGCTGACAAGAAATGGAGAGCCAATTAACCTATATCTGCACGTCGCAAGAGATGGGCACTGACAAAGGAAGTGGATTACAGTCTCCTCTTCCTCAGTAGTTCTGCATCCATGGCAGAAGTCGCTAAATGGGAGCCGCATCCTTTAAGCGCGTCTGCCCATAACACAATGAGCTGCAAGCATGGCCACTGTGATTGATTGTTTGGTACGCCTTCTGTTCATCAAGTGCCAGGTGAGTGTAGCGGTGGAGCAGGACTTCTCATTGGCCCAGTATAGGTTGGCGTCTAGAAAGAATTTTCGCTCAATGGCCAGTTTGACCGAGGCGAGTGGCATACCCAAGTCTACTGAAGAGTATTCCGGAAGGAGTTCACCAGCTCTGGCGAACTGAACGGCCCTGCAGTTCCCCGGAATGTTACAATGTCCGGGGACCCAGACCAGTGAGACACTAAAGCGCCCAGAAAGAAGGTCGAGACAGCGACGACATTCCCTAACAATCCTGGAGTTATTCACAACACCCTACAGGGACCTTATGGCGGCCTGACTGTCAGAGAAGACCGAGACGTGGGTAAAAGAAGCACCGTTGACGAGGATCCATTCAGCGGCCCGGTAAATGGCCATCACCTCCGCCTGATACACGCTACAGTAATCCGGCATTCGGAGAGAGTTGCTTAGGTCCAGTTTCCCAGAATAAACTCTGCACCCGACCCCATTGTCGTGTTTAGAGCCGTCCGTGTGTATGTATATCCAGTAGTTCCGGGGGGAAAGAAGGCTTAACATCTAGGAAAATTCGATAGTTCAACAAATTACCAAGAATGCATAATGATAACTGTTAAGTTAGGATCAAAACCTAGCTTCTCATGTCACTCAAGTTGCGTGTGTTCATTATACTCATGAGTGGCGGTACCAAGAGCCTAATTTTGACTCTGAACGACAGATCTGTGAAAATTTATCTACAAATTAATTTTACCTTCAGAGTTTTTGCCAGTTGACTGCTTTGGAGAAGTCACCAAAAGAAATTTTGTTTTATATTTGGTTCTGCTTGGAGATATCTGAACCTGAGGTATAACTATAAGCTCTAGACTACAGGGAATTTTCCTTTACCCATAGGGTTTTTGCAACAAAGAAATTTTGTTTCATATTTCGCTTTGCTCGATATGTCTGCCATGGGCTCGCTTAATAAGCCAACACACTACTTACTAGACTACAGCGACTTTAGTTAAGATCAAGGAGTAGCTTCTCTCACCAAACAATGTTGGCTGTTTTAATATTATCCAGGAATGGTCAAAGGAAGTAGAGTCGACTGCAAATAACAGGATATTTCTCATGGCAATTATTTATTTCTAGAGCTTTTACCCGAAAACAGCTGTGGACAGGTGGTCATAAAAAAGAGAGTTTGAATACAGAGGTCAGATTTACCTCTATAATCCATAAGTTTATCCATAAGAGTACGGCCACCAGACTAGAGCTCCACAGTATGCGTTTAATTAATACTGCATCACTAACACCCCTACAAGTTAATCAGTGCCACGATCACCCATTTCCGAAGACACAGAAAGGCAACAGCTGTTGAAATTATTGCCCGTTTCTGCATAATTGCCTTCTGAATAACTTCATAGAGTCACCAGAATTTCATCATCAACTGCATCTCTTCTGAAGGCAAAAGGGAAAACCGATCTCTAGTCCATTTGCGAAAAGGTTAAAGGCGATGTAGAAAGGCTCTTATCATTCAGACGATATTTAAAATGGTTTCTAAATGGAAAACAGAATCAATGGTTAAAAAGTTATTGAGAGATCGACAATAACTTCAAACAATTTTCGACAGTACCCGTCACAATAATGCCCACAAATGCTTCCAATATCCTGATAAAGAAAAACCTGTAGAACACATAGCATTCAAATGATCACTCAAACATTGAATTAAGAATCAATGTCAGATATTACACAGTGTTTAAATAATTTTTTGTTCAAAGTTTCTTAGTTACGTGCAAATATTCTTCAAATTGTAGAATACAACTGACCCAATATTTGTTTTACCTGACTACCAAAAAAGCTGATCCATAAATAATAAAAAAAAACAAAAAAAGGAAAAAAATACAAAAAAATATAACCAACACTTGTAAACCATGCAACGCACACACATACATATTGCCGTTGTAAAATTGTGTTAATCTCGTAAAAAAAAAATAAAAAATAGGCATCGAATACCTGGTATATGCACCAAGAAAAAAACTTCTCTAAACTTACTCTTTGTAAAGTAATACTGGTTTATTTATAACAAAAAAAAAGGAATAAAAAAGTAAAGAGAGAATAGAAAAAAGGCTAAAACCATATTAAATAAAAACATTGCAATATACAGACACTGAGTCAAACAATTGTTCGTACACCAGTCTATTGAAAATACGTATCAAAACGTATTCAAAATATGAGTTCAATTGAGGGATAAGAAAAGGCATAAAAAGCTGAGACAATTAATGGATTTAACGCTGTTCGCCTTTTGA
Organism: Sarcophaga subvicina; assembly: GCA_936449025.2. NCBI lineage: Eukaryota > Metazoa > Arthropoda > Insecta > Diptera > Sarcophagidae > Sarcophaga > Sarcophaga subvicina. The sequence goes on from OW388084.2 coordinate 29,093,272, forward strand.
GACACACCAATTTTCGATTTCCCCGTAGGAGTAGCAGTTCTGCTTAGTCAATGCGTGTCTCATCGTTGAAAACAAGTAGTAGCCTGAAGGACTCAAGTCTGGTGAATATGGCTGTTGGGGTAGCAGCTCCCAACCCTTTGCTTAGATTGTATCCTAAACCAGCCTTGCTTTGTGTGCAGGGCATCATCACACACATACATACTTGGCCCTTACAACCCTTCAGTCAGGATTACGGCCTAGCTTTCCACACCACTCATGCTGTGTGTGTTAATTTTATAAATGAGTGGTGGGACCTACAGTTTACAGTCGACTCCGAACAACAGATTTTTGAGGAACTTTTTCATGGCAATTTTATTTACTTTCAGAGAGTTTTTGCCAGAAATCTGCTGACAGGAAGTCGCCGAAGAAATATGTTTTCATATTTCGTTTTGAAGTCTGACCTGGGGTTTGAAATGTGGCCTTACGTCTAATAAGCCAACACACTACCTACTAGACTACGGCGACTTCAGGGGCATCATCATGCTACATAATTATACTGCCGTATCTGGTAACCCATTCGGGTTGTTATGCGATCATTGCATTGTTCAAATCAATTGTCAAAGTCGCCGTAATTTAATAAGTACTGTGATGGCTTATTAGATGTGAGCCCAGGGTTCAAACCTTAGGTCAAACATCTCCAACCAAACGAAACATAAAAAAGTGTTTCTTCGGCGGTTTCTTCTCAGTAGATTTCTGTGAATAAATAAGATTTTTTTAAAAATCTGTCATTTGGAGTCGACTTTAGGCTATAGGTACCGTTACGCATGTATAAAATTAACACACACAACATAAGTGGTGTGAGAAGCTAAGTCGTAATCCTAACTGAAGGGTTGTAATGACCAATTACGTACATATGTATGCGTGGGTCAAATTGATTATTTCTTATTGGTAGCGATATGTATTAGCGGATTCACTAAGGCTTTAGTAGCTCGTGTTGATGGTTGTTCCGGATAAAACTAATTTTTTTTTGCTTAAGATTTTGAAAATAAATTCACTTTTCATCGCCAATAACAATTCAATGCAAAAATAATTTTCTATATTTTCTTTGAAGCAAAATTTCTCAAGTGGTTTTTGGTATTTCCGTGGCTTTTAAACGATTAAAAATTTTTGTTTTGCAACATTTAACACTTCTGCCATTTGTTTCTGATTCAAAGTATCATCTTCATCCGATATTGTTTGCAATTCAACGTCTTCAAAATTCAAATTGTATGATAGTCTTTCACGTTCATCAATTCTCACATCAAAATCGTTATCTCCGAACCGTCGAAATTATCTTCCATATGTTGCCTCTAATAAAACATGGCTATTATTGTCCTCGACAAGGATTCAATGCTTCTTTGTCCAGGAAAGTCCAGCAGATAGCTTGATTAAAATTATATATTAAAATATATACAGATCAGAGATCAGCAATGAGTATTCAAAAAGATGAGTAGATTCGAATCATACTCATAATTTCTGATACTTATACGCATTCATATTTATTTTAATATCATACTCATACTACTCATTTTCAAAGTTGGAAGTACTCATGGTTGTCATACTTAACAATACGCATGATGTTGATTTCGACTCTTCTTACACTCAACATTTACAAGAATCAGAAAATAAGTATGATTCGCTTACGAAGACTACCATACTAACTAGAAGGTTGTGTGTTTGCTTTGCTTGCTGTCTTTGTCTTTTTCTTTCTTCTTTTTTTGTTAATACAACAACTAAAACTGTAAATCTTGATGAATGAATCATTTATGAGTATGTATTTTTCTAAATTTGTTAATCTATATGAGTATGCGTATGAATCAAACATATTTCGAATGTTATAAGTTTGATGTTAACGTTGTACTCATACTCATTGCAGCCTGTACTTATAAATCAATGTTGTAGTGAGTACGAATGGATCAGAGTAGTTGAATTTCAATACCGTTGACTCACTCATACTCAAAATTTCATGAGTAGGTACTTATGAGTAGCGAAAAAACGATTAATTGCTGATCTCTGATACAGATGGTACAGGATGGTTATACTACTTTGCAGTTAAAGGTCTTGAAAGCAACCATGGAATATGGTGATGGTCTAGTGGTGGTTTGAGGAGCAATACGAGTGCCTCACATTTTATGTTTGGTGGAAAAATTTAGGAGACAAAAACGTGACAGCACACAGTAACTAATAAGCAAATGTCCAAATATAACATAGTTCCAGATATCTGGTATCTACCAGATATAGGGACAGAAATAACGCAAAATCAAGCCTTTTCTATGGAAAAGGTTTAGAAAAAGTTGTAATCGCAAAAAAACCTCAAATTCGTAATTAAAAGTAAATTGAGATATCCCTAGCTGTACAGATAATCTTTTCAGTTAACGTTTGGAATTGTTTTTAAGTTTTTTTAAATAACAAATAAATGAAACTTTTTGAAAAATTTCCTTATAACCAAATAACAACAAGTTGAACTTTTAAAATAATTTTAATTTCTTCCAATCTGATAAATAGTTTTGAAATATTGTGAAAATAGTCTTCGCCTTGCTTGGTGTGCGAACAATTGTTTGAGACACTGTATTTGTTTTTTGTTTACTTTCATATTCACTACTCTCTTCTACTCTCCGTGTAATTTGAGCGTTTGCAGTCAGATTATCGCTAAAACATGTTTTTGGTGTAGTTTTACGTTTTCTGCAATCAGGTTTTCGTATTTCTTTTCATTTTTGTTGTCCGCTTTTTTTTGTTGCTGTACCAAATTAATACCGTTTTTTCGTTTTGAGTTATTTTTCCTTTTTCGCGCAGTGTACATTGTTGCTATTATTGCTTTTCCTTCTTCTGGTTAAACTAAACGATATCATTTGCAAAAACTTGGAGTAAAAAAATGCAGCAGAATATCTGATTAAATTTTTTGTCTTTTTGCAACATTAAGAAGAGTATATATCTGCAGGATTATTAGAATGCAACAGCTGAAATCATTTAAACTTTTAAACTACTACTGCTGCTGCTCTAATTAATACATAAGCCGCGTTCGGAGTAATTCTGGTGTCATAAAGTACTTCAAATGGCAACGAGTTTGGGAAAAAAGCAAAATTTTGTTTGTTTTAATTTTAGGAAATGGACAATTTACGCAGGCGAAGAAGAAAAGGAAGTAAATAGAGCTATAAATTTGAAAACTTTGGTAGTATAAAAATGAAACTAAATTTGAGGCTTTTGATCCCGATCTAGTAAGTCAATACATTATAAAAAAAGAGTACGGTCACCAAACAAGAGCTACACCTCTTACAACCCTCCAGGATTACGACCTAGTTTCTCAAACTACTTATGTTGTGTGTGCTAATTTTATACATGAGTGAGTCGACTCCGAACGACAGATTTTTTGAGAAACTCTTCATGGCAAATTTATTTACTCTCAGAGTTTTTTCCAGAAATCTACTGAGAGGAAGACGCCGAAAAAATACTTTCTGTATTTTGTTTTGATGTCTGGCCTGGGGCTCGAACCCTGGCTTTTACGTCTAATAAACCAACACACTACCTACCTGGACTACGCCGAAGCTACACAGTATGCTTTTAAATAATACTGCATGACTAAAAGCCCAACAAGTTAATCAGTGCCACGATCGCTCATTTGCGCATACACAGAAAGGCAACTGCTGTTGAAATTATTGCCGTTTCTGCATGACTATCATCTGAATAACTTCAATAGAGTCACCGGAATTTCAACCAGAGATCAGCAATGAATCGTTTTTCTTTTGCTACTCATAAGTACTCATGAAATTTTGAGTAAGAGTGAGTCAACAATATTGAAATTCAACTACTCTGATTCATTCGTACTCCCTACAACATTGATTTATAAGTACAGGCTGCAATGAGTATGTGTACATCGTTGATATCAAGCTCATAACATTCGAAATATGTTTGATTTATAAGCCTACTCATTCAGATTCATAGTGAGTATGAGTGAATCAACAATATTGAAATCTAACGAGTCTTATTCATTCGTACTGACTACAACATTGATTTATAAGTACAGGCTGCAATGAGTATGTGTACAACGTTGACATCAAGCTCATAACATTCGAAATATGTTTGATTCATACGCCTACTCATTCAGATGCATAAATTTAGAAAAATACTTATAATACTCACAAATGATTCGAGTGATTCGAATCATTCATCAAAATTTATAGCTTTAGTTGTTGTTGCATTTACAAAAAAAGAACAAAGAAAAAGACAAAGACAAACTTTGAATATGAGTAGTATGAATATGATAATAAAATAAGTATGAATGCGTATAAGTATCAGAAATTATGAGTATGATTCGAATTTACTCATCTTTTTGAATACTCATTACTGATCTCTGATTTCAACCTCAATATGAAGGCAAAAGGCAAAACGTTCTCTAATCTAGTCGCGAAAATGTTAAAGGCGATGTAAAAAAACTCTTATCTTATCTTTAAAGTAGTTCATAAATGGAAAATAGGATCAATGGTTATAAATGGTTATTAAGAGATCGACAGTAACTTCAAACAATTTGCGACAGTACATAGCATCATGCTCATCAATGCTTCCAATGTCTTGATGTAGAAAAAACTGTAGAACATAGAAGATAGCACTCAAATGATGGCTCCAACTTTGAATTAGGAATCATGCTCAGTTATTTCGCTGTGTTTTACTTTGGTACGGTAAAAATGAAATTATTTTAAGGATTTTGATCAAATTGGAAAGGAAATTCACTTTTCTGCCCTTCGTCATTATATTTAATATTTGTTTATAAAATTTTTTTTTTTCAATAATTCTTTTACTGAAATAATGTTTCCTTGCCTTTTACAAATTTGTTTAAATTCAAAAAATATTATCGTGGGACTGGGAAGCCAAAAACGAAAACGAAAAGAAATTATAAGAAGCCATAGGAATACTATTTTTCGAGGATTATTTTTTTTTTCATTTTCCCAAAATATTATATTACCAAGGCAAATGGCCAGGAAAATGTTTAAAATTATTTATAATATTGACACGTATATTAAAAAAAGCCTCATATTTATTTATGTTGTGACTGTAGGAAAAAACTAAAATTCTTAAAAATTAAAAAAAAGTAAAATTCAATTGGAATTTAATCATGAAACATTTATAAACATAATTTAGAAATATTTTCGAGCATAGTTTTTTGGAATACATTACTTCTTCCTATCAAAAAAGAATCGCCAGCATTTAAGCCCATTGTGATACCACAATCAATTCTACCCGGAGATCAAATATTCCCAGCACGAGCTCAAAGTAAATATTGCTGTTGCCGCACTCTTTATACTATTTATGATAAGATCACGGCACGGACACATACGGTAAAAGACATTCTCTTCCTTTTCCTCAGACCTACAGATTCTGTTCTGTTCACTTGCCAAAATACCAAGGCTTTCGGCATGCCTACTAAAAGGACAGTTGTCTGTGATAATCGGTATTGTATGTTGGTGTGACAGGTGGTCATGCGATTTAAAGACAAAACCGAGTATGTGCTCCCCTTCTCCATTCGTGTCCAGTAGAACACAACAATATTATACGAACCCTTTAATTGCCAACGAGATTGAGCTTCCCTGTAATATGCCTATGCCCTGTAACAGGCCTCAGATTGAAGCTCCTCTGGCCAATCATATATAAAATATTTGAGGTGCATTGAAAAAGAAGAAAGATTAATCTTCACTGGAATATAGTCATGTTTAAATTTAATGTCGTAGGCCCTTTTCAATTTCCGCCACATTCGGTTTCCCTAGACCCAATGCAACCGCATATACTGCCAGGAGTAGCAGTCAGCGTGCTGATCGCATATAAAAGAATGTAAAGTAGATTCAATGCTAAATACCATAGAGTCTTTAAATAAAGTGGCAGGCGGGATCTACAATTTAAAGTCGACTTCGAACGACAAATTTTTTTGGAAACTTTTCATGGCAATTTTATAATTACCTTCAGAAATTATGCTAAAATTCTGCGAAAGAAGGAATATTTTTTCATATTTAGTTGGAGATACCTGGCCTGCGGATTAATTTGAAGCCACATATCGTATCCTTTCAACCATAAATAGGCTTTATCACTGAAGGTGATTTTTCAATGAAAATTTGTATCAGTTGTTGCCAATTGTTACAAAATCTATTCAGCAAACACTCGTCGTTGTCTAAGGTCGTTTATCCTCAGTTAACGGTGATTTTTCGAAACAGATTCAATAAATAGCAACTGTTTTAAAAGACTGTGGTTATCCAGTGTTTAAGTTTGGATATCCTGTCCGAAGACATGATACTACATACTACGGATTCATTTTGAAATGTTTTCTTTATTATGGTTGAAATAAATTTTGTATGTGGTCTTACACACAGCAATTCCTCTTTTTCGATTTCATGCAAAGTCATTTTGTTTATCAAATTGTATAAGGTTTGGGATTTTGATTTGAAGCATTATTAAATGAAATTATTTCATTTAATTTTATACGAAAACAACCACCAACCACCATATATTTTGGAACAAAGAAAACAGTAATGAAAATTCCAACACTTTTGTAACTTTTACTGCTTCTAACTACTCATTAGGTTGTTAGTTTTTTTTTTTGTATTCTTGTGATTGTTTAAGAAAATTAACAAAATTACCTTGAGAGTAAAAGTCAAACGAATACAAAGTAAAGAAAATAAAAAAAAGAGTCATTAAATGCCTAAAATTTAAATGTAGCGTCTACACTACGTAGCCTGTTTCAAGTCTTTTCTACCTTTTGGTCGGTTTTTTTATATTTTTTTTTGAACCCCAGTAATGTTAATGATCATGCAAAAGTCAAAGATAATTGACGTCTTAATGGTTCTTAAAACAAAAACAAAAACATCAAAAAATAAAATTGAAATAAAATGCTTTAAAACACGCAACATAATTTGAAAGATGAGAGCATTTTGCTGTTGTCTCGGATTTCAAGCAATTTGATTATATAGGCTGGTTCATACAATACTAAACTTGGTCAAAAAAAAAAACGTATGATAATTGACGGCTTAAGAATGTGTTAGTTCAAGTCGGTTTTTTGGAATGCTATAGTAAAGCAAAGTAAAGTTTTTATCATTAACAAAGCATACAGCTTGCAGAGCAAAATACAATATTTTTATTGCTGGGATATACAATCACTTGTCGCTTGCACTTGTCGAACTCATAATGCAGCTTCGGCAACAGTTCTACTTAAGGTGCGTAGGTCTAGTTCATTTTACAATATGGATATCATCTACATACATACATAATTGGTCATTACAACCCTTCAGTTCAGTAATTTCCCACTTACGTTGTGTGTATTAATTTAATACATGAGTAGGCCATACAGTTTAAATTCGAACGACAGATTTTTTTTTAAAAACTTTTCACTGCAATTGTAATTTACTCTCGGAGTTTTTGCCAGAAATCTGTTGAAAGAAAGTTGCCGAAGAAGTTTTTTTTTACTTAGGATTTGAACCTAGGCCTGACGTCTATAAGCCAACACACTACCTACTCGACTATGGCGACTTCTGGACATCATTTATATCATCAAATAATTAATACTTCTGGTAAGGATCTCTCAACTATACCACGAACTTTATGCAGATGTGGATTTTATTTTAATCTCCAAAGAGTTTGGCCAGACACGTTCTCTCAATAAATACTAACTGACCCAGAAATTTACTTCTTAGATTTCCAAGTGTTGAACAATGTAAGAAGAGATGTTCTGTATTTTTCTCTACTTCCTTGTTGGTAGAGCATTTGCAGAAGTCGTGTCTACGGGTCCAGAGATCAGTCCTCCTAAGGTTTCTAAGATGGAATATGGTCAGGTTTAATACAAATTTTGTTCGGTATGGTCTGTCTACAAGTAGATTTATTATCCCAAACGAATATGGGTTTGTGCAAGACTATTTGCTTTCTGCTCTGTAAAGGAGTTCCAATTTCATGTCTGAATTAAATTGAATTTTCGATTGTGCTAACATTTGCGAGAGCAACAGTGTACCCGTGTTCAGGTAATCATATCAGGTTAAATGATGAATGTCTCGCTATCTATTTAATAGTGAGATTAGATAAACGCAGCAGCAAATGGCTGCTTAACTGTAAAATTTTGAGCAACACCACACAATATAATTTGATACCGGATTCGAATAACGGCAATCTTTCTATCCATTATTTTCGTTTGAATAATTCTAATAATAATCGGTTAGTGGAAGGTATAATCTTTTGAAAAGAATTCACATTGGATTTAGTAGCGTGATCTGGATAACATTCTCCGGAGAGGTGTACACCAAAATCGCAAACGCATCTGTCCGATACCTTTGTTTTAAAATCAGCATTAAAAGCAAGTTCGGATATTGTATAAACGATAGGTATTTTCATATCGATTCTACTCAAAATGTTGATATGACTATAGCTTCTATAACTCCATGCTCCCAGTGGTCTTCACTCTCATTGCTGAGTTCACAGCTACTTGTCTCGCAAGTAAGTCTAGGGAATAGCAACCCTGGTCGAATAGTAAACACTGTCTTAGATGATACAGTTCATGTCTTCCTTTATGAATAAAAACAATCTTATAAAACGTCAAGTTTAACATGAGTTTGCAGTAAGCATGACTTGAAGAGTAACAAAAGCAACGGCTTGAGCAGGTCTATCTATGTTCATCTAAAGCTCCGCTGTTATGACACCATCTGGACCCGAAGACTTAAAGAAGTGGAACTGCCTGTCTAATGCTATGTGCGGAATCGGTATACTATATTCAGTATATCATATGCATATGTGTGTTTGAGTCCCTAGAGGTCATTGAAGTAAGTTCTTTAAAGCCAGGAATGTGAGTCACGAAGAGTACTGCCAGGGTATATTTACTATTGGCGGTCATGGATCCATTAGGTTCCTAAATATAATATTAGGATACGTTTGAAACAATTTAAGACACCATTTCTGTAAAAGTCTTACACACATAATGTGTTCTTCGTAAAAGCCATGTCGCTCAACTTTATTTAACATATTTGTTTCTTTGCCGACGATGTGTAGAATATAAGGCTAAAGCACTAGTTAAAGATAAAGGTTTTTTCTTTGAAAAAGTACCATTGCAACTACACGGCCTGTGCTATCTTTCAGGTGCTATATGGTCAATAGAATACAGTGTGTATAAAATAAAATGTTTTTAAGTCTTTAAAAATGTCACAATTTACTTCATAAAAGCGATACTTCATAAAAATGTCATGTAAGCATAGTTTTTAACTACACAAGCCACGAATTTCATGTATAACAAAAGTAAATTACGCTTTGACATCCACAACCTGTTCAATTTTATCATACAAAGAAATACCCACCATTTTTTAAAAATTACCTTGGAAATGTAAATTATTTATAATGTCTTCTTCTTCTTCTATTACAACAACAACATCGGAAAGTCAAATAAATAAATTACAATGTAAATATAGAAACTCTAATGCATACACATGGAATTCCCCTTTGTGTGTAAACAACAACAACAACAACAACAACTCACAATATTAACTGAAATTGTAAAATGTATGCAACGCATCAGGCTGGCTGGCTGGGCTCATAGTATTCTTGGTCTTGGGTTTTCCTTTCTTGGGTTGTATAACCGGCATATTGTAGGGAAGAAGAAGAATTACATTTGATGACTGCCAAGTGGAATATTAAATAATAACAAATGCAACAACAACAACAATAACAGCATACAATTTACTTGCACTTGTAAGCCAACTTAGTTTAGAACGTACAGGCAAGAAGACAACAAGATATAGACAAGAGAGTCTACGTAGAATGCAATAAAAGGGTGGAACAAAAAGGGGAATGAATTTTAGATAATAATGAGCATTACATTAGGTCTTGTTAGTTAAGAGTACGGTTACATTTCACGCTAATCTGTAGTAGACGTAATCTAGTAAGTAGTGTGTTGGCTTATTAAACGTGAGGCCAAAATTCAAAACTCAGCTCAGATATCTCCAACAAAACGAGAGTTTACTCGTCGAAGAGTCAGTCAGGATTACGACCTAGCTTCTCACATTACTTATATTCTGGGTGTTAATTTTATACATGAGTGGCGGGATCTACAGTTTAAAGTCGACTCCGCACACCAGATTATTTGAGAAACTTTTCATGGAAATTTTATTTACTCTCAGCGGTTTTGCCAGAAATCTGCTGAGAGGCAGTCACCTAAGACATATTTATTCATCGTTCGTTTTGTTGGAGATGTCTGACTTGGGATTCGAACCAAGGCCTCACACACGCTTCATACATAATACAAGTGCTAACCAAAATTCCAATATGGTTGTGTAATCGCTTTCATTGCCTTTGCACATGTCAGAAACTAATGAACGTTGCGTTAAGATACGTAATCGTTAGGCTAATTATAGTTTTACGGCTGATCTGAACACCTCCTTATAAATTACCCTTTAAAACTGTATATGTTACCGTCATCATGCTTTGTTCTTACCATCAAGTACTCATACAATCATAGTGTAACCAACATTATTGTTGTTAAAATTTCTCAAGTGTCGTCAGTCATCGCCAGTCTGCAAACACAATGTGTAGTAGACGATGATGCCGGTATTGTTGGCTGTCAGTGATGGCTGTTGTTTTGACGGCTTTAATGTTGTAACCAGTTGTAGTGCGATGGTAGTGGTAGTGGTAGTGGTAGTAGTTGTTATTATTGTAGCCAAACTTAAGTGAGTGTATATGAGCAGATGTGGGAAATACTACGGAATACATAGCACCGCTTAGTCTGTATGACTAGAACGTTTGCAAAATGAATAATTGAATAGAGAGTGTAGTGTAGTGAAGTGGTTGGTTTAAAGTGGTCACTGACCCATGAACGTGTGGAATTTTAAACATTTCTTTCTGCTTTACTCTATGAACACATACAGATACATATGTACGTCTGTGTAACTGAAATTTCTTTAATTAATAACATTCTAACGTGGCTATAAAATTCTAAGTTGGCATTAGATGAAGCAGAGAAAATATTCTAAAGATCCTCCAGGGAATATGAAAAGTTATGATTTACAATTTTTAGACGCATACAAAAATGTTTCCAATGGGAGGCTAATTTCAATATCTAAATTGCCAGTGAATGGAAAAATATTCAGAAGTTGAAAGAAACATGGCAGTATCAAATCATAGCTCATTTTAATCATATGCTTGATTAAGGTTAAAAGCCGATTCTTTTTGACAAAAAATGTATCGCTATTGGGTCTTTTTTAAGCGCTTCCTATCTTTAAGTTTAAATAAAACAAAGTGTGTGTGATATATTATTAAAATTTTTGTTCGTTTGAAGACCTATTGATGCCAATCAAATGGTTTGCATCCGTAATATCAATTTTTCCATTCCTCAAGTCAATAAACCAGGTAGAATTTGATCGATCGCATGGATTATGTGGAGGGCCATTGTAGTTTGTTGTTTATCTGCATGCAACTGCGTTTTATGAAAGCCCCTTAAGTAAATGCGTAATATGGTCAAATCAAACAATCTTGGTGGCCAGTTCATATAACATTGGCATGATGAGATGATTATGCCACCAAATCGCTAATGCAGGATAACAAATGTATTGAAGCCATAAGTCGTCAGTTAACGTATGATCCAATTCCATCCAAAAGACGTTGGTAATCCATCGGTGGTACTTGTCGTCGTTATTTATGGCCTGGCCAACGATGTTTTCAAGAAAATATGAACGAATGACGCCGCCAGTAAAAAATCCACGTCAAATAGGAGCTTGAATGCTCTTGGATCTCATGAGAATTGGTATCTTCTCACATTCCACAACTTTATACTTTCATCGCTGAATATGTGCCCGATTTTTTATCAAATAAGAGCCAGTTAGTCAATTAAAATATGGAAGACTTTTATGGAAGACACGACATACATTTTTTGGATATGTTCTCTTTGATATAAAAATTTTTAGAAATTATACCATCGGATACAGGTCTCCAGTAATATTTCTGAAAATGAAATTTCTATGGGTTCTTAAGGGCATAAAAAGCATAGCATAGCATAGCATAGCAGCTCCTTCCTTTGCTGTCTTCTGGAGAGTATCATTAAATTCTATGATTTTAAAAAGGGCTTCGCAACTAGACTTAGCAACAAAAATTAATGGAGTATTTTAAAGGAGGGGCTATTTGGTGGTGCATAAATGGCTCAAGAAATAATCTTGTAACAGCAGCAGAAACTGTCGGTCGCAGGATGAAATATTCAGTACAGAAAGAAAAACTCGAAGGAATCTTTTAAGCCGAAAGATGTGCTCACTACAACTTGGATAAGAAGTACAAAAGGCAACACATTGCAATACAATCTGACAGTCAGGCCATTATCGGCTCTTGTGGGTTAAATCCACGATAGCATGGCACTCTCTGAGGAAGCTGAAATAGCTTGGCTACTCTACTGAGTCCCACGTTCTACGGGAATTCTCTGCAATGAGCAAAGAGACAAGCTTACGTGCGGGAATTTTCCACGCCGCTTATAGGCCAGAACCTTTTTGTGAAGTAGAGGCAGACGATTAGAAACTCACGTTCAAGAGTAGATCTGTTTCACACGACGTTGTTTACTGTTCTTTTGACAAGGTACTGTAGACTCAGAGTATACTTATCAGAAAGGGGGCTGACGTTTCGAACACAACTTATAATTTCTTTGACGATGAGAATGAATCATCGAGATACATTCTTTGAACCTGTGGAGCATTAAAGCATTTCAGGAAGAAGCATATCAGTTGCTAGGAACGAAATTCCCATTGTTGGCACAGAAAAGCATTCTCAACATTTTTCAGGGCAATAGACTTAGAGAAGACTTTATAGGGACACCCTAGGGAGGGAGTGCAAAATAGATCATATGATCGCAGTCCTAAGGCAATTCTTCACAACTATAATAGCGAGATAAGAGATTTGTTGTTTAGAAGAATAGGTTGCTGAATTTTATAATTTTATACACGTGAATAAAGGAATAATAAATCGGTGTCACTCCAAATATTAGATCCAAGAAGCAACTTGCTTTCCTCAGAGAGGAAAACCTGATTACTGAAACGTAGGCCCAATAAAGAAATAATAAGAAGTTGAAAGGGATGCCGCTGTAGTATAGTAGGTAGTGTGTTGGTTTATTAGATGTGAGGCCACGGTTTTAACGACAGGTCAGCCATCTCACACAAAATGAAATTCAAAAATATAATTCTTGGGCGACTTCCTCTCAACAGATTTCCGGCAAAAACTTTGAGAGAGAATTGAAAAGTTTCTCAGAAATCTATACTTCGAAGTAGACTTTAAACTTTAGGTCCTGCTACTCATGTGTTCTAATAAATTAACACACACAGAGTATGGTGTATGAGAAGCTAGGTTGTAATTTTGACTGAAGGATTGTTATGTATGTATGTATGTATGTATTTCTGTATATGGGTGTTTGTCAAAGAATTCTGTTATAAAATTGCTTGTCGTTCCGCCAATAAAAGGAGGAGATTGCTTGCAATAACAAACTACCAACCGAAGTAGACTGTTTTCACTCACAAAACAAAACTTGTTTTTATCTTTAAAACGCTAAATGCGGTGATATGGTATGGTAGGAATGAAGTACTAGCTTTAGATATGGATTTTGTGTGTTTGCCTGAGGCTGCAACAAAAACGCGTTGTTCTTACTGCCGGGTTCTTTCAACATGTTGGGTTCCAGCATGTAAATCTACGCCTGGTATATGCGTAGAGTAAGTAAGTTTATTTCGTTTACTTTTATTTTGAAGTGGTTTTGTAGAACAAGAAGTGGTAATGGTTTGAGGTAATAAAGTCGGGACAGGTGGTGGTAAAATTAACTGAAATAGACGGGAAATATGATGGCATTGGCTGTTTGGCTGATGCTACTGTTACTCATTAAAATTTTCTAGTTTTGCTTTTAATTTTTCTTCTTTTTTGTGTTTTATTTTTCAAACAAACTTTTTAGTCTTCTGTCTAATGATGACGATTAAAAAATAAAGTGGTTATCGTTGTTGTTGTTGATAATGATGTTGTTGTTACTGAAGTGGCCAATTACTTGTTTTTTTCATGGCATATCAAGTATTATTTGGTTTCAATTTAAATTGTTTCCCTCTTTTTTCGTGTCTCTATTTTTCATTTTAAGCGTTTTAATTTGTGGTAAATGATCAGTTATTTTAAGCCAACTTTAAGACAGGTTTTGCAAGTTACAGCTTTAAATAAATTCGGAAAAATCACTTCATCAAATTGAAATTAAATTGAAAATTTTTTAAAACAAATAAAATTTCAATTCAATTTCAATTGCTGCCATAATTGTTATTGATGTGTTGCACAAAAAATTTCCAAGAAATTGTAAAAATTTCAAACAACATTCGTAAGTGACAACAACATTTCATTTTGGCTATAAAATACAAGTTGTATTGCTTTGTGTATTTAATTAAATACCGAAATTGGATTGAATATGTTATTTGATAAACAAAAACCAATAAAAAGAAAAAATATTTTAAATGCTGTCGCCACAAAGCCTATCATTAAATTTGTCTAAAGAGTGAAAACATTATTTAGGAAAGTTTGGGTAGAAACGGAATTGTGGTGTTCAATAGACCCTTAATCTTCATCTTATACTGTAATCCGCCTTGCTTCTCTTAAGGACAAATGACTGATTCTTACTTACAAATGACTTCCTTACTTACTTTCTTATTTCCGTACTTTGTCTCAGTTTCAATAATCAAGTTTTTCTCCCTTTGAGAAAAGAAAAATTGCTTCCCGCATCTATCTTTTGCAGAGAGACCGATTTATTATTCCTTTAATTAAGTGTATAAAATTGCACAAGCTCTTCTCCTCCACTACAACACTCTTATTTCGCTATTATAATTGTGAAATGATAACTTAAGACTGTAATCATATGATCTATATTACATCGCCTCTAACTTTATTGGATATCGCTATAAGGCCTTCTCCAAGCCTATTGTCCTGAATAATTGTATATGTCTATCTGTGTCAACAATGGGAATTCCCTGCCTAAAACCTGATATGCGTTCAGATGTATCTTTCTGAAAAGCATTAATACTCCACAGGTTTAAAGAATGTATTTCTATGAGTCATTCTCACTGTCCCTGAGTCCACAGTGACATGTCAATCGATCGGTTACAATCCCTGGATAGTGTGACACAAGAGACAAATCTACTCTTGAGCATGCTTTTCCAAATATCTGCCACCACTCCATAAAATGGCTCGGGCACATAAATGGCGTGGAAATTTTCCTCACGCAAGTTCGCAAACAGGCGTTGTAGCGATTTCCCGTGGCACGTGGAATACATCAGAGAATAGCCTAGCTGAGTCAGCTTCCCTAGACAAAGCCATTCTATGGTAAAAGTTGTGAGCATCCTGGCTGTATCATATAGTATTACTATATGTTGTCTTTTGTTCTTCTCATCCAAATTGAATTGAGCACATCTTTCTTAAACATAAACTTTAGCTTCATAGATTCCTGCTAGTTTCCCTGAACATACATAATTGGTCTTTACATCTCTTCAGCCAGGATTACGACCTAGCCGCACACAGCATTTCTGTAGTGTTTGTTAATTATATACATAAGTGGCGGGACCTACTGTTTAAAGTCGACTCCAATCGACAGATTTTTGACAAACTTTTTCATGGCAATTTTAGAAATCTGCTGACAGACAGTCAACAAAAAAATTTTGTTACATATTTAGTTTTGTTTGAGATATCTGACCTGGGGTTTGAAACCCAATAATAATAAACCAACACACTACTTACTAGACTACCACGAATTCTGAATTAAATAAATTAATTTTTGGAAATAACCATACTGTAGATCCACTTTGAACACGCATTGGAGAGTCGCAATAACACGAATCATAGTTTATAGAAATTTATTCAAACGAAAGTAATGCAAATATTGCATTGACTGTCTAGGGGTTACAAAAAAGAAGAGCAAATATATTTATAACTGTTGTATTTGCTCTTTGAAATTTTAAAACTTTTCATTAAAAATTTTCTGAAATTGTTTCCGTTATTGTGCTGTCATTGCAAAAGAGAGAAACTTCAAAAATACATTTACAAGAGACAAAATTCTGTTGACATTAAATATCTTTTACGTTAATGTTTACGTAATGTTTCACTTTGTTCTTGTTGTATATCAGAATAAATGTTAAAAAAAGAAATGTTGGAAAACAATTATTAATCATGACTGATAATGTTTGTAAACTTACATACATGCACGTAAAATCCTTAATGAAATTATGAAAACGACAGGAATCTGCAAAGAGAAAGAGAATAAAAGCACAAATATTTTAAATTTATTTCTTTTGTTAAAAGCGTAATTTTTTTAAATTAATTTTTTATATCACAGGACTGTTGAATTGTAATTCATAAAAAAAAATTAACCCTTAAGTGTGACAGTAAAATAAATTAAACGATATCCTTTACATCTGCGTTGTACAGTGTTTTCCACGGGTTTCATGTAATACAAAAGTTTGTTCTGAAACTGCTTTAATTCAGACCAGAGATGAATCGTTTTTCGCTACTCATAAGTACTCATGAAATATTGAGTATGAGTGAGTCAACAGTATCGAAATTCAACTACTCTGATTCATTCGTACTCACTACAACATTGATTTATAAGTGCAGGTTGCAATGAGTATGAGTACAACGTTGACATCAAACTCATAACATTCGAACTATGTTTGATTCACATGCCTACTCATTCAGATTCATAAATTTAGAAAAATACTTATAATACTTATAAATGATACGAGTGAAATTTACAGTCTAAGTGTTGTTTCATTTACAAAAAAAGAAGAAAGACACATAAGCAAAAAATACAGAGCAGCAAGCAGAGCAAATTCACAACCATTTTGTGAGTATTTTAGTGTTCGTACGTGGATCATATTTATTTTGTGATTCTCGTAAATGTTGAGTAAAGGAGAGTGGAAGTCAACAACATCATGCGTATTGTTAAGTATGAGTGCAATGAGTACTTCAAACTTTGAATATGAGTACTATAAGTATGATATTAAAATAAGTATCAATGCGTATAAGTATCAGAAATTATGAGTATGATTCGAATCTACTCATCTTTTTGAATACTTATTGCTGATCTCTAATTCAGACCATGTTGACTGATGTCAATTATTATGACATTTATTAAATGATTGAAGATGTCATAGTCTAGTAGGTAGACGAGAGGCCACGGTGCAAACCCCCAGGTCAGACATCTTCAACAAAACGAAATATGAAAAAATATTTCTTGAGCGACTGCCTCTCAGCACTTTTCTGGCAAAAACTGTGAGAGTAAATAACAAATTGCCATAAAAGAGTTTCCCAAAATTGGGGTTTGTTGGCGGCTTCAAACTGTGGGTTCCGCCACACATGTATAAAATAAACCCACACAACATGGGTGATGTGTGAAGCTAGGTTGTAATCCTTACTGAAGGGTTGTAATGACCAACTATGTTCTGTTATGTGGCGTATATACGAGATATTCTATCTTTTGCTAGAATTTTAGGCATTGTTACCGTTTTGTTGCTAGGGAAAGTTTTATCATTTTCGTGAACTTCCTTTTCTGAAAAGATGTTCTTTTATAGGACTTTGACCAGCAATACCATCTTTCTCAAGACGTTTTCTTTTTAAGTGTCTTAAAACTTGAAACGTTTATTACTTACTTACTTACTTAATTGGCCATTAACAACACGATTAACGAATTTCGGCCTACAACAACAAATCCTTCCAGGCGCCTCTGCTTCTTGCGTGCCTACGCCAGTTGGTCACACCAATCGATGACAGGGCTTCCTCGATTTGGTCCTTCCGGATACAAGGCCGTCCTCTTCGCCGACCTCTACGCAGATCCCCGTCTCGCCGGAGCATCCTCTTCCATTGGCCGCTGCACAACGTCTATGTCGTTGAGGAGCTCATACAGCTCACTGTTGGATCAGATGCGGAAATCATCGCCAACTCGCACTGGACCGAAGATCTTACGTTGGACTTTTCTCTCGAACACTCTCAAGGCTGCTGCGTCAGTGCCTAATGGGGTCCATGCCTCTGCGCCATAAAGAAGCACGGGCAGTATGAGCGCATTGCAGAGTATTAGTTACGAAAGAGGTCACTGATACTCAATTGCCTATTGAGACCATCATAGTAGCACATGTTGGCAAGAGTGATCCAGCGCTTGATCTCCAGACTGACACCAGTTTTGGTGGCAACGACTGAGCCAAGATAAATAAATTCCTTGACTGCATCAAAAGTATAGTTATCGGCCGTAATCGGAGAATCAATACGCCGTACGTCTCTACTTGTCGATAACATATACTTTGTTTTGCCCTCATTTACTGCCAGACCTCATTTACTACTAGACTGCCGTTCAATAGAAATAAAGGCAGCAGTAACATCTCGCTTGGAACGCCCTATGATGTCAATGTCGTCAGCGTACGCAAGTAACTGGACACTTTTTTGAAAAATAGTGCCATTGCGATGCACTTCCGCCTTTCGCAGAATAGTCTCCATGACGAAGTTGAAGAAATCGCATGATAAAGGGTCGACTTGTCTGAAGCCTCGCACGGTATCAAAAGGTTCGGAGAGGTCCATTCCTACCTAGACGGAGCTGCAGGAATTGCTCAACGTCATTCTGCATAGCCTTATCAGCTTCGCAGGTATACCGAGCTCAGACATTGCGGCAAAAACCCGATTCCTTATGGGGCTATCGAAGGCTGCCTTATAGTCGACAAAAGGATGGCGAGTGTCGACTTGTTTTTCGTGGGTCTTTTCCAGGATTTGAGCGAGTCGTGGTGACCTGGTCGATGGTGGACTTGCCAGGACTGAAGCCGGACTGATAAGGTCCAATCAGTGTTTTGACGAGTGGCTTCATTTTACCCAAGCTTTGGCATTTTATATTTTAATTTAAATCGTATTGCGCTAAGCTTAATAAGAAATGAGAAATCCCATTGTATTTTAGATAATATTGCATTGGTATCCATCACTAAAAGCTTAATACTTAAAAATTATTGACGTTTTGTTAAGTGAAAAGAAAGTGTCCCTATTATTTCTACCAACACAGTATGTTTGATGTTAATTTTTTGATTTGAATTTTATTGTAAACAATTTTTTTGTTTCCTGTTTTTCATTTTCTGTGTCATTCAATAAAACGAAAATAAAATTCTGTTTGTAAAGCAATTCATACGTATGACAAAATGATATGCCTTTGGATAGAAAAATTCTTTTTAAAATTTAAAAAAGAATTATCTTCTGAATTCATTGACATTAAATGCATCATAGTCATCACATGCTTATTTAACAAATTTATTTGTTAAGAAAATAATTTTATAACATGACATTACCATTTAAACATATGTACATACATACATAATTTAAATTCCAAAACACAGATTTATTTAAAAAAATTTTTCCAAAATTTTCATATCAAATCAAACATGATTTTAAATTTGACTCAAACACAATTGCAACTGCAATTAAACACAATGTCTGGGCATTCGTTTAAAATGTAGAATTTGACTGGCATTGTGGAGATAGTCAGTCTACATAGCTTGGAGCTGTTTTGTAGACCAAACATTAATTATTATTATTATTGCTACTGTACATACATATGTCCATGGTATTTTATGTTGTTGTCTGTGAAATTTAATGTCATGTAAAAACCACAGACAGTTAGACCAACAAACAAACCGAAAAGTGTTGCGCATGTAAATCGCTTTGAAATTAAATTGGGGAATTCATTAACCCTCTAAGGTGTTGTGTTGTGTATTGTATTAGAAAAGTTTATATTAATAGAAAATATGAAGAATATAATTAGAAAAGTTTTTTAAGAAACAAAAATAAAGATACTCTTTATTTATTTACGATTCTTTTGATAAATCCTAAAAACCCAGCATATCACACCACTTTATGTTTCGTGGACTTATTTTTTACATGAGTATCGGGACCTACAGTTTAATGTCAACTCCGAACAACAGATTTTTGAGAAACTATTTCATGGCAATTATTATAATAATTTTTTTTATCTCAGAGTTTTAGCCAGAAATCTGCTGAGAGTTAGTCGCCGAAGAAAATTTTTTTTGTATTACATTTTTGTGGAGATGTATGGCCTGAGGTTTTAATTGTGGCTTCACGTCTAATAAGACAACACACTACCACTAGACTACCGTGACTGCTATCCCTTGGGATATCATTAGGATACCGCATTAAATATGCAATCCAAGGATCAAACATTTCCTAGAGAAAACCAAAACCGATTCCAAATTATGTTAGAGAATACAGTTCGGAATGTCAGAAAGTAAGAGGACAAAAATCTTTGTCTTTCGTTGAAACTACTTTCACTAGAAACTTAATCGAAGCCTGGCTGTTCGACTTAATCAAGAGATTTTCACAGAATAATCCGCCATCCAACAAGCATAACGTTGTTGTGAAAATGGTAATTGCCTCCACTTGAAGTCCGACAGACTACTATAGCATCTTTGAGCCATCAGTACAAACCAGAGGTCAGCAATGAGTATTCAAAACGATGAGTAGATTCGAATCATACTTATAATTTCTAATACTTATACGCATTCATACTTATTTTAATGTCATACTCATACTACTCATATTCAAAATTTGAAGTACTCATCACACCCACACTTAACAACACTTATGATGTTGTTGACTTCGACTCTCCTTTACTCATGGTATACACGAATCACAGAATAAGTATGATTCGCGTATGAACAATACAATACTCACAAGAAGGTTGTGTGGTTGCTCTGCTTGCTGTCTTTGTCTTTTTAGTTTATGTGTCTTTCTTCTTTCTTTGTAAATGCAACAACAACTAAGACTGTAAATTTTGACGAATGATTCGAATCACTCGAATCATTTATAAGTATTATAAGTATTTTTCTAAATTTCTGAATCTGAATGAGTAGGCGTATGAATGAAACATATTTCGGATGTTATGAGTTTGATGTCAACGTTGTACACATACTCATTGCAACCTGTACTTATAAATCAATGTTGTAGGGAGTACAATCAGAGTTGTTGGATTTCAATACTGTTGACTCACTCAGACTCGAAATTTCATGAGTACTTACGAGTAGCGAAAAAGCGATTGATTGCTGATCTCTGGTACAAACCTCAAAGGTGCCATTGGATGACTTCGGATCTTTAGACCAGAAGTCTCTAGTTGAAAATCTAAAATCAATTGTTCTCTTCAGAATGTAATTAGGAACCATATAATCGACCCTGGTTGGTTCAGGATTTAATTGCATTGAACCTTACTGCCATCAACGCGGCCTTCTATTTTAATAGAAGGCCAGAGGACAGCCAATAGAATATAGCAAAAAATGCTTTGCTTGGTGCAGAAAAGAGTGGTTATTGGGTTAGCTGGTTGGCTGTGTACTCTATCAGTAAACAGCGGCACTGGTATTAGAAACACCGTCCACTACACATGTACACCATAAAGCAAGATTAGTTCCACCATGGGTTGATAGAACCAGTATGTGATTGTTGGTTTAAAGACTCTTCTTCAGAGCTAAATCGTTTATTGTCGCTTTCAGAGCCCTCTCAGTTGTATTGTCCTTCCATGAAGGCTTGGAATGACCCCTACATACTAAACCCTCTTGAATAAGGAAAGTTAATTAAGGATAGGTAAGATATCAGTGGGTACCTTATAAAGCCTGGTAAAAGGCAGTAATTCTATTTTCCTTACTTCAATCCAACAAACCAACAAAACCGCCTGTTGTTTTTTCCAACAATTTATGCTTGTACGTTGCAATGTACTCCACGAAATTATACTGTCGCCTATCTTTGCCATGAATATTAAAAACATTCAGAATAAATTATTCATTTAGAATAAATATACAAAAAAAGTATTTCAAAAAAATTTATGTCCGGGTATAATTGCTGCAATATATAAATAAATATTTTGACTTTTAATATTCAAAATATTTTAATTTGTTTTTGGCATAAGTTTCACAAATAATATCATAAGTTGGAGCAATAAAAAAATTTTTAAATTTATTTACTCGTATATTCAATGCAATTTATTAGAATTAAACAATTCTATCAAAAAGGAATTATTATGACGATAAATAGTAATACTTGCTGCTCCATATATTCAACATCAATAAAATCTCTACCTCTATAGTCGATAAAATGTAATACAAAAATTTTCTTTTTTTATTTATTCATACTCGTCGCAGAATCTATATGTTGAGCTCATGATAACCCTTATTCTGTATAAGTGTTTCTGATTCTGCACTGCCCTGTCAAAGGACCGGTTATCATATATCCATACCAGAGATCAGCAATGAATCGTTTTTTCGCTACTCATAAGTACTCATGAAATTTTGAGTATGAGTGGGTCAACAGTATCGAAATTCAACTACTCTGATTCATTCGTACTCACTACAACATTAATTTATAAGTACAGGTTGCAATGAGTATGAGTACAACGTTGACATCAAACTCATAACATTCGGAATATGTTTGATTCATAAATTTAAAAAAATATTTATAATACTCATAAATGATTCGAGTGATTCGAATCATTCATTAAAATTTATAGTCTTAGTTGTTGTTGCATTTACAAAGAAAGAAGAAAGAAAAAGGACAAAGACAGCAAACAATACAAACATACAACCTTCTAGTGAGTATTGTAGTGCTCGTACGCGAATCATATTTATTTGGTAATTCTTGTAAATGTTCTTGTAATGTTGAGAAGCGAAATCAACAACATCATGCGTATTGTTAAGTATGAGTACAATGAGTATTTCAAACTTTGAATATGAGTAGTATGAGTATGATATTAAAATAAGTATGAATGGGTATAAGTATTATAAATTATGAGTATGATTCGAATCTACTCATCTTTTTTAATACTCATTGCTGATCTCTAATCCATACATACAAAACTGGTCATTACAACGCTATAGTCTAGTAGGTGGTGTTTTGGCTTATGAGACGTAAGGTTAACAACTTTACAAATTATATAAAATTCTCAACAAACCGTGAATTTTTACACAATTCTTAGGTTATGCCACCATGCGTTAGTATACGTCACTATGCGTCATCATGCGTCATGATACGCCAATATGCGAAGGTTTTGAATATGTTTATTTTTATAGATAAATACGTTAATAAACAAACATAATTGATCATTACAACCCTTCAGTCAGGATCACAGACTAGCTTCTCCTATTTTATGTTGTGTGTTAATTTTATACATGAGTGTCTGGCAGAACCTTCAGTTTAAAGTCGTATCCGAACGCCAGATATTTGAGAAACTCTTCATGGCAATTTTATTTACTCTCAAAGTTTTTGGCCGAAATTTTCTGAGAAGACCATTTACCAACCTCACGTTATTCCTGGAAAACCTGAAGCATGATTCAGATCTCCTCTTATTCAAACCCACAGTATATTTGATCTTCCGTGATTGTTGCTCATTGACTCAAGGCCCTGTTAGAAGCTCATGAATAGCATTGAGTCATAAGGAAGTTAAACCAACTACCCAGGCAAAAAAACATATATTCTCGGCAGTTCAATACAGAGCTTAGAGCAGAGTTTGATTTTTGATTCTGATTATTGTTTAATACGACCAAAATTCCGTAAAAAGAAAATTTATTGAAATATTAAAAAAAAATTCTTTTAATGTTTCGTAAGATGTTACAAAATTGTCTTTGTTTTCTTGTTAGAAATGTTATAAATTGCTGAAGTTTTGTTTACACATCGGCAGTTGATGTGTAAGCACGTTTGAAATTCGTTGTAAATTTAAGATTCTTCGCATGCCACGAAAATTTAATTCAATTGATAACCTATCAACCACCCCTCGTTATAGAACGTATTATTTTGTATAAATTTAAATGAATGAAATTCCCAGTAATTTATAGCCGTTTTGTTTAATGATTGGCTTCGATTAGTGGATGTATTCCTGGAATTCATAAGACTTTTCATGGAATGCGTTCATTGGGAGGATGCATGACTAGATGACTGATGTATTGGGAGAAAGCTTTTGACATAATGAGGGTTTTATGAGAATTAAATTATTTCGTTAAATGAAGCCATAATAGGAACAAAATTTAATTTTTTTTAAATTAAAATTAATTTCGTTGCAAAGTGTATTCTGTTTCAGTTTCATTTTAATACAACTAAACCAACCAACCACCCTTCCATAATATGATGATTATATTGAATGGGAAAACATATTCGTTTTTCTCTGTTCTTTTTCCAAATTCAATGCATATCATCATCATACTTGATATTGATATTCTGTAGTCGACGTAGTAACGATGAGTCGAAATTTTCAGCAGTCGTTTAAAATTCATTGGAATTTGAGTTGTTAGCAGTTCATAGAGTTATTCATACACCCGTGTTGAAAAGGTATTGAAAACGAAATTGAAATTGTTAAAATGAGTTCAAGAAGAAGAGTTAAATTATATTAGAAAACTGCACATACATGTACACATTCGAGAAATAGAAATTATTAAGAAATATTTTTCGTTTTTCGATTATTTTCTACCTTCTTTTTCTAAAGCATTTTGAGAAAATTCTCTGATCATGAAAGTGTCAATTTGCATGTCAAATATAAATACAGGGAATCAATGTAGGAATGTCTACGTTGGCTGGAAATAGAAACAGTGAATGGCAAATGTGAAGTCCATACAACAACTTCTTCTGTAGTATGCTAACCTGAGACAAAACGATATGAAACATAGAAGCACGTAACCCAAGATCCTTACGAAAAAAATTTCCAAGTAGTCAAAAGCAACGGCCAACAACGAGGAATCGACATTTGATTGTCGTCTTTACGATTTCGCGTTAGGTAGGTAGGCTGGCGTGGTAGCTTGATACCAACAGCTCACTTGACCACACATAGCGGCCCCTTGTGGCGCCACAGGTAAACGCAGTTACTTTACTGATCGAGTTCCAACAAACTGGAGACGAAGTTGGTCCGCGCAAGGGCTGCTGATTATGTTGACCTTTAAATAGATGAGGCGGTCTCTGAAATTTACGACCAAATTTACATTTTTTAAAGTAAATTTCTACAATTCGGAAACACTGTTGAGAAACAACTTGGAAACGCTGTTCTGTCGTTGAATGATTTATGGTGACTTGAGAAATCTTACTTCACAGAAGTGTCAACACAAGTTGACGTTCTCAGCTTTCAAACTCTGAGATTAGATTGAAAGGGTGGCCACCAATGTATAAACAGTTTCCCTTCTTCGCTCAAAAAACAATTGGTCTGCTGCTACAAATATCATGTTCAAATCAAGGACACTGTGGACTTTAGTATTTCTTTTGATTACACGACACATAAACCCGCAATTGATTTAAAGATGTTATATCAACGGCCTACACCTTCCAGTAAACATCAGTGCAGCTTTCTTTGATGGTATAAAATTTGTCCACTGTTTATCAACGTTTATCCATCTCTGGATTAAAGCTCAGCATTCAAAAAAGAGCTGAATTATTTGCGTCATCTCGTTGCAACGATGACGAATACAATGCTCGGATGAGTATAAAACTCTTACAGTAGCAGTAGCCATAGATGTTGCCGTAGTCTAGTAGGTAGTGTGTTACTTAATTAGACATGCGGCCATAGTTCAAATCCCATGTCAGAAAACTCATACAGTACGACATATAAAACAATATTTCTTCGGTGACTTCATCCCAACAGATTTCTGGCAAAAATCTGTGCGAATTAATCAAATTGCCATGAAAAGTTTTTCAAAAAATTTGTCGTTCAGAGTCGACTTTAAACTGTATGTCCCGCCACTCATGTATAAAATTAACGTACACAACATAAATGGTGTATCAATAGCTAGGTCGTTATCTTGGACGAAGTGTTGTAATGACTAATTATGTATGTATGTTATATAATGCTATGCCAATGGCCTACACCTCCCAGTAAATATCAGTACAGCTTTCATTGAACGTAATAGATTTTTCCGCTCTTCTTTTTGTCCCTCTCTTCGCTCCTGGATTAAAGCTCAGTCCTCTCTACACAAAAGAGATGAAGTATTAAGGACACTTCGTTGCAACAATGAAGAATACAAAGCTCGAATGAATTTAAAGCTCGTATAGTAAAAGTAGTCGCAGAAGAAGATGCCGTATTCTAGTAGGTAGTCTGTTGGTTTATTAGACCTGAGGCCACGGTTCAGATCCCAGCTCAAATAACTTCGACAAAACGAAAAATGAAAAAATATTTCTGCGGTGACAGCCTCTCAGTAGATTTCTGGCATAAACGCTGGGAGTAATTAAAAATTGCCGTGAAAAGGTTTCTCAAGAATCCATCGTTCGGAATCGACTTTAGACTGTAGATCCCGACATTCATGTTAGAAATTAACACACACAACATAAGTGGAGTGAGAAACTAGGTCGTAATCCTGACTGAAGGGTTGTAATGACCAATTATGAATGTATGTACGTGTATAGTAACAGTACTGACCTAATTCTCGGTATTTTCATAAGTTACCTAGTTTACTAGGATTGTGCATGTACTACATGCACTTTGTGTTAAATTTTGCCTGCACAGCAGCAAGTTCACATGAGCTGATGAAGAACTCAAGACCATAGCAATGGAACGATTCTAAAGAAACGGAGTTCTAGACACTGGTTTATCATACTCAGTCCCAGGAGAGCACAAGCTTGTGCTGGACGTGAATGCGAACGGAATAGGAGGCGTTCCTTGTCAAGTGCTGACTATAGGGGAAAAAAGGTCAAGGCCTGCTATGGCCAAATGCTATTAAAAGCAGCAAAGCATTACTAGGGGATGCGTTGTGAACTTCTAGGCTATGGTAGAATGCATAAAACATTATCACAAGTACGTCTACGGCCAACACTTTCTTCTGAGAACCAACCAACGTGCGCTCAGATGGCTATTGCTATTCAAAAATCCTATGAGACACGTTGAATCAAGCGCCTTGAAAGCTACGATTTTAGTATCGAGCATAGAAGTGGTATGAAGCATGCTTGCAGTCTGTAAAGCCTACATTGCGTCAATGCGATGAGTAAAGAATCCAGTGTTGATTTCAGGCTAACACAAATAGAAAGAGAAGTGCTGTGGTCTACAACACAAAGAATCTACTTGATACTGGTGAAACACATAATGACGAGGAAAATGGCTGAGGGCACACATAAATGAAAAGGGCAAATGGTCTGTCCGCAACGAAATATTTGTGAAAGCCTTCTGTTGTGACAGCTTATTGGGCTCAACAGACTGATGGATCTTTGTGTCACAACGACACAAATGACTTTTCAATGAAAATTAAGGTCCAAACAAAACACTGAATTTGATAAAAAAAAGAATTATTATTTGCACATGTTCTTGAATGCTATATCCGAGCACGATGATTTGGCAAAACAGACTCAATAAATGACAACTAATTTGGCAAATGTAACTTTATCAAGTGTCAGATTATGGAAGACCCTGTTGGGAGAATCGATACAATACCTCGATGGTATCCTTTTCACCAAATGGAACAAAGGGCTGGAAGTCCAAGAAGATCTTTCAGAAAGATTGAGGTGAGATCTCCAATTTCAATGAATTTTGAAAATTAGCCCACAATCCTGTATTATGGGGATTGACACTAATTGGTAACCCATGCTTCATGGGAAGTTAAAGGAAAATGTTCCATAAATATACGGGCATCGATATATTAAACTTAGTAGGTAAATTATTCAAGTCGCCGTAGTCTATTAGTTAGTGTGTTGGCTTATTAGACATGAGGTCTCGGTTGAAACCCCAAGTCAGACATCTCCAACAAAAACGAAATATAAAAAGAATATTTCTTTGGCAAACTTCCTCTCAGCAGATGTCTGGAAAAAACTCTGAGAAAAAATAAAATTGCCAGGAAAAAGTTTCTCAAAAATCTATGGCTCGGTGTTTAAACTATAGGTTCCGCCACTCATGTATGAAATTAACACAAACAACATAAATTGTGTGAGAAGCTGTACAAGAAATTGTACTGAAATGAAAAACAAACAAAAAAATTAAAAGGAAATCTTGACTTGAGAGAACATGTGTATACATACATAAGTACATATGTACATACACCTGTTAATGAAAAATGCAAATTTTCTTTAAGAAAAAAGAAGGGAAAAATATGTATGCCGTACTCCATTCTCCATTTCTTTACTTTGCTGGATAATAAATTAAATTTAACAAGGCAAAAAAGAAAAGAAATATTGAAGAAACAGTATGTGTAGGGTATGTGTACTAAAATCTTAAACAAATGTTGCATGCAACTGCAATAACAGAAAATTAACAGCATATTTTAAGTGTGGGAAAATGATTTCAAGCGTAAATAGCAATATCCCAGTTGGCCAGGTCGTTATTGACGACGTTTGCATCAATGATGTCTGCAGGAACTTTTCAAATTTGTCCTGTATAAAATTCAATTTAGGACAACTTTAATAACACAGTCGTATAATATGTCGCGTTTTGAGCTTAATAGTAGACAGCATAATGACAAATTCTTGAATTTGTCTTGAATAAGATATTATTGAGGACAGGGTGAGCGACAATTGCATGCAAATTGTCTTGTTTCAGGTGACATTTACGACTAGATGAGCGACAATGTATTGAACTTGTCTTTATTTAAACTTCTTTAAAGACAAACTTATCGACAACTTCACGTGTGTTGTCTTGTTTTAAATTATATTGACGACGAAATGAGCGACAGTGTCATTAAGTTTTTGATTCAGAGAAGATTTGTTGAGGACAACATAGACAACAATTGTAAAAGTTTGTCGTGTTTCTATCCTCACTTAGAATTAGATGTTGTTGTAAACAATTTTTTTTAGTTTTTTCTATGAAAAAAAAAACTGTACTTTAACGTCTAAAAACAAAACAAATATAAGAAGAGACTAAAAATCATTCATTCGTGTTTTTAAAGTGCCAGTGAAAGGTAGTTTCAAAGTGTTTTGTGGTAAAAATAAATAATATTAATTTTCAAATAATTATTTTGGAGGTAAGTGTACAATATATTTATATAAAAATAGGGGTAAAAAATCCCTAAAAAATATTGCAACATAATTAATGCAATTTATGGTAATTGCTTTGAGAAAGTTCTAATAGTATTTATTAACAACAATAATTTTATTACAGAATCAACAAAATCAGAGGGCTACACCCATAATAAATTTATAAAAGATCTGCGTTTATCGTTGCATCGCTTCAAAAATACCATAAATAGATCAAATTCTAGAAAGAAAAATGGAAATAATAAAGAAAATGATTCTAAGTTGCCATAAAACCACAATTACCTGAATTTATTTTTATTTTTTTTTATAGATATTGTATGTATTTTAACTTTTTTTATTAATTGATGTCTAATTTTGATAAAAATTCTTTAAAAACAAAAGCTGATGAAATGTCCAAATTAATTTTATTTTATTATATGTATAAATTTTTCTATTATTTATTACTTATATATAAATTATATTAATTTTTCTATACATATGTATATAATATGCACATAAATATGTATTTATATTGAAATCAATAAAAAATATATAAAACCCTTAATATATTCAAACTTTTACAAAAAGAAATCATTTGGTGAGAAGGTGAGTATTTTGTCGCCCAATTTGTCGTCGATGATCATGTTATGGTTGTTTCAGGTATACTGTCACCGACGATACTATGGAAGGATACTGTCGCTAAACTGTCGTCAATGACAAGGTTGAAAAAATTTAGTTTATATATTCGTCGATGACAATTTGACCAACATTGTTACTTATCGGATCGTCAACGATAATATGCATTCTAATGTCGCTCATATTGTCGGACACGAAAAAAGTGCCCTTTGTTCGAAAAAGTCGTCAGTGATTTGCTCCGGCTGTCGCCAACACATCATTTATGATTTAACATTGTCCTGTACGCATCATCGATGATGTCTTGAAGACTTGGCCAACTGGGTAATTGTTCGAAACGAACGCATACACTTGCTAGAGGAATACATACAATATGATAAATAATTATGAACGTATGTATGTGTGTTAAAAAATTGTTAATAAGGGGCAGAGATAGGGAGAGAGAGGAAAACAGAGAATCAGAAAAGCTATGATATCTGCAATTAATGTTTACAAACTTAATACGCATGTAAAAATGCCGTGTAATTAAGATTTTTTGCTGATGAAAGTAAAAGAAATAAAAAAAAATAATTAATTTAATAAAACTCTAAATAATTAGAATATTTATCCTAAAAATATAGGGTGGGTCATCTATCGGTTTAAATTGAAACCATCGGTTACTTCGAAGGTGGCAATATTTATGTCATTCTATTCTCTCACAAAATTCAGTCAATTATCGTCATTGAACGCAAGGAATCGATTTACGCTTGAGCAACGTTGGGATTTATTGGAAATTTATTTCCAAAATAAAGACAAATTTGGTTGGAAATTGGTTGGAAAAAATGTCATACAAAATTTGATCGCAGAGAAGGACTAACAGTGCCCGGTATAAGCAAGTTTATTACTAAAGTTCGTGAAACTGGTTTCATTGTTGATGCGCCAAGACGTAAGCATGCTCGTACAGTGCGTACTCCCGAAAAAATCGAAGATGTCTGCGTCAACTCGCCATCGTTCTCTTGAATTGAACATTTCACGCACCATGTTCTGTCGAATTTTGCAAAAAGGTCTCGGTATGATGCCTTATAAAGTTCAATTGGTTCTAGAGTAATAGCCGCATAACCATCGGCTTCGAGAAACTACACGATGATGCCGATTTTGCCAAAAAAAATCTATTCGAATGGAGATCATTTTCATCTTAGTGGGTACGTTAATAAGTAAAACTGCCGTATTTAGTGCTCAGAAAACCATCACGTAGTCTTACAAAAACTATTGGACCCATTACCAGTGACTGTTTGGTGCGGCTTGTAGAGCGAAGTCATCATCGTCCCATATTCCTTTGAAAATCAGGATGGCGTAACCATTAAGGTCAATGGAGACACCTATCGCACCATGATAACCGATTTTCTTGTACCCGCTCTTCGTGGTATTGATGTGAACAATGTTTGATTTCAACAGGATGGTGCAACTTGTCACACATCTCATGCTACAATCTATTTATTGCCTCAAACGTTTGATCGTTGTTTAATTAGTCGAAATGGTGATGTCAATAGGCCGTCAAGAAGCTGCAATTTGACAACGTTGGACTATTTTCTCTGAGGCGCCCTTAAAGAAACATGTTATGCCGACAAACCAGAGACAATTGAGTAATTGAAGGCCAATATTCGTGATGCCATTGTCGAGATATGATACCATACACTCGAGAAAATGCAGGAAAATTGGTCCGAACGCAAGAGGTACTGTGAGGTCAGCCGCGGCAGCCATAAGAATGAAATAAATTTCCATTTCTAACCGGAGCAATTGTAATTCTTAACAAAAAACTAGACTTGGCAAAATTTCAAACCGTTTTGGTTTTATTAGATTTTTAAATTTAAACTTTTAAATCGCTCACCCTATCGTAACAAGAAAAATTATTAAAATTTTAATTTAAATTCCACCACCAAATTAATCTCAAGAATGTTTTAAATTTAATTTCTTATAAATAAATTGTATTCCATTGCAATGTTAAACCAATTTATTTGATTATTTTTTTGTGAAATTATTATTTTGGTTGGCAATTATTGCCACACATCATAAATCCAACAACGTAATTAAAAAAAAAAAAATGAATGCGCCACACTTTTATTTTTCATTTATTTTTCTGACAATCGCTTTTCGCTGTATACGGCTCAGTTGCCGTTCTTATGGATTTTTTGTTCTTGTTGTTGTTACGCTTAACAGGATTTCAGTTGGCCGAGTTATTTTTTCCGTCTGATCTTCAGATAAACTGTGCGTGATTCTGTTGCAAAAAAGAAAAACAGGCACCAATCAGGTTTTATTATTTATTTTGCTGCTGCTCTTTTATTTATTCAAAGGGGTTACAAACTAATATTAAATAGTCGTGTGGTATGAAATAGGGATTCCCTTTAAAGAAACAATTTTTTCAAAACTAAAGGCGTATATATTTTACTCTCAGATTTATTGCCAGAAATTTGCAGAGACGAAATCGCTAAAGAAATATTGGAGATGTCTTACCTGGGGTTTGAACCGTGGCCTCACTCCTAATAAGACAACTCACAACTACTAAACTACGGCGACAACAGCCCTTTAGTAACTATAATCCATATTTAGGACGACTTTGTATTCTGCAAAACCTTCTTTTCTCATTACAATTAAAACTAAGTTTTATTTTAGTACTAAAAACGTTCTGTTTTTATTTGTAATCTCTTGCAAACACATTTTAAAAATTATTTTTCAAATTAATTTAATTCTCTTTAAAGGCACACCCTAAATGTTGTGGTGTTTATATTATGTTGCTTAACATTGTCAATATTTATTCGGGATTCAATTGTGTTTTTGCCACTTTGTTTTTATGCTGTTTGTATTTCAAATGAATTTGTGTACACGGGTTTGGTATGCTAAATATTTAATAAAATTTTCCGAACACTCAAGGGCAAAATAATAGCAACATCCAAATTTATAAACCTTAAAAACGAAATGAATTAAAACGAAATAAAATAATAAAATTGGTTTCAAAGTTTTGTCTTAAAATTGTTGGAAAGGGAAAGAAGCCCATTGCACCTCTCTATTCAGGATTACAACCTAGCGTACCAATGTTAATATTAAACATGAGAACTCTTCATGGTAATTGTATTTTACCCTCAGAGAAGGTTGAAGTTTTGTTCGAGTTGCGATTTAATCCAAATCATTATCAACTAGGCTAAGGCTACTTTAGGCTGTGTAAGCATTTAGTATAACGTGGTAGACTTGAAACACTGATGATCAAAACATCTTTTTTCGCACTGTCTATAGGATTCGCAAAAGCTATCTCTACGTATGATTGTTATACCCTTTATATAGAGTGGAAAATTCAAACGTTTAAATTTAAAAATGCATTGAAACAAAAAGGAATTGATTTTTTTTTTGTTGTGAAGTACAATTGTTCCGGTTAGAAATGGAATATTAATCCATGCAAATGGCTGCCGCGTTCACAATACCTCAATTTTCGCTCACTTTTGCAAGTGTATGGGGTCGTATCTCGGCAATGGCATACGTGCCTTCAAATGCATAATTGTCTCTGGTTTGTCCGCATAACACTTTTCTTTAACCATGCCCCACAGAAAATAATCCATCGGTGTCAAATTGCAGCCTCTTGGCAGCCAATTAACATCACCATTTCAGCTAATTAAACACTCATGAAACGTTTGACGCAATAAATCCATTGTGGCATGTGATGTCTGGCAAGTTGCACCATCATGTTGAAACCAAACGTTAGTCACATCAATGTCACCATGAAGAGTGGGTACAAAAAATCGAGGATCATGGTGCGATATGTGTTTTAATTGACCGTAATGGTAGCTACTATGCCTCCGCTCCACAAGCCGCACCACACAGTGCGTAATGTGTGCACTGGCTTCTGTGAGATCACGTGTGGGTTTTCTGAGCCCCCAATTGTGCTTATTAACGTACCTATCAATATGAAAATGATCTTCATCCGAAAAAATGTTTTTTTTTTTGCAAAATCGACATCATATTGCAGTTTCTCGTTGTCCCAATAAATTCCAACGTTTCTCAAGCGTAAATCGATTCAATACGTTCAGTGGAGATAATATACTGAATTTCTTAACAGAAAAGAATGACATCAGTATTGTCAGATTCGAAATAATCGATGGTTCAAATTCAAACCCATTAATTTTTACTTCATGTCAATACTCATACGTTATATGTGATCAGAAGAATATCTATAAGATGAACACAAGGAATCTAAAAAAGTTTCTGAAACACAATAAACGCAACGCAGCAATTACAACAATTCTGGCTAAGGTAAGCTGCATGCGCATTGGTTATAATAAAGGCAGCAGCGGCAAAGCATATTCAAAAATTCATTAATTCTTTATCAATGTTGCCACTAAAACATTTTTTCACTTTATATTTCATAAATCGCAGTCTTAAAACCTTTATTTCATGTCAGTTATTGTATTGGCAGCATTAATCCTCGCATTGCCAACACAAATCACCTCATTGTGAGCGTCAATTAACTCACTGGCAACGAATAAAAATAGAAATTTGACTGAAAACAAAGCAGCAAAGTCTTTGCTTGTTGTCGCACTGACTTTAAAACAATCATTTGCATATACGCTCACGTATTCTATTTTTGGGAGAGTGCTGAATTTGCTGCGTTGCGTCTATTGTATTTACAGCCTTATAGTGTGCAAAATATATTTAAAAAAGTCTTTCACTGAGCCACTAACAAATCGATTTCAATTAATTTTTAGTTTTACACACAAAATACTAATTAAGCATACAAATAAAGTGTTTGAGAAATTAATTGTAGAACAACAAGTTTATAACGGTTTTACAAATAAAATAAAAACATTTACTAGCATATCCACTTACTACGGATTTCAACAAACTTCGTTTGCTTTACCTGGAATCCAACTCAAAGAAATTCCTCCTAAAACTAATCAAATGCAATATAAACGGTTTTAACATCTTTACCTTATCGCAATACACTTGGAAGCAACGCTAAAAAAATTAATTGAAGCAATTGCTACATTAAATTCACTGTAAATTTCTTCTTAAGTGAGAGAAAATATCTACAAATTCCCAATCCCCCAAAAGTAGTTTTTCTAATTTCAAAACAAGTTTTTTATACAACAAGTTTTCTGTGTTTCTTTTTTTTTTCTTGGTATTCGAATTCATGTAAATTAGTTTTTCCTCACGTCTATGGAATATCTATTAAAAGCAGAACAAGTGATTTCAAATCCCACAACAAATTTCGAAATTTTCACAAACAACATCAATACTCGTGAAAGAAGTACGTGCTGTTCGTATTGTTTCTTCTTTTTCTTTTAAGCTGATTTCTTTGCGTATTTGTTTTTTATAGGATTATAAGCGACAAAGGACGACTTGTTAATCTACTATTTACATAGGGATTTTTGTATTTAAATTTAAATGTAGGGTATCTTGTCGCCTGAAGTCACCGTAGCCTAGTGGATAGTGTATTGGCTTATTAGACGTGTGGCCCGTTTCAAACCTTAGGTCAGACATCTCCAAGAAAACGACAAAACATATTTCTTCGGAGACTATCTCTCTGCAGATCTTTGGCAAAAACTCTGAGGGATAATAAAAATTGCCATGAAAAAGTTTCTCAAAAATTTGTCATTCAGAGTCGATTTTAAACTGTATGTTCCGCAACTCATGTATAAAATTAACACACTTAACATAAATGGTGTATGGAACTAGGTTGTAATCTTTCTATGTTATGATAGCATCAGACTACCTATTTGGCTTTGATTATGTTAGACGGACAGCCAACAGCTATTTTGTTGAGGGCGGCTCTGACAAATTTGTAATCATTTATTCAGAGAGTTTAGCCAAATCACTATGACTGGATAAAGCATTCAACAATACGTGTGCATACTGCAAATAATACTGAGGTTAAACCACTATGCGTTAGCAAAATATAGTGTAGCTTCGGCTGTGTGGCACGTAGCGCTGTCCTGTTGAAACCAAATGTTGCCAATATCCTCCTCTTCAATTTTTGTGAACAAAAATTCGTTCAACATGGCCCGATAACGATCGCCATTGACTGTAACGGCCACTCCTTGCTCATTTTCGAAGAAAAATGACCCAATTATGCCTCTGGACCAAAATCCGCACCAAACAGTGTCTCGTTTTGGGTGCGTCGGCTTTTCAATGTATGCGTGCGGGTTTTCTGTGCCCCAAATGCGACAATTTTGTTTTTTTACATACTCGCCAAGATCAAAATGAGCTTCATCTGAAAAGATGATTTTTTTTGCCAAAATCGGCATCTTCTGGTGTAGATTGTACTTTCAAATAAAAAAAGAAATTTGAGAAAATAATCAGTAGTTTTTTTTTAAAGCATTTTCACAACAAAAGTTATTTGGCGGACCCTTTACATACATACATAACAAACATAATTTGTCATTACAACCCTTCAGCCAGGATTACGACCTAGCTTCTCACAGCACTTACTTTGTGTGTGTGTTAATTTTATACATGAGTGACGAGACGTACAGTGTAATGTTGACTTCGTTTTGTTGGAGATGTCTGTGCCTGTGGTTTGAAACGTGGCTTCATGTCTAATAAGCCAACACACTACTTAATAGACTACGACGACTAGCGCGCAAATAATACGATTGATTTTATCAGAATGGGTGTTCCGTTCGAGCAACGTAATTATCGAAAAATTTATTCAGCTATGAAGCCTATTCCTGAAGCCTAATTATGAATTGACGACGATACCAATCCATATAAGATCCAAGAGCATCCAATGCGACCTGAAAAAATCATCGTTTGGTGTGGAATCGGGCCTGCGGCATCAACGGTCCGTATTTCTTTAAGAAAGGTGTTGGCCAGAACATTATTGTGCTCGGTGAGGACTATTGGTCGATGATTATTATTTTCTTTTGGCATGAATTGAATGATAACGATATGTGTATTCAACAGTACTGCGTTATATTCCACATCTCTTACGCCACTTAGGATATTGTGCACGAGCTATTTGAAGGCGTGAAGGTGATGTGAACTGGCCGCTGAGATCGTGCGATTTAACCCCGTGAGGCTTATGCTTGTGCAGTTTTCTTAAGTCGCAAGTGTATGGGAGTAAGTCACAAACGATAGCAATTCTCAAAGCCAACATAACCCATGCCATCGCTCAAATTCAGCCGGATTTATGCACCAGGGTTATAGAAAAAATAGTATTTCGACTGCACTCTACCCAGAGAAACCGTAGGGGACACTTGGGCGACGTTATATTGTACACTTCGTGATAGGTTTTTAAAGTTATTAAAAAAAAACTCTTTTAGCCTTGTGCTCTCGTTTGCCTTGTCTATTTCGAATTGATAATGGAAATCCAATTCAAACTTGAGACTGGTGGGTAAACGGTTCAAATATTTTCAATTACAAACAGAGAAAATAAGCTAAACGATGCACACATTACGGCTGTTATCTTCTTATTGTACAAATGAACAGTTGAAAGCACAAAGACGTAGGTAGTTGCAGAAGTTTTTGTTTACCACAAACATATGCAAGCTGTTTAAGCAGAAAAAACAGATTTGGGTTTGGATTTTTCATCAAACCTTCTGTAACTCACCACTCGCTTGATTGCATTAAACATTCAAGCTCACACCGAAACGGTTGCAAGTGGAAGTATTTTTATTAAAAACAAAAAGAAGAAGAAAAAAATTCGTAAACCAAATATTAATTTAATATTTGTATTGTATCGTGTATTTGTTGTTGTTTTTTTTTTTTCATTATATCAGGATTCAATTTCATATGATTTCCATACACAAAGTATTGATTAAATAAATATTAGGGGGGCTAAAATGTTGCTAAAGAAAGTTTTAAATATTTTCCACCAGAACCTCTCTGGATGTCCAAATTTCCACAACACTGCATTCTAAATTGAACCGATGGCTTGGGTTATGTTCGCTTACATCTACAGTTTAAGGAAACCTCACAAGAAGAGTCGAAGGAGCTCAAATCACATGATGTCGGTAGTCAGTTAAAATCATCTCTCATGACCACGCTCTCAAATCGTTCATGCAGAATAACCAATGTGCCATAAGCTGTGTGGAACGAAGGGCCGTCCTGTTGAGACCGCATGTCTATTGGTGTTTACATACATTCACATAAGTGGTCATTACAACTCTTCAGTCAGGATTACGATCTAGCTCCTCAAAACTAATTATGTTATGTCTGTGTTAGTCGACTGTGTTGTTGAAAGAGACCTACAGTTTAAAGTCGACTCCGAACAACATATTTCTAAAGAAACTTTTCATGCCAATTTTATTTACTCTCAGATTTTTTGCCAGAAATTTGCTGAGAAAAAATCCTGGAAGAAATATTTTTTTGGAGATGAACACCAGGTCAGGTGTTTGAACCGTGGCCCTCGTCTAAGAAGCCAACACACGCTTCTAAATACATTATTATACAAGGTGATTTGGCAAAGCTGCTTGAATAAATTACAACTAATTTGACAGATGTTACTTCAACAAGATGGTCGTTATCAACTATCAAAGATCGGAAGTCCCTGAGGAAGTGTGTGGGCTTATGAGACGTGACGCCTCGATTCAAAACCCAGATATCTCCAATAAAAGGAAAAATTAAATAATATTCCCTCGGCGACTTCCTCTCAGCAGATTTGTTTCAAAAACTCTGAGGGTAAATAAAATTTACCATGAAGAGTTTCTCAAAAAATTTATTGTTCGTAGTCGACTTTAAACTGTAGGTCCCGCCACTCATGTATAAAATTAACATACATAATATCTGTGGTGTGAGAAGCTAGGTTGTAATCCTGACTGAAGGGTTATAATGACCAAATTACGTATGTATGTATGTATTTGTGTTCTTTATGATAAGCTATTCATCATTTATTGGAATTGATCCAGTTATCAGCGAGTAGACGGAAAAGAAATTCAAATCCTTTTCAAGCTGTGAGCTAGCTTTGTAGGCTATAAGTGTATGCTATGCTTTATATGTATCCTGTTACATGGTTTCAAATATCGATACTTCTGCTGCTGGTTTCTCATGATTAAAGCTGAAATGTATACTGTGCACTTAGAACGAGAGGTCAGGCTAATTGCGCACTGGAACCTGTTTGTCTTAAGAGGTGCCAAATGTAATAAGTTCATGATTACAATATATCTGCTGAACTGACCATTCACAAGAGCTGGCTGATGATGATCATTGGCAAATAGTTACAGCATTTTTTTTTTCAAAAGTCGAAATAATGAAAAAATGGATGACAATCTGCGTTCTGTCAAAAAAAAAACACAGTTTCTCCTGTTCAATTACTTCCTTTCGGAATTTAATGAATTGCTGTTGATTTTACGAACATGACTTGCCAGTGAGCTTGGTCAGAACTTTGAAAAGGTTGCGCTAGGGATCACTTTCATTTGATATCAGTAGGCTCTATTTCAAGTTCTTTAAATCTGTATAATTCAGT
Organism: Sarcophaga subvicina; assembly: GCA_936449025.2. Taxonomy (NCBI): domain Eukaryota; kingdom Metazoa; phylum Arthropoda; class Insecta; order Diptera; family Sarcophagidae; genus Sarcophaga; species Sarcophaga subvicina. The sequence goes on from OW388084.2 coordinate 29,132,267, forward strand.
CTTGACTGAAACCATAATGGGAAATCAGTTTTGTAGGTATTCATGCCTAAAATGTATGCCTAAAATCGTTAAGGTTAAGATTCTGTCATAGTCCTGAGCGACACAATAGACTTTTATTTGAATTTTAACACACTGATGGCAATCAACTGGAAGGTCTAAAATTATTTATTTACTTGCTTAAATAGTCATTAAGACACTATAGGACCTACGACGATTCCGAACGTTCGATTTGAGAAACTTTTCATGGCAATTTTATTTGCTTCGATTTTATGCTAGAAGACTGCTAAGAGGAAGTCACCGAAAAAATTATTTTCACCTTTCATTCGGTTTTTTTTTTTGAGTTGTCTGAACCTGGGTTTGAACCAGCGGCTTTTGACTAATAGGCCAACATACTACCTATGCTGTCCCACTTTGTTTTGTTATTTATTTTCTGTTAGTGTGCAACCCTTGAGCTGACCAATTTGCTCGATGAGTTCGGTAGAAATTGGCCACGCTAACCTAACCTAACCTATTTGCTGTTCTGCTGTTTCATTACTCAAGTATTTTTCACAACTAAGCAAGTGATTGGTCTACCGATTAAGGACTAGGTTGATATTGTTGCTAATGCCATTATCAAGACAGTAAGGCCTCTATGAAAACATATTGGATTATAACATTGGGCGCAGTGATTAGAATTATTTTACATTCTGCTTTTCAAGACTTAACGCTGCCTAAAATTCCAATGGTATTCCTCGCTGATGATGATGATGATGATCAACGGGCTTTCTAGATGATATAATTAATCTTGATTTCTGAAATTAGAATACAAAATTCCATTGTTTTCTTGTGGTGTACCCTAATTGACCAAAATATATCCTCCTTGTTTTTATTACAAAAAAGTGTTTTTAAATACTCCACACGTAGCGTAGAGCCATGAATGAATGAAATTTGAAATGAATATTTTTTTTAATTATTCTACTCGAATTTGTTGTTAATTTGATTATACAATACGTATGTAAATAAAAAATATTTTTATTTAAATTTATTTTTTTATTATTATTTGTATTCAATTAATTTAATAATATTTTATCATCATTTCAGATTCTCTTTTGTTCTTTAAACAAAACAGTTTAAAAGACAAAAGCATTGTTTAATAAATTCATTAAACAGCGTATTTAAAGCATAAAATTGTGCAACAAAAACAACAAAAAAAGGTATTTATTTTCTTTTAAAAGATTATTTTATTTAAAAATGTATAAATATTTGCCATCAGCATTTAGACAATGTGCCTAGAAGTGTTTGGATTTTTATTTTCCAAAAATTTTAATTCAATTGCTTTGCAAAAATTATTTTTAATCCCGAAAATCTTTAGTGAATCACGTACGTTTATAAAAATAAATTAAATTTCAACAGGTTGTAGGTACCAGGACACCAGAAACTACTTTCAAAATAATGAAAATCAAATCAGGAAATACAGAGCAGAGTGGAAATATTGTCTTCGAGTGCTAAAAGTTTCGTAAATAAAATATTTTTCAACAATTTGATAAAAAGCTAGAAAGTATTGGATTTGTTGGACATTATTTTCAGGTATTGATGGCTGTAAAATACAAACTTAAGAAGTCAACTGATAGATACCTGTTGTTGAAGGCTCAGCTGATTTACCTTTTCTATTGATGGTTGTCTTGAAGGGCTGCCTTAGTATTGCGACCATACTCCCCTTAAACTTAATGGGATGTCCCTATAACGTCTATTCCAAGCCTATTGCCTGACAAATTTCGGAATGCTTATCACTGACAAAAATAACCATTCCGCGCCTAGCGCATGATAAAAGCATACAAGTGTTTTTTTCTGGGATGCATTAAAAAATATAGTCTTGATGGCGAAAGCCAAATTTGCAGAAATTCTTTGCGTCATCATTTAAAGCGGTTTTTAGATTGTACGACGTTGAGCCTGAGGATTAACTCAGACACGACTATAATCTTACCATTTTCAAGAAAATGAAAACTTCCTAAAGGACTTGCATTTGTCAGTTGAGACAAGTACAGTACCTGAAGGTCCAGTTGACCCATTGTATAACTTCCTAAAGGGGAGAGGATAATAGGGGAGATAGGGAAAAAGGATAGGAAGTAGGAAAGGGAGGATGAGGAAGCAGAGGAATTACATAGACTAAATTCTAAACACACAAGAGAGCGAGACTACACTCTTGAAATCTAGCACTTCTCAACCAGCCCAAACTAATGATGAATGTAGGGAGAGCCTGGATGTCGGCTCTCGACACAGAATTCAAACCCTCAAAGAAGCCCCTGCCAATTATCTTCAACCTCAACCGACTAAGGACTGGACAGTTACAGAGGAGGTGTTCGATGGTCTCCAACTCCTCCTCATCGCAACATACCCTGCTATAGTCCGGCTCCGATTTGTTTCAGATCCTTGTCAGCGATCTAAATTGGCAGTGCCCCGTAAATAACTAACCTTAAGATGGACTTATCCAAGCCAAGCAGCTACCCTGTTCTTTCACTGTCTATAGCAGGCCACAGATACCTAGAAACATAACAACCCGATCAATTCCCCCAACGCCTCTGCTCTTCCCCATGACTCATCCATTGATTCCAATAGATATTGAAATGAAATGAATACTCGATCTTGGCTGAGAATATTCGACTCTGGGGATATAATCCAATAATTATGCCCTGAATTTATACCATTATAAGTCGCCGTAGTCTAGTAAATAGTATGTTGTCTTATTAGCCGTAAGGGCACGGTTCGAACTTCAGTTCAGACATCTCCAACAGAACGAAATATGAAAAAATATATCTTCGGCGACTTCTTTTCACCAGATTTCTTGCAAAAACTCGGAGAGTAAATAAAATTTGACCTGAAAAGTTTCTTAAACAAAATTTGGCATTCGAAGTCGCCCCTCATGTATAAAATTAATACAACCAACATAAATGGTGTGAGAAACTAGGTCGTAATCCTGACTGAAGGGCTGTAATGACCAATTATGTATGCATGTGCTTTAAAGAATAACTGGAACTTGATCCTAACGCCCGCAACTTTTATGAAATACTTGTGTTTCTTGTTTGGCACACGATTGGCTGACGATTGACGATGGGCTATTGCACAATGCATTGCAATTGTATTTAAATTCAGCTTCTAGCCTCAGAATTTATAATGTAGGGGTCACATTCAAATGTCCTGACTTTCTCCTTTGAAACTTATTTTGCTATTTCCACACACAGATGAGAAAGAATGGAAAGAATATGAAGTCTGTTCGTCTTTGGTTTTCGCAGTTAATTGAGTATGTAATGATTACGTGGCATGATATGGTTTGTTTGTGGCATGATATGATTTTAAAGACATGTTATTATTAAAGGGTAAGTTAAAAATGTTTCTAAAGATTGGTCGCAAAAAAAAATATTTGTTATTGACAGTTAATCAGAAATAACCACAGAGCGTCACGTTGAAAACATGGGCTACTTCATATACAATACTTATGAGTAAACAATTTAATTAATTTTTGATTGTGATTTCTATAGAGCTAGTGCTACCCTTATTATGACCACTTCTGTATCGTATACTAGTAACCTATGCCTCTCACTTTCTATAACAAATTAAATAGATTTACTCCAGAAATAATTGCATTTAATTTCGATTATTTAATTAAAAAATATTTGAAAAAGTTCATTACGAAATCAAAATATCTACGTACATATTTAAAATGTATTTCAAATAACATGAAATAAAATATTGACAGAAACAATACACTGAATGATAAACAAAACAAAAATACTACACATATATTTACTTATGCAGTCAACAGTAAATAAAATAAATTTAATTTGCACTTCAACTAATAAAAATTTAATTGGAAATTAAAAATTACAACAACACCTACTACCTAACTAACTAGACAGTGTAAAAAATAATTGAAATTGTTTAAATTGAAAACGAATTAAATTCAAATGAAAATGAAAACAAATTTTCGCATACGTATGAAAAATAAATGAAATTTTACTTCTCATTGAACATTTAATGACTTTTTAAGCCGTTTTTATTCAGAAATATTACTGAAAATTATTTATTTTGTTGCAAAAATAACTAATTGTTGTTGCTGTTGGCAATATTGTAATGGTTTTTCATATTACTGCACTGTTGTTGTTGGCAGTGTTGTAAATTAGTTACAAATGTGCGGTGATTCGTTATTAATTTATGGCAGCAACTTTTTTTCTGTTTTATTAGATTTAAAAAAAAGCACACACAGTAATAACAACAACAAAAATTAAGCAGAAATAATTTTTCAACTTGAGTTCGTGGAAGAACAAAAGTTGGCCTGTAATAAAATTAATTAAATTTGTTACAACACTCCCCTCTAATGGTGGGAATATAGAGAGAAATAGGAAGGGAAAATTCCCATAAGGGTAGTGATTTGTTAAATAAACTTTATGACATGAAAATAACATAATGATCTGAGGATAAGTTAGGATTTTAGGATGATAATAACAATTTAAACGTTCGTTAAGCGCTAATTTTACTTTACTTTATTTGACTTTACTTTACTTTGCTTTATTTTACTTTACTTTACTTTACTTTACTTTACTTTATTTTACTTTACTTTACTTTACTTTACTTTATTTTACTTTACTTTACTTTGTTTTACTTTAGTTTATTTTACTTTACTTTACCTTACTTTACTTTACTTTATTTTACTTTACAAAAAATTGTGGCCTTAATTAGAAATCAATACTGATATTTACATATGGGTACAGAAGATTTTACGCCGACAAAATCTTCATTTCCTTGAGCTTGATGTTAAATTAAGACGAACCACTAACAAGGCAACGGTCGTCACATTATTAACAAATAAGAAGATCTTTTCTCATCGTCACTGGTTTAACATGGTGAGCTTGAGGCAAACTCTATTCTGAATAAGTGTAACGTGCATCTACTGTGCCCTGCCAATAGACCCGTTACCAAGCTCAGGTTATTCGTGGATGGCCTGATGCATGAGTCATCTTCTTATCGGAATTTTTCAACAAAAGTTTTGATTGCCTTAAACTTGCTTGGTTAGAGTAAAAAATATGTCGTTCTCTATTTTTCCTTTCGTTAAGCATACCCTTTCAAACAGCCTCCGCCACTCTACAGAAGGGTTCTGGTCCAACTAAGAAACCTTAAAGATCTTCTGCTTGCTCATTGGCAAGAATTTTCACATGAGTTGGCACAAAGCAGAGTAATCCTATTCACCAGAAAATCCCATATTATCCTCAATTTAACCTCATAAGGCTCAAAGGCTCAAGTGCTTGAATAGCAGCCTGACTGTCTGACAGTATAGCTATGTCCTATCTTTTGTATTTTCTATTCCAGTTGATTTGATCACATCTTTCGATGTTATAGAATATCGCTTGGAAGATATGCACGACTTTGCCCATGGGTTCGGAACATTTAATTCTAGGATTAAGTCTTCTACTCCTATCCCAGGATTCGTTCTGTAAAGGGGACAATTAAGAAAGGAAATGTCATTCAATCCCCTAATGAATTTCATGTTATATTTGTCTCCCATCATTATAAACATAGTCTTCAAAGCTGTGATCTTCACTACGATATGCAGCGGATTTAAATAAAACAGAGCATCCCCTGCTGCTGTTGCGCATTTTGGTTGTTATGTTCTGATTGCTTTGTTGCGCTAGTCTCTGTTTCATGTGGCGCTAAATTTGAGCTGTTTTGATATTCGCATTAGTTACAACTGGTCTGACCATCTTGGTATTCATCAAATTCATATATCCTGCAATCTTGTTATTGCAGCATTCTTTATATTAGAGAAATGAAGGATGTTAAAAAATAAGAGATTAAAAACCACCGCCTTTTTATAAGAAGGGCAGGGAACTGACACATGAAATGAAGTATTGCAGAACCTGCAGAAATCATTTAAGGATAGAAGTGAGTCGTGTCGAGCAGAGTCCAGCAATGTTGCAAATACTCTCTTGCTGCTAGCGAGATTGATCTCCCATTACAACAAATGGATAATATAAAATTGGCAACCGGAATACCTATGCCCTGTAATATGTCGGAGATTGCAAGCTCCGTATCGACCTGACCAACAATGCAATTTCTAACAATATCCCTTTATCCCATCACAACCGGCAGTTATGTGTACTCGAGTGTATTTTGATAATCAAAGCTATCACTTCAACCTAACCTAACTTACCCTAACCCTATGTCTCGGAAGCCATATAAGAGTTACCTTTGAATGATCCCAAATTTCCCTTAAAAATCCTCGCCATTCATGAATAAGAACGAACTTTGAAAATACATTCGTTAGGCACATAATTGCAGCCTGGCTGTTGATGTAATTTAAAAGATTTTCAAGGAAAATCGAGCCAGCCAACAGGTATTGCCCTGCTTTCAAAATGGTCATGACCGCAGCCAAGAAAACACTGCAGTGATCAGGCAATCTACAAGAAAGCTCACTATCAGAACCCTTAATAAATATAACACAGCCCATCCTGTCTAGTATTTTTAAGCTTTGAGCATAAACCTCAAGGGTCCCACAAAAATCTCTGGTTAGAGTTTGCCAATCAAATTTTCTATTCAGAAAGTTATATGAATGCATATAATCTTACTGGATTAACCTATGTCTTCCCATAATAGCAGCATCTTTATAGTCCAGGTTGGGCCAGGTTTTAACTGCATTGAGTTGTACGGCCATCAGCTGCGTCTGCTGTTTTAACAGAAGGTCAAAGGGGAGCCAATGTTGTATACCAAATAATGCCTTGGTTGGATTGAAATAAAAGCACTGGTGATTAGCCAGTCACTTGCATACTCTATCAGTCGAGTTTGGTAGGTTTTCCACACTGTACAACGAACATGTACGCCATAAAACGAGGTTGGTTTAAGGAATTGTTATATAAAATTCCCGAATAAAAATAGTACAGTTCACCATGCAATTTCCATTATTTAAAAAATAATTACATTTTGTAAGGTATATTAATATTGTGTGTGTATATGTGCATATATATTACTCACCGATTTCTCAATAAGTTTAATTCAGAGCAGCTTCAGTCCAATTAATTCTGAAAATAAAAACAAAAACTTATTATTATTTTTTTTATTTATTTTTTAATACGAATATCTTTAGTTTGTCTTGCAACATTTCCCTTTAAATTATTCTCAGTGTTCGTACGGATAAATACAATAAATCTACCCTGAAAAGCTTCAATAATCCTTGATATCTGATATTCCAATTTCATTAATACAAAAACATTCTTTTTAATTTTTAACATGTCCTTTTAATAATAAGATGTCCTTAAAATCATTTCATACCACATACAAATAATTTCACGTACTCATTAAATACTCAATTAACTGGGAAAACAAAAGGCGAAAAAATGATCATCTTTCAATTTTTTCCCATCTGTTTTACATTCCATGAGTGGCTCATATAAGTTTGTTTAAGTGTAACAGACAATATTGATATATAAAAATCCTGTATAAAGAATAAAAGATTCTTTCAAACTATGTATGTAAGTGTGACGAAATAATAAAAACATGTCGAACAAAAGAAGATGAACAGAAAAAAATGTTTTTTTTGTAATAATTATGGCTGTACGATATCACAATAATAATGATAATGATGATATCATTTGAATACAATATGTTTCAGTGTTATTGACATACAATATGTGAAATTAAGATTCATTTTCATTATTTTCACATCATAGTTAATTAAGGGAGAAGAGAAAATTATTAGAATTTCTTTTTTTCTGTCAATGTCATCATAATTTGAATAAGATTTTGTTGTTGCCAGACATCTCGAACAAAATGAAACATGAAAAAATATTTCGTAACAACTTCCTCTCAGCAGATTTCAAGTAAAAGCTCTGAGAGTAGAATAAAATTGCAATGAAAAGTTTCTCAAATTTGTTTTTCGGAGTCGACAGTAAACTGTAGGTCCCTCCTCTAAGGATGAAATTAACAAACAAATTAACAATTTATTTTAGTTATTATAAGGATATATCATACAGGGTACGAAGCGTGAAGTGATGACTATATGCCCAAAAATCCTATGTTTGAATACAGCAGATGATAAGCAATTATTCATGCTTTTCTGAATTAAAATGCGATTTCGTTCGTTTATCAAATATTCATATAAGGAATTCAGTGCTCATCAAACACGTCCTGATGTGTTTTATATGAGAAATTATTGTCTTTATGGGAGCAATTCCAATATCGATTTGATGCCTCTAACTGCGCTCAGTCGATGGAGTGTCTGCAAATCAGGTATTCGACCGAATGTTGCATAGAACAAAATTACATATGTACAATCCTGAATTCAGTCAGGATTACGCCCTACTTTCTCACAACACTTATGTTGTGTGGGTTAATTTTAAACATGGAGGGACCTACAGCTTAAAGTCGTGATCGAACGACAGATTTTTTTTCATGGCAACTTTTTATTTACTCTCAGAGTTTTAGCCTGAAATCTGCTGAGAGGAAGTCGTCGAAGAAATATTTGTTCATATTTCATTTTGTTGGAGATGCCAGTCCTGAGGTTTGAACCTGGACATTGCCTACTAGATTACGGCTACAACTTGGACGGCTATAGCGTTCAAGAATGCTGTTCAACGAAATTAAGGTTCTGTTTGAGAAACGTTCGAGGCACTTCCCCCTCTTTACAATCGCCGTAATCGTCATACGAAACACTGGTTCAATAAACAATAGACCAACACTTGAGCTCCAATCAAACACAAGATCTGTCGAAAACATTGCCTCTGCCAGTGAGAAAATCCCGGGAGAATTCTTGGCAGTTGATTTCACATTGCTCAGAATAATTCGACTTTACGCAGACAACAACTTGCCGAACATTGTTTTGGGCCTGGGGCCAGCATCCGTACAAAATTCAACTGAACTAGGAAGTAAAAGTTCACAAACACAGACAATGACGTGTGTTCTGTGAATGGATGTGAATGAATGCTCATCTTCATCAATGAGATTTCCTGCTGGATGAACAGGTAGATGAACAAACAAAATTTTTAATTTTGAAACGACACCAACCCCTATGAGATCTAAGAGCATCTAATGCATCCCAGAAAAGGCACAGTTTGGTATAGATTTTGGACTGGTGGCATCACGCATATTTTTCTAAGAATCAATACATGCCACACAAATCATTCCACATGGGATATTCTGCACAAGCGATTTGGAGATCTGATCGTCTCTCGTTGAAGGGATATGCAGTGGCCACTTTCTTACATAGCAGCTGTATGTAAATAAGCCATAGCAGATGTTTTCCATCCAGAGAAGCCGTGAAGGACATTTGAACAATATTATATTCCTCGCATAATGGCTTAACTAAGTCTCTCATAAGAATACAAAATTTCGTAAATATCTCACAAACATACATACATATATACATACATACATCCATACATACATACATACATACATACATATGTACATAATTGGTCATTACAACCCTTTAGTCAGGACTGGGAACTAGCTTCTCTCACCAATTATGTTGTGTGTGTTAACTTCATACATGAGTGACGGGACCTACAGTTTAACACGTTGACTGCCGTTTAAATTTTCAGAAAACTGGCATAGCAAGCCAACATTGACTTTTGTTCTTTTCCCAGAAGCCATTTATTGATACTAGCACTGATATAATACGATTTTATTCGTACCTAAATGGCAGGTTTAGTGAGTACGTGATAACTCGTAGTTGGCACCCTAGAAGGGAACACAATCTAGTCGGCAGTCAATGTTTTAAAGTCGACTTCGAACAACAGATTTATTATTTCCTCTCAGATTTTTTTGCCAGAAATCTACTTAGAAGTCGCCAAAGGAAAAAGTTTGTCCTATTTCGTTTAGTTTAAGATGTTTGACCTGGGGTTTGAATCGCGGCCTTACATCCAATAAGCCATTACACTACTTACAAGACTACGGCGGCTTCAATATCTCAAACACACTTTGTTTTATTTAAATGTAAAAATACGGAGTGCTTAATAAAAGATCCGATATATGTACGAGTATGTATTGCATGTATGTATTGTACGCAAAGGATGTGAATTGTGTGCGTCATCAGTTTTGTTTTTCGTATTGTTTGTAACAAATAATTGGTTTTATGGACCACAACTTATAATTTGTTTGTCTTAATAATAATATTTTCCTTTGGCTTGGCATTATATGTGTTTTTCTTAGGAAAATCTAGAATCCAATACAATGATAGATACCCTATCATTTGTTAGCGTAGGCATATGCCAACCACAATTATGTTCAACATTATTTATTTGGGCATATAATTGATTTGTTTGAGAGGCTAGTTTGTAATCCTTGCCAAAGGGTTGGAAATGGCCAATAATGTCTATGTACGAGATGTCTGTGTATTATTTTGTTTCCATATTAAATTGTTTTTGTTCGGAATTCTATAATGAGGATCATATCATGATTGTTAACATAAATGCAAACAATTGAAAAGAAATTTGAAATTATTTCTGAATTTAAGAGATGTTTAATGACAATTAAATACCAAATAATGAATCAAAAAAAAATCTTTTAAAATTGTGACCCCCTAGTGTATCAATATCAGCATCATCTGTATTTATTTTCTTTATTTATCTTGAATTTCCATACTGAACTCATATATGACCTGATGATTTGGCATTACATTGTGTTGTATACTGTGTTGGCAATTATTTTTTAATAATTTCTTTTTTCTTGTGTATGATTTTGCAATTTGTGTCAGTTTTAATAACAATTTTATGGCTGTTAATCGAATAACCCATTAACCGTATAAAAATCAATTGAAAACGTATGGCACACAAAGCAAGTATGAATATACGAAAAAATAAACGAACTTTTGAACTCTCAATTGTAATCGTCCAATCAATAATAAAAATGGATTGAAATAAAAAACAAAAAAACGCGTTGAATTAATGGGTATTTATGAAATTTAACACAAGCCATGTATAGATATGCAGTTGAAGCTCAACTGTAAAAGAAAGCTGGCAAAATGTTGCAGAGTTTTTTGTTATAATATCGTTAGAAAGTATGAAATATACATCACAATTATGGTAGTGTGTTGGCTTATCAAACGCTAGGTCAGACATCACCAACAAAATAAAATACGACAAATATTTCTTCGGAAACTTCCTCGCAACAGATTTCTAGCCATGAAAATTTCGCAAATAATCCGTTCTGAGTCGACTTATGTTGAAACACATAAGTAGAGTGAGGAGCTAGGTCGTAATCTTGACAGAAGGATTGTAATCACCAATTATATATATATAGTATATGTATAGCCTGCAATGGTGTTTTTTCAAAAAAGACTGATTAAATTACAACTAATTTGATAGCTGTAAGTTCAATAAGGAAGCCCTCGTCAACTGTCAAAGTTCGGAAGTCCCTGTTGAAAGATGCGATATTAATATGTTTATCAATATCAAAAATATATTTACGTACATATGTATGTATTGTTATGTTACGTTTACCTTTTAAAAACGTTTAAAATATGAGCTCGTAGATTGTAAATAAAATAAAAATAAATTTGTGTTTAGTTTTAATAAAAATTCTTTATTATTCGCACAATTTTGTCTGCCACTGTTCATAACTTGATGTAAACGACAACAATTGCCCTTTTTTGTTATTGCTCTGTATATATGCTTTGCATAAACAATAACAATTACTTCGATTATCTTCGACAGATCTTTGTAACGGAGATCTTCATGACTTCGCCTTTTCGAAATCTCTATAAACTTAAACATCGTTGTTTACATTTATTAATGTAGAGTTGTTTGTTTTTTGTTTACTTGTTTGTTTTTATGCTGGTGCTTGTTATATTAACCAGTAAAATAATTTGTAAACAGGTTTGTTTACTGCATTGTTTTGTTTTTGTAGCTTTTATTTATAATGTTAATGTTAAGCGATGTAAAAGCAAAACATCAGTATCTTGCTTTTTCATTTTCGTAACAATATGTTATTGTTTAGAAAGTATCTGTGTGCGTGCGTATTTACTCGATTACATTTTTACCATGAATCTGTTTAATTAATTATCATTTTGATGTTGTGAATAAAGTTTTCGTTACGTTATGTTCAAACATTGCAACCAAACAAACAATCGAAGCCAAGTAAATTGCATAGTTTTACTGAGCATTTATGATTTCTACAGAAATTTCCTATAAAGATACGATTATTGTTTTCGACAATGTCGTAAAGTTTACATAAATTTAAAACATATTTACACACAATTCGATAAATATATACAGTAGCGTTGTAAACATATACTTTTACGTAACATATGTAAGTGTATTTGTGCGCATAAGATATTTTCCAAAGCATCTTAAAGTTCAAATGTTTATGTCTGCCTCAAGGCAATATGTGATATGGAGAAACGCACGTTTTTTATATATTAGGGAGGTAACATATTGTCATGCAGTTCTTAGGTTAATAAGTGCCGTACAAAACAAAAAAATATTCTTTGTTCTCCTCTTCTGCGTTCTTACTGAAGCTTTGGGTTAGGTTAGAATATGCATAGCGGATCTTCCTTAAAGGAAGAAATTACAATTAAGCCAGAATTTGCATCCATCGTGATACCATAATCAATATTCAAACCGGGGATCAGACATACCCTAGATGAAACCAACTAGAATCCAAAACAAATCTTATTGGTGCTTTAATCTCTATATCAGAGAGTCCGACCAATAATGTCAGAAAATGTACGGACATGTGAGATTAGCGCGTATCTTGCCGTCCACAAGAAAGTTCTCTCGTGAAAGCACAAAAACCTCCATATTTTTAATACCAGAGCAGGGCACGGTCATATGAAGTGAAACACAGCTTCATTTGACCAATTGCCTATCAAAGGGACAGTGGCCTGTGAAACTCGCAATTAATGTGCCTTTGCCATGGATGGACATTGCGTTTACTAACAGGAGAGAGTCGGCTTCTCTTTTACCCACATGTGTCTAGTAGAGTCTAGCACGTATGTATATTGCAAGTACTCTCTTGCTGCCAAAGATATTAAGCCTCCCTGTAAAACGAGGCTTAACTGAGGTTATAGGAATACCTATGCCCTGTAGTGGCCGTGTTCGAGTAGGTAGTGTATTGGCTTATTAGACGAAAAGCCATGGTTCGAGCCCCAGGCCAGACATCAAAACAAAATACAAAAAGTATTACTTCGGCGACTTCCTCTCAGCAGATTTCTGGCAAAAACTCTGAGAGTAAATAAAATTGCCATGAAAAGTTTCTCACAAATCTGTCGTTCGGAGTCGACTTTAAACTGTAGGTCCCGCCATTCATGAATAAAATTAAAACACACAACATAAGTGGTGTGAGAAACTAGGTTCTAATCCTGACTGAAGGGTTGTAATGACCAATTATGTATGTATGTATGCCCTGTAACATGTCGGAGATTGTGAGCTACGCAACAATCTGACCAGCTCGTCAGCAATTCAATTTCAAACGATATTCGTATGTCCTGGAACCCATATAAAATTTACCTTTGAATGATTCGAAATTTACTTAAGCAATCTTCAGCAATCCATGACTGACATTAAAAATACGATTGTCAGGGAATTAATCACAACCTGATTGTCAGAGTAAACCAAGAGATTTCCAGGGTAAATCCCGCTACTTATGTTAAATTACGCCGCTTTCAAAATGGCCATAACCTACACCCGGAGAATACTTGCAGTGATCAGGCAGCACATAGGAAAGTTTAATATCAGAACCCTTAATAAATATACTACTACAGTCATACCATGCACCTTGGGGTCATCGATAGTGACCTCAAGGGTCTCATTAGAAACCATCGGATCTTTAGAACAGAAGAAGAAGTCCTTGGGTAGAATTCTAAGTACAAATGTTTCATTCAGAAAGTTTTAAAGCAACAAGGATGGTATTGAATGTGTATCTATGTTCAAATCAAATCAAAATAGCCACAGGATATAACTACAATGAGTTTTGCTGCCACCATCTCAGCCCTCTTATTAAATAGAAGATCGGAGAGAATCAAAGCAAATAATGCCTTGGTTGGAGTGGAACAGTGTACACTGATGTTCAGAACAGCGTACTGCCTGCGTACTCTGTCTATCAGACGGTGCCGAACACACCTTTCGTCTATCAAACATATACATCAAATAGCAGGGTTGGCTCTACCACGGCACGTCAGTGCAAGCATGTACAGGTCCTTTGCAAGCTATAAAGCGCTATTGTCACTTTGTTCCTGCATAGTTACCCCTCTTGGATAAGGAAAGTTACTTTATGTGGAAATAACATCGTTCAAATGTTCTCTACGGCTTCTCTAGATGGAACGAATTCGAAACAGCTTATTTGCACTGAGTTGCGACCTAAGAAAACCCCACTACAAAATGTCTAACGAGGTCAAAGCGGTTAGTTCCTATCCTCAGGAGCTCAAATAGCTCGTGCAGACTATCCAATATGGCATCCATGTGCGGAACGTAGTGACTCTCAAAAAAGTGTGCACATTTGATACCACCAACCCAAATTCTATACCAAACTGTGGCTTTTTCGGGATGCATTAGACGCTCTTAGATCCCATATGGATTGGTGTCGTACCCAATTCGATAATTTTGTTTGTTTACGTACCTATTCATCCAGGAAAGAGTCTCATCGCTGAAAATGATCTTTCAATGAAAATGAGAATCAATTATCTCTTGGATAAGGAAAGTTGAATTCCATTAAAGGATGGAATGTTGAAAGTAGGTGTCTTATATCGCGAGGTAAAAGTCAAAAAATCCGTTAAGCAAGGATTGAAACTTAAACCATACGATAGGCACCATTCATGTGGATCATGCAGTACTCTAAGAGTATGCCAAGAGTTTCTACCACATTAAACTTAACGAACAAAGTACCTTCATTTGAAAAAAGTCTCTTTCGTTTTGTCTTATCTTGAGCCTCCTTATTCGGTTTTTGGATGTGTAAACATTAAATATTTCACAATTTATTTGATTTTATTTATGGTTTTAGAAATTTTCTTCATCATTAAATATTTGATTGTCATAAAATATAGGATTTAAATTCACACACATACATATAAACATATAAAAATAGATTTAACAATGTAAATACACATGCATTCTTACACTTTATGAGTGTTATTTGAGCAGGATTAATAAACTTGATATTGTATGCCACCAAAGAAATGTTTTTCTTGCTCTGTATATAGACTGCTGGCAACAAGATAACAAAGGCAGCATAAAGTAAATTTTCCAACCATATGGAGTGATAAAATCCCAATAAGAGAGCAAGCATGCATAGTTTAATGTGTTATACGGAAACCCTTAAGAGAGATTTTAAATAAAGTTTCTAAAGGCGGATCATTAATTGCATCATTATTCATTAGAAATGTTGCCCTTTTTGTTGTTATACAATACATGGCTTACAAATTTTAGTTTTTCATACACTAAACAGCCTTAGGATATGTGACGATGTTCTTTCCTTTTATAACTCAACTGTTTTCAATTTCTTTTATTTTGTTTACTACGAAAACAGTTCCTCGGGACTGTTTATCTTTTTGGGTTGTCAATTGAAAGTTTTTCTTGCCTTTTTTTTATTTCTTTACGATCCCATTACAATGAAAAGGATAACGGCAAAAAAGGACAACAAATTTAATCGCCTGAAATAAATGAAAACAAATCTTATAAGAGAATAACTTTATTTTATTGAATAAAAAAAAGGGAAAATAATTGCAATCTTTCGTTTTTTGTAGGGCTCAACAGAACATTTCTGTTTTGCCTATAAAAGTTAAATGAAGGCACTGTCAATGGCAGACACAGGAAAGTTAAGACGTTGGGGGTATAGTAAATAAACCTGACCTTTCCCTCAATTTTATTTTTTAGGGACTATAATGCCTGAAGCAAAATATTGTATTTGAGTTGGAAATGAAATATTTTTCTTTGAAACCCGCCCCTTTTAAAAATGTTGGTAGGAAAGCAAATGTTATTAAAAATTAATTTGAGAAGCAATTTCATCCAGGATAAGGGAAATATGGGCTAGAGGATGGAAACAAACTTCAAGCGGCAAAGTTAAGCTCCAATTTATTGAATTCTTATGGTCATATAACTAAAATTTTATTAAGGATTGTGAAGCAAAACAAACAAGTTTTTAAACAATTTTTATTGCCTGAAAATATTGCTCGTGAAACGCTTATGAAACCCAATAAAATTGAAATATTTAAGACGCAGATCATAGCCAGAAATGCAGGGGATTAAATACGTGAATACTAAATGAAAAATCTCAAGGCATATGGCAATGTCTCTCCACGAATTGCGTGTATAAAAGGAAATCATCCAACATGATCTGTTACAACCTGGCGAAAAAGGAGCCACAAACAAGTGTCTCCAGCAACTTATGCTTTTCGTCAGACACTAAAAAGTACGTACCTTTAGATTTTCTACTCTTAATTTAATCCTCCGTACTCACGATTTTTATAGCCCACGTGAGCTCATGGTTTAAACCCGAGATCAGACATCTCCAACAATACAAAATATAAAAAAATATTTCTCTGGCAACTTCCTCTCAGCAGATTTTTGGCAAAAACTCTGTGAATGAATAAAAATTGCCGAGAAAGAGTTCTTAAAAATCTGTCGTACGGGATCAACTTTAAACTGTATGTCCCGCCACTCATGTATAAAATTAACACACACAACACAAATGGTCTCAGAAACTAGGTCGTAATCGTGACTGAAGGGTTGTAATGACGAATATAATGCATGAATATAAAGCAGACTATACAGCTCTTTACAGTTCTTAGAAGATTGTGGAGCTTAAACGTTTACTTTTCAGCCTGATTGCTTTCTAATTGTTATAATGCAATGGGCTCAACATTCTCGCTGGACGCTGGACCTCCAATTACCTTGGATGTAGGCAGGCATACGTTGAGTTTAGGGGACAAAAGTCCTCTCACAGGAGGATAAAGATGGGTGTCCCACAGGGGGAGTCCTGTCGCCTATCTTGTTTAACATCTACTTCACCTCACTCCCAACACCACCTCCAAACATCTCCTTGGTTTCTTACGCGGACGACTGTATGGTCTTTTCCTCGGGCGTTAACATCGACGAAGTCAGCTCCAACATAACGACCTACCTTTCGTCCTTGGTGGAATTTTTTCGTGAAAGAAAATTACGAATATCTGCACCAAAATCAACGGTGTCCCTCTTCACAACATGTACGAAGGAAGTAAGAATAACGTTAAACGTCGCAGTGGAAGGAAACATCATTCCCACAGTTAGGTACCCAAAGATCCTCGGGGTCATCTTCGACAACTTACTTCACTTCGCCGCGCATGCGACTAACATCAACGCCAGCGTGAAGAGAAGAAACAAGGTCCTAAAGGCTCTGGCTGGCACCACATTGGGAAATGACAAGGAAACCATCCTCTCCACATATAAGGCTATCGAACGGTCTCTCCTCAACTATGCTGCTCCAATCTGGACAACATTCCTGAGTGACACACAGCGGAGGGCACTACAGACGTCACAGAACAACGCCCTACGAATAGCCACAGGATGCGTGAGGATGACTAGTATAGACCATCTCCATGATGAGACGAAGATGCTGACGGTTAGAAGACACAACGAGCTGCTAACTAAACAATTCCTCATAGCCTGCTACCAATCTTCCCATCCAAACCACCACATAGTCTTGAATGATTCCCCTCCTTGCCGCATAAGACAAGACCTCACTATCTACAACTCAGACATTGTCCACCTCATACCCTCAATAACTGACACACTGTCCCTTCATAATACCATCGTCGCGACGGCCAGAGACGAGCTCATCCATAATAAGGTCATTAATCGGCACCCACCACCCATAGCCGATTCGGAAAGGCAGCTTCCAAGAGTCACGAGAACTATTCTGGCCCAGCTCAGATCAGGATGGTCGAACTTCCCGAATAGCTACAGGGCTAGGATTATTCCGGGAACCCAGGATAGCCGCCCATTGTGCAACCAGACACCACACGATACTGGCCCTACGGCCAGTAGACCTATGGCTGAACCCTACGACGACAGCTGACTTTCTCGGACTACCTACCACATGACGTTGACAACACACACATACAACCAACAACAACAATCCCATCTCCAACCCATCCCATCCCCACCAAATTACACGGCACACAACCAATAGAACACATAAACTAAAATTATAATCCATCTTTATGTTACATGCAGGGAAAAGCTTCCGGAGACAACAGCCGAACTGTTACAACAACATTTTCCTAAAGGCGTAATTCCTTCATGGTAATGAAGATGGTCGCCGTAGCCAAGTAGCTAGTGTGTTAGATGTAAGGCCACGGTTCAAACCCCAGGTCAGACATCTCTAACAAAACGAAATATTTTCTTCGGAAACTGAAGCTCAGCAGATTTCTGGCAAAAACTCAGAGTGTAAATAAAATTGCCATGAAATTGTTTTAAAAAAATCTGTCGTTTGGAATCAATTTTAAACTGTGGGTCCCGCTAGGCACTATGTATAAAATTAACACCCCCAACATAAGTGGTGTGATAAGCTAGGTTGTCATCCTGACTGAATAGTTGTAATTACAAATTATGTATGTACGAATGTATTATGGCATCTCTGATGACCCTCTAACACTTTACTGCACTTGACTGAGAACTGTGAACGTATGATAACGTTGATTAAAAACATTGAGCAGCTTAAAAACAGTTTTATATTCCACCAATGCACCTCCAACTATTTACGAACCACATACTAAAATACAAAATAAAAATCTACAATTGAAACCAAAGTCTTAATTTAAATAATTCGGAATTAAATCTTCAACATTTTCAAACTAAAATTCAAATTGTTAGATATTGCGTTGTACTACATATTAAAGAACAAAAAACTATATGAACAGCATGTGGCAGTATAAATGTGCCGCACTATATGTATTCCATCTGTTATTTAAACAAATTATTTAAATTTCAATAGAAAAATATGTTTATCTGTGTCCTTTCTTTTTTATGCTATGTATGGCAAACAAATTTTTGAGTCAACAGTAGTAGGCATATGAGTTTTGTTGGCTTGAGTTCAGTTTATTCCGTTACAATCATATTCATATCCTTTATATTAAGGACATATTATTTTATTTCAATTTCGTTGTGTGTATGCCTATGATTTTATGATTATTGTTCTCGTTATTTCGCTTTTATGATTGCTGTTGTTGTTTTGAAAATCATTGTGTAGAATGAAAAGTTTATTTTTCATTTATACGGCAGTCGAAGGAAGAGATGAACATTGCTTGCCAACGCCCACCACCCTTGCCATTGAATGTATTTATTCAATGAAATAAATGTCTCTTTCCCTTTCTCTCTATCTGCATCTCCTTTCTCTATAACTACAAGCATAATTCAATTTCTTCCTTAATTTTGAAAATTGAAAACTTTCGAAGCAGACAGACTGAAAGGCAGATCCTTAATTTTATGCTTAACAGAGTGTACAATGAATAGCTGATGTTACAATCGACAGACCCTTGTCGGTATATATGTACATACATATATTGTTACGACAACCAAAACAAATCAAACAACAACAACACATTGTACACAAACAACAACATGAAATCATACGAGAAGTGAAATCAAAACAAACTAAGCACAGCAAAAAGTAAAAAGATAAACAAGACATAAACAAAACATACACATCGTAAGGTAAAAAGGAATAAAAGAATGAATGAAAACGTACAAGAATGAGAACAAAACGCTGCTGAGAACGCTGCCAGTCAACAGTGATGCGTTGTAAGTCATCATTAGGAGACTGGGCCGTTAAGCAAAGTACTCTTGAACACTGAAAAATCGATCTTCGTGAGTAATGATCGTGAATTAAATTGATAGTGGAAGGGAGAATGCAATAGATAGAGAAAAAAAACCGATAATAGCGCAATACCTTTACCGTAAGTATGATTTGAAGACTTAGATTTATCATTACCTACACGAGATTTCGGGCCGTTGTGGAGCCTTTATTGATTTTCATGCACCATGTGCTAATATCAGTGTGATTATAAGCTAATACAGACAGAACGCAAGTAGATGGATTTTCTGATCGCTACTACACTCTGATCCAGTCCCAATAAAACCTTATTTTCTATATGCCACTGACTCATACATATCTAACTACAAGTACTGTTCTGGTGACAGTAAAGATAAATGCTGTGTAACCCCAAAAAGGATTATAGACACTCTGGAAAAGGATTAAAGACACACTGGGAAGCCACAGGAAAATTCGAAGCTCCAGTGTAACTTGGAATTTTTATTGATAATAAATTGGATTTTATATTTCGAACTACAGACTTCTGGTTGGATAAGCTGAAGAGTTTCCGGGAGGTTTATGCATTCATTCAAAATGCTAATTAATGTAGTACAGTAGCATGGATACTAAGCATTCGGATATTTGACTTTCGTATGGGCTGTCTTACTACATATCTACATACATAAATAATTGGTCATTACATACCTTCAGTCAGGATAACGACCTAGCTTCTCACACTACTTATGTTGTGTGTGTTAATTTTATACATGAATGACGGGACCTACAGTTTAAAGTTGACACCGAACAACAGATTTTTGAGAAATTTTTCATGGCAATTTTATTTACTCCCAGAGATTTTGCCAGAAATCTGCTGAGAGGAAAGTCGCTTAAGAATTAATTTTTCATATTTTGTGTTTGTTGGAGATGCCTGACCTGGGATTTGAACCGAGGCCTCATGTCTAATAAGCCAACACACTACCTAGTTGACCACGGCGGCTTCAATCTACATCTCTTCATATCCACATACATACCAAAGATCAGCAATGAGTATTCAAAAAGATGAGTAGATTCGAATCATACCTTATAATTTATGATAATTATACGCATTCATACTTATTTTAATGTCATACTCATACTACTCATATTCTAAGTTTGAAGTACTCGTCGTACTCATACTTAACAACACGTATGATGTTGTTGATTTCGACTCTCCTTTACTCAACATTTACAAGAATCACAAAATAAGTACGATTCGCGTACGAACACTACAATACTCACTACAAGATTGTGTGTTTGCTTTGCTTGCTGTCTTTGTCTTTTTATTTCTTTTTTTCTTTGTAAATGCAACAACAACTAAGGCTGTAAATTTTGACGAATGATTCGATACACTCGAATCATTTATGAGTATTATAAGTATTTTTCTAAATTTATGAATCTGAATGAGTAGGCGTATGAATCAAACATATTTCGAATGTTATGAGTTTGATGTCAACATTGTACTCATACTCATTGCAACCTGTACTAATAAATCATTGTTGTTGTCAGTACGAATGAATCAGAGTAGTTGAATTTCAATACTGTTGACTCATTAATACTCAAAATTTCATGAGTACTTATGAGTAGCGAAAAAACGATTCATTGCTGATCTCTGATACATACATACATACTTAGTCATTCAGTCCTGACTACGGCCAAGCTTCTCCCACTACTTATGTTGTGTGTCTTAATTTTATACGTGTAGTAGGTCCCTACGGTTTAAAGTCGACTCCGAACGACAGATTTTTAAAAAAAATCTTCTCACTACAATTGCAATTTACCGTCAGAGTTTTTTTTACAGAAATCTGCTGTGAGCAAAGTCGCTCAAAAAATATTTCATATTTCGTGTTTGTCGTGTTTTATTCGCCAACACACTTCATACTAGACTACGGCGACTACTCAAAAACTCAACATAACTTTGTTTCCTTCAAATTCGACTTTGGAATCGTATAAGGAGGAGCGCTGATACGTTTTTCCATAATTTATAATTTATTTAGTATTTATTTAAAAGAAATAAGCAAACAATTATTTCTTAATGCTATCCATTGATAGTAATGCTACACATACATAAAGATCACTCAGTGACATAAAATCCACGAATACTTTTTACATGACCCAATATCTCTAACAATAGCTTTGAATGTGGATTAATTTTTGAGGTTTTCTGTCTGATAATGTCAACCATTACAAGCATTTACAAATTGTTATAAAATAATTAGATTTTAGCCAAATAATAAAATTTATTCAAACGAAACGTAGTTATTTGTGGTATCATAAATCAGCATACCATTGAAATTTATTACGAACATTTCGATTAGTTTTTGAGTTTGGTTTTCGATAATGGGATACGGTATAGAACGAAACAAATTGAAATGTTTATAAAAACACTGAGAAAAATTATACATTTTTATAAAACTTGGCTTGAAACTCTTTCTCAATTGTCAAATAAAACAGAATTCGGTGTCCATTTTTAAGTAGAGATTAATAGAGACTGAACAAACTCCCACTGTTAGTGAATATATGAAATAACTCTACTCTCTGTTGCTCTCTCTCTCTCTCTCTATTTAACACAGTTTTATTCTGTTGCTGCTGTTTTTCTTTTTTACAATATTACAAAACAAACAAAAACATTCCCACACCATAAAAAAGGAAAAAAAATTGAAAGAAAACTTAGAAAAAATAATGTGAGTGTATGAAAGAAAAAACAATAACAATAGAAGTGTTTATAAAAAGAAAAACTATAAAGAGAAAACACATAAAAAAGGAAAATAGAAAAAAAATTCAAATGAAAACAAAGAAAAGAAATGCCATAAAAATAAACAAAACAAAACTCACACACACATACTCAAACCCATTGCCATATAATACATTTACGAACACTAACAAAGGTTAATCACCTCCAGAGGCGGCCATTAAAAAATACTTACAAACACTAGAACAACTTTAACGACAACTAAAGAAAAAAAATAAAACAACAACATTAAATCTGCATGAATCTGAGGGGGCTTTTAAACATACATATATTAAAGCACAAACACATATATTTACACATTTATAGGCTTACATATATACACAAATATGTTCTCTTTTATTTACTAGCCGACATGCATACACTTTTACACGGTTTTATTGAAAATATCTGCCATCAAATATTTTATTTAAGCTTCATTTGAGTACATTTCTTCTTTATAATTTTTCATCTCTCTTGCTCTACTGTGCCATCAAAACCGTGATAGTGATTGTAATGAAATTTTTCTTCTCTCGCGCTATCATTCTGGCATTTTTACTGGCGCTTTTAACTTAACACGTCGATAAATATTTTATTTCCTCTCTCTCTCTGCATTCAATTTTTTTTTATAACAGAAATCATTTGTTTTTTATTTACGACTACGTTTGTTAAAGCTGTTGCTTTGCAAAAATATTTAGTTCACTTAAATCTGTTTGAAAAGAACAAAAACAAACTTAAATAATAGTAAACGCGAAAGGTTGTAGGAAAAAAACTGACGGAGAGTAAAAAAAAAATCAAATGATTTATGGCAACGTAAAAAATAAAAATTCCTTTAAACTTAAAAGACTTTACAACCAATCACTCACTACAACCCCAGGGCGATAAATTTCGCCAATTTCGCATAGACACCTAGAGATGAAGAGTTAAGCTATTGAATACCTAGGAAAAGATAGACAATTGACTTGATAGGTTAGGTTCGGTTAGGTTAGAGGACGTATACTTGTCAATTAAGACAAGTACAGCACCCGGAGTTCGAATTTACCCATTGTACAACGTCCTAGTTTCTCGCACTACTTATGTTTGGCGTGTTAATTTTTATATATTAGTGGTGGGGACCTACAGTTTAAAATCGACTCCGAATGACAGATTTTTTTGAGAAACTTTTTCATGGCAATTTTCTATTTACTCTCAGAGCACGTCAGTGTTTAGCTCAATAATTTTTCAAAAATGGCCGAAAACGCTATTTTTAAGGGTTTCAAACCCCTTTTTCTCGAAAACCTGACGTGATGGAAAGTTTTTGAAGCGACATTCGTTTAAGGCGCGCAAAATGCCTTGGGAAACACCTGGAGCCATCTGATTTGCAAAACCCATGCAGAGCTGTGTAATCAGTATGTGTGGTAGAAGTTTGTTGCAGTATGAAGTGTGTTGATTAATTCGACGTAAGGCCAAGGTTTAAACCACAGGTCAGATATAGCGAATAAAACGAAATATAAAAAAATATTTCTTCGGCTACTTCCTCTCAGCAGATTTCTTGCAAAAACTCTGTGAGAAAATAAAATTGTCATGACAAGTTTCTCCACAAAATCTCTCGTTTGGAGTCGACTTTAAATTGTAGGTCCCGCAAATCATGTATAAAATTAACACACACAACATATGTGGTGTGAGAAGCTTCTTGACTGAAGAGTTTTAATGACCAATTCTGTATGTTGGTATGTATGTATTGCATATTCCTTCATAGATTAAACTGTCGTTATTATTACTGATTACTAAGAAGGATCACAAATCTGGTAACTCGCCCAATGTTAAATCTTTTGTGGTATAAAATTTTTCTCAATAATTGTCTTTGTATTTCCACGATATCAAGAATCTTAAAGTGGCTTTATTTTCTAATAACAGCCTACATACATAATAGGTCATTACAACTTCTCACATCACTTATGTTGTGTGTGTTAATTTTGTACATGAGTAAAGGGACCTACGGTTTAAAGTTGACATCGATCGACGGATTTTTGAGAAACATTTCATGGCAATTTTTGTTTTCTCTCAGGGTTTTTGCCAGAAATCTGCTGAGAGAAAGTCGCCGAAGAAATACTTTTTGTATTCTGTTTTGATGTCCGGCCAACACGATACCTACTAGACTACGGTGGCTTCAAATAACAGCTGTTGCACTGAATATGTCTTCTACTGAATAAGAAAGTCAATACTTCAGCATTTTTTTTCTACATTTTGTAACAAATTGTCATGTTTTAAAGATTTTTTTATGACTCACTTCACTTTATACAATGAAATGTCTTTCAAATCACAATTAAAGTTGATTTCTATAATAAAAGAAAAATCTTATAATTTCCAGTATTTAGTGAATGATTTAGTTGGCTTCATTTTCCATTCTTTTGGCCTTTTTCATTTTCTCTTTTTATTGACCTAATTAAACAATTTCTGACTGAAATAATTTAAACTAAAATAATACGCCACTGAGATTTTTATTTTCTTAATGTTCCAGCAAAGAAAACAAAAGCAATTATAAACAATAAATTAAAAATATTGTTGAACATTTAAATGGCCATCTTAAAAAATATGTATTAAAGCCCAGGGGAAATGTTATTTTAACGTAAGCGAAGAGTATGGGAAATGATTTAATTTGTCTTCAGTTGCCATACCTCGTACTACGTTGTTTTTATTGTAATGAAATGAAAATAATAAATTAAAATCACCCTCACCCTCATACGCTCTCTGAATCGAATAATATTGGCCATTTTAAAAATGCAAAGAATATATTCAGCCTGCACCGGGATATGCCGGCACAACAAAATTGTCATTAAGATTATCGAATTCGAAAAATAAAGAAGAATATTCAGGAAAATTCATTTTTCTTTTACTGAAATAAATCAATAAGTTTGTTTAGTGGCTAGCAAAGGAAATGATGAGAATTTTTATGATTTCCTGTTGCAATTTTTACAATTCTGCTGCATCTGATTCTTGAACGACTAAGGCGGCTGGCTTTAGCGCAACAGAGAAAGGAAAAAAAACAGTCCCAAGCCGATGGTATATTATAAATGACCATTATAATGCTTAAAATAGTAAATTTCACTAATTATCACATACGTACATACATTACCCTTAAGTTGTTTGCGTTCACTTTATATATCAGAGGCTAGACCTCCGGAAGTCGCCGATAAAATATTTTTTCATATTTCGTTTTCGGCTCACCGTGGCTTTACATCTAATAAGCTACCTTCTAGACTATGGCGATAAAAACTTTGTGAGTGAAAGAAAATTGCCGTGAAAGGTAGGTATGTAGAAGTGGCAGTCCCCTGGATGGAGTCATGAGCGGACACACTTAGGCCGCACACAGGGCTTATTGTGATACCACAGCTCCACATTCTCCCCTATTCCAGGAACCACTCGGAGCTTCCAATTAAGCGACTCAGACTGCCATTATGCATGCATGACAGTTCATCTAGGTCCTCCATGTAGTAGGCACCCAGGTACCCCTTTCTCCTCTGACCAAGTGCCGGGCATGTGCACAGTAGGTGAAGAATAGTTTCATCATCCTCCTCATCTCCACAGCTTCTGCAGAAATCATTCGCGAGGTGTCCAAGACCAATACGCCTCGCATGCCTTCCTATAATACAATGCTCCGTAATAACCCCCGCCGTGCGCCTCCTATCCAGCCATGACCAGATTTTTTGCGCCGTTCTGCCCTTATCCGAAGCTGCCCACCTACTGTTGACAAGGTCCACGATTGCATTGTCAATTATAAGCCTGCAGGTATCCAAAGGATCCTTAATGTAGAGATTTCATCAGAGGGTCCGTGTCGTTCCTTCGGTCGTGCCCCTTCTGGCCAAATCATCCGCTCTGCAGTTGCCGGAAATATCTCTATGTCCCGGTACCCATGTGATATAAACATCATATGGTTCGCCATCTCATTGAGACACTTGCGACAGTCGTACACCGTCTTGGAGTTTATTACACTAGAATCCAATGCTTTGATGGCCGCCTGGCTATCGGATGATGGTGATTTTTCGCCTGTGAACATTTTTGTCCACAATAATTTTCTCCAAAAAAAAAAATAAAATGCCGTGAAAAGTTTCTCAAAAATCTGTCGCTTTAAACTGTAAATCCCGCCACTTATGTATAAAATTAACACACTTAACATTAGTGGTGTAAGAAACTAGGTTGTAATCTTCACTAAAGGGTTGTAATAACCAATTAAGTAGGTAAGTATGCATTAAAACTCTGATGGTTACCTGCGATACAATTAAATACGTCTCTTAATGTTAATCCAGTTAACCCCATTATCTTAGATGCTAACATTTGGATAGAAAAGGTCATGTTATGGAAAATAATTCTAATCAAAATGCTAATGCCTATCTAAACAAATAAAATAAACTTTATTTTCTCTTTTGTTTTCTTTACAATCTCAATTAATTCTTATGATAGTAAAATTTAAAATTCATTTTTGATTTTGTTGTACAACAAAAACTATAAGTTTTAACAAAAATATTATATTGTGGGCCATAATCATTAGATGTTCATTAATTGAAATGACAATTTTTGGGTAAGCATAGCAGAAAATAAAAACCAAATTTTTAGAAAAGGTAGACGAAATGTGAAGTTTCTTTCCACACTTCACCTTTTGGATAATTAAAACCACCCCCTTTGGATGAATCAACCATATTAGAAACAACCCTTAACCCAAAGGGCCAAGTGTTTCGTTACCAACTAATGAACAACAATACAACAACGTCAGCTTAAATTTAAAACATTAAAAATTATGACTCTTGTAAGAGTGATTAGAGAGACCTTATCAAACATTTTATAGGGGGAAAAAAGGATAACAAAAGACCTGAACAAGAATTTCCTTTTTTTGTTATTTAATGAGGATATAAAAACTATTTTAGTTTGCCTAACATATTTATCAGCTGCTTCAAAGTCATCAAATAACACCAGGTTGTTTCCCATCTACTGTTCTTTTACTCTCCACAATCATTTTCAGTTTCATTATGAATCATGAAAAGGTAAGGAACGTATGAAATACAATTTTACACCTTCCAGCTAAAGAATAACAATAAAAAACAAGGATAAGAGAGTGAGAGAGGGGAGTGTTTGAAAGGTAAGGGGATCCACACACTCAAATAAACACGCACGAAATTCAATGATTAACAAAGCAGTACCAGCAGTCACGTTCTTAGTCATAAAGGATAACAAGCCAAAGGAAAGCAAATTCACACAGACACACACTTCTTATTAAAGCAAGATTATTGTGCTTGTGTGCTTGTATTTGTGTAGTACGTGTGTGTATACCCCAGTGTTTAGAGGGGGTGTATAAAACCGTTACACTTTGTAACCAAATCAAATAGAAATAAGAGAACGTGTCAACGTTCCTGTGATAAACGAAAATTCATAAACGTTCATTAACTAGAAAGGAAGAGAGAGAGAGAGGGAGAAATTCTGTGAAGGAATAAAAAGGAAAGAAGAAGGAAAATAAATTCAAATTTGCTTTGATGAAATTTTGGGGCTTAAAAATTAACAAAAATTCAATAACTTTCAATAGTAAATTGGCTTAGAAGTAAAGGGTCTTACAAAAGGCGTGTGTATGAGATATCATAGAAAATTTTTAGTCATTAAAAAGACCTGGTAATGCCATTATGTGTGCAACATAATATCGATAACATAACATAACATATATATGGAATAGATTCTCTGGTTGGAGCTTATTTGGAGTTTTAAATTTTCATTGACTATCAGTATTTCAAACAAATGTGTCGTTCAGGATCGACTACAAGCTGCCCCCATGGATTAAATTACATGGGTGATGTGGGAAGCAAGGTTGTAATCCTGACTAAAGAGATGTAATGACCAATTAAGTTAAGTAAGTAAGACAACTACTCCAAAGCGAATTCGCGTCTTTGTCTATGGTTGCTTTCCATTAGTTCGGGGGACAGATGAATATTGTACGGAACCAGGTCCAAATCACAATGCAAAATTTGACAATTTTTGATATGCAAAGAGCTGAGTTCTCGTAAGCACAGAGAAATTTATTGTCGCGCATTCCTTATCCACACTGTCGCAGACAGTGGAGGTGGTTTTCTGCAGATCATGCATTTCGTCGACATATATGTAATAGTCTAGTGGGTAGTGTGTGAGTTTATTAGACGTGAGACCAGTTCAGGCATCAACATAGAAATATGATAAAAAATTTCATCGGGGACTTCCTCTCAGCAGCAGATTTCAGCCAAAAATTCTGAGAGTAAATAAAATAAAATTCCCATGAAAAGTTTCTCAAAAATCTGTCGTTCGGAGTCGACTTTAAAACTGTAAGTCCCGCCACTTATGAATAAAATTAATGCACACAACATAAGTGGTGTTAGAAGCTAGGACGGAATCTTGACTGAAGAGTTGTATGACCAATTATGAATGTGTGTATGTGTAAGTGTTTGCCAATCGTTTAATGAACCAATAAACTCAAATACTTTCAGCACTAATATCCATTCATAGTGATTTAGCAACGTAGCTGGAATAACTGACAAGATGAAGATTCTGAAGATTCTCTAAAATCTGTCATTCGGGATACACTTTAAACTATAGGTCCCGCCATTGTCATGTATAAAATTAACACACACAACATAAGTGGTATGATAAACTAGGTCGTAACCCTGACTAAAGGGTTGTAATGACCAATTATGCATTTCATATGTAATTTGACAGATGGAGCTTCAACAAGATAGCCGTTATCAACTGCCAAAGTTCGGATGCCGCTGTTAGAACACTCAATATAAAAAGAATAACACAGGAATGGAATCGGCTGGAGTTACACGATAAGCTAAGAATCTTAAATGGACAGTAAAAAACAGCATAAAGACAGCAGTTTAAAGCCAGCATAACATGGGAATTTCTTGTGGAAAAGCGGGGTAACGAAACAAAACTTTGTTTTCTTTATTAAAACTGAAGTCTATATTTCTTACTGGAGTTTTTACCTCTTAAGACTAATACTTTGTTTTAATTTCAGAAATTTTTTCCTCTTTTAAAGGGTTACTTGAGAATTTTTTTTTAACATGAAATAATGTTTGCGATGAACATTTAACAACAACAAGAATTTTTTTTAAATATTTTAAATCCCTTGAAAATGAATGGCTGTGAAAACATCAATATTTCAGGCAATAAATAAAACTCGTCGTCCCCTAAAACTGTGCAATATTTTTTTCCAATTTTTATATCCTTTAATTACGGCACAACGTCTAGTGGATTTAACAAAATATGGGGTTGATTTTGGTTCCCCCCCCCCCCATTTATTGAAAGGGAATGTACAAAATGAAAGTGCTTTGACAGACACTTTCATTGCACATTTCACATTTAGGGGGAAAATCAAAAATTCCATGCAGTAAATATATTTGCTGCAAATTTAGTAAAAAAAAACACTGAGAAAATAAATGGAAAAGGTGGTGTTTGTGAATTTACTCAGGATACCAACAGAAATAAAAATTTAAAAAAAAAAATATTTTTTTTAATGCAATTTCATTTGAATTCTCTCAATACACAATAACAACTCAAAGAAGGATATTTTTAATGACGTTTTAAATAAAATTTGTTGATGTATTAGTAGACATAAAATCCTGTTGTTTTATGTACGACCACATGTATAAGGCTTTTATTTTAGGAACAAAAAAATTAAAAGAAATTTTAAAAAACCCTTTAAATGGCAGTCTTTTCTATAGAGGTTTCACTGTGCAGGGTATTTATACTGCGTTATACTTGAATGTGTGCGGCTGTCTTTACCACTTTTTCATAAACTTCACAAATAATTCTCTCCACTTAAAAGACTTCGTCTTTGGCAATGTCACATACACAAGCAAACATTAATTATTAATACAATACAATTACAAACACACAATACACCTACACACAAACACACGTACAAAACGATAAAAAACCCGTTAAGAAAACACATTCATTGCTGAACAAATAGAATTAAAAAGGAACGTGCAAAAATTTATTTTCCTTTCATGTAATGGTGGTTGTATATCAAACCTTTAATGTTTATTGTGTATGCAAGTGACAGAGAGAGTCAGACAGAGAGTTAGAGAGATAGAGAATAAGAGAGTGAATTGCAGCATTTGTTATAAAATAAATAAACATTTATTTTTATGAGAGTGAAATAAAAGAAAAAAGAAAACAAACTACTACTAACAAAAATAAACCATACAATTACACTCTTCACACATACACATGCACTTACAAAACACTCGCTCTGTGAACGACAAACTTTAAGCCATCCACACATACAACATAAGTTGTTTGGTGGGATATGAAATCAAATTTTTAATTCAATATGGCCGATATGAACTTCAACTTCAAGTTGAACTTTTTATTTCATTTCGGTTTGTGGTTATTTTTCCATTACCAGTGCTCACTCGAGAGGTATAGAAAGACGTAGAGAGTTTAGCTAAGGTTGGCATTATGGACAGCGGCAAAAGGTTGTTGCGTTCATTTTTAAGAGCAAAAGCTTTACTTAAACTGGCAGTACTGACTGTTAATAAAGGGTCCTCCAAATGACTTTTTTTTTGAAAATGCTTTGCGTCGGTCTATTTCTCATCCAGTGTCCCGATGATACCTTTTAAAGAGAACAGCATTGCTTATGGCAGCTTCGCTGTAAAGCAACCAACAATTTGATAGGTTATTTCCTGCTAGAAATAATTTAGTTCTCGATTTATTTGCTTAAAACTAAAAGGAGTACAAGACAATTTTTTTAAATTTCTGTCATTTACTACACGAGAGTCCATTGATGGATAATTCTAATTCATCAATACCTTCTGAAAATAATCCCTTATTGTAGCTCTTCTCACAGTCACTATATATTACACGAATTTAGTCCTTACACAATGATAATATAGACTGTGGTTGTGTTGTTTTTGTTTTTCTTTCTTAATCCCCCTTTGTGCTAAACTCGATTTCATTTATCTTTCACTTAAGCATACTGAATGTGATTGTTTGTGTGTGCAAAAAAGTAACCCAGTGTGCGTGTATTTCGGAGTATTATTGCAAGTTTTTCTCTGTGCTCTTTTCAAGTACAAAATTTTATTGATTTTCCTTCGCAACTTTGTGCTGCACTACTTGGCAGCGCTGTTCTCTCCTAAAACTTTTATACGAGCAACGGACGACAGCAGTATGTAGCAAAATAATGGAATTAACGCAATGCCTTTGATGAGAAACAAGAATAACAACAACAAAATGAAAATAAACTCTTCGATATTTTTTGAAATGACTCACACAGGAGGTGGAATCGAAACTGTGAAAAGGAACTGCTTGTCTCTCGTTGTTTAGTTTTGATTGTATTTTCTTTGAATGCGAGAGTATGTCTGTATATGTACGAGTGAGTTTGTAATGAAATAACGGTATCCAGTATTGGCGTCGATAAATGCCAGGCGTATGAGTACGGTAAGAATAACAGTGGACTGTAGAATTGAATACTTTCAGGCTAAAAACTGCGGCTTATTGAAGGAAAACAAAACTTAGGCATTCTCATCTCATCATGTTGATGCTACAGTTGTTGGTGTTTATTAAAAAGCAAACATCCCTTGTGTAGGAAAATTTTTCCATCCCGTTACGATTGTTATTGTTGTTGTTTATGTTTTTGATTCTGTTCTCATTGAATTTGATTTGCATAGAAGGGTAAGTCGTTGGGCTTGTCGTTTGTGTGTGTTTTTATTGGAAGTTTGGTTTGATGGTAATTGTCCGCGTTTGTTTCGTTTGGGAACGAAGTTAAGGGGAAAAAGTCTAAGGTACTCCCTATAGCGGAATGCTTAAGAAATAAAACAAAATTTCTGTTCAATTATTTAAAAACAACTCAGCATTCTTTTCATTGTCATATCGGTTTAGAGTAGATAATGGAGGACCGAGGGTAAGCTTGATAAGTACAATGAGAACTGTGAACCATAAGTTAATTTCAATGGTAAAAATGTAGCCCACTTAATTTTTTTATAGCTACACCTTAATGAAAGATGTCCAACGCTCCGTTGAGGTCTCTATAGCCTGAACAATTAAAAAGATTCATCATGTGGTCCAACGCTTGAAACATGTCTAACGCTCCGTTGAGGTCTCTATAGCTTAAACAATTAAAAAGATTCATGATGTGGGCTTGGTCGATCGACAATTAAAAGTGCAAAGATTGAGGTATACAGGCACCTCGCATTACTCAGTGATTTTAATTCCAAATAAGAAAACGTTTCTTCGGTTAAAGTCTACTTTGCGCCTAATCAACCATAAACATAATCGTATAACAATTTTACAGCAGTTGTTGACTGCAATATGTACTCGCTATTGCACCGTTTAAATCAATAAATGGTTAATACTGTGTCATTCTATATAGTTTCTATGACAAAAATCCACGAAATAATTTCATAAACCAAACCAGAAGAAATTGTTTGTCGGTAAAGTATTTGGCTTCAACGACAAGACTAGCGCACTAAGAAATTAGTTCAGATAACCTCTATAAATCTCACTTTTTAAAAAATATAAAGCAATTGGAGTAATGTTATACGACGTACAGTGGTGGCCTTATAATTAGAAACGATGTTTCTGGAACAGAGTTCTCTGGAGTGGCGAATCTAAATTTAATTTGTCCCAATCTGATGGAAAAACTTATGTAAGACGTTCTCCAAACAAAGCCTTTGATCCCAGGTACACAGTGAAAACTGTAAAACAAATTAACAAACATACATGTTGCTATGTCGTTTCTAATTATAAGGCCACCACTGTACATAGGACCTCAGTATTTTTTTTTGTTCGTTTAAATATATCGTGGTTTTATAGACAATTCCTTACATTTGCAATATTTCTTAATATTCGGATACGTCAAAATTATTTTCTATTTACTTAAACCAATAAAAATTGTTATTGCTTCAATACGCGTTCATGTGCGTTCACATGCGTTCACTTCCGTTTTCATGCGTCCCTGCGAAATATTGCCATCTATTTTAAATAGATTTTCTATATGTTTTAAAAACCGTCGAGAAAACTGATTGCAATTTCCAGTCCGATTTTGTGAACACGTTTGCTGCTCTTTTGAATCATAAGAATTTAGGCAGAAGAAAGGGGGTTACCTTTCTTCATACAGCTACTGTCATCGCCCCTATCATTTTGAATGACCATTTCGACGTCTCCGTTCTATACCATTCTAAGTCGAAAAAGTGTGTTTTGAGTTATGAGCTCTCAAAGTTTTCACGCGACATACAACTATATGTGTATTCTAAGAAGATTTTTCCCTATAACTGCGGAACGGATCGGCGCATCTTAACCAAATTTTGACAGCATTTAAGTAAGAGAACGTAGAATTGAAAAATGTAAGTACACTTAGAACGTTATAGAATGGAGGCGTCGATTTGACGTCTTTTGATGTGTATTTGAAGTTGACGTAGTCTAGTAGGTAGTGTGCTTATTAGATGATAGCCTGTGATTCATGACGATTTCACTCCAACGGTCCTCTGGCTAAGAGTAAATAAATTAGTTATGAAAAGTTTCTCAAATCTATAGTTCGAAGTCAAGCTCCTGCCATTAGTTGAAAAAATTACGCATACAACTCGTATGGTTTGAGAAACTAGGTTGTAATCCTGTCTATGAGGATGTAATAACCAATTAAGTGTCAAAATAAAGTTCCTGAACGAAATGTTTTCTCTGTATTTCAAGCCTTAGCCACAGGAGCTACTAGCTGAAAATAGTTAAAGGCTAGTTTGGTGCACGGAGAGAAGTGAAGTTAAGTAACTTCGTTGCCGCAAAAAGTTGTAGAGATACCTGGCTGAAATTTATATCAGTTCTACATGATTTCTGCCACATGTCACGAAGTTGAATTGATTTTTTAAATTTTTAAGTTAAAAAGATTTCGCATCATAAACCTTAGAATTCATGAATGCCTTCTTGGCCTATGAACTTATCAATGTTTCTTTTTTGTGTACATTTTTCGAGTTCTTCTCTACATGCCGAGAGAGTAAATATGAGGTTGTACGTACGTGTCCATGTATTTTTTTGAGAGCGTCTATGCTGTACGTGTCATATCATGGTATCTGAGTGCTTCCGTGTTTCCATCAAGTCATAACATGAAGACGAAGCCATTGCCGTAGTCATTGTCATCAACATAACCGTACACATTGGTAATGATGATGATAATGATGATGACATTGTTAAAGGCAAGGAAAATTGGAAAAAGAAGGAGAATATCTTGATATTTTTATTGCTCGAATGCGGTGTCAGTAATGAGGTATTCTTTGTTATATTTGAAAAAAAGCTGAACAAAAAAACTCCCGCAAATAAAAAATTCTTTGAAAATTAAAATGAACAGCTACTACGATAACCGTATGTGGAAAGATAATAAAAATAATCTCATAATATTTTAGCTTTTAGCCGGTAGTAAAAGCCTCAACACATTGTTGTTGTTGGATGCTTGAAAGAAAATTGCGCCTACTTCCGTTGCTACAACCAACAACAACAGCAATAGCAATAAAATGTGTTAATGTTTAACGCTTGTCATTATTAACGCCTCGTCATGGCATCAAACGTTGCTAACAAATATTCCCATCATATATGCCCTGTTGTTACCTATTGGATAGCGCACATCAGTACCCTTCTCATGCCAGCGTGTAGCAGTTTTCCTAATGCTTTTATAATTTCTTTACACACGCCAATATCACGTTTAATAAACATTGACTGTCTCGGCTAATGGGATTTGAAGTGAATTTGCGAATATTTTTAGAACAATAACGAGCAGTACGTACAAGAATGTGTTGCGTTCAGATCTGATAAATCCTTGTGTAAAAATTGAAATTAATTTTTAACGATTTGATTTGAAATTTCAAAGTAATTGAAAATAATTTATTTCAATTAATTTCGGCAAGTTTTTATTGCTACTGCTACTGATATTGTTTCTGCTGCTGTTTATCTTATTTTAAATTAGCAACATTTTATTGGCATTTATCTTTACGCCTCATTTAACATAAAATTAATTTTTGTTGTTTGAATTTTAACAACCTCCTTAAATTACACATAAAAAACCACGACCATAGAAGACCCAAAGAAATGCTTTCAGTGCTTAAACTGCCAGAGAACATTAAGAAAAATTTTAAGATACCTAAAATTCGTTTCCTTTATTATTGGATTTTAAAATTTAATTAAAAATTCTAGCCGGTAATGTTGTTGAATATTTAATTTGCAATATCACCAGTGTGTGAATGGCAAGGTTGCTTTTAAAGAAGAAAGAAAAGTACGACGTACAGCTCACAGACATTATAAAGGGTCCGCCAAATAACTTTTTTTTGAAAATGCTTTAAAAAAAAACTACTGAATATTTTCTAAATCTGTCGCATTTGGGGCACAGAAGACCCGCACGCATTCATTGAAAAGCCGACGCACCCAAAACGAGTCACTGTTTGGTACGCTTTGTTTGAGATGAGTGCGATTTGAAACGAGTGTCTAATAAGCCAACACACTACCTACTGGACTACGGTAACTTTATAAATTCTGTACCATAAGTTATGCTCAATTGTTTTAAAGCTGGGTTTGCTTATCCTTATAACAAACTCGAAAGCAAACAAAGAATCACAGGCAACATTGCAACGCAGTTTTAATGACTCAATGGAAATACATACCCTAATTTCTTTAATAAGCACCTTTGCCCTCTACAGTACCCTTTCGAGAAGTCTTTAAATAGTTATCGGATCAAACACGAGAGTTCTATTCTATTTTTGAACGGGTATAGTTGTTGTAAATAATAAAATGATCAGATTGTGTGAAAGGTGGGGTTTTCTGCAGGAACGCATGAAAACGCATGTGAACGCACATGAACGCATATTGACGCAATAATATTTTTTTATTATTTACCTTGGCTAGGTAAATAGAACATAATTTTGACGTTTCCGAATACATATTAAGAAAAATTGCAAATGTAAGGTCTTGTCTATAAAACTACTCGGTGTACTTGAATGCTTCTTAAGACACTTAAAAAAAAGTGTTGCTTTCAGAGAACATTGCAAGTGGAATTGCTATGCAAAGAACACCAAAAGCAATAAATTTAACAAGAAAATCTCTTATTGTTTTTTACTTTGTTTATCATTCTTTTCTGAGAACATGTCTTCTGTTGTATTTTGAATTTATTTGCTTACGGGGGAATAAAACTTTTCAATTCAGTTTTATTTCTCTCAGTTTAGTTTTATGCTCATAAACTTTTTTCTTGTTGTTATCCATTTCACGAAAACGTGTTTCTAATTAGGTTAGAGGCGATTTGAAATTGAGTCCTTGTTTATGACTTTTCTGTGAGAGGCAATCACAAGTACAAAAAGAGACAATAACTCCAATAAGAGAGTTTAAAAATACAAGTTCACCTCAGGCCAAATGGCAGAATAAAAGCAAAAGAAATTTGAATTGTAAAAGCATTAAGAAAAAGAGAGCAAGAGAGAGAGAGAGAGAGAGAGGACAAGAAATAGATTCTCTATGGTTCCAGCATTATAATTTAAAGGGAAGAACCGAACAAAATAAAAACACACGCATACAAAGAAGGAAATGAAAAAGAGCAGACATTATCTGCTGTATTGAAATTGCATTTAATTTAGTCTCGTCCATATGGCGCCATTTACTCCTTTGGTTTTTTTGTTGCTTAGTCGTTTGGATTTCGTGATAGTCTTTCGTTGCTTTTCTTGTTTTTCTAAATATTCATGCATTGTAGTGGTATTAGTAGCTGTCCCAACTGTTGTCGTTGTGGTTTAATTTTTTTCTTTTTCACAAACACTACTCCAGTACTACCAAAGAGCGAAATGTTTTAATTTTAATAATGACTAGAACAACATAATGAATTAAATATTCATTAGAACCCCCCCCCCCAAAAAAAAAAAATTTGTTTTGTCTTCTGTCTGTGTATCTTGTTTTGGAGACCATTTATTGCCTTTTTATAGATTTGCCTCATATTTAAAAAGCAATTCATTTATTGTTTATGTTTTTGCATTGTTATTACAGTTGTTGTAACAAAAGTTTATTAAAAACAAATTATAGAGGACATCGTAGTTTTTCTCCCTTTTGTTGGTAAAATTTTTTAGAATTTTTTTGTGGGCAACTTTTTTTTTTAACAATTTTGTTGTTGTTGCAAAACTTTTGATTGCCCACTAAAATGTGGTGGATTTAATTTAAATCGAAAACAAATGTTGAGTTAGCAAAAAAAAAGCCATTAGCGTTTCATTCTGGTCGAATCAAAAAACCCAACAATGGTTTTACAAGCTCTGCTTAGGTTCTTACCATAAACACAGCATAACACAGTGAATCCAAAAACATAATATAAATTTTTAGTGAAAGGAAAAGGGCAACGTACTATTGCTATTATTCATCCTTTTAATAAAAATAACAAAAAAATAAAATAAAATAAAAGTTTTGTGTAAAGATATGCAGAACGTTTTACTTCTTATTATTGTCGTCAACAGCTTTTTTATTACTGAGAGTGTACGATCTAGTCTAGTAGGTAGTATGTTGGCTTATTAAATATAAAGCTTCGGTTCAAACCCCAGGTCAGACATCTCTAAAAAAAAACCTCGAACATATTATAAATCCTGGCAAAACAAAACTCAGTGACCCTTCTTAAACCATAAAAAAGTTTACTTTGAAGGACACAAAGTTGTGTAGAGTGTATGAGTAATCGCCGTAGTCTAATAGGTAGTGTGTTGGCTTATTAAACTTGAGGACATGGTTCAAAACCCAGCCCGGTATAACGAAATAATAAAACAAAAACGGTTTCCCACACTTATTTTTTTTTTGTTGTGAAATACAACTGTTCCGGTTAGGACTGGACTATTATTTCATTCATATGGCTACCGCGGCTGGCATCATTGTGCCTCAATCGATCAGAATAATTTTCGTTCATTTTTCGAGTGTATGGGGTCGAATCTCGGCAATGACATCACGAAATTGTCTCTGGTTTGTTGGCAGAAGACTTTTCCTTAACGGTGCCCCACAGAAAATAGTCAAACCATGTCATATTGCAGCCTCTCGTTGGACATTTGACATCATCACTTCGGCAAATGAAACGGCTATCAAACGTTTGATATAATAAATCGGTTGTAGCATGAGATGTGTATGGTTCATTACATTCATTGGAGATAATATACTGAATTTTGTGACAGAATAGCATGACATAAGTATTGTCAGATTCGAAACAACTGATGGTTTAAATTTAAACCGATAGATGGTCCATCCGATAACAATTATACAGAGGGGTCCACTAACACACTTAAAAGTTCAGTGTAAAGATATGGGCAATCCTTTACTTCTTGTTACTGCCGTCAACAGATGCTTTATTACCGCCACCATACGATCCAAGTTTATAGGGTATCTTTCAATATCTCTTTCGGGCCAATTGTCCTGATAAACTGCAAGATGCTGGTCGGTGCCTACAATTACAATTTTGTTCCTGATGTGAACACTGATGTCTTCCTATTGTATGCCTTAATACCCCACAGATCTCAGAAATGTTTTCCATTGATTCAATTTCATAGCCATCGAATATTTATGTTCTGTGGTTCGAAACTACCGGCACTCGGCATAAGTGTACCCCAAGTCTATAGTGCCATTGGAAAAGATCGGTTCCTAACCTTAGGTTATTTCTGAAGACATTGACTTCCCAACAAAAGTTTTGGATACATTAAATCCATTTACTTTGAGAAAAGTCCTTACCTCTCATTACATTCCCTTTAGTTAAGCATACTTTTTAAAAAATCAGCTGTACTTCACAGAAGGGAATGGCAATTTCCCTCCTTGCTTTGGTCGTCTGCTTGCTTAACCAAAAGTTCCCATATATAGTAATGTCGGACCAAGCAGTGGGGTAATCTTGTTTTGCCACCAGACTCTATCCTTAATTTAATCTCATAACAGCCGAGTGTTCTAATGGCGGTCTGATTGTCAGATAGTATTGTTATGTGTTGTCTTTTGTACCTCCAATACAAGTTGAATTGAATATTATAAGTTTTCTTAACTTTTGTGTAATTTTTTTATTATAAATTTGTTTCTTGTTGTTTACATTAAAATTTTTTTAATTTTAATTACATTTTTAATAAAATATTTGTGAATTTGTACAATGATTCACTGACTAAAATTTTTTATCACAGAACGTTGAAGGAAAATTAATACTTTTTAGCGTTTTTTTTGTTATTTTATTTAATATGGATTTTATTTTAATATATTTTTTTTAAATTATTTTTATTAAATTTGCTGTTATTTATTAACTTGATATTTTATTATTTTTTTATTGCTTTTATTAACACATTTTTCCTAGTAACCTTTCACTGCACTCTACAATATTACTTTTCAGTTGTTTATTTTTTATTTTATTTATTTTAAATTTTTTACTTTTCTTTTAAATTTTTAATGTTTTAATTTGATTAAAGCGTTTAATTGAAAATTTTTTATTTAAAATTTTTTTTTATTTCTTTTATTTTTTTTTTATTTTTTTTTAATTTTTCTTTTTTTTTTGTTACAAAAGTAATTCTTGAAATTTTTGAATGATAGTTAATAATCTCTTATTTAAACAATTAATTTTATTTATGCATTTTTTATGTAAATTTATATTGCAATTACATTTTATAGGCGTAGTTTTAATGACGTAAAATTTTTAAATAATTTTTAATTTTTTTATATTTCATTTATTATTATCATTAATTTAGCGGCTTTTCATTCAATTTTTTTTCTTAAATTAATTTATAAAATACTTTTTTAATATTATATTGACATTTTTTAAATTTATTTAATTTTTTTTTAATTTTTTAATTTATTTTTCAGATCAGAATTGAATTTTGTTTTTTAAAAGGGAATACAAAAAAATATTTGTTTTGTAATCCTAAATTGAACAAAATAAACAATTTTTACTTTCATTCATTCATTCATTGTTATAAACATGTTGCTAAGCAATGTTGCAGACACCATAAAATTTTTTCCATTATAAATTGCTTTTCATTTTTGTATTTAATTTTTTTAAACTAATTTTACTGTTATTTCTTTGTTAATGATTTCTTTTGTTTAAATTTTCACTATAAAATTAATATTTTAGTTCCTTTTTAAACTTTTATTTTAAATTTTTCCTTTATTTACGTTTCTTCGTTACAAAACACAAACACCACGAAATCATTATTTAAGCATCGTAAAATTTGTTTAAAACACAAAAGCATTTGACATTTTACAACAACCCCCTTCAGTGGAAATGATGGTTGCATAGCACGACAACGAAAAAATAACAACTGCCGCCAGCAGGCTGATAAACAAACCATTCAAGCAGACGTTAATACTAGACAAGCATATACTAACACCCCCCTTATACCATGCTTACGCGTACACAAAATTGAATGCAATGTAGTCAACCACCACCTAAGGGTAGTTTTTTATAGCAAGTCTTCTTGTTGTCGTTGTTGTATATTTTATTACACTTACTACGTACAACAACAAAATAACACACTTGAACTACGCCAACACCACCACTTTAGCAATCACACAACAAATGAAACACAAAAAAAGAAAAAGAAAGCAAAACAAAACAAAAAAACCGGCGTAAAAGTAAAACGAAAAACGTACAACAACTTTGTACAACGAAATTGTACAAAAACAATAACAACAACAACGATTATTTGAGAATTTTGTAAATAATGAAAGAGTCACTGAAATACGCTTCTACAATATGTGTGTATACTCATGCATATACTCATGCATATATATGTATGTATGTGCATGCATTCTGAACATTGTACAATTCTCTTTCGTTTTCTCTCTTGCTATCCTTTCACTGTGTGTTTGTGTTTCCACTGTATTGAATAATTTCAAACAAATGTATAGCATATGTTGAGGGGTCCCCGTAAGTAGAGTAAATTTGTATGTTGTTGTTATTGTTCTGTACTAAACTTTTAACTGCACAATAATTTTGTTAAACAAAATAAACAACAAATTACATATACAACAGACGTATACAGCGCATACATTTACAGTGGTGTTGATTATTGTTAAATGCATAGACATGCACAGACATGTAATTGTAATTATGATTTTAAAATCTCCACATTAATTTGCACAATGAATGGTGCTTTGTAGGAATTTTCTTTTAAATTGCATAAATTGGTGACACACTGACAGCTTGTTGGTGCAATAAGAGAACAAATAAAAATTAAAAAAGAAGAAAACTTATGTGGCGATATACCAGAGCAAAATTTTAAAACGAAAAATATTTTCAAAATTTTTTAAGAATTGATTTTTAAATCGTTTGAATGGCTAACTTGTAAGAAACTGTACAGCTTTCTACACTGTGGCGAGTATAGTATTTCGAGTGTAGTATTTCAAAGGCCATTGTAAGGCAGTTTAAAGTCAATAGAACCTTAAATTTTACTAAAACTTCTCCACGATATTGTACAACATCTGCAGACAACAAAATTCTGTCTCTTCTATACAGGAACCCTTCTTCTCCATGTGTGTCTCAATCAAAAAGTGCTAATAATTGAAACCGAAATTTATTTTTTGATCTAAAGATACTGATCTAAGGGAAACATATTTTACTACCCCACAACTGTCTCCTTTTACCGCTAGAATAGCTTACGGCAACCCGATTTACATTAATGCTTTAACCGCAGATCGAGCCTTAAAAAAACTTCATAATTCTAGCTTAGGTATCACTTCTGATACATACTTGTAGTAACATTGAATTGTCACGATTATTGATAGATTTTGTTAAAAAAATTTAATATTTTAATTCATTTTTATTAATACTATATTATATTATTACATTTTATTATACATACATACATAATTGGCCATAACAACCCTTCAGTCAGGATTACGGCCTAGCTTCTCACACCACTCATGTTGTGTGCGTTAATTTTAGACGTGAGTGGCGGGACCTACAGTTTAACGTCGACACCGAACGACAGAATTTTGAGAAACTTTTTCATGGCAGTTTATTTTACTCTCAGAGTTTTTGCCAGAAATCTGCTGAGAGGAAGTCGCCGAAGAAATATTTTTTTTTTTTCATATT
Source organism: Sarcophaga subvicina (assembly GCA_936449025.2). NCBI lineage: Eukaryota > Metazoa > Arthropoda > Insecta > Diptera > Sarcophagidae > Sarcophaga > Sarcophaga subvicina. The sequence continues at coordinate 29,174,803 of OW388084.2, forward strand.
TCATTTTTGATGTCTGACCTGGGATACGAACCCGGGCTTTACGAATAGTAAGCCAACACACTACCTACTACACCACGGCGACTTCCAAATTTGATAAAGTTTTTCAGCAGTTCATGCTAGTTTTGACATTTTATTATCACTTTTATGAAATTTGCGCAAAAATTTTTGACATGATGTACATTGGCATGGTTTTTTACATAAAAATCAAGCACTTCATGTCAGCTTGGTTTTATTTCTTTCTAAATGGTAATACTTTGACGTCTAGCAGCCTGCATTGTGGCGATTTATAAGTGTCCAATTGCTTAGATAGGACAGTTTATTGTCACTCGCATCAGTAACACTGTCAGTTGAGAGCTGGCTGAAACCTGATGGTACAAACCATTGTTATATTTCGTCAGAAATATTTGTCAACGTCATGTGAGGTAAAAAAGTTTCCCGTTGTAATAGAACATCGTTTATGTCAATAACAATGCTCTCTCCTTGATTCCTCTCTGTTTTCCCGGATACGGGTTTCCCCAAATACTGCTGTAAGTATGGCTAAGCACGTAGCATGTATTTGAATCTAAAACTGCCAATTCTACTTCGGTGGACCACGAAATTTATAACGACCATCAAACTCAATCAGTTACTAATCTACAGCGACAAAATTAAATATGAGTTGAAAAGGTAATAAAACAAAACAAAAGGAAAGAAAACATAAATCAATACCAAGCATTACTCCGTAGATCTCTTTATGAAGCTTGATTTATACAAATATCCTTAAAATATTATAGATAGATAGAAAATATACCAAAAAGGAACATAAAAACATAAGCATCATTATTTAAATATATTTTCTTTAATTTTCTTACCTTTTAGGCGACCAAAAATTTAATTTTTTAAAAATCTTAAAAAAAAGGATATATGGGCTGCTCTGAAAGTATGATAGCTAATCCCAAACTATTTATAGAGTATTATTTCTTATATAAAACTACAAGTTTTGTGATAAAAGTTTTATGAAAATGGTTAAAATTTTCTAACAAAAACTTAAGATAAATATATTAAAAAAAAAAAATCCTTTTCATTCGAATTTCTAAAAAAGGCTTTAAGCCTGATTATTAGAGGCTGGAAGACTTTCAGCTTATTTTTCGAAAAGGCGTAATAAGTGTAAATATATCATATTATCAAAGCGAATGATTCTATTATCTCATACGTACGTAGTTGACAGAAATATTATCATCTGTAATAAAACATGGGACGAAACATATTTTTCTAATGTTTGTCTGTCACGTGAGATAAATATGAGAAGAGCAGTAAGAAAGACTCTACAACATTTCAGGAAACATCTGCTAGCAATCTGCGTGAAAATTGGTAATATAAAATAATGTATCATTTTTGATACAAAGCTCGATCTACGGTCAAGTGAATCGAAAGGAACAAAGTAAAGTTAGCCCCCTCACAAACAACTCAGCAGTCAATGAGCAAATAGTAATACTGTTAACGTACATACATAATTGGTCATTACAACCCATTAAACAGGGTTACAACCTAGTTTCTCATACCACTTATGTTGCATGGGTTAATTTTATACACGAGCGGCGGGACTTACAGTTTAAAGCCGACTCTGAACGCAAGATTGTTTGAGAAACTCTTCAATTCAATTTTTTATTTACTCTCAGAGTTTTTTGCTAGAAATCTTCTGACAGGAATTCACAGAAGAAAGATTTTTTCATTCTTCAGTTTGTTGGTAATGTAAAGACCTGAGGTTTGAACCTGGACCTCACGTCCTACATACTAGGTAACGGCGATTTGACGGCCTATTTCTACACATTTTAAAAAAGATTTCTTGGTTAATGTAGGGTATTACACGTCCAAATTTCGTTAAAATGTTAAAATTAAAACGAATGTGATTATATTTATATGTAACTGCAATCCTTATGGAGATGTTAGGATATGTACAGAGATATACTCTAAGCAATATGGCTTATTGTAGTCGCCAAATACTGTACTTGGTGCACTAGATCATTGGCGCATATGATCCATTCGTAACATACTTAACAAAATTAATTAATTTCTACACATCTTAGTTCGAAGGCGTCTAAAGCCGAAAATTACTTTCAAAAATTTCTAACAACAGGAAATCAAACGTCAGCAAACATATAATCTGTTTGCTATAGCGTGTCGGCCTGAAAAACTACATGCGATAGTGGTGAAGCAGGTTACGTACAACTGCTAGAACTATAACTTATGCATATAAGGCCACGGCTCAAACTGTTATATGGATTGGTGTCATCATCAACAAATGAATGGGCTTCATCGCTGAAGATGTTTTTTCGATGATTACGTTGTTTGAATGGACCATCCATTCATACATAAATAATTGGTCATTATAACCCTTCAGTAAGGATTACGACCTAGTTCCTCACACCACTTATGTTATGTGTGTTAATTTTATACATGAGTGGCGGGACCAACAGTTTAAAGTCGACTCCGAACGACAGATTTTTGAGAAACTTTTCATGGCAATTTTATTTACTCTCAGAGTTTTTGTCAGAAATCTGCTGAAAGGTAGTCGCCAAAGAAATACGTTTTGTATTTTGTTTTGATGTCTGGCCTGGGGCTTGAACCCAGCCTTTACGTCTAATAAGCCAACACACTACCTACTAGGCTACGGCGACTTTATAGAACATCCATTTGAATAAAAACGATTTTATTATTTGCACGGTAGTCGGCGCAGTGTAGTAGGTAGAGTGTTGGCTTATTAAATGTGAGGCCGCGGTTATAACCCAGCTAAGAGTTCTCCAGCAAAGCGAAATATGAACAAATATTTCTTCGGCGACTTCCTCTCAGCAGATTTCTGGCAAAAAATCTGAGTAGAAAATACAATTGCCATGAAAAGTTGCTCACGGCAACTTTAAAACTGTAAGACCCGCCGCCCCTAATGTATAAAATTATCACACGTAGCATAAGGATCGAGGTCGTAATCCTGATGAGGGGATGTAATAAACAATTAGGTAGGTATGCCAGACTCAATGCATTTAAATTTTGGCCCAACTTGGACTAAGGACTTGTTGCTATTCTGGGATAATACGGACGCATCTAGGTGTACCTTATAACTTTTTGAATAAAACATTATACTTTAGCATTCCAACTAGAGACTTCTGTTCTACAGATCTGGAGGTTCCCAGTATGAAAAATTTGCAGATTTCTGGCAAAAAATCTAGGAGGGAAATAAAACTGCCATTAAAAGTTTCTCAAAAAATTCGTTGTTCGAACATATGGAAAGCTAGGTCGTAATCCTGATTGAATGGTTGTAATGACCAATTGTGTATGTAAGCATATAAACCTCCAATAACGTTAATTTTAATCACGAAAAACTCCGTATGATTTTCAAATTATATTTTCTATTCATCCTCTTCTGTACCACTGTGCTGTGGTTTTCTATATATTTTAAGAAGGAACAGAATTTGATAGAAAAAAGGAAGAAAAACATGTTGACTCGTTAATAAGGGGTGGTGTATATGGTATAAATGAAATAGCAAGTATGTGTGTATAATCATGAGTATTTCCATGTCAGTCTAGTTTTCTCTCTGTCGGTTTATATGTATGTGTTCCGTTAAACATAAAATGCTACATCACAGAGGGTTGTTGTTTGCCTAAATATGTATTGGAAAACTCACGTATTGAGTTACAGTCGAAATGATTTCTTCTATTGCAATATAGGTGTGTGTATGTGTGTGTGGGTAAATGAGAGTGTTAGCAATCTTCAAAAAGTTCACATTTCCAGCATATATTAATGCCAAGAGAGCAAAACATCGTCAAAAGAGAAAAAACAATGTTTTGTTTTTGTTTTGCTTTCCTTTCGATGTTGTTACTTCAATATGTTTTGAAGCTAACAATGACGATGACGATGATGAGTCATTGCTATACATTGTACAATGATTTTTCACCAGGTATATTTTGCAGCTGTATGTGTAACATGTATTTAATAAGAGATGGGGGGATAACATAAACAGTGGATGTGTGCTCGTAGTAAATGTAGTAAACATTGTTAGATTTTTTTCTCTGTTTCGTTTAAACATGCTTAAATATCTGATTACATGTTTTGTAGTTGTTTTTCTTTCTTTTTTCTGTGTATTTCAGACAGACTGTTGTATGTATTTGTATAGAATTTACTAATGATTTCCTTAATTTTTTTTGCATTCGTGTTAAAAAATTTGTTTGAATATCCCTTATAATTCCAATTCATTCTAAGCATTGTGTTATCCTTAAGCAAATTAAACCGTATGAGTAAGTAAAGAAGTTTTGAAATCGTCTTAAAGATTTCCTAGAAACAAATAAAATTTTCTTGTATTACAGACAGCATTTCCAAAGAGAGGTACGTACCAAACAGATCATGTGTCAGCTGTAAACGTGGCACATAGGAATTCAAATATTTTCACTAAGATTCTTTCAACAATTTTAATAATAGCTCCCAAGAATATGAGATCAAAAAACGTCTGAGAATGCAAGAAGGCGATTAACAATTACCACAGACTCGCCACGGCCTCATTACACGAGCACCTAGTCATCAATGAGTGACTGGGAATGAGGAATTAAATAACATGCAAAAATTAGGTAGAAACTACGGAACAATCCAATGCATTAAAAATGGTCCATTAAAGTGGCCATAAATGTTACGGTCTGGGGCGATACTGATGTAAGAAAATCTCGAATATATTAAGACTATCAACGACATTAATAAGCGCCACAAACGCGGAGCCTACTGTGCATATAATACTGAACTGAATAGCTGTGAATGGACATGTAAGTGAACGAACATTTTTTATGTCATTACCCAGCTTTCGTAAGCCCGACATGCCAATATTTTTGGAAAGACCACAATGACTCATTATAAAGGAAAGGTCTGCAAAATATAAGACAGTTTGTACAAGACATAAACGTCCTATTGGGATAAGTCAAACAGATTACCTAACCAGGCCAGCGTATTTCAGGCGGTGACATATTTGAAACCGGTGCTCTACCTCCTTCAAACTTAATCATTTGTGTCGTTAGTTAAGCAACAATCAAAGTGCTGGGATCCAATCTCGTCAATGTTAGGAGTTGCAGAGACTCTCTACACTCGGCTCTACTGGGTTTCGGGCCACTGTGGTAGAGAAGGAAGTTAGGAGTTGCATGGATTTTCTACATCATATACTTTGACACAACACCCGCCTCTGCTGAGTTCCAGGCCACTGTGGCATAGAGGGTTATAAAAGGACGGTCGAACTGGCACGGAAGGGATCGAAAATGTTTGAAGAAGAGACAATAGAGGAAATATACGTACATACATACATAACTGCCCACAACTCTTCTTCAACAAACCGTGGCTGGTTCAACATACCTTGTTGCCGAATTTCAAAACTGCTGTGTCTAGAAGTGGACAGCAGGAGACCAGGCAACTATTTGAGGTTGACAAGGGAGAGTACGTATTCTAATAGGAATTCTAACGAGACACTCAGCTATTGGGCGTTTTGCTGACAGGCTTGATCTGTCCACTATGATTTCTGCTGAAACCGCCATGACATAGAGAAAATGGAATCGGTAGAGCACCTTTTATGCGAATGCTCTGCACTTCAAGACAGACGTCATTGGTTTTTATGGTGACAGTACTTTTGAATATCTGGGCGTGGTGGCAAATACGCCCCTGAGTTAACTGGCATGTTTCATCCGATGTTCTGGGTGGTTCAAATCCATCACTAACGGATCATGAGAAGGGGGTTACTCCACACTGGGTAACACAATAGACTATATGGCCCGCCCAGTAAATTTGCCTGTGAACGGCCTGCTAACCTAACCTAATACTAAGTAAAGCAACTCAAGTACTTTAATAATAGCCCTTACGCAGAGTCTACTGTACATGTAACACTGAACATAATAGCTGTGGTGGACAATAATGAATATAGAAGAGGCATATGGTAAAGTCGTGGAAGTAAAGGAAAGTTTTTGATGCCATTAACAGGCTTTCGTAAGCCCGAGCTGTCATTATTTTAGGAAAGACCCCCATGATTCACTTCAGAGGAAATAACTGGGGAAAATATGAGACTTAAACTTCGTGTAGAACTTATAGTTGGTACACCTAAATAGTGAATGCACTACAGTGAGTACAAACCTCTTTACTGTCTATTGGTGTGAGACATTGAACGCCTCCTCTTCAACGTACGTAAATGGTATCCAAAATACTAACTAAAATATTACGACTAGTAACTTACCTACTGCTGCAGATGTTTATGTTATTTAGAACTGAAATAAAAGAAAAAGAAACTCAAATTAATAAAAGCTGTTAAAACATAAACAAGAAACATTCTGAAATTAAAAATAATTTAACCTTGTAAGGGCTTTATAAACATTTTCTTTAATTAAGCATGTCTAAATGCAAATGTAATCCGATTAAAATTTAAAACTCTTTTAAATGTCTGTCATAACACCTTCATATGTTTTTCCTTTTTTCTTTGCAGGCTGCTCGTATTTTCCATTGCTTCAACTGCCTTGCAAATACTCAGGTAATCTTTTTTACTTTTTCCAATAAACTGAAGAGTAAATGAGTACTGCCTAGCAGTGAACAACTACATTTACAAACAAAGAGAAGTTTGACGTTTTTGCATAACTCTTTAGAGAGTTACTCACCAGACATTAATGCTGTGTGCATAAGGTAACCTTTACACACTTTAAAGGAAAATGAAAACAAAGAAACAAAAAAAATTATAGAAAATGAAGCAAAAAAATGAATATAAAGGGTGGGCCATTTAAAAGTTTAAATTAAAAAATGCAATGAAATAAAAACGATTTTGTCAAATTTATGTTTTTGTTGTGAAGTACAATTGTTCCGGTTTGAAATGGAATATTATTTCATTCATATGGCTGCCGCGGCTGGCTTCACAGTATCTCATTAGATGAAAGCAATTTTCGTGTACTTTTTCGAATGTATAGGCTCGTACCTCGGCAATGTTATCACGAATGTTGGCCTTCAAATGCTCAATTGTTTCTGATTTGTCTACACGACACTTTTCTTTAACATCGCCCCACAGGAAATAGTCCAACGGTGCCAAATCGCAGCTTCTTGGTGGCCACTTGACATCACCATTTCGTCTAATTAAACGGCCATCAAACGTTTGATGCAATAAGTCGATTGTGGCATGAGATGTGTGACAGGTGGCACCATCCTATTGAAACCAAACATCGTTCAAATCAGTACCATGAAGAACGGGTATACAAAACTGGGTCATCATGGTGCGACAGTTGTGTCCACTGACCATAAAGGCCGTTCAAAGAAATATGAGCTAATCATGCCTCCACTATACAAGCCGCTTCGAACAGTCTCTCGTAACATGTGCATTAGCTTCTCTAAAACCACGTGTGTGGGATTTCTGAGCTTCAAATACGGCAATTTTGCTTCATAAAGACATGGAAATGAGGTTCATCCGAAAAAATGATTTTTTGTCGGCAAAATTGATACCATCATGCAGTTCCTCATTGGCCCATCTAGCGAAGCGAAAACGAAGCGAATTGTCATGCGGCTTCAACTCCCGAACCTATTGAACTTTGTTAGGCATCCTGCCGAGATTTTTTCGCAAAATTCGACGCCATTTGTGGTGTATGAAATGTTCAATTCTTTAGAACGATGATGAGTTAATGTTGATGGATTCTCGCGGATACTCTCAGCCACAGCTTCAATATTTTCGGGTGTACGCACTGTACAAGCACGCTCACTGCACTGTTGGCCCTCCACTGTGACCAATTTTTTTGCGACATTTTCGTACAATTTCCGACCAAAATTGTCTTTATTTTGGAAATAAATTTCCAATAAATACCGTTGGGCTCAAGCGTAAATCGATTCATTACATTCAGTGGAGATAATATATTGAATTTTTGGACAGAATAGAATGGCACAAGTATTGCCGGATTCAAAATAAGTGATGTCTCAAATTTAAACCTTTAGATGGCTTACCCTATACATGTTGCATGAAGTTACTTTTCTTCTACACGTTAGACCTTCTCTTGTTTACAAACAAACTTTTATTAACATGACAAGTATAGTGGTTTTTCACTCTCCCTCTCTCTCTCTCTTTGTTTCTTATCATCTAGTTAAGGGTATTACATGTACCGTTATTTATCGTCTATAATTTTACAATTTTTTAATAAGAAAGAGAGAGAGAGAAAGAGTGGGTTTCAATGCTTAAATATATTTCCTCAAGTGCATGTTTGCATGAGTAAATGTATTTGCAAAAATATAAATAAATCTACAAACCCTACAGTTTTCCTAAGAATGTTGCTTGGTATTGATGTTTCCCACATAATAATGTTATTCTTTTCCTTTCTGTGTTTTTTTTTCTTAACGGTTTTATTATATTTTAATTTGTCTGTGTGTTAGACTTTTTATTGCATATTATTTGTATTTTCCTATGCAGAAACATATCCCGAGCACATGTTTCGATGGTAGACAAACTTAACTTTTGATTTATAAAAGTGTCTGCAAAAATCTCGGTGTGAGTGTGTTTTATGACTTCAAAGCAGACACTTTTTAAAGCCCAGTAGGAAATCTATATAATCAGAGGTTTAATTAAATTACAGGAATCAGTATTCAGGCCTTTTGTTTTTAACTTCAACTGTTTAGCCAGGATTACAACCCGTTTTCTGCCACCACCCATGTTGTGTGTGTTAATTTTATGCATGGGCAGCAGGTCATACTGTTTAATGCTGACTTCGTATGACAGATTTTTAAGAAACTTTTTCATGGCAATTTTATTTACTCTCAGAGTGTTTGCCAGAAGACCGCTGAGAGAAAGTCGCTGAAGAAATATTTTTTTTTCATAATTTCTTCTGTTCGATGTGTCAGTGCTAGAGTTTAGCTTTCGTCTAATAAGCACTACCTACTAAGCTACGGCGATTTTCAAGTCTTAAATTAAGCGCCTTTGAATATAACTGTCGACGTAGTATCAGGTACTGTGTTAGCGGGAGCCCACGGTTCAAATCCCAGGTCAGACATCCCCAAGGAAATGAAATATGAAAAAAACATTTTTTTGGAGGCTTCCTCTCAGCAGATTTGTGGCGAAACAACTTAGAATAAAGAAAATTGCAATGAAAAATTTCATAAAAATCTTTCGTTCGGAGTCGAGTTTAAACTGTAGGTCCCGCGGCTCATGCATAAAATTAACGCACACAGCATAAGTGGTGTGAGAAACTAGGTCGTAATCCTGACTGAATGTTCAATTATGTATATATGCATGATTGTAGGTATGAATATAACTGTCATGCCTGTAATGATCGTTTGTAGCGAATTGACAGATTCTCAGTTCAGATGCTCAGGTCACTTCAAGTAATTTCTTTGCTTTTTCTTTACCCACATACGAGTCAAAATGGAATAATGCTTCCAGGTCGATATCTCGTAAACTAGTCTTAACTGAAACAAAGAATATAAACAGTATGGAGATTGGAGAAATATGTAATGATTTATGGTAGCTCCACGTATATTGTATATATTTGCAGTGGAAAAAATTCCTATTGGGTCGATTGCTTTGTCTGCTTTCTGTGTGTTGTGGCATTTTAACTTTTCCTTTTTCTTTTCCCTTTTTTTGATGACAAGTACTTTTTAACATGTCGTTAATGTCTCCTTTTTTCCATTATTGTTATTCTCGTTGTTGTTGTTATAATAACAACAACAAATTACCAGCGTTTTGTAAGCTTATATTCTAAAGGAGCATATGTGAGCATGAATCTTATGATACTTCATTTCTTTAATTATTTTTTACGCCATAATAAACAATAAAAAAACAGAAAATAAATAAAAGAATCAAGGGGAAGTAGAAAAAAAGAAAAGTAAATTAAATGAAAATTGTGATACAGGGAATTAAAAGTCCTTGAGGAATGTTGGAATTTCTTTAAACGGAATTCCAATTAAACTCAAGTGAGAAAGATGAACTTGGAAAAGGAAACTTAAGAGCAAGCAGTAAAGAAAAATGTTTGCATGGATTTAATTTCTACAGAAGGTATTTGAAAGCTGTTACAGTATAGCGAATCATCGTAGTCTAATAGGTAGTGTGTTGGCTTTCATTCAGACATCTCGAAAAAACGAAATTTGAAAGAAAAATTTCTTCGGCGAAGAAAGCAGGTTTCTAGCCAAAACTCTGGGAGCAAATAAAACTTTCACGAAAAGTTGCTTATAAATCTATCGTTCGGAATCGACTTTAAACTGCAAGTCCCGCCACTCATGTATATAATTAACACACCCAACATTAATGGTGTGAGAAGCTAGGTTGTAGTCTTGACTAAAGGGTTGTAATGACCAATTATGTATGTATGCATATATCCATTATAAAAATGGAGTTATGAACACAGTTAATTCTGCAGGCATAGCATAGGATAAGTCACACACTTACGTTGTGTGAGTTAATTTTATACATGAGTGGCGGCAGTTACAGTTTAAATTCGACTCCAAACGACAGATGTTTGAGAAACTTCCTGATGGTCATTTTATATACTCTCAGAGTCAGAAATCTGCTGAGAGGTGGACGTAGACGAAAGATTTTTCATATTTCGTTTGCCTGGAGATTTCTGACTTGGGATTTGAATAGTGGCCTCACGTTGAATAGGCCAACATACTACCTATTAGACTACGGCGACTTCAAATAGTTTTACTACACCAAAATTAATATAATTCGGTGTCCTCTGACTCAGCGGTATGCCTGGAGAAATCGCTCAGAAAATTATACATAACAAGCCGTAGGGAACCTAACATTAGGTAGGTAGTAATGCGCCTCGCATGCGTACCCATAATGCAATGCCCCGTAATGACACCGACAACTACACTGAGCGAGCCTCTTTGGAGTTTAAGTAGACTCATTGTGCGCCCCTCATCCAGCATTGGCCAGATTTTACGAGCCGTTCTACCTGTGTCCGAGGCCGCCCACCTGTCGTTGACGGAATCGACGATCGCATTATCAATTATGAGCTTGCAGGTCCTCATAGGAATGCCCAGATTCGAGAACTCAGCTGTGAGTTCGATGGTCGTGCCCCGCCTGGCAAGTTCATCAGCTCTACAGTTACCCGGAATACCACTGTGCCCCGGTACCCATACGATATGGATGTCATATCGTTCCCCTATCTCGTCGAGATATCTGCAACAGCAGAGTCTTGGAGTTCATCACATTAGAACTCAGAGCCTTGATAGCCCCATTTTTTCCCAACACTCTATTACAAGCATACAGGGCAATGGAAGCCTTTTTAATTCTGTTAATGATATTCGATTTCCAAGACAGCTTCCTGTCCAGAATGAGTCCTAGAAAGTGTGCCTCCTGTTTGAGTTTCAGTTCCGTCCCGTTCAGTTTCAATGGACGAAAAGTCGGTGGCTTGTACCTTCAGTGAAGAGTACTACTTCCGTTTTCACTGGGTTAACACCCAATCCACGATCAGATGCCCACACGCAGGCACTCCTCAGAGCCAGTTGCATCCTATATCTGATAGGCAATTGCCTCACATCCATTTTGCAGTATCGCTAATAGCTCATTCATCACCAGATTCCACAAAAGAGGAGAGAGTACTCCACCTTGTGGAGTTTCCCTCCCTATAGCTCTGGTTGTCTCTAACATTTGAACGCCTACAATTTTGTATGGAACTACAGTTAATATTTCAATTGTCTGGAGGCTTTTGTCAACTTAACTTTTTGCAATTAAAGATCAAAATGAGTTTAAAATTATGCTTTCATTTAATAATTGAAAAAATGCTAACAAATATTGTTTTAATACAAGTAAATTAAAATCCTAAAAAACAAAATTAATTTCAAAATAATACTTTAATACTGCAAAGAGTTATTAAAAGTGGAAAAAGTTTTAAAAAAAATGTTGTTTACAATCTTGTTTTTTCCTCTCTCTTCTCTCTCATTCACAAATTTTAATGCTGTTAACTGCCTGTTATTATTTCATAATGAAAACCGAATTACGAAAGCAAGAATACAAACAACAACAACAATGACAATTATAAATGGCAAAACATAAACAATAGACAGCAAAAAACAAAAACAAAAAAAGGGAACAGCAAACGACAACAGTAACAGCAACGAAGGAAACAAGTGACAGTAACAACAACAACATGTTAATCCTGTCAGTTCTTATGTGTTCACTTAGCGAGTCTAAAGACTTCTTATCTGAAGACAGAAGGAAAGATGGAATGTGTATGTGATTGCGAGCAAAGTATATTGTAAAGAAATATCATGATAATCATTATCTTTCAATGGTTTTATAATAGCTTTTGGGGGAAAGAAATAGAAGAGCGTGTAAATAACCTTACAGTGAAACGCAAATAGTGTGAATTACCGAGAAAAGTGTATAGTCATAGCTGGTCAAGCATGTATGCAAGATAACTTTGATTTTCTTCTAAAGATCTAAGTCCTCGTGAGCTGCGTTAAATTCTTATCTACAAAAATCTTCTCCCACGTGAGCACTACATTCTAGGAAACCTCAACACGCTTTTACTTAGCGCTGTGATCAGCCTTTTTGCTGCTCTTTTATCAGTTAGACTTTCTCATGCGTAGTATGTTACTAATGAACGTGTGGATTTCCCTTGGTACTTGCAGTACTTCACTGATTGCTTTAATGAACTTCTCCAACAAGTCCCAGTTTTTCTTGGAAAATCAATGATTACGAAAACACAAGCATTTGAACAATATATTCAGCAAAATCGGTTTTTTTTGGCATTTGGGTGAGATTTCGTAGTTGAAACTATATACGCAATGGTGTAAGGTCTAAATCCTATCAGAAACTGGATGAAGTTCTAATTGACCTCTCCACTATATCCGTGAAACCAATTTCAGCATGTCATCCTGACGACTGCTTAGTCAATTTATCCATTACCGTGGCTGTATTCGCATTGAACTTTTTATTTTGCCGGTTAGTACTGTTCCATTTTCGGCTTTTTCTTCACCACATGGTATAAGTCACCGTAGTCTAGTAGGTTGTGTGTTGGCTTGTTCGACGTTGGGCCACGGTTCAAATCCCAGGTCAGACATCTCCAACAAAACCGAATATGAATATATATTTCTTCGACTACAGATATCTGGCAAAAACTCTAACGGAAAATAAAATTGCGGTGAAAAGTTTCTCCAAAAAATGTGTCATTCGCAGTCATCTTTAGACTGTATGTCCCACCACTCATGCCCAAAAGTAACACACACAATATAAGTGGTGTGAGAAGCTAGGTTGTAATCCTGACTGAAGGGTTGCAATGATCAATTATGCATATATGTATGTAGGTGGTCTAACTCGGGTATTTGTTGTGAAGCAATACCTGAATAGGATAAGTCCTGACACAATTATAGTTATTATTCCGCTATTCAAATTCATGCTCCATGTATTCACAAAATACTCCTTTTTTCTGAAATATTTTAAAAACGTATCCAATTATAGCCAATATTGTCCTCATGGCAACATTCATAACTTTGATGCTTTTCATTCTCCAGGACTTATTGTCTCCTATAAGAATGCAGAAATGAAAAATTTCTTTTTCAGTCACCTCATTACGTTAAGGTGGTTGTCCACGATTTCCTATATATATGACGTCAGTGGTGAAAATCTCGCCTTTTTCAGTAAGAGTATGGGATACCATTTGCATAATTTTCATTCGTTTCATAAGCAACCTAACTACCTGGCATTCGTCTTTGCACAAGTTGTAGGCAGGTTTATTATACGGTTGCCTGAAGCATTACTGTTCGGTTTAGTTGAACGCATTCTGAATTTCTATCGATAGTCTTATATAAGGTCGGATCACACACATAGTACTTCTCTTTTTCGTAGTTTAGTGGGTAGTGTTTTGGTTTATTAGGCGTGAGGACACGGTTCAAACCCCATGTCAGACATCTCCAATAAAACGAAAAAAAATTTCTAAGGCGACTTTCTCTCAGCAGATTTCTGGCAAAAATTGCTATGAAAAGTTTCTCAAAAATTTGTCGTTTGGAATCGACTTTAAAATGTAGATCTCGGCCCCTCCTGTATAAAATTAACACACACAATATAAGTAATGCGAGAAGCTAGGTTGTAATCCTGGCTGAAGTCTTGTGTATGTGTATAAATGTGCATTACTTCTCTTCTTCTAGCAGTCGTTTTCGCTTTGTTTTCATGACTTGGAAGCATCGCATGCAGTACATAGGACTTTATGGACAATGTATTGCTATACTCCATGCCAGCTATTAAAAACTCTGTAGAACGACTTGTGATTTAAGTCAACCGGGAACAAAAGCTGACTCTATGTCTATGGAAAACTTAAGTAGGACTTACGAGTGTTGGTACTTCAAACAGAAATTACTAGAAAAATCGGTAAAAAAGAAGTCGGAGTATTTAAATAATCAAACGGCGTACACCGTATTTCGTTTCCTATTTTGTAACATTTCTTATTGCGTTTTTCTTTTTATAACTCGTACTCCTTTTTATCATTGTTATTGTCGCCATAATCGTTGTTTATATTATTAAAAAACAACGTTACAAGTAAAAGTGGCTTTCTCTCCATCTCTCTCTTCCCCCATTTCTTTTGCTTTATGGTCTCCTAATAAATTTCTTCATGCATTCTTCCACATTAATTTCTTCATTTTAATTTAAAGAGAAGATAACAGACATTTTACAACAACTATTTTGTATAACTGCTAATAAAAACGTTATGTTACTGTGTGTGTGCTGCATATATTAAGCGAAAGAGTGAATGATAAGTTACGTTGTTGTTGTAGTACTAATATAACTATTCTTATGTCAGTCACGCTTGACATTTTTCTTCCGCTTTTTTACTCATTCCTCATGCCTGGATATGGAAACCAATTTCTAGCAACTTTGACGAATAGAATACATAGAATACAATACAAATGATATCAAAATAGAACAGAACAGCGTAAAGATATTTTAACAGCAACTACAACTACAAATTCTATAAAAAAGGATCAAAAGTAGCATGGAAACGAAAATAACAGGGAAATTTAATAAATGAAACGCAATTTGTCAACATTTATTTGCCTGTTTGCACACACAAAAAAGGACGATGTTGTAAAAGGGAAAAAGAGAATGTACGTGTGGGAGGATTTCGTAGTTTGATAGCAAAAAAAATTGTATTTATTGTTCTCTTGTTAAAATAAGAATACATATTAGTATGGGTTTATATAATCATTTTTTTATTTCTTGCTTTTTGTATACTTTTTTAACAATTTTTTAGCAAATTTGCAGCAAACTTTACAAAACAACATTTTATTTTTATTAAAAAAAAAGAGAAATAATTGATGAAAAATACTTGTCCTTGACCATTTACTCTTATTTAATATGAGCACTGCTGCTTGACAGGCGCTAGGTCTTAATTTATTTGAAGTTAAGAGGCCCTGTCTTCAGTATTATTTATAATTGTAAGTGCAGTGTTACGAAGAGCAGGGCTTCTCATGCGGAGATAGGTTAGGTTAGAGGACGTGTACTTGTCAATTAAGACAAGTACAGTACCCGGAGGTCGAATTGACCTATTATACAACGTCCTAGTTTCTCACACCACTTATGTTGTGTGTGTTAATTTTATACATGTGTGGTGGGCCCTACAGTTTAAAGTCGACTACGAACGACAGATTTTTTGAGAAACTTTTCATGGCAATTTTTATTTACTCTCAGAGTTTTTGCCAGAAATCTGTAATATGTATGTACGTAAGTCTAATAGGGCCTACTGTCCTTCATAGATTGGAAATATTGTTCTTACTCCAGCACACTGCCTTTTCTTTCATTTTCTATTACGCGTTTGGACAAGACTCTTTTACATCAAATTTTTGTAGCTCGGCCTTGAATGGCTACGTTTTTTCGCAATGAAAGTGGACATCCATTACAGTTTATAGTAAATGTTATATTCGGTGGTTATCGATAGGTATACTGCCCACTTTTTTGCTCTACCATATGTCACGTGTCTGTGTCTTGGCATTATTGTTAAATGCGCAACTGTACCACAACTTTATACGTCTAAACGTCCTTATTTAGGGGAACCGAATCATACTTCCGTTATTTCCTATAAGAGTATATTAAAAGGATACAAACTTAATCAAATAATTGATTGCAGTTTTCTTCTGTTTCTTATATCGTCAGTCAAATTTTCAGATGACGTTCAAATGTTTCCGAAGTAGCAGTAGAAAGATATTCACATACATGCATTACAACTATTCGATCTGGATTAAGACCTAGTTTCTCACACCACTTATGTCGTTTGTGTTAATTTTATACACGAGTGACAGGATCTGTAGTTGTAAGTCATTCCGAACGACAGATTTTTTAAAAACTTTTTCATGGCTTCTGCTGAGAGGAAGTCGCCGAAGAAATACTTTTTGTATTTTTTCTTTGATGTCTGGCCTAGGGCTCGAACCCTGGCTTTGCGCCTAATAAGTCAACACACTACCTACTAGACTACGGCGACTTCTCCTTTTCTGTTAGTTACCCAGCATCTAGATCTGAATTATTTGAAATTGTGATGTTAAATGTCTTCAAATATACGCGAAGATTGGAAACTTAGATTTGTAGTCAGTCCACTTTATCCACTATTCCATGCCTGATCGCACTAGATAATAGGGGTCTGAACGTCCTTAGTGAAGTATATGAATATTCCAGTAATTACTGTTTTTCTGAAGCTTGCTTACAAGTTCGTAACATAACTAAAAAATAAAACTAGCACAGGATCAGTCATGTTTTGAGGCGACTACCGAATGATTCATTAAAAATTCATGATGGCAGAAGGTGACACCATTTCTAAACTAAATAAGTTTTTATTAGAAAAAAAAATACCGACCATTACCATAAATATTGAATTGTTGCTCTACATATGAGCAAACATCGCCATATGTAGACTAACCTACCATGTAACGAAGTGACAAACATAATTAATTTCGATTTAATTAATTAACAAAAAAAGCATACAAAAAACTATAATTTATAAACAATATTATTGAGAAACCATAAGAAATCCCCACACACGATAAAAAGTAATAAAAAAAATGGCAACATTTTTTATTTCTGCTTCCTTTTCCAATAATTGAGTGCGACACTCTATTATTGCGACACAGATAGCCAGAGAGTATCAATGACCGATAAACACTTAATTAAAACGACACTTCTTCCATACACTCTTTCTCCCTTTCTCACTCTCTGTTTTAGTTCTTACTTTCTCTTGTTCATGCGACAATAAACACACTGCATAGTTGCCTTCCTTACGGTCTAGTGTTCGAATTTTTTTTCTGTGCATGCTTTCTACTGTTTTATGGCCATTTCTTTTCAATATTATGGCCAATATTCTATTAAATAAATATTGGATTTCGTAACGTTTTGTTTTTTGTTACGTGTTGTCTTTAAAACTGGGTGTTGACTAACGGTGTCATAGAGTTTGTTATCTGATACAGTGGTGGAGAAACTAAAAACACTATTCACTTCAAATACATGAAATTATTTGCAGGAATTAATTTTTGTCTTTGCGTGAAAGGTCTATTAATGCCATTATGTGTGGAACGTAATGTTGTTCAAATGTCCACTACAGTTCTTTGGGTGGAAACGTCAAATTTTCCATGACTCTGATATCTGAATTTTATCGATGGTATCGATTATGCTGGCATTGTACACCGTTGTAGTTTGTGGCAATGACAAGAAAAAATCTAACGAGGTCAAATCTCAAGATCTCGATGGCCAGTTCATCTCTACGATGGAAGACTGCACTCTCAAATCGCTCGTACAGAAAATCCAACGTAACAAGTGCTGTGTGGCAATTAGCACTGTCCTGTTTCTGTGTCCAACTCTACGAAATCAGACCAAAGAGGAGTTGAAAGTCATTAATCTGTTTCTGTTGGAAGACGCTATTCTACCTGAAAATTGTTAACCTCTAGGTTAGGTTAGGTTAGAGGACGTGTACTTGTTAAATAAGACAAGTACAGTACCCGGAGGTCGAATTATCTCATTGTACAACGTCCTTAAAGTAACCTCCAGCAACTCTTCATTTTTTCAGTCATCAATATAATTTCAGTCTATGGCTTGCTGTTAGTTGCCGTAGTCTACTTTTGGTCTATTAGAAGTGAAACCCTAGTTCAAACAAAACGAAATATAAAAAAATATTTGATAATATTTGAGGGGAAGTCCCTCAGTAAATGTCTAGCAAAAACTCTGAGTGTGAATAAAATTGCCCTGAAAAGTGTCTTAAAAATCTGTTGTTCGGAATCGAGTTTGAACTGTAGATGCCGCCTCTCATGTATAAAATTAAGACACACAATAGAAATGATGCGAGAAGCTAGGTCGTTGTCCTGATTGAAGGGCTGTAATGCCCGGTTATGTATGTAAGTCATCAATCTATAGTGCTCGCCATTGATAATGATGGCTGATGACACTGCCAGAACAAAATTCGCACCAAACACTGACTTTTTCGTGAAGCATTCGATGCTCTTGGATCTCATGTAGATTGTTATTGACCCAAATTCGACAATTTTGTTTGATCACATACCATGAAATTGGCCTCCAGAACTGGGCCTTATCGTTGAAGATGATTTTTCTCTGAAAATTAGGATCAATTGCCAAGTGTTGCAGAGCCTACCCAACAACCACATGTGGTCGTCGTTAAACTTCAGTCCGTGATCGTTTGGAACAACAAACAGAAGAAAGGGCAACTTATTTGTTAGATGTTGCCCCAACAAGCTAGTCATGGCATAAATACATACCAGAGGTCAGCAATGAGTATTCAAAACGATGAGTAGATTCGAATCATACTCATAATTTCTGATACTTATACGCATTCATACTTATTTCAATGTCATACTCATGCTACTCATACTCAAAGTTTGAAATACTCATGGTACTCATACTTAACAATACGCATGATGTTATTGATTTCGACTCTCCATGACTCATCGTATACACGAATCACAAAATAAGTATGATTCGCGTACGAACACTACAATAGTCACTAGAAGGTTGTGTGTTTGCTCTGCTTGCTGTCTTTGTCTTTTTTTCTTCTTTTGTAAATGCAACAACAACTAAGACTATAAATTGTGATGAATGATTCGTTTCATTTATGAGTATTATAAGTATTTTTCTAAATTTATGAATCTGAATGAGTAGGCGTATGATTCAAACATATTTCGAATGTTATGAGTTTGATGTTAACGTTGTAGTCATACTCATTGCAACCTGTACTTATAAATCAATGTTGTTGTGAGTACGAATGAATCAGAGTAGTTTGATTTCAATACTGTTGACTCACTCATACTCAAAATTTCATGAGTACTTATGAGTAGCGAAAATGTGATTCATTGCTGATCTCTGATACATACATAGTTGGCCTTTACATCCCTTCAGTCAGGGTTACGATCTGGCTTCTCATATCACTTATGTTGTGCGTTAATTTTATACATGGATTGCGGGACCTACAGTTTAAAGTCAATTCCGAACGACAGATTTTTGAGAAACTTTTCATTGTAATTTTTATTTACTCTCAGAGTTTTTGCCTGAAATCTGCTGAAATGAAGTCCCCAAAGAAATATTTTTTCGATGTTTGAATTCACGCCAACACACTGCTTACTATACTACAGCGACTTCATTATTGGCTGTTAAATTTCAGAAGTCCTTGTTATAAAACCCGACTTTATTTATATAAATCCTTGTGCGCCTAAATAAACTTTGCACATGATGTTATCTAGTATGGTTAACTAGTTAGTACGCCTATGGTGCAGAAGTAAGAGTTTTGCCTCATTGCGCCAAGATGGATGTTGAAGGGATATTTTCTCGAATACTGCTTTGTTTCTCAATGCAATAAGATAGTTCGTTTCAGATTACGATAGAGAAGACATAAGGGAGTTTTCTAACTCAAGTAATGCTGTTTTATAATGAGGAACAAATTGGTCTGATGTACCCATCTTCTATTTTGTTTGAAACATGCCTGTTTTTCTCCGAGGCTATTTTACTTTTTTAGTCATCTCTCAAGTCGCCAGTTTTTGAGTAAGTTTACATAGACTTTCATTCCAAGTTGAAAGCAATTACTAAGTCATCGGTAACATATGCTTTAAACCTGTGGGGCATTAAGGCTTGGAGGAGAGAAAATTTGAGAGAGTACCTTAGATCGTATATTTGCTGAATTATAAGACCTCTTCCCGCGAGTAATAATACCATACCATCCCTGCATTTCAAATAAACAGGACACAAATACAAACAGTGAATGTGGAATAAAAATAGAGTTAAATTTATTCGTTTTTGACATACTCCTCTACCTCTAAACATTGAAATGTAATTAGACGACTTTCATCGATACATGCAATGCCTACTAATTTCCTTTTCTTTCCGTTCCTTTTCTCTTTTTTCTCTTTTATAGATTCCTTTTGTTTGGTTGTATAACTTTTCTCAATCTTTCTTCTACAATTTCCGCACATTTTTTTAGGTCATCTTATGTCGGAACCATATCAATCAAATGGTCGATAATATATGGCAGTTACCCAAAAGCAACAAGAACCATTAACAACAACAACAACAACTAAACGCTAAATAATGTCATGTTTATTGACTCAAAAACAAGAAAATAAATGAAAATTATTTATTTGTGAGCTGTTGAAGGGGATACGATTTTATGACCATTTTCCGTTGAATGAATTTTTCATACGTAATTTCCTTTTAATAGCATTTTGTTATCGAAATTCGATGTTTATGTGTCTTTTTATAGGTTTTAATGTTGATATGGTAGATACTCATTATCGAAAACATTCAATAATGGCCATAGAATGTGTAAAATTTATGAGCCATAAGCCAGGGGATCCAGAAGGCTGACGTAAAAGTGGATGATGATGACTACTCCTGAGAATATTGAATTTAGAGTGATAAAAAGAAAAGAATAATTTTGTAATAAAAGTCATTGCATTCACCAAACTGAAGTCATTACTTTGGATATTAATTTTCGTTTTTATATTTTGTCAATTCAAGGCCTATTGATTAAAATAAACGAGAAATGTTATGAAATTTTTTTTCCAAATTTCTCTAAAGTACAGCTTTTTTAGAGCCATCAGTAAACATTTCTTGGCATGCAGAATATAAAACGAAAAAATTTCGAATCTGGCAATACTTGTGCCATTCTATTCTGTCACAAAAGCCAGTAAATTATCTCCACTGAACGCAATAAATCGATTTACGCTTGGGCAACGTTGGGGTTTATTGGAAGTTTATTTCCAAAGCAAAGATAATTGGTCGGAAATTGCACGAAAATTTCGTACAAGATTCTGGTCGCAGAAAAGGGCCAACAGCAACGCAAGTTTATTACTAAAGTTCGTGCTACTGGTTTCAATGTTGAAACGTGAGCGTGCTCGCACAGTACGTACATACATACATTGGTCATTACATACGTACAATTGGTCATTACAACCCTTCAGTCAGGATTACGACCTAGTTCTCACACCACTTAAGTTGTGTGTGTTAATTTTATACATGACTGGTGGGACCTACAGTTAAAAGTCGACTCCGAATTACAGATTTTTGGGAAACTTTTCATGGCAATTTTATTTACTATCAGAGTTTTTGCTAGATATCTGCGGAGAGAAAGTCGCCGAAGAAATACTTTTTGTATTTTGTTTTGTCTTTTCGTCGTCGTTCTCAAGAACTGAACATTTTACGCACCAGTTTACGTCGAATTTTCCGAAAAGATCTCGGTATGACGCCTTACAAACTTCAATTGGTTGAATTGGTAGATCGGCCAACGAGAAACTACAGGACGATGACGATTTTGCAAAAAAAATCATCTTTTCGGATGAAGCCCATTTTTATCTTGGTGGATACGTTAATACACAAAATTGCCGCATGTGGGGCTCAGAAAACCCACACGTGGTCTTATAGAAGTCAATGCACCCATTACGGGTGACTGTTTGGTGCAGCTTGCCGAGCGGAGGCATCATATATCTTCGAAAACTAGGAAGGCATCGCATCGATAACGTGATTTTTTGTACCCGTTCTTCATGGTATTGATGTCAATGCTGTTTAGTACAGGATGCTGCAACTTGCCCACACATCTCTCGTCACAATCGATTTATTGCGTCAAAAATTTGATGTCCGCTTAATTATACGAAATGATCAGTTGGTCGCCAAGAACGTGCGATTTAACACCGTTGGACTTTCTTCTGTGGGGAACTGTTAAAGAAAAGTGTTATGCTGACAAACGAGAGACAATTGAGCAATTGAAGGCCAATATTCGTGATGCCATTGCCGACATACGACCACATACTCTTTTAGATCAGATTAGAACAAATAAAATATACAGGATAGTAGATATTTTCACTTTACATACTTACCTTTTTATTACAATGCTTAAGTCAGGATTACTACCTAGCCTCTCACACCATTTTTTCATATTTCGTTATACTTGACATGCATGAGCTGGTATTTGAACGTCAGACTGTCGTCTAATAAGTCAACACACTACCTACTAGACTACGGCGACTATATAGAATTCTGTAATATTTTCTCTTTGATTTTACGTAAGTTCGTATCATACCAACTGGGCCTTAACACCATTATCTAGCAATGAGAACTTAGAAGTGAAAATGTATGTCGCTGCAGAAAAAAACTACAAACGCCACGATATTGAGTAGTTACCATAATAGAAAACAAACAGCACAGTTGAAGTAAAGGCTGGTTGTTTGTAAGTATGCGGTTGAAACAGTTCTCAGCTACAACGACCACCACAACCAGAGTAAAAGTAAAGCAGAAGGCCAAAGAAGTACAGAAGAAGGCTACTTCTATCCTGAAAGCTTTCAGAAGCCCTATATATGTACATACATATAGAAAATTTAAATTCACAAAGTGTTTCAGTAAAACAAAACCCAATTCCTTCCGTATTAAAGTGATTCTAAGATTATTCAAATAATTTTAGGGCACACACCAAGATGACCGCAACGGTCGCAATGCAAGGATCACAATGCATAAAATAATGAAAATGTCATCAGAGAGCATAAGCAGTCGAATGATTTACAGCCATTATTTGATCTGAATTGGATGACAAACGACATGTTGTTTCAAGAGGAAGGTGTCCTATGCTATTCGTGCCATTTTGAAACGTTTTGAGGGCATAGTAATCTCACGTGGAGGTAATATAAACTGGCCACTGAGATCTTGCGGTTTGAAACCGTTTCTTATGCGGGTTTCTTAAGTCTCAGTTGCATGCAAATAAAAGAGAAATCATAGCTGTCTGTAATCCAATATACTACATGCAGTCGGTCAAAGTTAGGCAGGTTAATGCGTCAGATTTATGGAAAATTATGAAGTCGCCGTAGTCTAGTAGGTAGTGTGTTGGCTTATTAGACGTAAAGCCAGGGTTCAAACCCCAGGTCAGACATCAAACAAAAACAAAAAAACTATTTCTTCGGCAAAATCCTCTCAGCACATTTCCGGCAAAAACTCTGAGAGTAAATAAAATTGCTGTGAAAAAATTTCTCAAAAATCTGTCGTTTGGAGTCGACTTTAAACTGTAGGTCCCACCACTCATGTATAAAACTTACACACACAACATAAGTGCTGTGAGAAACTAGGATGTTGTACAATGGGTCAATTCGACCTCCTAGTACTGTACTTGTCTTAATTGACAATTACACGTCCTCTAACCTACCCTTACCCTCCACACGACATCAATAAATCTTTCAAACGAATAAAAATTTTCGATCTCATTCACTTATATACATACAGTGGTGGACTTATAATTAGAAACGACTTAGCAACATGAATGTTTGTTAATTTGTTTTACAGTTTTCACTGTGTACCTGCGATCAAAGGCTTGGTATGGAGGACGTCTTACATTCGTTTTTCCATCAGACTGGGACAAATTAAACTTAAACAATTAAACATCACTCCAGTGAACTCTGTTCCAGAAAAATCGTAGACCACATTATTAAACAATATAAGGCCACCACTGTATGTACATACATAATTGGTCATTACAACAATTCAAACAGGATTACGACCTAGCTTCTTACAGTAATTTACCAACAATTTTATAAATTTATTCATGATTGAAAGGCAATTCATGATTGAAGACTTTCACATGATTGAATGCCTGGTCATGATTGATGGTCTGCAGAAACTAAATACAATCAATATTTTTATTAAGAGAACAACTGTTTTTATTATATTTCAAGCATTTTTAAATGAATTTTGCTGTATTTCGTTTTTAATTTTTCTCCAAATATACTGCATCTGTACTATGATGCGTGTAAGTTCGCATACACAATATTTTTTAGTAGACACAAAAGGGTTAAAAAGAAAGTCATTGTCTGGTAAAGCGTATCAATAATCGAAAATTGATGCCAACAATGGAAAAATAGAATAGAATGGAGAAAAATTTTTATTTACATGTTTTTTTTTCCAGTATTTGGCAAGTGATTTCTGTTGGGTTTAACTTACATTCTCTGCCAATTTTCAAAATTGTTATTTGTTTTCGTCCTGGCAACAGAAATGAATTTTATATATGTATATGTATGTATGTAAAGCGTTTTGTCACAGAGCCAAATAAAAATATGGATAACAAAAGGGAAATTTTGTTATAAAAAGATCGATAAAAAATTTCTTTATAAAAAATGAGAAAAGATTGGGAAATGCATACGACAGCAATAAAGTGCTTAAAGTTGCTATTTATCAATGAATTAAAATCTTAAATGGATGCAGTATGAAGAGAGAATATTAATGAAGATAAACTAGATTTCTTAAAACTGCTGATTTCAATTTTAAAATAAAAACTTATCATTTTCATTTTCCGAACCTTTTGGTACCATGCGAGGTTTCAGACAGGGAGAGTGTTCTGCGAAAGGCGGGAGTGCATCGCAATGGCACTATTTTTCAAAAAAGTGTCCAGTTGCTTGCGTACGTTGACGACATCGACATCAGAGGGCGTACCAAGCGAGATGTTACTGCTGCCTTTAGTGCTATTGAACGGGCGTCCAGTAGTAAATGAGGTCAGGCAGTAAATGAGCGCAAAACAAAGTATATGTTATCGACAAGTAGAGACGCGCGGCGTATTGATTCTCAGATTACGGCCGATAACTATACTTTTGATACGGTCAAGGAATTCATATATCTTGGCTCCGCCGTTACCACCAGAAATGATGTCAGTCTGGAGATCAAGCGCAAGTTCGCTCTTGCCAACAAGTGCTACTATGGTCTCAATAGGCAATTGAGTAGGAGAGGCTTCTCTCGTAAGACAAAACTAATACTCTAAAAGACGCTCATCCTACCCGTGTTTCTTTATGGCGCAGAAGCATGGACCCTATAAGCACTGATGCAGGAGCCTTGCGAGTATTCAAGAGAAAAGTCTCCAATCCAGTGCGAGTTGGCGATGATTTCCGTATCCGATACAACAGTGAGCTGTATGACCTCCTCAACGACATAGATGGTGTACAGCGTATTAATATCCAGCGGCTGAGCTGGCTCGGCCATGTAGTTCGAATGGAGGAGGCTGCTCCGGCGAGACGGGTATTTGATGCGGGAATCTGCGGAAGTCTGCGAAGAGGACGACCTTGCATCCGTTGGAAGAACCAAATCGGGGAAGACCTGTAATCGATTGGTGTGACCAACTGGTGAAGGCGCGCACGAAGCAGAGGCGCCTGGAAGGATGTGTTGCGGCAGAAATCCGTTAAACGGGTTGTTATGGCCAGTTAAGTAAGTAAGTAGTATTTATATGTGATTCCTTCACTGTTATGCCAGAGGTAGTTTGCTGGCTTATTAGACGTCAGATCACGGTTCAAGTCCCAGGTCTTGAAAAACTCAGAGAGTAAATAAAATTGCCATAAAATTGTTGCTCAAAAACCTGTCGTTCGGAGTAGAATTTAAACTGTAGGTGCCGTCACTCACGTATAAACAATATGGGTGGCGTGAGAGGATGGGTTGCAGTCCTAACTAAAGCCTTGTAAAGACCAGTAAAGCAAGTAAAGTAAAATAAAAATCTGCCAATAGGCCCCTTAAGAATTTAAATGTGTCAATCTTTTGAAAATATTTTATAATTTATTATTGAAAGAGGAAGAAAAAAAAGGAAGAAGAAAGACTTCAGAAAAGATTTATTGACAACAAATTTTTTCCAATTTTTTTTATTACATACACACACACATGTAAATAATTTACATGTATATGCAAATACAACGTAATAAAATATTGATAAAAATTAAATAAAAATCTCTCTCTCAGCAACAACAAAAGCAACCAAAAAATATGTTATAAATATGAGGTTTATGTGTCTGGTCCGTAGACATATACAGGCAAGCATGTGGTCTTTGGCCCACCACAGAACAATGCAAAGTGTTGAATGGAAAGCGTTTTTTTCTTTTTTTTTTTTGTTCTTTCATATTTTTGTTCTGGAAAAATGCCACAAAAACTATTTTTGTGGAAATTTTCTTTTTCGTCTCTCTCATGACTCTCTAGCCTCTTCCTTGTTAAGCTCTTTTGTCTGCCTGTTTTGGTCTGGCCCGGGGGATGTTAGTTTGCAATTTTTTTTTGCTTTTCTTTTTAATGTTTTTTTTTTTTTATCAACTTGTTGGTCTAAATAGTTTTATTTACGGCCATGATATATACGATATAAAAAACTGAAAAAAAACACAGGAAGATAGCATGAGAGAGAGAGAGAGTGGAAGAGAGTAGTTAGTGGAACATTTTTATCATCGTCGTAATAAAAGTAAATTTATGGTTTCTCCCCTTAAAAGTACAGAAACGCAAAATAAAAATATTATAAGAACAACAACAATAATAACAGTAAAGTAATGTTTTTATAAATTATTTTTTGTATGTATGTATGTAGTGTAACGTACATACATATATTATTCGTCACATTTTTATCGTTTAAATAAATCATTTTCACAAGACTGGCTATAAACTCTCGTTTAATGGCAATCATCAAACGTAAATGAAAAATAAAACCAAACAATAGGAAATGAAAACCTATAAAAAAGAAGGAAAAATTTAATACGAACAATAATTCAGAGATAATGTTTACTGAGGCAGACACCATGAAAAGGAATAAAATCTTAAAAATCAAACATATACGAATGCAAGTGTCATGAGATAAAAAATTAATTTTAAAATTCAAAGACAATACCACAATGCTGAAGTTGAATTTTTAAAATCACACAGTGGTCGTCAATTCAAAATTCTAGGAGAAAATAAAAGCAGTAAGGGTGCCCTGGTAGTCTAGTGGGTAGTATGCTAGATAATTAGCGTGAGGATTATGAATTCGATTCCCACCAGAGAATACTGTCTGTTACACTACACCGATCCCTTTGGATACCTGCAGGCTTATAATTGACAATGCAATCGTGGACCAATCTGCAATCTGACCAAGGCTGGATAGGAGGCGCACGGCGACTCTGCTTAAACTCAAAAGAAGCAGGCTCAGCGCTGTTATCGGAGTTATTACGGGGCATTGTATTATAGGAACGCATGCGAGGCGTATTGGTCTTGGACACCTCGCGAATGATTTCTGCAGAAGCTGTGGAGATTAGGAAGATGATTCTTCACCCACTGTGCACATGCCCGGTACTTGGTCAGAAGAGAAAAAGACACCTGGGTGCCTACTACATGGAGGACCTCAATGAAATGTCATGCATGGATATTGGCAGTCTGAGTCGCTTCATCGAAAACTCCGAGTGGTTCCTAACATAGGGGAGAATGTGAAACTGTGGTATCACAATGAGCCCTGTGTGAGGCCTAAGTGTGTCCGCTCATGACTCCATCGAGGGGACAGCCACTTTTACCTACCTACCTACACTACACTAAGCATAAGGCCGAAATTACTCCGAACGACCATGACTAGGCCATCACTGTCAACGGGGAGGATTATATGGCGATGATAACCAACTTTTTTTTTGCTTGAATTAGTTAACCTGGAGCCTGTGCCTTACAGCTTATGCCATATAGGATAGCCTGCAGCAGGGATTTAGGCGCATGGAGAGGATGTGAACTGGTCACTTTTTTACGCTGAGGAGGGGTAAATGTACCTAACCGCACCATAGAGGAAGTCGTCACATCCTCCGTGTGTGGGGCCTTCACCCACTAAATCCCCCCTCGTCTCCTGTGGACTTGTTTGTGCCCACTCCGGTGGTATTACTTCGGAGTGGAGTCCTTTTGGCTCTTTGGCCTCTCCATGTCTATATCCGCGTCCGGATTGCATATCGAAAGTTGAGGAGACATCTAAGCGTCTTCACTATTCCTTTCGTCTAAATCATCGTTTCGGTTTCGGTTTGTTCCGCAGCCTCAAGATCTCCCTTTTTTCGTCTCAGAACGCGCTCCACGTAATTCACCACCTAGGTCCACCAATTTCCACTACTCGCAATCATGACCCCGAGAATGTTAGCTGCTTTGATCGTTCCAACTATTGACGTCGGTACAGAGCGATAGCTCTGCCAGCGCGCACTCTCGAAAAAAGTGTGCTCTGCGTCATCGATTACCTCCCCTTCCTCGTAAAGACAGTAAGGGGATGCGGTCTTGCCGATTCTGTGCAGATATTTTCTAAAATATCCGTAACCCGATAGCATCTGTGTAACGTAGTAATTTATCTCTCCAAATTTCCGACCAATCCATGGCCTTATGTCCGGAATAAGTCTCGCTGTCCATTTTCCTCTATCTTCCTCGTTCCATCGTTGTTGCCATTTTGAAATGGTGTTTCCCTGAAATAACCGGTTATGTGATTTCCAGCCGATTTCGCCTTATAAATCTCCATCCGCTCCGCTGCCAGCTGATCCACAGGGATTATACCTGCTATCACCAGTACGGCTGGAGCGAACACTGTACAATATGTCGACGCGATACGCAATGCAGCCGTATCGTATTAACATCTAGAGTTTCTAGAGTGAACTAGTCACTATAACCGTGTGATTTCCCGTCGTTAGATTTATTATTGCGCGGTTTTCTTAAGTCCCATGCAATGAGCCATCACAGCGGTCCTTAAAGCCAATATAACCCATGAAATCGGTCGAATTCAATTTGTTTTATGCACCAGAGTGATGGAAAATTTTGATATTTCAAGTGGTTTCCAACCAGAGAAGCCTTGGCGGATGATGTTACATTACACACATAACAAAAAAATTTGATAGCATCTCACAAACACATACATACGTCAGTCACGATTACAGCCTAGCTTCTCACACCGCCCATGTTGTGTGTGTTAATTTTATACATGAGTTGTGGGATCTACAGTTTAAAGTCGACTACGAACGACAAATTTTTTGAGAAACTTTTTCATGGCAATTTTATTTACTCTCAGAGTTTTCGTCAGACATCTGCTGAGAGGCAGTTGTCGAAGAAATATTTTTTCGGATTCTGTTTTGTTGGAGATGTCTAACCAGGGGTATGAATCCTAGTTTCACGTCTAATAAGCCAACACACTACCTATTAGAATACGGTGACTACTATATGAAACCATATGGCATGTTTAAAGGAACGAAATCTATTTGTAAAGCCTTTGCGTTCGTTCATGAATGTACATTCATGTACGAGACGGATAATCTTATATCTGATGTTCGAGAACAAAATGGCGTTCACACGAGCAAATCTCGTTGTAGTTTGAATAAAAAACAAGCCACGAAATTAAAAATAGGGAAATAGAGTTGAAGGTAAATAGAACCTTGTGATAGCTGTACGTTTAGCCTCTTCTGATCGGATGTAACCTCATTTATTCTAAGCTTCTTTGTGCCATACCTAGAAAGCTCGATATAAATCAAGAGAATTGACTGTCAGCAATGGAAGCAAGAGGTATGCTTTCTATTTCTCTCCGAATGACAGATTTTTGGAGAAATTTTACATGACAATTTGTATTAACTCTCAGAGTTTTTGCCAGAAATCTGTAGGCGGAGAAATATTTGTTCATATTTCGTTTCATTAGAAATGTCTGTATAAGGTTTTGAACCGTGGCCTCATGTTTAATAAGACAACACACTACCTACTAGATTTTAACGACTTTAAAAACAATTGCTTTCTGATAATATGCCTTAACCATCTAGTCTTTAAGGTCTTTAAAGATTTCCTCGCTATGGCTATAAATTTAAAAAATTTTATTCAAATTAAGATATCACAACACATCAGAATAATTTATGTGTGATAAAATAAAATAAATAATAAAAAATCTGTATGATAATGAATAACACAGCCATGCAAAGGATAAGAGAGTGTGGGAAAGCAAGTGAAGAAATCCTTTAATTTATGGACTACGAAATCCCATAAATATTTAAAAGGATTACGGATTATTTACGTAAAATTCAAATAAATTTCTATTATATGCAAAATAATTCGCAATATCTAATACCTGCCTTTGTTGCCTTCTTTCTCACTCTCTGTCTCTCTCTCTATTTTATTTTACGCCAACGAAGAGCAGAATAATACAAATCGAAAACGACATGATTTAACCACTTACCACACCATTAATCACTGTCTGTCTCTACATTTATAACTTTTTATCATTTATAAAACTGTTTATTTCTCTCACGTAGAGACAGAGAGAAAGCGAGGGAGAGTGAGAGAAAACAAAGCATATAACAATAGAGATAATGATTGAAGGATTTATAAATAAATAAATAAAAATGTTTAAAAACATTAAGAAGAGAGAAAATTAAAAATCATTGCAATAATATGCTCGTAAAATCTCTTGCTTCCTCTCTCTCTCTCTCTCTCTCTCTCTCTATCTCTCTCTCCCTCTCTCTCCCTCTCTATACATTTGTAAGAAGTACAGGTTCTCATGGCAGAATATTAAAAACGCCAAATGCATCAACCCTTATTAAATTTCATTTGTTTGCGTACTTCTTAGCAACCCTGTAATGATTCTACTCCAGTTGGCATCACAGCTTTTCAACTCTACATGAGGTCCTGAGTAGTTTTAGAATTTTTTTTTGTTCATTCTATTCCCAATTGTGTGCCGCGCTTATGATCCTGTCTTTTTTGTCATGGAAATCGGGAAGTAAATGTTGATGTTGTTGCTTAACAACTGCTTGTCACATGGTAGCTTGTCACATTATCATAATTTCGTAATATTTTTGACATTTTTCTGTCTGTCTTTCTCTAGAGAAATTTGCTTTTAAATGTGAGAAAATGAAAGTAAAATTATGTGGAATTTTATTAAATATTTTACTACTGAAGTGACAGCAGGAAATGCCATGAATTAGGAGGAGAAAGTGAAAGTAAATAACAAAGGTTGCGATGTAAATTTCAAGAAGGGGGTTTAAATAGGTTATAATTTACTGAAATACAGTTTAAGTTTTACTTGTAAAAGTGTTTTAAATAGAAGTGAAATTATATGAAAAATAAATAAAAAAAAAATTGTTGATTTAACAGCTGTTCTCTCAGTGTCTCTCTCTCTCTCTGTGATCTCACAGTACTCGTATCGAATATGTAATTCCGTAAAGGTTTTTACTTTAGATACACAAAAGCCTACCAGAGATTAAATTCTAGACCTAAGTCCGCTTTGTAAGTATTAAGGCTGGTCAATTTGTTGGAATGGTCAAAACCCATGGTTTTATTTCATTATTTCCTCAGAATAGATGCTAATCATGTATTCATCTCCAATTTCAAGAGACTCCAGTTGAGTACAAAAGGTGGAATTCCCTTTCAAAAGATTCCAGTTAGCACAAAAGTCGGATCGGATTGTATGAAAGTTCTCTCAGACTCCTTTTATCCTTTATATTCATTCCTGTAACCCACATGAAAATAATTTGAGAAGCCAGGTTCTTATGCCGGTTTATGTCACATCTTCTAATGCATTCACACACACACATAATTGTTCATTACAACCCTTCAGTCAGGATTACGACCTAGTTTTTCACACCACTTATGTTTTGTGTGTTAATTTTATACACGAGGGGAGGGATCTACAGTTTATCCGTTGACTCCGAACGACAGATTTTTGAGAAACTTTTCATGGCAATTTTTATTTACTCTCCGAGTTTTTACTAAAAATCTGCTGAAAGGAAGTTGCAAACGAAATATTTTCTTGTATTTCGTTTTATTCGAGATGTCAGACCTGGGGATTGAACTGTAGCCCTATGTCTTAAAAGCCAACACATTACCTACTAGACCACGGATTCAACGTCAATAGTGAATACTTATCTTTATGTAAATGCATAACTTCTAAGAGCCTGAGGGATGGTTTAGCAGTCCAACAATATTTACTTACTTGGACCCTTCCCGTGTCAGATAAAACTTCTACAGAATTGTGCTTTACGTTGCTTAAAGATTTTATTACTCAAGCACTGTGTCACATCATTCTTTACATATTCTCCGTGGAACTCTTTCAATTAATCTGTAGACTGCTTTTGAGACTCATCGAATTTCTTTTCTGTAGTTAGAAATATCATGGAATTGAGCACAGGATCTACATAACCGAGTAGAAGTCTAACACGAGATTCATACGAAGGCATCTTTTAAAAAATTTATTATCCTGCGATATAGGGTTCGGTGAAAGGCAAATAATAGGACAAAAAGCCTATGCCATCAAAAGATGAGCATAATTCAACTTGTATAAGAGGTTCAAACGAATGGACATAGCAATACTATCTGACATTAATACCGCCATTCGAAAACTCAGTTTCTATGAGGTTGACTACAGAATAATATGGCACTTCATGGACAATTTGAAATCAATTTAAAAGGGTGTTCCTCTGCTGGAATTTACGGCAAAGAGCACTCAGGTGAAGTCGTCATAGTCTAGTAGAAGTGTGTTGGCTTTATAGATGCGACACCTTGCTTCAAATTCTAGGTTAGACATGTCCAACCAAACGAAACATGGAAATATTTCTTCAGCGGCTTTCTCTCAGCAAATTTCTGGCAAAAATTGTGGGAGTAAAAAAAAATGTCCATGAAAAGTTTCCCAAAAACCTGTCGTTCATTAGGTCCTGCCACTCATGTAGAAAATTAACACACACAACACAAGTCATATGAGAAACTACGTCGTAATTTTGTCTGAAGTGTTGTAATGTTACAATGTTGTATGTATGAGTACACATATGTACTTTTGAAGAGGGGAGCCTCAACTTCGTTGATAGGGCAGAACCATATTGTGTACTGAGAAGAGAATTTTGGAAGGGTTTACTCGACAAAAAGAATATGTAGAGAGGCGATGACTCTTTTCAAGACAAAAGAGATGGAGCTTTAGGCGGGTAAGAAGAAGAAATTTCAGTCATTTAGCATTCAAAGCAGAAGTAGTATGAGAATAATAAGTAGCACTGTAGGCTTAACATACACTTGTTCTTGGGGTCCTTTCAAGTCCAATATGTGGAGAAGAAAATAAATCGCTAACCATTATGGCATAAACCCATCTCCATATTGAGAGATGTTAGATTAAGAAGAGCCTCTACATTCTCTATGCCCTGTAATGGTATTAAATTTAATGTCATTCTAAAGGGAACTTATGCCAAAATAATGCAAAAGAAAGCAACACTTGCGTCTGTCGAAAAGAAAATTTCGGTTTGGAGCCTATGTAGGGATATCTTTCAGCACCTGCAGGACCCAACGTTACATACATAATACATAATTGGCCATTAGAACCCTTCAGTCAGTATTAAGGCCTAGCTTCTCACACCACTCATGTTGTGTGTGTTAATTTTATACGTGAGTGGCGGGACATACAGTTTAAAGTCGATTCCGAACTTTTCAAGGCAATTTTATTTACTCTGAGAGTTTTTGCCAGAAATCTGCTGCGAAGAAGTCGCCGAAAAAATATTTTTCATATTTCATTTAGTTGGAGACGTCTGCCCTAGTGGTGTGGACAGTGGCCATACGGCTAATAAGATCATGGCGACAACGTTAATAGTCAATAGTGCTCTTGATTTAAATGCATAACTTCTAAGAGCCTGGAGAATAGTTTGGCAGTCCAAGAGTATTTTCTTTCTTGATCCTGCTCCTTTTCAGATAGAACTGCTACTGTTTCCGACAACAGGAAACAGGCTTTACGTTGCTTAAGATTATTATTAAGCGTGTACTGTGTCCAACTATTCCTTACGTCTTCTCCGTGGTACATTTTAAATCAATCCGTAGACTGCTTTTGAAAGTTGTTGCTAAGCTATATTGAAACTCTTTTTCTTTAGTCAGAAAGATCATGGAATTGAGCACAGAATATACATAAACGAGTAGAAGTCTAACACGAGATACATTCGAAGCCTCCTTTTCAAAAATGTACGTGGTACTGTGGTATACGAATGGGTGTGATACAGATAGTAGATTAGGAGCGAAGCCTATGCCATCAAAAGATGCGCATAATTCAACTTGTATAAGAGAGGACACAGAAACACTATCTAACATTAGGCCCGCCATTCGACAACGCCGTTTCCATTAGGTTGACTACAGAATAATATGACACTTCATGGACAAGCTTAAACATGAATTGCTAGTAGTAGTATGTTAACTGATTAGACTTGACGCCTTGGTTCAAATCCCAGGTGAGATATCTCCAACAAAATGAAATAAGGAAAATATTTCTTCAGCGACTTCCTCTCAGCGGATTTCTGGCAAAAACACTGAGAGAATACAAAATTACCATGAAAAGTTTTTCAAAAGAAATCTGTCGTTCGGAGTTGACGTTAAACTATAGGTCCCGCCACTCATGTTTAAAATTAACACACACATCTTGGGTGATGTGAAAAGCTGGGTCTTAATCTTGACTGAAATGTTGGAATGACCAATTTAATATGTATGGAAGGGTGAAAGGCATATAATAGGACAGGAGCAAAGATATGTCATCGAGTATGTTAATTGTTGAACTTGTATACGAGATGCAAAGGACAGCATACAGCAACATATCTGACATTCAGAATGCCATTCCAAAACTCCGTTTCTATGTCTGGACAAGCTGAATCAACTTAAAAGGGGACTTAGGGTCATTCTCGGCTGAAATTCAATGGGGATCTTCCATTTCCATTTTGTAGAACGGTAGTTGATGTGATAGAAGGGTGTACTCCGCGAAAAAGAATATGTAGAGAGAAGTCCATTTTCAAGACACATGAGATTTTGGTGGGTAATTTCAAGACAATTTTTTTGTTATTCAGTAGGCAAACCAGAAATACTGTGAGAATAGTAAGCCGCACTGTAGGCTTAAAAAAACTTGTTCTTGGGGTCGCCTCAATTCTAATATGTGTTGAAGAAAATGAATCGCTAACCATAATGGAATAAAGCCATATCCATGTTAAAAGGTGGTTGATTCAGGAGAGCCTCTATATTTTCTAATAGTATTAACTTCAATATCATTGTGATCCTATACTTCATGGGAAAGTAATGCAAAGGAATGATACTCCTGCATCTTTCGATAAAGCAATTTAGGTTTGATGTTTCCATGGGAATACATTCAATACATACATGATCCAAAATTGTATGTCATCCCTAACAAAGGCTGTTGACTAGGTACTCGGAAGCTTTTGAGATTTTTAATTTGAAAATTCGTATCGATGTTTGCTACCACCACCATATTTTTCAATTCAATTTAATTCAAAAGAAGAAACCAAGTGCCTTGAACTATTCAAAAAAAATTCTTCACACCATGTAAACTCCTGTATATCAAAATCTACAATTATTGAACATGTCCCTTCTGTATAGACAGCTGAAAAAGATTGTGGCATGCTCAATAAATGTTTAACGTTAAAATTTTTAAATTTCCATAGAAATTTCATTGCATTTCCCGCCTAAATAATCGAATTGAAAACTGCAAATACTTATTCAACTCAGAAACCGTGAATACTTTTTTCTATCGAAAGAAAATTGTCAACAACTGAATGAAGGTTGATAATGATGATGAATAATATTTGTTTTTTGTATTTTTCTTTTATTCATTCAATATTTTTTCACTTCTAATGAAATTAATTAAATGCTATTCGAGGTCTCCTCGAGACTTAATAAATATAAACAGCAGCAGCTAGACGGTAGCCTGGCAACTGATGATATGCGTACGTAAATGAATACAAAATTATTTTCTTTTCCTTTTTTTTTTCATTAAAAAAAAGTAGATATTCATGCTATAGAAAGGAAGTAAAAGAAAAAAACTGATTAACATCCTTTCCATTTAGAGTTAATTGAAGAGAAACGAAAATAAAAAATTTTAAATATGGGTCAGTTCACAGTTAAAATATTCTAAAATTTTAAGTTTTTGAAGCAAAACAAAAATAAAATAAAATAAGATTGCCTGAGAACCATAAAAAAAACAAAAGGAAATTTCCATTCATATCACTTTCTTCAATACTTTGCACGTGAAATGACTCATAGTTTATAAACATACATGGCTCAGCTGTTTACTTTATAGAGTCTGATTTATTTCCCGATGTACAAAACTAAAATTAATTAATTAAATCAACATCAGCTTACTTGTATTTTAGCATATGAGCACGTTAAACACAAAAGCGAGGGTCGTTATTTGCATGTACACAACTATACAAAGAAAAATTCTTCTTAAATTCCATCAAACAAATTTTAAACTGAAATTTATGAAATTTATTAATAATAATATTAATTGGCTTAAATTTGCATTATCAGTTATTTCGAATCTGACAATACTTTTGTCATTCTATTCTGTCATAAAATTCAGTTTATTATCTCCACTGAACTTAATGAATGCATTTACGCTTGAACAACGTTGGGATTTATTAGAGATTTATTTCCAAAACAAAGGCAATTATTGATCGGAAATCGCACGAAAATATCGCACAAAATTTGGTCACAGAGGAAGGCCAGCAGTGCCCGGTATATGCAAGTGAGCGTGCTCGTACAGTGCGTACACCCAAAAATATTGAAGTTGTGACTGAGAGTGTGCGTGAGAATCCATCAACATCAACTCATCATTGTTCGCTGGCGTCGAATTTTGCGAAAACATCTTGGTATGACGCCTAACAAAGTTCAATAGGTTCAGTACTTCGCTTCGTTTTCGCTTCGCTAGATCGTTTAACGAGAAACTACAC
The DNA here is from genome assembly GCA_936449025.2 of Sarcophaga subvicina. NCBI lineage: Eukaryota > Metazoa > Arthropoda > Insecta > Diptera > Sarcophagidae > Sarcophaga > Sarcophaga subvicina. Next base: position 29,211,710 of record OW388084.2, read on the forward strand.
GATGAAGTCGATTTTGTCAAAAAAAAGTCATCTTTTCGGTTGAATCTCATTTTCATCTTGGTGGACAAGTCGCCGTAGTCTAGTAGGTAGTGTGTTGGCTTATTAGACGTAAAGCCAGGGTTCGAGCCCCAGGCCAGACATATAGACAGAATACAAAAAGTATTTCTTAGGCGACTTCCCCGCAACAGATTTATGGCAAAAGTTCTGAGAGTAATAAAAATGCCATGAAAAGTTTCTCAAAAATCTGTTGTTCGGAGTCGACTTTAAAACTGTAGGTACCGCCAGTCCCTTATAAAATTAACACACACAAAATGATTGCTGTAACAAGCTAGGCCATAATGGCCAATTATGCATGTTTATGGCTGAGAGTGTGTGTCAAAAATCCATCAACATCAACTCGTTATTATTCTCAAGGAATTCACGCACAAGTTTACGTCAATTTTTTCGAATAGATTTCGATATGACGCCTTACTAAATTCGAATAGTTTAGGATTTGAAGCAACGTGACCAACCGCTTCGTTTTCGCTTCGCTAGATGGACCAACGAGAGACTGCACGATGATGTAGATTTTATCCAAAAAATCATCTTTTCGGTTGAAGCTCATTTTCATCTTGGTGGGTATGTTAATAAGCAAAATTGCAGTATATGGGTCTTACGGAAGCCGATGAATCCATTACCAATGACTGTTTATTGCGGTGAGTAGCGAAGCCATAATTGGTTCATATTTCTTTGCAAATGAGGACGCCACAACAATTACGACCAATGGAGACACCTATCGCACGGAGTTTTTGTAGCCACCCTTCATGGTATTGATGTGAACGATGTTTTGTTTCAACAGGATGGTGCCGCTTGCTACACATCTCATGCCACAACCGATTTATTGCGTTTAAACGTTTGATGGCCATTTAATTAGCCGAAATTGTTATGTCAATTTGCCTGTCAAGAAGATGATATTAGACGCCGTTAGACTATTTTCTGTGGGCAACCGTTAAGGAAAAGTGTTATGCTGACAATCCTGAGAGAATTGAGCATTTGAAGGCCAACATTCGTGATGCCATTGCCGCAATACGGCCCCATACACTCAAAAAATTGCACTTAAAGTGGTCCGATCGAATGAGGCACTGTGAGGCTAGCCGCGGCACCCATATGAATGAAATAATATTCGATTTCTAAACGGAACAATTGTACTTCACAACAAAAGAATAAATTTGGCAAAATTTTAAACTGTTGTTCTTACATTACATCTTTAAATTAAAACGTTTTAATGCTCCACCCTTTGTTAGCAAGACTCACTATTCAATATGTATCAAGCGTTGTTTAAAAATCTGCCATCTTAACAAAAAATTGTTTTTATATTCCAATATAATGGCCTCGATACCACGTCGTTAATTGAGTTTATATGTTTAATTTGATGACGAGTTATTTCAAGCGTTAATTTTAGTTTGATTTCGTTGAATATTATTATCTTAATTAAACTTAATAATATAAAAAAGTCGCCGTAGTCTAGTAGGTAGTGTGTAGGCTTATTAGACGTAAAGCCAGGGTTCGAGCTCCAGGCCAGACATCAAAACAAAAATACAAAAAGTATTTCTTCGGCGACTTCCTTTCAGCGGATTTCTGGCAAAAAGTCTGAGAGTAACATAAAATTGCCATGAAAAGTTTCTCAAAAATCTGCCGTTTGGAGTTGATTTTAAACTGTAGGTCCCACCACTCATGTATAAAATTAACACACACAAATAAGTGATGTAAGAAACTAGGTCGTAATCCTGACTGAAGGGTTGTAATGACCAATTATGTATGTATAATGGTAACCTTAGTGGTGGTTCACACAAATAGCGATAGAAATCTGCTGAGAGGAAGTTGCCGAAGATTTCGTTTTGTTAGAGATGTCTGACCTGGGGTTTGAAACGTAGCTTTACGAATAATACGGCAACAGATTACCTACTAAACAACGGCGACTACAATCCACTGAATATATGAAAAATAATTCGACAGATGTAGCTCCAATAAGATGTTATTATCTCGTGACAGGTCTTAAGCCCCTGTTGGAAGATCCGTTCCTACGACATTAAAACAATAATTATGTAATATAAAAAAATGTTGTTTTATTAACACGTTCAAACATCGTAATTGTTATTGAGGTTTCAATACATTTTTTTATTCTGATAAAAAAAGGAGCCTAGCTCCAGTGTTAATTTAATCATCAAGCACTTAATCATTGCACTGAATTCAATTTCCGCAGTTTATGTTTTAGCATTTAATTACGAATAATTATGTACGTATATTATGCGTAATGTACTGGTACATAAGCAAGTATTATTAAATTAAATATTTTCCCAATTAAATTATCATTTTCAATGAAGTTCTTAATAAATTATTCCGCTCCGGCATGGAACATAAATGCATAATGAGCACTTTTCCACACATAGAAATGATATGAACGTATGTGTATATGTATGTATATGTGTATGTATGTGTTAAAATTAATTAATTTTTATGGTTCACATGTACATAATTTCATACAAAATTTAATAAATTAACTGAATTAATTACAAACGACACAAAGTATGATTAAACGCTTAAATATGTATTTTGGGTTGTAAATTAATTTCATTATTTGGGTCACATACTTGAAAAACTTTTTTTTATTAATAATTAGACACCAGTTACAGACTGTTCAGAAGGCCATTATTTCGGATGTTGTAACATGATTTTCGACTTAAAAATAAAATAATTTAAATATAATTGTCGTAACTCCTAATTAAACAAAAGTTAATTAGCATTATAGTACAATTTCCTCTCATTTAAAACAATTATTTTCAGACGACGAATTTCTAAGGGTTTCTAAATTGATAACAAAAAGAAAACCTTAAAAGCATGAGGGTTGAAAACAAGATTGTTTTAGTGTAGTAGGGACGGATCTTCCAACAGGGAATGACATCTTATTGAAGCTACTTCTGTCGAATTATATTCATTTATTCAGTGGATTGTAGTCGTCGTAGTTTAGTAGGTAATCTGTTGGCTTATGATTCGTAAAGCCACGGTTCTAACTCCAGGTCAGACATCTCTAACAAAACAAAATCTTCGGCGAATTCCTCTCAGCAGATTTTTATCTCTATTTGTGTGAAGCACTTCTAAAGTTATCATCATACATACATAATTGGTCATTACAATCCTTCAGTCAGGATTACGACATATTTTCACACACCATTTACGTTGTGTGTGCTAATTTTACACATGAGTGGTGGGACCTACAGTGCAAAGTCAACTTACGAACCACAGATTTTTGAGAAATTTTTCGTCGAAAAACCATATTCAACGATGAGTTTGAATTTCTGTATGAAATACGTAATGCCCGTGTGTGAGTAAACAAACAAAACAGGCAAACAAACATCACAGGCAACGACCAGCACTATAAGTCGTTGATTACCAATTTCTTCTTTCCTAAATTAGACGATCTCAACACCAAAAACATATTGGTTGCAATAGGATGGCGCTACGTACTACACAGCTCATGCCACATTTGATACTCTGCATGAACGATTTGAGGGTATTGTCAGCTTTCGTTGAGGCGATATAAATTGCTTATCGAGATCGTGCAAATTGACTCCATTAGATTATTGTTTAGTAGGGTTTCCTTCAGTCTTAGGCGAATAAACCACAAACCATAAATTCAGCCCAAAATTGGACAATTCGGATGCGGTTAATCCACATAAGACATGGCAAACATTGGAACGATATTTTTTTTCAGTACAATCCTTTGGAGCATATGGCTTCCACAAAGCATTTTTGTTTTGTTTCCGTTTCTTTAATCCGATGTTGTTGTTCCAGCTAAGGAGGTGATTGGTCTGATGGAGCAAGCCTTTAGATTATTGGGCTCCCATCTAACGTTGCCTAAAGACAACTTCTTCCAAGTATTTGACTTAGTGATAGTGAATCTTGTTGATTGTTCATTCCTATCTCTTTTCCCATTAGGTGTCGGCATCGCCTAGCCTTCATGTGGTATTGTCCTTTTACCCTTTCCAGGCGGTAACAGGGCTTCTTAGATGGATTGTATTGGATGAAGTGAAGCCGCTTGTAACAATTTTATATTCCACACGTAATGGCATGAATATGTCTTTCAAACGAATAAAAAACGTCGATGATATCTCACATATAAAGTCGCCGTAGTCTAGCAGGTAGTGTGTTGGCTTATTAGACGTAAAGCCTAGGTACGAGCCACAGGCGAGACTTTAAACTGTAGATCCAACCAATCATGTATAAAAGATTAACACACAAAGCATAAGTGGTGTGAGAAACTCAATTCGACCTCCGGGTACTGTACTTGCCTTAATTGACAAGTATATGTCCTCTAACCAATACACTACCCTCTACACTATGACAATCGCAAACTCGTCTTCAGTGACCACACTCTGGTGTGGCAGTGACAAATCTATGTTGATTATTTCAGTGTATAATACCCCATGGGGAAAAAGTGTGCTTAAGGTCTGCTCAACAAGAATTGGTTATATTGCTCCTCTTTCGCTTTATGCTGAACACCATCGCTCAGTGTGCACACACAAAAGGTGTCTCTTTCATCTTTCTTCTCGGTTGATGCCATCTTATAAAACCATTTTATATCATTTCATCGTATAATTTATTTCTTAATCAGGTCAAAGATCGAGACTGCACATGGTTCATAAATATTTTCTCCTTTTTTCCACGCATTCCTTTATAGGTTTTGATATACAGCCATCGGCAGTTTTCGTTTGATTTTATGATCTTTTCACTTTTATACTCTACTAGCTGTACCCTGCGCGAGTGTTGCTGCGCCACCAACTAAAATAAATTTGAAGGAAAGACATTACTTAAATGTCCAATTAATTTTGAATCATTTTATTGATTCTGTTTCCCGTTGGCCTGATGATTCAGATGAACGGGCCTAAGTAGTACGCATTCGATCAGTTTATAATCTCACTTCTCGTTGTTCAAGTGGTTCAAGCGAACGGGGCTCAGCTGCATATACTCGAAAATTTTCCAGTCTCAATGCTCATCTGATTCTGAGGCTCGCAATGCTCTTTTCTTCCGTGATTGAGGTGTAGGTCGACCAATTGCTTGTCATTCATCTTGAATAATTTTCAGTGACGCCATGCATCGGAAATTAATCGCACCAACCTCCGTCGACTCATGCGCAACATTTTTGTTAAAGAACGCACAGTTTACGATTTAATTCATTCTGAGTAATTTTCAGTGGCACTACCTGTCAGAAATTGGTCATACCAACTTAGAAGCCTTCGTCGGCTCATGCGCAACAACTCTGTTAAAGATCATATCATGATCAAATGCACAGTTTACGATTTAATTGATTTTAAGTAATTTTCAGTGGCACCACCTGCCGGATATTAGTCATACCAACTTAGAAACCTTCCCCGGTTCATGCGCAACAATTTTGCTAAAGTTCATAACATGATCAAATACATAGTTTACGATTCTGTAAGGTACATACAAACAAACATTCATTTTTATATATGTATATAGACTATGGGAGGTGACACGCCCACTATAGCCAATCCGCCCATTTTGTTCATATATACGTCAAAGTCGTCCATACAAAATTTGAGAACTTTAGCTGTTGCAGTTTATGAGGTATGCGACATTAAATACTTATTGAGTATGTGGACGTGGCTCCTCGCCTACTTGGAATTTTAAAATAAAAAGTAGACATACAGGAAGATACTGTTAAAATTTCGGTCCAGCCGTTTAGCCGTCTATAGACTTCAAACAAACAAACAAACCCACAAACAAATAAACACACATTCATTTTTATATATAAGATTCCCGATTTATGATCTAACTTTTCCACTCAAGTATATTTAATTTTCTCTGTTGCTTGTGAATCGATATGAAGCTTTTACAATTAATTTGCTACGAATCGCTTTATGTACCAAGTTTAAGTCCACAATCTTCAACCCTAGCTTGATATCCTAAACATGTTAGGTTATTGTAATACAAACAAAAATACACATTCTGATTGACAGAATCTTCTAAAAAAAATTGAAAAATATTCCCATTGTTCCCAAAAGTTCCCTAAAGTTTGTATGGAAGCAAAGTGACTCAATTCTATTGCTTCATAGTTGTTTACATGCCTTTTAAATTACCTCCTTAATGTTTGTATATTTACTTAGTATTGTAGGGATTTCACGATGACATTACATAATGATTCTGAGTCTTTTACTATTGTCTTCTCCCTCCTCTCGTATTTTTTCCCCTCCTTGACAATTTGATTTTCACTACAAATTAAAAAAAAACACGACAGTTGCCAACACCGTAATGGATTCAATGATTTTAAAAACTGTAGTATTTTTTTGATTTTTCTCAAGCATTTATTCATTGTCTGTATGTATGTATGGTGATGTAGATGTAAGCAACATTGTTGGTGTTGCTATTGGTATTGCTATTGATGTTTAATTTGTTGTTTCATTCTTTTTTTATTGAAAAGCATCTGCAGAAGTGTTTCACCATGACTACCACCACAAGCAGGACATTATTTTTCACTTTAAAAGTGACTACACAAGTAAAATAGCAGTCATTATATATCAGAGGGAAGGGGATTTAAATAAATGAAAACAAATTAAAGTTAAAAAAAAAGAAAAATAGAAACGATAGTTTACGTTAAATGGCACCATTTGATTATGCGTTATTTCGTATCAATGAGATATACGTCATGTGGAAGTGCAGTTCTTTAACAGTTCTAAATCCATAGCCTTTGGTTTGGTTTGTTATACGGTGAATATGTTGTATCAAAATCGCAGTGTATCGAGTGGTTTGCATCTTTCAAAAATGGTGATCAAAGACATTAAAGACAAAGACTGGCCCACATAACAAAATTTGTCACTACAACCCCTCAGTCAGGAGTTTTCCACACCACTTCTGTTGTGTGTTCATATTATACATGAGTCGACTCCAAGCATTTGATATTTTTGAAAAACTTTTCATGGCAATTTTTTATTTATTCCCAGAGATTTTGCCAAAAATCTGTTGAGAGGAAGTTGCCGCTGAAATATTTTTTCATATTTCCTTTTTGTTAGAAATGTCTGAGCTGGTATTAGAACCCTGTCTTACGTTTAATAAGCCAGCACACTACCTACTAGATTATGGTTTAAAAACCATAGATTAGAGAAACATTACTCGATCAAGATTAGTGGCAGACTCATAAAGAACTTACACAATGATTAGGCCTAACTCAAACAGCCAAAGTTCAAAGCGTTTAAAAGCACACAAGGTGTTCCAAAAGAAATAAATTGGGTGCAACTGAAGCCAAAAGACGTTGAAAGATGATTTTGTTGGATCCCAGATTACGGTCGCCGTTACCGCCAAAAATGATATCAGTCTGGAGATCGATCGCAGGATCACTCTTGCCAGTGCTACGATGCTCTCAATAGGCAATTGAATAGAAGAGGCCACTCTCGTACGACAAAACTAATTCTCTACAAGACGCATGTTCTCTCCGTGCTTCTTTATGGCGCAGAGCCATGGACATTACTAAGCACTGATGCAGCAGCCTTGAGCGTATTCGAGAGAAAACTCTTACGTTTAATCTTCGGTCCAGTGCGAGTTGGTAATGATTTCCGCATACGATCCAACAGTGAGCTGTAAGAGCTTCTCAACGACATGGACGTTGTCCAGCTTATTAACATCCAGTGGCTGCGCTGACTCCAGCGGCTGCGCTGACTCCAGCGGCTGCGCTGTCGTTCAAATGGAGGAGAATGCTCTGGCGAGATGGGTATTTGATGAAGAATTTTGCAGAAACTGGCGAAGAAGGCGACCTCGTTTGCAGTGAAAGGACCAAATCGAGGAAGCCCTGTCATCGATTGGTGCGACCAACTGGCGAAGGCATGCAAGAAGCAGTGGTGCCTGGAAAGATGTGTTAAAGCAGCCCGAAATCCGTTAATGGGGTTGTTAATTCTCAATTTTGTAAATAAGTAAGTAAATAAGTAAGAAATGCCATTTGATTGCTGTTAGAAATAAACCATTTTTGCATTGAATTACCACTCGCAACGACAACTGGTTTCTTTACCGTAACGTCAAACGTAAGAAATCATATGAAAAGCCTTGGCATTAAGTAAAATCTGCAGCCAATCAGAATTTCCCCTTCGCCAAGGTAATGGACTAAATTTGGTAGGATCAGAAGGGTGTGATCCATTGTGAGCTAAGAAAACCAGATCATAGTATCACGACAGGCAGACAGCACTTAATTCGAGATAGCATTGGACGAAAAACATCTTAAAATGCAACCTACCACGTTGTTGAAGGCAACGCACGGCTAGATATTGCGGATGTGGTCAAAACTATTTAGAAAACAGTAAATGGGAAAGTTTACCTTACTTGCCCTTTTGGCCCTTTCTGGCCAACTTTCCTTCTACGCTTTCTCGTAGATATAGTTGAATAAAAACTGGCACTTTGGCATTTCATTACTTATGTAGGACTTGAACAAACAAACAAAAAAAAAAAAAAAAAAATATCAAACATTTAGATTCTATAACGAGATTTCAGAAATAATTTAGTTTACGACGTAATAACCGAGTAGTCTAGTAGGCAATATGTTGGCTTATTAGATGTGAGACCACGATTCAAACCCCAGGTCAGACATCTCCAACAAAACGAAATATGAACAAATAGTTCTTCCTCTCAACAGATATCAACAAAACAGCAATTAGTCCTTCTGAAACAAGTTTGCATACCTTTAAATGACTGACTCTCTCACAAATTACCTTAATATACTCAGTGTTAATGAAAATCCCTTTGATTTTGGACAACTTAAATAAAATGAATGATTTTTTCTTCTATTTCCCCACTCTCATCATTCAACCTCTTGTTCTATTATTCTCTCTCACTCTCTCTTTCTCTCTCTATCTTATATTCTTGCCACTTACAACAAAAAAACAAATTGATGGAATATTGGGGTTTAACGGAATTGTGTCACAACAAATAGTTCACCTGCATACATCAACCGAGAAGAAAGAGAATCGTTTACCCACTACAATGTAATATCATGCGCAGCAACAACACCACACCAACTATGGCATACTCTTTTGCACATGATGGTGTTGGTTGGTATTCAATATATTTGGGGCACTTACTACACTTTGTTGTTGTGATATGTGATTGTAACCATGTATGTGGGAATGAGTAAATATGTGTGTGTATTTATAGAGGGAGAGAGTGTTAAAATTTAATTAAATTCACAATATGATCCAATCTGTGCATCAAATTTCCACTTGATTTTATGTGTACACTGTACAGTGTGTGTGGGTAAGAGAGTTTGAGTTCACAGTTGAATAGTTTTTCAATTTTAGTTTAAATATTCACAAATTTGGCAGAGAAAATCTCTCAATCTCACAATCTCAAATATCAATTAAACTGAAGTAAAACGTCATAGAAAATTAATTCTACAAGATTGATTACGATTGATTCGCTTATTTTTCGTGTGAAGATTTTTGATGTGATTTGAATAGTTTTGCTACAAATTAAGCTATTTTGGAACATATATAGGAAAAGTCAATAAGGGTAGAGAGAGTTAAAAATTCAACGTAGAATTTGAGATCTTTGTAAACCAATTGACATAAAATTTCCAAAAAGTTATTTACACAATTCATTTGAAATGTACTTTTTTCTAGTTTGAAGTGATTTCTTTTGACTCCTTGCTCTCGGCAGTCAAATACTCTGAGAGTAAATAAAATTACCACAAAATGTTTCTCAGTAAACTGTAGGTCGCGCTACTCATGTATGCAATTAACACACACAACTTGGATGGTGTCAGAAGCTAGGTTGTGATCATAACTAAAGGGTTGTAATGCCAAATTAAGTAAGTTAAGATAGAATTTGATCCGAAGTAGGGGAACAATACTTGAAGAACTTCATATCCAATGCTGAATATATTGGTGGGTGGGCTATCTATCGGTTTAAATTTGAACCATTGGTTATTTCGAATCTGGCAAAACTTATATCATTCTTAGAAGTCGCCGTAGTCTAGTAGGTAGTGTGTTGGCTTATTAAACGTAAAGCTAGGGTTCGAGCCACAGGCCAGACATCAAGACAAAATACAAAAATTATTTCTTCGGCGACTTCCTCTCAGCAGATTTCTGGAAAAATACTCTGAGAGTAAATGAAATTGCTATGAAAAGTTTCTCAAAAATCTGTCGTTCGGAGTCGACTTTAAACTGTAGGTCCTGTATAAAATTAACACACACAACATAAGTGGTGTGAGAAACTAGAACGTTGTACAATAGGTCAATTCGACCTCCGGGTACTGTACTTGTCTTAATTGACAAGTACACGTCCTCTAACCTAACTTAACCTAAATCATTCTATTCTGTCACAAAATTCAGTATATTATCTCCAATGAACGTAACGAATCGATTTACCCTTGAGCAACGTTGGGATTTATTGGAAATTTATTTCAAAAACAAATAAAATTTTTGTCGGAAATTGCACGAAAATGTCGTAGAAAATTTTGTCGCAGAGAAACCAACAGTGTCCGGTATGCGCACGTTTATTGCTAAAGTTCGTGAACCTGATGTCATTGGTAATACGATAAGACGAGAGCGTTCACGAACAGTAAGTACACCCGAAAATATTAAAGCTGTGGCAGAGAGTGTACGTGAGAATCCATCAACATCAACTCATCATTGTTCTAAAGATTAAACATGTTACGCACAAGATTACTTCGAATTTTGTGAAAAGTTCTCGGTATGATGCCTAACAAAGTTCAATCGGTTTTCCCTTCGCTAGTTGGGCCAACGAGAAACTGCACGATCAAGTCGATTTTGCCCAAAAAAGTCATCTTTTCGGATGAAGCTCATTTGCATCTTGGTGGGTACGTTAGCATAAGCAAAATTGCCATATTTGAGGCTCAGAAAACCCACACGCAGTCTTACAGAAGCCAATGCACCCATTACGAGTGACTGTTTGGTGCGATTTGTGGAGCAGAGGCGTCATTGGCCCATATTTCTTTGAAAATGAGGAAAGCGCAACCACTACGGTCAATGGCGACCCCTATCGCAATATGAGAACCGATTTTTTGTACCCGTTCTTCATGATATTGATATGAACGATATTTGCTTTCAATAAGATGCTCCAACTTGCCACACACCTCATGTCACAATCAATTTATTGCGTCATACATTTGACGGCCATTTAATTAGCCAAAATGGTGATGTTAATTGGGCGCCAAGTAGCTGCGAGTTGACACTGTTGAACTACTTTCTGTGGGGCACCTTTAGAGAAAAGTATTATGCCGACAAACCAGAGACAATTTAGCATTTGAAGGCCAATATTTGTGATGCCATTCCCCAAATACGAACAAAAAGTGCATGAAAATTGGTCCGATCGAATGATGTACTGTAAGGCCAGCCGCGACAGCCATATGATTGTAATAATATTCCATTTAAAACCGGAACAATTGTAATTCACAACAAATAATAAATTTGGCAAAATTTCAAACCATTTTTGTTTTATTGCATTTTTAATTTTAAACTTTTAAAGCACCCACCCTATATACTTCAAGAATTTCATTTACGATACTAAAGGTAAAACAGAATCTCAAGTATTTCTTTGGTTTCTAAAAATTCAATTAAGAAAACAAATCTTTTATATAGTCTGGTATTTGTCTTGAGGTCTTTGTGAATCAATTCTGATTTCAATTTAAAAAATAGAATAAATTTTAAAGAAAACAAATAAAAACTGCATGAGCATGAGTTTTCTCCAATTTTCCTATAGTATTTGGAAAATAAATATTTAAATATATGTATATTAAGTAGACAACTTACCAATTAATTGCTTTTAAATCATTTAAATATTATTAAAATATTTAAAAAACTTACAGCTTTTGCTTTTAACAAAATTAGATTTTTAAAGCAAATTTCTAATTTCACTGGAAGTTAAATCTAAAAAAAAACAAAAAGAAATTGAAACAATTTATAAATTTTAAGTTAATTAAATAAATACTACATAAGTTGTTATTATTGTATAAAATAAAAAAATAACAAATATTGAACGAAACATGGTTTGCGATCTGAAGTCATAAGACCACGGTTCAAACGCCAGGTGAGATATCACCAACAAAACAATGAATGGGAAAACATATTTATTCGGGGACTTCCTCTCAGAGTCAATAGATTCTTAAAAATCTGTCGCCTGGAGTCGAGTATAAACTGAAGGTCCCGCCGCTGATGTATAAAATTAACACACACAACATAAGTGGTCTAAGCTAGATTGTAATCCTGACTAAAGGGTTGTAATGATCAATTATGTATGTATGAGTGTAAGAGTTCAAAGCCTTAAACACTTAGGTAATCCATAACGAATGTGGGCCTTCAAATGCTCTACTGTCTCTGGTTTGTTGGCATAACACTTTTCATTAACGACTCCCCACAGAAAATAGTCCAACAGTGTCAAATCGCAGCATCTTTGTGGCCAGGTTCTTTCGGCTAATTAAACGGCCATCAAACGTTTGATATAGTAAATCGATTGTGGTATGACATGTGTGGCAAGTTGCACCATCCTCTTAGAACCAAACATCGTTCACTTTAATACCACGAAGATCGGGTAAAAAATCATTATCATGGCACGATAGGTGTTTGACCGTAATGAAATATCAAAGAAATATGGGACAATGATGTCTCCGCTCCACAAGCCGCACCAAAAAGTCCCTCGTAATGGGTGCATTGGTTTCTGTAAGACCACGTGTGGGTTTTCCTAGCCTCAAATACGGCAGTTTTGCTTATTAACGTACCCACCAAGATGAAACGAGGTGATTTTTTCATCATCGTGTAGTTTCTCGATGGCCCAATAAATTCCAATGTTGTTCAAGAGTAAATCGATTCATTACATTCAGTGGAGATAAGATATTGAATTTTGTGACAGAAAAGAATGCCATAAGTACTGCCAGATTTGAAATAACCGATGCTTGAAATTTAAACATAATTAAACCGATGTACAGAACTCTTATGCTTAACAGGTAATAGGTCTGCTGCAGCAGGTCCTAGGATAATTGTGCTGCCTTTTATCGTTGTCTAGAAACAACACTCTCCGAGTATGTGCTGTAGTGATGGGGAACTTTGCTAACCGTTGATTCCTACTTTTTACCTCCCTTGACTGTATAGTCTCTACATTTCTGAGGTTCTTCATACTGGTTTTAATGTTTCCAATGTCGCTCTAGTGCGGTTGAGCCAACTGTTAGCGTTTTTTCTCTACCTCCCTCGTTATTACTATACTGGCTACACAGCAAAAACTATTTTTGTATTCCATTGACTGCCGTCATATTTCATATCTCTTGCATGTTGTACGCAACTCAAGGTATAATAAAATCAAGCTACCAAGCCCTATCCCCTAAGAGACACTTGAGTTATAAGTTTGTCTGTCTGATTATTTTTTTTTAACGAGAACTAAAGTATTCCACGGACCCCGGTGACCAACGCCAAAAGGTTATCCAAAGCCTGATATTCTGTGTGATAAGATTGTTTATACTCATGGCTTCTGTTTTCTGGATATTTACCTCGGGTCTAACAGGAAATGCTAATCCTTCCAGATTTGCTTGTTTTGCTTGGGAGTTGGAGATCTTGTGTGAGATTAGCAAATATTATGGTCAGAATTCAAATCCTTGAGTTGATGTGAATTGCTTTTCTCTTTGAACAGAAGACTTCCATCATGATTTCATACTACACGTTGCATTCTGATGCTCCTAATGTGAAGACCGGAGAGTTCTACATCCTCGTGTATGATTTTCTAGGGTACTCCTTTAGTTGTTAATGCTTTCCATATAAAAAGATCCGTGGGGTGATATCAAAGGCTTTTAAATCAGAAAACAGTAGATAAGTGGGAGCATGCCTTTCAACATGTTGCTGCGTTATAAGACTAGAAATCGCCTATTTAATCAGAGACTTGTGTGTTCATTATCGGTGATGAATTCTTCAAAATTTTGCGATACGTTTAAGCAATTTATAGCCACGACTAAAAATATAAGCAAACAATGCTCTTTTCATACTGTGGTGTATCGATTCACGAAAATTCAGAAGCTTAAATAAAAAAAAAAAAAAATAAAAATCATATGTAACTCTATTATAAACTGTATGACAAAACTTATCAGTTCCGTCTACAATTTTAACATCATCATCGCCAACACCATCTTCATTGTCATCGTCATTATGTTGTCACTAAAATTGACGTTCACTTCTACGAACATAAACCCTCCCATCCCACATCCCATCAATTCGTACGTGCAAACACACTCGACTACAACTGTCCACACAATGGATTTCAAACAGGCAAATAACTGAACAACCACATGGGACGGACAGATACTTAAAGTTGCGGGGAAGCGAAGCAGCTAAATAAACCAACGATCATTGACTCAGGTCAGTTTACGATATCGGGCCATAAGCATGCTTAGCTGAGCTGCTTAAACAAATACATGGCATGTGGTTGTGTACACCTATTTGTTATCTTCTTTATACAATTAAAACCAACACACACATGAACACATACTTGTTAGAGTGGTTTTTGAAGCCATTACCACTACCATTACATGTTTGGCAGAGAGCGCCATATGCTCAGAGAGCCACAATAATTGTCAATATTAACGTCAAACTAGAAATAAAACACCAGCAACAATATTCAGATAAAAATCCGGTTGTAGGGTTTTCATTACTTTTTCTCTCTCTTTTTCTCATTTATTTTCTGTTTAGAATACTGGTGTGACAACAAAGAAAACGAATTAAATTACAATTCAACGATATTTTGAGTTTAAGCCAAAACTACACTCAAACCCAGTTGTATACGGCACTCACAATAATCTTGAAAGCATTTAAGGAGAATACCGTATGAAAATCGGTTTGAGTGTATGTATGCATACATACATATATACAAGTATAACTTCCATGTATGCAAATATGGAGACACTCAACTCTAACTTGCTGAGCAATAAAACAATAAAAAAATATTTATAGCTACCGAATAAATTATAACTACACTTAGAAAAATTCTGAATAAAATGTTGACGGATCAGGATGCATTTAAAAAGGGTACTGTACTAAACTAAAGTTCCTAACATTTGATATCAAAGGCTTGCGATCTTAGAATTAAATTTAAATTCTGCATTTATGATGAGCTGATTAAAGAATCGTTTAAGACCATTTCAATAGGTACTGTAAAAACATATAACAATCAAATGAATACAGTACTCTACCGTAATAAAAAATTTCGCACTAAAAAACATCTCGGTAAGTGTAGAATGAAAATAATATCGAGGAAAATCAGCAATTCAATCCAAAGATGATAGCTACTATCACACCATCCATGTCTGATGACTCAGAATGGAATGGAATAGAATAGAGCAAGACATGTCATCAATGCAGTACATAGTATAGTACGTTGAACAAGAATCCATTAAGATGGGTCTGGCAGTAAATGAGGGCAAAACGAAGTATAGGTTAGGTTAGGTTAGAGGACGTGTACTTGTCAATAAAGACAAGTACTGTACCCGGAGGTCGAATTGACCCATTGTACCACGTCCTTACAGAGGGAAGGATAATAGAGGGATTAAAAGGGAGAGAATGTAGGAAAGGTGAGAATGTTAAGTGGAGGAATTAGATGGGTCTGGCAGTAAATGAGGACAAAACGAACTATATGTTGTCGACAAGTAGGGAAATGCGGTGTATTGAATCTCAGATTACAATCGATAATTATACTTTCGATATAGTCAAGGAATTTATTTATCTTGGCTCCGCCAAAAATTATGTCAGTTTAGTAGAGATCAAGCACTGGATCACCCTTGCCAATAGGTGGTACAATGGCCTCAATGGGCAATTGAGTAGCAAACCGCTTATCCTCCCAGTGCTTCTTTATGGCGCAGAAGTATGGACACTACTAAGCACTGATGCTGCAGCCTTAAGAGTGTTCGAGAGAAAAATCCTACATAAGGCCTTTGGTCCAGTGCCAGTCTTCGATTTCCATCCGATCGAACAGTGAGCTGTATGAGATCCTTAATGATATGGACGTTGTGTAGCGTATTAATATCCAGCGGTTGCGCTGGCTGGGCCATGTTGCTTAAATGGTGTAGGACGCTCCGACGAGACTGGTTTTTGATGAGGAATTTGCGGAAGTCGGCGAAGAGGACGACCTTGTTTGGGTTGGAAGGACCAAATCGAGGAAGCCCTGTCATCGATTGAAGTGACCAACTGGTGAAGGCGCGCAAGAACCAAAGGCACTAGGCCGAAATCCCTTAATCGAGTTGTTAATAGCCAATTAAGTATGTAAGTATAGTATGTTCCTACACAAGACACGAAAGATAATAATTTGATTGACATCCGAAGTACATTCAGAAAGGATATGAATTTCATCAAATTTCTACATCTGTTCAAAAGGTTTGGATGATGATCGCAAGAATAATTTTTCTTGACATAAATAAATAAATAATAAAAGACTAGACATTACTCTTATGAGGTTAAATAGAAAATATGGGACTGTCGGAAATATGACTCAGCCTGGTGGGTCCCAGGTCTATTGGGAGTACTCTACAATTACAAAGTAGACGAGTTTGCAAGGGATTCCATACCGTTGATGGAGCTAGAACGTTTTGGAGTGGAGTTTTTCTGTTATCTTGAGCTGAAGGTTGGAATCTTCGAAAGACACTTTTGTCCGAACAAAACTGTGCACGATTCTACATCACTGCTGCCTAGATACTGACTGTATTGGCCGTTCGCTGACTGTATTGGCTCCATAGAATTTCAGAATTCAACATCTCCCCATAAGTTGTTTTGGCCCAAAACACGTTTCCCAGAGACATCGAAATCTGTGACAGCAAATTAAAATTAAAAAATCCTTTTCAGTGGAGTGGGTGCGGATGTTTGAAAAGGTATGCTCAACCAAAGGGAAGTTAAGAGAGGCAAAGGATCTTCAGTGAGACTATCGGCAATTTTGTTGTTGAATTATAATGAGAGCCATGCATCAGACGATCAAGAAATAAACTGAGATTGATAACAGGTCTTATTACAGGGCACTGTAGACTCAACATAGACTTATTTAGAACAGAAATTGTCGCGAGCAGAGCTTGTAGATTCTGTGAAGATGAGCGAATCATTAATGGAATTGACAGTATGACACCGAGCACCATTCTCAGGCTTATCAGGGCAACAAGTTTGATGAGGACATTATAGGGTAACCCTAGGGGGGTGTACAATATACTGACAGATCTTCACCTCAGCAATAATAATGCAGAATGGTATCATCGAATTGCTAACTAGAAATAGAAGCAAGAAGCAGACTCAACGGAATGAGAGAGGTGTTCTGATGACTTGTAACTAGTGCAGAGAGGCTTATAAATATCCAAGTGAACAAAGTTTGGATTGTTTAACGCATATATGAAAACTACTTTCTTACAAACAACACTATTACAAAACAATTCGTGGTATTCACCAACAATATGCCTACTAGAGACAGGACGCCTCTGAGAGTTAACAAAATTGCCATGAAGAGTTTCTTAAAAGATCTGTCCTTCGGAGTCGACTTTAAAGTCGAAAAAAATTGTTTTTGAATTTTGCTTGTATTTCGTTGATTTTCTTTTTCTCCGTGTATTTATAACCAACACTTTTTGATTTCATTTGACGGTCACATCATAAATCAAAAATTGTCGTTAAACTTGCTATTCAACGATACGTTTTTTAACAGTTTCTTGTTTTTATTTCTTTTGCTTTAACTTTTTAGCTATGTTTTCTGTGAAGCATTATTTCGACCAAAATTCTACAGAAGAAAACCAAAATTAAAATGTTTTGGAGAGCGAGAGAGAAAAACCCTCTCTCTCTCTCTCTTATTTAGTTTCATAATTTCATTGTTCGTTAAAACTATAGAAGCACAACTAAATACCAAACAAAACTACAAGGAAATTTTATTCAATTTGAATACAAATCCACAAAGAAGAAGAATAAGAAGAAAAAAGTTGAAAAACTTTGTTTTGATTAAAAAAAGCATAAGTTTTGGACATGTACGCAGAATAGAAAAACATAAACAAAGTTTAACTAAATTTATTAAAAATAACTGAAAAGAATTAAATTGAAACCAAAAATATTTCTTTTTATTCTATTTTAGTTGCGTTTTTAATTCAAAAATAAAAACTTTTCGTTTATTATTTTCGTTTAAGTTGAAGAAAAAACAGAATTAAATTCTGAAGGCAAAAGATTTCTCTTTAGTAGGTTAGTTTAGGTTAGCGGGTAGCTTGCCGTTCACAGGCGGTTTTACTCGGTGGCCATATGTACCATTATGTTACGCAGTGTGAGGTAAGCACCCTTGTCATGATCCCTTAGTGGTGGATTTGAATTACCTAGAGCTCCGGATGAAACCGCTCAGTTCCCTCAGTTGCACATTCGTCACTATGCCCATTTCTTCAAACGATGATGTCCTCCCAAAAACCGATGATGTCCCGTTCTGAAGTGCAGGCCACTCGCATAAAAGGTGTTGTACGGATTCCGTTTCCTACACAGTTTCTGCAGTAATCCTGCTGGGTCAGACCGAGCCTGTCAGCGAAGTTGCCAATAGCGTAGTGTCCCGTATTAATTCTTGCTAGAATGTGAACCGTTCTCTTGTCGAACTCCAGTAGTTTTCTAGTTTTCTCGCTGTCCTCTGCTAGCTACAGAAGTTTTGAAATTCGTTGTATTGGAGCACTCACGGTTGGAAAGTATTCTTGTAGGTGAACATATGTCCCCTTTATCGTCTCCTCATCAGACATCTTCGATCCCTTCCATGTCAATTTATGCTGGTTATAGACAATAAGACTCCTGTGAGTCAAAGTTCCAGTCGGTCGCTGCAAAACATTACTCCTGGCGTATCAAGCGAGACGTTACTGGTACCATCAGTGTTATCCAATAGGAGTCTATCCAGATTGGTCTGGCAGTCAATGAAGGCAAAACGAAATATATTTGTCGACAAGCAGAACCATGCGTCGTATCACATCGCAGATTACGGCCGATAATTATACTTTCGATATAGTCAAGGAATTTATTTATCATCAAAAATGATTTCAGTCTGAAGATCAAATGTCTAATCAGTCTTGCCAACAGATGCTATTATGATCTCAGTAAGCAATTAAGTAGCAGAAAGCTCTCTCGAACGACGAAACTTATACTCTACAAGGCGTTCATCCTTGCCTCTTTAAGGGGCATAAGCATGGACACTTTCAAGCACCGATGCAGCAGCCTTGGGAGTATGCGGTCCAGTGTGAGTTGGCGATGATTTCCGCATTCGATCTAATAATGAGCTGTATGAGCTCCTCAACGGCATGGACTTTGTGCAGCTCATTAACATCCAGCAGCTGCGCTGTCTGAGCCATATCGTTTGGATTGAATACGATGCTTCGGCGGGATGTGTATTGGATACGGCGAGGAGCGGAAGTCAGCGAATGGGACGATCTGCGTTAGAATGACTAACCGGAGAAAGCTCGATTGATGTGATTCAAAACGATGAGTAGACTCGAATCATACTTATAATTTCTGACACTTATACCCATTCAATACGCATGATGTTATTGATTTCGACTCTCCATGACTCAACATTTACAAGAATCACAAAATAAGTATGATTCGCGTGCGAACACTACAATACTCACTAGATGGTTGTGTGCCTGCCCTGCTCGTTGTCTTTGTCTTTTTTGTTTATGTGTCTTTCGTCTTTCTTTGTAAATGCAACAACAACTAAGACTGTAAATTTTGATGAATGATTCGAATCACTTGAATTTATGAGTATTATAAGTATTTTTTCTAAATTTATGAATCTGAATGAGTAGGCGTGCGAATCAAACATATTTCGAATGTTGTGAGTTTGATGTCAACGTTGCGCTCATACTCATTGCAACCTGTACTTATAAATTAATGTTGGTGTGAGTACAAATGAATCGGAGTAGTTGAATTTCAATACTGTTGACTCACTCATACTAAAAATTTCATGAATACTTATGAGTAGCGAAAAAGCGATTCATTGCTGATCTCTGGTGACCAACTGAGAAGAAGCAGAGGCGTTTTGAAAGATATGTTAAAGCATGCCGAAATCCAACAAATGGAGTGTAAAAGCCAATTAAGAAAAAAAGTAGAAAAAAGGAAACGGCATTCGTTGCATGAACTTGATAATGAAGTTCTTTTGACTTCAAAAAGACGGTGTGAATGTGGACGACATGTGTTTTTCTTTTCAAATTTGTTAAAAAATGTTATATTTTTTGTTGCGTTAGTTAAGGTAATGTTCAAACCACATACGCATGTTAATAAATTTCCCACAAAAACATGTCCAATTTCTATCCAAATATTATTAACTGCTGTCAGTTATCCAACCGAACTGATAATTAATTACATTTCGTAACACATATGTATCTACCTGCTGCTCTTGCACTTCATGTGCCTGTCAAACAGGGCTGCCATTTAGGGCTTCTATTTCCCCAAAAGAAGATAGAAATTTGATGTAATTTTTTGAACAACAAAATTTACACACACAAAATGAGGATTGATAGATGGAATAATACATTAAATAACCATAAATCATGTTCTATTTAATAATTATTGTGAAGTCAAAAAAAGGAAAAAAACATACCAAAAATACACTGTAATTAATCATACAAAATAGAAGATAAGCCCTTGAACATGTTTAACCAAGAAACAGACACGGAAAGATAGTCGGTCGGTTGAAATGCAGAATAAAAGAAGAAAATTTTCGATTATTTTATGTTTTACATACGATTGCGAACGATATTTCATATTCTGCCTTTAAAAGTTCCATTCAAAAGAGAATAGAAATGGAATTATAAAAAAGGGGAGGTAATCTTCCACAGCTTATGAAATGAAATGAAGGAATAAAGAAGTTACGAAGTCAGAAAAATAACAAAATGGAGATGCAATAATTGCATGGATATTTAATGGATACAAGTTACAGTATCTTAAAAGAAAAGTAAATAAAAAGAAGATCTAAAGCAATAGAGAAACGAAGTGTTAGTGTAAGCCACCTATTTCAAACCCTACGTTAAAATAATCATTAATCAACCACCTTACAATTTGCAGTCAGTGCTATGGGAATTCAGGCCTTAAGAATGTTTACAGAGGATATGGGAAAGACTAACAACTTATGAAAAATGAATTCATCTTGTGTGTGTTAATTTTATCCATGAGTGGTGGAATCTACGGTTTAAAGTCGATTCCGAACAACAGATTTTTTTTTTGAGAAACTTTTAATGGGAATTTTATCGGGTGGGCCATCTAAAGGTTTAAATTTGAACCATCGGTTATTTTAAATCTAGCAAGACGTATGTATGTCATTCTATTCTGTCACAAAATTCAGTTTATTATCTCCACTGAACGTAATGAATAGATTTCATCCTGAGCAACGTTGGGATCAGTGGGCCAACAAGAAACTGCGCGATGAAGTCGATTTTGCAAAAAAGAAAATAAAATCATCTTTTCGCATGAAAGCTCATATTCATCTTGGTGGGTACGTTAATAAGCAAAAATTTCCGTATTTATGGCTCAGAAAATCCAAACGTGGAAGCCAATGTCCCCATTACGAGTGATGCGGAAGCATCATTGGCCCAAATTTCTTTGAAAATGGGGGCGGCGCAACCATTACGGTCAATGGAGACACCTATCGCACCATGATAACTAATTATTTTTGTACCCGCTCTTCATGGTATTGATGTGAAAGATGTTTGATTCCATCAGGATGGTGCAACTTGCCACACATCTCATGCCACAATCGATTTATTGCGTCAAACGTTTGGTGGCGCCCTATCACCCGAAATTGTAAAATCGAGTAGCTGCGATTTGACATCGTTGCCCTATTTTTTGGGGTTGTTGCCATTGCCGAGATACGATCCCATACGCTCCAAAAAGTGCACGAAAATTGATCCGATCGAATAAGGTACTGTGAGGCCAGCTGCGGCCGCCATGTGATTGAAAGAATATTCCATTTCTAACCGGAACAATTGTACTTCACAACAAGGGAATAACTTTTAAACTACTTTTGTTTTATTGCATTTTTAAATGTAAACCATTATTTGGCGCACCCTATATTTTATTCACAGAGTTTTTACCAGGAAACTGTTGAGAGGAAATTGCCAAAAGAAATATTGAATCACAGGCTGTCGTCTAACAAGCCAATAGATTACTTCGCCTTCAATGCCAACATAGCTCATCCGAGCTGGCAAATTCAGCTTGATATATGCGTCAGAGTCAATGCACATTTGGCATTTCGGATGCACTTCACCCAGGGAAGCCAAGGCGGGCATTTGAGCGAGTATTTATATTCCATACACAATGTTGTCAGATATCTTCAACAAAACGAAGTATGAACAAATATTTCTTCGGCAGATTTTTGGCAAAAGCTCTGTGAGTGAAATATAATTGCCACGAAAAGGTTTCTCAAAAAGTTTTCGTTCGGTGTCGACTTTAACTGTAGGTCACGCCACTTATGTATGAAATTAACACACAACATAGGTGATGTGAGAAGCTAGTTCGCAGTTCTGCCTAAAGCGTTGCAGTGACCAATTACATATTTATGTATGTTTGGTTGAGTAAATCAAATTATTACGAAATTTTTGTGGATATCTATAACTAGGACATGCTGGAACATATTATTGTGCCCAGTACTGGGAAACTTTATTCTTTCCCCAAAAGGTGGCGCTGCCTGACTTTCTTGGGTTAATTGAATGGCTTTCACAAAACATTTCCCCATTTTTCTTTTATTATTCCTTTGCTTCGTTTCGTTATCATTAAACAAGTTCTTCTGGACAAGCAAAAGATTGCTCTTCTCTAAAATGTTCTAGAAGGCTAGGGTTGCCCTCTATCTGCCTTGAAAAGGTATTTCAAAAATCTGTCGCTCAAAGTCGACTTAAAACTGTAGATCCCGCCACTCATGTATAAAATAAACATAAGTGTTATTATGACCAATTATGTATGACAACAAACACCTAATGAAAACTCCCATAATAGAAGTCATTATTGCACCACTAATGCTAGTGTAGGGTACTCGAAAGCAAAAGCAAATGAAAGAAAACATCAACATGTAACACCTGTGGTCTGTACCAATGACAGTCATATGCGCTGTACAGTAAAGTCATGACATGCGCAAGTGCAACTGTTATGAAAAATATACAACACAAATGCTGTTATGGCACTTCTGTTATGCCAATACAGAACTGAACATGAGGACAAGTTGAAAAGGCATACAATTAAGTTTTATATACATATTGCTGCATGAATCCGTATGTATGTACTTACATATGTATGTACATATGTAGCTGCACTATAATAATTCTTAAGGATCTACATAACCACACTATTGGAGTAAGAATATAGAAATCTACACACACACCTGTAAATATCCTACTAAACTAGACCATTCTACAAAAAATGTGTTTATAAAAATAACAACAAAAAAAAACAAAAAATATGTGCAGATTGTGTTTAGAAACCCAACCGGTTTAAAACAGGCAGATTTCTTTTCCTTTATTTTTTTTTTGTTTTGAGAGGAAAAAAGTTTCAATACTGAAAACACAACAAACAACACTGGAAATATATTTTTGTTGCAACAACTGGTGGAGCAAAAAAATTAAAATGAAAATGTTTAGTAAAAGGAAAAACGAAAAAATATTTTTTTAATCAATGTGTCACATACCAAATACCAACGGGCACCACATCAAATTTTGCGTACCCTCGATAAAGAAAAACAGGATTTAATTTGCAATAAAAAAAGGAACGAAAAAATATATTTACAAGGGGACGATATTGATGAATTCAATTATAAAGTTGATTACAATCATGGATTACATGCTTATCAGTATTAAACTCAAAAGCTTAAAAGCATTTACAGATGCATGGATTTTAATTGCGGATTTTTAATTGAAATTAAAGATCGTCATCTCAACAACATCAACTACATTCATCAGCAATGAACGTCACTCAATACTACTTAAAAAATCTACTTGTATGTATTGTATTCCGGCACTGGGCCTTCTTTCTAGGTAAAGACAGATGGCAACCCTATCCTTCTAAGACCTGCTACAGCAGACCAATCTCCTGCTTAGCTAGCCAGAAGAACTTTGTTTATGATAATCAAACGAAAAAAATAATAATTATAAAAAGGTGGGGAAATGATTTGTAACAGCCATTTAATTAATATAGGAAATTCATGCAGATGGCAACCCTATCCTTCTAGAAACTGCTATAAAATATCAAACTCGTGCATAAGCAGAAGAACTTGCTTAATGATATTGAAACGAAGTTAAGAAATATTAAGAAGAAAATGATGAAATAACTTGTGAAAGCCTTTCAACTAACACAGGAAAGTCAGACAAATGGCAACTCTATCCTTCTATGACCTGCTAGAGAAAACCAATCTCCTGCTTAGCCAGAAGAAAATGGTTCACAATAATGAAACGAATTATATAAATAATAAGAAGATGGTGAAATGATTTCTGAAAGCCACTCAACTAACACAGGAAGTTCAGACAAATGGCAACCCTATCCTTCTAGAACGTACTACGGGAGAACAAACTTCTTAGCCAGAAGAACTTGGTTAATGATATTGAAACGAAGCAAAGAAATTATGAGAAGATAGGGAAATGATTTGTGAAAGCCATTTATTTACCAAAAGAAATTCATGCAAATAGCAAACCTATACTTCTAGGATTTGATACAGAAGACCAATCTCTGTCTTAGCCAGAAGAACTTGATTAATGACAATGACACTAAGTAAATAAATAATAAAAAGATGGGAAATGTTTTTGACAGCCATTCAACTAACACAGGAAAGTCAGGCATCGTCACATTTTGGGGAAACAATAAATTTTCCCAGCACTAGTCCCAATACATTTTCACAGACGGTGTTATTAAAGCATGAAGCAACAATTGTTCCCTCATGTCTTAGTTAAAGATATCAAAAAAAATTCATAATAATTTGAATTACTCAACCAATTTCGCCTTAATTACAATCAATTTAATTTAAATAAAAAAAGGTAGGAACTTGAAATCAATCCTAGCGAACATATGTGTACATGCATACATACATAATTGGTCATTACAGGATTACGACCTAGCTTCTCTCACCACTTATGTTGTGTATGTTAATTTTATATGTGAATGACAGAACTTATGGTTTAAAGTCGATTCCGAATAATTAATTTTTTGGGAAACTTTTCTTGGCAAATTTAATTTACTCTCAGAGTTCTTGCCGCTGAGGAAGTCTCTCGAAGAATATGTCTTCATATTTCGGTTCTGATGGAGATGTCTGACCTGGTGTTTGAACCGTGGCCTCACGTCTAATAAGCGAACACATTACCTACTAGACTACGGTGACTTCAAGATATCGTGCACTTTGTTACATTTTCTCTTGCCTTGAGGAGCTGCAGGCGTATGCGAATAACTCAAACAAGCAGCAGTGAGCCTCAAATCCTATACCCTTCGACCAAATTCAGCCTAATTTTTGCATGAGAATCATGAAAGTTTGGCATTTCGAATGTGTTCGATTCAGAGACGATGTCATACTGCATACATAATGCCATCAATTTGGTTTTTCAAACGAGAGACAGATTTTGACAAACTTTTCATTGCAATTTTATTTTACTCTCAGAGACCCTCAGAAGACTGCTGAAGACTGAATGCCATCAATTTGGTTTTTCAAACAAATAAAAAAATTCGATGATATCTCAGACACAATTGTTTTTTTAATTTTATTTAAAGGTGGGAAGTGCTTAATGAACGAACCGTTATAAATAGGCAATGAAAGTCTCTTCGAAATATAAAAAAGTAAAAATAAATTTCATTAAGTCTTCTAAATGAATACGATTTTCAATAAATAAAAGAAAAAATATTTAAAGACTGTAAAGCCAACTTTACTATTTACATTTAACATTGTAAATGGGTGAAGGGTATTTAGTTTATGAAAAGAGGTTTGGCCTACTATAATTTCATTCTTTTGTTTTTCTATTGACTTTTTTTCAAATAGTGGCAATACTAACTCCCTCTCTTAATTCTTTCTGGTTTACCTCAACGAGGTTTTCAACTCTTTTTTCCAGAACAAAAACAAACAATAAGTAAATAAGACGTGAATTAAAATATTAGAGTAGAGTATGGAGTAGAGAACGGAAGTTTATTGTTAAATGACAATGTAATATTATACTCAAGCCAGTTATGGTTGTAGACAAATATTTTCGAAGAAAAACTCTTGCTGGAGACGACAATAGAAGTTCTTTTGTATTCAGTTTAATAGATGAAAAACTATCTACAATTGTATGTATGTTTGTTTGTTTGTTGTTTTGTTTGTTTTTATTACTAGAAAATTCTGTCTTTCTTCCCTTTTGTTCTGCTTTTTTTGTTCTAAACAAGTCTGTCTAACTTGGTTGGTTGTCATTGACTGCATTTGTTAAAACATTCTTGTTGTTTTCATAGCTTTTAGTTTTTCTTGTAGTTTTTGTTTTTGTACCTGAAATATTAAACAACAGAAGTTGACTCTTTCAACTTCCAACTTCAAGCTTGAATATGAAATTTTTGAAGTTTTTTTCTTGCTTTCAACACATTTTTTTTGACTTCATTTTTCCATTCGTTTCTTTATATACAAAGTAAAAATTGTAAATTGTGGCCAGAAGTAACAATAACCGGTATTACTCAAGCTGGCCATATATGTGTGTATATCAGAGCTGTATATACAGATAATTTACATATAAATACAAGTATTTGGCTTAGAAAAACATGAACAGAGTTAAACACGTTCACAAAAAACAGATATTGGCAGCTCAAGAAAAAATTATTTCAACAGCCACCGTACTTAAGTTTTGAAGTTGAAAAATAAAATAAAAAAAACAAGAAATAATTAAAATAAATAAAAACAAATAAAGATAACCATTGCAGAATATTTTTATTATTTATTATTTCTCATTTGCTTTTGTTTTCATTTTTATGTAAATTAAGCTTCACAAAAAAAAAATTGTCAGTCTTTCATTCCCAGCTCTGTTTCATTGAGCATTTCATTTGAATTTGGCTTAAAGCAAAAGTTATTGAAATGAACAAAAGCAGTAGCAGAAAAAAATGTTTTTTGTTGTTTTATAAATATACTGTCATCACGTTTTATTAAAAAAAAACAAAAAAAATTATTTTTTATATGAACAGTTTCGCAAGAACTTTTTAACTTTAGGGGAACAAGGTTAACTAAATGTCATGCTATTTGTCAATACCAAGAATTACTCTCAAACTATGTATACCAGCACAAACCGCAGAGTGAAAATCTTAAAAAATGTTTTAAAATTTTAATAACTGAAGTCCATAGAACGCTTTTAACCCTTAAAGGTTTGAAAACCCAAGAAATATGCACTAGAAACTGCTTGAGAGTACTGTTGACAATTGAAAATGTCGTACATGGTTTAAATCCCAGCTAAGACGTCTCGAACAAAACGAAATGTGATGAAATATTTCTTAGGCAACTTCCCAGCAGCAGTCTTCTGAGAGTCTCTGAGGGTAAAATAAAATTGCCATGAAAAGTTTCCTAAAATCGCACGCATTCGTAATGTGAAATTTTCCATGGTTCTGATGTAAAAATTAGGCTGAATTTGTTTGAAGGGTATAGGTTTTGAGATTCACTATGGCTTGTGGCTCATTCGCAAACGCCTGCAGCTTCAAAAGGCAAGAAAAAGTGTAACAAATTGCATGATATTGGTATCTTAAAGTGGCTGTAGTCTAATATGTAGTGTGTTGCCTATTTAGACGTGAGACCACGGTTCAAACCCCAAGTCAGACACCTCCAACAAAAACGAAATATTAACAAATATTTCTTCGGCTACTACATCTCAGCAGATTTCTGGCAAAAAAGCTCTGAGAAAAAAATTAAATTGCCATGAAAAGTTTCCCAAAAAATCTGTCGTTCGGAGTCAACTTTAAACTGTTGGTCCCGCCACTAATGTATAAAACTAACACACACAACATGAATCCATATTTCATACACGAATTTGTTATTCTATCCCATATCCGCTGTATAAATTCCATAATTTCCCATAGCATTGGCTGGAACTCGTAAGGCTAATAATGTGAGAAGCTAGGTTGTCATCGTGGCCAGTGAGTTTTCATTTTCAATAATCATGTGGGTCATACAAACACCCTGTTATGGTGAATGTGGCAGTACGTCAGAGCACTATTATAATCCATTACTTGTCCACTATAGTACAATACTTAATCTTATTATACGATGAATGATATCAATGCTCATAGATTCCCTAGCATGCAATCCAAAATCCAAGCAATGTGCTACGGCTGGCTTATAAAGCAATTTCAACTACAATGATTACCTCAAGCTTTCACGCCAATGCATTGAAAATTTTTATCAACTGGAGTGTATAATCACAAAAAGCGACGGCAACAACGCAGATTACAAGCTATACACAGAAGACCTTTCATGTGTGTAAAAATTAATTCGAATTTTAAAACCCAAGACGCAAACCACCATAGCTGGCACTAGCAGTTTTGGCGTTTACAGAATACAGTAATCCATCGGTTTACGTCGCAGTTGGTTCCAAAAAAGGCGACGTAAAGCGAATGACGACGTAAATTGAAGTTAGAGGGAACAAAAAATTCGACGACGTAAATCGAAACAACGTTAATCGAGGCGACGTAAATCGAAGGATTACTGTAATATTTGACATCAAAAGGGCACTGTTAATCGTTTAACAGTTTTCAGCTGAAAAAGCCCAACTAAAGCTACCAATCCATTATAGGCCGATGTATCAGATGTACATTAAGGAATAGACAAATAAACTTCCTTTGAATTTGATTCGAATATAATTCTAATTTGGAGCGTCTTTTAATTAAAATTAAATTGATGTCGAATGATAAAATTTAATGGAAAAGATTTGATGCGGCTCTGTGTCCTACTTGGAATTCATAAAGAATACATGTGTGATATCTACTTGGACTCGACTGGCTCGGCCATGTCGTTCGAATGGAGGAGGATGCTCCGGCGTGACGGGTATTTGATGCGACCTTGTATCCGTTGGAAGGACCAAATCGAGGAAGTCCTGTCATCGATTGGTGCGTCTGGAAGGATGTGTTGCGGCAGGCCGAAATCCGTTAAACGGGGTTTTATGGCCAATTAAGTAAGTAACATAAGTGGTATGAGAGGCTAGGTATTGAACAATTATGTATATACAGTGAGAGTCAAAAGAAACTGTACATTAAAAAGTATACATTAATAAATTACCGTTATTATTATTTTTTGTTTTTTGTTTTTTATTATTTTTGTTTCATTGCCAGTTTTTAAAATTGAAAAAAAAAATTTTAAAATTTCGAAATATTGTCACATACACATTTTCGGGCACTCTCTTTAAGTGGTAAAAGTTGAGTTTGGTGATTGTTAGAATTTTATCCTTAGTGTACAGTTTCTTTTGACGTTCACTGTATGTATGTCCTTCCACGCTAACATGTTCTAGTGGGTAATGTTTTAGTTTTACTAGACATAATCATCCATTTTTTGGAAAAAAATATTATCCTGACTAAAAAATTGTGATGGCCAATAATATCTTTGTTGTAGGAGCTATCCCCATATGTGTAGGTTTCTTATAAAAAATATATGATGGTTTTATTAAGCTGGGGAATACTTACTTCGCTACCGCTGGTGTAATCGGCTAATCCATATAAGAAAATAGTTTCCAATTAATTGGTTTCTTTTTTGTTATTGTTATTGTTGTTGTTTATATTATATGTGTATCTTTATAAAAAGAAATTTCACTTCAACTCTATTTTAAATGCTTTTTTTGTTAAAAAATTTTATTTTCATATGAAGATTCAAAATTATTTTCATTTATTATTCAAACTTAATTTAATAACTTTTGAAATAACGTGGGGTTTTATTATTTCTTCTCTTTCTTTTTTATGGTTTTATAAAAATTATTAAATTATTCTTTTATTTTATTTTTTTATGCTTAAAGATGGGTTTTTATGGTTTCATTGTGAAGATAGATTTTCTTTAATGAAAATTTGTTTTTTTTTGGAATTTTTGAATTCTTTTTTAAGACATCTTTTACTTAATTTTTTATTTACTTTTTATTTAATTTATTAAAAAATATTTCTTACAGATTTTAATTTTTTTTTACTTTTCCATTCAATTTATTTCGTTTTGTGGCTTGAATTTGAAAGAAAAAATTTCTGTTAAGAAATTACTTTTTTTTTAATTTTTATTCGTTTTATAAAACGTTTAAAATTTTTATTTTGAAAGATTTTTATTTGGTTTCTTTATTTCTATTTTATTTTTTTTTCAATTTTGCTTTAATATTTGATTTTTCAGCACAATTTCCTTTCACTCACTTTATTTCTTTAGATTTTGCCATTACATTGCCTTATGGCTTAACATTTTTTGCCGTTGTTGTTATTTGAAAATCTATTTATTATGGTCATAATGTATAGGAATAACAAGACTAAGATGCAAGGAGCAGTGTAGAGAGAAAATATAATCTTGTTATTTACTGGTTATTTCATTTATTGTAGCAATGCAACAACAATAACAGCAGCAGCAGCATATTGTGGCAAGAAGCAAGAGCTTAGCAGCTCAACATTTAAAATTTAAACATGCCTGCCAGTGGCTTAAAAGGGGACAAGAAAAACTGGTTTAAAGTTTAGATAACTTGGAAAAAATTAATTTTAAAAGACTTTTTTTAAAAGGAAGAGAAAAAGAGAAGAGAGTTTGAAGAAGCCCACAAAAGGCTGAAAGCCACAATTCAGCGACAAAACATGAAAACAGTCAGCATCAGCCAAGTATAAAAACTCAGCATGATGGTTAAAGCTTTAAATGAACAAAAGACATCTTATACAAGTGACCTGCACACTTGCAACACACAGCTTCACTACAACACGCGTCGCTTTTAATGTTGAATTATGACAAGCAGAAAAAAACAACCACAAAATACAGGGTTTCTGTCTTGGAAATGTTAAGCATTGACGAAAACAATATTGATTGTACAAAAGGGGACAAAAAAAAAAGAAAAAAACAAAACAAAACAAAAACCGGTAACTGAATTTGAAGCCATTCTCACAAAACAGCAGCAATTTACACTCACATACAAAAGTACACTTCTTTCCACTCTCTCATTTGATGCTCCTTTAATTCAAACACTTTTTTAATTTTATTTTTTTTGTTGATTTTTTTAAATATTTTCCTTTTTAATTTGATTTTATTTACAAATTTTAATTCATAAACAAACTTTTTGTTGTTTTATGTAAGCATACATATATGCTTTACTACCACTTATCAACCACACTTACTTATCCACACATACATTTAAACATGACTCTCATTGTAAGACAACGAAAACAAACAAAAAAATACCGGTTTTTTGTATAACAAGCATATGAGCAAAACAAAGAAAATAAATAAACACTCTCTCACTTAAACCGTTTATTCATTACGTTACCCGTACACTAATACTCGAAAAGCCGTTACAATGACTAAACCGCACGAAGAGCTCTACGAAACTAAATGCCATACAGCGGAGACAGCATAAAGCAGCCGTTATTTAGTGAAGCCAACTAATCAACATGATTAAACATGTTTAACTGTGATATGTTGCTAATAAGATGTTGCTGTAAACATGTTGCTAAAATTGGTATGTGGATTCTAATTGATGTAAGCAACATTAATAAACATGTTTCATTGGGATATGTTGCTTTAACAAAGTGTTTGCAACATGACGCTAAAACCGGTATGATGTTAGCAACATTTTTGTTTAAAATTAATTCTTATAAGAGAGTACAGTAAACATGTAAGTGAGGTATGATATCCAACATGGTGTTTTAATTTTGTTTGTATTTGAATTTTGGTTCGTGTACTGAAGTCGTTGTGGTTTTAAAGCAAGGCTGGGATTAATGAATTATTTTTTATACTTCCCTTTAATTTCTTAAAGTTTTGTTTTGTTTAATTGCAATTGGAAGCTTTGGTAAATCCAATACCAAATCCAAACCGTCTAAATTACTAAAGTCAATTGAAAATTAATTTCCAATATAAAGGGTGAAACAATGGTCTTAAAAGTAAAAAAAATGCTTTGAAATTGTTAGCCTTACAATAAAATTTTTTAACTCAGTATTTAAGAGAGATTATAAATTGTGGGCAAATTTGGCCTATACTCTAATATCTTGAATAATGTTAATCGTATCTGGCAATACTGTAGCTTGTTTGGACGGTACTATTTCAAGCTTGATGTTGTTGATTTCTTGAAGAAGTAATCTAAAGAAATAAATCTACGAAAACTCGAAACATTACTGACATATTTTGCTATCAAAA
The DNA here is from genome assembly GCA_936449025.2 of Sarcophaga subvicina. Taxonomy (NCBI): domain Eukaryota; kingdom Metazoa; phylum Arthropoda; class Insecta; order Diptera; family Sarcophagidae; genus Sarcophaga; species Sarcophaga subvicina. The sequence continues at coordinate 29,244,023 of OW388084.2, forward strand.
AAAAAAAAAAAACAAATGCGTCGCAAGCAGCTGAACAAATTTTGAAGTTATCGACTATGAAACTAGAAAAGTTGCAGCGAAATTCTGTGCTTGTTTTCAGTCCCATAATTTGTATGTTCCTTTTATTAACGAGTTACTAAAAACGTCGATGGAAATATTGAAAATTTTTATACCACCAGCACATAAGACTAGAAACTACGCACTCGTCACTAAAGAAAATTTAATGGACCGACTTACCATTTACTGTTAGAAGTCGCCGTAGTCTAGTAGGTAGTGTGTTGGCTTATTAGACGTAAAGCCAGGGTTCGAGCCCCAGGCCAGGCATCAAGACAAAATACAAAAAGTATTTCTTCGGCGACTTCCTCTCAGCAGATTTCTGGCAAAAACTCTAAGAGTAAATAAAATTGCCATGAAAAGTTTCTCAAAAATCTGTCGTTCGGAGTCGACTTTAAACTGTAGGTCCCACCACTCATGTATAAAATTAACACACACAACATATGTGGTGTGAGAAACTAGGACGTTGTACAATGGGTCAATTCGATCTCCGGGTACTGTGCTTGTCTTAATTGACAGGTACACGTCCTCTAACCTAACCTAAACTACCATTTCCTGCTCATTGCTAAAACGAAAGCACTGTTTGAGAGATGAATAGGAATCACTTTCGACAATAACGTGTAAAAGAGAGATAATGCTGTCTATGCGCTGGAATTGGAAGGGAATTGTTCTTTATTAGATTCTACAAGCACAGTAAACTAATGAATTTGATCCCTACTATCTACAATTGACAAGCAATTCAATTATAAAGGCTTCAATTTGTCAACAGAGCTTGGCATGTAGACTAGACCTTTCACCTTCAGATTATTATTTGTTTTAATCTCTGCATCTTTATCTGGGGTCTATTTCGATAAACTGGCACTGATCGGGTCATACAGACTACCTAATCAGCTATTTCTGGCGGTTATTTTTGCTATCGAACAATCTGCACGCATGGTTGATCCTTCCAACTTGATCATATTCGTGAACAGTACAGCAGCAATTAAAAAATCTGATGGCGTCAGGAGTTGCATGGGCTCTCTACACTGTATACGTCGGCACAACAACTGCCTCTACTAAGTTTCGGACCACTGTGCGAACTGGCACGGAAGGAATCGGAAATGTGTGAGGAGGAGACAATATAAGGGATAGAGGCGTCACTACAGAAATACTTTTTCAACATCAACCAACTCGATTTTCCGTAAGAAAATTCCACTTAATAGGTGAATGATGTGATATCTGCCAAATATTTTCGTTTTAGATGGTGGCTATTAAAACAGTATGATATACCAACCGATAGTGGGTTCATGTACACTATGGTATAATATAGAGATCCAAATCACCAATAGGTTTTACGGTTTTGGCATAGCCTTGCTTTCATGAGGTTTAGTCTAATTGCGGTATGCTTCATTGCTTGTTTAGTAATTTTTTTTTTGTAACACAATTTTTTATATTGAAATGCATTTTTAAAAGGAAGTTGAATCTGATTTGGATTCCATGTAATTTTATTTTTGTTTATTTTACCCCTTAAACACAAACATGCATTAGGCCTTGTGATTAAAGCTTCAATTCTGAGTTTTTTTCTCTCCCTTATATTGCTTTTGTAAAGCACCCTAAAATTTCCATGCCTTTTGCAAGATGACTAAACACGACTTTCATTATTCGGAAATACAAATGTTGGTGTATACAACATCAGGCACTTTTGCCAATCTCGGAATCAACATAAATTTTCGTAAAGAAAGAGAAGAAAAAGTAGAAGCAAAAGTAAATCGATTTAAATGGCATATGCATGGAAAAACATCATCATGTGAAAGTGTTACTGCAGCTTACAGCACAAGAAAGAAAAAAACCTTGAAAAATCAACAATTTTGCAAAGTATCCCCATTACTAGCTACAGTCAAATCAAAATAATTTTTCAATTCCCCATACTCTAATGAAAGTACCCTCAGATGAGAATTTTTTTATTTTTCCATTTTGTAAAATCGTCTAAAATACACATGCATGTACGTATGTATTGCTAACATTGTTATCTTTCTCTCTCTCCATCCTTCGTTCTCTGTGCATTAGCCAGTATATCGTTTTAATGTTAATTAATGCAATTCATTGGCTTGGAAACAGAACATAAATGAAACAATGATAAGTAACGTCAAATATTCACATACATACACACACACATTCGCATATCATATAAACACTTATACTCTCGTAATAAATACAGTAACAGCTTGTTACTTATGCAGACACTATTAAGTAAATGAGAGATATTTGATGGTGATTGCAAGGAGTAAAGCGTTTTATTGGATCTCTAATGGCAATCTGCTAATATTATACTGTGTGTGTATATTGTTATGGTTTTACAACTATCAATAGATTTCAATGTATTTAGAAATTAACAAATCGTATGTCAAACTTATCACCGAATGATCTTCTATTAAAAAACATAGCACAGCGAAAAAAGATTCGAAGATGCCTGTAGGAAACTGGCACACATAACTGGTATAGTAACTGCAGGACTAGATATTGGTTGGCGCACATATTCAACTAAGGGACTATCATTGTAACACTTTTATACTTAACGTTCGAATTTCCAATATAAGAAGGGCTTCCGAGTTATTTTACCGCTTAAAGCTTTCACACACAGTCTGACGGTGTTCTCTTATCATTGTTTGTATCGCTGTTGTTGTTGTGAAAAGTTGCCTTAGTACTGTGATCATACGTCGTATTTTTTTCGCGGGATGGAGGGAAAATGCTTTATGCATTCATGAAGGTCGTCACCATACATGGTATGTCGGACTCTCCCACTGGGTATACCGACTAAAAACCCGAATTGTCTCCTCTCCGGGGTATCATTCCACCTCGGAACCACGGTTGTATTACCTCGCCTATACCTGCGTCCAGGCTCCGCTCTTTTTTATTCTACTGCGTCTAGGTCATATTTTTTCTTCGCAGGACATAGTGCACAAATTGTTTTACTGCGCTCCAGTTTTCTCTGATGTTTGTCATTTTCAGCAGCACGTTTGTAGCACTAATAATGCCAATTTCAGCCTCGAGACCCTGACGTCTTTCGGCCCAGCGACTGCAGCCGAAGATAGTGTGTTCTGCATCGTCTAACATTTCCTCCTCCTCGTAGATGTAGAATGGCGAGCGACATTTCCCCATGCGATGCAGGTATTCTCTGAAATATCCATGACTGGTTTGCATCTGGGTTATATAGTAGTCTACTTCGCCTTGTTTTCTGTTTTTCCACCCTTGCAATTCTGGAATCAGTTTATATGTCCACCTACCATGCCATTCATTTTCCCAACGATATTGGCATTTTATTAAGATAATATGAAAAGAGTCCTATATATTTTATTTTATTAGGAGAGCACACATATTCTCTGAAAAAAAATTGTTTAGTAATAACGTTTTTAATAAAAATAATGAATTTAATGAAGTATTATAAATTATCCTTTCAATTTTGTATCATTCAAAAGATACTATAATTTTGCAGCATCATTTTTTAACACTTTAGCAAACAGTCAGTCCCTTTACGTCTGCAGTTTCAATTTTATAAACAAAATTTCTGTGTGGATTTCTAAACAGTGTGGATTTCTATACATCCTACTAAACACTCTTACGTAACTTTTTATAAAACTTATGTTAAAACTTATTATTCCAACACTCTTAGTGATACGATTACGACAACTTTTCCCCTTCACTCTCTAAAGATATCATTGTCAACAGCTTGTCTTGCCTCTTTTTCTTTTGAACTGAACAAACAGACATACACAGAGTGAAAGACATAAAATAATTAAGAAATTGGCAAAAACTATTCTTGAGGACTTTACTCAACAGGCACCTGAGTCAAGATACAAGAGCCAAAGAAAAATAAGAAACAAATCTTCTGCTGAAATGTAATGGAGTAACGCATGACAGCATCAGAGACATACTCATGACACGACCCACAAGCACAAGAGTTTACTAATTTGAGTGAGTGTATGAATATTTTATATGTTGGCCACACGTTGTTGAGCAAGTTGTGTAAGAATGCTAAAGTTTATGAGGCAACAGAGAGAAAAGAAAAAGATTTTTCTATTAAGAAATTGGGGACAAAAAAGAAAGTGATTTTGAAACCAAATAAGCCTTCTTGCCAACATGTCGCACTTGAGATTTTTTTGTTGTTGTAAATTTTCTCTTTTTCTGACATGATAAGTTTTTTTGTGTCAAACTAAAAAATATTTTTAAATAATATGAATTGGAAATTCCTAGAATGTGGGACAAACACATGGCTGCTCAGGTCATCTTGTAAACAAGGATGCTTAATAATGGCAGAGGTATTGTTGACTATCAGACTGCTAGCATAAACAACGGTTTGCATCCTGCTGGGGTAATCAATTCCTTTCAAAAGCGCTTGGAATAATGTTTCGGTTCTTATTATATACGTATACGTATACGTCGACACAACACCCGCCGCTATTGCGTTCTGGGCCGCTGTAGCATAGAGGGAAACAAAAAGGCGGACGAATTGGCACGGAAGGGATCGGAGATGTCTGAAGAAGAGATACTAGGGGGGATATATGCGCCTTTCCAAATTGGAAAAAGCAGCGTCGAATTCAACAAACCATGGGTGGTGCGACATACCCGGTTGCCGAATTTCATAACTGCTGTGTCCAGCAGTGGACAGCGAGGGAAATAGGGAACTACTTGAGTTCGACAAGAAAACCATTCATATCCTACCAGGAATTCCAACGAGACACTTCGCTATTGGCAGATTGGCTGACAAGCTCGGTCTGACTCGTCAGGATTACTGCAGAAGCTGTCATGATGTGAAGAAGGCGGAATCGGTGCAGCACCTTTTATGCGAGTGCTCTGCACTTCAGGGCAGACGTAATTGGTTTGAAGATCTGGCTATGGTGGCGAATGTGTCACTAAGGAAACTAGTCGGCCGGTTTTATCCGAAGCTCGGGGTGGTTCCAGTCCACCAGTAACGAATAATTACAAGGGGGCTTACAATGGGTAACACAATGGGCCATATGACCACCAAATGAACTCGCCTGTGAACGGCAAGCTATCCGCTAATCCAACCTAACCTAACCTCACTCTACGTTTATAAATGTAAACCTAAAAGTAATACCCATCACTTGAGAATTAATTCCATAGAAATAAACCCAATTTTATAAAAATATTTCAACTGAAAAACTTATCAAAATTGAAGCGAATGTTTGAAACTATAAAGCTAACGAATTCATTTCACTTCCCTTTTTTTTCATTTTTATGCCACTTTTTCCTTCCTTTTGATTGTAGCGAAATAAGGTTTCAATCAAACTGATGATGGTGTTGTAACAAACAAAAAATGTGCAAAAAAACATGGCAAAAACTTACAAAATGTACACATACGTACATATACGCACACAGACGTATATGAGAATATCGAATTTGGGATATAAAAAGTGTTAGAAAATCTAAAAAAAAATGTTTACGAGCGAAACGAAAGTAATGCTGGAGAGTTTTACGTTTCCACAGATGAACACTTTTACATGTACAGATGTATGTAAAATACGTGTATGAGTCACACACGTTTAAGTATTTTAATATACACATATATGAGCATATATACAATATATGTACGTGTATTTCAGTGCGTATTCGTAACAAAATTTTAACAAAAAAATACGTTCCTATGGCCAAATGAAATCTGGTTTTTGAATTTTTTTTATTTTCTTCGCTTTACAGCTTGTAATGATTTGTAAGCTGCGCACTGACATAAAACAAAGTAGACCCGCAAAAAGTTGAAAAATTTTTTTAGAAGAATTTAATAAAAGGTTTGAAATTTTTCCCTAAACATTGTATGTTTGAAGAAGTAAAAGAAGGAAAAAGAAACATAGAATTTCTTTCAGTTCATAAAATTCGCACAAATGGAGATTAATAATGCAACGCAAATAACGAAAATGAATAACTAAAGAACTAAAAAGGTTCAAAATTTTTAACAGAACAGACCAAGCAAAAGGCCAAGCAATCCACTCAATTGGTGAAAAACGCAATTTGATGAGCGATCGACAAAACTGATGAAAAAAACGAGACTAAAAGGGAAACGGAAATAATTTGAATTATAAAATGAGTCTAATCATTTCCTTTTAAGAGCCCATGTAATTATGTTTCGGAATAACGTTTGAGTTGCATGACCTCTCGACACCTTCTACATCGACACAACACCCGCCTCAACTGGGCTCCGGTTCACTGTGGCATAGTACTAAACGAAAAGACGAACGAACTCGAACGGAAGGGATCGGAGATCTCTTGGCGGCGACGATAGAGGGGATGTATTCGCCTCTGCAGGAATACTTTTTTAAATGGGAAAGAGCAGCAACAAGCCGTGGGTGATCCAATATACCTGGTTGCTAAATTTCAAAACTGCTGTGTCCAGAAGTGGGCAACCAGAAAACAGTGCGCTAATGGCAGTTTCGCTCACAAACTCGGTCTGCCTTACCAGGATTACTGGAGAAGTTGCCATAATGTGCAGGAAATGGAATCGTTGCAACACCTTTTAAATCCAGAACACCGGCTTTTGGGTGACAGATCGTTTGAAGATCTGGGCATGGTGGCGAACTGACTTCGGTTCAAATCTACCAATCAAGGATCATGACAAAGGGCCTTACCGCACACTGGGTAACTCACTGGGCCTTATGGCTACCGAGTGAACTTGTCTGTGAACGGCAAGCTACACGCTAACCTAACCTAACATATCTGAAAAGCGATGGAAGCAGAGGAAACATTTTTTGGATAGAGATTGACTAATAACAACATCATGAACTACGTTAAATTACAAATTAGGACAGTAAGGGTAGTATAAGTGAGTAACTAGGAACTCTTTGCATTGCCTTGGTGGCAATCTTAGTTGAAAGCCTTAGTTCAGGCAGTAGTATTCTTATCTCACTCCCTATACCATATACATACATATAATCTCTTTTGAAATAAAATATTGCGTCGGGGAGAATTATGATAATAAAGTTACGCTAGTCGCTAGTAAGCCAATCTGGTGATTAAAATTGTTGTCCCTGTATCAGTTTAAGAGTCTAATCCATTGTTCCTCTGAAGTCACTTCAATTACTGTGGAGCACCATAAATGCAAACGAATGGAGTATGAATTGAATATAAAAGGGCTGATAGATAAAAATTAGAATTTTCAGCCTTAGTTTTCAATGTTTTCAGGGATACTGTGAATACTTTCTAAACAAACATTTTCTCCTTTACAACTGCTTTAAATTTTCATTGTTTTCAACCTCATCTTATAGTTCCCAAATATCATCAAATTTGATTTTCTTGTCCTTTATTAAAATACAAATTATAAGTGGATTATTCATTATCCTGAGCATCAGTCCTTTTGGATGAATTCTCCATCAATTACAAACATTATTTACGTTCAGTATTTCCGTTTAAAATATTCAATCGACATTCCTTTTCAACGCAATAATTTACCCAGCAAATGGGCTTCTAACGTTTCATTTATTATCAGTTTTTTTTTTATTTCTGCTCTCTATGTATAAATGTCAAAGAACTGTTCGTTTTAACTGTATAACTAAAGTGCCAATGAGTGTATCCTACAGTACTCTTTCTGTTATCAATTGAAAATGAACTAAATTGGGTTCCATTTCTCTTCTCCTTCTTTTTTTTCTATTTTTTCAATTTTTTTTTATCACTCATTGAAAAACGTTTGCGTTTGCAAATTTTGTACGCCAAACTCGAATTCAAATACTAATCCATTGAGTTTTCGATTTTCCTCTGCCAATGGCTTTATTGAAACCCATTGCTCTCATTTGAGCGTTCGTTCGTTGACATTCTGTCGTTTGGTGAATACAGAAAAAGAAGACATTGCTGGTGTAGGTGACTACAAGTAAAAACCACATTCACACCAATTGACTTTTAAAACAAATTTTATTCCAAATTTTGATTAGTTTGTGTTAAATAGAGCTTCTATCGCGAAAAATGTGCACTTTATTTCAGGGTTTGTTGTTGTTCCATTGATAAATTTTTGTACGAAAATCAGAGAATTTTTTTTATTAAATATGTCGGGACTTTGTTTTCCATCCTTCTATGTATATTCCCGTAGTCTTAAATCTAAGTTTTTTGCTTCGAGAAGTTGAGGTTACGGCACACAATTAAGGGATGTGAAAACCAACCTTTTCTCTTTATCATAGATGTCTGGACCACCAGCCACGGTAGTCTAGTAGGTAGTGTGTTGCCTTATTATACATATGTAGGTCAGACATCAAAACGAAATACCAAAAATATATTTCTTAGGGAACTTCCTCTGAGCAGGTTTCTGGCAAAAACTTTCAGAGTAAATAAAAATTTCCATGAAAAGTTTCTCAAAAATCTGTCGTTCGGAGTCGACTTTAAACTGTCGGTCCCGCCATGCATGTATAACATTAACCCACACAACATAAGTGGAGTGAGAAACTGGGTCGTAATCCTGACTGAAGGGTTGTAATGATCAATTATGTATTTAAGTAGGGACTTTTTTAAACATGAAATGGTAGTTAAAGTAGATTCAACATTAGCGAAGAAGACAAGCGAATTTCGTCACAGTTGTTCCAAATTATAATAAAAAAAGTTCACGTATGAGGATGCCACAAGAGCGAATATCATCTAGAATGAATACCATATGAAAGCCAGGAAACGATGCTCTTTGGGACGAAAAGGAATAATGGTCCTCACTACTACATACAACATAACAAACCAATCCTTTTCCAAAGGTCCTCTTCAACAAATAAATTAGTTTGTAATGTATAAGGCGAAATGTCGACAAGTGGATTCTAGTTTAAATGAAACATAAAAAAACTTTTTCTATAGCCTACAGCTGGAAGTAAGTGAGGTGTCGCAGTCGGTCCAGCTTTTGGTAAAACATACTTTTTTCTAATTGCTTCCAATACAGCTACGTCCTATTGATCTCATTATCTTCTCCTGCTCCCATCTACGATCTCTTATCTTCCAACACGTCTTAGATCTTGAAGGTTCTAATGTAGGCGAGTTCTGTTAATACTTGCCAATGATTTTTTAATTTCAACGTCTCTCACGATTGTAAATATCATTAAAGTCACGGTAGTCTAGCAGGCAGTGTGTTGGGTTATTGGGCGCAAGTCTGTGGTTCAAACTACAAGAATTCGCCATAGTCTAGAAAGCAGAGCGTTGGATTATTAGACGCAAGTCTGTGGTTCAAACCAAAGGAAGTCGCCGTAATCCAGTAGGCAGTGTGTTCGCTTATTTGACGTGAAGCCTTGGTTGAAACGCCATCATCGGCGACTTCCTCTCAGCAGATTTCCGACAAAAACTCTGAGAGTAAATAAAATTCCCATGAAAGGATTCTCGAAAATCTGTCTCTGGGAGTCGACTTTAAACCTAGGTCGTAATCCTAACTGAATGATTGTAATTACCAATTTTGCTTGTGTATATGTAAATACCCTTAAAATAAGTGTGTCTTTCAGTTATTACAGAAAATTTATTTTTATTAACTAATAGCCATCTTTAGCGGGCCTAATAAGGGAACTAAATTTGGCGATAAAAGGAAAAATATCAGTTTTATTATTTTATTTTGTTTTATTAAACTGTGAAATCTTTCTACGCTACCTCAGTCAGGGCATAACAGTCCTTTATTGTCAAGTTTTGACACGTATATACAGTCCGATAGAGAATATTTTGTATAAGTGTTGTTTCCACCTTGCGTGGTTGAATAAAACAATAAAACTCTATAGTTACAGTTTAGGAGTGAATTAAAGTTAAAATAAAAAAATTTCAATTTATTGAAGTTACAACTCTGCGCTACCACCCTTATTTACATTACTCATTAAAAAAGTATAAACTTTCGACATTCCATACCACTGGCCTTAACGACGCAATTTTTAATACAATACTCAGTTAGTTACTCAGGACTGGCAAAGTCTACCTTACGACAGTATTGTAACATTTTCTGTTTCCCTATTTATACGGACTTATTTTTATGTCTGGCAACTTTGCGATATTTCCATACAGTTTTGTTGTTTTATTTTTGATGGAACATTTTCATGTTGTTAGGTTTGTGTAGCTCTTGTATCAATATTAATTGAAAAACTTTTTCAAGCTATAGTTTCTTAAACTCTACATTGCCTTTTATAGCGTACCCTTCTTAAGAAAAGCTATTAATGAACTTTTATTTGCAAATGTTTGTTTCTCAACGTTTCCAATTTCAAACAAATCATTAAAAACCCCAAAGGAATTCTCGTTTTAATTGATTGACGACCAACTTAAAAGTGGTTTTGTTTTGTAACCATTTCTCACAGTCAATTCAATTAGAAATTATGGTCCCACAGAGAAAAAAAACTTGTGGAGCACAATTAATTTATCAAACAATTGATAATTAAACCAAATACTTGGCATTTAATTGAATAAATTATTGTATGTTTGACAAATTAGTTTAATAATTAAAAAAAGTTGTTTCTTATTAAAACAAAGTGTTTTAAAAAATATTTCATTAAACAAAAGATGGTCGCACAACATTCACTGTGTATGTATGTATGTTTGAAGATCCTTTTCATAAAAATTCCAACAAATTTTTATTTGTCTGTCAGTATTTGAAAGAACGCATTCCATCTGTTTTTTAAATGCAAATAGCATATGCCTCACGTGAATTCATGGTACAAATATTTGTATTGCATGCATGACTGATGCAGGCTATAGAGAAAAAACAAGGAAAATATTATTAAACAGCATGCGTGTGTATGCGAACAAATTTATAAAAGCCTTCAGAAAACGTTGTCATACATACAGATGATATCGTGCATGTGTTTTGTTTTTATTTGCGCTTGTAGTTATTGCCTCTGTATAGATTGCCTTGGTATGCATGCATTGCCGTTACATATGAATGTATATACACAGCGATAAAGTCCATGCATTTGTATCTGCGCTTTTGAAAACATTTTATAGCTACTTGTTGAAGCCTTACAGGAATGTTAGGGATATTCAGACTTAACAAAGAGGGTCAAATAAAAAATTGAATATTGGTACTTAAAATTCTCCCATTACTTACTTATTAATTAGGCTCTCTTACTGAAGATAGGAGATGCCACTAGACTGCAGTATATTGGACAAATTAGCAGTAATTTGTTGAACTTAGGCGCTCTACGAATTGTATAGAATTATTGCGTTATTTACCAATTTAGTTCTTATCCTTATGCTAAGATGACACAGCCTATGCGGCTAAGATGTTTGTTGTTCACGTTACCTTCTTTAGGATATTCAGGACTCACACGATATACCTGCAGATATGCAATTTTAAACACCCCAAAAGAGTTATAAAATTTTTCTCACTTTCTCTCAGATTCATACCGCGTAGTTACCGGCAGAGCAATATTTGGTAACAGACCTATCGAGTGGGCCATCTGTCGGTTTAAATTTGTACCATCGGTTATTTCGAATCTGGCAATACTTATGTCATTCTATTCTGTCACAAAATTCATTATTTTATCTCCACTGAACGTAATGAATCGATTTACGCCTGAGCAACGTTGGGCTTTATTGGGCCAACGCGAAACTGCGTGATGATGTCGATTTGACAAAAAAAGCGTCTTTTCATAAGCAAAATTGAGTGAATGTTTGATGCAGATTATGGAGTGGATGTATTATTGTCCCATATTTGTTTGAAAATGAGGACGGCGCAACCGTTACAGTCAATGGAGACACCTATCGTACTGTGATAACCGATATTTTTGTACCCGCTCTTCATGGTATTGATGTGAATAATATTCCATTTCTAATCGGAACAATTGTACTTCACGGCAAAAAATAAATTTGGCAAAATTTTCTTCTTGTTAAAAATGATTTTATTTTTCAATACATTTCCTTCATCCAATTTTTTATTTCCTTCAAATAAGACTCGACGATGTCGTCATGCCAGATTTTTATATAACATCATTAGAGTCATATCTTCAGATTTAGAAACAAGAAACTGTCACGTAGTTATTTAAATGTAAACAGAAATCAACTGATTTACAATGCCAGTTAAAAGTCAAAAGTTTTAAAATTTGACGAATTTATTGACTTACTTCTGTAGTAAAAGAACGCGGTTGTTTATTGCCGCTCTCTGTAGAAAAGTTATTCTTCCGTTTTTAAGTGAATATGCCAGCCTTGTATGAGCATTTCATGATTAATTCGTGATGTAATTCGTTTCAAATTTCTACCTCTGTCAGTATCAGCCTGTACTCCAACATCCGTATACATATAGCGTTCAGATGTGTCTCACATTGTTGTATTAGACAATCTAAGCTGGCAATCTAAGCTGGCAATATAAGTTGGCAATCTAAGTTGGCAATCAAAGTTGGCAATCAAAATTGGCAATCCAAGTTGGAAATCTAAGTTGGCAATTTAGTTTGGCAATCTAAGTTGGCATATTGCACTTATGGATAAAATTTTAAGATCTTTTACACAAATATTCTCTGAGTTGCCAAGTACATACATACATACAAACATAATTGGTTATTACAACCCTTCAGCCAGGATTACGACCTATTTTCTCACGCCACTTATGTTGTTTGTGCTAATTTTATACATGAGTGGCGGGGCCTACAGTTTAAAGTCGACTCCGAAAGACAGACTTTTCAGAAACTTTTCATGGCAATTTGTATTTACTCTCATAGTTTTTGCCACAAATCTGCTGAGAGGAAGTCGCCGAAGAAATACTTTTTGTGTTTTATTTTGATGTCTGGGCTGGGGTTTGAAACCTGGCTTCAAGACTACGGCGACTTCAAGCCAAGTATAGTCTAAAATTCGGATTGTCGATTATATTTTGCTCAGAGCTAATCCAGTTGCACTTTATTGCATTCCATTACATTTCGAAAATAAGAGAATGAATGCTTTAAACGGAAAAAAAATTGTTTTTTTTGTACTTTAAACATAACCATTTAAAAAAGAGTTCCCCTGCTCTTTCGCACACTGGCCTGTCTTATAGAATGATTGCACATATTACAACGTATAAAACATCTACAGTGGAAGCAGCAGCATCAGTAACAACAACTAAAGAACAGTGTTACTGTGTCATATTTAATTGCATGATAATATTCGACTAAAACGACTGAGCATTTCCTGGTTTATCAGAGATTTTATTGTGGTTGTCGTACTCGTTTTCTTTTTTTGTTTTATTTTCGTATTTATATGGCTTCAAAACGGATGGAAAAAAATTTGTATTACATTGTCTATCTTATTTATGCATGTATGAGGGAGAGAGTGTGTAAAACTGGCAGGCAGAAAGAAAAAATAATATTTTTAGTGGTTTAGTGGTACTAAGCCAAATAACAAATGAATGTTGTTCTATAAAACAAAGACCCACAAACAATCACTTTTAAACAAAGCAACAGTGGAGGGTTTCAAAATAAGTACCAGCACAATATTATAAGGAAAGCAAGTAATGCCTTGGTTGCAGTGAAACAAGTCGCGGTGGTCTAGTAGGTAGTGTGTTGGCTTATTAGACGAAAAGCCAGGGTTTGAGCCGCAGGCCAGACGTTAAAATAAAATACAAAAACTATTTCTTCGGCGAGTAAATAAAACCTGCCATGAAAAGTTTCTCTAAAAATCTGTCGTTCGGAGTCGACTTTGATCTGTAGGTCCCGCCACTCATGTATAAAATTAACACACACAACATCAGTCGTGTGAGAAACTAGGTCGTAATCCTGACTGAAGGGTTGTAATGACCAATTATGTATTTATGCAGTGAAACAAAGTACACTGCTGATCAGGACAGTTTATTTCCTGTGTACTCTGTCTGTCAGTAGGCAGTGGCATTGGTGTTAGCATACCACCATATAGCAAGGTAGAGCAGAACGATAGAGCCATCATGTGCAGGCCCTTTGCATGTACAAAGCGTATTATCACTTTCTTAAAGTTCTTAATTACGTTGCCCTTTCACTAGAAGTTGGTATACAGAAAGGTCCCAGGTTACTTTACCCACTTGGATAAGAAAAATTGAATCCCTTCAAACATCATTTCTGTTTTGCGTGGATTGACAATTAAACCTCACGATGAGCAGCATTCTGTTGTAAACTTTAGAGTCTGGTTACATCTCGAAAAGAGAGAGGGAGTATGCAGATCAAATGGCCATTTCATTCGCATAACCATAGGCCTGCATAACATAGGCCCGTGGTTATAGTCGCCGCAGTCACAGATGTTGCTTGACACACTCCAATAATATTAGAATCGAAAGACTTTTAACTGACGGAAAAAACCAGGATGTATCCATTCGTCTGACGGAGGCGAACAGCAGGGATCAAAGGAGGGCCTTCGTATTAACCTCCGCGAGCAGTGCGACGCTGATTCTGAAACTACAGAGGAAAGCGCAGCCCATCAAATTTTATGAAATGTAAAACATCTGCCAACACTGTACTCAGTTTATCATTGTTATTTATTTCTCTTTTTTCTGTGCCCCGTTTTGTTAGCTGCTTCTTATAGTTTACAAATGACAAAGAGAGCGAGAAAGAGTTGAGTTATCTTATTTTTTTTTATTCGCTTATTTTTTTTGTTGCCCGTCTTTGTATTGTAGCTGTTGCCTGAAATGGTTAATATTGTCTGTCTACACTCAACTGTAAATCTCTGCCTGTATTCTAACTTTTAGAGGGTATGAGAAAGTATGCATGGGGTTTTGTGTTTACAGTGAGCGTCAAAAGAAACTGTACATTAACGACAAAATTCTAACAATCAACAAACCAAACTTAACTTTTTTTATTTCAATTTTAAATATTGGCAATGAAACAATTTTTAAATAAAAATAACGGTAATTTATTAATGTATATTTTGTTTTAATGTACAGTTTCTTTTGCAGCTCACTGTATGTGTGTTTTGAGGAAGTTTTGCTTATATTTATTATTGTACACGTCAGATTTTTTTTTGGGTTTGTAACCCTTTGCCGAACAAAAAAAGACATTTTTCTTCTATATGCTTGGAAAGCCACCGTTTTAGTTTGTAGTCAACAAATATTTCACTTCCGGTTACAAAAAAAAAGTACAATACAAGGAAATTTTTTTCAAATTACAAGAGAAAAGCTTGTATGAAATGTTCATTAAATATTTCAAGCCATGTTTGACATGAAAAAAAGAATGTATGCCATAGTAATTTGAAGTCGCCTTACTCTACTATGTAGTGTGTTGGCTTATTCAACGTGAGGCTACGCTTTAAACCCCAGGTCATATGTCTCCAACACCACGAGGTATGAATAAATATTTCTTCGGCGACTTCCTCCCAGGAGATTTGTAGCAAAAATTCTGAGAGATAATAAAATTGTAATGAAAAGGTTTCCTATAATCTGTCGTTCGGGCACGGCCAAAATGGTGTGCGTAGTAAACTGCGTAGTAAACCTTGCGGAACGGTTGTAATGACGAATTATGTAAGTTTGGAAATGATAGTTTGGAAATATTTTCAGACATATTTTCCTAATTTGTTATACACTGGCAAACACACAAAGCCCTATTTCTAGGCTTTTAAAAAAAACTAATATTTATCTGTACTCCGAAACCTTGTTTAATTTATTGCAGTTATTGACAATACTACACCTCCAACTTTATTATCTGCTCATTGTTTCTTTTTTCTATTCCAAAGTGATAATTTGTCCCCAATCAAATCTGCCTTTTTATTTCTGTAAGAATTCGTACATATAGTTCACCCTGTAAGTATGCAATACTTTGATGCTTTTCTTAACAGTGTTTGTAGGCGGATGAGTAATATATGATTTTAATATTAAGTAATAATCATACATTGCGGTGTATAGGTGTTCCATACGATTTTGTTAACAATTTAGAAAACAGTGGTGTTTTTAACGGAGGTTTTTTATAGAGGTATAGAACTTTAAGTTGGCATTACTTTTCAAGATGGCGACCGATTTAACAGCTGTCAAGTGATTTATTCTCAGTTTGGTTTGGCAATTCATCATGAATAGACTCACGCCTGAACAATGCTTGTAAATAGTGCAATTTTATTTCGAAAATAATGGTTCTGTGCGGAAAACGTATCGCGCACTACGTCCATTTTATCGTCGACAAAATCGTCCATCAGAGCAGTTAATTCGATTAACCATGGAACGTTTTCGCACCACGTTTACTCTTATTGATAACTCGCATCCCCAGAGACGCTGTACGGTGCGTACAGAAGAAGCTATTGCTGCTGTAGAGCGTAGCATTGAGGAAGACCCGAATGAGTCCATCCGCCATCGAGCACAGGAATTGGATCTGTGTCCATCCACTTTATGGAAGATTTTGCGGAAGGATCTTGGTTTGCGTGATTACAAAATCCAACTCGAGCAAGATTTGAAGCCAAACGATCATCAAGTAAGGCGTAGATTCGTCGAATGGGCCCAAAACGAGATTACCGTTGTTCCCGATTTTCAAAAGCGAATTTTGTTTAGCGATGAAGCGCACTTCTGGTTGAATGGCTACGTCAACAAACAAAACTGCCGCATTTGGAGTGAAGGTAATCCTCAAGTGTATGTGGAAACACCGTTACATCCAGAAAAACTGACTGTTTGGTGCGCTTTATGGGCTGGTGGAATCATTGGTCCGTACTTTTTCAAAAACTATGGTAGCCAGAACGTTACAGTCAATGGTGATCGGTATAGAGCCATGATTACTAACTTTTTCATTCTTGAATTGAATAACCATGATGTCCAGGAGATGTGGTTTCAACAAGACGGCGCAACATGTCACACAGCTCGTGCCACAATAGATTTATTGAAAGACACGTTTGGTGACCGCCTAATTTCACGTTTTGGACCTGTGAATTGGCCTCCAATATCTTGTGATTTAACACCGCTAGACTACTTTCTGTGGGTCTATGTAAAGTCATTGGTCTATGCGGTAAAGCCACAAACGCTTGACCATTTGGAAGACAACATTCGCCGTATTATTGCCGATATACGGCCACAAATGTTGGAAAAGTCATCGTAAATTGGACGTCCAGATTGGACTACATCCGCGCCAGCCGTGGCGGTCATATGCCAGAAATCATATTTAAAATGTAATGCCACAAGATTATCTTTCGGATAAATAAATTTCATGTCAATCGAATAATCCATCGTTATTTTATTGCAACTTAAAGTTATATACCTCTGTAAAAAACACCCTTTATATATGTACAGTGCTGTTCAATAAATTAGATCATCATGATCTAACATCTTTGAGAGCAATAAAACATTAGAAAAACGCGATTGCTAATTTTTATTTTTTTATTTTGGTAAACCTATAAGATAAATAACATAAAAAATATAACTTCAAAACATCGGAAGTAAAAAAATTATATCAATATTCTTCAAATCAGCAAATTTTTCCTGTTCACAAAAATGGATTCACTAAATTTGGTGTTCTAAAAAAATATTTTTAGCATTTAAACTAAATAATTCTTTTATTTGCATTTGGTGGATTAACCCTTATTTTTAATTACTGCTGAGCACCGTTTTGGCATATAGTCAACAAGTCTCTGACATGCTACCACGCTTCCTTCACTAACTCTCGCAAGTGTTCTTTATTTGAAGGGTTTCTTCCTCTGAGAGCTGCTTTGACAATTTTCGATAAATTTTCGATATGATTTAAGTTCGGCGACTCTGCCGGCCATCTCAAAACCTCGACATTATTATTCTGAAACCAATCTTTTGCTCGCTTCGATGTGTGGTTCGGGTCATAATCTTGGTCATAATTCGGCATAAGGCATCATGGCGTCGTTTATTATGTTGGTATAATAAATTATTTATTATTATCCTTCTATCCTAAATAGAGGCCCTGTGTCATAGTAAGAAATACATCCCCATACCAATATACTTCCTCCCATACCAATATACTTCCTCCACCATGTTTAGTGGTTTTTATTGTATATTGCAGAAGGAGTTCAGAGTTCAGGGATCTTCCTGCAGTCAAACTACTACTGTCGGAGTCAAATAAATTAGCTATAGTTTCGTCTGACCATAAAATATTTCTCCACTTATGCATAGGCCAATTTGTATGCTGTTTTGCAAATTCTAATCTTTTGTTCAGGTGTCGTTTATACAAAAATTGAACCTTTCTGCTACTTTTGGCTTTTATATTATTTCTGAGGAAAATCTGAAGCTTATATTCCTTTTTAATGGCAGCAGAGGTTGCAAATGGGTCTTTTTTGACATGACGCACAATTTTCCCTCCATGACGGGTGTGATTTTTCTTTTTTCCCTCTAGTTTTTGCTTGAATTTTATAATTTATTGCGTTTTGGACCATTTTATATGAACACCCGATAATTGCAAAAATTTTTCTATAGTTTTTGCCTTTATTATGCAGTTTATTATTATTCCCCTGACTTCATGACTGCAGTGTTTACCTCTGTCCATTTCCAATTTTAAAGTTTATTTGTTTACTCGATTTTTTTTAATATTATTATAAATCAATCAGACATACCGTTTAATACAATTACTATCAAACAACGGGTTTTAAATTAAAAAATTCTATTATTTTCTCTAAGTGAAACTATTTTATTGAACACGAATTTTCACAACCAAATCTATACTTGCAATAAATTAAAGAAGGATGACGCTTCAAATTTTTGAAATTCATTATTATATTCATAAGAGAGCAGTAGCAAAACTGCAGGTACTTTTATACACATTTTGTATACGAGATATAGATATACAAGTAAACTTTTCGGAGAGCAGGTGAATCAATTATTTTTTTTTATTTTTGAACAGCACTGTATGTATATTTCAGGCATGAGAACTTTCTCAAAAATCTATCATTCGTAGTCGACTATCATGGTTAAAATTACACACACAACATAAGTGCTGTGAGAAGTTTGATAATAAACCTGACTGAAATGTTGTAGTGGCCAGTTATGTTTGTATGTATGTATGTTTGCATGTATAACATAGAATAGGGAATAGGTCATATGGAATAGTACAAAAAGTTAATGATCGTTGAAAAATATTGAACGATTTCTTCCAAAATGTTCACTTATTCACCAAAATTTAATTTAAAATATTTTCACATTAGATTTCCATCTAAATCGTCTAATGCTAGTTACCAGCATAGCCGTTAAATTGTTATAGGCTTACATTCGCTTTTAAATGTTTTTAAAAAATGACAAAATTTGTTTAACATAACGTATGAATAATATTTCTGAAATATTTATTCGCAATACTTATACGTCATGATGCTCACTAAATTTCAATGCCCTCATTATGTACAAAAAATGTGATTTGTTTACAAGGTGTATAAAAACAGCTTTGAGATAGACCCAGACAGAAATTAAACATAAAATTAATATTAAGTCTTGACTAAACTCGTAAAAATTAATCGTGATCTACTAGCCGATCCCTTGTCAATTTCTACTTGGGCCTTTTTTCATTCCATTAGTAATGTGTTCATGATTCTATGATTTGATGATCAACATAACTATTGATATTGTTAAGCTATCGTAGATAGCATTTTGAAGGTTTCATGGAATGTATGATTGGACAAGGTGCGCTTAGGGTTTATTAAATTGGCAGCCGTCTTAGAGTTCCCTTGGGCTCTTTCATACTATTTTGTAATAACCACACTTACATACATAATTGGTCATTACAACCGTTTGGTCAGGATATCAACCTTGTTTCACACACCACGTTTGTTGTGTGTGTAAATTTTATACATGAGTGGTGGGAACTACAGTTTAAAGTGGACTCTGAACGTCAGATTTTTTTTGGGAACTGTTTTCATGGCAATTTTTATTTACTCTCAGACCTTTTGCCAGAAGTATGCTGAGAGATCCTTTCTGGCTAGACGAAAAATGTAAATTCTTTCTGCCTAAAATTTTTTTCCTTACGTTAAATGCAACGAATGGGAAGTTATTCAGTGGCGACTTTTTGTTTATTACGAGCGTCTTTTAAGACTAGTTCAAAACAAGTCTAGTCTACGTGTTTCCCATAATTCTAAAGGCTGACCCATTTTGAATTTAAAAATGCAATTAAAAACAATAACGGTTTGAAATTTTTCAAAATTATTCTTTTGTCGTGAAGCACAATTGTACCGGTTGAAAATGTAATATTAATTCATTCATATTTCTGCCGCAAATGGCCTCACAGTACCTCATTCGGTAGGATCAATTTACGTGCATTTTTTCGAGTGAATTGGGTTGTATTTGGGCAATGGCATCACGAATGTTGGCTTTCAAATGCTCAATTGCCTCTGGTTTCTCAGCATAACCCTTTCCTTTAACGGCGCCCAGAGAGCAAATAGTCCAACGGTGTCAAATTGTAGCTTCTTGGCGGCCAATTGCCATCACCATTTCGGCTAATTGAACGGTCTTCAAACGTTTGACCCAATAAATCGTTTGTGGCGTGGTATATGTGGCAAATTGCATGATCCTGTTGAAACCAAACATCGTTCACTTAAATACCATGAAGAGCGGGTATAAAAAAATCATTGATCGTTGTGCGATAGGTGTCTAGATTGACCTTAATGGTTGCGCCGTACTCATTTCCAAAGAAATATGGGCGAAATATGCCTTCACACATCAATACCATTCATAGCGTTATTCTGTACTTGCCTTTCAGGAATGAAATGCCAATGCCACGTCTGAATTCATATGAATTAAAAGTTCTACCAGCCTTCGCAAGTGTATACGCTATATTGCTACCATGGTAGTTACTGTACCCAGGAGTTCTTATGAAGGTAACCTTTGCACGTCCTGCTATCTTCTCCAGAGTTACCCAGCATAGGTATCCAATGTATATTTTGTTATCAGTACTTTAGTAGGGAGTGTTTTCGTTTATTAGACCACGGTTCAAAGCCAAAAGTCAGACATTTACAACAAAAACAAAATATGTAAAATATTTCTTCGGCGACTTTCTCTCAGCAGATTTCGGAAAAAAAACTCTGAGAGTAAATAAAATTTCCTTGAAAGTTTCTCAAAAAAAAAATCTGACGTTCAGAGTCGACTTCAAACTGTAGGTCCCGCCACTCATGTATAACAATTAACACACACAACATAAGTGGTGTGAGAAGCTACATTGTAGTCATGACTGAAGTGGGTTGTAATGACCTATTACGTATGTATGTATGTATGAATTTGCTACATTACCTTAAACAAATAAATTCACTTTAACAACAAAAATGTTTCTCTCATGATGTAACAGAGAAATTCAAATGTTTTCTTTCATTTCTACGAGGCATTTCATTTTCTTTAAGTCAGTCATCGTTGTAATGATTGTAACCAAGGAAACTATTCGTTCCACCATGCACATTCCCTTGTTTCATTTTCTAAAATACTTTTCCTTTATACATCGTTTACGCTTCGTGGACGTTTGATGCAAACAACAAAAACTTTTAAACTAGTTGTAGTGACAGCATATTCAACAAAAAAATAAAAAAAAACAAAAAATATTGCATGCTACACCAACATTAAACCAAAGCTGTAGTCGTGTCACTCACTCCTCTTGTATATTCTTCCTAAAACTGAACGCATGGCAATCTGTTTGTATAAATGAGTATGTGCGTGTGTCAGTGTCAATCAGCGTGAGCATGAGTGTGTGTTAAAGTGCTTTAGCGTGTAAAGGATGTTTCGCTGTAACGGTGTCAAGTGGGTTCCGTTTCATTTATTGTTTGAGTCGTAAGAAAACGTAAGAAAAGAGAAAAAAAGACGAGACGATTTGAAATCCTAAAACTCACTGAGACAAGCTTAGTCAGATACGTTTATGTACACGCATACTAGTTCACTTATTTAAAACAGAGCTGGCTTGGTTTTATGGTTGCCGTTTACTTGTCTTTTCCTTCAGCAACTCTAAAATTGTTTTTTTTTTCGTTTAATCTCTTGACTATAAAAAGGAAATGAAAATGCTTTTGACCTGATAATGAGAACCCATTTAGTTTATGAGCAAAATTGAAAGTGATTGTAAGTGTTTTAAATCTTGAAAGCTCTTAGGATTTTTAAGATAAAAATTAAAAATATATTTGAAAAGCTGATTTTAATTGAACCGTTTTGACTATGTACCAAACCTCCACGCCATATTAACTTACACTAAAATAGCTACTACTCTCGAATATACATGAGATGTTTTCAATTCTATTTCGTATATTGAACACAATTTTAAGGGCACTGCCTTAAGTGAAACTTTTAAACACCGTAGAGCTTAGTTTTGTGGCTTTTAAAATATTGTTACTTTTTTAGCTTTTAAAAACGTTTAAAATATGAGCACGTAGATTGCGTAGGTCGTAATCCTGACTGAAGGGTTGTAATGACCAATTATGTATGTATGTATGTAGATTGCAAATAAAATAAAAATAAATTTTTGTTTAGTATTAATTAATTTCATCATTGTTCGTATAATTCTGCGTGCCACTGTTCACAACTTGATGTACAATTACTTTTTTATTCCTCTTTGCACTCTTTTGCATAAGCAGTCAACGATTACTAGTCAATTGTTCTACAGATCTTTGTAACGGAGATCTTCAAACCCCGATTACTCTCTTTGAACACACCGCGTCTTCACGCAAGACTCACTAAACTTTTACTGACTCAGTTGCCTGCTTTGCCTTGCCTTTTAAATGGCACGGTAAACAGTCTGATGAATGCTCTTGAAGGCAAATGACTTCGCCTTCTCGGAATTTTTGTAAATGTAAACAACATGAGTTTGTATTTATTGTATTTTTGTTTACTTGTTTATAATTTTTTTGCTGGTGTTTGTTGTTATATTACGCAGTGCGATAATTTGTAAACAAGTTAATTGTGTTGTTTTTGTAGCTTTTGTTTGTAATTTTAATATTAAACGATGTAAAAGCAAAACACCAGTATCGAGACTTTTTTCATTTTCGTAACAATATAAAGCCACAATGATCCAGGGTTTTAAAATACGTAAATTTGTAGCAGCATCGTAACCCATCTGTCATTATTCTATCAGCAGTGAAATCTCAATGTATTCAGTAGTAGCTTTCCCTTGCATTAAACCCCTAATTAATAAATAACTCATAGTGGAGGGATGAGTGTAAGAAAATTCTTTATCTCAACATGGAAATAGATATTCCAGAGTTATGTAATTAAAAACAAAACTTGCAAACTTAGTAAGACGGGACGCTTTTCAAGCAAGCTCAGCTTATGAAGTACAGTCTTATTGGGGTTCCTCCTTCGGTATACTTGTTATGCTTGTTAATGTTGTGACAGTGGAATGAAATCCTCAGATGTAGTCTTGTGGTATCGGATTACCACTGTGTTACTCAACTTAACAGAGCTGTATTACTATATTTGGCATCGACTGAAAAAAAAAATAGGACTATGAAGCAACAATAGTAGAAACTTTTTTAATTCTTCGGAGTCAGAAAGTATCTGAAACATATAGTGCATGGTTTAAGTATATCACTCGCTCAGGGTTGTACGGGCAGTGATGGAACCCAAATTATAGAAGAATACTTTAAATATGCTTATGTAAGCTAAGAAAATTTTTCAAAATTGAGATGATCTCGATCGTTTGTGTTATTTTAGCAGTCCGCTCCTTTTGCCAGGAATTTTATGCTGTTTTTTATTTTGTAAATTTTTTATTGCTGCTTTGTAGCGTAATTATTGAGCTGCTTAGATCATCTTTTTTAAAAGTTTAGATAACAGGCGTCATCTGATATCCAAGATTTAATTAGCGGTTGCTCTACACCCATTGCTCTCCTGCGGTTTTATTAAAAGTTCCCAGAATACCTTCCTATGAAGTTAGGTTAGGCTAAGTTAGAGGCCGTGTACTTGTACACTTGTACCCAGAGGTCGAATTGACCAATTGTACAACGTCTTTGTTTCTCACACCACTTATGTTGTGTGTGTTAATTTTATACATGAGTGGTTGGACCTACAGTTTAAAGTCGACTCCGAACTACAGATTTTCGAGAAACTTTTTCATGGCAATTTTATTTACCCTCAGAGTTTTTGCCAGAAATCTGCTGAGAGGAAGTCGCCGAAGAAATATTTTTTGTATTTAGTCTTGATGTCTGGCCTGGTGCTCGAACCCTGGCTTTACGTCTAATTAGCCAACACACTACCTTCTGGACTACGACGACTTCTGAAACATTTCTTGCATAATCGTACTACTTTTTCCCCTCGAAAGAGATAACCCTGACAAATGTCAACCCAAATTTTAAGTGTAATTCTCTTTTAAAAACAACAACTCGAATATAAAATGCCGTGTAATGTTCAATGTTTGAAAGAAAACGGCCTAAACATTAATCACCATGGTAACAGGCACTTTAACACTTTTACTTATTCAATTAAGGGCGGCACGTTCCCTCCTTATCACTGGTCTTTTTCTAAGAATATTTCCAAAATGTTTTTTTTTTCCATTTAAACGTAACAATTTGTGTGTATAAGGCATTATTTTAAGTCTAGACGGAAGACATTAATTTGTTATATGTCGCAACTCCTACTGTCTCTATTTTTCTGAAAAAGAAAGAAAGAAAAATATAAAAATTTTACTGCCAAAAAATTTATTTTCGTTGTCTAAAGAAAGCGTTAATAATTGTCGCTGGTCACGCGATTCATATTTAAAGGGAAACAAATAAAAGGAAAATGGATTTTTTTGGTGGTTATTTAATAAATTTCAGCATCGAGTAAAGCAACAACGTGGGTATTGGCAAGCAGTTATACATTAGGCTATCATTTACGTGGGCAGGTCAACAATTTCGTAATGCACGGAATTTCCTGAAACAATATCATTAAGAGTGATATGACCATTCCACCAGAACTCCTGGATGCATACACTGATGGCTCTAGGTTTGATAATGGGGTTGGGTAAATTGGACCTGAACATTTTCTTGCTACTGACTGATTACTGTAATGTATTTCAAACGTAATGGCCATTTACAGGGCCGCTCAATGGGCCCTCATCAACGATGCTCCTTTTATCCTCGTCTCAATCTTCTGTGATAGTCAGGCTGCTATAAGATCTCTATTGAGCGTTATTATTAACTCTAGGCACGTTAAGGAGTGTCGCCACTGTCTCAACGTTCTCTCTCTCTCCCTCGTCGCAATCTTCTCTGATAGTCAGGCTGCTATAAGATCTATATCGAGCGTTATGATTAACTCTAGGCACTTTAGGAAGTGCCGCCGCTCTCTCAACGTTCTCTCTATGTGCTTCAGTGTCTCACTTGTCTGAGTTCCTGGGAGCAGTTACATTCCAGGCAATTGCACGTCCAATGACCTCACCAGAGTCATTGCGTTATGGGAAGGGAAGACATGCAGTAAAACTGTAGCTACCGTCTAACGACTTCTGCCGTGGGTGTAGATCTGCTGAAGATATACGTTCTTTGTTAACGTCCATCTCTTGCGAGGTGTAGATATAGGTTATTTGGTGCTCCATTTCTTGTCAGCTTAACCGGTGGTTTGGTGGAATTCGGTCAGTACAGGGACTGCGCTTACCTATGACGTCACAATGGCTGCTCAAGTGAGCCTTGGTAATCAAATCAATCACTTGGACGTAACCTAACCTATCATTAAGAGTTAAGGTGATATTATCACAAGGAAGGCTTTAGAGTAGAATTCAAGAACAGCAGTTGAATACAGAACTAGGGCACTAGCCCAAGGACTAAAACAACTTACATGAAAAACTCCTAAACTAACAGCAACAAAAATTGACGAAAGAATTGAATGGAAGTTATGCTCTTAGGGAAGGCATAATTCCTAAATAAACAAAACGCAACTAAAGCACTCTTTTAAATGTCCCTTATGGTTGTCCTTCTTTACACGCTTAAGATTTTACGCCACTACGTGCCCTAAAATATCGTTAAAACAAAGGAACGGTGAGCTAACCAAGCAAGAAAAGGATATCAAATGACTTTTACCACCAACTCATAGCACTGGATAAGAGTGCATCAGGTGATAAGGGTTAAAAGGATACACAATAAATAAATTTGTCCTGTCATGTCAAATCATTTGTAACCAATACTGTTGCCACACTGCAGAAGAAATTTTAAATAAAAATGAAATAAATTTATCAACGGCTGTTATCATGGATGGCATCAGACGCAATTCATATAACGCAGCTCTTAATGTGGCTTTTAAAAATAAATTCTCTGATAAATTATTTTTTGGGGTTTTTAATCAGATAACGTATGGCAGGCAAAAAAAAATCGATTCACAAGGCAAAAATGCTTCTTATACACTCACATTTCTCTTCGTTGCGAGTCTTTAACATATTACTGCATATTACAAGGGGTTTTCATTGCTATTCTCATTACTGTCTTTCTCTCTCTCTCTCTTTCTCTCTCCATTTCTGTTTTAAGTATTTTAATTTGAATTGTTGTTGAATCTGTTCTGTTTAAATAAATTCAATTTAATGGTTTCTTAATTAAAAACTCTGCCAATCAGGATTGACTGAACCGCAAACAAGCATATCACGGCATATGCTACTCACATGTACACATACTCACATATATGTATACATCAAAAGAGAATAGAACGAATGAAAGAATTTCTTCACAAAAACCAAAAAACTCATTTAAACTCTCTTGAACTCAGACACAATCGTACATATGTATGTATATAGCAGTCGTAAAGTATTTGAAAAAGAATAAGAAGTATACAGTCAAGTCATTACGTTGTACAAAAAGACGATTGTTTTTATTATTTGGTGTTCATATCGAATGCTACTGACTTTCAACTAAAATAACGGGATTTTTTTAAATTCTTTGTAAAGGAATGCAGTCGTGATTCTATTCGTCGTTTGGTTTTTATTCCGCAACTGACATTAGGTCCCCGGAATCCTTGGATGAATACTCCGACGGCTCCAGGTTCGATAATAAGGTTGGTAGTGGCGTCTTTTAAGGGAAAATCGACTTACACATTCCCTTCCGATTACCGGGTCACTGTTGGGTGTTTCAAGCTGAGGTGTTGGCCTTTCACCAGGCAGCTCATTGGATCCTCATCAATGGCGTTCCTTTCACCTGTATCTCGATATTTTCTGACAGCCAATTCGCAATTAGATCCCTTACCAGCGTTATCAACTCCAAACTTTTGAGGGTGTGTCGCCTTTGTCTCGACATATTCTCTGAGCGATTCAGCGTCTTGCTTGTCCAGGTATCCGGGCACAGAGACATTCCTACCAACTGTAGGGCTAATGAGATTGCCACAGTAGGTACACTCCTTCCAGAACCCTCTCAAATCGAATTGGATATGCAACTCACCTCGGTTAAATTGACAACTAGGCAACAATTCTATCTGGACGCCAACCTATACTGTATAAATGAGGAATCTTGCCCAATTGGCAGACTCACTTGGCCCATGATGGATAGGAGACGTACGAACCAACTACTCAACCTCGATCGTAAGTTCATCTCGGTCACAGTGGCCGAGCTCGCAGGTCACTGCGTTATGGGAAGACATGCGGAAAGACTGCATCTCTCTTCGAACGACTACTGCCAAGGTTGTGGATCTGCTAAAGAGGAGGAAACTGTCATCCCCTTCCTCTGCCAATGGCGCAGGTTTAGGTTATTTGGCCTCCCATTCCTTGTCAGCTTAACGGAGCTATCATCCATTGATACCAAGGCTATAGCTTCGTTCATAAAACTTAGGCTGGTTACCAGCTAATTGAAGTCGTGCTTTTAGTGTGCAGCTCCCGCGCTAACTAATTTCTTCTATGAGCCCTGTGGAATTTTGTCCGTACGGGGACTGCGCTTACCCGTGGTATCACAACGGGCCGCTAAGCATGCTCAAGTGAGCTTCTGGTATCAAAGCTACCACTCCAACCTACCTACCTGCGACATAAGGTACCTTGAATATTGTGTTTATTGGGTTTAACCATTAGTGGCGGGACCTGCAGTTTAAAATAGACTTGCAAATAACATATTTTTGAGAAACTTTTTCTGGCATTTTTATTTTACTCTAAGAGTCTTTGCCAGGAGACCCTCGGCAGTGTTTGTCTTTGGAAGTAGCCGAGAGAAATATTTTATTCAGGATACGTTTTGTTCGAGGTGTCAGAGGTTTAACCGCGACCTTTCCTCTAATAAGCCAACACACAACCTACTACACTACGGCGACTTCATCTTAACATCTGGTGCTAATATTGTGTCACTTTCTACTTCTAATTAAATTTGAGTGTTTTATTAAAACTATTACTTCTAAATATGCAAATACGTTGTATGACAACATTCTCTTACTGCCCTGCTTACTTTACACCAGGCCAACAAACACAAGTCAGAAAAAACACTTTTACACACAAAGAAAGTCAAAAGCAGTGAAAGAAACAAAGAAAAGTTGAAAACATTTCTAGTAAAAGATAGACACTGTCAAACAGCATGACAAGGACACTTGGGATCGTAAGTGAAAAAATTGCAATTCCTGCAGTTTTTCTCACATGCATGCAAAATATACTCACATATTATATATGCACAACAATATGTAAAGAATGTAACATTTGTTCATATGCTTACGACTGTTGCAAAGTGCTAAAAAATATTGACTTCTCTACGGTTATATCTTAAATATTATAGCAGTAGTCATCCGTTTAAAACTCTGAGAGTAATTGTAATAGAAGAAGTGCCATTATTATCTCATAAGTTCATTTACCTTAAAATAAAATCGATCTTTGCATCATAAACTAATTACAGATACTAAGTACAGAACAACAACTAGTTCTTCCAATAGGAAATGGTCTGCCACGAGTAGTACGTATTTATAAAATATAATGAGGAGTTTGAAACAGAAAATCGAAAAAGGAAATACAGTGTATCGATTAATACGTTATCTTTCAAGAAGCATACATACTACTCCGATTTTAAAGCTCCCTCCTTATATCGACGTACATATTCCTGTGTTTCCTTTAACTAATGTTTAAGTATTATTTCACCACAACTTCTATTACAATAACACTAGTAATTGTAAATATTTTTTTGAAGCAAAAGACAGACAGATACACATACGCGTCGCAACGAGGAACAACGTCAATTACATACAAATATTGAGACGTATAGAATAGCTTGGACATTGTGCTTCAAATATATATTTATATGTGCACGTAGATAGCGTTAAAAGTCAATTTAAACACATTGATTCATCACTTTTCTTTTTTTTTAAATTAATACATAAATAATATATTTTACCTGTACACCGTAGCGTATGATTGATATTTACTATTCAAATCAAATACTACTCATACGCACAAAAACTCTATTAAGAAAATCAGTAAAGTATTGCATACTTACAGGGTGGACTATTGGAGCAATTCTCACAAAAATAAGAAGTGATTTTATTGGCAACATTTTCTTTGAAAAAAAAAAATAAAAACGAATATTGAAGGAGGGGGTGTTGTATTTCTAATAACGACATTAAATTTAACAGTGGTCCTGACTTTAAATAAACGTTAATTTATTAAAAACACAAAAAGAAAAGCTTTGTTTAGTGTCAGGGTATTACAAATTACGAAAAAATGTCTGAAAATATTTCTGAACCAATCTCGCGTTTAATATAAACGCTATACTACTACTATCATACATGCATACTTACATATGTACATAATTGTTAATTACACCCCTTCATTCAGTTTCTCAAACCACTTTTGTTGTGTGTATTAAATTTATACATGAGTGGCGGTAGCCACACACGCACACTTTTCATAGCAATTTAATTTACTCTTGGAGTTTTTTCCGAAAATCGGCTGAGAGGAAGTCGTCGAAGAAATATTTGTTCATATTTTTGTTTTGTTGGAGATGTCTGAGCTGGGGTTTGAATCGAGGCCTCACGTCTAATAAAGCAACAATATACCTACTAGACTTCAACGACTACATAAGTAAGCGTTTATTCTTTAGGTATGGTAAAGCTCCTGCATGTGACCTTGTATAAGAATCTTTTAAAAACATTTTTTTCCTTCCCAATCTGCAGTCGTAGACGTAGAAGCAGTTGTGCTATATGAGCCGTTCAGTGCACAAAGTGATTAACTCCACTTTTTGATAAATCTTAAATTTAAGTGTCAAAGCACTTGGGATAGTCATAACATTTTATATTTATTATAACTTTGCTGAAAAGTAAAGATTAAGACCATTAAACTACAAAATTTTTTGGGACATTGAATAATAAGTAATTTATTTCAGAAGACATTTTGATTAACTCCATACTCTTATGTAAATCGTTTCAATGACGCAATTCAAATGACCACTAGCAACCATTGGATGATAACAGTTATCAAAAAAATGTCTTAAGTTTATTGAAACTTGTCAAAGTACGGAAATAAGAGCTGAGTCGATTGAAATGGAATTTTTGGTAAGTGACTCAGATTTTGCCATTATTGAGTCACATGCAAAAAAAAAATTCAAAACATTTATTCACCAGATGAGTGGTACAATATAATAAAAAGGGCTCTTGGTGCAAAAAGAAAGCACCATTTAACCTTAAGAAAACTCCATCATTAACATAAAAGAAACCGTTATACACAGGTTAATTGGCTTACAATAAGCTGCATAAAGTTAGGAAGGTCAAAACCTCATCTCATGTAGATCAGCCTTTATTATATCCTAAACGCAGAACTGTGACAAGGGAAAAAAGTGGAGACATGATGGATCTGCTCAAATTCATTCCTCCTGTTAATCATAGTTACTTTAAAAACTTGAGAACAAATTAAAATGATGACTCCTAACATACATCTGATGAAGAAGACGTTAATTATACTGCTGATAATTTATAATAATTTTAAAAAGCAATTTACATTATTTCATCGCATTTCTCAACTTTTTGTTTCATGGAGTTAATTGATTTGTACACTGAGCGGCTCATATCTTGACTTGCGACATTATGACTGCATGGGCTCGGGCTTACTATATTACGGCGACTTCTATCGGTAAGTGCTGCTCATATTAATCAATCAATTCCATCAGTAACGTCAGGAAAGGTGTTTCCAGTATTATTATGCGCTTTCAAAGGCTATAACAGTGTGATAGACGGGCGCTTCGTCATCTCCGATACGAAACTACAGCATAAGTCGCGTTCGCGGGTATCTAGCGGCGATAGATATGCCTTCCTAATACACTGTTTCAACTCGGTTAAGATTCGGCCAACTGAATCGTTCTCTGCTCAATCATGATAAGTAGTGCTACTATAAGCAAATATAAGTATGAGGGGTTATGTAGTATGGTGCCATTTCATGCCAGTGTATGAGAATATCACTCATTCTCAGAGAATATGTCGGTAATGAACAGCCATTTAATCGCCATATGGACAGCAATGAATGCCGCTTGGAATATTCATATATAAAAAAGGAAACTAAATCTATGCGCACACATTTTTTCTAAGACATTATTTAAAAAAATCAAGTGTTTTCATTGATTATTTTTTAAATAAAGATTTCTTTACCACAAAACCGCTTCGCGTTATGATGGTATAAATACAAATGAGACAGCAAATGTTGCGTGCCATTGATTGGACTGTCCACATATCCGTTTAAATTTGAACCTTCGGTTATTTCAAATCTGGCAATACTTATGTCATTGTATTCTGTCACAAAGTCCAGATTATTATCGCCACTGAACGTTAAGAATCGATTTATGCTTTATCAACGTTGGGATTTATTGGAAATTTATTTCCAAAACAACAACAATTAGTCGGTGCGTGAGAATCCATCAACATCGACTCGTCATCGTTCTCAAGAATTGAATACTTCATGCAACAGTTGACATCAACGTTTGTGAAAAGATCTCGGTATGGTGCTTTACAAAGTTCAATTAATTCAAGAGTTGCGTTGATGAAGCTCATTTTCATCTTGGTGGGTACGTTAATAAGCAAAATTGCGCAGAATCTTGGTCTTACAGAAGCCAATGCACTCATTACGAGAGACTTTTTAGTGCGGCTTGTGGATCGAAGGCATAATTGGCCCATATTTCTTTGAAAATGAGCACGACGCGACCATTACGGTCAATGGAGACACCTATCGCACCATGATAACCGATATTTTATACTCGCTCTTCATGGTATTGATGTAAACAATGTGTGCAACTTGCCACACATCTCATGCCACAATCGATTTATTGCGTCGAACGTCTAATAGCCGTTTAATTAACCGAATTGGTGATGTCAATTGGCTGCCAAGAAGCTGCGATTTGACACCGTTGAACTAAAATGTTATGTTACCGTTAAAGTAAAATGTTATGACGACAAACCAGAGACAATTGAGCATTTCTAGGCCAACATTCGTGTTGCCATTGCCGAGATACGAAAAAAGAAAAAGTAGTAGAAAAAGTTCAAGAAAATTGGTCCGATTAAATAAGGTACTGTGAGGTCAGCCATGTCAGCCATATGAATGAAATAATATTCCACTTCTAACCGAAACAATTTATGCGTTTATTTTATCATACAATTGTTTTTAAGCGCTTATGACATTTATTTTTCAACTATTCAACTATTTGTAATTCCTTTATAGTAGAAAACCAATAAGTTTTGAAATAAATAAGGATCCTATTAAGTTGAAAAATATGGCGAAAAGCTAGAAATAAAAATGAACGGAAAAAATCTGAACAAGAACACCCACAGGATAATTGAAAATAAGTGGTGAAATAAAATAAAAATGAAAAGAAATAAAAAAATAGAATATTGTACTGTACTTAGAGGCAATAATTGGAGCAAATCGTATTAGAAATGTAAGTTAAAAGAAGGTAAACAAAGGCTATGAAATACCCTATACATGTAGTTTTCGCAGGAACTAAATAGAGATGGCATAAGAATAATGTTACCAACATCTTTTAAAACATAACACAACGTAACAGTCATAGAAAAAATTTAATTTTAACTTGAATCTGCCATTCAACTCAGCTCAGTTGAATTCAGTTGAGTTCTGTTTTGTTCTTGCCAGTTGTTGTCATAACCACACACAATAATTCGCATTGGCGTAATTATCTCCACTGTAGTTGTAACTGCAGTAGTAGTATTAGTAGTACGAAGTCGTCAGCAAATAAATTAATTGAAACTGTCATTTTATTATTCCATCTATTCATCTTGTTATCCTGGCAAAAAGGAAATGTAGTTCGCTGTGTGTGTGTGTTGATGTAAATGTTTATTAGAATCAGTAGGTACTTAAAAGCACTTAAGAGGAGAATATAAAATAATTCAACGATGAAGGACATACAATTGAATTCAACTGGCATAATTTAATTTACAAATCAAATAAACGGTTTTGTAATGGAAATCTAAAGGAGTAATCTACTCACGGATGTAATGTAACATTAAAGTGATTAAATTGAGCAAGATTTTGTAACGCCACACTCTACGCAATACAAACCAATATATTTTCATAGAAGATGTTGTTTCTCGGCAGGGACATTGTAGAGCCAGCTTTGGTAGACAAGTGAAAATGTGTTCGGTATACTGGGGAGGAACCTGTCTCACTGAAACCTATCTTTTTTTCAAAAAACAATCCTAGGATGTTTCATGTGAATATCATGTCCTCTGTGTGATTAAGACGGTTCAGTAAGAGCAAAATCGAAGCTCGTTAAGTTTTATGCATTCCAAACTACAAAACTTATGAAGTCGCCGTAGTCTAGTAGATAGTGTGTTGGCTTATTAGTTAGATCACGGTTCAAATCTCACACATCTCCAACACATCTCTGAGAGTAAATAAAACTGCAATGAAAAGTTTCTCAAAAATCTGTAGTTCGGAGTCGACTTTAAACTATAGGTCCCACCACCATAGCTGCCAAATTTGACGATTTATCCTCATTTTGACAATTTTGAGCTCCAAAAATATCATATTGACGATTTGACGATTTATGCCCTTATTTTGACGAATTTTTAGAAATCAAAAATTTACATCATATTCTTTACGATTTATGGGGTATACTTTCTTTTTAAATTTTATTTGAAATATATTACTCATACGCATCATATTACATGTACTGTAATATTTACCCTGTAAAGTATGCAATAAAATAACTTCGATTTTGTCATTTGCATATGAAACTTGAATTAAATATAACTCATACGACACATATGTTTTCTGCATTATGAATTTTACATACATATTAAATATGAGTATAATGTGAGTAAATATAATGGGTTGGCGTACTAAAAGTTTAAATTTAAAAATGTAATAAAACGAAAATAGTTTGAAATTTTGGCAAATTTATTTCTTTGTTATGAATTACAACTGCTTCGGTTGGAAATGGATTTTTATTTCATTTACATATATCGCTGCCGCGGATTTATGCCCATATTTTGACGATTTTTAAAAATTAAAAATTTACATCATATTCTTTACTTTAGTATATTAAAAGCCACTTTAACCTTTGTATTTACTTTGCAATTGTTACTATTGGAAATTTATGTTAGTAAAAACAAGGAGTAAAGTATTATATTTTGAAGTTACTTTCGAATACCTTTTATGATTTTACTGTATTTTATTCCTTTTTAATCACTTAAAAGATGAAAAATTATAATTCCCAAATAACATCGTAGTTGAGAATAATATATCACTTGTCGTTGCAGGCTATTTTAAAAATTCGAGTATAGCTTCTAATATTACCATCGGAAGAACAAAGGAAAGCGCCGCTATTTTTTTTTTCGTACGACCAACACTCAGGGGTTGGATGGCATTGAGTTTGGAACTATGTTATGAGAAGAAGGAAAGAGAGAACAGTGTTTATGGGCACTAGGGTTATATATTTTTATACCATAAGTATACCATAAGTAGACCTCTGCAGGAATTGAGTTCCACATACCGGCACAGTCCGACTAAAAACTGTATTTTTACTGTAATGCAGTGTGCGATCCCAATCGACCACATACGGATGTGCTGGCCGAAAAAGACGAGCGTTATGTAGGAATATATGATTTTCGGGAAAAAGTCCCCTTATGCAACGATGCTCCAATGATTCAATGGAGTTGGATACACTACCGTCATTAACGATATACTACCTCTCCTGTACACGGTCGAGAAACCGCAAAATAGACGTTGAGGCACCAACCCATACATGAGAGTTGTATTCCATTCTCTGTCAATTATAAACGGTGTAAATAGTAAGTTCAGATGATAAGAACTTCAGAAGGAACTGTAAAATGTGTCAGTATTACACTGATTTTTCATGATCAGAACATCAAAAGGTTCTGACTCCCTAATATCTACACCGCCCATAGATATCGATGATGTGATATTATTGCTGCGCTTATGTGTCAATAAACAACGCTGAGATAGATTGTTTAAACCTTAAACAATTTTTCCTGAAAATGATACAACAAAATATCTCAATTTTTGGAAAAAAAATATTAAATGAAGATGAGGGACGTTAGCTTTTAATTTCCACTAAATTCTTTGCTCAATGTAGAACTCAGATATGTAGATACATTGACTTCATATGTTTTACTACAATAGAAATAATTTTGGTTTTTAAATAATTTTAATTTATTTTTTTTTCTGACGATTTTTTTACGATTTTAATAAACGTCTTTGACGATTTTGACGATTTTTTCTCAAATATTTGACGAATTGGTGTCTCATTTATCTGGCAGCTATGCCCACCACTCATGTATAAAATTAACACACATAACTTGGATGATGTGAGAAGCTAGGTCGTAATCCTCACTGATAGGTCCTGTAATGACCAATTATGTTATGAATGTAAACTACAATGTTGGAACATATTTTTGTGTTCCGCCTTTCAGACTGATGAGTTCTTCATCACCAAGCAAGTCATATATGTGGGTAGTCAAGTTATCTTAAAGGCATTGAATGAGGATTATGTTAGTTTGTGCCTAGTTTCAGTCTATAGAGAGGCTCTCTTAAGGTTGATGCAGTGTTAGGTTCCGATATATTGCTAGCTAGGGGACAATAAACTGATAAATCGATAAACTGACAAGATTTGAGGCAGTAAAAAGCGGTGGTCAGGTGTCTCAGGTATCTCAGTATCGATACTTCGAGCTAATCAAAGCACAATGGACATGACAGAATAGACAAAATTTCATAATCTCCAGATTGCTATGAACCAAGTTTCAATATTCAGAGATTGAATGGGGAGAGGATCGATGCAGAAGGTCTACAAACTTTAGATCTTACAGGTATTATAACTAGAAATTGTGCTTGGACGCAAAGGAAAACTTTGTGGAACAGCCCTACCTTCTACAAGGTTTCTGGAAATATAGCAGAGCTTGAGACTGTCAAGTACTCTTTGTGTCTCTGTCCCGGCATAAAGGGACAAAG
This sequence comes from Sarcophaga subvicina, assembly GCA_936449025.2. NCBI lineage: Eukaryota > Metazoa > Arthropoda > Insecta > Diptera > Sarcophagidae > Sarcophaga > Sarcophaga subvicina. Next base: position 29,280,172 of record OW388084.2, read on the forward strand.
ATTCAGCTGAATGAATATTCTAGTTCAGGAGAGTTTGTACTTCTTTTTTACTCGACACTCTTCTATTTTTTGTTTCTACTTCTGTCGTTTATCTTTCATTATGTATCTCGATGCTTTTTTATTAATTTTTGTTTAGTTTTGGTAGCCACAACTAAGCATTCTAGTGTCTCTGGGAGAAGTTCTGTTTTTCAGAATCATTCTCAATCTGTTTAATCTGTATGCGATAATCTAATAAAGCACTTCATCCAGTATACCACGTAAAAGATAAAAGTTAAACAAAAGGAGAGGTAAAATGCGATAGATTTGAGAAAGGTAGATCGAGTCCACTTAGGTTCAAATAATAACCACAATAATACCAGCATAGGGCAAAGAACCTAACGTCAGCTAATGATCTACTTAAAGAAGTTCAGTTTACGAATTTTCTTTAGTCAATTACCTCAATTACTCCCATGTATATAATTTTTAATGAACCCTTAAAGCCTTTGAATTAAATTAAACGTTTTAAAAGCTTTTTTCATTGGAAATTTTAGCCAGTTTCCTCCAGTAATTACTTACCTTTTGTCATAGTGAAAACTTTCCTTAGGGTTCATCAAGTAAAGTATATCCTCCATCTTCTATGTCATGTTTCTTTGCTTCCGTTTCAATAATTAAGCTCCTGGAGCTAAGCAGATGATTGGTCTACTGTAGTATTTTCTAAAATAATAGGATTATAAAGTGTTGAAAATCTTCTGGATGATTACATTGGTCGCCGTAGTCTAGTAGGTAGTATGTTGGCCACGGTTCAAACTCCACCGAATATTTCTTCGGCGACTTTCTCTCAGCAGATTTCTAGCAAAAACCCTGAGAGTAAATAAAATTGCCATGAAAAAATTCTTAAAAATCTATCGTTCAGAGTCGACTTTAAACTGTAGGTTCCGCTACTCATGTATAAGCACACATAACATAAGTGGTGTGAGAAGCTAGGCCGTAGTCCTAACTGACCAACTATGTCCATATGTCTGTATTTTGAGGAGATTTAGTCATTTAGTATCACTGCTTCTCAAAAGATTTATTTCTCTGAGCTTCGTTGTAATCTCTGGAGAGATTGTGGTTTACGAAACTGGCAAAGTGAAACCATGATAATAATTATTGTGACTTCTCTCGGATTCGAACTTGTAGTCACAAATAGGTGTACGAATCTTATTGATAAATTTACTAAAAAAAAAAAAGATATTTAAAAATTATACACAAAGTTGTACCAGTTGAATATATATTCTGAAATATTTGCCTTTTTGTTCCGAAAAGGATTTAAAAATCCTAAGGTACTATGTGAGTACTTTTTGAAATAAAGAAATGCATAGAGAATGCAGTGTGTGCATAAAGTTGGTCTGTATTACTTTGAACCCCTCTTTTCATTTATTGCCTGCTCTAAACATCTCTGTAAGTCCCCTACATATTCATTTCACATTTACATACATTTTATCTTTTTGGTAAAGGAACCGAAATACTTTTTAGCCCAAGAATTTGTATTTCCTACCACAATACGTTTCAGTTTTCTGAATTTAATTTTTCTTGTTTTTTTCTTCAATCTATTCTAAAGAGAGAGAAAGAGAGAGAGAGAGAGCAGAGAGCGCAGAGTGAGAGTGAAAACAACTTTAAATCCCTGTTTTAAATGTGATGTGCTTATACGGAGATTGTAATACATAAAGTATAAGAAATAATAGCACACTTTGAACCGGTATACTCAGTTTCCTTGAAATCGTAACACACTTTAAGGTACTCATTTACAAAATAGTGATATTTGAAATGCATTTGAAGGAATGTATTCATGTTACAATATTTAAGTTACACTTTCAAAGAAAAATGTTTTAGATTCTTCTCCTTTTAAATACATTTTAAGTTTTTTCTTTCAGAAAGTAACACAGACTGGAAAATATACTGAAGCATGCATCATGTTAAACTTTTTTGTTTTCTCATTTTTTCTTATATTCATGAACATTTTAAAAGTGTCAATGAGCTGGTACGTTTGTCCAGTCATAATATTTCTCTGGTAAAAATTTAAAAAGAAACTCGACTGTTTTATAGAATATGTACAGCAGTGCAGAGTTTTTTGCTTTTATTTCTATAACAAAACTCTTCCACACATTCACACATAATTGGTGATTACAACTCTTCAGTCAGGATTACAATCAAGCTTCTCACACCGCTTATGTTGTGTTTGTTGATTTTATTTATGACTGGCGGGATCTTCAGTTTAAAGTTGTCTCTGAATGACAGATTTTTGATGACAATTTTTCATGGCAATTTTATTTACTCTTAGAGTTGTTGCCTGAAAACAGCTGAGAGGAAGCCGCCGAAGAATTATTTTCTTTGGAAATATTGTTTGTTGGGAATGTCTGACTAGGGCTTGGCCTCACGTCTAATAAACCAATACACCACTTACTACACCCGCCGTAGTATTTACACTATCTATTCCATTCTTTCTTTTTTTTTTGTTGATTTTAAAAACTTAATAATGAATGTGGTATCTTAGTAAGGAATCTTGTTTATCCAAAGGAACAAGTGACTAACAAAATTCGGGTTTACTTCTATGTATTAAATCCCATTTCACAAGGCTATAACAATCACATTGATTTACTGATCAATAACCCTATTGTTTACTTATCACCTTTTATAAGTGAATATGGAAGACTGAACACAGTCCCCATAAGATCATAAATGGGTCATTACGTAGAAGAGGTATAGACCTATGATTTCCATATGAATGGCAGAGGTCTTATATACTCGACTTGCGGAAGATTCGCAAGCAACAAGAGTGTATACAACCAGCAGATGCCCACAGAGCGATGTCACTTAAATTTCTCCTAATATGGAGCCTGGACTACTGAACGGACTAATCAGGTACCCGAACACTTTTTTAAAATACGGACAGTGGTATACATATGGATCAAGATCGAGTGTTGGAACAGCAGAAGAAGTTTTTGATCCAAAAATTAAATTTCTTAAGCCCATGCTATCAAAAGATGAGCTCAATTCAACTCGAAGTGTATGTATGTATGTAAGTCAACACATAGCAATACTCTCTGACTGACAGCCATTTAAGCACTCGACTCTTATAAGATTAAATCGAAGATAGTTAAAGAATTAGCTGGAGGAGCTAAATCAGCTGGGTAAGGTTATCTGAAAAAGGGTACCCTTCGCAGGTAATTCTCTGCAATGAGCAAGCGGACAAAAGGTATGTTCAACAAAAAGGATTATAAAGGATTATAAAGCGAGCTCATCTCAAACCAAGTGGGTTTGAGGCTATCAGTACTTTTGTTATTAAATTAGTAAATAAGTCTTCAACTCTCCATCAAACTATTAGGAATTTCCTGAGGTTTGTAACTGGTAGATAGCATGCAAATTTTTTGACGATATTAATGGATCCTAGAAGGATACCCCTGGGTAGTTATAAGAGGAGGACTGTCATTGTTGATACCGAGTATTATCCTAAAGTTTTTTAGGGCAATAGGCTTAGAGGAGACATTATAGGGTAGTACAATAGGTCGTTCGGTTGCAGTACTAAGACAGCTCGTTTTATAATTAATTTTACATCTCAGTAATCAATAAATTACATTATAAACTAAACTAGCTTAAGTAAAACAGAAAATGGCGGCCCCATTACAGCACTCTCGGTAATCTAAGTAGTCATAGAGCACGCACACAACCCCTTAAATCTAAATACCTCTTTTCATGCGGAACTATTCAGTAATACTTAAGTAAGTTATTTAGATCTGACGCCATAAATTGACAGAATTTCTCATTTAACAAAGACACTCATAGCTGGATGAGTTTTCAGAACATTAAAGTGAACTAGAGAATGTAGATGTTAGACAGTATAAATATGAAAATTGTCCAATGAAATATAAAATATAAAATGTAGCTTACGGGTACTGCAGAACATAAGAAAGCATATCATTTTTCTTCCAGTATTCCCAAATAGATGTGTTTCTATTACTAATTATTTCTTATCAACTGTTTATCTAGAAAACATGCACTTGACAGCACATTACGAGTTTAGTTTGTTCTCATTTATTTAAATTTTTTCCTCCTTTTATTCTACATGATCCATTGACAACGTGCGCAACTCGTTCTATGTCTCTAAGAGAATCGCTGAAAGAAAGTGCCCATTAGTATGGACAGCGAAAAGCGCGAAAACTAAGTGAGTATTGCAGCAGAGATAGTTTATTTCGTTTGTTAGCTTCTTGTTAAATTTCGAAAGACAATTTCCTAAACTTACACATACACATACAGATTTAAAATGTGAAATGTGAAGTGGAAATGGCATGGAATTGAATGCAAAATTATATCAATCTATTACACCAGAGAAGTATTAGAAGCCAAAGGATACAGTGCAGTGGATGCAGAGTAAGGCAGCCAGAGAGTATAAGAAAAAATCGAAAAAGTTGTGGCATTTATTTGTGTTACAGAAATACCCACCAAATGAATTATTTTTTTTTACTTAGAAATTGCATTTGAAATGCTGAATAATTTCATTTGTAGTTGCAGCAACACGAGCTAATTCAAGTACTTTGACAAGTTCGATAGAGAATTGATGATGACGACAGACAACGATATAGCATCGGGTAGAATGTTGTTGGGATAATTGATTTGATGAAAATCAATTTTTCCATTGAAAAATATATTCAAGAGAGCAAATGCACCTAACTACAGTTTATTTTTGAAGCTAAGGTATTAGTTAATGGTGTGCAATTTAAAAGTTTAAATTTAAAAGGCAATAAAACCAAAACGGTTTCAAATTTTGCCAAATTTATAATTCTGTTGCGAAGTACATTTGTTCCGGTTACAAACGGAATATTATTTCATTCATATGGCTGTCGCAGCTGGCTTCACAGAATCTCATTTGATCGGACCAATTTTTGTGCACTTTTTCGAGTGTATGGGGTCGTATCTAGGCAATGGCATCACGAATGTTGGCCTTCAAATGCTCAATTGTCTGTGGTTTGTCGGCATCACACTTTTCTTTAACGAAAATAGTCCAATAGTGTCAAATCGCAGCTTCTTGGCGGCCAATTGATATCATCATTTCGACCATCAAACGTTTGACACAGTAAATCGATTGTGGCATGAGAAGTGTGCCAAGTTGCAACATACTGTTGAAACCAAACATCATTCAAATAAATACCATGAAGAGCGGGTACAAAAAAATTCGGTTTCATGATGCGATAGGTGTCGCCATTGACCGTAATGGTTGCGCCGTCCTCATTTTCAAAGAAATATAAGCCAATGATGCCTCCGCTATACAAGCCGCACCAAACAGTCACTCGTAACGGGTACATAGGATTCTGTAAGACCACGTCTGGGTTTTCTAATCTCCAAATACGGCAATAAAAATTAGCTTCGTCCGTAGAGATATTTATTTTTGGCTAAATCGTCATCATCGTGCAGTTTCTCGTTGGCCCATCTCCAATAAACCCCAATTCAAGTTTAAACCAATAGATGGCCCACCCGATATGAGAAACTAAATGGTAATCTTGAACTGCTCATTATAAAGGACAGTAAAGTTTATATTTTCTCAATTCCATATCGACGCCTCCATTCTTTAACGTTCTAAGTGTACTTAGAACGTTTTTAATGTTCTTGCATTTTTAAATTCTATGTTTTCTCACTTACATACTGTCAAAATTTGGTTAAGATGCGCCGATCCGTTCCGAAGTTATAGGGAAAAATCTTCTTGGAATACACATATGGTCGTATGTCGCGTGAAAACTTTGAGAGCTCATAACTTAATACACACTTTTTCGACTTAGAATGTTATAGAACGGAGGCGTCGATATGTAATAGTGAGTTGGCGTAATATTTTTCCTTTACAAGACAACTGATCAGGGTAGTTTTAAAGCAAAGTTTTTATTATTCTTCTTCAAAAATTTTTAATTTAAGAAATACTTCTGTGTTCATATTATTACCGCACACAGCCTTGCTGCAGTAATAAGTATTTTAAATTAACAAATTCAAACTAATTAAAAACTACATATCAAAGTTATGGGAACAAATTTCAGCAAAACTCATTCATTTCAACAAAACTCATCCATATTTTTCATTTTCAAGTTTCTTTACAATTTGAAATAATTTTCATACAATGTATTCACTCTTAGGTTTACATTAGCTTTTTGCGTTTTTATGCCAGTTAGTATGGTAATTAGTTAGTTAAATTGCTTAAAAAAATAACTATGCAATGTATCCTCCGATTAGATGTAACAATTATTTTCAAAAGTTTGCAAAAAACTACACTCTCTTTAGCAAAACCTTGATTATAAATCAGCAGCTTCGATGCAAATATGAAGACGAATTTCATACCAATTTCTTGCTAATGTTCTCATATATTATTTCCCAGTGAATACATTGCATTGAAATGGAAGTAAATGTGTGCGTATTTTGTATTTAAAACATTTTGCAGCGAAATCAATTGATTAACACGGCCTTTAATCATTTAAACATCTTTCTAGTTTGTGTTAAGTACAATGAATATATGTATGTGGGAAATATCTGGCCATATTGAAGTTGACGTCGTCTAGTATTTTGGCTTATTGGACGTGAGGTCACGGTTCAAACAACAAGTTGGACATCTCCAATAAAATGGAATATGAAAAAACTATATCTTCGGCGACTTTCTCTCAACAGATTTCTGTCAAAAACTTGCCATAAAAAAGTTTCTCAAAGAAATTTGTCGTTTGGAGCCGACTTTAAACTGTAGGTCCCCACAACACACACAACAACATAATTGTTGTGTGAAGCTAGGTCGTAATTCTAACTGAAGGGTTGTATTGAGCAATTATGTATATGACGTGATACCACTGCGATACCCGTTCACACCATATCAACACTAAAAACTTGTTATCAGACAAAATCAGTGCCCAAACTAATGAATTTATTTGATATAAACTGGCAATCAATATGTCTGCCAAATCTTTCAATAGATCCGAATATAAAATAATGACTCAATAAATTTGGATTGAAGAAAACCTTCTTTTCTCATCATTCTTTAATTTCAGTTTCATTAATAAAATGTTTCGAGTGTAGGTGATGCTTGATTCTCAATTCTCTGTTGGCACCTAAGTCGCCTTAGTCTAGTCGGTAGTGTGTTGGCTTATTAGACGTAAAGCCAGGGTACATCAGTGGTGGGACCTACAGTTTAAAGTCAACTCCGAACGACAGATTTTTGAGAAACTTTTGATGGCAATTTTATTTACTGCCAGAGTTTTGCCAGAAATATGCTGAGAGAAAGTCGCCGAAGAAATACTTTTTGTATTTTGTTTTGATGTTTAGCCTGGGGCTCGAACCCTGGCTTTACGTCTAATAAGCCAACACACTACCTACTAGACTACGGCGACTTCTAAAGTATACGAAAGTATTCCAAATTTTAATTCCTGAGTTTTCTATATGCCAGAAAAGCGGTATTAAATGCAATTTTTAAATTTGTTTTTCAAGAAATTTGAAACAATCCTTTAAAAAAATACGTCAAAAAAATATTCTCAATTTCTTTAACAAGCCAAAGTTTGCCTAAAGTTTCCTAGTTTTTCAATGGAAATATCCCTTTATCGATATTCATTTAATTTTTTTTTTATTTCTTTCTAAACAAAAATTTTTTTCAATACCTCTTAGGCCCAGAAACCCTTTTTTCAATAGCAAAAATCATCTGCTCAGTTAGTTGGTTAGCAATTTCCAAAAAACCTTTCTTAGACACGTTCTAAGGCCCCATAAATTTATCAAAGTTTCAGCTGATTTTACTTTTTATTGTACAACGTTGGCGATAAAAGTTTTTAGTTATTGTTGTTGTAGTTGTTAGTTTTGTTTGCCTCAAGCCACTTTCAATTTCTAAACAAAGAAATTCTATTGTTTTACATTGTGTGCCTTATGAAAAAACATCCACTTTATTTGTTAAAGGATGTGTTGGTGTACATACATATGTATGTCTATGTGTCTATGTATGCGTATAAGCAAAAATAGAAAATTTTGATGGTTTTAAGCCATCACCACATACTAAACATAAACTGTAAATAATCCTACACACGCACACTGGAAAACAAAAACGGAAAACTCGTGTATGCATAGGGAAATGATCCAACCGCATAGAGAGACAGAGTCAAACAAGCAAAATGTTTGCACATGTCCGTTGACATATAAAATGAAATTTAAATTTTTTTATTTATGCATCTTCTACAATAAATTTTTTATACATACATACATACATAATTTGTCATTACAACCCTTCAGTTAGGGTTACGATCTGATTTCTCACACAACTTATGTTGGGCCTGGCCGAATCCGTCTATGCTGGGTCCCGAGTCAAAGCGGAATACTCGGCAATGAGACGGCGGATGCTTTCGCTAGATTGGGTTCACTTGCTGAGGGCGATTTGATAATTGGTACTGATCCTTGAATCCGCCACCTTTACGGCGTCATAAATGAATGGGTCAGGAGGAAGGAGCAGAGGCGTTAAGGGAATGGATCGGATTGTTATGTTTCTAGGTGTCTATGGCCTGCTATAGACAATGTGAAAACAGGTTGGCTGCTGGGCTTAGATAAGGCTAGTTTAAGGTTATTTATTGGGTTAGTTATCACGGGGCACTACGAATTTAGATCGCTGACAAGGATGTGGAACAGATCCCAACCGGACTATTGCATGGTATGTTGCGATGAGGAAAAGTTGGAGACTATCGAACATCTCCTATGTAACTGTCCAGCCTTTAGTAGGTTAAGGTTGAAGACCCTTGGCAGGGGCTTCTTTGAGGATTTGAATTCTGGGTCGATAGCATCAAGGGTCTCCGTAGATTCATTATCAGTTTGAGCTGCATGAGAAGTGCTATGGCTTCAATACTGCATTCGCGCTCTCTTGTGTGTTTGTTAGCCTGTGTAATTCCCCCGCTTCCTTATTCTCGCTTTCCTACTTCCTCTCCTTTCTCTTTAGCTCTCCTGTTATCCTCTCTCTTTTAGGACGTTTATACAATGGCAAATACAAACCTATATTGTGTGTGTTAGTTTTATACATGATTGGAGGGATTTTCAGTTTAATGTCGACTCTGAACAGCAAATTTTTTGAGAAACTTCTCAAGGCAAAGAACTCTATCTACTTTCAAATCAGACACAAGAGGAAGAAATCGCGCTACCGCTGAGTCACCAATACACAAAAATAAGTCACTTCATTTTCTTCCAATCTCTTATAATTTCTCATGTCATTAACTGATGCTTTAAAGCACAATAAAAACACCAACTGTAACTGTAATGATGTAAAGGAAAAGCAGGATAGAAATTCCATTTAAAATTGCTAAAATAAGCACTCAATTTGGTATTCTCATAGACAAAATGCTGTTCAACAAATTAAAATTCTACTTTCAAATTTCTTGAATTTTTTTCTTTTCTTTACTTTCTAGAAATAAATGCAAAAAATCAAAAGAAAAAAGGGTTCAACAGGAGCAATAAATTGTTGGTAAATGGAGACAAACCAACAAGCAGTAGTAAAGGAAAGGAAAGGATCTCCATTTTCAATCGTGTTTCATTTCTCTTCTTAAACCCCAATTGTCTCAATTTCATTGCATCCTTTCCAGATACACTCGTAAGTAAAAGTGTAAATGAGTGTGATAAAGAAAAAGAAATTGAAAAGAGGAATGCATATGTTAAAACTTATATGTGAGTAGTTTTACTTCAAAAAGGAAAGCGAGAAAACATTTACATTTAAAACTTATCCTGGAATAATATTTCTTATCAAAAAACATTAAATTTGTATAGCATAGCATAGCAGTTCCAGATTTCTGGTAAGTAAGAGTATAAGTCCCATGGTGTTGTAAATGGGGCATTTTAAAGGCAGTGCTCAAGTGGAGAGTTCTTTACTAAATATATTCCTTACAATGGCTATATGACACCTTTTAAACAAACATGTGCGACTAGCGAAAGTGAATAATTAATCTTCAATTTTAAATCAAGTTGAGTTTGCTTATCTTCCGTATTGATTAGCACTGAGATGTGTTCTAGACTACCAATGGAATTGTAAAAGAGGGCAGGAAAGTGACTTGTCAGTGAATTTTTAGGTAGAGTTTAAAAAACTATGATCAATACTTTACCCTAAAAGAACTGGTAGTAATAAGGGAATTCTCCAAAAAAAAAATTATTAAATTATTGGAAGTAGGTAGTGTGTTGGCTTATTAGACTTGAGTCCACGGTTCAAACTCTAGGTCAGACATCACCAACCAAACGAAACATGGAAAAATACTTCTTCGATGACTGCCTCTCAACAGATGTCGGGTAGAAACTCTGAGAGTAAATAAAATTACCATGAAAAGGTTCTCAAAAATCTGTTGTTCGTTTGTGTAATATTAACACACACAACATAAGTGATCTCACACCATCCAGATCGTAATACTGCTTGAAGGGTTATAATGATCAATTATGTATGTATGTATGGATGTATGAATGTATGTATGTTAGTCATCAAAAGTATTTTTAACTCCTAAAATTGCACAAAAATTTACAGGGTTTATCTGAACTAGGTCTAGACGTGGTGAAATTGTAACAAACATCTCCTTGTAATACGAGATCTGTGTCTACCTAGGGAATGTCTACAATTCGTGGCATACATTTTCAGATTTTCAGTAAAAATTTAGGAGTGTTTTTTATAATTAGTTTTGACTAGATAAGGTGTGTCTATAAATTCTATGCGAGCAAAAAGTCATAGCCTGAGGTCCTCAAGTTTTCGAAAGCAATATAAAAGATGTTCAGATGTTGAGTGGACTTATCTTCTTCCTCCGCAGTCAGTGTTGCCAGTAATTTTTTTTAAAAACTTTTTATTTCTGGTAAAAAAAACTTTTTTTTTTTACAAAAAAAACTTGTTTTCTACAAGTAAGTATCAACATTTTTAAAGGAAACACCGGAGAACGGTGTCCTCTATCGGTGTTTCTTTGCTACATATGCCCGGAACGAATAAAATACGCAATATTTTATATAAAAATGTAAATATTTCGTGTTATTGTTGAATTTATTGAAATTATGAATTTTTCGAAAAAACTTGTTTTGTTAGAAAACAATTTTAATGAAAACTTTTTCGCGTTCAAAAAACTTGGAAAAAAAGGGAAAACTTGGCAAATGGCAACGCTGTCGGCAGTACAGGTTCTGAAAAAGGGGTTACTGTGCTTTTATAGCCTTTATGAATTCCCTAAGATGGACTTTAGGTAGATTTAATACAAATTGTGTCCTCTTTATATATATAAAGAGCCAGGTTTGAATACATACATATATACATAATTTTCCATTATAACCCTTCAGTCAGGATTACGGTTTAATGTTGTGTGGCTTAATTTTATGCGTGAGTGGCGGGACCTACAGTTTAACGTCGACTCCGAACGACAGATTGTTAAGAAACTTTTTCATGGCAGGTTTATTTACTCTCAGGGTTTTTTTCAGAAATCTGCCGAGAGGAAGTCGCCGAAGAAATATTTTCTTTTCATATTTCGTTTTGAGGTCTGACCTGGGGTTTGAACCCGGGCTTTACGTCTAATAAGCGAACACATTATCTACTAGGTTACGGCGAGGTTTGAATAGTCTCCCTAAAAGTTAATTTATTTTCGGGTCTTTTCTATTCGTATGATTGAAGTTTGTATGAAGTCGCCGTAGTCTAGTAGGTAGTGTATTGCCTTATGCAATACGTGGTTTAAACCCCAACTCAGACATCTCGTACGAAACGAAATATGAAATATAAATATTTATTCAGCAACTTCCTCTCAGCAGTCTTTTGGCAAAAACTCTGAGAGTAAATAAAGTTGTTATGAAAAAGTTTCTTAAAAATCTGTCCTGCGAAGTCGACTTCAAGCTGTAGGTCCCGTATCTCATGTATGGCCATGCAGTAGCCTACACCAGAAAATGCCGATTTTGGCAAAAAAAAATCATCTTTTCAGATGAAGCTCATTTTGATCTTGGCGGGTATGGAAACCACCAAAATTGTCGCATTTGGGGCACAGAAAACCCGCACGCATACATTGAAAAGCCGACGCACCCAAAACGAGTCACTGTTTGGTGCGGATTTTGGTCCAGAGGCATAATTGGGCAATTTTTCTTCGAAAATGAGCAAGGAGTGGCCGTTACAGTCAATGGCGATCGTTATCGGGCCATGTTGAACGAATTTTTGTTCGGAAAAATTGAAGAGCAGGATATTGGGAACATTTGGTTTCAACAGGACGGCGCTACGTGCCACACAGCCGAAGGTACTCGCTCTGTTTTTGAAGATCGCATTATCAGCCGCAGAGCTGATGTCGTTTGGTCACCTCGGAGCTGCGATTGGACTATTATTTGTGGGGTGTCGTCAAAGATAAGTGTTACGCCGACAATCCAGAGACAATTGACGCTTTAAAAGACAATATTAGTGAAGCCATTGGTGAAATACAGCTGCACACAATCGATAATGTGCTTAAAAACCGATCGTGTAGGCCACTGCATGGCCATCCGAGGTAGCCATTTGAATGAAATTATTTTCCATTATTAACTGGAAGGATTGTACTTTGAAATAAAAAAAGAAATGTGAGAAATTATTCAGTGGTTTTTTTTAAAGCATTTGCAAAAAAAAGGTTTTTTGGCGGACCCTTTATATCTCCCAAATAAAGAATTCCAATATCATCGATGATTTCTTACAAATGATTTGCTGTACAGTGCTATTATTTACTGTAATTTTGTCAGTGCTCTCCAGAAACTCCGATAAAAGTTTTGTTATATCATCCCGATACACTCAGCATTCTTGAATAATTTTAGATGTGCCGCACACACTCCCTAAAGATCTAATGGCCAATTTACTATCAGCAAATATGTAACAGAATATAATCAGAACTTGAATTTGTGTAGCAGCTGTCGTCATACTCATTCCTTTAGCCTGAATTATGGCCTCACAATCGGATTGTTTAGAGAACAGTGCTAATTTCAACTCTTCTAAAAAAAAAACCACTAACGACCTCGTTGATCGAGATCTGTCGGCTAATATTCGGATAATGTTCTCCTGAAAATGCAGGTCAATGGAGTAATGAAATATTTTCAGTTTTTTTTTATTGTTACAGAACCCGAATCAAAATTTGGTTGTGTTTTTCAAACTGTGTTAACACCCATATGCTACTCTTGTTTCTTTTAACGTTTTCAACTTGGCTGTAACCATTATGCCATAAAGTTTTCCACATTTTTTCCTCCTCTTCTATTGCTTTACACAGACCATCATTTCCATCTCTTTGAATGCTTTGTGATGCCATGAATTTAGTTTGACAATTTATATGTTAGGAAAGTTTCAGTTTGCATTTATTTTTTTAACACCTAGTCCTCATTTAACAATGGTTAGCATAAGAAGTTATTAATTTCATTTTTTTTGTTTCATAATTTGTATTTGCTGATGTAAAATAAGTTGAAGCACGCTCAAACTGACATAACATTTACTGAAAGAGGGTCAGGTGTTTGCCTCAGTTAAACAATCAAATGTTTAGTTTGAAATTCTCTGTTTTCTACAGTCATAAACCATGCGAAGTTGTCTTTTATTGTGGCTTGTGCGTTGGAAAAGTTTTATATGACATGTAGTTTATGATGAGCCTGTATGAGTGTTTGCCTGGAATGCAATCGTATGGACAATTTCTTTACGAAATAAATTTACAGTGAAGCTAGTTGGAATCTATACTTTCTTAAGGCGATGCGGCTTGAAGGTTTGCTTCAGCAGGTCGTAGAAGAAAGTACGTTTTTGTGAATGATGTGACAGCTCTTGTCGGCTGGCGATTCTTCCGGTTAGAAATGGAAAATGATTTCATTCATATAGCTGCCCCGAGTGGCCCCACAGTACCTATTCGTGCAATTTTTCGAATGTATATTGTCGTAGCTCGGCAGTGGCATTACGAATGTTGCCCTTTAAATGTTCAATTTTTTCTGGTTTGTGGGCATAACACTGTTATTTAATGCTGCACACAGAAAATAGTCCAACGGTGTCAAATCGCAACTTCTTGGCGGCCAATTAACATCAGCATTTCGGCTAATTAAACGTCCATCAAACGTTTGATGCAATAAATCGATTGTGACATGAGATGTGTGTCAAGTTGCATCATCCTGTTGAAACCAAGCATTGTTTTCATGAATACCATGAAGAACAGGTAAAAAAAAACGGTTATCGTGGTGCGATAGGTGTCTCCATTGACCGTAATGGCTGAGCAGTCCTCATTTTCAAAGAAATATGGGCAAATGATGACTCCGGTCCACAAGACGCACCAAACAGGCACTAGTAATGGGTGCATTGGCTTCTGTAAGACCACTTGCGGGTTTTCTGAGCCCCAAATACAGCAATTTTGCCTATTAACGTACCCATCATGGGTGAAAATGAGCTTCATCCAAAAAGCTAATTTTTTTTCGGCAAAATTAACATCATCGTGCATTTTCTCGTTGGCCCATCTAGCGAAGCGAAAACGAAGCGAATGGTCATGCAGCTTCAACTCTTGAACCAATTGAACTTTGTAAAGCGTCATACCAAGATCTGTTCGCAAAATACGACGTAAAATGGTGCGTGAAATGTTCAATTCTTGAGAACCATGATGAGTTGAGCAGACTCTCAGCCGCAACTTCTATATTTTCGGGTATACGCAGAGTACGAGCACACTTACGTCTTTGCGCATTAACAGCGAAACTAGTTTCACGAACTTTAGCAATAAACTTGCGTATACCGGGCATTGTTGGTCCTCCTCTGCAACCAAGTTTTGTACGACATTTTCATGCAACTTCCGACAAATTGTCTTTATTTTCGAAATAAATTTCCAAAAAATCCCAATCGATTTATTACGTTCAGTGGAGATTATATACTGAATTTTTGTGACAGAAAAGAATGACATAAGTATTGCTAGATTCGAAATAACCATTGGTTCAAATTTGAATCAATAGATGGCCCACCCGATAGTTGTTGAATCAATGCCTTAAGGATGTAAATGCTATTCTACAGCTGTCAGATCTGGAGTCACTTGTATATCTTTATACATTTCAACACTTAATGAAGAGTAAAGTGACTTTGTAAATATGGTTTCTCATCTGTTCCTACATTGCATTGATGTCATTGCTTTTTAACCCTTTTTAACTGATCTTCAATACAAATAAGTCGATTTCCGATCACACTTTTATTGTACTACTTATGTAAGAATGGGGAAGTAAGCAGAAAACTGCGGAATTCACTTTCCTGAAATCATACTTGAAAATAGATTCCATTGTTAAGTCCTTAAATACTAATATTATTACAATTTCTATACCGCTCATTTTCGATTCAAGATTTTGCTTCAATTGTAAAATAAAACTTTGTGATCTTATCTGTTGGTGATGGCTTTTCCACACGACTCCGTTGAAGGACCAACAAATGTTCGCTGTTCTTATATATGTACACTAGCTGTATCCTGCGCGTGTTGCTGCGCCACCAACTAAAATAAACTTGAAGGAAAGACATTACACAAATGTCCAATTAATTTTGAATCATTATATTGATTTTGTTTCCCGTTGTCCTGATGATTCAGATGAACGGGTCTGAGTAGTACGCATTTGATCAGTTTTTAATCTCATTTCTCTCGCTATAACATTTTCTCTTAAAGTCATTTATTTATTGCATTCATGTCATATGCCGTTGTATGCATTATTGTTTCCCTCTCTACGTGACATTATGATTTAGCAGAACTCGTATCATTATGCCATTGTAGCTCTAACTTTCTCCTACACTTTCTCACCCATTTAGTGCTGAAATTGGATACCATATGTGTTCCAAATTCTACAGAAAGTTTTTCACTCTCTATCGCTTTGTATTGTGTTAGAATTTTAGTTTAAAATTTAAGTTCTTTAGTTTCTGTTACATGCAGAGTGTAGCAACTTCAAAATCCTTGCAATAGTGCATTAAATTTAATGCTTTTCTTTCGCACACCAGGTGTTGTTTAAAATGTCTTCTAATATTTCATACTATGCTGCTGCAAATTTTGTATTCCCTTTAAAGCTACGGGTGGCAAGAGTAAGATGTGTTTCTGCTAATGTTTGTAACACCAAGAATAATTAGTTCCTTAATATGCTTTAATTAATGCGAACTCTTCAAAATCAGTTTGTATATAAAACATGATGAGTCCGTAAACATTACAGTCGAAGTGGATTTGATTTTAGTCATAATAGATCCATATATTCGAATATTTTTTATTCAAACCAACATCAACAAAACGGTCAAACAATATGTAAAATCTGTCCGGTATAAACATGCGAGAAAACTGGTTGTTTTCTCTTCAAAGTCAAATAAAGTTGGTCTCATAATAAATGTGACTAAGACTTCAAGCTGATGAAGAATTTTAGGTCGTCACTTAATTATTACTTGATTGGTCATTACAACATTATCACTACGGAATGTCATGTATCGCAAGGTAGTTTGTTTGAACATAACTTGTTTGCTTGCATATGAGTCATTACACTCAGGATTGCGACCTAGCTTCTTACAACACCCATGTTGTGTGGGTTAATTTTATTCATGAGTGGGTGACCTACAATTTTGAGTTGATTCCGGACGACAGGTTTTAATTTAGATTTTGCCAGAAATATGCTGGGAGGAATTCGCCGAAAGAAATATTTTTTTATTCTCAGTCGTGACTTGAACCATAAGCTCTCGTCTAATAACCTTACATACTACCTACTAGACTATGGCGACTTTAAGATTCCTTAGCTGGAAGCTTATTTCTCAATAAAATTTTTAAAAATTTTTTAGAAAATTCTCTAGGCATCTTTTTCACTGAAAGAGATGAAGAGTGGTATGGATTTCATAGTTCTCAACAATCAAAAAGACTTTTACCTCCTACAATACTTTGAATTTGAGCTTCTAGAATTGATAGGAAGGTTGCACAGCGGTAGGGAAATGAGGTCTAGCCGAAAATATTTGTAGTTTATCGCAATAACGAGCCTAACAAAATAAGACTTTTTAAGAACGGTGAAGTATACATACGCAACGGTATAATGTCAATATTAAGCTCGTTTTAAAATACAGTCGTAAATATATAACGTATACATATTGTTATTGCAGTAAAAATACATTGACGGGGGTGTTCCAACACAATGGTTTGAATGTGATACTGCTATACGGCAATGGCAGTAATACTGAAGTACAAAACTGTTGTTGCTATCAAGATGAATAAGTTATAGCACACCCATTACTAGGGTCCATACTAAATAGTTGTTTTATTGTAGCATATGACGGTCTTTTACCAGTTTTAACTTTTCACTTGCCTTTATTTTATGGTTTTTAATCTTTAAGTTTTTATTTTTATGATCCTATACACTTTTACTGTTTGTAAGAAGGGTTTAAAGAAGAGAAAGAAGAAGATAAAATTTACGACGGTGTTGCAGCAATAGTTATTAAAAATACAACAGCATAACTGTATAAGAGAATTACTTAAAAGGATAAAAGCTCATTTGCACAACACCTTTCGTTTGTAAAATGGACTCAGATGTTGTTTATTGAAATAAAACTGTTTCTTTTAATAAAATGGAAAAATATCATCACGATACAATACATACGGTTAAGATTAGCTTAGCTGGTTGCACCAACTATTGAAAAGGCCCTTTCAAATAATAAATAATGTTCCTCGTCACTATACTCACAACTTTTATATATACCTTTTTATTAAATTAAACATTTGTCTATATAAACGCACATTGACGTATGACGACGCATGTCAACGCATATTGACGCATGGCTGTTTAAACATAGATTTGCTAAAAAATGCTGGTTTCCGATAGTTTAATAACATCTATGGATCTCTTGTATCTATTAATTGCCTTGTAGGGTGTACAGGATAAAGGCAGTACAAAAAATAAATTTTCTTTAGATAAAAATATTTAAAATCAAGTTAATATTTATTCGAAACTATGTGTTTATAATCCTTTGAAGTAATTCCAATCAACATACAAATTTTTAGTTTTTTTTTAATATAAAAAGGGAGGAATTTAGTGTTACAAAAAATTTTCAAATTATTTTAAATTGTCCTTAAAAGTAAAAAAGTGGACTTTTATTTTTATTAATAACAACAGCAAAAGAAACATTTAAGAGAGACATAAAACCTGTTTAATAAGTAGAAATATTTGAAAAACTCATTTAAAACTGAAAAAGTATCATCACATTGAAAGTAATCACAAACTAAACAAATTCAAACTATTAATCCGATGTCCTTAAATATCAAAAAAAGCTTCCTTTTATTCTGCATCCATTACTGCAATCGTTGACTGTATTGTGTGCAGTTCAAAAATCAAAAAGAAAATTATCTTAAAGTCAAGTGGATAAACAATATGAAAACGTATAAACGTATGTGTGATATAACAAAGTATTATTATGTGTATGTATGTCTGAACATTTTTCTTTCTTTGTTACAAGAAGTTCATTCAAGTGTGTAATAAACTCTGAACTTTATTTACTCATACATTATGAACAGCAGCAGCAATAACGAGAGCAGCAATATCTCCTCCGATATCGAAAACATTGTCATTATTGTCTACAATATCCTGCTGCATGGATACATTCTCTTTTAGCCTTTCGTTATTTATTTAATGTTTAATCAATATATGCACATATGTATATTCATTCATTGAAATATATATTTATCTTTAAAATGATGTTGCATATGTCTGTATATAAGCATGCATGTATGCACATATACTCAAGTGTATTTTATATGTTGTATAAGGAGATATAAAATTTCTTAAGCATAGAATGAGTGCAAAAACTTTATAGCAAAAATTATTCAAAGAATTCTTTGCTTTATTTGTGCTCTTTATTGCAAAAGTAGCATTTTTATTTATAGTTTGCATTCGAAAAATAACTCTGGAATATCAAAAGATTTTTTTTCAGTATCAATGAATAGAAAATAAAAATTATATTCAGTTTTCACCCAGATTACATACATACATACATAATTGCTCATTACAACCCTTCAGTCAGGATTACGATCTAATTTCTCACACCACTTATGTTGTTTTTTTATACATGAATGGCGGGGCCTACAGTTTAAAGTCGACACCGAACGACAGATTTTTAGAAACTTTTCATGGGAATTTTTATTTACTCTCTCAGAGTTTTTGCCAGACATCTGCTGAGAGGAAGTCGCCGAAGAAATACTTTTTGTATTTTGTCTTTGATATCTGGTCTGGGGCTGGAACACTGGCTTTACGTCTAATAAGCCAACGCACTACCTAGTAGACTACGGCGACTACCCAGATTACCTCGATTATATTACCAGTTAATGTGGCAAGAAAATATCTTAAGCCAATTGAATATATTTCGATCTCTTTAAATATATCGGGAGGGCCATCGATCGGTTTAAATTTGAACCATCGGTTATTTCCAATCTAACAATACTTACGTCATTCTATTCTGTCACAAAATTCAGTAAATTATTTCCACTGAACATAATGAATCGTTTTACCCTTGAGCACCGTTGGGATTGATTGGAAATTTATTTTCAAAACAAGGACAATTTTGGTCGGAAATTACGCGAAAACGTCATACAAAATTTGGTTGCAGAGAAGGACCAATAATGCCCGGTATACGCAAGTTTATTGCGTCAAGACGTGAGAGTACGTACACCCGAAAATATCGAAGGTGAGAGCGAGAGTGTGCGTGAGACTCTCAACTCGTCGTCGTTCTCAAGAATTGAACATTTCATGCACCTTTACAACGAATTTGCGAAAAAAAAACTTGGCTAATGCCTTACAAAGTTCAATTGGTTCAAAAGTTGAAGCCGCATGACCATACGCTTCGATTTCGCTTCGCTGGATGAGCCAACGAGAAACGACGCCAAAAAAAATCATATTTTCGGATAAAACTCATTTTCATCTTGGGGGGTACGTTAATAAGCAAAATTGCGGTATTTAATGCTCAGAAAATCCACACGTGCTCTTATAGAAGCTAATGCACTTATTACGAGCGACTGTTTGGTGCGACTTGTTCAGCGGAGGCATCATGTGCCCATACTTTTTTTGAATATGAAGGCGGAGCAACCATTCCGGTAAATGGAGACACCTATCGCACCCTGGCAACCGATTTTTTGTACTCGTTCCTCATGGTATTGATGTGAAAGATGTTTGTTTTCAACAGGATGGTGCAACTTACCGCACATCTTATGCCACAACCGATTTAGTGCCTTAAACCAGGAACCAATATATCCATTACGAGTGACTGTTTGGCGGAGGCATCATTGGCCCTTATTTCTATGAAACTGCGGACGGCTCAACCATTAGGGTCATCAATTAGGACACATCAATTGATGGCCGTTTAGTTAGCCGAAATGGTGATGTCAATTGGCCGCCAAGAAGCTGGGATTTTATACTGTTGAACTATTTTCTTACACTCGAAAAAGCACACGAAAATGAGGAACGAGTACAAAAAAATCAGTTAGAATGGTGCGATAGGTGTCTCCATTGACCGTAATGGTTGCGCCGTCCTCATTTTCAAAGAAATATGGGCGAATGATGACTCCGCTTCACAAGCCGCATCAAACAGTCACTCGTAATGGGTGCTTTGGCATTTGCAAGACCAAGTTCGGGTTTTCTGAGCCACAAATACGGCAATTTTCCTTATTAACGTATACACCAAGACGATACTGAGCTTCATTCGAAAAGATGATCTTTTTGGCGAAATCAACATCATCGTGCGGTTTCTCCTTTACCCATCTTCCAACAAATTTCAACGTTTCTCAAACGTAAAAGCATTCATTACGTTCAGTGGAGATAATATACTGAATTTTATGACAGAATAGAATGACATAAGTATTGTCAGATTTGAAATACCCAATACAAAGTTATAAATAAATTAAAATCCATCGTTACAAAACTATTACAAAATGCACACACAGTAACATTTTGGCAAATTGCCAATGAAGAATCATTACAAGTATCAGCACTGCTTGAGTTCAGTATCAAATTCCCCTCCAAATGCTGTGTTAAATAAAACAAAATTTCTCCAAAAGCTTGCTTTATTTAATCCAACTATCATGGATAACAAGCTTTTGCTTTTGTATTCATTAAGACAACATAAGTGTTTATATGTATGTATATATGTGTGTATCATAATTAACGTTACTTATCATTTTTGGTCTCTCACTTGTGTTGGGTTTCCAAATCAATGAATTTACATTAAAACGATAAACAGACTCTAGAAAAGAGAAAGAGAGACAGAGAGCGATAGAAAGAAAGCAAGATTTTTTTAAACACACACATTGACAATACATATGCACATGAGATAACAAAAAAAAGGAAGGTAAGGTGAACACTCATAAGAGTGTGGGGTATTAAAAAATAAGTCCGCTATGGCTGTAGTTGTTGATGTGGATATGCTTCTGATATTCAGGATTTATTCTACTGCAAGTTGTAGTAACACTTTCGTATGTGTGTGATGGTTTTCCTTTAAAATACGTTTTAAACCGATTTTTGTAAAAAATTTTAAAACAGAAATTGACATGAGTGTACATTTGTACATTTGCAATCAAATGTATGGAGTATCAAACAATTATTTGGGGTGTTTTAAAGAAACAAATTTTAGGAAGAGAGCAATACCACGAAGTAGTATACAGAATTATAACCGTAATCATTAGGCTAATGCAGATGTCTGTTTATGGGGGTTGCAAATCACAGTCAACTTTTCAATTTTAAAAGCGTATTTCAAAAATAATTTTTTTCTTTTTCGAATAAAATTTTTTTTTAAACAATTGTCAGCATACTCAGCAATGTGAGTAAAGGCTACAAAATCAGGAAAGCATAAGAATCATAGTCCAGTCCACAGACCTATTATACCATAAGACACATTAACCTCTATTCAAACACAATAAACTGCTTGAATATGAGTCATATACTGAGTGTTAGTCTCGGTGTAATGAAAAAGAAAACGAAAAAATTTTTCTTTGAGGTAACTTCATCTAACTATGGGGAACTGTTTGGGACACAGAGTGGGTTATAATTAATGCTGAAATTATTAGTAGGTAGACGTGGCCGTCCCCTCGATGGAGTCATGAGCGGACACACTTATGCCGCACACAAGGCCCATTGTAATACCACATTTTCACATTCTCCCCTATTTTAGGAACCACTCGGAGTTTTCGATGAAGCGACTCAGACTGCCAATATCCATGCATGACATTTCATTGAGGTCCTCCATGTAGTAGGCACCCAGGTGTCTCTTTCTCTTCTGACCAAGTACCGGGCATGTGCACAGTGGGTGAAGAATCATCTTCCTAATCTCCACAGATTCTGCAGAATTCATTCGCGAGGTGTCCAAGACCAATACGCCTCGCATGCATCCCTATAATACAATGCCCCGTAATAACCCCGATAACAGCGCTGAGCCTACTTCTTTGGAGTTTAAACAGAGTCGCCGTGCGCCTCCTATCCAGCCTTGGCCAGATTTTTTGCGCCGTTCTGCCCTTATCCGAAGCTGCCCACCTACTGTTGACAAGGTATACGATTACATTGTAAATTATAAGCCTGCATGTATCCAAAGGGATCCCCAATGTAGAGAATTCATCAGAGAGTTCGATGGTCGTGCCCCTTCTGGCCGAATCATCCGCTATGCAGTTGCCGGGAATATCTCTATGTCCCGGTACCCATGTGATACAAACATCATATCGGTTCGCCATCTCATTGAGATATCTGCGACAGTCGTACAGCGTCTTGGAGTTTATTACACTAGAATCCAATGCTTTGATGGCCGCTTGGCTATCGGAAAGTATGGTAATTTTTCGCCTGTGAACATTTTTGTCCACAATAATTTTCTACGCAGAATGAATTGCCGACACTTCCGCCTGAAAGACGCTGCAGTAATATGGTAGCCTTATAGAGTTGGATATTCCTATTGATTTCGAATGGATACCAATTCCAACGGCTCCTTCCAATTTGGAAGGCCTTATGGCTAAGATCAAAGTGTAGCAAATTACTAGTAATTGTGAATAAATGTCAGAACACTGGATAGTGATAGATAGACATACATGTTACAAACCCCTAGGAAGTGTGTTGTATGACTTTGTATCTGCTATTTTTTTTTTTTTTAGATTATCTCATGTAAGTATTACTCGTGGCTAAGCATGTTTACCTTTAAGTGCAAATTTTATTATATTTTTCTTACTTCTCAGCCTATATTTCTTTAATGACAGCTGTTATTATATTGCACCACTGTGTGGCATATCCTTTTATAATAAAAAACACTTTGTTTATTATGTTTTATTATTAAAATCATATTTTATTATTGGGGAACAGCCGCTGGTGCGACTGTTAAGCTTTTGCTGGTTTAGTATCTTATACTTGCTATAATATGCTATTGCTGCTGCAATTGCTTTGACACATGAAATAACCAGTAAATAAGACGATTATTTTTATCTTTTCTACTCCTTGTATCTTAGTATTGCTTTTCATATACATTATGGCCATAATAAATAAAATAACAACAACAACAAATGTTAGGCCGTAAGGCAATTTAATGGAAAAATCTTCAGAAATAAAGTGAGTGAAAGGAAATTGTGCTAAAAAATCAAATTATTAAGCAGAATTAAAAAAATATATAAAGAAACCAAATAAAAATCTTTCATAATAAATATATTAAACGTTTTACAAGATATAATTTTTTTGTTCGTCGATTCAACGAAGAGTAACCCTTCTGTACAAATATGACCACTCAAGGTTAAAAAAAATGGGTGGCCAGCGTACGTTTACTCCCTGCAGGCTTATCAACTAAAGTTGTTGAAAAATGAGCAATATATGATCAAACCTATAAGAATTATATGATAAAGAGTATATGAGCTTCATCGATTTGACGAACAGTAACCATTCAGGGTTAAAGTGTTCGTCAATTCAACGAAGAGTAACTTTAATGTACAAAAATGAAGAGTAACCGTCCAGGGTTAATAATAGCATAATAATTAAACCTTTTAAACATACGATTACGTGCTTATAAAAACTATGAAATAAAAAACAAACCCCGGTTTTTGTTTAAACCATAAAATTTATAATAAAAGTCTGTATTATTTGGAAATTTAACGAAATTTAAATTGAATAATAAAAGCAAACAAATTTTTAAAACTGAATATAAAATAAATTTGTATCATAAATTTTAAAGACCAGCTAAAGTAAAAAAGAAGTGTAATCCAAACAACGACAAAAAAGAAAAAAAATCATTGGAAATTATTTTCTTATATGGATTAGCAGCTGTCGCCAGGAGTAGCGCAGTAAGTTTTTCTCAACTTAATAATCAAAATAAACTTCCCTTATTCAGCAAACACCGATTTATTATATACAAATTCTAAATTCTATTTAATTTATTTAATTTTTAATAAAAATAATCACACAAAAAAAGGATTGGCATTTTATACACAGGATACTGATCAATAGAATAAGTCGACAAAATTTTTAACTTCGAGTATGTTGGCTTATTGGACGTGATACGACGGCTCTTTAGGACGACGGCTCTTTAGGACCTTCAACACATGTTCGCAGCGAGTGATTAGCTAAGTAAGTATAGATGATGGCAATTCTTCTCTTACCTCCATTTTGCCGAGTCTTTTGTATGACAGCTCTGGCAGTAGTTGAAGTCCCCGTAGTCTAGCAGGTAGATTCACAAAGCTCGTTCGGTTAATCAAAAATGCAAACAAGAAAAATGTCCCACATGGCCCTTGGTTATTACAACCCTTCAATCAGGATAACAACATAGTTTCTCACAGCACACATGATGTGTGTGTTAATTTTATGCGTGAGTGGCGGGACACCTACAGTTTAAAGTCGACTCCGAACGATAGTGTTTTGAAAAACTTTTCATGGCAATTTTATTGAGTCTCAGAGTTGTTGCCAGGAATCTTTTGAGGGGATGTATTTTGTTTTGTTGGAGCTGAATGTCCGAAAACTTGAACCGTGACCTGGACTACAGCAATGCATTGTTGAAAAAATAGTTCTTAGTAAGAGATAACCAAGTTCGAATCTGTGAAGCCTAAAATTTTCATCAGGGTTTTTGAATTTTAAAAGTGATTTTAAAAGTGAACAACGATACACGGTTAATTCAAGCTATATTGTGAAAAAGTAGCAATTATTTAGCAAAGTTTCTTACAACTACACGCCAGTACAACAATACAAGATATTTTTATACAGGTCGTTTATTGATGATGGCAACTATATTATTCTGGAATCTGTTATACTGGGAGTAATTTCCCTAATAAAGTTTTTTTCAAACAAGCTGCTGACTGTTTGAATGTAACGAGTTCTTGAATGCTTATGTTTCTGTTTGTGGAAATGTATTCTGCCGTTATATCAGTTATAGTGGTAAGGAACTTTGTTCATTGAGTTCTGTTCTCCATAAAGAAATGCCCGTCTCGAATTTGGATAGGTTATCATCAAAAAAATATTTAAAAACCCCTAGAATGGACAGGATAGTTATAAAGGATTAAAAAAAAATTATTGAGTTATTCGTATTCTCCTAACGTTGTTTTAAATTCGAAGTACATGAATCCATAATTAGTTGCAGTTGACAAGAAATTGTTATTCTCACTAATATCAAGTTTATTAACCCTTATGACCTTAATGATTCTGATGTATTTTCAAATTTCCTATATCATAGCTGGAATTCGTAGGGGTTTATTTATGATAATAGTATCGTAGGGTCTAAATTAGGTGCGATTGATTCACACTTCAACTAATTTCCGTTTTAAATATTTTCCTTGGATTTTCTTTAAGATGTTGTATCTGAATCTTCTTGAAATTATTTTATTTGCACTTTGACTGCACGAATTTTGAATTGATAGATGTTCTTACTAACACCACTTCTTCCGAGTGTTGCCTTTAACCTAAAACTTAAGGACAAACTTTTAATTCTGAATTAAAAAAATATATACAGTGGACAGCAAAAGTCTTTGTACGGCAATATATTTCAGCAATTTCATGAATTTTAGCCTAAATACTCTCTTCAAGTCATATCGGGACTTTGTACAAGAGTAAGTATTAAGCCTGTGGGGACTGTCTTTTGTCAAAATATATTGCCGTACTAAGACTTTGCTGTCCACTGTAAATACAATAAAATGCAATAAAATAAATGTTCTTAATACAAAATTTAACACTTTTTTATTTATTTCTATTAAATTAGTTATTCTCTCTCTTCATGTTTTCCTTGTGGACATGTTTAAAACTTTCGTTTTTTAATCAAAATAAACTTTTTCAATTTTTTTTTGATTCTTTATAGTTTTGCATTCAATTTAAATAAAATTTCCTTCTTTTTTTTTGCTATTTTAGTTGTGATTCTGTGACTCTAGCATACGAAATTCTTTTTTTATGAAACTAAATGGGAGGAAAAAATTAAATTTTTTAATATTGAGTGAATTGTTGAGAAAAAAAAACAAGAAGAATTGGGGAGAGAAAGAGAAAACATTTAAATTTAAATAACGAACTTAGTTTTTTAGTTTAGAAAACAAAACGAAATGTATACCCAAACACTGGAACAAAACATAAGTCATTGCAGCATACACACAGGGAAAGCACAGAAGAGTTGGATAAATCCTGTTGGCAAATGTAGAGTTTTTCAAAAAGTTTACTAAGTGTCCTAGTGTTCCTTAAAGGAATAACAAAAATAACAATATTATCTAATCTAACTATCTATCTAATCTAATCTAGTCGCGCGCTTTGTTTTACGTTACAAAAGGAATTTTATGAAAGTCATAGAAGTCGCCATAGTATAGTAAATAATGTGTAGGCATATTAAATGTGAAACCACGATTCAAACTCCATGTCAGACGTCTTGAACAAAAACGAGACACTGAAAAAATATTTCTTCGTAGACTTCCTCTCAGCAGAAGGAAAACCATTACAATCGAATTTTCTGTTTGTCTGTTTTTGTTTTTAGTTGTACTTTAATGTTAATATTGACAATCATTGTGCCTCTCTGAACCTATGGTGCTCTCAGCCACGTAATACAAACATGTAATGGTAGTGGTAATGGATTTAAAACCACTACAATAAGTGTATCTCTACGTACGTATCTGTATATGTTGGTTTGAATTGTGTAACGATATCAAATAAGTACAGCACAGCCACACATCATGTATTTGTTTAAGCAGCACAGCTCAGCATGCTTATGGACAGATATCGTAAACCAGCCTGAGTCAATGATCGTTCGTTAGCCGCCACGATTCACTGTAAATTTATTTGTTCGTCCGTCGGTATGACTATTTACTTGTTTGCCTATTTGAAACTTATTGTGTGAACAGTTTTGGTACAGGGTGTGTGTGCATTACAATTTATTCAGGTTTTCGTCCACGTACATATATCTAGTTGGACATCATCAACGGTTGGTTGGACATCGTCAGTCATAATGAAGACGATGACGTTGATAATAATGATGTTAAAGTTATTGACGGTGCTGATAAGCCACGTCGCACAGTTTATTTATAAATTTAAGCTTTGTCGTTAATATCGTGGTATGATTTTATTATTATGATATTCACATGCCTCTTACATCGAGGTTTAATAATAAATTTGTTCGCTTATATTTGAATGTGGCTATAAATTGAACGAAATATTCCAAAGTAATCGTTGATAAAATTATATTGAAAGAAATTTTTTGAACCTAGTTTTATAGCCTACAGAGGTTTTATGAATTATTTAATCCATATGTTAATCAATAAATATTAAAACGCCCTCTACTTGTTTGTTTGTCTGAATGAAATCTATAAACCATATCATATTCTCAAAAAAAATTTCTGACACCAAGGTTATACTGCAATGGTACATGTGAAGTCGCCGTAGTCTAGTAGGTAGTGTGTTGGCTTATTAGACGCAAAAGCCTGGGTTCGAGCCCCAGGCCAGGCATCAAAGACAAAATACAAAAAGTATTTCTTCGGCGACTTCCTCTCAGTAGATTTCTAGCAAAAACTCTGAGAGTAAATAAAAATTGCCATGAAAAGTTTCTCAATAAATAAAGATCTGTCGTTCGGAGTCGACTTTAAACTGTAGGTCTCACCACTCATGTATAAAATTAACACACACAACATAAGTGGTGTGAGAAACTAGGACGTTGTACAATGGGTCAATTCGACCTCCGGGTACTGTACTTGTCCTAATTGACAAGTACACGTCCTCTAACCTAACCTAACCTAACCTAACCTATGATTATGGTGATTATCACCGGATATAAGCATTTTAAAAAATGTTTGCATGACAGTGCTTGTAAGCGGACAATTCTTATATCGAAATCATGCACCCCAGAGCATATAACCACGTGTCATTCAAGCTGATAGAATCCTATTTATTTCATTGGCGGCATAGGCTTCATAATCGATGGATTGCCGTTTGGTCGGAGAGAGAAGCTGGGTGCAGTGAACAAAGTTGCAGTTTGCTGTGTTCCCGTCCACTTCGGAATCACTGCGAAGAAATTGCTGAAGAAAATGGGTCCACAGCAAACCTTATAGGCATAGTCAAGAATTCTGTTGTAGCATTAACTCAGCAGAGAGCAGGTCATTCGAGACCAGAAGTGAGCAATGAGTATTCAAAACGATGAGTAGATTCGAATCATATTTATAATTTCTGATACTTATACGCATTCATATTTATTTTCATATTATACTCATACTACTCATACTCAAAATTTGAAATACTCGCAGTACTCGTACTTAACAATACGCATGATGTTATTGATTTCGACTCTCCATGACTCATCGTATACACGAATCCCAAAATAGGTATGATTCGCGTACGAACAGTACAATACTCACATGAAGGTTGTATGTTTGCTCTGCTTGCTGTCTTTTTCATTTTTGTTTGTGTCTTTCACCTTTCTTTGTAAATGCAACAACAACTAAGACTGTAAATTTGGGCGAATGATTCGAATCACTCGAATCATTTATGAGTATTATAAGTATTTTTCTAAATATATGAATCTGAATGAGTAGGCGTATGAATCAAACATATTTCGAATGTTATGAATTTGATGTCAACATTGTACTCATACTCATTGCAACTTGTACTTATAAATCAATGTTGTAGTGAGTACGAATGAATCAGAGTAGTTGGATTTAGATACTGTTGACTCACTCATACTCAAAATTTCATGATTACTTATGAGTAGCGAAAAAACGATTCATTGCTCATCTCTGTTCCAGAGCTCATGAAGCTGATACACGTTGTTGTCTGTGGTCATCCATAGTGATTTGACAAGACATACATACATACATAATTGGTCATTACAACCCTTCAGTCATCTTCATCTCTGCTCGAGACCTGCACTAGGCCCGATTAGTAGCATAAAAGCTTTACAAATTACGAAACGCGAACATTCGTGGGCTGTAGGTTTTTTATCAGGAGTCCATTATCTGAGATTGCGTTGCCTTAGCTGGTTACGAATGGAACAGAATGTAGCCTCTGCCTCAAGGAGAATGAAACCATGAGAAACATTCTGTGCAATTGTATTATGCTGTCCAATTGTTTACTACTTTTTCCAATAATTCTGCAATATGGCATTAATGGTGTATATTGGATTCCAATGGCTGAAGAGTTGCTAATTTATTGACCAGCGGATGTCTCAACATATCCTCATAACAAGAAATCCCGAAATGTTTAATCACACGAACAGGATCAATTTTAGACAGAAATTTGTAACGATGCGGGTGCATATAAATGAATTTTCTTAAAGTGAATTTAAACTATGCAGTATAGTTTTTCGAGTTTATAATCGGGAATACTTAAAAATGCGATGCATATGTCGAAATAGTTTCCAATACATTTATAAGCCAAAATCAAGGTTTCATTGTTTTCAGTGCCACTAAGCGCGGTGTTATTATAAACGGGCTGTTTAAACCCGGGGAATACATATATGCATACATACATAATTGGTCATTCAGCCAGGATTACGATTTAGTTTCTCACACTACTTATGTTGTGTGTCTTAATTTTATACATGAGTGGTGAGACCTACATTTTCAATTTAACTCCGAACGACAGATTTTTGAGAAAACTTTTCATGGCAATTTTTATTTACTCTCAGAGTTTTTGCCAGAAATATGCTGAGTGGAAGTTGCCGAAGAAATACTTTTTGTATTTTGTTCTGATGTCTGGCCTGGGGCTCGAACCCTGGCTTTACGGGGAATACTTTAATACAAATCAATAAAATATTGTTTCCATGTGTCATTTATATCCGGAATTTTTTTAACGAATTGTTGAAATTTTTTTTGTTAATTTTGTCAATCGGTTTATGGAGAACTAAATTTCTGTATTTATTTTTCAACTCTAACTATACACTACTACCTGCGGTGTGACATCGGGCCACTATGTGTGCTCAAGTATACTTTGGTAATCAAAGCTTTCACTTCGACCTAACCTAGCCAACACAATATTCAGTTTTCCAATATCTTTTCAATATAGTTTAAGTTTGTATGAAGAATTGTTTAAAACACATCATTAAACATCACTTGAAAAGAAGAAAAGAAATCGTAATCAATACTTTAGAATTAATTGTCTGTGGTGTTTGCTTCAGTTTAGTTGTTTATGTGAGATTGTGGTTTTCTCTCTCAAATTCAGAGAGTAGTTAAACTAAAAATGATGAATTATTCAGCACACTTAACATCCACAGAATTAGGTAGACAATCTGTGTAACTGTGTATGCGTAGCAGAGATCAAAATGTAAATTGAATTAAATTTTAACACTCTCCTCCTCTTTAAATACACCTATCCACACATTCCCATATACATTGTTACAACCACATATCACAACAATGTAGTATGTGGCCACAATATGTTAAATACCATCACCATGTGCAAAAGTGTATGGCATAGTTGGTATTGATTTGCATGACATTACAGTGTAGTGGGCAAACGATTCCTTCTACATGATGTATGCGGGTGTATTTTTTGTTGCATCAGTTTGATTGACTTTTTGGCAAGAAGTGAGGTAGTGACAGAGAAAGAAAAATGAAAACATGATGTTAAGTATAAGAATGGAATAGCAAAAGAAAAACTCGTTTCATTTGTAGTATAGGGTTATCCATTTCGTGATTTCAAAAGTAAACGCAAATAAAACACATATAAAATATTTTATTCATGATATTTCTTTTTTATTGTAAAGTTTGAACGTTGACATTATGTGTGAAACACTACATCATTTAAATGACCTCCACGTGAAGTGTTGCAAGCATTGATTCTTTTGAGGTAATTTTCAACCACTTTTTGACATATATTGGGCGATATCTCAGCCATAACTTCACGAATGTTGGTTTTTAAGTGCTCAAGAGTTGAAGGTTTATCTTCATAATAAACACGGTCTTTCGCGTAGCCCCACAAAAAGGTCTAATGGTGTCAAATCGCATGATCTTGGTGGCCAGGTGATATCGCCACGACGAGAAATTGCGCGGCCAGGAAATGTCTCTTGCAATAAAGCCACATTCGCTCGAGTTGTGTGGCATGTGGCACCGTCTTGTTGAAACCACATATTCTCCAATTCGTATTCTTCAATAGCAGCAAAAAAAAGGGCGGTTATCATATGACCATAACGTTCCGAATTGACGGTGACCGTCGTTCCATCGTCGCTTTCGAAGAAGTAAGGTACAATCACACCTTCGGACCAAAGAGCACGCCAAACTGTGACTTTTTCTAGATGTAATGGCCTCTCTTCAATTACTTGAGGATTCTCAGAAACCCAATTACGACAATTTTGTTTATTAACATACCCACCGAATGTGAAATGTGCTTCATCGCTGAAGAAAATTTTGTTCGATACGTGGCTGTGGCAGAATCACCATTTCTGTAGTAGGTTTTGATAATTTTTATGCGTTGTGTGATAGTTAAGCGATCCATTTTCGTCAATGTCAGACTTTCAACTGAAAAGAAAAAATTGGTTTCACAACTTAGTTTGACAGATGTCGAATTCCAGTCCCATATTTTTGAAACCACAAAATGGATAACCCTTTATTTCGTAGGTAAGCCAGTTATTTTAAGGTTAGTTATCAAAAAACTTTTAATTTTTAAATGATGAGAGGTTCAGAAAGCATTTGAATCTTGCAGAATTGAAAAAATATTTTACCATTGCGGTGATTAATTTCTTTGAATACCATGCCTTGATAGCTTTTCTGAATTCTAAAGAACTTCCATTTGATAATACACGATATAAGTGGCCATTCGGTTGTGATTGATGATGGAATCATGGTTCGTTCCTTTATCTTCTTTTACTTTCTTCTACGAGCAAACAGTTTCCATTAAATATAAATTTTCTCCCATCTGCTTTACTGGACTTAGATGGGAAGATGATCACCACTCTTTAAATATGGACTTGCTAGAAGAGTTTTATGTCCTAATTATACATATTTAACTATTCCTGCCAAAAATCGTACATGATTACGGCAAGTATGCATAAACGACAAGCTACATGAGTCCATAGTTCTTCCTAAATGTTATAAAGAAGAAAAATACTGCGGACATTGTCTTTGATCTGTGTAAATGAAATAACTGAAAAGTGTTGAAAAGTGTTTATAAATCTGAACTAAATTTCTTTTAAACAATCAGAATTGTTGACCAGTACTGAAGCTTTAACTAATTACCCTTAATTTGTTTTCATTTATATAAATCCCCTTCTATATGGTATACAATGATTGCTATTTTACTTGTAGTGGCTTTTAAACTGAAAAATAATATCCTGTAAATAATGATGTTTTAAAACAAAATGAAAAATATCCACACTTTTATTGTCAACAAATTAAGCATCAACATATATGGCAATACCAAGAGCAACAATGCTGATCACATTTCCTTATAACACTTATCAGGTACACTCGGTATATACATACTTGTAAACAACCCCATACACACACACAGTAAATAAATGCTTGGGAGAAGTACAAATATTTCAATTTAAAATTCATTCAATCCATGAAGATGTTGACAACTGTTGTTGTGATGCAGTTTGCAATGAAAACCGTATTGTTGAGAACAAGGAAAAATAAAGAGAGGCAGAGAGAAAGAGGTACAACCAAAATAAGAAAAAGAGTTAGTTTCAATGTCAAATTTTTAAATCGCTTTTTTAAATCGCTTTAAATCTACAATTAAATCTCAACTTCGAATGACAGATTCTGTGAGAAACCTTTCATGGCAATTTTTTATTAACTCTCAGAGTTTTTGCCATGAATCTGCTGAGAGGAAACAGTCGAAAAAAAACTTTTTCGTATTTCGTTTTATTGAAGATGTTTGAACCCCAGTCAAACCGTGGCATGATGTCTAATAAGCCAACACACTACCTACTACACTTCGGCTGTTACAGTTAATTTAATTAATTTATTAAATTTGTTGCAAATTATGTACATGTATTCCATAAAAATTAATTAATTTTGACACACACACACTCTCTCACATATTAATAAAGAGGTGGCCATTTAAAAGTTTAACCGTAGATCGAGCCTTAAAAAAACTTCATAATTCTAGCTTATGTATCACTTTTGATACGTACTTGTAGTAACACGGAATTGTCACGATTATTGATAGATTTTGTTAAAAAATTTAAATATTTTTATTTATTTTAAGTCCTTTCAATAAAACTATTTTATATATTATTACCTTTTATTATCACTTTTATGAAATTTAGGCCAAAATTTTTGACATGATGTACATTGGCATGGTTTTTTACATAAAAATCAAGCACTTCATGTCAGCTTGGTTTTATTTCTTTCTAAATGTAATAATTTGACTTCTTGCATCCTGCTTTGTGGCGATTTATAAAGTTTCCAATTGCTTAGATAGGACAGCTTGTTGTCACTCGCATCAGTAACACTCTCAGTTGAGGGCTGGCTGAAACCTGATGGTACAAACCATTCTTGTGATTCGTTAGAAATATTTGTTGTCAACGTCATGTGAGGTAAAATAGTTTCCCGTTACAATAGAACATCGATTTAACAATAACAATTTTCTCTCTTTGATTACTCTCTGGTTTCCCGGTTTCTCTGGTTTTCCTCAAATACTGCTGTAAGTAGCTGCTACGCACGTAGCATGTATTTGAATCTAAAACTGCCAATTCGACTTCGGTGGACCATGAAATTTATAACGACTATCAAATTTAATTAGTCACTAATCTACAGCGACAAAATTAATTATGAATTGAAAACGTAATAAAACAAAAAAAAAGGAAAGGAAAGAAAACATAAATCAATACCCAGCAATACTCCGTAAATCTCTTTATGAAGCTTGATTTATATACATATCCTTAAATAAATTAAGTATTCCATTACTAAGTATCAAATTTCAATTAAAATCGCTGCGGGTAATTTTCAGTTTCGACAATAAAACCAAACAGTTTTTGAATTCTTTTGCTAAAAAGCTTTAATTTGAGATGAAAATATACCAAAAAGGAACATAAAAACATAAGCTTCATTATTTAAATATATTTTCTTTAATTTTCTTATCTTTTAGGCGAGCAAAAAATTAAATTTTTAAAAATCTTAAAGTATGTTAGCTAATCCCAAACTATTTATACAGTATTATTTTCTACATAAACCTACAAGTTGTGTGATAAAAGTTTTATGAAAATGCTTAAAATTTTCTAACAAAAAATTAAAATAAATTTATTTTTTTTTAGAAAAAAATCCTTTTCATTCGAATTTCAAAAAAAAGGCTTTAAGCATGATTATTAAAGCCTGGAAGACTTTCAGCTCATTTTTCGAAAAGGCGTAATTGGTGTAAGTATATCATTATCAAAGCGAATGATTCTATTATCTCATACGTACATAGTTGACCGAAATATTATCATCTGTAGTAAGACATGAGACGAAACGAAATTAATATATAATCGATCATTACAACCTTTCATTATAAATTGGAAATGTCTGACCTGAGGTTTGAGCCTTGGTCTGACGTCTAGTAAGGTAACACGCTACATACTAGACTACGACTACTTCAATCAATATCAAGAACATATCAAGAATAGAAAATTCAACCTATTCACTTTCGTCCCACACTTAACTTTTAATTCTTTTTCAAAAACCATAAATATTGTATTATTTACGATAAAACTTCACAAAATCTTTGAAATCTTAAAAAAAATGATACATAAGATAGAATTATAAAGTTTTTGAATTTTGTAACCCCTATTTGAAATTTTCTTTCTTTATTTGATATAAAATAATGGCGATAACAATACTAACGAATTAAGAAAATATCAGGCATCTAACTTTTTCTGAATTAAAGTCATATCGTCTAAAAAATTGAAATGTATCATTTTCGATACAAAGCTCGATCTACGGTTAAAGGTAAAACCTACAACTAAATATCAACTTCGAATGACAGATTTCGTGAGAAACCCCTCATTGCAATTTTTTATTTACTCTCAGAGTTTTTGCCAGAAATCTGCTGAAAAGAAATAGCCGAAGAAATATTTGTTCATGTTTCCTTTTATTGAAGATGTTTGAACCCCAGTCAAACCATAGCCTCACGTCTAATAAGCCAACACACTACCTACTAGACTACGGCTGTTACAATTAATTCAATTACATACATACATACATAATTGGTCATTACAACCCTTCAGTCAGGATTACGACCTAGTTTCTCACACCACTTATGTTGTGTGTGTTAATTTTATACATGAATGGCGGAACTTGCAGTTTAAAGTCGACTCCGAACGACAGATTTTTTGAGAAATTTTTTATGGCATTTTTATTTTACTCTCAGAGCTTTTGCCAGAAATCTGATGAGAGGAAGTCGCCGAAGAAATACTTTTTGTATTTTGTTTTGATGTCTGGCCTGGGGCTCGAACCCTGGCTTTTCGTCTAATAAGCCAACACACTACCTACTAGACCACGGCGACTGCATTAATTCAATTCAAATTATGTACATGTATTCTATAAAATTAATAAATTTTGACACACACACTCTCGCACATAGTAATTTAGGGTGTACCATCTAAAAATTTAACATTAAAAGTGCATTAAAACAAAGCACGGTTTGAAATTACAACTGTTCCGGTTAGAAATGGAATATTATTTCTTTCATATGGTACCTCATTCGCTTGGACCAATTTTCGTACACTTTTTCGAGTGTATGGGGTCGTATCGCGACAATGGCATCACGAATGTTGGCTTGCGAATGCTCAATTGTCTCTGGTTTGTTAACATAACACTATTCTTTAATGGCGCCCAATGCGTCTAACGGTGGCAAATTGCAGCATCTTGACGGCCAATTGACATCACCATTTCGTCTAATTAAACGGCCGTCAAACGTTTGACGCAATAAATTGATTTTGCATGAAATGTGTCGCTAGTTCCACCATCCTCTTCAAAACAAACATCCTTCAGATCAATATCATGAAGAGTGGGTACAAAAAATCGGTTATAGTGGTGCAATAGGTGTCTCCATTGACCGTAATAGTTGAGTCGTTCTCATTTTCGAAGAAATGTGGGCCAACGTAATGGATACATTGGCTTCTGTAAGAGCACATGTGGTTTTTCTGAGCCCGAAATACGTCAATTTTTACTTATTAACGTACCCACGAAGATGAAAATGAGTTTCATCTGAAAAGAAGATATTTTGCACAAAAAATTTCCGACCAATTGTGTTTGTTTAGGAAATAAATTTCTAAAAAAATCGGTTAATTTCGTTCAGTGGAGATAATATGCTGAATTTTATGGCAGAATAGATTGACATAAGTATTGGCAGATATGTAATAATCGATGGTTCAAATTTAAACCAATTGATGGCCCACCCGGTACATTCGAATCGTCTCTATATAGAAAATCCTCACTATACATATTATTTTCTATTCGACAATGGAATAATTTGTTAAAAAGAAAACGAACAGGATAATTTAATTTTGAAAATATATAATTTAATAATGCATACACGCATATAAGTACATTACCCACTATACGCATACATATAAATTCATAATTAAATGCTAAAACATGAAATCCAAATATTAAATTCATTCATTGTTGCATGCTTTGCTTTTTGATTAAGCCAGCCACGTGTGCTGTAATTGCTTTTTTAAACTTTAAATATACGCATCAGCTAGCTGCAACTGATTTAATTAATTAATTTTAATTGTATATATCGAGTAATAAATAACACTTTATAAAGCAAATACCTCAGCCAAATGAATTATTGTAAAACCAACAAAACAGTTGGTCATTCCATAAGCAGTGTATTAGAGTAAGGGCTTTGCATGCTGTCTACCTTCGTCCCTTGTTTTGGTTTATATTTGCCAAACAAAAATTTTAAGAAATTTCAAAAACTTTTGCACATTTTTTTAACCATTTGGTGTGAATAAAATCCTAGATTAAAGTTTTCTCTTTATTTAACTGTCAATGGAAAGGATGCTATATTTTTCTGTTTTTTTATGTGAAACAAAAAAATCATTAGCTCCTGCTGCTATTTACTGACTGACTGTTTATTTGTTCAGTCTCCTCGAATAGCATTTAATTAATTTGATTAGATGGCTAATCAAATTTCATTAAAGAGGAGTAAAGAAAATTAGTGAATGTGACTGAATATTAATATTATCATCATCAGCATTCAATCATCCACTCACAGGTTGACAATAAATTTCGTCAAATAGGATAAAAGTATTTAACGTTACTGAGTTCTATAAACATTTTCAGTTTTGCATTCATTTAATTAAACGGCAAAAAATTTTATAACAATTTCCAATATTATTGGAATAACTGTATAAAAAATTCTACATTTCAAAAAAAATATTAAAGAATAATTTTTTTATTCGTACTCACATGCACAATTTGTCATTACAACCCTTCAGTCAGGATTACAACCTAGCTTCTCACAGCACTTATGTTGTGTGTGTTAATTTTACACATGAGTGGTGGAACCTACAGTTTAAAGTCGACTCCGAACGACAGATTTTTGAGAAACTTTTCATGGCAATTTTATTTATCTCAGTATATACAACTGCTTTTTTGTCTTTTAGCATTTTAAATTATTTATTTATAGATTGTTCTATAATTATTGGTATATTTAGTACTTTCTCCCAAAATTAAAAAGAATTCTTAAATTTAGACAGTGATTAATGATTGTGGTAAGTGGTTGAATCATTGTCACTTTGTATTTGTTATTATTCTCTTCTTTATCAAAAAAGGAGAGAAAGGAAGAGAGTGTGAGAGGGAAGCAGAGGAGAAAGGCTTAAGAATTGTTTTTTAAACAATAAAAATTTATTTGAATTTTAAATAAGTAATCCTCTCCAATATTTATAGGATTTCATAGGTCCTAAATTAAAGGATTTTTACTCACTTTCCTTCTCTCTTTCATTCTTCTGTCTGTCTGATTGGATTGTTTATTATAATTTATTCAGGTGTAGTGATTAGGAATGATGATTTTGGTTTTTTTTAATTGAAATGGTTGGAAGCTACATTAGAATAACCAGCTCCTTAGCTGGTAAAATTGACAGAAGGATTTTTGTAGAGACTACGTCCAACTAACCG
Organism: Sarcophaga subvicina; assembly: GCA_936449025.2. Lineage (NCBI taxonomy): Eukaryota > Metazoa > Arthropoda > Insecta > Diptera > Sarcophagidae > Sarcophaga > Sarcophaga subvicina. Next base: position 29,318,619 of record OW388084.2, read on the forward strand.
CCTATTAGCATTAGTGGCTTTTTAATGAAAAAACTTTAGGTTACGACTCTTTCAAATAATTTAACAGGATATGGCATGGAACCTATTACTGGCAGTCACTACTCTAGATTCGAGCTTTCTCAAAGATCTCTCTATGCACTAGGTTTTACTTATTTACAACTCTTTTTCTCCTTTTTGCTTATAAATGATTGAGATGTGCACTTCTAAACGCTCGTTTGTTTCCGACTATCAAAAATTTTTTTGCGGCCTCGTAAGTCTATCTATTTGTGAGTGATTAGTAGACGCATAAGAAGCTGGAGCTGGAGCGGAGCTGGTCTATAAATAACAAGATCGAGGAAAAGGAGTCTCATGGATCAGACCAAATTATTACACTTCCTTTATCGTGCTCTATACTTGGCTTTATGAGTTTATTCTAAATGTCTACATTAAATTAACTTTACACCTAATTTGTATTATTCCACACCATTACACGGATAGCATTAGGAAAGCAAAGCGTTCAGCTGAAACTAATTGGAGTCGATACAGGAAGATATACAAATCTTCACAAACTAATACTCAGTTAACCACGTCATACTTCATGCTGAAATAAAACAAGAATACCCCCATCAACAAGGCCTCATTATAATATCATTAGCCCAGTCAAGCTAGAATCCTACACAATCAGTTTTTATCAACGAACGATACACATACATATTCCCGAGAATTTAAACAACGCCCAAGCCATATAAGCTGAAAGTGTAGTATCATAAGAACGCGTTCAAAGTAGAGTCTATTAGACGCAAGCAAATACTCCAGTGAAAAATCCTTGAAGGCATATTTTAATCCATGATCTAGAGCAGTAGGAGCTTACATGAGAGAACGCAAAAATAAAACCAAAAAAGCAACACAAAGTAAAATGTTTTTGACATTTTTTTGTATTTCAAAAACGATAGAGAAACTCGTTTCATTTGAATTTCCCTATAAATATGAAAATATTTTCATACCCATAACATTGCTATCCAAATATGGATGCTTTTTAACAATTTCTTTTCTGTGTAAACTCTTATATTCTTATTTTTCTTTCTTTATAGTCCCACTTCATTTCTTATTGTCTCGTTTGCATTTGAAGTCATTTATATTTGTTTATCTCTCTTGAATAAAGTTTATAGCCAGTGTTGTGAAAATGATAAATTATTTATACGATAAATGTGATAAATAATATAACATACATACGTATATGTATACAATACATATGTATATGAGATGTTTACGTTATTTTTATATTTTTGGGGAGAAAAATAGACACAAATTCAAACCATAATTTTACATGTATTACAGTGATAAAACTGTTAAAGAGAAACTAGCTTTCACTTACTACTCTCTCTTTCTCTCTCTCTCTCTCGCTCTCTCGCTCTGTTCCTTTTTTTATAATACTGCATACACCATGGCCATATAGAAAACTATTTAAACCAACAAGTTGAGCCAGAAGAGACAAAAAATAGAAAAAAAAATTGCAATTTGCCATCACACAGGCCAGACATTTGCAAGCAGACGAATGAGGTTATCAAGGATAATGAAACCAAAATAATTCCCTTGAAATAGTCTCTAGGGCATTAGAAATATAAGAAAAGGAAACTAAAACAAAATAAGAAGACATACGGAAGTATAAAATGCTTTCAATTCCACACTGTATTGTTTTGCGGTTGGAAATGTAAGCCGGAGACCACATGCAGAGATATCAGCTTTTTCTCTATTTCGTACAAGTTTCTTATAAGCATTGTGTGAACGAATGAAACGACACGTCAAAACACTGATTGGACTTTATCAGTGTGGCTTCGGATCTGACAAATCACCATCGACCTGACCTTTACATTACCTCTAAGCCTAGAGAACATCCATTAAATGCAAATCAACATTTTTTGTCGACTACTAAGTAGAAGTCGCCGTAGTCTAGTAGGTAGTGTGTTAGCTTATTACACGTAAATCCGGGTTCGTATCCCAGGTCAGAAATCAAAACGAAATATAAAAAAAATATTTCTTGGGCGACTTCCTCTCAGCAGATTTCTGGCAAAAACTCTGAGAGTAAATAAAATTGCCATGAAAAATCTTCTCAAAACTCTGTCGTTCGGAGTCAATGTAGGTCCCACCACTCATGTATAAAAATTAACACACACAACATGAGTGGTGTGAGAAGCTAGGACGTAATTCTGACTGAAGGGTTGTAATTGCCAGTTATGTATGTATGTATGTAAGTAAACTGTAATTTAAAATAATATCGGTTTTCTTAAATTTCCTAAAAGAATAGTTAATAAACAGTGTTTAATGATGATGTGTTGTGCTGGTTCGTTTTAATTTTTGTTTTTGTTAAAATGAAACACAATATTGTTTGTAGAATTTTAAAGTTAATGTAAGTTTGTTTTATTGGTTTTGTAATTTTTGTAATTTTAATTTGTCTAATTTATTGAATTCAAAAAATGTTTAATGTGTTTTTTTTTTGTTTTTTTTGTGGTTTTATAAAATTGTTCTTTGTTTTATTTTAATTTAATTTACTTTTCTATTGTATTGTTTTTTGTTCACAATTTTTAATATTCAATGTTATTTGTATTTTTTGTTTGTTTGTTTGAATGTTCAATGTCTGACTGTCGAAACTAGAGTGATCATAAGCAAAAAACTTTATTGCTCGTTAGCAATAATAAAGCAAAAGAATAAAGCAAAATACAAAAAAGCAAAGAGTATATAATAATAAAAAACCGTTAATATTAATAAAGGGTGTTCTGAAGAGTGATGTTAACGTTGAACATTCCGGCCCCCATGACTTGGTGAAATTTACCACAGGTTTTGAACGGGTCCTGAAAATAAATATCCCAAGGCACTTTTTCAGCTACGACTTGACCGACTTCTGTGTTGATGGCTCCATCGCGACGAATAGCACTATAGATGTCACTGCCAATTTCAACTTCAACAGTAGTATTGGAACAAGGGTCAAGATCAGCCAATGAATTAGGTGAAAAATCCTCTGTCGGGTCGGTTAAAATGGGTCCAGAATAGGGCTTCTTTGGCAGTAGATCTGTTACCAGGGCTGTTATCTTGATAGACCATTTATTGATGTCATTGTGCGATCGTATCTCGAAGACAGCAAACTTATGCCCATACCTCATGATTGTTTTAATTTTATATTTTTCTACGAATGATTTCGACACTCTGGACGTTGTTAAGGATCTATTGATGATAGCCCGTGTGCTGATCCAGGTAGTAAGATTACCAGTATAAACCTTAATGGAGGCGGTTGGAACAAAAACCAAATTCCACTTGAAGAAAGGCATTTCTGTATCTACTCGTCGTGATGGCTGTGGATTGGCTCGTCTTGTTGACTGTGGGTCGGCTTGTCTAGATGGTTGTGGGTCGGCTCTTCTTGATGACTGTGGTTCGTTCAACTGCATTGCATCATGAAGCAGTGTGTTGTGGCTTCTTTTACAGATATGACACCCTTTTTCATTTTTACACTCTTCTGTTTTATGGGATCGTGCAAGACAGTTCAGGCAATATTTTTTAACGATCATGAGGTCATATCTTTCTGATGGATTGAAGCTCAAGAACTTTCTGCAAGTACGTATGGGGTGGTCCTTGAGACAAACTCCACATGAATATTGCCAGTGTTCGGGTCTTTGTTGTTGTTGGGATGCCATACCTGTATTTTTTGTTTGTTTGTTTGAATGTTCAATGTCTGACTGTCGAAACTAGAGTGATCATAAGCAAAAAACTTTATTGCTCGTTAGCAATAATAAAGCAAAAGAATAAAGCAAAATACAAAAAAGCAAAGAGTATATAATAATAAAAAACCGTTAATATTAATAAAGGGTGTTCTGAAGAGTGATGTTAACGTTGAACAAACAGTGACAGGTTTCTGCAGACACTTTTAAATCAAAAGTTAAGTCTGTTTAGTAGGGAGACATAAGCACAAGATCTATATTTGCATGCATAAAAAATACCAACAAAATGCAAGGACAAGAGAGAGAGTAAAGAAAATATAAAAACAAGTTGTAAGATTTAAGATTTAAGATTTTTAAACCTTACTCTCTCTCTCTCTTTCTCTCTCTCTCTCTCTCTCTTATTCTGTCCTTTATAAACGTAAAATAACAGCACAAACTCTTACACGAAAGGAATAAACAAACTACGAGAGTTGTCATGTTAATGAATATTTGTTTGTAAACAGGAGCCCGTTTACTGTGTTTCTTATGTTTTATAGAAGAGAAAAAAACTTTACATACATACACACATATACATACAGCATGTAGAATATTTAAATGCAAGTTTAAGTTTTTGCCTCATTTTTTATTAGAACAAAATAAAATGCCAATTATCTCGATTTTATGCCTTTTTCATTAAAATTTTTATACCAAATTTTATGAGATTATCTTCAGCTTAATCTTTCCATCGTAGCCTAGGATGTCCGATTTCCCTCGAGTTCATATTCGAAAGATTTTTTCACCAAAGCATCTTCACTCATACGCAAGGACATATCGAAGCCAACGTAAACGATATTCTTTTTTGCATCTGACGATAGCATCATGTGTCTGCTCTACTTATTCATGGACCTGATCATGTTTTGATTATAAACCCTTAAAATTTTCTTCGGCTAGGTTTTATATACAAAATTGGCTTTATTAAGTCATACGATCCAACTCTAATAGTTTTTATAAGTCATATACAATCCATAGAGTTGCCAGATGCTCACTTACTTACTTAGTTGCCCATTACAACGCTTCAGTCTGGATTACAACCTAGCTTCACACACCACTTATGTTGTGCGCGTTAGTTTTGTAGATGAGTTGCGGGACCTACAGTTTAAAGTCGACTACGAACGACAGATTTGTGAGGAACTTGTCATTGCAATTTTTATTTACTCTCATAGTTTTTGCAAGAAATCTGCTGAGAGGAAGTCGCCTCAGATATATTATTTCATATTTCGTTTTGTTGAAGATGTCTGACTTGGGGTTTGAATCATGGCCTTACGTCCAATAACCCAACACACTACCTACTAGACTATGGCGACTTTGAACTGTTATTTGCTTGATAAAACACAGTGAATTGAAATTGAAAGGAGAAGGTTAGGTTAGGTTTTACTGAGCTCCTCCTCAAAACGAGAATAATAACCTCCACAGTGGGGACCACACAACGTAATATTTGAAGTAAGTATTTAGGAAATCATTAGTGGAGTTATACTCAACAAACTTCCTGAAGTAAAAAAGAATTATAAGAGAAGCAAAAAAGCTAACAAATGAAAAAAATAACAAAATGATCCAAGGTATATATTCTACGTTTTAGTATTTTTATTCCAACTAAACTTAGTAACATCCACTGTTAAGGTTATCCCCTGTTACACTATACACTTACAAATATACCTCGCGAAGAATTCTGGTACAATGTATAGCAATGACTCATCATCGTCATTAACGAGGCAAAAAACATATTGAAGTAACAACATCAACATGAGGATATAAAAACAAAGACAGAATTTTGTTTTCTCTTTTGTTTGGCATTGCTCTCTTGGCATTAACATGGTGAAAATGTGAACTTTTCGTAGTTTTTGCACCACTCGCTCTCACACACACGGGTTTATAAAGCAGGGAACCATGTTAACTGCAACTCAATATATGTACCAATACATACTTAGGTGAACAACAACCATATTTGGGTTGTTTGGCTCATGTTAACTGAAAGAGAGTCAGGCAAACATGTAGAGAGACAGACAGACGAATATTTATACAAGTAACTTGAATATGCCACATGCAACCATCCCGTATTAACGAGTCAACATGTTTATTTTTTTTCTGTATCGTAAACCAAAGTACAGTGGGATAGAACGCACATTCGATGACAAAATTTATGATGATCTGCTTAATTGAAATTTAATATATAGGAGGCTCGAATTTAATAAAAAAGCGTACCCTTTTTAAATTATTTGCTTTGTCCTCATGACAAATTTCCTTTGCTTTCAATATTAACCCGTAGATTATTATACGGAGCGGTCCTGGGATTAGAAGGTTACAATACATCATGACGTATAAACTATAGATTGAGCTGCATAACTTTCAAGCGAATTTGTGTTGGAAGAAAGTGCTTTTGCAATCTATTCATGGAATGTTTGAAACTGATACCGCACTCTCTAGTCCATACTTGTGATGTTAAAGTCACTTTCAATTCAAACACATGCACATGGAAATGTGTAACTGATGTGGCATAATGCAAAATTAAACCAGCTACTTAGTCGCTCTGCTTGTCGTGGTCAACGTAACGCTAGGCGCAACAAATAGCTGAAACTAGCCGCTTCTGGTTAATATTCAACAGATTTTTTGAAATTCAACATTTTTTCATCTTTGGAAAGTTTGCCATTTTTCAATCGCTTTTGGGTTATCCTTTGTATCGGGTGGGCCATCTATGGGTTTAAATTTGAAACATCGATTATTTTGAATCTGGAAATACTTATGTCATTCTATTATGTCGCAAAATTCAGTCAATTAACTCCACTGAACGTAATGAATCGAATTACGCTTGAGCAACGTTGGAATTTAATGGAAATTTTTTTCCAAAGAAAATTTGTTGAGGATTGCACGAAAATTAAGTACAAAATTTGTTCACAGAAAAGGACCAATAGTGTCCAGTATACGCAAATTTATTGGTAAAGTTCGTGAAACTGATTTCATTGACGTGAGAGTGCTCGTACAGTGCATACAAACGTAAATATCGAAACTGTGACTGGCAGTGTGTTGTGAGAATCTGTCAACATCAACTCGTCATGGTTCTCAAATATTGAACATTTCACCCACCAGTTTACGTTGAACACATATCACACCCTGATAATCGATTTTTTTGTACCCGCTCTTCATAGTATTGTTGTGAACGATATTTGGTTTCAACAGGATGGTGCAACTGACCACACATCTCATGCCACAAACGATATATTGCGTCAAACGTTTGATGGCCATTTAATTAGACGAAATGGTGATGTCAATTGGTGGCCAAGAAGCTGTGATATGACACCGTCGGACCATTTTCTGTGGGCGCCTATAAAGGAAAGTATTATGCCGACAAACCAGAGACAATTGAGCCAACATTCGTATTGGCATTGCCGTGATACGGCCCCATACACCCAAAAAAGTGCACAAAAATTGGTGCGACTTAATGAAGTACTGTGAGGCCAGCCGCGGTAGCCATATGAATGAAATAGGATTCCATTTGAAACAGGAACAAATGTACTTTACAACAAAAAAATAAATTTGGCAAAATTTAAATACGTATTTAATTACATTGCACTTTTAAGTTTAAAATTTTAAATGGCCCACCCTATGTAATGAAATAACACCCATATGAAATATATTCACATAATCTTTTTGTTTGTTTTATTATTGCGCCAATTCCATATCTGTGACAACTATTTATGCAACATTAAAGAATATTATCCTAAAGCACCACTCGTTGTGTAAATTAATGTGGAGATTAAAATCGTAATTTTAATTGCATGTCCTTGCATTTAACAATAATCACCACTTCTGTTAATATATGCTACGCATATGCCTGTGTATGTGTAATTTGTTGTTTATGTTTTGTAACAAAATTATTGTGCAGTTAAAAGTTTAGTGAAAAACAGCAACAACGAATACAAATTTACTCTTCTTTCGGGCGACTCCTGAACATATGCTATACATTTGTTTGAATTTTTTCAATAGAAGGAAAATACACATACACAGAAATAGTTAGCAAAGGAGAAAGAGAGAGTGAAAATTGCACAATGTTTACAATGTATACACAAGTAACAGTGGAATATACATATGTATGCATGAGTATCCACACACATATTGTAGAAGCGTATTTCAGTGACTCTTTCATTATTTACAAAATTCTGAAATAATTATCGCTGTTGTTGTTTCTCTTTTTTCTACAATTTTGTTGTATGCTTTTTCGCTTTACTTTTCGTCGGTTTTTTTGTTTTGTTTTGCTTTCTTTTTTTGTGTATTTCATTTGTTGTGTGATTGTTAAAGTGGTGGTGTTGGCGTAGTTCAAGTGTTTTATTTTGTGTTGTACGTAGTAAGTGTAATAAAATATACAACAAAAACAAGAAACCCAACAAAAAAACTACCCTTAAATGGTGGTTGACTGTATTTCATTCATTTTTATATGAGCAGGCATGGTGTAAGGACTGGTTTTTGTTTGTATACGTGTGTTGCTATATGCTTGTGTACTATTACAGACTGCTTGAATGGTTTGTATGTGAGCCTGCAGGCGGCAGTTGTAATTTTTTCGTTGTCGTGCCTTGCAACCATCATTTTCACACAAGGGGTTGTAAAATGTCAAACGGTTTTGTGTTTCAAACAAATTTTATGATGTTTAAACAATGATTTCGTGAATCTGTTTTCATACAGAGTGAACTAGAATAAAAGAAAATTTAGAATACAAATTTAAAATGTGTTTGAAAAATAAATGTAACAAGAAAATTTAAAAAAATATTGAAGAAAATTATTTAACACAAGAACTAATAATAAATTTTAAATAAGAAAGAGCATTGGGGTGTCAAACTATAAGGGTGAATACTAAGTAGCAGGTTTTATAGTGTTTGCAACATTGTTTAGCAACATGTTTACAACAATAAAAATAAAATTTGTGTACATTGTTCTTTTGAGACTACAAAGAATGTGAGTTTCTTTGCCTTAACATAAGGTATAGCCGTGATATAAGGTATAATAAATTATGAAGTATTGATATACCACTCCGTAGTGATAATAATGCCGCTTTAATAGGCTTTTCAGAAGTCGCGGTAATCTGGTAGTTAATGTGTTGGCTTATTAGACGTGATGTCACCGTTCAAACCCCAGGTCAGACAGCTCCAACAACAAAACGACGTATTAAAGAAATATCTACGTCGACTTCATCTCAGCAGATTTCTGCCAAAAACTCTGTGAGTTAATAAAATTGTCATGAAATGCTTCTCAAAAATCTGTCATTCGTAGTCAACTTTAAAAATTAACACACACAATATAAGAGTTGTGAGAAGCTAGGTTGTAATCCTGATTGAAGGGTTGTAATGTATGTGTGGAGTTGTTTGTGGCAGTTGCTCCTCATAAGGAAAAAAGAAAGAAAGATAACTGTGTATATATATGGTTATTGACTACTTATGGGCTAATGAATACTCCTGAGCAAAAGTTGTAACGATTGGGAAAAACAGCGGAAGTGTTCACAATATTAGGCTGGAACTTTGTTTTCTAGTCAGTTAGAAAAATAAATTTAAAAAATCCGATTTAGAATGTTTCCAAGTCGCCATTAGGCAGAAACGCATGTCAATGCATGTGAATGCATGTGAACGTACATGAACGCATATCAACGCAGTAAGAATTTTTCTTGTTGAACTTAGCTAGGGGAAAAAACGCAATCCTAACGTCTCGGATTATCGAGAATCCATTCAAATACAAGGATGAGTGAATAAAATTGTGATTGTGTAACTATATTGAAGTCAGCACATTTCTGGCAAAATCTCTGAGAGGAAATAAGACTGCTATGAAAAGTTTTCTCAAAACATCAGCGTTTCGGAGCCTACTTTATGTTGTAAGTCATGCCACTCATGAATAAATTTAACACACACAACATAAGTGGTGTGAGAAGCTAGGTTGTAATCCTGACGGAGGAGTTGTAATGAGCAATTATGTATGTATGTATGTATGTAGATAAGCAGACTGTTGGATTAGAAAGTATATCATCCTGTTATGTACGATAGGCTTAAAATTTTTGAAATTTAAGCATTACTGATAAAAAATTATACAACTTCAGCTGCAATCAAAATATGCTAACAGTTTCTCTTCCTATTTTTTTGGTCCACTGTGCTTTGCAATGTTTATTTTAAAAAAAGTAGTCGATCTGCTACTGAATCCATTGTTGGTATTTTGATTCGACCACAGAGAAACGCTAATGACTTTTTCCTAACTCAACATTTGTTTTCCAGTCAAATTAAATCGACCACATTTTAGTGGGCAATCAAAAGTTTTATATCAACAACAACAAGAACAAAATGGTTCACAAAACAAAAATTAAAGGAATTTAAAAATCAAATAAACAAAACTTCAGAGAAAACAAAAGCAGAAACGATTGCATTTTTTCCGTTTGATAACATCGCTTAGGATATGACTCCCATTCATGCTGTGCACTGTGTTGGAATACAGGAAAGATAGTAAAGAAAAGTAAGAGGGCTTACCATATAATAAACTTTTGTTTACTAATTACACAAAAAAGCAACAAATGCAATAAAAACAAAAACAATACCACATAAAATCCTTTTTAAATAAAAGAATTTTCATAGCAAATCTATGAAAACAAAAATGAGGCTAAACAGCCAGAAACGAAGAAAAATGGAAGACTCTGCTCTTTAAAAATATAATTTCTTTGAACTCTAATGAATATTTAATTTATTTTGTTGTTACTCCCATTTAATAAAATTACAATATTAGGCTCTATAATAGAGTTAGTATAGTTTCTCTAAAAAAAAGAAAAAATTAAACCACGACTACAATAGTTGACCATTTAAAAACAGTCCCTAATGCTACTACAATGAATGAATATTTTCCAAACACAGAAAAATTAAAAAAAGGAGAACGCAAGTCAACCGACGGAGAGAAAAAGAGAGGAGTAAATGGCGCCGTATGGACGAGACTAAATTAAATGCAATTTCTACAATACCAAGTATTGTTATCCACTCTTCTTCGTCTTTCTTTCTTTCTTTTCTTTTGTGGGGCTGTGCGTGTTTATATTTTGTTTTGTGTGGTTCTTCCTTTTGCATTAAAAATTTCTTTAGAGAATCTATCTTTCACGCCCTCTCTCTTGGCCAATGTTTTTATAACCGCTTGTGTTTTCATTTCCATTCATTATTATTTAGCCTTAAGTGGTATTGTTTTTTTAAACTACCTTCTTAAGGTTATTGTCTCTTTGTCTCGTATTAAACAAAAACTTGATTTAAAATAGTCCTTAAATTAGTCAGAAATCAAGCTCATTTTCTGGCCGAAATATTTGACAATAAAAATATAGGTTAGGTTAGGTTAGGTTAGTCCTAGTTTCTCACACCACTTATGTTGTGTGTGTTAATTTTATATATGAGTGACCTAAAGTTGACTCCGAACGAGAGATTTTTGAGAAAGTGTTCATGGCACTTTTATTTACTCTCAGAGTTTTTGCCAGAAATCTGCTGATAGGAATTCGCCGAAGAAATAGGTTTTGTATTCTTGTTTTGATGTCTGGCCTGGGGCTCGAACCCTGGCTTTACGCCTAATAAGCCAACACACTACCTACGAGACTACGGCGACTTCTAAAATAATGTAAGTTTACGAAAATTAAGCACAATTGAGAGGAATAAAACGAGACTACGGAGTTTTGATTTCCCATAACCAAATAAGTAATAAAAAGTTATATTGTTACGAAAATGGAAATGGTATACCTCGTTTAACATTAAAATGATAAACGAAAGCTACAAAACCAAAAACAATGAACTTGTTTACATGATAAACAAGTAAACAAAAATATACCAACAACAAAAATATAAACAAGTTAGCAAAAATGCAACAATAAACAATTTAAACAAAATACACAAATAACAATGAAACAACGATATTTACATTTATAGAGATCTCGAGAAGGCGAAGCCACAAACATTCGACTTCAAGATCATTCATCAGACTGTTCACGTCGCCATGTAAAAGGCAAAGTAAAGCAGGCAACGGTCAGTCAGTCTTGTGTGAAGACATATTACAAATGTTATTGTTTACGCAAAAGAGTGTAAAGAACAATAACAAACAAAGCAATTGTTGTTGTTTACATCAAGTTGAGAACAGTGGTACACATAATTGTGCGAACAATAAAGAATTTTAATTAAAATTAAACACCACACAATTTAAAAGGTAAAAACGTAACAATATAAAAGAGAGTCGTCAGAATTACGATTAAGCTTCACACAACACTTATCTTGTGTGTGTTAATTTTATCCATTAATGGCGGAACAGTTTTAAAAGTCGACAACGAACGATATTTTTTAGAGAACTTTTCGTGGCAAATTCTTTGGTTTTTGTTGGAGATGTCTGAGCTGGGGTTTGATCAGTGGCTTTATGTCTAATTAGCCGACACGCTACCTACTAGACTACGGCGACTGCAAGCCTGCTTATCTAGAATAGGAAAGTAAGGGATTAATCAAGCATATGAACTAGGGATGCTTGCGTTTGTAGTCAGGCGCCTCCTGCACTGGTGGACTAGTTACACTCAAATGGCTTTTGTAACCATAATGTGGCCAAAACTGTCGCACTGCAGTATAATAGGACAATCGGTCTCAATTTACAGTAAGTGTGGCTGCCAGGTGAAGTCGCCGTAGCCTAGTAGGTAGTGTGTTCGCTTATTAGACGTAAAGTCCGGGTTCATACCCCAGGTCAGACATCAAAACGAAGTATGAAAATAAAAAAACCAAAAATATTTCTGTGGCGACTCCCTCTCAGCAGATTTCTGGCAAAAACCCTGAGAGTAAATAAACCTGCCATTATAAAGTTTCTCAAAAATCTGTCGTTCGGAGTCGACGTTAAACTGTAACTCCCGCCACTCACGTATAAAATTAAGGCACACGACATGAGTGGTGTGAGAAGCTAGGCCGTAATTATACTGAAGGGATGTAATGGCCAATTATGTATGTTATGTGGCTGCCAGGTTACCAACTATGTGAACAATATCCGGGCATGGAACTTCGAAGCCTGATTTTAGTATTTCATCAGCGGCTGGATTCACTTCAAAGACTGCATGTCCAGGGTTACAAAGGCCCGGTATTAATTCATCAGTTTTGCTTTCAGGCTGCAGTAGATATTATACAAGCACTTCTAACCTGACTGACTATCTATTAGGACCCGAATATCTCTACGCAATAATTTATAATTTCTTAGTTAGATTACAGCTGTGTAAGCTTACAGACCCTATCATCATTCCTCAGCCTAAAGTTTTATACTTAATAATTTATAATTTATAATTTTATAATTAATAATCGCTTATTATGCTGCGATGGTCTCCGTTACAGAACAAAGTATATGTTTATATATATATATATCGGCAAGTAGAGACGTGCGGCGCATTGATTCTCAGATTACGGCCAATATCTATACTTTTGATACAGTCAAGGAATTTGTTTATCTTGGCTCCGCCGTTACCACCAAAAATGATGTCAGTCTGGATATCAAGCGCAGGATCACTCTTGCAACAGGTGCTACTATGATCTCAATAGGCAATTGGGTAGCAGAGACCTCTCTCGCACGACAAAACTAACACTCCACAAGACGCTAATCCTCCCCGTGCTTCTTTATGGCGCAGAAGCATGGACCTTATTAAGCACTGATCCAGCAGCCTTGAGATTGTTCGAGAGAAAAGTACTGCGTAAGATCTTCGGTCCAGTGCGAGTTGGCGATGATTACCGCATCCGATATAATAGTGAACTGTACGAGCTCTTCAACGACATGGACGTTGTGCAGCGTATTAACATCCAGCGGCTTCGCTGGCTCGGCCATGTCGTTCGAATGGAGGAGGATGCTCCGGCGAGACGGGTATTTAATGCGGGGATATGCGGAAGTCGGCGAAGAGGACGACCTTGTAGCCGTTGGAAGGACCAAATCGTGGAAGCCCTGTCATCGATTGGTGTGACCAACTGGCGTAGGTGCGCAAGAAGCAGAGGCGCCTGGAAGGATATGTTGAGGTAGGCCGAAATCCCTTAATCGGATTTTTAATGGCCAATTAAGTAAGTAATTAAATGTTCTCCCAAGCAAATAAGAGTTCAAAGTCGCCATAGTCTAGTAGGTAGGGTGTTGGCTTATTAAATAAGTAAGTAAGTAAGGTCTCCGTTGACCGTAATCGTTGTAACGTCCTTATTTTCCAAGAAACATGGGCCAATGATGCCTTCGCTCCATGACATGCACCAAACAGTCACTTGTAATGGGTGCATAGGCTTCTGTAGGATCACGTGTGGGTTTTCTGAGCCCAAAATATGGCAATTTTGCTTATTTCTTTGCTTTCTTTTTAAGTTAATTGGCGTAATTAGTTCATATACGTCTAAGATTACAAATTAAATATTCAGCAGCTTTAATTCGTGGAATTCGTAATTGAATCTCATAATACAATTACAAAAGAAACAAGTTTTAAAGAGCTTCACATTGTTCTTAGTGTTCACTGGTGTGTTAAGTGCCCACAGCATTCCTACTGCTGCTTTTATTGTCTTGGTTTTCATTTGTAATTTAAGGAGGCTGTTAGAAATGCTAAACTGAACATGAATTTCAGGTTAAATGAGGCATAAAGTTAAACGCCAATAAAATATGGCCAAGCAAATACTAAAACAATAGCAGCACCAACAGCGGTACTTACTAAGCAATAAAAACTTGCTGAAATAGTTGAAACAAATTATTTTGTATTTCTCAGAAATTGCAAATCAAATCGTTAAAAATTAATTTCAATTTTTACACAAAATTTAACGCATTCCATTGCCTTATTATTGTTGCGAAGATAATCGCAAAAATTAATTTCAAATTTCATGAACCCAGAGAGGCAATATTGATTAAACGTGATATTGGCGTGTATAAAGAACTTATAAAAACGTTAGGAATACTGCTACGCTGCTGGTATAAAAGAGTTGATAAGGTGAAGGGAATAGGACATGTGTTATGAGAGTATTTATCATCAACGTATGATGACAAAACAAAGTGTTAATAACGAAAGGCGGCAAAATATTAACACTTTTTTCTGTTGTATTTACTGTAGCAACGGAAGTAGGCGCAATTTCCTTTCAAGCAACCAACAACAATGTTTAGATGTATTTATTACCGTCTAAAATATTATTAAATTTTTTATTATCTTCCATACACTGTTTGCATTTGTAGATGTTCATTTAAATTTGAAAAAAAATTTTGCTGGAGTTTTTATTTTTAAAAATAACAAAGAATCATTCATTACTGACACCGAATTACGGGAATGAAAACATTAAGAATTTCTCTTTGCTTTTTTGCCTTAAACAATGTCATCATTGTCGTCATTATCAACGTGTACAGTAATAATGATGACGATGATGGCAGCAATGGCCTCTTCTTCATGGTATAACTTGTGCGAACACGGAAGCACAGAGATACAACGATATGACACGTACAACATAGACGCACTCACAAACACAAGCAAACGTAAGATTAGACTCGTACTCATTCTCTTACAATGTAGAAAGAGAAACTCGTAAAAGTTTTACGTAAAAAACAAAACATTGTAGATATCAAGGCTGAGCAGCTACCAAACACATAAGCATTATTGATGCTCTGGAATTTCTAAGCAAAATGGAAACTTTAGCTTAAAATGATAAGTATAGTATCTGCCTCTTCACATGGGACAAAATCAATTTCGGCTGATATAATTTTTTGCATCAATTAATCTGCAATACTGCCTTTGGTATGCTCTGTCTAAACTAGCCTAGATGTTCTCTATACTCTACTAGCTGTACTGATTAAGTATTGAGGGAGACGAACCACAGAGATAACAATCTGTATTACGGCCAAGAACTTTATTTTTATGTTCACCGGCAAAAAATGATTTAAGTATGCAATGGGGTTGCTAGTTGCCCTTGCTCCTAATAAGAGAAAAAAGAAATATGTGTTCGTATGGTTGTTTGACTAGTTATGGGCTTATAAATACATTCACACACAGGATTACGACCTAGTTTCTCACTAATATGCTAATATATATGTACGCCTGAGCAAAAGATGCTTCTCTAATATCATGTTACTTTTTTGCGTAAGTTGTAATGATTGACAACAGAAATATTCACGATAGTGGGCTTGAACTTTGTTTTCTAGTCTGTTTAGAACAGAAATTGAAAATCCGTCCGATTTTAAATGTTTCCAAGTCGCCATTAGGCAAAAACGCATGCCAACGCATGATGACGCATGTGAACGCATATTGACGCATATCAACGCAGTAATGATTTTTTGTTAAACTTAGCTGAGAGAAATAAAACACAATTTTATTATGGCGGTATATCGAGAAATTCGTCAAATATAAGGGTGGGTGTACAAATTCCTGATTTTTTGAAAGAACAGAAGGCTAGAATGGAAGAGAGATAGTTACATAGGTTTAAATCAAGGCAATTCATCAATTCTAAGTGTGAAACTTCTCATTTCGTACATTTAACCACAAACACTTTAAAGTTAACTTGTGGTTGACTTTAAAATCAACCATATTGGTTAAAAAAGGTTTTCATATCCCACAAAATAACGTGTGTTGCTCGCGGCATCAAGATATTATTTTTTATTTAATTTTTCTTTATGTAGGTATAAGGAGAAAGGAGAGAGGGAGAGAGAGAGAGAGAGGAAAGTGTAACTAAATGGTTTCTTTTGTTAGTATTAGTTTTTTATAACGCTCATAAAAATAAATGTTTATTTACAACAAACACTATAGCGTTATAAACTTAAACGGATACACGGCTACTCTTACATTCTGAAGCGCACATTGGTTAGGTTAGCTTAGAATGGTAAATTTGATACCAAAGCTCACTTCAGTAGTATAGCGGCCCCTTGCGATGCCACAGGTAACATACAACAATAAACATTTAAAGTTTTATATCCAGCTACGATAACAATCGATGTAAAGAAATTTTTACACGTTCCATTTTAATTTTATTTGTTCAGTAATGAAAGTGTTGTCTTAACTTAGTTTTTCCTTTACCATTTTATGGGTGTGTGTATATGTAATTATGATAAAGGTTGTAATTGTTTTGTACTAATAATAAATATTAGCATGTGTTTGTGACATTGCCAAGCACGAAATCTTTTAAGTGTTGAGGATTAGTTGCTCTGTTCATCAAAAGGGGTAAAAATTAGTGCCCACTTACAAACTTACAGTGAGCAGAACATACACTAAAAATACATCACAGTTTCATATGAGGCTATTGGTGTCATATCTGGTATATTTCCCCCCGATGTTATGGCTATGGAACTGAAAAGGGAGATAAGACAAAAGAGTTTTGACGAATGGCAGATTCAATGGGATACTGCGACGAAAGGGCGATGGACACATAGACTTATCGGAAATATACAAGGTTGTGTTGAAAGGAGACACGGTCATGTTGACTTTTACATGACACAGTTATTGACAGGGCATGGCTGCTTCAGGGAAAATCTCTGTAAATATGGCCACGACAATGAGGTATCTTGCTCCTTCTGCAATAATGGAATTGAAAATGCTGAGCATATTTTCTTTTATTGCGACAGATTTAGATTGGAACGTGAGTCGTTAGAGACGATGATAAATGAAATAGTGACACCAGACAATATAGTTCCGCATCTGCTGCGGTCTGTTGAAGTTTGGCAATATGTCAAAATGCTGTCTGCAAATGTGATGCAGGAATTGAGAAGGCTAGAGAGAATTGGTAGGATTAAAAGGGATGGAAATCGATAGTAGTAGACAATAGGCTAGAGCTCGTCCTGTGATGAAATACTTAATGGTAGTACCATACGACAAATAAGTTCGAATCGTAGAGGTGGTTTTTTAATGGGTTAAAGTCTCACACTACTGTTGCAGTGGCAACAGTGTCTTTCGATTTTTTTCACTTCGGAAAAAAAGAACACTAAAAATACATACGAATTAGACTTTGACATTTACGTACATACACATACATACATTGGTCATTACAACCCATCAGTCAGGATTACGACGTTGTGTGTCGACGTTGAGTGCCGGCACATATAGTTTAAAGTCGACTACAATTGTTTTTGACAAACTTTTCATTGCAATTTTTGTTACTCTCAGAGTTTTTGCCAGAAATCTGCTGAGAGATAGTTCCCAAAGAAATATTTTTTCTTGTTTCGGTATTGTTGGAGATGCTGACCTGCGATTTGAACAGTAGCGGCCTCATGTCTCATAAGCCAACACACTACCTACTAGACAACAGCGACCTTTGTTTCTTATCTTATCAATCAACTTTTTACTTTACTTTTTATTTCGTGTCTGACATTACTAGGGCGACTACAATGCAGCTACTGTGGACTTAGAAAAAAGTCGGACTTAATACTGTTGTAAGGAGACTCTATTACTGTTAAAGCATTTGTTTATAATACGTTAACAAAATTACGCCAAAGTAAATTTGAATTTGTCGCACTTCCACGTTCGCCTTTACCCCTCTGCCCGTCTATCTCTCAATAAAACACGCACATTTTTGTTTATCAAATAAATGGCGACGCGTTCTCCTATATGTATTAAATTGGGTTACAAAATGTAAAATGTACCCACTATTAACACACTCACTGCCACTACAAATATTGATTTTATAAGTGAAAGCAAATATCGTGTGTATAAGTTTGCCATCCTGGTCTTAATATCTTTGAATTGTTATCCTATGTGACTAAGAACGTGTCTGGTGATGTTACTTCATTAAATATTTCACCAGAATGACAATTTCGTGCGTTCCCCTTACCTCAAAAACATCCCCTAACCTTTCCGGTCTTTTCTATTATATTCTTTAGCTGGAAGGTGTAAAATTGAATTTCTTACCTCCTCTGCTCATTAATGATTCATAATAAAATGGGATATGAATTGGGGGAAAGAGAAAAACCTCGTGTTATTTGGGTACTACGAAGCAGCTAATAAATGTTAGACAAACTAAAATAGTTTTTATTTCCTCATTAGCTTTTCACATTCACTGTTCGGTGTCCTCAGTTTTCTTTTGTTTTCTTTTTTTCTGATAAAATGTTTGTTAAGGTTGTTCTAACCACTCTTACAAGAGTCATAATTTTTAATGCTTTGTGTTGCTGCCAGGGCTGTCGTTTTTATTCATTATTTGGTAACGTTACACTTGGGCCTTTTGGCTTAAGGGTTATTTCTTACATGGTTTATCAAACATAGTTGTTTAAGGTCCGCAAAGGTGACTAGTTCTTTGCCATTTTGGTTTTTCCTTTGTTTTTAAATTTTGGTTTGTATTACAAAAATTTTTACCCAAAATTATCATTTTGATGTGCGTATAACTGATGATTATGGCTCTTATCTTAATTAAAATTATGGCTTTTGTGGCAAAACAAAGCTAAAAAGGTGCTGTAATTTGAATAACAGTTAATGGCGATAATAGAGAAGGGTAAAGGCAATAGTTTGTTTCATTAATTTTATCAGACATTAGGATTTTATTATAATTTTTGTCTGTAACATGAGTTTCTTATTACAAAGACTGCCATCTTATTATTTAATAGGATAGCAGACAAAATTTCCATCGGACTTTGCATCCTCCTCCATTCGAACGACTTACGCAGTACTTTTCTCTCGAATATTCTCAAGGCTGTTGCATCAGTGCTTAATAGGGTCCATGTCTCTGCGCCATAAAGAAGCACGGGTAGGATGAGTGTCTTGTAAAGTGTTAGTTTTGCCGTACGAGAGAGGTCTCTGCTACACAATTGCCTATTAAATCCATAGTAGCACCTGTTGGCAAGAGTGATCATGCGCTTTATCTTCAGACTGACACCATTTTTGGTGGTAAAGGCGGAGCCAAGGTAAATAAATTCCTTGACTGTATCAAAAGTATAGTTATCGGCCGTAATCTGAGAATCAATATGACGCTCGTCTCTACTTGTCGATAACATATACTTTGTTTTGCCATCATTTACCCAACTTAATAGACTCCCGTTTCATAGTACCAAAGGCAACAGTAATATCTCGCTTGGTACGCCCTATGATGTCAATGTCGTCAGCGCACGCAAGCAACAGGACACTTTTTTGAAAAATAGTGCCATTGCGATGCACTCCCGCCTTTCACAGAACACTCTCCAAGCCGAAGTTGAAGAGGTCGCATGATAAGGGGTCACCTTGTCTGAAACCTCGCACGGTACCAAAAGGTTCGGAGAGGTCCTTTCCTACCTTGACGGAGCTGCAGGAATTGCTAAACGTCATTCTGCATGCCTTATCAGCTTCATAGGTATACCGAGCTCATCCGTTGCGGCAAAAAGACGATCCCTTATGGAGCTATCGAAAGCTGCCTTATAGTCGACAAAAAGATGGTGTGTGTCGAATTGTTTTTCGTGGTTTGGCGCATATCGTAGAGTCTCCCTTTTTCAGGAGAGGACAGAGGACACTGATGTTCCAATCATTGGGCATACTTTTCTGCAGTCATATTTTGTAAATATGGCAAACAACACATACTGCTTACATAAATATGCATAGATTTGTTCCTATATATACATATCCCTTCAGTCAGGATTACGACTTAGCTTCTCATACGAGTATTTGTTGCTACAGTCCCAGTTTATGGTCCCCCTTTAGACCGTATATCCATTTAATTTCGTGTGTATTTATTCCCGTACAACAAAAGACACCCAATAAACAAATTAAGTTCAATAAAGTGTCCTCCAAATTCGTGAATTTATCCCAGTCCCTGTATCATTATGATTTGGCCAAAGTGGGTATAAATCCGAACAACTTAAGCATTAAACTCCACAGTTATTAAAAATTTGCCAACAGTAATGACATTCTGTTTGATTTTTACTTCAAAGCTGCGAAAATCTTTCCTAGTGTAGGCACAGAAACTTAATCTATGGTAGGCAACTAACTAGGAATACTAAAACGATGAACCTAGCTTCTCTCATGACTTAGGTTGCGAGTGTTAATTTTATACATGAGTGGCGGGACAAGAGATCAGCAATGAATCGTTTTTTTTGCTACTCATAAGCACTCATGAAATTTTCAATATAAGGGAGTCAACAACACAGAAATTTAACTACTCTGATTTATTCGTACTCACTACAACGTTGATTTATTAGTATGAGTAAAATGAGTATGAGTACAACTCATACCATTCAGAATATGTTTGATTCAAACGCCTCCTCATTCAGATTCATAAATTTAGAAAAATACTTATAATACTCATAAATGATTCGAGTGATTCTAATCATTCATCAAAATTTACAGTTTTAGTTGTTGTTGTTGCATTTACAAAGACAGAAAAAAGAAAAAGACAAAGACAGCAAGCAAAGCAAACACACAAACTTCTAGTGAGTATTGTAGTATTCGTATGTGAATCACACTTATTTTGTGATTCTTGTAAATGTTGAGTCATGGATAGTCGAAATCAACAACATCATGCGTATTGTTAAGTATGAATATGATGAGTACTTCATACTTTGAATATGAGTAGTATGAGCATAATGAAGTCGCCGTAATCTAGTAGGTAGTGTAAAGCCCGGGTTCGTAACTCATGTCAGGTATCAAAACGAAATGTGAAAAAAATTATTTCTTTGACGACTGCCTCTCAGCAGATTTCTGGCAAAAACTCTGAGATAAAAAATAAAACCTGCCATGAAAAAGTATCTCAAAAATCTGTGTTTCGGAGTCGACGTTAAACTGTAGATCCCGCCACTCACATATAAATTTAACACACACAACATGAGTGGTGTGAGAAGCTAGGCCGTAATCCTGACTGAAGGGTTGTAATGGCTAATTATTTATATATGTATGTATGTATGTATGTATGTATGTATGTATGTATGTATGTATGTATGTATGTATGTATGTATGTATGTATGTATGTATGTATGTATGTATGTATGTATGTATGTATGTATGTATGTATGTAAATAATATCCAGTAGTATCTCTATTAATGTATACTCACTCATGTACATACATAATTGGTCATTACAACCCTTCAGTCAGGATTACGACCTAGTTTCTCACACCACTTATATTGTGTGCGTTAGTTTTCTACATAAGTTGCGGAACCTACAGTTTAAAGTCGACTGCGAACGACAGCTTTTGAGGAACTTGTCATTGAAATTTTTATTTACTCTCTATTTTTTCATATTTCGTGTTGTTGTTGTCTGACCTGGGGTTTGAACCATGGCCTTACGTCTAATAAGCCAACACACAACCTGGACAATTATGTATGTACATATGTATGAGTATAATATTAAAATAAGTATGAATGCTTATAAGTACCAGAAATTATGAGTATTATACGATTCTGCTCATCTTTTTGAACACTCATTGCTCATCTCTGGGCGGGACCTACAGTTTAAAGTCAACTCCGAGTGACAGATTTTTAAGAAATCTTTTCATGGCAAGTTTATTTACTAACAGAGTTTTTGCCAAAAATCTGGTCGTCGAAGAAATAGAAATTTCGTACTTCGTTGGAACCGTGGTTTCACAATACTCACTATACTATGGCGACTGCTATTAAAACAATGCTTTCGTATATTTTTATATTTTTTTCCTTATTTTCGAAAATTGAGCAAAGCACTAAGCCGCTGTCATTATTTATTTAATTTTGTTATTTTTCCTTGAAATTTTACTTCCGCTCTTAAGTTGTTGTTGTTTGAAATTATCGTTATGTTTCGCATAAAATAATAAAATTTTATTTCACATGTTTAGTGTATGCTTTGGTTGATTTTCTTTTTAATTTTCCTACTTTTATTGGCACAATTAAATAATTTATGACTGTAACGCAATTATAATTAAAACGATTTCATATTGAAATTTTCATTTTCTTAATGCACAAGCAAAAAGAAAAGAAAACCAAATAATAATAATAATAAATTAAAACATAATATGTCTGTCCTTGTATTTTTTAATATTATTTTTAATAACTTAAATGGCCATTTTGAAAAAAATTAATTTAAACCTCGGGGAGATGTTCACTTAACATGTACAACGACGAGTATAACGCAATGTTTTATTTTTTTCTTCGGTTTAATGGCGATGCCATTAAACATTTATTTCCCATGCTAGGGATTTTCTTGTTTATTCTTTTTATTTCAATTTATTTAAATGAAATGAAAATAATAAATAAAAATCTCTCACAAGCATTCACCTCGATCTGAACGTACATACAGTGGACAGCAAAAGTCTTAGTACTTCAATTATGTATTTTGTCAAACAAAAAAGTCCCCACAGGCTTAATACTCTTGCACAAAGTCCCTATATAACGTCAAGAGAGTATTTAGGAGATCATTTGATAGAACGGTTACGTAATCGCTAAACCTCAAACAAAAGTCAACCGAAAAACTTGCTCATGGTGCCACCAGACAGAACACTAAACACAACGTGTACATTCAATTCCAAATGGATTAAATGATGTGCTTGACCTTAAGGGATATATTCTACTAAATACAAGGCATAACATTTTCACATGTTAGGCCTTTGAATTTTAAATTTACTCAGGGTTCTCCTTGAGAGGGACCTATGGAGTCATTTGAAACTTTTCCTTATTTTTCTCTTGTTTTATGAAAAACATTAAAAAAATTGTTTGTTTTATAATAAAACAGAAATAAATTAATAAAATAAATACTCGTATATAAACTAAAAATTTTTATACAAACTTTTGTCTAAAATTGATGAAATTGCTAAAATATATTGCCATACTAAGACTTGCTGTCCACTGTATATTGACCATTAAAAGTATGAAAAGCATGAGTTCAACGTACATATAGCAGGATATGCCTGAACAACAAAATTATCATAATAAACGCTCCACTCGCAAATAATAAAGGATATGTGGGGAAAAAACATTCGATATTTTTCTTCTTATAAAAATAAATCAATGTTTTGTTTAGTGGTCGTTTAAATGAAATCAAAAGAATTTTTATGATTTCCTGCTTCAATTCCAACAGTTCTTATGTATAAGCTGTGCAAAAAAAAGAAGAAAAATTGGAATGAAAATAAATGCGTATATCGTAGGAAAACATTGTTAAGCCGATAATATGCTGTATTTAATCATCATAGTCCTTAAGCTTTAAACAAAGAGCATAAAAACAATGCTTGAATGTATTAATAAAAATTGTTTTTCCTTCACTGCTGTCGTTTTTGTTGTTTTTATTGTTGTTGTTTTAAATTTTATTGTTTATCAATGATATGCAATTCATCAACGGTATTTACGTTAAATCAGGCAATTAATTTAACTGAGCGGATCAATATAAATAAAGAAACATGAGAGATTTTCAAAGGAAAGCAGTTAAAAAAGATTCAGAAATTGAATGCCCTGGTAGTCTAGTGGGTAGTGTGGGTCGTGTGTTCGATTCCCACCAGAGACTCTGGTCTGTGGCACTACACCGAGCATATGGTCAGAGTTACTCAATTAATAATTAGAATATAATTTGTAATTGTACTGTAATAAATAAATAAATAAATAGTAAGATCCAGCTGACCTGGTGTTTCAACCGTGGCCTTACGTTTAATAAGCCAACACTCTACCTACTAAACTACTTCGATTACACCGTAGTATTGGCTAAATCGACAGTAACACAGCAACTCACTACTGCCTTACAGTCGAATCGATTGCTTGGATGGAAATATTGGACAACAGCCTTCATTAGATATTAATTTTTGATGGAAAGTTGTCTTCCTCGCAGTCTAGATAGAGAATGCTCTGAGCTTTGAAGTTACACGCGTTTAGCTGATAACTGCTAGCAGCTGACAGATTATCTGCACTTTGTAAGTAAACATCTTCAAGTACATAAATAATTGGGCAATATAAGCCTATAATTAGGATTACGATCTAGCTTCTCACACCACTTTCATAAGTATGTTGTGCGTGTTAGTTTTATCCAATAATGGCGGTATCTACAGTTTAAAGTCGGCTTCGTGCGACACATTTTTTTGAGAAACTTTTTCATGGCAATTTTATTTACTTTCAGAGTTTTTGTCAAAAATCTGCTGAGAGGAAGTCGCCTTTTTTCATATTACGTTTTGCTGGAGATGTCTGACTTGCGGTTTGAACCGTGGTTGTACGTCTAATAAGGTAACACACCACCCAGTAGACTACGGCGACTTCAAACATCTGCATCAATACTGGAAAAGATTGCCTTCTGCTAAATTGTGTGTCAAGACGGTAGATCGATACCCTGATGTTCTCTGTGACCTCTTCGGCTGTAGTTGCAATATTTTTTAGCAGAATTGCTGTTTCAGATCCATGGACTTTCTAGCCACAATCCCATGCTAAGCACCATAGTACCCAATTGGTGTCCGTATGTTAAAATCTCCACCACAACGCCCCTTTAATCAATCTCACAGTGAAATTTTGCAGTTTTCTACTGAAACCCAAGCCAACTTATCAAAACTTTAACTTTGGAGGTCCTAAGCACTGAATAGTATACTTATCTGGCATTTAGAAGTTCACTCGAAAGAGGACTGCTTTCTAAATACTATACAGTTATTGACGTAGAATGCAGTCGCCGTAGTCTAATAGGTAGTGTGTTGGCTTATTAGACGTGAGGCCACGTTACAAGCCCCAGGTCAGACTTTTCCAACAACAGCGAAACATGAAAAAATACTTCTTCGATGACTTCTTCTCAGCTCAGATTTCTGGCAAGAACTCTGAGAGTAAATAAAAATTTTCCTGAAAAGTGTCTCAAAAAATCTTTTGTTCCGAATTGACTTTAAACTGTAGGTCCCGCCACTCATGTATAAAATTAACGCACACAACATAGGCGGTGTGAGAAGCCAGGTCGTAATTATGTCTGAAGGGTTGTAATTAACAATTATGTATGTATGTGTACGTACCAAAGATCAGCAATGAATCGCATTTTCGCTACTCATAAGTACTCATGAAATTTTGAATATGAGTGACTCAACAGTATTAAAATCAAACTACTCTCATTCATTCGTACTTAGTACAACATTGATTTATAAGTACAAGTTGCAATGAGTATGAGTACAACCTTGACATCAAACTCATAACATTCGAACGATGTTTGATTCATACGCCTACTCATTCAGATTCATAAATTAAGATAAATACTTATAATACTCATAAATGATTCAAGTAATTCGAATCATAAATCAAAATTTACAGTCTTAGTTGTTGTTGTATTTACAAAGAGAGAAGAAAGACACATAAACACAAAAGACAGCAAGCAGAGCAAACACACAACCTTCTTGTAAGTATTGTAGTGTTCGTACGTGAATCATATTTATTTTGTAATTCGTGTATACGATGAGTCTTGGAGCGTCGAAATCAACAACTTCATGTGTATTGTTAAGTATGAGTACCATGAGTATTTCAAACTTTGAATATGAGTAGTATGAGTATGACATTAAAATAAGTATGAATGCGTATAAGTATCAGAAATTATAAGTATGATTCGAATCTAATCATCCTTTTGAATACTGATTGCTGAGCTCTAGGACGTTCATACATATATCGACTTAGAATCCTTGGGTATTATTTGGTGTGAAAACATTTGAATATTTTTAAATTTTTTATTTTATTATACCTGGAATGCTTTGATTTCATTGGCATTAAAACTTTTTTCCATAAAATATTTCACGTGTCAAGTAATTTTTAAGCTTTTTCAAGCATAAATTAAATATTTTATAACACAACATATAAAAAAGAATAAAACAACATCTGCAGTGAATGAAACACCAATAAATTTTTGTAAACGAATAAAAAATTTATTAACATGGAAACTAAGAAGACCCCCGTAAAAGTGGAAGTGAAGGAGACAAAACCATTACTCTTCACACGGACTAAAACTACTTTACAATCACACTCCCGCTGTGATAGTAATGCCAAGGAATAAAAAATATGCTCAAATGAAGCTTAAATAATAGATTTGATGACAGATATTCTCAATAAAACCACGTAAAAGTATAAGTAAGTGAGTTAATATATAAAAGAGAACAAAAAGTAATTGTGTAAATATGTATGTATATTTATATGTGTATATGTATGTGTGTTTATGTTTTCCTGTTCTTTAATATTAAAACCCCACTGATGATGGCATATATTCTCAATAAAACCACGTAAAGGTGTATGCATGTGACTTAATATATAGAAGGAACCATACGTACATACATACAATAAATTTGTAAGCCTATAGGTGTGTCAATATGTATGTAGATTTGTATGTGTGTTTATGTTTTTGTGTTCTTTAATATGAAAACACCTCTGAGATTTATGCAGAATTAATGTTGTTGTCATTAAAGTTGTTTCAGTCTTTGTACGACTTTTTTAATGGCCGCCACGGTAGGTGATTAACCTTTGTTAGTATTTGTGAATGTTTATATGTGTGATCGGATGTGGGTGTGTTTTCTTCGTTTAACTTTTATTTTCTTTGTTTTCATTTAAATTTTTTATTTCTTTTTGTTTTTTATGGAGTTTCTCTGCAAAATTGTTCTGTTTGTATGTCTAAATCGGCATTCACGGTAATTTTTTTTGAGTTTTCTTTCGATTTATTTATGGTGTGAGGTTGCTTTTATTTCTATGGGCAGATAATAACAGTATTTTTTGCAAAACTAAAATAAAAACAGGATGCCCTGGTAGTCTAGTGGGTAGTGTGCTAGACTATTAGCGTGAGGGTCGATTCCCACCAGAGACTCTGGTCTGTGACACTACACCGAAGGCTTAACACTGATCTCTACTTCACAAAACTCAACTATTTGCACAAAAGAATTGAGCAAGAGTAACGATTGTCTACAATGAGTTTCTCTCTGACAATGCCACACCAAATGATAGCCGTTTAAAAATATTATTTCATTTGGCTAGGAAATTACGATGCCCTTAGTGCGTAGTCCTGATAACTATTTTTTCCTGTTATCTGAAAACTTCTGTCAATAACACAGTCCACAAACTATACTGAATATATACTTTGAATCCCAATACATCAACTCAATACAATTGCACAGAAAGCGTTATTTCTAAGGAACAATAAGTAGAAAATCTAGCATTTAAGAAAATGCTACTGAATATTAATAACCTGTTTAAAATGTATAACTTGGTATAACTATGGACTAGAATAACTTTGGTTACAGCTTGGAACTTTTGGTGTGACAATTCGGAGATGCATAGCAATACACATACCCATAATGCTGGACTGTGTGTGATTCTCACCTTAAACTGCCACATAGGCTGCCAGGCCATTGTAATATATTTCAAGTGGATATGGCGACCATATTAAAAGCTTTCTAATCTCTGTTGGACAAAGGGATTGCTCTGAAAATGATCTTATCTGCTTGAACAGTAATCGCACTCATGTTCTATATGAACAACGCTTCATCTGGTCATTTAAAACATACATACATACATAATTGATCATTACAACCCTTCAGTCAGGATTACAACCTAGCTTCTCATACCACTTATGTTGTGTATGTAAATTTTATACATGAGTAGCGAGACCTACAGTTTTTAAAGTCGTCTCCGAATGACAGATTTTCGAGAAACGTTTCATTTTATTTACGCTCAGGGTTTTTGCCAAAAGTGTGCTGAGAAAAAGTGATAGATGAAATATTTCTTTTCATATTTTGTTTTGTTGGAGATGTCTGAACTGGGGTTTGAAGCGATGTCTCCTGACTAATAAGCAATACACTACCTACTAGACTACGGCTACAGGAAATAGGAGTTCTGAATTAGTCCGTTGGATAAGAAAGCTCAAATACGTTGGCAACATGACGGTGTATGCAGTATTACTAGACTCTGCATTAAGAAAACACCTTTTTCTTTGCCTGAATTGCATGAACATCTTTCACACTTCTAAAGTTCCATCACGCCATATTGGAAATCATACTCATATTTAATAACCCTTCAATAATTTACTGTACTTTTTTACAAATTTTAGTCAACACCTTGAAACATCTGACGAATACTGTTTGTTTCGATGTTTGTATAGCACTCTTGATAGGAAGAAAGAGGTCAATCAAAAGATAGCTAACATAATCCAGGTTGTTTCTTGATAAAGTATAGAAGTTATGCTCAAAACACAATAGAAAGCTACTTGAAATATTTGAAAAGTTGAAGAATTGCAATATCTCATGTACAGCCCTAGCGCTGAGTTTGATGGAATTCGATTAGTGCAGGGGCTACGCTTACCTGTTGGCCACTATGCGTTCTCAACTGAGCTTTGGTTATCAATACAACCACTTCAACCTAATATAACCTAGTGGCTCATAGGAACAGTACTAAAATTGATTTTCTATGAAGAAAAGCTTGGTATAAGAGTCACCGTATAAGAGTCACAAAAGCTCCTGTGGCTTTTTATGTGACCCAATGCTCGTGAAATATTATTATTAATTTCGCTTTATTGTATTAAAAATTTAACCAAAATAAAAAATTATGTGTTATATAGGAATTACGTAAACAGTTCCAACTATTTTCCAACCACATATGAAATAAAAGTTTTTCGCTGTTAAAATAATCCGCAATTCAAAATTGAAATAAAATCTTCTCAAATTTCATACCAAAAATCAAATTATATGGTTTTGTGGGGATGGCCATTAACGAGCAAAAATATTGTATGTGAAGCATGTGGCCAGTATATGGCAGTTAATGTGTACGAGGATAGTTATGTTATTTCAAAATTTTAATATTTAAACAAATTATAAAAATTTTAACATAAAACTATGTTTTCTCGAATTCTTGTTTTCGTTATGTTTGTGCCAAACAAATTTTGGAATTAAAAATAGTTGTCATATGATTCTGCTGCCATCAAACTCATATCCTTTATATTCAACTCATATTATTTTATTTCCTTTTTGATGTGTGTGTATGTGTGCCATTTTATGAATATTATTCTTGCTTATTATTGCTGTTTTATTGTAAAAAAATCATTTCGTAAACTAAAAAAATTTATTTTACATTTCTAAGACAGTGTAAGGCAGGCTAAAATTTGAATGTGAACCCAACCACCCTTTACTATTTCATGTATTTATTCAATAAAATATATGCCAGCTTGTATTATATACGATAAATGCTCTCCTCTTCCATAGAAACAAAAATTATTTTCGGTTAATTTTGAAAATTAAAAACTTTCGAAACAGACAGTCCGAAAGGAAAACCTTAATTTGATGCTAAACGAAGTGTACAATAAATGACTGATGTTAGAACAAAGGGACAGTGAATAAGGCTGTCCTTATCATCTCTACTTCTAAGCATAATTCACATATTTTCCGTTTTATATTGAAGAATTAGGAGTGAAGATGGCAGCAATTAAGTACCTCCATCTCTTCATGGTCAGAGCTGAGCCCTGACATATAGGGTACTGAAAGATGGTCGTCTTCTTCTACACAGATTCTCATCATGCAGAAGCTACGCAAAGGAATACAGAGCCTTGTCATGCCTTCCTAGGGGATAGTACCCTGTGAGAACTGCAATTTTAAAATAAATAAGCTTGTGATAACAGTGAAGAAAAATCAAATTCTAATCCAAATCAGAGCCTAGCAATAGGAAATCAAAAAACAAGGGTCAGATACAGATCATATATAATACACTCATAATTGGTCATAACAACCCTTCAGTCAGGATTACGACCTAGTTTCTCACATCAGTTATGTTAGCGAGACCTCCAGTTTAAAGTCGACTCCCAACCATAGATTTTTTAATAGCTTTTCATGGCAATTTTATTTACTCTCAGATTAATTAAAATGTTTTCTAATGCTTCTGACATCAAATTAAATTTTAATAAATGACTGTTTCTCAACAAATATTTTTTTAAAGGGAATTTAAATTTTATTTCAAATTCAAATGCAATATTTTGCTTTAGGCCATGTAGTCTCTAAACAAATTAGGGAAAGATTATTTAACATTCTCAATGTCAAAATTATGTGATGTCTGGTGTTGACAAAATGAATTTTAAGTCTTCATTAATTTATATGAACAAAACAAAGGACTGCAATTATTTTCTATTATTTTTAGTTTTTTCTTCTCTTCTTTTATTCAATAAAACAAAATTATTTTCTAAAAGATTTATTCAAGGCGTTTAGAATTTGTTGTCCTTTTTCTGTCATCCTTTTCATTGTAATAGGATCGGAAAAGAAGTTTTCAATAGGCATCGCAAATAGGTAAACAGACTTCAGGCTATTTTTTGAGTCAAAGAAATTGAAAGTATTTAAAAATATAAAGGAAAAGAAAATCCTACATATCCTAAGGCCTTATATGGTATGAAAAACTAAAAATTGTTAGCCAAGTAGCAATAAAAAGGTTACGTTTCTGATGAATGATGGAATAAATGATCAGATTTCGTAAACTTTATTTAAAATCTTTTAAGCATTGCCAATAACTTTAAACAATGCTGTATGCCCTGCTCTCTTCTTGGGTTGCGACAACTCCTTATGAATGAAAAACTGTGTGCTGCTGTATTATCTTATTACCAGGCCTTCTTATTACTGAGAAAACATTTCTTTAGTGTCATACAATATCAAGTTTATTATCCTGCTGTAACTAAAAAAATCTCCGAGGAGTTATCGGAGCATGTGTTTACATTGTTTATGTTTATGAGTGAGTGAAAGAGGGCAAGGCATTTAAATCCTGTAGTTTATGACACCAAATATTAGAAAATTTTGAAAATCACAAATAAAATAAAATAAATTAAAGAATACAACAGATAACAGTATAATAGGGAGGTTAAAAATGAACAACAACCGCACGAAAAATAACTTTTTCAAATAAAGGTACTCTTTCGCCAAGTTAAATGTGTTCTCATTTTCAGTTAATAAAAATCAAATATTGTCAGGCGATACTTACCAAAAGGAACTATAATATGCGAAAAACTTCTCCAACAAATCTCCGTAGCCTAGTAGGTAGTGTGTTCTCTTATTAGACGTGAGAACACGGTTCAAACACTAGGTCAGACATCTCCAACAAAACGAAATATGAACAAATTTTTCTTCGGCGACTGTCTCTCAGCAGATTTCTGGAAAAAACTCTCAGAGTAAATAAAATTGCCATGAAAAAGTTTCTCAAAAATCTGTCGTTCTGTCTGTCGACTTTAAACTGTAGGTCCCACCACTCATGTATACAATTAGCACACACAACATAAGTTCTTTTTTTTTCAAAATTCAAAAATATTTATTCAAGACAAATATTAAAATTCACAGTTTTGTTTGCCTCAGCGTCTTACGACATTATTGAGGCGAGTTGGCATAGTATTCTTAAAATAAATTAATAAATTTTAAATAAATAGTATTTAGAATTAAAAAGAAAGAAAGAAAGAATTATAATTAAATAAAAGTAATTACAAAATTATGTACCCATGTATATAGAGTACATACTACATTAAAAGCATTTCTAAATTATTTAAGAAATAAGTTTTAATGTTGGATTTAAAAGATGAAATTACATTGACATCTTTTAAGTTTTGTGGTAAGTTGTTATATTCCACACAACCAATAAATTCAATTCGTTGCTTGGTTTTTTCAAGTCTGCATCTCGGAATTTTTAAGTTTGAACTGCTTCTGGTAGCAAAAGTTGATTGATTACGAGTGAAAGTTATTGTGCTAAGTCCAATATTAGAAGTACTTGCTTTTTATATATTCCGTTTATAGGTAATATATTCTTGGCAATTTCCTGGTACAATCTTAAGGTAGGGTACCTAATTGGAAGGTTGTAGACGTTTCTGAGTTCTTTATATTGTGTTCTTTGAAGAGATTGCAGCTCTATGCTATTCTTATATGCATATATAGAAATCAAGTAATTCAAATGGCTCTGAATTAATGCCTGGTATATAATTAGTTTTGTTTCTTCATTAAATTTGTATTTAAATTTGTATAAGAGTCCAATTACTGGAGATATTTTCGATTTAATGTCTTTAATATGCGAGTTCCATGACAAATTGCTTTGTAAAGTCACGCCTAAAAATTTTACTGCGTTTGTTTCAAAAATTCCTTCTCCATCTACAAAAACACTAAACTTTGGTGCATTAGTGTTTATATACGGTTTAAATCTTATATTTGGTTTTTGATGAATTAAGAATTAATTTGTTTAACCTCATATATTCAGAAATTAGGGCAGCATCTCTTTCCATATACACTTTTAAAACGGCTTCATGTTTGTATGGGTAAAATAGTAAAATAGATATGTCATCGGCATACATATACAGTTTTCCGAAGAGCTCAAGGTTATTGATGTCATTAATGTAAATTGTAAATAAAAGTGGGCCCAATACATTGCCTTGTGGTACACCATGTTCCACATTTCCAAGACTACTCTTGCTAGGATTATACAACATATTGCTTTCGATTATTCAAATAACTTTTAAAAAGGTTTAGTGGTGTGAGAAACTAGGACGTTGTACAATGGGTCATTCGACCTCCAGGTACTGTACTCGTCTTAATTGACAAGTACACGTCCTCTAATCTAACCTAACGTAACATAAGTGGTGTGAAAAACTAGGTCGTAACCCTAACTGAAGGGTTGTAATAACCAATTATGTATGTAAGTGCCTTTCGGAAATAGTACTTTTTATATCCCAAGTTAACAAAAACCTGCTATAAAATTGATTGAATTGTATGAGTATACCTTAGAAGACAATAAACTGTCTAATCGGAGAATAACCCCTGAATAATAAATTGTCAGATTTCAACCAAATGCTAAAACCATCGTTTGGGTTGTGCTAGCTAAGCCAACATCGTTATAGTACAGCGTTTTAAAAACAAACTGTTAAGATGTTTTGTAAAAGCATCGTTGTATATGAGAAACTTAAAATTTTATAGAGACTGCTGCCAAGCGAAATCAAAAATTTACAAATAGGAAACTCT
This sequence comes from Sarcophaga subvicina, assembly GCA_936449025.2. Classification (NCBI taxonomy): domain Eukaryota; kingdom Metazoa; phylum Arthropoda; class Insecta; order Diptera; family Sarcophagidae; genus Sarcophaga; species Sarcophaga subvicina. Next base: position 29,352,125 of record OW388084.2, read on the forward strand.
GTACTATGAAGATATCCTGTCAAAGCAGAAGCATCATCCCTTGCTTATTTTATTGTATGACAGCATACCGTAGACCTTAAAAATGAAAGGCCTCTAGTCTAATTTACAACAGCAATGTCGTCTGATATTGAATTCACCGTATTTGACATGGAATCGTGGTTCAAACCTCGGCTCAGACATCTCGAACAAAACGAAATATGAAAAAATATTTCTTCAGCGACTACCTCTCAGCATGTTGCTGGCAAAAAGTTTGAGAGTCGACTTTAAACCGTAGATAGCACCACTTATATGAGAAGCTAGATTGTAATCCTGACTGAATTGTTGTAAGTAAAGTAGTCTGACAAACAGGCAAACTTAAATTACATGCTTAAGGCTAAATGCAATCGTTTGAAGTAAACCTTAACTGTAGTTCCAGCAACTCATAAATAAGCACACAACAGCTAGGTTGTAATCCTGACTAAAGTATTGTAATAACCAATCAAGTAAGTAAGTAAGAATCAAAGTACTACTCTGCCAATACGTGCCCTATCGAGGAAAGTAGTAGTCGGCTCCCAGCCTAATGTTTTGACTGCATAATGAAAGAATCTTGTTTTGTCTGCAGGTACATTTTCTTTTTTTCTTTTGCGGGAAGGAGGGAAAATGCTTTATGCATTCATAATGGTCGTCACCAGACATGATATGTCGGACTCTCCCACTGGGTATACCGACTAAAAACCCGCCTTGTCTCCTCACCGGGGAATCATTCCACCGGTTGTATTACTTCGAGGTGGACCCCTTTTCTGGCATATGTTCCAGTTCCATCATCGTCAGCCTGCGTCCAGGCTCCGCTCTATTCTCATTCTGCTGCGTCTAGGTCAAATTTCTTACTTCGCAGGACGTGCTCTACAAAGTGTTTTACTGCGTTCCAGCTCTCTCTACCGTTTATCATTTTCAGCACGACGTTTGTAGGGCTAATGACGCCGATTTCAGTTTCGAGTCGCTGACGGCTTTCGGCCCATCGACGACAGCTGAAGAAAGTGTGTTCGGAATCATCTAACGTTTCTTTCTCTTCATAGATACAGAATGGCTAGCGGCATTTAACCATGCGATGCAGGTACTCTCTGAAATATCGGTGACCGGCCAGCATCTGGATTATATAGTAGTCTACTTCGCCGTTTTTTCTGTTTTTCCACACTTGCAACTCGGGAATCAGTTTATATGTCCACCTTCCATGCTGTTCATTTTCCCAGCGAGATTGCCATTTTAGGAAGACTTCGTGCTTTATCGCTTCTATGCTCTGTGGTTGAGTTGTGCTTTGCCTGGAGTTGAACATCTGCAGGTACATTGTCATGTTGCAAAATTACCTTGTTGTGCCTTTTGTCCCATTTTGGTATTTTTTTTTTTTGATAAATGCTTGGTTCAAATTGATTATTTGTTATGGGTAGCGATCTGTATCAACGGTTTCACCAGATTTTAGGAGCTCGTGGTACAAAAAATCTTTCTGGTGCCAACAGACGCACATCATTGTATTCTTCTGGAATCGATCTGCTTTTTCAGCCGCAGTTAATGGTTGTACCGGATTAGCTCATTATTTTTGCCGTTTTAGATTTTGAAAATTAATCCACGCCAGTAACTATTCGACGTAACACTGATTTTCTATCGTGTTTTGAAACAAAATTTCTCAAGAGATTTTTCGATTTTCCATCTGTTTAAACCCTCAATACATGAGACATTCATTTTGCGGACTATTGGATATTTCCCATTGCTTTTAAACGGTCAGAAAACGTGTGTTGTAAGATATTTACCACCTCTGACATTTCTTTCTGCTTCGAAAGTGTCATCATCATTCAATATTGTTTGCAATTGTTTTAACTTTTTTTGTTGTCTTCCAGGTTCTTGATTTCTCATTACAAAATGTTTATCTCTGAACCATCGAAAGCATTTTCTGCACGTTGCTTCTGATAGACTTTGACCAGCATATGGCTCGGCAAGCACTCGATCACCAAACCTCGCTTAAGCTCGCATAACCGCCCGTTGTGACGCCAAAGGTAAGCGCAGTTCCTGTATTGACCGAATTAAACCAAGCTAGGTCAGCGCAAGGACTACACATTAAAAGGACAACTACCCTACGCTGGAAAACCCTTCTGAAAGTTTAATAACATACATACATACATAAATACATACATACATAATTGGACATTACAATCCTTCAGTCAGGATTACGACCTAGTTTCTCACACAACTTATGTTGTGTGTGTTAATTTTATACATGAGTGGGTGCCGGGACCTACAGTTTAAAGTCGACTCCGAACGACAGATTTTTTTTTTTTTTTTGAGAAAGTTTTCATTTCGATTTTATTTACTCTTAGAATTTTTGCCAGAAGAAATACTTTTTGTATTTTGTTTTAATGTCTGCCCTGGGGCTCGAACCCTGCCTTTACGTTTAATAATCCAACACACTACCTACTAAAATACGGCAGTTTAATAAACGAAGCCATATTCTTGACATCGGTGGATGATAACTCCGTCAAGCTGACAAGAAATGGAGAGCCAAATAACCTATATCTGCACCTCGCAAGAGATGGGCATCAACAAAGAAAGTCGATAACAGTTGCCTCCTCTTCAGTATATCTACACCCACGGCAGAAGTCATTAGATGGGAGCTACAGCCTTTCTGTGTATCTTCCCATAATGTAAGTCGATGAAAGTCTCCAACACTTTTCTTCAAATTAAAACAAAAAGTTAATGATTTCCGCAAATCATCGTTTTCTATTACAAAATTCGCCATCCACTTTATTCACTGATTTATTCGCTGAATATGTTGACAGATTTTATCGCCAACAAAAAATTAAGGCACTTTCATAATAAATACTCCATACTGAGACATTTGTCTATGAACGCTCACTTCATACTGTAGTTAGAAACTAAACACCTTTTTTTCATTTTTCCATTTATTTCACGCAATCATACTGGATTCTTATCAACTTTTGAAGATTTCAAAATAGTATACACCAAGAATGGTGTATTTCTGTCTTTTGTTACGTACCTAATGTTAAAGCACGTGTTATACGATATCACATACCGCCTTAGTGACATAAACACTTGAACTTTAAGATTTTACAACAGAATTTTATACGCATAAATACGTGTATTTTATAGATTTGTATACAAAATATATAGAAAGTATACTTAAGGTATACATACATAGTACATGAGCACATGTTTATAATCATATAAGGCAGTGTAAAAATGTTTAAAATTTATGTAAAATTTATGTCCTCATTCAGCATAAAGGACATGTATAGAAATCGTAAATTTCCAGTTAAACTATTGTAATTTATGCCACATTGATTGGGCCGAGAAATGCTTAAGCATAACGTAATGCAAACTTTACTTGTATTTTCAAAACAATAATTAATTCAACAGATTCATGGTAAAAACATATACGAGAAGGTACGCACTTACGCAAATACAAATACGTCCTAACAGACTTTGTAGATACATATGCATGTACGTATGCAGATATATGCTGCGTATGATATAATTAATGTATGTCATCAGTTTTGTTTTCCTTGTGCCGAATAAACGATTTTCTGGTACTCAGAATATAATTTATTTTCCACAATAATAAAGTTCACCCTTTAGGAGGGTATTACAATTGCTTTCCTTTCGAAAACATGTAATCAGATGGACTTAGTTGTAGACGTACTATAATGGTCAGCATTATTCATTTGTTTTTAATTATAGTTTTTAATAGGAAACTAATCATAACGCTAATTTTATTTTATTTTTATTTTTATTTTATTTGCCTATGGAAATATTCCTTGCAGGCAATTTAGTAATGTTACAAAATATCAATTTTAAACAACTATGAATTTAAATATATAATTACATTATTTTTTATAACATTATTCGATAAAGAAAAATAAACAAAAAAAAAAACAAACAAAATTTCGATTTATTTTTGATCGTTTAAGATTTAGTATCATACGTACATACATACATACAGTGGACACCAAACGTCTTAGTACGGCAATATATTTTGACAAAAAAAGTCCCACAAAGTCCTGATATAACTTCAAGAGAGTATTTAGGAGATCACTTGAAAGAACGGTTACGTAATCGCTAAACCTCAAACAAAAGTCAACCGTAAAACTTGCTCATGGTGCCACCAGATAGAACACTAAACAAAACTTGTATATTCAATTCCAAATAGGTTAAATGGAAAGCTTGACCATAAGGGATATTCTACTAAACACAAGGGATAACATTTTGCATATATTAGGCTTTTGAATTTTAAATTTACACAGGGTTCTGCTTGGGGGTACCTATGGAGTCATCTGAAACTTTTCCTAATTTTTCTCTTGTTTTATGAAAAACATTAAAAAAATTGTTTATTTTATAATAAAACAGAAATAAATTAATAAAATAAATACTCGTATACAAACAATAAATTTGTATACAAACTTTTGGCTAAAATTTATGAAATTGCTAAAATATATTGCCATACTAAAACCTTTGCTGTCCACTGTATATCATTCTATTTTGTCACATAGTTCAGTATATTTTCTTCACTGAACCTGATGAATCGATTTACGCTTGAGCAACGTTGCTATTTATTGGAAATTTATTTCCAAAACAAAGACAAGTTTATTGCAAAAGTTCGTCAACCCTTTAATACCATGTAGAGCGAGTACAAAAAAATCGTTTATCATGGTGTAATAGGGGTCTTCATTGACCGTACTGGTTACACCGTCTTCATTTTCAAAGAAATATGGGCCAGTGATGCCTCCGCTCCACAAGCCACACCAAACAGTCACTCGTAATGGGTGCATTGGCATCTATAAAACAACGTGTGGGTTTTCTGAGCCCCAAATACGGCAATTTTACTCATTAATGTACTCACCAAGATCAAGATGAGCTTCATCCGAAAAGATGATTTCTTTTTGGGCAAAATCAACATCATCGTGCAATTTCTCGTTGGCTTAATAAATCCCAGCGTTGCTCAAGAGTAACACGATTCATTACGTTCAGTGGAGATAATATATTAAATTTTTTGACAGAATAGAATGTCATAAGTATTGCCAGCTTCGAAATCATTGCTGGTTCAAATTTAAACCCGTAGATGGCCCACCCTATACATTGTTATTGCTTGGTTAAATATGTTTTCTTTTTTCTTCATTTTTTAAAACAAAAGTTGTATTAAATGATAGTGTCTCTATTTTCTTTCCAGCTCTAGTAATAGGATAGAATCTGATCCGAATCAGAGGTCAGCAATGAGTATTCAAAACGATGAGTATATTCGAATAATACTTATAATTTCTGATACTTATACGTATTCATACTTATTTTAATGTCGTACTCATACTACTCATATTCAAAGTTTGAAATACTCATGGTACTCATACTGAACAATACGTCTGATGTTATTGATTTCGACTCTCCATGATTCATCGTATACACGAATCACAAATAAGTATGATTCGCATACGAACACTACAATACTCACAAGAAGGTTGTGTGTTTGCTCTGCTTGCTGTCTTTGTCTTTTTTGTTTATGTGGCTTTCTTCCTTCTTTGTAAATGCAACAACAACTAAGACTGTAAATTTTGACGAATGATTCGAATCACTCCAATCATTCATGAGTATTATAGGTATTTTTCTAAATTTGTGAATCTGAAAAATAGTTCCAATGCAATGAGTTTGATGTCAACGTTGTACTCATACTCATTGCAACCTGTACTTATAAATCAGTGTTGTATTGAGTACGAATGAATCAGAGTAGTTGGATTTCAATACTGTTGACTCACTCATACTCAAAATTTCATGAGTACTTATGAGTAGCGAAAATGCGATTCATTGCTGATCTCTGAAATATATACACTACTACCACTAATGTGTTGTATATGGGTAAACAATGTCTTTCACTTTCTATAACACAAACAAATAGATTTACTTCAGCAATAATTTTAATAATTTACTGGAAAATATTTGAAAAGTTTAATTACAAATATAAAATTATTTGAAATTTAAATAAAATATTGACAGGGACATTATCATCGATAAACAATACAAAAAATAAATCGATTTGCCACTCACTTCACTTACTTATGGTACTCATGCAAGCAACAGTAAATAAAATAAATTTAATTTTAACTGTAACCAATAAAAATTTTATTGGAAATGTAAAATTACAACAACAACAAAAATAAAGCACTAGAGAGTGTAAATATAATTCAAATCGTTTCAATTGAAATTCAATAAAAATGAAGTGAAATTTTTCTATACGAACTGCAAAATAAATAAAATTTTACTTTTCATTGAGCATTTAATGACTTTTTAAATTTAAAAAAAACGTTACTGGGAATTATTTGTTGTAAAATAAACAACAAAAAGAAAAAAGTAACTGTTGTTGCTAGTGGCAACATTATAATGGTTTTCCAACATTACTGTTCTCGTTGTTGGTTATGTAAACTTGTTGTAAATGTGCGGTGATTCGTTATTAATTTATGACAACATTTTTGTTTTATTAGATTGAAATAAATACCCTGTACTCGTATTTATATCAATTGAGTAAGAAGTAAAGAAAAAATGGAGCAGAAATGTTCCCAACTTGAGTACGTGGAAAAAAGTTGACGGGTAATAAAATTAATTAAATTTGTAATGAAACATATGTTGCAACACATCCTTCCAAGTAGAATGGGAAATTTTCCGTCAGAATAATTATTTGTTACATAAACTTTATGGCAACAAAATAACAGAAATGAATTACGGTTTAGTTCGATAAATCATACAGAAGGGTTGATGCACAATTAAAAGGAACTAATGATCGTTGAAGACATGAATCTGTCGTTATAAATGGTCCGCCAAATAACTTTTTTTTTGAAAATGCTTTAAAAAAACTACTGAATATTTTCTCAAATTTCTTTTTTTATTTGAAAGTACAATCCTTCCGGTTAATTATGGAAAATAATTTCATTCAAATGGCTGCCTCGGCTGGCCATGGAGTAGCTTACACCAGAAGATGCCGATTTTGGCAAAAAAAAAAATCATCTTTTCAGATGAAGCTCATTTTGATCTTGGCGGGTATGTAAACAAGCAAAATTGTCGCATTTATGGCACAGAAAACCCGCACGCATACATTGAAAAGACGACGCACCCAAAACGAGTCACTGTTTGGTGCGGATTTTTTCAACAGGACGACGCTACGTGCCACACAGCCGAAGCTACACTCGATGTTTTGCGCCCTGTTTTTGAAGATCGCATTATCAGCCGCAGAGCTGATGTCGTTTGACCACCTCGGATCTGCGATTTGACACCTTTGGACTATTATTTGTGAGGTGCCGTCAAAGACAAGTGTTACGCCGACAAGCCAGAGACAATTGACGCTTTAAAGCACAATATTCGTGAAGCCATTGGTGAAACATAGCTGCACACAATCGATAATGTGCTTTAAAATTGGACCGATCCTGTAGGCTACTGGAAGGAAGGATTGTACTTTCAAATAAAAAAAGAAATTTAAAAAAATATTCAGCAGTTTTTTTAAAGCATTTTCACCACGTACTTTCTTACTTACTTGGCCTTGGACTCGATTATCGGATTTCGGCCTGCTTCTGCACATTCTTCTAGGTACCTCTGCCTCTTGCGGGCTTTTGCCAGTTGATCACACCAATCGATGACAGGACTTCTTCGACTTGGTCCTTCCAACGCAAACAAGATAGTCCTCTACGCCGTCTCTTGCAAATCCCGGCATCAAATATCGTTACCGCCGGAGCATCCTCATTTATTCGCAGGACATAGTCGAGCCAGCACAGGCACTGGATTTTATTATGCTCCACAAGGTCCACATCTATGAGGAGCTCGTACAGCTCGTTGTTGGTTCGAATGCAAAAACATTGCCAACTCGCACTGCACCGAAGATCTTACGTAGGACTTTTCACTCGAATACTTTCAAGGCTGCTGAATCAGTGCTTAATAGTGTCCATGCTTCTGGGCCTTAAAGAAAGCCTCTTGTAGAGTATTAGTTTAGTTTCTATTGCTCAATTGCCTCTTGAGACCATAGCAGCACCTGTTGGCAAGAGTGATCCTTTGCTTGATCTCCAGACTGACATAATTGTTGGTCTTTAAGGCTAAGCCAAGATAAATTTCCTTGACTATATTGAAAGTATAGTTCTCGACCGTAATCTGTTGACAAGATTGATCCTTTGCTTAATCTCTAGACTGACAGCATTTTGGTGGTAAATGCGGAACCAAGGTAAATAAATTCCTTGACTATATTGAAAGTACAGTTCTTGGCCGTAATCTGGGATCCAATACGCCGCATGTCCCTACTTGTAGACAACATATGCTCTTCGTTTTTCCCTCATTTACTGCTAGACCCACCTTAATAAACTCCCGTTCCATAGTAGCAAATTCAAATCAAAGGACTCCTTCTTGTTTTTTAAAAGAAATGAAGAAATGTTTCATTAAAAGAGAGAATTGATTCTAAATATGACATCAAGTATTACAGTGGTATCATTACATAAATACATACATAACTAGTCATTACAACACCACTTATGTTGTGTGTGTTAATTTTTATACATGAGTGGTGGGACCTACATTTTAAAGTGGACTCCGAGCGACAGATTTTTGAGAAACTTTTCATGACAATTTTATTTACTCTCCCAGAGTTTTTGCCAGAAATCTGCTGAGAGGAATTTGCCGAAGAAATACTTTTTGTATTTTGTTTTGATGTCTGGCCTGGCGTTTGAACCCTGACTTTACGTTTAATAAGCCAACACACTACCTACTAGACCACGGCGCTTCATATATGATTACAATCACCTTCTAAACTTTTAAAAGGAATAACAGGCGATAATATATCCATACAAAGCAGCGCATCAACTAATAACAATGACTGATATTTCCGAAACTCTATTTATTGTCAAGAATAGCTTTTAAAAAATCATAGAATTCCGGATCCTGTCTTGATTTTCATCATTTTGAAAATATTTCTGGCTATTCTCGTATCTGAAACCTGATGAGTAGTTTAGTTTAATTTTAAACATTTCTATAAACGAACGTGTTTTGCTTAAAATTTGCCGGATTAAAAACAATTTTGCAAACAATCGAAGTAAAATTCATACACTTCCAGGCACGTCTGTCTTTTTAATGCTGGTAGCAAATATTCATTAATTATAGACAAATACATCGTAAATAAAATGAATATTTAAAAATGAAATAAATGAAAGCCATTTATTAGTAGGTTTTTATTATTTTTGTTTGTCATTATTTTTATTGATGTAATATTTTATGTATCAAATATGAAATTTAATGAATTAATTAAACAATGCTTTTGTCTTTTAAAATGTGTTGTTTAAAGAACAAAAGAGGATTTGAAATGATTATAAAATAATGGGTGATTTTTTAAGAGCTATAGGAAAATTTAAAAAAAAAACCCATAAAATTCAGAAAAATGAATGAAATCTTTATTTGAATCGATAGTACGGTCCACATAATTTAATGTTTGAAGATTATTTCATTTTATATGTTGACAGCGACTGCACCTCAAATGGTCCATCCGCTTAGTCCAATTTTGGCACACTCTTTCCAACATTTCGGCCGGTATCTCACGAATAAATGCTTCAATGTTGTCTTCCAATGCGTCAATTGAAGCGGGCTTGTCTGTATACTTTAACATAGCCCTACAAAAAATAGTCTAAAGGCGTTATATCGCACGATCTAGGCGGCCAATTGACCGGTCCCGAACGTGAAATAAACCCATAAACCGCACCAAACTGTGACTTTTTCTGTATGCATTGGTAGCTTTTGCAATGCTTCTGGCTGATCTTCACTTCAAATTCGACAATTCTGCTTATTTACGTATCCCTTGAGCCAAAAATGAGCTTCGTCGCTTAACACAATTTTTCGATAAAGAAGTGGATCTTCGGCCAACTTTCTAAGAGCACATTCCCAGCGATTGAATGCTTGATTTGCAAGCGTTTTTCGTCTGTAAGACGAAATAATAGTTAAATTATAGACCAAACTGAAGACGTTTGACAGTGAAACAAAACACGAAACGTGCGTAAGCTGTTTAAACCAGTGTTGCCAAATGGATAATAGCTTAAAAATCACCCGTTATTATTAATTTAATGGAATAATAATAAAAAAATTTAAAATAATATTATTATTTTAACTTAACAAATTAACAAAAAACTCCTGCAACATAATTTCAAAAAATATTTATTCAAAATATTTATTCATAGCAATTTTACGTTTGCGGTATTTTAATAATTTTTCTGCTAAAAAAAGAGGTGAGATGTTTTGTTGACATTAGTATATTAGTGTAGGAAAAATAAAATTATTTAAAAAAATAAAAGGTCACAGCTTAACCCTTCAACAAAACGAAATATGAAAAAATATTGCATCGGCGACTTCCTCTCAGCAGATTTCTAGGAAAAACTCTGTGAATAAATAAAATTGCCATGAAATTTTTTATAAACATTTGTCGTTCGGAGACGACTTAAAGCTATAGCTACCGCCAGTCATGTATAAAATTAACACACACAACATAGGTGGTATGAAAAGCTAGGTCGTAATCCAGACTGAAGGGTTGTAATGACCAATTATGTGTGTATTTGTGTAAGGGCTAAAGTCGATATATGTTGAAACGTAAAGAAAACCTCGACTAGGTATTCAGTCATTGCCTCGACAACAGGTGTGTACTAACTGATTTACTCCGTAAGCAGGCAGAAACTTTGAGCACTGCAATATTATACGAGCAGTGCCTTCGTGCCTAACCTCATTTGTTTTCAACCTTAGTAAGGAAATTTCATGATGGGTCACTAATAAACTTAATTTGTACCCAATATTACAACAAAATTAATGAATCTGCCTTAATGTAGTTTTTCACTTAAATGTAGGAATTTAGACCTCAGTTATTCACATTTTATTACTAAAAATATCTTTAGAACATCATAATATCGTCCTTTATAAACCTTTAAATATAATTCTTTAGAGCAATAATGCAATCCTATTTTAATATAAAAATTATACACAAACTAAATACAAGAAAATCTGCTATAAAGAAAGTGAAAAACTATACTATATCCATGAGTATTGGAGTTGTTTGTGAAAATTTTAATTTGTTGTGGGATTTCAAATCATTTGTTTTTCTTTTGCTAGATATTTTACAGGCGTAAGGAAAAACTAATTTACATGCCTTCCAAAGCCATTTGGAATTCATGAACTACTTTTGGGAATTAGCAACTTAAAACAGATAAAGACGATGTCAAGCAATTTAAAGTGATTTTTTTTAAATAAATTTTTTTATTGTTTCTAAGTCTCTTGCGAAAAAGTGATGATGTTTTAGTAGGTTCTAGATCCTCTAAAGAAAGCCATCTATTAAAATTAATTGATTTGTCATATTGTTTACATATTTGGTCACCATATCTGGCTTTGCTAAGTTACCTCAACTTTAGTTCCCTCTAAATCCTAATATGTATTACTGACTTGAGCAGCTGCCTTGATACGAAAGGAGATTCTGTATGCTCGAACGCAGTGGCAGTATATACTATGAAAATGTGCACAACCTACACTGGCTTAAAGAACACCCGACCTTTGTTATGAATTCCAATGATAACAGGAGCTAAGAATCGGTCCAAACAACTGCAGGGCCGACGAGCTCATCCAGATCTGATCTGATCCTTCCGAAATCCTAGAAAATCGATTTGGATAGGACACTTACCTCGGTTAAATTCACTGCAGCTCTCATCTAACGACTTCTGCCTTGAGTGGAGATCTGCTGAAGAAGAGTAAACTGTTATCCACCTTCTTTGTCAATGACCATCGCTTGCTGTAGATATACAGTCACGCAAAAACGTCTACATACGCTATTTTCTCGCTAATTCTTTTGTGATTTTCTAATAAATTCTAGGTTATAATTTCTTTATATTCGTTTTTGTCTTGAAACATCAAAGTCATAAGACCTTTCTTAGCTTGATAAAAATCAACGGGGAAAAAGTCTACATACAGCGGTGTATGTATACGTTTTTCTTCGACTGTATGTTATTTGGATCTCCATACCCTGTCAGCTTAACGGAGTTATTATCCATTGATGTCAGGAATATGTCTTCTTCTTCTTTAAGGCTAGTTTTCCAGCGTAGGATAGTCATTCTTTTAATGTGTAGCTCTTGCGCAGACCAACTAAGCCTGCTGAAGCTATCTCTGGTAATCAAAGCCACTACTTCGATCTAATGTCCTAGTAGTTATGAACTGGTGTTACATCTATTGTTGAATTTCGTTCACGGCAAGAAATCAGCTGAAATTTCTGGATGTAGCCTTCGATCACGCCTTATGCAACGTAGCTCACATCAATTATTGCTCACATGGAAGAATAATAGTGTTTGTAACTTTATTAAATGAGGATCACTTGCTATTGTCTCCTCTTTTAAGGGGTCAAACTACATCAACCAATTCATCAAAAACTACCACAAAGACATTTATGATTGCCTGCCTATTTGTGCTTTGGTATTGAAGTTTTATTAATTAAGCTTGTGCCAGTATTTTGCTCTTGAGTGTTCTGAGAGTGTTATTTAATATTTTGAATACAATTTCATTTGATATACAATCAGCATTAAACAAAATGCTAAAAGCACAATTGAATGTCGAATAAATATTGACAATGTTAAGCAACGTATTATAAACACCATGCCAACACTGCAGCTATGCACTATGCTTTGTATATTTAGGGTGTCCCATAAAAAGAATTAAATTGAAATATTAAATTTAAAATATTATTTATTTTAATGGATAACCTATTTTATAACATGAGACCATTTCAAACTAGTTTGAAACCCCTTTTTAAAAAACAAACAAAGAGCAGCGCTAAAATTAATAAAAAAAAAACTTGATTGGTTGCAAAAAAATCACGCATTTTTATCTGCAAATCAGATTAAAACAGGCCAATGTTACGTGTACAAAAATGAACTGAAAGATAATAAGCAAACAAGGCAAATAGAAAACAACAAAATGTACACATCGTACGGTACACAGAATTACACACAAAAATACGTAGAAAATTACGGAAACAGAACAAAACAAATATTAAAAATTGGGCAACAATATTAAATAAAAGAACGTTAAGCTTATAAAAATAAAGAAATTGGAAAAATGCATAAGGCCAGTAGCCTCACCGAATATAACGAAAAGTGGTTGTCAGAGCATTGAAATATTTTTCGAGATTTGGTTCATAGTTTTTTCATTATTTTTTCGTATTTATGATGTGGTAATAACTGGCAACAAAATAAAAGTCGCACAAAAACAATGAAATAAATGGGTTAACCATTGCAAATTTCCGAAGACAGACAATTCTCTTTTTTTTTTTTTTTGAAGGAAATAAAAATAAAAGTTTTAATAGTTTTGTTTAAATAATTTAATTACAGTCTTTAAACATTTTTCTTTAATTTTTTAATTTTTTTTTTTATTCTTTTATTTTTCTTTTTACTTTCGTCATCAACACCTCATAATTATTTGATAGTTTTACAAGCCTATTAAGCCCGATTTGATTGCAGACATTATTTCCCTCATTTTCCCTGTTTCTCTTAATAATTTTTAACACTCATACATATTTATTTATAAATATTGCATGTGTTTATATAAGAAGTGTGTTTGCGTGTTATTGCTGTTGAAATGCTTGAAATCATTTTCCCATACTTAAAATATGCTGAAGATTTTCAACTGCATACAGCCGATGCTTTCGTTTTACTTTTTTTCTTTTTGTTTTTCGTTGCATGCAACATTTGTATAAGATGCACAGCATAAATTTGCAATTATTCAGGTTATATTTCTTAATTGTTTCTTCAGCTTTTCTTTGATGTTTCTTCTTTCGACTGTTAAATTGATTTTATTACCCAGTAAAACTGTGGTATAAACAATTTAAATTTTTTTTGATATTTTTCTTAAAGAAATTGTGGATTACATTTACAAATACGCATACATACATCATAAATGTACAAGATCTTTCAAGTTTGGATTTTGTTTAAAGATTTTTGTTTGCTTTTACGTTTTTAATGAATGGATGATTAGGACGTGAAGAGCTTTCGCACTCCAATAACGTTTTCAGTATGATACCCGCATAACCAGAAAAAAAGTCACCAATGAAATATTTTTTCATATTTCGTTCTGTGGAGATATCTGACACGAGGTATGAACAGTGGTCTCACGTCTAATAAGCCAACACACTAACTACTAGACTACGGCGACATCTAAATGCTTTTTAAATGTCCGTCTCAAAACTGATTGCAGTCTGTAGATAATTTTTGATGTAGTTTGGTCTGTATCTCGGCAATGTCTTTAAATTGCCATTGATCCATAGGCATCCAACCATTGCTATTCTACTCCGTACTCGATTTTTGATTATAGCGGTTGGGCTATCTATAGGTTTGAATTTGAACCATCGGTTATTTGAAACTTTGGCAATATTTATGGCGCTCTATTCTATTGCCATATTTGGGGCTCAAAAAAGCCACTCGTGGTCTTACAGAAGCTAATACACCATTAGCCCATATTCCTTTGAAAATGAGGGCGGTGCACCCATTACGGTCAATGGAGACACCTATCGAACCATGATAACCGATTATTTTTTAACTCGATCTTCATGGTATGGCTGTGTATGACGTTTGGTTTCAACAGGATGGTGGTACTTGCAATACATCTGATACCACAATCGATATATTGCTTCAACTAGTTGATAGCCGTTTGACAACATTGGACAATTTTCTGTGGGGCGCCGTTAAAGAAAAGTGTTATGCCGACAAACCAGAAACAATTGAGCATTTGACGTTCAACATTCGTGATGCCATTGCCGAGATACGACCTCAGATACTCGAAAAAGTGCATGCAAATTTGTCTGATCGAATGAATGACCGTAAGGCCAGCCGTGGCAGCCGTATGATTGAAATAATATTCCATTTCTAACCGGAACAATTGAACTTCACAACAAAAAAATAAATTTAGCAAAATTCAAACCGTTTTTGTTTTACTGCATTTTTAAATTTAAACTTTTAAATGGCCCATCCTTTATTTGTACGTTCCTTCCATGTTAAATTTAAAAATCTTACTTAAGACTTTGTGGAACGACTCCATTAACAGTCATGGCTACCATCCTGAATGTAAAACTCATTGCATCCCTATGTAATGTACTAAGACAACAGGCTTTCTACTAGCCATAGCAGGCGTTGTCCTTGGAAATATTGTTAGAATAAGAAATGAAACAATTTATTGTCCTAAATTCAACAATATATTTAACATTCTTGGACTTTGAGAAGAACTTTGAAAACCTTTAATACCAAGCTATCTACAAATTTCCAAAATGTAATTGTGTTCCGGAGAAAATAACGCGTCTAGTAAAGAGCCTTTATCCGATGCTCTTGGTAGAATTAGACGAACGTTCACGAAACATAACGCAACATGCGTTAAATGCTAGCATGTGAAAGGCAATGAGAACGATAACCAACCGTAATGGAATTTCAGTAAGTAGTTGCATTATTTTCGTAAGCTATGTAAGAACGTAGGTTCCCTTACATTTCGTGAACGTTCGGCTAGTTCTACCATCATTACAGTGTCTTACAGAAAAACAATGTCAGTTATATGGTTATAGAACTCCATGACTTAAACCATCTTACATACACACATACATACGTAATTGGTTATTACAACTCTTCAGTCAAGATTACAACTTAGTTTCTCACACCACTTGTTGTGTGTTCATTTATTCCATGAGTGGCGGGACCTACAGTTTAAAGTCGACTCCCAGCGACAGATTTTTGAGAAAGTTGTCATGGCAATTTTTCATTTACTTTCAAAGTTTTTGCTAGAAATCTGCGGAGAGAAAGATCGCCAAAGAAATATTTTTTCATGGCCTCACGCCTAATAGTAACACTTACAACACATTACCTACTAGACTACGGCGACTTCAAGTCCCTTACATCTGCTGTGTTCATGGTAGTAAATAATGTGCGGAGGGCCATTAAGAAACTGCTTAGTATCCAAACAGGCGTCAGTGATTTCCGTAATCATTAGTCTTCTGTTAACTTGTGACAACAAAATCCAGAATATTTCTTTATATGGGGTTTGAATATACATACATACATACATATATATGGGATTTGAACTGTGGCTTCACGCCTAATAAGCCAACACACCACCTACTAGACTACGGCGACTAGTAAAACCGTCTTAGACTGCCTTATTGCAAAAGTGTGGATATGGCCAGTTGATCTTTTTGTTGGGTTCGTCATGATGGCTGGGACAACTTGTATTATGTAATGACATCTGCTACTTTGCACATAATTTCACTTACAGAAAAAGTACCGTATGGTTGAGTTGGCGGCAACTAAGGTCAAATTAAAGATCAGATCTTTTGAAAAAAAAAACAATAAATATCCAAAGCGCCTTGCGATCCAATAGTATTCTTGAAGATGTTGTTACTATCATTTATATCCGCTCATTTTGACTCTTATGTCATCAACAAGAGAATCGAAAAGGAAAAGCATGCGTATTAAGTGCTTAATTCAGTATGGAGTTGCTCCAAATTCACTACCGGGGCAAACGGCCAAATATTCAGTACCACTTGCATGTCCATAAGGTAGTATGCATATGGGATATGAAATGATGCATCATATGGTGATTGTTTAAGAAAATATAGAGCAGTGCCTAGACAATGTACGAATTTTTGCTGCGTCTTGTAACCACGAATTGTCTTATTGGATTGCTATTTTATTGCTCATAAAGCTATACAAGAAATTTGTGAAGGATCATCTAATTTTGTGTTCACATTTATCGTTCACTGTATCACTCATACGTTTATAGACATTGCCATATTGTGCTGATCCTGTGCAGTTTGTATTTGACATGTAAATTCGTATTTTTCTACATTTCGTCAAGGAAGAAAAATCGGAAAACGAAATATGTAAGCGGAAGAAGAAAAATATTTTTTAACAATTTTCATTTCTATCATACATATGAACATATACACTTTTTAATAAAACCAAATTCAAATTCTTTTCTATTCTCTTTCATTTCCAATTGAACGGGGTACGAATAATTTTATGAACTGCCAACAATTCAAATTCCAATGAAAATTTAAACTCGTCAGTGGTGTAGTACTAATAAGACTTCAAAATATCAATGTCATCAGTTTGACATGAATTGGATTTAAACGAAAAGAAAAGAGAAAACGAATATTTTTACCATTTTACGTGTAATGGCACACATAATCGAATTATAGGGCGAATGTTTCAGTTGTGTAGGAGTAAAACTGAAAAGGAATACCAATATTCTTTACAAACCCTGTGTATAATGAAATTCATTTTCATTATGAATTAAACTTTGTCTTATTAGGGCTTCATTAAACGAAATTATTTCACTCTCATGATCCATCATTATGTACAAACGCTTCTACACATATTGATTGTGTGATAATCATGCACAGAATTTAGCTGTTCATTCATCCTTCCAATGAATTTTCTTAAATTACATCAACTAATTGCAATCAATCAATTAGAAAACACAAAAACAGGCAAATAAAAGCCATAAATTAGTGTAAAACATTTATTTCAATTTATATAAAATTATACATTCTATAACGAGGGTTGGCTTGAGTTTGGCAAAGAAAAATTAACATTTTTATTATATTCCACCTTTGAAACTCACTTTTGTATTTATTGGCTAAAGAAAGTTTCATTTATTTTTAAAATATGTTTTAATTTCGTACTCATTTATATGCAATAGCAATTTCTAACATGTTACGAATCACTAACAGGAAAATATATTTAAGTGTTGGAACTAGAAATTCTTTTCAGTTAAGGATAAAATTGTATACCCGTAGCAACAATTCAATAAAATTTTCGAATCTTTTAGGAAACATAAGTCAAACCCGCCGTAGATCCCGCCACTCATATATAAAATTAACACACACAACATAAGTGTTGTGAGAAGCTAGGTTGTAATTCTGACTGAAGGATTGTAATGACCAATTATGTATGTATGATAGCCATCTTAAACAATGTGCTCTGTAGGAATGTACTGGGTTGTTATGTAGGAAAACTTTAGTTATTGTGTCCTAATCTATATCAGAAGTTTGCGATGTCTGTGACCTTGCTGAACGTTGAAATCGCCTTTGTCTAGTAGGTAGTGTGTTGTCTTATTAGACGCCAGTCCGTGCTTCAAAACATCTCGAGCAAACCGACAAATGGAAAGTATTTCTTTTGGTGTCTTCCTTTCGGCAGACTACTAGCAAAAAGTCTGGAAGTAAAATGAAGTTGCCATGAAAAGTTTCTCAAAGGTAGGTCCCGTCGTTCATAGATAAATTTAATACACACACCAAAAGTAGTGTGAGAAGCTAGGTCGTAATCCTGACTGAGGGTTTGTACTGACTATGTATGTATGTATGTATGTATGTATGTATGTAATATCTTTGGGCCTGAAGAAGAAAGTCTAATTCACTCGACTGAGGTACATAATCTTAATACGCTTTAAACAGCTGAACTGTGTATATATTTTTTTTGAAGTCGCCGTAGTCTAGTAGATAGGGTGTTGGCTTATTAGACGTAAGGCCACGGTTCAAATCCCAGGTCTGACATCAAAACGAAATTTGAAAAAATATTTTTTCGGCGACTTCCTATCAGCAGATTTCTGGCAAAAACTCTGAGAATAAATTAAAATGGCATTATTTATTGTGTTTGTAGCTTAACGTTTAGAGCTTAAACTTAAATATTATGAAAGTGTTCTTTTTTTGGAGGAACTTATTGGTTTTCCTACTTTTCTGCAAATAAATTATAATTTAAAAGAAATGTGGTATATATTTCCTAAAGAAAGTAAAACATTTGACAGCAGGTTCCATAAGATGTTTAAAAAATTGTGTATCATGTTATTGAGAATAAAGAAATTGTCCCTATTATTTCTTCCAACACTGTTTATTTGATTCCTATTAATTTTTTTCATTTTCAAGTTGATTGATTTATTGAATTTGCATTTTTCCACAGCAAATATTTCACTAACAAACCGAAAATTAAATCCTAATTGTAAAGACATTGTAAGGATTATTATTGAAAAATGAGCAACAAAACTTAATCATAAATATACATATGTACATACAGTTTTTGAAGAATTCATTTACGAATTCCCTGGAATTCATTCAGATTCAATTGTCATTGTAATTGCCATTTTCAACATTACAATCATGCCAAGTAATTACCAGGCTTAGCATAAAAGTTAACAAATTCTATGGTAAAAAAATAATTACATTACATGACATTACATTATAAATCAAATGTTCTATTTCATGAAAATAATACAAATATTTTAAATTTCTAATCACATATTCACTCGTTAGTAATTTTGCAAAAATTTGCCTAATTTTTCTATCGAATATAAATACCCTGGCTTAGAAGGCTTACAATAGCAATTAAACAGAATATCTAACATTAGCGTTTAACTGGTATTGTGGTTAAATAATAATAATTGTTATTGTTATTTTACATACACAGGATATTTTTTGCAGTTGTTAGCATTATTGTTATTGTCGGTTAATTTTATTCCATGTAAACACCAGAGACATTTAGACTACACATGAACGAACGAATAAAACTAAATTCTCAAAATATTTTAATATACCGGGTGGGCCATCTATCGGTTTAAATGTGAACCATCAGCTATTTCGGATCTGGCAATACTTATATCATTCTATTCTGTCACAAAGTTTAGTATATTATCCCCATTGAACGTAATGAATCGATTTACGCTTGAGCAACGTTCGGATTGATTGGAAATTTCTCTCAAAGACAGTTGGCGGGAAGTTGCACGAAAATGTCGTAGACAATTTGGTCGCAGAGAAGGACCACCAGTGCCTGGTATACGCAAGTTTATAGCCAAAGTTCGTATAACTCTTTTCATTCTTGACGCACCAAGACGCGAGCGTGCTCGTACAGTGTGTACACCCGAAAATATCGGAGCTGTGGCTGAGAGTGTGCGTGAGAATTCGTCAACATCAACGATTAGTTGATGTTCTCAAGAATTAAACATTTCACACACCAGTTTACGTCGAAATTTCCAAAAAATTCTGGATAAGACGCCTTACAAAGTTCAATTGGTTCAAGAATTGAACCCACATGACCATTTGCTTCGTTTTCGCTTCGCTAGATGGACCAAAGAGAAACTGAACTATCATACTGATATTGCAAAAAATCATCTTTTCGCATGAAGCTCATTTTCATCTTAATCGTTAATAACCAAAATTGCCGTATTTGATGCTCAGAAAATCCACACGTAGTCTTACAAAAACTAATGCACCTATTACCAGTGACTGTTTGGTGCGGTTTGTGGAGCGTACGCATCATTGGTCCATATTTCTTTGAAAATGAGGATGGCGCAACTTTTACGGTCAATGGAGACACCTATCGCACCATTATAAACGATTTTTTGTACCTGTTCTTCATTGCATGGTCATGAACGATGTTTGGTTTCAACAGGGTGCTGTAACTTGCCACACATCTCATGCCACAACCGATTTATCGCAACAAACATTTGATGTCCGTTTAATTAGCCGAAATGGTAATGTCAATTGGCCGCCAAGACACAGTTGGACTATTTTTGTTAGGGGCCGTTACAGAAAAGTGTTATGTCGACAAATCAGAGACAATTAAGCATTTGAAGGCCAACATCCGTGATGTCATTGCCGAGATACGGCCCCATAAACTCAAAGAAGTGAACCAAAATTGGTCCAATCGATTGGACCTTACAGTACGTAAGGCCAGCCGCGGCAGCCATGTGAATGAAACAATATTCCATTTCTGACCGGAAAAATTTTATTTCACAACAGAGAAATAATTTTGGCAAAATTTCAAACCGTTTTTTAATGCATTTTGAAATTCAAACTGGTCCACCATTTATATATAAATAAGATTTGTATTGGAAAGATTTTTAATTGGGTTCAGAAATAGAAAGGTTTAATTTTTCATATTCCCAGTTGTGTATTTGAAATATCTTCCAAATCACCTATAGTCAAGCTTAAATATTATAGCCATGCTAGAATATTATTAATTAAGCGAATTTAAGTTGTATGTGTGGACTTATGTGTATGGAAAACAAACTTGAAAACGCTCAAAATTCTACACATTCATGGGTCAATGACCACATCATAGCAGCTACAGTAATCCTACGATTTACTTCGCCTCGATTAACGTTGTTTCGATTTACGTCGTCAAATTTTTTGTTCCCTCTAACTTTGCGTCATCATTCGATTTCCTTCGCCTTTTTTTGCAACCAACTGCGACGTAAATCGAGGAATTACTGTACTTCATACACTCTCTACTCAGTTATTTATTCTCAAACGTTCCGGTATAGCCATACAGACTATGCAATGCAATGTACTCAAGTACTCACTTGCGTTTGGCTACAATAATAACAAATACTTCCTAGTACTACCACCACTAACACGGGTTACAACATTAAATCTGGCAAAACAACAACCATCACTGGCAGCCAACAATATCAATACCGACATCATCGTTTGGTACTTGGTTATGTTTGCAGACTGACGATGATTGACGACATTCAAGAAGTTCAACAGCAACAAAGTTGGTTATATTACGAGTGCACGAGTGCTTGATAGTACAAACAAAGGATGTTGGCTGCCATACATGCAGTCATACAGAGTAATTCATTTACGGGTGTTCGATTGTCGGTAATTTGGTGTTAAAAATTTTCTGGCTCATCATCTTTCAATATGAGTGATCATACCCTATCACTTGCCATATTATTGGCTTATTATTGTTATCAATTCCGTAAATATCTTCAATTCCTGCATCTCTTTGTTATACCCGTTTATTGCATACTGCCTTGTCTTGTTTGCCTGTACGTTCTAAAATTTGTGTGTTTACAAATGTAAATAACAATTCGCATCTTGTTGTTGTTGCATTTGTTATTATTTATTCCACATGGCAGTCACCAACTGTTACGCTTCTTCTGCTGTGAAATCAAACGGTTGTATAACCAAAGCAAAAATCCAAGACTTTTTATGTTAACAGCAGCCAGCACAATGATGCATTACATACATGTTGCAGGTACATTGTAATGTAACATGTTGTAGTTTAGCCAAAGGGGAATACCATGTGTATGATGTATTGTAGTTACTCTTTACATTGTAATTTATTTATTCGACTTTATTATGTTGTTGCAAATGAAGAAGAAGACAACAAATAAATTGCAACATTTCCAAGAGAATTTGTTTAGGAAAATTTAGAGACTGTGGATGCCATAGTAAATTTTATTTTTATGCGGAATTCGTGGCATGTGTAATTAAAAATTATACTTATACGACATGTGGTTTCCAAAGGACGATGTGACGTGTCACACAGCTCATGCCACATTGGATGTTCTACACGAGCGATTTAAGAGCATAGTCGCCTCACATGGAGGTGATCAGAACTGGCCATCGAGATCATGTGATTTAATTTTGAAAGACCTTTTGCTTTGGGGTTTTCGTAAGTAGCAAATGTATGCGAAAACACAGCGGTTCTCAAAACAAATATTACTCATGTCATCGAACAAGTTAAGCCAGATTAGTGTGCCATTAGGTTTAAGTTTAGGTCGTAGTGGTAGCTTTGATCATGTCACAAAGCTCACTTGAGCGCGTATAGCGGCCCGTTGTGATACCACGGGTGAACGCAGTCCCTGTGCTGACCAAGTTCCACCCATACCAGGGAGGACGAAGAAGTTGGTCAGCACAAGGGCTGCTCATCAGAAGAACGACTACTCCAAGCTGACAAACCAGCCAGAAAGTTTAATGAATGAAGCTATATCCTTGATATCAATAGATTATAGCTCCGTCAAGCTGACAAGAAACGGAGAGTCAAATAATCTATTCCTGCATCTATCAAGTGACGGACGCTGACAGAAGAAGTGGATCACAGTCTCTTCTTCCTCAGCAACCTTTCCGCGTGTCTGCCCATAACGCAATGGCCCGTAAGCATGGCCACTGTGGTTGAGATGATGTTACGACCAAGCCCAAGAAACTGGTTTGTACGCCTACTATCCATCAAGGGCCAGGTGAGTCTAGCGATGGAGCAGGACTCTTCATTGACCCAGGATAGGTTGACGTCTCGAAAGAATTTCCGCACAATAGCCAACTTGAATGAGGCAAGTGGCATGCCTAACTCAATCAAAGACGATTCCGGAAGGAGTGCACCAGCTCTGGCGAGCTCGTCGGCCCTAAAGTCCCCCTCTGCTGCAGCAGTAAGCAGCACATGCCGCCCTACGCGCCCTAGCAGCCAGATTCGGCCCTCAGTTGAGCTTGGGATCGAGGATCAGGCCCAGATATTTGACCTCGGAACTCAACATGATCTGGTTCCGCGTATGCTGGGAAGGGAGAAGGTCGAAATTTTGTATCTCCTAGTGAAAAGAATCGTATCGGTCTTGGAGGGGTTAATAGACAGTCCAAAATCCCTACACCAGTCCAGTACAATTGACAGCGCCAGGTTCAATTTATCCGACAGCGTCTGCGGACAAATTCCCGACGCAGCAATGGCAATGTCGTCAGCGTAAGCTATGACTTCATTGCCGGCGTGTTCCAGCCCCCTCAAGAGTGAGTTGACTTCAAGGTTCCAGAGAAGTGGGGATAGAACACCGCCTTGCGGTATTCCTCTACGAACCATTCTCTGACAATGTGTGTCCCCCACTGTGGAGGTTACTATCCTCGACTTGAGGAGAAACTCGATAAACCTGACCAGATTCTGTGCCAGGTTGACAGAGCCAAGAGCCCTAATTATGGCGTCCGGGTCGACGTTATTGAATGCACCCTCGATGTCTATCAAAATGGCCAGAGTGTATTCCCTAACGTGCATGGACCTTTCCACCCGAGAGATAATGGAGTGTAGAGCAGTCTCTACAGATTTACCCCTCGTGTACGCAAGTGTGCCATATTTATTGAAGAATTCCCATTTGGAACGCACTCCATCCAGAGAAAACCGTGCAGACATTCGAACAATACTGTATTCCACTAATAATAGCATCAATAGTTCTCTTAAAAGAATAAAAAATGTCGATTATATCTTACACACACCTTGTTATATTTAAATTGTAATATAGGAAGCACTTAAAAAAGATCATATATAAAGGAAAGTACATGAAACTCTCCATACGCTGTCCTAGAAGAAGCGTACATTCATGTGTAGCGTTACTGTAAATAGGAGGATAAATTTTAAAATTTTTTTAGAAAATATGCCACTGAGGTGATATTTAATACAGGACAAAGATACTAACACTCCATTAGAGCCATAAAAACGTAACTTCAGAAAAACAAGTACCCATAACGAAAGGATTTCCTAACCCCTAGACCTAAATGTAATTGATCACGTATGGGAACTCCAAAAAAGCGAAATTGTTTCTATTTTTCTGTACAAAAGTTACCAAATTTCTATTCTTAAGTCCGTCCATAATACTTCAAGTTAAAATGGTAATTTTCTGAATTAAAATTTTAATTTTCATACAGAAAAAATTTTTTTTTTTTCAAAACTTTTTATTACAAACTAAATTTTATTTTTTAAAAAATATTGCCGTATTTGAAGCACTTTATGAAACCACTACTGTTGTAGACGAGGCAAATGTATTAATTATAGCAGCAGGAGTAGTGTGGATGTTTAAGTGATTTCAGCTGTTGCATCATAACAATCCTGCAAATACTCTTTAATGCTGCAAACAAATAGAAAAAGTATAAAAATGATTAAATTTTCTGCTCCTTGTTTTAAAACTTTTTCAATGATTTCGTTCAGTTGGTCTATTAAAAAAACAAATGACATCATCATGAAAAACGTAATGTAGCTCAAACAAAAAACTGTATTAATTTGATAACAAAAAAAAAAAAAGAAAACACCACAAAAACCTGATGCACAAAAACATGTTTCAGAGATAAGCTGACTGCAAATATTTAAATTACACTGAAAGAAAAAATTTAATGAAATTAAATACGAACAAAAACGTACAAAGTTCTATGAAATATTTTAATTTAATATGGTTTTAGCATTTTCTTATTCTCTTCACTCTTTTTCTTTTTTTTTGGTTATTAATAAGCCGGAAAGAACATTTTTCAAATCAACAGATTTAGGTATGTATGTTTCAAAACTTATATTACATTTTTTACTAGATACAGTGGTGGCCTTTTAATTAGAAACGACTTAGCAACATGTATGTTTGTTAATTTGTTTTACAGTTTTCACTGTGTACCTGGGATCAAAGGCTTTGTTTGGAGGACGTCTTACATACGTTTTTCCATCAGATTGGGACAAATTAAACTTAGATTCGTCACTCCAGAGAACTCCGTTCCAGAAACATCGTTTCTAATTATAAGGCCACCACTGTATATACCGTAGTCGCCATAGTCTAGTAGATAGTGTGTTGGCTTATTAAAACACACATTTTTAATAAAACGAAATATGAAAAAAATATTTCTTGGGAAACTTTCTTGCAGCAGATCTCAGGCAAAAATTCTGAGGGTAAATAAAATTGTACGTCATATCTGGGTAATTCAGTCGTATACTAACATATAATAGGAGGAAAACTAAATGGAAGTAAATGGAGTTCATTGTGGAGACCGCTTGATACTAAATTCTTGTTATATTCAGCGATGATGGTTACAATGATGCTAGTCTACATGCTTTGATTGATCAACTCGTGTAAAGTAGTGAAACAAGAATATTTAAGTCAGCTGTCGCTGGTAATAAGTATTAAACGAAGTGGTAGAGGTAACAACCCAATACCGAAAATAAAAGAAATATAGTCGATATAGAGAAAATAGAAGAGCTTTCCCATATCCCATCGAAAATGTGAAAATGCAGGCAATCTCAACAGCTTTGGCCATTATTTAAAGGAATATAAAGCGAAAAATATTATTGTCATCTGCAAACAGAGATATTGAAGTCGCCGTAGTCTAGTAGGTAGTGTGTTGGCTTATTAGACGTAAAGTCAGGGTTAGAGCCCCAGGCCAAACATCAAAACAAAATACAAAAAGTATTTCTTAGGCGACTTCCTCTCAGCAGATTTCTGGCAAAAAAAGCTCTTAGAGTAAATACAATTGCCATGAAAAGTATCTCAAAAAATCTGTCGTTCGGAGTCGACTTTAAACTGTAGGTCCCACCACTCATATATAAAATTGACACACTCAACATAATGTGGTGTGAGAAACTGGGTCGTAATCCTGACTGAAGGATTGTAATGACCAATTATGTATGTATGTAGGTATGGTTTTATCATTTTCCTCTCGTATTCACTCTTTTTCTTTTTCTGTTATTAATAAACCAATATTTCTCTCTTAAGAGTTAGTTGTTTTTTTTAGCATCTGCAGGTATATGTGTGCTTCGAAACCTCTATTACTTCAATTTTTTTACTAGATTAACACGGTTAATACTTTCAAACCCAACGGCTTCCAAATATTTTTCCAAATTCGTTCTGAAAAATTCCATTAGTAGTTTTTATATTGAAGTTTATTTCAGTAGATGAAGACTACCTCTACCTCGTACATTCATAATACCTACTCTTGGTAACTACCAGAGATCAGCAATGAATCGCTTTTTCGCTACTCATAAGTACTCATGAAATTTTGAGTATGAGTGAGTCAACAGTATTGAAATCCAACTACTCTGGTTCATTCGTACTCAGTACAACATTGATTTATAAGTACAAGTTGCAATGAGTATGAGTACAACTTTGACATCAAACTCATAACATTCGAAATATGTGTGATTCATACGCCTACTCATTCAGATTTATAAATCATTCATCAAAATGGACAGTCTTAGTTGTTGTTGCATTTACACAAAAAGAAGAAAGAAAAAGCCAAAGACAGTAAGCAGAGAAAACACACAACCTTCTTGTGAGTATTGTAGTGTTCGTACGCGAATCATACTTATTTTATGATTCGTGTATACGGTGATTTATGGAGAGTCGAAATCATATTGTTAAGTATAAGTGCCATGAGTATTTCAAACTTTGAATATGAGTAGTATGAGTACGACATTAAAATAAGTATGAATGCGTATTAGTATCAGAAATTTTGAGTATGATTAGAATCATACACATCGTTTTGAATACTCATTGCTGATCTCTGGTAACTACCCAATACCGCCGATTAAAATATTACAAAATATTCAGTGTAGATAGAATAGAAATTTTTTTCGAAGGCAATCTTCATTGTCTTGGTGTTTAGTTAAAGGAATATAATATAAAAATATTACTGTTATCTACAAATAAAGATAAGAAGTAGAGTTCGAGATAACAGGAGGCTCAAAGCGAAAGCGAGATTATCTGTAACGGTGTCATATGATCAATATCCCACTTAGCACGTAAATTTGAGGTTAAAGATTATCGGTATTTTTAAATTTCACTATCATTTTCATGTGTTGTCGTTATCCATAGTCTTGGGCAGAAACTTTGAAAAGTAGGACTGTAAGACTTCTGTAGTACTTCATCAGATATGGTATTTCGATAAATCATAATCTATATATTATTGACCAATTATGTTAAAGTAGCGCGATCTCTGATAGTCTAGTGGGTAGTGCACTAAGCTATTGCTTGAGGTTTCGATTCCCATCTGGTCTGTTACACTTCACCGAGCATATGGTATAAGTTACTCAGCCCGTAAATATTTAAATATAATTTGTAAGTAATAAATAAATAAATAAAATAAATATGTTACTGAAGTGATAAAGCGTTCAAACATTGTTTTACGTCGTTTAGTATTTTTGAAATTAAGAGCCTCTGCAAGAAAAAGGGGAACTCTAACCTTTGCGTCATTCATTTTTCAAAAGCCTTATTCTCCTATTGATGTGAATATATTTTAGTTATGTCAACAGTTTCCAGCTTGTCGATATGAGTCTAGTCCTTATGAAAAACTTTATGTAAATCTTATTTTCTTTTAAAGGTAACAAGAAAAAGAAAAACTATACAAATGCGTGCAGAATTTAGTTTTCAAAACTATATTACAACTAAAGAAAAGCATACAAAAATTATAAAAGAGATCCACTACGATAAACACGTATAAAGTTACACTTTCTTTCATAAAAAATCAGCATATTGAACAAACAAGACTTTGAATAAAGAAAGTTTAAAAAATAATGAATAATTCTTGTTACAAAAGTTTCGATTCTTTTCTATTTTTCTTATTCAGTAAGAGGCTTTTCATGCAAATTCTCTGTTTAAGAGAAGCAAAGTTTCTATTCAACAATACAATAAATTTTTCCTTTTCGAAGAAACATTTTTCTTGTATCAACAAGAAATGAAAAATGAGGAAATAAATTTCACAAATTCACTTGCACTTTTATTTCATGTGACCTTTATTTAATTTTTCATTTCTTGACCTACTGGCCAAACGCTAATTGGATTTAACCAATTGCTGTCGTCTCTAAGAATCTCGGTGTGTTTTTGCATCATTGAATTTTGCTTTTCTCTCCTTTCTTCCGTTTGTCTAATTCCTTTAGAGCCCTTTTCCAAGTGAAATCCTTGATAAGAATAGAAGAACAAGTAAAGAAAGAAACTAAAAAGTTGCTGTAGAAAACAAAATTAAATTAATTTGTGTAATTTGCTCAAACATCACTTGTCCGCTAATTAAGGTCTTGCACGTTAAAAGCCCCTTCGAGCACGTAAAAGTGGTAAAGTGTTTGGAAAGCGAACTAGAGGAAGCAATTCTAATTTCTTTTTCTACTTTCTCGTACTCTCTACAGAACAAATAGAAAAATTTTCTGTTCCATTTTAAATTATTCGACGTGAACACAAAATTCCGTGAAAAAAGTAAATTAAAAGAGTATTTTTTTAATTTAAAAAATCAATTTCGTTACTAATTTAAGAATAGTTTTATAAAAAAAATTGCTGGAAATAGTCTTTCACTACAAAAAGCTACAAGCTAGGGTCATCTCCTTAAGGCTCATTGGTTTACACTTAATATCACATTTGAGCGGTGATACTCAGTAAGCATAGAGAAAGTAAGAATAGACAACGTAAGCATAGAGAATGTAAGCATAGAGAACGTAAGCATAGACAACGTAAGCATAGAGAATGTAAGCATAGAGAACGTAAGCATAGATAATGTAAGCATAGAGAACGTCAGCATAGAGAACGTAAACATAGAGAACGTAAGCTTAGAGAACGTAATCATAGAGAACGTCAGCATAGAGAACGTAAACATAGAGAACGTAAGCTTAGAGAACGTAATCATAGAGAACGTCAGCATAGAGAACGTAAACATAGAGAACGTAAGCTTAGAGAACGTAATCATAGAGAACGTAAGCATAGAGCACGTAAGCATAGAGAACGTAAGCATAGAGAGCGTAAGCATAGAGAACGTAAGCATAGAGTACGTAAGCATAGAGAACGTAAGCATAGAGAACATAAGCATAGAGAACGTAAGCATAGAGAACATAAGCATAGAGAACGTAAGCATAGAGAACATCAGCATAGAGAACGTAAGTTTGAGAATCATAGAGAATAAGAAGTATTTGCTAGGCACATGAATGCGACAGCTACAGTATGATTTTAAATTAAGGTTTCTCATTCCACGCTAATAATTTACTCCCGCATTTGATATTTTAGTGTTTTTTATTGTATTTTGACAACGACTTTAAATCATAATAAATCTCCTACAATCTCGCCTTTTTCTAAACTAATTGCAACTTATTTATTTCCGTTTAATTTTTCATTTTTTTTTTTATTTCTTATTTCTATCTTTCTGTTCTACTTTCGTTTTTCAAACAATCCTGCATTTGAATTTTCTAAAAAAAGAACGAACTAAAATAGAAAGAATAGAAGGAAATAAAACGTGATTAAATCAAATTATCATTCATTTATAAATCCATGAAGCAACAGCGCAAATGAAGTGATAATTTGATAAGAAAAATAAAGATTTTCATCTTTTCTACTGAATGCAACATATTTTTCACTTTCAACACTTCTTTTCGTGATATTAGGTCAGAACGTTTGCCTTTCCTTTTGTAGTTTTTATTTTGCTTTTTATTTTATTTGTTCCTTGAAGGTGCCACAGAGCATTTTTTCCACCATCTTACAATTTCTTTTCTTGATTTCCACTTTTTTATTAACAGGTCTACTGTAGCAAACGCAAGTACAGGCACCCCCTTCAAAACGAAATATGAATAAATAAGATTGCCATGAAAAGTTTTTCTAAAATCTGTCGCACAGAGTCGACCTTAAACTGTAGGTCCTGCAACTCATGTTCAAAATTAACACACAACGTGAGTTTTGTGAGAAGCTAATCCTGATTGACGGCTTGTAGTGACCAATTACGTACGTACTGTAGCATTCAGCAGGATGTTAGAGTTTGCCATCAGTAACAAAATTGAAACTAAGCCCTCTGTAACAACATATTGATCTTTTCAGTATTGAGAAACTTTACTTATTGAGTTTCATTGAAAATTCATTGCGATTTTCAGAAAACCATTTCAACGTAAAACCTTATCATTTCTTATAAGGCAGTTGCAATGATAAGTATTTATCTTTACCAAGATATTACTTGATTGGTAATTACAACCCTTTAGTCGGGCCTAGTTTCTCATGTAGCAATGGACCTCTCCGAATCTTTTGATACCGTGCGAGGTTTCAGGCAAAGTTATGCCTTATCATGCAACCTCTTCAACTTCATCATGGAGAGTGTTCTGCGGAAGGCGGGAGTGCATCACAGTGGCCGTACTTTCCAGAAAAGTGTGCAGTTGCTGGCGTACGCTCACGATATTGATATTCTAGGGCGTACCAAGCGAGATATTACTGTTGCCTTTGGTACTATTGGAACGGAAGGCTATTAAGTTGGGTCTGGCAGTAAATGATGGTAATACGAAGTATATGCTGACAAGTAGAGACGTGCGGCGTATTGATTCTCAGATTACAGCCAATACGGCCGGTCAAGGAATTCCTCTATCTTGGCTCCGCCGTTACCACAAAAAAAGATCAATCGAAGCATCACTCTTGCCAACAGGTGCTACAATGGTTTCAATAGGCAATTGAGCAACAGAGACCTCTCTCGTAGGACAAAACTAATACTGTACACGAGGCTCATCCTCCCCTTGCTTCTTTATGGCGCAGAGGACTTAACAGAAATTATTTTTCTTTTACATTTTTCTATCATTTTTTTTTAAACCTTTTTGTTTGTTTATGTTGTTGTTTATTAACAATTTCTTGTTATACATTGGCTCTCTTATTTCATTCATTTTTCTAAGTACAGTTTCTGCATTTTTATTGTCTTGATTGATTCACGCTGATGGAGAATGACTACCATTTCTTTTGAATGAACAAATAATTACCATTAAATTGAAAATCAATTTTTTTACTTGGAACTAGATGAAATGGAAATATTAATACAACAACTAAATAAATCTGAAAACATCAGGATTAGAGACCAAACTTCTGAAACCACTTATGTTGTGTGTGTTAGTTTTATACATCAGTGATGGAATCTACAGTTTAAAGTCAACTCTGAATGACAGATTGTTTTGAGAAACTTTTCATGGCAATTTTATTTACTGTCCCAGAGTTTTTGCCAGAAATCTGCTGCGAGGAAGTCGCCGAATAAATATTTTGTTAGAGACATCAGGGCTGGGGTTTGAATCGTGACCCACACACTACCTACTAGACTACGCCGACCAATGTAATCAACCACAAGATTTTCACACTTTCTAATCCTTTTACAGGAGATCAATCACCTGCTTAACTTCAGAAGCTTAATTATTGAAACGGGAACAAAGAAAGATGGTATAGAAGGTGGAGTATATACTTTGCTTGGTGAATCCTAAAGACAGTTTTCATAGACAAAAAGTGAGTAATTACTGGTAATCGTATAATAAGGGTGTATGCGAGGAAACTGGATAAAATTTCCAATTCCGGATTTTTGAGAAAATTTTCATGGCAATTTTATTTACTCTCTCAGAGTTTTTGCCAGAAATCTGCTGAGGGGAAGTCACTGAGGAAATATTTGTTCAAATTTCGTTTTTTTTTAGATCTTTGAACTGGGTCTTGAATCGTGAACTCGCGCCTAATAACCCAACTCACTACCCACTAGGCTACGGCGACTGAAGACTTGATAAAGTTTAATTTGTAACAAATTGCCGCTGATGTCTTTTGTCCAAATAGATATGGAAACTAGAGGTTTTCAAAACCAGTGATCTGAATAAACATTTTCTGCACCAGACTGACCACAAGCCTTTAGTCACATGACTTTTCTTATTATCAAAGGAATGTTAGATACACTTATAACCGTCATTTTCTAAAGACCATAGAAGATTTTCAATTAAAACAAGATATCTTATACAAGGCATCTGGTGTTTAACCTGAACTCAACGGTCCCATTTATAAGGTATCTTATTGTGAGATGCCTTTATTACCTCGAGATATGATTGCCGCCAGCATAACCATTAGGTTGTGATAAGGAGGGGCTGGACGAAGTCCTAATAAAACTTTGGAAGATCTTAATTTTCTAACATAATATCGTTCGTGATTTCATCTTTCAAAGAGCAACGCTTTACGAAACCGAACTATCATTCTTCTTTACACTTAAACGAAATGGACAAAAATACTTCTTTTCAATAGAGAATGGGCCGCTAAATGTCTACAAGTTTAAGGCACACAAAGTTCAGGTCCGTTTGTCTATCATATTACATGCATAATTGGCCATTACAACCCTTCAGTCAGGATTACGGCCTAGCTTCTCACACCACTCATGTTGTGTGCGTTAATTTTATACGTGAGTGGCGGGACCTGCAGTACGACAGATTTTTGAGGAGCTATTTCATGGCAGGTATATTTACTATTCCAGAGTTTCTCCCAGAAATCTGCTGAGAGGAAGTTGCCGAAGAAATATTTTTTCATATTTCGTTTTGACCTGGGGTTTTAACAGAGGCCTTGCGTCTAAACAGCCAACACACTACCTATTAGACTACGGCGACTTCTATGTCTAATCATATTAATGAGCATTTATTGCCACGCATATTTTTTGATGTTGAATGTTCTGACCAACGCAAGGCACAGTTTTGTAGTTGAGTTCGTCAACCATTTCTCAGAGCCACGAATAAAAACAAAAGAAACTCTTGTGCTTGCTGTTAAAATGACACGCTTACTTGAAAAAATTTTTTTATATTTTTTCGAATCACCAATTTCTCCTTTAACACTCATGCCGACTTTCACACCTTGAAAACGTCTTTTAAAACGTAAAGCAACCCTTTAACACTCATTCTGACTTTAACACTTTGAATGAAAGAGCCTCTCTACAGGCGGCATTTGAAAAAAAAAAATTTTCTGCTGCGTTTGTTTTGTTTTTCAGCTGTATTCACATGGCAGTGTAGCAGTGCAACAATAACAAGGTTAACGGTGCTGCTGTTGTTACAATATCAGCGTTTTGTTAATTTATGAACAGAAAAACAGCAATAGCAGCACAAGAAAAAGTCCTCAGCCGAACAATTGTTTTCTTTTGTTGCAGTTGGTTTCAATCCAAGACTGGTCGACATCATACCGGAGATTCTTGATAAAGAAATTGAATTGAATTGAGTTGAATCGTTTTTTAAGTGCATTGGGTTGGGTGATGGATGGTTTGAGATTTGTATTAAAGCAAGGCATTACAAAGTGTCTTTGGGTTTAATATTTAATTTTTAAAACCTCTTCAAAGGCATTTCCTTTTATGGTAATTGCAGTGCATGTCTACAGGCTTTGGTTGTTTATTTTTTACCTCATCACACATGCATTGTGATATTGAAGCAAGGGTTGTCATTCCTAAAAGTTTTTTGAAATCTTATTTTTTCATTACTTTCTCGGTAATTTCAATTTCCAATTTTGAATTTCACTCCGTATTTAAATTTTTTATTTTATTTCGAAAGTAACAACTGGAAAACAAAACTGTCTGGAATAAACTTTTCATTTCTCATTTTTTTGTTTCATTGATCCTGAGGTAACGATGCAATTACGTTAAAAAAATACGATACATTTAATAGTCGTGTGTATCGTTTTAAAGTTAATAAAGTTTGCGGTTTGTTTCTTTTGTTTTTATTGTAGCAACTTTTAAAATTTTTAAGGAAACTTTTTGTCAAATAAAAAAGAATTTAGTTCATTGGAAATTTGTTTCTTGTATTTTCGTGTGGTAAGTCCAAGGCAACTTTTACTAAAATTTTGTTGTCAAATAAAATTTTTGTAATAGAAATTGATATTTAGAATTAATTTTCTGAAAAGTAATAACATGAGTGCGGGGAGAACAAAAATTTTGTATTTTATTGTCTTTGTTTGAAAAACTTTTATTACACAACGAGTTTAACACTTTAAGCGACGTTAGTTTCAGAAAATTTTTATGAATTTGGATAAGATAGGAGGATTATTATAAACCCTATAGCGTTGTGAGCGATTACAGAACCTCAACTTTGCTACCTTGAAGATGTAATATCAGCATCAAAGAGCTCGGACGCACATATTGCCAAGCGAATAACAAACTCTAGTAGGTTGTGTATTGGCTTATTAGATGTGAGGCCTCGATTCAAACCCCAGGGCTGACACCAAAATGAAAATATAAAAAAAATATTTCTTTGGCGTCTTCCTCTCAGCAGATTTCTGGCAAAAACTCTGTGAGTGAATAAGACATTGCCATGAAAAGTTTCTCAAAAATCTGTAATTCGGAGTCAACTTTAAGCTGCAGGTCGCGCCACTCATGTATAAAATTAACACACACAACATAAGTTTTGTGTGAAGCTAGTTCGTAATCCTAACTGAAGGGTTGTAACGACCAATTGTGTATGTATGTATTGCCTTTCACAGACTTTAAGCAGTTGAGTGGATAATAATCGCGTGTATGTAAAAAGTGGGTCTTAAGAAGTTGAAACGAACCAAAGAATTAGAAAAATTTAATATTTCTTAACGAAATAATGAAACAAAACCCATGTTTAGAATGCACTTCTCGATTTTATTTTTCATCACTTCATACTACAGAAACAATTTTTTATCAAAATTTAGTTGAAATTCGAAGAGTCTCGGAAAAAGTTTACCAAGAAGTTTAATTTTTTTGTTCTAAAAATCATTCATTTACAGTGATAAACAATAAGTGTTTTTAGTTTATAACTTAAAATTGAAAAGAGTACTTTAAATAAATCCAAGCTATATTGAGCCTAGGGTAGGGTATTAATTTTTCCTTTTTTGTTTGAAATAATTTGCTTTTAATGATTTTTAATGGCAAAAGCATTTAAAAGCTTATACCAAAGTAAAATTGCTGTTGCTTTTATTTTTCTTTTTAGACGAATTTGCTTTCCTTGTCTTTTTTTTCGCCACTGGTCATTATGAAATTTTTATTACCATTTTTATTAATAAATCCCTTAAGGAATATTGTGAATGGCAAACAACAGCAAGAGCAGCATACAAAATTTTTAATTTCTTTTTTCCTCTTTTATTCCATTTCATTACTGAATCTCTTTGTGTTTTTTATTTTAAAACTTTATTTATAAATTTGATTTCCACTTCCTGCATCAACAAAAACACAAAATATCGTGCTTCTAAAGACTACATTCTTAAGCTTCTTGGCATTACGCTTTTGATGACGATGAAATTTTTTAATTCGACATTAAAAATGTCCTGTCATAAATATTTCGCAGTGAAGTTCTTTTTTACATATTTTTATGTATTCGAGCTTCCTCTCCTCTTTTTTTATTTATTTTATCACTCAACACATGTTTTTGGATGGTTAACTATGGGCAGCAGTGGGGCCTTTCTACACAATTGTAAAAAAATCTTTTTTAACGATTTTTTTGATGTGCTACAATATTAAAGCATGACAGCAGTGGTGCAATATTAACAAACAAACAAAAATATTTAAAACCTGTACTAAAAAATTTGTATTACAAGGAACTTAAAATAAAACAGAAGTCGCCATAGTCTAGTAGTGTGTAGGCTTATTAGACGTCAGGCCACCGTTCAAAAAATCGTAGATCAGACATCTCCAACAAAACGAAATATGAAAAAAATACTTCTTCGTCGACTGCCCTCCAGCAGATTTCTGACAGCCAATAAAAATTACCATGATAAAGTTTATCAAAAATCTGTCGTTCGGAGTCGACTTTAAACTGTATG
Source organism: Sarcophaga subvicina (assembly GCA_936449025.2). NCBI lineage: Eukaryota > Metazoa > Arthropoda > Insecta > Diptera > Sarcophagidae > Sarcophaga > Sarcophaga subvicina. The sequence goes on from OW388084.2 coordinate 29,388,227, forward strand.
TTCCGCCACTTACGGATAAAATTAACACAAACAACATAAGTGGTGTGAGAAGATAGGTCGTAATCCTAGCTGAAAGGTTGCAATGACCAATTATGTATGTATATATGTGTGTAAATAAAAGGTTCGAGATGATATAAGCATGTTAAAGTCCTTTGAATAGGAGCATTGCTAGAAGAAGACTGTTCCGAGTCGTCTCAACTCATCGAGCGACAAGTCTTTTTGCCATCAACTCCCCCGGTACACCCAATATGTCTCCCCCAAGATTATTGCCCTAATAAACCTACTGCTCGGTGTCTACAATATCAATTCCATGCACAACACCTGGTATGCACTCAGGTGTTTCATTTAGGAATGCATTAATGCCTTACAGGCTCCAAAAATGTGATTCGATGTTTAATTTTCATTGTTACAAGCTCTAAATGTTAAGCTTGAAATAAAATAAGTGCAATCTGAATATACAGTGCTCTGGTGAAAGATCAATAGTACATACATACATAATTGGCTATAAAATCCTTTCAGTCAGGATTACGGCCTAGTTTCTCACACCACTCATGTTATGTGTGTTAATTTTATACTTTAGTGGCGGGACCTATAGCTTGAAGTCCGAACGACAGATTTTTGAGAAACTTTTCAAGGCAATTTTTTATTTACTCTCAGATCTTTAGCCAGAAATCTGCTGAGATTTAGTCGCCGAAGAAATTTTTTTTCATATTTCGTTTTGATGTCTGACCTGGGGTATGAACTGTTGCCTTATGTCTAATAAGCCAATATACAACCTACTAGACTACGGCGACAATCTGCAAATCCTTTTTTCAATTTTCGTCTTTGTTCGATGATATTTCAGGTCCTTAGTAACCCAAATTCATAGCCTCAAAATTATATGAGTCCATCAAAATAGTTGAATCTACTTCGATGAGCCTTGTGGTTGAGAGTATGCACTTAATTTTCTCCTCGTTTACCATGAGGTCTACCAAATACACTTTTTCCAGTTAGCCGTAGAGAGCGGGCTAACTAAGAGAGAATCAAATAAAAAACGAACATCAAAGGATGGATAAAAATAAAAATTATTGGGAAGGAGTAGGATACAATGGACACATTTTATTATCATTTAATTAAATACATTACAAATATCAACATTGTTTTGTTGGTATCCCTATTATTCCATGACTTTTTACTGCTCAGCTCAGGATGAAACAAAAAACGAAAACTAAATACTAACCTTAGAAAGCGTCTAAGGATATAAAGAAAGCAACTAAGAAAATAAAGAAATGGTTGTTTAGACTTAAATAGTCTTTCAATTGTTAAAATATAAAAGTTTTAATTAATAAATGTTCGTATAAATTTTTTCGGTCAAATGACCTACAATTTGTAAATTTCATAGAAGTTTCCTTTGTTCTTTTTCTGTGTTTTGTATATACATACATATATATTTCGTTTACATCAAAATATTTTTAAAAATTTACAACAAATAAAAGCAGTTTTTACAAGTTTCAACTGTACCTATATAGCCACCACCATCATCCTGAGCACAGAAGTAAAGAATTTCTGTTTTTTACTCCAGCTTGATTGCATGGTTTTATGATTATCCTTCACACTCCTTTCTTACTCAAGTCTATTAAACTCCATAAGGTTAAGAATGAACTCAATGTGCTGTCGGAACATAAGACAAGAGAGCCAAGTGTACTATTGCTCCAGAATTTAATACAAGTCAATTTAACTTTTCTCAGTTGTGTCCTGTTAACACTTTTTTTATAAATTGTATCGATTGCTTCTCTTCTTTCATATTTGAAATTGTTGTTTTTATTTTTCTTATATTCTTGGTTTCTACAGAATTTCCTTAAATGACATTTAAAATTTCATTTAAAAAAATCTTGAAAATATGCTCTATTTTTGGACAATTGAATAATCTCTGAATTATTTATAAATTCAAAACATTTTTAATTTTTATTATTTGTTTTTAAAGCAATTTATTTACGTTTAACAATTTTTATTTGAATTTTTCTTTTTTAGATATTTTCTCTTGAGCCACAATGAGGTTTTCCAACTGCCACAATGAAATCAATTCAATTTCAATCAACAACAATAGAAGACAAGAGGTAGGCATTAGAAAGAAAAATGTTTCTTATAAAACTCATAACAAAAATAACAAAAACAACAAACAAAATAAGTAAAAACTCTTTTAAATATTCATGTCACAGAGGAAAATTTCTTTATTTACGTCTAAATGTGTTGAAAGGAAGAAGGATTGTAGGCTCTTGATAAAACTCAAAGGTCAGACTCCATACACGTATGATTACTAGTTTGATAGCACTACTGACGACACTTGCGTTTTGTTTGGATTAAATGTTGCACTCATACAAATTGCGTTCGCTTTAAGATAACACATCAGATAATCAACGTCAATAAGAGAATTCCAGGACAGACATCTCCAGTAAAACGAAAGTTGAAGAAATATTACTTCGGCGACTTCCTCTCAGCAGATTTATGTTAACAACCCAGAGACTTAATAAAATTTGCCATGAAGAAATATGACTATAGGGTTGCAATGACCAATTGTGTATTTGCGTATATGTATGTAAGAGAACTGGACTTCACTTGGATCTAAAACATGTTAAACTGCAGAGCTTATCTGTGTAAGTAGTAGCCAGGCTGTCTAGACATTATAATTTGCTGTAAATAAAGACAAATAGAGTCGCCGCAGTCTAGTAGGTAGTGTGTCAGGTAATTAGACGTAAGGCCACGATTCAAACCCCATGTCAGACATCAAATCGAAATATGAAAAAGTATTTCTTCGGCGACTTCCGCCCAGCAGATTTCTAGCAAAAACTCTGAAAGTAAATAAAATTGCAATGAAAAGTTTCACAAAAATCTGTCGTTTGGAGTCGACTTTAAACTGTAGGTCCCGCTACTCATGTATAAAATTAACACACACAACATGAGTGGTGTGAGAAGCTAGGCCATAATCCTGACTGAAGCATTGTAATGGCCAATTATGTGTGTATGAATGTATGTAGACTGCAATGTTTATAGTGTTTGGCGTACAGATATAACACTCGTAGTAGAGCAAATCTTATCCCTTATGCCTCTGTTGTAGAGACTAACATCAGTTCTAACAGATGAAATAGGGTGCTGAATCGTAATACTAGTACAGGTCAGTATGTGAATGAATTTTTGAATTTCCTACCTATTCACTTAAAGAGCCATAGTGCTCCTGTTACCAGGCCTCTATCAGATGAATTTATTTAAACCGTTTATAACTGACACAGAATGGAATACAACTCTCATGTATGGGTTGGTGCCTCAACGTCTATTTTGCGGTTTCTTGACCGGGTACAGGAGTGGCCATAGTATCTCGTTAATGACGGTAGTGTATCCAACTCCATTGAATCATTGGAGCATCGTTGCATAAGGGGACTTTTTCCCGAAAATCATATATTCCTACATAACGCTTGTCTTTTTTGGCCAGAACATCTGCATGTGGTCGATTGGCCAGTGGATCGCACACTGCAAATACGGTTTTTAGTCGAACTATCCCTATGTGGAACTCAATTCCTGCAGAGCTCTATCCTGTTACTTATGGTATAAAAATATGCAAGCCTGGTGTCCATAATTTATTATTATTTTATTAGGTTATTGAGGAGTTGTAATTTTTCAGCTTTTAAGGGGTTAAAAAGGAATAAAATAGAGAAAAATCATTACAGGTATTCGAAAGTAACTTGAAAATACAATACTTTACTCCTTGTTTTTACTAACTAACGTAAATTTCAAAGCTTAAAGTGTACTAAAGTAAAGAATATGATGTAAATTTTTAATTTTTAAAAATCTTCAAAATAAGGGCAAAAATCTGGGAGCTATGATTGTGAGGCCAATCGCGGCAGCCATATAAATGGAGTAAGAATCTATTACCAACCGGAGCAGTTGTATTTGACAGCAATATAATAAATTTATCAAAATATTAAACTATTTTAGTTTTATTACATTTTTAAATTTAAACTTTTAATTCGCCAACCCATTATATTTACTCACATTATGCTCAATTTAATATATATGTTAAATTCATAATGCAGAGAACATATGTGACGTATGAGTTATATTTAATTTCATTAGTTTCATACATGACAAAATCGAAGTTTGTTTATTGCATACTTTTAAGGGTAATTAATTCAGTACATGTAATACGATGCGTATGAGTAATATTATTCAAATACAATTAAAAAGAAAGTATACCCCACAGATTTGGAATTAATATAATATATTATATATATATTATATACTATATTCTAGTAGATAATACATCATGACCTGTATCGTTATAGTCTGTATCTTGAACATCTTCACAACAAAAAAATTAATTTGGCTAAATTTCAAACCGTTTTCTGTTTTATTGCAGTTTTAAATATAAAATTTTAATTGGCCCAGCGGGTCTAATGGTCTCATGTCCATCGTCCAATCTAATAAATATTTATTCACAAAGCTATAAAGTCCCATTTCTAAACGCTTCCTATTTAGTTTAAATAAAGGAAAGTGTGTGTTGGGTGTCAATAATATTTTTTTATTCATTTGAAATAGCAATTATGTGTGGAATATAACATTGTTTAGAAGACCATGACAGACTTTTATCTGGGTGGATCGCATTCAAAATGTCAAATTTTCCATGATATCAGGCCAAGTTTTATTGATGGCATGGGTTCTGTTAGGCTTGAGAACAGTTGTAGTTTGCGGTTTATTCGCATACAACTGCAACTCAAGAAAACTTCTCAAGCTAAGGTCACCTCCACGTGAGATTAACATGCCTTCAAATCGCTTGTGCATGATACCTAAGGTGGCATGAGCTGTGTTACACGTAACATCGTTCTGTTGAAACCATTTGCCGCTGGTGGCTAGATTATCTAATTCAGGCCAAAAGAATTTTGAAATATCATAGAAATATGGACTTATGTTGGTGCCAGCCCAAAATATAAAGCAAATTGTAAGTTTTTTGAGATTTATTGGATATATTTTCGGCCATAAATGTATTTTTCAATGAATAAGTGAAGTATTTATTAATGTTTCAAAATTGCACACATACGGCAATAATTTGATAAGAATGTTTCTGCGAAATATTTGCTTTTCATTACAATATATTTTGTTGCTATTTTTTAAATTGAACGATTTGATGTTTGTTTTCATACGTGTGGTACCATTTGCATAGAAATAATGTGCCGCCAGAATAACTTTATATGTGACAGTATTACAGTCACTAGGAACTGAACAAATTTAAATTCGTGTTATGGTTACTTAATAATTATCCCTGTTAAGTCACATTTTAAATCAGTGAAATTATTATATTAAATCGTTGATAATATCATAATATTATGTTCAACTTAATGACCCCTAGTCGCCGTGGTCTAGTAGGTAGTGTGTTCGCTCATTAGACTAAAAGCCAGGGTTCGAGCCCCAGGCTAGACATCAAAATTGAATACAAAATGTATTTCTTCTGCAACTTCCTCTCAGCAGATTTCTAGCAAAAACTCTGAGAATAAATAAAATTGCCATGAAAAGTTTCTCAAAAATCTGTCGTTCGGAGTCGACTTTAAACTGTAGGTCCCGCCACTCATGTATAAAATTAACACACACACAATATGAGTGGTGTGAGAAACTAGGTCGTGATCCTGACTATGTATGTATGTAATCACCCCTATCGTGAATATTATGGGCAATAAGTTATTTAGGAATAAACTTTTTTTCCCATTACAAAAAAATCGGTATTACGAATATATTGGAAGTAAATGTTTTTATTATGAATTAGTTATAAATGATGTACAAACAAAAATGTTTCATTGTGAATTATCTCTCAATAATTTTTCAAAGAAAAATACAAATATTAAAAAATAAGTAGCGTATATCTTCGTTTTTTGGTGCTAGAAGAGGAGAAACTATCCATGTAAAGGTTGCAGCGAAGACCTATTCAACATGAATCGAATCGACTATAACTGCTTGGGGTAAAGTAAAAATTATACATACTAAAATATTTATGTTTGACGTTAAATCATGTGTTCTTTACAGATTCCAGGAATATTACAGGGTGAACAAAGAAGGATTCAAATACCCACTAATTGTGTTGATGAAAAATTTGATTAGTAACAATTGCAAAGCAAATACAAAGCTTAAAATGGCTTTTAATGTACTAAAGTAAAGAATATGATATAAATTTTTAATTTTTAAAAATCGTCAAATCGTCAATGTGATATTTTCGGAGCACAAAATCGTCAAATCTGGCAGCTATGCTGACGACATATTCGTTTTGCTTGTATTAAATGTTACTCTCCTATAAATTGAGATATTAAGATAACACATCGGATAATTAACGTCAGTAAGAGAATCCCGGGTCAGACATCTCGAGCAAAACGAAATTTGAAAAAATATTACTTCAGCGCCTTCCTCTCAGCAGATTTCTGGTAATAACCCAGACTAAATAAAATTTGTCATGAAGAAGTATGACTGAAGGGTTTCAATGGCCAATTATATATGTACGTATATGTATGTAAGAGAACTGGACTCCACTTGAATCTAAAACATGTTAAACTGCAAAGCGTATCTATGTAAGCAGTAGCCAGGCTGGCTAAACATTATAATTTTCTTAAATAAAGACAAATAGACTGCAATGTTTTTCGAAGTCCCCGTAGTCTAGTAGGTAGTGTGTTGGCTAATTAGACGTAAAGCCAGGATTCAAACCCCAGGTCAGACAAAAACTCTGAAAGTAAATAAAATTGCCATGAAAATGTTCTCAAAAATCTGTCCTTCGCAGTCGACTTTAAACTGTAGATCCCACCGCTCATGTATAAAATTGACACACACAACATAAGTGGTGTGAGAAGCTAGGCCATAATCCTGACTGAAGCGTTGTAATGACCAATTATGTACGTATGTATGTATGTAGACTGCAATGTTTATAGTGTTTGTCGTACAGATATAACACTCGTAGTAGAGCAAATCCATCCTTGACATCTAAAAGCGATTATCCATTATGCCTCCTTTGTAAAGACTAACATCAGTTCTAGCAGATGAAATAGGGTGTCAAATCGTAATACTAGTACGGGTCAGTGTGTCAATGAAGTTTTGAATTGTCTACCTCTTCACTTAAAGAGCCACAGTGCTCCTGTTAGCTATCAGATGAATTTCGACAATAATTTTAAAAATTTGCAGTATTAGTCACTGACAATAGATATCCTCGAAATGGGAAAACTAAGAAAGAAAAAATAATTCCATGCAAAATATTCAAAAATCAATGATATACTTTTTATCTAGCGTATATTATGTTTAAATTAGCTAAAAGTCGACGAAAAGTAACAGAACGTATGCTCATTTTTATAATATGAACAACAATGAGAGCGATATATTCCGAACAGGAATATAATTTACGTTAGCATTTCCACTGTTTTTCATATGCTAAACACAAACGTTCATTCCATTACGTTCCGTTCACGTTTGGCTAATTCTACTATAGCCCTTCAGACAGGATTACGACCTAGCTTTTCACATCACTTATGTTTTGTGTGTTACTTTAATACATGGGTGGCGGGTTCCTACAGTTTAAAGTCGACTCCGAACGACCGATTTTTAAGAAACTTTTTCATGGCAATTTTATTTATTTTTTATTGACGTGCATTCACATGCGTCGTCATCCGTTCATATGCGTTTCTGCCTAATGGCGACCTGGAAACATTCAAAAACGGATGTTTTTTAATTTCTTTTCTGAAATGCTTAGAAAACAAAGCTCAAGCCCCCTATTGTGAATACTACTTCTGTTTTTCAGAACCATTAAAACTTAGAAGCAACTTTTGTTCAACTAGCACACAACCATACATAAACATACCTTTTGTCATTTTTCCTTATGAGTAGCAAGGCCCACAAACATTCGGATACATACAGACATACATAATTGGTCATTATAACCCTCCAGTTAGGATTACGGGGTAGCTTCTTACATGACTTATGTTGTGTGTGTAAATTTTATACATGAGTTGACTCGGAACTACAGATTTTTTGGAAACTTTTCATGGCAATTTTATTTTCTTCTATCGTTTTGGCCCAACCAGAAGTCTCATGCCAATTGATATACACCTAAGCCATCATGTAGGCTTGTTGTTAGGAATACCAGCTTACTCGGTATAGAAAATCTGTATCCGATACAAACTTTCTTAACTTCTTCCAGTCCATTCCTCTGCAATGTCTTGTTTAGTGTCATTCTCGAAATATTGGCATCTCGATCTGGCGTAAGCTGGGCAATGATACAAAAACTGCTCCATTGTTTCGCTGTCTTTACCACAAGCCCTGCGTTCATCATTTTCCACCAGGCCGATACGGTTTAGGTGTGCATGTAAAGCGAAGTGTCCCATAAGAACGCTCATTAGCGTGCTCAGGTCGCTTTGTTTAATTTAAAAATTCTCGTGATGCTCTCCTCATTACGATTGTCTCAAAGTATGTTTATAATTCTACCTTCTGTGTCATTATTCTACAATAGTCGATGTCACCTTTTCGCCTACTTTCTCAGCTTGCGCTGTAAAAAGAAAATACTTTACATAGAGCAGTTGTAGATTATACTTGTATTACCTCCTGTATTTCCTTTGTCTGTATATTTATCAGCGCATCTGTGAAATTAGATCAAATAAACTTCTCAATCTTTTGTAAGCCTGAGATAAAGCCATTAATGGTGATACACATACAGGATGTTCAAGTACTCGTTCATTCGTATCGCAATTGAAAACCTTCCAGTATGTTCATCAACAAGGATATAATTTACCTTGTAGCCACAAAACCAAACAATAACAATTACGTTCTGGATCTTGTGTTTTTCTACCTCTTTTCCTCTACAAATTGTTTCCTACTTAAACTTCTATTCTATGTTACAGTGGAGATTATTAGAAGTTTTCCGTTTTAAAGAGCTACGCTCATATGCTTGAGGTATATTGTATGGCTGGGTATAACAATGATACACACAGGATAAAGATTATGATACTTAAAGACCATGGAAACGGCACCAACAACAACAACTAAACTACAACTATAATACTTCCTTAAAGGTAAAAGATTTCCTAAAAAGGAACAGAAAGACATACAGACTACCAGATACAAATGGAACTCGTATGCTAATAGAAGGCATTTTGTTGTTGACTTGTTGGCTAACAAAACGATTGCTTTGCGGATTAAGAGATACATAGAAAGAAAACACGGAAAATGTTTTTCCTTTTCAACATGCTTAACTCTTGTTTTCATTATGCATGATTCGTTTGTTGTGTTTTTCGTTTCATTAGAAGCACTTTGCCTACGTCATGTTTTCGTACACTTTAGTGCAAGCAATAAAAATTCTATTTTCGTCTTTTTGTGCATATGCCAAAAAGAAAACTTTGTTATGATTTCGTTCATCTAGCAGGTAGTGCGTTGGCTTATTAGACATAAGGCCACGGTTCAAAACTTAGTTCAGACATCAAAATGAAAATATGAAAAAATATTTCTTGGGTGACTTACTCTCAGCAGATTTCTGGCAAAAACTCTGAGAGTAAATAAAATTGCCATGAAATTCTTCTCAAAAACCTTTCCTTCGGAATCGACTTTAAACTAAACTAACCATTATCCCCAACATCCACAATGCTGAAATAATAATTGTAAAGTTGACAGGATATTGTCTATCGAGGTATGATAAGACACCTCTCTCCTTGACTTTGCCTTGCCTTTTATTACTCAAATTATTTCCAGCAATGCAGGCGACTGATCTATTGTAGCAAGACATCCTAAGACTTGGCTGTGTATGATAGCATAGAATGATACGGTTGGCATTTATTTTTGTTTAAAAAAAAACCCTCTGTGTGGATGTCATCCTCATTAGTGATTTATGTGACTATTTGAAGGCTATAAATATACAAATTGGAGGTATTTTTCCGAATACGTATCTGGGTTGTTCAATAACTACTTTACTACAGAATACACCTACAACATCTACGTGGAATCTTTTATCAGAGACTATACTCGGCGAGGTTCCACCACTCATGTACACAACATAAAGTGATGTGAGAAGCTAGGTCGTAATCCTGACTGTGTATGTGTATACTCGGTGAGAGATAATCCAAGTATTCCAGGATAATCTGCGGTGTGATTCGGATTAATTTAGTATCAGTTTCCGTTGGCATATGCGTTAGTAATAATTCTAGATGAGAAGTTTTTGCCTGGCGACTACGGAGAGGAGGCAGCCAAAGAGATTTTTTCACATTTCGTTTTGTTGCAGATGTCTGACTTGAGGTTTGAAATGTGGCCCCATGTCTAATAAGAAAATATACTACCTACTAGACTACGGCGGCAAGTATCTTCAACAAATATTAACACTCGATTTTATATTAGAGACTGGAAGGATATTTCAAAAATTCAAAAGCGAAAATTGATGAAGTAATTAAATAATTAAAAATCTTGATGGTCTGTAAATAAAAACTAATAGACTGCAATGCCTATAGTGTTTATCGTACAGATATATCATACGTAGTATAGCAATTCCATGCCTCTATTATAGAGACTTACATTAGCTGTATCAGATGAAATAGGGTTTGGGATAGTTATACTAGTACATGTCAATGATACTGAATACTGTTCCTACCAGAATACTGGCCTCTACCAGATGACTTTTGTTAAAATCTTAAAAAGTTATAACATTAGCCACTGACAACAGGCAACCTTGAAATTTGAAGAGAAAATTAAGAAGGAAAAATGAATTTCAAGCAAAATTGTCAAAAATCACTGAATAAGGCTACGAATTGCTCCGCTCCATTTTCTACTTTCAGTGCTAGAATGAGCCATACGCCCACGAAACTTTAAGTTGCAGGTCCCGCCACTCATGCAAGGTCGCAATCTCGATTGAAGAGTTGTAATGACCAATTCTTGTAACACAAATGCACTAAAATTTCTTTAAACTGCTTACCAAGGAAATATTTCCTTTGATTTTTAAAATTTTGCCACCCGGACGTAATCTTTTAAGACGTAAGTATTGGAATAAACCTGCCATAACTGCATAAAGTCTTTAGAAGTATTCTATGAACTCCTGTTATTCGATAGATTAATTTTTGAAACCATATTGTCTTAACATCTCACTTTCTAGCTGCTCTTTAATGGCAAAATTATAATGCTGACCCTTCATATGACAATTCATATTATAAGTCATCATGGTTGTGTTACAGCCAACAATCATTGTCATCATGGTCGTCATTACCGTTATATTTAGCTCTCTACCCTCCCATACTTTTTTTGCTATTACAGCCATTGTTCTGGAAAGCTTAAAGCAATATTTGTACATTATTTTTGCTTTCTTTTCGACTTCCTTTTCTTTTTTCTTTATTTTACCCACTTGTTTTGTGTTGTTGTTTTTTTTTGTCCTTAGAAGAGATTCGTTTTATTTTCTTGACTTCACAGACATTTCTTATTCTTCTTTTTAAATTTTTCTCTTCATTTATCATCGAATATTTCAGCAACATCACAGGATAACTGAAAGTCTTTCATAAACTCCAATGTATGTACATACCCTAATGTAGTGATCTCAGTATGTACATAAGGTTGTATAACTTGGCTACAATTGTTGCTGTTCTTAATGGGGTAACATTGTTGAATTTCCTTAAACTCCGGATGTTTGTTTTTGTTCCAACAATAGGAAAAACAGGGAGAGATTTTCTATCGTTAAGAAGACATGATACAGCAAAGCTCACTATAATGAGTACTTTGGTTAGCACACAACATCTGCATAAGCCACTCACGTAACATAATTGGTCATTACAACACATTAGTTAGGATTACAACCAAGCTTCTCACACCACTTATGTTATGTCATGTATAAACGGCAGGATCTAGAGTTTAAAGTCTACTCCGAATGACACATTTTTTCATTGCAATTTTCTATTTACTCTCAGATCCTTTGCCAGAAATCAGTTGAGAGGAAGCCGCCGAAGAAATATTTTTTTTATATTTCGTTTTACTGGAGATATTCTGAGCTGGAGTTTGAACCTTGGCCTTACGTCTAATAAGCTAACACACTACCTATTAGACTATGGCGACTTATATAAGCCACGTAATTAGAATACAATTCTCTTGAAGTCATATTTGGACATTTCACACAAGCCCTTGTATGGTTGTATTCATTGTATTGCTGGACGAATATACAACAGTGTATGCTTGTTGTTGATAATTTTCATATAGAAAACGAAGAGTTCTCTGACATTTATCCAGAGAGACAGAGAGAGAGCAGCAATAAAAAACATCTATTGGCTCTTGAATTAAGTGGGAAACCATTAAAAACATAATTTTTTGCAGAAATAATTGCATTAAAAAAGAATGATTTGAAAGCAAACTAATAAAGTGATGAATATTTGTAATGGAAACGTTAATAATACATGAAATTGATAGAGAATTCCTTGCAAGGCATCGTACACAATTGGGCGATTCACACAAGCCGTTGTATCGTTGTATTCATTGTATTGTTGGACGAATATACAACAGTGTATGCTTGTTGTTGATAATTTTCATATAAAAATCCGATACACTTACATATACACATTTTTTTCCTATGTTTTTAAAAGTTATATTGGTTTCGTGCTATCAGTTTATGTAAAAGCCAGTAAAGAAGAAGAGGAATGAAAACACAAAATATTTTCTATGTAACTTGAGGCAACAATTGACATTTCAAAATTATATTTATTGCACAGAGAATTAATTAATTTACTTTCTTCCGTAATATTTTTCATTTTGCTGCTTGAAAATCAAAATATTACCGCTCTTCTTCTTACCGCTTTTTGACATTTGGAATACGAAATACACAATACAACATAGCATTGAGCGTTCACAAACAAAAAGTGTATTCAATACAACATACACGATACAAGGTTGTGTGAATTCGTAGACTTTTCCAATTTCTAAATACAGAGTTTACTGCACTTACATGATTACTTGAAGACCTCTATGCAAACATACAATCGCTCCTGATCATCAAATTTTGCTGCATTTGCCAACGGCCTTTTTCACTTGATTATGTTGTAGTGGATCTAGGCATCTGAAGTAGATTTAGTTTACAGAAGTTCAATGATGATTCACGAGATTTCTGCCATAAACTGGTTTACAACTCACATATTATAACGTACTCTAGTGGGATGTGTACTGGCTTATTAGGCATGATGCCTCGATTCAAATCATTGATCAGACATCTCCAACAAAACGAAATACGACTTTCTCTGAGCAGATTTCTGGCAAAAACTCTGAGAGTAAATAGTTTCTCAAAAATCTATCGTTCAGAGTTGACTTTAAACAGTATGTCCCACTACTCACGGATAAAATGAACAAACACAACATAAGTGGTGGGAAATGGTAGATCGTTCGACTGAAGGGTTGTAGTAACCAATTATGTATGTATATATGTATGATTATTATGACATATTTAAACAGGAAATAAGAAAGTAAGGTTTTTATTCGGTGTGCACCTATCAAACTGGTCATCTCTATTCGATGTACATCTATTGTGACCTGTACATTCCGATACCCATGACTAAAATTACAACATGGGTGTTATGAGAAGCTGTTCAATAATCATGTCTAATTATCAACAATGTACGCATCTCATAGGCATATGTTTAGATTTAGGTCGGAGTGGAAGCTCTGATATCACAAAGCTCACCTGAGAACGCATAGCGGCCCGTTGTGATGACACGGGTGAACGCATATGTGTAGTGTTAAAAAATATTCGAGTTAATCCTGCAAATATTTCCTCTTTATCTGGAGTCCACTTTATTTTAAAGTGATTTTTAATTACTCGAAATAAAAGATGAAAAAAATGTTGAGGGTGAAAACCACAACTAAATTGCAATCATTAAAAACAATACTTATCTACCTCTTATATAAGAAAACATGTAGAAAATAATACGTTTTGTAATGTTTAAGAAGACAAGGAGTAAATTGCTTATCTCCCCCTCACTCTTTCTTCCCAAAAACTTATTTAAGCAATGAATGAAAAGTCATTTTGTGTAATTAAAGAATTAAAAAACAATTGCAATTGCAATCTAACCAAGTGTTACTTTCAAGCAACAAAATAAATTTTACACACTCATAGGGTATTCTAAGTTGAATTCGTTTTGGCTTCAAATGCGCTTTTATTGTACCTGCCTGTGTTCTGTGGCTCTGTATAATGAAGCTCTTGAAGTTTAAGAAAAACATTCAAACCGGAAACTTAAAATCTAAAAATGAAACCAGTCCTCCATGGAAAATTATTTCTTCACTCACGATGTTATTTGGCAGCTGCTTAGTAATACTTAGTCGTCGTAGTCTAGTAGGTAGTGTGTTGGCTATTAGACGCAAAGCCAGGGTTCGAGCCCTAGGACAGACATCAAAGACAAAATTCAAAAAGTATTTCTTCGGCGATTTCCTCTCAACAGATTTCTGGCAAAAACTCCGAGAGTAAATAAAATTGCCATGAAAATGTTTCTCCAAAATCTGTCATTCGGAGTCGACTTTAAACTGCAGGTCCCACCACTTATGTATAAAATTTACACACAACTAGGACGTTGTACAATGGGTCAATTCGACCTCCGGGTACTGTACTTGCCTTAATTGACAAGTACACGTCCTCTAACCTAACCTAACCTAACCTAGTAATACTTAGTCGTCATATTCTAGTTGGTAGTGTATTGGCTTGTTAGACATTTGGCGACGATACAAACCCTCGGTCCGACATCTCCAATAACACGAAATATGAAAAAATATTTCTTCGGCTACTTCCTCTCAAGAAATGTCAGACAAAAAATTCGGGTGGTAAAATACAATTGTCATGAAAATTTTCCCAAATTTCTGTCATTCAGAATCAACTTTAAAATGTAGGGCAATAACAAACAAAACTAAATGTCTGTAACTCCTGCTCTACATTAAATTTAAATACAAAATAAATCCCCTCAGAGCCAATAAATTTAACACTCCAACAGCATTCCTTTTGTCGCTGTTCCTTGATTTTGTTGCAAAATTTTCGTGAAAAGCTAAAAAACAAGAGTGAAAATTAATTTTCTTGTTGACACTTTGACATTATTTTCTGTAAATTTTCTCTTCTATTGTTTCAAGTGAAACAAAAAAAAAATAACGTCTGTTTCTGTTTATTTTTCCAATAAAAACCTTTAAATCCTTGAAAATTATTTAACGTCGCATTTCTTTTCTTTGCTATAATCTGTGTAACATTTTTTCTTTTTTAGTAACGTAGTGCTATTTTGTCTTACGTCATTATTGAGAACAGAAGACACGAAAAGGATTTAATTTTTGGCAGTAAGGATAATACGGGAATGAAGTTAAATAATATTTTTAAAAGAAGACTTTTATTCTTTTCTTAATGCAATCAGAATGTAAGTCAGGGAATTAACTATGGAAGCTAAAAGACTTTTTGAGAGCCTAAAAATACTAATTTGTAGGCCCTCCCGGATTTGTTCATGATATAGTTTCATTGCTGAAGCAATATCTCTTTAGGCTTGGAAACAATAGATAGTCATTCGGGGCCTAATTCAAGAAAATATTGCAAATCAAGAATCAAATCGTATTGAATTTTTGTGATTTTTGTACGATTCTACTCAAATCAATTTCTGAAGTCGCTGTGGTCTAGTAGGTAGTGTGTTGGCTTATTAGACGAAAAGCCAGGGTTCGAGCCCCAGGCCAGACATCAAAATAAAACACAAAAAGAGAAAACTGAGCATTTGAAGGCCAGTATTGTTGCCACATATTTCGTGACACAATCGATTTATTGTATGAAACTTTTGATGGCCGTTTAATTAGCCGAAATGGTGATGTCAATTGGCTGCCAAGAGGCTGCGAACTATTTTCTATGAGGCGTCGTTAAAGAAAAATGTTATGCCGACAAACCAGAGACAATTGAGCAAACATTCGTGATACCATTGCCAAGATACGACCCCATAAACTCGAAAAAGTACACGAAAATTGGCCCATCGAATGAGGAGGTACTGTGAGGCCAGCCAAGGCAGCCGTATGAATGAAATATTTTTGGGTTTCAGAAAAAAATGTTCAGCTTTTGGTTGTTAAATAAATTGAATAAAAAACCTTACCTCACACCAGTGGCAGTGGTAAATTTATCACTAATTTATATCTCTAGAAGGTATCCTGAATGCTACTTTTAATTAAAATCAATAGACTGAATTCATAATGTGTTGGAATTGAACGAATTAATTTTAAAATTGTCAACTTAAATTTGATTACATAATTACATAACTCATAAATAATTGGTCATTACAACCCTTCAGTCAGGATTACGACCTAGTTTCTCACACCACTTATGTTGTGTGTGTTAATTTTATACATGAGTGGTGGGACCTACAGTTTAAAGTCGACTCCGAACAACAGATTTTTTAGAAACTTTTCATGGCAATTTGCTCTCAGAGTTTTTGCCAGAAATCTGTTGAGAGGAAGTCGCCGAAGAAATACTTTTTGTATTTTGTTTTGATGTCTGGCCTGGGCCTCAAACCATGGCTTTACCTCTAATAATCCAACAAACCTATTAGACTACAACGACTTCTAATTTTTATTACATACGTTTTATATGAGCTTTTATATGAGGGTCAACTAGTTTACCTTTTCCCTGATTTGCTGATGGCATTCAACTATTAATTGCAAATACCAGCTCTTGTGATGACGGATATATTGTTAACAGATCAAAAGTATTAAAAACACATACACTAGCTAAACAAACATGTGCATATGCACACATTTTGAAATATTCGCATAACACCGGCTACCAAAAGTTATGTAAATACATACAAACGTATTACATATGCACATATGCTATCATATCTTTTTTTTCTCCTCATGTATTTTGCTATGACTATAGAATGATTTCAAATACCTGACCAAAAGATATGTGTATGAGTACGTTTATATGAGTATTTGGATATACATATGTATGTATGTATGTATGGATAAGTGTGCATGGTATACAACATATTTGCAGTGGTTACATGCTACATGAAGCACAAAAATTTAACACGATTTTTAAACAAAACCTTCTATGGAATGAAATTGAAAGAAAAAAACGAAAACACTGGCAGCAGGTTCTGAAACAAATGTGAAGTGAACATGAAAAAAAAATTTACGAACACAAAGCGTGAAAATTTATTTAATTTTTGGTGTGCAATAAACCATTACAACAAAAACTAAAATTGTACAAAAAAAAACAAGGTGTTATTAAATATATGTTCAGTTGCGGCACATATATTGAAAACCGGAAACTCAAAATATTATCTACAACACACACACACATCTATTCCATAAAATACAGAAAATGTGTAATTTTAGTAAATAATTGCTGTTGATATTGTTGTTGTTGTTGCTGCAGCTATCATCACTAATATTTCTGTTGTTGTTGTCATTTGTACTAATGTGACTTTTAAGGACATTCCCCTTAAAGTACCTTGTAAATCATTGATTTACCTGATGTTCATTCGACACACCTACTTTTCGGCCATAATAATAATTTTCATTTGTTTAGGTCATGAGCTGCAGAGTGAAGGATGGCAAACTGGAACATATGCTGAAATCTTTTATTTCTTTATTGTATACATACATTGCTTAATTGAAATGTATGCAGTGTTGTGTGGGGGTCATAAACATTTTTTTTTGAAAATTAAAATTTCAAAGTTCAAGTAATTTTCAAACCTGTTGTTGCTTGACCGTAGTCCAGTAGGTAGTGTGTTGGCTTATTAGACGTAAAGCCAGGGTTCGAGCCCCAGGTCAGACATCAAAACAAAATACAAAAAGTATTTCTTCGGCGACTTCCTCTCAGCATATTTCTGGCCAAAACTCTGAGAGTAAATAAAAATTGCCATGAAAAGTTTCTCAAAAATCTGTCGTTTGGAGTCGACTTTAAACTGTAGGTCCCACCACTCATGAATAAAATTTACACACGCAACATAACTGGTGTGAACAACTAGATCGTAATTCTGACTGAAGTGTTTTAATGACCAATTATGTATGTATGTATCTTTAGTTTTAAGGATAAATAATACAATTGAGATTTATGTGGATAGTAGGACCGACGAACTCCATTTGCTATTTTTAGTTTACACCATTATGACTGCCGTAGTCGCCGTAGGCCAGTAGGTAGAGTGTTTGCTTATTAGACGTGAGGTGCCACGGTTCAAACCCCCGCTCAGACAACTGCAGCAAAACGAACTATAAAAATATATTACTTCGTGGCCTTCTCTGACCAGGTTACCGGCAAAAACAAAAAAACCCCTCATACCACTTATGTTGTGTGCTTTAATTTTATCCAAGAGTGGCTGGACCTACAGTTTAAAGTTTACTCCGAACGACAGATTTTTAGAGAAACTTTTCATGGCTATTTTCTTTACAGAGTTTTTGCCAGAAATCCGCTGAGAGGAAGTCACCGAAGAAATATTTTTTCGTATTCCGTTTCATTCGAGACGTCTGACCTAGGGTTTGAACCGTGGCCTTACGTCTAATAAGCCAACAGAATACCTACTAGACTACGGTGACTATGTTAAATACGGCAACTCACTTCATTCAGCTGCGTTTAATTTATATCGTTATGGGTTCCTCAGTAGTCTAATTCAAGGATACGTATTGTTTTCACTAATACGTCAGAATACTTTGCATATGATTCGTTGGTATGTTCAGAAGTCAAGGTTCATATTCATGCAACTAAACATAATATTTAACCTGCTATAGAGGCATATTTCTACCTCAGAATTCATTGTCACTATGCTGCCGTGATAGCAGGCATTATTCGACTATTATATAAGTTATAGAATGATATTCTCTATGCTAACACTGATAAGTAGGTACTACCGACTCAATAGGCAACTGAATAGCAGAGACCTCTCTTGTACGACAATACTACAAGACTCTCATCTACAATACTCTCATCCTCCCTGAGCTTCTTTATGGCGTAGGAACATGGACACTATTTAACTCTGATGCAGAAGCCTTGAAAGTATTCGAGAGAAATGTCCCTCGTAAGTTCTTCGGTCCAGTGCGAATTGGCGATGATTTCTGCATTCGATCCAACAATGAGCTGTATAAGCTCCCCCACAATTATCTGGACATTGTGCAGCGTATTGCACAGCGGCTGCGCTGTGTCGGCCATAGCGTTGGAACGAATGAGGATGCTTCGGCGAAAATTGTATTTTATGGGTGAATTTGCGGAAGTCGCCGAAGGACCAAGACGAGGAATCTCTGCAATCGATTGGTGTGACCAATAAGCGATCGCGCGCAAGAAGCTGAGGCGCCTGGAAGGATATGCTAAAGCAGGCCGAAATTCGATAATCGGGTTGTTAATGGCACATTGACAAACATTGATAAGTTTCACCGATTCTGTGTTCGTGATTCCATCTCAAGTGCAATATTACGCTCTGAACTCTTCAGGTCTTCTGGTGTTACTGCAAATTAGAGATGTTATATGTGAGTACACAAATATCATCAACAAATACAAATATACTCGACTTTATGTTAGAAACTGAAAAGGTGTTTAAAAAATACAAAAAGGGCTTTATATAGTAAGATGAGCACTTGCCGTTACTGTAACACGGTTTCGAAAGAAAATCAATCGTGATGTATTTTCAGTACACTTTCAAGTTAGGATATCCCGAAAACTAAGTGTGATGAAGCAATTCTATGATTAAAGATCTTGTCGGCCTGTGTTTTCTACATTTATTCTGTAAAAATAACTACAAAGGATTTATTTCGGCAAATATTTGCAGTCGCCGTAGTCTGGTATGTAGTCTTTTGGCTTATTAGATTTGAGGCTCGCAAACCACGTCAGATATCTCGAACAAAACGGAATTTGAAAAAATATTTCTTCGTAATTGCCTCTCAGCAAATTTCTGGATTGAAAAAAGTTTTTCAAAAAAATCTGTCGTTCGGAATCGACTTTAAATTGTAAGTGCCACCACTCATGCATAAAATTAACACACACATACAAGAGAAGTGGTGTGAGAAGGGGTTGTAAGGACCAATTATGTATGTATATATGTATTTAAAGAAAGACTTTCAACTTCTGTCATAAATAGATGGACAAAAATACAACAACAACTGTCTATTAATTGGCAGTTGGGGGAACTAACGAAAAGTGTGTGTTGATAGCATAGAGAAGTATTTGTACAGATTTCCCAGTTTTGAATCTGGTTATGTGGTTGTGGTAATTACAATTTTCGATTATTTTTGTTGCTATTGCTATTGGTTATTGTTCTTGTTGTTGTTGTTGTTGTTAATGTAATTTTACAAGTTGTTCAAATGTCAAAATGACAACCAAAATTATTACAATTTAAGCTGTAATTGTGTTGAAAAGTTAATTAAAACCTAATGTTGCAGTGTTATGATGGTCAAATTACAATTTAATACACAAATGTATGTATGTCAAGCAAATAGAAATCAATTTGTGGTCCAGATACGTTGGGGGAAAGATATTGATTCTAATCAGTTCATTTGGTATAATGAACATGAATTGGAATTATAATACACGACTGTTTTGATGTAATAAATGTAATATTTGTGTCGTTAAAGTTTGTTTAAAGCCCCTTTTGATTATATTTACTATGTAGGTTGTTATATAAAGGCTTATAAAGAATTAAAAGACTTCAGTTTCGCATACAATTATGCATTCAGTAAGCGTCTTGACCTCCAAACTCCCACAGGAACGATACGTCTATTATCTACATCTATATATACATCTATTTTCATAGAAAAGTTAGGCAGCAACCGCTCTCTGAGAACGGGTAGAGCTTACTTCAGTAGACTACCGCTAAGGGTGTCATATATTAGTTGGATCTGCTGCAATTCAACAACCAAATGCTTAGGTAGCAAATATAAAAAAGAAGACTGCCTTATCCATTGCCTTCTGACCACGTCGTTTGCAGATATTCTTTTACCTGGTTCATGTTTGTGAACACAGTCAGAATTTAATGATTCGAGTGGCATTTTTGGATATTATTCAACGTTTTGTTTGCTGAGGGAGTTCTCAGCGAATGGCATAATATTACATACATACATACATAATTGGTCATTACAACCCTTCAGCCAGGATTGCAACTTAGTTTCTCCCACCACTTATGTTATTTGTGTTAATTTTATACAATGAGTGGCGGGACCTACAGTTTAAAGTCGACAGATTTTTGAGGAGCTTTTTACGCAATTTTTTATTTTACTCTCAGATTTTTCTCCAAAAATTTGCTGCGAGAAAGTCGCCGAAGACATATTTCTTCACATTTCTTTTTTCGGCGATGTCTGATCTGGGGTTTGAACCGTGGCCTCGCGTCTAATAAACCAATACACTACCTATAAGACTATGGCGTCTCCTCCCATAATATTTTAAAGCCAAATTCATTGTAAACAGAACATTGAAATATTTCCCCATAATGGTCATTTTGTTTATCTTCGTAACTGAATGGGTTGTAGCAGTTGTGTCAATGATATCAGCGATAACACTAACCTGAACGTATTCCAACATACTTCCATGCCTGGCCTACAACTTATTATTGCAAAAGGTTTTTTATGCTGTACGATATCATACAGTCGTATGAAACGCACTGCAACGTTCTGACTTGTTTCATCACATACATACATACATTACAGCCCTTCAGTCAGGATTACGACCTAGTTTCTCACACCACTTATGTTGTGTTTGTTAATTTTATACATGAGTGGCGGGACCTACAGTTTAACGTCGACTCCGAACGATACATTTTTGAGAAACTTGTCATGGGAGCTATATTTACTCTCAGAGTTTTTGCCAGAAATCTGCTGAAAGGAAGTCGCCGAGGAAATATTTTTTTTATATTTCGTTTTGATGTCTGATCTGGGATACGAACTCGGGCTTTACGTCTAATAAGTCTACACGCTACCTACTAGACTACTGTGACTATTTCATCACAACTCTAGTCAAATATCCTAAATTTTCTGCCTCATGGAATTGTATTTAATTTCCCCTTTCTAAGTGCAGCAATATAAGCAAAAACTTTAAATTTTTTGCCTTAATTTCCAACCAAGAAATTTTTTAAATTATTTTCACAATTCTTGTTATTGTTGTTATAATTTTTTTAGAATATTTATTTTTTTTTATTAAAACTGCATTTGTAGTTGTGAGAATTAACAGATGTTTCCATTAATTAAAAAGCTGTTGACAAAAAAATTAATTTTTTTTTTGTGCGAATGATTTATTATTAAACAATCAGCCATAATTACAAAAAAAAACGTGGGAGTAAGAACAACAATAATAATAGCAACAACAACAAATTAATAACACAACAGGAATATTAATTTCTCTTCTTGATTATATTCTTGTTTTTCTGTGAGACAAATTGTTGAATTCAGGAAATTTTTCATTTCAGGCATTTCATTAATTTATGTACCCTTCAGATTGAAATCATCATTCATTTTCCAATCTGTTCAAATTAACAATGAATTCTTTGAACAAAGATTTTAATGATTTGTTCAATTGAAATGACAAATGAGTGGGAATGTTTATCTGTTTTTTTTTTAGATATAAGAAAATAATTTTTTGGTTGCGCATATTTTCTCAAATTGATGGAATATTTATAAGGCTTCTGAAGAAACTTAAGTGGGTGTCATGCACGCTTAAAGATTTATTCACGGTTGCTCTCATGAATAATTTTCATAAACAAGTATTAATAAATTTAAGCCAACATTATTTTCCATAGCAAAGTTGAAGTCGAAACGAATGTAGTTGCCGTATTTCTTAACGATAAAAGAATTATTTATTTTGAATTCATATCAATTAAGTTTCGGTCGATAGGGTCAAACCGAATATTTTTTTGATTTGACTAAAAATAATCTGTTTCTGTTGAAAAAAATATTACTACGGCGACTTCCGCTCAGCAGATTTCTGGCAAAAACATCTAGAATAAATAAAAAATTGCCATGAAAAAGTTTCTCAAAAATCGACGGTTCGGAGTCGAATTTAAACTGAAAGTCCCAACAAAACGAAATATGAAAAAAATATTTCTTCTGCGTCCTTCTCTGGTAAAAACTCTGGCAGTAAATAAAATTGCTATGAATCGACTTTCAACTATTGGTCCCTCCACTCATAGATAAAATTAACACACGCAACCAACATTATATAGCCTGGTGGTGGTCGTCGTGGTCTAGTAGATAGTGTATTGGCTAATTAGGCAAGAAACCACGGTTCAAACCACTCGGCAAACATCTCGAACTAAACGAAATATGAAAAAATATTTCTTCCCTCAGCAGATTTCTGGCAGAAACTCTGAAAGTAAATAAAATTGCCACGAAAAGTCTTTCAAAAATCTGTCGTCGACTTAAAACTGTAGGTCCAGCCATTCATGTATAAAAATATACACGCACAACACAAGTGCTGTGAGAAGCTAGGTCGTATCCTGACTCAAGGATTGTAATAACCAATTATGTACGTATGTAATGTTTTCTTGTTTCCAATACTAAAGAAATATCACTGCATCAATGAAACAATCTTATAAACAAATTTATTGGAATGATCTCGACAAATCGTACTTTTGGAACGCCTAAAAATTTGTACTCTTAAGGCTTTTAAATAGGCTTTTAGCTTCCATAAATAATTCTTGGACTTACATTCTGATTGTATAAGAACAAGAACAAAAAACTTTTTTTCAAAATATTATTTCACTTCATTCACTATATTATCCTTACTGCCAAAAATAAAATCCTTTTCGTGTCTTCTGTCCTCAACAATTCCGTAAGACATAAGAGCACTGCGTTACCCTCAAAGAAAAAAGTTACACAGATTAAAGCATAGAAAAGAAATGCGACGTTAAACAATTTCCAAGGATTTAAATTTTTTGGAAATATAAACAGAAGCAGACGTTATTTTTCTTATTTAACTTGAAATAATAGAAGAGAAAAATTTAACATTTTTCAACACAAAATAATGTCAACAAATGTCAACAAGAAAATTAATTTTCACTCTTTTTTTTTAGCTTTTCATGAAAATTTCGCAACAAAATCAAAGAAACAGCGACAAGAAGAATGCTGTTGGGTGCTAAATTTATTGGCTCTGAGGGGATTAATTTCGTATTTAAATTTAATGGAGAGCAATAGTTATGGAAATTCAGATGACAAGAGTTTATTCAACTTATAATGTAACAAGTGGTCTAATAGACACTGCGTTAGCTTACTAGACGTTAGATCACGGTTGAAACTCTAGGTCAGACATCTCCAACAAAACGAAATTTGAATATTTCCTCGGGAACTGCCTTTAAGCCCAATTCTGACAAAAACTCTGAAACTAAATAAAATTGTTAGGAAAGATTTGCACAAAAATCTGTCGATCGAAGTAGTCTTCAAAGTGTGGCGGGACCCAACTCATGTATAAAATTAACACACATAACATAAGTGTTGTGAGAAGCTACGTCGTTATCCTCACTGAAGGGATGTAATGACCAATTATGTATGTACATATGTATGTATGCGTATTAAGATGAAAGCTTATCCTTCCATTAAACACGAACTTGTCCACGGTACTCTAGAATGTTGAAAGCCAAAGTATTTATGTGGAATAGAATTCAGATATCAGATGCTTTTACTGATGGCACATCGATATCCCTGTGAGTGTTCGAATTTTTAATGTACTACGCTGTGCCTGGTAAGCCAAAAGACATTTGAATTTCTTCGATTGCTATTAATTCCATGCTGGATTAAATAAGTATCTGTCGTGTCACAAAGCTTTTTCAACACTGTAACAGGCCTTCAATTGTATCCGATTAAGTTGAAAATCTTAGTCCATGTTAGTTTTGATTGTAAATTTAAGAAAATCTGCGGACCATTTTCTACTCAAATATTTCCAGACAGTAACACGTAAATACAGTGCTTAATTTTTGGTAAAATGTGGTTAAAATCGAAGATCTTTTGTCGTCACTAAACTATCGGATCTGCCATGCTATTGAGTACTTCTGGCAACCTCATATAAGTATATACTGACCACCCCATCTGTTGGCAACTGCATCTGCTATCTCGAATGACTCCGAATATTGTTTAAAGCTGAATGTACATTAATAGAGGAAGGACGACAAATTATTGCCAATCGAAGTAAGAAGGTGTGGGAGCAGTAATAAATATTTTCCCCATTAGATGGCAGTGCTTTTAAAAAAATTAAGGGACTTTAGTCTTGCACAGTATTCATAGATTCTGTAAGCATCCTGATTCCGAACTGCCACAGGAACTATACATCAACAACTATTGTCACAGAAAGGTTAGGCAGTAGCCACTTTTTGAGAACGAGTAGAGCTTAAGGGTGTCATATATTACTTTGATCTGCTGCACTCGATGCCAGTGTAGTTTGCTGTTCCAAACCTCAGCACTATCTTAATCTTAACCCTCTTGAATCAAAATCAACGTGGGCTTCTAATTTACAATTAAGGACTAATGACCCATCCAAGAAGTGCCCTGATCTTTATCGCCTCCCAGAGTAGACAACATGGACAAAAAACGTTTATGAAAGAGCAGAGAGTGTCAGCTATTCAGAAGGCTTGGAGTAGCAAAAAGTTCCTCAACACTACACCCAATACAACCAAACAATCTAATTTGGCAGAGACAACATCAGATTGAAATATTTTTGTGACGTGCACACGCTTATCCAGAAAGTGTGGCAAGTTATGTTGCCAATAAAACAAAAAATTTCCTTTAAAAACCGAAAGTATGCCATGACAACCTTTTTAAAATGTTGTTTAAAATTTAAATTTCCATACTTTAAAAACCACAAAACTATTCTATAGCAACATATTGGATTCTAATGTGAAAACAAAACCAAAAACCTCAAAGAAAATGAAACTCTTGAAAGTAAATCCCTTTGAAATAATACCAAAAGACTTGAGTGTTATTCTGTGTTAAGTGAACTTAAGGAAACCTTTAATCCAAACCATGTTATCCAACTGTTTTGCATATTTCCAAAGAAAAAAGAAAAAAGAAAAAAGAAAAAAGAAAAAAAACGCAAAATAGAAAAAGATTTTTTGGTAAAATATTGCTTCCATTTGCTTAAATGTTAATTTAATTTCAAGTTTTTTAAGGATTTTCCTTCTGTATATACATTCGTTGTATGATTGTTAATGTCTGGCATGGAGTTTTAGCAATTTTCCTGCAGTAGAAGGCTATAAATAGAGCAAGGCGGTGTAGCTAATGTTGCCTTTTTCTATTCACTTTTAGAACTTAGCTCATAAATATTCATAATATAACATAAGTCTTCTTTTGGCATAACAAACTATGATATGCGAATGGTTTTTATTTGTTATTTTGTTTTTGGTCCGTGTTTATAATAATATATGAACTTACAAGGTATTTGTAAATGGAATATAATTTTATTGTGATTATTTCCATATTTTTGTGTAAGTGGTACGAAAAGCATGATTTATAGCCTACTATTTACCAAACATTTCATTCAATACAAATAAAATAAAAATAAATTTGTGTTTAGTTTTAATTAAAATTCTTTATTATTTGCACAATTATGTGTGCCACTGTTCACAACTTGATGTAAATAACAACAATTGCTTTTTTATTATTCCTCTATTTATACCCTTTGCATAAATAGTAACAATTACTAGACTCTTTGTAACGGAGATCTTCAATCACACCGCGTCTTCACACATGTTTGACTGAACTTCACTCCCTCACTCGCCTGCCTTGCCTTGCCTCTTATATGGCAGAATAAACAGTCTGATGAATATTCTTGAAGGCGAATGTTCATGACTTCACCTTCTGGAAATCTTTATAAATGTGGACATAGTTGTTTACATATATTATTGTAGTGTTGTATATTTTTGTTTATTTGTTTACTATTTTTTTATGTTGCTGTTTGCTGTTATGTTAAGCAATACGATTATTTGTAAACAGATTTGTTTAATGCGTTGTTTTGTTTATTTAGCTTTTATTTATAATTTTAATGTTAAGCGATGTAAACGCCAAACAACATTATCAAAATTTTTAATTTTGGTAACAATATACAACTGGTCAAGGGTTGTATCCTTTAGTCAGGATTACGATCTAGTGACGGGAATTATAACGTGATTATTTACTCTCAGAGCTTTTGCCAGAAATCTGCTGAGAGGAAGTCGCCGAAGAAATATTCAAATTTCCTTTAGTTGAACACGTATGACCTGGAGTTTGAACCGCGGCCGCACGTCTACCTACTACAGTACGGCGACTATGGTATTCGTATGGTATTTATTTCTAAATTGTTTCTTCAGAAGCCACATAACTCCTCTGAAAAGATAAAACCAACAACGAACATCATGCAGAAGAGTACGAACCAATGAGCTGAACATCCAATTCAACATGTTTATATAGAGTCCATTATGACCAAACAATGACTAATGGAATCTTTATCATCCTAGCATCTGCTAGAGTAGAGTAATCAGCTGCTCAGCTCGAAAACCTTAATTAATTAAACTGAAACAAGACAACAAAAACAAAAAGCCGAATACCAATAATACTCTACAAGACGCTCATCCTCCCTGTGCTTCTGTATGGCACAGTAGCATGGTCAGCAGACTTAGGAGTATTCGAGAGAAAAGTTCTACGTAAGATCTTCGTTCAAGTGATTTTCGCATTCGATCCAACAATGAGCTGTAAGCGCTCCTCAACGACAGGGATGTTGCATATCGGAATCAGAGCAGACTGTCGTTCGAATTCGGTTCGATGCCATGTCGCACGAATATAAGGTGATTTTAAATTCCTTTTCCATTCCATGTTCGATATGTATTTCAGTACAACATATTCGGCTGTTTTACCAACATTTGGGTGTTGGTGACACTTTAATACAGAATCCTGTTGGTATCTTCATGCTCAATAAAGTTTTCCTACAACTTAGTCTTGAACTTGAACTAAATATTCTCTTTCAGGAAGGTTTTATAGTTTTTCTAGTCTTCATAAGCACAAAAGCTACAAAAACAAACACAATGAACTTGTTTACATGACAAACAAGTAAGAAAAACAATGCAACAACAAACATTACAAGAATAAATGTAAACAAAATACACAAACAACAATGAAACAACGATGTTTACATTTCTAGAGATCTCGAGAAGACAAAGCCACGAATATTCGACTTTAAGAAAATTCATCAGACTGTTTACGTTGCCATATAAAAGGCAAGGCAAAACAGGCAACGGGTGAGTAAAAGTTCAGTCAGTCTTGTGTGAAGACGCGGTGCGTTTCAAAGATATATCGAACAATTGTTAGTGTTTACGCTAAAGAGCGCAAAGAGGAGTAACAAACAAAGCAATTGTTGTTGTTTACATCAAATTGTGAACAGTGGCACACAGAATTGTGCGAACAATAAAGAATTAAATTAAAACTAAACACAGATTTAATTCTAATTTATTGCAATCTACGAGCTTATATTTTAAATGTTTTTAAAGGGTAAGAACGTAATAATATTTAAGTCAGAGCATATATGTAAATACAAGATTTCTACTCACAGAGTTATTGTACAAACACAAACAGGCTGCATGAAAACAAAAAGGGAAATAATGCGGATCAAGACAGAAAAGAGAAGAGAGAGTGAGGCAATCAACGAAATACAAACACACATTATAGGACAATATTTCTGTCTGTGAATGATAAGTTATATTGGAATGTAAATATATTTTCAATAGAAAACATTGATCATTTTTAAAATACTGTTTCTTTGCCAAAAAAAAATTAAAAATAAAACAAACCTTATTTGAATATAAAGTGAACTCGCGATAACGTGAACTAATTTTTACCAAGGCAGTTCACATTTTCGAGTTTGTTCACGTTATCGAGTACCTAAATTTAAAACAAAAAATTACCCGATTTAATATGAAAAATTATATTTTAATAAGTAAAAATGCTAAACGCTATTTTAAATAAATTTTTTTATTAATTAGTCAAGAACTCAATAACCTAAAGCCAAAAATTACGTTTTCAGTTTCAAATGTGTCAATTGAAATCCACCTCTTTAACAAAACATTGATGAAACCAGTCATAAACAATGTTACATGTCATCCATACTGACTTGAAGAATTTGTAATTCACTGGACAAGTAAAGTTTTTGAAACTTTGTGGATTTTTAGATTTTCCAAATACCAGTTTGTGAGTCCCCGAAGTATTTGAACAGCCCATGAAAGTTAATCGTTTTTCTCCATCCTTGCACCTGGAGCACTTTTCTCCAATGATGACACATATGTTTTATCTGGCAACTACTTAAAATATAGCCCGCATTCATCAGCATTATAAAGCTGATCTTCACAAAGAGAGAGTTCTTCCATTTTTGCTTTTAACTTTTCCTTAAATGGGTCAACAAGTTGCGGCTGCGCAGAAAGCTTTTTTCTGGAAATTTTAAGAAGGCGAACAGCAAACCTTTGCTTAAATTTATGAAACCATTCGTAACTGGCGTTAAAACCACAATAATTTTCTTTAATTTGAATTTCTTGAATTTTAATTTTGAATTTCTAAAGCTTTGGCTTTTAACATCAGTCCACTTACCGGCATTTTTTTGTTTCGCATGTGAAGGAACCACTTATTAAGACTTTTTCCATTCCTGGACATACAGATACACGTAATGTTTTAGGCTTTCCAGTGCCATAAAGTGTATTATTTACACGATTATTAATTTCCCGTTTTTAATGGAAGAAACAGTTGCTTTTGCAACTCCATATTTTCTTGCCAAGAAACTAACACTATAACCCTTTTGCAATAACTCAAGAATATCCACTTTATCTTTCAAAGTTAACACTTTAGGCAGATAACAGGTCAAAGCATATATAAACGAGTACAATGAAAAAGAAGTTCAGACATAAGTAAACAAACAAATAAGCTGTAGTCCGGGAATTTCCCAATTTAAAAACAGATTTAAAAAATAAAAAAAGTGTTCATGTTTTAGAGCTTTCAGATTTTGTTCACGTTTTAGAATACTCTGTGGAAAAATAAATTTGTTCACGTTTCTGAGACGTTCACACTTTCGAGTGTTCACGTTTTCGCGAGTTCACTGTACTACTTACGCAGAAGACCTGTTGAATGTATAATAATATGCCTGTTCACCAGACTGAAAGAAAATGTCAAAGCAAGTTTATGTTTGTGTATGGGCAATGGGAGCGTATACTCAGTAATATTTTTCAAGAGAAGTCGTTGCAGTGCTAAGTTGTTCGTCTGCATGTACTAAATGTGGTAATTGTGTAATAGTAGTTGTTTCTGTTGAATGTATTTATGCATCCCTGAATGTTTTGTTATTACTTTATGAGGAATTCACTTTCAATTTATGAAATGGTGTACCTATTATACGTATACGCTGAAGAATGTTGTTTGTTTAACAACAAGAGCAACTATAACAACAAATAACAATATTATAAATGTCTTTGCATGCATCTTCACATGCATACACAAATTGGGATCATTAAAATTTTATTTTCTTTAACTAACAATTTATTCACAATTTTATATACAGTCCTGGACAAAACACTACATACACTTAACATTTCTTCTCGAAAGCAAAAAGCGTCGAAAACCAGTAATGTTCTAAAAAACTAAAGAGGAAATTTATACAGATTCATTTTTATTAACCGTAGATCAAGCTTTGTATCAAAAATGATACATTTCAATTTTTGAAACGATATAACTTTAATTCAGAAAAACTTAGATGCCTGATATTTTTATATTTCGTTAGTATTGTTATCGCCATTATTTTAAACTAAATAAAAAAAGTAAATTTCAAACAGGTGTTACAAAATTCAAAAACTTCATAATTCTTTCTTATGTATCATTTTTGATACATACGACTTTTCTAGGGATTTTTTAGTATCGTGTATGTAATTTTTTTAAGATTTCAAAGATTTTGTGAAGTTTTATCGTAAATAATACAATATTTATGGTTTTTGAGAAAGAATTGAAAGTTAACGAATTGAACGGCGAAAGTGAAAAGGTTGAATTTTCTATTCTTGATATGCTCTTGATATTGATTGAAGTATCGTACTCTAGTATGTAGCGTGTTACCTTATTAGACGTCCGACCAAAGTTCAAACCTCAGGTCAAACGTTTCCAATTTATAACGAAAGGTTGTAATGACTGATTATACATTAATTATGTACGTAATATTCCTGCTGCTAAACACTTTGAAGCTCGTCTTATGAACTGCAGAAAGTATTGATAGCAACAAACATGGACAACAGGATGTTTATCGACAAAGATGGTACTATTTGGAACAAAACCAACTGCCTTTATTAGTTCGGGATGAACAAATATTACCAATTTTCACACAGATTGCTAGCAGCTGTTTCCTGAAATGTTGTAGAGTGTTTCTTACTGCTCTTCTCATATTTATCTCACGTGACAGATAAACATTAGAAAAATGTGTTTCGTTCCATGGTTTATTACAGATAATAATATTTCGGTCAACTACGTACATATGAGATAAAAGAATCATTCGCTTTGATAATGATATATTTACACCTATTACGCCTTTTCGAAAAGAGAGCTGAAAGTCTTGCAACCTTTAATAATCATGCTTAAAGCCTTTTTTAGAAATTCGAATGAAGAGAATTTTTTTTCTTTAAAAATGTAAATATTTATCTTAATTTTTTGTTAGAAAATTTTAACCATTTTCATAAAACTTTTATCACACAACTTGTAGTTTTATGTAAGAAATAATACTCTATAAATAGTTTGGGATTAGCTATCATAAACTCAGACCAGCCCATATATCCTTTTTTACGACTTTTAAAAAATTAATTTTTTGCTCGCCTAAAAGGCAAGAAAATTAAAGAAAATATATTTCAATAATGATGCTATTTTTTTATGTTCCTGTTTGGTATATTTTCATCTCACATTAAAGTTTTTTAGCAACAGAATTCAAAAACCTTTTAGTTTTGTTGTGGAAAATGAAAATTACCTCCAGCATTTTAATTGAAATTGGATACTTAATAATGGAATACTTACAGTGATTGTTAGGGAAATTAATTTAAGGATATTTATATAAATCAAGCTTCATAAAGAGATTTAAATGAATTCAAATAAAAATTTTTTTAACAAAATCTATCAATAATCGTAACAATTCCATATACTACAAGTATGTATCAAGGAAGTTTTTTAAGGCTCGATCTACGGTTAATAAAAAACGTTGAAAAAAAGCACAAGATAGAAAAGTAAGAAATGTAATTGGCCATAAATTTTAACACTATTTTCCAGGCGCCTGTGCTTCTTTCGCGTCTTCACCAGTTGGCCACAACAGGGCGACTTCGTCGTATAACCTTAATTTTATTTTTAATTAATTAATTTTATTTTTTTAAATATTGTTTGTGTGGATATTTAGAATGTTGTTTTCATTAAATCTAGATTTTAGTGGTTATGGTTTAATAATCAAAAAACTCAATAATTTTAGACCAGAACAAGAGAGACGAAATCACTTTTTTGTGTTAAATTGACAAAGAAAAAAAGATTTAATCGCATCGAAAATACAAATTAAAACATATTGTTTTTCACATTTATTAGTATTTTGTATATGAACTTATCTTCAATTACCTGCACAAAAACCACCAACTCAATACAAAATCCTTTCATATGACCATTAATCGGAAAGAAAACCATGGAAACAAAAATAAACCTAAACAAAACCTATCACAAAAAAAAAAACTTAAACCAACAACAATATCGCTTCTGTTTCTCCATAAAATTAAATTGTGAAAACACACACGCAAATATTTGCTTAAAAATTTTATACTTTATCCACCCTCATATATACACCAATCAACCAAATGAATCAGTTTTACTCACATTCATTCCATATAAATAAGAAATGATACAAACACAAAAATTCAACAATAATAACAACAAATTTGCTTTTATCTATTTCGGCCATTATTTGTTATACCGTTTATTGCCTTCTTTCATCTTTATAATTTGAAATTTGGTTTATTTGGTCTTGAAGAAGCTTAAGAAGAGAAATTTGCTTCATTTTTTCTTTTCAAGATTCATATCGACTAAGTGTACTTAGAACATTTTTAATGTTCTCGCATTTTTAAATATTACGTTCTCTAACATAAATACTGTCAATATTTGGTTAAGATGCGCCGTTCCGAAGTTATAGGGTCTTCTTAGAATACACATATGGTCGTATGTCGCGTGAAATTATTATTATATATTGAAATATAAAATGTAATTAGTCTGTAAGGATGTTTCCATAGTCTTAAAATAAATAAAGAAAAAAAAGACTTCGTGAGCTCATAACTCAAAACACACTTTTTCGACTTAGAATGTTATAGAACGGAGGTGTCGATATGTACATACACAATTGGCCATCCAACTCTTCAGTTGGTTTAGGACCTAGCTTCTCACACCACTTTTGTTGTGTGTGTTAATTTTATACATGAGCGGCAAAAGCTACAATTTAAAGTCGACTCCGAACGACAGATATTCTGAGAAACTTTTTCATGACAATTTGACAATTTGCTTTCAGAGTTTTGGCCACAAGTCTGCTGAGAAGAAGTCGCCGAAGAAATATTTTTTCATACTTCGTTTAGTTGGAAATGTCCAACCTGAGCTGTGAACAGTGGGCCCACGTTTAATAAGCCAACATGCTACTTACTAGACTACGACGATGCCATTATAACTTTAATTAAATTAAAGAGTATGTTGCTTGGCTAAGGCTGAACGCAAAATTATGGCGTACAATTTTTTGTCATGCGATTTTTTTTCTTTGCATATTCTAAACGGTATCTGGGCTGCAGAATATTAACATCAACAAATGTTGCTTATGGAGGGTAACATCAAAATTCAAAAAAATCGCTTTCTGCTCATCCACTTTTAAAGAGGACACTTTTTTCTTAAACAATTTTATAGAAAACTTTAATAAATAAATAAAAGGCATGTTTCATTATCATTCTAGTAACGTGACTGTTTACGCTGCTCACCATAATTTTAAGTTAATAGAATTAAGTATTTTTTTACTGTGAATATGTTGTCATTTTTGTAAAATAAAAAAGAGACATTTTTATTCATTCGTCAATCAACCCCCAAACAGAGCGTACGTGTTTTTATTGTAAAATATAATAAAATATAACTTAATAATATTGTACTTTTTTGTGGCTTAACAATAATATTTTATATTGGAGCTTTTGCCCAATTCCCCCCGAAACAGTGACGTATACGCAATATTTGTATTGTATAGTACAAAATGATAAAATTACGTATACGCTATACGTATATATGAAATATTGTGAAATGCTACTATATACGTCAGTTCAATCACGTTTTTAACAAAAAATCACTTAATTTTATTCATTTTTTTATAATAAATTAAATTATTTTAAAAAATAATGGAAAAGTAAAATCACTGCCCATTATGTGCACCAGCAACTGAAAATATTATACTAACATACGGCAGTCTTAATTTTACCAATGCAGTCTGAACACCAGTTATAAAGTTATCAACACATCCATCTATAATAAGGGCCATCAACAATTAATCCGAAAATGAAAGCGTTTGTGAAAGTGTTGTTGAAATCGCCGTAGTCTAGTAGGTACCAGAGGTCAGCAATGAGTATTCAAAACGATGAGTAGATAATAATCATACTCATAATTTCTGGTACTTATACGCATTCATACTTATTTTAATGTCATACTCACACTACTCATATTCAAAGTTTGAAATACTCATGGTACTCATACTTAACAATACGCATGATGTTATTGATTTCGACTTTCCATGACTCGTCGTATACACGAATCACAAAATAAGTATGATTCGCGTACGAACACTACAATACTCACAAGAAGATTGTGTGTATGCTCTGCTTGCTTGTAAATGCAACAATAACTAAGACTGTAAATTTTGATGAATGATTTGAATCACTCGAATCATTTATGAGTATTATAATTATTTTCTAAATTTATGAATCTGATTGAGTAGGCGTATGAATCAAACATATTTTGAATGTTATGAGTTTAATGTCAACATTGTACGCATACTCATTGCAACCTGTACTTATAAATCAATGTTGTACTGATTACGAATGTATCAGAGTAGTTGGATTTCAATATTGCTGCCTCACTCATACTCAAAATTTCATGAGTATATATCAGTAGCGAAAAAGCGATTCATTGCTGATCTCTGGTAGGTAGGTGGTGAGTTATTGGAGAAGAGCCCGTGTTTCTACCCCCGATTCACACATCATCAAACAAATGTAATGTTAAGAAAATATATCTTTCGGCGAACTTCTTCTAACAGTCATTTGGCAAAAACTCTGAGGTTAAAATAAAAAGTGCCATGAAAAATGTCTCAAAAATCTGTCGTTCGGAGTCGACATTAAACTGTAGATTCCACCACTCATGTATAAAATTAATACACACAACACGAATTGTGTGTGAAGCTAGGTTTTAATCCTGAGGATTATAATGACTAAATAAGTAAGCATTTGTGAAAGAGTAATCATTAGACTACATTTACTTGGGTT
Organism: Sarcophaga subvicina; assembly: GCA_936449025.2. Taxonomy (NCBI): domain Eukaryota; kingdom Metazoa; phylum Arthropoda; class Insecta; order Diptera; family Sarcophagidae; genus Sarcophaga; species Sarcophaga subvicina. The sequence continues at coordinate 29,423,695 of OW388084.2, forward strand.
TTCGATTCCTGCTGACGTCTGTTAAACTAGCCGGAAATTGTGTGGTAGGACTTACACGTTACATCTTGATAACTGCTAATGATATTGAGAGAAGAAAAAGTTAACTTGGAAATGACGAAATGCAAAATTTCATGAAATATTCATCATTAAAGATATTTTACCGCATTCGAAATCATGTCAATTTTAATTTAAATTTTCTCTAAAAGCTAACAAACATTTTTTCTTTTCTCTGAGGTAGAATGTGATAAAAGAAAAATGGTACTTTTCAGAACCGTAGAATATTTAAAAAAAAGAGATCAGATTTTATTCAAACTGAAACTGGATATGAATTTGTACAAAAACAGTCACTAGGCCAATGAATGCATATATTAACCTATGTATGCTCATTTTCATCTCCGTGGGTACGTCAATAAGCAAAATTGCTTTATTTGGGGCTCAGAAAATACATGCGTGGTTCTACTAAAGTCAATGCACCCATTACGAGTGACTGTTTGGTGCGGATTGTGGAGCGGAGGCATCATTGGCCCATATTTCTTTAAATATAATAACCATGATAACCGATTTTTTTGTACCCGCTCTTCATGGTATTGCTGTGAACGATGTTTGGTTTCAACAGGACTGTGCAACTTGCCACACATCTCATGCCATAATCCACTTATTGCGTCAAACGTTTGATGGCCGTTTAATTCGTCGAAATGGTGATTTCAATTGGCTTGATTGATTGGTGATTGACTTGACAACGTAGGACTATTTTCTGTTGGGCGCTGTTTAAGAAAAGTGTTATGTCGACAAACCAGAGATAATTGAGCATTTAATACGACTCCATACACTCAAAAAGTGCCCGAAAATTGGTTTGATCTAATAAATTACAGTGAGGGCAGCTCTGGCAGCCATATGAATGAAAAAAAATTCATTTCATTTTGCTTTATAGCATTTTTAAATTTAAAGTTTTAAATCACCCACCCTATTAAAGTTCCAGTAGCATAGAAAACCAATAAAATTTTAAGTAAAACAGAATAATATGACGAGAATATGACGAGAATCTGGTGTATAGAACACCCACAGGATAATTGAAAATAACTGCTGGTAAAAAGCAAAATCAAATAAAAATGAAAAGGAATAACAAAAAAAGAAATAAAATGATTATATTGTGATAAAAGACAAAACAACGGGTAGCAAATAACAATTGAAATAAAATACGAGAGTAAGTAAACGAAGACTGCAAAATACAGTACATAATAGCACACCTTTCAGTCAGGATTACGATTTAGTTTCTCATACCACATATGTTGTGTGTGTTAATTTTATACATGAATGGCGGCATCTACAGTTTAATGTCGATTTCGAACGACAGATTTATGGGAAACTTTTCATGACAATTATATTTACTCTCAGAGTTTTTGACAGAAATCTGCTGAGAATAAGTGGCCAGAGAAATATTTTTTTCGTATTTCATTTTCAAAATATGGAAAAAAACTGAAATCGAACAAAATGAAAATTGATTTGAGAAAACAGGAGAAATGTTGCAAACATCTTTATGAACCTTACCTACCTAAACCTAAGCCCTTACAAACCACTTCCAGAAAAGTTGAATTTTATTTTGAATTCGCCAACTCAACTCAGCTTAGCTTAGTTCTGTTCTGTCCTGTTCTAGTGTTTCCAGTTGTCATAACCACACACAATAATCTCCTTTGGCGGTATTAACTCCACTGTAGTAGAAGCTGCTGTATTAGTAATATGCAGTCAGCGTATAAATTAATTGAATCTGCCATTTTATTATTCCATCTCTGCATCTAGTTATCTTATCCAAAGGAAATGTATATCGCTGTGTGTATATGTAAGTGTTTATTAGAGTCAGTAAATGCTTAAAAGGACTTAAGAGCACAGCATAAAATAATCCTACGCTGTAAGACATACAATAGAATAGAAATAAACGGGCATAATTTAATTTACAAATCAAATTAAACTGTACAGAGGAAAAAGTAGATTAAAAAAAAGGAATTAAAATGATGAAATGGATTACACCTACGGATATAATAGAAGTAAAAATTTTAGCAAGGATTCTGACTAATGCTCGCAATATGGCAACCAATATATTCTCACAGGGGGTGTTGTTTCTAGTCGACGAATACTTCTTCAATAAACAGGTGAAAACGTTTAGGGTATAGTGGTTAGGCACCTCATTCACTGAAACCTACGTTTTCCCATGAAATTGTCTTCTCATGATGAATGTTGTTGGTGTTATTCTTTGTAAATGGCGGTGAAATATGTAAGACAGAAATAGAGCCTCTTAATTTTTCAAAATTCGAAATAAGAGTGTTAGGAAATGTTAGTAAAGTTCTGCTGTATTCGAAGTGTTTGCGATCATAAAGAAAGCAACACAGATCTGGAAATGAATCTAAATGCACACTATGTCAAGCCAAGTATAGTTTCAGTCTTCATGACTGGTATGAAATGATAATATACTGAACACATTGTAAGGTTGAATGGATATAGTAGGGCGATGAGTTAAACCTCTCTTTGAACACTTTTTGTATCTAATCGATCGAGAAAAGAGTAGAATTTTAAGTACCTCAACGCTATTCTGGCCCAGACTCGACTGCAACAGCATGGAATGGGTACTCAATTTGGTTACAGGATCTACAATATTTCCTTTCTGATATAAGTCGGCTGGCTCTGGACTTCTTTTCTCTTGCATTTCCTCTTTTCATTTAACTCTCTTTAATTTTTTCAGACGTAAGAAATACCATTCCTTTCATAAATTGTTTTCTTTTCTTGTAATTTTTTTTTAATATTTTTGATACCCACAAGCATTCTGGTAGAAGGTTTTAGCCATCTTTGCAACTTACATACATACATACATAATTGGCCATTACAACCCTTTAGTCAGGATTACGGCCTAGCTTCTCACACCACTCATGTTGTGTGCGTTAATTTTTTATACGTGAGCGACGGGACACACTACCTATTAGACTACGGCGACTTCTCAACTTCTCCATGGCAACTTAGCGAATCTATAAAATGTATTCCGGGACATTGAGACATTCCGGGTAACTCCAAAGCGGATGAGCTGGCCAGAATGGTCACTATCATCGAAATCTCTGATGAATTTTCGACATTAGGGATCCCTTTGGGTACCTGCAATCGTGGACCTTGCCAACAGTAGATGTGCTGCTTCGGACACGGGCAGAACGGGCAGAATATCTGGCCAAGCCTGAATAGAATGCACGGCAGCTCTGCTTAAACTCCAGAGAAATAGGCTCAGCACTGCTGTGGGGTTTAATACGGTACATTGCTTTATAGGGACGCATGCGAGGCGTATTGGTTTTGCACATCAAGCAAATGAATTCTGTAGAAGAAGGGGAGAAGGATGAGACTGTTCTTTACCTACTGAGTACTTGCCAGCCACTTGGCAGGAGGACTTTGATGAACTACCATGCATTGATATTGGCAGTCTGAGTCATCTCATCGGAAGCTCTGAGTGGTTGCTGGACTAGGGGAAATGTGAAACTGTGGTATCACAATGGGCCCTATGTGTGGCATAATTATATCCGCTCATAACTCCATTAGTTACATTGAGGACAGCAACTTTTACCTACCTACCTTGCAGCCTAAACAAACTTCTATTTGAATCTAGGATGCTTGGTATTCTCATAAAACACGCCAAACAATTTTCCACACCAAGAGTAATTTATAAAGCGATAGAGCGAGGTAAAATCAAATTGTGTGAAGGAAGGAACTTAGGAACTGGTTTAGTTTCATATCGTGTCTTATGATATCCGCATAAGACAATGGAACTAATTGTTTATGATGAAAAAAATTAATCGTCTATTCCGTAGACGTCAATTAAGTTCAGTTGTTTTGACTTCTTAGGTTAGGTTAGGTTAGGTTAGAGGACGTGTACTTGCCAATTAAGACAAGTACAGTACCCGGAGGTTGAATTGGCCCATTGCACAACGTCCTAGCTTTTCTTATGTTGTGCGTGTTAATTTTATACATGAGTGGTGGGACCTACAGTTTAAAGTCGACTCCGAACTACAGATTTTTGAGAAACTTTTTCATGGCAATTTTTATTTACTCTCAGAGTTTTTGCCAGAAATCTGCTAAGAGGAAGTCGCCGAAGAAATCCTTTTTGTATTTCGGCTTGATGCCTGGCCTAGAGCTCGAACCCTTAACTTCGGTTGATTTTTTTGAAATTTAACTCTGCTTAACAGCAGATTGACATTACTATTGTATTTATCAAGATGGTTTCCTTTCATGACCTTAAATTGCCCTCTTATGTTTATTATGGTTTTGTTATTAAATGGATTTGATTAAGGTTGAACGAACGGGTTATGGGGTAGGGTTAGTATGTGGGTTAAGAGGGGGTAGGGTATATATGCACAAACCTTTTATATTTTAATTGTGTATTTATTTAAATAAATATAAGTTAATGTTTAATTTTTGTTTGTTTATTTAAAACGTTATAAAACGTATTTATGTATGTGTTTGTTTTATAATATATGTTGTGTTCACAATTTGATTTTAAGATCACAAATAGGATTTGTTCACAATTAGATTTAAAATTGGGTTTTAATTTTGTTAATTTTCACAATATTTAAAATAATATTATATATGGCGCACTCGCGTAAGGATTGTTGGGTTGTTCATTTCGTGCTCGATGTCGATAATCAACTGATCCACCAAGGATACTAATAATTATGTTGAAGGTATTGATGAAACAGTGTTGATGAATGTGTGTATGTATATGTGTTATTGTGAATATGATGTTTGTTAGAGATGTTATTGTCATTATGTGTGTAAGGGATATTGGAAGGCAGGATTAGAGATGAGTAAATTTATTCACTCGTGTGAACAAAGGCCATGCGAGGAAACCGTCTTGGTAACTAACATTACAATACTAACTTAACTGACGATTTGTTTTTTTTTCAAGAAAATTTCCGTACACGGTATTCTCGTATGCACTTCTATTAGAAAATGAACTGTAGTCATCCCATTTGCTGTAAATACTATATAATATACATTAAGAGTTTATTTTTATTCCTTTCCCTTAATAGGAACGATTACTATTCATCTAGAGGGGGCGCCGTCCAAGCTTCATAAGATATTCATTCACGTTGTGCTTTCTGAGAGATTAGAGGATATCCTAGATGAATTATTTGCAGCGAATTGTACTTTAAAATTCAACAACCATGATGAGAACTTATGCATCTTCTTTCGAATTCAAGCTTGTATTGGAAGGGGTTTGTAGTTAAGTTACAGTACACCTCACCAACAATTGATATTTAAATTTTTGTTTCAAAAATTATTTGAAATTTCACAACCAAAAGCCTAAAATACTACTTAATTTGAGTATGTTCTGTTACAAAAAAAGAATCTTCCTTAGAGAATGTGCTGTAAGCCTCAGTTTCCCTGCAAGGCAGCTCTTAACTCCTATAAGCCCCTACTCGTCTCATTTATATTTGTTTTCTTTCCTAAAGTAAACGAAATATTTTTTATCAGAAAAAAATGTAAATTTTATTCCACAACACGTTTCAGTCTTTTGTAGTTTCAGTTTTCCCTGCCGGCTTGCATTTGATTTCATTTGAATAAAATGAAGAGAAAAATAAAATAAAAAAAAATTAAAAAAGTTTTCATTTCAATTCGTTTTAAAGAGAGTGAAAAACTTTAAATCTCTTTTTTAAATATGCTGTCTTGATATGGAGAATGTAAGACATAAAGTACCCCAATGGAATTATTGCAGGCTTAAGGAGTTGTACATACCCATAGAATGTATGACATTGTAACACATTTTCAAGATATACACACATGTACATACATAAGAATGATATTTGAAACATACATATTTTAAAGAATATATTCCAAATACATTATTTAAAGTATAGTTATTGCAGAAAGTTGTAGAAGAAAGAAAAATATAATTCAGCATATTTAAGGTTGTTTTTTTCTTTTCTTATTACTTACTTAATTGGCCATTACAACCCTTCAGTCATGATTACGACCAGGCTTCTCACACCACTCATGTTGTTGTGTGTTAACTATATACATGAGCGGTGGGACCTAAAGTCGACTCCGAACGACAGATTTTTGAGAAACTTTTCATGGCAATTTTTCTTTACTCACAGAGTTTTTGCCAGAAATCTGCTGAGAGGAAGTCGCAGAAGAAATATTTTTTTTTATATTTCGATTTGATGTCTGAGCTGTGATTTGAACCGAGGCCTTACTTCTAATAAGCCAACACACTACCTACTAGACTACGACGACTTCCAATCTAATGAGGTCAAATTATCCGCTATATTTGAAAAACATCGAAAGTCTAACAATCTCTAACACATTCATAATCCATTTTAATACTGAGTATCCATAATAGATTTTTCCTTCGACTATGAACAGCATACATCTTTCTCTGTTTGAAATATTTTATTTTATTTCGTTTATTTTATTTTATTTAAATTCATTTTAATTTTTTTTTCTCTAGTCCTTCCTTTCCGTTTCCGTTTTCAGGTTTAAACATCATCAGCTGCTGTCATGACTGACCAGTGACCGCAATTTGCGTTTATTTTTTACCTTACCTTTTTTACCAGGTGCAATAGTTTTCTATCGTTTTGTTGCAGGTTGTTTTTAGTTTTATGGCAATGTGGTGTGGTTAAGAAAGGCAAAAGTTATTGCCTCAAATTGTTAAAAACGGCAGAAATAATACAAGAAATAATAGGGGAAACTACACAAATAATTACGCTTGACTAACCCATTATACTTGCAACATAAATAATTGAAATATTGTGGATTCCACATATACCTACTTGAACAATATTTTATAAATGTGGTAAAAACAAGCAAATTTAATTGAAAGTATTTTCAAATGCTTTGCTTTAACAGTGGATGGCTCAACAGCATGTTAACAACAGAAATGTTAGTTTATATACAGAGAAGTCAAAACTAAAGCTAATGAGTTGAAAATCCATAACTTTTGCATTCAAATTCTTGTTTTATTTGCTACATTACGTATTTAAAATAATTCTAAAGGTCTTCATGCATGTAGAGTTGTTGAGACAAAGCTGTTACCAACAAAACTGTTCGTCACAGGCTGAAATGGATGATCAGCAAGTCGTGTTTCGTGCTACAGTCTGTAAGAAACTACAAGTGCTTCAATGCTCATAATATTTATAGATTATGAAAGTATTTTATTTTCTCTTTTTTGTTGTTCATTTACCCCCTTTTAGTTAAACTGAAGATGGGTATTGCTTAACATATCAAAGATCATGTAATTCGGCAAAAGCCTTATTACAGCTCACACTCTGACAATGAAAACATCCTACATAAGTTCAAGTACCAATTGATCTTCATTGTCTTCGACAATGTGCTTTAATAAACACGGTTATGCTGAGGATTATTTGATGGTGACACCCCATAAATTGAATGAAGGCTTTTTCTGAAGTCGTAAAATATTACAGGAGACCACCATTCCAGTGAATATTATGTTGACTTTTTTAATGGGGACAGTTTTTTGACCTTACTTTCTTTAACACATTTTATGACTTTTTCTTGGGCTTCGTATAGCCTACTTTGGCTGTAATTATGGCTTCATTTAGTATCATAAGCCAATTGGAACTTTCATTGCCTCTTCGCAGGCATACTCCTTGTGCCAAATGGTTGGTTAGTTGGAGTGGTAGCTTTGGTATCAAAAGCTCATTTGAGCAAGCATAGCGGCCCATTGTGATGCCACGGGTAAGCGTAGTCCGCGTACCTTGCACCTAATAAAGGTCATAAATATGCTTAGGTATTGTCTGGAGCAAAAATGTAGGTGGCCTCGAACAATTTCCATCTTGATTCATGATGTTCTTGTGTCCCGTTTTTTCCTTACGAAGGCAGTTTTTATATTCAACTTTTACAGAATTTAGCCCAAGTGTAATCACTGAAAGACCTTCGTTAACATATACCACAACCTCGCAATCATTTGTATATCCTTTAAGTAATTAAAACTACTGCGATATCTTCAATTAATTCCGTAGTGGTTGCTTCAGTTGATATTATCAATCGTAATTGGCGATCTTATTTAATGCTCAATAAAAGTGGCCTTAAATTCTAAACTCGAAGGACTATCACCACACTTGGGATCCTGTTCGAGAAATAGTTCATAACGATTTCAGGTAGATACTCCGCTACAAGTTCTTAGATTATAGAATTAACGTAGACAGAGCATGATACGGTGAAGTGCTTTCAGCTTAAAAGGTCGCATTATGGTATTTTCAAGTTATTCGTGTAAAGGTTTTCAAGCTTAAGTTCAAGTTAAGTGGCGCAGAACATAAAAAAGTAACTAATTTTGCTATTTGCAACTCTTTCTCTTACTCTTAATACAATTTTGTTATGGAGTTTCTGTTGGTTGTTTTCAGCATTAATTTCTTTTAGTCTAGTCTGTTAAAAATTATGAACGATTTAATAAGAATATTTCTTAGAATTTCTTTATTAAAAATATTTCAATAAAAAATTCAAAAAGGCTACGCATAATGAAATGGCAGTCTCATGAACTCAACATGAATTTAAATAAGAAATTATGAAAGTGTAGCCGTTAACTAAAGCACGCTTGCTAAACTACATCATATTTTTTAAATAAAAATCTGATGAAGCCTCCTTCCTATAATAGAGTTGCTCTAAATAGGCCCTTTCAGATTATGCTAAACATTCCATCACATAATAAGAATAGCAAGTGAATTATGTAAGGTTATGTTGGCGTAGACAAAGACTATTCAAGTAATTCATACGCCTTATAATATCGTATAATAGAGTATATTTTTCTTCCCTTTCTCATTATTAATCGGTTTTCTTTTTTAAGCAGAGTATAAGCATATCATTAATTACGACTGTCATGTTTATTTTTTTCTAATGTTGTTGCTTTCGTCACGTTACGAATTACGTTCACGAATTTGCATAAGACAATGATTTCTCTCTTTCTCTATATCTCTCTCTCTCTCTCTTTTATAAACTGGGAAAGAGTATTTCTTGTATTTCTTATATGCATACATGTATGTATACCGTTATTATTAAAGTTTACAAATATTTATGTCTGTATGAATAGATGACAGATTTAAATTTAAAAAACTTGTTGTCCAATCCCATATGCCCCTTTTTCGCATTTTTCCTTTTGCGTTAACAATACATTGTAAAAAAAGTCCTTTTGACTACTTGGCACTCATTCCCAGTCCCATTTATTTAGACAGTGTAACTGTAGTAGTATTAGTGGCAATAGTACTTCAGATAACTATTCAAAATATTTGTATTAAACTGTCCCAACAAAATGGCACTTTTACTGAAAGTCTTAAAGAAAACCAGAAGCAAAAAGAAAAAAAAGAACGTAAATGGAAAAAATGCTGAGATCAACATAAACTTTAAACGTTCCTGATGGTAGTTGCAATGACTACATAAAGACAATGTAAGACAAAGTTTTCGGCCAAAACAACGGCAAAAAACAAAATGTAGCTTCTGGAGACAAAAGAAGAAAGTTTTTTACATTTGTTTGTAATGCAAGCGAAACTATTTCTTGACATACACACTGAGTTTCTAGTAGAGCCATCACCGGAAACATATCAATTTGTTTGAGTTTCATTACTTTCTAGCAACAACAACAACATAAAAAAAATAAAACTTTTGTTCCTCAATGTCGTTGAGCAATGAGTTTCAAGAGTATACGTAAAGGAATTGCATATTCCCCTGTTTGAAAAGAATACAACTCGAGCTGTTTGGTAGCATCAAATACTTGAGTCTCATTCTGAACTCTAAAATAGAACGAAGCTTTATGTGATGATGCGCAAAGTCTCCAGTGCAATTTATGTATGCATAGGATATGTCAGGAGTTTAAGTTTCATATCCTTTATTCTTATAAAAGAAGCGTCTGTTCAGTAAACGTTTCTGAAGAAGTCTGTTATTACGGTAGTTTGAACAAAGTTAGCAGACCGTCTTCTTTCCTGATAGTATTGCTCTTTGGATAACTCTGGTCGAGCCTCATGATAAAAAAAATTATTTTAAACTGCATCCATTAGGTTAGCGTTTCAGAAAAGTAGTGTGCATGGAGATTTTTTCCATTATCCCTCTTTGGAGCATATGACTTCCACAAAGCATTTCCAATATGTCAGATTGACTGCTGTTATTTTTGCGTCTTGCACTGTCCAAGATCTTCGAGTATCGAACGCATTCAGTTCTTCGTTGGTCGGCCACCGCCTCCTGAATTTTGAGGATTCCACTCAAGTGTACTCTTTCTGATTCTATGGCCGATCCATTTCTATTTCCTACGATTTGTTTAGGTTAATATGGGTTCCTTGTTTGTAAGGTTCCAGAGATCAATGTTGCTAATGTTATTAGGCCAGAATATTTTCAATGTGATTCTGAGGCACTTGTTGATGAATACCTACAATTTTTGCGTGATGGTGTTCGATTCTAACTAGGCTTCACTTCCATACAACACGGTCGATGTTACATATGCGTTGAATGTTCTGAGCATGGTTCGTCTGGATATTAGTGATCTTCTCCATATTGGCTTTAGTCGCCCGAAATACATCTGTTCCTGCGCCGCCATTTGTTATCACTATACTGCCTAGATAGCAGAAGCTCTCTACGTATTCAGCTGGTTCGTCTTTTAGCATGTCGGTGCCTACCTTAATCGGCTTTACAAAATATTTTTTTGGATTCAATCTTTTTCTGTTTTAATGAAATGCAGATATTCAAAATTTCTATATAAAATCCACCAGTTTAAGTAAAAGATGTAAAAGATGCCAGGGCATTTCTGGCTAAAATGGCCTGTTTATTGGTTTTTAGTTTTGTTTTTCAGCATATTTCTATTATTTTTTAATGAATTCATTACTTTACATGTCTGCATCTTTCTATTGCTTTTGAAGTTGATGTAATTTGTGTCACAAAACACACAAACGTACGAACTACTTCCACTTCTAATATTCGTACTCTAAACCAACTGTCGTCACCATGCTATGCCATGAATTTTCTATGAAGAATCGATTTTCCTTCTTATACACTATGCAACAGAGAAAGTATAGTTAAAGAAAGTATCACATGAAATATATAAAGTTTAAGAGTTTAGGGAACGATAAAGAGTTGGTCGAAAACTTAAACGTTAGAAGCTTTCCTTAAATTTCTTGAAGGCAAAAATGAGAAACGTATTTACTCCTCATACTCTATTAATTCCACTGTGATGAAATGCTATACAGTGGTTAAGGCAATGTAGAGAAATTATACAATTAAAGGAGAAAGAAAATTACTAGCAAGCGATCTCCGTAATGAGCTGCTCTACTATTTTCATTGGTTAAAGGTATGGGAGTTCATAGGGATCAACTAAATTTGCTTCCATACTTAAGAATAAACCCAAGAGTATTGATTTAAAGTTGAACACTTAAATTGCCTGTCAAGTGCTCAAAGTTTTGCTATTTTTAGAATGTATTCCTACTGAATCATTTAAGAGTCTTGTTGATTTCTGAGTATATTTTATTTTTATTGTAGTAGTGATAGCCAATGATTTTAATTAATATTGTTACGAAAATTAATAGAGATCTAGATACTGGTGTTTTTACATTGTTTAACATTAAAATTCTACACAAAAGCTACAAAAACAAAACAATGAACTTGTTTACATATTATCGCACTGCTTAATACAACAATGAACAGCAGCATAAAAAAAACGTAAACAAGTAAACAAAAATATACCAACAACACTACAATAATAAACTTAAACAACGATGTTTACACTAACAACTAAACAACGATGTTTACATTTATAAAGATTTCGAGAAGGCGAAGTCATGAACGTTTTTCATTCATCAGACTGTTTACTTTGCCATATAAAGGGCAAGGCAAAGCAGGCGACAGAGTTAACGAAGTTCAGTCAGTCTTGTGTGAAGATGCGGTGTGTTTGAAGAGAGTAATCGTGGTTTGAAGATCTTCGTTACAAAGATCATTCGAACAATTGACTAGTAATTGTTATTGTTTATGTAAAAGGGTATAAACAGAGGAATAACAAAGAAAAGCATTTGTTGTTGTTTACATAAAGTTGTGAGCAGCGGCACACAGAATTGTGCAAAAAAGAAAGAATTTTAATTAAAACTAAACACAAATTTATTTTTCTTTTATTTGCAATCTACGAGCTCATATTTTAAACGTTTTTAAAAGGTAAAAATATAACAATAGACTGGAGATCCCACTGTGCAGCATAAATGAGGGATAAATGTGTGTATCAGTTGCATTTTCTGATCATTTTTATTTTTGCAACAAATGATTGAAAAATGTTTACTCTTCTTACTTTAATAGAGTTTTGTTACTTTAAGCGAAGAAAATGGTGTTCACAATAATGGCAGGCAGTAGACATTGGAAATATTTTTATTATTCATTTAAGTAGCATAGATGCGTCGAAAGGCAGCTCTTCCATCCATTATTTTGTTCCTGTTTTTCTATCTTTGCTTTATTTCAGGTTTCTTAGCAAAGCAATTGATTGGTCTACTATACCCAGTCCTATATTTGCAGAAATTTCTAGTAACCTTAAAACATCGACCTCTGGGAAAATGTAAATGTATATTCCAGTAATACAATATTCCGTAATTTTTTAACTATTTTTAGAGTTTTTGCTCCATTTACCAGATTTAAGTGTCCAACTTAATCTGAATAAGGACTACCATTGACATTGCAAATAAAATTATGAAGGAAAGTAAGAAAAGTAATCACCAGTTTACTTACAAAGCGTGAGGGAGGCAAAATCGTAATTGAAAACTAAAAATCAATCAATTATGGAAAGAGTTTTTAATACTTTTAGTTATGAACTCATTTGTGTGTTTAATTAATGCGTTTCAATCAGTCTTCTTCTATCATATTGTGGAATATCGGCTTTGGTTTTGAGTTAAACACATACTTTTTACAGAGTTTCTAATGATTTTAGGTGCGACTTAGTTTGGCTTGTCTACTAGGAAAATGTGAGAGAGAATTCGTTCCACCCAAATAGTGTCAACCTTTAGAAGGGTAATCAAACGATTTAAAAGTTCATGACAGGACCATAAACCTTTTTTTCTTCATTCATAGTTAGGTTGTTGGGTCCAAAATGCCAGATCAGCTAAGATAATACCAAAGAAAGTGTTCCCCTTAATATCATTGTATTCGAAATGGGAAACCCACTTTTCTCAACATTTTCTAATTTTTTTATTTTAGGTCCCTTCCATATATCTTAAGAGCAACATTCTTTAAAACTTAAAACATTTTAAAATAGCAAAATTGGGTCTACTCGGTTATTTGCTTAGAATTTTTTTCGATAATTTTTATCAAAAATAGAAACAAAAACAGCTTTTTGATACCTTCTGAGGCCCCATACTTCATAAAAGTGATGTAAAGCGTTGGTGTTGAAAATTTTTAGTAAACTCTGTTGTTGTTGTTTTTGTCGTTATTATATTTGATTGCCTCAAGTCACTTTCAATTTTTCAACAAAGAAACTCACTTGTTTTATATTCTGTTCCTTTCTGAAAGGAGATTCCATTTACATGTTAATAGATGTATATGTATGAGTATGTAGAAATTTGATGGTTGAAAGCAACTACCACATACTAAACACATGCTGTGAATAATCCTACACATACTGGAAAACAAAGACGGAAAACTCGTACATGCATTGGGAAGTGATCGAACACACAGAGAGAGACAGAGTCAAACAAGTAAAAGGTTTGTACATTTCATTACAGTGAGTGACAAATTAAAAACAAAAAATTATAATTTTATTTATTTATGAATCTTTAGGTATCTATTGCATCACTAATAAGGGATACTATTTTACATACAAAAGAATAAATGATGCCCTATCAACACCAATTTTTGTGTGACCACGATAGTCAGACATGCAATGAGCCAAGTATCTGGTAATATAATAAAATTTATATAATTCGAGCATCTTCTCACATTTCCCTCAACTTATTTCAATTTCTTGTTCTAATCATAGGCATGGCGACATCCTTATAAAGAGAGGGTCCTTAAAAAGTTTAAATTTCAAAATGCCATACAGCAAAAATTGTTTGAAAATTTGCCAAATTTATATTTTTTTGTTGTGAAGTACGATTGTTCCGGTTAGATATGTAATATTATTTCAATCATATGGCTGCCGCGGCTAACCTCACAGCAACTCATTCGATCGGACCAATGTTCGTGCACTTTTTCGTATACGTCAGGTCGTATCACGGCAAGGCATCACGAATGTTGATCTTTAAATACCCACTTGCGTCTGGTTTATCGGCATAACAAGTTTTTTAACTGTGCCCCCCTGGCAGCCATTTGACATCACCATTTCGGCTAATAAAATTTCAATTAAATGTTGGACGCTATAAATCGATTGTAGCATGAGATGTGTGGCAAATAGCACCATCGTGTTGAAAGCAGACTTCGTTCACATCAACACAATGAAGAGTGGGTACAAAAAAATAGTTATCATGGCGCAAAAGGTGTTTCCATGGACCGTAATGGATACACCGTTCTCATTTTCAAAGAAATATGGGCCAATGATGCCTCCGCTCCACAAGCCGCTCCAAACAGTTACTCGAAATGGCTGCATTGGCTTCTGTAGGAACACGTGTGTGTTTTCTGAGCCCCAAATACGGCAATTTTGCTTTTTAATGTACCACCAAGATGAAAATTAGCTTTAGCCGAAAAGCTGATTTTTCTTTTATTGGGAAAATCGACATCATCGTGCAGTTTCTTGTATACCGGGCACTGTTGGTTCTCCTCTGCGACCAAAATTTTGCGCAATATTTTCGTGCAATTTCCGAGCAATTGCCTTTGTTTTGGAAATAAATTTCCAATAAATTCCAACGTTGCTCCAGCGTAAATCGATTCATTAGGTTCAGTGGAGTCTATATATTGTATTTTGTTACAGAATAGAATGACTAAAGTATAACAAATAATAGATAGATAGCCAACCCGATATATGCTCGAGTTTTTAACGCACCACTGTGCTGCTGCAACGAGCCTTGTAATCTTATTTCAGGGCGTATTTTATATAGAAGCAGTACCCCACAATTAATTTCCAATTAATCGCAAAAAGTTTTGAATGAAATGAAGCTTACTATGCTTTTTAGTATGGATTATCCAATCCAGATGTCAACCAAAAATGAATGCCAAAATATCTTATATGCAAGCATTGCGGCATTATATCATTATTTATTCTGGTGGTAAAGTAAATTTTACTTCTCATTATTTCGGCAGGACTTAACCACTTTTCTAGCTGGAACATATGGTCCTCTAGGTATTAACACATTTCTTAGCGGCTCATTCTAATTGCATTTTATTTAAAATATTTTTTGTTTGTTTCGCATTTCACTGTTAACTTTAATACTAGTGGGTTTGTGAAGCCATTTACGTTACAAAATTTCAATGTATTCATGTAATTTCATTCATTGTATTTCATCGACTTTCCTTATTCAGTCAGTCATTGATTCAATCATGCAATGATGCCAGCAAACTCGTAAATTCCAACCAGTAAGGTACAGGAAATTATTGCGTTTCCAAAAGTGTTGCTAGAAGTGTTGTACTCGACTAAAAAGTCGGTTACATTAGAAACCATACAACAATAAATTCCAGGCTTCCAACTGAAAAAAAAGAAACTTAAGCCATCAAAACCTTAAAGCAAAAATAGTAACAACACAAAAGGGCTTCATTACCAAAAGAAAATTTTGGCCCTGCTCTCCATTAAAATTCCTGTGTGTAGCATTGAGTCGATTATTCGCTCGAACGAATACTTTACAAAATTTGATACAAAGCCCCCATGGGAAACGAGAACGAAAGACATCCATGTAAAGCAATTCCCATTACAGTGTATGTTTCTATACTTCAACAACATCTACATGAATTACAAAACTCTCTTCAGGTCTCTCTCTTTCTATCTCTCTTCATCAGTGACTTGTGTGTGTGTGTGTTTGTATGAGGATTGCATTTTTAAGATGCATGCGAATAAAATTTTATTTCAAGTCCTCGTTATTTTGTGTACATGTACACGTATGCATGTATGCATGTGGCATGCAAATTTGTTTGGATGTTGTTAACAATGATAAGTGTATTGGTGTTAAAAAGCACCATAATCTATAAGCATTTCGGTATGTATATGTATGCGTGATCTTAAGTTTATTTGCTGCATAAATTATGGTTCCTTGTGAAAATTTTCTGATTTTTGTTTCTTTTTTTTCTACTGAAACTCTGTAGATTTTTGTATTTGTAAGTAAAGACGCCGTAGAAGGAAGCTCGCGAAATTCTGTAAATTTAACGAATTTTTTGCTGGAATCAGAGTACATTTCAAGTATCGAAAGAAGCATTCAATTGCCTCAGTGATGGTGCAAGAAGATCTCCCTTTCATACGTTTAATCTTACCATGAATAGAATACAATACCCATCTATGGGCCATTGTATCAAAGTCAATTTCCAGATTTCTCTAACACATACATGGAAGGGAGGATTCTTTGGAAAACCATCGCATCTAAGCAAACTGTGCCCTAGTAAATTAAAGGAAACGGTCCCCGGAAATCATATCTATACGTATTCCTCGTGTGACTTTCTCATAGAGTGATGCAGTGAATTACAGAGAAAAATGCATTTATCAGCTGCCTTAATCGCTTCTAGTATGCTCAGATTTAAAATTCTCTCCTGTCATATTGTTACCATATTGATATGTAACGTCTACCAAGACTCTTTTCTTCCACAATCCATGTTTTCCAATTTCAACACAATACAATGCATGAGTAGTAGTAATCTCCTGAGTATTGGTTTTGAACAACTATTTTCAGCACCACAGTAAGGAAAACACTCGAAGAAGCTAAAGTTATGGTCGGAGTGTTCGAATATTACTCGGGGTCTCAAACGAAACGTACGAACAAATTTGAAGTTTGCTAGGCAACACCAACAATTTGTTATAGTTTGACTACAGTTTGCTATACATACGCACTGCCACTCAGAAAAAGCGTAGGACTTTATACGCACAAAAAATAAGCACAGCCAAGTGTAGATAATCATCTGCACTGCTTTAGTTTTAGTGACTTGAGCCAGTTATTTGGATACAACGAAAAATTAACGCTGCTGTCGATCTGGATAGCCGTAATGTCATTGGTAGGTTTATTAAATCCTAGGTCACGGTCCAAACTCCTGGTCAGGAATCTCCAACAATATGAAAAAATATTTCCTCGGCGATTTCCACTCAGCAGATTTCTGACGAAAACATTGATAGAAAATCAAATAACTATGAAAAGTTTCTCAAAAATCTGTCATTCGGAGTCTACTTTAAACTGTAGGATCCGGCCGCTCAAGTATAAAATTAACACACACAACATATGTGGTGTGAGAAGCTAGGTCTTAATCCTGACTGAATGATTGTAATGACCGAAATGTCGAGTATTTTCATTAAATACTCTAGTAAGTGTACTGGTCATTAAATGCCAAACCAATCGACTGCAGAATATCAATTTTCTATCACTCAATAAATTATCATCATTTTGTGCTTAAATGACAAGCACGACAGCAAAGAGAGGAACTCTTTAAATAACAAAAATGAAAACCTCACACAAAGTATTCAAAGTATTATTTTACAAATTAAAATTCTATTTCATTTTCGTTCTCCTTCTCCTTTTCTACAGACTGAAATGATGAGAAACAAACGAGAAAAAAGAGATAAAAATAGTAGGAATAAATTATTAGAAAGTAAACTCAAACAAGCAATAGAAAAGAAAGGATCTCCATTTTCAATCTTATTTCATTCCCCTACTCAAACCGCAATTGTCTCAATTTCATTTTATCCTTTGTAGATACACTCGTAGTAAACGCAAGTGTATGTGCGTGTGTAAGGCAAGAAAAGGGGCCGCATGTCATCACGAACATACGAGTAATTTCACTCTGAAAGGGAAATAAAATAAAACTTAATTTTGATGCTACACACGGCGTATATCACAGAAATTATGAAAGGTCTGTACATAAATTATAGATTTCGTAGCGCTTCAAATATCTTATCTTCATCTTTGTCATTACTGAATATACATAAATGTATTGTGAGCCTAAGTTATGTTTTAAAGAGATTTAAATCATATCATTTTCTCCGTATAAATGCGTATATAAAGGGCTACTTTTGAATGATTTCTCTTTAGGTGATTCGAGTTTTTCCTTTCATATACTCGTCTCTGAAACAAAGCAATTTCAATATCGTCTCTGAATTCTTATAAATTATTTTCTGTACATGATTTAGCAAGTACATTGGTTACGTTCTTACCTTCAATATCCTGCAATCAAAAGATCCCCTAAATATCTTGTTATCTCCTTCAGAGACGTACGGCAATCTTGGACAATCTTAGATATGATGTACACACCCTCTGGAGACCTAATGGCAATTTACTCTCAAAAAATATATATACACCCTAACTTGGATTCGCTTAGCAGCTTTCTTTAGATCAGCTATCTAGAAATACAAAATAAGTATGATTCGCGTACGAACACTACAATACTCACTAGAAGGTTGTGTGTTTGCTTTGCTTGCTGTCTTTGTCTTTTTTGTTTATGTGTCTTTCTTCTTCCTTTTTAAATGAAGCAACAACTAAGACTGTAAATTTTGACGAATGATTCGAATCACTCGAATCATTTATAAGTATTATAAGTATTTTTCTATGAGTTATGAATCTGAATGAGTACGCTTATGAATCAAACATATTTCGAATGTTATGAGTTTGATGTCAACGTTGAACAC
Source organism: Sarcophaga subvicina (assembly GCA_936449025.2). Taxonomy (NCBI): domain Eukaryota; kingdom Metazoa; phylum Arthropoda; class Insecta; order Diptera; family Sarcophagidae; genus Sarcophaga; species Sarcophaga subvicina. The sequence goes on from OW388084.2 coordinate 29,442,434, forward strand.
ATAGTCATTGCAACCTGTACTTATAAATCAATGTTGTACTAAGTACATATGGATCAGAGTACTTGGATTTCAATACTGTTGACTCACTCATACTCAAAATTTCATGAGTACTTATGAGTAGCGAAAAAGCGATTCATTGCTGATCTCTGATACGGACTAGTGTCATTTATAGTAAAATTCTAAGCGAAATATATATGTAATTGGCCATTAGATTGAAATAAAACAATTACAGTATGGTCGTTTTCTGTATATTTAGAAAATTTCTCAGCTGACAATCGCACTCACATAAGCGTGCAGTAGGGTATCAGTAATTTGAAATTATTTTAAGCGCAAAAATTATTAAAAATGTTTTTCTCAAAAAATTGCTTGTTATAGTTTGACACAAAATTAAAAATGCCACACGGTATTAATAAATACGCGGTATTACTGAACGCATATCCTCTATTAGAAGTTGCCCTATTTTAAAAACAAGCTTTGCCATGTGGCATCTCTTCTAAAAAGCTGGTGTCGTTTTGTTTAAACAACTGTGTTCGTAAGACCAACATTTCATTGTGGTGGTAAATAAATGGAAAGTCCTTTGCATATATACACTCTTGCATATTTGTGGCAAGTAAAGTATGTGTGTTAGGAGAATATGCAATTGCCATAACCGATGTTAACTATCATACCATATATTCATGTGCTTCCGTTTAGTTTACAAGATATTTTTTCTCCCATATGTGTCAGTTTGAGCATGTATTTCTTTACAAAGGTATCTCTCTTTGTTTTTAAACACGTTAAATTTAATTTAATTTCTTTTACTTTCCATTTTCATGCCAGTTTCTCTCTCTCTCTCTCGCTCACAACCGTTTCCTCTTAAAGTCCTTTATTTATAGTATTCATGTGGTATGCCGTTGTATACACTGTAGTTTCTCTCTTTCTGTCCCTCTCTCTCTATGTTATTATGATTTAGTGGTACACGTTTCCGTATGCCTTTATGACTGTCATTTTCTTCTAATGTTGCAATATGATGCTGTCGCACATTACTCCATTTTCATACATGTATTCACCCCTTTAAAGTTGTGACAGGCGAATAGGATTTCTGTTCTAATTCTGCAGAAAGTTTTTCACTCTCTATTGCTTTGCTGTGGGGTAATAATTTTAGTTTAAAATTTAAATTCTTAAAATTCCATCATTTGCAGAGAAACAATGTTTAAGATCCTGTTAATATGGCATACAATTTTAAATTTTCATTTCGCACATCAGGTGTTGTTGGAGTTGGCTTCTTCACACATTATCCTGCTGTAAGTTTTGTATACCTTTTAAGGCCAGTGGTAGTAAAAGTATATTGAGTTTCGTATATTGTTTGTAACACTATGAACGACTTTCCCCTTCAATTAATCGGACTTATTCAAACCCCAAATCGAAAAAAGTTTTCTCCTGCGTCTTCCACTCAAAATATTTCTGGCAAAAGCAATGATAAAGTTTTTCAAAAATCTATCATTCGGAGTCGGATTCTGACACCCGTGTGTAAAATTAAGAAACATTGGATCTAAGGACTCCTGAGCAGTTAAATATTCTCCTCCAAACAACCATAGTGATAACAGAAGAAATGCGATTGGCATACATGTATATAAAACTCTACAGGGTATGGAATATAGGCGATTAAAAACTCTTTAAAATTTTTAAGACAAACAACATGGATTGCTTCAACGGTTGATAGTCTAATAATAGAACTTAAGTGTATATTTTTCGTTTGTTAAGGAGAACAAGTCATTGCCATGCGCTATATCGGGGGTAATTTTCTTCTTTTAGATTGCATTGTGCACGATGTGCAGAAGATTGAGTTTTTTAAATTAAAAAAAGTTTTACGGATTTCTTGCAGATTACCACTTAATACCACAGCCTTTTGGATGTGATTTATTTTAGCTGCCCCTCTTAGCTTATCTTAAGTGATCTTAACTAGGCGATGACTTCTCAGGAAGGGGTGTGGTATTCCATTTCTTCGTATGTATAGAAGATCACAAGAGTGTGTTTAATATTTGCCATCTGTGTGTCATGTGCACGCTATTTACACAGTATTTGAGACATGTTGATGTTGAATACCATAAAATTTTATGTAATTAAGACCTTTACTACTAACGTTTTGATAGCAAGAGAAACAAATGCACTTTCTAGCAGACTAGCTGGGTTCATAGCAGTTAAACTAGTTCGTATAGTCTTTTTTCTGGCGACAAGGCACGTAGGCTTTATGGGCACCAGGCACATAAAGTCTAGATTCTGTAGCTGTTAATTTTTTTTCTAATACGAACTTTTACATCAGTTTGCATACATAATTGGTCTTTACAACCGTTTAGCCAGGATCACGACCTAGTTTCTCACACCACTTATGTCGAGTGTGTTAATTTTATACATAAGTGGCGGAACCTACAGTTTAAAATCGAATCCGAACGACAGATTTTGTCAGAAACTTTTCATGGCAATTTTTATTTACTCTCAGAATTTTTGAAAGAAAGCTGCTGAGAAGAAGTCGCCTAAGAAATATTTTTTATGGTTCGTTTTGCTGGAAATGTTTGACCTGGAGCTTGAACCCTGGCCTCATATCTTAAAAGCCAATACACTACCTACTAGACTACGGTGACTTTATTTTACATCAGTTTGATAGAAATAATTGTGCTTTCAGCATTCACTGAAGCCTTTCAGGGTGGGTCGCGATTTAGAAGAGATATTCCATGGAATAAAGGTAATGGTCTTGTCAGTTTAGGGAACTTATTTACTATTAAGTTCAATATTACTTTGCTAGAAAGCTTAGGGAGTTTAAGAGAGATGTGAAAATTATGTTTTCCATCTCTTGGACCTCAGTAATTTGAGACGACTTTAATACCCTACATTAACTTGAGTTTAAGCTTTGACGATGGCATAAGTAAAATAAAATGAAGGACATTAGAAATCTATAAAAGTTTCCACTGCAGATAAATCTTTGTTGCTATTAATATGCAGCAGATATAGCGCAGCATTACTAGCTATCATACCATAGCACATTATATAGTCGGTTATTATCAATTGTAAGTGTTTACTTGCCATTTTATTTTATGGTTTTTAATCTTCATGTTGTAATGATCACATGCCATATTAATTATCTGTAATGCAAGCCAATATCCGCCATTTAAACTATCCCAAAAGGACATGACGAATAACCGCATTATTACACTATAGCAGAAGAATTAGTTCTGTAAGAGATTGTTACGAAAGGACTGCGGGAGCCATTGATTCGCTAGCAAACAGTCGGGCGTGTGGGTAAGGTCCTTCCAATAACAAAACCCTGTTTATGTACAGAAGTTTTTTTATTAAAGACTCCCTATTTTTAGATGTAATTTGCTCTAAATGGACTGGAAATGACTGTAATATTATAAAAAATTAAAGCCCGATTACAGTCATATGTAACGAAAGCAAAATAAATTTAAATACAAAAAGACATATTTAACTGACATAACCAATTTAAAAGCGGTATCTGGTGTTATTGATACGCCTGTCTCAAAACCCGCCACTAACCTTGGCCCTAAGGACGTCATTTTATTAGGACCCCAAATAATCTATTGCACCAAAACTAATACTCAACTACGAAAACACTGTATACTTCAATTATTCATACATAATTATTAACTTAGGATTTATTCATAAAATTAGGAAAAATAATTAATAGAATTATAAAGAAAATATTTAAGCTAATGAAAAAAATTAAGTGAAAGCATTTTAAGCATAAATTAAACTGTATTTTCTTCAACTGTATCAGTTATAATGATTATAAATATATAACAACAACTCAATTAAGCGACCGATCATGTTTGATCAAACATGTTCGATATCATTATCACTAATGAACATATTAAATATTAGGGTGAAACATAAAATTAGCACTCACCAAACATACGTGTAATCGATTTCTGGAAGGCCTTCAAGATTTCGAGGTACCGATGTTGTTGTTGCTGTAGAATTTTCTGGAAATTTGACTAAAAAAATTTGATTAATTTGATCTAGATAAATATGCCGTATATAATGCTTGCACTTACAATTTTTACAATATTTCAATAGAATAGATATAAATGTTCTTAATTATACTAATTTTAAACGTTTTTATAACTAAAAATATAAATTCACGTTATTGAAATCAATTTTAGAAAAATTACATTATACAAACAAAATAAATTAATAAGATGAAATTAAATATGAAAAAGGTTTGCTTCAGACATGTTGTGTGATCATTACAACTGTAAGTGATTATCACAATGCATTTTGTGGCTCTATTTCTTTTTTTCTATTTTATGTATTTTATACTAAACCAGTTTTTATGAAAGAGAATAAGTACACTTAAAAAAAACGAAATTATAGAAATCGAAAGATTGACTAAACTATTGTAATGATTGAGTTGGAATGATCACTACAGTAGGCATGTCAGCTTTTGTAACAAATATCAGTAATAGAATTAATGTAGCACTTTAGATTTAATAAAATTTAATAAAATTTAACATTTTAGATTGATAATTTACTCTTTAGCAAAGAAAGTTTACAAATGAAATTTCTAGAAATAATTACAGTTAATAAAATTTATCATGTTAGATTGCAAAAATATTCATTATAAAAGAAAATTGACAAATAGAATCTCTAGAAACAATGGATATAATTTAATATAAAATATTATTTTAGAAAAATAACTTAAGCATATTTATGAAAATTATAAATAATAAAGCAATTTGTAGAGAGATGAAACTGTTACATAACTGTCATTAACGGTTTTTACAGCACCGAATTAAAGTTTTTTTCGGCTCGTAGAGTTCGAATTAAATTGAAGAAAAAATTAGAATAAAATAAAATTAAATATAATTAAATAGAATAAATAGAATTAAATAGAATAAATAGAATTCCCGGGACCTGTTTAAAAAGAAATGTGTCAATGCCTATAGAAATTCTTCTTTTTTTTCTGTGTATTTACCTCCTCGTTAGGACGTCCCGAGTATAACCCAATAGACACCAAGAAAATTCCGGGCGCTACGGCCAATAATTGAAATTTTGTACACCACACTTCACTAAGAAACAATATTCCTGTCACTTTATCACATATCTATTTAATTTACTATACTATACCTCCTTCTAAAGATTTACAGGATCACCACACGAGATATTAAAACTTTTATCCCCACTCACTTTTCTTTTCTCTTTTTTTTTTTTTCTTAAATAATTAATAATTTTTGCTACACTTTCTGTATATTAAGTTCAGAGTTTCAATTAGAATGAACGAGTTGTTCAATTTTCGTAGTAAAGAAACCTCTGTTAGCAATCAGAAAAAGGGTGTAATGGGAAAACACGTATAAGTAAACTTTAATGCTTGTTTAAGATCTTGACAATCAAAAAAAATATATAACATGATTGCCACTATAACCAACATATGTACATGTATGTACTGTACATGTTAGTACATTTTACATTCGCAATACGTTAAAAAATCAATGAATATTATGAAAATCTTTTCATATTTAATTTCCTGAAAAATCATATAGGATCTCGTAAATATTTATGTTGTTTTCTCTTTTACATTATAAACATTTGATTGCCTATATGTTTCTGTATGTTAGCAACATGTTGATAAGATTAAGTATTAAGCTTTTGTGCGATCAAACAGTTTATGTTCTTGCTAACATATAAGGAAAAGGTTTTACAGTGGTTCAAACGACTAAAGCGAGTGTCAGAATAATGACATTAAGATTATTTCTTTTTTATTTAAAACCGTACACTACAAAACTAGATAATAATTATGATTTCATAAAATTATTAGATAGAAAAAGAACGGTTTATAATCGAAGATCCTTGGCATGATAGGTTCCTACTGGTTTGCCATTTAAGTCATCAATTAGATAATAATGGTTACCTAATTTATCTTTAATACGACTTTTAATAAATAAAGGAGATAATTTGGCACTGAATTCTTTATTGCTACTACTTTGAACAAAACTACGTCTAAAAACTTCTTGACCTATTTGGAAATTTTGTGGTCTTGTACGTAAATTATATTGCTGCCGATTTATTTCATAAGCCTCTTTAATATGCTTTCTTAAATTACATCGAATGAAGTTTAGACTATCATCACGAGAAATATGATATGCTGATTCATCAAGTAAATTGAGATTCTTAAGTAATCCGTAAGAACTACCATGTGTTACCATGTCTAGTCCAAACAAAGCGTGATAGGGAGTACATTTAATCGCTTGATGATAGGAATTACGTAAAGCACAACTTATTTTAGTCAGATGTTCATCCCACAGCTTGTGATCCTTCTTTAAATATGCACGAATTCCTGCTATTATTGATCTATTTACTCTTTCCGATGCATTACTTTGTGGAGAGTATACAGCCGTGTACATGTGATGAATTCCGTAGCTGGTTAAAAATGCATTAAAATCATTTGCTCTAAATTGAGATCCGTTGTCACTCACAATAACTTCTGGAACACCATATACGTGAAAAATTTGTTTTTGTAAATTCTCAATAATTAATGTTGATGTAAATTTTCGCATAGGAAATAGCCAATGAAATTTGGTCAGATGGTCTAACACTATTAGAAGTCCTATATATCCTGATTTACTTCTAGGATACGGTCCTAACAGATCAATGTATAACCTTTGAAATGGACGAATTGATATTGCTTGTTTTCCCATTTCTGGTTTAAGGTTAATATTAGGTGCTTTGGTAGTTTTACAAACATCGCATTTCCTAACGTAATCTCTAACATCCTTAACTAATCCTGGCCAAAAGAAATTTCTTCGTATCAAATCAATTGTTTTTACCATACCACCGTGAGCACAAATTGGATCATCGTGAGCTCTTTTAATAACTTTGGTGCGTAATTCCAATGGTATCCATAATTTCCAACATTTTTCTTCTTGGTTATCTTCCCCTCTATAGTGTTCTGTACGTATGTAAACGAATTTATCTATTACTTTAATATCAGGGTATTTACTCTGATCAGCTAGAACTTTTTCCTTCAAGGTAACGTAATCTTGATCCAGAAAATGTGTCGAATTTAAATCAATTTCAGGTTCCGTTAATGTTAGTGAGGAAATATCGTGGGAACAGCTACGCGACAATGCGTCAGGAACAATATGGTCCTTTCCTTTACGATGACTAATCGTAAACTTATATGGTTGAAGTTTAAATGCCCAACGAGCGAGTCGTCCGCTAATGTCGGGTTGTTTCATAAGCCACAATAGACTTGAGTGATCTGTTATTATTTCAAATTCTTGTAATTCGAGGTAACATCGAAAACGTTTAATAGCTTCAATAGCGGCTAAACATTCACGTTCCGTAACACTGTAGTTTCTTTGGGCGGTGTTAAGTTTTTTACTCATGAAAGCTATTGGCCTTTCATTTCCATGTTCATCCTGTTGAACTAAAACTGCGCCAATTCCAATATCACTTGCGTCACAGTGCACATAAAATTTCTTTTCAAAGTTTGGGTTTACAAGTACTGGAGCTGTAGTTAATAGTATTTTTATTCTATCAAAGGCTTTTTGAGCCTCCGTGGTCCAAGTAAATTTCTTTTTTGTAGACAAGAGTTCCGATATTGGGAAAACTACATCTGAAAAATTGTCGATGAATCTCCTATACCATCCGGCAAGACCTAAAAAACCTCGAACTTGCTTTATTGTCTTCGGAACGGGCCAGTTGACAATAGCACTAACTTTTTCTGGGTCTGTCATAATACCTCCGTTGCCTATCATATATCCTAGGTACTGAACATTAGTAACGCAAAATTTACTTTTGGATATATTCAATGTTAAATTTGCCTTTCTAAATTGATCAGCGACTCGCACTAATACCGCTAAATGACTCTGAAAATCTTCTGAAACAATAATAAGATCATCGAGATATCCAAAAACACAATTTCGAAGATCAGGTGGTATTATCTCGTCAATTAGACGACACATCGTTTGTGGAGCGTTGCAAAGACCAAATGGCATAACAACGAATTGATATAATGGTCTACCTGGTACGGTAAATGCTGTCAATGGTTTAGACTCTTCAGTCAAAGCTATTTGCCAGTACGCGTCTTTCAAATCTAATTTTGATATTATATTAGCTTTGGGCAATCTTGAAAATATTCCCTCAATTGAAGGAAGCGGATAGGCATCCTTTTGAGTAACTGAATTCAACTTTCTTGCATCAAGACAGAGACGAACTTTATTAGGTTTGATAACAAGCCTCATTGGAGAGCTCCAAGATGATTGGGATGGTTCAATTACACCTAATTCCAACATCCTGTCAATTTCAGCAAACATAAGTTTTTCTACGGCTGGAGAAACCGGGTAGAATCGCTGTTTAATGGGTTTAGAATTGCCAATATCTATATCGTGTTTAATAAGTGATGTCCTTCCTAGACCTTGATTTTCAAAACTTGGAAATAATGCAATAATAGCGTCAAGTTGTTGCTTTTGACAAGGAGTCAAAGGGTATTCAGATTTATCGATCTTTGTGTTGGACTTATCAATTCCTAACGACTTGACTTCATGGGGATCTTGCATCATGTCCGATGGACAATGATCAAGTAGCGATTTGTCTACAATATCTACAGACTCTACAATATTTGGTATAAGACCAAATGCGTTCCAAAAATCAATACCAAGTATTAAACGTTGTGTAATAGAAGGTATAATGAAAAGATTTATTAAGCGTCTTTGACCCTTAAACTCAACCTCAACTGCTAACCAACCTGTCACAGTTTGACTCTTTCCATCTGCGGTTTTTACAGAAGACCGACATTTGTTAAAGTTTTTAAGTTTTGAAAAATCATGCATAGCTAGTTCACCACCTATACAGGATATGTTTGCTCCTGTATCAAGTAATCCGTATTCACAATAATTCAAAAAGGAGACTTTCGCATAAAAACGCTGATCCTTCGTGTTGCTAACAATAGTTGATACTAGAAATTTTCTACAAAATCTGCGCTTTTTATAATATTCTCTTATTCGGCGAGTAGATCTTTTCGGTTTTCTTTTATTTATATTCAATTCTGCTTTATTATTAAAAATTTCATTGCGTCTTTTCATATAATAATCAAATCTTAAATGATATGGTAATCTAGGATATATTAACCTTGATAATTCTATATCCTTCCTTTTACATTGGCTTAAATCCTCTCTATTACAAAGGTTAATTGGGTGTTCTATCAACTCACTTTTCTTATCATTATCATTACAATTCTTACTCTCTATAAATTCATCTTTAGGTGATTCAAAATTATTTATTTCGGAATGTGCATTGTTTCTAGAGCTTTCAAGTTTTTTGAAATTTTAATTCTCTTTACAGAACATTTTGGGCATTGCGGTTTGTATATGTTTTCTGTTCCACATCCATAACAGAATATTTTCCTCTCTTCAAGACAATCATACCAAAAATGATCTGTTGCTTTACAATTCCAACAACGTAGAATTCGATTTTGTAAATCTATAGCACTAACTTCTTCAACTGTGGAGTGGGTAGATTCTAAAATTTCTGAACTGTTTACATCATCTACCTCAGCAATATATCTTTTTGCCATTACATTATTATTACGAAACGATAAGTTTTTCCTAACATGATCGTCGTTTAAGAACGCTTCTCTCATTTGTACCAATTTTCTCAAGTGAGAAATTGAATGCACTGGCACATATAATAAATCTTGCCGAATTTCTGGCCTTAAGTTTCTAGTTAAAATTTCGATTAATTCCATTTCAGACATTGGTGAAGGTAAACGATCGATAATCAATGAAATAGAATCGAAAAACATGTCAAACGTCTCACCAACTTTCATTTTCCTGTTTCTAATCTCTTCCCGTATATCAAATGAAGATTTGAAATCTCGATATTGACTTCTAATAGCCACACAAAATTCATCCCAGGTAAAAGTTTCTACCTGTTTTCTGTACCGCCAGTACCAATCTTTGGCTTTACCAGTTAATAGTACATTCAAATTTTTGACAATGGGAACAAAGTCTCCATTAAAATTATCAACTGTCAAAGAGCGAATTCGGTAAAGAAATTCTTCAACATTAAGTCCTGATGGCGAGCCATCAAATTTTATGTTCCAACTGGATATTATTGACGTTATTTTATCCATGTTAAAATTAGAAACGTTTGAATTCGTTGATATTGGACTACCATTTCGGTTGGTGGGATTCTGGTCATTATTACCAGAATTACTACCTCTTTGTTCAGGGTAATTGTTCGCATTTCTAACTGCCTGTGTACGATTATTAGAGTTTGGTATCATTTCCAAATTGTTTAATAACCGGGTAATATTTGTTTCTATTAGTTTATTCAATTGATCTAAATCAACGGTAATATTTTGATTTTGCGTATATCCTGATGCTAATGGATGATTACGATTTGGAGAATTTAAAGGACTCTGTTGAGTGGTTCGAATCGGAGTACCGCTCATTTCTGTTTCTAGATTTGTATTATTGAGTTGATTATCCTGAAATAAGTTCCTAGATTGGCTACGAGTGTTATGCTGTTTAGCTAAAGCTCCTCGGCTTCTATTTCGGTTAGTAGTTTTAGTCGTAGGATTTTGACTAACTAAAAGAGAAATCTTCTTCAGATCAATTAACTCACATGGACGTTTGCATGATGGACATATCGAATTATTTGACAAAAATTTTTCAATGCATCTACTATGAAATGAATGGTTACATTTTGTTATACTTAAACAATCATCATTCTCTGTCATATTACTATCGCAAACACTGCACACTGAATCAGATACTGAGACTGATGCTGCAGTAGAAGTCATAGCTTCGAGTGGTGGAGTTCTTGGAAGTGACATGTTAATAGTATACTTGACAATTAAATTCAAAAATACTAATCTAGTTTATAGAAATCTTCAAACAATATGAAATAAATGCGATATCCTATTAAACCTTACAATACTATCTAACAGAATTAATTCAAAAATATGTTCCAAGAAAATAATTCAATAAAAAAAATATATGATGTTTCGCAAGATAAAACTTCAAATAATTTTATACAAATATACATATACATAAGAATTTAGTGTTTTCTTATAGTTTGGTAATAATTTAGGTGCTTAAATAGGTTATCACTATGCCAATAAAATATGTAGGTAACAAAACTGGGCTATATAAATAGTTGTATACGGAAGACCCTTTTCCATATCAATGGGCCGAAATAAAAATGGACAGAGACTCGCAACAGCAAGTTTCTGTTATCCTAAATTTATTCAGATATAAGTAATTCCACATTGACAGAAAAAAATCAAACATCCACAAACATCTTTCGTCATTCAAGATGGCCATGCGATAAACCCCAAAACTAAACGAAAGTACAATTAATTTACTTTTTGGTCATTATACTCGATTGAACATTCAAGTAAATGATGCTCCTAAAAAGTGTTAAAAGTTATTCCCTCAGAATCGCAAATTTAATGCGTAACGATCTTGAAAACGATCTTTCATGAACTCTAAATTTAAAAACAATGAAAATTTTTGGGATACCGAAAGCATAAAAAGGTTTTCTTTTTCTTTCGACCAACTTGGTCTCTATATTATCATGACTTTTGATCGTAGGTTAGTCACTATATTGTTATGGCTTTCGGGCCCCACGTTGGGCGCCATATTTATAATATCTGTAATGATCACATGCCATATTAATTATCTGTAATGCATGCCAATATCCGCCATTTAAACTATCCCAAAAGGACATGACGAATAACCGCATTATTACACTATAGCAGAAGAATTAGTGCTGTAAGAGATTGTTACGAAAGGACTGCGGGAGCCATTGATTCGCTAGCAAACAGTCGGGCGTGTGGGTAAGGTCCTTCCAATAACAAAACCCTGTTTATGTACAGAAGTTTTTTTATTAAAGACTCCCTATTTTTAGATGTAATTTGCTCTAAATGGACTGGAAATGACTGTAATATTATAAAAAATTAAAGCCCGATTACAGTCATATGTAACGAAAGCAAAATAAATTTAAATACAAAAAGACATATTTAACTGACATAACCAATTTAAAAGCGGTATCTGGTGTTATTGATACGCCTGTCTCAAAACCCGCCACTAACCTTGGCCCTAAGGACGTCATTTTATTAGGACCCCAAATAATCTATTGCACCAAAACTAATACTCAACTACGAAAACACTGTATACTTCAATTATTCATACATAATTATTAACTTAGGATTTATTCATAAAATTAGGAAAAATAATTAATAGAATTATAAAGAAAATATTTAAGCTAATGAAAAAAATTAAGTGAAAGCATTTTAAGCATAAATTAAACTGTATTTTCTTCAACTGTATCAGTTATAATGATTATAAATATATAACAACAACTCAATTAAGCGACCGATCATGTTTGATCAAACATGTTCGATATCATTATCACTAATGAACATATTAAATATTAGGGTGAAACATAAAATTAGCACTCACCAAACATACGTGTAATCGATTTCTGGAAGGCCTTCAAGATTTCGAGGTACCGATGTTGTTGTTGCTGTAGAATTTTCTGGAAATTTGACTAAAAAAATTTGATTAATTTGATCTAGATAAATATGCCGTATATAATGCTTGCACTTACAATTTTTACAATATTTCAATAGAATAGATATAAATGTTCTTAATTATACTAATTTTAAACGTTTTTATAACTAAAAATATAAATTCACGTTATTGAAATCAATTTTAGAAAAATTACATTATACAAACAAAATAAATTAATAAGATGAAATTAAATATGAAAAAGGTTTGCTTCAGACATGTTGTGTGATCATTACAACTGTAAGTGATTATCACAATGCATTTTGTGGCTCTATTTCTTTTTTTCTATTTTATGTATTTTATACTAAACCAGTTTTTATGAAAGAGAATAAGTACACTTAAAAAAAACGAAATTATAGAAATCGAAAGATTGACTAAACTATTGTAATGATTGAGTTGGAATGATCACTACAGTAGGCATGTCAGCTTTTGTAACAAATATCAGTAATAGAATTAATGTAGCACTTTAGATTTAATAAAATTTAATAAAATTTAACATTTTAGATTGATAATTTACTCTTTAGCAAAGAAAGTTTACAAATGAAATTTCTAGAAATAATTACAGTTAATAAAATTTATCATGTTAGATTGCAAAAATATTCATTATAAAAGAAAATTGACAAATAGAATCTCTAGAAACAATGGATATAATTTAATATAAAATATTATTTTAGAAAAATAACTTAAGCATATTTATGAAAATTATAAATAATAAAGCAATTTGTAGAGAGATGAAACTGTTACATAACTGTCATTAACGGTTTTTACAGCACCGAATTAAAGTTTTTTTCGGCTCGTAGAGTTCGAATTAAATTGAAGAAAAAATTAGAATAAAATAAAATTAAATATAATTAAATAGAATAAATAGAATTAAATAGAATAAATAGAATTCCCGGGACCTGTTTAAAAAGAAATGTGTCAATGCCTATAGAAATTCTTCTTTTTTTTCTGTGTATTTACCTCCTCGTTAGGACGTCCCGAGTATAACCCAATAGACACCAAGAAAATTCCGGGCGCTACGGCCAATAATTGAAATTTTGTACACCACACTTCACTAAGAAACAATATTCCTGTCACTTTATCACATATCTATTTAATTTACTATACTATACCTCCTTCTAAAGATTTACAGGATCACCACACGAGATATTAAAACTTTTATCCCCACTCACTTTTCTTTTCTCTTTTTTTTTTTTTTTTCTTAAATAATTAATAATTTTTGCTACACTTTCTGTATATTAAGTTCAGAGTTTCAATTAGAATGAACGAGTTGTTCAATTTTCGTAGTAAAGAAACCTCTGTTAGCAATCAGAAAAAGGGTGTAATGGGAAAACACGTATAAGTAAACTTTAATGCTTGTTTAAGATCTTGACAATCAAAAAAAATATATAACATGATTGCCACTATAACCAACATATGTACATGTATGTACTGTACATGTTAGTACATTTTACATTCGCAATACGTTAAAAAATCAATGAATATTATGAAAATCTTTTCATATTTAATTTCCTGAAAAATCATATAGGATCTCGTAAATATTTATGTTGTTTTCTCTTTTACATTATAAACATTTGATTGGCTATATGTTTCTGTATGTTAGCAACATGTTGATAAGATTAAGTATTAAGCTTTTGTGCGATCAAACAGTTTATGTTCTTGCTAACATATAAGGAAAAGGTTTTACAGTGGTTCAAACGACTAAAGCGAGTGTCAGAATAATGACATTAAGATTATTTCTTTTTTATTTAAAACCGTACACTACAATGTTCTTGTTTTTATAGTCCTTTACAGTTTTATGACTTTTAAGAAGGGTTACTATAGAGGAAGAGAAAATTTATGAAAGCGTTGCTGTAATAGTTATTAAAAACACAACAGCTGGAGTACGAATATACTACAGTGTAACTTTTTTAGAGGAAGTATAATAAAAATTTAGTTGGGCTATTTAAATGGACTTGAAAAAGGTTTTCATATATACTTTGTGAAAATCGCTCGTAAGTAAATGAAGGTTAGGTCGCTAAGTTTTTACTCATGAAGTCTATAAGTTCGACTTTTAAACATGCCAAAGTTTCATGTATAAACCTATGGAGAGGTGAGAGAGGGGATATATGCACCCCTATAAAAATACCTTTTTCAAATTGGAAAAAGCCGCATGGAATTCAACAAACCATGGATGGTCGAACATACCTGGTTGCTGAATTGCAAAACTTCTGTGCCCAGCAGTGGAAAGCAGCAACACTAAGGGACTATATGAGTTCGACAAATGAACGGTACTCAGTCTACAGGAATTCTAAACGGACACTGGGATATTGACAGTTTGGCTGACAAGCTCTGTCTACCGTACCAGAATTACTGTAGAAGTTGGCAGAATTTGGAAGAAAGGAAATCGGTTGAATAGCTTTTATGTGAACGCGCTGCACTTCAGAACAGACATCATTGTTTTTGGGTGACAGAAAGTGCCGCATGATGGGCATGATGATGAACGTGCCGCTGATGGAACTGGCTGGCTTCACCCGGAGCTCCAGGACCACTAACGGATCATTACAAGGGGTTTACATTGCACTGGGTAATATAATGCGTCATATATGGCATCGATTGAACTTGCCTATGAACGGCAAGCTACCCTCTAACCTAACCTAACCGTTAATACAACTACAACTAATACAATTTTCTAATTGCTGATTTTGATTTTATTGCTCAAAATGTTTGAATAATACTTCTTCTATCATAATTAAATTGAATCTGGAACTATGCTGACGTAATGAAATAGAAGGAATAAATTGCTTTTCAAATCATATGGTCTCCTTTATTAAGGCCTAATATTTTTGGCCTTTTAGAAACAAGCCACATAATCTAAATGTCATCTTTAGCAACACATTTGAGTATTCTACGAACTCTGAAAAGTGTTCAAAGTTATGTAACTCTTTAAAGGATATAAACTTAAGTGTGTGCATGTGAGAGAGAGATAAGTAGTAAAAAATATATGAAAAGGATTATAATTTGTGTTACAACACATGTAGCCATTATTGAGTACTTTCAATATCAAACGAAATATTGAATTTATATTGAAATTTTTTTAGTACCATGGAGATGATACGGAGGATAGATACATAATATTGATGTCAGAAGTCAAGAGGTATCAAAAAGAGTATCACATGTTAAAAGTTCAAATTCAAGTATCACAGCTGCTTCTACGTCTGTTTCAAATGTAGGGAGAAAAAACAATTTAAAAGGATTGCACAAAGTGTCATACATAAGATTTTTTTGAATAAATACTTATGTATGATAGTTATGGATTTTATAACATAAATACGAGGTTAGTATGA
The DNA here is from genome assembly GCA_936449025.2 of Sarcophaga subvicina. Lineage (NCBI taxonomy): Eukaryota > Metazoa > Arthropoda > Insecta > Diptera > Sarcophagidae > Sarcophaga > Sarcophaga subvicina. The sequence continues at coordinate 29,458,329 of OW388084.2, forward strand.
GAAAATCTTTGGTAATATTTTTGTTATTTGTAATACATGCATATATACACAATTGGTCATTACAGCACTTCCGTCAGGATTATGACCAAGATTCTCACACCACTTATTGTGTGTGTTAACTTTATACCTGAGCGGCGAGACCTATAGTTTTAAGACGACTCGGAACAACGGATTTAGAGAATCTTTTCATGGAAATTTTATTTTACTCGCAGAGATTCTGTCAGAAATCTGCTGTGAGGCAGACGCCGAAGAAATATTTTTTCATAATTCATTTTGTTGGCATGGAGTTGATCTTGAGGCTTGAACCGTGGCCTCGAGTCTAATAAGTAACAACACGCTACCTACTAGACTATGGTTTTAATGGCATTTATAATACCGTTACAAAAAATAAACCCATCTTCATTTATTCTGAATAAAATAATACGAACATTTCTTCGAAATCCATGCTGTTACCTGCCATGTGTGCCATATTCAATTCAAGCTAATCTGGACTTGTATGCCAAGTTGAATTATTATGTACGTAGTCTAGAAATAAAATTTTCTTATTAAAAGCTGGTCAGAGCACGTGTTAAAATAAAATTCTAAACGGAATACGCTCTCTAAATAATGAACCATATATGTCGCAGTGAATACTAAAAAGTTTTATTATTTAAAAATAAAAAAACCTCTTGTTTATTTTTTAGTCTTTCATTAGCAAACTGTTTGTAATTAACTTCACTTCTTATCGGTCCAAGTATAATTAAGATAGTTCACCCTATAAATATGCTACACTTTAATCATTTTCTTAATATTACTTACAAGCGTATGAGTAATATGTATTTAATTTCATTGTATATAAAATATTCCGCATACGTTATGGTGTACTCTTTAAAATTTTCGTATTAAAATTTCAAAAAAAAAATGTAATGTCCTGAGCCTAATTTATACTTCTCAAACTACCTATGTATGTGGTCTTATAAGTTTATTGTCATGCACTGGCATGTTTTATATAGTGATGGTATTTGTTGATGTAGTGGTGTGTGTATGTATGCATTTTTGTCTGTTCATTCTTATAAAAAGATTTACACAGTATGAGGCAGAATGATACTTTAGCATACATGTAAGTATGTAGCATACGTATGTCAATGAATTGACAACAGATTAAGAGACGAGGCTAATATGCTTATCGCAAGATTATATACTAATCGATAAAGTTTTTTTGTTATGGTTTTTTGCTTAAGGCTGTTTATTTCATCTTGTGTATATATTCGTAGACTATTTCCTGTTGATATATACTGGTTATCATCTCTCCTTAATATCTGTAATGTGTTTATGATTTTAAGACCGGTTTAATTTTAAGGTAAATGAACCTTAAATATAATCAGGACATTTTTTTTTGTTATATTAAGGTTTTATTAAAAAATTGATTCGAATACGAGACTTATTTTATTGTAGCTTAATTATTAAATATTTAGTCAATAAATCATTTATTTCTACGAGTTTTAAAAACAATAGGTTTCCATAACCGTCAACTTCTTTAATCTACATATTTACATTCAAAACTCCCCCTTATTCTGTTTTTGGCCTCTTAAAGAATTGTGGTATTTTTTATTGTAAAATAATTCCTTCTTGGCACATCATATACAGTCAAATGTTCGGCATTTAATGGCTGCAAATGAATATTAGAATTCCTTCCTCATTTCAATGTATTTTAAAATGTTTTTTTGCTTTTGTTTATTTAAAGCTAGGATGACTACTTAATGTAATTATAGGAAACAGAAATTTTTTAGGAAGACATAGCAAGCCACGTGATCATAAACTGGAATAAAAATAAATTCTATTTCGATGATTACTTTAATTTGAAACGATTACAGAACTTTGAAACTTATTGCTGTTAGATTAGGTTTAATATGACGCAAAGTTTCCTCACTAAGGTCTATATAGTAAACCCATGGTGACACCAATAAAAGACGGACAAACTAAACGGCTGCTATGTAACAATAGTATTGCTTAAATAAGCATAGGGCAGACTGAAAGTTTCTCCAATTATTTTATTCGCTTTCTGTTGTATATTTTATTTTATTTATTTATTTATTTCAATTCTCCTTCAATAGGATCGCTTAAGATGACAAATATTCGATAACACCTCGATCAGTCAACAGCCCAATAAACAAACGAATTGTCAGCTTGGAGGACAGACATTTGTTTCATTCACTTATGGAAAATTTGAAACATGAGCTTGTAATAACGTCGGCATAGTCTAGTCAGTAGTGTGATGGCTTATTAGACATGAGGCCTCGGTTCAAGACCCAGATAAATATGAAAAATATATTTCTTCAGCTACTTTCTCTCTCAGCAGATTTATGGCAAAAACTCTGAGAGTAAATAAAAATTGCCATGAAAAAATTTCTCAATGAAGTCTGACTTTAAACTGTAGATCCCGCCACTCATGCGTAAAATTAACACACATAACGTAAGTGGTCTGAGAAATATGGTCGCAATACTGACTGAAGGGTTGTAATGCAAGTTTTTTCTCCTTACAATCGTTTGAAGTAGACGTAGTAGCAGCTGTGATACTTGAATTTGAACTTTTAAAATGTGTGAAATTAATGTTTGTTATATATTATTTACCTCCGCATCATCTCCATGGGGCTAAAAAGATTCCAATAAAAATTCAATATTTCGTTTGATATTAAAAGTACTCAATAATGGCTACATGTGTTACAGAGTTACCAAATACAATGCTTTTCATATATTCTTCGCTCTCACTCTCTCTCTCTCACACACACACACACTTAAGTTTTTATTCCTCGAAGAATTGCATAACTTTGAATACCTATCAGAATTTGTAGAATACTTAAACGTGTTTCTAAAGGTGGCATTTAGAATATGTTACTTCTTTTTAAATATTACGTCTTAATATAGGAGTCTAAAATAATAAAATTTTTAAACTTTCCGTAAAACAAAATTATTTCTTCTATTTGGTTACGTCACCACAGTTCCAAATTCAATTTAATTACGATAGACGCCACGGAGTTTTTATATGATACAAACATTATGTAGCAACAATACAATTAAAAATTTAGAAAAGGATTAAGAATATATGATTGCAGAAAAATGATTCTACGAAATGCTGTATTAACTATTTTAATACTTTAAGGTCTCCCTATAGCTCATCTCATTTACCACATTTGTTTAAGAATTTAATTCTTAAAATTTCGTGATTATTAATGATACGAGCCATCGTAATGCACTCAATACTCATGCGAATTAACGTATATGATTAGACTGGAATCATGGAATAGTCATGATTATGTTCTCATGCTCTTAAAATATATTAAGAGCAGCAGGCGGATATGTAGTAAAAATATAAAAAAGTGTGCAGAAATTAACCAAATGGAAAATTACCAACCAATAGTAGCAACCACTGGGACTCTGTTAAATAGAGTATGTTTTATTACAGTTATTTTATAACATTTTTGTTTCCCTCCGTTTGTTACATACATTTCTTTTTTTTAGATTTTTCATAAATCATAATTTGTTGTTATGTTTTGAGCTAGAAACCATAGGAGAATGCTGCTCTCATACAAATGTACATGTTGTTATATGAAGTATATAACGGGTGGACAATATATCGGTTTATATTTGTACCATTGGTTATTTCGAATCTGGCAATGCTTTTGTCATTCTATTCTGTAACAAAATTCAGTAGATTATCTCCACTGAACATAATGAATCGTTTTACGCTTGAGCAACGTTAGGATACATTGGAAATTTATTTCGGAAACAAAGATGGAAACTAATACGAAAATGTCGTATAAAATTTGGTACCAGGACCAACAGTACCCGGTATACGCAAGTTTATTGATAGATTAGGTTAGGTTGGGTTAGAGGACGTGCACTTGTCAATTAAGACAAGTACCGTACCTGGAGGTCGAATTGACCCATTGTACAACGTCCTAGTTTCTCACACCACTTATATGCATGAGTGGTGGGACCTACAGTTTAAAGTCGACTCCGAACGACAGATTTTTGTGAAACTATTTCATGGCCATTTTATTTACTCTCAGAGTTTTTGCCAGAAATCTGCTGAGAGGAAGTCGCCGAAAAAATACTTTTTGTATTTTGTCTTGATGTCTGGCCTGGGTCTCGAACCTTGGCTTTACGTCTAATAAGCCAACACACTACCTACTAGACCACGGCGACAGATGTATTGCTAAAGTTCGTGAAACATGATGTTGTTGAAAGTTGATGCTCGCACAGTACGTACACCCGAAAATATTAATGCTGTGGTTGAGCGTGAACGTAAGAATCCATCAACAACGACTCGTCATCGTTCGTAAGAATTCATAATTTCACGCACTAGTTTACGTCGAATTTTGTTAAAATATCTCGGTATGATGCTTTAGAAAGTTCAATTGGTTTAAGAATTGGATCCCCAACAAAAATATCATCTTTTTGGATAAAACTCATGTTCATACGCAAAATTGTTGCATTTGTGACTCAGAAAACCCACACGTGGCACGCACCCAGTTCGAGTGACTGTTTGGTGCGGCTTGTGGATTTGAGGCAGCATTGGCCCACATTTCTTTGAAAATGAGTAAGGCGCAAACATTATGGTAAATGGAGATACTTATCGCACCTTGATAACCGATTTTTTTGTACTCGCTCTTCATGGTATTGATGTGATCGATGTTTGGTTTTAACAGGATGGTGCATCTTGCCACACATCTCATAGCACAATCGATTTATTGCGTCAAACGTTTGATGGCCGTTTAATTGGCCAAAATGGCGATGTCAATTGGCCACCAGGAAGCTACAATTTGACAGCGTTGGACAATTTTCTCTGGGGCGCCAGAATACCAGAAACAATTGAGCACTTAAAGTCCAATATTCGTGATGCCATTGCCGAGATTCGACCCCACACACTTGAAAAAGTGAACGCAGTTTGGTCCGATCGAATGAGGTACTGTGAGGCCAGTCGCGGCAGCCATATGTATGAAACAATATTCCATTGCTAGTCGGAACAATTGTACTTCACAACAAAAAAATAAATTTCGTAACATTTTAAACCGTTTTTATTCGATTGCATTTTTAAATTTAAACTTTTAAATGACCCACCCTTTCCTAAAAAAAACAAATTGAGATAGAGAGCAAAAAAGGAAGAAGAGCTCTTATCACCTTCTTTTCTTTACAGTTCACTGAATTTCAATGATTTTTTTAACATGATTTATTACAAAAATATATGGTTTGTTGAGTTTCTAATTTTTCTCTTTTCTTGTTAAACACTATCGTTTTCACTTGACTCTCAGATGTTTAAAAATGCAGGCACAGGGTTATTTCTATGGTGGATTTTCTACGCTTGCACTCTTGCATACATGTGTTGCTTGTTTAATGAAAATTATCACAACATAATCCCGTAAATGTGACTTAATTCCTCAACAATTCCATACAGAATAAACTGCGTTATTGAAAAAGAAACTCAAACTTGCTAAAGTCTGTAACATATAAGAGAGAGTAGAGTATTCGCTATTTTTAAAGTTTTTCACCGCAGTCATAATCATAAAAGCAAATGTTACATCCGTTACACTATTGTTGCATGCATATGTGTGTGTAAATTTGCATTCACGATATTCGTTTTAACAAGATTACCTCCTTTTAGTTTTGGGATTTTCCTCTCTATATTTTCACTTACGCTCCCAAGTGTCCTTGTCATGTAATTTGACAGTGTCATGTCATTTGTTGGAAGTACTTTCGACTTTTTCTTGTTTGATACACTTTTTTCATGGCATTTGTTTTACTGCTTTTACTACATATTTGTATGTATGTGTTTTTATTTTTCAAATATATGTTTGCAGCCATGATTTAAAGCATTCAGAGCTGTAAGGTATTGTTTTCATATGAAAAAATTAAATAAAACAGATTTGTTTGGAGTAACAAAAATTAGTAGAAAATTACAGATTTTTTCACGCGAAATTCTAAGTCACATACATATGTATGGACGTGTTAAATTAATTAGAGGAAAGGTATGTAAATTGAAAGTGGGAGTTGGTCATTCAAACTCACAGGAACTTGGTTTTGTAGGTTTTTTTTTCTTAAATTTTTTCCAACTCACTTCTCTTAAATAATTAACCAGCTATAACATATAATCCCATATATATATTGGGATTACATGGGTACAAAATAAAGCTAAAGATACAGAAAAGGTTCCAACATTTCAATATCTTCACTACATTTTCTGTATTTGAATGTATTTGCCGTCATTATGTGGATCAAATCCATCTGCTCCCTTAAATCACTTCCTGCACAGGTTGTTGCCTTCTTCCTGTATCGGTCGTCGTAGACTATCCTAGTTATTTTCCCTAACCTGTCATTGTTCCATGGTGTTGCGAGTAATATTTTAAACCACTCTTGTAACTCGTCTTTTAGCCTCGAAAAGCTTTGGATTTTGCAATTGATTCTCTGTGTTTTTCTAACTATGTTAGCTACATGATTAGCCATTTTACTTACGATCATGTCCTGGTGGATTCCAAGTCATATACGGTGGGTTCAACCGTGTCAGACAAGCAGTACAAAATAATACTACCGTAGGGATATAGGGATCTTTGCCACCTTTCCACCCCCTCTTCAAAACCCAGCAGCGTCTGTCGCACATTGAGCGTCTTGGTGACGGTAATATAACGATCTCCACCGATGGCTCAAAATATGGTAAATGGAACAAGATCTCGGGTCTATTCCAATATGCTGCCACTGAAGGGGTTATACAGATTACCTATCAGACTATTTCAGAAGGAGATTTTTGTTATTGAAACCGGGAATGAATGAACGAAACAAAAAGGCAGACGAACTGGCATGGAAAGGATTAGAGATGTCTGAGGAGCAGACAATATAGGAGTTGTATACAAGAATACTTTTTCAAATTGAAAAATGCAGCATGGAATTCAACAAACCGTGGCTGGTCCAATATATCTGGTTGTCGAATTTCAAAACTGCTGTGACCAGCAGTGGGCAGCAAGATAACCAAGGAACTACTTGAATTCGATAAAAGAACGCTACTCACTCTAATAGGAATTCTAAAGTGGCACAATGCTATTGGCAGTTTCGCTGACAAGCTCGCTCTGCCTCATAAAGATTACTGCAGAAGCTAACAGGATGTGATAGAAAGACAATTAGTACAACACCTTTTATATGAGTGATTCGCAGTTCAGAACATCGGTTTTTGGGTAACAAAACGTTTGAAGATGTGGGCGAACGTGCTACTAAGGGAACTGGCCAGTTTCTTTTGAGCATGTATTCCTTTATTGTTAAGAAAAGCCCATCATTCGTCATGAGGTACATCAACATGAGGAAAATCAAGTATTGTTTAAAAAAAGCAAAAAATAAAATTATTTTTCTGTTTGTTTGTGGTTTTGCTCTCTTAATTGTTTTGTATAACGTACTGACCAACTTTGGCTCTTTATTCTTTTCAATATAAATACAAGCTCATGTATGCTCATAAGCTCAAGTTTTGCAAATGTATGTATGTATGTACGGAGATCAGAGTTTAAGGAAAATCCCAACTGAATATTGCAATTTTTTGTGGAGAAAATCTACGATTCTCTGCGTTCTCTTATGCTCGCTGATATAGAGTGCCGCTTGCTGGCTGCCGTACTCTTGTTTGCCGTTCAGTCAATTCTGATTGGCAGTGTTTTTAATTAAGAAGACATTAAATTGAATTTATTTAAACAGAACAGAACAGAAAAAAACAAAAATGTATTTGAAAAATATTTCAGAGACAGCGCAAGGCACTAAAAATGAACAAAATATTTAAGCATTGCAATGCACAAGCAAAAATATAAAACAGAGAGAGAGAGAGAACGACAAGAATAATAAGCAGAATAAGGAACATAATTGACTGGAATTGATTCTTTTTCCACACCAACGCTATTTGATTAAAAAACCCAAAAAAAAAAACAATTTATCAGAGGACTGATTTTTTGAAGCCACTTCCAAATTTTAAGCCAATTTTTTTTAAATAATTTTTGCTTTCTGTCACGATAACTTCTTTTGGAAAATCTATTTTGTTTTTATTTAAATTTTAAATTTACACTAGCATCCATTCATATTCAAAATGACTTGGCATGACAAGACAAATTTACATTGTGGTACTTTTAAACCCTTATCACCTTTGTGAGTGTGTGTCATTTCATTTCCCTTTCATGGTTGCTAACCTCTCCGTGGCTTTGTTTTAATGGTTTGGGAGCATTTTAGGGTAAAATCAGAGAGACTGCTTTTAAGGATATTTAAAAACATGCTGTGCTGCCGTTCTGTATACATATATATACACATACATTACAACTAGGGTTGCCAGCCTGGCTGGACTTGGCTGGATTGTCCAGCTTTTTTGATGCTTGTCCAGTTTCAAGATAAAATTTAATTTGTCCAGCTAAATAGAAATTTTTTAGTACACTGCAATAACTTGGGCATTAATTTTCATGTTATCTTTGTCAAACTATTAGTTTATTAAAAAAAATTTTTTACCAAAGTACAATCAAACTAGACTGAATTGCTATTTTTTATTGTTTTGTTTTTAGTATTTAATTTCAATGCTTACATACATACATATGCATATGCAAATATGTATGTGACGGACTGAACCGAAAAAATTTAAGTTTAGTTAAATAAATTTTAAAAAATGCAATGAATTTATTTAATTATAATATTTTTAAATACTAATACATATGTATATAACATGGATATTTCAATAAAAATTATTTAGACAAAACTAAAATTAACATTTTTTCAGTATTTTTTCTGCCCAGTTTTTGTTTTGTTTTGTCCAGCTTTTTCAGACCCAATGTCCAGCTTTTTGCGAATGGGAATCTGGCAACCCTAATTACAACCCTTCATTCTAGATTACGGCCTAGCTTCTCACGCTACTTATGTTGTGTGTGTTAATTTTAAACATGAGTGGCGGCGGAACCTAAAGTTTAAAGCCGATTCCGAATGACAGATTTTTAAGAAACTTTTCATGGCAATTCGTATTTACTCATAAGATTTTTGCCAGAAATCTGCTGAGAGGCAGTCGTCGAAGAAATATATTTTCTATTTCGTTTTGTTTGAGATTTCTAACCTGGGGTTTGAGCGCTGGCCCCACGTCTAATAAGCCAACACAATACCTACTAGACCACACTACACTAACTACGTAGGCTAGTGCAACAATTTGGCTGCCTTCCAAAATGTTAATTGCTTTGTGTTTGAACAAAGTATCGTGTTTAATAATGCCGCTGTACAAAATATATAAAATGTATTCTATTTCAAAACGTCGTCAATGTGAATTTTTAACGCAGTCAAGAAGCAATCAGGCATCGGATTTATAGTTGATGCATAGTTTCGTTACTTTGCATATCTACATAGTTTATATATAGAAGCAGAACTGCATACAAACTTTGTATTGATACATATTGGCAGGCAGCCTTTATGCCATTCATTCTCCAGATTGACATCATTTTTGGTGGTCACGCCGAAGCAAAGATAAACAAAGTCACTGACTACGGTGAAAATATAGATATCGGCCGTAATATGGAATCCAATACGCTGCATGTCCCTACTTGTCAGTCTTATCTTAATAGACTTACGTTCAATACCGTTAAAAGCAGCAGTAACATCTCGCTTGGCACGCCCCATTATGTCAATCTCGTTAGCGTCAGTGAGAGAGCAACACTGCCATACAACTATCTGAGTAGAGTTATCTTATCATCAGCTGTAGTTGTCCAGAATCATTTAAAAACGGCTGTCTACTCAAAGAATCGTGGATTTTTGGGCTCCATAATATTTATTCCAATGAGAACCAATTGACCGTATTACATACGGATTACGACCTAGTTTCTTACACCACTTATGTTGCGTGTGTTAATTTTATACATGAGTGGCGAGACCTACAGTATAACGTGGACTGCGAAAGACAGATTTTTGAGCAACTTTTTCAGGGGAATTTTAATTTATCCTCAGTTCTGTTTGAGAGGAAGTTGCCGAAGAAATATTTTTCTCACTTTTCGTTTATGGTGAATAAAATCGCACGTTCTTGAAATAATACAACTTCTATAATCCGTTTTAGTAGTAGAAAAAATCTTCTCGTGCAAGGTGTTCCAGCTCTTGGAGAATTATCCCTCGGCAACCTAGCTGTATTGCTGTTTCATGATGCCTCTCCAGAGCCATTCTTATGGTGTAATCGTGTGCGTTCTCTATTGTGTTGCTCTAAGAAATTTTGCTAACTTATAAATTGGCCCTCGTAACTTAAAGTATATGCCATAGTATTTCGCTTTTTTAGAAACTGAAATTTATTAAATAGCCGCATAAAGAATTGATTATGCTCTTATTTCTTTTCTTTTAAATATGAATGTCGTGGCTGGTGGCAATTTTTAACGCTTATTTCAGACAACAATAATAAATTTTTTGGCAGTCAAATTTTTATTTCTTTTTTTGTTTCTTGTGTAAAACAAATACTGTAAACCTGCAGCATATAACAAGTTAATGTTCCGTCTAGACTTGACTTAAATTATTTCATTTAAATGGGGAAAGAAATATAAAAATGTTTTCTCAGAAAAAGTGTTGTTATATGAGCAAATAATCCCCCTTTTATAAGTAAAAGTGTTAAAGTGGTTATTACCATGGCAATTAATGTTTGTGACGGTGTCATTCAAACATTAAATATTTTAAAAAAGTTTAAAATTTATACAAAAATTGTCATGTTAACATATGTATGTCGTATGTGAGCAATAGAAGGTGATCTGTCATCAGCAGTGGTCAGAGGCGAAAAGGGGATTAATTTGTTTAATTATTACAGACTACAAAAGGATATGTGTCAACATATTGGGATTTAGTCTAATATGGAGATGTAACTGACATTGTGCAAACAGCTCTGGGTAAATAGAGGTGTATTTCATATAAAACTCTGGGTTACGATGGCATTTTTTAAATACCTAAGACTGGGGCAGAAAGACAGAGGAATTTTTTATATTCGTAAGGCACAAAAAAGTTCCCACACTATATTTATGGATGCCACTACTCTTGAGAATAGTTCCGAATACTCTGTCTCAGCATTAACATGCATGTCGTAGGGACAACTTAAATAAGAAGCATCTGACTAACGGTGATATATCGTGGTAACTTTCATGGATATCAAGGTAACATTTAATAGCGTAACGGCGGATGAGATAAACGGGAAGTAGATTAGGTTTATTTAGATAAATTTACAACCTACAAGCATAGAAATAGATCACGTCAAAGCAAAGTGTCAATACAAGGGAGTGAGCTGCCCTCATTATTATTAAAAAGTTTAGCTCTGAAACCAATACTCACCACACTTCTTCTGGCTTCTTATGGTCAGAATTTTATTATGTATGCTGGGCTAATTGTGTTGAACTAAATTTGAAAACTTTTATCACTTTTATTTTTAAAACAATTCTTACCAAATAAACACCAAACAAAAACTTAAAAAAACAAGTCAAAATAAAAATTAAAAAATTAGCAAAACGCCTGAACAAAAAATAGCCATTGTTTTTATTATGTGCTTTAATTGTAGTTGTAGTTGTGCAACATCTGGGTTTAGTTTACTTTCACTATGAAATTTAATTTATTTTTATTTTTTTCCCCCAACACATATGAAACTTTTAGTTTTTGTTATTTAAAGAGAGAAATAAGCTCGGCCTACTTTGCAAATAAAAATGCCGGATATTAAAAAAAATTTATCCTCCATTTGAAGTCGCCGTGGTGTAGTAGGTAGTGTGTTGGCTTACTATTCGTAAAGTCCGGGTTCGTATCCCAGGTCAGACATCAAAAATGAAATATGAAAAAAAAAAAAAAATATTTCTTCGGCGACTTCCTCTCAGCAGATTTCTGGCAAAAACTCTGAGAGTAAAATAAACTGCCATGAAAAAGTTTCTCAAAATTCTGTCGTTCGGAGTCGACGTTAAACTGTAGGTCCCGCCACTCACGTATAAAATTAACGCACACAACATGAGTGGTGTGAGAAGCTAGGCCGTAATCCTGACTGAAGGGTTGTAATGGCCAATTATGTATGTATCCTCCATTTCTGTTTTTCTAAGAGATACATACATACATAAGATACATACATTCTAAGAGATACATACATACATACGATACACCCATTTTAAGAGATAACAATGCTAATTTTTGGTTTTTAGGCTAATAAGGCAAATAAGTAACGCAAAATAAATTAAAAATTTAAATAAGCAACTTGACGGAATTTAATAAAAGCTGCTCGTATTTCCCAACACCAGTATTCATAGCAGAACTCAATGAAGTTGAGAAGAAAATAAATTGACTTCGCGTTATGCAACAGAAGGCAACATTCTTATTTAATATTACAGGACATATTTCCGCAATAATCGTCTATTTTTGGGCCCTCCCTCGTTTCAACTAAAAACTGCTGGTAGCTTTTGTAACCATGAACAGTTAGAATTCTCTACATTTACATTTATAAACACAAATATTCGAAGACAGCGTAAATAACTGAATATATAGTCGGCTCATGTCATACAATTTATTAAACTCAACAAATGTTTTATACAACGCACAGTAAATTCTATATATTTACGCATAATACCTTAATCTCTGTGAATCTGCTCAACACTTTTAATTTTGCAAATTAAAACAGATTTAATGCACAAGCAGGTACTTGCACGTCTTTGCCACCCAATCGATGACAAGGACAAGTAATTGCACTGGTGTTTCCGTTTCCTTGCCAAAAATGTTCAAAATTTTAACCCTTTTAGCAAAATTTCAAATTTACATCTTCAGTAACAACGTGTCACGTAGGAATACTCAGTAAAAGAAACAAAAATTTTTTGATCATTAACATGCAACTTCTTGTGTTTCAGCAGAAAATAAAAAAATAAAATTTTTTAGTTTTCTTTTTTCATGTTTAAATTGCAAAACTGTGTGAAAAATTTATAGGGTGGGCCATCTATCGGTAGAAATTTGAATTATCGGTTATTTCAAATCTGGCAATACTTACTTATGTCATTCTATTCTGTCACATAATTAAGTATGTTATCTCCACTGAACGTAATGAATCGATTTACGTTTGAGCAGCGTTGGGATTCATTGGGCCAACGACAAACTGCATGATGATGTCAAAAAAATCATCTTTTCGGATGAAGCTCTTGCTGGGTACATTACATACATACATACATACATAATTAATTGGTCATTACAACCCTTCAGTCGGGATTACGGCCTAGTTTCTCATTGGCACATTAATAAGCAAAATTGCCGTATTTGGCACTCAGAAAGCCCACACGTCGTCTTACAGAAGCCAATGCACTCATTACGAATGACTGACTGGTGAGACTTGTGGAGCGGAGGAATGCTTGGTCCACGTTTATTTGAAAATTAGGACACTGGTCATTACGGTCAATGGAGACACCCATCGCACCATGATAACCGATATTTTTGTACCCGCTCTTCATGCTATTGATGTGAACCAAGTTTGGTTTCAACATTATGGCGCAATTTGCCATACATCTCATGCCACAATAGATTTTATAGCGTCAAACGCTTAATTAGCCGGAATGGTGATGTGCGCCAAGAAGTTGCGTTGGAATATTTTCTGTGGGGTACCGTTAAAGAAAACTGTTATGCCGACAAACCAGAGGCAATTGAGCATTTGAAGGCCAATATTCGTGATGTCATTGCTGAGATACGACTCCATGCACTCGAAAAAATGCACAAAAATGAGTTCGATCGAATAAAGTACTGTGAGGCCAACCGCGGCAGCCCTGTGAATGAAATAATATTGCATTTCTAAACGTTACAATTGTATTTCACAACAAAAAAATAATAAATTTGGCAGAATTTCAAACCGTTTATGTTTTATTGCATTTTTAAATTTAAACTTATAAATGGTCTACCCTTTAAAAGACGTTGGTGTATGTATGAGGCTAATTACCTTACTTTAGCATAAAATATTAAAAAAAAGTTGTTTTTGGCGAAAGTATGCACTTAAACATGTTTCTTAGAAGAAGTCAGTAGATTTCTTTTAATTTTAGATGCGTTACGAGGTTGTTACATATTTAAACAGTTTGGAAACATTGTTGCTGCGTAATTTTAAATTTAAAAACCTTACTTTTTAAAATCTACAGAAATAGTTCAGGATTCTGTGAATCGGTCTGTAAACATTCAGCTCACACTGGTAGATGCTAACACACACTTGTTTATACAAACAGATTTTCATGCCTTCATTTTTAGCCAAGAAAATGCTGAAAGGAGTGAGTGAAACAGAACTATACATAGATACCGTTTAATGTTGGTGTGGCATGCAATATACTTCTTTTTAAGGTTAAACTGCTGCCACTACAATTAACTTAAAAGTTAGTGATGTTGACGTGTGCATCAAACGGCCACGAAACGTAAAATGAAGAAGAAGAAAAAGTATTTTTAGAAAATGAAACAAGAGAGCGCAATATAGTTTCCTTGATTACCATCATTATAATGATGGCTGATTAAAAAAAATAATTAAATGCCACAAACAAAAGAGAGAAAAAATAATGCATTTTTTAATTATATCATGAGAGACTTCTCTGACTTTTTGTTAGAGAGTGTTTACATCATCAATGTAACACTGTAACGTAATGGTAAACACTAGGACCATAAAGGAAGCAAATTAAAAGAAAAAGATAAATTACATACATAACACTTCATTCAGGATTACGACGTAGCATTTAATAACACTTATGTTGTGTTGACATCGCTCTTATCAAGGAAACTTGGTTCCTTAGGGATAGGATTCTGGGTTTGAGCGATCCTGATTATAGGTTACTTGTTCCTAGAACAAGCGAGAAGGAAACAACTGTGGTGTACAGAGATGACCGTGGCATCGATTTGATACTGTCATCCGTGTATATGCCGTATGAGGCTGCATCTCCTCCCGATGACCTGATTGGACTATTGGTGGAGCATGCGAAGAGAAAAAGATGTCTCCTCGTCTTGGGTTGTGATCATCACACCCAATGGGGCAGTGCTGACATAAATACCAGGGGTGAGTCGATTTTGAATTTTATTATTCTTAATAGACTTAACATTTGTAACGTTGGTAACATGCCAACGTTTAGGAACCGTCTTAGGGAGGCGGTAATTGGCATAACGCTCTCTAACATGGATAGGTCTCTGATTAGGCACTGGACGGTTTCGGATGAGTGTTCTTTCTCTGATCACCAACTGATATCCTTCAGTATTAATATATCTGGTGGCTTTAACGAGCCTTTTAGGAATCTGAGAAGAACCGACTGGATCAGATATGAGAAGGCTGTGGAGGGGGAAATTGATGCCCTTAGGGGCCGTTCCACTCCTGGCATCAATGATCGAGTTGGATATTTGACGGATATTTTGTTGTCTTGTTATAGATGCTTGGCCTCTCATTTTACCCGGTTAAGAGGAACCAGCCAGCCTGGTGGAATGCGGAACTCCAGGGACTCCGCTGTTGTACCAGGAGACTCTTTAATACGGGTAAGAGGTCGGGAAGGGATGTTGACTGGTCTGCATATAGATCCAGTTTTAATAACTATAAGAGGGAAATAAAGCGCTCAAAGGGAACCACCGGGATGAGTTTCTGCACAAGTATCGAGAATGTTGCCGATATGGCTCGTTTCCGTAGGATGCTGCCTAAGGACCCCAAAATCCTAGGCTTCGTCTAAAAGAACGATGGCATGTGGACAGCCTCGAGAAAAGAAACCCTAGAGGTTCTATTAAGCACTCATTTTCCCAATTGTGTGGATCCTGATCGTTGGGCGTAGCTGATCCCTTCTGTGATGCTGGCGTGATGCCCGATTTGGAGGATATCATTACCAGGGATAAGGTCAAATAGGCTATAAGTAGCTTTGAGCCCTTTAAGTCGCCTGGTCCAGATGGTATCCTTCCGGCTCTGCTTCAGCATACTGGTGATATATTACACGAATGTCTGGTGGACGTGTATAGGGACTGTCTCCGGTTGTGTGATATACCTGATGGTTGGAAAGATATGCTTCCGGTTTTTATACCAAAAGCTGGTAAACCCAGTCACATCGGCGCTAAGGATTATAGACCGATATCGCTCTCATCATTTCTTTTGAAAGCTTTGGAGAGACCTATCGACCTATATTTGACCTAACTAGTCTTTATTGACAAGTACATGTCCTCTAACCTAACCTAACGTATGTTGTGCTGCGTTAATTTTATTCACAGTTTAAAGTCGACTCCGAACTACAGATTTTTTTGAGCAACTTTTGGCATTTGTTATTTACTCACAGAGTTTTTGCCAGAAATCTGCTGAGAGGAAGTCACACAAGAAATAATTTTTCACATTTCATTTCGTTGTAGGGTCTGACATGGGGTATGAACCGCATTCTTACGTCTAATATGCCAAGACATTACCTACTAGACGTCGGTGAAAGAGACGGATTAACTGCTGTAAATAATCAGCAAACCTAATCGGGGATATTCCTGACTATGCAAATACAAAATTCCTAAAACAGAAAATGAGAAATGATGACGATTATTGTAAGGGATGCTTCTATATTTAAATCATGTACGGCATTGTTCCTTATCCTAAAAGTGTTGCCGCATGTTTTTCATATAGATGAAGCTGTAGTTATGCCAAAGTCTTTAATACCATTCATTTGGATCTTCATACTGTCTACTTGATATCTAAACTATAAAGATCCAATTACAACATTGAACAAAGTCCATGCGGTCCAAATAACATCAACCAATTATTTACTGCCAAGTGAAGACCACAGAAAAAGGTCCGATGTGGAAACTTGTCGCATTAGTTGAAGCTTGGGTTATTCTTTAAACTACGCGATTATTGGAGCACAATTCAAGTTCAAATAATGTATGTAAAGACCGCTACACAAAAAATTCTATCTTCTAAAGACGCCTTAAGTCTATACAGGCGTTACACACCACAAGGAAGATTGTTCTGAAATGTCGGCAATATCTTGAGCAGATAATAAGACACCTGTACCCCAAGTGGGTTACAGAACACAGGGCCATAGGCGCACTTACGGAACTACTAATACGAACAAACGACCATAGAGGAGTGAGCTAGTTATGTATTGATCACAACGAACATATTGGCTTATGGGCACTCAAACTACATTACAAAGACCTTTGTAGGAGATGTGGTGGTTTCTTATTTCCTAAACTGCATTACGATTTTCTGCCACTTGTCCACCTGAGACCAAAAACTTTTGT
Source organism: Sarcophaga subvicina (assembly GCA_936449025.2). NCBI lineage: Eukaryota > Metazoa > Arthropoda > Insecta > Diptera > Sarcophagidae > Sarcophaga > Sarcophaga subvicina. Next base: position 29,475,540 of record OW388084.2, read on the forward strand.
TCGCTCAAATTTAGTCAACTGGATCATACCTTAATCAGAAAAACTGTAAAGACAGTTCTCAATCTCGGTATACATATATTTAAAAAAACCGGTATAGTGCATCTAGCGAAGCACAACAATATCAGGCGAATTCGCATAATGTTGACCATAAACCAACGTTAAAACTTGAATGTCAGTGTATTCACAGTCATGCTTAACATCACATAACCTAACTCAATTTTTTTGTACTAAGTTAGGTCGCATTCAGGACTTTTGTGGAGTTCAGGCATAATTTTTTTTTTAAATCTCAAATCTCTCATGTTCTATTTTAATGCTATTTTTATTGTCGCACAAAGAAATCAAAACCCGAAAAAATATTCTCTTGTGCTACTTATTTATTGTAAATATTTACATGTTTTAAAATTTCATGGATACCATGACGTATGAGTATTTTATATTGAATATGTATGCTGTGGAAAAATATTACTCATACGTAATGTTAACCAAGCATTTATATGAACATTTTACTATCGTTTAGGAATATTTATTTGATTCTTTAAAATATAACTTAAATAAATAAACGAATGTGATAAGATTATCAATAAAAAGTAATAGAATGGCTGTGACAGTAACTAATATTATACGTAAGAATTCAGTCAGCAATCCAATATGATTAAATATTAAACAGCTCTTTGGCTGTCTAATTCAAACATAAATGCAGGAAGAAAGGGTTAAAAAAATCAATGCTCAGTACCATATTGTCTAGGATCTTTAACAATGAAATACAAGCTAAGAATGAAATGGTCACTGCGTTTAAAATTAATATTCTTCGAAAAGGGAACGAGGGAATGAAGGAAATGATAGGCTGATTATGCGTAATCCATTCCAGCTTTTCATATATTTTACTGAAGCTCTTAAGATTGTAACTACATTGCCTTTTTTCAATTAACAATAAATAATAAAAATTAACCAAAACTTTCTGATTGAGTCACTCTGTAAATAAATAAAGAAATTATACTAGTCTAGCATAAACTCACAAAAATAAATGGTTTAGAGCTCCGTGTTTCTAAATAATTTTTATTTTATTTCTTTATTTATCTGTAGAACATGATTTCAAATATTTAATAAACATTTATAAAGAACGTTACTCTCGTAATTAAAGAAAAATTGTCTTGTACCACTTTTTTTAACCGGAAGTGAAATATGTGTCGACTACAAAACAAAATAGTGGCTTATCATGCAAATAAAAATATCGCGTTAAAAACCTGACATATACCACAATAAATATATGCAAAACAACCTATAAACACATACAAAGATAACAACGCACACTCTCTCGTGCACTGTAAAAGCAGACATTTATAGTTTATTTTAAATAGACAATATTAACTATACACGGCTACCATTTACAAAGACACAAATACAATAAAACTCAAGTCTTTTTCGCTCTTTTTGTCATTTTAAAATGATAAGAGGGACTAGAAAAACCAGGGAATGGAAAAAAGAAGAAAATAAATAACAATGATAAACCAAGTACAGTGTTAGGAGAAATGATAGGCACAACAACGTGTTCCAAAGCAGAAATACTGTTTATCTCGGGAAAGTAAGCAAATTATATACTCTGCATAAAAGCAGTGATAGGAACACATTCATTAAGTGTCGTTGATATATGTATAAAATCCAAAATTAAAAAATAATAATTGAAAGAGAGATGAATTAGATTTCCCTGTTGAAAAACATTTTCAACGAATATCAGCCGAGTGTTAAGTTCAAAGGAATGTAATTTTAAACTTTAAAGCAAAATATTTGTTTATCAGGAAAATTGCTTACATAACTAGAGGATGAAAGCCTGAAATATATAAACCTTCCGACAAAGTTTCAACTCGGCGTTCAATCTTGAATACTTACCTATTTAAATGGTCATTACAACCCATTAGTCAGGAAAACGACATAACATCTGGCAACACTTATGTTATAGTTTTAACTCGACTACGAACGACAGAATTTAGAGGAACTTTTCAAGGCAATATGTATTTACTCTTTGCCAGAAATCTCCTAAGACGAAGTCGTCGAAGAAATATTTTTTTTCAAATTTCATATTGAAAGATATGTGTGATATAAGGTTTAAACCACGACCTCGCGTCAAATGAGTCAACACACTACCTACTAGGTTGCAACGAGTTATGATACCTTTTTTTTATCGAAAAGATAAAGTGTACATGTAAACATACAAATGGATGCTGAACTTATATGTTTAAGCCTTTGATACTATACATACTACAAAAATTGAAGTGTTCTATGCATAAGGAACACTTGACAGATTTATGATCTATTTAAACGTGTAATTCTCAATTGTACACGATGGAGGGGAAGCCACATAAACTAGCCAACCAAACATCTATATTTGCTACAGAGCAATATAGTTCCTCTTTAGGACGATGTGTCAATTTAGGCAGTACAATGAATCGAATGAATACCACCACTCGAACCGTAGTGTCGTGGTTTAAGGAAAATCAAGTATTCGTAATCGAGAACATCTTCTCAGTTGGCATATTCAACATTGTCGATTATCACAGGAAAGCCCTCAATAATAAAAAGAGTTTTCTTTAACCTGAAAATAAGCCAAAAATTTGAAATACAATTCACGAAGCTTAGCTCTATTTGCCCTGAAGTTTGTTTTAATTTTGTAAATTCAATGAAGCGGCGATGCAAGTGTCCGTATTATTTCTTTCATTGTATTTTAATTATTTTCTAAGAACACAGTGTTCCTTTGCTATTTTTACACAATAGCTTATACAGACAATTTGAACACAAGGAAAATAAAATTTTAAGAATATTTTGAAATTGTTGTGTGTCTCTTATATTTTGTTTATCACTGTACATACAGCACAACCTGTAACTGTAAGATGATACAATTGCTAAGTTGTAGTGAAACACAAAAATACATTTGAATGATTCAAGTGTAATGGTGTTGGAAAGAGCAGTACAAATTTAGTAGAAAATTACTCTTTCTAACACTGTCCTTTTAGTGTTGTGATAATTTATTTTAAGGCCTTCAGTGTTGCTTTGTTTAAAAGCTTTTTTGTGTTTGTTTGTTTGTGTTTGAATACAATATTCAATTGTTATTTGGCTTAATGCATAAACCACTAAATAAAATAATCTCTCTTCTCTTGCCATCCTTGCCTGTAACATAGACAATGAAACCAAAAACAAATTTTAACCGTTTTAAAGCCATAAAAAAGCGAAAACAAAAACAAACAGAATAACAACAGAGACAACGACAATAAACTCGCTGATAAAACAGGAAATAAAATGCTCAGGAGTGTTAGTCGAATAGATGTTGTCATGCAATTAAAACTGGCACACGAAAATTGTTACAGTTTTGGCTACTGATGCTGCTGCCATTGTAGATATTAGTTACTAAGATATGGAAGAGAGAGAATGGAACATATTTTTAAATGGTTTCGTTTAAAGCATACAAATAAGATCTTTTTTCTGTTTAAAATAATTTATTCTTATATTTAAAGGTTTCAGTTTTTTTTATTAACGTAGAATCTTGCAATGGGAGGGACGCAATAAAATGCAAAGTATGCCAAATTAGAATGCCTGAAAAAGCTCTGTGAGAGTAAATAAAATTACCATGAAAAGTTTTTCAAAAATCTGTCGTTCGGAGTCGACTTTAAACTGTAGGTCCCACCACTCATGTATAAAATTAACACACACAACATAAGTGGTGTGAGAAACTAGGTCGTAATCCTGACTGAAGGGTTGTAATGACCAATTATGTGTGTGTATAAGTGGTGTGTAAAGCTAAGTTGTAATCCTAATTGAAGGTTGATAATAATCTATTATGTATGCATGTAAAGATATCTAGAAGTTAGTATTTATTGCATTAAAATTCATTAAGATTCAGACAGTTGATTATCACACGTTAAAGAATCTGTACCTCCTTAATATTCACGTATGGCTGCAACAAATAACTACAAAATGTTTTTACAAATACATTCACTTTACAAATTGTACACATGTACTCATGTGTATAGGCGATGTACAATATACATACAGACTGCAAATACTATTTACAAATGTAAATAAAAATATGATACTCACACAAACGAAGTCATATTTATACATAAGACAACAATATCTGTGAGTTTCTATGGGCTTTGCTTGCATATGCAAACGTAAACACATCAGTGCCTGCATGCATGCATGCTGTTTAACAATATTTTTCGTTGCCGGCTTCTGTCATGCATGTGATGCAAATATTTGTATGTTGAATTCACGTCATATATGTAGTATTTCTGAGGCAAATGTCACTTGGAAATCAAAAAAAATAAAAATGGATTTTAATAACACTTCGTACTTTCGAAAACAAGCACAGATAAATTCAATAAATTTTAGGAACTTTTGTGAAAGGTACCTGTACTCATACATAGCGAATTTTGTGCCACGTTTTTGAGTAAACTTTTTTGTAAACACTTCCAGCTATCTTAATTATTCAACTAATATTTCAATCATATGATATAATTTATTAAATAGAATTGAATTAAATTTGATTAACTACCATTTTTTAATTATTTGTGGTCCTAAGTATTTCCTCTGTGTGCTACCACTTTAATTTTTTCAAAAGTTTTTTTTTCATTCCTTCTGTCAAATTATCGATCATAATTCATAATCGAATGATTGCATGAATTGGTTAAAAACAAAACCACTTTAAAGTTAGTCAACAGTCAATTAAAACGAGAGTTCCTTTGAGATTTCTAATGATTTCCTTAAAATTAAAAACATAGCGAAACAAAAAATAAAAAATAAAAGTTGGAGTTGGAATTGCATTCCTTAAGTACAGTACCCTATGCAAGACCATACCAATGTCAGCCAAAGGTGAGCATAGATTAAACGTCGAAATACTTTTGCTGAATATTTAGTTATTTTTTAAGTTATTTCACCAGCACTTTATATTTAAATTCCCAGCTAAAACTAATTGAACTGGTTTTTTCTGTTAATTTAAGCGCTTTGAAAACAAAACTAACATAACATAGCCTCTATCAGACTCAACACACGTACCAAAATATGAAAATATAGCTACGCTCTGACTAAGGTTGCTGCAAAAGGTGTTTAAAAAGAGTACAACAAACAACTGAGAAGAGTCATTGTATGCACTCATAAAGCAACATATTAAGTCTACGTAGTCCAGTCTTGGCTTATTAGCCATGAGCCCACGGTTCAAACTTGGGGTCAGACATCTCCAACCAAAATGAAACATGAAAAAATATTTCTTCTGTGATATCCTCTCCGTAGATTTTAGGCAAAAACTCTGTGACTACATAAAACATTGCCATGACAAAGTTTCTCAAAAAGTCTGTCGTTCGGAGGCGATTTTAAACTTAGGTCCCGCCACTCATGTTTAAATTTAACATACACAACATTAGTGGTGTGAGAAGCTACGTCGTAATCCTGACTCAAGGGTTTTAATGAACAATTAAGAAAGTAAGTAAAAACATCAACAAGAAATGGCGAGCGGTTCACAATTTGCGTGACTAATGAGAGAGGTGCCGAACAAGGCACTGTCCGATATATCCTTGTGGGTAGAGCTACATTTAAAAAATAAATTCATTCAAAGCAATTCCGATTTAAATAAGAGCTTGAATAAAGGCAGACTAAAGTATCAACTGCTTTTGCAGAATATTGAGAATCTTTTGACTTGGATTTGATACGTTTTAAACTCTTCAGAAATTCGCACACCTAAGTTACGTTTGGATAAAACAAACTGTAAGTAAATTATAGGGAAACATCACGAGAACTTGAGTAGGACATTTTTTTTTATAGTTTCTCACATCACTTATGTTGTGAGTGTTAATCCTAGGCATGAGTGGCGGGACCTGCAGTTTAAAGTTGACTCCGAACAGATTCTTGAAAATGTTTTCATCGCAATTTTTTATTTGATCAAAGAGTTTTTGCCTGAAATCTGTTGATAAGAAGTCATCGAAGAATTTTTTTTTTCGTTTCGTTGGAAATGTCTGACCTGGGGTTTGAATTGAGGCGTCATATCTAATAAGCCAGCAGACTACCCAATAGACCACGGTGACCACAATACAATACGAAATAGAATTGTAATCGCCCTATATTCCTTTTCTTAATAGCTGAACGGATATCGAAATAGGAGGACGTTGTTATTGTCTTCAGGATTGTCATTATCTGACATTTGAATGATATTTGTTATGCTGATATCCGTTTTGGAGGATCTTGATTACTATTATTATTGTGAAGGGATGATGACTGTTTGACTAATATTTTTTTATAATTCGAACCTGATGTACACTCTAGTCACTACAGTTAACCATCATTTATAAAAAAATATCTGTTTAGGTAAGGCGAGTATTTGAGATCTTTTTTATCAATGATGAAAAAAGAATATTTAAGAAAAAAAAATAAAAAACGATTGCAAATTGGGATAACAATTTTGTTAAATATAAATAATAAAATATTTGAAGAATGTTCATGACTGAAATGTCGTCATTACTTGTATTCACCTACACCAGCACAAAGTTAATTCAAACTTGTTTCCGTTATTCGCCAAACGATAAAATGTCAATGAACGAAGAGAGTTAAGTGTTCCAATTTAGTCGTTGGCAAAAGAGAATCAAAAACTCAATTGATTTGTGTTCGTATTTGAATTTTGCGGTGCATGTATTTGCAAAGGGAAACATTTTTCAAAAAGGCGAAAAGGAAAAAAACGAAAAACAGTTAGAAAAAGAGTATCTGAACAAATTTAGTTCATTTCCAATTGATAACAGAGAAAGAGTACCAAAGGATACGCTCATTGGCGTTTTGTGTATGCATTTAAAACGAAGAGTTCTTTGACATTTACCCAGAGAGAGGGAGAGAGAGAGAGCAGCAATAAAAAAATCTATTGACTCTTGAATTTCATGGGAGACCATTAAAAATATAATTTGCTGCAGAAATAATTGCATTAAAAAGGAATGAATTGAAAGCAGACTGATAAAGTGATGAATATTTGTAACAGAAACGTTAATAATATCCGAAATTCATAGAGAATTTCATGCAAAGCATTATGCACAATTGGGCAATTCACACAAGCCCTTGTATCGTTGTATAGCGTGTATTGTGGGACGAAAATACAACAGGGTATGCTTTTTGTTGATAATATTCATATAAAAGTCCGATACACTTATACACATTTTTTTTTCATATGTTTGTAAAAGTTGTATTGGTTTCGTGCTATCAGTTTATGTAAATGCCAGTAATCAAGAAGAAAAATAAAAATACAAAATATTTTCTATGTAACTTAAGTCAACAATGAACATTTCAAAATTATATTTTTCGCAGAGATAAATATGTGTTTAATTTACTTTCTTCCGTAATATTTTTCATTTTGTTGCTTGAAAATCAAATTATTACCGCTCTTCTCCTTACCGCTTTTTGACATTTGGAATACGAAATACACAATACAACATAACATTGAGTGTTCACAAACAACCAAGTGTATTCAATACAACATACACGATACAAAGTCGTATGAATTGCCAAAATGTATAATTCATTTATTTTTGCAACATTCCAATGCAGAGTAATGAAATCAATTTCAAAGCAATTTAGAAACCATATAATGGAGTACAAAATAAGCAAGTTAATGGCCAAAATGAATACTTTGGGAAACATTTAATAATTCTATATAAACTCGTAGTTGTATTATTTATGGAACATAAAGAGAACATAAAAAAATTCAAAAAATTCTCATCATATTAACACAATATTTTATGGAAAGCAATTCTGCGATTTCCTTGTTCAATCTTTAAATTGAATTCACCATGTTTCCATTTGTATTTGTATTTTAGTTGGTTTTCAAATAATCCAAATATTTTTGTAGGAATGGTAGCATAGTTTAGTTGCCGTAACTGCCAGTTGCTGCCGTAGTCTAGTAGATAGTGTGCGAAGCCAGGGATCAAATTCTATGTCAGACATCTCTAACAAAACGAAATATGAAAAATATAACTTCGGCGACTACCTCTCAGCATATTTCTGGCAAAAACTCTGATAGTAAATAAAATTGCCATGAATATATATTCCAAAAACCCGGTATGGTGCTGTCTAGGTAAGCACACCATTATCAGCCGATGGCGCATAATGTCAACCATAAACCAACGTTAAAACTGGAAGGCCAGTGTATTCACTGTCATGATTAACATCTCTTAATCACTTAATCTTAAGTCACTGATATAACTATAACGCATACTTGTGAGAAACTAGGTAGTAATCCTGACTGAAGGGTTGTAATGACCAATCGCATACAGGTCTTTTGTGAAGTTAAGGCATAATTTTTATTAAAAATTTCAAATCTCATGATTTATTTTAATGGTATTTTTATTATCGTAAACAAATTAAAAGCCCAATAAAATATTCTCTTGTGCTACTTATTTATTGAAATTATTTCAATTTTAATATTTCATAGACACCATGACGTATTAGTATTTTATATTGAATATGCTGTGGAGAAATATTACTCATACGTTATGTTAACCAGCCATTGATATGAATATTTTGACATTGCTTAGGAATATTTACTTGATTCTACAAAATGTAACAAAAATAAATAAACGATAAATATTTGGTAAGAGTGTTAATAAAAAGTCGCCGTAGTCTAGTAGTTAGTGTGTTGGCTTAATAGACGTAAAGTCCGGGTTCGTATCCCAGGTCAGGCGTCAAAACGAAATATGAAAAAAATATTTCTTCGGCTCTGAGAGTAAATACACCTACCATGAAAAAGGTTCTCAAAAATCTGTGGTTCAGAATCGACTTTAAGCTGTAAGTCCCGCCACTCATATATAAAATTAAGACACACAACGTTTGTGGTGTGAGAAACTTCTTTCGTAATTCTGACTGAAGGGCTGTAATAACCAAATATGTATGTATTCGGCTGCCAGTTTAGCTACTAGTTTGGCTTGTTAAAGGATCAATCAGTGTGTAGCCAAATTCAATTAAGAAAACTCTCTGTTGTATCCTTAACTCCCATTCAGGTAAGTTAAAGGCTATCAATCGCTGTTTTGCTTCCATATGTGGAGACACAATTTCTACGCGTGTTATTACGATCAAGTCATGGTAAAGCTTATTTTAATGACTTTGCTTAACACAGCCTGCCGGCAAGACGGGTATTTGATGCGGGAATCTGCGGAAGTCAGCGAAGAGGACGACCTTGCATCCGTTGGAAGGACCAAATCGAGGAAGCCCTGTCATCGATTGGTGTGACCAACTGGCGTTGGCGCGCACGAAGCAGAGGCGCCTGGAAGGATGTGTTGCGGCAGGTCGAAATCCGATAAACGGGTTGTTATGGCCAATTAAGTAAGTAAGTAAGTAAGCTTAACACAGCCTTTACTACCTTAAATTCTTATTAAACATAGTTTTATGTGTTCTAATGATTATTACTATGACCTGACAATATGTCATTACATGGGGCCTGTGTCACTCTAAAAACCTTGACTTTACAGACAATGTTTGTCAACATTTTCATTTCTATTTGGATATGCAAGCTAAGATCCAAGTGTAGCAAATACAAATACAAATAAGCGGCTAAAGAAAGTACAGAAGCCAGCACCATCAAGACAAAATCCATGCTTTTAAAATCATGCAGCTTTTAGAACAGCCTCTAGAAGACGTTGATTATTATTGATACATAAAACGTTTGCTTACAAATTCGTAGGAAGTAAAGATGATATGAAGAACAGACTGTGCAAAGCACAGCAAGCGTGTGCTAAGCTGGGTAAGCTTGGCAAAGTAAAAAACCCATAGAAAATTCGGGTTTCTTCGATATTTATAATCCAAAAATCGTATGCATACGAAATTGAGCAGGTTTAAACATTTGTTAACCAGTTCTTGACGGCTCTAGAACCGAACTTCTAAATTCCTTTCAAAGTGGAATATTAATTTCCTTAAATTGAAATTCCTCGGGCATACTATAAGAATACCTCTTGACGATATCATGAAACAGCCCTTCAAATATTACTCCTAAGGCATCAGGAGATCCGGTTACATTCAGAAAGCTTTGTTACAAAATAAAAGCCTTTCAAATGAAATATAAAAATAACAAAATTTTCCATTTTGGCTTTATTCAATTGATTCCTATGACGTCTTATTAAGAAAATTTATTTCCATTTTGTGTTCCTCCAGTTCTTTATAATTTTTGTTTGATTTTTAAGCAAATTGTGCCTTTTCACCATTTCAGTGGGTTATTTGTCATTCTGATAGGTACGTTGTGTTACAAACTTAAAATGTTGTTATTCTTGTTCGAGACTTAGCTTGCATTATTCATTTCCATATGAGCGATTGCTTGATTTGATTGATTGATCATTTCCTTCAAGCCAATGCAATTAAAGTGGACGTTTTTCTATGTTTATTTCTTTTTTTCTAATTCCTTCATACAGATGCTACAAGAACAATTTCAAACATTTATTAAATTCTACTTAAAAAAAACTACAAACTTTTTTCCTTTTCGGAACCTATGCTTCCATATATTGTAGCACAACATACTAGTCATCACAAGCTGTGCTAAACGAAGAAAAATAAAAAATTCAATTCGAATATTTCACTTGACCATATAAATTTATTCGTGCTAAAAAATACATGCAAACAATCATATATTCATACACACATACATATTCACATAACAAAATATGTAAATGCATATGTGCGTAAGTGCTTAGCACATACTTTGTATGTAAAAGTATTCATGTGTGAAAACGAAATACTCTTCAGCCATACTTTCGTTCATTTCGTTTCGCTTGCAGACATTTTTTACGCGATTTTCTAACACTTTTTATAACCCAGTTTCGAATTTTTTACATGGATGTGTATGCGTATGTGAAGTTTGGAATTTTCTGTTATTTTTTTATCATTTTTTGTTTTGTTACAACACCATCATCAGTTTGATTGAAATCTTATTTCGTTACAATGAAAATGCAAAAAAAAAATAAAAATTTAAGTTAAAATGAACTCGTTATCTTTATAGCTTCAAATATTTTCATCTCTACTATTCTTTCTTATTTTTTCGTTTTTATTTTGAATAAAATTGGATTTATTTGATCTGAATTAAATTGAATCTCAAGTGATTGCATGTGCATGAGCACTTACAATTATGCGGTTAAAGTAATGCTGCTGCTGTAAGAGTAGCAACGTGTTTCTTTTGCAAATAATTTAATGGTTCAAATGAGCATACAACATACAACATATGAGTAAGCAATTCACCTTTTATTGACATGAAAAAGTTTCTCAAAAACAAAAAAAACTATCCTTCGGAGTCAACTTCAAACTGTTGGTCCAGCTACATACTCATGTATAAAATTAACACACACGACATAAGTGGTGTTAGATGCTAACTCGTAATCCTGATCTGAAAGTTTGTAATGATAAATTATGTATGTATGCATATAATCGACCTTAGTTTTAAGCCAACCTGGGTCCAACTCAAAACTACAGTCTATATTTCACCAAAATATGCTCCATTTTCTCGAATGTTGAATTGCGAAAAAAGCTCATTAAATTTGTTAATAAAACTCACAAGTGAGTTCGTAAACTAAAGTATTAAAAACTCTTTGATTTTTATTTTTCAATTATGATTTTGCCTCCCTGAGGCTGGTGAATACTTTTCTTACTTGCTTTCATAATTTTACTTGCAATGCTAATGGCAGTCGTTATTAAGATTAAGTTGGACACTTAAATTTGGTAAATGAAGTGGAAACTCTAAAAACAGGATAAAAATTATGGAATTATGGATCAGAGAAATACATATTAATCTGCTTTCTGAAGGTAGGTGCTTCAAGATTACGAGATATTTCGTCCAACATAGGACTTGGTGCAGTGGACCAATCAATTGCTTAGAGAAACTGAAACAAGGATGGTAGAATAATGGATGGTAGTAAGGCCTTTCGACACATCTATGCTACTTAAATGAATAATAAAAATATTTCCAATGTTTACTGTCTACCATTATTGTGAGCACCATTTTCTAAGCTGCTCACAGTGCGCTTAAAGTAACAAAACTCTATTAAAGTAAGAAGAGTAAACATTTTTCAATCATCTGTTGCAAAAAAAAAGAAAAATTATCAGAAAATGCAACTGATACACACATTTATCCCTCATTTATGCTGCACAGTGGAATCTCCAGTCTATTGTTACATTTTTAAGTTTTAAAAACGTTTAAAATATGAGCTCGTAGATTGCAAATAAAATAAAAATAAATTTGTGTTCAGTTTTAATTAAAATTTTTTATTATTAGCACAATTATGTGTGCCACTGTTCACAACTTTATGTAAACAACAACAATTGCTTTTCTTTGTTATTCCTATATTTACATAAACAGTAACAATTACTAGACAATTGTTCGACAGATCTTTGTAATGGAGATCTTCAAAGCACGATTACTCTCTTCAAACACACCGCGTCTTTACACAATCCTGAATGAATTTCATTAACTCAGTCGGCTGCATTGCCTTGCCTTTTATATGACAAAGTAAACAGTCTGATGAATGGCGAACGCCTCTCGAAATCTCTATAAATGTAAACATCGTTGTTAACGTTTATTATTGTAGTGTTGTTGGTATATTTTTGTTTACTTGTTCACCACTTTTTAATGCTGATATTTGTTGTTATATTAAGCAGTGCGATAATTTGTAAACAAGTTCATTGTTTTGTTTTTGTAGCTTTTGCTTATAATTTTAATGTTAAACGATGTAAAAACACCAGTGTCTAGATCTCTTTTCATTTTCGTAACAATATTAATTAAAATCGTTGGCTATGACTACTACAATAAAAAAAATATTGTTAGAAATCAACAAGATTTTCGAATGATTCAATGCTTTCAATACTGTCTAAAAATAGGAAAACATAGAGCTCTTGGCAGGTAATTTAAATGTTCAACTTTCAATCGATAATCTTGGGTTATGCATGGAAGCATATTTAGTTGATCCATATGAACTCCCATACCTTTAACCAATTAAAATAGTAGAGCAGCTCATTAAGGAGATCGCTTGCAAGTAATTCTCGTTCTCCTTTAATTCTATAATTTCTCTCTATTGCCTTAACCACTGTACAGCATTTCATCAGTGTACAATTAATAGAGTGTGAGGAGTAAGTAAGTTTCTCATTTTTCCCAAGAAATTTAAGAAAAACTTAAACGTTAGTCAACCACCAAGTCTTTATCGTTCCCTAAACTCTTAAACTTTTTTCTATATTTTATGTGATACTTTCTCTAACTATACTTTCTCTGTTGCATAGTGTATAAAAAGGAAAATCGATTCTTCATAGAAAATTCATGGCATAACATGGTGACGATAGTTGGTTTAAAGTACGAATAATAGAAGTAGAAGTAGTTCATACGTTTGTGTGTTTTATGACACAAATTACATCAACTTCAAAAGCAATAATAATAGGCAGACGTGTAAAGTAATGAATTCATTAAAAAATAATAGAAAATTGCTGAAAAACAAAACTAAAAACCATTAAACAGGCCATTTTCGCCAGAAACGCCTTGTTTGCCAGAGACGATAATAGTAGCAGGGATTGTTCTAGGATACTATGTTACGTTTTTTAATTAAGGGACCTTACTTAATACGCTTGACTATGTGTGAAATTAAGTGTGAATTATCACGAAGATTTGGGAACGTTTAAAACGGGCTTGTCAATCTTCGTGAAGAATTTGACAAAGTTGATTTAAGAATAAATGTTCTGAAATTCCAATTCTCCTGATTGTTTACATCTTTTACTAAAACTGGTGGATTTTATATAGAAATTTTGAATATCTGGACGGCATAATAACAGAAAAAGATTAAATCCTAAAAAATATTTTTTAAAGCCGATTTAGGTAGGTACCAGAGATCAGCAATCAATCGCTTTATCGCTACTCATAAGTACTCATGAAATTTTGAGTATGAGTGATTCAATAGTATTAAAATCAAATTACTCTGATTCATTCGTACTCACAACAACATTGATTTATAATTACAGGTTGCAATGAGTATGAGTACAACATTGACATCAAACTCATAACATTCGAAATATATTTGATTCATACGCCTACTCATTCAGATTCATTAATTTTGAAAAATACTTATAATACTCATAAATGATTCGAGTGATTCGAACCATTCATCAAAATTTACAGTCTTAGTTGTTGTTGCATTTACAAAGAGAGAAGAAAGACACATAAACAAAAAAGACAAAGACAGCAAGCAGAGCAAACACACCACCTTCTTGTGAGTATGATGCGAATCATGTTTATTTTGTGATTCGTGTATACGATGAGTCATGGAGAGTCGAAATCAATATCATCAGGCGTATTGTTAAGTATGAGTATGAATGCGTATAAGTATCAGAAATTATAAGTATGATTCGAATCTACTCATCGTTTTTAACACTCATTGTGACCTCTGGTAGGCACCGACTACATCATGCTAAAAGGCGAAACAGCTGAATACGTAGATAGCTTCTGCTAACTAGGCAGTATATTGGCAACAAGTGCCGTCGCAAAAACAGACGTAATCAATAGGCTCAATAAAACGAGGACGGCATTCGGGCGACTGCAGCCAATATGTTGAAGATCACGAATATCCACACGAACCATGCTCAGAACATTCAACGCATATGTAAAATCGACCGTGTTGCATGGAATGAAACCTAGTTAGTATCGAATACCATCACGCAAAAACTACAGGTATTTATTAACAAGTGCCTCAGAATCATATGCAAAATATTCTGGCCTAATAACATCAACAACGAGGATCTCTGGAACCTTACCCACGAGGAACGCATAATAATGCAAATTAAACGTAGGAAATGGAGATGAATCGACCATATTCTCAGAAAGAATACTGAGAGTATAACAAGAATCGAATCCACAAGGCTCAAGAAGCCGTAGCCGGCCAAGAAACTCCTGGATACGTTCGATACTTCAAGATCTAGGACAGTGGAAGCTTACATGAGAAGATGCAAAAATAACAGCAGTCAAGCGGAAATGCTTTGTGCAAGCCTTATACTCCCAAGAGGGATAATGGAAAAAAATCTCCTTACACGCTATATTTCTAAAGCGCTAAGCCTAATAGATGGAGCTTAAAATAAATTTTTTTTATAAATTTCGATCGTAGTAAGTCGAGGAGTTCTTTTATGAGGAAAGCATATGATCTGCTAACTTTGTCCAAACTACCGTAATAACAGCCTTCTTAAGAAACGTTTACTGAGCAAACGCTTCTTTCATAAGAATAAAGCATATGAAACTTAAACTCAGGCGTATCCAAGGCATGCATTCGGTTTTAGAATTCAGGAAGGGACTTAAATGTTTGATGCTATTAAACAGCTTGAATTGTATTCTTTTCAAACTGGGGAATATGCAATGAAGATGCAATTCCTTTACGTATACTTTACTTTACTCTTTGCTCAAGAACATTGAGGAACAAAAGTTTTATTTTTTTTTTATATTGTTGTTGTTGCTAGAAAGTAATGAAACTCAAACAAATTGATATGTTTCCGGTGATGGCTCTACTAGAAACTCAGTGTGCATGTCAACTGGAGAGTATGAAATAGTTTCGCGTGCATTACCAACAAATGTAAAAAACTTTCTTCTTTTGTCTCCAGAAGCTACATTTGGTTTTTTGCTGTTTTTTTGGCAAAAAATTTTGTCTTACATTTTCTTCATGTAATCATTGTAACTACCATCAGGAACGTTTAAAGTTTATGTTGATCTCAGGGTTTTTTCATATACGTTCTTATTTTTCTTTTTGTTTTTGGTTGTCTTTAAGACTTTCAGTAAAAATGCCATATTGTTGAGACAGTTTAATACAAATATTTTGAATTGCTATCTAAAGCACTATTGCCACTAATGCTACTACAGTTAAATTGTCTAAATAAATTAGACTTGGAATGAGGGTCAAGTAGTCAAACGGACTTTTTTGCAACGTATTGTTTACGCGCTAAAAGAAATATGAAAAATATGAAAAATGTAAATTTGTCATCTATTCACACATACATATATAAATACTTGTAAAGTTATGTATATGTGAACGGTATATATGCGTATAAGAAGTACCAGACATTAATAAATACTCTTTTTCCCCATTTGTTTATGAAAAGCAAGAGAGAGAGAAACCATTGTCTTGTAAAGTTTTATGCAAATTCGTAAACGTAATTCGTAACGTGACGAAATAACAACATTAGAAGTAAATAAACATGACAGTCGTTATTAATGATATGCTTAGACTCTGCTTAAAGAAGAAAACCGAGTAATAACGAGAAAGGGAAGTAAAATAGTCTCTATTACACGATATTATAAGGCGTTTGAATTACTTTAATAGTCTTTGTCTACGCCAACATAACCTAACATAATTCACTTGCTATTCTTATTATGTGATGGAATGTTTAGCATAAACTGAAAGGGCCTATTTAGCGAAACTCTATTGTGGTAATGTCATCAGATTTTTATTTGAAATGTATGCTGTATTATAGCAGCGTCCTTTAGATAATGGCTTCACTTTCATAATTTTATATTTAAATTCATGTTGTGTTCATGAGACTGCCATTTCATTATGCGTAGCTTTTTGAATTTTTAATTGAAATATTTTAAATGAAGAAATTCTAAGAAATATTCTTATAAAATCTTTCATAATATTTAACAGACTAGACTAAAAGAAATTAATGCTGAAAACAACCAGTAACCAGAAACTCCATAACAAAATTGTATTAAGAGTAAGAGAAAGAGTTGAAAATAGCAAAATTAGTTACTTTTTTATGTTCTGCGCCACTTAACTTGAACTTAATCTTGAAAACCTTTACACAAATAACTTGAAAATACCATAGGGAGACCTTTTAAGCTGAAATCACTTCACCGTATCATGCTCTCTCTACGTTAATTCTATAATCTAAGAACTTATAGTAGAGTATCTACTTCAAATCGTTATGAAGAATTTCTCTAACAGGATCCCAAATGTGGTGATAGTCCTTCGAGTTTCGAATTTAAGGCCACTTTTGTTGAGAATTAAATAAGATGGCCTGTTACGCTTGATAATAGCCACTGAAGCAACCTCTAGGAATTAATTGATGATATTGCAGTAGTTTTTAATACTTAAAGGATTTGTATATAATAACGGCATTATGATACATGATAACGAGGATCTTTGGGTAATTACACTTGAGTTAATAGCTGTAAATGTGGAACAAAATACAAAAACTGTTTTTATAAGTAAAAAACTTTACAGAGGACCATTCAAGATGAAAGTTATTAGGAGCGGCATCGATATTTCTCCACACAATATCTAAGCACAGTTACTGACCTTTATTAGGCGCAAGGCACGGGGACTACGTTTTCCCGTGGCATCACAACGGGCCGCTATGCATGCTCAAGTGAGCTTTTGGTACCAAAGCTACCACTCCAACAAACCAACCATTAGGCACAAGGAGAATGCCTGCGAAGAGGCAATGAAAGTTACAATTGGCTTATGATACTAAATGAAGGCATAATTACAGCCAAAGTAGGCTATTCGAAGCCCAAGAAAAAGTCATAAAATTTATTAAAGAAAATAAACTCGAAAAACTGTCCCCATGTCTAGTTACTAATTTTCGATTATTTTTCCGATAACGATACATATTACAATAAATATGTTGAATTGTTGTTGTAAATAAGAATTCAATAAACAAAAACATAAAACATCAGATATTGGACACGCATTTGTTAGCAATGACTAAACACTGAGGCAATTATTTCAGGTACTGTATGGTAGAAATATCGGAAGAGGCTTTAGCCGAAGTTCATAAGCCGATTACATGATCTTTGATGTGTTAATCAAGTTAACTAAAAGGGGGTAAATGAACAATAAAAAACAGAAAATAAAATTATTTCATACTATAATCATTGAAGAACTGGTAGTTTCTTACAGTCTGTACCACGAAACACGATTTGCTTTTCATCCGTTTCAGTCTATAATGAACAGTATTGTTGGCAAAAACTTTGGCTCAATAAAACTGCATGTAAGAACGACTACAGAATTATTTTTCCTAATAATGTAGCAAATGAAATATTAATCTCTACGCAAAAGTTGTGGATTTTCAAGGCATTAGCTTTAGTTTTGACTTCTTTGTATATAAATCAACATTTCTGTTATTAACATGCTGTTAAGCCGTCTACTTTAAAGTGAAGCATTTAAAAATATTTTCAATTAAATTTTCTTGTTTTTACCACATTTAGGAAACATTGTTTAAGTAGGTATATTGTAGAATCCGCAATATTTCAATTATTT
Source organism: Sarcophaga subvicina (assembly GCA_936449025.2). Lineage (NCBI taxonomy): Eukaryota > Metazoa > Arthropoda > Insecta > Diptera > Sarcophagidae > Sarcophaga > Sarcophaga subvicina. Next base: position 29,493,812 of record OW388084.2, read on the forward strand.
ATGTGGCAAGTATAATGGGTTAGTCAAGCTGGAATTAATTGTATAGTTTCCACCATTAGTTCTTATATTATTTTTGCCGTTTCTAACAATTTAAGGCAATAACTTTTGCCTTTCTTAACCACACCACATGGCTATAAAACTAAAAACAATTTGACCAAAAACGATAGAAAACTATTGCACCTGAACAGGGTGAAGAAAAAAATACAATAAATTGTGGTCACTGGTCAGTTGTGGCAGCAGCTGCTATTGCTCTGTAGCTAATGGTGTTGAAACATAAAAGCGGAAACGGAAAGGAAGGACTTAGGAAGAAATTTAAATAAAAATAAATTTAAATAAAATAAAACAAATAAAATAAAATATTTCAAACACAGAAAGATGTAGGCTGTTCATATTCGAACGTAAAAATACTGAATTTTAAAATAGATAGTAAATGTGGTACAAATATATATTCTATATATTTTAGAAATGCATACATAATTGGTTATTACAATCCTTCGGTCAGGATTACGATCTAGCTTCTCACACCACTTGTGTTGTGTGTTTAATGTCGACTCCGAACCAGAGGTCAGCAATTAGTATTCAAAACGATGGGTAGATTCGAATCATACTCTTAATTTCTGATACTTATACGCATTCATACTTATTTTAATGTCATACTCATACTACTCATATTCAAAGTTTAAAATACTCATGGTACTCATGCTTAACAATACGCATGATGTTATTGATTTCGACTCTCCTTCCACTTAACATTTACAGGAATCACAAAATAAGTATGATTCGGGTACGAACACTACAATACTCACATGAAGATTGTATGTTTGCTCTCCTTGCTGTCTTTGTCTTTTTTGTTTATGTGTCTTTCTCCTTTCTTTGTAAATGCAACAACAACTAAGACTGTAAATTCTGATGAATGATTCGATACACTCGAATGTTATGAGTTTGATATCAACGTTGTACTCATACTCATTGCAACGTGTACTTATAAATCAATATTGTAGTGAGTACGAATGAATCAGAGTAGTTGGATTTCAATACTGTTGACTCACTCATACTCGTATCGCATGAGAACTTATGAGTAGCGAGAAAGCGGTTCATTGCTGATCTCTGCTCCGAACGACAGATTTTTTGGGACATCCTTATAGATTACTTACTTACAGCTCATGCTGTGTTCGTCAATTTTTTCATGAGTGAAGGGACCAACAGTCCAAAAGCGACTCTGAACGACATTTTTTCCTGGCCTCACGTCTAATAGGTTAGGTTAGGTTAGGTTAGAGGACGTGTACGTGTCAGTTAAGACAAGTACAGTACCCGGAGGTCGAATTAACCCATTGTACAATGTCCTAGTTTCTCATACCACTTATGAAGCCGGCGAATAAATATTTTTTGTATTTTGTCTTGATGTCTAACAAGCCTACACACCACCTACCAGACCATGTCATCACATTTAAAAATGAAACATAACTAGGAAGCAAAGAATATAAAACCAGAAGTGATTCATCATCAGAATTTCTAAACCTTTATGTCTTGAGGGACATCAATTAAGAATTCTGAAATTTCTGAGATTTAGCAAGTAAATCATACAACTTTTTTTTTGTATTAAAGGTGACAACAATGATCTGAGTCCTGATATTTTAGATGAAAGGAATTCTTGACGAATAAAGCTATCTCTATCGGCATAGTCCAGTACTTGGCTGCAGTTCCATTAATCTACTTTTCAGCACTTTGGGTATGTCACTATTAATCTTCTGAGCTTTAGGACTCATCTGTTGTCAAAACTTTTCATATGTGGATTACTTTTCTATCCATTATCTTCCGAATCTTAAGACCCTTGACTACCACTGGGTATCTACACCTCTCAAGATGTTTTATTGTTTTATTGTTATTGTGTAAGTAAATGCAGTTGCTCTACTACATTCTTCCAGGGCAATCACAATGTGCTTAACTTAGCCAAACATAACTTAAAGTTGATGTAAACGAGAAAAAAAATCAACCGAAAAATAATGTCCGCTTGAAAAAGTTTCATTCAATATTTGATTAGTAAAGTTTATGCACTTTTCGCCCTTAAAACTTCTCTCCTTTTATGCCAATAATTTATTTCAATACCACTGCATACGACTTTTTCTCAAGATTTTTCAGATTGTTAACTTTACAACTTCTTCTTAACTTAACTAAAAAAGAAATAAAAGAAGTGTTCATCTTTCTCATTATTTCATTTTTCTTTTTAATATTCTTCTCTTTTTTACTGTTCTTTTATTTTATCATTTACTTTCTAAAACGATTTGAAGCAATAAAATAAATGTGCACTCATCCTGACATCTTGCCATTTCCGTATCCATTTTCTACATGCTCCTACCGTTTGTCTTTAAGTAACGGTTCATTTGAGCGCATTTATTCATCATCAAACACATTTATACTGAAGCTGATAGATCCAAAGTTATACACATATACACTTACATGAACAGTAAAGCGAAAAAGTAGTTGCTCAGATGTTGCTGAAGCCAACAAGTCGAAACAATGCGCCCTCATTAGCCATGACAACAACCACGATATATTATTGAGAAACGGCAAGGAAGATGCAACACCAATATGAAATATAAATGGACAGACAGCCTAGAATACATATTATATTCTTTGAATACATTTTCCATTTGAAAATCAATTATTCTCGTCATCAGTTGTATTCTTTATCGTTGTCATTATCAATTCAACTCGTCAAAGTCCTTCAATTAGCTCCTGCTCTGTTCCTTTGTACGCTGTTGCATGTGCTTTACCAACTACAACTAACCAATAATTCAAACTCAAATAAAATGCAATTCATAAACGCCTTAACAAGGCAAAAAACTTCTATTCGTACAACAATAACAACAACTAAATAGAAAAGATTGTAATTTTTTTTTGCTCAGTTGATCTGGCATGTATTTCCGTAGCACAAATAAATGCCACGAGTTTTTCAATTTTTTTCTTTTCTCTACTTTCTCTTCCTCTTTCTGTCCTGTTCTCATGACATTTAACAAATTAAATGAAGCCACTTGACACCATTACGTTGCACATTCACCAGTTTTTCCTAAGCTTTTGCTGCACTACTTCCCTTGGCTGCAATCGCTGCTTTAGAGTAGTGGGTATGAGAGTCATTTTATTCCATGCCATTTCAATATTATAGTGTGAAAGTCTTGTCTTTGGCACTCGGCAAAAAGCCAAGAAAGAAAATAAATGATGTCTCACAATTCTCACTTAGTAATCGCATTCTCTGCTGCCCTAAACAAGTGGACACTTGTTTTTCCACCGACAGCATACAAGGGCAGTGGGTGCATGTGGCACAGAAGACAGGAAAGGAAGGAAAGAAAAAGTCAAATAAATGAGAACAAACGAAACGCGTAATGTGCTGTCAAGTCCATGTACTTTGAAAAAGCAGTTGATAACCACTAATTAGCAATAAAAATGTAACACTTTGCGCATTCTTGCACCAGAACCAAAAACATGTACGACATAAAAAAGAAAATATTTGGTAGCGGCTCTAGTTTGTTGTTCAAGAGTTATATTTTTGGAAAAATCATCCCCTAAAACCTTACCAATTCATTCCAATTCATTAAATGGATGAGAGATGGAAAACCCGTAGACTGTATCATTTCAGGGAAATCCCAATAAAGAGAAAATTTAAAATAAATAAGTGGTGTACTCTTCTCTAGCAGTTTAATGTAAATAGTGCAATCAACATTCCTCACATTTCTAGTAATGCGAGCATTCAGGTTCATTCAGCATCCGCTGATTCGTAGTCATATGGGAAAAGAATAACTGGGTTATTACTGCTAAATGGACTGATAACGAAATTCGTAACTCCTTCGCATCATTTCCTCAGCGGAAAAGAAGGAACATAAAAGAGAAATTGAAAAAAATAATTGAAAAAAGTTGTGTGGATTTTGTGTAAACAATACCTAGAGGATGTTGGTAACTTTTCAACTAATTTTAGTCAAAAAACATTAAAAAGTTCATATTTTACTTAGGTAAGGTCGATTAGTTTAGCGGGTAGCTTGTCGCTCACAGGCAACTTCCCACTGTGGCCCTTTGTGTTTCCCAGTGTCATGATCCGTTAGTAGTGGGTTTGAAACACACCGAGCTCCGCTAATAACCTTAGTGGCATGTTCGCCACCATAACCATCTGTAGTGGTAGTGGTAACGTGGTAGCCATGAGAAAAATTTCCCTTCCTAACTACTATGTTTCTTCATATTTTCATAAACTCTTTATTTTTTTTCTTGTGTAGATTTCATCATGATTTGAAACCGGCTTAATACCTTCCTCCAGTATTCTAATTTACTCGCCTTGTCGTTTATCCATTACTTGTGGCATGATAGATGAAGTCGCATGGTAATCGAAGTTGCCGTATTTTAGTAAGCAGTATGTTGACTTATTAGACATAAGACCACAATTCAAACTCCAGGTCAGAAAACTCCAACACAACGAAATATGAAAAAATATTTCATCGGCGACTTCCTCCCAGCAGATCTATCTCAAAAACTCTGAGAGTAAATAAAACTGTCATGGAAAGTTCTTCAAATTAATCTATTGTTCGAGGTCGGCTTTAAACTGTATGTCCCAACACTCATGTATAAAATTAATACACACAACATGTGAGAAACTAGGTCCTAGTCCTGACTAAAGAGTTATAGTGACTAATTATGTACATATGTATGTACACTCAGCCACAAAAGTATATATACGGTTAACAAATTTCAGAAATTTTTTAACTAATCCGTTTTCGTTGAAAATCTTTGTAATTGTCTGACATCTTTTTTTGATTTTAAGACGGTCTTTTGCATTGGTTCAGAAATTTGTGAAATTTGTAAATCGGATGCATACCTTTGTGGGCTGTGCAGGGCCACAATTTAGTTCAATTTCAGAAATTTTTTAACCAATGCAAAAGACCGTCTTAACATCAAGGAAACTATAAAGATTTTCAACGAAAACGGATTAGTTAAAAAATTTCTGAAATTTCTGAAATTTTTTAACCGTATGTATACTTTAGTGACTGTGTGCATGTAAGAAGAAATTTTTAAATTTTTTTCCGTTTAGGAAAAGAATACAAAATTATCTGAGGAGAACTTAACAGCACTGCAAATTAACTTAGCAAAGCTGTAAATATTTTAGAAATAAGTGGAGTTTATTTTTAAATTCAATAAGAAATATGGATGGATAGAGAAACGTACCCATTCACACTTATAAATGCTCATGAATATAAATGCAAATAAGAAAAGCGGAAAAAGCCAACATCAAACATCTTGAAGTACATTTTCCTTCTTCTATTATTCTCTAGAAAAACTATACTTTAAATATCGTATTTGGAATATATTTTTTTAAAATATGTTTCAAATATCATGTTATCAAGCTATGTACATGTGCATATATATACTTATATACCTTGAAATTGTGTCACAATCCCTTACATTCTACTCTAAGTCTGTTTTAATTCCATTGAGTGCTTTATGTCTTACAATCTCGATATAAAGACAGCATATTTAAAAAAGAGATTTAAAGTTTTTCACTCTCTTTAAAACGAAATGAATTGAAACTTTTTAATTTTTTTTTGATTTTTTGTTCATTTTTATTCAAATGAAATTAAATGCAAGCCAGCAGGAAACATGAAACTAGGAGAAACTGTAACGTATCGTGGAATAAAATTTACATTTTTGGGATAAAAATTTATTTTAGTTGCTTTAGAAAAAGTACATAAAAAGAGACGACGGTAAAGGGCTTTCAGAGGAGCATCAACACTAAGGCTTAACGAAGTACAAGACTTTTTAGTTACACTAACAGTATATTCCATATGGTAAATGCATTTTGTCATGCAAAGAAAACAACTGAAATAGTTTTTTAGACTTGAATGTTTGGATACTTTTTAAAACAAAAAGTTAAACAGTTTGGGCCATAAATTTAATTTTCATTTGTTTGCATGGTGTCGTAGTAAAAGTGCTTGACTTGACCCATGCAATACCAGTTTTATTTCAGGAAAAGGCACCTAAGTTATTATCATAGTTTTTGAATTTTAAAATTTAATTCTCTTCCAATAATCCATTCAGATAATTCCTTAATCGTCCAGAGAGGATAAATAAAACTATGAATATTTTAAGATGCACATTAAGAAATGCTTGAAATATACTCAGGTACTAAATGTTCCCATCATTTCGCCTGCTACAGCAACCAAATAGAATTTCACAAAGATCATAACAATAAATTCAACGAAATATGCCAACCTGATGACTTTAGGCTTTGATAAAACTGACAAGTTTCTTGGTTTGCAGCAAAAAATTATTTAAAGTAACTGAAACAAAACCAAAGACAGCACTTTGGTCTTTAATCGTTTGGTAACTACCACGGCAACTGGAGATTAGTTTACTTTGTAAAGGCAGGTGGAAAATAGTCCATTGTGGGTATCCAAAATGAAAACAAAAAGAACGAGAACAGTAACTGCGGAAGGAATGAAATAAAAACGACTAAAAAATTAAGAGGAGATAAGTAACAATAGTCGCCGTAGTCTAGTAAATTGTCTACTAGTAGATCATAGTAGTCGTAGAAGTAGATAGTAGTATAGGTAGTAGGTAGTAGTAGATAGTAGCAATAATAGTAGTAGTACAAGTAGTAGATAGTAGTAGTAGTAGCAAGAGTAGTAGTAGAAGACAGGGGTAGTAGTATATAGTAGCAATAGTGTAGTAGTAGAAGTAGATAGTAGTAGTAGTAGTAAATAGTAGAAACAGTGTAGTAGTAGTAGATAGTAACAACAGTGTAGTAGTAGTAGTAGTATATAGTAGCAATAGTTTTGTAGTAGTAGTAGTAGATAGTGCAATAGTGTAGTAGGAGTAGTAAATAATAGTAGGCCAGGGTCCAAGTTCAAACGTCTACAACAAAATAAAATATTATAAAATATTTCTCCAGCGACTTCCTCTCAGCACATTTCTGCCAAAAACTCTTAAAGTAAATAAAATTACCATGAAAAGTTCCTCAAAAATATATCGTTCGGAGTCGACTTTAAATTAATTAAGGTATGACCTACCACTTATGGATAAAATTAACAGACACAGCATAAGTGGTGTAAGAAGCCAAGTGGTAATCCTAACTGCAGGGTTGTAATTACCAATTATGTGTGTATGTATAGTAATTGAAACGTTTTATTAGAAAATGAAGGGTCTCTTGTTCAAATCAAGTTAATTTAAGAAGATAGAATGAAAAACGATTAAAATAAATTAAGGAGAGATAAGTGACAGAAGCACCCCAAGAGATAAGAAGAGGAAAGGTAGATAATCATTTCACTAGCCAAATAATGGCAGAAATGAGATCCTAACAGATGCTATCTTTCCCATGCCATTGTTAAAACCTTGTCACCAAAGTCCAATGCCCAGATGAGAAACGTAGTAAGATTCTGTAACAAAATTCCATGCCATGCCTTCGAGCGTGAACCACAATAGCCTGCGAATTTTAAAAGCAGGCCTATTCACCACGCAATATTTACTGTTTGTTTGATGCCAGAATCCTAAATTAGACTGAAGGAAGACATAGGTTTGAATACAACAGATCGTAAACAAATATTTCATCATTCTTGTCTTAAATTTTAAAAAATAAAGAGGCTTTATTCCTGTCTCGTGTAACTTATACTGAAACATCCTACAAAGAATAACACTAACGATAAACATCATAGGAATGTTATCTCTTGGGAAAACGCAGATTTCTGTGAACAATGATACTCATTACTATCCTTTATATATTTTCACATATTTATTGTAGCAGGTCGTAGAATGTCGTTATATTTGTTGTTATAATTCTTTTCATTATACTGCGTAGTACATTTGAAAGCCTTTTACTTGATTTGTAAATTAAATGATTCCAGATAAGTTTTATTGCATGCACCTCCTACAGCGTAGTATTAATTTGTACTGTGCTATGGAAACCTATTAAAACCTATTAAGATTTACACCCACGCATGGCGAAAGACATATCCTTTTAGCCAGTGTAACTATGTGAATAAATGGAATAATAAAATGACAGTTTCAATTAATTTACTCGCTGAATACTTTGCCAAAGAAGATTATTGTTTGTGGTTATGACAACTGAGAAGTATTAAAGAGAACTGAATGAAACCTAACTGAGCAGAGTCGAATGGCAGCTTCGAATTAAACTTTGATTTTTATATAAGAGTTCTGCAGTGACATACTTAATGATAGAAACAAATATTAAGTTTATAAAGATAGTGGTAGCACTTCTTTTATTTTTTGAAATAAATTTTCCTTGGGTGTCTTGGTATTTTAGTGGGTTGTGTGCTAGACTATTAGCGTGTGGGTCGTAGGCTCGGTTTCCTCCAGAGAATGGGTCTGTTGCATTATAACCATCATATGGTTGAAGTTACTCAGCTAGTAATAATTAAATATAATTTGTAATTGTACAATTAAGCCATCTCTGTTTAGTTTCTTTAATAACCACATGTATAGGGTACTTTGCAGTCGTCATTTACCTTCTCTTGTGTTTTATTTATATTATTATTTGCTGTAGTTGTTTTGTCTTTTAGTACAATATAATATTTTATTTCTCTTTTTTTATTCCTTTTCTTTCTCTTTTTTATTTGATTTTGCCTCTTACTACCACTTATATTCAATTATCCTGTGGGTGTACTTTTCCAGATTTTTTATTTCTTCAATTATTTGTATTTCCAGCTTGTCGCCATATTTTTCATATTCTTGGTATCGTTTTTTACTTAAAATTTTAATGGTTTTCTATGTTATATAAATTTATATGAAAAGTAGTTAAAATATAAGTATTACATACACTCAAAGAAATTTTATGGTAAATAAAGATATAATAAACATAACTTAAGTAAAACACTAAATACCCTGCTAACCGATAGGCTTTCAGTCAAGGTTTATAAAATTAATCTCTATATCCAGATATCCATTACCACACACAATTGGCTATTACAACCCTTCAGTCCGGTTTACGACCTAGCTTCTCGCACAACTCATGTTGTGTAGATTAATTTTATACATGAGCTGCGGGACTACAGTATAAAGTCAACTCCAAACGACAAATTTTTGAAAAACTTTTCATAGCAAATTTTTTTACTTTGAGAGATTTGCCAGAAATCTGCTGTCGCCGTAGAAATAATTTTTCATCTTTTCATATAGTTTTGTCGGAGATATCTGATCTGGTGTTTGAACCGTGGTTTCACATCTAATAAGCCAACACACTACCCTTACTAGGCTACGGCGACTTCGATCTCCATCATCACCATGTGCTTGCCTTCGAATTTCTCTAAGCAAACCATTCAATAGGAACTCCAGAGAGGAATATCAAGAACAGTATTATATGGTTAGAATTAAGTATATCGTGAGAAAAGTTAGGGCCATTGAACAAAATTTCTTAACAGGACTTAAGGACTTTCGACAATCCCATCCTCAAAGGGCCAATACTTACATTAAAAATATTTTCTTGAAATGACAGTTTATTCTAAGGTCTACATAATGTAGATCGCTGGCAATTTGGAGGAGCTCGAAAACTATGTTTCCTATTGACTAGGAAATTACACTGAAAGAAATTGAAAGCACCGAAACAGCTCAATTTTTTCTTCCATGCACCCTGCACTCACTGGACATTACCTAATAGGAAGGCATAGCCTTGGGCGTTACTTCTTCACCAGCTCGCATAGATAAAAAGAACCGTCATTTTATATGTCAACACCCATCACTCGGTAGAAAGAATCTAATTGTTGAAATCCAAGACGAAACTGTTTGAATTGAGTGACTCTGGGCGGCTTACGAGCGTACATTGTTTTTTTAATTTTAATTGCAACGTGATAGCACAATGAGCCTAAGTGGAAATCTCAAGTGTTTTCAGTAAGAAAGTCATTTATTTTAGTACCTCACTAGTTCAAATCAACTTTCGCAAAATGTAAAGATCACGGGACGTAGCAATATAATGTAACAGACATTCCATCGAGTTATTAATTTCAGATATGTATGGGTCTGTCTGGGTAAGCTGAATCAGTAGACTAAGAATACAATCATTGCGCTGCCATCACACGTCCTCCACATCATCATGATAGTGACTTTTGTGCACAGTTTGGTGTTCATGGACATCTGCTTTCTTTTACCGGCATTTGATTCAAATTTTCAGTATATATTTGGCGCCATCAAATGTTCTTTCACACTTTATATACCAAGAGTAACTGACAAAAAGATAAACTGCCATTATAGAGTATGTATTGCCTGTAAAAACAAATTAACTTTGAGTGTTTTATTGTGTTCCCCGCTCATGCTCTCTCTCTTTATTTGTTGCAATTGGCTTTTAAGCATTAATTTCTGATTCCTTGCATGTTCTAATGGTCCCTCAAGTCAACTGGTTTTAACAAAGTCATGCACATCACGTTTATCAATAAAACACAATAACATCGTAAAGCACAGAAAGAAATTATACATTTCACTACTATGAACTAAAAAACATGAAATGGACAACAACGGTACGTAACTTAAGTAGCAATTGTTGCTGTTGAAATGTAGTTGTAACTAGTGTTGCTGTAACAGCATCAAAGCACTTACGGAAATTAACTTGCAGTTGAATTATCCCCAGAAACGTTTCAAGAGAGGATACAATACATGAGTAAAAGTGTATGTGCGTGAGTATACTTCTTAGGATAAACTAATGCTACTCATACTGCTCATGTTGCTTTATGTTTCGTGTCAGTAATAGTATAAATCGGCGTTGGTTTAGTTTAGTTGTACATGATGGTTATTAGATACAATGGCTAATATAAGCAGGCATTATTAAATTATAAATACTAACAGAAGCAGCCGCAGTTGCGGTATCAGCAGCTTTTATAGTACGTGTGACCCAATTTTCTTTTGGTGCTTTTACTAGGTATAGCTTAAAGATTATTACTTGCAGAAAACTGCGAAAACTCTGAGAGTGAATAAAAATTCCCATGAAAAGTTTCTCAAAAAATCTGTCGTTCGGAGTCGACTTTAAACTGTAGGGTCCCGCCGCTCATGTATAGCATTTATAACATGACAAATTTATTTACTCTCAGAATTTTTGCAAGAAATCTGCTGAGAGGAAGTCAACGAAGAAATATTTTTTTATAGAGAGTTCTGGCATTCAGTTATGTGGCTCTGATTCAGCATAGAATGGAGAAAAAATTCAAGGAGGTAACACAAAATCCCCTTATATAATATAAATTGGTACTTCCATGGCTCTTGACCTGAAGAAACTGGAATCAAATTTAGTTTTAAAATATTGTTTAAGATTTTTTTTATTTTTAATTATTGTGTTGCTGATAAGTATTTGAACTAAACCTGATCTCTTTTGCAAAAAATATTCAATGGCCCTGAAAAGAACCGATGGCTGAGCATAATTAAACACACACATAGTTTTTTTTTTTTAAACAAAGTAAAAACAAATTTATACATGAATTAAATCTCATCTCTTTTGATAAACATTTAGTGATTCTGAAAAGAACATTTTTTTTGTTTTTTGAATAATTGAGCTTCACATTTTAATTTTCTCTACGTTTTTCATCTTTTCTTATGTCCCCTTAATAACATTAGTAGTCATCAATGAAGAAGTACAAAATATTACATGCATCATAAGCGTATACGTAATATTATCTCTTCGTGTAATAATGCTTATACGTAACGTTATACATGATGATAATATTGAAAAGGCTTGTTTTGGTTAAATTAAATTAAATGTGAAGCTTTCTTCGAAACTATTTAAGAAACAGATTGTGTTTTCTAAAAGTAGTTGAGTAGAGGTAGGGACTACTTTTATTATTGATGTTGTTCCCCACACATAGAAAGTTTTTTGTTGCTAATATTTCAAAAAGAAATAATTTTTAAAACACAAAAAAATAAATTTAAGTTATTAAGCCTGCGTATGCAACGCAAAAAATGAGGTGTAAATGATTTTTGCTTAAAACATTTTCAGACTATATAAAACAATTATAAACTACTTTTTTATGTACTAATATACCTACATACATACTGTTACGCTTTTACCTTTTTAAAAACGTTTAAATATGAGTTCGTTAATTGCAAACCAAGTAAAAACAAATATGTGTTTATTTTTTCTTAAACTCTCTTTATTATTCACACTACGTTTGTGCCACTGTTCACACTTAACGATACAACTTAACGATGCAACAATAATAATCTGTTTATTAACTAGTTCACACAATTATTCGCTAGATCTTTACAACCACGACTTATTTTATTCACACGAAACTTTACACAAGGCTAACTGAATTATAACTGACTGCCGCCTGCTTTGTCCAGCCCTTTTATAGTCTGACACAACCAGTCTAACGAACATTCTTGAAGTGGAAGGTTCGTGATCTCGCCTTCTCGAGAGCTCTATTGCTAATACATTGTTGTTTGTGTACTTTGCTTATGTTGTCTATCCCTTTTTGTCACATACATGTTGTTGTTGGTACAAGGCGCAACCAGGTTAGTCGTAGATATGTATGTGTGTGTGCAGCTTTAGATATCCAACACGTACATTGTTTTCTTAGTGTTAGTGTGTATTTGTATCGTGTGGCTTTTGTGTTGGTGTAGCTGGTAGCTTTTGTTTATCGTTTTTATTGTTAAACGATATTAGGTCGTTTCGATTTATATAACAATATTATTATTTCAGAATCTTGTACAGTTGACCGACCATTCCATCAACTGATTCAAAACTGTGTTTATGAAACTGAGAGAGAGAGCAAAGAAATACGAAAATCCTTTGGTTTTGAAAGGATAAAAACCGTGCTCAGAAAAGTCTTTTCAGTTTAACTTTTTCTCAATTCATACTACAGGAATAATTAATTTTTAACAAAATTATTCAGAATTTTAAAAAGTAACAAAAAAGGTACCAAATATTTATTTTAAAAAACAATTTTTTTTGTTTTAGATTTAAGTAGTTTGTAATTGGGCTGGATTTTATGTTTACATTGTACATTAAATTTTAAGAGAGTATTTTAAAGAAAGCCATACATTATGCAACCTAGGGTAGGGCTTCACATTTTTTATTAAATATTCTAATAATTTGTTTTTAAATATTTTTAATAGCAAAAGCATTTAAAAGCTATAGCAAAGTGAATTCTCCTATGCCGATAATGCTTTCCATGCCTTTTTTTGCCACTGCCCATTTTAATTGCATTTTTATTAATAAATCCTTTAAGAAATATTACAAATGGCGAATAACAGCAAGAGCAGCATAAAAATCACAATGTTTGAATATTTTTTTTTCGTTTTTTCTTTTCTATTCCATTTCATGACTTTTTTCCTTTAATTTTTTTAATTTATTGTTATTATTATTATTTTTTTTATTCCATAGTTTTTATTTCCTTTTTCCCCCTCATTATGCTGCATCAACAAAAATTATATCGTGCTCAAAAGGCAGCAATCTCAAGCTATTTACCACTGCCCTGTTGATGACGCTGATGAAATTTTGTTTTTTAATTCGCCATTAAATATGTCCTGTCATAAATATTTTTCAGTGGAATGTTATTCTACAAATTTTTTAACTTCAGACCACAACTCATTCTTTTTATTTATTTTATTGTTCAGCACTTGTTTCTAGGCGGTTAACTGCGGGCTATAGTTCACTTTATTGTGGAGTTATAAAACACCTCCTTTTTAACGGGATTTTTTATGTGCTACAATACTACAGCATTACGAAGATGGAGTATATTTTTTTGTAACATTAACAGTTTTTGTTGTAACATTGCAAGGCAGCTAAATGTTAAAAAAACGAAATTATTTATAGCGTTTATTAGCAAAGAAAAAGTACTTTTAGAAAAATACTAAAAGTAAGGAATCAATAATATTACCCAGTACATGAGTAGCGTTAGTGTTATAATATTATGAAGTTACCATGCAATGCTACTGTTAGAAGAAAAGGTACTTATTGATACTAAATCCAGGAAATAAGTTTAATTTTCTGGGGAGTAGGGAATAAAAGAAACTACCATATTATAAAGGAGTTGAATTTTTACATTATCCGACAATCTATTCTTTTACGAATATTTTCCAATTGATTATGCAGTGCAAATGTAATACCAAGAAATTCCCCGGAAATGATGCAAATACCGGGGAACTCGTGCTTGAAAAGGATCTTACGTTTATCATATAAAGGGTCCGCCAAATAACTTTTTTTCTCAAATTTCTTTTTTTATTTGAAAGTACAATCCTTCCGGTTAATAATGGAAAATAATTTCATTCAAATGGCTGCATCGGCTGGCCATGCAGTAGCCTACACGATCGGTCCAATTTTTAAGCACATTATCGATTGTTTGCAGCTGTATTTCAACAATGGCTTCACGAATATTGTCCTTTAAAGCGTCAATTGTCTCTGGCTTGTCGGCGTAACACTTATCTTTGACGGCACCCCACAAATAATAGTCCAACGGTGTCAAATCGCAGCTTCGAGGCGGTCAAACGACATCTGCGGCTGATAATGCGATCTTCAAAAACAGGGCGCAAAGCATTGAGTGTAGCTTCGACTGTGTGGCACGTAACGCCGTCCTGTTGAAACCAAACGTTGCCAATATCCTCCTCTTCAATTTTTGTGAAGAAAAAATCATTAAACATAGCCCGATAACGATCGCCACTGACTGTAACGGCCAATCCTTTCACATTTTCGAAGAAAAATGGCCCAATTATGCCTCTGGACCAAAATCCGCACCAAACAGTGACTCGTTTTGGGTGCGTCGGCTTTTCGTGCGGGTTTTTCTGTGCCCCAACTGCGACAATTTTGCTTGTTTACATACCCGCCAAGATCAAAATGAGCTTCATCTGAAAAGTTGATTTTTTTTTTGCCAAAATCGGCATCTTCTGTAAATCGATCGCAGGCTCACTTAGCGAAGCGAAAACGCACTGGATGGTCAATTGGCTTCAACTCCTGAACCAATTGGACTTTGTATGGCGTCATACCAAGGTCTTTATGCAAAATTCGTCTCAATAATGTCTCCGAAATGTTCAATTGTTGAGAACGACGGCGAATTGATGTTGATGGCGCTTCACGCACACGTTCTGCCACAGCAGCAATATTCTCAGATGTAAGCACTGTTTTTGGCTTTTCACGCTTTGGTTTATCGATGAGGATGCCAGTTTCTTTCACTTTTTTCACAAGATAGCGAACATACGGAGCTGACGGTGCTTCTCTTCTTCCCAAAATCCGTACGAAATTTTCGCACACATTCTGCAACATTACCATGATTTTCAAAGTAATGTCGCAATATTTCCCAGCGTTGTTCAAGCGTATACACAACCATATTCGTTCAGCGGAAGGATAAAACTAATTATCTGTCAAATCAGACGTGAGCTAAGTATTACCATTCACGAAATAAGCACTAGTTGGTAAAAAAAAAACCTGTAGATGGCGGACCCGATAAAATAAGAGAGATACCGTAAAAATACCATGAGACAAAATTATGTAACCTATTTTTGCAAGAGACAGCCTAGGGTGTAATAGAAACTAGCTCTATAGGCATAGAAACAAATTAATGTGTGGAGGAACATCTGATCTGCTAATACCTGTGAGATATATGCATATGTAGATTGTTTTAAGATTTTAGCGAGAGCTCTTTTAAATTTAAATTATCCAACAACATAAAATTTTAAAAAGGTTTTTTTTATGAAAGATTGCAATTATATTTTTATGTTTTACAATTTTTCTCTCTATTTTTTCGTTTTAGAAATTTTGCTAAGGTTTTCCATTTGCCATACTGAAATGAATTTATTTTCGATCAACAACAGTGCAAGACAGGAGATAAGAATTGAAAGAAAGAATATTCTTATGGAACGTAGTATAAACGATGTTCTACTTTTACTGTTATAAGGCAAGTAAGTTTGCTATAAGTATTGAACTAATAAACACCGTGTTACCTATCAAAGGGGGTCTAAAATACATTACATGACATGGCGTCAATAAAAGTAGTATCCCTGCTGTGTAACCATTATAATTTCAACTAAAGGAAAATATATCAAATACCACGTATACAGTAGTATTTCTAAAAGCCCAATCCTTGACAGTATCATATAATGGCATGACAGGAAAATAAGCTTGGTTTTCTTCTAAAGAAGGTATTGTATGAAGGTTTCTCAAAACCAAAGTACTAAGAGAACTTTTCGTAGTTCGGGCCAATGCAATAGATCTGCTATCATATATCCTGGTATTCACTTAACGGTCAAATAAGTGAATCCAATGTGAATGCAAAACAAATTTACCCTGAAAAATTCGCCTCTAACTCTCTTTATTTTTTCCCTGCATGTCACAGAGCTGCCTAATGTTAATTAAATCAGACCAGGTACTGGTCTGTAAATTTCTTTTTCGTGCTAAAACAATTTGATCACGTCCTTTTCTATTTAACGCATAACGTTTGTCGGCATAATACTTTACTTTAACGACGCCCCACAGGAAATAGCATAATGCTGTTAAATCTTAGCTTCTTGGCTTCTTGTCCATGAAATTACTCCATATAAGCTTCCATATAAGCTTTGTAAGCCTGAGATAAAGCATGCAAGATGTATAAGTACTTATTTATTCGTATTACAATTTAAAGCTTTGCAGCATATTCTCAAACAAGTATTTAAATTACCTTCTACCCAGAAGATCGATCAATTAAAATGATGTTTCTGATTTTTGCTATTTTGTATACAATAGTTTCTTACTTAAATTTCTATTTCCCATTTATCCGTAGATCGAGCCTTAAAAAACTTCATAATTCTAGCTTATATATCACTTTTGATACATCTTGTAGTACATGCAGATTATTGATAGATTTTGTTAAAAAATTTTGATATTTTAATTCATTTTTATTAAAAATATTTATTTACTATTTTAACATTTTATTATCACTTTTATGAAATTTGAGCCAAAATTTTTGACATGGTGTACATTGGCATGGTTTTTTACATAAAAATCAAGCACTTCATGTCAGCTTGGTTTTATTTCTTTCTAAATGGTAATAATTTGACGTCTAGGACACTGCTTTGTGGCGATTTATAACTTTCCAATTGCTTAGATGGGACAGCTTATTGTCACTCGCATCAGTAACACTCTCAGTTGAGGGCTGGCTGAAACCTGATGGTACAAACCATTCTTGTCATTCGTTAGAAATATTTGTTTGTCAACGTCATGTGAGGTAAAAAAGTTTCCCCTTGCAAAAGAACATCGATTTAACATTAACAATAACAAATTTCTCTCTTTGATTCCTCTCTGGATTCCCGGATACGGGTTTCCCCAAATACTGCGCTACGCACGTAGCATGTATTTGAATCTAAAACTGCCAATTCAACTTCGGTGGACCAAGAAATATATAACGACCATCAAATTCAATTAGTTACTAATCTACAGCGACAAAATTAAATATGAGTTGAAAACGTAATAAAACAAAACAAAAGGAAAGAAAACATAAATCAATACCAAGCATTACTCCGTAAATCTCTTTATGAAGCTTGATTTATATAAATATCCTTAAATTAATTTCCCTAACAATCACTGTAAGTGATTCCATCATTAAGTATTAAATTTCAATTAAAATCGCTGGAGGTAATTTTCATTTTCCACAACAAAACTAAAAAGTTTTTGAATTCTGTTGCTAAAAAACTTTAATTTTAGATGAAAATATACCAAAAAGGAATATAAAAACATAAGCATCATTATTTAAATATATTTTCTTTAATTTTCTTACCTTTTAGGCGAGCAAAAAGTTAAATTTTAAAAAATTCTGAAAAAAGGATATATGGGCTGCTCTGAAAGTATGATAGCTAATACCAAACTATTTATAGAGTATTATTTCTTACATAAAACTACAAGTTGTGTGATAAAAGTTTTATGAAATTGCTTAAAATTTTCTAACAAAAAATTAAGATAAATACTCTTATTTTTTTTTTTAGAAAAAAAAAATCGTTTTCATTCGAATTTCAAAAAAAGGCTTTAAGCATGATTATTAAAGGCTGCAAGATTTTCAGCTCATTGTACGAAAAGGCGTAATAGAGGTAAATATATCATTATTAAAGCGAATGATTCTATTATCTCATACGTACGTAGTTGACCGAAATATTATCATCTGTAATAAAGCATGAGACGAAACACATTTTTCTAATGTTTGTCTGTCACGTGAGATAAATATGAGAAGAGCAGTAAGAAACTACTAGATTTTTCATTACAAACTTTGAAATCTTAAAAAAATTACTGCCATATAGAAATACATTACCTATGCTAATTACAGGCATTTTGTTTTTATTTCTTGGTGGCTGGCAAAACGACTGTTTTGTGAATTAAGAGAAACAGAACAAACATAACTCGCAAAATTGTGTTGTTGATTCTTTTTTGTGTTTTTCTTTTCATTAAAAATACTTTGTGTATGTCATAGGCAATATATCTCTTTAAAAAGATTTACAATTTTAAGTCTTTCCCTTAATTTTTCCACTGAATTTTATTATTCCATTGTTCTATATGCTCAGAGAAAGAGGAAGTGTTTCTAACCTCCAGAACCAAGGAACCGTGTGAAGTTATGAACTCAAAACTTGCTACCCATATCTGTAGAAAGCTGATGTTTTTATTTTCAATTTCAACTCAAATAGGAACCCAAGGATCTGGCCAGTTATTCAGTCGCATGTAGTCTTTCAGATTAAAACTTTTGAAGTTTATCTACGCCAAAACAATAAGTTGGAGTTAGCGTTTAACGTTATGTTTAAACCTCTCTTACGATCAAGAGTTAAGGATTTTATGTTATTTTACTGCACTTTGAGTCTGCTATTATTTATCTTATTCTAATTTGATTGTAACGCTTTTCATTGCTTTCTATAGATATTATTATATACGAATGTAAAAAATTTTAATAAACCTGCCATGACGGCAACAAGTCTTTAAAATTATCCTAAGAACTCCTGTCATTCAATAGTTAAACTTTTGAAGCCTCAGTGGTATAATATTTCACTTTTCTGTTTTTGTTTAAGAATAATTCAGTGTTAAGTATTCAAAGCATAATAATAATAGTAACCTCAACCAATTCTATTATGAGACTTCATTGGTTGTGTTGCAGCCAACCATTTTTTTTATCATCATTGATGTCGTTGCCATTATATTTAGTTCTTCTCTTCCATATTTTGTTTCTGATATTGCTGCTATTGTTCTGTTCTTAAAGAAATATTTTTACATTTTCTTTCTTCCTTTCAGATTCTTTCTTGTGTTTCTTTGCTTTTCTTCCTTAGAAAGGAGTCGTTCTATTCTCTTGACTTCACGAACATTTTTTTGGTTTTTATTTTTCAATTTTCTCTTCATTTACTGGCGATTATTTCAGCAACATCACAGCATAGCTAATAGTATTTCATACACCCCAGCTTCAGACATACATACATAGCTTAACATAGTCTTAACATTCTTGCACAATAATGGCGGTAGTACATCTTGGCAATAATTGTTCCTGTTAATGTGACTTGGATACCAGTTAGAAATTTCCTTACGCTCATGATTATTGTTTTTGTTGCAACAATTGGAAAAATGCATGGAATACTTACATATTTCATTGTTAAGATGTAATGGCTTTATGATGCAGCTGAAAATAATGAGCTTTTCAGTCAGCACATTTATTATTTGCATATGGTATGTAAAATTGAAGTCGCCGTAATCTAGTAGGTTATGTGTTGGCTTATTAGACCTGAGGCCTCGGTTCAAATCCTAGGTCAGACATCAAAAATATGAAAATATCAAAAATACTTCTTCTGCGACTTCCTCTTAGCATAATTCTGGCAAAAACTCTGAGAGTAAATAAAATTGCCATGAAAAGTTTCTCAAAAATCTGTCGTTCGGAATCGACTTTAAACTGTAGGTCCCGCCACTCGTGTATAAAATTAACATACACAACATCAGTGGTGTGAGAAGCTAAGTCGTAATCCTGACTAAAGGGTTGTAATGACCAATTATGTATGTATGTAAAATGAAATTTTACTTGATAATTAATTTTTTTTTAATTTTTGTATTTCGATCGTTAATCGAGTTAAGAAATTTGAAAAATTTAGTTTGTTGTTCGTACTTGTTATCGTGAAGAGCTCAGCATAAACACAGCTAAATCGTTCCTGAACATCAAACTTTAATGTGTTCAACGAAGGCCTTTTTGATTGTTGCTGTTGTAGTGGGGCAAATCATCTGGAAAGTATTCAATTTTATGGAAATCTAGTTTATTATTCAAGGCCAAATAAATTGGTTTTTAACAGTTTTTGTATACTTTTTTAATATGCGATAATTTAAGTGCGGTCAGTGATGTCTAGTGAGTAGTGTATTGTCTTACTAGGTGAGAAGTCGGAAGTTCGAACCTCAACTGTAGCATCTTGAAATAAAAAAAAAAAATATTTAAAAAAAAGTACTTTCGACGATCCTTTCAATAGTCTGAGATAGTAACCAATTGCCATGACCAAGCTTTTCAAATTTATTATGCGTATTAGACATTGAACTAAGGCCCTGCTACTCATGAATAAAACTAATGCATACCACATGGGTGGTATGAGAAGCTTCGCCATATTTCTGACTAAATGTTTGTATTTACCAGTAATGTGTGCATGTGTTATATAGAAGCATATACATATACATACATACATAATTGGTCATTACAATCCTTTAGTCAGGATTACTGCCTAGCTTCACACACCACTTATGTGGAGTGTGTTAATTTTATACATGAGTAGCGGGACCCACAGTTTAAAGTCGACTCCGAACGATAGATTTTTGAGAAACTTTTCATGGGAAATTTTATTTACTCTCAGAGTTTTTGCCAAAAATTTGCTGAGAGGAAGTCGCCGATGAAATAGTTTCTATATTTCGTTTTGTTGAAGATGTCTGACATGGTGTTTGAATCGTAGCCTCACTTCTAATAACTACCTACTAGACTACGGCTAGACTGGTTTTATCTCCTTAACTTTATTTTATGTATTTGCTTTCGTATTTATACGTATAGTTACACAAATCGAAACGACCTAATATCGTTTAACAACAAAAACAATAAACAAAAGCCACACTATACACACTAACACTAAGAAAACAATGAACGTGTTGATTATCTAAAGCTGCACACACACATACATATGTACGACTAACCTGGTTGCGCCTTGTACCAACAACAACATGTATGTGACAAAAAGGGATAGACAACATAAGCAAAGTACACAAACAACAATGTATTAGCAATAGAGCTCTCGAGAAGGCGAGATCACGAACCTTCCAATTCAAGAATGTTCGTTAGACTGGTTGTGTCGGACTATAAAAGGACTGGACAAAGCAGGCGGCAGTCAGTATGAATTCAGTCAGCCTTTGCGTGAAGTTGCGTGTGAACAAAATAAGTCGTTGTTGTAAAGACCTAGCGAATATAAGTGTGAAATGGAATAGTGTACAAGCAAATTGTTGTTCTATAGTTAAGTTGTATACAGTGGCACAAACGTAGTGTGAATAATAAAGAGAGTTTAAGAAAAACTAAACACATATTTGTTGTTACTTGGTTTGCAATTAACGAACTCATATTTAAACATTTTTAAAAAGGTAAAATCGTAGCAATATTTTCATCTAATGTTGCCTAAGAACCACTGCCACTGTGAATGTCGCAGTGATAAAAACGTTTTTATTTTTAATTCATTTCAAACAATATTTTAAAATTCAAGAGGTTTCAGTCTCCTTCTAAATAATCAATTCAGGAGTCTCCATGAACCCGGAAATCCATAGAAGATAACATCAACAACAATACTATGTAATCTGAATCAGTATGCGATCTCTCTCTCTTTCTCTGCTTGATGCATGGGAATTCATGTCTATCAGCAGATAGATTCTTAGTGGAGGCTAGATCCTTACTGTGGAGTATGATTCTATGCATATTAGGGTCGTTTCGTTATTTGTAAACTATCTCACCTTTTTAGCATATTTTCCTTATAAAAAGTTAATTTAAAAACAAAAACACTAGGCCTCATTGTAAAACTTACTTAATTGGTCATTACAACCATTTAAACAGACTTCTCACGCCGGCCAGGTTGTGTAGGTTAATTTTATCTATGAGTGGCGGAACCTCTAGTTTGACGTCGACCCCAAGCGAAAGACTTAAGAAACTTTTTGTGCCAATTTCTGAGTTTTCTAGAAAATCCTGCAAAGAGGAAATTGGCGAAGGAAATATTTTTTAAATATTTCATTTGATTAAGATGTTTGAGCTGGGATTCGAACCATAGACTCAAATCTAATAGACTACAGCGACTTTAATTGCAATGGCCAAATGACTTAAAGGAGTTGGATATGTAACTAATTTCCACTTTTCTCTTTTGTCCAAATAGATATACAATAAATAAAATGGAGACCAGATGTTTTCAAACTCTCACGATGTGAATATGCTTGTTTCAATAAATATCTGATATATACCCAAAACTCTGATGAACTCATTCAAATCTTTTGTTCTCAAACTACACAAAACTTGTTTTGCACTCGTTGAAATATTAGTCACACTTGTATATGTTATTTGTAACACAGTATATGAGATTTGAAATTAAAAAAGCATTACATTACAAAAGACAAGAAATGATATGTTGTGACTCCACTGAATTTAATTTGAACTCAGTGGTACAAAGTAGAAGATATTTTATTGTGAAATGAGAAAGAAATTTTAAAAATCCTTAAGACAAGTTCAAATTCTATCAAAATAATCAGAGGCACTACATTTCTAGCGTCGAAACGATGTGATTTTATCTTTTAAAGAGCAATACTTTAAGAAACTGAACTATTATTATTCTTTACCCACCCTTAAAAGAAATGACCAAAAAGGCTTATTTTCAATAGAGAAAGCGAAGTAACATTTTTTTCTTGCTAGTAAGGCCTTAGTTAAAAGTTGCCGTAGTCTAGTAGGTAGTGTGTTGGCTTATTAGACGCAAAGCCAGGGTTGGACCCCCAGGCCAGTCATCAAGACAAAATATAAAAAGTATTTCTTCGACGACTTCCTGTCAGCAGATTTCTGGCAAAAACCCTGAGTGTAAATAAAAATTGCCATGAAAAGTTTCTGAAAAATCTGTCGTTCGGAGTCGACTTTAAGCTGTAGGTCCCACCACTCGTGTATAAAATTACCACACACAACATAAGTGGTGTGAAAACTAGGACGTTGTACAATGGGTCAATTCGACCTCCGGGTGCTGTACTTTTCTTAATTGACAAGTACAAGTCCTCTAACCTAACCTAACATCAACAACGATGCTATGTAATCTGAATCAATTTGCGATATCTCTCTCTCTCTCTCTGTCTGTCTGTTGGATTCCATGTTATGTGGGCATTCATGCCTGTCAGCAGATAAATGAGTTCACGAGAAGAGGATTTTATGCCGCTTCTGCACTGATCCAAATTCTTTGCGTGGGCTAGATAGACTGTGGACTGTGATTCTATACAGACTTCTCACACCAGCCAGGTTGTGTATGTTAATTTTATCTATGAGTGGCGGAACCTCTAGTTTGACGTCGACCCCCAAGCGAAAGACTTAAGAAACTTTTTGTGCCAATTTCTGAGTTTTCTAGAAAATCCGGCGAAGGAAATATTTTTTAAATATTTCATTTGATTAAGATGTTTGAGCTGGGATTTGAACCATAGACTCAAATGTAATAGATTACAGCGACTTCAATTGCAATGGCCAAATGACTTAATGGAGTTGGATATGTAACTAATTTCCACTTTTCTCTTTTGTCCAAATAGATATGCAATAAATAGAATGGGGGACACTTTCAAAAACGATGTGAATATGCTTGTTCATGAAATATTCGATATATTCGGCAACCTGATAAAAACAAAGAGGAACTTATTCAATGCTCTTGATCTCAAACTGCTTATGCCTTGTCTTGCTATCGTAGAAATTTTGTTTCACTTGTAGCTGTCAAAGTATATATGAAATTATAAAAAGAATGGTATTACAAGAGATAAGAAGCGTTATGTTGTGATGTCACTGCATTTAACTTGACATCAGTGGTCCTTCTAGAAGATATCGTATTGTGAAAAGCCAGAGTTATCCTTAAAACCTTACTTATTACTCATCAACAGCAGAAGCATTAAATTGTAATAAAATAAAGACAAATTACATATAACCGATGTGATTTCATCTTTTGAAGCAATGCTATACGACGCCGAGCTGTCATTCTTCTTTACCCTTAAAAAAATGACCAAAAACACTTGTTTTCAATAGAGAAAGCGAAGTAAAATTTTTTTTATTGCTGGCACGGCACAGAAAGTTCTTGACTGCTTGTCAATCATATCACTGAGCTTATATTGCTGCGCTAATTTTTTATTGGTTCTCCTCTGGATGTGATTGCAACAGTGTACATCAGTTTACGACAGGACCTATTAATTGAATGGAAAGAATTCTTCTTTTTTTAATAGTCTGAATATAAAAGTTTAATTTGTTTTAGTTTATCGACATAAACGACTACAATCTCTGAATTGTAAGGAAATTTTCTTTCAATACATAGATACACACAGTTACTAAATTATACGTACGGTTAAAAAATTGCCGAAATTTTTTCCTAATCCGTTTTCGTTGAAAATCTTTATAGTTTCCTTGATGTTAAGACGGTCTTTGGCATTGGTTAAAAAATTCTGAAATTGAACTGAATTGTGGCTCTGCACAGGTCCACAAAGGTATATATCCGATTTGCAAATTTCACAAATTTCTGAACCAATGCAAAAGACCGTCTTAAAATCGAAGCAAGATGTCAGACAATTATAAATATTTTCAACGAAAACGGATTGCTTAAAAAATTTCTGAAATTTGTTAACCGTATGTATACTTTTGTGGCTGAGTGTACATACATAATTTGGTCATTACAGCCCTTGAGTCAGGATTACGACCTAGCTTCTCATGCCACTTATGTTGTGTGTGCTAATTTTATGCATGAGTGGCAGGACCTACAGTTTAAAGTCGACTCCGAACGACAGATTTTTGGAAAGTATTTCATGGAAATTTTTATTTACTCCCAGAGTTTTTTTTCCAGAATCTTCTGAGGGAAAGTCGCCGAAGAAATATTCTTTCATATTTCGTTTTGCTCGAGACGTTTGACCTGGGGTTTGAACTGTGGCCTTACGCCTAATAAGCTAACACACTACCTTCTAGAGCTTTATTAGTCCTTATAAAATGAATTTTAATGAAAATTTGAAATGTTTTTTCTAGAAGGACATCCTATAGCAAAATATATACCAACGCATGGCGCTCTTTTGCTGTTCATCACCCATTTGGTTTTAACCTTTTAAAACACGAATACAAACAAAAGAAACACTTGTCTTGCTGTCAAAAGGACACGTTCATTTGAAAAGAGAAAAACAATTTTCTTTTCTTTTTTGGAATCACAAATTTGGGCTGTAACACCCATACAGGCTTTAACAATTTGAATGAAAGAACCGCTCTACAGGCAACATTTTGGAGAATCCTTTTCAAATGAAATAAATTTTTTTCATTCTGCTGCTTTTGTTTTGTTTTTCAGCTGTATTTACATAACAGTGTACTAGTGCAACAGTAAGAAGGATAACGAAGCTGTTATTGTTGCAATATCAGCGTTTGTCAATTTAACAATAACAAAAGCAACAATGATTGCAACACATAAGAAGTGTTTCAAGTCGAACACTTGTCATCTTTTGTTGCTGTTGGTTTAAATTTTTTTCAGGTTTTGGCGACATCTAACGCGGACTTCTTGTCAATGAAATCGAATTGAATTGAATCGTTTTTTTAACATTTGGATGAGGGAGGGTTTTAGATCTACTTTAAGGGAAGACATTAGAAAGTGACCTCTGGTTCAATATTTAATTTTTAAAATTTCTTTTAATACTCTTCTTCCTATGTAAATTGCTGTGCATGCTTACACGTTTTTTTTTTATAGTTTGCTCATCACACATGCAATGTGGTGTTGATGCGAGGGTTGTCATTCGTAAAAGTTTTGCAAAAATTTTTTTTTATTACTTTCTCGGCAGTTTCAATTTCTAATTCGAAACTTTATACCGTATTTTAAAATTTTATTTCACTTCGAAAGTAAAAACTGAAAAACTAAACTGTCTGCAGAGTAAACTTTTCTTTTCTCTTTTTTTTTTATGTTTTATTGATCCTGAGGTATCGCATGCAATTACGTATAAAAGAAGAACGAAACACATGCAAATGCTGTGTATCGTTTTGAATAAAATAAAGTTTTCAGTTCATTGGAAATTTGTTTCTTGTTGTAAGTCCAAGTTCTTAAGGCAACTTTTACGAAAATTTTGTTGTCAAATGAAATTTTTGTAATAGGAATTGATATTTAGAATTCATTTTTGCAAAACTTTTCACATGCGTGTATACAAGTTCGTTTACATTTTATTTGAAAAAAGTTTTATTACAGATCAGGTTTAACCTTTTAAACGGGGTTAATTTCACAAAACTTGTACGTTATTGTATTGTATTATATGTAGAGTACCATCTAAAAACATTTTCAAGGTCTTGAGATGATCTTTATAAAAACTAGAACGATTTGATTGAATACAAAGCCTCAGCACCTGTACGTTAAAATACAATTCCGGAGGCCACTTCTTCTGAGCATGTTTCTGCTAAAAACTCTGAGAGTAAATGTAAACTTTGCATGAAAAAGTTTCTCAAAAATCTATTGTTCAGAGTCGACTTTAAACTGTAGGTCCCGCCGGTCATGTATAAAATTAACAAACAAAACATAAGTAGTGTGAGAAGCTAGTTCGAAATCCTGACTGAAGGGTTGTAATGACCAATTATGTACATATGTACGTATGATTGCTTTGTTCAAACGACACAATTATTGGCAGCATAGATCAAAATTCAGACCCTGACACAGGAAAGCACTTCGTTAATGTTTTAGAGGGATTGTCGTGATTCAACCACTTCAATATTTGTCTGACCAAAATATTTGAAATCGCCGTAGCCTAGTAGATAGTGTGTTGACTTATAAGACGTGAGACTTCAGTCGCCGTGGTCTATTAGGTAGTGTGTTGGCTTTTTAGACGCAAAAGCCTGGGTTCGAGCCCCAGGCCAGGCATCAAAGATAAAATACAAAAAATATATCTTCGCTGACTATATCTTCGCTGACTACCTCTCAGCAGATATCGGACAAAATCTCCGAGAGTAAATAAAATTGCCATGAAAAGTATTTCAAAAAAACTGTCCTTCGGAGTCGACTTTAAACTGTAGGTCCCGCAACTCATGTAAGAAGATAGGTTATAATTCTGGCCTTATGCTCTCCGTAGAGTAACACACCAGAGTCTCTGGTATGAATCAAACCCACAACCCTCACACTAATAGTATAGCGCACTACCCACTATACTGCCAGACATGACCTACCTTAATGACCTACCTTAACATTAGTTTTAAAAATGCATTGAATTTGCTACGATGCACAATAATATTTTCGGCATTAATTTAATTGGTTTGCAAAGAGCTTTTAGTAAAATGTTTGGCCTCTAGGAGATTGAAAAGCTGAAGGCATAAGTTGCGCAGTCAATGATTTTTAGTAATTTATCCAGCCCATTTTAAGTGTTTGATATAGAAATTGCAGGAATGAAGTAAACAACCCAAAAAAGCAATGATTCACATTTTTTTTTGCTTTTATTTAAATTTACGCCAACCTATCGCGAACGGATCTCAGCGGCATATACTCGAAGATTTTCCAGTCTCAATGCTCGTCTGATTCTGAGGCTCATTATGCTCATTTCTTCCGTGCTTGAGGTGTAGGTCGACCAATTGCTTGTCATTCATTTTGAATAATTTTCAGTGACACCATCCATCGGAAATTAGTCGGCTCATGCGCAACAATTTTGTTAAAGTTTATAACATGATCAAATGCACAGTTTACGATTTAATTGGTTTTAAGTAATTTTCAGTGGCGCCACCTGCCGCAAATTAGTCATACCAACTTATAAACCTTCGTCGGCTCATGCGCAACTACTTTGCTAATGATCATAACATGATCAAATGCATAGATTACGATTCTATTAATTACATACAAACAAACATTGATTTTTATATGGGTATGTGGCCGTGGCACCTCGCCTATTTGAAATTTTAAAATAAAAAGTAGCCTATAGTTCCTTCCAGTGTTAAAATTTCAAGAAAATCGGTCCAGCCGTTTAGCCGTCTATGGACTTCAGACAAACCTACAAACAAGATATCAAGGATATGGCTTCGTTTATTAAACTTTCAGGCTGGTTTCCAGCATAGGATAATCGTAATTTAACGTGCAGCCACTGCGCTGACCAACTTCTTCTGTTAGTTTAAGGGATTTCTGTTAGTACAGGAACTTCACTTACTTGTAGCGTCAAACGCTCGGTTAATTGTGCTCAAACTAGCTTTGGTAATCAAAGCTACCTCTTCAACCTACCTACCTATTTAAATTTTAATTAATTTTAAGAAAAACTATTTACATTAGCATTTTCTGAGCATATGAAGGGTAAAACTAACCTTCTAACAATTTTTAAGGCTATAAATCCTCTTGATTTGCTTTTGCTTTACAGGTAATTTACTTCCAAAAAAAATAGGAAAGAAAATTTCGAAAACATTTTACAAACAAAACTGACTCGTAATTTTTCGTTTATTTGCTGGCCATAACAAATATTTCCACTTCATCTAGTTCCAAGTAAAGTTATTAATGTTGTATTTAACTGGCATCAATATTTCACTCAAACAGAATACCATCCATTGGAATCAGGAAATAAAGATGCTAAAATAGAGTGAGGAACAGAGAAAAATTTCTCTGAAGAACAAATATTTTCTCATTCAATAAGGGCTCCAATTTATAAGGAAAAATTTTATAAAAAAAACAATAACAATAGCAAAATAGGTTTTAAAAAGAAAAATAAAATGCCAGAAAAATGCAAAAGAAAAATTAATTCTCTTTTAAGTCCTTTACAAAGTGGAGGTCAGTCAGCTACAAAATGATTCAAACGACTTTATGTTACTGCTGCTACACATTCTCGTTCAGGCCAATAGCCAGGATATAAAAGTGCCGACTTAAATAAAAACTATTTTAACAACAGCAACTATACAAATACAAACAGCAATAACTGCAACGAAAAACTGTTTCTTTTTTTCCATTCCAGAAAAGGTTGCAAGGATTTGGTTGCGTTAAATATGGGCAAGATTGTGAAAATATGTTTTAAAAACAACTACAGCTGCAATAACATTAACGAAAGTAAATTATAACTTCATTCCATACTAGATGGTGGGGATAACATAAAATAAAGGCACGACATCATCGTGTAGTTTCTCGTTGGCCCGTCTAGCATACCGAAAACAAAGCGGATGGTCACGCAGCTTTAACTCTTTAACCAATTGAACATTGTAAGGCGTTCGTACCGAGTGAATCATGAGAAAGATAACGAGTTGATGTTGATGGATTTTCACGAACACTCTCAGCCACAGCTTGTACTGTACGAGTACGCTCACCTTTTAGCACATCAACAATAAAACCAGTTTCAGGAACTATAGCAACAAACTTACGTATACTGGGCACTGTTGGTCCTTCTCTACGACCATTTTTGTACAACATTTTCGTGTAATTTCCGACCAATTTTCCGATGAATGCCAACATTGCTCGAGCGTAAATTGATTCATTACATTCAGTGGAGATAATATACAGAATTTTGTTACAGAATAGAGTGACATATGTAAGTATTGCCAGATTCGCAATAACCGATAGTTCAAATTTAAACCAATAGATAGCCCACCCGATATATTTTGTTTTTTACATGTACACTTTAAATATAAGATAATGATGAAACGATAAATTAACGCAATGTGTCGTTTATAAGATTAAAGTTTATTTCCCTAATTGCTCATTACAACCCTTTAGCCAGGACTACAACCTAGCTTCTCATATCACCCATGTTGCGTGTGTTAGTTTCATACTTGAGTGCCCGTACCTACAGTGTAAAGTCGACTTCGAACGACAGATTTTTGAGAAAATTTTCATTGCAATTTGTAATTTCTAAAAAAGAATTTTGGTGTTCATTGCATATATTTTTATTCTATTTTTCTGTGGAAAAAGAAAACAAAAGAGAAATTAGAATCTGTTTTTTCGTATTCGTTTTTCAAATACTTTTCCACTTTTACGTGTGCTCTAAGAGGCTTTAAAGAGAAAGAACTTAATTAGCGGACAAGTGATGTTTGAGCAAATTACACAAATTAATGTTTTCGAGAGCAGCTTCTATTTTTGTTTCTTTTTTTTCTGTTCTTATAAAGGATTTGATTTGAAAAAGGGGTTCTAAGGAAATTAAACAATTTACAAGCAGAAAAAAGGAGAAACAACTAGAGATTGTTACAGGCAACTAAATATGATGACAGATAATTAAATATAATTGGGGTCAGTAGGTCAAGAAATCAGATTAATTAAAAAAATTAAATTATTGATATTTATTTCCTCTCTTTTTAATTTCTTGGGATGCAAGATAAATGTCTCTAAAGAAATAGAAAAAGATTTAAATGTTTGAGTAAAAAGGCTTTTTTACGTACAGATTTTGATTTGGACTCTTGTTACCAGAGTTCAGCAATGAGTATTCGAAACGATGATTAGGTTCGAATCAAACTTATAATTTCTGATACTTATACGCATTCATACTTATTTTAATGTCATACTCATACTACTCATATTCGAATTTTGAAATACTCATGGTACTCATACTTAACAATACGCATGATGTTGTTGATTTCGACTCTCCTTACACTCAACATTTACAAGAATCACAAAATAAGAATGATTCGCCTACGAACACTACAATACTCACAAGAAAGTTGTGTGTTTGCTCTGATTCGAATCACTCGAATCATTTATGAGTATTATAAGTATTTTTCTAAATTTATGAATCTGAATGAGTAGGCGTATGAATCAAACATATTTCAAATGTTTATGAGACTTACTTATAAGTCAATGGTGTAGTGAATACGAGTGAATCCGAGTAGTTGGATTTCAATACTGTTGACTCACTCATTACAAAAATTTCATGAGTACTTATGAGTAGCGAAAAAGCGATTCATTGCTGATCTCTGCTTGCTACATATGGCAAATAGAAAAGAGAAACATTTTTAACAACAATTAATATTTCTGAATCTTTTCTTACTATTACTTGTTTGTTCAACTATAATATGTGCTGAGTGCTTGTGAAAGAAAGTACAACTTTATCTGTGTTTATGTAACCTAACATAATAGGTCATTACAAACTTTCAGTCAGAATTACAATCTAGTTTCTTACACCACCTATGTTGTGTGTAAATTTTATATATAAGTGGCGGTTTAAAGTCGACTCCGAACGACAAATTTTTAGAGAAACTTTTCATGGTAAATTTGTTTACTCTCAGAGTTTTTGCCAGAAATCTGCTGAGAGGAAAAATTTATCATACTTCGTTTTATGGGAGGCCTTTGGTTTGAACCGTGGCCTCACGTCTAATACGCGAACACACTACCTATTGGATTAGAGTGACTACTTATCGGTGTTTATGGTACTGATTTTTCTTACAAATCTTTTTTTTCTTCTCTTTTTGTTTAGCCGTTATTGCTTTGTAAACAAAACACTGCACGCGTATAATACATAGAAAAGCCTTTTTAGTTCTTGTTGCCTGTAAAAGAAAATAATATTTTCTTAAAGGTGTTCCTAACCCTATAAAAGAAAATTTAAACATGGTCAAACCAGAAATAAAATAAATTCGCAGAGTGGACTTTGTCACTCTCTGATAAGCGTTTCTTACTGAAGTTCTCTTTAGGTATTTGAAAAAGAATTCATTTTTTAACCGCTAAGGTGGCTCACGTATATGCAGAAATTTTTTGATGAGTAAAAGGAAGTCGCCGTAGTTTGGTAGGTAGTGCGTTGGCTTGTTAGACGTGAGACCACGGTTCAAAGCCCACATCAGACGTCTCCAACAAAATGAAATACGAAAATATATTTCTTCACCGACTTCCAGACCATACTCCAGACAACAACGCTGAGAGTATATAGAAATTGTCATGAAAAAGTTTCTCAAAGAAAAGTTTATTTAAAGAAGACTAAGTTGAAAGACCTACCACTCACATATAAAATTAACACACACAATATAAGTGATATGAGAAGCCAGGTCGCAATACTGACTGAAGGGTTGTAATGACCAATTATGTATGTGTGGTTGTAATAGAAGAGTAAGTCTAGTTATGACAGTTACACTTCACATTTGGGTTAAGAATTAATAGCAGAATTTTTGCTTTGTTTGAATAATTTGTGGCTCAAATATTTTCAAAATTTTTTTATAATCCCACTGACCCAACACTTGTTTTACATGCTTATCAAAACTGATTCTGAAAATATGAATAAGACTTGCAAGCCATTCATAGATAGTTACATGCCTGATGTCCGTTTGGGTTGTGCATATAACAACAGAAACATGTTGCATACAGGGCATATGCAGCAGTAAGACCGTGTTAATGTTGTAACAAAAAAATTTGAAAAGAATACAGGCATCGAATCACACATACACCAATACACGCTAAAAAAAAAAGTGCTCTAAACTTTCTGTAAAAAAAAAGAAAAACTGTTTGATGTATATTCCAAAAGGATAAAGAGTGAAGAGAGAGGAGGTAAAGGCTAAAACCATAGTAAATTAATAAAACATTCCGTATACTTTTGTACGTTTTTGTTTAATTTTTAATTTCGTCACACTTTTTTCACCCAGTGTGTTTGACTATTTGTAGTCACTTTATCTTTGAAACATGTTTCTGGGATTGTTTTACGTTTTCAGTATCAGGTTTTCGTATTTCTTTTGTCTGTTGCTGTTCATTTTTCTAGTATAAAATTTTTTTGATTTATTTACGTTTTCCATGTTGATGTTATTGATTTTTTAATAGACCAACTAAACGAAATCATTTTCAAAAGTTAAAAAAAAAAAACGAGAAACAATTCTGATAAAATGCTGTATCATTAAAGAGTATCTGCAGCATTATTATGATGCAACAGCTGAAACCACTTCAAGTTTTAAACTACTCCTGCCGCTCTAATTAATACATTTGCCTCGTCTAAAACATTTTTGGTTTCATAAAGTGCTTCAAATAGGGGGAAAACTAACTTTCAGGAAACGAAAGTTAAGTTTTTAATAAAAAGTTTTTAAAACAAAATTAAATTTGGGAAATAACCAATTTAACCAGGAGTATTAAGGAAGTGCTTAGAGATGGAAACTTGGCAAGAGTAAAATAAAATTGCCATGAAAAAGTTACGCAAAAACCTGTCGCTCGGTGTTGGCTGTAAACTGTAGGCTTGCCACTCATGTGTAAAATTAACACACACAACATAAGTGGTGTAGGAAGCTAGGTTATAATCCTAACTGAAGAGTTGCAATAGCCATTTATGTATGTACATGGGACAGCAAAAGTCTTAATACGCCAAAATATTTGGACAAAAAAAGGTCCCCACATGCTTAATACTCTTGCACAAAGTCCCCATATGACTTCAAGAGAGTATTTAGGAGATCATTTGAAAGTTACGGTTACGTAATCGCTAAACCTCAAACAAAAGTCAACCGAAAAACTTGCTAATGGTGCCACTAGAAAACACTAAACAAAACTTGTACATTCAATTCCAAATGGGTTAAATGGACTGTTTGACCTTAAGGGATATTCTAATAAATGCAAGGGATAGGTTTTAGGTTTAGGTTTAGGTCTGAGTGGTAGCTCTGATATCACAAAGCTCACTTGTGCACGTATAGCGGCCCGTTGTGATGCCACGAGTGAGCGCAAGCCCTGTACTGAACAATTTCCACCAAAATCAGGGAAGAGGAAGAAGTTAGTCAGCGCAAAAGCGCGACTACCCTACACTGGAAAACTAGCCCCAAAGTTTGATGAACGAAGCTATATCCTTGATATCAATAGATGAAAGCTTCGTCAAGCTGACAAGAAATGGGGAGCCAAATAACCTATATCTGCACCTCGCAAGAGATGGGCACTGACAAAGAAAGTGGATAACAGTCTCCTCTTCCTCAGTGGGTCTGCATCCACGGCAGAAGTCGTTAAATGGGAGCCTCATTCTCTTCGCGTGTCTACCCATAACGCAATGACCTGTAAACACGGCCACTGTGGTTGAGATAACGTCACGACCAAGACCAAGTAATTGGTTGGTACGCCTTCTATCCATCAAGGGCCAGGTGAGTCTAGCGGTGGAGCAGGGCTCCTCATTGACCCAGGAGAGGTTCGCTCCCGAAAGAATTTCCGCGCAATGTCCAACTTGACTGAGGCAAGTGGCATACCCAATTCAATTGAAGAGGATTCCGGAAGGAGCGCATCAGCTCTGGCGACCTCTTCGGTCCTACAGTTTCCCGGATTGTTACTGTGCCCGGGTACCCACACCAGTGAGACACTGGTGAAGCGTCCAGAAAGAAGATCGGGACAGCGGCGACATTTCCTAACGACCCTAGATTTATTCACGAAACCCGATAGAGATATTATCGCGGCCTGACTATCAGAAAATACCAAGATGCGAGTGAAAGGAGCACCGTTGACGAGGATCCATTGAGCGGCCCGGTAAATTGCCGTCACCTCCGCCTGAAATACTCTGCAGCAGTACGGCAGACGGAGAGAAATGTTGAGGTTCAGTTTCCCAGAGTAGACACCGCTTCCAATCCCAATATCGAGTTTAGACCCGTCGGTATATATACCCAGGACTTCCGGGGGGACAACCGTATTAGGATCCCAATCGTCCCTACTCGGAGTCAGAAAGTGAAAACCCCTGTCGAGACAATATTCAGCAGAGAGACAGTCGATGTTCACGGGAGCCCCTGGATCAACCTCCAGAATAATGGCGTGACCAAAAGGTACAATGTGCCAACGAGACAGGGCATTAAGTCTAGTCGCAGCAAACTTAGGGAGCCAGTTGAGCATTGCGAACAAGGCTTTCGTGGGAGCAGAGCGCCAGTTATATAAATAACAAGGGATAACATTTTCATATATTAGGCCTTTGAATTTTAAATTTACTCAGGGTTCTCCATGTTTTATGAAAAATATTAAAAAATTGTTTGTTTTATAATAAAACAGAAATAAATTAATAAAATAAATACTCGTATATAAAATATAAATTTTTATACAAACTTTTGGCTAAAATTCATGAAATTGCTAAAATATATTGCCGTACTAAGACTTTTGCTGTCCACTGTATACGTATTGGTTGTACTTCTAAGATTATTTGAAAAAAATTACCAAACATGCCATCATACTTATTGGCATTTAGTTTTTTTTTAAATAAAAGAGAAAAAATTTAATTTATTTTTTAATTAAATGCATAAACAGTTAATAGTTTGTGGCCAAAAGGAAATGTTGTTGTCACTTAGAAATGTTTTTTGAAATTTATTATAAAATTTTTACATTCATTCGATATGTTGTAACACATCAGCATCAATTAAGGCAATAATTGAAATTTTATCTGTTTTGAAGTGTGTTTGAATTGAAAATAAATTTCAATTTGCATTAATTTTTAATTAATTTATTCAATTTTAATTTAAATCATTTCCATTAGATGATGAGATTTTCCCAATTTTTTGTTTTTTAAAGCGAACGTGTCCTTGGGATGAATTCAAATAACTACTCATTTACCACAATAGAGGCATGAAAATGGAAACAATTTAAATTTAAACAAATTATTCCTCATAAAAAATTAAGTAATTGGCCATTTCCGAGACATCATTATCAATGGCAACAGCAACAACTTTATTTAAAATCGCCATCATTAAGTAAAGAAAACTTTGATTGAAAAGTAAAACAGAGAAAAAAAATCTTGAAAGCAACACAAGAAATTTTAATGAGCAACAGTAGCAGTAACTTAAAAGCTATCAGCGCGCCATCATATTTCTTCGGTCTACCTAACTGGTCTACCTCTGTTGCCACAACAACCACTTCTATTTCCACGGAGCTACTTTAAAATACAACGACACTCTTGCTATTGGACACACGATAAATTTACATGCTAAG
Organism: Sarcophaga subvicina; assembly: GCA_936449025.2. Classification (NCBI taxonomy): domain Eukaryota; kingdom Metazoa; phylum Arthropoda; class Insecta; order Diptera; family Sarcophagidae; genus Sarcophaga; species Sarcophaga subvicina. The sequence continues at coordinate 29,529,782 of OW388084.2, forward strand.
CTTCTACATCCTGGAAAAACTGGCAGCAACAACAAAAAAATTGTTGTTGTACCCTCAGGCAGAACAACAACAAAATTAATATCTAAGATGGTACCTACTATTTAATGCTATCATGATTTTTTACAGGCTACTTTAGTGGGTTGTAGTCGCCGTAGTTTAGTAGGCAGTGTGTCGGCTTATTAGACGTAAGGCCACGGTTCAAATCCCAAGTCAGACATCAAAACGAAAATATGAAAAAAAAATATTTCTTGCCTCTCAGCAAATTACTGGCAAAAACTCTAAGTATAAATAAAATTGCCATGAAAAATTTTCTCAAAAATCTGTCGTTCGGAGTGGACTTTAAACTGTAGGTCCCGCCACTCATGTACATATAAAATTAACGCACACAACATAAGTGTTGTGGGAATCTAGGTCGTAATACTGACTGTAGGATTGTAACGACCAATTATGTATGTATGTATTAAGGTTCGCAAGAACACGAAATTTTTCTGTTGCTACAGAAATCTTTTGCTCAGCAACGATGATAGTACCTCTACAACGTACGGGTATCACAGCGGCCTTTCTTCTAACATTCAAGCTAATCCGATGTCAAAAATATATCACATTTAATGGCGACTAGGCATGACATTGCTACTCCTTCCTAATTTTTTTTCCGAAAGTAGTAACTCAATAATTATAGGCATTGACCTGCTAAATTTTAATCTTTAATCTGGGGAAATAACTGGTGTTCGACTATAGGGAATATTTTTTTAATTTATAACTTAACATTTGTTGTAATTTATAGCTTTTGTCGAAAATTTTTTGATTTAATTGTTTCATTCTAATAAATTGCACCGTAGGAAAATATATTTAATTTTTTTTTTGATCTAAATTTGTAGGTTATTTAGAAAATATGTGCCACAAACATTTAAAAAATATTTTGTATATTCAAAGTCAAAATATTTATATATTTATTACAACAATTATACTTCTCTGTACTCAATACATACTCATTGTTGATTTATTTATTTATTTTGCAATTTATTCTATGTGAATAATTTAAACTCCATGTTTTTCATATTCATGGCAAAGATAGGATATATTTTCGAGATGACATATGTATTCATATACCTGCAGTATTGAAATAAATAATAGGGACATATCAACATTAAATATTTTCTTACATTTTTATTTGAAATACTTTTTTGTTCAAATCGTCTGCATAAAAATTATAAAAAATAGGAAAATAAAAATGCTTTCATATATATTCACGGTACCCACTTGACACCGCTGGTGCATTGTGTTTTTATTCCTGTGGTGTGCTGTTTTCTGCTAATGTGTCCCATACGTATATACATAATTGATTATTACAACTTTCAGTTAGGCTTACGACCTAGCTTCTCTCACCACTTATGTTCTGTCCGTTAATTTTATCCCTAAGTGGCGGACCTGTAGTTTAAAGTCGACTCCGAACGACAATTTTTTATTTACTCTTTGAGTTTTTGCCAGAAATATGCTGAGAGTAAGTCGCTGAAGTAATATTGTTTCGTATTTCGTTTTGTTGGAGATGTCTGGCCTCGCGTTTGAACCGTGGCCTCACGTCTAATAAGATAACACACTTTCAAATGGACTACGGCGACTTCTGTTTTATTTTAAGTTCCCTTAACTACGTACCTTTTTTAAGTAAATTTTTTAAATAGTTTCTTTTTTTTCATTATAGCACTTCAAAGAACCGTTAAAGAGGAGGTAATTTACATCTGTGTAGTAGGGTCCACTGTAGCCCAAAGTTCACCGCTCAAAGACATACATATGTTGAGTGATAACATAAATAAAAAAAAAGAAAGAGAAAGGGGGCTTGAAGATGTAAAAATTTGTAAAAGAAAATTCCACTGCAAAATATTTATGACAGGACATATTTAATACCGTCATCAAAAATGTAACGCTGAAAAGCACTGTATTTTGTTTTTGTTGATGCAGCAAAACGAAGGAAATGGAAATAAAATTTACAGAATACAATTAAAAAAACACGCACACTGTCTACTAAACTAGTGGATCCCAGAGATATCTTAATTTCCAGGTTATTTTATTTGTTTTTAGGATTTCAGATAATATTTAGGTGGGAATAAATTATAATTTACAAAAATAAGACAAATATTAATGAAATGAATTAATGAGTATGAAATCTTTTTTAATTTGAAAGAAATTAACAGTGAGTTTCAAAAATAAATGTACAGAACATAAAATAACTTTATATATTGTTGAGAAAGAAGAAGTTGTTCCTATTATTTCTTCCAACACTGTATATTCGATTCATTTTTATTTTTTTACATTTATTCTATTGTAGAATTTGTTTATTTTGTTAAACTTGTGTTCATAGAAAATATATCAGTGTTGCTCTTTTTATGTTTCATTAAAAAATGCAAAAAAAAAATCTAATTGAGTAGAATATAAGCCATGACAAAATAATATGTTTCTGGAATTTAATTGACAAATTACAAGCAAAAAAAAAAACAAATTTAATCCCAGATTGATATAGAATTTCTGAAGAATGTAATTCAATTGTAATCGTAATCATGTTTTTATTACCTGGCTTAGAACGCTTATTCAAAAAGTTAACAAATTCGTTGGCAATAAAATTACGAAATTACATGATAAAAACAACATACTCGTACATATTTTAAATTTTAAAACATATACAGTGAGCGTCAAAAGAAACTGTACATTATGAATAAAATTCTAACAACCAACAAACTCAACTTTTATCACTTAAGGAGAGTGCCCGAAAAAATTTGACAATATTTCGTAAATTTTTTTGTTTCAATTTTAAAAACTGGCAATGAAACAATTTTAAATTAAAAATATTTATTACTGTATATTTTTTTTTAATGAACAGTTTCTTTAGACACTCACTGTATATATGTTCATGAGAGATTTAACTTAAAATTTTTCCAATTTTTCATATCAAACATTCCTTTTAACGTGTGGTTTGGTGGTTAATGAATTTGGTGGTTGTTACAATTTTATCCGTAGTGTACAGTTGCTTTTGACGCTCACTGTAAATACTTTCATAAGAGATTTCACATAAAATTGCAATTCCAATTCAAAATAATGTCTGGCATTCATTTAAAATTAGAATTTGACTGGCATAGTGCAGAGTCAGTCTACATAGCCTCGAGATATTTGTAGTCAAATAATTTGTATTATTATACGTATTATTGTTATTGCGTATACAGCATATGTAATGTTCTTGTAATTATTGTTGTTGGTTGGTTAAATTTATTTCATGTAAAAACCACAAACAACAGAAAAGTCTGGCGCATGTAAATCTGTTTGAAATTAAATCAGGGAATTCATTAACCCTCTAAGGTGTTGTGTTGTGTATATTAGAAAAGTTTCTATTCATTGAAAATAAAAATTTAATAAGAAAAGTTTTTTAATAAAAAGAATTATAAGAGGAAATATTTGATTTGATATAATAAAAGGGTGAACAAAATCTTTACTACGAATTATATCTCGTTTCTATTTCGTGGTGGTACACTAGCAAGCTAAGCAAATATTGAGACCCTGAGAAACTTGGTACTCTAAACCCTTTGATGTTTCATTGCACATTGGTTTAAAATCGATTTTTTCTGGCCAAAATTATTTACGGCGAGAATATAATAGTTTTTTGTTAATATTTGAATTATTATTAGTTATTAATATCATATTTTGTCAATTCTGTGAAATTTAATTAAAAACCTACTTTTGGAATGTCCAGTCGAAGACCAAGCTGTGTCCAGAAGCCATTTTCAATTTTCTTTCTGACACTTTTTCCTGATCCTTGTCATCCCTAATTTGCCATTTTTTTATTTCGCAGTTATATCCCAAATGTAATAAAACTCGAAAAACCATATACGGCAGTGAAGCGGGCTTAGGCCATATTTCAGATTACTTTCTTTTGGCTTAAATTTATCAGATTTGTAATTTTTTATTTCAATGAAATCTTTAGAAGTAGCACCACATATAGGACATGAAAAATTGGATCTGGTTTCTGTAAGGACGTTTAAAACTTTTCCATCTGTAAGGAATAATCTAAATGTTGTATCTATTGTTTTTGAATCGTCTATGCAATTTTACTGGAGCCAAATTTTTAATTTCATTATCCAAATCGGAATTTTAATTTAATATTGCCTCTCTTGTTTCCTTTAAAAATTCTAATTTCAAAAGCTTACAAAACCGAGTGGATTGGGTTGTTATGTTACACCATAATGGTCTTTGTGATGTATCCAAAAGTCTTAAGGGTATTACTGTTGTTGCAAAAAGACTTGAATCACTAATATGGGATGAGCTTGGTTCCAGAAGTCGTTGTTTAAACTGAGCTTGACCAGTACTTCCATCGAATCCATAGCTCAGAATTAACTCTGCTTCCTTTAGGACAACAGCTAAGTCTTTTTCTCCCTTTTTACGAGCATGCTATTTCCGAATTTTGTTTTTTCACTGGACAAAGTTGGACATTTTTTTAAAAGTTTAAATTTATGGAAAAACAAAATAATAATTGAATGCGCGAATATGCATGTAAACAACACGTTATTTCTATGTTTATTTATTTTTTTTTTTAACTTTTTATTTTACAATTAGTTAATACATACCATAAACTTTACTATCCATTAAAAATATTATTTTTAACTTTTTAATTTCATTCAAAAACACTATTTGACCAACTACTTAAATTAAACTACTTGCACTTGATTATTCAACAATAGTAAAAAGTTCTATGTTTGTCGCTCTGTAGACTAACGGTAAATACCGGTTTAGAAAAACAAAATTTATTTTCTGATAACTTGAAGTGTTGTCTATCATGCTGTATTAAAAAATTTACAAAAAACGAAAATTAAAAAATTACATTTTGGCCAAAAAAACTGAATTTTAAACCAATATGCATTGATATGAATGACAACCTCTTGACATCGCTGGTCTCTTGAATTTTTATTCCTGTAGTCTGCAGTTGGATGCAAATGGATGTCATACACAGATACATAATTGATCAATACAACCCTGATTACGTCCAAGTTTCTCATACCACTTATGTTGTGTGTGTTAATTTTATACTTGCCTGCAGAACCAACAGTTTAAAGTCGACTCAGAACGACAGATTTTTGAGAAACTTTTCATGGCAATTTTTTATTTACTCTCAGAGTTTTTGCCAGATATCTACTGCGAGGCAGTCACCGAAGAAATATTTTTTCATATTTCGTTTTGTTGGAGATATCTGACCTGGGGTTTGAACCGTCGCTCTATGTCTAATAATAGCGGCGACTTTCTCTCAGCAGATTACTGGCAAAAGCTCTGAGAGTAAATAAAAAATTGCCATGAAAAGTTTCTCAAAAATTTGTCGTTCTGAGCCAACTTTAAACTGTAGGTCCCTCCACTCATGTATAAAATTAATGCACACAACATAAGTGGTGTGGGAAGTTACGACGTAATCCTGAGTGAGAGATTGTAGTGATCAATTATGTATGAATGTTGTGGAATTATGTATGTGTATGTAAGAGCTCCAATGTTTTTCGAATTCCAAAAAAATTTTGTTTTTTTTAAACTCCATCCATCCATTTATGAATGAATATGTTTTATTATCTAATTTATTGTCTTTACTTTCTCCAAATGATTGACTGAATTTGCCATAGATTGCCTATAATGACGCATGAATAGATAGATATTGTGCCGCTTATCGTAGGACCACATGTATAAGCGATTTTGCATAATGACGAATCATGAGAATAAAATTATTTCGTTAAAGGAAGCCATAATAGGAGAAAATTTAATTTTAAATGAAAACGTTGTAAATGGGATGCTAGTGAAGGGTATTGGTATTCAATTTCAATTTCATTCGAATTCAACTAAATCATCCATCCCCTACCATAATCTGATTATGTGTGCCATGTTATGTAATATGCTGAAATGAATCGTTTTTCAGATGAAATTCATTCAACATATTCGTTTCGACATACTGACATTGATATGCTTAAATTGACTGAGTTAAAATATTTAAAAAAATTTAAAATTCATTTGAATTTCAGTTGTTGGCAGGCAGCTCATATAATTATTCATACTCTAGTATGAAAGGTATTGAAAATGAAGTTGAAATTGATAGAATGAGTTAAAGAGGCAGCATTTGATTATATTAGAAAGTGTATATACATACATGGACATATAGGAAGAATGATTTTTGTTTTTCTTTTTTCTAGAGAACTGACGTGTACCCGCCTTTCTCGGCGAACACATCCGTTATTGTGGTCGATTGGCCAGTGGATCGCACATAGCATTGCAGACAAAATTCATTCTTTAGCCGAACTATTCGTATGTGGAGGAACTTCCTTCCTGCTAAGATATAATTCCTGAGAATATTCTAGTCGTGGGTAACGTAAATGTGCCTCAGTAAAATTGTCGAAATCATTTTGGTGAGTACGTTAATAAGCAAAATTGCCCTGTTTGGGGCTCAGAAAACTCACGTTCAGAAGCCAATGCACCTATTACGCGGCTTGTGGAGTAAGGGTCTCAATGGCCTACATTTCTTTAAAAATGAGGACGACGCAACGATTAGGGCCAACGGAGGTACCTATCGCAACATGATAACCGATTTTTTTGTAACCGCTCATCATGGTATTGATGTGAACCATGTTTGGTTTCAACAGAATGGTGCAACTTGCCATACATCTCAAGCTACAAGCGATTTATTACGTCAAACATTTGATGGCCGTTTAATTAGTCGAAATGGTGATGTCAATTGGCCGCAAAGAAGCTGCGATTTGACACCGTTGGACTATTTTCTGTGGGTCGCGGTTAAAGAAGAATGTTCTGCCGACAAAACAGAGACAATTGAGCATTTGAAGGCCAACATTCGTAATGTCATTGCCGAATGTGCAATATGGTGGTTCGAAAAAGTGCACGAAAATTGGTCCTATCGAATGAGGTACTGTGAGGCCAGTTGCGCCAGCCTTATGAATATAATAATATTCCATTCCTAACCGGAGCAATCGTACTTCCCACCATATATTACCACTTATGTCACTTATGTTTTAAAATAACCCCGCACCACCATCATCAATTTAATCTCGGAATATTGTAAAGAATTTTTTTTAATTTGATTTTTTTCGGATAAATTGCATTCTGTTGCAACCGAAGAAATCAATTTATATGTTTATTCAATTATTTTTATGGAATTTTATATTTTGTTGCCGATTATTGCCACATCATAAATATAAAAACGTAATTAAAAAAAAATCTGGCCTAGAAATTTAAAAACATTTCAATGCATTTATGCCACTGACAAGCAATTTTCGTTATATTCGGTTCGGTTACCGCTTTTATAGATTTTCAATTTTTTTTTTGATTTCAAAAATAAAATGTTCGTGTTTCTGTTGCGAAAAGGAACAGGTACACCAATCAGGTTTTATTATTTATTTTGGTTGTGTTCCTTTTTTTTCAAAGGGGCTACAAACTTGCTTTAAATTACAGAGTGATATAAAGTAGGGTCTCCCCTAAAAACAAACAATTTTTGAAGGTCATGATCCTGTTAATAAATTTCTTCTTACAAATAATGTTGCTTTCGGCATACATTTCAAATATCTTGTCTTTGTATTTAATTGAATGCAAGATCTAAGGAGTAAATTAAGCAACTGCTACTAGTGAAGTGGGTAGCATGTATATATGTATATGGAGCTAAAACTTACATACATAGATACATACATAATTGGTCATTACAACCTTTCAGTCAGGATTACAACCTAGCTTCTCATCCCACTTATGTTGTGTGTGTTAATCTTATACACGAGTGGCGGGACTTACAGTTTAAAGTCGAGTTCGGACAACAGATTTTTTTGAGAAACTTTTCATTGCAATTTTTTGTTTACTCTCAGAGTTTTTACAAGAAATCTTCTGAAAGGAAATCGCAGAAGAAATATTTCTTTGTATTTCATTTTGTTGGAGATGTCTCTCCTGGGGTTTGAACCTTGGCCTCACGTCTAATAAACCAACACACTACCTACTAGACTAAGGCAATTTCTGGGGCTAAATCTTTGCGTGTTGTATGCCTTATTTCTAATTTCTTAAGCCCAATAGCGTAGTAGCAAGTTGGCTAAGAAAACTGTTTACTAAGTCTTGATGCTGTATACTAAGCAACAATCACTATCAGGGTCCGTCCACATCTCAGTGTATGCTATGCATGTATATGACGTGCGTGTTAGTTTCAGAAATCTTGAAGAAAGTACTCAAATAATCTCTTTACCAGGTAGCAGTTAAAGCACTTCCGATCATTTTAAACTTAAACTCCGACGAAAAGTGAGTTTAAAGCCTCAGACTTAAGGATAGTCATCACAATGTTATATATTTGAATGTGAGTCTAAGGGCCATTATTACAACTTGGCGTTAAAGTTGGGTTTAGTTAAATGTAACTTTAGCTAAAGTGAACTTTAAAGTCACCTTTAACTTATTTTCTTTAAAGTTTGAAAGTTAACTTTTTCAAAAATATGGCAGTGCCGGAGCAATGTCGATAAAACTGTTCAAATTAAACAAGTTTTATTTAAACACAATGGCAACGACAGGCATCTTTTTTTTGTTGTATTTGCTTACTTTGTTTATATTTGAAGTTGCCATATTAAAAATAATATATAATATGGCAAGTGCAGACATAAACTTAACTTTAAAAGTTAAAGATAGGATGATCCTCCCTTTAGCTTAACGCTAACTTCTGCCTTATTGTCCACTTATAATAATGAAAAACAATTTAACTGCTCGTTAAAATTCTCCCTTTAGTTAATGGCAAGTTTTAATAATGGCCCTAAAAAAGGTTCGATATCTTGAGGTTTAAAGTGATCTAGCAACATTCCCACTCTTCCTCATAAATGCGGCTTTACAATAATTATACTTTGGGTTCCTAACACGTCTTTCTTTATTGCTTGCCACGTCTAAGTTGTTCTTCTATAGTTATAATGGACGAATTGAATTCCATTGTATTTCATAATCATTACTAAGACTGTCTATGAGTTGTATAAACATTTTAAAATAATTTTACGTTTATGGGTACAGCCTAAATATTTGCATATGCATTGCGTGTATTCATTGCATAGCATACTCTGTGTGTATGATGCTCATAATACATACGTTATTTAACGTTGTCAATATTTATTCGAGATTCAATTGTGTTTCTGCCACTTTGCTGTTTGTGTTTCAAATGGATTTGTATACAAGTTTGGTATGCAAAATATTAAACAACACTCAAGAGGAAATTAATAGCACAACTCAATTATCGATGCCATATACCTCTTGCAAACATTACCAGCCATATTAATCTAGGCTGGAAAGTCGAATATGATATGACTTGATAGAGAAGACCAAACAGAAAGAGAAATTATGATACAAACTTTATTTTAGAGCCAGTAATCCTGACTGAAGGGTTGTAGTCAACAACTGTGTACTCGTATGTATATATGTTTGGCGTACAAGATCCTTCCGCAAAATCTTCCATAAAGTGGATGGACACAGATCCAATTCCTGTACTCGATGGCGGACGGACTCATTCGGGTCTTCCTCAATGCTACGCTCTACAGCAGCAATAGCTTCTTCTGTATGCACCGTACAGCGTCTCTGGGGATGCGAGTTATCAATAAGAGTAAACGTGGTGCGAAAACGTTCCATGGTTAATCGAATTAACTGCTCTGATGGACGATTTTGTCGACGATAAAATGGACGTAGTGCGCGATACGTTTCCGCACAGAACCATTATTTTCGAAATAAAATTGCACTATTTGCAAGCGTTGTTCAGGCGTGAGTCTATTCATGATGAATTGCCAAACCAAACTGAGAATAAATCACTTGACAGCTGTTAAATCTGTCGCCATCTTGAAAAGTAATGCCAATTTAAAGTTCAATACCTCTGTAAAAAACACCCTTTACAAAGAAATTTTGCATAAAAGGAACACGTACTACGAACAACACGTATTATTTCCATGAGTATTTCCGTGGTTTGTAGAAATTTTAATTTTATATGGGATTTAAAATCACTTGTTTATCTTTTAATAGATATTCTATATAGACGTGAGGGAAAACTAATTTACATCCCTTCTCTAAGGCTGTAAAAAACAAACTCGTAATATAAAAATCATGTTTAATAAACATAAACTACATACAGGGTGGTTGAAAATATTTTCTCCAACTTAACATAGTTAAAGACAGTGTGTGGAAAGTCCAGAAATTTAAATTGATTTCTATTTTCACAAATGCTTCAAATTCATATTGCTTTCTAGTCCCATGTAAGAACGTCTATATGAAAGTAGTATTTATTGAATTCAATTATTTTTATATGGGATTTCTTTATATCATATTACACAACATGTGTCGGTTTTCTATTGTCACAGCTAAAAACTTCTTTTCATGTAAATAATTTTTAAGATTCTTTAATTGAGTGTTTAATGAGCGTTTTGCTTACAAACAAATTACAAAAACTTTATGTCGATTAGTTTAAAGCGCAATTACATACTTTGCAGTTTAACTTTCCTTTAACATAACATAACCTTTACTGTATAAGTCAAGGCTGTTGATTTTTTATAAACAAGTTAACTAAGGCGTCTCTTCTAAAGGATGATTACTCTCAGAGTTCTTGTCAGAAATATGCTGAAAGGTAGATGCCGACGAAATATTTTTTCATATTTCGATTTTTTTGAGATGTCTGACCTAGGGTTCGAACCACAGCCTCACGTCTAATAAGCCACTAGACCAAAACTTACTAGTCTAGTTACCAAGAGTTAAGTGGTAGTTATTGGTAGACACTGGTAGATACTTTTAGATACTTGTTGGTCTTGACTCAACTGGTCTATCTCTTCTATCTTTATAAAGGGCTCCCTTTATACTATAAACACAATAAACGCAATTCAGCAATTCTCTCAAAAAAGAATACTTGGGTGTACCTGAAAGTGATTACTTTAAGGACAACGCGAAAACAAGTCAAGTTTTTGCTGCTTTGCTTTTAGGCTCATTTCTATTTGTATTCGCAGCAATGAAGGAATTAGTACTCACAGTTCAAGGATTTGTGCTTGACAATGCGAGGATTAATGCTGTCAATACAATAACATGCATGTAATAGATGTTTTAAAAATGCAAAGTATGAAATATAACGCGAAAGTACTTTTTAGTGGCAAGGGTGCCAAAAAATGAATGAATTGTTTACTTATTCATTTGTTTTGCTTATGCTTTGCTGCTGCTGACCTTTATTATAATTTACACGCATGCAGCACAGGCTGCAACTGCAAAATTGTTGTGCTGGCCGCATTGCGTTTATTGTGTTTATAGTATTAATTATGCATATGCGGAAGTAAATAAAGATTTGTTACGTTAACATCTTTTCCTTCCATGTGGAGATGCTATCAGTATTTATTTGTAATTAATTTTACGTTCTTTTTTCTGTATTAAATTTAATTTTGCTTTGTTAATTGAAATCATTATTGGCATTCTCCAACCTAATTAAACTTTAATTCACTATAGCTATTCCATGTTCAATAGCTCCTTCAATTTTTCCACTCTCTTAAAGGAGTTATTATAACACATGTTTTATAACAAATTTAATTAATTTTATTACTCGTCCAACTTTTACTTTCAGGTGCTCCAGTTGAAAAAATGTCTGCATAATTTTGTTTTCCGATTCAATGTGGTGCTGATAGCGCTGTTGGTACTCTGTTAATCTAATGAAAAAAGCGACAATAAATTATTAACGAATCATTGCATATTTATAACAATTTTACACCAGCAACAACAGGAACGGTAATATGACAAACCATTACAACATTGCCACTAGCAACAACAATTGCTTTTTTTCTGTTACTTGTTTTTCAATAAATAATTCTCAAGCTTTAAAAGTCATTAAATGTTCAATGTAAAGTAAAATTTAATTTATTTTGTTCGAAGGAAAAAATTTATTTTCATTCTCATTGATTTTCATTGATTTTCAATTGAAATTATTTTTACACTTTCCTCTGCTCTATTTCAGTTGTTGTTGTTGTTGTAATTTTTCATTTCCAATTAATGTTTATTAATTGATGTGAAAATTAAATTAATTTTATTTACTATTGACTGCATGAGTAAACACATGCAGTAGTAAGTGAATATATCGATTTATTTGTATTTATCGATAATAATATTCCTGTCAATACATTAATTTAAACATGAATTGTATTCATTTTGCAAAGAATTTTTCAAACATTTTTCATTAAAAAATTAAATACAATTAATTCTGTAGTAAATCATTGAAGGTGAGAAGCTCTGTTGAACCCAGAATATATAGGGTGTGTCATTTAAACAGTTTAAATTTAAAAATGCAATTAAATCCCAAAAACGGTTTGAAATTTTTGGCCAAATTTATTTCATTGTTGTGAAGTACAATTGTTCCGGTTATAAATGGAATATTATTTCATTTATATGACTGTAGTAGCTGGCATCACAGTACCTCATTCGATTGGACTCAATTGTCTCTGTTTGTGGTCATAACACCTTTCTTTAACGGCGCCACACAAAAATTAGTCCAACGCAGTTTCTTGGCGGCCAATTGACATCATCATTTCAGCTAATTATGCGGCCATTAAATGTTTGACGCAATAAATCGATTGTGGCATGAAATGTGTGTCAAGTTGCACCGTCCTGTTGAAACCAAATATCGTTTACATCAATACCTTGAAGTGCGGGTACGAAAAAATCGGTAATGTTGCCTCCGCTTAATAAGCCGCACCAAACAGTTACTCATAATGAGTGCATTGGCTTCTGTAAGACCACGTGTCGGTTTTTGAGCCCCAAGTACGGCAATTTATTATTATTTATTAAGGTATCCACCAAGATTCAAATGAGCTTCAACGGAAAATATGACTTTTTTGCAAAATCGACACCATTGTGCAGTTACTCGTTGGCCCAACAAATCCCAACGTTTCTCAAGTGTAAATCGCTTTATTAAGTTCAGTGGAATTAATATACTAAATTTTGTAGCAGAATAGAATGGCATAAGTATTGCCAGATTCGAAATACCCGATGGTTCATATCTATAGATGACCCACCCGATACAATACTCATATGTGTGTCTATATATATGTCATGGTTTCGATGCTTTCCTTTTGCTTCTTTTAACAATTTTTTTTTTCATTTACAACTAATCTGCAGAGAATAGCACTAACTTATGCAATGCATTGTTTGGTAAAAATAAATTCTAGGAAGGAAAAGTAATTACATTTAAATGTAGGCGGCTAGACAATGAACTCATTTTTAATGCATTGTGCGATACTCCAGTCAATTGTCCACAATATTGAAAACGTAGGATAGGCTCAGAAATAGCATTAGCATTTCATTATACTATAGCAAATAAAACAAGAATGTTGTATTGAATCTCAAGCATTCCTATCGTGCTGGCTGACATCATGCATAAAGTCCTTTCAAAAACAAGAAACATTACATGACGTCTTTCACTCATACTTAAAGTAAATCATTTACAAGTAAAATGGAGCGTCGTGAAAGGATTAATGCGATGTTGAGATGAATAGACAGAGAGTTGCAGCATCAGGCATAGCAAGTATTTTTGTCGGCCACGTTGCTGCTACACATTTGGGCTTAAGAAATTTGAAATGTTGTGTAAAACAGGTTTAGTTTTATCCCCAGAATTCGCCTTTGGCTAGTAGGTAGTGTATTAGCTTATTAGACGTAAGAGCACGGTTCAAACTCCTGGTGGTGAAAAATATGTCAGGAGTCAGGAGAACTCTGAGTAAATTTAAAATTCAAAAGCCTAATATATAAAACTGTTATTCTCTGTATTTAGTAGAATGTCCCTAAAGGTCAAACACTCCATTTAAGCCATTTGGAATTGAATGTACAAGTTTTGTTGAGTTTTTTCTGGTGTCACCATGAGCAAGTTTTTGATTCACTTTTGTTTAAGGTTTAGCGATTACGTAACCGTTCTTTCAAATGATCTCCTAAATACTCTCTTGAAGTCATAACGGAACTTTGTGCAAGAGTTTTAAGCCTGTGGGGACTTTTTTGCCAAAATATATGGCCGTACTAAGACTTATGTTGTCCACTGTTGTCCAATTGGCAAATTTATGAAATCCAAGTACGTAGTTTAGTGACTCTTAAACTATCAAAAATAATGCGGAAATTTTTTGTTTTTTCTTCCTAATAAACATCACATATTGTAATTATTATTCAATTCCCATCACAAAAAATGTAATTAAAAGCAAATTAAAACACTCAAACATAAATAATGTTGTCTATAATTGAGGTTATTTGCTTACACTAGCAAATAATAGAATATCTGTTCATTCTATCTGATCATACAGTCAAAGAAAAAAGTTTACATACACCGCTGATTTTTGTCAAATTAAAAAAGATGTTAAGCAGTTACAATTAAAAATGTTTAAAGACAAAATAGAATATAAAAAAATTTAACATGGAAATGATTGGAAAAAAACAAAAACATTTGTGGGAACAAAGTCTACATAGAACAGTGTATGTAGACTTTTTTCTGTGACTGTATGTTTGCTAAAGGAAACATATGTAATGTCCAACTCAATGATATTTTTATTCTAGAAAATCGATTATTTGTTACAAACAAATCAAAACCGATTTCTTATATATTAGCATACATATAGCAATACACATACATGTACACTAATACATAAAAATGTATTTGTCTATAAAAGTTTGTATGTACGAATTATTGCGGACGTATTTGTGTGTCCATCATGAAACTGTTTAATGAATTATTGTTTTGTACATGCAAATGAAGTTTGCATTACATTATGCACAAGCATTTGTCTGCCTCGTCACATTGTGATGATACGAGTATTGTTTCCTACACTGTTTAATACGTATTTAAGTTCTTACACAAATTTTTCATATTTTTCTTGTATAACTAAATACTTGCATAACTAAATACTTGTGTACATGTGTACATATGTTCTGTATATCCATTTGTAAATCTCATGTTAATTTTGAATACAAATGTATAAAATACATGTACATGTGCATTAAGATTTTAAAATTAAAGCATTTTCTTAAGCCAATATTTAATATTGAATAACACATGTTTTCTTATTAGGGAGGTTACAAAAACTAAACGATTTCAAGAGCTACAAAACATAGCCTTAGCGGGACATAAAATATTGAAATTTTCAAAACTTTAAAAAAATTCAAAGTAAACAATTATAATACTTTGAAACAAATGAAAAAAATTGTATTTAGAGAAGGACATCTCCATTGTCTTGTGATTGCTTATAGCATAAGAAATTATAAACTTATGGAAAGAATGCAAATAGTCCTTTGCCTGAAAAGCCTAGTAATACTGTATGTTCTGTGAACGTAGTTAAACCTGCTTATACGCCGCACTTATTCGGAAAGCTTATGCTATAAACACAATAAACTCTACCCAGCAAGCACAACAATTGCATTTGCAATTGCAGCCTAAATTAAGCCGCATGCCTATTAGTTATAATAAAGACAGTGGCAGAAAAGCAAAAAAATAAAAAATAATTCATTATATTTATAATTTATTTATTAATAATGCCACTAAAACGTTTATCTTCATACATACATACATAATTGGCCATTACAACCATTCAGTCAGCACTACGGCCTAGCTTCTCACGCCACTCATGTTGTGTGCCTTAATTTTATACGTGAGTGGCGGGACCTACAGTTTAACGTCGACTCCGAAGGACAGATTTTTGAGAAACTTTTTCATGGCAGGTTTATTTACGCTTAGAGTTTTTGCCAGAAATGTAGTGAGATGAAGTCGCCGAAGAAATATTTTTTCATATTTCGTTTTGTTGTCTGACCTGGGATACAAATCCGGGCTTTACGTCTAATAAGCCAACACACTACCTACTATACTACGGCGACTCCTTATCTTCATACATACAATAAAAGTAGAAATTAGCCTAAAAGCAAGGCAGCAGAATCGTTGTTTCTTGTCGTACTGCCTTTAAAATAATCACTTCAATATACACCCATGTGTTCCATTTTTGAGAGGTTGCTGCGTTGCGTATTTTTATCGTAAAAACAATTCAAACAACAAACAAATTTTCTTCTTCTTCTACTTGTTTAATGTAAATATTTGCTTTGAAATTTCATGAACACCATGACGTATGAGTATTTTATATTAAATATTCTGTGGAGAAATATTACTCATACGTTATGTTACAAACGTTATGTTAAGCCTTGCATTGCCCGGACAAATCCTCTAATTGTGAGCACTAATTCTCTCATGCAAATAAAAATACAAATTAGCCTAAAAGCAAGGCAGCAAAATCTTTGCTCATGGTCAGGCTGGCTTTAAAATAATCATTTCTAAATACGCTCAAGTATTCTAGTTTTGAGAGATTGTTACGTTTGCTGCGTTGGGTTTATTGTGTTCATAATGCTTTGTTTTAGTTCAATTAAAATAGATTGGTTAGAACAGAGCATGATAGTCCTTTTGTGGAATATACTATAGAAATTCTAACAACTTATTTACAAACTCAAGCATCCCAGTTTCGAATACAATGAAAGACAAATAGTTTTTCATTAAGGCTTTTAAAAATATTAAAAAAATTTTAGGTTACATCAGTCTTTGAGAAATTCCACGATAACTGGCTTAACGAAATTTGATATTTTGCCTCAATTAGAACAACGTACTGTTATGGTTTTACCTTTTAAAAACGTTTAAAATATGAGCTCGTAGATTGCAAATAAAATAAAAATAAATTTTGTGTTTAGTTTTAATTAAAAATTTTTTTTGTAATTATTATGTGTGCCTCTGTTCACAACTTGATGTAAACGACAACAATTGCTTTTCTTTGTTATTCGTCTGTTTATACTCTTCACAGAAACAATAACAAGTACTAGACAATTATTCGACAGATCTCTGTAAAGGAGATCTTCAAACCACGATTACTCTCTTCAAACGCACTGCGTCTTCGCACAAAACTGACTGAACTTCACTCACTCAGTCGCCTGCTTTGCCTTGTCTTTTTATTTCAGGGTATGTTTTTGAAGACGAATGTTCGTGGCTTCGCCTTCTCGAAATCTCTATAAGTGTTAACATCATTGTTTATATTTATTATTGTATATTTTATTTTTGTTTTTACATTTATTATTGTAGTATTGTTTGTGTATATTTGTTTACCATTATTTTTAATGCTGGTGTTTGTTGTTATATTAAGTAGTACGATAATTTGTAAACAGGTTTGTTTACTGCATTGCTTTGTTTTTGTAGCTTTTGATTATAATTGTATCTATAATTGTATCTAGATTTTTCATTTTCGTAACTGTAGTTTTTCTAGAATAGTTTGTATTTTGTTAAACACTTATCTCCCTAATATACTGCTGTATGTGTAAAGATTTCTCATTTCATATGATTTTACTTAACATTTTAAAAATTTTTTTCTAAATCATTAATTATTTGGTTGATATAAACTATATGCATATGTATAAGCACAAATAGGTTTAAGAAAGTAAACATATACATAAAAACTTGCATTACATAAGCAGATTAAATAAACTTAGTATTGCAAAATTCGCCGTAGTCTAGTAGGTAGTGCGTTGGTTTATTAGGCGTGAGGCCACCGTACAAACCGCAGATCAGACAACTTCAACAAAACGAAGTTTAAAGAAATATTTCAGCAGCGTGTGCGTCTTAGAAGATTTCTGGTAAAAATTCTGAAAATAATTCAATTGCCATGAAAAGCTTTACAAAAAATCTGTCGTTCGGAATCGATTTTAAACTGTAGGTTCTGCCACTCATGGGTAAAATTTACACACACAACATAAAGTGGTGTGAGACGCTACGGTGTAATCCTTATTGAAGTATTGTAATGATAATTGTGTGTGTATGTATGTATATATGTATGTAATAAAAAAATATGTTCGCAGTGAGCAGCAGCAATCTCAATCATAAATAAATAATGTTTATAAAATAAAGTTTATAACAGCGAAACATTTGTTCTTTCATTCATTTAAAATATTGCCTCAGATTATATCAGATTTTCGTTCCCTTAATTTTTATCGTTTTTTTACACTCAACCGTTTTCAATTAATGGTATTTTGTTGGCTCGAAAAAAACCCAAATAGCTGTTTATCCTTTCAGAATGCCTATCGAAAATTTCTTCCCAATCCTATTACAATAAAAAGGATAACAAAAAGGGAACAACAAATTCAAACACCTTGAATAAATGAAAGCATATCTTAATAAACAAAATCTAAAACGAATGGAAATAATTTCAATCGTTTGTTTTGTATTTTTTTTTTTCGTTATAAACTCAGCAACAACTTTTTATCCAAAAAAAATTAAATGAAGGCTTAAAATCTATTTTGTCAACAGCAGACATCAGAGAATTGGGATATTGAGAATTGAGAAATAAACCTGAGCCTTACCTAATTTGTTTAGGGACTACATGGCCTAAAGCAAAATGTTGTATTTGAGTTGAAATTTAAATTCAAATGTTATTTAATAGAGCATGAGAGAAATACTTATGGATTCCAAGATAGAAACAAACTGCAATAGGCAACGAAACATTTTAATTATTCAATGGCAACAGACGAATTGTAATCATTGTAAATTTAATCTTTAGGGTGATACTGTTAAGTTGTATACAGAAATATGTATTGTCTCACTTTGTTGTTCTAATTATAGTTTATTTAAACTGTTTTAAATATAATTTTCTTTCTGTTACGAAAATGAAAAAAATCTAGATACTGGTGTTTTGCTGTTACATCGCTTAACATTAAAATTATAAACAAAAGCTACAAAAACAAAACAATGAACTTGTTTACGAATTAACGCACTGCGTAATATAACACCAAATACCAGCCTAAAAAATGGTAAACAAGTAAACAAAAATATGCCAACAAACAGCAGCATAAAAATGGTAAACCAGTAAACAAAAATACAACAACAAACACTACAAGAATAAATTTTAACAAAATACACAAACAGCAATAATGAAACAACGATTTATAGAGATTTCGAGAAGGCTAAGCCACGAACATTCGACTTCAAGAACATCCATCAGACTGTTTACACTACCATATAAAACGCAATGCAAAGCATGTAAAGTTGTGAAAGGAATTAATCAATCTGCCTCTTGTTAAACGCTGCTTATCCACCAGAGTTAAACATAAAGCAACTACTTTATAACGTCAAAGAGAATGCATTGAATTGGGTTAATAAAGTGACCATTGTGCAATGTGCACCTCTAAGAGGGCTGTATGCAAGGATTTTTGGCTTTAACCAGCCAACATCAACTGGATTTATCAGACCATAGTGGAGCATACATGCTTGATCATGCTCACGCTTGGAAGGTATATAAATTTTAGTTCCATTGTAGGCTGATATACATGGAACGGTTACTGAGTGCTTTACACGACTCTAACAAAGGCATTATTTTCTATACTTACTGAGCTCAAGAGAGAGACCTTCTATTGAAGTTGAGGGCTGTTCTAGTGGTTGTTGTAGTTGTAACAGTTTTGTTGTTGTCTCCGGAAGTATCTCCCTTGAGAAAAAATTTCCGGTTGACAAGCCTTGCCCGATGATGAGTCGGGTCGTTACGGAGCGAAGATCCGATTGTCGTGGGAACCTGTTCTAGTGGTAGTAAGGTTAAATGTTTCTGGCCCAGCAGGAACTACGAACATGCGTGCAAGCCAGGGAAACCATAGACATACAAGGCGAAAGCCATTGCAATCCTTTCTTCATTCTTATCCATGAATTCTAAGGTTTTTTCAAAGAATTTTTGGAGCATTTGGCAATAACACTTCTTAGGTTACGAAACAGAAATATATCAACGGAAATTTTGGTACGGATGAACTCGACAGAGAAATATCAGGGCTTCCAATTTACGACCTGCAATCGGACATAAGAGTTTCGAATTAGTTCGCCTTATAAGAGGGTTCCACTACATGGGTAGAACATACAGTATTACAAGGCTCTATAGGAGGAGGAATAATTGTCTTCTTCCTCTAAATTGCATAAACAGCAATTGCAGTTTCGAGGTTCCCTCACACCACTGCCACATTAGAAACCATAATCAAATGAAAGTTTTCCTCAATAAAACAACACAATCTGAAATACAAACAATTTAGAACAAAACCTTCATAAATTTTTCACAAAAACAAAAAAGGCTTTGGTTTGGTGGATAGTCGGTAACGAAAAAAAAAGTTTTTTTGTAAACCATATGGCAGTATATGCGTATTCCAATTGTGATTTAAAAATTGTAATATTTAAACATATCTATACAAACATATCATACAGATAAATATGTTTTTTTGTGTTCTTGTTTTTTATTATGTTTGTTGGAAACATATTTTTAAATGAACGAATGGTTGTCATATGTGTTCAGTTGAATTAATTCATGTCCTTTATATTAACGACATATTATTTTATTTCATTTTCGATGTGTGCGTGCGTGTGTGTATGTGTGTGTGTATAATTTTATGATTATTGTTTTTGTTATTACACTTTTATTGTTTATTTTACATTTCCTAGGCAGTGTAAGGCAGGGTGAAATTTGTTTGCCAACCCCAATCACCCTCACAATTTCATTTCATGTATTTATTCAATAAAACACATGTCAGCTTCTTTTATTTTCAATAAATAATGTGTCTTGTTTTCTATGGAAACAAAAAAATAATTTAATTTCTATTAATTTTGAAAATTGAAAATTCTCGTAACTGGCAGAGAAAGAGAGGAGCAAACCCTCAATTTTATGCTTAACAAAGAATAGAATAGAATTAGAAATTACGGACACATGTCGGTATTTATTCGTCAGGCTTCTGTGAAATCAATTTTGAAGAGAAGGACAACCCAGTTCTATTCAGTAAACAACCAAATTCTCTGCTTTATACGTCAATAGCAAATAATACGTGATTGTATGAAATTAAAAACATTTTTTTCCATTCATTATTAAACACACAAAAATATTTACATTCATAGAAAATAAAAATTCGTAGTAATAATAACTCTAGTGAGAACATATGGCTACAGATAGGATTTTCATTTGAAACCGAAAAAAAAAATATTTTTAGAATGAGTCTGTCTTCTTAAATTTTTATAAAAAAAACTCCCAAAAACATTTCTGTTTCAGTCGGCCTATACGAATTTCTAATGCCAGATAATACATAATCGGTGGGAGGCTACATGAAAGGACGACCTATCTCGCTACGCTGAACAGGGTATAGAGGTTGGCATGCTTGAACATCACGAGTGTTCTGAAGTCCACACAGTAGGCTGGATTCAAGGTCATCTTAGGTCTACAACCATTGGACATCTCCTCCGAAATGTGGCTGCTAGAACTACACTGAGGCTTAAGTTCTCAGATATGTTTAGGCCATGTACTTGGGGTACGCTTTAATACTGCATGAAGTATTACAGAGTATTAGATGTGACTGCATGGTACCAGGGACTGTTTTCAGACGGACATACAAAATTCACCCACCCACGCGAAAATGGATTGCTGAAGTTGTCATCACTAACGGGGATATACAGTCGCCGTAGAAGTCGCCGTAGTCTAGTAGGTAGTGTGTTGGCTTATTAGACGTAAAGCCAGGGTTCGAGCCCCAGGCCAGACATCCAAACAAAATACAAAAAGTATTTCTTCGGTGACTTTCTCTCAGCAGATTTCTAGCAAAAACTCTGAAAGGAAAATAAAATTGCCATAAAAAGTTTTTCAAAAATCTGTCGTTCGGAGTCGACTTTAAACTAGAGGTCCCACCACTCATGTTTAAAATTAACACACACAACATAAGTGGTGTGAGAAGCTAGGTCGTAATCCTGACCTGAACGGTTGTAATAACCAATTATGTATGTGTGTATATAACATTCCAGCTAAACTACGATGCAAATATTTAGATGGTAAAAATGTAGGACGTAATATCAAAAGCTATCGATAAGATATATTCTTTTATCAGGCAAATCTTTATAAAATATGTAGAATCTTTTGGCACTTAAATATGAAATTTCTTTGAAATTCAAAATCAGAACATGAAAATGCAGTTGGATAGGTTACATCCTAGATTCTAAACTAGTCTATATTCTCGAAGGGAACCCACAAGAAGAAGATTTGAAGATCCGTCCTAGAATAGCCACATAAAACGCAGATCAGACAATTCACAACTATTGTGTGCATCGTAGATAATTTTAATTTTCTTGTCCGGATTCTTCTGCATGGCTCAACATAATGCATACACGTGTAAGCCCTTAGAAAGTTAATTAATATCGCCCAACTTTAGCACATATAGCATGTGATTGTTAGTATGCGAAAAATAAGCCCAATATACTTATGTGAGTGAGTGTAATGCTTTCTCAATGTCCGTTTCTAATACAATTTTTATTGATTTTCTTCCACAACTTTGTGCTGCACTACTTGGTTACGTTGTTCTCTCTTAAAACTTTTATACAAGCAAGAACATCGGCAGTATGAAACAATCGAATTAACGCAATGCCTCTGACGGAAAACAGGAATAGCAAAAACAAAATGAAAATAAATTCTTCAATATTTTTGGAAATGACTCACACAGAACTGAGAGGACACTCATTCGGCTTGGTTTTAGTCTCTTTGAATGCTAGAGTGTGTATGTGTAGGAATGCGTTTGTGATGAAATTATGTACCTCAGTGTTGGCGTTGATAAATGGAAAGGGAATGGGTACGGAAAGACTGTACACTATGGTTTGATTAGGAGATTGAACATTTTGAGGCTACAAACTGCGGTTCATTTGAAAACCAAAAACAGAACTTTAAAATTCCCAATCTCATGCTGATGCTCTTGTTGTTGCTGTTTATTAAAAATCAAACAATCCCTGTGGCGAAAATTGTTCCTTCCCGTTGCCGTTATTACTGTTGTCCTTCATTTTGTTTTTGTTCCTGTTCTCCTAAGTGCGATTTGCATAGAGAAACAAGTCATTGGGCTTGTCCTTTGTGTTGATGGGGATGAATGTTTGGTTTGATGTTTATTTGCTTCATTGACTTCAATTATGAGCTAGTTAAGGCAAAGAATTTTTGGAATTTTAATGGGAATGCGTTCATAATGGCATTCTGTTACAGAGAAAAGCAACAGCATTTCTTTTCCACTATTCAGAAACATCTAGGCTCAGATTAGATAAGCCAGTTAATTAGAAATCTTTTGTTCTTGCTTGACATGCGTTTATGAACACAGAGCGTAAGCTTTCTAAAACAAAAATTCTTAAAAAACTTTATGCGGGATTAAAATTCGTCTATAACGATATGCTAAATAAACCCGAAACATTGCTAATGCCATATTTTCAAGTCCATAAAGACTGTGCTAAAAAATTGTATTCATAACATGGGTTTCATTTCATTCAAATTACAATTTACTTGTTGATCTACCATCGTATTTGTAAGTGCTTTTAAATACAAAATATTTATTTTATTCCCTATTATTCTCATGAAAAATTAATATTGCGTTGATATGCGTTCATATGCGTTGATATGCGTTAATATGCGTTCACAGGCGTCTGTATCGAATAAATGCGTACAAATAGTCACAAAATGATTTTCTATAATTTATTTTCTAAATTGACCAAAAAACAAAGCAAGTCAGCTCCCTTTGACTTACAGTTCTTCTGATATTTCAAGACCTTGCAATTACTTAGGAAGAACAATTTGTATATTTGGCCGTGTATTGTTTGGAAATTCTAAAGCATCGTTAAATCTAATGTATTTTGTAGGGACCCAGAATTCATGACAATGACTTTAGCTTTATGAAACCTTCATTGCTTTCTTTTCGTACAAATTTTACATACATATGTATCTATGTTTAGAGAGTGAGTAGGATTCTATACGTACGTATTCATGTTGTGTTCCATTGCTGTGTTCATTCTTCATCATCATAACGGTAAACACTGATAATGATGATAATGATGACATTGTTAGAGGCATAAAAAAACTGTTTGATGTTTTTATCGCTGTGATGCGATGTCAGTAATGAGGGTTCATTGTTATTTAAAAAAAAAAAACAAACAAACAGAAAAGAATGAAAAGATGCGAAGGAATACCGCAAATAAAATTTTTAAATTAAAATGAACAGCAACTATGGCAACAATGTGTGAAAACCATAAAAAATTTTATAATATTTTAGCCGGTAATAAAAACATCAACACATTGTTGTTGAAAGGAAATTGCGCCTACAGCCGTTGCTGCAACAACAACACAAAAAACAACAACAGCAAAAAGTGTGAATGATTTGCCTCTTGTCATTACTAACGCTACGTCATGTCATCATATATGTATGTTGCCAACAAATTTTCTTACAATACATTCCCTGTTTCCTCTCATATGCCGAACATTATTACCCTTCTAATGCCAGCATACCAGTATTTCTAATGCTTTTATAATTCCTTTAGTCATGTCAACATCACGTTTAATGAACATTGACACTTTTTGTTAATTGGATTTGAAATGAATTCGCAATGATTTCAATAACAATGACCAGCACATTGTAGCGTTGGATGTGATAAATTTCGTGTAAATATTACAACAATTTCTAACATTTTGATTGTGATTTTCGAAAAAAAAATTTTTATTGCTGCAACTGCTACCTCATATCTGATTTTAAATCAGCAACATTTTATTGACGTTTAAGTTTATGCCTCATTTAACCTGAAATTAATTTCAAGTTTCCCATTTCAAACAACCTCCTTAAATTACAAATTGAAACCAAGACCATAAAAGAACAAGAGCAGCACCGTCATGCCATAAAATATTAAAAAAAAATTTAAAGGCTTTTTAATTTAATTCCTTTATTATTGGATTTAAGGATTTTAATTAAAAATTCCAGCTTTTAAGCTACGGCGTATTTAATTTCAATTCTTTGCTACGTGTTTCAGGTGGCCTCTACAAAAAAGAATAAAATGGTATCGTTTACAGACGTGAAGTAAAGTCTACTAAACAAGGAATGCCAAGCACAGTACTGATTTGTCTCATCACCAGAGTAAGGCTACTATGATATGTTCACTTTTATTTCATTCGCTCCTTAATGCTTTTAGGACTAAGACACAACAAAGTTACAAACTATGACTGCAAGGCGCATATACAGTGCTTAGATTATAATTCGTATGCTATTTTTGGTCATAAAACCTGTCACCCGCAATGCGTGAAGGTAATGTAAACAAGTCTGAATTCATATCCTAACGACGACAGTAAGACAGTGACTTATGCAAGAGAGGAATGATTAACCATTCAGGCATAGAAATATTGCGTGGGCAATCTATCGGTTTAAATTTGAACCATCGGTTATTTTGAATCTGGCACGACTACATATGTCATTTTATTCTGTCACAAATTTCAGTATACTGTTACGAAAATCTAAATACTGGTGTTTTGCTTCTACATTGCTTAACATCAAAATTATAAACAAAAGCTACAAAAACAGAACAATGCAGTAAACAAACCTGTTTACAAATTATCGTACTGCTTAATATAACAAAAAACACCAGCACAATAAAATGGTAAACAAGTAAACAAAAATACAAGAATAAATGTAAACCAAATACACAAACAACACTACAATAATAAATGTAAACAATGATGTTTACATTTATAGAGATTTCTAGAAGGCGAAGTCATGAACATTGGCCTTGAAGAACATTCACCAGACTGTTTACTTTGCCATATAAAAGGCAAGGCTAAGCAGGCGACTGAGTTAGTGAAGTTCAGTCAGTCTTGTGTGAAGACGCGGTGCGTTTGAAGAAAGTAATCGTGTTTTGAAGATCTCCTTTACAAAGATCTGTCGAATAATTTTCTAGTAATTGTTATAGTTCGTGCAAAGGGCATAAACAGAGGAATAACAAAGAAACGCAATTGTTGTTGTTTACATCAAGTTGGGAACAGTGGTACACAGAATTGTGCGAATAATTAAGAATTTTAATTAAAACTAAACACAAAATTATTTGTATTTTATTTGCAATCTAAAATCTATTTTAAAATCTATTTTAAACGTTTTTATAAGTAAAAACGTAGCAATTTTATCTCCACTGAACGTAATGAATCTATTTACGCTTGACCAACGTTGGGATTTATTGGAATATATGGGAAAAAGAGAAACTGCACTATGATATCGATTTTCCCAAAAAAAATTCATCTTTTCGAATGAAGCTCATTTTCATATTGGTGGGTACGAATTCGCCGATGAAATATTCTTTCCATGTTTCGTTTTTTTGGAGATGTTTGACCTGGGGTTTGAACCGAAACCTCAAGTCTAATAAGCCAACACACTACCTACTAGACTACGGCGACAGAATTTTATATGCTGATAAAACAATTACTCTTCTATGAACTTCATCTTAAATTATGCTTCAGTTGTTTTTCAATCTATGTTTGCATAGCTCTAGAAAAACTATTATGAAAAGTTGTTACTGAAAGCAGTAAATGTCTACGAATTTATTTCCTTCTTCTATCCAATAGTACTTCCCTCTTCAAAATGAATTTTTTTTTAATTTTCTGCTTCTAACACCTGCCCACAATGAAATAAAATGCCTACCAAGTCATTTCAAAATTGTTTACTGTGATTAATTCTCTTCCGTTTCAAAGTTATAAATATGAGTTCTTTGTTTTTCTTTTTGTTTACGAGCCTAAACACCGTTAATAACAATTTGTCTCAATTTGTCAGGATTTCTTTTTATTTATGTTTTCAATAATAAATTTAACAAGAAGAAAAATCTCTTCTCTGTTTATGTTTATGCTTGTAAAACATCTGTTTTGACTTGTTTATGATTTTTATATGACTAAGGGCGGATAAAACTTTTTAATGCCATTTTATTGCCTCTCAATTTTGCTTAATTTACAAAAAACTTTTTAAATTGTCTACACATTAAGCCAAAAAAGAATTTATCATGTCATTTTGTAATTAGTTTGGAGAGGCTATTTGAAATTCAGTTTTGGTTCTTTTTTGATTTTGTATCAGATAAACATACAGATAAAGGGACAATAACCCCAATAAGAGAGACAGACTAAAACTATACGGTGGGCCATCTATTGATTTAAATTTAAACCATCGACTACGGCGACTTCATGCCATTCTATTCTGTCACAAAATTCAGTATATTATCTGCACTGGGATTTATTTGGGATTTATTTGGCCAATGAGAAACTGCACAATGATGTCGATTTTGCCACAAAAAGAATTATCCTTTTGGATGAAGCTCATTTTAATCTTGGTGGATACGTAAATAAGCAAAAAAAATTCCATATTTGGGGCTTAGAAAACCCAAACGTGGTCTTACAGAAGCCAATGCACCCATTACGCGTGACTGTTGAGGTGAGGCTTGTAGAGCGAAGGCATATTTCTTTGAAACTAAGGACGGCGCAACCATTACAGTCAATGGATACATCTATCGCGCCATGATAACCGATTTTTTGTACCCACTTTATATGATATTGAGCTGAACGATGTTTGGTTTCAACAGGATGATGCAACTTAACACACATCTCATACCACACTCGATTTATTGCGTCAAACGTTTAATGATCGTTTAATTAGCCGAAATGGTGATGTCAATTGGCCGCAAAGATGCTGCGATTTGATACCGTTGGACTTTTTCCTGTGGGGCGACGTTAAAGAAAAGTATTATTCCGACAACCAGAGACAATTGAGAATTTGAAGGCCAATATTCGTGATCCCATTGCCGAGTTACGACCCAATACACACGAAAAAGTGCATGAAATTGCTTCAAAGGAATGAGATACTGTGAGGCCAGCCGCGGCAGCCATATGAATGAAATAATATTCCATTTCTAACCGGAACAATTGTACTTCACAATAAAAATAATAAATTTGGACAAAAAATTCAAACCGTTTTTGTTTCATTTCATTTTTAAATTTAAACTTTTAAATTACACACCCTATACAATACCACGCAAGTGTATATAACAATGAAAGCAAATAAAATAAATTAACAAAGAGAGAGATCATGTGAATAAAAAATTAAACGAGACGCTCTATAGGCAACTAATCAGTGACATTTCATACATAAACATGCATATTTTTTTTTCATTTTAAAGGAATAATCAAACAGAACAAAATAAAAACACGCATACACACGCAGAATATGAAATAAACGAGAGCGGTCATTATTTGTTGTATTGAAATTGCATTTAATATTGTCTCGTCCATATGGCGCCCCTTACTCGTTTTTTCTCTGTAGGTTGTGTTTCGTGATAGTCGTTCGTTTTATCTTTGTTTTGTAAATGCTGATTCCTAGTAGTGGTATTAGTGACTGTTGTTGAATGGCAAACTGTTGTATTCGTGGTTTGTTTTTTGTTTTAGAAAAACTACACTAACAATAGCAAAGAGCATAGTATTGTAATTTTATTAATGGGAGTAACAATAAAAGAAAAATAAATATGCATGAGAACAAAAAGCATTACGTTTCTCTATCTCTGCCTATGGCCTTTTGGTCGTT
The DNA here is from genome assembly GCA_936449025.2 of Sarcophaga subvicina. Taxonomy (NCBI): domain Eukaryota; kingdom Metazoa; phylum Arthropoda; class Insecta; order Diptera; family Sarcophagidae; genus Sarcophaga; species Sarcophaga subvicina. The sequence goes on from OW388084.2 coordinate 29,558,207, forward strand.
AGTCCTTTCGCTGCTTTTTTTCTAGATTTGCTCTGGCAATCCTTTTATTTAAACGCATTTGGTTTATTGTTTTGGTTTTAATTTTTATTTCAGCATTTGTTTTTGGCGTAATTAGTAAGCAAAAGTTTATTAAAAACCCAATTGTTCAGAACAATAATGTTGGTTTTGACTTTCTGTCTCTTTCTGTTAATTTTTTAAATGCGTTTGTGGTCTGACTTTGCCTTTTTTAGAATGATTTTATTGTTGATGGAAAACTTTTTATTTTCCGCTAAAATGTGGTCAATTTAGTTGAAATAGAATTCAAATGCTGAGTTAGAATAAAAGCCAATAGAATTTCTTCGTGGTCAAAAAAAATCCACAAAAAAATGATCATGTAAACTAGGTTTTAGCAGATTCATTACTGTTTTTAGTTAAGGCGTTAAGATCAGATTTTGTCATGATAAGCGCTTGATTTAGGTATCCAGAGAACGGTTAGAATACATTATTATGAGCTTTGAATACATTCACAGAAAAAGACTACATTGTTGTCAATACAAACAATATTTTTCAACAAGATATAGTAACACATGTGAAAAGTGAATATAACGAAATACATGCATAGCAGTGCATGTCCTCTTTTAAAGCCATCTGTCATTCAACAAGCAACGAATATTGAACGAATGGTATGAGGAGTTAACTTGCCTTTTCCCAAGTATTTATGTCATCGTATTCTAGTAGCTAGTGTGTTGGCTTTAAGGCGTGAGACCTCGGTTCAAATGCCAGATCAGACATTTCCAACAAAACGAAATACAAACAAATTTTTTCGGTGACTTTCAGCAGATTTCTGGCAAAAACTCTGAGAGTATATAAAATTGCCGTGAAAAACTTTCTTAAAAATCTATCGTTCGGAGTCGGCTTTAAACTGTAGACGCCGGCACTCATGTATAAAATTAACAAACACAATATAAAAGGTGTGAGAAGCTAGGTCCTAATCCTGACTGCAAGGTTGTAATGACCAATTATGTGTGTATGTATGTATGTAATTCAGTGATAACTTCCCTTCCAGAGATGGGCTTACTGACTATTCCTCTTATTTTGTCTGGTTTCTTGAATTACATTTTATGAGGCTATGTAAAGTCACTGGATTATGTTGACAAATTAGCATTTGAGGCATTCATTTGAAGCAAATATTTAGGCCACCATTGATATATTTTAATAAGAATATTTTAAATATTTTCAGTAATTATTTTTATGTTTGCTTTTATCTGTATTAAAATTTACAACTTACCTGTTGATGCAATTATTTACGTTGTTTAAATCTGAAAATAAAATAATTTTTTTAAATTAATAAAAGCTGTTTGAAGTACAAATACAAAAGATTTCAAAAGCATTTAAAACGATTTCCAAACATGTTCTCTAATGAAGTATGTTTAAAAATAAACGTTGTATTTATAATATCTTATAAGAAGATTACATTTTAAAACTCTTTTAAATGGCTGTCTTTACACCTTCACATAGAAGGTTTTTCTTGTTGTCATTATTCTCCCTTTTTTTCTTATAATGTGTATTTTCTCACATTTTACAGCAATTAATGTAAATATAATGCTATAAACACAATAAACGCAACGCAGCAAGCAAATAAACACTTCATTAATTCTTTATCAATGGTGCTACTATATATCATACAACCATAGCTGCCAGATTTGACGTCATTTTGACGATTATGAGCTCCAAAAATATCATATTGACGATATGACGATTTATATCCTTATTTTGTCGATTTTTAAAAATTAAAAATTTACATCATACTTCTTTACTTTAGTACATTAAAAGCCACTTAAAGCTGTGCATTTACTTTGCAATTGTTACTATTGGAAATTTATGTTAGTAAAAACAGCGAGTAAGTTATTACATTCTTAAGTTAGTCCTTTTTAACCCCTTAAAAACCAAAAAATTTAAATAATTTATCACCTTTCGCTGCAGACAATTTTAAAATCGATTATAGCTTCTAATATTACTGCAATGTATCGTGTTTGATGGTTGAATATCAAGTTAATCAGTTCTTTATTAATACAATTTTGTTCTCTATTTTTTATGACATAAAAGGCAAAATATTTGTACAATTTTGGAAAGGTAGCTACAGAACAAGTATAACACCACAACTCCCCTCTTAAGTTGTAATAATACTATAAATATTAAAAATACGTTTATAGGAAATTCATAAAATGTAGTTTAATTACATTCATAAACAAAAAAAATTATTTGGTTTTAATTACTAATATTTATCAATTTTGCAATTATAAATATATACATATTTTTGTAAATATAAGTTTTCCTTTAGTGAATTGCTAATATTAACTAATGTTGAAATATAATACCTAGTATAACAAAAAAAATTAAAAAGTTATTCTTTGTAATTTGGTCGTTGCAAACGTCTTAAATTACGAGTTTTAATCTCTTTTGTATCCGGAGTAACATTCTGCTGTCCTCTGTCATTCTCAGATACTGATTTTTCAGACTCTGGCTCATTTTTATTATTGGAAACCTCTGGGCCTGTTTGTTCGTCGATATCCGCATTCTCACTTGCACTTTGAGTACCACGAATCATTTGATTAACGTGTCTTTTTATGGATTTGTTATTTCGCGTTAAAATACAATGGTAAGATTGCGAACCTAATCGCTTTTTAACGGTTGCCTCTTGCCAAGAAGCTTTATTCGGATTCGAATAATCCCGAACAAAAACTTTTTTATCATTTTCAAAATTTATATTTCGTGCCCCTCTGTGATTTTTAATGTTAGATAACTGACTCTCAACAATTTTGTTTCTGACTAAAGGTGGACAAAGCATACTAAAACGTGTTTTTATCTCTCTACCTAATAGCAATTTGGCAGGAGTTTCTCCTGTAGAACAATGTTTCGTTGTTCTGTAATCAAATAAAAATAAACTTATAATATCGTCGAGATTTTCTCCATCTCGAAGATTCGCTAAAACAGTCTTTTTAAAAGTTTTGACTAAATTTTCAGCCTGACCGTTAGTAGCCGGGTGACCCGGTGCAGTTAAAATGTGTTTTATATTGTTCGATTTCATAAAAACTTTAAACTCTTCAGCCGTAAATTGCCGCCCGTTATCACTCACTAGAGTGTCTATTAAACCGAACCTTCCAAAAACTTCACGCAATTTGCTGATAGTAAAACTTGATGTTATATTTTTCGTTTTAAAAACCTCGACCCATTTAGAGTAAGAATCAATAATCAAAAGAAAATGGAAATCTTTTATTGGACCCGCAAAATCAATATGAAGCCTGGACCACGGTGTATCCGTTGGTACCCAAGGAATCAATGGAGCTTTTTCAGGCCTTGGTTGGTTTACCTTACATGAAACACAATTTGAAACTAATTTTTCAATGTCGTGGTCTATTTTAGGCCACCACATATACGACCGTGCTAACGCCTTAGTTTTAACAATTCCAAAATGAGAATAATGCAATTGCGCTAAAATTTTGTTACGCAATTTTTGTGGAATCACCACCCTGAATCCCCATAAAATACATTCGTATTCCACCGAAAGCTCCTTCTCACGACTGACGAATGGAATAAATTCATCACCCTTTAACAGGCCGATTTTTCCCACCTGAATGGCCTCTTTTAACTTTGCCAAAATTGGATCTCTTCTAGTTTCTCTAGAAATATCCCTAAAATTCAAATTTAGCTTATTATCGCTACCTATATAATTTATAAAACCGAAGTCTTCACTATCTTCTTCTCTATCTCGATGAGGAAAACGAGATAAATGATCTGCTGAATTTTCTATACCTTTTACGAAACGCATGGTATAGTTAAAACCTGATAAAATAAAAGCCCATCTTTGTATTCGAGCTGCTGCCATAACTGGCAAGCCTTTATTCTCCCCAAAAATGGCTAAAAGCGGTTTATGATCCGATTCCAACGTAAAATGAATACCCAATAAATATTGTTTGAGTTTTGTTACGCTAAAAACAATAGCCAAAGCTTCTTTCTGTATGGTACTGTAATTTCTCTCAGTTTGACTAAGCGCACGAGAAACAAATGCTATGGGCTTCTTCGACCCATCCGCCCCTATATGGGCTAAAATACCCGCTACCGCAAAATTAGATGCGTCTGTCGACAGCAGTATAGGTAGTCTAGGGTTAAAATGAACTAATATTTTGTCCGAAGTCACCTCCTCCTTTAACGCTTCAAATGCACTTTGGCGACTTTTCGTCCATTTAAATTCAACTTCTTTTCTTAAAAGTTCATAAAGAGGTGCCATTTTATGAGCAAAATTAGGAATGAATTTTGAATAATAGTTTAGCATCCCCACAAACGCTCTAACTTCCGACACATTTTTAGGAACTGGCGCATCCAGAACCGAAGAAATACGATCCTTATTCAAACTGAGACCATCACGATTAATGTTAAAGCCTAAATAAGATACCTTATGCTTAAAAAATTCACATTTTTCACTATTTAGACGTAAACCCCCCGACTCCAGCTTACTTAACACCAACTCAATCGTTTTGACGTGGTCCTCCAAATTACGACCAGTAATTATAATATCATCTAAGTAGTTTACTACGTTGGAAATTCCACGTAAAATATTTTCAATCGTTTTTTGAAAAATAGCCGCTGCTGGTTTTACCCCAAACGGTAAACGTGTCATTTTAAAAATACCCAAGTGAGTACTCCACGCACATAATAATTGTGAACTTTCGTCCAGCATTAGCTGATTATAAGCATTAGAAAGATCTAATTTTGTAAAAAGTTCTCCACGAAGAGAAGCGAACAATTCGTCAATTAATGGCAGAGGGTATTTGACATCTTCTAAATATTTATTAATGGTAGATTTGTAATCCCCGCAAATACGGATCTGACCATTGGGTTTTAAAATGGGCACCAATGGTGTACCCCATTCAGAATTATCTACGTGAACTAACACTCCTTTCTCCACTAAATCCTGCAACTGTGATTCAATTTTGGCTCGCCATGCCAATGGCACCGGCCTTGGTTTACAAAAAACTGGCTTCACCTTTTCAATTAAATTTAAGGTAACTGTTCCACCCGTATATAAACCTAAGTCTTTATTAAAAACTTTGCTGAATCTCTTTTTTATGCTTTGTACACCCTCATTCATGTCCATTATAGAATTAACATTTGAGATACCGACACCGAACATTGACATAAAATCACGACCCAAAATGGGAGGGCTACGCGCATTTGTAACTACAAACGATAAATTTTTAACTTGGCCCCTAAATCTCACCATTGCTAAAAACTCACCCATAACTTTTATGCCTTCCCCTCCATATGCACACAATTTTTTTGTAGAGGGATGCAATCCAACCTCTTTAAAATAATTATAAAAAGTTTCACTCGACATCAACGAACAAGCTGCTCCAGTATCCAACACAAAATCCATCATTTTGTTATTTAGTTCAATTTCCAACGTAAACGGAGCAGCAGAAAGTTCACCCGTTACACTATAAATAGAAAAATTACAATCATTTAATGTTTCAGAATAATTATCATTATCATCATTTAAATTTTCATTTGATACTTGGACCACATTAACGTGATTATTGTTGCACACACTTGCTAAATGTCCAACTTTACGACATTTGTGACAAACACTGCTTTTGTATTTGCATTTTTCACTGGCATGATTTTTCCATCCGCAATGCGAACATTTCTTCTTTGCCTGATTGCCGTTATTCTCATACCCGTTAACCTTGTTGCCGTTCCCCTTATTGCTGTTGTTGTTGTTGTTCTTCTTAGTTTTCGCATATCTTTTTTGTACATAATTTACACCTTCACTTTCCCCTCTTTGTGCATACAGCTTCGCCTCCATCGTCAATGCTTTTCTTAACGCACCTTCTAGATTTAAACCTTCGTCCTCCTCACACAATTTTTCAAAAATTCTGCCTTCCAAACCAGTTACAAATTTATTAAGCACAAATTGTTCTAGCTGTTGACCATATTTGCACTCCATCGCCAATTTTTTTAAACGTGCATACCAGGCTGCCACAGATTCCTCCTCCCGTTTTTTTGCGTCCAAAAAATTTCTTCGCTCACGAAATATTATAACCGGGGGCGAATAATGCATCTTTAGCATGTCACACAACTCCTTGTACTTCTTCTTAGCAGGTAAATCAGGGAAACACAACTCCCTCAACAAGCCATACGCCTCAAGACCAACAGCCTTCAATAACGTTGACGTTTTAATACGGTCTTCATCAACCGCCGCCTCCACAAAATGTGAATCCAACACCTCTTGCCAATGACACCACTTATCTATCACCGGCCGGAATTCTCTTATGCCGGTTGCCATGGATGTTGCACAAAGGCTTTCGTTGTGCGCTATTGTTGTATCACCTGCAGCTCGCATCATTACCACCAAACAAGTATAACACAAAATGTATCAGTTAACACTCAAAAAGTTTGGTTATCTTGTAATATTTATTACATATATTATATACAAAAACTTTGTATATAAACCAAAAATTAACTGTTCTTTTTATATAACTTGCACACTTTTTTTTTTTTTTTTTTTTAACTTATTTAAACCCTCGTCGCCACTGCAATGTATCGTGTTTGATGGTTGAAAAATATTTGTACAATTTTGGAAAGGTAGCTACAGAACAAGTATAACACCACAATTACCATCGGAAGAAGGAAGGGAATCGTCGTTATTATTTTTTTTTTCTTACGACCAAATTAAATTTGTTATGGGAAGAAAGAAAGAGAGAATAGTGTTTATGGACACTAGGCTTTTATATTTTTATACCATAAGTAACAGGAAAGATCTCTGCAGGAAATGAGTTCCACATACGAATAATCCAACAAAAAAACATATTTTTTCTGTAATGCAGTTTGCGATCCACTGGCCAATCGACCACATACGGTGCTGGCCGAGAAAGACGAGTGTTACGTAGGAATATATGATTTTCGGGCAAATGTCCCTTTATTTCGTTCGAGCAAAATCCTTTTATAGTAGCGATAGAAAAGTGAAACATAAACCACATTACAACGATGCTCCAATGATTCAATGGAATTGGATACACTACCGTCATTAACGAGCTACTATGGCCTCTGCTGTACACGGACGTTGAAGCACCGACCCATACATGAGAGTTGTATTCAATTCTCGGTCGGTTATAAATGGAGTAATACGATCAGATGATAGGATCTTAAGAAGGAACTGAAAAATGTGTCGGTTCCAGCCAATATTACACTGAATTTTCATGCTCAGAACGTCAAAAGCTTCTGACACTCTAATATTTACACCGCCCATTGATATAGATGATGCAATATTATTACAGCGCTTATGAATCAATAAAAAACACTGGGATAGATTTTTTAAACCTGGACCAATTTTTTTCCTGAAAATGATGTAATATGTCTCCACTTTTGGAAAAAAATTGATAAATGAAGATGAGGGATGCTAGCTTTTAATTTCTAACATATTTTTTTAAAAGTTTTATTTTTGAACTCATATATGTACATACATTGACTTAATTTTAATTTATTTATTTTTTTACGATTTCAATAAACGTCTTTGACGATTTTGACGATTTTTTCTCAAATATTTTATTTGATCTGGCAGCTATGCATACAACACGTTTTTAAAACCTCGATTTCATGCATGTTATTGTCTTCACAGCACTAATCCTCGCATTGCCAGCACAAATCCTCTCACTAATTCTCTCGTTGCTGCAAATAAGAACGGAAATTTGCCTGAAAGCAAAACAGCAGAATCGTTGACTGTTGTCGCGCAGCCTTTAATATAATATATAAACAGCCACGTATAATATAATATATAATATAATATATAATATATAAACAGCCACGTATTCTATTTCTGAAAGATTGCTGCATTTGCTGCGTCGCGTCTATTGTGTTTATAGCATTATTACTCAAGTTATCCCTTTTACCATTGCTATTTAACTATACTGTGAATGATTAATAATGGCAATGGTACTTTTACTAAAACAACAACAGTTACAAAGGAATAAAAATCCTGACAATTTTGTATAACTCTTTAGAAAGTTATTTCTCTTATTATTTACGCATTAAATACAATATAATTACAAATTAATTATAATTAATTAATTATTTACGAGATAGGTAACTTCAATCATTTACTCGGAGTAGTGTAACAGACTAGGGTCTCTGATGGGAATCGAACCCACTACCCTCAAGCTAATAGTCTAGTACATTACTCATTAGACTACAAAGGCGCCCTCTTTAGAAAGTTATCCACCAATTGCTAATGCTGTGCGTAAGATATCCTTTAATCTTTAAAGGAAATTAAAGGAAAATGAAAAGAGAAGAAGTCGCCATAGTCTAGTAGGTAGTGTGTTGGCTTATTAGACGTGAGATCACTGGTGGAACATCAGGTCAGACATCTCCAGCAAAACGAAGTATGAAAATATATGTTTACGGCGACTTCCTCTCAGTAGATTTCTGGAAAAAACTCTGAGAGCAAACAAAATTGCTATAAAAAGTTTCTCAAAAATCGGTTGTTCGGAATCGACTTTAAACTGTAGGTCCCGCCACTCGTGTATAAAATTAACACATACGACACAAGTGGTGTGGGAAACTAATCCTACCTTAAGGGTTGTAATGACCAATTATGTATGTATGTATGTGACGTCGATCTTTTACTCAGTGTAGTGTAACAAACCAGACAGTCAGATGGGAATCGAACCTACAACCCTTACGGTAATAGTCTAGCACACTACCCACTAGGCCTCTCTTCAGAAAGTTATCCACCAATTGCTAATGCTGTGTATATGGTAACCTTTAATCTTTAAGGGAAATGGAAGAGAGAAGAAGAAAAAGTCATAAAAAAAAATTTACTTTCCAACTCCTTTACGCTAATATTTCACATGTAAAGGTTTTATACATGTGTAAAAGTGTATCTGTGTGCAAAAAGTTATTTCTCTCCCACAATAAAGAAGAAACAAATTAGCTCCACTCTGGTCTACAAACATGACAAGTTTCGTGTTTGTTTTTCACCTTTTCGCCAGGGTAAGCGTATGTAACGTTATTTTTACGTTTAAAATTTCTCCATTTTGTAAATGAGAGTGAGTTTGAAAGCATTTGAGCATGTTTGTCTAAGTGTAGGTAGGTATGTATTAAAAATAAAGTGAATTTATAAACAATTTTCATAAGGATGTTGGCATTTTTGTTCCCCACTTCGATGTTTTCCTTTGGTCTTAGCTTTTTAACTGGTTTATTACGTTTCAGTATGTTTGTATGTAAGAGTTGTTATAACATTTTGTTGGTATTTTTTCCATGCATGCTTGCACATAGAACGAGCGCATGTTATTCTTTTTTAAGGAGACTCATTTAACTTTCAATTTAAATATGTCTGAGAGAAACTGTGTGTGGTTTTGTAACTTCAAAACTGACATTTTTTGATACCCGATAGGAAATTTATAAAAAGCAGGAGTTAATTTATATTACGGTACCATCATCATTCGAAGATCAGACACCTCCTGATGAAGACAATGGGAAATGTTCCCCACCACTACTCGTAATCCAGGAATCGAATCGTTTTTAGGAAGGACGGTTTGTTAAGTTATTTCGTGCTTTCATTGTTTATTGTTTTAATCAAATTGTTCCAACTAGTTGTGTAAGTATCCTACTGTTACCGCTTCAAGGACGATAGTTTCCTTATTAAAGTTTAGAACGGTGTGATTAGTAGGTAGGTTGGAGTGATAGCTTTGATGCCAAAGCTCCCTTGAGAATGCATAGCAGCCGTTTTTAACGTCACGGACAAGCGTAGTTCCAGTACTAACCGAATTCCCCTAAACTGAATAAAAAATTTGGGGACTGCATATTAAAAGCACGACTCCCCTAAACTGGAAACCAGCCTGAAAGTTTTATGAACGAAGTTATATCCTTGATATCAGTATCGTTAAGCTGACAAGGAAAAGAGAGCCAAATAACCTTGTAAATCTGCGCCTCGCAAGAGATGGGAATTGACAAAGAAAGTGGATAAGAGTTTCCTCCTCTTCAGCAGAACCACAACCTCGGCAGTGGTCGTTCGATGGGAACTGCAGTCTTGTCGCATGTGTTCCCATAACCCAATTACCCACAAAGCATGGCCACTGCGATTGAGATGACCTTGCGATCAAGTTTGAGTAACTAGTTGGTACATCTCCTATCCATCATGGGCCAATAGAGTCTGGCAATGGAGCATATTTCCTTAATACCCCAGTATAGGTTGGCGTGCCGAAAGAATTGTTGCCTAATGGGCAATTTAACCGAGTTGAGTAGCATACCAAATTCGATTAGTATGATCAGTAGGTAAGTTTTGAATGGTATGGAAGATTTTTAAATTGATAAGCAACACACAATAATATTGACACATACGTACTAATACCGACAGCTTAACTCTGTTTTTCTATACATCTCTTTAGAGTTCTTCCCAACCAAGAGCCTGTAGTCACGACCATCTACACAATACTGATAAGCAAGTGTCCTCTACAAAAATTACTTACTTGTTCATCTGAAAAAAACCTAAAAAATTTATATGAAATCTTGATAGATCCTTTGTGACAACCCTATATTCCTTACAGAATCCAAAAAAATTTAAAAAATGTGACACGTAGTCCCTTTGTGTAGAGTTCCTATTGGGTTGTTAAGCATTCTGTTGTATAATTCTTTCCTTGTGTGTTGTGGCAGTTTACCTTTTTTTGTTTTTCTTTTTTTATTGTAATATTGGCAAGTACTTTTTAACATGACGTTAATGTCTGGTTGATACCGTCGTTGTTATTGTCGTCCTTGTTATAACGACAAAAAGGTTGCCGGTGTTTTGTAAGCTTTTATTCTAAAGGAGCATACGGGTATATGAATCCTGTGATCCTTCATTTCTTTAATTATCATGCAAACCATGATAAACAATAAAATAAAAAGAGGGAAAGAAAGAAAAGAAAATTAAGTGAATATTTTGTCACACAAGGACTTAAAAGTTGTTGAGGAATGCTAGAATTTCTTTAAATGGAATTCCAATTAAAATCGAGTGAGAAAAATAAATTTGAAAAAGTATCCTTAAAACCAAAAGTTTATAAAAAATATGTGGTGCACTATAAAAAGTTGTGTTTTTGATTCCACCAGAGACACTAGCCAATGCGCTCGTAACTATTAAAATATAACTAATAAAGTAATGTGATCAGCGAGATATCTTCACAAAACACAATTCCACTTTTATTAACCATAAAGATGTCACACATATAATGATCAGAAATTATACACACATACATACATACATACATAATTGGTCATTATAATCCTTCAGTCAGGATTACGCCCTAGTTTCTCACACCACTTAGGTAGGTAGGTAGGTAGAGGTGGCTGCCCATCCAAAAAAAATTTTTGGATAGACTCACTTAGGCCGCATTGGGCCCATTGTGCTACCACAGTTATCCGCTATCCCCTAGTCTCAAAACCACTCGGAGCTCCTGATGAAACGATTTAGGCTGCCAATGTCAATCCTTGCCAGTTCCTCCAGATCATCCATGTAGTAAGTATATACCCAAGTACTTCCTTCTCCTTTGGCAAAGAGCCTGGCATGTACCCAGCAGATGAGGGGCAGTCTCCCCTTCTTCCTCATCTCTGCAGCTTCTGCAGAAGTGGTTAGCAAGGTGTCCAAGACCAATGTGCGTCGCATGCGTACCCATAATGCCCCGTAATGGCACCGACAACTACATTGAGCGCGCCTCTTTGAAGTTTAAGTAGACTCATTGTGCGCCCCTCATCCAGCCTTGGCCAGATTTTACGAGCCGTTCTACCCGTGTCAGAGGCCGCCCACCTGTCGTTGACGGAATCGTCGCGACGATCGCATTATCAATTATGCTCACACGAGTTATGTTGTGTGTGTTAATTTTAACATTAGTGGTGGCACCAATAGTTTAAAGTCGACTCCGAACAGTAGATTTTTTGAGAAACTTTTCGTGCAATTTTATTTAATCCCAGAGTTTTTACCAGAGAGGTAGTAGCCGTCAGAGAGGAGTCGAATATTTTTTATGTGTCGTTTTGTTGGAGATTTCTGACCTTATGTTCCAACAGTGATCTCACGTCTAATACGTCAACGCATTACCTACTAGACTACGGTCAAAAATTATATGGTAAGACACTCCGCTAACTATAGAGAAACAGCTTTAGATACGGGTAAGATAAAGCACATGTAGTCAAAAATTTATAATGGGCACACTGAACGTTTGCTCAATCTCCGAAGTAGTACCTTCCAAGTCGCTGCTATGCAGAAATTGTGGTAATGACTTTCCATAAAGTCCGATTTGTGTTTTGTAGATATTAACTGAGACTAGGCGGTTCTATTATAAGCTCCGGATCCTTCCAATGTTAGGGAGAAAGATTCATTGTAGTACCACAATAAGACACACGGGCTTACGGGTGCTCACAGTCCTGGGAAAACAATGCGTCATTTTTATACACTCAATATTGTATAGGAACACTGTTGATATTTTCATTTTGAGCAAGGCTTTCTTCAGCTTTATTGCTTAAAATAAATTTAAGGTTTCACTTTCATTTACTTTAGGTTAGATTAGCAGATAGAGTGCCGTTCAGAAGCAAGTTCGCTCGGTGACCTAAATGGCGCATTAAGAGGTCCAGTGTGATGTAAGCCCCTTTATCATGATCCGTTAGTGTATTTGAACCACCCTGAGCTTCGCATGAAACCAGCCAGTTTCTTCAGTGGCACATTCGCCACCATACCCAGATCTTCAAACGTTCTGTCACCAAAATACCAATATGCCAATAGCGCAGTGTCCCCTTAGAATTCCTGTTAGAATGCGAATCGTTCTCTTAGCGAACTCAAATAGTTCTCTAGTTCTCCCACGATTTTATTTAATTAAAGACAAATCCAACACACATTTCATTTTTAAATTGAATAAAACCAATAAAATAAATTCATTACAAATTCTTCCGAAAGTGGCTTGCAAATTCACTTGCAATTGCACACAGCTTTAGAAAAATATTGTCTTGTATTCCTTCCTTTTTCTCTTCTCAAACTATTGTTATTATTTCAAAATGAGTATCATATTAAGAAGTACCACAATGAAAACAACGAAGAGAATTATAAATTGTAAAACATTAACAACAAACAGCAATAAAAGGGTACAGCAAATGACAACAATGACGGAAACAAGCAACAGCAACAACATGTTAATTCTCTCATTTCTTATCCTTTCACTAAGCTTATCTACAAAACTCTTTTTCAAGAAAATAGGGTGTAAGAGAGTGTGTGAGTGAAAAAATTACGAAAACACGCGACAATCATTATTTTTCAAATGAGAAATACTGGATTATAGATAAGAATGTAAGGAACTCAGTCAGTTCATATACAGTGTATTACAAAAGTATACGAAAAGAACGAAAAGAAAATTGTTTCTGTAGATCTCAATACTTATTGGACATCCTAGGTTTTTACCACTAACTTGCCTTAACATCAGCATCATGAAGCTGCCATACTTCCCTATTAGTCGCCTACACACATCTAACTGCTTCAATTAACTTCTTCAGTATCTCCCAGTATTGTCGCCGTAGTCTAGTATGTAATTGCGTTGGCTTATTTGGGTATGAGGCCACGGTTCAAACCCCAGGTCAGATATCTCCAACAAAACGAAACATGAAAAATTATTTCTTTGGCGAACTTCCTCTCAGCAGATGTCTACCGAAAACCCTGAGAGTAAATAAAATTGCCATGTAGTATGTCCCAGTTTCCCCCTGATATCTTTAAATTGCCTTTCAGGACTTGATCGATTTTGAATTCCATGTTCATTGGATCATCGCCTAAACTCGGGCATTTGAACACAACATTTTTTTGAGCAGTGTCTTCTTCATTGGTACATTTAAGGTGTTTTGTTTGAGATGTCCTGCCCTTTGTAATCAATCTGATAAGACTTCAGATACTAGGTAAGGTTATAGTAAATTTATAATTGGTCATTGCAACCCTTCAGCCAGGATTACGGCCTAGCTTCTCACACCACTCATGTTGTGTGCGTTAATTTTATACGTGAGTGGCGAGACGTACAGTTTAACGTCAACTCCGAACGACAAATTTTTGAGAAACTTTTTCCTGTCAGGTTTTATTTAGTTTTTGCCAGAAATCTGCTGAGAGAAAGCCGCCGAAGAAATACTTTTTGTATTCTGTTTTGATGTATGGCCTGGGACTCGAACTCTGGCTTTACCTCTAATAAGCCAAAACACTACCTATTAGACTACGGCGACTTCAAGGTTATAGTAAAGCTCTTCCCTATTTCTGTTAGTCCATCTCTGAATGTTTGGAATTAGTTTTCAGGTTTAACTGCCGTTTTAACAAGTTTCGCCTCTTTGTTTCGCAAAGAAATTTGTCTTAAGATGGTAAGCATTGTTTCTCTTAGGATTTCGGAACTGTCCGTTCATCACATAACACGGTCACTTATCTTGCCATTTCTAGAGAGGATAATTCTTGATGCAATACCAATCGCTTCCAAAGATATAATGCCGTGTCGGATATACAACCTAAAGTAGATTTTTCTAAAAATTAATAACATACGGCATATGTTTCATATTCTGTAAAATTAGGGCCAAGTCCTCGTTGACCTTTTTTTCTAAAATCCAAGCAACTTGGCACGAAATACCACGGCCCCATAATCGCTAGTCGGATATATATAATCATCTCAGGGCCATCCTGTTGTAGAGATTTGTCTGTTATGAGAGAGCAGCCGCTTAATTACATTGAAGCGGAGTCTGTGTATCCTTCAGTATATGATATCCCATGGTGCTATCCCATGGCGAATATGTCCTCTTCTTTTCTTTTGAATAAGAATAGGGAATGTCATTTGGGCATTTAAATTTGTTTTATGCGCTGCATAGCTGCCAGACGTTCACGTGTCTACTGGTTGTTGTCATTATCATTACGTAGTAGCCTGAAGCATGAATTTTGGCTCTGATAGTTGGCGTTCTGCATTCTTATCTTTTGAATATAAAGGGCTTCTCTTCATGCTTTCTTCCTTACTTCATGCATTCTTCCTAGAGTTTTCCAACCTTATTTTCGCTTTATTCCCCTTCTTGGCATGAAAGTAACGCATGCAGTTCTTAACTGCACCGGCAAATACTCGAACTATAGTCGAAGCCGGCTGTGGGACTCCCTACACAAAGATTTACGATTAAAATTATCCATGGAGTCTTCCGGGTCTTGCATGCATTCTTTCTAAAATTTGCATACGCAGTCATTCCACTCCTTATTTTCTCTTCTTTCCCTTCTTGGCATTAAAACAACGCATGCAGTTCTTAGGGCTTTACCGGCAATATATCGGCGTACTGAAAGTCGGCTGTAGGATATCCTACACAACGATGTATGATTCACATAATCCATGGGGTCTTACGGCGGCAAAGTTAGATCGGAAGTGCAAATTTGATTAATGTTTGAATGTAAACCTAGTCAGGGTAGGATAGAGAGTGCTAAAGCCCGTTAAATCGTAATTATTGTCGCTCGTTTTTCTTTATTGGCTATTCAGCATTGGAGAGTGTCGATACTGCTGTATAAATGGAATTAACGAGAGGAAGAGTTAAAAAGTAGGACCAGGGGCATAATCAAATGATATATGTATGCCCTCCTCTGACTTCTTTTCCTTGTTGTTATAGAAGCCATCATTGCTCTTTGTATGGTTTAAAAACCGTAACCAGTCAAAGTGCCTCTGTCTCTCTTTCTCTCAAACCACGGAATCCCTATAAGTTACTCCACGCATTCCCATCATTAATTCATTTTATTTTAAAGAGAAGATAAAAGGAGTCAGTATCTCAACAACTAATAAAAATATTGTCGTAGATGTACTCGTATATGTACTTTGTAAGTGTGCATGTTTCTACATGTAAAACGTGAATGAGTGAATGATACGTTACGTTGCTGGAATACTAGTATAATTATTCTTATGTCAGTCACGCCTGACATTTTTCTTCCGTTTTATTCTCATACTCATGCCTGATATGGAAACCAAATTTTAGCAACTTTGACTGGCAGTATACAGTATTAATGATATCAAAGTAGAATAGAGTGAAGACATTTTACAAGAACAACAACAAATACATTAAAAAGGATAAGGATGTGTGGAAGTATACAAGAAAATAGCGGGTACAAACTTAATAAATGAAATGCAATTTGTCAACATTTATTTGCCTTTTTACACAGAATAAAAGCACTAGCAAAGTATGTAAGGGGAAAATGAGTATGAGTAAGGATATGTTTACAAGTTTGTTTAAAAAAAAACATTTTTTATTACAGTCTTGTTAAAAACATTTTGTAAGTTTGAGTATACAGTGCACAGCAAAAGTATTAGTACGGCAATATATTTTGACAAAAAAAGTCCCTACAGGCTTAATACTCTTGTACAAAGTCCAGATATGACTTCAAGAGAGTATTTAGGAGATCATTTGGAAGAACGGTTATGTAATCGCTAAACCTCAAACAAAAGTCAACCGAAAAACTTGCTCATGGTGCCACCAGACAGAACACTAAACAAAACTTGTACATACAATTCCAAATGGGCTAAGTGGAGTACTTGACCTTCTACTGGATATTCTACTAAATACAATGGATAACATTTTCTTTAAGGGATATGCTTCTATTAAATACAAGGAATAACACTTTTCATATATTATGACTTTGAATTTAAAATTTACTGAGGGTTCTCCTTGGTGGTACCTATGGAGTCATCTGAAACCTTTCCTTATTTTTCTCTTGTTTTATGATAAACATTAAAAAAATTGTTTGTTTTATAATAAAACAGAAATAAATTAATAAAATAATATACTCGTATATAAACTATAAATTTTTATACAAACTTTTGGCTAAAATTCATGAAATTGCTAAAATATATTGCCGTACCAAGAGTTTTGCTGTCCACTGTATCTATATAAACATATACATTTGTTCATATTTTTTTGCTGCCTTACATTTACTGACAAAATTTTATAAAATTTTCAGTTAATCTTTGGAAATGAACGTTTTTTACTAAAGAAGTCAAAAAAATTGTTTTAATACGAACACTTTAGCGTGACAGACACTAGGACTCAATTTATTTGAAATTTATAGGAACTATTTTCTATATTAATGGATGGGTCACCTATCGATTTAAATTTGAACCGTTTCGAATTTGTCATTCTATTCTGTCACCAAAATTCACTATATTACCTCCATTGAACGTAATGAATCGATTTACGCTTGAACAACGTTGAGATTTATTGGGCCATCGAGAAACTGCATAATGATGTTGATTTTGCCAAAAAAAAAAATATTTTTTCAGCTCACTTTCATCTTGGTGGGTACGTCGGAAAACCAAACGTGGTCTTACAGAAGCCAATGCACCCATTACGAGTGACCGTTTGGTGCGGCTTGTGGATCAGAGGCATTATTGGCCCATATTTCTTTGAAAACGAAGACGACGCAACCATTACGGTCAATGGAGACACTTATCTCACCATGATAATCGATGTTTTTGCACCCGCTTTTCATGGTATTGATGTGAGCGATGTTTGGTCTCAACAGGATGGTACAACTTGCCACACATCTCATGCCACAATCGATTTATAGCGTCACACATTTGATGAATATTTTATTAGCCGATGAAGTCGCCGTAGTCTTGTGGGTAGTGTGTTGGCTTATTAGACGTAAAGCCAGGGTTCGAATCCCAGGCCAGATATTAAGATAAAATACAAAAAGTATCTTTTCGGCGACTTCTTCTCAGCAGATTTCTGGCAAAAACTCTGAGAGTAAATAAAACTGCCATGAAAAAGTTTCTCAAAAATCTGTCGTTCGGCGTCCACTTTAAACTGTAGGTCCCACCACTCATGTATAAAATTAGCACACACAACATAAGTGGTATGAGAAACTAGGACGTTGTACAATGGATCAATTCGACCTCCGTGTACTTTACTTGACTTAACTGACAAGTACACGTCCTCTAACCTAACCTAACCTATTAGCCGAAATAGCTATGTTAGTTGTCCGCGAAGAAGCAGCAATTTGATACTGTTGAACAATTTTCTGTGTGGCGCCGATAAATAAAAGTGTTATACCAACAAACCAGAGACAATTGAGTATTTGAAGGCCAACATTCGTGATGCCATTTCCGAGATACGACTTCCTACACTCGAAAAAGTGGACGAAAATTGATACGATCGAATGAGGTACTATGAGACCCCCAGGTAACTTCTATCTTCCTCTTTTCATTGAAATTTTTTTGGATATGTATTCCTCTATTAGATATTGCTTCTGAAGCGTAGTTGACATCAAATTTTTTAATATGTGCTCCAAATAATCGTAAAGATTATGACTTTTGTGCCTCCAGAAGCACACTAACCACCTTTTACTCACTTTATGTCACGTATGTACATATGTCTAGACAAGAATGATAATCAAAAAACATATACTATAAGCTTATACTCTATAAGTGTAGCTGTGATTCATATTTTTTAGGAATATTAATTATGGACTGAAATAAATGCAACAGAAAAAGCACAGAAGTCTTAACCCATGTCAGGAAGTAATAAAATATAGAAGAGGAAAACTTTTCTTCTTTCTTATTTTTTTAGCCATTTAGTGCAGCACTCTGTTAAAGCGACACTCATAGCCAGAGTATCAATGACCGTTAAAAACGTAATTAAAACGACACTTCTTTCCTACACTCTTACTCTCTATCTCGCTTTATTGAAACTTTATCTTGTTCATGCCACAATCAACTGAGCGTATCGTTAACTTCCTCTTGGTCTAGTGGTCTACTTTACTTCTGCATTGGTTTCTACCGCTTCGTAATCATTTTGTATCGATATTATTGGCAAAAATACTATGAAATAAATATTGGATTTTATTAGTTTTCCTCTTTTTATTGTTGTTTTAAAAACTGGGTGTTGACTAATGGTGTGATAGAGTTTGTTATGCGATACAGTGGGGCAAAATATTGTAGATGGGTTAAAAACAAGAGCACATATAGTGTTAGGCATCATAGAAATTATTATTTACAGAACTTTTTATCATATCTCGCATGAGTCAGTAAACCGCGATGTTTTAAAAGAACAAAAACTCTTGTATTATGCAGTTTCCATAGACCATCCGGACTACTCTACCTTTCTTAATGTCTACTCAGGCAACAATTTAAGCAAATTAGACAAATATTCATACCAGAGCACATTCCTATATTAAACATTCCACTTCGGAGGCATATGTCAGTATATGTTGTACGTTCTTGAGCTAACTGAATAAAGAAACTTGTATATTCTTCTGATGATGGAGTAGCCTCTAACCCACAACGATCATGAAGATCGTGAAGAAATTAGATTTTTTTATTAGGAATAGGGCCCATTCTTTAAATTTAAACAAGACTATTTACCTTTGCCGCCGTAATCTATTGTGTTTGCTTATTAGACGTGAGGCCACGGTTCAAACCCCAAGTCAGAAAGCTCCAACAAAATGAAATTTGATAAATATTTCTTTGTCAATTTCCTTTCAGTTGATTTCAGAGTAAATATTTTGTAGTCGCCGTAGTCTAGTAGGTAGTGTGTTGGCTTATTAAACGTAAAGCCACGGTTCGAGCTCCAGGCCAGACATCAAAACAAAATACAAAACGTATTTCTTCGGCGATTTCCTCCTCGTCATTTTGACGATTTCGAGCTCCAAAAATATCATATTGATGATTTGACGATGTATGCCTTTATTTTGACGATTTTTGGAAATTAAAAATTTACATCATATACCTGACTTTAGTACATTAAAAGCCACTTTAAGCTGTGCATTTACTTTGCCGTTGTTACTAATCAAATTTTCCATCTACACATTCAGCAGGTATTTGTATCCTTCTTTGTTTACCCTGTAATATTCCTGGAATCTGTAAAGGACACATGATTTAACGCAAACATAAATATTTTAGTATGTGTTATTCTTACTTTATCTCAGGCAGTGATAGTCGATTCGATTCATGTCGAATAGATCTTCGCTGCAACCTTTCCAAAAAACGAATATATACTCTACTTATTTTTTAATATTTGTATTTTTCTTTGAAAAATTGTTGAGAGATAATTCACAATGAAACATTTTTGTTTATACAGCATTTATAACTAATCCACAATAAAAACTTTTACTCAAAATATATTCGTAACACCGATTTTTTTTTGTTATGGGAAAAAAAGTTTATTCCCAAATAACTTGTTGCCCATAATATTCACGATTGGAGTGATTAAATTGAACTTAATATTATGATATTATCATCGATTTAATATAATAATTTCGCTGATTTAAAGTGTGACTTAACAGGGATAATTATTGAGTAACCATAACACGTATTTAAATTTGTTCACTTCATAGTGACTGTAATACTGTCACATATAAAGTTATTCTGGCAGCACATTATTTCTATGCAAGTGGTACCACCCGTATGAAAACAAATATCAAATCGGTGTATTTTAAAAATAGCAACAAAATATATTGTAATGAAAAGCAAATACAACGCAAAAACATTATTATTAAATTATTGCCATATGTGTGCAATTCTGAAATATTCAAAAATACTTCACTTAGTCATTGAAAAATACATTTATGACCGTAAATAGATCCAATAAATTTCGAAAAACTTACAGTTTGGTTTGTATTTTGGCCTGGCGGTGACATCGGTCCATATTTCTATGAGAAAGCGGTGAACACTATAAGCCAATGATTACAAAATTCTAGATGATCTGGCCATCAGCGGCAATTGATTTCAACAGAACGACGCTACGTGTCGCACAGCTCATGCCACGTTGGATATCATGCACAAGCGATTTGAAGGCATGTTAATCTCACGTGCAGGTGACCTTAGCTAGCTTGAGGAGTTTTCTTGAGATGCAGTTGTATGCGAATAAACCGCAAACTACAACTGTTCTCAAACCTAGCATAACCCATGTCATCAATGAAACTTGGCCTGATATCATGGAAAATTAGACGTTTTGATTGATGCCATCCACCAAGACAAAACTCTGTCATGGACTTCTAAACAATGTTATATTCCACTCATGATTGCTATTTCAAATGAATAAAAAATATCAGTGATATCCAACACACACTTTCCTTTATTTAAACTAAAGAGGAAGCGTTTGGAAATGAGACTTTATAGCTTTGTGAATGAATATTCATTAGATTGTAAGATGGATAGTCACCGGCAGCATATTCCCTTCTGACCATTAGACCCGCTGGGCCAATTAAAAGTTTATATTTAAAAATGCAATAAAACAAAAAACGGTTTGAAATTTTGCCAAATTAATTTTTTTTTTGTGAAGAGGCTCAAGATACAGACTTTAAAGATACAGGTCATGATGTATTACCTACTAAAATATAGCCTAGAGAATTGCATAGAATCAAAAAATCATGTAGCTTAATTCCAAACTCATGGAGTATACTTTCTTTGTAATTATATTTGAAATATATTACTCATACGCATCATACTACATGTACCGAAATAGTTACCCTGAAAAGTATGCAATAAAAAACTTCGGTTTTATCATGTATGAAACTAATGGAATTAAATATAACTCATACGTCACATATGTGCTCTGCATTATGAATTTTACATACATATTAAAAATATGAGCATAATGTGAGTAAATATAATGGGTTGGCGATCCAAAAGTTTAAATTTAAAAATGTAATAAAACAAAAACAGTTTGAAATTTTGATATTTTTTTTTGTTTTGCTGTGAACTACAACTGCTCAGCTTGGAAATGGATTTTTATTTCATTTATATAGCTGCCGCGGATTTATGCCCTTATTTTGACGATTTTTAAAAATTAAAAATTTACATCATATTCTTTACTTTAGTATATTAAAAGCCACTTTAAGCTTTGTATTTACTTTGCAATTGTTACTATTGGAAATTTATGTTAATAAAAACAAGGAGTAAAGTATTATTTTTTTAAGTTACTTTCGAATACCTGTGATGATTTTTTTGTATTTTATTCCTTTTTAATCCCTTAAAAGATACAAAATTATTACCTCGTAGTTGAGAATAATATATCACTTGCCGTTGCAGACAATTTTAAAAATTCTAGTATACCTTCTAATATTGCCATCGGAAGAACAAAGGCAAGCGCCGTTACTTTTTTTTCGTACGACCAACTCTCAGGGGATGGATGGCATTCAGTTTGGATCTATGTTATGAGAAGAAGGAAAGAGAGAACAGTGTTTATGGACACTAGGCTTGTATATTTTTATACCATAAGTAACAGGATAAACCTCTGCAGGAATTCAGTTCCACTTACCGACACAGTCCGACTAAAAAACGTAGTTTTTCTGTAATGCAGTGTGCAATCCACTGGCCAATCGACCACATACGGATGTGCTGGCCGAAAAAGACGAGGGTTATATGGGAATATATGATTTTCGGGAAAACGTCCCCTTATTTCGTTCAAGCAAAACCATTTTATAGTAGCGACAGAACAATGAAACAGAAACCACATTGCAACGATGCTCCAATGATCAGTGGAGTTGGATGCACTACCGTCATTAACGAGATACAGTAATCCAATTTGTATCCTTTTTTTGGAAATAATTGGGACGTAAATCGAAACGACGTAAATCGAATTTTATATTGCTCATACTACAAAGTAGTATGTTTTTAACAATGAAGATAAAAAAGTTACAGTAATCCCTCGCAGTTGGTTCCAAAAAAGGAGACGTAAAGCGAATGACGACGTAAAGCGAATGACGACGTAAATTAAAGTTATAGGGAAGAAAAAATTTGACGACGAAATCTAAACAACGTTAATCGAGGCGACGTATATCGAAGGATTACTGTACTATGGCCTCTCCTGTACACGGTCGAGAAACCGCAAAATAGACGTTGAGGTACCAACCCATACATGAGAGTTGTATTCCACTCTCTGTCAATTATAAACGATGTAAATAGTAAGATCGGACGATAAGAACTTAAGAAGGAACTGAAAAAAGTGTCAGCATTACACTGAATTCTCATGCTAAGGACATCAAAAGCTTCTGATTCCCTAATATCTACACCGCCCATAGATATAGATGAAGCAATATTATTGCTGTCAATAAACAACGATGTTTAAACCTTAAACAATTTTTTCCTGAAAATGATCCCAATTTCTCCATATTTGGAAAAAAAATATTAAAGGAAGATGAGGGAGGCTAGCTTTTATTTCCAATAAATTCTTTGTTAAATGTCGAACTCAGATATGTAGATACATTGACTTCATATGTTTTACTACAATAGAAATAATTTTGTTATTTAAATAATTTTAATTTATTTATTTATATTTCCTGACGATTTTTTTACGATTTTAATAAACGTTTTTGAGGTTTTTGACGATTTTTTCTCAAATATTTGACGATTTAGTGCCTCATTTATGTGGCAGCTATGAGTATGTGCCTCGTACAAAATCGTGAGATGACCAATGATTTTTACTGTCCTTTAAATTGCCAGCAATTTGAGTTCTTTTGTATACGTAACCGATTTTTGTGGTCGGCTTGAGTATCACTGTGATTTTAAGTCATGCAAAAGTCAACTCATAAGTGAATTCTATACTCTCATCTGCCAGATGGCTGTCTTCGTATGTCGTCTTTTTAGGAATAGATTTCAATGCAAAACCCAATGTAGCACATAACATAATTGGTCATTACAACCTTTCAGTCAGGATTACGACCTAGTTTCTCACACCACTTTTGTTGTGTGTGTTAATATTATATACATGAGTAGCAGGGCCTACAATTTAAAGTCGGCTCCAAATGACAGATTTTTGAGAAAATTTTCATGGAAATTTTATTTTTTGTCAGAAATCTGCTAAGAGGGTGTCGCCGAAGAAATATTTTTTTCATATTTCGTGTTGATGTCTGAACTGTAACTGGAACCGTGGCCTAACGTCTAATAAACGAAATCTGCTGAGAGGAAGTCGACGAAGAAATACTTTTTGTATTTCGTTTGATATCTGGCCTGGGGTTTGAACCCTGGCTTTATGTCTAACAAGCCAACACACTACCTACTAGACTACGGCGACTTCCAATGTAGCACGTTAACTCACAATTGCGACGCTGACAGAAGGTCATCTGTAACAGAGATTGATGCAAATATTTCAAAGCAAAATCATTTGATGTCTTGAGCATGAAAATTAACGACGTTGTATGCTACAATCAAACAAACAAAACAAAACGAAATTTGAATATTTCTTTCGACTGAGACCCAATAAAATTGCCCTGAAATTGTTCTCAAAACCCTCTTGTTCGGAGATGACTTCAAAACCGTAGGACGCCACCCATTCATAAAATTAACACACACGACATAAGTGATGGGAGAAGATAGGTTGGAATCCTGACTAAAGGGTTGTAATGACTAATTATGTATGTATGTAATATCAAAAGAATTTTTAATATTTGAAATTTCTACAAACAGTTTTTCCAGTTTAATTGATCGAATCGGAAACTGCAAATGTTTATACCACTTACTAACGTTGAATACTTTTATACATTTTAACGAAATTTATTGTCAATCAGTGAATGAATGAATACAGTGCACGCGCGCTAATGTGAACACCGCATTATATGAACACCGCTTAATGTGAACATTTTTTTTGCTTCATTGACTACTCTAAAAGATGAAAAAATGTAAAAAGCCCTATAATTTGAACAGAATTTTTTTTAATTTGAAGCGTTAAAATTCTGTGTTTATTAGTTGCAGGAATCCCTGTTTTAGGTGTACATATATATATGTATGTGTTAGTACATCTGCTTGCATATTTATTCTTCAATTGCTATTTAGATACTGTGAGGAAAGTTTATGAAGATTAAATTATAAAATGTGTTCTAAAAAATTCTTAAAAAAATAAAAAAATTCATAAATAATAAGTTTTGTTTAAAATATTTTATAATTCTGTTTTAAAATTTTCAGTATTCGGAAATGTGAACAATTCGCAAAAGTGAACAACGCCAGTTTTAATTAGTTCACATTAGCGAGCGTGCACTGTATTGATAATGATGAATTATATTTAGTCACATTCATTAGACTCTTTTCACTTCTCATTAAGGAAATTGGATTGGCCTTCTAATCAAATTAATTAAATGCTATTCGAGGAGACCTAATAAATAAACAAATAGAGCAGCCAATCAACAGCAGCAGACAACAGACATGAAATGCGTACATGAATATGAAATTATTTTCTTTTTTTTTATCAAAAAAATAGAGAAAGAACTTATTAACATCCTCTCCATTAAGAGTTAATTAAAGAGAAAGCATTTAAATATGATTTAGTTCCCAGTAAATTGGTAGGAAAGAAGGAAATGTGAAGGAGATTCTTAAAATATTGAAAAATTTCTTTTTAAAAACAAAAATCAAAGCTAGACAGCATTCACATTCCGTTCTTCAACGCACTGCTTGTGGAATGACCCACAGTAATTTTTTTAACAACTTACATGATTTGGAGTTGCCACGTTTAAAACCCCAGGTCAAACATGATCAACAAAACGAAATATAAAAAAATATTTCTTCGGCGAATTTCTCATATTTCTGGCAAAAATTCTCTGAGAGTAAAGAAAATTTACCATAAAAAGTTTCTTAAATATCAGTCGTTCAGAATCGACTTTAAACTTTAGGTCTCGGCACTCATTTACAAAATTAACGAACACACAACACAAGTGATGTGAGAAGCAAGGTCGTAATCCTGACTGAAGGGTTGTAATGGATAATTATGTATGTATCAGAGATCAGCAATGAATCGGTTTTCCGCTACTCATATGTACTCATGAAATTTTGAGTATGATTTAGTCAACAGTATTGAAATCCAACTACTCTGATTCATTCGTACTCACTACAACATTGAATTATAAGTACAGGTTATAATGAGTATGAGTACAACGTTGACATCGAACTCATAACATTCGAAATATGTTTGATTCATACGCCTACTCATTCAGATTCGCAAATTTATAAAAATACTTATAATACTCATAAATGATTCGATTGATTCGAATCACTCGTCAAAATTTACAGTTGTAGTGGTTGTTGCATTTACAAAGAGCGAAGAAAGACACATAAACAAAAAAGACAAAGACAGCAAGGAGAGCAAACATACAACATACAACATACAAGTGTTCGTACGCGAATCATACTTATTTTGAGATTCGTGTATACGATGTGTCATGGAGAGTCGAAATCATTAACATCATGCGTATTGTTAAGTATGAGTACGATGAGTATTTCAATCTTTGAATATGAGTAGTATGAGTATGACATTAAAATAAGTATGAATGCGTATAAGTATCAGAAATTATAAGTATGATTCGAATCTACTCATCGTTTTGAATACTCATTACTGACCTCTGTATGCATGTATGTATTCAAAAGCTTCGATACCCTATTTATAGTTCGAATTCTCTGCTTAGCTCTATATGGGCTTGTTATAAAGCACTACAACATGAAAGCTCGAAAGTACTGTACCGAGATGTTGTTTGAAATTTTAAAGTAGATAAGACATCGGGCACCTTAGTAAATCGAACTTCAATTCATCGCTTGTGGCAATTGCAAAAGCGGATGAGTGAACTAGAGCACTTTATTATTAAAACAATATTTTCCTCCTACCTTTTATGACTTTTTTACTTAATAATTCACCTCTCTTCTCCTTTGATTGTATTTGATTTTTGAAAAGAAACCTTAAACATTGCCACACCCACTTTCTTAATTTCTCCTCCGCAGACAACTGTTTACACTGTTTTCTTGTAAAACGTGTGAAACGTTGAACTAGGCTTTATTGCAATAAATTATAGGCCAACACTCCATTGAAAAATCATTACCGACTCTTATTTTGGTGAAATATGATATTATGTACACCATTATGTGTATACCACAGGCTCAAAGACAGATAGTGATACTAGAATGGGGGTGTATGGAACCAAAGTAAGATGTTTCTAACATCATATCCATGGCAAAACTCGAGAGTAGGTTTTTTTCAGAGCAAATACAGCAGCTGACACTACGCAAGTTTATTAACATAATTTTGGTACTTAATCATAAATATAAAAGGTTTATAACTACGGTTGCAGCAACTCTCATAGAGGACTATGTTAGGTTAGGTTAGAGGACGTGTACTTGTCACTTAAGACAAGTACAGTACCCGGAGGTCGAATTGACTCATTGTACAATGCCCTTAAAGATAATAGAGGGAATAGGATAAAAAGGAGAGGATATAGTAAAGGGGAGAATGGGACGCGGAGGAATTACACATTCATAGAGGACTAATTAAAGTTTTTAATTTTATAATGAATATTTCGGCGATGTTTTAATTGAATCCTCATTATATTAATGAACTTGCAATCAAACGTAAATAACCACAGTTTCAATTAAGTCGAAAATACCGTTTTATTAACACATTAAAGCATTGCAATTACCGTTAAACCTACACAAATAATTTTTTTTAAATGTTTCACAGCAAAAAAAAATTGCATTGCCAGTGTTAAGTTAATCAAAACGCACTTTATCACTTGAATGAATTTAATTTACGAAGTTCATGTTTTAGCATTTAATTATGAATGTTTGTTTATGTGTATGTACATGCTTTTATGCAAATATTATTAAATTAAAAATTTTTCCAATTAAATTATTCTGTTGACTGAAGTTCTTAATTAATTGTTTCATACTCGCATAGAAGTTAATATGCAAAGTAAGCCTTCTTCTATTGGGTGGGCCTATCTATCGGTTTAAATTTGAATCATCGGATATTTCGAATATGGCAATACTTACATACATACATAAATACACACACATAATTGGCCATTACAACCCTTCAGTCAGGATTACGGCCTAGCTTCTCACACCACTCTTGTTGAGTGCGTTAAGTTTATCTGTGAGTGGCGGGACCTACAGTTTAACGCCGACGCCGAACGACAGATTTTTGGGGAACTTTTTCATGGCAGGTTTATGTACTCTCAGAGTTTTAGTCAGAAATCTACTGAGAGGAAGTCGTCGAAGAAATATTTTTTTCATATTTCGTTTTGATGTCAGACCTGGGATACGAACCCGAGCTTTACGTCTAATAAGCCAACACACTACCTACTAGACTACGGCGACTTCTGGCAATACTTATGTCATTCTATTCTGTCACAAAATTCAGCAGATTATCTCCACTGAACATAATGAATCGATTTACGTTTGAGCATCGTTGGAATTTATTGGAATAGATGGGCCAACGAGAAACTAGACGATGATCATCTTGCTGAGTACGTTAAAAAGCAAAATTGCCGTATTTGGGGCTCAGAAAACCAACACATGGTCTTATAGCAGCCTATGCACCCACTCCAAGTGACAGTTTGATAAGGTTTGTGGAGCGAAGGCATCATTGGCCCATATTTCTTTGAAAATGAGGACGGTGCAACCATTATGGCCAACGGAGATACCTATCGCACCATGATAACCGATTTGTTTGCACCCGTTCTTCATGGTATTAATGTAAACGATATTTGGTTTCAACAGAATGGTGCAACTTGCCTTTGCCCTCTCATGTCACAATCGAATTATTGCGTCAAACGTTTGATGGTCGTTTAATTAGCCGAAATGATGACGTCAATTGGCTGTCAAGTAGCTAAGATATGACACCGTTGGACTCTTTTCTGTGGGGCGCCGTTAAGGAAAAGTGTTATGCCGACAAAACAGAGACAATTAAGCTTTTGAAGGGCAACAATTTCATTTCAAACCGTTTTTGTTTGATTGCATATTTAAATTTAAACTTTTAAACTGCCCACCCTTTACATAGAAATGATTGGAATGTTGTTACATGTGCATATAAGTGTTAAAATGAATTAATTTTTATGCTCCACACATGTACACGATTTGTAATAAATTTAATAAATTTAACTGAATTAATTACAACAGCCACTAGAATGATTAAATGC
Organism: Sarcophaga subvicina; assembly: GCA_936449025.2. Lineage (NCBI taxonomy): Eukaryota > Metazoa > Arthropoda > Insecta > Diptera > Sarcophagidae > Sarcophaga > Sarcophaga subvicina. The sequence goes on from OW388084.2 coordinate 29,587,125, forward strand.
TTAAATATGTTTTTTTGCAAATTGAATTTCATTATTTGGGACATTTTTTAAACAGACACTACACAACGGTCGCCGCAGTAAAGTAGGTAGTGTGTTGGCTTATTAGTCGTCAGGCCATGATGAGTCAAACTCTAGGTTAGGCATCCCGAACAAAACGAAAAATTAAGAAATATTTCCTCGCCAATTTGCCAGCAGTTTTCTGGCAAAAACTCTGAGAATAAATAAAATTTGCAATGAAAAGTTTCTCAAAAAATTTGCTGTTCGGAGTCAAATTTAAACTGTAGGTCCCGCCACGAATGTATGAAATTAACACATACAACATAAGTGGTGTGAGAAGCTGAAGGGTTGTAAAGACCAGTTATGTATGTATGTGTGGATGTATGTATTACAATAAGCAGCTGACTCTTTTGTTTTCTCTCTGTCTCTGTCTCAGTCTCTTTTTCTTTTTCTCTTCACTTGTTATTGTACTTTCTATTGTACGATTTACACTGCAATTTTCATTGACACAACAGTTGCCAACAACTTAATTGGTTTGAATGAATTTCAAACTGTAACACTGCCACTCTTCTCAACCATTTATTCATTGCATGGATGTACTCGTATAGAGATGTGTATATGTACTCGTATATATATTTAGTCCTGAAAACCATCATAAGAATATAAAATCACTATTGTTGCTGTTGCTATTGATGTTTAATTTGTTGGCAATAAGAAAAGTTCGTCCTTTTTTATTTTGTTTTATTGAAATGCACCTACAATTGTATTTTACCACGGCTACCACCACATACAGGACATTGTTTTGCACTTTATAAGTGACTGCAAGTCAATATATGTATTCATGAGAAAAAGGATGTGAAACAAATGAAAACAAGTTGAAGATAAAAAAAATAAAATGCAATAAAACTTCATTGACATTAGTTTACAATTCCTATACGGACTAAAAAGCGTAGTCCTGTATTACAAAGTATTTTTCAGCTTAACTAACTATAAACTGCTGTGGTCAAAGATTTCAAAGATTTCCTAAATTATTACATTTACTCAGGTAAACCATTGCAGTTGCTCTTTTCTCTCTTTTGGAATCAGTTACTCTCAGTAACTCATTACTCAGTTAATTCTCTAGAAGATCAGTGGCCATTTACACATGTAAGACATACAGATTATATGCAAATGGTAGTCCAGAGAGTACTCTTTCCAACCGTGGTAGTGGGATAGCTGAACTAATTTTAGGAGGTCAATTTTGAAAAAAATCGATTTTTGGTTAAAAATATATGAAAATTCTCTAGAATAGATAGATAGAGATAGAGATAGAGATAGAGATAGAGATAGAGATAGAGATAGAGATAGAGATAGAGATAGAGATAGAGATAGAGATAGAGATAGAGATAGAGATAGAGATAGAGATAGAGATAGAGATAGAGATAGAGATAGAGATAGAGATAGAGATAGAGATAGAGATAGAGATAGAGATAGAGATAGAGATAGAGATAGAGATAGAGATAGAGATAGAGATAGAGATAGAGATAGAGATAGAGATAGAGATAGAGATAGAGATAGAGATAGAGATAGAGATAGAGATAGAGATAGAGATAGAGATAGAGATAGAGATAGAGATAGAGATAGAGATAGAGATAGAGATAGAGATAGAGATAGAGATAGAGATAGAGATAGAGATAGAGATAGAGATAGAGATAGAGATAGAGATAGAGATAGAGATAGAGATAGAGATAGAGATAGAGATAGAGATAGAGATAGAGATAGAGATAGAGATAGAGATAGAGATAGAGATAGAGATAGAGATAGAGATAGAGATAGAGATAGAGATAGAGATAGAGATAGAGATAGAGATAGAGATAGAGATAGAGATAGAGATAGAGATAGAGATAGAGATAGAGATAGAGATAGAGATAGAGATAGAGATAGAGATAGAGATAGAGATAGAGATAGAGATAGAGATAGAGATAGAGATAGAGATAGAGATAGAGATAGAGATAGAGATAGAGATAGAGATAGAGATAGAGATAGAGATAGAGATAGAGATAGAGATAGAGATAGAGATAGAGATAGAGATAGAGATAGAGATAGAGATAGAGATAGAGATAGAGATAGAGATAGAGATAGAGATAGAGATAGAGATAGAGATAGAGATAGAGATAGAGATAGAGATAGAGATAGAGATAGAGATAGAGATAGAGATAGAGATAGAGATAGAGATAGAGATAGAGATAGAGATAGAGATAGAGATAGAGATAGAGATAGAGATAGAGATAGAGATAGAGATAGAGATAGAGATAGAGATAGAGATAGAGATAGAGATAGAGATAGAGATAGAGATAGAGATAGAGATAGAGATAGAGATAGAGATAGAGATAGAGATAGAGATAGAGATAGAGATAGAGATAGAGATAGAGATAGAGATAGAGATAGAGATAGAGATAGAGATAGAGATAGAGATAGAGATAGAGATAGAGATAGAGATAGAGATAGAGATAGAGATAGAGATAGAGATAGAGATAGAGATAGAGATAGAGATAGAGATAGAGATAGAGATAGAGATAGAGATAGAGATAGAGATAGAGATAGAGATAGAGATAGAGATAGAGATAGAGATAGAGATAGAGATAGAGATAGAGATAGAGATAGAGATAGAGATAGAGATAGAGATAGAGATAGAGATAGAGATAGAGATAGAGATAGAGATAGAGATAGAGATAGAGATAGAGATAGAGATAGAGATAGAGACTCCTGATGGAGGTTGGAAACAGCATTATGCTTTATGGGAGCGAAATTTGAGCCGAAACACTAGATGTTAAGAAGCGGGCATACTAACTTGTATCGGTACAGAGAACGGCTGCATTGCGTATCGCGTCGGCATATCGTACAGTGTCCGCTCCAGCCGTACTGGTGATAGCAGGTATAATCCCTGTGGATCTGCTGGCAGCGGAGCGGATGGAGATTTATAAGACGAAATCGGCTGGAAATCACATAACCGGTTACTTCAGGGAAACACCATTTCAAAATAGCAACAACGATGGAACGAGGAAGATAGAGGAAGATGGACGGCGAGACTTATTCCGGACATAAGGCCATGGATTGGTCGGAAATTTGGAGAGGTAATTTACTACGTCACACAGATGCTATCGGGTCACGGATATTTTAGGAAATATCTGCACAGAATGGGCAAGACCCCTTACTGTCTTTACGAGGAAGGGGAGGTAATTGATGACGCAGAGCACACTGTTTTCGAGTGTGCACGCTGACAGAGCTATCGGTCTGTACTGACGTCAATAGTTGAAACGATCACAGCGGCTAACATTGTCGCGGTCATGATTGCGAGTAGTGGGAATTGGACCACAGTGGTGAATTACGTAGAGCGCATTCTGAGACGGAAAAAGGGAGACCTTGAGGCTGCAGAACAAGTAAGCATGTCGGCAGAGGTGATACTGTCACACGTGCTAAGCGAAACTGAAACGATGATTTAGACGAAAGGAATAGTGGAGACGCTTAGATGTCTCCTCAACTTTCGATACGCAATTTGGACGCGGATATAGACATGGAGAGGCCAAAGAGCCTAAAGGACACCACTCCGAAGAAATACCACCGTAGTTCAGGAGTGGGCACAAACAAGTTCACAGGAGAGGAGGGGGGGATTTAGTGGGTGAGGGCCCCACACACGGAGGATGTGACGACTTCCTCTATGGTGCGGTTAGGTACATTTACCCTCCTTGGCGTAAAAAAAACCGTAATAGTTGGATCCCGATATTTAGAAACCTTTCTTCTTAGATAAAATAATAACTACCAAATTATCTTTTCAAATTTTTAAGACTATTTTAATTCAACAAAGATATCTGACTTTACTTAGTTGGTTATTACAACCCTTTAGTTAGGATAACGACCTAGCTTTTCACATGGTTGGAAGCGGGGTCTACCTCCTTCGAACTTGATCATTATGTGGACAGTCACGCAGCAATCAAAGCTCTGAAATGCCACCTCATCAAATCTAATGGCGTCAGGAGTTGTGTGGACTCTTTACACCATATACGTCGGTACAACAGCCGCCTCTACTGAGTTTCGGGCCACTGTAACATAGAGAGAAACGAAAGGGCATGGAAGGTATCGGAAATGTATTGGAAGGAGACGATAGAGAAGGTATATGCACTCCTACAAGAATACTTTTTCAAATTGGAAAAAGCAGCATGGTATTCAACAAACCATATGGGGTCGAACACGTCTGGTAGCTCAATATTCGTGTTTGACAAGAGAACGGTTCGCACTCTAACAGGATACTGTACTATTGAAGGCATACTTCACACTGGGTAACACAATGGATCATATGTACGACCGAGTAAAGTTGTCTGTGAACGACAAGCTACACACCAACTTTACCTGACCTAACTATCGAATCAAATTGAAATTATTCGCAACGAATACACATCTTGTTGTGCTACTCTTATTATAAATAAATAAATATATAACGTACCACTTAGAACCTTTAGACAAGACGGAGAAACAAGTTGGTTGTGTATTAAAAAATCCGTGATAGTTTTGGTGAAATTTATTACAATTATTCAGTTGAAAGGATGACCTGATAGTCTAGTGGGTAGTATGCTAGACTATTAGCGTAAGGGACATGGCCATGTGACATTATACCGAGCATCGGTATATAATTAAATAGAATTTGTAATTGTATTGTAATTAATAATTTAATTAATAAATAAATAAATAAATTAAGTTCAAAAATACTTACCACATTAATCCTGCGGAAATCTGCTAATCCATATAAGAAATCGTATCCAATTAAATTTGTTTTTTTTATTGCACTTTGACTGTTATTAAAAAGCTTTCTCAGGAACTGTGATGCAATTTTAATTTTCATTGAAAGTTAAACACTTTTTGTTTTTATTATTTTTAAACTGAATTTTACTAAATTTCCAAATAAGACAGGCTTTTTAAACATTTTTATGTTTTAAATTAATTTTGTATGTTTTTTATTTCAGATTTTTTATATACACTTGCAATTATGATTAAAATTACTTTTATATGCTTTAATTTAATGTAAATTGATTTTATAGAAATTTTAATATTCAAATTCTTTCTTTGAAACCACTTTAGTGATTATTTTTTTCGATTTATCGGGTACGCCATCTAACTTTTTTTTTTTCAACTAGTGCTTATTTCGTGAATGATAACACTTAGCTCATGTCTAATTTGACAGATAATTAGTTTTATCCTTCCGCTGAACGAATATGGTTGTGTATACGCTTGAACAACGCTGGGAAAGATTGCGACTTTACTTTGAAAATCATGGTAATGTTGCAGAATGTGTGCGAAAATTGCGTGCCGATTCTGGAAGAAGAGAAGCACCGTCAGCACCGTATGTTCGTTATCTTGTGAAAAAAGTGAAAGAAACGGGCATACTCATCGATAAACCGAAGCGTGAAAAGCCAAAAACAGTGCGTACACCCGAGAATATTGCTGCTGTGACAGAAGGAATGCGTGAAGCGCCATCAACATCAATTCACTGTCGTGCTCAACAATTGAACATTTCGGAAACATCATTGAGACGAATTTTGCATAAAGACCTTGGTATGACGTCATACAAAGTCCAATTGGTTCAGGAGTTGAAGCCAGTTGACCATCCAATGCGTTTTCGCTTCGCTGAGTGGGCCTGCGATCGACTTACAGAAGATGCTGATTTTGGCAAAAAAAAAATCATCTTTTCAGATGAAGCTCATTTTGATCTTGGCGGGTATGTAAACAAGCAAAATTGTCGCATTTGGGGCAAAGAAAACCCGCACGAAAAGCCGTCGCACCCAAAACGAGTCACTGTTTGGTGCGGATTTTAGTCCAGAGGCATAATTGGGCCATTTTTCTTCGAAAATGAGCAAGGAGTTATCGGGCCATGTTGAACGAATTTTTGTTCGCAAAAATTGAAGAGGAGGATATTGGCAACATTTGGTTTCAACAGGACGGCGCTACGTGTCATACAGCCGAAGCTACACTCGATGTTTTGCGCCCTGTTCTTGAAGATCACATTATCAGCCGCAGAGCTGATGTCGTCTGGCCACCTCGGAGCTGCGATTTGACACCGTTGGACTATTATTTGTGGGGTGCCGTCAAAGATAAGTGTTGCGCCGACAAGCCAGAGACAATTGACGCTTTAAAGGACAATGTTCGTGATGCCATTGGTGAAATACGGCCGCACACAATCGATAATGCGCTTAAAAATTGGACCGATCGTGTAGGCTACTGCATGGCCAGCCGAGGCAGCCATTTGAATGAAATTATTTTCCATTATTAACCGGAAGGATTGTACTTTCAAATAAAAAAGAAATTTGAGAAAATATTCAGTAGTTTGTTTGTTTTAAAGCATTTGAAGTCGCCGTGGTCTAGTAGGTAGTGTGTTGGCTTATTAGACGAAAAGCCGGGGTTCAAGCCCCAGGCCAGATATCAAAATAAAATACAAAAAGTATTTCTTCGGTGACTTCCTCTCAGCAGATTTCTGGCAAAAACTCTGAGAGTAAATAAAATTGCCATGAAAAGTATCTCAAAAATCTGTCGTTCGGAGTCGACTTTAAACTGTAGGTCCCGCCACTCATGTATAAAATTAACACACACAAAATAAGTGGTGTGAGAAACTAGGTGGTAATCCTGACTGAAGGGTTGTAATGACCAATTATGTATGTATGTATGTTTCAAAAAAAAAAGTTATTTGGCGGACCCAGTTTGAAATTTTAATAACATTTCGTTTCTTAATTATTTGAAAATATTGTTTTATAAATTTTTTTCTTTCATATTTTTTATTAATTTTTTTATTTTTTTATTTATTTTTGTTTTATTATTTTTTTACTTTATTTATTGATTAATTTAATGACTTTAATATGAAAAACAATTTTTTTGTAGAATTTTTATAAAATTTTTCTCAATATTTCGAAAGGAAATGGATGATGATAAATATTTTATATACGTATCTTTAATTTTTTCTTGCTTTTTATATCAATCGTTTAAACATTTTTATTCCAATTTTTTTACTGGTTTCTTCTTTTTTTTTAATTTTGCGCAATAATTTGTTTTTCAACACAATTTCCTTTTACTCAGTTCAATTCTTAATATTTTTCCATTATCTTGCATTATTGCTTAAATTTTGTTGTTGCTGTTTTTCTTTAAAATCAATTTATTATGGCCATAATGTGTAGAGAAGCAAGACTAAGTTGCAAGGAGTGTAGAAGAGAAAAATAATCTTGTTATTTACTGGTTATTTCATTTATCGTATCAAAGCCACATAAGTAGCATAAGCAGCATATTGTGGCAAAATTTAGTAGCTCAACATTTAACATTTAACATGTCGGAGTGTGGTTAAAAGGAGGACAAGAAAAACGGGTATCTAAAATTTATTAAAAGACTTTACAGAGAGAGTGAGAGAGAGAGAGAGAGAGAGTGAAAGAAAGAGAGGTTGAAACTGTAGCAACTTATGAACACAATTAACGCTACGCAGCATGCACAATAATTTTGCAATTGCAGTAAGCTGCATGCGTATTAATTATAATAAAGACAGCAGAAGCAAAGCATAAGCAAAACAAATGGTGCCCCCAAAACAATTTTCTTTTGCGTATTTTGTATTTCCCACAAGGCGTGTTTAAAACCTCTATTTCATGCATATTATTGTATTGACAGCATTAATCCTCTCATTGCGAGTACTAATTCTCTCAATGCTGCGCATAAAAATAGAAACTAGCTGAAAAGCAAATCAACAGAATCTTTACCTGTTGTCGCACTGCCTTTAAAATAATCACTTCCATATACGCCAAGGTATTCTAATTTTGAAAGTTTGCTGCGTTTGCTGTGTTGCGTTTATTGTGTTTAAGGCACAACAAAAACCACAAACAGAGATAAAAAATCATAAAAACAGACACTCAGCAGCATCCCAACAAAACGTTCACAGCACGCTGATTGGAGCTGAAACGCACACTTGCAACACATAGCTTCAAAGCAGCACACGTTATCTATAAGTTTGGCTTATGACTGAAAGAGAACAAATAATCAATAAAGAAAACACAGATAACAACACATGGTTTTACTCTTGCAAGTCTTAAGCAGAAAACAAAAATCAACATCAACAAAAGCATTGAAGAAAAACAAAAATGTTTGTTAAAAGGGTACAAAGAAACCACTTTGCCACTTTAAAACTGACAATGTTTTCATAAGAAGAACCTCTGTTTCCATTCTTTTCTTCTCTCAAACACTCTCTTATTTTAATTCCTTTAATTCGAACACTCTTTTTATTACTTTATTATTGTTGTTAACATTTTTAACATTTTTTTTTCTCAATTCATAAACAAACATTTTATTGTTGTTGTATGTTTTGCTACCACTACACAACCACACTCAGTTATGCATGTAAAGTTTACATTGTAAACATAAACTTGACTCTCACAGTGAGAAAGAAAGAAAGAAAATTACCGGTTGTTTGCAAGAGCGAAATAATAAATAAAATGCTTGCTTTAAAAACCTTTGCTCATTAATATCGAAAAAACCGTTACAGTAACTAAGCCGCACAAAGAGCTCAGCGAAACTAAATGCCATACGAATGAAACAATATAAAAACAGTCTTTATTTAGTTGTTTCAACATTTTAATGTTCAGAAACATGTTTCTCTGTGATAATGTTGATGACAACATGTTGCTGTTAACGAGATGCAAAAGTTGTTTTATTGATTCTAAGTGATGTCGTCAACATTAGAGTTTGAAATTAATTCATACAAGAAACAAAGCAAAAGACTTATTGCACATGCCATCGAACATGTTGTGTTTTTAATTGAAGTAAAACATGAATCATAATTATGCATACTTCACTGTGATATGTTACTTCTGGTCACATGACGCTAAAGATGGTGTGTGAATTTTACTGTTAAAAGCAATAATACTGCTTAAAACGAAATGTTTTAAGAAAGGGAATGCAATAAGCACGTGAGACTAGTCTCATATGCCATCCGTATCAGCATTTCCTCATACTGAAAATTGGTTACTAAGTCAGGCATGCAAAAGAGAAAGCAATACTTAGACTTAATAATTCTAGTCCTAATCTGTAGACTGATGTATCTGTGTATTTAGGGGAGAAAAACAAACAAAAATAATTAAAAATTCAAAGGAAAACGCATTATGTTGATGCTAAATAATGTAGCCTATTAAATTACGCAACATGTTGCTCGTAAAATGTTGCATAATTTGTTTTCTAGATTCTTATTGCTGTCTTCAACAATATTGGAAAAAAAAATGGTTCATACTACAAACAAAACTTAGCAAACATGTGAAACTTATTGTATATGCCATCGAACATGTTGTGTTTTTGTTTGAATAATAAGGCGTATATTGAAGCCAACCTAGAAACATAAATAAACATGTTTCACTGTGATATGTTTCTGTTAAAATGTTGCCGATCGTAAAAATTAATTGTTGTAAGAAAAGGAGTGCAGTAAACACATGAGACACGTGTCAGTGACAAAATTGTTAGTAAGGCATGCCATTCCACCATGAATAGATCAACATACGAATGTTGCTTCCGAATCATTCAATTTTGTTATCAAAATTTTTGTGCTATGTGGAGAAATATTTTTAGCATATTACGAACAGGCTATCACATGAATACAGTAACAAACGGATTTATTATTTGTGAAGGGAAGAGCAGCCGAGGGTTTTCAAAAGCTGCTAATGCACCTTGCTAATGCATCATTTGATCGTTCTTCTTCAAGAATGATGAAAAGCGGTTTGTTACATTCAAAGGAGCAAGACATAGTGCTATGACTACTGATTTTTTAGCCCATTTGGAGAACAGTGAAAAGTCACCAAAGAAATATTTTTTTGTATTTCGTTTTGTTAAAGATGTCTGACCTGGAGTTTGAACCGAGACACACGTCTAATATCAATAACACCTAAGATTTTGACATTACTGTAGTTCTTGAGTCCCCAGGGTTTCGTGGCGTTTAATCGCATTGGTGTATTGTTTCGTAAAATTTCTAAAACAGAAAAATTTATATTACAAATGCCATTTTAAAATTGAAAAGTTAAATCTGGTTTGACACGCATACACATATCAGCTTTATGATTAGGGCTACAATACTGAATATATCTATTGCTTTATAGTATCGCTCTCTCCCCTAAAATTTGTTTTTCAAAACACCCCTAAATTGTTTTATACTCCATATTATTGCTTGCCTCCATTGAATAAATAATGTTCATTTCTGTCAATCACTGGATCAACAGCATTTTTACAAAAAGGAGAAGTAGACGTCGAACCAAAAGTCAATCGATTTAAAAGGTATTCTAATGGCAGTACATTACTTCAACTTGTAGCAGAATAAAAACATAACTGAATATCAGAAAAATTTCCAAGGTAAAGCTAAAGCAAACAATTTTTTTAATTTTCCACAGTCTTATAAGTGCCTTCTCCTTTTTTTGTCATTCCATTTAAAGTGCACACATATTTCAATGTATATGTTTAATAGAAATGTGAGTTTGTTTTTCCTATCTTGCTAACTTTCTCTGCTTCTCTAGCGTTCCCTCTATATTAGTTAGTCTATCATTTTAATATAAATGAATGCAATTCATTGGCTTGGAAACCCAACACAAATGGAAGACAAACAATGATAAGTAACGTTAAATATATACACACGTGTAAACACATACAGTCTCTTAATGAATACAGTAAAAGCTTGTTATCCATGATAGTTATGTTAAGAAATTTACACGTTTTAAAGGAATCTTTAGAAGTCGCCGTAGTCTAGTAGGTAGTGTGTTGGCTTATTAGACGCAAAAGCCTGGGTTCGAGCCCCAGGCCAGGCATCAAAGATAAAATACAAAAAGTATTTTTTCGGCGACTTCCTCTCAGTAGATTTCTGGCAAAAACTCTGAGAGTAAATAAAAATTGCCATGAAAAGTTTCTCAATAAATAAAAATCTGTCGTTCGGAGTCGACTCCGGAGTCGACCACTCATGTATAAAATTAACCCACACAACATAAGTGGAGAATGAAGTTAGGGTTTAATCCTGACTTAAGGGTTGTAATGACTAATTATATACATATATATGTATGTATGTATTTAAAATGGTTAAAGCGAACTTATTGAAGGTGGTACCAAGCCTCTAAACAATAAAATAATTATAGCAATTAAAAGTTTTTCAGTAATCTTTCATGGCAATTTTATTTTCTCTCAGAGTTTTTGCCAGAAGGCTGCTGAGAGGAAGTCGTCGAAGAAATATATTTTCTTATTCCGCTTTTTTTTGGAGATGTCCTAAGGTTTGAATCAGTGCTTCTGCTTGTTCCAGTCTCCATACTATGTTAGCAAGGCCCTTTGATCTGCGACGACCGTGCTGATTCTAGTCCATAGTTGGTCTTGCATTATAATTCTGGGGTTTACTTAGGATATGCCCTATCTACATATATACACTTGATGTATAAGATATCAAATGCTATCGGCTTGGGTACATAATAGACCACCACACATATTCAATGTATCAAATATACACGGTGGATTCGGCTATACGAAGATTATATGAAAATGAGCCAAAATATTTCATTGAACGGATCTAGGAAGGAGAACCTAAAATATTTGTTTAATCAGAAGAAAGTGTCTTGTTTAATAGACTTTAATTACTTTACTTTGATTTAATTTTATTAATCAAGTAAATGAGTTGCTCCTACCTCCCTACAAATAACCTACAAATTTACAAAGCCATTCAATGAACGTAGGTATGTATTTCCACATCAACACACACAGAGAATATTTAACGTACATCACAGTTAATAACATCGCTACTTCGCAATGTTATTAATGTAGCATCGTCCTTCGATGTTAATTGAAAATGTTTATTCAGTATGCTCTTAATCAAATTGAAATTGAAATTTCCCATTTCCAATCATATTCTTAAGGTCAAGCAAACAAATAGCCATCAAACCATGAAGAGATTTGTTGAGATGACAACATTCGCTATACTTTGTTTAAGACGGTCATATTGAAATACTTCACTACAATGTTGTGCTCTCATTAATTTATATCGCATAGGAATCATATGTGTGTATACATATGTATCACACCTACATACATATACAAATGTGTATGTAAACAGATGGTAATGATTATGCAAATGTAAAGCATACACATACACATAGGTTAGTTAAAGTGGTGCACTCTCCATGAAGGTAGAGGTCTCACTAAGGCCAGTATTTAGCTCCATTGTGATACCAGAATCAATATTTAATCCGTGGATCAAACATTCCCTTTAGGACACACCAACTCGAGTCCAGAATAAATCTTAATACTGTAGCAAACTTTATCTTAAAGAGCACGGTCAAGGATATCCTAAACATTCGTCTTTTTATGACAAGAGTGGAGCATCGGTTCCTGATGGGGTGAAAAACAATTTCCTCCTTCTCCTCAGATCTACAGATCCTGCAGAAATCTTTCGACGGAATGCCAAGTCTTTCAGCGTGCCTACTAAAAGGACAATGGTCGATGAGAATCGCTGTTGTGCGATGGATGGCCATGCAATTTAATAATAGAAGTGAGCTGATAGGTGTCCTGGTCGCCGTAGTCTAGCAGGTACTGTGTTGGCTTATTAGAAGTAAAGCCAGGGTTCCAGCTCCAGGCCAGACATCAAAACAAAATACAAAAGTATTTATTCGGCGACTTCCTCTCAGCAGATTTCTGGTAAATATTCTGAGAGTAAATAAAAATTGCCATGAAAAGTTTCTCAAAAATCTGTCGTTCGGAGTCGACTTTAAACTGTAGGTCCCGCCACTCATATATAAAATTAACACACACAACATAAGTGGTGTGGGAAACTAGATCGTAATCCTAACTGAAGGGTTGTATTGACCAATTATGTATGTATGTATGTATGGTTGATGTCCTGGGGAGTCTAGCGACATTGTGCGTACCCTGTAGCTGTCAACGAGATTAAGCTTCCCTGTAAAATGGCTGGATAATATCCAAATTAGTTGAGGCCGATTGCATATACCCTGTAAAACTAAACTCTAGGGAAAGGATTAACAATCAAGCAGCAACCAATGATACGCATCACTGAGGAGTGGTTTAAAATGAAAAGATGGCATATTTTGCTAGCTAATACAGTTAGAGAACCGCTGGAGTAAATTTTGTAGAATCCAAAGCCTTGATAATTTATAATTGGGTTATAAGAGTAGGCTAACGCGTTACAATGAATACAGTAATGCAGTAGATGGGCTTGTAGATTGATGTGCTCTTTGCTAAGTTGTTTATTGGCTTGTAGTTTATTGCAATTGATTTGTTTTTCTTTTCCAAAGGACGAAGATGTACGACATTTAAACTACAAAACTTACATCAACATTATGTTCCATGATCTCCCCACATTCACCTATGAATACTCGTTGTACGTGTTTATAATACAAACGTATACTCTTGTCACTTACACTTGAAGCTATTAAGATGGTAACTATGTACTCGTAAATGTTGTATTTGTGTATGTATAAGCGATTATTGGAAATACTAATTTTTAACAATACCTAGTCTATGTATGTAATCTTCATCTCTGTTAAATTTGTTTACTTAACAGGAACATTTTTTTTTCCATTTTTCTCTAATGCCGTTAATGATGGTCAACAAATTTTCGTTACTTGCAGTATTCATAGGATTTAGTTTCGTCAATTCCAATAAAAACAACAAAAGCAATACATTCAGATGCGTACTAATGTAAGGCTGTTGTAATGTAATGGTTTATATAGGGGAATATATTTGGATTTGTTAACTTATTTGAAGATACACCATTTAATGGTCCCAAGCAATAATAGCCTAAGTCTACTTCAGTCAATTTGAGTTATGTATGCTATATGTAATGTATGCTACTAACAAAACCTTATTTTTACATGAAGTCCACCACACCACATGAAGTCGTAATATGAAAAGTAACGCTGCCTTATAAAATGTTAGTTGCTTTGTGTTTGAACAAAGTATCGTGTTTCATAATGCCGCTGTACAAAATATATACAATGTATTCTATTTCAGAACGGCGTCGTGTATTTTTAACGCAGTCAAAAAGCAATCAGGCATTGGATTTATAGTTGATGCATTGTTTGGTTACTTTACATATCTACATAGTTTATAAACAGTAGTACAACTGCATACAAACTTTTTATCGATACATTGTGAAAGGCAGCCTAATTTTGCTCACAAGTAGAATTTTCGACTTAGGCTGTTATAGCTTCGTACCACAGATATGTGGTTGTATAAAGGCATATTTTACCTTATATGTGGTATAAATATATATATTTTACTCCTGCGAAAGCGCCGCAGTCTAGTAGGCAATGTGACAGACATCTCGAGATAAATATGAAAAAAAATCTTTCGACAACTGCCTCTCAGCAGATTTCTAGCAAATACTCTGAGAGTAAATAATAAAATTGCCATGAAAAAGTTTCTCAAAAATCTGTCCTTCAGAGTCGACTTTAAACTGTATGCAACGCCACTCATTTATAAAACTAACACACACAAGAGAAGCGGTATATAATCCTGATGGAAGGACTAATTATTTACATATGTATGTAAGTATGTATGTATGTATGTATGTATGTATGTATTTATGTATGTGTATTTTACTCCAAAGAAAAAGAAGTCGAATTTAAAAATTATCTCGCGCTCACCATTCCCTCCCTCTATTACATTATTCTCCCTTGTTAAAGTGATTTACTATTTTGAAATTCATGAAGTTTCTTAAATTAATCGTTTAATTTGAAAGCCTATATTGATGAAGTACTAAGGAGGAAGTAGAGGAGACCACATAATAGTTTGGCTGTCATTGTCGGAATAGAATTCACACCTTCATAAAACTCTCAGAAACGCTAAGAGATGCCAACAACGAGTTATAACTTTGTGAGAAAGCCATGATCATTGAGGCGGCATTAGTCTAGTAGGTAGTGTGCTGGCTTATTAGACGTGAGACCACGGTTCAAACCTTAGGTCAAACGTCACCAAAAAAAAAACGAAAAAAAAAATTGGCATGAAAAGTTTCTTAAAAATTTTGCGTTCGGAGTCGACTTTTAACTTTAGGTTCTGTCGTAATCCTGAATGAAGTATTGTAATAACCAACTATGAATGTACATATGTATATACTAATTCAACCTAACCTAACTTAGTTAGCAAAAACATAAAACGTAAACTCGTTGAATAATATTAAATAAGTTTGTCAGCAAATAAGATCAGCAAATAAGTTCGCTTCTATTCGTTTTTACCAACTTATTTCTGTGGGTTTAAAATGCCAGAACATGCTGCCTTTACAGTACTTTTCATAACTTTTTATTACTTATGCACACAGCAATAAGTTATTGAAAAACTATTTTTTATTGAAAATGGAAAAATTCAAATAAAAATAAACAAGTGAAAATAGAAAAGCTTATTAAAGACTATTCTGTTTTCTTTTTTTTTTCAATAGATTTTGATTTCTATCACAGTTACGAACCGCAACTTGCTACTCTTTAATATTTCGTGTATACGATCTTCAATTTCATATTCAATTCACTTTTAAAAAATTACATTCAGAAGCGTATTACACCATACGTCTTCTCGATCACTCCTATTCGCCATATTTAGTGTTCTTCTAAAGTATTAGCATTCCTTTAAAGCTCTATGTAATGCAGGAATCAACATACATACATACATAATTGGCCATTACAACCCTTTAGTCAGGACTATGGCCTAGCTTCTCACAGCGCTTATGTTGTGTGTGTTAATTTTATACATGATTGGTGGGACATACAGTTGAAAGTCGACTCCGAACGACAGAATTTTGAGAAACTTTTTCATGGCAATTCTATTTACTCAGATTTTTTGCCGGAAATCTGCTGAGAGGAAGTCGCCGAAGAAATATTTTTCGTATTTTGTCTTGATGTCTGGCCTGGGGCTCGAACCCTGGCTTTACGTCTAATTAGCCAACAGGCTACCTACTAGATTACGGCGACTTAAAAAAAAATTGCCATAAAAAGTTTCTCAAAAAAATATGTCGTTCGGAATCGAGTTGAAACTGTAGGACCCACCGCTTATGGATAACATTAACACACTCAACATAAGTGGTGTGCGAAGCTAGGTTGTAATCCTGACTGAAGGGTTGTAATGGCCAATTATGTATGTATGTATGTATGGTTTCATATATTCATGATAAAATCAATCCTGTAGAACAGAAAACTGTCACGATTGTTGCAAAAGCGAATTCCAAATGGTTGGTAATGATTTTGGCGTACCGAAAGCTATTTGTTATCATCTAAGGTACGTTAAATTTTGATAAAATCAATGCATAATTTTTGTGAGTGTAATTCTTATTGTAGTAATACTGTAAATACTACTTTCCAAACAAAAATGAAAGCAAAAAGGAGAAATTTTTTTAACAATTTTTGCTCTTGAGTTCCTGCACTCACTATGTACTTAAGAAATTTTATATCTTCTTATGCAACTTATAAATACACTTGAGTGTGTATGTGTGTATACATGCAGCCATAAACAACACTATTATATGGTAAAATATGTGTGTGTAAAAATAAATACTTATGAATACATATGTTGATTAAACATTAAATAAAAAAGGAAGAGGAAAAACTCCAAAAAATGTGTCTACACAACTGGGTGTTGTAAACGATGATGACGATGATGATGATGTTGTCGAAATCGAAGTCAATAGACATTTTGTTCTTACTGCTGCTGTAGCTGCTGCTGTTCATAGTGTATGAGTAAATAAAGTTCAGAGTTTATTACACACTTGAGTGGACTTCATATACATATGTACGTACACATCAGTATACTTTGTTACATCAGACATTCAGTCGTTTTCATATTATTTTTCCGATTGACTTTAAAATAATTTTCGGATCGAACTGTACGCAGTCAAAGGATTGATTAAAAATCAATGAATGGAAGAAAATATTTTCAATTAAAGAATGTAAAATAATCAATTGTTTAAAGTTTTTTTTATAAGTATTCCATTTAAACTTTCTGTTACTTTGAAAGTTTTAAATCTGTTTTCAGAAGAATAGCATTCCTTGAAAGCTTTTTATAAAATTTTTTAATTTTGAAATTGATCAGGGCTTTAGAAATTGCCTGTTCCAAAGATTGTTTTAAATTATCGAAAAATAACGTATTTTCAGCAAATTTGAGTTTAAATAACTATGCGTCAGCATGCGTTATCATACGTCAAAATGCGATTATATAGAAAAAAGTTTTTTTTTTATAAATATATTAGGAATAAGTGATAAAAAAATAAATTAGAGTGATAAATAATATAAGAAATACTTACAGCTTAAGAAATGCTACCCCTATCAAGTGTGTCCCACATCTCATTTCAGTGCACGAACGTTTCTAAAATAAAAAACATAATTTAATTATAACTTTTATTATGTAATAATATTATAATTAATTAAAATTAAACAATTTCAAATAATTCTATAACTTCTCTTGTCAGTATTCATGCTTCAATCGTGTGCCACTGGAAGGGTTCTTAACATAAGAATACTTGCCCATGTAGCAGATCAATTTACCACTGTACTCATATAAAATAAGTAAGTATAACTAAGTATTCTTCCAAAACTTTTATACTAACTTTTGTTGTAATATCCTTTCAGTGATACGATTTCGACAACTTTCTTTTTTATGGAACTGATTGTGTTGCCTATTTTTCCTATTTTTTTTTTTTCTTCTACATGGTTGTTCCGCAAATAGACTGAGAAGAGAATGAAAGACATAAAATAATTAAGAAATTGACAAAAAACTATTCTTGTGGAGTAAACTCAACCGACACCTGATTCAAGACACAACAAGGGCTAAAGAAAAACAAGAAAAGAAACTTATCCTGCTAAAGTGCAATAGAGTAACGCATGACAGCATGAGAGAAGCAGGTGACACGATACACACACAATATGAGTGAGTGTATGAATATTTTATATGTTTGTCATACATTTTTAACTAACTTGTCTGCATGGTTGTATGTATGTATGCTTGACAAAGTTATTCAAACTTGCTAAAGTTTATGGAGCAAAGGAAAAGAAAAAGATTTTTCTATTAAGAAATTGAAGGCAAAGAGAAGTGAAACTAAATCCAAATAAGCTGTCTTGTCAACATGTCATAGTTTTTCTTGGTATTTGTAGGTTTTTCTTGTACGTAACTGAAAATTGTTTTTTAATTACATTAAATTTGGAATTGTTTGAAGATTTTAAAAAATACAAGATTATTCAGAGCATTTAGTAAGTGAGAATATATTTTAGGGGTGGAGGGTAATGTTCACTGCGAGACTGCAAGTCTCAGCCTAGATTGCTTTTTTATACAGTTGTTTGCCTTTAAGAGCTTATGAATACTGGATAAATGCTACAAAGACGGTCTGTAAGTGATTGAGCTTACAAAACATTCATCAGAAGATATCATGACCCGACAAATGGAGTTGTTGACAGCTCATTCTAAAAAAGCCATTTGAATAGAACCAGTAAACTCTATAATTATGAGAAAAGCTATGGGAAAATTCCATTTGGATGGAATCCTTATACATCACAATTTTGAAAACAACTTTGCAATGAGACTTACTACCATCCTGCTGCCATTCGAGCACTTAACTGCTATGAAACTGCTTGAAGTTAGTATGGAACTGTGGAGATAAACTGAATCAGCTGGACAGGGAAAATAGGGACACGAGCGTACTAAAATCGTTACGAACTAGCTCCTCATACCACTTCTGTTGTGTTAATTTTATACATGAGGTGTGGGACCTACAGTCTTAAGTCAACCCTGAACGACAGATTTTTTTTTCAGAAAGTTTTCATGGCAATTTTTACTTTAATCTCAGAGTTTTTCCCTGAAGATTGCTGAGAAGAAGTGGCGGCCGAATGAAATATTTTTCATATTTGGTTTGTAGTTCTAAATGTCTAAATCAGGAGTTGAACTCACGTCTAATAAACCAATACACTACCTACAAACTATAGCGACGTATGGATGCATGTTTATATAAAGGCCATCTATCGGTTTAAATTTGAACCACCGGTTATTTCGAATCTGGCAATACTTATGTCATTCTATTCTGTCAGTTTATTATCTCCACTGAACGTAATGAATCGATTTATGCTTCAGCAACGTTCGTATTTATTTGACCAACGAGAAACTACACGATGATGTCGATTTTCATATTGGTGGATACGTTAATAAGCAAAATTACCGTATTTGGCGCTCAGAAAACTCACACGTAGACTAACAGAAGCCAACGCACCCATTACGGGTGACTATTTGGTGCGGATTGTGGAGCGTAAGCATCATTAGCCCATATTTCTTTGAAAATGAGGACGGTGCAACCATTATGGTCAATGGAGGCACCTATCGCACCATTTTAACTAATTTTTTTGTACTCGCTCCTCACGGTATTGATGTAAACGATGTTTGGTTTCAACAGGATGGTGCAACTTGCCACACATCCCATGCCACAATCGATTTATGGCGTCAATCGTTTGATGGCCGTTTATTTAGCAAAAATGATGATGTCAATTGTCAGCCTAGAAGCTGCGATTTGACAGATAAGACCCTTTAAAAAAGGGTGTTATGCCGACAAACCAGACACAATTGAGTATTGGAAGACCAACATTCGTGATGTCATTGCCGAGATACGATCCCATACACTCGAAAAAGTGCACGAAAATAGTCCGTTGGAATGCGATACTGTGAGGCCAGCCGTGGCAGCCATATGAATGAAATATTATTCGATTAAAATATAAATTTGGCAAAACTTCAAACAGTTTTTATTTCACTCAATTTCTAAATTTAAACTTTTAAGTGGCCCACCTATATACATGATAAATCCATAACCATCACTTGAGATTGAATTCAACACAAATAAATCCAGTTTTATTTTAAATTGAATGTTTGCAACTATAAAACTAACGAGTTCAATCAAACTGATGATGGTGTTGTAATAAACAAAACATGAGCAAAAAAAAAACGTGGCAAACACATACGCACTCACATAGCCATGTGAAAATTCCAAAACTGTGTTATAAAAAGTGTTAGAAGAACTCGCGTAAAAAATGTTTGCAAGCGAAACGATTCAATGTATGGCTGGAGAGAATTTCGTTTTCACAGATGAATACTTTAACATACACAAACGAAAGCTACAATGTAACTATAAGCCATGCTATTTCACACTCACGAACACATACACACATTTAAATATTTAAATGTATGCATATGTACGTATGTACGAATATATTCGTTACAAACTTTTTTTAACACAAACACTTATTGGGAGGGCCAAAATGAAATTTTCATTTCGAATTCTTTTTTAATTCCTTCGCTTAACAGCTTGTGATGACTTGTAAGCTGTGATCCAATAAAAAAGAAAACCTAGAGTCCCAAAAATAGTCACTTTTTTGTAGAAGAAGAAGAATTTAATAAAATGCTTGAAATTGTTCTTGTAACATACATACACATGTTCGAAGGCAGAGAAGAAAAACAGAGAAATTTTAGAAAGCGGATAAAGAAACGTATAAATTCGTACATATGGATATGAAAAATGCAACGTAAATAATGAAAGAAAAACTAAAAACGTTTTGAATTTATAACAGAACAGACTACTAACCCAAAGAGGCCAAACTACCTACTCGAATTGTGAAAAATGCAATTTGATTAGAAGATAGAAAAAAAATTTCCAGAAGGAAAACTGGAAGATAAAATGAAATAAATTTCTTTTAAAAGCAACATTAATATTCTTTAAAGTTGCGGCAGTTTAGTAGGTAGTGCCTTGACTTATTGGAAGTGAGGCCACAGTTCAAACCCCAGGTCATATATTACCAACATAACGAAAAAATATATCTTCGGCGACTGCCTCTCAGCAGATTGCTGGCAAAAAATTTGAGAGTAAATAAAAAATTTGTCATGAAAGTTTCTAAAATATATGTCGCTCGGTGTTGACTTTAAATTATAGGTCCCGCCACTCATGTATAAAAGTTAACACGCATAACATAAGCGATGTGAGAAGATAGGTTGTAAGCCTGACTGAAGGATTATCCACTTATGACTATGATGATGCTTTGACAATCGTTGATAAACCAATTCACTGCACCAGTTATGGCCTTTTTCGATATCATGAGATGAAATCAAATTTGATTGATAGTCGTTAGGCAATTCGAACACTTTAACTAGCCAAAATGGCGGTCTCAGTTCCAATCTGCGAGGTATCTGCCAAATTGCTTCGATTACTGAAACCAATATAAGTGGAAATACAAATAAAGGAAATACAAAATGGATTCAGAGACTGAAAATCTTTCAATTGCCCGGCACAATCTTTTTACATGACATGTGTATTTTAATGACATTATAAACTTTGTAAAGGAAACAACTTTACAAATCCACAAAATGATTTTTTTTTTAACAAATTTGTTTGGAATCAAACGGAGTCACTTCACCCTACTCTTCTGGTTTCCATAGAGTGATACGAAAAGGCGAACGACCTAGGATGGCAAGAATCAGAGATGTTTGAGGAAGAGACGATAGAGAGGATATATATAGCAGCATGCAATTTAATAAATTGTATGAGGCCCAACAAACCAGATCGCCGAATTTCAAAACTGCTGTGTCCAGTAGTGGACAGCCGGAAAACCAGTGAACAACCTCAGTCCAACAAGAGAACAGATCGTACCCTAATAGGGATTCTAACGTAACACTGCGCTATTGGCAGTTTCGCTGACAAGCTCAGTCTACCCCACCAGGATTACTGTTGAAGCTGCCAGGATGTGGATAAAACGGAATCACAAACAACACCTTTTCTGTTAGTGCCCTGCACTTCAAAAAAGACATTATCGGTTTTTGGGTAGCAGAACGTTTGAAGATCAGGGCATGGTAATGCACGTGCCACTAAGGGAACTGGCGGGTTTAATCCAGAGCTCAGGGTGGTTCAAACCCAAAAGTAACAGATCATGAAAAGTGGTTTTACCTCACAATGGGTAACACAATGGGGCATATGGGCCACCGAGTAAACTTGCATGTTAATGGTAAGCTACCCATTTGTCACATTTAGAACCTCTATGAATTTGTTTTATCTGGAATACAGCCTGTAAATTCCAAATTACTTCGAAAATGATTTCCTTATTCTTTATTAAAATAAAAAATAAGCAAATTATTCATTACACTTTATATTCTTCCTTCCTTTAGATTCTCTATCAATTTTAAAATATTATTCATGTTTTATTTTTCCATTTGAAGCTGCTTACACTCTATTCCTTTTTTTAATGATAATAATTTCACCATCCAAATGGCTTTTTAATAGTCTCCCATGATGGAATTCAAGTGTCATTCGGTTCTTCTTTTTTATTACTGCTCGCTGTGTGTAAATGTCAAAGAACTCTTCGTTTTAAATGCATACATAAAATACCAATGAGTGCGTCCTTTACTACTCTTTCCCTTATCAATTTAAAATGAACTAAATGTGGTTCAGTTTCTCTTTTTCTAACTTTTTTCGTTTTTTTTCCTTTTTTCACTCATTGAAAACCGTTTGTGTGTGCCAAATTCAAATTCAAACTCTAATCAATTGAGTTTTTGTCAACTTTTGCCAATGGTTTTATTGGAACCCATTATGTTCATTCGTTCGTGCGTTGACACACTATAGTTTGGGGAATAGTGAAGGAAAGCGAGTAAAATAACTTATTGCTGGTGTAGGTGACTACACTATACTACACTACACTATAATATACTACACTATACTATATTATACTATACTATACTATAATATACTGTACTATGCTATACTATACTATAACTGTACTATACTATACTATACTATACTATACTATAATTTAATATGGTTACTAAAGTCATATCAGGTGGGCCATCTATCAGTATCGACTGGCAATACTTATGTCCATCTATTCTATTACAAAATTCAGTATATATTGATTTGAAAGATGTTTGATTTCAACTGCACGGTAAAATTTGCCACACATCTCATGCCACAATCGATTTATTCCATCAAATGTTTAATGGCCGTTTCATTAGCCGATATGGTGATGCCAATTGGCCGCCAAGAAGCTGCGATTTGGCACCGTTGGACCGTAGGATGCTGTTAAAGAAAAGTGCTATGTTGACAAACCAGAGACAATTGCGAATTTGACGGCCAATTTTAGTAAGACCATTGCCGAGATACGACCTTATTCACTCGAAAAAGTGAACGATAATTGGTCCGATCGAATAAGGTACTGCGGGAACAGTCGCGATAGCGAATGAATGAAAATAATATTTCATTTGTAACCGGAACAGTTGTACTTCACAAAAAAATAATAAATTTGACAAAATTTCAAAGCCTTTTTGTTTTATTGCATTCTTAAATTTAAACTTTCAAATCATACACCCTTTATATATACATATAAGAATACATAGTAGTGAGTATTTGTTCTCATTTTCAAACATTATTTTCTTAACTAGATGTCCTTGTATAGCGTACACTTCTTAAGAAAATTAATTTTTCCCAACTTTTATTTGCTAATGATTTGTTTTGATACGTTTTTAATTCCGAGCATATCATTAAAAACCTCAAAGGAATGCTCATTTTAATTGACTGCAATCGACCAACTTTTAAGTGATTTTAGTTTTAACCAATTCAGGCAGTCATTAAATTACAAATTATGGCCTGCAATTTCACAAAAGTAAACAACAATTATTCAATTTTATTAATTTATAAAACAATTGATCAAACAATTAATCAAATGATTGTCATTTTAATTGAAATAAGTTTTATGATTGACAATTTAGTTGGCATTGTTGAAACAAGGATTATTAAAAATTATTATTTCTGAAAACGAACAAACAAATCCAAAAAATTATTGAATTTTACTCTGCTTACGTTTGAAAGACTTACGCAGACTTATTCAATTCAATTTTTGTTTCACTTTGCAAGTGGTTGGCATATGCGTCATAAATGTACGTCACGTGGATTTAACAAACAAATATTTGTTGTATCGCATGCACGAACGAAGTAGAAAACTGTAGAGAAAACAACGAAAATATTGTTAAACAGTATGTATGCATGCATTGATGATGAGTATGTGTGCATGTGCGCGAGCAAAGCCATAAAAACTCTCCGATATTGTTCTCATACATACAAATGATTACGCGAGTACACAAGTGTGCATTTTTATTTATGCTTGCAGTTATTGTCTCTGTGTACACTGTTTTGTTACACATGGCCTATGCTCATTAGTGCATGTGTATAATTTGTAAAGTCAATGTATTTGTAAAAACATTTTGTATTTATTTGTTGCAAACATATGTAAATATTAAGGAGGAACACATCCTTGTAAAGTGTGATAACTTAGGTACTGAATTTTGATACACTTTAATTCACCATTAACACATTAATGGGGTTCGTATCAGAGATCAGCAAAAATTTCGCTACTCATAAGTACTCATGAAATTTTGAGTATGAGTGAGTCGACAGTAATGAAATCCAACTAGTCTGATTCATTCGTACTCAGTACAACATTGATTTATAAGTACAAGTATGAGTACAATGAGTATGAGTACAATGTCGACATTAAACTCATAACATTCGAAACATGTTTGATTCATAAGCCTACTCATTCAGATTTATAAATTTAGAAAAATACTTATAATACTCATAAATGTTTCGAGTGATTCGAATCATTCGTCAAAATTTACAGTCTTAGTTGTTGTTGCATTTACAAAGAAAGAAGAAAGACACACAAACAAAAAAGACAAAGACAGCAAGCAGAGCAAACACACAACCTTCGTGTAAGTATTGTAGTGTTCGTACGCGAATCATACTTATTTTGTGATTCGTGTATACGATGAGTCATGGAGACTCGAAATCAATAACATCATGCGTATTGTTAAGTATGAGTACATGAGTATTTCAAACTTTAAGTATGAGTAGTATGAGTATGACATTAAAATAAGTATGAATGCGTATAAGCATCAGAAATTATAAGTATGATTCGAATGTACTCATCGTTTTGAATACTCATTGCTGACCTCTGGTTCGTGCACTTTTTGGGGGCTTTGTTCAACCTTTTTTTACAGAAAATTTTATTTAAAAAAATATTACATGTTAAAGAGGACGTTTGATTGCTCATAAATTTTTTTCCGGTGGTATGACAGCCTAACGAGGGTCAACTCAAACTCGAGTTCGAAGTGTTTGAGAGAAAAAATCGAAATGAATTCCTATAAAATAAGTTACTGGCTATAGCCTGAACTAGGATATATGAAAATGTCAAAAGATAACAAAATGGCGGCATTTTGAATGGTTTTTCCTGTTTTTGCCTATTCTATCCTAATTATTTAATAATGAAGTCGCCATAGTCGCTCACTACCTACTAGGAGTTGGCTTACTAGACATGAGACTTCGATTCAAATTCCAGGTCAGACATCAAAACGAAATACTCCTTCGACGACTATTCAGTACAGTACCAGGTGGCCGAATTGGCCCATTTTACAACGTCCTTAAAGAGGGAAGGATAATAGAGGGAATTGGATATAAAGGATAG
Organism: Sarcophaga subvicina; assembly: GCA_936449025.2. Lineage (NCBI taxonomy): Eukaryota > Metazoa > Arthropoda > Insecta > Diptera > Sarcophagidae > Sarcophaga > Sarcophaga subvicina. Next base: position 29,612,657 of record OW388084.2, read on the forward strand.
AATGTAAGAAAGGGGATAATGGGAAGCAGAGGAATTACACAGACCAGACGCAACAAAAGGGGAGAGCGCGACTACATTGACGAAGCCCTAGCTCCTCTCAACCAGCCTATGCCACTAATGAATCTGTGGAGAGCCTTGATGTCGGCTCTCGACACAGAATTCAAGCTCTCAAAGAGGGCCCTGACAAGGGTCCTCAACCTCAACCTACCATGAGTTGGGCAGTTACAGAGGAGGTGTTCGATAGTATCTAACTCCTCCTCATCGCAACATGCCCTGCAATAGTACGGCTGGGATCTGTTCCAGATCCCCGTCAGCGACCTAATCTCGCAGTGCCCCGTGATAAATCCGACAACCAACCTTAAGCTGGCCTTTTCCAAGCCCAGCAACCAACCTATTCCCTTACTGTCCACAGCATGCCATAGACATCTAGAAACAAAACAACCCGATCCATTCCCCCAACGCCTCTGCTCTTCCTCCCTGACCCATCCATGATTCGGCGACTTCCTTTCAACAGATTTCAAGCAAAAACTCTGAGACTAAATAAAATTGCCATGAACAGCTTCCTAAAAGTTTCTCATTTGCAATCGACTTTAAACTGGAGATCCCCCGCCACTTAAGTATAAAATTAACATACACACCGTAAGTGGTGTGAGAAGCTAGGTCGTAATCCTGACTGCAGGGTTGTAATGACCAATTAAGTATGTCTGTATGTTCTGTTGCTACAGAAAATTCATACATTTCCTTTGGAAAGACAAGACTGCTCCTAACCAGCTCCTACCTTGTTTTAATCAAAATTGTTAAAAATCTATGAATAATCCTTTATGTTTCCCGATTCTCCGTATTTACACCCGAGTTGACTGTTTCTAATTTCGAAATTTGAAGGAGTTCCCCCCTTGAAAGAGTGTTGACATCAGTGATGAAATTATTTCACAATAAAAGTTTTTTTTTAATGATTTCGACAGCCTTGTTTTTTAAAGGTAAAGGAGAGATAAGTTTATAGAGTTCAAATAGGATTTCTGAGCAAATAATATGGTTTTTATTTATTTATTTATTAATTACAATACAATTACAAATTATATTCTAATATATAATTGACCATATGCTAGGTGTAGTGTCGCAGACCAGAGCCTCTGCTGGGAACTGAACCTCACGCTAATAGTCTAGCACTCTACCCACTAGACTACCAGGGCACCCAATATGGTTTTTGTTTTTATCTAAAAGCCTGTGTTTCTTTAAAAAATTCAAATAATTGCTGACTCACCCCCGTGGATGCGTAGGAAAGACCAAATCGAGAAAGCGCTGTCATCGATTGGTGTGATCGACTGGCGTAGGCGCGCAAGAAGCTGAGACGCCTGGAAGTAGTGTTAAGGCAGATCGAAATCCGTTCATCAGGTTGTTAACGGCCAATTAAGTAAGTAAGTAAGTAAGTCTTACGTCCAATAAACCAACACACTACCTATTAGACTACGGCGACTTCAAGTAACAAAACTGTTAATTGTTAATTGCCTCTCTACCGAATAGTCATTTGGCTACTTAGTATCTTGGAGTTGCTATGCCAGTATTGCATAAGCATTTCCGGAGATAGATTTTTGAATTCGATATAAATCTGTACTCCTTTGGGTATATCCTTTACTAGGCAAGAGCCTTTGTCTCACGGTACTTTTTTTTGTCAGATAACGATTTATGGTCCATATACGAGCAGTCGGCTTATTAGAGGTAAAGCCAGGGTTCGTGCCCCAGGCCAGACATCAAAACAAAATACAAAAAGTATTTCTTCGACGACTTCCTCTCAGCAGATTTCTGGCAAAAACTCTCTGAGAGTAAATAAAAATTGCCATGAAAAGTTTCTCACAAATTTGTCGTTCGGAGTCGACTTTAAACTGAAGATCCACCGCCACTCATGTATAAAATTAACACACACAACATAAGTGGTGCGAGAAACTAGGTCGTAATCCTGACTGAAGGTTTGTAATGACCAATTATGTATGTATACGAGCAGTTTTCACGTGAAAACTCCCTAACTTACCAAGTATCGTCTGATTTTCGGATTTTCGATCCAGGATTTACATTTCATGGCAATATGTTTCCTTTTTTTTGTAGAAAAAAAGATAAAACTGAGGATTTTATCTTTCAAGCGACAAAAACTGAAACCTTTACAAATAAGACAAAATTTATTTAAAACGGAAAATATAAATTATTTCTATGCTACAAGCGTAACGATTTAAAAATATGTTCTAGTCTCTTTTCCACGCTTTCCTGGCTTAAAAAACAAACACAATATAAAATATGTAACATTTACAGCAACATCTGAAGCAACATTGTTAGTAGCAACATCAGTTAAAACAACTACAATAACAGTGTTATTGTGTCATTTTTAATTGCATGATAATATTCGACTAAAACTCCTGGTTTATTAGAGATTTTATTGTTGTTGTCAGTTTCCGGTGTTTTTTTTTAACATTTTTATGGCTTTAGCACGGTTGAATAAAAGTTTCATTGTCTAGATTATTTAGAAATGTATGAGGGTTTGTAAAAAAGCCAAATAGACAGAGGCAGAGTGAGAAGAAGAGAGAAAGTATTTTATTTAGTGGTTTATTTACGAAGCCAAATAACAAATGAATATTGTATTCTAACACAAACTCACATACATACATAAATACTTTTAAGAGGTTAGTAGACTTCCTAAGGGTATTTTCTCGAATTTTTCTAATATACTTTGGATTGTTTATCAAAAAAACATTTTTTAGTTACGGTGAAGTACGGCAGTGGTACGGCACAGTACGGTACGATGATCATCTCAAAATCTGGCAGCCACGATTTGATATTTAAAAGCAAAAATCGAAATGGTTTCTTATGAAGTATGTTACTGGCTATAGCCTGAACTAGAATATTTTGAAAAGGTCCAGAAATAACAAATTGGTAACGTTTTCCTGTTTTCGCCTATTTTTTTACATCTTAATTGCTTAATAAAATTTGTATTTATTAACGGAATAAAACTATCCTCTTTCGAGCTAAAACTACTCGCCTTAGGAACATTGTCCTAAAATTTCAGCGAAATCGGTAAAGTAGTTTTTGCTTAATCGTGGTCGCAAAGATAAACAACTAATTTCAAGAAAAAACTTTTAAGTTGCTCGCATATAGACGCGTTGTAATCTTCTACGTTTTTCTCCTTCTTTTCGTATGGTTTAAGGAAAAAGAAGATTTCTACCTTAATTCCATGGCGCTAAATTAACTAAAACCGTGAAAAAATCGATTTTTTTTAAATTACCAAGTATACTAACCCTTTAAGCAAATCAACACTCGAGGTTTTCAAAATAAGTACACCAACATTATAAAGACAGTGTTAAAGAAGTCTAAGCCTCCTGAATTTTATCACAAATTTCTGGCTTATTTTCTGGGTGAGAAACAACTTGTTATTATTGATGACAGCAAAAAAATTACCAACAGTGTTTAGCTGCGGCGATAGATAAAACTACACTATTACGAGTACTTGATTTTCCTAAAATTACGATTTTACAGTTCACGTGGAATAATTAGAAAGATTGCTTTGCATAAATTGCTTGCAATTTATATGTTTCGTTCTGAAAAGGAAGCATATTGTTCTGTTGTTAATGAACACGTTAATTGGTTTGTTTAGGTTTAGACTACCCCTCCAGGCTGTACAGTTGATAATTACTGCCATTTCAATGCCACCAAACTATTGTGTGTTACTTGGCAATGAGGTTCGATGTTTACGATGTTCTTTAAAGAATGCCAGTAAAATGGAAGACCTTAACCTCTGCCTAGCCACCGTTTGACATAATTATACTGTATATATCGCCATAGTCTAGTAGGTAGTGTGTCGACTTATTATACGTGAGGCCGAATATAAAATCCCCGCCCAGACCTCTCGAATAAAACGAAAAGTGAATACATATTTCTTCGGCGACTCTCTCTCTCTCAGCAGATTGTTGGTAAAAACTCTGAGAGTAAATAAAATTGCCATGAAAAGTTTCTCAAACATCTGTCACTCATGTATAAAATTAACACACTCAACATAAGTAATGTGAGAAGCTAGGTCGTAAGCCTTACTGAAGGGTTGGAATGACCAATTATGTATGTCCCTTTTATTTCCTTGATGAGCACCATGACATTTGCCTTCTTGTCGGTAAATACTTTAACAAACAAAAAAACATGAATTTTTATTCTAATTGAAGGCGAATCTTGCAGAAGATTTCCTTCAATAACAACTCAGTTTACAAAATTTTATAACATGTTGTTGAGAACAAAAGGGAAATTGTGCCTATTATATCTCTCTGCACTGTATTTTGTTTATCATTTTTATTTATTTTCTCCTTCTTCCATTCTTTACATTTTTCTAGTCCTTTCGATCATTTCGAAATGATAAAGAGAGCGAAAAACAGTTGAATTATTTTATTTTAACTTTTTCTGTCTTTTTTTTTGCTCTTCTTTTTATTATGGCCGCTGCCACGTGTAGCGTAATATTGTCTGTCTAAGCTAAACTACAAATGTTTGCTTGTTTTCTAGTTTTTACATGGTATGAGTGTGCATGTATTTTTTCATATTTACGTGTGTTTATAGAAGTTGTTTAGCGTATAGCTATTATTGTATGTATATGTCAGGTTTTTTTATCCTGATATTTTTATTTGCATGATAAGCCACCGTTTGGTTGTGTAGTCAACACATTTTTCACTTCCGGTAAAAAGAAGAAAACAACAAATTACAAGAAAACTTTTTTACAATTACGTGAGAGATATTCGTTAGAAATGATCATTAAATATTTGATGTTGTGCTGTACATGACAATAAAAATGATTTAAAAAGTGGAACTAAAAATTATTTATTTTTGCTAATTTATTGTGGCCTGACTGTAAGATAGTCTTGCTAAAACCTGTTTTTTGTGCCCCCTATCCAAGTTGAATTGTACACGACTGACATGATAACACATAGCCGTTTTGAAGATACCAGTCAGTTTTCACACGGATTCGAAATATTGCATTCAGAGACCTGACACATAGTCCTGCTATTAAAAAAGGGTTTATTCCATTTATTTTTGTTATAAAGTCTCGATACAAGGCTTTTTGCAAAGTCATAGAGTCTACTGGTTCTGATTCGATTCCTTGCATACATACATACATAATTGGTCATTACAACCCTTCAGTCAGGAATACGAAATAGTTTCTCACACCACTTATGTTGTGTGTGTTAATTTTATACATGCGTGGCGGTACCTACAGTTTAAAATCGACTCCGAACGACAGAAAGAAAGAAAAACTTTTTTTCATGGCAATTTTATATAATCTTAGAGTTTTTGCCAGTTTTTTGTATTTTGTTTTTGATGTCTGGCCTGGGGCTCGAACTCTGGCTTTACGTCTAATAAGTCAACACAAATTCAATTTCGGGTTTAAATCTAACAGAGCCTCCAGTGCCACTGTTAAGCCGACACACTGTAGCCTTTGTATTCTATCCAACAAAATTTGAGACGTTTTCAAATTTGTCGGTTTAAAGTTGACTCCGAACGACAGATATTTTTTTGAGGAAGTTTTCATGGCAATTTACTCTCAAAATTTTTAGCTAAAATCTGCTGAGATAGTCGTCGAAGGAATATTTTTTTTTTTTTTGATATTTCGTTTTGATTGAGATGTCTGACCTGGAGTTTGAACCATGGCGTCACGTCTAATAAGCCAACACACTACCGACTAGATTTCGGCGACTTCTATATATCCTTAGAAATGAATGACTGTTTCAGATAGTTTGTCAGTAGTTCATCCAGAGCCAGGCTTCACGCTAGTGGTGACATCACACATCATCCTGTGGGCTTCTCCAAGTTTTGCGTATGTTTCCGAAGATCGAATGCATAGAATTTCTACCGTTTATCTGGATATTGTGGGTTCAATATCTCTTCCTTTTAATGACCCATTCATGATCTCGTGAGGTCAATTCTGCAAATTCAAAGACTCCTTACTGTTTCCCATTCAATCTACAAGATCTGCCTTCCGTATAAGTATGTTGCCTATTATGCAGTCTTACCCTTTCTAATACTTCCCACCTTACATAGTACATCCGATATTCAACTAACCCTTACAGCTTTTCTCACCTACAAAAATATTATAATGTTCGTTATTAAGTTCTACTCTTCTGAAGAGCCAATGCTTTTCTATTAAAGCAATGGGAAAGCATCGAATCTGAAAGACATGGCTTTATATACCGTACTGTATGCGTTTGGTGCTCTTTTTTAAAAGAATATTATTTTTATATGGTACCGAAATGTGTCACTGGACACTATGGGACGTTAAAACCTTATATCTAATATTAGTTACTGTCAGATCATGTTTTATTTACACTCATACCACATTCACTTACTTGCTTTGTTACGTTTTGTAGTAATCAAAATGTTTGGTTAACATAACATTACGTATGAGTAATATTACTGGACAGCATATTTAATATAAAATACTCATACGTCATGGTGTTCATGAAATTTCAAAACATAAATATTTGCAATAAATAAAAACGCAAGAGAATATTTTATATGAATTTGGATTTGTTTTCACGATAATAAGGATACAATACCAAGGACCATGAACGATTCGAAATTTTAAATAAAAATTTAGCCTTAATTTTATAAAAATTATATACAAAACCGTACTCAGTCCAAAACAGATGATGTGGTAATCAATTAAATCAGTGACTTAATATTTTAAGCATAGCAGAGGAAACATTGACACTCACTTTTTATTTGGATTGATACCATAGTGCCAGGTCAGACATCAAAACGAAATATGAAACAAATTTTCTTTGGCGAATTCTTCTCAGCAGATTTCTGCCAAAAACTCAGAGAGTAAAACAAAAAATTGCCATGAAAAGTTTCTCAAAAATCTGTCGTTTGAAGTCGACTTTAAACTGTAGGCCCCGCTACTCATGTATAAAATTAACACACACAACATGAGTACTGCGAGAAGCTAGGCCGAAATCCTGACTGAACGGTTGTAATGGCCAATTATGTATGTATGATACCATAATGCAGAATCGGCTGATATTATTGTGCTTACTTAGACAGTAATATACCAAGGTTTTGGAAAATATATCGGAGTATAGGAATTTGGATCGAAGACAGTGTAGTTCAAATGAAATGTCTTACATTGAATGTCTTGCTATTGTCGATAGATATTTCCGATATTTCGGGAGTGTTTTTAATGTGAAACACCCTCTCTAGAAATCTAATAGCTGACTTATTATCAGTCAAGAAATGTGTAACCAAATATACTCTACGACAAATTTTTTTTTTACCGTCGGCCTTTATATGCATTATTTGGACTTGAATTGCGCCAGGTTTCCATTCCGTACAAGAAAGAAGATTTTTTACATGCGTTGAAAATTCTAAACTTGGTTTATTGAGTCTGTTATTTAAATCTGCTTCAATTTCTTGTAGCTCTACTGCCCAGATAGCAGAATCTACCTACGTATTCGTCTAGTTGGCCTTGTAGCCTGATGTTGTCGGTGTTTACGTTGCTAATTCTCAGAGCTTTGGTTTTCTTGAAGTTACAATCTCAAATACAACATTATGCGCTAGAGTTGCTAAATCCTCTTGCTTTGTTTGCATGTTACAGACTTTGTGCGAGAGTAGGCAAATATCATTCGCTTAGTCCGTATACTCGAGTTGGCGTGATAGACTCTCTGTTAATCCTCTTTTTCCGAAGTCTGCTTCGCTCATGATATCATCCAGCACGATGATGAATAACTGAAGTGATAGGGGCGCCCTTGTTTTACTCCAATATTTGTGAGAAATGGTTAACTTATATTGTCTTTGTAAAGGACTGAGAGTTTTGCATCCTCGTACATATGTATCTCTGATGATTCGTATTATCTTCTAGGGTACTCCGTTTATTCTCAATGCTTTCCATATAGCAGTTTATCTGAAGGTATCGAACCCTTTTTTAAATCTACGAACAGTAAGTCCAGAGGAATATGCCATTCAAGAGATTGTTGTATTATAAAGCGTAGGGTGTTGGCATTGTTTAACTGGAAACTTGTCTGTTCGTCTTGTAGATTTTCCTCTATCTAGCCTTTCCTGTATGATAGTAGCCAGTATCTTGTACGTGGTGCTAACTATAGTAATTCCTCTCCAGCTGTGGCAACCTCCACTTTTCGATGACTAAATGAGGATGCCTTTCTTCCACGTTGGAGGTGGACTTTCTTCTTCTACCAGACTTATGTGATGTGGGGCTGTAGATAGTTCGATGCCTTCGATGTCTATGTGTCTGCTGGTATTTAACTTCCCAATGTCCTCTTTAATTTCCCTTTTTCTGGGAAGAGTTGTTTTATGTTCGTAACATATTTTTTGTAGAGTTGTTTCCAATTTCGTTTTGTTTGGTTGTTTTGTAGTTCAGTCTCCTGACGAAGGGACTGAAAATAACTTACTGACTTGAAAAACAACTGCAAGTCTCGCTGCTCATAGATGATAAGAATCTGGGCTGTTTTTTCTTTTTTTCCTTTAAACAATCTTATGCTTCTTGTTCCTACCATTAAGTTGCACGGTTACCTTCACCAAAAAAACTCATTCTGACAAGAGGTTAGAGAAGTCTCTCGTGATGTAATTGAAAAAAATCCACTATTTTGTCTATTTCCTTTTCTGGCATTTTGGTTTTCTTTAAGTCAGCCTTTATTATAACGCTTGTGATCTAGGAAACTATGCTTTCAACCATTCCCGCATACTTGTTTCATTTTCTAAAAACTTTTTCTTTTTCTTTGTGTTACACTTCGTGGACGCTTGATGCAAACACCAACAACAACTTTTAAACTAATTGCAGTGGCAGCACTTTTAAATCCAAAATGTTACATGGCGCAACCCAACATTAAACGAAAACTTCAGCTCCGTTTTACTCGAACTTCTTTTTAATTTTCTTGCTAAAATTGGATGGAAATGGAAATCTCTTTGTATAAACGCATATGTGTTAGTGTCAATCAGTGGGTGCGTGCATGAGTGAGTGTTAAAGTGCTGTGGCGTGTAAAAGATATTTTAATGTAACGGTGTCAAGTGGGTTCCGTTTCATTTGTTGTGTGAGTCGTAAGAAAATAAAAGAAAGAAGAAAAAAAGGCGAGGATATGAAATACAAAAACTCTCTAAGACAAGCTTAGACACACACAGTTACGCATACATACATACATACATACGCGTACATAGTTATGTAACACAGTGCAGGCTTGGTTTAATGGTTGTCTATTTTCAGGTTTTTTTAGCAACTTTCGAAGTTTTTTTTATTGTTTTTTGTTTTCTTTTGATCTCTTCACTATTAAAAGCAAATGAAACAGCTTTTGACATGATAATGAGAACCCATTTAGTGTATTAGCAACTAGAAAAGTGATTGGATGTGTTTTACCCATCTCTACAAATAACCTTTAAACCCTTTAACAGAATTTATACGAGAAATACTGTCTTTTGTAAATTATTTCTAAAAAACATACATATATACGTACACATACGTAATTCGTACTTACAACCGTTCAGTAAGGACTACGACCTACGTTGTGCGTGTTAATTTTATACATGAGTGGCGGGACCTACAATTTTAACTCGACTGCGAACAATAGATTTTTTGAGAAACTTTTTCATGGCGATTTTCATTTATCCGCAGTATTTTTGCCTCAAATCTGCTAAGAGACAGTCGCCGAAGAAATATTTGATCATATTTCGCTTTGAATATGTCTAACCCGGGGTTGGAACCGTAGCCTCACGTCAAAGAAGCCAACATATCAGGTACTAGACTATGGCGAATACATTATATTCGACTGGGCATTATATCCGCCTTTGCAAATTTCAAGACATAGGGTGTGTGCTGGATTCCGCGGCATTGGTTCGTGGCAATAAGATTGCAGATGAGATGAGTATGACATTCGACATCCATTAAAACATTTATTCTATCTGAACGATTGAGAAATTAGACGGAGACTGTATACTTCAGGGTATACAACGTAGTCAAGTAGGTAGTGTGCTGGCTTATTAGACGTGAGGCCACGGTTCAAACCCTAAATCGGACATCTTTAACAAAACGAAATACGAAAAAATATTTCTTCGGCGACTTCTTCCTTCTGGCAAAAACTCTGGGAGTAAATAAAATTGCCATGAAAAGCTTCTCAAAAATCTGTCTTTCGAAGTCCACTTTAAACTGTATGTATCGCCATTCACGTATAAAATTAACGCACACAACATGAGTGGTGTGAGAAGCTAGATCGTAATCCTGGCTGAAGAGCTGTAATGACCAATCAATTATGTATGTATGTATGTTTGTATGTATGTATGTATATACTTCAGGGTAGAATGGAAGAGGTTGCAGAAGCTCCAGGCTGTTATGGCCCCTACTCGATCATTTTACAACCCAATCGTCACTAGATCTTGGTAGAAAATATTTAGATTAGGATCCTTATCAGGTTTCTGGGATCCAGGGCACAATAACTGGCCGGGATTTAACTTTAATTGTTTTACTTAACTGCGATTGTTTTCAGTTGTATTTTGTACAACAAATCCAATTTTGAGAGTACTTGTATACCCAAAAAAAACCTTTGTAAACCTTAAAGTTTTTAGAATCCTGAACTACTATTTCTGTAGAGCTTGAAACCTTATGCCGCAAAAATTTTGGTTCTTAAATTACGTCACAACAGTGTTTCCAAACTGTTTAAAAATGTAACAACCACGAAACAAATCTGAAATGAAAAGAGCACTTGAAATTTACTGACTTCTTCATGTGAAAAACATGTTCAAGAGGATACTTTCTCCGAAAGCCACAATTTTTGCAAATATTTTACACGAAGGCAAAGTAATTAGTATGATGGTGATGACACTCGCGTATGTACTACAGATTTTATACAGTCTCAAAGTAAAACACTTACGTGTCATATATTTTAAATGTCAAAAAAGAAAATGTATTTTTAGTTTATGTTGCAACATAAAGAAATTGCATGCTAATGACCAGAAATTCTTTTTCTTTTACTGAGTATTCCTACGTGACACAATGTTACTGGAAATGTAAATTTGGAAGTTTTTCTCAAAAAAGCTTAAAAATTTAATCATTTTTCCTAGGCAAAGCAATCAACAGTACAATTACTTGCCATCGTTGGGATGGCAAAGACGTGTAAGTACCTGTTTATGCACAAAAAAAAATCCTTTTTAGTTTGCAAAATTAGAAGCAGAAAGAGGGGGAAAGAGTTCTTAGGCGTTGAACTAGGTAGTAAGGATGATGATGAAATTTACATGTAAGTATATGCATTTTATAGAACATTTATTAAGTTCAATAAATTCAAAGATTTTAACCATTTTTTTATTCATTTGAGAATGCAGAGTTATAATATGTATTTGTTTTTAAAAATTGATTTAAAAATGAGTTTTTAAAGTAATTGAAGCTAATTTTGTTTTCGAAAATTTTTCAAAAGTTTTCATTTTTAGTAGTAGTGTGTTGGCTGTTTAGAAGTGAGACTACGGGTCAAACCCCAGTTCAGACGTCACCAACAAAAGGAAATATGAACAAATATTTCTTGAGCAACTGTCACTCAGCATATTTCTGGCAAGAGCAATGAGAGTAAATAAAATTACCATGAAAAAGTTTCCTAAAAAAATCTGTCGGTCAGAGTCGACTATAAACTGTAGATCCCGCCACTCATGTATGAAATTAACACACAGAATATTAGTGGTGTATGAAACTAAATAAACGTAAATAAGCTACTCAAATAATAAACTACTCAAAAAGTGTTTTGAAATAAATAAAGTCTACAACTACTCATAACAAAATTAAGCAACGCCACTATTGCGAAGTAGTAGGGCAATTAGCAAACTTCTTTGCAAAGTTATTCAATACTTAACTTAATGCCAACATAGGACGATTTTTTTTAACAAAACAGATGGCTACCTTATTATCCCAGGACTTGCTACAGTAGGTAAGTCGCTTGCTTAAGTGAAGCACTTGATCACTGAAACTGATATAAAGAAACGAAAAAAGATATTGGTAAATATAATTTAAGACAGCTGTAAACATAACGCAAGTGGTGTGAGAAGCTAAGTCATAATTCTGATTGAAGGGCTGTAACGACCCCATAAAGGAACAAAAAGGAAAAAGGGACATACATATATTGTAGACTGTATTGACATAATTGGCCATTACAACGCTTCAGTCAAGATTACGACCCAGCTTCTCACACAACTCATGTTGTGTGTGTTAATTTTATACATGAGTGGTGGGACCTACTGTTTAAAGTCGACTCCGAACGACAGATTTTTGAGAAACTTTTCATGGCAATTTTATTTACTCTAAGAGTTTTTGCCAGAAATCTGCTGGGAGAAAGTCGCCGAAGAAATACTTTTTGTATTTTGTTTTGATGCCTGGCCTGGGGCTCGAACCCAGGCTTTTGCGTCTAATAAGCCAACACACTACCTAGTAAACTACGGCGACCACAGATTTACATACCATGTATAAAATTAATACGCACAACGCAAGTGGTGCGAGAAGCAAGGTCGAAATTCTGTTTTAAGGATTGTAATGTCCCCATAAAGTAACAAAAAGGAAGCAGGGATGTGGATAACTTTTCAGAGGATATATAACGTGAGTGACATGGGAAAAAGATAAAAATTTATTGTAAATGGACTGTGCAATCAAATCTATTGAGACGAATTGGAGAATAGCAAAGTAACAATATATTGTCCTTTCAAGAAAATCTCCAACAAAATCTAATAAACAGAATTCTACTTTTAAACTCAATATAGAATATTATGGCACATTTAAATGACTTGTCATTTCACTTATTTTTAACAAAACATATTACATACCAATACTCCTATTCAATTTGTATGAGTTCATGTAGTATTTGCCTTTAAAATTGAAAATCAAATCCAATTATAATGTGTAGCATTTGTTGCAAGTGTTGCTAATATTGATCGCTTTCAGTAGTATAGGGTTATCCATTTCGTGGTTTCAAAAGTAAACGTAAATAGAACACATATAAAATATTTTTATTCATGATATTTCTTTTTTATTGTAAAGTTTGAACGTTGACATTATGTGTGAAACACTACATCATTTAAATGACCTCCACGCGAAGTGTTGCAAGCATTGATTCTTTTGAGGTAATTTTCGACCACTTTTTGACACATATTGGGCGGTATCTCAGCCATAACTTGACGAATGTTGGTTTTTAAGTGCTCAAGAGTTGAAGGTTTATCTGCATAAACACGGTCTTTCGTGTAGCCTCACAAAAAAAGTCTAATGGTGTCAAATCGCATGATCTTGGTGGCCAGTTGATATCACCACGACGAGAAATTACGCGGCCAGGAAATGTCTCTTGCAATAAAACCATATTCGCTAGAGTTGTGTGGCATGTGGCACCGTCTTGTTGAAACCACAGTGGTTCCATCGTCGTTTTCGAAGAAGTAAGGTCCAATCACACCTTCGGACCAATGAGCGCACCAAACAGTGACTTTTTCTAGATGTAATGGCCTCTCTTCAATCACTTGAGGATTCTCAGAACCCCAAATACGACAATTTTGTTTATTAACATACCCACCAAGTGTGAAATATGTTTCATCGCTTAAGAAAATTTTGTTCGAAAAATTGCCGTCCACCGCCTGTTGTTCAAGCAATTCAATTTTTCAATTTTTATGCGTCATATGATAGTTAAACGATCCATTTTTGTCAATGTCAGACTTTCAACTGAAAAGAAAAAAATTGGTTTCACAAATGTGGTTTGACAAATGTCGAATTCCAGTCCCATACTTTTGAAACCACGAAATGGATAACCCTTTATGAACACAATAATCATTTGCTGCTGCCACTGCTGTAGCCACAATATAATGGTAAAGAATTCTATCTGTTTATAGTTACAAACCCACCAGTATTTGTATGTACTTGTAACGAGGGTTGTCCCAAAAATAGACGTCGATTGTGGTCATTTATAGCGCACTAATACATACATACATAATTGGTCATTACAATTCCTCAGTCAGGATTATGTCTTAGCTTCTCACACCACTTATGTTGTGTGTCTTAATTTTATACATGAGTGGCGAGACCTACAGTTTTAAAGTCGACTACGAACGATAGATTTCTTGAGAAACTTTTTATGCCAGAGAGGAAGTCACCAAAGAAATATTTTTTATTAATTTTTTATTTTAATTTTTCTTATAAAAGAATCAATCCATCTTTCTCTTTCCTCTTATCCGCTCCGTATTTAATAATTTCATTAGTTGTGCAGATCATGTAGTCCTGCATCCTTCTACCCCTAATCAAATAATTACCATATACTGGCTTAATTGTTTACAACTAAAATTAAAAACTTTTATCATTTCCACTTTTAAAACTAATTTAATAAAAAAAAATAAAAACAAAAAATTTAATAAAAATATTGGCGAAATGCCCTCCTATAGAAGGGTATGCTATTGGTTTTTGTTTTGTTTTCATGTGTTGCTTCGTCTAACCTCATTTGAAAATGTTTGCTTTCGGAAAATTTGTGCAACATCTGGGTTATTGTGTTCACTTTACTTTCACTATAAAATAAGTTTCAGTATTTCATTTTTACACCAACACATATGAACAGTTTTAGTTTTTTATTATTAAAATAAGGAAATTGGATTGCGTCTACGTTGCCTACGCTAAAGTCGAGTAAAAACTCAGGATATTAAAAGGTTTATTACAGTACTTTTTTACTCTTAAATAAATAAAGTAAAATTAGAAATTTAAACATAATATATGGTAGGTTAGATAAGAATAACATGATTTTTTATAGTAATTCAAAGCCTTTATGTGACAGAATAGAATGAATCTTTCAAACGATTACACAATTTCCCTACAACGCTAGGAGGGCATCCGCTCGATACTATTTTCTCGGTAATATTTAACATTTCTAATATACTCTCAGTTTGTAAAAAAACTAATTAAAGAGAGTTAAATCTGGTGACTATACAATGTGAAAAACCTAATTAATTAATTAATTAATTGATTTTACTTCGACATTTGACTAGATATGCTAACCCCAGGTCAGACATCTCGAACTAAATAAGAAAAAAAATTTCTATGGCCACTTCTTCTCAGTGGATTTCTGGCAAAAAGTCTGAGAGTAAATAAATATTGTCATGAAAAATTTCTCACGTCGACTTTAAACTGGTAGATTCCGCCACTCATGTATAAAATTAACACACACAACATAATTGGTATGATCCTGACTGAAGGGTTGTAATGACCAATTATGTATGTATGTATAAGAGACAGTGTTGAAAAATTCAGTACTTTGGTACTTTTTTCAGTACTTTTTCATTTCAAAAATACCGCAGTACCCCCGCGAGGCTTTCAGTACTTTTTTATTATTACATATTTTATGTCTTGCGCTTTTCAACTATTAATGCATTAGCAACGTAATGCTAAAGGTAGAATTAGGCTTTAGCCCCGCTTAGCCAAACGTCTACGGAACGTACACTCGTTTTTATAACATGAAAAGCAATGAAAACGCTTGCCGAACCGTAATGTAATTTCGTTTGGATTGTTTTTCATATGCTAAAAGCGAACATATGTTACATTACGTTCCATCGACTTTTGACTAAACGGAGTTTTACGTTTTATTACGTTCCGAATCAGCTGTTCTTGTCATATATGTGAGGAACACGAATAAGTCGTTAGTTTTTCTGTTCGCCCTCCTTCTGGCAAAAACCCTGAGAGTAAATAAAATTGCCTGGATAAAGTTTTTCAAAAAAGGTCCCACCACTCTTGTATAAAATTAACACACACAAAATAAGTGGTGTGAGAAGTTAGATCATAATCCTGATTGAAGGGTTATAATGACCAATATGTACGAGTATGTACGTATTTGCTTACAAAAGTACCATTTGGTGCAAAAAAGTACTGTTTCAGTTATAGTTCAGTAAGAGATCAGCAATAAAACGTTTTTTCGCTACTCATAAGTACTCATGAAATTTTGAGTAGGAATGAGTCAACATAACATACATAATTGGCCATTACAACGCTTCAGTCAGGATTACGACCCAGTTTCTCACACCACTCATATTGTGTGTGTTAGTTTTATACGTGAGTGGCGGAATCTACAGTTTAACGTCGACTTCGAGCGACAGATTTTTGAGAAACTTTTTAATGACAGGTTTATTTATTCTCAGAGTTTTTGCCAGAAATCTGCTGAAAGGAAGTCGCTGAAGAAATATTTTTTTTCAATAAGCCAACACACTACCTACTAGACTACGGCGACTTCCATAACAGTATTGAATTTCAACTACTCTGATTCATTTGTATTCCCTACAACATTGATTTATAAGTACGGGTTGCAAAGAGTATGAGTACAACGTTGACATCAAACTCACAACATTCGATTCATACGCCTACTTCAGATTCATAAATTTAGAAAAATTCTTATAATACTTATAAATGATTTGAGAGACTTGAATCATTCATCAAAATTTACAGTCGTAGTTGTTGTTGCATTTACAAAAAAAGAAGAAAGAAAAAGTCAAAGACAACAAGCAAAGCAATCACACCACCTTCTTGTGAATATTGTAGTGTTCGTACGCGAATCATACTTATTTTGTGATTCTTGTAAATGTTGAGTAAAGGAGAGTCGAAATTAACAACATCATGCGTATTGTTAAGTATGAATACCATGAGTATTTCAAACTTTGAATATGGGTAGTATGAGTATGACATTAAAATGAGTATGAAGGCGTATAAGTATCAGAAATTATAAGTATGATTCGAATTTACTCATCTTTTTGAATACTCATTGCTGATCTCTGATCTCTATGTATGTATACCAGTTGATTATGTATTCTTTCAATATTCAGTTTAGCACCTATTTCGGCCAAGCTTACTGCAGATGTCTGCTATTCTTCTATTTCTAATATCTGATACCAGAGTAGACATGACAAACTTTTTTTTCGAATTTTAAGCTTACTTTGTTTGTTTGGAAGACACTGTCATACACAATACTTGCCATTGTAACAACTACTTCAACACTTTTACTCATTCAATAGAAGGAAGATTTTTTTCACCCCACTTAACTGGCCCTTTGCTAAGAATATTTTTAAAATATTTCATTTTTTGTTTTGTTTTCCTCCATTTAAATGTAATAATTTGTGTCTGTCGCATTCGTTTTAGTCTAGACGACAGGTCGCAGGTCTTACTATCTGCGTTTATCGCAAAAAGAAAAAAATTAATATTTTCCTTCGCAAAGATTTGTTGTTGTTGTCTGAAATAAGCGTTAATAACTGCCACTGGTCACGCGATTTATATTTTAATGTTAAGAAACAAAAGGAAAATAAATTTATTTAATGGCTATTTAATACATTTCGGTTTGTAGTAAAACACCGCGTGGCAAAAAGTTATGGAATAGCCTTTCATTTACGAGGGCAGAGCAATAAGTTCGCAATGTTTTGAACTTTCAGTCGCGACAGCATGAAGAATGAATGGTATAGAGTGGAATCGTCAAGTTTTAAGGAGACAAGGTCGACTTCAGTACCCGTGGAGATGTTTAGTACTCTAAGAGCTAGAACAGCGTATATGAGAAGTTGCAAAAATACACGACTATATTCTATTCTGTCACAAAATTCAGTATGTTATCTCCACTGAACGTAATGAATCGATTTAGGCTTGAGCAGCGTTGAGATTTAGCGAACCCACTGAGAAACTGGACGATAATGTCGATTTTGCTTTTCGTTTGAAGTTCATTCTCAATTTGGCGGGTATGTTAATAAGCAAAATTGGGGTATTTAGAACTCAGAAAATGTACCCATTAGGAATGACTGTTTGAAGCGGCTTGTAGAGCAGAGGCATCATTGGCCCATATTTCTTTGAAAATGAAAATAGAGCAATGAAAACACCTATCGCACCATAATAAACGATTTTTTTGTACCCGTTCTTCATGGCATTGATGTGAACGTTGTTTGGTTTCAACAGTATGTTGCAACTTGCCACACATCTCATGCCACAATCGAATTATTGCGTCAAACGTTTGAAGGCCGTTTAATTAGCCTAAATGGTGATGTCAATTAGTCACCAAAAAACTGCGATGTGAAACCTCTGAACTATTTTCTGTGTGTGTTATGCTAACAAACCACAGACAATTGAGCATTTGAAGACCAATATTCGTAATGCCTTTGCCGAGATACGACCCACTCGATGAAGGGCATGCAGATTGGTCCGATCGAAGGAGATACTGTGAGGCTAGCCGTAGCAGCCATATGAATGAAATAATATTCCATTTTTAACCGGAACAATTGTACTTCACAACAAAAAACTAGATTTGGCAAAAATTTTAAACTGTTTTTGTTTTTTTTTTTGCTTTTTCAAACTTAAACTTTTAAATGATCCACCCTTTAGCAGACAAACTATCCCTAGAGCATTTCTTCCAATATTTTACTCAACTAGTTATCGTATTTAAACTTAAGCTTTTTTTATGACAACAAACGCCACATAATGTTTTATTATTAAAATATTGAATTCGCCGTGGTCTAGTAGGTAGTGTGTTGGCTTATTAGACGTGAGGCCTCGGTTTAAACCCCAGGTCAGGCACCGCCAACGAAACGAAATATGACAAAATATTTCTTCGGCGACTTCCTCTCAGCAGATTTCTGGCAAAAACTCTGAGAGTAAATAAAATTACCATATAAAGTTTCTCAAAAATCTGTCGTTCGGAGTCGACTTTAAACTGTAGGTCCACCACTCAGTCTTTAGTGGTTAAAAAACTATGTCGTGATCCTGACTAAAGAGTTGGAATGACCAATTATGTATATGTAGGTATTAAAATAAACAGAACACCAGTAAAGTGCTTATTTAATTGTCCATAAATACTGCCCGCCTTTAACTGTTTAAGATTTTCTCTATAATAACCACAAACTCTTAAAGTAAAAAAAAATAAATAAAAATAAGAAAGGTAGCCTGCCAAAAAAAGGATATTAAATGACTTTTTCCACTACCTTCTGCTACAGCACTTGCAAGTAGCCAACCAGGTGATAAGGGTTAACAGGCTACACAATATAAATTTGTCTTGTCATGCAGAGTCAAGTCAGGTCATTTGTAACCAAAGTGGTTGCCAGTGTAAATGAGATTTTAAATAAAAATGAAATAAATTTGACAAAAACCATTGCCTTCGTAGACTCTATTTGTCTTACCCACCTTTTAATGTGGCTTGAAAAAAAATTTAATTCTCTGATAAATTGTTATTTTTGTTAATCAAATAACGTATGAAAGAAAAGAAATCGAACACGTTTTTTTAATTGTTCTCTTTTTACTCTTTCATATCTTACTGTGAATTGCAAAGAGTTCAGGTTGTGTGCTCTTATTGCTCTCTTTCTCTCTCTCTCTCTTCTTCTTTGTCTCTGTAATATATTACATGGAATTGTAGTATATTTTTTTATTCTGTTGTGTTTAAATATCCTCAATTTAATGATTTTTTAATTAAAATTGCTGACAATCTGAAGTGAATGAACCGCAAACAAGCATACAGTGGCGATGCTCGACATAAGCAAGCACATACATTTACATAGTATGTATACTCAACAGAACGGAATGCAGAGAATCATAGTATTTTTTCACAAAAAGAAGCCAGAAATATTCATTTGGTATCACATACTTGACTCATTTAAACTCTTTCTCTCTCTCTCTCTCTCTCTCTCTCTCTAGTGAGGCACATGCATTTGCAAAAGCCTTAAACACAGTTGATCATATATTTGTATGAAAAAGAATAAAAAACACTAGAACGGAGTCATTACGTCATACAAAACTGGAAAGGGAGCAAAACCACAACACAAAAATTCAAACAACGCTATAAAAGACGATTGTCGTAATTGTTTTCTCTTTTAAAACTTTTTTTTTCTTTTTTTCGTTAATTCACCGCCTTGCCCTTGTGTTGATGTTCTTCATGACAAATGCTGCTGGCTTCCAACTCATATTAGGAACAAGTTTTGAATTGTTTTTAAAACAATTCATTCATTTTTATAACGGGTGATTTTTTAGCTATTATCTTTTTGGCAACACTGGTTTAAACAGCTCACGCACGTTTCGTGTTTTGTTTCACTGTCAAACATCTTCAGTTTGGTCTATAATTTAACCATGAATCGTCTTACAAACGAACAACGCTTGCAAATCATTGAATTTTATTATCAAAATGCGTACTCTGTTAAGAAAGTTCATCGCGCGCTTCATCCATTTTATGGTCAGTTTAATCGACCCAGTGAAGCGACTATTCGGGCTGTTGTGGCTAAATTTCGCACCAAATTTACATTGTTGGACATTAAACCACCAACACGCTTACGTAGAGTGCAAACTGAAGAAAATCAATTATCGATTCGTCGACGTTCGCAGCAATTGGGCCTCTGTTACTCAACAACGTGGAAAATTTTACGGAAGGATTTAGGTGTGAAGCCTTTCAAAATACAGCTGGTGCAAGAATTGTAGCCGAACGACCTACCGCAACGCAGAATTTTTGGTGAATGGGCTCTGTGAAAGTTGGCCGAAGATCCACTTCTTTATCGAAAAATTGTGTTCAGCGACGAAGCTCATTTTTGGCTCAATGGATACGTAAATAAACAGAATTGTCGAGTTTGGAGTGGAGATCAGCCAGAAGCATTGCAAAAACTACCAATGCATCCAGAAAAAGTCACAGTTTGGTGTGTTTTATGGGCTGGTGGCATCATTGAACCGTACTTCTTCAAAGATGCTGCGAATCGTAACGTAACTGTGAATGGTGAGCGCTACTGTGAGATGATCTCCACCTTTTATTTGCCCAAAATGCAAGAGCTTGACTTGCGGTTTCAACGAGACGGTGCCACATGCCACACAGCACGCGTAACAATGGACTTATTGACAGGCGAGTTCGGTGAACATTTTATTTCACGTTCGGGACCGGTCAATTGGCCGACTAGATCGTGCAATTTAACGCCTTTAGACTATATTTTGTGGGGATATGTTAAAGCTTATGTCTATACAGACAAGCCCGCTTCAATTGACGCATTGGAAGACAATATTGAAGCATTTATTCGTGAGATACCGGCCGAAATGTTGGAAAGAGTATGCCAAAATTGGACTAAGCGGATGGACCGTTTGAGGCGCAGTCGCGGTCAACATATGCATGAAATAATCTTCAAACATTAAATTATATGGACCGTACAAATACAGATTTCATGCATTTTTCTGAATTTTATGTGCTTTTTTTTAAATTTTCCTATAGCTCTTAAAAAATCACCCGTTAATATAATCTCAGTGAAGTCGCCGTAGTCTAGTAGGTAGTGTGTTCGCTTATTAGACATGAGCCCACGGTTCAAACCCCAGGTCAAACATCTCTCTATAAAAAATACTTCTTCGGCGACTTCCTTTCAACAGATTTCTGGCAAAAACTCTGAGAGTAAATAAAAAATTGCCATGAAAAGTTTTTCAAAAATCTGTTGTTCGGAGTCCACTTTAAACTATAGGTGCCGCTAGTCATGTATAAAATTAACACACACAACATAAATGGTGCGAAAAATCTAGATTGCAATCCTGATGAATTATGTATATATGTATGTGAGGGTGCGAAAGGTGTGAGGGTGCAAATGGTGTGAGGATGCGAATGGTGTGAGTGGTGTGAGGGTGCAAATGGTGTGAGTGGTGTGAGGGTGCGAATGGTGTGAGTATATTTCAAAATCTGCTATGAAAACTCGCGCTGTTAAGGGTTCTGGCGATTGATTTAGTTAAAGGGACGTAAAATGCTTTAAAAACAGTTTTCATTGTCCGCCCATGTCCTGTTTTCCCACAATATTGATTTTTTTATCGGATTACAATACCTTTCGAAAATGTATGATTATCTGTTTATTGTAGTTCTTATTTCGCAATATTTTGTAACAGTGATTAAATATAGGACTTATTTTATCAACTTTTGCTTTATTATTTTATTTTGAAAAGGACTTTAATTAATTTATCCTGTTTTTCTTTCTCAATCTTAAATTAATTGTTTAACAGTGTTCTGTTAGTAACATAACAGAGCTATGTTAACTGACTTGGTTTGCGTCTGGAGAGATAGATTTTAAAATCTATCTTTACACACATGGTTTATAAGAGACTGGATCAACCAGAGCCATAATCGATTATAATTTTATGAGCTTAAAAGGCATGTGCAATGGGGATTGTTTTAAACAGTATGTTACCCAGTATGAAGAAAGCCCCCTTATTATGATCCGTTAGTGGTGGGTTTGGATCACCGCGAGCTCCGGATGAAACAAACCAGTTACCTTGGTGCCATGATCGCCACCATGCCGAAATCTTCACACGTTATGTTACCCAAAAATCGATTACGTTTGCTCTGAAGTGCAGGGAAATCACATAAAAGTTGTCGTACCGATTCTGTTTCTTCCATATCCTGACAGCTCCTGCAGTAATCCTCTTAGGCCAGGTCGGGTTTGTCATCGAAACCGGCAATAGCACAAAGTTCCTTTATAATTCCAGTTAAAGTGCAAACCGTGCTCCTTTCGAACTCAGGTATTTCCTTGGTCCGCGATTGGACTCAGAAATATTGAAACCGTGTAAAATATTTGATGTTCAAACAAACGTGAATTTTAAACATCTGAGAGTAAACTAAAAACGATAGTGGTTAACAAGAAAAAGAGAAACTCAACAAACCATATTTCCAATAAATCATGTAAAGAATTCAAGCCATTGATAGTCAGTGAACTGTGGAGGGGAGAAAGTAAAAAAAACTTTACTTTCCTTTTTTTTTTTTTATTTACATTTCTATCTCAATTTTGTTTACAATACTTCATATAACAGTATGTGTAACAGTATGTGCATGTTCATATGAATATCATTCCGTTATGGTTTCTAACACATGACGGAAATATCTGAAAAAAAAAATTATAAAAAAACATACATTCTCAGTGGTGGCTATTATTGTTAATATTTTCTCATTTCATTAATTTGGTACACAATTTTGTACGTTTTTATGATTATTTTCTCTTAATAACTTCTGAAAACATGAGAGCATAACAATTGTTCTTCCACGAGTGTAATTGTATATTTACGTTAATTCACTTGAGCATTGAGTGCATTACGATGGCTCATATCGTTAATGAATACAAGTTTATATGGATTTAATTCTTAAAAAAATAGGGTGGCCATGTGATACTTACGATACTTAAAAACTGGTATTAAACGATGCATGTAAACATTACAGGGAGACTCTAAAATATCGAAACCTAAATTTTTCTGGCATGAATTCTTTTTAATTCGCAAAAAAGGGTACGGAATTAAGGCGATGATGATCAAGCTAGATTTCTAGTTTTCAATACCCAAGCAAAATCGATTTTCTATTACTGGTTAATAGAAAGCGAAGGATAACATCTAGAAAAGCAATATTTCAGGGAAACTATTCGACTATTTTTCAATATTATTACGAAAATAAAAAATCTAGATACTGATGTTTTGCTTTTACATCGTTTAACATTAAAATTATAAACAAAAGCTACAAATACAAAAAAGACAATGAACTTTTTTACAAATTATTGCACTGTTGTTATACTAACAACAAACACCAGCAAAAAAATAGTAAATAAGTAAGCAAAAATATACCAAAAAACACCAGCATAGAAAATGGTAAACAAGTAAAGAACAATACAACAACAAACACTACAATAATAAATGTAAAAAAATACACAAACAACAATAATGAGCAAATAAGCAACGATGTTTACATTTATAGAGCTCTCGAGATGGCGAAGCCACGAACATTAGCCTTCAAGAACATTAATCAGACTGTTTAGTCTGCCATATAAAGGGCAAGGCAGAGCAGGCGACTGAGTCCGTGAATTTCATTCAGTCTTGTGCGAAGACGCGGTGCGTTTGAAGAGAATAATCGTGGTTTGAAGATCTCCGTTACAAAGATCTGTCGAACAATTGTCTAGTAATTGTTATTGTTTATGTAAAGAATATAAACAGAGGAATAACAAAAAAAAGCAATTGTTGTTGTTTATATAAATTTGTGAACAGTGGCACACAGAATTGTGCGAATAATAAAGAATTTTAATTAAAACTAAACACAAATTCATATTTATTTTATTTGCAATCTACGAGTTTGTATTTTAGACTTTTCTAAAAGTTAAAAACGTAAGAGATTTCACATTAGATTTTAGTTCTTCAAGTCGAGTCGGTTTTTTATTGGGCTGTTGGCCGAGCCCAATCGAGCATATGACAAACAGTAATCGCCGTTCTCCAGAAGGTAGTGTGTTAACTTATTAGACGTAAGCCCATTAAGAAATCGTGTGACAATTCAACCTATATATATGCTAAAGCTGAGTCTATTAATATGGACGTATGAGTAATATTATATTTTATTATTAAATATTCATCATACGTTGAGGAGGTACAGTTAAATGAAATACATACATACATATGTATGTAAAGGGTCCGCCAAATAACTTTTTTTTAAATGCTTTAAAAAAAACTACCGAATATTTTCTCAACTTTCTTTTTTATTTGAATGTACAATCCTTCCGGTTAATAATGGAAAATAATTTCATTCACATGGCTGCCTCGGCTGGCCATGCAGTAGCCCACAAGATCGGTCCAATATTTAAGCACATTATAGATTGTGTGCAGCTGTATTTCACCAATGGCTTCACGAATATTGTCCTTTAAAGCGTCAATTCTCTCTGGCTTGTCGGCGTAACACTTATCTTTGACGGCACCCCACAAATAATAGTCCAACGGTGTCAAATCGCAGCTTCGAGGTGGCCAAACGACATCAGCTCTGCGGCTGATAATGTGATATTTAAAAACAGGGCGCAAAACATCGAGTGTAGCTTCGGCTGTGTGGCACGTAGAGCCGTCCTGTTGAAACCAAATGTTGCCAATATCCTCCTCTCCATTTTTTGTGAAGAAAAATTCGTTCAACATGGCTCGATAACGATCGCCATTGACTGTAACGGCAACTCCTTGCTCATTTTCGATGAAAAGTGGCCCAATTTTGCCTCTGGACCAAAATTCGCACCAAACAGTGACTCGTTTTGGGTGCGTCGGCTTTTCAATGTATGCGTGCGGGTTTTCTGTGCCCCTAATGCGACAATTTTGCTTGTTTACATACCCGCCAAGATCAAAATGAGCTTCGTCTGAAAAGACGATTTTTTTGCTAAAATCGGCATCTTCTGTAAGTCGATCGCCGGCCCACTTAGCGAAGTGAAAACGCATTGGATGACCAATTGGCTTAACTCCTGAACCAATTGGACTTTGTATGGCGTCAATGATGTCTCCGAAATGTTCAATTGTTGAGGATGACGGTGAATTGATGTTGATGGCGCTTCACGCTCACTTTCTGCCACAGCAGCAATATTCTCGGGTGTACGCACTGCTTTTGGCTTTTCACGCTTTGGCTTATCGATAAGGATGCCAGTTTCTTTTACTTTTTTCACAAGATAACGAACATACGGAGCTGACCGTGCTTCTCCTCTTTCAAAATCCGTACGCAATTTTCGCACACATTCTGCAACATTACCATGACAAAGTAATGTCTCAATATTTCCCAGCGTTGTTCAAGCGTATACACAACCATATTCGTTCAGTGGAAAGATAAAACTAATTATCTGTCAAATCAGACATAATCTAAGTGTTACCATTCACGAAATAAGCACTAGTTGAAAAAAAATTTGGATGGCGGACCCGATACATTTGGGTGTAATATTGTTGCTATTTAGACGTGAGGCCTTGGTTAAACTCCAAGTCAGTCATTTTTTCAACAAAACGAAACATGAAACGAATATTTCTTCACTAACTGCCTCTCAGCAAATTTCTGGCAAAAATTGCACACACCATAAGTGGTGTGTAAGAAACTAGATCGTAATCCTGACAGAAGGGTTGTAATGACCAATTATGTATGTATGAAAGAGAGTTAAACATGGATTTTAGTTCTTCAAGTCAATGTGTGTATCGGTTATTTATTACACTGTTAAACGGTAGAAGTCATTATGGAGTATATGACAGAGATTTTGGCATCTTTACAGAAAGTTATCTAAAGTTATTGATAAATTCTATACAATGATTATTTGGATTATGAAATAGAAGGCATATCAAACGCAATTTCCACTCTTGTCATGCTGCAAAAATTTGAAAGTATTATGGAAGATTTAGTTGTTGATAGACAAAGCAAAGGCAGGCAACAAATACTGAATAAAGATTATACGGTCGAAATCCTACAATTTCTCTTTTAAGTTAATGTTATTGCACGCAAAGTATGTTAGAGAGGACCAAATGCTGCAGAAAATCTATTCGTATTATGGCGCCGCTGAGATGATTCCATTATGACTATACCAGCTCTTCTGCAGGGACTGGAGTTCCTCCACTTATTACAATGATAGGTTAGGTTAGAGGACGTGTACTTGTCAATTGAGACAAGTACAGTACCCGGAGGTCGATTTGACCCATTGTACAACGTCCTAGTTTCTCACACCACTTATGTTGTGTGTGTTAATTTTATGCTTGAGTGGTGGGACCTACAGTTTAAAGTCGACTCCGAACGACAAAATTTTTATTTATTGAGAAACTTTTCATGGCAATTTTTATTTACTTTCAGAGTTTTTGCCAGAAATCTACTGAGAGGAAGTCGCCGAGAAAAATACTTTTTGTATTTTGCCTTTGATGCCTGGCCTGGGGCTCGAACCCAGGCTTTTGCGTCTAATAAACCAACACACTACCTACTAGACTACGGCGACTTCATATTACAATGATAACTAACTACATTTTTTCATACGAAAACCTTGCCTTAGAGAAATTAGTAAGAAAACCCTGACCCATTAGGCGTCAGTTAGCATAACAGGGTTCTTATTTAGTTTATGGGAACTTTTTTATAACTTAGTCTTGATCGTAATAAGGCTGTGCGAAAAGCCTTATCAGCTGTTAGCCTTTCCAGGTCTTGGGATGCTTCTCACCACGACAAGTAACATATTTGCAAACATAAGGTTTTTTTTCTGATCAAAGATAATATCGTCTACAACAGATCAATCGCCTGATTAACAAGAAATTAAGACAACAACAACAAGTTTAAAAACAGAACCCGAATAAGACGATGGAGATGTTCTGTGACGGGCTAATCTTCTTGAAATCTAAAGAAACACTGTTACTGATGCCTAGTTTCTTTGCATTTTATTGATGGAACTAAGAAATAATATTATTGCGATTAATTACTTGCTTGGAGGTCATCAACTGGAAATAGTGGACTCTTTTATTAATCTTGGGATCCTATTAGACACAAAATTAAACTTTAATGATCATATCACTTTGACTGTAAATAAGGCAAGAAGCACTCTTGGCTTCATAAAACGTTGGGCAAAGGAATTTATTGATCCATTAATTACTAAACAGTTAACGTATTGCTTGTCAGACAAATTTTGGAGTATGGATGTTCAGAAACAATTTATACTCTTCTGCTTGCGTGGCATTGGATGGAATTACTTGGATACGCCTTCTAGCAGGCAGGCTATAATAAAACTGCCTACCCTTAGGAGTCGTCGAACAATGCTAAATATATCCTTCATGGTTAACCTGATCAATTCTAATATTTGCTGTGAATTTCTGTTAAGATCTGTTAAATTCAATGTTCCTCGTCGTAACTTCCGCTGTTATAATCCTATTTATATTCAATTCTGCAGAACTAAGTATGCTGTTGCTGATCCGTTAACTAGAATTTACCGTCAATTTAATTATTTGTCGGACTTTGTTGATCTTTCTTTAAATTCTTGCGTTATAAAACGGAACATTATTGTTAACTTAACTTTTCATATTTTTATTGTAACTATCACTTATATTTTTGAAGAAACTAATTGTAATCCTATTTAATTTTATTCGATTTGTGTTATTAGTCAGTAAGGAATTTGTCCATTGACTTAAATAAATAAATAAATAATACGTTGACGTTAGTTAGTGAACTTTGCGCCCAACATAACCTACAAGTAGGAATTATAGCTTCATAAGAGGCTTATTTTTAATTTTGCTTACAAAGTTCTCTTGTGGAATTTAAAATTTAAATTGTTGTTCAAATATATTTTCTTTTGAATTCAATTTGATAGCCACATGACGTACATGACTTATGAGGCTTTTTTCGGAAAAATTTTGTCTTGACGTTGAAAGACACATATGGTAACCCTACTTTTACATCTGCAACAGCTAACGAGCTGAAAATCATTGTGAAGATAATTTGCGAGGACTTAAAAAATTCTTTTGCTACGCATTAATATGCACATTTGCTTGCATGTGATGGCAAAAAGTAGGGGTTAATTAAACAAACAATCAAGAAATAAATCCTTAAGAGTCTATAAAAAATGTAAACATTTTTAATTTTAAACTATAAGTAGATTAAAAAAGTATTGGTTATGGAAGACCTTAATTCTTTAAACCGGATAAGATAATACTGTTACTGGTATTTCCATGTTAAATATTTAAGTGGGCAATAGGATAATGGCTGTAGTATACAGTAACGAATAACGCTGCAAGCTGGCAGAAATTAAAAATAGAAATTCGAAATGTTGTCTACAGAATATTAATGTTGTCTTACAGAATATTCGACATTAAATATGTGAAACATAAAATTTTATGTTGCTGGAGGCATGCAAAATGTAGTTCGATAGAAAATTGCCATAATATTCTTGCCTTAAGTTGCATAAGCTTTTGAAAAGTTTGTTTGCAACATTATATGGTCATATCACTATTCTGTTCTCATTTTTCTCACTGAACCACACATTGCGTCGTTAGCTTCATCTTCTACTTCACCGACTTTATTCTGTTTCAAGCCTTAATATATATACTACAAGCAACTAAACCCCGTATTCGTATTGTTTTTTTCTTACTAATAATTTAAAATAAAAAATGAAGTGTCATTAAGATCTTTAAAGTTCATTTACCTTAAAATAAAATCAGCTTTTAAATCATAAACTCATTACAGATATTAAGGAGAGATGATAACCACCAGCATATCGCAATAGGAAATAGTCTACCAAACGGAGAGCAATACGATAAAAAGGAAATACAATATCGATATATATATATAAGGCTCTCATACATACATACATACTTACGTAAATTAATGTCTAAGTATCATTTGACCATAATTTGTTCATACTATTATGATAACTATTGTGTAACATATTTCACAAGAATAGACAGATAGACACAATTGCGCTCAACAACAAAGGACAACACCACTTACATACCACCACTAATATACGTTCAGAATAGCATAGACATGTCTGTGTACGACAATATATACATATATATCATACTGACGTAGGTAGTTTAACAAGTACATATAATTGAAGCGCATCATATTACGTGCATGCATACATACATATTTGGTCATTATAAACCATCAGTCAGGGTTACGACCTAGCTTCTCACACCACTTATCTATGTTGTGTGTGCTAATTGTATATACAGTTGTAGCCTTATAATTAGAAACGACTTAGCAACATGTATGTTTGTAAATTTGTTTTACAGTTTTCACTGTGTACCAAAGGCTTTGTTTGGAGGACGTCTTACATACGTTTTTCCATCAGATTGGGACAAATTAAACTTAGATTCGTCACTCCAGAGAACTCTGTTCCAGAAACATCGTTTCTAATTATAAGGCCACCACTGTATGAGTGGCATGACCTGCAGTTTAAAGTCTCAGGAGTCGACTCAGATTTTTGGAAAAGTTTTTCATGGCAATTTTATTTACTATCAGAGTTTTTGCCAGAAATCTGCTAAGAGGCAATCGCCGAAGAAATATTATCTCATATTTCGTTTTGCTCGGGATGTTTGACCTGGAGTTTAAACCGAGGCCTCACCTCTAAATAGCCAACATCCTACACACCCACTAGACTACGTCGACCATATTACACCCAAATGTACGTATTTCTTTAACTATGCACCGCAACGTATGATGAATATTTAATAATAAAAATCTAATATTACTCATACGTCCATATTAATAAATTCAATAAAGTGTAGCATATTTATAGGCTGAATTGTCACATGAATTCTTAAACAAGCAAAAAGTGAATTGAGAATAACATTTTAATCTCGTAAGAGTAAATATTAAGCAATGGGTCGCTACTTCTCTATTTATTAAATAATTTGGATACAAATAGCGGGTGGGCCATCTATCGGTTTAAATTTTAACCATCGGTTATTTCAAATCTGGGATTACTTATGTCATTCTATATTGTAACAAAATTTAGTATATTTTCTCCACTGAACGTAATGAATCGATTTACGCTTGATCAACGTCGGGATTTGCTGGAATAGACGGGCAAAAAGATATCGAATTTTTCAAAAAAAAAATCAACTTTTGGGGTGAAGCTCATTTTCTTCTTGGTGGGTATGTTAATAAGCAAATTTTCCGTGTTTGGGTCCCAGAAAAATCACATGTCGTCGTTCAGAAGCCAATACACCCATTACGAGAGACTGTTTGGTGCTGCTCGTAGAGCGGAGGCATATATTCCTTTGAAAATCATGACGGTGCAATCATTACGGTCAATGGAGACATCTATTGCACTATGATGACAGAGTTTTTTGTACCATGTATTTCATGGTATTGATATGAACGATGTTTGGTTTCAACAGGATGGTGCAACTTGCCACACATATCATGCCACAATCGACTGTTCGCATCAAAAGTTTGATGGCAGTTTAATTAGCCAAAATAGTGATGTCAACTGGCTGCCAAGAAGCTGCGATTTGACAACGTTGGACTATTTTCTGTGGGGTGCCGTTGAAGAAAAGTGCTATGACGACAAACCAGAGACAATTGTGCATTTGAAGGCCAACATTCGTGATGTTATTGCCGAGATACGACCCCACTCACTCGAAAAAGGGCAAGAAAATTGGCCAGATCGGATAAGGTACTGTGAGGCCAACCGCGGCAGGCATATGAATCAAATAATATGCCATTCCTAAATTAATTTTTTTAATTTGGTAAAATTTTAAACCGTTTTACTTTTATTGCATTCTTAAATTTAAACTTTTTAATAGCCCACCCTCTATAACAGACATCTCTGATGGGAAACGGACACCCAACCATCACACTAACCACACTAGTCTACCAGGGCACCCAATGAGTGGGTATTTAATTTTTTATCTTGGTATACGAAAACGTTCAAATGTTCACTAGGCAGATCAATGGTACACGACATAACGGATTTTCAATCATTGTATTAGAGAAGGACTGCAATTTTCAAAATAGAAGTTCACAATAATTTATTTCAGCTACAGAAATATGCCCTCCATTATGATATAAATTACGTAAAAAAATTATACCGAACATTTTTACAATCTGTCCTCGCATTTAATATAAAATCTATAACTATCATCTATAAGTACGTACTACGTAGGTATATATAAAAATATGCAGAAAACTCTTACGTATGACCCTTTAGAAAAGTCGTTTAAAAGAACGTTTTTTTCTTTCATGCACAATCGTTTGAAGTAGACGTAGCTGCTCTACATGAAAATGAACTTTGAACATGTGATGCACTCTGTGATACCTCTTGACTTGTGACATTAATATTCAGTATGCATTACCATCTTTTTTATCGTAGCCAGAAGATGAAAACAAATTTCAATAAAAATTCAATATTTCGTTTGATATTAAAAGTTACTCAATGGCCTTATATGTTCTACACCCTCTCTCACCCACACTTAAGTTTTTATCCTTTAAAGAGTTTGTATGTAAAACAGTTAAATGTGTGTTTAAAGATGGTATTTCAATTATGTTACATTTTAGGATAGAAGGCCTTATGGTTATAAAAGTCAATTTGTGGAATTTGTAATCGTAGAGAGATAACATTAGAAAAAGTTCACACAAAATTACATAAACAGATTGAAATGATTGTTTTACAGTCAGATTTAATTTAATTATAGTAGAAGTTGAGCAGTTGAAGGAGGCTAGTTTGTTGCTTAAAGATTCCAAACCATTCACAAAATCCATATTTACAGCATAGTTATATGAGCTCCTCAAATATACTCACGTTATGCAGCTCAGGCTATGTTCCGGCGATACGGGAATTTGATTCGAGTATTAGCAGATGTCGACATAGAGAAGGAATTTATTTGTGTCAGACCTAGAATAAAATCCTGTCATCAATTGGTGTGACCAAAGAGAGAAGGTGCACGAGAAGTAGACGCCACTTAAGTAAATTAGAAAATTAAGTTGTCATAGTATAGTAGGTAGTGTGTTGGCTTATTAAACGTGAGGCCGTGGTTCAAACTACAGCCTAGACATCTCGCACACAACGAAATGTTAAAAAATATTTCTTCGACGACGAAATTGCCATGAAAGGTTTCTATCGGGTCCGACATCTAACGTTTTTTTTCAACTAGTGCTTATTTTGTGAATGGTAACACTTAGCTCATGTCTGATTTGACAGATAATTAGTTTTATCCTTCCGCTGAACGAATATGGTTGTGTATACGTTTGAACAACGTGAATTGCGACATTACTTTGAAAATCATGGTAATGTTGCAGAATGTGTGCGAAAATTGCGTACGGATTTTAGAAGAAGACAAGTACCGTCTGCTCCGTATGTTTGTTATCTTGTGAAAAAAGTGAAAGAAACTGGCATCCTCATCGATAAACCAAAGCGTGAAAAGCCAAAAACAGTGCGTACACCCGAGAATATTGCTGCTATGACAGAAAGTGTGCGTGAAGCGCCATCAACATCAATTCACATTCTCAACAATTGAACATTTCGGAGACATCATTGAGTTGAATTTTGCATAAAGACCTTGGTATGATGCCATACAAAGTCCAATTGGTTCAGGAGTTGAAGCCAATTGACCATCCAATGCGTTTTTGATTCGCTAAGTGGACCTGCGATCGACTTACAGAAGATGCCGATTCAGATGAAGCTCATTTTGATCCTGGCGGGTATGTAAACAACAAAATTGTCGCATTTGGGGCACAGAAAACCCGCACGCATACATTGACAAGCCGACGCACCCAAAAGGAGTCACTGTTTGGTGCTGATTTTGGTCCAGAGGCATAATTGGGCCATTTTTCTTCGAAAATGAGTAAGGCGATCGTTATTGGGCCATGTTGAACGAATTTTTGTTCACAAAAATTGAAGAGTAGGATATTGGCAACATTTGGTTTCAACAGGTTGGCGCTACGTGCCACACAGCCGAAGCTACACTCGATATTTTGCTCCCTGTTTTGGAAGATCGCATTGTCAGCCGCAGAGCTGATGTCGTGTGGCCACCTCGGAGCTGCGATTTGATACCGTTGGACTATTATTTGTGAGGTGCCGTGAAAGATAAGCGTTACGCCGACAAGCCAAAGACAATTGACGCTTTAAAGGACAATATTTGTGAAACCATTGGTGAAATACAGCTGCACACAATCGATAATATGCTTAAAAATTGGACCGATCGTGTAGGCTACTGCATGGCCAGTCGAGGCAGCCATTTGAATGAAATTATTTTCCATTATTAACCGGAAGGATTGTACTTTCAAATAAAAAAAGAAATTTGAGAAAATATTCAGTAGTTTTTTTTAAGCATTTTCAAAAAAAAAAGTTATTTGGCGGACCCTTTAAAATGTATACCTCGGAGTCGACATTGAACTTTAGGTGCCATCGCTCACGGATAAAATTAACACACACAATATATATAGTGTGAGAAGTTAGAGAATAATCCAGACTAAAGAGTTGTAATGACGAAATAAGTAAGAACGATTTGCCAGTTAAAATTTTTTAATAAAATCCCTGTTCTACGGAAAATTTTTCGATAACAAAAATTTTTATTAAAATAATTTTCGATAACAATAATTTCTTTCTACAAGGACAATTTCCTAAAATAATTTTAATACATCTGGAATTTTCGATAGCTATTTTTTCAGAAATTTACAAAGAATACTTATCGATTACTAAAATTTGCAATAGAAATTCTTTCGATAATAATAAGTTTCTATAAAAAAAAATTCGATAACTACAATTTTCATAAGAAAAAATTCCGATAACAACAATTTTCCTTATAAAATATTATGATAAGGATAATGTTCTAAAACAATTTTTCTGTATCTAGAATTTTCTATCGATAGCTCTTCATCTAGAATTTTCCAAATAATACTTGTAGATTACTAAAATTTGCAATAGAAACTTTTTCGATACCAACAAGTTTCTATAGAAAGCTTTTCGAGAACAATAAGTTTCCATAGAAATTTTTTCGATAACAATAAGTTTCTATTGAAAATTTTTCGACAGTAATAAGTTTCTACAGAAAATTCTTCGATAACAATAAGTTTCTATAGAAAATGTTTCGATAACAATAAGTTTCCATAGAAAATGTTTCGATAACAACAACTTTCGTTAGAAAAATTTTTTATGACAACAATTTTCATCAGAAAGATTATCAATAACAAAAATTTACTTTATAAAATAATTACATAAGGACAATTTTCTAAAACAATTTTTCGATATCTATAATTTGCTATAAATAGCTTTTTTCTGGAATACTTTTCGACTACTAAAATTTGCGATAGAAATTTGTTCGATATCACTAAGTTTCTATATAATAATTTTCGATAACAACAATTTCCATTAGTAAGCATTTCGATAACAACAATTTTCCCTATAAAATAGTTTCCAGAATTTTACAAAGAATACTTATCGATTTCTAAAATTCACGATTGAAATTTTTTCGATAAGAATAAATTTCATATGTAACAACAATTTCATTTTACAACATTAGCAATACTATATGGAATATATTTTAACATCAACAATTTTCAATAGAAAATGTTATAATTTACCCCAGGAAATTTTTATGACAACTAGTACCTTTCGAAAATGTTCTGTTAACAACAAGTTTCTGCAGAAAATGCTTCGATAATAATAAGAATATATTTCAATAAATGTAGTTTCTGCAAAAAAAAAATTATGACAACAATCATTGTTTATCGATAGTGATGCAGAATAATTTCATAATTTCGTTTTAATCACTTAATGTTTGCAATATTTGCGTTCAAGACACTATAATTATGCCAATTAATTTAATTTTAATTTTCGAATATTTAAGACAAAGATAGTTTTGATAAGTCAAACCAATAATACTTACCCAATGAGAGAATAGTTGACTTTCGATAACAAATATTGCTTTGCGGTGAACCATTATTATGATTATGATTGAGAAGCAATGAAGTAAAGCAAACCACACAACCAAAATTAATTGAACTGCAAATAAAGTTAAGAACACTTAGAAAATTATATTTAGAATGATTTTCATATGGCACTACCCAAGACAAGGTAAATATAATAAAAAGACTCTTAATTACTATCGTCAAAAGGATTTAGAAATCAGAAGAAATAATTTTTTAGTAAAAGACCAACCATTATTTATGTAGGTATATATAGCCTTCAGTTATTACTCTTTCATTTCAACTTATATTGAATATAATAAGGTGAACATACTAAAAGTGCCATACATCTGGAAATATTTCTCATACAGACGTGTACTTGTATTGCTGTTGCATTTTTAATAACAATTACTTCAACATTGTCATAAATTTTCTCGTCCTTTAGGTCTTATTCTCTTTTAACCCCTTCTTAAAACTCATAAAAGTGTAAAGAACCATAAAAACAACAACTTAAAGATTAAAAATCATAAAATGAAAGAAAAGAAAATATTAAAATTAGGCAAAATCGGCTATATGATACGCTATAATACATTAACTATTATGGAGACAAATAATGATGAGCTATTTCTTCTGCGCCATAGTCGCCGTAGTCTAATTAGCAGTGTGCTGGCTTATCAGACGTGAAGCCACGGTTCAAACCCCAGGTCGGACATCTCCAACAGAACGAAATAGAAAAAAATATTTCTTCGGCGACTTCCTCTCAGCAGATTTCTGGCAAAAACTCAGAGTGTACATAAAACTTTTCTTTCTTAAAAATCTGTCGTTCGGAGTCGACTTTACACTGTAGGCCCCGCCACTCATGGATAAAATTAACACACACAACATAAGTGGCATGAGAAGCTTGGTCGTAATCATGACTGAAAGATTGTAACGACCAATTATATATATATATGTGTATATCTTCGACATTATGATATGCGACGTCCACTGCCATGCATTATCACAATAAACCATATCTGTTGACTTTCGGAATTCAAAAGTTCACTAATTGGGTTCTATTACAGTGAAGTTGGAGTTCCTATTTAAGAAGAACCTTATATCTAGAAGTAGATAAATTTTGTTCAATGAAACAGCCCTGATAAGTCTTGCTCTCTTCTTAAGACTTCAGTTAAAACTGATATCCCTATTAAAAATGAATTGTGTAGACATAGGCTACCTTCCAAAATGTTAGTTGCTTCGTGTTTGAACAAAGTATCGTGTTTCATAATGCCACTGTACAAAATATATACAATGTATTCTATTTCAAAACGTCGTCAATGTGTTTTTTTTTACTCAGTCCAAAGGAATCAGGCATCGTATTTATAGTTGATGCATTGTTTGGTTACTTTGCATATCTACATTGTTTATATACAGCAGTAGAACTGCATACAAACATTGTACTGATTAATTTTGGAAGGCAGCCATAATAATACTCCTGATCCTGCAACCTCTGGAATGACGGTAATGTCTTCATTATACAAAATTTATGTTGTCTCGTTTTCTGCTGAATATTGTGTTGTATTATGCTGTAGCTTATATGGTATATTTCCCTATACGGCATTCATCAACAAATGTCAACAGGAAAACCACAAGCAAACGTGGAAGAAACTCAAAAAAGCAATTTCGAGTATTCTCAAGCAAACTAATCTTCTGCAAGTCAGACATAATAAAATCATACATGTACACATAATTGCTCATTAAAATCCTTTAGTCAGGATTACGACACCACTTATGTTGCATGTGTTAATTTTATACATGAGTGGCGAGACCTACAGTTTAAAGTCAACTCCGAAGGACAGATTATTTTGAGAAAGTTTTTCATGACATTTTTTTTTATTTACTCTCAGATTTTCTGCCAGAAATCTGTAGAGAGAAAGCCGCCTAAGAAATATTTTTTCATCGTTTTTTTGGAAATGTCTGACCTGGAGTTTGAAACGTGGCCTCACGTCTAATAAAAATCAACTAAACTACGGTGACTACAAGGAAATCATCAAAGAAAAAGTGCATTCTGAAGTTGTATCAGATCATTATTAACAATTGAAGCAGTCCCAGATGAAGTCTCTAAAATCTAGTTGGCACTGTATTGGCTTTTTAAACGAGAGCTCGTGAATTCAAACCTAAGCTAAGGCATCTCGAACAAAACGAAATATGAAAAAAAAATATTTTATTGGCAACTTTTCTCAACAGTTTGGTAAAAGTCCGTGAGTAAATAAAATTTCTAAGAAAAATTTCTCAAATCTGTAGTTCGAAGTCGACAATAAACTGTAGGTGCCGCCCGTCATGGATGAAATTAACACAAACAACATGGGTGGTGTGAGAAGCTACATTGTAATCCTTACTAAAGGATAAGTAAGTACGAGACTAATTGCTCATGGTGTTGCAAGCATTAGTAGAAATACATATCATCCTACCACCTGTGGTTGTGTTAAAAAGTATACAAAACTAACAGCAGGATAATCAACAACACCTGATGCGCAAAATAAAATTTAAAGCATAACTCTTAACACTGTTTTGCAGAAAAAATTTAAATTTTTAAACTAAAATTATAACACAGAACAAAGCCAGTAGAGAGTGAAAAATTTTCAATGGAATTAGAACACAAATGCTATGCGCTTGCAACTACTATAAATGAATGAAAACATATATGAAAATGGAATATGTGTGTGGCATTTTAGTGTCATGTTGCAACATTAGAAGAAAATGACAGCCATAAAGGCATATAGATACGAGTACTAGTAAATCATAATGTCATATCGAGAGAGAGAGAGAGAGAGAGTAACAACAATATGTACAACGGCATACCATATGAATACAATAAATAAACGACTTTAAAAGAAAGCGGTTAGAAAAGAGATGGAGACGGAAATGGAAAGTAGAAGAAATGAAATGAAATTAAATCTAACATGGTTAAAGACAAAGAGAAAGAGGAAGAGAGATCTTTGTAAAGGACCTAAATGCCCAAACTCACACTTACTCTGGCATATAGAGGGGGAAATATATTGTAAGCTAAACACAACACATGCATAATGGCATGTATGGTATGACAGTTAGCAACTGGCATAACAGTTATGGCATGTGCCATATTCTTCTAACACGTACATTCTTGCATGCATTTACTTGCCACAAATATGCAAGTTTGTACAAATAAGTGTGTGTATATAAGAGAGAAAGTTTGCATTTATTTACCGCAATGAAATTTCAGTTTGTTGGTCTCCCAACACAATTGTTAAAGAAAAAAACAAACTTCACCATCCTTTTAAAAGAAGTGACATGACAACGTTTTGTTTTACAATAGGGTGGCCCTATGAATTTCATTTTTAAAGTTAAAGAAGGGAATATCTTCTAGAAATTGTCTTGTAAGGTCTCAACTATGAATTAAGTTTCGTTTAAAAACAAATTGCAACTCGTGTTTTAAATGTTTTACATTGAATATGAACCTCCTTAATACAGCATTTGCATTTGATTACCGTGTGGCATTTTTAATTTTTTTTTTTGGAAAGTCGTCTCATAAGGTTTGCAATGGAATAACAAGCTAATTTTAGAAGTATTGAATTTTTAACAAGTATTTCACTGGAAAATTGTTTTAAATTCTAAATAAGAAAAATCATTTGTAAACTTTTATTTCAGATCCTGACAGTGTGAATCCTGTCTTCTCGTAACATGACCGTTCCAGATCCATTTTCTCCTTGCAATATTTTCCATTTGTCAGAGATTTCTAGATCATTTAAAATAATCCTTATTTGTCGTTCGCAATGTCTCAATAAGTCGCTGATAGCTACTCGAACACTCGACTATTATAAGATTAAATCGAAGATAATATGGAACTGTCTGGAGAAGCTGAATCAGCTAGGTAAGGAAAATAAGGTAACGCTTTGCTGTGTCCCAAGACATGTATGTGTCCTCGGCAATGAGCAACCAGACGAGCTTACGAGCAGCTCGTGAGGCTAGAACCCTTTTCTGGAGTGGTAGTAGATGTTTTGAAAAGTACCCAACAAACGGGAAGATAAAGAAAATCAAAATCTCTTCTCAAACCAACTGGGTTTGTTGCAATCCAAATTTTAGTTGGAAAATTACAATTAAAGGAGACTTGGGTCATAGCATCCAAGAATAACCTGTTGTTGGTAACCGGTCTTTTGACCTGCCACTGTATGCTCAGTGTCCTCATATTGAAAATAGAAATTGTCTCGAGCCCATCACGTAGATTCTGTGACGATGAATGGAGGAATGTCATTGTTGACATTGAAAGCATCCTGAAATTTGTCAGGGTAAAAGTCTCCTCATATAAAGTTTAAGAGGAGTTCAATAGGGCGCTGACAAGGGTTTGGAACAGATCCCAACCGGACTATTGCATGGTATGTTGCGATGATGAGGAATTGGAGACTATCGAACACCTCTTCTGTAGCTGTCCAGCCCTTAGTAGATTGAGGTTGAAGACCTTTGGCAGGGTCTTCTTTGAGGGTTAAATAAAGGCTCTCCATAAATTCATTATTAGTTCGAGCTGGTTGAGGAGTGCTAGGGTTTCAATAGTGTAGTCGCGCTGTCTTGTGTGTTCTGTTGTTCTGGGTAATTCCTCAGGTTCTCTTTTTCCTACTTCCTCTGCTTTTTCTCTACCTTCCATATTGTCCTCTCCCCTTTAGGCTATTGTACAATGGTTTAACTGGACCTCCGGGTACTGTACTTGTCTCAATTGGCAAGTATACGTCCTTTAACCTAATCCTAACCTAAACTTCAATTGATCATATGGTCACTGTACTAAGGTACCTCCTCACAACAATAATAATTAAACGATCTCGTTGCTATTGGAAGCAATGCTCTCCTTGATTATGTATTGAGGCTTTGTATTGTGTCAGTAATGAAACAGATTGTTCATTTGTACACACGTACATACATATTTCACTTCCCGATTTGAAAAACAAAAATTGCATTTTGTTCCACTGTAAATTGATTTTGAAATAAAATTGTCCATATGATTGTGTCCAGAACATATTCACACACATTCACATTTCTATACATCATACGCTACATTTCATATAAAACTGCAACAATATAGGAACCAGAATAAAAGACAACTTCGCAGTCTTATGACAAGTATAGGGAACGGAGTTTTTCAAACTGAACGTATTATTGTTTAGTGGAGGGAAACATCTGAGCCTACTTCAAGAAGTCTGCTTAGTGATGGGAAACACTTAAGGCTACTTTAACAATTCTAAATATTTTCTTCACGTCAGCAACTAAAAATAAAAAAAATTAAAAATTTTAAATTTCTTATGTCTCCCACCGTTAAAAGAAGCCTAGGTGTAAGAGAAAAATCAAAGTAAAACGTTGCTAACGTATAAATTGTCAAACTAAATCTATGGCATCAGAAAATGTTAAAAGTGATAGAAATTATGGTCTTTGTAGAGCAATAGAAGAGGAAAAAAAAATGTGAACAGCTTTATGGCGTAATGGTTACAACCAAGTTGAAATCGCTAAAGGGGTAGTCACACAAATTCAAACTGAAGCTAAATTATAACGGAATATTGATGTGAGATTCTAAGGAACTGCAGAAAGCACTCAAAGGGAATCTAGCTAGAGTTCAGCAGGACTAACAGTACAGCAATGAGGCTAAACGCTACGAAAGCAAAGGAGTACAGTTTGTGTACAGTTTGTTATGCTAAAATTTGGTTTGGAACTTGCTACAGGCTGGATGATGCCTAAATTCGATATTAATCCCAGTTTTGTAATAAAAATACAGAAAAGACTCATTGTGACAATGGTTTACGACTTCCAGAGAATATCGTTAAGGAATACATTGCATGGTTAAAACTTGCATTTGTCGTCTGCATACTTTCTACCTTATAATTTGGATGCATAGGGTGGACCATTTAAAAGTTTAAATTTAAAAATGGTTTTCAAATTTTTCCAAATTAACTCTTTTGTAGTGGAGTACAATTGTTCCGGTTAGAAATGGAATATTATTTCATTAATATGTTTGCCGCGACTGGCCTCACAGTACCTCATTTCAATCAGACCAATTTTCGTGCACTTTTTCGAGTGTATGGGGTCGTATCTCGGCAATGGCATCATGTATGTTGTCCTTCAAATGCTCAATTGTTTCTGTTTGTCGGCATAACACTTTTCTTTAACGGCGCCCCATTTAAAATGGTTTAAATGAGAACAAATCGCAGCTTCTTGGCAGCCAATTGACATCACCATTTCGGCTAGCTAAATGGCCATCAAACGTTTGACATAATAAATCGATTGTGGCATGAGATGTATGGCAAGCTGCAACCAAACTTCAATACCATGAAGAACGGGTACAAAAAAATCGAATATCATGGTGCGTTAGGTGTCGCCACTGGCCGTAATGCTTGCGCCGTCGTCATTTTCATAGAACTATGGGCCAATGATGCCTCCACTCCACAATCCACACCAAACAGTCACTTTTAATAGGTGCATTGGCTAATGTAAGACCACGTGTGGGTTTTCTGAGGTCTAAATACGCCAATTTTGCTTATCAAGATGAATATGAGCTTCAACCGAAAAAAATGATTTTGTGTTTGACAAAATCTGCAGTTTATCCCTACGATGCTGAAGCGTAAATCGATTACATTCAGTGGAGAAAATATACTGAATTTTTTAACACAATAAAATGAATGACATAAATATTGCCAGTTTCGCAATAACCGATGGTTCAAATATAAACCGATAGACGGCCCACCCGATATAAACCAATCCACTGGTAGCCAAAAATACACGTTACGACTCATCAATGTAGGAAATACCGAAGTTCTAATCCCTTGAGATTTTAAAATCATCTCTTTTTTCTTTAAGAAATGACATAGTATTCCAGAAACAGCTTTAAATGTAAGTTTTGATTTTTTGACTTTTCTAAGTGAAATTACTCATATATGAGTTATACATATGTCCTCCTTTTCCAATACACTTCCTTCTCACACATACTCATTCCTATTATGAGTACATCTAGAAAGGGTATAATGAAATTGAGACAATTGTGGCTTGAGTAGAGGAAGAATGAAATAAGAATGAAAATGGAGATTCTTGTTAATTTTTCTTTTGCTTGTTTGTATCCATTTCCTTAACATTTTTCCTCAGATTTTTTCTTTTTTTTTGCTATTCCGCTTCATTCACAGAAAAAAGGGGGGAAAATAATTGTAAAAAAAAGGAATTGAATTTCAAGTTGTAAAACAATACTTTGTACAAATGATTGCAAGTGAGTGCTCATTTTTGCCATTTGAAATAGAATCTTTCTCTCTGTTTTTTCTTGTCATTGAAGTTAAAGGTTTTTCTTGTCTTTAATGCACTAGACAATGACACTAAGGGCCATTATTACAAATTGCTGTTAAAGTTGAGTTTAGTTAAAGGTAACTTTAGCTAAAGTGAACTTTAAAGTCACCTTTACCTTTTGACGATCTGGTTAGCGTTGAATGGACAAACTCGAGGAAGTCCTGGCAAGAACTGGCAAAGCCGCACAAGAAGCAGAGGCGCCTGGAAGGATATGTAAAGGCAGGCCGAAATCCGTTAATCGGGTTATTAATTAATGACGTGTGGTTTCATCAGGACAGTGCTACGTTACACGCAGCTCATACCATATTGGATATTGAGCATTAAAAATTTATCCCCTAGCCTCTGTTACTTTCTTAGAGGGGATTGCTTTAATTTTTAACACCAGAAATTTTACTTCCTGATAAACTCTTTGCATTCAAATTTAAAGATATGCTTTCTCTTTGACAACAGTGGTATTGTCGCTTATATTTCTTCCAAATTTGTGCATCTCTCTCTAACGCTTAAAATCATAATCATAATTGGGCATTACAAGCCTTTAGTCAGGTTTACAACCTAGCTTCTCACACCACTTAAGTTGTGTGTGTTAATTTTATACTTGAGTGGCGAAAACTACAGTTTTTACAATCGACTTTCATGGCAATTTTATTTACTCCCTGAGTTTTTGTCAGAAATCTTCTGAGATGAAGTTGCCGAGATATCGAACCTGCGGTTTGAAACGTGGCCTCACGCCTAATAAGCCAACACACTGCCTACTACACTACGGCGACTCTATAACACAAATTATCATTTAAAATGGTTTTCCTTTCATAATTAAAAATTTAATTAATCAAAACGAATCCTCTCTTTATTGTTACAAACCTCCAGTATATTACGCAAATATTAAATGAAATGAAAACAATAAAGTTTACTTTTCAACTTTTTATAAAAAATGCATTTATTTTTTATATTATTGCTTAGAAAAGAGAAGAGTAAGAGAGAAAAAGGCAATAAAAAAGCAACAAAATATGAAATTACTTTGGCAACACCAAAAGCTATTGAGTGTTGGTAGAACAAAAGGAAACAAAAATCAGAAAAAATCTCACTGTTTAGCAAGGAGCCATAATTTATGCAGCAAATAAACTTAAAATCACACTCACACATACACAAGAGAACACACTCAAATGCTTATAGATTACTTTTTAACACCAACACACACGTAAATTTCTAACGCACATCAAGCTCATGCAAGACTCATGCATTCATATGCACATCGTAACACGGAGTTGAGAGAAAATTTTATTCGTGTATCCATTTTTAAAATGCAATGTTCATCACAGAAACATATTACAGGAAAGACAAAGATGAAGAGGGAGGACCTGAGAAAGATAGTAAGAGTGGGAGGGAAAGAGAAAGGTGAAGAGACTTTATAATTCTTATGGATGTTGTTAAAGAATAGAAACATGCACTTCAATTGATATTAAAATGCAATTGCTATTACTGCATATGGATGTGCTGTTACCATTCAGTACAAACGAATAATGTGTGTACTATTGTAGCAATTTTTGAAGGCACTCATCGGAGCGAGTAATCGCCTAAACGCTATGCACTGAAATTCGCTGAGAGACAAAGCGCCCGAAATATTTTGTGGTGATAAAGCCATTATGTTAGTGGTGCTTTGATGTTCTCGGATTTATTCTACTTTTTTTCTTCCTCTTCAAAGTTGTTTATTTGCAAATGTACTCGATTCTTTAATCGGTTCTTTAATCATTGAAAACTAGCAGCACTTTTCAAAGTGTAACGATTTCTTCTTTTAATTTCTTTTTCTTATGCTGGCATCATCATTGCATGATTGACTAGATGACTGACTGAATAATGAATGTCGATGAGATACAATGTACGAAATTACATGAATACATTGAAATTTTGTAACATAAACGAGCTTACAAACAGAAACGTATTAAAGATAGCAGTGAAGGACAAAAAAGGG
The DNA here is from genome assembly GCA_936449025.2 of Sarcophaga subvicina. Lineage (NCBI taxonomy): Eukaryota > Metazoa > Arthropoda > Insecta > Diptera > Sarcophagidae > Sarcophaga > Sarcophaga subvicina. The sequence continues at coordinate 29,657,045 of OW388084.2, forward strand.
GGAACAAAATGTTGTAAATCGAAATGATTGAAGGATGAATTGTTATGATATCTTCTTATATATAAAAATAAATGTGTGTTTATTTGTTTGTGGGTTTGCTTGAAGTCTATAGACGGCTAAACGGCTGAACCGATTATCTTGAAATTTTCACAGTGTCTTCCTGTATGTCTGGAAGGAGTTATAGGCTACTTTTTATGTTGAAATAAGCAAATAAAATAAAATAAAATAAATAAAAAAAGTATGAGTGTTATTGTCTAACAAAATATTACGTATACGTCACCCGTCAGCTCTGTGTAATATTTTATACACGACAGTAATTGGTATCGTCTTCTTCTTATATATAAAAATGAATGTGTGTTTATTTGTTTGTGGGTTTGTTGGAAGTCTATAGACGGCTAAACGGCTGGACCGATTTTCTTGAAATTTTAACAGTACCTTCCTGCATGTCTGGAAGGAATTATAGGCTACTTTTTATTTTATAATATCAAGTAGGCGAGGTGCCACGCTTACATACTCATATAAAAATGAATGTTTGTTTGTATGTACCTTTTAGAATCGTAAACCATGTTATGATCTTTAGCAAAGTTGTTGCGCATGAGTCGGGGAAGGTTTCTAAGTTGGTATGACCAATTTCCGACAGGTGGTGCCACTGAAAAGTACTCAAAATTAATTAAATCGTAAACTGTGCATTCTTTAACAAAGTAGTTGAGCATAAGTCGACGGAGGTTGGTACGATTAATTTTCGATGGATGGCGTCACTGAAAATTATTCAAAATGAATGACAAGCAATTGGTCGGACTACACCTCAAGCACGGAAGAAAAGAGCATTACGAGCCTCAGAACCAGATGAGCATTGGGACTGGAAAATCTTCGAGTATTGCCACTGAGACCCGTTCGCTTAAACAACTTGAACAACGAGAAGTGAGATTAGAAACTAATCGAATACATACTATTCAGGCCCTTTCATCTGAATCATCAGGAAAACGGCAAACAAAATCAATAAAATGATTCAAAATTAATTGGACATTTGTGTAATGTCTTTCCTTCAAATTTATTTTAGTTGGTGGCGCAGCAACACGCGCATGGTACAGCTAGTTGGAATATAAATACTAGTTCTTATTGAGTTTCTCAAAATCAAGAGTTCGCAACTCGCGGGTAAATCCAAGGTAGAGGGACCAATTCATAGATTTCTTACCTCTCTTGCGTGAAATTAATTTTTTTCTATTTTCTTATCAAATCAGAGGTTGCCGTAGTCTAGTAGATAGTGTGTTGGCTTATTAGGTCAGACATCTCTAACGAAACGACCATCAGCAAATTTGTATCAAAAACTCGGCGAGTAAATAAAATTGCCCTGAAAAGTTCCGCAAAAATCCCTAATTTAAAGCCGACTTTAAAGTGTAGGTCCCGCCACTCTTGTATAAAACTAATACACATAAAGCGTAAGTGGTGAAAGAAGCTAGGTTGTAGTCCTAACTGAAGGGTTGTAATGATAAATTATGCAGGTATGTACATATGTATGTATCAAAACAGAGGGCTATCTGCTATCACTTCGAAATGTTTAATTCTCCATGATTATGTTGGATTTGTGGTCTGTTGTGGTTTGTGGCTTATTCGCATACATATTCCACTTAAGAAAACGCTACAACAAAAAGTCTAATGGGTGCAACTCGGTGGCCAACAACACCACATGAGATAACTACCAATGTGAGATGACCATGTCCGCAAAATCCTTGTATATCAAATGTGGTACAAATAGTGTGGCAAATAGCGCCACATGTCGTTCGGGTTCAGATTATTTACTTCAGGACAAGAAAATCTTGTATTCATCCTCCTATAGTGCTCGCCTTTGAAAGTAATGGCATGGCGAACATCGTTTTCAAAGAAAAATATGAACCGATGACGTCGTCAACACAAAATCCATACCAAACAACGGGTTTATTACGATGCATTAAACGCTCTTGGATTTCATGTGAATCGGTATCATTACAAATTCGACAATTTTGTTGGTTCAAGTACCCATTCATTCAGAAATGGGCTTCAACGCTGGAGATGATTATTCGATGATTTGGCAAAACAGACTAAATACATATGGGAACTAATTTGATAGATGTACCCTCAACAAGATGGTCGTTATCAACTGTCAAAGTACAGAAGACCCCATACAAAAAAATTCGACATCCTTTCAGACATAACCGTGATAGGAAAAGATTCTGTATTTTGGCTTAGTAGACAAGAACCCGTGGTTCAAACCCAAGCTAAGACACAACACAAAAACAAAAATGAAGAAAATATTTCTTTTAGCGGCGACATCTCTGCAGTCTTCTGGCAAAAATTCTGAAAGTAAATAAAATTGCCATGAAAAGCTATTCAAATCTGTCGTTCCAAGTCGACATTGAACTGTAGACTGGTATGATTGGTTGTGATCCTCGCTAAAGGTTTGGAATGACCATTTAAGTAAGTAAGTAAACAAGGAAGCTCTAATGTTTGTAACATTTGAGACTACAGTCAACATATTGGTCTGAAAACCGAGGCACTGTGCACGTCATAAGCACTACAACATCTGAATTTACTCCCAAATCGGCCACAAATAAATTTTTTGCTTTACAAATTGGATTGTATGGGTAGTTAAACAGCAATAAAACGGTTCAGTAAATAAACAATGAAAAAAGTGCTTCAAATTTCTCCCCCACTGTATTTACATGTGCAAACCTTTTACTTGTTTAACTTTGTCTCTGTCTGTGGTTGATCCATTTCCTATGGCTACATGGGTGTCACATACAAATGCCAGTGTGTATACGGATATGCATATGTCCTTAGCGAGTGGTGGTTGCCGTAAACTAAAACCCATCAAAATTCTCTATTTTTTGCTCATATTTACCCATACACACATATAGTTTACACACCCATACAGACACACATCCAATAACATATAAAGTGAAATTTATTTTCGAAATCTTCAGTGGGTACAAAATGTAAAACAAGCGAGTTTCTTTGTTGAAAAATTGAAAGTGGCTGGAGGCAATAAAAAAAAAAAATGTCGAGAATAACAATAACAACACCAAACATTTGCTAAAAACTTTTATCACTTATACACACTTTACAGCAATTATTACAGAACAGCCGAAATAAATGAGAATTTAAAAATTAAGGCGCTTCAGAACGAATCAAAAGAGAAGGTATTGTAAAACACTTTTGGGAAAGAAGTACGGGAATTCGGTATAGGTTTGAAGTTGCCGTAGTCTGGTAAGTAGTGTATTGGCTTATTAGACGTGAGGCCTCCGTTCAAGTCCCAGGTCAGACATCTCCAATAAAACAAAATTTTAATATTTCTTTGGTGACTCGGGGTCTCCGCCCAAGGATCATGCGTTGGATATATTCTACGGTCATCGAACACAACCTCTTATACGGTGTTACTTTCTGGTGGACTGCTCTAAACAGACAACACAACGTCAGACTTCTTGACAAGGTCAGAAGGTCTGCGGCTATTTATATAACTGGCGCTCTGCGCACCACCCCCACGAAAGCCTTGTTCGCAATGCACAACTAGCTTCCTACTGTGCTTCTCGCTAAGCAGGTGGCTAAGTTTGCTGCGACTAGACTTAATGTCCTGTCTCGTTGGCACATTGTACCTTCTGGTCACTCTACTATTCTAGAGGTTGATCCAGTGGCCCTCGTGAACATCGACTATCTCCCTGCTGAATATTGTCTCGACAGGGGTTTCCACTTTCTGATTCCGGAAGTCCTGGATATACATATATACCGACGGCTCTAAACACGATAATGGTGTTAGAAGCGGTGTCTACTCTGGGAAACTGGACCTGAAAATTTCTCTCCATCTGGACTACGGCAGCGTGTTTCAGGTGGATGTGACGGCAATTAACCGAGCAACTCAATGGATCCTCGTCAACGGTGCTCCTTTTACTCGCGCCTCGGTCTTCTGTGATAGTCAAGCCGCGATAAGATTTCTATCGGGTTTCGTGAATAACTCTAGTATCGTTAGGGAAGGTCGCCGCTGTCTCGACCTTCTTTCTGTGCGCTTCACCAGTGTCTCACTGGTGTGGGTCCCCGGGCACAGTAACATTCCGGGAAACTGTAGGGCCGACGAGCTCGCCAGTGCGCTTCTTCCGGAATCTACTTCAATTCAATTGGGTATGCCATTTGCCTCGGTCAAGTTGGATATTGCGCGGAAATTCTTTCGGGACGCCAACCTATCCTGGGTCAATGAGGAGTCCTGCTCCACCGCTAGACTCACCTGGCCCTTGATGGATAGAAGGCGTACCAACCAATTACTTGGTCTTGATCGTAAAGTCATCTAAACCACAGTGGCCATGCTTACAGGTCATTGCGTTATGGGTAGACACGCGGAAAGAATGAGGCTCCCATTTAACGACTTTTGCCGTGGATGCAGATCCGCTGAGAGGAGACTGTTATCCACTTTATTTGATTTGACCAACTTCTTCCTCTTCCCCGATTTTGGTGGAACTTGGTCAGTACAGGGCCTGCGTTCACCCGTGGCATCACAACGGGCCGCTATGCGTGCTTAAGTGAGTTTGTGATATCCGAGCTACCATTCCGACCTGACCTTGGCGTCTTCCTCTCAGCAGTTTCCTGGCAAAAACTCTAAGTGTAAATAAAATTGCCAGGACAAGTTTCTCAAAAATCTGTCGTTCGGAATCGACTTTAAACTGTAGGTCTCGCCACTCATGTATAAAATTTACACACACAATATAACTGGAGTGAGAAACTAGGCCGTAGTTCTGGCTGAAAGGTTGTAATCACCAATTATGTATGTATGTATGTAGTACAGGAATTTAAAATTGATCTTGATAATCCAGCAGACACTTTCGAACTTTGACAGTTGATAACGGCCAACTTGTTCAAGCTCCACGTGTCATATTATTTGTTACTTATTCAGACCGTTTTGCCAAATCACCGTAGAAGTAAATCATACTTACAAATAAAAAAAAAATTTTTTTATCAAAATGTGTGTTCTTGTCTGGCAACGTGCGATGAGATTCGTCTATTTTACGATCCTTTTATCAAAAGAACTATTCATACGTCGACAAAATGCAAGATCTGCCGAAACAGAAAGAGGTCATGATCTCGTTTTGATGCTATTGAATCGGATTAAATCTGGACAGAAAAGGAACAGACGTACAATTTGTCGTCCGTGTTGGATTGGTATACCCATTGCAAATGCCTGCAGATCCTGCAGTGTGGAAAGAAGTCAATGGACTATTAATCAATGATGGCCATTGACGAAGAGATTCTCAATAGGCAAATGGTAGTCGAAGTACGAAAATCATATGGAAAATATAATTGCAGAGTACACTTTTTATATTTCGTTTTGTTAGAGATATCTGGCCAGGGGTTATTATAACAATACTTCCCAGCTATTTGCTCATAGAACAACCCAAGGAACAGACACATTTGAATGTTAAAATTCTTAAAATCTTTAACAACTATTAGCTTTAAGTATATACCACTCCAGAATACTCTCTGTTTACTGTAATGAAAAAAACTCATTAAAATCTTTAATTTATTTTGAAACGAATAAATGAGTTTCGTAACTTAAAGTATTAAAAACTGTTTGAATAATTGATTGATTTTTTTCTGTTTCAATTACGATTTTGCCTCCCTTAAACTTTATAAGTAAACTGATGATTACTTTGTTACATTTTTCTCTTCATAATATTACTTGCAACACCAGTGGCAATCATCATTAAAATTGAATGGGACACTTAGGTTTGGTAAACTGATTAGCAATTATAAAAACAGTTAAAAAAGGAAAAGAAAACGATTTTCTTTCGATTTATGAAGGTTGTGAATACAGCGGTGTTTTGATATAACGAGAGATGGCAACCCTATGATCCTAGAACATGCTGCATTAGACTGATTACCTGCATAAAAATTTATAAAATTAGAAAAAAGTAGAAGAGATATGCTTTGTGACACTTTTACTCGACTTAAACGCAATAAAGGAATAAAAATAAGGGAATACTTAGTATATTTTGGCTGCTGTCTACATTTCTAATTACATACATAAATACATATTTAGTCATTTTAATCCTTTTAGTCAGAATTGCGAGCTAGCTTCTAACACCACTTAAGTTACTTACTTACTTACTTAATTTGCCAAAACAACCCGTTTAACGGATTTCGGCCTACGCAACACATTCTTCTAGGCGCCTCTGCTTCTTGCGCGCCTACGCCAGTTGGTCACACCAATCGATGACAGGGCTTCCTCGATTTGGTTCTTCCAACGGATATAAGTCGTCCTCTTCACTCGACTTCCGCAGATTTCCGCGTCAAATAGCCGTCTCGCCGGAGCATCCTCCTCCATTCGAACGACATGACCGAGCCAGCGCAGCCGCTGGATATTAATACGCTGTACAACGTCACTGTCGTTGAGGAGCTCATACAGCTCACTGTATGCTCACTCTCAAGGCTGCTGCATCAGTGCTTAATAGTGTCCATGCCACTGCGTCATAAAAAAGAACGTACGAGAGAGGCCTCTGCTACTCAATTGCCTATGAAGACCATAGTAGCACCTGCTGGAAGAGTGATCCTGCGTTTGATCTATAAATTCCTTGACTGTTTCAACAGTATTTATAGTTATCGGCCGTAATCTGAGAATTAATACGCCGCACGTCTCTACGTGTCGATAACATATACTTTGTTTTGCCCTCATTTACTGCCTTACCCATCTTAGTAGACTCCCGTTCAATAGCACTAAAGGCAGCAGTAACATCTCGCTTGGTACGCCCTATGATGTCAATGTCGTCAGCGTACGCAAGCAACTGGACACTTTTTTGAAAAATAGTGCCATTGTGATGCATTCCCGTCTTTCGCAGAACACTCTCCATGACGAAGTTGAAGAGGTCGCATGATAAAAAATCGCCTTGTCTAAAACCCCGCACGGTATCAAAAGGTTCGGAGAGGTCCATTCCTACCAGACATTGCGGCAAAAGCACGATCCCTTATGGGGCTATCAAAGGCTGCCTTATAATCGACAAAAAGATGGTGTGTGTCGACTTGTTGTTCGTGGGTCTTTTCCAGAATTTGGCATAGTGTGAAGATCTGATCGATGGTGGACTTGCCAGATCTGAAGCCGACCACTTAAGTTGTCTGTGTTAATTTCATACATGAGTGCTGGAACCTACAATTTGTCGACTCCGAAAGACAGATTTTTTTGAGAAACTTTTCATGGTTATAATGTTCTAATGCCTACCATTATTATGGGCACCATTTTGCACATTTTTCACAGTTCGTTGGAAGTAAAGAAACTTTATTGAAATAAAATAAAAAGAATAGAAATGACAGCAAATAGATCTGATACTTTACGTTCAAGTAATAAATTCCTGAAGCAGAATATACAATTGTCACTTATTTATGTTGCACAGTGGGAAACGCTAATTAATAATTTTAATTAAGTAGTAATTAATACTTTGCTATTCCAATACTACTTAATTGACAAGAAATATTGTTAGAATTAATCAAGATTGCCAAATAGTTCCGACTAGTTGAAATCCTGAAGCCTCTGTAGTATAGTAGGTAGTGTGTAGACTTATTAGAATCAAGCCCGTGGTTCAAACGACAGCTCGTGCACATCCACTAAAACGAAATATGATAAAATATTTATACGGCGACCTTCTGCCAGCCATCTTTTGGCAAAAACCATAAAAAACTAAACAATACCATGAAAAGTTTCTCAAAAATCTATCGTCCGGAATCGACTTTAAACTGTAAGTCCTGCCAGTCAGGAATAAAATTAACACACACAATATGGGTAATATTAAAATTTCGGTCCTAATCCTGACATTGACTCTATTAAGCACTGATGCAGCAGCCTCGAGAGTATTCAAGAGAAAAGTCCTACGTAAGATCTTTAGTTCAATGTGAGTTCGCGACGAATTCCGCATCCGATCCAACAATGAGCTGTATGAGCACCTTAACGACATGGAAGTTGTGCAGTGTATTAACATCCAGCGGCTGTACTGGCTCGGACATATTGTTCGAATGGTGGAGGATATTCCGGCGGGACAAGTATTTGATGCGGGGATTTGCGGAAGTCGGCGAAGTGGACGACTTTGTTTACGTTGGGTGGTCCAAATCGAGGAAGTCGTGTTATCCATTGGTGTGACCAACTGGCGAAGGCACGCAAGAAACAGAGGCAAAAATTAAGGCAGGCCGAAATCCGTTAATTGGGTTGTTAATGGCCAATTAAGTAAATTAAGTAATTAAGAGAGTGGTCGCCGTGATCTAGTAGCTAGTGTTTTGGCTTATTGGACGTGAGGTCTCGGGTCTAACCCCAGGTCAGACATCAAAACGAAAATGTGAAAAAATATTTCTTCGGCGACTTCCTCCCAGCAGATTTCTGGCAAAAACTCTGAGAGTAAATAAAATTGCCATGAAAAGTTTCTCAAAAATCTGTCGTTCGGAGTCGACTTTAAACTGCAGTGGCGGTACTCATGTATAAAATTAACACACACAATATATATGGTGTGAGAAACTAGGTCGTAATCCTGACTAAAGGGTTGTAATGACCAATTATGTATGTACGGATGTAAGCGAAGTGGACGACTTTGTTTGCGTTGGATGGACTAAATCGATGAAGTCGTGTTATACGGTGGAGTGATTAACTGGCGAAGGCGCGCAAGAAAAAGAGGCGCCTGGAAGGATGTGTTAAGGCAGGTCGAAATCCATTAATCGAATAATCGAATACTTTCTCTGAATAGCAACAGTTTTTTCTACAATACGCATGAGGTTATTGCGTTCTGGGTAGACAACCTAAATATAAAATTTCTATCCACTATTTTAGTCTTTATTCTTGAAAGAGCTGTTTTTAAGAGCTCCTATTTCTTAAAATATGATAAAATATATTTTATAAGACCTTTGTATGGTTAAGCATCATATTACGAACTATGATTGTTAATAATTTTATTTTGTGTTTAATTGTTTCTTTTTAAACCACTGCCTTAATCACTGTGCAACATTTCTTCGACTTACAATCAATAGAGTAAGAAAAGTAAGTAAGTTTCTCATTTTTGCCTTCAAGAAATTTGAAAAAGAAATAAACGTTTGTCAACGACCAACTTGTTCTTACATTCCCTAAACTCTTAAATTTTCTATATTTTCTTACTTTCTCCAACTGTACTTTCTCTGTTGCATGGTGTATGTTTCTTCATAGAAAATTCATGTCATAGCATTAGTGGCGATAGTTGGTTAAAGTACGAATATAGGAAGTAGAAGCAGTTCGTGTGTTCGTGTTTTATGACACAAATTACATCAGCTTCAAAAGCAATAGAAATAGGCAGACAGGTATGTAAAATAATGAATTCATAAAAAATGTAAAAAAAACTTTCGAAAAAAGCAATTCACAATTCACACAGCAATATTTTCCTGAACTTCCGTTTTCCATTTCTGGAAACAGCAAAGCGTCTCAAGCTAAACAGGGGCGATAGGGTTGCAATTTCTCATTGCATGGAATTGCTGAACTGTTTGAAAAAGCAGTCACTTATTGTATTTACTTTGGTTAGTAGGTTTATGTAGGCGCCCATATCTACTACATACATACGCACATAATCGGTCATTACAACCCTTCAGTCAAGATTACGGCCTAGCTTCTTATACCACTACATGAGTGGTGGGACCTACAGTTTAAAGTCGACTCCGAACATTACAATTTTTATTTACTCTCAGAGTTTTTGCCAAAAATCTGCGAAGAGGCAGTGGCCGAAGGTGTATTTTTTTCATACTTCATTTTTGTTTGAACCATGGCCTCACGTCTAATGAGCCGGCACATAACCTAGTAAACTACGGCGCCGAATTAATTCGAAACTCTTATGCCCAATAGCAGGTGGCAAATATCAAGCTCTGAATTTTCCTTGTCGATTCCATCATATTTTTGAGATATTTTTCGTGGTATTTTTATTTTACGGTCAGTGTTTTTGCCAGAAATCTACTGAGAGGAAGTCGACGGAGAAATATTTTTTCTGACTTGGTATTTGAACCGTGGCCTCACGTCTAATGGGTCAACACACTACCTACTATACTCTGGCAACTTCATTTACGATCCACTCATCAAAAATTCTATGGTGACGATACTTAAAGTTAGAAGTCGCTGTAGTCTAGTAGATAGTGTGTTGGCTTATTAGACGAAAAGCCAAGGTTCGAGCCCCAGGACAGACATCAAGACAAAATACAAAAAGTATTTCTTAGGGGACTTCCTCTCAGTAGATTTCTGGCAAAACCTCTGAGAGTAAATAAAATTGACATGAAAAAGTTTCTCAAAAATCTGTCGTTCGGAGTAGACTTTAAACTGTAGGTCCCAACACTCATGTATAAAATTAACACACGCAACATAAGTGGTGTGAGAAACTAGGATGTTGTGCAATTGGTCAATTCGACTTCCGGGTACTTAATTGACAAGTACACGTCCTCTAACCTAACCTAACCTAACCTGTACTTAAAGTTCCAGCTGCAATTTTCCAAGAAATAATCGAAGGTAACTTAGGTTATACCACATAGCGTTGTCAAAAAAGTCAGATCCTTCTATCAAATCAAATGGTGCAGCCATTATGCGTCACTGTGGCGGCTTCAAGTCCTTATAAACGTAATCTGAGATAAGTTGCTGGGGGCATTTATATCGTTCCTGTACTCTCTTACTAAACGAAAGGTGGTAATTTGCAATCGAAGTAGAGGAAAACCCGCCGGCCTATCAAAAAAAAAAAATAAATACGCATACGATCTGAGACGGCAGTGCACTGGCTCCCATTATATTGGAGATTTTCGCTAAGAAAATACTGTGTAGGAATGAGGAAATGTGTACATTTGCTATGAGCCATGCTTCACCTCATGTGCTAACTAGAGACACAATTCTTTTAAAAGTCTGCAAAACTTCGAACACAACAACATTGACGATCAAAAGTTTTATTTTTTTGTGTTGCTGTTGTTGCTAGAAATTAATAAAACTCAAACAAATTGATATGTTTCCTGTGATGGGTCTACTAGGACTTGTGTGTGCATGTCAAGTGGAGTGTAGAGAATAGTTTCGCTTGCATTTCAAACAATTTCAAAAAAAAAAACTTTCTTTTTCTTCTTGTGTCTCCAAGAAGTTCTTTTACTCTTTTTTTTTTTTTTGTTGTTTTGGCCAAAAAGTTTGTCTTACTATTTCTTTATGTTGTCATTACTACCATATAAACGACGATAAATATTTTAGCCAAGTTAAGCAGTTTCTTCGTTTACATTCTCAATTTTTCTTCTGCTTTTGTTTTTTGCTTTGAATTTCTTTGGAGCTTTCAGTAAAATGTCATTTTGTTAAGACTTAATTCAAATATTTTCCCAACTACTACTAGTACCACTACAATTACATTTTCTATATAAAAAGAGCACTAGGAATGAGTGACAAGTAGTCAAACGTTAGTTTGTTTACAAAGTATTGTTTACATGCAAAAAAGGGCCATAAGGGATTTTAAAAGTACTTTTTTGCGTTTAAATTATCATCTATTCATACATATTCTATTATAAACATAAATGTTAACGGTATATAGGAGTGTAACAACGGCCAAACTTAAACAAATACTATTTCGCAAGAGAAATGAAAGGAGAAACCATTGTCTTGTAAAGTTTTATGCAAATTCATAAACAACATGACAAAAACAAGGGCTTTTGAAAGAAATGAACATGTCACTCGTTATTAATGAAATGTTTACTCACTGCTTGCTTGCTGTGAAATGTAGAGAGATAAAGCGTAAGAGAAAAAATATACTGTATTATCGGGTGGACCATCTATCGGTTTAAATTTTAACCATCGGTCATTCTATTCTGTCACAAAATTCAGTATATTATCTCAACTGAACGTAATGAACCGACTTACGCTTGAGCAAGGTTGAGATTTATTGCACCAACGAGAAACTGCACGATAACGTCGATTTTGCCAAAAAAAAGTCATATTTTCGAATGAAACTCATTTTCATCTTAGTGGGTATATTAATAAGCAAAATTGCCTTAAATGAGGCTCATAAAACCCACATGTGACCTTACAAAAGTCAATGCACCTATTAAGAGCAACTGTTTAGTGCGGCCTGTGGAGCTCAGACATCATTGGCCCATATTTCTTTGAAACTAAGGACGGCGCAACCATTACAGTCAATGGAGTCACCAATCGCCCCATGATAATCGATTTTTTTGCACCCGCTATTTATGTCATTGATGTAAACGATGTGTGGTTTCAACAGGATGCAACAGGTGCAACTGGCGACACATCTCATGCCACAATCGATTTATTGCGTCAAACGTTTGATGGCCGTTTAATTGGCCAAAGTGGTGATGTAAAATGTTAATGATGTTAAAGGAAAATGTTATGCCGACAAACCAGAGACAATTGAGCACTTGAACGCCAACATTCGCATTGCCATTGCCGAGGCAGCCATATGATATTCCATTTCGAACCGCAAAATTTCACACCACTTTTGTTTTATTGCCTTTTTAAAGATAAACTTCTAAATGGCCCACCCTATATATCACAAGGCATATGAATTACTTTAATAGTCTTTGTATACCACAACATAACCTAACATAATTCACTTGTTAATCTTATTATGTGGCGGAATGTTCTTCTTTAGTTCTTAAGCATTGTCTTAAAAAAGACCGTTAAAAGAAGCTCCATTTTGTTGATGCCATCATCGCTTTTTATAGAATACTCTCTCTATAGAAAACTCTGTACTAATGCTATGTCCTTTAGATAATTGCTACTATCCTAATATTTCTTATTTAAATTCATGTTGAGTTCATGATATAGTCATTTCATTATGCTTAGCTTTTTTCAGTTTTGAATTAAAATACTTTTAAATGAATAAATTACAGACAATTTTCTTCTTAAACCTCTCATAAATCTTAACAGACAAAGAACGATCAGAAATCTGTCGTACGAATTGAATATTAAAAGGACGCAAACTGCACCATCATTTGAACGAATACTTGTTAATACTTAAACAAATATCCCAGAAATATCGTCTGGTTATGTTTTAGAGTTGAATGAAGATTGTTGGACTATCTTCAGTCAGAGCTGTAGTAAAAATCAGTCAGTAACATAACTTTAACTGAGGCTTTACACCGTAGTTCCCGCCACTCATGTATAAAATGAACACACACAACCGTAGATGCCAGATTTGACGATTTATCGTCATTTTGACGATTTTGGGCTCCAAAAATATCATTTTGACGATGTGACGATTTATGCCCTTATTTTGACGATTTTTAAAAATTAAAAATTTACATCATATTCTTTACTTTAGTACATTAAAAGTCACTTTAAGCTTTGCATTTACTTTGCAATTGTTACTAATCCTTCTTTGTTCACCCTGTAATATTCCTGGAATCTAGAATATAGCCTAGAATTGCATAGAATCGAAAAATCATATTGCTTAATTCCAAATTTATGGGGTATACTTTCTTTTTAATTGTATTTGAAATATATTACTCATACGCATCATATTACATGTATATAATGGAATAGTTACCCTGAAAAGTATGCAATAAAAAAACTTCGATTTTGTCATATATGAAACTAATGGAATTAAATATAACTCATACGCATCATATTACATGTACATACTAGAATAGTTACCCTGAAAAGTATGCAATATAAATACTTCGATATTATTATGTATGAAACTAATGGAATTAAATATAACTCATACGTCACATATGTTCTCTGCATTATGAATTTTACATACATATTAAAAATATGAGCATAATGTGAGTAAATACAATAGGTTGGCAATCAAAAAGTTTAAATTTAAAATTCTAATAAAACAAAAACAGTCGCCGTGGTCTAGTAGGTAGTGTGTTGGCTTATTAGACGAAAAGCCAGGGTTCGAGCCCCAGGCCAGACATCAAAATAAAATACAAAAAGTATTTCTTCGGCGACTTCCTCTCAGCAGATTTCTGGCAAAAACTCTGAGAGTAAATAAAATTGCCGTGAAAAGTTTCTCAAAAAAATCTGTCGTTCGGAGTCGACTTTAAACTGTAGGTCCCGCCACTCATGTATAAAATTAACGCACACAACATGAGTGGTGTGAGAAACTAGGTCGTAATCCTGACTGAAGGGGTTGTAATGACCAATTATGTATGTATGTATGTAATAAAACAAAAATAGTTTGAAATTTTAATAAATTTATTGTTTGCTGTGAACTACAACTGCTCCGGTTGGAAATGGATTTTTATTTCATTTATATTTTCCTCACAATCATAACTCCCAGGTTATTGCCCTTATTTTGACGATTTTTAAAAATTAAAAAAACACTAAAAGCCACTTTACAGGATAGACCTCTGCAGGAACTGAGTTCTACATACGGATAGTCCGACTAAAAACCGTTTTTTTACTGTAATGCACTGTGCGATCCACTGGCCAAGCTGTTCTGGCCAAAAAACGCGAGCGTTATGTAGTAATAAATGATTTTCGAGAAAAAGTCCCCTTATGCAACGATGTTCCAATGATTCAATGGAGTTGGATACACCACCGTTATTAACGAGATAATATGGCCTCTTCTGTACACGGTCAAGAAACCGCAAAATAGACGTTGAGGCACCAACCAATACATGAGAGTTGTATTCCATTCTCTGTCAGTTATAAACGGTGTAAATAGTAAGATCAGATGATCAGAACTTAAAAAGGAACTGAAAAATGTATCAGCATTACACTGATTTGTCATGATCAGAACATCAAAAGCTTCTGACTCCCAAATGCCTACACCGCCCATAGATATAGATGATGGAATATTATTGGTGGGCGTATGTGTCAATAAACAACGCTAAGATAGTTTGTTTAAATCTTAAAAAAAATTTTCCTGAAAATGATATAAAATTTCTCCATTTTTTTTTTTTTTTTTTTTTTTTTTTTGAAAAAAAAAATATTTAATGAAGATGAGGGACGCCAGCTTTTAATTTCCAATAAATTCTCTGTTAAATGTTTTATTTTTGAACTCAGATGTGTAAGTATGTAAAGTAACTGGAATAAATAAAAAAATAAACTTATGCATGGTAGGATAAGGTATACTTATTAAGACTTGTGTTGTTAAACTTTCTTATGAGCTACATAACAAACGCAGGACTTTCCAGGCGGAAATCATGGCCATTCTGAAAGCGGTACAATGCTTGTTGGTTTCCACTAAAATCTCCTGATACTGCAATTAAGTCACTAACGAAAGTACATATTTTCAAAGTCCTTCCTAAGCAAATTAAAAAAAACCAGACCATAGAATACAGGATTGCAGATTAATTAGAAATGCAAATAAAATGTAAATTAAGAGACTGAAACGTAAGATAGATGGACAGTGATGTTCAATCGAACTTATGAAAATTAGAAAAATACAGGAATTTTCTGATCGCGCGAAAAGACCCGTGGTGGGTACTTATTGTTTAAATGAATACAAGGATGTTATTGACGAATACTTTCTTTACAATGTTTCCAAACTGAACCCTATGGAGAACTCATTAAGCCAGTTCGACAACTAAAAGCTGCAGATGTGAAGAATATGTAATTGACTGAGTAAACGAAAGAAAAAAGATTTGTGTCACCAGCACCACAGCGTACTAAAACGGCGGATCAAACGCAAACCAATGCAGAGATAAATGGCGGATACATTGCTCACAGAAAAGCACTCTGTACTGGATTGAAAGCCGGTCTGGAGTGGATGAAATTACGCAATATGGAGTAGAACATCGTAGATATATAAACTCCACTATGTATAGTACTAAGTCGTCGTAATCTATTAGCTAGTGTGTTGGCTTATTGGAGAATGAGGCCACGGTTCAAACCGCAAATCAGACATCTCCAACAAAACGAAATATGCGACTGCCTCTCAGGAGATTTATGGCAAGAGCTCTGAGAGTAAATAAAATATTGCCATGAACATTCTGTCAAAAAACAGTCGCTCTGAATCGACTTTAAACTGTAGATCCCGTCACTCATGTATAAAATTAACACACACAGCTTAAGTGGTATAAGAAGCTAGGTCGTAACCATGACTGATGGGTTATAAGGACCAATTATGTAAGTTCTATATGTATATATATGTCACGGCACTTTCGCGAGTGCAAGGAGTCGTTGAGGACTTTTGGACTATACCGTATCCGCTTGTGCTGGGTTCCGGGTCTTAGCACAATACTGGGCAATGAGCCGGCGGATGCCCTCGCTAGGTTAGGTTAACTTTCTGGGAGCGACTTGATAGTTGGTCCTGACCGCCCAGTCTGTCACCTCTCCGGCCTCATCAGTGGATGGGTCAGGGAGGAAGAGCAGAGGCGTTGGGGGAACGGATCGGGTTGTTTTGTCTCTAGATGTCTATGGCCTGCTGTGGACAATAGGAGAACAGGTTGGCTGCTGGGCTTGGATAAGGCCAGCTTAAGGTTGGTTGTCTTATTTGTGTAATTCCTCCACTTCCCATTCTCCCCTTTCCTACATCCTCTCCTTTTTATCACTCTATTATCCTTCCCTCTCTAAGTACGTTGTACAATGGTTCAATTATACCTCCGGGTACTGTACTTGTCTTTATTGAAAAGTACACGTCCTCTAACCTAACCTAACCTAACCTAAGTTCTATATATTGTACAACGAATCCTCTCCAACTTGTTGCTTTCTACTGCAGACTTGTTGACCCACCTGCTGTTTAATTATGGTATGAATTATTAATATATCATGGAATATTTCAATTACTTAGGAGACAAGTAAAGACCAGCAGGCAAATATTAATTATTTGAACAGTTTCCAGCATTTGGTCTTCTATTATTTTGGCACATGGTTTGCATGAAGACTATTTTTGGAAACTAACATTTGAGGCAATAACATTTACCTTCCTTAACCACAATATATCTTCATAAAACTAAAAACAACCGGGCCAAAAACGACAGCAAACAAATGGACCTGCTCATGCAGAAAAAAAAACAATAAATTGTGGTTACTGGTCAGACCCGACAGCAGCCTGCTGTTGTTCTGTAGCGGATGGCTTTTTAAGCTTAAAAGGGAAACAAAAAAAAGGAAAAAATAAAATCAAATAAAATATTTGAAATTAAAACGGATGTGGGTGGCCATTTACTATTCGTTTCAATTAAAATAAAATGGCAAGAAAATTCACTAAAATTAAGAAGAAAATCCAGACAGCATGGAAACAAAAGTCGTACCTGGATCATAAGAATATCTAAGTCTTTAATACCGGAAAAGGATTACAAGAGGTTTATAAGATTGATAGGAGAGTGTCAATGGGTTTAATATGCTCCACGATGACATGGTCATGGCAGCACACCAAACCTGTCGCTACCTACAAATGATGAAAAGGTAAGAGAAGCAAAAATATTTGAAAAATAACGACTGTTTTTAAAAAAATTTTCTTAAACGTATGGTTCGTAAAGTTTAGTTAACTCGTCAATTCTTTGTATATTTACTTCCTTTTTTATTATCTTCTTTCGTTTTTTCGCCATTAAATTCAATGGATTTTACTACTTCATTCTCTTCCCTTCTCTCGCTCTCTTTCTCTCTCTCTCTCTCTCTTTATAGTTATAATTCAGTTCAATATCTGTATTTGACTTATTCTCAATATTTTTCAAAGTGTTAACTTTACAACTTCCTAACTCGGCTATAAAAAAGAAAAAAAAAAAAAGGATTCATGTTCTTTATATATTTTTTTCAATATTCTTCTCTTTTCTTCGTTCTATTTTTCATTTACTTTCTAAAAACTGCAAAGCAATAAAATAAATGTGCACTCATCTTGTCATTTTTGCCATTTCTGCATCCTTTTTGTTCATCTCGTTTGTCTTTAAGTGACGGTACATTTGCCCGCATCTATTCATCGTCAAATGCATTCATACTTATGCTCATAATCATACACACTTTTATGTACATATTAAAGTGCAGTTCTTACTGAAGAGCCTATCTTACTGAAGCCAACATGTAAATACAGTGGGCATTTATTAACCAAGAACACAGTGAGGAAATTATCCAGAAATGGCCAGCAAGATTGAACACAGCATATAAAATTGGTTATTACAACCCTTCAGTCAGGATTGCAACCTAGCTTCTCACATCACTTATGTTGCGTGTATTATTGTTGTACATGAGTGGCAGGACCTACAGTTTAAAGTCGACTCCGAACGGCAGGTTATTGAGAGACTTTTCATGGCAATTAACTCTCAGAGTTTTTGGCAGAAATCTGCTTACTAAGGAAGTCGTTTTGTTCGGGTTGTCCGACCAAGTGTTTGAACCGTGGCCTTACGTCTAATAGACTAAGCTGACTTCAAGCAAGATTGTGAAGTGAATAACTATTAGAATTTCATACGTAAGCTATGGACATTCTGTATATGAACTGTTACTACCGCAAAAATGTAATTACGAAGCAGACAAGAGGAACTGGCGAAATGTGTCAGAAAACTGTAAAAGAATTCTACGAATGGAAAGTGTGTTCCCGGTAAAGCATGACGAAGTCATAGTCGAATGTGGAAACCTGGCGTACACCAACTCACGGTAAAATAATACCACCAAAATTCAGAAATTCGAGCAAAAGGGACTATTTAGGTGGCCTTAAAGGAAGAGGTCCCACTTAGGTCAGCATTTAGGCCCACTGCGTCATTACAAACCTTCAGTCTGGAATACGACCTAGTTTCTTCATATTACTTATGCTGTGTGTGTTAATTTTTTACGTGAGCAGCGGAATCTACAGTTTAAAGTCGATTCCGAAGGACAGATTTTTTTGAGAAACTTTTCATGGCAACTTTATTTATTCCCAGATTTTTTGCCAGATATCTGCTGAGAGGAAGTCGCCGAAAAAATTTTTTTCATATTTCGTTCTGTTGAGGATGTCTGAAATAGGGTTTTAAGACGAGGCATTACTTCTAATAAGCCAACACACTACCTACTAGACTTCCAATTGTGATACCACAATCTATTCTACCCGAGGATCAAACACAATCTATTCTACCTGAGTACAAAATAAAGCTTTATATTAAAAAGCTCAGTCTGAAAGTGAGAGTAAAAAATCTCGGTCTTTTTATAACAAGATCAAGGCACTGACACATGTGTTGAAATATAGTATCTTTCCCACAGCTCCTGCAGAAGTCATTTGCCGGAATGTTGAAGATTTCTCAGATTCCTCAGAAATTGCTTGAATTTCTCCAACTCTGTTATGGCCATTAGCTTAGAAATAAAATGTATTATTCTTGTTCTTTCTCTAAATACGTTTTGCATTTGAAAATCAATTATTCTCGTTATCATCGTCATCATCAATTCTCCAATCGAACTTGTCAAAGTCCTGCCATTAGCTCCTGTTTCTGCGCTAAAGCAATTACTTTGAAAATAACAACTATAGAACAATTCAAACTGAAATAAAATGCAATTTATAAACGTATAGTCAGGCAAGAAAAATACTTATTTTAATACATATAACAACGACAACTAAATGGCGAAGAGTATAACTTATTTTCAGTTCATTTGGCATGTATTTCTATAACGCGTGTAAATGCCACAAGTTTTTCAATTTTTCTTTCTTTCTCTCTCTCTCTCTTTGTGTTTCGTTTACATGACACTAAACAAATGAACAAATGAAATGAAGCTACTTGACACCATTACGTTGCACATTCATTTTTTTCTAAGCTTTTTGCCGTACAGCATCCTTTGCCTGCTATTGCTGGTTTAGAATAATGGATCTTATAGTCATATTATTCCATGCCATATTCCTTTTACGGTTTATATGCGTGTGAGCTCAGCAAATTGTCCAAGGAAAAAAAGATAAACTACCACGGGCAGTTTTCTCATTCTCTACTGCCCACCCAAATGGGCACTTCTTTATCCTTAAAGATGTACAACTGGCAGCGTGCATTGGCAATGGGTTCATGTAGAACAAAAGACAAAACAAAAGAAAAATTCAAATGAATGAGAAAAATCTAACCTCGTAATATGCTGTCAAGTTCATATTTTCTAAACAAAAATTCTTGATAACAACTAATTAGTAATAGGAAATGTCCCTGTTAAAGAGTTATGGAAACAAAACCATAAGTTTTACTGGCGCCATTATAAAGTCTAAAAACATATTTTGTACAGACTGTAGTCAACTGTTCAAAATTCAAATTTTCAATCACTCATCTTCCTTAAATCAGCGTATGAACTCGGTATTAATTATAAAAGAACTCACATACATAAATATAATGGCCATTACAACCCTTCAGTCAGGATTACGGCCTAGCTTCTCACACCACTCATATTGTGAGTGTTAATTTTATGCATGAGTGGCGGGACCTACATTTTAAAGTCAACTCCGAACGACAGATTTTTTTGAGAAACTTTTCATGGAAATTTTATTTACTCGCAGAGAGTTGTTGCCAGAAATCTGTTGAGAGGAAGTCACTGAAGAAATATTTTTTCATATTTCGTTTTGATGTCTGACCTGGTGTTTGAACCGTGGCCTTGCGTCTAATAAGCCTACGCACTACCTACTAGACTATGGCGACATCATATAAGAACTCAGTAATTAAAAATATAGAGATGGCATTAACTGAGCCTATACAGAGACCAACAAGATGTGTTAAAAATCAACAAAGGGTCTACAATTCTGTCTAAGTGCATACGAAAATTTCAATTATTTATGACTATGGCGCTTAAACAAGCTAAATTTGACTTTTGCCATGAGTTATGTTGGCTTTGAAGGCCTCTATGGTTTGTGATTTATTTGCATCAAATCCAATATCTTCAGCACCCAGATCATACAATTCAGGATAATAGAAATTGGTAATCAGCAACTACTATTGTCGCGTGAAGACCTGGTCAACGTGGTATTCAAAGAAATTTGGAGCGATGAAGATGCCAGTCAAAAATCTCCACCAAAGAGGAACTTTTTCGATATGCATTGGACGATCTTGGATCTCAAGTGCATCGATGCCCAGATCATTCAATTCAGGCCAATAGAAATTGGTAAGGAGCGACTACTATTGTCTCGTGAAGATCTGGTCAACGTGATACTCAAAGAAATTTGGAGCGATGAAGCCAAAAATATCCACCAAATAGGAAGTTTTTCAATATGCATTGCACGATCCTGGATTTCAAGTGCATTGGTATCGTTCCAAACTCTAAAATTTTGTTTCATCACGAATCCATTCATTTAGAAATCGTCTGCTGCTTCAGTGCTCATTAAATTTTTTTATTTGCAAGTCTTATTGAATCGAAGTCGCCGTTGTCTACTAGGTAGTGTGTTGGATTATTAGACGTGAGGCCTCGGTTCAAACCCCTGGTCAGGCACCTCTAACTGAACGAAATATGAAAAAATATTTCTTCGGCGACTTCCTCAGCAGATTTCTGACAAGAGCTCTGAGAGCAAATAAAATTGCCATGAAAAGTTTCTCAAAAATTTGTCGTTCGGAGTCGACTTTAAACTGTAGGTCCAGCCACTCATATATAAAAAGTAACGCACACAACAAAAGTGGAGAGAGAAACTAGGTCGTAATCCTGATTAAAGGGTTGCAATGACCGATTATGTATGAAGTCTTATTGAAAGCTAAAAATCTAACCAGCTTTCGTGAAATCCCTGCTTGGGCACTTGTTTCAGAAAATCTAACAAACTGTCTTAAGAATGATCTACGGATGTAGAAGATAAAGCGTGGGTTGCTCAAAATAGTGTAGAGTTAAAACAGAGGGTTTGTCATGCATTGGGTAAACCAGTTTTACTTAACAGAGTTAAAATATTGTGTAGAGTAAGTAATGAGATGGTAAGCAGAAAATGATTATTTTTCGGTAAAGAGTAAAAGTGCAACAAGTGTGAAGCAAGTGAACTTGCCTGTGAGAGGCAAGCTATTCGCTAACCTAACCTCACCTAAAATTAAAACAAATGAAATGAAACGAACTTAAACCGCCACCAATTCAATCAGCACAACTGTACATATTTCAAACGTAGAGTAGAGTTTGTTTTAAAATTCAGGCAAGAAATATGGATAAATAGACAAACGAGCTCATTGCTGCAACAAAATTGTTCGTGAATTTAAAATAAAATGAGAAGAGAAGAAAAACCTTAACCAACGTAGCATTTAAGTATGTTAAATTAAATTTGTTTTTCTTTCTCGGTTATTGCCTTCAAAGTAGAAATAACTTCAAAATGTTAAGCTCGAACTATATTTAAAATATTGTAACGTGAATATATTTTCTTAAACTTTCAAATATCGTCGTTTTAAAGTATCGGGTGGGCCAACTATCGGTTTAAATTTGAATCTGTTTATTTCGAATCTGTCACAAAATTCAGTTTATTATCTCCACTGAACGCAATGAATCGATTTACGTTTATGTAATGTTGGGATTTATTGGGCCAACGAGCCACTTCGATTTTACAAAAAAATGACATTTTTTCAGATGAAGCTCATTTTCATGTTGGTGGGTACCAGAGATCATTAATGAGTATTCAAAAAGATGAGTAGATTCGAATCGTACTTATAATTTCTGATATTTATACGCAGCCATACTTATTTTAATATCGTACTCATACTACTCATATTCAAAGTTTGAAGTACTCATCGTACTCATACTTAACAATATGCATGATGTTGTTGATTTCGACTATCCTTTACTCAGCATTTATGAGAATCACAAAATAAGTATGATTCACGTATGAACACTACATATTCACAAGAAGGTTGTGTGTTTACTTTGCTTGCTGTCTTTCTCTTTTCCTATCTTCTTTTTTTGTAAATTTTGATGAATGATTCGAATCACTCGAATCATTTATGAGTATTATAAGAATTTTTCTAAATTTACGAATCTGAATGAGTAGGCGTATCAATCAAACATATTTCGAATGTTGTGAGTTTGATGTCAACGTTGTACTCATACTTATTGCAACCCGTACTTATAAATCAATGTTGTAGGGAGTACGAATGAATCCGAGTAATTGAATTTCAATACTGTTGACTCACTCATTACCAAATTTCATGAGTACTTATGAGTAGCGAAAAACCGATTCATTGTTGATTTCTGGTGGGAACGTTAAAAAGCAAAAAAAAAAAAAGAAAAAGAGGACGGCACAACCATTACGGTCACTGGAGACACTTATCGCACCATGATAACTGATTTCTTTGTACTCACTCTTCATGGTATTGATGTGAACGATGTTTGGTTTCAACAGGATGGTACAACTTGACACACATTTCATGCCACAATCGATTTATTACTTCAAACGTTTGATAGCCGTTTAATTGGCCGAAATATTGATGTCAATTGGCCGACAATAAGCTGCGATTTGATACCATTTGACAGTTTTCTGTTGGGCACAGTTAAAGAAAAGTGTTATGCCGACAAATCAGGTACAATAGAACATTTGAACACCAACATTATAAAACGACTTTTCCGGGATACGAGCCAATACACTGGAAAAACTGCACGAAAAATGGTTCGATTGAATGAAGTACTGTGAGGCCCGCCAAGGCAACCATATGAATGAAATAATATTCCATTTCTAACCGGAACAATTGTACTTCACAACAAAAAAAAAATAAATTTGGCCAAAAATTTCAAACCTCTTTCTTTATTTCATTTTAAATTTAAACTTTTAAATTTCCCACCCTATACATATGTACGTGTTAAAATACTCATGCATTCTAAGTACAGCCCCCAAGTACGCTGTAACTTCATTACATATTTGAAGTGTTACAATCTCCATACGAGCACAGCATATATTTAAAAAAAGTGATTTAAAGTTTCTTACTTTATCTCTCCCTCTCTCTCTCTCTATGGTATAACAGATTGAAATGAAAACATTTGTTTTTAAATTTTTCCTTACTTTTTTGGTTCATTTTATTCAAATGAAATCAAGAGCAAGACAACAGCAAACGAAACTAAAACTAAAACTGAAACATACTTTGGAATAAAATTTACATTTTTTGACAAAAAAAAACAGTATGTGGTTACTCTCACAAACAACGGAAACAAAAGTGAGAGGAATTTAAGTGGAATCCATACAGGTGTCAAGAATAGACTAGGAAGGCAGGCTTTTTTTGGCTATGCTATGCACTACATTCTACATGGGAAATTCATTTTGTTTTACTACAAAATAATCAAATAATTTTGTATGTTTTTTGTTACAAATTTTCAGGCACTTTTTGGAAACAAAAAGTTAAACACTTAAGGCCATAAATTTCATTTGTTTTTATTTGTTTTTAATTGTACAATTTTATCACTAAAACTTTTTACTCGTACGTGTATAAACGGGTTGTTAAAAACCATACTTTAGCTTCTTTTTTCTTTCCTTCCATAGCTTTTGAATATTCAGGAAGACTATGTTGTTTCGACAATGAGATCCGCGTCCATCACCCATCTAACAGGAGTGTGAGCGAAAAGAATGAGGAATAATTCCTTTCAGGGATCAGCAATGAATCGCTTTTTCGCTACTAATAAGTACTTATGAAATTTTTAGTATGAGTGAGTCAACAGTATTGAAATCCAACTACTCTGATTCATTCGTACTCAGTACAACATTGATTTATAAGTACAAGTTGCAATGAGTATGAGTACAACGTTGACATCAGACTCATAACATTCGAACTATGTTTGATTCATACACCAACTCATTCAGATTCATAAATTTAGAAAAATACTTAGAATACTCATAAATGATACAAGTGATTCGAATCATTTGTCAAAATTTACAGTCTTAGCTGATGTTGCATTTACAAAGAAAGAAAAAAGGCACATAAACAAAAAGACAAAGCAAAGCACAACCTTCTTGTGAGTATTCTAGTGTTCGTATACGAATCATACTTATTTTGTGATTCTTGTAAATGTTGAGTGTAAGGAGAGTTGAAATCTATAACATCATGCGTATTGTTAAGTACGAGTACCATGAGTATATCAAACTTTGTATATGAGTAGTATGAGTATGATATTAAAATAAGTATGAATGCGTATAAGTATCAGAAATTATAAGAATGATTCGAATCTACTCATCGTTTTGAATACTCATTGCTGACCTCTGATTCCTATGTATTGGATTTGGATGAGCTCACTAGAGGGCCTTCATAAGCAATGAAAGTAATAACTTCTAAAGAAAATTCCTAACTTAGCCTTCCTTAGGAAAACCGCTAATGGACCCTCAAGTGCCCTTATAAATTCAATAGAAATCCTTTATAGAACAGCAGTCATTGCTTGATAACCTTGTCTTCTGTTTTATACAGTTCTGACTCTTAAGAATGTATACTTGAATAAACCGAAGCTAAGATTACAGTCGTCGTAGTCTAGTAAGTAGTGTGTTAGCTAACTACACGTGAGGCCACATTTCGAAACCCCAGGTCAGACATCTCCAACAAAACGAAAAATGGAAAAAAAAATATTTCTTCGGTGATTTCTTCTCTCAGCAGATTTCTGGTAAAATACTCTGCGTGTAAATAAAATTTCCAATTTTTTCAAGAATCTGTCGTTCGGAGTCGACTTTAAACTGTAGGCGCCGTCACTCATGTATAAAATTAACAAACACAACATAAGCGGTGTGAGAGGCTAGGTCGTAATCCTAATCCCATACGGGTATTATAGCCCATGCTTTCTCTTAACAACTGTATCTTACCTCACAATTATTGGTCTCCCATTATCAATGACTTGAAATAGTGGCCTAAATGTTTTATTAGAAAACCAGGCATCCCATGGTAGGTCAGGTTGTGATAGCAAGTAAAAAATATACCACCACCTAGAGATGAGAATGAACCAACGTAAAAAAAGAATCTAAGTAAAGTATGGCAGAAAAACAATGGAAAAAAATTTTCAGGAGGAGAAGTACAGAATCTAGCTCCCAAGACAAATCTTGAAATAAGAAATCCTAAAAGAAATGAACTCTCGAAGGCCATTAATTAAATACCGGCCAAGTATTCTGAGTCTTCAATCCTTTATGCCACAGCATAACGCTTAGTTTTAAAAAACCGATTAGGACCCGAATCTAAAAATCGACTATTTTCTCCCCAGATTTCGTAACAATTAGGTTCTAAAACGGGCGAGTTTGGGTAATAATAGCCTGGAGGTTCTGCAACCTCATCCATTCTACCTGAACTAGAGACTCTTCGTCTAATTCCTTGATCGTTCAGATAGAACAAGTGTCCTAACTGACATGTCAACTATTTGCATGCAATTCGTTTCTCATCCATAATTTATCTGCAATCCTATTGCCACCAATGTTGTGTCCAGCAGTGGACAGCAGGAAACTACTTGTGTTCGACAGAAATGGTTTGCATTCTAACACGAATTCTAACGGAACACTGCGCTATTGGCAGTTTCCCCGACAAATCGGTCTGCCCCAACAGAATTACTGTAGAAGCTGCCATGATGTGAAGAAAACGGAATCGATGCAACCACTTTTATGCGAGTTCCCTGTACTTCAGAACAAACGGCATTGGTTTTTGGGTGGGAGAAGGTTTGAGGAACGTGCCACTAAGGGAACTGGCTCGGGGTAGTTCAAACACACCACTAATGGATCATGACAAGGGGGCTCACCTTACACTGGGTAACACAATGGGCCATATATACCACCGAATGAACTTGCCTGTGAATGGCGAATTACCAACTAACCTAACCTAACTTATTGCCACCAACGCGTCAATGCCATGGAATCCAGCACACACCCCATATCATAAAACTTGCAAAAGCCTTCCTTCTGGCGAAAACTAACTTTGAATGGATATAATGTAGTCGCCATAGTCTAGTAGGCAGTCTGATGGAGCCGCGGATCCCGCCACGCTTGTACAAAATTAACACACACAACATAAGTTGTGTGAGAAGTTCTGACTGAAGGATTATAATGACCAATTATGTTATTTTTAACATAATTGGTTTACATTCGAATCGCTGTGTTCGCTTTCTCCTCTATTTCCCTTACCGTTTTAGCTACCGAGACTATGGCAATGTCATCTGCAAAGCCTACAATTGTAGTCCCGTTTGGCAATCGCAGTCGAAGTACTCCATCGTACATAATATTCCATAGTAGTGGCCCAAGTACAGAGCCCTTCGGGACACCCGCCGTCACTACGTACTCCTGCTCTCCTTCATCCGTTAGGTATATTATCCTCCTGTCCTGAAAGTAATTATTCAGAATCTCTATTAAGTATGGCGGCGTAGCCATGTTAAAGAGAGTTCTCATAATCCGACCCCAATTCGCCGACTTGAACGCATTTCTAACGTCAAGTGTGACAACCGCGCAGTATTCGTTGGTGCCAAATCTCCATCTTTCACCCTCTATTGCATCTCTTGCAATGTCGACCACCCTCCTTACCGCGTCAATAGTGAACCGAGAGTGCTCCTCCTGCCTCGGCACACGTCAGTAGTCGATTGTATATTATCTTCTCCAGTATTTTTCCCATCGTGTCAAGTAGCTAGATGGGCCGATACGACGATTGTCCCCCTGGTGGTTTGCCAGGTTTAGGAATGAGAACCAATTTCTGCTTCGTCCATCAAAAAACACCCTCGTCGAACACCTTGGCGAACAATTATGACCAATTACGTATGTATGTATGTATAGTGTCCAGTTACTGCTTTTAAACCCCTTTTAAACCCCGACGACCTCTATAAATAGGGTAATCGCGAACACCTCTGCTTGAAAACTCAGGTTCGAAAACAAGAAAACACAAAAAATTGCATACTGAAGTCTCCTGGCCACCTGCAGAGAGAATAGCAGCAACAATTAACCACAATATGAAAGTGTAGGTTATAGTAAGCAAGCTTCCTTACCATTATATTCACTATATCTGAACGTATTTTTCGTAACAGATCGTAGAACATTATAGCCTATAAACGAGGCCATCTGTGAAATAGTATCGGATTGTTGTATAGGGTGTAGTAGTGAGAAATCTTGCTTAAAGAATAATTATAACATTTATGGCATATGTGGTTTAAAGTCTTATTTATCCTTTTGTGGCAGATTTGAAAACATTTTCTTTGTGGATTTTAAATTAAATTCAGCCAGTTTATTTCTATTGTATGTGTCCTACAGCGTTGGATTATTTTCTATTCTACTCCTAAGTCCTTTTAAGCATTTACAGATTCTAATAAACACTTACAGCCACACACAGCCACGAAATACATTTCCTTTCTGCCAAGACAACTAAATGCAGAGATGGAATAATAAAATGACAGTTTCAATTAATTTATACACTGACAACCACCACGGCTGGTGCAACTACTACAACTACTACTACAGTGAAGTTAATTTCGCCAAAAGAGTGTGGTTGTGTGTGGTTATGACAACTGAGAAGAACAGAACAGAACTGAATTCTACTCAACTGAATTGAGTTGAGTTGAGTTGAATGGCAGCTTCAACTTGAAATTCTATTCTTTTCAGAGATTTACATGATAATGGAAGCATGTATTAAGTTTATATAGATGTTGGTAACATTTCTTTGATTCATTTTTTAAATAAAACTATCTCAACTGCTTGATGTTATTTCTTTTTTATTCCATTTTTATTTAGTTTCTCTGTAATATGTACTTGTATAGGGTATTCAGTAAACTTGTTAACCTTCTCTTGTAGTTTATTTCTATTATTATTTGCTCCAGTTTTTGTCTGTCTCTTATCTTAATTTTTTTATTATTATTCCCTTCCACTTTCATTTGATTTTGCCTTTTACTACCAGTTATTTTCATTTATCCTGTGGGTGTACTTTTTTCAGATTTTGTTTTTTCAATTACTTTTTTTACTCCGCTTTGCGCCATATTTTTCATATTCGTGGCATCCTTTTTTATTTAAAACTTTATTGGTTTTCTATGTTCCAGAAATTTCTATAAAAAATAGTAAATATTACATACACCCAAAGAAATTGCATGGTACTCCTTATGTCAAACAGACCTCCACGTTAAAAAGATTTCTAGCCTTTACTAGGTCTAGATTTGTAGTTTTATTTGCATTTCTCTGAATCCCTCAACGCCATATAATGTGGTTTAAGGACTAAACTGCTTGACTATAAGCGCGTGAAATTCATGTTCTAATCGGGGAGGAAACAAACATAATTTATTGATCATTCATTAAATAATTTATTCAGAAAAGCCATGGATGCCTGTTTCTATGATTCAGAGAAGGTAACTTGAACAAAATGCTTCATCCAATAAAAAAGAAAGGTGAACTCAGTAAGCAAATTTCTTCACCATTATACCCAATACTAGAACCCAATGCCATTACACAGTGAGATAGATGACAATCTTATATCTTCCTCATCTCGCTCAGTTGGCGAAAGCTTGGTTAATGCAAAAAGTATCAAGGAGGGAAAAAATATGTTTAATCACCATTAAGTTAACGACAAAGATCATCGTAAGCTAGTAGGTAGTGTGTTATCTTGTTAGACGTGAAGCCACTGTTCAAGCCCCTGGTCAGACATCTCAAACAAAACAAAATATGAAGCAGATTTCTTCGGCGACTTCCTCTCAGCAGACATCTGGCAAAAGCTGTCAGAGTAAATAAAAATTGTCACGAAAAGTTTCTCAAAAATCTGTCATTAGAAGTCGACTTTTAACTGTACGTCCCGGCATTCATGTATACGATTGTAATCCTGACTAAGGGTTGTAAGGACCAATTATGTATTTACATATATAAAGGTACCAAAGGATAATAATAATAATGATGCCGTAAGCGATTACAATTTAGTCTTTTCATAACCATTTAAACACTCAATACAAATTAATATTTTTCTAACTATATACATATGTACGTCTCTAATAAAGAGGGGATCTTGGAGTAGCAGTGGGGCTTTTTGGCCTCCGAATAGAATATTCCGAGAATATGGAAAAACTGACGGGTATTTTCTAAGCTGACGTCTATGTCATCGAAAGATAGCTGTACATAGCAATATTATCTGGCAAATAGGCCATCAACCGAGTACTCGACTGTTATGAGGTTAAGTCGAAGAAAGCATGAAACAGTCTAGGGAAGCTGAATTAGTTTGATATGGAAAATAGGATTACCCTCTGGCTCCCAGGTGAGATGGAAATTCGCGGCAATAGATAGGCAGATGAGTTTTCGAGACAGGCAGCTTCCACGCCCCTGATGAGGCCAGAATACTTCTGTGGACCGGAGACTTATGTTAGTAAAAAAATTATTAAAAAAACTCAATGAAAACAATTTGTTTTCTTAAATAGCACATCTAATGCATAGCTTTAGCTTTAAAATACAGACATACAGATATATTCAGGCAACTAGGCTGCCATAATAGCATTCCTTTTAAATGATATACTGACATCTAAGCTTGTCCATGAATGTCCCACAGTCGTGCGGAAGAGAATAGGGTTTACCCGAAAACTGTGTTGCATTCGGAATGGGAACCACACTTTAAAATAGCATACGTAAGCCAACTCTTCTGGGTCCCCTTGTTTACGATCAGACTAGAAAAAAATCACTCCCCCGCTAAGACACTTGAAAGAATCGAAACAGATCACTTTTCTCTCGCGTGGTCTCTGTAACCTTTGGAAAATACTTAATAGGCTAAGAGTCCTCTCTCGTTATTTCTTTAAAAGTGCGTCACTTAATGTATTACTGTTCACCACTCACGTGGTAGAATACCTATTGCTCACTTCCATAATGGAATTGTCAGAATGAAGAATAAGAAAAAGAAATTTGTCAAAACTGAAACAGCTAAATTTTTTCTCCCGTGGCCTTTGCACCCACTGGACAATACCTAATTCGCAGGCTTGACCGATGGCCAGGCGTTATTTCGTTAGAGGAATCTGCAACTCAACCACTTAATGTGTTACTGCCCACCATTTGCGCGGGAGAATACTGAAAGTACCATTCATTGTTGATACCCATAACGGAACGGTCTGAATGTAGGAGCATTGCTTGAAATGAGTAACTGAAGTTAACTCTTTCTAATGGCGTACATTGCCATCCTTTTGAATTTTAATGGAATTTGATAGCACAATGGATCAAACAATTGTGGACATTTTACCCGTTTTAATGTGAGGTGACGCCACCTAACCTCTCTCCTAACTCTTGGTTTTACTTTATACGAAACCAATTATGTTATAATTTTTCTCAGTGCATAAAGTAAGAACTTAAAGGACTTAGAATATGCTGCCGTAAAAGCATACGTATGTTGAATAGTGTTGCTGTAAGTATAGCGATTTATTTGCAATCCTCTTACAAATTTTATTTTGTGCGTACCATTTAAACATTTTCATTTTGTTCTCTAGTATTGCATTTCATTTAATTTAATACAGTTTCTACACGCATTTTAATTTTAATTTTTATTTTTAAACATATTTTTTAATCGTTTTTACTGCGGTTATTATAGCCCCTACAAGTGTTTGTAATTAAAAATGTTTTTAATTGTTTAACGAATTTCCTTTAAATTATTATTTATTACCGGAAGTCACATTTAACAAAGTCAAGGGAAAAATTCACATGATATCGTAGCAACCTGTTAGCGAACACATTACGGTAGAACACTACTAGTTTGGCTTGTGAGTACGGTAATTGAATTACAGTTGGTATCAGGTAATTAGTAACTCACGATAGAGTTATCACTTGATCAGCTGAAAAATGTTATTTTTATGAAATTGTAACAAAGCAAAGAAATAATAGGAGGATACGGATACTTTCTGACAGCGCATTATTCTTTAAAGCAATGAAAGGAAATAAAAAGAAGCCAAACAACATTGCTGTTCCATGGTGTAATGATTAAAGTGATGGACTATACATCGAAACCAGCACAAATTCGAATTCAGCTGACTGAGACTTTTTCAACTGAAAGAATTCGGCTGCCTCAATTGGTCCTATCCAGGCAGTTAAATAGGTCCACTGTCTACATGGAAGGCATTGGGCCGGAGCGTCAGTTATAATTATTTCTACATATACATTAAGCATCCCGCAGATTCCTTAACGGAGCTAAGAGAGGATCACTTTTGTAATTCCTTGATAACCAATGTCAAGTGTACGCGCATTTCGAATACTATTCGTGGCATAATTTCTAATTGCCGAGTCTACCACTAGCTAGTGTTGAGCCTGGAGTAGCATCAATAAAGGGGGAAGTAGGTTTTGGACTTGCTGAAGGTTATGTCCTATTATGTCGAGGGGATGAGTCATCCAGTAAAATATGATTAATTCGATGGTGTGAATGTGAACATGCTAGCAGGAATTGCTTGTTGAGCAGCTCACTGTTTAACTTTACCGGCAACATTTCAGTTTCCTCGTGCAGATGATGGCCAGCACTGCTCATCTTCATATACCCTGTCGAGCTTCTCAGTGCACGATTTTGTGCCCTATGCCCACCCCTCCATTGAGTGTCACAGGGAAAGAATATGAGCATACCCGAATTAATTGCTTGTTGAGCAACGCGTTGCTGCCGAACTGTCGAAGTACTTTAGCGTGTTTCAGGCGGAGGTGATGGCCATTTACCAGGCCGCTCAATGGATCCTCGTCAACGGTGCTCCTTTCACCCGCGTCTCGGTCTTCTCCGACAGTCAGGCCGCCATAAGATCTCTGTCGGGTTTTGTGAATAACTCCAGGATCGTTAGGGAATGTCGCCGCTGTCTCGACCTTATTTCTAACCGCTTCAGCGTCTCGCTGGTCTGGGTCCCCGGGGAAAATTAATGTTCTGGGGAACTGTAGGGCAGACGAGCTCGCCAGAGCTGGTGCACTCCTTCCGGAATCGTCTTCGATTGAGGTAGTCATGCCACTTACCTCGTTCAAGTTGGCTATTGTGCGGAAATTCTTTCGAGACGCCAACCTACCCTGGGTCAATGAGGAGTCCTCCTCCATCGCTAGACTCACCTGGTCCTTGATGGATAGTAGGCGTACGAACCAGTTTTTTGGACTTGGTCGTAACCTCATCTCAACCACAGTGGCCATGCTTTCGGGCCATTGCGTTATGGGCAGACACGCGGAAAGGATGCGGCTCCCATTCAACGACTTCTGCCGCGGGTGCAGATCCGCTGAGGAAGAAGAGAATTTGATCCACTTCTTCTGTCAGTGCCCGTCACTTGCTAGGTATAGGAATAGATTATTTGGCTCTCCGTTTCTCGTCAGTTTGACGGAGCTATCATCTTTTGACATCAAGGATATAGCTTCGTTCATCAAACTTTCTGGCTCGTTTTCCAGCGTGGGGTAGTCGTGCTTCTGATGAGCAGTCCTTGTGCTGACCAACTTCTTCCTCCTCCCTTGTCTTTGTGGAACTTGGTCAGCACAGGGACTGCGTTCACCCGTGGCATCACAAAGGCCCGCTATGTGCGCTCAAGTGTGCTTTGTGACATGATCAAAGCTACCACTACGACCTAACCTAACCTAACGCGTTGTTTAACTCTGCTGGCAACATTTTGGCTTTCACGTGCATGTGGTCAGCACTAGTTACCTTCACAGGTGTACTCTTCTCAGTGCTTTTTTATGCCCTCTGTACACCCCTCCATTAAGTGTCAGTGAGAAAAGAACCTCATACTGGGGCCTCATAGTAAAATATAGAACTTCCTATTGCTTTATAAATGGCGAGTACCACCTCTTTTGAATTGCTCGTTATAAGCAGTAGCAATTTCAAGACAAAGATCAGAGAGAGGTGAGGAACAGCAGTCATCAATTTCTTTAAGTTTTTGATGGCATTTCGATGATAAGTTATTCGCTAAGGGAGCATTGGAATCATTACCTAGAATATCTTGCACAATATCACTTAGCCCGGCATGGTAAGCACAAGATCTAAATTTTCGGATATAAATTATCACGCTCTGAGGATTAAGTTCGTACAGGCCACTTTATCGCTTCAAAAAGGTTATATATCACACTCCCACAAAATTTAATGCAGTGCACTGGGTGGAGATAGCAACTGAAGTAAATAATAAAAAATATTTAAAAATTTCTATTTAATTGTCCTCAACTGCCTATGCTATATCCATCTAAGCATAGTAATTTAAAATATGTCATGGCATACGCTGTCAAAATTTATTAAAACAACATTTTTCCAGCATGAATTATTTTTGAAAATCTACATAATTTATGAGCGACATGATATTGTTGTTGTTATTGTTTGTTGCTTCAGTAAATCATGATTTTTTGACTATACGTTGCCTCTACTCCAACCGTGCAAGTGTGTTCAACAAATTCAATGTTACCAGACACCTAAAACTTTTGCGTTAAGTATACTTAAAGTTGTGTTTAAATAAACCTTATAAACGGAAGTGGAAGTATGTGTTACGTACGATAGAATAAAATTCTTGGGGGTAATCACAGGTTAATAGTGAACCAAAAGAAATTAAAATTTAATATTTTCGTGCTGTGCAGCGTTATGAAAATTAATTTTATATTACCACCATAAGATAATTGTTGAATGTACATGGGATTGACTAACAATTGATCTGTGATGCTCCCTAATATTTGCATCAGCACAGCTGCAATATCAGGAACACATTTAACTGCAAAGGAGAGAAAGTCTATTGGAAACAAATTACCTGTGTTTACTTTAAAAAAATCAGGAAGATTTGATTTATTTAATTTTAAAGGCCTTTAATTGAAAACTGTGTCTATCCAACTTATTTATTTTTTTTTTTTGCTAGAGCTACCTACCTAAATAAAGCTTTTATTATCAATTCCATCTAAATAGGGCCCAGTAGAGAAAATTAAAAAAAAGATGATTTTGTTATCACGCCTCTTTGAAGTTGTCTGCAACGTCCGTCGTTTGTCCATGAATGCTGAGGATTTCACAGAGAAAATTCGGATCATTCTAAGGTAACATTTATTTGGGTTCCGGTACAAAGGGATATCGTTAGGCCCATTCTTATGGGCCACTATCTTTTGGTAGGTATGCCGAAAAGCATAGCATTCCGACCAATGACTTCTATTGGAGCTGTACAGGAGGAAGATATTGTCTTTTACTTCATGTGTCAGCAATAGCAAGTCGCCGTAGTCTAGAAGGTAGTGTGCTGGCTTATTAGACGTAAGGCCACAGTTCAAACCTCAGGTCAGACATCAAAACGAAATATGAAAAAATGTTTCTTCGGCGATTTCGTCTCAGCAGATTTCTGGCAAAAACTCTGAGAGTAAATAAAAAACTGTCATGAAAAGTTCCCAAAAATCTGTCTTTCGAAGTCAACTTTAAACTATAGGTCCAGCCACTCATGTATAAAATTAACGCACACAACATAAGTGCTGTGAGAAGCTAGGCCATAATCCTGACTGACCAATTTTGTATGTATGTACATATGTCAGCAATAGCATGTTTTATATTGGACTCGGGATGAATTACTTGAGGGAATATTTCATCCCCGGGTAGAATGGTTTCCTTTAAGTTTTTCTACCTTTCCTAACCTAACCTTCCGACAATCCTGCATTCTCTTTGATGGCATGTTTGTGAGCAAATATCATCAACAGAATCTAGCTCGAGAAAGAATCCATGTAATCCCCATGTATTCAGCTAAAATTTCTTTCTTCAGAGAGGCCATCACACAGCCCTATATTACTCCTGATTTTTATCACTATCTTGAGCTTTATGCAGGATTCTCTCTATTTTCTTTTTTAAGATCTAATAATTTTGAAACTGGAGTCGTAAAATACAAGTTTTGAGAGTTTTTTTTTTCATTCTCGAAAATCTTTTGAATTTATATTTGGCGCCATTGAAGTTTTTGACTGTCAAAATGTCAAAATGATTAACGACTATTTTCGAATATCTAATCGCTATAAAATTAAAGTAACTTTAAGTGTTTTAATTTTTCATTCCTCTCTCTTTCTCTCTCTGTCTCTCTCTCTCTCTCTCTTTCTGTATATCGCTGTCTGTTGCTTTTCTTTATAGCAATTGACTTTTGAGCATTAATTTCTCATTCATTTCATGCTTAAACGGTCCCTCAAGTCGAATGGTTTACACAGAATCACGCACATCACGTTTATCAATAAAATACAACAACAACAACGACAACCAGAGAAGGCAATTACACTGCACTACTACACTAAAAACTATAAAATATAGTAGAATGGCGGTTACACTGACAACAGGCAGTAGCTTAAGTTGCGGTTGTTGCTGAGAGCAGCGTAGTTTTTGTTGTTGCTTATATTGTAACAGCATCAAAGCACTTAAGCAAATTAACTTGCAGTTGAATTATCCCATGGCTACGTTTTAAGAGAGAATTTGTACAATACATATAGGAGTCTGTGTGTGTGTGTGAGAGAGAGAGTATGTTTTATTTCTTTTCTTTTTTAAGTATACTTTACAGCATAAACTATTACTACTGCTACTACTGACATTGTTTATTTTTTTTGTTCTTGTTCTTGCCACTAATAGTAGTAAGTATGAATTGCTGTTGTTGGTTTAGCTTAAAATGTATATGACGGTTATTGGATATTATGGCCAATGTGACCAGGCATTATTAAATTATAACCGCGAACAGAAGTAGCAGCAGCAATACGTTCCAGTGGCAGCAGCATTAGAAGTACGTGTGACCCATTTTCTTTTGCCATTTTTACTAGCTAGGGTTTAAGGATTTCCTATCGTCTATTTTTTTTTTCTTTTTGGAGAACTTTTTGTGAATTTCAATTTTATCATCAAATGAATTTGCAATTTTTTTCTTTCTTATTCTTAATCACACTTTTTAACTTTCACATACCATTTGGAGTCATTAAGGGAAGGCATAGGAATTTTTAATACATTTCTTGTGTCAAGTATTTTAAAGAAATCTAAAATAGTAATGGGTATGGCATTAGTTAAAACATTTGATAGCATGGTTTTAAGTATCGGGTGGGCCATCTATCAGTTTATATTTGAATCATCGGTAATTTCGATTCTGGCAATACTTATGCCATTCTATTCTGTCACAAAATTCGGTAGATTGTCTCCACTGAACGTAATGAATCAATTTACGCTTGAGCAACGTTGAGATTTATTGGAAATTTATTTCAGAAACAAAGACAATTTGGTAGGGAATTGCACGAAAATGTCGTAAAAAATTTACTCACTCAGAAGGCTCAACAACAGTGTCCGGTATACGCAAGTTTATTGCGAAAGTTCGTAAAACTGATTTCATTGTTGATGCTCCAAGACATGAGCGTACTCGTACAGTTCGTACACCCCAAAATATCAAAGCTGTGGCTGAGAGTGTAAGTGAGAATCCATCAACATTTATTTTACTCGTCATCGTTCTCAAGAATTGAACATTCTTTGCTAAAAGATCTCGGTATGACGCCGTTAAAAGTTTAATTGGTTCAAGAGTTGAAGCCGCATGACCACCCGCTTCATTTCCTCCTTGCTAGATAGGCCAACGAGAATCTCCACGATGATATCGATTTTGCCAAAAAAAAAATCATCTTTTCGGATGAAGTTCAATTTCAACTTGATGAGTACATTAATAAGCAAAAATGCCATATTTGGGGCTCAGAAAACCCACACATAGTCTTGCAGAAGCCAATCCACCCACGATGATTTTGCCAAAAAAAAATATCTTTTCGGATGAAGCTCATTTACATCTTGGTGGGTACGTTAATAAGCAAAATTTCCGTATTTGGAGTTTAGAAGACCCACACGTGGTCTTATAGAAGCCAATTAACCTTTCACGAGTGGCAGTTTGGTGCGACGTTTGGAACGGAGGCATCATTATCCCATATTTCTTTGAAAATGAGGACGACACAAAAATTATGGACAATGGAAACACCTATCGCACCATTACAAACTATTTTTTGTATCCGCTATTCATGGTATTGATGTGAACGATGTTTGGTTTCAACAGGATGGAGCAACTTGCCCTACATCTCATGCCACAATCGATTTATTGCGTTAAACATTTGATGGTCGCTTAATAAGCTGAAATGGTGATGTCCATTGGCCCGCAAGAAGTTGTGATTTGACACCGTTAGACTATTTTTTGTGGGGCGCTGTTAAAGAAAAGTGTTGTGCTGACAAACCAGAGAAAAAGTGCACGAAACCTGGTCCGATCGAATGAGGTACTGGGAGGCCAGCTGCGGCAGCCATATGAATGAAATAATATTGCACAATTTACACAATTGGCATAATTTTAACCAATACTTTTGCAAATATGCTAAGGATTTCATACCCAATACTGAAGCTAAAACTGATACTCGTATGGACAAATTATTTTATTGCTAGAGGCCTCCAATGCTGACCGTAACCAGTTACTTCTTAGGCTGACAACTTTTAAAAGATTCCGTTACGAAGCCTTGTATTTATTTATGGTTTTTAAAGAATTGAAGTCCACATAAATCAATTCGAATTTGAATTTAAAAATTTTAATAAATTTAAATACGCTTAAAAAGGCAATAATACAATTTGTTTTTTACAATTTTCCAACACATTTATATTTAATTCATATAGTACTTAGAATATAAATATTTAAATATATGTGTGTATATTATGCATTCAACTTACCAAAAATAATTGCTTTTAAATCCTTTAAATATTAATTGTAATATTTAAATAGGCTGCAGCTTTTTGGTTTCAATAAAATTAAATTTTTACAGCAAATGTATGATATCGAAGGGATTTAAATCTGTAAAACAAAAAATAGAAATAATTTATAAATTAAAATTAATTAAATATATATTAATATAATAAGTATCGTATATTATTGTTGTTTATTGATAGAATTGAAAAAAAACACAATTAGATAGGCAATAAATGAGCAATACTATTCGCTGCGTAGAAAGAAAACAACAATATTTTCATAATCTAGGGGAAGTCGCCGTAGTCTAGTAGTCGACTTATTAGACGTGAGGCCACGATTCAAACAGACCCCAGGTCAAACATCTCCAACTAAACGAAATATGAAAAAATATTTCTTCGGCAACTTCCTCTCAGCAGTCTTCTGGCAAAAACTCTGAGAGTAAATAAAAAATAGACATACAAAATGTTCTCAAAAATCTGTCGTTCATTGTAAACTTTAAGCTGTAGTAGACAAACACTAAACACACAACATAAGTGTCTTGAGAAACTAGATTGTAATCCTGACTGAAGGATTGTCATGACCAACTATGTATGTATGTATCAGAGGTAAACAATGAGTATTCAAAACGATGCACTATGTGGCATTTTACATTAGCCAAAATCGGCACCTTCTGGTGTAGGCTAGGATCTAGGATTAGGATAGGCGGGTATCTAAACCAGTAAAATTGTCGCATTTGGCGCACAGAAAACCCGCACGCATACATTGAAAAGCCGACACACCCAAAACGAGTCACTGTTTGGTGCGGATTTTGGTCCAGAGGCATAATTTGGCCATTTTTATTCGAAAATGACCAAGGAGTGGCCGTTACAGTCAATGGCGATCGTTATCGGGCCATGTTGAACGAATTTTTGTTCACAAAAATTGAAGAGGAGGATATTGGCAACATTTGGTTTCAACAATACGGCGCTACGTGCCACACAACCGAAGCTACACTCGATGTTTTGCGCCCTGTTTTTGAAGATCGCATTAACAGCCGCAGAGCTGATGTCGTTTGGCCACCTCGGAGCTGCGATTTGACACCATTGGACTATTATTTGTGGGGTGCCGTCAAAGATAAGTGTTACGCCGACACACAATCAATATTGTGCTTAAAAATTGGACCGATCGTGTAGCCAGCCGAGACAGCCATTTGAATGAAATTATTTTCAATTATTAACCGAAAGGATTATACTTTCATATAAAAAGAGAAATTTGAGAAAATATTCAGTAGTTTTTTGTTAAGCATTTTCAAAAAAAAGGTATTTGGCGGACCCTTTAGTATATAATATTTTCTGACAATATTTTATAAAACTTTCAGTTAATCTTTGCAAATCAACGTCAATAAAAATTTTTCAATACGAACCCTCTTGCGTGACAGACCCTAGGACTCAATTTATTTGAAATATATAGGGACTATCTCCTATATTATAATTATTATTGGGTGGGCTTAAATTTGAACCATCGCACTATGTGGCATTTACCCTGAAAAGCAGGCCAAAAAGGCAAAAATGAATTTAAAGAAATTTAAGAAACTGAGTATGCAGTTCGATAGACAGCAAAATTCTGCATTATGTAATGAATTTTCACGACTTTAAGTTGAGATTTGTCGATTTGAGACGATGTCAAAGTCAGGAAAGTGAAGAAAATTAAATGCGTTTTAGGCGTTTTTTTGAAATTTTAATAGGTTTATATGATATTTTTTTGTGGCTAAACGAATAGAGGTTTTATATTGATTTTTTTTTATTTGAAAGGTATGAGCAACTGCTACTTTCAATTTTATATATATATATATATCTCATATATTAATGTTAAAATTATTCGTTCAATATTTAAAAATATTAAAAATTTCACATTTTTTTATCCTACCCAAAAAAAAAAAGATAAGGATTTTAAAGGTGAAAGTAGTTTTTAGTAGTTCAATGTTATATACCACAAGAAAATATGAACTCTCTACATTCCGGAACAAAAAGAAAAGATTGCGCAAATTTGCGCAATTATTTTTGGCGATTTTTTGAAAATTTTACTTTTTTTTAAAAATTAAAAAAATTAGACGCAGGCAATAAAGCCATATGGCGTACGAATTATGCGCGGAATTTCAGTAGAAGCGATACCAATCGAGATGTCCTGAATAGATTACTTTTAAGCAGTGACCCTTTTATAAGCTGCAGTACACAAAAATCGCGAAGGAATAGAAAAGCATTTTCATCAGATTAAGTTACTCCTTCCTGACATTGATGATTAAAATGATAACGATTTTAACGATTGTAGTTGGTTTCACTTTTTAAGTATTAAATAATGTAAAATAAATATTATGAATAAATATTAATTATCATAGAAGTTTAAAAACTTAATTACATATGTGTATCGACTATTATAACACTATGAGATGTATGTTAGATTGTCTTAATGGACCGTATGTGGTACCTAGGGGCACTTATGATCCGATCATTATAAAATGTGATCAAAAATGATTCACATTCATATTAAACATGTTCATGTCGAATTTCATCGAGGCAATAAAATTTTTAAGCCAATTATAATCGTTAAACATACTTTCTTAAGGGGCCCTATTTTGGACCAAGGGGCAATTATGGACCGAGCATAACAAAATTTGGTAATATGATTTAGATTTATAAAATACACGTTCATACCGAATTTCATCACGATACCGATGTTTTTAATCATCCATAATCCATTTATAAGCGCAAACGTGAATTTCTAAAGGGGACTTTATATGGGAACTAGGGTCAAATGTGATCCGATTTTCACCAAGCATTACAACATTATTTCTTAGTACACAAAACTAATCCATGCGAAATTTTATCATGATTGTTGCATAATTACCATAATTATTTGTAAATAAGTAGGTCCCGCCACTCTTGTGTAAAAATTAACACACACAACATAAGTGTTGTGAGAAACTAGATCGTAATCTTAGCTGAAGGGTTGTAATGATCAATTATATCTGTATGTATGTGAAGATTCCCTTTTTAGCTGTCTCTTGGACAACAGAACCAGTAGAATCCATGAATTGACTTTGAGGCTGCATGTTTTGTTGAAACATTTGTGGCATACGGATGGATAAAGAGCAGATAAGAGCCAAGAGTAAAGTAAGGTTTTTGGTCTCAAAAGTAAAAAATTCCCAGCCCAAAGTTAATTTTGCGGGTATTTTCTAAGTGGAAATCTATGACCTTGAGAGATGTGTTTAATTTAAATTGGATAGGAGGTACAAAGGACGTAGTTTTCTTGGGAAGCCGATTCAGATAGGTTGGAAAAATAGAGTCGGCCTTTTCGTTTTGGGCGTTTTCTAAATGGAAGTCTGTGACATTGAAAGAAGTGTTTAATTCAAATTGGATAGGAGTTACAAAGGACGTACAGTTAGGGACAAAATTGTTCACAAAAAGTAAGATTAAAGGTATATCTAGAAAAAAAATTTGTACAAACTTAGGTCTGGAAACCCATTTTGTGTTATGTAGTCTGGCGCAATGTTGTTTATTGTATGGCAACATTTTTTTGGAGTACCGTTACTCTTTTACTAAAAACAAATTAAACAACTATATCCAGGTGTGTGAACATTTTTGACCCTCAGATCTTTTTCTCAATTTTTAAAAAAATAAATAAGCAAAATTCGTAATTTTTTTAAGAACGTAAGTAAAGGACATTATTTAAATTTATTTAAATAAAATTAAAATTAAATAAAATAAAATTAAATAATTTATTTAGCCTTTTATAATGGGAAAAGCGAAGACTCCCCTATTGAAACAAAATGTGACTAAAGACATAGTGGAAGGTGTCCCATATCGCGAAATCGATAAAAAATATAATATATCAATGGGGTTAGTTAATAAAATAAAGAATCAGAATAGTTTAAACTCCACGGGAAATAAATATGGTCGTCCCAAAGAACTTTCGCTTGCCGATGCTCGAGAAGCTCGTGGATTGATTGTGGCTGGTGAGGCTAATACAGCTGTTGACGTCACACAAATACTCAACCAAGAGTATAGTTTAAACATAAGTTCCAAAACCGTTCGAAGATGTTTAAAATCCAGCGGCCTAGCGCCAAGAACAAAACTTAAAAAACCTTATTTAAGCGAACAAAATCGAAAAAGCGGTTGGCTTTTACAAAAAAGCACGAGCATTTTACGACAGACGACTGGATGAAGGTAACTTGGTTAGATAAAACAAAAATCAACCGTATTGAGTCTGATGGGCGCCAATGGACATGGGTTGATAAAACAATTGGAGTCCAAGAGCGAAATATTACAAGCATAATGAAATTTAGAGATGGATCTTCGATGGCTTGGGGCTGCTTTCGTGGAAACTAGTTGGGTGTACTACTCCGAATAACTGGCAGAATGTATGCCAAAGATTACATTACAATCCTTGAGGACTCATATATGCCAAGTTTGGATATATTTGGTTCAGAGCTGGGTCAGGATGACATCTTCATGCAAGACAACGACCCGAAGCACACTGCCGGAATTACTAAAAAGTGGTTTGAAGAAAGGATGAAACTTTTAGATTGGCCACCCCAGTCTCCGGATTTAAATCCGATTGGACACCTTTGGTCAATATTGAAAAGGAAAATATTGGCTAAAAAGACCCAGCGAAAACCATCAATGAACTTTGGGAGCGTTCTATCGACGTGTGGGTAAATATTAACCCACAGGTGATAATAAATCTTGTAAATAGTATGCCAAAACGAATAAAAGGCGTTAAAACTGCAAGAGGGGGCACACGAAATATTAATAGCCAAAAACGTAAGGATTTTCGCAAGGATCATAATTGTTCACAGCTAACATGTGAAACATTTTTAAATTTAAAAAGTGAATTAATTTTTTTTTGTTAGTTTTATCTTTTTTTATTAAAGCGTAATGTAAAGATTAAAATCAATTTCAAAAATTTCAACAAAAACAATGAATAAGAAAAAGCAAGTTATTTATATTTACTATTGGTTGTTTTGTGAACAATTTTGTCCCTAACTGTATTTCTATGGACAAGGTCTTTTCTAAATCTCAGCTGATTTGAAATTCTGGGCAGGTTGGGGTGATAGCTTTGATACCAAAAGCTCACTTGAGGACGCATAGCGGCCCATTGTGACGCCACAGGTGAAAACAGAGTCTATACTGACCAAGTTCCACCAAACTAGGGAAGGAGAAGAAGTTGGGCTGCACAAAGAGAAGAAAGGCTTTTACCCCAATGATGGGCGTGACTTTTTTGTCAGTTTTTTTCTTTTCATTTAGAATTTAGGGGTCTTAGAGTTCTTAACTTTTATTTTTAAATATGGAGCTACAGTGTCAATAAATTTTTAATAAAATTTTTTTTGTTTTTTCAAATAAATATTTACGGTGACTATGAAGATATTTCAAATACTTTTAAAAATACATATGGAGACCTGAGTACATTAGTAGAGCACTAAAGAAATGATGGTACAAGTAATACAATAATAACAATAACAATAATAATGACAATAATAATAATGATGATGATGTTGATAATGACGATCATTCAATATTACTTTATGCTATTGTAAGTATAGGTTTGTATAGGTTTTCTAACTTCAATATGTGTATATGTATGTATATTTGAATATGTTTATTTTGTGTGTTTTTCTAAAGTATTTGTACATATTGGTGTATGTGTTTATTGGTATTTGTATTGGTATTTATAGTAAGGAAAAAAATTTAAATGAATCCATAAACCACCAGACTGTTAAGGACCAAGGATATAGACAGCGTTGTCGATGTAGCCATAAAATGTCCAACTGTGATAAATGTTTTGTTGTTTGTTTTTCATTGTTTTTGTTAAATGTGTAGAATATAAGAATAGAATAGAAAACAATAATAATAATAAAAAGTATATGTTTGTTATTATTTGTTTTTAGTTTTTAAGATTTATTTTTGCATGATAAGTTATTCAACATTTTTTTGTTTTTTAACAACAGTGGGTCTATTTTTCTATTATAGTGTGTGATTACTTTTGTATAAAACTGTAGGTGTTTCTTATAAACTAAACGAGATTTATTGGAAAACTAAACAAATGTATATAAAAATAAATTTTGTTGTCCTTAAGTTAGTATTTAAAAATAGAAAAACGAATTTATTTTCTCTAAATTGTAGCATAAAATATAAACAAACAAACTTAATTGAAGATAAATATGTAAGGTTTTTATAAAAAATAATAAACGAGTAAATGACCATAACATTTTATGAAAACAAACTATTTATTAAAGTAATGATATGATTAAAGCAAGTTGGATTATCTATATATTTTTTAAACTATAAAGAGTACGCAAATACAGTATTTAGACGTTCACATTCGGGTAGATTTATTTGGTCACTTTAAATTCAAATAAAATGGCATTGATTTGCACTATTAGTAGAGTTTTTTTCTAGCCCAATCCAGATAGTCTCTACTACATTTTGACCTAAGCCACTAACTTCAATTCCAAAAGGCATGTCAGGAAAGT
The DNA here is from genome assembly GCA_936449025.2 of Sarcophaga subvicina. Classification (NCBI taxonomy): domain Eukaryota; kingdom Metazoa; phylum Arthropoda; class Insecta; order Diptera; family Sarcophagidae; genus Sarcophaga; species Sarcophaga subvicina. The sequence continues at coordinate 29,701,900 of OW388084.2, forward strand.
CTATTATGCGTTAAGGCAGTTAATGGTTAGTGACAGATTGTGTGACGGCGGTCTGTTTCTCCCCTTATCTGCAGAGGAGTGACTCCTTTTTAGGCAATGTACCTTAAGAACAGAGAATACATAGAGAATGAAAAAAATCAGATGTTTCGCTATCCTTCGTTATACTTTGTCCAGCTCAACTTAGCAGTTGAACAGTTTCTCTTTTCTACCCAGAATGTGTTTCTTAAGGAGTGTAATTTTTTCTTTCATTTTTTCTTTATCTTCAGTACAATCGTAATCATGGGGATTCCTATGCTAGGATCACAAAATGGGTTTTTATTGTGGTACCCGCCACAAAATTTCGGGGTATTGCGTATGCTCAGGGGCTTAACTAGCTGGGATCCTTAAACACCATGTCATTTTCCGGCGAAATAGTTTATATTTGGAAATAAAATTAGACGTTGGTATGGTGTTTGAAATACTACGTTACTGAGCTAATCATGAGGATAGTGATGACTTGTGCCTGGAATATACTGCAGAGATCTTTCAGTCAGTACGAGTGTCTTAACTCCAGCAGCTCTGTTTATACGCTACAGCACGTTCAACGTACATTGCTTTAAGATCTTAGAGATAATTTCTCTTCGTATTCCAGTAGCACTTATCGAGATAACTGTGGCTAAGCACCAGCCACCGGGATGATGGCAGATTTTTTTCTGCTCAACAATTGGGTCCTATCAACTATTACGCCACATAGCTAAGATGTGACGAAATGCTTCAGGTCTTATATTTTACCACTGGCCTGTTTTTTGATAAAGAGAGCTACATAAAATATTCAGAACCTTTTGAGGATATTCCGCTTCCATAAGAGTTTGAAATCAGGCATTTGACCGTAGGGAATTGTTTTGATGTGGACCAATTTTCTTCGCTCTACTTCGAAAGGATTTAATTATTTTTAAGACCAACACTCAGAGGATGCCCCTACTCATGCATTGCATTGTATTGGATCTAGGAAAATATGTTTTGGGAAGAAGAAAAGAGAGAGTAATGTATGTGGACACTATATTAGAATCTCTTTATATCATAAATAACAGGAAAGACTTCTGCAGGTACGGAGTTTCACATACGGATATTCCTGCTAGAGAACGAATTTTGTCTGTAATGAATATACCCGACGAGAAAGACGAGTGATACGTAGGAATACATGATTTTCTGGAAACAAGTCCCCTTATTTCGCGCGAGCAAAATCCGTTGAAGTAGAGATAGAATAGTGAAAGACAATCATTACAAGAGTTATACCGCTCTGAGCATTTCAGAGTTCATGTCTGAGGCAGTATATAAATAATCAGCATAACTAACAAGCCGTTTTTCATGAGCTTCATGAGTTGATTGTGCTGGAGAAAGTTCCCTAGCAACCGAGCAGTTTTGAAGTGTAGTTTCTACATAATCACGGCGTTGCACAATTTATGATGAAATGAATCTCGTATTTAGGACAGTAACCAACAATTTTATTTTTTTCATTTAAATTTAATCTTCTTGAGTGGAATCCTTTATACGAGCATTTTTTCGATATTTTACAGAACAACTGATGACGAAGCACTTCAAATGAAATCAATGAGGACCAGCTACAGCATGATAAATGGACTATTCAGCTGGTAAGTGGAAGTAACAATCGAATGTGGATTCACATTCATATTTAGTTTAACGTTAAAGAGTGTTATAACCACTATCTAAACTACGGATTTGCTTTTATTTCTGCATAGCCGTTCTTCAGTGCTTATGTTAGGTTAGGTTAGAGGACGTGTACTTGTCAATTAAGACAAGTACAGTACCCGGAGGTCGAATTGACCCATTGTACAACGTCCTAGTTTCTCACACCGCTTATGTTGTGTGTGTTAATTTCATACATGAGATTTTTGAGAAACTTTTTCATGGAAATTTTATTTACTCTCAGAGTTTTTGCCAGAAATCTGCTGAGAGGATGTCGCCGAAGAAATACTCTTTGCAATTTATTTTGACGTCAGGCCTGGAGCTCGAACCCTGGCTTTTCGTCTAATAAGCCAATACATTACCTATTAGACCAGTGCTTATGTTACTATTCATTTATTTTCGAAATATATGGCGTATACGTAATATTATCATTTTATGAAATATTAATCATACGTCACGTTTCTTAAGTATTATACCGAAAAACACAGAACGAAATAAAATTGTACACGATTTTCAATTAAGCTCTTCAAGAAAAAAATAGGATTCCAAAATATTTGGTTGTAATAACTTAGTGCGATTAAAATACTAGTCTCGGCAGCCACCACAATGGGCCTAAGTGGGACCTTTTCATTCGAGGGATTCGTCTCTTAACCTAACCTAGGAGGAGGTTTGTCCACACTTATTGTTTTTTAAAGAAATGCCTGAAAACTAAAGGCTGGTGCTCACAAATATATTCGATTTAAAAATTTTAAACCAAAGAAAGTTTCCATAATATTTTGTTTTATAATATTTTTAAATAATATTTAAAAAACAGTTACGAACTACTTTTTGTTATTCACAACGGGTTCTATATTATGTTAGTTTTAATTAAATGAAATGCTAACTTTTTAAAAGAATGTAAAAAATAATGCGTAATACAATGGAAAGCATAAGTGGTTGATGGGTAGAGTGTTGGCTGTATAACATTTTTATTTAAAACAATATCTCAAAAGCAAATGTTTTCGTGAATGTATGTGTACTAAGAAGCATACCTAAAATATATTTTTGTTAAGTTTGGTTGCTAATTTAACAAAAAAAAAAAATATACCTTTACTAATATTGTGTAGAATTTTTGAATTTTTGTAGAATTTTTTGAATTTTTGGCTTTTCTTAGTGCAAAACTTCTCGAATAGTGCTATGCCGCAATCTACAGAATTTATACCTACACCTCTAAGAGAGTTCTACAGAGAGTTCTGCAAATTAAAATTATGATCTGAGGATGAAAGATGTTTAACATTATAATTATCAGATGAAAAACTAAAAAGCAATTCTCGAGAAAAGTGTGATGAATAATGATATACCCTGGCCATTAAAAAAAATTGCCATCTTTCCTTTCTCCGATAAAACTTTATCATTTTCATTTTCCCAGAAAATAGTAAACATTCGGGAATAAAATTTGCACGTACATATGATGCTTGAAATATTGTGCTACTGAGCTAATCATATGGATAGTCATGACTTTTGTCTAGAATATCCTGCAATGATCCTTAAGTGGGTATGAGTGTCCTGCTCTCTTTATACACCACATCTCTTTTTCCATTCAAATCCGAATTATGGCTGTATATTTCCATAGCATTGTAAAAGTGATTTCTTTTCATATTCCAGTAGTACAGAAAAATGCTTCCTGTATTCAAACACAATGGACTGTATGAATAGGAGTCACCTTCTGAGCGTTTGTCAAAAAAACCAACATTTTACTGCTGTTTTTCTAGTGTAAACTTGAATTTGTTAGCAGCCTGCCATGCTGCAGTCACCGTATTCTAGTAAGTAGTGTGTTGGCTTATTAGACGTGAGCTCACGGATCAATCCCCAACAGATTCCTGGCAAAAACTCTGGAGAGTAAATAAAATTGCCAGAGTCGCCGTAGTCTAGTAAGTAGTGTGTTGGCTTATTAGACGTAAAGACAGGGTTCGAGCCCCAGGCCAGACATCAAAACAAAATACAAAAAGTATTTCTTCGGCGACTTCCTCGCAGCAGATTTCTGGCAAAAACTCTGAGAGTCAATAAAATTGCCATGAAAAAGTTTCACAAAAATCTGTCGCTCGGAGACTTTAGGTCCCACCACTTATATATAAAATTAACACACACAACGTAAGTGGTGTGAGAAACTAGGACGTTGTACAATGGGTCAATTCGACCCCCGGATACTGTACTTGTCTTAATTGACAAGTACACGTCATCTAACCTAACCTTTTCTAGTGTAAACTTGACATATTTGTCAGCAGCTTACCATGCTGCAGTCACCGTAGTATAGTAAGTAGTGTGTTGTCTTATTAGACGTGTGTTCACTGTTTAATTCCCAACGAAAAGAAGTATGAAAATATATTTCTTTGGCGACTGTCTCTCAGCAGATTCCTGGCAAATCTCTGAGAGTCAATAAAATTGCCATAAAAAAGTTTCTCGGAATTCTGTCGTTCGGAGCCGACTTTAAACTGTGTAGGTACTCATGTATAAAATTAATACACTCGACATAAGTGTCGTGAGAAACTAGTTCGTAATCCTGACTGAAGGGTTGTAATGACCCATTATTTATGTATATATTTGTCTGCCATGCAGTTTTAACGTTTCCTAAAATATTTTTGAAAAGCAATAATTTCCAGACATCAGTGAAATTTTCACAAAAGAGTGTGAGGTGTTCCGTCGACCAAGCTATAAAGTAGCTTAATGAGAATAATATTTCCAACCACCTACCAACAATTTATAACCGAACATCCTTTAATGTTTACATTGGCTGCCTTCCAAAATGTTAGTTGCTTTGTGTTTGAACAACGTATCGTGTTTCATAATGCCGCTGTACAAAATTTATACAATGTATTCTATTTCAAAACGTCGTCAATGTGTATTTTTAACGCAGTCAAAAAGCAATCAGACATCGTATTTATAGTTGATGCATTGTTTGGTTACTTTGCATATCTACATAGTTTATATACTGTAGTAGAACTGCATACAAACTTTGTATTGATACATTTTGGAAGGCAGCTATTTTCCTTATCTAGGGACACCCATACAAAGAACTGTAGATTTTTCAAGCAACATTTCAAATCAACAAAATTTCTGCATCGCATAATATTCGCCGTTAGTCTAGTAGGTATTATGTTGGCTTTTTAGATGTGAGGCCATGATTGAAACTACAGTTCAGACATCTCCAATAAATCGAAATCTGAAAAAATATTTGTTGACTTTCAGCAGAAAACTTTCAGAGTACATAAAATTGCCATGAAAACATTCTCAAAATATCTATCGTTCGGAGTTGACTTTTAACAGTAGGCCCCGTCACTCATGTATAAAATTAACACACTCGACATAAGTGGAGTGCGTAGCTAGGTTGTAATCCCGATTAAAGGATTATAATGAACATTATGTCCTGCATCAGTTATTTGTAAAATCTTGTATTATTAGGAACTAGGAAGATGTCTACCATATAACCACTTATGTTTGCCACTGTATACATACTTGTATTAATTTTTTTTTTAATAGAAAGGACAATTAAATAAAAAAAACTTTATACGAAACTAAAAACACATACACGTTTAACAACAAATGAAATATAATTAAAGATAAACAAACAAAAAACATGAAAACAAAAGAAAACCTAATTTTAATACAGCATATACAGCATGTACACATAAACAACAATCAAATCAAATTGTAAAAAAAAACAACAACAATAGTAGAGAGATAGAGAGAACAAAAGAAAAATACTCAAATACTTGTTAAGTTAAGTTTATTAAATGAAAGCAAAAAATATTGAAATGAATTTGTGGTTACCTCTGATCTGCATTTATATAGAAATGTATGTATGTTTGTATACGAGAGCAATAGAAGAGAGAGAGAGCGGGAGACACACACCAAAAGATAGAAAGATGAAGAGCAATTTGTATGTGTTTGGTATGCCATAAACAAGGACACATTGTTTTTAATTATATTTTTTATGCGTATGTATATGGAGTAGCAGTGGTAGTAGTGGTGATGGTGATGATAGTCGTAAATTATAACAATTTATAGAGCAGCATATCATTGTTGTTATTGTTGTTGATATTTTCATTATGTTCGGCAGTTTTGTTTAGGTTTCGTTGTTTTCAAGATTTATGTTGTGTATACAGATTGTGTGGGTGTATAAGTGTTTGTAGTTTACCAATATCCATGTCGCATAAGAAATCATTAAATATTGTGCAGCATTATGAGATGCATTGCGTGGTGTTGTATTATGTATGTTGGTAGTTGTGTGGTATTAATTGTATTTAAATACAGTTTATTGGTTTAATACGTGCGTATGTATTTATAAGTGTATTTGTTTTTATATTTATTCAAGCATAAGTGCAAATGAAATATTGAACAACCACATACAAGGCGCATTCATTATAAGGTGAGAGTATTATTACAATAAGTACAACAACACAAAAACAACAGGGACTTTTTGTTGTTGAGAAATAGTAATGTTGTCAAAGACAGCTGACTTAAGAATGACGATGGGAAGAAAAATGTCAAACAATTTTATAAAAATTGTTAAATTAATGACGATGGGAAGAAAAATGTTAAAAAAATTTATAAAAATGATTATGAATTCAATAAATTACTTAATGTCATTTATTTATTTTAAATATATATATAGTGAATTTATTAATTCGTGCATAATCAAAAATATATATGTTTTCGCTCCAATCCATGTGTATTTAATTAAATTTGATGATATGCAGTTTAGAGCTTAACAGCAACGTCAACGATTTTAGAGAAATTGCTCATGTGGAAATTGTGTTTGACTTCAAAACAAACATATGAAGTGTGGTTCAAAAATGTATGTATTAACGTTTTTATTTCACACATGCCCGACACAATGGATGTCTGTCCACACTGGATGCCTGTCCACGCCTGTATGTTATTGAATGTTTATCGAAGGCTGTCCTTCACTATTCTTGCATTATATATCTTAGGCTTCCCCTAACGAGAAATCTCGTCTCATACTGCGCTTTATTGATATTCTTCTGAAGAGGTTATTAACATGTGGAGATAGCGTTTGAAAAATGGATGTCACTTACGGCATACCAGCTTCTGTAGGTGGCCTTATTAGACGAGAGGCGACGGTCAGTCATTTCCAATAAAAGGCATATGAAAAAATATATTTTCGGTGATTGCCTCCCAATAGGTATCTGCCAAAATCTCTGAGAGTAAATTAAATTGTCATTAAAAAGTTTCTCAAAAATCTGTCGTTCGGAGTCGACTACTACGACTAGGTCCCGCCACTCATGTATAAAATTGACACACACAACATGAGTGATGTGAGAATCTAGGTCGTAATCCTAACTATGGGGTTGTAATGACAAATTATGTTATGTATGTAAATAAAAAAATTTATCTCTTTTGTTAAATTTTCGATGGTTCTTAAAAGAACCGGTTTGGGTCTGTTGCTCTTGAAACAGGCCATACTAGCATTTTTCATACTTGTAAAATTTATATTTATTAATTTGTTTAGAGAACATAAAATTTCATGTAAACTTACTCTGTAACTTCTGGGTATTCCTGGGAAGGCTGATTGAGGTCATACACTTGAGGTAATCTGTGTTATATATAATTAGATATTGTTATAAGTTAAAAGTATTTATACATACCCTGCCAAGACATCATTCTGTTGATTCTGCATGACAGGGTTCAGCATTTGGCATTAACCTATAGTTTCGACCTGCAGTTATAACCTGCGTCTGCGAAAAATGATCAATACATAGACAGGAGTTCGGTTCTACAGCAATTCCGCATATAGCGCTCCATTTTTGAATCCTTTTTTCGCACTTTGGTACGCGAAAAGAAGGTCTATTTATTTTGCTTAATTGTTTTTTGCACACTACACAATTTTTCATTTTCACTTCTTACAGCACTGATCTATAAACAGTTACAAATACTTTAACGTAAAATTAAAACATATTTAAACAAACAAAAATAAAAAACACTTCAAAATTGTTAAATGTAATTAAATATAACATAAAAATATACATAATTATAATTATTTTAAATTAATTTTTAGAAATACTGAAAATTCTAAACCTACCTGACAATTAGAAAACACGTAAATGATTTTAAAAGAAAAAGAAGAAAAACATACAAACTTCTGACACAATAACAAAAACGAAATTGATTATCAAAACAAAATACACAAAAACCAAAAATTTTTTGATATTGTTACTTGCTATCAGCTGGTCTTTCGCTCTCACCGTATAATGAATTCGCCTTGCGCACATATGTATGCGAAATAAAACAAGCAAATGAAAACGCAAAAAGAAAACAGAGAGAAATAAAAAGTTTTTCATTGTATTGTTATAGACACACATATGCACACACACGTTTTATTATAAAAGAGCGGTTTGCATTAACTGTAAGCAGTTTTAAAAAGAAAAAGAAAAAAGAATGAGAACAAGAAAAAGAAAATGAAACAAACTTCACTGATTAGATTTTCTGTAAGCGTTCCAAGCAAGAAGAAAAAATACAAAAAAACAAACGAACGTTGGAGCAAAAAATGAAAATAAAACAAACAAACAAAACAAACCCAGTAGAACAAAGGAAACAATTACAAAAGAAAAGCAAAATTCAAATCAAAAGAGAAGGAAAAAAGGAGAGAAAAAAACAACAAGTAAAACAATGGCCGAAATGATTAAAAGCACGTTGTTGTTGTTGATTTTTTTTTATGAGTTTTTGTTTTGTTATTTGTTGTTGTTTATTTGCAATGGACGTGAGTTATTTTATGTTTTTGGTTTGTTTATTTATGTGTGTTTGTATGTTTGCAGTATAAAGTTTGTGGACAAATGTTTGTGTGGATGTATGTTTTCACAATTTAATGGCGTGGAAAACAGGATGGTTATGGTTGTTGTTGGTTGGTTTAATTTTTATTTATTTTTTTCGTTTCAGTTTTTGTATTTTTTTTTTGAGGATTAATGTTGAATTGAAAGGATTTTATTTTTGTTTTTTTATGTCCAAATCAAACAAACAATGTTGTGATAGTGGTTGTTGTTGGTTTTAGAGTAGGTAGTTGAAGGTGAGAGGATATGAATGAGAAAAACAAAATAGAAATAGAAAGAATACAAACAATATGATAAAGAGGTTTTATTTAAAATTATTTTTCATATTTTTTCTTCGTTTACAATAAGATTACAGTTGTTTTGTTGTTGTTTTATTTTGTTTTTGTAAATTTAATACTACAAAAATTAAGTTTTTTAAAGTTTTTTCTTTTGTTTTAAGTTTTTTTTTCGTTTTGTTAAGCCGTAACCACTAAAAAGCAAAATTTAATGCAAAAAGCCATTTTAAATAGACACCAAAAATGATTATCTTTAAATAAATTGTATTGGAAAAATATAATGATCATGGTTAAACGAGAAGAACATCTATTTATCTGCCTTTTCTATACATTTTTGCCCTTCGGATAAGGGCAGAACGGCGCAAAAAATATGGCCAAGGCCATATAGGAGGCGCACGGCGACTCTGCTTAAACTCAAAAGAAGCAGCCTCAGCGCTGTTATCGGGGTTATTACGGAGCATTGTATCATAGGAACGCATGCGAGGCGTATTGGTCTTGGACACCTCGCGAATGATTTCTGCAGAAGCTGTGGAGATGAGGAAGAGGATGAAACTATTCTTCACCTACTGTGCAGATGCCCGGCACTTGGTCAGAAGAGAAAGAGACACCTGGGTGCCTATTACATGGAGGACCTAGATGAACTGTCATGCATGGATATTGGCAGTCTGAGTCGCTTCATCGAAAGTTCCGAGTGGTTCCTGGAATAGGGGAGAATGTGAAACTGTGGTATCACAATGTGCCCTATTGTCGGCCTAAGTGTGTCCGCTCAAACTCCATTGAGAGGACAGCCACTTCTACCTACCTACCTACCTATACTTTTTTTGTAACTCATACAATACATTTTATATGGTGGAAATACATTGTTTCTGAGTAGTAGTGTTTGAAATCAGTTCATAGACAATTATAGGAGGACGATAGATTTGATCGTTTGAAGTGAGAATTTAATGGAAATCGAAATTTATTGAAAAGCCTTGCAGCCATTATATCCTACACGACTGCATACTGCAATACAAGTTAAAATATATTTGGACGTGACTTATAGTGACTTTGAAGTTTTGTTTCAGTCAAATTATGGTCAAGATATTAACACGTTCGACCGCTGTTTCGAATCGTTCATCAACTTTTCACAATATACCCTAAAATTAAACAGAATTCTTATATTTTTGAATGCATACCCGAACTATATCGGGTGGGCAATCTCTTTGAATCCGGTAATACTTATATTATTCTATTCTGTCTTAAAATTCAGTATATTATCTCCGCTGAACGTAATGATTTACGCTTCAGCAGCGTTGGACTTTATTTTGTCAATGAGAAACTGTACGATGATGTCGATTTTGCCAAAAGAAAAAAATACTTTCCCATGAATCTCATTTTTATCTTAATGGGTACGCTAAATTTTCCAGATTTTGGGCTCAGAAAATTCGCACGTAGTCTTACAGAAGCCATTGCACCCATTGCGATGAGGACGGTGCAACCATTACGGTTAATGGACACCATGATAATCGATTTTTTTGTACCCTCTCTTCATGGTATTGATCTGAACGATGTTTGGTTACAACAGGATGGTGCAGCTTACCGTACATCTCATGCCACAATCGATATATTGCATCAAACGATTGATGGCCGTTTAATTAGCCGAAATGGTGGTGTCAATTGGCCACCAAAAAGCTGCGTTTTGATAACGTTGGACTACTTTTTCTGGGGCGCCGTTAAAGAAGAGTGTTATGCTTACAAACCAGAGACAAGTGAGTATTTGAAGGCCAACATTCGTGATACCATTGCCGAGATACGAGCCCATAGATTGGAAAAAAGTGCACGAAAATTGGTTTGATGGAATGAGGTACTGTGAGGCCAACTGCGGTAGCCATATGAATGAAGCGATATTCCATTTCTAACCGGAACAATTGTAGTTCACAAAAGGAAAAATAAATTTGGCAAAATTTCAAACCGTGTTTGTTTTCATTGACATTTTAAATTCAAGCTTTTAAATGGCCCGCTCTATACTATGCTAGTTTAAAGGAAAGTTTATTTTGCCATCATGCCCAGAAATTGCAAAACAAACCACTGCGAATACAATGAAGAGACAAAATTTAACGAAAAAGTGATAGCAGTGAAGCTGATTTCAATCCAAACTCTTTGGTGATTTTGACTTCATTATTAACTGGACGGCATTTGAAACCGCTTTCGACTCCGGTTTTATAACAAAAATACCAAAAAGAATATATTTTGAGAATACCTTTCAACTTCCAAAGAACATCATCAAAGCAATCATTGATGATTCAACATCGTATTATAATGTCGACTGTGAAATATTTTCAGATTTTCACTTAAATTAGCCGATTATTGTAATGTTATACAGACGGAAATAGTGGCTATAAAATCAACCGTGAAATAAATTCAGTATTAAGAATTGCTAAACTGGAATATTCACATATTTACTGATAGCAAGGCGAACATTAGATCGCTCTAGAGTACGTGCAGCGACTGAAACACTGGCCAAGAAAGCAAAATGTGACTGGAGCAATAGCGTGAAATTATATGGCTTCCTTTACGTTTTTATTTGCACAATGGGACTTAAGAGGTAATGACAAACATAACTCACGCTTTTATCGTAGCTATTTCAACTAGTCATACAAGTAACTTTAAATTCACTTTCTTTAGAAATTCTCCTTTCTTTCAATTAGCTTCACATAGATTTTATTCAGTCACAGTGAAAATTGGACAAATTAATCCACTTACATATATACAGGTCAGACAAACCTGCTATGTGCTGGAGATGAGGACAGTATGATTTTATTAAATCTACCCATAGAAACCTCATTGGAGGTATAATCTAATACTGGCCTAATACACAGCTGATTCTACAAAAACTATCCTCAGCGCCATAAGTGATCAACACAGTTTTGTTCTTAAGTATAAAAAAAGTTCCTTTATCATAAATTGTTGTTTTTGTTTTAACATTTTATAAATAATAAACGTTTTTATTTTTGGAAATATATTCGACTATTCTTATTTACTTTTCTCGCTATCCTAAGAAAATTAATGAAGTCACCGTAGTCTAGTAGGAAGTGTGTTGGCTTATTAGACGTAGCGCCAGGGTTCCAGACATCAGGACAAAATACAAAAAGTATTTTCTTCGGCGACTTCCTCTCAGCAGCTTTCTGGCAAAAACTCTGAGAGTAAATAAAAATTGTCATTAAAAATTTTCTCAAAAATCTGTCGTTCGGAGTCGAGTTTAAACTGTAGGTCCCACCACTCATGTATAAAATTAACACACACAACATAGTAAGTGGACTTAAGTAATCCATGCTTGAGGCGACTGGTAAATTAATTTATCCTGTCAATGACATACGCTTTTCTCGATTGAGTAGTCTTCTTATAGAATGGAAGGTTACAATGGTTCACATATTCTGATAGTAGATTCAGATATACATTATGAAAAAAGTGCTTTTCAAAGTGGGAGACAAGTCGACAGTCTCAACAAAAACAAAACCATCTATTACGTCAATTTTAATCATTTTCAGGCATTTCGTATCTTTCCCTGAATAATGTGTTCTTTTGATTCATACTTCGGTGCATTTTTCATATCGCTTGTGGTCATCATACATCATCATACATCGTATAGTATCTTGACATTGATTGCCTGCAAAACCCTCTGGACACTCACAACTATAGATATTCCAGCCTTCACGGCAGGCGCCACCATTAAAGCATGGCTCTAAGGAACGCAAAGGATTCTTTTGCTGGCAACCGGATATGGTGCCATTATCTGCCATGTAAGAGTTTAAATCCACAAAACGTTCATCTATCCTGAGGTCTGATATACAGCCTACAAAGTCCTGATTTTCAATAGGAAAGTGAGCAGGTATCCTTGGCAGGCCACCAACTTGCAAGGGCCCCATCAAATCCAAGAATCTGTGACAGGTTTCGGTAAGTAAAGAGCAACGTTTATCTAATTTTAAGGAAGTCTGATTGGCGCAATTCCATTTCTCACCCAAGTTGCCAGCCAAAGCAATCGCTGTATCGCAGTTATCCAAAATTAAGATGACCGTGCGATTAAGGTAAACTACCTCCACTTCATGCCACTGGCCATTGGATACCTTGTGTTGCTGACGTATGCTTACCTTCTCAATGCGATCGCCTAAAGAAAACGAAAACGTAACATGACCCTGTACTATTTCCAAGGCTATGAAGTCATGCAATTCATTGTAGCGGCCATTGTACAGCAGCAAACCATTCTCATGCACGGTTTCAAAACGTAATTTCACATTGAAACGATGACGTTGCTTAAGGCTTTCGAACGTAAGGAAGGAATTGCGTGAGAACGAACGCGAACGCAATTCACAGGTGGCTGTATAGGGTGGCGGTTGGGAGCTCAAGTAATTATTCATGCAGGATAAACCAAAATCACAAATGTCTGACATGCAGGGTTTCAGTTTTCGAATATCGTTTTCGCAATTAACACCCGTGTGAGAGGGTGGACAGACAGAAGTGTAGCCATCCTCACGGCGTACACAGGAGCCGCCATTCTCACAGGGATCAGAATAACACAAATCCACTTCGGTGTCACATAAATAATGTTCTTTGCTGCCAGTAAAACCCTCCGGACAGGAACAGGCAAACGTGTTAGCCGGATAAATGGGTCTGAATAACACGGTATCGCTGTGTATAAATTCAGATGCATTGCCGAATTTCAAGACCGCCAAACACTCCTCAAAGTTCAAGCATGGCTCACGTACACATAAATTATCATCGAAAGGCAAAACCTGTACAGTGGCCAGTCTAGCCAGAATGGCTCTGTTCAAGTACACTCTCTCCTGTAAATACTGTGGCGTGTAAAACTCTTCATACGAGACATCTGGCCGCTTGGCCGAAAAGCTGACTTTTAAAATGCGTGACGTAACATCGGCATCATCCTGTATGGAGAAAATGAAAATGTTTTCCTTGGGACAGGGTATTATGGCTGCCAGACCATCCAAAAAGAAGTTCAGCAACGGGGAGAGAAATGCCTCCTCTGTCATTTCGTTGAGTCGGACGGGGACAGAATTAAACAGCATGTCTTCGGTAATCAAACGCACCGCCAACTGCATAATTGCCTTGGCTTCATTAATGCCATCCGTAACGGATACTTCCATGGTTGCAAATTTGGGCACATTTGTATTCAATTGCGGACTGAGACTCAAACCCCCAGAGGTTTGATTTAATCTTATCAAATTGGCATTATTGCCCGACAATATGCGATACGTTAGCTTGTCACTGACATCGGCATCAAAGACTGGTATGCGCCCGATATCGCCACTAGGAAAGTGATCACGGAAATTATTGAATATCACTTGGAAATCTCTTAAGACAGGAGCATTATCATTTACATCGGTTACCAGAATTTCCATATGGGCATCATTACGCAGAGGAGGGCTGGCGGCACGTATCACCAATTCAAATCTCTTGCGATTGGATTCATAATCCAACTCAATCATGGTTAACACTTGAGCTCTTTCACTGCCCGGTCTTGTGACTAAGGAAAAAGCATTTGAATCATCACCACCTATTATGGAATAATGGACCACAGCAATAACACCCTCATCAGGATCATGAGCATGTATCTCCCCTACCACCGAGCCCACGGGAGAATTTTCCGGCACGTATAAAGTAATCTTATCCAAGGGAAAAGTGGGTGGCGAGTCGTTAACATCTTCCAAACGTATTTGTACTTCTACCGTACTGGACATTGGCGGTGAACCCTTATCAACTGCTATGGCTGTCAAGTGGTATATTGCAACACTTTCACGATCCAAACCCTTGTTGGTTCTAATGGTACCCGAGGTGGGATCGATAACAAATAAACCATCCTCTACATCTCTATCGCTTAACAAGTATTTAATGCGTCCGTTTAAACCAATATCGGGATCCGAGGCTGATACCTGCAAAACTGACATGCCCACTAAGGCATCTTCCAATATGGAGGCTTGATACAAAGGATTCTTGAATTGTGGCGGATTATCGTTAACATCGGTGACACTAATCTCTACATCTGTGGTATCACTTAAAGAAGGATTACCACCATCCTTGGCAGTTACTGTAAGCAAGTAGCCGCTGGTAGTTTCACGATCCAGCAAAGCATTGGTTACTATGGCACCTGTCTGGGGATTAATGGAGAATGGATCGGGACAGCTTAAACCATTAATGCTCTCTTCATTCAAAGAATACGTGATTTGGGCATTTATACCCACATCACTGTCGGTAGCAGAAACTACTAAAACCGTAGTGCCAATGGGAGCATCCTCAAACACTGAGGCACTGTAGGGCGCATTTTCAAATATGGGAGCAAAATTATTGACATCTGTTATATTGATATTGACGGTGGATGTGTCAGTCCTACCACCTGAATCGGTGGCAGTAACAGTCAATAGAAATCTCTTCTCCTGTTTGTAATCCAAAGACTGGGCAATGGTAATCAGGCCACGACCATTTTGTGAGGTTATGGCAAAACGTCCCCTAGTGTTGCCCGACGTTATTTCGTAGTGCAAACGTGAATCTTCATCAGGATCGGTGGCCGTAACAGTACACACTGGTGTTCCAGGCGGTTGATCTTCTCCCACATTGGCTTCATAGTATTTCGGATTGAATACCGGATCATTGTCATTGACATCTTGCACCGTGATAACCACTGTGGAACTGGCCGATTTGGGAGGAATGCCACCATCTTTGGCTATAACCTGGAAAGCATAACGACTTTGTTCTTCACGATGCAGCTGCTTAATGGTTTGTATCCAACCCGTACGTGAATGCCAATGGAAAGTTATCGTCTCTTTCTAAAATACTATACTGGATCTCGGCATTTGTGCCCTCATCCGAATCATAGGCCTGTACTCGTATGATATTATAGCCAACGGGTACATTCTCCAAAACCGATTCTTGAAACTGGTTGGTATAGAAACGTGGTGCATTATCATTCGTATCCAAGACATTAACCAATAACTGTGTGGTATTACTGCGCGAAGGACGGCCACCATCTTGGGCTCGTATAACCAAACGATAACTGCTCAAACTTTCATAATCCAAAGGTTTGACGAGACTTACATCACCACTCATCGAATCGATGGCAAACTGGGACTGAGTATTGCCACCTATAATCGCATAACGTATGGCAGCATTATTGCCCTGATCGGCATCGGTCGCACGTATATGAGCAACTACATTATCATCACCCCACTGATCTTCAGGCGCTTGGACGGAATAGGTACGTTCGCTAAATTGCGGATAATTATCATTGTCGTCCAGGATTTTTACTAACACACTGGCTGTGGCCGTTTTACGCTCACTCTGGGCCGAAGCCATATCCGAAGCTGTCACTACAATATTATAACTGTCTGAAGTCTCACGATCCAAAGAGGTCCGTGTGGCAATAACACCACTACGGGCATCAATGCGAAAAATTGGTATTTCCTGGTCCTGTAAAGTGCCGGTGCCATCTGCAAGATATTAAAGTTTGAAAGAAAAGGAAACAATAGTCGTGATAAAGGTTTTCCAATAAGGATGCCCTTATTGGATGCAATTTTCTCTAAACTTAACAGTAATATTTTCACTTACCCGTTACACTTTCTATGCCATACTCAATCTCAGCATTTTTGCCAATATCTTGATCTGTGGCCCTTAAAGTAATGACCGTTGAACCTACCGTTGCGCCTTCCCTTATGGAAGTCTCAAATTGTTCAGCCTCAAACGTGGGACTGTGATCGTTTCAATCCAAAACGTTAACCTGCAAAGTTGTGGTACCCGATCTGGGGCGAAAACTATCATCTGTGGCCACCACTCGAAAGTAAAGAACATCCATTAATTCACGATCCAAAGAAGCCGAAGTGGTAACAACACCCGTACGTGAGTCCACCTTAAACAGCGATTGGGAACGTGAATCCAAAAGTGAAACCATGGAGTATACCACAGGAGAATCCTCTGGATCACGGGCTCTTACAGTGGTCACAGTAGCCCCTGCTGGCTGTTCCTCGAACACTGAGGCCACAGATAAAGCCTGCTCAAAGTAGGGTGACTGATTCCGCAATTCCCTTCTGACACGTCTGGCTATGTCAGTATCATTGAACTCCTGATGATGATAGACAATCTTCAGGCGATGATCGGAGTCCACTATATCATGACGTTCACAGCGTATGTTAAAGGTAATGCTGACCTTCCACATGGACTCGTGTATGCAAACATCACGGCTGGCTACCAAATCACGATTTTGATGTTCGATGGCAAAGCGTTCATCATTCACATCCAAGAAATTGACCTTACAATACTGGCATATGGAACGCGGCAAGAAGGCATTCAAATTGTTAATAAATTGGGACTTTTTCAAGCAGATCTGATTCCATTTGTCGGTCGTATGTATGGCATAAGAGGCATATGTTTCCGAAATCCACTGCTTCGCATCGGTAATGCGGCGATGAAGATTAGTTTCCACCATAAAGGCATCGTTGTTACTGAAACTGCGACGCTTACGTGATAAAACACGATGACGCATTTCATTGTCATAGGCATCACCGAATAGCAAGTCCCCCTCCCGGAAATCATTAAAAGTGTGATTGTGATTATAACTCTCCACAGAATTGCTGCTTATAAGCTCGATTACAGGGGCTGCTCTTCTTTTTCTTCTGCTTGTATAGCCTGTATCCTCTTCCTCATAATGGCGATTGTGAATTTCCTCCTCCACACGCCTATCTTCATTACAAGTGTGGCCCGATATAAATATCCGTATGGGCAGACTATAGTAGTCTATGCTGCGCAAACGATTCGAGGTGGAGTCCACATAGAAGGTAAATAAATTTGGATTTCAAGGATTTCTTCAATGGAATTTGCCCGTCCTTATGATTGACAGCGACTAGATGATGCACAAAATGTGCTGATTTATGGGCATTGATTTTATAATGGCGCTCTGAACCTAGCTTATAAACTGAAGCATTAAATATCACCGTACCCGGTTCAGCATCCTCGTGTACGATTATCAAGTAACCGTTAGAAATTTGTACTGTATGACACAGGGTGAGAAGGAGTATTAAAAAGGATTTCGCAAGTAGACTTGCTTTACTAGCTTTTGTTGATGTTGGTAACGTTGTTGTTGTTGTTGCTGTAGTTGTATTCTTTGTGCTTTTAATGTTGCATAAAGGGGTAACAATATTGTTGTTGTTATTGTTGTTACTCATCAAATTTCCTCTGGTTATTGTTGCCAGTGACGGCAATGGCAGTGGTTGTGATGCTGTTGTCGCTGTTATTGTGTTTGACGTAAATGTTGACAGGCATAACGTTGTTCTTGATGATTTTAATGATTTTATTGTTGTTGCTGTTTTTGTTTTACTGTATGGCATGCCAAGTTGTGGGTGTTGTTGAAAATACATTTTTCCACACGTTGCTGTTGCCATGTATCCTTTTCTGTGCTTTCCTTCTTTATGTGTGTGTTAAAATGTGGTTGTGGAATCCTTTTTTTCAACTCTCCATCAATGCAATAAGTGATTACAAAAGTGTTATGCGTACGTACGTATTTGTGTATGTAAATGTATGTATAATGTGCGTGCGTTATTGCGTATGAGTACACGTGTAAAGGAGTCTATTCAATACGATTGTAATGCAGAGAACTGAGATTGATGTGGTCAGTATGTGGTTGTGACTGTAATTAACCGCACATCAAAAATTTTTCTTGCAATAAAACAACAACAACATTGGATTGGTTTGTTGCTGTTACACTGCTGGTATCCGTTTCTCATTTTACCCGTGGGCTCACAATTTTATTGTGAAACATTTTTAAGTTAAAATCTGCAAAGAGATTTACAAAAGAACAACAAAAAAAATTAATAAAATTTTTATGGTTTTTCTTCTTCAAAATGTTATGGAGCCATAGTCTCCATATTTAGTTCAATTTAAAATACGTAAAACTTGCCGAAAATATTGTTCACTTAGACTAGAGTTTGAATACATTGTACTTGTAGTCCAGCAGCTTAACCAATACAACAAAGTTTTTTTTTGCTGTAAAAATGAATGAAATAGGCTGGGAAAGCTTCTCTAAGTATAGAAATGTTAACAAAGTACTTCAGAAACATGGTGATCTCAAGGATGATTTGCTTGATTTCTTCCTAATACGGTCAACAATAAGGGAATAGCCAGGCAACTACATATGAAAAGCCTGTATGGGCTACTGTTACCATCGTTAGAACCTGTAATCCATAGGATTCTCCTATGGTGTCCCAGAGATCAGCGATGAGTATTCAAAAAGATGACTAGATTCGGATCATACTCATAAGTTCTAATACTTATACGCATTCATACTTATTTTAATGTCATACTCATAGTCATATTCAAAGTTTGAAATACTCATGGTACTCATACTTAACAATACGCATGATGTTATTGATTTCGACTCTCCGTGAATCATCGTATACACGAATCACAAAATCAGTATGATTCGCGTACGATCACGAAAATACTCACTCGACAGCTTTGCATGCCGTCTTTATCTTTTTATTTCTTCTTTTTTTATAAATGCAACAACAACTAAGACTGCAAATTTTTATGAGTGACTCGAATCATTTATGAGTATTATAAGTATTTTTCTAAATTTATAAATCTGAATGAGTGGGCGTATGAATCAAACATATTTCGAATGTTATGAGTTTGATGTCAACGTGTCATTGCAACCTGTACTTATAAATCAATGTTGTAGTGAGTACGAATGAATCAGATTAGTTGGATTTCAATACTGTTGACTCACTCATACGCAAAATTTCATGAGTACTTATGAGTAGAGAAAAAGCGATTCATTGCTGACCTCTGTGGTGTACCCCATGGTTTCACTTTTGGATTCAATTTCCTAATCGCTGTTTAAGGCGGTTAAGGACTCATGCTCGGGTGTTGTTACCACCTCCGCTTCTTTGGATCGAATGAACTCATGTTCACTATTTTCGAGTGGTGGCTACTGATGATAGTTTCCTCCCAGATCACGTACCACGACATTACAGGTTAATGTTTAGGAGAGCGAGAGTGCATATTATAAGAGAGGAGTAACTTTTGCCGAAAGATGGTTTCAAAAACACATAGTACGACTAAAGAACAAATACTCTGGAACCCAGTACTTCCGTTAATAACCAGAAACCTCGAAATAAGCTTCAAAAAAACGCCAAAAACAAGTTGTAGTCCATCTGTTATTACACATACCAAGTGGTTAAAATAGTACCCATATATCAGGTTTTCCAAGAGGACTTTTGAACATTGTCAGTTGATAACGGCCATCTTGTTGAAGGTAACATTTAATCGGTTGGCCACTGATCCTAATTTTCATTGAAAAACCATTTTCGAGGATGAGGTCCATTTTTGATTGAATGGGTAAGTGCCCACATAATATTATAGAACTTGGGATGATGCAAAATCGCATGGGAGCCAAAAAGTCACTGTTTGGTAAGGATAATGGGCTGGCAATGTCACCATTCTATATTTATTTGAGCACTACATTAACTAAGTCTGCAATGCGAGCACTTTCACAGAAAAGTCATCAGCAAGGAGGATAATAGCAACTCGATAGAGATGCATGATCGTCCAGTGCATCTCAAATAAGTAGCTGTTTGATGTAGGTTTTTGGACTGACGGTGTCATCGGTTCATATTTTTATGAAAACGACATTGGCCAGAATATGGCGAGCACTATACGACGATGATTGCCAACTTATTTTGCCCTGAAATGAATGATATCTCACTTGGAGATAATATTAACTCACCACCAAGATCGTGACATTTGAACGAGGGTGAAAATATCAACTCAAACGAGATTCATGACTGTCCAATGCATCTCAAAAAAGTCAAAAAAAGTTGGTGTGGATTTTTGGGCTAAAGGTGTCACGGTTCATATTTCTTTGAGAACCAACTTGGCCAGGCTATCAATGTCAATGGCGAGCACTACAGGTTCGAAGATTATCAACTTCTTTTGCCCTGAAATGGATGAGTTGAATGCCAAAAAATTTGGTTTCAAATTGAACTGCCATACAGCTCATGGCGCATTAGATATTCTGAGGAAGTCATTTTAGGTCAGAGTCATCTCATGTAAAGATGTATTAACTGACCACCGAGATCATGAGATTTGACTCCTTAAAATTTTTTCTTGTAGAGTTATTTTAAGTCACATGTGTAAGTAAATAAGCTACACAACATAGAGCTCTTCAAAGCCAACAGAAGTGATACATTCAGTCAAATTTAACCTGATTTATGCTCTGGTGTCATGGAAAATTGGACATTACGAATGCACGCCACCTTAAAGAGCCTTTCCTTGCATTTGACAGGTGGAATCAATAGGGCCAGGAATGAAATTATCCAAGACTGCAGTCCCGGTTAGCCAAACGTACTTTTGTTTTTAGAATACAAAAAGCAATCAGAGCGATAACCAAATCGTAATATAATTTCGATAAGCATTTACATTGCTCTTCATATGCTAACAAGGAACGTACGTTCCGTTGCTTTCCATGGACGTTTGGGTAACAGGGGCTTTAGTCTTGAATGGTTTCATAATACTTCACAGCATAACATTCTGTTTAAGGAGCGTAATAATTTTTTTTTCAATATCCGCTTAAATCACGTCGTTGATTAAAATTTTGACAGGAACCTGTTGGTGCAATGGCTGCTATTTTGTCACTTAAAAGGTTTTTAACTCAAAATATCAACGACTTATTGATTCACCCTCGTATAGGATAATATTTCAAGAAGATAACATTTTAATGATTACAATTTGTATGTTTATGAGGTTGCATGTATAATATTTGTTACTTGTTGTAATTTTTGCTCTTGTTGTTGTTGTTGTTACTGTTATTTGGCAAACAACATACTTTAGCTTTTAGGTATAACAGGTACACCATTTACGACTATAAGTTCGTAAATTGAAGTGCATTCTTCACAAAATAATAACAAAGCATTCAGAGATGCACAAATACAGCCACAAATCCTTCTATAAAATTACCGCACATAGTACACTTGCATGGATGTAAACAACTTTAAACCACTTGGAGTAGTAGTTCATATAAAATACTACGGAGAACAGAAGCGCCAGTACAGACACACATAGATATGCATTTACTTGCTTTGGTATGTGCTTTTATACTTATAAACGTGCATAATATTTACTAGACATTCAACAGGTCTCTTCTACACTCTGTAATGTAATGTATGTATATCCACGTATGTGTATGTACTCGTATGTATGTTTGTATAAGTAGGTTCATTTTACTCTTTTTTTTTTGGGTTCAAAAAGAAAGAGAAAAATTTAAAAATAAAATATTTTCTATCCCAAGGTATTTACATTTCGATATAATCTATTCAAAAAGGAAAAAAGAAGAAGAAGAAAAGATCATATATTCATACCATTCATAGAAATAATGTTTTATTATGTGTGTGTACTCGTATATCTCCCCCTCTATCTCGCTAACAATATGTATCCTTTTCTATCTCGTATTTCTTTTTCCCTTAATGCAGTATGTTTGCCTTTGTATGACAATACGGTGAGTAAAAATTTTATATTTTTATGCTGTGGCATAAAAATGGAGACAAGAATAACAATATACCCATTCACATACAGGGTGTTCAGTTAAGAAATATTTTTAAATTGGTTGTTCAATATTGTAAGACTTGCTCTTAAGAAAGGAAGACTGGTACTTAGGGTAAAAGAGCTTTCATAAGACGTTTCCTGTCTTTAAATTTAAATCAAACAAAGTGTGTGTGAAGTCGTCGTAGTCTAGTAGATAGTGTGTTGGCTCGTTAGACGTGAGGCCACGGTTCATATCCCAGGTCAGAAACGAAATGTGAAAAAGTATTTCTTCAGAAACTTAGGTTAGTTTAGGTTAGGTTAGAGGACGTGTACTTGTCAATTAAGGCAAGTACAGTACCCGGAGGTTGAATTGGCCCATTGTACAATAACCTAGTTTCTCACACCATTTATGTTGTGTGTGTTAATTTTATACATGAGTGGTGGGACCTACAGTTTAAAGTCGACTCCGAACGACAGATTTTTAAGAAACTTTTTCATGGAAATTTTATTTACTCTCAAAGTTTTTGCCAGAAATATGCTAAGAGGAAGTCGCCGAAGAAATACTTTCCGTATTTTTGTCTTGATGTCTGGCCTTAGGCTCGAACCCTGGCTTTACGTCTAATAAGCCAACACACTATCTACTAGACTAGGACGACTTCATCTCAGCACATTTCTAACAAAATCTCTTAGAATAAATAAAATTGCCACGAAAAAGTTTCTCAAATACCTATCGTTTGGAGTCGACTTTAAACTGTAGGCTCTGCAGCTCATACATAAAATTATTGCATGCAACACAAGTGGTGTGAGAAGCTAGGTTGTAATCCTGACTGAATGGTTGTAATGACCAATTATGTATGTATATGTGTGAGATAAGAACGAAATTTTGGACGAACACATTCGACATGTCGAATTTTCCATGACTCCCGAACATAAATCAGATTAAATTGGACTGAATACATTAGTTCTGTTGGCTTTGAAGACCATTGTGGGTTGTAGCTTATTCACTTACAACTGCAACTTAAAACAACTGTATAAGAAAAAGTCTAACGGGCTCAAATGTCACGATCCTGGTGGTCAGTTAATATTATCTCCAAGTGAGTTATCATTCATTTCAAAGCAAATTAAGTTGACAACAATCGTCATATAGTAGTCGCCATAGTCTGGCCAACGTCGTTCGCAAAGAAATCTGAACCGATGATACCGTCAGTTCAAAAACTCGCATCAAACAGCTACTTTTTTGAGATGCATTGGAAGCTCATGAATCTCTTTCGAGTTGGTATTATCCTCCTTGCTAATGATGACTTTTCTGTGAAAGTGCTCGCATTGCAGGCTTAGTTAATGTAGTTCTCAAAGAAATATAGAACTGTGAAATCGCCAACGCATTATCCTTAACAATCAGTGACTTTTTGGAAATGCATTAGACTATCTTGGCGCTCATGCGATTTTGCATCATCCCAAGTTCTATAATTTTATGTAAGCACTTATCCATCCAACCAGAAGTGGACCTCATCCTTGAAAATGATTTTTCGTTGAAAACTAGGGTCAGTTTCCAGCTGATTAAAGGTACACTTCAACAAGATGGCCGATATTAACAGACAGTGTTCAGAGGTCCTCTTGGAAAACCCGATAGACGGGTACTATTTTAACCACCTGTACTATGTACGATCTCAGATGGAATACAATTGTTTATTGCCGTTGTATTGAAGCTTATTTTGAGGTTTCTGGTTACTAATGGAAGTAATGTGTCGTTCTTTAGCCGTACTATCTGTTTTTAAAGCCTTCTTTGGGCAAAAGTTACTCCTTTCGCTTACAATAAACAATTTCTCTTTCTTCCCTCGTACAACACATCACCCAAAATCCTTAACAAACAGTGACTTTTTGGATATGCATTGGGATCTTTTTGGATATGATCATGGATCTTATTTGAATTGGTATGAACCTCGTCGCTGAAGATGAGTTTTCTATGAAAATTAGTGCCGAACGTAGACACGAAGTATGTCTGTGGTCATCCATGCTGACAAATAAACTGTCAAACTCGATATTTGGAAACTTAGCATCCTAGTCTTAGCATCTCTTAAAAGCAAACAAAAAAGTCAATTAAAGGGGTATCTGGCCATACGACTATAACTTTAGAGCTGGCAAATACGCCACCGGTTATATGTTTACTTTGCGTTAAATCCTGGGCAAAGATGGCCTTATAAAATGTGATGCGTAAGCCGTAGTCTAATAGGTAGGATGTTGGCTCATTAAAAATGAGATATGTTTTAAACCCAACTCAGACATGTCGAATAAACGAAATATGAAAAATAATTTCTATCGAAAGCTTTCTCTCAGCAATCAATCGGAATATCCACGTGTATAAGGCTACCAGATCATTGCAGCGTCTTTCAAGCGGAGGTGTCAGCAATTCAGGCTGCGGTGAAAATTATTGTGGACAAAAATGTTCACGGACGGAAAATCATCATACTTTCCGATAGCCAAGCGGCCATCAAAGCATTGGATTCTAGTGTAATAAACTCCAAGACGGTGTTCGACTGTCGCAGATGTCTCAATGAGATGGCGAACCGATATGATGTTTGCATCACATGGGTACCGGGACATAATGATATTCCTGGCAACTGCAGAGCGGAGGAACTGGCCAGAAGGGGCACGATCATCGACCATCCCTTTGGGGACCTGCAAACTTATAATTGACAATGCAACCGTAGATCTCGTCAACAGAGTGTGGGCAACTTCGGAGAAAGGCAGAGCGGCGCAAAAGATCTGGCCGAGGCTGGATAGGAGGCGCACGGCGACTCTGCTTAAACTCCAAAGAAGTAGGCTCAGCACAGTTATCGGGGTTATTAAGGGGCATTGCATTAGAGGAACGCTTGCGAGGCGTATTGGTGTTGGACACCTTGCAAATGATTTCTGCAGAAACTGTGGAGATGAAGAGGAAGATGAGAGTATTCTTCACCTATTGTGCACCTGTCTGGCACTTAGTCGGAGGAGAAAGAGGTACCTGGGTGCCTACTTCATGGAGGATATGGATGAACTGTCGTGTATCGATATTGGCAGTCTGAGTCGCTTAATCGGAAGTTTCGAATGGTTCCTGGAGTAAGGGGAGAATGAGAAACTGTGGTTTCATGACTCCATCAAGGGGTCAGCCACTTCTACCTACGTACCTACCTTTCTCTTAGCAGCTTTTTGGCAAAAGCCCTGAGAGTAAATAAAATTGCAATGTAAAATGTCTCAACAATCCATCAATCATAGTCCACTTTAAACTGTATGTCTGGCTACTCGTAGATAAAATTAACACACACAACATGGATCGTGTAAGAAGCTGGGTTGTAATCCTGAATGACCAATTAAATAACTAAGTAAACCAGCGATTAATATACTGTAGTGGGTTTTATGACAAGTGATGTGAGTTTAGAGTACTGATAGGGAACATTGCTTATTGAATTGTACTTTTTTCCTTTAGGTAGCGTTCCTGGACCTCTCTAGGATGATAGTTGCTTTGTAGTGAGTAGACTCTTGGACTGACTATTTATAGAAGAAATTGAGCTTATTCGATTTTATTGCAGACAGTATTGAATTACTCCAGGACAGACACTTCCATTTTATTTCATTTGCAGATTTCTGGCAAAAACTAAATAAAATTGCCATGAAAAGTTTCTCAGAAATATGTCGCTCGGAGTCGACTTTAAAACTGTAGTTCCCCCGCCACTCGTATATTAAATTAACACACACAACATAAATGGTATAAGAAGCTAGGTCGTAATCCTGACTGAAGGGTTGTAATCCTTTGTTACTAGACAGTTAAACTCTGATCTCCGTTTGATTGTAGGGAGAAATTTTCCGAAGTTTGAATTATACGTCTCTAAAAACACCCTATTATTCTAAATAAAGACAAAAATAGAAAAAAGAAAAATGAAAAACCATCATCATATCATCGTTTGTTATGCTAAAAACGGAGTCTGTTATGAATATTTATGAGTTGAGTTCTAAAACAGAAAAAGAAGAAAAATATTTCAAAACAAAAATGTTAAAAACTGTGTGTTTAAAAAGAAATCAACAAAATACATCATCTTGCCCTACTTACCACCCCTTCCTTCCACTACAGGACAAATGGGAAAACACCGTCCTAGACACTAATAAAACATGTACAACGAGTGTATAAACTATAAGGAGATCCTTGAAATTAAATTAACATTAAGCAAATAGAAGAAGAAGCATATTTTAACAAAAAATCTGTCATTTTGTTTCTGTTGTTGCTTGTAACATATTTGCATATTTTTTGGATTTTTTTCTTATTTTGAATATGCAAAAATGCTTGGTAAGATGGGTCAGATTAAAAATTTTGCTTAAAAGTTCATTGAGTAGTAAAATGCACTCAAAACTGCTTGGCAAAGCCTTTTCATATGATTCCAATGGGGTTTTACTTTTAAGAGATTCATTTTATTTTTTTGATTTTATTTTTATACTCTTGTATCCAATATGCTGCCAGAGTACAGAGTAGATTTGTGATATTTTAAGCATGGAATTGCAAAAAATATTTAAAAAAGTTTAAAAAGGTTGTCATTGCACACTTTAGGTTTTTGAAAGAAAGTTTTTCGTTTTATGACAACATATGGCATCGTAAATAGAAGGTTTTTAATTGTTTGATCTTTGAAAATTTCATGCATATTAATGCAAATGGAAAACAAAGGAAAGGTTATAACTACCATATGGGCTGCAAGGTTGTCCTAAATGGAAGTACATACCATGGAATTAAGATGCAATACACAAGTGTTTGTGGATAAATGTTTATAAATCTGTTTCTGCTGATCCACGACATGGATTTGGATAGGACAATTACCCACTGAGCCATCTGGTCGAGGGTATAGCATGGATTCCACAAGGTTTGAAAGCATGCAGGGATTGCCTGGGGATGCAACCCAGGTATAGTAGTGGTCAGGACAATAGTGACCAATGGGGCAATTGTATGGGCGGATAGAATAAATCTGAAACCAGTTCAAATGCTGTTGGACAAGATACAGAGATTAGCCTGTGTTGGCAAAGCAGGGGCAGTGAAAGCTAGTTCCACAGTAGTGCTGGAAGCTCAGTGGGATTTAAGTTCGTTACACATGGTAGTGAAGACAAGTCTAGGGATCGATTCGCTGACAGCTCCCTATAGACGCTTTAATATTTGAAACGCTTTGCAAGGATACTTAGTAACAAAAAGGAACAGACTAATCCTATGGGGTTACTCAATATCTGGGTATTCATTTCGCTGTATAAAATTAGTCGCCGTAGTCTAGTAGGTAGTGTGTTGGCTTATTAGACGTAAAGCCAGTGTTCGAGCCCTAGGCCATACATCAAAACAAAATACAAAAAGTATTTCTTCGGCGACTTCCTCTCAGCAGATTTCTGGCAAAAACTCAGAGTAAATAAAATTGCCATGAAAAGTTTCTCAAAAAATCTGTCGTTCGAAGTCGACTTTAAACTGTTGATCCCACCACTCATGTATAAAATTAGCACACACGGCATAAGTGGTATGAGAAACTAGGTCGTAATTCTGACTGAAAGGTTGTAATGATTAATGTTGTATGCATGTAGCATGTAGGTTTGAAAATTTTAAAAATAAAATGCAATAAAACCAGTTTGAAATTTACCAAATTAAGTTTTTTTGTTATGAATTACAACTGTTCCCGTTAGAAATGGAATATCATTTTATTCATACGGCTACCCTGGCTGGCCTCACAGTATCTCATTCGAGCGAACCAATTTCCGTGCACTTTTTCAAGTGGAATGGCAATAGCATTACAAATTTTGGTTTTCAAATGCTCAATTGTCTCCAGTTTGTGGGCATGACATTTTTCTTTAACGGCGGCCCACAGAAAATAGTCCAACGGTGTCAATTCGTAACTTCTTGGCGGCCAATTAACATCACCATTTTGGCTAATTAAACGGCCATCAAACGTTTGAAGCAGTAAATCAATTGTGGCAAGAGATGTGTCGCAAGATGCACGATCCTGTTGAACTCAAATATTGTTCACGTCAATACCATAAAGAGCCAGTACAAAACAATCGGTTATCATGGTGCGATAGGTGTCTCCATTGAACGTAATGGTTGCGCCGTTCTAATTTTGAAAAAAAGGCCTCCGCTCCACAAGCCGCACCAAGCAGTCACTTGTAATTGTGTAGGTTTTCTGAGCCCCAAATACATCAATTTTGCTTATTAATGTACCCACCAAGATGAAAGTGAGTTTCATCTGAAAAGAAGATTTTTTTGTCAATATCTACATCATCATGCAGTTTCCCAACGTTGCTCAATGCGTAAATCGATTCATTACGTTCAGTGGAGAAAATATACTTAATTTTGTGACAGAATAGAATGACAGAAGTATTGCCAGATTTGTAATAATTAAATTTATACCGACATATATGTTTTTTTTCGAACGTCCCCGGCCTCACACTAACCCACCCTCACCCGACCGCGGAAGGCTCGTCCCCATTACGTAGGGACACGTACACACTACAGTAACGTATTTTTTAAATATTCCATTAAATAGAAAGATAAACAAGAAAAATAATCAAAAAATTAAAAAAATATATCCACTCATATGCCATTTCATTCCAACAATTCTTTTTCAATTTAAACAAATCGTCTGAGGGGTACATAAATTAACGAAATGTTTAAAAAACTTTCATAAACCAGGTCTCAGTGATTTATCTTCTACAAGAACAAAAATTAACAGAAGGACAGTTAAAGTATGCCTGACATTTATAGCCCCATCACGAATAATAATTCCGTGAAAGCTTTTTCTCTTTTTCCATTCCTCCTATTATGAATAAAATTGCCCCTTAAATTTCTGACTTTTGCCTTTTAATTGAATGAATTTTTTCTCGAGAAAACTCAATTCCGTAGGGAATATACGTGATTGGGGCTGTCTGTGTATTTTGCTGCTGAAGCTGTTATTATTGTTGTTTTTTTCTTCTCTGTCATTATGAATGAAAAAAGAAAATATTTTTCATCAGTTTTTAATTTTATGCAAGCATCTGTTAATTTTCACTACAACTATAAATACAATGGAAAATGAATGTAAAAAAAACAAACAATAACAATAACAGTGATTGTGATTGTGAAAATAAAACAAATCTTTGTTCAATAAAAAAATTAATTTTTCAAAGGAATATGAGCCAATGATGCCTCCGCTCCACAAGCCACACCAAACAGTCGCTTGTAATGGGTATATTGGCTTCTGTAAGACCACGTGTGGGTTTTCTGAGCCCCAAAATACGGCGATTTTTGCTGATAAATGTACCAATGAGGAGCTAGGTCGTAATCCCGACTGAAGGGTTGTATGTATTTATGTATGTATGTATGTATGTATGTATGTACGTATGTATGTATGTATGTATGTATGTATGTAATGTACCCAGCAATCATTTCATTTTATCCGAAAAGATGATTTTTTTTAGCAAGATCGACATCATCGTGCTGTTTCTCGTTGGGCCAAATTTCCAATAAATCCCAACGTTGTTCAAGCGTAATTCGATTCATTACATTCAGTGGAGATCAGATACTAACTTTTGTGATAGAATAGAATGACATAAGTATTGCCAGATTCGAAATAACTGACGGTTCAAATTTAAACCGATAGATGGCCCACTTTGTACCTCACAGGTTCCAACAAATTGTTCCGATCATTCAATCTCACAGTGAGAGAATGTTAGAATCAAAGCAACTTCCATTCTAAGTGACCGTACTCTAGGTTTGAAGGCCCCTGTCAACTCGAACACGTCGGATTAAGGCTTTTATTTTATTACATCTCTTAACTAGTACGTTTCCTTCTTAGCTATCTTTCTCTTAAACTATTGGCACTTGTCCTACACACAGGGACATTATCATTACGGACGTTAAGTAGGTGTAACGAACGAACATCATTAAATAAGTGATTTACTAGCCACAGTGGGGGGGCGGAAATGTCATTAAAAGTCACAATATTTGCAAACAACAACAATAAACAATGACAACAACAGTAATAACAGCAATGAGTCATTAAAATTACTCATTTGCTAGAGTAAATCGTATAAATGTATGTGTATGGGTAAGAAAATTTTCAATTTCATACGTACATATGTTCACACACACATTGTTTTTTAGAATTGTTTTCTGCACACTAAAAAATTAAATAAATTTTCACACTTTTCTCTGTTTTTTTTCGTTGTTTTTCTTTACAATTGTTGTTGTTGTTGTTATACTCTTTTATTTTATATTCTGTTATGGTTCTAATGCCCGGGTTTTTTTCATATTTTTTTGCTTTCACTTTACAGGAGGTTTTATTGTAAAATTCTTTTAAATTTTTTTCTGCTCCATGTAGCATGTAACAACTGCAAATATGTTGTATGTTATGCACACCTATTCGTATGTACATACATTCATACATACATACATACACATAGCCACAGAAATAAATATAATTGCATACATATGTATGTGTGGTATTTTTGTATGCATTTGTATAAATTCTGGGAAAATTTAAATTTTCATATTCGTATACGTGTTTAAGGTGTTATTGTATGTCTGCATTTGTGAGGGTGTACGTGTGAGTGTGTTTTCTGTTTAACAAGTGTATGTGTTGTTAACACTTTTGATCCGTTAACAATGTATGACCATTTATTCGGTGGCAAATTTCATTTGTTTTAGATGGTCATTCGTGCTGAACAGAAAACGAAATTGAAACGAAAACTTAACTATACAGTGTGACAACGCAAAAGCTGTTAGTTGTAACATTTTTAATAAATTGAAGAGAAGATAACAAAATTAAGGCTTTAATAACACTTCATTCAAAGAGATCTTGAGATTGTAAGTCGTTGGTGAATGATAGAAGCCCTGCGAATAATCCCAGATAAGAGCACAATAATAACATTTACGAGGAGAAGGAAACTTCGTGAATTGGTTGAGATGATATCACAGAAAATTTGGGTAAATAAATGGTAGGGCTTATATAAAAAGCATCTCAGAAAAGTCTAGGCATGCTCTAATGATATGCAGAAGGCTTGCAAGGAAATCGT
Organism: Sarcophaga subvicina; assembly: GCA_936449025.2. Lineage (NCBI taxonomy): Eukaryota > Metazoa > Arthropoda > Insecta > Diptera > Sarcophagidae > Sarcophaga > Sarcophaga subvicina. Next base: position 29,733,281 of record OW388084.2, read on the forward strand.
TTTTTTATTTTTTCGAACGTCCCCGGCCTCACACTCACCCTCACCCGACCGCGGAGGGCTCATCCCCATTACGTAGGGACACGTACACACTACCGTCCGGACTGTAGCTGGTAAGGGAAAAGTAATGGCAACGAGAACATAAATCAGCAACAGAACTTAATAACAACCTGAATAAAGCAACAATAAATAGGAACTACCTATGATTATGCCAGCATGTAAGCTACGTTTTATATTACAAACACTACAATTAAAATCAATAAAATCATAATATAAGTTAAAATTATTACATAATCTACGAAAAGGAAAATTACATCCATAGTTCGTTCTATAAAGATCTAAAGAAAGAGGACGATAGTGCCGTGAAAATCTTGCTGGAATACTGAAATTCAGGTTACAAAGCAAAAACTCAGAATCGATATCACATTTAACCAGATTAAAAACAAAACAAACCCCTAAAACAGCCCTTCTACGTTCTAAAGTTGGAAGTTTTATCAAACCTAATCTAGCCTCATATGACGGAAACCCATTGGCACAATCCCATCCTAAGCCACGTAAACAGAATAATAAAAACTGATTCTGCACAGACTCTATTGAATCCCTATGACAACGATAGAATGGATTCCAAATAATAGACGCATACTCCAGAATAGGTCTAACAAGTGAAATGTATAGCAGTCTTGTTATATAAGGATCAATGAATTCCCTAGCCCATCTTTTCTTTCTTTTCCCATCATGAAAACAATGCTAGAATTGTAGAACACACAGAGGCTATCATGTGTTAGCACTACAGGGCCAATGACAACCTGTCCTATAGATGTGATGGAAGCTCTGTTAAATTTAAGTCAGCTTGGAATGGTTGCGACTACCAAAGATTTGAAGACTGTGGTTAGACTGATGGGAGTCTTATGTTAAATTCATTAGGAAGTCTCTTAGCCTAAGGGATCTGTGTAGTGCCAAAGTTTAGTGTGTGTAGTGTGTGTAGTGTTTTGACTTATTAGGCCCGAGGCCAATGTTCAAATCCCAGGTCGGACATCTCCAACAAAACGAAATACGAAAAACAATTCCTCGGCGACTTCATCTCAGCAGATTTCTGGTAAAATCTCTGCCGCAACTCATGTATAAAATTAACACACTCAACATAAGATAATATGGGAAGCTAGGTCGTAGTTCTGATTGTATGTATATGTATGTATATATGTATGTAAGGAATCGATTAGCTTACAGCTGCCTGGCCAGAACCAGTACACTCTCTGACTTGCGCTTAGCAAGAAGACTTTGTCACAAAAATGAAGGAGTTTAAATTGAAAATAGTATGGAACTGTCCGGAAAAGTTGAATTGGCCAAGTAGGCAAAATAAACAATTGCACTCCGTAGGTTCTAGGTTAGGCCAAAATCTCGACAATGAGTAAGCAGACGAACATGCGAGGAGGTGGGCTTCAACGTTGTTGATGTGGCTGGAATAATGATGTGGCGGGGTCTTCTGTTTGGGAAGATAAAGACAGACAAAGGTTCTCTCTCAGCCAAGTAGGTTTGAGGCAATCTACATTTTTTTTTTTTTTTTTTAATTCTAATAAGAGGAGATTTGTAGTGTGCATCAGACTATTAAGATATAACTTGAGGTTAATAATCAGTCGTTTAGTTTATTAGGTAGTGTGTTGCCTCATGAGACGAGCGGCCACGGTTCAAACCCCAGATCACATATCTTCAACAAGACGAAATATAAAAAAAATATTTCTTCGGCTACTGCCTCTCAGCAGATTTCTGGCAAAACTCTGAGAGTTAATAAAAATTGCCATGAATAGTATCTAAAAAAAAACTGACCTTCGGAGTAGATTTTGAACTGTAGATCCCGCCACTCGTGTATAAACCAAAATATAAGTGGTGTGAGAACCTAGGTCATAACCCTGATTGAAGGGTTGTAAGGTCCAATTATATATGGAGACTGTTGCCTCTTCTATACATGGTCCATATGCTTATACGATCGCTGGTAGCAAGAGATGTGCTATTCTGGACGTTGTATAAAGTTAAACTTTGCTCCTGTACTTCTCATTTCTATAGCCACTGTCAGTTAAATCGATTTACGTTAAATTTTTATTCTTTAAAAAGTTACTTTAAATCAGAAAAGTTTTCAAATATCTCATCTGGATAAACCGCTTTTGCTTTTGTCTCTCTTTTGTTTTTAACTGAATATTTCAATGTAAATTGTATTAAATTTTGGAATTTTTGTTAAAAATCGACTGACATTTAATTAAAAATTTCACAATGAAAAAAGCCTTCAAAATTCAGTTTTTTTTTTCATTTTATTTTATTTTATTTGTCATTGAATTTATTTTACTACAAAAAAAAAAACGAACAAATAATGGTTTGTAGAAAAACCAAAAATATTGCAATTTTTTCCTCCATGTATTTGGCGTTTGTCAAATTTTATTTTTTCAGTTTTTGTTTTAAAAGTTCCCATAGAATCAATTTTTCTTTTTTTTTTAATTTCCCCCGGAGTACAAATAAACAAGTACAACGCATTTTAATGGAAATGCCATCAATTTCAATTTTGTTAAGTTTCTTTCTTTAGTTAGTTTTTTTCTGTTCTATTATTGCTGCAGTTGAGATTTTTGATTTTCGAATACAAAAGCAAAGCAAAAAACCAAATTCGTAAAAAAACTTAAAAAAATACACAAAAGAAACCTCTTTCGCTTTCGAAATTCTTACAGTTTTTTTAACTTTCTTTTGGCTTTTAAGTTGAATGGGAATGGGAGACAAGGCCTTGGTTAAAGAGGCCTTTAAAACTTGTTTTATTTTTTTTAGTAAAAGAAAGAGAAGCAAGAGGGCCATGGAATGCTAGGTAAGGTTGCGGTTAAGAGGTTCCTCTCTTGAAGGTAGAGGTTCAAACTTAGGCCAGCACTTAGGTCCATTGTGATATCACAATCAATATTCAACACCGGAATCAAGCATTTCCTGCAGGAAACCTATACGAGCCCAAAATAAATTGTGAATTTGAGAGCTCACTCAAGGGTGACAAAAACTAAGAAGGTGAAAACCAATTTTTACAGACAGTCTCTTCCTCCTCATCAGACCCACAGATCCTGCTGGAATGTCGAGTCTTTCGGCATGTCTACTAATAAAACAATGTCTTGCAAGAAACACTGTTATGTAATGGATGGATGTGCTATTTAAGAATAGAAGTGAGTCCAGTACTTAGGCCCCTTGTGATACCAAAGTCGCCGTAGTCTATTAGGTAGTGTGTTGGCTTCTTAGACGTAAAAGCCAGGGTTCGAGCCCCAGGCCAGACATCAAAACAAAATACAAAAAGTATTTCTTCGGACACTTCCTCTCAGCAGCTTTCTGGCAAGAACTCTGAGAGTAAATAAAATTGCCATGAAAAGTTTCTCGAAAATCTGTCGTTCGGAGTCGACTTTAAACTCTAGGTCCGGCCACTCATGTATAAAATTAACACACAACATAAGTGGTGTGAGAAGCTAGGCCGTAATCCTGACTGAAGGGTTGTAATGACCAATTATGTATGTATGTGTGATACCACAATTAATATTCCACCTTGGAATCAAACTTTTCCTGCCGGAAACTTATTCGGGCCCAAAATAAATTGTGCAATTGCAGCAATCTTTATGTTAGAGAGATCACTCAAACATGTCAAAAAGTGACACGTCAAAAACCTGACACATGAAGTTAAAGGCAGTCTCCTCCTCCTCATCAGATCCTCAGATCCTGTTAGATTGTAAAGTCTTTCAACATGCCTACCAAAACAACAGTGGCCTGTAAGAAACACTGTTCTGCGATGGGTGGTCATGCTATTCAAGGATAGAAGTGAGTTGATGCTCTACTTATCCATACGTGCCCAACAGAGTCTGGCACTACTGAACGTACCCTTTTACTGCCTATAAGACTGAGCCACTCTATAAAACGTGTGAGTAATATCCAATTTAACTGAGGTATTCGGCGTACCTTGTGTGGTCTTATTAGACCTAAGGTTTCGGTTCAAACCCGCAGGCATCTCCAACAAAAAGTAAAAAGAAAAAATATTTCTTCGGCGACTTCCTCTCAGCAGATTTCTAATAAAAATCTAAAAAAAGAATAAAATCTGTCGTTCAGAATTGACTTTAAACTGTAAGTGCCGCCACTAATGTATAAAATTAACGTAAGTGGTGTGAGAAGCTAGGTCGTAATCCTGACTGCAGGGTTCTAATGGCCAATTATATATGTATGTAATCAGAGTACCTATGCATGTTAACGATTCCGAGCTTCGTACCAGCTTTCGTCAGGCCATCAGAACTGCAATTTTCAATGATATTTCCATATCCTGAAACCCATATACAGCGAACTTCAACTGAGAAAGTCTTCTTCTTCTTCTTATAAATGAAACAATTGTGTTCTTGCCCGTGTTTATCATTCAGGTCCACTGTCATGCACGAATGACTTACAATCTTAGGACCCTTTTGGATGCAGTCACAGAGAGTACTTCGAAATTTTCCCTTAGTTATCAAGCTATCAAGGATGTATAATCTGATGTGTCGACACTGTGTATTTTTCAGCAAATTATGCGCATAGACTCTCTGTCATCCATCCGGATATCATGGGTTCTATACCTCTTCTATCTGACGCCGTATTTATGATCTCGCGAGGAGTGCTATCAAACTCTAGGTTGTTCCCCGCCAATCATGTATAAAATGATCACACATCACATAATTGGTGTAAGAAGCTAGGTTGTAATCCTGACTGAATGGTTCTAAACCTATGCTCTGAAGCATGGTGAAGATTCCGAGCTTCGTACCAGCTTTCGTCGTCAGGCCATCAGAATTGCATTTCCAATGATATTCCGGTATCATGAAACCCATATACAGTGAGCGTCAGAAGAAACTGTACACTTAGTATAAAATTTTAACAATCACTAAACTCAACTTTTACCTCTTAAGGAGAGTGGCCGAAAAAATTTTACAATATTTCGAAATTTTTTTTAATTTTTTTTTATTTCAATTTTAAAAACTGGCAATGAAACAATTTTAAAATAAAAAGAACGCTAATTTATTAATGTATAGTTACTTTTAAATGTACAGTTTCTTTTGACGCTCTCTGTAAAAGACTTACCTTAGAATGTTACCAAATTTCCTTGAGATATCCTTGGCATTCAACAGTGCACAATGAAATCATTGCACAAGCATATCTATTCTGACGGCCTCTTCAAATGTGACCTTTTTGTTAAGCAATAAAAAATTGGGCCTTTTTAAGATGCTCAAATAGGCCTTTCTCTTTCCTAGTTCAACTATGTACACACTATGTATTACACTGCTATTCCATTAGGAATAGAACAAAAGCCTCTTGTAAAAATATTATTCTACTTCATCTTCTTTAGCTTCCTTACGGGCAAAGTAAAATCCTGTTCGAATGTTCTGCTCTCAATAATTCCATTCTTAAGATGTACAATAGCTGGAGCTGTATTCAAAAAAGAAATGTTACACAGACTACACACAGCAATGAAGAGCAAAGAAATGAAAAGTTAAATAATTTCTCAAAGATTTAAAGATTTTTTTGGGAAAAATAAACAAAAAAAGTTTTTTTTTTCTTCTGTTCAAGTTGAAACAATAGAAGTGAAGAATTAACATTTTTCAACAAAAATAATGTCAAAGTGTCAACAAGAAAATTAATTTTGACTTCAGTTTCGAGTGTTTTTTTACTGAATTTCGCTGAAAAAAAAGAAAATGAGAGGAGAAATGGTACAGGAGTGTTGAATTTATTGAATTGAATAGAATTTGATTCCTATTTAGCAGAGCTAAAACAGTGAAGTAATTTTTGAAAGTAAGATTGGTTTGTTTTTATTATGAAGGCAAGTAAGAAAGATGAAGGATATGTGTCTCTAGGACACCCGGAAAGGAACAAAATTTTTAAAAGCCATTGACATTGTATTATTAGCGCCTCCCTGATAAAAGTTAATGATACTTTGTTCTGAAATATTTACAAGTTTATCAGGTTTAACAGAACGTTTTCGTTTTACATGTTGACAACACTTGACTTATTGGCAGGCAGCTCTAGCAGGAACTGCGCTTACCTGTTTACCTGTGGCGTCAAACCGGGCCGCTATGTGTGCTCAAGCTACCACTTCGACCTAACCTAACCTAACCTATTCACTTGATCTGCGGAAACATACGCAGGATCGATACAACAGATTATACAGCCTTGACACCTAAAGACAAATTTCAAAGGACTTTCTGCGACATCATCCCAAGAGGTTTTGAGATTGTAAGGCATTGTATGACAGTGGGCCTGAATGGTAAACCCGGGCAACACCACAATAGAACTTTTTAGAAGAAAAGAAAAGCTTTCTAAACTCAAGAATATTCGACAATCTGTGTAAGATAAAATTACAGAAAATTCAGTTAAAATATCTGGGACCAACACAGAATAATAAATTGGCATGGAGGGCCTCATAAAGAGAGTATCTCAAAAAAGGCATAATAATATGCAAAAGGCTTGCAGAGAAATTCTTGGGATGTAACCCAGGAATTATGCCCTGAATGTGTACCATAATGGTTAAATAAATAATGAAGAGCGGATGTAAAATATCTGGGAATAACACTGGTTAATAAATTGACATGGATGACTCATAAAGGCAGCACATCAGGTAAGGCCAGACATGCCATAATGGAATGCAGAAATTATGCACTAAATGTAGACCATGATGGGTAGACCAACTGTAGATTATGGGGAAATTTTCTGGGCAGATATAACGAATCTGAAAACAACTCAATTGTACAGATACAGAAAGTAGCTTGTGTTCGTATAACAGTGGCAATGAGAATCTGTCCTACAGCAACTCTAGAAGCTCTATTGGACTTAAGCTCGCTTCATACGGCAGTGAAGGCAAAAGCTGTGGATAGTTTACTATGACGTTCATTAAGGGATTTCAGAAATTAATGATTCTATTGGCTGACAGCTCCCTTCTTAACTGTCCCCTTTATTGAACCAGTAGACTCTATGATTTTGCAACGAGACTGAGTACCAAAAATGAATGGAGTAAACACGGAACTGCATACTTTTTGAAAAGTGAGACTATTTTATGGTACACAGATGAATCAGGAACGGAACTTAAAACATAAAAAACAGAAATAATTTTTCATATTTCGATTGTACGAGATGTTTGAGCTAGATTTATAACAGATTTCATGTCTAACGAGTCAACACCCTACCTAATAGGCTACAATATACGGATCACATTTTATGAGGCCATCTTTGCCAAAGATTTGGCATGGCTTAACATCATTGGTGGCATATTTGAAAGGTCGAAAGTCATAGTCGTATGGCCGGATACCGTCATAATTGGCGGTCTTGTCTGCTTTTAGGAGCCAAAGTTTGCAACCATCGATTTTAGCCGTTCCCATGTCACCATGGACGATTACAGACTACGACGTATGTTTGTTAAATGGGTTCTAGAGCAGTTGACGATAGACCTTAACTTTCATAGAAATCCAGCAATCTGCTGAGAACATGTCGTCGTAAAAATATTTCTTTTCATATTTCGTTTTGTTAAGGACGTCTGACTTGGGGTTTGATTCGTGGCCTCTCTTCTAAGAAGCCAACACACTATCTGCTAGACTGCAACGACGATACTATAAAGTTAAATTTCTGCAAAAATTCTTTATAAAGATGTTGAACTCTTTACATACATGCTTTGTTTTAGCTTCTTAATTACAACGGATTACTTGTCATTACTTAAACTAACTTCTGGGAGAAGTGACGTAGAGTCAGTGAAAAATAATCAATTTCTTACTCTTTGTCTAGATAAACATTACAAAACGTTTATTTTCTGTCTTCATTTCTTTAGGACGAGTAGAGACGTTCTGCTTTATGATTGCAATTTAGTTGCGGGTTTAAAATTCAAACTTTTTTTCTTTTAAGTGCAATTAAAAATAATTTTCAGGTTAAGAGAGTTGTAAAAAGAACTTCAAAGGCATACAACGAATATTTTGTTACACTATCGGGGCATGAATAATCTTGAATAGAATTCCTTACGAATTATAAAAAAGTCTACAAAGAATTGCATTCATAGGCAAATGCATTGTGCTATCTAAAGGACTCATTATAGCATATCACTGTGGCATCATAACTCATTACTACATACTTAACAATGGAAAATGTATCCCCTGTTTTATCCTATTGTTACAACAATAACAATCATCCTGAGTTTAAAGGAAATCTAACAATGTTATCCAAGTAACAACAGCACCAATTGTTGCCAAGATGTACTACCGTACAAATGTATGTATGTATGTACGTACAAATGTACGTCATACTCTAAGTTAACCTGTAATGTTGCTGAAATAATCGATGATAAATGGAGAGAAAAATTGCAAAAAAAAAAGTAGAATAGAAAGAAGGAAACAAACAAAAAGACTAGTTTTTTTTGCCAGAGACAAAAAACAATAGGAAAGGAGCAAAAATAGACAAAAAGAAGAACAAAAATAAAAAAAGAAGAATCGAAAAGAAAGTAAAAAAACGATGTAAAAAATATCGCTCTAAGCTTCTTCGAACAATAGCAAAAACATAGTGGAGGGAAAAGCTAAATATAATGATAATAACGTCAGCGAAGACAATGATTGTTGACTGTATTATAACCATGATGACTTATAATGGATTTGGTGGGGCTGCCATTATTATTTTGCCATCATTTTGAATGCTAAACTTTAAATAATAGCAGGAAAGTGAGACATTAAAGCAATATGGTTGCAAAAGTTAAACTATTGAATGACAAGAGTTCTTAGAATACTTTTAAAGACATGATTCTATGATGACAGGTTCATTACAAAGTTCCCTCATATATGGCTTATAAAAACGACGGAGGCTCGCTTATCAAAGTGGCAGCAAAAGGACAAGAAATCCTTGCTTTTCTTATCATAAATGAAATGTAAAATGTAACCAACTGTGTTGGCGTAGATACAGTGAGCGTCAAAAGAAACTGTACATTTAAAACAATTTACATTAACAAATTACCCTTGTTTTTATTTTAAAATTGTTTTATTGTCAGTTTTTGAAATTGAAAAAAAAAATTCGAAATATTGTCAAATTTTTTCGGGCACTCTCCTTAAGTGGTAAAAGTTGAGTTTGGTGATTGTTAGAATTTTATCCCTGGTGTACAGTTTCTTTTGAAGCTCACTGCAAAAAATTTAATCAAAAAGACTACATGATTAATACCTCCGTCAACGTGAAACTGAGACAGAACAACTCATCAGACGTAGGATTGTATTAAGGCAATCGCCGAATACTATTCATCGATTATAAAAATGCCCCGATGTGGTAGTTAAAACATACATACATTCACAAGTGGTCCTTACAACCTTTCAGTCAGGATTACAACCTATTTTCGGACACCACCCATGTTGTTTTTACATGAGTGTGGTATCTAGAACTTAAACTCGACTCCGAACGAAAGATTTTTGAGAAATTTTTTCATGGCAATTTATTAATGCTCTCAGAGTTTTAGCCAGAAATCTGCTGAAAGGAAGTCGCCGAAGAATTTTTTATCATACTTCGTTTTGTTGGGGATGTCTGACCTGAACCGAGGCTTCATATCTTAGAAATTGCTGGAAAAGATGTCTTGTGAAGGGATCTTATTTTCCTTAAAACAACATCAAAATATGAACAAATCGATTCGATTATTAGTAATGTCATTAGATGAAGTGCCTGCATTCAGTGGGCCGGAAGATAAATATGGTACCGTGTATGGTTATCTGGTCTTCTTAGGATTTCTCTAACAATTGTTTAGTTCTGTGTGAACATATTGCAGTGATAAAAAGACACACATCTGATGAATAAAAAGGAATGGAGTTCGATATTTTTTTGGATGTAAGGATTATGATTTTTTTTTGCGTCTAATGATTGTGCAGTTTCATTACATTCTTCCACGGTAAGCTGAGTACAGTATTAGGCAACCCATTACATAGATATTTAATTGGTCATTACAACCTTTCCATCAGGATTACGACATAGCGTCTCACAAAACTGATGTTGTGTGTGTTAATTTTATACATATGCGGTGGTACCTACAGTTTAAAGTCGATTCCGAACGACAGAATTTTTAAAAAAATGTTTCATGAAAATTTTTTATTTGCTCCCAGAGTTGTTGTCAGAAATCTGCTGAAGGAGGAAGTCGTTGAAGAAATATTTTTTCGTATTTCGTTTTGTTGGAAATTTCTGTCCTGGGAGTTTGAACTGTGGACTCACGGCTGTCAGTCCCATATTTCTTCATCACTTTCTACAGCGATTACTGTAGACTATAGCTTGTTTGTTTCGAAATTCTTTTGGCTTGAATTAGATGATCTGGGCACTAGCGACATGTAGTTTACCTGTCACACAGCTCATACCACATTACATAACCTGCACGACTGATTTGAGGCCATAATTACGTGGAAGTGATATGAATTTGTCAGCGATTTGACTCCTTGAGACTTTTTCTTGTAGGGTTTTCTTAAGTCTCATCTAAGCTGAACGGAGCGGTTGGCAGTGGAATCTTTTCGGAATTGGTTGGAATAGCTCAGTCTATAAGACTAACAGACCACTGCAGTGTCTTTCAGGCGGAGGTGGTGGCCATACAGGCTGCGGCGAGTATTATTGGGGATCGTCACCATACTTTCTGATAGCCAGGCGGCTATCAAGGCTCTGAGTTCTAATGTGATGAACTCCAAGACGGTCGCAGATATCTCGACGAGATAGCGTTACGATATGATATCCATATAACTATAGAGCTGACGAAATTGCCAGGCGGGACACGATCATCGAACTCTCCGCTGAGTTCTCGAATCTGGGCATACCTATGAGGACCTGCAAGCTCATAATTGATAATGCGATCGTCGATTCCGTCAACGACAGGTGGGCGGCCTCGGACACGGGTAGAACGGCTCATAAAATCTGGCTAAGGCTGGATGAGGGGCGCACAATGAGTCTACTTAAACTCCAAAGAGGCGCGCTCAGTGTAGTTGTCGGTGTCATTACGGGGCATTGTATTATGGGTACGCATGCGAGGCGCATTGGTCTTAGACACCTTGCTAACGACTTCTGCAGAAGCTGCAGAGATGAGGAAAAAGAGGAGACTGTCCCTCATCTGCTGGGTACATGCCCGGCTCTATGCCAAAGGAGAAGGAAGTACTTGGGTACTTACTACCTGGATGATCTGGAGGAACTGTCAGGGATTGACATTTTCAGCCTGAATCGCTTCATCAGGAGCTCTGAATGTTTTCGAGACTAGGCGATAACGGATGACTGTGGTAGCACAATGGGCCCAATGCGGCATAAGTGTGTCCATCCAAAAATTTTTCTTGGATGGGCAGCCACCTCTACCTACCTACCTTCTTAAGTCTCAGGTGTATGTGAATAAGCAACAAACCACATCGGATCTCAAAGCCAACATATCCTATGTCATCGGTCAACTTCAGCTTTATTTATAAGCCAGAGTCATAGAAAATTTTACATTTCGGAGGCGTTTCACCCAGTTAAACAGTGTTGGAAACTCCCACGTTGATTGCAAATTTTGAGTTCTTGATTAGATTTAGGCCCTTAGACCCAGAAACCAGCAATAGTGGGTTAAAAGGATACATTATGTGGCGAAATATTTTGTCTTTCGATGAAAAAAAATTACTAGGTAAACACTTAATAAAAAATAATTTGATTAATTTTTCAATTGGAGGCCTATTTCTCTGTATGTAAACAGTTGGAAGCAATTTATTAGGAAAAGTAAGCAGAATTTAAAAATCGAAATACATAGACGAAAAGAAAATAACAACTGCCTCCATTAAAGAGGAGAAAAGTTCTGCTAATGAAAAGAAAAACACAACAACGGATCCATGTACGAGTATGATGGAAACAAGAGTTAAATGTAGGGAAAAGGAAAACAATTTTCTAAGTTTTCTTTGTGTGTGTTTTTCTAAACCACAAAACTGGCGTTCAGTAGTCATTAGCCAACAAGAAATGAACACAACAAAATGCCTGTCATTAGAGTAGGAGTTGCGTATCTCTTTGACTGTTTATTTTTCAGTACATATACCTACAGGAAGTCTTTTACCTTTAAGGATGTATTGTAGTTGTAGTTTGATTGTTGTTGTTGTTGCTGTTGCTGTTTCCATGGCTTTTAAGTATCACAATCTATGTTGTAGGATATTATTGTTATCCCTGGCTATACAATGCAGTTGTAGAGGTTGAATGTCTCTTTTTAAAACGGAAAACAATAATAATCTCAACTACAGAAGAGGAATTAAAGTTTATAGAGAAAACCAGGAGCAGAAACGTAATTTTTATTATTTGGTTTCGTTGCTAGAAGCTCAATTTATTCTTTAATGATGAACATAGTGATACAAATACTTGAACATTACATATATATGTGAATTGTCTTTGGCATAGCCTAACAAAATATTGAAGTTTATTAAGATGCTGACAGTGGCGTACGGTGAGAGTATTCTAAGTCGAAACACTGTTTACAAGTGACACAAGCTTTTCACAGAAGATCGTGAAAATGTAAATGACGACGCTCGCCCTGGACGCCTTAGCACATCAATAACCGATGAAAATATTGAAAAAGAGGAGAAAATGTTTATGGAGAATTGTCGAGTCACAATTAGAGAAGTTACTCAGGATGTCGGTATATCGCTTGGCTCATTCCATGCAATTTTTCGGAAATTTTTTTGTATTAGGCGTGTGGCTGTGTCATTACAACCCTTCAGTCAGGAATAGGACCTTATTTTATACATGAGTAGTGGTACCTTCAGTTTAAAAACGATTACTTTGCTCTGAGTTTTTGCCAGAAATCTGCTCAGAGTAAGTCGCCGAAGATGTGTTTTTGCCTCAATGTTTATGCTCGGTATTCCTGCGAAGCTGATAAGACTGTGCAGAATAACGTTGAGTAATTTCTCTCACTCTGTATGAAGAAGCATGTAACACTTCGAAGCTTTTGATTCCGTATGAGCAGCCTGAGAAAGCGATTTCTTATCATGCGACTGCTTCTACTTCGTGGTGGAGGGTATTCTGCGGAAGGCACAATTTCATGGTAATGACATTATCTTTCAGAAATATTTTCAGTTGCTTGCGTAAATACATGCATATGCAATTGGTCATTACAATCCTTCAGTCAACATTATGATCTAGTTTCTTACGTACTCTGGCGATATTGTTACTTCTACCGAACGGGAATCTATAAAGATAGGTGTGGGTAGTCTAACAAAATGGTGGCAAAGCGAAGTATATATTGTAGACAAGTAGTAACATGTGGCGTATTGGATCCCTGATTACGGTCCATAATTATACTCTCTATGTTGATAATGAATTTATTTATCTTGGCTCCACCATCACGACCATAAATGATGTCAGTCTGGAGTTCAAGCGTAGAATCACTTTTGCCAACAGCTGGACTCAAATGAAATTAAGTAGTAGAGAGCTTTCTCGACTCATCCTACCCGCGCTTCTTTATGGCGCAGAAGCATGGACACTATTAAGAACCGACGCTGTAGCCTTGAAAGTATTAAAGCGAAAAGTCCTACGTAAGATTATCGGCTCAGTGCGAGTTGCTGCTGATTTCTGCATTCGATCCAATAATATTCTGTCTAGGCTACTCAATAACGTTTTGTGCAGCGTAATAATTCGCTGTGTCGGCCATGTCGGTCGGATGGAAGAGAATGTTTCGATCAGACGTGTATTTGATGGTAATTTCCTCTCAGCGGATTTCTAGAGTAAATAATTTCTGAGAGTAAATAACATTGCTGTGAAAAGTTTCTCAAAAAAATCTGTCGTTCGGAATCGTCTTTAAACTGTAGGTCCCCCGCCAATCGTGTATAAAATTAAAACACGCAACGTAAGTGGTGGGAGATGCCAGGTCGCAAGCCTGGCTGACTAATGACCAATTACGTATGTCTGTATGTAAAAGGGGTAGTCGGCATAGTGAATGGCTGTCTCTGCGTTGAAAGTGTCAAATCGAGTAAGCCCTGAAAACGGTGTTAAGTCAGGCCGAAATCCGATGAACCGGTTGGAAGGAGGGGATTGCTTACTCGTCCTGCAATTGTGTAGGGCTATCCAGAATTAAACAGAGGTTTTTAATGAGGACTATAGATATAGTAGCCCATCTGTGTTTGATGATAACAAATATTGATTGTTAGATAAGCTACAGGCAATTTATTTTACTGAAACGCTAGGCAGTGGGATGTATTTGAGACCTGCAGTGGGTTCCAGTTAGCAGATTGGCTTTACAATGTGAGAGAACCCAATCAATATTAATTCAGCATTTATCCCAAAGTTATTTGTTTGTTTTATACGTGTGCGGATTCTGTCCCCCAAACTATAACAAGATTATAACAAGCCTGTATCCTTCTTCCTTTCAACACATGTAGACGTAAATAAATAAGATTTCCTCTATGACATGAAGGCTTAAAAGAGTTTTTATATATGTTTTGTTGTTGCTAGTTTTCTAAGAAATATTTTTCTTTAAAATTCTTACCTCTTGTCTTGAAGTTTTGTTGATTGTAATTGAATTCATTTCATTGTGGCAGCTGGAAAGCCTCATTGTGGCATTAAAAAAATCTAAAAAAAAGAAAAAATACCGAGAAAAATTGAAAAACATAAATAAAGTGCTCGTAATCTTTCAAAGAAATAATAACAATTTTAAATATTTTAATTTTATAAATACGTTTGGGTGTGTGTGTGTATGTGTATTTATAATTTAAATTCTAACAAGAGTTGTTATTGGAAACTTTTTAAATTTTTTATCGAATTTAAGATAATTTATTTTTCCTGAAATTTATTGAATAATTTTTAAATATTTTCCAATGAAAAATAGGTTCCCTAGAAACCTAAAATATAAAAAAATGGAAGAAAAACCTTCTCAATAATGAAAACAGAAAAGCAATCGATAAACCTTATCAAAAAATTGTTGTGTGTTAAAAAAGTTTAACCGACAGACTGATATTGAACTGGAAATCAAGTACAACACTTGGCTCCCTTGAGTTGAGTCCTTTAACTGACAGTAAATTAAGTTCTTTTCTGTAATTTTATAACGTTTAATAGGCTCTATTAAGAAAGGAATGAGAAGCATAATTAAAAACCTCATACACTGAAGCAAGATTTTCTCTGTCTTTTTTAAATCACTTCACAGGAGGATTATAGCTACTAAGTAGGCACACAGATGAGGCAGATATTTCAATCCATCCGTCCTTTCGCTATATTTAAATAGTTTCCGTGAATTACAAGACTTTTAAAATGAAATTACGAGGCTAAGAAATTAAATGATTTCATTCGTATTGATTCCTTTAGGGCTGCCACAAAATATCTTGATTGTCTTACTCAGTGTTCTTTTTTCTTCTAGGCAATACTGGAGTCTCCTTGTTCAAGTTTTTCCGGGTAATTCCTTTGAAAATTATACAATATACATATGCATGCTTCAATATATTGATCACTATGGGTGTAGAGTGGAGGAAATGCAAACTAAATGAGCTGTGATAGATTTAATGAGGGTACTGACCAGAGATCAGCAATGAATCGCTTTTCCGCTACTCATAAGTACTCATGAAATTTTGCATATGAGTGAGTTAACAATATTGAAATGTAACGACTCTGATTCATTCGTACTCAGTACAATATTAATTTGTAAGTACTGGTTGCAATGAGTATGAGTACAATGTTGACATCAAACTCATAACATTCGAAATATGTTTGATTCATACGCCAACTTATTCAGATTCATAAATTTAGAAAAATACTTTTAATAATCATAAATGATTCGAGTGATTCGTTGTGTTATATTTACAAAAAAAGGAAAAGACAAAGATAGCAAGCAAAGCAAACACACAACTTCGTGTGAGTATGTAATGTTCGTACGAGAATCATACTTATTTTGTGATTCTTGTAAATGTTGAGTAAAGAAGAGTCGAAATCAACAACATCATGCGTATTGTTAAGTATGAGTACGATGAGTACTTCAAACTTTGAATATGAGTAGTATGAGTATTATATTAAAATATGTATGAATGCGTATAAGTATCAGAAATTATAAGTATGATTCGTATCTACTCATCGTTTTGAATACTCACTGCTGACGTCTGGTACTGACGTAAAACTTTCTTATATGTTGTCTGACTATAGCAGAGTTTTCCAGACATACGGCCATCATTACCATTTAGACAGCGGCACAATGCTCGATGGATGATGAAGTTTCTCTTGATCTACTCTGACATTCAGTCTGAGATTAAGTCCCTACTTACTTAATTGGTCATTACAGCCCTTCAGTCAGGATTACGACCTAGTTTCTCACACCATCTATGTTGTGTGTGTTAATCTTATACACGAGTGGCGGAAACCTGCAGTTTAAAGTCGATTCTGAAAGACAGATTTTTGTGAACTATTTTTCAGGGCAATTTTTTTTACTCTCCGAATTTTTGCAAGAAATCTGCTGAGAGGTAATCACCAAAGAAATATTTGCTAATTCGTTTGTTGAAGATATCTGATCTGTGGCTTGAAGCCAACGTATTACCTACCAAACTACATCGAGTGCTTAACTACTGCAAATTTTCCCAATTTTTTTTATGGCCACATCGGTAGAAAGCTTGTTGGAAGACGAAATCTCCCGTGATCTACTCCGCCAACGGTTAAGCCCCTAACGATCATATATTCAACGTTCGTACTTGTCCATGAATGCTAGGGATTTCTATGGGTAATTTCGGATTATTCAAACGTAACACTTTTATATGCTCTTGGGAGACAGGAATATCGTTTGAAATTGCTTGGGCTGATGAGCTGGGCCAGTACGAAGCAGAATCGGTATGAAGGTCGCAATCTTCAACATGTTACAGGGTAGAAGTACTCCGATTGCTTCAGTTAAATTGATTATTATCCACTCATTTTATAGAGAGGCTCAATGTCCTTGACAGCAAGAGGGTATGTGAAATATTGCTAGACTTTGCTGGACATGTATGAATAAGAAGGGATCCGAGTTTCTCCTACTCTTAAATTGCATGGCCATCCGTTGTACAATAGGGATTCTCACAGGCCTCTATCCTTTTATTAGAAATGCAGAAATAAATTCTGTAGGAGCTGCGGTGTTGATTAGAAGGAAGAAATTGTTTTTCATCTCATGTGTCAGAGTACTGTTCTTGTTATAAAAATACGGAGGCTTTTGATCTCTCACTTTTTGACATAAAGCTGGCTGCAGTAGCAAGATTAATTCTGGTTTTCTTAATAAAATGTTTGATGCCCGGATTGAGTATTGATTGTGATCACAATGGGCCTAAATGGTAGCCTAAGTAGCCACTTTCATCGATTAGAGTTTGTCACCTTATCTAACCCAAGTATATCTAAGCGGAAAACAAAAGTTGAAAGCAAATACAAAGAAAAATACTCCCGCACGATCAGCACTACAAATAGAGTTTCTTTCATTTGCTTTCCATATATGAGGACAGCCTTTGCCATTTGCTTTACAGAGGGTAATAACTACAGTCAGATGTTAATGACGAATCGACGCATTTAGATATCTTCGAAGTGTTCTAAATGCAGGACTATGGGGTGGGATACCACACATATATACATAATTGGTTACGACCAGCTTCTCACACCACTTATGTTGTGTGTGTTAATTTTATACATGAGTGTAGGGACCTACAGTTTAAAGTCATGACAGATTTTTGAAGTTCGTGCCAGAAATCTGCTGAGAGGAAGTCGCCTAAGAAATATTTTTTTTTCATATTTCGTTTTGTTGGAGATGTCTGACCTGGAGTTTGAACCGTGGCCTCATGTCCAAAAAGCCAGCACACTACCTACTATACTACGGCGACTATAAAGGCGCTAGAACAGAATGTTGAAGACCTTTTTGAACCCAAAAAAAATTTTTTTTTAAACATTGTTGCTAACTACTCAGACCATTTCCTAAGAACTTTTTTGGCTCTACGGGACAATTTCTAAGCAGACTAAATTGCATTAAGCTGCATAGTTGTCTTTCGAAATTCACTGTCTTTCTATACAAGATACTCTCGTTATCGTCAAAAAACTGTTAATCAATGGCAGACAGTCAATATCGCTGCTGTCATGTATGTATGCATAGATGATTGTTAAATTTTTTTGCCATTCCTAGTTGCCATAAAATCTTATAAGGAAAACTGTTAATGTTACAGAATATGCTATAAATGCTGATAAATAAAGGATGTATTTCATAAGAGCACATAGTATGGCCCATATTAACTTAAGTTAACCACCCCAAACCCTATGTGTTGGGTAATAAAATAAATACAAAAAAATTCACAAGATGGTGGAGTTTGGAGATGTAATAAAATGTTAACGAAAATTCTACTGCAAAATATTTACGACACGACATATTTAATGGCGAAATAAAAAGTGTTCAACAGCGCCATCAACAACGCAATGCATAGCATAGAGCGTAGCCATTTTGAATCACGTTATTCTGTGTTTGTTGACGCAGCAAAATGGTGGTTATGAAAGCAAAAATTATGGAGTATAATTTCATATTAAAAAAAGAATCATTAACTGAAAAAATAGAAGAAATGAAATGAAAAAGACAAGAAAAAAACTAGTAAAAATAATTTCAACATTGCTCGTATATTTTATGCTTTTTTATGTTATGCTACCATTGCTGGTTGTTCCTTCCGTTTGTAATATTTTTTTAAGGGATTTTATTAATAAAAATGAAAATAAAATGTCATAATGGCCAGTTTGCCAACACTCATCAAAAAAAGTAAAAATTAAAATCAAAATGAAAATGAGACACTGATAAATGAAATATAAAAGCAACAGCAATAATAAGAGCTTTGCTATTCAAAATAATTCAAAAATTAAAGGCGAATTGTTTTGAAAAACATTTCCAACGTTTTGGCTTTCCTTAGAATACATTTTTAAAATTCTCTTTATAATGTAAATTTAAATTAAAAAAATAAATGACCTTTTAAGGACCTTTCCAAATTCAGCAAGAACTTTAAAATATATTTCTTTAGCATAAAAGCATTTAGCATTTCTTAGCACTGAAATTCGGTATTCGGTTAAGGAACATAAAGGGTCCGCCAAATAACTTTTTTTTTTAAAATGCTTTTAAAAAAAACTACTGAATATTTTCTCAAATTTCTGTTTTTATTTGAATGTACAATCCTTCCGGTTAATAATGGAAAATAATTTCATCCAACTGGCTGCCTCGGCTGGCCATGCAGTAGCCTACACGCTCGGTCCAATTTTTAATCACATTATCGATTGTGTGCAGCTGTATTTCACCAATGGCTTCACGAATATTGTCCTTTAAAGCGTCAATTGTCTCTGGCTTGTCGGCGTAACACTTATCTTTGGCGGCACCCCACAAATAATAGTCCAACGGTGTTAAATCGCAGCTCCGATGTGGCCAAACGACATCAGGCTGATAATGCGATCTTCCAAAACAAGGCGCAAAACATCGAGTGTAGCTTCGGCTGTGTGGCACGTAGCGCCGTCCTGTTGAAACCAAATGTTGCCAATATCCTCCTCTTCAATTTTTGTCAACAAAAATTCGTTCAACGTGGGCCGATAACGATCGACATTGACTGTAACCGCCAGTCCTTGCTTAATTTCGAAGAAAAATGGCCCAATTATGCCTCTGGACCAAAATCCGCACCAAACAGTGACCCAATTTATGATCGTCATCACTGATCTACCACGAGGACTATTCGCAATGTGGTGGATAAATTCAAGTTTATTTGTTCAATAAACCATAGACAAACACGCGTATGTTGATCAAATGCAAGATTTGTCGAAAACATTGCCACAGTCAATGGGAGTGAGCTGGAGAATCAGAGGCAGTAGATTTCGCATTTCTCACAAGTATACGGACCTTTGAAGACCACAACTTTGTGTGCTTTGTGTCTTAACTTGGGCTTGTGTAACCGTGCAACTGACTGAAGCTTAAGATAAACGACCATAGGCAACGATATGTAATCGCTGAACTGAATCTGGAGTAGTTTGCAAAGGACACTAAGTTTCATGTAGAAATCATCTTCGGCAATGAGGGTCATATCTGAATGAATGGGCACTTGAACAAAGAAAATTGTCGAAAATGGGATCTTAACAAGCAATACGAGATTCAGGACCTTTCAATGGATCCCAAAAAAGTTCATATTTGGTGTGAATTAATGAGCTGGCGACCTTACCGGTTCATATTTCTTTGAGGACAACATCAGCCCAGTCACTATTGGCAACGGGGATAGTTTTGGTAGAATATTTCCTGAACGGAACTACTCAACTCAGTTCGCAGTGGATATTCTGCACGAGCGATTTGTGGGAATGATCAACCCACATTGAGATGATGAGAAAGAACCAGCGAGATCATGCGATTTGACTCCGTTAGAGATTTTCTTGCAATGTTTTCTTATGTCGTAAATAAGCTACCAAACACAGCGGTCCATAAAGCCAACATGCGTCAAAATGATGGAAATTTACACAGCATCCAACAATAGATATTTCGTACCAATAATTTGTTTTTATTTGCAGCCCCCTCGTTACTCTTAAAATTATACAAAAAAAAAAAAAAAAAAAAAAAGAAGAAATAAAACAAAACAAAGCATCAAATGAAAAAGGCAAAGGAATAATAAAATAATCGTTTCTGAATTTAATCAGGTGTATTGCTTAATTGGATGTTTCTGTTTTCAATTTTTCCTCGTTGCTTTTGTAAGCAAATCAAAACCAGCAGACAAGGCCAATTTAAAAGCAGCCACATTCATTTGAAATTGGATTTCAGAAAAAAAAAAAAATCTTAAATATTACGTCTGTTATGACGTTCGAGCATAATTCTCTACACTCGTATTAATACTTTACGTCTGTTTTGACGCAAGCTTTCATACTTCACAGCTGCTAAGAGGGGAATATCACGTAATTTTGCAATGTGACAACATTAAATACGCACATACAGTGAAACCTTGTTGAATAATACAAAGAAATGTTTAAAGAAGATTTTTTTCTCTTCATTGCTGTCTAAGCACAAACCATTTTCATTCATAAATTTTCAAAGTTTTTTTTTTAATTTTTACTCTTAAAACGTTGCCGACAAACTTTTATTCTGTGAGCTTTAAGTTCTGTATTGTGTTTCAAAATGAATATAAATTTTAAACCATGGAAATGCACAATGCATGACGTAAGCGATGTAATCACCTCAACGAAATAGTGTTTGAAAATATCAGTAAATTGCTGTTGTTGTATCATTTAAAATCGATCCAATCTTTCGCTGTGGTCAGCGAATGACACAATGTTTGAGAAAGAGGATTCATTCAGTAGACGCACTTTTCCGATGCAATATCACTGAAGACGCCGTACTCTAATAGGTAGTGTGTTGGCTTATTAGACGCGAGGCCGCGGTTCAAATCCCAGGTCAGACATTTCGAAAAAATATTTCTTCGACGACTTCCTGTCAGCAGATTTCTGGTAAAAACTCTCGAAGTAAATAAAATTGCCATTCTCAAAAATGTGTCATTTGGAGTCGACTTTAAACTGTAGATCGAGCCACTCTATGTATAAAATTAACGTAAATGGAGTTAAACGCTAGGTTCCGACTTAATGTTTGTAATGACCAATTATGTATGTATGTATGTATGTATGTAATAGTCCTCGAGAAGGAATTAGCCTACAAGGAGTACATTAGATTGTTTGTTTGCAATACTAAAACACGTACCAAAAAATGATTAGAAATGATTTCCGACAGCAAAATCATTATGTTGTGATAAGAAAAAAGGACATGGCCTCACACACAAGGCTTACAATTCTTGTACAGTCTGATAAGAAATGTCCAAAGTCACCTATTTTCAATAGAGATAGCAGTGCATACAAAATTTTTATTTGTTGGCCTTTAATATAAGCAAACGTTGGTCGCTAATTAAGAAATGGTTGCACATTAGCTTAAGTCAGGATCTCTGAATTGGCTTCATACCATCTTTTTATAGTCTGACTACAAAAGCTTAGTTGGTTTCAGTTAATCCATACAAACAACAACAACAGTCTCTAAATTAATACGAAATTTTCTTTTAATAGCCTCGATAACAATCATTCTCATCAAAAGTTTTGATATGAGATGCCGAACTTGACTGAAAACATGAAATGTTTTTACAAACGGGACACCCTAAAGCAAAATATCTACGAATGCAAATCGCAATTTTGTTGTTCATCATCTATTCGGTTTTAACACTTTCCGAACAGCAATAGAAACAAAAGAAACACTTGTGCTGGCTGTTAAAATGACACGTTCATTTCAAAATGAAAAAAAAAATTTTTAAAGCTTAAGGCTCCCCTTTTAACACTCATCCAGACTTCAATACTTTGAATGAAAGGAAGTACGTAGCGCTCTATGTAGGCAGCATTGGCAACCGTTTTTTGCGAACGAAATAAAATTCTTTGTTCGCATGCATTTGTTTTGTTTTTCGGCTGTATTTGCAGGGCTTTATTTCAGAGCAACAATAACAAGGTTAACGGTGTTGTGTTTTGTTACAATATCACAGGGTTTGTCAATTTAACAAAGACAACAATAGCAGCACAGGACACAGAACACTTGTCATCTTCTTTTGTTGTCTTTGGTTTCTATTTTTATTTTGTTTGTTTGTTTTTCCAGTTTTAGACTCCATCATACAAGGGTTTCTTGCCAAGGAAATTGAATTGCATCGCTGTTTAGCTGCATTGCTAAGTTTAATGAGTTAAAACTGCTAGACATCTAGGTGGGGTAGAATATCAGATGTATCGAGTCTTCCAACAATTTCTTCCGAACGTTGATAACGTCTGTCTTGTGGAAGCTACATCTGTGAAATTGGTTATCACTTATTAAGTCTGTTTTGCCATATTACCGTGTACGGATATACCCTTTAGCAATAAGTGAAAATAAATCCACAAAATGGGTGTCTGTTCATCATAATCTTCTTACCGGTGATGAAAAAATTTGAGTCCACTGGTTCAGTATACGATCGTCTACTGCGCTCTCGTTGACGAAACGCAAGATTAGAGGATAACATCGTTTTTATCCATGAGAGCGTGCAGTAGAATCTGAGGCTGTCAAATTTGCATCGTTCATATGAACTCGGCCCACAATTTGGCGAACTTTTCATAGGGACTTGGAAATCAAATCACTAAATGGGTGTCTCTTCCGGTGATGAACAAATTTGAGCCCACTGGCTCAGCATACGATCGTCTACTACACGCTCGTCGACGAATCGGAAGATCTGAGGATCTTTTTTGTGAACGTGTACAGTAGAATTTGAGGCTGTCAAAATCGCTTTGTTCACACAAACTCGGCCTTTCGCAGCCCACAACATGGTGAATTTTTAAGTCAAGGCTTCGGTTGGAATCTGTACAAAAAGCATGTGACCAAGATAAACGATCAGAGGCAACAACATGTGCTCGCTGAATGGATTCAGACAACATCTTCAGTAAAAAGGCTTATTTCTGGATGAATAGATACCAATCCACAAGAGATCCACGAGTATCCAATACATGCATACATACATAATTGGTCATTGCAACCCTTTCATCAGCATTACGACCTTTTTTGTCATACCACTTATGTTGTGTGTGTTAATTTTATACGTGACTAGCAGGGGACATGCAGCTTGAAGTCAGTTCCGAACGACAGATTTTTTTACTCCCAAATGTTTTGCAGGAAATCTGCTGAAAGGAAAGTCGCCGAAGAAATATTTTTTAATATTCGTTTTGTTGGAGATGTCTGGGATTTGAACCTCACGTCTAATAAGCCAGCACGCTACCAACGAGAGTATCTAATGCATCCCGAAAAAGTCACAGTTTGTAGAAGATTTTCGGCTGAGCGATGACCACAGTCCATATTCCTTTGAGAACGAAATTGGCCACGCCATCACTATCAACTGCGAGCACTTAATTGGTACGATTATCAACTTCTTTTAGACTGAATTGAATGATCTGGACACCAATAACATATGTTTTCAACATAGTAACGTTACAGGCAAATAGCTTATGGGCCATCTATCGGCTTGAATTTTAACCATCGATTATTTCGACTCTGGCAATACTTATATCATTCTATTCTGTCACAAAATTCAGTATATTACCACCACAGAACGTATGAATCGATTTACCTTTGAGCAACGTTGGGATTTATTGGGCCAACGAAAAACTGCACGATGTTGTCGATTTTGCCAAAAATAATTGTCTTTTCGAATGAAGCTCATTTTCATTTTAGTGTGTACGTTAATAAGCAAAATTGCCGTATTTGGGGCTCAAAAAATCCACACGTGGTCTTACGGAAGCCAATGCACCCAGTACGACTGACTGTTTGGTGCGATTGCGATTGTGAAGCGTAGACATCACTGGCTAACATTTCCTTGAAAAAGCGGACGGCGCAACCATTACCATGGAGACACCTATCGCACCATGATAAGCGATTTGTTTGTACTCGCTCTTCATAGTATTGATGTGAACGGTGTTTGCTTTCAAAAGGATGATACAACTTGCCACGCATATCTTGCCACAATAGATTTCTTGCATCAAACGTTTGATGACGGATTAATTAGCCGAAATGGTGATATCAATTGGCTGCGATTTGACACCGTTGGACTATTTTCTGTGGGGAGCCGTTAAAGAATTGTGTTATACCGACAAACCAGAGACAATTTGAAGGCCAACATCGTGCTGCCATTGCCCAGATACAACCCCACTTACTCCAAAAAGTGCACGAAAATTGGTCCGATCGCATGGGGTACTCTCCAGCCAGCCGCGTTGGCCATATGAATGAAATAATATTCCATTTCTAATCGGAGGAATTATACTTCACAACAAGAGAATAAATTTGACAAAATTTTTATTTTTTGTCTTGCATTTTTAAGTTTAAACTTTTTAATAGCCCACCCTTTATATTCCCATCTCTTGCGAGGTGCAGATATTAGTTGTTTGGCTCTCCATTTCTTGTCAGCTTGACGGAGCTATCATCTATTGATGTCAAGGATATAGCTTCGTTCATCAAACTTTCTGGCTGGTTTTCCAGTGTAGGGTAGTCGTGCTTTGATGTGCAGCCCCTGCGCTGACCAACTTCCTTCTCTTCCCTGATTTTGGTAGAACTTGGTCAATACAAAGACTACGTTCACTCATGGCATCACAACGGGCCGCTATGCGCGCTCAAGTGAGCTCCTTGATATCAGAGCTACCACTTCGACCTAACCTAACCCTTTAAATTCTGAACAAGTGATTTGAGGGTATGGTTACCTCAAGTGGACGTGAAGAGATCTGACTAACGAGATCGTGCAGTTTGACCACGTTAGACTTATTCTTGTTGGGTTTTCTTAAGTCGCCAGTGTACGCGAGTAAAGCACAAACTGCATAGCCTTTTAAAGCCAACATTGGTGAAACTTGAGCTCCATCCAGAGAATCCGTGAAGGATGTTTGAATGGTAATATGTTCCACAGATAATGGCATCAGTAGAGTTTTCAAAAGAATAGAAACTTTCGATGATATCTCGCACACACATGTTGTTTAATTTAAATTAAAGAACATGAAGAACGTAACTAAACACACGATATATTACAGAAAGGAAAAGGAAAAATTGAAAAAGTGACTTTAAGTTTAATATTTAGTTTTGAAATCCTGTATTATTTTATAAATACTTACACCCTCTTCAGTAAGCAAAGACGTATACCAGTATATCAGCTTGCTCCTAACTTATGCATGTTAATGCATGATGTTGGAGAAGGGGTTGGTTGTCATTCATAAAAGTTTGGCAATCTCACATTCCATTTTTATTCCAAATTTTATTCTGTATTTTCCTTTTTATTTTTTATTTTTATTTTATTTTTAAAGTAAAACCTGAAAAACAAAACTGTCTGCAGTAACGTTTTTGTTTTTATTGATCCCAAGGTACCGATGCAATTAATTTTTGTAAAAGAACGAAACATTTGCTAGTGTTGAGTAGCGATGTGAAAAAGTTTTCAATTCATTGCAAAATTTCTTTCTTGTCTATTGCTGTAGCAAGTTTAAGTTCTTAAGGCAACTTTGTTAGAAACAAACTTTGTTGTCAAATACATTTTTTTGTAAATAGAAATTGATATGTTGAATTAATTTTCGGAAAACTTTTAATATGAGTGTGGAGAAGAATAGAAATTTTACATTTCATTTGTAATGTTTGAAAAAGTTTTATTAACCATCAGGTTTAACCTTTTAAGAGACATTCATTTTAGAGAAAATGGGTTCAATAGTAATGTCTGACAAGGTGTGTTAAGGATGTTGATCGTAGGAGAATTATTATCATAATTATAGCGATACGTATACATAAATACATATGTACATACATACATAATTGGTCATTACAACACATCAGTCAGGATTACGACTAAGCTTCTCGCAGCACTTGTGTTGTGTGTGTAAATTTTTATACATGAGTGGCGTTACTTACGGTTTAAAGTCGACTTCGAAAGACAGATTTCTGAGAAACTTTTTCACGGCAATTTTATTTCACATACATACATATGTACATAATTGGCCATTACAACCCTTCAGTCTGGATTACGGCCTGGCTTCTCACACCACTCATGTTGTGCGTGTTAATTTTATACATGAGTTGCGGTACCTGTAGTTTAAAATCGACTGCGAATGACAGATTGTTGAGAAACTTTTTCATGGCAATTTTATTTACTCTCAGAGATTTTGCCAGAAATCTGCTGAGAGGAAGTCGCTGAAGAAATATTTTTTCATATTTCGTTTTGATGTCTGACCTGGGGTTTGAACCGTGGCCTTACGTCTAATAAGCCGACACACTACCTACTAGACTACGGCGACTTCTAATTTTATTTCATTTTCACAGTTTTTGCCAGAAGTCTGCTGAGAAGAAGCCCCCGAAGAAATATTTTTTTTACATTTCGCTTTGTTCGAGATGTTTGGACCGGACTATGAACTGTGGCCTCACGAGCAATAAGCCAACACACTACCAACTAGAATACGCCGACTAAACTACATGATGGCCGTTCCAAAATTAGCCGACTTGATGTATGCATGTACTCGGCTACTATCGCTATACATACACTTTAGTCCGGAATGTAACCTACCTTTTTAAGCCAGCCATGTCGTGTGTGATAGTTTTATCCAAGACTGACGGAATCTACACGGCTTTCAGAACCATTTTAATGGCAACTTCATGTACTTTTGTCAGAATTCTGCTGGGAGACAGTCGCCGAAATAAAAATTTGACTTGTATTTCGTTATTGTGTGAGATATCTGAGCTGCAGTTTGACCCACGAGCTTTTGTCAAAGAAACCGGTTGTGTATTGGTAGACAACGGAGACTTCGATATTTGAATACAATTACGACGATCTAAAGACTCTAATTTTAATCTTTGAGAAGAACAAGTGCCATTCTGGAGCAGTCTGTTCCTTAGTTAAGGTTAACTGGACAAAGAGGGGTTTCCATGCCTCAAATGGTTAAGAAGATCTACAAAATGATCGTCGACAGACAAGTTAACAGATGAGTCAGAGGAACAGTGAAACAGGGGACGAAACCAGTACCTTTTGGAGACAAACTAACTTTTTTGGATGAAATCTACATAGTTTTTAATCAATGGAACGTAGTATGCCAACTTATTGCAGCGCTAAACTGTAGAAATTAAGTATTAAATCATCAATCCTAATTGGATTATCATTTCATATGGCTCAGCGTGATTCAAACGCTACAATTTTTATCTATGGGACAGGAGGTGGCTCCTACCACTCAATTAGGAATATAATGGGTGTTTTTTTAAGAGCTATAGGAAAATAAAAAAAACACATAAAATTCAGAAAAATACATGAAATCTTTATTTGAATCGATAGTACGGTCCATATAATTTAATGTTTGAAGATTATTTCATGCAAATGTTGACCGCCACTGCGCATCAAATGGTCCATCCGGTTAGTCCAATTTTGGCATACTCTTTCCAACATTTCGGCCGGTATCTCACGAATAAATGATTCAATGTTGTCTTCCAATGCGTCAATGGAAGCGGGCTTGTATGTATAGACATGAGCTTTAACATAGCCCCACAAAAAATAGTCTAAAGGCGTGAAATCGCACGATCTATGCGGCCAATTGACCGGTCCCGAACGTGAAATCAAATGTTCACCGAACTCGCCTCTCAATAAGTCCATTGTTACGCGTGCTTTGTGGCATGTGGCACCACATGTCATGCATGTTGAAACCACATATCATGCAAATCAAGCTCTTGCATTTTGGGCAAACAAAAGTTGGATATCATCTCACGGTAGCGCTCACCATTCACAGTTACGTTACGATTCGCAGCATCTTTGAATAAGTACGGTTCAATGATGCCA
Source organism: Sarcophaga subvicina (assembly GCA_936449025.2). Lineage (NCBI taxonomy): Eukaryota > Metazoa > Arthropoda > Insecta > Diptera > Sarcophagidae > Sarcophaga > Sarcophaga subvicina. The sequence continues at coordinate 29,761,573 of OW388084.2, forward strand.
CCAGCCCATAAACCGCACCAAACTATGACTTTTTCTGGATGCATTGGTAGCTTTTGCAATGCTTCTGGCTGATCTTCACTCCAAAGTCGACAATTCTCCTTATTTACGTATCCATTGAGCCAAAAATGAGCTTCGTCGCTGAACACTATTTTTCGATAAAGAAATGGATCTTCGGCCAACTTTCCAAGAGCCCATTCACCAAAAATTCTGCATTGCGGTAGGTCGTTCGGCTTTTCGGTCTTGCACCAGCTGTATCTTGAAAGGCTTCACACCTAAATCCTTCCGCAAAATTTTCCACGTTGTTGAGTAACAGAGGCCCAATTGCTGCGAACGGCGACGAATCGATAATTGATGGTCATCATTACCACTGGCCGATACAGCTGCGATATTTTCTTCAGTTCGCACTCTACGTAAGCGTGTTGATGGTTTAATGTCCAACAATGTAAATTTGGTGCGAAATTTAGTCACAATAGCCCGAATAGCCGCTTCAGTGTGTCGATTAAACTGACCATAAAATGGAAGAAGCGCGCGATGAACTTTCTTAACAGAGCACGCATTTTGATAATAAAATTCAATGATTTGCAAGCGTTGTTCGTTTGTAAGACGATTCATGGTTAAATTTTAGACCAAACTGAAGATGTTTGACAGTGAAACAAAACACGAAACGTGCGTAAGCTGTTTAAACCAGTGTTGCTAAAAAATCACACGTTAGATTATGGGAAGGAGGACAGAGGGATTAGATTAGAGGGATATTGGATTTGAATCTTTTTATATTATAAAAAAGACCACTGCAAGTAACGAGTCCCACATACGGATTGTCCAGCTAAATAACGAATTCTGACTGGCCAATCGATCACAAGTAGATGATGTACACTCCGAGAAAGACAAGTGTTACGAGGAAATGCATGATTATCGGGAACAAGTTATTTTATCTCGCTTAGGTACAATCCATTGTAGCAGCAATAGAACAGTGAAACACATGAATTAATAGAATTGAATACCCTGCCGCCTTGCTTTGCCGGTAATAAATTGAAGAAAATTACGAAAATATTTCATAAACAGAACTCACTCATATGCCATCAAATACAAGGAAAGGAAAAGAAAGAAAATAAAAATCAATTTCCATATTTTGTTTTACCCTGAATCTTATTGATATTCCAGGTTTCCCTTAACTTTTATTGAAATTGATTGTTGTTGTTGCTGTTGTTGTTATGCTCATATTTCCACTTCATCTAGTTCCAGATAAAGTTATTGATGTTTGAATTTAACTGTAATCATTTATTCGTTAAAAGAAAATGGCATTCATGCCCCATGCTGTTGAGAATCAAGACCATAAAAACGAAGAAACACAACAATAAACACAGAAGAGCAGTAGAAAACCTGCGATGAAGAAAACAAATGTTCAGTCATTCACTCAGGGAGCCAATGTATAGTAAAACATAAGAGAAAACAACAATAACAACAAGATAGGGTTTTAAAACGAAAAACAAAGTGCCAAAAGAATGCAAAAGAAAAATATTTTCTTTTAAGTCCCTTACAAAGTGGAGGTCACTCAGGTACATAATGATTCAAGCAATGTTATGCTACTGCTGCTGTGCCTTTTCTACAACCAGTTTTCTTGCCAATAAACTGGCTACAAAAGTACAGGCTTAAATAGAAAATACCTTAGCAACAACAGCCATAACAGCAAGTTGCAAGAACAAGTAACAAACAACATGTTTTCTTCCTCTCTCTCTCTCTCCAGAGGAGGTTGAAAGGAGAGCGTTAAATTATGGCAAAAAATTGTGCAAATTTGTTAAGAAAAAAACGAAACAAGAAATTCCATTTAATGCTGCAATTACAACAGCTGCAATAGCAGAGTAACGAAAATAAATTGCAGCCAGATCTTAAGAAAATGGAGGAGATGGAAGAAGATGAAGGGCAGGCCAGCATTGTTTATGGAAAAGTCTGTAAATAAAATTTATATATTGTTGTTTACATTTATTGTGTATGTATGTTCTCGTATTTTCGTTAATATATACGGCGATAAAGAAAATTGAGGGCACTTTTTAAGCCTCGACATTGTTAAACTCCATCAAGTGTAATTTGATTAACTTTTTAATTGTCTTGAACAATAGTTGGCAGCAACTAATTGACAGGAAAGTTAACCTCGGTATTATGTTTTTAAGCGGCCTTAAACACAACATTTTAAAGCTTGTTTTTGTTTTGTAGTCGCAGTAGTCTAGTAGGCAATGTGTTGGCTTATTAGATGTGAGGCAACAGTTCAAACTCCAGGGCAGACATCTCCCACAAAACAAAGTATTCCCTCAGCAAAAACTCTGAGAGTGAAACAAAATTGTCATGAAAAAGTTTCTTGAAAAGTCTGTCGTTCGGAGTTGACTTTAAACTGTAGGTTCTGCACGCATGTATGAAACTAACACACATAACATAGGTGATATGCGAAACTAGGTCGTAATCCCGGCTGAAAGACCAATTGCCAAAGTAGATCAAGAGAAATTTCGTCATCCATCAAGCATTTCCCCGCTGCTGAAATGGTCATGATGGCCTAATGTCTGGAAAACTCTGCAGTAGCCAGGCAACATACAAAGAAATTTAATGTCAGAACCCTGATTAAATATACCACAAGTCACCTAGTTTACATCTCTTCCACCCTATAGCCACAGGGATCAATATATGGAAGCATACATACGTTGGATAATTTTCAGAAGACTTACCTAGAACAACTTGAACAATGAAACTCCACAACCGGAGATGGATCGTATACGAAGTCTAGCGTGTGTTGGCATAACACTGACAATGCAAACCCGACCTACAGCGGAAATTAAAGCTCTGTGAAGATCAAACTACTACTTAGCTTCTGAGGGACAACGTTTTATATGATATGTTCTTTCAAAAGCTATGCTCTTAAGTTATGAATTTTCTCAATCGTTTCTAGAGTGGCTGCCGTAAAAAAATTCTAAAATTTCCGCCTCAACTGCTTCCCAACCTTTTGAACAATATCCACAGCAAACATCTTAGGAAGGTCAAATACTTGCATCTATACATACATAATTGGTCATTACAACCCGACCCAGTTTCTCACATCACTTATGTTGTGTGCGTTAATTTTTATATATGACTGGTGGGACCTACAATTTAAAGTCGACTCCGAATGACTGATTTTGAGAAACTTTTCTGAGCAATTTTATTTACTTTCAGAGTTTTTGGCAAAAATCTGCTGGGAGGAAGTCGCCGAAGAAATATTTTGTCGTATTTCGTTTAGTTGGAGATGCCTGACCTGGGATTTGAACCGAGGCCTCACGTCTAATAAGCCACGGCGACTCCAAGGAAGGTTAGATTGAATTACCAAAGTTCCTCTGTTCTCTACCCACTACCACAATCGACTACGTTTCTACAAATGGCATAATCTCTATGCAAATATAGTTGGCAACCCTATTATTCCAGTAACTACTTAAGCAGTCGGCTCATCTACTTATCTAGAAAAACTTTTCTAGGGAATTGAAACAAAGCAAAGTAGAAGATAATATGAATGCTTTGTGACAGTGCGGTATTCCTTAAAGGAATTGCAATGTGGATATGCTCTCCTTAGCTGACCTAATTTTCCATAAAATTGTTGAAAGTGAAAAAATGCTTCGTATTTTGCATTTTAAATATCAAATTAGCACTCTATTTGCTCTGTTGCTTCATAGAAATATAAATGATAATAATTTGATTTTTACAATTTTGTTTTTCACTTTCTTCTATTGTTACAGAGCGACGAAGGAAGGAAGTAAAAAGGTGAAGGAAAAAAAATTAAATGAAAGGAAATTGTAAGTGCTGAAATAGGCTTCAAATTAAACTCAATTGTAAAAGTCTACTGTAGTTATGAGTTTTTTAATAGAATTTCAAGGGAAATGGTACAAGAAGTACAAGAAGAGGAATGAAATTAAAAACTTTAAACTAAACAGCCACGGTAGCAGCCATAGAAAGATGCCTAACAAGCACACTTTGTTCTGTTTGCGTACAATTAAGGATCAGAGTATTACCATTCAAGTATGAAACTTACATACATATATAAAGAGTGGGCCGTTTAAAAATTTAAATTTAAAAAGACAATAAAACAAAACAGTGTGAATTTTTGCGAAATTTATTATTTTGTTGTGAAGTACAATTGTTCCTGGTAGAAATGGCATTTTATTTCTTTCATATGACTGCCGCAGCTGGCCTCACAGTACCTCATTCGATCGGACCAATTTCCGTGAAATTTTTCGAATGTATGGGCTGGTATCTCGGCAATGGAATCACGAATGTTGGTCTTCAAATGCTCAATTGTCTCTGGTTTGTCGGCATAAGAATTTTCTTTAATGGCACCCCACAGACAATAGTCCAATGAAGGAAAATCGCAGCTTCTTGGCGGCCAACTGATATCACCATTTCGGCCATTAAACGTTTAAGGCAATAAATCGATTGTGGCATGGGATGTGTGACAAGTTCCACCATCCTGTTGAAATCAAATATCCTTCATATCAATACCATGAAGAGCGAGTGCAAAAAATCGGTTATCTTGGTGCAATAGGTGTCTCCGTAATAATTGCGCCGTTCTCATTTTCAAAGAAATATAGGCCAGTGATACCAGTCATGCTAAATGGGTACATTGGCTTCTGTAAGCACACGTGTGGGTTTTCTGAGCCCCAAACACAGCAATTTTGCTTATTAATGTACCACCCACCAATATGGAAATGAGCTTCATTCGAAAAGATGATTTTTTTATTTTTTTGCAAAATCGACATCATCATGCAGTTTCTCGCGAAGCGGGTGGTCATGCGGATTCAACTCTCCAACCAATTGAACTTTATAAGGTTTCATTCCGAGGTCTTTTTGCAAAATTCGACGTAACCTGGTGCGTGAAATGTTTAATTCTAGAGAACGATGACGAATTGACGCACACTGTCAGTCACAGCTTCGATATTTTTGGGTTGTACGCTGTGTACGAGCATGCTTACGTCTTGGCGCATCAACAATGAAACCAGTTTCACGAACTTCAGTAATAAACTTGCTTATACCGGGCACTGTCAGGCCTTCTCTGCAACCAAATTTTGTACGTCATTTTCGTGCAATTTCCGTCCAAAATTGTCTTTATTTTGGAAATAAATTTCCATTAAATCGAAACCTAGTTCAAGCGTAAATCGATTCATTACGTTCAGTGGAGATAAAAATACTGAATTTTGTGACAGAATAGAATGCCATAAGTATTGCCAGATGCGAAATAACCTAAGTTTCAAATATAAACCGATAGATGAGGCCCACCTGACTCAAGAAGAGGAATAAAAATAGACAGTAGCTGTCTTATCCAGGTGCCTAGTACTATGTTCAATATTCGGTTTATTGATTACAATATTTTAAGTGTTTAGACATAACAATATACGCAGTTCAGCTGCTTATTTAATATTCATTTGACAGCTGGTAAACAAAACAGCTGGTTGTTTCAACAACATTGTTTTTGTTTTGTTCGTTGTTTTTTGTTTGTCGTTGTTGATATTTGAGTTGTCAAATATCAATAGAAAGTGTTCGGAAAATTGTAATATGCTCAGTGAACGTACTTATGACAGTGCTGTATTAATAATATTATAACAATTTGCGTATTTATTGCGCAATTATTAATTGAAACTTTGTATGAGATATTGAGCTCAATAATGGCGCTTATTGCGATTTACGTAATAAAGGTGCATGTCTGAACATAATATAACAAAATCCTCCTGGTCTATTGCTTACAATTAAAGAACAGAGTACTACTATTCATATATTAAATTTCCCTCGTAAAGATTAAAGAAATTATTTGTTCAAATTTGTATGAAACTTTTTCAATTTTCTTTTCAAATTAAATTTTCCATTCGCAGCAAATATACTAAAATGGAAGAGAAATTCGGTTTATTTAGTAGACAAAGAAAGATAGGAAAAGAGAGTAAATCAGCATCATTTTTTCCACTCTTAAGTGCTCGAAAAGGCTTTAAAGTGAAAGAACTTAATTAGCGGCCAAATTATGTTTGAGCAAATTACACAAATTAATGTAATTTTGCTTTCTAAATAACCCCTGTTTTCTTTCTTTCTTCCTTTTTTCTTTTATTCTAGCCTTGGATTTCACTTGAAAAATGGCTGAAAAGGAATTCGACAAATTAAAAACACAAGAAAGGAGAGAAAAATTTTTAATTGAATGCAGAACCAACAGAGATTGTTACAGGTAATACGAGACTTGATAGCCGTTTGTGAAATATAATTAGCTTTTGGTCAATAGGTTAAGAGGTGAAAACTAAATAAAGGTCACAAGAAAATATGCAGCTAAAGCTCTTTCTCTCTATCTTTTCATAGCATGTTATCAAGATGAAAAGATTTTTCTTTTCTTTAACAGAGAGATGTTATTTTTAAAGCCTCCTACTAAATAAGAAAGAAAACAAGAACTCGTGTAACAACAATTATTCCGTAGTTTTAATATCTTCTTTTATTCTTTCTCAATTCACTGGCTTCTTTGTTCAAATAGGATGTGTGCTGAGTGTTTATGAAAGACTCTGTAACTTTATATGTATTTATGGCACTGCATTTCCTTTATGATCCTGTTATTTTTTCTTTTTCTATTTCTTGTTTAGTTGTTATATTGTTTGCCATACAATATGCAGGAATGAGTTTGTATAGTCGTTTTAAGTTTTCCTCTTATCGTTTGTAAAGGAAAATGTATTTTCATGAAATGTTTCTTTTGCCCCCTACAATAAAAAATGGGTTCTAGTCTGGGCTTATTTTAATAAATATTTACATCAGTACGTTAGATATACATACATACATAATTGGTCATTACAACCCTTCAGTCAGGAGTACGACCTAGTTTCTCACACCACTTACTTATGTTGTGTGTGTTAGTTTTACGCATGAGTGACAGGACCTACAGTTTAAAGTCGACTTCGAACGACAGATTTTTGAGAAACTTTTCATGGCAATTTTTATTTACTCTCCAGAGTTTATGCCAGAAATCTGCTGAGAAGAAGTCGCCGAAGAAATACTTTTTGTATTTTCTTTTGATGTCTAGCCTGATTCAGGATAGTTTGAATCCTGGCTTTTCGTCTAATAAGCCAACACACTACCTACTAGACTACGGCGGCTTACTACGGCGACTTACGGTAGATATACAGACGTAAAGAAGACGTGTTACTTTGAAGTCGCCATAGTCGAGAAAATAGTGTGTGGGCCTATTAAACGTGAGGCCATAGTTCAAACCCCTGGTCAGACATCTCCAACAGAATATTTTAAAAAAATATATATCTCCGGCGACTTTCGTTCAGCATATTTCAAAAAAAGGCAGGAATAATTTTCTCAAAAATCCGTCGTTCGGAGTCGATTTTAAACTGTAGGTCCCGCTATTCATATATAAAATATTCACACGCAACATGGGTCATGTGAGTACTAGGTTGTAATTGTAACTGAAGGCTTGTAATTGTATACCCGTTTCACAACAATTAAAATAAGTCACGAATTTTTAAATTCATACATACTGTTACGTTTTTACCCTTGTAGATTGCAAATAAAATAAAAATAAATTGTTTATTTAGTTTTAAGTCAATTCTTTATTGCTCGCACAATTCCGTGTGCAACCTTTCACGACTTGATTCAAACAACAACAATTTGTTTTAATTGTTATTCTCCTTTACACTTTTCCGCATACACAATAACAATTGTTCAATAGATCCTTATAACGCAGATCTTCAAACCACATTTGTTCTCTTCACACGCAACGCGTCTTCACACAAGACTGACTGAATTCTTTCTCTTCGCGTTGCTTGCTTTGTCTTGTCTTTTATATCGCGTGGTAAACGGTCTGATGAAAACGAAGAGAGATGACATGTAAACAAGTCTATTGTTTTTGTATCTCTTGTTTATTCTTGGATCATGTAAACAAGTCCAATGTTTTGTTTTTGGAGCATTTGCTTATCATTTTAATAACACCATTTCCATTTTCGTAACAATACGATATATTTTTTTTTTGAAAACTATGTTATGATTATTAAATATAATTGGTAATCGAACCGAAGAATGCACGTTAAATGTTTAAATGAAAGTAATAGAATTTTCATTGATTTTTAATCGATTTTTACAGCCGGTTTACATATTTTACCGACATTATCGGCAAAATAAATAGAATATCACGTATCTTCTTATGGGCATACTTTCCCCCTTGAGATTTTTATGTTTTCCTAACCCTGTTAACATTAAATGAAACCGAAAAAAGGTACAAAGTAAACAGAAAAAAAAAACTCTTTATTTTTATCTTCTAAACATCTTGCAACATTTCTCATAAAAAAAAGTCAAGCAATCTTTTACAAAATTTTCTGAAATAAACACAGAAACAAAAATAGAAGCATAAAAGCTTCAAACGTAATTAATAGTGTTGCAAAGCATACAAGGCAAAAATGTTTTAAGAAACAATTAAAAAAGGCCTCCTTAAAATGAAAGAAGGAAAGAAAAATGAAATTTAGGTCTAAAAGACCTAAAATACCTTAGTTTTCACGGCACAAGACATACTTGTCGTCTGCACAGTCAAGCGATTTATACAGGCAATTGGATCGAAGGCGGTACCAAACAGAGATCAGCAAAGAATCGCTTTCTTGCTACTCATAAGTACTATTGAAATTTTGAGTATGAGTGAGACAACAGTATTGAAATCCAACTACTCTGATTCATTCGTACTCCCTACAACATTGATTTGTAAGTACAAGTTGCAATGAGTATGAGTACAACGTTGACATCAAACTCATAACATTCGAACTATGTTTGATTCATACGCCTACTCAGTCAGATTCATAAATTTAGAAAAATACTTATAATACTCATAAATGATTCGAGTGATTCGAATCATTCGTCAAAATTTACAGTCTTAGTTGTTGTTGTATTTACAAAGAGAGAAGAAAGGCAAATAAACAAAAAAGACAACCACAGTAAGCAGCGCAGACATACAACCTTCTTGTGAGTATTGTAGTGTTTGTACGCGAATCATACTTATTTTGTGATTCGTTTATACGATGAGTCATGGAGAGCCGAAATCAATAGCATCATGCGTATTTTTAAGTATGAGTACGACGAGTATTTCAATTTTGGATATGAGTAGTATGAGTATGACATTAAAATAAGTATGAATGCGTATAAGTACTCTTCGTTTTGAATACTCATTGCTGACTTCTGTTCCCAAACAATTTTTCGTTTATAGCTGTTTAGTCCTAAAAACTAGATCTACAATAATGAGAAAAAGTATGCATTATGAAATGCAGAGTAAGTAGAATACATCCCCTTTCGATTTCAGAAACAGTTTCAAATGCCTCAGATATATCCACTTGTTGTAGAATAGTGCATTGAAATCTGTAATAGCTGCTGCGTACTGCTAAAATCGTCAACAATTTACTTTCAGTTGGCTGAACATATACTTCAGGAAAATCGAAACAAAAACAAATTCTTTTGTCCGCCTCTATTTTTACAAGATTTATCTGAGCATTTAAAATAAAAACAAATTCTTTTTCCGCCTCTTTTTTACAAATTGTCTCTGAGCATAATAATTTTCTAAAAAAATAAAAAAAACCACCAAATGCAGACTCTAGAACTTTTACGTTCATTCCATAAATAATAAAACGACAGTATTTTTTGTAAAACAATAGCATGAAAAGAATATAAGAACTATAAAGGACAAGAAAAAGACGTGGAAAAGTGAAAAACGAAAGCTAAAGGCAAAGGCAAAGGAGCGACAAATTGTAAAACGTTAAAAAGTATAAAAACGATGATAAAATACAAAACAAGTTCACATAGTATTTGTATAGAAGCTGCTCCAGAGTTAAAAATGCATATCTGTTTAAGGAAATAAACCAGCAACAATAAGAACAAGTTTTTTCTGGCTTAAAGAGTTAATAGCAGAGAAGTGTTTGAGTTTTGTTGCTCATTTTGATGATAGTTTTCAAGAAAAGTTTTATAAACATTTTGTAAGTTTTATAAACATTTTGGTTTTTAGTTTGGAACTAAAGTAATAAGATTTGTTTCTAATTCAAGATCTATTTAAACTTTATAGAATGTAGACAATCCAAAGATATTGCTCTAGGCATACGATATCTGAAGAAACTTGTTGCGCCCCATTAACCGTAGATCGAGCTTTGTATCAAAAATGATACATTTCAACATTTTAGACTACACAACTTTAATTCAGAAAAAGTTAGATGCCTGATATTTTTATAATTCGTTAGTATTGTTATCGCCATTATTTTAAAACAAATAAAAAAAGAAAATTTCGTACAGGTGTTACAAAATTCAAAAACTTCATAATTCTGGCTTATGTATCATTTTTGATACATACGACTTTCCTAAAGATTTTTTAGTGTCGCGTATGTAATTTTTTTTTTAAGATTTCAATGATTTTGTGAAGTTTTATCGTAAATAATACAATATTTATGGTTTTTGAGAAAGAATTGAAAGTTAAGGAATTAAACGACGAAAGTGAAAAGGTTGAATTTTCTATTCTTGATATGTTCTTGATATTGATTAAAGTAGTCGTAGTCTAGTATGTAGCGTGTTACCTTATTAGACGTCAGACCAAAGTTCACACCTCAGGGCAGACATTTCCAATTTATAACGAAAGGTTCTAATGACCGATTATATATTAATTATGTACGTAATATTGCTGCTGCTAAAGACTTTAAAGAAAAAGAAAATAGAAGCTCGTCTTATGAACTGAAGAAAGTATTGGCAGCAACAAACATGACAACAGGATGTTTATCGCCAAAGATGGTACTACTTGGAACAGAACAAACTGCCTTTAGTAGTTTGGGATGAAAAAATATTACCCATTTTCAATTTTCATTATCAATCATTAGCTCTGATAATGATATTAAGCCTTTTCGAAAAATGAACTGAAAGTCTTCCAGCCTTTAATAATCATGCTTAAAGCATTTTTTTGAAATTCGAATGAAAAGGATTTTTTTCTAAAAAAAAAATATTTATCTTAATTTTTTGTTAGAAAATTTTAACCATTTTCATAAAACTTTTATCAGACAACTTGTAGTTTTATATCAGAAATAATACTCTGTAAATAGTTTGGGATTAGCTGTCATACTTTCAGAGCAGCCCAAATATCCTTTTTTAAGATTTTTAAAAATTTAATTTTTTGTTCGCCTAAAAAGTAATAAAAATAAAGAAAATATATTTAAATAATGACGCTTATGTTTTTATGTTCCTTTTTGGTATATTTTCATCTCAAATTAAACTTTTTTAGCAACAGAATTCTAAAACTTTTTAGTTTTATTGTGGGAAATGAAAATTACCTCCCGCGATTTTAATTGAAATTTGATACTTAATGATGGAATACTTACAGTGATTGTTAGGAAAATTAATTTACCTTTTCAAGTCATATTTAATTTTGTCGCTGTAGATTAGAAACTAATTAAATTTGATGGTCGTTATAAATTTCGTGGTCCACCGAAGTCGAACTGGATCATGGGAATAAATTATTAAGTAAGTTAAGATAGAATTTAACTGAATCTATCGGAATCTAAATGCCCTACAGCAAGTTGCCGACTGCGAACTGTGTACCTGCCGTGGCCAGATCGTCAGCAATACAATTTCTAAAGATGTCCAGAAAACCATATAAGAGTTTAACTGATCCGAAATTTCCCTAAAAAATCATCGGTATTCATAGACGTATATTCAGTCGCAACCTAACTGTCCAAAAAAATCAGAATATTTTCATGAGAAATCCCTCCACACAGAAAGAATTGCGCCGCTTTCAAAATGGGCAACCTATAGAAAGCATTAACAATCCTATCATGCATCATACGTATAAACCTCAAGGGTCCTATTTGTAATCTCCGGGTCTTTAGATCACAAGTCTCCAATTGGAGTTCTATAATCAGATGTTTTATTAAAAAAGTACTCGACCCGATACATATCTTTGCCTTCAAAAATATGTGTGAGGATTTAATTGCATTGATCCTAGGTGGCACCACCTCGGCCATCTGCTTTAAGTGAAAGCCAAAGGGATTCAACTGAGCATAGAGTTGAAACAGAGTGTACTCGTTATCAGGACAGTTTACTGCCTGCATGCTCTTTATTTGAAAGCCAAAGGCATCCAACTGAGCATAGCAACTAATCCCTTGCTTAGAGTGAAACAGAGTGCACTCGTTATCAGGACAGTTTATTGCCTGCTTACTCTGACTATTTGTTGGCAGAGGCATTGATGTTTGAACACTGTCCACTAAATTTATACTCTCTAGGAAAAATTGGTGCCATATATCGCCGATAGAACAAGTAAGTGGTTGTTGGTCTAAAACTGTAGATCTTGTTTGCGGTTGTTTTGCTTTGTTAGCCCTCTAAGATGGGTTGACTTTCATGAGACCCCTTGATTATATATCATCTTGGATAAGGAAATTTCAATGTTTTTAAGGGCCGATAAGCTTAAGCTACCGTAGTCTAGTAGGTAGTGCGTTGGCTTATTAGACGTAAGGCCACGATTGAAAACCCAGGTCACACATCTCCTACAAAAACGAAGTATGAAAGAAAATATTTCATCGGCGAATTCATCTCGACAGATGTCTGGCAAAAACTCTGAAGAGTAAATAAAAATGTCATTTAAAAGTTTTTAAAGAATCTGTCATTCGGAATCGACATTAAACTGCATGTGCCACCAGTCATGTATAAAATTAACACACAACTTAAGTGATGTGAGAAGCTAGGTCGTAATCGTGACTGAAGGGTTACAATGCCTAGCTATGCACGTGTGATTTTCAAATACAAGTTTTCAAACAAATGTCTGGGAAATGCAGGCCTATTTCTCTATTTTTATAAAATTTTCAATGGCTATTTTAGCTATTTAGAGTGGTATTATTGTGCCACAGACATAAATTCCAATGACATTATTACTACCATACATACTCTTAACTGCACTTTTCTCCAAGCAGAACTTTCATCTTAACTGTTACATGTAACACATAATTTTCCCAAAAAAAATATCATTTAAAATGAGGTCATGTATGGTATGTAGTTTATTTTATTTTTTTTAAAAAATTTTCTTTTTTTCCTTTCCTTACAAAATATTAAATTATGTTTCTTTTTTCTCGTTACTATATCCTATCTTTTCTTTGTTTCTTTTGTAATCTTTTAACATTCTTGAACTTTTGCAACATTTCTGCAACAGCAACTACACTTCAACACTCATAAATAAGCTTCTCTATAAGAACACAGATTACTACCAAACATACTGGCCAAAATTATAGCCATGTACATATCTATATATATATACATACGTATGGTCAGTAAAATAATAGAAAATTTAACATTAAAAACAAAAAATTTGTTTTTTTTGTTGAAATTACTTCAACAAACAGAAGAATTGCCCTTAAGCTGTAGGGGCTTCCAGAATTCAAAAGTAGAACAAATTATACTGGAATGCGAAAGAAAAAGATGATGCTACTCTGCTTTTTAAATTTTGTTTAAACAAAAGAAACAAAAAAAATGTTTTTCTCTGAAATTTTATGAAGAGATAGATTGATAGAATTAAAACAAAAAATTTTAATCTTGCCAGGCTTCCTCTTTGCCTGTGTAGCTAAAGAATAGAAATTGAAAATAAAAACTTTGCAATAAAATTTTAACAAAAACGGGCACTTTTGAAACAAAAAATTTCTATTAATTTTGTAGAAGGGAACGTGATAAATTTAAAGTAGTAAAGGCACCCCAATCATGGCATCCTTGCTCAATATTGTTGTCTATTGTTCGCACTGTTCATTCAAATTATATAAGCTTTCCATAGTTGTGACCTCTGGCTTCTAGCGATCACTTAGCTGATTTGAGCTGCAATTGTCAAACATATACAAATGATACCGATATACCACCCACATGTAGAAATGCCAAAGAAGGCTTAGGTTAGGTTTGGTCGGAGTTATAGCTCTGATATGAAAAAGCTCACTTGAGCACGCAGAGCGGCTAGTTGTGATACTGACCAAGTTCCACCAAAATCAAAAGCCTGACTACCCTGCACTGGAAAAGCACTCAGAAAGTTTGATAAACGAAGCTATATCCTTGACAGCAATAGATGATAGCTCCGTCAAGCTGACAAGAAATGGAGAGCCAAATAATCTATATCTCCACCTCGCAAGAGATGGGCACTGACAAGGAAAGTGGATAACAGTCTCCTCTTCCTCAGTGGTTCTGCATCCATGGCAGAAGTCGTTAAATGAGAGCCGCATCCTTTCCGCGCGTCTGCCCATAGTGAGCCCAGCGGTGGAGCAGGACTCCTCATTGACCCAGGATAGGTTAGCGTCTAAAAAGAATTTTCACGCAATGGTCAGCTTGTCCAAGGCGAGTGACATACCCAAGTCCACTGAAGAGGATTCTGGAAGGAGTCCGCCAGCTCTGGCAAGCTCATCGGCCCTGCAGTTCCCCGGAATGTTACTGTGCCCAGGGACCCAGACCAGTGAGACATTAAAGCTCCCAGAAAGAAGGTCTAGATAGCGACGACATTCCCTAACGATCCTGTAGTTATTCACAGCACCCGACAGAGACCTTATGGCGGCGTGACTGTCAGAGAAGACCGAGATGCGGGTAAAAAGAGCTCTGTTGTCGAGGATCCATTGAGCGGTCCGGTAAATGGCCATCACCTCCGCTTGAAAGACGTTACAGTAATCCGGCAGTCGGAGAGAGATGCTTAGGTCCAGTTTCGTAGAATAAACTCTGCACCCGACCCCATTTTCGTGTTTAGAGCCGTCCGTGTGTATGTATATCCAGTGGTTCCGGGGGGAAAGAAGGTTTAACATTTAGGAAAAGTCGTTAGTTCGACAATCTACCAGGAATACATAGAATTATTTCAGTGCTGTTAGGATTAGAACCTAGCTTGTCACACCAACTACGTTGTGCGATTTCATTTTATTTATGAGTGGCGTTACCTGGAGTTTGGTTTTGTATCTGAACAACAGATCTGAGAAAATTTCAATGCAAATAAATTTTACCTTCACCAAAAGAAATTTTGTTTTATATTTCGTTTTACTTGGAGATATCTGAACCAGAGGTTGAACTACTATGGGCTCTTGTCTGGTGGTGGCAACACACTACAGGCAATTTTTTTGCTTTTTTCGCCAGAAAGAAATTCTGTTTCATATTCTCTTTTGCTCGGTATGTCTGAGTTAGTGGTTGAACCAAGCTAAAATAAACCAACACACTACTTACTAGACAAGAGTGACTTTAGTTAAGATTAAGGAGTAGCTTCTCTCACCAAAACATGTTGGCTTTTCTAATATTACCCAGGAGTAGTCTAATGAAATAGTTTCGACTGCAAATGACAAATTTTAGCATATTTTTCATGGCAATTACATTCCTCTACGGCTTTTACCCGAAAACAGCTGGGGAAAGGTTGTCATAAAAAGAGAGTTTGATTACAGAGGTCAGGTCCAGTAAGCCAATATATTATCCATAAGAGTACGGCCACCAAAATAGAGCTCCATAGTATTCGTTTAATAAATACTTCATTGTTAAACGCCAACAAATTAACCAGTGTCACGATCAACCATTTCCGAAGACACAGAAACAGCTGCTGAAATTATTGTCTATATCTGCATAATTGTCTTCTGAATAACTTCAATAGAGTCACCAGAATATCAACCTCAACTGCATCACTTCTAAAGGCAAAAGGGAAAACCGATCTCTAATTTAATTGCGAAAATGTTAAAGGCTATGTAGAGAAGCTCTTATCAATCAGAGGATCTTTAAAGTAGTTCGTAAATGAAAAAGAGGGCATCTAGTTATAAAGGGTTATTGAGAGATCGACAATAACTTCAAACAATTTGCGGCAGTATATGGCACATTAATGCTCATCAATGCTTCCAATATCCTGATAAAGAAAACCTGTTGTAGCATTCAAATGATCACTTCAACTTTGAATTACGAATCAATGCCAGACATTTCAATCTGTTTCAATAATTTTTTGTTCAAAGTTTCTTAGTTACGTGCAAATATTCTTTAAACTGTAGAATACAACTGACCCAATACTTGTTTTACCTGACCACCAAAAAGCTGATCCATAAATAATAAAAAAAAGGAAAAATTACAAAAAAATTATTGCAACGCACACATACGTATTGCCGCTGTAAAATTGTGTTAATCTCGTAAAAAAATTAAAAAATAGGCATCGAATACCTGGTGTATGCACCAAGAAAAAAAACTTCTCTAAACTTACTCTTTGTAAAGTAATACTGGTTTATTTATAACAAGAAAAAGGAATAAAAAAGTAAAGAGAAAAGAGAAAAAAGGCTAAAACCATATTAAATAAAAACATTCCAATATACAGACACTGAGTCAAACAATTGTACGTACAGCAGTCTATTGAAGTCTATTGAGTCTGGAGGACTCAAGTCTGGTGAATACGATGGTTAGGTTAGCAGCTCCCAGCCCTTTGCTTAGATTGTATTCTGAAACGGTTTTGCTCTGCGTGCAGGGGCATCATCATACACATACATAAATGGCCATTACAACCCTTCAGTCAGGATTACGGCCTAGCTTCTCACACCACTTATGTTGTGTGTGTTAATTTTTTACATGCGTGACGGGACCTGCAGCTTAAAGTCGACTCCGAACGACATATTTTTGAGAATCTTTTCATGGCAATTTTATTTACTCTCAGAGTTTTTGCCAGAAATCTGCTGAGAGAAAGACGCCGAAGAAATATGTTTTCATATTTCTAAAGAATTCGTCCATGAGTTCGATGGTCGTGCCACGTCTGGCCAGTTCATCCGCTCTGCAGTTGCTCGGGATATAATTTTGTCCCGGAACCCAAATGAATTGTACATTATACCTCTTTGCTACTCTGTTCAGGTGTTTCCGAAAGCCGTAGACCGTCCTGGAGTTCATCACATTGGCGCCCTGATTGCCGCCTGGCTATTGGAGAGTATGGTGATGTTTCCATTCGAATCCCAAATAATCTTAACCGCAGCCTGTATTGTCAACACCTCCGCCAGGAAAACGCTACAGTAATCCGGTAGCCTTATAGTTTCGGGCATACCTATTGACTCCGAGAAAATTCAACCACCAACGGTTTCTCCCAGCTTGGATCCATCAGTGAAGATTTGAAAAGAGTCTTTGGTGCCCAGCACCATTCCTCCATACCTCTTTCTCCGGGATGGTCGTCATGAATTTCATCGAGAAGTAAAATCGCGGTATCATACAGTTAATGTCACCGACAGCCTCAAATTTCTCCAGGATACTCGAGAGACCAGTGTCTGATCCACGCCATTGTCCAGTCGCCCAAAGACGCCTGCCTATCCCTAGCTTTACATATAATATTTTCTGTTAGCATTTGGAATTGTTTTTTAAGTTTTTTTTTTTAATTTCCTTGTAACCAATTATTACAACAACAAATTGAATTTTTTAAATAATTTTACTTTCTTCAAATCTGATAAATAGTTTTGAAATATTGTGAAAATAGTCTTCGTTTTGCTTGGTGTACGCACAATTGTTTGAGGCACTGTATTTGTTTTTTGTTTACTTTCATATCCACTACTCTCTTCTACTCTCCGTGTAATTTGAACGTTTGCAGTCAGATTAACTTTAAAACATGTTTTTGGTGTAGTTTTACGTTTTCTGCAATCAGGTTTTCGTATTTCTTTTCATTTTTGTTGTCCGCTTTTTTTAGTACCAAATTAGTACCGTTTTTTTCGTTATGAGTTATTTTTCCTTTTTCGTGTAGTGTGTACATTGTTGCTATTATTGCTTTTCCTTCTTCTGGTTAAACTAAACGATATCATTTGCAGTAAAGTTGGAGAAAAAATACAGCAGAAAATCTGATTACATTTTTTGTATTTTGCAACATTAAGAAGAGTATGTATCTGCAGGATTATTAGAATGCAACAGCTGAAATCATTTAAACTTTTTAACTACCACTGCTGCTGCTCTAATTAATACATAAGCCTGATTTGAAGTAATTTTGGTTTTAAAAAGTACTTCAAATGGTAACGAATTCGGGGAAAAAGCAAAATTTTGTTTGTTTTAATTTTAGGAAATGGACAATTTACCCAGACGAAGAAGAAAAGGAAGTGAATAGAACTATAGATTTGAAAACTTTGGTACGATAAAAATGAAACTAAATTTGAGGCTTTTGATCCCGATCTAGTAAGCCAATACATTATAAAAAAGAGTACGGTCACCAAACAAGAGCTACACCTCTTACAACCCTCCAGTAAGGATTACGAACTAGTGTCTCACACCACTTATGTTGTGTGTGCTAATTTTATACATGAGTGGGTCCACTCCGAACGACAGATTTTTTGAGAAACTCTTCATGGCAATTTTATTTACTCTCAGAGTTTTTTTTAGAAATCTGCTGAGAGGAAGACGCCGAAGAAATACTTTCTGTATTTTGTTTTGATGTCTGACCTGGTGCTCGAACCCTGGCTTTTACGTCTAATAAACCAACACACTACCTACCTGGACTACGTCGGAGCTGCACAGTATGCTTTTAAATAATACTGCATCACTAAAAGCCCAACAAGTTAATCAGTGATACGATCGCTTATTTGCGCATATAAAGAAAGGCAACTGCTGTTGAAATTATTGCCCGTTTCTGCATGACTATCTGAATAACTTCAATAGAGTCACCGGAATTTCAACCAAAGATAAGCAATGAATCGTTTTTTCGCTACTCATAAGTACGTACTCATGAAATTTTGAGTATGAGTGAGTCAATAGTATTGAAATTCAACTACTCTGATTCATTCGTACTCACCACATACAACATTGATTTATAAGTACAGGTTGCAATGAGTATGAGTACATATGTTTGATTCATACGCCTACTCATTCAGATTCATAAATTTAGAAAAATACTTATAATACTCATAAATGATTCGAGTGATTCGAATCATTCATCAAAGTTTACAGTTTTAGTTGTTGTTGTAATTACAAAAGGAGAACAAAGAAAAATACAAAGACAGCAAGCAAAGCAAACACGCAAACTTCTAGTGAGTATTGTAGTGTTAATACTCATAAATGATTCGAGTAATTCGAATCATTCATCAAAATTTATAGTCTTAGTCGTTGTCATATTTACAAAAAAAAGAAGAAAGCAAAAGACAAAGACAGCAAGCAAAGCAAACACACAACCTTCTAGTGAGTACTGTATTAATGTTGAGTAAAGTAGAGTCGAAATCAACAACATCATGCATATTGTTAAGTATAAGTACAATGAGTACTTGAAACTTTGAATATGAGTAGTATGAGTATGATATTAAAATAAGTATGAATGCGTATAAGTATCAGAAATTATGAGTATGATTCGAATTTACTCATCTTTTTGAATACTCATTGCTGATCTCTGCAAAAGGGAAAACGTTCTCTAGTCTATTTGCGAAAATGTTAAAGGCGACGCAGAAAGGCTCTTATCAATCAGAGGACCTTTACAATATTTTCTAATTGGAAAATAGAATCAATGGTTATAAAGGGCTATTGAGAGATCGACAAGAACTTCAACCAATTTGAGACAGTACATGGCACAATAATACTCATCAATGCTTCCTACGTCCTGATAAAGAAAAAACTGTGGAACAAATAGCATTCAAATGATCACTCCAACTTTGAATTAGGAATCATGCTTAGATATTTCGCTCTGTTTTACTTTGGTACGGTTAAAATGATATTATTTTAAGTATTTTGATCGAATTGGAAATGAAATTCACTTTTCTGTCCTTCGTTTAATATTTTTTTTAATATTTATTTTACTGAAATAATGTTTCCATACCTTATACAAATTTGTTTAAATTCTAAAAAATAATATCATGGGACTGGGAAGCCAAAAACGAAAACAAAAAGAAATTATAAGAAGCCATAGGAATAGGGGGAGAGAGAAAATTACAACGTACAATACGTTTAGGATTTACTTTTTCGAGGAATTATTTTTTTTTTGCATTTTCCCAAAATATTATATTACCAAAGTAAATGGCCAGGAAAATGCTTAAAATTATTTTTAATATTGGCGCGTATATTAAAAAAAGCCTCACATATATTTCTGTTGTAATTGAAGAGAAAAAAAATTCAAAAGAGGGTGCCGTGGTAGTCTTGTGGGTAGTGTGCTAGACTATTAGCGTGAGGGTTGTGGGTTCCCACCAGAGACTCTATTCTGTGGCAATACACCGAGCTAGTTACTCCGCTCGTATATAATTAGAATATAATTTGTAATTGTATTGGAATTAATAAATAAATAAATAAATAAAATTCAAAAGAAACCGAAAACATTAACAATTTATAAACATTACTAGAATGTTTACAAACATTTCCAGGCCTTTTAAGAGTACATTACTTTCTTTCCATCAATAACCAATTGTTGTCTAGGTTATGTAAGACAGCGAACTCCCCTTAAGCCCATTATGATATAACAATTAATTCTATTCAAGGGCCAAACATTCCCTTAGGAAAACCAACTGGAGTTCAATATAAATCATGCTATTCCAGCAATCTTTATATAAGAGAGCTTGATCGAAGATGTCAAAAAGTGAGAGGCCAAAAATCTTCGCCTTTTTATGACAAGAGCAGAGCAACAGACCCACAGCTTCGGTTGAAATCGTTTGCCAGAATGCCACGTCTTTCAGCATGCCTACAAAAAGGACAGCGGCTTTTCAGCATCGTTATTGTAAGGCAGTGCTATTGATAGGTAGTCATGCGATTTAAAGAAAGAAGTAAGTAGGTCCTCTTCCATCAGTGTCTAGCAATATTGCACGTACCGTCTTGTTGCCATCAAGATTAAGTTTCACTGTAATAAGTGTGGATAATATCCAAATGAAGTCGTCGTAGTCTAGTGGGTAGTATGTTGGTTTATGCTGCCTCGGTTTAAACCCCATGTAACATATCTCCAACAAGACGAAATATGAACGACATGTTACAAGGCTTAGCTATCCCGAATTGTTCAGTTAATACATACATACGTGCATAATTGGTCATTACAACCCTTCAGTTAGGATTACAACCTAGTTTCTCACACCACTTACATATGTTGTGCGTGTTAACATTACACATGAGTGGGGGACCTACAGTTTAAAGTCGACTTTGAATGACAGAGTTTTGAGAACATTTTTCGTGGTAACTTAATTTATTTTCAGTGTTTTTGCCAGAAATTTTCTGAGAGGTAGTCGCCGATGAAATATACAAATTTCGTTTTGTTGGAGATGTCTCACCTGGGTTTTGAACTGGGCTTCATTGCTAATAAGCTAAAACACTACCTATTACTAGCGACGGCACATAAATCAAGCTAAATTTTATCGAATGCATGAGCTATGTTGGCTTTGGTGATCGTAGTGAATTGTGGCGATTTTATTCGCATACATTTGAGTATTAAAAAGCCGCACAAGAAGAAGTCTAAAGCGGTCAAATCACACGATCACGGCGGCCAATTCACACTACCTCCACGTGAGATAACAATGCCGAATTTCACGTGCAAATGCACGTATGTGGCACGTAGGTCCATCCTTTTGAAACCACATATCGTACCCTTCTCATCCACAAATAGGCCTCATAGCTGAAGGTGATTTTTCGATGAAAATTTGTATCAGTTGCCAATTGTTTCAAAATCCATTCAGCAAACACTCGTCGTTGTCTAAGGTGTCTTACATTCAGTTTACGGTGATTTTCAAAACAGATTGAATAAATAGCAACTATTTTAAAAGACTGTCGTTATCAACTGTTGAGGTTTGAATATCCTGCTCGAAGATACGGATTCATTTTGAAGTGTTTTCTTTATTATGGTTGAAATAAATCCTCTTTTCTATTTCATGCAGTCATTTTGGTTTTTAAATTGTATAAGGTTTTAGGTCTTTTTCTTCAATATGATTAAATGAAATTATTTCATTTAATTTTATACGAAAACAACCACCAACCACCATATATTTTGGAACAAAGAAAACAGTAATGAAAATTCCAACACTTTTGTAACTTTTACTGCTTCTAACTACTCATTAGGTTGTTAGTTTTTTTTTGTATTCTTGTGATTGTTTAAGAAAATTAACAAAATTACCTTGAGAGTAAAAGTCAAACGAATACAAAGTAAAAAAAAAAAGAGTCATTAAATGCCTAAAATTTAAATGTAGCGTCTACACTACGTAGCCTGTTTCAAGTCTTTTCTACCTTTTGGTCGTTTTTTTAAATTTTTTTTGAACCCCAGTAATGTTAATGATTATGCAAAAGTCAAAGATAATTGACGTCTTAATGGTTCTTAAAACAAAAACAAAAACATCAAAAAATAAAATTTAAATAAAATGCTTTAAAACACGCAACATAATTTGAAAGAAGAGAGCATTTTGCTGTTGTCTCGGATTTCAAGCAATTTGATTATATAGGCTGGTTCATACAATACTAAACTTGGTGAAAAAAAAAACGTATGATAATTGACGGCTTAAGAATGTGTTAGTTCAAGTCGGCTTTTTGGAATGCTATAGTAAAGCAAAGTAAAGTTTTTTATCATTAACAAAGCATACAGCTTGCAGAGCAAAATACAATATTTTTTATTGCTGGGATATACAATCACTTGTCGCATGCGATTCGAACTCATAATGCAGCTTCGGCAACAGTTCTACTTAAGGTGCGTAGGTCTAGTTCATTTTACAATATGGATATCATCTACATACATACATAATTGGTCATTACAACCCTTCAGTTCAGTAATTTCCCACTTACGTTGTGTGTATTAATTTAATACATGAGTAGGCCATACAGTTTAAAGTCGAACGACAGATTTTTTTTTTAAAACTTTTCACTGCAATTGTAATTTACTCTCAGAGTTTTTGCCAGAAATCTGTTGAAAGAAACTCGCCGAAAAAGTATTTTTTTTTCGACCTAGGATTTGAACCTCGGCCTGATGTCTAATAAGCCAACACACTACCTACTAGACTATGGCGACTTCTGGATATCATCTATTCCATCAAATAATTAATACATCTGGTAACGAATTTTATGCAGATATGGATTTTATTCAAATCTCCGAAGAGTTTTACTCGACACATTCTCTCAATAAATACTAACTGCCCCAGAAATTTACTTCTTAGATTTCCAAGTGCTGAACAATGTGAGAAGAGATATTCTGTGTTTTTCTCTACTTCCTTGTTGGTACAGCATTTACAGAAGTCTTTAAGAGCTAATCTCAGGTCCAGAGATCAGTCCTCCTGAGGTTTCTAAGATGGAATATGGTCAGGTTTAATGCAAATTTTGCTCTGCATATATCCACATCGGGTCAAACCTGTATAATCTCTCTGGAAGCGAATTTCATTTCCATCATTATTTCGCAAATGAATGTGAGTTTGTTTAAGAGTATTTGTTTACTCCTCTGTAGAGGAATGCCGATATCATGGCTGAATTCAATTGAATTTTCGAATGAGCCAAATCTTGCGAGCACGTCAATCTTTCCGTGTCCAAGCAATCACATCAGGTTAACTCAGGAATATCTCGCTATCTCCTTTATAGAAACCCGTCATTCTTGGATAAACGTAGATACATACATACATAAATAATTGGTCATTACAACCTTTCATTCGGGATTACGACCTAGCTTCTGACACCACTTATGTTATATGTGTTAATTTTATACATGAGTGGCGGAATCTGCAATTTAAAGTTGATTCCGAACGACAGATTTTTTGAGAAACTTTTCATGGCAATTTTATTTTACTCTCAAAATTTTTGCCAGAAATCTGCTGAGAGGCAGTCGTCGAAGATATATTTTTTCATAT
Organism: Sarcophaga subvicina; assembly: GCA_936449025.2. Taxonomy (NCBI): domain Eukaryota; kingdom Metazoa; phylum Arthropoda; class Insecta; order Diptera; family Sarcophagidae; genus Sarcophaga; species Sarcophaga subvicina. Next base: position 29,785,314 of record OW388084.2, read on the forward strand.
TTCGTTTTGCTGGAGATGTCTGACCTGGTGTTTGAAGCGTGGTCTTACGGTTAATAAGCTAACGTACTACCTACTAGACTACTGCGACTACAATAAAAGTAGATCCGGTGTGTGAATTCTTTAGTGATCTAATGGCTGCTTAACTGTTAGAATGCATATATCACCATACGATATACTTTGATACCGGATTCACATACCAGCAATCTTTAGCTAGAGTCTTGTCATGCAAAGTATAAACTAAGATTTATTTCTTCTAAAAATAATTCACATCGGACTTTGTGGAGTGATTTGGATAGATCAGTAAATACTTGGATGACGTTCTCCGGGGAGGTGTACACCAAAATCGCAAACGCATCTGTCCGATACCTTTGTTATAAAATCAGCATTAAAAGCAAGTTCGCATAAACGATAGGCATTTTCATATCAATTCTTCTCAAGATTTTGATATGACTATAGCTTCTATAACTCCATGCTCCCAGTGGCCTTCACTCTCCTTGCTGCGTTCACAGCTACTTGTCTCGCAAGTACCTCTAGGGAATAGCAACTCTGGTCGAATAGTAAACACTGTCTTAGATGATACAGTTCATTCCTTCCTTTATGAATAAAAAAAAATCTTATAAAACGTTAAGTTTAACATGAGTTTTGCAGTAAGCTTGACTTGAAGAGTAACAAAAGCTACGGCTTGAGCAGGTCTATTTATGTTCATCTAAAGCTCCGCTGTTATGACACCATCTGGACCCGAAGACTTAAGGAAGTGGAACTACCTGTTATGTTATGCTATGTGCGGAATCGGTATATTCAGTATATCATATGGATATGTGTGTTTGAGTCCCTGAAGGTCATTGAAGTAAGTTCTTTAAAGCCAGGAATGTGAGTCGCAAAGAGTACATCCGGGGTACCTTTACTATTGGCCGTCATGGATCCACTAGGTTTCTAAATATAATATTAGGAAACGTTTGAAACAATTTAAGACACCATTTCTGTAAAAGTCTAGCACACATAATGTGTTCTACGTAAAAGCCATGCCCTGCTGTCGCTCAACTTCATTTAACATATTTTTTCTTTGCCGACGATAGGTATCGGGTCCGCCATCAAATGTTTTTTTTCAACTAGTGCTTATTTCGTGGATGGTAACACTTAGCTCATGTCTGATTTGACAGACAATTAGTTTTATCCTTCCGCTGAGCGAATATGGTTGTGTATACGCTTGAACAATTGACCATCCAATGCGTTTTCGCTTCGCTAAGTGGGCCTGCGATCGACTTACAGAAGATGCCGATTTTGGCAAAAAAAATCATCTTTTCAGATGAAGCTCATTTTGATCTTGGCGGGTATGTAAACAGGCAAAATTGTCGCATTTGGGGCACAGAAAACCCGCACGCATACATCGATAAGCCGACGCACACAAAACGAGTCACTGTTTCTTCTTCTTCGAAAATGAAACACAGCCGAAGCTACACTCGATGTTGTGCGCCCTGTTTTTGAAGATCGCATTATCAGCCGCAGAGCTGATGTCGTTTGGCCACCTCGGAGCTGCGATTTGAGACCGTTGGACTATCATTTGTGGGGTGCCGTCAAAGATAAGTGTTACGCCGACAAGCCAGAGACAATTGATGCTTTAAAGGACAATATTCAGGAAGCCATTGGTGAAATGCACACAATCGATAAAGTGCTTAAAAATTGGACCGATCGTGTAGGCTACTGCATGGCCAGCCGAGGCAGCCATTTGAATGAAATTATTTTCCATTATTAACCGGAAGGATTGTACTTTCAAATAAAAAAATAAATTTCAGAAAATATTCAGTAGTTTTTTTTTAAGTATTTTCAAAAAAAAGTTATTTGGCGGACCCTTTAGAACATAAGGCTAAAGCACTAGTTAAAGAGAAAGGTTTTTTCTTTGAAAAAGTACCACTGCAACTACATGGCCTGTGCTATCTTTCAAGTGCTGTATGGTCAATACAATAAAGTGTGCATAGCTTTATGAAATTAAAGGTTTTTTAACCTTTAAAAAATTCACAATTGACTTCATAAAAGCGATACTTCATAAAAATGTCATCTAAGCATAGTTTTTAACTACACAAGCCACGAATTTCATGTATAACAAAAGTAAATTACGCTTTGACATCCACAACCTGTTCAATTTTATCATACAAAGAAATACCCACCATTTTTTAAAAATTACCTTGGAAATGTTGTAAATTATTTATATTGTCTTCTTCTTCTTCTATTACAACAACAACATCAGAAAGGCAAATAAATAAATTACAATGTAAATATAGAAACTCTAATGCATACACATGGAATTCCCCTTCGTATGTAAACAACAACAACAACAACAACTCACAATATTAACCGAAATTGTAAAATTTATGCAACGCATCAGGCTGGCTGGCTGGCTGGGCTCATAGTATTCTTGGTGTTGGGTTTTCCTTTCTCGGGTTGTATAACCGGCAGATTGTAGGGAAGAAGAAGAATAACATTTGATGACTGCCAAGTGGAATATTAAATAATAACAAATGCAACAACAACAACAACAGCAAACAATTTACTTGCACTTGTAACCCAACTTAGTTTAGAACGTAGAGGCATAGACAACGGGAGAAAGACAAGAAAGACAACGTATAATGCAATAAAAGAGTGAAATAAAAAGGGGAATGAATTTTGGATAATAATGAGCATTACATTATATCTTGTTAGTTAAGAGTACCGTTACATTTCACGCTAATCTGTAGTCGCCGTAGTCTAGTAGGCAGTGTATTGGCTAATAAGACGTGAGTCCATGGTTCAACCCCAGGTCGGACTGCTCCAAAAAACGAGAGTCAGTCAGGATTACGACCTAGCTTCTCACATTACTTATGTTCTGCGTGCTAATTTTATAAAAGAGTGGCGGGACCTACCGTTAATATCGACTCCGTACACCAGATTTTTGAGAAACTTTTCATTTAAATTTTATTTACTCTCAGCGGTTTTGCCAGAAATCTGCTGAGAGACAGTCTCCTAAGACATATTTATTCATCCTTCGTTTTTGTTGGAGTTGTCTGACTTGGGATTCGAACCAAGGCCTCACACACGCTTCATACATAATACAAGTGCTAACCAAAATTTCAATACGGTTGGGTAATCGCTTTCATTGCCTTTGCACATGCCAGAAACCAATGTACGTTGCTTTAAGATACGTGATCGTTCGGCAAATTCTGCCTTTACGGCTGATCTAACACCCCCTTATAAATTACCCTTTAAAACTGCATATGTTGCCGTCATCATACTTTGTTCTTACCATCAAGTACTCATACAATCATAGTGTAACCAACATTATTGCTGTTAAAATTTCTCAAGTGTCGTCAGTCATCGTCAGTCTGCAAACACAATGTGTAGTAGATGATGATGCCGGTATTGTTGGCTGTCAGTGATGGCTGTTGTTTTGACGGCTTTAATGTTGTAACCAGTTCTAGTGATGGTAGTGGCAGTGGTAGTGGTAGTAGTTGTTATTATTGTAGCCAAACTTTAGTGAGTGTATATAAGTTGGTATGGCAAATACTACGGAATACATCGCACCGCTTAGTCTGTATGACTAGAACGTTTGCAAAATGAATAATTGAGTAGAGAGTGTAGTGAAGTGGTTGGTATAAAGTGGTCACTGACCCATGAACGTGTGGAATTTTAAACATTTCTTTTTGCTTTGCTCTATGAACATACACAGACACATACATATGTACGTCTGTGTAACTGAAATTTCTTTAATTAATAACATTCGAACGTGGCTATAAAATTCTAAGTTGGCATTAGATGAATCAGAGAAAATATTCTAAAGACCCTCCAGGGAATATGAAAAGTTATGATTTACAATTTATAGACGCATACAAAAATGTTTCCAATGGGAGGTTAATTTCAATATTTAAATTTCCAGTGAGTGGAAAAATATTTAGAAGTTAAAAGAAACACGGGTGGTATCATCATAGCAGTAATCATAGCTCATTTTAATCATATGCTTGATTAAGGTTAAAAGTCGATTCTTTTTAACAAAAAAATGTATCACTATTGGGCCTTTTTTAGCGCTTCTTATCCTTAAGTTTAAATAAATAAAAAAGGGTGTGTGAGATATCATCAAAATTTTTGTACGTTTAAAGACCTATTGAAACCAATCAAATGTTTTGCATCCGTAATATCAATTTTTCCATTCCTCAAGTCAATAAACTAGGCAGAATTTGATCGTTCGCATGGATTATGTGGACTTGGAGGGCCATTGTAGTTTGTTGTTTATCTGCATGCAACTATTTTTTATGAAAACCCCTTAAGTAAATGCGTAATATGGTCAAATCAAACAATCTTGGTGGCCAGTTCATATAACATTCGCATGATGAGATGATTATGCCACCAAATCGCTAATGCAGGATAACAAATGTATTGGAGCCACTAGTCGTCAGTTAACTGATCATCCAATTCCATCCAAAAGACGTTGGTAATCCATCGGTGGTACTTGTCGTCGTTATTTATGGCCTGGCCAACGATGTTTTCAAGAAAATATGAACGAAAGACGCCGCCAGTAAAAAATCCACGAATATAGGGACTTGAATGCTCTTGGATCTCATGAGAAGGGGTATCCTCTCACGTTCCACAATTTTATACTTTCATCGCTGAATAGTTGCCCGATTTTTGATCAAATAATAGTCAGTTTGTCAATTAAAATATGGAAGACTTCTATGGAAGACACGATATGCATTTTTCGGATATGTTCTCTTCGATATAAAAATTTTTACAAATGATAAAATGATCGGCTACAGGTCTGGTGTTATATTTCTGAAAATGAAATTTCTGTGGGTTCTTAAGGGCATGAAGAGCATAGCATAGCATAGCATAGCATAGCATAGCATAGCAGCTCTTTTCTTTGTTGTCTTCTGGAGAGTACCATTAAATTCTATGATTTTAAGAAGGGCTTCGCAACTAGACTTAGCAACAAAAATTAATGGAGTATTTGGAAGCTTACTACTCCTTTAAAAGAGGGGCTATTTGGTGGTGCATAAATAGCTCAAGAAACAATCTTGGAGCAGCAGCAGAAGTTGTTGGTCGCAAGAATGAAATATTCAGAACTTATAGAGCAACTCGCAGTAATCTTTTAAGCGGAAAAACTTCAACTTGGATAAGAAGTACAAAAGGCAACACATAGCAATACAATCTGACAGTCAGGCCGCACTCAGCTTTTATGAGGTTAAATCTACGATAAGATGGCACTGTCTGAGGAAGCTGAATCAACCTCTGCAGGGTCCCACCATAAACGAGTATTCTCTGCAATGAGCAAACAGACAAGCTTACGTGGGGGAATTTTCCACGCCGCTTATAGGCCAGAACCTTTTTGTGAAGTAGAGGCAGATGATTAGAAACTCACGTTCAAGAGTAGTTCTGTTTCACACGACGTTGTTTACTGGTATTTTGACAAGGTACTGTAGTACATTCTTTAAGACTGTGAATCTTTAATGCATCTCAGGAGGACACATATGGAAGCATATCAATTGCTATGAACGAAATTCCCATTGTTGACACAGAGAAGCATTCTCAAAATTTTTTATGGCAATAGGCTTAGAGAAGACTTTTAGGGACACCCTAGGGAAGGAGTGTAAATTAGATCATATGATCGCAGTCCTAAGGCAACCCTTCACAACTATAATAGCGAGGTAAGAGATTTGTTGTTTAGAAAATAGGTTGTTGAATTTTATAATTTTATACACGTGAATAAAGGAATAATAAATCGGTTCCACTCCAAATATTAGATCCAAGAAGCAACTTGCTTTCCTCAGAGAGGAAAACCTGATTATTGAAACTGAGACAAAGTAAGGAAATATTAATAAGTTGAGAAGGATGTCGCTGTAGTCCAGTAGTTAGCGTGCTAGTTTATTAGATGTGAGGCCACGTTTCAAACCCCAGTTTAGACATCTCCAACAAAACGAAATTTTAAAAAATATTTTTTGGGCGACTTCCTCTCAGTAGATTTCTGGCAAAAACTCTGAGGGTAAATAAAAGTGCCATGGAAAAGTTTCTTAAAATTTTGTCTTTAAACTGTAGGTACCGCCTCTCATATATAAAATTAAGCCACACAACATAAGAGGTGTGAAAACTTAGGTCGTAATTTTGACTGAAGGATTGTTATGTATGTATGTATTTCTGTATATGGGTGTTTGTCAAAGAATTCTGTTATACATTTTTAAGTTTTTTTTTTATTAAATTTACTGCTTGACGTTCCGCTGATAAAAGGAGGAGATTGCTTACCATAACATTTACAATTCATTTTTAGCTCGATTGAATTCGTTTTCTTAGTTGTAAAATCAAAACTTTTCTAATTATTTTTGCATAGCAAACTACCAACCAAAGTAAACTGTTTTCACTCACAAAACAAAACTTGTTTTTATCTTCAAAACGCTATATGCAGTGATATGGTAGGAACGAAATACTAGCTTTAGATATGCATTTTGTGTATTTGCCTAAGGCTGCAACAAAAACGCGTTGTTCTTACTGCCGGGTTCTTTCAACATGTTGGGTTCCAGCATGTAAATCTACGCATGTACCAGAAGCAATGTAAGTTTATTTCGTTTACTTTTATTTTGAAGTGGTTTTGTAGAACAAGAAGTGGTAATGGTTTGAGGTAGAGTAGAGTCGGGACAGGTGGTGATAAAATTAACTGAAATAGATGGGAAATATGATGGCATTGGCTGTTTGGCTGATGCTACTGTTACTCATTAAAATTTTCTAGTTTTGCTTTTAATTTTTCTTCTTTTTTCTGTTTTTTTATTTTTCAAACAAAGTTTTTACTCTTCTGGCTAATGATGACGATTAAACAATAAAGTGGTTATCGTTGTTGTTGATAATGATGTTGTTGTTTCTGAAGTGGCCAATTACTTGTTTTTTCATGGCATATCAAGTATAATTTGGTTTCAATTTAAATTGTTTGCTTTTTTTCATGTCTCTATTTTTCATTTTAAGCGCTTTAATTTGTGGTAAATGAGCAGTTATTTTAAGCCAACTTTAGGACAGGTTTTTGCAAGTTGCAGATTTAAATGAATTCGGAAAAATCACTTCATCAAATTGAAATTAAATTGAAAATATGTTTTAAAACAAATAAAATGTCAAATCAATTTCAATTGCTGCCTTAATTGTTATTGATGTGTTGCACAAAAAATTTCCAAGAAATTGTAAAAATTTCAAAATAATTTCAAACAACATTTTCAAATGACAACAACATTTCATTTTGGCCATAAAATACAAGTTGTATTGGTTTGTGTATTTAATTAAATACCGAAATTGGATTGAATATTTTATTTGATAAACAAAAACCAAAAAAAAAGAAAAAATATTTTAAATGCTGTCGCCACAAAGCCTATCAGTGTGGTGCAACTTTCATTAAATTTGTCTAAAGAGTGAAGACATTATTTAGGAAAGTTTGGGTAAAAACGGAATTGTGGTGCTCAATAGACCCTTAATCTTCATCTTATACTGTAGTCCGCCTTGCTTCTCTTAAGGACAAACGACTGATCCTTACTTACAAATGACTTCCTTACTTACTTTCTTATTTCCTTACTTTGTCTCAGTTTCAATAATCAAGTTTTCCTCTCTTTGAGAAAAGCAAAATGCTTCTCGCATCTATCTTTTGCAGAGAGACCGATTTATTATTCTTTTAATTAAGTGTATAGAATTGAACAAGCTCTTCTTCTCCAATACAACACTCTTATTTCGCTATTATAATTGTGAAATAATGCCTTAAGACTGTGATCATATGATCTATATTACATCGCCTCTAACTTTATAGGATATTCCTATAAGGCCTTCTCCAAGCCTATTGCATTGAACAATTTTTATATGTCTATCTGTGTCAACAATGTGAATTCCCTGCCTAAAACCTGATATGCGTTCAGATGTATCTTTCTGAAAAGCATTCATACTCCACAGGTTTAAAGAATGTATTTCTATGAGTCATTCTCACTGTCACAGAAATTATGGCAGCATCCATTCTGATAAGTATACCCTGAGTCCACAGTGGCATGCCAATCGATCGGTTACCATCCCTGGATAGTCTGACGCAAGAGACAAATCTACTCTTGAGCATGCTTTTGCAAATATCTGCCACCACTCCATAAAATGGCTCGGGCACATAAATGGCGTAGAAGTTTTCCTCACGCAAGCTCGCAAACAGGCGTTGTAGCGATTGCCCGTGACACGTGGAACACAGCAGAGAATAGCCTAGCTGACTCAGCTTCCCTAGACAAAGGCATTCTATCGTAAGAGGTGTGAGTATCCTGACTGTGTCATATAGTATTACTATATGTTGTCTTTTGTTCTTCTCATCCAATTTGAATTGAGCACATCTTTCTTAAACATAAACTTTAGCTTGATAAATTCCTGCTAGTTTCCCTGAACATACATAATTGGTCTTTACATCTCTTCAGCCAGGATTACGACCTAGCCATACACAGCATTTCTGCTGTGTTTGTTAATTATGTACATAAGTGGCGGGACCTACTGTTTAAAGTCGACTCCAATCGACAGATTTTTGACAAACTTTTTCATGGCAATTTTAGGAATCTGCTGACAGACAGTCAAACAAAAAAATTTTGTTACATATTTAGTTTTGTTTGAGATATCTGACTTGGGGTTTGAACCCCAATAATAATAAACCAACACACTACTTACTAGACTACCACGAATTCTGAATTAAATTAATTAATTTTTGCATATAACCATACTGTACATCCAATTTGAACACTCTACCACATCGAAGTATCGCATTGGAGAGTCGCAATAACATGTATCATAGTTTATAGAAATTTATTCAAACGAAAGTAATGCCAATATTGCATTGACTCTCTAGGGGTTACAAAAAAGAAGAGCAAATATATTTATAACTCTTGTATTTGCTTTTTGAAATTTTAAAACATTTCATTAAAAATTTTTCTGATAATGTTTCCGTTATTGTGCTGCCATTGCCAAAAAGAGAAACTTCAAAAATACATTTACAAGAGACAAAATTCTGTTGACATTAAATATCTTTTATGTTAATGTTTACGTAATGCTTCTCTCTGCTCTTGTTGTATGTCAGAATAAATGTTCAAAAAAGAAATGTTAAAAAAATTATTCATGACTGATAATGTTTGTAAACTTACATGCACGTAAAATCCTTAATGAAATTATGAAAATGACAGGAATCTGCAAAGAGAAAGAGAATAAAAGCACAAATATTTTAAATTTATTTCTTTTGTTAAAATCGTAATTTTTTAAATTAATTTTTTTATATCATAGGACTGCTGAATTGTAATTCATAACCGAAAAAAAATTAACCCTTAAGTGTGACAGTATAATAAATTAAACGATATCCTTTACATCTGTATTATACAGTATTTTCCCCGGATTTCATATAACACAGAAGTTTGTTCTAAAACTGCTTCAATTCACACCAGAGATCAGCAATTAATCGCTTTTTCGCTACTCATAAAAACTCATGAAATTTTGAGTATGAGTCAACAGTGTTGAAATCTAACTACTCTGATTCATTCGTACTCACTACAGCATTGATTTATAAGTACAGGTTGTAATGAGTATGTGTACAACGTTGACATCAAACTCATTCACATTTGAAATATGTTTGATTCATATGCCTACTCATTCAGATTCAAAAATTTAGAAAAATACTTATAATACTCATCAATGATGTGAGTCACTCATAAAAATTTACAGAGTAAGCGTTGTTTCATTTACAAAAAAAGACAAAAAAATACAGAGCAGCAAGCAGAGCAAATACACAACATTTTAGTGAGTATTGTAGTGCTCGTAAGTGGATCATACTTATTTTGTGATTCGTGTATACTATGAGTCATGTAGAGTCGAAATCAATAACATCATGCGTGTTGTTAAGTATGAGTGCAGTGAGTACTTCAAATTTTGAATATGAGTAGTATGAGTATGATATTAAAATAAGCATGAATACGTATACGTATCAGAAATTATGAGTATGATTCGAATCTACTCATCTTTTTGAATACTCATTGACTGAAGTCAATTATGATATTTATTATATGATTGAAGTCGTCGTAGTCTAGTAGTTAGACGAGAGGCCACGGTTCAAAATCCAGGCCAGACATCTCCAAGAAAATGAAATATGACAAAATATTTCAACGGCGACTTCCTCTCAGCACATTTCTGGCAAAACACTGAGAGTATAAATAAAATTTTTATGAAAAAAATCTGTCCTTCGGAGTCAATTTTAAACTGTAGGTGCCGCCACTCGTGTATAATATTAACACAAGCAGCTTGGGTGATGTTTGAAGCTAGGTTGTAATCCTGACTGAAGGGTTGTAATGACCAACTAGCTCTGTTATATGACGTATATACGATATTCTATTTTTTGCTAGAGTTTTAGGCATTGTTTCCGTTTTGTTGCTAGGAAAACTTTTATCATTTTCGAGAACTCCCTTTTCTGAAAAAATCATCTTTTATAGGACTTTGACCAGCAATACCATCTTTCTCAAGGCATTTTCTTATCAAGTGTCTTAAAACTTGAAAGGTTTATTACTTACTTACTTACTTAATTGGCCATTAACAACACGATTAACGAATTTCGGCCTGCCACAACAAATCCTTCCAGGCGCCTCTGCTTCTTGCGTGCCTACGCCAGTTGGTCACACCAATCGATGACAGGGCTTCGTCGATTTGGTCCTTCCGGATACAAGGCCGTCCTATTCGCCGACCGCCGCAGATCCCCGCATCAAATACCCGTCTCGCCGGAGCATCCTCTTCCATTGGCCGCTACACAATGTCTATGTCGTTGAGGAGCTCATACAGCTCACTGTTGGATCAGATGCGGAAATCATCGCCAACTCGCACTGGACCCAAGATCTTACGTTGGACTTTTCTCTCGAACACTCTCAAGGCTGCTGCATCAGTGCCTAATGGGGTCCATGCCTCTGCGCCATAAAGAAGCACGGGCAGTGTGAGCGCTTTGCAGAGTATTAGTTACGAAAGAGGTCACTGATACTCAATTGCCTATTAGTAGCACATGTTGGCAAGAGTGATAAAGCGCTTGATCTCCAGACTGACACCATTTTTGGTGGGAACGGCTAAGTCAAGGTATCTGAGTTTTGCCCTCATTTACTGCCATACCCATCTTAGTAGACTCCCGTTCAATAGCACTAAAGGCAGCAGGAACATCTAGAACATCTGGTACGCCCTTTGATGTCAATGTCGTTAGCGTACGCAAGTAACTGGACACTTTTTTGAAAAATAGTGCCATTGCGATGCACTCCCGTCTTTCGCAGAACACTCTCCATGACGAAGTTGAAGAGATCGCATGATAAAGGGTCGCCTTGTGTGAAACCTCGCACGCTCAACGTCATTCTGCATAGCCTTATCAGCTTCGCAGGTATACCGAGCTGAGACATTGCGGCAAAAACACGATCCCTTATGGGTCTATCGAAGGCTGCCTTATAGTCGACAAAAAGATGGTGTGTGTCGACTTGTTTTTCGTGGGTCTTTTCCAGGATTTCGGCGTAGTGTTAAGATCTGGTCGATGGTGGACTTTCCAGGTTTGAAGCCGCGCTGATAAGGTCCAATCAGTGTTTTGACCAGTGCCTTCAGTCTTTCATACAATACGCCTGTAGGGTCTCCCTTTTTGAAAGGTTTATAACCGATATTAAAAATTTGTCCGAATGCTGAGATGCTTCATGCATTTTACTGTAGTCTTGGTAATTTATATTTTAATTTAAATCATATTACGTCAAAATTAGAATAAAAATGTGAAATCCCATTGTATAATATTACAGTGGGACGTATCAATAAAAGCTTAATACTTAAAAATTATTGACGTTTTGTTAAGGGAAAAAGAAAGTGCCCCTATTATGTCTACCAATACAGTATGTTTGATGTTCGTCGTTTGATTTGAATTTTATTGTAAACAATTTTTTTGTCTCCTGTTTTTCATTTTCTGTGTCATTTAATAAAACGAAAATAAAATTCTGTTTGTAAAGCAATTCATACAATGACAAAATGATATGCCTTTGGATAGAAAAATTCTTTTTAAAATTTAAAAAGGAATTATCTTCTGATTTCATTGACATTAAATGCATCATAGTCATCACATGCTTATTTAACAAATTTGTTGTTAAGAAAATAATTTTATAACATGACATTACCATTTAAGCATATGTACATACATACATAATTTAAATTCCAAAACACAGATTTATTTAAAAAAATTTTCCAAAATTTCCATATCAAATCAAACATGCTTTTAAATTTGACACAAACACAATTGCAACTGTAATTAAACACAATGTCTGGGCATTCGTTTAAAATGTCGAATTTGACTGGCATTGTGGAGATAGTCAGTCTACGTAGCTTGGAGCTGCTTTGTAGACCAAACATTAATTATTGTTATTATTGTTACTGTACATACATATGTACATGGTATTTTATGTTGTTGTCTGTGAAATTTAATGTCATGTAAAAACCACAGACAGTTAGACCAACAAACAAACCGAAAATTGTTGCGCATGTAAATCGCTTTGAAATTAAATTTGGGAATTCATTAACCCTCTAAGGTGTTGTGCTGTGTATTGCATTGTATTAGAAAAGTTTTATTCATAGAAAATGCGAAGAAAATAATAAGAAAAGTTTTTTAACCCTTTGACGACCAAACATTTTTTTACCTTTTGTTTTATTTTAATAATCTGTGGCCTAATAGTAGTGACGAAAAAAAAAATTTGTCCTCCTGGGCATCCTTTAAGTACCCCATTTCGGTTGGCAAATATAGTTGCCTATGGGTTGAAAGCAATCTTTTTATCCCAAATTATTAATTTTTAGACATGATTTAAAAACAGTTTTTTTTTAATGAAAATTTAAAGTAAGAGACAATAAATCTTAAAAATTTATAATTAGTGTTGTTCGTGATAGTTTCCAAAGCAATCACAGGATGTAGTGAAACAAAGAAACACATTGCATTGAACTCAAAAAACATTTGTGCGACTATATTTTTTATAAGAAGCACAATGAAAGCAGCGTTTCCAACATTCACTCTTTTCCATTTTATGAAGAGATTTGGACATACTTATAAAATTAGTTCCAAATTTGGTTGACGCTGAAAAGGCACGGTTTCTTGAGTTGAAGCCACTTATCAGTTCTTTGGCTAAAGCTGCTCGAAATTCAATCGAAGTCACATTGATTGAGGAACTGTTAGCCAATATGAGTTTCATATACATTATATAACTATTATGAATACGTAGCTCAAATAGGTCGAAGAACAATCGTAAATAAAAGCGCCACTTACTTCTACGATCGTACTTATAATAAACTTTCTTTTGGTCCATTAGATCAACGCCTTCCATTCCTTTGTTGTAGTGCTGAATAATCAGAGGGCAATCAATATCTATTTTATTAGCTTGTCCAGCAACACGTCGCTTGACCTTGATTACCTCTGTTGGGTCAATAAAATTTGAGGCGAGGTAGACACCACGATTGTCCATCCATTTGACGACGAAAATGCTTCCTGACATGAAGTAACTTATGTCCTCTCTTTCCATTTCTTTATTCGCCGGAAAATTCTTCGGTATGTGCTTTCTACTACACCGAATAGTTCCACATGCCATTATTTCATTTTGCTGAAGAATGTGCATTAAGTTTAGACTTGTAAAGAAAAGTAAACTTCAGCCCCTTTTTGCCAGTGGCTTACATAACTGAAGGACGACAACTTCGCCAAGACTGTTTTCAACAAATGGTTTGTTTTCCTGTATAACTGTCAATATTGTACAAGTATCCAGTTTCTGACTTACATAAACACCATAGTTTGAATCCCCATGAAATAGGTTTGTCCTTCATATACTGTTTCATGGCATTATGTCCCTTAAACTTTACCATATGTTCATCAATTGAGAGTTTTTTGGAAAATGTATATGCGTCAGACATAGCCTTGTTAATGTGCTCTATAATTGGACGGATTTTGTAGCCACGGTCAGTAACATCAGCCTTACTGTTGTCGCAAAAGTGAAGATTGGCTGTAATTTCCTCAAATCGGTTCCGTGGCATGACTCCTGCAATCTGAGCTTGGTGAAATATTGGATCAGTTGACCAATACAGACGTGTTGATGGGAGTTTCAGTAAGCTCATACGTATGATAATACCCATATAAGCCTTAAACCCGGATACGGTTAAAGTGAACATACGCCCTTTTTGTAAAGCATGTAGGTTGGACTGCTCCACTATCATGAGACACAGGCGCGCTTAAAAAAAGCTCAAATTTAATGACAATTTAAAGGTTTTAATTCTAGAGTTTTTAGGAACGATAATCTGCGTTTCAACCCATAGGCAAACATAATTGCCAAACATAAAATGACTATTTTTAGGCAGTTTGAAGTTTATCGAAAACTGTTCATTATATTTTTTGATAGACAAAGGCTAAATCCAAAACATAATTGACTCCCATCCCCTTGTGCCCTACTTTTACCCTGTAGTAGCCCTCTGTATAAAGACCATTATTTGGCCAAATTTGGAGCCTCGTAGAGTACAAGTGGAGCCAGATAGGGGTTTGCACTCAACTACATTTTTGTTGCCCCACTCTTCTTCTATAAAACATTCTCTGACATATTTGCTCTATCTGTAACCTGGACAAATATATAAGCCAAAAACCCCCGGGCAAGCATACTTGCCTATGGTCGTCAAAGGGTTAAGACGCAAAAATAAAGAGACTCTTCATTTATTTATAAATCTTTTGATAAATCCTTCCGTAAGGATTACAGCTTAGCATCTCACACCACTTATGTTGTGTGCGTTAATTTTATGCATGAGTGGCGGGATCTACAGTTTAAAAACGACTCCGAACAACAGATTTTGGAGAAACCTTTTCATGGCAATTTTATTTACTATCAGATTTTTTTGCCAGAAATTTGCTGAGAGGCAAGTCGCCGAAGAAATATTTTTTCATATTTTCGTTTTGATGTCTGACCTGGGATTTGAACCGTGGCCTTACGTCTAATAAGCCGACACACTAACTACTAGACTACGGCGACTACAGAATGTAATAAGGAACCATATAATCGACCCTGGTTGGTTCAGAATTTAATGGCATTGAATTTGACTGCCATCAACTCGGCCTTCTATTGTAATAGAAGACCAGAGGATAGCCAATAAAGTATAGCAAAAAATGATTTAGTTGGTGCAGAACAGAGTGCACTGGTTATTGGGTTAGATGGTTGGCTGCGTATTCTATCAGTAAATAGCGGCTTTGGTGTTTGTACACCGGACATGTATACCATAAAGCAAAATTAGTTCCACCATGGGTTTATAGAACCAGTATGTGATGGTTGGTTTAAAGGTAAAGCAGGGTAAAGCGCTATTGTCACTTTCAGAGCCTTCTTAGTTGTGTTGTCCTTCCATGAAAGCTTGGAATGACCCCTACATACTTAACCCTCTTGAATAAGGAATGTTGATTAAGGAGAGGTAAGTTATAAGTGCGTACCTTATGTAGCCTGATAAAAGGCAGTAATTCTGTTTTACTTGCTTCAATGCAACAAACCAACGAAATGGCCTGTTGTTTCATGTATGTTGCAATGTACCCTACAAAAATATTCTGTCGCCTATCTTTGTCATGAATATTAAAAACATGCAGAATAAATTATTCATTTAGTATAAATAACCATAAAAATATTTCAAAATATAGTATGCCTGTGTATAACTGGTGTAATAAATAAATAAATATTTTAACATTTAATATTAAAAATATTTTAATTTGTTTTGGGCATAAGTTTCACAAATAACATCATAAGTTGAAGCAATAAAAAAATTTTTCAATTTATTTACTCGTATATTCAATGCAATTTATTAGAATTAAACAATTTTATCAAAAAGGAATTATTAGGGCTATAAATAGTAATACTTGCTGCTCCATATAAGAGTTCAACATTAAAAAATAGTCTGTACATAATATTTTAAGTATTGTCCATAATTTTTTTTTTGTTTATTCATACTCGTCGCAGAATCTATATATTGAGCTCTTGATAACCCTTATTCTGTATAAGTGTTTCTTGATTCTGCACTGCCCTGTCAAAGGACCGGTTATCATATATCCATACATACATAACTGGTCACTACAACGCCGTAGTCTAGTAGGTGGTGTTTTGGCTTAAATTCTCGACACACTGTGAATTTTTACACAATTCGGAGGTTATGCCACTATGCGTCACTGTGCGTCATCATGCGTCATGATACGTCAACATGCGAAGGTTTTGAAAATGTTTATTTTGATAGATCATACGTTTATAACAAACATAATTGGTCGTTACAACCCTTTAGTCATGATTACGACCTAGCATCTCACACCACTTATGTTGTGGGTGTTAATTTTATACATCAGTGGCGGGCGGGACCTACAGTTTAAAGTCGAAACTAAAAAGACACTTTTTCATGGGAATTTTATTTACTCTCAGATTTTTAGGCAGAAATCTGCTGTGAAGATAGGTTATCAATCTCTGGTTATTCCTGGAAAGCCTGAAGCATAACTCAGGTCTCCTCTTATTGTAATTTTCTAAGAAAAGTTTTGATTGCCTTAAATCCAATTGATTTGAGAAGAGATTTATCATCACTTTATTTTCGCTTCCATTAAGCATGCCTGTCAGAATATCCGCTCCTTCTCCTGAGATGTTCTCAGCAGGTGATGACACCAACCTATGGGTATCTCCTACTTCTACCCTTATCACTTCGTTTCCTGTGTATGTTTCAGTGGATCTAGCATGTAAGATCTCTACCATACGTCTAAATATCATAGCTTAAGTACCTCTTCTTTCTAATGAAATAATTCTGATGTCGTGAAGAGTAGTATCAAATGCATCCTCTATATCTAGAAACGCACATATGGTTACCTCCTTTATATTCAAGGACTCCTGAATGTTTCCCATAAAGTCTACAGGAACTGTTGTTATGTGCCACGCCAGTTTTGTCGTGCCCAGTTCCAGGAGAGAAGTTTGTACTGGAAACCGATGCGAACGGACATGCAAAAGACGGCGTTCTTGCACAAGTAGTAAATGGAGTGGAAAAAGTCAAAGGTTACTATAGTCGAACGGTTTCAAAACCAACTAAAAATTACTGCGAAACTCTTAGCTGTTATGGAGTGCATAAAACATTAACACAGCTACGTGTGCGACCTACAATTTCTTCTGAGAACCGACCAATTCACGCTCGGTTATTTATTGCTTTGGAAAGCTACGACTTTAGTATCGAGCATAGAAGTGATATAAAACACTATAATGCGGATGACGTCTCGCGGCGTTCTTGCAGCCTGCAATACCGACATTACGTCAAAGCGGTAAACAAAGTATCCATTATCAGGCGAAGTGGTGTGGTGCACAGCGCAGTATATTAATATTTGTTCTTCCCTGATTATTGTGCATAGACTCAAGGCCCTATTAGAAGCTCATGAATAGCATTGGGTCATAAGGAAGTTGTACTATCTATCCAGACAAAAATGCATGTATTCGCGGCAGTCCAATATGTAGCTTAGAGCCGAGTTTGATTTTTGATTCTGATTATTGTCTAATACGACCAAAAAAATTTCTTTTAATGCTTCGTAACATGTTACAAAATTATCTTTGTTTTCTTGTTATAAATGTTATAAATTGCTGAAGTTTTCTTTACACATCAACTGCCGTTCGAAGCATGTTTGAAATTCATTGTAAATTTAAGATTCTTCGTATGCCACGAAAATTTAATTTTCAATTGAACCAACCACCCCTCGTTTTAAAACGTATTATTTTGTATAAATTTAAATGAATGAAATTCCCAGTAATTTATAGCCGTTTTGTTTAATGATTGGCTTCGATTAGTTGATGTATTCCTGGAATTCATAGGACTTTTCATGGAATGCTTTCATTGGGAGGACGCATGACTAGATTGGTGATGTATTGGAAGAAAGCTTTTGTACATAATGCCTGTGTTATGAGAATTAAATTATTTCGTTAAATGAAGCCATAATAGATGCAAAATTTAATTTTTTTAAATGAAAATTAATTTCGTTGCAAAGAGTATTCTGTTTCAGTTTCATTCTAATACAACTAAACCAACCACCCTTCCATAATAGAATGATGATGTTGAATGGGAAAATATATTCGTTTTTCTCTGTTCTTTTTTCCAAATTCAATGCATATCATCATCATACTTGATATTGATATCCTGTAGTCGACGTAGTAACGACGAGTCGATATTTTTTTTAGCAGCCGTTTAAAATTCATTGGAATTTGAGTTGTTAGCAGTTCATAGAGTTATTCATACACCCATGTTGAAAAGGTATTGAAAACGAAATTGAAATTGTTAAAATGAGTTCAAGAAGAAGAAGAGTTAAATTATATTAGAAAACTGCACATACATGTACACATTAGAGAAATAGAAATTGTTAAGAAATATTTTTCGTTTTTCGATTATTTTCTACCTTCTTTTTCTAAAGCACAAAATTCTCTGTTCATGAAAGTATCAATTTGCATGTCAAATATAAATACAGGGAATCAGTGTAGGAATATCTACAAACGTTGGCTGGAAATAGAAACAATGGATGGCAAATGTAAAGTCCTTACAACAACTTCATCTGTGGTATGAGTCACAACACTTAACTGCTTAACGGAGACAAAACGAAATGAAACAAAGAAGCACGTAACCCAAGATCACTACGCAAAAATTTCCAAGCAGTCAAAAGACTAAGGTCAGCAACGACGAATCGACATTTGGTTGTCTTCGCGATTTCGCGTTGGGTAGGTAGGTTGGCGTGGCAGCTTTGATACTAACAGCTCACTTGAGCACGCATAGCGGCGCCTTGTGACGCCACAGGGAAACGCAGTTCCTTTACTGACCGATTTCCAACAAACTAGGGAAGAAGTTGGTCAGCGCAAGGGCTGCTGATTATGTTGACCTTTAAATAGATGATGCCCTCTATTAAATTTGCAAATTTACGTTTCTTTAAGTAAATATCCACAATAACACTGTTCTGGCGTTGAACGATTTATGATGACTTGAGAAACCTTACTGCACAGAAGTGTCAACACAAGTTGACGTCCTCAACTTTCAAACTCTTAGGTGAGGTCGAAAGGGTGGCCACCACTGTGTAAACAGTTTCACTCCTTCGCTCAAAAGACACTGGGTATGCTGCTACAAATATCATGTTCAAATCAAGGACTGTAGACTTTAGAATTTGTCCTGCCTACGCAACGCATGAACCCGCATTTGATTTTAGAAAGATCGTGTTATATCAACGGCATACACCTTCCAGTAAACATCAGTACAGCTTTCATTGATGGCATAAAATTTTTACGCTGTTCATCAACGTTTATCCATCTCTAGATTAAAGCTCAGCATTGAGAAGGGCTCTGTATTCAACAGAGATATGAGGCATTTAGGACACCTCATTGCAACGATGACGAATACAAAGCTCGGATTAATATAACGCTCTTACAGTAACCGTAGCCATAGAAGTTGCCGTAGTCTAGTAGCTAGGGTGTTGACTTATTAGACATGAAGCCATGGTTCAAAACCCAGTTCAGAAAACTCATACAATACGACATATAAAACAATATTTCTTCGGTGACTTCATCCCAACAGATATCTGGCAAAAATCTGTGCGAGTTAATCAAATTGCCATGAAAAGTTTTTCAAAAAATTTGTCGTTCGGAGTCTATTTTAAACTATAGTTCCCGCTATACATGTATAAAATTAGCACACACAACATAAGTGTTGTGAGAAACTAGGTCGTAATCCTGACTAAAGGGTTCTGATGACCAATTATGTATGTATGTACATATATAGTAACAGTACTGACCTTATCCTCGGTGTTTTCATGAGTTACTTAGTTTACTAAGATTGTGCACGTACTACAGGCACTTTGTGTTGAATTTTGCCTGCACAGCAGCAAGCTTACATTAGCTGATGAAGAACTCAAGACCATAGCAATGGAACGATTTTAAGGAAACGGTGCTCTGGCCACTGAAAATGTTGTAGTGTGCCCGCCATGTTTATCATACCCAGTCCCAGGAGAGAAGCTTGTGCTAGACGTGGATGCAAACGGAATAGACGGCGTTCCTTCTCAAGTGCTTACTGTAGAGGAAAAGGTCAAGGCCTACTATGGCCAAATGCTATTAAAAGTAGCAAAGCATTACTAGAGGATGCGTCATTCTAGGATGTGGTAGGATGCATTAAACATTATCACAGGTACGTGTACGGCCAACACTTTCTTCTGAGAACCAACCAATGGGCGCTCAGGTGGCTATTGCAATTTAAAAATCTTAAGAGGCACTTGGAATCATGCGCCTAGAAAGCTGCGACTTTAGTATAGAGCATAGAAGTGGTATGAAGCATGCTTGCAGTCTGTAAAGACTACATTGCGTCAAGGCGGTAAGCAAAGAATCCAGTGTTGATGTCAGACTAACAAAAATAGAAAGAGAAGTGGTGTGGTCTACAACACAAAGAATCTACTCGATACTGGTGAAATACATAATGACAAGGAAAATGGCAGGCGGCACACATAAAGGCAAAGGAAAAGGGCAAATCAGCTGCCTGCAATGAAATATTTGCTGAAAGCCCTGTCGTGACAGCTTATTGGGTTCAACTGATTGATGGATCTTTGTATTGCAATTGATAAAGCCTAGACGACAAAATTACGATTTTTCAATGAAAATTAGGGTCCACGCAAAACACCCATTTTGATAAAAAAAGAAAAAAGAATTATTTTTTATAATATATAATTATTTGCACATGTTCAATGCTATATTCGAGCACGATGATTTGGCAAAACAGACTCAATAAATGACAACTAATTTGAGAGATGTAACTTTAACAAGATGGCTGTTATCAAGTGTCATATTATGGAAGACCCTGTTGGGAGAATCGATACAATACCTCGATGGTATCCTTTTCACCAAATGGAACAAAGGGCTGAAAGTCCAAGCAGATCTTGCAGAAATTTCAATGAATTTTGTAATTTAGCCTACAATCATGTATTGTGGGGATTACACTAATGAGTAGCCCATGATTCATTGGAAGTTAAAGGGAAATGTTCCATAAATACGCGGGCATATATATATTAAACTTAGTAGGAGGACTATTGAAGTCGCCGTAGTCTATTAGGTAGTGTGTTGGCTTATTAGACATAAGGTCTCGGTTGAAACCCCAGGTCAGACATCTCCAATAAAAACGAAATATAAAAAGAATATTTCTTTGGCAAACTTCCTCTCAGCAGATTTCTGGCAAAAATTCTAAGAGAAAATAAAATTGCCAGGAAAAAGTTTCTCAAAAATCTATGGTTCGGTGTTTAAACTATAGGTTCCGCCACTCATGCATAAAATTAACGCAAACAACATAAATGGTATGAGAAGCTGTACAAGAAATTGTACAGAAATGAAAAACAAACAAAAAAATTAAAAAGATATCTTGACTTGAGAGAACATATGTACATATATACATATGTACATACACCTGTTAATGAAAAAATGCAAATTTTCTTTAAGAAAAAAGAAGGAAAAAATATGTACTCGTATGCAGTACCCATTCTCCATTTCTTTATTTTGCTAGATAATAAATTAAATTTAAGAAGGCAAAAAAAGAAAAGAAAAAATTAAAGAAATATGGAAGAAACAGTATGTGTAGAGTAATTGTGTACTAAAATCTTATACAAATGTTGCATGCAACTGCAATAACAGAAAATTAACAGCATATTTTAAGTGTGGGAAAATGATTTCAAGCGTAAGTAGCAATAATTGTTCGAAACAAATGCATACACTTGCTACAGGAATACATACAATATGATAAATAATTATGTACGTATGTGTGTTAAAAAATTGTTAAAATATGCGAGAGAGAAATGGAGAGAGAGGAAAACAGAGAATCAGAAAAGCTATGATATCTACAATTAATAATAATAAAACAATTAATAATAAAAAAATAAAAAAAAACTTAATACGCATGTAAATATGCCGTGTAATTAAGATTTTTTGCTGATGAAAGTAAAAGAAAATAATTTAAAAAAAAAATAGTTAATTTAATAAAACTCTAAATAATTAGAATATTTATGCTAAAAAATACGGCGTGGGTCATCTGTCGGTTTAAATTTAAACCATCGGTTATTTCGAACCTGGCAATACTTATGTCATTCTATCTTGTCACAAAATTCAGTAAATTATCGCCACTGTAGTCGCCGTAGTCTAACAGGTAATGTGTTGGCTTATTAGACGTAAAGCCAGGGTTCGAGCCCCAGGCCAGACATCAAAACAAAATATGAAAAATATTTCTACTGCGACTTTCTCTCAGCAGATTTCTGGCAAAAACTCTGAGAGTAAAAAAAATTGCCATGAAAAAGTTTCTCAAAAATCTGTCATTCGGAATTGGCTTTAAACTGTAGGTCCCACCACTCATGTATAAAATTAACACACACAACATAAGTGGTGTGAGAAACTAGCTCGTAATCATGACTGAAGGGTTGTAATGACCAATTATGTATGTATGTATGTATGAAGGACTGACAGTGCCCGGTATAAGCAAGTTTATTACTAAAGTTCGTGAAACTGGTTTCATTGTTGATGCGCCAAGACGTAAGCATGCTCGTACAGTGCGTACCCCCGAAAAAACCGAAGCTGTGACTGAGGATGTGCGTCAACTCGCCATCGTTCTCTTAAATTGAACATTTCACGCACCAGGTTACGCCCAATTTTGCAAAAAGACCTCGGTAGGTGGCCTTATAAAGTTCAATTGATTTGAGAGTTATAGCCTCATAAAGCTCATTTTCATATTGGTGGGTACGTTAATAAGCAAAATTGCCGTATTTGGTTAACAGAAAACCTACATGTGGTCTTGCAAAAGCCAATGCACCCAATACTAGTGACTTTTTGCTACGGCTTGTCTTTGAAAATAAGGACGGCGCGATTTTCTTGTACCCGCTCTTCATAGTATTGATGTGAACAATGTTTGGTTTCATCTGGATGGTGCAACTTGCCACACATCTTATGCTGCAATCGATTTATTGCGCCAAACATTTGATGGCCGAAATGGTGATACAAATTGGCCGCCAAGAAGCTGCAATTTGGCACTGTTGGACTATTTTTGAGGGGCGCCGTTAAAGAAAAGTATTGTGCCGACAAACCAAAGGCAACTGAGCGTTTGAAGGCAAAATTTCGTGAGGCCATTGCCGAGATACGACGTCATATACTCGAAAAAGTGCACGAAAATTGGTCCGATCGAATGAGGCACTGTGAGGCTAGCCGAGGCAGCCATAGGAATGAAATTATATTCCATTTCTAATCGGAGCAATTGTAATTCATAACAAAAAGCAAGATTTGGCAAAATTTCAAACTGTTTTTCCTTTATTAGATTTTTAAATTTAAACTTTAAATCGGCCTACCCTATAATAACAAGAAATTTTATTATAATTTTTTTTATTTACTTGGCTTCATTAAACTCAGGAATGTTTTGAGTTTAATTTCTTATAAATAAATTGTATTCCATTGCAATGTTAAACCAATTTATTTGATTATTTTTTTGTGAAATTTTTATTTTGGTTGGCAATTATTGCCACACATCATAAATCCAACAACGTAATTAAAAAAAAATGAATGCGCCACACTTTTATTTTTCATTTATTTTTCTGACAACCGCTTTTCGCTGTATACGGTTCAGTTGCCATTCTTATGGATTTTTTTGTTGTTGTTGTTACGCTTAACAGGATTTCAGTTGGCCGAGTTTTTTTTCCGTCTGATCTTCAGATAAACTGTGCGTGATTCTGTTGCAAAAAAGAAAAACAGGCACCAATCAGGTTTTATTATTTATTTTTTTGCTGCTCTTTTATTTATTCAAAGGGGTTACAAACTAATATTAAATAGTCGTGAGCATAAAATAAGGGTTCCCTTTAAAAAAACAATTTTCTCAAAACTAAGGGCGTTTTGATGGCAATTGTATTTTACTCTCAAATTTATTGCCAGAAATCTGCTGAGGGGAAATCGCCGAAGAAATATTGGAGATGTCTAACCTGGGGTTTGAACCCTGGCCTCACTCCTAAGAAGACAACACACTAACTACTAAACTACAGTTCTTTTGTAACTAAAATCCATATTCATTAACTTTCTATTCCGTAAGATCTTCTATTCTCATTACAATTACAAACTAAGATTTATTTTACTACAAAAAACGATCTGTTTTTATTTGCAATCTCTCGCAAACACATTTTAAGAATAATTTTTCAAATTAATTTATTTCTCTTTAAAGGGACACCCTAAATGGTGTGGTGCTTATATTATGTTGCTTAACATTGTCAATATTTATTCGGGATTCAATTGTGTTTTTACCACTTCGTTTTTATGCTGTTTGTATTTCAAATGAATTTGTGTACACGCGTTTTGGTATGCAAAATATTAAATAAAATTTTCCAAACACTCAAGAGCAAAATAATAGCAACACCCTAAGTTATAAATCTTTAATGTAAAATCAATTAAAAGAAAACCACAACAATAAATTTGTTTATTTTTCAGAAGGAGAATGAAGCTCTCTGTATCTCAAGTCAGGATTACTAGCTACCTTCTCATACCACCCATGTTGTGTATGTTAATTTATCCATGAGTGGTGGAACCTACAGTTTAAAGTCGACTCCGAAGGACATATTTTTGAGAAGCTTTTCATGACAATTTTAATTTACTCTCAGATTTTTTGCCTGAAAATCATTTTTTTCGAGATGGAATTTAATCCAACACACTATCAACTCGTCTATGGCGACTGTAGGCTGTATAACCTTTTGATATAACATGGCTGACTTGAAACACTGGTGAACAAAAAATATTATATCATTCATATTGCTGTCTGCCCTGTCTGCCCTCACAGTACCTCAATTCATCGGACCAATTTTTGTGCACTTTTTCGAGTGCCTTTGGTTTGTCGGCATAAGACTTTTTTAACGGCGCCTCACTGAAAATAGTCCAACGGTGACATGACATTTTCGGGTAATTAAACGAATATGAAACGTTTGACGCAATAAATCGATTGTGACATGAGATGTGTGGCAAGTTGCACCATCCTGTTGAAACCAAACATCGTTCACATCAATACCATGAAGAGCGGTTACAAAAAAATTGGTTACTATGGTACGATAGGTGTCTCCATTGACGTGTGAGTTTTCTGAGCCCCAACTGTGCTTATTAACGTACCTATCAAAATGAAACCGATGATTTTTTTGGCAAAAGAGACATCATCGTGCAGTTTTTCGTTGGCCCAATAAATTCCACCGTTTCTCAAGCATAAATCGATTCAATACGTTCAGTGGAGATAATATACTGAATTTTGTAACAGAAAAGAATGACATCATGTTCAGGTTCAGGTCGGGGTGGTAGCTCTGATATCACAAAGCTCACTTGAGCACGCATAGTGGCCCGTTGTGATGCCGCGGGTGAATGCAGTCCCTGTACTGACCAAGTTCAACCAAAATCACGGAAGAGTAAGAAGTTGGTTAGCGCAAGGGCTGCACAATGACATCAATATTGTCAGATTCGATGGTTCAAATTCAAACCGATAGAAGGCCCACTGTATATATGTATGTATAAATAATTTTTATTTCATATCAATACTCATCGTTACATGTGATCAGAAGAACGTCTAAAAAGGAACAAAAGGAGTTTAAAAAAGTTTTTGAAACACAATAAACGCAACGCAGCAAGTACAACAATTCTCCAATTGCAGTCTATGCATGCGCATTTGTTATAACGAAGGCAGCAAAGGCAATGCATAAGCAACAATTCATTACTTCTTTATCAATGGATCCCTTAAAATATTTTTTCACTTAATATTTCATAAATCGCGATCTTAAAACCTTTATAGCACGCATGTTATTCTATTGACAGCATTAAGCCTCGCATTGCCAACACAAATCACCTCATTGTGAGCGCCAGTTCTCTCATTGGCAGCGAATAAAAGCTAAGCGGCAGAATCTGTGGTTGTTGTCGCGCTGCTTTTTAAAAAATTACTTGCATATTCGCTCACGTATTCTATTTTTGAGAGATTGCTGCGCTTGCTGTATTGCGTCTATTGTGTTTACAGCTTTATAGAGTGTAGAACACTGAGCCACTAACAAACCGATTTCAATTAATTTTTAGTTTTGCACACAAAATGCTAATTAAGAACACAAATAAAGTGTATGAGAAATTAATTGTAGAGAAAAAAGTTTATAACGGTTTCACCAATAAAAGAAAAACGTTTACTAGCATATCCACTTACTACGGATTTCAACAAACTTCGTTTGCTTTATTTGAAATCCAACTCAAAGAAATTCCTCCTAAAACTAATCGAATGCAATACAAATGCTTTTAATATCTTTACCTTATCGCAGCACACTTGGAAGCAATGAAAAAAAAATTTCTTCTTAAGTGAGAGAAAATATCTACAAATTCCCAATCCCAACAGAAATTTTTCTAATTTTCAAACAAGTTTTTTATACAAGTTTTCTGGTTTTTCTTTTTTCTTTCTTCGTATTCGAATTCATGTAAATTAGTTTTTCCTCACGTCTATGGAATATCTATTAAAAGCAAAACAAGTGATTTCAAATCCCACAACAAATTTCGAAATTTTCACAAACAACATCAATACTCGTGAAAGAAGTACGTGCTGTTCGTATAGTTTTTTCCTTTTCTTTTAAGCTGATTTCTTTGGTCTTTGGTTTTTATAGGATTATAGGCGACAAAGGACGACTTGTTAATCTACTACTTACATAGAAATTTTTGTATTTAATTTAAGTGTAGGGTATCTTGTGGTCTGAAGTCGCCGTAGGCTACTAGAGTGTTGGCTTATTAGAAGTGAGGCCATGTTTTAAACCTTAGGTCAGACATCTCCAACAAAAGGAAATTTAAAACATATTTTTTCAGCGACTGCCTCTCAGCAGATCTCTGGCAAAAAATCTGAGATTGCCATGCAAAAGTTTCTCAAAAATCTGTCGTTCGGAGTCGATCTTAAACTGAATGTCCCGCAACTCATGTATAAAATTAACATGCGTAACATAAATGGTGTGAGAAACTAGCTTGTAATTTTTATATGTTATGGTAGCATCGGACTACCTACTTGGCTTTGATTATGTTAGATGAACAGTCAACAGATATGTATGTATGTACGAGTATATGAAGCCACGTCTGTAGCTGTAGTTATTTATTCAGAGAGTCAAGCCGCTATGACTGGATAAAGCATTCAACAAGACGTGCAAATACTGTAAATAATACTGAGGTTAAACCACTATACGTTAGTACGCGTCACAATGCGTCATCATGCATCATGATACATCAATATGCAAATTTTTAGAAAATCTTTAGTTTAATAGATACATATATACATACATAAACACAATTTGTCATTACAACCCTTCAGTTAGGATTACGACCTAGCTTCTCACACCACTTACGTTGTGTGTGTGTTAATTTTATACGTGAGTGACCAGACGTACAGTGTAAAGTAGACTTCGTTGTGTTGCGGACGTCTTGGCTGGGGCTTGACCCGTGACCTCACATCTAATAAGTCAACACACTACCTAATAGACTACGTCGACTATTTATTTTATTTTATCAAAATGGATGTTCCCTTCGAGCAACGTAATTATCCAAAATCATATTCAGCTATGAAATTCATTTCTGAAGCCTAATTTCTGAAATGCAAATGCAATGCACACCGAAAAAGTCATCGTTTGGTGTGAATTTTGGGCTTGCGGCATCAACGGTCCGTATTTCTTTAAGAAAGGTGATGGCCAGACCATTATTGTGCTCGGTGAGGACTATAGGTCGATGATTATTATTTTCTTTTGGTATGAATTAAATGCTATGAATACCTACGACATGTGTTTCTAATAGGACGGCGCTACGTGCCACACAGC
This sequence comes from Sarcophaga subvicina, assembly GCA_936449025.2. Taxonomy (NCBI): domain Eukaryota; kingdom Metazoa; phylum Arthropoda; class Insecta; order Diptera; family Sarcophagidae; genus Sarcophaga; species Sarcophaga subvicina. The sequence goes on from OW388084.2 coordinate 29,813,197, forward strand.
TCATGCCATTTTGGATATTCTGCACGAGCAATTTTATGGCATGTTCATGTCATGTGGAGACGATGTGAACTGGCCACTTAGATCGTGTGATTTAACTCCGTGAGGCTTTTTGTTGTGTAGTTTTCTGAAATCGCAAGTGCATGTGAATCGACAATCGACAGCAATCCTTAAAGCCAACATAACCCATGCCATCCCTTAAATTCAGCCAGATTTATGCATTAGGGGCATATAAAAATTAGTATTTCTGCTGCACTCTACCCAGAGAAACCGTAGGAGACACTTGGACGATGTCATATTTTACACATCGTGATAGGTCTTTTAAATTATTAAAAACAAGACCTCTTTAAACCTTGTGCTCTCGTTTGCCTTGTCTATTTCGATTTAATAATGGAAACCCAATTCAAACTTGGGACTGCTGCGTAAACGTTTCAAATATTTTCAATTACAAACAGTGAAAATAAGCTAAACGATGCACACATTACGGCTGTTATCTTCTTATTGTATAAATGAACAGTTGAAAGCACAAATACGTAAGTAGTTGCAGAAAGTTTTTGTTTACCACAAACTGTTTAAGCAGAATTATTATAAGAATTCTTATTGTAAACAAATTTGGATTTGGATTTTTCATTAAACCTCCTGTAACCCACCACGCGCTTAATTGCATGAAACATTCAAGTTCTCACCGAAACGTTTGCAAGTGGAAGTATTTTTATTAAAAGCAAAAAAAAAGAAGAAAAAAAATTCGTAAACAAATATTAATTTAATATTTGTATTGTATCGTGTATTTGTTGTTGTTTTTTTGTTTCCATTATATCAGGATTCAATTTCATATGATTTCCATACACAAAATATTGATTACATATATATTAGGGTTGTATCGAGTCGTTCATTAATCGCTTCTTGTCCCATGTGATATATCATTAAAAATTTATATTCGTTTGAAATTGATGCAATTATACATATGTGGAATAGAACATCGTCCAAATCTTCATCACAACATCTCTGTGTGGAGCTCATTATACAAGTCAAATTTTCCATTACACTGGGGCATAAATCATTTTCAATTTAACCGATTGCTTGTGTTATGTTCGCGTACATCTAAAATTTCAGAAAACCCAACTAGAAAGACTTTAAGGAGGTCAAATCACATGATGTCGGTAGGCTTTTCATATTATCTCAATGCAAGATAACCATGCTCTTAAATCCCTCGTGTATAATATTCAGTGTGGCATAGGCTGTGTGGAACATAGTGCCGTCCTGTCTTTGGTGTTTACAACGCTTGAGTTAGGATTATGACCTAGCTTCTCACACCACTTATGTTGTGTCTGTGTTAGTCGACTTTGATAGTCGACTTTGAACGGGACCTATAGTTCAAAGTCGACTCCGAACAACAGATTTCTAAATAAACTTTTCATGGCAATTTTATTTACTCTCAGAGTTTGTGCCAGAAATTTACTGAAAAGAAGTCCTGCAAGAAATGTTTTTTGTATATTTCGTTTTGTTGGAGATGTCCGACCTGGTGTTTGAACCATGACCCTCTTCAAAGAAGCCAACACACGCTGCTAAATACATTTTGATACAAAAATTTCATCATTTGCACTTATTGTTAAAAGCTATATCCATCCAAGGTGATTTGGTAAAGCTGCCTGAATAAATGACAACTAATTTGACAGATATTACTTCAACAAGATGGCCGTTGTCAACTATCAAAGTTCGGAAGTCTCTTTTGGAAGATCCTGAGATGATTTAAGTGTTTTTTATGTACTTAGGTAGTGTGTTGACTTATGAGACGATTCAAAACCCAGACATCTCCAATAAATGGAAAAATTAAATAATATTTCTTCGACGACTTCCTCTCAGCGGATTTATTTCAAATCATGTATAAAATTAACACACACAACATAAGTGGTGTGAGAAGCTAGGTTGTAATCCTGACTGAAGGGTTATAATGACCAAATTATGTATGAATGTATGTATTTGTGTTCTTTATGATAAGCTATTCGTCATTTCGTCAATCCTTTTTTAGCTGTGAAACAGCTTTGTATGCTGTACGTGTAGTCTATGCTTTACATGTATCCTGTTACATGGTTTCAAATATCGATACTTCTGCTGCTGGTTTCTCATGACTAAAGCTGAGATGTATACCGTGCACTTAGAACGAGAGGCCAAGCTAACTGCGCACTGGAACGTGTTTGACTTAAGAGTCGCCAAATGTAATAAGGTCATGCTCACAATACAACTGCTGCCCTCAATTTTCGCAAGAGCTGGCTGATGAAGGTCATTGGCTAATAGTTGCAGAATTCTTTTTTTTCACAAAAGTTGAATAAATGAATAAATGGATGACAATCTCCATTCTGTCAAAAAAAAAACAGTTTCCCCTGTTCAATTATTTTCTTTCGGAATTTATTGAATTGCTGTTGATTTTACGATCATGACTTGCCAGTGAGCTTAGTCAGAACTTTAAAAAGGTTGTGCGAGGGATTACTTCATTTGATATCAGTAGGCTCCATTTCATATTTATAAAATCTGTATGATTTAGTCTTGACTGAAACCATAATGGGAAATAATGCCTACAATGTATGCCTAAAATCGTTAAGGTTAAGATCATAGTCCTGAGCGAACACAGACTTTTATTTGAATTTTAACACACTGATGGCAATCAACTGGAAGATCTAAACTTACTTATTTACTTACTTAAATAGTCATTAAGATACTACAGGACCTACTGTGTAACGACGGTTCCGAACGTTCGATTTGAGAAACTTTTCATGGTAATTTTATTTACTCTCAGATTTCATGCCAGAAGACTGCTGAGAGGAAGTCACCGAAAGAAGTATTTTCACATTTCATTTGGTTTTTTTTGAGTTGTCTGAACCTGGGTTTAAACCAGCGGCTTTTGATTAATAAGTCAACATACAAAGTACTAGAATTCGCGACACCCAAGGCTTCCACAACCGCCTTCAATATCTTTTTGGTATTCTCTTTTCTTGACACAAAGAAGTTGTCCCACTTTGTTTTGTTATTTACTTGCTGTTAGTCTGCAGCCCCTGGTTGAAATTGGCCACGCCAACCTAACCTAACCTATTTGCTGTTCTGCTGTTTCATTACAAAATTTTTTTTTCACAACTAAGCAAGTAATTGATCTACCGATTAAGGACTAGGTTGTTATTGTTCCCATTTTCATTATCAAGACACCAAGGCCTCTATGAAAACATATTGGATTATTACATTGGGCATAGTGGTCAGAATTATTTTACACTCTGTTTTTCAAGACTTAAAGCTGCCTAACATTCCTATGGTATTTCTCGCTGATGATGATGATGATCATCATCTCTGTGTGATCAGCGGGCTTTCTGGATGATATAATTAATGTTGATTTCTGAAATTAGAATACAAAATTCCATCGCTTTCTTGTGGTATACCCTAATTGAACAAAATATCTCCTCCTTGTTTGTATTACAAAAAAATGTTTTTAAATACTCCACACGTAGCGTAGAGCCATGAATGAATGAAATTTGAAATGAATCTCTTTTTTTAATTATTCTACTCGAATTTGTTGTTAATTTGATTATACAATACGTATGTAAATAAAAAATATGTTAATTTAAATTTTTTTCCTTTTATTATTTGTATTCCATTAATTTAATAATATTTTATCTTCATTTCAGATTCTCTTTTGTCCTTTAAACAACACAGTTTAAAAGACAAAAGCATTGTTTAATAAATTCATTAAACAGCGTATTTGAAGCATAAAATTGTCCAACAAAAACAACAAAAAAAGGTATTTATTTATTTTCTTTTAAAAGATTATTTTATTTACTTTTTATTTATTTATTAAAAAATGTATAAATATTTGCCATCAGCATTTAGACAACGTGCCTATAAGTGTTTGGATTTTTATTTTCCAAAAATTTTAATTCAATTGCTTTGCAAAAATTATTTTTAATCCCAAAAATCTTTTGTGAATCACGTACGTTTTTAAAAATAAATTAAATTTCAACAGGTTGTAGGTACCAGGACAACAGAAACTATTTCCAAAATGACGAAAATCAAGACAGAAAATACAGAATAGCATAGAAATGTTGTCTCCAAGTGTTAACAGTTTCGTAAATGAAAAAATTTTCCGTAATTTTCTACAAAGCTAGAAAGCATTGGATTTGTTGAACAGTATTTTGAGTTGATTTCTAATTTTTATTAAGCCACGTCATATCTAAGATCGTCGGAGCTACTAATGGCTGTAAAGTACAAACTAAAGAAGTCAATTGTTGAAGACTCAGCCGATTTACCTTTTCTATTGATGGTTGTCTTGAAGGACTGCCTTAGTACTGCGACCATACGTTCTATTGTACTCCCCTCAAACTTTATGGGCTATCCCTATAACGTCCATTTCAAATATATTGCCGTGACAAATTTCTGAATGATGTTCAGTGGCAACAATGACCATTTCTGGCCTAGCACTTAGGATGCATTAATGTTTCGCCATAATTTAAGAAATTCTCTGCGACCTTATTCAAAGAGGTCTTTAGGGTGTAAGTAGTTGAGTCTGAAGATAAGCCCAGATAATATCAGGAAACTGAAAACTTCCTAAATGGAAGATTGTTCCACACTTGGATGAGATCTGTGATATTATCTAAAATAAATAGAGGTGAAATACATAAAAATAACACAGGATAGTAAATTGATATGGAGGGCTTACATATACAGAGAGTATCTCAGGAAGCGCAGAATAATATGCAAAAGACTTGCAGGGAAATTCTAGAGATGCCTCTCACACCACTACATGTTATGTGACGCGACCTACAGTTTAAAGTCGCCTCCGAACGACAGATTTTTGAGAAACATTTTCATGGCAATTTTTTTTTAATCTTAGAGTTTTTGCCAGAAATCTGCTGAGAAGAAGTCACCGGAGAAATATTTTTTAAATTTCGTTATGATGGAGATGTCTGACCCGTGGTTTGAACCGCTGCCTCGCGTCTAATAAGGCAACCCAAATACTACTAGACTACGGCGATTTCCAAGTTCCTTTCCTTAATTGTTCCATAGGAAGAACCAGTAGACTCTACGATTTTGGGAAGTGAGACTGACTAACAAAAATTAACGTAGTAATCTGGTATAGGAGCAGAAAGTTTAATTCCAGAATTAAATATTCCAAACCCATAGGAAACTCGCAAGTATCTTCCAACCGAAATTCTATGCTATTGAATGGTGTAATCAATTCAACTTGGATGGCAAGTACAAAAGACAGGGCATAGTAATACTAAACGAAAGTCAGGCCGCCCTTCCAGCACTCGAGTTTTGTGAGATTAAATAAAAGGTAGTTTGGAACTGTCTATTAAAAGCTAAATCAGCTATGCTTTGTGCCAACTCGTGTGAAAATTCTGAACAGGCAAACGAACATGCAAGGAGTAGATCTTTCACGTTGTTAGCGGGACCAGAAACCTTCTGTAGGAGAGGTTGTTTGGAAAGGTATGCTTAACGAAAAGGAAGATAAAATCTCTACACAAGCCAAGTTGATTTGAAAAAATTTTTGTTGAGAATTTACATTAAGAGGATGACTCATGCATCAGACTATCCACGAATAACCTGAGGTTGGTAACTGGTTTTTTGCTGGGGTATACCTATTCAGAATAGAGTTTGTCTTGAGACCAACATGTAATTTCAGTGACGATGAGAAAGAATCTTGGGGACACAGTCTTTTTTTGTTGATAATATGACATCTGCTTCCTAGTTAGTAGTTCGTCTTAATTGAACGTCAAGCTTAAGTAAATAATAAAGTTTTTGTCGGTGTAAAGTCTTCTGTATCCATATGCCACAATTTTTTGCAATGTAAACTAAAGTAAGATAAAGTAAAGTAAAATAAAGTAAGGTAAAGTAAAATAAGGTAAAGCAAAGTAAAGTAAAGTAAAGTAAGGTAAGGTAAAGTAATGTAAAGTAATGTAAAGTAATGTAAAGTAATGTAAAGTAATGTAAAGTAATGTAAAGTAATGTAAAGTAATGTAAAGTAATGTAAAGTAATGTAAAGTAATGTAAAGTAATGTAAAGTAATGTAAAGTAATGTAAAGTAATGTAAAGTAATGTAAAGTAATGTAAAGTAATGTAAAGTAATGTAAAGTAATGTAAAGTAATGTAAAGTAATGTAAAGTAATGTAAAGTAAGTAAAGTAAGTAAAGTAAAGTAAAGTAAAGTTAAGTTAAGTTAAGTTAAGTAAAGTAAAGTAAAGTAAAATAAGTTAAAGTAAAGTAAACTAAAGTAAAATAAAATAAAGTAAAGTAAAGTAAAGTAAAGTAAAGTAAAGTAAAGTAAAATAAAGTAAATTGTAGTAATGTAAAGTAAAGTAAAGTGAAGTAAAGTAAAGTAAAGTCAAATAAAGTAAAACAAAGTAAATTTAGCGCTTAACGAACGTTTTAATTGTTATTATCATCCTAAAATCCTAACTTATCCTCAGATCGTTATGTTATTTTCATGTCATAAAGTTAATTTAACAAATCACTACCCTTATGGGAATTTTCCCTTCCTATTTCCCTCTATATTCCCTCCATTAGAGGGAGTGTTGTAACAAATTTAATTAATTTTATTACAGGCCAACTTTTGTTTTTTCACGAACTCAAGTTGGAGAATTATTTCTGCTTAATTTTTGTTGTTGTTGTTATTACTATGTATGTGTTTATTTTAATCTAATAAAACAGAAAAAAAGTTGCCATAAATTAATAACGAATCACCGCACATTTATAACAAATTTACACCACCAACAACAACAACAAGAGCAGTAATATGAAAAACTATTACAATATTGCCAACAGCAACAACAATTAGTTTTGCAACAAAATAAATAATTTTCAGTAATATTTCTGAAAAAAAGGGCTTAAAAAGTCATTAAATGTTCAATGAGAAGTAAAATTTCATTTATTTTTCATACGTATGCGAAAATTTGTTTTCATTTTCATTTGATTTTAATTCGTTTTCAATTTAAACAATTTCAATTATTTTTACACTCTCTAGTTAGTTAGGCGGTAGGTGTTGTTGTTGTTTTTGTAATTTTTCATTTCCAATTAAATTTTTATTAGTTGAGTGCAAATTAAATTTATTTTATTTACTGTTGACTGCATAAGTAAATATAAGTGAAGTATTTTTGTTTTGTCAGTCAGTGTATTGCTACTGTCAATATTTTATTTCATGTTATTTGAAATACATTTGAAATATGTACGTACGTAGATATTTTGATTTCGTAATGAACTTTTTCAAATATTTTTTAATTAAGTAATCGAAATTAAATGCAATTATTACTGGAGTAAGTCTATTTAACTTGTTATAGAAAGTGAGAGGCATAGGTTAGCAATATACGATACAGAGGTGATTATAAGGCTAGCACTAGTCATACATACATACAATTGGTCATTACAACCCTTCAGTCAGGATTACGACCTAGTTTCTCACACCACTTATGTTGTGTCTGTTAGTTTTATACGTGAGTGGCGTGACCTACAGTTTAAAGTCGACTCCGAACGACAGATTTTTGAGATACTTTTCATGGCAATTTTATTTACTCTCAGAGTTTTTGCCAGAAATCTGCTGAGAGAAAGTCGCCGAAGAATGTCTGGCCTGGGACTCGAACCCTTGCTTTACGTCTAATAAGCCAACACACTACCTACTAGACTACGGCAACTTCATCCCTAGTTACAGTTTTAAAATCAAGTATTCTGTAAATCGATCTGAATGAGTCCGTGTCTTACCAGAATAGCAACATGGCCATAGTCCAGGTTGAGCCAGGATTTAACTGCATTAACTCCTACTGCAGTCAACTCTGCCTTTAGTGTAGAAAGTTAGAGAGGAGTCAATTTTGTATAAAAAATAATGCCTTGATTGGAGTGAAATAAAGAGCTTTGGTGACCAGGCAGTCACTTGCTTACTCTATCAGTCGGAAGTAGTATTGGTTTTCCGCACTGTTCGCCAAACATGTGCACCATAAAATTAGGTTGCCTTGACCAACTTCGAAGGTTTGTTAAATAAAATTCCCAAATTATTAAAAAAATTTATTACGTTTTGTAATTTTTTTTATAATAATGTTTGTATATATATGTGCATGCATGTATATTACTCACCAATTTCTCAATAAATTTAATTCAGATCAGTTTCTGTCCAATTACTTAATTTTTAGCTGAAAATAAAAAAGAAAACTTATTATTACTTTTCAAATTGCATTAACAATTATTCTTTATTAATTTTTTAATACGAAAATGTCTTTAGTTTGTCTTGGAACATTTCGCCTTAAATTGTTCTCAATAAGTATAATAAATCTACCCTGAAAAGTTTCAATTCTCCTTTGTAATTCTGCCATAATAAATATGCAGTCCTTGATATCTGATATTCCGATTCCATTAATACAAAAACATTCTTCTTAATTTTTAACATGTCCTTTTAATAATAAGATGTCCTTAAAATCATTTCATGCCACAAACAAATAATTTCACGTACTCATTAAATACTCAATTAACTGGGAAACAAAAGGCGAAAAAAATATCATCTTCTTGCCATTCTTTCCTATGCATTTTACATTATATAAGTGGCTCATATATAAGTTTGTTTAAGTGTAACAGACAATATTGATGTATAAGAATCCTGTATAATACAAGAATAAACGATCTTTTCAAACTACGTATGTAAGTGTGACGAAATAATAAAAACATGTGGAACAAAAGAAGATGAACATAAAAAATATTTTTTTTTGTGGTAATTATGGCTGTACGATATCACAATAATAATGACAGCATAATGATAATGATGAAATCATTTGAATACAATATGTTTCAGTGTTATTGACATACAATATGTGAAATTAAGATTCATTTTCATTATCTTTGCATCATAGTTAATTAAGGGAGTAGAGAAAATTATCAGAATTTCTTTTTTTCTGTCAATGTCATCATAATTTGAATAAGATTTTGTTGTTGCCAGACATCTCGAATAAAACGAAACATGAAAAAATATTTCTTAGGCAACTTCCTCTCAGCAGATTTCAAGTAAAAGCTCTGAGAGTAGAAAAAAATTCCTTTGGAAAATTTCTCAAATCTGTTGTTCGGAGTCGACAGTAAACTGTAGGTGCCGCCACTAATGTATAAAATTAACAAACGTAACATAAGTGGTGCGAGAAGCTAGGTTGTAATCCTGATTGCAGGATTATAATGATCAATTATGTATGTATGTACGTAATACGTTCCAATACAACTTTCGGTAGGCCACCTGATGTGTGGAAACTCCATCGACTGGGTGTTGCCCTGAGAGGAAGTTCCCTAAGAAATATTCTTTCAATTTTTCGTTTTGTTGGAGATGTCTGACCTGGGTTTTGAACCGTGGCCTCACATCCAATATTCTTGGCAGTTAATTTCGCATTGCTCAGAATAATTCGTCTTTCCGCAGACAACAACTTGCCGAACATTGCTTTGTGACTTGGGCCAGCATCCGTATAAAATTCAACTGAACTAGGAAGTAAAAGTTCACAAGCACAGACAATGACGTGTGTTATGTGAATAGATGTGAATGAATGCTGTGGAGCTCTTGGTGGCTGATTCTAATTTTCATTGAAAGATCATTTTCAGCAATGAGACCTCTTACTGGATGAATAGGTAGGTGAACAAACACAATTTTTAAATTTGGAACGACACCAACCCCTATGAGATTCAAGAGCATCTAAAGCATGTCGAAAAAGGCACAATTTGGTATGGATTTTGGACTGGTGGCATCAAATATGCATAGTTTTTTAGAATCACTACATACTAAAGGGTCCGCCAAATAACTTTTTTTTTGAAAGTGCTTTAAAAAAATCTACTGAATATTTTCTCAAATTTCTTTTTTATTTGAAAGTACAATCCTTCCGGTTAATAATGGAAAATAATTTTATTCAAATGGCTGCCTCGGCTGGCCATGCAGTAGCCTACACGCTCGGTCCAATTTTTAAGCACATTATCGATTGTGTGCAGCTGTATTTCACCAATGGCTTCCCGAATATTGTCCTTTAAAGCGTCAATTGTCTGTGGCTTGTCGACGTAACACTTATCTTTGACAGCACCCCACAAATAATAGTCCAACGGTGTCAAATCGCAGCTCCGAGGTGGCGAAACGACATCAGCTCTGCGGCTGATAATGCGATCTTCAAAAACAGGGCGCAAAACATCGAGTGTAGCTTCGGCTGTGTGGCACGTAGCGCCGTCCTGTTGAAACCAAATGTTGTCAATATCCTCCTCTTCAATTTTTGTGAACAAAAATTCGTTCAACATGGCCCGATAACGATCGCCATTGACTGTAACGGCCACTCCTTGCTCATTTTCGAAGAAAATTGGTCCAATTATGCCTCTGGACCAAAATCCGCACCAAACAGTGACTCGTTTTGGGTGCGTCGGCTTTTCAATGTATGCGTGCGGCGTTTCTGTGCCCTAAATGCGACAATTTTGCTTGTTTACATACCCGCCAAAATCAAAATGAACTTCATCTGTAAAGATGATTTTTTTTTTGCCAAAATCGGCATCTTCTGGTGTAGGCTACTGCATGGCCAGCCGAGGCAGCCATTTTAATGAAATTATTTTCCATTATTAACCGGAATGATAAAAAAAGAAATTTCAGAAAATATTCAGTAGTTTTTTTTAAAAATTTTCATAAAAAAAGAAGTTATTTGGCGGACCCTTTATAAGGATATGTCATACGGGGTAGGAAGTGTGAAGTGATGACTATATGACCAAAAATCCTTCGTTCGAATGCAGCAGATGACAAACAATTGTTCAAATCATGATATTCTGAATTAAAAGCGACTTGATTCGTTTATCAAATGTTCACAAAAGAAATTCAGGTCCTGAACAAGAACGTCCTAATGCCATTAATATTCAGCAATTATTCCTTTCATGCAATTCCAATATCGATTTGATACCTCCAACTACACCCAGTCGATGGAGTTTCTACACATCAGGTAGCCCACCGAAGGTTGTATAGAAATGAATTACGAACATACATACATAATTGATCATTATAATCCTTCAGTAAGGGTTACAACCTAGCTTCTCATACAACTTATGTGGTGTGTTTTAATTTTGTACATGAGTGGCAGGACCTGCAGTTTAAAGTCGACTCCGAACGGTGAATTTTTTGAGAAACTTTATCATAGCAATTATATTTCCTCCTAAAGATTTTGCCAGAAAACCACTGAGACGAAGTTGCCCAAGAAATATTCTTTCATTTTTCGTTTTGTTGGAGATGTCTGACCTGGGTTTTTAACCGTGGCCTCACGTCTAATAAGCCAGTACATTACCTACTTGACTAAGGCGACAACTTGGACGGCTATGGAAATTAGGTTCTGTTTGAGCAACTTACGATGCACTTCCCCCTCTTTACAATCGCCATAATCGTCCGACCAAGCACAGGTTCAATAAACAATAGACCAACAATTGAGCTCTAATCAAACACAAGATCTGTCGAAAACATTGCCGCTGCCAGTGAGAAAATCCCGGGAGAATTGTTGGCAGTCGATTTCGCATTGCTCAGAATAATTCAACTCTTCGCAGACAACAACTTGCCGATCATTGCTTTGTGACTTGGGCCAGCATCCGTACAAAATTCAACTGAACTAGGAAGTAAAAGTTCACAAGCACAGACAATGACGTGAGTTCTGTGAATGGATGTGTATGAATGCTGTGGAGCTCTTGTTAACTGATTCTAATTTTCATTGAAAGATCATCTTCAGCAATGAGACCTCTTACTGGATGAATAGTTTGGTGAACGAACAAAATTTTTAAATTTCGAAGGACATGACGTATGACGTCTAAGAGCATCTAATGCACCCCGAAAAAGGTACAATTTGGTACGAATTTTGGACTGGTGGCATCACATATGCATAGTTTTTTTTAGAATCACTTCATACTACACAAATCATGCCACAAGGGATATTCTGCACAAGCGATTTGAAGATCTGGTCGTCACACGTTGAAGGGATATGAACTGAGTTATCTCGTAGTCGGCAGTCAACGTGTTAAAGTCGACTTCGAACGGCAGATTTATTATTTACTCTCAGATTTTTTGCCAGAAATCTACTAAGAAGTCGCCGAAAGAAAACGATTTTCCTATTTCGTTTAGTTTGAAATGTTTGACCAGGCGTTTGAATCGTCGGCCTCGCATCCAATTAGCCACGACACAACTTACTAGACTACCTCGGCTTCAATATCTCAAACACAGTTTATTTTATTTAAATGTAAAGATACGGAGTGCTTAATAAAAGACCCGATATATGTAAGAGTATGTATTGTATGTATGTATTGAATGTATATGATATGAATTGTGTGCATCATCAGTTTTTTTTTTCGTATTGTTCTTAACAAATAATTGGTTTTATGGGCCACAAATTATAATTTGTTTATCTTAATAATAAAATTTTCCTTCGGTTAGGCATTATATGTGTTTTTCTTAGGAAAATCTAGAATCCAATACAATAATAGATGCCCTATCATTTGTTAACGTAGGCATATGCCAACCACAATAATGTTCAACAATATTTATTTGGGCATATAATTGATTTATTTGAGAGGCTAGTTTGTAATCCTTGCCAAAGGGTTGGAAATGGCCAATAATGTCTGTGTATGTATGTGTATTATTTTGTTGCCATATTAAATTGTTTTTGTTTGAAATTCAATAATAAGAATCATATCATCATTGTTAACATAAATGCAAATAATTAAAGAGAACTTTCAAATTTTTTTTGAATATTCAAGATGTTTAATTATAATTAAATAGCAAATAGTGCATTAACAAATTTTCTTTTAAAATTCTGACCCCCTAGTGTATCAATATCAGCATCATCTGCATTTATTTTCTTTATTTATCTTGAATTTCCATACTGAACTCACATATGACCCAGAGATTTGGCATTACATTTGTGTTGTGTATTGTGTTGGCAATTATTTTTTAAAATGTTTTTTCTTGTGTATGATTTTGCAATTTGTGTCAGTTTTAATAATAATTGTATGGCTGTTAATCGAATAACCCATTAACCGTATAAAAAATCAATTGAAAACGTATGGCACATAAAGCTAGATAGTGTGGAGATACGAAAAAATTGAACGAACTTTTGAACTCTCAATTGTAGTCGTCCAATCAATAATAAAAATGGATTGAGAAAAATATAAAAAATGCGTTAAATTACTGGGTATTTATGAAATTTAAGACAAGCCTTGTATAGATATGCAGTTGAGGCACAACAGGAAAAGAAAGTTGCTAAAATGTGGCAGATGTTTTTGATATAATTTCTTCGTTAGAAAGTATGAAATTTACATCACAATTATGGTAGTGTGTTGTCTTATCAAACCCCAGGTCAGATATCTCCAACAAAATAAAGTACGAAAAATATTTTTTCGGAGACTTCCTCGCAACAGATTTCTAGCCATGAAAAGTTTCGCAAATAATCCGTTCAAAGTCGACTTATGTTGAAAAACATAAGTGGTGTGAGCAGCTAGGTCGTAATCCTGACAGAAGGATTGTAATCACCAATTATATATGTAGTATATGTATAGCCTACAAAGGTGTTTTTTCAAAAAAGACTGATTAAATTACAACTAATTTGATGGCTGTAAGTTCAGCTGTCAACTGTCAAAGTTCGGAAGTCCCTGTTGAAAGATGCGATATTAATATGTTTATAAATATCAAAAATATATTTACGTACATATGTGTATTATTATGTTACGTTTACCTTTTAAATATGAGCTCAAGAATTGTAAATAAAATAAAAATTAATTTGTGTTTAGTTTTAATAAAAATTCTTTATTATTCGCACAATTTTGTGTGCCACTATTTACAACTTGATGTAAACAACAACAATTGCCCTTTTTTGTTATTCCTCTGTTTATATGCTTTGCATAAACAATAACAATTACTTCGATTATTCGACAGATCTTTGTAACGGAGATCTTCATGACTTCGCCTTTTTGAAATCTCTATAAACTTAAACATCGTTGTTTACATTTATTAATGTAGTGTTGTTTGTGTATTTTTGTTTACTTGTTTGCCATTTTTTATGCTGGTGCTTGTTATATTAACCAGTAAAATAATTTGTATATTGCATTCTTTTGTTTTTGTAGCTTTTATTTATAATTTTAATGTTAAACGATGTAAAAGCAAAACATCAGTATCTTGCTTTTTCATTTTCGTAACAGTATGTTATTGTTTAGAAAGTATCTGTGTGCGTGCGTATTTACTCGATTACATTTTTACCATGAATCTGTTTAATTAATTATCATTTAGATGTTGTGAATAAAGTTTTCGTTACGTTATGTTCAAACATTGCAACCAAACCAACAAACGAAGCCAAGTAAATTGCATAGTTTTACTGAGCATTTATGATTACTACAGAAATTTCTTATAGAGATACGATTATTGTTTTCGATAATGTCGTAAAGTTTACATAAATTTAAAACATATTTACACACAATTCGATATATATTTACAGTAGCGTTGTAAACATATACTTTTACGTAACATATGTAAGTGTATTTATGCGCATAAGATATTTTCCAAAGCATCTTAAAGTTCAAATGTTTATGTCTGCCTCAAGGCAATATGTGATATGGAGTAACGCACGCTTTTTTATATATATTAGGGAGGTAACATATTGTCGTGTAATTGTTAGGTTAACAAGCGCCGTACAATACAAAAAATATATTCTTTGTTCTGCTCTTCTTCGTTGTTACTGAAGCTTTAGGTTAGGTTAGGATATGCATAGCGGATCTTTCTTGAAGGAAGAAGTTACAATTAGGCCAGAATTTGCATCCTTCGTGATGCCATAATCAATATTCAAACCGGGCATCAGACATACCCTAGATGAAACCAACTAGAATCCAAAACAAATCTTATTGGTGCATCAATCTCTATATCATAGAGCACAGTCAGAAAATGAAAAGTCAATAAACTCCATATTTTTATGACAAGAGTAGAGCACTGACACATGAGGTGAAAAACGGTCCCATTTGACGAAATGCTTACCAAAAGAACCTTGGCATGTAAAAATCGTTTTATGCGTTCGATGGACATTACATATACTAACAGGAGAGAATTGGCTTCTCTTTTACCCACATGTGCCTAGTAGAGTCTAGCACGTATATTGCAAGTACTCTTTTGCTGCCAACGATATTAAGCCTTTCTGTAAAACAAGGTTTAACTGCGGTTATAGGAATACCTATGTCCTGTAACGTGTCGGAGATTGCGAGCTACGTGCCGATCTGTCCAGCTCTTTAGCAATGCAATTTCAAAGGATATTCGTATGTCCCGGAACCCATATAAAATTTACCTTTGAATTCCAGGACTGACATTAAAAATACGATTGTTAGGGAATTAATCACAGCGTGGTTGTCAGAGTTAACCAAGAGACTTTCAGGGTAAATCCCCCACTTAAGATGCATTGGGCCCTTTCAAAATGGCAATAACCTACACCCGGAGAATACTTGCAGTGATCAGGCAGCACATAGGACAGTTTAATATCAGAACCCTTAATAAATATACTACTACAGTTATCTCATGCACCTTGGGGTCATCGATAGTGACCTCAAGGGTCTCATTAGAAACCATCGGATCTTAAGAACAGAAGAAGAAATCCTTGGGTAGTCTAAAAACAAATGTTCCATTCAGAAAGTTTATATATTTATATCTTATCAAAATAGCAGCATGTCCACATCCGAGGCTGGGACAATATTAAACTAAATTGAGTCTTACTACCAACATCACAGCCCTCTGCTTTAATTGAAAGCAACTGAGCAAAACAAATAATGCCTTGGTTGCAGTGGAACAAAGTATACTGGTGATTAGAACAGTTTACTGCCTGCGTACTCTGCCTATAAGCCGGCATGGTTAGCAGGGTTCTTTCTTTCACGGCAATATAGAGCCACCACGTGCAGGTTGTCTAAAGTCCCAGATATTGTGTACAGCCCTTTTGCAGCTGTAAAGCGCTATTGTTGATTTATTTACCCTCTCAATTATGTTAGCCTTCCACGAGAACTTGGGATACAGAAAGATCCATCTTGGACAAGGAAAATTGAATCCCATTATAGATTGGTGAGTCGAAAGTAGTATGTAGTAATCGCCGAAGAATAGTATATACTGTGTTGGTTTAGTAGACATGATGCCACGGTTCAAACCCCAGTTCAAACCCCAGTTCAGATATCTCCAACAGAAACGAAATATGAAAAAATATTTCTTCATCGATTTCCTCATACGATTTCTGGCAAACACTCTGTGATTAAATAAAGTTGCCACAAAAAAATCTGTCGTTAGGAGTTGACTTTGAACTGTAGATCCCGTCTGTTATGTATAAAATTAACATGTGATGGGGTGATGTGAGAAGCTAGGTCGACTTATTATGTATGTAAGTCGAAAGAAGGTGTCATATATCGCCAAGCGAGGATTGAAACGTAAATCAGACGATGAGCACACTTTATCTATATCAAGGGGTACTCTAAGAGTGTCCCAAGAGTTGCTACCTGATTTAGCATTCATATGAATAATGAATGAAAAAGCATTGGCGTTGCTTTGAGCCTCCTTATTAGGTTTTTGGTTGTGTAAACATTAAATATTTCACAATTTATTTTATTTTATTTATTGCTTTAGAAATTTTCTCCATCATTAAATATTTGATTGTCATAAAATATAGGATTTAAATTCACACACACACATAAACATATAAAAATAGGTTTAACAATGTAAATACACATGCATTCTTACACTTTATGAGTGTTAAAAA
This sequence comes from Sarcophaga subvicina, assembly GCA_936449025.2. Taxonomy (NCBI): domain Eukaryota; kingdom Metazoa; phylum Arthropoda; class Insecta; order Diptera; family Sarcophagidae; genus Sarcophaga; species Sarcophaga subvicina. The sequence goes on from OW388084.2 coordinate 29,829,956, forward strand.
ACTTGATATTGTATGCCACCAAAGAAATGTTCTGCTTGCTCTGTATATAGAGTGCTGGCAACAAGATAACAAAGGCAACCATATGGAGTGATAAAATCCTAATAAGAGAGCAAGCATACATAGTTTAATGTTTTATACGGAAACCCTTAAGAGAGATTTTAAATAAAGTTTATAAAGGCAGATCATTAATTGCATCATCATTCATTAGAAATGTTGCCCATTTTGCAATACATGGCTTAAAATTTTTAGTTTTTCATACACTAAACAGCCTTAGGATATGTAAGGATGTGCTTTCCATTTATTTTTTCTTTTATTACTCAACTGTTTTCAATTTCTTTTATTTTGTTTACTAGGAAAACAGTTCCTCGGGACTGTTTATCTTTTTGGATTGTCAATTGACAGTTTTTCTTGCCTTTTTTTATTTCCTTACGATCCTATTACAATGAAAAGGATAAAGCAGCAAAAAAGGACAACAAATTTAATCGCCTGAAATAAATGAAAACAAATCTTATAAGAGAATAACTTTATTTTATTGAATAAAAAAAGGAAAATAATTGCAATCTTTCGTTTTGTAGGCCTCAGCAGAAAATGTTTTTTTTTGCCTATAAAAGTTAAATGAAGGCACTGTCAATGGCAGACACAGGAAAATTAAGATATTGGGGGTATGGTAAATAACACTGACCTTTCCCTCTATTTTATTTTTTAGGGACTATAATGCCTGAAGCAAAGTATTGTATTTGAGTTTGAAATGAAATATTTTCATTTTAAGACCACCCTCTTTAAAAATGTTGGTAGGAAAGCAAATGTTATTAAAAATTAATTTGAGAAGCAACTTCAGAGAGCAAATATGGGTTCGAGGGTGGAAACAAACTTCAAGAGCAAAGTTAAGCTCCAAATAATTGAATTCTTATGGTCATATAACTAAAATTTTATTAAGGATTGTGAAGCAAGACAAACAACTTTTTAAACTATTTTTATTTGCCGAAATTATTGTTCGTGAAACGCTTTGAAATCCAATAAAATTGAAATATAGCCAGAAATGCAGAGGATTAAATACGTAAACACTCATTGAAAAATCTTATGGCAAATGGCAATATCTTTCCACGAATTGTGGGTATAAAAGGAAATTATCCATCATGGTCTGTTACAACCTGGCGAAATGATCAATTCTTATTGGAGCTGCAAACAAGTGTCTCCAGAAACTTATGCTTTTCATCAGTCAATAAAAAGTACGTAACTTTAAATTTGCTACCCTTAAATTACATACATAATTGGTCATTACAATCCTTGAGTTAGGATTACTACGTCTAATAAGTCAACGCACTACCTATTAGACAACGGCGACGTTTAATTTAATCTTCCTTATTCACAGTTAGTATCGACGTAATCTACTTGGTCGTATGTTTGATTATTAGTCGTAGACCACTGTTCAAACCCCAGGTCAGAGATCTCCAACGAAACGAAATATGAAAGAATATTTCTTCATGCGTCTGCCTCTCAGCAAATTTCTGGCAAAAACTCTGAGAGTAAATAAAAATTGCCGTGAAAAAGTTTCTCAAAAAATTTGTCGACTTTAAACAGGAGGTCCGTCACTCTTGTATAAAATTAACACTCACAACATAAGTGGTCTGAGCAACTATGTTGTAATCCTGACTGAGGGTTTGTAATGACCAATTATGTATTACTGCTGGCTCTACCGAGCTGTTGTAGAGCCTACTTTGCTTAATGGTGCTCACGTTTGGTAGATATATAAGTGTGCGAAAGCATGCGATCACCAGTTCAGTTTACTCCGCTTCAACTAAGGCCAAATAGCTGCCCTACGGCCATCTCTTGCGCGTAGGGCAGACAAAAGTATGTCAAATTAAGTTAAATTCATTAAAATTTTGGCTCACACTGAACCATGCCCATGATGGGTTGTTGAGAAGCAATAGACACTGAACCGATGGTAGTGACTACATTCAGAACTACTTAACAAGCATTATGACATGAAAATTTCTTTGAAAAGGCTTCCGTTGAAACTTCTTTCGAGCTCCACATCTATACCTGTCCTTCTCCGCCATCGTTAGAAGTTATGTTGCTGATAAGCTGGCCAGAGCAGCTACAAAGCTCACAATTTTCAAATTATTTTTGCAAGTAGTTGTTCGGATTGCCCCAGTTAAACTATCGTTAGCAGCATAAGAACACATAGAGTAATACAAGGCCCTGTTAGTGCGGAAAAGAAGAGGCCGAATTACATTCTTGACTTGAATTGCATGCTCAAGTATTACACTAATGCGATTCTTAAAGGAAGCCACAGGTCCTGGACTTATGCTTACTTACAAAATTAGTCGCTGCAACCCTTTAGACAAGAATCCCACCAACATTCTCCCCTTACCCCATGTTGTTTGTGTTAATTTTATACGTGAGTGGCAGGAGCTACAGTTTAAAGTCGACTCCGAACGACAGATATTTTAAGAAACTTTTTCATGGAAATTTTATGTACTGTCAGGGTTTTTGCCAGAAGACTGCTGAGAGAAAGTCATCGAAAGAAAATGTTGTTTCATATTTCGTTTTCCTCGAGATGTCTGAGCCAGAGGTTGAATCAGAATACCACGTCTAATAAGCCAACACCCTTGCACCCTTAATAAAATACGAAAAACACGAAAAAGTTTCTCAAAAAATCTGTCATTCGGAGTCGATTTTAAACTGTAGGTCCCGCACTACACTCACATAAGTGGTGTGAGAAACTATGTCGTAATCCTGACTGAATGGTTGTAATGATCAATTATGTATGTATGTATATATTATTATGTATTATGGCATCTCTGATGACCCTTTAAAACTTTACTGCACTTGGCTGAGAATTGTGAACGTATGATAACGTAATTATAACGTTAATAAAAAAAACATTGAGCAGCTTAAAAACAGTTTTATGTTGCACAAATGCGCCCTCAACTATTTACCAACCACATACTAAAAATTAAAATACAAATCTGCAATTGAAACAAAAGTCTTAATTTAAATAATTCGTAATCAAATCTTCCAAATTTTCTAACTAAAATTCGAATTGTTTGATACTGCGTTGTACTACATATTAACGAACAAAAAAACTATATGAACAGCATGTGGCAGTATAGATGTGCCACACAATATTCCATCTGTTATTTAAACAAATTATTTAAATTTTAATAGAAAAATATGTTTATCTGTGTTCTTTCTTTTTTATGCTGTGTATGGCAAAAATTTTTTTGAGTCAACAATAGTAGGCATATGAGTTTTGTTGGCTTGAGTTCACTTGATTCTGTTACAATCAAATTCATATCCTTTTTATTAAGGACATATTATTTTATTTCAATTTCGTTATGTGTATGTCTATGATTTTATGATTATTGTTCTCGTTATTTTGCTTTTATGATTGCTTTTGTTGTTTTGAAAATCATTGTGTAGAATGAAAAGTTTATTTTTCGTTTTTACTACAGCCGGAGGAAGAGGCGAACATTGTTTTGCCACCCTTGCCATTGAATGTATTTACTCGATGTAATAAATGTTTCTCTCTCTCACCCTTTCTCTCTATGTCTGATTTTCTATAGCAACAAACATAATTTAATTTCTTCGTTAATTTTGAAAATTGAAAACTTTCGAAGCAGACAGACAGAAAGGCAGATCCTTAATTTTATGCTTAACAGAGTGTACAATGAATAGCTGATGTTATAACCGACAGATACATGTCAATATATATATATATATATACAGTGAGCGCCATAAGTAAGTCAACACTCACTATAATTTTAAATTTTCTATTATGTTCTTAAGTATAAAAAAGTTCCTTTATCATGAATTGTTGTTTTTGTTTTAACATTTTATAAGTAATAAATAAACGTTTTTATTTTTGGAAATTTATGCGACTAGTCTCACTTATTTTTCTCTTAAGAAATGAATTATTTCAGTGGTGTTTACTCACTTTTGACGCTAGCTGTATATATATATGAAGTACATACATATACTGTTACGAAAACCCATGCAAATCAAACAACAACAACACATTGTACACAAACAACATCATGAAAAAATATCAGACGTAAAATCAAAACAAACTAAGCACAGCAAAAACTAACAAGATAAACAAGACAAAAACAAAACATACACATCGTAAGGTAAAAAGGAATAAGAAGTGAATGAAATCGTACAAGAAGGAGAACAAAACAAAGGTCAGGAATGAAAGAATCAGATGTAATAGAACGATCGTGATATTGCCAGATGTAAATTCAGGCCGTATAAATAGAGCGAACAACAACGCTGCCAGTCAACAGTGATGCGTTGTAAGTCATCATTAGGAGACTGGAGCGTTAAGCAACGTTTTTTTGAACACTGAATTGATTCAACTTTGTTAATAAGGATCGTAAATTAAATTGATAGCGCGAGGGAGAATGCAATGGAGAGAGTTAAAAAAGCAATCATTGCGCTTTACATGTCAAAGAAGGCTGTTGATAAGATTTGAAGACTTAAATTTGTCATCACCTACTCAAGCTATCGAACCAAGCTATTGAACCTTTATTGATTTCCGTCTATCAGGTGTTAATATCAGGCATATTATAAACTAACTAACACAGCATGCAAGCAGTTAGCTGTCCTGATCATACTAGCCCTCTGCTTTACTCACAATAAATTCTTATTTTCTATACTCTACCTATCCTCTAACTGCATATGTCCTAAAGCAGAGTGCTTAACTGGTAACAGTAAAGCTAAATGCTGCGAAATCCTGGCTCCAACCGGGAATATTGACGCTCTGTAATACTTGGAAGCCAAAGGAAAATTCGAAGCTTCAAAGTGGACCTTGTATTTGTTATTGAAAATAGATTGGATTTTATAATTCCAACTTTTTAATCAACTTCTCGTTGAAAAAGTAGGGAATTCCCGGTAGGTTTATATAATAATTTAAAACGCCTTGCAACATGGATAGCAAGTGTTCAGATATTAGATTTTCATATTGACTGCCTTAGTACATACATACACACATAATTGGTCTTTACAACCCTTGAGGCAGGACTACCGCCAAGCTTCTCTCAGTACTTATGTTTTATACATGAGTGACGGGACCTATGGTTTAAAGTCGACTCTGAACGTCAGATTTTTTAGAAACTTTTAATGGCGATTTGATTTACTGAGAGTTTTTGCCAGAAATCTGCTGAGAGGAAGTCGCAGAAGAAATACTTTTTCATATTTCGTTTAGTTGAAGATGCCTGACCTGAGATTTGACCAAGGCCTCATGTCTAATAAGCCAAAACACTACCTACTAGACCACGGCGGCTTCAATCTACATATCTTTATATCTACATACATACCACACATCAGCAATGAGTATTCAAAAATCATACTCAAAATTTCTGATACTTATACGCATTCATATTTATTTTAATATTATACTCATACTACTCATATTCAAAGTTTAAAGTACTTATCGTACTCATACTTAACAATACGCATGATGTTGTTGATTTCGACTCTAATTTACTCAACAAAAATCACAATATAAGTATGGTTCGCGTACGAACACTACAATACTCACTAGAAGATTGTGTGTTTGCTTTACTCGCTGTCTTTGTCTTTTTGTTTCTTTTTTTTTGTAAATCATTTACGAGTATTATGAGTATTTTTCTAAATTGAGGAGTCAGAATGAGTAGGCTTATGAATCAAACATATTTCGAATGCTATGAGTTTGATGTCAACGTTGTACTCATACTCTTTGCATCCTGTACTTAGAAATCAATGTTGTAGGGAGTACGAATGAATCAGAATAGTTGAATTTCAATACCGTTGACTCACTAATACTCAAAATTTCTTGAGTATTTATGAGTAGCGAAAAAAGAATTCATTGGTGATCTCTGATACATACATACATACATAATTAGTCATTCAGCCCTGACTACGGCCAAGCTTCTCACACTACTTATGTTGTGTGTCTTAATTTTATACGAGAGAGACGGGACCCACGGTTTAAATTCGACTCCGAACGATAGATTTAAAAAAGAAACTTCTCACTACAATTGTAATTTACCTTCAGAGTTTTTTTACAGAAATCAGCTGAGAGGAAAGTCCTCAAAAAATATTTCATATTTCGTGTTTGTTGGAGAAGACTGACCTGTGGTAATTAGCCAAGACACTAAACATAGTTTTGTGTCCTTCAATTTAGACTTTGGAATTATTTAAGAAGAAGCGCTGACACATTTTTTGTTTGTTTTCTTTTTTGCATTGTTTATAATTTATTTGGTATTTATTTAAAAGAAATAAGCAAACAATTATTTCTTACACGGATACTCTTTACATTACCCAATACCTCTAACAATAGCTTTGAATATGAATTAATTTTTGAGGTTTTCTGTCTGATAATTTCAATTATTACAAGCATTTACAAATTGTTATAAAATAATTAGATTTTAGCCAAATAATAGAATTTATTCAAACGAAACATTGTTATTTGTGGTGCAATAAATCAGCATTCCATTGAAGTTTATTATGAATATTTCGATTAGTTTTTGAGTTTGGTTTTCGGTATTGGGATACTGTAAAGAACGAAACAAATTGAAATGTTTATGAAAACACTGAGAAAAATTATAAATTTTTATAAAACATGGCTTGAAACTCTTTCGCATCCTTCAATTGTCAAATAAAACAGAATTCGTTGTCGGTTTTTAAGTAGAAACTTAACAGAGACTGAACAAACTCCCACTGTTAGTGAATGTAAATGGTCCGACAAATAATTTTTTTTTGAAAATGCTTTTAAAAAAAACTACTGAATATTTTCTCAAATTTCTTTTTTTTATTTGAAAGTACAATCCTTCCAGTTAATAATGGAAAATAATTTCATTCAAATGACTGCCTCGGCAGTAGCCTAACGTTCGGTCCAATTTTTAAGCACATTATCGATTGTGTGCAGCTGTATTTCACCAATGGCTTCACGAATATTGTCCTTTAAAGCGTCAATTGTGTCTGGCTTGTGGGCGTAACACTTATGTTTGACGGCACCCCACAAATAATAGTTCAACGGTGTCAAATCGCAGCTCCGAGGTGGCCAAACAACATCAGCTCTGCGGCTGATAATGCTATCTTCAAAACAGGGCGCAAAACATTGAGTGTAGCTTCGGCTGTGTGGCACGTAGCGCCGTCCTGTTGAAACCAAATGTTGCCAATATCCTCCTCTTCAATTTTTGTGAACAAAAATTCGTTCAACATGGCCCGATAACGATCGTCATTGACTGAAACGGCCACTCCTTACTCATTTTCGAAGAAAAATGACCCAATTATGCCTCTGGACCGAAATCCGCACCAAACAGTTTTGGGTGCGTCGGCTTTTCAATGTATGCGACAATTTTGCTTGCTTACATACCCGCCAAGATCAAAATGAGCTTCATCTGAAAAGATAATTTTTTTGCTAAAATCGGTGTAGGCTACTGAATGGCCAGCCGAGGCAGCCATTTGAATGAAATTATTTTCCATTATTAACCGGAAGGATTGTACTTTCAAATAAAAAGTTATTTGGGGGACCCTTTATGAAATAACTTTACTCTCTATTGCTCTCTCTCGCTCTCTATTTAACACAGTATTATTCTGTTGCTGTTATTTTTTTTTTGCAATTTTACAAAACAAGCAAAAACACTGTGTCTCCGCATATAAACAAAAACATTCCCACACCATAGAAAAAAAGAAGAAAAAAAACTGAAAGAAAACTTGGAAAAAATAATGTGAGTGTATGAAAGAAAACAAAAAATAAAACAATAACAATAGAAGTGTTTATAAAAAGAAAAACTATAAAGAGAAAACATATAAAAAAAGAAAATAGAAACAAAAAAATTCAAATGAAAACAAAGAAAAGAAATGCCATAAAAATAAACAAAACAAAACTCACACACACATACTCAAATACTCACATACTTGCCATATAATACATTTACGAACACTACCAAAGGTTAATCACCTCCAGAGGCGGCCATTAAAAAAAACTTACAAACACTAGAACAACTTTAACGACAACTAAAGAAAAATAAAACAACAAAAACATTAAATCTGCATGAATCTGAGGGGGGCTTTTAAGCATATATTAAAGCACAAACACAAATACATAAATACGGATACATATAGACTTTTATTTACACATTTATAGGCTTACACAAATATGCTCTCTTTTATTTATTAACCGACATGCATACACCTTTAAACACTGTTTTATTGAAAATATCTGCCATCAAATATTTTATTTAAGCTTCATTTGAGTAAATTTTTTCTTTACAATTTTTATTCTCTCTTGCTCTACTGTGCCATAAAAACCGGGATAGTGACTGTAATGAAATTTTTTTTCTCTCGTGCTATCATTCTGGCACTTTTACAGGCGCTTCTAGCTTAACACGTCGATAAATATTTTATTTCCTCTCATTCTCTGCATTCAATTTTCATTTTTTTATAACAAAAATCATTTGTTTTTTGTTTAAGACTACGTTTGTTAAAGCTGTTGTTTTGCAAAAATATTTAATTCACTTAAATCTGCTAGATAACGTAGTAAACGTGAAAGGTTTGAAGGAAAAAAACTGAGAGAGAGCCAAAAAAATAAAATATAGAAATTCCTTCAAACTTAAAAGACTTTACTCACAATCACACACTACAACTCCATAGCGATAAATTTTGCCAATTTCGCATAGACACCTAGAGATGAAGGGTTGTTGAGTATCTCAATACTTAGAAAAACTTAGACAATAGAAAATACTTGTGGCTTTGATTTCCAATTTCTCTTATACAACTCTTTAGTCAGACTAACGATCTAGTCTCTCACACCACCCATGTTGGATATGTTAATTTTATACATGAGTGACGAGAGCTACAGTTTAAAGAAGACTTTAATCATCTGATTTGAGAAACTTTTCATTGCAATTTTATTTACCTTGCAAAGGTACATAAACACATAATTACACATCTTATTACAACCCTTCAGTCAGGATTACGACGTAGCCTCACAGTGTGTGGTGGGGGCCTACAATTAAATGTCCACTCCGAACTACAGATTTTTAAGAAACTTTTTCATGGCAATTTTATTTACTCTCAGAGTTTTTGTCAGAAATCTGCTGAGAAGGCATTCGCCGAAAAAAATTTTTTTTTAGTTTTCATTTTGCTGAAAATGTCTGCTCTCGCGGACGCACCTACTAGATTACGGCGACTTCATCTCATGATATCAAAATCAAAATTTTTAGTTGTCCTCCACAGCAATAGTCACTTAGTTTGCCTAATTCTTACTACTATTACCACCATTCTGGAAATTGCATATGTAACGTACCCTACGTACTTACAAATATTTTCTCTTGATACAAGTACTACCGACAATAATTGCTCCCAAATATTGAATGTATTGTATGGAGTTTCTATCGCTGCCATTATCTAATCTATTCAGCGGTTCCTCCGACAGATGTATGTAGGTTCATTAATTTCATTCTGGGTTCAATCATCCTAATGCGCTAGTTTGGAAGTAATTGCATGTTTTTCAAACACATATATTGCCTGCCCAACTACACTCAGAGAATTCCACAATGGATGCCTTTTCTAAAATATTCAAATTAAACACACCGTCATACTGAACTCTCCACATTGTTTCGAAACCAGAAGCTTAAAGAACTTCAGTTCTAATGATACATAGAAGTCATCCCCATTTTAGGATTCATAATAGATATTTGATATTCAGATACATTTAATCTTCTCAGCGAGGCTGAGATGTTTTTAACTTAAATGCTATGTATGAATTTCATATCATTAACAATCAGTATATGTGTTGATAATTTAGACGTAAGGCCAAGATTCAAACCGCAGGTCAGATATAGCGAATAAACCGAAACATAAAAAAATATTTCTTCGGCGACTTCCTCTCAGCAGATTTCTTGCAAAAATTCTGCGTGAAAATAAAATTGCCATGAAAAGTTTTTCAAAAGAAATCTGTCGTTCAGAGTCGATTTTAAATTGTAGGTCCTGTCACTCACGTATAAAATTAACACACACAACATAAGTGGTGTGCGAAACCTCCTGATTGAAGAGTTTTAATGACCAATTATTTATTATATATATTATTTATTTATTAAACTGTCGTTATTATTACTGATTACCAAGAAGGATAACAAATCTGGTAACTCGCCCAATGTTAAATCTGTTGTGGTACCAAATTGTTCTCAGTAATTTGGTCAATTCACACAAGCCGTTGTGCCGTTGTATTCATTGTATTGTTGGACGAATATGTGTATGCTTTTTGTTGATAATTTTCATGTAAAAATCCGATACATTTATACACATTTTTTTCATATGTTTTTAAAAGTTGTATTGGTTTCGTGCTATCAAATTGTTTGAATGAAAAAACGTGTATATGTTTTCATATGTTTTTAATAAGTTGTGATGGTTTCGTGCTATCAAATTGTTTGAACGCCAAAAATTATGAAGAAGAATACAACATACACAATACAGCATAGCATTGAACGTTCACAAACAACCAAGGGTATTCAATACAACATACACGATACAAAGTCGTGTTAATTGGCCAATTGTCTTTTTATTTCCATCGATATCAAGAATCTTAAAGTGGTTTTAATTTCTAATATCGGCCTTTGCACTGAAAATATCTTCTACAGAATAATGAAGTCAATCCTTTGGCATTATTTTTTTTTTTGAAGTATTTTGGGTCAGTGTACCAAATTCTCATTTTGAAGAAATTTTTTTTATGACTCATTCCGTTAATATAATAAAATGTCTTTCAAATCACAATTAAAGTTGATTTCTATAATAAAAGAAAAATCATATAATTTCCCATGTTTAGTAAGTGATTTAGTTGGCTTCATTTTCCATTCTATTGGCCTTTTTCATTTTCTCTTTTTATTGGCCTAATTAAACAATTTCTGGCTTAAATAATTTCAACTAAAATGATACGCCACTGAGCTTTTTATTTTCTTAATGTTCAAGCAAAGCAAAAAAACAAAAGCAAAAGCAATTATAAACAATAAATTAAAAATATTGTTGAACATTTAAATGGCCATCTTAAAAAATATGTATTAAAGCTCAGGGGAAATGTTATTTTAACGTAGGCGAAGAGTATGGGAAATGATTTAATTTGTCTTCTGTTGCCATACCTCGTACTACGTTGTTTTCATTTTAATGAAATGAAAATAATAAATTAAAATCTCCCTCACCCTCATATGCTTTCTGAATCGAATAATATTGGCCATTTTAAGAATGCAAAGAATATATTCTGCCTGTATTAGGATATGCCGGAACAACAAAATTATCATTAAGAACATCGAATTCGAAAAATAAAGAAGAATATTCAGAAAAAATTCATTTTTATTTTACAGACATAAATCAATAAGTTTGTTTAGTGGCTAGCAAAGGAAATGAAAAGAATTTTTATGATTTCCTGTTGCAATTTTTATAGTTCTGCTGCTTCTGGTTCTTGAACGTCTAAGGCGGCTGGCTTTAGGGCAACAGAAAAAGGAAATTCAAAATAATTGCCGATATCGCACAAAATCATTAGCAAACTGATGGTATATTATACATGAACATTATAATGCTTAAAATTATTGTTAAATTTCACTGATTATCACATACGTACATACATTACCCTTCAGTCAGGATTACGACCTAGTTTCTCACACCACTTAAGTTGTTTGCGTTCACTTTAGACATGAGGGGCTAGAATTTCGGTTTAAAGAAGACTTCAGACGACAGATTTGAGAAATTTTTCATGGCAATTTCATTTACTCTCAGAGTTTTTACCAGAAGTCTGCTGAGAGGAAGTCGCCAATGAAATATTTTTTATATTTCGTTTTCGGCTCACCGTGGCTTTAATAAGCCAACAAGCTACCTTCTAGACTATGGCGATAAAAACTTTGTGAGTGAAAGAAAATTGCCGTAAAAGGTAGGTAGGCAGGTAGAAGTGGCTGTCCCCTTGATAGAGTCATGAGCGGACACACTTAGGCCGCACACAGGGCCCATTGTGGTACTACACTTCCACATTCGCCCCTATTCCAGGAACCACTTTCAGCTTCCGATGAAGCGACTCAGACTGCCAATATCCATGCATGACAGTTCATTAAGGTCCTCCTTGTAGTAGGCACCCAGGTGCCTCTTTCTCCTCTCACCAAGTGCCGGACATGCGCACAGTAGGTGAAGAATAGTTTGATCCTCCTCCTCATCTCCACAGCTTCTGTAGAAATCATTCGCGAGGTGTCCAAGACCAATACGCCTCGCATGCGTTCCTATAATACAATGCCCCTTAATAACCCCGATAACAGCGCTGAGCCTGTTTCTTTGGAGTTTAAGCAGAGTCGCCGTGCGCCTCCTATCCAGCCTTGGCCAGATTTTTTGCGCCGTTCTGCCCTTATCCGAAACTGCCCACCTACTGTTGACAAGGTCCACGATAGCATTGTCAATTATAAGTCTGCAGGTATCCAAAGGGATCCCCAATGTAGAGATTTCATCAGAGAGTTTGATGGTCGTACCCCTTCTGGCCAAATCATCCGCTTTGCAGTTGCCGGGAATATCTTTATGTCCCGGTACCCATGTGATACAAACATCCTATCGGTTCGCCATCTCATTGAGACATTTGCGACAGTCGTACACCGTCTTGGAGTTTATTACACTAGAATCCAATGCTTTGATGGCCGCCTGGCTATCGGAAAGTATGGTGATTTTTCGCCTGTGAACATTTTTGTCCACAATAATTTTCACTGCTGGCAAAAAAAAAATTGCCGTGAAAAGGTTCTCAAAAATCTGTCGCTTTAAACTGTAAATCCCGCCACTTATGTATAAAATTAACACATACAACATAAGTGGTGTAAGAAACTAGGTTGTAATCTTGACTAAAGGGTTGTAATGACCAATTAAGTAAGTAACTAAGTATTAAAACTCTGATAGTTACCTGCAGTACAATTAAATACGTCTCTTAATGTTAATCCTGTTAACCCCGTTACCATAGATGCTAACATTTGGATAGAAAAGGTCATGTTATGGAAGATAATTCTAATCAAAATGCTAATGCCTGTCTAAACGAATAAAATAAATTTCATTTTCTCTTTTGTTTTCTTTAGAATCTCATTTAATTCTTATGATAGGAAAATTTTAAAATTCATTTTGGTTTTTGTTGTACAACAAAAACTATAGTTTTAACAAAAATATTATATTGTGAGCCATAATCATTAGGTGTTCATTAATTGAAATGACAATTTTTGGGTAAGCATAGCATGAAACAAAAACAAAATTTTTAGAAGAGGTAGACAACGAGTGGAGTTTCTTTCCACACTTCAGCTTTGAATAATTAAAACAACCCCCCTTGTATGAATCAACCATATTAGAAACAACCCTTAACCCAAAGGGCCAAGTGTTTCGTTACCAAATAATGAACAACAACAAACAACGTCAGCAATTTAAAACATTAAAAATTATGACTCTTGTAAGAGTGATTAGAGAAACCTTATCAAACATTTTATCGGTGAAAAAAAGGAAAACAAAACGACCTGAACAGAGAATGTAGAAAAGAATTTCCTTTTTTTGTTGTTGTTATTTAATGAGAATATAAAAACTATTTTAGTTTGCCTAACATGTTTATCAGCTGCTGCAAAGGCATCAAATAACACCAGGTCGTTCCCCATCTACTGTTCTTTCTCTCTACACAATCATTTTCCGTTTCATTATGAATCATGAAAAGGTAAGGAAGGTATGAAATACAATTTTACACCTTCCAGCTAAAGAATAACAATAAAAACCAAGGATAAGAGAAGGAGAGAGGGAGTATTTGAAACGTAAGGGAATAAACACACACTCAAATAAACACGCACGAAATTCAATGATTAACACAGCAGTAGCAACAGTCACGTTCTTAGTCATAAAGAATAACAAGGCAAAGGAAAGCAAATTCACACACACACTACATTTCCTTCCCTTATTAAAGCAATATTATTGTGCTTGTAGTTGTGAAGTACGTGTGTGTATATCCTAGTGTTTAGAGGGGGTGTATAAAACCGTTACACTTTGTAACCAAATCAAATAGAAATAAGAGAACGTGTCAGCGTTCCTGTGATAAACGAAAATTCATAAACGTTCATTAACTAGAAAGGAAGAGAGAGAGAGAAAGAGAGAGAGTGAGACAGAGAGAGAGGGAGAAATGCTGAGAAGGACTAAAAAGGAAAGAGGAAGGAAAATAAATTCAAATTTGCTTTGATGAAATTTTGGGGCTTAAAAATTAACAAAAATTCAATAACTTTCAATAGTAAATTGCCTTAGAAGTAAAGGGTCTTACAAAAGGCGTGTGTATGAGATATCATAGAAAATTTTTAGTCATTAAAAAGACCTGGTAATGCCATTATGTGTGCAACATAATATCGATCAAACCTATGTGGAATAGATTCTCTGGTTGGAGCTCATCTGGAATTTTAAATTTTCAATGACTCTCATGTATAAATCAGACTTAATTTGACTGATGGCCTGGCTAATAGTGACTTTAAGGACCGCTGTGGTTTGTGGCTTATTCGCATACATCTGCGTCATAAGAAAACGCTACAAGAAAAAGTTTGAAGTAGTCAAATCATACGATCTCGGTGGTCAGTTCACATCAAATTCACGTGAGTTGATTATGTGCGCAAATAGCACAAGCCGAATATCCAGAGTGGCATGAGCTGTGTGTCAAGTAGCGCACCATTGTTGAAATAACACGTCGTTAGTGCCCAGATCATCCAATTTTGCCATAAAGAAGTAGGTGATCATCTAACTATAGTGTACACCGCTGAAAGTGATGGTCTATCCAATATAGTTTTCAAAGAAATATGGAAATATAAAGCTGCCAGCTTAAAATCTACATCAAACAGTAACTTCTTTGGGATGAAATAGACGTTGTGGGGTCTCAAAAATTTTGTTTGTTCACGTAATCATTCATCCAAAAATATTCCTTATCGCTGAGGATAATTTCTTGAAGAAACTTTGATTCAATTGAAGTCGCCTTAGTTTGGTGGGTAGTGTGTTGGTTTATTAGACGTGAGGCCTTGGATCAAACTCCTGCCCAGATAAATCAAGCAAAACCAAATGTGAAAAACATATTTCTTCGGCGATTTACCCTCAGTAGTTTTCTGGCAAAAAATCTTATATACATACATAATTGGTCATTACAATCCTTGAGTCAGGATTACGACTTCGTTTCTCACACCACTTATGTTGTGTGTGTTAATTTTATACGTGAGTGGCGGGACTTACGGTATAAAGTCGATTCCAAGCGACAGATTTTTGAGAAACTTTTCATGGCAATTTTATTTACTCTCACAGTTTTTGCCAGAAATAATTGTTGTATTTTGTTTGATGTCTGGCTTGGGGTTTGAACCCTGGCTTTACGTCTACCTACTAAACTACGGCGACGGCAAAAGATCTTAGAGTATATAATATTGAGATGAAAAGTTTCTCTATCATTCGGAGTCGACTTTAAGCTGCCTGGTGATGTGAGAATCTAAGTCGTAGTCCTGGCTAAAGAGATGTAATGACCAATTAATAAGTAAGACAACTGCTACAAAGCGAATTCACGTATTTGTCTACGGTTGTTTGCCTTTAGTTCGGGGGCCAGATGAATATTGTACGGAACCAGGTCCATGTCACAATGAAAAATTGGGTAAGTTTTGTTCTGCGAAGGGTCGAATTCTTGAGAGCGACGCGAAATTGATTGCCGCGGATTCTCATGCACACAGACACAGATATAGGCAGTATTTCCAACAGATCTTGGTTTTCGTCTACATATGGATCGTAGTCTAGTAGGTAGTGTGTTCGTTTATTAGACGTTAGGCCACGGTTCAAGTTACAGTTCGGACATCAGCACGAAATATGAAAGAAATATTTCTACGGCGACATCCCCTCAGCAGATTTCTGACAAAAACTCTGAGGGCCATTTTTACAACTTGCCGTTAAACTTAGTTTAGTTAAAGGTACCTTTAGCTAAACGGAACTGTAAACTTATCTTTAACTTATTTTCGTTATTACAACTTACAGAAGAAATAAAGTTAACTTTTGTCAAAAAAATGGCAGTGCCGGAGCAATGTCGATAACATTGCTCAATTAAACCAGTTTTTTTAAACGCAGTGGCAACGATGGGCTTCTTTTTTATTGTATTTACTCATTTTGTTTATATTTGAAGTTGCCATATTGAAAATAATAATATGACAAGTTCAGACATACACTTAACTTTAAAAGTTACCAGTCGGATGATCCTCCCTTTAGCTTAACGCTCACTTCTACCTTATCGTCCACTTATAACGATGAAAAACAATTTATCTGCCTGTTAAAATTCTTTCTTTAGTTAACGGCAGTTTGTAATAATGGCCCTGAGAGTAAATAAAAATTACCATGAAAAGTTTCTCAAAATTCTGTCGAGTCGGAGTCGACATTAAACTGTAGGTGTCGCCACTCATGTACAAAAGTAACACAAGCAACATATGGCGGTGAGAGAAGCTAGGGCGGAATCTTGATTGAAGGGTTGTAATGACCAATTATGTATGTGTGCATGTATGGGTGTTTGCCAACCGTTTAATGAACCAATAGACTCAAATGTTTTCATCACATTCAAATATTACCTGTGGGTCGATTAAGGCGATTGTAAAATAGGCAAATAGCACTGAAGTTAGCTGAAACATAACTCTTATTTTCATAGAAATACATTCAGCACTAATATCCATTCATGATGATTTATCATCTATATATTATAGCTGACAACTAACTTGACAGAAGGTTGGAAGTCGCCGTGCTCTAGTCGGTAGTGGCTTGGCTTATTAGACGTGAGGCCTCGGTAGAGGCCAACAGATTTCTTGCACCAACTCTAAGAATAAAATAAAAATTGCAATGAAAAAGTCTCTCAAAAAAGAAATTTGTCGTTCGGACTTTAAAACTTCTAGGTCCCGCCGCTCATATATAAAAATTAACACACACAACATAAGTGGTGTGAGAAACTAGGCGTAATCATGACTAAAGGGCTGTAACGACCAATTATGTATGTAATTTGACAGGTGGAGCTGCAACGAAAAACCGTTATCGACTGTCAAAGTTCGGATGCCTTTGTTAGAACACCCAATATAAGAAGAATGACGCTGGAGTGGAATCTACTAAGAGCTAAGAGGAAATCTTAAATGGATAGTAAAAAACAGCATAAAGACAGCAGTTTGAAGCCAACAAAAAATGGGAATAACATGGGAATATATTGTGGAATTGACATTCTTCAAAGCGGGGAACAAAACAAAACTCTGTTTTTCTTTATTAAAACTGCAGTTTTTCCCCATAAGACTAATACTTTGGATTAATTTCGGAAATTTTTTCCTCTTTTAAAGGGTTACTTGAGAATATTTTTTTTTATATGAAATTATTTTTGTTTGGAACATTTAACAACAAAAAAGAAAAATTTTTATTAACATGAAATAATGTCTGTGTTGAACATTTAACAACAAAAAAAGAAAGAAATTCTTTTTTTAATATTTTAAATCCCTTGAAAATGAACGGCTGTGAAAACATCAATATTTCAGGCAATAAATAAAACTCGTCGTCCCCTAAAACTGTGCAATATTTTTTTTTCAATTCTTATATCCTTTAATTACTGCACAAAGTCCAGTGGATTTAACACAAAACTGGGGTTGATTTTGGTCCCCCGCACCATTTATTGAAAGGGAATGTACAAAATGAAAGTGCTTTGACAGACACTTTCATTGCACATTTCACATTTAAGGGGGAAAATCAAAAATTCCATGCAGTAAATATATTCGCTGTAAATTTAGTAAAAAAAACAGAAAAATAATGGAAAAGGTGATGTTTGTGAATTTACTCAGGATACCAACAGAAATAAAATTTTTTAACGTAAAAAAAATATTTTTTTTAATGCAATTTCATTTGAATTCTCTCAATACATAACAACAACTCAAAGAAGGATGCTTTTAATGACGTTTAAAATAAAATTTGTTGATGTATTGGTAGACATAAAATCCTGTTGTTTTATGTACCACCACCTGGAAAAGGCTTTTATTTTAGAAAGAAAAAAAATGAAAAGAAATTTTTTAAAAACCCTTTAACTGGCAGTCTTTTCTTTAGAGGTTTTACTGTGCAGGGTATTTATACTGCGTTACACTTGAGTGTGTTTACCCCTTTTTCATAAACTGCACAAATAATTCTCTCCACTTAAAAGACTTTGTCTTTGGCAATGTCACATACACATGCAAACATTAATTATTAATACAATACAATTACAAACACAATCATATACACCCATACACAAATACACGTACAAAACGATAAAAAAAACCCGTTAAGAAAACACATTCTTTGCTGAACAAATAGAATTAAAAAGGAACGTGAAAAAATTTATTTTCCTTTACATGTAATGGTGGTTGTATATCAAACCTTTAATGTTTATTGTGTATGCAAGTGACACAGAGAGAGAGAGAGACTGAGACAGAGAGATACAGATAGAGAATAAGAGAGAGAATTGCAGCATTTGTTATAAAATAAACATTTATTTTTATGAGACTAAAATAAAAGAAAAAAGAAAACAAACTAATACTAACAAAAATAAACCATACAATTACACTCTTCACACATACACATACATACACATACAAAATACTCGCTCTGTGAACGACAAACTTTAAGCCATCCACACATACAACATAAGTTGTTTGGTGGGATATGAAATCAAGTTTTTAATTCAATATGGCCGATATGAACTTCAACTTCAAGTAGAACTTTTTATTTCATTTCGGTTTGTGGTTATTTTTCTATTACCAGTGCTCACTCGAGAGGTATAGAAAGACGCGGAGAGTTTAGCTAAGGTTGGTATTATGGACAGCGGCATAAGGTTGTTGCGTTCATTTTTAAGAGCATAAGCTTTAGTTTAACTGGCAGTACTGACTGTTAATAAAGGGTCCTCCAAAAAACTTTTTTCTTTGAAAATGCTTAAAAAAAAAATACTGAATATTGTCTCAAAGTTCTTTTTAATTTGAAAGTATAATCCTTCCTACACGATCGGTCCAATTTGTAAGCACATTATCGATTGTGTGCAGCTGTATTTCACCAATGGCTTCACGAATATTGTCCTTAAAAGCGTCAATTGTCTTTGGCTTGTCGGCGTAACACTTATCTTTGACGGCACCCCACAAATAATAGTCAAATCGCAGCTCCGAGGTGGCCAAACGACATCAGCTCTGCGGCTGATAATGCGATCTTCAAAAACAGGGCGCAAAACAGCGAGTGTAGCTTCAGCTGTGTGGCACGTAGCGCCGTCATGTTAAAACCAAATGTTGCCATTATCCTCCTCTTCAATTTTTGTGACCAAAATTCGTTCAACATGGTCCGATAACGATCGCCATTGACTGTAACGGCCACTACTTGCTCATTTTCGTAGAAAAATGGCCCAATTATGCCTCTGAACCAAAATCCGCACCAAACAGTTACTCGTTTTTGGTGCGTCGGCTTTTCAATGTATGCGTGCGGGATTTCTGTGCCCCAAATGCGACAATTTTGCTTGTTTATGTACCCGCCAAGATCAAAATGAGCTTCATCTGAAAAAATGTTTTTTTTGCCAAAATCGGCATCTTCTGGTGTAGGCTACTGCATGGCCAGCCGAGGCAGCCATTTGAATTAAATTATTTTCCATTATTAACCGGAAGGATTGTACTTTCAAATAAAAGAAGAAATTTGTGAAAATATTCAGTAGTTTTTTTAAAGCATATTCAAAAAGAAAAAGTTATTTGGCGGACCCTGTATAATCATTAAAAAGGTGAAATTCGTTCAGCACAATAGAGGACAACCTTTCCTCTTGAAAGGCTAAAGAACCACAATGAATAACAATAGCTGAGGTTGCCATTGTCTAGTAGACAGTGTATCGTGGTTCAAAACCCCGAACAAATTATAAATCCTGGCAAAACAAAACTCAGTGACCCTTCTTAAACCATACCAAAGTTTAGTTTGAAGGACACAAAGTTATGTAGAGAATTTGAGTAGCCGCCGTAGTCTAATAGGTAGTATGTTAGCTTATTAGACGTGCGGCCATGGTTCAAAACCCAGCCCGATATCTCGAACAAAACGAAATATGAAAAGCATATTTCTTCGGCAACTTCCTCTCAGCAGATTTCAAGCAAAAAATCTGAGAGTAAATAAAATTGTCATGAAAAGTTTCTCCAAAATCTGTCGTGCTTTGTCGACTTTAAAGTGAGGTAAAGCAATCATAATCAGGCTTTCAAGCCTAAGTTTATAACTCAGTAAACTATTGTAGCCCCGTTTGAGATTAATTTTTCATTGCATATTATGAAAGTTGGAGGAGCCACCTAGAACAGAGGAATGTAAATAATTGAGGCTGTGCAAAGATTACAGGTTATTTAATCTTATAGAGTTTAAAACAAGCTAAAGTATCTTCCTGAATGAATTATTTGTAGAGTGATTGAAACCTCTAATTTGTTTAAAATCGAAAACCATGATGAACATTTTTACTGTGTGCTCCTGAACTTAACTTTGACTGTGACAGAACTATATCTCCTGTTATTAATTATACAGCAGGAATGTTTGAATTCGAATCAAAAGTAAGAACGTAAAACGCCTTGAATTTTTCAGGTTTTCTTTGAAGACAATATAGTTGCTGGTAATTCGTGGGCAAGCATAATGCTTCTACTTTTAAGGGCGACTATTCTACTTTATTTGGAAACATAAAGATTACAGGTGTCATCTGCGTTCACTTCCAACGCCTATATAATAGACAGCGTTCACTTAGTTGATTGCAAGACGAGCATATCATGTTAATGCTAAAATCCATATCCCTCATGCGAAGCAATCCTATGATAAAGTTGATGTGGGTATTAGATAGAGTTGAGTGTTATCGTATTATTTCTTTGTCAATGTACTGTAAAGCACTTTGGCAAGAATGGGTCAGTTTTATAGAGATGTTCGGTCGGATCGATTGCCCAGAACCTCATAGGCATGTTGTAAAAAAAAGTTACGAAAGAAAGATAACCTTTCTAAGGCTAAAACCTGAAATGCTATCCCACTGTTGACTGTGATATTCATAGCTAATATTCTTACCTCTAGGCAAGCACCTCATGTGATTAACGCAGACATTGCAGGTAGCTTTTCTGTCTCTAAATGTCTCATGCGCCGACCGCGAAAGACTTTGGCCTTGTAGTTACATGCTCACTGCAATTTTTTCTGTCTAGCGCCGAGCGCGACGCCTAGTAAACAACTTGCCATCGTAGTTACATGCTCTCTTTTATTTTCTCAATTTTTTCAATGTTTATTTGCAGGCAATTTATTTTGCCTGTTTTCTGGAATGACAGGATTGTTCCATCAAGTACTACCGCTTAAATAACACGTGGCCCAATTTATGTCCCGGGTCTATTGCCACATAAAATGCAGATTATACAACATACAAGTCCTACTTATGCTGGGGCCAAATTAATTTTTTATGCTCAATAGATCGTCCCGCTTAACTCGACTTACTCCCGTCGATATGTAAATCTTAAGGGAGTTTTATTATTTTATTGCGAACATATGTGCTTTATAATCTAATCATAAGTGCTCTCTATTTTAATAATGATTTTATAAAAGTAATCACGAAAACATGCCCGTGTCTTTCTAATATCAGCTCAGGAACGGCTAAATGACAATAAATTTTCGTTGAATTGGATTTTATTCACCAAAGCATAGATTTACTGAATTAATTATAGAGATTTTTCTTCTTTCCGTAGACATTGTAATAGAGAAATAACTTTTGCGTCGGGTTATTTCTCATCCAGTGTCCAGGTGATACAATTAAAAGAGAAATGCATTGCTTATGGCAGCTTCTCTGTAAAGCAACCAATAATTTGACAAGCTTTTCCCTGACAAGTTATTTCCTGGTAGAAAAAATGTTAGTTCTCGATGTATTTGCCTGAAACTAAAAGGAGTACAAGACAATTTTTTTAAATTTCTGTCATTTACTACACGAGAGTCCATTGATGGAATACCTTCTGAAAACAATTCTTTACTGTAGCTCTTCTCACAGTCACTATATATTACACGAATTTAGTCTTTACACAATGATAATATAGACTGTAGTTGTGTTTTTTTTTCTTAATCCCCCTTTGTGCTAAACTCGATTTCATTTATCTTTCACTTAAGCATACTGCATGTGATTGTTTCTGTGTGCAAAAAAGTATCCCAGTGTGCGTGTATTTCGGAGTATTATTGCAAGTTTTTCTCTGTGCTCTTTTCAAGTACAAAATTTTATTGATTTTCTTTCGCAACTTTGTGCTGCACTACTTGGCAGCGCTGCTCTCTCCTAAAACTTTTATAAGAGCAACGGACGTCAGCAGTATGTATGAAAATAATGGAATTAACGCAATGCCTTTGATGAGAAACAAGAATAACAACAACAAAATGAAAGTAAACTCTTCGATATTTTTTGAAATGACTCACACAGGAGTTAGAATCGAAATTGTGAAAAGGAACTGCTTGTCTCTCGTTGTTTAGTTTTGATTGTATTTTCTTTGAATGCGAGAGTATGTCTGTATATGTACGAATGAGTTTGTAATGAAATAACGGTATATAGTGTTGGTGTTGATAAATGCCAGGCGAATGAGTACGGTAAGGATAACAGTGGGCTGCGGAATTGAATATTTTCAGGCTACAAACTGCGGCTTATTGAAGGAAAACAAAACTTAGGCATTCTCATCTCATCATGTTGATGCTACAGTTGTTGGTGTTTATTAAAAAGCAAACATCCCTTGTGTAGGAAAATTTTTCCATCCCGTTACGCTTATTATTGTTGTTGTTTATGTTTTTGTTTTTTTTTCCTATTCTCATTGAATTTGATTTGCATAGAGATTTAAGTTGTTGGGCTTGTTGTTTGTGTGTGCTTTTTTTTATTGAAATGCCAGTTTGGTTTGATGGTAATTGTCCGTGTTTGTTTCGTTTGGGAACGAAGTTAAGGGAAAGCAGCCTATGGTACTCCCTATAGGGGAGTGCTTAAGAAATAAAACAAAATTTCTGTTCAATTATTTAAAAACACCTCAGCTTTCTTTTCATTGTCGACATTGTCGGTTCAGACTAGATAATGGAGGACCGAAGCTCCATTGCACTTATTAACTAACATGAGAACTGTCAACCATAAGTTAATTTCAATGGTAAAACTGTGGCCCACTTCAATTTTTTTAAAGCTACACCTTAATTAAAGATGTTCAACGCTCCGTTGAGGTGTCTATAGCTTAAACAATTAAAAAGGTTCATGATGTGGTCTTGGTCGATCGCCAATTAAAAGAGCAAAGATTGAGGGATATAGGCACCTCGCATTACTCAGTGATTTCAATTCCAAATAAGAAAACGTTTCGTAGGTTAAACTTTACTTTGCGCCTAATCAAACAGTGTAACAATTTCACAGCAGTTATTAACTGCAATATGGATGAGTTTTTTCACCGTTTAAATCAATCAACAACGAATATGCGGTCAATTTATAAAATTTCTATGGCAAAAACCCATGAATTAGGCCACAAAATACTTTCTCAAATCAAACCAGAAGAAATTGCTTGTCGTTAAGGTATTTGGCTTCAACGACAAGACCAGCGCACTAAGAAATTAGTTCAGACAGCCTCTATAAATCTCACTTTTTGAAAAATATAAAGCAATTGGAGTAATATTATACGACGTACGTAGACCTCAGTATTTTTTTTTTCGTTTAAAATATTATGGTTTTATAGACAAGTTCTTATATTTGCAATATTTCTTAATATTCAGATACATCAAAATTGTGTTCTATTTGCCTAAACCAAGGTAAATAATAAAAATTATTATTGCGTCAATATGCGTTCATGTGCGTTCACGGGCGTTTTCATGCGCCGGTGTGAAATATTGCCGTCTTTTTTAAATATATTTTCTATTTGTTTTAAAAACTGTCGAGAAAACTGATTGTAAGTTCCAGTCCGATTTTGCGAACACGGTTGCCGCTCTTTTGAATTATAAGAATTTAGGCAGAAAAAAAACCATAACCCCCTTTCTTCATACGGCTACTGTCATTACCCCTAGCATTTTGAATGACCATTTCGACGCCTCCGTTCTATAACATTCGTCGAAAAAGTGTGTTTTGAGTTATGAGCTCTCAAAGTTTTCACGCGACATACGACTATATGTGTATTCTAAGAAGATTTTTCCCTATAACTTTGGAACGGATCGACGCATCTTAACCATATTTTGACAGTATTTAAGTTGGAGAACGTAGAATTGAAAAATTCAAGAACATTAAAAACGTTCTAAGTGTTATAGAATGGAGGCGTAGATTTGACGTCTTTTGACGTGTATTCGAGGTTGACGTAGTGTAGTAGGTAGTGTGCTTATTAGATGAAAGCCTGTGATTCAAGACGATTTCCCTCCAACGATCCTCTGGGTAAGAGTAAATAAATTAGCAATGAAAAGTTTCTCAAATCGATAGTTCGAAGTTAAACCCCTGCCATTTGTGGAAAAAAATTACGTGGTTTGAGAAACTAGGTTGTAGTCCTGACTATGAGGTTGTAATAATCAATTAAGTGTCAAAATAAAGTTCTGAACGAAATGTTTTCTCTGTATTACGAGCCTTAGCTAGAGGAGCTACTAGCTGAACATAGTTAAAGACCAGTTTGGTCACTGGATAGAAGTGGAATTTAGTAGCTTCGTCGCCGCAAAAATGTTTACAGTTGTACATGATTTTTTTTCACATGTCACGAAGTACAACTGATTTTTATTTTAATTTTGAAGTTAAAAAGATTTCGTATCATAAACCTTACGTATGCCGTTGATGCTTAGAATTCATGAATGCCTTCTTGGCCTATGAACTTTGCAATGTTTCTTTTGTGTGTACATTTTTCGAGTTCCTCTCTACATGCCGAGAGAGTAAATATGAGGTTGTACGTACGTGTTCATGTATTTTTTTGAGTGTGTCTATGCTGTACGTGTCATATCATGGTATCTGAGTGCTTCCGTGTTTCCATCAAGTCATAACATGAAGACGAAGCCATTGCCACAGTCATTGTCTTCAACATAACCGTACACACATTGGTAATGATGATGACATTGTTAAAGGCAAGAAAAATTCGAAAAAGAAGAAGAATATCTTGATGTTTTTATTGCTCGAATGCGGTGTCAGTAATGAGGTATTCTTTGTTATTTTTGAAAAAAAAAGCTGAAAAAAACTCCCGCAAATAAAAAATTCTTTGAAAATTAAAATGAACAGCTACTATGATAACCGTGTATGGAAAGATTAAATATAAAATTTCATAATATTTTAGCCGGTAGTAAAAACATCAACACATTGATCTTGGTGATGCTCGAAAGGAAATTGCGCCTACTTCCGTTGCTACAACCAACAACAACAACAGCAATAGCAATAAAAAGTGTTAATATTTAACGCTTGTCATTATTAACGCCTCGTCATGTCATCAAACGTTGCTAACAAATATTCCCATCATATATGCCCTGTTGTTACCTCTTGGATACTCTACATCATTACCCTTCTAATGCCAGCATAGAAGTACTTCAAATGCCAGCGTAGCAGTTCTCCTAATGCTTTTATAATTTCTTTACACACGCCAATATCACGTTTAATAAACATTGACTCTCTCAGGGCTAATGGGATTTGAAGTGAATTTGCGAATATTTTTAGCACAATGACAGGCAGTACGTACAAGTGTGTAACGTTCAGATCTGATAAATCTTTGTGTAAAAATTGAAATTAATTTTTAACGATTTGATTTGAGATTTCAAAGTAAACGAATATAATTTATTACAACTAATTTCGGCAAGTTTTTATTGCTACTGCTACTGATATTGTTTCTGCTGCTGTTTATCTTAAATTTAAATTTGCAACATTTTATTGGCATTTAACCTTACGCCTCATTTAACGTGAAATTAATTTTTATTGTTTGAATTTTAATAACCTCCTTAAATTACTTATAAAAAGCCACGACAATGGAAGACCAAAAGCAATGCTTTCAGTGCTTAAACTACCAGAGAACATTAAGAAATATTTTAAGATTCCTAAAATTCGTTTCCTTTATTATTGGATTTTGAAATTTAATTAAAAATTCTAGCCGGTAATGTTGTTGAATATTTAATTAGGAATCTTAGTCGTGTGTGAATGGCCTCAAGCAAGGGAGCTTTTAAAGAAGAAAGAAAAGTACGACGTACAGCTTACAGACCTTATAAAGGGTCTGCCAAATAACCTTTTTTTTTTTAAATGCTTTAAAAAAAACTACAGAATATTATTTCAAATGTCTTTTTTTATTTGAAAGTACAATCCTTCCGGTTAATAATGGAAAATAAGTTCATTCAAATGGCTGCATCGGCTGGCCATGCAGTAGCCTACACGATCGGTCCAATTTTTAAGCACATTATCGATTGTGTGCAGCTGTATTTCACCAATGGCTTCACGAATATTGTCCTTTAAAGCGTCAATTGTCTCTGGCTTGTCGGCGTAACACTTATCTTTGACGGCACCCCACAAATAATAATCCATCGGTGTCAAATCGCAGCTCCGAGGTGTCCAAACGACATCAGCTCTTCGGCTGATAATGCTATCTTCAAAAACAGGGCGCAAAACATCGAGTGTAGCTTCGGCTGTGTGGCACGTAGCTCCGTCGTGTTGAAACCAAATGTTGCCAATATCCTCCTCTTCAATTTTTGTGAACAAAAATTCGTTCAACATGGCCCGATAACGATCGCCATTGATTGTAACGGCCACTCCTTGTTCATTTTCGAAGAAAAATTAGCCAATTATGACTCTGGACCAAAATCCGCACCAAACAGTGACTCGTTTTGGGTGCGTCGGCTTTTCAATGTATGCGTGCGGGTTTTCTGTGCCCCAAATGCGACAATTTTGCTTGTTTACATACCCGCCTAGATCAAAATGAGCTTCATCTGAAAAGATGATTTTTTTTTTTGGCAAAATCGGCATCTTCTGTAAGTCGATCGCAGGCCCACTTAGCGAAGCGAAAACGCATTGGATGGTCAATTGGCTTCAACTCCTGAACCAATTGGGCTTTGTATGGCGTCATACCAAGGTCTTTGTGCAAAATTCGTCTCAATGATGTCTCCGATAGGTTCAATTGTTGAGAACGACGGTGAATTGATGTTGATGGCGCTTCACGCACACTTTTTGCCACAGCAGCAATATTCTCGGGTGTACACACTGTTTTTGGCTTTTGACGCTTTGGTTTATCGATGAGCATGCCAGTTTCTTTCACTTTTTTCACAAGATAACGAACATACGGAGCTGACGGTGCTTCTCTTCTTCTGAAATCCGTACGCAATTTTCGCACACATTCTGCAACATTACCATGATTTTCAAAGAAAATGTCGCAATATTTCCCAGCGTTGTTCAAGCGTATACACAACCATATTCGTTCAGCGGAAGGATAAAACTAATTATCTGTCAAATCAGACATGAGCTAAGTGTTACCATTCACGAAATAAGCACTAGTTGAAAAAAAACGTTAGATGGTGGACCCATTATATACAGTCCGTTAGGAAAAGGGATAGAGTGTAACAATCACATAAAGTCGTCGTATTCTAGTGAATAGTAAGTTGGCTTATTAGACGTGTGGCCATGTTTTAACCTCTGGCTCAGATATCGTGACCGAAACGAAATACGAGAAAAATATTTCTTCAGCGACTTCATCCCAATAGATTTCTGGCAAATACTTTGAGAGTAAATAAAATTACCATGAAATGCTTTTCAAATATCTGTCGTTCGAAATCGACTTTAAACTGTAGGTCCCGCCATCTTATTATATATAAAAATGAATGTGTGTTTATTTGTTTGTGGGTTTGTTTGTTTGAAGTCTTTAGACGGCTAAACGGCTGAACCGATTTTCTTGAAATTTTAGCAGTACCTCCCTATATGTCTGAAAAGAACTATAGGCTACTTTTTATTTTAAAATTTCAAGTAGGCGAGGTGCCACGTCCACATACCCAATAAGTATTTAATGGCGCATATCTCATAAACTGCAACAGCTAGAGTCCTTAAATTTTGTATGGACGACTTTGACGTATATATGAACACAATGGGCGGATTGGCTATGGTGGGCGTGTCACCTCCCATAGTCTGTATATATAAAAACGAATGTTTGCTTGTATGTACCTCATAGAATCGTAAACTACGCATTTGATCATGTTATGATCTTTAGCGAAGTTGTTGCGCATGAGCCGGGGAAGCCTAAGTTGGTATGACCAATATCCGATAGGTGGCGCCACTGAAAATTACTTAAAATCAATTAAATCGTAAACTGTGCATTCTTTAACAAAGTTGTTGCGCATGAGTCGACGGAGGTTAATGCGATTAATTTCCGATGAATGGCGTCACTGAAAAGTATGCAAAATGAATGACAAGCAGTTGGTCGACCTACACCTCAAGTACGGAAGAAAATTGCATTACAAGCCTCAGAATCAGACGAGCATTGAGACTGGAAAATCTTCGAGTATATGACGCTGAGATCCGTTCGCTTGAAACACTTGAACAACGAGAAGTGAGGTTAGAAACTGATCGAATGCGTACTACTCAGGCCTGTTCATCTGAATCAACAGGACAACGGGAAACAGAATCAATAAAATGATTCAAAATTAATTGGACATTTGTGTAATGTCTTTCCTCCAAATTTATTTTTGTTGGTGGCGCAGCATCACGCGCTGGGTACAACTAGTTCATGTATACAATTAACACACACAACATGGGTGGTGTGAGAAGCTAGGTTGTAATCCAGCCTATAGGTTTGAAATGACCAATTAAGTAAGTGAGGAACAATTATTGAGTTACAGGGCATAGATATTCCGATTGTCTGTATTAAATTGGAGACTATCTAATTGTCTTACAGGGAAGAGGCTCAATCTAATTGGCAGCAAGCGGGTGCGTACTATATTGCTAGAGTCTACTGGACATGTACATATAGGTAAAAGGCCGACTGACTTCTCTCCTTAAATCACATGGGCATTCTTCGCACAGTAACGATTCTCACGAGGCAATGTTGTTTTGTTAGGTACATATGCTGAATGACTTCACATTCCCGCAAATAAGCTGTATTTCTTAGGAGAAGGAAGGGATTGCCTTCCACTTTATGGGTCAATGCAAAAGATTTATTTTGAACTTGATATGGTTTGCTTTAAGAAATGTTTGATCATCGGGTTGAATATTGATTGTGGTATTATAATGACCCTAAATGCTGACCTAAGTGAGACCTCTTGTTTGAAGGGGTGCTGCCACCTTACCTAACCTTGCCTCTAGGGAATGTTTGACTCACTGGTGCGATATTGATTGTGGTGTAATTTCTTAGTAATTACACCTACCTAACCTTGCCTACATACAAGTCATTCTGTGAAATGAGTTGTGAGTTGTTGTTCTACTTTGCCTGCGCTTCCTGACCCTTCTACAGTTGTCTCAATTAGTGGTAATATAGTCAGGCAACTTCCTGAATAGATTGCTTAGGATTATTTGATATAGAAAAAAGTGAAAGAAACTGGCATCCTCATCGATAAACCAAAGCGTGAAAAGCCAAAAACAGTGCGTACACTCGAGAATATTGCTGCTGTGGCAGAAAGTATGCATGAAGCGCCATCAACATCAATTCACCGTCGTTCTCAAAAATTGAACATTTCGGAGACATCATTGAGACGTATTTTGCATAAAGACCTTGGCATGACGCCATACAAAGTCCAATTGGTTCAGGAGTTGAAGCCAATTGACCATCCAATGCGTTTTCGCTTCGCTAAGTGGGCCTGCGATCGACTTACAGAAGATGCCGATTTTGGCAAAAAAAAAATTGGTTTCAACAGGACGGTGCTACGTGCCACACAGCCGAAGCTACACTCGATGTTTTGCGCCCTGTTTTTGAAGATCGCATTATCAGCCGCAGAGCTGATGTCGTTTGACCACCTCGGAGCTGCAATTTGACACCGGTGGACTATTATTTGTGGGGTGCCGTCAAAGATAAGTGTTACGCCGACAAGCCAGAGACGCTTTAAAGGACAATATTCGTGAAGCCATTAGTGAAATACAGCTGCACACAATCGATAATGTGCTTAAAAATTGGACCAATCCTGTAGAATACTGCATGTCCAGCCGAGGCAGTCATTTGAATGAAATTATTTTCCATTAGGGTGCCCTGGTAGTCTAGTGGGTAGTGTGCTAGACTATTAGCGTGAGGGTCGTGGGTTTGATTCCCACCAGAGACTCTGGTCTGTGACACTACACCGAGCACATAGTCAAGTTACTTCGCTCGTATATAATTAGGATATAATTTGTAATTGTATTGTAATTAATAAATAAATAAATAAATATTTTCCATTACTAACCGTAAGGATTGTACTTTCAAATAAAAAAAGAAATTTGAGAAAATATTCAGTAGTTTTTTTTAAAGCATTTTCAAAAAAAAAATTATTTGGCGGACCCTTTATTAGGTGTAGTCAGTCAGGATTCTCACACCACTTATGTTGTGTGTGTTAATTTTCTACATGAGTTTAAAGTCGATTCCGAACGACAGATTCTTAGGAAAAATTTCGTTCATTCGATTTTATTTATTCTCAGATTTTTGACCAGAAATCTGCTGAGGGGAAGTCGCCGTTGAAAATGTTATTTTTCTTTATTTCGCTTTGTTTGAGATTTCTGACCTGTGATTTAAAACGAGAACTCATGCCTAATAAGCCAACACACTACCTACTGGACTACGGTAACTTTATAAGTTCTATACCATAAGTTATGCTCAATTGTTTTAAGGCTGAGTTTGCTTATTTTTGTAACAAACTCTAAACCAATTAGTGGTTTTTGCAGTGAATCACAGGCAATATTGCAATGGTGTTTTAATTACTCAATATAAATGGATACACTAATTTCTTTAATAAGCACCTTTGCCCTTTACTGTACTCGCTCGAGAAGCCTTTAAATAGTTATCAGCTCAAAACACGGGAGTTGCATTCCATATTTGAACGGATATAGTTGTTGTAAATAATAAAGTGACTAGATTGGTGGAGAAGGGTGGAGTTTTCTGCAGGAACGCATGAAGACGCATGTGAACGCATATGTACGCATAATGACGCAATAATAATTTTTTATTGTTTACCTGGGTTAGGTAAATAGAACATAATTGTGACGTTTCGGAATATTAAGAAAAATTGCAAAATGAAAGGACTTGACTATAAAAACACTCGTGGTACTTGAATGCTTCTTAAGACACTTTAAAAAAAAGTGCTGCTTTCAGAGAACATTGCAAGTGGAATTGCTATGCAAAGAACATCAAAAGCAATAAATTTAACAAGAAAATCTCTTTTTGTTTTTTACTTTGTTTATCATTCTTTTCTGAGAACATGTCTTCTGCTGTATTTCGAATTTCTTTGCTTATGGGGAAATAAAACTTTTCAATTCAGTTTTATTTCTCTCAGTTTAGTTTTATGCTCATAAACAGTTTTCTTGTTGTTATCCATTTCACGAAAAAGTGTTTCTAATTAGTTTAGAGGCGATTTGAAATTGAGTCCGTGTTTATGACTTTTCTGTGAGAGACAATCACAAAAACAAAAAGAGACAATAACTCCAATAAGAGAGTTTAAAAATACAAGTTCACCTAAGGCCAAATGGCAAAATAAAAGGTAAGAAATTTGAATTGTAAAAGCATTAAGAAAAAGAGAGCAAGAAAGAGAGAGGACAAGAAATAGATTCTCTATGGTTCCAGCATTATAATTTAAAGGGAGGAACCAAACAAATTAAAAACACACACATACCAAAGAGGAAATGAAAGAGAGCAGACATTATCTGGTGTATTGAAATTGCATTTAATTTAGTCTCGTCCACATGGCGCCATTTACTCCTTTGGTTTTCTTGTTGCTCAGTCGTTTGGATTTCGTGATAGTCTTTCGCTGCTGTTGAACTGCTGTTGTCCCAACTGTTGTCGTTGTGGTTTATTTTTTTCTTTTTCACAAATACTACTCCAGTACTACTAAAGAGCGAAATGTTTTAATTTTAATAATGACTAGAACAACATAATGAATTAAATATTCATTAGAACCCAAAAACAAAACAGTGTGTTGAATAGAGTAGAATATATATATATATTTTTTTTTTGTTCTCTGTCTGTGAATCCTGTTTTGGAGCTCATTTATTGCCTTTTTTTATAGATTTGCCTCATATTTAAAAAGCAATTCATTTATTGTTTATGTTTTTGTATTTTTATTGCAGTTGTTATAACAAAAGTTTATTAAAAACAAATTATACAGGACATCGTAGTTCTCCTCCCCCTTTTTGGTTTATTTTTTTAAATTTATTTGTGAGCACTTTTTGTTAACAATTTTGTTGTTGCTGCAAAACTTTTGATTGCCCACTAAAATGTGGTGGATTTAATTTAAATCGAAAACAAATGTTGAGTTAGGAAAAAGCCATTAGCGTTTCATGCTGGTCGAATCAAAAAACCCAACAATGGTGTCACAAGATCTGCTTAGTTTTATACAGAGCACCGTAGCGGAAAGAAAAGGGCATCGTACTATTGCTATTAAACTAATTAAATAAAAAAACTTAAAAGTTTTATGTAAAGATATGCAGAACATTTTACTTCTTATTGTTGTCATCAACAGCTTCTTTATTACTGAGATTGTACGATCTATGAAGTCGGTGTAGTCTAGTAGGTAGTATGTTGGCTTATTAAATGTAAAGCTTCGGTTCAAACCCCAAGTCAGACATCTCTAAAAAAAACTTCGAGCAAATTATAAATCCTGGCAAAGCAAAACTCAGTGACCCTTCTTTAACCATAAAAAGTCTAGTTTGAAAGACACAAAGTTATGTAGAGTGTATGAGTAGGAGCCGTAGTCTAATAGGTAGAGTTTTGGCTTATTAAACTTGAGGCCATGGTTCAAAACCCAGCAAGATATCTCGAACAAAACAAAAATATAAAAAAATATTTCTTTGGCGACTTCCTCCCAGAAGATTTCTGGCAAAAACTCTGAGAGTAAATAAAATTTGCCATGAAAAGCTTCTCACAAAAATGTCTTTCGGAGTCGACTTTAAACTGTAGGTTCCGACACTCATGTATAAATTTAACACACACAACATAGGTGGTGTGAGATACTAGACCGTAATCCTGACTGAAGAGTTGTAAAGACCAATTATTTATGTATGTACGATCTATTGTACTTCCATCCGACTTTATTGAGTATGTTACAATCTTTCTCCTCTATTTAAGGCTGCAGCTTGGTGTTAACAATTACAATTCTGTGCCACGAACCTGGTATTTCTTTTTCGGATGCATTATGAATGCAGATGTGGAATGTGTTCCGATGAATGATTCATTTTCATTGTTACAGAATCTACATATTGGACTCGTAATTACCCCCATTCTGTATACCTGTGACCCAAATCTCTAGTAGCTTGCCAAAAGATCGGTTACCAACCTTAGAATATTTCTAAAATCTCTAACTCAGGTCTCCTTTTATTGTAATTTCTCAACAAAAGTGTTGAATGCCTCAAATCCACTTACTTTGAGAAAAGTCCTTACCTCTCATTACATTCCCTTTAGTTAAGCATACTTTTTCAAAAATTAGCTGTACTCCACAGAAGGCCGTGGCAATTTACCTCCTTGCTTTGGTCATCTGCTTGCTCATTGCCAAGAGTTCCCATATAATGTGGGAATAAGCAGCGGGGTAATTTTGTTTTGCCGCCAGACTTTATCCTTAATTTAACCTCATAACAGCCGAGTGTTCTAATGGCGGTCTGATTGTCAGATAGTATTGCTATGTGTTGTCTTTTGTACCTACCAATACAAGTTGAATTGAATATTTAAATTGTCTTAACTTTTGTGCAATTTTTTTTATAAATTTGTTTCTCGTTATTTACATTTAAATTTGATTAGTTTTAATTAAATTTTTAATAAAATATATGTGATCTTGTACAATGATCCACTGACTAAAGTTTTTTATCACAGAACGTTGAAGGACAATTAATACTTTTTAGCGATTTATTTATTTATTTTTTTGTTATTTTATTTAATATGGATTTTATTTTAATATATTTTTTAATTATTTTTATTAAATTTGCTGTTATTTATTTACTTGATATTTTATTATTTTTTTTATTGCTTTTTTAACACATTTTTCGTAGTAACGTTTCACTGCACTCTACAATATTACTTTTCAGTTGCTTATTTTTTATTTCATTTATTTTAATTTTTTACTTTTCTTTAAAATTTTTAATGTGTTTATTTCATTAAAGTGTTTAATCGAAAATTTTTTATTTTAAATTAAAATTTTTTTATTTCTTTTAATTTTTGTAATTTTTTTTATTTTTATTAATTTTTTTATTTTAAATAATTCCTTAAATTTTTGAATTATAGTTTATAATCGGATATTTAAACAATTAATTTTATTTATGCATTTTTTTATGTAAATTTATATTTTAATTACATTTTATAGGCGTAGCTTTAATGACGTAAAATTTTTAAATAATTTTTCATGTTTTTATATTTCATTTATTATTATCATTAATTTTTTTTTTTAATTAATTAAAAAATTTTTTTTTTATATTATTTTCACATTTTTGTTAATTATTTTTTTATATTTATTTTTCCGACCAGAATTGAATTTTGTTTGACATGTTTTTTAAAAGAGAATACACAAAAAAACATTTGTTTTGTAATCCTAAATTGAATAAAATAAACAATTTTTACTTTCATTCATTCATTCATTGTTATAAACATGTTGATAAGCAATGTTGCAGACACCATAAAATTTTCTCCATAATAAATTGCTTTTCATTTTTTTTATTTAATTTTTTTAACCAATTTTACTGTTATTTCTTTGTTATTGATTTATTTGGTTTAAATTTTCACTATAAAATTAATTTTTTAGTTCCTTTTTAAACTTTTATTTTAGATCTTTCCTATATTTACGTTTCATCGTTACAAAAAAAAAAAAAACAAACACCACGAAATCATTGTTTAAGCATCGTAAAATTTGTTTAAAACACAAAAGCATTTGACATTTTACAACAACCCCCTTCAGTGAAAATGATGGTTGCATAGCAAGACAACGAAAAAATAACAACTGCCGCCAGCAGGCTGATAAACAAACCATTCAAGCAGACGTTAATACTAGACAAGCATACACTAACACCCCCCTTACAGCGTGCTTACGCGTACACAAAATTGAATGCAATGTAGTCAACCACCATCTAGGGGTAGTTTTTTATAGCAAGTCTTCTTGTTGTTGCTGTTGTTGTATATTTTATTACACTTACTACGTACAACAACAAAATAACACACTTGAACTACGCCAACACCACCGCTTTAGCAATCATACAACAAATGAAACACAAAAAAAGAAAAAAGAAAGCAAAACAAAACAAAAAAACCGGCGAAAAAGTGAAACGAAAAACGTACAACAACTTTGTACAACGAAATTGTACAAAAGCAAAAACAACAACAACGATTATTTGAGAATTTTGTAAATAATGAAAGAGTCACTGAAATACGCTTCTACAATATGTGTTTATACTCATGCATATACTCATGCATATATACATATGTATGTATATTACACTAACACAATTAACAATCAATATAACTTTACAGGCGCTACTTCTCCAGCCGGCACCGAGGGTGCAAAGGAGACCCAGCAGGACAGCCCTTTCCTGAATCCTTTCCGGAGGGCTTCGAGGTTACTCCACTCACCACCGCTGAAGCAGAACGGCGAGAGATCTCGCTCGTCACCACCGGAGTTACAGAGGAGCAAAGCTCCTGAAAAGGAGGTGGATGATTTCACCAAGCTAGGCGACAGAATCTCGGAACTCGTCGAGATGATGGGCGGAGGAAGGAGGTCCATCCACCAAGCGATGCGCGATTTAGTAGCTTCTATATCGTCATTATACCAGCAAGCCGCTAAGGATAAAGTTGCGGAACAGGAGGTAAAGGTCAGAACCAATGACAGAAGCACACAGACGATCATGCAACAAGGGACACCTTGTGCTTCCAAAAGGCAGAGGGATGAATTGGAAAAACCAAGGAGAACACCTCCAAAGAAGACCAGGACAACCCGTCCTCGTGGACTAGTCAAGCCTGCCACTGAGGTTAGGAATAGTGACTCGCCTGGGCGACCAGCAACTGCTACGAACCAGACTGTGGTAGTGCCCGCAGCAACAGAGGAAAACACCCAGGAGCACAATGATTGGATCGTGAAAACAAGGAAGCGCAGAAAACCTCCAAGACCAGACGCAGTGATAATAAAGCCAACCGAGAAACTATCGTTTGCGGACATTCTAAGGAAGGTAAGGAATGCCCCGGAGCTTAAATCAGTTGGCGAGGATGTCCAGCTTGTGAAGAAGACACAAAGGGGCGAAATCCTTCTGGAGTTTAGAAGATCGGCAGAGGTGGCTACGGAGATGCACCGTTCTAAGCTAAGGAGCTTATTGGCCGAAGAGATAGAGGTCAGAACAATAACTGAGGAGGCTACATTCGAACTCAGATACCTGGATGAAGTAACAACTGAGGAGGAAATAATCGCCGCATGGAGGGACCAAATCGGGGAAATACAACCGTCGGCTCTCAAGACGATCAGGAACGTTCCAGGAGGTACTAGGACGGCGGTAATCGCAATCCCTATGAAGCTGGCAGGCAGGGCAGAGGAAGTTGGTAAACTGCGTGTAGGGTGGACAGTTTGCCGCTTACTGAGAAAGGTAACCCCAAGGAGATGTTACAAGTGCTTGCAGTTCGGGCATGTAGCAGGAAAGTGTAGCAGTAATAGTGACTGGTCCAAACACTGCTTCAAATGCGGAGGGCAAGGTCACATTGCCAAGGCTTGCGACCGTGACCCTCACTGCCTTCTTTGTAGAGGCGATCCGAACGCGGATGCGAAGCATATCACGGGAGGACATAAATGCGCACACTATCTAGCGGCACGACGGAAGTTGACATACTCAGGTAAATGAGAGTCCTGCAGTTGAACTTGAACCATTGCGAAGCGGCGCAGGAGCTACTTAAACAGACGGTGCGGGAGCAGAGGATAGACTTGGCAGTACTGAGCGAGCACTACAGAGCACCTGAAAACCAACGTTGGATAGCCAGCAAATGCAATAGGGCTTCGATGTGGTCCTGTGGTAAATTCCCAATGGGAAATGTCGACGACAGGTGGGAGAGCTTTGTGAAATGCACCGTTAATGGGGTACATTTCTTCAGCTGTTATCTTCCCCCTAGCCTATCAATAGAAGACTATAGACGCAGAATAGATGACATCGTTAAGGAAGCAAGGCACGTGAGACCTGTGGTAATTGCCGGGGATTTCAATGCTTGGGCTGTTGAATGGGGCTCGGCATTCACTAATCCAAGAGGAGAATGCCTACTCGACGCACTTGCAACATTGGATGTTGTTTTACTTAATAGTGGTGATAGGGATACATTCTCGAGAAAAAGAAAAACTGTATTGAATAATTTCAAACAAATGTATAACATATGTTGAGGGGTCCCCGTAAGTAGAGTAAATTTGTATGTTGTTGTTATTGTTCAGTACTAAACTTTTAACTGCACAATAATTTTGTTAAACAAAATAAACATCAAATTACATATACAACAGACGTATGCAGCGCATACATTTACAGTGGTGGTGATTATTGTTAAATGCATAGACATGCATAGACATGCAATTGTAATTATGATTTTAAAATCTCCACATTAATTTGCACAACGAATGGTGCTTTGTAGGAATTTTCTTTTGAATTGCATAAATTGGTGACACACTGACAGCTTGTTGGTGCAATAAGAGAACAAATAAAAATTTAAAAAAAAGAAAATTTATGTGGCGATATATCAGAGCAAAGTTTTGAAACGAAAAATATTTTCAAATTTTTCAAAAATTGAGTTTTAAATCGTTGCAATGGCTAACTTGTATGAAACAGTACAGTTTAAAGTCAATAGAACCTTAAATTTTACTAAAACTTCTCCACGACATTGTACAACAACTGAAGACAACAAAATTCTCTCCCTTCTATACAGGAAACCTTCTTCTCCATGTGTGTCTCAATCAAAAAGTGCTAATAATTGAACCCGAAATTTATTTTTTGATCAAAAGATACTGATCTAAGGGAAACATATTTTACTACCCCACAATGGTCTCCTTTTATAGCTAGAATAGCTAACGGCAACCCGATTTTCATTAATGCTTTAACCGTAGATCGAGCCTTAAAAAAACTTCATTATTCTAGGTTATGTATCACGTTTGATACATACTTGTAGTACATGGAATTGTCACGATTGTTGATAGATTTTGCTAAAAAAAATTTAATATTTGAATTCATTTTAATAAAACTATTTATTTACTATTCTAACATTTTATTATCACTTTGATGAAATTTGCGCCAAAATTTTTGACATGATGTACATTGGCATGGTTTTTTACATAAAAATCAAGCACTTCATGTCAGCTTGGTTTTATTTCATTCTAAATGGTAATAATTTGACATCTAGCACCCTGCTTAGTGGCGATTTATAAGTTTCCAATTGCTTAGATAGGAGAGTTTATTGTCACTCGCATCAGTAACTCTCTCAGTTGAGGGCTGGCTTAAACCTGATGGTACAAACCATTGTTATATTTCGTTAGAAATATTTGTCAACGTCATGAGAGGTAAAAAAGTTTCCCGTTGCAATAGAACATCGTTTATGTCAATAACAATGCTCTCTCCTTGATTCCTCTCTGGTTTCCCGGATACGGGTTTAACCAAATACTGGTGTAAGTAGTTGCTACACACGTATTGTGTACTTGAATCTAAAACTGCCAATTCAACTTCGGTGGACCAAGAAATATATAACGACCATCAAATTCAATTAGTTGCTAATATACAGCGACAAAATTAAATATAAGCAGAAAAGGTAATAAAACAAAACAAAAGGAAAGGAAAGAAAACATAAATCAATACCAAGCATTACTCCGTAAATCTCTTTATGAAGCTTGATTTATATAAATATCCTTAAATAAATTTCCCTAACAATCACTGTAAGTATTCCATCATTAAGTATCAAATTTCAATTAAAATCGCTGGAGGTAATTTTCATTTTCCAAAATAAAACCAAAAAGTTTTTGAATGCTGTTGCTAAAAACCTTTAATTTGAGATGAAAATATACCAAAAAGGAACATAAAAACATAAGGATCATTATTTAAATATATTTTCTTAAATTTTCTTACCTTTTAGGCGAACAAAAAATTAAATTTTTAAAAATCTTAAAAAAAGGATATATGGGCTGCTCTGAAAGTATGACAGCTAATCCCAAACTATTTATAGAGTATTATTTCTTATACAATACTACAAGTGGTGTGATAAAAGTTTTATGAAAATGGTTAAAATTTTCTAACAAAAAATTAAGATAAATATTTTTTTAGAAAAAAAAACCTTTTCATTCGAATTTCTAAAAAGGCTTTAAGCATGATTATTAAATGTTGCAAGACTTTCAACTCATTTTTCGAAAAGGCGTAATAGGTGTAAATATATCATTATCAAAGCGAATGATTCTTTTATCTCATACGTACGTAGTTGACCGAAATATTATCATCTGTGATAAAACATGGGACAAAACACCTTTTTCTAATGTTTGTCTGTCACGTGAGATAAATATGAGAGGAGCAGTAAGAAAGACTCTACAACATTTCAGGAAACAGCTGCTTGCAATCTGCGTGAAAATTGGTAATATAAAATAATGTATCATTTTTGATACAAAGCTCGATCTACGGATAAGTGAATCGAAAGGAACAAAGTAAAGTTAGCCCTCTCAACCACCTCAGCAGTCAATGAGCAAATAGTAATACTGTTAACATACATACATAATTGGTCATTACATCCCATTAAACAGGGTTACAACCTAGTTTCTCATACCACTTATGTTGCATGGGCTAATTTTATACACGAGCGGCGGGACTTACAGTTTAAAGCCGACTTTGAACGCAAGATTGTTTGAGAAACTCTTCAATACAATTTTTTATTTACTCTCAGAGTATTTTGCCAGAAATCTTCTGACAGGAATTCACAGAAGAAAGATTTTTTCATTCTTCAGTTTGTTGGTAATGTAAAGACCTGAGGTTTGAACCTGGGCCTAACGTCCTACGTACTAGACAACGGAGATTTGACGGCCTATTTCTACACATTTTTAAAAAGGTTTCTTGGTTAATTTCCAAATTTCGTTAAAATGTTAAAATTAAAATGAATGTGATTATATTTATATGTAACTGCAATCCTTGTGGAGATGTTAGGATATGTACAGAGATATACTTGAAGCAATATGGCTTATTGTAGTCGCCATATGCTGTACTTGGTGCACTAGGTCATTGGCGCATATGATCCATTCGTAACATACTTAAAAAAATTAATTAATTTCTACACATCTTAGTTCGAAGGCGTCTAAAGCCGAAAATTGCATGAAAAAAATTCCAATAAGAGGGCAACAAATTTTGGCAAACATATAAACTGTCTGCTATAGAGTGTCGGCCTGAAAAACTACATGCGATAATGGTGAACCTGGTTACGTACAACTTCCGGAACTAGAACAATAAATTATGCTCTTTGAAGTTGCCATAGTCTAGTAGGACTTAGACGTGCGGCTACGGCTCCAACTGTTATATGAATTGGTATCATCGTCAATACAATAATTGGGGGTCATCGCTAAAGATGACTATTCGATGATTATGTTGCTCGAACGGGACACCCATTTGAATAAAAAGAATTTTATTATTTGCAGGGTAGTCGCCGTAGTCTAGTAGGTAGTGTGTAGGCTTATTAAATGTGAGGCCGCGGTTCAAACCACAGGCCTGACATCTCCCACAAAAAGAAATATGAACAAATATTCTTTCGTCGACTTCCTCTCAGCAGATTTCTGGCAAAAAATCTGAGTAGAAAATAAAATTGCCATGAAAAATGGCTCAGAAAAATTCTGTCAGTCGAATCGACTGTAGGTCCTGCCGCCACTCATGTATAAAGTTATCGCACACAGCATAAGGTCGTAATCCTGATGAGGGGATGTAATGACCAATTAGGTATGTATGTTAGACTCAATGCAATTAAATTTTGGCCCAACTTGGACAAAGGATTTCATGCTATTCTGGCAGAACACGGGCGCATCTAGGTGTACCTTATAACTGTTTAAATAAAACATTCCACTTTAGTATTCCAACTAGAGACATCTGGTCTGGTTCCCAATGGGAAAAATTGGCAGATTTCTGGCAAAAAATCTGAGAGAGAAATGAAATTGCCATGAAAAAGTTTCTCCAAAAATTGTTGTTCGGACATACAACATAAGTAGCGTGAAAAGCGTTATCCTGATTGAATAGTTGTAATGACCATTGTTTATGTAAGTATATGAACCTCCAATAACTTTCATTTCAATCAAGAAAACCTTTGGTATGATTTTCAAATTATATTTTCTATCCTCTTCTGTACCACTGTGATGTGGTTTTCTATATATTGTAAGAAGGAACAGAATTTGATAGAAATAAAGGAAGAAAAACATGTTGAGTCGTTAATAAGGGGTGGTGTATATGGAATAAATGAAATGTATGTGTGTATGCATGTGTATAATCATGAGTATTTACATGTCAGTCTAGTTTTCACTCTGTTTATATGTATGTGCCGTTAAACATGAAATGCTACATCACAGAGGGTTGCTGTTTGCCTAAACATGTATTGGAAAATACGTGTATTGTCAAAATGATTCCTTGTATTGCAATATAGGTGTGTGTATGTGTCGGTGAGTGAGAGTGAAGAGTTTGTGTTTTTACTCTCTTTAGCAATCTTCAGAAAGTTCACATTTTCAGCAAATATTAATGCCAAGAGAGCAAAACAACGTAAAAAAGAGAAAACAATGTTTTGTTTTTGTTTTTCTTTCTTTGTGATGTTGTTACTTCAATATGTTTTGAAGTTAACAATGACGATGACGATGATGAGTCATTGCTATACATTGTACAGGGATTTTTCACCAGGTATATGCTGCAGCTGTATGTGTAAGAGATGGAGGGACAACATAAACAGTGGATGTGTGCGTTGTTTAGTTAAATGTAGTAAACATTGTTAGATTTTTTCTCATGTTTAAATATCTGATTACATGTTTTTGTACATGTTTTTCTTTCTATTTTTTTGGCGTATTTCAGACAGACTGTTGTATGTTGTATTTGTATAGGATTTACTAATGATTTCCTTTATTTTTACATACGTGTTCAAAAATTTGTTTGAATTTCCCTTATAATTCCAATTCATTCTAAGCATTGTGTTATCCTTAAGCAAATTAAAGCGTATGAGTAAGTAAAGAAACTTTGAAAACGTCTTAAAGTTTTCCTAGAAACAAATAAAATTTCCTTGTATTAGAGACTTCATTTCCAAAGAGAGGTTCATGCTAAACAGATCATGTACCATCTGTAAACTTAA
The DNA here is from genome assembly GCA_936449025.2 of Sarcophaga subvicina. Lineage (NCBI taxonomy): Eukaryota > Metazoa > Arthropoda > Insecta > Diptera > Sarcophagidae > Sarcophaga > Sarcophaga subvicina. The sequence goes on from OW388084.2 coordinate 29,872,366, forward strand.
CGCAAAGGTTCATATGACAATTTGGGTAACAGACCCTAGGAATGTGGGATCAAGAAACATCATAGAATGTAAGAAGGCGATTAACAGTTACTGCAGACTTGCCACGGCCTCATTATATGAGTATCTAATCACCAAAGATTGACTAGAATAGATGAAGCGAATAACATGGACAAAAGCGGGCAGAAAATTACGGAACACAAATTTGGATAATCAGTCCAGTGCATTGGAAATGGGCACCTAAATAGGGCATAAGTGTCACGTTCTAAGGCGATACTGCTGGAAGGAATATCAACTACATTAATAAGCGCCCCTATGACCGTACATGTAAAGCGTAACTGAATAGCTGTGGATGGACATCTAAGTGAACGAACATGTTTAATGTCATTAACCAACTTTTGTATACCTGGCATGCCTATATTTTTGGAAAGACCCTACGACTTATTTTAAAGGAAAAGCCTGGAAAATATAAGGAAGTTTGTACAAGACATAAACGTTCTATTGGGGCGTCTCTTTCGATAAACTGACACTGAACAAGACATACAGATTACCTAGCTTTTTGGTATTGGACCTACCTTCTTAAAACTGTGTGGACAGTCAAGCAACATTCAAAGTGCTGGGATCCAATCCCGTCAATTTTAGGAGTTGCAGAGACTCTACACTCGCCTCTACTGGGTTTCGGGCTACTGTGGTATAGAACGATGTTAGGAATTGCATGGACTATCTACATCATATACTTTGACACAACACCCGCCTCTACTGAGTTCCAGGCTACTATAGCATAGAGGGAATTAAAAGAACGGGCGAACTGGCAAGTAAGGGAAGAAGAGACAATAGAGGGAATATACATACATACATATATATACACATACATAATTGGCCATTACAACATTTCAGTCAGGATTACGGCCTAGCTTCTCACACCACTCAAGTTGTGTGTTTTAATTTTATACTTGAGTGGCGGGACCTACAGTTTTAAGTCGACTCCGATCGACAGATTTTTGAGAAAGTCTTTACCAGAAATCTGCTAAGAAGAAGTCGCCGAAGAAATATTTTTTATTTTATTTTGATGTCCGACTTGGGGTTAGAACTGTGGACTTACGTTTAACAAGCCAACGCACTATCTACTAGACTACGGCGACTTCATAGAGGAAATATATTCCAAGAATACTTCTCCAAGTTGGGCAAAACAGTATTGAATTCAGCAAACCGTGGGTGGTTCAACATACCTGGTTGCTGAATTTCAAAACTGCTGCACACAGCAACCAGGTATGTTGAACCACCCACGGTTTGCTAACCAAGGAACTACTTTAAAGAGAGACAAGGGAATGGTTCGCATTCAATCAGGTATTCTAACGAAACACTGCGATGTTGGCAGTTTTGCTGACATGGCTTGATTTCTGCTTAAATCGGTACAGCACCTTTTACGCGAATGCTCCGCACTTCAAGACAGATGTCATTAGTTTTTGGGAGACAGTAAGTGTCAAGATCTGGGCATGGTGGTAAACATTCCCCTGAAGGAACTGGCCGGTTTCATCCGAAGCTCGGGGGGTTCAAATCCACCACTAACGGATCATGACAAGGGTGTTACCTCATCCTGGGTAATACAATAAAATATATGGGCCACCCAGTGAACTTGCCTGTGAACGACAAGCTACCTGCTAACCTAACCTAAGACTCAGTAACGCATCTCAAATACTTTAATAATAGTCCTTAGGCGGAGTCTACTTACATGTAACTCTGAATATAAAAGCTGTGGTGGAAAATAATGAATATGGGAGAGGCATATGATAAAGCCATGGAAGTAAAGGAAAGTTTTTATGTCATAAATCGGTTTTCGTAATACAGAGATGTCTTTATTTTAGGAAAGACCCCCATGACTTACTTCAGAGGAAAGAACTGGAGAAAATACGAAACTTAAACTTCATATAGAACTTAAAGTTGGTACCCCTAACTAGTGAGTGCACTATAGTGAGTGCAAACCTCTTTATTGTCTGTTGGTGGGAGACGTTGAACGCCTCCTCTTCAACGGACGAAAATGGTATCCAAAATTTGTTCAAATAATTTTAAATTTGTAGACAAAAATATTACGATTAATAACTTACCTACTGCTGCAGATATTTATGTTATTTAGAACTGAAATAAAAGAAAGAAACTTAAATCAATAAAGTCTGTTAAACAAGAGACATTCAAAAATTAAAAATAATTTAACCTTGTAAGGGCTTTACAAATATTTTCTTTAATTAAGCATGTCTAAATGCAAATGCAAATGCAAATGTAAGCCGATTAAAATTTAAAACTCTTTTAAAATGTCTGTCATAACACCTTCATATGTTTTTCCTTTTTTCTTTGCAGGCTCCTCGAATTTTCTATTGCTTCAACTCCTTGCAAATACTCAGGTAATCTTTTTTACTTTTTCCAATAAACTGAAGAGTAAATGAGTAGTGCCTAGCAGTGAACAACTACATTTACAAACAAGAAGTTTGACGATTTTGCATAACTCTTTAGAGAGTTACTCACCAAACACTAATGCTGTGTGCACAAGGTAACCTTTACACATTTTAAAGGAAAATGAAAACAAAGGAAAAAAAATTATAGAAAATGAAGCAAAAAAAATGAATGTAAAGGCTTTGTGTATATGTAAAGGGTGGACCATTTAAAAGTTTATTCTTAAAATGCAATAAAAAACAAAAACGGTTTGAAATTTTGTCGAATTTATTTATTTTTTGTTGTGAAGTACAATAGTTCCGTTTAGGAATGGAATATTATTTAATTGATATGGCTGCCGCAGCCGGCCTCACAGTACCTCATTCGATAGGACCGATTTCCGTGAACTTTTTCGAGTTTATGGGGTCGTATCTCGGCAATGGCATCACGGATGTTGGCCTTCAAATGCTCAAATGGCTCTGGTTTGTCGGCATAACACTATACTTTAACGGTGCCCCACATATTATAGTTCACCGGTGCCAAATCACGGCTTCTTGGCGGCCAGTTGGCATCACCATTTCAGCTAATTAAACTGCCCTCAAACGTTTGACGCAATAAATCGTTTGTGGCATGAGATGTGTGTCAAGTTGCATCATTCTGTTGAAACCAAATATAATTCACATCAATACCATGAAGAGCGCATACCAAAATATTGGTTACCATGGTGCGATAGGTGTCGCCATTGATCGTAAAAGTTGCATTGTCCTCATTTTCAAAGAAATATGGGCGAATGGTGCCTCTGGCCCTCAAGCCGCACCAAACAGTCTTACGTAATGGGTGCATTGGCTTCTGTAAGATCACGTGTATCTGAGCCCCAAATACGGCAACTTTGCTTCTGAACGTACCCACCAAGATATAAATGAGCTTCATCCGAAAAAATAATTTTTCTTTGGCAAAATTGACATCATCATGCAGTTTCTCGTTGACCCATGGTGATGCGTCTTCAACTCTTGAACCAATTGAACTTTGTAATGCGTCATACCGAGATATTTTGGCAAAATTCGACGTAAACTTGTGCGTGAAATGTTCAATTCTTGAGAACAATGATGAGTTGATGTTGATGGATTCTCATGCACACTCTCAGCCACAGCTACGATATTTTCGGGTGTACGCACTGTACGAGAACGCTTTTCTTGGCGCATCAACAATGAAACCAGTTTCACGAACTTTAACAATAAACTTGCATAGACCGGATATTGTTGGTCCTTCTTTGCAACCAAATTTTGTACAACATTTTCGTGCAATTTCCAACTAACTTTGTTTTGGAAATAAATTTCCAATAAATCCCAACGTTGCTCAATCGTAAATCGATTCATTACGTTCAGAGGAGATAATATACTGAATTTTGTGACAGAATAGAATGACATAAGTATAATCAGATTCGAAATAACCGATGTTTCAAATTTAAACCGATCGGTGGCTCACCTTATATATGTTGAACGATGTTATTTTTCTCATGCAATAAATAAGAAACACGTTAGACCTTCTCTTGTTTACAAACAAACATTTATTAACATGGCAAGTATAGTGGTTTTTCTCTCTCTCTTTCTCTATTTCTTATCGTCTGGGTAAAGGTATCACATGTACCGTTGTTTATCGTCTATAATTTTACAATTTTTTAATAAGAAAGAGAGAGAGAGAGTGGGTTTCAATGCTTAAATATATTTTCCCAACTGCATGTCTGCATGAGTAAATGTATTTGTAAAAATAATTTTTCATAAGAATGCTGTTGGTATTGATGTTTCCCACATAATAATATTATTCTTTTCCTTTCTATGTTTTTTTTTGTTCTTTACGGATTTATTATATTTTAATTTGTCTGTGTGTAAGAGTTTTGATTGCATTTTATTTGTATTTTCCTATGCATGTAGGAACATATCCCGAGCACATGTTTCGTTGGTAGACAAACTTAACTTTTGATTTAAAGGAGTGTCTGCAAAAATCTCGGTGTGTGTGTGTGACTGTGCTTTATGACTTCAAAGCAGACACTTTTTAAAGCTCAGTAGGAAATCTACATAATCAGAGGTTTAATTAATTTACAGGAATCAGTATTCAGGCCTTTTGTTTTTAACTTCAACTGTTTAGCCAGATTACAACCTGGCTTCTGCCACCACCCATGTTGTGTGCGTTAATTTTATACATGGGCAGCAGGTCCTACTGTTTAATGCTGACTTCGAATGACAGATTTTTTAAGAAACTTTTAATGGCAATTTTATTTACTCTCAGAATGTTTTCCAGAAGGCTGCTGACAGAAAGTCGCCGAAGAAATATTTTTTTTATATTTTCTTCTGTTCAGGCTTTCGTCTAATAATTACTACCTACTAAACTACTGCGATTTTCAAGTTTTAAATTAAGCGCCTTTGAATATAACTGTCGGCGTAGTCTAGTAGGTACTGTGTTAGCTTTGCGGTTTAAACGCCAGGTCAGACATCTCCAACGAAACGAAATATGAAAAAATATTTCTTTGGCGGCTTCCTCTTAGCAGATTTATGGCGAAACAACTTTATTCTAAGTTGCCATGAATAGTTTCACAAAAATCTTTCGTCCGGAGTCGAGTTTGAACTCATGTATATTTAAGACACTCAACAATGTTGTTTACAATCTTGTTTCGTTTACGTTCCTCTCTTTTTCACAAATTTTAATGTTGTTAACTGCCTGTTATTATTTCACAATGAAAACCGAATTACGAAAGCAACAACAACAAAAATGACAATTATAAATGGCAAAACATAAACAATAGACAGCAAAAAACAAAACAGCAAACGACAACAGTAACAGCGATGAAGGAAACAAGTGACAGTAACAACAACAACATGTTAATCCTGTCAGTTCTTATGTGTTCACTTAGCGAGTCTAAAGACTTCTTATCTGAAGACAGAAGGAAAGATGGAATGTGTATGTGATTGCGAGCAAAGTATATTGTAAAGAAATATCATGATAATCATTATCTTTCAATGGTTTTATAATAGCTTTTGGGGGAAAGAAATAGAAGAGCGTGTAAATAACCTTACAGTGAAACGCAAATAGTGTGAATTACCGAGAAAAATGTCATAGCTGGTCAAGCATGTATGCAAGATAACTTTGATTTCCTTCTAAAGATCTAAGTCCTCGTGAGCTGCGTTAAATTCTTATCTACAAAAATCTTCTCCCACGTGAGCACTACATTCTAGTAATCCTCAACACGCTTTTACTTAGCGCTGTGATCAGCCTATTTGCTGCTCTTTTATCAGTTAGACTTTCTCATGCGTAGTATGTTACTAATGAACGTGTGGATTTCCCTTGATACTTGTAGTACTTCACTGATTGCTTTAATGAACTTCTCCAAAAAGTCCCAGTTTTTCTTGGAAAATCAATTACGGATTTCATTTCTATTCAATGATCACGAAAACACAAGCATTTGAACAATATATTCAGCAAAATCGTTTTTTTCGCATTTGGGTGAGATTTCGTAGTTGAAATTATACACGCAATGGTGTAAGGACTAAATCCTATCAGAAACTGGATGAAGTTCGAATTGACCTCTCCACTATATCCGTGAAACCAATTTCAGCATGTCATCCTGACGACTGCTTAGGCAAGTTATCTATTTCCGCGGCTGTATTCGCATTGAACTTTTTATTTTGCCAGTAAGTACTGTTCCATTTTCGGGTTTTTCTTCACCAGATGGTGTAAGTCACCGTAGTCTAGTGTGTTGGCTTGTTAGACGTTGGCCCACGGTTCAAATCCCTGGTCAGACATCTCGAACTAAACCGAATAAGAAACTATATTTCTTCGACGACACACTTCTGACAAAAACTCCAAGGGAAAATAAAATTGCGATGAAAAGTTTCTCCAAAAAATATGTCATTCGCAGTTGTCTTTAGACTTTAGGTCCCGCCACTCATGCATAAAATTAACACACACATTATAAGTGGTGTGAGAAGCTAGGTTGTAATCCTGACTGAAGGGTTGCAAAGACCAATTATGCATGTACATATGTATGTACAGGGTATTTGTAATAGGATAAGTCCCGACACAATCCTAGTTATTATTCCGTTATTCACATTCATGCTCCATGTATTCACAAAATACTCCTTCCTACTGGAATATGGTAAAGACTTCTCATATTATATCCAATCTTATCCTCAGGGCAACATTTATAACTTTGATGCTTTTCATTCCAAAGGATCTATGAGAATGCAGAAATGAAAAATCTCCTCTTCAGTCACCTCATTACGTTCAGGTGATTGTCTACGATTTCCTCTACAGATGACGTCAGTGGTGAAAGCTCCCCTTTCTCAGTAAGAGGTAAGGTTGCCTGAAGCATTACTGTTTGCTTTAGTTGAAGGCAATTTGAATTTCTATCGATAAAGTCTTACATAAGGGTATTGGTCTTCATTTCTTATTATTTTCACACACTAGTACATCCCTGCTTCGTAGTTTAGTGGGTAGTGTGTTGGCTTATTAGGTGTGAGGCCACGGTTCGAACCCTTTGTCAGACATTTCCAACAAAACGGAAGAAAAAAATATTTCTAAGTTGACTTTCTCTCAGCAGATTACTGGCAAAAAATCTGAGTGTAAAATAAAACTGTTATGAAAAGTTTCTCAAAAATCTGTCGTTCGGAATCGACTTTAAAATGTAGGTCTCGCCTCTAATGTATAAAATAAGCACGTACAGTATAAGTGATGTGAGAAGCTAGGTTGCAATCCTGAAGATTTGTGTATGTGTATAAATGCGTATTACTTCTCTTCTTCTGCCAGTCGTTTTTGCTTTGTTTCCTCGACTCGGAGGCATTGCATGCAGTACATAGGACTTTATAGGCAATGTAACGCCATACTCAATCCCAGCTGTTAGAAACTCTGTACAACGACTTGTGATTTAAGTCCTCCGGGAACAAAAGCTGACTGTATGTCTATGGAAAACGTAAGTAGGTCTACATTGCAGAGTGTTATTACTTCTGTTCAAACAAAAATTACCAGAAAAATCATTAAAAACAGCCGGAATATTTAAATAATCAAACGGCATACACCGTTCGTTTCTCTTTATAACTTGTACTCCTTTTTATCGCTGTTATTGTCGCCATAATTGTTGCTTATATTGTTGAAAAATAACGTTACAAGTAAAAGTGGCTTTCTCTCCCTCTCTCTCTCTCTCTTCCCCCATTTCTTTTGCTTTATGGTCTCCTAATAAATTTCTTCATGCATTCTTCCATATTAATTCCTTCATTTTAATTTAAAGAGAAGATAAAAGACATTTTACAACAACTATTTTGTATATCTGTATAATAAAAATGTTGTGCTAGTATGTATGCTGCATGTATCAAATGAAAGAGTGAATGATAAGTTACGTTGTTGTTGTAGTACTAATATAACTATTCTTATGTCAGTCACGCTTGACATTTTTCTTCCGCTTTTTTGCTCATTCCTCATGCCTGGATATGGAAACCAATTTCTAGCAACTTTGACGAATAGAATACATAGAATACAATACAAATGATATCAAAATAGAACAGAACAGCGTAAAGATATTTTAACTGTAACAGCAACAACAACTACAAATACTATAAAAAAAGGATGAAAAGTAGCATTGAAACGAAAATAACGGGGAAATTTAATAAATGAAATGCAATTTGTCAACATTTATTTGCCTGTTTGCACACACAAAAAAAAAGGACGATGTTATAAAAGGGAAAAAGAGAATGTAAATACGTGTGGGAGGGTTTTGTAGTTTGATAGCAAACAAATATTTTATCGTTCTCTTGTTAAAATAAGAACATTAGTATGGGTTTATACAACCATTATTTTATTTCTTGCTTTTTGTATACTTTTTTAAAAATATTTTAACAAATTTGCAGCAAACTTTACGTTTTATTTATATTAAAAAAAAGAAAAATAATTGATGAAAAATACTTGTCCTTGACCATTTAAGATGAGCACTGCTGCTTGACAGGCACTAGGTCATAATTTATTTAAAATTTAGAGCGACTATCTTCGTTGTTATATTTGTAACTTCAGTGTTATGCAGGGCAGTCCTTCCCATGTAGAAATAAACTTAAAAAGAAAAATTTCTTATGATTTTTAAAATCGAAATCAAACTGATGTTATTCCACTGAATATACTATCACACATAAAACGCAGAATTCTAATCCGATTCCCATTACTTACCCAAACTTGAACCCCGCAAAGACGTTAGTATACATATCATCACTATTCGATTATAAAAGTAAAGATTTTTTACTGTTTACGATAACTCTTTGGGGTTATAATGGCTCACCATTTTGTGGCTTTACCTTTATTTTAGAATTTCGATTTCTCACCCTGTTCGTAACGGATTGCAAAAATAGTGAAATTTTTTTTTCGGGTGTCATTTAAACCCTTGCTTATCAGCTACCTTGCACAATTGTCTGATGTTTTCTGTATCGCTGATGGACTTTTGTAAAGCTCTGCTTATCAATGTCGCCGTAGTCTAGTAGGTAATGTGTTGTCTTATTAGTCGAGAGGCCACGGTTCAGATCACACTTCTCCAACAAAACGAAACTTGAAAAAGAAAAAATATTTCTTCTGTGATGTCTTCTCAGCAGATTTTTGACAAAAATAATAAAAATTGCCGTAAAAAGGTACTCAAAAATCTGTCGTTCTGAGTCAACCTTAAACTGTAGACCTCGTCACTCATGTATAAAATTAAAACACTCAACATGAGTGGTGTGAGAAACTAGGTCGTAATCCTGTCTGAGTGGTTGTAAGAACCTATTATGTATGTACGTCAGTCTAATAGGGCCTACTGTACTCCATAGATTGGAAATATTGTCCTTACTCCAGCACATTGCTTTTTCTTTCATTTTCCATTAAATGTTTGGACAAGAATCTTTTATATAACATTTTTCGTACCCCGGCCTTGAATTGCTACGTTTTTCCGTGATGAAAGTGGACATCCACTGCAGTTTATAGTAAATGTTATATCCGGTTGCTTTCGATTGGTATACTGCCCACTTTTTTGCTCTACCATATGTCATGTGGCTGTGTCTAGGCATGATTGTTAAATGCGCAACTGTACCATAAGTTTATACGTCTAACTGTTTTCCTTATTTAGGGAAATCGAATCGTACTTCCGTTAGTTCCTATAAGAGAATATTAAAAGGATACAAACTTAATCAAGTAATTGATTGCTGTTTTCTTCTGTTTCTTATATCGTCAATCAAATTTTCAGATGACGTTCAAATGCTTCCGAAGTAGCAGTAGAAAGATATTCACATACATGCATTACAACTATTCGATCTGGCTTAAGACCTAGTTTCTCGACATAAGTGGTGTATGTCGTTTGTGTTAATTTTATACACGACTGACAGGACCTACAGTTAAAAGTCTATTCCGAACGACAGAATTTTGAGAAACTTTTTCATGACAATTTTATTTTTTTTCTCAGAGTTTTGGCCAGAATTCTGCTGAGAGGAAGTCGCCGAAAAAATACTTTTTGTATTTTGTCTTTGATGGCTAGCCTAGGGCTCGAACCCTGGCTTTGCGTCTAATAAGCCAACACACTACCTACAAGACTACGGCGACTTCTCCTTTTCTGTTAGTTATTTGAAATTGTGATGTTAAATGTCTTCAAATACACGCAAATATTGGAAACTTAAATTTGTAGTCAGTCCACTTTATCCACTATTCCATGCCTGCTCGCACTAGATAATGGAGGTCTGAAAGCCCTTAATGAAGTATATGAATACGCCAGTAATTATTGTTTTTCTGAAGCTTGCTTACATGTTCGTAACGTCATTAACTACTACCGAATGATTCATGATGACAGAAGGTGACACCATTTCTAAAATGAATGAGTTTTTATTGGAAAACAAAAACACCGACCATTACCATAAATATTGAATTGTTTACACTTCTCTACATATGAACAAACACCGCCACATGTAGACTAACCTACCATGTATCCAAGTGACAAACATAATTAATTTCGATTTAATTAATTAACAAAAAAGCATACAAAAAACTATAATTTATAAACAATATTATTGAGAAACCATAAGAAATCCCCACACATGATAAAAAGTAATAAACAAAATGGCAACATTTTTTACTCCTGCTTCCTTTTTTTCAATAATTGAGTGCGACACTCTATTATTGTGACACAGATAGCCAGAGAGTATCAATGACCGATAAACACTTAATTAAAATGACACTTCTTTCATACACTCTTTCTCTCTTTCTCACTCTCTGTTTTAGTTCTTACTTTCTCTTGTTCATGCCACAATAAATACAGTGTATAGTTGCCTTCCTTACGGTCTAGTGTTCTACTTTTTTTCTGTGCATGCTTTCTACTGTTTTATGGCCATTTCTTTTCAATATTATGGCCAATATGCTATTAAATAAATATTGGATTTCGTTACGTTTTGTTTTGTCTTTTGTCTGGGTGTTGACTAACGGTGTCGTAGAGTTTGTTATCTGATAAAGTGGTGGAGAAACTGAAAACACTATTCACTTAAAAGCCATGAAATTATTTGCAGGAATTAATTTTTGTCTTTGCGTGAAAGATCTATCAATGCCATTATGTGTGGAACGTAATATTATTTAAATATCTACCACAGTTTTTTGGATGGAAATGTCAATTTTTTAAGACTCTGGCCGCTGAATTTTGCCGATAGCATCGATTATGCTGGCATTGTGCATCGCTGTAGTTTGTGGCAGTGACAAGAAAAAGTCTAACAAGCTCAATTCTAAAGATCTCGATGGCCAGTTCAGCTCTACGCCAGATTGCGCTCTCAAATCGCTCGTGCAGAAAATCCAAAGTAACAAGTGCTGTGTGGCAAGTAACTCCTGTTCCTGTGTCCAACTCTACCAAATCACACCAAAAACAAGTTGTAGGTCATCACTCTGTTTCTGTTGGAAGACGCTATTTTATCTGAAAATTGTTATTCTCTAGCATCTTTCCTCATTCGTCTTCGATTTAATTTCAGTCATTAAATTGCCTGGTAGTCGCCATAGTTTAGTAGGTAGTGTGTTGGCTTGTTAGACGTGAAACTACGAGATAAACCTCAGTCAGACATCTCCAATTAAACAAAATATGAAAAAAAATTCTCAGGTGTCTTAAAAAAGTCTGTCGTTCGGAGTCGGTATTAAACTGTAGGTCTGGCCACTCGTCGTAAAAAATTAATACCGTCAACATAGGTAGGTAGGTAGGTAGAAGTGGCTGTCCCCTCGATGGAGTCATAAGTCATTTGCAAGGTGTCCAAGACCAATACGCCTCGCATGCGTTCCTATAATGCAAAGCCCCTTAATAACCCCGATAACAGTACTGAGCCTACTTCTTTGGACTTTAAGCAGAGTTGCCGTGCGCCTCCTATCCAGCCTCGGCCAGATATTTTGCGCCGCTCTGCCTTTATCCGAAATTGCCCAAATTCTGTTGACGAGATCTAGGGTTGCATTACCAATTATAAGTTTGTTGGTCCCCAAAGGGATCTACCGACAACATAAGTGGTTTGACAATCTAGGTCGTAATCGTACGAAAGTATTGTAATGTATATATATGTAAGACATCAATCTATAGTGCTCACCGTTGACAGTAATGGCCGATAACACCGCCAGCACAAAATTCGCACCAAACATTGACATTTTTGTGAAGCGTTTGATGCTCTTGGACCTCATGTAGATTGTTAACGTCCCAAATTCGACAATTTTGTTTAATCACGTACCCATTCATCCATTATGGTCAATTGGTGTAGAGCTTACTTAGCGAACACACGTTGTCTATGGCCATCGTTAACCTTCAGTCTGTGATCACTTGGAAAAACTAACAGAATAAATGACAACTTATTTGTTAGATGTTGCTCCAACAAGCTGGTCGTGACATACGTTAATACATAGTTGATCTTTACAACCCTTCAGTCAGGCTTACGATCTAGCTTCTCACATCACTTATGTTGTGCATGTTAATTTTATACATAGGTTGCAGGACCTACAGCTGAAAGCCGTTTCCTAGCGAAGGATTTTTTGAGAAAGTTTTTATTTACTCATCAGAGTCTTTGCCAGAAATCTGAAGGAATATTTCTTCGGTGTTTGAACCGTGGTGTCACGTCTAATAAGCCCACTCTACTACAGTGACTTCATTATTGGCTGTTAAATTTCGGAAGTCCCTGTTACAAAACCCAACTTTATTTGTACAAATCCTTGTGTGCCAAAACAAACTTTGCTTATGATATTAGCCAGTAGGGTAACTAATGCTCCTATAGTGCAGAAGTAAGAGCTCTGCGCCAAGCTGGATGTTAAATTGATGTTTTCTCGAATACTTCATTGCTTCTCAATTCAATGAGATAGTTCGTTTGAGAGTAAGATAGAGAAAACATAAGGGAGTTTCCTAACTCATTTAATGCTGTTTTATAATGAGGACAAATTGATCTGATGAACCCATCTTCTATTTTGTTTGAAACATGCCTGTTTTTCTCCCAGATTATTTTCTATTTTACGTTTGTAGTCATCTGTCAAGTCGTCACTTTTTAATAAGTTTTTTCCAAGTTGAAGGCAATTGCTGTGTCATCGGTACAACATATGCTTTAAACCTGTGCGGCATTAAGGCTTGGAGGAATGAAAATTTGAGAGAGTACCTTAGATCGTATAGTTGCTGAAACGAACTCTTCCTGACAATAATAATACCACACTATCCCTACACGTAAAATAAACAAGACACAAATACAAACAGTGAATGGGCAAAAAAATAGAGTAACGTTCTTTCGTTGTTTACATACTCCTCTACCTCTAAACATTGTAATGTAATTAGACGACTTTCATCGATACATGCAATCCCTATTAATTTCCTTTTCTCTTCTTTTCTCTTTTATAGATTCCTTTTGGTTTGCTATATAACTTTTCTCGATTTTTCTTCTACAATTTCCGCACATTTTTTAGGTCATCTTATGTCGGAACCATATCAAATGGTCGATAATATATGACAGCAAGTAACCCAAAGCAACAAGAACCATTAACACGACAACAACAACTAAACGCTAAATAATGTCATGTTTATTGAATTGAAAACAAGAAAATAAATGAAAATTATTTATTTGTGAGCTGTTGAAGGGGACACGATTTTATGACCATTTTCCGTTGAATGAATTTTTCATACGTAATTTCCTTTTAATAGCATTTTGTTATCGAAATTCGATGTTTATGTTTCTTTTTATAGGTTTTAATATTGATATGGTAGACACTTATTATCGAAAACTTTCAATAATGGCCAGAGAATGTATAAAATTTATGAGCCATAAGCCAGGGTATCCAGAAGGCTAACGAAACGGTGGATGATGACTACTACTCTTGAGAATATTGAATTTAGGGTGATAAAAAGAAAAGAATAATTTTGTAATAAAAGTCAGTGCATTCACCAAACTGAAGTTATTACGCTGGATATTAATTTTCGTTTTTATATTTTGTCAATTCGAGGCCCGTTGATTAAAATAAACAAGAAATGTTATGGAATTTGTTTTCCTAAATTCTCTAAAGTACAGCTTTGTAGAGCCAACAGTAAACATTTCTTGGCATGCAGAATAATAAACGAAAATATTTCGAATCTGGCAATGCTTGTGCCATTCTATACTGTCACAAAAGTCAGTAGATTATCTTCACTGAACGCAATGAATTGATTTGCGATTGAGCAACGTTGGGATTTATTGGAAATTTTTTTCCAACGCAAAGACAATTTGTCGGAAATTTCACGAAAATCATGTAAAAAATTTGATCGCAGAGAAGGACCAACTATGGCAGGCATACTCAATTTTATTGTTAAAGTTCGTGAAACTGGTTTCAATATTGAGACGTGAGCGTGCTCGCACAGTATGTACATCCGAAGATATCGAAGCTCGATTTCGTTCTCCAGAATTAAACATGTTACGGACAAGTTGGAGTCGAATTTTGTGAAATGATGTCGGTAGACGCCCTACGAACTTCAATTGATTCAAGAGTTGAAGCCGCATGACCATCTGCTTTGTTTTCACTTCGCTAGATCGACCAACGAGAAACTGCCGATGACATAGGTTTTTAAAAAAAAATCATCTTTTCTGATGAAGATCATTTTCATCTTGGTGGGTACGTTAATAAACAAAATTGACGTACTTGGGATTCAGAAAACCCATACGTGGAGTCAATGCACCCATTATGAGTGACTGTTTTGTACCCGCTCTTCATGGTATTAACGTAACGATTGTTTGGTTTCAACAGGATGGTGCAACTAACCACACATCTCTCGTCACAATCGATTTATTGCGTCAAACATTTGATGTCCATTTAATTATACGAAATGATCAGTTGGTCGTCAAGAAACTGCGATTTAACACCTTTGGACTATTTTCTGTGGGGAGCCCTTAAAGAAAAGTGTTATGCTGACAAACCAGGGACAATTGAGCATTTGAAGGTTAATATTCGTGATGACATAGCCGAGATACGATCCCATATTGTTTTAGATCAGACTTGTCTAAACAAATAAAATAAACAGAATAGAAGTTATTTTCACTTTCCTTACTTACTTTTTTGTTACAACGTTTAAGTCGGGATTCCTATCTAGCCTCTCGTACCATTTTTTTTCATATTTCGCTTTATTCGACATGTATGATCTGGTGTTTGAACGACAGACTCTCGTCTAATAAGCCAACACACAACCTACTAGACTACGGCGAATATATAGAATTCTGTAATATTTGCTCTTTGATTTGACGCATGTAAGTTCGTATCATACCAACTGGCCCTTAACACCATTATCTAGCAATGAGAACTTGTGAAAATTTATGCCGCTACAGAAAAAAACTACAAACGAATCGATATTGAGTAGTTACCATCAAACAGCACAGTTGAAGTAAAGGCTTGTTGTTTGTTAGTATGCGATTGAAATAGTTCTCAGCTACAAGCACCACCACAACCAGAGTAAAAGTAAATCAGAAGGCCAAAGAAGTACAGAAGAAGGCTACTTCTATCATGAAAGCTTTTAGAAGCCCTACAAAGTTTTTCAGTAAAACAAAACCCAATTCCTCTCGCATTAAAGTCATTCTCAATTTAGTCAAATAATTTTAGAGCACATACCAAAATGACCGCATGGTCCCAATGCAAAGATCACAATCCATAAAATAATGGAAATGTCATCAGAGTGCACAATTAGTCGAATGATTAGCAAACTTTATTTGATCTGAATTGGATGACAAACGACATGTTGTTTCAAGAGGAAGGCATCTTATGCTGTACTGTTCGTGCCATTTTAAAACGTATTGAGGGTATAGTAATCTCACGTGGAGGTAATATGAACTGGCCACTGAGATTGTGCGTTTTGGAACCATTTCTTATGCGGGTTTCTTAAGTCTCAGTTGCATGCAAGTAAGACACAAATCATAGCTGCCTCTATCCAATATATTACATGCAATCAGTCAAAGTAAGGCGGATTAATGCGTCAGAATTATGGAAAATTATGAAGTCGCCGTAGTCTAATAGGTAGTATGTTGGCTTATTAGACGTCAAGCCAGCGTTCGAGCCCCAGGCCAGACATCAAGACGAAAATAGAAACAGTATTTCTTCGGCGACTTCCTCTCAGCAGATTTCTGGCAAAAACTCTGAGAGTAAACAAAATTGCCATGAAAAAGTTTCTCAAAAATCTGTCGTTCGGAGTCGACTTTAAACTATAGGTCCCACCACTCATGTATAAAATTAACACACACAACATAAGTGGTGTGACAAAATATTACGTTGTACAATGGGTCAATTCCACCTCCGGGTACTGTACTTGTCTAAATTGACAAGTACACGTCCTCTAACCTAACCTAACATATGGAAAATTATACATTTTGAATGCGTAAACGATGTTAACCTCCACACGACATCAATAGACCTTTCAAACGCATAAAAATATTAGATGATATCTCATTCACTTATATACATACAGTGATGGCCTTATAATTAGAAACGACTTAGCAACATGAATGTTTGTTAATTTGTTTTACAGTTTTCACTGTGTACCTGCGATCAAAGGCTTTGTTTGGAGGACGTCTTACATACGTTTTTCAATCAGATTGGGGCAAATTAAACTTAAACAATTAAAGGTCACTCCAGAGAATTCTGTTCCAGAAACATCGTAGGCCACATTATTAAACATTATAAGGCACCACTGTATGTACATACATAATTAGTCATTACAACAATTCAAACAGGATTACGTCCCAGTTTCCTACAGTAATTTACCAACAATTTCTTTAATTTATTCATGATTGAAAAGTAATTCATGATTGAAGACAGTCATGATTGAATGCCTGGTCATGATTGATGGTCTGCAGAAACCAAATACAATCAATATTTTTATTAACAGAACAACTGTTTTTATTATTTTTCAAGCATTTTTAAATGAATTTTGCGGCATTTCCGGGAAATATCCCAGGATTTTTGCCTTTTTAATTTTTCTCCAAGTATCTGTACTATGATGCGTGTAAGTTCGCATATACAATTGGCTAATTCACACGACTTTGTATCGTATGTGTATGCTCAATGCTGTGCTGTATGTCGTATTCTTCAACGCAACTTATTAAAAACATATGAAAACATATAAACAATTTTTTCATTCACACAATTTGATAGCACGAAACCAATACAACTTTTAAAACATATGAAAAAAATGTGTATAAATGTATCGGATTTTTACACGAAAATTATCAACAACAAGCATGCACTGTTGTATAGTCGTCCAACAATACAATGAATACAACGATACAACGGCTTGTGTGAATTGACCAAATATTTTTTAGTAGACACAAAAGGGTGAAAAATAAAGTCATTGTCTGGCAAAACGTATCAATAATCGAAAATTGATGCCAACAATGGAAAAATAGAATAGAATAGAGAACAATATTTTTTTACATGTTTTTTTATATATTTTTTTTTATTTCCGTATTTGGCAAGTGATTTCTGTTAGATTTAACTTACATTCTCTGCCAATTTTCAAAATGATCATGTCTTTTCGTCCTGGCAACTGAAATGCATTTTATATATGTATGTATGTATGTAAAGCGTTTTGTCACAGAGCCAAATAAAAATATGGACAACAAAAGGGAAATTTTGTTATAAAAAGATCGATAAAAAATTTTTTTTATAAAAAATGAGAAAAGATTGGGAAATGCATACGACAGCAATAAAGTGCTTAACGTTGCTATTTATCAATGAATAAAAATCTTAAATGGATGCAGTATGAAAAAGGAAAATTAATGAAGATAAACTACATAAACTAGATTAAAAATGCTGACTTCAATTTAAAAATGAAAACTTTTCATTTTCCGAACCTTTTGGTACCGTGCGAGGTTTCAGACAAGGCGACTCCTTATCATGCGACATCTTCAACTTTGTCATGGAGAGTGTTCTGCGAAAGGCGGGAGTGCATCGCAATGGCATTATTTTTCAAAAAAGTGTCCAGTTGCTTCCGTACGCTGACGACATTGACATCATAGGGCGTACCAAGCGAGATGTTACTGGTGCCTTTAGTGCTATTGAACGGGAGTCTACTAAGATGTGTCTGGCAGTAAATAAGGGCAAAACAAAGTATTCGTTATCGACAAGTAGAGACGTGCGGCGTATTGATTCTTAGATTACGGCCGATAACTATACTTTTGATACAGTTAAGGAATTTATTTATCTAGGCTCCGCCGTTACCACTCTTGCCAACAGGTGCTACTATGGTCTCAATAGGCAATTGATTGGCAGAGACCTCTCTCGTGCGACAAAACTAACACTTTACAAGACACTCATCCTACCCGTGCTTCTGCTTAATGGCGCAGAGGCATGGACCCTATTAAGTACAGATGCAGTGGCCTTGAGAGTGTTTGAGAGAAAAGTACTACGCAAGATCTACGGTCCAGTGCGATTTGGCGATTATTTCCGTATCCGATACAAGAGTGAGCTGTATGAGCTCCTCAACGACATAGACGTTGTACAGCGAATTAATATCCAGCGGCTGCGCTGGCTCGGCCATGTCGTTCGATGCTCCGGCGAGACGGGTATTTGATGCGGGAATCTGCGGAAGTCGGCAAAGAGGACGACCTTGCATCCGTTGGAAGGACCAAATCGAGGAAGCCCTGTCATCGATTGGTGTGACCAACTGTCGTAGGCGCGCACGAAACAAAGGCGCCTGGAAGGATGTGTTGCGGCAAGAAGAAATCCGTTAAACGGGTTGTTATGGCCAATTACATAAGTAAGTAGTATTTATATGTAATTTCTTCACTGTTATGCCAGAGGTAGTATGCTGGCTTATTAGACGTCTGATTACGGTTCAAGTCCCAGGTCTAGAAAAACTTAGAGAGTAAATACAAATTGCCATAAAAAATTGCTCGAAAATCTGTTGTTCGGAGTAGATTTTAAACTGTAGGTGCCGTCACTCACCTATGAATGACATGGGTGACGTGAGAGGAAAGGTTGCAATCTAACTCAAGTATTGCAAGAACCAATAAAGCAAGAAAAGTAAAATAAAAATCTGCCAATAGGCCCCTTAAGAATTTAAATGTGTCAACCTTTTGAAAATATTTTATAATTTATTATTAAAAGAAGAAGAAGAAAAAAAGGAAAAAGAAAAACTGTAGGAATGATTTATTGACAACAAATTTCTTCCAGCTTTTTTTACTACACACACACATGGAAATAATTTACATGTGTATGCAAATACAATGTAATAAAATATTGATAAAAAAAAATTAAATAAAAATCTCTCTCTCAACAATAACAAAGGCAACCAAAAAATATGGTATAAATATGAGGTTTATGCGTCTGGTCCGTTGACATATACAGGCAAAACTGTGGTCTTTGGCCCACCACAGAACAATGCAGAGTGTTGAATGGAAAGCGTTTTTTCTTCTTTTTTTTCTTTCATATTTTTGTGCTGGAAAAAAGCCACAAAAACTATTTTTGTTGAAATTTTCTTTTTCGTCTCTCTCATGACTCTCTAGCCTCTTCCTTATTGAGCTCTTTTGTCTGCCTGTTCTGGTCTGGCCCAAGGGGATGGCAGTTTGCAAATTTTTTTTGCTTTTCTTTTTAATGTTTCTTTATCAACTTGTTGGTCTAAATAGTTTTATTTACGGCCATGATATATACGATATAAACACATATAAACTGCAAAAAAAAACACAGGAAGATAGCATGAGAGAGAGAGTGGAAGAGAGTAGTTAGTGGAACATTTTTATCATCGTCGTAATAAAAGTAAATTTATGGTTTCTCCCCTTAAATGTACAGAAGCTCAAAATAAAAATATTATAAGAACAACAACACTAATAATAACAGTAAAATTATATTGTGTGTATATGTATGTAACGTACATATATTATTCGTCACATTTTTATCGTTTAAATAAATCATTTTCACAAGACTGGCTATAAACTCTCGTTTAATGGCAATCATCAAACGTAAATGACTTTCAAAATAAAACCAAACAATAGGAAATGAAAACATACAAAAAAAGAAGGAACAAATTTAATACGAACAATAATTGAGAGATAATGTTTACTGAGACAGACACCATGAAAAGGAATAAATTCTTTAAAAATCAGGCATATTCGAATGCAAGTATCATGAGATAAAAAAAAATATTTTAAAATTCAAAGACAATACGACAATGCTGAAGTTGAATTTTTAAAATCACACAATCGTCTCAAGTTCAAAATACTAGGAGACAGATGTTAACCCATAACCTAGAATAATCCATCTCAGATGGAAAGACACAAAAATAAAAGCAGCAAGGGTGCCCTGGTAGTCTAGTGGGTAGTATGCTAGACAATTAGCGTGAGGATTATGAATTCGATTCCCACCAGAGACTACTGTCTGTTACACTACACCGATCCCTTTGAATACCTGCAGGCTTATAATTGACAATGCAGTCGTGGACCTTGTCAACAGTAGGTGGGCGGCTACGGATAAGGGCAAAAAATCTGGCCAAGGCTGGATAGGAGGCGCACGGCGACTCTGCTTATACTCCAAAGAAGCAGGCTCAGCGCAGTTATCGGGGTTATTACAGGGCATTGTATTGCATGCGAGGCGTATTGGTCTTGGACACCTCGCGAATGATTTCTGCAGAAGCTGTGGAGATGAGGAAGAGGACGAAACTATTCTTCACCTACTGTGCACATGCCCGGCACTTGGTCAGAAGAGAAAGAGACACCTGGGTGACTACTACATGGAGGACCTGGATGAACCGTCATGCATGGATATTGGCTGTCTGACTTGCTTCATCGGAAGCTCCGAGTGGGTCCTGGAATAGGGGAGAATGTGAAACTGTTGAATCACAATGGGCCCTGTGTGAGGCCTAAGTGTGTCCGCTCATGACTCCATCGAGGGGACAGCCACTTCTACCTACCTACCTACACTACACCAAGCATAAGGTCGAAATTACTTCGAACGACCATGACTAGGCTATTGCTATCAACGGAGAGGATTATAGGGAGATGATAACCACTTTTTTTTGCTTGAATTAGTTAACCTGGAGCCTGTGCCTTACAGCTTATGCCATATTGGATAGCCGGCACATGGGATTTAGGCGCATGGAGAGGATCTAAACTGGTCACTTTTTTACGCCGAGGAGGGGTAAATGTACCTAACCGCACCATAGAGGAAGTCGTCACATCCTCCGTGTGTGGGGCCCTCACCCACTAAATCCCCCCTCGTCTCCTGTGGACTTGTTTGTGCCCACTTCGGAACTACGGTGGTATTAGTTCGGAGTGGAGTCCTTTTGGCTCTTTGGCCTCTCCATGTCTATATCCGCGTCCGGATTGCGTATCGAAAATTGAGGAGGCATCTAAGCGTCTCCACTATTCCTTTCGTCTAAATCATCATTTCAGTTTCGCTTGGCACGTGTGACAGTATCACCTATGCCAACATGCTTACTTGTTCCGCAGCCTCAAGATCCTTCTTTTTCCGTTTTAGAATGCGCTCCACGTAATTCACCATCGAGGTCCAATTTCCACTACTCTCAATCATGACCCCGACAATGTTAGCGCCTTTGATCGTTACAACTATTGACATCAGTACAGAGCGATAGCTCTGCCAGCGTGCACACTCGAAAACAGTGTGCTCTGCGTCATCAATTATCTCCCCTTCCTCATAAAGACAGTAAGGGGATGCGGTCTTGCCCATTCTGTGCAGATATTTTCTAAAATATCCGTGACCCGATAGCATCTGTGTAACTTAGTAATTTATCTCTCCAAATTTCCGACCAATCCATAGCCTTATGTCCGGAATAAGTCTCGCTGTCCATCTTTCTCTATCTTCCTCGTTCCATCGTTGTTGCCATTTTGAAATGGTGTTTTCCCTGAAGTAACCGGTTATGTGATTTCGCCCCATCCGCTCTGCTGCCAGCAGATCTACAGGGATTATACCTGCTATCACCAGTACAGCTGGAGCGGACAGTGTACGATATGCCGACGCGTTACGCAATGCAGCCGTTCTCTGTACCTATACAAGTGAGTTTGCCCGCATCTTAACATCTAGAGTTTCTATAGTGAACTAGTCATTATAATCGTGCGATTTGCCATCGTTAAAATTATTCTTGCGCGGTTTTCTTAAGTCGCATGCAATGAGCCATCACAGCGGTCCTCAAATCCAATATAACCCATGAAATCAGTCAAATTCAGCTTGATTTATGCACCAGAGTGATGGAAAATTTGGTCATTTCAAGTGTATTCCAACCAGAGAAGCCTTGGCGGATGATGTTACATTCCACACATAACAAAAACATTTCGATAGCATCTCACACATATGTACATATATACATACATCAGTCACGATTACAACCTAACTTCTCACACCACTTTTGTTGTGTTTGTTAATTTTATACACGAGTGGTGGCATCCACAGTTTAAAGTCGACTACGAACGACAAATTTTTTGAGAAACTTTTTAATGGCAATTTGTATTTACTCTCATAGCTTTTGCCAGAATTCTGCTGAGGGGAAGTAGCCGGACAAATATTTTTTCATATTTCGTTTTGCTGGAGATGTCTAACCAGGGGTTTGAACCGTGGCCTCACGTCTAATAAGCCAACTCAGTACCTATTAGAATACGACGACTACTATAAGAAACCATATGGCATGTTTAATGGACCGAAATCTATTTGTAAAGCCTTTGTGATCCAGTGGTAAATCACTCATAAATATACACTCAGCCACAAAAGTATACATACGGTTAACAAATTTCAGAAATTTTTTAACGAATCCGTTTTCGTTGAAAATATTTATAATTGTCTGACATCTTTCTTCGATTTTAAGACGGTCCTTTGCATTGGTTCAGAAATTTGTGAAATTTGTTAATCGGATGTATACTTTAGTGGGCCTGTCCAGGGCTACAATTCAGTTCAATTTAAGAAATTTTTTAACCAATGTAAAAGACCGTCTTAACATCAAGGAAACTATGAAGATTTTCAACGAAAACGGATTGGTTAAAAAGTTTCTGGAATTTGTTAACCGTATGTATACTTTAGTAACTGTGTGTACATTCATTTACGAGACGGACAAGCTTATATATGATCTTCGAGAAGAAAATGGCGTCCACACAATCAAATCTCATTGTAGAAAAAAGCCACGGTTTTCTAAACAGGCATAGAAAAATTGAGCTGAAGATGAATAGAACCTTGTAGTAGGCCTACGTTTAACTTACTGTCAGCGGATGTAATCATCTTATCTATTTTAAGCTGCTTAGTGTCATACCTAGAAAGCTCCATGTAAATCAAGAGAATTGACTTTCAGCAATGGAAATAAGAGGAGGGCTCTCTATCTACCTTTCCCAATTGCAGATTTTTGAGAAACTTTTTCATGGCAATTTGTATTTACTCTCAGAGCTTTTGTCAGAAATCTGTAGCCGTAGATATATTTTTTCATATTTCGTTTCGTTAGAGATATCTGTCCAGGGGTTTGAACCGTGGCCTCACGTCTGATAAGCCAACACATTACCTACTAGATTATAGTGATTTTAAAAACAAATATTTTCTGATGAGTTTAAGAACTTTAAAGGTTTCCTCACTACGGCTATAAATTTAAAAATTGTATGCAAATTGAGATATCACAACACATCAGAATAATTTATGTGTGATAAAATAAAATAAATAATAAAAGATCTGTATGATAATGAATAACACAACCATACGAAGGATAAGAGAATGTGGGAAAGCAAGTGAAGAAATCCTTTAATTTATGGACTACGAAATCCCATAAATATTTAAAAGGATTACGGATTATTTACGTAAAATTCAAATAAATTTCTATTATTTTTTCAAAATAATTCGCAAACTCTAATGCCTGCCTTTGTTGCCTTTTTTCTCACTCTCTCTTTACTTTAACGAAGAGCAGAATAATACAAATCGAAAACGACATGATTTAACCACTTACCACACCATTAATCACTGTCTGTCTCTACATTTAAGACTTTTTATCATTATAAAACTGTTTATTTCTCTCACATAGAGACAGAGAGAGAGAGAGAACCCAACATATAACAATAGAGATAATGATTGAAGGATTTATAAATAAATAAAAATGTTCAAAAATATTAAGAAGAGAGAAAATTAAAAATCATTGCAATAATATGCTCGTAGAATCTCTTGCTTCCCCTCTCCCTCTCTCTCTCTCTCTATATGCATTTGTAAGAAGTACAGCTTCTATCTACTTTTGTTTACTCATGGTTGAATATTAACACGGGGCAACCGGCATCAACCCTTATTAAATTTCGTTTGTTTTGCGTACTTGTTAGCAACCCTGTAATGATTCTACTCCAGTTGGCATCACAGTTTTTCAACTCTACATGAGGTCCTGAGTAGTTTTATATTTTTTTTCTTGTTCATTCTATTCCCAATTGTGTGCCACGCTTATGATTCTGTCTTTTTTGTCATGGAAATCGGGAAGTAAATGTTGTTGTTGTTGCTTAACAACTGCTTGTCACTAGGAAGCTGTTCCATTATCATAATTTCGTAATATTTTTGACATTTTTCTGTCCGTCTTTCTCTAGAGAAATTGGCTTTTAAATATGCGAAATGAAAGTAAAATTATGTGGAATTTTTTTAAATATTTTACTACTGAAGTGACAGCAGGAAATGCCACGAATTAGAAGGAGAAAGTGAAAGTAAATAGTAAGGGTTGCAATGTAAATTTCAAGAAGAGGATTTAAATAGTTTAAAATTTAATGAAATACAATTTATGTTTTGCTTATTAAAGTGTTTTAAATTGAACTGAAATTATATGAAAAATAAATAAAAAAAAGCTGTTAATTTAACAACTGATATAACCTCTCCCATGAGCATTTGTGAGTACTCGTATCGAATATTTAAACTCTGCAAAGGTTTATACTGCAGTTATATGATTGTGATCCTGAGATTAAATTCCAGATCTAAGTCCGTTTTGTAACTAATGAGGCGGTATATTGGTTGGAACGTCAAGGCCCTAGGTTTTATTTCAATAATTCCTCAGAATAGATGTTAATCATGTTCATCTCCCCTTTCAAGAAACTCCAGTTGAGTACAAAAAGGTGGCATTTCCTTTCAAGAGACTCGAGTTGAGCGCAAAGGTCGGATCGGTTTGTATAAAAGTTCTTTCACACTTCTTTTATCATTTATATTCACAACCTGATGTCATTCCTGTAACCCACATGAAAATAATTTGAGAATCCAGTTTCTTATGCCGGTTTCTGTGAAATCTTCTATAAATACATATATGGTCATGACATCCCTTTAGTCAGGATTATGACCCAGTTCTCACACCACTTATGTTGTGTGTGTTAATTTTATACACGAGTGGAGGGATCTACAGTTTCTCCGTTGACTCTGAACGACAGATTTTCGAGAAACTTTTCATGGTAATTTTTATTTACTCTCCGAGTTTTTGCTAAAAATCTGCTGAAAAGAATCGCATACGAAATATTTTCTTGTATTTTTGTTTTTTGGAGATGTCTGACCTGGGGGTTTGAACCTTGACTTTACGTTTAATAGGCCAACATCCTACCTACTAGACTACGGCGACAACCTCAATAGAGCTCTTGATGTATATGCATAACTTCAAATAGCCTGGAGAAAAGTTTGGCAGTCCAAGAGTATTTTCTTTCTTGGTCCTCCTCCGGTTCAGATAGAACTCCTACTGTTTCCGCCAACAAGAAACTGGCTTTACGTTGCTTAAGGTTATTACTATACATGCAATATGGTCCTCTATTTCTTACCTTTTCTCCGTGGATCATTTTAAATCAATCAGAGTACTTCTTTTGAGAGTCATCGCATGACTATATTGAACCTCTTTTCTTTAGTCAGAAAGACCACGAAATTGAGCACAGGATCTACATAACCGAGTAGAAATCTAACACGAGGTTCATGCTAAGCCTACTTTTAAAAAATGTACCATTCTGTGGTATACGGTTGGGTGAAAGGCAAATAGTAGGACAGGAAGCCTATGCCATCAAAAGATGTGCATAATTCAACCTATATAAAAGAGGCAAAGGACTGAACATAGCAACACTATCTGACATTTAGACCGCCATTCGAAAACTCTGTTCCTATGAGGTCAACTACAGAGTAATATAGCACTTAATGGACAATTTGAAATCAGTTAAAAAGGGTATTTGGGGTGTTCCTCTACTGGAATTTTCGGCAAAGAGTACTCAGATGAAGTCTTCATAGTCAAGTAGGCTTATTAGACGCGACACCTTGGTTCAAATCCTAAGTAAGACATCTCCAACAACACGGAACATGGAAAATATTTCTATAGCGACTTCCTCTCAGCAAATTTCTGGCAAAAATTGTGGGAGTAAATAAAAAATTTCCATGAAAAGTTTCTGAAAAATCTGTCGTCCAGTAGGTCCTGCCACTCTTGAATAAAATTAATACACACAACATAAATGGTGTGAAAAACTATGTCATAATCATGCCTGAAGGATTGCAATGACCAATTGTGTATGTATGTATGTGTACACATATGAACTTTCGAAGATGGGAGCTTCAACTTCGTTGATAGGGCAGAACCATATTGTGTACTGAGAAGAAAAGTTTGGAAGTGTAAAAGAAAAAGGAATATGTAGAGAGGCGAAAACTCAATTCAAAACAAATGAGATAAAGCTTTTGGCGGGTAATTGCAAGAGGAAGATATTTTTGTAATCCTGTAGGCGAACCTCAAGTACAAGCTTAATATACACTTGTTCTTGAGGTCACTTCAATTCCAATAGGTGGTGAAGAAAATGAATCGCTCAACATGAGGTAAGGGCATAAACACATCACCATGTTAAGAGATGCTAGATTCAGGAGTTCCTCTACATTCTCTATGCCCTTCTAATGGTATTAACTTTGATGTCATTGTGAAGGAAACTCATGTCAAAGTAATGCAAAAATAGGATACTGTTGCATCTATCTAAAAGGAAATTTAGGTTTGGAGCCTATGTAAGGGTATACTTCAATACATGCAGGACCCAACGTTACATACATAATTGGCCATTAGAACCCTTCAGTCAGGATTACGGCCTAGCTTCTCACACCACTCATGTTGTGTGTGTTAATTTTATACGTGAGTGGCGGAACCTACAGTATAATGTCGATTCCGAACTTTTCAAGGCAATTTTATTTACTCTCCCAGATTTTTTGCCAGAAATTTGCTGAGAGGAAGTCGCCGAAGAAATATTTTTTCATATTTTCGTTTTGGTGTCTGGCCTGGGGGTTGAACCTTGGCCTTACGTCTAATAAGCCAACACACTACTAGACTACGGTGACTTCTACGTACATATCGTCTCTAACAAAGCCTGTTAACGATATTCATATCGATTGTTTCTTTAATCACTATATTTTTCAATTCAAAAGAAGAAACCAAGTGCCTTGAACAATTTAAAAAAAAGAATTCTTCACACAATGTAAACTTCTTACTGATCCTATCAAAATCTACAATTATTGAACATGACCCTTCTGTACAGGCAGCTGAAAGTGTTCTCCTAGGATTTTGTCATCCTCGATCAATTTTTCACGTTAAAATTTTGAAATTTCTAAAAAAATTTCATTGCATTTCGCTCTTAAATAATCGAATGGAAAACTGCAAATACTTGAATAAGTTTTTCCTTTCCATAGAAAATTGTCAACAACTGAATGAAGGTTGATAATGATGATGAATACTATTTGTTTTTTGTATTTTTCTTTTATTCATTAAACATTTTTTCACTTCTAATCAAATTAATTAAATGCTATTCGAGGTCTCCTCGAGACTTAATAAATACAAACAACAGCAGCTAGACGGTAGCTGCCAACGATGATATGCGTACATGAATACAAATTATTTTCTTTTCTTTTTTTTCATTAAAAAAAGTAGATATTCACAGCATAGAAAGGAAGTAAAAGAAAAAAAAACTGATTAACATCCTTTCCATTTAGAGTTAATTGAAGAGAAACGAAAATAAAAAATGCTAAATATGGGTCAGTTCACAGTTAAAATATTCTCAAATTTTAAGTTTTTGAAGCAAAACAAAAAAAAAAAAATATAATAAGATTGCCTGAGAACCATAAAAAAACAAAAATAAATTTTCATTCATATCACTTTCTTAAATGCTTTGCTCGTGAAATGACTCATAGTTTATAAACACACATGGCTCAGCTGTTTATTTTATAGAGTCTGATTTATTTCCCGATGCACAAAACTAAAATTAATTAATTAAATCAACATCAGTTTACTTGTATTTTAGCATATGAGCACGTTAAACAGATTTATTAAAATGATGTTAAACAAAAGCGAGGGTCGTTATTTGCATGTACACAACTATACAAAAAAAATTCTTTTTAAATTGCAGCAAAATTTTAAACTTAAATTTATGAAATTTATTAATAAGACTCGCTGTTCAATATATAGGCTGGGCCATTTATTTGCTTAAATTTGCATCATCAGTTATTTAGAATCTGGCAATACTTATGTCGTTCTATTCTGCCACAAAACTCAGTATATTATATCCACTAAACGTAATGAATCGATTTACCCTTGAGCAACGTTGGGATTTATTGGAGATTTATTTCCAAAACAAAAACTATTATTGATCGGAAATTGCACGAAAATATCGTACACAATTTGGTTACAGAGGAGAAGCAGCAGTGCCCGGTATATCCAAGTGAGCGTACTCGTACAGTGCGTACACCCGAAAATATTGAAGTTGTGGCTGAGAGTGTAGTCGCCGTAGTCTAGTACGTAGTGTGTTGGCTTACTAGACGCAAGACTACGGTTCAAACCTCAGGTCAAACATCAAAACGAAATATGAAAAAATATTTCTTCGGCGACTTCCTCGCAGCAGATTTCTGGCAAAAACTCTGGGAGTAATTGAAAAATTGTCATGAAAAGTTTCTCAAAAATCTGTCATTCGGTGTCGACTTTAAAACTATTGGTCCCACCAGTATTTTATAAAATTAACACACACAACATGAGTGGTGTAAGAA
The DNA here is from genome assembly GCA_936449025.2 of Sarcophaga subvicina. Lineage (NCBI taxonomy): Eukaryota > Metazoa > Arthropoda > Insecta > Diptera > Sarcophagidae > Sarcophaga > Sarcophaga subvicina. Next base: position 29,901,253 of record OW388084.2, read on the forward strand.
GTTAGGCCATAATAGCCAATTATGCATGTATGTATATGGCTGATAGTGTTCAACTCGTTCTCATTCTCAAGGATTGAACATTTCACGCACAAGTTTACGTCAAATTTTTCTTAAAGATCTCGATATGACGCCTTACAGAATTCAAATGGTTTAGGATTTGAAGCAACATGACCAACCGCTTCGTTTTCGCTTCGCTAGATGGGCCAACGAGAAACTGCACGCTGATGTCAATGTTGCAAAATCTTTTCGGTTGACCCACACGTGGTCTTACAGAAGACAATGCTTCAATTACGAGTGTCTTTTGTTTCGGTTTGAGGAGCTAAGGCATAATTGGTCCATATTCCTTTGAGAATGAGGACAGCGCAACCACTACGGTCATTGGAGACACCTATCGCACCATGATAACCGAATATTTGTACCCGTTCTTTATGGTATTTATGTGAACAATGTTTGGTTTCAACAGGATGGTTTAACGTGCCACACACCTCATGCCATTTATTGTGCCAAACGTGTGATGGCTGTTTAATTAGCCGAAATTGTGAAGTCAACTGGCCGCCAAGAAGCTGCAATTTGGCACCGTTGGAGTATATTCTGTGGGGCGCTGTTAAAGAAAAGCATTATGCCGACCATCTAGAGCCAATTAAGTATTTGAAGGCCAACATTCGTAATGCCATTGCCGCAATACGGCCCCATACACTCGAAAAAGTGCACTTAAATTGGTTTAAAGGAATGAGATACTGTGAGGCCAGCCGCGGCATCCATATGAATGAAATAACATATCATTTTTAAACGGAACAATTGTACTTCACAGCAAAAAATTAATTTGACAAAATTTCAAACCGTTTTTGTTTAGTTGCGTTTTTAAATTTAAACGTTTAAATGGCCCACCCTATATTAACAAGACTTGCTATTCAATACATATCAAGGGTGGTTTAAAACTCAGCAGTGTTAATAAAAAATTGTTTTTGTTTTCCAATGCAATAGCTTCGCTACCGTGTTTATGGAGACAATTGTCTCTATGAAAAGCTCCAGTAGTTAAATGAGTTCAAATGTTTAATTTGATGAGGAGTTATTTCAAGCATTCATTTTAGTTTGATTGCGATGAATATTCAATCATACCTTAATTAAACTTAATAATATAAAAAAGTCGCCGTAGTCTAGTAGGTAGTGTGCTGACTTATTAGACGTAAAGGCAGGGTTCAAGCCCTAGGCCAGACATCAAAACAAAATACAAAAAGTATTTCTTCGGCGACTTCCGGCGACTTCCGGCGATTGTAAATAAAATTTGCCATGAAAAGTTTCTCAAAAAAAAACTGTCGTTCGGAGACGACTTTAAACTGTAGGTCCCGCCACTCATCTATAAAAAAAATCACACACACAACATAAGTGGTGTGGGAAACTAGGACGTAATCCTGACTGAAGGGTTGTAATGACCAATTATGTATGTATGTAATATAAAAAAACGTTGTATTATTAACACGTTCAAACATCGTAGTTGTTACTGATGTTTCAATACAATTTTTTATTCGGACCAAAAAAAGGAGCCTAGCTCCAGTGTTAATTTCATCAACAAGCACTTAATCATTGCACTGAATTCAATTTCCGTAGTTTATGTTTTAACATTTAATTACGAATAATTATGTACGTATGTATGTTATGCTTAATGTACTGGTACGTAAGTAAGTATTATTAATTTAATTATTTTCCCATTTAAATGATCATTTTCAATGAAATTCTTAATAAATTATTCCGCTCTCGCATAGAACATAACTGCATAATGAGCACTTTTCCCCACATATATATATGTAGGTATATGTGTATGAATGTGTTAAAATTAATTAATTTTTATGGTCCACATGTACATAACTTCATACAAAATTTAATAAATTAACTGAATTAATTACAAACGACACAAGTATGATTAAACGCTTAAATATGTGGGGTTGTAAATTAATTACATTATTTGGGCCATAGACTTCGATAAATTTTTTTTTTAATAATTAGACACCAGTTACATAATCTTCAGAGGGGCATTATTTCTAATATTGTAAGATGACTTTCGACTTAAAAATAAAATAATTTTAATATACTTGTCGTAACTCCTAATTAAACAGAAGTTAATTAGCATTATAGTACAATTTCCTCTCATTTAAAACAATTATTTTGAGACGAATTTCTAAGAGTTTCTAAATTAATAACAATAAGAGAACCTTAAAAGCATGAGGGTTGAAAGCAAGAGTGTTTTAATGTTGTAGGGACGGATCTTCCAACAGGGGCTTAAGACCTCTCACAAGATAATGACATCGTATTGAAGCTACATCTGTCGAATTATTTATTTTTCATTTATTCAGTGGATTGTAGTCGCCGTAGTCTAGTAGGTAATCTGTTGCCATATTGTTCGTAAAGCCACGGTTTAAATCCCAGGTTAGACATCTTTAACAAAACGAAATCCTCGGCGACTTCCTCTCAGCAGATTTGTATCGCTATTTGTGTGAAGCACCACTAAAGTCATTACATTGGATTACGACCTAGTTTCTCACACCACTTATGTTGTGTGTGTTAATTTTATACATGACTGGCGGGACCTACAGTTTAAAGTCGACTCCGAACGACAGATTTTTGAGAAACTTTTTTCATGGATGGTTTACTTACTCTCACAGTTTTTGCCAGAAATCTGCTAATGTCTGTCCAACAAGAATTGGTTATATTGCTCCTCTTTCAGTTTATGCTGAACACCATCACTCAGTGTGCACACACAAAAGGAGTCTATTTCATCTTGCTTCTCGTTTGATGTCATCTTATAAAACCATTTTATTTCATTTTGTCGCATAATTTGTTTCTTCATTGGGTTAAAGATGGAGACTACACTTGGTTCATAAATATTTTCCCCTTTTTTCCATTTTTAGTGGCGCCATCTGCCGGAAATTAGTCATACCAACTTAGAAACCTTCCCCGGCTCATGCACTACTACTTTTCTAAAGACCATAACATGATCAAATGCACAGTTTACGATTCTACAAGGTAAATAAAAACAAACATTAATTTTTATATATATATAGAGTATGGGAGGTGACACGCCCACTATAGACAATACGCCCATTTTGTTCATATATACATACGTCAAAGTCGTCCATACAAAATTTTAGGACTCTAGCTGTTGCAGTTTATGAAATATGCGCCATTAAATACTTATTGCGTATGTGGGCGTGGCACCTCGCCTACTCGAAATTTTAAAATGAAAGGTAGCCTATATAGTTCCTTCCAGACATACAGGACGGTACTGTTAGAATTTCGGTCCAGAAGTTTAGCCGTTTATAGACTTCAAACAAACAAACAAACCCGATTTATGATCTAACTTTTCCACTCAAGTATATTTAATTTTCTCTGTTGCTTGTGGATCGATATGAAGCTTTTATTTTTCATTTTCTTCAACTCTCTTTATGCACTAGATTTAAGTCCCCAACCTTCAACCCTAGCTTGATATCCTAAACATGTTAGATTATTATAATACAAATAAGAATACACAATCTTTTTGACCGAATCTTCTAAAAAAAAATTTGAAAAAGATTCCTATTGTTCCCAAAAGTTCACCAAAGTTTGCATAGAAGCAAAATGACTCAATTCTATTGCTTCATAGTTGTTTACATGCCTTTTAAATTACCTCCTTGTAATGTTTGTATATTTAGTATTGTAGGTATTACCTTTAAAGCGATTTGACGATGACATTACATAATGATACTGAGTCTTTTACAATTGTCTTCTCCCTACTCTCTTATTTTTTTGCCTTTTCAACAATCTGATTTTCACTATAAATTCCAGAAAAAAACAACAGTTGCCAACACCGTAATGGATTCAATGATTTTAAAAACTGTAGTATTTTTTTTGATCTTTCTTAAGCATTTATTCATTGTATGTATGTATTTATGGTGTTGTAGACGTAAGCAACATTGCTGCTGTTGCTATTGGTATTGCTATTGATGTTTAATTTTTTGTTTCATTCTTTTTTTTTTTTCATTGAAAAGCATTTGCAGAAGTGTTTCACCATGACTACCACCACAAGCAGGACATTATTTTTCACTTTAAAAGTGACTACACAAGTAAAATAGCAGTCATTATGTATGTATATACCAGAGAGAGAAGAGGATTTAAATAAATGAAAACAAATTAAATTTGAAAAAAGAAAAAAAGTCGATAGTTTACGTTAAATGGCACCATTTGCTTATGCGTTATTTCGTATCAATGATATGTACGTCGTTGAAGTCGCCGTGGTGTAGTAGGTAGTGTGTTGGCTTACTATTCGTAAAGCCCGGGTTCGTATCCCAGGTCAGACATCAAAAATGAAATATGAAAAAAAAAAATATTTCTTCGGCGACTTCCTCTCAGTAGATTTCTGGCAAAAACTCTGAGAGTAAATAAAATTGCCATGAAAAGTTTCTCAAAAAAAAAAAAATCTGTCGTTCGGAGTCGACGTTAAACTGTAGGTCCCGCCACTCACGTATAAAATTAACGCACACAACATGAGTGGTGTGAGAAGCTAGGCCGTAATCCTGACTGAAGGGTTGTAAGGGCCAATTATGTATGTATGATATGTACGTCATGTGGAAGTGCAGTTCTTTAACAGTCCAAAATCCATAGCCTTTGGTTTGGTTTGTTATACGGTGAATATGTTGTATCAAAACCGCAGTGTATCGAGTGGTCTGCATCTTTTAAAAATGGTGATCAAAGACATCAAAGACAAAGAGTGGCCCACATAACAAAATTTGTCATTACAACCCTTCAGTTAGGATTACGAATTAGTTTCCTTCACCACTTCTGTTGTGTGTGTTCATTTTATACATGAGTGGCGCGACCTACAGTTGACTCCAAGCGTTTGATATTTTTGAGAAACTTTTCATGGCAATTTTTTATTTATTCCCAGAGATTTTGCCAAAAATCTGTTGAGAGCAAATCGCCGCAGAAGTATTTTTCATGTTTCGTTTTGTTAGAAATGTCTGCACACTACCTACTAGACTGTGGTTTAAAAACCATAAATTATAGAAAAATTACTCGTTCAAAATTTGTGGCAGACTCATAAAGAACTTACACAATGATAAGGCCTAACTCATACAGCCGAAGCTCAAAACGTTTAAAAGCACACAAGGTTAGAACAAAAGAAATTGGGTGCTACATGAACTGAAGTCAATAAAGCGTTGAAAATTTGCTTTAAAAATAAATAATTTTGGCATTAACTTATTACACGCAATTAAAAATGATGTCTCTGCGGTAACGTTAATCTCAAGAAATCATACATCAGTGTATGTGGACTTTTTTCTTTGACTGTATGTGAAGCCATTGAGTAAAATCTGCGGCCAAGCAGAATATCCTTTGTGCCTAGCTAATGATCTAAACATGGTAGCATCAGAAGGCTGTAATACATTGTGAACTACTAAAAGTAGGCCGTTATATCACGGCTAAGCTGTACAGACATGAATTAATTCGTTGGAAGAAAACATTGGCCGAAAAACGTCCTTAAATGTAAACTGATAAGCCGGCGTAATTTTCCATAAGGACAACGCTGATCAACACCTATTTGGGAGGTTTACTTTACCTTCTGTATAGCCCAGTCTTTGCCGTTTCTGGCTAAAATTTCTTTGATCAAAGCTTAGCGCGGATATCGTTGAACAAAAATTAGTGCTTTAGCGATTAATTTTTTTTTTTTGGTAGGCTTTCAACAAACACGCTAAAGTACTAGTTTTTATTCTAAAATATCTCCGAGCCAAAAAAAATATTTTGTGTGGTGAAATTAGCATTTTTTGCTTCAACGAGATTTCTGAAATAATTTAATTTGCGACGTAATACCCACTCAATAGCGCTGAAAATCGAGTAGTATATTAGGCAATATGTTGGCTTATTAGACGTGAGACCACGGTTCAAACCGCCTTGACAGACATCTCCAAGAAAACGAAATATGAAGAAATATTTCTTCGACGACTTCCTCTCAGCAGATTTTAGCAAAACAGTAATAAGTCCTTTAGAAGGCGCTGTAGTCTAGTAGGTAGTGTGTTAGCTTATTAGACGTAAAGCCAGGGTTCAAACCCCAGGCCAGACATCAAACAAAATACAATAGAAAGTATATCTTAGGCGACTTCCTCTCAGCAGACTTCTGGCAAAAACTCTGAGTGTAAATAAAAAATTGCCATGAAAAATTTCTCAAAACTATGTCTTTTGGAGTCGACTTTAAACTGGTCCCACCACTCGTGAATACGTGAAAACAAAATAAGTGGTGTGAGAAACTAGGTCGTAATCATGACTGAAGGGTTGTAATCATCAAATATGTATGTATATGATAAGTCCTTCAATATGAAGATTGCATACCTTTAAATAACTGACTCTCCTACAAATTACCTTAATATACTTCGTGTTAATGAAAATCCCTCTGATTTTGGACAACAACTTAAATAAAATGAATTCTTTTTTTGGTCTTTTATTTTCCCAATCTCATCATTCAACCTCTTGTTTTATTATCCTCTCTTCCTCTCTCTCTATCTTATATTCTTGCCACTTACAACAAAAAAAAAAACCCATAAAATTGATGGAATATTGGGGTTTAACGGAATTGTGTCACAACAAATAGTTCACCTGCATACATCAACCGAGATGAGAGAATCGTTTACCCACTACAATGTAATATCATGCACAGCAACAACACCACACCAACTATGGCACACTCTTTTGCACATGATGGTGTTGGTATTCAATATATTTGGGGCACTTACTACACTTTGTTGGTGTTGTGATATGTGGTTGTAACAATGTATGTGAGAATGTGTAAATATGTGTGTGTATTTATAGAGGGAGAGAGTGTTAAAATTTAATTAAATTCACAATATGATCCAATCTGTGCATCAAATTTCCACTTGATTTTATGTGTACACACCGTACAGTGTGTGGGTAAGAGAGTTTGAGTTCACAGTTGAATAGTTTTTCAATTTTTGTTGAAATATTCACATATTTGGCAAAGCAAATCTCTCAATCTCAAATATCAATTAAACTGAAGTAAAACGTCAAAGAAAATTAATTCTAAAAGATTGATTACGATTGATTCACTTATTTTTCGTGTGAAGTTTCTTGATGTGTACTTGAACAGTTTTGCTATAAATGAAGCTATTTTGGAACAGATATAGGAAAAGACAATAAGGGTAGAGGGAGTTAAAAATTCAACATAGAATTTAAGATCTTTGTAAACCAATTGACACAAAATTTCCAAAAAGTTATTCACACAATTCATTTGAAATGGTTTTTCTAGTTTGAAGTGCTTTCTTTTGACTTCTTCCTCTCAGCAGTCAAATACTCTGAGAGTAAATAAAATTACCACGAAATGTTTCTCAGTGAACAGTAGGTCGCGCTACTCATGTATGGAATTAACAGACACAACTTGGACGGTGTCAGAAGCTAGATTGTGATCTTGATTAAAGGGTTGTAATGCCCAATTAAGTAAGTTAAAATAGAATTTGATATGCAGTAGGGTAACTATGTTTAATAAATTTCATATCTGATGCTGAATATATCGGTGAGTGGGCTATCTATTGCTTTAAATTTGAATTATCAGTTATTTCGAATCTGGCAAAACTTATGTCATTCTATTCTGTCACAAAATTCAGTATCTGATCTCCACTGAACGTAATAAATCGATTTACGCTTGAGCAACGTTGGGATTTATTGGACATTTATTTCCAAAACGAATACAATTTTGGTCAGAAATTGCCCGAAAATGCCGTACAAAATTTTGTCGCAGAGAAGCACCAAGAGTGCCCGGTATACGGAAGTTTATTGCTAAAGTTCCTGAAACTGATGACATTGTTAATGCGCTAAGGCGAGAGCGTGCACGTACAGTGCGTACACCCGAAAATATTGAAGCTGTGAATCAAAGTGTGCGTTAATAAATTGTAAAATTATTTTTTACAATCCATGAACATCAACTCATCATCGTTCTCAAGAATTGAACATTTCATGCACCAGTTTACGTCGAATTTTGTGAAAAGTTGTCGGTATGACGTTTAACAAAGTCCAATAGGTTCAGGAGTTGAAGTCGCATAACTATTCGCTTCGTTTTTACTTCGCTAGATGGGCCAACGAGAAACTGCACGAACAAGTCCATTTTGCGCAAAATAGTCATCTTTTCGGATGAAGCTCATTTGCATCTTGGTGGGTACGCTAGCATAAGCAAAATTGTCGTATTTGGGGCTCAGAAAACCCACACGTGGTCTTATAGAAGCCAATGCACCCATTACGAGTGACTGTTTGCTGTGGCTTGGGGAACGAAGGCATCATTGGCCCATATTTCTTTGAAAATGAGGACAGCGCAACAACTACGGTCAATGGCGACACCTATCGCACACCATGATAACTGATTTTTTGTAACCACTTTTCATGGCATTGATGTGAACTATATTTGGTTTCAATAGGATGGTCCAACTTGCTACACATCTCATGCCACAATTGATTTATTGCGTCAAACGTTTGAAGGCCATTTAATTAGCTGAAATGGGGCTGCCAAGAAGTGGCGATTTGATACCATTGGACTATGTTCTGCTGGGCGCTGTTAAGGAAAGTGTTGTGCCGACAAACCAGAGCCAATTGAGCATTTGAAGGCCAATATTCGTGATGCCATTGCCCAAAAAAGTGCACGTAAATTGGTCCGATCGAATGACGTGCTGTAAGGCCAACTGCGGCAGCCATATGAATGAAATGATATTCCATTTCAAACTGCAATTGTACTTCATAAAAAATAATATACTTGGCAAACCGTTTCAAACGGTTTTTGTTTTCATGCATTTTTAAATTGAAACTCTTAAAGTACCCACTCTATATATTTGAAGAATTTCATACACGATACTAAAAAGATAAAATAGAAACTTAAGTATTTGTTCGCTTTTTGAATTGTCAATCGAAATAACAAATCCTTTATATTGTCTGGTATTTGCCTTGAGATCTCCGTAAATCGATTCTGGTTTCAATTTAAAAAAATTCTAATAAATTTTAAATAAAAGAAATAAAAACTACATGAGTATAATTGTTTTTCCCAATTTTCCTATAGTATTTGGAAAATAAATATTTAAATGCATATACATATTAAGTAGACAACTTACCAATTAATTGCTTTTAAATCCTTTAAATATTAATTAAAATATTTTAATAACCTGAAGCTTTTGCTTTTAACAAAATTAGGTTTTTAAAGCAAATTTTGGATTTCACTGTCACTGGAAGTTAAATCTGAAAAAAAGCATAAAGAAATTGAAACAATTTATAAATTTTAAGTTAATTAAATAAATACTACATAAGTTGTTATTATTGTTTAAAATAAAAAATAAATATAACAAAATAAAATAACAAATATTGAACGAAACATGGTTTGCGATCTGAAGTCGCTGCAGTCTAGTAGATAGTGTATTGACTTATTAATCGTAATACCAAGGTTCAAAGCCAGGTCAGATATCACCAATAAGACAATAAATGTGCAAAAACTATTTATTCGGCGACTACAGAGTTAATAGATTCTTAAAAATTCGAAATCCGAAGTCAAGTATAAACTGAAAGTCCCGCCGCTGACGTATAAAATTAATACACACAACATAAGTGGTGTGATAAGCTAGGTTGTAATCCTGACTAAAGGGTTGTAATGACCAATTTTGTATGTATGAGTGAAAGAGTTCAAAGCCTTGAACACTTAGGCAGTCCATCACGAATGGGGGACTTCAAATGCCCAATGTCTCTGAGTTGTCGGCATAATACTTTTCTTTAACGACGCCCCACAGAAAATAGTCCAACAGTGTCAAATCACAGCATCTTGGTGGCCAGGTTCTTTCGGCTAATTAAACGGCCATCAAACGTTTGATATAGTAAATCGATTGTGGTATGACATGTGTGGCAAGTTGCACCATCCTATTAGAACCAAACATCGTTCACTTTAATACCATGAAGATCTGGTAAAAAACCATTATCATGGCACGATAGGTGTTTGACCGTAATGAAATATCAAAGAAATATGAGACAATGATGTCTCCGCTCCACAAGCCGCACCAAAAAGTCACTCGTAATGGGTGCATTGGTTTCTGTAAGACCACGTGTGGGTTTTCCTAGCCTTAAATACGGCAATTTTGCTTATTAACGTACCCACCAAGATGAAACGAGGTGATTTTTTCATCATCGTGCAGTTTCTCGATGGCCCAATAAATTCCAACGTTGTTCAAGAGTAAATCAATTCATTACATTCAGTGGAGATTAGATATTGAATTTTGTGACAGAAAAGAATCACATAAGTATTGCCAGATACGAAATAACCGATGTTTCAAATTTAAACATAATTAAACCGATGTGCAGAATTCTTATGCTAAACAGGTAATTGGTCTGCTGTAGCAGGTTCTCGGATAATTGTGCTGCCATTTATCGTTGTCTAGAAACAACACGCTCCGAGTATGTGCTGTAGTGATGGGGAACCTTAATAAGCGTTGATACCTAATTTTTTCCTCCCTTAGCTTGATTAGTCTCTATATTTCTGAAGTTCTTCATACTGGTTTTTAGTTAGTTGTACCTCCCTCGTTATTACTATATTAGCTACACAGCAAAAACTATCTTCGTATTCCATTCACCGCCATCATATTGAGATATGAATATCTCTTGCATGTTTTACGCAACTCAAGGTATAATAAAATCAAGCTACCAAGCCCTATCCCCTAAGATACACTTGAGTTATAAGTTTGTCTGTCTAATATTTTCTTTTTTAAACGAGACTTAAAGTATTCCACAGACCCCGGTGACCAACGTCAAAAGGCTATCCAAAGCCTGATATATGTGTGATAAGATAATTTATACTGATGGCTTCAGTTTTCTGGATATTTATCTCAAGTTCAACATTAAATGATAACCTTTCCAGATTTGCCTGTTTTGCTTGGGAGTTGGAGATCTTGTGCAATCTGATAATAATATCGGAATTCAAATCCTTGAGTTGATGTGAATTGCTTTTCTCTTCGAACAGAAGACTTCCATCATGATTTCATACTACACGTTGCATTCTGATGCTCCTAATGTGTGGACCGGAGAGTTCTGCATCATCGTGCTTTTAATGATTCTCTGACGATTTTTTGTATGATTTTCTAGGGTACTTCTTTCGTTGTTAATGCTTTCCATATAAAAAATTCCGTGGGACGATATCAAAGGATTTGAAATTGAAAAACAGTAGATAAGTGGGAGCATGCTTTTCAAAATGTTGCTGTGTTATAAGACTAGATCGCGCCTATTTAATCAGAGACTTGTGTGTTCATTATCGGTGAGGTATTCTTCAAAATTTTGCGATACTTTTAAGCAATTTATAGCCACGACTAAAAATATAAGCAAACAATGCTCTTTTTATACTGTGGTGTATCGATTCACGATAATAATTCAGAAGCTTAAATTAAAAAAAAAATAAATAAAAATCGTATATAAATCTGTTATAAACTGTACGACAAGACTTATCAGTACCGTCAACAACTTTAACATCATCACTGCGAACACCATCTCATTGTCATCGTCATTATGTTGTCACTAAAATTGACGTTCACTTCTACGAACAAAAGGCCTCCCATCCCACATCCCATCAACTCGTACGCACAAACACACTCGACTACAACTGTCCACACAATAGATTTCAATCAGGCAAATAACTAAACAACCACATGGGACGGACAGAGAATTAAAGTTGCGGGGTAGCGACGCAACCCAACCAACCAACGATCATTGACTCAGGTCAGTTTACGATATCGGGCCATAAGCATGCTTAGCTGAGCTGCTTAAACAAATACATGGCATGTGGTTGTGCTCACCTATTTGATATCTTCTTTATACAATTAAAACCAACACACACATGAACACATACTTGTTAGATTGGTTTTTGATGCCATTACCACTACCATTACATGTTTGTCAGAGTACGTTGGCAGAGAGCGCCATAGGCTCAGAGAGCCACAATAATTGTCAATATTAACGTTAAACTAGAGAAATAAAACACCAGCAAAAATCCGGTTTCTCTCTCTCTTTTTCCCATTTATTTTCTGTTTAGAATACTGGTGTGACAACAAAGAAAACGAATTAAATTACAATTCAAAGATATTTTTAGTTTAAGCCTAAACTACACTCAAACCCAGTTGTATACGGCACTAACAATAATATTAAAATCATTTAAGGAAAATAACGTATGAAAATGGGTTTGAGTGTATGTATTCAATACATACATACATACAAGTATTGCTTCCATGTATGCCCATATGGAGACACTCAACTCTAACTTGCTTAGCAATTAAACAATAAAAAAAATATTTATAGCCACCGAATAAATTATAACTACACTTAGACAAATTTAAAGACCGATCAGCGAGAAAAGGTACTGTACTAAACTAAGCTATCTGATATTTGTGTAGGATAAGAAAAATATTTTATTCCAAAAGCTTGCGATCTTAAAATTAAATTTCAATTCTGCATTTGTGAAGATCTGATTAAAGAAACGTTTAAGACCATTTCAAAAGGTACTGAAAAAACATATAACGATCGCTCTAATACAGTACTCAACCCTAATAAGGCTTCCTACACTGAAAAGAAAAATTGTGTTAAGAGTGGAATGTAGAGGAAAATCAGCAATGCAATCCAAAGCTGATAGCTACTATCACACCATCCATGTCTGATGACTCGGAATGGAATGGAATAGAGTAAGACATGTGATTCCAATACAGTACATAGTATGATCGTAGTACGTCGTACGAGAGTCCATTAAGATGGGCCTGGCAGTAGTTGAGGGCTAAACGAAGTATATGTTGTCGACAAGTAGGGACATGCGGCGTATTGGATCCCAGATTACGGCATATATATACTTTCGATACAGTCAAGGAAGTTATCTATCTTGACTCCGCCGTGACTACCAAAAATGATATCAGTCTGGAGAGCAGTCTTGCCAACAGGTGTTACTATGGTCTCAATAGGCAATTGAGTAGCAGAGACCTCTCTCGTGAGACAAAACTATTACTCTACAAGACCCTCAGCCTTCCAGTGCTTCTTTATGGCGCAGAAGCATGGACACTATCAAGCACTGAAGCAGCGTTGAGAGTATTCGAGAGAAAAGTCCTACCTAAGGTCCTCGGTCCAGTGCGAGTTGGCTATGATTTCTGCATTCGATCCAACAATGAGCTCTTCAACGATGAGGGTGTTGTGTAGCGAATTAACATCCAGCGGCTGCGCTGGCTCGGACATGTCCTACGAATGGATTAGAATGCTCCGGTGAAACAGATATTTGGTGCGGGTAGATACAGGAGTCAGCGAAGAGGACGACCTTGTTAGGTTAGAAGGACCAAATTGAGGAAACCCCTTTCATCGACTGGTGTGACCAACTGGAGAAGGCACGCAACAACGAAAGTAAAGGCTTCTGGAAGTATGTGTTAAGGCAGGCCGAAATCCCTTAATCGGGTTTTTAATAGCCAAATTAAGTAAGTAAGTATAGTATGGTCCTACAGAAGATACGAAAAATAATAATTTGATTGAAGTACATTCAGAAAGAATATGAATTTCATCGAACTTCCACATCTGCTCAACGGTTTGGATGATGATCGCAAGAATAATTTTTCTTAACATAAATATGCAGACAATCAAGGTCATGAATAATAGCAGTGTTATCACAGAGAACAACATACTACAAGTCCAACCAGTTGAATGCTATAAGGTTCTTTTAATTGATGCAGTAGATTAAATTATTTTACGGCATACATGTGGATCAGCAACGTATCAAGGAACAAGAGCAGGAGTTTTTGGTCCTAAACCGATGAGGAAAATTGCTTCTATGCCATTGAAGGATGGGTTAAATTCAACTTGGATAGACGATACATCAGACAGGACATTTACAATCTGACAGTCAGGCCGCTCTTTCAGCACTCGGCTCTTATGTTAAATAGGAGATATTATGGGACTGTCTGAAAAATATTAACCAGCCTGGTGGGTCCCAGATCTATTGGGAGTACTCGACAATTACAAAGTAGACGAGTTGACAAGGAATTCCGCGCCGTTCATGGAGCTAGAACCCTTCAGTGGAGTTTTTTTTTTGTCTTCAGCTAAAGGTGGGAATCTCGGAAGACACTTTTGTCTCCACAAAACAGTGCACAATTCACCATCTCTAGTGCCTAGGTACTGACTGTATTGGCCGTTCGCTGACTGTATTGGCTCCATAGAATTTCAGAATTCAACATCTCCCCATAAGTTGTTTTGGCCCAAAACACGTTTCCCAGAGACATCTAAATCTGTGACAGCAAATTAAAATTAAAAAATCTCTTTCAGTGGTGTGGCTGCCGATGTTTGAAAAGGTATGCTCAACCAAAGGGAAGTTAAGAGAGGCAAAGGATCTTCAGTGAGACAATCGGCAATTTTGTTGTTGAATTATAATGAGAGCCATGCATCAGACGATAAAGAAATAAACTGAGATTGATAACAGGTCTTATTACAGGGCACTGTAGACTCAGCATATACTTGTTTACAATAGAAATTGTCGCAAGTACAGCTTATAGATTCTGTGAAGATAAGCGAATCACATTCTTTTAACCTGTGAGGCATTAATGCAGAAGGAACACCAGGTTGCATACTAAAAACTTTGAAGAGAATTGACACTATGACACCGAGCACCACTCTGTGGCTTATCAGGCCAACAGGTTTGATCAGGGCATTATAGGGTAACCCTATTGGGGGTGTACAATAGACTGATAGATCTTAATCCCAATAATAATAATAATGCAGAATGGTATCATCGAACTGCTGTCTAGAAATAGAAACAAGAAGCAGACTCAACGGAATGAGAGAGGTGTTCTGACAACTTGTAACCAGTGCAGAGAGGCTTATAAATATCCAAGTGAACAAAGTTTGGAATCCTTAACGCATATGTGAAAACTACTTTGTTACACAGAACACAATTACAAAACAATTCGTGGTATTCACCAACAAGATGCCGTCTAGTCTAGTAAGGAGTCAGTTGGCTTATTAACGTGAGACCTCAAATCAGACATGTCCGACAAAACCACACATGAAAAATATCTCTTTGGCGACTGCCTGGGAGTTAATAAAATTACCAAGAAGAGTTTCTTAAAAAATCCGAAAGACGGAGTCGACTTTAAAGTCGGAAAAAATTGTTTTTGAATTTTGCTTCTATTTCGTTGATTTTCTTTTTCTCCGTGTATTTATAACCAAAATATTTTTGATTTTATTGGACGATTACATAATAAATCAAATATTGTCGTTAAACTTGCTATTCTTTAACAATTTCTTGTTTTTATATCTTTTGCTTTAACTTTTAAGCTCTGTTTTCTGTGAAGCATTATTTCGATCAAAATTCTACAGAAGAAAACTAAAATTGAAATGTTTTTGAGAGAGAGAGAGTTTTTTTTCTTTCTCTATCTTATTTAGTTTCATAATTTCATTGTTCGTTAAAACTATAGAAGCACAACTAAATACCAAACAAAAATACAAGGAAATTTTATTCAATTTGAATACAAAACTACAAAGAAGAATAAGAAGAAGAAAAAAGTTGAAAAACTTTGTTTTGATTAAAAACAGCATAAGTTTTGGACATGTTCGCAGAAAAAAAAAGAAAAACATTAACAAAGTGGAACTAAATTTAATAAAAAATAACTGAAAAGTATTAAATTGAAACCAAAAATATTCCTTTTTATTCCATTTTAGTTGCATTTTTAATTCGAAAATAAAAACTTTTTCTTTTTTATTTGAATTAAAGTTGAAGGAAAACCAGAATTAAATACTGAAGGCAAAAGAATTCTATTTAGTTGGTTGGGTTAGGTTAGCGGGTAGCTTGCCGTTCACAGGCAAGTTCACTCGAAGGCCCATATGGTCCATTGTATAAGCCAGTGTGAGGTAAACCTCCTTGTCATGTTCCCTTAGTGGTGGTTCCTTCAATTGCACGTTCGTCACCGTTCTCAGATCTTCAAAAGTTTCGTCACCCTAAAACTGATGACGTCTATCCTGAAGTGCAGGGCACTCGCATAAAAGCTGTTGTACTGTCTGCCGGTGGAGCAGACCAAGCCTGTCAGCGAAACAGCCAATAGCGAAGTGTCTCATTAAAATGCCTGTTAGAATGCGAACTGTTCTCTTGTGGAACGCAAGTAAAGGGTCCGCCAAAAAACTTTTTTTTTAAAATGCTTTAAAAAAAAAACTACTGAATATTTTCTCAAATTTCTGTTTTTATTTGAAAGTACAATCCTTCCGGTTAATAATGGAAAACAATTTCATTCAAATGGCTGCCTCGGCTGGTCATGCAGTAGCCTACACGATCGGTCCAATTTTTAAATATATTATCGATTGTGTGCAGCTGTATTTCACCAATGGTTTCACAAATATTATCCTTTAAAGCGTCAATTGTCTCTGGCTTGTCGGCGTAACACTTATATTTGACGGCACCCCACAATATAGGCCAAAGGTGTCAAATCGCAACTCCGAGGTGTCCAAACGATATCAGCTCTGCGGCTGATAATGCGATCTTCAAAAACAGGGCGCAAAACATCGAGTGTAGCTTCGTCTGTGTGGCATGTAGAGCCGTCCTGCTGAAACCAAATGTTGCCAATATCCTCCTCTTCAAGTTTTGTGAACAAAAATTCGTTCAACATGGCCCGATAACGATCGCCATTGACTGTAACGGCCACTCCATGGTCTTTTTCGAACAAAAATGGCCCAATTATGCCTCTGCACCAAAACCCGCACCAAACAGTGACTCGTTTAGGGTGCGTCGGCTTTTCAATGTATGCGTGCGGGTTTTCTGTGCCACAAATGTGACAATTTTGCTTGTTTACATACCTTCCAAATCTTCCAAAATCCGTACGCAATTTTCGCACACATTCTGCAACATTACCATGACTTTCAAAGTAATGTCGCAATATTTCCCAGCGTTGTTCAAGCGTATACACAACCATATTCGTTCGGCGGAAGGATAAAACTAATTATCTGTCAAAGCAGACATGTGCTAAGTGTTACCATTCACGAAATAAGCACTAGTTGAAAAAAAAACGTTAGATGACGGACCCGATAGTTTTCCTGCTGTCTACTGCTGTCGACAGCAGTTTTGAAATTCGGCAGAAAGGTATATTGGAGCACCCATGTTTTATTTTAACTTCATACTAATTATTCCAATTTGGAACAGTATTCTTGTAGTTGAGCATATGTCCCCTCTATTGTCTCCACCTCAGACATCTCCGATCCCTTCCGTGCTAATTTGTGCTGGTTATGGGCAATAAGACTCCTGTGAGTCAACGTACCATTTCGTTTCTGGAAAAAATTGCTTCTGTAAAAGAAAGTGGCGTATCAAGCGAGATCCAATGGGAGTCTATCAAGATTGTTCTGGCAGTCAATGAGCACAAAAAGATGTATATGTTGCCGACAAGCAGAACCATGTGGCGTTTTGGATCCCAGATTACGGCCGATAATTATACTATCGATATAGTCAAGGAATTTATTTAACTTCACTAAGCCGTTACCAGCAAAAATGATTTCAGTTTGAAGACCAAACAGAAGATCAGTCTTGCCAACAGATGCTGTTATGACCTCAATAAGCAATTAAGTAGCAGAGAGCTCTCTCGTACAACAAAACTTATACTCTACAAGTCGTTCATCCTTGCTTCTTTACGGGACATAAGCATGGACACTTTCAAGCACCGATGCAGCAGCCTTGAGAGCATTCGGTCCAGTGTGAGTTGGCGATGATTTCCGCATTCGATCTAATAATGAGCTGTATGAGCTCCTCAACGACGTGGACGTTATGCAGCTCATTAACATCCATCAGCTGCGCTCTCTGGGTTATGTCGTTCGGAAGGAAGAGGATGCTTCGGCGAGATGTGTATCGTAAGTCAGCGAATATGACGACCTTATCTACGTTTGAAGGAAGCTCTGTCATCGATTGATGTGATCAACTGAGAAGAAGCAGAGGTGTTTGGAAAGATATGTTAAAGCATGCCGAAATCCAACAAATGGGTTGTTAATGGCCAATTAAGAAAAAAGAAGAAAGAAGTAAATGGCATTCGTTACAGATACTTGCTAATGAAGTTCTTTTGACCTCAGCCAATCTGTGTGAATCTGGACAACATGTGTTTTTTTCAAATTTGTTACAAATTGTTCTATTTTTTGTTGGATGAATGAACTAATTTTCAAACCACATACGTATGTTAATAAATTTCCCACAAAAACATGTCCAATTTCTATCCAAATATCATTAACTGCTGTTAGTTATCTAACCAAACCGCTACAAATTAATTACATTTCGTAACACATATGTATCTACCTGCTGCTCTTGCACTTCATGTGGCTGTCAAACCAAGCTGCCATTTCAGACTTCTATTTCCCCAAAGAGGATAGAAATTTGATGTAATTTTTTGAACAACAAAATTTACACACACAAGATGAGAATTGATAGATGGAATAACACATTAAATAACCATAAATCATGTTCCATTTAATAATTATTGTGAAGTCAAAAAAGAAAAAACATACCAAAAATATACTGTAATTAATCATACGAAATAGAAGATAAGCCCTTGAACAGCGATAAAATAGACACAAAGATAGTCGGTTGAATGAAATACAGAATAAAAGAAGAAAATTTCCGATTATTTTATGTTTTACATACGATTACGAACAACATTTCATATTCTGCCTTTAAAAGTTCCATTAATAATAGAATAGAAATGGAATCATAAAAAAGGGGAGGTAATCTTCCACCGCTTATGAAATGAAATGAAGGAATAATGAAGTTACGAAGTCAGAAAAGTAACAAAGTGAAGATGCAATAATTGCATGGATATTTAATGTATACAAGTTACAGTATTTTAAAAGAAAAGCAAATAAAAAGAAGATCTAAAGCAAGCAAGAGAAACGAAGTGTTAGTGTAAACCACGTACTTTAAGCCCTACGTTGAAATAATCATTAATCAACTACCTTACAATTTGCAGTCAGTGCTATGGGAATTCAGGCCTTAAGAATGTTTACAGAGGATGTGGGAAAGATTAACAAAATTCATTTATGAAATATGGATTTATCTTGCGTGTGTTAATTTTATAATTGAGTGACGGTACGTAAAGTTTAAAGTCGACTACGAATGACGAATTTTTTTGAGAAACTTTTAATGGGAATTGCATCGGGTGGGCCATCTAAAGGCCATCGGTTATTTCAAATCTGGTAATACGTATGTCACTCTATTCTGTCAGTTCAGTTTATTATATCCACTGGAAGTCGCCGTGGTCTAGTAGGTAGTGTGTTGGCTTATTAGACGTAAAGACAGGGTTCGAGCCAGACATCAAAACAAACACACAAAAAGTATTTCTTCGGCGACTTCCTCTCAGCAGATTTCTGGCAAAAACTCTTTCAAAAAAAGTTTTCTCAGAAATCTGTCGTTCGGAGTCGACTTTAAACTTTACGTCCTGTCACTCATGATAAAATTAACACACACAACATAAGTGGTGTGAGAAACTAGGTCCTAATCCTGACTGAAGGGTTGTAATGACCAATTATGTATGTATGTATGTATCTCCACTGCAATGTATCTCCTGAGCAATGTTGGGATTTACTGGGCCAACGAGAAACTGCACGATGATAACGTTTTTGCATAAAAAATCATATTTGCGGATAAAAGCTCATTTTCATTTTGGTGGGTAAGTTAATAAGCAAAATTGCCGTATTTATGGCTCAGAAAATCCAAACGTGGAAGCCAATGTATTCATTACGAGTGGTGCGGAGGCATCATTGGCACAAATTTCTTTAAAAATGAAGGTGGCGCAACCATTACGGTCAATGGAGACACCTATCGCACTATCATATCCGATTTTTTTGCACCCGCTCTGCATGGTATTGATGTGAACAATGTTTGATTCCAACAGGATGGTGAAACTTGCCACACATCTCATGCCACACCCTATATTTTATTCACAGAGTTTTAATAAGCCAATAGATTACTTCGCCTTCAAAGCCAACATAACTCATCCGAGCTGTCAAATTCAGTTTGATATACATATGCGACAGAGTCAATGAACATTTGGCATTTCGGATGCACTCCACCCAGGGAAGCCAAGACGGGCACTTGAGCGATTATTTATATTCCACACATAATGTCGTCAACAAGTCTTTCGAATATTTTAAAACTTGTAGCCGCCGTAGTCTATTAGGTAGGGTGTTGGCTTATTAGGCCATGAGGCCATGGTTCAAACCCCAGGTCAGACATCTCCAACAAAACGAAGTATAAACAAATAATTTCTTCGGCAATTGCCTGTCAGCAGATTTCTGGCAAAAGCTCTGTGAGTAAAATATAATTGCCATGAAAAGGTTTCTCATAAATCTTTCGTTCGGTGTCGACTTTAAACTATAGGTCGCGCCACTCATGTATAAAATTAACACACACAATATAAGTGGTGAGAGGAGCTACTTTGTAGTCCTGACTAAAGGGTTGGAATGACCAATTATGTATGTAAGTATGTATGACTGAGTAATTCAAACTATTATACATTTTTTGTGGATATCTTTAACTAGGATTAATGGCCCAGTGCTGCGAAACTTTATTCTTTCCCGCAAAAGAGGACGCTACCTGACTTTCCTGTGTTAGTCGAATGGTTTAAAAAAAAATTTCCCCCTTTTCCTAATATTATTCCTTTGGTTCGTTTGCTTCATATTTCATTATAAGATTGCTCTTCTGTAGCAGGTTCTAGAGGGACAGGGTTGCCATCTGTCCTCCATGGAAAAGTTTCTCAAAAATCTGTCGTTCGAAGTCGACTTAAAACTGTAGATCCCGCCACTCATGCATAAAATAAACACACAACATAAGTGATGTGAGAAGCTGGGTTGTAATTCAGACTGAAGCGTTATTATGACCAATTATGAATGATAAGAAACACTTAATCAAAGATCCCATAATGAAAGTAATTATTGCACCACTAATGCTAGTGTAGGGTATTTGAAAGCAAAAGCAAATGAAAGAAAATATCAACATGTAACACCTGTGCTATGTACCAATGACAGTCATATGCGCTGTACAGTAAAGTCATGACATGCGCAAGTGCAACTGTTATGAAAAATATTCAACATAAATGCTGTTATGCCACTCGTTTATAACAAAACAGAACTAAACATGAGGCTAAGTTGAGCAGGCATACAATTAAGTTTTATATATTGTATGAATGCATGAATCCGTATGAATATACATACATATGTACATACATATGCAGCTGCACTATAATAATTCTTAAGGATCTGCATAACAACACTATTGGAGTAAGAATATAGAAAACTACACACACACTTGTAAATATCTTACTAGACTAGACCATTCCACAAAAAGTCTGCTAATAAAAATAACAACAACAAAAAAAAAATATGTGTAGATTGTGTTTAGAAACCCAACCGGTTTAAAACAGGCAGATTTCTTTTCCTTTTTTTTGAGAGGGAAAAAGTTTCAGTAATAAAAACATAACACTCAACACTGGAAATATATTTTTGTTGCAACAACTGGTGGAGCAAAAAAAATCATGAAAATGGTTAGTAAAAGGAAAAACAAAAATATATTTTTTGTAATCAATGTGCCACATACCAAATACCAACGCGCACCACATCAAATTTTGCGTACCCTCGATAAAGATACGACAGAAAAACAGGATTTAATTTGAAATAAAAAAGGAATGAGAAAATATATTTACAAGGGGACGATATTGATGAATTCAATTATAAAGTTGATTAAAATCATTGATTACATGCTTATCAGTATTAATATCAAGCTTAAAAGCATTTCCAGATGCATGGATTTTAATTGCGGATTTTTAATTGAAATTAAAGATCGTCATCTCAACAACATCAACAACATTCATCAACAATGAACGTCACTTGTACTTGTATGTGTTGCATTCCGGCACTGGTCCTTTTTTTCTAGATAACGACATATGGCAACCCTATGCTTCTAAGACGTGCTACAGCAGACCAATGTCCTGCTTAGGTAGAAGACCATCATGGTTAATGATAATGAAACGAAGCAAAGAAATCATAAGAAGATAGGGAAGTGATTTGTTACAGTCATTCAACTATCACTGGAAAATTAGGCCGATGGCAACCCTATCATTCTAGAACCTGCTACAAAAGACAAATGTCCTGCTTTGCCAAAAGACCAATTTCCTGCCTAGTCCAAAGAACATGGTTAATGATATTGAAACGAAGTAAAGAAATAATAAGATGGTGAAATGTGAAAGCTTTTCAACTAACACAGGAAAGTCAGACAAATAGCAACTCTATCCTTCTAGAAACTGCTAGAGAAAATCAATCTCTTGCTTAGCCAGAAGAACGTTGTTCACAATAATGAAACGAATTATAGAAAGAATAAGAAGATGGGGAAATAATTTTTTCAAGACATTCAACTAACACAGGAAAGTCAGATAGATGGCAACACTATCATTCTAAAACCTGTTACAGAACCTGCTTAGCCAGAAGAACTTGTTTAATGATAATGAAATGAAGCAAAGAAATAAGAAGATGGGGAAATGATTTGTGACAACCATTCAACTAACACAGGAAATTCAGGCAGATGGCAACACAATCATTCTATGACCTGCTTAGCACGAAAAGCTTGGTTATTTTAAAGGAAACGAAATAAAGAAATAAATAATAAGAAGATGTGGAAATGATTTGTGCAAGCCATTTAACTAAGTCAGGCCGCGTCACTTTTTGGAAACAATTGTTCCATGATGTCCTAGTCAAGAAAAATTTCATAATAATTTGAATTACTCAACCATACATACTATGTACATACAGACATAATTGGTAATTACAAACTTTCAGTCAGGATTATTCTCAACCACTTATGTTGTGTGTGTGTTAATTTTATCCAAGAGTGGCGCGATCTACAGTTTAACGTCGACTCCGAATGATAGATTTGAGAAACTTTCCATGGCAATTTCATATTACTCACAGAATTTTTGCCAGCAATGCGCTGAGGAAGTCGGCGGAGAATTATATTTTCATACTTTCTTCTATTGGAGATGTTTGAGCTGATGTTTTAACCGTGATCTCACGTCTAATAATGCAACACACTACAAACTACGTCGTCTTCAAGATACCAATATCGTGCAATTTGTTACATTTTCTATTGACTTGTGGAGATGCAGGCGTATGCGAATAAGCCCTAACCAGAGTGAACCTTAAAGCCTATACCCTTTGAACAAATTCAGCCTAATTTGTCTGGAATTTCGACATCAAGATATCAATATCGCGAAATTTATTACACTTTTTTTTACCTTTTGAAGCTGCAGGCGTATGCGAATAAGCCACAAGCCACAGTGAACCTTAAAGCCTATATCCTTCGAACAAACTCAGCGTAATTTTTGCATCAGAATCATGTAAAGTTTGGCATTTCGAATGTGTTCGATTCATGTCATACTCCATACATAATGCTATCATAATGGTTTTCCAAACAAATAAAAAATTTCCAAGATATATCACACATAATTTTATTTTTCTTTAATTTGAAGGTGGGAAGTGCTTAATGAACGAACCGTTATAAATAGGCAATGAAAGTCTCTCTGATATATAAAATTAAAAGTAAAAATAAAATCAAATTTTGTTAAGTCTTCTAAATTAAAACGATTTTCAACGAATTAAATAAAAATGCTACTGTAAAGTGTGCTTTACTATTTACATTTAACTTTGTAAATGGGTGAAGCGTATTTAGTTTATTAAAAGAGGCTTAGCCTACTATAATTTCATTCTTTTGTTTTTCTATTGACTTTGTCTTTAAATAGTGGCAATAGTAACTTCCTCTCTAATTCTTTCTGATTTACCTCAACAACGAGGTTTTCAACTCTTGTTTCCATAACAAAGACAAACAATAAGAAAATAAGACGTGAATTAAAATATTAGAGTAGAGTATGGCAGAACGGAACTTTATTGTTAAAAGACAAAGAAATATTATACTCAAGCCAGTTATGGTTGTACACAAATATTTTCGAAGAAAAACTCTTGCTGGAGACGACAATAGAAGTTCTTTTGTATTCAGTTTAATAGAAGAAAAACTATCTACAATTGTATGTTTGTTTGTTTGTTTGTTGTTTTGTTTGTTTTTATTACTAGAAATTTCTGTCTTTCTTCCCTTTAGTTATGTTTTTTTGTTCTAAACAAGTCTGTCTGAGTTGGTTTGTTGTCATTGACTGCATTTGTTAAAACATTCTTGTTGTTTTCATAGCTTTTAGTTTTTCTTGTAGTTTTTGTACCTGAAATATTAAACAACAGCAGTTGACTCTTTCAACTTCCAACTTCAAACTTGAATATGAAATTTTTGAAGTTTTTTTTCTTGCTTTCAACACTTTTTTGACTTCTTTTTTCCATTCGTTTCTTTATATACAAAGTAAAAAAATTGTAAATTGTGGCCAGAAGTAACAATAACCGGTATTACTCAAGCTGGCCATATATATCAGCGCTGTATATACAGACAATTTACATACAAATACAAGTATTTGGCTTAGAAAAATATGAACGGAGTTAAACACGTTTACAAAAAACAGATATTGGTAGCTCAAGAAAAAATTATTTCAACAGCCACCGTACTTAAGTTTTGAAGTTGAAGAAAAAAAAAAATCACGAAATAATTAAAATAAATAAAAACAAATGAAGACAACCATCGTAGAATATTTTTATTATTTATTATTTCTCATTTGCTTTTGTTTTCATTTTTATGTAAATTAAGCTTCACAAAAAATAAAAATTGTCAGTCACTCATTCCCAGCTCTGTTTCATTGAGCATTTCATTTGAATTTGGCTTAAAGCAAAAGTTATTGAAATGAACAAAAGCAGTAGCAGAAAAAAATGTTTTTTGTTGTTTTATAAATATACTGTCATCACGTTTTAAATAAAAAAAAACAAAAAAAAATTTTTTTATGTGAACATTTTCGCAAGAACTTTTTAACTTTAGGGGAACAAGGTTAACTAAATGTCATGCTATTTGTCAATACCAAGAATTACTCTCAAACTATGTATACCAGCACAAACCACAGAGTGAAAATCATAAAAAATGTTTTAAAATTTTAATAACTGAAGTCCATAGAACAATTTTAACCCTTTAAAGGCTACAAAACCCATGAAATATGCACTACAAACTGCTTGAGAGTACTGTTGACAATTGAAAATGTCGTACATGGTTCCAACCCCAGCTAAGGCATCTCGAACAAAGCGAAATGTGAAGAAATATTTCTTAGGCAACTTCCCAGCAGCAGTTTTCTGAGAAACTCTAAGAGTAAAATAAAATTGCCATGAAAAGTTTGCTAAAATCTGTCTCTCGTTTCAAAAACCAAATTGATGGCATGATGTGTGAAGCATGACATCGTCTCTGAATCGTCTCTGAATTTTACATGATTCTGATGCAAAAATTAAGCTGAATTCCTTCGAAGGATGTAGGCTATGTCTTGTGGCTTATTCGCAAACGCCTGCAGCTTCAAAAGGAAAGAAGAAATGTAACAAATTGCGTGATATTGGTATCTAGAAGTAGCCGTGGTCTAGTATGTAGTGTGTTGACTTATTAGACGTGAGACCACGGTTCAAACCCCGAGTCAGACATCTCCAACAAAAACGAAATATTTCTTCCGCAACTTCCTCTCAGTATATTTCTGGCAAAAACTTTAAGAGAAAAATAAAATTGCCATGAAAAGTTTCCCAAAAAATTTATCATTCGGAGTCAACTTTAAACTGTAGCTCCTGCCACTCATGTATAAAACTAACGCACACATTATTAATCTATATTTCATACATGAATTTGTTAGTCTCTCCCATATCCGCTGTATAAATTCCATAATTTAACATAGCAGTGGCTGGAACTCGTAGGGTTAATAATGTGAGAAGCTTAGGCTGTCGTCCTGACTAGTGGGTTGTCATTATTGGTAATGGTAACCAAAAACTATAATAGTTCACATCAGGTGTCTATATAACAACGTATACTGCTCAATTTTCATGTGGACCAAAACAGACACCCTATTATGGTGAATGTGTCAGTACGTCAGAGCACCATCTTAATTCATTACTTGGTCATTGGTGTGTTGGCTTATTAGACAAAAATCCAGGGTTCGAGCCCCAGGCCAGACGTAAAAATAAAATACAAAAAGTATTTCTTCGGCGACTTCCTCCCAACAGATTTCTGGCAAAAACTCTGAGAGTAAATAAAAATTTCTATGAAAAGTTTCTCGAAAATCTGTCATTCGGAGTCGACTTTAAACTGTAGGTCCCGCCACTCATGTATAAAATTAACACACAACATAAGTGGTGTGAGAAACTAGGTCGTAATCCTGACTGAAGGGTTGTAATGACCAATTATGTATGTATGTATAGTACAATACTTAATATATTGATCAATCTCTTGAAGAGATCTTATTATACGTTGAATGATATCAATCCACATAGCTTCTCTAGCATGCAGTACAAAATCCAAGCAATTTTCTACGGCTGGCTTATAAAGTAATGTCAACTATAACGAGTACCTCAATTTTTCTGGTCAATCCACTGAAAATTTTTATCAACCGGAGAGTATAACCACAAAAAGCGGCGGCAACAAAACAGATTATAAGATATACACGGAAGAACTTTCATGTGTGTACAAATTAATTCGAATTTTAAAACCCTGGGCGCAAACCAACATATCTAGCACTAGCAGTTTTGGCGTTAACAAAACAAAATTTAACATTAAAAGGACACTGTTAATCTTTTAACAGTTCTCAGCTGAAAAAGCCCAACTAACTCTAACAATTTATTATATGCCGATGTCTCAGATGTATATTAAGGAATAGAAAAATAAACTTCCTTTAAATTTGATTCAGACGCCTAACACAGCGTGTGAAATCCTTTGGATGACGAGGACTCAAATATAATTCTCATTGGCGTGTCCCCTAATTAAAATTAAATTGATGCCGATTAATAAAATTTAATGGAAAAGATTTTATGCGGCTCTATGGATTGCTTTCAAGTTCTGAACTTTTTTTTATTTAAAAGAAATTGATTGTTACGGCCTATGTCTGATTAAGACGAAGTTTTTTGAGTAAGTGATAGGTAGTGTGTTGGCTTATTAGACATGAGGTCTCGGTTCAAACCTACAGGTCAGATATTTCCATTGAAGCGAAATATAAAAAAATTATTTCTACGGCGACTTCCTCTCACTAGATTTCTGGCAAAACTCTGGAGAGTAAATAAAATTGCCATGAAATGTTTCGCAAAAATCTGTCGTTTGAGGTCGAATTTAATCTGTAAATCCCTCCACTTGTAAATATGTACACAACATAAGGTTGTCATACTGACTGAAGGGTTGTAGTGATCAATTATGTATGTACAGTGAGTGTCAAAATTAACTATACATTAAAAAAAATATACATTAATAAATTACCGTTATTTTTATTTTAAAATTGTTTCATTGCCAGTTTTTAAAATTGAAACAAAAAAAAAAATTACGCAATATTGTCAAATTTTTTCGGGCACTCTCCTTAAGTTTGTAAAAGTTAAGTTTGGTGATTGTTAGAATTTTGTCCTTAGTGTACAGTTTCTTTTGACGCTCACTGTATGTAAGTCCTTCCACGTTAACATGTTCTAGTGGGTAATGTTCTAGTTTTACTAGACAAAATCTTCGATTTGATGGAAAAATATATCAGCCTGACTAAAAAATTGTGATGGCCAATAATATCTTTGTATGTAGGAGCCATCGCCATATGTGTAGGTTTCTTATAAAAATATATGATGGTTTTATTAAGCTGGGAAATACTTACTACGCTACCGCTGGTGTAATCGGCTAATCCATATAAGAAAATAGTTTCCAATTAATTTATTTCTTTTTTGTTATTACTGTTGTTGTTGTGTAGATTATATATGTATATTTATAAAAAGAAATTTCACTTCAACTCTTTTTTAAATGCTTTTTGTGTTAAAGATTTTTATTTTCATAATAAGATTTCAACATTATTTGCTGTATTATTCAAATAAATAACTTTTGAAATAACGTGGGGTTTTATTATTTCTTCCCTTTCTTTTTTATAGTTTTATAAAAATTTATTCTTTTATTTTTTTATACTTAAAGATGGGTTTTTATGGTTTCATTGTGAAGATAGATTTTCTTTAATGAAAATTTGTTTTTTGGATTTTCTTTAAATTCTTTTTTAAGACATCTTTTACTTAATTTTTTATTTACTTTTTATTTAATTTATTAAAAAATATTTTTTTTTATATCTTCAAGATTTTTTTCTTTTATAAGATTATTTAAACAGATTTTTTTATTAATTTTTTTCTTTTCATTCAATTTATTTCGTTTTGTGGCTTGAATTTGAAAGAAAAATTTTCTGTTAAAAATATTTTTTTTTAATTTTTATTCCTTTTGTAAAACGTTTAACATTTTTATTTTGAAAGGTTTTTCTTTGGTTTCTTTATTTTTTAATTTTTTTCTTTTCAATTTTGCTTAATAATTTGATTTTTCAGCACAAATTTCCTTTCACTCACTTTATTTCTTTAGATTTTTCCATTACATTGCCTTATGGCTTAACATTTGTTGCTGTTGTTGTTATTTGAAAATCTATTTATTATGGCCATAATGTATAGGAATAACAAGACTAAGATGCAAGGAGCAGAGTAGAGAGAAAATATAATCTTGTTATTTACTGGTTATTGCATTTATTGTAGCAATGCAACAACAATAACAGCTGCTGCAACAGTAGCAGCAGCAGCAGCATATTGTGGCAAGAAGCAAGAGCTTAGCAGCTCAACATTTAAAATTTAAACATGCCTGTCAGTGGCTTAAAAGGGGACAGGAAGAACTGGTTTAAAGTTAAGATAACTTTAAAAAAATTAATTTTAAAAGACTTAAAAAAAGGAAGAGAAAAAGAGAAGAGAATTTGAAGAAGCCCGCAAAAGGCTGAAAGCCACAATTCAGCGACAAAACATGAAAACAGTCAGCAGTCAGCCAAGTATAAAAACTCAGCATGATGGTTAAAGCTTTAAATGAAGAAAATACATCTTATACAAGTGACCTGCACACTTGCAACACACAGCTTCACTGCAACACGCGTCGCTTAGAATATTGAATTATAACAGACAGAAAAAAACAACCACAAAATACAGGGTTTCTGTCTTAGAAATGTTAAGCATTGACGAAAACAATATTGTCTGTTCAAAAGGGGACAAAAAACAAAAAAAGAAAAAAAAAAGAACAAAACAAAAACCGGTAAGTGAATTTGAAGCCATTCTCACAAAACAACATCAATTTACACTCACATACAAAAGTACACTTGTATCCATTTATATATTCCCTCAAACACTCTCTCATTTGATGCTCCTTTAATTCAAACACTATTTTTTTTTTTGATTTATTCTTTTTCTTAAATATTTTCCTTTTTAATTTGATATTACTTACAAATTTAAATTCATAAACAAACTTTTTGTTGTTGTATGTAAGCATACATATATGCTTTACTACCACTAATCAACAACACTTACTTATCCACACATACATTTCAACATGACTCTCATTGTAAGACAGCGAAAACAAACAAAAAAATACCGGTTTTTTGTATAACAAGCATATGAGCAAAATAAAGAAAATAAATAAACACTCTCTCAGTTAAACCGTTTATTCATTACGTTACCCGTACACTAACACTCGAAAAGCCGTTACAATGACTAAACCGCACGAAGAGCTCAATGAAACTAAATGCCATACAGCGGAGACAGCATAAAGCAGCCGTTATTTAGTGAAGCCAACTATTCAACATGATTCAACATGTTTAACTGTGATATGTTGTTACTAAGATGTTGCTGTAAACATGTTGCTAAAATTGATATGTGGATTCTAATTGGTGTGAGCAACATTTTATAACATGTTTCATTGGGATATGTTGCTTTAACAAAGTGCTTGCAACATGATGCTAATACTGTAATGTAGATTCTTGTTGGTTTTTAAAATTATTTCTTATAAGAGAGTACAGTAAACATGTAAGTGAGGTACGACATCCAACATGTTGTTTTAATTTGTTTGTATTAGAATTTTGGTTCGTGTACTGAAGTCGCTGTGGTTTTAAAGCAAGCCTGGGAATTATGAATTATTTTTCATACTTCCCTTTAATTTAACAGAGTTTTGTTTGAATTTTGAAAGCTTTGGTAAATCCAATACCAAATCTAAACCGGCTAAATTACGAAAGTCAATTGAAAATTAATTTCCACCATAGAGGGTGAAACAATGGTCCTAAAAGTAAAAGAACTACTTTGAAATTGACAACCTTACAATAAAATTTTTTAACTCAGTATTTAAGAGAGATTATAAATTGTGGGCAAATTTGGCCTATACTCAAATATCCTAAATAATGTTACTTGCATCTGGCAACCCTATAGCTTGTTTGAACGGTACTATTTCAAGCTTGATGTTGTTGATTTCTTGAAGAAGTAATCTAAAGAAATAAATCTAAGAAAACTCGGAACATTACTGATATATTTTGCTTTTTTATCATAAAAAATACAAATGCGTCGCAAGCAGCTGAACAAATTTCCCATAATTTTTATGTTCCTTTTGTTAACGAATTACTAAAAATGTCGATGGAAATATGGAAACTACTGGAATAAATATTTAATGGACCGACTTACCATTTACTGTTCATTGCTAGAACGAAAGCACTGTATGAGAGATGAAAAGTAATTGCTTTCGAAAATAATGTGTAAAAGAGAGATAATGCTGTGTACGCGCTGGAATTGGAAGGGAATTTTTCTTTATCAGAATCTACATACATACATAATTGGTCATTACAACCCTTCAGTCAGGATTACGACCTCACTTCTCACACCACTTATGATGTGTCCGTTAATTTTATACATGAGTGGCGGGACCTACAGTTTAAAGTCGACTCCGGACTACAGATTTTTTGAGAAACTCTTCTTGGCAATTTTATTTACTCCTCCAGACTTTTTACCTGAAATCTGCTGAGAGGCAGTCGCCGAAGAAATATTTTTTTCTCATATTTTTATTTTGATTTCTGATCTGGGATTATAACCGTGGCCTTACGTCTAATAAGCAGACACACCACATACTAGACTACAGCGACTACAGAATCTAAAACCACAGCAAACTATTGAATTTGATCCCTACTGTCCACAATTGACAAGCAATTCAATTATAAAGGCCTTTCACCTTCAGATTATTATTTGTTTTAATCTCTGCATCTGTTAAAATGTCCTAAAATGTCCGTTAAAATGTCGCTGAGCTGGTCATACAGATTACCTAATCAGTTATTTCAGTTGGAGATTTTTGCTATCGAACATCCAACATGATCCTTCCAACTTGATCGTGTCTGTGAACAGTCCAGCAGCATTAAGAAAATCTAAGGGCGTCCGGAGATGCATGGACTCTCTACACTGTAGACGTCGGCACAACACCTGCCTCTACTAAGTTCCGGGCCACTGTGGCATAGAGGGAAACGAAATGGCGGGCGAACTGGCATGGAAGGGATCGGAAATGTGTGAGGAGTAGGCGATATAATGGATAGATGCGCCTCTACAGGAATACTTTTCCAACATCAACCAATTCGATTTTCCGTAAAAAAAATTCCACTTGATAGATGAATGATGTGATATCCGCCAAATCTTTTCGTTTTAGATGGTGGCTATTAAAACAGTACTATGCAGTGGGTGTACCTGACACTATGGTATAAAATAGAGATCAAGGTTTTGGCATAGTATTTCTTTCATGGCATTTAGTATCATTGCCGTGTGCTTCGTTGCTTGTTTAGTAAAATTTTTTATTCGCAACACAACTTATTATATTTGAAATGCATTTTTAAAAAGATGTTGTATCTGATTTGGATTTCATGTATTTTTTATTTTTGTTTGTTTTACCCCTTAAACACAAACATGCATTAGGCCTTGTGATTAAATTCTTTTGTCTCCCTTATATTGCTTTTATAAAGCACCCTAAAATTTCTATACCTTTTGCAAGATGACTAAACATGACTTTCAATATTCGGAAATACTGTGTATACAACATCAGGCACTTTTGCCAATCTCGGAATCAACACAATTTTTCGTAAAGCATAAGAAGAAAAACATTATCATGTGAAAGTGTTACTGCAGCTAACAGCACAATAAAGAAAAAACCTTGAAAAATCTACAATTTTTCAAAGTATCCCCATTACTAGCTGCAGTCTAATCAGAATAATTTTTCAATTTCCCATACTCTTATGAAAGTACCCTCAGATGAGAATTTTTCTATTTTTTCTTTTTTGTAAAATCGTTTAAAATCCATACGTATGTATGTATTGCTAACCTTGTCATCTTTCTCTCTCTCCATCCTTCGTTCTCTGTGCATTAGCCAGTATATCGTTTTAATGTTAATTAATGCAATTCATTGGCTTGGAAACAGAACATAAATGAAAGACCAACAATGATAAGTAACGTCAAATATTCACATACATACACACACATTCGCATATCATATAAACACCTATACTCTCTTAATAAATACAGTAACAGCTTGTTACTTATGCAAATTCGATTCCAAGTAAAGGAGAGATATTGGATGGTGATTGCCAGAAGTAAAGCGTTTTATTGGATCTTTAATGGCAATCTGCTAATATTTTACTGTGTGTGTATATTGTTATCGTTTTACAACTATCGATAGATTTCAATTTATTTAGAAATTAACAAGTCGTATAGCAAACTTATCAATGAATGCTCTTCTATTAGAAAACATAGCACAGCGGAAATAGATTGGAAGGTGCATGTATGAAACACACATAACTGGTATAGTAACTGCAGGACTAGATATTGGTTGGCGTACGTATGCAACTAAGGGACTGTCACTGTAATACTTTTATACTTAACGTTCGAATTTGCAATATTAGAAGGGCTTCCGAGTTGTTCTACCGCTTAAGCTGCCAAACACAGTCTGACGGTGTTCTCTTATCGTTGTTTGGATCGCTGTTGTTGTTGTAAAAAGTTGCCTTAGTACTGCGACCATAGGTCGTATTTTTTTCGCGTGAAGGAGGCAAAATGCTTCGAGAAGGTCGTCACCATACATGGTATGTCGGACTCTCTCACTGGGTATACCGACTAAAAACCCGCTTTGTCTCCTCACCGGGGTATCATTCCACCTAGGAACCACGGTCCACCTAGTTACCACGAGGTGGACCCCTTTTTGGCACTTGTGCCAGTTCCATCATTGTCAGCCTGCGGTCAGGCTCCGCTCTTTTCTCATTCTACTGCGTCGAGGTCATATTTTTTCCTTCGGAGGACATAGTGCACAAATTGTTTTACTGCGTTCCGGTCTTCTCTGCTGTTTGTCCTTTTCAGCACGACGTTTGTAGCGCTAATAATGCCGTTTTCAACCTCGAGACCATGACGTCTTTCGGCCCAGCGACTGCAGCCGAAGAAAGAGTGTTCTGCGTCGTCTAACATTTCCTCCCCCTCGTATATGCAGAATGGCGAGCGACATTTCCCCATGCGATGCAGGTATTCTCTGAAACATCTATGACCGGTTAGTATCTGGGTTTTATAGTAGTCTACTTCGCCGTATTTTCTGTTTTTCCACCCTTGCAATTCTGGAATCATTTTAATAAGACATGGTGCTGTATCGTTTCTATGCTCTGCGACTGAGTCGTGCTCTATATAGCGCTGAAAATCATCTGTCGCTCAATTGCTTGAAGGTCTATGGGGACCATTCCAGCTATTATTAAGGCAGCTTGTGTTGATACCGTGCGATACGAGGATTTGACCCGTAAAGCTGCTATTCTCTGCGCAGATAGTAGTTTTTTAGCTCTGGTTTGAGTTTTTAATGTAGAACCTCAGATTTCAGGGCCGTAAAGGAGTATACTATTTCCAGACTCCATGAGTAACTTCCTCCTACTTGGGAGTGGTCCTCCAGTATTTGCCATCAGTCTACTTAGCTGTGTTGTTATTCCAGCTGCTTTCGCTGTTGCATACTCTATCTGCTCTGAGTAGGTGAGTTTCGAGTCCAGTCCCAATCCATACGTCATATTGGATTCTCCTCAAACTTCAAAGGGTGTTTCTATAATATCTCCTCCAACTCTATTGCCCTGACAAATTTCAGGACGCTACTTGAACAACTCTCCGCCTATCACTTGATATGCATCGATGAGTTTCTTTTTAGGATGTATTAATACCATATTTTGGACTCCAGACCAACTCCATTCTGCAAAAGTATACTACGAGTCTACAGTCTGCTGCCAAAAGACCTGTTGCTTACCTTAGTTTATTCCCAGATAGTAAGATGCATCACGCAGACCTCCTCTTATTGTAATTTCTCAACAAAAGCTTTCTAATTGCCTCAAGCCCACTTACATATTTTGAGATAAGCCTTTGCCTCTCTCTTACTGCATCCTCTTTGTTGGAAAAAAACTGACATCTTACGATGAAGTCTTATAAGGTTATAGCAGGAGTTTGCAGAATGTGTAACTCATGTTTTATATGAGTATAAGGCCCCGCAGTCTACGTAGTCTAGTAGATAGTTTGTTGGCTTATTATCCAGATCAGACTTCGCTAACAAAATTAAATATGAAAAAAATCTCTTTGTCATGAAAATTTTCTCATACATCTATTGTTCTTAGGTTCCGCCAATCATATATAAAATTAATACACACAACATAAGTGGAATGAGAAACTGGGTCGTAATCCTGACTGAAGGACTGTAATGGCCAATTATGTTTGTTGTGTATGAATGTATCTATGAAAATAAACATTTTCTTAAAATTCGCATATTGACGTATCATAACCCATGAAGACGCAAAGCGACGTGTACTAACGCATAGTGTTTTAACCTTAGAATTGTTTAAAAATTCACGTTTTTTCAAGAATTTAATAGAATTTGTGCAGGTGTTATAGGGCAGCAGATGTGCTTTGATTAAATGAATTGCTCAGAAACATTATTTGCTTTGAAGGATTCTGGTTCATTAAGTGAGCTAAAACTTCACTATATTTTTTACGACTGAAACTCAATTTAGGAGCCCTCATTCCCTCATTGTGTTTGAAACTGGAAATAGATTATAAGAGCATCAAAAGATTAGTAGTGTTTTTGGAGATTTGTTTTAAATTGATCATAATAATCGATTTCTGCAAGAAAGACTTCTAGAGCTTTGAGCCAATATCATAATATGTGTTAAATGAGTAACCTCAACTCAGTGGAAGGCTTTACGAAGATGATCTAAAAGATTTCTGCTAACTATTACTGAAGGAATTTTTGGAATAAGGATGAAAGGAATGAGACTGAGACAGAGAGAGACTCTTAATTTTAGAATTCGTAAATCCAGATAAAATTTATTTGGCATTCACTTCATAATTGTATGGTTTTGTTTTCAGACACCATAATCACTACAGATGTGATGTGATATATAGACAGTTGCACCATCCTGGTGAATCCAAACAACGTTCACATCAATATCATGAAGAGTGGGTCCAAAAAAATTGGTTATCATGGTGCGATAGGTGTCTTCATTGACCGTAATGGTTGCGCCGTCCTCATTTTCAAAGAAATATGGGCCAATAATGCCTACGCTCCACAAGCCGCATCAAACAGTCACTCATAATGGGTGCAGTGGCTTCTGTAAGACCACATGTGAGTTTCCTGAGAACCAAATACGGCAATTTTGGTTACTAACGTACCCACCAAGATGATAATGAGCTTCACCCGAAAAGATGTTCTTTGGTGCTTGTGTTATCATGCTTAGCTTTAAAGTTTCTGCGCTCAGTATGTGCTTAAGAAGTATTATATCTTCTTATACAACATATGAAATGCACTTGAGTATATGTGTATACATACGCCCACCTATACATACATACACAACACTATTTCAAGCACAAAGTGTATATGAATGAATATATATGTATATGTAATGTGCATATATTGATTAAAGTTTAAATAAATTAAAAAAGGCAGGCCAAAAAAAATTTTCCTTCGTTTACAACAGGATGTTGTCGATGTCGGTAGTGATATTGTTGTAGCCTTTATAGCTGCTGCTGCTGCTGTTCATAATGTATGAGTAAATAAAGATCAGAGTTTATTATACACTTGAATGGACTGCTTGTAACAAAAAAAAAAGAGAATTTTTCATACACTTACACATAATAATACATGCTTATATCATGTATGTATGTGCATATATTTTCATATTGTTTTTCCAATTGACTTTAAGACAATTTTCGTTTTTACTTTTAAATTGCACACAATACAGTCAAAGGTTGTAATAATGGATTGTGAATGAATAGAAGGAAGCTTTTATTTAATATTGAAGGATGAACACTTTCAATGCGGTTTTACTTTTAAAATTTGAAATAAGTTTTCCAAAAGAGTTGAATTTCTCAAAAAAAAAAGTTTTAATATTTTCCTTACACTTTTCTTTTGTTTTTCTTCCTAACAAGAGATAAAGTGAATATGATATATTTTTATAAGAATTTAACTTTTTTATTTAATTTAAAATGTTTTATAAAATATATTTGAATAAAAAAATTCCTTCGTTTTGTGTTCAGAATTTAATCAAAAGGATTATAAAAACATATCCCATAAAAATTATCAAAATGGCTTATAAATATTTATTTTAAAATGAAAATTATTGCCCGTATAGCCTTCACATATGACACCCCACAACGAAATTGAAATTGTAATTGCCGTAGTCTAGTAGTTAGTGTGTTGGCTTAGACGTAAGGCAACATTTCAATCTTCAAAGTGACACTTTCCAACAAAACGGAAGATAAAAAATATTTCTTCGCGGACTTCCTCTCAGCAAAAACTCTGAGAGTAAATAAGAAATTGCCATGAAAAATTTTCTCACAAATCTTTTATAAAACATAAGTGGTGTGAGAAACTAGGTCGCAATCCTGACTGAAACATTGTAATGACCAATTATGTTTGTTATGCATGTTTGTACCTATGAAAATAACCTTTTTCTAAACATTCGCACACTGACGTATCATGACGCATGATGACGCGTGCTAACGCATTGTGGCATAACCTTCTAATTGTATAAAAATTCACGATCAATAAAAGCAAATTCAACTAATCAAAAAACTGAAGTGTGACAGTGGTGTCTATTAAACAGATGAGTTATAAAATGTAATATGAATTATAGATTAGAACATGTATATACACCATGACGATAGTAATTGCCTGCTGTCTGATATTACCACCACAAATTATATTAAATTCTGGAAAAATTGTGAGTTTAAATCTCTATGCGTTAGCATGCGTCATGATACGTCAATATGCGAATGTTTAGAGAATGTGCATTTTTATAGATATATGTGGAGAATAAATGGTGAAATTGTCAATAAAACCGGTAACGACTAAAAAAACCATTTAAAATAAGAAGAAAATAATGTTTGCTATATGAAAAGAGTCATATATTTCATTCTATTAGTAGGGCACAATATTCTTTAAAAAGAATTGTTTAGTAATTCCATTTTTAATAAAATAATGAATGTAATGCAATAATACAACTTATTCTTTCATTTATTTAAACGATACTATAATTTTTCCTCATTATTTCTTAACACTTTAGCAAATATACAGTCCCTCTACGTCTGCAATTCCAATTTTATAAACAAAATTTTCAACCGCCAGTGTATATTTCTATACATCCTACTAAACACTCTTACGTAACTTTTTATAAAACTTATGTTAAAACTTATTATTCCAACACTCTTTTAGTGATATGTTTACGACAACATTTCCCCTTCACTCTCTGAAGATATCATTGTCAACAGCTTGTCTCTTTTTCCTTTGAACTAAACAAACAGACAGACAGACAGAGTAAAAGACATAAAATAATTAAGAAATTGACAAAAACTATTCTTGAGGACTTTACTCAACAGACACCTGAGTCAAGATACAAGAACTAAAGAAAAACAAGAAAAAAACTTCTGCTGAAGTGTAATGGAGTAACGCATGACAGCATCAGGACATACTCATGACACGACACACAAGCACAAGAGTTTACTAATTTGAGTGAGTGTATGAATATTTTATATGTTTGCCACATATTGTTGAGCAAGTTGTGCAAAAATGCTAAAGTTTATGAAGCTACAGAGAGAGAAGAAAAAAGATTTTTCTATTAAGAAATTGGGGACAAAAAAGAAAGTGATTTTGAAACCAAATAAGCCTTCTTGTCAACATGTCGCACTTGATATTATTTTTTTTTGCTGTTGTAAATTTTTGTCTTTTTCTGAAATGATAATAAGTTTTTTTGTGTCAAACCAAAAAGTGTTTCTAAATACTATGAATTGGAAATTCCTAGAATTTCTAGTAAACAAGGATGTTTAATAATGGTAGAGGTAATGTTGACTCTCAGACTGCTAGCATAAACAGTGGTTTGCATCCTGCTGGGTCTAATCAATTCCTTTCAAAAGGCCTTGGAATAATGTTGCGGTTCTAATTATATACGTATACGTACACGTCGACACAACACCCGCCGCTACTGGGTTCTATGGCAAAGAGGGAAACAAAAAGGCGGACGAATTGGCTCGGAAGGGATCGGAGATGTCTGAGGAGGAGACGCTAGATGGGATATATGCGTCTCTACAGGAATACATTTCCAAATTGTTAAAAACAGCATAGAATTCAACAAACCGTTGGTGGTCCGACATACCCGATTGCGAATTTCATAACTGCTGTGTCCAGCAGTGGATAGCGGAAGAACAAGGGAACTACTTGAGTTCAACAAGCAAGCGTTTCATATTCTACCAGGAATTCTAACGAGACAATTCGCTATTGGCAGTTTAGCTGACAAGCTCGGTCCGACTCATCAGGTTTACTGCAGAAGCTGCCATAATGTGGAGAAGGCGAAATCGGTGCAACATCAATTGGTTTGAAGATCTGGGCATGGTGGCGAATGTGTCACTAAGGGAACTTGTCGGTTTCATCCGAAGCTCGGGGTGGTTCAAGCCCACCACTGACGGATCATGACAAAAGGGCTTATCTCACAATGGGTAACACAATGGGCCACCAAGTGAACTTGCCCGCTCACCTAGCCCAACTTGACACTACGTTTATAAATGTAAACCTAAAAGTTATACCCATCACTTGAGAATCAATTCAGCACAAATAAATCCAATTTTATAAAAAATTGATATTGAAAATAGCATCAAAATTGACGAGAATGTTTGAAACTATAAAGCTAACGAGTTCATTTCACTTCTCTTTTTTGTTTTCATTTTTATGGCACTTTTTTCCTTCCTTTTGATTGCAGCGAAATAAGATTTCAATCAAACTGATGATGGTGTTGTAACAAACAAAAAATGAGCAAAAAACATGGCAAAAACTTCTAAAACGTACACATACGTAAACATACGCATACAGACGCATGTAAAAAAATCGAAACTGGGCTATAAAAAGTGTTAGAAAATCTAAAAAAATGTTTACGAGCGAAACGAAACAAACGAAAGTAATGCTGGAAAGTTTTACGTTTCCAAAGATGAACACTTTTACACACACACAGACGGAAGCTACAATGTATGAGGCATACACGTTTAGGTATTTTAATATATGCATGTATGCATAAATGTATGTACAATATGCATACGTACGTGTGTTTCAGTGCGTATTCGTAACAAAATTTTCAACAAAAAATACGTTCCTATGCACAAATGAAATTTGATTTGTGATTTTTTTATTTTCTTCGCTTTGCAGCTTGTAATGATTTGTAAGCTGCGCATTGACGTAAAAAACGTAGAGTCCCAAAAAGTTGAAAACATTTTTTAGAATGTTTGAAATTGTTCGTATATTTGGCTGGATAACGAATAACGAAACGCATAAATTCACACAAATGAAGATGAATAATGCAACGCAAATAACGAAAATGGGGAACTAAAGAGGTTTTAATTTTGTAAAAGAACAAGCCAAGCAAAAGGCTAAGTAATCCACTCAATTGATGAAAAACGCAATTTCACAACAATTTAAACGAAAGACGAAACTAATGAAAAACAGAAACCAAAAAGAAAAGGAAAAAAATTGAATTAAAAAATGAGTATATTTGCCGTAGTCTAGTAGGTAGGATGTTGGCTTATTAGACGTGAGGCAACACTTCGGGCCACTGTGGCATACAGAGAAATAAAAAGTCGAACGAACTGGCCTGGAAGGGAGCGGAGATGACTGAGGAGGAGACGATCAAGGAGATGTATACGGCTCCAAAGCAACACTTTTCCAAATTGGAAAAAGCAACGTGGAATTTAACAAACTGTGGGTGATCGAACATACCTGGCTGCCGAATTTCAAAACTGCTGCGTCCAGCAATGGACAGCGGATTTCGGCAAGAAAACGATTAGCATTCTAATAGGAATATCAGTTTCGCTGACAAGCTCGGTCTGCGCCATCAGCATTACTGCAGAAGCTGCCATGATATGGAGGAAACGGAATCGGTACAACACTTTAATTCACAACACCTGCACTTCCGAACAGACGTCGTCGGCCTTTGGGTGACAGAATGTTTGACAATTTAGACGTGGTGGCGAAAGTGCCACCCAGGGAACTGGCCGATTTTATCCGGAGCTAGGCTTTACCTCACACTGGGTAACACAAAGGGCCATATGACCAGCGAGTGAACTTGCCTGTGGACGGCAAGCTACCAGCTAACCTAGCCTAACCTAACCTAACATATTTGTAAAACGAATGAAGAGAAGGAAGTCACCGTAGTCTAGTAGGTAGTGTGTTGGCTTATTAGACGTAAAGCCAGGGTTCGAGCCCCAAGTCAGACATCATCAAGACAAAATACAAAAAGTATTTCTTCGTCGACTTGCTCTAAGCAAATTTCTGGCAAAAACTCTGAGAGTAAATAAAAATTGCAATGGAAAGTTTCTCGAAAATCTGTCGTTCGGAGTCGACTTTAAACTGTAAGTCCCGCCTCTCGTGTATAAAATTAACAATTAATTGGTGTGAGAAACCAGGTCATAATCCTGACTGAAGGGTTGTAATGACCAATTATGTATGTATGTATGTATGAAGAAAAGGCAAACATAGTCCACATTTAATGCAACATTTTTCGGATAGAGATTGACATCAGGAACTACGTGAAATTATAAATTACGCCATTAAGGGGCGGTATAAATGAGTAAATAGTAAGTCTTTGCATTGTCTTGGTGGCAAGCATGAGGAAAAATTTTCCACAAACTTAAGTAGAGTGCCCTATATTGACTCGTCGTTCAGCCTTTTAATCTCACTACGCTGGCAGTGGTATTCTTTTCTTGTTCTCTGCACCATATATTATCTCTTTTGAGGTAAAATATAGCATCGAGGCGAATTATGATAATAAAAATATACCAGTCGATAAGCAAGACATTGACTCTAAAGCAGGCCAATCTAGTTGCAGTTCCTGCAGCAGTTTAAGAGTCTAAGCATCTATTCCTCTAGAGCCA
This sequence comes from Sarcophaga subvicina, assembly GCA_936449025.2. Taxonomy (NCBI): domain Eukaryota; kingdom Metazoa; phylum Arthropoda; class Insecta; order Diptera; family Sarcophagidae; genus Sarcophaga; species Sarcophaga subvicina. The sequence goes on from OW388084.2 coordinate 29,942,674, forward strand.
TTTCAGATACTGTGAAGCACCATAAATACATATACAAAGGAATGGAATATAAACGGACAGATGGATGATAATAATATAATGACAGTCGATAAGTAAATTATTGACTCTAAAGCACGTCAATCTGGTGATAGAAATTGCATTCCCTGTATCAGTCTATGAGTCTAATCATTTATTCCTCTGAAGCTGCTTCATTTACTGTGAAACACCAGAAGTACAAATACAAACGAATAGAGTACCCAAATGAATATAGAAGGGCAGATGTATGAAAATCCTTAGAATTTCCAACTTTAGCTTTCAATATTTTTGGGGATACTGTGAATACTTTCTAAACAAACATTTGCTCCTTTAGATACATCATTACAACCCTTCAGTCAGGATTACAACCTAGCTTCTCACATCACTTATGTTGTGTGTATTTTATATATGAGTGGCGGTTAAAATCGATTTCGAATGACAGATTTTTGGAGAAACTTTTCATGACAATTTCATTTACTTTCAGAGTTCGTTTGGATATGTCTGACCTGGGGTTTGAGTCGAGGCCTCATGTCTAATAAACCAATACAATGCGTACTAGACTATGGCGATGATAACTTTAACAACAGCTTTTAATTTTCTTTGTTTTCAACTCCGTCTTATCGTTCGTACAAAGTTTCAATAACTTGATTTCCTTGTCCCTTATTAAGTGACAAAAATAAGTGAATTATTCATTATCCTAAGCATCATTCCTTTCAGTTAAATTCTCTATCAACTACGAATATTATTTACGTTCAGTATTTCCATTTAAAATATTCAACTCTTTATCGACATTCCTTTTCAACGCAATAATTTCCCCAGCAAATAAGCTTCTAACGTTTCATTTATTATCAGGTTTTTTTATATTTTTGCTCTCTGTGTGTAAATGTCAAAGAACTGTTCGTTTTAACTGTAAAACTAAAGTGCCAATGAGTGTTTTCCTCAATACTCTACTGTTTCTGTTATCAATTGAAAATGAACTGAATTTGGTTCCATTTCTATTCTCTTTCCATTCTTTTTTTCTATTTTTTTTTTATCACTCATTGAAAAACGTTTGCGTTTGCAAATTTTGTACGCCAAACTCTCGTATTCAAATACTAATCAATTGAGTTTTCGATTTTCCTTTGCCAATGGCTTTATTGAAACCCATTGCTCTCATTTGCGTGTTTCTTCGTTCGTTGACATTCTGTCGTTTGGTGAATACAGAAGAAGAAGACATTGCTGGTGTAGGTGACTACAAGTAAGGACGACATTCAAACCAATCAAATTTATAGAAAATTTTTATTTTAAATTTTATTCAGTTTTTGTTGAATAGGCCTTCCACCGCAAAAAAATTGGTATTTGTTGAGGTTCCATTCATAAATTTTTGGTTTTTTTTTATTAAGTAAGTCGGGACTGTTTTAATCATGAAATGGCAGTTAAAGTCCCTTCTACGTTTTGGAGGAAAACAATTGAGTTTCGCCACAGTCGCCGTAGTCTAGTAGGTAATGTGTTGGCTTATTAGACGTAAAGCCAGAGTTCGAGCCCCAGGCCAGACATCAAGATAAAATAAAAAAAGTATTTCTTCGGCGACTTCCTCTCAGCAGATTTCTGGCAAAAACTCTGAAAGTAAAAAAAATTGCCATCAAAAAAGCTTCTCAAAAAATCTGTCGTTCGGAGTAGACTTTAAACTGTAGGTTCCACCATCCATATATAAAATTAACACACACAACATAAGTGGTGTGAGAAACTAGGACATTGTACAATGGGTCAATTCGACCTCCGGGTACTGTACTTGCCTTAATTGACAAGTACACGTTCTCTAACCTAACCTAACCTTCGTCGCAGTTGTTCCAAGTTGTAATAAAAAAGTTAATCTATGAGGATGCCAGATAGCATCTAGAATGAATATCATGTAACGATAATTTTTGATGGCCCTCACCACCACACACAATACAAAAACCCAATCATTTTCCAAAGGTTTGCATGACATTACCTGAAACATCTTTAAACAAATAAATTCGTTTGTAATCTTAAACGTGTCGAGAAGTGGATTCTAATTTAAAAGAACCACAAAGAAATTTTTCTATACGCTACAGCTGGACGTTAGAGGGACAACGCATTCGTCCCAGCTTTAGGCAAAACATAATTTTTTCCGTTTACTTTCAATTCAGCTATGTCCTGTTGGTCAGATTATCTTCTTCTGCTCTCATCTCCGTGCACATAGCTTCCAACACGTCTTTGACCTCGAAAGTTCTAACGTAGGCGAGTTCTCGTAATATCTGCCTACGGTTTTTTTGATTTTCTCAAGTTCATCGCCACTCAAAAGTGTAAATACCATTAAAGTCAGGCGAAGTCACCGTGGTCTAAACGCGACCCATTGGCTCAAACCATAGCTCGAACGAAAAAAACAACAAAAAAAATTGTTTTCGAAAATTTTCTCTCAGAAGTCTGGCTATAAGACTGAAAGCAAAACACAATTGCCATGAAAACGTTCTCAAAAATCTCTAAGTCTCACCACTCATGGTTAAAATTTACACACACAACATGAGTGGCATGAGATTGAGAGGTTGTTATCCTGACTAAAGGGTTGTAATGGCGAATTATGCGAGTAAGTCTGATTCATAGCAATCAGGAGAGCCCCAACTTTTATTCACATCGGAATTACTATTTGTTTCATTAAAAATATAATGTGACTACAAATGAATGGTCCAAGTGGTGACGTTTGCATCTCTCTTATTACTTAAGCAAATACATGGTGTCGGCAGTGTTATGGTGAGGGGATGTTTTACTTGGTGGAACATTGGACCTTTGGTGAGAATCCAAGGTATAATAAAGAAGAGGATAATTTGAATATTTTACACATAAATTTACCACATTTTGTTGACGAGATTGCCTATCCAGCCGAAGAAATTGTTTTTCACCAAGACGGGATCCGAAGCACACTGCCAAAATAGTTAAAAGCTGGCTACAAAACCAAATTTTTGGGACGATGGACTGGCCTGCACAAAGCCCAGACCTGAATCCTATAGAAAATTTATGGGCTATTGTTAAAAGAAAGCTGATAGCAAATGAAAACCCACCAAAAAATGTTGATGAGCTTTGGGAGAGAATACAACATGAATGACGTGCTCTTGACCGTGATACCATCCAAAAGTTGGTGGAGAGTATGCCAAAACGTATTGAAAGCGTAATTAAAAATAAAGGCCTTTGGACGAAATATTAAATTGGGAACGATTAATAATTTTCAACAAACCCCGCAAACAGTGCAAAAGTGTTCAAATAGTGAATTTTTGTTTTTTTATTTTTTTTAAGAAATTTATATAAGTTTTTGTACTTTATAATTTAAAATAATGTTCAATAAAATAAAAAAGTGCAAACATACATTTGATAATACACCTATATTTGTATTACTTTCATTAAATTACTTTCTTAATGCAAAACATCTGGACAGTTTTGCTTCTCACTGTATGTATAAAATTAACATAATCCACATAAGTGGTGTGAGAAGGAAGAAGAAGTATGTATGTATGCTCAAATATCCGTAAAATGAGAGTAATTTTCAGTAATTTCAGCGCCTTCAGTCTTATTATTCGCTAAAATCTTGCTTTAGTGAGTCTAAGAAGGGCATTAAAGTCTGCCAAAAGAAGAAGAATACCAGTTTTATTATATTATTTCCTTTCACTGGCTGAATTACAAAATGGTAGTTGCTTTGTGTTTGAACAAAGTATCGTGTTTCATAATGTCGCTGTACAAAATATATACAATGTATTCTATTTCAAAACGTCGTCAATGTATATTTTTAACGCAGTCTAAAAGCAATCAGGCATCGGATTTATAGTCGATGCATTGTTTGGTTACTTTGCATATCTACATTGTTTACATACAGTTGTAGAACTGCATACAAACTTTGTATTGATACATTTTGGAAGGCAGCCACTCTTTCATTATGAAGTTCTGATATCTATCTGCAGTCCAATTGAGATTACGTCATATAAGTTCTGTTTCTAACACGCTTGTTTGAACAAAAGAAGACAACTCCATTAATTATAGCGCTATGGTTACAGTTTAGGAGTTAATTAAAGCTAAAACAAAATAAATTAAAGGGGCAACTTTGTGATCTTTCCATACAGTTTTGTTGTTGTATTTTTGATGGTATTGTTGCTAGGTTCGTGTAGCCCTTGTATCATTCGATATAAGTTGTCCATTTCTGTATTAATTGAACAACTTTTTCAAGTTGAAGCTTCTTGAGCTCTACATTGCCTTTTATAGCGTACCCTTCTTAAGAAAAGCTATTAATGAACTTTTATTTGCAATTGTTTGTTTCGCAGCGTTTCCAATTTCAAACAAATCATTAAAAATCCCAAAAGAATTCTCGTTTTAATTGACTGACGACAAACTTAAGAGTGGTTTTGTTTTGTAACCATTTCCCACAGTCAATTCAATTAGAAATTATGGCCCCCATAGAGAAAAAACTTTGTGAACCACAATTAATTCATAAAACTATTGATAATTAAACCAAATACTTGGCATTTAATTTAATAAATTATTTTATGTTTGACAAATTAGTTGAATAATTAAAAAAAAATTGTTTTTATTAAAACAAAGTGTTTAAAAAAATATTTCATTAAACAAAAGATGGTCGCACAACATTCACTGTGTATGTATGTATGAGTGGAGATCCTTTTCATTAAAAATTCCAACAAATTTTTATTTGTCTGTCAGTATTTGAAAGAACGCATTCCATCTGTTTTTTAAATGCAAATAGCATATGCCTCACGTGAATTCATGGTACAAATATTTGTATTGCATGCATGACTGATGCAGGCTATAGAGAAAAAACAAGGAAAATATTGTTAAACAGCATGCATGCATGCGCTGATATGTGTATGCGAACAAATTTATATAAACTTTCAGATATCTTTGTCGCACATACATACAACTGATATCGTGCATGCGTTTTGTTTTTATTTGTGTTTGTAGTTATTACCTCTGTATAGATTGCCTTGGTATGTATACATTGCTTTTACATATGAATGTATGAGCACAACGATAAAGTCAATGCATTTGTATCTGCATTTTTGAAAACATTTTATCGCTTTACTTGTTGCAGCCTTACATGAATGTTAGGGATATTCAGACTTAACAAAGAGGGTCAAATAAAGAATTGAATATTCATATTTAAAATTCTCCCAATACTCACTTATTCATTGTGGTCTCTTACTGAAGATGGGAGATGCAACTAGACAGTATATTGGACAAAATAGCAGAATAGCTCTGCGAATTGTATAGACAGATTGCGTTATTTACCAATTGAGTTCTTATCTTTGCTCTAAGATGACACAGCCTTTGCGGGTAAGATGTTTGTTGTTTATGTTATCCCCTTTAGGATATTCAGGACTCATACGACATACCTGCTTCAATTATAAACACCCCAAAAAATATATAAAATTTTTCTCACTTCCTCTTAGATTCATGCCCCGTAACTCCCGGCAGAGCAACGTTTGATAGCAGACCTATCGGGTGGACCATCTGTTGGTTTAAATTTGTACCATCGATTATTGCGTATCTGTCAATACTTATGTCATTCTCTTCTATCACAAAATTCAGTATTTTATCTCCACTGAACGTAATGAATCGATTTACGCTTGAGCAACGTTGGGATTTATTGGACCAATGAGGGACTGCTCGATGATGTCGATTTGACAAAAAAAAAGCATCTTTTCATAAGCAAAATTGCTGCATTTGGGGCTCAGAAGCCAATGCCACCATTACGAGTGAATGTTTGATGCGGATTATGGAGCGGATGTATTATTGTCCCATATTTGTTTGAAAATGAGGACGGCGCAACCGTTACAGTCAATGGAGACACCTATCGCACTATGATAACCGATATTTTTGTATCCGCTCTTCATGGTATTGATGTGAACGATGTTTGGTTTCAACATAATCGTGAAACTTGGCACACATCTCATGCCACAATCGACTTATTGCATCTGATATCTGATGGCAGTTTAATTAGCCGAAATGGTGATGTCATTTGACCGCCAAGACCTTCTCTGTGAGGCGCCGTTAAAGAAAAGTGTCATGCCGACAAACCAGAAACAATTGAGCATTTTAAGGACAACATTCGTAGTGCCACTGCCGAGAAACGACCCCACATACTCGAAAAAGTGCACGAAAATTGGTCCGATCGAATGAGGTACTGAAAGACCAGCCGCGGCAGCCATATGAACGAAATGATATTCCATTTCTAACCAGAACAGTTGTACTTTACAACAATTTATTTCAATAAAAATCTCTTTTAAATTCAATACATTTTCTTCATCCGGTGTCGTCATGCCAGATTTTTATATAACATCAGTAGAGTCATATCTTCAGATTTAGAAACAAGAAACTGTCACGTAGATATTTAAATGTAAACAGAAATCAACTGATTTACAATAGCAGTGATACCCTGCCAGTTAAAAAGCAAAAGTTTTAAAATTTTACGACCTTATTGGCTCACTTCTGTAGTAAAAGAACGTGGTTGTTAATTGCTAATCTCTCGAGAAAAATTATTCTTCCTTTTTTTAGTGAATATGCCAGCATTGGCTAAGAAAGACTATGCAATTCGACTCAAATTTCTACCTCTGTCAGTATCAGCCTGTACTCCAACATCTGTATATATATTGTATATCGTTCAGATAAGATTGTCTCACATTGTTGTATTAAACAATCTAAGTTGACAATCTAAGTTGGCAATCAAAGTTGGCAATCAAAATTGGCAATCCAAGTTGTAAATCTAAGTTGGCAATTTAGTTTGGCAATCTAAGTTGGCATATTGCACTTATGGATAAAATTTTAAGATCTTTTACATAAATATTCTCTGAGTTGCCAAGTACATACATACATACAAACATAATTGGTCATTACAACACTTCAGTCAGGATTACGACCTAGTTTCTCACGTCACTTATGTTGTGTGTGTTAATTTTATCCATGAGTGGCGCGTACAGTCTAAAGTCGAATCTGAACGACAGATTTTTGAGAAACTTTTCATCGCAATTTTTATTTGCTCTCAGAGTTTTTGCCACAAATCTGCTGAGAGGAAGTCGCCGAAAAAATACTTTTTGTGTTTTGTGTTGATGTCTGACCCGGGGGTTTGAACCCTGGCTTTACGTCTAATAAGCCATCACACTACCTTCTAGGCTACGGCGACTTTAAGCCAAGTGTAGTCTAAAATTCGGATTGTCGATTATATTTTGTTCAGAGCTAATCCAGTTGCACTTTATTGCATTCCAATACATTTCGAAAACAAAAGAATAAATGCTTTAAACGGAAAAAAAAGAAATTATTTTGTACTTTAAACATTACCATTTAAAAAAGCGTTCCCCTCCTCTTTCGCACACTGGCCTATGTTATACAACGACTGTACATATTATAATCGCTAACGTCTACAGTGGCAGCAGCAGCATCAGTAACAACAACTAAAAAACAGTGTTACTGTGTCATATTTAATTGCATGATAATATTCGACTAAAACGACTGAGCATTTCCTGGTTTATCAGAGATTTTATTGTGGTTGTCGTACTCGTTTTCGTTTTTTTGTTGTTTTATTTTCGTATTTTTATGGCTTCAAAACGGATGGAAAAAAATTTGTATTACATTGTCTATCTTATTCATGCACGTATGGGGAGAGTGTGTAAAATAGACAGAAAGAGAGAGAAGAAAGAATATTTTTTTTAGTGGCTTAGTGGTACTAAACCAAACAACAAATGAATATTGTTCTATAAAACAAAGACCCACAAACAATCACTTTTACACAAAGCAACAGTGGAGGGTTTCAAAATAAGTACCAGCACAATATTATAAAGACTGTGTTTGTGAAGTAGTATTTTTATGTTAACTTTGTACTGTTATTTCAAACACTGTTACATTGATTCAATAAAATGTATTTCGTGTTTTACTACCACTTATGCATCGTAGTAACAGATATCATTCACAAATGATACTGAATGCACAGTGATGGATGAAATAATAGTGATATAATGAAACCTACAGATATTTCAGCATTCTTTTAAATTGTTAAAACAAAATATGCACTTAGGTTAGGTTAGGTGAGGTGGAGAACTCCCTCGATGATGTCCCACTTAGGCCAGCATTTATACCCATTATAGTACCACAATCAATTCTACCCGGGGGCCGAACAATCGCTAGAGAAAACCATTTCGCGTCCACAATAAATCTTGCTATTACGGCATTAACGAAACCAGAAAATGAGGGTCAGAATGCTCCGTCTCTTTATCACTAGAGCGGGGCACTAACACATCTGAAGACAACGCATCTAAAAGACAGTCTCATTCGACGAAATTCCTTGAAAAGAACTGTATGCCGTGAAATTGCTGTTGTGCGAGGAATGGACATTCCATTTAATAACAGAAGTGAGTCGGCTCTTCTCTTACCATTACATACCCAGTAGTGTCTAGCTATATAGCACGTATTCTCTTGCTGCCATCGAGATTGAGCTTTCCTGTTAAGCGAGGTTCCTGCTAACTGCGGTTTTAGGAATAGCTATGCCATGTAATATATCAGAGATTGCGATCTGCGCAGCTTATCAGCAATGCAATTTCCAAGAATATTCCTATGCCCCGGAACCCAAATAAAAGTTTCCTTTGAATGATCGAAAATTACTTAAGAAAAGTTGGGCATTCAAGTACTGACATTGAAAATACGGTCGTTGGGGAATTAATTGCAGCCTGGTTGTCAAAGTAAAGTAAATAGATTTTCAGGAAAAAATTCAGCTGCTTAAGATGCCTTACGCCGCTTTAAAAATGGCCATAACTTTCGCACGGAAAATACCTGCAGTGGTAAGGCAGCCTATAAAAAATTTATTATCAGAACCCTTAAAAAAATATACTGCAACAGCCAATCCTGTCATGCATTGGCATTAACCTCAAGGGTGTCATTAGGAACCCTCGGAGCTAAAGACCAGAAGAAGAAGTCTTTACATAGAATTCTATGTTCCATTCAGAAAGTTTTAAGGAAACATACAGTTTGATCGGATGTGTTTGCCTTTCAAAATAGCATGTCCACAAAAAACCCCCTACTTCAATAGAAGATCGTTGATGAGTCAACGAAGTAAAGCAAATAATGCCTTGGTTGCAGTGAAACAAGTCGCCGTATTCTAGTAGGTAGAGTGTTGGCTTATTAGACGAAAAGCCAGGGTTCGAGCCCCAGGCCAGACGTCAAAATAAAATGCAAAAAGTAATTCTTCGGCGACTTCCTCTCAGCAGATTTCTGGCAGAAACTTTGGGAGTAAATAAAATTGCCATTAAAATGTTTCTCAAAAATCTGTCGTTCGGAGTCGACTTTAAACTGTAGGTCCCGCCACTCATGTATAAAATTAACACACACAACATAAGTGGTGTGAGAAACTAGGTCGTAATCCTGACTGAAGGGTTGTAATGACCCATTATGTATGTATGCAGTGAAACAAAGTACACTGGTGATCACGACAGTTTGTCTGTCAGTAGACAGTGGCATTGGTGTTAGCATACCGCCTACCAAACAAGTACACCATATAGCAAGGTAGTGCAGCACGATAGAGCCGTCATGTGCAGGCCCTATGCAGGTACAAAGCGTATTGTCACTTTCTTAGAGTTCTTAATTACGTTACTCTTTCACTAGAAGTTGGTATACAGAAAGGTCCCAGGTTACTTTACCCACTTGGATAAGGAAAATTGAATCCCTTCAAACATCATTTCTGTTTTGCGTGGATTGACACATAAACCGCGCGATGAGCAGCATTCTGTTGTAATCTTTAGAGTCTGGTTACATCTCGAAGAAAGAGAGATAGAAAGAGTATGCAGATCAAATGAGCATTTCATTCGCATAACCATAGACCTTATAACCACGTCGCCGCAGTCACAGATGTTGCTTGACGCACTCCAATAATATTAGAGTCGAAAGTCTTTTAACAGACGGAACAAACCAGGATGTACAGGCAGGAAGCAAAGGAGGGCCTTCGTATCAACCTCCGCGAGCTGTGCGACGGTGCTTTTGAAACTACAGAGGAAAGCGCAGTCCATTAAATTTTATGAAATGTAAAAAATCTGCCAACACTGTAGGTTGTTTATCATTGTTATTTATTTTTCTTTTTTATCCGTTCCCCTCTTTGTTAGCTTTTTCTTATCGTTGACAAATGACAAAGAGAGCGAGAAAGAGTTGAGTTATCTTATTTCTTTTTTATTCGTTTATTTTTTTTAGTTTTTGTTGCTCGTCTTTGTATTGTAACTGTTGCCTGGAATGGTTAATATTGTCTGTCTACACTGAACTATAAATCTCTGCCTGTATTCTAACTTTTAGATGGTATGAGAGAGTGTGTATCAGGTTTCTGTGTTTACAGTGACCATCAAAAGAAACTGTACACTAGCGATAAAATTCTAACAATCACCAAACTCAACTTTTAGCACTTAAAAAAATTTCACTATATTTTAAAATTGTTTTATTTCAGTTTTATATAAATACAGACAATGAAACAATTTTAAAATAAAAATAACGGTAATTTATTAATGTATATTTTGTTTTAATGTACAGTTTCTTCTGAAGCTCACTGTATGTGTGTTTTGAGGAAGTTTTGTTATATTATTGTACACGTCAGTTTTTTTTGTTTTTGTAACCATTTGCCGAACAAAATAAGACATTTTTTTCTATATGATTGGAAAGCCCCCGTTTTGTTTTGTAGTCAACAAATATTTCACTTCCGGTTACAAAAAAAGTACAATAAAAGGAAATTTTTTTAAAATACATGAGAAAAAGCTTGTATGAAATGTTCATTAAATATTTCAAGCTATGTTTGACATGAAAAAAAAGAATGTATGCCATAGTAATTTGAATTCGCCGTAGTTCTAGTAGGTAATATGTTGGCTTATTCGCCGTGAGGCTAAGGTTTACACCCCAGGTCAGATGTCTCCAACAACACGAGGTATGAATAAATATTTCTTCGGCGACTTGTTCCCAGCAGATTTGTAGCAAACATTCTGACACATAATAAAATTGCCATGAAAAGGTTTTCTAAAAATCTGTCGTTCGGACACGGCAAAAATGGTGTGCGTAGTAAACCGCGTAGTAAACCTTGCGGAACGTTTGTAGTCTCGAATTATATATGTATGTAACTGTGGAAATGATAGTTTGTTAATATTTTCAGAAATTTTTTCGTAATTTGTTGTACAATGATAACACACAAGGCCCTCTTTCTGGGTTTTCAAAAAAAAATTAACATTTATCTGTACTCCGAAACCTTGTTTAATTTATTGCAGTTATTGACAATACTACACCTTCAACTTTATTATCCGCTCATTGTTTCTTTTTATTTGTTTTTTTCTATTTCAAAATTACAATTTGTCTCCAAACAAATCCGGTTTTAATTTCTGCAAGAATTCGTACATATGGTCCATCCTGTAAGTATGCAATAATTTGATGATTTTCTTAACAGTGTTTTTGTAGGCGGATGAGTAATATTTTTTTATTATTAAATAATAATCATACGTTGCGGTGTAAGGGTGCTATGTATATGATTTTCTTATCAATTTAGAAAACAGGAGGTTTTTTTTAACATTACTACGAACTAATATAAATACAGTGGACAGCAAAAGTCTTAGTACGGCAATATATTTTGAAAAAAAGTCCTCAAGATTATTTAGGAGATCATTTGAGAGAATGGTTACGTAATCGCTAAACCCCAAACAAAAGTCAACCGAAAACCTGCTCATGGTGCCATGAGAAAACACTAAACAAAACTTGTATATTCAATTCCAAATGGGTTAAATGGAGTGCTTGACCTTAAGGGATATTCTACTAAATACAAGGGATAACATTTTCATATATTAGGCCTTTGAATTTTAAATTTACTCAGGCTTCTCCTTGGGAGTACCTATTGACTCATACTTAAAAATTGTTTTGTTTTATAATAAAACAGAAATAAGTTAATAAAATAAATACTTGTATATAAACTATAAATTTGTATACAAACTTTTGGCTACAAATTCGTGAAATTGTTTAATAAATATATTGCCGTACTAAGACTTTTGCTTTCCACTGTATATATTTAACGCATGAAAACTTTATCAAAAGTCTATCGTTCGTAATCGACTATCATGTATAAAAATTAACACACACAGCATAAGTGCTGTGAGAAGTGAGGTCATAAACCTGACGGAAATGTTGTAATGACCAGTTATGTATGTATGTATGCATGTATGTATACCATAGAATAGGGAATAAGTCATATGGAATAGTACAAAAAGTTAATGATCGTTGAAAAATATTTAACGATTTCTTCCAAAATGTACACTTATTTACCAAAATTTAATTGAAGTTTTTTTTCACATTAGATTTCCATCTAAATCCTTACGTCTAATGCTAGTTACCAGGTACAGCCGTAAAATTGTTATAAGTTTACACTCAATTTTTTATTTCTGTCTGGATAATTGAAAACAAAATTGGGCAATTCACACGACTTTGTATCGTGTATGTTGTATTGAATACATTTGTTTGTTTATGAACGCTCAATGCTATGCTGTATTGTGTATCTCGTGGCATTCAAACAATTTGATAGCCCGAAACCTACACAACTTTTTAAAAACATATGAAAACATATACACATTTTTTTCATTCACACCTTTTGATAGCACGAAACCAATACAACTTCCAAAAACATATGAAAAAATGTGTATAAGTGTATCGGATTTTTATATGAAAAATATCAACAACAATCATACACTGTTGTATGTTCTTCCAACAATACAATGAATACAACGATACAACGGCTTGTGTGAATTGACCAAATGTTTTTAAAAGATAAACAAATTTTCTTAACATAAGCTGTATAACACAACGTATGAGTAATATTTCTGCAGTAGATATTCAGTATATAATACTCATACGTCATAATGCTCACTAAATTTCAATGCCCTCAATATGTGCAATAAATGTGATTTGTTTACAAGGAGTATAAGAACAGCTTTGAGATAGACCAAGAGAGAAATTAAACACAAAATTAATATTAAGTCTTGACTAAACTCGGATAAATTAATCGTGGTGAACTAGCCTATCCATTGTCAATTTCCACTTGGCCCTTTTTTCATTCCATTAGAAATGTGTTTATGATTCTATGATCTGATGATCGATATACTAACAATTGATAGTGTTAAGCTATCGTAGATATCATTATGACGGTTTCATGGAATGTATGATTGCGGTGCGGTTAGGCTAGATTAAATTGGCAGCCTCACTTGGTCTCTTTCATACTATTTTGTAATATCCACACATATATACATACATACATAATCGGTTATTACAACCGTTTAGTCAGGATATCAACTTTGTTTCACACACCATTTATGTTATGTGTGTTATTTTATACATGAGTGGTGGGACCTACAGTTTACAGTCGGCTTCGAACGACAATTTTTATTGGGAAACTTTTTCATGGCAATTTTATTTACTCTCAGAACTTTTGCCTGAAGTCTGCTGAGAGAAAGTCGCCGAAGAAATATTTTTTCGTATTTCATTTTGTTGGAGATGTCTGAACAATGTTATCCAGAAATTTCAAACAAGAGATAAAGTGAGTGATCTTTTCTGGCTGGACGAAAACTGTAAATTCTTTCTACCTAAAATTTTTTCTTACGTTAAATACAAAAAATGAAGTTATTCAGTGGCGTCTTTTTGTTTATTGCGGGTGTCTTTTAAGACAAATTGACCGTAACTCATTCGATCGGACCAATTTTCATTTACTTTTTCGAGTGTATGGGGTAGTATCTCGGCAATGGCATCCCGAATGTTAGCCTTTAAATGCTCAAATGTGTCTGGTTTGTCGGCATAACACTTTTTTGAACGACTCCCCACAGAAATTAATCCAACGATGTCAAATCAGCGCTTCTTGGCGGCCAGTTGACATCACCATTTCGGCTAATTAAGCGGTCATCAAACGTTTGATGCAATAAATCAATTTTAGCATGAGATCTGTGGCAAGTTGCAACATGCTGTTGAAACCAAACATCGTTCACATCAATACCATGCAGAGCGGCATACTTTTTTGGCCTTTTAGGAAAGAAATGGTAATGCCACGCCGGAATTCATATGAATTAGAAATTCTACCAGCCTTTTTAAGCTCTATTTCTACCATATATTTTCCTGTATGCAGGAATTCTTATGTAGATAACCCTTGAAGGTATTGGTATTTCCTTCAGATTCACACTGTATTAGGGATTCATTGTTTATTTTATTGTCAGTACTCTAGTAGGAGTGCGTTGTCTTATTAGACATAAGGCCGCGGTTCAAATCCCAAGTCATTACATCTCCAACAAAACGAAATATGAAAAAATATTTCTTGGAGGACTGCCCCTCTGCTGATTTCTGGCAAAAACTCTGTTTCGCAAAAAAATCTGTCACTCGGAGTCGATGTTAAACTGCAGGGCCGGCAACTCATGTACAAAATTAACACACACAACATAAGTTGTGTGAGAATATACGTCGTAGTCCTGACTGATGTGGCCTATTATGTATGTGTGTATGAATTTCTAACATTATCTTAAACGTATAAATTCATTATGACAACAAGAATGTCTCTCTCATGATGTAACAGAGAAATTCAAATGTTTTCTTTCATCTCTACGAGGCATTTCATTTTCTTTAAGTCAGTCATCGTTGTAATGATTGTAATCAAGGAAACTATTCGTTCCACCATGCACATTTCCTTGTTTCATTTTCTAAAATACTTTTCCTTTATACTTCGTTTACGGTTCGTGGACGCTTGATGCAAACAACAACAACAACTTTTAAACTAATTGTAGTGACAGCATATTCAACGAAAAAAGAAAAAAATATTGCATGCTACACCAACATTAAACCAAAGCTGTAGTCGTGTATCACTCAATCCTCTTGTATATTCTTCCTAAAACTGAACGCATGGTAATCTGTTTGTATAAAAGAGTGTGTGTGTGTTTGTGTCAATCAGCGTAAGCATGAGTGAGTGTTAAAGTGCTTTAGCGTGTAAAGGATGTTTCGCTGTAACGGTGTCAAGTGGGTTCCGTTTTATTTGTTGTTTGAGTCGTAAGACAACGTAAGAAAAGAGCAAAAAAAAGACGAGGCGATATGAAACACTAAAACTTACTGAGACAAGCTTAGTCACATACGTTTATGCACACGCATACTAGTTCACTTATTTAATACAGAGCTGGCTTGGTTTTATGGTTGCCGTTTACTTGTCTTTTTCCTTCAGCAACTCTAAAAATGTTTTTTTTTCGTTTAATCTTTTGACTATAAAAAGGAAATGAAACTGCTTTTGACATGATAATGAGAACCCATTTAGTTTATGAAAAAATTTTAAAGTGATTGTATGTGTGTTAAATCTTAAAAGCTTTTTGGATTATTAAATGAAAAAAGAAAAATATATTCGAAAAGCTAATTTTAATTGAACCGATTTTGACTATGTACCAAACCTCCATCCCATATTAACTTACACTAAAATAGCTACTACTCTGGAATATATATGAGACTGTTTTCAATTCTATTTCGTATATGGAACACAATTTTAAGGGCACTGCCTTAGGTTAGAGGACGTGTACTTGTCAATTAAGACAAGTACAGTACCCGGAGGTCAAATTGACCCATTTTACTTAAGGGCACTGCCTTAAGTGCAACTTTTAAACACCGTAGAGCTTAGTTTTTGTGGCCTTTCAAATATTGGTACGTTTTTACCTTTTAAAAACGTTTAAAATATGAGCTCGTAGATTGCAAATAAAATAAATATAAATTTGTGTTTAGTTTTAATTTAAATTCTTTATTGTTCGAACTATTCTGCGTGCCTCTATTCACAACTTGATGTAAACAACAACAATTGCTTTGTTTCTTGCACTCTTTTGCAGAAACAATAACGATTACTAGTCAATTGTTCTACATATCTTTATAATGGAGATCTTCAAACCTCGATTACTCTTTTTAAACACACCGTGTCCTCACACAAGTCTGACTGAACTTTTACTGACTCAGTTGCCTGCTATGCCTTGCCTTGCTTTGCGAATGACTGCGCCTTTTCGAAATCTCTATAAATGTAAACATGTTGTAAATATGTTGCTTACATTTATTCTTGTAATGTTTGTTGTTATATTGTTGTTTACTTGTTTATCCTTTTTTATACTGGTGTTTGTTGTTATATTACGCAGTGCGATAATTTGTAAACAAGTCCATTGTGTTGTTTTTGTAGATTTTCCACAATATAAAGCCACAATAATCCACGGTATTAAAAAACGAATCAAATTATTTAAAAACTATTTACGTTTGTAGCAACCTCGTAACGCATCTGGTAGTATTCTCATAGCCGTGAGACGTCAATGTAGCAGGTACAGATCTAGATTAACTTTCCCTTGTGTTAAATCTCTACTAAAGTAATAACTCCTAGTGGAGGGATGAGAGTAAGAAAATTCTTAATTTCAATATATATTCCAGTGTTATGTAATTAAAAGCAAAACTCGCAAACTTTGGAAGAAACCGAACGCGGGACGCTTCTCAACAAGCTTTGCTGATGAAGGGGTTCTTATTGGGGTTCCTCCTACGGTATACCTGTTATGATTTTTAATGTTGTGACAATAGAATGAAATCCTCAGATGTAGTATCGGAACACCACTGTGTTACTGCTCAAATTAAGAGAGCAGTGTTAAAATATCTGGCATCCACAAAAGAAAAGAATAGGGCTATGATAGAAGAAACTTTTGTAATTTTTCAGTCAGAAAGTATTTGATCCCATAGAAGTGTATGGGTTAAGTATATCACTCGCTCAGGGTTGCACGGGCAGTGATGTAAGCCAAATTATTGAAGAATACTTCAAATATGCTTATGTAAGCTAAGAAAATTTTTCAACATTGATGGTCTCGATGGTTTATGTTATTTTAGCCGTATTTTAGCCCTTTTTGCTAGCCATTCCAGGAATTTTATGCTGTTTATTTCGCAGATTCTTTTATTGCTGCTTTGTAGCATGATTCTTGTGTATCTTGGATTATCTTCTTTGAGAGTTTAGGTAACAGTTGTCATCTGATATTTGATGAGATTTTGTTAGCGGTTGCTCTATACCCATTGCTCTCCTGCAGTTTTATTAAATGTTCCTTGAATACCTTCCTATGATTTATGTTTACTGTACGTGAATTACCACCTCCTCGAATTGTTGTCGTTTTTTGATTCTCCTTTATCCATCTTAACTTTACATACATTTCTTGCATAATCCTACTAATTTTTTCCCCTCGATTGAGATAACACTGACAAATGTCAACCCAACTTCTAAGTTTAATTCTCTTTTGAAAACAACAACTCGAATGTGAAATGTCATGTAGTGTTTTATGTTTGAAAGAAACCGCCGTAAACATTAATTGCCATGGTAATAGGCACTTTAACACTTTTGCTTATTCAATTAAGGGCGGCACGTTCTCCCATATAACTGGTCTTTTTCTAAGAATATTTCCAAAATGTTTTTTTCCTTCCATTTAAACATAATAATTTGTGTGTGGGGCATTATTTTAAGTCTAGACGGAAGACATTAACTTGTTATATGTCGCAACTCTTACTATCTTTGTTTTTTTTTTCAGAAAAGGAAAGAAAGAAAACACAAATAAAAATTTGACAGCCCAAAAAATTTATTTTAGTTGTCTAAAGAAAGCGTTAATAATTGTCAGTGGTCACGCGATTCATATTTAAAGGTGAAAAAATAAAAGGAAAATAATTTTTTTAGTGGCTATTTAATATATTTCGGCTTCCAGTAAAGCACCACGTGAATATTGGCAAGCAGTTATGCAGTAGACTAACAGCTACGTGGGCAGGTCAAAAAGTTCGTAATGTACAGAATTTCCTGAAGCAATATTATTAAGGGCTAAATTAGCCATTGGGCGAACGAAGGAATCTTGCTCCACTGCCAAATTCACTTGGCCCACAATAGATGTAAGCCACAACAACCAACTACTCGGACTTGATCGTAATGTCATCTTAATCACTGTCGCTATGGGAAAACACCTAGAAAAGCTGTAGCTCCCGCCTAACGACTTCTGCCGTGGGTGTAGATCTGCTGAAGAGGAGCATATTGTCGCAAGGATGGTTTTAGACTTCAAGAAGCCTAGGTGGAATATAGAACTAGGGCACAGGCATATCAGTCCAAGTCTTAAAGCAGTTTACATGAAAAACTGCAAGAGTAACAGCAGCATAAATTGGAAATGATACTCTCAAGGAAGGCGAAATTCATAAATAAACAAAACCGGACTAAAGCACTCTTTTAAAAGTCCCTTAAGGCTTGTGCCCTTTTTATACGCTTAAGATTTTACTGGCCTTAAATATCCTTAAAACAAAGGAACGGTGAGCTAACCAAGCAAGAAAAGTACACCAAATGACTTTTACCACCAGCCCATTGCAGTCGGTAAGAGACCATCAGGTGATAAGGGTTAAAAGGAAAGAATAAATTTGTCCTGTCATGTCAAATCGTTTGTAACCAATACTTTTGCCACACTGCAGAAGAAATTTTAAATAAAAATGAAATAAATTTATCAACGGCCATTATCATGGCATCAGACGCAATTCATATAAGGCAGCTCTTAATGTGGCTTTTAAAAATAAATTCTCTGATAAATTGTTTTAATCAAATAACGTATGGCATGCAAAAAAATCGATTCACAAGGCAAAAATGCTTCTTATACACTCACATTTCTCTTCGTTTCGAGTCTTTAACATATTACTGCATATTATAGGAGGTTGTTATTGGTATTCTCATTACTATTACTCTCTCTCTCTCTCTCTCTCTCTGTCTCTCTCCATTTCTTTTTTAAGTATTTTAATTTGAATTGTTGTTGAATCTGTTCTGTTTAAATAAATTCAATTTAATGGTTTCTTAATTAAAAACGCTGCCAATCAGGATTGACTGAACCGCAAACAAGCATATCACGGAAAACGGTTTTCGACAAGAGCAAGCTCGTATACACTCACATGTACACATACTCTCATGTATGTATACATATTAAGAGAATAGAGCGAATGAAAGAATTTTTTCGCAACAAACCAAAAAATGTTCGTTTGGGTTCGCATCTCATACTTGTCTCATTTGAACTCTCCTGAACTCAGACACAATCATACATATGTATGTATATAGCAGTCGTAAAGTATTTGAAAAAGAATAAGAAGTATACAGTCAAGTCATTACGTTGTACAAAAAGACGATCGTTTGTGTTTCTTTCTCTACTTTTTTCATTAAAATTCACTGTATTGCTCTCAGGTTGGTGTTCATATCGAATGCCACTGAGTTTCAACTAAAATAACGCGATTTTTTTCATTTTTTTTTTTTAAAGGAATGCTGTCCTGTTTCTATCCTTTGCTTATATTTGGTTTTTCAACTGACATTAGGTCCCCGGAATCTTTGGTTATACACACCGACAGCTCCAAGCTCAGTGATAGGGTTGGTAGTGGCGTCTTTTAAGGGAAAATCGACTTACACATTCCCTTCCGATTACCGGGTTTCTGTGGGGAGTTTCAGTCAGCTCATTTGACCCTCATCAAGGGTGCTCCTTTCAGCTGTATCTTGATGTTTTCTGGCAGTCAATCTGCATTTAAATCCCTTTCTAGCATTACGATCAACTCCAAACTCATCAGGGAGTATCGCCGTTATATTGACGTCCTCTCTAAGCTATTCAACGTCCCGCTTGTCTGGATATTCGGAAACAGGGACATTCCTGGCAACTGTAGGGCTGCTGAGCTTGCCACTGCAGGTACACTCCTTCCAGAACCCTCGAAAATCGGTTAAATTGGCCAATAGGCAACAATTCTTTCTGGACGCTAAGCTATCCTGAACAAATGAGGAATCTTGCCCAATTGCCAGACTCACTTGGCCCATGATGGATAGTAGACGTATCAACCAACTACCCAAACTCGATTGTAAGGTCATCTCGATCACAGTGGCCAAGCTCGCAGGTCACTGCGTTATGGGAAGACATGCGGAAAGACTGCAGCTACCTTCGAACGACAACTGCCGAGGTTGTGGTTCTGCTGAAGAGGAGGAAACTGTTATCCAATTTCTTTGCCAATGCCCATCGCTCGCGTGGAGCAGATTTAGGTTGTTTGGCCTTCCATTCCTTGTCAGCTTAACGGAGCTATCATCCATTGATATAAAACTTTTAGGCTGTTTTCCAGCTTAGGGGAGTCGTGCTTTTAGCGTGCAGCTCCCGCGCTGACCAATTTCTCCTTAGAGTTCGATGGAATTTAGTCCGTACGGGCACTGCGCTTACCCGTGGTATCACAACGGGCCGCTATGCATGCCTAAGTGAGCTTTTGGTATCAAAGCTACCAGTCGAGCCTACCTACCTACGACATTAGATACCTTGAATGTTGTGTGTGCTAAGTTTATCCATTTGGGGCGGGACTTACAGTTTAAAGAAGACTTGAAAATGACAAATTTTTGAGAAAATTTTCTTGGCGTTATTATTTTACTTTTAGAGTCTTTGCCAGGAGACCCTCGGCAGTCTTTGTCTTTGGAAGTTGTCGAAATATTTTATTGAGGATTCGTTCGAGGTGTCAGAATTTGAATCGCAGGCTTTCGTCTAACCAGTCAATAGATTACCTCTACGGTGACTTCTTCGTAACATCTGGTGTCAATATTGTATCACTTCCTCATTCTAATTAAACTTGAGGTTTTTTTTAAAACTCTTACTTCCAAATTGCAAAATTTATTACATTTTCTTTTTTCATTGTATGACAATATTCTCTTACTGCTCTGCTTACTTCAAATCATGCCAATGAACACGAGTCTGAAGGAAAAAACAATCTTTTACACACAAATAAAGTCACAAGCAGTAAAAGAAACTGTAGCTATAGAAGAGAGTATCAAACAAAGAAAAGTTGAAAATATTTCTAGCAAAAGATAGACACTGTCAAACGGAATGACAAGGACACTTGGGATCGTAAGTGAAAAAATTGAAAAAAAACAAACATTTTGATTTTTTAGAGAAATTCTTTCAGTTTTTCTCACAAGCATGCAAAATATACTCCCATATGTATATGAACAATTGTTCATATGATTATAACGGTTGCAAAATACATAAAATATCAATTTCTCTAAGGTTATACGTTAAAGTTTATAGCAGCAGCCTTCTGATGAAACTCATCATATGCCATCATTATCTCTAAAGTTCATTTACCTTAAAATAAAATCGACACTTGCATCATAAACTAATTACAGATATTAAGTGGCGATAACAACCAGTTCTTCCAATAGGAAATCGTCTGCCACGAGTAATACGTATTTATAAAATATAATGAGGAGTCTGAAACAGAAAATCAAAAAAGGAAATACAGTATCGATTAATACGTTATCTTTCAAGAAGCATACATACTACTCCGGTTTCAAAGCTCCCTCCTTATGTCGACGTACGTATTCCTGTCTTTCCTTTAAATAATGTTTAAGTATCATTTCACCACAACTTCTATTACGATAACACGAGTAATTGTAAATATTTTTCAAAGCAAAAGACAGACAGATACACATAGGAGTACGTGTAGCAACAATGAGCAACATCAATTACATACAAATATTGAGACGTATAGAATAGCTTGTACATAATGCCTGAAATATATATTTATATGTTCACGTAGATAGCGTTAAAAGTCGATTTAAAGTTTAAATTTTAAACACATTCATTTATCACTTTACTTTTTTTAATTATGTAATACGAAAATCGTATATTTCACCTATACACCGTAGCGTATGATGAATATTTACTATTCGAATCAAATATTACTCATACGCATAAAACACTATTAAGTAAATCAGTAAAGTATTGCATACTTACAGGATGAACTATTGTACGAATTCTTAGAGAAATAAAAAGGCAGATTTGATTGAGGACATTTTCTTTGAAAAAAAAAAAATTAAGAAAAAAACAATGTTGATGTTTGAGGTGGCGGATGCCATTATTAGCATTTAATTTAACAAGGTTTCTGAGTTTTGATAAATGTTAATTTTATTAAAAACACAGAAAGAGGGCTTTGTGAGTTATGAGGGTATTACAAATTACGAGAATATTACTGAAAATATTTCCAAACTAACCTCGTTTTTATTATAAACTTTATAACTATTATACATACATACACACATACATTATTGTTAATAACACCCCTTCAGTCAGGAATACGAACTAGCTTCTCACACCACTTATGTTGTGTGTGCTAATTTTATACATGAGTTGCGGTAGCTATAGTTTAAAGCCGTCTCCGAACGACAGCTTTTTGAGAAACTTTCCATGGCAATTCTTTATTTACTCGCAGAGTATTTGCCAGAAATTTGCTGAGAGGAATTGCCGTAGAAATATTTTTTCATATTTCGTTTTGTTGAAGATATCTGAGCTGGGGTTTGAATCGAGGCCTTACGTCTAATAAGTTAAACGTTTACCCTTTCTGTCACAAAATTCAGTATATTATCCCCACTTAACGTAATGAATCGATTTATTGGAAATTTATTTCCAAAATAAAGATAATCAGTCGGAAATTGCACGAAAAGGTTGGACAAAATTTGATCGCAGAGAAGAACCAACAGTGCCAGATATACGAAGCTATGGCTCGGAGTGTGCGTGAGAATCTGTCAACATCAACTCCTCATCGTTCTCAAGAATTGAACATTTCGCGCTTCACTTTACGTTAAAGTTTA
This sequence comes from Sarcophaga subvicina, assembly GCA_936449025.2. Taxonomy (NCBI): domain Eukaryota; kingdom Metazoa; phylum Arthropoda; class Insecta; order Diptera; family Sarcophagidae; genus Sarcophaga; species Sarcophaga subvicina. The sequence continues at coordinate 29,965,370 of OW388084.2, forward strand.
TGAAAAGAAGAGTTGAGTTGATGAAGCTCATTTTCATCTTGATTGTATTTAGGACTAAAAAGCCCACAGGTGATCCTACTGAAGCCAATGCACCCATAACGAGTGACTGTTTGGCATCATTAGCCCATACTTCTTTGGAAATGAGGACGGCCCCACCATTACAGTCAATGGCGACACCTATCGCACGATGATAACCGATTTTTTGTATCCGCTCTTCATGGTATTGATGTGAACGATGTTTGGTTTTAACTGCATCGTGCAACTTGCCACACATCTCATGCTACATTCGATTTATTTAAAGTAGAAAACCAATAAGTTTTTAAATAAATAAGGAGCCTATTAAGTTGAAAAGCTGGAAATAAAAATGAACGAAAAAAATATGAACAAGAACACCCACAGGATAATTGAAAATAAGTGGTGGTAAAAGGCAAAATAAAATAAAACTGAAAAGAAATAAAAAAAGAATAGTATGCTGTACTTAGAGACAATAATTGGAGCAAATCATAGTAGAAATATAAGTTAAAAGAAGGTAAACAAAGACTATGAAATACCCTATACATGTAGTTATTGCAGAAACTAAACGGAGATGGCATAACAAAAATGTTACCAACATCCTTTCAAACTTAACAAAACAGTCATAGAAAAAATTGAATTTTAACTTGAATCTGCCATTCAACTCAGCTCAGTTGAATTCAATTGAGTTTTGTTTTATTCTTGCCAGTTGTTGTCATAACCACACACAATATTTCGCTTTGGCGTAATTATCTCAACTGGAGTTGTAACTGCAGTAGTAGTAGTAGTGACAGTAGTCAGCGAATAAATTAATTGAAGCTGTCATTTTATTATTCCATCTATTCATCTTGTTATCCTGGCAAAAAGGAAATGTAGTTCACTGTGTGTGTGTGTGGACGTAAGTGTTTATTAGAATCAGTAGGTAGATGCTTAAAAGGACTTAAGAGGAGAATATAAAATGAATTCAAATGGCATAATTTAATTTACAAATCAAATAAACTCTTTTGTAATGGATTTCTAAAGGAATAATCTACTCACGGATGTAATGAACATTAAAGTGATTAAATTGAGCAGGATTTTTTAAGGCAACACTCTACGCCATACCATCCAATATATTTTCATAAAGAGTGTTGTCTCTCGACAGCAACATTGTAGAACCTGCTATAGAAGACAAGTGAAAATGTGTTCGATATACTGGCGAGAAGCCTTTCGTACTGAAACCTATATTTTATCGATAAAATATCCTACAATGCTTGTTCTTAATACCGTGCTCTCTATGTGGTTAGAACGCTTCACTATGCAGAAAGATAAATGAAATCGCCGTAGTCCAGTATGTGGTGTGTTGGCTTATTAGATGTGACTGTATGGTTCAAACTCCAAATCAGACATCTCCAATAAAACGAAATACAAAGAAAACATTTCTTCAGCAATTTCTTCTCAACAAATTTCTGGCAAAAACTCTGAAAATAAATGATATTGCATAGAAAAGTTTCTCAAAAATCTGTCGTTCGGAGTAGATTTTGTTCGTCCCGCCACTCATGTATAAAGTTTTAACACACATAACGTAAGAAACTAGATCGTAATCCTGACTAAAGGATTGTAATAACCAATTATGTATGTCTGCATGTGTGTATTCTGAGGAAATTTAGTCATTTATTATCACTATTTCTTAAAAGATTGATTTCTCTGGGCTTCGTTGTAATCTCTGGAGAAAGGTGGCTTACGAAACTGATTACTTGAAGGCAAAGTGAAATCATGATAATAATTATTGTGGCTTCTCTCGGATTCGACACCAATAGATGCGCGACTCTTATTGACAAACCGACGTAATGATCCTAAAGAGTCATTGCAACAAAAAAAAAAATTTTAAGAATTATAAATATTTTAGTACTCTTTTTATAAACCTCCATGCCTTATTAATATGTTCTGTGATTTAGCTGTGTATTTACTGCCAAACGAAAACTGAATATATATTCTGAAATGTTTGCCTTTTTATTCCAAAAAGTACTTAAAAATCCTAAAGTACTATGTCAGTACTTTTTGAAATAAAGGAATGCATGGAGAATGTAGTGTGTGCATAGCCATAAAGTTGGCCTGTATTACTTTGAGCCTTTGTTTTCATTTATTGCCTGCTCTAAACATCCCTGTAAGTCCCCTATACATTCGTTTCACATTTACATTTTATCTTTTTGGTATAGAAGCCGAAATACTTTTTATTCAAAAAATATTAATTTTCTACCACAATACGTTTCAGTTTTCTGAATTTAATTTTTTTTGTAGTCTTGCACTTGATTTCATTTGAATAAAATGAATAAAAAAATCAAAAGTTTTCATTTCAATTTCTTCTAAAGAGAGAGAGGGAGAGAGAGAGCGCAGAGTGAGAGTGAAAATAACTTTAAATCCCTGTTTTAAATGTAATGTGCTTATACGGAGATTGTAACACGTAAAATATTGAAATAATAGCATACTTTGAACAGGTGTACTCAGTTTCCTTGAAATGTAACACACTTTCCGAAATAGTGATATTTGTAATGCATTTGAAGGAATGTATTCATGTTACAATATTTAAATTACAGTTTTAAAGTTAAATTTTTAACTTCTTTTTTTTTAATAAATTTTTAGATTTTTTATTTTTCAGAATGTAATACAGACTGGAAAATACACAGTTTTCTCATTTTTTTCTTATATTCATGAACATTTAAAAGTGTCAATGTATCCGTACATCTGTCCAGTCATAATATTTCTCTTGTAAAACTTTAAAAAGAAATTCGACTGTTTTATAGAATATTTACAGCATTGCAGAGCTAATTGGAAATGGTGGCTGTTTGTCTCAGTTTTTAGCTTTTATTTCTATCCTTTAACGAAAAATTTTCATTATTTTTCTTTGCGAACAGAAAACGACAATTTTATTCACTCTCAGTCACAATATTTGCTTTAAACTTTCTTAATTTTTTACCTACATTTGAGTGGCTAAGGTTATCATTTGATTCAGTCACTTCTGGACAAATATATACGTTCCTGTTACTAATTATTTGCCAGCAACTGCTTATCTAGAAAACATGCACTTGACTGCACATTATGAGTTTAGTTTGTTCTCATTTATTTGATTTTCCTTCTTGCTTTTATTCTATATGACCCATTGACAACGTGCGCAACTCGTCCTTTGTCTCTAAGAGAATCGCTGAAAGAAAGTGCCCATTAGTATGGACAGCTAAAAACGCGAAAACTAAGTGAGTATTGCAGCAGAGATAGTTTATTTCATTTGTTAGCTTTTTGCTAAATTTCTAATGACAATTTCCTAAAGTTAAACATACACATACAGATTTAAAATGTGAAATGTGAAATGGCATGGAATTGAATGAAAAATTATATCAATCCATTACACCAGAGAAGTACTAGAAGCCAAAAGATGCAATGCAGTGCAAAGCTTAGGAAAAAGTGAATGTGTAACGTAATGGTGCCAAGTGGCTTCGTTTCATTTGTTAAACGTTATGAGAGTAAGACAGCCAGAGAGTGTAAGAAAAAATCGAAAAAGTTGTGGCATTTATTTGTCTTACAGAAATACCCACCAAATGAACTGAAGAAAGTTTTTTTGTTACTTTGAAATTGTATTTTATTCGAGTTTGAAATGCTGAGTAATTGCATTTGTAGTTGCAGCAACAGGAGCTAATTGAAGTACTTTGACAAGTTCGATTAGAGAATTGATGATGACGATAGACAACGATATTGAATCGGGTGTAATGTTTTTAGAATAATTGATTTGATGAAAATCAATTTTTCCATTGAAAAATATATTCAAAAGAGCAAATGCACCCAAATACAGTTTATTTCTGAAGCTAAAGGTTAGTAAAGGCTGGGCTACTTGAAAGTTTAAACTTAAAAATGCAATAAAACAAAAACGGATTTGAAATTTTGCCCAAATTATTTGTTTGTTGTGAAGTACAATTGTTTCGTTTAGAATTGGAATATTATATCATTCCTATGGCTGTCGCAGCTGGCCTCACAGAATCTCATTCGATCGGACTAATTTACGTGCACTGTTTCGAGTAGATGGGGTCGTATCTGGGCAATGGCATCACGAATGTTAGCCTTCAAATGCTCTATTGTCTCTGGTTTGTCGACATAACACTTAACGGCGCCCCACAGAAAAGAGTCCAACGGTGTATATTCGCAGCTTCTTGACTACCAATTGACATCATCATTTCGCCTAATTAAACGGCCATCAAACGTATGACGCAATAAATCGATTGTGGCATGAGATGTGTGGCAAGTTGCACCATCCTGTTGGAACCAAACTTCGTCCACATTAATACCATGAAGAGTGGATACAGAAAAAATCGGTTATTGTGGTGCGATAATGGTTGTTCTGTCCTCATTTTCAAACAAATGTGAGCCAATGATGTATCCTCTACACAAGCCGCACCAAACAGTCACTCGTAACGGGTGCATTGGCTTCTGATAGACCACGTGTGGGTTCTGAGCCCCAAATACGGCAATTTTGCTTACCATCATGTGTGAAAATAAGCTTCATCTGGAATTTTTTTTTTTTGCAAAATCCATACTCATCATCGTGCAGTTTCTCGTTGGCCCAATAAATCCCAACGTTGCTCAAGCGTAAATCGATTCATTACGTTCAGTGGAGATAATATAAAGCATTTTGTGACATAATGAAATAAGTATTGCCAAATTCGAAATAACCGATGCACAAATTTATGCCGATAGATGGCTCACCCGATATATATACATACGCAGGTGGTGGTATATATACAATGTCAGATTTTAAAATAAAATAATATTTGATAAGAATAAATTAAAGAATTTCATTTAAAATTTTTAATTGAAGAAATACTTCCAGAAAATGTTCATATTAAGTATTATAGCACGCAGCCTTGCTACAGTAATTAGTATCTTAAATTAAAAAACTAAAACAAATTGAAGACTACATATCAAAGTTATGAGAACAAATCTGTTTCATTTAAAAAAACTCATCCAAATTTTTCATTTTCAATTTACAAATGAAAATAATTTTCATACAATGTATTCATAATTTACATTAGCTTTTTGCGTTTTAATGCTATTTAGTATGGTAATTAGTTAGTTAAATTGTTTACAAAAATAACTATGCAATGTATCCTCCAATGAAATGTAACAATTATTTTTAAAAGATTACATAAGAGCTACACCCTCTTTAGCAAAATCTTGATTATAAATCAACAGCTTCGTTGCAAATATGAAGACGAATTTCATACCAATTTCTTGTTAATCTTCTCATATATTATTACCCAGTGAATATATTGCATTGAAGTGTGAGTAAATGTGTGTGTATTTTGTATTTAAAACATTTTGCAGCGAAAACAATTGATTAACAGGGCCTTTAATCATTTCAACATCTTTCTAGGTTGGGTTAAGTACAATGAATATATATATGTGGGGAATATCTGGCCATATTAAAGTTGAAGTTTTTGCCAGAAATCTGCTGAGGGGAAGTCGCCGAAGAAATACTTGTTGTATTTTGTCTTGATATCTGGCCTGGGGCTCGAACCCTGGCTTTACGTCTAATAAGCCAACACACTACCTACTAGACTACGGCGACTTCTAAAGTATACGAAATTATTCCAAATTTTAATTCCTGGGTTTTTCTGTACGCCAGAAAAGCGGTATTAAATGCGATTTTTAAATTTATGTTTCAATAAATTTAAACCAATCCTTTAAAACAATACGTCAAAAAAGGTATTCTCAATTTATTTAATAAGCCAAAGTTTGCATAAAGTTTCTAGTTTTTCAATGGAAGTATCCGCTTATCGATATTCATTTATTTTTTTTTATTTCTTTCCAAACAAACATTTTTTTCAATACCTCTTAAGCCCAGAAACCCTTTTTTCAATAGCAAAAACCATCTGCTCAGTTAGTTGGTTAGCAATTACTAAAAAACATTTTTTAGGCACGTTCTAAGGCCCCATAAATTTATCAAAGTTTCAGCTGTTACTTGCTCTCTAATTGTTATTGTAGAACGTTGGTTTTTAGTTGTTGTTGTAGTTGTTAGTTTTGTTTGCCTCAAGCCACTTTCAATTTCTCAACAAAGAAATTCTATTGTTTTACATTGTGTGCCTTATGAAAAAACATCTACTTTATATGTTAAAAGATGTGTTGGTGTACATACATATATGCATCTATATGTCTATGTATAGCAAAAATAGAAAATTTTGATGGTTTTAAGCCATCACCACATACTAAACATAAACTGTAAATAATCCTACACACGCACACTGGAAAACAAATACGGAAAACTCGTACATGCATTGGGAAATGATCCAACCGCATTGAAAGACAGAGTCAAACAAGGAAAAGCTTTGCACATGTCGTTACAGTGGGTGACATATAAAATACAATAAAAGATCAAATTTTTTATACATACATACATACATAATTGGTCATTACAGCCCTTCAGTTAGGGTTACGACCTGATTTCTCACACAACTTATGTTGGACCTGACCGAATCCGTCTATGCTGGGTCCCGAGTCATAGCGGAATACTCGGCAATGAGACGGCGGATGCTTTCGCTAGATTGGGTTCACTTGCTGAGGGCGATTTGATAATTGGTACTGATCCTTGAATCCGCCACATTTACGGCGTCATAAATGAATGGGTCAGGGGGAAGGAGCAGAGGCGTTAGAGGAATGGATCGGATTGTTATGTTTTTAGGTGTCTATGGCCTGCTATAGACAATGTAAAAACAGGTTGGCTGCTGGGCTTGGATAAGGCTAGTTTAATATTATTTATTGGGTTAGTTACCACGGGGCACTACGAATTTAGATCGCTGACAAGGATGTGGAACAAACAGATCCCAACCGGACTATTGCATGGTATGTTGCCATGAGGAAGAGTTGAAGACTATCGAACATCTCCTTTGTAACTGTCCAGCCTTTAGTAGGTTAAGGTTGAAGACCCTTGGCAGGGGCTTCTTTGAGGATTTGAATTCTGGGTCGGGAGCCGACATCAAGGGTCTCCGTAGATTCATTATTAGTTTTAGCTGGTTGAGAAGTGCTATGGCTTCAATACTGTAGTCGCGCTCTCTTGTGTGTATGTTAGTCTGTGTAATTCCTCCGCTTCCTTATTCTCGCTTTTCTACTTCCTCTCCTTTCTCTTTATCTCTCCTATTATCCTCTCTCTTTTAGGACGTTTATACAATGGGTCAGCTTGACCTCCGGGTACTTGTACTTGTCGCAATTATGCAAATACACGTCCTCTAACCTAAGCCTAAACCTATATTGTGTGTGTTAACTTTATACATGCATTTTATACTGAACGTCCGATTTTTCTAGAAACTTCTCATGGCAAAGAACTCCATCTATTTTCAAAGCAGACACAAGAGGAAGAAATCGTGCTACCACTGAGTCACCAATACATAAAAATAATTCACTTCGTATTATTTAAATCTCTAATAATTCCTCAGATCATTATCGGGTTCATTAAAGATATAATGATATATATATATATAGGTATATAGATATAAGACACCAACTTCAGTGGAAATGTGAAGGAAAAGCAGTATATAAATTCCATTTAAAATGTCAAAAATAAGGACTCAATTCTGTATTCACACAGACAAAATGCTGTTCAACAAATTAAAATTCTACTTCAAGATTCTGGGAATTGTTTCCTTTCCTTTACTCTCTAGAAATAAATGCAGAAAATCAGAAGAAAAAAAGGTTCAACAGGAGCAATAAATTGCTAGTAAATGAAGGCAAAACAACAAGCAGTAGTAAATGAAAGAAAAGGATCTCAATTTTCAATCATGTTTCATTTCTCTACTTAAACCACAATTGTCTCAATTTCATTGCATCCTTTCCAGATACACTCGTAAGCAAAAGTATAAATGAGTGTGTATAAGAAAAAGTAATTGAAAAAAGGAATGCATATGTTAAAACCTATATGTGAGTAGTTTTCTTCAAAAAGGAAACCGAAAAACATTTTTATTTTAAACTAAATCTTGAATAATATTTCTTATAAAAAATTATCGCAAAAATATTCAATTTGCGGTACATTTCAGTTTTAGATTTGTGGTTAGTTAGAGGAATAGCCGCCGTAGTCTAGTAGGTAGTGTGTTGGCCTCACGTCTAGGCTACGGTTCAAACCTCAGAGAGGCATCAACAAAAGGAAATATTAAATAATATTTCTTCGGTCACTGCTCCTCAGCAGGTAGTCGCCGTAGTACAGTAGGCAGAATATTGAGTTATTAGACTTATTATCAGACATTTCCCAAAATCTCTGCGGCTGCCTCTCAGCAGATTTCTGGCAAAAATTCTGAGATTAAATTAAATAAAATTGATAAGTTTCTTTTAAAATCTGTCGTTCGGAGTCGACTTTAAACTGTAGCTCCCGCCACTCATATATTAACAACATAAGTGGTGTAAGAAGCTAAGTTGTAATCCTGACTCAAGGGTTGTAATGAGAAATTATCGATGTATGTATGCACTATGCTAGTCATCAGAATTGTTTTCAACTTCTAAATTTACACACAAGTCTTACAGGACTTACCAAAACTTTGCCTAGGCTTGATGAAATTGTAAGCCAGCTCACGAGAAACAAACTTGGGTCCTGCCATGCTTTCCATTAACTCGTGTCATGAATTTTCATATTTTCCGTCAAAATTTATGTACGGATTTTACCGCCTTTGATAGTCTAAGGTCCCCAAGTATCTGAAAGAAACATAAAAAGTATTCAGTGGTCTCATCTTCTCTCCTCTGTAGTACAGGTTCTGCAAAAGTGTATTCTGCATTTTTGGGCTTATAGATTTAGGGGTTACAGTGCTGTTATGATCTTTATGAGTTTCGTAAGACGGACTTTAGGTAGATTTAACACAAATTGTGTTCTCCTTACATACATAAAGAGCCAGGTTTGAAAGGTGGCCCTCCCTACAAGTTGATTTATTTTCCAGTCTTTGCTATAAGTATGATTAAAGTTTGTATGAAGTCGCCGTAGTCAAGTAGGAAATGTATTAGCTTATGGTTCAAACCCCAACTTAGACATCTCGTACGAAACAAAATATGAAAAATCAATATTTATTCAGCAACTTCCTCTCAGCAGTTTTTGGGGAAAAACTCTGAGATTAAATAAAATTGTTATGAAAAAGTTTCTTAAAATTCTGTCGTGCGAAGTCGACTTCAAGCTGTATGTCCCGTATCTCATATATGGCCATGCAGTACCCTACACCAGAAGATGCAGATTTTGGCAAAAAAAATCATCTTTCCAGATGAATCTCATTTTGATCTTGGCGGGTATGTAAACAAGCAAAATTGTCGCATTTGGGGCACAGAAAACCCGCACGCATACATTGAAAAGCCGACACACCCAAAACGGGTCACTGTTTGGTGCGGATATTGGTCCAGAGGCATAATTGGGCAATTTTTCTTCGAAAATGAGCAAGGAATGGCCGTTACAGTCAATGGCGATCGTTATCGAGCCATGTTGAACGAATTTTTGTTCACAAAAATTGAAGAGGAGGATAATGGCAATATTTGGTTTCAACAGGACGGCGCTACGTTCCACACAGCCGAAGCTACATTCGATGTTTTGCGCCCTGTTTTTGAAGATCGCATTATTAGCCGCAGAGCTGATGTCGTTTGGCCACCACGGGGCTGCGATTTGACACCGTTGGACTATTATTTGTGGGGTGCCATCAAAGATAAGTGTTACGCCGACAAGCCAGAGACAATTGACGCTTTAAAGGACAATATTCGTGAAGCCGTTGGTGAAATACAGCTGCACACAATCGATAATGTGTTTAGAAATTGGACCGATCGTGTGGGCTACTGCATGGCCAGCCGAGGCAGCCATTTGAATGAAATTATTTTCCATTATTAACCGGAAGGATTGTACTTTCAAATAAAAAAGAAATTTGAGAAAATATTCAGTAGTTTTTTTTAAAGCATTTTCAAAAAAAAAAGTTATTTGGCGGACCCTTTATATCTCCCAACTATAGAATTCCAATATCATCGATGATTTCTTACGAATGATTTGCTGTGCCTTGCTGTTATTTACTGTAAGTGCGTCAGTGCTCTCCAGAAACTGGTTATATCCTCCCGATACACCCAGTATTCCTGAATAATTTTATGTGCGCCGCACATAGTCTTTAGAGGTCTAATAGGCAATTTACTATCAATAAATATGTAACATAATATAATCAGAACTTCAATTTGTATAGCAGCTGTCTTCATACTCATTCCTTTAACCTGAAATATGACCTCATAATCGGGTTGTTTAGGGAACAGTGTTAATTTCAACTCTTCAAAAAAATAACCATTAACGACCTCGTTGATTGAGATCTATCGGCTAATATGATCATATCCTCTTGAAGACGCAGGTCAATGGAGTAATGAAATCTTTTAATTTTTTTTTATTGTTACAGTTCCCGAATCTAAATTAGGTTGTTTTTTCCAAACTGTGTTAACACCCATATGCTCTACTCTTGCTCCTTTTAACGTTTGCAACTTGACTGTAACCATTATGCCATAAAGTTTTCCACATTTGCTCTACAAAGACCATCATTTCCATGTCTTTGAATGCTTTGTTATGCCATAGGTTTAGTTTGACAATTTATATGCTAGGAAATTTTCAGTTTGCATTTCTTTCTTTACACCTAGTCCTCTTTTAACAATGGTTAGCATAAGAAATTTTAAATTTAATTTTTTATTTGTTTCTTAATTTTTATTTGCTGATGTAAAACAAGTTGAAATACGATCAAGCTAATATAACACTTGTTGAAAGAGGGTTATGTGTTTGCCTCAGTTAAAAAATCATATGTTTAGTTTGAAATTCTTCCTTGTCTACAGTCATAAACCATGAGAAGTCGTCTTTTATTGTGGCTTGTTCGTTGGAAAAGTTTTATATGACATGCAGTTTATGTTGGGCCTGTATGAGTGTTTGTCTTGAATGCAATCGTATGCACAATTTCATTACGAAATCAATATACAGTGGAGCTAGTTGGAATCTATACTTACTTAAGGCGATGCTGCTTGACGGTTAGCTTCAGCAGGTCGTAGAAGAAAGTACGTTTTTGATGTGACAGCTCCTGCCGGCTGGCGATCCTTCCGGTTAGAAATGTAAAATGATTTCATTCATATGGCTGCCCCGACTGGCCCCGCTGCAACATCATTCGATCGGATCATTCTCCGTGCAATTTTTCGAGTGTATGTTGTCGTAGCTCGACAGTGGTATTACGAATGTTGGCCTTCAAATATTCAATTGGCTCTGGTTTGTCGGCGTAACACCTTTCTTTAATGCTGCCTCACAGAAAATAGTCCAACGGTGTCAAATCGCTGCTTTTTCTCGGCCAATTGGCATCACCATTTTGGATAATTAAACGGCCATCAAACGTTTGATGCAATAAATCGATTGTGACATGAGATGCGTGTCAAGTTGCATCATCCTGTTGAAACCAAGCATTGTTTACATGAACACCATGAAGAGCGGTTACAAAAAATCGATTACCAGGGTGCGATAGATGTCTCCATTGACCGTAATGGTAGCGTCGTACTCATTTCCAAAGAAATATGGGCCAATGATGCCTCGTGTCCACAAGCCGCATCAAACAGGCACTGGTAATGGGTGCATTGTCTTCTGTAAGACAAACTGTGGGTTTTCTGAGCCCCAAATACAGCAATTTTGCTTATTAACGTACCCACCATGGGTGAAAATAAGCTTCATCTGAAAATATGACTTTTATTTGGCATCGACATCATCGTGCATTTTCTCGTTGGCCCATCTAGCGAAGCGAAAACGAAGCGGATGGTCATATGACTTCAGCTTGTGAACCAAATGATCTTTGTAAGACGTCGTACTGAGAACTTTTCGTAATGCGGCGTAAACTGGTGCGTAAAATGTTCAATTCTTGAGAACGATGACGAGTTAAGGTTGATGTGTTCTTACGCAGACTCTCAGCTGCAACTTCTATATTATCGGGTATACACACTGTACGAGCGCGCTCACGTCTTGGAGCATCAACAATGAAACTAGTTTCACTAACTTTAGCAATAAACTTGCTTATACCGGGTACTGTTGGTCTTTCTCTGCCACCAAATACGATATTTTTGTGCAATTTCCGACCAATAGTCTTCGGTTTTGAAATAAATTTACAATAAATCCCAACGTTGCTCAAGCGTAAATCGATTCATTATGTTCAGTGGAGATAATATACTGAATTTTGTAACAGAATAGAAAGACTTTAGTATTGCCAGATTCGAAATAACTAATGGTTCAAATTTAAACCAATAGATGTTCCACCCGATAGTTGTTAAATCAAAGCCTTAAGTATGTAAATGCTATTTTAAAGCTGTCAGGTATGGAGTCACTTGCACATCCGTATACATTTAAACACTAATCGAAGAGGAAAGTGCCTTTGCAATGTGGTTTCTCATCTGTTCCTATATAATGGCTATTCAGTAGCCTACATCTTCATGACGATCTTTCAACTGCTCTTCAATACAAATAAGTCGATTCCAGATCACACTTTTACTACTTATGTAAGAATGGCGCAGTAAGCAGAAAACTGTGGAGTTTAGTTTCTTGAAATCATGATTGAAAATAGATTCCCTTGTTAAGTTCTTGAATACCAATATTGTTACAAATCCTTTTACTTTCATTTTCGATTCAATATTTTGCTTCATTTGTAAAATAAAACTTTGTCATCTTATCTGTTGGTGATGGGTTTTCCTTTTTGAAGGACCAACAAGTGGAAATTTTATTGCGGTAAATAAAGGCAAACTCTCTGTTCTCTTATGCTATGTACACTAGCTGTACCATGCGCGTGTTGCTGCGCCACCAACTAAACCAAATTTAAAGGAAAGATATTACACAAATGTCCACTTAATTTTGAATCATTTTATTGATTCTGTTATCGGTTGTCCTGATGATTCAGATGAACGGGCCTGAGTAGTACGCATTCGATCAGTTTCTAATCTCACTTCTCATTGTTGAAGTGGTTCAAGCGAACGGGTCCCAGCGGCATATACTCAAAGATTTTCCAGCCTCAATGCTTGTCTGATTCTGAGGCTCGTAATGCTCTTTTCTTCCGTTCTTGAGGTGTAGGCCGACCAATTGCTTGTCATTAATTTTGAATAATTTTCAGTGACGCCATCCAACTTTGTTAAAGAATGCACAGCTTACGATTTAATTCATTTTGAGTAATTTTTGGTGGCAAGAGGTGGAAATTGGTCATACCAACTTAGAAACCTTCCCCGGCTCATGCGCAACAACTTTGCTAAAGATTATAACATGATCAAATGCATACTTTACGATTCTATAAGGTACTTACGAACAAACATTCATTTTTATATATATAGACTATGGGAGGTGACATGCCCACTATAGCCAATCCGCCCATTTTGTTTATATATACGTGAAAGTCGTCCATACAAAATTTGAGGACTTTAGCTGTTGCAGTTTTTGAGATATGCGACATTAAATACTTATTGGTTATGTGGGCGTGGCACCTCGTCCACTTGAAATTTTAAAATAAAAAGTAGCCCGTTTAGCCATCTAAAGACTTCAGACAAACAAACAAACCCACAAACAAATAAACTCACATTCATTTTTATACTCGTACATATATAAGAAGATATATACATGCATAGTTGTGGCAAGTAAGGAAAATAATGTCATAGTTTGTATATATGCATGTCAGTTAGAAGAATATAACAGTTGCCATAACTGTTATGCCCGTACGTTACTGTCATGCCAGCATATATTCTAATATTCATGTGTTTCCTCTCTCCATATGCAAGAGTATGTGTGACCTTAAGCATTTATTTCTTGACAAAGAGCTCTCGTTGCCGTTAAGCACATTAAATTTAATTTCATTTCTTCTACTTTCCATTTCTGTATCCACCACTCTCTCTCGCTCTTTCTATAACATTTTCTCTTAAAGTCATTTATTTATTGCATTCATGTCGTATGTCGTTGTATGCATTATTGTTTCCCTCTCTACGTGACATTATGATTTAGTAGTACTCGTATCATTATGCCTTTACAGCTGTCACTTTCTCCTACACATTCTCACCCATTTACTGCTGAAAGTGGATACCATTTGTGTTCTTATTCTACAGAAAGTTTTTCACCCTCTATCGCTTTGTATTGTGTTAGAATTTTAGTTTAAAATTTAAATTCTTTAGTTTCTGTTACATGCAGAGTGTAGCAACTTCAAAATCCTTGCAACAGTGCATTAAATTTATAATTCATATTTCGCACATCAGGTGTTGTTTGATATGGCTTCTAATGTTTCATACTACGCTGCTGCAAATTTTGTATTCCTTTTAAAGCTACAGGTGGCCATAGTACGTAGTGTTTCTGCTAATGTTTGTAACACCACGGATAATTAGTTCCTTATTATCCTTTAATTAACCCGTATTTTGTCAGAAATCAGTTTTTATTGCGAACATTACATTACGAGTCCGTAAACATTACAATCGAAGTCGATTTGATTTCAGTCATAATAGATCCATGAATTCGAATATTTTATATTCAAGCGAACATCAACAAAACGATCAAAAAACGTTAAAACAAACGGGGTTGTCATAGAAACCATGTCGGTTTCGCGGTCGTTTTTGAAAACCAATGTTGGTTTCATTTGGTGTCATGAAAAAAAAAACCAATGCTTTTGCTAAAAATTGATAAAAAAGAAAATTTTGTTAAAAATTGAAATTATTTATGTTAAGAATACAAAGTCAACAGCAATATTATTATTTCTATTATTAGAAGAAAAGCGTCCAAAAAGAGTGAGGAGAAGAATTCTGAGAGATTGTAGCAATCCACTGGAGCTGCCAGAGGCAATGTAAGAAGTTTTTTAATCAGTAGGATGTTTCTTGTACTCATATATTTAACTATATTTTACAGATTTGTTTCTAATTATCACTATCAAACAAAGAAGCATTTCGTATGGTACTTAATGCTATTAAAGAACATTTGTCACGATCTAAATTTCTTCCGAATTTACAATTTGCTGCTACGTTGCGCTTTTTAGCAGAAGGGTCATAACAAAGATCAGTCGGGAACTATTTATTATAAGAAGTACAATATCAGAAATTTTTACTGATGTAATCAAAGTCTTGGAGTGGTACATTTGCTGACAGTGGGTCCAGCTGAAAATGAATGGAAATGAAGAACGTAGGTCAAGAGACTATTTCTCCAACAAATATAAAATTCCTTCAATAATTTGTTGCATCAATGGGACTCACATAAAAATTATAAAACCTAGTATTAACGAGCATTTATACTTTAATCGAGTACAAAGAAAACGATATCCTTTTGTCATCCAATGATATAGGAGAGGCAAATGTTCCATTACCACTGCCAACATCTCAACAAAGTGAAGCTCAGGGAATCAGGGGTGAAATAGCAAGTAATTTATAGAAAAATGAAAAAACTTTTAGTAAAAATCAGCATATCGTTGTTTTGCGTATATGTATATGTGTTTGGATATAGGATGACGATATCTTCCTTATTAATAATAACAACAACTAAAACAACCAAAATTCAGTCTTTTAAAAGTTTTTTTTTCTAAAACTGTCAGCTGGTTGGTTTATTTCCAATAAGAAAACCGATAACCTTAGTTTCTGTGACACCTAAAACCGATATTAATTCCATTTCGAACATAAAAACGATAATATCGGTTTTCATGACACCATAGCATATTTTCTCGTCGTTTTTAAAACCAATTCCGACAAGGTTGGTTTCTATGACAACCCCGAATATTCAAAATCTGTCTTGTACAAACATGCGAAAAAAAACTTGTTGTTTTCTCTTCAAAGTCCGAGGTTGGTCTCATAATAAGTATGGCTAAGACTTCAAGCTGAGGAAGAATTCTAGGTCCTCATTTAATTATTACTTGATTGGTCATTACAACATTATCATCACTGAATAGGATTTTCGCACGGTAGTTTCACATAATTTGTTTGGTAGTCAGGGCAGCAACCTAGCTTCTCACAACACCCATGTTGTATGTGCTCAATTTATCCATGAGCGGCGGGACCTACTGATTAATGTCGACTGCGAACAATAGATTTGAGAAACTTTTCATGGCTGATTTATTCTTGCAGATTTAGTTTTGCCAGAAACTGCTGAGAGAAAGTCGCTCAAAGAAATATTTTTTAATATTTCGTTTTTTTCAAGATGTCTGAGCTGGGGTTTGAACCACAGAATTTCGTAATAATCTGACACACTACCTACTAGACTACGACTTCAAGATTCCTAAGCTAGAAGCTTATTTTGCAATAGAACTTTTTATCAAAAATTTTTTAAAAAATTTTTCAGCCTCTTGGTTTTAAGTGGAGTTTTTAGTGGAAAGCCGATTTTATCAGAAACAAAGTTTGTGATATTCCGTAGTTAAGACTCTACTTATATAGCATCATCTGTTTCACTGAAAGAGGTGAAAAATGAAGAGTTGGTTACGAGGGCTGATTTCACAGTTCTCAACGATCAAAAAGTCTTTCACCTCCTATAATACTTTGAGTTTGAGCTTCTATATTTGATAGGAAGGTTGCACAGAGATAGGGAAATGAGGTCTGGTCAAAATATCTGTAGTTTATCGCAATAACGAGCCTGAAAAATAAAACTTTTAAAGAACGGTGAAGTATACATATGCAACGGTATAATGTCGATATTAAAGTCGTTTCAAAATACTGTCGTAAATATGTAATGTATACATACATACATAATTGGTCATTACAACCCTTTAGTCTGAATCACGACCTAGTTTCTCACATGTAACGTATACATATTGTTATTGCAATAAAAATACATTTACGGGTGTTTCAACACAATGGTTTGAATGTGATACTGTCGGCAATGGCAGTGATACTGAAGTGCAAAATTACTGGGGTCCATACTAAATAGTTGTACTATTGTAGCATATGACGGTCTTTTACCAATTTTAACATTTCACTTGCTTTTATTTTATGGTTTTTAATCTGTAAGTTTTTGTTTTTATGATCCTTTACACTTTTACTGTTTGTAAGAAGGGTTTAAAGACGAGAAAGAAGAAGATAAAATTTACGATGGTGTTGCAGCAATAGTTATTAAAAATACAACAGCATGACTGTATAAGAGAATTACTTTAAAGGATAATACTAAAACAAAAGCTCATTTGCATAACACCTTACGGTTGTATAATGGACTCAGATGTTGTTTATTGAAATAAACCTCATGCTTTTAATAAAATGGAAAAATATCGTCAAGATACAATACATACGGTTAAGATTAGCTTACGAAAAACCAATTACGCCAACTATTGAAAAGGTCTTTTTAAATAATAAATAAAGTTCAAAATACTTTAATAAAATTTTTTTATTTAATTTATTAAATTGATCAATTTTTCTATATAAACGCATATTGACGTATCACGACGCATGTCAATGCATATTGACGCATGGCTGTTCAAACATAGATATGCAAAA
This sequence comes from Sarcophaga subvicina, assembly GCA_936449025.2. Taxonomy (NCBI): domain Eukaryota; kingdom Metazoa; phylum Arthropoda; class Insecta; order Diptera; family Sarcophagidae; genus Sarcophaga; species Sarcophaga subvicina. The sequence goes on from OW388084.2 coordinate 29,982,830, forward strand.
ACCCCTATTTTCCCATAGTTTAATAACATCTATAGATCTCTTGTACCTATTTCGAAACTATTAATTGCCTTGTGTGGTGTACAAGATAAATGCAGTGCGAAAAATTAATTTTAAAAGAATTAATTTAGTGTTAAAATATGTTTTTACAAATATTTTAAATTGTCCTTAAAAGTAAAAAAGTTGACTTTTATTGAAAAAGTTTATTTTTGTTAATAACAAAAATAAAGGAAACATTAAACAGAAAAATAAAGACTTTGTAATAAGTGAAAATATTTGGAAACCTGGAAAGTAACATCACATTGAAAGTGATCACAACCTAAACAAATTCAAACTATTAATCCCGTGTCCTTAAATATCAACATAAAAGTTTCCTCTCATTCAGCATCCATTACTGCAATCGTTGACTGTATTGTGTGCAGTTCAAAAATCAAAAAGAAAATTTTCGTAAAGTCAATTGGAAAAACAATATGAAATCGTATGAACGTATGTGTGATATAACAAAGTATTGTTATGTGTATGTATGTATGAAAATTCTCCTTTCTTTGTTACAAGAAGTTCATTCAAGTGTGTAATAAACTCTGAACTTTATTTACTCATACATTATGAATAGCAGAAGCAGCAGCAATAACTAGAGCAGCAATATCACCTCCGACATCGAAAACATTGTCATTATTGTCTACAACATCCTGCTATATTCTTTTCTTTTTTAGCCTTTATTTATTTCTTTAACGTTTAATCAATATATGCACAATACATATATTCATTCATATGGATACATATTTATATTTACACACTTATCTTTGCATAAAATAATGTTGCATATGTCTGCATATATGTATGCATGCATGCACATACACTCAATTGTATATTATTTGTTGTATAAGGAGATATAAAATGTCTTAAGTATAGAACAAGTGCAAAAACTTTAAAGCAAAAATTATTCAAAGAATTCTTTGTTTTATTGCTGCTCTTTATTGCAAAAGTAGCATTTTTATTTACAATTTGCATTCGAAAAATAACTCTGGATTATTAAAAAATTCTTTTTCAGTGTCAGTGAATATAAAATAAAAATTATCTTCCATTTTTACCTAGATTACCTCGATTATATTACCAGTTAACGTGGCAAGAAAATATCTTAAGCCAATTCCGATCCTTCTAAATATATCGGTTTAAATTTTAAACATTATTTCGAATCTAGCAATACTGATGTCATTCTATTCTGTCACAAAATTCAGTATGTTATCTTCACTGCTACGTTTGGATTTATTTTAAATTAATTTCCAAAGCAACACATTTGGTCGGAAATTGCACGAAAATGTCGTACAAAATTTTGTCGCAGAGAAAGACAGTGTCCGGTATACGCAAGTGTATTGCGTCAAGACGTGAGCGTACTTACACCCGAAAATATCGAGAATGCGTGAGAATTAATCAATATCAACTCGTCGTCGTTCTCAAGAATTGAACATTTCACTCACCAGTTTACAACGAATTTGCGAAAAGATCTCGGCATGACGCCTTACAACGTTCAACTGGTTCAAGAGTTGAAGTCGCATGACTATCCGCTTCGATTTCGCTTCACTAGATGAGCCAACGAGAAACTGCACGACGCCAAAAAAATCATATTTTCCGATGAAACTCATTTTCGTCTTGGTAAGTACGTTAATAAGTTGAATTGCTGTATTTGTGGCTCAGAAAACCCACACGTGGTCTTACAGAAGCCAATGTACCCGTTACGAGTTGTGAGTGACTGTTTGATGCGGCTTGTAAAGCGGAGGCACCATTGGCCCATATTTCTATGAAAATGGCTTCTGTAAGGCCAAGGGTGGGTTTTTTGAGTCCAATTTTGCTTATTAACTTACCGACCAAAATAAAAAAAGTTTCATACGAAAAGATATTTTTTTTTTGCAAAATAGACGTAATTGTGCAGTATCTCGTTGGCCCAATAAATTCAAACGCTGCTCAAACGTAAATCGATTCATTACCTTCAGTGGAGATAATATACTGAATTTTATGATAGAATAGAATGACATAAGTATTGCCAGAAACGAAATAACCGATACAAAGTTCTAAATAAATTAAAATCCGTCATTATGCAACACAAAACTATTACAAAATGCACACTGTAAAATTTGGCAAATTTTGGCTTGAAGTCAGTATTAAATTGCCCTCCAAATGCTTTCTTAAATAAAACAAAATTTCCCTAAAAGCTTGCTTTACTTAATACCACTATCATGGATAACAAGCTTTTGCTTTTGTATTCATTAAGACAACATAGGTATATATATACATATGTACATATGTGTGTATCGTAATTAACATTACTTATCATTGTTGGTCTCTCACTTATGTTGGGTTTCCAAATCAATGAATTTACATTAAAACGATAAACTGACTCTAGAAGAGAGAAAGAAGGACAGAGAGCGATAAAAAGAAAGCAAGAACAAAATCACAGATTTTTATTAAACACACACATTGACAATACATATGCAGTGAGATAACAAAAAAAAAAAAAAGGAAGGTATGGTGTACACTCATAAGAGTGTGGGGTATTAAAAAATAAATGTACTTACTCAAATGTATGGAGTAACAAACAATTTTTTGGAGTGTTTTAAAGAAACAAATTTTAGGAAGAGATCAATGCCATGAAGCATTATACAGAATTATAGCCGTAATCATAAGGCTAATGCAGATGTGTGTTTATGGGGGTTGCAAATCAGAGGCAGCCTTTCAATTTTAAAAACGTATTTCAAATATAATTTTTCTTCCTTTTCGAATAAAAAATTTGTTAAAACAATTGGCTGCATACACAGCAATGCGAGTAAAGGCCACAAAATCAGGAAAGAATGAGAATTATAGTCCAGTCCACAGACCTATTATACCATAAGACACGTTACCATATGCCTCTATTCAAACACAATACACTGCTTAAATATGAGTCATATACTGAGTGTCGGTCACGGCGTAATCAAAAAGAAAACGAAAAGATTTTTCTTTGAGGGAACTTCATCTAACTATGGGGACCTGTTTGGGGCACAGCGGGGTTATAATTAAAGCTGAAATTACTAGTAATTATGAATTAATGCCAAAACGTTGTCTTTCACATTTTGTGGAGAGCTCCTCCTCTTCTTTTCCAAATTCCCTATCTCCTTTACAATGCTGTCTCTTCCTCTCTTCCAGGGCGTATTTACAATTGGTCAATTTGTCCTCTGGGTATTGTACTTTTCCCAATAGCAAGTCCATGTGCTCGAAGCTAACCTAACCTATCATCCTCAACGAAAATATTTGCAGGATATTAAGTCAAAATCAAAACTAATTGGTGCTGCTTTACAAAAAAAAAACGAAAGCTAACGGAGGTATACACTCCCATGGAATCCTCAGGACATCTATTGTCCGGGTAAGGTAGAACTTGGTAGAATGTGAAATTGCAAACCTCTATAGCAATATTTGACAATGATCCATGTCACGGATCTTCCTTTATACTGAAATAGCAAACATCAAATAAGCCTGTATAACACATATTTACATATAAGTAAGCTTATCAGATAATTTTTGTGGGCGGTTCGCAATCTAATAACAATTCTAACGGAATACTGAGCTATAAGCAGTGTCGCTGATAAGCTCGGTGTAACCCACCAATATTACAGCAGAAACTGCCAGGATGTAGAGAAAACGGAATCGCACTTCAGGGCATGGCATGGCGATTGACAATCGCCAATATGGTCCACCGAATGGGCTTATCTGTGTTCCTAGCTATCCGCTAACCTAACCTAACCTAAACTATTTTTAAATATTTGTTATTCGTTCATCATTCATCTTAATGACATTTTTCGCTGCGTCAAACCACACTTAAAATATTTCCTCTCAATGCAAGTTAAAGAATTAAGAAGTCAATATGAAGGCTTGTCTAACAGCCTATGATATTGGCACATCATTAATTATCTTTTCATCATGTTAATACAAAGTGATACACAGTAAAGGAAATATATATATTTTTTTGTTTAAATCAAACTCTCTTTTACTCTACCTTATTGTATCATAGTCGCCGTAGTCTAGTAGGTAGACCAGACATCAAAACAAAATATGAAAAAGTATTTCTTCGGAGACTTCCTCTCAGCAGGTTTCTGGCAAAAACTCTGAGTGTAAATAAAAATTGCCATGAAAACTTTCTCAAAAATCTGTCGTTCAGAGTCGACTTTAAACTGTAGTCCCGCCACTCATTTATAAAATTAACACACACAACATAAGTGGCTTGAGAAACTAGGTCGTAATCCTGACTGAAGGGTTGTAATGACCAATTATGTATGTATGATTGTATTGTATCATATGCTTTCCTTAATTTTATGAACACTATTTTACCCTCTATTGTCGCTAACAACTTAGCCGGTAATAATAAAAATTGTTTTAAAAGTTCCTCGAGTTCAAATGGGATGAATGTACTAATGTTTCAAACTAAAATTAGAATAAAACTCTAATAAATGAAATGAAAACTTCAAAACTCCCAGTTATGATTTAAAAACTCAATCCCTTCCATAAACAATTTCGACTTTAAACAAAAACACAACACGACCGATATCATATACAAATAAGTATCACACGTTTACTACGCCTTGTTGCTCGTATGAATCCATTTACAAAACAACTTTTGCATGACGTTAACAGCAACATGTTATCATGAACATAACACATTCAAATATGTTGCTGCGTGCTTAAATGTTGCTTTAACTAAATAAAGGCTTTGTTTATGTTGCCATAGCCACATGGCATTTAGTTTCATTGAGCTCGTCATGTGGTTTAGTTATTGTAACGGCTTTTAGAGTGCTTATTTACGAATAACGTAATGAGAGTGTTTATATTTTCACATCACTCTCCCAATTGTTTACAAATAGCCGGTATTATTATTTCATTCTCATTATGGGAGTCTTGTGTTAGAGTAGTGCAACAACCACACAATGTTTGTTTATGAATTGGAATGCAAATGTTAAAAAAATCAAAAATAATGTAAAAATAGAGTGTTTGAATTAAAGAAATTAAAATAAGAAAATGTTTCAGAGCACAAAGAGTGTAAACAAGAGTGCTTCAGTAAGTGCCTGTGTATTGCTGTTGTTTAATAGAAAAAACAACAGTTTAAAGTGGCAAATCCAGTTTCCGGTTTATTTGTCCCCTCTTAACAAAAATTTTCGTTTTATTCACAGTTTTTGTTGATTATGAGTTTTTTTGCTTAAGATTTCTAAGAGTAAAACTTTACCTTGTGCCATTTATATTTTAGCAAACGAACGTACCTACTTAACTGGTCATTACAACCTTCTCACAAGCTTCTCACACCACTTGTTGTGTGTGCCAATTTTATTCATAAGTGGCGGTCCCTACAGTTTCTAAAGTCAACTCCGCACGACAGAATTTTGAGAAACTTTTCATGGCAATTTTTATATTTACTCTCAGAGTTTTTGCAAGTAATCTGCTGAGAGGAAGCCGGCAAAGAAATATTCTTTCATGTTTCGTTTTGTTCGAGTTGTCTGAGCTGAGGTTTGAACCACAGGTTCCCGTCTAACATGCGAACACACTACCAACACTACCAAATAGACTATGCCACTGCAATGTATTTCTGTGTTCTTTTATTTGTTATTTATTTTTTGTCCTCATTTAACATTATAAGTGACGCGTGTCCCATTGTCTCTCTCTCTCTTTTCCTACTTTTAAAGCCATTTTATATAAGTTTCTTAAAGTTTAAATACCAGTTTTTCTTGTCTTCCTTTTAGCCATTCTAGCCGCGTTTAAATATTGAATGTTGAGCTGTTAAGCTTTTGCTGATTTAGCATCTTATACTTGCCCTAATATGCTATTACTGCTGCAATTGCTTTGACACATGAAATAACCAGTAAATAAGACGATTATTTTTATCTTTTCTACTCCTTGTATCTTAGTATTGCTTTTCATATACAGTACGGCCATAATAAATAAAATAACAACAACACCAAATGTTAGGCCGTAAGGCAATTTAATGGAAAAATTTTCGGAAATAAAATGAGTGAAAGGAAATTGTGCTGAAAAATCAAATTCTTAAGCAAAATTGAAAAAAAAATCATAAAAATAAAGAAACCAAATAAAAATCTTTCATAATAAAAATATTAAACGTTTTACAAGGTATAATTTTTTTTTCGTCCATTCAACCAAGAGTAACCTTTCTGTACAAAAATGATCATCCAGTGTCAAACAAAAATGGGTGGCCAACGTACGTTTACTCACTGCAGGCTTATCAACTAAAGTAAATGAGCTTCGTCGATTCAACGAAGAGTAATTTTAATGTACAAAATTTAACAGTAACCGTCCAGGGTTAATAATAGCATAATAATTAAACCTTTTAAACATACGATTACGTGCGTATAAAAGCTATGAAATAAAAAACAAACTTCGTGTTTGTTTAAACCATAAAATTTATAATAAAAGTCCGTATTATTTGGAAATTTAACGAAATTTAACTTGGACAATAAAAGCAAGCAAATCTTTAAAACTGAATATAAAATAAAATTGTATCATAAATTAGAAATTTTAAAGCTCAGCTAAAGTAAAAGAGAAGTATAATCCAAACAACGACAACAAAAAAACCAATTAATTGGGAATTATTTTCTTATATGGATTAGCAGCTGTCGCCAGGAGTAGCGCAGTAAGTTTACCTCAACTTAATAAGCAAAATAACTTCCCTTGTTGAGCAACATCAAAGCTATCACAGTTTTTTTTATACAGACTCTAACAGATGCATACATAATTGGTCATTACAACCCTTCAGTCACCACCTAGCTTCTCACACTACACGTGTTAAGTGTATTAATTTTATACATCAGTGGCAGGACCTACAGTTTAAAGCAATATGATTTACTCTCAGAGTTTTTGCCAGAAATCTGCGGAGAGGCAATCGCCGAAGAAATATTTCTTCATATTTCCTTTTGTTGGAGATATCAGGCCTGGGGATTGATTTTTGTATGGCAGTCCGCCAGATTGTATCGAAGGTTTTTTAAAATCGATAAATAGAAGTATAGTATCAGGCCATTGTACATACTGCGGCATTATAATGTGCAAATTATTAGCCTGATGTTTAATTTAATCATTAACATATATCTTAAGCTCACAGATTATTGTATTCAAAAAATATTTTCACAAAATTATATTCGATTATTAATATTCACTCTGTTTGGGATATACCATAGCTGATATATTTAAAATTAAGTACAGCCATATACCATTACATGCATATATATAATTGGGCATTACAACCCTTTATTCAGGATTACAACCTAGCTTCTCACACCAGTTATGTTAATTTTATACATGAGCAGCGGAACTTACAGTTTAAAGTCGACTCCGAACGACAAATTTTTTGATAGATTTTTTCATGGCAATTTTATTAACTCTCAGAGGTTTTGTTAGAAATCTGGAGAGAGGAAGTCGCCAAAGCAATAGTTTTTCACTATTTCGTTTTATTCAAAATGTCTGACCGGTGTTTGAACCGTGGCCTCACATCAAATAAGCCAACACACTACCTACTAGACTACGGCGACTTCAGTCACTGTCAGAGCAGTTAGTAAAAATCTTGCAATCATACAAAAGAACAGGCAAAAGGGAATTAAGAGAAAACTCGCCATCATCTGTTCTTGCTTAGCAATAGCATTCACTGCAAAAATGTTTTAAAGGTCCTGAAGGTGTGCTGAATATTCTAGATGATCGAAGGGATACGATTGCCGTTGTCTAGAAAGAAAGTCTAGATATGCCTTAGGAGTAGTTCCAAGAAATGTTTTGAGTTCTACCCTTTCTCAAGGCAGTCACTAACCAACTCTTCTATGGTATTTGTTGTCCATCATCCATAAGTATTTTGAATTTTGCAACAATAATTAAAAATTTATAATTAAAATCGCTGACTTCTGACAGCATTTTTAAACTTGATTTTTATATTGTCATGCGTGTTATAAATTATTTTAATCAACTTTATAATTGAACTCATTTATGTCTTCCCCTTGTAAATATTTTTTTATTGCATACTAAATACTGCTTTTAAGTCTTATCTTTACACGATAGGCTATGCAAAATTCATTGCAGTGGCATGTGATATATTGATTATATTTTCTTATTAGCCACCTGTTGTTGCAATGAATATGTACATTTGCTCACACTTTTACTCCAGTTCTTTATATTGAATTTATGAATGAATTTCTCAAAAATTATTTTTATTTTCCACTACACATCATCTAATTTTATAAATAAAAATTATTTGTTTCCTATCTGACATTGTAAATAAATTATAATTGAGATTAATTTGGTATGTAGAGGATTGGACAGACGAAATACATATTGTGAACCACTGTATACTAACAGTGTTGTGTATTTGTATTTATGAGTGAAACTTTTTCCCTCTCAACAAAGGAAACGAAATCAACCTGTTTTAAACCAGTTTCTTCTCTAAATTCAATTTGTTTAAGTTTCATATTTTTCGTTTTGCTTTTGTTGTTGTTTTTATTAGTAGACTTTTGGTGGTAGGGTCTAGTCTACTCACGTACCTCTTGAGTGTTTACAATTTATATTTTCACATAGTTGCCTTGCCAGTGTAGTTGTGTATACTTTCATATCCTTAAGAATTCACAGAATATAGCTACATATGTATATTCACACGATTTTATGCAAAAACATTTGGACTCATATGGCATGCCAATGTTTCTTGGTGTTGTGTATTTGTATTCTTGTAACAGTTGCACTTGAGCATGTCCTAACTTTACAGAGCTGGATTTACCACCGACATTGCTGTTATTGTTATTGATACAGTGCACAGGGCTTACAGGTTGATATCTTCTTTTATTTTATTTTGCTTTATAATACCCTACACTACCAACATTAGTGGTTAATGTTGAATAGCATACATACTTGGCTGGTCATTACAACCCTTCAGTCAGGATAACAACATAGTTTCACACAACACTTATGTTGTGTGTGTTAATTTTATGCGTGAGTGGCGGGAGACCTACAGTTTAAAGTCGATTCCGAACGACATATTTTTGAGAAACTTTTTCATTGCAATTTTATTTACTCTCAGAGTTTTTGCCAGAAATCTGCTGAGAGAAAGTCCCCAAAGAAATATTGTTTCATATTTCATTTTGTTGGAGCTGAGATTTGAACCGTGGCCTGATGTCTAATTAGCCAACTAGACTACGGCAATGGATTGTTAAAAAAATAGTTTTTAAATTACTTTACAGACAGTAAGAGATAACGAAGTTCGAATCTAAAATTTTCATCAGGGTTTTCGAATTTTAAAAGTGATTAATATCAACAACGATGTACGGAATATTAATTCAAGCCATATTGTGAAAGAGTAGCAATTATTTAGCAAAGTTTCTTACAACTACACACCAGTACAACAATACAAGGTATTTTTATACAGGTGGTTGATTGAAGATGCAACTCTATTATTCTAGAACCTGTTATAGTGGGAGTAATTCCAGTAATAAAGTTTTTTTCAAACAAGCTGCTGACTGTTTGAATGTAACGGGTTCTTGAATGCTTATGTTTCTGTTTGTGGAACTGTATTCTGCTGTTATATCAGTTATAGTGGTGAGGAACTTTGTTCATTGAGTATTGTTCTTCATAAAGAAATGCTCGTCTCGAATTTAGATAAGTCATCATCAAAAAAATATTTAAAAACCTCTTGAATGGACAGGATAGTTATAAAGAATTAAAAAAAAAATTCCTTGAGTTGTTCCTATTATCCTAAAGTTGTTTCAAATTTGGAGTACATGAGTTCATAATTGATTGGAGTCGACAAGAAATTCTTATCCTCTTCAATACCAAGTTTATTAACCCTTATGACCATAATGATTCTGATTAGTGTTTTCTAATTTCCGATATCTTAGATCCATAGCAGGAATTCGTAGTTTTATTTATGATAATAGTATCGTAGGGTCTAAATTAGGTGCGATTGATTCACACTTAAACTATTTTCCGTTTTAAGTATTTTCCTTGGAAGATACTGTATCTAAATATTCTTGCAATTATTATATCTCCACTTTGTTGCTCTCTGACTTCTTGAGTTCTTGTGTTCGTTTTATATACTGTGGAAGACTTCGTTCCTTTTTTTTATTCCATTTCTATTCTGTTTTGAATGGTACTTTTAAAGGCAGAATATGAAATATCGTTCGTAAACGTATGTAAAACATAAAAAATCGGAAATTTTCTTCCTTTATTCTGGATTTCAACCAACCGACTATCTTTGCGTCTCTGTTTATCGCTTAAACACGTTCAAGGGCTTATCTTCTATTTCGTATTATTAATTACAGTGTATTTTTGGTATGTTTTTTTTTTTTGACTTCACAATAATTGTTAAATAGAACATGATTTATTGTTATTTAATGTGGTAATCCATCTATCAATTCCCATTTTATGTGTGTAAATTTTGTTGTTCAAAAAATTACATCAAATTTCTATCTTCTTTGGGGAAATAGAAGCCTTAAATGGCAGCTTGGTTTGACAGCCACATGAAGTGCTAGAGCAGCAGGTGGAGATACGTGTTACGAAATGACGACAGCAGCTAATAATGTTTGGATATAAATTGTACACATTTTGTCCAGAAATGTGGAATTGTTTTCATAAGTGATTTATCATTTAACCGGCCTAGCAAAAAATATAATAAATTTGGGAAGAATTTTTGTTAATTTATTCGCTTCCCAGCCATATTAAATTGCTTCCAGATGTCGGTAAATCCAAATTTTTTCTTTTATTTATTTATGTTTATAAAAAAATATTTCTTCTTCAACATCCTCTCAGCAGATTTCTGGCAAACCTTTGAGAGTATATAAAATTGCCATGAAAAAGTTTCTTAAAAATCTTGACTTTGATGTCGACTTTGAACACACAATTAATACACACAACATGTATGGTGTGAGAAGCTAGGCTGTAATCTTGACTAAAAGGTAGAAAAGGCCAAATAGTTAATATAAGTTTAGTGATTTATGAAACTAATTTTAAGATGTTAAGCCTTCGGTTTTAAGCTGTGTTTTGTAACTCCAGAATTCTGTTTTACAATTATTGACTTTTGACTTACAAGCCCCGATTTTTATTTTATAACTCCTGAGCATTACTGTATAACTCTTGTGTTTTATTTTACATACATATGTATGTACATACATCATTGGTCATTATAACCTTTTAGTCAGGATTACGACCAGAGATCAGCAATGAATCGTTTTTTCGCTACTCATAAGTACTCATGAAATTTTGAGTATGAGTGAGTCAACAGTATTGAAATTCAATTACTCGGATTCATACGTACTCAGTACAGCATTGATTTATAAGTACAAGTTGCAATGAATATGCATACAACATTGACATCAAACTCATAACATTCGAAATATGTTTGATTCATTCGCCTACTCAAACAGATTTATAAATTTAGAAAAATTCTTATAATTCTCATAAATGATTCAAGTGACTCGAATCATTCATCAAAATTTATAGTCTTAGCTGTTGTTGCATTCACAAACAAAAGGAAGTAAAAGACCAAGACCGCAAGCAAAGCAAACACACAACCTTCTAGTGAGTATTATAGTACTCATACGCAAATCATACTTATTTTTTGATTCTTGTAAAAGTTGAGTGAAGGACAGTCGAAATCAACAACATCATGCGTATCGTTAAGTATGAGTACGATGAGTACTTCAAACTTTGAATATGAGTAGTATGAGTATGATATTAAAATGAGTAGGGATGCGTATAAGTATCTCATCTTTTTGAATACTCATTGCTGATCTCTCACCTGGCTTCTCAGACTACCTACGTTGTGTATATTAATTTTATACATGAGTGGCGTGACTTGGGCTTTAGTTGATATCTGCCAAGTTTTATATTATGACTACTGAGTATTATTTTTCGAATTTTATTTTATAACTCCTGAGTTGTATCATTATATGCCCCGAGATTTATTTTATGACTATCGAGATCTATTTATAAAAGTGAGGTTATTTTTATAACTCGATGTTTTTTTTATAAATAAATAAATTAATAATGAATACATTCCGGTGAGCTGGTAGTTTAGTGGGTAGTGTGCTAGATTATTAGCGTGGGGGTCGCGGGTTCGATTCCCACTAGAGACCTGGTCTGTTACACTACATTGAGCATAAGGTCTAAGCTACTCAACTTGTTAATAGTTATATTGTAATAACAAATAAATAAAAAAATAATAAGAATATAGCAATAGATTCTACAGAAATCTGTACATTTTCCTTGATCCAGTTTTATTGGAATATAAACCCTTAAGTTCAGACAGTTCTAGAATTCAAAAGTGGATAATTCAGTTTAAATAACTGGCCGAATTTTGAATTGCTGGATTTTTTTACTTCTTCTGGCGGTTGCCTTTAACCTAAAACTGAAGGTCAAACTTTTAATTCTGAATTAAAAAAAAAATATAAAAAAATATGTTTTAGCAATTTCATGTATTTTAGCCTATATACTCTTAAAGTCATATCGGGACTTTGTGCAAAAGCATTAAGCCTGTGGGGACTTTTTTTGTCAAAATATATTGCTGACTCTGTAAATACTATGAATTGAAATATATTAAATGTTCTTAATACAAAATTTAATACTCTTTTATTTATTTTAATTAAATTAGTTATTCTCTCTTCATGTTTTCCCTGTGGACATGTTTAAAACTTTCGTTTTTTTAATCAAAATAAACTTTTTCAACTTTTTTCTGATTCTTTATAGTTTTGCATTCAATTTAAATAAAATTTCCATGTTTTTTGGTATTTTAGTTGTGATTCTGTGACTCTAGCATATGAAACTAAATAAGAGGAAAAAAATAAATTTTTAAAACTGAGTGAATTGTTGCCAAAAAACATGAAAATTGGAGATTAGTTCTGTAGTTTAGAAAACAAAACGAAATATATACCCAAACACTGGAACAAAACATAAGGCATTGCAGCATACACACAGGGAAAGCACAGAAGAGTTGAATCAATCCTGTTGGCAAAAAACTGTAGTTTTTCAAAAAGTTTACTAAGATACTTTGTTCCTTATAGGAATAACAATAATAGATGATCACTGAAATCCTTATAAGTTACTCCAAGCATTCCCTTCATTAATTCATTTTGATTTAAAGAGAATATAAGAGGAGTGAGTGTCTCGACAACTATGTTGTACAACAGATTTCGTAGAAGTACTCGTATATGTAAGTGTGCACGCGTGTAGTTTTATATTAGAAAAGGATTTTTATGAAATTCATAGAAGTCACCGTTGTCCAGTAGGTAGTGTGTTAGCTTATTAGACGCTAGGCCACGGTTCGCAAACCTTAGGCCAGAAATCGTGAACAAAACGAAATACGAAAAAATAATTCTTCCATGACTTCCTCTCAGCAGATTTCTGACAAAAACTCTGAAAGTAAATAAAATTGTCATGGAAAAATTTCTCAAAAATCTGTCGTTCGGAGTCAACTTTAAACTGCAGGTCTCGACACTCATGTATTAATTAAATAGGTGGTGTAAGAAGTAGGTTGTTATCCTGACTGGAGGATACTTTAGGGAAAACACCATTTCAAAGTGGCAACGACGATGGAACGATGAAGATAGAGGAAGATGGATGGCGAGGCTTATTCCGGACATAAGGCTATGGATACGTCACACAGATGCTATCGGGTCACGGATATTTTAGAAAATATCTGCACAGAATGGGCAAGACCCACTCCCCTTACTGTCTTTACGAGGAAGGGGAGGTAATTGATAATGCAGAGCACACTGTTTTCGAATGTGCACGCTGGCAGAGCTATCGCTCTGCCCTGACGTCGATAGTTGGGACGATCACGGCCGGTAACATTGTCGGGGTTATGATCGCGAGTAGAGAAAATTGGACCTCAGTGGCGAATTACGTGGAGAGCATTCTAAGACTAAAGAAGGGGGATCTTGAGGCTGCGGAACATGTGGGCACGGCATAGATGAAACTGGCACACGTGTCAAGCGAAATTCGAAACAGGGACCTGGACGAAAGGAATAGTGAAGACACTTAGATGTCTCTTCAACTTTTGACACGCAATCCAGACGCAGATATGAACACGCAGGAGCCAAAGGGCCAAAGGGCCAAAGGGCCTCCACTCCGAAGTAATACCACCGTAGTTCCGCAGATGGCACAAGAAGTCCACGAGACGAGGGGGGGATTTAGTGGGTGAGGGCCCAACGCACGGAGGATGTGAGGACTTCCTCTATGGTGCGGTTAGGTATATTTACCCCCCCTCGGCGTACAAAAAAAAAAATCTGACTGAAGGATTGCAATGACCAATTATGTACGAAGGCATGCATGTCATAAAATTTTGCATCATTGTTGACTTCTTTATTTGCCAATGGTTTTCGCAAAGCATTCACATCATAACGGTTTACTGCTATCATTTTTCACCCTACCCATGTAAGTTCCCTCTATCCTAGCTCTTTAATATCGTGCATCTTCTGCAATTCTCTTTAAAAGATTTTAAAGATTTTTATGATCGCCGTTTACAACATAGTTTGAGGGTAGTTGGATTTAAACCATGAACATTGTTTCTTGTAAATTAATTCGCATTCTTTGTTATAACACCCGTATTCTAAATAAAAAACATGGAGAATTAAACCCGAAACCGGAGAAAAAAAAAAGAAAACCTCTGCAATAGAATTTTCTGTTTGTCTGTTGTTGTTTTTATTTGCACTTTAACGTTAATATTGACAATCATTGTGCATCTCTGAACTTATGGCTCTCTCAGCCACGTAATACAAACATGTAATGCTAGTGGTAATGGATTTAAAACCACCACACTAAGTTTATCTCTACGTACGTATGTGTATGGGTTGGTTTGAATTGTGTAACGATATCAAATAAGTACAGCACAGCCACACATCATGTATTTGTTTAAGCAGAACAGCTCAGCATGCTTATGGACAGATATCGTAAACCAGCCTGAATCAATGATCGTTGGTTAGCCGCCTCGACTCTCTGTAACTTTATTTGTTCGTCCATCGGTATGACTATTTACTTGTTTGCCTATTTGAAACTCATTGTGTGAACAATTTTGGTAGTATGTGTGTGTGTGCATTGCAATTTATTCAGGTTTTCGTCCACGTATATCAAGTTGGACATCATCTACTTGGTTGGACATCGTCAGTCATAATGAAGACGATGACGTTGATAATAATGATGTTAAAGTTATTGACGGTACTGATAAGTCTCGTCACGCTGTCTACAATAGCGCAGCATACAATTTAATTATAAATTTAAACTTCGGAGTTAATATCGTGGTATGATTTTATTATCATGGTATTCACATGTCTCTTACACCGCAATTTTATAATATAATTGTTCAGTTATATTTAAAAGATGCTATAAATTTCTTAATATATTCCAAAATAATCGATGATAAAATTATAAAGAAAGAAATCGTTTGAAACTAGTTGTATAGCCTACAGAGGTGTTATGAATTGTTTAACCCATACGTTAACCCTTTCATGCCCGAATTTTTTGGGCTAGAGCTAAATTTTTTTTAAGGACATATGTTTGTTAGTCATGGCCTAAATATGAAGTGATATTAAATTCAGAGTCCTACGTATTCTGGTTTTACACGTTTTTAACCAAGCTTGTTTGCAAAAAAAAAACTTTTAAAAAAATTAAAAATTACGGAATTTATGAACAAAAGTGTACAATGTTGCCTATAGGCAACATCGGGCAGGAAAGGGTTAAAAATAATTGTGTAGGCTTATTAGACGTGCGGCCACGGTCAGTACGAAATACGAAAAATATTTCTTCGGCGACTTCCTCTCAGCAGACTCCTGATAAAAACTCTGTGAGTGAAATAAAATTTCTTGAAATATTTCATGAAGAAAAGAATCTGAGGGCTTAAGAGGTAAGCTAATGGCTAAATTAAACATGCGCATATCAGGCTAATACTTGGCACATTATAATGCAGCAGTATGTACAACGGCCTACATTTTTTCTACTTAACGATTTTAAATAGTCTTTGATACAATGCTTGCTGTTCGCAGGCAAGTTCGCTGGGTGAGTCATATGGCCCATTGTATTAAACATTGTGAGATTAGCCCCTTGGCATGACCCGTTAGTGGTAGGTTGGAATCACCCCGACCTTGGGAGGAAACAGTCCACTGATTCGCCACCATACTTAGATCTTCAAATTTTCTGTCACCCAAAAACCGATGATGTCTGTTCTGAAGGCAGGCCACTCGCATTAAAGGTGTTGCATCGATTTCGTTTCCTTCACATCATAACACATTCCGTCTGCAGTAATCCTGGTGGGGCAAACCAATCTTGTCAGCGAAACTACCAATAGAACAGTGTCCCGTTAGAATTGCTGTTGGATTGCGAACCGTTCTCTAATCAAACTCCAGTAGGACACAGCAGTTATGAAATTCGCCAATCAAGTATTTTGGACAACTTTCTGTTTGTTGGATTACATGCTGCTTTTTCTAATTTAGAAAAGTATTCCGGTAGAGGCACATATATGTCCTCTATCGTCTCCTTCTGAAACATCTCATCATCTTGAAACATCTGATCCTGTGCATGCCAGTTCGCCCACGTTTTCTTTCCCTGTATGCCATAGGGGCCCGGAAGTGAGAAGAGGCAGGAGTTGTGACGACGTATACGGTTTAGAAAGTCCATGCAACTCTTACGATCTGACGTACTTTTATAGAAAAATTAATGAAAAGAAAAGAAGTACCCTAGTAAGAGAAATATTGAAAGTATGGGAGCGCAGTCTAGTAGGTAGTGTGTTGGCTTATTAGACGTAAAGCCAGGGTTCGAGCCCCAGGCCAGACATCAAAACAAAATACAAAAAGTATTTCTTCGGCGACTTCCTCTCAGCAGATTTCTGGCAAAAACTCTGAGTGTAAAAAAAAATTGCCATGAAAAACTTCTCAAAAATCTGTCATTCGGAGTCGACTTTAAACTGTAGCTACCCCTACTCATGTATAAAATTAACACACACAACATAAGTCGTGTGAGAAACTAGGTCGTAATACTGACTGAAGGGTTGTAATGACCAATTATGTATGTATGGGAGCGCAGTAAAGAAATTTTTTTTCGACATGAACATTATTACATGATTTCCTACTAGAGCTGAAAGTAAACAAGGATGTCATTTATCACCTCAACCTGTATAACATTATGAGCAAAGATTCCTCGATGAAAAGATTAACTCACGTCAATTTGTCGATTGAATTATGAGGATAAAGTTTGCTTTCGTTGCACAATACATCCGGAAAGATATAGAGACATTAGCGTTTAATGTTGGAATTAATAAACGTCAAGAAGTTTGTCATTCGATTGACTAAAACCGGTATGGGCAAGCTTAGAATATTCAACGCTTAAGTAAAGTCAAACATCAAAACCAATCACGCATAAATTTTAGCTATTCAGCAATAAGTACCTCAGAGTCATGTACAAAAATTCTGTTAAAACGGAATATATCGGGCAAATATTGGGTTGAAACCTTTCTCTAGATTATGAAGAAACACTTGTTTTCTTTCTAGGCAGCGAATAGTACCGGGTATTAAGCTTTAAATGGTAATCAAATACTTGTTCATATATTGCTTATGCAGTTATGTTTATTTATTTTTAATTTTATCAATAAACAATAATAATAATAATATTCGATACTTATTATATGTATTAATATTTATTTAATTAATTTAAATTCACAAATTGTTTCAATTTCGATTTCTTGTTTTACAGATTTAAATTATTCCGAAATCAGACACTTGTTGCAAAAATCGAATTCAACTTATTTAAATATTTTAATTAATATTTAAAGGATTTAAAAGCAATTAATTTGGTAAGTTGTATACATAATACATACATATGTACATATTGAAATATTTATTTTCTAAATATTATTTGAATAAAAACTAATTTGTGGGAAAATTGAGAAAAACAAATTGTATTTCCTTTTTCTGGGGCATTTAAATTTATTAAAATTTTTAAATTCAAATTGCAATTGACTTAAATGGACGTCAGCTCATTAAAGACCATAAATGCAAGACTTCGTAATGGAATTTTTTAAAAATTTACAGTCTAAAATGCAACTGGGCACAGTTAGCATAGAAAGCCTTAGCAAGAACAGAAATGGAATTCCTTCGTATATCCTTCGTAGATCACAAATAGTAATAGTACTGTAGTAAATACAGTATTCACCGGATATAGATTAGGTTAGGTTAGATGACGTGAACTTGTCAATTAAGACAAGTACAGTACCCGGAGGTCGAATTGACCCATTATACAACGTCCTAGTTTCTAACACCACTTATGTTGTGTGTGTTAATTTTTATACATGATATATGATTATGATGATTATCACCGGATATACTCACTCTAAAAATTTTTTGCATGACAGTGCTTGTAAGCGGAGAATTCTTATATCGAAACCATGAAACCTGATAGCATATAACCTAGTGTCATTCAAGCTGATAGAATACTATTTATCTCATTGGCAGCGCAGGCTTCGTATTCGATGGATAGAAGAGAGCCGCTCAGTGCAGTGAACAAAGTTGCAATTTGCTGTGTTCCCGTCCACTTCGGAATCACTGCGAAGAAATTGCTGAAGAAAATGGGTCCACAAACTTCATAGGCGTGCAGACCTTGCGCTGACCAACTTCTTCATTTTCCCTGATTTTGGTGGAACTTGTTTAGTACAACTACCACTCCGACCTAACCTAACCTAAACCTCATAGGCATAGTCAAGAATTCTGTTGTAGCATTAACTAAGCAGAGAGCAGGTCGCTCGAGACCAGAGGTCTGCAATGAGTATTCAAAATGATGAGTAGATTCGAATCATACTTATACTCGTAATTTCTGATACTTATACGCATTCATAGTTATTTTATGGTCATACTACTCATATTCAAAGTTTGAAATGCTCATGGTACTCGTACTGAACAATAATTTTGACTCTCCTCTACTCAACATTTACACGAATCACAAAATAAGTATGATTCGCGTACGAACACTACAATACTCACAAGAAGGTTGTGTGTTTGCTTTGCTTGCTGTCTTTGTCTTTTTTGTTTATGTCTCTTTCTTCTTTCTTTGTAAATGCAACAACAACTAAGACTGGAAATTTTGACGAAAGATTCGAATCACTCGAATCATTTATGAGTATTATAAGTATTTTTCTAAATTTATGAATCTGAATGAGTAGCCGCATGAATCAAACATATGAAAGGCGAACATTGGTGGATTGTAAGTTTTTTTATCAGGAGTCCATTAAATGAGATTGTTAGTTGGTTACGAATGGAACACAGTTTAGGCTCTGCCGCGAGAAGAATGAAATCATAAGAAACATTCTATGCAATTGTATTATGCTGTCCAATTTTTTACTACTTTATCCAATCAATCTTTTGTATGTCATTAATGGTGAATATTGGAATCCAATGGCTGAAGAGTTGCTACTTTATCTATCAGCAGAACTCGTTAACTCAACATATCCCCATAAAAAGAAATCCTGAAACGTTTAATTACACGAACAGGATTAATTTTAAAAAGAAATTTGTAACGAAGCATGTGTAACGAATGCGGTGCAAACGAATTTTTTTTAAAGCGAATTTAAACTATGTAGTACAGTTTCTTGCGTTTATAATCGGCAATACTTAAAAATACGATGCATATATCGAAATAGTTTCCAATACATTTATAAGCAAAAATCAAGATTTCATAGGTTTCAGTGCCACTTAGCGGAGGTTTATTATAAACGGGCTGTTTAAACCCGGGGAATACATACATACATACATAATTAGTCATTACAACCCTTCAGTCAGGATTATGTTGTGTGTGTTAATTTTATACATGAGTGGCGGGACCTACAGTTTAAAGTCGACTCCAAGCGACAATTTTTTTTTGAGAAACTTTTCATGGCAATTTTATTTACTCTCAGAGTTTTTGCCAGAAATCTGCTGAGAAGAAGTTGCCGAAGAAATAATTTTTGGATTTACGGGGAATACTTTAATACAAATCAATAAAATATTGTTTCCATAAGTCATTTATATCCGAAGTTTTTTCAACGAATTGTTGCAATTTCTTTTTGTTAATTTTGTCAATCGGTTTATGGAGAACTAAATTTCTCTATTTATTTTTCAACTTTAACTATACACTATTACCTGTGGCGTTACATCGGACCACTCACGTCTGCTTTGGTAATCAAAGCTTTCACTTCGACCTAACCTAGCCAACACAATATTCAGTTTTCCAATATCTTTTCAATATAGTTTAAGTTTGTATGAAAAATTGTTTAAAACACATCATTAAACATCACTTCAAAAGAAGAAAAGAAATCGTAATCAATACTTTAGAATTAATTGTCTGTGATGTTTACTTCAGTTCAGTTAATATTTGAGATAGAGATTGTGGTTATCACTCCCAAATTAAGAGAGTATTTAAACTAAAATTGATAAACTATTCAGCACACACATAGTATCCACAGAATTAGGGAGACAATCTGTGTAACTGTGTATGCATAGAATAGATTAAAATGTAAACTAAATTAAATTTTAACACTCTCCTTCTCTGTAAATACACATATTTACACATTCCTATATACATCACAACAATGTAGTATGTGACCGCAATATGTTAAATACCATCACCATGAGCAAAAGCGTATGGCATATTTGGTATTGATTTGCATGACGTTACAGTGGAGTGGGTAAATGATTCCTTCTGCGTGATGTATATATGCGGGTGTATTTTTTGTTGTATCAGTTTGATTAACTTTTTGGTAAGAAGTGCGATAGTGATAGAGAAATAAAATGAAAACATGAGGTTAAGAATAAGAATGGAATAACAAAAGAAAAACTCGTTTCATTTGTAGTATAGGGTTATCCATTTCGTGATTTCAAAAGTAAACGCATATAAAACACATATAAAATATTTTTATTCATGATATTTCTTTTTTATTGTAAAGTTTGAACGTTGACATTACGTGTGAAACACTATATCATTTAAATGACCTCCACGCGAAGTGTTGCAAGCATTGATTCTTTTGAGGTAATTTTCGACCACTTTTTGACACATATTGGGACGGTATCTCGGCCATAACTTGACGAATGTTGGATTTTAAGTGCTCAAGAGTTGAAAGTTTATCTGCATAAACACGGTCTTTCGCATAGCCCCACAAAAAAGTCTAATGGTGTCAAATCGCATGATCTTGTTGGCCAGTTGATATCGCCACGACGAGAATTTACGCGGCCACGCGAAGTGTTGCAATCATTGATTCCTTTGAGGTAATTTTCGACCACTTTTTGACACATATTGGGCGGTATATCAGCCATAACTTGACGAATGTTGGTTTTTAAGTGCTCAAGAGTTGAAGGTTTATCTGCATAAACACGGTCTTTCGCGTAGCCCCACAAAAAAACTCTAATGGTGTTAAATCGCATGATCTCGGTGGCCAGTTGATATCACCACGACGAGAAATCACGCGGCGAGGAAATGTCTCTTGAAATAAAGCCATATTCGCTCGAGTTGTGTGGCATGTGGCACCGTCTTGTTGACACCACATATTCTCCAAGTCGTATTCTTCAATAGCAGGCAAAAAAAAAGTCGGTTATCATATGACCATAACGCTCCAAATTGACGGTGACAGTCGTTCCATCGTCGTTTTCGAAGAAGTAAGGTCCAATTACACCTTCGGACCAAAGAGCGCAAGAAACATTGACTTTTTCTGCATGTATATGCCTCTTTTCAATTACTTGAGGATTCTCAGAACCCGAAATACGACAATTTTGTTTATTAACCTACCCACCGAGTGTGAAATAATGTAAATCATAATCTCCTCTTAAAGCACGATACGTGGCTGTGGCAGAATCATCATTTTTGTAGCAGGTTTTGATAATTTGTATGTGTTGTGTGATAGTTAAGCGATCCATTTTCGTCAATGTCAGACTTTCAACTGAAAAGAAAAAATTTGTTTCACAACTTAGTTTGACAGATGCCGAATTCCAGTCCCATATTTTTGAAACCACAAAATGGATAACCCTTTTTTTGTTACTCAAAAACTTTTCATGTTTAAATGATGAGAGGTTCAGAAATCATTTCAATCTTGCAGAATTGAAAAAATATTTTGCCTTTGTGATGATTCTTTGAATACAATGCCTTGATAGCCGTTCTGAATTCTAGATAATGCAGAACTTACATTTGATAATACACGATGTAAATGGCCACTCGGTTGTGGTATCTTCTTTTACTTTCTTCTACTGGCAAAAAGTTTCCATTAAATATCAATTTTCTCCGATCGGCTGGACTGCACTCAGATGGGAATATGACCACCACTCTTTAAATATGGACTTGCATATTTAGCAATTCCTGTCAAAGATTTTACACGATTACGGTAAGTATGCATAAACGACACGCTGCATGAGTCCATAGTTCTGCCTAAATGTTCTAAAGAAGAGAAAATACTGCCGACATTGGCTTTGATCTGTGTAAATTAAGTGGAACTCAATTCCTCCAAAACAATCAGAATTGTTGACCAGTACTCTTTATCATTAATTTGTTTTCATTTATATAAATCCCCTTCTATATGGTATACAACGATTGCTATTTTACTTGTAGCGGCTTTTAAAATGAAAAATAATATCCTGTAAATAATAGTAGTTGATGTTTTACCATAAAAAGAAAGAATGAAAAATATCCACATTTTTATTGCCAACAAATTAAGCATCAACAGCTATGACAATACCAAGAGCAACAATGTTGATCACATATCCTTATAACACCTATTAGGTAGGTACACTCGGTATATACGCGTAAACAACCCCACACACACACAGTAAATAAATGCTTGGGAGAAGTACAAATATTTTAATTTGAAATTCATTCAATGCATACAAGATGTTGAAAACTGTAGTTGGATTGCAGTTTGCAATGAAAATCGTATTGTTGAGAACAAGGAAAAATAAAGAGAGACAGAGCGAAAGAGCTACAACCAAAATAAGAAAAGAGTCAGTTTCAATGTCAAATTTTTAAATCGCTTTAAAGGTAAAATCTACAATTAAATGCCAACTTCGAATGACAGAGAAACCTTTCATGGCAATTTTTTATTTACTCTCAGAGTTTTTGCCATGAATCTGCTGAGAGGAAACAGTCGAAGAAAGACTTTTTCGTATTTCGTTTTATTGAAGATGTTTGAACCCCAGTCAAACCGTGGCATAATGTCTAATAAGCCAACACACTACCTACTACACTACGGCTGTTACAGTTAATTTAATTAATTTATTAAATTTGTTGTAAATTATGTACATGTATTCCATAAAAATTAATTAATTTTGACACACATACACCTTCTCACATATTAATAAAGGGGTGGCCATTTAAAAGTTTAACAGTAGATCGAGCCTTAAAAAAACTTCATAATTCTAGCTTATGTATCACTTTTGATACATACTTGTATTTCGTAGAATTTTCGCAATTACTGATAGATTTTGTTACAAAATTTAAATGCTTTTATTTATTTCAATTCATTTTAATAAAACTATTTTACATGATTACATTTTATTATCAATTTTATGAAATTTGCGCCAAAATTTTTGACATGATGTACATTGGCATGATTTTTTACATAAAAATCAAGCACTTCATGTCAGGTTGGTTTTATTTCTTTCTAAATGGCAATAATTTGACGTCTACCGCACTGCTTTGTGGCGATTTATAAGTTTCCAATTGCTTAGATAGGACAGCTTATTGTCACTCGCATGAGTAACACTCTCAGTTGAGGGCTCGCTGAAACCATTCTTGTGATTCGTTAGAAATATTTGTTGTCAACGTCATGTGAGGTAAAAAATTTCCCGTTGCAATAGAACATCGATTATGTCAATAATAATTTTCTCTCTTTGATTCCTCTCTGGTTTCCCGGATACGGGTTTCCCCAAATACTGTTGTAAGTAGTTGTTACGCACGTAGCATGTACTTGAATCTCAAACTGCCAATTCGACTTCGGTGGACCATGAAATTTATAAAGATCATCAAATTCAATTAGTTACTAAACTACAGCGACAAAATTAAATATAAGCAGAAAAGGTAATAAAACAAAACAAAAGGAAAGGAAAGAAAACATAAATCAATACCAAGCATTACTCCGTAAATCTCTTTATGAAGCTTGATTTATATAAATATCCTTGAATAAATTTCCCTAACAATCACCGTAAGTATTCCATCATTAAGTATCAAATTTCAATTAAAATCGCTGGAGGTAATTTTCATTTTCCACAATGAAACTAAAAATTATGTTCTTGAATTCTGTTGCTAAAAAACTTTAATTTGAGATGAAAATATACCAAAAAGGAACATAAAAATATAAGCATCATTATTTAAATATATTTTCTTTAATTTTCTTACCTTTGAGGCGAACAAAAAATTAAATTTTTAAAGATCTTAAAAAAAGGATATATGGGCTGCTCTGAAAGTATGTTAGCTAATCCTAAACTATTTATAGAGTATTATTTCTTACATAAACCTACAAGTTGTGTGATAAAAGTTTTATGACAATGCTTAAAATTTTCTAACAAAAAATTAAGATAAATATGTATATTTTTTTTTTTAGAAAAAATTCCTTTTCATTCGAATTTCAAAAAAAAGGCTTTAAGCATGATTATTAAAGGCTGGAAGACTTTCAGCTCATTTTTCGAAAAGGCGTAATATGTGTAAATATATCATTATCAAAGCGCATGATTCTATTATCTCATACGTATGTAGTTGTCCGAAATATTATCGTCTGTGATAAAACACGAGACGAAACACATTTTTCTAATGTTTGTCTGTCACGTGAGATAAATATGACAGGAGCAGTAAAAAAGACTCTACAACATTTCAGGAAACAGCTGCTAGCAATCTGCATGAAAATTGGTAATATTTTTTCATCCCAAACTATTAAAGGCAGTTTGTTCTGTTCCAAGTAGTACAATCTTTGGCGATAAACATCCTGTTGTCATGTTTGTTGCTGCCAATACTTTCTTCAGTTTATAAGACGAGCTTCTATTTTCTTCTTCTTCAAAGTCTTTAGCAGCAGGAATATTACATACATAATTAATATATAATCGGTCATTACAACCTTTCGTTATAAATTGGAAATGTTTGACCTGAGATTTGAACCTTGGTCTGACATCTAATAAGGTACTGAGCTACATACTAGACTACGACTACTTTAATCAATATCAAGAACACATCAAGAATAGAAACTTCAACATATTCACTTTCGTCACACACTTAACTTTCAATTCTTACTCAAAAACCATAAATAATGTACTATTTACGATAAAACTTCACAAAATCTTTAAAATCTTAAAAAAATTACATACACGACACTAAAAAATCTTTAGGAAATCGTATGTATTAAAAATGATACATAAGCCAGAATTATGAAATTTTTGAATTTTGTAACACCTGTTTGAAATTTTCTTTTTTATTTGTTTTAAAATAATGGCGATAACAATACTAACGATTGAAGAAAATATCAGACATCTAACCTTTTCTGAATTAAAGTTACATCGTCTAAAAAATTGAAATGTATCATTTTTGATACAAAGTTCGATCTACGGTTAAAGGTAAAACCTACAATTAAACGTCAAATTCGAATGACAGATTTTGTGAGAAACCTATCATTGCAATTTTTTATTTACTCTCAGAGTTTTTGCCAGAAGTCTGCTGAGAGGAAATAGCCGAAAAAAATATTTTTTGATATTTCGTTTTATTGAAGATGTTTGAACCCCAGTCAAATCATAGCCTCACATCTAATAAGCCAACACACTACCTACTAGACTACGGCTGTTACAATTAATTCAATTAATTTATTAAATTTGTTGCAAATTATGTACATGTATTCTATAAAATTAATTAATTTTGAAACACACACTCTCGCAAATAGTAATATAGGATGTGCCATCTAAAAATTTAAAATTAAAAGTGCATCAAAACATAGCACGGTTTGAAATTATAACTGTTGCGGTTAGAAATGGAATATTATTTGCTTGGACCAATTTTCGCACACTTTTTCGAGTGTATGGGGTCGTATTGCGGCAATGGCATCACGAATGTTGGCCTTCAAATGCTCAATTGTCTCTGGTTTGTTGGCATAACACTTTTCTTTAACAGGGCCCCTTAGAAAATAGTACAACGATGTCAAATCGGAGCTTCTTGGTTGCGAATTGATATCATCATTTCGGTTAATTAAACGGCCATCAAACGTTTGACGCAATAAATTGATTTTGGCATGAAATGTGTCGCTAGTTCCACCATACTGTTGAGAAACCAAACATCGTTCGCATCAATATCGTGAAGAGCGGGTACAAACAAATCGGTTATCATGATGCGATCTCCGTTGGCCATAATGGTTGCGCCGTCCTCATTTTCAAAGCAATATGGGCCAATGATGGTTCCGCTCCAAAAGTTGCACCAAACAGTCACTCATAATGGGTGCATTGGCTTCTTTAAGACCACATGACGGTTTTCTGAGCACCAAATACGGCAATTATGCTTATTAACGTACACACCAAGTTGAAAATAAGCTTCGTCCGAAAAGATGATATCTGTTTTCCAAAATCGACTCATCGTGCAGCTTCTCGTCGGTCCAATAAATCCCACCGTTGCTCAAGCGTAAAACGATTCATTACGTTAAGTGTATATAATATACTGAATTTTGTGACAGAAGAGAATGACATAAGTATTAGCAGATACGCAATAACCAATGGTTCAATTTAAACCGATATATGGCCCACCCGATACATTCGAATCGTCTCTATATAGAAAATGCTTACTATGCATGCGACAATGGAATAATTTATTAAAAAGTTAAACGAACAGGATTATTTAATTTTGAAAATATTTAATTTAATAACACATACCCTCACACAAGTACATTATCCATGACACATACATATAAATTGATAATTAAATGCTAAAACATGAGCTCCAAAAATTAAATTCATTCATTGATGCATGCGTTGCTTTTTGATTAAGCCAGCCACTAGTGCTGTAATTTTTTAAACGTTAAATATACGCATAAGCAAACTGAAATTGATTTAATTAATTAACATTAATTGCATATATCGAGTAATAAATAACACTCTATAAAGTAAATATCTCAGCCATATGAATTATTATAATAACAAACAAAACTCTTGGTCATTCCATAAGCAATGTATTAGAGAAAGGGATATGCATGCTGTCTACCTACGCCCCTTGTTTTGGTTTTTATTTTCCAAACAATATTTTTTAAAAATTTCAAAAACTTCTGCACATTTTTTGTATCCATTCAATGTTTTCTCTTTACTTAACTCTCAAAATGATGATAATCAGTTTTTTTATATTTTCCCTAGTTTTTATTTTTTTGATTTTATGAGTTTCTGTTTTTCCTTTAAGAAAAATTCATTGGGTGCTGTTGGTGTTCACTGGCTGTTTATTTATTCAGTCTCCTCGAATAGCATTTAATTAATTTGTTTTGCCTTCTAAACATATTTCATTAAAGAGAAGTGGAAAATGTTTAATGAATGTGAATGAATATAATTCGTCATCATCAGCATTCAATCACTCACTCACTGGTTGACAATAAATTTCCTAAAATAGTACAAAAGTATGCGACGTTACTGAGCGGAACAAACAATTTCAGTTTTCAATTCGATTAAATAACCGGGGAAAAGTGTGTAAAGATTTCGAATATTATTCCACAATTTCGAATAAAATTGAAAACAATTTAAAAAAAAAAATTGAATTTAACGTAAAAATATCCGAATAATGAAATTTTGTCACTTTGTTATACGAAAAACAAAACTTTAATAAAAACGTCGGCGAAGAGAACATTCAAATATCTTTTTAATATACGACTAACACTCAAGGGATCAACCATGTGGTTGAAAGACAGCAGAGACAGGCTTCCATTGCAAGTGACAGTAAAGACTTCTATAGAAACGAAGTGCCAGCTATGTTTAGTACGACTAAAATTGTAATTCCCACTACAATGCTTTGTACAATCAACTGGCTAATCGACTATGAATGAATGAATGTTCCATACAGGCTGGTGAGTACAACGTACAAATATTTAGAAATTCAGAAACAACTCTTTATTTTCCTAAATGATATTCTATGGCAACATCGATCGGAAATGAAAAATAAATCATAACATTACATTGTTTAAAACACTCTTGCCACGTCCTGTAAGTGATAAGCAGCCTACAAATGGACTTGGAAGCAGCGGCTTTTCATGAGAGTTGCATTTGATTTTCTGTCGTATTTAGAGAAGTATTTATTTCTTGAAGCCACCATAGTCTGGTTGGTACTTCAGAATTCTCCAACAAAACGAAATGTGGAGAAATAGTTCTTAGGCGTCTTCCTTTCAGCAAATTTCTGGCAAAACTCTGAGAGTAAAAAATATTGCCATGAAAAGTTTCTCAAAAATCTGTCGTTCGAAGTCGACTTTAAACTGTAGGTCCCGCCACTCATGTATAAAATTTAACACATATAACATAAGTGGTGTGAGAAACTAGGTCGTAATCCCGGCTTGAAAGGTTGTAGTGACCAATTATGTATGTACGTATGTATTTATTGCACAGTCCAAGTTATTTGTTTTTTTTCCTCCGACTATTGAACAACTTTTGGTTTTCCAGTATTTTGAGCATATTATGGAGCTGATGACATATTATTAATGTCACGATTATGATGTTTGGTTTCACTTGCATTAAAATCTACCCCCATAGTTTCTCAAAAATCTGTCGTTCGGAGTCGACTTTAAACTGTAGGTCCCACCACTCATGTATAAAATTAACACACACAACACAAGTGGTGTGAGAAACTAGGTCGTAATCTTGACTGAAGGGTTGTAATGACCAATTATGTATGTATATGTACTTCAGAATAAAAAAGTTTTCTCAAAATTTCACTTTCATTTGAAAGCCAATTTTCTCTAGAGACAGACAGACAAATTCAAAAATTATTATGAAATTATGTTAATAGAACAGTCGCCTTGTGATAACCAACTGTTAAGTACATCACCATTTACTTCATGATTATCATTGAAAACACTTAGGATCGTAAGTGTGGTACCCAACTGGTAACAGTATGAATAAAAAAAGTTTCAAACTTCTCCCAGCCGCATGCCGAGTTGAACAGCTGTTAGCGCCAACTGAACTTGTACAATCATTACAGGGTTACTAAGTAACAAACAAACGAAATTTCATAAGGTCTGTACGCTGTTTTCGATTTTTTAATTCTGAGAAATCAAAAGTAGTAAAAGGGAAATGTTACCATAGAATCTGTACTTCTTATGCTATAAACACAATAAACGCAACGCAGCAAGCACAACATTTACAATAGCAGTCTAAGTTAATTTGCATTCGTATTAATTATAATAAAGACAGCAGCAACAAAACATAAGTAAAACAAATAAAATATAAACAATTTATTAATTCTTTATCAATGGAGCTACAAAAACATTTTTCTTTGAAGTTGTATTTCATATACCGCGTTTTTAAAACCTCTATTTCATGCAAGTTATTGTATTGACAGCATTAACATTCGCATTGAAAGCACTAATTCTCTCATTTCTGCGAATAAAAATAGAAATTAGCCTAAAAGCAAAGCAGCAGAATCGTTGCTTATTGACGTGCTGCCTTTAAAATAATCATTTCCATATACACCCATGTATCCTATTTTTGAGAGATTGCTGCGTTTATTATGTTTGTAGCGCTACAAAAGAATAGTGAGTACGAAGGCGAGAGTGGAGAGCATATTATTGATTTTTAATCTACTTTTAATGTCTTTTAGCATTTTAAATTATTTATTTACAAATTGTTCTATAATTATTGTTATATTTAGTACTTTCCCCATTCTCTCTCTCTCTCCCTGTGAGAGAGAAGTAAACAGTATTATAAATGATAAAAAGAATTCTTAAATTTAGACAGTGATTAATGGTTGTGGTAAGTGGTTGAATCATTGTCACTTTGTATTTGTTATTATTCTCTTCTTTATCAAAAAATAGAGGAACAAAGAGCGTGAGAGAGGGAGAGAGAGAGAAGCAAAGGACGTGAGAAGGGCTTAAGAATTGTTTTTAAATAATAGAAATTTATTTAAATTTTAAAGCAGTAATCCTCTCAAATATTTATTGGGTTTCATAGTTCATAAATTAAAGGATTTTTTTACACACTTTTCTACTCTTTTTCAGTCTTTGTCTGTCGGGTGGGATTATTTGTTATAAATTATTCCGGTATAGTGATTAGAAATGATGACTGTGATCTTTTTTTATTTGAAATGGTTGGAAGCTACATTATAATAATCAACTCCTTAGCTGGTAAAATGTTATCAATGAAACCATAACGAGATAACGAAACGATATAAGTGAAATAGAATAGCAATTGACAGAACGATTTCTGTAGAGACTACGTCCAACTAAGGACCTATCAGCGTTACTGACTATTTTATGAAAGAACTTTAGGTTGCGACACTTCCAAATAATTTAACAGGATATGGCACGTTGTTCTTTTATCGGAACCTATTGCTGGCAGTCACTACACTAGATTCGAGCCTTCTCTCTCTCTCTCTCTATGCACTAGGTTCTACTTGTTCACAAGTCAATTCCTCCTTTTTGCTTATTAATGATTGAAATGTGCTTTTCTAAATGCTCATTTGACTAACAACAATTTCCTTGCGACCTCGTAAGTCTATCCATTTGTGAGTGATTAGTAGACGCATAAGAATTAAGGAGAGATTCAATTCTAAAGCTCGTAAAGCACTTCCACAACCTATTTTCCTATTTTCCAACTTGATACTCTCCATTAGAAGGATTATCAATGAAAGCTAATATACTGAATTTCGTTTCAATTTATTGAATTATCCACCAAATTTTTGGAATCGATGCAGGAAGATATAACACTCACAAATTTTCACAAGCCAATCCTCAGTTAGCCACTTCATACTTCACGCTGAATAAAAACAAGAATAACACCATCAACAAGGCCTCATCATAATATCATTAGCCAAGTCAAGCTAGAATCCTACACAATCAGTTTTTATCAACGAACGACTCAGTGTCATACGCAGATCATTCCCGATAATTTGAACAACGACGAAGCCATATAAGCTGAAAATGTAGGATCATATGAACGCATTCAAAGTGGAGTCTATTAGACGCAAGCAAATACTCCGGTTAAAAATCCTTGAAGGGATATTTTAATCCATGATCTAGAGCAGTAGGAGCTTACATGAGAGAAAGCAAAAATAAATCCAACAAATCAACACAAAGTAAAAGGTTTTTGAAATTTTTTTGTATTTCAAAAACGATAGACAAACTTGTTTCTTTTCAATTTCCCTATAAATATGAAAATATTTGCTTACCCATGACATTGCTATCCAAATATGGATGCTTTTTAACAATTTATTTTTGCTGTCTGTCTGTGTAAACTTTGTCCCAGTAAATATTCTTATTTTTCTATCTTTATAGTCTTATTTCATTTCTTATTGTCTCGTTTGCTTTCCAAGTCATTTATATTTGATTATCTCACTTAAACAAAGTTTTTAGCCAGTCTTGTGATATTGATAAATTATTTATCCGATAAATGTGATGATACATACGTATATGTATACAATACATGTATTTATATGAGATGTTGTCGTTATTTTTAAATTTTTGGGGAGAAAAATAGACACGAGTTCAAACCATAACTTTACATGTATTACAGTGATAAAACTGTTAAAGAGAAACTAGCTTTCACTAAATACTCTCTTCCTCTTTCCCTCTGTCTATTTCTTTTTTCATAATATTGCATATACCATAGCCATATAGAAAACTATTTAAACCAACAAGTTGAGCCAGAAGAGACAAAAAATAAATAAAAAATTGCAAAATCCCATCACACAGGCCAGACATTTGCAAGCAGACGAATGAGGTTAACAAGGAAAAGGAGACCAAAACAATTCCCTTGAAATAGTTTCTAGGGCATTAGAAATATAAAAAAATCAAAATTAAGTGAAATAAGAAGACATACGGAAGTATAAAACGCTTTCAATTCCACACTGTATTGTTTTGCGGTTGGAAATGTAAGCCGGAGACCACATGCAGAGATATCAGCTTTTTCTCTATTTCGTACAAGTTTCTTATAAGCATTGTGTGAACGAATGAAACGACACGTCAAAACACTGATTGGACCTTATCAGTGTGGCTTCGGATCTAACAAATCACCATCGACCTGACCTTTACATTACCTCTAAGCCTAGAGAACATCCATTAAATGCAAATCAACCTTTTTTGTCGACTACTAAGTAGAAGTCGCCGTAGTCTAGTATGTAGTGTGTTAGCTTATTATACGTAAACCCGGGTTCGTAGCCCAGGTCAGAAATCAAAACGAAATATAAAATAAATATTTCTTGGGCGACTTCCTCTCAGCAGATTTCTGGCAAAAGCTCTGAGAGTAAATAAAATTGCCATGAAAAATCTTCTCAAAACTCTGTCGTTCGGAGTCGATGTTAATCTGTAGGTCCCACCACTCATGTATAAAAATTAACACACACACAACATGAGTGGTGTGAGAAGCTAGGCCGTAATTCTGACTGAAGGGTTGTAATTGCCAGTTATGTATGTAAGTAAACTGTAATTTAAAATAATATCGGTTTTCTTAAATTTCCTACAAGAATAGTTAATAAACAGTGACAGGTTTCTGCAGACACTTTTAAATCAAAAGTTAAGTCTGTTTAGTAGGGAAACATAAGCACAAGCTCTATATTTGCATGCATAAAAAATACCAACAAAATGCAAGGACAAGAGAGAGAGTAAAGAAAATATAAAACCAAGTTGTAAGATTTAAGATTTAAGATTTTTAAACCTTACTCTCTCTCTCTCTTTCTCTCTATTAGAACAAAATAAAATGCCAATTATCTCGATTTTATGCCTTTTTCATTAAAATTTGTATACCAAATTTTATGAGATTATCTTCAGCTTAATCTTTCCATCGTAGCCTAGGATGTCCGATTTCCCTCGAGTTCATATTCGAAAGATTTTTTCACCAAAGCATCTTCACTCATACGCAAGGACATATCGAAGCCAACGTAAATGATATTCTTTTTGCATCTGACGATAGCATCATGTGTCTGCTCTACTTATTCATGGACCTGATCATGTTTTGATTATAAACCCTTAAAATTTTCTTCGTCTAGGTTTTATATACAAAATTGGCTTTATTAAGTCATACGATCCAACTCTGATAGTTTTTATAAGTCATATACAATCCATAGAGTTGCCAGATGCTCACTTACTCACTTAGTTGACCATTACAACGCTTCAGTCTGGATTACAACCTAGCTTCTCACACCACTTATGTTGTGCGCGTTAGTTTTGTACATGAGTTGCGGGACCTACAGTTTAAAGTCGACTACGAACGATAGACTTGTGAGGAACTTGTCATTGCAATTTTTATTTACTCTCATAGTTTTTGCAAGAAATCTGCTGAGAGGAAGTCGCCTGAGATATGTTTTTTCATATTTCGTTTTGTTGAAGATGTCTGACTTGGGGTTTGAATCATGGCCTTACGTCCAATAACCCAACACACTACCTACTAGACTATGGCGACTTTGAACTGTTATTTGCTTGATAGAACACAGTGAATTGAAATTGAAAGGAGAAGGTTAGGTTAGGTTTTACTGAGCTCCTCCTCAAAACGAGAATAATAACCTCCACAGTGGGGGCCACACAACGTAATATTTGAAGTAAGTATTTAGGAAATCATTAGTGGAGTTACACTCAACAAAATCCTTGAAGTAAGAAAAGAATTATAAGAGAAGCAAAAAAGCTAACAAATGAAAAAAATAACAAAATGATCCAAGGTATATATTCTACTTTTTAGTATTTTTATTCCAACTAAACTTAGTAACATCCACTGTTAAGGTTATCCCCTGTTACACTATACACTTACAAATATACCTCGCGGAGAATTCTGGTGCAATGTATATCAATGACTCATCATCGTCATTAACGAGGCAAAAACATATTGAAGTAACAACATCAATATGAGGATATAAAAACAAAAACAGAATTTTGTTTTCTCTTTTGTTTGGCATTGCTCTCTTGGCACTAACATGGTGAAAATGTGAACTTTTCATAGTTTTTCCACCACTCGCTCTCACACATACGGGTTTACAAAGCAAAGAACCAAGTTAACTACAACTCAATGTATGTACCAATACATACTTAGGTGAACAACAAACATATTTGGGTTGTTTGGTTCATGTTCACTGAAAGAGAGACAGACAAACAGGCAGAGAGATAGAGAGGCGAACATTTATACAAGTAACTTGAATATGCCACATGCAACCACCCCTTATTAACGAGTCAACATGTTTTTTTTTGTTTTTTTTCGGTATCGTAAACCAAAGTACAGTGGGATAGAATGCACACTCGATGACAAAATTTTTGATGATCTGCTTGAAATTGAAATTTAATATATAGGAGGCTCGAATTTAATCAAAAAGTGTACTCTTTTTAAATTATTTGCTTTTTCTTCATGCAAAATTTCCTTTGTTTTCAATATTAACTTGTAGATTATTGTACGGAGGGGTCCTGGGACTATAAGGTCGTATAAACTACAGACTAAGCTGCATAACTTTCAAGTGAACTTGTGTTGGAAGAAAGTGCTTTTCACAATCTACACAACCAATGATTGAAACTGATATTGCACTCTCTAGTCCATACTTGTGTTGTTAAAGTCACTTTCAATTCAAACACATGCACGTGGAAATGTGTGTAACTGATGTGGGTTAATGCAAAATTAAAACAGCTACTTAGTCGCTCTGCTTGTCGTGGTCAACGTAACGCTAGGTATAACGAATAGCTGAAACTAGCCGCTTCTGTTTAATATACTACAGATTTTTTGAGTCTGATGCATTTTTATTTCTAGAAATTTTAAAACATTTTTTCATCTTTGGAAAGTTAGCCTTTTTTCAATTGCTTTTGGGTTATCCTTTGTATCAGGTGGGACATCTGTGGGTTTAAATTTGAATCATCGGTTATTTCGAATCTGGAAATCCTTGTCATTCTATTCTGTCACAAAATTCAGTTTATTATCTCCACTGAACGTAATGAATCGCTTTACGCTTGAACAAAGTTGGGATTTATTGGAAATTTCTTTCAAAAAATTTCTTTGAAAATGAGGACGTCTTAACAACTACGGTCATTGGAGACACCTATCGCCGCATGATAAACGATGTTTTTTGTACCCGCTCTTCATAGTACAGGATGGTGCAACTGGCCACACATCTCATGCCACAATTGATTTATTGCTTTAAATGTTTGATGGCCGTTTAATTAACCGAAATGGTGATGTCAATTGGTGGGCAAGAAGCTGTGATATAACACCGTTGGACCATTTTCTATGGGGTGCCGTTAAAGAAAAGTGTTATGCCGACAAATCAGAAACATTTAAATATTCTAAAGCCAACATTCGTGTTGGCATTGCCGCGATATGACCCCATACACCCTAGGAAGTGCACACAAATTGGTTCGACCTAATGAGGTACTTCGAGGCCAGCCGCGGCAGCCATGTGAATGAAATAAAATTCCATTTCAAACAGGAATAATTGTACTTTACAACAAAACAATAAATTTGGCAAAATTTCAATGCGTTTATGTTTTATTGCATTTTTAAATTAAAAATTTTAAATGGCTTACCCTATGTAATAAAATAACATCCATATGAAATATATGCACATAATCTTTTTGTTTGTTTTATTATTGCGCCAATTCCATGTCTGTGACAACTATTTATGCAACATTAAAGAAAATTATACTAAAGCACCACTCGTTGTGCAAATTAATGTGGAGACTAAAATCGTAATTTTAATTGCATGTCCTTGCATTTAACAATAATCACCACTACTGTCAATGTATGCTACGCATACGCTTGTGTATGTGTAATTTGTTGTTTATTTTTTGTAACAAAATTATTGTGCAGTTAAAAGTTTAGTACAGAACAATAACAACGAATACAAATTTACTCTTCTTTCGGGGGACCCCTGAACATATGCTATATATTTGTTTGAAATTATTCAATACAATGAAAACACAGTGAAAGGATAGTAAGAGAAAAAAGAAAGTGTTTGCAATGTATACACAAGTAACAGTGTAATATACATATGTATGTATGAATGAGTATACACACATATTGTAGAAGCGTATTTCAGTGACTCTTTCATTATTTACAAAATTCTGAAATATTTGTTGCTGTTGTTTGTCTACATTTTCGTTGTATGCTTTTTCGCTTTACTTTTAGCCGGTTTGTTTTGTTTTTCCTTCTTTTTTTTTTGTGTAGTTCATTTGTTGTGTGATTGCTAAAGTGGTGGTGTTGGCGTAGTTCAAGTGTGTTATTTTGTGTTGTACGTAGTAAGTGTAATAAAATATACAATAACAACAAGAAATTCAACAAAAAACTGCCCTTAGATGGTGGTTGACTGTATTTCATTAATTTTTATTCGAGCAGGCATGTTGCAAGTACTTTACATTTATTTTTATTTGTATACGAGTGTTGGTATATGCTTGTCTACTATTAAAGTCTGCTTGAATGGTTTGTTTATCAGCCTGCAGGCGGCAGTTGTAATTTTTTCGTTGTCGTGCCTTGAAACCATCATTTTCACAGAAGGGGTTGTAAAATGTCAAACGGTTTTGTGTTTCAAACAAATTTTATGATGTTTAAACAATGATTTCGGGAATTTGTTTTCATAGAATATTATTTAGAATAAAAAGAATAAAAGAAAATTTAGAATACGAGTTTAAAATGTGTTTGAAAAATAAATGTAACAAGAAAATTTAAAAAAAATATTGAAGAAAATTATTAACAAACGAATTAATAATAAATTTTAAATAAGAAAGATTTTTGGGGTGTCAAACTATAAGGGAGAATATTGTGTAGCAGGTTTTATAGTTTCTGCAACACTGTTTAGCAACATGTTTACATCAATAAAAATAAAAATTGTGTACGTTGTGCTTTTGAGGTTACAAAGAAAGTGAGTTTCTTTGCCTTAACATAAGGAATAGCCGTGATATAAGGTATAATAAATTATGAAGTATTGATAAACTACTACGTAGTGATAATAATGCTGCTTTAAAAGGCTTTTCAGAAGTCGCTGTAGGTAGTGTGTTGGTTTATTAGACGTGATGTCACCGTTCAAACGCCAGGTCAGACAGCTCGAACAACAAAACGAAGTATAAAAGAAATATCTACGTCGACTTCATCTCAGCAGATTTCTGGTAAAATCTCTGATATTCAATAAAATTGCCATAAAGTGGTTCTCAAAACTCTGTTGTTCGGAGTCGACTTTAAAACTGTAGGCCCAGCCACACATGTTTAAAATTAACACACACAACATAAGCGATGTGAGAAGCTAGGTCGTAATCCTGACTGAATGGTTGTAATGTATGTGTGGAATTATTTGTGGCAGTTGCTCCTCATAAGGAAGAAAGAAAGAGAGATAAGTGTGTATATATATATATATATGGTTATTGACTACCTATGGGCTAATAAATACTCCTGAGCAAAAGTTGTAACGATTGAGAAAAACAGCTGAAGTGTTCACAATAGTAGGCTGGAACTTTGTTTTCTAATCAGTTAGAAAAATAAATTTAAAAAATCCGATTTAGAATGTTTCCAAGTCGCTATTAGGCAGAACCACATGTCAATGCATGTGAATGCATGTGAACTTACATGAACGCATATCAATGCAGTAAGAATTTTTCTTGTTGAACTTAGCTAGGGGAAAAAACGTAATCCTAACGCCTCGGATTATCGAGAATCCATTCAAACACAAGGATGTGTGAATAAAATTGCGATTGTGTGACTATATTTAAGTCAGCACTTTTCTGGCAAAATCTCTGAGAGGAAATAAGATTGCTATGAAAAGTTTTTCAAAACGTCTGCCTTTCGGAGCCGACTTTATGTTGTAAGTCATGCCACTCGTGAATAAAACATAAGTGGTATGAGAAGCTAGGTTGTAATCCTGACGGAGGGGTAGTAATGACCAATTATGTATGTATCTATGTATGTAGATAAGCAAACTGTGGGATTAGAAAGTATATCATCTTATTATGTACGATAGGCTTTAAATTTTTGAAATTTAAGCATTGCTGATAAAAAAAATTATACGACTTCAGCTGCAATCGGAATATACCAACAGTTTCTATTCCTCTTTTTGGCCCACTGTGCTTTGCTTTGTTTATGTTAAAAAAAAATGCTAGTCGATCTGCTACTGAAACCATTGTTGGTCTTTTGATTCGACCACAAAGAAACGCTAATGACTTTTTCCTAACTCAACATTTGTTTTCCAGTCAAATTAAATCGACCACATTTTAGTGGGCAATCAAAAGTTCTGTATAAACAACAACAACAAAATGATTCACAAAAAAATGAAGGTATTTTAAAATCAAATAAACAGAACTTCAGAGAAAACAAAAGCAGAAACGGTTGCATTTTTTTTCTGTGATACCAACGCTCAGGATATGACTCCCATTCATGCTGTTGATTGTGTTGGAATACAGGAAAGATAGTAAAGAAAATAATGGAGGGCTTACCATATAATAAATAAAATAAAAAAGCAACAACTGCAATAAAAACAAAAACAATACAACATCAAATCCTCTTTAAAAGAAGAATTTTCATAACAAATTTATGAACACAAAAATGGGGCTAAACAGCCAGAAACATACAATGAAAAGCATGACTCTGCTCTTTAAAAAAATAATAATTTCTTTGAACTCTAATGAATATTTATTTTGTTTTGTTGTTACTCCCATTTAATAAAATTACAATATTAGGCTCTATGCTAGAGTTAGTGGAGTTTCTCTAAAAAAACAAAAAATTAAACCACGACTACAATAGTTGACCATTCAACAGCAGTCCCTTAGGCCGGGTTCACCCACAAGTTTCTGAAACATTTTTGGTTCGGAGAAATTTCTTGTTTACTGAGAGTTTTCTGCAGCATGATTCACCAATTTCAGAAATTTTGTTCGTAAAAACAGTGCTGCCATATTTAATTGAAATATGAAAAGTATATACAAACATAAGTGCATAAACTTAAGAAAGTTAATTATATTTGTGTCAAAATAAAGAAATAAAAAATTAATATTTATAACAAAAAATAAACAGTATTTGTGGTGAATTATTTAGTAAGAATAAAAACATCTTGGTCTGCGATGGATATAAATCATTTGCTACTCTTGTTTCGCCATTGAAGTGACCAAAGTAAAATTACTTGCAAAATATATTTAAGAAAATCAAAAATAAACAAGACCAATTTTGAAACAAAGTGAAGCCAAAGGGTATTTTCACTCACTAGTTTCCGAAATGCGTTTAAATGACGTAGATTCATTTATAAATTTTCATCGCATGGACCCTGGGACTTTCGATGAACTTCTGCAAATATTGGTGTATTGTATAAATTTCATATGGTGTGGCAACCTTTTCTAAAATGGTTCGGAACATATTTAAAATTAATTTAATTCACACTGAGAGTTGTTCGCACAAAATAATTTTTCTCGCTCTCTGAGAGAAACGTCAAACTCCATATAAAAAAAATTTTGTGCGAACCAAAAATGTTTAAGAAACCTGTGGGTGAACCAGGCCTTAATGCCACTACAATGAATGAATATTTTCCAAACAAAGAAAAATTTTAAAAAAGTAGCACGCAAGTCAACCGACGGAGAGAAAAAGAGAGGAGTAAATGGCGCCGTATGGACGAGACTAAATTAAATGCAATTTCTAAAGTAATAAGTATTGTTATACACTCTTCTTCGTCTTTCTTTCTTTTCTTTTCTTTTCTTTTGTACGAGTATGTGTGTTTTGTATTTTATTTTGTGTGGTTCTTCCTTTTGCATTGAAAAGTACTTTAGAGAATCTGTATCTCACGCCCTCTTTCTCTCTTGGTCAATGTTTTCATACTCGTCTTTGTTTTCATTTGCATTCATTATTATTAAGTGGTATTGTTTTTTTTAAACTCTCTTCTTAAAGTTATTGTCTCTTTGCCTTTGTGCTTGTCCCGTATTATGCCGCAAAAAAAAACTTGATTTAAAATAGTCCTTAAATTTACCAGATAACAAGCTCATTTTTTCGGCCGAAATGTTTGACAATAAAAATGTAAGTTTACGAAAATTAAACACAATTGAGAGGAATAAAACGAGATTAAGGAGTTTTGATTTTCCATAACCAAACAAGTACTAAAAAGTTATATTGTTACGAAAATGGAGACAAAAACAATGGACTTGTTTACATGATAAACAAGTAAACAAAAATATTCCAACAACATCAGTATAAAAAAGGGGATAAACAAAATGCAAAAACAAACAATGTAAACCAAATACACAAACAACAATGAAACAACATACAAACATAATTGGTCATTACAACCCTTCAGTCAGGATTACGACCTAGTTTCTCACACCACTTATGTTGTGTGTGTTAATTTTATACATGAGTGGCGGTACCTACAGTTTAAAGTCGACCCCGGACGATAGGTTTTTGACAAAATTTTCATTGCAATTTTTATTTACTCTCAGAGTTTTTGCCAGAAATCTGCTGAGAGGAAGTCGCCGAAGAAATACTTTTTTTGTATTTTATTTTGATGTGTGGCCTGGGGTTCGAACCCTAGCTTTACGCCTAATAAGCCAACACACTACTTACTACACTACGGCGACTTCACAACGCTGAAATGAAACAACGATGTTTACATTTATAAAGATCTCGAGAAGACAAAGCCACGAATCTTCGACTTTACGAACATTCATCAGGCTGTTTACGTTGGCATATAAAAGGCAAGACAAAGCATGCAAAGGAGTTAGTAAAAATTCAGTCAGTCTTGTGTGAACATGCGGTGTGTTTGAAGAGAATAATCGTGGTTTGAAGATCTCCGTTACAAAGATCTGTCGAACAATGAGTGTAAATATTAATAACAAAGAAAGCAATTGTTGTTGTTTACATCAAGTTGTGAACAGTGGCACATAGAATTGTGCGAATAATAAAGAATTTAATTTGAAAGTAAATACAAATTTATTTTATTTGCAATCTAAAAGCTCATATTTCAAACGTGTTTAAAAAGTAAAAACGTAACAATATAAAAGATAGTCATCAGAATTACGATCAAGCTTCACAGGACACTTATGTTGTGTGTGTTAATTTTATCCATTAATGGCGGAACTTACCGTTTTTAAAGTCGACTCGGAACTATTTTTTTTGAGAATCTTTTCAAAGTAAATTTTTTTGGTTTACTCTCAGAATTTTTGCCAGAAATCTGCTGAGCGGCAGTCACCGAAGAAATATTTATTCATACTTTGTTTTGTTAGAGATGTCTGATCTGGGGTTTGATCGGTGTCTTTATGTCTAATTAGCCAACACGCTACCTACTAGACTACGGCGACTGTAAGCCAGCTTATATAGAATAGGAAAGTAAGGGTTGCTTGCGTTTGTAGTCAGGCGCCTCCCGCACTGCTGGACTATTTACACACAAATGGCTTTTGTAACCATAATGTGGTATAATAGAACAATCAGTCTCAATTTGAGGTAAGTTTGGCTGCCAGGTTACCAACTATGTAAACAATATCCGAACATGGAAATTGGAAGCCTGATTTTGGTCTTTCATCAGCGGCTGGATTCATTTCAAAGACTCCAGGGTTACAAAGGCCCGGTATTATTTATTTATTTATTTATTACAAATTATATATTAATTATATACAAGCAGAGTAACTCTGACCATATGCTCGATGTAGTGTAACAGACCAGAGTCTCTGGTGGGAATCGAACCCACGACTCCCACGCTAATAGTCTAACACACTACCTACTAGACTACCACGACACCCAACCCGGTATTAATTCATCAGTTTTGCTTTCAGACTGCAGTAGATTTTATACAAGCACTTCTAACCTGACTGACTATCTATTAGGCCCCTGAATAATTTAATAATTTATAATTTCTTAGTTAGATTACACCTGCGTATGCTTATAGATCCTACCATCATTCCTCAGGCTGAAGTTTTATTCATTTTTGGTTAAAAAAAGTATTTTTAAACAGAATAGCATCAGCCTTCATTAAAAAGGGTGGGCCAATTAAAAGTTAAAACTTATAAATTAAACAGAAACGGTTTGAAACTTTGCCAAATTTCTTTTTTTGATGTGAAGTACAATTGTTCAGGATAGAAATGTAATACTGTCTAATGCATATGGATGCCGCGGCTGGCCTCACAGTACCACATTCGATCGGTATTTTTTTAGTACACTTTTTCGAGTGTATGGAGTCATATCTCGGAAATGGCATCATGAATGTTGGCCTTCAAATGCTCAATTGTCTGTGGTTTGTCGGCATAACACTTTTCTTTAACGGCGCCGCACAGAAAATAGTCCAACAGAGTCAAATCACAGCTTTTTGGCGGCCAATTGACATCACCATTTCGGCTAATTAAACGGCAATCAAATGTTTCACGCATTAAATCGATTGTGGCATGAGATGTATGGCAAGTTGCACCATCCTATTGAAGAGCGGGTACAAAAAATACGGTTATTATGCTGTAATGGTCTCCGTTACAAAACAAAGTATATGTTATCGACAAGTAGAGACGTGCGGCGTATTG
This sequence comes from Sarcophaga subvicina, assembly GCA_936449025.2. NCBI lineage: Eukaryota > Metazoa > Arthropoda > Insecta > Diptera > Sarcophagidae > Sarcophaga > Sarcophaga subvicina. Next base: position 30,025,446 of record OW388084.2, read on the forward strand.
ATTCTCAGATTACGGCCGATAACTATACTTTTGATACAGTCAGTAAATTTGTTTATCTTGGCTCCGCTGTTACCACCAAAAATGATGTCAGTCTGGGGACCAAGCGCAGGATCACTCTTGCAACAGGTGCTTCTATGGCCTCAATAGGCAATTGGGTAGCAGAGACCTCTCTCGTACGACCGTGCTTCTTTATGGCACAGAAGCATGTACCTTATTAAGCACTGATGCAGCAGCCTTAAGAGTGTTCGAGAGAAAAGTACTGCGTAAGATCTTCGGTCCAGTGCGAGTTGGCGATGATTACCGCATCCGATATAATAGTGAGCTGTACGAGCTCTTCAACGACATGGACGTTGTGCAGCGTATTAACATCCAGCGGCTGCGCTGGCACGGCCAGGTCGTTCGAATGGCTCCGGCAAGACGGGTATTTGATGCGGGGATCTGCGGAAGTCGGCGAAGAGGACGACCTTGTAGCCGTTGGAAGGACCAAATCGAGGAAGCCCTGTCATCGATTGGTGTGACCAACTGGCGTAGACGCGCAAAAAGCAGAGGCGCCTGGAAAGGTGCGTTGCGGCAAGCCGAAATCCGTTAATCAGGTTGTTAATGGCCAATTAAGTAAGTAAGTAAGGTCTCCGTTGACCGTAATGGTTGCAACGTTGTCATTTCCAAAGAAATATGGGCCAATGATACCTCCGCTCCATGAGCCGCACCAAACAGTCACTCGTAATGGATGCATAGGCTTCTGTAGGATCACGTGTGGGTTTACTGAACCCCAAATATGGCAATTTTGCTTATTTCTGTGTTCTTTCAAAAGTGTTTTGACGTAATCAGTTCATATGCGTCTAAGATTGCAAATTAAATATTCAGCAGATTTAATTTGTGGAATTTGTAATTAAATCTCAGAATACAATTATAAAAGAAACAAATTTTAAAGAGCTTCACATTGTTCTTACTGTTCACTGAAATATTAAGTGCCGATAGCGTTCCTACTGCTATTTTTATTGTCGTGGTTTTCATTTGTAATTTAAGGAGGCCTTTAGAAATTTAAAACTGAACATGAATTTCAGGTTAAATGAGGCATAAAGTTAAACGTCAATAAAATATGGCCAAGCAAATACCATAACAAGAGCAGCACAAACAGCAGTACCTACTTAGCAATAAAAACTTGCCAAAATAGTTAAAAACAAATTATTTTGTATTTCTCAGAAATTGCAAATTAAATCGTTAAAAATTAATTTCAATTTTTACACCAAATTTAACGCATCGCATTGCCTTATCACCGCAACAATTCGCGAAGATAATCGCAAAAATTCATTTCAAATTTCATGAACCCAGAGAGGCAATGTTGATTAAACGTGATATTGGCGTGTCTAAAGAACTTAAAATAACGTTAGAAATACTACTACGCTACTGGTATAAAAAGGTTAATAAGGTGAAGGGAATAGGAAATGTGTAGTTATCAACGTATGATGACATGACGAGGCATTACTAATGACAAGTGGCAAAATATTAATACTTTTTTCTGTTCTATTTACTGCAGCAACGGAAGTAGGCGCAATTTTCTTTCAAGCAGCCAACAACAATGTTTAGATGTTTTTATTACCGTCTCAAATATGATTCAATTTTTTATTATCTTCCATACACTGTTTGCATTGTAGGTGCTCATTTTAATTTGAAAGAAAAAAATTTTGCGGGAGTTTTATTTTCAAAAAAAAAAAAAAAAAAGATACCCTCGTTACCGACACCGAATCATGGCAATGAAAACATCAAGAATTTCTCTTTGCTTTTTTGCCTTAAACAATGTCATCATTGTCATCATTATCAACGTGCGCAGTAATAAAGATGACGATGATGGCGGCAATGGCTCCTTCTTCATGGTACTTACTTGTGCGAACACGGAAGCACAGTGATAAAACGATATGACACGTACAACGTAGACAAACTCAAAAACAAATACAAACGTACGATTAGACTCGTACTCATTCTCTTACAATATATAGAGAGAGAGACTCGTAAAAGACAAATCATTGTAGATATCAAGGCTGAGTACCTACCAAACACATAAGCATTATCAATGCTCTAGAATTTCTAAGCAAAACCGAAACTTTTAACTTAAAAAATGAAAAATATTGTATCCACCTCTTGACATGGGACAAAATCAAGTTCGGCTGATATATGTAAACTTGAGACAGGTATCTGTATAACTCTTTGCAGCAATTAATGTGCAATACGCACTTTCGTATTCTCTGTCTAAACTGGCTTAGATGTTCTCTATACTCTACCAGCTGTACTGGTTAAGTATTGAGTGAGACGAACCATAGAGATGACAATCTGTATTGCGGCCAAGAACTTTATTTTTAAGTTTAGCCGGTGAACTGAAAATGATTTAAGCATTGTTAAAAGTCGCGGCAGTCTACGAGGTAGTGTGTTGGCTTAGTGGACGTGAAGCAACGATTTAAGCTCTAAGTCAGACATCTCGATCAAAGCGAAATATGAAAAAATATTATTTCGACGACTTTCTCTCAGCAGAAAACTAGCAAGAACTCTGAAAGTAGGGAAAATTGCTACCAGAAGTTTTTCAAATAAATTTGGCGTTCGGAGATGTCTTTAAACTGTAGGTCACGCCACTGATTTATATAATTAATACACACAATAAACGTGGTATTAGAAGCTAGGTCGTAATCCTGACTGAAGGGTTGTAATCACCAATTATGTATGTACATATAACGGGTGATTTTTTAGCTATTACCTTTTTGGCAACACTGGTTTAAACAGCTCACGCACGTTTCGTGTTTTGTTTCACTGTCAAACATCTTCAGTTTGGTCTAAAATTTAACCATGAATCGTCTTACAAACGAACAACGCTTGCAAATCATTGAATTTTATTATCAAAATGCGTGCTCTGTTAAGAAAGTTCATCGCGCGCTTCTTCCATTTTATGGTCTGTTTAATCGACCCACTGAAGCGGCTATTCGGGCTATTGTGACTAAATTTCGCACCAAATTTACATTGTTCGACATTAAACCATCAACACGCTTACGTAGAGTGCGAACTGAAGAAAATATCGCAGCTGTATTGCCCAATGTTAATGATGACCATCAATTATCGATTCGTCGCGGTTCGCAGCAATTGGGCCTCTGTTACTCAACAACGTGGAAAATTTTGTGGAAGGATTTAGGTGTGAAGCCTTTCAAAATACAGCTGGTGGAAGAAATGAAGCCGAACGACCTACCGCAATGCAGAATTTTTGGTGAATGGGCTTTTGGAAAGTTGGCCGAAGATCCACTTCTTTATCGAAAAATTGTGTTCAGAGACGAAGCCCATTTTTGGCTCAATGGATACGTAAATAAGCAGAATTGCCGATTTTGGAGTGAAGATCAGCCAGAAGCATTACAAAAGCTACCAATGCATCCAGAAAAAGTCACATTTTGGTACGGTTTATGGTCTGGTGGCGTCATTGGACCGTACTTCTTCAAAGAATCTGCGAATCGTAACGTAACTGTGAATGGTGAGCGCTACCGTGAGATGATATCCAACTTTTTTTTGCCAAAAAGCAAGAGCTTGACTTGCATGACATGTGGTTTAAACAAGACGGTGCCACATGCCACACAGCACGCGTAACAATGGACTTATTTAGAGGCGAGTTCGGTGAACATTTTATTTCACGTTCGGGACAGGTCAATTGGCCTTCTAGATCATGCGATTTAACGCCTTTAGACTATATTTTGTGGGGATATGTTAAAGTTCATGTCTATACAGACAAGCCCGCTTCAATTGACGCATTGGAAGACAACATTGAAGCATTTATTCGTGAGATACCGACCGAAATGTTGGAAAGAGTATGCCAAAATTGGACTAAGCGTATGGAACATTTGAGGCGCAGTCGCGAATCAACATTTGCATGAAATTATCTTCAAACATTAAATTATATGGACCGTACTATCGATTCAAATAAAGATTTTATGCATTTTTCTGAATTTGATGTGTTTTTTTTTTTTGAAAAATTCTCCTATAGCTCTTAAAAAATCACCCATTATAATTACAAGCACTATCAGGATTACATATATACACACACACACATAAAATGGTTAAGAAAAACCACGTTAAGAAAACACTTTCATTACAGAACAAATAAAATTAAAAAGGAACGTGTACAAATTTCTTTCCTTCGAATTTTAGCATTATTGTAGATGAAACTTTAAATGTTAATGTTTGTATGTGCGATACAGAATGTAGGAGTAACAGTGTATCAGTTTAAGTTTATAACGCCATATTGCAGCATTTTTTGTAAATGAACATTTATTTTTATGAGAGTCATAAAAAACTAATACTAGCAAAACAAACTATTCAGCTACACTCTCCTCACTTACTCTCTCTCTCCCCCTTGCTTTCATTCTTCCTTATGCACGCACACATAAGATAATATAAAAAATTAAAGCTTGATGCCACGCACAACACACATTGTTATGTTGAATATGAAAACAAGTTTTTAAACCAATGTGGCTGATTTTAAATTCAACTACAAGCTGGCTTTTATTTAATTTCTTTGCATTTAAATGTACAAAATGAAAAGTACAAAAATGAGAAGTTTCAATGCTAAAAATCCTAGTCCTAAGTAACTATCCTTTCCATCCCAGATTTCTGTTCGTTCAAAACATAACGAATTTGTTAATCCACCCTTGTATTTGAACTATATCTCGTTATTCCGCGATGTTAGAATTGTGTTTTGTTTCTTTTGACTAAGTTTAACAAGAAAAATTATTACTGCGTTGATATGCGTCAATATGCGTCATCATGCGTTGACATGTGTTTTAGTCTAATAGGGACTTGGAAACATTCAAAATCGGATGTTTTTTAATTTCTTTTCTAAAGTAACTAGAAAACAAAGTTTCAGCCCACTATTGTTAACATTTCTGCTGTTTTTCCGAATCATTACAACTCTTGCTCAGGAGTATTTATTAGCCCATAACTATTCGACAACCATATATACACATACTTCTTTCCTTTTTTTCCTTATGAGGGGCCAGGGCCACAAAAATCCCTTTGCATACCTACATATATAATTGCTCATTGCAAAGTGCAATGTTTGGTTCAGAGGCATAATTGGGCCATTTTCCTTCGAAAATGAGCAAGGAGTGGTCGTTACTGTCAATGGCGATCGTTATCGGGCAATGTTGAACAAATTTTTGTTCACAAGAAATGTAAGAGGAGGATATTGGCAACATTTGGTTTCAACAGGACGGTGCTTCGTGCCACACAGCCGAAGCTCCACCATCGATGTTTTGCGCCCTGTTTTTGAAGATCGCATTATCAGCCGCAGAGCTGATGTCGTTTGGCAACCTCGGAGCTGCAATTTGACACCGTTGGACTATTATTTGTGGGGTGCCGTCAAAGATAAGCTTTACGCTGACAAGAAGAGACAATTGACGCTTTAAAGGACAATATTCGTGAAGCTATTGGTGAAATACAGCTGCACACAATCGATAATATGCTTAAAAATTGGACTGATCGTGTAGGCTACTGCATGGCCAGCCGAGGCAACCATTTGAATGAAATTATTTTCCATTATTAACCGGAATGATTGTACTTTCAAATAAAAAAAGAAATTTGAGAAAATATTCAGTAGTTTTTTTTAAAGCATTTAAAAAAAGTTATTAGGCGGACCCTTTAGTATTGTTTAAGGTCCGCAAAGGTGACGAGTTCTTTTCCAATTTGGTATTTTCTTTGCTTTTAAATTTTTGGTTTGTATTTTGAAATTTTTACCCAAAATTATCATGTTGATGTACGTACAACTGATGATTATGGCTCTTATCTTAATTAAGATTATGGCTTTTGTGGCAAAACAAAGCAAAAAAGGTGCTGTTATTTGAATAACAATTAATGGCGATAATAGAGAAGAGTAAAGATAGTCGTTTGTTTCATTAATTTTATCAGACATTAGGATTTTATTATAATTTTCGTCTGTAACATGAGTTTCTCATTACAAAGACTACCATCTAATTTAATAACAAATAAACGATAATAATAGAAACAAAATAATTTTTTGTGGCCCATATGATCCTTTGTTCTACCCTGTGTGAGGTAAGCCGCCCTGAGCTCCGCATGAAACCAGCCAGTTTCCTTAGTGGCACGTTCGCCGACATGCCCAGATCTTTAAACATTCTATCACCCAAAAACCGATGTCATTTCTTCTGAATTGCAGGGCACTCGCCTTACCTCGTTGTACCGATTCCGTTTCCTCCACAGTTATTCTGCAGTAATTCTGGTCAGGCCAGCCGAGACTGTCAGTGAAACAGAAATAATTTTTACTTCTTGAAGTTTTTGCTTTCCTTAATTATTATTCAACTATTTAAACTATAACACAGCACTATACTTAAGTCCCATAAAATGTGAAAGAAATTTATGAACGGACCACACATCCGTAATAAAGTTAAATTGAGGTGAAAATAGGTTCAAGACGTAATTGTCACTATCACAGTAAACATACATACTTACTTACTTAATTGGCCATTAACAACCCGATTAAGGGCTTTCGGCCTACTGCAACACATCCTTCCAGGCACCTTTGCTTTTTGCGCGCCTACGCTAGTCGGTCACACCAATCGAAGAGAGGGCGGCTTCGGGCCTCGATTTGGTCCTCTTCACCGACTTCCGCAGATCCCCGCATCAAATACCCGTCTAGGCGGAGCATTCTCCTCCATTCGAAAGACATGGCCGAGCCGGTGCAACCGCTGGATATTAATAAGCTGCACAACGTCTATGTCGTTGAGGAGCTCATACAGCCCACTGTTGGATCGAATGTGGAAATCATCGCTAACTCGCACTGGATCTAAGATCTTACGTAGTACTTTTCTCTCGAACACTCTCAAGGCTGCTGCATCAGTGCTTAATAGGGGCCATGCCTCTGCGCCATAAAGAAGTACAGGTAGAATAAGCGTTGTAGAGTATTAATTTTGTCGTACGAGAGAGGTCTCTGCTACTCAATTGCCTATTGATACTCTAGTAGCACCTGTTGGCAAGAGTGATCCTGCGCTTGATCTCCAGACTGACATCATTGTTGGTGGTAACGGCGGAGGCAAGATAAATAAATTCCTTGACTATATGGAAAGTATAGTTCTCGGCCGTAATCTGGGATTCAATACGCCGCACGCCTTTGGTTGTCGATAACATATACTTTGTTTTGCCCTCATTTACTGCCAAATCCATCTTAGTACACTCCCGTTCAATAGCACTAAAGGCAGCAGTAACATCTCGCTTGGTGCGCCCTGTAGACTTTTTTGGAGAATAGTCCCATTGCGATACACTCCTGCCTTTCGCAGAACACTCTCCATGACGAAGTTGAAGAGGTCGCATGATAAGGCGTCGCCTTGTCTGAAACCTCAAACAATTTAAAAATGTTCGGAGAGGTCCATTCCTACCTTGACGGAGCTACAGGAATTGCTCAACGTCATTCTGCATAGCCTTATCAGCTTACCGAGCTCAGACATTGCGGCAAAAACATGATCCCTTATGGAGCTATCGAAGGCTGCCCTATAGTCGCCAAAAAGATGGTATGTCGACTTGTTTTTCGTGGGTCTTTTCCAGGATTTGGCGTAGTGTGAATATCTGGTCAATGGTGAACTTGCCAGATATGAAGCCGCACTGATAAGGTCCAATCAGTGTTTTGACGAGTGCCTTCAGTCGTTTACACAATATTTTGTAAATATGGCAAACAAAACATACTGCTGACATAAATATGCATAGATTTGTTCCTATATATACATATCCCTTCAGTCAGGATTACGACTTAGCTTCTCATACGAGCATTTGTTGCCACAGTCCCAGTTTATGGTCCCCCTTTAGACCGTATATCCATTTAATTTCGTGTATATTTATTCCCGTACAACAAAAAACCCCCAATAAACAAATTAAGTTCACTAAAGTGTCGTCCAAATTCGTGAATTTATCCCAGTCCCTGTATCATTATGATTTGGTCAAAGTGGGTATAAATCCGAACAACTTAAGCATTAAACTCCACATTTATTAAAAACTTGCCAACAGTAATGACATTCTGTTTGATTTTTACATCAAAGCTGCGAAAATCTTTCCTAGTGTAGGCACAGAAACTTAATCTATGGTAGGCAACTAACTAGGAATACTAAAACGATGAACCTAGCTTCTCTCATGACTTAGGTTGCGAGTGTTAATTTTATACATAAGTGGCGGGACAAGAGATCAGCAATGAATCGTTTTTTTTTTTTTGCTACTCATAAGCACTCATGAAATTTTCAATATAAGGGAGTCAACAATACAGAAATTTAACTACTCTGATTTATTCGTACTCACCACAACGTTGATTTATAAGTATGAGTAAAATGAGTATAAGTACAACTCATACCATTCAGAATATGTTTGATTCAAACGCCTCCTCATTCAGATTCATAAATTTAGAAAAATGCTTATAATACTCATAAATGATTGGAGTGATTCGAATCATTCATCAAAATTTTCAATCTTAGTTGTTGTTGCATTTACAAAGACAGAATAAGGAAAAAGACAAAGACAGCAAGCAAAGCAAACACACAACCTTCTAGTGAGTATGGTAGTGTTCTTATGTGAATCACACTTATTTTGTAATTCTTGTAAATGTTGAGTAATGGAAAGTCGAAATCAACAACATCATACGCTTTGTTAAGTATGAGTATGATGAGTATTTCAAACTTTGAATATGAGCAGTATGAGTATAATGAAGTCGCCGTGGTTTAATAGGTAGTGTGTTGGTTTATTAGACGTAAAGCCCGGGATCGTATAACAGGTCAGGCATCAAAACAAAATATGAAAAAAAATATTTCTCCGGCGATTTCTTCTCAGCAGATTTCTAGCAAAAACTCTGAGAGTAAATAAAACCTGCCATGAAAAAGTTTCTCAAAAACTTCGTTCGGAGTGGACGTCAAACTGTAGGTCCCGCCACTCACGTATAAAATTATACGACGTGAGTGGTGTGAAAAGCTAGGCCGTAATCCTGACTGAAGGGTTGTAATGGCAAAATATGTGTGTATGTATGTATGAGTATGATATTAAAATAAGTATAAATGCGCATAAGTATCAGAAATTATGAGTATTGTCCGATTCTACTCATCTTTTTGAATACTCATTGCTGATCTCTGGGCGGGATCTGCAGTTTAAAATCAACTCCGAACGACAGATTTTTGAGAAACATTTTCATGGCAATTTTATTTACTTCCAGATTTCTTGCACAGAGCTTTGCTGAGAGGCAGTCGTCAAAGAAATAATATTTTCGTACTTCGTTTGAACCGTGGTTTCACACTACTTAGTAGACTATGGGGACTATTATTAAAACGATGCTTTGGAATATATTTTTCTTCTTTATTTTCGAACATTGAGCAAAGCACTAAGTCGCTGTCATGGGTTAATTTGATTTTGTTATTTTTCCTTGGAATTTTACTTCCGTTCGTAAGTTGTTGTTGTTTGAAATTATCGTAAATTGTTCGTATAAAAAATTTAATTTTATATCCTATGTTTAGTGGATGTTTTAGTAGATTTTCCTTTTAATTTTCCTACTTTTATTGGCACAATTAAAGAATTTATGACTGCGACGTAATAATAATTAAAATGTTTACATATTGAAATGTTTATTTTCTTAATGCTCAAGCAAAAAGAAAAGAAAACCGTATAAAATAATAATAAATTAAAACATAATATGTCTGTCCTTGTGTTTTTTAATATTATTTTTAATAATTTAAAAGGCCATTATGAAAAAATTCATTTAAGCGTTTTAATTTGTTTAATGTTTAATGGCGATGCCTTTAAACATTTATTTCCCATGCTAGGGATTTTCTTGTTTTTTTCATTTTTATTTCAATTTATTTAAATGAAATGAAAATAATAAATAAAAATCTCTCACAAGGATTCACCTCGATCTGAACGTGTATACATACATACAGTGGACAGCAAAAGTCTTAGTACGGCAATATATTTTGACAAACAAAAAAGTCCCATCAGGCTTAATCCTCTTGCACAAAGTCCCGCTATGACTTTAAGAGAGTATTTAGGAGATCATTTGAAAGAACGGTTACGTAATCGCTAAACCTCAAACAAAAATCAACCGAAAAACTTGCTCATGGTGCCACCAGAAAACTGTAAACAAAACTTGTACATTCAATTCCAAATTGATTTTATGTGTGAGTGCTTGACCTTAAGGGATATTCTACTAAATACAAGGGATGAATACGTTCATATGTTAGGCCTTAGAATTTTAAATTTACTCAGGGTTCTGCTTGGGGGGTACGTATGGAGTCATCTGAAACTTTTTTCTCTTGTTTTATGAAAAACATTAAAAAAATTGTTTGTTTTATAATAAAACAGAAATAAATTAATAAAATAAATACTCGTATATAAACTATAAATTTGTATACAAACTTTTGTTTAAAAATTCATGAAATTGCTAAAATATATTGCCGTACTAAGACTTTTGCTGTCCACTGTATATTGACCATTAAAAAGTGCGGAAAGCATTACTTCAACGCACATACATATACAGCAAATTATCATAATAAACGCTCCACTCGCAAATGATAAAGGATATGCAGAAGAAAAAACATTCGATTTTTTTCTTCTTACAAAAATAAATCAATGTTTTGTTTAGTGGTCGTTAAATGAAATCAAAAGAATTTTTATGGTTTCCTGTTTCAATTCCTACAGTTCTTACCTATAAGCTGTGCAAAAAAAGAAAAATTTAAATGAAAATAAATGCGTATATCGTAGGAAAACATTATTAAGCCGATAATATGCTGTACTTACCCATTATAGTCCTTAAGCTTTAAACAAAGAGCATAAAAACAATGCGTAAATGTGTTAATAAAAATTGTTTTTCCTTCACTGCTATTGTTGTTGTGATTTTTATTGTTGTTGTTTTAAATTTTATTGTTTATCAATGATATGCAATTCATCAGAGGTATTTACGTTAAATCAAGCAATTAATTTTCCTGAGCGGATCAATTTAAATAAAGAAACATGAGAGATTTTCAAAGGAAAGCAGTTAAAAAGATTCAGAAATAGGGTGACCTGGTAGTCTAGTGGGTAGTGTGGGTCGTGGGTTCGATTCCCACCGAGCATATGGTCAGAGTTACTCAGCTTGAATATAATTAAAATATAAATTGTAATTGTATTGTAATTAATAAATAAATAAGTAATAAGATCCAGCTGACCTGGTGTTTCAATCGTGGCCTTACTTTTAATAAGCCAACACTCTACTTACTAGACTACTTAGATTACGCCGTAGTATTCGTTATGATCGACAATAATACAGCAACTCAGTACTCCCTTATAGTCAAATCGATTGCTTGGATGGAAATATCGGAAAACAGCCTCGTCGTTAAATATTAATTTTTTGTGGAAAGATCACTCTTGCCAACAAGTACTACTAATGGTCTCAATAGGCAATTGAGTAGCAGAGACCTCTCTCGTACGACAAAACTAATACTCTACAAGACGCTCATCATCCCCGTGCTTCTTTATGTCGCAGAGGCATGAACCCTTTTAAGTACTGATGCAGCAGCCTTGAGGCTATTCGAGATGAAAGTTATACGCAAGATCTTCACTCCAATGCAAGTTGGCGATGATTTCCGCATACAATTCAACAGTGAGCTGTAAGAACTGTAATCAACTGTAACTATTGTAGTTGCAGCATTAAATAAAATTAATTGTTTTCTTTCCGCTTTTTTTTAACAAATTTACACAATCTCCACCATATTTAAGGCTCTCTTGCAAACTCCTCCTGAAAAATGTAAATAGAAATGTTGATTATTGTAGTTATTGTTGTTTGTGTTAAGTTTGTTGTAAAAAATGTTTTTCATTTAAGCCTGTATTCTTTTTATCAGAATTATTGGCACGAAAACGATGTAGAACAGGAGCAGTTGTAAAAGAAAGGTCGGTTGAATCCATTTGTAGCTGATTGACCTCCACTTTGTAAAGGACTTAAAAGAAAATTTATTTTTCTTTTGCATTTTTGTGGCATTTTATTTTTCTTTTTTTAAATCCTTTTTGTTTGTTTTTGTTGTTGTTTATTTTCAATTTCTTGTTATATATTGGCTCTCTTATTTCATTATTTTTTCTTAGTCCAGTTTCTGCATTTTTATAGTCTTGACTGATTCACGCTGATGGATGGAGAATGGCTACCACTTCGTTTGAATGAACAAATGATTTCCATTAAATTCAAAATCAATTATATTACTTGGAACTAGATTAACACAACAACAACGGTTTACAATAAAAACTAAATAGATCTGAAAAAATCAGGACTGGAGACCTAGCTTCTCACACCACTTACATAAATTGTGCGTGTTAGTTTTATCCAACAATGGCGGGGCCTACAGTTAAAAGCTTCGAGCGACAGATTTTTTTTAAAAACTTTTTCATGGCAATTATTAATTATTTACTCGCAGAGTTTTTATCAAAACTGAGAGGAAGTCGCCTTTTTTCGTATTACGTTTTGCTGGACTTGGGATTTGAACCGTGGCCTCACGTCTAATATGCCAACGCACTACCTACTTGACTACGGCGACTTCAAACATCTGCAATTATTTCACCAAAAGTCGAAAAGATTGCCGACTGGTGCTAAATTGTGTGTCAAGACGGTAGATCGATATTCTGAGGTTCTCTGCGAGATATTCAACTATAGTTGCAATATTTTTAGTTTCAGACCTGTGTAATTTTGCCAGAATCTTGTGCTGCATGGGCTTGTGTCAGTATGTCAAAATCACCACCGCAGTGCTGCTTTAATCAGTGGTTAGGCAAAAAAAAAAATAAAAGTAAAAAGATAATATTTTCTGTTCTTGAGATGTATAGTAAATCATATATAAGTGACCTTTGTAGAATTTTGTTGTTGCTCTTGAAGACTCAAATTAATTCACGAAAACATTTGAAATCAATCTTACAGTTTAATTTTGCAGTTTTCAACTGAAGAAGCTTAAAAACATAAGCCAGACTTGTCAAAACTTTACCTTTGGAGGTCCTAAGTACTGAATAGTATATCCAGCATTCAGATGTTCATTCGAAAAAGGAGTCCCTTCTAATATCATAAAGTAATCGATGTAGAATTTAGCCGCCATAGTCTATTAGGTAATGTGTTGGCTTATTAGACGTGAGGCCACGGTTCAAGCCCCAGGTCAGACTTTTCCAACAAAACGAAATATTTCTTCGATGACTTCCTTTCAGCTCAGATTTCTGGCAAGAAATCTGAAAGTAAATAAAATATTGCCATGAAAAAGTTTCTCAAAAAATCTGTTGTTCGTAATCGACTTTAAAAACTGTAAGTCCCGCCACTCATGTATAAAATTAACGCACTTAACATAAGCGATGTGAGAAGCAAGGTCGTAATCCTGACTGAAGGGTTGTAATGACCAATTATGTATGTATGTGTACGTACTAGAGATCAGCAATGAATCGCTTTTTCGCTACTCATAAGTACTCATGAAATTTTGAATATGAGTGACTCAACAGTATTAAAATCAAACTACTCTGATTCATTCGTACTTAGTGCAACATTGATTTATAAGTACAAGTTGCAATGAGTACAACGTTGACATCAAACTCATAACATTCGAACGATGTTTGATTCATACGATTACTCATTCAGATTCATAAATTTAGAAAAATACTTATAATACTCATAAATGATTCGAGTGATTCGAATCATTCGTCAAAATTTACAGTCTTAGTTGTTGTTGCATTTAAAAAGAAAGAAGAAAGACACATAAACAAAAACGCCAAAGACAACAAGGAGAGCAAACACACAACCTTCATGTAGGTATTGTAGTGTTCGTACGCGAATCATACTTAGTTTGTGCCGAGTCATGGGTATTGTTAAGTATGAGTACGATGAGTACTTCAAATGAATATGAGTAGTATGAGTATGACATTAAAATAAGTATGAATGCGTATAAGTATCAGAAATAAGAAATAAGTATGATTCGAATCTACTCATCGTTTTGAATACTCATTGCTGACCTCTGGTACGTACATATATCGACTTAGAATCGTAGGGTATTATTTGATATAAAAACGTTCAAATATTTTTAAATTTTTTATTTTATTATACCAGGAATCAAGGAATGTTTTGATTTCATTGCCGTTAAAACTTTTCCCTTAAAATATTTCACGTGTCAAGTAATTTTTAAACTTTTTAAAGTATATGGAAATAAATTAAAGATTTTATAACACAACATAAAAAACAGAGAAATAAAATAACATGTGTAGTGAACAAAACACCAATAAACTTTTCTTATAAAAAAAAATCGATGTAGTAAACGAATAAAAAATTTATTAACATGCAAACTAAGAAGACCCCGCTAAAAGTGGAAGTAAGAGAGACAAAACCAATTCTCTTCACACCGACATAAACTGCTTTACAATCACACTCCCTCGATAGTAATGCCAAGGAATAAAAAGAATTGCTCAAATGAAGCTTAAATAATAGATTCGATGACAGATATTCTCAATAAAACCAAGTAAAAGTATATGTAAGTGAGTTAATAAATAAAAGAGAGCCAAGAGTAATTGTGTAAATAAATATGTATATTTATATGAATATACATATATGTGTGTTTATATTTTTCTGTTTTTTAATATTAAAACCCCACTGATGATGGCAGATATTCTTAATAAAACCACGTAAAAGTGTATTCATGTGACTTAATATATAAAGGAGGGGAGACGTACATACATGCAATAAATATGTAAGCCTATAAATGTGTAAATATGTATGTAGATCCGTAAATGTGCGTTCTTTAATATGAAAACCCCTCTGAGATTTATGCAGAATTAATGTTGTTGTCATTAAAGTTGTTTCAGTGTTTGTACGACTTTTTTAATGGCCGCCACGGTACGTGATTAACCGTTGTTAGTATTTGTGAATGTTTATATGTGTGGTCGGATGTGAGTGTGTGTTTTCTTTGTTGAACTTTTATTTATTTTTATTTTTATTTATATTGTTTTCATTTAAATTTTTTATTTCTTTTTGTTTTTTATGGATTTTCTCTGCAAAATTTTTCTGTTTGTATGTCTAAATCGGCATTCACGGTATTTTTTGAGTTTTCTTTCGGTCTCTTTATGGTGTCAGAGTGTTTATGTGTGTATGGGCAGATAAACACAGTATTTTTTGCAAAATTAAAATAAAAACAATCGAATAAAACTATGTTAAATTGAGAAAAAGAGTGGAAGAATTATTTCCTCCGTTTATTATTTATTTATTAAGCCGCTGCTTAAGACTACTCAGGAATTTCTGTTTTAATTTTAATAAAGACTCAATTGTTATTAAATTATGAAACAAAATACAGACGACCCTTCCTAAGGGATCTAGGCCTAGGTAGTAAAGTGTTTAGTGTGGCGTAGTACTACTCCATTACGAGCTACTACTTCTCAAACTCTCTACTTCTCAAAACTCGATCATTTCAAGAAAATAATTGAGCAAGAGTAACGATTGTCTGCAATGAGTTTCTCTCTGACAATGCCACAACAAATGATAGCCGCCTAAAAATATTATTTCATTTGGCTAGGAAATTACGATGCCCTTACTGCATATTCCTGACAACTATTTTTTTCTTGTTGTCTGAAAACTTCTGTCAATAACACAGGCCACAAACTATACTTCTTGAGAGATTTTTTGATGCTCTGAATCCCATAACCCAATACATCAACTCAATTAAATTGCACAGAAATCGTTATTTCTAAGAAAGATTACGTAGAAAATCTAGCATCCAAGAAAATGCTACAGCAGATTAATCACCTGCTTAAATGGCAAAAATTTTTTCATGGATCTAAAACAACTGTGATTTTATATAAAAATTCGGAGATACATGGCAATATCCACAATGCTGAACATTGTGTGATTCTCACCTTAGACTGTCACATAGGCTGCCAAGCCATTGCAGTATATTCCAAGTGGATATAGCGGCAATATCAAAATCTTATTAGACAGACATCTCCAACAAAAACGAAATATGAAAAATTAATTCCTCTCAGCAGATTCCTATCAAAAACGCTGAGAGTAAATAATAATTCCATTAAAAGTTAGCTAGTAAAGTAAAGCTATATGTTCCGACACTCATGTATAAAATTTACGCACACAACTTAAGTGGTCTGACAAACTAGGTTGTAATACTGACTGAAACGTTGCAATAACCAACTATGTATGCATGTAAAGGACAGTTGAGTTGGCAAGCAATATTTAGCCTCCCTTACGCAGCCTTAGAAATGGAAAATAAATTTTTCATTTTAGGAAATGATTTTTACGAAAAAAAACGGTCATTACACTTGTGTAATAACAGAATAATAATCATAAAATGACACATACATACACACACATCAAAAATGAAGCAACGGGTGTCCTGATGGCAGCAGAATTAATTCAATTCAACTCAACCCATATGCCAACTATTTTTAATTCCAAAATATGTTTGCCACAAATATAATGAAAAAAATAACTTAGGAAAATATATTTCTCTGATAAATTTGTATAATTTGTTTAAATATTCAAATTTTCATGTAACATTGCATATACATTGCCACATGCTACACATACCATCATTTTGTTCGTTAATGGCTATCCACATAACCAAAGAATTTGATTTTTAGATCGAAATTTGTGAAGATTTTATTTTAAATTATTTGAATTGCGGTTTATTTCTAACAGCGAAAAACTTTTATTTCATATGTGGTTGGCAAATAGTTGCAACTGTTTATGGGATTCCCACATAAAAAATAATTTTTTATTTTCGATTAAATTTTTAATACAATAAAGCGAAATTAAAAATAATACTTCAGGAATATTGGGTCTCATAAAAAGTGACAGGAGCTTATGTGCGTTGACTCGTATAAAGGGTCCGCCAAATAACATTTTTTTTTGAAAATGCTTTAAAAAAAACTATTGAATATTTTCTCAAGTTTCTTTTTTGTATTTGAAAGCACAATCCTTCCGGTTAATAATGGAAAATAATTTCATTCAAATGGCTGCCTCGGCTGGCCATGCAGTAGCCTACACGATCGGTCCAATTTCTAAGCACATTATCGATTGTGAGCAGCTATATTTCACCATTGGCTTCACGAATATTGTCCTTTAAAGCGTCAATTGTCTCTGGCTTGTCGGCGTAACACTTATCTCTGACGGCACTCCACAAATAATAGTCAAACGGTGTCAAATCGCAGCTCCGAGATGGCCAAGCAACATCAGCTCTGCGGCTGATAATGCGATCTTCAAAAACAGGGCGCAAAACATCGAGTGTAGCTTCGGCTGTGTGGCACGTAGCGCCGTCCTGTTGAAACCAATATCCTCCTTTTCAATTTTTGTGAACAAAAATTCGTTCAACATGGCCCGATAACGATCGCCATTGACTGTAACGGCCACTCCCTGCTCATTTTCGAAGAAAAATGGCCCAAATTGGACCAAAATTCGCCCCAAACAGTGACTCGTTTTGGGTGCGTCGACTGTTCAATGTATTCGTGCGGGTTTTTTGTGCCGCAAATGCGAAAATTTTGCTTGTTTGCATATCCGCCAAAATCAAAATGAGCTTCATCTGAAAAGATGATTCTTTTGCCAAAATCATTTTGCCACATTCTGCAACATTACCATGATTTTCAAAGAAATGTCGTAATATTTCCCAACGTTGTTCAAGCGTATACACAACCATATTCGTTCAGCGGAAGGATAAAAATAATTATCTGTCAAATCAGACATGACCTAAGTATTACCATTCACGAAATAGGCACTAGTTGAAAAAAAACGTTAGATGACGGACCCGATACTAAACATTTCTTCATAGAAAATCAATTTCGATACTATTCCCGTAAGCCACTAGGTTAGATTGTGTTATTATGAGATAAGTTGAGTTCATGTACTGATCGAATTCTACCAAACTCATAGAAGAAGCCGGTCTTCGCAGGGGCTGCTCATGAGTCGTTGCAAGCCTTCAACTTTTTAAATTTTTCGAGTAGCTTTCTATTGTGTTCGCTGTATAAGTTCTATGCTTTGTCAAGAAAAAAACAGTGATTATGTTAGCTACCATTCGATTGCCTTATTTTTTCCATCAAGAGCACTATAAAGACAGCGAAGTAAACAATAGTCGCCAGGTATTTCAAGGAATTTGAACTTGCAGAAAAGTGTAGTAAATTACTGGAAGGTGATCAAATATGAGTATGAATTCCAATATTATAAAGGTTTGATACAACCTTAGGAGTACGTTAGATGGTCACGGAATTTAAGCAAAGAAATAAATTTCTTCTCCTTATGCCAAGCCTAGTAACATTGCATGCACCCTTATACTACCAACTTTCTTATCCACCGGACTAATTCAAAAATCCTACGTCCAGTTACCAATCGAACTTTGTGGTTGCCTTGCCAACTTCATTAGCAGCGCAATTTCTAACGATATCTTTATGTCCCATAAACCCAATAAGGATTACTTTTGAATTATAGGAAATATCTCTGAGTATACCCTGACACTCATGAACAATGATGCACGTCGAAATGTCGTTTGTATAGGACTTGATTGCAGCTACCATTCAACGAGCATTGTGAAGCCTTTTGTATGGCCTTAACATCGGGCTCTATATCTAATACTTTCCAGCCTTACAGCATGTTTATGGTTCAAATAGGGCCAGAATTTAATTGCTTTTAACCTTAGTTCTACCAAAACAGTTCTCTAGTTCAGTAGCAGTTCAAGGAGCTAATTCGGTATAGAAAATAATGCCTTTGTTAGATTGGATCAGAGTGCACTGCCAATTTGGGCAGCTGACTTTCCGGGCGTTGTCTATTAGCCTACAATAGCGATGATATTTAAACAGCATCCAAATGTGAACACAATGAAGCTAATTAGGCTCCAATAGCGCCTGTTAAAGCCTGTTGATGTCAACACGTTTAAGTCCCTAAAACCTTGTGCCAGGATCTGTTGTAAGTTTAAAACAAAATTGTCACTTTGCTTACCACATGCATTAAGTTGTCGCTTCACAATAGTTGGGCTTTCAAAGTAATGAATTGTTTTGTATCAAAAATGGTACCTGAATTGTTGTCTTCTTTGCAGGACTTCGTTAGTTACAATCAACTTATTGTTGCTCGATATTTGTTCATCAGTAGCACCACAGATTAATAAAAAATACGAAGCAAATATTTTCTATTTTCTTGCGATTAATTTGCTTTTTATTATTTATTATTAGTTTTGCAGTTAAATAAGTGATTGATATACAGTTCGAAGCAACACTCTCTGTGAATATGTATTAAGCTGCTGTATTGGATGTAGTGGCTAGGGATGTGTGCTCATTAAGGTATGGTATTTCTCATAACATAATTGGTCATTGCAATCCTTTACTCAGGATTACGACCTAGCTTTCCACACCATTTAGTTTGTGTGTGTTAAATTTATAAATGAACGGCGGGACCTACAGTTTAATGTCGCCTCTGAATGATAGAAGTTTTTGAGAAACTTTTCAATGCAATTTTATTTACTCTTAGAATTTTTTGTCATGATTAATTACAACGTTTCCTATTGCAGTTTGCTTCTGACGTTAAATTAAATTTATATAAAAATGTTCTACAAATAATTTTATCGGGGATCAAATACAACATTATGCTTTAGGCCATGTAGTCTCTAAACAAATTAAAGAAAGGTCAGGGTTATTTACAATTCTCAATGACTCAATTATCTGATGTCTGCTGTTGACAAAATGAATTTTAAGTCTTCATTGAATTTATATGAACAAAACGGAAGATTGCAATTATTTTTGTTTTTTCTTCTCTTCTTTTATTCAATAAAACACATTTTTTTCTGAAAGATTTGTTTTCATTTGTTCAAGGCGTGTAAAATGTGTTGTCCTTTTTCTGTTATCTTTTTCAATGTAATAGGATCGGAAAAGAACTTTTCAATAGGCATCCCAAATAGATAAACAGACTTCAGGCTATTTTTCGAGTCAAAAAAATAAAAGAAATTGAAAGCAGTTGAAAATATAAAGGAAAAGAAAATCTTACATATCTTAAGGCCTTTTATGGTATGAAAAACTAAAAATTGTTAGCCAAGTAGCAACAAAAAGGCAAACGTTTCTAATGAATGATGGAATAAATGCTCAGCCTTCATAAAATTTATTTAAAATCGTTTAAGCGTTGCCAATAACTTTAAACTATGCTGTATGCTATGCTCACTTGGGTTGCAACAACTCCTTATGAATGAAAAACTGAGCTCCTTATCATTGAGAAAACATTTCTTTAGTGTCATACAATATCAAGTTTATTATCCTGCTGTAACTAAAAAAACTCCGAGTGGTTATGGTAGCATGTGTTTACATTGTTTATGTTTATGAGTGAGTGAAAGAGAAAGAGGCATTTAAATCCTGCAGTTTATGACACCAAATATTTAATGATTTAGAAAATTTTGAAAATCACAAGTAAAGGCAAATAAATTATTGAATACAACATACAACACTATATTAGGGAGGTTCAAAATGGAATGCAACATAATGAAAAGTACCTTTTTGTGAAGTGAAGGCACTTTTCGCCAAGTTAAATGTGTGTAGCAGCACTCTATAGTTCTCATTTTCAATTACTAAAAATCAAATATTGACAGACGATACCTATCAGAAGGAACTATAATATGCGAAGTACTTCTCTAAGATGTAACCGTAGCCTAGAAGGTAGTGTGTTCTCTTAATAGACGTAAGGCCGTGGTTCAAACCCCAGGTCCTCTCTGCAGATTTCTAGCAAAAACTCTGAGAGTAAATAAAATTGCCATGATAAAGTTTCTCAAAAATCTGTCGTTCGGATTCAACTTTAAACTGTAGGCCCCACCACTCATGTATAAAATTAACACACACAACATAAGTGGTGTGAGAAACTAGGACGTTGTACAATCGGTTAATTCGACCTCCGGGTACTGTACTTGTCTTAATTGACAAGTACACGTCGTCTAACCTAACCTCACGTAACATAAGTGGTGTGAAAAACTAGGTCGTAACCCTAACTGAAGGGTTGTAATAACCAATTATGTGTGTAAGTACCTTTCTAAAATAGTACTTTTTATATCCCAAGTTAACAAAAACCTGCCCTAAAATTGATTGAATTGTATGAGTATACCTTAGAAGACAATAAACTGTCTAATCGGAGAAAAGCAATTCCCTCCCTGAATAATAAATTGTCTGTTTTCAACCAAATGCTAAAACCTATGAGGACATATGAAGCCCATCGTTTGGTTTGTGCTAGCTAAGCCAACATCGTTATAGTACAGCGGTTTAAAAACAAACTGCTAAGATGTTTTGTAAAAGCATCGTTGTGTATGAGAAACTTAAAATTTTATAGAGACTGCTGCCAAACGAAATCAAAAATTTACAAATAGGAAACTCTGTATTATGAAGATATCCTGTCAATCCAGAAGCATCATCCCTTGCTTATGTTATTGTATGACAGCATACAGTAGACCTTGAAAATTAAAGGCCTCTAGTCTAATTTACAGCAGCAATGCCGTCTGATATTGAATTCACCGTATTTGACACGGAACCGTGGTTCAAACCTCAGCCCAGACATCTCGAACAAAACGAAATATGAAAAAATATTTCTTCGGCGACTACCTCTCAGCATGTTGCTGGCAAAAACTCTGAGAGTACATAGAAAATTGCAATGAAAAATTTTCTCCATAAAATTTGTCCTTCGGAGTCGACTTTAAACTGTAGATAGCACCACTTATATGAGAAGCTAGATTGTTATCCTGACTGAATTGTTGTAAGTAATGTACTCTGACTAACAGGCAAACTTAAATTATATGTTTAAGGCTAAACCCAATAGCTTGGAGTAAACCTCAACACTAGTTCCAGCAACTCATAAATAAAATTAACACGCACACAACATGGTTGATGTAGGAAGCTAGGTTGTAATCCTGACTAAATGCATGTATTGAGCAATTATGGATGTAAGTAAGAATCAAAGTACTGCTCTGCCAATGCGTGCCCTATCGATGAAAACAAATAGTATTCAGCTCCCAGCCTAATGCTTTGATATCATCACGAATCAACCTTGCTTTGTGTCATGTTGCAAAATTACCTTCTTGTGCCTTTTGTCCCATTTTGGTAGTTTTTTGGTAAATGCTTGGTTCAAATTGATTATTTTTGGGGGTAGTGATCTGTATCAACGGTATCGCCAGGTTTTAAGAGTTCGTGGTACAAAAAATCTTTCTGGTGCCAACAGACATACAGTGTTGGAAAAAAAATAATAGAAACGATTACTAGTTCATTATTAAAATGTTGTATACTTTTTCGTTATAATCTTTTATAGTTGGAAATTACTGTCAAATTATTGCTAATGTAACGGGATTTTATTATTTGCTTTCTTTATTGCTTTCTTCTCTTTTAATTTATTAGTTTCCAGGAAAAAGTAAAAAATACGTAATTTAGCTGGAAAAATTAATAGAAACGTTTTTCTAAAACCCTGTTTAAATTTAAAATAAATAAACTTATTACATGAAATGTTTAGAAGTGGTAAAAACTGAGTGAAAATACCTTTTTTTGACCATTTGTAAAATTTTCGGGTTGAGTGTGTGTTTTAAATCTTTCAAAAAATGAGTCGAGGTGTTCATACCACTGATGCTGAAAGAAATGTTATCCTTAAGTTAAAATCTGATGGCTTATCACTTGGAAAAATAGCCCACATAATGAAGTGTTCTAAACATAAAGTATTTAAGTGATTCACTATACACGCGTTTTGATGAAATTTTAGTACGTCATTCCAAAAAAAAATTTTTTGAATCATCTAATGGGCTTAAAAATATACTAGATGCTCCAGTAACAAGCAGTACTATAAGAAATATGCTCGAAGTCCAAGGTCAGTACCTCTTTTAAGTAAAACAAAAATATACAAAAAAGGTTACAATTTGCCAGATAACACCAAAAAATTTGGAACAAAGTGCTCCATCAGACGGAAAATGTTTTGTACGTCGCCCTGCCAATAAAGAGTTTGATCCAAAATGCACAAAAAAGACAGTCAAACAGGGTTGCGGGTCCCTAATGATATGGGGATGCTTTCAACGTTTTTTGATGCGTTTCTATTATTTTTTCCAACATTGTACATCATTTTCTTCTTCTGAAATCGATCTGGTTTTTCAGCCGCAGTTAACGTTTGTCCCGGATTAATTCATAATTTTTGCCGTTTTAGATTTTGAAAATTAATCCACTTTTCATCGCCAGTAACAATTCGATGTAACACTGATCGTGTCTTTGAAACAAAATTTCTCAAGAGATTTTTCGGTTTTGCATCTGTTTAATCACTCAATTCATGAGACATCCATTTTGCGGACTATTGGATATTTCACATAGCTTTTAAACAATCAGAAAATGTTTTTTGTGCGATATTTACCACCTCTGACATTTCTTTCTGCTTCGAAAGTGTCATCATCATTCAATATTGTTTGCAATTGTTTTAACTTTTTTTGTTGTCTTCCAGGTTCTTGATTTCTCATTACAAAATGCTTATCTCTGAACCATCGAAATCATTTTCTGCATGTTGCTTCTGATAGACTTTGACCAGCATATGGCCCGTCAAGCACTCGATCACCAAACCTCACTTAAGCTCGCATAACCGCCCGTTGTGACGCCAAAGGTAAGCGCAGTTCCTGTATTGACCGAATTAAACCAAGCTAGGTCAGCACAACGGCTACACATTAAAAAACGACCACCCTATGCTGGAAAACCCTCCGGAAAGTTTAATAACATACATACATACCTAAACACATACATACATAATTGGACATTACAACCCTTCAGTCAGGATTACGACCTAATTTTTCACACAACTTATGTTGTGTGTGTTAGTTTTATACATGAGTGTGTTGCGGGACCTACAGTTTAAAGTCGACTTCGAACGACAGATTTTTTTTTGGGAAACTTTTCATTTCGGTTTTATTTACTCTCAGAATTTTTGCCAGAAATCTGCTGAGAGGAAGTCGCCGAAGAAATACTTTTTGTATTTTGTTTTGATGTCTGGCCTTTGGCTATAGGTTTAATAATCCAACACACTACCTACTGGAACACGGCAGTTTAATAAACGAAGCCATATTCTTGACATCGGTGGATGATAACTCCGTCAAGCTGACAAGAAATGGAGCACCAAGTAACCTATATCTGCACCTCGTAAGAGATGGGCATTGACAAAGAAAATCGATAACAGCTGCCTCCTCTTCAGCATATCTACACCCAAGGCAGAAAGGCAGAAGTCATTAGACTGGAACTGCAGCCTTTCTGTGTGTCTTCCCATAACGTAAGTCGATGAAGGTCTGCAGCACTTTTCTTCAAATGAAAACAAAAAATTAATGCTTCCCGCAAATCATCATTTTCTGGTACAAAATTCGCCATCCACGTTATTCACTGATTTATTCACTAAATATGTTGACAGATTTTATCGCCAACAAAAAATTAAGGCACTTTCATAATAAATATTCCATACTGAGACATTTGTCTCTGAACGCTCACTTCATACTGTAGTTAGAAACTAAACAACTTTTTTTAATTTTTCCATTTATTTCAAGCTATCATAATTGATTTTTTTTTGAATTCTTATCAACTTTTGAAGATTTTAAAATTTTATACCCCAATAATGGTGTATTTCTATCTTTTGTTAAATCCCTAATATTAAAGCATGTGTAATACGATATCACATACTGCTTTGAGAGTCACATAAACACTTGAACTTTAAGATTATTTTATAGATTTGTATACAAAACATATAGAAAGTATACTTAAGGTATACATAATGCATGAACACATGTTTATAATCGTATAAGACAGTGTGAAATTTATGTAAAATTTATGTACTGATTCAGCATAAAGGACATGTATAGAAATCGTAAATATCCAGTAAAACTATTGTAATTTATGCCACATTGATTGGGCCGACAAATGCTTGTACATAATGTAATGCAAACTTTATTTGGATTCATAAAACCAATAATTAATTCAGCAGATTCATGGTAAAAACATATACAAGTGCATACATAAGTGCGTATGCAAATAAAAATACATCCTAAATAATATAGGGTTATCCATTTTGTGGTTTCAAAAGTAAACGTAAATAAAACACATATAAAATATTATTTTCATGATATTTCTTTTTCTTTTATTGTAAAGTTTGAACGTTGACATTATGTGTGAAACACTACATCATTTAAATGACCTCCACGCGAAGTGTTGCAAGCATTGATTCTTTGAGGTAATTTTCGACCACTTTTTGATACATATTGGGCGGTATCTCAGCCATAACTTGACGAATGTTGTTGCTCAAGAGTTGAAGGTTTATCTGCATCTTTCGCGTAGCCCCACAAAAAAAAGTCTAATGGTGTCAGATCGCATGATCTTGGTGGCCAGTTGATATCGGCTCGACGAGAAATTACGCGGCCAGGAAATGTCTCTTGCAATAAAACCATATTCGCTCGAGTTGTGTGGCATGTGGCACCGTCTTGTTGAAACCACATATTCTCCAAGACGTATTCTTCAATATCAGGCAAAAATATGTCAGTTATCATATGACCATAACGCTCCGAATTGACGATGACAGTCGTTCCATCGTCGTTTTCGAAGAAGCAAGGTCCAATCACATCTTCGGACCAAAGTGAGCACCAAACAGTGACTTTTTCTGGATGTAATGACTTCTCTTCAATTACTTGAGGATTCTTAGAACCCCAAATACGACAATTTTGTTTATTAACATACCCACCGAGTGTGAAATGTGCTTCATCGCTGAAGAAAATTTTGTTCGATACGTGACTGTGGCAGAATCACCATTTTTGTAGTAGGTTTTGATAATTTTTATGTGTTGTGTGATAGTTAAGCGATCCATTTTCATTAAAGTCAAAAATTTGTTTCACAACTTAGTTTGACAGATGTCGTATTACAGTCCCATACTTTTGAAACCACTAAATGGATGACCCTATACAATGACAGACTTTGTATATATATGTATATGTACGCATACAGATATATGCTGCGTATGATATAATTAATGTATGTCATCAGTTTAGTTTTCCTTGTACCAAATAATCCGTTTTCTGGTACTTAAAATATAATTTATTTTCCACAATTATAAAGTTCAGCTTTAGGAGGGTATTACAATTGCTTTTCTTTCCAAAACATGTAATCAGATGAACTTATTTGTTCAATTATTTCTTAGTGTAGACATACATACTACATATAATGGTCAAAATTATGCATTTAAGTGTTTCATTTGTTTTTAATTAATTTTTATTTAATAGGAAACTAATCATACTCTGATGATTCTTATGAGAAACAAATATAAAATAAACAAGCAAAATGTCCACATATTTTTGAGCGTTTAAGATTTAATATCATACGTACACACATACAGTGGACAGCAAAAGTCTTAGTACAGCAATATATTTTGATAAAAAAAAGTCCCACAGGCTTAATACTCTTGCACAAAGTACTGATATGACTTCTAGAGAGTATTTAGAAGATTATTTGAAAGTTACGATTACGTAATCGCTAACCCTCAAACAGAAGTCAACCGAAAAACGTGTTTATGGTGCCACCAGAAAACACTAAACAAAACTTGTACATTTAATTCCAAATGGGTTAAATGTGTGAGTGCTTGACCTCAACCCTTAAATGCGCAACAACGCCAATTTTCACGAAAAAATATATAAAATGTAAAATTTTAAAAAATAACAACTGCGTACCACGTTTTTTTTTAAATATGTTGTGGTGATTTTTTTTTAAAATAGTGGTTGTATCTTAAAAGATACAATGCGCACTCTCCTATATTTTAATTTTCAAAGAAGAAAATACCAGTGTTTTAATTTGTAAAGGTTTTTTATTTATAAAAATAAATTATAATTCTAAAAACACAGTTAATTCAATTTTAATAAATAAACATATAGAATTAATGTCACTAAGACAAAAAATAGAGTAAAAAAAGTAATTAAAAGTTATGGTATTCATAAAAACAATTTTTTTCAGCGGTCACACACAAATTCACCTTACATTTCAAACAAAACATTTTGGTTTGACCTGAGCATTTGGGCAGCTTACATCTTGCTTTTTTTCCATTGTAATCCAATGATTGATTCCATCTAGCCGGGTATCCTTCGATGGCGCTGGGGCGCTGCATTTGCCTTTCGTCTTTTTTCTTATATTTATTTTTCCAAAGTTTTTCCTCTTAGTGGAATAGTTTTACAGTTATATGAAAACATTGAATCAGCCACTTCCAATTTGAAATCGACTAATCGTATTTTAAATTCTGGTTTATCTTTGTTTATTCTTTTATAAAGGATCCAGGCATTTACACATGTCATGTCAAGAAGGTGGTAAAATACTCTCGTTGTCCACTTACGGCTTTTCATTGCTGTTTTATGCCGGCCTATTGAGCTATCCATCAAGTCTACTCCGCCCATGTGGCAGTTATAATCTTTAACGATTTGTGGACAATGAATACTTTTGATAGTTTTTTCCTTTTTATCAAAGCGTTTTATTGTTAAAGGTTCACTCTCTGTATTATATATATCTACTGGGGGCTAAGTACCAACATAGTTTGAAATAAGATTGACAATTCGATTGTTTTCCATGATAATGTGGTCACATCGATACCGCGTATGTTGGTAACAAATTCCTGACTTGTTCCTCTTTCGAATTTCATCATAATTTTCTCTCCAGGTAGCTTATAATTCTTAATTCTATTGCCTCTAATTGTACCAACAGCCAGAATTCCCTGTGTGCGCAAATATACTATGAGAGGCACTGTTGTATAAAAATTATCAAAGTATATCAAAAAGTTTTGATATCGCGGTACTCCCCGAATAAGTCTTACGACAATGTTTGCTGAGGATTGAAGATCTGGCTCACCATCTGCCAACTTTTCAGTTGCTCCACTATACAGCTCCGCTATACAGCTCTAATTGTATCACATAGTACAAAAAATTTCAAGCCCCATTTTTTTGGTTTGCTTGGTAAATATTGTTTAATATAACTTACGATTTTTGTGGAGCACATTTGCTCATCTACGCTCAATCTGTTTAGTTTCGGTACGGTAGAAAAAGTTCTTTTTAGGGTATCGATAATTGGCCGAATTAGGTAAAGCCTGTCGCGATAGCGATCATTTCGATCAGGCATTTTGCTTTTTTCGTCAAAATGCAAAAACTCCCGAATTTTTTCAAAGCGTTTCAGAGGCATTTGGCTTTGTATTATTTTAACACTTCTGTGGTTGTTTGTATACCAATAGTGTCTGGTGTTTGGAAGTTTGTAGTATGTCATGTAAAAGAGAATTCCTATAAATTTGCGGAGATCGGACACAGTGAAACTAAAAGATTGATCAACACCAGCATATCTTAAAGTTTCCATTACAATGTCTTCTTCTAACGATTGCGGAAATAAATGACACCAAACTTTAAAAGGCGTTTGCAATGCCTTTATATCGTATGAAGGTCACTATCGCCCCAAACTGGACTTGGTTAGCATCAAATTGAAGATGTCCCTTTTCCCATAAAACTCTTTCAAATTCCGATGAATTTGGATTTATAAAAATCTCACTAAACTCGGAAGAAAAAGAGCTCCAATTATTTGTGGGACCAAAGGTAGTATTAGTCTTTGCATTAGAAGTAGAAGGTGTTAAATCCAATGGTTCAAGTACACCTAAATTTGCCTCTGCCGGAACTTCATGATTATTATCATCGTTTATCATTTGTATGAAAGAATCATGTATAGATCCTTCAATATCAAGTTCATCCTCACTATAACTTTCTGTATTATTTTCGTCCTGTATTACTATCATTCAAGGAGTTCCTAGGCGCTCTGGTCTCTTTTTACATGAGTTTGTAACCTGAATTTCATCGTCATCTGAGTCACTGATGTCCGTACTGTCATAAGTAATAACCTCACTATTGCAAAGCAATTCACAAACTTCCTCATCAGTCATATTGACTCCATCAACCTTTCTAAATCCTGACATGACTTTAAAATTCTTTTAGTTAGTTCCAAATTATGAAATCAGTTAAAAAATGTCTGTCGTCTATTGCAAAACTCAAAATAGATAATCATATAAACATAGCAAGATGCCGAACATACAACCTGCTAGTTCAAAGTTCAAAATACATATGAACTTGCACAGTAACACACTACACAATTCAAATAAAACGAATATATAATTCGTAGATGAATGCGCAGTATATCTTAAAAGATACAACCATTAAAAAACGCTCTGTAGCCAAATTTTGAATCAAAAAGCTTTTGTAAACACTTTTTATGCCTAATAAAGTATTTTTACACTATCCTGAATTTTTTCAAATCCTTTATTTATCTCTGCGTAATATTATGCAACATCGAATAACCATTTTTTTATTTTTTAACAAAGTTTAATTTTAAACTTTGAATGTCAATAAATCGCAACTTATGAAGATTTTCTGGAAAGGGCTATTTTTTTCAAATAAGTTATGATGTTCTAAATACATCCATTTATTTTTTTTAATAAATTTGATCCAAAATTGGGCCAATGATGCCTACGCTCCTCAAGCCACACCAAACAGTCACTCGTAATGGATGCATTGGCTTCTGTAGGACCACATGTGGGTATCCTGAGCCCCAAATACGGCAATTTTACATATTAATGTACCCACCAAGATCAAGATGAGCCTCGTCCGAAAAGATGATTTCTTTTTGGGCAAAATCAACATCATCGTGCAGTTTCTCGTTGGCCCAATAAATCACAACGTTGCTCAAGCATAAATCGATTAATTATGTTCAGTGGAGATCTACTGATTTTTGTGACAGAATAGAATGGCATAAGTATTGTCAGATTCGAAATAAGTGGTGGTTGAAATTTAAACCCATAGATGGCCTACCCTATACATTGTTATTGCTGGTTTAATTAGGTTTTATTTTTCTTAATTTTTTAATACAAAAGTTGTATTAAATGATAGTGTTTCTATTTTCTTTCCAGCTCTAATAATCGGATTTGGTCTAAATGTAAAAAATTCATAAGTGATTTGGAAAAACCTCTGTTTATTGTTTTCACTTAATGAAGTTGTCGTGGTCTAGCCTGTGGTTCAACGCCCATATCAGATATCTCGAACATATCGAAATATGAAAAAAACTACTTTTGAGCAACTTCCTCTCAATAGTCTTGTTACAAAAACGCTCAGAGTAATATAAAATTGCCATGAACAAGTTCTTAAAGTTGACATTAAACTGTAGGTCCCACCGCTTATGGATAAAATAATGCACACAACATGGGTGGTGTGCAATGCTAGGTAGTAATCTTGACTAAAGGGTTGAAATGTCTAGTTAAGTAGGTATGCCTTTCCCTAATTAATCTCTACTTGAGACAATGACATACACTAAGCATTGGTCGTAAATAAAAAATATTTTTTACTTACAATTACAATTAATCTTTCATTGAATATTGAAGCACATAATTAACGAGAAACTTGCAGAATTGGCCGCTTCGTAGATAATCCTTTTGGGAAAATAATTTATTTAATATTTATAGCAAATATATAAGAGGTCAGCAATGAGCATTCAAAACGATGAGTAGATTCGAATCATACTCATAATTTCTGATACTTATACGCATTCATACTTATTTTAATATCATACTTATACTACTCATATTCAAAGTTTGAACTACTCATCGTACTCATACTTAACAATACGCATGATGTTATTGATTTGGACTCTCCATGACCCATCGTATACACGAATCACAAAACAAGTATGATTCACGTACGAACACTACAATACTCACTAGAAGGTAGTGTGTCTGCTCTGCTTGCTCTCTTTGTCTTTTTTGTTTATGTTTCTTTCTTCTTTCTTTGTAAATGCAACAACAACTAAGACTGTAAATTTTGACGAATAATTCGATACACTCGAATCATTTTTGAGTATTTTAAGTATTTTTCTAAATTTATGAATCTGAATGAGTAGGCGTATGAATCAAACACAGTTCGAATGTTATGAGTTTGATGTCAACGTTGTACTCATACTCATTCCAACCTGTACTTATAAATCAATGTTGTACTGAGTACGAATGGATCAGAGTACTTGGATTTCAATACTGTTGACTCACTCATACTCAAAATTTCATGAGTACTTATGAGTACCGAAAGAGCGCTTCATTGGTGATCTCTGAAATATATACAATCTCAAGTATAACAGAGTGAACAGTGCTAACTTAACGTCCACTGCTGTAAATGGGTCTACAACTTACTTACTATAATATACACAAATAGATTTACTTCAGCAATAATTTAATTAACTTACTGGAAAATATTTGAAATGTTTCATTACAAATATAAAATTTTTTGGAATCTAAATAAAATATTGACAGAGACATTATCATCGATAAACATACCAAAAATAAATCGATTCACCACTCACTTCACGTACTTATGGTACTCATGCAGTCAACAGTAAATAAAATAAATTTAATTTTAACTGTAACCAATAAAAATTTTATTGAAAATGAAAAATAACAACAACAACAACAACAAAAATAGAGCGCTAGAGAGTGTAAATATAATTCAAATCGTTTCAATTGAAATTCAATAAAAATGAAGTGAAATTTTTCTATACGAACTGGAAAATAAATAAAATTTTACTTTTCATTGAACATTTAATGACTTTTTAAACTTAAAAAAAAACGTTACTGGGAATTATTTGTTGTAAAATAAACAACAAAAAGAAAAAAGTAACTGTTGTTGCTAGTGGCAACGTTACGAGTGTAATGTTTTCCAACATTACTGTTCTCGTTGTTGGTGATGTAAACTTGTTGTAAATGTGCGGTGATTCGTTATTAATTTATGGCAACATTTTTGTTTTATTAGATTGAAATAAACACCCTGTACTCGTATTTATATTAATTGAGTAAGAAGTAAAGAAAAAATTAGAGCAGAAATGTTTACAACTTGAGTACGTGGAAAAAAGTTGACGGGTAATAAAATTAATTAAATTTGTGTTGAAACATGTATTGCAACACATTCTTCCAAGTAAAATGCGAAATTTTCCGTCAGGATAATGATTTGTTACATAAACTTTATGGCAATAAAACAACAGAAATGAATTACGTTTTAGTTTGAGTTTAATGATGATGATTATGGTTTAAATTAAGAAGTAAAAGTTAATATAATACAGAGAAATCGTACAGAAAAAAGAAAATCCATTACATGAAGGCTTGATGCACAATTAAAAGGAACTACTGATCGTTGAAGACATGAGTCTGTCGTTATACTACTTACTTACTTACTTAATTGGCCATTAACAACTCGATTATCGGATTTCGGCCTGATTACACCAATCGATGACAGGTCTTCTTCGACTTGGTCCTTCCAACGCAAACAAGGTAGTCCTCTTAGCCGCCTCTCGCAAATGCCCTTACCGTCCGAGCATCCTCATCTATTCGCAGGACATAGTCGTGCTGGCTTGTCACTGGATTTTAATATGCTGCACAAGGTCCACATCGTTGAGGAGCTCACACAGTTCATTGTTGGTTCGAATGCAAACAACATTACCATCTCACACTGGACAATTACGTAGGACTTTTCACTCGAATACTTTCAAGGCTGCTGTTTCAGTGCTTAATAGTCTCCATGCTTTTGCGCCTTAAAGAAACACGGGATGGATAAACGTCTTGTAGAGTATTAGTTTTGTCGTACGAGAGAGATTTCTATTGCTCAATTGCCTCTTGAGTCCATAGTAGCACCTGTTGGGAAGAGTGATCCTTTGCTTGATCTTCAGACTGACACCATTATTGGTGGTAAAGGCTGAACCAAGATAAATAAATTCCTTGACTATATTGAAAGTATTGTTCTTGGCCGTAATCTGGGATCCAATACGCCGCATGTCTCTGCTTATCAACAACATATGCACTTCGTTTTGCCCACATTTACTACTAGACTACAATAGCACTAAAGGCAACAATAACATCTCGCTTGGTATGCCCAATGATGTCAATGTCGTCAACGTACCCAAGCATCTGGGCACTTTTTTGAAAATTATGCCATTGCGATATAGTCCCACCTTCCGTAGAACACTCTCCATGACGAAGTTGAAGAGGTCGCATGATAAGCGATAACCTTACCTGAAAACTCGCACGGTATGAACAGGTTCGGAAAGGTCCATTCCTACCTTGACATAGCTGCAGAAGTTGCTCAAAGTCATTCTGATGCCTTATCGGATATTGCGGCAAAAACAAGATTCCTTAAGGAGGCTATCGAAGACTGTCTTATAGTTGACAAAAAGCTGGTGTGTGTTGCCTTGTTTTTCATGAGTCTTCTAGTTGGTTTTTATAGCCTTTAATAGGGATCAACCATTTGCTTCGATTA
This sequence comes from Sarcophaga subvicina, assembly GCA_936449025.2. Classification (NCBI taxonomy): domain Eukaryota; kingdom Metazoa; phylum Arthropoda; class Insecta; order Diptera; family Sarcophagidae; genus Sarcophaga; species Sarcophaga subvicina. The sequence continues at coordinate 30,058,784 of OW388084.2, forward strand.
CACGTCTTAAACGTAAAATGAAATGACAAGAGTTAATGACTTCGTCTACGAGCTTCTCATTTCATTTCAAATGACTATTCTTGTTTCCTAAAAGAAATGAAGAAATGTTTCATGAGGAGAGAGACTTGATTCTAACGATTAAATCAAGTAATATGGTAGTATCATAACATACATACATACATATATAATTGGTTATTACAACCCTGCAGTCAGGATTACGACCTAGTTTCTCCACCACAACCACTTATGTTGTGTGTGTTAATTTTATACATGAGTGGTGGGACCTACAAATTAAAGCCGACTCCGAACGACAGATTTTTAAGAAACTCTTCATGGCAATTTTATTTACTTTCAGAGTTTTTGCCAGAAATCTGCTGAGGGGAATTCACCAATGAAATATTTTCTTTATATTTCGTTTTGTTGGAGATTTTTGAACTGAGTCTTGAATCGTGGTCTCACGTCTAATAACCCAACTCGCTACCTACTAGGCTACGGCGACTGAATTGATAAAATTTATTCTGTATCCAAATAGATATCGGGAATAGACATTTTAATGAAGCATACCATACATACATTATCCTGACAACAAGCCTTTTGACGTATAAGTGCACATGACTTATCTTATTATCAAAAGAATGCTAGTGACACTTATAACTGTCATTTGCTAAATATCATATAGGATTTTCAATTAAAACAGAAAGCCATTATACAAGATTACAAATGATATCTTGTTACTCCCCTGTGTTTAACCTGAACTCAACGGTCCCATCTATAAGGAATCTTATTGTGAGATGCCTTTATAACCTCGAGATATTATTGTCGCCAGCATAAGCATTAGGTTGTGATAAGAAGGGGCTGGACGAAGTCCTAATAAAAATTTGGAAGATCTTAATTTTCTAACATAGAATCGTTCGTGATTTCATCCTTCAAACCCAACTATCATTCTTCTTTACCATTAAAGGAAATGGACAAAAATACTTATTTCCAATAGAGAAAGGGCCGCTAAATGTCTACAAGTTTAAGGCACACAAAGTTCAGGTCTGTTTGTCTATCATATTACACACATAATTGGCCATTACAACCCTCTAGTCTGGATTACGGCCTAGCTTCTCACACCACTCATGTTGTGTGCGTTAATTTTACAGAACGACAGATTTTTGAGAATCTTTTTCATGGCAGGTTTATTTACTATCCCAGAGTTTTTGCCAGAAATCTGCTGAGAGGATGTTGCCGAAGAAATATTTTTTTTCATAATTCGTTTTGATGTCTGACCTGGGGTTTGAACCCTGGCTTTACGTCTAATAAGCCAACACACTACCTACTAGACTACGGCGACTTCATGTATCATTACAATCACCTTCGAAACTTTTAAAAGGAATAACAGGTGATAATATATCCTCTTTCCCCCTATCCCTCTTTATTGTCAAGAATAGCTTTTAAAAAATCATAAAGGGTCCGCCAACTAACTTTTTTTTTGAAAATGCTTTAAAAAAACTACTGAATATTTTCTCAAATTTCTTTTTTATTTGAAAGTACAATCCTTCCGGTTAATTAATGGAAAATAATTTCATTCTAATGACTGCCTCGGCTGGCCATGCAGTAGCCTACACCAGAAGATGCCGATTTTGGCAAAAAAATCATCTTTTCAGATGAAACTCATTTTGATCTTGCCGGGTATGTAAACAAGCAAAATTGTCGCGTTTGGGGCACAGAAAACCCGCACGCATACATTGAAAACCGACGCACCCAAAACGAGTCACTGTTTGGTGCGGATTTTGGTCCAGAGGCATAATTGGGCCATTTTTCTTCGAAAATGAGCAAGGAGTGGCCGTTACAGTCAATGGCGATCGTTATCGGGCAATGTTGAACGAATTTTTGTTCACAAAAATTGAAGAGGAAGATATTGGCAACATTTGGTTTCAACAGGACGGCGCTACGTGCCACACAGCTGAAGCTACACTTGATGTTTGTGGGCCGTCACCCACTAAGTCCCCCCCCTCGTCTCGTGGACTTGCTGTTACCCAATGTGAGGTAAGCCCCCTTGTCATGACACGTAGTGGTGGTACCAAACCATCTCGAGCTCCGGATTAAACCGGCCAGTTCCCTGCATGGCGCTTATGTCACTCAAAAGCTGATGAAATCCATCCTTAAGAGCAGGGCAATCGTATAAAACGTGTTATACCGATTCCATTTCCTCCACATCGATGGAGCTACTCAGCGAAACTGTCAATAGCACAGTGTCCCGTAAGAATTACTGTTAGAATTCGAACCGTTCTAGTTCTAGGTTCGCCCGCTTCCTACTGCTGGACACAACAATTTTCAAATTCGACAACCAGGTATGCTGGACCTCCCACAGTTTTTTTAATTCCATGCTGCTTTCTCCAATTTGGAAATGAACTCTTGTAGGGGCTCATACATCTCTCTATTGAATGGGTTGGAACGTAATGAACCTCTACTAAACGATTTTGCAGTCAGATCAATGGAAAAGGTATTCAGTCATTGCCTCGACAACAGGTGTGTACTAACTGATTTACTCCGTAAGCAGGCAGAAACTTTGTGCACTGTATAATTATAGGAGCAATGCCTTCGTGCCTAACCTCATTTGTTTTCAACCTTAGTAAGGAAATTTCATGAGGGGTCACTAAAAAACTTAATTTGTACCCATTATTACAACAAAATTAATGAATCTGCCTTAATATAGTTTTTCATTTAAATGTAGGAATTTAGTCCCACATTTTAGTCATATTTTATTACTGAAAATACCTTTAGAACATCATAATGTCGTCCTTTATAAACCTTTAAATATAATTCTTTAGAGCAATAATGCAATATAAAAATTATTCACAAAATAAATACAACAATATCTACTTTAAAGAAAGTGAAAAACTATATGAATATAAGAAAGTACTTGCATTCTACGTGAGCATTGGCGTTGTTCGTGAAAATTTTAATTTGTTGTGGATTTCAAATCATTTGTTTTTCTTTTACTAGATATTCTACAGGCATGAAGAAAAACTAATTTACATGCTTTCCACTACTATGAAAAAAAATCAACTCATTAAAAACATGTTTGGAACTACTTTTGGGAATTTGAATATATTTTCTCCAACTTAAAACAAACAAGGACGACGTGTGGAAAGGCAAGCAATTTAAAGTTATTTTTTATGTTTTAGTAGGTTCTAGATCCTCTAAATAAAGCCCTCTATGAAATTTAATTGGTTTGTCATATCGTTTACTTATCTGTTTGAAGTCGCCGTAGTCTAGTAGGTAGTGTGTTGGCTTATTATACGTAAATCCAGGGTTCGAGCCCCATGTCAGACATAATAAGAAAATACAAAAAGTATTTCTTCAGCGACTTCCTCTCAGCAGATTTCTGGCAAGAACTCTGAGTGTAAAAAAAAATTGTCATGAAAAGTTTCACAAAAATCTGTCATTCAGAGTCGACTTTAAACTGTAGGACTCGCCACTCATATATAAAATTAACACACACAACATAAGTGGTGTGAGGAACTAGGTCGTAATCCTGACTGAAAGATTGTGATGACCAATTATGTATGCGTATGTATCTGGTCACCAGCTCTACGTTTGCTAAGTTACCTCAACTTTAGTTCCCTCTAAATCCTAGTATTACTGACTTGAGCTGCCTTGACCCGAAACGAGATTCTGTATGCTCCAAAGCAGGGGCAGTAACAGTACTATGAAAATGTGCACAACCTACGCAAGTTTAAAAAACACCAGACCTTTGTTATGAATTGCAATGAAAACATCGCTTGCTGTAGATATACAGCCACACAAAAACCTCTACATATACCGTTTGCTTGCTAATTCTTTTGTGATTTTCTAATAATTTCTAGGTTATAATTTCTTTATATTCGTTTTTGTCTTGAAACATCAACGTCATAAGACCTGTCTTAACTTGATAAAAATCACCGGGGAAAAAGTCTACATACAGCGGTGTATGTATACTTTGTTCTTCTACTGTAGGTTATTTGTCTCTCCATACCTTGTCAGCTTAACGGAGTTATTATCCATTGATGTCAAGAATATGTCTTCGTTTATTAAACTTTCAGGCTAGTTTTCCAGCGTAGGATAGTCATGCTTTCAATGTGCAGCCCTTACGCTAGCGAACTTTGATAATCAAAGCCACCACTTCGACCTAATGTCCTAGTAGTTAAGAACTGGTGTAACATATATTGTGAGTGTCCGAAATTGGCAAGAAAGCAGCTGAAATTTTTTGATGTGTTCTTCGCTCACGGCTTATGCAACATAGCTCACATTAGTTATGACTCACATGGAAGAAGAATAGTGTTTGTAACTTTATTAAATGAGAATCACTTATTTTAATGGCACTAAAATAGTACAAAGTGCTTATTCTCTACCCTTTTAAGGGGTCAAACTACATCAACCAATACACAACAAACTCCCTCAAATACCTGTATTATTGTCTGTCTAATGTGAGTTTGAACTGAATTTTTATTAATTGAAGTTATGCTAGTATTTTGCTCTTGAGTGTGTTGAGAGTGTTATTTAATATTTTGAATAAAATTTCATTTGATATACAATCAGCATAAAACAAAATGCTAAAAGCACAATTCAATGTCGAATAAATATTATCAATATTAAGCAACGTATTAAAAACACCATGCCAACAATGCAGATATGCACTATGCTTTATATACATATTTAGGGTGTCCTATAAAGAGAGTTAAATTGAAATAATAAATTTAAAATATTATTTATTTTAATGGATAACCTATTCTATAAAACGAGACCATTTAAAACTAAAGGGGTTTCAACTTTTGAAAAAACAACCAAAGAGCAGCGTTAAAATAAATATAAAAGTGGCTGTTTGTTTTTGCAACAGAATCACGCATTTTTATCTGCAAATCAGATTAAAACAGGCCAATGTTACGTGAACAAAAATGAACTGGAAGAAAGTAAGCAAACAAGGCAAATAGAGAACAACAAAATGCACACATCATACGGTACACAGAATTACACACACAAATACGTAGGAAATTATGGGAAGGAAACAAAACAAATATTAAAAATTGGGCAACAATATTAAATAAATGAACGTTAAGCTTATAAAAATAAATAAATTGAAAAAAATACATAAGGCCAGTAGTCTCACCAAATACAAAAAAAATCTGGTTGTCAGAGCATTGAAATATTTTTCGAGATTTGGTTCATAGCTTTTTAATTACGTTTTCGTATTTCTGATGTGTCAATAACTGGCAACAAAATAAAAGTTGCACAAACACAATGAAATAAATTGCTTTAACATTGCAACAGAATGCAAAGAAAAAGTTTTTTAATTTTCTGAAATTAAACGTGAGGAATAATTTTAAAGAATATAAAAATAAAAGTTTTAGTAGTTTTATTTAAATACTTTAATTACTATCTTTAAACATTTTTCTTTAATTTTTTTTATTCTTTTATTTTCTTTTTACTTTCATCATCAACACCTCATAATTATTTGGCTTTTTACAGGCTAATTAAGCCCGTAAATACTGATTGCAGACATCATTTCCCTCATTTTTCCCTCTTCCCCTTAATAATTTTTACCACTTTTACATATTTATTTATAAATATTTCATGTGTTTATATAAGAAGTGTGTTTGTGTGTTATTGCTGTTGAAATGCTTGAAATCATTTTCCCATACTTAAAATATGCTGAAGATTTTCAATTGCATACAGCCAATGCTTTCGTTTCCATTTTTTTCTTTTTGTTTTTCGTTGCATGCAACATTTGTATAAGATGCACAGCATAAATTTGCAATTATTCAGGTAGTATTTCTTCACCATTTCTTCATCTTTTCTTTGGTGTTTCTTTTTTCGACTGTTAAATTGATTTTATTACTCAGTAAAGCTGTGGTATAAACAATTTAAAATTTTTTTTGATATTTTTTCTTAAAGAAATTGTGGATTTTTTTACGTTTACAAATACACATAAATACATACACTATATATGTACAAGGTCTTTCAAGTTTGGATTTCGTTTAAAGACTTTCTTGTTTGTTTTTAAATTTTTAATGAGTAGATGATTAGGACGTGAAGAGCTTTCGCACACCAATAACGTTTTCAGTATGATACCCGCGTAACCATATGTTTCTTAAATTTCCATTGGTCCATAGGCATCCAACCATTGCTATTCTACTCCGCACTCGATTTTGGATTATATGGGGTGGGCCAACTATCGGTTTAAATTTGAACCATCGGTTATTTCAATTCTGCCAATACTTATGCCATTCTATTCAGTCATAAAATTCAGTATTTTATATCCACTGAACGTAATGAATCGATTTACTCTTATGCAACGTTAAGATTTATTGAGCCAACCAGAAACACGATGATGTCGAAAAAAAATCATCTTTTCGGATGAAACTTATTTTTATCTTGGTGTGTACGTTAATAAAGAAAATTGCCGTATTTGGGGCTCAAAATAGCCTCTCGTGGTCTTATAGAAGCCAATGCACCCATTACGAGTGACTGCTTGGTGTGGTTTGTGCAGCAGAGGCGTCATTGGCGCACATTTCATTCCGAATGGATACTGTCAATGGAGAAACCTATCTCAACATGATAACCGATTTTTTTGTACCGCTCTTCATGGTATTGATGTGAAGAATGTTTGATTTTAACAGAATGGTGCAACTTGCCACACGTCTTATGCCACAATCGATTTATTACGCCAAACGTGTGATGACCGTTTACTTAGCCGAAGTGGTGATATCAATTGGCCGCCAAGAAGCGACTATTTTCTGTGGGGCGCCGTTAAAGGAAAGTGTTATGCCAACAAACCGGAGACAATTGAGCATTTGAAAGCCAACATTCCTGATGCCATTGCCGAGATACGACCTCACATACTCAAAAAAGTGCAAGAAAATTAGTACGATCGAATGAGTGACTGTGAGGCCAGGCGCGGCAGCCATATGAATGAAACAATATTCCATTTCTAAACGGAACAAATGTACTTCACAACAAACAAATAAATTTCGCAAAATTTGGAACCGGTTTTCTTTTATTGTATCTTTAAATTAAAACTTTTAAATGTCCCACCCTTTATTTATACGTTCCTTCCATGTTAAATTTCAAAATCTTACTTAAGCCTTTGTGGAACGTCTGCATTCACATTCATGGCTACCATCCTGAGTGTAAAACTCCTTTTATGTAATATACTAAGACAACAGGCTTTCTAATAGTTATATCAGGCGTTGTCCTTGGAAATATTGTTGGAATAAAAAATGAAACAATTTATTGTCCTAAATTCAACACTTTATTTAACATTCCTGGACTTTGTGAAGGGTTTTGGTAAGCTTTCATACCAAGTTATGTACAAATTTCTAAAAAGTAATTTGCTGCCTTCCAAAATGTTAGTTGCTTTGTGGTCGAACAAAGTATCGTGTTTCATAATGCCGCTGTACAAAATATATGCAATGTATTCTATTTCAAAATGTCGTCAATGTGTATTTTTAACGCAGTCAAAAAGCAATCAGGCATCGGATTTATAGTTGATGAATTGTTTGGTTACTTTGCATATCTACATAGTTTATACACAGTAGTAGAACTGCATACAAACTTTGTATCGACACATTTTGGAAGGCAGCTATTGTGTTCCGGACAATGTAGCAGTAGTCTAGTAAAGAGCATTTAATCCGATGCTCTTGGTAGAATTAAGCGAACGCTTACGGAACATAACGCAATGTGCGTTAATTGCTAGTATGTGGAAGACAATTAGAACGATTAACTAACCATAATGGAATTTCAATAAGCAGTTGCATTATTTTCATATGCTATGTGAGAACTTATGTTCCCTTGAACGTTCGGCTTATACTATTATTGTAGTGTTGTACAGAAAAACAATGTCAGTTACATGGTTATAGAACTGCATTGCTTAAACCGTCTTACATACATACATACGCAATTGGTCATTACAACTCTTCAGTCCGGATTACAACCTAGTTTATCACATCACTTACGTTGTGTGTGTTCATTTTATCCATGAGTGGCGGGACATGCAGTTTAAAGTCGAAGAACAGACTTCTGAGAAAGTTGTAACGGCAATTTTATTTCACTCACAGCGTTTTTCCGGGAGGAAGACTATAGCGACTTCAAGTCCTATCCATTTCCTTCATTCATAGTAGTAAATAATGTGCGGAGGGACATTTAGAAAAGGCTTAGTACCCAGAGTGCTTTCGGGAACCATTAGTATTCTGTTAACTTGTGACAACAAATGCCAGAATATTTTTTATATATCGTTTTGTTGGAGATGTTTTACCTAGGGTTTGAACTGTGGCTTCACGTCTAATATGCCAAAACATTACCTACTAGATTACGGCGACTACTAAAACTGTCTTAGGTTAGGTTAGGTTAGGTTAGAGGACGTGTACTTGTCAATTAAGACAAGTACAGTACCCGGAGGTCGAATTGACCCATTGTACAACGTCCTAGTTTCTCACACCACTTATGTTGTGTGTGTTAATTTTATACATGAGTGGTGGGCCCTACAGTTTAAATTCGACTCCGAACGACAGATTTTTATTTATTGAGAAACTTTTCATGGCAATTTTTATTTACTCTCAGAGTTTTTGCCAGAAATCTACTGAGAGGAAGTCGCCGAAAAAATATTTTTTGTATTTTGTCTTTGATGCCTGGCCTGGGGCTCGAACCCAGGCTTTTGCGTCTAATAAGCCAACACACTACCTACTAGTCTACGGCGACTTCAACTGTCTTAGGCAGTCTTATTACAAAAGTGTGGATATGACTAATTGATCAATTTGTGAGGATCGTCAACTTGTATTATGGGTTGCGTATGGTTTTGTTGGCGACAACTAAGGTCGAATTAAGGATCAGGTCTTTAAAAAAAAAAACAATAAATAACGAAACCGCCTTGCGATGCAATAGTACTCTTGAAGATGTTGTTACTATCATTTATATCCGCTCATTTCGACTCTTATGCCATCAACAAGAGAATTGAAAAGGAAAAGCATGCGTATTAAGTGCTTAATTCAGTATGGAGTTGCTCCAAATTCACTACCGGGGCAAACGGCCAAATATTCAGTACCACTAGCATGTCCATAAAGTAGTATGCATGTGGGATATGAAATGATGCATCATATGGTGATTGTTTAAGAAAATATAGAGCAGCGCCTAGACAATGTACGAATTTTTGCTGCGTCTTATAACCACGAATTGTCTTATTGAATTGCTATTTTATTGCTCATAAAGCTATACAAGAATTTTGTGAAGGATCATCTAATTTTGTGTATTATTTTGCTACTTTTTGTACACATTTATCGTTCACTGTATCACTCATACGTTTATAGACATTGCCATATTGTGCTGATCCTGTGCAGTTTGTATTTGACATGTAAATTCGTATTTTTCTACATTTCGACAAGGAAGAAAAATCGGAAAACGAAATATGTAAGCGGAAGAAGAAAAATATTTCTTAACAATTTCCATTTCTATCATACATATGAACATATACACTTTTTAATAAAACCAAATTCAAATTATTTTCTATTCTCTTTCATTTCCAATTCAATATGGGGGTACGAATAATTTTATGAACTGCCAACAATTCAAATTCCAATGAAAATTTAAACTCGTCAGTGGTGTAGTACTAATAAGACTTCAAAATATCAATGTCATCAGTTTGACATGAATTGGATTTAAACGAAAAGAAAAGAAAAAACGAATATTTTTACCATTTTACGTGTAATGGCACACATAATCGAATTATAGGGCGAATGTTTCAGTTGTGTAGGAGTAAAACTGAAAAGGAATACCAATATTCTTTACAAACCCTGTGTATAATGAAATTCATTTTCATTATGAATTAAACTTTGTCTTCTTAGGGCTTCATTTAACGAAATTATTTCACTCTTATGATCCATCATTATGTACAACGCTTCTACACATATTGATTGTGTGATAATCATGCACAGAATTTAGCTGTTCATTCATCCTTTCAATGAATTTTCTTAAATTACATCAACTAATTGCAATCAATCAATTAGAAAACACAAAAACAGGCAAATAAAAGCCATAAATTAGTGTAAAACATTTATTTCAATTTATATAAAATTATACATTCTATAACGAGGGTTGGCTTGAGTTTGGCAAAGAAAAATTAACATTTTTATTATATTCCACCTTTGAAACTCACTTTTGTATTTATTGGCTAAAGAAAGTTTCATTTATTTTTAAAATATGTTTTAATTTCGTACTCATTTATATGCAATAGCAATTTCTAACATGTTACGAATCACTAACAGGAAAATATATTTAAGTGTTGGAACTAGAAATTCTTTTCAGTTAAGGATAAAATTGTATACCCGTAGCAACAATTCAATAAAATTTTCGAATCTTTTAGGAAACATAAGTCAAACCCGCCGTAGATCCCGCCACTCATATATAAAATTAACACACACAACATAAGTGTTGTGAGAAGCTAGGTTGTAATTCTGACTGAAAGATTGTAATGGCCAATGATGTATGTATGTATGTATGATAGCCATCTTAAACAATGTGCTCTGTAGGAATGTACTTTGTTGTTATGTAGGAAAACTTTAGTTATTGTGTCCTAATCTATATCAGAAGTTTGCGATGTCTGTGACCTTGCTGAACGTTGAAATCGCCTTTGTCTAGTAGGTAGTGTGTTGTCTTATTAGACGCCAGCCCGTTCTTCAAAACATCTCGAGCAAAACGAAAAATGAAAAGTATTTATTTTGGTGTCTTCCTCTCGGCAGACTACTAGCAAAAATCTGGAAGTAAAATGAAATTGCCATGAAAAGTTTCTCAAAGGTCGTTCATAGATAAATTTAATACACACGCCAAGTGTAATGTGAGAAGCTAGGTCGTAATCCTGACTGAGGGGTTGTGATGACCAATTATGTATGTATGTATGCACTTTGGGCCAGAAGAAGGCTTAATTCACTCAACTGAGATGCATAATCTTAATATACGCTTTAAGCAGTTGAACTGTGGATATTTTTTGATGACTATAAAGGATTTGTCTTTGAGATCCGAATTAAAATTTCTATAAAAACCCTGAAGTCGCCGCAGTCTAGTAGGTAGTGTGTTGGCTTATTAGATGTAAGGCCACGGTTCAAACCTCAGGTCAGACATCAAAACGAAATTTGAAAAAATATTTATTCGGCGACTTCCTCTCAGCAGATTTCTGGCAAAAATTGCCATGAAAAGTTTCTCAAAAATCTGTCATTCGGAATCGGCTTTAAACTGTAGGTCTCGCCACGCATGTATAAAATTAACACAACATAAGTGGTTTGAGCAGCTAGACCGTAAGCCTGACTGAAGGGTTGTCATGGCCAATTATGTATGTATGTTATGTATAAAAACCCTCGGTTGTTTTATGTTTCCTTCTCCAGATATATAAAAATCTTTTATAAATGGAAGGGACACCTTTCAGTTCAATTGAAATCAATTTATAATCCCAATCCTACAGATTCGATTCTTCTAATAAAGTAGATTTGAATAGAAAACTAGTTTAGGTATGCTGTAAACACAATAAATGCATCACAGCAAACGCAGTAATATCTAAAAAATAGAATACATGGTTGTCTATTGAAGTGATTATTATAAAGACAACGCGGCAACAAGCAAAGATTCCGCCGCTTTGGTTTTTGGCTAGTTTCTATTTTTATTCGCTGCCAATGAGAGAATTAGTGCTCACAGTAGGAGAATTTTTGTTGGCAATGTGATGTATAATACAATAACATGCATGAAATAGAGGTTTTGACAACGCGATATATGAAATATAACGCAAAAGAAAAATGTTTTAGTGGCACTATTGATACAGGAATTAATGAATTGTTTACTTTTTTATTTTATTTGTTTTGCTTGCCGTTGTCTTTATTATAATTAACGCGCCTGTCGCTTACCTAAGACTGCAATTGCAAAATTGTTGTGGTATCTGCGTTGCGTTTATTGTGTTTGTTGCATTATATTTAAACACAGTGAAAGTTTTTCTTTTAAGGGAATTTATTTGGTTTTCTTACTTTTCTGCCAATAAATTTCAATTTAAAAGATATAAGGCATGCATTACTAAAGAAGTAAAAAATTTTAAAACAGTTCCCATTAACTGTTTAAAAAATTATGTATCATGTTATTGAGAATAAAGTAATTGTCCCTATTATTTCTTCCAACACTGTACATTTGATTCCTATTAATTTTTTTTATTTTCAAGTTGATTGATTTATTGAATTTGCATTTTTCCACAGCAAATATTTCACTAACAAACAGAAAATGAAATTCTAATTGTATAGACAATGATATGTTACAGGATTATAATTGAAACAACACCAACAAAACTTAATCATATATATACATATTTTGAAGAATTCATTTATAAATTCCCTGGAATTAATTCAGATTTAATTGTTCTTGTAATTGTCATTTTCATCATTGCAATCATTCCAAGTAATTACCAGGCTTAGCAAAAAAGTTAACAAATTCTATGGTATTACACTACATGACATTACATTATAAATCAAATGTTTTATTACATGAAAATAATACAAATATTTTAAATTTCAAATCACATATTTAGTCGTTAGTAATTTTATTTTTTTTTTCTATCGAATATAATCGTACATACCCTGGCTTAGAAGGCTTACTTACAATAGCAATTAAACAGAATGTCAAACATTCGCTTAACATTAGTGTTTAACTGGTATTGTGGTCAAATAATAATTGTTATCGTTATTTTACATACAGGATACTTAACGTAGTTGTTATTATTATTATTGTCGTTTAATTTTTGTTTCATGTAAAAACCATAGAATAACACTAAATTCTCAAAATATTTTCATATACCGGGTGGGCCATCTATCGGTTTAAATGTGAACCATCCATTATTTCAAATTTGGCAATACTTATGTCATTATATTCTGTCACAACATTCAGTATATTATCTCCATTGAACGTAATGAATCGATTAGCGCTTGAACAACATTGGGATTTATTGGAAATATCTTTTAAAAACAAAGATAATTGGTCGGAAGTTGCGCGAAAATGTCGTAGAAAATTTGGTCGCAGAGAAGGACTAACAGTGCCCGGTATACGGAAGTTTATTGCTAAAGTTCGTGAAACTGGTTTCATTGTTGATGTGCCAAGACGTGAGCATGCGCCGTATAATGTGTAAATTCAAAAATATCGGAGCTGTGGCTGGCTGTGATTTCGTGAAAATCCATCAACTCGTCATCGTTCCCAAGAATTAAACATTTCACACACAAGTTTACGTCGAAATTTCCAAAACATTTTGGATGGAAAGTGGTTTCATTATTGATGCGCCAAGGCGTGAGCGTACTGTACGTAAATATCATCCCTCGTTGCTATCATTATTGCATCAGGCAATTGTTTCCTCTCCTGAGGTTTCTTTTCCTTCTTTTTCCTTTTAGTGACTTTTTGCCACCCTGGGGATCTCGGAGTCCTCGTACTCTGACCGAACGGGTTCATTTCCCGATTCCGCACAGTAGATCTCAGAATCCTTGAGCTCTGCCCGAAAGCGTTCACCTCCAAGGTATTCATATCATTCGTCGTCTTATTTGTAGGTTTATTTTTGTTGTTAATCATATCATTTGGGCCCCAACTCCCGGCCGCTATCCTAATCCATCGTTGTAGACGTCACAAAAGACCCCGTGGTTATCTATGCACAAGCAGGGAGGCCACGCGAGGGTTGACACGTAACCTCAGGTCGACGTAAACCAGGGATTCACATCTGGTCCTACAACACCAACTTAACGGTGATAAATCAGGAACGTACCGACAGACTTGTCATCAGTTTAACGGGGCGGGGGCAATGACAGCATTAGCCCGACAACCATTTCAGCCAGCTATCACACCGTTTACTAAAGTGCCGGAATACTGCCATCGTCAGCCTATATCACCAATTCAAATCCATTTTCCGGTCTACCATAATTACAACATTACCGGGCTCGGTTCTAATGCCCCAATCAAGGGCGTCGTGGTTCGCCGCTTCGGTGGAACTGAGGGAACCACGGAGTCGTTACTTTCCAATTTTTCCATCTCTTGAGGGAATCCCCTGTGGGATGATGCCTAGTTAATGGCGGCATCGATTCGCCAAATCGCAGATAACGTCTTCGGTCACTTGTACCTTTTTGTAGTACGCCTCCGTATCTGCCGCTCTTGGTCGGGGACTGCTTATTGGTTATTCGCAGCTAGCTTACCTGGGATAGGCCGTTCAGTTATCCGCCACCTACTGACCCCCATGGTAGCCTGAAGCTAAGCCCCATGAATATCAAAGCTGTGGCTGAGAGTGTTCGTGAATCCATCAACATCATCTCGCCATCGTTCTCAAGACTTGAACATTTTACGCATTAGTTTGCGTCAAATTTTGCAAAACGACTCGGTACGGACGCATTACAAAGTTCAATTAGTTCAAGAATTGAAGTCGCATGACGATTTTCTTCGTTTTCGCTTCGCTTGATAGCCCAAGCGAAACTGGAACTATCATATTGACTGGACTATCATATTGACTGGACTATCATATTGAGATTGCAAAAAAAAATCATCATTGTGCATGAATCTCATTTTCATTTTGCTGGGTACGTTAATAAGCAAAATTACCATACTTGGGACCCAGAAAATCCACACGTGATCTCACAGAAACCAACGCACCCATTACGAGTGACTGTTTGGTGTGGCTTGTGGATCGTACACATCATTGGTCCATATTTCTTTGAAAATGAGGATGGCGCAACGTTTACGGTCAATGGAGACACCTATCGCACCATTATAAACAATTTTTTTGTACCCGTATGTATGGTCATGAACGATGTTTGGTTTCAACAGGATGCTGTAACTTGCCACACATCTCATGCCACAACCGATTTATCGCAACAAACATTTGATGTCCGTTTAATTAGCCAAAATGGTAATGTCAATTGGCCGCCAAGACACAGTTGGACTATTTTTGTTAGGGGCCGTTAAAGAAAAGTGTTATGTCGACAAATCAGAGACAATTAAGCATTTGAAGGCCAACATCCGTGATGTCATTGCCGAGATATGGCCCCATAAACTCAAAGAAGTGAACCAAAATTGGTCCAATCGAATGAGGTACTGTAAGGCCAGCCGCGGCAGCCATATGAATGAAACAATATTCCATTTCAGACCGGAAAAATTGTATTTCACCACAGAGAAATAATTTCGGCAAAATTTCAAACCGTTTTTGTTTTATTGGATTTTTAAATTTAAACTTTTAAACGGCCCACCCTTTATATATAAATAAGATTTGCATTGGAAAGATTTTTAATTGGGTTCAGAAATAGAAAGGTTTAATTTTTCATATTCCCAGTTGAGTATTTGAAATATCCTCCAAATCACCTATAGTCAAGCTTAAGTATTATATGTAGCCATGCTAGAGTGTTATTAATTAAACAAATTTAAATTGTGTGTGTGGATTTGTGTATATGGAAAGCAAACTAGAAAAACGCTCAAAATTCCACACATTCATGGGTCAGTGACCATATCATAGCAACTACTTCATATACTCTCTACTCAGTTATTTATTCTCAGACTATGCGATGCAATGTACTCAAGTACTCACTTGCGTTTGGCTACAATAATAACAAACACTTCCTAGTACTACCACCACTAACACGGGTTACAATATACAATCCTCCAAAAACAACAACCATCACTGGCAGCCAACAATGCCAATACCGGCATCATCGTCTGCTACTCGGTTATGTTTGCAGACTGACGATGACTGACGACATTGAAGAAGTTCAACAGTAACAAAGTTGGTTACATTACGAGTGCATGAGTGCTTGATAGAACAAACAAAGGATGTTGGCTGCCATACATGCAGTCATACAGAGTAATTCATTTACGGGTGTTCGATTGTCGGTAATTTGGTGTTAAAAACTTTCTGGCACATCATCTTTCAAAATGAATTTCACGAGGGAATTCATACCCTACCACTTGTCTAATTATCGGCTTATTATTGTTATGAATTTCGTAAATATATTCAATTCACACACCTTTTTGTTCTACCCGTTTATTGCATACTGCCTTGTCTTCCTAAAATTTGTGGGTTTACAAATCTAAATAACTATTCACATGTTGTTGTTGCATTTGTTATTATTTATTCTACATGGCAGTCATCAACTGTTACGCTTCTTCTGCCCTGAAATCAAACGGTAGTATAACCAAAGCAAAAACCCAAGACTTTTTATGTTAACAGCAGCCAACATTACATACATGTTGCAGGTACATTGTAATGTAACATGTTGTAGTTTAGCCAAAGGGCAATACCATGTATATGATGTATTGTAGTTACTCTTTACATTGTAATTTATTTATTCGACTTTCTTATGTTGTTGTAAAAGAAGAAGCAGAAGAAGACAATAAATAAAACGCAACATTTCCAAGGTAATTTTCAAAGGCGATGTTTAGAAATGGGTGGCAGTTTTGCTTAGGAAAATTAAGAGACTGTGGATGCGAAAAATACATTTTATTTTTACGTGGAATTCGTGACATGTTTAATGACATTTTCTGGCATAAAAATCTTTAAGAGTGAATAAAATTGCCATGAAAAGTTTTTCAAAAAGAACGCTGACTATTAACTTCATCTGGCTTGAATTGTATGATCTGAACGCCAACGACATATGTATTCTAAGTGACGTGCCACACAGCTCATTCCACATTGGATATTCTATATGAGTGATTAAAGAGCATAGTCATGTCATATAGAGGTGATGAGAACTGGCCATCGAGATCATGCGATTTAATTTTGAAAGACCTTTTACTTTAGGGTGTTCGTAGATGGCAGATGTATGCGAACAGGCCAAAAAACACAGCGGTTCTCAAAACCAAGCCAGATTAGTGTACCAGATTAGTCGAAAAATTCCCATTTGTAACGCACTCCACGGAAAACGTTGCGGACTTTTGAACGATATTGTATTCCACAAATAATGGTATCAATAGATCTCTTAAAGGTCACCTTGTTTTACTAAAATTTTAAGATAGAAAGCACTTAAAATATACCCCATATAAAGGAAAGTACATGAAACTCTCCATACACTGTCCTGGAAGAAGCGTACATTCATGTGTAGCGTTTCTGTAAATAGGAGGATCATTTTTTTAAATTTTTTATAAAATATGTCACTGAGGTGAAATAGGGAGACCCTACGATATGCGCCAATTACAGTGGTATACGCCTTCTCCCTATCGCATATAAGGTTCTTACAGGCGTATTGTGTGAACGACTGAAGCCACTCGTCAAAGCACTGATTGGACCTTATCAGTGCGGCTTCAGACCTGGCAAGTCCACCATCGACCAGATCTTCACACTACGCCAAATCCTGGAAAAGACCCACGAAAAACAAGTCGACACACACCATCTTTTTGCCGACTATAAGGCAGCATTCGATAGCCCCATAAGGGATCGTGTCTTTGCCGCAATGTTTGAGCTCGGTATACCTGCGAAGCTGATAGGGCTATGCAGAATGACGTTGAGCAATTCCTGCGCTGGGTCGGTCATGTCGTTCGGATGGAGGAGGATGTTCCGCGCGGCACGGGTATTTGATGCTGGGATTTGCGGAAGTCGGCCAAGAGGACGACATTGTTTCCGTTGGAAGCACCAAATCGAGGTAGCCCTGTCAGCGATTGGTGTGACCAACTGGCGTAGGCGCGCAAGAAGCAGAGGCGACTGCAAGGATGTGATGTTTCAGGCCGAAATCCGTTAATCGGATTGTTAATGGCCAATTAAGTAAGTAAGTCACTGAGGTGATATTTAATGCAGGACAAAGATACCTAACACTCCATTAGAGCCATAAAAATGTGACTTCAGAAAAAACACGTACCCACAACGAAATAATTTCCTAACCCCTAGACTTAAATGTAATTGAGCACGTGTTGGGAACTCCAAAAACATGAAATTGTTTCCATTGCTCTGTACAACAGTTGCCAAATTTCTAAGCCCCTCCTTAATACTTCAAGTTAAAATGGTAATTTTCTAAATTAAAATTTTCCTTTTCATACAGAAAAAATTTTTTTCAAAACTTTTTATTACAAACTAAATTTTATTTCCTAAAAAATATTCCCCTATTTGAAGCACTTTATGAAATCACTACTGTTATAGACGAGGAAAATGTCTTAATTATAGCAGCAGGAATAGTTTGGATGTTTAAGTGATTTCAGCTGTTGAATCATAATATTCCTGTAGAATGCTGCAAGCAAACAGGAAAAGTTAAACAATGATTAGATTTTCTGCTCCTTGTTTTTAAACTTTTTTAAATGATGTTGTTCAGTTGGTCCATTAAAAAAACAAATGACATCATCATGAAAAACGTAACGTAACTCAAACAAAAAACTGTACTAATTTGATAACAAAAAATAAAAAAAAAGGAAACACCACGGAAACCTGATGCACAAAAACATGTTTCACAGATAAGCTGACTGCAAATATTTAAATTACACTGAAAGAAAAAAGTTTAATGAAATTAAATACAAACAAAAACGTACAAAAGTTCATTGAAATATTTTGATTTAATACGGTTTTAGCATTTTCCTATTCTCTTTACTCTTTTTCTTTGGTTATTAATAAGCCGGAGAGAACATTTTTCAAATCTACAGATGTATGTGTGTTTCGAATCCTAAATTAATTTTTTTTACTAGATTATCACAGTTTTACTCTACATACAGTGGTGGCCTTACAATTAGAAACGACTTAGCAACATGTGTGTTTGTTAATTTGTTTTACAGTTTTCACTGTGTACCTGGGATCAAAGGCTTTGTTTGGAAGACGTCTTACATACGTTTTTCCATCAAATTGGGAAAAATTAAACCTAGATTCATCACTCCAGAGAACTCTGTTCCAGAAACATCGTTTCTAATTATAAGGCCACCACTGTATGTACCGCATTCGCCATAGTCTAGTAGATAGTGTGTTGGCTTATTAGACGTAAAGCCCGGGTTCGTATTCCAGGTCAGACATCAAAACGAAATATGAAAAAAATATTTCTTCGGTGACTACCTCGCAGCAGATTTCAGGCAAATTCTGAGGATAAATAAAATTGTACGTCCTGTCTGGGTAATTCAGTCGTATACTACCATATAATAGCAGGAAAACTAACTGGAAGTAAATGGAGTTCATTGTAGTGACCGCTTGCTAGTAAATTCTAGTTATATTAATTTATGATGGTTACAATGATGCTAGTCTACATGCTTAGATTAATCAACTCGTGTAAAGTAGAGAAACTAGAATTTTTAAATTGCTTGTCGCTGGTAATAAGTATCAAACGAAATGGTATCGAAAATAAAAAAAATTTTAGACCATATTGATAAAATAGAAGAGTTTTCCCATATCCCATCGAAAATGTGAAAATGCAGGCAATCTCAACAGCTTTGGCCATTATTTAAAGGAATATAAAGCGAAAAATATTATTGTCGTCTGCAAACAGAGATATTGAAGTCGCCGTAGTCTAGTAGGTAGTGTGTTGGCTTATTAGACGTAAAGTCAAAGGTTTCGAGCCCCAGGCCAAACATCAAAACAAAATACAAAAAGTATTTCTTCGGCGTCTTCCTCTCAGCAGATTTATGGCAAAAACTCTGAGAGTAAATAAAATTGCAATGAAAAAGTTTCTCAAAAATCTGTCGTTCGGAGTCGACTTTAAACTGTAGGTCCCACCACTCATGTATAAAATTAACACACACAACATAAGTAGTGTGAGAAACTATGTCGTAATCCTAACTCAAGGGTTGTAATGACCAATTATGTATGCTAACAGAGATAAGAGGTCGATTACTAATAAACCATTCCCTTAAAGCGAAGGTGGCAGTATCTTTAACGGTGTCATATGAATAATATCGCACTTGCTTTAACTTGAGGTTGAAGGTATCGATATTCTTTAATTCCTCTGTCATTTTCGTTATTGTTGTTCTGCGTAATCTCGGACAGAAACCTTCAACAGTAGATCGGTAGGACTTCTGTACTACTTCATCAGATTTGGTAATGCGTTGAATCGTAATCAATAAATTATTGAGTCGTTATGTAAATGGCATGGGCATGCTAATAGTTTAGTGGGTAATGTACTAGACTATTAGCATGGGTATCGTGATTGCGGTTCCCACCACAGACTCTGGCGTGTTACACTTCACCGAGCGTATGGTATAAGTTACTCAGCTCGTAAATAATTTCATATAATTTTAATTGTGTTGTAATTAATAAATAAATAAATAAAATAAATATGTTATTGACGTAATAAAGTGTTCTAACATTGTTTTACGTCGTTTAGTATTTGAAATTAAGAGCCAACGTATCCTCTGCAAAAAGAAGATGAACGCTAACCTTTGCATCATTTATTTTTACAGAGAGCACTGTTTTCGTACAACAAAAGCCTTATTCTCCTATTGATGTGAATGAATTCAAAAGTAAACGTAAATAAAACACATATAAAATATTTTTATTCATGATATTTCTTTTTTATACACGCAAAGTGTTGCAAGCATTGATTCTTTTGAGGTAATTTTCGACCACTTTTTTACATATATTGGGCGGTATCTCAGCCATAACTTGACGAATGTTGGTTTTTAAGTGCTCAAGAGTTGAAGGTTTATCTGCATAAACACGGTCTTTCGCGTAGCCCCACAAAAAAAAGTCTAATGGTGTCAAATCGCATGATCTTGGTGGCCGGTTGATATCGCCACGACGAGAAATTACGCGGCCAGGAAATGTCTCTTGCAATAAAGCCATATGCGCTCGAGTTGTGTGGCATGTGGCACCGTCTTGTTGAAACCACATATTCTCCAAGTCGTATTTTTCAATAGCAGACAAAACAAAAGGCGGTTATCATATGACCATAACGCTCCGAATTGACGGTGACTGTCGTTCCATCGTCGTTTTCGAAGAAGTAAGGTCCAAACACACCTTCGGACCAAAGAGCGCACCAAACCGTGACTTTTTCTGGATGTAATGGCCTCTCTTCAATTACTTGAGGATTCTCAGAACCCCAAATACGACAATTTTGTTTATTAGCATACCCACCGAGTGTGAAATGTGCTTCATCGCTGAAGAAAATTTGGGGCGATACGTGGCTGTGGCAGGATCACCATTTTTGTAGTAGGTTTTGATAATTTTTACGCGTTGTGTGATAGTTAAGCGATCCATTTTCGTCAATGTCAGACTTTCAACTGAAAAGAAAAAAATTGGTTTCACAACTTAGTTTGACAAATGTCGAATTCCAGTCCCATACTTTTGAAACCACGAAATGGATAACCCTTTATATTTTAGTTATGCCAACAGTTTCCAGCTTGTCGATATGAGCCTAGACCTTATAAAAACTTTATGAAAATCTTATTTTCTTTTAAAGGTAACAAGAAAAAGAAAAAAACAATTGCGTGCAGAATTTTGTTTTCAAAACTATATTACAACTAAAGAAAAGTTTAAAAAAAATTTTAAAAGAGAATATACACGTATAAAGTTACAGTTTTCACATGGAAACTCAGCATGTTTGCTTTGAATAAAGAAAGTTCAAAAATTAATAACGAATAATTGTTGTTACAAAAGTTTCGATTCTTTTCTATTTTTCTTATTCAGTAAGAGGCTTTTAATGCAAAGTCTATGTTTAAGAGAAGCAAAGTTTCTACTCAATAATACAAAACATTTTTCCTTTTCTAAGAAACATTTTTCTTGTATCAACAAGAAATGAAAAATGAGGATATAAATTTCACTTTCACTGTTCTTTCATGTGACCTTTATTTAATTTTTCATTTCTTGACCTACTGGCCAAACGCTAATTGGATTTAAGCAATTGCTGTCGTCTCTAGTTGTCTGTAACAAAATTAATTTTTTTCCCCTTTTTTTCTGTTTGTAATTTGTTTTATTCCTTTTGAACCCTTTTCCAAGTGAAATCTTTGATAAGAATAAAAGAACAAGTAAAGAAAGAAAGTAAACTTGCTGTAGAAAACAAAATTACATTCTTCTCTTCTCCGCTAATTAAGGTCTTGCACTTTAAAGCCCCTTCGAGCACGTAAAAGTGGTAAAGTGTTTGAAAAGCGAACTAGAAGAAGCAAATCTAATTTCTTTTTCTACTTTCTCGCACTCTCTACAGAACAAATAGAAAAATTTTCTGTTCCATTTTAGATTATACGCCGTGAACTGAAAATTCCATGTAAAAAGTAAATTAAAAGAGTTTTTTTAATTTAAAAAATAGATTTCGTTACTAATTTAAGAAAAGTTTTATAAAAAAATCGCTGGAAGTAGTCTTTCACTACAAAAAGCTACAAGCCAGGGTCATCTCCTTAAGGCTCATTGATTTACACTTAATATCACATTTGAGCGGTGATACTCAGTAAGCATAGGGGAAATAGAGGAGAAGACGAACACAGCGATTCGAAAAGTTGGAGCATGACTTGATGAGGCAGGTATGACACTTGCCGCACATAAAACGGAGGCCGTCTTGATAAGTGGCCGGAAGATAGTGGAGAAGATGGAAGTGACCGTTTGAGGTACTAAGATCGAATCTAAGAGGGACGACAGGTTGAACTTCAAGGAGCACGTGAAATACATCGGCAAAAAGGCACCTGTAACACAGGGAGCAATGGCGAGGATGATGCCAAATATTGGAGGACCAGGTCCATTCAAGAGGAGGATAATATCGAGGGTTGTAACATCGATACTGTTATATGCTTGCCCAATATGGTCGGAGGCACTCTCCGTGGGGACGACAAGGAGAATACTGTCCTCGGTGTATCGTCTAAGCCCGATTAGACAAGTAGGTGGCTTCAGAACAATGTCTGATGAAGCGGTATTGGTATTGGCAAAGACAATACCAACAGACATACTGGCGAATGAGATGAGGCGGATATACTCTCGTCATCTCGAGCTTCCAGGACAAACTGCAGCTATAAGGGCGGAGGAACGAAGGACTTCCATGCACAAATGGCAGTCACGATGGGAGAACGGTTTAAGGGGGAGATGCATATTTCACCTTGTCCCTAATGTAACCCTTTGGATTGAGAACGAACATTGCGAGCTGAACTACTACGTGACTCAGTTCATAACTGGTCATGGGTGCTTCAGAAATACCTGAACAGATTCGGACATGATACTTCCCTTTTATGCCCAAACTGTGTAGATGAGGAGGAAGACGCGGAGCATATTCTAACATGCTGCCCCAGATTTAGATGGCTCGGGGAAACGAGTTTCGGAGCAACTCGGCTTATGGAGGAGGTGTTGAATTCTATGGAGTCAATACAGTCAGAGAATGGCTGTGAAAGTTATGATAGAACTACGAAGGCTGGAGGAACGGAGGCAAAACTTAACTTAGTGTGACCAAGCTTTAGATCTTATCAGCCCTCTGCGAAGTAATACCTGACGGGGGAGAGTGGTTGAAGTGTGTAGGGGGTGGGTTTAGTACTTAGGCACCAGTGATGGTGCATCGTGCACTCTTTTGTTGGAACGAAAGTGTCTTTCGATGATTCCCACCTCAGTAAGTATGGAGAACGTAAGCATAGAGAACGTCAGCATAGAGAACGTAAGCATAGATAACGTAAGCATAGATAACGTAAGCATAGAGAACGTAAGCATAGAGAATGTAAGCATAGAGGACGTAAGCATAGAGAACATAATCATAGAGAATGTAAGCATAGAGAACGTAAGCATAGAGAACGTAAGCATAGAGAACGTAAGCATAGAGGACGTAAGAATAGAAAACATAATCATAGAGAACGAGAAGTATTTGTTAGACACCTGAATGCGACAGCTACAGTATGATTTTAAATTAAGGTTTCTCAATCTATACTAAGAATTTACTCCCCATTTGAAATGTTAGTGTTATTTTATTGTATTTGTACACTCCTTTTCTATTCCTTTCTGAAGGATTTTAAATCATAATAAATCTCCTACAATCTAGCCCTCTTCTAAACTAATTTAAACTTATTTATTCCCCTTTAATTTTTTATTTATTTTTTTTTTCTATTTTCTTATTTCATTCTTTCTGTCTTACTTTCGTTATTCAAACAATCCTTCATTTGCATTTTCTAAACAAATGAACGAAGTAAAGTAGAAAGTATAGAAAGAAATAAAATGTGATTAAATCAAATTATCATTCATTTATAAATCTATGAAGCAACAGCGCAATTGAAGTGATAATTTGATAAGAAAAATGAAGATTTTTCATCTTTTCTACTGAATGCAACATAGTTTTCACTTTCAACACTTCTTTTCATGAAATTAGGTCAGAAAGCTTGCCTTTTCTTTTGTAGTTTTTATTTTGTTTTTTATTATTTTGTTCCTTGAAGCTGCAACAGAGCATTTTTTCCACCATGTTACAATTTCTTTTCTTGATTTCCACTTTTTTATTAACAGGTCTACTGTAGCAAACGCAAGTACAGGCACCCCCGACAAAACGAAATATTAAAAAATATTTGTTCGACGATAAAATTGACATGAAAAGTTTCTCAAAAATCGGACGTACGGAGTCGATTTAAACTGTAGGTCCCGCCACTCATCTATAAAATTAACACTTACAACATAAGTGGTGAGAGAAGCTAGGTCGTAATCCATACGTACTGTAGCATTCAGCAGGATGTTAGAGTTTGCCGTCAGTCACAAAATTGAAACTACGTCCTCTGTAAGGGCGTATTGAGTTTTTCAGTGTTAAGAAATTCGTTGCGATTTTCATAAAACCATTTCAACGTAAAACATTATCATTTCTCATAAGGCAGTTGCAATGATATTTATTTATCTAGACCTGGATATTACTTGATTGGTCATTACAACACTTTAGTCGGGCTTCATGTAGGAATGGACCTCTCCGAACCTTTCGATACCGTGCGAGGTTTCAGGCAAGGTTATCCTTATAATGTGACCTCTTCAATTTCATCATGGCCAGTGTTCTCCGAAAGGCGGGAGTGCATCGCAATGGCACTATCTTCCAAAAAAGTTGCTGGCGTTTGCTGACGACATTGACATCATAGGGCGTACCAAGCGAGATGTTACTGCTGCTTCCAGCGCTATTAATGGGTGTGGCAGTAAATGAAGACAAAACGAAGAATATGTTGTCAACAAGTAGGGGCATGCGGCGTATTGAATCTCAGATTACGGCCGATAACTATACTTTCAATATAGTCAAGGAATTTATTTATCTTGACTCCGGCGTTACCACATAAAATAATATCAGTCTGGAGATCAAACGAAGGATCACTCTTGCCAACAGGTACAATAATGGTCTCCATAGGCAATTGAGTAGTAGAGACCTCTTTCGTATGACAAAAATAATACTGTACACGACGCTCACTTTCCCCGCGCTTCTTTATGGCACAGAGGCATGGACACTTTGAAGCACTGCTACAGCAGCCTTGAGAGTATTCGAGATAAAAGTCCTACGTCAGGCCTTCAATGTGAGTTGGTGATGATTTCCGTATCCGATCCAACAGTGAGCTGTAAGAGCTTTCTAACGACATGGACATTGTGCAGTTAGTTAACATCCAACAGCTGCGCTGGCTCGGCCTAGTCGTTCGAATGCAGGGGGATGCTCCTATCCGGGAATTTGCGGAAGTCGGCGAAGGACGAACTTATTTACATTGGAAACAACAAATCGAGGAAGCCCTGTCATCGATTGGTGTGACCAACTTGCGTAGGCGCGCAAGAAACAGAGGCGCCTAGAAGGATGTGTTAAGGAAGGCCGAAATAGGTTAATCGGGTGACCAATTATGTTAGTAAGTAGGAAGACTCCAATAATGTTAATTGGCTCAATGTTGATGCCAATTATTGTTATCCATATTCAAGAACAAAAAATTGTTTCTTATTTTTTCTTTAGCGCCGTATACATAACATAATTGGTCATTACAACCCTTTAGTTAGAATTACAACCTAGCTTCTAACATCACTCATGTTGTGTGTGTTAATTTTATACATACGAGTGGCGGGACCTACAGTTTAAAGTCGACCCCAAACGACAGATTTTTGAGCAGCTTTTCATAGCCATTTTATTTACTCTCAAAGATTTTGCCAGAAATCTGGTGAGTGGAAGTCGCCGAAGAAATGTTTGTTCATATATTCGTTTTGTTGTATGACCTAGGGTTTGAACCGCGGCCTTACGTATAACAAGCCAACACACTACCTACTCGCCTACGACGACTTCTATTTCGTGCATCCATGAAGGCAAATTGTAATTCACTTTCGTTGCTACCACTGCAGCTATTGTAGTTGCAGCATTAAATAAAATTCCCTGTTTTCTTTTGGCTTTCTTTTAACAAATTTACACAAACTCTACCATATTTAAGGCTCTTCTTCCAATCTCCTTTTGAAACGTTTAAATAGAAATGTTGTTTATTGTAGTTATTGTTGTTTGTGTTAAAGTTGTTGTAAAAAATGTTTTTCATTTAAACCTGTATTCTTTTTTATCAGAATTATTGGCACGAAAACGATGTAGAACAGGAGCAGCTGTAAAAGAAAGTCGGTTGAATCTATTTGTAGCTGATTGAACTCCACTTTGTAAAGGACTTAACAGAAATTATTTTTCTTTTGCATTTTCCTGGCATTTTCGGGCATTTTATTTTTCTTTTTTAAAAACTTTTTGTTTGTTTTTGTTGTTGTTTATTACCAATTTCTTGTTATATATTGGCTCGCTTATTTCTTCATTTTTCTTAGTACAGTTTCTGCATTTTTATAGTCTTGATTGATTCACGCTGATGGAGAATGACTACCATTTCATTTGAATGAACAAATGATTCCCGTTAAATTCAACATCAATTTTATTACTTGGAACTAGAAGAAATGGAAATAGTAACATAACAACAACAAAAACAATGAAAACAAGTATTTACAACATTAATTAAATAAAGCTGGTTAAATCAAGGTGGTTCAGGGTACAATATATGTCGATTTATTTGATGTTTCTTTCCTTTTATTTGACATACGAGTCCAATCTATTTTTAAAACATTGTCGGAATTTTCATTCACACTAGCTCGTTGACTACCAATGGAATCAGCGTAACTGTAGAAGAAGGTATGCATACAGATATATTTACTATCCATTTAGTCAGTATTAAGACCAAACTTCTCACCACTTATTTATGTTGTGTGTGTCAGTTCTATACATGAGCGGCGGGATCTACAGTTTAAAGTCGACTCCGAATGACAGATTTTTGAGAAATATTTCATGGCAATTTTATTTACTCTCAGAGATTTTGCCAGAAATCTGCAGAGATAAAGTCGCCGAAGAAATATTTTCGTTTTGATGTCTGACCTGGGGTTTGAACCGTGGCATTACGTCTAATAAGCCAACACATTACCTACTAGACTACGGCGAATTCTATGTCTATCATATTACATATGTAAATACATACATAATTGGTCATTACCAGACTTCAGTCAGGATTACGGCCTAGCTTCTCACACCACTCATGTTGTGTGCGTTAATTTTATACGTGAGTGGCGGGACCTGCAGAACGACAGATTTTTGAGAAGCTTTTTCATGACAGGTTTATTTACTATCCCAGAGTTTTTGCCAGAAATCTGCTGAGAGGATGTTGCCGAAGAAATATTTTTTTTCATATTTTCGTTTTGATGTCTGACCTGGGATACGAAACCGGGCTTCACGTCTAATAATCCAACACACTACCTACTAGACTATGGCGACTTCAATGTCCATCATATTAGTGAGCATTTAATGCCACGCATATTTTTTGATGCATATTTTTGAAGTTGTATACCAACGCAAAGCACATTTTTGTTGTAGAGTTCGTCAAGCATTTCTCTTAACCATTTAAAAGACGAATAAAAACAAAAGAAACTCTTGTGCTTGCTGTTAAAATGACACGCTCACTTGAAAATATTTTTTTTTTCTTTTTTTGAATCACCAAGTTCTCCTTTAACACTCATCCCATATTTCAATTTTGAATGAAAGAGCCTCTCTCTGAAAACGTCTTTTAAAACGTAAAGCAGCCCTTTAACACTCAACCAAACTTTAACACTTTGAATGAAAGAGCCTCTCTAGGCGGCATTTGAAAAAAAAAAATTCTGCTGCGTTTGTTTTGTTTTTCGGCTGTATTCACATGGCAGTGTAGCAGTGCAACAATAACAAGGTTAACGGAGCTGCTGTTGTTACAATATCAGTGTTTTGTTAGTTTATCAACAGAAAAAACAACAATCGCAACACAAGAAAAAGCCCTCAGCCGAACAATTGTCTTCTTTTGTTGCAGTTGGTTTCATACGGGAGATTCTTGATAAGGAAATTGAATTGAGTTGAATCGTTTTGTAAGTGATGGATGGGTGTCTCTAGGTTTAATATTTAATTTTCGAAACCCCTTTAAATCCACTTTTTTCTATGCAAATTGCTATGCTATGCCTACACTCTTTGGTTTTTTATTCTTTACCTCATCCCACATGCATTGTGATGGTGAAGCAAAGGTTGTCATTGCTAAAAGTTTTTTGAAAACTTATTTTTTCATTACTTTCTCGGTAACTTCAATTTCCAAATTGGAATTTTATTCCGTATTTGTATTTTTATTTCATTTCCAGACTAAAAGCGGAAAACAAAACTGTCTGCAGTAAACTTTTCATTTCTCATTCTTGTTTTTGTTTCATTGATCCTGAGGTAACGATGCAAGTACTTAAAAAAAATTACAATACATTTAACAGTCGTGTGTATAGTTTTAAAGTTAATAAAGTTTTCGTTTATTGAAAATTTGTTTCCTGTATTTTTGTTGTTGTAAGTCGAATTTTTAAAGACAACTTTCAAAAAAAAAGTTCTCAGTTCATTGGAAATTTGTTTCTTGTTTTTTTCCTGTAGTAAGTTCTTAAGGCAACTTTTAGTCAAATTTTGTTGTCAAATAAAATTTTTGTAATAGAAATTGATATTTAGAATTAATTTTCTGAAAAGTAATAACATGAGTGCGGGGAGAACAAAAATTTTGTATTTTATTGGCTTTGTTTGAAAAACTTTTATTACATATCGGGTTAACTCTTTAAGAGACGTTAGTTTCAGAAATTTTTTATGAATTTGGATAAGATAGGAGGATTATTATAATCGTTATATCGTTGTGAGCGGTTACAGAACCTCAACTTTGCTAACTTGAAGCTATCATAACAGTATCAAGGGACTCGGACACACATATTGCCAAGCTAACAAAAATCTAGTAGGTAGTGAGGCCTCGATTCAAACCCCAGGTCAGGTATCTTTAAAAAAACGAAACATGACAAAATATTTCTTAAACGAACATCATCTCAGCAGATATCTCGCGAAAACTCTGTGAGTAAATAAAATTGTCATGAAAAGTTTCTCAAAAATCTGTCGTACGGAGTCGACTTTAAACTGTAGGTCCCGCCACTCATAAAATAAACACACACAACATAAGTGCTGTGTGAAGCGAGGGTTGCAATGACCAATTATGTTATATATGTATGTATGCATAGTCAGCGAGTACCGCAATGGTTTACAACCAGAATTCATTCTTTCATCGTACTATTCAAATGTAACGTTTTACTGAAGAAGATTTCTTTTCTATCGCTTCAGAGCTTGCTATACAAAGTATATTTCGAAAAACTATTCCCTAGAAACGATAAAATTTCCATGATCGATCGTTTTAATATTCTTTTGTATAAAACTCATATTCCTTCTCTAAAACCATACAGAACTTGAAGCTCATGTAGAAAAAAACTTAAAAAGTAAAAATTAAGAAAACAAAAAAAGAAATCCAAAATTTATGAAAGAAACATGGCTGTGCTTAGTAAACAATGAATGCAACACATTACCAGTCAATCCCCTTTTATCAACTAAGAAAAATCTGCTTTAAATAGTTTTTTTGTATGATATAAGGAGCTTTCACTGTATTTTGTTAACATCGTCACACAAGTATCACAAGTTTGTAATATACCTCGTCTCCGCAGCTGTGAAGTATACACAAAAGTGAAAAGTGTTATACTCGTATATCACAACATAAGTGAAGTATTAAAATGAGTAGAGAAATATACTAGTACTTCATGAAAGACACGTCAATTTTAAGGTGAAGTTTAGGAATTTTAATTATTTTGCTTTCTAAATGAAATTGGCTTTACTTTCAGGTTTTATTTGCTTACAAAAGCCAGAAGAACAATTGAAAAAATAAGAAACCAATTAAGCACTACACCTGATATAATTTATAAAATAATAAAAAATTCATTTTTTTATAATTTTTTTTATTATTCTTCCTTCTTTTATTTCCTTTTCTTGTATTGTTTGATGGCCGCCACTATTGCTTGAAAAGCTAGCAATAAAAAATTACTTTTTATGTGAATTGTATGAGCCTTAGGGGCAAGAAGTTTCATTGTTTGAATATTTTATAAATGATTTGTTTTTCTAATTTACTCACACACTTTATAGTAAGCAAAATAAGTTTCTAATAGTGGTACGAAAAGTTTCCATTTTAGTAACACTTGCCATTTAAAAATTAATCGCTATCAGGAAACCACACCAAACTTCATGCTATTTTCGTACAAGATCTCACTGACTATATTATCTCCACTGAATGAATCGATTTACGCTTGAGTAACATTGGTATTTGTTGGGCCAACGAGAAACTGCACGATGATGTCGATTTTACCAAAAAACTCATCTTTTCGCATGAAGCTCATTTTCATCTTGGTAGGTACGTTAATAAACAAAATCACCGTATTTGTGGCTCAGTAAACACAAACGTGGTCTTACAAAAGCCAATGCACCTATTGGGAGTGACTGTTTGGTGGGGTTTGTGGTGCGGAGGCATCATTGGCCCATATATCTTTGAAAATGAGAACGGCGTAATTATTGCGGTCATTGGAGACTCCTATCTCACCATGATAACCCAATTTTTTTATCCGCTCTTCATGGTATTGATGTGAACGATGTTTGGTTTCAACAGAATGGTGCAACCTGCCACACATCTCATGTTACAATCGATTTATTACGTCAAAGGTTTGTTGGATTTTAATTAGCCGAATTGGCAATGTCAATTGGCCGCCTAGAAGCCGCGATTTTACTCAGTTTGACTGCTATTGAAGAAAAGTTTTATGCTGACAAACCAGCGACAATTGAGCATTTAAAATCCAACATTCCTGCTGCCATTGCCGAGATACGATCCCATACACTCGCAAAAGTGCACGAAAATTGGTCAGATCGAACGAGGTACTGTGAGGCCGACAGCGGCATCCATATAAATGAAATAATATTCCACTTCTAAACGAAACAATTGTACTTCCCAACAAAAAAATAAATTTTACAAAAGTTCAAACCCTTTTGTTTTCACAATTACATGACATGACTTCAATACATTTTCAAAGAGGGTATCAATTCTAGGCAAGCTTAGTTGGCAATATTGTCCTTCACAGATTTCTGGCAAGAACTCTGGCCGGAAATAAAATTGTCATGAAAAGTTTCTCAAAATCTGTCCTTCGAAGTCAACTTTAAACTGTAGGTCCCGCGTATAAACTAAATATATAATTAACACACATATGTGGTGTGAACAGCTAGGCCGTAATCCTGACTGAAGGGTTGTAATGATCAATTGTGTTTGTATGTATTGCCTTTCACTGACTTTAAGTAGTTGACTGGCTAATAATCGGGCGTATCTAAAAAAAACTGGTCTCATAAAGTTGAAACGAAACAAAGAATTAGAAAAATTTAATATTTCTTAACGGAGTAATGAAACAAACTCCATGTTTAGTATTGCACTTCTAGATTTTATTTTTCATCACTTCATACTACAGAAACAATTTTTTTTATCAAAATTTATTTAAAATTCGAAAAATACCAGAAAAAGTTTACCAAGAAGTTTAATGTTTTTTCTTATTAAAAATCATTCATTTACAGTGATAAACAATAAGGGTTTTTAATTTATAACTTAAAATTGAAAAGAGTACTTTAAATAAATACAAGCTATATATGTCCATTAAACCTAGGGTAGGGTATTAATTTTTCTTTTTTTGTTTGAAATAATTTGCTTCTAATTATTTTTAATGGCAAAAGCATTTAAAAGCTTATAACAAAGTGAAATAGCTGTTGGTTTTATATTTCTGTATAGAAGAATGTGCTTTGCTTGCCTTTTTTTTGTCCACTGGTCATTATGAAATTTTTATTTCCATTTTTATTAATAAATCCCTTAAGAAATATTGTGAATGGCAAACAACAGCAAGAGCAGCATACAAAATTTTTAATTTCTTTTTTCATCATTTATTCCATTTCATTACTGAATCTCTTTGTTTAATGTTTTTTAATTTATTTTTTTTTTAAACTTTATTCTATAAATTTGATTTCCACTTCCTTCATTTTGCTGCATCAACAAAAACACAAAATATCGTACTCCTACAGGCTACATTCCTAAGCTTCTTGACATTACGCTTTTGATGACGCTAATGAAATTTTTAATTCGCCATTAAAAATGTCCTGTCATAAATATTTCGCAGTGGAGTTCTCTTTTACATATTTTTACATCTTCAAGCCGCTCTCTCCTCTTTCTTTTTTATTTATTTTATCACTCAACACATGTTTTTGGACGGTTAACTAAGGGCAGCAGTGGGGCCTTACTACACAGTTGTAAAACACATTCTTTTTAACGACTTTTTCTAATGTGCTACAATATTATAGCATAACAGCAGTGGCGCAACCTTAAAAAAAAAAATATTTAAAAAATTTACTAAAAAGTACATATTTAAAGGAATATAAAATTAAATAGAAGTCGCCGGTTTAGGCGTAAGGCCACAATTTGAACTCCAGATCAGACATCTTTAACAAAACGAAACATAAAAAAACACTTCTTCGTCAACGTCCACTCAGCAAATGTCTGGCAAAAACTCTGAGCGTAAATAAAATTGACATGAAAAAGATTTAAAAAAAAATCTCTTGTTTGGACTTCAAACTCATGTCTAAAGTTAACATACACAACATAAGTGGTTTGAGGAGCTAGGATGTAATCCCGACTGAAGTGTTGTAATGACCCATTATGTATGTATGTATGATTCGTGTTAATAAGTCTTTGAAAGTAATTCGAATAGAAACATTGCTTGAAGATCTTTTGTTCTGTTCCGAGTCTTTTTGACCTTTCGAGCGCCAAGTCTTTTGCCATCAACTAAATTAGTATAATTGTGGAAACAAAATACTTAAGGTCTGCGTCCATACAATCTATTTTAATTCCCTCATGCCTAATACCTTCCAAGCTTGTTGTACTAATAAAACTGCTGCTCGGTATCTACAATATCAATCCCATGTTCAACACCTGGTATGCACTCTGGAATGCATTAATGTCTCACAGTTTTCAAGAATGTGCTTCGATGATTCATTCTCTTTGTAGCAGAAGCTACATGTTGGACACGAGATAAAGTAACGTGTACTCTGAGCCTTTAGTGCTCTGTTGAAACACACACTGACTATTAAACTCAGATTATTTCTTGATAGCCTAATGCAAGACTCAGATATTCTTCTTGCAATAATTTGCAGTTTCCGAATAGAAGTTGTGCTTGCCTTAAACCCACATGGTTTGAGAAGATCAAGAGGACGTCCTTTGACTAAGGGCATTGAGATTATTTATTTTTTCGCAAAGTTGTTTATAATGCGTTATTCAGAGACCAGAAAACAAACCTGCAATTCCTTTTTCAATTTCCGTCTTTGTTTGATGTAATTTCAGGCTCTTGATAACCCAAGTTCATAACCTCAGTATTATATTAATCCATCAAAATAGCTGAATCTACTTTAATGAGTCTTGTGTATTGATTTCCTTTTCGTTTATCATCATATCAGATCAGGAAGTTCAAAAGTAAGAATTATTGCCAACAACGGTTGGCATACCTAGTACTCCAGGAATTTTTACATCTGCTCAGCCAGAAAGATTTGATTAATGAAACAAAAAACGAAAACTAAATACTAACCTTAGCTAAGAAATAAAGAAATGGTTGTTTAGACTGAAGTCGCCGTGGTCTAGTAGGTAGTGTGTTGGCTTATTAGACGAAAAGCCAGGGGTTGAGTCCCCCGGCCAGACATCGAAATAAAAATACAAAAAGTATTTCTTCAGCGGATTCTTCTCAGCAGATTTCTGCCAAAAACTCTGAGAGTAAATAAAATTGCCATGAAAAGTTTCTCAAAAATCTGTCGTTCGGAGTCGACTTTAAACCGTAGGTCCCACCACACATGTAAAAAATTAACACACATAACGGAAGTGGTGGTCGTAATCCTGACTGAAGGGTTGTAATGATCAATTATTTTATGTATGTATGTGGTATAGAGTAGGCTTTCACTTGTTAAAATATAAAAGTTTTAATTAATAAATTTTGTGTATTCCTGACCTACAATTTGTAAATTGTATAGACGTATTCTTTGTTCTTTATCTGTGTTTTGTATATACATACATACATATATATTTGGTTTACATCAATATTGTTACGAAAATAGAAAAATCTAGATATTTGTGTTTTGCTTTTACATCGTTTAGCATTAAAACTATAAACAAAAAGCTACAAACTCAAAAACAATGAACTTGTTTACAAATTACTGTTTACAACGCCAGCATAAAATATGATAAACAATAAACAAAAATATACCATAAAACATCGGCATAAAAATATGGTAAACAAGTAAACAAAAATACAACTACAAACACTACTAGAATAAATGTAAACAAAATACACAAACAACAATACCGAAACAACGATGTTTACATTTGTAGAGATCTAGAGAAGGTGAAGTCATAAACATTCGTCTTCAAGAATATTCATTAGACTGTTTACGTTGTGTGAAGACGCGGTATGTTTGAAAAGAATAATCGTGGTTTGAAGATCCCCGTTACAAAGATCAGTCGAACAATTGCCTAGTAACTATTATTGTTTATGCAATAAACAAAGGAATGGATAACAAAGCAATTGTTGTTGTATACATAAAGTTGTGAACAATGGCACACAGAATATTGCGAATAATAAAGAATTTTAATTAAAACTAAACAGAATTATTTTTAATTTATTTGCAATCGACGAACTCATATTTTAAACGTTTTTAAAAGGTAAAAACGTATTCAAAAAATTTGCAATAAATAAAACTGTTTTACTTATAAGTACTAAAACTACAAAGGAACTCAGACAACTTTACAACTGTACCTTCCATACAGCCACCACTATCATCCTGAGCAAGGAAGTAAAGAATTATTGTTTCTTTACTCCTGCTTGATTGCATGATTTTATGATTATCCTTCACACTCCTTTCTTAGTAAAGTCTATTAAACTTTATAAGGTTAAGAATTAACTCAATTTGCTGTCAGAACACAAGAGAGAGAAGTGTACTACTGCACTACAATTCAATACAAGTCAGTTCAACTTGTTTTAGTTGCAGGTTCTTAACACTCTTTTTGGATAAATTTTATCGATTGCTTCTGTGCTTTCATCTTTGAAATTTTTGTTCTTAGTTTTCTTATATTCTTGGTTTCTACAGAATTTCCTTAAATGACATTTAAAATTTCATTTAAAAAATTCATTAAAATATTCTCTATTTTTGGACAATTGAATAATCTCTGAATTATTTATAAATTTAAAACATTTTTAATTTTTCTTATTAATTTTTAAAGCAATTTATTTACGTTTAACAATTTTTATTTGAATTTTTTCTTTTTAAATTTTTTCTCTTGAGCCACAATGAGGTTTTCCAGTTGCCACAATGAAATGAATTCAATTTCAATTCAAAGAAAAATGTTTCTTATATAACTCATAACAAAAATAATAAAAACAACAAACAAAAGAAGTAGAAACTCTTTTAAATATTCATGTCACAGAGGAAAACATATTTATTTACGTTTACATTTGTTGAAAGGAAGAAGGATTGCAGGCTCTTGTTATAACTTAAAGGACAAACTCCATACAAGTATGATTACTAGTTTGATGGTACTACTGACGACCATAGCTGCCAGATAAATGAGGCACCAAATCGTCAAATATTTGAGGTAAAATCGTCAAAATCGTCAAAGACGTTTATTAAAATCGTCAAAAAATCGTCAGAAAAAATAAAAAATAAATCAATATATGGATGTATACATCTGAGTTCAAAAATAAAACATTTAACAAAGAATTTATTGGAAATTAAAAGATAGCGTCCATCATTTTCATTTAATATTTTTTTTTTCAAAAATGGAGATATTTTATATTATTTTCAGGAAAAAATTGATTAAGGTTTAAAGAATATATCTCAGCGTTGTTTATTGATACATAAGCATAACAATAATATTACATCATCTCTCTCATAAATGAGTTGGTGCCTCAACATCTATTTTGTGGTTCCTTGACCGTGTACAGGAGAGGCCATAGTATCTCGTTAATGACGGTAGTGTATCCAACTCCATTGAATCATTGGAGCATCGTTGCATAAGGGGACTTTTTCCCGAAAATCATATATTCCTACATAACGCTTGTCTTTTTTGGCCAGAACATCCGTATGTGGTCGATTGGCCAGTGGATCGCACACTGCATTACGGTAAAAATACGGTTTTTAGTCGGACTATCGCTGTGAGGAACTCTATTCCTGCAGAGGTCTATCCTGTTACTTATGGTATAAAAATATACAAGCCTATTGTCTATAATTAATTATTATTTTATTAGGTTACTAGCTGTACCCTGCGCGTGTTTCTGCGCCACCAACTAAAAAATAAATTTGAAGGGAAGACATTACACAAATGACCAATTAATTTTTAATAATTTTATTGATTTTGTTTCCCGTTGTCCAGATGATTCTGATGAACGGGCTTGAGAAGTACGCATTCGATCAGTTTTTAATCTCACTTCTCGTTGTTCAAGTGGCTCAAGCGGCATATACTCGAAGACTTTCCAGTCTCAATGCTCGTTGCACATCTGATTATGAGGCTCATAATGCTCTTTTCTTCCGTGATTGATGTGTAGGTCAACCAATTTCTTGTCATTCATTTTGAATAATTTTCAGTGGCGCCATCTATCGGAAACTAACTAATCGCACCAACTTAGAAACCTCCGTCGACTCATGCGCAACAATTTTGTTAAAGAATGCACAGTGTACGATTAAATTTATTTTGAGTAATTTTCAGTGCCGCCACCTGTCGGATATTGGTCATACCAACTTGGAAACCTTCGTCGGCTCATGCGCAACAACTTTGCTAAAGATCATAACATGATCAAATGCATAGTTTACGATTCTATTAATTACATACAAACAAACATTCATATTTATATATATAGATTTAGGAATTATAATTTTCCAGCTTTTAAGGTGTTAAAAAGGAATAAAATACAGAAAAATAGGTATAGGTATTCGAAAGTAACTTAAAAATACAATACTTTACTCCTTGTTTTTACTAACATAAATTTCCAATAGTAACATTGTAAATACAAAGCTTAAAGTGTCTTTTAATGCGCTAAAGTAAAGAATATGATGTAAATTTTTAAAAAGTGAGGCCAATCGCGACAGCCATATAAATGAAATAAAAATCCATTTCCAACCGGAGCAGTTATCGTTCACAGCACAACAATAAATTTATCAAAATTTCAAAATATTTTTGTTTTCATTACATTTTAAAATTTAAACTTTTCGATCGCCAACCTACTATATTTACTCACATTATGCTCATATCTACTACAAATGTAAAATTCATAATGCAGAGAATATATGTGACGTATGAGTTATATTTAATTCCATTAGTTTCATACATGACCAAATCGAAGTTTTTTTATTGCATACTTTTCAGGGTAACTATTCAAGTACATGTAATATTGTGCGTATGAGTAATATATTTCAAATACAATTAAAAAGAAAGTATACCCCATAAATTTGGAATTAATCAACATGATTTTTCGATTCTATGCAATTCTAAGCTATATTCTAGTAGGTAATACATCATGACCTGTATCTTTATAGTCTGTATCTTGAACATCTTCACAACAAAAAAATTAATTTGGCAAAATTTCAAACCGTTTTCTGTTTAATTCCATTTTTAAATATAAAATTTTAATTGGCCCAGCAGGTCTAATGGTCTCATATCAGAATTAAATATGCTGCCGGTGATTATCCATCGTCCAATCTAATGGATATTCATTCACAAAGCTATAAAGTCCCATTTCCAAACGCTTCCTATTTAGTTTAAATAAAGGAAAGTGTGTGTTGGATGTCATTGATATTTTTTATTCATTTGAAATAGCAATTATGTTTATGCTAACAGGATTGCGACCTAGCTTTTCACATCACTTATGTTTTGTGTGTTAATTTAATACATGAGTGGCGGGTTCCTACAGTTTAAGATTGACTCCGAACGACTGATCTTTGAGAAACTTTTTCATGGTAATTTTATTTATTTTTTATTTACGTGCCTTCACATGCGTTGGCATGCGTTAATATGCGTTTTTGCATAATGGCGACTTGGAAACATTCAAAATCGCATGTTTTTTTAATTTATTTTCTGAAATGATTAGAAAACAAAGTGCCAGCCCACTATTGTGAATACTAGTGCTGTTTTTCAGAATCATTACAACTTAGAAGCAACTTTTGTTCAGCTAGTGAACAACCATACATACACATACTTTCTTTCTTTTTTTTCTTCTGAATCGTATACATACAGACATACATAATTGGTCATTACAACCCTCAGTCAGCATTACGACCTAGCTTCTTACATGACTTATGTTGTGTGTGTGTTAATTTAATACATGAGTCGACTCGGAACTACAGATTTTTGGAAATTGCAATTTTATTTTCTCCTATCGTTTTGGCCAACCAAACATCTCATGCCAATTGATACACACCTAAGCCATCATGTAGGCTTGTTGTTAGGAATACCAGCTTACTCTGTACAGAAAATCTGTATCCGGTACAAACTTTCTTAACTTCTTCCAGTACATTCCTCTGAGATGTCTTGTTTAGTGTCATTCTCGAAATATTGGCATCTGGATCTGGCGAAAGCTGGGCAATGATACAAAAACTGCTCCATCGTTTCGCTGTCTTTACCGCAAGCCCTGCGTTCATCATTTTCCACCAGGCCGATACGGTTTAGGTGTGCATGTAAAGCGAAGTTTCCCATAAGAACGCTCATTAGCGTGCTCAGGTCGCTTTGTTTAATTGAAAAATTCTCGTGATGCTCACCTCATTAGGATCGTCTCAAAGTATGTTTATAATTCTACCTTCTGTGTCATTATTCTACAATAGTCGATGTCACCTTTTCGCCCACATTCTCAGCTTGCGGTGTAAAAGGAAAATATCTTGCGTAGAGCAGTTGTAGATTATACATGTATTACCTCCTGTATTTCCTTTGCCTGTATATTTATCAGTGCATCTACGAAATTAGTCCAAATAAACTTCTCAATCTTTTGTAAGCCTGAAATATAGCCATTAATGGTGATACACATACAGGATGTCCATGTACTCGTTCATTCGTATCACAATTGTAAACCTTCCAGTATGTTCATCAACAAGGATATAATTTACCTCGTAGCCACAAAACCAAATAATAACAATTACGTTCTGGATCTTGTGTTTTTCTACCTCTTTTCCTCTACAAATTGTTTCTTCCTTAAACTTCTATTATCTTTTACAGTGGAGATTATTAGAAGCTTTCCGTTTTAAAGAGCTACGCTCATAACAATAATACACAGAATAAAGATTATGATACTTAAAGGACATGAAAACAACAATAACAACAACCAAACTACAAATATAATGCTTCCTTAAAAGTAACAGATTTCCTAAAGAGGAACAAAAAGACATACAGACTGCCAGATAGAAATGCAACTCCTATACTAACAAAAGGCATTTTGTTGTTGGCTAACAAAACGACTATTTTGCGTATTAAGGGAAACAACACAAAAAAAACATGGAAAATTGTTTTCCTTTTCAACATACTTAACTCTTGTTTTCAGTATGCATGATTCGTTTGTTGTGTTTTTCTGTTCATTAGAAGCACTTTGCCTATGTCATGTTTTCGTATCTATCTATCTATCTATTCGTATCTATCGTCTATTTGTGCATATGCCGTTCATCTAGTAGGTAGTGCGTAGGCTTATTAGACGTAAGACCAGGATTCAAATCCCAGGTCAGACATCAAAATGAAAATAAGAAAAAATATTTCTCTGGTGGATTCCTTTCAGCAGATTTCTGACAAAAACTCTGAAAGCAAATAAAATTGCCATGAAAAATTTGTCAAAAATCTGTCGTTCGGAATCGACTTCAAACTGTAGG
Organism: Sarcophaga subvicina; assembly: GCA_936449025.2. Classification (NCBI taxonomy): domain Eukaryota; kingdom Metazoa; phylum Arthropoda; class Insecta; order Diptera; family Sarcophagidae; genus Sarcophaga; species Sarcophaga subvicina. The sequence goes on from OW388084.2 coordinate 30,098,956, forward strand.
TCCCGCCACTCATATGCAAAAATTAACACACACAACAACAATGGTGTAAGAAAGAAGGTCGTAATCCTAACTAAAGGGTTGTAATAATGTATGAATGTTATGTAAGTATGTTTTAACTTAAATAATTGAAACCGACATTGTCTGTAGCTTCTTAATTATTAGCACAAGTTTTAGTGTTGACAGCAATATAGGTCATGAGGCTAAATTTAACTGGCCTATAAGATTTTTAATTTAAATTGGCAGAACGATTAATTCTTTCTGGCAATAATTGTTGCTACTTCCTCTCATTTCCTCGATTTCCTCCTTTGACAAATGAGAATTTGTCGCCCTTAACTACTATGATCCTACAGGAGTTGGTACTTCTGGATTTTTTTGAATATAAACTAACCAGGATACCTAGAATCCACAATGCTGGAAAAATGATTGTAAAGTTAACAAGATACTGTCTATCATCGAGAAAATCGAGCAATTATTATCACCTCTCTCCAGCTTTATATTACATATTTGCCTTGCCATAGTTTTATTAAACATGCTGTTTCCAACAACTTAGCTGACTAATCTATTGAAGAAAGTCTCAAGATGAGAAGCACGATATCATAGGATCATAAGGTTACCATTTATTTTTGCTTAAAAATAACGCTGTCTGCGGATTTTATTCTCGTTGAAGAATTATTAGACTATTTGAAGCCTAAAAAGTTACAAATGTGCGGCATTCTTCCGGATTCGAAACTGGGATGGTAAAGGACTACTTTGTTATACAATACACATACAACATCTACATGGAATCTTTTATCAGAGACTATACTCGGCGAGGTTCCACCACCCATGTAAAGCGTGTTTTTTATAGAGGTATAGAACTTTAAGTTGGCATTACTTTTCAAGATGGTGACCGATTTAACAGCTGTCAAGTGATTTATTCTCATCATGAATAGACTCACGCCTGAACAATGCTTGCAAATAGTGCAATTTTATTTCGAAAATAATGGTTCTGTGCGGAAAACGTATCGCACACTACGTCCATTTTATCGTTGACAAAATCGTCCATCAAAGCAGTTAATTCGATTAACCATGGAACGTTTTCGCACCACGTTTACTCTTATTGATAACTCGCATCCCCAGAGACGCTGTACGGTGCGTACAGATGAAGCTATTGCTGCTGTAGAGCGTAGCATTGAGGAAGACCCGAATGAGTCCATCCGCCATCGAGCACAGGAATTGGATCTGTGTCCATCCACTTTATGGAAGATTTTGCGGAAGTATCTTGGTTTGCGTGCTTACAAAATCCAACTCGTGCAAGATTTGAAGCCAAACTATCATCAAGTAAGGCGTAGATTCGTCGAATGGGCCCAAAACGAGATTACCGTTGTTCCCGATTTTCATAAGTGAATTTTGTTTAGCAATGAAGCGCACTTCTGGTTGAATGGCTACGTCAACAAACAAAACTGCCGCATTTGGAGTGAAGGTAATCCTCAAGTGTATGTGGAAACACCGTTACATCCGGAAAAACTGACTGTTTGGTGCGCTTTATGGGCTGGTGGAATCATTGGTCCGTACTTTTTCAAAAACGATGGTAGCCAGAACGTTACATTCAATGGTGATCGGTATAGTGCCATGATTACTAACTTTTTCATTCCTGAATTGAATAACCATGATGTCCAGGAGATGTGGTTTCAACAAGACGGCGCAACATGTCACACAGCTCGTGTCACAATAGATTTATTGAAAGACACGTTTGGTGACCGCCTAATTTCACGTTTTGGACCTGTGAATTGGCCTCCAAGATCTTGTGATTTAACACCGCTAGACTACTTTCTATGGGGCTATGTAAAGTCATTGGTCTATGCGGTACAGCCACAAACGCTTGACCATTTGGAAGACAACATTCGCCGTATTATTGCCGATACACGGCTACAAATGTTGGAAAAAGTCATCGAAAATTGGACGTCCAGATTGGACTACATCCGCGCCAGCCGTGGCGGTCATATGCCAGAAATCATATTTAAAATGTAATGCCACAAGATTATCTTTCGGGTAAATAAAATTCATGTCAATCGAATAATCCATCGTTGTTTTATTGCAACTTAAAGTTCTATACCTCTATAAAAAACACCCTTTATAAAAATTAGCACACACAACATAAATTGGTGTGAGAAGCTAGGTCGTAATGCTGAGTAAAGGGTTGTAATGACTAACTGTGTATGTATATACTCGGTGAGAGATAATCCCATAATATTCCCAGATAATTTCACGGTATGATTCGGATCAATTCAGTAACTCTCTTCCGTAGACATAGAGGTTAATAACGTAGACTTCCAGATTACATGCATACATATACATAGCTGGTCATTACTACCCTTTAGTCAAGATTCCAACCTTGCTTCTCACACCACTTTATGTTGTGGGTGTTAATTTTATATATGAGAGGCGGGTCACAAAGTTTAAAATCGATTTTTGGGGAACTTTTCATGTCAATTTTATTTATTCTTAGAGTTTTTGCCAGTAATCTACTGAGATGAAGTCGCTGGAGAAGTATTCAAATTTCGCTTTTGTTGCAGATATCTGACCTGGACCTACGACGTATTCTTTCATATTAAAGCTTTTAAAATGTAACAACACTAACATTGTGAGCTAGAGGTACCTCTGTATTAAGTTTAGACGTCGTTTACGATAAAGTAAACCTCTGAGAATTAATAAAATTGACCTGAAAAGGCATCTAAAAAAAACTGTCGTTTGAAGTCGACTTTAAACTGTAAATTCTGCATCTCATGTATAAAATTAACACACACAACATAGGTGGTCTGAGAAGCTAAATCGTAATCCTAATTAAAGGGTTGTAATGTCTAATTGTGTATGTAGGTATGTATATAGGTTATTGTAATACAAATGGAATACAATTTCTTTAAACTGTTTACCAAGGAAATATTTCCTTTGATTTTTAAAATTTTGCCACCCAGACGTAGTCCTTTAAGTCATAAGTATGGTAAAATTGAAATAAACCTGCCATAACTGCCGAAAGTCTTTAAAAGTATTCTATGAACTCCTCTCTATTTAATAGTTTAACTTTTGAAACCATATTATCTTAACATCTCACTTTCTTGCTGATCTTTAATGGCAAAATTATAATGCTGACCCCCACAATTCATATTATAACTCATCATGGTTGTGTTACAACCAACAATCATTGTCATCATCGTCGTCATTATCGTTATATTTGGCTCTCTTCCCTCCCTCCCTCTTTTTTTGCTATTACAGCCATTGTTCTGGAAAGCTTAAAGCAATATTTATACATTATTTTTGCTTTCTTTTCGACTTCCTCTACTTTTTCTTTATTTTACTCACTTGTTTTGTGTTGTTGTTTTTTTTTTTTTTGTCCTTAGAAGAGATTCGTTTTATTTTCTTGACTTCACAGGCATTTTTTTGATTTTCTTTTTTTTTTTGTTCGTTTCTTTCTTTCTTTTTTAAAATTTTCTCTTCATTTATCATCGATTATTTCAGCAACATCACAGGATAAGTGAGAGACTTTCATAAACTCCAATGTAAGTACATACCTTAATGCAGTGACCTCAGTACGTACAGATGGTAGTATAACTTGGCTACAATTGTTGCTGTTCTTACTGGGATAACATTGTTGAATTTCCTTAAACTCAGGATGTTTGTTTTTGTTGCAACAATAGGAAAAAACATTGGGAGATTTTCTATAATTAAGAAGACATGATGCAGCAGAGCTCACAATAATGAGTACTTTGGTTTGTACACAGCATCTGCATAAGCCACTTACATAACATAACATCTGGTCATTACAACCCTTTAGTCAGGATAACAACCAAGCTTCTCAAACCACTTATGTTGTGTGTGTTAATTTTATACATGAGTGGTGGGACCTACAGTTTACTGTCGACTCCGGACAATAGATTTTTGAGAAACTTTTCATGGCAATTTTCTATTTACACCCAGAGACTTTGCCAGATATCTGGTGAGAGGAAGACGCCGAAGAAATATTTTTTCATATTTCGTTTTGCTGGTGGTATTCTGAGCTGAGGTTAGAACCTTGGTCTTACGTCTAATAAGCTAACACACTACCTACTAGACTGTGGCGACTTATATATGCCATGTAATTAGAATACAATTCTCTTGAAGTCATATTTAGGCAATTCACACAAGCCATTGTATCGTTGTATCCATTGTATTGTTGGACGAATATATGTATGTATGCTTGTTGTTGATAATTTTCATATAAAAAACGAAGAGTTCTTTGACATTTACCCAGAGAGACAGAGAGAGAGAGAGTAGCAATAAAAAACATCTATTGGCTCTTGAATTCCATGGGAAATCATTAAGAATAGGTATAATTTGTTGCAGAAATAATTGCATTAAAAACGGCATGATTTGAAAGCAAACTGATAAAGTGATGAGTATTTGTAATAGAAACGTTAATAATATCCGAAATTGATAGAGAATTCGTGCACAATTGGGTGATTCACACAAGCCCTTGTATCGTTGTACTCATTGTATTGTTGGACGAATATACAACAGTGTATGCTTGTTGTTGATAATTTTCATCCAAAAATCCGATACACTTATACACATTTTTTTAAAAGTTGTATTGGTTTCGTGTTATCAGTTTAAATAGACGCCAGCAATCCAGAAGAAGAATAAGAATTCAAAATATTTCCTATGTAACTTGAGTTAACAATTAACATTTCAAATTTGTATTTTTCGCACAGATAATTATTTAATTTACACTCTTCTGTAATATTTTTCATTTAGCTGCTTGAAAATCAAATTATGAATACTGGTCTTCTTCTTCTTATCATTTTTTTGACATTTGGAATACGAAATACACAATACAACATAACATTGAGCGTTCACAAACAAAAAGTGTATTCAATACAACATACACGATACAAAGTTGTGAGGATTCGTAGACTTCTCGAATTTCTGAACACAGAGTTTACTGCTCTTACTTGATTACTTGAAGACCACTATGCAAACATACAATCGCTCCTGATCATCAAATTTTACCGCATTTGACACAATTTTTTCACTTGCTGATGTTGTAGTGGATCCAGCTATCTGAAGCTGATTTAGCTTACAGAAATTCAACGATAATTCACGAGATTTCTGTCGTAAACTGGTTTACAGCTCACATATGATGACGTAGTATAGTAGCAAGCTTATTAGACATGATGCCTCGATTCAAATCATAGATCAGACATCTCCAACAAAACGAAATACGACTTTCTCTGAGCAGATATCTAGCAAAAACTCTGAGAGTGAATAACATTCTCATGAAAACATTTCTCAAAAAATCTGTGGTTCGGAGTCGACTTTAAACAATATGTCCGGCTACTCACGAATAAAATGAACAAACACAACACAAGTGGTGGGAGATGGTAGATCGTAATCCTGACTGAAGGGTTGTAGTAACCAATTATGTATGTATGTATGTATGATTATTATGACGTATTTAAACAGAAAATAAGAAAATAAGTTTATTATTCGGTGCGCACGTATCAAACTGGTCATCTCTATTCGACGTACATCTATTGTGACCTGTACATTCCAATACCCTGGACTAAAATTACAACATGGGTGTTATGAGAAGTTGTTCAATAATCGTGACTAATTATAAACAATGTACGCATCTCATAGGCATATGTTTAGGTTTAGGTCGGAGTGGAAGCTCTGATATCACAAAGCTCACTTGAGCAAGTATAGCGGCCCGTTGTGATGCCACGGGTGAACGCATATGTGTAGTGTAACAAAATGTTCGAGGTATTCCTGCAAATATTTTCTCTTTATCTAGACTCCACTTTATTTTTAAGTGATTTTTAATTACACGGAATAAAATATAGAAAATGTTGAGGGTTAAAACCACAACTAAATTGTAATCATTAAAAACAATACTTATCTACCTCTTGTGTAGAGAAAATATGTAGAAAATAATATGTTTTGTAATGTTTAGCAAGACAAGGAGTAAATAATTGATTGCTTATCGCCCCCTCACTCTTTCGCAGCAAAAACTTGTTTAAATAATGAATGAAAAGACATTTTGTGCAATTAAAGAATCAAAAAACAATTGCAATGAATTGTTGCAATCTAACCAAGTGTTACTTTCAAGCAATAAAATAGATTTTACACACGCATAGGTTGAATTCGAAGTTGAGTTCGATTTGGCTTTAAACGCACTTTTATTGAGCCTGCCTTGCATGTGTTCAGTGGCCCTATAAAATGTCACTGTAGTGCCTATGTAGTAGAAGCAATAGCTTTTGAAGTTTGAGAAAAACATTCATTGTAGACCGGAAGCAAAAAATTTAAAAATGAAACCAGTCCGCTATGGAAAATTATTTCTTTACTCACGATGTAATTCGGCAGCTGCTTAGTAATATTTAGTCGTCGTAGTCTAGTAGGTAGTGTGTTGGCTTATTAGACGCAAAGCCAGGGTCCGAGCCCTAGGCCAGACATCAAAGACAAAATACAAAAAGTATTTCTTCGGCGACTTCCACTCAGCAGATTTCTGGCAAAAACTCTGAAGAGTAAATAAAATTGCCATGAAAAGTTTCTCAAAAATCTGTCGTTCGGAGTCAACTTTAAACTGTAGGTCCCACAACTCATGTATAAAATTAACACACACAACATAAGTGGTGTGAGAAACTAGGACGTTGTACAATGGAACAATTCGACCTCCGGGTACTGTACTTGCCTTAATTGACGAGTACACGTCCTCTAACATAACCTAACCTAACCTAGTAATACTTAGGCCTCGTAGCCTACTAGGTAGTGTATTGGCTTATTAGACATTAGGCGGCGATACAAGCCCTCAATCAGACATCTCCAACAACAGGAAATATTAAAAAATATTTCTTTGGCTACTTCCTCTCAACAAATTTCTGGCGAAAAATTCGTGTGGTAAAATACAATTGTCATGAAAATTTTCCCAAATTTCTGTCATTCAGAATCGACAATATGTAGGGCAATAACAAAAAACAAACAAAACTAAATGTTTGTAACTCTTGCTCTCCGTTAAATTTAAATACAAAATAAATCCCCTCAGAGCCAATAAATTTAGTACTCCAACAGCATTCTTCTTGTTGCTGTTTCTTTGATTTTGTTGCGAAATTTTCGTGAAAAGCTAAAAAACAAGAGTGAAAATTAATTTTCTGTTGACACTTGTTGACATTATTTTGTGTTGAAAAATTTTAATTTTTTTCTTCTATTGTTTCAAGTGAAATAAGGGAAATAACGTCTGCTTCTGTATATTTTACCAAAAAAAACTTTAAATACTTGAGAATTGTTTAAGGTCGTATTTCTTTTCTTTGCTGTAATCTGTGTAACTTTTTTCTTTTTGAGAGTAACGCAGTGCTCAAAAAGGATTTTATTTTTGGCAGTCAGGATAATACAGGGAATGAAGTTAAATAATATTTTGAAAAGAAGTTTTTTGTTCTTGTCTTAATGCAATCAGAATGTAAGTCAAAGAATTATTTAAGGAAGCTAAAAGCCTTTTTGAGAGCCTAAAAATACTAATTTGTAGGCCCTCCAGGAAGTAGGATGTGTCGATGTCACTCAAATAGATTTGTTCATGATATAGTTTCATTGCTGAAGCAATATCTCTTTAGGGTTGGAAACAATAGATAGTCTTTCGGGGCCTAATTCAAGAAAATATTGCAAATCAATAGTCAAATCGTATTGAATTTTTGTGATTTTTGTACGATTCTACTCAAATCAATTTCTGAAGTCGCTGTATTCTAGTGGGTAATGTGTTGGCTTATTAGACGAAAAGCGAGGGTTCGAGCCCCAGGCCAGACATCAAAATAAAATACAAAAAGAGAAAACTGAGCATTTGAAGGCCAATATTGTTGCCACGTATTTCGTGACACAATCGATTTATTGTATGAAACGTTTGATGGCCGTTTAATTAGCCGAAATGGTGATGCCAATTTGATGCCAAGAGGCTGCGAACTATTTTCTATGAGGCGTCGTTAAAGAAAACTGTTATGCCGACAAACCAGAAACAATTGAGCATTTGGAGGTAAACATTCGCGATACCATTGCCAAGATACGACCCCATAAACTCGAAAAAGTACACGAAAATTGGCCCATCGAATGAGGAGGTACTGTGAGGCCAGCCAAGGCAGCCGTATGAATGAAATATTTTTGGGTTTCAGAAAAAAATTTTCAGCTTTTGGTTGTTAAATAAATTGAATAAAAAACATTACCTCACACCAGTGGCAGTGGTAAATTTATCACTAATTTATATCTCTAGAAGGTATCCTGAATGCTACTTTTAATTAAAATCAATAGACTGAATTCATAATGTGTTGGAATTGAACGAATTAATTTTAAAATTGTCAGCTTAAATTTGATTACATAATTACATAACTCATACATAATTGGTCATTACAACCCTTCAGTCAGGATTACGACCTAGTTTCGCACACCACTTATGTTGTGTGTGTTAATTTTATACATGAGTGGTGGGACCTACAGTTTAAAGTCGATGCCGAACAACACATTTTTTAGAAACTTTTCATGGGAATTTGCTCTCAGAGTTTTTGCCAGAAATCTGTGGAGAGGAAGTCGCCGAAGAAATACTTTTTTGTATTTTGTTTTGATGTCTGGCCTGGGCCTCAAACCCTGGCTTTACCTCTAATAAGCCAACAAACCTATTAGACTACAACGACTTCTAATTTTTATTACATACGTTTTATATGAGCTTTTATATGAGGGTCAACTAGTTTACCTTTTCCCTGATTTGCTGATGGCGTTCAACTATTAATTGCAAATACCAGCTCTTGTGGATTCAACCTGTATTGTTTACATTTTCGACTTTGTAAAGCACGAATGGTCATCTAAAACAAATACAATATGCGACGGAATAGATGACGGATATATTGTTAACAGATCAAAAGTATTAAAAACACATACACTAGCTAAACAAACATGTGCATATGCACACATTTTGAAATATTCGCATAACACCGGCTACCAAAAGTTATGTAAATACATACAAACGTATTACATATGTACATATGTATGCTATCATATCTTTTTTTCTCCTCATTTATTTTGCTATGACTATAGAATGATTTCAAATACCTGACCAGAAGATATGTGTATGAGTACGTTTATATTAATATTTGGATATACATATGTATGTATGTATGTATGGATAAGTGTGCATGGTATACAACATATTTGCAGTTACATGCTACATGAAGCACAAAAATTTAACACGATTTTTAAACAAAACCTTCTGTGGAATGAAATTGAAAGAAAAAAACGAAAACACTGGCAGCAGGTTCTGAAACAAATGTGAAGTGAACATGAAAAAAAATTAAACGAAAACAAAGCGTGAAAATTTATTTAATTTTTGGTGTGCCAAAAACCATTAACAAAAACTAAAATTGTACAAAAAAAACAAGGTGTTATTAAATATATGTTCAGTTGCGGCACATATATTGAAAACCGGAAACTCAAAAAATTATCTACAACACACACACGCATCTATTCCATAAAATACAGAAAATGTGTAATTTTAGTAAATAATTGCTGTTGATATTGTTGTTGTTGTTGCTGCAGTTATCATCACTAATGTTTCTGTTGTTGTTGTCATTTGTAATATTGTGACTTTTAAGGACATTTTACCTTAAAGGACCTTGTAAATCATTGATTTACTGATGTTCATTCGTCACACCTACTTTCCGGTCATAATAATAATTTTCATTTGTTTGGGTCATGGGCCGCAGTGGCTAAGAGAAGGATAGCGAACTAGAAAATATGCTGAAATTCTGTATTTCATCATTATATATGTACATAGCTGTGTTGTGTAGCGGTCATCAAAGTTTTTTTTTTAAATTATCCACAAGTATTCAAGTAATTTTCAAACCTGTTGAGCTTGGCAAGCTCTTTAGTTTTAGGGATAAATGATACAATAGAGATTCCTCCGGATAGTATGACCGACGAACTTCATTTGCTACGTTCAATTTACAATATTATAACTGCCGTAGTCGCCGTAGGCCAGTAGGTAAAGTGTTGGCTTATTAGACGTGAGGCACCACGGTTCAAACCACAGCTCAGAAAAAAAATTTCTTCGTCGGCAAAAACTCAAAAACACTCACACCACTTATGTTGTGTGCTTTAATTTTATCCAAGAATGGATCCAAGAGGAAGTCAGCGAAGAAATATTTTTTCGTACTACATTGTATTCGAGACATCTGACCCGGGGTTTGAACCGTGGCTTTACGTCTAATAAGCCAACACAATACCTACTAGACTACGGTGAATATGGTAACTACGGCAACTTCACTTCATTCAGCTGCATTTACTTTACATCGTTATGAGTTCCATAGTAGTCTGGTTCAAGGAATACGTCTTTCACTAATGCGTCGAAATACTTTGCATATGATTTGTTGGTACGTTCAGTAGTCAAGGTTCATATTCATGCAACTAAACATGATATTTAGCCTGCTATAGATGCATATTTCTACCTCAGAATTCATTGTCACTATGCTGCAGACATTATTCGACTCTTATATAAGTTATAGCATGATATTCTCTATGCTAACACTGATAAGTACGTACTACGGACTCAATAGGCAACTGAATAGCAGAGATCTGTCTTGTACGATAAAACTACAAGACTCTCATCTAAAAGACTCTCATCCTCTCTGAGCTTCTTTATGGCGTAGGAACATGGATACTGTTGAGCTCTGATACACAGCAGCCTAAAGTGTAGTTGAGAGAAAATTTATATGTTAGATCTTCAGTCCAGTGCGAGTTGGCGATGATTTCTGCATTCGATTCAGCAATGAGCTGTATAAGCTCCTCCGCAACGATCTGGACATTGTGCAGCATATTAACATCCAATGGCTGCCCTGGTTCAGGCATTTCGTTCGAATGAATGAGAATGCTCAACTCCAGTGCAATATCACGCCCTGAACCCTGCAGGTCTTCTAGTGCTGCCGCCAAATAGGAGATATTATTTATCAGTCAACAAATATCAACACTCGAGTTTACATTAGAGACTGTAAAGATATTTAAAAGATTCAAAAAGGGATTTGAATAGTAAGATGAACACTGGCCGATATTGTAACGAGGTCGAGAAAAAAACGAATTCATGATGTAGTTCCACTCGAACACAGTCAAACCTGATCAGCCCTAGTTTATCTAGAATACTTAGTGTGATAAAGCAATTCTTTGATTAAAAACCTTGTCTAATTTTGTTCTGTGAAAAAACCTACAAAGGATTTATTACGTCAAATATTAGTAGTCGCTATAGTGTGTTGACTTATTAGACGTGAGGTCACGTTTCAAAACCCAGGTCAAATATCTACAACATAAAAGAAATATTGAAAAACATTTCTTCTTCTACTGCCTCCGGCAAAGGCACTGAGAGTAAATAAAATTGCAACGATAAAGCTTCTCAAAAATCTGTCATCCTGAGTTGACATTAAACGACGTCCCACCACGCATGTATAAAATTAACGCACGCAACATATGAGAAGATAGGTCGTAAACCTGACTCAATGTCTGTAATGACCAATTATGTATGAACGTATTGAAGGATTTATTACGTCGAGAAAGCTAAAACACTTTCAACTTCTGTCAGAAATGCATGGACAAAAATACAACAACAACTGTCTATCAGTCGTTAGCTGGGAGGACTAACGAAAAATGTGTGTTGATAACTAGAGGAGTATTTGTACAGAGTTTTCAGTTTTGAATTTGGTTATGTGGTTTTTGTAATTACAATTTTGATTATTATTGTTGTTATTGCTGTTGGTTATTGTTCTCATTGTTGTTGTTGTTGCTAATGTAATTTTACAAGTTATTGAAATGTCAAAATGACAACCAAAATTATTACAATTTAAGCTGTAATTGTATTGAAAAGTTAATTAAAACCTAATGTTGCAGTGTTATGATGGTCAAATTACAATTTAATATACAAATGTACGTATGTCAAACAAATAGAAATCAATTTGTGGTCCAGATATGTTGGGGGAAAGAGATTGAATGTAATCAGTTCACTTGGTATAATGAACTTGAATTGGAATTATAATATACGACTGTTTTGATGTAATAAACATAATATTTGTGTCGTTAAAGTTGCTTTTAGTTATATTTACTATGTATGTTGTTATATAAAGACTTATAAAGGATTGAGAGACTTCAGTTTCGCATAAAATTATACATTCAGTAAGCGTCTTGACCTCCAAGCTCCCACAGGAACGATACATAGAAAGGTTAGGCAGCAACCGCTCTTTGAGAACGAGTAGAGCTTAATTCAGTATACTACCGCTAAGGGTGTCATATATTAGTTGGTTCCGCTGCAATTCACCAACCAAATGCTTAGGTAGCAAATATAAATATGGAGACTGCACTTTCCATTGCCTTCTGACCACATCGTTTGCAGATATTCTTTCACCTGGTTCCTGTTTGTGAACACAGTTAGAATTTAATGCTTCGAGTGGCATTTTTGGATATTATTCAACGTTTTGTTTGCTGAGGGAGATCTCAGCAAATGGCATAATGTTACATTCATACATACATAATTGGTCATTACAACCTTTCAGCCTGGATTACGAGCTAGTTTCTTCCGCCACTTATGTTGTGGGTGTTAATTTTATATATGAGTGGTGGGACCTACAGTTTAAAGTCGACTCTGAGGGAAAGATTTTTGAGGAGCTTTTCATGGCAATTTTTTATTTTACTCTCAAATTTTTCTCCGAAATTTTGCTGCGAGAAAGTCGCGAAGACATATTTCTTCACGTTTCGTTTTTTCGGCGGTGTCTGATCTGGGGTTTGAACCGTGGCCTCGCGTCTAATAAACCAATACACTACCTATTAGACTATGGCGTCTCCTCCCATAATATTTTAAAGCCAAACTCATTGTAAACAGAACATTGAAATATTTCCCCATAATGGTCATTTTGTTTATCTTCGTAACTCAATGGGTTGTAGCAGTTGTGTCAATGATATCTGCGATATCGTGAACGTATTCCAACATACTTCCATGCCTGGCCTACAACTTATTATTGCAAAAGGTTCCTTATGCTGTACGATATCATACAGTCGTATGAAACGAACTGCAACGTTCTGACTTGTTTCATCACATACATACATACATAATTGGCCATTACAACCCTCCAATCAGGATTACGGCCTAGCTTCTCACACCACTCATGTTGTGTGCGTTAATTTTATACGTGAGTGGCGGGACCTGCAGAACGACAGATTTTTGAGAAGCTTTTTCATGGCAGTTTTATTTACTCTCAGAGTTTTTGCCAGAAATCTGCTGAGAGAAAGTCGCCGAGGAAATATTTTTTTATATTTCGTTTTGATGTCTGATCTGGGATACGAACCCGGGCTTTACGTCTAATAAGTCGACACACTACCTACTAGACTACGGTGACCATTTCATCACAACTCTAGTCAAATATCCTAAATTTTTTGCCTTCATTTCCAACAAAGAAATTTTTTAAATTATTTTCACAATTCTTGCTATTGTTGTTAAAATTTTTTTGTAGACTATTTATTTTTTTTATTGAAACTGTAGTTGTAGTTGTAGTTGTGAGAATTAACAGATGTTTGCATAAATTAAAAAAAGCTGATAACAAAAAATTAAATTTTTTTGTGCCAATGATTTATTATTAAACAATCAGCCATAATTACAAAAAAAAAAAAACGTGGGAGTAAAAACAACAATAATAATGGCATCAACAACAAATTAATAAAACAACAGGAATATTAATTTCTCTTCTTGGTTATATTCTTGTTTTTCTGTGAGACATATTTGTTGGGTTCAGGATTTTTTTTCAGGCATTTCATCAAAAAAAAGCTGATAACAAAAAATTAAATTTTTTTGTGCCAATGATTTATTATTAAACAATCAGCCATAATTACAAAAAAAAAAAAACGTGGGAGTAAAAACAACAATAATAATGGCATCAACAACAAATTAATAAAACAACAGGAATATTAATTTCTCTTCTTGGTTATATTCTTGTTTTTCTGTGAGACATATTTGTTGGGTTCAGGATTTTTTTTCAGGCATTTCATTAATTTATGTACCCTTCAGATTGAAATCATCATTCATATTCCAATCTGTTCAAATTAACAATGAATTCTTGGAGTGATGATTTGATTGATTTCTTCAATTGAAATGACAAATGAGTGGGAATGTTTATCTGTGTTTTTGATATAAGAAAAAAATTTTTTTGTTGTGCATATTTTCTCAAATTGATGGAATATTTATAAGGCTTTTGAAGAAACTCAAGTGGGTGGCATGCACGCTTAAAGATTTATTCACGGTTGCTCTCATGAATAATTTTCATAAACAAGTATTAATAAATTTAATCGTGAGAAGCTACGTCGTAATACTGACTCAAGGATTGTAATAACCAATTATGTACGTATGTAATGTTTTCTTGTTTCCAATACTAAAGGAATATCACTGCATCAACGAAACAATCTTATAAACAAATTTATTGGAATGATCTCGACAAATCGTACTTTTGGGACGCCTAAAAATTTGTACTCTTAAGGCTTTTAAATAGGCTTTTAGCTTCCATAAATAATTCTTTGACTTACATTCTGATTGTATAAAGACAAGGACACTGTATTATCCTGACTGCCAAAAATAAAATCCTTTTTGAGTCTTCTGTTCTCAATAATGCCGTAAGACACAATAGCACTGCGTTACCCTCAAAGAAAAAAGTTACACAGGTTAAAGCAAACTAAAGAAATACGACGTTAAACAATTTTCAAGGATTTCAAGTTTTTTTGGAAAAATAAACAAAAGGAGACGTTATTTCCCTTATTTCACTTGAAACAATAGAAGAAAAAATTTAACATTTTTCAACACAAAATAATGTCAACAAGTGTCAACAAGAAAATTAATTTTTACTCTTGTTTTTTAGCTTTTCACGAAAATTTCGCAACAAAATCAAGGCACAGCGACAAGAACAATGCTGTTGGAGTGCTAAATTTATTGACTCAAATGGGATTTATTTCGTATTTAAATTTAATGGAGAGCAAGAGTTATGGCAATTCAGATTTGTTTGTTTGTTTAACGCTCGGGATTTCCCAAAAATGTTTAAAATCTAAAGACTTTTTGAGTTTAATTCACCGGAGTAAAAACGTTTGAAGGTGACATGAACTCTGCTAAGAAGGTAAAGGAGCACAATGACAAAACATCGTACTGGCCTGAAAACTTGGTCTAAACTTGTTTAATTTTGTGCATTCAATAATCGGAAACAAAAATAATCATCTTAAAATTTTGGTTAAAGACCTTTATTGGGATTGAATCATGTTCGAAATCAACAGCCATTGAACTCAATTACGATCATATGACAAGAATTTATTCAACTTATAATATTACTAGTGGTGTAATAGATACTGCGTTAGCTTGCTAGATGTTAGGTCACGGTTCAAGCTCTAGGTCAGACATCTCCAACAAAATGAAATTTGAATATTTCCTCGGGAACTGCTTCTCAGATGATTTCTGGCAAAAACTCTGAAACTAAATAAAATCGCCACGAAAAATTTTTACAAAAATTTTACAAAAATCCGCCACTCATGTATAAAATTAACACACACAACATAAGTGTTACGTCGTTATCCTCACTGAAGAGTTGTAATGACCAAATATGTATGTATGTATGCGTATTAAGATGACAGCTTATCCGTGTCCATTAAACATGAATTTGTCCTCGGTACTCTAGAATTTTGAAAGTAAAAGTATTTAGGTGGAATAGAAATCAGATATCAGATGCTTTGGCTGATAGCAATCCATATCCTTGTGTGTGTTCGAATTTTTAATGTACTACGCTGTGCCTGGTAATCCAAAAGACATTTGAATTTCTTCGATTGCTATTGCTTCCATTCTGTCTTAAATATCTGTCGTGTCACAGAGCTTTTTCAACACTGTAACAGGCCTACAATTCTTTCCGATTAAGTTGAAAATCTTAGTCCATGTTAGTTTTGAT
Source organism: Sarcophaga subvicina (assembly GCA_936449025.2). Classification (NCBI taxonomy): domain Eukaryota; kingdom Metazoa; phylum Arthropoda; class Insecta; order Diptera; family Sarcophagidae; genus Sarcophaga; species Sarcophaga subvicina. The sequence continues at coordinate 30,114,942 of OW388084.2, forward strand.
TGTAAATTTAAGAAAATCTGGGGATCGTTTTCTACGCAGATACCTCCAGACAGTAACACGTAAGTACTGTGACAAATTTTTCTTTTTCCGTCACTAAACAATCTGATTTGACGTGGTACTGAGTTCTTCTGGCAACCTCATATACATAATGACCACCCCATCTTTTGGCAACTGCATCTTCTGTCTTGAATGACTCCGAATATTGTTTAAATCTGAATATAAATTAATAGAGGAAGGGCGACAAATTATTACCAATCGAAGCAAGAAGAAGTGTGAGCAATAATAAATCTTTTCCCCATTAGATGCCAAAGGACTTCAGTCTTGCACAATATTCAAACAGGATGTAAGCGTCCTGATTCCGAAATACCACAGGAACTATACATCAACAACTGTTGTCATAGAAATGTTAGACGCTCTTTGATAACAAGTAGAGCTTAATTGTGTCACCGTAGTCTAGTAGGTATTGTGTTGGCTTATTAGACGCAAAGCCAGGGTTCGAGTCCCAGGACAGACATCAAGATCTCAGCAAGTTTCTGGCAAAAACTCTGAGAGTAAAGAAAATTGCCATGAAAAAATTTCTTTAAATCTGTTGTTCGGAGTCGACTTTAAACTCTAGGTCTCCACCACTCATGTATAAAATTACCACAACATATGTGGTGTGAGAAACTATGACGTTGTACAATGGGTCAATTCGACCTCCGGTACTGTACTTGTCTTAATTGACAAGTACACGTCCTCTAGCCTAACCTAACCCAACCCAAGGGTGTCATATATTACTTGTATCTGTGGCACTAGATGCCAGTGCAGTCTGCTGTTTCAAACCTCAGCACTATTTAGCGTCATCAGGAACTCTTAACTCTCTTGAATTAACATCAACGTAGGTTTCTAATTTACAATTAAGGGAGTAATGAGCCATCCAAGAAGTACCCTGATATTTACCGCCTCCTAGAGTAGTTAACATCGACAATAAACCTTAAAGAAAAATCAGTGAGTGCCAGCTCTTCAGAAAGCTTGGAGCAGCAAGCAAAAAGTTTCTCATGACTACACTCAATACAACCACACAATCTATTTTCGCAGAGACAACATCAGATTGAAATATTTTGTGACTTGCCGTAGTAGAATACTCATATGCTTATCCAGAAAGATTGGCATTTGTTGCACTAAAACCAAAACTTCCTTTAAAAACCAAAATAGCGCCATGACAACCTATTTAAAACATTTTAAAAAATTTAAATTTCCATACTTTAAAAACCACAAAAACTATGCTATGATAGCATATTGGATTCTAACATAAAAATAAAACCAAAAACCTCAATGAAAATGAAACTCTTGAAAGTAAATGCCTTTGAAATAATACGAAAAGACTTGAATGTTATTCTGTGTTCAGTGAACTTAAGCAAATCTTTAATCCAAACCATGTTATCCAACTGTTTTGCATATTTCCAAAGAAAACCGAAAATTAAACAAAAGCAAAAGCAAAATAGAGAAAGATTTTTTGGTAAAATATATCCATTTGCTTAAATGTTAATTTAATTTCAAGTTTTAATAGAATTTTCCTTCTGTATATACATTCGTTGTATGATTGCTAATGTCTGTTATGGAGTTTAACAATTTTCCTGTAGTAGAAGCGTACGAGTAGGGCAAGAAGGTGTAGCTGTTGTTGCCTTTTTTTATTCACTTTTAGAACTTAACTCATAAATATTCATAACAAAATTCCCTTTTAACATAACAAACTATGATATGTGATTGGTTTTTACTTGTTATTTTTTTATTCGTGTTTATAATAATATAATAGATAGTATTTGTATATGGGATATAATTTTGAAAAGTATGTCTTATATCCTGCTATTTACCAACCATTTTATACAATACTCACTTCGTAATATTGTACATATATACATACATAATTGGTCACTACAACCATTCAGTCAGGATTGCGACCTAGTTTCTCACACCACTTATGTTGTGTGTGTTAATTGTATACATGAGTGGCGGGACCTACAGTTTAAAGTCGACTCCGAACGACAGATTCTTGAGACACTTTTCATGATAAATTGTATTTACTCTCAGCGCTTTTGCCCTAAATCTGATGAGAGGAAAGACGCCGCAAAAATATTTTTCATATTTCATTTAGTTGGAAATGTCTTACCTGGGGTCTGAACCTAGACCTCACGTCTAATAAGCCAAGTTACTAACTACTAGACTGCGGTGACTTCTATTTTGATTTATTCATACATACATAATTGGTCGTTACAACACTTTAGTCAGGATTACGACCTAGTTTCTCATACCACTTATGTTGTGTGTGTTAATTTTATACACGAGTGGCGGGACCTACAGTTTAAAGTCGATTTGATTTACTCTCAGAATTTTTGCCAGAAATCTGCTGAGAGGAATTCGCCAATGAAATATTTTTTAATTTTCGTTTAATTGGAGATGCATGGCCTGGAGTTTGAACTAGAGCACGGCGATTTCAATTTTATTTATCAATCAATTTTTTATTTATTTATTATCCATAAGTTCCTTTCTCTTAAAAAAAAGGTTCAACTTATCAAAATAATCAATATGGTACTATAGTATAATACATCTCTGTTCTTCTCGTTTAATCTTAATTTTAGTTTCCTTTACTAAATATCCTTTATTAAATAAATAATCAAACAGTCAAAAATTATTTGCGTTCTTTAGAAATAAATATTGTTTGTTTGAATATTTAGAATGTTGTTTTCATTAAATCTCGATTTTAGTGGTTACGGTTTAATAATAAAAAAAACTCAATAACTTTAGATCAGAACAAGAGAGACGAAATCATTTTTTAGTATTAAATTTACAAAGAAATAAAAGATGTAATCCCATGGAAAATTCAAAATGTATTAAAACTCATACATCATATTGTATTCCACATTTATTAGTGTTTTGTATATTTCCTTATCTTCAGCTACGTGCACAAAAGCCACCATCCACCCCAATTACAAAATCCTTTCATTTGACCATTAATCCGAAAAAAAACCATGGAAACAAAAATAAACGTAAAAAACCCATATCACAAAAACCATTAAACCAACAACAATAACCACTCTGATTTTCATGCTATTAAATTGTGAAAACACACACGCAAATATTTGCTTAAAACTTTTATACTTTTTCCACCCTCATATATACACCAATCAACCAAATGAATCAGTTTTACTCACATTCATTCCACACAAATAACAAACAATACAAAGAAATCCAACAATAATAACAACAACTTTGCTTTTATCGATTTCGGCCATTATTTGTTATACCGTTTATTGCCTTCTTTCATCTTTTTAATTTGAAATTTGCGTTTCTTTTTTTGGTCTTGGGGAAGCTTAAAAAAATCTATTCAGAATAATTTTGCTTCTCTCTTTCTTTTTAAGATACATACATACATACATAATTGGACTGAATGAGAACCCTTCAGTCAGGCTTAAAACCTAGCTTCTCACACCACTTAAGTTGTGTGTGTCTTAATTTTATACATTGCAGATCGTATGGTTACAGTCGCCGTAGTCTTATTTGGCTTATTAGACGTAACGCAGCGTAACGTATTAGACGTAAGGCCACGGTTCAAACCCCAGTAAACCTGACTGAAGGGCTGTAAGGGACAGTTATGTATGTGTGGAGAACCTACCGTTTAACGTCGATTCCGAACGACAGTTTTTCTGAGAACATTTTTCATGCCAATTTGATTTATTTTTGCCAGAAATCTGCTGGCATTTATTTTTTATACTTCGTTTTGTTAGAGATGTTTGATCTGGGGTTTGAACCGTGTTCTTACGTCTAATAAGCCGACACAGTGCCTACTAAATTTTGCCATTTATGTGTTTATATTATAATAAACATTTTTATGACACTTCTTTAAAATCATGCGATTTTTTTTTATATATTCGAAACGTTATTTTGCTCCAGAATATTAACATCAACAAATGTTGCTTATGAGGGGTAACAAAAAATTCAAACAATTCGCCCTTTGCTCAACCACTTTTAAAGAGCACTTACACTTGTTCCTAAACAATTTAGGTACCATGACGTATAAGCAATATTGTATTGTATTGTGCAAAATGGGAATATTACGTATACGCTATACATACATATGCGTTTGTGAAAAAGTGTATGTAATGTTGCTATACACCATGTACGTCAGTCCAATCCACTATTTAATAAAAAATTTCTTTGTTAGTACTGTAAACATTTCCTAATGCAAAAAAATTTAAAATAAAAAAAAAATTAAAAGCACTGTATAGCATTTAAGAGCAGCACCAGTAACTACTGGAAATGTTACACTGGCATGCATTTAATTTCATGATGTGCAACTGCTTTTGTTTTCCCACGCAGTCTGAAGTTTAATAATAAGTTTATCAACACATCCATAGATTTTATAACGACGATCAACAATTAATCCGAAAATGAAAAGGTGTGTATGTGTGCTTGCTTGGTTGAATACGAAATATGTGTAATAGGGTACAGGATTATCCTATGTTTTCAATTGAATAAAATTGAAAGATATGAGATTATATAATGATTATAATCAATATTATTACGAAAATGGAAATGGTGCTTCTCTTTTTCATCGTTTAACATAAAATTATAAACAAAAGCTACAAAAACAATGAACTTGTTTACGTGATAAACAAGTACACAAAAATATACCAATAAACACCAGTACAAAAAATTGATAAACAAGTAAACAAAAATGCAACAACAAACATTACAAGAATAAATGTAAACAAAATACTCGAACAACAATTATGAAACAACGATGTTTATATTTATGTAAATCTCGAGAAGGCGAAGCCACGAATATTCGACTTCAACAACATTCATCACACTGTTTACGATGGCATATAAAAGGCAAGGCAAAGCAGACAACGAATGAGAAAAGCTCAGTCAGTCTTGTGTGAAGACGCGTTGCGTTTGAAGAGCGTAATCGTGGTTTGAAGATCTTCGTTACAAAGATATGTCGTACAATTGCTTAATGGTTGTCATTGTTTACGAAAAAGAGTGAAAGAGGAATAACAAAGAAAATCAATTGTTGTTGTTTACATCAAGTTGTGAACAGTGGCACACAGAATTGTGCGAACAGTAAAGGATTTAATTAAAACTAAACACAAATTTATTTTTATTTTATTTGCAATCTACGAGCTCATATTTTAAACGTTTTTAAAATGTAAAAACATAACAACATGTTCACATTTTTTTTAGAAAGCCGGGCAAAGCGTCATGGGAATAAAATGGCCAATAAAATTAAAAACTGACGAACATTTGAATTATAATTGTAAAATGATTTGTTCTTTTCTCAGCGGAAAAATATGATTAAAAAAACGGTACTTTTAAAAACCACAGAATATTAAAAAATAGAGGAGGTATTATTCAAACTGAGCCCTTATTATTAATTTATTCAACAACAGCTACTAGAGTAATGAATGCGTATATTAAACTTAAAAGCAATCGGTTCTTTTCAGGACCACTAAATATTTTACAAAAGAAGAAAAATTGTTTTTCAAATAAAGTATAACAACAGCAATAATTGTGTAATTAAGTATTCTTTCTTTGTTTGAACCGCAGTGCACTGAAAAGCATTAGTTTATCCAAAATTATGTATGTAGTACTCAAAATATTCACTCCTTCAATTTTAATCACTCCTTGATGACTAGGTACCTGTATAACCCGTAGCCTCTTGGATGTTATTGTCTTAATTGTCATTTAATTACTAGTGAAGATAAATTATTCCACATACATAAGTACATATGCCAATACAATTCTCCTAACATAGTCGATATTTGACCGCACGCTGTATGCAAAATATATTTCTTTTAAACAAAATTATGCTTTTTGAAAATAACATTTTTCATTATGAAAAAGTTTTTTTATTTAAAAGTTTTCTCTTTATATAGTCATAACCCATATACAGCGCAAATATCGCATCACGTTGTCATTCTATTTGATCATACAACAGTTGTTCACTCTATTCTTAATACCAAAATAAAACGCATACAACTTTTATTTTCTTTTATAAAAACATATAAAAAGAATCCTCAAAAATACTCCCATAGGAGTATATACTCCAATACTACATAAGCAAAAAAGTCTCCACGTAACATGTTGAATAATTTATGTAATGCTTCCAACAAACTGTTACAACATTATTAAAATAGTGATCATATGAGTAGCAACAGTTTCTTGAAAAGTATTTTATATTAATTACATACACGTGTTTATTTATGCGAATGTATTGACTGTATGATTAACCAGGGTGGAGAGAATATCATTACATCGTTAAGTAATTGCTGAAACTTTTAAGAGCTAGTCTGGAACCCTTGTTTTTAAACAACCCCGTGTACTATGTAAAATACCATTTAACTTAAATTTCCAACTCTTTCTATCTCTTTTTCCCACTTATGCATATTTTACAATTTTAGATTCCTTTATAGTTTTCCTTAACGTTTTATGACTGAAAATGACACGCGCAACGTAAAAAGGTTAATTACGATTATGGTTATGAATTTGGTTATAAAATTTTAATTCCGAAACATTTCTCCAAAAGAAGAAGAGCAAAAAGGAAATCTCAAGCCATAACAAATAAAAGTACCAAAAGAAAATGGGTCACACGTACTTTGAGAGCTGCTGTGTTTATAATTTAATAATGCCTGACCACATTGTCCATTATATTAAATAACCATCATGTAAAACTTAACTAAACCAACAGCAAATCGTACTATTGGTGGCACCAATCCTAAAAACAACATCAGCAGTATGAGTAGCATTAGTTTGTCCTATAAAGTATACTCACACATACCCTTTCATACTCATGTATTGTATAAACCCTCTCCTGAAACGTTTTTAGGGATACTCCAACTGCAAGTTAATTTACTTAAGTGCTTTGGATGCTCTTAGAGCAACATCAACTACAATTACATTGCTACTGCAACAATTGCTACTTAAGCTCCTGTCACTGTCAGTGAAACACCATTCGTCTTTTTTTATTTTAAAGTTTTGCGTGTATTGCAGTATAATTTCTTTTTGCGGTTTTCGCTGTTATTGTGTTTTATTGATAAACGTGATGTGCGTGAATTCGTTTAAACCATTTGACTCGAGGGATCATTTTAGCATGAAATGAATCAGAAATTGCAAAAAAATAAGGAAAGAGAGAGAGGGAGAGAGTGAGATAGAGATAGAGAGGAAATAGTAAAACACCTTAACAGTTGATTTTAAACCGAATATATAATTTGTAATAGCCCTTAACCTTTTTGACAGTTACTCTTGGTATATAAAATGGAAAACAAAAACATTTAATGTTGCTAAATACAAATTGGAAATACAAAACAGAATAAACAAAGTTGATGCGTCGCATTCCTCTCAGCAGATTTCTGGCAAAAACTTTTAGAATGTTAATAAAATTTCCATAAACAAGTTTCTCTCTCTGTTGTTCGGAGTCGACTTAAAATTAACACACACGGCATAAGTGCTGTGTGAAGTTAGGTCGTAATCCTGACTGGAGGGTTGTAATTATCAATTATGTATGTATAGAATATCTTTGGAGCGTTATTCCAGGGTCTTACTGAATGGTTTATTTATTTATTATGGAGCGATCTAAAATTAATTTCTAGACCTTAAAGGAAGCTAAATGTTATCACCAAGGTGAAGGATGTTGCAGATTTCTTTAAAAATAAAATTTCTTTGAGTGTATATTTATATTTTTGATACTATTTATATTCAGTGGTTTATCTATCGATTTAAATTTAAACCATCGGTTATTTCGAATCTGCCAATACTTATGTCATTCTATTCTGTCACAAAATTCAGTATATCAACTCCACTGAACGTAATGAATCGATTCGCGCTTGAACAATGTTAGGCGCAGCCATAACGACCAACGGAGATACCTATCGCACCATGATAACCGATTTTTTTTGTACCCGCTCTTCTTTGTATTGATGTGAACGATGTTTGATTTCAAGAGGACGGTGCAACTTGCCACACATCTCATGCCATAATCGACTTATTGCGTCAAACGTTTGATGGCCGTTTAATTCGTCGAAATGGTGATTTCAATTGGCCGCCAAGAAACTGCGACTTGACAACGTAGGACTATTTTCTGTTGGGCGCCGTTTAAGAAAAGTATTATGCCGACAAACCAGAGATAATTGAACACCTAAAGGCCAAAATTTGTGACGCCATTGCCAAGATACGACTACGTACACTCAAAAAGTGCACGAAAGTTGGTTCGATCGAATAAATTACAGTGAAGGCAGCTGCGGCAGACATCTGAATGAAAAATATTTCAAATCATTTTTGTTTTATCGCATTTTTAAATTTAAATTTATTAAAATTCCTGTTGCATAGAAAACCAATAAAAATTTTAAGTAAAACAGAAGGATCCTCTCAATATGAATAATATGACGAGAATATGACGAGAATCTGGTATATAGAACACCCACAGGATAATTGAAAATAACTGCTGGTAAAAGGCAAAATCAAATAAAAATGAAAAGGAATAACAAAAAGAGGAATAAAATGATTATATTGTGCTAAAAGACAAAACAACGCGAAGCAAATAGCAATAGAAATAAAATACTAAAGTAAGTAAACGAAGACTGCAAAATACAGTACACAATAGCACATCTTTCAGTCAAGATTACGGCTTAGCTTCTCACACCACTTATGTTGTGTGTGATCATTTTATACATGAGTGGCGAGACCTACAGTTTAAAGTCGACTCCGAAAGACGGATTTTTGGGAAACTTGTCATGGCAATTTTATTTACTCTCAGAATTTTTCCAGAAATCTGCTGAGAGGAAGTCGTTGAAGAAATATTCTTTCATATTTTATTTTGTTGGAGATGTCTGACCTGGGGTTTCAATCGTGGCTTCAAATAATAATAAGTCATCGCAATATCTACCACGCTTTCAAATGAGAAGTTTTTAGAGAAACTAAATAAAGATGCACTTCAACAAGGAAAAATTTATTTAAAAAAATAAAAGAAATGTTACAAACATCTTTATAAACCTAGCATTTGGTTCCACTATTGCGTAAGCCCTTACAAACCACTTCCAGAAAGATTGAATTTTATTTTAAATCCGCCAACTCAACTCAGCTTAGCTTAGTTCTGTTCTGTCCTGTTCTATTGTTTTCAGTTGTCATAACCACACACAATAATCTCCCTTGCGGTATTAACTCCACTGTAGTTGTAGCTGCAGCAGTAGATGTACGTAAGTAGTAGTAGTAGTAGTCAGCGTATAAATTAATTGAAACTGCCATTTTATTATTCCATCTCTGCATCTAGTTATCCTGGCAAAAAGGAAATGTATATCGCTGTGTGTAGTGTGTAAGTGTTTATTAGAGTCAGTAGATGCTTAAAAGGACAGCATAAAATAATCCTATGCTGTAGGACATACAATAGAATAGAAATAAACGGGCATAATTTAATTTACAAATCAAATTAAACTGTGTAGGGGAAAAAAGTGGATTAAAAAAAAGAATTAAAGTGATGAAATGGATTACATCTACGGATATAATAGAAGTAATAATTTTAGCAAGGATTCTGACTAATACTCGCAATATGGCAACCAATACCTTCTCACAGGTGGTGTTCTTTCTAGTCAACGAATTTTTCTTCTTCGGTAAACAGATGAAAATGTGTAGGGTATAGTGGTTAGGAACCTCACTCACTGAAATCTACATTTTTCCAAGAAATTATCTTATCATGATGTATGTTGTTGGTGTTATTCTTTGTAAATGGCCATGAAATATGTAACACAGAAATAAAGCCTCTTAATTTTTCAAAATTTTAAATAAAAATGTTAGGAAAAGTAGTCAAGTTCTGCTGAATTCGAAGTGTTTGCGATCATAAAGATAGCAGCACAGTTCTGGAAATGAATCTAAATGCACACTATATCAAGCCAAGTATAGTTTCAGTTTTCGTGACTGGTATGAAGTGATAATATACTGAACACATTGCAACGTTGAGTGTATTTAGTGGGGCGGTAACTTAGATCTCCCTTTGAACACTTTTTGTATCTAATCGATCGAGAAAAGAGTAGAGTCTTAAGTACCTCAAAGCTATTCTGGCCCAGACTCGGCTGCAACAGCATGGAATGGGTACTCAATTTGGTTACAGGATCTACAATATTTCCTTTCTGATATAAGTCGGCTGACTCTGTACTTCTTTTCCTCCGGCATCTCCTCTTTTCATTTGAGTCCCTTTAATTTTTTCAGTGGTATTTCATCCATTCCTGTTATAAATTGATTTCTTTTCTCGTAATTTTTTTCTAATATTTTTGATACCCGCAACCATTCTGGTGGAAGGTGTATTTTTCAGCCATCTTTGCAACTTACATACATACATAATTGGCCATTACAACCCTTTAGTCAGGATTACGGCCTAGCTTCTCACACCACTCATGTTGTGCGCGTTAATTTTATACATGAGTGGCGGGACACACTACCTATTAGACTACGGCGACTTCTCAACTTCTCTACGGCAACTTAGCGAATCGATAAGATGTATTCCGGGACATTGAGACATTCCGGGTAACTCCAGAGCCGATGAGCTGGCCAGAAGGGTCACTGTCATCGAAACCTCTGATGAATTTTCGACATTAGGGATCCCTTTGCGTACCAGCAATCGTGGACCTTGCCAACAGGCAGCTTCGAACACGGGCAGAACGGTACAGAAAATCTGGCAAGGTCTGAATAAAATGCACGCGGCAGCTCTGCTTAAACTCCAAACAAGTAGGCTCATCACTGTTGTCTGGTTTAATACGGGACATTGCATTATAGAGATGCATGCGAGGCGTATTGGTCTCGCACATCTAGGAAATGAATTCTGCAGATGCTGTGGAGATGAGAGGAGGATAATCAGACTGTGCTTCACCTACTGTGAACATGCCCTAGGCTTAGTCGGAAGAGAAAGAGGCACCTGGGTGCGTACTATATGAAAGATCTAGATGAACTACTATGCATTGATATTGGCAGTCTGGGACGCTTCATCGGAAGCTCTGAGTGGTTTTTGGACTAGGTGAAAATATGAACCTGTGGTATCACAATGGGTCCTGTATGTGGTCCTTTGAACCTGGGATGTTTGGTTTATTAATTGGTTAGGTTAGGTTAGGTTAGAGGACGTGTACTTGTCAATTAAGACAACGTCCTAGTTTCTCACACCACTTTTGCTGTGTATGTTAATTTTATACATGAGTGGTGGGACCTACAGTTTAAAGTCGACTCCGAACGACAGATTTTTGAGAAACTTTTTCATGGCAATTTTATTTACTCTAAGAGTTTTTGCCAGAAATCTGCTGAGAGGAAATCGCCGAAGAAATACTTTTACTTTTTATCTTGATGCCTGGCCTGAGGCTCGAACCCTGGCTTTACGTCTAATAAGCCAACACACTACCTACTAGACTACGGCGACTTGGTTTCTTAATAAACTGCATCAAACACTTTTGCATGAAGGAAGGTAGTTATCATTGCTACTGCATTAGTATCAAACTGTGATTCCACTGTGATATCCGCATAAGATGAAAAAATTAATCGGCCATTATGCAGGCATTTAGTTCAGTTGTTTTAACTTCTTAACTTCGGCTGATTTTTTTTAATTTAACTCTGCTTAACAGTAGATTGACGTTTTTATTGTAGTTACCAAGATGGTTTCCTCTTATGACCTTAAATTACCCTCTTATGTTCATTATGGTTTTGTTATTAAATGAATTCGATTAAGGCCAAGGAAACCATCTTGGTAACTACAATACTAACTTAACTGACGATTTGTTTTTTTTTTTGGAAAATTTCCATACACGGTCTTCTCGTATGCACTTGTCTTAGAAAATGAACTGTAGCCATCCCATTTGTTGTAAATACTATATAATGTGCATTAAGAGTTTATTTTATTCCTTTTCCTTAATAGGAACGATTACTATTCATCTAGAGAGGGCACCGTCCAAGCTTCATAAGATATTCATTCACGTTGTGCTTTCTGAGAGATTAGAGGATATCCTGGATGAATTATTTGCAGCGAATTGAAGTTTAATATTCAAAAACCATGATGCAAACTTATGCATCTTCTTTCGAATTCAAATTTGTATTGCAAGGGGTTGTTAGTTAAGCTACACTACACCTCGCCAACAATTGAAATTTAAATTTATCGCTTCCTATGTTTAAATTTTTGTTTCAAAAGGTATTCTAAATTTCACAACTAAAAGTCTAAAATACTACATAATTTGAGTATGTTCTGTTACGAAAAAATGAATTTTCCATATAGAATATGCCTCAGTTTCCCTGCAAACCTGCTTTTAACTCCTCTATAAGCCACATATATAAGCCCCTACTCGTCTCATTTATATTTGTTTTCTTTGCTAAAGTAAACGAAATATTTTTTATCAAAAAAATTTTAATTTTATTCCACAACACGTTTCAGTTTTTTGTAGTTTCGGTTTTTCCTGCCGGCTTGCATTTGATTTCATTTGAATAAAATGAACAAAAAATCAAAAATAAAAAAAATTAAAAATGTTTTCATTTCAATTCGTAGCAAAACTTTAAATCTTTTTCTTAAATATGCTGTCTTTATATGGAGAATATAAGACATAAAACACTCAATGGAATTATTGCCGGCTTAGAGTAGGTCTCAATAGAATGTATGAAATTATAACACATTTTCAAGGTATACACACATGCACATAAGAATGATATTTGAAACGTTTTTAAAAAAATATATTCTAAATACATTGTTTATAGTACAGTTCTTGTAGAAAGTTGTAGAAGAAAGAAAATGCTCTTCAGCATATTTTTCTTATTTAGATTTATATTCATGAGCATTTTATAAATGTGAATGAGTACGTTTGTCTGTCCATCCATATTTCTTATTGAATTCAAATATGAACTCTACTTTTTTCTCAAATATTTGCAAGTTTGCTAAGTTAATTTGCAGTAATGTTAAGTTTGTTTCAACCAATTTTGTATTTTTTTCACGGAAAATTATTAATTTTTTTCTATTTATTTACCTAACAGTTTATTAATAAGTTTATAACCCATATATGAATAGAGAAGATCATAATTAGGTAGCGTTAGGTTAAATTAGGTTAGCGGGTAGCTTGCCATACACAGGAAAGTTCACTCGGTGGCCCATTGTCCCCCAGTGTAAGGTAAGCCCCCTTGTCATGATCCGTTAGTGTTAGGTTCGAACCACCCTTAGCTTCTGATGAAACCGCACAGTTGCTTTAGTGGCACGTTCGCCAGAAAAACCCAATGACGTTTGTCTTGAAGTGCAGTACACTTGCGGGACCTACAGTTTAAAGTCGATTCCGAACGACAGATTTTTGACAAACTTTTTCATGGCAGGTTTATTTACTCTCAGAGTTTTTGCCAGAAATCTGTTGAGAGGAAGTCGCCGAAAAAAATTTTTTTTTTTATTTCGTTTTGATGTCTGAGCTGGGATTTGAACAAAGGCCTTACTTCTAACAAGTCAACACACTACCTACTAGACTACGATGACTTCCAATCTAATGAGTTCAAATTATCCACTGTATTAGAAAAATATCTAGAGTCTAACATCACTAGCACATTCATTATCCATTTTTCCAGATTTTTCCTTCGACTATGAACAGCCCACATCTTTCTCTGTTTAAAATACTTTATTTTATTTTATTTAAATTTAGTCCTTCCTTTCCTTTTCCGTTTTTAGGTTTAAACACCATCAACTACACAGCAATAGCAGCTGCTGTCACAATAAACCAGTGACCGAAATTTATTGTATTTTTCTTCTTTATCCCGTGCAGGTGCATTGGTTTCTATTGTTTTGTTGCGGGTTGTTTTTAGTTTTATGACCATGTGATGTGGTTAAAAAAGGCAAAAGTTATTGCCTTAAATTGTTAGAAACGGCCGAAATAATACAAGAAATAGTGGCTGAAACAATACAAATAAATACAATTTAGCTAAGCCATTATATTTGCCACATAAAAAACTTAAATATTGTGGATTCTACAATATACCTACTTAAACAATGTTTTATAAATGTGGTAAAAACAAGAAAATTTAATTGGCTTAACAGCATTTTAACAACGGAAATGTTGATTTATATACAGAGAAGTCAAAACTAAAGCTAATGAGTTGAAAATCCATAACTTTTGCATTCAAATTCATATTGTATTTTCTACATTATTACGAAAAATAATTTTATAGACCTTCATGCATGTAGTTTTATTGATGCAAAGTTTTTGCCAACAAAACTGTTCGTTACACACTGAAACGGATGACGAGCAAGTCGTGTTTCGTGGTACCGAGTGTAAGAAACCGCCAGTGCTTCAATGATTATAGTATTTGTCAATCATGAAAGTATTTTATTTTCTCTTTTTTATTGTTGATTTACCCCGTTTTAGTTAAACTGAAAATGGGTATTGCTTAACACATCCAATCGGCTCACAGACTTTAGCTAAAGCCTGTCTATACAATGTCCACACAATGACAATGAAAATATCCAACGCAGGGTTCAATCACGGTTTATCTTCAATGTCTTCGACAACTTGCTTTAATACATAGGGTTATGAAGGGGATTATTTTATGTGGCACCCCATAAGTTAAATAAAAGGCTTCTCCGAGGACACCGCCTTTCAAATGAATTTTATGTTGACTCTCCTTAATTTTTTGTTTTTTCACTAGACAATTTCCAGAAATTACTGGGTAGTTTCCTACTGTCGATAATTTATAGCACTGCAATGCATTAGTTTGAGGAACAGCTTTACAGCATAGCTTCTTATAAGACTCATCTTTCTCTTCCCCTATTACTCCTCCATTCTGATATGAATTGTATGTGCAGTTGACCGCATACCAATACCGTCCGATATTTCTGCCATACAGCCACTCAAATAACTGCCTCAGTGTTTAGTTTGTGCTAACAAATGTGAGTCCAATATCTGATATTTTATGTTTTTGTTTATTGAACTGTTATTTACAACTACAATTCAACATATTTGTTGTAATATGTACCATTATCGGAAAAATAACCGATAATTAGTAACTAGCCATGAGGAGAGTTTTTTGGGTTTACTTTGTTTAATCAATTTTACGACTTTTTTAAGCTTCTTATAGCCTCTTTCGGCAGTAATTACGGCTTCATTTAGTATTATAAGCCAATTGTAACTTTCATTGTCTCTGTGCAGATATACTCTTTGTGCCTAATGGTAGGCTGGAATGGTAGCTTTGGTATCAAAAGCTCACTTGAGCAAGCATAGCGGCCCATTGTGATGCCACGAGTAATCGTAGTTCCCGTACCTTGTGCCTAATGAAGTGCTTAGATATTGCGTTAAGCAAAAATGTATGTGGCCTCGAACAATTTTTATTTTGAATGTTCTTGTGCCCCATTTTTTACTTATGAAGACAATTTTTGTATTCAACATTGACAGATTTCAACCCAAATGTAATCACCCAAAGACCCTCATTATTATATACAATAACATATCATATGCAAATCCTTTAAGTAATAAAAACTACAGCGATATCATCAATTAACTCTTTAATGGTTGCTTCAGTGGCTATTATCAAGCGTAACAGACCATCTTATTTAATGCTCAACAAAAGTGGCCTTAAATTTTAAACTCGAAGGACTATCACCACACTTGGGATCCTGTTCGAGAAATAGTTCAGAACGATTTGAGGTAGATACTCTACTATAAGTTCTTAGATTACAGTATTAACGTGGACAGAGTATAATACGGTGAAGTGCTTTCAACTTAAAAGACCGCATTATGCCATTTTCAAGTTATTTGTGTAAAGGTTTTCAAGCTTAAGTTGAAGTTAAGTGGCGCAGAACTATGCTGGATACAATTTTGTTATGGAGTTTCTGCTTACTGGTGGTTTTCAGCATTAATTTCTTTTAGTCTAGTCTGTTAAAAATTAGGAAAGATATTATAACAAAATTTCTTAGAATTTCCTCATTTAAAATAATTTCAATTAAAAATGCAAAAACGCTACGCATGATGAAATGGCAGTATCATGAATTTGACATGAATTTAAATTAAAAATTATGAAATTGTAGCCATTCTCTAAAGGACGCTGCTTTAATACAGCATACTTTTCAAATAAAAATTTGATGACATTACCGCAATAGAGTTTCTCTAAATAGGCCCTTTTCAGATTATGCTAAAAATTCCATCAAATAATAAGAATAGCAAGTGAATTATGTTAGGTTATGTTGGCGTAGACAAAGACTATTCAAGTAATTCATACGCCTTATAATATCGGATAATAAAGAATATTTTCCTTCTCTTTCTCGTTATTACTCGGTCTTCTGCTTTAAACAGAGTCTAAGCATATCATTAATAGCGACTGACATGTTTATTTCTTTCTAATGTTGTTGCTTTCGTCACGTTACGAATTACGTTCACGAATTTGCATAAAACTTTACAAGACAAAGATTTCTCTCGCTCTCTTGCTTTTATAAATTGAAAAAGAATATTTCTTGTACTTCTTATATGCATATATGTATACCGTCATTATTAAAATTTACAAAAATTTATGTCTGTATGAATGGATGACAAATTTAAATTCAGAAAACTTGTTGTCAAATCCCTTATGACCCCTTTTCACTTTTTTCTTTTTGCGCGTTAACAATACATTGTAAACAAGTCCTTTTGACTACTTGGCATTCATTTTCAGTCTGATTCATTTAGGAGATGTAAGTGTAGTGATATTAGAAGAAATACTACTTGAGATAGCCATTCAAAATATTTGTATTAAACTGTCCCAACAAAATGGCATTTTTACTGAAAGTCTTAAAGAAAACCAAAAACAAAAATAAGAATGTAAATGGAAAAAACCCTGAGATCAACATAAACTTTAAACGTTCCTGATGGTAGTTGCAATGACAACATGAAGAAAATGTAAGACAAAGTTTTTGGCCAAGGCAGCGGAAAAAAACAGGTAGCTTCTGGAGACAAAAGAAGAAAGTTTTTTTACAGTTGTTTGTAATACATACGAAACTGTACCATACTCTCCACTTGTTATGTACACACAGTTCCTAGTAGAGCCATCACCGGAAACATATCAATTTGTCTAAGTTTCATTACCTTCTAGCAACAACAACAATATAAAAAAAATAAAACTTTTGTTCCTCAATGTTGTTGAGCAAAGAGTTTCAAAAGTATACGTAAAGGAATTGCATCTTCATTGCATTTTCCCAAGTTTGAAAAGAATACAATTCAAGCTGTTTGATAGCATTAAACATTTAAGTTTCATTCTGAACTCTAAAATAGAACGAAGCTTTATGTAATGATGCGCAAATCATCCAGTGCAATTTATGCATACATAGGCTAGATCAGGAGTCTCAGTTGCATATCCTTTATGCTTATAAAAGTAACGTTTGCTCAGTAGCGGTTACTTAAGAAGGCTGTTATTACGGTAGTTTGGAGAAAGTTAGCAGATCATACGCTTTCCTCATAAAAGAACTCCTCGACTTACTACGATCGAGACTTATAAAAACAAAATTTATTTTAAGCTGCATCTATTAGGCTTAGCGCTTCAGAAATGTAGCGCGTAAGGATATTTTTTTCCATTACCCCTCTTGGGAGTATAGGGCTTGCACAAAGCATTTCCATCTTATCCGGTTGACTGATGTTATTTTTAGAACTTCCCATGTAAGCTTCCACTGTCCTAGATCTTGCAGTATCGAACATATCCAGAAGTTCCTTGGCCAACCATGGCTTCTTGAGGCTTGTGAATTCGATTCTTGTAATACTATCAGTATTCTTTCTGAGAATATGGCCGATCCATCTTCATTTTCTACGTTTTATTTGTGTTATTATGGATTTCTCTTTGGTAAGGTTGTAGAGATCCATGTTGCTGATGTTATTAGGCCAGTATATTTTCAATGTGCTTCTGAGGCACTTGTTGATGAATGCCTTCAGTTTCGATACTAATAAAGTTTCACTTTCGTACAACACGGTCAATTTTACACATGTGTTGAATATTTTGATCTTGGTTCGTCTGGATATTTGCGAGGATCTCCACATTGGCTGTAGTCGTTCGAATGCTGCTCTCGCTGTATTGAGCCTACTGATTATGTCTGTTTCTGCTCCGGCATTTGTTGCCAATATATTGCCTACATAGCAGAAATTATTTACGTATTCGACTGGTTGGCCTTTTAGTACGATGTCGTCGGTGTCTACCTAATTCGGCTTTATAAAATATTTTTTAGGATTCAATCTTTTTCTGTTGTTATGCCATCCAGATATTCAAAATTTCTATATAAAATCCACTAGTTTTAGTAAAAGATGTAAACAATCAGGTGAATTGGAATTTCAGAGCATTTATTCTTAAATCAATTTGGTTGACTTTTTCAAGAAGACAGACAAACCCGTTTTAAACATTCATAAACCTTCGTGATAATTCGCACTTATTGTCTGCATAGTCAAGAAGTGTTAAGTAAGACGCTTTAAGTAACATACGTAATGTGGCAACATAATATCCTCGAATAATTCTTGCTACTGTTATTGTCTCTGGCAGTCAGAGCGTTTCTGAAAAAAATGGGCTGTTTATTGGTTTTTAGTTTTGTTTTTCAGCAACTTTCTATTATTTTTTAATGAATTCATTACTTTACACGTCTGCCTATTTCTACTGCTTTTGAAGTTGATGTAATTTGTGTCATAAAACACACGAACGTACGATCTACTTCTACTTCTATTATTCGTACTTTAAACCAACTATCGTCACCATGTTATGCCATGAATTTTCTATGAAGAATCGATTTTGCTCTTTTAATAAACTATGCAACAGAGAAAGTATAGTCAGAGCAAGTATCACATAAAATATAGAAAAAAGTTTAAGAGTTTAGGGTACGATAAAGACTTGGTCGTCGACTAACGTTTAAGTTTTTCTTAAATTTCTTGAAGGCAAAACTGAGAAACTTATTTACTGCTCATACTCTATTAATTGCACGCTGTGATGAAATGCTGTACAGTGGTTAAGGCATTAGAAAGAAATTATACAATTATAGGAGAAAGAAAATTACTTGCAAGCGATCTCCTTAATGAGCTGCTCTACTATTTTAATTGGTTAAAGGTATGTGAGTTCATATAGATCAACTCAATTTGCTTTCATGCTTAAGAATAAACCCTGGACTATTGGTTGAAAGTTGAACATTTAAATTGCCTGTCAAGAGCTCAATGTTTTGTAATTTTTAGAAAGTATTCCTACTGAATCATTTGAAAGTCTTGTTGATTTCTGACTATATTTTATTTTTATTGTAGTAGTGAAAGCTAACGATTTTAATTAATATTGTTACGAAAATTAATAGAGATCTAGATACTGATGTTTTGCTTTTACATCGGTTAACATTAAAATTATAAACAAAAGCTACAAAAACAAAAACAATGAACTTGTTTACAAATTATCGCACTGCTTAATATAACAACAAACAGTAGCATAAAAATGGCAAACATAACATAATTGGTCATTATAACCCTTTAGTCCGGATTACGACCTATATTGTGTGCGTTAATTTTTTTATACATGAGTGATGGGACCTACAGTTTAAAGTTGACTCCGAACGACAGATTTTTGAGAAACTTTTTCATGGCAGTTTTGATTTACTCTCAGAGTTTTTGCCAGAAATCTGCTGAGAGATACTTTTTGTATTTTGTTTTGATGTCTGGCCTGGGGCTCGAACCCTTTTTTTCTGATATGTTTTTTCGATAACATCTGAGGCCACAAGTGTTGTAAAGCGTTGGTATTAAAAGTTTTTAGTAAAGACTGTTGTTGTTGTTTTTATCGTTATTATATTTGATTGCCTGAAGTCACTTTCAGTTCTTGAACAAAGAAACTCCCTTGTTTTATATTTTTTCCTTTCTGAAAGGAGATTCCATTTATATGTTAATAGATGTATATGTATGATATATGTATGACTGTGTAGAAATTTGATGGTTGAAAGCAACTACCACATACTAAACACATACTGTGATTAATCCTACACATACTGGAATACAAAGACGGAAAACTCTTACATGTATTGTGAAGTGAGCCAACACATAGAGAGCTAAAGGGGTGTACATTTCATTACAGTGAATGACAAACTAAAAACAAAAAATTTAAATTTTATTTATTTATGAAACTGTTGATGACTATTGCAAAAATAACATACAATCCTATTTTGCATACAATCGAATAAAGGATGCCCTGTCAACACCTTCAATTGGGAGGGAAATCTATCCCTTTAAATTTGAAACATCGGTTATTTTGAATCTGGCATCTTACATCATTCATTCATTCTATTCAGTCACAAAATTCAGTATATTATCTTCACTGAACGTAATGAATCGGTTTACGCTTCAGCAACTTTGGAATTTAAAAGACGGTGTTGATTTTGCCAAAAAAAAATTGTCGGATGAAGATCCTTTTCAGATTCGTGGGTATGTTAATAAGCAAAATTTTCGTATTTGGAATTCAGAAAACCCATGCGTGGTCTGACAGAAGCCAATGCCATTTATACCAATACGGCTTGTGGGGCGGAGGTATCCTTGCCCATATTTCTTTAAAAATGAGGACAACGCAACCAATGAGACACCTATCGCACAATGATAACCGATTTTTTTGGACCCGCTCTTCGTGGTATTGATGTTAACGATGTTTGGTTTCAAAAGGATGATGCAACTTGCCACATATCTCATGCCACAATCGATTTATGTCGTCAAATATTTAATGGACGTTTAATTAGCCGAAATGGTGCTGCCAGTTGGCCGCCAAGAAGCTGCGATTTGATACCGTTGGACTATTTTTTGTGAGGCGCCGCTACAAAAAAGTGTTATGCGGACAAACAAGTGACAATTGAACTTGTTCTAACCGAAGGCACGTTGACATACTTATAGATTACTTATTTACCGCTCATGCTGTGTTCGTCAATTTTTTGCATTAGTGAAGGGACCAACAGTTTAAAGACGACTCTGAGCGACATATTTTTGAGAAACTTTTTCATGGCAATTTTATTTAATGTCAGAGTTATTGGCAGAAATCTGTTGAGAGCGAAAGTCACCGAAGAAATATTTTATTTTATAATTGACCTCATGTCTAATGGGCCAACATCATACTAGACCGCGGCGACTGTAGTCTTATAGATGCTCGTGTTTTTAATGTAAACCCCGCTGTAAAGCTTTATTTCTGGCATATTTGAAGCAGTTCCCCACATAGAACAATTTCAGTTTTACAAGCACGATTTTCTACCAATTAATCTCAAAAAGTTTCAAATGAAATTGAGCTAATTTGGCTGAAATGAAATATCCAACTGTAGTGCCAACCATAGATGAATGCCAAAATATCTTATATGCAAGCATTGCGGCATTATTTCATTATTTATTCTAGTGGCGAAGCAAATTTTACTTCGCATTTTTTCTGCTGTACTTATCCATTTCTTTAGCTAGAACATATGGTCCTCTAGGTATTAACACATTTCTTAACGGCTCTAATTCTAATAGAATTTTATTTAAAATATTTTTTTGTGTCTTTCATACTTCACTGTTAACTTTAATACGTTTCTGTTTGTAAGCCCGTTTATGTTACAAAATTTCAATGTATTCATGTAATTTCATACATTGTATTTCATCGACTTTCATTATTCAGTCAGTCATTGAGTCAATCATGCAATGATGCCAGCAAACTCGTAAAATCCAACCAGTAAGGTACAGGAAATTATTGCGTTTCCAAAAGTGTTGCTGGAAGTGTTGTACTCGACTAAAAAGTCGGTTACATTAGAAACCATACAACAATAAATTCCAGGCTTCCAACTGAAAAAAAAGAAACTTAAGCCATCAAAACCTTAAAGCAAAAATAGTAACAACGCAAAAGGGCTTCATTACCAAAAGAAAATATTGGCCCTGCTCTCCATCAAAATTCATGTGTGTAGCATTGAGTCGATTATTCGCTCGAACGAATACTTTACAAAATTTGATACAAAACCCCCATGGGAAACGAGAACGAAAGACATCCATGTAAAGCAATTCCCATTAAAGTGTATGTTTCTATACTTCAACAACATCTACATGAATTACAAAACTCTCTTCACATCTCTCTCTGTTACTCTCCCTCTTCATCAGTGACTTTGTGTGTGTTTGTTTGTATGAGAATTGCATTTTTAAGATGCATGCGAATAAAATTTTATCTCGGGACTTTGTTAGATTGTGTACATGTATGCACGTATGCATGTTTGCATATGGCATGCAAACGTTTTATGTTGGTAACAAAGACAAGTGTATTGGTGTTAAAAAGCACCATAATCTATAAGCATTTCGGTTTGTATATGTATGCGTGATCTTAAGTTTATTTGCTGCATAAATTATGTCTCCTTGTGATAGTTTTGTGATTTTTGTTTCTTTTTTTTTCTACTCACACTCTGTAGATTTTTTTTATTTATTAGTAAGGCCGCCGTAGAAATATTTTCTACATTTCGTTTTGTACGATATGTCCAAATTGGAGTTTAATCTATGAGCACTCTTCTAAAACCAGAACACAAACATTGAGGAGAAGGAAGCTCTAGATTTTCTGAAAATTCAACACGATTTTTTGCTTGAAACAGAATATTTTCTAAGTATCGAAGGAAGCATTCAATTGCGTCAGTTTCTTAAGCCAAGGCAGGAAGTGCTTCATATAATCTTACCGTGGATAGAATACAATTCTCATGTATAGGCCACTGTATGAAAGTCAATTTTAGTGTCCCTTAATAGCATACATGAAAGGGAGGATTCTTTGCAAAATTATAGCAAATAAACAAACTGTGCTCTAGTAAATTAAAGATACTTGTCCCCGAAAATCATGTGTATACATATTCCTCGTGTTTCTTTCTCATAGAGTGATACAGTGAACTAGGGAGAACAATGCATTTATTATATACTGCCACTCATACAAAGCGTAGGACCCTATATACACAAAAAATAGGCACAGCCGAGGATAGGTAATAATCTGCAATTCTTTAGTTTTTGTGACTTGAGCCAGTTATTCGGATACAACGAAAAATTAAAGCTGCTGGTTATCATCGTAATCTAGTAGGTATCTCCAACAATATGAACAAATATTTCCTCGGCGACTACCACTCAGCAGACTTCTGACAAAACCTCTGAAAGAAAATAAAATTGCCATGAAAAGTTTCTCAAAAATCTGTCATTCGGAGTCGACTTTAAACTGTAGGGCTCAAGTATAAAATTAACACACACAACATATGCGGTGTGAGAAGCTAGGTGGTAGTCCTGGCTGAAGGATTGTAATGACCAAAATGTCGAGTATATTTATTAAATACTCTCATGAGTCTATTAGTCATTAAATACCAGACAAATTTAATGCAAATCACAGAATATTACTTTTCTTTCACTCAATAAATATCATCATCATCTTCTGCATTAAAGAGCAACAACAATAACTTAAATGACAAGCAAGACCGCAAAGAGAAAAACTCTTCAAATAACAAAAATGAGCACCTCACTTCTGTATTCACATTTTCAAAGTGTTGTTTTACAAATTAAAATTCGATTCCATTTTCGTTCCTCTTCTCCTTTTCTATAGACTGAAGTGATGAGAAACAAACGAGAAAAAAGAGATAAAAATAGTAGGAATAAATTATTAGAAAATAAACTCAAACAAGAAATAGAAAAAAAGGATCTCCATTTTCAATCTTATTTCATTCCCCTACTCAAACCGCAATTGTCTCAATTTCATTTTATCCTTTGTAGATACACTCGTAGTAAACGCAAGTGTATGTGCGTGTGTAAGGCAAGAAAATGGGCCGCATGTCATCACGAACATACGAGTAATTTCACTCTGAAAGGGAAAGAAAATAAAACTTAATTTTGATGCTACATATGCCTTCCACACGGCGTATATCACAGAAATTATGAAAGGTCTGTACATAAATTATAGATTTCGTAGCGCTTCAAATATCTTATCTTCATTTTTGTCATTACTGAATATACATAAATGTATTGTGAGCCTAAGTTATGTTTTAAAGAGATTTAAATCAAATCATTTTCTCCGTATAAATGCGTATATAAAGGGCTACTTTTGAATGCTTTCTCTTTACGTGATTTGATTTTTTCCTTTCATATACTCGTCTCTGAAACAAAGCAATTTCAATATCGTCTCTGAATTCTTATAAATTATTTTCTGTACATGATTTAGCAAGTACATCGGTTACGTTCTTACCTTCAATACCCCTAAATATCCTGTTATCTCCTTCAGAGACGTACGGCAATCTTGGACAATCTTAGATATGATGTACACACCCTCAAAGGCGACTCCATTTCTTCGGCGACATCCTCTCAGAGTTTTTGTCAGAAACTGAAATTGCCATGAAAAGTTTCTCAAAAATCTGTAGCTAAGAGCTGACTTTGAGCTGTAGGTCCCGCTATTTATGTATAAAATTAACACATTCCATGTAAGTGACGTGAGAAGATAGGTCGTAATTCTGAATGAAAAGTTATAATGGCGACTTATGAATGTATATATATTTCTTTATGCCCATTTATTCAGTCTGAATTATTATAAAATAATTGGGTTGTTTTAGGAACAATATAGGGTGCAAGTGATCCGAAAAGATACCACTATCGATTGTGTTTATTTGGATCTCTCACTCAGTACATGGATGGTGTTCTCTGGAAGTTGTGGGACATTACCATAACTCTACCGTTTCTGTATTTTTTGAATCGAAATCGGGTTCAATTACCATATAATCAGTAGGCAGACCCAAATTATCAGTCGTTAAAATGGCTATATTAAATGGCACCAAAGCAAAGAAGTACAGGTTTCGTGCTATTTAGTTTCGTTAATGTACTACTGGATCCATAAAACTTTCATGTGTTAGCTAATCTATGTGAACACCCATATGCTATTGTTGTTGCATTTAAAGTTTGCAGCTTGACTGTAACCATTAGTGTGTCACATTTCTCCTTCTTTCTATTTCCATTGCCCCACAAAGACCATCATTTCCATCCATTTCAACCTTTTGTGAAGCCATGGATTCAGTTTAACAATTTCTGCGTTAACAAACTCTCACTTTGCTTTCTTGTAAACCTTACACTCTTTCAACGGTAAGCGATACTGATTTTATATTACAATTATTATTTCATTCTTTATTTTTACCTGCAATTTTGTATGACTGGAGTATAGGTGTCTTTGGACACAATCATGTGGGCAATTTTATTTTGAAATTAATTTACAGTGGAACAAACTGGAATCTTTGCTATTTAAATTGCGATACGGACCAGAGGTCAGCAATGAGTATTCAAAACGATGAGTAGATTCGAATCATACTTATAATTTCAGATACTTATACGCATTCATACTTATTTTAATGTCATACTCATACTACTCATATTCAAAGTTTGGAATACTCATGGCGCTCATGCTTAACAATACACATGATGTTTTTGATTTCGACTCTCCATAACTCATCGTATACACGAATCACAAAATAAGTATGATTCGCGTACAAACACTACAGTACTCACTAGAAGGTTGTGTGTTTGCTTTGCTTGCTATCTTTGTCTTTTTTGTTTATGTGTCTTTCTTCTTCCTTTTTAAACGCAACAACAACTAAGACTGCAAAATTTTTACGAATGATTCGAATCACTCGACCCATTTATGAGTATTGTAAGTATTTTTCAAAATTTATGAATCTGAATGAGTAGGCGTATGAATCAAACATATTTCGAATGTTATGAGTTTGATATCAACGTTGTACTCATACTCATTGCAACTTGTACTTATAAATCAATGTTGTAGTGAGTACGAATGAATCAGAGTAGTTGGATTTCAATACTCATACTCAAAGTTTCATGAGTACTTATGAGTAGCGAAAAAGCGATTCATTGCTGATCTCTGCTACACATACACATACATTGGTCATTACAACCCATCAGTCAGGATTACGACCAAGCTTCTCACACCACTTATGTTATGTGTGTTAGTTTTATACATGAGTGACGGGACCTACAATTTAATGTCGACTACGATTGACAGGTTTTTGAAAAACTTCTCATGGCAATTTTTGTTACTTTCAGAGTTTTTGCCAGAAATCTGCTGAGAGACAGTCTCCAAGGAAATATTTTTTGGTGGAGATGCCTGACCTGGGATGTCTAATAAGCCAACACACTACCTACTAGACAACAGCGGCTTTTATTTACACATTTCGTGTTTCTTCGAAATGTTTGACATTACTAAGGCGACTACAATGCAACCATTGTGGACTTAGAAAACAAGTCGGACTTAATATTGTTATAAGGAGATTCTATTACTTTTAAAGCATTTGATTATAATACGTTAACAAAATTACATCAAAGCAAATTTGAATTTGTCGCACTTCCACGTTCGTCTTTACTCCTCTGTCTGTCTATCGCTCAATAAAACACGCACATTTTTGTTTATCAAATAAATGGCGACGCGTTCTCTTATTTGTATCATATTGGGTTACAAAATGTAAGTATTTTATATATCCACTTCGCAACACTGTAGTATACAAGCTATTAACGCACATACTACCACTACAAATATTGCATTTATAAGGGAAAGCAAATATCGGGTGTGTAAATTTGCCCTCCTGGTCTTAATATCTTTGAATTGTTATCCTTTTTGACTAAGAACGTGACTGTTGACTTACTCATACTCAAAATTTCATGAGTACTTATGAGTAGCAAAAAAGCGATTCAGTGCTGATCTCTGATACGGACTAGTGTCATTTAGAATTAAAATTCTAAATTCCATTAGATTGAAATAAAACGGTTTGAAATAAAACAATTACAGGATGGTCGTTTTCTGTATATTAGGAAATTTTCTCAACTGACAATAGCATTCAAATAAGCGTACAGTAGGGTATCAGTAATTTGAAATTATTTTCAGCCCAAAAATTATTAAAAATGTATTTCTCAAAAAATTGCTTATGAGATAGCTTTACACAAAATTAAAAATGCCACACGGTATTAATAAACATGCGGTAATAAATGAAACTTTGCTATATGGAATCTCTTCTAAAAAGCTGGTGTCTTTTTGTTTAAACAACTGCGTTGTGAGGCCAACATTTCAATGTGCTGGTAAATAAATGCAAACCCTTTTGCATATACACACTCTTGCATATTTGTGGCAAGTAAAGTATGTGTATTAGTTAGGAGAATATGCAATTGCGTTAACGATTGTTAACTGTCACACCATATATTCCGTTATTCACATGTTTCAGTTTAGTTTACAAGATATTTCTCTTCCCATATGTGTCAGTTTGAGCATGTATTTCTTTACAAAGTTATCTCTCTTTGTTTCCAAACACGTTAAATTTAATTTAATTTCTTTTACTTTCCATTTCCATGCCAGTCTCACTCCCTTTCTCACAACCGTTTCCTCTTAAAGTCGTTTATTTATAGTATTCATGTGGTATGCCGTTGTATACACTGTAGTTTCTCTCTTTCTGTCCCTCTCTCTATGTTATTATGATTTAGTGGTACACGTTTCTGTATGCCTTTATGACTGTCATTTTCTTCTAATGTTGCAATGTGATGCTGGCGCACATTACTCCATTTTCATACATGTATTCACCCCTTTAAAGTTGTGGCAGGCGAATAGGATTTCTGTTCTAATTCTGCAGAAAGTTTTTCACTCTCTATTGCTTTGCTGTGGAGTCATAATTTTAGTTTAAAATTTAAACTCTTAAAATTCCATCATTTGCAGAGAAACAATGTTTAAGATCCTGTTAATATGGCATACAATTTTAAATTTTCATTTCGCACATCAGGTGTTGTTGGAGTTGGCTTCTTCACACATTATCCTGCTGTAAGTTTT
This sequence comes from Sarcophaga subvicina, assembly GCA_936449025.2. Classification (NCBI taxonomy): domain Eukaryota; kingdom Metazoa; phylum Arthropoda; class Insecta; order Diptera; family Sarcophagidae; genus Sarcophaga; species Sarcophaga subvicina. The sequence continues at coordinate 30,142,746 of OW388084.2, forward strand.
GTATACCTTTTAAGGCCAGTGGTAGTAAGAGTATATTGAGTTTCTTATATTGTTTGTAACACTATGAACGACTTTCCCCTTCAATTAATCCGACTTATTCAAACCCCAAATCGAAAAAAGTTTTCTCCTGCGTCTTCCTCTCAAAATATTTCTGGCAAAAGCAATGATAAAGTTTTTCAAAAATCTATCATTCGGAGTCGGATTCTGACACCCGTGTTTAAAATTAAGAAACATTGGATCTAAGGACTCCTGAGCAGTTAAATATTCTCCTCCAAACAACCATAGTGATAACAGAAGAAATGCGATTGGCATACATGTATATAAAACTCTACAGGGTATGGAATATAGGCGATTAAAAACTCTTTAAAATTTTTAAGACAAACAACATGGATTGCTTCAACGGTTGATAGTCTAATAATAGAACTTAAGTGTATATTTTTCGTTTGTTAAGGAGAACAAGTCATTGCCATGCGCTATATCGGTGGTAATTTTCTTCTTTTAGATTGCATTGTGCACGATGTGCAGAAGATTGAGTTTTTTAAATTAAAAAAAGTTTTACGGATTTCTTGCAGAATACCAGTTAATACCACAGCCTTCTGGATGTGATTTATTTTAGCTGCCCCTCTTAGCTTATCTTAAGTGATCTTAACATGGCGATGACTGCCCAGGAAGGGGTGTGGTATTCCATTTCTTCGTATGTATAGAAGATCACAAGAGTGTGTTTAATATTTGCCATCTGTGTGTCATGTGCACATTATTTACACAGTATTTGAGGCATGTTTGTGTTGAATACCATAAAATTGTATGTAATGAAGAGCTTTACTACTAACGTTTTGATAGCAAGAGAAACAAATGCACTTTCCAGCAGACTAGCTGGGTTCATAGCAGTTAAACTAGTTCGTATAGTCTTTTTTCTGCCGACAAGGCACGTAGACTTTACGGGCACCAGGCACATTAAGTCTAGATTCTGTAGCTGTTAACTTTTTTTCTAATACGAACTTTTACATCAGTTTGCATACATAATAGGTCTTTACAACCGTTTAGCCAGGATCACGACCTAGTTTCTCACACCACTTATGTCGAGTGTGTTAATTTTATACATGAGTGGCGGCACCTACAGTTTAAAATCGAATCCGAACGATAGATTTTGTCAGAAACTTTTCATGGCAATTTTTATTTACTCTCAGAATTATTGAAAGAAAGCTGCTTGAAGTCGCCGTGGTGTAGTAGGTAGTGTGTTGGCTTACTATTCGTAAAGCCCGGGTTCGTATCCCAGGTCAGACATCAAAAATGAAATATGAAAAAAAAAAATATTTCTTCGGCGACTTCCTCTCAGCAGATTTCTGGCAAAAACTCTGAGAGTAAAATAAACTGCCATGAAAAAGTTTCTCAAAAATTCTGTCGTTCGGAGTCGACGTTAAACTGTAGGTCCCGCCACTCACGTATAAAATTAACGCACACAACATGAGTGGTGTGAGAAGCTAGGCTGTAATCCTGACTGAAGGGTTGTAATGGCCAATTATGTATATGTATGTAAGCTGCTGAGATGAAGTCGCCAAAGAAGTATTTTTTATGGTTCGTTTTGCTGAAAATGTTTGACCTGGAGCTTGAACACTGGCCTCATATCTTAAAAGCCAATACACTAACTACTAGACTACGGTGACTTTATTTTACATCAGTTTAACAGAAATAATTGTGCTTTCAGCACTCACTGAAGCCTTTCAGGGTGGGTCGCGATTTAGAAGAAATATTCCATGGAATAAAGCTAATGGTCTTGTCAGTTTAAGATACTTATTTACTATTAAGTTCAATATTACTTTGCTAGAAAACTTAGGGAGTTTAAGAGAGATGTGAAAATTATGTTTTCCATCTCTTGGACCTCAGTAATTTGAGACGACTTTAATACCCTACATTTAAGCTTTGACGATGGCATAAGTAAAATAAAATGAAGGACATTAGAAATCTATAAAAGTTTCCACTGCAGATAAATCTTTGTTGCTATTAATATGCAGCAGATACAGCACAACATTACTCGCCATCATACCATAGCACATTGTATAGTCGGTTATTATCAATTGTAAGTGTTTACTTGCCATTTCATTTTATGGTTTTTAATCTTCCTGTTCTTGTTTTTATAGTCATTTACAGTTTTATGACTTTTAAGAAGGGTTACTATAGAGGAAGAGAAAATTTATGAAAGCGTTGCAGTAATAGTTATTAAAAACACAACAGCTGGAGTACAAATATACTACAGTGTAACTTTTTTGGAGCAAGTATAATAAAAACTTAGTTGAGCTATTTAAATGGACTTGAAAAAGGTTTTCTTATATACTTTGTGAAAATCGCTCGTAAGTAAATGAAGGTTAGGTCGCTAAGTTTTTACTCATGAAGTCTACTGGCTGGCTTCACCCGGAGCTCCAGGACCACTAACGGATCATTACAAGGGGTTTACCTTACACTGGGTAATATAATGCGTCATATATGGCACCGAGTGAACTTGCCTATGAACGGCAAGCTACCCGCTAACCTAACCTAACCGTTAATACAACTACAACAAACATAATTTTCTAATTGCTGAATTTGATTTTATTGCTCCAAATGTTTGAATAACACGTCTTCTATCATAATTAAATTGAATTTGGAACTGTTGTGATGTAACCAAATAGAAGAAATAAATTGCTTTTCAAATCATATGGTCTCCTTTATTAAGGCCTCATATTTTTGGCCTTTTAGAAACAAGCCACATAATCTAAATGCCACCTTTAGCAACAAATTTGCTATTTGTTCCTACGAACTCTGAAAGGTGTTCAAAGTTATGTAACTCTTTAAAGGATATAAACTTAAGTGTGTGTGTGAGAGAGAGTGAGAGAGAGAAGGAGTAAAGAATATATGAAAAGGATTCTAATTTGTGTTACAACACATGTAGCCATTATTGAGTACTTTCAATATCAAACGAAATATTGAATTTTTATTGAATTTTTTTTTGCCACATGGAGATGATGCGGAGGTACATATATACATAATATTGATGTCAGAAGTCAAGAGGTATCAAAAAGAGTATCACATGTTAAAAGTTCAAATTCAAGTATCACAGTTGCTTCTACGTTTGCTTGAAATGTAAGAACAAAAAAAAAATACAATTCAAGAGGTATGCATAAAGGGTCATACATAAGAATCTTATGCATAATTTTTGAATAAATATCTATGTATGATAGTTATGGATTTGTAACATACATAAATGAGAGGTTAGTGCGAGAAATTTTGGGTAATGTTTTGTAATTGTAATACATACATATACATATGCAATTGGTCATTACAGCCCTTCCGGCAGGATTTTGACAAATGATTCTCACACCACTTATGTTGTGTGTGTTAATTCTATACATGAGTGGCGAGACCTGCAGTTTCAAGTCGACTCGGAATGACCGATCCTTGTGAATCTTTTCATGGAAATTTTATTTTACTCGCAGTTTCTGTCAGAAATCTGCTGAGAAGCAATCGCCGAAGGAATATTATTTCATATTTCATTTTGATGGCATGGGTGCCAGAGCCTGGGGTTTGAACCGTGGCCTGGAGTCTAATAAGTGGAAACACGCTACCTACTAGACTACGGCCTTATAAAAATAAATTCATCTTCATTTCTTCTGAATAAAATAATACGAACGTTTGTTCTTAACCCTGCCATGTGTGCCATATTCGATTAAAGCTATCTGGACTTGTATGCCAAGTTGAATTATTACGTACGTAGTCTAGAAATATCATTTTCTTATTAAAAGCATCAGAGCAGGTGTTAAAATAAAATTCTAAACGAAATACGCTCTCTAAATAACGTACCATGCATGTCGCAGTGAATACTAAATAGTTTTATTATTTAATAATAAAAAAAAAACTTTAATATACATGCATTTCTTGTTTATTTTTTAGTCTTTCATTAAGATAGTTCACCCTATAAATATGCTACACTTTAATCATTTTCTTAATATTATTTACAAGCGTATGAGTAATATGTATTTAATTTCATTGTTTATAAAATATTCCGCATACGTTATGGTGTACTGTTTGAAATTTACGTATTAAAATTTCTAAAAAAAATTGTAATATGCTGGAGTTTAATTCATACTTCTAAAACGACCTATGTATGTGGTCTTATAAGTTTATTGTCATGCACAGGCATGTTTTATATAGTATACTACAAGTCTTGATAGTGATGGTTTTTGATGATGTAGTGGTGTGTGTATGTATGCATTTTTGTCTGTTCATTCTTATGAAAAGATTTACACAGTATGAGGCAGAATGATACTTTAACATAAATGTAAGTATGTAGCATACGTATGTCAATGAATTGACAACAGATTAAGAGACGAGGCTAATATACTTATAGCAAGATTATATACTAATCGATAAAGTTTTTTTGTTATGGTTTTTTGCTTAATGCTGTTTATTTCATTATTATTGGTAGACTGTTTTCTGATGAGATATACTGCTTATCATCTCTTCTTAATATATGTCATGTGTTTGCGATTTGGATATTAAGGTGAATGGACTTTAAAGATAATGATGACACATCTTTTGTTATTTGAAGTTTCTGTTAAAAAATTGATTAGCATACGATATATTGTAGTTTATTTATTAAGTATTTAATCAGTAAGTTATTTATTTCTTCAAGTTTTTAAAACAATCGGTCTTCCGATTACTTTCTTAACCTAAAGAGTGGATCATTTAAAAGCTTAAAACAAAAACGGCTTGATGTTTTTCCAAATTAAGTTTTTTGTTGTGAAGTACAATTCTCCCGCTTAGAATTGGAATATTATTTATTTACCTCAATCGATTAGCCCAATTTCCATGCACTTTTTCGAGTGTATGGGGTCGTATCTTGGCAATGTCATTCAGAATGTTGGTCTTTAAATGCTCAATTATATCTGGTTTGTCAGTATAACACTTTTCTTTAACGGCGTCCCATATAAAATATTTCAACGGTGCTTCTTTGCGACCAAATGACATTGCCATTTCGGCTAATTAAACGGAGAGAGTGGAGTAAAGGAGACCAAATGGTTTAAAAAGCAATTGGAGCAAAAGCATGCATAGAATACAATTTTTGAATTTTCTTTAAGACAAAAATTATTTCTTCTATTTGGTTATGTTAACATATTGTAATTATTAGTGATATAAGCCATCAGAATGCACTCAATACTCATGCGAATTAACGTCAACATATGATACACTCATGTTATAATCATGATTATGGTCTCATGCTCTTAAAATATAATTAAGAGCAGCTGGCAGATGTGCACAAATTAACCAAATGGAAAACTACCAACCAATAGTAGCAACCACTGGGACTCTGTAGAATCGAGTATGTTTTATTACCGTTATTTTAAAATATTTTTATGTCTCTCTAGTTCTTACATACATTTCTTTTTTTAGATTTTTCGTAAATCATAATTTGTTGTTATGCTTTGAACTAGAAACCATAGGAGATTGCTGCTCTCAAACAAATGTACATGTTGTTATATAAACTATGTAACGGGTGGACCATCTATCGGTTTAAATTTGTACCATTGGTTATTTTGAATCTGGCAATGCTTTCGTCATTGTATTCTGTAACAAAATTCAGTAGATTATCTCCACTGAACTTGCTTGAGCAACGTGTTGATTTATTGGAAATTTATTTCGAAAACAAAGATGTAAAATAGCACGATAATATCGCACAAAATTTGGTTGCAGAGAAACACCAACAGTACCCGGTATACGCAAGTTTATTGCTAAAGTTCGGATAAAACTCCTGTTCATATGCAAAGTTGCCGAATTTGTGACTGAAAAAAACCGCTCCACCAGTTTGGTGCGGCTTGTGGAGCTGAGGCAGCATTGACCCATATTTCTTTGAAAATGAGTAAGGCGCAAACATTATGGTCAATGGAGACACTTATCGCACCGTGATAACCGATTTGTTTGTACCCCCTCTTCATGGCATTGATGTGAACGATATTTGAAAAATATGGAGACACTTATCGCACCACGATAATCGATTTTTTTGTACTCGCTCTTCATGGTATTGATGTGAACGATGTTTGGTTTCAACAGGATGGTTCAACTTGCCACACATCTCATGGCACAATCTATTTATTGCGTCAAACATTTGATTGCCATTTAATTCGCCGATGTCAATTGCCCGCCAAGAAGCTACAATTTGACAGCGTTGGACAATTTTCTCTGGGGCGCCAGAAGACCAGAAACAATTGAGCACTTAAAGTCCAATATTCGTGATGCCTTTGCCGAGATACGACGAGTACGAATACACTTAAAAAAGTGAACGAGGTTTGGTCCGATCGAATGAGGTACTGTAAGGCCAGCCGCGGCAGCCATATGAATGAAACAATATTCCATTGCTAACCGGAACAATTGTACTTCACGACAAAAAAATAAATTCCGTAAAATTTTAAACCGTTTTTATTCGATTGCATTTTTAAATTTAAACTTTTAAATGACCCACCCTTTCCTAAAAAAAACAAATTGAGATAGAGGGCAAAAGAGAAAGAAGAGCTCTTTTTACCTTCTTTTCTTTACAGTTCACTGAATTTCAATGATTTTTTACATGATTTATTACAAAAATATATGGTTTGTTGAGTTTCTAATTTTTCCCTTTTCTCGTTAACCACTATCGTTTTCACTTGACTCTCAGATGTTTAAAAATGCATGCACAGGGTTATTCCTATGGTGGATTTTCTACGCTTGCACTCTTGCATACAAGTGTTGCTTCTATAATGAAATTTATCACAACATAATGCCGTAATTGTGACTTAATTCCTCAATAATTGCATACAGAATATGCTTCACTTGAATAAACTGCGTTATTGAAAAAAAAAAACTCAAACTTGCTAAAGTCTGTAACATATAAGAGAGAGTAGAGTATTCGCTATTTTTAAAGCTTTTCACCGCAGTCATAATCATAAAAGCAAATGTTACATCCGTTACACTGTTGTTGCATGCATATGTGTGTGTAAATTTGCATTCACGATATTCGTTTTAACAAGATTACCTCCTTTTAGTTGTTGGATTTTCCTCTCTATATTTTCACTTACGCTCCCAAGTGTCCTTGTCATGTTATTTGACAGTATCATGTCATTTGTTGGAAGTACTTTCGACTTTTTCTTGTTTGATACACTTTTTTCATGGCATTTGTTTTACTGCTTTTATTACATATTTGTATGTATGTGTTTTTATTTTTCAAATATATGTTTCCAGCCATGATTTAAAGCATTCAGGGCTGTAAGGTATTGTTTTTATATGAAAAAATTAAATAAAACAGATTTGTTTGGAGTAACAAAAAATAGAAATATAGAATATAGAATAGAAAATTACAGATTTTTTCACGCGAAATTCTAAGTCACATACATATGTAAGGACGTGTTAAATGAATTCGAGGAAAGGTATGTAAATTGAAAGTGGGAGTTGGTCATTCAAGCTCACAGGAACTTGGTTTTGTAGGTTTTTTTTCCAACTCATTTCTCTTAAATAATTAACCAGCTGTAACATATAATCCCATATATATATTGGGATTACATGGGTACAAAATAAAGCTAAAGATACAGAAAAGGTTCCAACATTTCAATATCTTCACTACATTTTCTGTATTTGAATTTATTTGCCGTCATTATGTGGATCAAATCCATCTACTCCCTTAAAGCACTTCCTGCACTTTTAACTGCTAAATTCTATCTTATTCATGTTAACTAAGGTTGTTTCCTTCTGTATGGGTCGTCGTAGACTATCCTAGTTATTTTCCTTAACCTCATTGTTCCATGGTGTTGAGAGTAATATTTTAGCCTCGAAAAGCTTTGGAGTTTGCAATTGATTCTCTGTGTTTTTCTAACTATGTTAGCTACATGATTAGCCATTTTACTTACGATCATGTCCTGGTGGGTTCCAAGTCGTATACGGTGGGTTCAACCGTGTCAGACAGGCAGTACAAAATAATACTACCGTAGGGATATAGGGATCTTTGCCACTTTTCCACCCCCTCTTCAAAACCCAGCAGCGTCTGTCCCACATAGAGCGTCTTGGTGACGGTAATATAACGATATCCACCGATGGCTCAAAATATGGTATATGGAACAGGATCTCGAGTCTATTCCAATATGCTGCCACTGAAGGGGTTATACAGATTACCTACCAGACTATTTCAGAAGGAGATTTTGTTATTGAAACCGGGAATGAATGAATGAAACAAAAAGGCAGACGAACTGGCATGGAAAGAATTAGATATGTCTGAGGAGCAGACTATATAGGAGATGTATACAAGAATAGTTTTTCAAATTGAAAAATGCAGCATGGAATTCAACAAACCATGTCTGGTCCAATATAACTGGTTGTCGAATTTCAAAACTGCTGTGACCAGCAGTGGGCAGCAAGATAATCAAGGAACTACTTGAATTCGATAAAAGAACGCTACTCACTCTAATAGGAATTCTAAAGTGACACAATGCTATTGGCAGTTTCGCTGACAAGCTCGCTCTGCCTCATAAAGATTACTGCAGAAGCTAACAGGATGTGACAGAAAGGCAATTAGTACAACACCTTTTATGTTAGCGATTCGCACTTCAGAACATATGTCATCGGTTTTTGGGTAACAAAACGTTTGAAGATGTGGGCGAACGTGCTACTAAGGGAACTGGCCAGTTTCATTTGTGCATGTATTCCTTTATTGTCAAGAAAAGCCCATCATTCGTCATGAGGTACATCAACATGAGGAAAATCAAGTATTGTTTAAAAAAAAAGCAAAAAATAAAATTATTTTTCTGGTTGTTTGTGGTTTTGCTCTCTTAATTGTTTTGTATAATGTACTGACCGACTTTGGCTCTTTATTCTTTTCAATATGAATACAAGCTCATGTATGCTCATAAGCTCAAGTTTTGCAAATGTATGTATGTATGTACGGAGATCAGAGTTTAAAGAAAATCCCAACTGAATATTGCAATTTTTTGTGGAGAAATCTACGATTCTCTGCGTTCTCTTATGCTCGCTGATATAGAGTGCCGCTTGCTGGCTACCGTACGCTTGTTTGCAGTACAGTCAATTCTGATTGGCAGTGTTTTTACTTAAGAAGACATTAAATTGAATTTATTTAAACAGAACAGAACAGAAAAATACAAAACTTTATTTGAAAAATATTTCAGAGACAGCGCAAGGCACTAAAAATGAGGAAAATATTTAAGCATTGCAATCCACAGGCAAAAATATAAAACAGAGAGAGAGAGAGAACGACAAGAATAATAAGCAGAATAAAGAATTTGATTCTTTTTCCACACCAACGCTATTTGATTAAAAAAACCCCAAAAAAAAAACAATTTATCAGAGGAGTGATTTTTTGAAGCCACTTCCAAATTTTAAGCCAATTTTTTTAAATAATTTTTGCTTTCTGTCACGATAACTTCTTTTGGAAAATCTATTTTGTTTTTATTTAAATTTTAAATTACGGTGGCATTCATATTCAAAATGACTTGGCATGACAAGACAAATTTACACTCTGGTACTTTTAACCCCTTATCACCTTTAAAAGTGTGTGTCATTTCATTTATCTTTCATGGTTGCTAACTTCTCCGTGTCTTTGTTTTAATGGTTTGCGAGCATTTTAGGGTAAAATCATAAGTAGCTAAAGAGAGACTGCCTTAAAGGCATGCTGTGCTGCCGTTCTGTATATTATCGATTTTAATAAAAAACAATTGTGTGGTGAGCGTTTTCATATAAAAAGTTCAAGTTTATATATATACACATACATTACAACCCTTCATTTTGGATTACGACCTAGCTTCTCACGCTACTTATGTTGTGTGTGTTAATTTTAAACATGAGTGGCGGTGGAACCTAAAGTTTAAAGTCGATTCCGAATGACAGATTTTTAAGAAACTTTTCATGGCAATTCCTATTTACTCATAAGATTTTTGCCAGAAATCTGCTGAGAGGCAGTCGTCGAAGAAATATATTTTCTATTTCGTTTTGTTTGAGATTTCTAACCTGGGGTTTGAGCACTGGCCCCACGTCTAATAAGCCAACACAATACCTACTAGACTATACTACACTAACTACGTAGTCTAGTGCAACAATTTGGCTGCCTTCCAAAATGTTAATTGCTTTGTGTTTGAACAAAGTATCGTGTTTCATAATGCCGCTGTACAAAATATATACAATGTATTCTATTTCAAAACGTCGTCAATGTGAATTTTTAACGCAGTCAAAAAGCAATCAGGCATCGGATTTATAGTTGATGCATTGTTTCGTTACTTTGCATATCTACATAGCTTATATATAGAAGTAGAACTGCATACAAACTTTGTATTGATACATATTGGAAGGCAGCCTTTATGCCATTCATTCTACAGATTGACATAATTTTTGGTGGTAACGCCGAAGCAAAGATAAACAAAGTCACTGACTACGGTGAAAATACAGATATCGGCCGTAATATGGAATCCAATACGCTGCATGTCCCTACTTGTCAGTCTTATCTTAATAGACTTACGTTCAGTACCGTTAAAAGCAGCAGTAACATCTCGCTTGGCACGCCCCATTATGTCAATTTCGTTAGCGTCAGTGAGAGAGCAACACTGCCATACAACTATCTGAGTAGAGTTATTTTATCATCAGCTGTAGTTGTGTAGAATTATTTAAAAACGGCTGTCTACTCAAAGAATCGTGGATTTTTGGGCTCCATAATATTTATTCGAATGAGAACCAATTGACCGTATTACATACATACATATACACATAATTGGCCATTACAACCCTTCAGTCCGGATTACGACCTAGTTTCTCACACCACTTATGTTGCGTGTGTTCATTTTATACATGAGTGGCGAGACCTACAGTATAACGTGGACTACGAACGACAGATTTTTGAGCAACTTTTTCAGGGGAATTATAATTTATCCTCAGTTCTGTTTGAGAGGAAGTTGCCGAAGAAATATTTTTTTCACTTTTCGTCTATGGTGAATAAAATCGCACGTTCTTGAAATAATACAACTTCTATAATCCGTTTTAGTAGTAGAAAAACTCTTCTCGTGCAAGGTGTTCCAGTTCTTGGAGAATTATCCCCCGGCAACCTAGCTGTATTGCTGTTTAATGATGCTCCTCTAGAAATTTTGCTAACTTATAGATTGGCCCTCGTAACTTAATGTACATGCCGTAGTATTTTGCTTTTTTAGAAACTTAAATTTATTAAATAGCCGCATAAAGAATTGATTATGCTCTTATTTCTTTTCTTTTAAATATGAATGGCGTGCCTGGTGGCAATTTTTAACGCTTATTTCAGACAACAATAATAAATTTTTTGGCAGTCAAATCTTTTTTCTGTTTTTGTTTCTTGTGTAAAACAAATACTGTAAACCTTGCAGCATATAACAAGTTAATGTCTTCCGTCTAGACTTGACTGAAATTATTTAATTTAAATGGGGAAAGAAATATAAAAATGTTTGCTCAGAAAAAGAGTTGTTATATGAGCGAATAATCCCCCTTTTATAAGTAAAAGTGTTAAAGTGGTTATTACCATGGCAATTAATGTTTGTGACGGTGTCATTCAAACACTAAATATTTTAAAAAAGTTTAAAATTTATACAAAAATTGTCATGTTAACATATGTATGTCGTATGTGAGCAATAGAAGGTGATCTGTCATCAGCAGTGGTCAGAGGCGAAAAGGGGATTAATTTGTTTAATTATTACAGACTACAAAAGGATATGTGTCAACATATTAGGATTTAGTCTAATATGTAGATGTAACTGACATTGTGCAAACAGCTCTGGGTAAATAGAGGTGTATTTCATATAAAACTCTGGGTTACGATGGCATTTTTTAAATACCTAAGACTGGAGCAGAAAGACAGAGGAATTTTTTATATTCGTAAGGCACAAAAAAGTTCCCACACTATATTTATGGATGCCACTACTCTTAAGAATAGTTCCGAATACTCTGTCTCAGCATTAACATGCATGTCGTAGGGACAACTTAAATAAGAAGAATCTGACTAACGGTGATATATCGTGGTAACTTTCATGGATATCAAGGTAACATTTAATATCGTAACGGCGGATGAGATAAACGGGAAGTAGATTAGGTTTATTTAGATAAATTTACAACCTACAAGCATAGAAAGAGATCACGTCAAAGCAAAGTGTCAATACAAGGGAGTGCGCTGCCCTCATTATTATTAAAAAGTTTAGCTCTGAAACCAATGCTCACCACACTTCTTCTGGCTTCTTATGGTCAGAATTTTATTATGTATGCTGGGCTAATTGTGTTGAACTAAATTTGAAAACTTTTATCACTTTTATTTTTAAAACAATTCTTACCAAATAAACACCAAACAAAAACTTAAAAAAACAAGTCAAAATAAAAATTAAAAAATTAGCAAAGTATGTGCTTTAATTGTAGTTGTAGTTGTGCAACATCTGGGTTTAGTTTACTTTCACTGTGAAATTTAATTTATTTTTAATTTTTTCCCCCAACACATATGAAACTTTTAGTTTTTGTTATTTATAGAAGGAAATAGGCTCGGCTTACTTTGCAAATAAAAATGCCGGATATTAAAAAAAATTTTATCCTCCATTTTTGTTTTTCTAAGAGATACATACATACATAAGATACATAAATTCTAAGAGATACGTACATTCATAAGATACACACATTTTAAGAGATAACAATGCTAATTTTTGGTGTTTAGGCTAATAAGGCAAATAAGTAACGCAAAATAAATTAAAACTTTAAATAAGCAACTTGACGGAATTTAATAAAATTCATAGCAGAACTCAATGAAGTTGAGAAGAAAATAAATTGACTTCGCGTTATGCAACAGAAGGCAATATTCTGATTTAATATTGCAGTATAAATGACCGCAATAGTCGTCTATTTTTGGGCCCTCCCTCGTGACAACTAAAAACTGCTGGTAGCTTTTGTAACCATGAACAGTTAGAATTCTCTACATTTACATTTATAATCACAAATATTCGAAGACAGCGTAATAACTGAATATATAGTCGGCTCATGTCTAAAAATGTATGAGGGTAATTACTTTACTTTAGCATAAAATATTAAAAAATGTTTGTTTTTGGCGAAAGTATCCACTTGAACATGTTTCTCAGAAGAAGAAGAACTCAGTAAATCTTAAGTGGTCTTGCTACATATTTAAACTGTTTGAAAAAACTGTTGCGAAGTAACTCTAAATTTAGAAACCTTAATTTTCAAAATCTACGGTAACAGTAGTTCAAGATTCTATGAAGCGGTCTGTAAACATTCAGCTTACACTGGTAGACACTAACACACACTTGTTTATACAAACAGGTCTCCATGCCTTCACTTTTAGCAAGAACACAATGAAAGGAGTGAGTGAAACAGAACTATACATAGATAGGGTTAGGGTTAAAGTTCTGCCACTACAATTAACTTAAAAGTTTGTGATGTTGACTTGTGCATTAAACGGCCACGAAGCATAAAACGAAGGAGAAGAAAAAGTATTTTTAGAAAATGAAACAAGAGAGTGGAATATAGTTTCCTTGATTACCATCATTATAATGATGGCTGATTAAAAAAAATCATAATAATAAATGCCACAAACAAAAGAGAGACAAAATAATGGATTTTTCAATTATATCACGTCAGACTTCTCTGGCTTTTTATCAGAGACAATTTACTTCGTCAATGTGACACTGTAACATAATGGTAAACACTAGGACCATAGAGGAAGGAAATTAAGAGGAAAAGATAAATTACCAGCGTAACATAATTGATCATTACAACACTTCAGTCAGGATTACGATCTAGCATCTCATAACACTTATGTTGTGTTGCGTTAATTTTATTCACGAGCGGTGGGATCTACAGTTTATAGTCAACTCCGAACGGCAGATTTTGAGAAACTTTTCATGACAATTTTATTTACTCACACAGTTTTTGCCAGAAATCTGCTGAGAGGAATAATTTTTCACATTTCATTTCGTTGTAGTGTCTGACCTGGGGTACGAACCTCAGTCTTACATCTAATAAGCTAAGACATTACCTACTAGACCTACTAGACTACGGTGAAAGAGGCGTATTAACTGCTATAAATAATCAACAAACTTAGACGGGGATGTTACTGACTATGCAAATACAAAATTCCCTAAACAAAAAATGAGAAATGATGACGATTATTTTAAAGGATGATCCTATATTTAAATAATGTACGGCATAAAGGTGTTGCCACGATATAAGCTGCCGCAAGTTTTTCATATAGATGAAGCTGTAGTTATGCCAAAGCCTTTAATACTATTCATTTGGATCGTCATACTGTCTACTTGATATCGAAACTATAAAGATCCAATTACAACATGGAACAAAGTCTATGCGGTCCAAATAACATCAACCAAATATTTACTACCAAGTGAAGACCACAGAAAAGGGTCCGATGTGGAAACTTGTCGCGTTAGTTGAAGCTTAGGTTATTCTTTAAACTACGCGATTGGAGTACAATACAAGTTCAAATAATGTATGTAAAGACCGCTACATAAAAAATTCTATCTTCTATCTTGATAGTAAAGCCGCATTAAATCTATAGAGGCGTTACACACCACAAGGAAGATTGTCTGAAATGTTGGCAATATTTTGAGCAGACAAAAAGACGCCTGTACCCCAAGTGGGTTCCAGAACACAGTGTCATAGGCGCACTTACGGAACTACTAATTCGAACAAACGACCATAGAGGAGTGAGCTAGTTATGTATTGATCACAACGAACATACTGGCTTATGGGCACTCAAACTACATTACAAAGACCTTTGTAGGAGTTGTAGTGATTTCTTATTTCCTAGACTGCCGTACGATTTGCGGCCACTTGTCAACCTGAGACCAAAAACTTTTGTTCGCTCAAATTTAGTCAGAAAATTACCTTAATCAGAAAAACTGTAAAGTATGCCACTTTAATGTACACTGACCTCGATATACAGTTCTGAATCTCGGCATACTTATATTTAAAAAACCCGGTATAGTGCATCTAGCGAAGCACAACAATATCAGCCGAATGCGCATAATGTCGACCATAAACCAACGTTAAAACTTAACGCTGAACAGAACACTTTTTTTTTTTACTAAGTTAGTGTATTTCAGGCATAATTTTTATTAAAAATTTCAAATCTCTCATGTTCTATTTTAATGCTATTTTAATTGTTGCACAAAGAAATCAAAAGCCGATAAAATATTTTCGTGTGCTACATATTTATTGAAAATATTTCAATTTCAAAATTCCATGGACACCATGACGTATGAGTATTTTATATTGAATATGCTGTGGAAAAATATTACTTATACGTAATGTTAACCAACCATATGAACATTTTACTATCATTTAGGAATATTTATTTGATTCTATAAAATATAACTTAAATAAATAAAAGAATGTGATACGATTATCAATAAAAATTAATAGAATGGCTGTGACAGTAACTAATATTATACGTAAGAATTCAGTCAGCAATCCAACATGATTTTAAATATTAAACAGCTCTTTGCTGTCCAATTCAAACATAAATGCAGGACGAACGGGTTAAAATAATCAATGTTCAGCACAATACTGTCTAATATTTGTCTAGGATCTTTAACTATGATGTACAAACCATAAAATATGGAACGGCCACTGCCTTTTAAATTAATCTTCTGGGAAAAAGGAACTTTACAGGCAAATAAATAACGAGAGAATGGAAGGAAATTACTTAATTTTTCACATATTTTATTGGAGCCTTTTTCTTCTTTTCTTTTCAATAGTTTAACAAACTTAGTGCCGGGAAGTTTACATTTTTTAACAGTAATTACCAATAAAGGTAACCAAAATTAACCAAAATTAACCAAAATTTTCTGATTGAGTCACCCTGTAAATAAATAAAGAAATTTTAATAGAGAAGCATAAACTGACAAAAATAAATGGTTTAGATCTCTGTGTTTCTAAATAATTCATATGGAACATGATTCCAAATATTAAATGAACATTTCAAGTAAATGTTTTTCTCGTAATTAAAAAAAAAAATTCTTGTACCCTTTTTTAACCGGAAGTGAAATATGTGTCGACTACAAAACAAAATGGCGGCTTATCATGCAAATAAAAATATCTCGTTAAAAACCTGACACATACCACAATAAATATAAACACATACAAAGATAACGCACACTCTCTCGTACACTGTAAAAGCTAAAAAACAGGCAGACATTTGTAGTTTATTTTAGACAGACAATATTAACTATACACGGGTACCATTTACAAAGGCACAAATACAATAAAACTCAACTTTTTCGCTCTTTTTGTTATTTTAAAGTGATAAGAGGGACTAGAAAAAAGCAGGGAATGGAAAAAAGAAGAAAATAAATAACAATGATATAACAAGTACAGTGTTAGGATAAATAATAGGCACAACAACGTGTTCCAAAACGTCATGTACTCAATTGTTATTAACAGAAATACTGTTTTTCTCAGGAAAGTGAGTAAATGATATACTTTGCATAGAAGCAGTAATAGGAACACACTCATTTAGTATCATTAGTAGTATTGTTACGAAAATGAAAAAATTTAGATACTGGTGTTTTGCTTTGACATCGTTTAACATAAAAATTATAAACAAAAGCAACAAAAACAAGTAAATAAAAAATATGCAAACAAAACACCAGCATAAAAAAATGATAAACAAGTAAACAAAAATGCAACAACAAACGCTCAATGTAAACAAAATGCACAAACAACAATAATGAAACAACGATGTTTATATTTATAGAGATCCCGAGAAGGCGAAGCCACGAACATTCGACTTCAAGATCATTCATTAGACTGTTTATGTTGCCATGTAAAAGGCAAGGCAAAGCAGGCAACTGACTCAGTAGAAGTTCAGTCAGTCTTGTGTGAAGACGCGGTGGGTTTGAAGAGAGTAATGGTGGTTTGAAGATCTCCGTTATAAAAATCAGTCGAACAATAGTCTAGTAATTGTTATTGTTAATGCAAAGAGTATAAACAAAGGAATATATAACATATAACAAAACATAAGGTTGTGAACAGTGACACACAGAATATTGCGAATAATAAAGAATTTCAATTAAAAATAAACACCTATTTATTTTTATTTTATTTGCAATCTAAGAGCTCATATTTTAAACGTTTTAAAAGGTAAAACCGTAACAATATAAAATAAAATAAATATAAAGTCTGAAATATATAAACCTTCTGACAAAGTCTTAATTCGGCATTTAATCTCTAATACTCACCTATTTAATTGGTCATCATAAGCCATTAGTGAGGAATACGCTCTAACTTCTGGCACCACTTATGTTGTGTGTGTTAATTTTATATATGAGTGGCAGCACTTACGGTTTAAACTCGACTACGAACGACAGAATTTAGAGAAACTTTTTATGGCAATATGTATGTACTCTTGCCAGTGCTTGCCAGAAGTCTCCTGAGAGGAGGTGGCCAAAGAAATATTTTTCAAATTTAATTTTGAACGACATTTGTGATATAAGGTTTAAACCACAACACCCTACCCACTAAGCTGCAACGAGTTACGATACCTTTCTTTTATCAAAAAGACTCAAAATTAATTAAAGTGTTGCTATTTCAATTCACACAATAAGAAACACACAAAAGGATGCTGAACTTATACGTTTAAGCCTTTGATACTATACTAGAAAAATTGAAGTGTTCCATGCATAAGGGACACTGGACAAATTTACGGTCTATTTATACGTCCAATAACACACAATAGCAAAGAGGGGAAGCCACATAAACTAACCAACCAAACATCTCTATTTGCTACAGAGCAATATACTTCCTCTTTAGGACGAGGTGTCAATTTAGGCACTACAATGAATCGAATGACTTCTACCACTCGAACTGTAATGTGGTGTTTTAAGGAAAATCTAGTAATCGAGAACGTCTTCTCAGTTGGCGTAGATAAACATTGTGGTTTATCGCAGGAAAATCCTCAATAATAAAAAGAGTTTCTTTAACCTGGAAATAAGCCAGAAATTCAAAATAAAATTCACGAATCTTAGCAACTATTTGCCTTGTAGTTTGTTTTTTTTTTTTTAATTCAATGAAGCGGCGATGCAAGTGTCCCTATTATTTCTTTCACTGTATTTTAATTATTTTCTAAGAACACAGCGTTCCTTTGCTATTTTTACACAATAGCTTATGTAGACAATTTGGACACAAGGAAAATACATTTTTTTAAATATCTTGAAATTGTTGTGGGTCTCTTATATTTTGTTTATCACTGTACATACAGCACCATCTGTAACTGTGAGTTGCTACAATTGCTGAGTTGTAGTGAAACACAAAAATACATTTGAATGATTCAAGTGTAATTGTTAAGTTTCAAATATTTCAAGAGACTGTTTATTTTATAGTCAAATTAAAATTATTACAATTCAAATGACAGTTAATTCCACGAATGCTAAGAATATTATATTAAAGTAATATAAAGTTGTTAATAATATAAAGTAGTAAAGTAAAAGTATGAATATTAAAGAATGCAGTGAATTCTCATTTATAACATTATCCCCCCTTCTTTTTCCGAAAGTCATCCGGGTTGAAACGAGCCACAGCAGTGCGAGTTCTCTGACTTCTTCTTAGTTCTGGTTCTATCGCTAGAGGTGGAGTAGAGTTTCTATCAGGCGACTCCCGTTGATCTGCCCTTTCTTGGATGCTGGTTCCGTCATCTATACGATCTTTTACTGGATATAAAAAAGGACTCATTGTTTCCTTTGTAATAATTCTAGGCTTTAGTTGGTTTTGATGTCTTTTATAACTATGAAAATCTGTTTTTACGATGTACACCATTTTTCCGATGACCTTTTCAATTCTTCCTTTAATCCACTTTTCTCCTCTCGAAAAATTTCCAATAAAAACAGGATCATTAACTTTGTATTTGGTACTCTTGTCTTCAGTGTCAAGCTCTTGTTTTGGAGGTTTTCTCTGCATTTGAGTTAACAGCGTTCGTATTTTACGGCCGTGAAGTAATTCAGATGGGGTTTTTCCTTCCGAATTTGGTATATTGCGATAAGTGGATAGATATTTCAACACAGCCTCTTTAACAGCTAATCCATCTTCAATATTCTTAGCTACTGATGTTTTAAATGTACGTACAAAACGTTCAGCTAAACCATTGGAGGCGGGGTGAAAAGGAGCTATTGTTAAATGTTGTATACCATTAGTTGAGCAAAATTGTTTAAACTCTTCAGATGTAAGTTGAGGACCGTTATCACTTACTAACGTTTCTGGCAAACCTTCAATAGAAAATATTGTGGATAACAACGATATAGTAGCTGAAGATGTTGTCGATGACATCTGGCAAATAAAAGGAAACTGCGAAAATGCATCAACACAAATTAGCCACATGCTACCGAAAATGGGACCAGCAAAATCAATATGAACTCTTTGCCACGGACGTATCGCGGAGGGCCAGTTGCTGTACTCTTGCGTTGGACTAGCACTATGTAAACTACAAATTTCACATGCTGATGCCATATTTTCTATCTCTTTATCCATGCCTACCCACCAACAATGTTGTCTAGCCAATCTTTTCATTTTTATGATTCCCCAATGACCTTCGTGCAATAAATTTAATACTTCTTTTTGAATTGTTGTTGGTACTACAACGCGAGAACAATTTGATGACTCCCAAAATATGACGTCATTTTTTACTATTAGACTGAATTTTTTGTTAAAATAGGGGATTAAACATTTTTCTTCGGTCCCGATGAACGTAGGCCATCCGTTTTCCACATATAGTTTTACTTTGCTTAGTATGGGATCTTTAATAGTATGTTTTTTGAGAATATCAATATTTATTGGTGTTTTGACTTCTATTATCGAATTGCAATACTCGTTGTTATCGAACTCAGGGTCAGGTCCAATCGGTAGACGCGACAATGCATCCGCATTAGCATTTTCTGTGCTGCTTCTGTACTTAATTTCGAACTGGTATGCCATTAATATGATGGCCCAACGTTGAATTCTATGTGCTGTCATTGTAGGCAATTGTTTATTAGGGCCAAATATCGTTACCAAAGGCTTATGATCTGTTAGGAGTATAAACCTTCGTCCATACAAATAAATATGAAAACGTTGCACTCCAAAAATAATGGCCAATGCCTCTTTTTCAATTTGACTGTATTTCTGCTGGTGTACGTCAAAAGTCTTCGAGGCAAATGCTATTGGCTGCTCTGTTCCATCAGGAAGCAAATGAGAAATAACGGCACCCAGCCCATGGGAAGAGGCGTCAGTTGCCAGTATAATAGGCAAATGTTCTTGAAAATGGGCTAACTCTGCAGCATGTACGATATGGTTCTTTAGAGTCTCAAAAGCTGACTGTTGTTCTTTTCCCCAAATAAATTTGGCATTCTTTTTACGAAGTTGATTTATGGGTGCTGAAATTTGCGAGAAATTTGGTATAAAGTTGTTGTAGTAATTAACCTTACCAATAAAAGCTTCCACTTCTTTGATATTACGAGGAGATCGAAGCTCCTTTACTGCACGAACCCCTGCTTCATCTGGCAGGATCCCTTTTGCACTAACTTGTCGTCCAAGATATTCTATTTTGGTTTTTAAGAACTCGCATTTAGACTTTTTACATTTAATACCATGGTTGGATAAAATGGCAAGAACTTTTTCTAACCGCCTCATATGTTCTTCTATATTAGGAGCAGATATAATTATGTCATCTAAGTAATTGCCGCATCCCTCAATTCCTTGTAACAATTGCTCTAGGTATTTCTGAAATATAGCGGGTGCACTTGCTATACCATAGGGCATGCGCTGATACTGAAACAACCCAGCTGGTGTATTCACAACTAAAATCCTTTTGGATGATTCGTCAACTTCCATTTGAAGATATGCTTCTCTTAAATCAATTTTAGAAAATATTTTTCCATAACGAATTTTGTGAAACAAAGATTCACGAGTTGGCAATGGATATTGTTCTATATCAATTTGATTATTTACCGCCACCTTAAAATGACCACAGACTCGAAGGGATCCATCTGGTTTTGTAATAAGCACTATTGGTGAAGCCCAATCGCTAAACTGGATTGGTTTCCAAATACCAGCTGTAACCATTCGTTCAGCTTCCTTTTGAAATGTTTGCAGTTGAGCGAAACGAACTGGCCTGCTTTTATAAAATTTTGGTACAGCGTTGTCTTTTAAAACTATACGTGCTTTAAACGATTTTATAGTGCCAATGCCCTCTTCAAATACATGTTTATATTTTTCACAGAGTTGATTACATTTTTCATCGGCATAGTCCATCTCTAAGTTTGCGATTTGGACAAAAAGGTCTGCTCCAAACAGATTGTCGCCAGCTTCGACATCGGTAACAACTAATGGTACTAGTTTCTCCTTATCACCACATTTAATTTTTGTTATTATTTGACCAAGAATGTTTAAACGAGTGTGACCGTAAGCAAAAAGCGATTTTTTGTACTTTTCCAATTTAGGTTTTTCCAACATTTCATATGTTTTCTTGGTAATTACTGACGTTGAAGCACCAGAATCTAACTGAAATTTAATAATTTTGTTTGATATTTGAACATCAATAAACATTTTATTATTTTCATTTTTTATTAAGTCCATTATACTTAAGATTTGATCGGTTGATTCTTCAGTTTCAATGTTATTGTTTGCATTGTTTTTCATTTTCTTTTTATGCTCAATTGACAAACATACAGCAGCTATGTGCCCTTTTCTATTACACTGATGACAAACAACAAAACGAAATCGGCAGTTCTCCCTTTCATGATATATCCCGCAACCAGTACATGACTTATATTCTTTTCTTTTATTATTCCTTGGTATTCCTTGTTTATGCACAATATTTAAATCCGAAAAACCCTCTGCACTCTGTTCTTTACTTTCTTTAATCAATTGTACGCTTTTCGCTGTCGCTTCGTATGATTCTGCAATCAGTAAAACTTCTTCTAGCGTCGGCTGCAGTTTTTGCATAGCAGAGATACGTACGGGATCGTGTGGAGTATGCAGAATGATCATGTCACGTATCATCTCGTCGGTATACTCCTTCGCGCAGCTGCTTAAACTACAAGTAAAGTTGCAGTTCCGCGCAATTCCACGCAGCTCAGCTACTCACTCTCTATATGTTTGATTTGGTTTCATCACTAACTTGTGGAATTCGTATCGTGCAGCAACAGTATGTGCTTTTGACAAAAAATATTCCGTTAACTTTTCTTTTAACTCATCATAAGTTTTATTTTGTAAATTTTGTCCACCAAATAATTTTTTTAACAGCTCAAATATTGCTTCACCACTCCAAGCTTAAAAAATGATTTTTTCTTTTCTGCGGTTTGTACAGAATAAGCTGCAAAATGTTGTTCCAGTTGTTCTACATATGAATCCCATGGTTGAATCTCTTTATTAAAGGAATGAAAAGTTGGCACACTAACACTTTGTACATTTGAAGGTCCAGCTTGCGAAGCACCTAAAATAGCCTCCATCCATTGCTTCTGTTCCTTTAGCATCATTTATAACAGTAATGGTGTCGGAAAGAACAGTACAAGTTTAGTAGAAAATTACTCTTTCTAACACTGTCCTTTTAGTGTTGTGGCCTTCAGTGTTGCTTTGCTTAAAAGTTTTTTTGTGTTTGTTTGTTTGTGTTTGAATACGATATTTATTTGTTATTTGGCTTAATGCACAAACCACTAAATAAAATAATCTCTCTTCTCTGTAATATAGACAATGAAACAAAGTACACATTTTAAACGTTTTAAAGTCATAAAAAGGTGAAAATAAAAAGAAACAGACTAACAATAAGACAGCGACAATAAAATCGCTGATAAACCAGGAAATAAAATGCTCAGGAATGTTAGTCGTATGGATATTATCATGCAATTAAAACTGGCACACGAACATTGTTACAGTTTGGGCTACTGATGCTGCTGCCACTGTACATATTAGTTACTATGATATGGAAGAGAGAGAATGAAACATATTTTTAAATGGTTTCGCTTAAGGCATACAAATAAGATCTTTTTTCCGTTTAAAATAATTTATTCTATATATTTAAAGGTTTAAGCTCTTTTTATTAACGTAAATATTTCACTTATTTTTGGGAAATAACGTATTGCAATGGGAGGGACGCAATAAAATGCAAAGTATGCCAAATTAGATTGCCTGAAAAAGCTCTGTGACACAAAGGCCCTTGGAAGCTAAACTAAATATGATTGCTGATGGCGACACCCAAAAGTAGAGGGGTGTATCGAATTAGAAAATCTATCTCATGAAATACACGTTCCGTTAAAACATGCTACAGGAATAAATTATGTTGATATAGAGAGACAATTAACAATGCAGTTCTATTATTTTTTCAGTATACAAAGGCAACACTCCTCCTGTTTAGCTTTTACTAGATGAGAACTTCCGGAATTTAAACAATTTGTATCCATCTGTTAGTATTTGACAGTCATTAACTACCATGTGATTTGAGGAAAAATTGCAAACATCAGCGAGTAAGAAATCAATGATTTTTACAATTTACGAATAGCATCGTTATCCACCCAATTCCCAGGGTTTAGACTCTAGTGACTGTTTTTTGTTTCCAGAGCATAATAAGTGGCTCCGCGGAAAAAAATTGATTCCAGTGAGACAAATGATTCCGGATTTATTAATGCGCTAATGAAAGTCATTTTGGCTGTGCAGTGGTTGAATATTTTTTTGTAAACTTAAGAAATTTAGGTTCTAATTCAAGAGAATATGGTTTTGCAAAGATCATCTAATAGATAGCAATGCACATATCAGCAACGAATATCTCAGAAATATCGGACCGTAGCATCTCTAGAGAAAGAGTAAGTTTTACTGAGGAAATTGTATTGAATTTCTACTCAATTTCTTCATCAATAAATTCGACATTTTCGACTGGTATTGCTTGAGAATCCGAGGCTTTATTAGATTTAAGGTCATTGGTAGCAATTCTCCTTCCAGCGAGTGTAAAATGAATAATAAATGAATAAAAGATGGTCTAACTGAGAAAGAGTATAAATCCTCATCGCTATGCTCAATATAACAACCGAATGCATTTTGGAAGGCAATCCAAAAATGGGCAACTTATCAACCTTGCATCTGCTATAGTGGGAAAAACAAAACTGAAAAAAGCAAAAGAATAATAAAAAGATTGAAGATACTATACGACACCTTCAATGCGGTAATAGGACAGAATAATTTTAAAACTAGGGATTTAAAATCCCATTTAATTGTCTGAAAACAAAGCCGTTCTAAAGAGTATGGGACACTATTATTGGATTCATTATCATAGAAAAAAATAAAGTCGCCCTAGTCTAGTAGATAGCATGTTAGCTTATTAGTCGTAAAGCCATGGTTCAAAACCCCATGTTCAACAAAACGAAATAAAAAAAATATTTCTTCTGGAACTTCCTCTCAGCAGATTTTTGGGAAAAACTTTAGAGAGCGAATATAATAGTCATGTTAAGTTTCTCAAAAAACTTACGTTCAGAGTCTACTTTAAACTGTAGGTCCCGCCACTCATGTATAAAATTAACACACAACATAAGTGGTGTGTGAAGTTAAATTATAATCCTTATTGAAGGTTGATAATAATCTATTTGGTATGCATGTAAAGATATCTAGTACGTTAGTATTTATTGCATTAAAATGCATCAAGATTCAGACACTTACTCATCATACTTTAAAGAATCTGTACCAACCTAATATTCACATGTGGCTGCAACAAATAACTACAAAATGTTTTTACAAATACATTCACTTTACAAATTGTACGTACACATGTACTCATGTGTATAGGTCATGTATAACAAAACAATATACACACAGATACAGTAACTACAAATGTAAATAAAAATATGACACTCATACAAACGAAGTCATATGTATACATATGACAACAATATCTGTGAGTTTTTATGGCTTTGCTTGCATATGCAAACGTAAACACATCAGTGTCTGCATGCATGCTGTTTAACAATATTTTTCGTTGCCGGCTTCAGTCATGCAAGTGATACAAATATTTGTATGTTGAATTCACGTCATATATGTATGTAGTATTTCTGAAGCAAATGTCACTTGGATTTTAATAACGCTTTGTACTTTCAAATTCAATAAATTGTAGGAACTTTCATGAAACGTACCTGTACTCATACATAGCGAATTTTGTGCCACGTTTTTGAGTTAAAAAAAACCTTGACGTAAAAAAGTCGGCAGGGCCCGATGATATTCATATTAAACGCAATGCTAAGAATTGGCTTCTTTCCACTATCTTAGAGGATATCTACAATTGTTATGATTCCCAAGTCGGGAAAAGATGCTAGTCAAATCACATCATATAAACCTATTAGCTTGATATCAATATTATCAAAAGTGTTCGAAAAAATTCTTCTCCAAAGCCTAGCCACGTTCCTTGACCAACGGCAAATTATCCCCGAACATCAGTTTGAATTTCGAGCTAGTCACAGTGCCATTGAGCAGGTTCATAGGATAGTCACTATAATTAGATCGGCATTTGAAAAGAAACAATATTGTTCAGCTCTTTTTATCGACATCTCACAAGCATTCGATAAGGTTTGGCATGATGGTCTACTCAGCAAAATAACACGACTGCTCCCCGAGAATACACACAAACTTCTTAAAAGCTATTTAACTGATAGAACTTTTAAGGTGCAATTGAATGACGAATTCTCTACAACAAAAAAGATCTCTGCAGGTGTCCCCCATGAAGAGATCAAAGTCGCGATTACGCGCCTTAAAAACAATAAAGCGGCAGGTCCTGATGGCCTCCCCGCTGAATTGTTTAAGACCGGATGTAATGAGTTGGTAGGGCGCATGCACCAGCTTATTTACAAAATATGGCTAGAGGAAAGTATGCCCAAGGATTGGAACCTCAGTGTCCTCTGTCCTGTCCTGAAAAAGGGAGACCCTACTATATGCGCCAACTATAGGGGTATAAGCCTTCTCCCTATCGCATATAAGGTTCTTACAGGCGTATTGTGTGAACGACT
The DNA here is from genome assembly GCA_936449025.2 of Sarcophaga subvicina. Taxonomy (NCBI): domain Eukaryota; kingdom Metazoa; phylum Arthropoda; class Insecta; order Diptera; family Sarcophagidae; genus Sarcophaga; species Sarcophaga subvicina. Next base: position 30,168,779 of record OW388084.2, read on the forward strand.
GAAGCCACTCGTCAAAACACTGATTGGACCTTATCAGTGCGGCTTCAGACCTGGCAAGTCCACCATCGACCAGATCTTCACACTACGCCAAATCCTGGAAAAGACCCACGAGAAACAAGTCGACACACACCGTCTTTTTGTCGACTATAAGGCTGCCTTTGATAGCCCCATAAGGGATCATGTTTTTGCCGCAATGTCTGAGCTCGGTATACCTGCGAAGCTGATAAGGCTTTGCAGAATGACGTTGAGCAATTCCTGTAGCTCCGTCAAGGTAGGAATGGACCTCTCCGAGCCTTTTTATACCGTGCGAGGTTTCAGACAAGGCGACCCCTTATCATGCGACCTCTTCAACTTCGTCATGGAGAGTGTTCTGCGAAAGGCAGGTGTGCATCGCAGTGGCACTATTTTTCAAAAAAGTGTCCAGTTGCTTGCGTACGCTGACGACATTGACATCATAGGGCGTACGAAGCGAGATGTTACTGCTGCCTTTAGTGCTATTGAACGCGAATCTACCAAGATGGGTTTGGCAGTAAATGAGGGCAAAACAAAGTATATGTTATCGACGAGTCGAGACGCGCGGCGTATTGATTCTCAGATTACGGTCGATAACTATACTTTTGATACGGTCAAGGAATTCATCTATCTTGGCTCCGCCGTTACCACCAGAAATGATGTCAGTCTGGATATCAAGCGCAGGATCACTCTTGCCAACAGGTGCTACTATGGTCTCAATAGGCAATTGAGTAGCAGAGACCTCTCTCGTACGACAAAACTAACACTCCACAAGACGCTAATCATCCCCGTGCTTCTTTATGGCGCAGAGGCATGAACCCTATTAAGTACAGATGCAGCGGCCTTGAGAGTGTTCGAGAGAAAAGTACTGCGCAAGATCTTCGGTCCAGTGCGAGTTGGCGATGATTTCCGTATCCGATACAACAGTGAGCTGTATGAGCTCCTCAACGACATGGACGTTATACAGCGTATTAATATCCAGCGGCTGTGCTGGCTCGGCCATGTCGTTCGAATGGAGGAATCTGCGGAAGTCGGCGAAGAGGACGACCTTGCATCCGTTGGAAGGAACAAATCGAGGAAGCCCTGTCATCGATTGGTGTGACCAACTGGCGTAAGCGCGCACGAAGCAGAGGCGCCTGGAAGGATGTGTTGCGGCAGGCCGAAATCCGATAAACGGGTTGTTATGGCCAATTAAGTAAGTAAGTAAGTGCAGGTGTCCCCCAGGGAAGCATACTAGGCACTATTCTATATTTAATTTATACATCAGACATGCCCACAAATCCTAACACATACACATCAACATATGCAGACTACACCGCATTTATAAGCGTCAACAAGGACCCGAAGGTAGCTTCAACACAACTGCAGTCGCACATATACGATTTGGAAAAATGGTTTGAAAATTGGAGAATAAAGGTGAATCCATCCAAGTGTGCTTATGTAACCTTCACACTCAGAAGACAAGACTGCCCATAAATAAAAATAAATAATATTGATGTCCCTGTTGAAAATCACTTCAAATACCTGGGAGTCCACTTAGACCGGCGTCTAACGTGGTCCTGCCACATCGAGGACAAATTAGCGGCTATTAAGCTGAAATCTACTCAAATGCACTGGATTATTGATCCTAATTCAACACTAGATCTTGAATACAAGGTTCTTTTACACAAATGCATTATAAAGCCAATATGGACCTAAGGCATTTAGCTTTGGGGCAGTGCTTGTGCGTCTAACAATTTGAAATTACAGAGAAGACAGTCCAAGCTTTTACGACAAATTGTCTGCGCTCTATGGTATATTCGTAACGACAATATCCATAGAGATCTCAACATTCCTACAATTCAGGAAGAAATTAAAAAATTCTCCATAAGGTTAAAACGAAGTGACACATTGAGCCTCGCTCAACGGCTGCACTGACCCTAACTTTTAAAGTAGTATTATTATAAGATTTGAATACAATATATAGTTAACACGCTGGTGCAAACTATTAACCTTTAAAACTAGCTTTAAGATTTGAAAACTATTGTAAATTTCTTTAGGAAAGATTCAATAATAATAAAAAAAACGTTTTTGAGTAAACTTTTTTGTAAACACTTCCAGCTATCTTAATTATTCAACTAATATTTCAATCATATGATATGATTTATTAAATAGAATTGAATTAAATTTGATTAACAACCATTTTTTAATTATTTGTGGTACTAAGTATTTCCTCTGTGGGCTGCCTTTTTAATTTTTTCAAAAGTTTTTAATTTTTTTTTTTCATTCTTTCTGTCAAATTATCGATCATAATTCATAATCGAATGAATTGCATGAATTGGTTAAAAACAAAACCACTTTAAAGTTAGTCAACAGTCAATTAAAACCAGAGTACCTTTGAGTACCCTATGCAAGACCATACCAATGTCAGCCAAAGGTGAGCATAGATTAAACGTCGAAATGCTTTTGCTGAATATTTAGTTATTCTTTAATTCACCAGTGCTTTATATTTAAATTCCCAGCTAAAACTAGTGGAACTGGTTTTTTTTCTGTTCATTTAAGCGCTTTGAAAACAAAACAAACATATGTTATCAGACTCAACACACGTACCAAAATATTAAAATATAGCTAGGCTCTGACTAGGTTGACTCTGAGGTTGCCGCAAAAGATGTTTAAAAAAAAGTACAACAAACAACTGAGAAGAGTCATTGTAGGCACTCCTTCCTATGACCAACTTTAATCCTATAATTGGACATCAGAGTCGATTAGCCATTTTGCCACAAGGAATTCATAAAGCAACATTTTAAGTCTACGTAGTCCAGTCTTGGCTTATTAGCCATGAGGCCACGGTTCAAACTTGGGGTCAGACATCTCCAACCAAAATGAAACATGAAAAAATATTTCTTCTGTGACATCCTCTCCGTAGATTTTAGGCAAAAACTCTGCAAGTAAATAAAAAAAATTGCCATGACAAAGTTTCTCAAAAAGTCTGTCGTTTGGAGGCGATTTTAAACATGAGTGGCGGATGTTTAAATTTAACACACACGACATTAGTGTGAGAAGCTACGCCGTAATCCTGATTTAAGGGTTTTAAAATTCTTGAGAAAGTTTCCATCACAATTTTTTATTCACTCAAACAGTTTTTGCCTGAAATCTGTTGAGAGGAAGTCATCGAAGAATTTTTTTTTCGTTTTGTTGGAAATGTCTGACTTGTGGTTTGAATCGAGGCCTCATATCTAATAAGCCAGCTCACTACTGGACTAGGGTGACCACAATACCATAAATATCATAAGGGAAATAAAATTGTAATCGCCCTATATTCCTTATGCTAATAGCTTGACCGATATCGATATAGGGGGGACGTTGTTATTGTCTTCAGGATTGTCATTACCTGACATTTGTATCATATTTGTTATGATGATATTCGCTTTGGTGTATCAAGAGGATCTTGATTACTATTATTATTATGAAGGAAGGATGACTGTTTGACACATCTTTTTTTTTTATAATTCGATTCTAATGTACACTCTAGTCACTACACCTAACCATGATTTATAAAAAAAATATATGTTTAGGTAAGGCGAGTATTTGAGATGTTTTTTTTATCAATGATGAGTCTTATTTAAGAAAAAAAAACGATTATAAATTGGGGTAGAAATTTTGTTAAAAAATTTGAAAGTTAAAAGTTAGAATGCTCATGACTGAAATGTCGCCATTACTGGTATACACCTACACCAGCACAAAGTAAATTCAAACTTGTTTCCGTTATTCGCCAAACGATAGAATGTCAATGAGTTGAGTGTTCCAATTTAGTCGTTGGCAAAAGAGAATCAAAACTCAATTGATTTGTGTTCGTATTTGAATTTTTCGGTGCATGTATTTGCAAAGGGAAACATTTTTCAAAAAGGCGAAAAGGAAAAAAACGAAAAACAGTTAGAAAAATAGTATCTGAACAAATTTAGTTCATTTCCAATTGATAACAGAGAAAGAGTACCAAAGGATACGCTCATTGGCGTTTTGTGTATGCATTTAAAACGAAGAGTTCTTTGACATTTACCCAGAGAGAGGGAGAGAGAGAGCAGCAATAAAAAAAATTTATTGACTCTTGAATTTCATGGGAGACCATTAAAAATATAATTTGTTGCAGAAATAATTGCATTAAAAACGAATGAATTGAAAGCAAACTGATAAAGTGATGAATATTTGTAATAGAAACGTTAATAATATCCGAAATTCATAGAGAATTTCATGCAAAGCATTATGCACAATTGGGCAATTCACACAAGCCCTTGTATCGTTGTATAGCGTGTATTGTGGGACGAAAACACAACCGTGTATGCTTGTTGTTGATAATATTCATATAAAAGTCCGATACACTTATACACATTTTTTTTCATATGTTTTTTAAAGTTGTATTGGTTTCGTGCTATCAGTTTATGTAAATGCCAGTAATCAAGAAGAAAAATAAAAATACAAAATATTTTCTATGTAACTTAAGTCAACAATTAACATTTCAAAATTATATTTTTCGCAGAGATAAATATGTGTTTAATTTACTTTCTTCCGTAATATTTTTCATTTTGTTGCTTGAAAATCAAATTATTACCGCTCTTCTTCTTACCGCTTTTTGACATTTGGAATACGAAATACACAATACAACATAACATTGAGTGTTCACAAGCAACCAAGTGTATTCAATACAACATACACGATACAAAGTCGTGTGAATTGCCCAAATGTATAATTAATTTATTTTTGCAACATTCCAATCCAGAGTAATGAAATCAATTTCAAAGCAATTTAGAAACCATATGATGGAGTATAAAATACGCGAGTTAATGGCCAAACTGAATACTTTGGAAAACATTTAATAATTCTATCTAAAATCGTAGTTGTATCATTTTATAGAACATAAAGGGAACATAAAAAATTTCAAAAAAGATCTCATCATATTAACACAATATTTTATGGAAAGAAATTCTGCGATGTCCTTGTCCAACCATTAAATTGAATTCACCATGTTTCCATTTGTTTTTGTATTTTATTTGGTTTTCAAATAATCCAAATATTTTTGTAGGAATGGTAGCATAGTTTAGTTGCCGTAACTGCCAGTTGCTGCCGTAGTCTAGTAGATAGTGTGCGAAGCCAGGGATCAAATTCTATGTCAGACATCTCTAACAAGACGAAATATGAAAAATATAACTTCGGCGACTACCTCTCAGCATATTTCTGGCAAAAACTCTGATAGTAAATAAAATTGCCATGAATATATATTCCAAAAACCCGGTATGGTGATGTCTAGGTAAGCACACCATTATCAGCCGATGACGCATAATGTCAACCATAAACCAACGTTAAAACTTGAATGCCAGTGTATTCACTGTCATGGTTAACATCTCTAAATCACTTAATCTTAAGTCACTGATATAACTATAACGCATACTTGTGAGAAACTAGGTAGGAATCCTGACTGAAGGGTTGTAATGACCAATCGCATACAGGTCTTTTGTGAAGATAAGGCATAATTTTTATTAAAAATTTCAAATCTCTCATGATTTATTTTAATGGTATTTTTATTATCGTAAACAAATTAAAAGCCCAATAAAATATTCTCTTGTGCTACTTATTTATTGAAATTATTTCAATTTTAAAATTTCATAGACACCATGACGTATGAGTATTTTATATTGAATATGCTGTGGAGAAATATTACTCATACGTTATGTTAACCATACATACATACATAATTGGCCATTACAACCCTTCAGTCAGGATTACGGCCTAGCTTCTCACACCACTCATGTTGTGTGCGTTAATTTTATACGTGAGTGGCGGGACCTACAGTTTAACGTCGACTCCGAACGACAGAATTTTGAGAAACTTTTTCATGGCAGTTTATTTTACTCTCACAGTTTTTGCCAGAAATCTGCTGAGAGGAAGTCGCCGAAGAAATATTTTTTTTCATATTTCATTTTTGATGTCTGACCTGGGATACGAACCCGGGCTTTACGAATAGTAAGCCAACACACTACCTACTACACCACGGCGACTTCAATGTTCAACCAGCCATTGATATAAATATTTTGACATTGCTTAGGAATATTTACTTGATTCTACAAAATGTAACAAAAATAAATAAACGATAAATATTGGTAAGAGTGTTAATAAAAAGTCGCCGTAGTCTAGTAGGTAGTGTGTTGGCTTAATAGACGTAAAGTCCGGGTTCGTATCCCAGGTCAGGCGTCAAAGCGAGATATGAAAAAAAAATATTTCTTCGGCGATTTCCTCTGGTAAAAACTCTGAGTAAATAAAATTGCTATGTAAAGTTTCTCAAAAATCTGTCGTTAGGAGTCGACTTTAAACTGTAGGTCCCGCCACTCATGTATAAAAGTAACACGTACAACAAAAGTGGTGCAAGAAGCTTCGGTTGTAATTCTGACTGAAGGTTTGTAATGGCCAATTATGTATGTATGCGGCTGCCAGGTTAGCCACTAGTTTGGCTTGTTAAAAAGTCTATCAGTAATTCAATTATGAAAACTCTCTGTTGTATCTTTAACTCCCATTCAGATAAGCTAAAGACTATCAATCGCTGTTTTGCTTCTATCTGTGGAGACACTTATTTTAATGACCTTACACAGCCTTTACTACCCTAAATTCTGATTAAACGTAGTTTTTAATGATTAATACTATGACCTGGCAATATGTCATTACATGGGGCCTTTATGACCATCCTAACAACCTTGACTTTACAGACAATGTTTGTCAACTTTCTCATTTCTATTCGGATATGCAAGCTAAGATCCAAGTATTTACAGAAGCCAACGCCGTCATTAAAAAATCCATACTTTTAACGTCATGCAGCTTAGGTATCAGCCTATAGAAGGCGTTGATTATTTTTGCTACCTAAACAGTTTATTTTCCAAATTCGTAGGAAGTAAAGATGATATGAAGAACAGAGTGTACAAAGTAAAAATCGTGGCTCCTTCGAAACCTGCCTGAACAGTTTGCTTTTCAAATTCGTAGGTAGTAAAGAGGATATGAAGAACAGAGAGTGCAAAGCAAAGCAAGCTTGTGCTAAGCTAAGTAAGTTTGGCAAAGTAAGAAACCCAGAGAAAATACCGGGTTCTTAGATACTTATAATCCAAAAATCGTTCGTTTACGAAATTAAGCAGCTTTAAACATTTGTTAACCGACTCTAGAACCGAACATCTAAAATCTTTTTAAAGCTGAATATACATCTCCGCAAATTAAAATTGCTCGGCCATGCCATAAGAAAACCTCTTGACGACATCATGAAACGGCCCTTCAAATATTACTCATAAGGCGCCAGGAGATCCGGTTACATTCAGGACGCTTTGTTACAAAATAAAAGCCTTTGAAATGAACTACAAAAATAAAAAAATTTTTCATTTTTGCTTTATTCAATTGATTCCTACGACGTCTTATTAAGAAAATTTATTTCCATTTGGTCTGCCTCCAGTTCTTTATAAATTTTTTTTGATTTTTAAGCAAATTGTGCCTTTTCATCATTTCAGTGGATTATTTGGCATTCTGATAGGTACGTTGTGTTACAAACTTAAAATGTTTTTATTCTTGTTCGAGACTTAGTGCTGCGTTTCTCTTTTTTCGCCCCCAAGCCAATGCAATTAAAGTGGACGTTTTTCTATGTTTATTTCTTTTTTTCTAATTCCTTCATACAGATGCTACAAGAACAATTTAAAACATTTATTAAATTCTACTTAAAAAAACTACAAACTTTTTTCCTTTTCGGAACCTATGCTTCCATATATTGTAGCACAGCATACAAGTCATCAGAAGCTGTGCTAAACGAAGAAAAATAAAAAATTCAATTCAAATATTTCACTTGACCATATAAATTTATTCGTGCTAAAAAAATTAATACAAACAATCATATATTCATACACACATACATATTCACATAAAAAAATATTTAAATGCATATGTATGTAAGTGCTTAGCACATACTTTGTATGTAAAAGTATTCATGTGTGAAAACGAAATACTCTTCAGCCATACTTTCGTTCATTTCGGCTCGCTTGCAGAAATTTTTTACGCGATTTTCTAACCCAGTTTCGAAATTTTTACATGGCTATGTATGCGTATGTGAAGTTTGGAATTTTCTGTTATTTTTTTTTTATCATTTTTTGTTTTGTTACAACACCATCATCAGTTTGATTGAAATCTTCGTTACAATTAAAATGCGAAAAAAATTGGAGTTAAAATGAACTCGTTATCTTTATAGCTTCAAATATTTTCATCTCTACTATTCTTTCTTTTTTTTCGTTTGGCTTTTTTTGTTCTTCAAAAGATATTTTGAATAAAATTGGATTTATTTGATTTGAATTAAATTGAATCTCAAGTGATTGCACGTGCATGAACACTTTATGAACAATTATGCGGTTAAAGAAATGATGCTGCTGTAAGAGTAGCAACGTGTTTCTTTTGTAAATAGTTTAATGGTTCAAATGATCATAAAACATACAACATATGAGTAAGTGATTCATCTTTTATTGTCACGAAAAAGTTTCTCAAAAACAAAAAAAACTATCCTTCGGAGTCAACTTCAAACTGTTGGTCCAGCTACATACTCATGTATAAAATTAACACACACGACATAAGTGGTGTTAGAAGCTAGGTCGTAATCCTGATCTGAAAGATTGTAATAATAAATTATGTATGTAATCGACCTTAGTTTTAAGCCAATCTATATTGGGTCCAACTCAAAACTACAGGCTATATTTCACCAAAATATGCTCCATTTTCTCGAATGTTGAATTGCGAAGAAAACTCATTAAAATTGTTAATAAAACTCACAAGTGAGTTCGTAAACTAAAGTATTAAAAACTCTTTCAATAATTGATTGATTTTTAGTTTTCAATTACAATTTTGCCATCCTCACCCTTTGTAAGTAAACTGGGGATTACTTTTCTTACTTTCTTTCATAATTTTATTTGCAATGCGAATGGCAGTCGTTATTCAGATTGAGTTGGACACTTAAATCTTGCAAATGGAGTAGAAATTCTAAGAATATTCTAAAAATTATGGAATTATGGATCACAGGAATATATTTCTATCTGCTTTATGAAGGATGTACATTTTACGAGAGGTTGATATTTCAAATTTACAAAAAATTTTGCCAATATAGGACTTGGTAAAGTAGGCCAGTCGATTGCTTTGCTAAGAAACATTTATTAGTGAAGCTGAAATAAAGCAAAGAATACAAACAGGAACAGCATACAGTATGGAAGAATTTCCTTTCGACGCATCTATGTTCCTTAAATGAATAATAAGAATATTTCCAATGTCTACTGTCTACCATTATTGTGTGCACCATTTTCTAAGCTGCTCACAGTTCGCTTAAAGTAACTATTAAAGTAAGAAGGGACAACATTTTTCAATCATCTGTTGTAAAAAAAAAAAATGCAGCTGATAATTTACGCCGAAGTAATACACTTTTACAGAGAGACACACATTTATCCCTCATTTATGCTGCACAGTGGGATCTCCAGTATATTGTTACGTTTTTACCTTTTAAAAACGTTTAAAATGAGAGCTCGTACAGTGCAAATAAAATAAAAATAAATTTTTGTTTAGTTTTAATTAAAATTCTTTATTATTCGCACAATTCTGTGTGCCACTGTTCTCAACTTTATGTTAACAACAACAATTGCTTTTCTTTGTTATTCCTCTGTTTACATAAACAATAACAATTACTAAACAATTGTTTGAATGATCTTTATAACGGAGATCTTCAAACCATGATTACTCTCTTCATACACATCGCATCTTCACACAAGCCTGACTGAACTTCATTAACTCAGTCGCCTGCTTTGCCTTGCCTTTTATATAACAAATTAAACAGTCTGATGAATATTCTTGAAGGCGAACGCTTATGACTTTGCCTTCTAGAAATCTCTATAAATGTAAACATCGTTGTTAACGTTTATTATTGTAGTGTTGTTGGTATATTTTTGTTTACTTGTTTACCATTTTTTTCATGCTGGTGTTTATTGTTATATTAAGCAGTGCGATAATTTGTAAACGAGTTCATTGTTTTGTTTTTGTAGCTTTTGTTTAGAATTTTAATGTTAAACGATTTAAAAACACCATTATCTAGACTTTTTTCATTTTCTTAATAATATTAACTAAAATCGTTGTCTATCACTACTAAAATAAAAATAAAATATAGGCAGAAATCAACAAGACTTTCAAATGATTCAGTATTTTTATATATATATTATATTTTTTAAAATTATAAAACATTGAGCTCTTGACAGGCAATTTAAATGTTCAACTTTCAATCAATACTCTTGGGTTTATTCTCAAGCATGGAAGCAAATTTAGTTGATCCATAAGAACTAACATACCTTAAACCACTTAGCATAGTAGGGCAGCTCATTAAGGAAATCGAGTGCTAGTAATTTTCTTTCTCCTTTAATTGTATAATTTCTTTCCAATGCCTTAACCACTGTACAGCATTTCATCAGTGCACAATTAATAGAGTGTGAGGCATTTTTGCCTTCAAGAAATTTAAGAAAAACTTAAACGTTAGTCAACGACCAAGTCTTTATCGTTCCCTAAACTCTTAAACTTTTTTCTATATTATGTGCGATGCTTTCTCTAACTATACTTTCTCTGTTGCATAGTGTATAAAAAAGAAAATCTATTCTTCATAGAAAATTCATGGCATAACATGGTGACGATAGTTGGTTTAAAGTACGAATATTAGAAGTGGAAGCAGTTCGTACGTTTGTGTGTTTTATGACACGAATTACATCAACTTCAAAACCAATAGTAATAGGCAGACATGTAAAGTAATGAATTCATTAAAAAATAATAGAAAGTTGCTGAAGAAGAAAACTAAAAACCAATAAACAGGGCATTTTCTTCAGAAACGCCTTGTTTGCCAGAGACGATTACAGTAGCAGGGATTGTTCTAGGATACTACGTTACATTTTTAATTAACGGACCTTACTTAACCATTACTATGCAGACAAGAAGTGTGAATTGTCACGAAAGTTTAGGAATGTTTAAAACGGGTTGGTCTGTCTTCTTGAAAAAGTCAACCAAATTGATTTAAGAAAAAAAGCTCTGAAATTCCAATTCTCCTGATTGTTTACATCTTTTACTAAAACTAGTCGAACTTATATAGAAATTTTGAATATCTGCATGGCATAATAACAGAAAAAGATTGAATCTTAAAAAATATTTTATAAAGCCGAATTAGGAAGTCACGGACAACATCATTCTACAAAGCCAACCAGTCGAATACGTAGATAGTTTCTGCTATCTGGGCAATATACATACATTCATACATATATACATAATTGGTCATTACAACCCTTTAGTCAGGATTACGACCTAGTTTCTCACACCACTTCTGTTGTGTGTATTAATTTTATACATGAGTGGTGGGACCTACAGTTTAAAGTCGAATCTGAACGACAGATTTTTGAGGAGCTTTCTCATGGCAATTTTATTTACTCTCAGAGTTTTTGCCAGAAATCTGCTGAGAGGCAGTCGTCGAAGAAATACTTTCTGTATTTTGTTTTGATGTCTGGCCTGGGACTCGAACCCTGGCTTAACGTCTAATAAGCCAACACACTACTTACTAAACAAAGGCGACTTCATCTGGGCAATATAGTGACAACAACTGGCGACGCAGAAACAGACGTAATCAACAGGCCCATAAAAGCGAAAACGGCCGGCATTCGGATGACTGCAGCCAATTTGAAGAAGCACACATAAATCCTGACGAACCAAGCTCAGAATATTCAACGCATGTATAAAATCTATTGTGTTGTACGGAAGTGAAACCTAGTGGGCATCGAATACAATCAAGCAAAAACTGGCCTAATAACATCAGCAATATGGATCTCTTCAACCTTACCGAAGAGGAATCCATAATAACGCAAATAACACGTAGGAAATAAGAATGGATTGATCAAATTCTCAGAAAGCATACTGATAGTATAACAAGAATCGAATCCACAAGCCTCAAGAAGCCGTGGCCGACCAAGGACCTCCTGAAGACGTTCGATACTGCAAGATCTAGGACAGTGGAAGCTTACATGGGAAGATGCTAAAATATCAGCAATCAACCGGATAAGATGGAAATCCTTTGTGCAAGCCCTAAACTCCCAAGAGGGAGTTTCATTTCTGAAGCGCTAAGCCTAATAGATGCAGCTTAAAATAAATTTTTTGTTATAAATCTCTTTCGTAGTAAGTCGAGAAGTTCTTATATGAGGAAAGCCTATGATATGCTAACTTTGTCCGAACTACCGTAATAACAGTCTTCTTCAGAAACGTTTACTGAGCAAACGTTCTTTTTATAAGAATAAAGCATATGAAACTGAGACTCTAAGCATATCCTATGCATTCATAAATTGCACTGGAGGCTTTGCGCATCATCACATAAAGCTTCATTATATTTTAGAGTTCAGAATTGGTCTTGATGCTATCAAACAGCTTGCATTGTATTCTTTTAAAACAGGGGAAAATGCAATGAAGATGCAATTCCTTTACGTATACTTTTGAAACTCTTTGCTCAACAACATTGAGGAACAAAAGTTTTATTTTTTTATGTTGTTGTTGTTGCTAGAAAGTAATGAAACTCAAACAAATTGATATGTTTCCGGTGATGGCTCTACTAGAAACTCAGTGTGCATGTCAAGTGTAGAGTATGAAATAGTTTCGCTTGCATTACAACCAAATGTAAAAAACTTTATTCTTTTGTCTCCAGAAGCTACATTTTGTTTTTTGACGTTGCCTTTGCCAAAAACTTTGCCTTACATTGTCTTTATGTAGTCATTGCAACTACCATCAGGAACGTTTAAAGTTTATGTTGATCTCAGGGTTTTTTTCCATTTACATTCTTTTTTACTTTTTGTTTTTTGGTTTTCTTTAAGACTCAGTAAAAATGTCATTTTGTTGAGACAGTTTAAAACAAATATTTTGAATGGCTATCTCAAGTACTATTTCTACTAATACAACTACAGTTACATTGTCTAAATAAACAGAACTGGGAATGATTGCCAAGTAGTCCAAAGGACTCTTTTACAATGTATGGGTTACGCGCTAAAAGAAAAATGTGAAAAAGGGTCATAAGGGATTTGACAACAAGTTTTTTGAATTTAAATTTGTCATCTATTCATACAGACGTAATTTTTTGTAAATTTTAATAATAACGATATATGTATATGCGTATAAGAAGTACGAGACATTAATAAATACTCTTTTCCCATTTGTTTATGAAAAGAGAGAAACCATTGTCTTGTAAAGTTTAATGCAAATTCGTGAACGTAATTCGTAACGTAACGAAAGCAACAACATTAGAAGTAAATAAACATGACAGTCGTTATTAATGATATGCTTAGACTCTGTTTAAAACAGAAGGCCGATTAATAATGAGAAAGGGAAGAAAAATATACTCTATTACAGGATATTATAAAGCGTATAAATTGCTTGAATAGTCTTTGTCTACGCCACCATAACCTAACATAATTCACTTTCTATTCTTATTATGCGATGGAATGCTTCGCATAATCTAAAAGGGCCTATTTAGAGAAACTCTATTGCAGGAAGGAGGCTTAAAAATTCAAAAATGCTGCGCATAATGAAATGACAGTCTCATGAACTCAACATGAATTTAAATAAGAAATTATGAAAGTGTAGCCATTATCCAAAGGACGTTTGCTATAATACATCATATTTTTTAAATAAAAATCTTTTTAAATACATCTTTTTAAAGCAAAGTAGGCTATACGAAGCCCAAGAAAAAGTCATAAAATTTGTTAAAGGAAGTATACTCAAAAAACTGTCCCCATGGCTAGTTACTAATTTTCGATTAATTTTCGACAATGATACATATTACAACAAATATGTTGAATAGTGTTTGTAAATAAGAGCTCAATAAACAAAAATATTAAGTATCAGATAATATGCTCACATTTGTTAGCACTAACTAAATACGGAGACAGCTATTTGAGCGACTGTATGGTAGAAATATCGGACGGAAACGGAGCGTGAGCAACTGCACATACAATTCATATCAGAATGGAGGAATAATAGGGGAAGAGAAAGCTGTCTTTTATGAGAATCAATGCTGTAAAGCAGATTCTTAAAGTGATGCATTGAATTTGCTAAGTCTTTTCGTCAATAGGAAACTAATCATACCCAGTAATTTCTATAAACTTTTCCTAAAGCAAAAATAAAATCGTAACTTAGTAAGATGAAGAGAAACAAGAAAAAAAATTTGGAAAACAACAAAGTGTCAGAAATTTAAAGAAGCCAAAATAAAATATATTCAAATGGCGATGTCCTCTAATGTTACTCGTCTTAGGAATAGCCTTTAATTCAAGTTGTGGTGTGCCATATATTGTAATCCACTTCATGACACTTCATGTGTTTATTAAAACAAGTTGTTGTAGACAATGAAGATAAACTGTTATTTAACCTTGTGTTTAATATTATCGTTGTCATTGTATGGACTGTACGACAAGCTTTAGTTAAAGTCGATAAACCGATTACATGATCTTGGATATGTTAAGCGCTACCCATCTTCAAGTTAACTAAAAGGGTGTAAATGAACAATACAAAAAAGAGAAAATAAAATACTTTCATAATGGATAAATACTATAATCATTGAAGCACTTGTAGTTTCTTACAGTCTGTAGCACGAAACGTGATTTGCTCTTCATCCGTTTCAGTCTGTATCAAACAGTTTTGTTGGTAATAGTTTTGGCTCAATAAAACTGCATGCAAGAAGGCCTAAAGAATTATTTTTCCTAATAATGTATGAAATAAAATATTAATTTGTATGCAAAAGTTGTGGATTTTCAAGCCATTAGCTTTCATTGTGACTTCTCTGTATATAAATCAACATTTCTATTATTAACAGGCTGGTGAGTCATCTACTGTTAAAGCAAAGCATTTTAAAATATTTTCAATTAAATTCGCTTGTTCTTACCACATTTACTAAATATTGTTTAAGTACGTATGTATCGTGTAGAATCCACATTATTTCAATTATTTATGTGGCAAATATAATGGGTTAGTCAAGCTGGAGTTATTTGTATAGTTTCCCCTATTATTTCTTGTATTATTTCATTATTTCATTATTTTCCGTTTCTAACAATTCAAGGCAATAACTTTTGCCTTTATTAACCACACCACATGGCTATAAAACTAAAAATAATTTGACCGAAAACGATAGAAAACTATTGCACCTGAACAGGATGAAGAAAAAATACAATAAATTGTGGTCACTGGTCAGTTGTGGCAGCGACTGTTATTGCTCTGTAGCTAATGGTATTTAAACCTAAAAACGGAAACGAAGGACTTAGGAAAAAATTTAAATAAAAATAAAACGAAATAAAATAAAATATTTCAAACAGAGAAAGATGTAGGCTGTTCATATTCGAACGTAAAAATACTGAATTTTAAAATAGATAGTGAATGTGGTACAAATATTAGATTCTATATATTTTAGAAATGAATACATAATTGGTCATTACAATCCTTCAGTCAGGATTACGAACTAGCTTCTCACACCATACTTAAAGTTTGAAGTACTCATGGTACTCGTACTTAACAATACGCATGATATTATTGATTTCGACTCTCCATGACTCATCGTACACACGAATCAAAAAATAAGTATGATTCGCGTACGAACACTACATACTCACATAAAGATTGCGTGTTTGCTCTGCTTGCTGTCTTTGTCTTTTTTGTTTATGTGCCTTTCTTCTCTCTTTGTAAATGCAACAACAACTAAGACTGTAAATTTTGATGAATGATTCGAATCACTCGAATCATTTATGAGTATTATTGTAAGTATTTTTCTAAATTTATGAATGTGAATGAGTAGGCGTATGAATCAAACATATTTCAAATGGTATGAGTTTGATGTCAACGTTGTACTCATACTCATTGCAACGTGTACTTATAAATCAATGTTGTAGTAAGTACGAATGAATCAGAGTAGTTGGATTTCAATACTGTTGATTCACTCATACTCTGAATGAGTAGGCGTATGCATCAAACATATTTCGAATGTTATGAGTTTGACGTCAACGTTGTACTCATACTCATTGCAAAGTGTACTTATAAATCAATGTTGTAGTGAGTACGAATGAATCAGAGTAGTTGGATTTCAATACTGTTGACTCATTCATACTCGTATCGCATAAGTACTTATGAGTAGCAAGAAATCGGTTCATTGCTGATCTCTGCTCCGAACGACAGATTTCTTGGGACATCCTTATAGATTACTTACTTACAGCTCATGCTGTGTTCGTCAATTTTTTCATGAGTGAAGGGACCAACAGTCCAAAGGCGACTCTGAACGACATTTTTTTCCTGGCCTCACGTCTAGTAGGTTAGGTTAGGTTAGGTTAGAGGACGTGTACTTGCCAATTAAGACAAGTACAATACCCGGAGGTCGAATTGACCCATTGTACAATGTCCTAGTTTCTCATACCACTTATGTTATGTGTGTTAATTTTATACATGAGCGGTGAGACCTACAGTTTAAAGTCGACTCCGAAGGACAGATTTTTGAGAAACTTTTTCATGGCAATTTTATTTACTCTTAGAGTTTTTGCCAAAAATCTGCTGAGAGGAAGCCGACGAAGAAATATTTTTTGTATTTTGTCTTGGTGTCTTACATTGAGAAATGAGACATAACTAGGAAGGAAAGAATATAAAAGCAGAAGTGATTGATCATCAGAATTTCTTAACCCTTATGGCTTGAGTAATATCAATTAAGAATTCTGAAATTTCTGAGATTATGCAAATAACTCATACAACTTTTTTCTTTGTATTAAAGATGGCAACGATGATCTGAGTCCTGATGTTTTAGATAAATGGATTTCTTCTCGAATAAAGCTATCTCTATCGGTATAGTCCAGTACTTGGCTGCAGTTCCTTTTATCTACTTTTCCGTACTCTGGGTATGTTACTATTAAGTTTCTCAGCATTCATCTGTTGTCAAAACTTGTCATATATGGATTACTTTTCTATTCATTATCTTCGAATCTCAAGTTCGTTGACCACCACTAGGTACACACCCACTCGCCAAGACGTTTTTTCGTCCCTCCAATGAGCCATGGAAAAATTAAATGAAGTTGCTCTTGAACGTTTTTTCCAGGGGAGTAACAAGCACAGTGTAAGATTTAGCCATTCTAGGGAGACAGAATAAATGTTTTGGAAAAAAATTATGATAGACCTATGATTTTTGTACCATTGTCAAAAAAATGGGCTACATTGGACCACTGCCACGCCCACGTCCCATACAACTGGAAAAATTTATTTCTGATATTATTCGCGTTGGATAATCAAAAAGTAAAAAGCAGTGAGTATGCATGATAATGTCTAAAATAAATATTAAAGAGGTAGAAGTAACAATTTATTTTTATTGCAATGTGCTTAACTTAAGCAAACATAACTTAAAATTGATGTAAACGAGAGAAAAATTAAACTGAAAAATAATGTCCGCTTGAAAAAAGTTTGATTAAATATTTGATTTGTAAAGTTTATGCACTTTTCGCCATTAAAATTTCTCGCCTTTATGCCAATAATTTATTTCAACATCGCTGCATATAACATTTTTCTCAATATTTCTCAAAGTGTTAACTTTACAACTTCTTCTTAACTTAATACAAAAAGAAATAAAGGAAGTTTTCATCTTTCTTATTATTTCATATTTCTTTTTAATATTCTTCTCTTCTTTACTGTTGTTTTAGTTTTTTCATTTATTTTCTAAAACGATTTGAGGCAATAAAATAAATATGCAGTCATCCTGTCATCTTGCCATTTCCGTATCCATTTTATACATGCTCATACCGTTTTTCTTTAAGTAACGGTACATTTGAGCGCATTTATTCATCATCAAACACATTTATACTGAAGCGGAAAGATCCAATGTTATACACATATGCACTTACATGTATTACAGTAAAGCGAAAAACTAGTAGCTCAGATATTGCTGAAGCCAACAAGTCGAAACAGTGGATGCTTATTACCCAAGACAACAACCACGATATATTACTGAGAAACGGCAAGGAAGATGCAACACTGATATAAAATATAAGAGGACAGAAAGTCTATTCTTTGAATACACTTTCCATTTGAAAATCAATTATTCTCATCATCAGTTGTATTCGTTATCGTTGTCATTATCAATTCTCCAATCGAACCCGTCAAAGTCTTTCAATTAGCTCCTGCTCTTGATTCTGTTTATGCTGTTGCATGTGCTTTACCAACTACAACTAACGAACAATTCAACTCAACTCAAATAAAATGCAATTCATAAACGCCTTAACAAGGCAAAAAACTTCTATTCGTACAACAATAACAACAACTAAATAGAAAAGATTGTAATTTTTTTGCTCAGTTGATTTGGCATGTATTTCCGTAACACAAATAAATGCCACGAGTTTTTCCATTTTTTTCTTATTCTCTACTTTCTCTTCCTTTTTCTGTCCTGGTCTCATGACATTTAACAAATTAAACGAAGCCACTCGACACCATTACGTTGCACATTCAACACTTTTTCCTAAGCTTTTGCTGCACTGCTTCTTTTGCCTGCTATTGCTGCATTAGAGTAGTAGGTACGGGAGTCATTTTATTCCATGCCATTTCCATATTATAGTGTGGAAGTCTTGTCTTTGGCATTCGGCAAAAAGCCAAGAAACAAAATAAATGATGTCTCACAATTCTCACTTAGCAATCCCATTCTCTGCTGCCCTAAACAAATGGTCACTTGTTTTCCACTGACAGCATACGAGGGCAGTAGGTGCATGTGGAACAGAAGACAGGAAAAGAAGGAAATAAAAAGTCAAATGAATGAGAACAAACGAAACGCGTAATGTACTGTCAAAACCATGTACTCCGAGTAAGCAATTGATCACTACTAATTAGTAATAAAAATGTAACTCTTTGGGCATTCTAGTGCCGATACCAAACATTTTATTTGTATCATTAAAGCAGCATGTACAAAATACAACATAAATCATCCCCTGAAACCTTATCAATCCATTCATTAAATAAATGAGAGATGGATACAGAGTAGACGGTTTATATAGACCGGACGGTTTATATAGTTTTATTCATGAGTGGCAGAGCATACAGTTTTAAGTGTTTTTTGAGAAACTTTTCATGACAATTTTATACTTTCAGAGTTTTTGCAAGAAATCTGTTGAGAGGGAGTCGCCGAAGAAATATTTCTTTCATATTTCATTTTGTTTGTCTGACCTGGGGTTTGAACCGTGGCCTCACGTCTAATAAGCCAACATACCTCCTACTACACTACAACGACTACCAGATTCATTCAGTATCCACTAATGTGCTATCATATGAGCAAAGAAATATTGAGTTGATACCGCTAAATGCGAAACTTATAATGAAACTCATATATCCTTCGAATAATGCGTTTAACGAAAAATAAAGAACATAAAAAGAAGTTAAAAAAAGATTCCTCAAAAAAAATGTGTAGATTTTGTGTAAGCAATCTTTTCAAGGCTTTGATAACTTTTCAAATAATTTAAGTGAAAAAGTCTTTTTTCTGTTCGCATAGATGGTTTTAAGAAATCCGTATTTTACTTAATTAGGCACATTACGTTAGGTCAGCGGGTAGCTTGCCGTTCACAGGCAAGTTCACTCGTTAGCCCATATGGTCCATTGTGTTACTCAGTGTAAGGTAAGCCCCTTATCAAGATCCGTTAGTGGTGTTTGAATTACTCCGAGCTCCGAATGAAACCGGCCAGTACCCTTAGAGAAACGTTCGCCACCACGCCCAGATCTTCAAACGTACTGTCACCCAACAACCGATTTTGTCTGTCTGTATTTTACTTGAAAATTTGTGGATGTGCTGAAGGTTGTAAGGAAGTAAATGTGCACTTATAGCCTTAACATTCTGTGAAAATATTTCGTAGAAAATGTATCGGGTGAACCATTTATCCGTTTAACCATCGATTATTTCGAATCTGGCAATATTTATATCCATCCATTCTGTCACAAGCTTCAGTATATTATCTCCACTGAATGTAATGAATCGATTTAAGTTTAACCAACGTTAGAATTTATTGGGCCAACGAGAATCTGAACGATGATGTAGATTTTGCCAAAAAATCATATTTTGGAACGAAGCTCGTTTTCATATTGGTGGGTATGTTAATAAGCAAAATTGCGGTATACGTGGCTCAGAAAACTCTCACGCGGTCTTACAGTACCCATCGCAGCCATTACGAGTGACTGTTTGATGCGGCTTGTGGGGCGGAGGCATCATTGGCCCCTATTCCTTTGAAAATGAGGACGGCGCAACCATTACTGTCAATGGAGACACCTATCGCACCATGATTTATTACATCCAACGTTTGATGGCCGTTTAATTAGCCGAAATGGTGATGTCAATTGGCCGCCAAAAAGCTGCGATTTGATACCGTTGGATTATTTTCTGTGGGGCGACGTTAAAGAAAGGTCTTATGCCTACAAAACAGAGACAATTAAACATTTAAAGTCCCAAAGGAATAAATATATGCCGCAATATTGTTTAATCAATAATTCTATATCAATAATATTGCATCTCAGATGGTACTAAAATGTATTACTTTTAAAATATATGAGCCTAAAATTATCTGAGATGAACTTAATACCCCTGCAAATTACCTTAGCAAAGCTGTAAATATTTGAGAAATAAGTGGAGTTTATTTTTAAATTCAATAAGAAATATGGATGGACAGACAAACGTACTCATTCACACTTATAAAATTTTCATGAAAATAAAATCGAATATGAAAAGGGGAGAAAACCCAACTTAAAATATGCTGAAGAGCATTTTCTTTCTTCTACAACTCTCTGGAAATTCTATACTTTAAATATTGTATTTGGAATATATTTTTTTAAAATACATTTCAAATATCATTGCTATGTACATGTGCATATTGTACATATATACCTTGAATATGCGTAACAATCCCTTACATTCCATTTAAACCTACTCTAAGTCTGATTTAATTCCATTGAGTACTTTATGTCTTACAATCTCCATATAAAGACAGCATATTTAAAAAAGAGATTTAAAGTTTTACACTCTCTTTGAAACGAATTCAATTGAAACATTTTTTTCACTTTTTTCTCTTGATTTTCTGTTCATTTTGTTTTATGAAATCAAATGCAAGCCAGCAAGAAACATGAAACTGCGAGAAACTGTAACGTATTGTGGAATAAAATTTACATTTTTGGAATAAAAATTTATTTTAGTTGCTTTAAAAAAAGTACATAAAAAAGGGACAACGGTAAAGGGCTTTCAGAGGAGCATAAAAATGAAGGCTTAAAGTAATACAAGACTTTTTAGTTACACTAACAGTATATTCCATATGGTAAATGCATTTTGTCATGCAAAGAAAACAACTGAAATAGTTTTTTAGACTTGAATATTTGGATACTTTTTCAAACAAAAAGTTAAACACTTTGGGCCATAAATTTAATTTTCATTTGTTTGCATGGTATCGTAGTAAAAGTGCTTGACTTGACCCATGCAATACAAGTTTTATTTCAGGAAAAGGCACCTAAATTATTATCATAGTTTTTGAATTTTAAAATTTAATTCTCTTCCAATAACCTATTCAGATAATTCCTTAATCGTCCAGAGAGGATAAATAAAACTGTGAATATTCTACAATGCACAGGACGAAATACTTGAAATATACTCAGGTACTAAAAGTTAAGATCATTTCGCCTGCTACAGCAACCAAATACAATTAAACAAAGAGCATAACAATATAACCAACGAAATATGCCAACCTGATGACTTTAGGCTTTGATACAACCGATAAGTCTCTTGCTTTGAAGCAAAAAAATTATTTAAAGGAACTGAAACAAAACCAAAGACATCGCTGTGGTCTTTAATCGTTTGGTAACTACTACGGCAACTGCAGATTAGTTTACGTTGTAGAGGCAGGTGAAAAATAGTCCAGTGTGGGTATCCAAAATGAAAACAAAAAGAACGAGAACAGTAACTGCGGAAGTAATGAAATAAAAACGTCTAAAAAATTAAGAGGAGATAAGTAACAATAGTCGCCGTAGTCTAGTAAATTGTCTAGTAGTAGATCCTAGTAGTCATAGTAGTAGATAGTAGTATAGGTAGTAGGTAGTAATAGTAGTAGATACAGCGGTGGCCTTATAATTAGAAACGATGTTTCTGGAACAGAGTTCTCTGGTGTAATGAATCTAAGTTTAGTTTTAGTGAGGTAATAAAATTGCCAAGAAAAGTTTCTCAAAAATCTTTCGTTCGAAATCGACTTCAAACTGTTGGTCTCGCCACTAATGTATAAAAATAACAGACACAGCATAAGTGGTGTAAGAAGCTAAGTGGTAATCCTGACTGAAGGCTTTTAATTATGTGTGTATGTATAGTAATTAAAATATTATATTAGAAAACCAAGGCTCCCATGTTCGAACACAGGTTAATTTAAGAAAAAGAAAGAAAAACGATAATATAAAAATTAAGGAGAGATAGGTGACAGAAACACCCCAAGAGATGAAGAAGAGGAAGAGGAAGGGTAGAAAGTAATATCATGAGCGAACCAGTCTTAACAGAAGCTATGTTCTCCATGCCATTGTAAAAACCTTATCACCAAAGTCCAATGCTCAGATGAGAAACCTAGTAAGATTCTGTAACCAAATTCCATGCCATGCCTTCGAGCGTGCGCCACAATAACCTGGGAATTTTCAAAGGAGACCCATTCGCCATGAAATGTTTACTGTCTGTTCGATCCCAGATTTCCAGATCAGACAGAAGGAAGGAATACGTTTGAATACAACAGAACATTAAAAAAATTTCCATCATTTTTGTCTTGAATTGTGAAAAATTAAGAGGCTTTATTTCTGCCTCATGTAACTTATACTGAAACATCCTACAAAGATAACACCATCTCTTGGGTAAATGTAGATTTCTGTGAACAAGGGTACTCACTACTATACTTTATATATTTTCACTTTTTTACTATTTAAAGTCGTAGGATGTAGATACGTTTTATTGTATGCATCTCCTAC
This sequence comes from Sarcophaga subvicina, assembly GCA_936449025.2. Classification (NCBI taxonomy): domain Eukaryota; kingdom Metazoa; phylum Arthropoda; class Insecta; order Diptera; family Sarcophagidae; genus Sarcophaga; species Sarcophaga subvicina. The sequence goes on from OW388084.2 coordinate 30,191,849, forward strand.
AACGTAGGATTAATTTGTACTGTGCTATGGAAACCTATTAAATCCAATATAGACTTACACCCACACATATCGAAATACGTTTCTTTATTGCCAGGACAACAAGATACAGAGATGGAGTAATAAAATGACAGTTTCAATTAATTTATTCCGTGACTATTATGCCAAAGAAGATTATTGTATGTGGTTATGACAACTGAGAAGTATTAAAGAGCACTGAATGGAACCTAACCGAGCAGAGTCGAATGGCAGCTTCGAATTAAACTTTAATTTTTATATAAGAGCTCTGCAGTGACATACATAATGATGGAAACAAATATTAAGTTTATAAAGATAATGACAGCACTTGTTTTATTTTTTCAAATAAATTTTCCTTGGGTGTCCTGGTATTCTAGATAATGTGCTAGACTCTTAACGTGTTAGTAGATTTGCACCAGAGACTTTGATCGCAGCATATGGTTGAAGTTACTCAGATCGTATATAATTAAATATAATTTGTAATTCGTATATTAATAGAAATAATTTTCCTTTTCGTTAGAAGCCCTTTTTAACCACCCTCAATATTTAGTTTCTTTAATAACCACATGTATAGGGTACTTCGCAGTCGTCATTTACCTTCTCTTGTGTTTTATTTCTATTGTTATTTGCTGCAGTTGTTTTGTCTTTTAGTACAATATAATATTTTATTTCTCTTTTTGTTATTCCTTTTCTTTCTCGTTTTTATTCGATTTTGCATTTTACTACCACTAATATTCAATTATCCTGTGGGTGTACTTGTCCAGATTTTTTATTTTTCAATTATTTTTATTTCCAGCTTGTCGCCATATTTTTCATATTCCTGGTATCCTTTTTTACTTAAAACTTTAATGGTTTTCTATATTATAGATATTTATGTAAAAAGTAATTGAAATATAAGTATTACATAAACTCAAAGAAATTTTAAATTTTAAAGATATAATAAACATAACTTAAGTAACACACTAAATAGCCTGCTAACTGATAAGCTTTTAGTCAAGGTTTATAAAATTTATCTCCATATCCAGATATCCATTGTCACACACAATTGGCTATTACAACCCTTCAGTCTGGTTTACGACCTAGCTTCTCATGCAACTCATGTTGTGTAGATTAATTTTATACATGAGTGGAGGGACCTACAGTATAAAGTCGACTCCGAACGACAGATTTTTAAAAAACTACTCATAGCAAATTTTTACTTTCAGAGATTTGCCAGAAATCTGCTGTCGCTGTAGAAATAATTTGTCGTTTTTCATATAGTTTTGTTCGGGATATCTGACCTGGGATTTGAACCGTGGTTTCACATCTAATAAGCCAACACACTACCTTTACTAGACTACGGCGACTTCGATCTCCATCATCATCATGTGGTTTAATAGTTAAAGTGCTTGCCTTCGAATTTCTCTAAGCAAACCATTCAATAGCACTCTGACTGTCTGAAGCTCCAGAGAGGAACATCAAGAACAGTATTATATGGTTAGAATGAAGTATCTCGTGAGAAAAGTTAGGACCATTGAACAAAATTTTTTAACATTATACTCAATACAACCATTGTCACAGAAGGACTTTCGACAATACCATTGTCAAAGGGCCAATACTTACATTCGAAATATTTCCTTGAAATGACAGATTATTCTAAGGTCTACATAATGTAAGTCGCTGGAAATTTGGAGGAGCTCGAAAACTATGCTATTGAAAGCACCGAAACAGCTAAATTTTTTCTGCCATGCACTCTGCACTCACTGAACATTACTTAATAGGAAGACATAGCCGTTGGCGTTAGTTCTTCACCAGCTCGCATAGATAAAAAGAACCGTCATTTTATATGTCAATACCCATCACTTGGTCGAAAGAACCTCATTGTTGAAATCCAAGACGAAACTGTTTGAATTTAGAATAAGGATGGATGACGCGATTCTAAGTGACTCTCGGCGGCTTACCAGCGTACATTGTTTTTTTAATTTTAATTGCAACGTGATAGCACAATGAGCCTAAGTGGAAACCTCAAGTGTTTTCAGTAAGAAAGTCATTTATTTTAGTAGCTCACCAGTTCAATTTAACTTTCAAAGAATGTAAAGATCACGGGACATAGCAATATAATATAACAGTCATTCCACCGAGTTATTAATTGCAGATATGTATGGGTCTTTCTGGGTAAGCTGAATCAGTTAGGTAGTAGACTAAGAATACAATCATTGCGCTGCTATCCCACATCCTCCACATCATCATGATAGTGATTTTTGTACACAGTTTGGTGTTGATGGACATTTGCTTTCTTTTACCGGCATTTGATTTCAATTTCCAATTTATATTTGCCGCCATCAAATATTTTTCCACACTATATACCAAGAGTAATTGTCAAAAAGATTAACTGCTATTATAGAGTATGTATTGCCTGTAAAAACAAATTAACTTTGAGTGTTTTATGGCGTTCCTCTCTCATGCTCTCTCTTTATTTGTTGCAAGCATTAATGTCTGATTTCTTGCATGTTCTAATGGTCCCTCAAGTCAAATGGTTTTAACAAAGTCATGCACATCACGTTTATTAATAAAACACAATAACATCGTAAAGCATAGAAAGAAATTATACACGGCAGTACATGGAAAAACTCTGAAAGAAAAAACATGAAACGGACAACAAACGTGCGTACAATGTAGTTGTAGCTGATGTTGCTGTAACAGCATCAAAGCACTTAAGGAAATTAACTTGCAGTTGAATTATCCCTAGAAAAGTTTCAAGAGAGGATACAATACATGAGTAAAAGTGTATGTGCGTGAGTATACTTCTTAGAATAAACTAATACTACTGCTCATGTTGTTTTAATGATTCGTGTCAGTAATAGTATAAATTGGCGTGAGTTTAGTTTAGTTGTGCATGATGGTTATTGGATATAGTGGCCAGTATAAGCAAGCATTATTAAATTATAAATATTAACAGAGACAGCAGCAGTTTGCGGTATCAGCAGCTTTTATAGTACGTGTGACCCACTTTTCTTTTGGTCCTTCTAGTAGGTATTGCTTAAGGATTATTACTTGCGGAAAACTGCGAAAACTCTGTGAGTGAATAAAAATTGCCATGAAAATTTTCTCAAAAAAAATCTGTCGTTCGGAGTCGACTTTAAACTGTAGGTCCCGCCACTCATAAATAAATAAATAGATATTCATGGCAATTTTTATTTACTCTCAGAGTTTTTGCCAGAAATCTGCTGAGAGGAAGTCACCGAAGAAATATTTTTCATAGAGTGTTCTGGCATTCAGTTATGTGGCTCTGCTTCAGCATAGAATGTGGAAAAAATTCAAGGAGGCAAAACAAAATCCTACGAGCAATAATAAATATAATAATAATAATAAATTGATACTTTCATGGCTTATATGAGAGCTCTTGACCTGAAGAATCAAATTTAGTTTTAAATTATTGTTTAAGATTTTTTTTATTTCTAATTATTGTGTCGCTGATAAGTAAAGGGTCATCCATTTTGTGGTTTCAAAAATATGGGACTGGAATTCGGCATCTGTCAAACTAAGTTGTGAAACCAATTTTTTTCTTTTCAGTTGAAAGTCTGACATTGACGAAAATGGATCGCTTGACAATCACACAACGCATAAAAATTATGAAAACCTACTACAAAAATGGTGATTCTGCCACAGCCACGTATCGAACAAAATTTTCTTCAGCGATGAAGCACATTGCACACTCTGTGGGTATGTTAATAAACAAAATTGTCGTATTTGGGGTTTTGAGAATCCTCAAGTAATTGAAGAGAGGCCATTACATCTAGAAAAAGTTACTGTTTGGCGTGCTCTTTGGTCCGAAGATTTGATTGGACCTTACTTCTTCGAAAACGACGATGGAACGACTGTCATCGTCAATTCGGAGCGTTATGGTCATATGATAACCGACTTTTTTTGCCTGCCATTGAAGGATATGACGGAGAATATGTGGTTTCAATAAGACGGTGCCACATGCCACACAACTCGAGCGAATATGGCTCTATTGCAAGAGACATTTCCAGGCGGCGTAATTTCTCGTCGTGACGATATCAACTGGCCACCAAGATCATGCGATTTGACACCATTATACTTTTTTTTTGTGGGGCTACGCGAAATATCGTGTTTATGCAGATAAACCTTCAACTCTTGAGCACTTAAAAACCAACATTCGTCAAGTTATGGCTGAGATACCGACCAATATGTGTTCCAAAGTGGTCGAAAATTAACTCAAAAGAATCAATGCTTGCAACACTTCGCGTGGAGGTCATTTAAATGATGTAGTGTTTCACACATAATGTCAACGTTCAAACTTTACAATAAAAAAGAAATATCATGAATAAAAATATTTTATATGTATTTTATTTACGTTTACTTTTGAAATCACGAAATGGATAACCCTATATTTGAACTAAACCTGATCTCTTTTGCAAAAAATATCCAATGGCCCTGAAAAGAACCGATTGTTGAGAATAATTAAACACACACATAGTTTTTTTTTAAACAAAGTAATATCAAGTTTATATATGAATTAAATTTCATCCCTTTTGTTAAACATTTAGTGATTCTAAAAAGAAAATTTTTTTTTTGAATAATTGAACAGTTAGTCTTTACATTTTAATTTTCTCCACATTTTTCATCTTTTCTTATGTCCTCTTAATAACATGAGTAGTCATCAATGAAGAAATACAAAATATTACATGCATCATAAGCGTATACGTAATATTATCTCTTCGTGTCATAATGCTTATACGTAACGTTACACATGATGATAATGTTGAAAAGGCTTGTTTTGGTTAAATTAAATGTGAAGCTTTCTTCGAAACTATTTAAGAAACAGATTGTGTTTTCTAAAAGTAGTTGAGTAGAGGTAGGGATTACTTTTATTATTGATGTTGTTCCCCATACATAGAAAGTTTTTTGTTGCTAATATTTCAAAAAGAAATACTTTTTAAAACACAAAAAAATAAATTTAGTGTTATTAAGCCTGCGTATGCAACGCAAAAAATGAGGTGTAAATGATTTTTGCTTAAAACATTTTCAGACTATATAAAACAATTATAAACTACTTTTTTATGTACTAATATACACACATACACACTGTTACGCTTTTATCTTTTTAAAAACGTTTAAATATGAGTTCGTTAATTGCAAACCAAGTAAAAACAAATATGTGTTTAGTTTTTCTCTTTATTATTCACACTACGTTTGTGCCACTGTTCACACTTAACGATACAACTTAACGATGCAACAATAATAATCTGTTTATTAACTAGTTCATACAATTATTCGCTAGATCTTTACAACCACGAATTATTTTATTCACACGCAACTTTACGCAAGGCTAACTGAATTATAACTGACTGCTGCCTGCTTTGTCCAGCCCTTTTATAGTCTGACACAACCAGTCTTACGAACATTCTTGAAGTGGAAGGTTCGTGATCTCGCCTTCTCGAGAGCTCTATTGCTAATACATTGTTGTATTAGTACGTACATTGTTTTCTTAGTGTTAGTGTGTATTTGTATCGTGTGGCTTTTGTGTTGGTGTAGCTGGTAGCTTTTGTTTATCGTTTTTATTGTTAAACGATATTAGGTCGTTTCGATTTATATAACAATATTATTATTTCAGAATCTTGTACAGTTGACCGATCATTCGATCAACTGATTCAAAACTTTGTTTATGAAACTGAGAGAGAGAGCAAAGAAATACGAAAATCCTTTGGTTTTAAAAGGATAAAAACCGTGCTCAGAAAAGCCTTCCAGTTTAACTTTTCTCTCAATTCATACTACAGGAATAATTAATTTTTAACAAAATTTTTCAGAATTTTAAAAAGTACCAAAAAAGGTACCAAATATTTATTTTAAAAAACAATTTTTTTTTGTTTTAGATTTAAGTACTTTGTAATTGGGCTGGATTTTATGTTTACATTGTACATTAAATTTTAAGAGAGTATTTTAAAGAAAGCCATACATTATGCAACCTAGGGTAGGGCTTCACTTTTTTTTATTAAATATTCTAATAATTTGTTTTTAAATATTTTTAATAGCAAAAGCGTTTAAAAGCTATAGCAAACTGAATTCTCCTATGCCGATAATGCTTTCCGTGCCTTTTTTGCCACTGCCCATTTTAATTCCATTTTTATTAATAAATCCTTTAAGAAATATTACAAATGGCGAATAACAGCAAGAGCAGCATAAAAATCACAATGTTTGAATATTTTTATTTCGTTTTTTCTTTTCTATTCCATTTCATGACTTTTTTCCTTTAATTTCTTTAATTTATTGTTATTATTATTATTTTTTTTATTCCATAGTTTTTATTTCCTTTTTCCCCCTCATTATGCTGCATCAACAAAAATTATATCATGCTCAAAAGGCAGCAATCTTAAGCTATTTACCACTGCGCTGTTGATGACGCTGATGAAATTTTCTTTTTTAATTCGCCATTAAATATGTCCTGTCATAAATATTTTTCAGTGGAATGTTATTCTACAAATTTTTTAACTTCAAACCAGCTCTCCTTCTTTTTTATTTATTTTATTGTTCAGCACTTGTTTCTAGACGGTTAACTGCGGGCTACAGTTCACTTTATTGTGCAGTTATAAAACACATCCTTTTTAACGGGATTTTTTTTATGTGCTACAATATTACAGCATTACGAAGTTGAAATATTTTTTTGCAACATTAACAGTTTTTGTTGTAAGCTGGTAAGGCAGCTAAATGAAATTATTTATAGCGTTTATTAGCAAAGAAAAAGTACATTTAGAAAAATACTAAAAGTAAGGAATCAATAATATTAGCCAGCACATGAGTAGCGTTAGTGTTTCAATATTATGAAGTTACCATGCAATGCTACTGTTAGAAGACAAGGTACTTATTGCTACTAAATTCATGAAATAAGTTTAATTTTCAAGGGAGTAGGGAATAAAAGAAAATACCATATTGTAAAGGAGTTGAATTTTTATATTATCGGACAATCTATTCTTTTACGATTATTTTCCAATTGATTATGCAGTGCAAATGCAAGAAATTCCCTGGAAATGATGCATACACTTGGGGACTCGTGCTTGAAAAGGATCTTACGTTTATCATATAAAGGGTCCGCCAAATAACTTTTTTTTTAAAATGCTTTAAAAAAAATTACTGAATATTTTCTCAAATTTCTTTTTTTATTTGAAAGTACAATCCTTCCGGTTAATAATGGAAAATAATTTCATTCAAATGGCTGCATCGGCTGGCCATGCAGTAGCCTACACGATCGGTCCAATTTTTAAGCACATTATCGATTGTTTGCAGCTGTATTTCAACAATGGCTTCACGAATATTGTCCTTTAAAGCGTCAATTGTCTCTGGCTTGTCGGCGTAACACTTATCTTTGACGGCACCCCACAAATAATAGTCCAACGGTGTCAAATCACAGCTTCGAGGTGGTCAAACGACATTAGCTCTGCGGCTGATAATGCGATCTTCAAAAACAGGGCGCAAAGCATTGAGTGTAGCTTCGACTGTGTGGCACGTAACGCCGTCCTGTTGAAACCAAACGTTGCCAATATCCTCCTCTTCAATTTTTGTGAAGAAAAATTCATTCAACATAGCCCGATAACGATCGCCATTGACTGTAACGGCCAATCCTTGCTCATTTTCGAAGAAAAATGGCCCAATTATGCCTCTGGACCAAAATCCGCACCAAACAGTGACTCCCTTTGGGTGCGTCGTCTTTTCAATGTGTGCGTGCGGGTTTTCTGTGCCCCAAATGCGACAATTTTGCTTGTTTACATACCCGCCAAGATCAAAATGAGCTTCATCAAAATCGGCATCTTCTGTAAGTCGATCGCAGGCCCACTTAGCGAAGCGAAAACGCATTGGATGGTCAATTGACTACAAATCCTGAACCAATTGGACTTTGTATGGCGTCATACCAAGGTCTTTATGCAAAATTCGTCTCAATGATGTCTCCGAAATGTACAATTGTTGAGAACGACAGTGAATTGATGTTGATGGTGCTTCACGCACACTTTCTGTCACAGCAGCAATATTCTCGGGTGTACGCACTGTTTTTGGCTTTTCACGCTTTGGTTTATCGATGAGGATGCCAGTTTCTTTCACTTTTTTCACAAGATAACGAACATACGGTGCTTCTCTTCTTCCCAAAATCCGTACGAAATTTTCGCACACATTCTGCAACATTACCATGATTTTCAAAGTAATGTCGCAATATTTCCCAGCGTTGTTCAAGCGTATACACAACCATATTCGTTCAGCGGAAGGATAAAACTAATTATCTGTCAAATCAGACATGAGCTAAGTGTTACCATTCACGAAATAAACACAAGTTGAAAAAAACGTTAGATGGCGGACCCGATAAAATAAGAGAGATACCGTAAAAATACCATGAGACAAAATTATGTAACCTATTTTTGCAAGAGACAGCCTAGGGTGTAATAGAAACTAGCTCTATAGGCATAGAAATAAATTAATGTGTGGAGGAACATCTGATCTGCTAATACCTGTGCGATTTATCTGTAAATTGTTTTAAGATTTTAGCGAGAGCTCTTTTAAATTTAAATTATCCAACAACATAAAATTTTAAAAAGGTTTTTTTTATGAAAGATTGCAATTATATTTTTATGTTTTACAATTTTTCTCTCTATTTTTTCTTTTTAGAAATTTTGCTAAGGTTTTCCATTTGCCATACTGAAATGAATTTATTTTCGATCAACAACAGTGCAAGACAGGCGATAAGAATTGAAAGAAAGAATATTCTTATGAAACGTAGTATAAACGATGTTCTACTTTTACTGTTAAAAGGCAAGTAAGTTTGCTATAAATATTGAACTAATAAAGACCGTGTTACCTATCAATGGGGGCCTAAAATACATTACATGACATGGCGTCAATAAAAGTAGTATCCCTGCTGTGTAACCATTATAATTTCAACTAAAGGAAAATATATCAAATACAACGTATACAGTAGTATTTCTAAAAGCCCAATCCTTGACAGTATCATATAATGGCATGACAGGAAAATAAGCTTGGTTTTCTTCTAAAAAAGGTATTGTATGAAGGTTTCTCAAAACCAAAGTACTAAGAGAACTTTTCGTAGTTCGGGCCAATGCAATAGATCTGCTATCATATATCCTGGTATTCACTTAACGGTCAAATAAATGAATCCAATGTGAATGCAAAACAAATTTACCCTGAAAAATTCGCCTCTAACTCTCTTTATTTTTTCCCTGCATGTCACAGAGCTGCCTAATGTTAATTAAATCAGACCAGGTACTGGTCTGTAAATTTCTTTTTCGTTCTAAAACAATTTGATCACGTCCTTTTCTATTTAACGCATTACGTTTGTCGGCATAATACTTTTCTTTAACGACGCCCCACAGGAAACAGCATAATGCTGTTAAATCCCAGCTTCTTGGCTTCTTGTCCATGAAGTTACTCCATATAAGCTTCCATATAAGCTTTGTAAGCCTGAGATAAAGCATGCAAGACGTATAAGTACTTATTTATTCGTATTACAATTTAAAGCTTCGCAGCATATTCTCAAACAAGTATTTAATTTACCTTCTACCCAGAAGATCGATCAATTAAAATTATGTTTCTGATTTTGTTTTTTGCTATTTTGTATACAATAGTATCTTACTTAAATTTCTAATTCTCATTTATCCGTAGATCGAGCCTTAAAAAACTTCATAATTCTAGCTTATATATCACTTTTGATACATCTTGTAGTACATGCAGATTATTGATAGATTTTGTTAAAAAATTTTGATATTTTAATTCATTTTTATTAAAAATATTTATTTACTATTCTAACATTTTATTATCACTTTTATGAAATTTGAGCCAAAATTTTTGACATGATGTACATTGGCATGGTTTTTTACATAAAAATCAAGCACTTCATGTCAGCTTGGTTTTATTTCTTTCTAAATGGTCATAGTTTGACGTCTAGGACACTGCTTTGTGGCGATTTATAACTTTCCAATTGCTTAGATGGGACAGCTTATTGTCACTCGCATCAGTAACACTCTCAGTTGAGGGCTGGCTGAAACCTGATGGTACAAACCATTCTTGTCATTCGTTTGAAATATTTGTTTGTCAACGTCATGTGAGGTAAAACAGTTTCCAGTTGCAATATAACATCGATTATGTCAATAACAATTTTCTCTCTTTGATTCCTCTCTGGATTCCCGGATACGGGTTTCCCCAAATACTGCTGTAAGTAGTAGCTACGCACGTAGCATGTACTTGAATCTAAAACTGCCAATTCGACTTCGGTGGACCACGAAATTTATAACGATCATCAAATTCAGTTAGTTACTAATCTACAGCGACAAAATTAAATATGAGTCGAAAAGGTAATAAAACAAAACAAAAGGAAAGGAAAGAAAACATAAATCAATACCAAGCATTACTCCGTAAATCTCTTTATGAAGCTTGATTTATAGAAATATCTTAAATAAATTTCCCTAACAATCACTGTACGTATTCCATCATTAAGTATCAAATTTCAATTAAAATCGCTGGAGGTAATTTTCATTTTCCACAACAAAACTAAAAAGTTTTTGAATTCTGTTGCTAAAAAACTTTAATTTGAGATGAAAATATACCAAAAAGGAACATAAAAACATAAGCATCATTATTTAAATATATTTTCTTTAATTTTCTTACCTTTTAGGCGAGCAAAAAGTTAAATTTTAAAATATTCTGAAAAAAGGATATATGGGCTGCTCTGAAAGTATGATAGCTAATACCAAACTATTTATACAGTATTATTTCTTACATAAAACTACAAGTTGTGTGATAAAAGTTTTATGAAAATGCTTAAAATTTTCTAACAAAAAATTGAGATAAATACATATATTTTTTTTTAGAAAAAAAAAATTGTTTTCATTCGAGTTTCAAAAAAGGCTTTAAGCATGATTATTAAAGGCTGCAAGATTTTCAGCTCATTGTACGAAAAGGCGTAATAGAGGTAAATATATCATTATTAAAGCGAATGATTCTATTATCTCATACGTACGTAGTTGACCGAAATATTATCATCTGTAATAAAGCATGAGACGAAACACATTTTTCTAATGTTTGTCTGTCAAGTGAGATAAATATGAGAAGAGCAGTAAGAAACTACTAGATTTTTCATCCCAAACTTTGAAATCTTAAAAAAATTACTGCCATATAGAAATACAACTCCTATGCTAATTACAGGCATTTTGTTTTTATTTCTTGGTGGGTGGCAAAACGACTGTTTTGTGAAGTAAGAGTTGTTGATTCTTTTTTGTGTTTTTCTTTTCATTAAAAATACTTTGTGTATGTCATAGGCAATATATCTCTTTAAAAAGATTTAAAATTTTAAGTCTTTCCCTTCACTTTGTGTGTGATTTTTCCATTGAATTTTATTATTCCATTGTTCTATGTGCTCAGAGAAAGAGGAAGTGTTTCTAATCTCCAGAACCAAGTATCCGACTGAAGTTATGAACTCAAAACTTGCTTGACTCTGTAGAAAGCTGATGTTTTTATATTCAATTTAACTCAGATAGGAACCCAAAGATCTGGCCAGTAATTCAATCTCATATAGTCTTTCAGATTAAAGCTTTTGAAGTTTATCTACGCCAAAACAATAAGTTGGATTTAACGTTTAACGTTATGTTTAAACCTCTCTTACGATCAAGAGTTAAGAATTTTATGTTATTTTATTGCACTTTGGGTCTGCTATTATTTATCTTATCCTAATTTGATTGTAACGCTTTTCATTGCTTTCTTTAGATATTATTATATACGAATGTAATAAAATTCAAGGCATAAATATGCTAAAATTTTAATAAACCTGCCATGACGGCAACAAGTCTTTAAAATTATCCTAAGAACTCCTGTCATTCAATAGTTAAACTTTTGAAGCCTCAGTGGTATAATATTTCACTTTTCTATTTTTGTTTAAGAATAATTCAGTGTTAAGTATTCAAAGCATAATAATAATAGTAACCTCAACCAATTCTATTATGAGACTTCATTGGTTGTGTTGCAGCCAACCATTTTTTTATCATCATTGATGTCGTTGCCATTATATTTAGTTCTTCTCTTCCATATTTTGTTTCTGATATTGCTGCTATTGTTCTGTTCTTAAAGAAATATTTTAACATTTTCTTTCTTCCTTTCAGATTCTTTCTTGTGTTTCTTTGCTTTTCTTCCTTAGAAAGGAGTCGTTCTATTCTCTTGACTTCACGTAAATTTTTTTGGTTTTTATTTTTCAATTTTCTCTTAATTTACTGGCGATTATTTCAGCAACATCACAGCATAGCTAATAGTATTTCATACACCCCAGCTTCAGACATACATACATAGCTTAACATAGTCTTAACATTCTTGCACAATAATGGCGGTAGTACATCTTGGCAATAATTGTTGCTGTTAATGTGACTTGGATACCAGTTAAAAATTTCCTTACGCTCATGATTATTGTTTTTGTTGCAACAATTGGAAAAATGCATGGAATACTTACATATTTAATTGTTAAGATGTAATGGCTTTATGATGTAGCTGAAAATAATGAGCTTTTCAGTCAGCACATTTATTATTTGCATATGGTATGTAAAATTGAAGTCGCCGTAATCTAGTAGGTTATGTGTTGGCTTATTAGACCTGAGGCCTCGGTTCAAATCCTAGGTCAGACATCAAAAATATGAAAATATCAAAAAATACTTCTTCGGCGACTTCCTCTTAGCATAATTCTGGCAAAAACTCTGAGAGTAAATAAAATTTCCATGAAAAGTTTCTCAAAAATCTGTCGTTCGGAATCGACTTTAAACTGTAGGTCCCGCCACTCGTGTATAAAATTTACATACACAACATCAGTGGTGTGAGAAGCTAAGTCGTAATCCTGACTAAAGGGTTGTAATGACCAATTATGTATGTATGTAAAATGAAATTTTACTTGATAATTAATTTTTTTTTTAATTTTTGTATTTCGATCGTTAATCGAGTTAAGAAATTTGAAAAATTTAGTTTGTTGTTCGTACTTGTTATCGTGAAGAGCTCAGCATAAACACAGCTAAATCGTTCCTGAACATCAAACTTTAATGTGTTCAACGAAGGCCTTTTTGATTGTCGCTGTTGTAGTGGGGCAAATCATCTGGAAAGTATTCAATTTTATGGAAATCTAGTTTATTATTCAAGGCCAAATAAATTGGTTTTTAATAGATTTTGTATACTTTTTTAATATGCGATAATTTAAGTGCGGTCAGCGATGTCTAGTGAGTAGTGTATTGTCTTACTAGGTGAGAAGTCGGAAGTTCGAACCTCAACTGTGGCATCTTGAAATAAAAAAAAAATATTAAAAAAAAGTACTTTCGGCGATCCTTTCAATAGTCTGAGATAGTAACCAATTGCCATGACCAAGCTTTTCAAATTTATTATGCGTATTAGACATTGAACTAAGGCCCTGCTACTCATGAATAAAACTAATGCATACCACATGGGTGGTATGAGAAGCTTGGCCATATTTCTGACTAAATGTTTGTATTTACCAGTAATGTGTGCATGTGTTATATAGAAGCATATACATATACATACATACATAATTGGTCATTACAATCCTTTAGTCAGGATTACTGCCTAGCTTCACACACCACTTATGTGGAGTGTGTTAATTTTATACATGAGTAGCGGGACCCACAGTTTAAAGTCGACTCCGAACGATAGATTTTTGAGAAACTTTTCATGGGAAATTTTATTTACTCTCAGAGTTTTTGCCAGAAATTTGCTGAGAGGAAGTCGCCGATGAAATAGTTTCTATATTTCGTTTTGTTGAAGATGTCTGACATGGTGTTTGAATCGTAGCCTCACTTCTTATAACTACCTACTAGACTACGACTAGACTGGTTTTATCTCCTTAACTTTATTTTATGTATTTGCTTTCGTATTTATACGTATAGCTACACAAATCGAAACGACCTAATATCGTTTAACAACAAAAACAATAAACAAAAGCCACACTATACACACTAACACTAAGAAAACAATGAACGTGTTGATTATCTAAAGCTGCACACACACATACATATGTACGACTAACCTGGTTGCGCCTTGTACCAACAACAACATGTATGTGACAAAAAGGGATAGACAACATAAGCAAAGTACACAAACAACAATGTATTAGCAATAGAGCTCTCGAGAAGGCGAAATCACGAACCTTCCAATTCAAGAATGTTCGTTAGACTGGTTGTGTCGGACTATAAGAGGACTGGACAAAGCAGGCGGCAGTCAGTATGAATTCAGTCAGCCTTTGCGTGAAGTTGCGTGTGAACAAAATAAGTCGTTGTTGTAAAGACCTAGCGAATATAAGTGTGAAATAGAATAGTGTACAAGCAAATTGTTGTTGTATAGTTAAGTTGTATACAGTGGCACAAACGTAGTGTGAATAATAAAGAGAGTTTAAGAAAAACTAAACACATATTTGTTATTACTTGGTTTGCAATTAACGAACTCATATTTAAACATTTTTAAAAAGGTAAAATCGTAACAATATTTTCATCTAATGTTGCCTAAGAACCACTGCCGCTGTGAATGTCGCAGTGATAAAAACGTTTTTATTTTTAACTCATTTCAAACAAAATTTTAAAATTCAATAGGTTTCAGCCTCCTTCTAAATAATCAATTCAGGAGTCTCCATGAACCCGGAAATCCATAGAAGATAACATCAACAACAATACTATGTAATCTGAATCAGTATGTGATCTCTCTCTCTTTCTCTGCTTGATGCATGGGAATTCATGTCTATCAGCAGATAGACTCTTAGTGGAGGCTAGATCGTTACTGTGGAGTATGATTCTATGCATATTAGGGACGTTTCGTTATTTGTAAACTATCTCACCTTTTTAGCATATTTTCCTTATAAAAAGTTAATTTAAAAACAAAAACACTAGGCCTCATTGTAAAACTTACTTAATTGGTCATTACAACCATTTAAACAGACTTCTCACGCCGGCCAGGTTGTGTAGGTTAATTTTATCTATGAGTGGCGGAACCTCTAGTTTGACGTCGACCCCAAGCGAAAGACTTAAGAAACTTTTTGTGCCAAATTCTGAGTTCTCTAGAAAATCCTGCAAAGAGGAAATTGGCGAAGGAAATATTTTTTAAATATTTCATTTCATTAAGATGTTTGAGCTGGGATTCGAACCATAGACTCAAATCTAATAGACTACAGCGACTTCAATTGCAATGGCCAAATGACTTAAAGGAGTTGGATATGTAACTAATTTCCACTTTTCTCTTTTATCCAAATAGATATGCAATAAATAGAATGGAGACCAGATGTTTTCAAACTCTCACGATGAAAATATGCTTGTTTCAATAAATATCTGATATATACCCAACGGGATCAAAACTCTGATGAACTCATTCAAATCTTTTGTTCTCAAACTACACAAAACTTGTTTTGTACTCGTAGAAATATTAGTCACACTTGTATATGTTATTTGCAACACAGTATATGAGATTTGAAATTAAAAAAGAATGGCATTACAAAAGACAAGAAATGATATGTTGTGGCTCCACTGAATTTAATTTGAACTCAGTGGTACAAAGTAGAAGATATTTTATTGTGAAATGAGAAAGAAATTTTAAAAATCCTTAAGACAAGATCAAATTCTATCAAAACAATCAGAGGCACTACATTTCTAGCGTCGAAACGATGTAATTTTTCTTTTAAAGAGCAATACTTTAAGAAACCGAACTATTATTATTCTCTACCCACACTTAAAAGAAATGACCAAAAACGCTTATTTTCAATAGAGAAAGCGAAGTAACATTTTTTTCTTGCTAGTAAGGCCTTAGTTAAAAGTCGCCGTAGTCTAGTAGGTAGTGTGTTGGCTTATTAGACGCAAAGCCAGGGTTCGAGCCCCAGGCCAGTCATCAAGACAAAATATAAAAAGTATTTCTTCGACGACTTCCTGTCAGCAGATTTCTGGCAAAAATTCTGACTGTAAATAAAAATTGCCATAAAAAGTTTCTGAAAAATCTGTCGTTCGGAGTCGACTTTAAACTGTAGGTCCCACCACTCATGTATAAAATTACCACACACAACATAAGTGGGTACTGTACTTTTCTTAATTGACAACTACAAGTCCTCTAACCTAACCTAACATCAACAACGATGCTATGTAATCTGAATCAATTTGCGATATCTCTCTCTCTCTGTCTGTTGGATTCCATGTTATGTGGGAATTCATGCCTGTCAGCAGATAAATGAGTTCGCGAAAAGAGGATTTTATGCCGCTTCTGCACTGATCCAAATTCTTTGCGTGGGCTAGATAGACTGTGGACTGTGATTCTATACATATTAAGGTTGTTTCGTTATTTGCAAACTATCTCCAGTTTTTAGCATATTTTCCTTATAAAAAGTTAATTTAAAAACAAAAACACTAGGCCTCATTGTAAAACTTACTTAATTGGTTATTACAACCATTTAAACAGACTTCTCACACCAGCCAGGTTGTGTATGTTAATTTTATCTATGAGTGGTGGAACCTCTAGTTTGACGTCGACCCCCAAACGACAGACTTAAGAAACTTTTTGTGGCAACTTCAGAGTTCTCTAGAAAATCCTGCAGAGAGGAAATCGGCGAAGGAAATATTTTTTAAATATTTCATTTGATTAAAATGTTTGAGCTGGGATTTGAACCATAGACTCAAATGTAATAGACTACAGCGACTTCAATTGCAATGGCCAAAGGACTTAATGGAGTTGGATATGTAACTAATTTCCACTTTTCTCTTTTGTCCAAATATATATGCAATAAATAGAGTGGGGGACACTTTCAAAAACGATGAAATATTCGATATATTCGGCAACCTGATAAAAACAAAGAGGAACTTATTCAATGCTCTTGATCTCAAACTACTGATGCCTTGTCTTGTTATCGTAGAAATTTTGTTTCACTTGTAGCTGTCAAAGTATATATGAAATTATAAAAAGAATGGTATTACAAGAGATAAGAAACATTATGTTGTGATGCCACTGCATTTAACTTGACCTAAGTGGTCCTTGTAGAAGATATCTTATTGTGAAAAGCCAGAGTAATCCTAAAAACCTTAAGTATTACTCATCAACAGCAGAAGCATTAAATTGTAATAAAATAAAGACAAGATCAAAATTCTATCAAAACATTCAAAGGCATTACTTTTCTAACATATAACCGATGTAATTTCATCTTTCGAAGTGTAATGCCTGCCTTACGAAACTGAACTATTATTCTGCTTTATCCTTAAAAGAAACGACCAAAAACGCTTATTTTCAATAGAGAAAGCGAAGTAAAATCTTTTTATTTCTAGTACGGCACAGAAAGTTCTTGTCTGCTTGTCGATCATATCACTGAGCTTATATTGCTGAGCTAATTTTTTATTGGTTCTTTTCTTCTTTTTATTGGTTCTCTGTACATCAGTTTCAATTCAATTCAATTTTATTTATTTAAAATAACATTATTTACAAGTAGTTCTTGAATTATTAACAATGAGATCAGGATTATATCCTCTACAGCATAATAATATTTGTAAATTATAAAAAATTTTTAATGGGCGACATAATGAGTTTAGGAGAAAAAAGTGCACAAAAACCTATTTGAATTAATTTTATGTTTAGATAAAAACTTACTGGCTACTTGTACTACTTAGGATGGAATTAACTCATTAATATAATGATATTCCGAATACGAACAACGTCGGTAATAGTCTCTCAAGCTTATTTTCTACCAGCTCAATTTTTTCTAGAACATGAAGCCGATGAGTCGAAAAATACCAAGAAAGATTATAAATTAATTGTAAAAGTTTATTTTGAGAAACCTGAACATTCTTTATGTGACATTTTGCTATTTTAGCCCAAACAGGGGCAGCATAAAACATTGTCGGATGGAAAATGGATCTTAAGATAAGTTTCTTGTTATTAATGTTCAGTTTTGAATTACGATTAATAAACGGATATAATACACGAGTTAGTAAATTCACTTTATTAATTATGTAACCTATGTGGTCCGTGAATTTAAGTTTTGGTTCCAAGACTACACCCAAGTACTTAACGTTATCTTCCCACTGAATTAAATCTTTATTGAATTAAATACCATTCTGCGGGACAAAGCATTCTTTACGTTTTCTTGTGAAATATATTGCCTGGGTTTTGCTACTATTTAATAATATTTTCCAACTATTAAAATAATTAGATATTTCAATTAGGGCTCTTTGCAAATTGGATATAATTTCATCAGCTAATAAACCTGAACAAATGACTGCTGTGTCATCAGCAAATATAGACAATGTGCAATAGTCCAAACAGGGGAAATCCGCCGCGTATATATTAAAGAGTATGGGTGAAAGACATGACCCTTGAGGACATCCACTAATGACTTCAAAACGCCTAGAACTGTGTGAGCCCACGTGAACTTTAAATGTTCGACCATTAAGGAAACTTTGAACTATTTTGATTAGTTCTGGGACTGTACATCAGTTTATGACAAGAACTATTAATTGATTTAAAAGAACTCATCTTTTTTTTATAGTCTGAATATAAAAGTTGAATTTGTTTTATTTTATCGACATAAACAACTACAATATCTGAATTATTAGGAAATTTTCTTTTAATACATACATACATACATACATAATTTTGCCATTAAAAACCTTAAGTCAGGATTACAAACTATGTTCTCACACCACTTATGTGGTGTATGCTAATTTTACACATGAGTGGCTGGACCTACAGTTTAAAGTCGACTCCGAACGATAGATTTTTAAGAAACTTTTCGTGGCAATATTATTTACACTCAGAGTTTTTGTCAGAAATCTGCTGAGAGGTAGTGCCAAAGAAATATTATTTTTTATTTCGGTTTTGTTGGAGATGCCTGAGCTCGATTTTGAACTGTGGCCTTACTCCTAATAAGCCAACACACTACCTTCTAGAGCTTTATTAGTCTTTATAAAAACCCTTACCATTTAAAGCTTTGATTTGAAAAAAAAAAATTTGAAATTTTTTTGTAGAAGGACACCCTAAGGCAAAATATACACCAATGCATGGCGCTCTTTGGCTGTTCATCATCTACTTGGTTTTAACCTTTTAAAACACGAATACAAACAAAAGAAACAATTGTCTTGCTGTCAAAAGGACGCGTTCATTTGAAAAGAGAAAAAAATTTTTTTTCTTTTTTCGAATCACAAATTTGGCCTGTAACACCCATACAGGCTTTAACAATTTGAATGAAAGAACCAATCTACAGGCAACATTTTGGAGAATTCTTTTCAAATGAAATACAATTTTTTTGTTCTGTTGTGTTTGTCTTATTTTTCAGCTTTATTTACATGGCACAGTAGCAGTGCAACAGTAAGAAGGATAACGAAGCTGTTATTGTTACAATATCAGCGTTTGTCAATTTAACAATAACAAAAGCAACAATAATTGCAACACAGAAGAAGTGTTTCAAGACGAACACTTGTCATCTTTTGTTGCCGTTGGTTTCAATTTATTTTTCAGGTTTTGGCGACATCAGACACGGACTTCTGGTCAATGAAATTGAATTGAATTGAGTCGTTTTTTTAACATTTGGATGAGGGAAGGTTTTGGATATACTTTAAGGGAAGGCATTAGAAAGTGACCTCAGGTTCAATATTTAATTTTTAAAATCTCTTTTAATACTCTTCTTCCTATGTAAATTGCTCTGCATGCTTACACGCTTTTTTATTTTTTGCGTATCACACATGCAATGTGGTGTTGATGCGAGGGTTGTCATTCATAAAAGTTTTGCAAATTTTTTTTTTTATTACTTTCTCGGCAGTTTCAATTTCTAATACGAAATTTTTTTCCCGTATTTAAAATTAGATTTCACTTCGAAAGTAAAAACAGAAAAACTTAACTGTCTGCAGAGTAAACTTTTCTTTTCTCTTTTTTTTGTTTTTTGTTTTATTGATCCTGAGGTATCGCATGCAATTACGTATAAAAGAAGAACGAGACACATGCCATTGGTGTGTATCGTTTTGAATAAAATAAAGTTTTCAGTTCATTGGAAATTTGTTTCTTGTTCCAAGCCCTTAAGGCAACTTTTACGAAAATATTGTTGTCGAATAAAATTTTAGTAATAGGAATTGATATTTAGAATTCATTTCAATAAAACTTTTCACATGAGTGTGAGGAGAATACAAGTTTCGTTAACATTTTATTTATTTTGTTTGAAAAAGTTTTATTACAGATCAGGTTTAACCTTTTAAACGAGATTAATTTCACAAAAATTGTACGTTATTGTATTGTATTATATGTAGAGTACCATTTAAAAATATTTTCAAGGTCTTGAGATTATCTTTAAAAAACTACAACGATTTGATTGAATACAAAGCCTCAAAACCGTATGTTAAAATACAATTCCGGAGGCCACTTCCTCTGAGCATATTTCTGCTAAAAACTCTGAGAGTAAATGTAAACTTTTCATGAAAAAGTTTCTCAAAAATCTATCGTTCGGAGTCGACTTTAAACTGTAGGTCCCGCCGGTCATGTATAAAATTAACAAACAAAACATAAGTAATGTGAGAAGCTAGAACGAAATCCTGACTGAAGGGTTGTAATGACCAATTATGGACATATGTATGTATGATTGGTTTGTTCAAACGACACAATTATTGGCAGCATAGATCAAAATTAAGACCCTGACAGAGGAAAGCACTTCGTTAATGTTTTAGAGGGATTGTCGTGATTCAACCACTTCAATATTTGTCTGACCAGAATATTTGAAATCGCCGTAGCCTCGTAGATAGTGTGTTGACTTACAAGACGTGAGACCACAGTTCAAGCCCCAGGTCAGAGATTTTCAACAAAACGAAATGAAAAAAATCTCTCAGCAGGTTTTTGGCGAAAACTTTGTGAGTAAATAAATTGCCAGAACACGATTCTCAAAAAATTTATCCTTCGGAGTCGACTTTAAACTGTAGGTCCCGCCACTCATGTAAGAAGATAGATCGTAATCCTGGCCTTATGCTCTGTGTAGAGTAACACACCAGGGTCTCTGGTGTGAATCGAACCCACAACCCTCACGCTAATGTTCTATCACACTACCGACTATACCGACATGCAGAGGTGCTCTGACATGACTTATCTAAACATTATTTTTAAAAATGCATTGGATTTGCTACGATCCACAATAAGATTTTCGGCATTAATTCAATTGGTTTGCAAAGAGTTTTTGGTAAAATGTTTGGCTTCTAGAAGATTGGAAAGTTGAAGACATTAGCTTCGGTGCCAATGATTTTTAGTAATTTATCCAGCCCATTTTACGTGTTTGATATAGAAATTGCAGGAATGGAATTGACCCAAACAGCAATGATTCAGAATTTTTTATTTAAATTTCCGCCAACCTATCGTGAGTCAATGAAGAATTTCCACTACCAGACTTATTTAGCAAATCAAACTTGATCGCAATGTCATCTCGATTACAATGGCAATGTCTTCTGTCGAGGTTGTGAGTCTGCTGAAGAGGAGTAAACTGCTATCCACTTTCTTTGTCAATACCCATCTCTTGCGAAGTACTGATTTAAGTCATTTAGCTCTCCATTGTTTGTCTGCTTGTTATCATCCATTGATATCAAGGATATAGCGTCGTCTATTAATTTTTCAGTCTGGTTTCTAGCATGGGATAGTCGCAGATGAATGTGCAGCCCCTGCGCTGACCAACTTCTTCGTTTAGTTTGATGAAATTCGGTTAGTACAGGAACTGCACTTACTTGTGGCATCAGAACGCACGGGTAATTGTGCTCAAACTAGCTTTGGTAATCAAAGCAACCACTTCAACCTATATTATTACTATTATATTACTATATTATATTACTATTCATATTAGCATTTTCTGAGCATATGAAGGGTAAAACTAACCTTGTAACAATTTTTAGGGCTATAAATTCTTTTGATTTGCTTTTGCTTTACAGGTAATTTACTTGAAAAAATAGGAAAAAAAATTTCGAAAATATTTTATAAACAAAACTGACTCGTAATTTTTCGTTTATTTGCTGAGCATAACAAATATTTCCACTTCATCTAGTTCCAAGTAAAGTTAATATTGTATTTAACTGGCATCAATATTTCACTCAAACGGAATACCATCCATTCTGCATCCGTCTGGAATCAGGAAATAAAAATGCTGAAATAGAGTGAGACAGAGTGAGAAACAGAAAAAAACAAATATTTTCTCATTCAATAAGGGCTCCAATCTATAACGAAAAATCGTTGAAGAAAAAATAACAACAACAATAGCAAAATAGGTTTTAAAAAAGAAAAATAAAATGCCAGAAAAATGCAAACCATCGTTCTGGCCAATAGCCAGGATATAAAAGTACAAGCTTAAATAAAAAATATTTTAACAACAACTATAATACAAACAGCAGTAACTGCAACGAAAAACTGTTTTTCTTCTTCCATTCCAGAGAAGGTTGCAAGGATATGGTTGCGTTAAATATGGGCAAGATTGTGAAAATATGTTTTAAAAACAACTGCAGCTGCAATACCATTAACGAAAGTGAATTACAACTTGATTTCATACTAGATAGTGGGGATAGCATAAAATAAAGGCACGACATCATTGTGCAGTTTCTCGTTGGCCCGTCTATCATAGCGAAAACAAACCAGATGGTGAAGCAGCTTCAACTCTTGAGCCAATTGAACTTTGTAAGCTGTCCTCACCGCGTGAAACTGGTGAGTGAAATATGCAATTCAAGAGAAGGGTAGCGAGTTGATGTTGATGGATTTTCACGCACACTTTCAGCCACAGCTTGTACTGTACGAGAACGCTCACGTCTTGGCACAATAAACTTACGTATACCGGCTACTGTTGGTCCTTCTCTACGACAAACTTTCGTACGACATTTTCGTGCAATTTCCGACCAATTGTCCGATAAATGCCAACATTGCTCGAGCGTAAATCGACTAATTACGTTCAGTGGAAACAATATACAGAATTTTGTTACAGAATAGAATGACATAAGTATTGCCAGATTGGCAATAACCGATGGTTCAAATTTAAACCACTAGATGGCCCACCCGATATATTTTGTTGTTTACATGTATACTTTAAATATAAGATAATAGACCAGGTAAACGATAAATTAAGGCAATTTATTATGGTATTTATGTTGTTTATAAGATTAACGTAAATTTCCTTAATTGCTCATTACAACCATTTACCCAGGATCACAACCTAGCTTCTCACACCACCTATGGTGTGTGAGTTTATTTTATATATGAGTGCCCGAACCTACAGTGTAAAGTCAACACCGATCGACAGATTTTTTAGAAGGTTTTCATTGCAATTTTAAATTCCAAAAAGAATTTTGTGTTCATTGCATATATTTTTGTTCTGTTTTTTCCGTGGAAAGATAAAACAAAAAAGAGATAAGAATCTATTTTTTCGTTTTCTTTTTTCAAATACTTTCCCACTTTTACTGCGTGATCTAAAAGGTTTTAAAGTGAAAGAACTTAATTAGCGGACAAGTGATGTTTGAGCAAATTACACAAATTAATGTTTTCGAGCGCAGCTACTTTTTTGTTCCTTTTTTTCTGTTCTTGTAAATGATTTCATTTGAAAAAGGGGCTCTAAGGAAATTAAACAAATTACAAACAGAAAAAAGGAGAAAAAAAATCAATGACTGAAAAATAACTAGAGATTGTTACAGGCAACTAAAGATGATGACAGATGATAAAATATAATTAGGGTCAGTAGGTCAAGAAATCAGATTAATTAAAAAAATTAAATTATTTTGTATTTATTTCCTCTCTTTTTCATTTCTAAAGAAATGAAAAAATATTTAAAATTTTTGAGTAAAAAGACTTTTTAAATACAAATTTTGATTTAGGCTCTACTCTGTGTTTATATAACATAACATGATAGATTTTTAGAAAAACCTTTCATGGTAAATTTATTTACTCTCAGAGTTTTTGCCAGAAATCTGCTGAGATGAAAAATTTATCATATTCGTTTTGTGAAATATGTTTTACCTTTGGTTTGAACCGTGGCCTCACGTCTAATAAGCGAACACACTACCTATTAGACTACAGTGACTACTTACAGGGTGGCTGATGATATGACTTCAGGTTTTTATCATTTGTAACCGCTCGTCTGACAGCTGACAATTTATTCCAGTGACAGGTCATTTTATTATTTACAAGCTTTTGATCTATTGTATTCAGAAAAAAAGTTATTCGTGATGGAATTCAATCGTGATAGTGTGATTGCTTTATATTTGGCTGGAAAACCACAGGTGGCTATCGTTAGAACCCTCCAGCATTTAAATGTGAATAAATCTTTTGTTTCTCGTACCATTGCTCGTTACCTTGATACTGGCAGTGTTGCATCGCGTCCAAAAAATGGACGAAAAAACGGTAACAACACCAGAAATGATCCGAAAAGTGAAGGCCAGATTTGATCGAAGTTCACGCTGCAGTGTTAGAAAAATTGCTCGTGAGCTGAACATATCGCGAGAACAGATGCAGCACATATTGAAAAATGAGCTTGGACTAAAGCCATTGAAGTTCCAAAAAGTGCAAGAGCTCACCGATGGACAAAAAAAGTTAGACTGGAAAGAGCCAAATAGTTACTTCGCTTGCACGAAAGTGGCCAGTTACCGAATTTGGTTTTCTCCGATGAGAAGCCATTCCAAATTGAGCAGTTTGCGAACAAACAAAATGATCGGGTTTACTTGCCAAAGAGGTCAGCTGAAAATTTACACCTGCGATTGGCCACCAGAACTCAAGCGACGCCGATGGTAATGGTGGGGGCCGCCATAACGGCCGATGTTCGCTCCCCGCTCGTATTCATCGACCGTGGGGTCAAAATAAATGCCGAATATTATCGGGAAAATGTCCTAAAGACAGTATTGAAGCCTTTGGGCAGACAAACATTTCGGCCGCAGGCCACGGATATTCCAACAGGACTCAGCACCACCGCACTCAGCACGCGTCAACCAAGAATGGCTTAAAAAGGAGGTTACTCGCTTCATTTCTACCGCACAATGGCCACCAAAATCTCCGGATCTCAATCCGTTGGACTTCTGCGCCTGGGGCATTTTGGAGAGTAAGGTTCTCACTAAAAAATACCAAAGTGTCGATCATCTCAAGACGGCGCTTCAGCGGGAATGGGCCAAAATACCGCAGAGCCACTTTCGTGCAGCCTGTGATGGCTTTGTCGGCCGTTTGAAGGCCATAATTCGTACCAAAGGTGGCCAATTCGAACAAATCTAAACTGATTCGAAAATTTGATCTTATTTCCAACATTTTTTGCTTTTGAACAATAAAATTAAAAAAAAAAATTTAAAAATATAGCGCTTTACTTTGTTGTATTATATATCAGCCACACTGTATCTGTGTTTTTCTTCTCTTTTTGTTTAGCCGTTATTGTTTTGTAAACAAAACACTGCACGCATATTTTAGTTCTTGTTGCCTGTAAAAGAAAATATAATAAGGTTTTCTTAAACCCTATAATAGAAAATTTAAACCTGGTCAAGCGTCATGCCGAAAATATAGCAGAAATAAAATAAATTCACAGTGTGGACTTTGCCACTCTTTGATAAGCGTCTCTTACTGAAATCTCTTTAGCCATTTGAAAAAGAATTCATTTTTTAAACGCTAAGGTGGCTCACGTATATGCAGAAATTTTTTGATGAGTAAAAGGAAGTCGCCGTAGTTTAGTAGGTAGTGCGTTGGCTTGTTAGACGTGAAACCACGGTTCAAAGCCCACATCAGACGTCTCCAACAAAATGAAATACGAAAATATATTTCTTCACCGACTTCCAGACCATATTCCAGACAACAACGCTGAGAGTATATAGAAACTGCCATGAAAAAGTTTCTCAAAGAAAAGTTTATTAAAAGAAGACTAAACTGAAAGACCTACCACTCACATATAAAATTAACACACACAATATAAGTGATATGAGAAGCCAGGTCGCAATACTGACTGAAGGGTTGTAATAACCAATTATGTATGTGATAGAAGAGTCAATCTAATTATGACAGTTACACTTCAACTTTGAATTAAGAATTAATCGCAGAATTTTTGCTTTGTTTAAATAATTTTTGGCACAAATATTCTCAAAATTTTCTTATAAACCCACTAACCCCACACCTGTTTTACATGCTTATCAAAACTGATTCCTAAATTAAGTAAAAAAAGGAAAAATTTAAGTGAAACAGTATGAACAACACTTGTCAGCCATTCATAAACATGCCTCATGTCCGTGTGTGTTGCATGTAACAACAGTAACATCTTGCATACAGTGCATATGCAGCAGTAAGGTAATGTAATGTTGTAACAAAAAATCTGAAAAGAATACAGGCATCGAACCACACATACACTAATACACGCTAAAAAAAAGTTCTCTAAATTTTCTGTAAAAAAAGAAAAACTGTTTCATGCATATTCCAAAAAGATAAACAGTGAGGAGAAGAGGAAAAGGCTAAAATCATATTGATTTAATAAATCATTCCGTATACTTTTGTAGGTTTTTTTTGAATTTTTAGTTCCGTTAAATTTTTTTCTCCCAGTGTAGTTTGACTATTTATAGCCACCTTGTCCCTGAAACATTTTTTAGGATTGTTTTACGTTTTCAGCATCAGGTTTTCGTATATTTTTGGATTGTTGCTGTTCGTTTTTCTAGCACTAATTTTTTTTTGAGTTATTTACGTTTTCCATGTTGTTGTTATTGATTTTTTAATAGACCAACTCAACGAAATTATTTTTAAAAGTTCAAAAAAAAAACGAGAAAAAATTCTGCTAAAATTCTGTATCATTAAAGAGTATCTGCAGCATTATTATGATGCAACAGCTGAAATCACTTCAAGTTTTAAACTACTCCTGCTGCTCTAATTAATACATTTGCCTCGTCTAAAATATTTTTGGTTTCATAAAGTGCTTCAAATATGGGGGAAAACTAACTTTTAGGAAATAAAAGTTAATTTATAATAAAAAGTTTTTAAAACAAAATTCAATTTGGGAAATAACCAATTTAGCCAGGAGCGTTAAGGAAGTGCATAGACATGGAAACTTGGCAAGAGTAAAATAAAATTGCCATGAAAAGGTTTTTCAAAAACCTGTCGATCAGTGTTGACTGCAAATTGTAGGTCCTGCCACTCATGTATAAAATTAACAAACACAACATAAGTGGTGTAAGAAGCTAAGTGGTAATCCTGACTAGAGGCGTATAATGACCAATTATGTATGTAAAGTGGACACCAAAAGTCTTAGTACGGCAATATATTTTGCCAAAAAAAAGTCCCCACAGGCTTAATACTCTTGCACAAAGTCCCGATATGACTTTAAGAGAGTATTAAGAGATCATTCGCTAAACTTCAAAAAATAGTCAATCGAAAACTTGCTCATGGTGCCACCAGAAAACACTAAACAAAACTTGTACATTCAATTCCAAATGGGTTAAATGGAGTGCTTGATCTTAAGGGATATTCAACTAAATACAAGGGATAAAACTTTCATATATTATAACTTTGAATTTTAAATTTACTCAGGGTTCTCCTTGGGGGGTACCTATGGAGTCATTTGAAACTTTTCCTTATTTTTCTCTTGTTTTATGAAAAACATTAAAAAATTTTCTGTTTTATAATAAAACAGAAACAAATTAATAAAATAAATATATAAACTATAAATTTGTATACAAACTTTTGGCTAAAATTCATTAAATTGCTAAAATATGTTGGCGTACTAAGACTTTTGCTGTCCACTGTATGTATTGGTTATACTCCTTAGATTATTTGAAAAAAAAAAACAAAAATGCCATCATACTTATTGGCTTTCAGTTCTTTTAAAAAATGAAGAAAAAATTTAATTTATATTTTAATTAAATCCATAAAGTGTTAATAGTTTGTGGCCAAAAAGGAAATGTTGTTGTCACTACAAATGTTTTTTGAAATTTATTTTCAAATTTTTACATTTATCGATATGTTGTAACACATCAGCATCAATTAAGGCAATAATTGAAATTTTATCTGTTTTGAAGTGTGTTTGAATTAAAAATAAATTTCAATTTGCATTAATTTTTAATTAATTTATTCAATTTCAATTTAAATCATTTCCATTTGATGAAGTGATTTTCCCAATTTTTTTTTAACCCGCAACTAATAAAACGTGTCCTTGGGATGAATTCAAATAACTGCTCATTTACCACAATAGATACATGAAAGTGGAAACAATTTAAATTTAAACAAATTATTTCTCATAAAAAACAAGTAATTGGCCAATTCAGAGATAACATCATTATCAATGCTAACAGCAAACACTTTATTTAAAATCGCCATCATCATTAAGTAAAGAAAACTTTGATTGAAAAGTAAAACAGGGAAAAAAAAATATTGAAAGAAAGACAAGAAATTTGAATGAGCAACAGTGGCAGCAGCAGCTAAAAAGCCATCAGCTAACTTTTTAAGTTCGACGCCATCATATTTCTCCGGTCTAACTATCTGGTCTAGCTCAGCCACCACAACAGCCACTTCTATTTCCACATAACCACTTTAAAATAAAAGGCACAGAAACGAACCTACTCTTGCTATTGGACGCACGATAAATTTACATGCTGAACTTCAACGTACTGGAAAAACAGACAGCAACAACAAAAGAATTTTGTTGTTCCCTCAGGCAAAACAACAACAAAATTAATATCTAAAATGGTACCTACCGTATCATGGCTATCAAGAGTTTTTACAGGCTACTTGAGTTGGTAGTTTGATATGCCAGAAAATTTTAAAAGTTATGGATTTCGAAGTAAAAAAAATTAAGCCAATCGAGCTAAAAATGATAGTTTAATGAATATCTACTGCTGTCGTAAACGTTCATCTCTTATTAGCGGAACGTAAAGCGGAATCTTAACTAACGTTTTTGCTATTGAACAAGGTGCATGTATGGCTGAAATAGTAACTCCTTTGAACATGATCACATGTAGGGACAGTCAAGCAACAATCAAAGCGCTGGATTCCATCTCGTCAAATCAAAGGTTTTCAGGGGTTTCATGAACTCTTTAAAAAATGTACACACAACACCCGCCTCTACTGGGATCCCGCCCAGAAACCAAAAGGCGGACGAACTGGCATGGAAAGGATTGCAAATATTTGAGGAGAAGACCATATATTTGCTGCCCTACATGAATATTTTTTCAAATTGGAAAAAACAGCAAGGAATTCAACAAAACGGTCGGTAATTCAACGTACATGGTTTCCGAATTTCAAAACAGCTTTATCCAGCAGTGGCCGTAGTCTAGTAGGTAGTGTGTGGGCTTATTAGACGTAAGGCCACGGTTCAAACCCCAGGTCAGACATCAAAACGAAATATGAAAAAATATTTCTTCGGCGACTTGCCCCTCAGCAAATTTCTGGCAAAAACTCTGAGAGTAAATAAATAAATTGCCATGAAATGTTTCTCAACAAATCTAACGTTCGTAGTTGACTTTAAACTGTAGGTCCCGCCACTCATGTATAAAATTAACACACACTACATGAGTGGTGTGAGAAGCTAGGCCGTAATTCTGACTGAAGGGTTGTAATGACCAATTATGTATCTACGTATGTACTTTAGTGGGTTGTTTGGTATGCCAGAAAATTTTTAAAGTTATGGATTTCCAAATAAAAAACTTAAGTGAATCAAGCTAAAAATAATTGTTTAATGTATATAACATATATAATGTATGAACATTGTGGTAAATGTTCATCTCTTATTAGCGCTACGTAAAGCCGGCTCTTAACTAACGTTTTTGCTATTGAACAAGATGCACGTATGGCTGAAACCGTACCTACTTCGAACATGATCATATATGTATGTGCACAGTCAAGCGACAATCAAAGCGCTGAATTCCATCTCGTCAATTCAAAAGGGCGTCAGGAGTTGGATGAACTCCGTACACCGTATACGTCCACACAACACCCGCCTCTACTGGGATCCGGGCCACTGTGACATAGAGGGAACCAAATGGGAGGACGAACTGGCACGGAAGGGATCGCAGATATCTGAGGAAAAGTTCATATATGAGATATAAGCTGCCCTACATTAATATGTTTTCAAATTGGAAAAACAGCATAGAATTCAACAAACCGCGGGTAATCTAACGTACATGGTTGCCGAATTTCAAAATAGCTGTGTCTAGCAGTGGACAGCAGGAGTTCGACAAGAGAGCGGTTCGCATTCTAGCAGGAATTCCAACAGGACACTGCACTAAAAGCAGTTTCGCTGACAAGCACGCTCAGCCCCGTCAACGTTACTGCAGAAGCTTGCAATAATGTGCCAAAAATGTGTAGAAAATTCAAAATGAGATCTTCCAGTAAATACGCTGAATTCTTTACATTGCATACCTGCGTAAAGAAAACAGTAACATAGTTGGGCAGTCTGAGTGAATTAAAGTTTTTTATCTTTTCAATAGAGATGATGCTGTTGCTTTTCTTTGCTATATTATAGCCTATGATGGAGGCAGACATAGTACTTTGTCGCATCATCAAAATCGCCGTAGCTAGTGTGAGGCCACGGATCCAATAGACATCTCAGACATCTCCAACGAAAAAGAAAAATAAAAAAATTACTTTGGTAACTGCCTCTCAGTAGATTACTGGAAAAAGCTCTGACAGTAAATAAAAAATTGCCATAAAAAAGTTTCTCAAAAAATCTAACGTTCCTAGTCGACTTTAAACTGTAGGTGCCGCCACTCGTGTATAAAATTAACACACACAACATAAGTGGTATAAGAAACACGGACGTAATCCTGACTGAAGGGTTGTATTGATCAATTATGTATGTAAGTATGACATCCATTTGCATCCATCTGCAAATTACAGGAATATAAATTCAATAGACCAGCGCTGTCAAGAGGTTTGCTATTCATATCAATGAAACATCAAAGGGCTTAGAGAACCAAAGGGTTTAAAGAACCAAGTTTCTTAGGGACTCAATATTCGTTTAGTTTGCTAGTGTACCACTACGAAATAGAAACGAGATATAATTCGTAGTAAATATTTCGTTCACCCTTTTAATATTTCAAATAAAATATTTCTCCTTATGCTCCCTTTTTTTAAAAAACTTTTCTTATTAAATTTTTATTTTCAATGAATAAAAACTTTTCTAATATAATGCAACACAATTTAATGCAACTCCAATTTAATTTCAAACAGATTTACATGCGCCAGACTTTTCTGCTCGCTTGTTTGTCGATCTAATTTGTGTGTGGTGTTTACATGAAATAAATTTAACCAACCAACAACAATAATAATTACAACAACATTACATATACTGTATACGCAATAACAATAATACGTATAATAATACATATTATTTGACTACAAACAGCTCGAGGCTATGTAGACTGACTCTGTACTATGCCAGTCAAATTCTAATTTTAAATGAATGCCAGACATTCTTTTGACTTGCAATTACAAACCATTTTAGCTACATCCAGGAGAATGTTTGATATGAAAAATTGGAAAAATTTTATGTTAAATCTCTTACGAATGTATGTACAGTGAGCGCCAAAAGAAGCCGTATATTAAAAAAAATATACATTAATAAATTACCGTTATTTTTATTTAAAGCGGCCCTATGCTCCCTAGAGGAGTAAGAGGAACATATATCTATATTTTTATTTTAAAATTGTTTCATTGCCAGTTTTTAAAATTGGAACAAAAAAATTTACGAAATATTGCCAAATTTTTTAGGGTACTCTCCTTAAGTAGTAAAAGTTGAGTTTGGTGGTTGTTAGAATTTTATCCACAGTGTAAAGTTTCTTTTGTAGCTCACTGTATATGTTTTAAGATTTAAAATATGTACGAGTATGTTGTTGTCGTAATTTCATTGCCAACGAATTTGTTAACTTTTTGGATAAGCATTCTAAGGGAGGTAATAAAAATAATAATTATGATTACAATTGAATTACATTCTTCAGAAATACTATGTCATTCTGGGATTAATTTCGTTTTTTTTTTTTGTGATTTGTCTATTAAATTCCAGAAACATATTATTTCGTCATGGCTTTTATTCTACTCAATTAAATTATTTTGCATTTTGTTGATGAAACATAGAAAGAGCAACACTGATAGAGTGGTGGCCACGAATTTAAGACACGACATTTCACTTATTTATTTGCGATAATTTTTGCATCTTATCAAAAAATTTTAGGTCCATGATATTTTTCTTAAGATTTTAGTAATATTAGGAAGAAAAATTAGTAATATTGTGCAACCTACATTTGGTTAAGAATTTTTATTTACATATTATATAGATCAACACAAATTGTATCCTGGTCATGAATTTAAGACATAGGCAAAATAAAACATAATTCACTAAAGTAAAGCTCAGCTTCATAAAAAAATCTTAGTATTTGGTGGGAAATCCTATATTTTGGATCACAACAGCACATCTCCTGGGTAAACTTTCGGCTAATGCCATACAATGTTGCTTTGGAATCGCATACCAAGTTTTTTGGATTTCTACCCACAGATCGTTTAAATTTTTGGTTTTACTGCTTGTACATGTTCCTCAACATCATTTCACAATTGGATTGAGGTCCGGGGATTGAGCTGGCCATTTTAAAACAGTGATATTGTTTTCCTCTAAGCAACTCTTAGAATTATCACAACTAAGTCAGTCATATGTCGTGTCTTAAATTCGTGGCCACCACTGTATATTTTCTATGAACACAAGTTTAATAAATAATCAAATTCTACAAAAGAAAAAAAATTTAAAATATAAACTTGAATCCAGTATACCGTGTTGGAAGAAATAATAGGAACAACTTATTCTTTCTCAATAATATGTAAAGAAATTTTATGTTCTGTACATTTATTTTTTGAACACGCTGTTAATTTCTTTCAAATAAAAAAAAGATTTCATATTCCTTAATTCTTTTCGTTAATGTTTGTCTCATTTTTATAAATTACTAGCTGTATCCTGGGCGTGTTGCTGCGCCACAAACTAAAATAAATTTGAAGGAAAGACATTACACAAATGTTCAATTAATTTTGAATCATTATTATTTTTTTATTTTTGTTTGCCGTTGTCCAGATAATTCAGACGATCGGGCTTGAGTAGTATGCATTCGATCAGTTTCTAATTTCACTTCTCGTAGTTCAAGTTGTGCAAGCGAACGGGTCTCAGCGGCATATATTCGAAGATATTCCAGTCGCAATGCTCGTCTGATTCTGAGGCTCGTAATGCTCTTTCTTCCGTGCTTTAGGTGTAGGTCGACTAATTGCTTATCATTCATTTTGAATAATTTTTAGTGAGGCCATCCATCGAAAATTAATCGCACCAACCTCCGTCGACTCATGTGTAACAACTTTGTTAAAGAATGCACAGTTTACGATTTAATTCATTTTAATTAATTTTCAGTGGCGCCACCTATCGGATATTGGTCATACCAATTTAGAAACCTTCCCCGGCTCATGCGCAACAGCTTTGCTAAAGATCATAACATGATCAAATGCACAATTTACGATTTAATTGATTTGAAGTAATTTTCAGTGGCGCCACCTGCCGTAAATTAGTCATACCAACTAAGAAACCTTCGTCGGCTCAAAAACTTTGCGATCATAACATGATCAAATGTATAGTTTACGATTCTGTAAGGTACATACAAGCAAACATTCATTTTTATATATGTAGACTATGGCAGGTGACACGCCCACTATAGCCAATCCGTCCATTTTGTTCATATATACGTCAAAGCCGTCCATACAAAATTTGAGGACTCTAGCTGTTGCAGTTTATGAGATATGCGACATTAAATACTTATTGGTTATGTGGGCGTGGCACCTCGCCAACTTGAAGTAGCTTATAACTCCTTCCAGGCATACAGGAAGGTACTGTTAAAATTTCAAGAAAATCGGTTCAGCCGTTTAGCCGTCTATAGACTTCAAACAAACAAACAAACCCACGAACAAATAAACACACATTAAATTGTATATATAAGAAGAAGATAATTTAATTCCGCCTAAATATTATCTGCAATCCTAAAAACAAATAAATAACATGGAAATTAAGATTTCTATGGGATGCACTAGTCTAATAGGTAGCGTGCGTTCTTTTTTTAAAATTAAATTTCATCAACAAAAACAAAAGATCGTGCCTCGAATGGCTACGTTCTTAAGCTTTTCAGCATTACGTTTTTGATGACGGCATTAAATATGTCCTGTCATAAATATTTTGCAGTGGAATTTTCTTCTACAAATTTTTACATCTTCAAGCTCCCTTTCTCTTTCTTTTTTTATTTATTTTATCACTCAACATATGTACGTCTTTGGGCGGTTAACTTAGGGCAATAGTGGGCCTTACTACATCCTTTTTAACAGTTTTTTTAAGTGTGCTATAATGTTGTAGCATGGCAGCAACAAAAAAATTATTTAAAAATTGTACTTGAAAAGGGTACGTATTTGATAATAACACAAAAGCTACCGTAATCTAGTAGGTAGTATGTTGGCCCATTAAACGTGAGGCCACGGTTAAAATCCATATATAATATATTTAATATAAAAAATATTTCTCGGGCGATTCCCCTCAACAGACTTCTGGCAAAACCTCTGAGAGTAAATAAAAAATTGTCAAGTTTCTCAAAAATCTGTCGTTCGGATTCGACTTTAAACTGCAAATCCGCCACTTATGGATATAATTAACACACACAACATATGTGGTGAGAGAAGCTAGGTCGTAAGCCTAACTGAAAGGTTGTAATAATCAATTATGTATGTATGTATGGGTACATTACAGAGATCAGCAATGAATCGCTTTTTCGCTATTCATAAGTACTCTTAAAATTTTGAGTATGAGTGAGTCAAGAGTATTGAAATCCAACTACTCTGATTCATTCGTACTCACTACTACGTTGATTTATAAGTACTAGTTGAAATGAGTATGAGCACAACGTTGACATCAAACTCGTAACATTCAAAATATGTTTGATTCATACTCCTACTCATTCAGATTCATAAATTTAAAAAATACTTATAATACTCATAAATGATTCGAGTGATTCGAATCATTCAACAAAATTTACAGTCTTAATTGTTTTTTCATTTACAAAAAAGGAAGAAAGAAAAATTCACAGACATCAAGCAAAGCAAACACACAACCTTCTAGTGAGTACTGTAGTGTTCGTACGCGAATCATACTTATTTTGTGATTCGTGTATACGATGAGCCGTGGAGAGTCGAAATCAATAACATCATGCGTGTTGTTAAGTAAGAGTACCATGAGTATTTCAAACTTTAAATATGAGTAGTATGAGTATGACATTAAAATAAGTATGAATGCGTACAAGTATCAGAAATTATAATTATGATTCGAATCTACTCATCGTTTTGAATACTCATTGCTGACCTCTGGTACATTACGCAAAAGAGCACACCACAGGAATAAAAGGCTTGAAAACTTCATGGACCAGCGGTATCAAGTGGGTGCCGTGAATATTCATAAAAGCATTTTTATTTTCCTATTTTTTTTAATTTTTATGCAGACGATTTGCACAAAAAGTATTTTAAACAAAAATGTAAGAAAACATTTAATGTTGATATGTCCCTATTATTTATTTCAATACTGCATGTATGTGTATGTATAATATATGTCATCTCGAAAATATATCTTATCTTTGCCATGAATATGAAAAACATGGAGTTTAAATTATTCACATAGAATAAATTGAAAAATAAATAAATATATCAACATTGAGTATGTTGTGTATGTATGAGAGAAGTATAATTGTTGTAATAAATATTTTGACTTTGAATATACAAAATATTTTTTAAATGTTTGTGGCACATATTTTCCAAATACCCTTAAAATTTAGAGCCAAAAAAATCAAATTTATATTCCTACGATGCAATTTATTAGAATTAAACAATTAAATCAAAAAATATATGATAACAGCTATAAATTACAGCATGTATATGAAACAAAAAATAACATAGAATATTCACTACAGAGAAAAAACAAACGAATTTAACCGTTTGCACTCGGTTGTCCCCTCTGAAGGGACAACTTAAGTCTAGCATATCACTCGGTTGTCCCCTCTGAGGGGACACGATAGTTTTTTTTTGCGATTACAGACAATGAAATTGTTCCACCTAAATTTTTTTAAGAAACACGTGCTATCCTGTAGTTTTCTGTTACGACAATAAAGAAATGCGATAATCCGAATAAGCCGACAAATGGAGCATACGCATATATGCACTAGCTGATGCAAAAACTAGATATTTATTTTCAATTCTTCCTTATTTTGGCAGCATCACATCCCATAGTATTTCCTGGCCAGATCTTCCTGTAAGCAGCAGAATTCCATTGCATTTATACAAAAAGTTGATAGACAAGGTTCCTGATACACAAGGATACTATATGTACACTGATAAGTATTAACCAGTATTCCTTTAGCAGAAGAACTGCTAAAGATGGAATGTAATCTTACCGACACAGTAAAAGTAAATCGAAAAGGCATACCCATGGCAATTCGTAAACCAAAATTTGCATCAAAAAAGACAGTGGCATATAGAAAAAAATAATATTACCCTTCTTGCGTGAAAGGATAAAAGAACTGTCACAATGCTAAGTAATTATAACAGCACAGCGGTGTCGATCTTGTAGATCAATAAGCCTCCACGTATTGTTTTCTGCGGAAATCTTTGAAATGTTGGAGAAAATTGTTTTTTTTTTTGGGGGATTGGAAATGAGAGTTATAAATTCCTTCATACTTTACCGAATCTCCGAAGAAGGAAAAAATAAGAACTAATGACACACAACAAGTTTGTAAAAAGTCTTGTAAAGCAGTCGAGAGGTGATTTTCGAGAATCTCGATCACGTCCATCTACATCGTTGTCAGCCAATAGACTGAATAATAAGTTGCATATTCCAAATATGGGAGAAAGAAAACGGGATTTTATTGTCTGTTCTGACAGAAAAACACCAGGCGGAAGGCTGCAAAAAACATTTTATTGTGAAACATATACAAATCAACCCGCTATGCATGTTGGGAATTGCTTTGCCATTCTGTAGAAAATTATAAAAAATAAATTTTGATATTTTTGTAGGTTAGGTTAGATTAGGTTAGAGGACGTGTACTTGTCAATTAAGACAAGTACAGTACGGAGGTCGAGTTGACCCATTGTACAACGTCCTAGTTTCTCACGCCACTTATGCATGTGTGTTAATTTTATACATGAGTGGCGGGACCTACAGTTTAAAGTCGACTAGACTGCTAGACTACGGCGACTTCAAATATTTTTGTAAATATGTGTTTTTCAATGTCCACAAATTCACATAAAACAAATTTGATTACAATTCCTTACTTGGTTCTAAATTTATACTCCATAATAGTACGTTTCCTCGTACATACGTTTTCGTTAAAAAGTAGCGTCGAGTTGCTGGTAGCTAACGTTCGAAATGGTGCCGAGTGCAAAGGGTTAAAACCTCTGCATGATAGCACCATCGAACATCACTTATTTCCCAAATTGAAAGCGCAAGAGTTAGCAGACAATGCCCACAACTATTGAGTTACTACTTTCGAAAGAGAAGCAAATATTAAGGAGTTCTTGTAGCTTCATTTGAGGCGTTTCATAAACTCATTCTCTGAAGTTGTACCTCTCCATTTATAAGAAATATACTACACTGGGAGAGCAGCTAGGTCGTAATCCTGACTGAAAGGTTGCAATGACCAACTATGTACTAACGCTACACTTTAATCCAAATGAGCTATGAATTCATACGAATATAGGAGTCATAAAGGGCTATCCATTTCGTGGTTTCAAAAGTATGGGACTGGAATTCGACATCTCTCAGACCAAGTTCTGATACCAATTTTTTTCTTTTCACTTGAGAGTCTGACATTGACGAAAATGGATCGCTTAAATATCACACAACGCATAAAAATTATCAAAACCTACTACAAAAATGGTAATTCTGCCACAGCCACATATCGAACAAAATTTTCTTTAGCGATGAAGCACATTTCACACTCGGTGGGTATGTTAATAAACAAAATTGTCGTATTTGGGGTTCTGAGAATCCTCAAGTAATTGAAGAGAGGCCATTACATCCAGGAAAAGTCATTGTTTGGTGCACTCTTTGGTCCGAAGGTGTGATTGGACCTTACTTCTTCGAAAACGACGATGGAACGACTGTCACCGTCGATTCGGAGCGTTATGGTCATATGATAACCGACTTTTTTTTGCCTGCTGTTGAAGAATACGACTTGGAAAATATGTGGTTTAAATAAGACGGTGCCACATGCCACACAACTCGAGCGAATATGGCTTTATTGCAAGAGACATTTCTTGGCCGCGTAATTTCTCGTCGTGACGATATCAACTAGCCACCAAGATCATGCGATTTGATACTATTAGCCTTTTTTGTGGGGCTACGCGATAGACCCTGTTTATGCAGATAAACCTTCAACTCTTGAGCACTTAAAAACCAACATTCGTCAAGTTATGGCTGAGATACCGCCCAATATGTGTCAACAAGTGGTCGCAAATTACCTCAAAAGAATCAATGCTTGCAACACTTCGCGTGGAGGTCATTTAAATGATGCAGTGTTCCACACATAATGTTAACGTTCAAACTTTACAATAAAAAAGAAATATCATGAAAAAAATATTTTATATGTGTTTTATTTACGTTTACTTTTGAAACCACGAAATGGATAACCCTATATATTAAAATTCAAATCATCATTAAATCTGGCTTATTTTTGACAGTAGAATAGCTTGAAGGTTAGAAGAAAGGCCGCTGGGATTCTCGTATGATGTAAAGCTACTTATAGCTAATCTGCCGAATCGATCAACTTAACAATAGGAAAACTTTTATGTTCCTACGAATTCCTTCAGTCAGGATTACAACTTAGGTTCTCACTATACTTATGCTCTATGTATTAATTTTATCCTTGAGTGGCAGGATCTACCGTTTAAAGTCGACCCCGAACGTCAGATTTTTTTGAGCGACTTTTCCACGGCAATTTTATTTTACTCTCAAACCTTTTGCCAGATATCTAGTGGGAGGCAGTCACCAAAGAAATATTTTTATCATATTTCGTTTTGTTGGATATATCGACGCCTTCGTTCTGTAACATTCTAAGTTGAAAAAGTGTGTTTTGAGTTATGAGCTCTCAAAGATTTCACGCGACATACGGCTATATGTGTATTCTAAGAAGATTTTTCCCTATAACTTCGGAACGGATCGGCGCATCTTAACCAAATTTTTACAGTATTTAAGTTAAAGAACGTAGAATTTAAAAATGTAAGAACATTAAAAACGTTCTAACGTTATTCCAGTACATTATAAGTACGTCCCTATACCGCTTACAATTTCGTTCCTGAAAGGAAAATTATATTTTAATATGAAATTACACCCGAAATTGTATACGGAGAAATTTGCATAAAAGAAAAACTCTGCGAACAACACGTACTTTTTCTATGAGTATTGAAGTTGTTTGTGAAAATTTTAATTTGTTGTGGGATTTAAAATCGCTTGTTTATTATTTCATAGATATTCTATAGACGTAATGAAAAACTAATTTATATGCCCTATCTAACGCTGAAAAAACAAACTCGTGATATAAAAAACGTGTTTATAAATCATAAAGTACTTTGGGAAGATCATTCTCCAGCTTAATACAGATAAAGACGGTGTCTGGAAAGTCAAGAAACACAAATGCTTCCAATTCATTTTCATATTGTTTCTTAGTCTCTTGTTAAGAAATGTATGTATTAAAATAATGTGTACTCAATTCAATTCAATCCAATGTATTGCCACAGCAATAAACATCTTTTTTTTTGCAATTAATTTTTAAAATTCTTTATTCTTTATTTAAATGTTTTGCTTGTAAAGAAAATACACAAATTTTATGTCGATTTGCTTATAGCGCAGTTACAAACTTTAAAGTTTAACTTTCCTTTTCCTTTCCTTCTAGTAGGTATTGTGTTGGCTTATTAGACGTAAAGTCAGGGTTCGAACCCCAGGCCAGACATCAAGACATAATACAAAAAGTACTTCTTCGGCGACTTCCTCTCAGCAGATTGCTGGCAAAAACTCTGAGAGTGAATAAAAATTGCCATGAAAAGTTTCTCAAAAATCTGTCGTTCTGAGTCGACTTTGAACTGTAGTTGCCGTCACTCACATATAAAATTAACATACACAATCAATTATGTATGTATGTATATATGTTATGTAATTATTTGTATGTAAAAAGAATTTTGTTTTTTTAAACTCCCTCCATTTAACATTTATTGTACATACAGAGCATAAGTTTATCTAAATTGAAATGAATATGTTTTATTATCTCATTTATAGCCTTTACTTTCTCCAAATGATTGACTACATTTGCCATAGATTGTGTAAAATGACGCATGAATAGATAGATATTGTGCCGCTTATCATAGGACCACATGTATAAGCGATTTTGCATAATGACGATTCATGAGAATAAAGTTATTTCGTTAAATGAAGCCATAATAGGAGAAAATTTAATTTTAAATGAAAACGTTGTAAATGGGATGCTAGTGAAGGGTATTGGTATTCAATTTCAATTTCATTCTAATTCAACTAAATCATCCACCCCTACCATACCATAATCCGATTATGTGTGCCATGTTATGTAATATGATGAAATGAATCGTTTTTAGATGAAATTCAGCCATCATACTCATTTCGACATATTGACATTAATATGCTAAAGTCTTATGAATACAACAACACAGCATCGATGAGTTGAAATTTTTTGAAAATTTAAAAATTCATTTGAATTTCAGTTGTTGGCAGGCAGTTCATATAAATTATTCGTACTACTCTAGGGAAGGTATTGAAAATGAAAATGAAATTGAAATTGATAGAATGAGTTAAATAGGCAGCATTTGATTATATTAGAAAGTGTAAATACATACATGGACACATAGGAAGAATAATTTTTTTCTTTTTTCTACAGAATTGACGTGAAGCGAATATTTTGCAAAAAAGGTTTCAATTTGCTTAACAAATTCAAACTGCATGGAATCACTTCCTTATGCGAATGTCAGAAAACGTGTAAATGGACATGAACACCAACTGGGCCAACATAACATATATGCACGTTCGTTTAACTGTTCTATAGATACTCAAATGATTCTGCATATGATGACTTGTTCCCGAGAATCATGTATTTCTATGCAATACTCGCCTTTCTCGGCGGACACATCCATTTGTGGTCGATTGCCCAGTGGATCGCAC
The DNA here is from genome assembly GCA_936449025.2 of Sarcophaga subvicina. Lineage (NCBI taxonomy): Eukaryota > Metazoa > Arthropoda > Insecta > Diptera > Sarcophagidae > Sarcophaga > Sarcophaga subvicina. Next base: position 30,233,091 of record OW388084.2, read on the forward strand.
ATAACATTGCAGACAAAATTCATTCTTTAGCCGAACTATTCGTATGTGGTGGAACTTCCTTCCTGCTAAGATGTTTCCTGTCACGTGTAATATAAAAAGGGATTCAAATCGTTTGCCCACAAACACTACTTCCTCTTTCCATAAGTGTTGGCCGCAAAAAATAGAAAGAAAAAACGTAAAATATATGGCTCAGTGAAAGTGTGAGTACTAATGTGAGACGTATTAGTCTTGGTCATATGACCAACTTTACTTAACTTTATAAGACCAGCTTTATTATTTACATCACCAGCTTTATGTCTTAGAAAAGCAAAGCATTAGAGCTTCTATTGCGCAGATGAACTCATTGATCTGTCGACGTTTATCATTAAAAGTCTAAGTAGCTTCGTCAAAACCTCCGAATATTTCCTAAACTAGGGGAATGAATGCCTGCATCATTGCAGTGCACCATGTTTGGCCTCACCGTATTCATGCTTTCGGGTTGATAGCTGCTTCAACCTCCCTATCCACCTAGAAAAAAGAGCTTAGGAAGAGGGGTCAACAGAAATGTACGTAAAACGCTATATGCAAATCACATATTTCAGCACAAGGATGGAATCATTTTCTTTTAGTGGGACAGCCAAAAGACCACGCATTTCGGCAGACAATCTACAAACGAAATATACAAACAAATTTAGCCATAAAACGGTATAGTAAGTATAGAAAGGGAATTAAACGCATACCACCATACATACACGACTATAACATCGACATCGTCTTTTAAACTTAAGTGTGGAAGTTTTCCTAATCCTATCTCAGGAAGTTGGGTACAAACAAAAAATGAATCTTAAAACCTTGTACATACGTATGCACGCATGTTTGTAAATGAAAAAGTTTGAATTTTCTTTAAGAAAAATTAGAAAGAACATTTATACGACACTATCGCTCTCTCCCTTTCTATGCTGTATAGGGTAATAAAATAAATTTTAGTAAGAAAATGGAAAATCTAAAAAGAAAAAATAAACAACAAGAAAGAAAACTAAAGACGTTTTTACAGAAAAGCCATCTGAATAAATTTATACTGAGTCTTACTAAAATATTGCATGCAACGAAAAAATAGAGAAAGAAAACGTAAAGGACTGCAGCAGTAACTGTAATGATTTTGAATCAACAGCGTGTTTTAAGTGTGGAAAATTGATTTCAAGCATAAACGGCAATAATTGTTGGAAACCGTTACACAAACAGCACACTTATTATGCAGACGCATATGAAATGTGTTAAGAAATTTATTTATATAGGGTGGGCCATCTATTGGTTTAAATTTGAACCATAGGTTCATTCTATCCTATCACAGAATTCAGCATATTATCTCCACTGAACGTAATGAATCGATTTACGCTTGAGCAACGTTGGCGTTTATAGGGCCAACGATGAACTCTGCACGATGATGTCGAAAAAAAATCATCTTTTCGCATGAAACTCATTTTCATTTTGGTGAGTACGTTAATAAGCAAAATTGCTGTATTTGGGGCTCTGAAGACTCACATGTAGTCTTACAAAAACTAATGCACATATTACGAGTGACTGTTTGGTGCTGCTTGAGGGCGCGGGGGTATCATTGACCCATATTTCTTTGAATATGAGGACGGCGCAAACATTACGGTCAACGGAGATACCTATAGCACCATGAGCACCGATTTTTTTTGTACCCACTCTACATGGTATTGAGGTGAACAATGTTTGGTATCAACAGGAGGGTGCAACTTAACATACATCTCATGCCACAAGCGATTTATCACGTCAAACGTTTGATGGTCGTTTAATTAGCCAAAATGGTAATATCAATTGGGAGCCAAGAAGCTGCGTTTTGACATCGTTGGACTATTTTCTGTGGGACGCAGTTGAAGAAGATTATCATGCCGATAAATTAGAGACAATTGAGCATTTGAAGGCTAACATTTGTGATGTCATTGCCGAATGTGCAATGTGGTGGTTCAAAAAAGTGCACGAAAATTGGTCCTATCGAATGAGGTACTGTGAGGCCAGTCGCGCCAGCCTTATGAATATAACAATATTCCATTCCTAACCGGAGCAATCGTACTTCCCACCATATATTACCACTTATGTCATGTTTGTTTTAAAATAACCCCCCACCACCATCATCAATTTAATCTCGGAATATTGAAAATAATTTTTTTTTTAATTTGATTTTTTTTCGGATAAATTGCATTCTGTTGCAACCGAAGAAATCAATTTATATGTTTATTTAATTATTTTTGTGGAATTTTATATTTTGTTGCCGATTATTGCCACATCATAAATATAAAAACGTAATTAAAAAAAAAAATCTGGCCTAGAAATTTAAAAACATTTCAATGGATTTATGCCACTGACAAGCAATTTTCATTATATTCGGTTCGGTTGCCGCTTTTATAGATTTTCAATTTTTTTTTGATTTTCAAATAAAATGTTCGTGTTTCTGTTGCGAAAAGAAACAGGTACACCAATCAGGTTTTATTATTTATTTTGGTTATGTGCCTTTTTTTCAAAGGGGCTACAAACTAGCTTTAAATGGCATAAAGGTATGAAGTAGGGTTTCCCCTAAAAACAAACAATTTTCGAAGGTCATGATCCTGTTAATAAAGTTCTTCTTACAAATAATGTTGATTTCGGCATACATTTGAAATATCTTGTCTTTGTGTTTAATTGAATGCAAGCTCTAGAGAGTAAATTAAGCAACTGCTAATAGTGAAGTGCGTACTTTCAGTCAGGATTGCAACCCTTCAGTCAGGATTACAACCTAGCTTCTCACCCCACTTATATGTGTGTTAATTTTGCACGCGGGTTGCGGGACCTACAGTTTCAAATCGAGTCCGAACCACAGATTTTTTTGAGAAACTTTTCACTGCAATATTTTGCCAAAAATTGGATGAGAGGAATTTGCCGAAGAAATATTTCTTCATATTTCGTTTTGCTGGAGATGTCTGACCTGGAATTTGAACCGTGGCCTTCCATCTAATAAACCAATACACTACCTACTAGGCTAAGGTAATATCTGGGGCTAAAACTTAGCTTGTTTTATTCCATATTTCTTATTTCTTAAGTTCAATAACTTAGTAGTAGGTTGACCAACAAAACTATTTACAACGGCCTAATGCTGTATACTGAGCAAAAATCGCTATCAGGAGCCATTCATTCCTCTGCTGTGCATGTATATGACTTAAATGCCAGAAATTTTGGAGAAAGCACTAAAATCATCTCCTTATCAGATGGCAGCAAAAGTAATTCCGATCACTCAAACGAAAAGTGAGGTTAAAGCCTCAGATTTAATGGTTGCTAAAATGCTGTTGAAGACGCCGTAGTCTAGTAGGTAGTGTGTTGGCTTATTAGACGTAAAGCCAGGGTTCAAACCCCAGGCCAAACATCAAAACATAACACAAAAAGTATTTCCTCGGCGACTTTTTCTCAGCAAATTTCTGGCAAAAACTCTGAGAGTAAAAAAATTGCCATGAAAGGTTTCTGGCAAAAAATTGTCGTTCGGAGTCGACTTTAAACTGTAGGTCCCACCACTCATGTATAAAATGAACACACACAACGTAAGTGTTATGAGAAACTAGGTCGTAATCGTGACTGAAGGGTTGTAATAACCAATTATGTATGTATGTCACAATGCTGGGCTCTTGAAGATCAGTCTAAAAAACGTTTCGATATCTTGAGGTTTAAGGTGATCTAGCAACATTCCCACTCTTCCTCATAAATTCGGCTTTGATCTGTTCAAAATAATTATACTTTGGGTTCCTAACACATCTTTCTTTATTACTTCCCACATATAAGTTGTTCTTCTTTAGTTATAATGGACGAATTGAATTCCATTGTATTTCATAATCATTACTAAGACTGTCTGTGAGGTGTATAAACATTTTAAAATAATTCCTTTTAATTTTAATTTTATTCCTTGACGGGGACAGCCTAAATGTTTGCATATGCATTGCGTGTATTCATTGCATAGCATACTCTGTGTGTGTATGATGCTCAGAATACATACGTTATTTAACGTTGTCAATATTTATTCGAGATTCCATTGTGTTTCTGCCACTTTGCTGTTTGTATTTCAAATGGATATACAAGTTTGGTATGCAAAATATTAAAGAACACTCAAGAGGAAATTAATAGCACAACTCAATTATCGATGCCATATACCTCTTGCAAACATTACCAGCCATATTAATCTAGGCTGGAAAGTCGAATGTGATATGACATGATAGAGAAGACTAAACAGAAAGAGAAATTATGATACAAACTTTATTCTAGAGCCCGTAATTCTGACTGAAGGGTCGTAATTACCAACTGTGTACTCATATGTCTGTATGTTTGGCGCACAATACATAATTTGATGCTGAGAACAAAAGCGATTGTTCCTTCAAGTCTGATACGACCATTGCTGTTTAAAGTATGAGAAAAGCGTGACCACGGAAGTAAACATCAAACATAAACATTACAGAACACATAATACATCATCACCTCTTATGGATCTGAATTAAGAATATTCTTTCTTTTATACTTTTCCACAGATTTCTGGCAAAAACTCTGAGAGTAAACTAAAATTGCAAAGTTTTTCAAAAAAATGCGTCAATCGGAGTCATCTTTAAACTGTAGGTCTCGCCACTCATGTGTAAAATTAACACACACAACATAAGTGGTGTGAGAAGCTAGATTGTAATCCTTACTGAAGTGTTACATGAATAAATTGTGTATGTGTAATCTACAAAGCTTTATTAACAAAAATTATTTCAATATATTAGAAGATCGTTCTTTAAAGCAAAATTTCAAATTCTGTTTTAAATACGAAGAAATTTTGCATAAAAGAAACACGTATTACGAACAACACGTATTATTTCCATAAGTATTGCCGTTGTTTGTAAAAATTTTAATTTGATGTGGGATTTAAAATCACTTGTTTATCTCTTAATAGATAGAATATATAGACGTGAGGGAAACTAATTTACATCCCTTCTCTAAGGCTGCAAAAAACGAACTCGTGATATAAAAATCATGTTTGATAAACATAAACTACATACAGGGTGTTTGAAAATATTTTCTCCAACTTAACATAGGAAAGTCCAAAAATTTAAATTGATTTCTATTTTCACAAATGATTCAAATTCTTATTGCTTTCTAGTCTCATGTAAGAATTGTCTATATGAAAATAGTATTTATTGAATTCAATTATTTTTATGTGGGATTTCTTAATGTCATATTACACAACATGTGTCGGTTTTCTATTGTCACAGCTAAGAACTTCTTTTCATGTAAATAATTTTTAAGATTCTTCAATTGAGTGCTTAATGAGCGTTTTGCTTACAAACAAATTACAAAAACTTTATGTCGATTAGTTTAAAGCGCAATTACATACTTTGCAGTTTAACTTTCCTTTAACATAACGTAACCTTTACTGTATAAGTCAAGGCTGTTGATTTTTTATAAACAAGTTGACTAAGGCGTCTCTTCTAAAGAATGATTACTCTCAGAGTTCTTGTCAGAAATATGCTGAAAGGTAGTCGCCGACGAAATATTTTTTCATATTTCCTTTTGTTGGAGATGTCTGACCTCGGTTTCGAACCATGGCCTCACGTCTAATAAGTCACTAAACCAAAACTTACTAGTCTAGTTACCAAGAGTTAAGTGGTAGTTATTGGTAGACACTGGTAGATACTTGTTGGTCTTGACTCAACTGGTCTATCTCTTCTATCTTTATGACCGATTCATGCTCTAAGCTATAAAGGGCTCCCTTTATACTATAAACACAATAAACGCAATTCAGCCATCTCTCAAAAATCTAATGCATGGGTGTACCTGAAAGTGATTACTTTAAGGTCAACGCGAAAATAAGTAAAGTTTTTGCTGCTTTGCTTTTAGGCTCATTTCTATTTTTATTCGTAGCAATGAGAGAATTAGTGCTCACGGTGAAAGGGTTTGTGCTGGCAACGACAGGATTAATGCTGTCAATACAATAACATGCATGAAATAGATGTTTAAAAATGCAATTTTTGAAATATAACGCGAAAGTACTTTTTAGTGGCACCGTTGATAAAAAATTAATGAATTGTTTACTTATTTATTTGTTTTGCTTATGCTTTGCTGTTGCTGACCTTTATTATAATTAACACGCATGCAGCATAGGATGTAACTGCAAAATTGTTGTGCTGGCTGCATTGTGTTTATTGTGTTTATAGTATTAGTTATGCATATGCGGAAGTAACAAAAGAGTTGTTGCGTTAAAATATTTTCATTCCATGTGGAGATACTATCGGTATTTATTTGTAATTAATTTTACGTTCTTTTTTCTGTATGACATTTAATTTTGCTTTGTTAATTGAAATCATTATTGGCATTCTCCAACCTAATTAAACTTCAATTCACTATAGCTATTTCATGTTCAATAGCTCCTTCAATTTTTCCACTCTCTTAAAGGAGTTATTATAACACATGTTTTATAAAAAATTTAATTAATTTTATTAGTCGTCCAACTTTTTTCTTCAAGTACTGAAGATGGAAAAATTTCTGCATAATTTTGTTTTCCGATTCAATGTGGTGCTGATAGCGCTGTTGTTACTCTTTTAATCTAATAAAAAAGTGGCAATAAATTATTAACGAATCATCGCATATTTATAACAATTTTACACCAGCAACAACAGGAACGGTAATATGCAAAAACCATTACAACATTGCCACTAGCAACAACAATTGCTTTTATACAGTTTGTTGTTTTTCAACAAATAATTCTCAAGCTTTAAACGTCATTAAATGTTCAATGTAAAGTAAAATTTAATTTATTTTGTTCAAAGGAAAAAATTGGGTTTCATTCTCATTGATTTTCAATTGAAATTATTTTTACACTTTCCTCTGCTCTATTTTAGTTGTTGTTGTAATTTTTCATTTCCAATTAATGTTTATTAATTGATGTGAAAATTAAATTAATTTCATTTACTATTGACTGCATGAGTGAACACATGCAGTAGTAAGCGAATATATCGATTTATTTTTATTTATCGATAATAATATTCCTGTCAATACATTATTTTATTTAAACATGAATTATATTGATTTTGCAAGGAATTTTTTAAACAGTTTTCATTAAAAAATTAAATACAATTATTGCTGTAGTAAATCATTGAAAGTGGGAAGCACAGTTAATCCTTTAATATTGGCGCGAAAATGGAAACATCGCTTAATATTAACAAAAGCTACACTAACAAATACAACGAACTTGCTTGCTTATACTAGCAAGTATGAAAGAAAAGGAGAGCTGCAAGTAAACAAGAACGCAACAACAAATAATGTGACCAAAATACACAAACAACAATGCAGTCGCTATAGAATTCTCGAGAAGACGAAAACAAGAACCTTCTCCTTTAAGAACGTTCATCAGACTGATTTTGTGGACATATAAAAAGACAAGACAAATCAGACAACGAGTCAGTAATAATTCGGTCTATAGGTCCCGCTACTCTTTATGCATATCAGTGATGTGACAAGCTACGTGAAGGGCTATAATGACCAATTATGTATGTAAACTACATACCATACAGTACCAAATTGGCAAATTTATGAAAACCAAGTACGTAGTTTAGTGAGTCTTAAACTATCAAAGATAATTCGGAATTTTTTTGTTTTTTTTTCCTAATAAACATCTCATATTGTTCTTATTATTCAATTCCCATCACAAAAAATATAATTAAAAGCAAATTAAAACACTCAAACATAAATAATGTTGCCCATAATTGTGGTTATTTGCTTACTCTAGCAAATAATAGAATATCTATCCATTGTATCTGATCATACAGTCAATGAAAAAAGTATAAATACACCGATGATTTTTATCAAATTAAGAATTAAGAATGTTTGAAGACAAAATCGAATATTAAAAAAAAATTAACATAGAAATGATTGGAAAAAAACAAAAACATTTGTGGGAAAAAAAGTCTACATAGAACGGTATATGTAGACTTTTTTGTGTGACTGTATGTTTGCCAAAGAAAACAAATGTAATGTCCAACTCAAGGAAATTTTTATAATTGTTCCAGAAAATCGATTATTTGTTACAAACATATCACAACCGATTGCTTGCCCCATTTATACCATACACCACATATATCAATATATATATCAATATATAAAGGGCTATCCATATCGTAGTTTCAAAAGTATGGGACTGGAATTCGACATCTTTCAAACTGAGTTGTGAAACCAATTTTTTTCTTTTCAGTTGAAAGTCTGACATTGACGAAAATGGATCGCTTAACTATCACACAACGCATACAAATTATCAAAACCTACTACAAAAATGGTGATTCTGCCACAGCCACGTATCGAACAAGATTTTCTTCAGCCATGAAGCACATTTCACACTCGGTAGGTATGTTAATAAACAAAATTGTCGTATTTGGTGTTCTGAGCATCCTCAAGTAATGGAAGAGAGGCCATTACATCTAGAAAAAGTCACTGTTTGGCGTGCTCTTTGGTTCGAAGGTGTGATTGGACCTTACTTCTTCGAAAACGACGATGGAACGACTGTCATCGTCTATTCGGAGCGTTATGGTCATATGATAACCGACTTTTTTTGCCTGCTATTGAAGAATACGACTTGGAGAATATGTGGTTTCAACAAGACGGTGCCACATGCAACACAACTCGAGCGAATATGGCTTTATTGCAAGAGACATTTCCTGGCCGCATAATTTCTCGTCATGGCGATATCAACTGGCCACCAAGATCATGCGATTTGACACCATTAGACTTTTTTGTGGGGCTACGCGAAAGAACGTGTTTATGCAGATAAACCTTCCACTCTTAAGCACTTAAAAACCAACATTCGTCAAGTGGTCGAAAATTACCTCAAAAGAATCAATGCTTGCAACACTTCGCGTGGAGGTCATTTAAATGATGTAGTGTTTCACACATAATGTCAACGTTCAATCTTTCCAATAAAAAAGAAATATCATGAAAAATTTATTTTATATGTGTTTTATTTACGTTTACTTTTGAAACCACGAAATGGATAACCCTATATATCAATATATATAGCTGTACATCAATACAAAAAAATTTATTTGTCTATAAAAGTCTGTATGTTCGAATTATTTCGGACGTATTTGTGTGTCCATCATGAATCTGTATAATGAATTGTTGTTTTGTACATGCAAATAAAGTTAACAGTTCAGTATGCACAAGCATTCGTCTGCCCAAATTATGTGAAATAAATTCCATAGTTTAACTGGAAATTTGCAATTTCTATACAAACTCGTCACATTGTGTTGATACGAGTATTGTTTCCTACACTATTTAATACGTATTTAAGTCCTAGCACAAACATTTTTCTTGTATAACTAAAAACTTGTATAACTAAATACATGTGTACATGTGTTCTGTATATCCTTTTGTAAATCTCATGTTAATTTTGAATTCAAATGTATAAAATACATGTACATGTGCATTAAGATTTTAAAATTAAAGTATTTTCTTAAGGCAATATTTATTATTGAATAACACATAATTTTTTATTAGGGTGGTAAGCTAAACGATTTCAAGAGCTACAAAACATAGCCTTAGCGAGATCATAAAATTTAATATTTTTCGAAACATTATAAAAATTTAAAAGGAATCAATTATAATACTTTGAAACCAATAAAAAAATTGTATTGGGAGAAGGACATCTCCATCTTCTTGTTATTGCTTATAGCATAAGAAATTGTAAATTTACGGCAAGAAGGCAACTAGTCCTCTGCCTGAAAAGCCTAGTAATACTGCATGTTCCGCCCACGTTGTTAAACCTACTTATACACTGCACTTATTCGGAACTCTTGTGCTATAAACACATTAAACTCTACGCAGCAAACACAACAATTGCATTTGCAATTGCAGCCTAAATTAAGCTGCATATGTATTAGTTGTAATAAAGACAGTGGCAGCAAAGCAAAACAAATAAAAAATAATTCATTATATTATATATAATTCATTATATAATTTATTTATTAATGATACCACTAAAACGTTTATCTTTAGAGTAAAATTTCATGCATACAATAAAAATAGAAATTAGCCTAAAAGCAAGGCAGCAGAATCGTTGCTTATTGTAGCGCTGCCTTTAAAATTATCACTTACATATACAAGATTGCAGCGTTGCGTATTTTTATCGTTTTTATCTTGACTTGTTTAATGTAAATATTTGTTTTGAAATTTCATGGACACCATGACGTATGATTATTTTATATTAAATATGCTGTAGAGAAATATTACTCATACGTTATGTTAGAAGCGTAATGTTAAGCTTTGCATTGCCCGGACAAATCCACTCACTGTGAGCACTAATTCTCTCATTGCTGCAAATAAAAATAGAAATTAGTCTAAAAGGAAAATCTTTGCTTGTTGTCGCGCTGGCTTTAAAATAATCACTTCTAAATACGCCCAATTATTCTATTTTTGAGAGATTGCTGCGTTTGCAGCGTTGCGTTTATTGTGTTTATAGCATAATGTTTTGTTTTAGTTCAATTAAAACAGATTTGTTAGCAAAGGGCATAATAGTTCTACTGTAGCGTATACTATTATAAATTCTAAAAACTTGTATACAAACTCAAGCATCGAATAATTTTTTTAAAATATTAAAAAAAATTTTTAGATTCCATTTGTCATTGAGAAATTCTACCATAACAGGCGTAACGAAATTTGAAATTTTGTCTCAATTTGAAAAACGTAGTGTTACGTTTCCAACTTTCAAAAATTTTTAAAATATGAGCTCATAGATTGCAAATAAAATAAAAATAAATTTGTGTTTAGTTTTAATTAAAATTCTCTTTTTTCACACAATTCTTGTGCCATTGCTTTTCTTTCTTATTCCTTTGTTATTATTTATATTATATTCCTTGTTTATTCGACAGATCTTAGGTTAGGTTAGGGGACGTGTACTTGTCAATTAAGACAAGTACAGTACTCGGAGGTCGAATTGACCCATTGTACAACGACCTAGTTTCTCACACCACTTATGTTGTGTGTGTTAATTTTATACATGAGTGGTGGGACCTACAGTTTAAAGTCGACTCCGAACGACAGATTTTTATTTATTGAGAAACTTTTCATGGCAATTTTTATTTACTCTCAGAGTTTTTGCCAGAAATCTGCTGGTATCTGGCCTGGGTCTAACACACTACCTATTAGACTACGGCGACTGCATATAAAAGTTTCCCTCAATAAAAAACACAATCTGAACTACAAAGAATTTGGAACAAAACCTTCATAATTTTTTCACCAAAACCTAAAATGCTTTGGTTTGGTGGATAGTCGGTAACAAAAAAAAGTTTGTTTGTAAACCATATGGCAGTTGATGTGTGTATTCCAATTGTAATTTAAAAATTTGAATATTTAAACATATCCATACAAACATATCATACAGATAAATATGTTTTTCCGTGTTCTTGTTTTTTATTATGTTTGTTGGAAACATATTTTTGAATGAAAGAATGGTTGTCATATGTATTCCGTTGAATTAATTCATGTCCTTTATATTAACGACATATTCTTTTATTTCATTTTCAATGTGTATGTTCATGTGTGTCTGTGTATAATTTTATGATTATTGTTGTCATTACTACACTTTTATTGTTGCTGCATTCTAAGGAAAAATAAAAACTTATTTTACATATCCAAGGCAATGTTAGGCAGGGTGAAATTTTTTTGCCAACCCCACTCAGCCTCACCATTTCATTTCATGTATTTATTCAATAAAACACATGTCAGCTTGTTTTATTTTCAATAAATAATGTCTCTTGTTTTCTATGGAAACAAAAATAATTTAATTTCTATTAATTTTGAAAATTGAAAATTCTCGAAACTGGCAGATAAAGAAAGAGAGAGAGGGGAGCAAACCCTCAATTGTATGCTTAACAAAGAATAGAATAGAAATAGAAATTACGGACACATGTCGGTATTTATTCGTCAGGTTTCTATGAAATCAATTTTGAAGAGAAGTTCTATTCAGTAAACAACAAAATTCTCTGCTCTACACTTCTATAGCAAATAATACGTGATTGTATGAAATGAAAAACATTTTTTTCCATTCATTAATAAACACACAAAAATATTTACATTCATAGATATTTCAGAGAAAATAAAAATTCGTAGTAATAATAACTCTAGCGAGCACAAATGGCTACAGATAGCATTTTCATTTGAAACCGAAAAAAAATATTTATAGAATAAGTCTGTCTTCTTAAATTTTTATAAAAAACTCCCAAAAACATTTTTGTTTCAGACACCCTATACGAATTTCTAATCCCAGATAATACACAATCGGCGGGAGGCTACGCGAAAGAGGAGTTATCTCGCTACACTGAACAGGGTATAGAGGTTGGCATGCTTGAACATCACGAGTTTTCTGAAATCCAAGCAGCAGGTTGGATTCGAGGCCAGGTGGGATTCGAGGTTGTACATCTTCTCCGAAATGTGGCTGCTAGAACTGCACTAAGGTTAAGTTCTCAGATATGTTCAGGCCATGTACGTTGGGGTACGCTTTAATACTGCATGAAGTATTACCGAGTATTAGATGTGACCACATGGTACCAGGGACTGTTTTCGGACGGACATACAAAACTCACCCACCCACACGGGAAAATGGATTGCTAAAGTTGTCATCACTAACGGGGATATACAGTCCCCTTAGAAGTCACCGTAGTCTAGTAGGTAGTGTGTTGGCTTATTAGACGTAAAAGCCAGGGTTCGGGCCCCAGGCCAGGCAGCAAGACAAAATACAAAAAGTATTTCTTCGGTGACTTTCTCTCAGCAGATTTCTAGCAAAAACTCTGAAAGGAAAATAAAATTGCCAAGAAAAGTTTCTCAAAAATCTGTCGTTAGGAGTCGACTTTAAACTGGAGGTCCCACCACTCATACGTGGTGTGAGAAGCTTGGTCGTAATCCTGACTGAACCGTTGTAATGAGCAATCATGTATGTGTGTTTGTAACATTCCAGCTAAACTACGATCCAAATATTTAGATGGTAAAAATATAGGACGTAATATCAAAAGCTATCGATAAGATCTATTCTTTTATCAGGCAAACCTTTATAAAACATAGAGAATCTCTTGGCACTTAAATATGAAATTTCCAAACTAGACTATATTCTCGAAGGGAACCCACAAGAAGAAGATTTGAAGATCCGTCCTAGAATAGCCACATAAAACGCAGATCAGACAATGCACAACTATTGTATGCATCGTAGATAATTTTAATTTTCTTGTCAGGATGCATACACATATAAATATGCGAAAAAGTCGCCCAATATACTTATGTGAGTGAGTGTAATGGTTTTCTCAATGTGCTTTTCTAGTACAATTTTTATAGATTTTCTTCCACAACTTCGTGCTGCACTACTTGGCTACGTTGTTCTCTCTTGAAACTTTTATACGAGCAAGAACGCCGGCAGTATGAAACAATGGAATTAACGCAATGCCTCTGACGGAAAACTAGAATAGCAAAAACAAAATGAAAATAAACTCTTCAATATTTTTGGAAATGACTCACATAGAACTGAGAGGACACCCATTCGGCTTGGTTTTATTCTCTTTGAATGCTAGAGTGTGTATGTGTAGGAATGCGTTTCTGATGAATTTATGTACTTCAGTGTTGGCGTCGATAAATAGGAAGGAAATGAGTGCGGCAACACAAGATTGAACATTTTCAGGCTACAAACTGCGGTTCATTTGAAAACCAAAAACAAAACTTCAATATTTTCAATCTCATGCTGATGCTCTTGTTGTTGCTGTTTATAAAAAATCAAACAATCCTTATGTGGAGAAAATTTTTCCTTCCCGTTGCTTGATTTGTCCCGTTGTCCTTGATTTTGTTTTTGTTCCTATTCTCCTAGAATTCGATTTGCATAGAGAAACAAGTCATTGGGTTTGTTGTTTTTGTTTATGGGGATGAATGTTTGGTTTGATGGTTATTTGCTTCGTTGACTTCAATTGTGAGCTAGTTAATGCAAAGAATTCTTCGAATTTTAATAGGAATGCTTTCATAATGGAATTCTGTTAGAAAAGTAACAGCATATCTCTTTCATTACATCTATGCTCAGATTAGATAAGCCAGGTAATTAGAAAACTTTTATTCCTGCATGACATGCATTTATGAACACATAGCGTAAGCTTTCCAAAACTGAAATTCTTAAAAAACTTTATCCGAGATTGAAATTCGTCTATAACGATATGCTAAATAAATCCAAAACGTTTTTGATGCCATATTTTCAAGTTCATACAGACTGTGCTAAAAAATTTTATTCAAAAATATGGGTTTCATTTCATTCAAAATGCAATTTACTTATTGATCCACCCTCGTATTTGCAAGTGCTTTTAAATACAAGATTTTATATTTTATTCACTATTCTTCTGAAGAAAAATTATTATTGCATTGATATGCGTTCACATGCGTCGACATGCGTTCACATGCGTCTGCATCGAATAAATGCACACAAATAGTCACAAAATGATTTTTTTATAATTTACTATCTCAATTGACCAAAAAAAGAAAGTTTCCGCTCCCTTTGACTTACAGTTCTTCCAATATTTCAAGACCTTCCTATTACTTGGGAAGAAAAATTTGTTTATTTGGCCGTGTATTGTTTGGAAATTCTAAAGGATCGTTAAATCTAATGTATTTTGTAGGTACCTAGTATTCATGACAATGACTTTAGCCTTATGAAATCTTCATTGTTTTCTTTTCGTACATATTTTACGTATCTATGTTTAGAGAGTGAGTATGGTTCTATACGTACGTGTTCATTTGTTATCGAGTGCGTCTATGTTGTACGTGTCATATCATTGTATGTCTGTGCTTTCGTGGCATGAAATGGAAGCCATTGCTGTGTTAATTGTCATCATCATAACGGTAAACACTGATAATGATGATAATGATGACATTGTTAGAGGCTTGAAAAAAATTCTTGATGTTTTTATTGCTGTGATGCGATGTCAGTAATGAGGGTTCATTGTTATTAAAAAAAAAAAACAAACAGAAAAGAATGAAAAGATGCAAAAGGAATACCGCAAATAAAATTTTTAAATTAAAATAAACAGCTACTATGGCAACAATGTGTGAAAGATCATAAAAAATTTAATAACATTTTAGCCGGTAATAAAAACATCAACACATTGTTGTTGAAAGGAAATTGCGCCTACTTCCGTTGCTGCAGCAACAATAATAACAGTAAAAAGTGTTAATATTTTGCCTTTTGTCATTACTAATGACTCGTCAAGTCATCATATATTCCCACAATACATTATGTGCTACCTCTACATATTCTGCACCTTATTACCCTTCTAATGCCAGCATACCAGTATTTCTAATGCTTTCATAATTTCTTTAGTCATGCCAATATCACGTTTAATAAACATTGACTCTCTTTGTTAATTGGATTTGAAATGAATTCGCAATGATTTCAGTAACAATGATAAGCACAATGATAGCGTTAGATCTGATAAAGTTCGTGTAAAAATTACAACGATTTCTAAAATTTTGATTCTCATTTTCGAGAGAAAAAAAAAACGTTTTCATTGCTGCAACTGCCACCGTTACCGCATATCTGATTTTAAATCAGCAACATTTTATTGACGTTTAACTTTATGCCTCATTTAACCTGAAATTAATTTCAAGTTTCTCATTTCTAACAAGCGTCTTAAAATAAAAGAACAAGAGCAACTCCGTCATTCCATAAAATATTCAAAAATTTTTAAAGGCTTTTTAATTTATTTATTGAATTTAAGGATTTTAATTAAAAATTCCAGCTTGTAAACTACGGCGTATTTAATTTGAATTCTTTGCTGCGTGTTTCATGTGGCCTCTACAAAAGTGAATAAAATGGTATCGTTTACAGGCATCAAGTAAAGTCTACTAAACAAGCACTGCCAAACACAGTACAGATTTGTCTCATCGCCTTAGCAAAGGCTACAGCTATTTTGGTATGTTCACTTTTATTTCATTCGTTCGTTAAGGTTCTTAGGACTAAGACACAGCAAATATACAAACAACAGTGCCTACATGGCGCATATACAGTGCTTAGATTATAATTCGTACGCTATTTGTGGCCATAAAACCTGTCACCCGCAATGCATGAAGGAAATGTAAACAAGTCTGAATATGAATTCAGGGATATGAATCCCAACGACGACAGTAAGACAGTGACTTATGCAAGAGAGGAATGATTAACCCTTCAGGCATAGAAATATCGCGTGGCAAGACTTATGTCATTCTATTCTGTAACAAATTTCAGTATACTGTTACGAAAACCTAAATATGTACTGGTGTTTTGCTTAAACATTGCTTAACATTAAAATTATAAACAAAATGTACAAAAACAATACAATGAAGTAAACAAACCTGTTTACAAATTATCGTACTGCTTAATATAACAACAAACACCAGCACAAAAAAATGGTAAACAAGTAAACAAAAATACACAAACAACACTGCAAGAATAAATGTAAACAAAGTACGCCAACAACACTACAAGAACAAATGTAAACAACGATGTTTACATATATAGAGATTTCTAGAAGGCGAAGTCATGAACATTCGCCTTCAAGAACATTCATCAGACTGTATACTTTGCCATCAGGCGACTGAGTTAGTGAAGTTCAGTCAGTCTTATGTAAAGACGCGGTGCGTTTGAAGAGAGTAATCGTGGTTTGAAGATTTCGTTTACAAAGATCTGTCGAAGTAATTGTCTAGTAATTGTTATTGTTTATGCAAAGGGTATAAACAGAGGAAGAACAAAGAAAAGCAAATGTCGTTGTTTACATCAAGTTGTGAGCAGTGGCACACAGAATTGTGCGAATCATAAAGAATTTTAATTAAAACTAAACACAAATTTATTTTTATTTTATTTGCAATCTATGAGCTCATATTTGAAATGGTTTTAAAACGTAGCAATTTTATCTCCACTGAACGTAATGAATCTATTTACGCTTGACCAACGTTTGGATTTATTGGAATAGATGGGAAAAAAATAAACTGCACTGCGATATCGATTTTCCCAAATTCCCAAATTCATCCTTTCGAATGAAGCTCATTTTCATATTGGTGGGTAGGAATTCGCCGATGAAATATTCTTTCCATGTTTCGTTTTTTTTTTTTTGAGATGTTTGACATGGGGTTTGAACCGAAACCTCAAGTCTTATAAGCCAACACACTACCTACTAGACTACGGCGACTTCACTGCACTCAACACTACATAACTACACCGAAATCACAATTTTATTTGCTGATAAAACAATTGCTCTTCTATGAACTTCATCTTAAATTATCCATCAGTTGTTTTTCAAACTATAAAAACTGTTATGAAAAGTTGTTACTGAAAGCAGTAAATGTCTATGAATTTATTTGCTTCTTTTATACAATAGTACTTCCCTCTTCAAAAGTATTTTTTTTTTTAATTTTTTGAAATAAAATGCCTACCAAGTCATTTAAAAATTGTTTACTGTGATTAATTCTCTTCCGTTTCAAAGTTATGAGTATAAGTTCTTTGTTTTTCTTTTTGTTTACGAGCCTAAACACCGTTAATAACAATTTGTCTCAATTTGTCAGGATTTCTTTTATTTATGTTTTCAATAATAAATTAAAAAAATCTCCTTTTCTTGTCTTTGTTTATGTTTATGCTTGTAAAACATCTGTTTTGACTTGTTTATGATTTTTATATGACTAAGGGCGGATAAAACTTTTTAATGGCATTTTATTGCCTCTCAACTTTGCTTAATTTACAAAAACTTTTTAAATTGTCTACAGATTAAGCCAAAAAAGCATTTGTCATGTCATTTTGTAATTAGTTTGGAGAGGCTATTTGAAATTGGATTCTTGTTTTTTGATTTCAGATTAACATACAGATAAAGGGACAATAACCCCAAGAAGAGAGACAGACTAAAACTATACGCTGGACCATCTAGCGATTTAAATTTAAACCATCGGTCATATGCGGCAATATTTATGTAATTCTATTCTGTCACAAAATTCAGTATATCAACTCCACTGAACGTAATGACTTGATTTACACTTAAGCAATGTAGGAATTTATTGGGCCAACGAGAAACTGCACGATGATGTCGATTTTACTAAAAAAAATGCATCTTTTCGAATGAAACTCATTTTCGTACTTGCTGGATACGTTAAGCAAAATTGCCGCATTAGGTTAGGTTATGTTAGAGGACGTGTACTTGTCAATTAAGACAAGTACAGTACCCGGAGGTCGAATTGACCCATTGTAAACGTCCTAGTTTCTCACACCACAAGCTTAAATTCGACTCCGAACGACAGATTTTTGAGAAACTTTTTTATGGCAATTTTATTTGCTCTCAAAGATTTTGCCACAAACCTGCTGAGAGGAAGTCGCCGAAGAAATACTTTTTGTATTTTGTCTTTGATGTCCGGCCTGGAGCTCGAAGCCTGGCTTTACGTCTAATAAGCCAACACACTACCTACTAGACTACGGCGACTTCATGCCATTCTATTCTGTCACAAAATTCAGTATATTATCTGCACTGGGATTTATTTGGGATTTATTTGGCCAATGAGAAACTGCACAAAGATGTCGATTTTGCCACAAAAAAAAAATTATCCTTTCGGATGAAGCTCATTTTCATCTTGGTGGATACGTAAATAAGCAAAAAATTTACATATTTAGGGCTTAGAAAACCCACACGTGTCTTACAGAAGCCAATGCATCCATTACGAGCGAGACTGTTTGGTGCGATTTGGGGCAGCGTAGGTATCATTGGCCCATATTTCTTTGAAATTAAGGCCGGCGCAACCAATGGAGACATCTATTGCACCATGATAACCCAATTTTTTGTACCCCCTCCTTATGGTATTGATGTGAACGATGTTTGGTTTTTCAACAGGATGGTGCAACTTGCCATACATCTCATGCCACACTCGATTTATTGCGTCAAACGTTTAATGGTCGTTTAATTAGCCGAAATGGTGATGTCAATTGGCCGAAAAGAAGCTGCGATTTGATACCGTTGGACTATTTTCTGTGGGGCGACGTTAAAGAAAAGTATTATTCCGACAACCAGAGCTAATTGAGAATTTGAAGGCCAATATTCGTGATCCCATTGCCGAGTTACGACCCCATACACACGAAAAAGTGCATGAAAATTGCTCCGCGGCTGGAATATGAATGAAATAATCTTCCATTTCTAACCGCAGCAATTGTACTTCACAACAAAAAAATAAATTTGGCCAAAAATTTCAAACCGTTTTTGTTTTATTGCATTTTTAAAATTAAACTTTTAAGTTACACGCCCTATACAATACCACGTAAGTCTATATAACAATGAAGCAAATAAAATAAATTAACAAAGAGAGAGACAATGTGAATAAAAAATTATACGAGACGCTTTATAGGCAACTAAACAGTGACTTTTCATACATAAACATGCATAATGTTTTTCATTTTAAAGGAATAATCAAACAGAACAAAATAAAAATACGCATACACACGCAGAATATGAAATAACCGAGAGCGGTCAGTATTTGTTATATTGAAATTACATTTAATATTGTCTCGTCCATATGGCGCCACTTACTCGTTTTTTCTCTATTGGCTGTCTTTCGTTTTTTTTTTTTTATAAATGTTGATGCCTAGTAGTGGTATTAGTGACTATTGTTGAATGGCAAACAGTTGTATTCGTGGTTTATTTTTTGTTTTAGAGAAACTACACTAATACTAGCACAGAGCATAGTATTTTAATTTTATTAATGGTAGTAACAATAAAAGAAAAATAAATATTCATGGGAACAAAAAGCATTTCGCTCTCTTTCTCTGCCTTTGCCCTTTTGGTCGTTAGTCCTTTTACTGTTTTTTTTTTTCTTTCTTTCTAGATTTGCTATGACAATCGTTTTATTTAAACGCACTTGGTTTATTGTTTTGGTTTTAATTTTAATTTCAGCATTTGTTTTTGGCGTAATTACTAAGCAAAATTTTATTAAAAACCCAATTTTTCACAATAATAGCATTGGTTTTGACTTTCTCTCTCTTTCTGTTAATTTTTTAAATGCGTTTGTGGTCTGCCTCTGCCTTTTTAGAGTGATTTTATTGCTGATGCAAAACATTTTATTTTCCGCTAAAATGTAGTCAATTTAGTTGAAATAGAATACAATTGCTGAGTTAGAATAAAAGCCATTAGAATTTCTTTTTGGTCCAAAAAAGTCCACAGTATCTACTACGCCTTGAACATAAACAGTATGGCTGCCTGCCAAAATGTATCGATACAAAGTTTGTATGCAGTTCTACTACTGTATATAGACTATGTAGATATGCAAAGTAATCAAACAACGCAGCAACTATAAATCCGATGCCTGATTGCTTTCTGACTGCGTTAAAATTGACGACGTTTTGAAATAGAATACATACATTGTATATATTTTGTACAACGGCATTATGAAACACGATACTTTGTTCAAAGGAACTAACATTTTGGAAGGCAGCCTATGGTGGCATGATAAGCATGAATTTGAACATAATAGCGGAGGGACAAGTACAACATAATTAAGAAATTAGTTTTTCAACAAACTAGCTGCTATGTTGAGTACTGCAATGCTCCCATTTTAACAAAAAAAAATTAACTTATTATGTAAACTAGGTTTTAGCAGATTCATTACTGCTTTTGGTTAAGACGTTACAATCAGATTTTGTCAAGATAAGCGCGTGATTTAGGGTTCACTGTAACAGGTATCAGAGAATGGTTAGAATACATTATTATGAGCTTTGAATACATTCACACAAAAAAGACTACATTGTTGTCAATACAAAAAAATTTTTTCAACAAGATATGGTAACACATGTGAAAAGTGAATATAACGAAATACATACATAGCATACATAGCAACGAAATACATACAGTGCACTGCTATGTAGCATGTCCTCTTTTAAAGCCATCTGTCATTCAACAAGCAACGAATATGGAACGAATGGTATGAGGAGTTAACTTGCCTTTTCCCAAGTATTTATGTCGTCGTATTCTAGTAGCTAGTGTGTTGGCTTTAAGGCGTGAGACCTCGGTTCAAATGCCAGATCAGACATTTCCAACAAAACGAAATATAAAAAAATTTTCGGTGACTTTCCGCAGATTTCTGGCAAAAACTCTGAGAGTATATAAAATTGCCTTGAAAAACTTTCTTAAAACTCTATCGTTCGGAGTCGGCTTTAAACTGTAGACGCCGCCACTCATGTATAAAATTAACATACACAATATAAAAGGTGTGAGAAGTTAAGTCGACTGAAGGATTGTAATGATCAATTCTGCTTGACACGTTTTTAAAATGCATTTGTGTTTACAAACATCTTAAACTAATTGTTGATGTTATTTGATAAACATGTTGCTAAACAAAGTTGCAGACATAAAACTGATGCTTTATTCTAAGCTTTTTATTCTAATTTTTTTAATACTTTTTAAATATTTATTTTAAATTTATTTTAAACCATCAATAAGGCGTAGTAAGGCGTAGATTCGTCGAATGGGCCCAAAACGAGATTACGGTTGTTCCCGATTTTCATAAGCGAATTTTGTTTAGCGATGAAGCGCACTTCTGGTTGAATGTCTACGTCAACAAACAAAACTGCCGCATTTGGAGTGAAGGTAATCCTCAAGTGTATCTGGAAACACCGTTACATCCAGAAAAACTGACTGTTTGGTGCGCTTTATGGGCTGGTGGAATCATTGGCGCGTACTTTTTCAAAAACGATGGTGGGCAGAACGTTACAGTCAATGGTGATCGGTATAGAGCCATGATTACTAACTTTTTCGTTCCTGAATTGAATAATCATGATGTCCAGGAGATGTGGTTTCAACAAGACGGCGAAACATGTCACACAGCTCGTGCCACAATAGATTTATTGAAAGACACGTTTGGTGACCGCCTAATTTCACGTTTTGGACCTGTGAATTGGCCTCCAAGATCTTGTGATTTAACACCGCTAGACTACTTTCTGTGGGGCTATGTAAAGTCATTGGTCTATGCGGTAAAGCCACAAACGCTTGACCATTTGGAAGACAGCATTCGCCGTATTATTGCCGATATACGGCCACAAATGTTGGAAAAAGTCATCGAAAATTGGACGTCCAGATTGGACTACATCCGCGCCAGCCGTGGCGGTCATATGCCAGAAATCATATTTAAAATGTAATGCCACAAGATTATCTTTCGGATAAATAAAATTCATGTCAATCGAATAATCCATCGTTGTTTTATTGCAACTTAAAGTTCTATACCTCTATAAAAAACACCCTTTATAAGTTTCCTCTTTACAAAAACAATCTCAGTGAAATGTTTGTTCAAATATAATAAAAATTTGTTTGAAACAGAGAAGAGTTTAACATTCTTACTACACCATCTGCGAAAGTGATGTTTGTATGCCAGGACAAAGAAAAACTTACAACTACCGCTAGCAGGCTGAAATACAAACCATACAAGCTGACGTTAATAGTAGAAAGTCAAATACCAATACACCTATACTAAGAAAACTTATTGTGAAGCCCTTACACCATGCAATGTATTCAACCACCACCTAAGGGTAGTTTTTATATCAATTTCTATGTCGTTGTTGTATATTTTATTATACTTACTACCGTAGAAGAAAAATAACACACTTGAACTACGCCAACATCACCACTTTAGCAATCACACAATAAATGAAATACGAAGAAAAACCCAAAACAAACCGGCTAAATGTAAAGTAAGAAAAGCATACAACGAAATTGTGCAAAACCAACAACATTTATTTGAGAATTTTGTAAACAATGAAAGAGTCAATGAAATACACATCCTTCCATAAACACAGTAGACGCAACTCAGCAAGTAACACAACTTTGGATTTGCGTTGAGCGTTAATTATAATAAAGGCAGCAATAGCATTTGCTTATGCTACTGCAAGTAGCATAACAGTTCATCAATTCCTTATTAATGATGCCATTAAAACATTTTTCTTTGACGTTATGTTTCATACATCACGTTGTCAAAACCTCGCATTTGCGAGCACAATTCCTCTCACTGGGAGCACTAATTTCCTCATTGTTGCGAATAATAATAGAAATTAGCCCCAAAAGTAAAGCAGCAGAATCTTGGCTTGTTGTCTACGCTGCACACTGTCGCGATTTCGTATAACGAGTGGCCTAAAATAGAAAATAAAGGTAAAAAAATAATGAATTTCCCACATTGACTTTAACCATGTTTGGCCACGCTCGCGACTGTGTGCGCTGCATTTAAAAAAAATATCAGTTCCATATATATCAATGCATTCTACTTTTGAGAGATTGCTGCGTAGCTACTTTGCGTTTATTGTGTTTATAGCATAAGCAATATACAAATATATGTAACAGTATGCGCGAAAATCCCTCTTTTTCTCTCTGGAAACCTTTTCCTATATTTGTGCTGTCACTCTACTGAATAAATGTAAATAAATGTATACCATGCAAGCATGCATATGTATAGAGGTCTCCCCAAAAAAGGGAGAAAATTACATTTGTTGTTATGCTGCACTAAACTATTAACTGCACAATAATGTTGTTAAACAAAATAGACAACAAATTACACATACACAGAGGAACTCATAGCATACATTAACAGTGGTGGCGATTATTGATAAATGCATAAGCATGCAATTATAATTACGTTCTTAATCCCCCACATTAATTTGAACAGCGTGCGTTACTTTAAAGGAATTTTGAGTTAAATTCCATAAATTAATGATACTGACAAGCCTATTGGTGCAATAAGCACAGAAAGCAAAATCATATCATGTGGAAATATTTTAAGTGATACATACTTATGTTACTATAAACAAACGTAGACTACAATAGCAACTTCTTACAAGACAAGTTACATTGAAGGCCAAGCAACTCAATCCTTAGAATAGGTTAGGTTAGATTAGAGGACGTGTACTTGTCAATTAAGACAAGTACAATACCCGGAGGTCGAATTGACCCATTGTACAACGTCCTAGTTTCTTACACCATTTATGTTGTGTGTGTTAATTTTATGCATGAGTGGTGGGACCTACAGTTTAAAGTCGACTCCGAACGACAGATTTTTATTTATTGAGAAACTTTTCATGGCAATTTTTATTTACTCTCAGAGTTTTTGCCAGAAATCTACTGAGAGGAAGTCGCCGAAAAAATACTTTCTGTATTTTGTCGTTGATGCCTGGCCTGGGGCTCGAACCCAGGCTTTTGCGTCTAATAAGCCAACACATTACCTACTAGACTACGGCGACTTCAGACGACTAAGGGGATAACATTAAAAACAAATGTGTACGTGGTTTAATTCAGTTGCAGTAAAAATAGTATTTTTACGACCTAGCTTCTCACAGCACTTACGTTGTGTATGTTAATTTTATACATGAGTGGCGGGACCTACAATTTAAATTCGACTCCGAATAACAGATCTTTGAGAAACTTTCAAATTCAGAAGCTATTCAAATTTCATTTTGTTGAAGATGTCTAAATTGGCCTTTGAACCGTGTTCTCACGTCTAATAATCCTACATACTACCCACAAGACTACGACGACTTCACAAAATTACTTTCATTCAACTTCAGCGCTTATTATGGAAAATTGCAACGCCTTTATGGAACCAAATGTCGTTGCCATTTAGCTAGGTCATAATCCCAACTGAAAGGTTGTAACGACCATTTATGTGTGTATGTATGTATGTAATTTAGTGATAATATATATGAGAGTGAATATGACTTCTTATTTTCTTCCCAATAAGAACAGGGGATGCCATTTAGGCATTTAAATTTGTTTTATGCGCTGCATAGCTGCCACGCGTTCACTTGTCTGTAAGTAATTATGATTATCATTACACAGTGGCCTGAAGAATTACTTTTGGCTCTGATTGATGGCGTTCTATATTCTTATCTATTGAATATACAGTCGGGTCCAGGGCTTCTCTTCATGCTTGATTCCTTATATCACACATTTTCGCTAAAGTGTGCATATGCTGTCGCCTTTTTCCCTTCTTGGCAAGAAAGCAATGCATGCAGTGCTTAGGTCTTTACCGGCAATGTATCGCCAAACTGGAAGCCAGCTGTGGGATACCGTACACAAGGATGTACGAATAAAACTATCCACCGAATCATTCAGGGGCAAAACAGCCTCTCGGTCGAACGGAAATGCAAATTAGGTTCCATTTTTTTAATGTAGACGTAGTCTACGGTCATTGCCGTTTAGCTAGGTCATAATCCCAACTGAAAGATTGTAATGACCAATTATGTATGTAATTTAGTGATAACTTCTCTTCCACAGATGGGCCTGATGACTATTGCTTTCATTTTGTCTGGTTTCTTGAATTACATTTTATGAGGCTATGTAAAGTCACTGGGTTATGTTGACAAATTAGCATTTGAGGCGTTCATTTTAAGCCAATATTTAGGCCACCATTGATATGTTTTAATAAGAAAGAATATTTTAAATATTTTCTCCATTTATTTTTATGTTTGTTTTTATCTGTATTAAAATTTACAGCTTACCTGTTGATAAAATTTTTTTGTGTTGTTCAAATCTGAAAATAAAATAATTTTTTTAAATTAATAAAAGCTATTTGAAGTACAAATATAAACGATTTCAAAAGCATTTAAAAGGATATCACAAACAGGTTCTTTAATGAAGTATGTTTAAAAATAAACGTTGTATTTATAATACCTTATAAGAAGATTACATTTTAAAACTCTTTTAAATGGCTGTCTTTACACCTTCACACAGAAGGTTTTTCTTGTTGTCATTATTCTCCCTTTTTTTCTTATAATGTGTATTTTCTCACTTATTACAGGAGTTGCTATAAACACAATAAACGCAACGCAGCACGCACAACAATTTTGCAAATGCAGGCTAAAATAAGCTGCAAGTCTTACTAATTATAATAAAAACTGCGACAGCAAATTATAAGCAAAACAAATAAAAAAATAAGCACTTTATTAATTCTTTATCAATGGTGCTACTATATATTATACAACGCGTTTTTAAAACCTCGAATTCATGCAAGTTATTGTCTTCACAGCATTAATCCTCGTATTGCCAGCACAAATCCCTTCACTGTGAGCACTAATTCCCTAAATGCTTCTAGTAGAAATATAAATTGGACTAAAAGCATAGCAGCACAGTCTTTGCTTATTTTCGCGCTACCTTTAAAATAATCACTTTTATATACGCCCATGTATTCTATTTTTGACAGATTGTTGCGTTTGCTGTCTTTGCTGCGTTACATTTATTGTGTTTATGGCATAAGTACTCAAGTAATCTTTGTAACCATTACAATTTCACTAAAGGGTGAATGAGTAATACTGGCTGGTTACAGAAATCCCAAAAATTTTGCATAACGCCTTAGAAATTTATTTCATGTATTATTTCTTTATTAAATACAATATAATTACAAATTATACTTAATTATTTACGAGCTAAGTAACTGCAATCATTTGTTCGGTGTAGTGTAACAGACTAGGGTCTCTGATGGGATCAATCGAACACACTACCCTCAAGCAAATAGTCTAGTACATTACTCATTAGACTACAAAGGCGCCCTCTTTAGCAAGTTATCCACCAATTTCTAATGCTGTGCATAAGGTATTCTTTAATGTTTAAAGGAAATTAAAGGAAAATGAAAAGAGCCGTAGTCTAGTAGGTAGTGTGTTGACTTATTAGACTTGAGATCACGATTCGAGATCGAGACATCTCCAGCAAAACGAAATATGAACAAATATTTTTTCGGTTACATCCTCTTAGCGGATTTCTAGCAAAAACTCAGAATAAATAAAATTGTCTTGAAAAGTTTCTCAAAAATCGGTCGTTCGGAGTCGGCTTTAAACTGTAAGTCCCGCTACTCATGCATAAAATTAACACACACAACATAAGTGGTGTGAGAAACTAACTGGTAATCCTGACTGAAGGGTTGTAACGACCAATTATGTATGTATTTGACGTCGATCTTCTGCTCAGTGTAGTGTAACAGACCAGACAGTCAGATGGGAATCGAACCTACAACCCTTACGCTAATAGTCTACCCACTAGACTATCAGAACTCTCTCTTTAGTTATCCTAATAATATGCTAATGCTGTTCACATGGTAGCCTTTAATCTTTTAAGGAAATGGAAGAAAGAAGAAGAAAAAGTCATAAAAAAAATTACTTTCCAACTCCTTTACACTAATATTTCACATGTAAAGGTTTTATGCAAAAAAGTTATTTCTCTCCCACAATAAAGAAGAAACAAATTAGCTCCACTCTGGTCTACAAACATGACAAGTTTCGTGTTTGTTTTTCACCTTTTCGTCTGGGTAAGCGTATGTAACGTTATTTTTACGTTTATAATTTCACCATTTTGTAAATGAGAGTGAGTTTGAAAGCATTTTGCATGGGAGCATGTTTGTCGAAGTGTAGGTATTTATTAAAATAAAGTGAATTTATAAACAATTTTCATAAGGATGTTGGCATTTTTGTTTCCCACTTCGATGTTTTCCTTTGGTCTTTGCTTTTTAACTGCTTTATTACGTTTCAGTATGTTTGCATGTAAGAGTTGTTATAACATTTTGTTGGTATTTTTTTTCAGGCATGCTTGCACATAGAACGAGCGCAAGGTATTCTTTTTTAAGGAGACTCATTTAACTTTCAATTTAAATATGTCTGAGAGACACTATGTCTGTTTTTTTTTTAATTTAAAGCTTACATTTTTCTGATACCCGATAGAAAATTTATAAAAAGCAGGATTTAATTTCTATTACGGTATCATCACCAATCTAAGATCAGACACCGCCTGATGAAGACAATGAGAAACGTTCTCCACCATTACTCGTAATCCAGGAATCGAATCGTTTTTAAGCAGGACGGTTTGTTCTTGCTTTCATTATTTTTTGCTTTAATCAAATTATTCCAACTAGTTGTGTAAGCGGCCTACTATTACCGCTTCAAGGACGATAGTTTCCTTATTAAAGTTTGATACGGTGTAATTAGTAGGTAGGTTGGAGTGGTAGCTTTGATGTCAAAGCTCACTTGAGCATGCATAGCAGCCCTTTTTAACGTAACGGACAAGCGCAGTTCCAGTACTAACCGAATTCCATTAAACTGAATAAAAAACTGCATATTAAAAGCACAACTCCCCTAAACTGAAAACCAGCCTGAAAGTTTTATGAACGAAGTAATATCCTTGATATCAATGGATAATAACTTCGTTAAGCTGACAAGGAAAGGAGAGCCAAATAACCTAACCCTGCAACTCACAAGAGATGTTCAGAATAGAATAAAGAAAGTGGATAACACTTTTCTCCTCTTCAGCAGACCCACAACCTCGGCAGTAGTCGTTCGATGGGAGCTGCAGTCTTTTCGCATGGCTTTCCATAACCCAATTACCTCTAAGCATGGCCACTGCGTTCGAGATGACCTTGCGATCAAGTTTGAGTAATTAGTTGGTACATCTCCAATCCATCATGGGCCAAGAGAGTCTGGCAATGGAGCATAATTCCTTATTACCCCAGGATAGGTTGGCGTGCCGAAGGAATTGTTGCCTAATGGGCTATTTAACCGAGTTGAGTGGCATACCAAATTTGATTAGTATGATCAGTAGGTAAGCTTTGAATGGTATTGAAAATTTTGAAATCGATAAGCAACACTCAAAGTACCCAACGGAATTAAAATTAAATTTCTCATGCGTCCAACAAAACAATCGATAGAAATGAATGATTTTTCTAACACTATTTGAACTGTTCTTAATATCCTGTTTGTCACATTGAGTGGTGGGTTTTGGAGAGCAAAAATATTGGAACATACATACATAATTGGTCATTTCAACACTTCAGTCAGGATTACGCCCAAACTTCTCACACGACTTATGTTGGGTGTGTTAATTTTTATACATGAGTGGCAGGACCTACAATTTAAAGTAAACACCGAATGATATATTATTGAGAAACTCCTCATAGCAATTTTTATTTACTCTCATAGTTTTTGCCAGAAATCTGCTGAGAAAAAGTCGCCGAAGAAAAATTTTTGCATATTTAGTTTCGACGTCTGATCTGGGTTTTGAACCGCGGCCTCATGTCTAATAAGCCAACACACTACCTACTAGATTACGGCAACTTCTATATTGATACATACATACTAATTCTTACACTTTACCTATTATACTCTATACATACATATCTTTAGAGTATTCTAAAGAACAATTTATCTTCTAATTCAATAGATACATGCGGCCACCTACATGCAACCAAAAATGAAACAAAACTGAAGAGCAGATGTCCTCTACGAAAATTACATGTTTATCTGGGAAAACCTAAAAAGTATATAAGAAACATTGATAGATGCCTTGTTGCAGCCCTATATTCCTTACAGGATCGAAAATAATTTAAATATTGTAGCACATTGTCCCTCTGTACAGAGTTCCTATCGGGTTGGTAAGCATTCTGTTGTATACTTCTTTCCTTGTGTTGTGGCATTTATTTATTGTAATATTGGCAAATACTTTTTAACATGACATTAATGTCTAGTTGATACCATTGTCGTTATTATTGTCGTCGTAACGACATAAAAATTGCCGGTCTTTTGCAGCTTATATTCTAAAGGAACATACATGTACATGAATGTTGTGATCCTTCATTTCTTTAATTATCATACAAACCATGATAAACAATAAAATAAATAGAAGGAAAGAAATAAAAGAAAATTAGTGAAAATTGTGATACAAGGACTTAAAAATTGTTGAGGAATGCTAGAATTTCTTTAAATGGAATTCCAATTAAAATAAATTTGAAAAAGCATCTCTGAAAGTGAAGAGCTTATGACAAGATATGTGGTGCGCTATAAAAAGTTGTATGTTCGATTCCACCAGTAAGACTCTAACAAATACGCTCGTAACTATTAGAATATGACTTGCTTGTGGTCTAGCGAAATATCCTTACAGAACACAATGGCCAATTTTATAGGCCATAAATATGTTCCACATATAATGATCAGAAATTATACATACATACATAACTGGTCATTACAATCCTCCAGTCAGGATTACGCCCTAGTTTCTAACACCACTGTGTTATTTTTATCACATGAGTGACGGAACCTACAGTTTAAAGTCGACTCCGAACGACAGATTTGTGAGAAAATTTTCATGGGAATTTTATTTTACTCACAGAGAATTTTGACAGAAATCTGCTGAGAGGAACTCGACGAAAGAAATATTTTTTCATATTTCGTTCTGTGGCAGAAGTCTGACCTGGGGTTTGAACCATGGCCTCACGTCTAATAAGCTAACATCCTACCTACTAGACTACGGGGACTACATAATCAGAAATTATAAGGTAAGACATTCCACAAACTATGCAGAAACAGCTTTGGATACGGGTAAGATAGCAAAGTACTCGTGGTCAAGAATTTATAATGGATGCACTGAAAGCCTGCTCAACCTCGAAAGTAGTACCTTTTAAGTCGCTGTTCTGCAGAAATTATTGAAATGACTTTCCATAACTTGTATACATGCCCATGAAGTCGCCGTGGTCTAGTAGGTAGTGTGTTCGAACGCCAGGCCAGACATCAAAATAAAATACAAAAAGTATTTCTTCGGCGACTTCCTCTCAGCAGATTTCTGGCAAAAACTCTGAGAGTAAATAATTTTGCCATGAAAAGTTTCTCAAAAATCTGTCGTTCGGAGTCGACTTTAAACTGTAGGTCCCATTACTCATGTGTAAAATTAACACACACAACATAGGTGGTGTGAGAATCCTATTACTGAAGGGTTGTAGTGACCTATTACGTACGTACGTATACATGCCCAATGTTATTAGCAGAATAGCACCCGATTTGTGTTTTGTAGATATTAACTAAGACTAGGCGGTTCTATCATAAGCTGCGGATGCTTCCAATATTAGGGAGAAAGATTCATTGTGGTACCACAATGAAAAACGCGGGCTTACTCATGCCCTTAATCCTGGGAAAACAAAGCGTCATCTTTATACACTCAATCTTGCATAGGAACACTGTTGGTATTTTCATTTTGAGCAGGCGTTTTTTTAGCTTTATTTTTCAAATTTATAGTTCAAAATAAATTTAAGGATTCACTTTCATTTACGTTAGGTTAAGTTAACAGGTAGCTTGTCGTTCACAGACAAGTTCACTCGGTATCCCAAATGGCCCATTGAGATATCCAGTGTGATGTAAGCCTCCTTATCATGATCCGTTAGTGTATTTGAACCACCCCGAGCTCGGTTGAAACCGGCCAGTTCCCTCAGTGGCACGTTCGCCATCATGCTCAGAACTTCAAACGTTCTGTCACCCAAAAACCAATTACGTATGTCTTGAAGTGAAGGTCACTCCTATAAAAGTCGTTGCACCGATTCCTTTTCCTCTACATCATGGCAGCTTCTGCAGTAATCACGGTGGGGTAGACCGAGGCTGTTAGCGAAACTATCAAAGCGCAGTTTCTCGTTAGATCTCCTGTTAGAAAGCGAACCGTTTTCTTGTTGAACTCAAATAGTTCCCTGGTTCTCCTTCACATACATACATACATAATTCGACGTTACAATCCTTTAGTCAGGATTACGACCTAGTTTTTCACACCACTTATGTTGTGTGTGTTAATTTTACACATGAGTGATGGGACCTACAGTTTAAAGTCGACTCCGAACGACAGATTTGAGAAATTTTTTCATGGCAATTTTATTTAGTTAGTCCCATAAAGTTTTAGTCCCATAAAATAAATTCATTACAAATTCTTCCGAAAGTGGCTTATAAAAGTCACTTTCAAGTACACACAGCTTTAGAAAAATATTGTCTTTTATTGCTCCCTTCATCTCTTTTCAAGCTATTAATTGCCTGTTATTATTTCACAATGACTATCATATTAAGAAGTACAACAATGGAAACAACAACAACGAAGAGAATTATAAATTGCAAAACATTAACAATAAACAACAATAAAAGGGAACAGCAAACGACAACAACGACGGAAACAAGTGACAGCAACAACATGTTAATTCTCTCATTTCTTATCCTTTCACTAAGCGCATCGACAGAACCCTTTTTTAAAAAAGTGGCAGTAAGGCAGTGTGTAAGCGAAAAAAATGGTGAAAAATCGCGATAATCATTATTTTTCACATGAGAAATACTGGATTAAAGATAAGGATGTAAGGAACTCAGTAATTTATATACAGTGTATTACAAAAGTATACGAAAAAAAAGAAAAGAAAATTGTTTCTGTAGATCTCAATACTTATTGAATATCCTAGGTTTTTATCAACTAAAACTTGCCTTAACATCAGCATCAAGAAGCTGCCTTAATCCCCTAGTCACCTACACACGTACGGTGTTACTAATTAACTTCTTCAGTATCTTCCAGTGTTGTAGCCGTAGTCTAGTAAGTAGTGTGTTAACTTATTAGACATCAAGCCTCTGTTCAAACCCCAGGTCAGACATCTTCAACAAAACGAAACATGAAAAATTATTTCTTTGCCGAATTGCCTCTCAGCAGATGTCAAACGAAAACCCTGGGAGTAAATAAAATTGCCATGAAAAATTACTCAAAAATCTGTACATATGTAGTATGTCCCCGTTTTTTTCGGACATCTCTTAATTGTCTTTCAGACTTTGGTCGATTTTGGATTCCATGCCCATTGAATCATTTCCAAAACTCGGGCATTTGAACACAACATTTTCAGCAGCATCTTCTTCATTGAAGCATTTAAGATGTTTTGTTTGAGATGTCCTGCCTTTTGTAATCAATGTGATGAGACTTCAGATACTAGGTAAGATTATAGTATATATATAATTGGCCTTTGCAACGCTTCAGCCAGGATTACGGCGTAGTTTCTCACACCACTCATGTTGTGTGCGTTAATTTTATACGTGAGTGGTGGGATCTACAGTTTAACGTCAACTCCGAACGACAAATTTTTGAGAAACTTTTTCATTGCAGGTTTTATTTACTCTCAAAGTTTTTGGCAGAAATCTGCTGAGAGAAAATCGCCGAAGAAATATTTTTTTCATATTTCGTTTTTGATGCCTGACCTGGGATATGACTCCGAGCTTTACGTCTAATAAGCCAAACGGCGACTTCAAGGTTATAGTAAAGCTCTTCCCTATTTCTGTTAGTCCATCTCTGAATATTTGGAATTAGTTTTCAGGTTTAACTGCCGTTTTAACAAGTTTCGCCTCTTTGTTTCGCAAAGAAATTTGTCTTAAGATGGTAAGCATTGTTTCTCTTAGGATTTCGGAACTGTCCGTTCATCACATAACACGGTCACTTATCTGGCCATTTCTAAAGAGGATAAATCTTGATGCAATACCAATCGCTTCCAAAGATATAATGCCGTGTCGGATATACAACCTAAAGTAGATTTTTCTAAAAATTAATAACATACGGCATATGTTTCATATTCTGTAAAATTAGGGCCAAGTCCTCGTTGACCTTTTTTTCTAAAATCCAAGCAACTTGGCACGAAACACCCCCGCCTCTTTAATCGCTGTCAATATTCGGATATAAATTACGCTCTCTCCTAATGCTTTCCCCTCGTTGACCTTTCTTTATAAAATCCAACCAGTTTGGCACGAAATACCACAGCCCCTTAATCGCTTCAAGTAGTCGGATATATATTAACCTCTCAGGGCAATGTAAGCGTTTGCAACCGAGGCTTTACTTAACTTTGAGATTATTATGAGCATCTGCTCATCCAATTCGTCATGAAGTACTTTTTTATTTGCATTTGGCTAATACATCCCGTCTTGGCTTCACCAAAACTTTTATAACTTTGATGGTGTGCCATCCTGTTGCGGAGATTTTTCTCTGAGAGAGAAGCCGCCTAATTGCATTGAAGCGGAGCCTGTGTTTCCTATAGTATATGATATCCCATGGTGATATCCCATGGCGAATATGTCCTCTTCTTTTCTTTCCAATAAGAATAGGGAATGCCATTTGGGCATTCAAATTTATTTTAAGCGCTGCATAAGTGGCAGATGTTCACCTGTTGACGGGTTTTTGTCATTATCATTACATTGTAGCCTGAAGCATGAATTGTGGCTCTGATTGATGGCGTTCTGCATTCTTATGTTTTGAATGTAAAGAGCTTCTCTTAATGCCTTATTCCTTACTTCAAACAGTATTCCTGGAGTTTTCTAGCCTTTATATTCGTTTTTTCCCCTTATTGGCTTGAAAGAAACGCTTGCAGTTCTTAACTTTACCTATAATATATCACCATACTCGAAGCCGGTTGTGGGACACCCTACACAGAGATGTACGATTAAAATTATCCATGGAGTCTTCCGGGTCTTTCATGCATTCTTTCTAAAATTTGCATATGAAAGCAACTCATGCACTTCTTAGGGCTTTACCGACAATGTATCGCCCCGTAATGAAAGCCGGTTGTAGGATACCATACACACGCTGTGTGATTACAATTATCCGCAGAATCTTTCGGGGGCAAAGGTTGAACGGAAGCGCAAATTGGATTATTTTTTAAATGCAAGTATAGTATAGAGAATGCTACAGCCCTCTAATGTCGTAATTATTGTCGCGGTTTTTTATTTATAGGCTATTCAGCATTGGAGAGTGTCAATAGAGCAGTTCAAATGGAATTAACGAGAGGAAGAGAGAGAAAAAGTGGGACCATTGAAAGAATTAAGACTCTAACTCGTCTTTCTCCTTATTATTCTAGCCGTCATTGCTGTTTGTATTGTTGAAAAACCGTAACCAGGAAAAGTGCCTCTGTCTCTCTTTCTCTCAAACCACAGAATTCCCATAAGTTACTCCACGCATTCCCATCATTAATTCATTTTAATTTAAAGAGAAGATAAAAGGAGCGAGTATCTCAACAACTATGTTGTAGGATAGCTAATAAAAATATTGTCGTAGAAGTACTCGTATATGTACTTTGCAAGTGTGCATGTTTTTACATTAAAACGTGAATGAGTGAATGATACGTTACGTTGCTTGAATGCCAGTATCACTATTCCTACATCAGTCACGCCTGACATTATTTTCATACTCATGCCTGATATGGAAACCAATTTTCAGCAGCTTTGACTGACAATATACAATATAAATGATATCAAAGTAGGATAGAGTGAAGACATTTTACAATAACAACAACAAATACATTAAAAAGGATAAGGAGTAGTATACAAGAAAATAGCGGGTACAAATTTAATAAATGAAATGCAATTTGGCAACATTTATTTGCCTTTTTACACAGAATAAAAGTACCAGCAAAGTATGTAAGGGGAAAATGAGTATGAGTAAGAATATGTTCACAAGTTTGTTTAAAAAACATTTTTTTATTACGGTCTTGTTAAAAACATTTTATAAGTTTGTGTACAAACATATACATTTATTCATATTTTTTGCTGCCTTACATTTTCTGACAATATTTTATAAAAATTTCAGTTAATCTTTGCAAATGAACGTTTTTTACTAAAGAAGTTAATAAAAAAAAATTTAATACGCACACTCTTGCGTGACAGATACTAGGACTCAATTTATTTGAAATTTATAGGGACTATCTTCTGTATTAATAGATGGGCCAAATATCGGCTTAAATTTGAACCATCGGTTATAGCGAATCTAGCAACACTTATGTCAATCTATTCTGTCAAAAAATTCAGTATATTATCTCAACTGGATCAACGTGGGGATTTATTGGGCCAACTAGAAACTGCAAGACGTCGATTCTTTTCAGCTCACTTTCATCTTGGTGGGTACGTTGATAAGCAAAATTACCGTATTTGGGGATTAGAAAACCCATACATGGTCTTACAGAAGCCAATGCACCCATTACGAGTGACCGTCTGGTGCGGCTTGTGGAGTGGAGGCATTATTGGCCCATATTTCTTTGAAAACGGACGACGCAACCATTACGGTCAATGGAGACACCTATCGCACCATGATAAACGATTTTTTGTACCCGCTCTTCATGGTACTGATGTGAATGATGTTTGGTTTCAACAGGATGGTGCAACTTGAAACACATCTCATGCCACAATCGATTTATTGCAGCAAACATTTAATGGCCGTTCAATTAGCCGAAATGGCGATGTGAATTGGCCGCCAAGAAGCTGCGATTTGTCAGCGTTGGACTATTTCCTATGGCTCGCCTTTAAAGAAGGGTGTTATGCCAACAAACAAGAGACAATTCAGCATTTGAAGGCCAACATTCGTGACGCCATTGCCGAGATACGACCTCATACACATATAATTGGCCATTACAA
Organism: Sarcophaga subvicina; assembly: GCA_936449025.2. Lineage (NCBI taxonomy): Eukaryota > Metazoa > Arthropoda > Insecta > Diptera > Sarcophagidae > Sarcophaga > Sarcophaga subvicina. The sequence continues at coordinate 30,269,332 of OW388084.2, forward strand.
CCCTTCAGTCAGGATTACGGCCTAGCTTCTCACACTACTCATGTTGTGCGCGTTAATTTTATACATGAGTGGCGAGACCTACAGTTTAACGTCGACTCCGAACGACAAATTTTTGAGAAACTTTTTTAATGGAAGGTTTATTTACTCTCAGAGTTTTTGCCAGAAATCTGCTGAGAGGAAGTCGTCGAAGAAATATTTTTTTCATATTTAGTTTTGATGTCTGGCCTGGGATACGAACCCAACACACTACCTACTAGACTACGGCGACCTCATACACTCGAAAAAATGCTCGAAAATTGATACGATCGAATGAGGTACTATGAGGCCCCCAGGTAACTTCTTTCTTCCTTAATGTTTTCTTCCTCTTTTCATTGAAAATCTTTTGGATATGTATTCTTCTATTAGATATTGCTTCTGAAGCGTAGTTGACATCAAATTTTTTGAATATTTTCTGTAAATAATCGTAAAGAGTATGCCATTTTGACCTCCAGAAGCACACTAACCAACTTTTACTCACTTTACGTCACGTACCTACATATGTCTAGACAAGAGTGATAATCAAACAACATATACTATAAGCTTATACTCTATAAGTGTAGCTTTGATTCATAGTTTTTTAGGAATATTAATTATGGACTGAAATAAATACAACATAAAAAACAACAGTCTTTAGCCATGTCAGGAAGTAATGAAATATAGAAGAGGAATATTTTTATTCTTTCTTATTTTTTTAGCCATTAAGTGCAGCACTCTGTCAAAGCGACAGTCATAACCAGAGTATCAATGACCGTTAAACACTTAATTAAAACGACTTTTCTTTCTTTATTGAAACTTTCTCTTGTTCATGCCACACTCAACTCAATGTGTCGTTAACATCCTTTTGGTCTAGTGGTCTACTTTACTTCTGCATGATTTCTACCGCTTTATAGCCATTTCGTATCGATATTATTGGCAAGAATACTATGAAATAAATATTGGATTTTATTAGTTTTCCTTTTTTATAGTTGTTTTAAAAACTGGGTGTTAACTAATGGTGTGATAGAATTTGATATGCGATACAGTAAGGCAGAATATTAAAGATGGGAAAAAAAATAGCAGATATAGAGTTATGCATTGTAGAAATTATAATTTGCAGAACTTTTTAAATAACTCTGCACTCGAGCAAGTAAAAAATTACGACGTATGGAGCTTCTGTTATGTTAATTCAGCTTTACTTATGTTAAAATTATCCATAAGTGACGGGAAACTTTGCATGACAATTTTATTTTATTTGCAGAGTTTTTGTCTGTAATACCTATGTACGTATTAAGACTGTACAATTGATATTGAAAATTTTTTTTTTCAAATCAATAAAACTTTATTCTAACAATTGCATTGTAATGTAATCCAGTTTATCTTGACAAATTTCTTTTACTTTTTGAAGGCTTTAAAGCTTTTCTCCGTTTGACTGGAATCCAATATATTATTGCACGATAATCCTTATAATACAGCTGTAAATAAAAATGCTCCGTCATATCTCGCATGAGTCAGTAATTTGCACAACTAACAGAGGCAGACGATGTTTTAAAAGAATAAAAACTCTTGTATTATGCAATTTCCATGGGCCATCTAGACTACTCTACCTTTCTTAATTCCTATATTAAACATTTCAGCTCGGAGGCATATGTCAGTATATGTTGTACGTTCTTGCGCTAATTGAGTAAAGAAACTTGTAAGCTATTCTGATGATGCAGTAGCCTCTAACACACAACGATCATGATGATCGCCAATATTTGTCAATTGAGAAGAAATTATATTTTTTTTTATTAGGAATAGGGCCCATTCTTTAAATTTAAACAAGACTATTTACCTTTGCCACCATAATCTATTGTGTTTGCTTATTAGACGTGAGACCACGGTTCAAACCCCAAGTTAGACAACTCCAAGAAAATGAAATTTGAAAAATATTTCTTTGTCAATTTCCTTTCAGCAGACTTCAGAGTATATATTCTGTAGTCGCCGTAGTCTAGTAGGTAGTGTGTTGGCTTATTAGACGTAAAGCCAGAGTTCAAACCCCAGACCAGACATCAAAACAAAATAAAAAAAAGTATTTCTTCGGCGACTTCGTCTCAGCAGATTTCTGGCAAAAACTCTGCAAATAAATAAACCTGCCAAAGAAAAAGTTTCTCTAGGTCCCGCCGCTCTTGTATACAATTAACACACACAACATTAGTGGTGTGAGAAACTAGGTCGTAATCCTGACTGAAGGGTTATAATAACCAATTATTTTTGTATGTATGTGCGTATGTATGTCTATAACTGACTGACAACTGAGAAAAGCCTCCATCGCCCTCTACGCCTGTAACAAAGTGTTGGGGAAGAAATAGGGCCTGAGACCTAGGATGACTCACAGCTGTGGTCAGACCTATCCTGACCTACGGATGCCTGGTGTGGTGGGATTCCCTAAATAGGACAACGGACTTAAACCTGATACACAGGTTACAACGATCTGCTTGCATAATTAGAAGTGGTGCCCTGCGCACTACTCCTACGATCGCTCTGGAGATAATCTTATACCTTCTACCGCTTGACCTATACTGCAGGGGTGTGGCGGCTAGGGTTAGTAGGCGTCTTTGGGCGACTGGACAATGGCATGCATCGAGCATTGGTCATACAAGGATACTTGAAGAAACTCAATGAATTTTAGAACATTCATTCCGAAAAGGGAGGACTGGAGGAAAGGTGCGGCGCACCCCGCGGGGGATACCGCACAAATGTACACCGATGGCTCCAAATTGGAAGGAGCCGTTGGAATTGGTATAAATCGGAATATCCAAGTCTATAAGGCTACCAGATCACTGTAGCGTCTTTCAGGCGGAAGTGTCTGCAATTCAGGCTGCGGTGAAAATTATTGTGGACAAAAATGTTCACAGGCGAAAAACCACCATACTTTCCGATAGCCAAGCAGCCGTCAAAGCATTGGATTCTAGTGTAATAAACTCCAAGACGGTGTAAGACTGTCGCAGATGCCTCAATGAGATGGCGAACCGATATGGTGTTGGTATCACATGGTTACCGGGACATAGAGGTATTCCCGGCAACTGCAGAGCTGATGATTTGGCCAGAAGGGGCACGACCATCGAAATCTCTGATGAATTCTCTACATTGGGGATCCCTTTGGATACCTGCAGGCTTATAATTGACAATGCAATCGTGGACCTTGTCAAGAGCAGGTGGGCAGCTTCAGATAAGGGCAGAACGGCGCAAAAAATCTGGCCAAGGCTGGATAGGAGGCGCACGGCGGCTCTGCTTAAACTCCAAAGAAGAAGGCTCAGCGCTATTATCAGGGTTATTACGGCGCATTGTATTATAGGAACGCATGCGAGGCGTGTTGGTCTTGGGCACCTCGCGAATGATTTCTGCAGAAGCTGTGGAGATGAGGAATAGAATGAAACTATTCTTCACCTACTGTGCACATGCCCGGCACTTGGTCAGAGGAGAAAGAGATACCTGGGTGCCTACTATATGTAGGACCTAGGTGAACTGTCATGCATGGATATTGGCAGTCTGAGAAGCTTCATCGGAAGCTCAGAGTGGTTCCTGGAATAGGGGAGAATGTGAAACTGTGGTATCACAATGGGCCCTGTGTGCGGCCTAAGTGTGTCCAGTCATGACTCCATCGAGGGGACAGCCACTTCTACCTACCTACCTAGTATGTCTATAACTCATTTAATGAGCCATCAAATCAAAAAAATTGTTATATTTAATGAGTAAATAAATTAATTTTATAAAAAAAGTCAGTGTTTAACTTCCTTAATAGGACCCTAATGGAGAGACTTTCTATTGTACAATATGCTTGTATTAAACGATTTTGAAAAATTTGTTTTTACTTTGGATTTTTCATTGAAAAATACTTATAAATCTGTTAATAGGCTCCTTAAGAATTCAAATGTATCAAACTTTTAAAACGATATTTTATAATTTATTGTTGAAATGGAAGAAAAATCCAAATAAATCTGTAGTAAATTTGACAAACAATATTTATTGTAATATATTTCATTGCACACACGTAGAAATTATTTATATTTACATATGTACTGTAGTAAAATATTGACAAAAAAAATAAATAAATAAAACTTTTGTTTTTCAGAATAAATATAAGTTTTATACGTATGTCCCATAGGCATAGTTCTACAAAATCCACCACAGGACAATGTAAATAGTTGAATGGAAAATGTTTTTTATACTTCCTTTTTATATTTTATTTTATTTTCATTTTCTTCAGAAAAACAAAATGCCACAAAAACTATGTTGAGGGAATTGTTTTCATATCTTTTTCCTTATCTAGTTCGTGTAAATGTTTGACCTGTATGATGGCATTTTGTAAAAATTTTTTTCTTTAGTTTTTTCTATCAACTTGTTGGCCATGATATATGTGGTAAAAAAAATATAAAAATAGGTTGATAGAGAGAGCAAAATAGATAAGCCAAATGGAGTAGTTAGTTTATGTTGAATATTTTTATCACTGCAATAAAACCCAAGCTTTGATATTTATTTATTTCTTTTGTTTCCTTTCCAAAAAAAAAGAAGAAATAAAATAAAAATATAATAGGAACACTTACAATAACGGTAATATTTTTATAAATTATCTTTTAAACATACAGTGGACAGCAAAATTCTTAGTACGGCAATATATTTTGACAAAAAGTCCCCGCAGACTTAATACTCTTGCACAAAGTCCCGAAATGACTGCAAGAGAGTATTTAGGAGATCATTTGAAAGAAAGGTTACATAATCGCTGAACCTCAAACAAAAGTCAACCGAAAAACTTGCTCATGGTGCCACCAGAAAACACCAAACAAAACTTGTACATTCAATTCCAAATTGGTTAAATGGAGTGCTTGACCTTAAGGGATATTTTACTAAATACAAGGGATAACATTTGCATATATTAGGCCTTTGAATTTTAAATTTACTCAGGGTTCTCCTTCGGGGGTAGCTATGGAGTCATCTGAAACTTTTCCTTATTTTTCACTTGTTTTATGAAAAACACTAAAAATTCTTTATTTTACAATACAACAGAAATAAATTAATAAAATAAATATATAAACTATAAACTTGTATAGAAACTTTTGGCTAAAATTCATGAAATTGCTAAATTAGACTGCCGTACTAAGACTTTTGCTGTCCACTGTATGTACATACATACGTATGTCGGGTACATTATTTATCACATTTATCGTTTAAATAATTTATCACTTACACAAGACTGACAATAAACTCTCTATGTTTAATGGCAATAATAATCAAATATCAAATGACTTTCAAAATAAACGAGACAATAAGAAATGAGAAGCTATAAAGAAAGATAAATTAAATACAAAAAATTTATGAAGAAAAATGTTTACATAGGCAGACAACAAAACGAATGTGTAAAAAAACAGAAATATTTGAGTAAGGATATCATGTTCATAACAATATTTGTAAATATTAAGGAAACTTCAATATGTTATAAAACTCAAAGGCAACACGATTCCATAAACAATTTCAAATATAAGTTAATAAATCACAGAAGTTACAAATCAAAAATCTTAAAGTAGAGAGAATAACATAAATGAGGCAAATAATATCCCGATTTAAAGAAAAATAGTCAAGAAACTGAGAGAAACTTCAACTATAAGGGTCTTGAATAATTAAACGATGTGCCTTGTCTTTAGAGAACGTTACTATCACGCCAAAGTAAACTGCAAGAAAACTTTCATAATAGAAAAGGACATGCATGTCATTGTCCTAGTCTAGTTTGTTGGCTTATTAGATGTGAGCCCACGGTTCAAACCAGGTCAGACGCCACCAACGAAATGAAATATTAAAAAAAATCTCAGCAGATTTCTGGCTAAACCAGAAGTTTTAAAAGTTTTTCAAAAATCTCTCGTTCGGAGTCGGCGCTAAATTGTAGGTCCCGCCTCTCATGTATAAAAAATAACACACACATCATAATTGGTGTGCGAAACTAGGTCATAATCCTGGCTGAATGTAAAGACCAATTACACAGCCCTGCAAATTTGGAGTTTTTTATGCAAATAAGATAGCTCCAGGCTTTCGAGAAAAAGGGGGTTGAAACCCCTAAAAATAGCGTTTTTGGCCATTTTTGAAAAATTGTAGAGCTAAACACTAACGTGCTCGAACCATCGCTATTGTCAGAAATTGACATTTGATCTTTGCTCTGTAAAATGAGCCCAAAGCCAAATTGTTTGAATGCAGGTGGTGGGTTTATGTCAAGTGGTGTAAGAGAAAAAGAAACACATTACGGAGGTCCCTAAAAATTAATCAGATTTACTTGAAAATTGTTGCTCAGGGGTTATTGGTGTCGCTGATTACAGATTTTCATTCAGATTTAAAAAATTCAAAATGGCGGATCCAATATGGCGGTCAAGTAAATCTGATTAATTTTTATAAACCTCGACCGCCATATTGGATTCGCCATTTTTAATCTTTTAAATCCTTGATTCGTGTTCAGCGCGCAAAATGCCTTCGGAAACACCTGGAGCCGTCTTATTTGCAAAAATCATGCAGGGCTGTGTTATCTATGTATTGTGTAATTGCTCAATATTCTGGAAAAATTATAATTTCCTTTGTTCTACTACCCCTCTCTATGGAATATTATGTTATAATATGGTTTTATATATAATTATTTTCTCCTTTCCTTTCCAATGCAGTTCGTATAAGGGTGACGAATGTAACTCAATGTAGAGTACATTGAATACAGAACTGCCAATTAAAGCCAATTGCAAAGCAAGGAGGAGAAGAAGAACAATAGCTTACACTCCATACAACTCTTTTATATATAGGCCACTATCGAGTTCTGGAGATGACTCTCTGTAGATAAGATTGCCTTGTGTTAGTGGGCGGTCTCCCTTTAAAGGTGAAGGTCAGACTAAGGCCAGCATTTAGGCATATTGTGCTACCATTATTTATAGGTTAGGTTAGGTTAGAGGACGTGTACTTGTCAATTGAGACAAGTACAGTACCCGGAGGTCGAATTGACCCATTGTACAACGACTTAGTTTCCCTAGTTGTGTGTGTTAATTTTATACATGAGTGGTGGGACCTACAGTTTAAATTTTTCATGGCAATTTTATTTACTCTCAGAGTTTTTGCCAGAAATCTGCTGAGAGGAAGTCACCGAAAAATACTTTTTGTATTTTGTGTTGATGTCTGGCCTGGGGCTCGAACCCTGTCTTTGCATCCAGCATGCTACCTACTAGACTACGGCGACTTCTATCAATATTTATATCTAATCCAAGAATCAAACATTCTCCAGAGTAAACCAACATGAGTTTATAATAAATCTTGTTATTATAGCAATCTATCGGAATATCGGAAGGCTAACAGCCTCCGCCTCTATAATACAAAAGCAGACCAATGACACATGAGACTTCACGGAGAAGCTAACTGAAGGAAATCTTAGTTCCTCAGCATGCCTTTCAAAAAGACAAATAAAAGAACATCGTACCATATCGTAATAAATGATTTGGCAGTGTCTAAACCTAAAATCGTTGCCTAAACTGGAGCTGTTTTTCGTTGAGTACTGTCAAGAGGTCACAGTTATGAAAATCTTAATGAGCTTCGCTGAATAAATTGTTTTTTTCTCAGATTTTTGTTTTTATTTCATTAAGCAGAGTTACGCGCGATCAGGGTATGTATGCTCCGGGCTGGTAATCATTTGGTAACCTTAACGTAAAGGAATTTAAATATCTTTTTTTGTTTATTTATTTATTTATTTATTAATTACAATACCAGAGTCTCTGGTGGGAATAGAATCCGCGACCCTCACGCTAATAGTCTAGGACACTGCCCACCAGACTACCAGGGCACCCTATCTTTATGGATAGTCAAATGACAATTAAGGCCAACAACATCCAATAATACGGAATCAAAGACCGTCCTAGAGTGTAAAAAGGCGATTAACATTTACTCCAGGCATTGAAGGATAGGCATTGTATGGGTTCCTAGCCATCATGAATTAGAAATGAGGAACCGGGTATTCTGGCTAACATCGCCCTGTGCTAAAGGTCTATAAAAACTTTTATCTGTAACCGCTATAAGCCTTAAATATTATTCAAATATTGAACATCATATCAGAATAATTTATTTAAAATAAAATAAAGAAAAAATAACAAAAAATACTGTCGTATCATAAAACAAAAAGAAGAACCAAATAAAGGCGGAAAATGGCTTAAGAAATGATTTATTTAAGGAACTACAAAATCCTTAAATATTTAAAATGATTACTTACGTAAAAATTCAAATAAATTTCTATTATTCTTCCTTATCTCTCTCTGTCTCTCTCTCTTCTTTTTTCGAATATCGAAAAGAATAATACGAATACAAAGTGACAATGATTTAACCACTTACCACACCATTAATCACTGTCTATATATGTATTTAAGATATTTTTGTATCATTTATAAAATTGTTTATTTATCACAAACACAAAGACAGAGGGAAAGAGAGGGAGAGAGAGCACTGAATTCAACAATAGAGACAATAATTGAAGAATAAAATAAATAAAAATGAACTAGAACTAGTTTAAAAGCAATCATACGCTCTTGTGCTCTCTCGCCCTCTCTTCCTCTCTATCTACATTTTAAAGTAGTGAAGTTTCTGTTGTAATATTTTCCTTTTACGATTTTTGCTTACTAATGGTTAAATATTAAGTATTAGAGCAACAGCCAACTATTCTTATTAAAATTCATTTGTTTGTTTATTTTTTAGCAACCCTGTAATGACTGTACAATTTAAGGGGTTAGTATACTCCCTAATTAAAAAAAGATGTTTTTCAAGGTTTTCACTGCGCCTCTAAAGGAATACTTTTCCAAATTGGAAAAAGCAGTATGGATTTCAACAAATGAATTTCAAAACTGCTATGTCCAGCAGTGGACAGGGAACTACTTGAGTTCGACAGGAAAACGGATCGCATTCTATGGGGAATTCTTACAGAGCACTGACCTATTGGCAGTTGAGCTGACAAGCTCGGTCTGCCCCACCAGGATTACTCCAGAAGCTGCCACGATGTGGAGGAAACGGAATCAGCAGCACACATTTTATGCTAGTGTCCTACACTTCAGAACAGATGTAATCGGTTTTTGGGTGACAGAACATTTGAAGATCCGGACATCCACTAAGGGAACTGGCCGGTTTCATCCAAAGCTCGGGACGATTCAAACGTACCACTAACGGATCATGTCAGGGGGCTTACTTCACACTGATCACATGACGACCGAGAAACCTAGCCTGTGAACGGCTAACCTAACCTTAAAGCCATAGAATTAAGGTACAAACCTTTTTTCCATCAGACGATAGGAAAAGACGCTGAAAAACGCAAAATAGTGAATTGAAAAGTGATTGCAACTTAAAGGCGTTTTTCTCGAAATAACTTTTTTTCGCGATGGTGATCACGATTTAGCAAACACTACTTGATCGATTTCGAAGTCGCCGTAGTCTAATAGGTAGTGTTTTGGTTTATTAGACGTAAAGCCCGGGTTCGCATCCCAGGTCAGGCATCAAAACGAAATATAAAAAAAAATATTTCTTCATCAATTTCCTCTCAGCAGATTTCTGGCAAAAACCTGAGAGTAAATAACCGTGCCATGAAAAAGTTTCTCAAAAATTTGTAGCTCGGAGTCGACGTTAAACTGTAGGTTCCGCCACTCACATATAAAATTAACGCACACAACATGAGTGGTGTGAGAAGCTATGCCGTAATCCTGACTGAAGGGTTGTAATGGCCAATTATGTATGTATGTATGTATGTACTTGACCGATTTCACTGATATTTTGTAACAATGTTCCTAAGATGAGTAGTTCTAGTCTGAACCACGATATTTGTTAAACGATTAAGGCAGAAAAATAGGCGAAAACAGGAAAAAAATTAAAACGCAACTATTTTGTTATTTTTCTGAGTTATTCAAAATATCCTGGTTCAGGCTATAGTCAGTAACATATTTTATAAGAATCCATTTTAAGTTTTGCTACTAACTCCTCAAATTCTGGTCTCCAGATTTTGTGGTGACCCCCTTCAGGCTGCTATACAACCGCGGGACTTGATCGCAATTGAAAAAACATCTTTTCTATATTCATTGAAATGTCCTCTTTAATATATAAAAAAATTCATTTGTTTAAATAAATTTATCTTCAAAAAAAATCGAAAAAAACCATACACTCCCTATGTGGTCCTGAGAAGTACGAAAACAATTTTTTATGTTCGTTTTTTGCTTATTCCATTTCCAGTTGCGTATCTCGTATACAATCCTGTATTTTCTCATGGCTTTGAGAAATAAATGATTATGTCCTTAACAGTTGGTTGTCACAGAAAACTGTTTCTTTCATTGTCCTAATTTCGTAAAAATTTTCCTCCATTATTATTTCTCTCTGTCTCTAGAGAAATTGGCGTTTAAATGAAAGTGAATGTAAAATTATGTGGCATTTTATTACATTTTTATTACAGAAAATGCAGTAAAGAATGTCATAAAATTTTGAAATAAGTGAACGTATAAAAAACAAGATAACATACGAATTTCGTAAAGTGAGAGAGAGATAGGTCACTATTTTTTCAAAGACAACTGAAATATTTTTTTTTTTGTACACAACAGTACAAAAAGGATTCTTCTCTGCTGAATCTACGGGTACTAGTATCGGACACTCCAAGTCAAATGTGTCATACATACATACATAATCATTACAACCCTTCAGTCAGTCAACCTAGTTTCTCACATCACTTATGTTGTGTGATTTAATTTTTATACATGGCGGGACCTACAGCTTAATGTCGATTCCGGACGAAAGATTTTTAAAAACTTTTGCAAGGCAATTTTATTTACTCTCTGAGTTTTTTCCAGACCTCTGCTGAGAGGAAGTTTGCCAAAGAAATATTGTTTTTATATTTCGTTTTGTTGGAGATGTCTGACGTGGGGTTTGAACCGTGGCCTCACGTCTAATAAGCCAACACACTACCTCCTAGACTACGGCGACAACAAATGAGTCATTTGAATTTATACTCTCGATTACTATTGAACATTTCGTTATTCCAGGAGACGGTTATTAGAAGGCTTAACCTTTATTTTCTGACGTAAGTGTCCGCCTACTTAGTACCCATTGTAATTAATTTCGACCGGCCAGGTTATTAAGTGCGTTAAGCCGCTCTACTTACACAACTGATGTAAAAAACTTATAAAACTCTTAAGAACGGATAGACAGTATCTGTATCGAAAGTATATTCATTCTTATTACATCGCCGATTCGAAAAGAATTCCATTCTCTCCGCCCGGTGTTGCTGCTCAAAGTTAATGATATGCTTGAGCTGTAATCTACTAGTCCTATCATCAATCCAGAAGGTTTTTACATCTATCAGTATACCACGTTTATGACTCAGTTCATAGTAATTTTGAGTACGTTTTCCATTTTCTCTGCTCGGAAAGTATACATTTTATATCCTAATAAAATTGGCTACTGCCAGATTTGACGATTTATCGTCATTTTGACGATTTTGGGCTCCAAAAATATCATATTGACGATTTGACAATGTTTGTCCTTATTTTGACGATTTTTGGAAATTAGAAATTTACATCATATTCCTAACTTTAGTACATTAAAAGCCACTTTAAGCTGTGCATTTACTTTGCCATTGTTACTAATCAAATTTTCCATCAACACATTCAGCAGGTATTTGTATCCTTCTTTGTTTACCCTGTAATATTCCTGGAATCTGTAAAGGACACATGATTTAACGTCAAACATAAATATTTTAGTATGTATAATTTTTACTTTATCTCAGGGAGTGATAGTGGATTCAATTCATGTCGAATAGATCTTCGCTGCAACCTCTCCAAAGAACGAATATATACTCCACTTATTTTTTAATATTTGTATTTTTCTTTGAAAAATTATTGAGAGATAAGTCACAATGAAACATTTTTGTTTATACAGCATTTATAACTAATTCTCAATAAAAACGTTTACTCCCAATATATTCGTAATACCGATTTTTTTGTTATGTGAAAAAAAGTTTATTCCCAAATAACTTATTCCCATAATATTCACGATAGGGGTGATTAAGTTGAACTTAATATTATGATATTATCAACGATTTAATATAATAATTTCACTGATTTAAAGTGTGACTTAACAGGTATAATTATTGAGTAACCATAACACGTATTTAAATTTGTTCAGTTCCTAGTGACTGTCACATATAAATTTATTCTGGCAGCACATTATTTCTATGCAAGTGGTACCACACGCATCAAACGATTCTATTTTAAAAATAGCAACAAAATATATTGTAATGAAAAGCAAATACAACGCAAAAGCATTCCTATCAAATTATTGCCATATGTGTCCAATTCTGCAATATTCAAAAATACTTCACCTATTCATTGAAAAATACATTTATGACCGTAAATATATCCAATAAATTTCGAAAAACTTACAGTTTGGTTTGTATTTTGGGCTGGCGCAAACATAGGTCCGTATTTCTATGAGAAAGCGATGAGCACTATAAGCCAATGATTACAAAATTCTTTTTGCCTGAATTAGATGATCTAGCCACCAGCGGCAAATGGTTTCAACAGAACAATGCTACGTGTCACACAGCTCATGTCACGTTAGATATCATGCACAAGCGATTTGAAGATATGTTAATTTTACGTGGAGGTGACCTTAGCTAGCTTGAGGAGTTCTCAAACCTAACATAACCCATGTCATCAATAAAACTTGGCCTGATATCATGGAAAATTTGACATTTTGAATGCGATCCAGCCAGACAAAAGTCTGTCATGGTCTTCTAAACAATGTTATATTCCACACATAATTGCTATTTCAAATGAATAAAAAATATCAGTGTTATCCAACACACACTTTCCTTTATTTAAACTAAATAGGAAGCTTTTGGAAATGAGACTTTATAGCTTTGTGAATGAATATTCATTAGATTGGACGATGGATAGTCACCGGCAGCATATTCACTTCTGACATGAGACCATTAGACCCACTGGGCCAATTAAAACTTTATATTTAAAAATGCAATAAAACAGAAAACGGTTTGCAATTTTGCCAAATTATGTTTTTTTTGTTGTGAAGATGTTCAAGATACAGACTATAAAGATACAGGTCCTGATGTGTTACCTACTGGAATATAGCCGAGAATTGCATAGAATCTAAAAATCATGTAACTTAATTCCAAACTCATGGAGTATACTTTCTTTTTAATTGTATTTGAATAATATTACTCATACGCATCATATTACATGTACTGGAATAGTTACCCTGAAAAGTATGCAATAAAAAAACATCGATTTTGTCATGTATGAAACTAATGGAATTAAATATAACTCACACGTCACATATGTTCTCTGCATTATGAATTTTACATACATATACATATTTTACATACACATATGGCCAAAAAAAATAGGTGTAAAATTTTTTTTTTCTTTCAACTTATTAAAAAATTAAAAAAATTACAACCAGGCTAAAATTACCAAATAAATAGACTGGTATTATTGTTGCAGAGAGAAAAAAGGGGAATTCCACAAAAAATAAGCTTGTCTCAGATAAATAGTGTGGCATTTTTCCTTTAAGTACGAATTTTACTTGGACAAAATAATAGGTGTGTGATTTGTAATTTAGTTAAAATTTGATTTATTGTCAAAAAAATTAGAAAAAAAAGAAAGAAAGTAAGTGAAATAATATTAATTGAAAATAAATTAAACATTATTTCAGAAATAATTAATTTTTAAGATGGGTCGAGGGCGCCTTTGCAGTAATGAAGAAAGACTCCTCGTTCTTAAACTTCGCGACCAAAGTAAAATCTACAAATTCATTGCAGATGCTTTAAATCGGTCTGAGAATTTTGTAACCAACGCTTTAAAAGAAAAAAATAAAGTTGAAAAAAATAAGTTGAGTAGTATGAGTATGACATTAAAATAAGTATAAATGCGTATAAGTATAAGAAATTATAAGTATGATTCGAATCTACTCATCGTTTTGAATACTCATTGCTGATCTCTGGTATGTATGTATGTATTCAAAAGCTTCGATACCCTATTTATAGTTCGAATTCTCTGCTTAGCTATATATGGGCTTGTTATAAAGCACTACAACATGAAGGCTCGAAAGTTCTGTACCGAGATGTTGTTTGAAATTTTTAAGTAGATAAGAAATCGGGCACCTTAGTAAATCGAACTTCAATTCATCGCTTGTGGCAATTGCAAAAGCGGATGAGTGAACTGGAGCACTTTATTATTAAAACAATATTTTCCTCCTACCTTTTATGACTTTTTTACTTGATAATTCAGCTCTCTTCTCCTTTGATTGTATTTGATTTTTGAAAACAAACTTCAAACATTGCCACACCCACTTTCTTAAAAAATAAACACCATGGCTATCCATGGTACTGTCTTTGCGCTTGATTTCCCCTCCGCAGACAACTGTTTACACTGTTCTCTTGTGAAACGTGTAAAACGTTGTACTAGGCTTTATTGCAATAAATTATAGCCCAACACTGCATTGAAACATCATCACCGACTCTTATTTTGGTGAAGTATGATATTCTGTATATCATTATGTGGCTCAAAGACAGATAGTGATACTAGGAACGGGGGTGTATGAAATCCATGACAAAACTCGGTAGTATATTTTTTTTTGCATAGCAAATACAACAGCTGACATTACGCATGGTTATTAACATAATTTTGGTACTTAGATATAAATATAAAAGGTTTATAACTCTGGTTAAAGCAACTCTTATAGAGAGGACTAATTAAAGTTTTTAATTTTATGACGGATGATGTTTTCATTGAATCATCATTATATTAATGAACTTGCAATGAAACGTAAATAACTACAGTTTCAATTAAGTAGAAATGCCGTTTTATTAACACGTTAAAGCATTGCAATTACCGTTAAACCTACACAAATAAATTTTTTAAATGTTTCGCAGCAAAAAGAAAAAAAAAGCATTGCCAGTGTTAAGTTAATCAAAACGCACTTTATCACTTGAATGAATTTAATTTATGAAGTTCATGTTTTAGCATTTAATTATGAATGTTTGTTTATATCTACTTATTATGCATAATATATGTACATGCTTTTATGCAAGTATTATTAAATTAAACATTTTTCCCAATTAAATTATTCTGTTCATTGCAGTTTTTAAATAATTATTACGCTCTCGCATAGAAGTTAATATGCAAAGTAAGCCTTTTTCTATCGGGTGGGCCAACTATCGGTTTAAATTTCAACTATTGGTTATTTCCAATCTGGCAATACTTATGTCATTCTATTCTGTCAGAAAATTCAGTATATTGTCCCCACTGAACGTAATAAAGCGATTTACGCTTGAGCAAAGTTGGGATTTATAGGGCCATCGAGAAACTACACAATGATGTCGATTTTGTCAAAATTGTCAAGCAAATTTACCGTATTTGGGGCTCATAAAATCCACACATGGTCTTATAGCAGCCTATGTACCCCTTCCAAGTGACAGTTTGATAAGGTTTGTGGAGCGAAGGCATCATTAGCCCATATTTCTTTGAAAAAGAGGACGACGCAATCATTACGGCCAACGGAGACACCTATTGCACCATGGTAACCGTTTTTTTTGTACCCGTTCTTCATGGTATTAATGTGAACGATGTTTGCTTTCAACAGGATCGTGCAACATGCCACACATCTCATGCTAAAAACGATTTATTGCGTCAAACGTTTGATGGCCGTTTACTTACTTACTTACTTACTTACTTAATTGGCCATTAACACCCCATTTAACGGATTTCGGCATGCCGCAACACATCGTTCCAGGCGCCTCTGCTTCGTGTGCGCCTACGCCAGTTGGTCACGATGACAAGGCTTCCCCAATTTGGTCCTTCCGACGGATGCAAGGTCGTCCTCTTCGCCGACTTCCGCAGATTCCCGTATCAAACACCCGTCTCGCCGGAGCATCTTCCTCTATTCGAACGACATGGCCGAGCCAGCGCAGCCGCTGGATATTAAAACGCTGTACAACGTCTATGTCGTTGAGGAGCTCATACAGCTCACTGTTGGATCGGAAACGGAAATCGTCGCCAACTCGCACTGGACCGAAGATCTTGCGTAGTACTTTTCTCTCGAACACTCTCAAGGGCGCTGCATCTGTACTCAATAGGGTCCATGCCTCTGCGCCATAGAGAAGCACAGGAAGGATGAGTGTCTTGTAAAGTGTTAGTTTTGTCGCACGAGAGAGGTCTCTACTACTGAATTGCCTATTGAGACCATAGTAGCACCTGTTGGCAAGGGTAATCCTGCAGTTGATCTCCAGACTGACATCATTTCTGGTGGTAACGGAGGAGCCAAGATAGATGAATTCCTTGACCGTATCAAAAGTATAGTTATCAGCCGTAATCTGAGAAACAATACGCCGCGCGTCTCTACTTGTCGATAACATATACTTTGTTTTGCCCTCATGTACTGCCAGACCCATCTTACTAGACCGTTTAATGATGGCCGTTTAATTAGCCGAAATAGTGATGGCAATTGGATGCCAAGTAGCTAAGATTTGACACCGTTGGACTCTTTTCTGTGGGGCGCCGTTAAAGAAAAATGTTATGCCGACAAACCAGAGACAATTAAGCATTTGAAGGGCAACATTTTCATTACAAATCGTTTTTGTTTGATTGCATATTTAAATTTAAACTTTTAAACGGCCCACCCTTTATATAGAAATGATTGGAATGTTGTTACATGTGCATATAAGTGTTAAAATTAATTAATTTTTTATGGTTCACACATGTACATAATTTGTAATAAATTTAATAAATTTAACTGAATTAATTACAACAGCCACTAGAATGATTAAATATTAAATATGTTTGGTTGCAATTGAATTTCATTATTTGGGACATTTTTTTTAATAGACACTATGCAACGGTCGCCGTAGTAAAGTAGATAGTGTGTTGGCTTATTAGATGTCAGGCCATGATGAGTCAAACCCTAGGTTAGCCATCCCGAACATAACGAAAAATTAAAAAATATTTCTTCGCCAATTTGTTAGCAGATTTCTGGCAAAAACTCTGAGAGTAAATAAAATTGCCATGAAAAGTTTCTCAAAAAATTTGCTGTTCGGAGTTGAATTTAAACTGTAGGTCCCGCCACTCATGTATGAAATTGGCACATACAACATAAGTGGTGTGAGAAGCTAGGTTGTGATCCTAACTGAAGGGTTGTAAAGACCTGTAATGTATGTATGTATGTATTACAATAAGCCACTGACTCTTTAGTTTTCTCTCTGTCTCTGTCTCTGTCTCTGTCGCATTTTCTTTCTGTCTTCACATGTTATTGTACTTTTTATAGTACGATTTACACTGCAATTTTCATTGACACAACAGTTGCCAACAACTTAATTGGTTTGAATGAATTTCAAACTGTAACATTGACACTCTTCTCAACCATTTATTCATTGAATGGATGTACAATCAACCCTCCTATAACGCGGTACTCTCAGAACGCGGTTTCCATTTTAAGCGGAGCTGAAATTGCGACAGCCTTCCTATAACGCGGTACTCTTACAGCGCGGTTTCCGGTCAACAACATCAAATAAATTTGTATTTCAAAGTTTTATTGGTTCTTGACAACGCCGTAGCATAGAACTGGATCAGATCAATGTGAAACTTGTCTTCTTTCTTCCTAACTGCACGTCATTAATTTAACCTTTGGACCAAGGAGTCATTCAAACTTTAAAAATGTACTACACACGCCAACTTTTTCAAATTTTTTAAATTTATTTATTTTTTCTTATTTTTGTTTGAAAACGGTCTTTTAGATTAGTTTTTGTTTCATTTTTTATCAATCCAATACAAATAATTTATAATGTATCTTGTGTTATTTATTTATTGGTCTCCATATAACGCGGAACGAATGATGTGATTTGTACTAATTACGAGTTTCTTATAACGCGGTTTCCATACAACGCGGTAGACGGTTTCCATAGAACGCTCTTCGAATTAGACTGGTTTGTTCGGTTAAATCCGAGTTTCTTATAGCGCGGTTTCTATACAACGCGGTACGCACTCACCGCGTTATTGGAGGGTTGACTGTATAGTGATGTGTAAGTATATTTAGTCCTGAAAACTATCATAAGAATATAAAATCACTATTGTTGCTGTTGCTATTGCCATTGACGTTTATTTTGTGGGCAATAAAAAAAGTTCGTCCTTTTTTATTCTGTTTTTATTGAAAAGCACCTACAATTGTGCTTTACCATGTCTGCCACCACATGCAGGACATTGTTTTGCAGTTTAAAAGTGATTGCAAGTCAATATACATATGTATGTATACATGAGAAAAAGGAAGTCAAACAAATGACAGCAAGTTGAAAATAAATAAAATACAATAAAACCTCATTGGCATTAGTTTACAATTCCTATACGGACTACAAAGTGTAGTCCTGTATTACAAAGTATTTTTCAGCTTAACTAACTATAAACTGCTGTGGTCAAAGATTTCATGGACCTAACTTATTACATTTACGCAGGTAAACCATTGCAGTTGATCTTATCCCTCTTTTAGAACCAGTTACGAAAAATTTGAAGTCGCCATAGTCTACTACGTAGAGTCCTCATGCTCGGTTCAAACCTCGAGTGAAACATTTCCAACAAAACAAAATATGAAAAAATGTTTCTACAGTGACTTCCTCTAAGCAGATTTCCAGCAAAAAGTCTGAATGCAAATAGAATTGCCATGAAAAGATTCTCAAAAAAAAAAAAAAAAAACTGTTGTTCGGAGACGACTTTAAACTATAGGTGCCACTACTCATGTATATAAGCCACACCCACAACATAAGTAATGTGAGGAGCTTGGTTGTAATTCTGACTGAAGGATTGTAATGACCAATTATGAATAGCAATTTGAGTGAACTTTTTATAAACGTGGATGATAGGACACTAGAAACTATGCCGTAATCCTGACTACGGCAGTGTAATGACCAATTATGTATGGATTCCAAGACATCAAAGAAGTAGACATCGCGAATGTCTTTAAGAAGTGTTTATAATTTAATAAATTAAAATAAATTTAAATTTTTTAATATTGTGTTATAAGGCTCAATGTGGCGGTTTTCATAATGAAGGAATGTCGCACATATGTTCAATTCTTAAAGATGGAGAAGCGGTTAATGCCTGCTACTGTTAAAAAAATAAGAGAAATTTTAAATAACTAGCCTTGCTTCGAAGTTACTTTATATGCTCGGAGTTGATGTAAAACTCTTATAGAGATTTATTTTCTGAATTTGGACAACAATTTAAATAAAATGGATTTTTTCTTTTTATTTCTATTGTCATCCTTAGTCTTTTGTTTTTCTTGCTCAGCATTGAGTTTTGATGGAATTGTGCCATAACAAAATCTTCGCTCGTACACATAAGCCAGATAGTGCCACTGCAATGTAATGTCATGCAAATCAATACTACTAACCATACAGTACGCCTTCGCATATGGTAAAGGTTCCTTCAACATATTGGGACACATACTCTTCACTGTTGTGCCATGTGGTTGTAACTGACGTACATATGTAAGCATAGGAAATTTGTACTTACAAAAGGAGAGTGTTCAAATTTAATTAAATTATTTTAATTAAATTTTCTATGCATACACATTTATACATATTCTCTACCTCGTTCTGAGTGTACTACATGTGTGTATAAAGTTGAATTCACAGCTGAATAGTTTATCAATATTAGTTATGTATGTGTGTGAAGATAAATTCGAAATTGAAAATCCAATATGCAATCCATAAATTTTGGCAGTGCCACATTTCGCATTAACACAGCAAAATTTGCTCTTAACAGAAAAAAATTTGCCTTTAACAGAGCACTGTTTGCTGTTTAACAGTATCCATCTGAACAAGCCCACATGTTTAGAAAACAATTTTAGGACAAACATTAGGTCTATGAGTACCATATCTTGCGCAGAGGAAGGTTTAAAAGCCTCTTAATATAATCAGCAAAAAAGTCCCATATAAAGTGATATGGTATTGTGAGAATTGGCTTTGAAACTATAAATTTTTTGATTGAAAATTCTCTAGAGGATCAGTGGCCATTTTGGAGCATATAACAAATACTATTTTAATTCAACAGAGATATCTGACTTTACTTAGTTGGTTATTACAACCCTTTGGTTAGGTTAACGACCTAGCTTCTCACATGGTTGGAACCGAGGCCTACCTCCTTCAAACTTGATCATTATGTGGACAGTCATGCAGCAATCAAAGCTCTGAGATCCCACCTCGTCAAATCAAATGGCGTCAGGAGTTGTGTGGCCTCTTTACATCATATACGTCGGTACAACAGCCGCCTCTACTGGGTTCCGGGCCACTGTAACATAGAGAGAAACGAAAGGCCACGGAAGGTATCGAAGATGTCTGAGAAGGATTCAATAGAGGAGGTATATGTAATCCTACAAGAATACTTTTTCAAATTTGAAAAAGCAGCGTGGAATTCAACAAACCATATGTGATCCAACATACCTGGTAGCCTGAAACTGCTGTGTCCAATCGTGGACCATTCGTGTTTGACAAGAGAACGGTTCGCACTCTAACAGGATACTTCACACTGGGTAAAATACATACATAATTGGTCATTACAACACTTCAGTCAGGATTACGACCTAGTTTCTCACACCACTTATGTTGTGTGGGTTAATTTTATACATGAGTGGTGGGACCTTCAGTTTAAAGTCGACTCCGAACGACAGATTTTTGAAAAACTTTTCATGGCAATTTTATTTACTCTCAGAGTTTTTGGGTAACACAATGGGTTATATGCACTACTGAGTAAAGGTGCCTGTGAACGACAAGCTACACACCAACTTTACCTGTCCTAACTATCGAAACAAATTGAAATTATTGGCGACGAATACATGCTTAAGGGTAATTTGTGCTGTCTGTACTACAAATTCTTATAAGAACTTTAAAGTATTAATTTTATTTTAAATAAATAAATATATAACGTATCACTTAGAATCTTTAGATAAGACGGAGAAACAAGTTGGTTGTGTATTAAAAAATCCGTGATAGTTTTGGTGAAATTTATTACAATTATTCAGTTGGAAGGGTGACCTAATAGTCTAGTGGGTAGTATACTAGACTATTAAAGTAAGGGTCATGGTCATGTGACACTGCACCGATCATAAAGTTATTGAGCTCGTATATAATTGAATAGAATTTGTAATTGTATTGTAATTAATAATTTAATTAATAAATAAATAAAAAAATAAATTAAATTGAGAACTACTTACAACATTACTCCTGCGGAAATCTGCTAATCCATATAAGAAATCGTATCCAATTAAATTTGGTTTTTTTGTTGCACTTTAACTGTTATTAAAACAGCTTTTGCAGGAACTGTGATGCAATTTTAGTTTACATTGAAAGTTAAACACTTTTTGTTTTTATTATTTTTAAGCTAAATTTTAATAAATTTCCAAATAAGACCGGCTTTTTAAAGATTTTTTATGTTTTAAATAAACTTTTTATGTTTTTTATTTCAGATTTTTTACATATAGGGCTATCAATTTCGTTGTTTCAAGAGTATGGTACTGGAATTCGACATCTGTCAAACTAAGTTGTGAAACCAATTTTTTTCTTTTCAGTTGAAAGTCTGACATTGACGAAAATGGATCGCTTAACTATCACATAACGCATAAAAATTATCAAAACCTACTACAAAAATGGTGATTCGTTTCGATTACGTATCGAACAAAATTTTCTTCAGCGACGAAGCACATTTCACACTCGGTGGGTATGTTAATAAACAATATTGTCGTATTTGGGGTTCTGAGAATCCTCAAGTAATTGAAGAGAGGCAATTACATCCAGAAATAGTCACTGTTTGGTGCGCTCTTTGGTCCGAAGGTGTGATTGGACCTTACTTCTTCGAAAACGACGATGGAACGACTGTCACCGTCAATTCGGAGCGTTATGGTCATATGATAACCGACTTTTTTTTTGCCTGGTATTGAAGAATACGACTTGGAGGATATGTGGTTTCAACAAGACGGTGCCACATGCGACACAACTCGAGCGAATATGGCTTTATTGCATAAGACATTTCCTGGCCGCGTAATTTCACGTCGTGGCGATATCAAATGGACACCAAGATCATGCAATTTGACACCATTAGACTTTTTTTGTGGGGCTACGTGAAAGACCGTGTTTATGTAGATAAACCTTCAACTCTTGAGCACTTAAAAACCAACATTCGTCAAGTTATGGCTGAGATACCGCCCAATATGTGTCAAAAAGTGGTCGAAAATTAGCTCAAAAGAATCAATGCTTGCAACACATCTCGTGGAGATCATTTAACTGATGTAGTGTTTCACACATAATGTCAACGTTCAAACTTTACAATAAAAAATAAATATCATGAAAAAAAATATTTTATATGTGTTTTATTTACGTTTACTTTTGAAACCACGAAATGGATAACCCTATACATACGCTTGGAATTATGATTAAAATTTGTTTTTTTATGCTTTAATTTAATGTAAATTGCTTTTATAGAAAATCCAAATTCAAAATCTATCTATGAAAACAGTTTAATGGTTAGTTTTCTATGAAATTTTTTTTTTTCGATTTAGTTTGAGATTTTATGACATTTCGTTTCTTAATTATTTGAAATTATTTTTTTATAAATAATTTTTTTTTAATTTTTATTTTAATTTCTTTTTATTTTTTTATATTTTTTTCTGTTGCTTATTTTTATTCTTTTAATTAATTTTTTATGTTTTTTATTTAAATTTATTTTTATTTTATTATTTTTTACTTTATTTATTGATTAATTTAATGATTTTAATATGAAAAATAATTTTTTTGTAGGATTTTTATTAAATTTTTCTCAATATTTCGAAAGGAAATGGATGATGATAAATATTTTATGTGACTTTAATTTTTTTGTTGCTTCTTATGTCAATCGTTTAAACATTTTTATTTCATCTTTTTACTGGTTTCTTCCTTTTTTTAATTTTCTCAATAATTTGATTTTTCAACACAATTTCCCTTTACTCACTTCAATTCTTAATATTTTTCCATTATGTTGCATTATTGCTTAAATTTTGTTGTTGTTGCTGATGTTTGAAAATCAATTTATTATGGCCATCATAATGTGTAGAAAAGCAAGACTAAGTTGCAAGGAGTCTAAAAGAGAAAAATAATCTTGTTATTTACTGGTTATTTCATTTATCGTATCAAAGCCACATAAGCAGCATAAGCAGCATATTGTGGCAAAATTTAAGAGCTCAACATTTAACATTTGAACATGTCGGCGTGTGGTTAAATGGAGGACAAGAAAAACTGGTATCTAAACATTAAAACATTTATATTAAAAGATTTTACAGAGAGAGAGAGAGAGAGAGAGAGAAAGAGTTAGCGGGACAAAGAGATATTGAACCTGAAGAAGCTTATGCTATAAACATAATTAACGCAACGCAGCATGCACAATAATTTTGCAATTGCAGTAAGCTGCTTGCGTATTAATTATAATAAAGACAGCAGAAGCAAAGCATAA
This sequence comes from Sarcophaga subvicina, assembly GCA_936449025.2. Taxonomy (NCBI): domain Eukaryota; kingdom Metazoa; phylum Arthropoda; class Insecta; order Diptera; family Sarcophagidae; genus Sarcophaga; species Sarcophaga subvicina. The sequence continues at coordinate 30,292,899 of OW388084.2, forward strand.
GCAAAGCATAAGCAAAACAAATAAGAAATAAACATTTCATTAATGCTTTATCAATGGTGCCACTAAACCATTTTTCCTCGGCGTTATATTTCATACATCGCGTTTTTAAAGCCTTTATTTCACGCATTTTATTGTTTTCACAGCACAAATCCTCTCATTGTGAGCACTAATTCTCTCAATGCTGCGTATAAAAATAGAAAATAGCTGAAAAGCAAAGCATGGGAATCGTTGCCTGTTGTCGCGCTGCCTTTAAAATAATCACTTCCATATACAGCCATGTATTCTATTTTTGAAAGATTGCTGCGTTTGCTGTGTTGCGTTTATTGTGTTTAAGGCACAACAAAAACCCCAACACCACAAACAGAGATAAAAAATCAGTCAGCAGTATCCAAACAAAACGGCCACAGCACGCTGATTGGAGCTTTATATGAACAAAAGATATTTCGAAGAAATAAAATGCACACTTGCAACACATAGCTTCAAAGCAACAGCAACGTTGTCTATAAGTTTGGCTGATGACTGAAAGAGAACAAAAAATCAATAAAGAAAGCACACAAATACAAATGCCAGATAACAACACATGGTTTAGCTCTTGCAAGTCTTAAGCGAAAAAAAATCAACATCAACAAAAGAATTGAAGAAAAATAAAAATGTTTGTTACGAGGGTACAAAAAACCGGTAACTGAATTTGCCACTTTAAACCTGACAATGTTTTCATAAGAAGAACCCTTTTTTCCACTCTTTTCTTCTCTCAAACACTCTCATATTTTAATTCCTTTAATTCAAACACTCATTCTATTAATTTATTATTGTTGTTTTCTTTTAACATTTTTTTTCTCGATTCATAAACAAACATTTTATTGTTGTTGTATGCTTTACTACCACTACACAACCACACTCAGTTATGCATGTAAAGTTTACATTGTAAACATAAACTTGACTCTCACAGTGAGAAGGAAAGAAAGAAAAATACCGGTTGTTTGCAAGAGCGAAATAATAAATAAAATGCCGCCTTTTAAAATCTTTACTGCATTAGAATGGAAAAAACCGTTACAGTAACTAAGCCGCACGAAGAGCTCAGCGAAACTAAATGTCATACGGCTGAAACAGTATAAAAACATTATTTAGTTGTGTCAATATTGCAACAACATGTTGCTGTTAACGAGATGCAAAAGTTGTTTTATTGATTCTAAGTGATGTCGCTAACGTTAGGGTTTGAAATTAATTCATACAAGAAACAAAGCAAGAGACTTATTGCACATGTTTTATTTGAAGTAAAACTTGAAACATAATTATGCATGCTTCACTGTGATATGTTACTTTAACATGCTTCTGTTCACAAGATGCTAAAGATGATGTGTGAAAGACAACATTACTGCTTAAAACGAAATGTTTTAAGATAAGCAGGTAAAGTAAGTCTGATATGACATACGTATCAGCATTTCCTCATACTGAAAATTATTTATTAAGTGAGGCATGCAAAGGTACGGAGCATGAAATAATTTTGGAACAAAATTTAAGAGAGAAAGCAATACTTAATACTTAATACTTAAGACTTAATGATTCTAGTCCTAATCTGTAGATTGATGTATCTGTGTATTTAGGGGAGAAAAACAAACAAAGATTATTAACAATCCAAACAAAAACGCAATATTCCAACGCCAAATAGTGTTGCCTATACAATTACGCAACATGTTGCTGATAACATGATGCATAATTTGTTTTCTGGATTGTTATTGCTGACTGCAACATTATTGTTCAAAAAAATGGTTCACACTATAAACAAGACTTAGCAAACATGTAAAATGGCATGTTGATGGCATATGCCATCGAATAATTGTTTGAATAATAAGGCGTATATTGAAGCCAACCTAGAGACATAAATAAAAATGTTTCACTGTGATATGTTGCTCTTAACATGTTGCCGATCACATGATGCCAAAGCCAATCTGTGGATTCTACAACATTATTGTTAAAAAATGAATTGTTGTAAGAAAAGGAGTGCAGTAAACCCATGAGACACGTGTCAGTGACAAAATTGTTAGTAAGGTATGCCATTTCATCATGAATAGATTAGCATACGAATATTGATTCCGAATTATTCAATTTTGTTATCAAATTTTTGTGCTATGTGGAGAAATATTTTTTGCATATTACGAACAGGCTATCACATGAATACAGTAAGAGAAGAGCAGCCTTGCTAATGCATCATTTGATCGTTCTTTTTCCAGAATGATGAAAAACGGTTTGTTACATTCAAAGGAGCAAGGCATAGTCCTATGACCACTGATTTTTTAGTCCATTTGGAGAACAGGGCTTAGAAATCTGTTGTGAGAAGTCACCAAAGAAATATTTTTTTGTATTTCGTTTTGTTAAAGATGTCTGACCTGGAGTTTGAACCATGGCACACGTCTAATAAACCAACACACTACGTACTAGACTACGCCGACTTTATCGCAAATATTAAATATGAATAACACCTAAGATTTTGACAATACTGTAGTTCTTGTGCCCCCAGGGTTTCGTGGCGTTTAATCGTATTATTATCTTATATTGAAAATGCTATTTTAAAGTTGAAAAGTTAAATCTGGTTTAAAACACGCATATACATATCAGCCTTATGATTATTATCGCTCTCTCCCACAAAATTTGTTTTTCAAAACACCCCCTTAATTATTTTATACTCCATATTTTTGCTTGCCTCCATTGAGTAAATAATTTTCATTTCTGTCAATCACTGGATCAACAGGCTTTTTACAAAAAGGAGAACAAGACGTCGAACCAAAAGTCAATCGATTTAAAAGGTATTCTAATGGCAGCACATTACTTCAACTTGCAGCAGAATAAAAACATAACTGAATATCAGAAAAATATCCAAGGTACAGCCAAAGCAGGCTAATTTTTTAATTTTCCACACTCTTATAAGTGCCTTCTCCTTTTTATGTCATTTCATTTAAAGTGCAAATGTCTTGTCAATGTATATGTTTAATAGAAATGTGATTTTGTTCTTCCTATCTTGCTAACTTTCTCTGCTTCTCTAGCGTTTCCTCTATATGAGTTAGTCTATCGTTTTAATATGAATTAATGCAATTCATTGGCTTGGAAACCCAACACAAATGGAAGACCAACAATGATAAGTAACGTTAAATACATACACACGTGTAAACGCATACAGTAAAAGCTTGTTATCCATGATAGTTATGTTAAGAAAATTAAACGTTTTAAAGAAATTCTGTTTTATTTAACACAGCAATTGAGGACTAATTTGAGGATGAATTCAGGCAGTAAGTTATTGTACTGATTCTTTAATTTAAATTTGACTGTGTGTATTTTATAATTGCTTTGCGATACAATTATCGATATATTCAATATCGATAGATTTCAATTAGATATTAACAAATCGCACTACAAGTGAAACAGACGAAAGAATGTAATAAATATTCCAGGAGATATCTCCTACTCATACAGTACATTGTGCTATAATAACAGAAAGATATTTATTGGAGAAAGGAAAGAAGTATAGTGAGCGACAAATTTAATTTTTGAAAATTGCTTTGCAGTTCTCAATTTCTTTTTCTATACTCTATTCTGTCACAAAATTCAGTATTATCTCCACTGAATGTAATGCATCGGTTTACGCTTGAGCAACGTTGTAATTTATTGGAAATTTGGGCACCCCCGAAACAACACGGATGATGCCCATTTTCATCTTGGTGGGTACGTCAATAAGCAAAATTGCCATATTTGGGGCTCAGAAAACCCACATATGGTTTCACAGAAGCCAATGCACCCATTGCGAGTGACTGTCTAGTGCGACTTATGGAGCGAAGGCATCATTGGCCCATATTTTTTTGAAACAGAGAACGATGCAACAATTACGGTCAGTGGAGACACCTATCGCATCATGATAACCGATTTTTTTTGAACTCGCTCAACATGGTACTGATGTGAACGATGTTTGATTTCAACACGATGCTGTAACTTGCCACACATCCCATCAACAATCGATGTATTGCTTCAAACGTTTAGTGGCTGTTTAATTAGCCTAAATGGTGATGTCAATTGGCCGCCAAGAAACTGCGAATTGACACCGTTGGACTACCCCATATAACCGAAAAAATGCTCGAAAATTGGTCAAATAGAATGAGGTACTATCAGGCCAGCCGCGGTAGCCATATAAATGATATAATATTACATTTCTAATTGAAACAATTGCACTTCGCAACAAAAGGAATAAATTTGGCATAATTTCAAACCGTTTTTGTTTCATTTCATTTTTAAATTAAAAATTTTAAACCTTGAATTTTAACAAACTACCTGCCGGTCAGATAATCGGGACACCCTGTGCCTAAAGAGTTGTTTAAACGATTCTTTATTGCTGTAAATATTTTATTCTTTAGAGGCTTGGTACCACCTTCAATAAGTTCGCTTTAACCATTTTAAATACATACCTACATATATATATATAATTAGTTATTACAACCCTTAAGTCAGGATTAAACCCTAACTTCATTCACCACTTATGTTGTGTGGGTTAATTTTATACATGAGTGGGCCACTCCGGAGTCGACTCCGAACGACAGATTTTTCAGTAAATTTTCATGGCAAAGACTGCTGAGAGGAAGTCGCTGAAGTCTTATTTCGATTTTTTTTGGAGATGTCCGATCTGTTGTTTGAACCAGCCCTTCTGCTTGTTCCAGTCTCTATACTATGTTAGCAAGGCCCCTTGATCTGCGAGGACCCTACTGACTGTAGTCCATAGTTGCACTTGCATTATATTTCTGCGGTTTCCTTAAGATATGCCCCGTCTATATACCCTAGTGGTGTACGATATCTAATGCTGTTGACCTATGGTACGTGGCAGACTACAACACGTGTTCAATGTATCAAATCTGCACGGTGGATTCGACCATACGAAGATTATGTGAAAATGAAGCAAAATATTTTATCCAACGGATCTAGGAAGAGTAACTTAAAATATTCATTTAATCAGGGAAAAGTTTCTTGTTTAATGGACTTTAATTTCTTTACTTTGTTTTAATTTTATTAATCAAGCAAATGAGTTGCTCCTACCTCACTACAAATAACCTACAAACTTACAAACCCATTCAATGAACGTACGTATGAATTTCCACATCAACACACACAGAGAATATTTAACGTGCATCACATCTAATAACATCGCTGCTTCGCAATGTTATTAAAGTAGCATCGTCCTCCGATGTTAATTGAAAATGTTTATTCAGTATGCTTTGAAATTGAAATTTCCCATTTCAAATCATATTCCTAAGGCCAAGCAAACAATAGCCATCAAACCATGAAGAGATTTGTTGAGATGACAACATACGCTATGCTTTGTTTAAGACGATCAAATTGAAATACTTCACTACAATGTTGTGCTCTCATTAATTTATATCACATACGTATCATATGTGTGTATACACATATATCACACCTACATACATATACAAATGTGAATACAGATGATAATGACACATACACATAGGTTAGTTAAAATGGTGCACTCACCATGAAGGTAGAGGTCTCACTAAGACCAGCATTTAGGCCTATTGTGGTATCAGAATCAATATTTAATCCGGGGATCAGACATTCCCTAGAGGACACACCAACTCGAGTCCAGAATAAATCTTAATACTGTAGCAAACTTTATCTTAAAGAGCACGGTCAAGGATGTCATAAACATTCGTTTTTTAGGACAAGAGTAGAGCATTGGCTCCTGGGGGTGAAACACAGTCTCTTCCTTCTCCTCAGATCTACAGATCCTGCAGAAATCTTTCGACGGAATGCCAAGTCTTTCAGCGTGCCTACTAAAAGGACAGTGGTCGATGTGAGTTGCTGTTGTGCGATGGATGGCCATGCAGTTTAAGAATAGAAGTGCGCTGATAGGTGTACTGGTCGCAGTAGTCTAGTAGGTAATGTGTTGGGTTATTAGACGTAAAGCTAGGGTTCGAGCCCCAGGCCAGACATCAAAACAAAATACAAAAAGTATTTATTCGGCGACTTCCGCTCAGCAGATTTCTGGTAAAAACTCTGAGAGTAAATAAAAATTGCCATGAAAAGTTTCTCAAAAATCTGTCGTTCGGAGTCGACTTTAAACTGTAGGTCCCGCCACTCATATATAAAATTAACACACACAACATAAGTGGTGTGGGAAACTAGATCGTAATCCTAACTGAAGGGTTGTATTGACCAATTATGTATGTATGTACGTATGGTTGATGTCCTGGGGAGTCTAGCGACATTGTGCGTACCCTGTAGCTGTCAACAAGATTAAGTTTTCCTGTAAAATGGGTGGATAATATCCAAATTAACTGAGGCCGATTGCATATACCCTGTAACACGTTAGCACAGTCGCCGTATTCTAGAAGGTAGTATGTTGGCTTATTAGACGTGATACCACAGTTCAAACCCCAGGTCAAATAACTCCAACAAAGCGATATATGAACAAATATTTCTCCGGGGACTTTCACTCACAACATTTCTGATAAAAACTCTAAGAGCATTTGAAATTGCCATGAAAAGTTTCTGAAAACTTCGACTGCAGTTCGGAGTCGACTACAAACTGTAGGTCCCGCCACTCATGTATAAAATTAACACACACAACATAAATGGTGTGAGAAACTAGGTTGTAACCCTGACAGAAGGTTTGTAATGACCAATTATGTACGTACATACATATGAAACATATTGGTGAGTTCACTCCCTTGGAACCCATATAAGAGTTACCTATTAATGATTCTCAGCGACTAGGGCGAGCATTGAAAATACGTTCGTTCTAGACTTAATCCAGTCTGGCTGTCGAAGTAAATCAAGCGATTTTCAGGCAAAACCCAATCGCCGCTTTCAAACTATCTGCAATGGTCAGGCAGTCTACAAAAAAGTTTTCTATCAGCACCTTGAAGTCGCCGTAGTCTAAAACTAAACTCTAGGGAAGGGATTTACAAACAAGCAGTAACCAATGGTACGCATCACTGAGAGGTCGTTTGAAATGAAGAGGAGACATATTTTGTTAGCTAACACACTTAGAGAACCGCTGGAGTAAGATTTGTAGAATCCAAAGCCTTGATAATTGGTAATTGGGTTATAAGAGTCGGCTAAAGTGTTACAATGAATACAGTAATGCAGTAGATGGGCTTGTAGATTGATGTGCTCTTTGCTATGTTGTTTATTGGCTTGCAGTTTATTGCAATTCATTTGACTTTCTTTTCCAAAGGACGGAAATGTACGACATTTAAGTAACAAAATTTACATCAACATTATGTGCCATGATCTCCTCACATTCTCCTATGAATACTCGTTGTACGTGTTTATAATAAAAAAACGTATACTCTTGTCACTTACACTTGATGCTATTAAGATGGTAAGTATGTACTCGTATATGTTGGATTTGTATATGTATGTGCGATTATTGGAAATACCAATTTTTAACAATACCTAGCCTATGTATGTAAACTTCATCTCTGTTAAATTTGTTTACTTAACATGAACATTTTCTTTTCTAGTTTTCTCTAATGCCGTTGTGATAGTCAACAAATTTTCGTTACTTACAGTATTCATAGGATTTAGTTTTGTCAATTCCAATAACAACAACAAAAGCAATACATTCAAAGCCGTTGTAATGTAAGGCTTTATATAGGTGAATAGCTTCATACGGATTCGTATACTTATATGCAGATACACCATTCAGTAGTCCTAAGCAATAACAGCCTAAATCGACTTCAGTCAATTTGAGTTATGTATGCTATATGTAATGTATGGTACTAACAAAACTTTATATCTACGCCTCCATTCTATAACGTTCTAAGTGTACTTAGAATGTTTTTAAAGTTCTTGTATTTTTATCTAACTTAAATACCTACTATCCAAGGTTAGTACTATTAGATAGTAGCCCAGATTTTGAAAAATCTTATTCTTGAATTAATAAATATTTTTTTGATAGATATCCTACTCGCATCCCATTAAGCTATTATAAAGGCCTTAAAGGAAATTGTATAAGCTTTCTTTTGAGCAAAAAAAGGGCACATTTTGAAAAAAAATTAAATTAAAAAATAAAAAAAAAATTTTTAAAAATTAAAAAAAATTATTTTTGGAAAGATTGAAGAAATAGCTATCTAATATCCTTTTTTGGACCTAATATCCTTTTGCTAGGACCAATAGGTGAAAAGTTACACACATTTTAAAAAACCCTGTGTGACCAAAATGTCCAACTTTGACCCCCTCTAACTCCGGCAGTTCTCGACTGATAGAGCTAAAAATTTGTGTCTGGCCTACTATACCAATAGTACTAACCTTGCTGCAAATTTTATCCAAATCGGAAGACATCGATTTTAAAAATTGGGGCACTTGACACGAAATTGCCCATATATATATGTACGTATGTATGTATGTATGTATGTATGTATGTATGTATGTATGTATGTATATATGTATTCATGTATAAATATTTTACTCCAAAGAAAAAGAAGAAATTGAATTTAAAAATTATCTCGAGCTCGCCATTCCCTCCCTTTGTTACATTATTCTCCCTTGTTAAAGTGTTATACTATCTTGAAATTCATGAAATTTCTTAAATAAATCGATTAACTTGAAGCCTATATTGATTCCTGCATTACATATGGCTTTAAAGGAATACTAATACTTTAGAAGAACACTAAATATGGCGAATAGGAATGATCGAGAAGACGTATGCTGTAATAGGCTACTGAATGTAATCTTTTTAGAGTGAATTGAACATGAAATTGACATCAAAATGAAATATAAAAAAAATATTTCTGCCAAAAACTCATAGTAAAATAAACCTGCCATGAAAAAGTTTCTCAAAAATCTGTCGTTAAGAGTCGACGTTAAACTGTAGGTCCCGCTACTCACGTATAAAATTAACGCACACAACATGAGTGGTGTGAGAAGATAGGCCGTAATCCTGACTGAAGGGTTGTAATCGCCAATTATGTTATGTATGTATGAATATGAAATTGAAGATCAATATACACGAAATATTAAAGAGTAGCAAGTTACGCTTCATGACTGTGATAAAAATAAAAATCTATTGAAAACAAAACGAAAACAGAATAGTCTTTAATAAGCTTTTCTGTTTTCACTTTTTTATTTTTATTTGAATTTTTTTAGCTTCAATAAAAAATAGTTTTTCGATAACTTATTGCTGTGTGCATAAGTAATAAAAAGTTGTGAAAAGTACGGTAAAGGCAGCATGTTGTGGCATTTTAAACCCACAGAAATAAGTTGGTAAAAACAAATGTAAGCGACCTTATTTACTGATCAGGTTGGCTGATAATCTTATTTAAGATTATTCAACGAGTACACGATTAATGTTTTTGCCAACTAAGTTAGGTTAGGTTGAGTTAGTTACTTGGTTATTACAACACTTCATTCAGGATTACGACCTAGTTTCTCACACCACGTATGTTGTGTGTATTAATTTTATACATGAGTGACAGAACCTAAAGTTAAAAGTCGACTCGGAACGACAGACTTTTAAGAAACTTTTCATGGCAATTTTTTTGGTTTTTTTTTTTTTGACGTTTAACCTAAGATTTGAACCGTGGTCTCACGTCGAATAAGCCAGCACACTAGCTACTAGACTAAGGCCGCCTCAATGATCGTGGCTTACTCACCAAGTTATAACTCCTAGTTGGCATGTCTTAGCTTTCGCGAGAGTTTTATGAAGGTGTGAATTCTGTTCAAATCACCTTTGGCTAGACACTTTCTATGAATAAATTTCGGGTGCACAATAATTCTACTTATTAGGTAGCCAAGTACCCGACAATGACAGCCAAGCTGTTCTGTGGTTTCCTCTACTTCCTCGTTAGTACTGTTTCTGCAGATGCTAGACGCAAATTTAAAAACTATGCCAGTCAATAAATAGAACGCATGGCGAAATACAAAGGGGACCGATAGAGTGCTTTCAACAACAAGGTATCGACATCAATACCTATGCCTTCAAGGCAGATGAGTAAAAGTATGTAACTCTGTACCATCCGCTTGAGGGATAGTAGTTTAGACAACAATTGAGACTATCACGTAGTTCTTCTACTTCGACTTTGAGGATAGTCTGTAATAGTTCGTTTCTTCTCTAATGGTTTTTATTAGTTCCTGATAGATGTTCATTCTTTTTAATACCCTGACGCTTGCAACCCCGACGATCCATGATATTTTCAACAGTTGCCTACAAGCTTGGTGTATCGAATTATCGATGCTACATTGGTGTAGAAGTGGGTTAGAATAACTCATATATTTTGGATACGGCGGACATTTCCAACTCCACGCATAAACTGCTCTTCTATAACTTTAAACACACTTTATAACTTTAAACACCGTGTTATAGACGGCTTAAATATCGCAGTTACAATAAAAGAGTGCACGATTCATCATTGCTGATGCCTACGTACTAAACCCACACCCTATATTCTTCAACCACTCTATCCCCGCGGAACTACCGTAAACTATTACTTCGGAGAGGGCTGGTTAGCTTTAAAGCTTTATCACGTTAACTCGAATTTCGCCTTCGTTCCTCCAATCTTCGGAGTTCCAGCATAACTTCAGCCATTCGGACATTTCCAACTCCACGCATAAACTGCTCTTCTAGTGCGAACGAAAAATTTTATAACTTTAAACACCGTGTTATAGACGGCTTAAATATCGCAGTTACAATAAAAGAGTGCACGATTCATCATTGCTGATGCCTACGTACTAAACCCACACCCTATATTCTTCAACCACTCTATCCCCGCGGGACTACCGTAAACTATTACTTCGGGGAGGGCTGGTTAGCTTTAAAGCTTTATCACGTTAACTCGAATTTCGCCTTCGTTCCTCCAATCTTCGGAGTTCCAGCATAACTTCAGCCATTCTCTGGCTTTGTGGCTCCTAGAATTCAATACCTCTTCCATAAGCTGGTTTGGTCCAAAACGCATTTCCCCGGCCCATTTAAATCTGGGGCAGCATATTAGAATATACTCCACATCTTCCTCTTCACCTATACAGTTTGGGCATATAGGGGAAGTATTATGTCCAAATCTGTGCAGGTACTTCCTGAAGCATCCATTACCAGTTAGGAACTTGGTCACGTAGAAATTCAGCTCGCAATGTTCGTTCTCCATCCAAGGGATTATATTAGGGACAAGGCGTAATGTTCACCTTCCCTTTAAATTGTTCTCCCATCGCGATTGCCATTTGTGCACGAAGGTCCTACGTTCCTCCACCTTTATAGCCGCCGTTTGTCCTGGGTAGTCGAGACGACAAAATTATATCCTCTTCATCAAGTCCGCCAATATATTCATCGGTATTGTTTTCGCCAGAAATCGCCGTAGTCTAGTAGGTAGGTAGCCAGGGTTCGAGCCCCAGGCCAGACATCAAAACAAAATACAAAAGTATTCGCTCGGCGACTTCCTCTCAGCAGATTTCTGGCGAAAACTCTAAGATTAAATATTGCCATGAAAAGTTTCTCAAAAATCTGTCGTTTGGAGTCGACTTTAAACTGTAGGTCCCACCACTCATGTTTAAAGATTAGCGCACACAACATAGGTGGTGAGAGAAACTAGGTCGTAATCCTGACTAAAGGGTTGTAATGACCAATTTTGTATGTGTTGTTTTCGCTAATACTAGTACCGCTTCATCAGACAATGTCCTGAAACCACTCATCTATGTAATCGCACTTAGGCAATACACAGAGGACAGTTTCCTTCACGTCGTCCCCACGTAGAGTGCCTCCGACCGTATTGGGCATGCATATAACATTATCGAGGTTACCACCGTCGATATTATCCTCCTCTTAAATGGGCAGTTATGTATATTAGTGGCTATGGGTAGCTTTGTGTTTATCATGGTTTTATAGATTCGTTGTAGCCGTAGTCTAGTAGGTAGTGTATTGGCTTATTAGACATGAGGCTTGGGGTCAAACCCCATATCAGACATCTCCAAAAAAAAAACGAAATATGAAAAGAATATTTCATCGGTGACAGTCTTTCAGCAGATTTTTGGCAAAAATTCTAAGAATAAATGGAAAATTCCCATGCAAAGTTTCTCAAAAAAATATGTCGTTCGGGTCGACTTTAAACTTTAGGTCCCTGCACTCATTTACAAAATAAACACATTCAACATAAGTGGTGTGAGAAGCTAAGACGTAATCCTGTCTGAAGGATTGTAATGTATGCATGTATGGTTTCATATAAAACCAATCCTGTAGAACAGAAAACTGTCACGATTGTTACAGAAGCGAATACCAAATGGTTTGTAATGATTTTGGCGTACCGAAAGCTATTTGTGATCGTCTAAGGTACGGTAAATTTTGATAAAATCAATGAATAATTTTTTGTGAGTGTAATTCTTATTGTATTAATACTGTAAATACTACTTTTGCAAACAAAAATGAAAGCAAAAAAGAGAAATTGTTGTAAAAATATTTGCTCTTGAGTTCCTGCACTCACTATGTACTTAAGAATTTTTATATCTTCTTATGCAACTTATAAACAAGTCTTGAGTGTGTGTGTGCGTACATGCAGCCATAAACAACACTATTATATGGTAAAATATGGGTGAGTAAAAATAAATACTTATGAATACATATGTTGATTAAAGATTAAATAAAAAAGGAAGAGGAAAAACTATAAAAAATGTGTCTACACAACTGGGTGTTTTAAATGATGATGACGATGATGATGATGACGTTGTCGAAATCGAAGTCAATAGACATTGTATTCTTACTGTTGCTGAAGCTGCTGCTGTTCATAGTGTATGAGTAAATAAAGTTCAGAGTTTATTATACACTTGAGTGGACTTCATATATGTAGGTACACATAAGAATACTTTGTTACATCAGACATTCAGGCATTTTGATATTATTTTTCTGATTGACTTTAAAATAATTTTCGTATTGACTTTTAAACTGTACAAAGTTAAAGGATTAAAAATCACTGAATGGAAGAAATTATTTTCAATTAAAGAATGTAAAATAAACAATTGTTTGAAGTTTTTATATGCAAGTATTCCATTTAAACTTTCTGTTACTTTGGAAGTTTTAAATATGTTTTCAGAAGAATTGCATTCCTTGAAAACTTTTTTAAAATTTTTTAATTTTATTCAATTTTTCTTTTGCATTTACCCTTAGACAAAATGGATTTATAAGAATAAAAATTTATTCTTTTTGATTTTAATGAAAAATACTTTATGAAATATATTTCAATCACAAATTCATTCCTTTTGTATTCAAAAAGTAAAGAAAACTTTTGCTTAAGATTACATTTCTAAAAGGATTAGATAACAATATTCCATGTTAATTATCGCAATTATTATTCATACATACAGCATTTACATACATTCACAACATACATTACATAATTGGTCATTACAGCACTCATACCACCTATGTTTTGTGTGTTAATTTTATTCATGATCGACCTGACTTACAGTTTAAAGTCGAGTCCTAACGACAGATTTATGAGTAGCTTTTCATGGCAATTTAATTTGCTCTCAGTGTTTTTGCTAGAAATTTGAGCTCAGACGCAGACGCATAAGAAATATTTTTTGAACCGTGGCCTCACGTCTAATATGACAACATACTACCTACCAGATTACGGCTACTACAATTGCTCAATCCCAATGTAAATGAAATACAACGCAAGTGCAAATGCGAATGTGCCCAAGTATATTTCAAAACTTCTCGACTATATACAGAACAGGACCAAAGAACTTAGTATGAAAAGCATGGTATCAAACTCTCTTAATTCATCACATAGCCATCAGTCTCGTATAAAATATTAATGCCTAATGGATTGGCCAGTGTGTTGCCTAATGTAAAACTGACTTTCCTTATCCGCAGCATTCATACATGAAATAGTTTCCTTGCAGAATTCTTAAAATATAAACAGTTTCGATATAAAGGCAAACAAACATTACTCCTACTTACACATTCCCACAATCCATTTCAAAATTCCAATAGAATGCAAAACATGATTGGGCACAGTCACTTTATTAATGTGCGTATATGATCAAAAACTTTTAGTCAACTTGAGCTGAATTAGGCAACTAAAATTCAGTTAATCGCGCATCGCAACAACATTTCTAGGCAATTCATTAATTGGAAGCACCAGAGTGTGATATCATGTGTTATGAATGCTCAACTAGAATAACATGATCATGGTGATAGTGATTGCCTACAACAGTGATTGTATTAAATTATCGAAAAATAGCATATTTATAAATAAATTTGAGTTTAACGAACTATACGTCAGTATGCGTCAGCATGCGTTGTCATACGTCATATGAGATTATATAGAAAAAGAGGTTTTCTTTACAAACATAATGGGAAAAAATGATAAAATTATAAATTAGAATGATAAAGAATTAAAAAGAAACAATTACAGCTTAAGTGATTTAACACTAACGAAACAAAAAAAATTGATCAGGGCTATAAAAATTGCCTGCCCCAAAGATTGTATTAAATTATCGAAAAATAACGTATTTTTCAACAAATTTGAGATTAACTAACTAGGCGTCAGAATGCGTCAGTATACATCAATATGCGTTGTCATACGTCAATATGCAAACTTATAAAATAAAAAACGGTTTTTTTATAAATACGATAAGAATAAGTAATAAAACTTTAAATTAGAGAAATGAATTATATAAAAAACACTTACGGCTTAAGTAATGCTACCTCTATCAAGTGAGTCCACATATCATTTCATTAGTAATGCACAAACGTTTCTAAAATAAAAAAACATTATTTACTTATAACTTTTATTGTGTAATAATATTATAATTCATTAAAATTAAACAATTTCAAATAATTCTATAACTTCTCCTGTCAGTATTAATGCTTCAATCGTGTGCCACTTGAAGGGTCCTTTACATAACAATACTTGCCCATGTTGCAGATCAGTTTACCAGTTTACTCATACAAAATAAGTAAGAGACAGAGACTAAGTAGTCTTCTGAAACTTTTATACTAACTTTTGTTGTAACATCCTTTTAGTGATACGATTACGACAACTTTCTTTTTTATGGAACTCATTGTCAACAGCTTGTGTTGCCTATTTTTTCTATTTTTTTTTTCTTCTGCATGGTTGTTCCGCAAACAGACAGAGAAGAGAGCAAAAGACATAAAATAATTAAGAAATTGACAAAAATAAAACTATTCTTGTGAAGTAAACTCAACCGACACCTGAGTCAAGACACAACAAGGGCTAAAGAAAAACAAAAAAGAAACTCTCCTTCAGAAGTGTAATGGAGTAACGCATGACAGCATGAGAGATGCAGGTGACACGACACACACACAATATGAGTGAGTATATGAATATTTTATATGTTTGCCATACATTCTTAACTAACTTGTCTGCATGTATGTATGTGTGCTTGATGAAGTTATGCAAACATGCGAAAGTTTATGGAGCAAAGGAAAAGAAAAAGATTTTTCTATTAAGAAATTGAAGGCAAAGAGAAGTGAAACTAAATCCAAATAAGCTGTCTTGTCAACATGTCATAGTTTTTCTTGGTATTTGTAGGTTTTTCTTGTACGTAACTGAAAATTGTTTTTTAATTACATTTAATTTGGAATTGTTTGAAGATTTTAAAAAATACATGATTATTCAGGGCATTTAGTAAAAGAGAATTTGTTTTAGGGGTGGAGGGTAATGTTCACTGCGTCTCATATACTTTTTTGTAATCAGCCTAGATTGCTTTTTTATACAGTAGTTTGCAGCCTTGTCCATTGGGTCTAAAAATTCGCCTTTGAGAACTTATGAATACTGTATAAATGCTACAAAGACTGTCTGTGAGTGATTGAGCTCACAAAGCATTCATGAGACGATATCATGACATGATAAATCGAGTTGACAGCTCATTCCATAAAATCCATTTGGATAGAACCAGTAAACTCTAAAATTATGAGGAAAGCTATAGGAAAAAGCCATTTAGATAGAACAAGTGAACACCATAATTTTGAGAACAGCTTTGCAATGAAACTAATTAATACACTGCTGAGAGGCTGCTTGAAGTTAGTATGGAAGTGTCGAGATAAACTGAATCAGCTGGACAGGGAAAATAGGGACACGAGCGTACTAAAATCGTTACGAACTAGCTCCTCATACCACTTCTGTTGTGTTAATTTTATACATGAGGGGTGGGACCTACAGTCTTAAGTCAACCCTGAACGACAGATTTTTTTTAGAAACTTTTCATGGCAATTTTTACATTAATCTCAGAGTTTTTCCCTGAAGAATGCTGAGAAGAAGTGGCCGCCGAATGAAAAATTTTTATATTTCGTTTGTATTTCGAAATGTCTGAGTCAGGAGTTGAACCATGCACTCGCGTCTAATAAACCAATACACTACTTACTAAACTATAGCGACTTACGACTTATAATGGCCATCTATCGGTTTAAATTTAAACCACCGGTTATTTCGAATGGCTATGCTTATATCATTCTATTATGTCACAAAATTCAGTAGATTATCTCCACTGAATGTAATGAATCGTAAACCGATCTTAAGCAACGTTGGAATTTATTGGGCCAATGAGAAACTGCACGATGATGTCGATTTTCATCTTGGTGGGTACGTTAATAAGCAAACTTTCCGTATTTAGGGCTCAAAAAACACACACGTGAATTTACAGAAGCCAATGTACCCATTAAAGATGACTATTTCGTGCGGCTTGTGGAGCGGAGGCATCATTGCCCAATATTTCTTTGAAAATGAGGACGGCGCAACCATTACGGTCAATGGAGACACATATTGCACAACTATAATCGATTTTTTTCCACTCTTCATTGTATGGATGTGAACGATGTTTAGTTTCAACAGGATGGTGCAACTGGCCGCACATCTCATGCCACAATCGAATTATTGCGTCAAACGTTCGATGGCCATTTAATTAGTCGAAATGGTCATGTCAATTTACCGCCAAGAAGCTGCGATTTGACACCGTTGGACTATTTTCTATGGGGCGCCGTTAAAGAAAAGTGTTATGCCGACTAACCAGAGACAATGGCGGATTTGAAGGCCAACATTCGTGATGCCATTGCCGAGTTACGACCCCATACACTCGAAAAAGTATACGAAAATTTGTCCAATCGAATGAGATACTGTGAAGCCAGCCGCGGCAGCCATTTGAATGAAATAATATTCCATTTCTAAACGGAACAATTTTACTTCCCAATAAAAATAAATAAATTTGGCAAAACTTCAAACCGTTTTTATTTTATTCGATTTTTAAATTTAAACTTTCAAGTGACCCACCCTATATATACATATGAGTACATGATAAATCCATAACCATCACTTGAGATTCAATTCAACACAAATAAATCCAATTTTATTTTAAATTTCGATTGAAAAACAAAAAAAATACAAACGGAACACGTAGACTTGAATGTTTGCAACTATAAAGCTAACGAGTTCATTTCACTTCATGTTTTGGTTTTCCATTTTTATGCCACTTTTTTCTTTACAATTTTTATTGCAGCAAAGTAAGCTTTCAATCAAACTGATGATGGTGTTGTAATAAACAAAACATGAGCAAAAAAAAACGTGGCATACACATACGCACTCACACAGCCATGTGAAAATTTCAAAACTGGGTTATAAAAAGTGTTAGAAGAACTCGCGTAAAAAAAAGTTTGCAAGCGAAACGAATGAATGTATGGCTGGAGAGAATTTCGTTTTCACAGATGAATACTTTAACATACACAAACTAAAGCTACAATGTAACTATAAGCCATGCTATTACACACTCCCGAACACATACACACATTTAAATATTTAAATATATGCATATGTATGTACGTATGTATGCGTTCGTTACAAACTTTTTTAACACAAACATCCATTTAGAGGGCCCAAAATAAAATTTTCATTTCGAATTCGTTTTTATTTCCTTCGCCTAACAGCTTGTGATGACTTGTAAGCTGTTCTCTAATAAAAAAACAAAACAAAACAAAACCTAGAGTCCCAAAAATAGTCACTTTTTTGTAGAAGAAGAAGAATTTAATAAAATGCTTGAAATTGTTCTTGTAACATACATACACATGTACGAAGGCAGAGAAGAAAAACAGAGAAATTTTAGAAAGCGAATAAAGAAACGTATGAATTCGCACATATGGAGATGAAAAAAGCGCACGTAAATAATGAAAGAAAAACTAAAAACGTTTTGAATTTGTAACAGAACAGACTACTAACCCAAAGAGGCCAAACTATCTACTCAAATTGTGAAAAATGCAATTTGATTAGAAAATAGAAAAAAATGTTGCGTAAGAAAAACTGGAAGAGAAAATGAAATAAATTTCTTTTAAAGGGAACATTAATATTCTAAAAACTTTTAGGGTAATTATTACAACTTGCCGTTAAATGCAGATAAATTATTTTTCATCATAATAAGTGGACAAGTGAGCGTTAAGCTAAAGGGAGGATAATCCTACCTTTAACTTTTAAAGTTAAGTTTATCTTAGAACTTGCCATATTATATATTATTTTCAATATGGCAACTTCAAATATAAACAAAGTGAGCAAATACAATAAAAAAGAGGCCTTTCGTTGCCACTGCGTTTAAATAAAACTTGTTTAATTGGAGCAATGTTATCGACATTGTTCCGGCACTGCCATATTTTTGAAAAAGTTAACTTTATTTCATCTGTAAGTTGTAATAACGAACATAAGTTAAAGGTGACTTTAAAGTTCACTTTAGCTAAAGTTACCTTTAACTAAACCCTAGTTTAACGGCAAGTTGTAATAATGGCCCTTAGAGCGATTGTTGCCATCAAAAGCAGCTGAATACGACACCGAAAAATAAGGTATTTAAACAATTCTACCGCTATGAGCCTTCCAAATCAGCTGACGATGAAGCGAATCGAATGTCTTGGCGAAGTGAAAACGGCATTCAGGACAATACCGTCAGTATATAAAAGCACACAATATACGGTCGAATTATGATCTCTATACAGTCTTCCCTACAGATGCTCATTTTATCATCATTCATAAAATATTTCAGTCATATTCCAGATATTCTTGCCGACCATAACAGCAACACCATACTCTATCATCAAGTAACTCATAGTGACGTAAATCTTCTTATATATAAAAATGGATGTGTGTTTATTTGTTTGGGGGTTTGTTTGAAGTCTATAGACGGCTAAACGACTGGACCGATTTTCTTGAAATTTTAACAATACCTTCCTCTATGTCTGGAAGGAACTATAGGCTACTTTTTATTTTAAAATTTCAAGTAGGCGAGGTGCCACGCCCACATACCCAATAAGTATTTAATGTTGCATATTTCACAAACCACAACGGCTAGAGTCCTCAAATTTTGTATGGACGACTTTGACGTATATATGAACAAAATGGACGGATTGGCTATAGCGGACGTGCCACCTCCCATCCGGCAGGTGGCGCCACTGAAAATAACTTAAAATGAATTAAATCATAAACTGTGCATTTAATCATGTTATGATCTTTAGCAAAGTCGTTCCGGATGAGCCGACGAAGGTTTCTAAGTTGGTATGACCAATTTCCGACAGGTGGTGCCACTGGAAATTACTCAAAATGAATTAAATCGTAACCTGTGCATTCTTTAACAAAGTTGTTGCGCATGAATCGACGGAGGTTTGTACGATTAATTTCCGATCGATGACGTCACTGAAAATTATTCAAAATGAATGACAAGCAATTGGTCGACCTACACATCAAGCACGGAAGAAAAGACCATTACAAACCTCAGAATCAGACGAGCATTGAGACTGGAAAATCTTCGAGTATATGCCGCTGAGGCTCGTTCGCGTGAACCACTTGAACAACGAGAAGTGAGATTAGAAACTGATCGAATGCGTACTACTCAGGCCCGTTCATCTGCTTCAACAGGACAAGGGAAACAAAATCAATAAAATGATTCAAAATTAATTGGACATTTGTGTAATGTCTTTCCTTCAAATTTATTTTAGTTGGTGGCGCAGCAACACGCGCTGGGTACAGCTAGTTAAACATAAAAAAATGGAGGAGAATTGATTATATGGGTCCATACAAGGCTGATAGTTTTGCTGCCTGTAGTTTCACATCAAAAGACGGCACAGGAAAGATGATATTATAAACAGAGTGCACAGTGCTAAACTAGATACAGTGATAGAAAGCAGAATGCATTTCAAATCATAAGCACCATACTTCAAGAAATAAAATTTTTTGATGTTACAAGAGAAGACGCAAAGATAACCAATAACACCAACCGTGTAAGATGGAGATGCTTTTGGATGATACCACTCTTGTAACCAAAGTCTATTTCAAAAATCAACCCACCTTGAGCAAGGTAAGGTTACAAGAAAAAAATTTCCATGAGCTTTTATCAAACAGTTAGTTGTCTATCAAATGACTCCAGGCATTAGCAAGACTATTCGGGTTATTTATTTATTTATTAAATACAATACAATTACAAATTATATTTATTACATGCAGTGCCAAAGAACAGTCATTGGTATGAATCGAACCCACGACCCTCACGCTAATAGTCTAGCACACTATCCACTAGACTACACACTGTTCGGGTTGTATTCTACGAATTGATCGTGATATATAGTCACATAAATTTTCAAAAAATAATATTCAGCTTGAGGACCTTAAATTTCGAGCTTGTTTCACGTCAGTCAATTATCACAAAGCACAGATTTGCCAAAAAAAAAAGTTGAAATCGTTAATTTTATTAAGACTTTTCTAGCCATGAAATGTTTCATAACACCATCAAGTACGTCTCTGGATATAGTAGTACAAGTGGTAGAAAGAGATGTATAAGGCTAATATTTAGTATGTCTATCCATCACATCACAATAGCAATTGTATGTGAAAAGTGCTTAGACAATCGCTGATAAACCAATTTAAGTCCCATCAAACATAACTACAAGTTGATCCTGAACACCATATCATGTGAGATGTAATCAAATTTAATAGACGATCGTTAAATAACTTGAATTTAAACACTTTAACCAGTTTCGCTGGTAAACAACTTTACAATATCAAAAATGATTTCTTTTTTAATTTTTCTAAACAAATTTTTCTTAAACCAAAGGGCGTCTGGAGTTGCATGGTCTCTCTACACCGTATACGTCAACACAACATCCGCCTCTACTGGTTTCCGGGCCATTGTGGCATGAGGGGAACGAGAAAGCGGACGAACTAGAACGGAAGGAATCAGAGATGTTTGAGAAAGAGACGACAGAGAGGATATATACGCCCCTACAAGAACACTTTTTCAAATTAGAAAAAGCAGGATGGAATTCAACAAACCGTACTTTGAAGTCTTCCCTGTATTATGGCAGCCAGTCTCTTATGTACGACTTTAAGCAGAAGAATTCCTAATCACTTGCTGCAATCGTTCAAGTCACTACCAATCGAATTTCAAAACTTCTGAGCCGATCAGTAGACAGCAGAAAAACTAAGGAACTACTTGAAGTCAACTCTAACAGAAATTCTATCTGGACACTGTGCGATTGGCAGTTTAGCTGACAAGATCGGTCTGCGCCACTAGGATTACTGCAGAAGCTATCAGGATGTGTAAGGAACAGAATATATACCACAGCTCTGTACAATGGGTCAACTTGACCTCTGGGTACTGTTCTTGGCTCATTTGGCAAGTACACATCCTCTAACTTACCACACCTCTTATGCGAGTGCCTTGCACTTCAGAACAGACGTAATCGGTTTTGTATGACAGAACGTTTCAAGATCTGGGCATGGTAGCGAACGCGCCACTAGAGGACCTGATAAGTTTCGTACGGAGCTCGGGGTGGCTCGGGGGCTTCCTTCACACTTTGTAATACAATGGACCATATGGGCCACCCAGTGAAATTGCCTGTGAACGGCAAACTTCCCGCTAACCTAACCTAACCTAACCGAAAAAAATAGTTCAGCTTTATAGCTTGTATGAATCTGTGTTACCTGGAACATGGGGAATTAATATGTATTCAAAATTACCTCAAAAATGATTTCCTTATTCTTTATTAAAACGTTAAAAAATAAGTAAATTATTCATTACACTTTATATTATTCCGTCCTTTAGATTCTATATCAATTTTAAATATTATTCATGTTCCATACTTCCATTTGAAGTATTCAATCCTTTATCAAAATGCTTACACTCTTTTACTTTTTTAATGTAATAATTTCACCATCCAAATGGCTTTTTAATAGTCTCCCATGATGGAATTCAAGTGTCATTCGTTTCTTCTTTTTTATTACTGCTCGCTGTGTGTAAATGTCAAAGAACTCTTCGTTTTAAATGCATACATAAAATGCCAATGAGTACGTCCTTTACTACTCTTTCCCTTATCAATTGAAAATGAACTAAATTTGGTTCAGTTTCTCTTTTTCTACCTTTTTTCGTTTTTTTCCTGTTTCACTCATTGAAAATCGTTTGTGTGCGCCAAATTCAAATTCAAACTCTAATCAATTGAGTTTTTGTCATGCTTTTTGCCAATAGTTTTATTGGAACCCATTACGCTCGTTCGTTTGTTCGTGCGTTGACATACTATGGTTTGGGGAATAGTGAAGAAAAGCGGGTAAAATAATTTATTGCTGGTGTAGGTGACTACACCACACTATACTACACTATAATATACTACACTATACTATATTATAATACACTATACTATACTATGCTATACTATAATATGCTATACTATAATATGCTATACTATACTGTGCTATACTATACTATGCTATACTATACTGTGCTATACTATACTGTGCTATACTATACTATGCTATACTATACTATACTATACTATACTATACTATACTATACTTTACTACACTATACTATACTATACTATACTATACTATACTATACTATAATATACTATACTATACTATACTATACTATACTATACTATACCATACTATAATATACTATACTATACTATACTATACTATACTATATTATACTATACAATACTATACTATAATATACTGTACTATACTATACTATACTACACTATACTATACTATACTACACTATACTATACTATACTCTTCTATACTATACTACACTATACTATACTATACTATACTATACTATACTATACTACACTATACTATACTATACTATACTATACTATACTATACTATACTATACTACACTATACTATACTATACTATACTATACTATACTATACTATACTATACTATACTATACTATACTATACTATACTATACTTTACTATACTATACTATACTTTACTATACTATACTATAATATGGTTACTAAAGTCATATCTGGTGGGCCATCTATCAGTATCGACTGGCAACACTATGTCCATCTATTCTATTACAAAATTCAGTATATTATCTCCATCGATTGACGCTTGAGAAACGTTGGGATTTATTGGAAATTTATTTCCAAAACATAGTTAATTGCTTGGAAATTGCACGCATATGGTGTACAAAATTTGGTGGCAGAGAAGGACCAACAGTGCCCGATATACAGAAGTTTATTGCTATAATTCCTGATGCGCCAAGACCTGAGCGTGCTCGTACAGTGCATACACCCGAAAATATCGAAGTTGTGGCTGAGAGTGTGCGTTCTTAAGAATTAAACATTTCCCGCAACAGTTTACGTAGAATTTTTTGAAAAGATCTCGGTGTGACGCCTTACAAAGTTCAATTTGTTCAAGAGTTGAAGTCGTATGACGCTAGATGGGCCAACGAGAAACTACGCAATGATGTCGATTTTGCCAAAAAAAAATCATTTTTTCATATGAAGATCAGTTTCATCGTGGTGGATACGTTTATAAGCAAAATTGCCGTATTTGGGGCGTAGAAAACTCAAACGTTGTCTTACAAAAGCCAAAGCACCCCTTACGACAGACTGTTGTTGCTGTTTGTAAAGCGGAGGTATTATTGAGCCACATTTCTTCTTTTTGAGGCACCTATCGCACCATGATTTTTTTGTACTCCCTCCTAATGGTATTGATGCAACTATCCACACATCTCATGCCACAATCGATTCATTCCATCAAACGTTTGATGGCCGTTTAATTAGCGGTGATGTCAATTGGCCGCCAAGATTTGACACCGTTGAACTATTTTCTATGGGGCGCCGTTAAAGGAAAGTGTTATGCCGACAAACCAGATACAATTGCGGACTTGAAGGCCAATATTCGTGATGCCATTGCCGAGATACAACCCCATACACTTGAAAAAGTGCATGAAAATTGGTTCGATGGAATGAGGTACTGTCGGGACAGCCGCGACAGCAATTTGAATGAAATAATATTTCTTTTCTAATCGAAACAATTGTACTTCACAACAAAAATAATAAATTTGGCTAAATTTCAAAGCATTTTTGTTTTAATGCATTTTTAAATTAAAAATTTTAAATGGTTCACCCTTTACATTTATTGGCATATGCGGTAATGAGTATTGGATCTCATTTTGCAAACATTATCCTGTCAGCTAGATGTTCTTGTATAGCGTACATTTCTTAAGAAAATTAATTTTTCCCCAACTTTTATTTGCTAATGATTTGTTTCGATACGTTTTTAATTCATAGCAAATCATTAAAAACCTCAAAGGCATGCTCATTTTAATTGACTGCCATCGACCAACTTTTAAGTGATTTTGTTTTTTAAGCAATTCAGGCAGTCATTCAATTACAAATTATGGCCTACAATTTTACAAAAATAAACAACAATTAGTCAAGCCCAGAAAGAGGGAAAACTTGCGGCCACAATTAATTTGTAAAACAATTGATCAAACAATTAATTAAATGCTTGTCATTTTAATTGAAATAAATTTTACGATTGACAATTTAGTTGGCATTATTAAAACAAGGTTTTTAAAAAAATTCTGAAAACGAACAAACAAATCCAACAAATTATTGAATTTTATTCGGCTTGCTTTTGAAAGATTTACACAGAGTTATTAAATTCAATTTTTCTTTCTCTTTGCAAGTGGCATATGTGTCATAAATGTACGTCACATGGATTTAACAAACAAATATTTGCTGTATCGCATTCACGAACGAAGTAGAAAACTGGAGAGAGGAAACACCCAAAAAATATATTGTTAAACAGTATGCATGCATGCGCTGATGATGAGTATGTGTGCGTGTATGTGAGCAAAACCATAAAAACTCTCAAATATTGTTGTCATGCATACAAATGATTACACGGACGTACATGTGTACATTTTTATTTATGCTTGCAGTTATTGTCTCCGTGTAGATTGTGTTGTTACACATGTGTACGACTTGTAAAGTCAATGTATTTGTAAAAACATTTTGTAGTTATTTGTTGCAAGCATATGTAAATATTAAGGAGGAACAGATTCTGCAAAATATGATGATAAAGGGACTTAATTTTGATACGCTTTAATTCGCAAAATTTTTACACATTAATGGGGTTCGTATCAGAGATCAGCAATGAATCGCTTTTTCGCTACTCATAAGTACTCATGAAATTTTGAGTATGAGTGAGCCAACAGTATTGAAATCCAACTACTCTGATTCATTCGTATTCACTACACCCCATTGATTTATAAGTACAGGTTGCAATGTTGACATCAAACTCATAACATTCGAACTATTTGTTGATACATACGCCTACTCATTCAGTTCCATAAATTTAGAAAAATGCTTATAATACTCATAAATGATTAGAGTAATTCCAATCATTCATTAAAATTTACAGTCTTAATTGTTGTTGCATTTACAAAGAAAGAAGAAAGTCACATAAACAAAAAAGACAAAGACATCAAGCAAAGCACACACAACCTTCTTGTGAGTATTGTAGTGTTCGTACGCGAATCATACTTATTTTGTGATTCGTGTATACGATGAGTCATGGAGAGTCGAAATCAATAACATCATGCGTATTATTAAGTTTGAGTACCATGAGTATTTCAAATTTTGAATATGAGTAGTATGAGTATGACATTAAAATAAGTATGAATGCGTATAAGTGTCAGAAATTATAAGTCTGATTCGAATCTACTTATCGTTTTGAATACTCATTGCTGACCTTTGGTTCGTGCACTTTTTGGGGGCTTTGTTCGATCTTTTTTTACAGAAAAATTTATTTTAAAAAAAATGTTAAAGAGGACGTTTGATTGCTCATAAATTTTTTTCCGGTGTTATGACAGCCTAAAGAATGTCAACTCAAATCCTATAAAATAAGTTACTGACTATAGCCTGAACTAGGATATATGAAAATGTCAAAAGATAATAAAATATCGGCGTTTTGAATGGTTTTTCCTGTTTTTGCCTATTCTATTCTAATTGTTTAATAATCAAGTCGCCATAGTCGCTCACTACCTACTAGGAGTTGGCTTATTAGACATGAGACTTCGATTCAAATCCCAGGTCAGACATCAAAACGAAATACTCCTTATGCGACTTAGGTTAGGTTGGGTTAGAGGACGTGTACTTGTCAATTAACACAAGTACAGTACCCGGAGGCCGAATTGGCCCATTGTGCAACGTCCGTAAAGAGGGAAGGATAATAGAGGGAATAGGAGAGGATGTAGGAAAGGGGATAATGGGAAGTAGATGGATTACACAGGCCAGACACAACAAAGGGGGAGAACGCGACTACATTGACGAAGCCCTAGCACCTCTCAACCAGCCTATGCCTCTAGTGAATCTGTGGAGAGCCTTGATGTCGGCTCTCGACACAGAATTCAAGCTCTCAAAGAATGCCCTGCCAAGGGTCCTCAACCTCAACCTACACAGGGCTGTGCAGTTACAGAGGAGGTGTTCGATAGTCTCCAACTCCTCCTCATCGCAACATGCCCAGCAATAGTCCGTCAGCGACCTAATCTCGCAGTGCCCCGTGATAAAACCGACAACCAACCTTAAGCTGGCCTTTTCCAATTCCAGCAACCAACCTATTCCCTTACTGTCCACAGCATGCCATAGACATCTAGAAACAAAAGAACCCGATCCGTTCCTCTTCCTCCCTGACCCATCCATGATTCAGCGACGTCCTTTCAGCAGATTTCACGCAAAAGCTCTGGGACTAAATAAAATTACCATGAACGGCTTCTCAAAAGTTTCTCATTTGCAATCGACTTTTAAGTTTAAAATTAACACACACAACGTAAGTGGTATGAAAAACTAGGTCGTAATCCTGACTGCAGGGTTGTAATGACCAATTATTATGGAAAGACAACACTGCTTTTATCCAGCTCCTACCATGATTTAAGCAAAATTGGCAAAAATCTATGAATAATCCTTTATGTTGCCCGATTCTCCGTATTTAGACACGAGTTGACTGTTTCTAATTTCGAAATCTGAAGGAGTTCCCCCCTTGAAAGAATGTTGACATCAAATGATGAAATTATTTCACAAACAAGTTTTTTTTAATGACTTCGACAGCTCTTGTTTTTATAGGTAAAGGAGAGATAAGTTTATAAAGCGCAAAGAGGATTTCAAATTATATTCTAATTATATGCGAGCGGAGTAACTTGACAATATGCTCGGTGTCACAAAATAGAGTGTCTGGTGGGAATCGAAACCACGACCCTCACGCTAATAGTCTAGCACACTACCCACTAGACTAGCAGGACACCCAATATGGTTTTTGTTTTTATCTAAAAACCTATGTTTCTTTCAAAAATTCAAAATAATTGCTTACTCACCCCCAGCTTACGTTGGAAAGATCAAATCTAGGAAGCGCTGTCATCGATTGGTGCGATCAAATGGTGTAGGCGCGCAAGAAGCTGAGACGCCTGGAAGTATGTGTTAAAGCAGATCGAAATCCGTTCATCGGGTTGTTAATGGGCAATTAAGCAAGTAAGTAAGTAAGTCTTATGTCCAATAAGCCAACACACTACCTATTAGACTGTGGCGACTTCAAGTAACAGAACTGTTAATTGCCTCTCTACATAAAAGTCATTTGGCTGTTTAGTATTTTTGAGATGCTATGCCAGTATTGCATAAGCATTTCCGGAGATAGATTTTTGAATTCAATATAAATCTCTACTCCAGCTGCCTTTACTAGGCAAGCCTTTACAAGGCCTTTGTCTCACGGTACTTTTTTCGGTCCCTATACGAGCAGTCGGCTTCTTAGACGTAAAGCCAGGGTTCGAGCTCCAGATCAGACATCAAAACAAAATACAAAAAGTATTTCTTCGGCGGCTTCCTCTCTGCAAATTTCTGGCAAAAATTCTGAGAGTAAATAAAAATTGCCATGAAAAGTTTCTCACAAATTTGTCGTTCGGAGTCGACTTTAAGCTGAAGATCCCCCGCCACTCATGTATAAAATTAACACACACAACATAAGTGGTGTGAGAAACTAGATCGTAACCCTGACTGAAGGGTTGTAATGACCAATTATGTATGTATACGAGCAGTTTTCACGTGAACACTCCCTAACTTACCAAGTATCGTCTGATTTTCGGATTTTCGATTTTAAAACTGAAGATTTTCCCTATCAAACCACAAAAACTAAAACCTCTGCAAGTACGAAGAAATTACTTTAAACGGAAAATAGAAATTATTTCTATGCTACAAGCGTAACGATTTAAAAATATGTTCTACCACTCTCTTTCCTACACAGTTCTGGCTTAAAAAACAAACACAATGTAAAATACATAACATTTACAGCGACATCTGAAGCAACATTGTTAGTAGCAACATCAGTTACAACAACTACAATAACAGTGTTATTGTGTCATTTTTAATTGCATGATAATATTCGACTAAAACTCCTGAGCGTTTCCTGGTTTATTAGAGATTTTATTGTTGTTGTCAGTTTCCGGTGTTTTTTTACATTTTTATGGCTTTGGCACGGTTGAATAAAAATTTCATTGTCTAGATTATTTATAAATGTATGAGGGTTTGTAAAAACCAAATGAATAGAAGGAGAGAGACATAAAGTATTTTATTTAGTGGTTTATTTACGAAGCCAAATAACAAATGAATATTATATTCTACCACAAACCCACATACATAAATACTTTTAAGGGGTTAGTAGACTTCCTAAGGGTCTTTGCTCAATATTTTTTAAATCTGAATTTTTTTAAACAAATTGGTCTTTTAAAGAGGGAGCCTTGGTAGTCTAGTGCTAGACTATTAGCGTGAGGGTCGGGGCTTTCGATTCCCACCAGAGACTCTGGTCTGTGACACTACACCGAGCATATGGTCAAGTTATTCCGCTCATATATAATCTTCTTATATATAAAAATGAATATGTGTTTGTTTGTGGGTTTGTTTGAAGTCTATAGACGGCTAAACGGGTGGACCGATTTTTTGGAAATTTTAACAGTATCTTCCTGTATGTCTGGAAGGAGTTATAGGCTACTTTTTATTTAAAAATTTCAAGTGGGCGAGGTGCCACGCCCACATACCCATATAAAAATGAATGTTTGTTTGTATGTACCTTATAGTTTCGTAAACTATGCATTTGATTATGTTATAATCTTTAGCAAAGTTGTTGGGCATGAGCCAGTGAAGGTTTCTAAGTTGGTATGACTAATTTCCGGCAGGTGGCGCCACTGAAAATTACTTAAAATCAATTAAATCGTAAAATGTGCATTATTTGATTTGTTGTTGCGCATGAGTAGACGGAGGTTGGTGCGATTAATTTCCAATTATGGCGTCACTGAAAGTTATTCAAAATGAATGACAAGCAATTGGTCGACCTACACCTCACGCACGACAGAAAAGAGCATTACGAGCCTCAGAATCAGGCGAGCATTGAGACTGGAAAATCTTCGAGTATATGCCGCTGAGGCCCGTTCGCTTGAACCACTTGAACAACGAGAAGTGAGATAAGAAACTGATCGAATGCGCCCGTTCATCTGAATCATCAGGACAACGGGAAACGAAATCAATAAAATGATTCAAAATTTATTGGACATTTGTGTAATGTCTTTCCTTCAAATTTATTTTGGTTGGTGGCGCAGCAACACACGCAGGGTAGAGCTAGTTAGAATATAATTTGTAATTGTATTGTAATAAATAAATAAATAAGTATATGTTAAAGAAAACATTTGATTTTTTATAACAAATTTTGTTTTTATTTCCGTTAAATTCCGGCTATGGTAGGGAAGGGCAGCCTAAATAAGACCATCTTAAAATCTGGCGATCATGATTTAAAGAGTTAGGAGTGTCTTGAAATTAAATCGAAATGAATTCTTATAAAATATGTTACTGGCTATAGGCTGAACATACATACATATATAATTGGTCATTACAACCCTTCAGTCAGGATTACGGCCTGGCTTCTCACACCACTCATGTTGTGTGTGTTAATTTTATACATGAGTGGCGGGACCTACAGTTTAAAGTCGACTCCGAACGACAGATTTTTGAGAAACTGTTCGTGGCAATTTTATTTTGCTCTCAGAGATTTTGCCAGAAATCTATTGTGAGTAAGTCGCCTAAGAAATATTTCTTCACATTTTCGTTTTAATAGCTGATCTGGGGTTTGAACCGTGGCCTTACGTCAAATATGCCTACGAGACTACGGCGACTTCAGGATATTTTAAAACGGACATAACATTAACAAAATGGCGGCGTTTTGAATGTTTTTTCCTGACGAGTTACAAAGAGATTCTAGACCGGACAAAAACTACTCGTCTTAGGAAAATTGTCTCAAAATTTTAGTTAAATCGTGGGCGAAAAAAGTCATTTTCAGAAAAATGAGTTTACGTTGCGTACGCCTAGACTCGTTTCAGTATTTTCCATTTTTCTTTTTCTTTTCGTATCGTTTGAGTTAAAGTAACTAAAAATGTGAAAAATATAAATTTTTGAAAATTAGCAAGTATACTAACCCTTTAAGCAAAGCAACACTCGAGGTTTTCAAAATGAGTACACCAACATTATAAAGACAGTGTTAAAGAAATAGGAATTTTTTACTAAACCTGTACTGTTATTTCAGGCTACGTTACAGTTGATTTATTGTATTAAAATATATTTTTGTGTATCATCATTACGCTTACAGTGGTGGAAATACAATAGCAAGATACAGTTCAATATTCTTAAGTCTTTATACCGATTATGTTCATGCATTAAACGGAAGTATATTTTTAAGAAATTCTTTTTAGAAAATTCTGCTAAGCCTCCTGAATTTTATCACAAATTTCTGGCTTATTTCTTGGGTGAGAAAAGACTTGTTATTATTAATGACAGCAAAAAAAATACCAACAGTGTTTAGCTTCGGCGATAGAGAAGACTACACTATTACGAGTACTTGAGTTACATAAAACCACGATTTTACAGTTCACGTGGAATAATTAGAAAGATTGCTTTGCATAAATTGCTTGCAATTTATATGCTTCGTTCTGAAAAGGAAACATATTGTTCTGTAATAAATGTACATGTTTAGTTGGTTTGTTTAGGTTTAGGCTACCCTTCCAGACTGTACAGTAGACAATTGCTACCATTTTAATGCCACCAAACTATTATGTGTTACTTGACAATGATTTTGTCCGGTTTGATATTTACGATGAAGGATGCCAGTAGTATTGAGGACCTTAGCCTATGCCTAGCCACCGTTTGACATTATTATACTGTATTTGTCGCCATAGCAGGTAGTGTGTCGACTTATTATAAGTGAGGCCGAATTTAAAATCCCCACCCAGACCTCTCGAACAAAACGAAAAGTGAAAACATATTTCTATGGCGACTCTCTCTCTCTCAGCAGATTATTGGTAAAAGCTGTTAGAGTGAATAAAAAAGCCATGAAAAGTTTCTCAAACATCTGTCATTCGGAATCGGCTTTAAACTGTAGGTCCCGCCGCTCATGTATAAAATTAACACACACAGCATAAGTAATGTGAGAAGCTAGGTCGTAAGTCTTACTGAAGGTTTGGAATGACCAATTATGTATGAACCTCTCATTTCCTTCATGAGCACCAAGACATTTGCTTTCTTGTCGGTAAGAAACAAAAAAACAGGAATTTTTATTGTAATTGAAGCCGAATCTTGCAGAAGATTTTCTTCAATAACAGCTCAGTTTACAA
Organism: Sarcophaga subvicina; assembly: GCA_936449025.2. Lineage (NCBI taxonomy): Eukaryota > Metazoa > Arthropoda > Insecta > Diptera > Sarcophagidae > Sarcophaga > Sarcophaga subvicina. The sequence goes on from OW388084.2 coordinate 30,324,875, forward strand.
AATTTTAGAACTCTCAGTTCTTCACACCGACAATGTAAGGCAACCATTTCACACAAATATAGAAGCAAAACTAGGCTTCTCCCAAACACCTCAGTTATTCATCATCGTGCTGGATGATATCATGAGCGAAGTCTGTTCAGAAAAAAGAGGATTAACAGAGAGTCTATCACGCCAACTCGAGTATATCGAGCACTAGACAATATTTTATACGACTTTCAATTTGTTCTCACGATAATAAAAATACCATTAAAATAGACCAGGAACGATTTGAAATTAACACGTTGACTGCCGCGGAAATTTTCAGAAAACCGGCCGAGCAAGCCAACATTGACTTTTTGTTCTTTTCCCAGAAGCCATTTATCGATACTAGCACTCATATAATACGATTTTATTCGTAGCTACACAAAAATGGCAGGTTCAGTGAGTACGTGACACCATACAAGGGAACACAATCTACGAGTTATCTCGTAGTCGGCTGTCAACGTGTTAAAAAGGTGGCGTGACATAAGGTCCAGTGTCATAATGTCCATGGACATGTGCACGAGTGCATTGGACGAGTGCATTGGAAGGATTTAATTCAAAATTGTCGAAAAAACTTGAAAAACAATAAATAAAAACCAAAAATGCTATTTCTTGATGGAAAAATTTTTATTTGTATTAATTTTATTTATTTGTGTTTTTTTATTATTTATTTTTATTTTTTTATTATTTATTTTTTAATTATAAAAATATTTAATGATTATTTCTGAAGTTGTTGAATTGTTTGATTAAAATCTAAAATCCTTAAATATATGTGCATATGCCAATAAATTAAACAAAGCTTGTTTTTTTTCTTAATTTTAACTTATTTTTCATAAGGACATTATGTCACACTTATAAGTGTCAAAAAGTCCACGAAAGAAATGTCATAATGTCCATGACATTATGACATTTTCAAAAAGTGACATAATGTCCATGGACATTAAGACACTTTATAGAGTGTCTGATAAATCCGTGGACTGTATGGGGGGTGATTTTGCGGTAATGGAGATTATAGCGACTCCTCAGAATCAAATTTAAGTCGCACTTTCTGGCACTCTTAAAAAAAAAGGCGAAAAAATTATAGGAAAAAAATTCCTTCGAAATTTATATAAACAAAAATCAACACTTCCCTCTTGTGTCTCACTCAATTAAAATGAAAATAATTTACTAAACACAAAATAATTCTGGTTGATATATTTTTTTTTATTCAAATTTATATTTTTATTTTTTTTGTTCAACAACTTTTTATTTCACAAACTAACTTTTTTAAAAAAAACTTTTCTTTCGAATAAACAATATAATTCTGTGCTGGTTACAAAACGAATGAATTTTTAGCTCAGCGTATACATGAAAGAAGCCTAACTTAAATAAGTTACAGAATAATATTAAACAATGCAAAAGCTTTAATTACATTACATTACAATGTTATGAAAAAAAAAGAAACCTTAAACTAATATTGTAGCGCCCTCTATTGGTTGTTCCCATCGTTCAAACAATTCTGTTTATGTCGGCAAGGATGGGAAGTTTAGACTGTCAGACATAAACAGTGTCTTTTGTGTGTCACAATGTCCATGGACATTATGACACTGGACCTTATGACACGCCACCGTTAAAAATCAAAATTCAGCCTTAACTTTACAAAAATCTTATACGAAACCGTACTCTGTCCAAAACAGGTGTTGTGGTAAACAATTTCAATGTTATATCAGTTGACTTATTATTTTAAGTATAGCAGACGAAACATTGGCATTCACTTTATTGATTGGATTGATGCCGTAATGCAGAATCGGCTGATATTATTATGCTTACTTAGACAGCACTATACCGGATTTTTGTAATATATACGAGAGTATTGGAATTTGGATCGAAGTGACTATAGTTGCTAACCCCTCATCGTTTGTTTGTTGGAATTAGTACACATTGAATGTCTTACTATCTTTGTCAGAGATTTCTGATATTCTACGACAATTTTTGATATGGAATAACCTCTCTAGAGGTCTAATAGCGGCTTTATTATCACTCAATAAGTGTGTAACCAAATATACTCTACGACAAAATTTTTTTACCCACGGCCTTTGTATGCATTATTTGGACTTTATTTGCGCCAGGTTTCCATTCCGTACAAGATAGAAGTTTTTCACATGCGTTAAAAATTCTAAACTTGGTTCGTTTGAATATTTGTGAACTTCTCCATACTGATTGTAGCTGTCCAAATGCCGCACTAACTTTATTGAATATGTTATTTACGTCTGGTCCTGGGCCGCCATTTGTTATAGATAGCAGAATCTATCTACGTATTCAACTAGTTGGCGTTGTAGCATGATGTTGTCGGTGTTTACGTTCCTAATTCTCAAGGCTTTCTTGAAATTACAATCTCAAGTACAACATTGCGCGCTAGAGTTGCTAAATCCTCTTGCTTTATTTGCATGTTACAGACTTTGTGCGAGAGTAGACAAATATCATCCGCTTAGTCCGTATACTCTAGTTGGCGTGATAGATTCTCTGTTAATCCTCTTCGCTCTGAACAGATTTCACTCATGAGATCATCCAGCACGATGGTAAATACCTTATGTGATAGGGCGCCCTTGTTTTACTCCAATATTTGTGAGAAATGCTTATATTGCCGTTGTGAAGGACTGAGAGTTTTGCATCCTCTATGTACGCTCTGATGACTCGTATTATCTTCTGGAGTACTTTTTTCTTCTCAATGCTTTCCATATAGCAGCTTATCTGAAGGTATCGAAGGCTTTTTTGAAATCTACGAACAGTAAGTACAGATGAACATGCCATTCAAGAGATTGTTCTATGATAATGCGTAGAGTATTGGCTTGGTTTGACCGGAAACTTGCCTGTTCGTCTTGTAGATTTTCTTTTGTCTAACTATGAAGCATTTCCTGCGTGATAATAAGCAGTATCTGGCAGATGGTGCTTTCTCTCCAGCTGTGGCAATCTCTCAAGGCGCCACTTTTCGATGACTTAATGAGGATGACTTTCTTCCACATTGGAGGTAGCCTTTCTTCTTCTACCAGACTTATGTGATGTGGGCCTGTAGATGGTTCGATGGCTTCGATGTCTATTTCTGCTGGTATCTTAAATTCCCAATGTCCTCTTTTATTTCACTTTTACTGGGCAGGGTTGTTTTATATTCGTAACATATTTTTGTTCAGGTTTGTTGTTTCTAATTTCGTTTTGTTTGGTTGTTTTGTAGTTCAGTCTCCTGACGAAATGACTGAAAATAACTTACTGACTTGAAAAATAACTGCAGGTCTCGCTACTCATGGATGGTAAGTATCTGGGCTGTTTTTTGTTTTTTTTCTTTTACACAATCTTATGCTTCTTGTTCCTACCATTAAGTTGCACTGTTACCTTCACCAAATAAACTCACTCTGACAAGAGGTTAGAGAAGTCTCTCGTGATGTAATTGAAAAAAAAAATTCACTATTGTGTCTCTCTCCCTTTGGTGGCATTTTGGTTTTCTTTAAGTCAGCCATCATTATAACGCTTGTAATCAAGGAAACTATACTTTCAACCATACCCGCATGTATGTTTCATTTTCTAAAAACTTTTCCTTGTTCTTTAAGTTACACGACACGAATCCGTTTGATGCAAACACCAACAACAACTTTTAAACTAATTGCAGTGGCAGCACTTTTAAAGCCAAAATGTTACATGACGAAACCCAACATTAAACGAAAACTGCAACTGCGTTTTACTCGAACTTCTTTTTTAATTTTCTTGCTAAAATTGGATGGAAATGGAAATCTCTTTGTATAAAGGCGTATGTGTTAGTGTCAATCAGTGTGTTAAAGTGCTATGGCGTGTAAAGGATATTTTAATGTAACGGTGTCAAGTGGGTTACGTTTCATTTGTTGTGTGAGTCGTAAGAAAATGAAAAAAGTAGAAAAAAAGACTGGGATATGAAAGACAAAAACTCTCTAAGACAAGCTTAGACACACACACAGTTACGCATACATACATACGCGTACATAGTTATGTAACACAGTGCAGGCTTGGTGTTATGGTTGTCTCTTTTCATTTTTTTTTACAACTTTGGAAGTTTTTTATTGTTTTTTGTTTCTTTTGATCCCTTGACTATTAAAAGCAAACGAAACTGCTTTTGACATGATAATGAGAACCCATTTAGTATATTAGCAACTTGAAAAGTGATTGAATATGCTTTAATCCATTTCTACAAGAAATCTTTATGTCTTTTAATATTTTCTTTTGAAAATTATTTCTAAAAAAACATACATACACGCACATAATTGGTAATTAAAGCTTTTCAGTCAGGATCACAACCTAGCTTCTTACACCACATATGTTGTGTGTGTTAATTTTATACATGAGTGGCGGGACCTACAATTTAAACGCGACTACGAACAATAGATTTTTTGAGAAACTTTTTCATGGCAATTTTCATTTATCCGCAGAATTCTTGCCACAAATATGCTGAGAGGCAGTCGCCGAAGAAATATTTGTTCATATTCCTCTTTGAAGATGTCTAACCCGGGGTTGGAACTGTAGCCTCACGTCAAATAAGCCAACATATCAACTACTAGACTATGGCGAATACATTATATCGACTGGGCATTATATCCGCCATTTTTGCATTGTTGCCTTTGTAAATTTCAAGATATGAGGTGTGTGCTGGATTCCACGGAATTAGTAGGTGACAATAAGATTCCAGATGAGATAAGTATGAGCTAAGAAATACGTAGAATTAGTCGTGGTGTCAATTCGACATCCATTCAAACATTTATTCTATCTGATCGATTGAGAAATTAGATGGAGACTGTATACTTCAGGGTCACCGTAGTCAAGTAGGTAGTGTGCTGGCTTATTAGACGTGAGGCCACGGTGCAAGCCCCAAATCGGACATCTTTAACAAAATGAAATACGAAAAAATATTTCTTTGGCGACTTCTTCTCAGCAGATTTCTGGCAAAAACTCTGGGAGTAAATAAAATTGCCATGAAAAGCTTCTCAAAAATCTGTCTTTCGGAGTCCACTTTAAACTTTATACCTCGCCATTCACGTATAAAATTAACACACACAAAATGAGTGGCGTGAGAAACTAGATCGTAGTCCTGGCTGAAGAGTTGTAATGACCAATTTATTATGTATGTATGTATGTGTGTGTGTATGTATGTATATATATATTTCAGGGTAGAATGGAAGAGGTTGCAGAAGCTCCAGGCTGTTATGGCCCCTACTCGATCATTTTAAAACCCAATCGTCACTAAATCTTGGTAGAAAATATTTAGATTAGGATCCTTATCAGGTTTCTGGGATCCAGGGCAAAATAACTGGCCGGGATTCAACTTCAATTGTTTTACTTAACTGCGAATGTTTTCAGTTGTATTTTGTACAACAAATCCAATTTTGAGAGTACTTGTATACCCAAACAAAACCTTTGTAACCCTTAAAGTTTTAGAATCCTGAACTACTATTTCTGTAGAGCTTGAAACCTTATGCCGCAAAAATTTTGGTTCTTAAATTACGTAACAACAGTGTTTCCAAACTGTTTCAATATGTAACAAACACGAAACAAATTTAAAATGAAAAGAGCACTTGAAATTTACTAAATTCTTCATGTTAAAAACATGTTTAAGTGGATACTTTCTCCCAAAGCCGCAATTTTTGCAAATATTTTACACGAAGGCAAAGTAATTAGTATGATGGTGATGACACTCGCGTATGTACTACAGATCTTATACAATCCTAAAGTAAAACACTTATGTGTCACATATTTGAAATGTTTAAAAAAGAAAACTAAAAAAAATTATTTTTAGTTTATGTTGCAACATAAAGAAATTGCATGTTAATGACCAGAAATTCTTTTTTCTTTCATTTAGAATTCCTACGTGACACATTGTTACTGGAAATGTAAATTTGGAAGTTTTTCTCAAAAAAGCTTAAAAATTTAATCATTTTTCCTAGGCAAAGCAATCAACAGTGCAATTACTTGCCATCGCTGGGGTGACAAAGACGTGTAAGTACCTGTTTGTGCATAAAAAAATCCTTTTTAGTTTGCAAAATTAGAAGCATAAACAGAGAAAGAGAGGGAAAGAGTTCTTAGGCGTTGAAGTAGATAGTAAGGATGATGATGAAATTTACGTGTAAGTATATGCATTTTATAGAGCATTTGTTGAGTTCAATAAATTCAAAGATTTGAACCATTTTTTTATTCATTTGAGAATGCAGACTTATAATATTTGTTTTTAAAAATGTATTTATAAATGAGTTTTTAAAGGTAGAACAGTAACAACTAAGCAAATCGTAGGGCTTTTGTACTGCTGGTAATTGAAGCTAATTTTGTTTTCCAAAATTTTTCAAAAGTTCTCATTTTTATGTCTAGTATGTAGTAGGGATGCCAATCGGGAAATCCCGAATCACAAAATCCCGGGATTTTCGGGATTCCCAAATCCCGAATCCCGGGATTTTTTAAAACTTATCCCGGGAATTTTCGGGATTGTAAATTCATACATATACGCTTTATGAAGTAAGAAAAAAATTGAGTCTACGGCTTTATTTTTTTATTTAATATTACATTAAATAACACTCATGTAGTTTTTCAAGTGTATCATGTAACAATGAAGTGAATATTCTATATCACTCGACATCGAACTGAATATGAACCCGACTTCCATTGTTAAAGTTAAAGCCCCCGAAGTCCAATAAAATCTGTTAATACAGCTGATGGTTTAGACAATCAATTTTCTAAAGAAATAGATTTGATTGAATCACGAGGTATGAGAGGTGCAAAGTTTACTCTGCATATAGCTATCTTGAAACCATTTTGTCCACAAGTGTAGATTGCGAAAGATGTTTTTCAAGGAAAGGATTTTTGTTTGCATCAAAATTAAGGCTCTTCGATGAAATATTAGAGTCTTTGGCTTTTTTAGAAAATTACTTAAAACAATGAATATAATTAATATATACATATATTTTGGACACTAAATAGTGTTCTTAAAATGGTAGGTATTTGTTTCTTCAATAATATGTTTATACATATGTATATGTATGTATTGAGATACAGATGAATTATTTTTATTTTTGTTACTCTTTGTTCGGTTTTTATTTTATTTTATAACTTGTGTATTGTTATAAAGATCAAAAATTAATGAAATTTTTTATAAAACAATTGTTTTTAGCTTTTTCACTAAGAGAAAATCCCGAAATCCCGGGATATTTCGGGAAATCCCTGTATATTTCGGGATTTTGCGATCCCGAATTGTCCCGAAAAATCCCGGGATTTCGGGATCGGGATTTCAAAATCCCGAATCCCGGGATTTTTAAAAATCAATCCCGTTTGGCATCCCTAGTATGTAGTGTGTTGGCTGATTAGACGTGAAACTACGGGTCAAATCCCAGTTCAGACATCTCCAACAAAAGGAAATATAAACAAATATTTCTTGAATATTCTGTCTCTCAGCATATTTCTGGCAAGAACTATGAGAGTAAATAAAATTACCATGAAAAAGTTTCTCAAAAAAATCAGTCGTTCGGAGTCGACTTTAAACTGTAGATCCCGCCACTCATGTATGAAATTAACACACAAAATATTAATGGTGTATGAAGCTAGATCGTAATCCTGACTGGAAGGGTTGTAATGAGCAATTGTATATGTATGTAAGTATGTATTCAATTTTCTCTTTATCCCATATCCTATGCCAAAGCAGAGTCGCATAAATAACCTGACCCCTACGCAGTGTTTTGAATTGAATAAAAATTCTCTGCGATTGGTAGTTTTCAATCGATTCCACCCAATTTCTTTCCATTGTATATATCGTGCATTGCGTGGTTAAGGTATGATAGTACATACACTTGCAGTTTGGGTTTCAATGAGAGAGAAGGTGAACGTTAAACGGCTTTAAACCCCCTCATAATATGCTACTCTAAAAGTGTCCGATCCTTTTAAAAGGAATAAAATCTACAACTAATCATAACAAAATCAAGCGACGCCACCTCTTGCGAAGGAGTAGGGCAATTAGCAAACTTCTTTGCAAAGTTATTCAATACAATAACTTAAAGGCCAACATAGGACGATTTTTTTTAACAAACCAGGACTTGCTACAGTAGATAAGTCGCTTGCTTAAGTGAAGCACTTGATCACTGAAACTGATATAAAGAAACGAAAAAAGATATTGGGAAATATAATTTAGGACAGCTGTCGACAGCAGTCGTAATCCTGATTGAAGGGCTGTAACGACCTCATAAAGGAACAAAGAGGAAAAAGGAACATACATATATTATAGACAACTTTTCAGCAAATATATGACGTGAGTGACACGGGAAAAAGTTAAAAATCTCATGAAATCAACCCTATTAAGACGAATTATTTCAGCAAAGGACTACGAATATTAAACCTATTAAAAGAACAACGAAGCAACAAAATATTGCCCTTCGTCTACAACTATAGTATAAGTTACAATAAAATCTAATAAAAAGATATTCTATTTTAGAAACTCAATATATTTCCAGATTATGGCACTTGCCATTCCATTTATTTTTTCGTTTAAACAAAACATATTACATACCAATACTCCTATTCAATTTGTGTGGGTCCATGTAGTATTTGCCTTTAAAATTGAAAATCAAATCCAATTATAATGTGTAGCATTTGTTGCAAGTGTTGCAAATATTGATCGCTTTCAGTCGTATGAACACAATAATCAATTGCTGCTGTCACTGCTGTAGCCACAATATAATGGTAGAGAATTCTATCTGTTTATGGTTACAAAAGCCACCAGTAGTTTTATGTAGCTGTAACGAGGGTTGTCCCAAAAATAGACATTTATTGCGGCCATTTATAGCGCACTATATATATACACATAATTGGTCATCCTTCAGCCAGGTTTACGATCTAGTTTCTCACTTCACTTATTTTGTGTATGTTAATTTTATACATGAGTGGCGAGACCTACAGTTTTAAAGTCGACTACGAACGACAGCTCTATTGAGAAAGTTTTCATGCCAGAGTTTTTTGCCAGAAATCTGCTGAGAGGAAGTCCCCAAAGAAATATTTTTTTTTATTAATTTTTTATTGTAATTTTTCTTATTAAAAAAATCAATTCACATCTCTCTTTTCTCTTATATGCTTCGTATTTAATAATTTCATTAGTTGTGCAGACAATGTAGTCCTGCCTCCTTCTACCCCTAACCAAATAGCTACCATATACTGGCTTAATAGTTTACAACTAAAATTAAAAACTTTTATCATTTACACTTTTAAAACTAATTTAATAAAAAAATAAAAACAAAAAATTTAATAAAAATATTGCCAAAATGCCCTCTATTAAGGGGTATGCTATTGGTTTTTGTTTTGTTTTCGTGTGTTGCTTCGTCTAACCTCATTTGAAAATGTTTGCTTTTGGAAAATTTGTGCAACATCTGGGCTTTTGTATTCATTTTACTTTCACGATAAAATAAATTTCAGTTTTTCTCTTTTACACCAACACATATGAACAGTTTTAGTTTCTATTATTAAAATAAGGAAATAGGACTGCGTCTACTTTGCCTACGCTAAAGTCGTGTAAAAACTCAGGATATTAAATGTTTTTCATCGTATTTTTTCTTTTAAGGCTAATAAGGCAAATAAATAAAATAAATTAGAAATTTAAGCACAATATATGGTAGGTTAGATAAGAATAGCATGATATTTTATAGTAATTCAAAGCCTTTTAGTATACAGAATCTTCTAAACTATTACTATTTTCTCAGTTGCTTCTCTTCTTCTAATCAAAAATTCCTATTTTAAAAACTAATAAACAAACTCGGCATAACTAACTGAATACAATACAATACAGTTGGTCCAAAACTTTGAATTTATTGAACTCAAGTAATATTCTATAAAACGCATTTACTTACACGTAGTTTGCATCATCATCCTTAATATCTAGTTCAACGCCTAAGAACTTTTTCCCTTTCTCTGTTTCTGGTAGTAATTTTGCAAACTAAAAAGCATTTTTATGTACAAACAGGTACTTACACCTCTTTGCCACTCCAATGATGGCAAGTAATTAGACTACTGATTGCTTTGCCTAGCAAAAATGATTAAATTTTTAAGCTTTTATAAGAAAAACTTCCAAATTTCCGTTTCGGGTAATAATGTGTCACATAGGAATTCTAAATGAAAGAAAAAAGAATTTCTGATCATTAACATGCAATTTCTTTATGTTGCAACATAAACTAAAAATAAATTTTGTTACTCTTCTTTTTTTAACATCTCAAATGCAAAACTGTATGAAAAATATATGACACCTAAGTGTTTTACTTTAAGACTGTATAAAATCTGTAGTGCATACGCGAGTGTCATCACCATCATACTAATTACTTTGCCTTCGTGTAAAATATTTGCAAAAATTGTGTCCTTTAGAGAAAGTGTCCACTTGAAGATATTTTTCACATGAAGAAGTCAGTAAATTTCAAGTGCTCTTTTCAGTTTAGATGTGTATCGTGGTTGTTATATATTTAAACAGTTTGAAAACACTTACTTATTACATAATTTCCTTACTATTCTCTGTAATAATTAACATTTCTAATATTCTCTCAGTTTGTAAAGGAAACATAATTAAAGAGAGTTAAATCTGATGAATACACAAAATGAAGAACCTAATTAATTGATTTTACTTCGATATTTGATTTGATAAGCTAACCCCAGGTCAGACATCTCGAACTAAATAAGAAACAAATTTTCTTCGGCGACTTCTTCTCATTGGATTTCTGGCAAAAAGTCTGAGAGTAAATAAATATTGTTATGAAAAATTTCTCAAAATAATCAGTTGTTCGACGTCGACTTTAAACTGGTAGATTCCGCCACTCATGTATAAAATTAACGCAAACAAGTGGTGTGATCCTGACTTAAAGATCACATGTATGCACAGTTAGGGACATAACTATTTGTACACCATGTATTTTTCAACCATTTTAAAACTTAAGCCAAATATTAAACATAATTTAATGCAGTTTAATTATAAATATTTTTTTATTTAATTATAATAAAAATAATAGTAATATTCAACACATTTTTTAAGAAATAACAAAAAAAAAACAATTCATTGGGACAAAAGTTTATGTACATTTTAAATATCCTTGAAATTATGTTATATTTTCCTTAAAATTAGTATTTTGTGGGCCCTCCTTTCGCATCAATAACGACCTGCAGTCTTCTTGGCATTGATCGAACTAAATTTTTTGTATCATCTGGAGATATTTCTTTCTAAGCTTCTTCAAAAGCTGTTTTAAGATTTTCCTTATTACGGGCATTCTTTTTATCAACTTTACGTTTAAAAATTGCCAAACAGTGTTCTATTGGGTTCAGATCAGGTAATTGAGGGGGTGAATTTAATTGCCTTGGTGCATAATGAAGCAACCACTCCTTGACTGAACGCGCAGTATGTTTGGGGTCGTTGTCCTGTTGAAATATCCAACGTGGACCAAGACCCAAACAATCTACGGAAGACTTCAAATTGTTTTCTAAAATTCATTTATATTGATGCTGATCTATATTACCGTCTATAAAAACTAATCGCCCTACTCCACTGGCAGCCATTGCACCCCACACCATTCACACTTCCTCCACCGTGCTTGACTGTTGGTATCAAATTTTGTGCATCTAACGCTGTATTATTTTTTCTCCATACCTTTCCTCTGCTGTCGTTGCCGAAAATATTTACTTTTGTTTCATCCGTAAATAATAGCGTTTTCCAAAATTCTTTATCCTTGTCTATTATCGAAAAATACATGGTGGACAAATAGTTATGTCTCTAACTGTATGTATCAAAGATCAGTAATGAATCGTTTTTTCGCTACTCATAAGTACTCATAAAATTTTGAGTATGAATGAGTCAACATAACATACATAATTGGCCATTACAACGCTTCAGTCAGGATTATGACCCAGCTTTTCACACCGCTTATGTTGTGTGTGTTAAACAGTTTAAAGTCGACTCCGAACGACAGATTTTGTGAGAAACTTTTCATGGTAATTTTATTTACTCTCAGAGTTTTTGCCAGAAATCTGCTGAGAGGAAGTCGCCGAAGAAATACTTTTTGTGTCTTGCTTTCGATGTATGACCTAGGATACGAACCCGGCTTTACGTCTAACAAGCCAACACACTACCTACTAGACTACGACGACTTCCATAACAGTATTGAATTTCAACTACTCTGATTCATTCGTATTCACTACAACATTGATTTAGAAGTACGGGTTGCAATGAGTATGAGTACAACGTTGACATCAAACTCATAACAATCGAAATATGGCTTCTGAATGCCTACTCATTCAGGTTCATAAATTTAAAAAAATTCTTATAATACTCATAAATGATTCGAGTGACTCGAATCATTCATCAAAATTTACAGTCGTAGTTGTTGTTGCATTTACAAAAAAAGAAAAAAGAAAAAGGCAAAGCAAACACACAACCTTATTGTGAGTATTGTAGTGTTCATACGCGATCATACTTATTTTGTGATTCGTGTATACGATGAGTCATGGAGAGTCGAATCAACAACATCATGTATATTGTTAAGTATGATTACGATGAGTACTTAAAACTTTGAATATGAGTAGTATGAGTATGACATTAAAATAAGTATGAATGCGTATAAGTATCAGAAATTATAAGTATGATTCGAATCTACTCATCTTTTCGAATACTCATTGCTGATCTCTGATCTCTATGTATGTATACCAGTTGATTATGTGTTCTTTCAATATTCAGTTTAGTCCCGATTTCGGCCAAGTTTACTGCAGATATCTGCTGTTCTTCTCTATCTAATACCAGAGTATAGATGATAAAATTTTTTTTCGAATTTTAAGCTTACTTTGCTTGTTTGGAAGAGCCTGTCATACACAATGCTTGCCATTGTAACAGCCACTTAAACACTTTTACTCATTCAATAAAAGAAAGAATTTTTTTCACCACACCTAACTGGCCCTTTACTACGAATGTTTTTAAAACAAGTCATTTTTTGTTTTGTTTTTCTTTATTTAAATGTAATAATTTGTGTCTGTCGCATTCGTTTTAGTCTAGACGACAGGTCGCATATCTTACTATCTACGATTTTCGCAAAAAGAAAAAAATAAATATGTACCTCCACAAAGGTTTATTATTGTTATGTGAATTAAGCGTTAATAACGACCACAGGTCACGCGATCCATATTTAAACGTTAAGAAATAAAAGGAAAATGAACTATTTTTGATGGCTATTTAATACATTTCGATTTGTAGTAAAACGTCGTGTGGCAAAAAAATAAAGGAATAGACTTTCAGTTACGAGGGCAGGCCAATAAGTCTGTAAGGTATTGTATTTGCAGATGCGACAGCATGAAATGCGACTGGAAAAGTATGCAAAATAAGGCACTAAAGTAGAATCTTCAAGCTTTAAGAAAAAGAGGTCAACCTTAACAGCGATAAGTACAACCGCAAGGGTAACATACTTAATTAATTGGTCAGTACAATCCTTCAGTCTGGATTACGAACTAGCTTCTCACACTACTTATCATGTATGTGTTAATTTTATTTATTAGTGGCGGAGACCTAAATTTTAAAGCAAACTCCAAACGATAGCATTTTGAGAAATTCTTGCATGGCAATTTTATTTATTCTTCGAGTTTTTACCAGAAATCTGCTGAGAGGAAGTCGCTGATGAAATATTTCCACTGATATATCTCCACTGAACATAGTGAATCGATTTACGCTTGAGCAACGTTGGGATTTATTGGGCCAACGAGAAACTGCACGATCAGCACGATTTTGCAAAAAAAAAATCATCTTTTCCCACCTAAACCCACATGTGGTCTTACAGAAGCCAATGCACTCATTACGAGTGACTGCTTAGTGCGGCTTGTGGAGCGGAGATATCATTGTTCCATATATTGAAAATTGGAACGGCGGTACCACTACGGTCAATGGAAACACCATCGCACCATGCTAACCGTTTTTTTTTTGTACCCGCTCCTCATGGTAATGATGTGAACGATGTTTGGTTTCAACAAGATGTTGCAACTTGCCGCACATCTCATGCCACAATCGATTTATTGCGTCAAACATCTGATGGCCGTTTAATTAGCCGAAATGGTGATGAAAATTGGCCGCCAAGAAGCTGCGATTTGACACCGTTGAACTATTTTCTGTGGGGCGTTGTTAAGGAAAAGTGTTATGCCGACCAACCAGAGACAATTGGACACTTGAAGGTAAACATTCCTGATGCCATTGCCGAGATACGACCCAATACACTCGAAAAAGTGCACCAAAATTGTTTCGACCGAATGAGGTACTGTGAGGCCAGCCGCGGCAGCTATATGAATGAAATAATATTCCATTTCTATTGAGAACAATTGCACTTCACAACAAAAAAATAAATTTGCCACAATTTTAAACCGTTTTTATGTTTTATTGCATTTTTAAATTTAAACTTTTAAATGGCCCACTCTTTAGTACACAAACTTTCCATAGCGCATTTCTTTCAATATTTTACTCGACTAGTTATCGTATAATGTCACAGAATGTTTTATTATTAAAATATTGAATTCGACGTGGTCTAGTAGGTAGTGTGTTGGCTTATTAGACGTGAGGCCTCGGTTCAAACCCCAGGTCACGCATCTCCAACGAAACGAAATATGGCAAAATATTTCTTCGGCGTATTCCTCTCAGCAGATTTCTGGCAAAAGCTAGTGAGAGTAAATAAAATTACCATGTAAAGTTTCTCAAAAATCTGTCGTTCGGAGTCCAATTTAAACTGTAGGTCCCACCACTCAGGTATAAAAATTAAAGCACACAACATAAAGTGGTGTGAAAAACTAGGTCGTGATCCTGACTAAAGAGTTGTAATGACCAATTATGTATGTATGTATGTATGTATTAAAATAAACAGAACACCAGTAAAGTGCTTATTTAATTGTCCATAAATACTGCCCTCCTTTAACTGTTTAAGATTTTCTCTATAATAACCACAAACTCTTAAACTAAAAAAAAATAAAATAAAAATAAGAAAGGTAGCCTGCCAAAAAAAGGATATTAAATGACTTTTCCACTACCAGCACTTGCAAGTAGCCACACAGCTGATAAGGGTTAACAGGCTACACAATATAAATTTGTTTTGTCATGTCGAGTCAAGTCAGGTCATTTGTAACCAAAGTGGTTGCCAGTGTAAATGAAATTTTAAATAAATTTGACAAAAACCATTGCCTTCGAAGACTCAATTTGTATTACCCACCTTTTAATGTGGCCTGAAAAAAATTGAATTCTCTGATAAATTGTTATTTTTGTTTTTTATCAAATAACGTATGACAGAAAAGAAGTCGAAAACGTTTTTTTACTTGTTTTCTTTTTACTCTTTCATATCTTACTGTGAATTGCAAGGAGTTCAGGTTGTGTGCTGTTATTGCTCTCTTTCTCTCTCTCTCTCTCTCTTCTTCTTTGTCTCTTTAATATATTACTAGGAATTGTAGTATTTTTTTATTCTGTTGTGTTTAAAAATCCTCAATTTAATGATTTTTTAATTAAAATTGCTGCCAATCAGAAGTGAATGAAGCGCAAACAAGCATACAGTGGCGGTGCTCGACATAAGTAAGCTCATATATGTATACGCACATACACATACATTCACATAATATGTATATTCAACAGAACGGAATGCAGAGAATCATAGTGTTTTTTCACAAAAAGAAGCCAGAAATATTCATTTAGTATCACATACTTGACTCATTTAAACTCTCTCTCTCTCTCTCTATCTCTCTCTTTCTCTCTCTATAGTGAGGCACATGCATTTGCAAAAGTCTTAAACACAGTTGATGATACATACACAGTATTTGTATGAAAAAGAAAAAAAAGGACTAGAACGGAGTCATTACGTCATACAAAACCGGACAGAGAGCAAAACCTTCTCTTTTAAAAAAATTTTTTTTTTCTTTTTTTCGTTAATTCACCGCCTTGGCCTTGTGTTGATGTTCTTCATGACGAATGCTGTCGGCTTACAACTCATGTTAGGAACAAGTTTTGAATTGTTTTTAAAAGAATTCATTAATTTTTATAATCCAATCCAATCTCTTTATCCCATATCCTATGACTAAGCAGAGTGGCATAAACACCCTGATCCCTATTCAGTGTTTTGAATTGAATAAAAATTCTCCGTCGATTAGTAGTTTTGTTGTTCTGCATATCGATTCCACACAATTTCTTTCGAGTGTATATATCCTGCATTGCGATGATCGTAGCAAAATTTTTCGAAGCATATCTGACCAATTGAACTCCTAATTCGCACCCTCACACCATTCACACCCTCACACCATTCGCACCCTCACACCATTCGCACCCTCACACCTTTCGCACCCTCACACCATGCGAATGGTGATGTGAGGGTGTGTGGGTGTGAATGATGTGAGGGTGTGAATGGTGAAGCTTTGAAATGAACCTTTCACCATTCGCACCATTCACACTCTCACATCATTCGCACCCTTACACCATTCGCACACTCACACCATTCACACCCTCATACCATTCGCACCCTCACACCATTCGCACCCTCACCTCAGTCGCACCCTCATACCATTCACACCATTCGCACCCTCACACCATTCACACCCTCACACCATTCACACCATTCGCACCCTCACACCATTCACAACCTCACACCATTCGCACCCTCATACCATTCGCACATACACATGGTTTGTAAGAGACTGGATCAGCCAGAACCATGATCGATTACAATTTGATGAGCTTAAAAGGCATGTGGAATGGAGATTGTTTTAAACAGTATGTTACCCAGTATGATCCGTTAGTGGTGGGTTTGGACCACCGCGAGTTTCGGATGAAATCAACCAGTTACCTTAGTGCCACGTTCTTCATCATGCCGAAATCTTCACACGTTATGTTACCCAAAAAACGATGAGGTTTGCTCTGAAGTGCAGGGAAGTCACATAAAAGGTGTTCGGTTTCGTCCATATCCTTACAGCTCCTGCAGTAATCCCCTTGGGCAGGTCGGTTTTGTCAGCGAAACCGCCAACAACACAGAATTCCTTTAGAATTCCAGTTAAAGTGCAAACCGTGCTCCTTTCGAACTCAGGTATTTCCTTGGTCCACGGTTGGACTCAGCAATTTTGAAACCGTGTAAAATATTTGATGTGCAAACAAACGTGGATTTTAAATATCTGAGAGTCAAATAAAAACGATAGTGGTTAACGAGAAAAGCGAAACTCAACAAACCATATTTCCAATAAATCATGTAAAGAATTCAAGCCATTGATAGTCAGTGAACTGTGGAGTGGAGAAAGTAAAAAAAAAACTTTTCTTTCCTTTTTTTCTACATTTCTATCACGATTTTTTTATTATACTTCATATAACAGTATGTGTAACAGTATGTATATTCATATGAATATTATTCCGTTATGGTTTCTAACAATTGACGGAAATATCTGAAAAAAAATTTATAAAAAAAACATACAGTCTCAGTGGTTGCTATTATTGTTAATATTTTCTCATTTCATTAATTTGGTACATAATTTTGTACGTTTTTATGATTATTTTCTCTTAATAACTTCTGAAAGCATGAGAGAATAACAATTGTTATTCGACGAGTGTAATTGTATGTTTACGTTAATTCACTTGAGCATTGAGTGCATTACGATGGCTCATAATATCGTTAATGAATACAAGTTTATATGGATTTAAATCTTAACAAAAAAAATAGAGTGGCCATATGGTAAACGATACTTAAAAACTGGTATTAAGTTATACATGTAAAGATTACAGGGATACTTTAAAATATCGAAACCTGAATCTTTTCTGGCATGAATTCCTTTTAACATCTATACAAGGCATATTGCAACTATATATCGGTGATATCATGTTCAGAATGAGCAAAAAAAGGGTGCGGAAAGAAGGCGATGACATTTTAATTCAAGCCACACATTTATAATTTTCAATACACAAGCGAAATGGATTTTCTATTATTGAAAAGAAATAATAGAAAGCGAAGGATAACATCTAAAAAAGAAATATTTCATGGAAACTATTCGGCTATTTTTCAATAATATTAAAAAGATTTCCATATGGATTTCAGTTCTTCAAGACGAGGTGTCGGTTTTTTATTGGTTCTTGGCCGACTGACAGTATTATCGAGCATATGACAAACAGTAATCGCCGTTCTCTAATAGGTAGTGTGTTGGCTTATTAGACGTGAGCCCATTAAGAATTCGTGTGACAATTCAACCTTTAAACATGCTACAGCTTACTGAATCTATTAATATTGACGTATAAGTAATATTAGATTTTATTATTAAATATTCATCATACGTTGAGTACGGTACAGTTAAATGAAATACATTTGCGTATAATATCGTCGCCGTTGTCAAGTAGGTAGTGTATTGGCCTATTAGTAAACCACGGTTGTAACCCCAGGTCAGCAATTTTTTTTTCAACGAAACATGAAACGAATATTTCTTCACTGACTGCCTCTCAGCAGATTTCTGGCAAAAACTCTCAGTAAATAAGTTTGCCATGAAAAGTTTCTCAAAAAATTTATTGTTCGAAGTCGACTTTAAACAGTTGGTCTTGCCACTAAATATAATTAGCACACATAGAACATAAGTGATGTAAGAAGCTAGGTCCTGACGGAAGGGTTGTAATGACCAATTATGTATGTATGTATGTATGTATGTGTAATTTTGGCATCCTTACAAAAAGTCATACTCCTCCAAAAGCTATACATAAAGTCTATACAACAATTACTTTGATTATGAAATATCAGTCATGTCTAAGCGAGATTTCCTCTACTCTTGCCATCATATAGGAATTTGAGGGTTTTAAGGGAGTTTTAGTTGCTAATACACTAGCAAAAGCAGGCAACAGATTTTGAATATAGATCATACGGTTGAAATCCAACAATTAGTCCAAGTTCCAAGTTGATGTTGATTTCACGTAAAGACTGCTAGCGAGGTCAAATTTTACATAAAACCTATCAGTATTTCGATGCTATTATGACTATACAGCTCTTCTGCAAGAACTAGAATTCCTACAAACCACACACGCTTATTACAGTAATTACGAAGTAAAAAACTGACCTTAGGTAAATACTTAAGACAAACCTGGCCGATTAGGCGTCAAGGTCCTTATTTAGTTTATAGTAACTTCTTTATAGCCTTGATCTTAATAAGACTGTGCCATTAGATTTTCCAAAAACCTTAACGACTGACTTTTAAGTTCATTCCTTCTGTATTCCTGAAGTCTTAAATCGAATTTCTTCTTTCCCACATGAAGATTTATTCTCCACTAATTTAGGGATGTGAAGACCAACCTTTTCACCACAGACATCATCATCCAGTTCTTGGGCAGTTTTTCGTTAGACTTTTGTGAGATAAGTTAGCTTCGCACCTCTCATCCCAACATACTTGCAAACATAGGGCGTTTTTTTTTTAGGCAAAGACACATCATTCTAGTATCATCAACAACTGATTAACCAGAGACCTTTATTAATGAAATTGAAACAAAAGAAGTTTAAAAACGAAAGCCGAATAAGAGGACGGAGATGTTCCTCGACAGGCCTATGTTCTTTAAAGAAGCTAAAGAAATACTGTTATTATATCGCAGAGGCATAGTTTCTTTGTATTTTAACGATGGGACTAATACTCCAACGCTACTGAGTGAATTTTGCGCCCTACATAACTTTAATGTAGTAATTATAGCTTTCAGAAGAGGCTTATTTTTTACATTTTGCTTACAAAGTTCTCTTGTGGACGCAAATTAAAATTATTGTTGAATTGTAATTTCTTTTGAATTCAATTTGATAGCCACATGACGTACATACATAACTTATGAGGCCTTTTTCGGAAAAATTTTGTCTTGACGTTGAAAGAAACATATGGTAACCCTACATTCACATCTGCAACAGCTAACGACCTGAAAACCACTATAAAGATAATTGGCAAGGACATAAAAAATTAATTTGCGACGCATTAATGTGCACATTTGCTTGCATGTGATGGCAATAAGTAGGGGTTAATTAAACAAACAAACATGAAATAAATCCTTAAGAGTCTATAAAAAATGTAACCATTTTTAATTTTAAACTATAAGTACATAGATTAAAAAAGGTATTGGTTATGGAAGACCTTAATTCTTTAAACTGGATCAGATAAAACATTTACTGGTATTTCCATGTTAAATATTTAAGTGGGCAATAGGATAGAGGCTGTAGTATAAAGTAACGAATAACGCTGTCAACAAAGCTGTCAAAAATTAAAAATTGAAATTCGAAATGTTGTCTACAGAATACGTAGTTTAGATAGTACTACTATAGCTGTAGTAGAAGCTGAAGCTCAAAATTCGAATTGTAAAACAGAGTTTCTATGATTTTCACAATATTCGACATTAAATATGTGAAACATAAAATTTAATGTTGCTGGAGGCATGCAAAATGTAGTTCGATCGAAAATTCCCATAATATTCTTGCCTTAAGTTGCATAAGCTTTTGAAAAGTTTGTTTGCAACATTATAATAAGGTCATATCACTATTCTGTTCTCATTTTTTTCTTACTGAACAACACATTACGATAAGTTTTAGCTGCTACCACAACTACTTTATTCTGTTTCAGGCCTTAGTGAATAGACTATAAGCAAGTAAACTCCGTATTCAAATCTTTTTCTTTTTCTTTATAATAATGTAAAAAATGAAATGTCATTGAGATCTTTAAAGTTCATTTACCTTAAAATAAAATCAGCTTTTAAATCATAAACTCATTACAGATATTAAGGAGAGATGATAACCACCAGCATATCTCAATAGGAAATAGTCTACAATATGGGGAGCAATACGATAAAAAAGAAATACAATATCGATTAATTCACACAACCCTGTCTATAAGGCTCTCATACATACATACATACTTACGTAAATTAATGTTTAAGTATCATTTGACCATAATTTGTACATACTATTATGATAACACTCGTATTGTGTAACATATTTGACAAGAATAAACAGATAGACACAATTACGCTCAACAACAAAGGACAACACCACTTACATACCAATAGTGAGACGTTTCGAATAGCATAGACATGTCTGTGTACGACAATATAAGTACATCATACTAACGTAGGTAGTTTAACAAGTACATATAATTGAAGCACATCATATTACGTACAGTTGTGTTCAAAATAAAATTAAGAAAAATAAAAAAGAAAATATCAAATTTTTTGACTTAAAATTTATTTCTAATACATTTTCTAATTTTTTAACACTTAATTATTTAATTAAAACTACGAAAACAAAAAAATATTTTATGCAAATAAAGCTTACTCTCAAAATTAATTGTTCAAAATAATAGGAGTGTTAGCAAACAACTTAATAATTTTTAAACAAAAGGCACAAAAGTTTGATATTATCTTAAAATAGTGAAGTTATTTTAGTATTTGGTTAAATAACCTTTGTTTTTAATGAATTCAGCACATCTACGAGGCATTGAGTCAATAAGATCTCGGCATCTCTTTAAAGGAATTTGATGCCACGCATTGCGCACTGTGATCCATAGTTCTTCCGCATTTGAAGGTTTTTTGTCTGCAACATACTTTTTAACATCTCCCCATAGATGTTCTATGAGATTAAGGTCAGGAGACTGAACTGGCCACACCATAACCTTTACCCCATTAATCCGAAACCACTCATTTGCCAATTTACTGTTGTATTTCGGGTCATTATCTTGTTGGAATATCCATTTTAGAGGCGTGGCGTATGGTAATATCACTTCTCTCAAAATGCCAATATAGACGTTCCTATCCATTATGCCTCTAATTGGATGTATTGGGCCAACACCATTATATGGAAACCTTCCCCATATCATTAGTTTTGCACCACCTTGTTTCACTGTCTTTTGTATATACTGAGCTTTATATTTGGTGTTGGGCGGACATCTAACATACTGTTTAGACCCAATGCCACGAAATAAAACAATTTTGCCTTCGTCGGTCCACAGTATATTTCTCCATTTTTCTTTCGGCCAATTGATATGTTCTTGGGCAAACTTTAAGCATGCTGCTACCTGTTTTTTTTTGTCAGCAATGGCACCTTTCGTGGAATTCTTGCGAATAAATTGTTGTCCATCAGACGCCTACGAAATGTAGGGCCACTTACGGCAAGATTCAGATCCTATTGAATTTTTTTTTGCATACGCCGAAGGATTCATTTTGCTGTATCGCACAATTCTGAGGTCGTCGACAGTTGATGTTTTGCACTTGCGCCCACGCGCTTCGAGCTTTTTTATATTTTAATGCATTTGCAATCAGTTGATTCCAGCAACTTAAGTTTTCCTCAATTTCTTTAGAAGGGTTGCCTTTTCTTCGAAGATTTTTAATTCGTTTTCTCTTTTCTTCAGTACAGTGCTTTCCTCGTCTCACTATTACAAAAATTTATGTGAATCACTGTAGAAAAAGTTTTAACTACATTTTTCCGTACTTATTTTTCACTTTTTTCTTTAAACTATGTGCTGTTATATTTTTGTTTTTAAAATAACACTCACACTCCTATTTTTTTGATCAACTGAATTCAAGGGCAAACACAGAAATGAATCAATTTCATCGTAAATATTAAAGTTATTACGAGATTCTTTTTTGTATTTTATTTCTTACATATCGTTGTAACTATCATTAAAATATTACATGTTTTGCAAATTGGTACAATAAAAATTTTAACTTTGAAAATATTACATGGTAGCAGCACTCCTATTATTTTGAACACAGCTGTACATGCATACATACATATTTGTCATTATAAACTTTCAGTCAGGGTTACGATCTAGCTTCTCACACCATTTACCTATGTTGTGTGTGCTAATTTTATACATGAGTGTCATGACCTGCAGTTTACAGTCGACTCCGAAAGACAGATTTTTGGGAAACTTTTTAATTTCTGCCGCCGAAGAAATATTTTTAAATATTCCTTTTTGCTCGAGATGTTTGGCCTGGAGTTTGAACCGAAGCCTCGTGTCTATTAAGCCAACACTATACCTATTAGGCTACGGCGACTTTATTGCACCCAAAAGCATTTATTTAAATGTACACCACAACGTATGCTGATTATTTAATAATAAAATTTAATATTACTCATACGACCATATTAATAAACTCACTAAAGTGTAGCATATCTATAGGCTGAATTATCACATGAATTCTTAAAGTGAATTGAGAAGAACATTTTAATCTCGTAAGAGTAAATATTAAGCAATGGGTTGCTACTTCTCTATTTATTAAATAATTTGGATACAAATAGCGGGTGGGCCTTCTATCGGTTTAAATTTTAACCATCGGTTATTTCAAATCTGGGATTACTTATATCATTCTATTTTTGTGGTGCCGCCGTTAAATAAAAGTAATATGACGTCATGCCAGACATCAAAACAAAATACAAAAAGTATTTTGTCGGCGACTTCTTCTCAGCAGATTGCTGGCAAAAACTCTGAGAGTAAATAAAATTGCCATGAAAATTTTCTCGAAAATCTGTCGAGTGTATAAAATTAACACACACAACGTAAGTGGTGTGAGAAACTAGGTCGTAATCGTGACGAAGGGTTGTAATGACGAATTATGTATGTACGTCGGCAAACCAGAGACAATTAAGTACATATTTGACGGGCACCATTCGTGATGCCATTGCCGAGATACGACCCCAACACTCGAAAAACTGCACGAATATTGGTCTAATCGGATGAGGTACTGTGAGGCCATCCGCGGGACCAATATGAGTGAAATAATATTCCATTTCTAACCGGAACTATTGTACTTGACAACAAAAATAAATAAATTTGACAAAACTACAATCCGTTTTTGTTTTATTGAATTTTGAAATTTAAACTTTTAAATAGCCCACCTTCTCTGATGGAAAACAAACCCGCAACCATCACACTAACGAATTAGTCTACCAAGACACCCAATGAGTGGGTATTTAATTTTGTATCTTCGTATACGAAATCGTTCAAATGTTCACTAGGAAGATCAATGGTACTCGACACAACGTATTTTCAATCATTGTATTAGAGAAGGACTGCAATTTTCAAAATAGAAGTTCATAATAATTTATTTCAGCCACAGAAATATGCCCTCCATTATGATATAAATTACGTAAAAAAATTCTACGGAACATTTTTACAATCTACCCTCGCATTTAATATAAAATCTATAACTATCATCCATAAGTACGTACTACGTAGGTATTTATAAAAATATGCAGAACACTCTTACGTATGACCCTTTAGAAAAGTCTTTTAAAACAACGTTTTTTTCTTTACTCAAAATCGTTTGAAGCAGACGTAGCTGTGCTACTTGAATATGAACTTTGAAAATGTGATGCACTTTGTGATACCTCTTGACTTGTGACATTAATATTCAGTATGCATTACCATCTTTTTTATTGTAGCCAGGAGACGAAAAAAAATTTCAATAAAAATTCAATATTTCGTTTGATATTAAAAGTACTCAATGGCCTTATATGTTCTACACCCTCTCTCACACACACTTTTTAAACACAAGTTTTTATTCTTTAAAGTGTTTGTATGTAAAAACAGTTAAATGTGTGTTTAAAGATGGCATTTCAATTATGTTACATTTTAGGATAGAAGTCCTTATGGTTATAAAGTCAATTTGTGAAATCGTAGAGAGAGAATATTAGAAAAATTTCACACAAAATTACATAAACACCTCCAACAGATGTTTCGATAATAATAAGAATATATTTCAATAAAGGTAGTTTAAGCTAAAAATTTATGACAAAAATCGTTTTAATCACTTAATGTTTGCAACATTTGCGTTCAAGACACCAAAATTATACCAATTAATTTAATTTTAATTTCGATTATTTAAGGCAAAGATAAAGTTTTGATAAGACAAACCAATAATACATACTTACACAATTAGAAAATAGTTGATTTTCGATAACAAATATTGCTTTGCGGTCAACCATTATTATGATTATGATTGAGAAGCAATGAAGTAAAAGCAAACCACACAACCAAAATTAATTGAACTGCAAATAAAGTTTAAAAAACTTATTAGAAAATTATATTTAAAATGATTTTCATATGACACTACCCATGATGGTAAATATAATAAAAAGACTTTTAATTACTGTCGTCAAAAGGATTTAGAAATCAGAAGAAATAATTTTTTAGTAAAAGACCAGCTTCTACTTAAATATATATATAAATATGTAGGTAAATACAGCCTTCAGCTATTACTCTTTAATTTCAACTTATATTGAATATAATAAGGTGAACATACTAAAAATGCCATACATCTGAAAACATTTCTCATACAGACGTGTACTTGTATTGCTGTTGCGTTTTTAATAACAATTACTTCAACACTGTCATATATTTTCTCGTCCTTTAGGTCTTATTTTCTTTTAACCCCTTCTTAAAATTTATAAAGGTGTAAAGAACCATAAAAATAAGAACTTAAAGATTAAAAACCATAAAATGAAAGCAAAAGAAAATTTTAAAATTAGACAAAACCGGCTATATGATACGCTATAATACGTAAACTAGTATGGAGACAAATAAAGGTGAGTTATTTCTTCTGCGCCGTAGTCGCCGTACTTTAGTATCGGGTCCGCCATCTAACGTTTTTTTTTTTCAACTTAAGTGTGCGTGAAGCGCCATCAACATCAATTCACCGTCGTTCTCAACAATTGAACATTTCGGAGACATCATTGAGACGAATTTTGCATAAAGGCCTTGGTATGACGCCATACAAAGTCCAATTGGTTCAGGAGTTGAAGCGAATTGACCATCCAATGCGTTTTCGCTTCGCTAAGTGGGCCTGCGATCGACTTACAGAAGATGCTGATATTGGCAAAAAAAAATCATCTTTTCAGATGAAGCTCATTTCGATCTCGGCGGGTATGTAAACAAGCAAAATTGTCAAACAGATAACCCGCACGCATACATTGAAAAGCCGACGCACCCAAAACGAGTCACTGTTTGGTGCGGATTTTGGTCCAGAGTCACAATTGGGTAATTTTTCTTCGAAAATGAGCAAGGAGTGGCCGTTACAGTCAATGGCGATCGTTATCGGGCCATGTTGAATGAATTTTTGTTCACAAAAATGGAAGAGGAGGATTTTGGCAACATTTGGTTTCAACAGGACTGCGCTACGTGCCACATAGCCGAAGCTACACTCGATGTTTTGCGCCCTGTTTTTGAAGATCGCATTATCAGCCGCAGAGCTGATGTTATGTGGCCACCTCGGAGCTGCGATTTGATACCGTTGGACTATTATTTGTGAGGTGCCGTCAAAGATAAGTGTTACGCCGACAAGCCAAAGACAATTGACGCTTTAAAGGACAATATTTGTGAAACCATTGGTGAAATACAGCTGCACACAATCGATAATATGCTTAAAAATTGGACCGATCGTGTAGGCTACTGCATGGCCAGTCGAGGCAGCCATTTGAATGAAATTATTTTCCATTATTAACCGGAAGGATTATACTTTCAAATAAAAAAAGAAATTTGAGAAAATATTCAGAATTTTTTTTGTTAAGCAAATTCAAAAAAAAAGTTATTTGGCGGACCCTTTAGATGGTGTGTTGGCTTATTATAGAGGCTAC
Source organism: Sarcophaga subvicina (assembly GCA_936449025.2). Taxonomy (NCBI): domain Eukaryota; kingdom Metazoa; phylum Arthropoda; class Insecta; order Diptera; family Sarcophagidae; genus Sarcophaga; species Sarcophaga subvicina. The sequence goes on from OW388084.2 coordinate 30,351,502, forward strand.
GGTTCAAAGTTCAGTTCAGACATTTTTATCAGAAACAAAATATGGAAACATTTTTCTTCGGCGACTTCCTCTCAACAGATTTCTGGCAAAAACTCTGAGAATTAATAAAACTTGCCATGAAAAAGTTTCTCAAAAAAAGCTGTCCTTCGGAGTTGACTTTAAACTGTAGGTCCCACGACTCATGTATAAAAATTAAAACACAACGTAAGTGGCATGAGAAGCTAAGTTATAATCATGACTGAAAGGTTGTAATGACCAATTATGTGTATATGTATGTATACATGTGTATATCTTCGACATTTTGATATCCTACGTCCACTGCCATGCATTATCACAATTAAACCATACAGTTGAAACACGAGTCTATATTTCTTTATTGTAATAAAAATGTATTTACGACATATATACATACATACATACATAATTGGTCATTACAACCCTTCAGTCAGGATTACGACCTAGTTTCTCACACCACTTATGATGTGTGTGTTAATTTTACACATGAGTGGCGGGACCTACAGTTTAAAGTCGACTCCGAACGACAGATTTTTGAGAAACTTTTCATGGCAATTTTATTTACTCTCAGAGTTTTTGCCAGAAATCTGCTGAGAGGAAGTCACCGAAGAAATACTTTTTGTATTTTATTTGATGTCTGGCCTGGGGCTCGAACCCTGGCTTTTCGTCTAATAAGCCAACACACTACCTACTAGACCACGGCGACTTCATATATAAACAATTGTATTCTGATACGTACTTTACATTGTTATCATATCGTAATATACTTCAGTTAATTATTCTTATTCTTACAATAAATTACAAAGTTTCATAAAATATTAGCTCCACTTAGGGCCATTATTACAACTTGCTGTTAAAGTTGGGTTTAGTTAAAGGTAACTTTAGCTAAAGTGAACTTTAAAGTCACATTTAACTTCTTTTCGTTATTACAACTTGCAGATAAAATAAAGTTAACTTTTTCAAAAATATGGCAGTGTTGGAACAATGTCGATAAAACTGCTCACTTAAACAAGTTTTTTTTACCCGGTGGCAACCACTGGCTACCTTTTTTTGTATTTCCTCATTTTGTTATATTTAAAGTTGCCATATTGAAAACATATTGTAATATGACAAGTTCAGACATAAAGTTAACTTTGAAAGTTACCGGTAGGATGATCCTCCCTTTAGCTTAACGCTCACTTCTACCTTATTGTCCACTTATAATAATGAAAAACAATTTATATGCCCGTTAAAATCCTCCCTTTAGTTAAAGGCAAGTTGTAATAATGGTCCTTAATCATATAGTCGTTTGGGCAAATAATAACGTAAACGTAATTCTCATTTGGTTCATTACTATTTAAGAATAAATGAAATATATTTTACTTGGAGGGTAGGCGGTGTTAACAACTTTATCTTTCGGAATTCAAAAATTCACTGGAATAAAGAAGTTGTTGTTCCTATTTAAGAAGAACCTTAAATCTAGAAGTAGATAAACTTTGTTCAATGAAATAGCCCTGATAAGTCCTGTTCTCCTCTTAAGGTTTCAGTTAAAGCACTAAAACTGATATACCTATTGAAACATGAATGTGCAGCTGAATTGTGTAGACATAATAATACTCTTGATCCTGCAATTCCTGAAATGAATGAGACGAAGCTGCGTAATAAGCTAATATGGAAAGTCCTTTGGATTACATTGCTATCGCGGCAATATCTTCAGTATACAAAATTTATATTATGTCGCGTTTTCTGCAGAATATTTTGTTGTATTCTGCTGTAGCTTATATGTTATATTTCCCTATATGGCATCTATCAACAGGAAGCCACAAGCAAATGTGGGAGAAACTCAAAAATGATTGAAGCAATTTCGAGTGTTCTCCTCTACATACCAGTGTTCCAAAATTTAAATTTTGAAATGGTACTGAAATGGTACTTTTTTGCAACAAATCGTACTATTGTAGAAAAAATATTTATTTATACTTAATAGACGTACTAAATGGAAAAGAAGAACTAACGAACGTTCCATGGACGTTTGGCTAACAGGGGCTAAGGATTAAACTCCACCTTTAACACTGCGTTGAACATGTTCCGAACGTATTAAGAGTAGAAAAGCGCAGAACATAAAATATGTAATAATAAAAAAGTACTGAAAACGTCGCGGTTGTACTGTGGTATTTTTGAAATGGAAAAGTACCGAAAAAAGTACTAAAGTACTGAATTTTTCAACACTGGTTCATACGCATAAGTACAAGGAAATCGCCACCCTAATAAATAAAGAAGAGTTAACAGCAGCAATTAGTTTATTTGAAGTCCAGTCAACCATACTAATTTTCTGGAAGTCAGACATACATACACAATTGGTTATTACAATCCTTCAGTCAGGATGACGACCTAGTTTCCTACATCACTTATGTTGTGTTAATTTTATACTTGAGTAGCGAGATCTACAGGCTAACTCCGTCAGTCGACTCCGAATGACAGATTACACAGCCCTGCATGGGTTTTGCAAATAAGATGGCTCCAGTTGTTTCCGAAGGCATTTTGCGCGCTGAACACGAATCTGGTTTCAAAAACTTTCCATCACGTCAGGGTTTTAAGAATATGGGGGTTTAAACCCCTAAAAATAGCGTTTTTGGACATTTTTGAAACATTGTAGAGCTAAACAATGACGTGCTAGAACCATCACTATTGTCAGAAATTGACAATTGATCTTTGCTCTTTAAAATGTGCCCAAAGCCAAATTGTTTGCATGCATCCTTAAAGTAGGGGGTTGGTTTATGTCAAGAGGTGCAAGAGAAAAAGAAACACATTACGGAGGTCCTTAAAAATTAATCCGATTTACTTGAAAATTGTTATTCAGGGATTTTTGGGATCGCTGATTACAGATCTTCATTCAGATTTAAAAAAATCAGAATGGCGGATCCAATATGGCGGTCAAGTAAATCTGATTAAGTTGTGTAATTATTACCAATTGAAGCAGTCCCAGATGAAGCCTCCATAATCTAGTATGTAGCGTCTAAGCTTATTAACAAGAGCTCCGGAATTCAAACCTAAGCTAAGGCATCTCGAATAAAACGAAATATGAAAAAAAAATATTTTTTTCGGCAACTTCCTCTCAGCAGTTTGGCAAAACTCCGCGAGTACATAAAAATTCTATGAAAAGTTTCTCAAATCTGTAGTTCGAAGTCGACAATAAACTGTAGGTGCCGCCCGTCATGGATAAAATTAACACAAACAACATAGGTGGTGTGAGAAGCTACATTGTAATCCTGACTAAAGGGTTGTAATGACCAATAAAATAAGTAAGTACGAGACTAATTGCTCATGGTGTTGCAAGCATTAGTAGAAATACAATTTACTCCTACCACCTGTGGTTGTGTTAAAAAGTATACAAAACTAACAGCAGGATAATCAACAACACCTGATGCACAAAATAAAATTTAAAGCTTAACTCTTAATACTATTTTGCAGAAAAAATTTAAATTTTTTAACTAAAATTATAACACAGAACAAAGCCAGTAGAGAGTGAAAAACTTTCAATAGAATTAGAACACAAATGCTATTCGCTTGCAACTACTATAAATGAATGAAAACATACTCATATATGAAAATGGAATATGTATGGCATTTTAGTGTCATGTTGCAACATTAGAAGAAAATGACATCCATAAAGGCATAAAGATACGAGTACTACTAAATCATAATGTCATATCGAGAGAGAGAGAGAAAGAGTAACAACAATATGTACAACGACATACCACATGAATACAATAAATAAACGACTTTAAAAGAAAGCCGTTGGAAAAAGATGGAGACGGAAATGGAAAATAGAAGAAATGAAATGAAATTAAATCTAACATAGTTAAAGACAAAGAGAAAGAGAGAGAGATCTTTGTCCAAACTCACACTTACTCTGGCATATGTATGTGGAGAGGGAAATATATTAAGAGCTAAACACAACACATGCATAATGGTATGTATGGTATGACAGTTAGCAACTGGCGGAACAGTTATGGCATGTGCCATATTCTTCTAGCACATACATTCTCGCATATATTTACTTGCCACAAATATGCAAGTGTGTATATAAGAGAGAAAGTTTGCATTTATTTACCGCAATGAAATTTCAGTTTGTTGGTCTCCCAACACAATTGTTTGAAAAAAAAAACAAACTTCACCATCCTTTTAAAAGAAGTGACATGACAACGTTTTGTTTCACAATAGGGTGGCCCTATGAATTTCATTTTTAAAGTTAAGGGAAGGGAATATCTTCTAGAAATTGTCTTGTAAGGTCTCAACTATGAATTAAGTTTCGTTTAAAAACAAATTGTTACTCGTGTTTTAAATGTTTTACATTAAATATGAACCTGCTTAATACAGCATTTGCATTTGATTACCGTGTGGCATTTTTAATTTTTTTTGGAAAGTCATCTCATAAGGTTTGCAATGGAATAACAAGCACATTTTAGAAATATTGAATTTTTAACAAGTATTTCACTGGAAAATTGTTTTAAATTCTAAAAGAAAAAATTATATTTTTGCAATCAGCATCTCACAAAAAAACTAAAGGGTGTTTTTTATAGAGGTATAGAACTTTAAGTTGCAATAAAACAACGATGGATTATTCGATTGACATGAATTTTATTTATCCGAAAGATAATCTTGTGACATTACATTTTAAATATCTGGCATATGACCGTCACGGCTGGCGCGGATGTAGTCCAATCTGGACGTCCAATTTTCGATGACTTTTTCCAACATTTGTGGCCGTATATCGGCAATAATACGGCGAATGTTGTCTTCCAAATGGTCAAGCGTTTGTGGCTTTACCGCATAGACCAATCACTTTACATAACCCAACAGAAAGTAGTCTAGCGGTGTTAAATCACAAGATCTTGGAGGCCAATTCACAGGTCCAAAACGTGAAATTAGGCGGTCACCAAACGTGTCTTTCAATAAATCTATTGTGGCACGAGCTGTGTGACATGTTGCGCCGTCTTGTTGAAACCACATCTCCATCATGGTTATTCAATTCAGGAATGAAAAAGTTAGTAATCATGGCTCTACACCGATCACCATTGATTGTAACGTTCTGGCCACCATCGTTTTTGAAAAGGTACGGACCAATGATTCCACCAGCCCATAAAGCACACCAAACAGTCAGTTTTTCTGGATGTAACGGTATTTCCACATACACTTGAGGATTACCTTCACTCCAAACGTGGTGCGAAAACGTTCCATGGTTAATCGAATTAACTGCTCTGATGGACGGTTTTGTCGACGATAAAATGGACGTAGTGCGCGATAAGTTTTCCGCACAGAACCATTATTTTCGAAATAAAATTGCACTATTTGCAAGCGTTGTTCAGGCGTGAGTCTATTCATGATGAATTGCCAAACCAAACTGAGAATAAATCACTTGACAGCTGTACCTCTAAGAAAAACTTTATTTCTAAACTTACAGTTCGCAAATGGTTCTTATGGATCCAAGCAATCCTCAACCGTTTCTTAAGACCAAGCTCAGCACTTTATTTTCCCTCCATACTAAAGTACATCCGTACGAATAAAATGATATATTTTGCCTCGTCTGAAGAAAACACATTATTCCGAAACTCATATGACATGCTTTATGCTATAAACACAATAGACGCAACGCAGCAATCTCTCAAAAATAGATTACATAGATGAATATGCTTTATTATATATATATTATATTACAAAGATTATATTTTATATTACAACGATTTTGTTGCTTTACCTTTATACAAATTTAAATTTTTATTCCCAGCAATGAGAGAATTAGTACAAAGAGTGACAGGATTTGAGCTGGCAATTAGAAGGTTAGTGCTGTCAATATAATAATATGCATGCCAAAAAAATATTTAAGTGGCACCATTGATGAAGAATGATATTTATTTTTTGTTTTGCTTACGCTTTGCTGCTGCTGCCTTTTTATAATTAACGGCATGATGCAGCTTAGGCCGCAGTTGCAAAATTGTAGTGCTTGCTGCGTTGCGTTTATTGTGTTTAAATCATTAGTTTGGAGGAAGAAAACTAACAAGCTCAATCCAAAGAGCTTTCTTGAAATAGTTAAGCTTGTTTGTGTTAGTACAATACAATGAACAAGAGAGAACAAATTCACCTAAACTTTAGAAGAATGAACCCAATCGTGCTGCCTACCAAAATACTAACAGGCTTAATACTATTACACAAAGTCCCGATATGACTCCAAGAGTGTAATTAGGGGATCGCTGAACCTCAAACAAAAGTCAACTGAAAAATTTTCTCATGAATAATTGGCAGCAAATATCAACATAAAACGCTAAACAAAAATGGTACATTCAATGTGAAATGGGTTAAATGGAGTGCTTGACCTTAAGATATATCCTACTAAATACAAAGGATATCATTTTAATATATTGGGCCTTTGAATTTTATATTTACTCTGAGTTCATCCTGGGAGTAACAACACCTTTGCGGTGCAAACATATGGAGCCACTAGAAAATTTCCTCAGTTCCCTTTTGATTTGGAAAAACCTTAAAAATTTTTGTGTTTTATTATAAAATATAAATAAATTAGTGAATTAAATATAAAAAACATCAATTATTTCTACATATTGTTGCTTAAAATTCATGAGATTACTAGTACATATTGAGGTACCTAGACCTTTGCTGTTCACTGTACGTGTAAACTACTACGAGAAGAAATATTAGCCACGCTTTGAGCTTAAACAGAAACAACCTCGAAATGCTCTTCAGATGCTGCTTAGTTAAGGTTGTTCAGAGGTTTCTGACTCTCATGACGTAAAAAGTGATCACCCAGTTAGGCTTCTGTATATATTCTACTTGCAATTGAGTACCAAATGACTCAGACCTGATGACTGAATGCATCTCATGTATTGAATTTGAACTACTAATCCAGAAATAGATAAATTAAGATAAGAAGAAATATCGGTCAACATTGCCATCCTCACGATAGACTACGGGCCATTACAACTTGCCGTTAACTAAAGGAGGATTTTAACCGGCAAATAGATTGTTTTTCATTATTATAAGTGGACAATAAATTAGAAGTGAGCGTTAAGCTAAAGGGAAGATTGTTTGAACTTGACATATAATATAATATTTTCAATATGGCAACTCCAAATATAAAAAAATAAAGAAATACAACAACAAAGAAAGAGACCCTTCGTTGCCACTGCGTTTAAAAAACTTGTTTAATTGAGCAGTTTTACCGACATTACTCCGGCACTGCCATATTTTAAAAAGTTTACTTTATTTTATCTGCAAGTTGTAATAATGAAAATAAGTTAAACGTAACTTTTAATTAAGCCCGGCATGTTGTAATAAAAGACCTTAATTTTTTAAACCATTCGTAATACCTCAATGAGGCGCTGATTAACAATTGGAACCCTCGACTATTATGATTTCTGGCAAAAAAAACTCTGAGAACATGTCGTTCGACGTCGACTTTAAACTGTAGGTCCCGCCACTCATGTATAAAAACTAACACATACAACATAAGTGGTGTGAATAGCTAGGTCGTAATCCTGACTGAAGGGTTGTAATTACCAAATATGTATGTGTGTATGTATGTAAAGGCTCTTCTCAAACTAAGTGGGTTTCTGGCAATCAAAACTTTTGTTTGAAAATTACAATAAATGGAGGCGTGAGACATGCATGAGACTATACAGAAATAATCTGACGTTGGTAGTCAGTCTTTTGACATGGCACTGTAGGCTTATTTAAAATGGAAGTTGTCTGAAGCCTACCATATAGATTCTGTGACGGTGAGAATGAATCGGTAGGTCGAAGTAGTAGCTTTGATTAAAAAAGCTCACTTGAGCGCGCATAGCGGCCCGTTCTGACACCACAACGAATCATCGGCACACATTTTGGAATCCATTGGATTCTGGGTGAATATCATATGCTAGGAAGGTGAATGTCATTGTTGACAGTGAACAGTATTCTGAAATTTGTCTGGATAAAAAGCATCATATAAAGTTTGAGAGGAGTTCAATAAGTCACATGGTCACTGTACTAAGGTATCTCCTCATAACAACAATAATTAAACGATCTCGTTGCTATTAGAAGCAATGATTTCCTTGATTATGTATTGAGGCTTTGTATTGTGTTAGTAATGAAACAGATTGTTCATATGTACACAAGTAAATATTTCATTTCCGTATTTGAAAAGCAAAAATTGCATTTTGCTCCACTGTAAATTAATTTCGAAATAAAATTGTCCATATGATTATGTCCAGAACATATTCGCACACATTCACATTTCTACACGTCATACGCTACATTTCATATAAAACTGCAACAATATATGAACCACAATAAAAGACAACTTCGTTGTCGTAGTATAGGGACCGGAGTTTTTCAATCTGAACATATTATAGTTCAGTGGAGGGAAACATCTGAGCCTACTGTAACAAGTCTGCTTAGTGATGGGAAACACTTAAGCCTACTTTAACAGTTCTAAATATTTTCTTTACAGCAGTAACTAAAAATAAAAAAAATTTAAAATTTCTTATGTCACCCACCGTTAAAAGAGGCCTAGGTGTAAAAGGAAAAATCAAACTAAAACGTTGCTAACGTATAAATTGTCAAACTAAATCTATTGCATCAGAAAATGTTAAAAGTGATAGAAATTATGGTCTTTGTAGGGAAGTGGAAGAAACAATGCGAACAGCTTTATGGCATAATGGTTACAGTCAAGTTGAAATCGCTAAAGGGGTAGTAACACAAATTCAAAACTGAAGCTAAATTATAACGGAATATTGATGCCAGATCCTAAGAAACTGCAGAAAGCATTCAAAGGGAGTCTAACTAGAGTTCAACAGGACTAACAGTACAGTAATGAGGTTTAAATGGGATCAAATCGCAGCTTCTTGGCAGCCAATTGACATCACCATTTCGGCTAGCTGAATGACCATCAAACGTTTGACATAATAAATCGATTGTTGCATGAGATGTGTGGCAAGCTGCAACCAAACTTCAATACCATAAAAAGCGGGTACAAAAAATCTGTTATCATGGTGCGTTATGTGCCTCCATTGACCGTAATGCTTGCGCCGTCCTCATTTTCATAGAACTATAGGCCAATGATGCCTCCACTCCACAATCCACACCAAACAATCTCTTGTAATTGTATATAAGACCACGTGTGGGTTTTATGAGGTCCAAATACGGCAATTTTGCTTATCAAGATGAAAATGAGCTTCAACCGAAAAAAATTATTTTGTTTTTGGCAAAATCTACATCATCGTGCATAAACTGCACGATGCTGAAGCGTAAATCGATTCATTACATTAAGTGATGACAATATACTAAATTTTGTTACAGAATAGAATGACATAAGTATTGCCAGTTTCGAAATAACCGATGGTTCAAATTTAAACCGATAGATGGCCCACCCGATATAAACCAATTTACTGGTAGCCTAAAATACACGTTATGTCTCATCAATGTAGGAAGTAACCGAAGTCCGAATCTCGATTCAAAAACTCTCTAATACCAGTTCATCGTTTTTCCATGCCGTCCACAATATCTTTGTGGAGAGCAGATTTCATTCTAATATAGTGTTCTGGGAATAGCTTTAATGTAAGTTTTTTTTTCCTTTTTAAGTGAAATTACTCACATATGAGTTATACATATGCCTTCCTTTTCCAATACACTTCCTTCTGACAAACACCCATTCCTATTATGAGTACATCTAGAAAGGGTATGTATGAAATTGAGACAATTGTGGCTTGAGTAGAGGAGGAATGCAATAAGAATGAAAATGGAGATTCTTGTTAATTTTTCTTTTGCTTGTTTGTATCCATTTCCTAAAAATTTTTCCTCAGATTTTTTCTTTACTGTTTCTCTTCATTCACAGAAAAAGGGAGCAAAATAATTGTAAAAAAAGGAATTGAATTTCAATTTGTAAAACAATACTTTGTACAAATGATTGCAAGTGAATGCTCAGTTTTGTCATTTGAAATAGAATCCCCCTCTCTGTCTTTCTCTTTCTCTCTGTTTTTTTTTCTTGTCATTGAAGTTAAAGGTTTTTCTTGTCTTTAATGCACTAGATAATCACATTAAGGGCCATTATTACAAATTGCCGTTAAAGTTGGGTTTAGTTAAAGGTAACTTTAGCTAAAGTGAACTATAAAATCACCTTTAACCTTTTGTCGTTATTTCAGCTTACAGATGAAATAAAGTTAGGTTAGAGGACGTGTACTTGTCAATTTAGACAAGTACAGTACCAGGATGTCGAATTGACCCATTGTACGATAAAGTATATTAAAGTTAATTTTTTCAAAAATATGGCAGCGCCGTAACAATGTCGATAACACTGCTCAATTAAACAAGATTTTTTTAAACGCATTGGCAACGACGGGCCTCTTTTTTCTGTCGTTGTGTTTCATCATTTTGTTTATATTTGAAGTTGCCGTATTGAAAATAATATATAATATGGCAAATTCTAATAAACTTAACTTTAAAGTTGAAGGTAGGATGATCTTCCCTTTAGCTTAACCCTTTCATACCCGAATTTTTTGAGCCAGAGCTAAAATTTTTTTAAGGACATGTGTTTGTTTGTTTGTCATTGGCCTAAATATGAAGTGATATTAAATTCAGAGTCGTACGTATTCTGGTTGTACACGTTTTTAACCAAGCTTGTTTGCAAAAAAAATCTTTTAAAAAAATTAAAAATTACGGAATTTATGAACAAAAATGTACAATGTTGCCTATAGGCAACATCGGGCATGAAAGGGTTAACGCTAACTTCTACCTTATCGTCCACTTATAATGATGAAAAACAATTTATCTGCCCGTTAAAATCCTCTCTTTAGTTAACGGCAAGTCGTAATAATGGCCCTAAGGATGTGAAAGAAAAGTGAAATTACTTTAATCCTCTGATTATCATTTAATAAATAAAAGTATCGTCCTACTGAATAACTATTCCAAATCATTAACTACCCATCTCCGTGCTTAATAGTCATCCGTCTTATTTGGTAAGCAAGGTAGGTAGGTTGAAGAGGTAGGTTTATCCGCCAAAACTTACTTGAGCACATGTAGCGCCCAGTTGTGACGCCACAGGCAAACGCAGTCCCTGTACTAAACGAATCCCAATAAACTAATCGAAGCAGTCGGTCAGCGACTACCTTATGCTAGAAACCAGCCTAAAAGTCTTATAAACAAAGCTACATGCTTGATATTAATGAATGATAACACCGTTAAGCAGACAAAGAATTGAGAGCCCAATAACCTAAATCTGCACCTCGCAATTGATGGGCTTAACAATGAAAGTGGATAACAGTTTCCTCCTCTTCGGCAGACTCACACCCAGGGTAGAAATTGTTTGATGGGAACTGCAGACTTTCCGCGTGTCTTTCCATTACACAATGAACTGTAGGCATGGCCACTGTGATCGAAATGACATTTGAATAGGTGGTATATTCAATTTTCCATCTGCCATAACTATCTAGGGGCATCCAAAACAGACTTCCAAACTTTAACAGTTGATAACTGAAATGTTGTTGAAGCACTATGTGAAAAATTAGTTTTCATTCATTTTATTTTGCCAAATCGTCATGGATGACCACAATGAACAATTTATGTTCGTTGAAAGGGCTTTGGAGTAGTAGGCAACTGGCCCTAATTGCCAGCGAAAAATCATGAGATCCATTTCTGCATGAATGAATATGTGAGTAAACAAAATTCAAAAATAAACCTCAAGAGCATCCATGAGCATCCAAGGCGTCTTGATTTAAGGTTGGCGGCGACATTGGTTCATATTCCTTTGAGAACTACAATGACCATAACATAAGGATCAACATACATAATTGGCCATTACAACCCTTCAGTCAGGATTACGACCTAGCTTCTCACACCACTCATGTTGTGTATGTTAATTTTATACAGTTTAAAGTCGACTCCGAACGACAGATTTGTGTGAAACTTTTCATGGCAATTTTTATTTATTCTCAGAGTTTTTGCCAGAAATCTGCTGAGAGGAAGTCGCCGAAGAAATACTTTTTGTATTTTGTTTTGATGTCTGGCCTGGGCCTCAAACCCTGGCTTTACATCTAATAAGCCAACACACTACCTACTAGACTACGGCGACTTCTAATATCAACGGCGTAAGTATCAACGGCGAGTCCTAAAAGTAGACGATTAAATACAAATAAATAATTTACAAACTTATTTTGGCCTGAATTAAATGATCTGGATATGAGGACGTATTCCAGACTGCGGCCGATAACTATACTTTCGATATAGACAAGGAATTTATTTATTTTGGTTCCGCCATTACCACCAAAAATTATGTCAGCCTGGAGATCAAGCGCAGGATCACTCTTGTCAGCAGATGCTACTATGGTCTCAATGGACAATTGAGTAGCAGAGGCCTCTCTCGTACGACAAAACTAATACTCTAAAAATGCTCATCATTCCCGTGCTTCTTTATGGCGCAGAGGCATGGACGATATTAGGTACTGATGCAGCAGCCTTGAGAGTATTCGAGAAAAAAGTTTTACGTTCGATCTTCGGTTTAGTGCGATGATTTACGCATCATATCAAATAGTCAGCTGTATGTGCTCCGCAACGAAATGGACGTTGTGCAGGGAATAAAATCCAGCGGCAGTGCTGGCTCAAGCATGTTGTTCGAATGAAAGAGGATGCTCCGCGCTAGATGAGTATTTAATGCGGGGATTTGCGGAAGTCGGCGAAGAGGACGACCTTGTTTGCGTTGGAGGTCTTGTCATCGATTGGTGTGAATAACTGGCGAAGGCGCGTAAGAAGCAGATACATACATACATAATTGGTCATTACAACCCTTCAGTCAGGATTACGACCTAGCTTCTCACACCACTTATGTTGTGTGTGCTAATTTTATACGTGAGTGGCGGAACCTATAGTTTAACTCCGAACGACAGATTTTTGAGAAACTTTCCATGGCAATTTTATATATTCCCAGCGTTTTTGCCAGAAATCTGCTGAGAGAAAGTCGCCGAAGAAATATTTTTTGTATATTGTTTTGATGTCTGGCCTGGGGCTCGAACACCGGCTTTACGTCTAAAAAGCCAACACACTACCTACTAGACTACGGCGACTTGCCTCAATACTTCATATTATCATTCAGCTGTTGCAAGCTTTCTCCCTGTAGTCTTTGATACTTTTTTACAGCGAATTACTTCAATCTTCAACACTAGAATTATTATTTCCAGATAAACTCTTTGCTTTTAAAGATATACTTTCCTTTTGGGAAAAGTGGTGTTGTTGCTTATATTTCTTCCAAAATTGTGCATCTCTCTCTAACGCTTAAAATCATAATCATAATTGGTTATTACAAGCCTTTAGTCAGGATTACAACCTAGCTTCTAACATCACTAAAGTTGTATGTGTAATTTTATACTTAAGGGGCGATACCTACAGTTTAAAGACGACTCCGAACGCCAAATTTTTTTGAGAAATTTTTCAAGGCAATTTTATTTATTTACAGAGTTTTTACCAGAAATCTGCTGAGAGGAAGTCGCCAAAAAAATACTTTTTGTATTTTGTTTTGATGTCTGGCCTGGGGCTCGAACCCTGGCTTTATGTCTAATAAGCCAATACACTGCCTACTACACTACGGCAACTCTATAACACAAATTATCATTTAAAATTGTATTTCTATCATAATTAAAATTTTTTTTTTAAATTAAAAGTTTTTTAAACAAAACGAATCTCTCTTTATTGTTATAAACCTCCAGCATATTACGCAAATATTATATGAAATGAAAACAATAAAGTTTACTTTTCAGCTTTTTATACAAAATGAATTTATTTTTTACATTATCACTTTGAAAAAGACAGTGAGAGGGAAAAAGACCGTAAAAAAGCAACAAAATATGAAATTACTTTGGCAACGCCAAAAGCTATTGGGTGTTCGTAGAACAAAAGGAAACAAAAATCAGAAAAAATCTCACTGTTTAACAAGGAGCCTTAATTTATGCAGCAAATAAACTTAAAATCACACTTACACATACACATACACAAGAGTACACACTCAAATGCTTATACATAGATTACTTTTTAACACCAACACATACGTAAATTTCTAGTGCATATCAAACTCATGCAAGGCTCATGCATTCATAAGCACATCGTAACAAGGACTTGAGAGAAAACTTTATTCGTGTATGCATTTTTAAAATGCAATGTTCATCACAGAAACATATTACCGGAAAGACAAAGATGAAAAGGGAGACGTGGGAAAAAGAGAGTGAGAGTGGGAGAGAAAGTGAAAGGTGAAGAGATCTTATGGATGTTGTTAAAGAATAGAAAGATGCACTTTAATGGGAATTGTTTCATATGAATGTGCTGCTACCATTCAGTACGAACGAATAATGTATGTAACATTGCAACCATATCTGAAGGAACTCATCGGAGCGAATAATCGCTAAAACGCTACTCACGGAAATTCGCTGAGAGACAAAGCGGCCAAAATGTTTTGTGGTGATAAAGCCATTATGTTAGTGGTGCTACCACGTTTGCTTTGATGCTTTCAGATTTAGTTCTCTTTTTCTCTTCCTCTTCAAAGTTTGTTTATTTGCAAATATACTCGACTCTTTAATCGGTTATTTAATCATTGAAAACTAGCAGCACTTTTAAAAATGTAACGATTTCTTCTTATATTTTCTTTTTCTACTGCTGGCATCATCATTGCATGATTGACTAGATGACTGACTGAATAATGAATGTCGATGAGATATAATGTACGAAATTTCATGAATACATTGAAATTTTGTAACATAAACGAGCTTACAAACAGAAACGTATTGAAGATAGCAGTGAAGGACAAAAAAGGGGGAACAAAAGGTTGTAAAAAAATCGAAATGATTGAAGGATGAATTGTTATGATATCTTCTTATATATAAAAATGAATGTGTGTTTATTTGTTTGTGGTTTGTTTGAAGTCTATAGACGGCTAAACGGCTGACCCGCTTTTCTTGAAATTTTCACAGTGTGTTCCTGTATGTCTGGAAGGAGTTATAGGCTACTTTTTATGTTGAAATAAGCAAATAAAATAAAATAAAATAAATAAAAAAAGTATGAGTGTTATTGTCTAACAAAATATTACACGACAGTAATTGATATCTTCTTCTTCTTATTTATAAAAATGAATGTGTGTTTATTTGTTTGTGGGTTTGTTGGAAGTCTATAGACGGCTAAACGGCTGGACCGATTTTCTTGAAATTTTAACAGTACCTTCCTGCATGTCTGGAAGGAACAATGGGTTACTTTTTATTTTAAAATTTCAAGCAGGCGAAGTGCCACGCCCGCATACCCATATAAAAATTAATGTTTGTTTGTATGTACCTTATAGAATCGTAAACTATGCATTTGATCATGTTATGATCTTTAGCGAAGTTGTAGCGCATGAGTCGGGGAAGGTTTCTAAGTTGGTATGCCCAATTTCCGACAGGTGGTGCCACTGAAAATTACCCAAAATGAATTAAATCGTACTCTGTGCATTCTTTAACAAAGTTGTTGAGCATGAGCCGACGGAGTTTGCTACGATTAAGTTCCGATGGATGGCGTCACTGAAAATTATTCAAAATGAATGACAAGCAATTGGTCGACCTACACCTCAAGCACGGAAGAAAAGAGCATTACAAGCCTCAGAATCAGACGACCATTGAGACTGAAAAATCTTCGAGTATATGCCGCTGAGACCCGTTCGCTTGAACCACTTGAACAACGACAAGTGAGGTTAGAAACTGATCGGACAACGGGAAACATAATCAATAAAATGATTCAAAATTAATTGGACATTTGTGTAATGTCTTTCCTTCAAATTTATTTTAGTTGGTGGCGCAGCAACACGCGCAGGGTACAGCTATTTACAATATAAATACGAATTATTATTTAGTTTTTCAAAATCAAGAGTTCGTCACTGGCGGGTAAATCCAATGTAGAGGGACCAATTCATAGATTTCTTACCTCTCTTGCGTGAAATTAATTTTTTTCTATTTTCTTATGAAATCAGAGGTCGCCGTAGTCTAGTACATAGCGAGTTGGCTTATTAGACGTAAAGCTTCGGTTAAAACCCCAGGTCATACATCTCCAACAAAACGAAATAAGAAAAAATATTTCTTCAGCGACTGCCTCTAAGCAAATTTGTGGCAAAATCTCGGCGAGTAAATAAAATTGCCCTGAAAAGTTCCACAAAAATCTCTCGTGTGAAGCCGACTTTAAACTGCAGGTACCGCCACTCATTTAAAAAATACAACACACACCGTAAGTGGTGTAAAAAGCTAGGTTGTAGTCCTAACTGAAGGGTTGTAATGACAAATTATATCGACGGCTCCATTCTATAACGCTCTAAGTACACTTAGAACGTTTTTAATGTTCTCGTATTTTTAAATTCTACGTTCTCTAACGTAAATACTGTCAAAATTTGGTTAATATGCGCCAATCCGTTCCGAAGTTAGTCGTATGTCGCGTGAAAACTTTGAGAGTTCATAACTCAAAACACACTTTTTCGACTTAGAATATTATAGAACGGAGGCGTCGACGTATCAAATCAGATGGCTGTCTGCTATTATTTCGAAATGTTCAATTTTCTATGATTGTGGCACTTAACCAGGCTGAATTGGGCCAATAACAGACATAATGTTGGTTTTGGGGACTTCTTCGGTTTGTGTCTTATTCGCATACATCTTCGTTTTCAGAGAATCTCACAAGAAAAAGTCTAATGGCTGGATCTTAGTGGCCAGTTAACATCACATTTATGTGAGATGACCATGCTCTCAAATCCCTTGTGCAGTATATCCAATGTAGCATAACCTAAGTGGCACATAGCACCACATGTCGTTCGGGTTCAGATTAGGTTCAGAAAAATATGAACAACACAAAATCCATACCAAACAACGTGTTTTTCACGATGCATTAAACGCCTTTTGATATCATGTGGATTCGTATCATTCCAAATTCTACAATTTTGTTGATTCTAGTACGCATTCATCCAGAAATGGACCTAAACGCTGGAGATGATGATTCGATGATTTGGCAAAACAGACTAAATGTATGACAACTAATTTGACAGATCTACCTTCAACAAGATGGTCGTTATCAACTGGCAAAGACACAGAAGACGCCATACAAAAAAATCAACAACCTTTCAGACAAAACTGTGACAGGAAAAGATTCTGTGAGATAAATAGGAAAGCCTTAGTCTAGTTGGTAGTGTTGTGGCTTATTAGACAAGAACCAATGGTTCCAACCTATGCTAAGACATCTCGAGCATAACAAAATATGAAGAAAATATTTCTTTTGGCGACGTCCTCTCTGCAGTCTTCTGGCAAAAACTGTGAAAGTAGATAAAAATTGCCTTGAAAAGCTTGTCAAATCTGCCGTTCCAAGTCGACATTGAACTGTAGATTGGTATGAGCATCTAGGTTGTGATCCTCGCTAAAGGTTTGGAATGACCATTTAAGTAAGTAAGTAAACAGGAAAGCCCTAATGTTTGTAACATTTAGGACTACAGTCACCATAGTGGTCTAAAAACCGAAGGACTGTGCAGGTCATAAGCACTACAACAACTAAATTTACTGCTAAATCGGCCACAATTAAATTGTTTGCTTTACAAATTGGATTGTATGAGTAGTTAAACAGCAATAAAAGGATTCAGTAAATAAACAATGAAAAAAGTGCTTCAAATTTCTCCCCCACTGTATTTACATGTACAAACCTTTTACTTGTTTTACTTTGTCTCTATCTATGATTGATCCATTTCCTATGCATACATGGATGGGTTTCACATACAAATGCCAGTGTATGTATACGGATATGTGCTTAGCGTGTGGTGGTTGCCGTAAACTAAAACCCATCAAAATTTTCTATTTTCTGCTCATATTTACGCATACACACATATAGTTTACACACCCATACACACGAACACATCCATTAACATATAAAGTGAAATTTATTTTCGAAATCTTCAATGGGAACAAAATGTAAAACAAGCGAGTTTCTTTGTTGAAAAATTGAAAGTGGCTGGAGGCAATCAAAAATAACAATGACTAGAATAACAATAACAACACCAAACATTTGCTAAAAACTTTTATCACTTATACACACTTTATAACAATTAATATTGCAGGACAGCCGAAATAAATTAGAATTTAAAAATTAAGACGCTTCAGAACTTATCAAAAGAAAATTTTATGGATACAAAATTTTCAAAATATTACAAGGTATTGTAAAACAGAAATTGATGACCTAGTTGCTGAGCTGTGGGGAAGTACTGCAATTCGGTTATTCGGCTTATTAGACGTGAAGCCATCGTTCTAAGTCAGACATCTCCAATTAAACAAAATTTTAATATTTCTTTGGCAACTCGGGGTCTCCGCCCAAGGATCATGCGTTGGATATATTCTACGGTCATCGAACCCAACCTCTTATACGGTGTTGCTTTCTGGTGGACTGCTCTAAACAGACAACACAACTTTTTGACTTCTTGACAAGGTCAGAAGGTATGCGGCTATTTATATAACTGGCGCTCTGCGCACCATCCCCATGAAAGCATTGTTCGCAATGCTCAACTGGCTGCCTACTGTGCTTCTCGCTAAGCAGGCGACTAAGTTTGCTACGACTAGACTTAATGCCCTGTCTCGTTGGCACATTGTACCTTCTGATCACTCCACTATTCTAGAGGTTGATCCAGTGGCCCCCATGAACATCGACTATCTCCCTGCTGAATAATGTCTCGACGGGGGTTTCCACTTTCTAATTCCGAGTAAGAACGACTGGAATCTTAACGCGTTTGTCCCCACGGAAGTCCTGGATATATATACCGACGGCTCTAAACACGATAATGGGGTTAGAAGCGGTGTCTACTCTGGGAAACTGGACCTGAACATTTCTCTCCGTCTGCCGGACTACTGCAGCGTGTTTCAGGCTGAGGTGACGGCAATTTACCGGACCGCTCAGTGGATCCTCGTCAACGGTGCTCCTTTTCCTCGCGTCTCGGTCTTTTCTTATAGTCAAGCAGAGATAAGATCTCTATCGGGTTTCGTGAATAACTCTAGGATCGTTAGAGAATGTCGCCGTTGTCTCGAACTTCTTTCTGGGCGCTTCACCAGTGTCTAACTGGTGTGGGTCCCCGGGCACAGTAACATTACTGGAAACTGTAGGGACGAGCTGGCCAAAGCTGGTGCGCTCCTTCCGGAATCCCCTTCAATTGAATTGGGTATGCCACTTGCCTCGGTCAAGTTGGATATTGCGCGGAAATTCTTTCGGGACGCCAACCTATCCTGGGTCAATGAGGAGTCCTGTTCCACCGCTAGACTGACCTGGCCCTTGATGGATAGAAGGCGTACCAACCAATTACTTGGTCTTGGTCGTAAAGTCATCTAAACCACAGTGGCCATGCTTACAGGTCATTGCGGTATGGGCAATGCCGTGGACGCAGATCCGCTGAGAGGAGACTGTTATCCACTTTATTTGACAGTGCCCGTCTCTTGCTAGGTGTAGATATAGGTTATTTGGCTCCCCATTTCTTGTCAGCTTAACGGAGCTATCATCTATTGATATCAAGGATACAACTTCGTTCATCAAACTTTCTGGCTGGTTTTCCAGTGTAGCGTAATCGTACTTTTGATGTGCAGCCCTTGCGCTGACCAACTTCTTCCTCTTCCCTGGTTTTGGTGGAACTTGGTCAGTACAGGGACTGCGTTCACCCGTGGCATCACAACGGGCCGCTATGCGTGCTCAAGTGAGCTTTGTGATATCAGAGCTACCACTCCGACCTGACCTTGGCGACTTCCTCTCAGCAGGTTCCTGGCAAAAACTCTGAGAGTAAATAAAAATTGCCATGAAAAGTTTCTCAAAAATCTGTCGTTCGGAGTCGACTTTAAACTGTAGGTCTCGCCACTCATATATAAAAGTTACATACACAACATAAGGGAAGTGAGAAACTAGGTCGTAGTCCTGGCTGAAAGGTTGTAATCACCAATTATGTATGTATATATGTAGTACAGGAATTTAAAATAGATCTTGATAATCCAGCAGACACTTTCGAACTTTGACAGTTGATAGCGACCAACTTGATCAAGCTTCACGTGTCAAATTATTTGTCACTTATTCAGTCCGTTTTGCCAAATCACCGTAGAAGTAAATCATACTTACAAATAAGAAAATTTGTTTCTTTCAAAATGGGTGTTCTTTTCCAGCAGCGTGCGATGAGCTTCGTCTATTTTACGATCCTTTTATCAAAAGAACTATTCGTACGTCGAAAAAATGCAAGATCTGCCGAAACAGGAGGAGGTCATGATTTCGATTTTGATGCTATTAAATCGGATTAAATCTGGACAGAAAAGGAACAGACGTACAATTTGTCGTCCGTGTTGGATTGGTATACCCATTGCAAATGCCTGCAGATCCTGCAGTGTGGAAAGAAGTCAATGGACTATTAATCAATGATGGCCATTGACGAAGGGACTCGCAATAGACCAAGGGTAGTTGCAGAACAAAAGATCATATAGAAAATATAATTCGCTCACATAACAACCCAAGAAACAGACAAATTTGAATGTTAAAATTCTTAAAATCTTTAAAAACTATTATTAGCTTTAAGTATATACCACTCCAGAATACTCTCTGCTTACTGCAATGAAAAAAAATCATTAAAATCTTTATTTTATTTTGAAACGAATAAATGAGTTCGTAACTTAAAGTAGTAAAAACTGTTTGAATAATTGATTGATTTTTTTTTCAATTACGATTTTGCCTCCCTTAAACTTTATAAGTAAACTGATGATTACTTTGTTACATTTTTCTCTTCATAATTTTACTTGCAACACCAGTGGCAATCATCATTAAAATTGAATGGGACACTTAGATTTGGTAAAATGATTAGCAATATAAAAATAGTTGAAAAGTGGAAAAGCCGAACGTTTTCATACGATTTATGAAGGATGTGAATACAGCGGTTTTTTGATATAACGAGAGATGGCAACCCTTTGATTCTAGAACATGCTGCATTAGACTGATTACCTGCATAACTTAAAAAAACTTGATAAAATTAGAAAAAAGTAGAAGAGATATGCCTTGTGACACTTTTACTCGACTTAAACGAAATAAAGGAATAAAAATAAGGAAATACATAGTATATTTGGCTGCTACCTATATTTCTAATTACATACATAAATACATAATTGGTCATTTCAATCCTTTTAGTCAGAATTACGACCTATGTAGCTTCTAACACCACTTAAGTTACTTACTTACTTACTTAATTGGCCAAAACAACCCGTTTAACGGATTTCGGCCTGACGCAACACATCCTTTCAGGCGTCTCTGCTTCTTGCGCGCCTACGCCAGTTGGTCACACCAATCGATGACAGGGTTTCCTCGATTTGGTCCTTACAACGGCTACAAGATCGTCCCCTTCGTCGACTTCCGCAGATTCCCGCATCAAATACCCATCTCGCCGGAGCATCCTCCTCCATTCGAACGACATGGCCGAGCCAGCGCAGCCGCTGGATATTAATACGCTGTACAACGTCAATGTCGTGTAGGAGTACATACAGCTCACTGATGGATCGGATATGGAAATCATCGCCAACTCGCACTGGACCGAAGATCTTACTTAGGACTTTTCTCTCGAACACTCTCAAGGCCGCTGCATCAGTCGTTAATAAGGTCCATGCCTCTGCGTCATAGAGAAGCACGAGAATGAAGAGCGCTTTGTAGAGTATTAGTTTTGTCCTGCTGGCAAGAGTGATCCTGCGTTTGATCTGTAAATTCCTTGACTGTTTCAAAGGTATAGTTATCGGGCGTAATCTGAGAATCAATACGCCGCACATATCTACTTGTCGATAACATATACTTTGTTTTGCCCTCATTTACTGCCATACCCATCTTAGTAGACTCCCGTCCAATAGCACTAAAGGCAGCAGTAACAACTCGCTTGGTACGCCCTATGATGTCAATGTCGTCAGCGTACACATGCAACTGGACACTTGTTTTGAAAAATAGTGCCATTGCGTTGCACTCCCGCCTTTCGCAGAACACTCTCCATGACGAAGTTGAAGAGGTCGCATGATAAGGGGTCGCCTTGTCTGAAAACTCGCACGGTATCAAAAGGTTCGGAGAGGTCCATTCCTAACTCGACGGAGCTGCAGGTATTACTCAACGTCATTCTGCATAGCCTTATCAGCTTCGCAGGTATTCCGAGCTCAGACATTGCGGCAAAAACACGATCCCTTAGGGGCTATCGAAGGCTGGCTTATAGTCGACAAAAAGATGGTGTGTGTCGACTTGTTGTTCGTGGGTCTTTTCCAGGATTTGGCGTAGTGTGAAGATCTGATCGATGGTGGACTTGCCAGGTCTGAAGCCGACCACTTAAGTTGTCTGTGTTAATTTCATACATGAGTGCTGAAGCCTACAATTTGTCGACTCCGAAAGACAGATTTTCTTGAGAAACTTTTCATGGTTATATTTATAATGTCTACCATTATTATGGGCACCATTTTGCACATTTTTCACAGTTCACTGAAAGTAATGAAACTTTATTGAAATAAAAAGAAATAAAAAAAAGAATAGACATGATAGCAAATAGATTTGATACTTTACGTTCAAGTAATAAATTCCTGGAGCAGAATATAAAATTGTCACTTATTTATGTTGCACAGTGGGAAACGCTAATTAATAATATTAATTAAGTATTAATTAATACTTTGCTATTACAATACTACTCAATTGACAAGAAATATTGTTAGAATTAATCAAGATTTCCAAATAGTCCAGTTTAGTTGAAATACTGAAGCCGGCGTAGTGTGTAGAGTTATTAGACGCAATCCCGTAGTTCAAACGACACCTCATGGACCTCCAACAAAACGAAATATCATAAAATATTTCTACGGCGACCTTCTCCCATATTTTGCCATCTTTTGGCAAATACCATAAGAAACTAAAAATATACCATGAAAAGCTTCTCAAAAATCTATCGTCCAGAATCGGCTTTAAACTGTAAGTCCTGTCACTCAGAAATAAAATTAAAACACACAATATGGGTGATATTAAAAGTTTGGTCCTAATCCCGACATTGACACTATCAAGCACTGATGCAGCAGCCTTGAGAGCATTCCAGAAAAAAGTCCTACCTACGATCTTGAGTTTAATGTGAGTCCGCGATGATTTTCGCATCCGATTCAGCAATGCGCTGTATGAGCACATCAACGACATGGACGTTGTGCAGTGTATTAAGATCCAGCGGCTGTGCTGGCTCAGCCATATTGTTCGAATGGAGGAGGATATTCCAGCGAGACAGGTATTTGATGCGGGAATTTGCAAAAGTAAGCGAAATGGAGGACTGTATTTGCGTTGGATGGAACAAATCGAGGCAGTCGTGTTATGTCGTGTTATGGTTTGACCAACTGGTGAAGGCACGCAAGAAGCAGAGGCAAAAAGTTAAGGCAGTCCGAAATCCGTTAATCGGGTTGTTAATGGCCAATTAAGTAAATTAAGTAAGTAAGAGAATGATCGCTGTGGTCTAGTAGGTAGTGTGTTGGCTTATTAGACGTAAGGCCTCGGTTTAAACCCCAGGTCAAACATCAAAACGAAAATATGAAAAAATATTTCCGCGGCGACTTCCTCCCAGCAGATTTCTGGCAAAAACTCTGAAAAACATGAAAAGTTTTTCAAAAATCTGTCGTTCGGAGTCGAATTTAAACTGCAAGTCCCGCCACTCATGCATAAAATTAACACACACAATATCAGTGGTGTAAGAAGTTAGGTCGTAATCATGACTAAAGGGTTGTAATGACCAATTATGTATGTATGTAAGTAAGTAGTACAAATACTTTCTCTGAATAGCAACAATGTTTTCTACAATACTCATGAGATTATTAAGTTTTGGGTAGACAATGTAAATATGAAATTACTATTCAAGATTTTAGGCTTAAAAGATATATGAACCATCATATTATGGAATATGATTGTTAATAATTTTATTTTGTGTTTCATTTTTTCATTTGAAACTCCTGCCTTAATCACTGTGCAACATTTCTTCGGCTTACTATCAATAGAATAAGAAAAGTAAGTAAGTTTCTCATTTTTGCCTTCAAGAAATTTTGAAAAGAAATAAACGTTTGTCAACGACCAACTTATTCTTAAATTCCCTAAACTCTTACATTTTCTATATTTTATTACTTTTTCCAACTGTACTTTCTCTGTTGCATGGTGTATGTTTCTTCATAGAAAATTCATGTCATAGCATTAGTGGCGATAGTTAGTTAAAGTACGAATATAGGAAGTAGAAGCAGTTCGTGTGTTCGTGTTTTATGACACAAATTACATCAACTTCAAAAGCAATAGAAATAGGCAGACAGGTATGTAAAATAATGAATTCGTAAAAAATTAAAAAAAAACTTTCGAAAAAAGCTTTACAATTCACACAGCAATATTTTCCTGAACTTCTATTTTCGTTTTCTGGAAGCAGCAAAACGTCTCAAGCTATACAGGGGCGATAGGGTTGCAATTTCTCATTGCCGGGAATTGATGAACTGTTTGAAAAATCCTTCACTTGTTGTATTCACTTTGGTTAGTAGATTTATGTGGGCGCCCCTATCTACAACATACATACACACATAATTGGTCATTACAACTCCTCAGTCCAGATTACGGCCTAGCTTCTGCTACCACTACATGACTGGCGGGACCTACAGTTTAAAGTCGACTACGAACAACCGATATTTTTGAGAAACTTTTTGATGACAATTTTTATTTATTCTCAGAACTTTTGCCAGAAATCTGTGAAGAGGCGGTCGCCGAAGGTATATTTTTTTTCATACTTCATTTTGATGGAGATATCTGACCTGGGGTTTGAACCATAGCCTCACGTCTAATGAGCCGGCACACTACCTAGTAAACAAGCTCTGAATTTTCCTTGTCAAGTTCATCAAATTTTTGAGAAATATTGCGTGGTCAGAGTTTTTGCCAGAAATCTGCTGAGAGGAAGTCGACGAAGAAATATTTTTTCATATCTCGTTTTTTGGTGATGCCTGACCAGAGCTTTGAACCGTGGCCTCACGTCTAATGAGTTAACATGCTACCTACTACACTCTGGCAACTTCATATACAACCCACTCATCAAAAACCCTGTGGTGAAGACACTTAAAGTTAGAAGTCGCCGTAGTCTAGTAGGTAGTGTGTTGGCTTATTAGATGTAGCGCCAGGCTTCGAGCCCCAGGCCAGACATCAAGACAAATTACAAAAAGTATTTCTTCGGCGACTTTTCAAAAATCTGTCGTTCGGAGTCGACTTCAAATTGTAGGCCCCACCACTCATGTATAAAATTAACACACACAACATAAGTGGTGTGAGAAACTAAGACGTTGTACAATGGGTCAATTCGACCTCCGGGTACTGTACTTGTCTTAATTGACAAGTACACGTCCTCTAACCTAACCTAACCTAACCTGTACTTAAAGTTCCTGCTGCAATTTTCCAAGAAATAATCGAAGGTAACTTAGGTGATACCACATAGCCTTGTCAAAAGTCAGATTCTGCTATCAAATCAAATGGTGCAACCATTCTACGCTATAGAGGCGGCTTCAAATCCATATAAACGTAATCTGAGATAAGTTGCTGTGGGCATTTATATTGTTCCTGTACTCTCTTACTAACCGAAAGGTAGTAATTTGCAATCAAAGTAGAGGAAAAACCGCCAGCCTATCAAAAAAAAAAATATAAATGCGCATACGATCTGAGAGGGCAGTGCACTGGCTCACATTATATGGAAGATTTTCGCTTGAAATACACTTAAGCTAATAGGAGTACTGAAGTTTGACTAACTAGCCACAACTTAGGAAATACTGTGTAGGTAATGTGTACATTGGATTCCACTGCTATGAGCCTAGATGTTAAAAAGCGGGCGAACTCACTTGTATCGGTACAGAGAATGGCTGCATTGCGTATCACGTCGGCATATCGTACAGTGTCCGCCCCAGCCGTAATTGTGAAAGCAGGTATAATCCCTGTGGATCTGCTGGCGACAAACGGATGGAGATTTATATGGCGAAATCGGCTGGAAATCACATAACCGGTCACTTCAGGGAAAACACCATTTCAAAGTGGCAACGACGATGGAACGATGAAGATAGAGGAAGATGGACGGCAAGACTTATTCCGGACATAAGGCTATGGATTGGTGGGAAATTTGAAGAGGTAAATTACTACGTCACACAGATGCTGTCGAGTCACGGATACTTTAGAAAACATCTGCACAGAATGGGCAAGACCGCCTCCCCTTACTGTCTTTATGAGGAAGGGGAGTTAATTGATGATGCAGAGGACACTGTTTTCGAATGTGAACGCTGGCAGAGCTATCGCTCTGCACTGGCGTCGATAGTCGGGAAGACCACGGCCGGTAACATTGTCGGGGTTATAATTGCGAGTGGAGAAAATTGGACCTCAGTGGCGAATTACGTGGAGAGCATTCTAAGGCTGAAGAAAAGGGATCTTGAGGCTGCGGAACATGTGGGCACGCCAGCTTAGATGAAACTGGCACACGTGTCAAGCGAAATTCGAATCAGGGACCTGGACGAAAGGGATAGTGGAGACACTTAAATATCTCTTCAAATTTCGACAGGCAATCCGGACGCGGATATGCTTTTTCCGATGGGAAAATACTGTCTAGGAATGAGGAAATGTGGATTAAATTGCTCTGAGCCATAGCTTTGAGCCTTACTTCACCTCATATGGTAACTAGAGACACAATTCTCTTAAAAGTCTGCAAAACTTCGAACACAACAACATTGACGATCAAAAGTTGTATTTTTTGTGTTGTTGTTGTTGCTAGAAAGTAATAAAACTCAAACAAATTGATATGTTTCCTGTGATGGGTCTACTAGGACTTGTGTGTGCATGTCAAGTGGAGTGTAGAGAATAGTTTCGCTTGCATTACAAACAATTTCAAAAAAATAACTTTTTTCTGCTTTTTGTGTCTCCAAGAAGTTTCTTTTATATTTTCATTTTTTTGTTGTTTTTCTAAAAAGTTTGTCTTACTACTTCTTTATGTTGTCATTACTACCATATAAACGACGATAAATATTTTAGCCAAGTTAAGCAGTTTCTTCGTTTACATTCTCAATTTTTCTTCTGCTTTTGTTTTTTGCTTTGAATTTCTTTGGAGCTTTCAATGAAATGTCAGTTTGTTGAGACAGTTTAATTCAAATATTTTCCCAACTACTACTAGTACCACTACAATTACATTTTCTATATAAAAAGAGCACTAAGAATGAGTGAGAAGTAGTCAAACGTTGGTATTGTTTACAAAGTATTGTTTACATGCAAAAAAGGGCCATAAGGGATTTTAAAAGTACTTTTTTTTGCGTTTAAATTATCATCTATTCATACATATTTTAATATAAACATAAATGTTAACGGTATATAGGAGTGTAACAACGGCCAAACTTAAACAAATACTATTTCGCATGGTTTTATTAGAAGAGAAATAAAAGGAGAAACCATTTTGTCTTGTAAAGTTTTATGCAAATTCGTAAACAACATGACAAAAACAACGGCTTTTGAAAGAAATGAACATGTCACTCGTTATTAATGAAATGTTTACTCACTGCTTGCTTACTGTAAAATGTAAAGAGATAAAGCGTAAGAGAAAAAATATTCTGTATGATCGGGTGGGCCATCTATCGGTTTAAAATTTGAACCATTGGTCATTCTATTCTGTCACAAAATTCAGTACATTATCTCAACTGAACGTAATGAATCGATTTACGCTTAAGCAACGTTGGAATTTATTGGACCAACGAGAAACTGCACCATGATATCGATTTTGCCCAAAAAAAATCTTCGGATGAAACTCATTTTCGTCTTAGTAGGGCTCAGAAAACCCACATGCGACCTTACAAAAGTCAATGCACCCATTACGAGCAATAGTTTGGTGCGCCCTGTGGAGCGCATGCGTCATTGGCCCATATTTCTTTGAAAATGAGGACGCCACAACCATTACGGTCAAAAGAGACACCTATTGCACCATGATAACAAATTGTTTTGTATTCGCTCTTCATGTTATTCATGTAAACTATGTTTCGTTGCAACAGGATGGTGCAACTGGCGACACATCTCATGCCACAATCGATTTATTGCGTCAAACATTTGGTGGCCGTTTAATTGGCCAAAATGGTGATGTCAATTGGCCGCCAAAAAGCTGCAGTTAGACACTATGCTTTTTGCTGTATTTTTCTATGGAGCGCCGTTAAAGGAAAATGTTATGCCAACAAACAAGAGACAATTGAGCACTTGAACGCCAACATTCGAGATGCCATTGCCGAGATACGACTCCATACACTCGAAAAAGTGCACGAAAATAGCTCCGATCAAATGAGGTACTGTGAGGCCAGCCAAGGCAGCCATATGATATTCCATTTCTAACCGGAACAATTGTACTTCACAACAAAGAAAATAAATTTGGCAAAATTTCACATCACTTTTATTTTATTATAGTTAAACTTTTAAACGGCCCTCCCTATATATCACAAGTCGGAATTCATATTTAATAGTCTTTGTATACCACAACATAACATAACATAAATCACTTGTTAATCTTATTATGTGCTGGAATGTTGAGCTTTATTTCTTAAGCATTGTCTTAAAAAAGGCCGTTAAAAAAGCTCCATTTAGTTGATGTCATCGTTTTTTATTAATAGAAAACGCTGTATTAAAGTAGCATACTTTAGATAATGGCTACTATCCTATTATTTCGTATTAAAATTCATGTTGAGTTCATGATACCGCCATTTCATTATGCGTAGCTTTTTCTGTTTTTAATTTAAATATTTTAAATGAATAAATTACAGACAATTTTCTTTTTAAATCTCTCATAAATCTTAACAGACAAGGAACAATCAAAAATCTGTCGTACGAGTTGAATATTAAAAGGAAGCAAACTGCACCATCATTTGAACGAATATTTGTTAACACTTAAACAAATATCCCAGAAATATCGTCGGGTTATGTTTAGGAGTTGAATGAAGATTGTCTATCTTCAGTCAGACCTGTAGTCAAAAAGCAGGCAGTAAAATAACTTTAACTGAGACTTTACACCATAGTTCCCGCCACTCATGTATAAAATTAACACACACAACATAAGTGGCGTGAGAAGCTAGATTGTAATTCTGACTGAAGGATTATAGTGACCAATTATGTATGTACAGTGATGGCCTTATAGAAACGACTTAGCAACATGTATTTTTGTTAATTTGTTTTACAATTTTCACTGTGTATCTGGGATCAAGGGCTTTGTTTGAAGGACGTCTTACATACGTTTTTTCATCAGATTGGGTCAAATTAAATTTAGATTCGTCACTTCAGAGAACTCTTTTCCAGAAACATCATTTCTAATTATAAAGCCACCACTGTATGTATGTAAAGTAACTGGAATTAGTAAAGCAACATACAGAATCTCTCTTCATAACGCTAAAGCAGTACAAATAGACGTTTAAGTTTACAAATTTTCTCGAAATCTAAAGAATGCTAAGCAGAATTACTGACCTTTAGAAGTTGCATGTATTATGCCTTGTCAATCGGATACGCACCAATCGCAAACTTATGCAAGGTGGGATAAGGTATACTTATTAAGACTTGTGTTGTTAAACTTTCTTATGAGCTGCATAACAACCGCAAGGCTTTCCAGGCAGAAATCGTGGCCATACTGAAAGCGGTACAATGGTTGTTGGTTTCCTGATGTACTCGGATAGCCATACTGCAATTAAGTCATTAACGAACGTACATATTTTCAAAGTCCTCCCTAAGCAAATTGAAGACAATTTGATGGTATAACGACCAGAGAGTACTGGATTGCAGATTATTTAGAAATGCAAATAAAATGTAAAATAAGAGCTTGAAACGAAAGATAGATAGACAATGATGTTCAATCGAACTTATGAAAATTAGAAAAATACAGGAATTTTCTGATCGCAAGAAAATGGTGGGTAGGTAGGTAGAAGTGGCTGTCCCCTCGATGGATGGATGAGCGGACACACTTAGGCCGCACACAGGGCCCATTGTGATACCACAGTATAACCCGATATTTATCAAAAATAAAACATTTCAAATGTTTATTTTTATTCTGGAATACAATGATGTTATTGACGAATACTTTCTTTACAATGTTTCCGGACTGAACCCGATAGAGAACTCATTAAGCCAGTTGGACAACTAAAAGCTGCATATGTGAATAATAATTGACTGAGTAAACGAATGAAAAAAGATTTGTGTCACCAGCACCACAGCGTACTAAAACGGCGGATCAAACGCAAACAAATGCAGAGATAAATCGTGGATACATTGCTAACAGAAAAACAATCTGTACTAGAGTGAAAGCAGGTCTGGAGTGAATGAAATTACGCAATATGGAGTAGAACATCATAGAAAATCTAAACTTCACTATCTATTGTCCTAAGTCGTCGTAGTCTATTAGCTAGTGTGTTGGCTTATTAGACATGAGGCCACGGTTCAAACCCCAAATCAGACATCTCCAACAAAATGAAATGTGCGACTTCCTCTCAGCAGATTTCTGGAAAAAACTCTGAGAGTAAATAAAAAATAGCCATGAACATTTTCTCAAAAATCTGTCCTTGAAGGTCTACTTTAAACTGTAGGACCCAGCATTCATATATAAAGTTAACACACACCACATAAGTGGCTATGACTGAGGGGTTGTAAGGACCAATTTTATTGTACCAACAATCCTGTCCAACTTATTCATTCCTACTGCAAAACTCTTGATCCACCTGCTGTTTAATTAAATTTGTTGTCGTTACTACGTTTGCCAAATATTATTCAAATATTTATGGTATGAATTATTAATAAATATATCATAGAATATTTCAATTACTTAGGAGACAAGTAAAGACCAGCAGGCAAATGTTATTTATGTGTACAGTTTCCACCATTAGTTCTTTTACTATTTTGGCCATGGTTTGCATGAAGACTATTTTTGGAAACTAACAGTTGAGGCAATAACATTTACCTTCTTTAACCACAATATATTGTCATAAAACTAAAAACAACCTGGCCGAAAACGACAGCAAACAAATGCACCTGCTGATTCAGAAAAAAACAATAAATTGTGGTTACTGGTCAGACACGACAGCAGCGTGCTGTTGTCCTGTAACGGATGGCTTTTTAAGCTTAAAACGGAAACTGGAAAAAGGAGAAATAAAATTTTAAAATAAAATAAAATGAAATAAAATATTTGAAATTAAAAAGGATGTGGAAGGCCATTTACTATCCGTTTTAATGAAAATAAAAGTGAAGGAACATTCGCCAAAATTAAGAAGAAAATCCAGAGAGCATGGAAACAAAACTCATACGTTGGCCATCAGAATCTCCAAGTCTTTAATACCGGAAGAGGATTACAAGAGATTTGTAAAATAGATAGGAGAGTGTCAATGGGTTTAATATGCTGGACGATGACATGGTCATGGCAACACACCAAACTTAATCCGAACCATATATGATGTAAACGTAAGGAGATAGAAAAATATTTGAAAAATAACGACTGTTTTAAAAAAGTTTTCTTAAACGTATGGTTAGTAAAGTTTAGTTGACTCTTAAATTCTTTGTACAATATTTCTTACTCCATTATTATCTTTTTCGTTTTTTCGCCATTAAATTCAATGGATTTTATTATTTCATTCTTTTCATCTCGCTCTCTCTCTTTATCTTTTCATAGTTATAATTCAGTTCAATATCTGTATTTGACTTTTTCTCAATATTTTTCAAATTGTTAACTTTACAACTTCCTAACTCGACTATAAAAACGGAAAAAATAATGTTTTCGTGTTCTTTATATATTTTCTTCAATATTCTTCTCTTTTCTTCGTTCTATTTTTCTAAAAACTTTAAAGCAATAAAATAAATGTGCACTCATCTTGTCATTTTTGCCATTTCCGCATCCTTTTTGTTCATCTCGTTTGTCTTTAAGTGACGGTACATTTGCCCGCATTTATTCATCGTCAAATACATTCACACTTATGCTCATAATAATACACACTTTTATGTACATATTAAAGCGTAAAAGACCAGTTTTACTGAAGTCAACATGTAAACACAGTGGGCATTTATTAACCAAGAACACAATGAGGAAATTATCCAGAAATTGCCAGGAATATTGAACATACATACACAACATATAAAATTGGTTATTACAACCCTTCAGTAAGGATTACAACCTAGCTTCCCCCACTACTTGCATATGTGTGTATTAATTTTAAACGGTGGCAGGACATACAGTTTAAAGTCGTCTCCGAACGACGGATTATTGAGAGACCTTTCATGGCAATCTGCTGACTAAGGAAGTCCGGGATGTCTGACCTAGGGTTTAAACCGTGGCCTTACATCTAATAAACCAACACACTACCTACTAGACTATATTGAGTACAAGCAACATTGAAATCCAACATGAAAAGTACATGCAAAGCGAGTCTCGAAATGTGGATAAATAGAAGAATCGCTTGGGTCAGCTATGGAGTGTTTACTATAGCAAATAACTGTACAATTTTGGAAATAGCATAAGAGTATATTCCTTCTATATTTATATTTCTATTGGAAATTACATTTGCTATTGGAAATGTGATTATGAAAACGGTAACAGGCGAGAGAAACTGGCAAAGTGTGTCAGAAAATTTAAAAAAAATCTTACAAATGAAAAATAAACTTCGGATAAAGCATGATGCAGTCATAGTCGAATATGATAACCTGGCATTGATCAAGCAATTCGTCCACAAATAATCCGCACAAAGTCAGCATTTAGGCCCATTGTGATACCACAAACAATATTCAAGCTGGGGATCAAACATTTCCTAAAAGAAAAGTAAAATAAAAAATAATCCTGCGAATGGAAAATGTACTCCGGATGAAGTATGATGCATCCTAAAATAATACGAATAAAGTTCAGAAATTCAAACAAAGGGAAGCATTTAGGTTAGGTTAGGTAAGGTGTCAGAACACCTCAAGTCAGCATTTAGGGCCATTGTAATACCACAATCAATATATCGGACAAGGCACTGACACATGTGTTGAAAGACAGTATCTTTCCCACAGCTCCTGCAGAAGTCATTTGGCGGAATGTTGAAGATTTCTCTGATTCCACAGAAATTGTTTGAATTTCTTCAACTCTATTATGGCCATTAGCTTTAAAATAAATTGTATTGATCTTCTCCTTTCTCTGAATAAGTTTTGCATTTGAAAATCAATTATTCTCGCCATCAATTATTCTTGTTATCATCGTCATCATCAATTCTCCAATCGAACTTGTCAAAGTCCTGACATTAGCTCCTGTTTCTACGCTAAAGCAATTATTTTGACAACAACAACTATAGAACCTTTCAAACTGAAATTAAATGCATTTTATAAACGTATAGTGAGGCAAGAAAAATACTTCTTTTAATACATATAACAACGACAACTAAATGGCGAAGAGTATAACTTATTTTCAGTTCATTTGGCATGTATTTCTATAACGCGTGTAAATGCCACAAGTTTTTCAATTTTTCTTTCTTTTTCTCACTCTGTATTTCGCTTTCATGACACTAAACAAATGAACAAATGAAATGAAACCACTTGACACCATTACGTTGCACATTCATTTTTTTTTGCAGTTCAGCTTCCTTTGCCATATATTCCATGCCATATTATTCCATGCCATATTCCTTTTACGGTTTATATGGGTGTGAGCTCAGCAAATTGTCCAAGAAAAAAAAAGATAAACTATCACTGGCAGTTTTCTCATTCTTTACTGCCCATCCAAATTGGCACTTCTTTACCCTTAAAGATGTACAACTGACAGCGTGCATTGGCAATGGCTTCATGTAGAACAAAAGACAAAACAAAAGAAAAATTCAAATGAATGAGAAAAATCTAACCTCGTAATATACTGTCAAGTATATATTTTCTAAACAAAAATTCTTGATAACAACTAATTAGTAATAGGAATGTCCCTCTTAAAAAGTTATGCCAACAAATAAAAAAGTTTTACTGACGCCAT
Source organism: Sarcophaga subvicina (assembly GCA_936449025.2). NCBI lineage: Eukaryota > Metazoa > Arthropoda > Insecta > Diptera > Sarcophagidae > Sarcophaga > Sarcophaga subvicina. Next base: position 30,385,544 of record OW388084.2, read on the forward strand.
TATAAAGTCTAAAAACATATTTTGTACACACTGTAGTAAACTGTTTAAAAGCCAAATTTTAAATCAGTCATCTTCCTTAAATCAGCTTTTGATATCCGTATTAATTATATAAGAACTCATATACACACATAAATGGCTATTACTACCCTTCAGTCAGGATTACGGCCTGGCAAAAACTCTAAAAGTAAATAAAATTGGCGTGAAAAATTTCTCAAAAATTTGTCATTCGGAGTCGACTTTAAACTGTAGGTCCAGCCGCTCATGTATAAAAATTAACGCACACAATATAAGTGGTGAGAGAAACTAGGCCGTAATCCTGATTAAAGGGTTGTAATGACCAATTATGTATGAAGTCTAAAAATCCAACCAGCTTTCTTGAGATCCCTGCTTAGGCACTTATTTCAGAAAATCTAACAAACTTTCTTAAGAAAGGTCTACGGATGCAGAAAATAAAGCGTAGGTTGCTGTAAATAGTGTAGAGTTAAAACAAAGGGTCTGTCATACAATGGGTAAACCGGTTTAACTTAACAGAGTTAAAATATTGTGTAAAATATTGTGTAAATAATGAGATGATAAGCAGAAAATGATTATTTTTCGGTAAAGAGTAAAAGTGCAACAAGTGTGACGAGAGTGAACTTGCCTGTGAACAGCAAGCTGTTCGCTAACCTAACCTAACCTAAAATTACAACAAACGAATTGAAACGAACTTAAACCGCCACCGATTTACTCAGCACAACTGTATATATTTCAAACGTAGAGTAGAGTTTATTTTAAAATTCGGGCGAGAAATGTGGATAAATAGACAGACAAACGAGCTCATTGCTGCAATGAAATTGTTCGTGAATTTAATATAAAATGAGAAAAGAAGAAAAAACTCAACCAACATATAGCGTAGCATTTAAGTATGTTTGCTTAAATTTGTTTTTCTCTCTCTGTTATTGTCTTCACAGTAGAAATAACTTCAAAATGTTAACCTCGAACTATATTTTAAATATTGTAACGTGAATATATTTTCTTAAAATTTCAAATATCATTGTTTTAAAGTATCGGGGGGGTCAACTATCGGTTTAAATTTGAATCTGTTCGTTTCGAATCTGTGATTTTATTCTGTCATAAAATTTAGCATATTATCTCCACTTATCTTATGAAGTCGCCGTGGTCTGTTAGGTAGTGTGTTGGCTTATTAGACGAAAAGCCAGGGTTCGAGCCCCAGGCCAGACATCAAAATAAACTACAAAAAGTATTTCTTCGGTGACTTCCTCTCAGCAGATTTCTGGCAAAAACTCTGAGAGTAAATAAAATTGCCATGAAAAGTTTCTCAAAAATCTGTCGTTCGGAGTCGACTTTAAACTGTAGGTCCCGCCACTCATGTATAAAATTAACACACACAACATAAGTGGTGTGAGAAACTAGGTCGTAATCCTGACTGAAGGGTTGTAATGACCAATTATGTATGTATGTATATTATCTCCACTGAACGCAATGAATCGATTTACGCTTATGTAACGTTGGGATTTATTGGGCCAACGCGAAACTTCGATTTTGCAAAAAAAGGCATTTTTTCAGATGAAGCTCATTTTCATGTTGGTGGGAACCAGATCTCAATAATGAGTATTCAAAACGATGAGTAGATTCGAATCATACTTATAATTTCTGATACTTATACGCATTTATACTTATTTTAATGTCAGACTCATACTATTCATATTCAAAGTTTGAAATACTCATGGTACTCATACTTAACAGTACGCATGATGTTATTGATTTCGACTCCCCATGACTCATTGTATACACGAATCACAAAATAAGTATGATTCGCGTACGAACACTACAATACTCACAAGAAGGTTGTGTGTTTGCTTTGCTTGCTGTCTTTGTCTTTTCCTATCTTCTTTTTTGTAACTGCAACAACAACTAAGACTGTAAATTTTGATGAATGATTCGAATCCCTCGAATCATTTATGAGTATTATAAGTATTTTTCTAAATTTGTGAATCTGAATAAGTAAGCGTATAAATCAAACATATTTCGAATGTTGTGAGTTTGATGTCAACGTTGTTCTCATACTCATTGCAACCTGTACTTATAAATCAATGTTGTTGTAAATACGAATGAATCCGAGTAGTTGAATTTCAATACTGTTGACTCACTCATACTAAAAATTTCATGAGTACTTATGAGTAGCGAAAAACCGATTCATTGCTGATCTCTGGTGGCAACGTTAAAAAGCAAAAAAAGAAAATGAGGACGGCACAACCATTACGGTCACTGGAGACACTTATCGCACCATGATAACTGATTTCTTTGTACTCGCTCTTCATGGTATTGATGTTTGGTTTCAACAGGATGGTGCAACTTGGCATAAATTTCATGCCACAATCGATTTATTACGTCATACGTTTGATAGCCGTTTAATTAGCCGAAATGGTGATGTCAATTGGCCGCCAAGAAGCTGCGATTTGATACCATTTGACAGTTTTATGTTGGACATAGTTAAAGAAAAAAGTTTTGCCGACAATTCAAAGACAATTGAGCATTCGAAGACCAACATTATGAGATGACTTTACCGAGATACGACCCCATACACTGGAAAAACTGCACGAAAATTGGTTCGATCGAATGAGGTTCTGTGAGGCCGCGGCAGCCGTATGAATGAAATAATATGCCATATCTAACAAAAAAAATATATTTGGTTTCTATTTCATTTAAAATTTAAACTTTTAAATATCCCACCTATACTTGCATACATACGTGTTAAAATATTCATGCATTCTAAGTAAAACCCCCAAGGTACACTATAACTTCATTACTTGAAGTGTTACAATCTCCATACGAGCACAGCATATTTAAAAAAGTGATTTAAAGTTTTCAACTTTATTTCTCCCTCCCTCTCTCTCTCCCTATGCTATAACGGATTGAAATGAAAACATTTTTTTTAAATTTTTCCTCACTTTTCTGTTCATTTTATTCAAATGAAATCAAGTGCAAGACAGCAGCAAACAAAACTACAGAAAAAAACTGAAACATATTTTGGAATAAAATTTACATTTTTTGACAAAAAAAAAGTAAACAAAAGTGAGAGGAATTTAAGTGGAATCTATACAGGTGTCAAGAGGAGACTAGGAAGTGAGGCTTTTTTGGCTATGCTAAGCCCTGCCACATATTGGGAAACTCATTTTGTTTTACCACAAAGTAATCAAATAATTTTGTATATTTTTTGTTACAAAATTTCAGGCACTTTTTAGAAACAAAAAGTTAAACACTTAAGGCCATAAATTTCATTTGTTTTCATTTGTTTTTAATTGTACAACTTTATCACCAAAAATTTTTACTCGTACGTGAATAAACGGGTTGTTAAAAAACATACTTTAGCTTCTTTTTTCTTTCCTTCCGTAGCGGTTGAATATTCAGGAAGACTATGTTGTTTCGACAATGAGATCCGCGTCCATCACCCATCTAACAGGAGTGTGAGCGAAAAGAATGAGGAATGATTCCTTTCGGGGATCAGCAATGAATCGCTTTTTCGCTACTAATAAGTACTTATGAAATTTTTATTATGAGTGAGTCAACAGTATTGAAATCCAACTACTCTGATTTATTCGTACTCACTACAACATTAATTTATAAGTACAGGTTGCAATGAGTATGAGTACAACGTTGACATCAAACTCATAACATTCGAAATATGTTTGATTCATACGCCTACTCATTCAGATTCACAAATTTAGAAATATACTTATAATACTCATAAATGATTCGAGTGATTCGAATCATTCGTCAAAATTTACAGTCTTAGTTGTTGTTGCATTTAAAAAGAGAGAAGAAAGACACATAAACAAAAAAGACAAAGACGGCAAGCAGAGCAAATTGTGAGTATATAGTGTTCGTACGCGAATCATACTTATTTTGTGATTCGGGTATACGATGAGTCATGAGGGGTCGAAATCAATAACATCTTGCGTATTGTTAAGTATGAGTACCATGAGTATTTCAAACTTTAAATATGAGTAGTATGAGTATGGCATTAAAATAAGTATGAATGCGTATATGTAAGTATCAGAAATTATAAGTATGATACGAATCTACTCATCGTTTTGAATACTCATTGCTGACCTCTGATTCCTATGTATTCGATTTTAATGAGCTCACTAGAGGTCCTTCATGAGCAATGAAAGTAATAACTTCTAAAGAAAATTCCGCTAATTGACGTTCAAGTGCCCTTGTGAATTCAATAGTAATCCTTTATATGACAGCAGTCATTACTTGATAACCTTGTCTTCTGCTTTATACAGCTCTGACTCTTAAGAGTGTATTCTTGAATAAAACGATGCTAAGATTACAGTCGCCATAGTATAGTAAGTAGTGCGTTAGCTTATTACACGTGAGGCCACAATTCGAACCCCAGATCAGACATCTCTAACAAAACGAAAAATGAAAAAATATTTCTTTGGTGACTTCTTCTCTCAGCAGATTTCTGGTAAAATATTCTGCGTGTAAATAAAATTTCCCTGAAAATTTTTCTCAAGAATCTGTCGTTCGGAGTCTACTTTAAACTGTGTAACACATACAACATAAGCGGTGTGAGAGGCTAGGTTGTAATCCTAATCCCTTACGGGTATTATGGTCCATGCTTTCTCTTAACAACTGTGTCCTACCTCACCATTATTGGTATCCCATTATCAATAAACCGAAATAGTGGCTGAAGTGTTTTATTGGAAAACCAGGCATCCCAGTAAGTAAAAAATATGCCTCCACCTAAAGATGAGAATGAACCAACGTGAAAAGAAAAGAATCTAAGTAAAGTATAGCAGAAAAACCATGGAAAAAATTTTCAGGAGAAGAAGTACAGAATCTAGCTCCCAAGACAACTCTCGAAATAAGAAATCCTAAAAGAAATTAACCCCCGAAGGCCATTAATTAAATACCGGCCAAGTATTCTGAGTCTTCATTCCTTTATGCCAGAGCATGACGCTAAGTTTTAAAAAACCGATTAAGATCCGAATTTAAAAATCTAATATTTTCAGCCCAGATTTAGTAACAATTAGGTTCTAAAACGTTAGAGTTTGGGTAATAATAGTCTGGACCTCAACCTCATAAATTCCACCTTATCCATTCTACCCTGAAGTATACACTGTCCGTCTAATTCCTTGGTCGGTCAGATGGACCAAGTGTCCTAACTGACATGTCAACTATTTGCACGCATTTCGTTCGTCATCCATAATTTATCTGCAATCTGCAACCAATGCTATGCCCAGCAGTGGACAGCAGGAAACTACTTGTGTTAGACAAAAACTGTTCGCATTGTAACACGTATTCTAACGGAACAATGCGCTATTGGCAGTTTCGCTGACATATCGGTCTGCCCCACCAGAATTACTGCAGAAGCTGCCATGATGTGGAGAAAACGGAATCGGTGCAACCACTTTTATGCGAGTTCCCTGTACTTCAGAACAAACGGCATTGGTTTTTGGGTGGGAGAACGTTTGAGCAACGTGCCACTAAGGGAACTGGCTCGGGGTAGTTCAAACATACCACTAATGGATTATGACAAGGGGGCTCACCTTACACTGGGTAACACAATGGGCCATATAGGCCACCAAATGAACTTGCCTGTGAACGGCAAATTACTGGCTAACCTAACCTAACTTATTGTACCAACGCGTCAATGACATGGAATGCAGCAAAAGCTTCAAAAGCCTTCCTTCTGGCGAAAACTAACTTTGAATGGATATAATGTAGTCGCCATAGTCTAGTAGGCAGTATGATGGAGTCGATTTTAAACCGCAGATCCCGCCACGCTTGTATAAAATTAACACACACAACATAAGTTGTGTGAGAAGTTCTGACTGAAGGATTATAATGACCAATTATGTTTTTTATTTTACATAATTGGTTTACATTCGAATCGCTGTGTTCGTTTTCTCCTCTATTTCCCTTACCGTCTTAGCTACCGAGACTATGGCAATGTCATTTGCAAAGCCCACAATTGTAGTCCCGTTTGGCAATCGCAGTCGAAGTACATAATGTTCCATAGTAGTGGCCCAAGTAAAGAGCCCTGCGGGACACCCGCCGTCACTACGTATTCCTGCTCTCCTTCATCCGTTAGGTATATTACCTTCCTGTCATGAAAGTAATTGTTCAGAATCTCCATTAAGTATGGCGGCGTAGCCATGTCAAAGAGGGCTCTCATAATCCGCCCGCAATTCGCTGAGTTGAACGCGTTTCTAACGTCAAGTGTAACAACTGGTGCCAAATCTCCATGTTTCGCCCTCTATTGCATCTCTTGCAATGTCGACCACCCTCCTTAATGCGTCAATAGTGGACCGTCCTTTCCAAAATCCGTATTACAGGTAAGAGAGAACCCCACCTGCCTCGGCACACGTCAGTAGTCGATTGTATATTATCCTCTCCAGTATTTTTCCCATCGTGCCAAGTAGGCAGATGGGCCGATACGACAATGGTTCCCCTGGTGGTTTGCCAGGTTTTGGAATGAGAACCAATTTCTGCTTCTTCCATCTACGTGGAAAAACACCCTCGACGAAGCACTTGTGGAACACCTTGGTGAACAATTATGTATGTATGTATTGTGCCCAGTTACTGCTTTTAAACCCCTTTTAAACACTGACGACCTCTATAAATAGGGTAATCGCGAACACCTCTGAAAACTCAGGTTCGAAAACAAGAAAACACAAAAATTGCATTATGAAGTCTCCTGGCTACCTACAGAGAGAATAGCAGCAGCAATTAACCACCATATGAAAATAATTTCTTGGGAAAGTGTAGGTTTTTGTAAAAAAGACTTCTTACCATTATATTCACCACATTTGAACGTATCTTCCGTAACAGATCGTAGAACATTATAGCCTATAAACGAGGCCATCTGTGAAATAGTATCGGATTGTTGTATAGGGTGTAGTAGTGAGAAATCTTGCTTAAAGAATAATTATAGTATTTATTGCATATGTGCTTTAAAGTCTTATAAATTTTCATTATTTATCCCTTTTGTGTCAAATTTGAAAACATTTTCTTTGTGGATTTTAAATTAAATTATGCCAGATTATTTCTATTGTATGTGTCCTACAGCGCAGGATTATTTTCTATTCTGCTCTTAAGTCCTTTTAAGCACTTACAGATTCTAATAAACACTTACAGCCACACAGCCACGAAATACATTTCCTTTTTGCCAAGTCAACTAACTAAATGCAGAGATGGAATAATAAAATGACAGTTTCAATTAATTTGTACACTGACAACCACTACGGCTGGTGCAACTACTACTACAGTGAAGTTAATTTCGCCAAAAGAGATTATTATGTGTGGTTATGACAACTGAGAAGAACAGAATAGAACTGAACTGAACTCTACTCAACTGAGTTGAGTTGAATGGCAGCTTCAACTTGAAATTCTATTCTTTTGCAGAGATTTACATGATAATAGAAGCATGTATTAAGTTTATAAAGATGTTGGTAACATTTCTTTGATTACCAGCTAATCAGTTTACATTTTTTAATTAAAACTATCTTAACTGCTTGATGTTATTTTTTTTATTCCATTTTTATTTAGTTTCTCTCTAATATGTATTTGTGTAGGGTGTTTAGTAGTCTTGTTAACCTTCTCTTGTAGTTTAGTTCTATTATTATTGGCTGCAATATACTGTTTAATTTTTTATTATTATTCCCTTCCACTTTCATTTGATTTTGCCTTTTTATACCATTTATTTTCATTTATTCTGTGGGTGTACTTTTTTCAAATTTTGTTTTTTCAATTACTTATTTATTCTCAGCTTTGCGCCATATTTTTCATATTCGTGGCATCCTTTTTTATTTAAAACTTTATTTATTTTCTATGTTCCAGAAATTTCTATAAAAAAAATAGTAAATATTCTATACACTCAAAGAAATTGCATGGTACTCCTTACGTCAAACAGACCTCCACGTTAAAAAGATTTCTAGCTTTCACTAGGTCTAGATTTTAAGTTCTATTTGCATTTCTCTGAATCCCCCAACGCCATATAATGTGTCATGTTTTAGTGATTAAACTGCTTGACTAAAAACGCGAGCAATTCTGTTGAGGTCGCCGTAATCTACTAGGTAGTGTGTTGGCTTATTAGACGTAAAGCCAGGGTTCGAGCCCCAGGCCATACATCAAAACAAAATACAAAAAATGTATTTCTTCGGAGACTTCCTCTCAGCAGATTTCTGGCAAAAATTCTGAGAGTAAATAAAATTGCTATGAAAAGTTTCTCAAAAATCTGTCGTTCGGAGTCGACATTAAAATGTAGGTCCCGCCGCTCTTGTATAAAAATTAACACGCACAACATAACTGATGTGAGAAACTAGGTCGTAATCCTGACTGAAGAGTTGTAATAACCAATTATGTATGTGAATTCATGTTCTAACCGGGTAGGAAACAAACATAATTTATTGATCATTCACTAATTAAATTATTTAGGCAGGACATGAATCCATGATTCTTTTGAAAACGTAACAAGAACTAAATGCTTTATCCAATGCAAAAGAAAGGTGGACTCAATAACCAAATTTTTTCACCATTATTCCCAATACTAGAACCCAATAGCTATTCATAGTAAGATAGATGACAATCTTACATCTTCCTAGAACCTGCTCCGCTCAGTTGGCGAAAGCTTGATTAATGGAAAAAGAATCAAGGAGGGAAAAAATATGTTTAATCACCATTAAGTTAACGACAAAGGTCATCGTAAACTAGTAGGTAGTGTGTTATCTTGTTAGACGTGAAGCCACTGTTCAAGCCCCTGGTCAGACATCTCGAACAAAATAAAATATGAAGCATATTTCTTCGGCGACTTCCTCTCAGCAGACATCTGGCAAAAGCTCTCAGAGTAAATAAAAATTGTCACGAAAAGTTTCTCAAAAATCTGTTTTTCGAAGTCACTTTAAACTGTACGTCCCGCACAGAGAAAACTGAACCTAATAAATACATAGTAAATTAGAACAAAGTTTATAAGATTTCTCTATGGTTTTTTTTTCAAGAAGAGATTCTTATTATTTTTATAAGGAAAACCTTTTTGAAAAAATCAAGAAGAAAACTTAGGGATTTTACTAGATAGTCTTTTTGATTTTTTTAAAAAGGTTTTCTCCTTGATTTTATTAAGCTTTCTTTTTGTTTTTTTTAAAAGGTTTTCTTCTTGATTTTATTAGGCCCTCTTTTTTTTCAAAAAAATTTTCTTCTTAATTTTATAAGACTATCCCTTCATTTTTATAAATAATACTCATTGATTTTGCTTGATATTATTATAGATTTTTTATTGATATATTTACTTGGAAACTAATTTAATATTTGATTTATTAATAATGATTTTGCACGAACAATATTTCTTCTCCATTCCTTAGTCCTGCTTTGAATTTAATCAACTCCCCTGTATATTTTTGGTCCACCTTCTTGAATAAATTTTCAACGTCTTCGATTTCCATTTTTTTTAATATGTTTCTTGATGTAATTCCAACACTTAAAAGAATGTTGCACGTTTCATCACGGAGCTCCCAGGATTTAAAAATTGTGTCATTACTCAAAATTGTATTTGTTTTTTATAACACTTTTTTTTTGAAGTAAAAACAATTTAATTTTTTTATTTAAGTTTACTTTGATTTTTTTAAGAAGGAATATTTTTAATACTTTTTTCACTTCTTTAATTGACATTTGTTCACTTTTTTTTAACAAGCCAGCTAATATAATCAAGAAAATATCCTTATTAAAACATTAATAAGATAATTTACACATGATCAAATAGAAACCTAATCAAATCAATAAGGAATACTCTTTAAAAAAAATTATTAAGTAACCTAATGAAATTTATAAGAAAAACCTTTTTGAAAAAATTGATTAGTTAGCCCAATGAAATTAATAAGAAATTCTTGTTTTATTCAATTTAGAAGAAAACACCATAGAATCAATAAGTTTTTCTCTATGGATTGTATTTTTTGTGACAAAAATGACGGAATTTGAGTAAAAAAAATGGTAAATAACAAGTTTTCTTCTTAAATGTATGTGTTTTACGTCTTGAAAAAATTAAAAAGATTTATCGCATAAAAATAATAAGAAATCTCTACGAAAAAATCTTCGTTTCTTTCTGCTGTAATACCCCTCACTCCAAAAACGTTTCGTAGAGAATATCTTCTGGATTTTATTAGGCAGTTTTCCCTCTGTGCGGCATTCATGCATACGATCAACACACACAACATAAGTGGTGTGAGAAACTAGACTGTTATTCCTACTGAATTGGTTGTAATGAGCAATTATGTATGTACGTATGTAAAGCTACCAAAGGATAATAATAATAATGATGCCTTAGGCGATTACAATTTAGTTTTTCATAACAATTTAAGCACTCAATACAAATTAATATTTTTCTAAATATATATTTACGTCTCTAATAAAGAGGGGATCTTGGAGTAGCAGTGGGGCTTTTTGGCCTCAGAATGGAATATTCCGAGAATATGGAGAAACTCACAGGTACCTTCTAAGCCGACGTCTATGTCATCGAAAGACAGCCGTAGATAGCAGTATTATCTGCCAATCAGGTCATCAACCGAGCACTCGACTCTTATGAGGTTAAATCGATCAAAGCATGAGACTGTCTAGAGGAGCTGAATTAGTTTGATATGGAAAATATGATTACCATCTGGCTCCCAGGTCACATGGAAATTCGCGGCAATAGATAGGCAGATCTGTTTTCAAGACAGGCAGCTTCCATGCTCCTAATGGGGCCAGAACCTTTCTCTGGACTGGAGACTTATGTTTGTAAAAAAATTATTAAAAAAACTCAATGAAAACAATTTGTTTTCTTAAACAGCACACTTAAGGCATAGCTTTAGCTTTACAATACAGACATATTTCGACAGATATATTCAGGCAACTAGGCTGCCATAATAATGTTCCTTTCAAATGATATATCGACGTCCAAGCGTGTCCTTGAATGTCGCCCACTTGTTCGGAAGAGAATAAGGGTTTACCCGGAAACTGTGTTGAATTTGCATTGACTAGAACGGAAGCCACACTTCAAAATACCATATGTAATCCAGACATCTGGGTTCCTTTGTCCACTATTCGACTAGGTTTTACAAAAAAAAAATCACTCCTCAACTAAGACACTTGAAATAATCGAAACAGATCACTTTTCCCTCGCGTGGCCTCTGTACCCTCTGGAAAATACCTAATAGGCTAAGAGTCCTCTCTCGTTATTTCTTTAAAACTCCACTAAATACTGACTACTGTCCACTACTCACATGGTAGAATACGTATTGGTCACTTCCATAATGGAATTGTCAGAATGAAGGATAAGCAAAATTTGTCAAAACTGAAACATCTAAATTTTTTCTCCCGTGGTCTCTGCACCCACTGGACAATACCTAATTCGCAGGCTTGACCAACGTCTAGGCGTTATTTCGTTAGAAGTTGCAACTCGAAGAGGAATCTGCAACTCGAAGAGGAATCTGCAACTCCGCCAGTTAATGTGTTACTGCCCACCATTCGCGCGGGAGAATACTGAAAGTACCATTCATTGTTGGTACCCATAACGGAACGCTCTGAATGTAGGAGCATTGCTTGAAATATGTAACTGAAGTTAACTCTTTCTAACGGAGTACATTGCCATACTTTTAAATTTTAATGGAATTCGGTAGCACAATATATCTAACAATTGTGGAAATTTTACCCGTTTTAATGTGAGGTAGCGCCACCGAAACCCTCTTCTAACTCCTGGTTTTACTTTATACGAAACTAATTGTGTTATAATTTTTCTCAGTGCATAAAGTAAGAATTTAAAGGACTTAGAAGAATATGCTGCCGTAAAAGCATACGTATGTTGAATAGTGTTGCTGTAAGTATAGCGATTTATTTGCAATCCTCTTATAAATTTTATTTTGTGCGTATCATTTAAACATTTTCATTTTGTTCTCCAGTATTTCATTTCATTTAATTTAATACAGTTTCTACACGCATTTTAATTTTAACTTTTATTTTTAAACATATTTTTTAATCATTTTTACTGTGGTTATTATAGCCCATACAAGTGTTTGTAATTAAAAATGTTTTTGATTGTTTAACGAATTTCCTTTAAATTATTATTTTATTACCGGAAGTCTCGTTTAACAAAGTCAAGGGAAAAATTCACATGATATCCTTGCAACCTGTTTGCGAACAAGTTGAGGTAGAACACTACTAGTTTAGCTTGTGAGTATGGTAATTGAATTACAGTTGGTATCAAGTAATTAGCAACGTGCGGTAGAGTTACCACCTGATCAGCTGAAAAAAGTTGTTTTTATGAAACTGTAACAAAGCAAAGAAATAATAGGTGGATACGGATACTTTCTGACAGTGCTATATCCCTTAAAGCAATGAAAAGAAATAAAAAGAAATTAGTAACGGAGCGTATAGCTATGCATCATAAAACATTGCAGTTACATGGTGTAAAGATTAAACTGATTAAATATACATCCAAGCCAGCACCAATTTGAATACAGCTGACTGAGACTAAACAATTTAATTGTAAGAATTCGGCTGTCTCAATCAGTCTTATCCAGGCAATTAAATAGGTCCACTGTCGACATCGAGGGCATTGGGCCGGGGCGCAGGTTATAATTCTTTCTACATATGCCTTTAGCATCCCACAGATTCCTTAACGGAGCTAAGAGAGTATCACTCTTGTAATTTTACGTGGAAGATTTTTTTGATCCGCAATATCGAGTGGACGCGCATTTAGAACTCTATCCATGGCATAATTTCTAATTGCCGAGACTACCGCTAGGTGGTGTTGAGTCTTCGGCGCATTGACAATTCCTGTAGCATGTACATGTCCAGGACTCCTTGAAGGCAGCTCCTTATATCCTTCCTAATGTGTCGAGGAGAGGGTCATGCTGTAAAATATGATTATTTGGGAGGTGCGGATGTGAGCTTGAGAGCAGGAATTGTTTGTTAAGCATCTCGTTGTTTAAGATATCTGGCACCATTTTGGTTTCACCATCACACACCCTGTCGCAGTCCACCCCTGAATTAAACGTCACTAAGAAAAAATGTTTACCTCTGTACACTCCTCCATTAAGTGTCACTGAAAAAGGATGGAGGAAGGAGCATGCCAGCAGGAACTGATTGCTGAGCATCTCATTGTTTAGCTTTACTGGCAACATTTTGGTTTCCTCGTTTATGTGGTAAGCACTGCATATCTTCACACACTTTGTCGGTCTTCTCCATACACCATTTTGTTACTTCTGTACACTCTTCCATTAAGTGTAACTAAGAAAGGAGCTTCACAATGTGGCCTCATAGTAAAATATGGATATTTCTACTTCTTTATATAGGGCGAGCACTACCTCTTTCGATTCGTGTCTGCTAATACTAGTCATTGTAATGTTATGAGCAGTCGCAATTTTACGACAAAGATCAAGGTCATTACAACCCTTCAATCAGGATTACGACGTAGCTTCTCATACCACTTATGGTGAGTGTGTTAATTTCATACATAAGAGTCGACTCCGAATGACGGATTTTCGAGAAACTTGTTCATGGTAATTCTATTTACACTTTGCTGAGATGTCTGACCTGAAGTCTGAGCAGTGATCTCACGTCTAATAAGCCAACATACTATCTACTAGACTACGGTGACTACATTATATCCGACTGGGCATCATGGTAATTTATTTAGTCTCAGAATTTTTGTCAGAAATCTGCTGAGAGGCAGTCGCCGAAGAAATATTATTTTCATATTTCGTTTTGTTGGAGATGTCTGACATAGAGTCTGCACCGAGGCCTCACGTCCAATAAGCCAACATGCTAACTACTACACTACGGCGACTACAGAGTTGTTGATTGCATTACGATGATAAGTTTCTAACTAAGGTTTCGACGCTGGTCCTGACCCCCCAGTCTGCCACCTCTACGGCGCCATCAATGGATGGGTCAGGTAGGAAGAGCAGAGGCGTTGGGGGAACGGATCGGGTTTTTCTGTTTCTAGATGTCTATGGCCTGCTGTGGACAATAAGAGGACAGATTGGCTGCTGGGCTTGGTTAAGGCCAGCTTAAGGTTGGTTGTCGGTTTTATCACGGGGCACTACGAGATAAGGTCGCTGACGGGGATCTGGAACAGAATCCCAGCCGGACTGTTGCAGGGTATGTTGCGATGAGGAGGAGTTGGAGACTATCGAACACCTCCTCTGTAACCGCCCAACTCTTGGTAGGTTGAGGTTGAGGTCCCTTGGCAGGGCCTCCTTTGAGAGCTTGAATACTGTGTCGAGAGTCGACATTAAGGCTCTCCACAGATTCATTATTAGCTTTGGCTTGTTGAGAGGCGCCAGGGCTTCATGAGTGTAGTCGTGCTCTCCCCCTTCTTGTTTGTGTCTGTTTCTTTCTGTGTGATTCCTCCGCTTCCCATTCCCCCTTTACCTACATACCCTCCTTTCATCCTATTTCCTCTATTTGCTTCCCTCTAAGGACGTTGTACAATGGGTCAATTTGACCTCCGGGTACTGTACTTGTCTTAACTGACAAGTACACGTCCGCTAACCTAACCTAACCTAACCTAACCTAACCTAACTAAGGCAACAGTGAAATCGTTACCTAGAATAATATGTTAACCTCTCTCTCGGAAACTATCACTTAGTCCGGCATGGTAAGCACAAGATGTAAATTTTTGGAGATAAGTTGTGGCATTCTTGTGATTTATTGCTTCACTTATACCTCCAATTTCTTATGCATCACAACCCCACAACATTTAATGCAATGCACTGAGTGGTGATAGCAACTGAAGTAAATATTAAAAAATATTTATAAATTTATATTTAATTGTCCTCAACTGCCTATGCTATATCTATCTAAACATAGTAATTTAAAATATATCATGGCATACGCTGTCAAAATTTATTAAAATAAAATTTTTCCAGCATGAATTATTTTTGAAAATCTACATAATTTATGAGCAACATGATATTGTTGTTGTTATTGCTTGTTGCTTCAGTAAATCATGATTTTTTGACTATACGTTGCCTCTACTCCAACCGTGCAAGTGTGTTCCACAAATTCAATGTTACCAGACACGTAAAAGTTTTGCGTTAAGTATACTTAAAGTTGTGTTTAAATAAACCTTTAACGGAAGTATAAGTATGTGTTAAATATTATGATGCATGCCGTACGATAGAATAAAATTCTTGGGGGTAATCAAAGGTTAATAGTGAACCAAAAATGATGAAAATTTAATTTGTTCGTGATGTGCAGCTTTATGAAAATGAATTTTATACTACCACCTTAAATAAATTTTTGATTTTTTGTATATGGAATTGACTAACAATTGATCTGTGATGCTCCCTAATATTTGCATTAGCACAGCTGCAATATCAGGAACACATTTAACTGCAAAGGAGAGAAGGTCTCTCAAAAACAAATTACCTGTGTTTACTTTAAAAAAAAATCAGGAAGAAGTACAAAAAACATCAAAAATATGATATTTTATCGCTGCGGTTGATTTATTTAATTTCAAAGGCCTTTAATTGAAAACTGTGGTATCACAATGGGCCTGGTGTGATCTAAATGTGTCTATCCAACATATTTTTTTTTGCTAGACCTACCTACCTAAAACCTTTTATTAAAAATTCCATCTAGATAGGCCCCAGCAGAGAAAAGTACAAAAAGATGATTTCGTTATCAGGCCTCAGTCTGCAACGTCCATCGTTGATCTATGAATGCTGAGGATTTTTCAAAGAAATTTCGAATCATTCAAAGGTAACATTTATTTGGGTTCCGGGACAAAGGGATATCGTTAGAAATTTGTCAGGGTCGGTTTGGAGCTCGTAGTCTTCAACCTGTTACAGGGTATAGATATTCCGATTGCCTCGGTTAATTTGGATATTGTCCACTCGTGTTACGAAGAGCCTTAATTACGTTTTGGCAGCAGAAGGGTACATGCAATATTGCTAGACTATCCTGGACACGTACGAACGGGAAGAAGACCGACTCACTTCTGTCCTTAAAACACATGACCCTACATCGCACTATGGCGATTCTTATGGGCCACTGTCATTTAGGTAGACATGCCGAAAGACATAGCATTCCGACGAATGACTTCTGCAGGAGCTGTGCAGGAGGAAGAGACTGCCTTTTACTTTATGTGTCAGCAATAGCAAGTCGCCGTAGTCTAGTATGTAGTGTGCTGGCTTATTAGATGTAAGGCCACGGTTCAAACCCCAGGTCAGACATCAAAACAAAATATGAAAAAATGTTTTTCGGCGACTTCGTCTCAGCAGATTTGTGACAAAAATTCTGAGAGTAAATAAAATTGCCATGAAAAGTTCCTCAAGAATCTGTAGCTCGAAGTCGACTTTAAACTATAGGTCCCGCCACTCATGTATAAAATTATCGCACACAACATAAGTGGTGTGATCGTAATCCTGACTGAAGGGTTGTAATAACCAATTATGTATGTAACATATGTCGGCAATAGCATGATTTATTTTGAACTCGGGATGAATTACTTTATGGAATATTTGATCCCCGGGTAGAATTGCATAATCCTGCATTCTTATGGAAGGCATATTTGTGAGCAAATATCATCAAAGAATTTAGCTCGAAAAAGCTTCCAGATAATCCCCATGTATTCAGCAAAAATTTCTTTCTTCAGAGAGAACATCACACAGCCCTATACTACTCCTGATTTTTAACACTTACTTAAGCTTTATGCAGGATTCTCTCTATTTTCTTTTTTAAAATCTTCTAATATTGAAAATGGAGTCGTAAAATACAAGCTTTAAGAGTTTTTTTTCATTCTCGAAAATCTTTTGAATTTATATTCGGCGCCATTGAAGTTTTTGACTGTCAAAATGTCAAAATGATTAACGACTATTTTCGAATATCTAATCGCTATTAAATTAAAGTAACTTTGAGTGTTTTAATTTTTCATTCCTCTCTCTTTCTCTCTCTCTTTCTGTATATCGCTGTCTCTTGCCTTTCTTTGTAGCAATTGACTTTTGAGCATTAATTTCTCATTCATTTCATGCTTAAATTGTCCCTCAAGTCGAATGGTTTACACAGAATCACGCACATCACGTTTATCAATAAAATACAACAACAACAACAGACAAGGAAATTACACTGCTACCACACTAAAAACTATAAAATAAAGTAGAATGGCGGATACACTGACAACAGACAGTAGCTTAAGTTGTGGTTGTTGCTGGTAGCAGCGTTGTTTTAGTTGTTGTTAGTGTGTTGTAACAGCATCAAAGCACTTAAGCAAATTAACTTGCAGTTGAATTATCCCATGGCAACGTTTTAAGAGAGAATTTGTACAATACCTAAAGGGTCCGCCAAATAACTTTTTTTTAAATGCTTTAAAAAAGAAACTACGGAATATTTTCTCAAATTTCTTTTTTTATTTGAAAGTACAATCCTTCCTGTTAGTAATGGAAAATAACTTCATTCAAATGGCTGCCTCGGCTGGCCTTGCAGTAGCCAACACCAGAAGATGCCGATTTTTGCAAAAAAAATCATCTTTTCAGATGAAACTCATTTTGATCTTGGCGGGTATGTAAACAAGCAAAATTGCCGCATTTGGGGCACAGAAAACCCGCACGCATACATTGAAAAGCCGACGCACCCAAAACGAATCACTGTTTGGTGCGGATTTCAGTCCAGAGCAAGGAGTGACAGTCAATGGCGATCGTTATCGGGCCATGTTGAACGAATTTTTGTTCACAAAAATTTAAGAGGAGGATATTGGCAACATTTGGTTTCAACAGGACGGCGCTACTTGCCACACAGCCGAAGCTACACTCGATGTTTTGCGCCCTGTTTTTGATGATCGCATTATCAGCCGCAGATCTGATGTCGTTTGGCCACCTCGCAGCTGCGATTTGACACCGTTGGACTATTATTTGTGGGGTGCCGTCAAAGATAAGTGTTACGCCGACAAGCCAGAGACAATTGACGCTTTAAAGGACAACATTCGTGAAGCCATTGGTGAAATACAGCTGCACACAATCGATAATGTGTTTAAAAATTGGACCGATCGTGTAGGCTACTGCATGGCCAGCCGAGGCAGCAATATAAATGAAATTATTTTCCATTATTAACCGGAAGGATTGTACTTTCAAATAAAAAAGATATTTTAAAAAATATTCAGTAGTTCTTTTTTTAAAGCATTATCAAAAAAAACAAGTTATTTGGCGGACCCTTTATAAGAGTGTGTGTGTGTGTGAGAGAGAGAGTATGTTTTAATTCTTTTCTTTTTTAAGTATACTTTACAGCATAAACTATTACTACTGCTACTACTGACATCATTTTTTACTTGCCACTAATAGTGGCAAGTATGAATTGCTGTTGTTGGTTTAGCTTAAAATGTATATGACGGTTATTGGATATTATGGCCAATGTCACCAGGCATTATTAAATTATAACCACGAACAAAAGTAGCAGCAGCAATACGTACCAGTGGCAGCAGCATTAGAAGTACGTGTGACCCATTTTCTTTTGCCATTTTTACTAGCTAGGGTTAAAGAATTTCCTATCGTCTATTTTTTCTCTTCTTTTTGGAGAACTTTATGTGAATTTCAATTTTATCATCAAATGAATTTACAATTTTTTTTCTTTCTTATTCGGTCTTAATCACATTTTTTAAGTTTCACATACCATTTGGAGTCATTTAGGGAAGGCATAGGAATTTTTAATACTTTTCTTGTGCCAAGTATTTTAAAGAAATCTAAAATAGTAATGGTATGCCTTTAGTTAAAACATTTGATACCATGGTTTTAAGTATCGGGTGGGCCATTTATAGGTTTAAATTTGAATCATCGGTTATTTCGAATCTGGCAATACTCATGTCATTCTATTCTGTCACAAAATTAAGTCGTCAAAATTAAGTCGACTACTAGACTACGGCGACTTCCCCTAGGTTATGAAAATATTGTTTTTTTCTTTCTACGCAGCGAATAGTATTGGGCATTAAACATTAAATTGTGAACAAATACTTGCTCATTTATTCCATATCTAATTGTGTTTTTTTTTCAGTTCTATCAATAAACAACAATAATATACAATTCTTATTATATTAATATTTATTTAATTAATTTTAATTTATAAATTGTTTCTATTTTTTGTTTTACAGATTTAAATCCGTTCGAAATCATACATTTGCTGTTAAAATTTAATTTTATTGAAACCAAAAAGCTGCAGCTTATTTAAATATTACAAATAATATTTAAAGGATTTAAAAGCAATTATTTTTGGTAAATTGTATGCAGAATATACACACATATATTTAAATATTTATATTCTAAATACTATATGAATTAAATATAAATGTGTAGGAAAATTGTGAAAGGGTGTTTTTTATAGAGGTATAGGACTTTAAGTTGGCATTACTTTTCAAGATGGCGACCGATTTAACAGCTGTCAAGTGATTTATTCTCAGTTTGGTTTGGCAATTCATCATGAATACACTCACGTCTGAACAACGCTTGCAAACAGTGCAATTTTATTTCGAAAATAATGGTTCTGTTCCATTTTATCGTCGACAAAATCGTCCATCAGAGCAGTTAATTCGATTAACCATGGAACGTTTTCGCACCACGTTTACTCTTATTGATAACTCGCATCCCCAGAGACGCTGTACGGTGCGTACAGAAGAAGCTATTGCTGCTGTAGAGCGTAGCATTGAGGAAGACCCGAATGAGTCCATCCGCCATCGAGCACAGGAATTGGATCTGTGTCCATCCACTTTATGAAAGATTTTGCGGAAATATCTTGGTTTGCGTGCTTACAAAATCCAACTCGTGCAAGATTTGAAGCCAAACGATCATCAAGTAAGGCGTAGATTCGTAGAATGGGCCCAAAACGAGATTACCGTTGTTCCCGATTTTCATAAGCGAATTTTGTTTAGCGATGAAGCGCATTTCTGGTTGAATGGCTACGTCAACAAACAAAACTGCCGCATTTGGAGTGAAGGTAATCCTCAAGTGTATGTGGAAACACCGTTACATCCAGAAAAACTGACTGTTTGGTGCGCTTTATGGGCTGGTGGAATCATTGGTCCGTACTTTTTCAAAAACGATGGTGGCCAGAACGTTACAGTCAATGGTGATCGGTATAGAGCCGTGATTACTAACTTTTTCATTCCTGAATTGAATAACCATGATCTCCAGGAGATGTGGTTTCAACAAGACGGCGCAACATGTCACACAGCTCGTGCCACAATAGATTTATTGAAAGACACGCTTGGTGACCGTTTTGCACCTGTGAATTGGCCTCCAGGATTTTGTGATTTAACACCGCTAGACTACTTTCTGTGGGGCTATGTAAAGTCATTGGTCTATGCGGTAAAGCCACAAACGCTTGACCATTTGGAAGACAACATTCGCCGTATTATTGCCGATATACGGCCACAAATGTTGGAAGAAGTCATCGAAAATTGGACGTCCAGATTGGACTACATCAGCGCCAGCCGTGGCGGTCATATGCCAGAAATCATATTTAAAATGTAATGCCACAAGATTATCTTTCGGATAAATAAATTTCATTTCAATCGAATAATCCATCGTTGTTTTATTGCAACTTAAAGTTCTATACCTCTATAAAAACACCCGTTAGAGTCGGCCTTTTTCGTTTTGGGCGTTTTCTAGGTGGAAGTCTATGATATTGAAAGAAGTGTTTAATCCAAATTGGATAGGAGTTACAAAGGACGTATTTCTCTGGGGAAGCTCTTTTCTAAATCACAGCTGATGTGCGAATTCTGGGAAGTTATATGTACTTGAGAGAAAAAGGTAGGTAGGTTGGAGTGGTAGCTTTGATACCAAAAGCTCACTTGAAGGCACGTAGCGGCCCATTGTGACGCCACAGGCGAAAACAGAGTCTATACTGACCAAGTTCCACCAAACTAGGGAAGGAGAAGAAGTTGGTCGGCGTAAGGGCTGCTACGCCAATTATGGGCATGGCATTTTTGCTCTTAACTTTATTTTTAAATACGGAGCTACAGTGTCAATAAGTTTTTAATAAGAATTTCTTCCTTTTTTCAAATAAATATTTACGGTGACTATGAAGATATTTCAAATACTTTTACAAATACATATGGAGACCTGAGTACATTAGTAGAGCACTTAAGAAATAATAGTACGAGTAATACAATAATAATAATAACAATAATAATGATAATAATAATGCTGATAATATTACTTTATGCTATTGTATGTATAGGTTTGGATAGGTTTTCTAACTTCAATATGTGTATATGTATGTATATTTGAATATGTTTATTTTGTGTGTTTTTCTAAAGCACTTGTACATATTGCTGTATGTGTTTATTGGTATTTGTATTGGTATTTATAGTAAGGAAGAAAATTTAAATGAATCCATAAACTACCAGACTGTTAAGGACCAAGGATATAGATGCCGTTGTCGATGTAGCCATAAAATGTCCAACTGTGATAAATGTTTTGTTGTTTTTTTTAGTTTTTTTATTGTTTTTGTTAAATGTATAGAATATAAGAAAGGAATAGAAAACAATAATAATAAAAAAGTATATGTTTTTTATTTGTTTTTAGTTTCAAAGATTTATTTTTGCATGATAAATTATACAACTTTTTTTGTTTTTTTACAACAGTGGGTCTATTTTTCTATTATAGTGTGTGATTACTTTTGCATAAAACTGTAGGTGTTTCTTATAAACTAAAGGAGATTTATTGGAAAACTAAACAAATGTATATAAAAATAAATTTTGTTGTTCTTAAGTTAGTATTTAAAAATAGAAAAACGAATTTATTTTCTCTAAATTGTAGCAGAAAATATAAACAAACAAACTTAATTGAAGATAAATATGTAAAGATTTTTTAAACAATAATAAACGAGAAAATGATCCTAATATTTTATGAAAACAAACTATTTATTAAAGTAAAGATATGATTGAAGCAAGTGG
This sequence comes from Sarcophaga subvicina, assembly GCA_936449025.2. Taxonomy (NCBI): domain Eukaryota; kingdom Metazoa; phylum Arthropoda; class Insecta; order Diptera; family Sarcophagidae; genus Sarcophaga; species Sarcophaga subvicina. The sequence continues at coordinate 30,407,469 of OW388084.2, forward strand.
GATTATCAGAAATTTTTTAAACTATAAAGAGTACGCAAATACAGTATTTAGATGTTCACATTCAGGTAAGTTATTAGGAGAGTTTTTTTCTAGCCCAAATCTAGATAGTCTCTACTACATTTTGACCTAAGCCCCTAACTTCAATTCCAAAAGGCATATCGGGAATGTCTATTATGCGTTAAAGCAGTTAATGGTCAGTGACACATTGAGTGACCGACGGTCTGTTTCTCCCCTTATCTGCAGAGGCATGACTCCTTTTTTTTGGCAATGTACCTTAAGAACAGAGATCACATAGAGAGAAAAAAAAATCAGATGTTACGTTGTCCTTCATTATACTTTGTCCAGTTCAACTTAGCAGTTGAACAGTTTCTCTTTTCTACCCAGAATGTGTTTCTTAAGGAGTGTAATTTTTTCTCTAATTTTTTCTTTATCTTCAGTACAATCGAAATCATGGGCATTCCTATGCTAGGATCACAAAATGGGTTTTTATTGTGGTACCCACCACAAAATTTCGGGGTATAGTGTATGCTCAGGGGCTTCACTAGTTGGGATCCTCAAACACCATGTCATTTTCCGGGGAAATAGTTAATATTTGGCAATAAATTTAGACGTTCGAAATACTATGTTACTGAGCCAATCATGAGGATAGTCGTGACTTGTGCCTGGAATATACTGCAGAGATATTTCAGTGAGTACGAGTGTCTTAACTCCAGCAGCTCTGTTTATACGCTACAGCACGTTCAACGTACATTGCTTTAAGATCTTAGAGATGATTTCTCTTCGTGTTCCGGTAGCACTTATAGAGATAACGGTAGCTAAGCACCAGCCATCGGGACTTGCAATAATGATGACAGATTTTCTTCTCCTTAACAAATGCGGCCTATCAACTATTACGCCATATATCTAAGATGCGATGAAATGCTTCAGCTCCCATCTTTTACCACTGGCCTGTTTTTTGATAAAGAGAGCCGCATATGATATTCAGGACCATTTGAGGATATTCCGCTTCCATAAGAGTTTGACATCAGGCATTTGACCGTAGAGAATTGGATTGATGTGGACCAGTTTTCTTCACTCCGCTCCGAAAGGATTTAATTATTTTTAAGACCACCACTCGGAGGATGGCCCCTACTCATGCAGTGCATTGTGTTGGAACTAGGAAATTATGTTATGGGAAGTTTGTGGACACTAGATTTGAATCTCTTTATACTATACGTGACAGGAAAGACCTCTGCGGGAAGGGAATTCAACATACGAATACTCCGGCTAAAGGACGAATTGTTCTGTAATGCAGTGTGTGATCTACTCGCCAATCGACCAAGAACAGATGTGCCGAGCGAAAAAGGTTAGAAAGAATATACTGCGAAAAGAATATACTATTCTCGGGTACAGGTAGCGATAGAACAGTGAAACACAAGCGGTACAAGAGTTGTACCGCTTTGAGCATTTCAGAGTTCATGTCGCATATAACTTTGGATAAATAACCAGCATAATTAACAAGCTGTCATCCACAAGCTTCATAAATAGATTGTGCTAGAGAAAGTTACACTTGAGGAGTTCTAAAATCTAATTTCTTTATAATTATGCTGTTGCACAATTTATGTTGAAGTGAATCTCATATTTTGAAGAGCACCAACAATTTGATTTTTGTTTCATTTAAATTTAATCTTCTTGAGTACAATCATTTATACGAGCATTTTTTCGATTTCTTACAGATCAACTGATGATGAAGCACGTCAAATGCCTTAGTGATGTCAATAAGGATCAGCTACAGCATGATAATTGGACTATTCAGCCGGTAAGTAGAAATAACAGTAGTGTGAATTCACATTCATACTTAGTTTGAACGTTAAAGAGAGGCGTAACCACTATCTAAACTAGGGATTTGTTTTTTTCTGCATACATAGTCGTTCTTCAGTGCTTATATTACAATTCATTTATTTTCGAAATACATGACGTATACGTAATATTATCATTTTATGACATATCGATCATACGTCACGTTCCTTAAGTATTATCCCGAAAAACACAGAACGAATTAAAATTGTACACGATTTTCAATTAAGCTCTTCAAGAAAAAGTTAGGATTCCAAAACATTTGGTTGTAAAATTTTAGTACGATTAAAATACTAGTATCGGCAGCAATCACAATGGGCCTAAATGCTGGCCTAAGTGTGAGCTCTTCATACGAGGGATCCGTCTCTTAACATAACCTAGGAGGATGATTGTCCACAATTATTGTATTTTAAAGAAATGCCTTAAAACTAAAGACTAGTGCTCACAAATATATTCGATTTAAAAATTTTTGACCAAAAAAAGTTTCCATAATGTTTTGTTTTATAATATTTTTAAATAATAGTTTAAAAAACAATTACGAACTACTTTTATTTATTTAAAAGGGGTTCTATATTATGTTAGTTTTAATTAAATGAAATGCTAACCTTTTAAAAGAATGTAAAAAAATAATACGAAATACAATGGATAGCATAAGTGGTTGATGGGTAGACTGTTGTCTATATAAGATTTTTATTTAAAACAAAATCTCAAACAAAAAGTTTTACGTGAATGTATGTATGTTAAGTTTGGTTGCTAATTTAACAAAAAAAAAAAAGCTTACTAATATTCTGTAGAATTTTTGACTGTGTAGACTTTTTGAGTTTTCTTAGCGCAAAACTGCTCGAATAGTGTTTTGCCGGAATCTACAGAATTTAGACTTACACCTTTAAAAGAGTTCTATAGAGAGTTCTGCAAATTAAAATTATGATCTAAGGATGGAAGATGTTTAACATTATAATTATCAGATGAAAAACTAAAAAGCAATTCTCGAGAAAAGTGTGATGAATGATGATATACCCTATATACCATTAAAAAAATTGCCATCTTTTCTTTCTCCGATAAAACTTTAAAGCTTTCGGCTTCAGCGTATGCTCAGGGGCTTAACTGGTAGAGATCTTCAAACAAATTTGAATTTTCCGGCGAAATAGTAAACATTCGGGAATAAAATTGCACGTTGATATGATGCTCGAAATATTGTGCTACTGATCTAATCATATGGATAGTCATGACTTTTGTTTAGAATATCCTGCAATGATCTTTAAGTGGGTATGAGTGTCCTGCTCTGTTTATACACCACCTCTCTTTTTCCATTCAAATCCGAATTGTGGCTGTATATTTCCATAGCATTGTAAAAGTGATTTCTTTTCATATTCCAGTAGTAGAGAAAAAATGCTTCCTGTATTCAACAGACACAATGGACTGCATGAATAGGAGTCATCTTCTGAGCGTTTGTCAAAAAAACCAACATTTTACTGCTGTTTTTCTAGTGTAAACTTGAATTTATTAGCAGCCTGCCATGCTTCAGTCACCGTAGTCTAGTAAGTAGTGTGTTGGCTTATTATACGTGAGCTCACGGATCAATCCCCAACAGATTCCTGGCAAAAACTCTGGAGAGTAAATAAAATTGCCAGAGTCGCCGTAGTCTGGTAAATAGTGTGTTGGCTTATTATACGTGTGTTCAGTGTTCGATCCCCAACAAAAAGAAATATGAAAACATATTTCTTTGGCGCTTGTCTCTCAGCAGATTTCAGGAAAAAACTCAGAGGAAAATAAAATTTCCATGAAAAGTTTCTCAAAAATCTGTCATTTGAAGTCGACTTTAAGCTGTAGGTCCCGTGACGCATGTATAAAATTAACACACACAATACAAGTGGTGTGAGAAAATGCGCTGTAATCCAGACTGAAGGATTGTAGTGTCCAATTATATATGTATTTATGAATGTGTGTATACGTCTGTCCTGCAGTGTTATCTTTCTCTATAATGTTTTTGTAAAGCAATCATTTCTAAACAGAAATATTTTCACAAAATAGTGTGACCTAAATAATGCCTAACTTTCTTACAAATCTAAACCTTCTAACAAACTTTTTCTGTCGGACAAGCTATAGGGTAGCTTAATGCCATTAATATTTCAGGAAATACTACCTTTTAAAGCCACCTACGACAATTTGTAACCGTACACCCCGTAATATTAACATTTTCCTTGTGTATGGACACCAATCCAAAGCACTGTAGATTTTCCAACTAACAATTTAAATCAACAAAATTGCTGCTTCGCATGGTAGGCACCAGAGATCAGCAATAAATAGCTTTTTCGCTACTCGTAAGTACTCATGAAATTTTGAGTATGAGTGAGTCAACAGTAGTGATATTCAACTACTCTGATTCATTCGTACTCACTACAACATTGATTTATAAGTACAGGTTGCAATGAGTATGAGAACAACGGTAACATCGAACTCATAACATTCGAAATATGTTTGATTAATACGCCTACTCATTCAGATTCATAAATTTAGCAAAATACTTATAATACTCATAAATGATTGGAATCATTCGTCAAAATTTACAGTCTTAGTTGTTGTTGCATTTACAAAAAAAGAAGAAAGAAAAAGACAAAGACAGCAAGCAAAGCAAACACGCAACCTTCTAGTGAGTATTGTAGTGTTCGTACGCGAATCATACTTATTTTGTGATTCGTGTATACGATGAGTCATGGAGCAGTCGAAATCAACAACATCATGCGTATTGTTAAGTATGAGTACGATGAGTACATCAAACTTTGAATATGAGTATTATGAGTATGATATTAAAATAAGTATGAATGCGTATAAGTATCAGAAATTATGAGTATGATTCGAATTAACTCATCGTTTTGAATACTCATTGCTGACATCCGGTAGACACCGTAGTCTAATAGGCAGTAGTTTATTAGATGTGAGGCCATGGTTTGAACCCCAGGTCAAACATTTCCAACAAAACGGTTTCAGCAGATTTCTGGCAAAAACTCTGAGAGTAAATAGAAATTGCTATGAACGTTTTACAAAAATCTGTTGTTCAGGATTCACTTTAAACTGTAGGTTCTGCCACTCATGTATACAATTAGCACACTCGACACAAGTGGTGTGATCAACTAAGTCTTAATCCTGACTGAAGGGTTGTAATGACCGATTATGTATGTATGTCTGTATATTCTTGCAACAATTATTAGAAATTAGGAACGTCTACCATATAACCACTTATGTTTGCCACTGTATACATACTTGTATTATTTTTTTTTAATAGAAAGGACAATTAAGTAAAAAACTTTATACGAAACTAAAAACACATACACGTTCGTTTAACAACAAATGAAAAACAAATGATATATAATTAAAGAGAAACAAAAAAAAAAACATGAAAACAAAAGAAAACTTAATTTTAATACAGCATATAAAGCATGTACACATAAACAACAATAAAATCAAATTGTATACAAAAACAAAAACAACAACAATATTAGAGAGATAGAGAGAACAAAAGAAAAATACTCAAATACTTGTTAAGTTAAGTTTATTAAATGAAAGCAAAAAATATTCAAATGAATTTGTGGTTTACCTCTGATCTGCATTTATATAGAAATGTATGTATGTTTGTATACGAGAGCAATAGAAGAGAAGTTAAACGAAAAAGGCGCTCAGAGTGAGAGAGCGAGAGACACACACCAAAAGATAGAAAGATGAAGAGCAATTTGTATGTGTTTGGTATGCCATAAACAAGGACACATTGTTTTTAATTATGTTGTATGCGTATACATACGCATATGGAGTAGTAGTGGTAGTAGTGGTGATGGTGATGATAGTCGTAAATTATAACAATTTATAGAGCACATCATTGTTGTTGTTGTTGATATTTTCATTATGTTCGGCAGTTTTGTTTAGGTTTCGTTGTTTTCAAGATTTATGTTGTGCATACAGATTGTGTGCGTGTATAAGGGTTTGTAGTTTACCAATATCAATGTCGCATAAGAAATCATTAAATATTGTGCAGCATTATGAGATGCATTGCGTGGTGTTGTATTATGTTTTTTGGTAGATGTTGTGTGGTATTAATTGTATTCAAACACAGTTCATTGGTTTTATACGTGTGAATGTGTGTGTGTGTGTATTTGTTTTTATATTTATTCAAGCATAAGTGCAAATGAAATATTGAACACCCACATACAAGGCCAATTCATTATAAGGTGAGAGTATTATCACAATAAGTACAACAATACAAAAACAACAGGAATTTTTTGTTGTTGAGAAATAGTAATGTTGTCAAAAACAGCTGACTTAAGAATGACGATGGGAAGAAAAATGTTAAAAAATTTTATAAAAATGATCATGACTTCAATAAATTACTTAATGCCATTTATTTATCTTAAATATATATATAGTTAATTTATTAATTCGTGCATAATCAAAAATATATATGTTTTCGCTCCTATACATGGGTTTTTAATTAAATTTGATGATATGCAGTATAGAGCTTAACAACAACGTCAACGATTTTAGAGAAATTGCTCATGTGGAAATTGCAGGAAGTTGTTTTCTTGACTTCAAAACAAACATATGAAGTGTGGTTCAAAAAGCAAAATAAATTCAATTGTCTTAATGTAAATATGTATGTATTAATTTGAGGAAAGTCCTGCATCCAAAAACGTTTTTATTTCACACATGCCCGACACAATGGATGTCCGTCCACACTGTATGCCTGTCCACGCCTGTATGTTATTGAATGTTTATCGAATGCTGTCCTTCACTATTCTTGCATATCTTAGGCTTCCCCTAACGAGAAGTCTCGTCTCATACTGCGCTTTATTGATATTCTTCTGAAGAGATTATTAACATGTGGAGATAGCGTTTGAAAAATGGATGTCACTTACGGCATATCAGCTTCTGTAGGTGGCCTTATTTGACGAGAGGCCACGGTTCAAACCCCAGGTCAGTCATTTCCAATAAAAGGCATATGAAAAAATATTTTTTCGGTGATTGCCTCCCAATAGATTTCTGCCAAAATCTCTTAGAGTAAATCAAATTGCCATTAAAAAGTTTCTCAAAAATCTATCGTTCGGAGTCGACTACTACGACTAGGTTCCGCCACTCATGTATAAAATTAACACACACAACATGAGTGATGTGAGAAGCTAGGTCGTAATCCTAACTAAAGGGTTGTAATGACCAATTATGTTATGTATGTAAATAAAAAAATTTATCTCTTTTGTTAAATTTTCGATGGTTCTTAAAAGAACCGGTTTGAGTCTGTTGCTCTTAAAACAGGCCAACATTAGCATTTTCCATACTTGTAAAATTTATATTTATTAATTTATTTAGAGAACATAAAATTTCATGTAAACTTACTCTGTAACTTCTGGGTATTCCTGGGAAGGCTGATTGAGGTCATACACGTGAGGTAATCTGTGTTATATATAATTAGATATTGTTATAAGTTAAAAGTATTTATAAAGGGTGTTTTTTATAGAGGTATAGAACTTTAGGTTGGCATTACTTTTCAAGATGGCGACCGATTTAACAGCTGTCAAGTGATTTATTCTCAGATTGGTTTGGCAATTTATCATGAAAAGACTCACGCCTGAACAACGCTTGCAAGTAGTGCAATTTTATTTCGAAAATAATGGTTCTGTGCGGAAAACGTATCGCGCACTATGTCCATTTTATCGTCGACAAAATCGTCCATCAGAGCAGTTAATTCGATTAACCATGGAACGTTTTCGCACCACGTTTGCTCTTATTGATAACTCTCATCCCCAGAGACGCTGTACGGTGCGTACAGAAGAAGCTATTGCTGCTGTAGAGCGTAGCATTGAGGAAGGCCCGAATGAGTCCATCCGCCATCGAGCACAGGAATTGGATCTGTGTCCATCCACTTTATGGAAGATTTTGCGGAAGGATCTTGGTTTGCGTGCTTACAAAATCCAACTCGTGCCAGATTTGAAGCCAAACGATCATCAAGTAAGGCGTAGATTCGTCGAATGGGCCCAAAACAAGATTACCGTTAGCGATGAAGCGCACTTCTGGTTGAATGGTTACGTCAACAAACAAAACTGCCGCATTTGGAGTGAAGATAATCCTCAAGTGTATGTGGAAACACCGTTACATCCAGAAAAACTGACTGTTTGGTGCGCTTTATGGGCTGGTGGAATCATTGGTCCGTACTTTTTCAAAAACGATGGTGGCCAGAACGTTACAGTCAATGGTGATCGGTATAGAGCCATGATTACTAACTTTTTCATTCCTGAATTGAATAAACATGATTTCCAGGAGATGTGGTTTCAACAAGACGGCGCAACATGTCACACAGCTCGTGTCACAATAGATTTATTGAAAGACACGTTTGGTGACCGCCTAATTTCACGTTTTGGACCTGTGAATTGGCCTCCAAGATCTTGTGATTTAACACCGCTAGACTGCTTTCTGTGGGGCTATGTAAAGTCATTGGTCTATGCGGTAAAGCCACAAACGCTTGACCATTTGGAAGACAACATTCGCCGTATTATTGCCGATATACGGCCACAAATGTTGGAAAAAGTTATCGAAAATTGGACGTCCAGATTGGACTACATACGCGCCAGCCATGGCGGTCATTTGCCAGACGTCATATTTAAAATGTAATGCCACAAGATTATCTTTCGGATAAAAAAAATTCATGTCAATCGAATAATCCATCGTTGTTTTATTGCAACTTAAAGTTCTATACCTCTATAAAAAACACCCTTTATAACATAAAAATATACATAATTATAATTACTTTAAATTAATTTTTAAAAAAACTGAAAATTCTAAACTTACCTGACAATTAGAAAACACGTAAATGATTTTAAAAGAAAAAGAAGAAAAACATACAAACTTCTGACACAATAACAAAAAAACGAAATTGATTATCAAAAATACATATAAAATAAAAAAATAAATATAAAATACACAAAAACCAAAAATTTTTTGACATTCTTACTTGCTATCAGCTGGTCTTTCGCTCTCAGCTTATAATGAATTCGCCTTGCCCACATACATATGTATGCGAAATAAAGCAAGCAAATGAAAAATCAAAAAGAAGACAAAGAGAAATAAAATGTTTTTCATTGTATTGTTATAGACAAACATATGCACACACACGTTTTATTATAAAAGAGCGGTTTGCATTAACTGTAAGCAGTTTTAAAAAGAAAAAGAAAAAAGAATGAGAACAAGAAAAAGAAAATGAAACAAACTTCACTGATTAGATTTTCTTTAAGCGTTCCCAAGACCAAGAGCTGTTGGAAAACAAATAACGGCAAGAAGAAAAAACGAAAAAAGAAAGAAACGAACGTTGGAGCAAAAAATGAAAATAAAACAAACAAACAAAACATACCCAGTAGAACAAAGGAAACAATTACAAAAGAATAGCAAAATTCAAATCAAAAGAGAAGGAAAAAAGGAGAGAAAAAAACAACAAGTAAAACAATGGCCGAAATGGTTAAAAGCAAGTTGTTGTTGTTGATTTTTTTATGAGTTTTTGTTTTGTTATTTGTTGTTGTTGTTTATTTGCAATGGACGTGAGTTATTTTATGTTTTTGGTTTGTTTATTTATGTGTATTTATATGTTTACAGTATAAAGGTTGTGGATAAATGTTTGTGTGTATGTATGTTTTCACAATTTAATGGCGTGGAAAACAGGATGGTTATGGTTGTTGTTGGTTTCATTTTTATTTATTTTTTCGTTTCAGTTTTTATTTGTTTTTTTGAGGATTAATGTTGAATTGAAAGGATTTTTTTTTTGTTTTTGTTTTTTATGTCCATAATCAAACAAACAATGTTGTGATAGTGGTTGTTGTTGGTTTTTGAGTAGGTAGTTGAAGGTGAGAGGATATGAATGAGAAAAACAAAATAGAAATAAAAGAAAGAATACAAACAATATGATAAAGAGGTTTCATTTAAAATTATTTTTCATATTTTTTTTTTACTTCGTTTACAATAAGATTACAGTTGTTTTGTTGTTGTTTTATTTTGCATTTGTAAATTTAATACTACAAAAAATAAGTTTCTTAAAGTTTTTTCTTTTATTCTAAAGTTTTTTTTAAGCCGTAACCACTAAAAAGCAAAAATTTAATGCAAAAAGCCATTTTAAATAGACACCAAAATGATTATTTTTAAATAAATTGTATTGGAAAAATATAATGATCATGGTGAAACGAGAAGAACATCTACTTATCTGCCTCTTCTATACATTTTTGCCCTTCGGATAAGGGCAGAACGGCGCAAAAAATCTGGCCAAGGCCGGATAGGAGGCGCACGGCGACTCTGCTTAAACTCCAAAGAAGCAAGCTCAGCGCTGTTACCGGGTTATTGCGGGGCATTGTATCATAGGAACGCATGCGAGGCGTATTGATCTTGGACACCTCGCGAATGATTTCTGCAGAAGCTGTGGAGATGAGGAAGAGGATGAAACTATTCTTCACCTACTGTACACATGCCCGGCACTTGGTCAGAAGAGAAAGAGACACCTGGGTGCCTATTACATGGAGGACCTAGATGAACTGTCATGCATGGATATTGGCAGCCTGAGTGGCTTCATCGGAAGTTCCGAGTGGTTCCTGGAATAGGGGAGAATGTGAAACTGTGGTATCACAATGTGACCTGTGTGCGGCCTAAGTGTGTCTGCTCATGACTCCATCGAGAGGACAGCCACTTTTACCTACCTAACTACCTATACTTTTTTTAACTCATAAAATACATTTTATATGGTGGAAATACATTGTTTCTGGTTGCTATTAATGTTCGAAATCAGCTCATAGACAATTATAGGAGGACGATAGATTTGATCGTTTGAAGCGGGAATTTATTGAAAATCACCCCGAATATGTAATGCCATTATATTCCTCATGACTACATATTGCAAGCACAGTTAAAAATTATTTGTATCTGACTTATAGTGACTTTGAAGTTTTATTTCAGTCAACTTATAGTCCAGATATTAACACTTTCGACTGCTATTTCGAATCGTTCATCAGCTGTTCACAATATACCCTAAAATTTAACAGAATTCTTATATTTTTGAATATAAACCCTCATTATTTAGGGTGGGTAATCTCTTTGAACCCGGTAATACTTATGTCATTCCTTTCTGTCTCAAAATTCAGTATATTATATCCACTGAACGTAATGATTTACGCTTGAGCAACGTTGGAGAAACTGTACGATGATGTCGATTTTGCCAAAAAAGAAAACATACTTTCGGATGAAGCTCATTTTCATCTTGGTGTGTTCGTTAATAAGCAAAATTTGCCATATTTGGGACTCAGAAAATTCACGCGTGTTCTTACAGAATGCACCCCTTACGAGGGACTAGTTAATGCGGCTTGTGGAGCGGAGGCATCGTTAACCCATATTTCTTTGCAGAGGAGGACGGCGCAACCATTATAGTCAATGGATATACCTATCGCACCATGATAATCAATTTTTTTTACCCTCCCTTCATGGTATTGATGTGAACGATGTTTAGTTACAACATCGATTTATTGCATCAAAAGTTTGATGACCGTTTAATTATCCGAAATGGTGATGTCAATTGGCCGCCAAGAAGCTGCGATTTGAAAAGGTTGGCCTATTTTTTGTTAGGCACCGTTAATGAGAAATGTTATTTCGACAAACCAGAGGCAATTGAGCATTTGAAGGTCAACATTCGTGATGCTATTGCCGAGACACAACCCCATACACTCGAAAAACTGCACGAAAATTGATCCGATTGAATGAGAGTACTGTGAGGCCTGCCACTACAGTCATATGAATGAAATGATATTCCATTTCTAACCGGAGCAATAGTACTTCACAACAAAAGAATAAATTTGGCAAGAGTTCAAACCATTTTCGTATGATTGCATTTTTTAATTTAAACATTTATATGGCCCACCCTATACTATGCTAGTTTAAAGGAAAGTTTATTTTGGCACCATGCACTGATTTGAACGAAACAAGTAAGTGTTCTCATAAATGCAACGAAAAAGTGATTTCTTGCCAAAATTTTCGGTGATTTGGGCTTCAACATTGGTAGGGTACGAAATCGCTTTCGACTGCGGTTTTATAACAAAATGCAAAGAACATCGTCGAAGTATTCATTCAACATCGTACTTTAAGATCGATTATGGAATATTTTCAGATTTTCGCTTGAATTAACAAATTGTTGCAATGTTAAACAGACCGAAACAGTGGCTAAAAAACAACCGTGGAAGCAATTTCGTGTCAAAAATTATTGACCATAAATATACACAGGTCGCTAGAAAGTACGTACAACGACTGAAATACTGGCGCTTGGACTCATAATTCAACTCCGTCATGGTTAACAGCTGAGCTCTTTCACTACCCGGCCTTGTAACTAAGGAAAAATCATTTGAATCATCACCACCTATTATGGAATAATGGACCACAGCATTAACACCCTCATCAGGATCCCTTATTACCCTTATCAACTGCTATGGCTGTCAAGTGGTATATTGCAACACTTTCACGATCCAAACCCTTGTTGGTGCTAATGGTACCCGAGGTGGGATCGATAACAAACGAACCATCCTCTACATCTCTATCGCTTAACAAGTATTTAATGCGTCCGTTTAAACCAATATCGGGATCCGAAGCTGATACCTGCAAAACTGACGTGCCCACTAAGGCATCTTCCAATATGGAGGCTTGATACAAAGGATTCTTAAATTGCGGCGGATTATCGTTAACATCGGTGACACTAATCTCTACATCTGTTGTGTCACTTAAAGAAGGATTACCACCATCCTTGGCAGTCACTGTAAGCAAATAGCCGCTGGTAGTTTCACGATCCAGCAAAGCATTGGTTACTATGGCACCTGTCTGCGGATTAATGGAGAATGGATCGGGACTGCTTAAACCATTAATGCTCTCCTCATTCAAAGAATACGTGATTTGAGCATTTATACCCACATCACTGTCGGTGGCTGAAGCTACTAAATCCGTAGTGCCAATGGGAGCATCTTCAAACACTGAGGCACTGTAGGGCGCATTTTCAAATATGGGAGCAAAATTATTGGCATCTGTTATATTGATATTGACGGTGGATGTGTCAGTCCTACCACCTGAATCGGTGGCAGTAACAGTCAATAGAAATCTCTTCTCCTGTTTGTAATCCAAAGACTGGGCAATGGTAATCAGGCCACGACCATTTTGTGAAGTTATGGCAAAACGTCCCCTAGTATTGCCCGACGTTATTTCGTAGTGCAAACGTGAATCTTCATCGGGATCGGTGGCCGTAACAGTACACACTGGTGTTCCAGGCGGTTGATCTTCTCCCACATTGGCTTCATAGTATTTGGGATTGAATACCGGATCATTGTCATTGACATCTTGTACCGTGATAACCACTGTGGAACTAGCCGATTTGGGCGGAATGCCGCCATCTTTGGCTATAACCTGAAAAGCATAACGACTTTGCTCTTCACGATCCAGCTGCTTAATGGTTTGTATCCAACCCGTACGTGAATCAACAGCCAATGGAAAGTTATCGTCTCTTTCTAAAATACTATACTGGATCTCGGCATTTGCGCCCTCATCCGAATCATAGGCTTGTACTCGTATGATATTATAGCCAACGGGTACATTCTCCAAAACCGATTCCTGAAACTGGCTGGTATAGAAACGTGGTGCATTATCATTCGTATCCAAGACATTAACCAATAACTGCGTGGTATTACTGCGCGAAGGACTACCACCATCTTGGGCTCGTATAACCAAACGATAACTGCGCACACTTTCATAATCTAAAGGTTTGACGAGACTTACATCACCACTCATCGAATCGATGGCAAACTGGGACTGTGTATTGCCACCTATAATGGCATAACGTATGGCAGCATTATTGCCCTGATCGGCATCGGTCGCACGTATATGGGCAACGACATTGTCATCGCCCCACTGATCTTCAGGCACTTGGACGCTATAGGTGCGTTCACTAAATTGCGGATAATTATCATTGTCATCCAGGATTTCTACTAACACACTGGCTGTGGCTGTTTTACGCTCACTCTGGGCCGAAGCCATATCCGAAGCCGTCACTACAATGTTATAACTGTCTGAAGTCTCACGATCCAAAGAGGTGCGTGTGGCTATAACACCACTACGGGCATCAATGCGAAAAATGGGTATTTCCTGGTCCTGTAAAGTTCCGGTGCCATCTGCAAGATATTAAAGTTTTAAAGTAAAGGAAATAATAGCTGTGATAAAGGTTTTCCAATAAGGATGCCCTTGTTGGATGCAATTTTCTCTAAACTTAACAGTAATATTTTCACTTACCCGTTACACTCTCTATGCCATATTCAATCTCAGCATTTTTGCCAATATCTTGATCTGTGGCCCTTAAAGTAATAACCGTTGAACCTACCGTGGCTCCTTCCCTTATGGAAGTCTCAAATTGTTCAGCCTCAAACGTGGGACTGTGATCGTTGCAATCCAAAACATTAACCTGCAAAGTTGTGGTACCCGATCTGGGAGGAAAACTATCATCTGTGGCCACCACCCGAAAGTAATGAACATCCATTAGTTCACGATCCAAAGAAGCCGAGGTGGTAACAACACCCGTACGTGAGTCCACTTTAAACAGCGATTGGGAACGTGAATCCAAAAGTGAAACCATGGAGTATACCACTGGAGAATCCTCTGGATCACGGCCTCTTACAGTGGTCACGATGGCCTCTGCTGGCTGTTCCTCGAGCACTGAGGCCACATATAAAGCCTGCTCAAAGTAGGGTGACTGATTCCGCAATTCCCTTCTAACACGTCTGGCTATGTCAGTATCATTGAACTCTTGATGATGATAGACAATCTTCAGGCGATGATCGGAGTCCACTATATCATGACGTTCACAACGTATGTTAAAGGTAATGCTGACCTTCCACATGGACTCGTGTATGCAAACATCACGGCTGGCTACCAAATCACGATTTTGATGTTCGATGGCAAAGCGTTCATCATTCACATCAAGGAAATTGACCTTACAATACTGGCATATGGTACGCGGCAAGAAGGCATTCAAATTGTTAATGAATTGGGACTTTTTCAAGCAGATCTGATTCCATTTGTCGGTGGTGTGTATGGCATAAGAGGCATATGTTTCCGAAATTCACTGCTTCGCATCGGTAATGCGGCGATGAAGATTAGTTTCCACCATAAAGGCATCGTTGTTACTGAAACTGCGCCGCTTACGTGATAAAATACGATGACGCATTTCATTGTCATAGGCATCACCGAATAGCAAATCACCCTCCCGGAAATCATTAAAAGTGTGATTGTGATTATAACTCTCCACAGAATTGCTGCCTATAAGCTCGATTACAGGCGCTGCTCTTCTTTTTCTTCTGCTTGTATAGCCTGTATCTTCTTCCTCATAATGGCGATTGTGAATTTCCTCCTCCACACGCCGATCTTCATTGCAAGTGTGGCCCGATATAAATATCCTTATGGGCAGACTATAGTAGTCTATGCTGCGCAAACGATTCGAAGTGGAGTCTACAAAGAAGGTAAATAAATTCGGATAGTAGATGCCATCACACTTTAAGGATTTCTTCAATTGAATTTGCCCGTCCTTATGATTGACAGCGACTAGATGATGCACAAAATGTGCTGATTTATGGGCATTGATTTTATAATGGCGCTCTGAGCCAAGCTTATAAGCTGAAGCATTAAATATCACCGTACCCGGTTCAGCATCCTGGTATACGATTATCAAGTAACCGTTAGAAATTTGTACTGTATGACACAGGGTGAGAAGGAGTATTAAAAAGGATTTCGCAAGTAGACTTGCTTTGCTAGCTTTTGTTGATGTTGGTAACGTTGTTGTTGTTGTTGCTTCAGTTGTTGTATTCTTTGTGCTTTTAATGTTGCATAAAGGGGTAACAATATTGTTCTTGTTATTGTTGTTACTCATCAAATTTCCTCTGGTTATTGTTGCCAGTGACGGCAATGGCGGTGATTGTGTTGCTCTTGTCGCTGTTATTGTGTTTGGCATAAATGTTGACAGGCATAACGTTGTTCTTGATGATTTTAATGATTTTATTGTTGTTGCTGTTGGTGTTGTTGTTTTTGTTTTACTGTATGGCATGCCATGTTGTGGGTGTTGTTGAAAATACATTTTTCCACACTTTGCTGTTGCCATGTATCCTTTTCTGTGCTTTCCTTCTTTATGTGTGTGTTAAAATGTGGTTGTGGAATCCTTTTTTTCAGCTCTCCATCCATGCAATAAGTGATTACAAAAGTGTTATGCGTACGTACGTATTTGTGTATGTAAATGTATGTATAATGTGCGTGCGTATTGCGTATGAGTACACGTGTAAAGGAGTCTATTCAATACGATTGTAATGCAGAAAACTGAGATTGATGTGGTCAGTATGTGGTTGCGACTGTAATTAACCGCACATCAAAAATTTTTCTTGCAATAAAACAACAACAACATTGGATTGGTTTGTTGCTGTTACACTGCTGGTATTCGTTTCTCATTTTACCCGTGGGCTCACAATTTTATTGTGAAACATTTTTAAGTTAAAATCTGCAAAGAGATTTACAAAAGAACAACAACAAAAAAATATTAATAAAATTTTTATGGTTTTTCTTCTTCAAAATGTTATGGAGCCATAGTCTCCACAATTAGTTTGATTTAATGGATGGCGAATTTAATTCTTAAAATACGAAAAACCTGCTCAAAATATTGCTCACTTACACTAGAGTTTGAAGCTGAATACATTGTACTTGTAATCCAGGAGCTTAAACGATACAGCAAAGTTTTTTTTTTGTTGTAAAAATGAATGAATAGGCGGGGAGATTTTTAAGCATTGAAATGTTAATGATGTATGATTTCCTTGATTTCTTTCTAATACGACTAACAATAAGGGAATAGCCAGCCACTTACATATGAACAGCCTGCATGGGCCACTGTTACCACCGTTAGAACCTATAATCCATAGGATTCTCCTATGGTGTCCCAGAGATCAGCAATGAGTATTCAAAAATATGAATAGATTCGAATCATACTCATAATTTCTGATACTTATACGCATTCATACTTATTTTAATGTCATACTCATACTACTCATATTCAAAGTTTGAAATACTCATACTTAACAATACGAATGATGTTATTGATTTCGACTCTCCATGACTCATCGTATACAGGAATCACAAAATAAGTATGATTCGCGTACGAACACTACAATACTCATTAGAAGGTTGTGTTTTTGCTTTGCTTGCTGTCTTTTTCTTTCTTCTTTCTTTCTAAATGCAACAAAAACTAAGACTATAAATTTTGATGTACGTTTCGAATCACTCGAATCATTTATGAGTATTATAAGTATTTTTCTAAATTTATGGATCTGAATGAGTAGGCGTATGATTTAAACATATTTCAAATTTGAATGAGTTTGATGTCAACGTTGTACTCATACTTCTTGCAACTTGTACTTATAAATCAATATTGTAGTGAGTACGAATGAATCAGAGTAGTTGGATTTCAATACTGTTGACTCACTCATACGCAAAATTTCATGAGTACTTATGAGTAGCGAAAAAGCGATTAATTGCTGATATCTGTGGTGTACCCAATGTTTTCACTTTTGGATTCAAGTTCCTAATCGCTGTTTAATGCTGTTAAGGACTCATGCACGAGTATTGTTGCCACCTCCGCTTCTTTGGATCGTGAACTCATGCACTACTGATGATAGTTTCCTCCCAGATCAGATACCACGACATTACAGGTTAATGTTTAGGAGGGCGAGAGTGTATATTATAAGACAAAAGAGAAACTTTTGCCGAAAGAGGGCTTTAAAAACGGATAGTAGGCCTAAGGAAAGAATTCTCTCGCATACATTACTTCCATTAATAATCCGAAACTTCAAAATAAGCTTCACGACAACGGCAATAAACAGTTGTATTCCATCTGCGATCACACATACCAGGTGGTTAAAATAGTACCCATATATCGGGTTTTCCAAGAGGACTTCGCAACATTGCCAGTTGATAACGGCCATCTTGTTGAAGGCTACTCGGTTGGCAACTGAACCTAATTTTCATTGAAAAATCATTTTCAAGGATGAGGCTTATTTCTTGTTCGATGGGTAAGTGCCCACATAAAATTATAGAACTTGAGATGATGCAAAATCGCATAAGAGCCAAGAGCAACTAATGCATTTCCAAAAAGTCATTGTGTTGGTAACGATAATGGGCTGGCGACGTCACCATTCTATATTTATTTGAGAACTACCTTAACTAAGCCTGCAATGTGAACACTTTCACAGAAAAGTCATCTTGAACGAGGACGAATATATCAACTCAAACGAGATTCATGAGCGTTCAATACATCTCAAAAAAGTCACTGTTTGGTGTGGATTTTGGGCTAAAGGTATCATCGGTTTATTTATTTATTTATTTATTAATTACAATACAATTACAAATTATATCCTAATTATATACGAGCGAAGTAACTTGACTATTTGCTCGGTGTAGTGTCACAGACCAGAGTATCTGGTGGGAATCGAACCCACGACCCTCACGCTAATAGTCTAGCACACTACCCATTAGACTACCAGGGCACCCATATCATCGGTTTATATTTCTTTGAGAACGACATTAATTAGGCCTCCAATGCTAGCTCTATAGTGCGATGTTTGCAAACTTATTTTGCCCTGAAATGTATAAGCTGGACACCAACAAAACGTGCTATGAAATGGACTGCACTACGTGCTACACAGCTCATGCCACATTAGATATCTTGAACGAGTGGTTTAAGATCAAAGTTATCCTCCGTGCAGATAATGTTAACTGACCACCGAGGTCGTGACATTGGAGCGCGTTAGACTTTTTCTTGTAGAGTTGTTTTAAGTAACAGGTGTAAGTGAATAAGCTGCAAACCACAATGGTCTTCAAAGCAAACAGTACTGATGCATTCAGTCAAATTTAAATTGATTTATGTTCCGGAGCCATGGAAAATTGGACATTTCGAATGCGCTACACCCAAAGAAGCCTTGACAGGCTTTTGAACGGTGGCATCAATAGGACCAGGAATGAAATCATCCAAGACTGCAGTCCCGGTTAGCCAAACGCACTTTTGTTTTTAGAATACAAAAAGCAATCAGAGCGATAACCAAATCGTAATATAATTTCGGTAAGCATTTACATTGTTCTTCTTATGCTAAAAAGGAACGTACGTTCCGTTACTTTCCATGGACGTTTGGCTAACCGGGGCTTTAGTCTTGAATGGTTTCATAATACTTCACAGCATAACATTCTGTTTAAGGAGCGTAAGAATTTTTTTTCAATATCCGCTTAAATCACGTCGTTAATTAAAATTTTGACAGGTGCCTGTTGGTGCAATGGCTGCTATTTTGTCACTTAAAAGGCTTTTAATTCAAAATGTCAACGACTTATTGATTCACCCTCGTATAGGATAATATTTCAAGAAGATAACATTTTAATGATTACAATTTGTATGTTTATGAGGTTGCATGTATAATATTTGTTACTTGTTGTAATTGTTGCTCTTATTGTTGTTGTTGCTGCTGTTATTTGGCAAACAACATACTTTAGCTTTTAGGTATAACAGGCACACCATTTACGAGTATAAGTTTGTAAATTGAAGTGCATTCTTCACAAAATAGTAACAAAGCATGCTGAGATGCACAAATACAGCCACAAATCCTTCTACAAAATTACCGCATATAGTACACTTGCATGGATGTAAACAACTTTGAACCACTTGGAGTAGTAGTTCATATAAAATACTACGGAGCATAGAAACCCCTGTACATACACACATACATAGATATGCATTTACTTGCTTTGGTATCTGCTTTTATACTTATAAACGTACATAATATTTACTAGACATTCAACAGGTCTCTTCTACACTCTGTAATGCAATGTATATCCATGTATGTGTATGTACTCGTATGTATGTTTGTATAAGTAGGTTCATTTTACTCTTTCTTTTTTTTTTTTTTTTGAGTTCAAAAAGAAAGAGAAACATTTTTAAAATAAAAAAGGAAAAAAAGGAAGAAGAAGAAAATGATCATGTATTCATACCATTCATAGAAATAATGTTTTATTATGTGTGTGTATATCTGGCTCTCTCTCTCACAATATGTATCCTTTTCTATCTTGTATTTCTTTTTCCTTTAATTCAGTCTGTTTGCCTTTGTATGACAATACGGTGAGTAAAAATTTTATATTTTTATGCTGTGGCATAAATATGGAGACAAGAATAACATTATACCCATTCACATACAGGGTGTTCAGTTAAGAAATATTTTTAAAATGGTTGTTCAATATTTTAAGACTTCCTTCTAAGAAAAAAAGCTCACTAGTGCTTAGGCTAAGAGGACTTTAATAAAGCTTTTCCTGTCTTCTAAGAAGAACAGTATTCTAGAGCCTAGGCTCAAAGCCCTTTAATTAATTGTTTACTGTCTTTAAATTTAAATCAATTAAAGTTTGTCGTAGTCTAGAAGATAGTGTGTTGGCTTATTAGACGTGAGACCACGGATCACATCCCAGGTCAGTCTTCGGCGACTACCTCTCAGCAGTTTTCTGACAAAAACTCTGAGAATAAATCAAAATTGCCGTGAGAAGCTTCTCAAATACCTGTCGTTCGCAGTCGACTTTTTTATGCCGCTCATGTATGACATTAACACACAAATATAAGTGGCGTGAGAAGCTAGGTTGTAATCCAGACTGAAGTGTTGTAATGACCAATTTGGTTTGTATGTGCTTGAGATAAGAACGAAATTTTGTATGCGTTTGAAAAACCTATCAAGGCTTCTTTAGGAGGAACGCATTCGAAATGTTCAATTTACAATGACTCCGGAACATAAATCAGATTATATTGGACTGAATACTTCAGTACTGTTGGCTTTGAAGACCACTGTGGTTTGCAGCTTATTCACTTACAACCTGCGACAAACAAACAAATGCATAAGAAGAAATTTAACGGGTTTAAATGTCACGATATTGGTTGTTAGTTAATATTATCTCCAAGTGAGATGTCATTCATTTCAGGGTAAAATTAGTTGGCAATCATCGTCTTATAGTGCTCGCCATAGTCTGACCAATGTCGTTCTCATAAAAATATGAACCGATGACACCGTCAGTCCAAAAACCCACATCAAACAGCTAGTTTTTTGAGATGCATTGGACGATCATGAATCTCTTTTGAGTTTGTATTATCCTTCTTGCTGATAATGACTTTTCTGTGAAAGTGTTTGCATTGCAGGCTTAGTTAATGTAGGCCTCAAATAAATACAGAACGGTGGAATCGCCAGCCCATTATAATTACCAACCATTGACTTTTTGGAAATGCATTAGACTCTCTTGGCTCTTATGCGATTTTGCATCATCCCAAGTTCTATAATTTTATGTGGGCACTTACGCATCCAACCAGAAATAGGCCTCATCCTTGAAAATGGTTTTTCAATGAAAATTAGGATCAGTTGCCAACCGATTAAAGGTAACCTTCAACAAGATGGCCGTCATCAACTGACAATGTTCAGAGGTCCTTTTGGTACTAGTTTAGCCACATGGTACTATGTGCTATTCCAGATGGAATACAATTGTTTATTACCGTTGTATTGAACCTTATTTTGAGGTTTCCGGTTATTAATGGAAGTAATGTGCCGTTCTTTAGCCGTACTATCTGTTTTTAAAGACCTCTTTTGGCAAAAGTTACTCCTTTCGCTTACAATAAACACTTTCTCTTTCTTCCCTCGTACAAAACATCACCCAAAATCCTTAACAAACAGTAACTTTTTGGATATGCATTGCACGCTCATGGATCTTATTTGAATTGGTATGATCCTCATCCATAGAGATGAGCTTTTTATGAGAGTTAGTGTCGAACATACATACTTTGTGCCTATGGTCATCCATGGTGACAAGGAAACTGTCAAAATCGATATTTAGAAACATAGTCTTAGCATCAATTAAAAGCAAACAAAAAAAGTCAATTAAAGAGGTATCCGGCCATACGACTATAACTTTAGACCTGACAAATACACCAACGATGATGTGCTTACGTTACGTTAAATTCTGGGCAAAGATGGCCTTATAAAATCTCATGCGTAAGCCGTAGTCTAATAGGTAGGATGTTGGCTCATTACACATGAGATCTGTTTTAAACCCAACTCAGACATGTCGAACAAATGAAATATTAAAAATAATTTCTATCGAAAGCTTTCTCTCAGCAATCAATCGGAATATCCAAGTCTATAAGGCTACCAGATCATTGCAGCGTCTTTCAGGCGGACGTGTCAGCAATTCAGGCTGCGGTGAAAATTATTATGGACAAAAACGTTCACGGACGGAAAATCATCATACTTTCCGATAGCCAAGCGGGCAATCAGGGCATTGGATTCCAGTGTAGTAAACTCCAAGACAGTGTACGACTGTCGCAGATATCTCAATGAGGTGGCGAACCGATATGATATTTGCATCACATGGGTACCGGGACATAATGACATTCCTGGCAACTGCAGAGCGAATGAACTGGTCAAAAGGGGCACGACCATCGAGCTCTCTGATGAATTCTCTACGTTGGGGATCCCTTTGTGGACCTGCAAACTTATAATTGACAATGCAACCGTAGATCTCGTCAACAGAATGTGGGCGACTTCGGATAATGGCGGAGCGGCGCAAAAGATCTGGGCGAGGCTGGATAGGAGGCGCATGCCGACTCTGCTCAAAGAAGTAGGCTCAGCACTGTTATCGGGGTTATTAAGGGGCATTGCATTATAGGAACGCATGCGAGGCGTATTGGTCTTGGACACCTTGCAAATGATTTCTGCAGAAGCTGTGGAGATGGAGATGAAGTTGAGACTATTCTTCACCTATTGTGCACATGTCCGGCACTTAGTCGGAGGAGAAACTGTATGTCTGGCTACTCGTGAATAAAATTAACACACACAACATGGGTCGTGTGAGAAGCTGGGTTGTAATCCTGAATGAGCAATTAAATAATTAAGTAAACCAGCGTGTAGTATACGGGTTCTATGACAAGTGATGTGAGTTTAGAGTACTGATGGGGAATATTGCTTATTGAATCGTACTTTTTTGCTTTAGATAGCGTTGTTGGACCTCTCTAGGATGGTAGTTGCTCTTGGGCTGACTATTTGTAGAAGAAATAGAGCTTATACGATTTTATTCCAGAAAGTATTGAATTACCCCAGAGCAGACACTTCCATTTCATTTCTTAGATGACTTCCTTTCAGCAGATTTCTGGCAAAAGCTCTGAGAGTAAATAGAAATTTCCATGAAAGGTTTCTCCAAAATCTGTCGTTCAGTCGACTTTAAACTGTTGGTCCCGCCAGGCATGTTTTGGGTGGTGTGAGAAGCTAGATCCTAATCCTGATTAAAGTGTTGTAATTACCAATTAAGTAAGTAAACTGTAGCAGGTTTTACGATGTGTGTTGTGAGTTTGATGTGCAGAAGAGGAACATTGCATATTGAATTGAATACAGGTAAACATATTTGCTTCGTAGTAAGTAGACTTTTGAACTGAATGGACTTTTGGAGGGGAAATGCCTCTGATGAACTATAGGCATTATAGGACAATAACCATATAAGTTGAGAATTTTATTCAATACATTATGGCATCTCGAGCGAAACGAAGTTTTAAAAAATATTTCTTTAGCGACTTTATTTCAGGAGGTTCCTGGAAATAATGCTGAGAATAAATAAAAAATATAAATTTAAAATTGTCATGAAAAGTTTCTTAAAAATCTGTCATTCGGAATCGACTTTAAACTGTAGGTCCCCCGCCACTCGTATATCAAATTAACACACACAACATAAGTGGAGTAAGAAGCTAGGTCGTAATTCTGACTGAAGGGTTGTAATCCTTTGTTACTAGACAGTTAAACTCTGATCTCCGTTTGATTGTAGGGAGAAATTTTCCGAAGTTTGAATAATACGTCTATGCAAACACCCTATTATTCTAAATAAATACAAAAATAGAAAAAAGAAAAATGATAAACCATCATCATATCATCGTTTGTTATGCTAAAAACGGATTCTGTTATGAATATTTATGAGTAGAGTTCTAAAACAGAAAAAGAAGAAAAATATTTCAAAACAAAAATGTTAAAAACTGTGTTTAAAAAGAAATCAACAAAATACATCATCTTGCCCTACTTACCACCCCTATTCCACTACAGGAAAAATGGGAAAACACTGTACTAGACACTAATAAAACATGTACAACGAGTGTATAAACTGTAAGGAGATCCTTGAAATTAAATTAACATTAAGCAAATAGAAGAAGAAGCATATTTTAACCAAAAATCTGTCATTTTCTTTTTGTTGTTGCTTGTAACATATTTGCATATTTTTTTGGATTTTTTCTCTTATTTTGAATATGCAAAAATGCTTGGTAAGATGGGTCAGATTAAAAATTTTGCTTAAAAGTACATTGAGTAGTAAAATGCACTCAAAAATGCTTGGCAAAGCCTTTTCATATGATTCCATTGGGGTTTTACTTTTAAGAGTTTCATTTTATCTTCGTTTTTGATTTTATTTTAATACTCTTGAATCCAATATGCTGCCATACAGAGTAGATTTGTGGTATTGTAAGCATGGAATTGCAAAAAATATTTAAAAAGTTTAAAAAGGTTGTCATTGCACACTTTAGGTTTTTGAAAGAAAGTTTTTCGTTTTATGACAACATATGTCATCATAAAGAAAAGGTTTTTAATTGTTTGATCTTTGAAAAATTCTGGCAAAAATTCTGAGAGTAAGTAACAAATTGCCATGAAAAGTTTCTCAAAAAATCTGTC
The DNA here is from genome assembly GCA_936449025.2 of Sarcophaga subvicina. Lineage (NCBI taxonomy): Eukaryota > Metazoa > Arthropoda > Insecta > Diptera > Sarcophagidae > Sarcophaga > Sarcophaga subvicina. Next base: position 30,432,140 of record OW388084.2, read on the forward strand.
GTTCGGAGTCGACTTTAAACTGTAGATCCCACCGCACATGTATAAAATTAACACACACAGCATTAGTGGTACGAGAAACTAGGTCGTAATCCTGACTGAAGGATTGTAATGATTAATTATGTATGCATGTAGATTAGTTTGAAAATTTAAAAATGCCATGAAATAAAAACAGTTTGAAATTTCAAATAAATTTTTTTGTTATGAATTACAATTGTTGCGGTTGAAAATGGAATATCGTTTCATTCATATGGCTGCCCTGGCTGACCTCACAGTACCTCATTCGATCGAACCAATTTCCGTGTAGTTTTTCAAGTGCAATGGCAATGGCATTACAAATATTGGTTTTCAAATGCTCAATTGTCTCGAGTTTGTGGGCATGACATTTTTCTTTAACGACGGCCCACAGAAAATAGTCCAACGGTGTCAATTCGCAACTTCTTGGCGGCCAATTAACATCACCATTTTGGCTAATTAAATGGCCATCAAACGTTTGAAGCAGTAAATCGATTGTGGCAAGAGATGTGTCGCAAGTTGCACGATCCTGTTGAACTCAAATATTGTTCACGTCAATACCATAAAGAGCCATTACAAAACAATCGGTTATCATGGTGCGATAGGTGTCTCCATTGAACGTAATGGTTGCGCCGTTCTCATTTTGAACGAAATATGCCTCCGCTCCACAAGCCGCACCAAGCAGTCACTTGTAATTGTGTAGGTTTTCTGAGCCCCAAATAAATCAATTTTGCTTATTAATGTACCCACCAAGATGAAAGTGAGTTTCATCCGAAAAGAAGATTTTTTTGTCAAAATCTACATCATCATGCAGTTTCCCAACGTTGCTCAATGCGTAAATCGATTCATTACGTTCAGTGGAGAAAATCTACTTAATTTTGTGACAGAATAGAATGACAGAAGTATTGCCAGATTTGTAATAATCGCTAGTTTAAATTTAAACCGACATATATGTTTTTTTTTCGAACGTCCCCGGCCTCACACTAACCCACCCTCACCCGACCGCGGAAGGCTCGGCCCCATTACGTAGGGACACGTACACACTATAGTAACATATTTTTTTAAATATTCCATTAAATAGAAAGATAAACAAGAAAAATAATATAAAAATAAAAAAATATATCCACTCATATGCCATTTCATTCCAAGAATTCTTTTTCAATTTAAACAAATCGTCTGAGGGGTACATAAATTAACGAAATGTTTAAAAAACTTTCATAAACCAGGTCTCAGTGATTTTTCTTCTACAAGAACAAAAATTAACAGAAGCACAGTAAAGGTATGCCTGACATTTATAGCCCCATCACGAATAATAATTTCGTGAAAGCTTTTTCTCTTTTTCCATTCCTCCTATTATGAATAAAATTGCCCCTTAAATTTCTGACTTTTGCCTTTTAATTGAATGAATCTTTTCTCGAGAAAACTCAATTACGTAGGGAATATACGTGATTGGGGCTGTTTGTGTATTTTGTTGCTGAAGCCGTTTTTATTGTTGTTTCTTCTTCTCTGTCATGATGGATCAAAAAAGAAAATCTTTTTCACCAGTTTTTAATTTTATGCAAACATCTGTTAATTTTCACTACAACTATAAATACAATGGAAAATAAATATAAAAAAACAAACAATAACAATAACAGTGATTGTGATTGTGAAAATAAAACAAAACTTTGTTCAATAAAAAAACAGTCGCTTGTAATGGGCATATTGGCTCCTGTAAGACCACGTGTGGTTTTCTGAGCCCCAAAATACGGCGATTTTTGCCGATTAATGTACCAATGAGAAGCTAGGTCGTAATCCCGACTGAAGGGTTGTAATGACCAATTATGTATGTATGTATATATGTTTTTTTTTTGTCTTAGGCCGGAGGTGGGAATCTTCGAAAGACACAACAAAAGAGTGCACGATTCACCATCACTGGTGCCTACGTACTAAACCCACCCTCTACACACTTCAACCACTCTCCATCCGCGGGACTACCGTAAGGTATTACTTCGCGGAGGGCTTCGCGCCTCCGTTCCTCCAGCTTTCGGAGTTCTATCATAACTTCAGCCATTCTCTGACTGTATTGGCTCCATAAAATCCTAGAATTCAACACCTCCTCCATAAGCCGAGTTGGTCCGAAACTCGTTTCCCCGGGCCATCTAAATCTGGTGCAGCATGTTAGAATATGCTCCGCCTCTTCCTCCTCATCTACACAGTTTGGGCATAAAGGCGAAGTATCATGTCCAAATCTCTGCAGGTATTTCCTGAAGCACCCATGACCAGTTAGGAACTGGGTCACGTAGTAGTTCAGCTCGCAATGTTCGTTCTCCATCCAAAGGGTTACATTTGGGACAAGGTAAAATTTCCATCGCCCTTTAAACCGTTCTCCCATCGTGACTGCCATTTGTGCATAGAAGTCCTTCGTTCCTCCGCCCTTATAGCTGCAGTTCGTCCTGGAAACTCGAGACGGCGAGAGTATATCCGCCTCATCTCATCCGCCAGTATGTCTGTTGGTATTGTCTTTGCCAATACCAATACCGCTTCATCAGACACTGTCCTGAAGCCACTTACTTGTCTAATCGCGCTTAGACGATACACAGAGGACAGTATTCTCCTTGTCGTACGCACGGAGAGTGCCTCCGACCATATTGGGCAAGCATATAACATTATCGACGTTACAATCCTCGATATTATCCTCCTATTGAATGGACCTGGTCCTCCAATATTTGGCATCATCCTCGCCAGTGCTCCCTGTGTTAGAGATGCCTTTTCGCCGATGTATGCTCCTTGGAGTTCAACCTGTCGTCGATAATATATATGTATGTCTGTATGTGTGTATGTATGTGTGTATGTATGTGTGTATGTATGTAATATAGCCAGCAAGAGCTTCGTCCGAAAAGACGATTTTTTTTAGCAAGATCGTCATCATCGTGCTGTTTCTCGTTGAGCTAAATTTCCAATAAATCCCAACGTTGCTCAAGCGTAAATCGATTCATTACGTTCAGTGGAGATAATATATTGAAGATTCGATATAACCGACGGTTTAAATTTAAACCAAAAGATGGTCCACCTTGTACCTCACAGTTTCCAACAAATTGTTCTGATCATTCAATCTCACAGTGAGAGAATGTTAGAATCAAAGCAACTTCCATTCTAAGTAACCGTACTCTAAGTTTGAAGGGCCCTGTCACTCGAACATGTCAGATAACTGCTTTTGTTTTATTACATCTCTTTACTAGTATGTTTCCTTCTTAGCTATCTTTCTCTTAAACTATTGGCACACATTGTCCTACATACATGGACATTATCATTACGGACGTTAAGTAGGTGTAACGAGCGAACATCATTAAATAAGTGATTTACAAGCCGCAGAGGGGGTGCGGAAATGTCATTAAAAGTCACAATATTGCAAATAACAACAATAAACAATGAAAACAACAGCAATGATTCACTAAAATTACTCATTTGCTAGAGTAATTCGTATCAATGCATGTGTATGGGTAACAATATTTTCAATTTCATATGTATGCTCACACACACTTTTTTTACATATTTTTTTAGAATTGTTTTCTACACACTAAAAAATTAAATAAATTTTCACACTTCTTTTCTGTTTTTTTTCTTTGTTTTTCTTTACAATTGTTGCTGTTGTCTTTTATTTTATATTCTGTTATGGTTCTAATGCCCGGGTTTTTTATTTTTTTTTTGCTTTCATTTTACAGGAGGTTTTATTGTAAAATTGTTTTAAATTTTTTTCTGCTCCATGTAGCATGTAACAACTGCAAATATGTTGTATGTTATGCACACCTATTCGTATGTACATACATATGTACATACACACAGCCACAGAAATAAATATAATTGCATACATATGTGTGGTATTTTTTGTATGCATTTGTATAAATTCTGGGAAAATTAAAGTTTTCATATTCGTATACGTGTTTAAGGTGTTATTGTATGTCTGTATTTGTGAGGGTGTATGTGTGAGTGTGTTTTCTGTTTAACAAGTGTATGTGCTGTTAACACTTTTGATCCGTTAACAATGTATGACCATTTATTCGGTGGCATATTTCATTTGTTTTAGATGCTCATTCGTGCTTAACAGCAAACGAAAATGAAATGAAGACTTAACTATACAGGGTGACAACGCAAAAGCTGTTAGTTGGAAGGTTTTTGATTAAATTAAGAGAAAATAATAAAATGAAGGCTAGTAGTCTAGTAGTTAGTGTGTTGGCTTATTATACATAAGGCCACGGTTCAAACCCCAGGTCAGACATCAAAACGAAATATGATATTTCTTCGGCGACTTTCTCTAAGCAGATTTCTGGCAAAAACTCTGAGAGCAAATAAATTTGCCATGGAAACTGTAGGTCCCACACAACATAAGTGGTCTGACAAGCTAGGTTGTAATCCTTGGCTGAAGGGGTGTAATGACCAATTATTTATGTATGTATGTAAGGAATCGATTAGCTTACAGCTCGCTGAACGGAACCAGTAGACTCCATGACTTTGGGAAGAGCTTCGCACGAAGGATTAGTAACAAAAATGAATGAAGTTGACACTGTCTGGAAAAGCTAAATCAGTCAAGTTAGTTAAAATACGACTACAATCCTCTGGGTTCCAGGTCATGCGGAAATTCTCGACTATCAGCTAGCAGACGAGCGTGACAGGAAGTAAGCTTCCAGGTCGTTGATGAGGCGACAACCCTTCTGTGGTGTGGAGGCGAATGTTTGGGTAGATAAAGCGAGACAAATTTACGCCCCCAACCAAGTAGGTTTCAGACAATTTAAACTTTTCTTTGGGGAAAATTCTAATAAGAGCATATTTAAAGTGTGCATCAGACTATTAAGATATAACATGAGATTTATAATCAGAAATCGCCGTAGTCTAGTAGAAAGTGTGACGGCTTCTTAGACGTAAGGCCATGGTTCAAACCACAGGTCATACATCCCCAACAAAACTAAAATATGAAAAAATTATTTCTTCAGCGAGTGCCTCTCAGAGTAAATAAAATTGCCGTGAAAAGTTTCTGAAAAAAATCTGTCATTCGGAATCGATTGTAGATGTACCGCCACTCATGTATAAAATTAATACATACAACATAAGAGGTGTGAGAAGCTAGGTTATAATCCTTACTGAAGAGTTGTAATGATCAACTATGTATGGAGACTGTTACCTCTGGTATACATGGTCCAAATGCTTACACCTTCAAGGTGTATAAAGCTGAACTTTGCTTCTATACTTCTCATTTCCATATTCCATGTCAGTTAAACCGATTTACGTTAAATTTTTATTCTTTAAAAATTTGCTTTAAATCAGAAAACTTTTCAAATATTTCAACTGGATAAACCGCTTTTATTTTTGTCTCTCTTTTGTTTTTTATTGAATATTTCAATGTAAAATGTATTCAATTTTGGAATTTTTTGGTTAAAAATCGACTGACATTTAATTAAAAATTTCACAATGAAAAAAGCCTTCAATATTCAGTTTTTTAGTTTTATTTTATTTTATTTGTCATTGAGTTTATTAAAAAAAAAAAGAACAATAGTTATATAAAAACCAAAAATATTGCAATTTTCCTCCATGTATTTGGCGTTTGTCAAATTTTATTTTTTCAGTTTTTGTTTTAAAAGTTCCCATAGAATCAATTTTTTTTTGCTTTTAATTTCCCCCGAAGTACAAATAAACAAGTACAACGCATTTTAATGGAAATGCCATCAATTTCAATTTTGTTAAGTTTCTTTCTTTAGTTAGTTTTTTCTGTTCTGTTATTGCTGCAGTTGAGATTTTTGATTTTTGAATACAAAAGAAAAGCAAAAAACGAAAACCAAATTCGTAAAAAAAGCTTAAAAAAATACACAAAAGAAACCTCTTGCACTTTCGAAATTCTTGCAGTTTTTTTAGCTTTCTTTTGGCTTTTAAGTTGAATGGAAATGGGAGACAAGGCCTTGGTTAAAGGGGCCGTTAAAACTTGTTTTATTTTTTTCAGTAAAACAAAGAAATAGAAGAGTTCCTTTGTAATATTCCTTAGTCTCTCCCTTTTCGTTAAGTTAAGTAAGCTGACGTTTCTTTTTTGAAAGAAAAGGTCCCAACTTAGGCCAGCACTTAGGTCCATTGTCATACCACAAATAATATTCAACCTTGGAATCAAACATTTCCTGCAGGAAACCTATCCTATCCTATGCCCAAAATAAATTCTGAAATTGAGAGCTCACTCAAGGTTATCAAAAACTAAGATGATGAAAACCTATTTTGACAGACAGTCTCTTCCTTCTCATCAGACCCACAGATCCTGCTGGAATTTCAAGTCCTTCGGCATGTCTACCAATAAAACAGTGTCTTGCAAGAGACACTGTTGTGTAATGGATGACTGTGCTATTTAAGAATAGAAGTGAATCCAACATTTAGGCCCCTTGTGATACCAAAGTCGCCGTTGTATATTAGGTAGTGTTGGCTTATTAGACGTAAAAGCCAGGGTTCGAGCCCCAGGCCAGACATCAAAACGAAATACAAAAAGTATTTCTTCGGCGACTTTCTCTCAGCAGATTTCTGGCAAAAAACTCTTATGAGTAAATAAAAATTGTCATGAAAAGTTTCTCAAAAATCGGTCGTTCGGAGTCAACTTTAAACTGTAGGTCCCGCCACTCATGGATTAAATTAACACACACAACATAAGTGATGTGAGAAGCCAGCTCGTAATTCTGATTGAATTGTTGTAATAACCAATTATGTATGTATGTGTGATAGCACAATTAATATTCCACCTTGGAATCAAACTTTTCCTGCAGGAAACCTATTCGAGCCCAAAATAAATTGTGCAATTGCAGCAAAGTTTATATTAGAGAGCTCACTCAAACATGTAAAAAAGTGAGACGTCAAAAACCTGACACATGAAGGCAGTCTCTTCCTCCTCCTCAGACCCACAGATCCTGCTAGATTGTCAAGTCTTTCGATGTGCCTACCAAAACAACAGTGGCCTGTAAGAAACACTGTTCTGCGATGGGTGGCCATGCTATTTAAGGATAGAAGTGAGTCGTCGCTCTTCTTATCCATAAGTGTCCATCAGAGTCTAGCACTACTGAACGTACCCTTACTGCCCACGAGACTGAACCGCTCTATAAAACATGTGAGTAATATCCAATTTAACTGAGGTAATCGGAGTACCTTGTGTGGTCTTATTAGACCTGAGGTTTCGGTTCAAACTCCGGGCCAGGCATATCAAACAAAACGTAAAAAGAAAATATATTTCTTCGGCGACTTCCTCTCAGCAGATTTCTAACAACAACTCTGAGAATAAAACAATATTGGCATGAAAAGTTCCTCAAAAATCTGTCGTTCAGAATTGACTTTAAACTGTAGGTGCCGCCACTCACATATAAAATGAATACACACAACATAAGTGGTGTAAGAAGATATGTCGTCGTAATCATGACTGAAGGGTTCTAATGGCCAATTATATATGTATGTAATCAGAGTACCTATGCATGTTGAAGATTCTGAGCTTTCGCCAGACCATCAGAACTGCAATTTCCAATCATATTCCCATATCCTGAAACCCATATACAGTGAACCTCAACTGAGAAAGTCTTCTTCTTCTTTTAAATGAAACAATTGTGTTCTTGCCCGTGTTTATCATTCACGTCCACTGTCATGCACGAATGACTTACAATCTTAGGACCCTTTTGGATGATGTCGCAGAGAGTACTTCGAAATTTTCCCTTAGCTGTCAAGGATGTATCATCTGATGTGTCGACGCTGTGTATGTTTCAGCAGATTATGCGCATAGACTCTCTGTCATCCATCCGGATATCATAGGTTCTATACCTTTTCTATCTGACGCCGTATTTATGATCTCGCGAGGAGTGCTATCAAACTGTAGGTCCCCCGCCCATCATGTATAAAATTATCACATAATTGGTGTAGGAAGCAAGGTCATAATCCTAACTGAATGGTTCTAATGACCTACGCTCTGAAGCATATTGAAGATTCCGAGCATCGTACCAGCTTTCGTCGTGAGGCAATCAGAATTGCAATTTCCAATGATATTCCGGTATCATGAAACCCATATACAGTGAGCGTCAAAAGAAACTGTACACAAAGTATAAAATTCTAACAATCACCAAACTCAACTTTTACCACTTAAGGAGAGTGGCCGAAAAAAATTTAGAATATTTCGAAATTTTTTGTCATTTTTTTTTCGTTTTTATTTTGAAAATTGGCAATGAAACAATTTTAAAACAAAAATAACGGTAATTTATTAATGTATTTTTTGTTGTTTTAAATGTATAGTTTCTTTTGTCGCTCACTGTAAAATAGTTACCTTAGAATGTTCCCAAATTTCCTTGAGATATCCTTGGCATTCAACAGTGCTCATGAAATCTATTGGTCTCTGATGACCTCTTCAAATCTGACCTCTTTGTCAAGCAAATAAAAAATTGGGCCTTTTTAAGAATACTCAAATAGGCCTTCCTCTTCCCTAGTTTAACTACTTACTTCCACTGCTATTCCATTAGGGATAGAACAAAAGCCTCTTGTAAAAATATTATTCTACTTCATCTTCTTTAGCTTCCTTACGGGCAAAGTAAAATCCTGTTCGAATGTTCTGCTCTCAATAATTCCATTCTCAAGATGTACATACAATAGCTGGGGCTCTATTCAAAAAAGAAATTTTACACAGACTACACAGCAATGAAGAGCAAAGAAATGAAAAGTTAAATAATTTTCAAAAGATTTAGTTTTTTCGTGGAAAATAAACAAAAAAGTTAAGTTTTTTTCTTCTGTTCAAGTTGAAACAATAGAAGTGAAGAATTAACATTTTTCAACAAAAATAATGTCAAAGTGTCAACAAGAAAATTAATTTTGACTCGAGTTTCGAGCTTTTTTTTTTACTGAATTTCGCTAAAAAAAAAGGAAATGAGAGGAGAAATGGTACTGGAGTGCTGAATTTATTGAATTGAATATAATTTGATTCCTGCTTAGCAGAGGTATAACAGAGAAGTCATTTTTGAAAGTAAGATTTGATTGTTTTTATTACAAAGGCAAGTAAGAAATATGAAGGGTAGGCGTCTTTAGGACACCCGGAAAGGAACAAAATTTTCAAAAGTATTATTAGCGCCTCCCTGATAAAAGTTAATGATACTTTGTTCTGAAATATTTACAAGTTTATCAGGTTTAACAGAACGTTTTCGTTTTACATGTTGACAACACTTGACTTATTGGCAGCAGCTCTAGCAGGAACTGCGCTTACCTGTTTACCTGTGGCGTCAAACCGGGCCGCTATGTGTGCTCAAGCTACCACTTCGACCTAACCTAACCTAACCTATTCACTTGATCTGCGGAAACATACGCAGGATCGATACAACAGATTATACAGCCTTGACACCTAAAGACAAATTTCAAAGGACTTTCTGCGACATCATCCCAAGAGGTTTTGAGATTGTAAGGCATTGTATGACAGTGGGCCTGAATGATAAACCCGGGCAAGACCACAATAGAACTTTTTAGAAGAACAGAAAAGCTTTCTAAACTCAAGAATATTCGACAATCTATGTGAGATAAAATTACAAAAATTCAGCTAAACTATCTGGGACCAACACAGAATAATAAATTGGCATGGAGGGCCTCATAAAGAGAGTATCTCAAAAAAGGCATAATAATATGCAAAAGGCTTGCAGAGAAATTCTTGGGATGTAACCCAGGAATTATGCCCTGAATGTGTACCATAATGGTTAAATAATTAATGAAGAGCGGATGTAAAATATCTCGGAATAACACTGGTTAATAAATTGACATGGATGACTCATAAAAGCAGCATATCAGGGAAGGCCAGACATGCCATAATGGAATGCAGAAATTATGCACTGAATGTAGACCATGATCTTTAGACCAACTGTAGCTTATGGGGAATAACGAATCTGAAAACAACCCAATTGTACAGATATAGAAAGTAGCTTGTGTTCGTATAACAGTGGCAATGAGAATCTGTCCTACAGCAACTCTAGAAGCTCTATTGGACTTAAGCTCGCTTCATACGGCAGTGAAGGCAAAAGCTGTGGATAGTTTACTATGACGTTCATTAAGGGATTTCAGAAATTAATGATTCTATTGGCTGACAGCTTCCTTCTTAACTGTCCCCTTTATTGAACCAGTAGACTCTATGATTTTGCAACGAGACTGAGTACCAAAAATGAATGGAGTAAACACGGAACTGCATACTTTTTGAAAAGTGAGACTATTTTATGGTACACAGATGAATCAGGAACGGAACTTAAAACATAAAAAACAGAAATAATTTTTCATATTTCGTTTCTACGAGATGTCTGAGCTGGGTTTATAACAGATTTCATGTCTAACGAGTCAACACCCTACCTAATAGACTACAATATACGGAACACATTTTATAAGGTCACAGTTTGCAACCATCGATTTTAGCCGTTCCCATGTCACCATGGACGATTACAGACTACGACGTATGTTTGTTAAATGGGTTCTAGAGCAGTTGACGACAGACCCTAACTTTCATAGAAATCCAGCAATCTGCTAAGAGCAAGTCGTCGCAAAAATATTTCTTTTCATATTTCGTTTTGTTAAGGACGTCTGACTTGGGGTTTGATTCGTGGCCTCTCTTCTAAGAAGCCAACACACTACCTGCTAGACTGCAACGACGACATTATAAAGTTAAATTTCTGCAAAAATTCTTTATAAAAATGTTGAACTCTTTACATACATGCTTTGTTTTAGCTTCTTAATTACAACGGATTACTTGTCATTACTTAAACTAACTTCTGGGAGAAGTGACGTAGAGTCAGTGAAAAATAATCAATTTCTTACTCTTTGTCTAGATAAACATTACAAAACGTTTATTTTCTATCTTCATTTCTTTAGGACGAGTACAGACATTCTACTTTATGATTGCAATTTAGTTGCGGGTTTAAAATTCAAACTTTTTTTCTTTTAAGTGCAATTAAAAATAATTTTCAGGTTAAGAGAGTTGTAAAAAGAACTTCAAAGGGATACAACGAATTTTTTGTTACACTATCTAGTCATGAATAATCTTGAACAGAATTCCTTATGAATTATAAAAAGTCTACCAAGAATTGCATTCTACGTATCTTAGGCAAATACCATGTGCTTTCTAAAGGACTCATTATAGCATATCACTGTGGTATCATAACTCATTACTACATACTTAACAATGGAAAATTTATCCCCTATTTTATCCTATTGTTACAACAAAAACAATCATCCTGAGTTTAAAGGAAATCTAACAATGTTATCCAAGTAACAACAGCAACAATTGTTGCCAAGATGTACTACCGTACAAATGTATGTATGTATGTACGTACAAATGTACGTCATACTATAAGTTAACCTGTAATGTTGCTGAAATAATCGATGATAAATGGAGAGAAAAATTGAAAAAAAAAGTAGAATAGAAAGAAGGAAACAAACAAAATGACTAGTTTTTTTTGCCAGAGACAAAAAACAATAGGAAAGGAGCAAAAATAGACAAAAAGAAGAACAAAAATAAAAAAGAGGAATCGAAAAGAAAGTAAAAAACCGATGTAAAAAATATCGCTCTAAGCTTCTTCGAACAATAGCAAAAACATAGTGGAGGGAAATGCTAAATATAATGATAATAACGTCAGCGAAGACAATGATTGTTGACTGTATTATAACCATGATGACTTATAATGGATTTGGTGGTGCTGCCATTATTATTATTTTGCCATTATTTTGAATGCTAAACTTTAAATAATAGCAGGAAAGTGAGATATTAAAGCAATATGGTTGCAAAAGTTAAACTATCAAATGACAAGAGCTCTTGGGATACCTTTAAAGACTTGATTCTATGATGGCAGGTTGATTTTAAAGTTCCCTCATATATGGCTTACAAAAAAGATGGAAGCTTGCTTATCTAAATGGCAGTAAAAGGACAAGAAATCCTTGCCTTTCTTATCATAAATGAAATGTAAAATGTAACCAACTGTGTTGGCGTAGATACAGTTAGCGTCAAAAGACTCTGTACATTTAAAAAAAATATACATTAACAAATTATCCTTGTTTTCATTTTAAAATTGTTTTATTGTCAGTTTTTGAAATTGAAAAAAAAAATTCGAAATATTGTCAAATTTTTTCGGGCACTCTCCTTAAGTGGTAAAAGTTGAGTTTGGTGATTGTTGGAATTTTATCCCTGGTGTACAGTTTCTTTTGAAGCTCACTGCAAAGAATTTAATCAGAAAGACTACATCATTAACACCTCCGTCAACGTGAAACTGAGACAGAACAACTCATCAGACGTAGGATTATATCAAGGCAATCGCCGAATACTATTCATCGATTACAAAAATGCCTCGATGTGGTAGTTGTAGTTATGTATGTATGTGTATAAATAATTGATTATTACAACCTTTCAGTCATCACTTATGTTGTGTGAGTTAATTTTAGATTTAAGTGGCGGGACCTGCAGTTTAAAGTCGACTTCGAACGACATATTTTTGAAAAATATTTTCATGGTAATTTTATTTACTCTCAAAGCTTTTGCCAGAAATCTGGTGAGAGGAAGTTACCGAAGAAATATTTTTTTTAATTCGTTTTGTTGGAGATGTCACACCCGAAGTTTGAAACGTGGCCTCACGCCTAATAAGCGAACCTACCTACTAAACTACGGCAATCTAAGTTCGAATTCAGGAGAATAGGAAAACATTTCCGTCATTTTCGGTTCCAAATAATTGTCTTTTGAAATAATCGATAAAGAAAGTTTTCTTAATCCCAGAAAGGAAAACATCAACACAGAAAAAGTCACGCTGCGATACATTGTGCAAAAGGATAAAAGATACTGAGCAACGCTACCCAATATAACCATAAAAAAGTTTTCACAGAACACATCGATTTTAGGATAAGTAAAGAAATTGGTGGAAGAGGCGTCTAGTAATAGGCCTATGTTCCTTAACGGAATATCAAGTTATAAAAAGTCGTACAATATAGTGCCTGCCTACAGGTACAATTCAATTATGAGCAATATTTGTAGAAAAAATTCGAATTCAGGCTGTGCTGTAGGCTAAGAGATAAATATGGTATCTGCTCGGAAGACTTCTTAGGATTTCTCTAACAATTGTTTAGTTCTGTGTGAACATATTGCAGTCATAAAAAGACACACATCTGATGAATAAAATGGAATGGAGTTCGACATTTTCTTGGATGTAAGGATTATGATTTCTTTGGCGTCTAAGGATAGTGCTGTTTCATTACATTCTTCCACGGTAAGCTGAGTAGGCAACCCATTACATACATATTTAATTGGTCATTACAGCCTTTCCATCAGGATTACAACATAGCGTCTCACAACACTCATCTTGTGTGTGTTAATTTTATACATGAGTGGCGGGACCTACAGTTTGAAGTCGATTCCGAACGACTTTTTCATGAAAATTTTTTATTTACACCCAGAGTTGTTGTCAGAAATCTGCTGATATTTCCCTTTGTTGAAGATGTCTGACCTGGGGTTTGAACCGTGGCCTTACGTCTAATAAGCCAACACACTGCCTATTAGACTGCGGAGACTACCAGGCAAGCCATTAACTGAAATTAAATCGCACACGAATGAAGAGAGATGCTAATAGAGGATTTCAATAAAGAATAGGGTCTTCTAACAGAAACTTGGCAAATTTAACAAATGAAGCTACGGCTTTGAAATTAGTTGTCATTTATTCAATTTATTTTTGACAAAATCACCGTGAATGATCACAAAAAATGGCGTGTGCTTGCTAAGTAAGCTCTGGTGCAGTTGGCAACTGAACCTAGTTTTCATTGGAAAATTATTCTCAGCCATGAAGCTCGATACCAATCTACATGAAATCCAAGAGCGTCCAATGGATCGAGAAAAAAATCACTGATTGGAGCGGTTTTTGAAGTGGCGGTTCCCATATTTCTTCATCATTTTCTGCAGCGATTACTGTAGACTATAGGTTGTTTGTTTCAAAATTCTTTTGGCTTGAATTGGAAGATCTGGGCACCAGCGACATATAGTTTGCTGTCACGCAGTTCATGCCACATTAGATAACCTGCACGACCGATTTGAGGGCATAATTACGTGGAAGTGATATGAATTGCTCAGCAGGGTAGTGCGATTTGACTCCTTTAGACTTTTTCTTGCAGAGTTATCTTAAGTCTCAGTTGTATGTGAATAAGCAACAAACCACATCGGATCTCAAAGCCAACATAACCTGTGTCATCGTTCAACTTCAGCTTCATTTATAAGCTAGAGTCATAGAAAAATTTACATTTCGGAGGCGTTTCACCCAGTTAAACAGCATTTGTAACTCCCACGTTGATTGCAAATTTTGAGTTCTTAATTAAATTCAGGCCCTTGGACCTAGAAACCAGCAACAGTTGGTTAAAAGGATACATTATATGGCGAAATATTTTGCCTTTCGAAGAAAATAAACTTACTACTTAAACACTTAATGAGAAAAAATTTGATCTTTTTTCAATTGGAGGCCTATTTTCCTAAATCTAACACAATTTGAAACAATTTACCAGGAAAAGTAAGCAGAATTTAAAAATCAAATCCGAATATGCGGACATAGACGTAAAGAAAATAACAACTGCCTGCATTAAAGGGGAAAAAAGTTCTGCTAATGAAAAGAAAAACACAACAACGTATCCATGTATGATGGAAACAAGAGTTAAATGTGAGGAAAAGGAAAACAATTTTCTAAGTTTTCTTTGTGTGTGTTTTTCTAAACCACAAAACTGGCGTTCAGTAGTCATTAGCCAACAAGAAACAAGAATACAACAAAATGCCTGTCATTAGAGTAGGAGTTGCGTATCTCTTTGACTGTTTGTTTTTCTGTACATACATATGTATACCTATAGGAAGTCTTTTACCTTTAAGGAAGTATTGTAGTTGTAGTTTGATTGTTGTTGCTGTTTCCATGGCTTTTAAGTATCACAATCTATGTTGTGGGATATGATTGTTATCCCTGGCTACACAATACAATTGCAGAGGTTGAGTGTCTCTTTTTAAAACGGAAAACAATAATAATCCCAACTGCAGAAGAGGAATTATAGTTTATAGAGAAAACCAGGAGCAGAAACTTAATTTTTATTATTTGGTTTCGTGGCAAGAAGCTCAATTTATCCTTTAATGATGAACATAGTGGAACGTATGTATGTATCAATAGTGATACAAATACTTGAACATTACATATGTGCATGATTACTATTGTCTTTGGCGTAGCCTAACAAAATATTGAAGTTTATTAAGATGTTGACAGTGGCGTACGGTGTGAGTATTCTGAGTCGAAACACTGTTTAGGTCGAGAAGATGTGAATGGCATCGATCGTCCGGGGTGCCTCAGCATATCAATAACCGAAGAAAATATTGAAAAAGAGGAGAACATGTTTATGGAGAATCGTCGAATCACAATTAGAGAAGTTGCTCACGATGTCTGCATATGGTTTGGCTGATGCCATGAAATTTTTTTCGAAAATTTTAGGCATGTAGCGTAGTAGTTCGTTCCAAAATTGCTGATTTTTTACCAATTACGAAATTTACACACATACATACATAATTTGTCATTACAACCCTTCAGCCAGGACCACGACGTAGCTTCCACCACTCATGTTGTGTGTGTTAATTTTATACATACATGAGTGGCGTGACCTATAGTCTGAAATCGATTCCGAAGAACAGATGTTTGGAGAAACTGGCAATTTTATTTTACTCTTAGAGTTTTTGCAGAAATCTGCTGAGAAGAAGTCGCCGAAGAAATATTTTTCCATACTTCGTCTGACCTGGAGTTTGACCCCTCGCGGTTTTGTCTCAACTTATATGCTCGGTATTCCTACTAAGCTTATAAGACTGTTCAGAATGACGTTGACCAATACCTGCAGCTCCGTCAGACTAGGAATGAAACCTTTCGAACCTTTTGATTCCGCACGATTTGTCAGACATGGTGATGTTCAACTTCGTCATGGAGAGTGTTCTTTGGAAGGCGGGCATGGCAATGGCATTATTTACCACAAAAGTGTACAATTGCTTGCGTGCGCTGATGATATTGCCATCATAAGGTGTACTAAACGAAATGTTACTGCCACTAAACGGGAGACTATCAAAATGAGTTTGGCAGTCAATGACATCAAAACGAAGTATATGTTGTCGACAAGTAGGGACTTGCGGCGTATCAAATGCCAGATTACGATATTTTCGATGTTGTCAATGAATTTATTTATCTTGGCTCCGCAGTCGCCAGCAAAAACAATGTCAGTCTGGCGATCAAACGTAGGATCACCCTTGCCAACAGGTATTGTTATGGTTTCAATAGGCAATTGAGTACCAGAGACCTCACTTGTACGAGGAAACTTATACTCTACTCTCTACACATCGTCTCCGTGCACTTTTACGGCGGAGAAACATAGGCAATATTCAGAACCGACTCACCAGCCTTGAGAGTATGCGAGCGAAAAGTCCTACGTAAGATCTTTGGTCCAGTGCGAGATGCTGCTGATTTCTACATTCGTACCAACAATGAGTTGTCTGAGGTCCTCAATAACGTGGATGTTGAGCAGCGTAATAATTCGCTGTCTCGA
This sequence comes from Sarcophaga subvicina, assembly GCA_936449025.2. Taxonomy (NCBI): domain Eukaryota; kingdom Metazoa; phylum Arthropoda; class Insecta; order Diptera; family Sarcophagidae; genus Sarcophaga; species Sarcophaga subvicina. The sequence continues at coordinate 30,448,727 of OW388084.2, forward strand.
CCATGTCGGTCGGATAGAAGAGAATGTTCCGATGAGACGTGTATTCAAAGGTGACTGCCTCTCAGCAGATTTCTGGCAAAAACTCTGAGAATAAATAAAATTGCCATGAAAAGTATCTCAAAAAAATCTGTCGTTTGGAATCGACTTTAAACTGTATGTCCCCCGCCAATCGTGTATAAAATTAAAACACACAACATAAGTGGTGTGAAAAGCTTGGTCATAATTCTGACCGAAGGGTTGTAATGACCAATTATGTTTGTATGTAAAGGGTGTTTTATATAGAGGTATAGAACTTTAAGTTGCAATAAAACAACGATGGATTATTCGATTGACATGAATTTTATTTATCCGAAGGATAATCTTGTGGCATTACATTTTGAATATGATTTCTGGCATATGACCGCCAGGGCTGGCGCGGATGTAGTCCAATCTGGACGTCCAATTTTCGATGACTTTTTCCAACATTTGTGGCCGTATATCGGCAATAATACGGCGAATGTTGTCTTCCAAATACTCAGGCGTTTGTGGCTTTACCGCATAGAACAATGACTTTACATAGCCCCACAGAAAGTAGTCTAGCGGTGTTAAATCACAAGATCTTGGAGGCCAATTCACAGGTCCAAAACGTGAAATTAGGCGGTCACCAAACGTGTCTTTCAATAAATCGATTGTGGCACGAGCTGTGTGACATGTTGCGCCGTCTTGTTGAAACCACATCTCCTGGACATCATGGTTATTCAATTCAGGAATGTAACGTTCTGGCCACCATCGTTTTTGAAAAAGTACGGACCAATGATTCCACCAAACCATAAAGCGCACCAAACAGTCAGTTTTTCTGGATGTAACGGTGTTTCCACATACACTTGAGGATTACCTTCACTCCAAATGCGGCAGTTTTGTTTGTTGACGTAGCCATTCAACCAGAAGTGCGCTTCATCGCTAAACAAAATTCGATTATGAAAATCGGGAAGAGCGGTAATCTTGTTTTGGGCCCATTCGACGAATCTACGTCTTACTTGATGATCGTTTGGCTTCAAATCTTGCATGAGTTGGATTTTGTAAGCACGCAAAGCAAGATCCTTCCGCAAAATCTTCCATAAAGTGGATGGACGCAGATCCAATTCCTGTGCTCGATGGCGGATGGACTCATTCGGGTCTTCCTCAATGCTACGCTCTACAGCAGCAATAGCTTCTTCTGTATGCACCGTACAGCGTCTCTGGGGATGCGAGTTATTAATAAGAGTAAACGTGGTGCGAAAACGTTCCATGGTTAATCGAATTAACTGCTTTGATGGACGATTTTGTCGACGATAAAATGGACGTAGTGCGCGATACGTTTTCCGCACAGAACCATTATTTTCGAAATAAAATTGCACTATTTGCAAGCGTTGTTCAGGCGTGAGTCTATTCATGATGAAAACTGAGAATAAATCACTTGACAGCTGTTAAATCGGTCGCCATCTTGAAAAGTAATGCCAACTTAAAGTTCTATACCTCTATAAAAAACACCCTTTATAAGGTGTAGTCGGCATAGAGAATGATTGTCTCTGCGTTGAAGGTATCAAATCGAGGAACTCCTGAAAGAAGTGTTAAGTCAGGCCGAAATCCGGTGAACCGATTGGAAGGAGGGTATTGGTCACTTGGCCTGTAATTGAGTAGGGCTATCCAGGATAAAACAGAGGTTTTTAATGAGCATAGCAGTCCATCTGTGTTTGATGATAACAAATTTTAATTGTTCAATAAGCTACAGGCAAGTCATATTACTGAAATACTGAAATACTGTGTGATGTATTTGAGACCTCAAGTGGGTCCCATTTATCAGATTGACATGATTTACTATGGCTTTACAATTTGAGAGAACCCAATCAATATTAATTCAGCATTTATCCCAAACTTATTTGTTCGTTTTATACGTGTACGGATTCTGTCCCCCAAACTATAACAAGATTATAACAAGCCTGTATCCTTCTTCCTTTCAACACAGGTAGACGTAAATAAATAAAATTTCCTCTATGACAGGAAGGCTTAAAAGAGTTTTTATATATGTTTTGTTGTTGCTAGTTTTCTAAGAAATATTTTTCTTTAAAATTCTTACCTCTTGTCTTGAAGTTTTGTTGATTGTAATTGAATTCATTTCATTGTGGCAGCTGGAAAGCCTCATTGTGGCATTAAAAAATCTAAAAAAAGAAAAAATACAGAGAAAAATTTTAAAACATAAATAAAATGCTCGTAATCTTCCATAGAAATAATAAATATTTAAAATATTTTAAATTTATAAATACGTTTGGGTGTGTGTATGTGTATTTATAATTTAAATTCTAACAAGAGTTGTTATTGGACTCTTTATATTTTTTTTTATCGAATTTAAGAGAATTTATTTTTCCTGAAATTTATTGAATAATTTTTAAATATTTTCCAATGAAAAATAGATTCACTAGAAACATAAAATATAAAAAAATGGAAGAAAAACCTTCTCAATAATGAAAACAGAAAAGCAATCGATAAACCTTATCAAAAAATTGTTGTGTGTTAAAAAAGTTTAACCGACAGACTGATATTGAACTGGAAATCAAGTACAACACTTGGCTCCCTTGAGTTGAGTCCTTTAACTGACAGTAAATTAAGTTTTTTTCTGTAATTTTATAACGTTTAATAGGCTCTATTAAGAAAGGAATGAGAAGCATAATTAAAAACCTCATACACGGAAGCAAGATTTTTCTCTGTCTTTTTTAAATCACTTCACAGGAGGATTATAGCTACTAGTAGGCACACAGATGAGGCAGATATTTCAATCCATTCATCCTTTCGCTATATTTAAATAGATTCACTGAACTATAAGCCTTTTAAAAGAAATTGCGAGGCTAAGAAATTAAATGATTTCATTCGTTTTGATTCCTAGGGCTGCCACAAAATATCTTGATTGTCTTACTCAGTGTTCTTTTTTGTTCTAGGCATTACGGGAGTTCATTTTTCTAGGTAAGTCTTCGGAAAATTATACAACATATGTCTGCTTCCATATGTTGATCCATGTGGGTGTAGGGTGGAAGAGATACAAACTAGGTGACTTGTAGTATATTTAATTATGGTTCTGATATTAAGTTTTCTTGTATGTTGCCTGACTATTGCAGAGTTTTCCCGACATATGGCCATCATGACCTTTTACACAGCGCCACAATGCTAAATGGATGACGAAGTTTCTCTTGATCTACTCCGACAGTCAGTCTGGGATTAAGTCCCTACCTACTTAATTGGTCATTACAACCCTTCAGTCAGCATTACGGCCCAGTTTCTCACACATTCTCACTGTTGTGCGCGTTAATTGCTATACACGAGTGGCGGGACCTACAGTTTAAAATCGACTCCGAACGACAGATTCTTGAGAAATGGCAATTTTATTTATTCTTAGGGATTTTGCCAGAAACCTGTGTAGGAAGTCACATTTCGTTTTATTGAAGCTGTTTAACTTGGGGTTCACATCTAATAAGCCAACACACTACCTATTAGACGACGGCGACTACCAGGCAAGCCATTGACAGGAATTCAATCGAAGATGAATGAGGAGAGATTCTAGATATTAACAATTTCTAGATAGAATAGGGTCTTCCAACAGAAACTTCTGAAATTTGACAGTTGAAGCTAAAGCTTTGAAATTGAATTCTATTTTTGCTAAATCACCATAAACGACACACAAAATATGACGTGTGTTTACTGAAAGAGCTCTCCTGCAGTTGACAGCTGACCCAAGTTTTCGTCGAAAAATTATCCGCAACGATGAGGCACATGAGATCCAAGATAGTCCAATGCATCCAAAATAAAATCACTGTTTGAAGTGGTTTTTGCGTTAGCGGCGTCATCAGATCCATATTCCTTCATCATTGTCTACGGCAATCATTATTGCTTGATTGTTACCAAATTCTTTTGACCTAAATTGATGAATGACCTGTTCACCACCGACTTGTAGTTTAAAAAGGATGGCACTACGTGTCACACAGCTTATGATACATTAGATAACTTGCTCAACCGATTTAAGAGCATGTCTCAGGTGGAAGTGATATGATTTGGCCACCGAGGTGGTACGATTTAACTCCTTTAGACTTTCCTTGTAGGGTTTTCAAATTTCTCCAGTCTGAGATCGTGGCCATGGTGAAATTTCTCCCAATCTACACCGCTTATGAGTCTGCGATTAAGTCCTTAACAAACTTATATTCAACGTCCGTCCTTGTCTGTGAATGTCGATCATTTTTCTGGGAAGGTACGTATCATTCAAAGTTACCACTCTTATGTGTTCTTGATGCATAGAAAACTTGCTTGAAATTTCATGGCTAATGAGCTGTTCAGGGCCGATATGAAGCTCGCAATATCCAATATATTACAGGGCATAGGTATTCCGATTGCCTCAGTGAAATTGATTATTATCCACTCATTTTATAGAGAGGCTCAATGTCCTTGACAGCAAGAGGGTATGTGAAATATTGCTAGATTTTGCTGGACATGTATGAATAAGAAGGGATCCGAGTTTCTCCTATTCTTAAATTGCATGGCCATCCGTTGTACAATAGGGATTCTCACAGGCCACTATCCTTTTATTAGAAATGCAGAAATAAATTCTATAGGAGCTGCGGTGTTGATTAGAAGGAAGAAATTGTTTTTCATCTCATGTGCCAGTGTACTGTTCTTGTTATAAAAATACGGAGGCTTTTGATCTCTCACTTTTTGACATAAAGCTGGCTGCAGTAGCAAGATTAATTCTGGTTTCCTTTATGAAATGTTTTATGCCCGAATTGAATATTGATTTTGATCACAATGAGCCTAAATAGTAGCCTAAGTAGCCTCTTTCTTCAATTAGAGTTTGTCACCTTATCTAACCCAAGTATATCTTAGCGGAAAACAAAAGCGCAAAGCAAATACAAAGAAAAATACTCCCGCACGATCAGCACTACAAATAGAGTTTCTTTCATTTGCTTTCCATATATGAGGACAGCCTTTGCCATTTGATTTACAGAGGGTAATAACTACAATCAGATGTTAATGACGAATCGACGCATTTACTTATCTTCGAAGTGTTCTAAATGCAGGACTATGGGAGTTTTGAAGTTTTTGCCAGAAATTTGCCGAGAGGAAGTAGTCGAAGAAATATTTTTTTTCATATTTCGCTTTGTTGGAGATGTCTGACGTGGATTTTGAACCGTGGCTACATGTCCAAAAAGCCAGCACACTACCTACTAGACCACGGCGACTATAAAGGTACTAGAACAGAATGTTGAAAATTTTTTTTGAAACATTGTTGCTGACTACTCAGATCATTTCCTAAGAACTGTTTTGGATCTTCGGCAAAATTTCTAAGCAGACTAAATTGCATTAAGCTGCAAAATTGTCTTTTGAAAATCACTGTCTTTTTATACAAGATACTCTCATTTTCGTCAAAGCACAATCAGTCAATGACAGTCAGTCAATAACTCTGCTGTCATGTATGCATAGATGATTGTTAAACTTTTTTTGGCATTCTTAGTTGCCATAAAATCTTATGATGAAAACTGTTAATGTTGCAGAAAGTGCTGTAAATGCTGATAAATAAAGGATATATTTCATAAGAGCACATAGTATGGCCCATATTAACTTAAGTTAACTACCCCAAACCATACGTGTTGGGTAGTAAAATAAGTAAAAAAAATTCACAAGATTGTGGAGTTTGGAGATGTAAAAAAATGTTAACGAAAATTCTACTGCAAAATATTTACGACACGACATATTTAATGGCGAAATAAAAAGTGTTCAACAGCGCCATCAACAGCGTAATGCATACCAGCTTAGAGCGTAGCCATTTTGAATCACGTTATTCTGTGTTTGTTGACGCAGCAAAATGGTGGTTATGAAAGTAAAAATTATGGAGTATAATTTCATATTAAAAAAAAAAGAATCATTAACTGAAAAAAATAGAAGAAATGAAATGAAAAAGACAAGAAAAAAACTAGTAAAAATAATTTCAACATTGCTCGTATATTTTATGCTTTTTTATGTTATGCTACCATTGCTGGTTGTTCGTTCCGTTTGTAATATTTTTTTAAGGGATTTTATTAATAAAAATGAAAATAAAATGTCATAATGGCCAGTTTGCCAACACTCATCAAAAAAATTAAAAATTAAAATCAAAATGAAAATGAGACACTGATAAATGAAATATAAAAGCAACAGCAATAATAAGAGCTTTGCTATTCAAAATAATTCAAAAATTAAAGGCGAATTGTTTTGAAAAACATTTCCAACTTTTGGCTTTCCTTAGAATACATTTTTAAAATTCTATTTATAATTTAAATTTAAATTTAAATTAAAAAAATAAATGACCTTTTAAGGACCTTTCCAAATTCAGCAAGAACTTTAAAATATATTTCTTTAGCATAAAAGCATTTAGCATTTCTTAGCACTGAAATTCGGTATTCGGTTAAGGAACATAAAGGGTCCGCCATATAACTTTTTTTTTGAAAATGCTTTTAAAAAAAACTACTGAATATTTTCTCAAATTTCTTTTTTTTATTTAAAAGAACAATCCTTCCGGTTAATAATGGAAAATAGTTTCATCCAAATGGCTGCCTCGGTTGGCCATGCAGTAGTCTACACGCTCGGTCCAATTTTTAATCACATTATCGATTGTGTGCAGCTGTATTTCACCAATGGCTTCACGAATATTGTCCTTTAAAGCGTCAATTGTCTCTGGCTTGTCGGCGTAACACTTATCTTTGACGGCACCCCACAAATAATAGTCCAACGGTGTCAAAGCGCAGCTCCGAGGTGGCCAAACGACATCAGCTCTGCGACTGATAATTCGATCTTCAAAAACAGGGCGCAAAACATTGAGTGTAGCTTCGGCTGTGTGGCACGTAGCGCCGTCCTGTTGAAACCAAATGTTGCCAATATCCTTCTCTTCAATTTTTGTCAACAAAAATTCGTTCAACATGGGCCGACAACGATCGACATTGACTGTAACCGCCACTCCTTGTTTAATTTCGAAGAAAAATGGCCCAATTATGCCTCTGGACCAAAATCCGCACCAAACAGTGACCCAATTTATGATCGTCATCACTGATCTACCACGAGGACTATTCGCAATGTGGTGGATAAATTCAAGTTTATTTGTTCAATAAACCATAGACAAACATGCGTATGTTGATCAAATGCAAGATTTGTCGAAAACATTGTCACAGTCAATGGGAGTGAGCTGGAGAATCAGATATATACGGACCTTTGAAGACCACAACTTGGTGTGCTTTGTGTCTTAACTTGGGCTTGTGTAACCATGCAACTGACTGAAGCTTAAGATAAACGACCATAGGCAACGATATGTAATCGCTGAACTGAATCTGGAGTAGTTTGCAAAGGACACTAAGTTTCATGTAGAAATCATCTTCGGCAATGAGGGTCATATCTGAATGAATGGGCACTTGAACAAAGAAAATTGTCGAAAATGGGACCTTAACAAGCAATACGAGATTCAGGATCTTTCAATGGATCCCAAAAAAGTTCATATTTGGTGTGAAGGACAACATCAGCCCAGTCACTATTGGCAACGGGGATAGTTTTGGTAGAATATTTCCTGAACGGAACTACTCAACTCAGTTCGCAGTGGATATTCTGCACGAGCGATTTGTGGGAATGATCAACTCACATTGAGATGATGAGAAAGAACCAGCGAGATTTGACTCCGTTAGAGTTTTTCTTGTAAGGTTTTCTTATGTCGTAAATAAGCTACCAAACACAGCGGTCCTTAAAGCCAACATGCGTCAAAATGATGGAAATTTACACAGCAACCAACAATAGATATTTCGTACCAATAATTTGTTTTTATTTGCAGCCCCCTCGTTACTCTTAAAATTATACAAAAAAAATAAGAATAAAACAAAACAAAGCATCAAATGAAAAAGGCAAAGGAATAATAAAATAATCGTTTCTGAATTTAATCAGGTGTATTGCTTAATTGGATGTTTCTGTTTTCAATTTTTCCTCGTTGCTTTTGTAAGCAAATCAAAACCAGCAGACAAGGCCAATTTAAAAGCAGCCACATTCATTTGAAATTGGATTTCAGAAAAAAAAAAAATCTTAAATATTACGTCTGTTATGACGTTCGAGCATAATTCTCTACACTCGTATTAATACTTTACGTCTGTTTTGACGCAAGCTTTCATACTTCACAGCTGCTAAGAGGGGAATATCACGTAATTTTGCAATGTGACGACATTAAATACGCACATACAGTGAAACCTTGTTGAATAATACAAAGAAATGTTTAAAGAAGATTTTTTTCTCTTCATTGCTGTCTAAGCACAAACCATTTTCATTCATAAATTTTCAAAGTTTTTTTTTTAATTTTTACTCTTAAAACGTTGCCGACAAACCTCTATTCTGTGAGCTTTAAGTTCTGTATTGTGTTTCAAAATGAATATAAATTTTAAACCATGGAAATGCACAATGCATGACGTAAGCGATGTAATCACCTCAACGAAATAGTGTTTGAAAATATCAGTAAATTGTTGTTGTTGTATCATTTAAAATTGATCCAATCTTTCGCTGTGGTCAGCGAATGACACAATGTTTGAGAAAGAGGATTCATTCAGTAGACGCACTTTTCCGATGCAATATCACTGAAGACGCCGTACTCTAATAGGTAGTGTGTTGGCTTATTAGACGCGAGGCCGCGGTTCAAATCCCAGGTCAGACATTTCGAAAAAATATTTCTTCGGCGACTTCCTGTCAGCAGATTTCTGGCAAAAACTCTCGAAATAAATAAAATTGCCATGAAAAGTTTCTCAAAAATCTGTCATTTGGAGTCGACTTTAAACTGTAGATCGAGCCACTCTATGTATAAAATTAACGTAAATGGATTTAAACGCTAGGTTCCGACTTAATGTTTGTAATGACCAATTATGTATGCATGTACGTATGTAATAGTCCTCGCGAAGGAATTAGCCTACAAGGAGTACATTCGATTGTTTGTTTGCAATACTAAAACACGTACCAAAAAATGATTAGAAATGATTTCCGACAGCAAAATCATTATGTTGTGATAAGAAAAAAGGACATGGCCTCACACACAAGGCTTACAATTCTTGTACAGTCTGATAAGAAATGTCCAAAGTCACCTATTTTCAATAGAGATAGCAGTGCATACAAAATTCTTATTTGTTGGCCTTTAATATAAGCAAATGTTGGTCGCTAATTAAGAAATGGTTGCACATTAGCTTAAGTCAGGATCTCTGAATTGGCTTCATACCATCTTTTTATAGTCTGACTACAAAAGCTTAGTTGGTTTCAGTTAATCCATACAAACAACAACAACAGTCTCTAAATTAATACGAAATTTTCTTTTAATAGCCTCGATAACAATCATTCTCATCAAAAGTTTTGATATGAGATGCCGAACTTTACTGAAAACATGAAATATTTTTACAAACGGGACACCCTAAAGAAAAATATGTATCTACCAATGCAAATCGCACTTTTGTTGTTCATCATCTATTCGGTTTTTACACTTTCCGAACAGCAATAGAAACAAAAGAAACACTTGTGCTTGGTGTTAAAATGACACGTTCATTTCAAAATAGAAAAAAAATTTTTTTTCAAAGCTTAAGGCTCCCCTTTTAACACTCATCCTGACTTCAATACTTTGAATGAAAGAAAGTACGTACCACTCTCTGTAGGCAGCATTGGCAACCGTTTTTTGCAAACGAAATAAAATCCTTTATTCGCGTGCATTTGTTTTGTTTTCCCAGCTGTATTTGCATGGCTTTATTGAAGTGCAACAATAACAAGGTTAACGGTGTTGTGTTTTGTTACAATATCAGGGTTTGTCAATTTAACAAAGACAACAATAGCAGTACAGGACACAGAACACTTGTCATCTTCTTTTGTTGTCGTTGGTTTCTATTTGTTTGTTTGTTTTTCCAGTTTTAGACTCCATCATACACGGGCTTCTTGCCAAGGAAATTGAATTGCATCGCTGTTTAGCTGCATTGCTAAGTTTAATGAGTTAAAACTGCTAGACATCTAGGTGGGGTAGAATATCAAATATTTCGAGGCCTCCTGCAGTTACTTTCGAACTTTGACGGTTGATAACGGCTGCCTTCCAAAATGTATCAATACAAAGTTTGTATCCAGTTCTACTACGGTATCTAAATTATGTAGATATACAAAGTAACCAAACATTGCATCAACTATAAATCCGATGCCTGATTGCTTTTTGGCTGCGTTAAAAATACAAATTGACGATGTTTTGAAATAGTATACATTGTAAACATTTTGTATAGCGGCTTTATGAAACACTATACTTTGTTTAAACACAAAGCAACTAACATTTTGGAAGGTAGCCAACGCCCGTCTTGTGAAAGCTACATCTGTCAAATTAGTTTGTAATTGATTTAGTCTGTTTGCCAAATTATCGTGAACGGATAAAGCAATACGTGAATATAAAATCACAAAATGGTTGTCTGTTCGTCATAAGCGTCCTACCGCTGATGAACAAATTTTTCAGAATACGATCATCTACTACGCGATCGTTGACGAAACGCAAGATTGGAGGATAACATCGTCTTTGTCCGTGAGAGCGTGCTGTAGAATCTGAGGCTGTCAAATTTGCATCGTTCACATGAATTCGGCCTTTCGCACCCACAATTTGGCGAATTTTGCATAGGGACTTGGAAATAAAATCACAAAATGAATGTTTCTTCCGATAATGAACAAATTTGAGTCCACTGGCTCAGCATACGATCGTCTACTATACGCTCATCGACGAATCGGATGAACTGAGGATCTTTTTTTTTTGAGTGTGTACAGGAGAATTTCAGGCTGTCAAATTCAAATTGATCACATGAACTCGGCCTTGGTGAATTTTTAGGTCAAGGCTTCGGTAGGAATCTGTACAAAATTCATGTAGAAACTGAAGGTAAACGACCAGAGGTAACAATATGTGCTCGCTGAATGGGTTCAGACAACATCTTCAGTAAAAAGGCTTATTTCTGGATGAATAGCTACCAATCCACAAGAGATCCACGAGTATACAATAGATGCATACATACATAATTGTTCATTAAAACCCTTCCATCAGCATTACGACCTAATTTCTCACACCACTTATATTGTGTGTGTTAATTTTATACATGAGTGGTAGGACCTACAGTTTGAAGTCGATTCCGAACGACAGATTATTGAGAAACTTTTCTTTGCAATTTTATTTACTTCCAGAATTTTTGTCAGAAATTTGCTGAGAGGAAAGTCGCCGAAGAAATATTCTTTTTAATTTTCGTTTTGTTGGAGATGTCTGACGAGGGTTTTGAACCTCACGTCTAATAAGCCAACACATTACCTACTAGACTACGGCGACTTCGACTACAAGAGTACCTAATGCATCCTGAAAAAGTCGTTGTTTGTAGAAGATTTTCGGCTGAGCGATGACGACAGTCCATATTTCTTTGAGAACGAAATTGGCCATGCCATCACTGTCAACTGCGAGCACTAAAGTGGTACGATTATCAACTTCTTTTGGCCTGAATTGAATGATCTGGACATCAATAACATATGTTTTCAACAGAGTAACGTTACAGGCAAATAGCTTATGCACATTGTATAGGGTGGGCCATCTATCGGCTTGAATTTTAACCATCGATTATTTCGACTCTGGCAATAATTATATCATTCTATTCTGTCACAAAATTCAGTATATTACCACCACTGAACGTATGAATCGATTTACGTTTGAGCAACGTTGGGATTTATTGGGCCAACGAAAAACTGCACGATGTTGTCGATTTTGCCAAAAATAATTGTCTTTTCGAATGAAGCTCATTTTCATTTTAGTGTGTACGTTAATAAGCAAAATTGCCGTATTTGGGGCTCAGAAAATCCACACGTGGTCTTACGGAAGCCAATGCACCCAGTACGACTGACTGTTTGGTGCGATTGCGATTGTGAAGCGTAGACATCACTGGCTAACATTTCCTTGAAAAATCGGACGGCGCAACCATTACCATGGAGACACCTATCGCACCATGATAAGCGATTTGTTTGTACTCACTCTTCATAGTATTGATGTGAACGGTGTTTGCTTTCAAAAGTATGATACAACTTGCCACGCATATCTTGCCACAATAGATTTCTTGCATCAAACGTTTGATGACGGATTAATTAGCCGAAATGGTGATGTCAATTGGCTGCGATTTGACACCGTTGGACTATTTTCTGTGGGGAGCCGTTAAAGAATTGTGTTATACCGACAAACCAGAGACAATTTGAAGGCCAACATCGTGCTGCCATTGCCCAGATACAACCCCACTCACTCCAAAAAGTGCACGAAAATTGGTCCGATCGCATGGGGTACTCTCCAGCCAGCCGCGTTGGCCATATGAATGAAATAATATTCCATTTCTAATCGGAGGAATTATACTTCACAACAAGAGAATAAATTTGACAAAATTTTTATTTTTTGTCTTGCATTTTTAAGTTTAAACTTTTTAATAGCCCACCCTTTATATTCCCATCTCTTGCGAGGTGCAGATATAGGTTGTTTGGCTCTCCATTTCTTGTCAGCTTGACGGAGCTATCATCTATTGATGTCAAGGATATAGCTTCGTTCATCAAACTTTCTGGCTGGTTTTCCAGTGTAGGGTAGTCGTGCTTTGATGTGCAGCCCCTGCGCTGACCAACTTCCTTCTCTTCCCTGATTTTGGTAGAACTTGGTCAATACAAAGACTACGTTCACTCATGGCATCACAACGGGCCGCTATGCGCGCTCAAGTGAGCTCCTTGATATCAGAGCTACCACTTCGACCTAACCTAACCCTTTATATTCTGAACAAGTGATTTGAGGGTATGGTTACCTCAAGTGGACGTGAAGAGATCTGACTAACGAGATCGTGCAGTTTGACCACGTTAGACTTATTCTTGTTGGGTTTTCTTAAGTCGCCAGTGTACGCGAGTAAGGCACAAACTGCATAGCCTTTTAAAGCCAACATTGGTGAAACTTGAGCTTCATCCAGAGAATCCGTGAAGGACGTTTGAATGGTAATATGTTCCACAGATAATGGCATCAGTAGGGTTTTCAAAAGAATAGAAACTTGCGATGAAAACATTCGCACGCACATGTTGTTTCATTTAACTTAAGGACATGAAGCATGTAACTAAAGACACGATATATTAAAGAAAGGAAAAGGAAAAATTGAAAAAGTGACTTTAAATTTAATATTTAGTTTTGAAACACTGTATTATTTTATAAATACTTACACCCTCTTCAGTAAACAGAGCCATATACCAGTATATCAGCTTGCTCCTAACTTATGCATGTTAATGCATGATGTTGGAGAAGGGGTTGGTTGTCATTCATAAAAGTTTGGCAATCTCAAATTCCATTCTTATTTCAAATTTTATGCTGTATTTTCCTTTTTATTTTTATTTTTTTTTAAAGTAAAAATTGAAAAATAAAACTGTCTGCAGTAAAGTTTCTTTTCTTTTTTGTTTTTATTGATCCCCAGATACCGATGCAATTAAGTTCTGTAAAAGAACGAAACATTTGCAAGTGTTGAGTAGCGATGTGAAAAAAGGTATTCATTTCATTGCAAAATTTGTTTCTTGTCTGGTGCTGTAGCAAGTTTAAGTTCTTAAGGCAACTTTGTTAGAAACAAACTTTGTTGTCAAATAAATTTTTTTGTAAATAGAAATTGATATGTTGAATTAATTTTCGGAAAACTTTTAATATATGAGTGTGGAGTAGAATAGAAATTTTACATTTCATTTGTAATATTAGAAAAAGTTTTGTTTACCATCAGGTTTAACCCTTAAAGAGACATTGATTTTAGAAAAATTGGGTTCTATAGCAATGCCTAACAAGCTGTGTTAAGGATGTTGATCGTAAGAGAATTATTATCATAATTATAGCGATACGTATACATAAATACATATGTACATACATACATAATTGGTCATTACAATACATCAGTCAGGATTACGACCTAACTTCTCACAGCACTTATGTTGTGTTTGTTAATTATATACATGAGTGGTAGGACACAGTTTTAAGTCGACTCCGAATGGCAGATTGTTGAGAAACTTTTTCATGGCAATTTTATTTCACTTTCACAGATTTTGCCAGAATTCGCCAAAGAAGTATTTTTTTCCACATTTCGCTTTGTTCGAGATGTTTGGACCGGGCTATGAACTGTGGCCTCACGAGCAATAAGCCAACACACTACCAACTAGAATACGCCGACTAAGCTACACGATGGCCGTTAAAAAATTATTATCGCTATGCATAACCTTTAGTCCGGAATGCAACCTATCTATTTAAGCCAGCCATGTTGTGTGTGAGAGTTTTATCCAAGGCTGGCGGAATCTACAGTTTATCGTCAACCCCGGTTTACAGAACCATTTAAATGGCAATTTCATTTACTTTTTTCAGAATTCTGCTCACAGACATTCGCCGAAAGAAAAATTTTACGTGTATTTCGTTATTGTGTGAGATATCTGAGCTGGAGTTTGAACCACGAGCTTTTGTCTAAGACACCAACACACAACCTAATAGACTACGGAGACTTCGATATTTGAATACAATTACGAGGATCTAAAGACTCTAATTTTTAAATTTGAAAAGAACTAGATGCCATTCTGGAGCTGTCTGTTCCTTAGTTAAGGTTAACAGTATAGTGACTTGACGAATTGAGGTATCCATGCCTCAAATGTTTAAGAAAATCTACAAAATGATCGTCGACAGACAACTTAACAGATGAAACAGGGGATGAAACCAGTACCTTTTGCAGGCAAGCTAAGTTTTTTGGATGAACTCTGCACACCTTTTAATCAACGGAGCGTAGTATGCTTACTTATTGCAGCGCTAAACTGTAGAAATTAGTTATTAAAGACCCATGTACGAACAACAATGGTTGATGTTTGAATTCATGCATATGGGATGCAATTCCTTATGCTAGGTTGAGTTTTAGAGATAATAGTTGTAAATTAAGGGCGAAGTAAAATTTTGTCAACCATCAATCCTGATTGGATTATCGTTTCATATGGCTCAGCGTGATGCAAACGATATAATTTTTATCTAATGGGACAGGAGGTGGCTTCTCCCACTCAATTAGGAATATAGGTTATGGGAAGGAGGACAAAGGGATTGGAGTTTGTAGACATTGGATTTGAATTTTTTAACATTGTAAGTGGCAGGAAAGACCACTGCAAGTAGCGAGTCCAACTAATGGATGGTCCAGCTAAAGAACGAATTCTGACTGGCCAATCGACCATAAATATATGTACTCGGCGAGAAAACCAATTGTTACAGGGAAATACATGATTATCGGGAACAATTTCTTTTATCTCGCTTAGGCACAATCCGTTGTAGCAGCAATAGAACACTGAAACACATGAATTAATAGAGTTGAATAGCCTACCACCATGCTTTGCCGGTAATAAATTGAAGAAAATTACGAAAATATTTCACAAACAGAACACACTCATATGCCATCAAATACAAGGAAAGGAAAAGAAAGAAAATAAAAATCAATTTCCATATTTTGTTTTACCCTGAATCTTATTGATATTCCAGGTTTCCCTTAACTTTTATTGCAATTGATTGTTGTTGTTGCTGTTATGCTCATATTTCCACTTCATCTAGTTCCAGGTAAAGTTATTGATGTTTGAATTTAACTGTAATCATTTATTCGTTAAAAGAAAATGGCATTCATGCCCCATGCTGTTGAGAATCAAGACCATAAAAACGAAGAAACAGAACAATAAACACAGAAAAGCAGTAGAAAACCTACGATAAAGAAAACAAATGCTCAGTCATTCACTAAGGGAGCCAATGTATAGTAAAATATAAGAGAAAACAATAACAACAAAATAGGGTTTTAAAACGAAAAATAAAATGCCAGAAGAATGCAAAAGAAAAATATTTTCTTTTAAGTCCCTTACAAAGTGGAGGTCACTCAGCTACAAAATGATTCAAGCAACGTTATGCTGCCTCTGTTGCTGCTGCTGTGCCTTTTCTACACCCAGTTTTCTTGCCAATAAATTGGCTATAAAAGTAAAGGCTTAAATAGAAAATACCTTAACAACAACAGCCATAAAGCAAGTTGCAAGAACCAGTAACAAACAACATGTTTTCTTCCTTTCTCTCTCTCTCTGTCCAGAGGAGGTTGCAAGGAGAGCGTTGAATTATGGCAAAAAGTTGTGCAAATTTGTTAAGAAAAAAACGAAACAAGAAATTCCATTTAATGCTGCGATTACAACAGCTGCAATAGCAGCGTAACGAAAATAAATTGCAGCCAGATCTTAAGAAAATGGAGGAGATAGAAAAGGCTGGAGGGCAGGATAGTTTTGTTTATGGAAAAGTCTGTAAATAAAATTTATATTTTGTTGTTTACATTTATTCTGTATGTATGTATGTATATGCATTAATATATACAGCGATAAAGAAAATTGAGGGCACTTTTTAAGCCTCGATATTGTTAAAGTCCATCAAGTGCAATTTGATTAACAACTAATAATAATAATAACTTAACTTAATCTTAAAAAGCTTACCTTTATTTTGTAGCCGCGGTAGTCTAGTACGTAATGTGTTCGGTTATTATATGTGAAGCCACAGTTCAAGCTTCAGACCAGACATCTCCCACTAAACGAAGTATTCCCTCAGCAGATTTCTGGCAAAAACACTGAGAGGGAAACAAAATTGCCATGAAAATGTGTCTCGAAAAGTCTAACGTTCGTAGTCGACTTTGAACTGTAGGCCCCACCACTCATGTATAAAAATTAACGCAAATAACACAGGTGGTATGCAAAGCTAGATCGTAATCCCGGCTGAAAGACCAATTGCCAAAGTAGATCAAGAAAAATTTCGTCATCCATCAAGCATTGCCCCGCTGCTAAAATGGTCATGCTGGCCACATGTCTGGAAAACTCTGCAGTAGCCAGGCAAAAGACAAGGAAATTTAATGTCAGAACCCTGCTTAAATATACCACAAGTCACCTACTTTACATCTCTTCCACCCCATACCCACAGGGATCAATATATGGAAACATACATACGTTGTATAACTTTCAGAAGACTTATCTAGAAAATCTTGAACAATGAAACTCCACAACCGGAGTTGGAACGTATACGGAGACTAACATGTTTTGGCATAACACTGACAATGAAAACCCGACATACAGCGGAACTTAAAGTTCTGTGAAGATCAAACTACTACTTAGCTTCTGAGGGAGAATATTTTGAATGACATGTTCTTTCAAAAGCTATACTCATTAAGCATTTACCGATTCTTAAGTTATAACGGGTGATTTTTTAGATATTATCTTTTTGGCAACACTGGTTTAAACAGCTCATGTACGCTACGTGTTTTGTTTCACTGTCAAACATCTTCAGTTTGGTGTATACTTTAACCATGAATCGTCTTACAAAGAACGCTTGCAAATCATTGAATTTTATTATCAAAATGCGTACTCTGTTAAGAAAGTTCATTGCGCGCTTCTTCCATTTTATGGTGAGTTTAATCGACCCACTGAAGCGACTATTCGGGCTATTGTGACTAAATTTCGCATCAAATTTACATTGTTGGACATTAAACCACCAACACGCTTACGTAGAGTGCGAACTGAAGAAAATATCGCAGCTGTATCGGCCAGTGTTAATGATGACCATCAATTAGCGATTCGTCGCCGTTCGCAGCAATTGGGCCTCTGTTACTCAAAAACGTGAAAAGTTTTGCGGAAGGATTTAGGTGTGATGCATTTCAAAATACAGCTGGTGCAAGAATTGAAGCCGAACGACCTACCGCAACGCAGAATTTTTATTTATCGAAAAATTGTGTTCAGCGACGAAGCTCATTTTTGGCTCAATGGATACGTAAATAAGCAGAACTGTCGATTTTGGAATGAAGATCAAGCAGAAGCATTGCAAAAGCTACCAATGCATCCAGAAAAAGTCACAGTTTGGTGTGGTTTATGGGCTTTTGGTATCATTGGACCGTACTTCTTCAAAGATGCTGCGAATCGTAACGTAACTGTGAATGCTGAGCGCTACCGTGAGATGATATCCAACTTTTTTTGCCCAAAATGCAACAGCTTGACTTGCATGATATGTGGTTTCAACAAGACGGTGCCACATGCCACACAGCACGCGTAACAATGGACTTATTGAGAGGCGAGTTCGGTGAACATTTTATTTCACGCACGGGACCGGTCAATTGGCCGTCTAGATCGTGCGATTTAACCCCTTTAGACTATTTTTTGTGGGGCTATGTTAAAGCTCATGTCTATACAGACAAGCACGCTTCAATTGACGCATTGGAAGTCAACATTGAAGCATTTATTCGAGAGATACCGGCCGAAATGTTGGAAAGAGTATGCCAAAATTGGATTAAGCGGATGGACCATTTGAGGCGCAGTCGCGGTCAACATTTGCATGAAATAATCTTCAAACATTAAATTATATGGACCGTACTATCGATTCAAATAAAGATTTCATGCAGTTTTCTGAATTTTATGTGTTTTTTTTTTAATTTTCCTATAGCTCTTAAAAAATCACCCATTATTAGCAATAGCATTCCATTTTGTGAATTTTCTTAATCGTTTCTAGGGTAGTTGCCATAAAAGAATTCTAAAATTTTCGCCTCAAATAATGCATCCAGACAGCTTTCTAACCTCTTCAACAATATCAACAGCAAACATCCTAGGAAGGTCAAATACATACATACGTACATAATTTGTCATTACAGCGCTATAATCCCGACCTAGTTTCTCATATCACTTATGTTGTGTGCGTTAATTTTTATATATGAGTGGTGGGACCTTCAATTTAAAGTCGACTCCGAACGACAGATTTTTGAGAAACTTTTCATGGCAATTTTATTTACTTTCAGAGTTTTTGCCAGAAATCTGCTGAGAGAAAGTCGCGAAATATTTTTTCATATTTTCGTTTAGTTGGAGATACCTGACTGGGGTTTGAACCGAGGCCTCACGTCAAATAAGCACTATCTACCAGACCACGGCGTCACCAAGGAAGGTCAAATAGACCCTTAAGAAAAAGTTAAATTGAATTGCCAAAGTTCCTCTGTTCTCTATCCAACACCACAATCGACTACGTTTCTACAAAAGGCTTAGTCTCTATGCAAATATAGTTGGCAATCCTATTATTCCAGTAACTGCTTAAGCAGACGGCTCATCTACTTACCTAGAAAAATTTTTCTAGGGAAATTGAAACAAAGCAAAGCAGAAGATAATATAAATGCTTTGTGACAGTGCGGTATTCCTTAAAGGAACTGCAATATGGATAAGCCCTCCTTAGCTGACCTAATTTTCCATAAAATTGTTGAAAGTGAAAAAATACTTCGTATTTTGCATTTTAAATATCAAATTAGCACTCTATTTGCTCTGTTTCTTCATAGAAATATAAATGATGATAATTTGATTTTTACAATTTTGTTTTTCACTTTCTTCTATTGTTACAGAGCGACGAAGGAAGGAAGTAAAAAGGTGAAGGAAAAAAATTTCAATAACAAATTTAAATGAAAGGAAATTTTAAGTGTTGAAATAGGCTTCAAATTAGACTCAATTGTAAAAAAGTTTACTGTAGTTATGAGTTTTTTTAAATAGAATTTCAAGGGAAATGGTACAAGAAGCACAAGAAGAGGAATGAAAATTAAAACACTTTAATATAAACAGCCACGGTAGCAGCCATAGAAAGATGCCTAACAAGCACACTTTGTTCTGTTTGCTTACAATTAAGGATCAGAGTATTACCATACATATATAAAGAGTGGGCCATTTAAAAATTTAAATTTAAGAATGCAATAAAAACCAAAAACGGTTTGAAATTTTGTCAAATTTAGTTACTTGCTTTGAAGTACAATTGTTCCTGTTAGATATGGAATTTTATTTCTTTCATATGACTACCGCAGCTGGCCTCACAGTAGTCATTCAATCGTACCAATTTTAGCACAATTTTTCGAGTATATTTGCTCGTGTAATTTTCCTTTTCGTAGATTATGTAACGATTTTAACTTATATTATGATTTTATTGATTTTAATTGTAGTGTTTGTAATATAAAACGTAGCTTATATGCTGGCATTAATTTGTAAGTTATTATATAAAAATGTATTTTCGTTCTTGTCATAGGTAGTTCCTGTTTATTGTTACTTTATTCAGCTTGTGATTAAGTTCTGTAGCTGATTTATGTTCTCGTTGCCATTACTTTTTCCTTACCCGCTACAGTCCGGACTGTAGTGTGTACGTGCCCTACGTAATGGGGTCGAGCCCTCCGCGGACGGGTGAGGGTGGGTTAGTGTGAGGCCGGGGGCGTTAAAATATAAAAAAAATAAAAAAACTGGCATCACAACTGTTGGCCTTCAAATGCTCAATAGTGGTTTATGGGCATAACAATTTTCTTTAAAGACGCCTCAGGGAAAACAATCCAACGCCGTCAATTCGCAGCTTCTTGGCGAACAATTGACATCACCGTTTGGGCTAATTAAACGGCCATTAAACGTTTAACACAATAAATCGGTTGTGGCATGAGATGTGTGGCAAGTTGCACCATCCTGTTGAAAACTAACATCGTTCACATCAATACCATGAAGAGCGAGTACAAAAAACTTTGATTATCATTGTTCGATAAGTGTCTCCATTGAATGTAATGATACCTCCGTTGCACAAGCAGCATCAAACAATCACCCGTAATGGGTGTGATGGCTTCTATAGGACCACGTGCGGGTTTCTTGAGTCCCAAATGTGGCAATTTTGCTTATTAATGTACCCACCAAGATGAAAATGAGCTTCAATCGAAAATATGTTTTTTTTTGCAAAATTGACATCATCGTGCAGTTTCTCGCGAAGCGGGTGGTCATGCGGCTATAACTCTAGAACCAATTGAACTTTATAAGGCTTCATACCAAGGTCTTTTTGCAAAATTCGACCTAACCTGATGCGTGAAATGTTCAATTCTAGATAACTATGGCGAGTTGACGCACACTCTTAGTCACAGCTTCGATATTTTCTGGTTATAGGCACTGTACAAGCATACTTACGTTTTGGCGCATGAACAATGAAGCCCCGTTTCATGAACTTTTGCAATAAACTTGCATATACCGGGAACTGTTGGTCCCTTCTCTGCAACCAAATTTTGTACAATATTTTCGTGCAATTTCCGTCCAAAATTGTCTTTATTTTGGAAATAAATTTCCAATAAATCCTGATTTTGCTCATGCGTAAATCAATACATTACGTTCAGTGGAGATAATAAACTGAATTTTGTGACAGAATAGAATGAATGACATAAGTATTGCCAGAGGCGAATTAACCGAAGGTTCAAATATAAACCGATAGATGGCCTACCTGATACAAGGAGAGGAATGGAAATTAAAAATAGACGGTAGCTGTATTATCCAGTTGCCTAATACTATGTTCAGACATGCACTTTTATTGAGGCAATATTCGGTTTATTGATTACAATATTTTAAGTGTTTAGACATAACAATGTACGCAGTTCAGTTGCTTATTCAATATTCATTTGACAGCTGGTAAACAAAGCAGCTGGTTGTTTCAAGAACATTGTTTTTGTTTTGTTCGTTGTTTTTTGTTTTCAAGTTTCAAGTTTTAATCAATATTATAATAATTTATGAATTTATTGAGCAATAATTAATTGATATTTTATATGAAATATTGAGATCAATAATGCCGTTTATTAGAAGTCGCCGTAGTCTAGTAGGTCGTGTGTTGGCTTATTAGACGCAAAGCCAGGGTTCGAGCCCCAGGCCAGACATCAAAAAAAGACAAAATACGAAAAGTATTTCTTCGGCGACTTCCCCTCAGAAGATTTCTGGCAAAATCTGTGAAAGTAAATAAAATTGCCATGAAAAGTTTCTCAAAAATTTGTCGTTCGGAGTCGAATTTAAACTGTAGGTCCCACCACTCATGTATACAATTAACACAAACAACATAAGTTTTGTGAGAAAGTAGGACGTTGTACAGTGTGTCAATTCGTCCTCCGGGTACTGTACTTGTCTTAATTGAAAAGTACACGTCCTCTAACCTAACCTAACTGAATGCCGTTTATTGCGATTTACTCAATATAAGTGCATGTCTGAACATAGTATAATAAAATCCTCCTGATCTGCTGCTCACAATTAAGGAACAGAGTAGTACTATTCATATATTAAATTTCCCTCGTAAAGAATTCGATGAGCTTTAAAGAAATAGCGGAGAATATGGCGAATATTAATAAAATTAATCCCAGAGAAATATTAAAAATTATTTGTTCAAATTTGTATGAAACTTTTCAAATTAAATTTTCCATTCGCAGCAAATATACTAAAATCGAATAGAAATTTGCTTTATTTAGTAGAGAAAGAAAGAGAGGGCGAGAAAAGAAATCAGAATCAGTTTTTTTCATGTTCTTTGTTTCAACACTTTTCCACTTTTAAGTGCTCAAAAAGGCTTTAAAGTGAAAGAACTTAATTAGCGGCCAAATGATGTTTGAGCAAATTACACAAATTAATGTAATTTTGCTTTCCAAATAACCTCTGTTTTCTTTCTTTCTTCCTTTTTTCTTTCATTCTAGGCAAGGATTTCACTCGAAAAATGGCTGAAAAGGAATTCAACAAATTACAAACACAAGAAAGGAGAGACAAAATTTTAATTGAATGCAGAACCAACAGAGATTGTTGCAGGTAATATGAGACTTGATAGCCATTTGTTAAATATAATTAGCTTTTGGTCAATAGGTTAAGAGGTGAAAACTAAATAAAGGTCATATGAACAAAATGGAGCTCTTTTCCTCTATATTTTCATAGCATGTTATCAAGATGAAAATGTTTTTCTTTTCTTTAACACAGAGATGTTACTTTTAAAGCCTCCTACTAAATAAGAAAGAAAACAAGAACTTTTGTAACAACAATTATTCCGTAGTTTTAATATCTTCCTTTTTTTGTTTCTATCTCAACTCACTGGCTTCTTTGTTCAAATAGGATGTACGAGTATGCTGAGTGTTTATGAAAGAAACTGTAACTTTATATGTATTTATGGCACTGCATTTCCTTTGTTATCCTGTTCCTTTTTTGTTTCTATTTTTTGTTTAGTTGTTATATTGTTTGCCATATAATATGCAGGAATAAGTTTGTATAGTCGTCTTAAGTTTTCCTCTTTTGTAAAGGA
Organism: Sarcophaga subvicina; assembly: GCA_936449025.2. Lineage (NCBI taxonomy): Eukaryota > Metazoa > Arthropoda > Insecta > Diptera > Sarcophagidae > Sarcophaga > Sarcophaga subvicina. The sequence goes on from OW388084.2 coordinate 30,471,906, forward strand.
AAATATATTTTCATAAAATGTTTCTTATGCCCCCTACAATAGAAAATGGGTTCTAGTCTGGGCTTATTTTTGTAAATATTTCTGCAACTGTAACAATAATTGAGCAATATTTACATCAGTGCGTTAGATATACAAACTTTAAGATAACATGTTTGATTAAAGTCGCCATGGTCTAGTAGTTAGGTTAGGTTAAGACAAGCACAGTCCTAGTTTCTCACTCCACTTATGTTGTGTGTGTTAGTTTTACGCATAAGTGGCAGGACCTACAGTTTAAAGTCGACTTCGACCGACAGGCTTTTGAGAAACTTTTCATGACAATTTTTATTTACTCTCAAAGTTTTTGCCAGAAATCTGCTGAGAGGAAGTCGCGGAAGAAATGCTTTTTGTATTTTGTTTTGATGTCTGGCCTGGGGTTTGAATCCTGGCTTTTCGTCTAATAAGCCAACACACTACCTATTAGACTACGGCGGCTTACTACGGCGACTTTCGGTAGATGTACAGACTTAAAGAGACGTGTTATTTTGAAGTCGCCATAGTCGAGAAAGTAGTGTGTTGGCCTATTAGACGTGAGGCCATGGTTCAAACTCCGGGTCAGACATCTCCAACAGAACGAAATATTGGAAAAAATATATCTTCGGCGAGTTTCGCTCAGCATATTTCTGGCAGTAAAAAAATGGCAGGGAAAAGTTTCACAAAAATCCGTCGAAAACTGTACGTCCCGACATTCATGTATAAAATTTACACACGCAAAATGGGTGGTGTGAATACTAGGATGTAATTCTAGATGAAGGGTTGTAATTGTACACCCATTTCACAACAATTAAAACAAATTTTTAAATTCATACATACTGTTAAATTCCTTATTGTTCGCACAATTCCGTGTGCAACCTTTCAAGACTTGGTTCAAACAACAACAATTTGTTTTAATTGTTATTCCCTTTACACTCTTCCGTGTACACAATATTAATTGTTCAATAGATCTTTATAACGCAGATCTTCAAACCACTCTCTTCACACACAAAGCGTCTTCACACAAGACTGACTGAATTCTTTCTCTTCTCATTGCCTGCTTTGTCTTGCCTTTTATATCGCGTGGTAAACAGCCTGATGAATGCTTTCGAAGAAGGATGACTGCCTTCGCGAAATCTCTATAAATGTAAAATGGTGGTTTACTTTATTGTTGTTGGTGTATGTTGTTTACGTTTATTTTTGCAGTGTTGTTGTTGCTTGTTTACTTGTTTATCCCCTTTTTTATACACTGATATTGTTGCTATATTTTTGCTTATTCGTTGATCATGTAAACAAGTACATTGTTTTGTTTTTGGAGCTTTTGTTTATCATTTCAATAACAATACATTTTAGTAACAATACGATATAATTTTTTTTTTGAAAACGATGTTATTATTATTAAATGTAATTGGCTTGTAGGTCAGCTAATAATCGAACCTACAACTGTCTACGAAGAATGCACTTTAAATGTTTTAATGAAATTAATAGAATTTTCATCAACTTTTAATAGATTGTTACATCCGGTTTACATATTTTACCGACATTATCGGCAAAATAAATAGAATATCACGTGAAATTTTTATGTTTTCCTAACCCTGTTAACATTAAAAGAAACAGAAAAAAGTACAAAGCAAACAGAAAAGCATCTTGCAACATTTCTCATAAAAAAAGTTCAGCAATCTTTTACAAAACTTTCTGAAATAAACACAGAAATAAAAATAGAAGAATAAAAGCTTAAAAAGTAAATAATATTGTTGTAAAACATACAAGGCAAACATGTTTTAAGAAACAATTATAAGAAAAAACTAAGGGCAACATAAAGTTGTGAAACACTTTTGTAGATGCCTACTGAAACTGAGAGAAGGAAAGAAAAATGAAATTTTGGTCGACAAGATCTGGAATACCTTAGTTTCCATTATATAAGACGTACTTGTTGGCTGCATAGTCAAGCGATTCAAATAGGCAATTGGATCGAAGGGGGTCCCAAACAATTTTTCGTTTATAGCTGTTTAGCCCTAAAAACTACATCTACAATAATGAGAAAAAATATGATTAAGAAATGCAGAGTAAGTAGAATACATACCCTTTCGATTTCAGAAACAGTTTCAAATACCTCAAACATATTCCCTTCCTGTTGAATAGTGAAATCTGTAATAGCTGCTGCGTACTACGAAAATTGTCAACAATTTACTTACCAACAGTTGGCTGAACATATACTTCAGGAAAATCGAAACAAAAATAAATTCTTTTGTCCGCCTCTATTTCTACAAGATTTATCTGAGCATTTAAAACAAAAATAAATTCTTTTTCAGCCTCTTTTTTACAAATTGTCTCTGAGCATAATAATTTTCTAAAAAATTAGAAAAAAAAACGACCAAACAGCAGACTCTAGAAGTTTCACGTTCATTCCATAAATAATAAAACGCCAGCATTTTTTGTAAAACAATGGCATGGAAAGAATATAAGAAATCAAAAGGACAAGAAAAAGACGTGGAAAAGTGAAAAACGAAAGCTAAAGGCAAAGGCAAAGCGACAATTTGTAAAACGTTAAAGGAACGGATGATAAAATACAAAACAAGTTTACATAGTATTTGTATAGAGGCTGCTCCAGAGTTAAAGATGCATATCTGTTTAAGGAGATAAACTAACAACATTAAGAACAAGTTTTTTCTGGCTTAAAGAGTTAATAGCAGAGAAGTATTTGAGTTTTGTTGCTCATTTTGATGATAGTTTTCAATAAAAGTTTTATAAACATTTTGGTTTTTAGTTTATAACTAAAGTAATAAGATTTGTTTCTAGTTCAAGATCTATTTAAACTTTATAGAGTGTAGACAATCCAAAGATATTGCTCTAGGCATACGATATCTGAAAAAACTGGTTTCGCACCATTAACCGTAGATCGAGCCTTGTATCAAAAAATGGTACATTTACATTTTTTAGACTACACAACTTTTATTCAGAAAAAATTAGATGCCTTATATTTTTATAATTCGTTTGTATTGTTATCGCCATTATTTTAAAACAAATAAAAAAAGAAAATTCAAACAGGAATTAAAAAATTCAAAAACTTTATAATTCTGGCTTATGTATCATTTTAGATACATACGACTTTCCAATGGATTCTTTGGTGTCGTGTATGGATTTTTTTTAAGATTTCAAAAATTTTGTGAAGTTTTATCGTAATAATACAATATTTATGGTTTTTGAGAAAGAACTGACGAATTGAACGACGAAAGTGAAAAGGTTGAATTTTCTATTCTTGATATGTTCTTGATATTGATTGAAGTAGTCTTAGTCTAGTATGTAGCGTGTTACTTTACTAGACGTCAGACCAAGGTTCGAACCTCAGGTCAGACATTTCCAATTTATAACGAAAAGTTGTAATGACCGATTATATAGTAATTATATATGTAATATTCCTGCTGCTAAAGACTTTGAAGAAGAAGAAAATAGAAGCTCGTCTTATGAACTGAAGAAAGTATTGGCAGCAACAAACATGGACAACAGAATGTTTATCGCCAAAGATGGTACTACTTGGAACATAGCAAACAGCCTTTAATAGTTTGGGATGAAACAATATTACCCATTTTCAATTTTCATTATCAATCATTCGCTTTGATAATGATATATTTACACTTATCAAGCCTTTTCTTAAAATGAACTAAAAGTGTTCCAGCCTTTAATAATCATGCTTAAAGCATTTTTTTGTAATTCGAATGAAAAGGATTTTTTTTTTCTAAAAATATATGTATTTATCTTAATTTTTTGTTAGAAAATTTTAACAATTTTCATAAAACTTTTATCACACAACTTGTAGTTTTCTGTAAGAAATAATACTGTATAAATAGTTTGGTATTAGCTAACATACTTTCCGAGCAGCTCATATATCCTTTTTTAAGATTTTTAAAAATTTAAGTTTTTGTTCGCCTAAAAGATAAGAAAATGAAAGAAAATATATTTAAATAATGATGCTTATGTTTTTATGTTCCTTTTTGGTATATTTTCATCTTAAATTAAAGTTTTTTAACAACAGAATTCAAAAACTTTTTGGTTTTATTGTTAAAAATGAAAATTAACTCCAGCGATTTTAATTGAAATTTGATACTTAATGACGGAACACTTACAGTGATTGTTAGGGACATTTATTTAAGGATATTTATATAACTCAAGCTTCATAAAGAGATTTACGGAGTATTGCTTGGTATTGATTTATGTTTTCTTTCCTTTCCTTTTGTTTTGTTTTATTACCTTTTCAATTCATATTTAATTTTGTCGCTGTAGATTAGTAACTAATTGAATTTGATGGTCGTTATAAATTTCGTGATCCACCGAAGTCGAATTGGCAGTTTTAGATTCAAGTACATGCTACGTGCGTAGTAACTACTTACAGTAGTATTTGGAGAAACCCGTATCCAGGAAACCAGAGAGGAATCAAAGAGAGAAAATTGTTATTGTTAAATCGATTTTCTTTTGCAACGGCAAACTTTTTTACCACACATGACGTTAACAACAAATATTTCTAACGAATCACAAGAATGGTTTGTACCATCAGGTTTCAGCGAGCCCTCAACTGAGAGTGTTACTGATGCGACTGACAATAAGCTGTCCTATCTAAGCAATTGGAAACTTATAAATCGCCACAAAGCAGGTTACTAGACGTCGAATTATTACCATTTTGATTTTTATGTAAAAAAATAAATAGTTTTATTAAAATGAATTAAAATATTAAATTTTTTAACAAAATCTATTAATAATCGTGACAATTCTACGTTACTACAAGTATATATCAAAAGTGACACATAAGCTAGAATTATGAAGTTTTTTAAGGCTCGATCTACGGTTAAATCCGGTGGTGAGCATATTAATTGGTCATTACAATCACTAAGCGAGGACAACAACCTCGATTCTCACGTCACTCATGCTGTGTGCATTAATTTTGACCATGAATTGTGGGACTTGCAGTATAACGTCGATTCGAGATGTCTGAACTGAGATTTGAATAACAGGATAAGCCACCAAACTACCCACTAGTATACGGCGACTCTTGCACTCATACTAATAACCTGAAAATTATCATGGAATAAAGAATAAAAATCAAGGAATGTATCCAAAATAGACTCTGTTACGTAGACTCTAAAAAGACATACACTTCATCGCTAAGTAATACCAAAAAAAAATCATTTCTCTCTTCCAGATCCTGTAAACGTATGCTACAACACTAGAGTATACTACGAGTAGCCCCTTAAATGCAAGAGTTCGCCGAGGATATTCACTTTCACCACCACAGTATAATGTAGACTTTGGCTGCGACATGACAAAAGAACCATCAACAGCAAGAGGTATCGTATTGAAGCAGCAGCATGCAGATTGCCAACAATTTCCATTAAAACTTTTACAGAAAATCTGTCCTTCAGAGTCGACTTCAAACTGAAGGCCCCGTCATCTTATATATAAAAATGAATGTCTGTTTATTTGTTTGTGGGTTTGTTTGAAGTCTATAGACGGCTAAACGGCTGGACCGATTTTCTTGAAATTTTGACAGTACCTTCCTCTATGTCTGAAAGGAACTATAGGCTACTTTTTATTTTAAAATTTCAAGTAGGCGAGGTGCCGTGCCCACATACCCAATAAGTATTTAATGTCGCATATCTCATAAACTGCAACAGATAGATTCCTCAAATTTTGTATGGACGAGGCTGCCTTCCAAAATGTTAGTTGCTTTGTGTTTGAACAAAGTACCGTGTTTCATAATGCCGCTGTACAAAATATATACAATGAATACTATTTCAAAATGTCGTCAATGTGTATTTTTAAGGCAGTCAAAAAGCAATCGGGCATCGGATTTATAGTTGATCCATTGTTTGGTTAATTTGCATATCTACATAGTTTATATACAGCAGTAGAACTGCATACAAACTTTGTAGTGATACCTTTTTGGAAGACAGCCACGACTTTGACGTATATTATGAACAAAATGGGCGGATTGGCTATACTGAGCGTGTCACCTCCCATAGTCTAGATATATAAAAACTAACGTTTGTTTGTATGTACCTTATAGAATCGTAAACTATGCATTTGATCACGTTTTGATCTTTAGAAAAGTGAGCTGGGGAAGGTTTCTAAATTGGTATGACTAATTTCCGGCAGGTGGCGCCACTGAAAATTATTTAAAATGAATTAAATCGTAAACTGTGCATTTGATCATGTTCTGATCTTTAGCAAAGTTGTTACGAATGAGTCGACGGAGGTTGGTGCGATTAATTTCCGATGGATGGGGTCATTGAAAATTATTCAAAATGAATGACAAGCAATTGGTCGACCTACAACTCAAGCACGTAAGAAAAGAGCATTACGAGCCTCAGAATCAGCAGAGCATTGAGACTAGAAAATCTTCGAGTATATGCCGACCCGTTCGCTTGAACCACTTGAACAATTAGGCGTGAGATTAGAAACTGATCGAATGCGTACTACTCAGGCCCGTTCATCTGAATCGTCAGGACAACAGGAAACAAAATCAATAAAATGATTCCAAATTAATTGGACATTTGTGTAATGTCTTTCCTTCAAATTTATTTTAGTTGGTGGCACAGCAATACGCGCAGCGTACAGCTAGTTCATGTATAAAATTAACACACACACCATGGGGATGTGAAAAGCTAGGTTGTAGTCACGACTAAATTGTTGTCCCGACTAAAGGGGTGCAATTAAGTAAGTTGAGATAGAATTTAATTGAATCTAATGGAATTGAATCCATGCCCTGCAGCAAGTTGCCAACTGTGAAATGTGTACCTGCTCTGGCAAGCTCGTCAGCAATACAATCTCTAAAGATGTCCAGAAAACCATATACGAGTTTAAAAGATCCGAAATTTCCCTAAACAATTCTCGGTATTCATAGACGTATATTCAACGTAAGTTTGGAAATTAATCGCAATCTGACTGTAAAAAAAATCAGAAGATTTTCAGGAAAAATCCCTCCACCCAGAGAGCATTGCGCCGCATTCAAAATGGGCAACCTATAGAAAGCATTAACAATCCTATCATGCATCATAGGTATACAACTCAAGGGTCCAATTGGTAATCTGCGGGTCTTTAGATCACAAGTCTCTAGTTGTAGTTCTATAATCAGATGTTTTATTAAAAGAGTACCTGACCCGATACATATCTATGCCTTCCCAAAATAAGGGTGATGATTTAATTCCATTGACCCTAGCTGCCACCATCTCAGCCATCGGCTTTAATTGAAAGTCAAAGGGATCCAACTGAGCATAGCAAATAATCATCATTATCAGGACAGTTTACTGCCTGCATACTCTGGCTAACTGTTGGCAGAGGCATTGGTGTTTGAACACTGTCCACTAAATATATACTCTCTAGAGAAAATTGGTCACACCTCGGCCCGATAGAAAAAGTAAGTGGTGGTTGGTTTAAAACCGCAGATCTTATTTGAGGTTGTTTTGCAGATTTAAAGCGATGCTGTCGCTTTGTTAGCCCTCTAAGTTGGGTTGACTTTCATAAGACCCCTCGATTATATATCATCTTGGATAAGGAAATTTCAATATTATTAAGGAACGAAAAGTTCAAGCTACCGTAGTCTAGTGCGTTGGCCACGTTTGAACCCCAGGTCAGACATCTCCAACAAAAACGAAGTATGAAAGAAAATATTTTATCGGCGACTTCATCTTGGCAGATATCTGGCAAAAACTCTGAAAAATAAATAAAAAGCCGTCAAAAAGTTTCTCAAAAATATGTCATTCGGAATCGACATTAAACTGCATGTGCGTGGTGGTGGCACATGTATAAAATTAACACACAACTTAAGTGATATGAGAAGCTTGGTCGTAATCGTGACTAAAGTGTTGCAATCCCTAGCTATGCACGTGTAATTTTCAAATCCAAGTTTTCAAACAAATATCTGGGAAATGCATGCTCTTTGATGAGAGCCTATTTCTCTATTTTTATAAAGTTTTCAATGGCTATTTTGGCTATTTAAAGTGGTATTATTGTGCCACAGACTTAAATTCCAATGACATTATTACTGCCATAAATACTCTTTACATTACTTTTCTCCAAGCAGCACTTTCATCTCAACTGTTACATGTAACACATATTTTCCCAAAAAAAAATCATTTAAAATGAGGTCATGTATGGTATGTAGTTTATTTTATTTTTTCAAATTTTCTTTTTTCTCTTTCCTTATAAAATATTAAATTATGTTTCTTTTTTTCATTTCCAAATCATATCTTTTCTTTGTTTCTTTTGTAATCTTTAAACATTCTTGAACTTTTGCAACATTTCTGCAACAGCAACTGCACTTCAACACTCATAAATAAGCTTCTCTATAACAACACAGCTTACTACCAAACATACTGTCCAAAATTATAGCCGTAGAATGTATGGTATGGTCAGTAAAATAATAGAAAATTTAACATTAAAAATAAAAAAAAGGATTTTTTTTTGTTAAAATTACTTCAACAAACAGAAGAATTGCCCTTAAGCTGTAGGGGCTACCAGAATTCAAAAGTAGAACAAATTATATTGGAATGCGAAAGAAGAAGATAATGCTTCTCTGCTTTTTAAATTTTTTTTAAACAAAAGATACAAAAGAAATGCTTTTTCTCTGAAATTTTATGAAGAGCTTGATGGAATTAAAACAAAAAATTTAAATCTTACAGGACTTCCTCCTTGCCTATGTAGCTAAAGAATAGAAATTGAAAATAAAAACTTTGCAATAAAATTTTAACAAAAACAGGCACTTTTGAAAGGAATATTAAAACAAAAAAATTTGCAATAAATTTTATAGAAGGAAACGTGATAAATTTAAAGCAGTAAAGACACCCCAAGCATGGCATAGTTGCTAAATATTGGAATCTATTGTTTGCACTGTTATTCAAATTATTTAAGCTTCCCATAGTCGTGACCTCTGGCTTCTAGCGATCACTTGAACTGTTTGAACTGCAATTGTCAAACATATACAACCACCATATGTAGAAATGCTAAAGAAGGCTTAGGTAAGGTTAGGTCGGAGTGGTAGCTTTAATATCAAAAAGCTCACTTGAGCACGCATAGCGGCTCGTTGCGAAGCCACGTGTGTACCCGGTCTCTGTACTGACCCAAGTTCAACCAAAATCAGGGAAGGGCTGCACATCAAAAGCATGACTACCCTACACTGGAAAACCACTTAGAAAGTTTGATAATCGAAGCTATATCCTTGACATCAATAGATGATAGTTCCGTCAAGCTTACAAGAAATGGAAAGCCAAATAACCTATATCTGCACCTCGCAAGAGATGGGCACTGACAAAGAAAGTGGATAACAGTCTCCTCTTCCTCAGCCGATCTGCATCTACGGCAGAAGTCGTTAAATGGGAGCCTCATTCTTTTCGCGTGTCTACCCATAACACAATGACCTGTAAGCATAGCCACTGTGATTGATATGATGCCACGATCAAGTCCACGAAGGCTGGTATGCCTTCTATCCATCAGAGGCCAGTTGAGTCTAACGGTGTAGCAGGACTCCTCATTGACCCAAGATATGTTGGCGTCTGGAAAGAATTTTTGCTCAATGGTCAGCCTGAACGAGGCGAGTGGCATACCCAAGTCTACTGAAGAGGATTCCGGAAGGAGTTCACCAGCTCTGCCGAGTTCCCCGAAATGTTACTATGCCCGGGGATCAAGGCCAGTAAGGCACTAAAGCGCCCAGAAAGAAGGCCGAGACAGCGACCTAACGATCCTGGAGCTATTCACAACACCCGACAGAGACCTTATAACGGCCTGACTGTCAAAAAAAAACCGAGACGCGGGTAAAATGAGCACCGTTGACGAGGATCCACTGAGCGGCCCGGTAAATGGCCATCACTTCCGCCTGAAACAAGCTGTAGTAATCCGGCAATCGGAGAGAGATGCTTAGGTCCAGTTTCCCAGAATAAACTCCGCTCACGACCCCATTGTCGAGTTTAGATCCGTCCGAGTATATATATTCAGGAGTTCCAGGGGAAAGAAGGCTTAACATCTAGGAAAAGTCTTTAGTTCAACAATCTGCCAAGAATACATAGAATTATTTCAGCAGTGCTGATGGGTTTATAAGTCTTAAGTTAACATTAGAACCTAGCTTGTCACATCACCTACGTTGTGCGTATTCATTTTATTTATGTGTGGCGTTAACTAGAGTTTAATTTCGTCTCTGAACGGCAGATTTGAGAAAATTTCACTGCAAATAAATTTAACCTTCAGAGTTTTTGCCAGATGACTGCTTTGGGAAAGTCACCAAAATAAATTTTGTTTTATATTTCGGTTTGCTTGGAGATATCTGAACCAGAGGTTGAACTACGCACTCTTTTCTGGTGGTGGCAACACACTACTTACTAGATTAGAGCTTTTGTCAGAAAGAAATTTTGTTTCATACTTCGTTTGGCTCGGTATGTTTGAGTCAGGAGTTGAACCACGGGCTCACTTAATAAGCTAACACACTACTTACTAGACTAGAGTGACTTTAGTTAAGATTTAGGAGTAGCTTCTCTCACCAAAAAATGGTTTCTGTTCTAATATTACCCAGATGTGATGGAATGGAGTAGCGTCGACTGGAAACGATGAATTTGAGCACCTTTTTCATGGCAGTTGATTATTTTTAGACCAAAGAGATGTGGTTGTCGTAAAAATTCGAGTTTATGTACAAAGGTCATTTCTATTAAGCCAATATATTATTCAGCGACCAGACTAGATCTGCATAGTATGCGTTTAATTAATATTTCATTGATAAAACCCCAACAAGTTAATCATTGCCACGATCACCCATTTCCGAAGACACAGAAAGCAACAGCTGCTGAAATTATTGACCGTTTGTGCATAATTGCCTTCTAAATAACTTCAATAGAGTCACCAGAATTTCAACCTCAACTGTATCACTTGTGAAGGCAAAAGGGAAAACGATCTCTAATTTAATTGGGAAAATGTTAAAGGCGATGTGGAATGACTCTTATCAATCAGACGATCTTTAAAGTGATTTGTAAATGGAAAATAAGATCAATGGTTATAAAGGGTTATTGAGAGATCGACAATAGCTTGAAACGATTTGCGACAGTACACGGTACAATAATGCTCACAAATGCTTCCAATATCCTGATAAAGAAAAACCTGTAGAACACATAGCATTCAAATGATCACTTCAAATTTGAATTACGAATCTTTCTGTTACATTAAGTTTTTCTTCAAAATATTCTTATTTACGTGCATATATTCTTCAAATTGTAGAATACAACTGACCCAATACTTGTTTTACCTGACTACCAAAAAAGCGGTTCCATAACTAATAAAAAAAAACCAAAAAATGAAAAATTAAAAAAAATTATTGCAACGCACACATACGTGTTGCCGCTGTAAAACTGTGTTAATCTCGTAAAAAAAACAAATAAAAAATATGCATCGAATACCTGGTGTATTTATTTACCAGAAAAAAAACTTCTCTAAACTTACTCTTCGTAAAGTAATACTGGTTTATTTATAACAAAAAAAAGGAATAAAAAAGTAAAGAGAGAAGAGAAAAAAGGCTAAGACCATATTAAGTAAAAAACATTCCAATATACAGACACTGAGTCAAATAATAATTCGTACACCAGTCTATTGAAAATATGTACCAAAATGTATATAAAATACGAGTTCGATTGAGGAATAAGAAAAGGTATAAAAAGCTGAAACAATTTATAGATTCAACGCCAATAAAACTGTTCGTCTTTTGAAGCAGACCAATTTCCGACTTCCTCGAAGGAATCATAATGCTGGTTAACCAATGCGTGTCTCATCGTTGAAAAGAAATAGTTGTCTGGAGGACTCAAGTCTGGTGAATACGATGGTTAGGTTAGCAGCTCCCAGCCCTTTGCTTAGATTGTATTCTGAAACGGTTTTGCTCTGTGTGCAGGGGCATCATCATACACATACATAAATGGCCATTACAACCCTTCAGTCAGGATTACGACCTAGCTTCTCACACCGCTCATGTTGTGTGTGTTAATTTTATACATGAGTGGTGAGACCTACAGTTTAAAGTCGACCCCAACGACAGATTTTTTTTGAGAAACTTTTTCATGGCAATTTTATTTACTCTCAGAGTTTTTGCCAGAAATCTGCTGAGAGGAAGTCGCCGAAGAAAATACTTTTTGTATTTTGTCTTGATGTCTGGCCTGGAGCTCGAACCCTGGCTTTACGTCTAATAAGCCAACACACTACCTACTAGACTACGACAACTTTTAACACTTCTGTCATTTGTTTCTGATTCAAAGTATCATCTTTATGTGATATTGTTTGCAATTCAACGTCTTCATACTTCAAATTGTATGATAGTCTTCCACGTTCTTCAATTCTGACATCAAAATCGTTATCTCTGAACTGTCGAAATCATCTATCATATGTTGCTTCTAATAAAACATGGTCACCACAGGCCTCGACAAGCATTCAATGCTTGTTTGTCAAGTAAAATCGAACGGATAGCTTAATTACACCAAAAGCTTTTTATTAAAACGTCTTATTAAATGCACAAATCTTAAGGAGTGCTGTGCTTATGAGCGAATGTAAGAAGCCTATTATATCTATTATGCCCCAAAATATAAACAGGTGATATACGATGCCGCCAAAGAACATCAAATTTGTAATTAAAAATAAATTTAAATATCCCTAGGTAGATAGGTAGGTATAAGTGGCCGTCCCCCCAAATGAATTGGATGGATGCACTTAGGCCCCGTGAGGCCCATTGTGATACCACAGTCCGCGTTAACTATCCCCTAGTCCTGGAACCACATAGAGCTTACAATGAAGCGACTCAAACTGCCGACGTCAATGTTCGACAAATCACTCAGATCATCGATGTAGTAGTCACCAAGATGTCTCTTTCTCCTTTGACATAGTGGTGGGCATATTCCCGGTAGATGAAGAACCGTCTCTTTCTCCTACGCGTCCCTGCAACTTCTACAGAAATTGTTCGCTAGGTGTCCCAGACCAATGCGCCTCGCATGGACACTCATATGCAATGACCCGACACGACTGCAATAACCGCACTGAGCATGCCTCTTTGGAGTTTTAGCAGCCTTACAGTGCGCCTTCTATCCAGCCTCCAGATCATACGCGTCACTCTGTACTTATCCGAAGCTACCCACAAGAGTCCGTGATCTCGTCGTCAATAATGAGCCTGCAAGTCCCCAAAGGGACCTCAATACTTAAGAATTCGTCGGAGAGTTCAATGGTCGTGCCACGTCTGGCCAGTTCATCCGCTCTGCAGTGCCCGGGATATCATTGTGTCCCAGAAATCAAATGACATGTACATTATACCTCTTTGCTACCCTGTTCAGGTGTTTCCGACAGCCGTAGACCGTCCTGGAGTTCATCACATTGGAGCCCAGAGCCCTGATAGCCGCCTGGCTATCGGAGAGTATGGTGATGTTTCCATTCGAATCCCAAATAATCTTAACCGCAGGCTGTGTTGTAAATACCCCCGCCAGGAAAACGCTGCAGTAATCTGGTAGACTTATAGATTCGGCCATACCTATAGACTCCGAGAAAATTCCACCACCAACGGTTCCTCCCAGCTTGGATTCATCAGTGAATATTTGAGCGGAGTCTTTGGTGCCCAGCAACATTCCTCCATACCTCTTTATGCGGGATGAATTTCATGGAGAAGTCATATCGTGGTATCATATAGTCAATGTAACCTACAGTCCCAAATTTCTCCAGGATACTCGAGTGACCAGTGTCTGATCCACGGCATTATCCAGTCGCCCAGAGATGCCTGCCAATCCTTAGCTTTATATATAATCTTTTCAGTTAGTATTTGGGATTGTTTTTTAAGTTTTTTTTTTTTAATAAAAACTAATTAAACTTTTTGAAAAAATTTCCTTATAACCAATTATTACAACAACAAATTAAATTTTTAAAAAATTTTACTTTCTTCAAATCTGAGAAAATTGTTGCCTTGCTTGCTGTACGAACAATTGTTTGAGACACTGTCTTTGTTTTTCTTTCATATCCTCATCTCTCTTCTACTCTCCGTGTAATTTAAGCGTTTGCAGTCAGATTATCTTTAAAACATGTTTTTGGTGTAGTTTTACGTTTTCTGCAATCAGGTTTTCGTATTTCTTTTCATTTCTGTTGTCCGCTTTTTTTTCGTACCAAATTAGTACTGTTTTTTTCGTTTTGAATTATTTTTTCCTTTTTCGTGTAGTGTGCACATTGCTGCTATTATTGCTTTTCCTTCTTCTGGTTAAACTAAACGATATCATTTGCAAAAAGTTGGAGAAAAAATGCAGCAGAAAATCTGATTAAATTTTTTGTCTTTTGCAACATTAAGAAGAGTATGTATCTGCAGGATTATTAGAATGCAACAGCTGAAATCATTTAAACTTTTAAACAACTACTGCTGCTGCTCTAATTAATACATACATAAGTCTGATTTGAAGTAATTCTGGCTTCACAAAGTATTTCAAATGGCAACGAATTTGGGGAAACATAAAAATTTTGTTTGTTTTAATTTTAGGAAATGCCTAATTTACCCAGGCAAAGAAAAAAAGGAAGTGAACAGAACTATAAATTTGGCAATTTTGAAACGATAAAAGAATGAAACTAAGTTTGAGGCTTTTGATCCCGATCTAGTAAGCCAGTACATTATAAAAAAGAGTACGGTCACCAAACAAGAGCTACACAGTATGCTTTTAAATAATACTGCATCACTAAAAGCCCAACAAGTTAACCAGTGTCACGAGCACACCTCTGCGAAGACACAGAAAGGCAACAGCTGTTGAAATTATTGCTCGTTTCTGCTTCACTATCTTCTGAATAACTTCAATAGAGTCACCGGAATTTCAACGATAGATCAGCAATGAATCGTTTTTTCGCTACTCATAAGTACGTACACATGAAATTTTGAGTATTAGTGAGTCAACAGTATTGAAATCCTACTATTCTGATTCATTCGTACTCACTACAACATTGATTTATAAGTACAGGTTGCAATGAGTATGCGTACAATGTTGACGTCAAACTCATAACATTCCAACTATGTTTGCTTCATACGCCAAGTCATTCAGATTCATAAATTTAGAAAACTGCTTATAATACTCATAAATGATTCGAGTGATTCCAATCATTCATCAAACTTTACAGTCTTATTGTTGTTGCATTTACAAAAAAAGAACAAAGCAAAAGACAAAGACAGCAAGCAAAGCAAACACACAACCTTCTAGTGAGTATTGTATTATTCGTATGCGAATCATACATATTTTGTGATTCTTGTAAATGTTGAGCAAATGATAATTGAAAACAACAACATCATGCATATTTTTGAATATGACAACGATGAGTACTTTAAACTTTGAATATGAGTAGTATGAGTATGATATTAAAATAAGTATTAATGCGTATAAGTATCAGAAATTATGGGTATGATTCGAATTTACTCATCTTTTTGAATACTCATCGCTGATCTCTGATGTCAATCTCAATATGAAATTACCTCTGAAGGCAAAAGGCAAAATATTCTCTAATCTAATTGCAAAAATTTTAAAGGTGATGTAGAAAGGCACTTATCAATCAGAGGATCTTTAAAGTAGTTCGTAATTGAAAATAGAACCACTGGTTATAAATGGTTATTGAGAGATCGACAATAACTTCAAACAATTTTCAAAATGGCACAATAATGCTTATCAATTCTTCCAATGTCCTGATAAAGAAAAATATGTAGAACACATTGCATTCAAATGATCACTTCAACTTTGAATTAGTAATCATGCTCAGTTATTTCGCGGCAATAAAAATTAAATTATTTTCAGGATTTTGATCGAATTGGAAATGAGATTCACAGTTCGCCATTCACAGTTCGTCGTCATTTTACTGAAATAATGTTTCCTTGCCTTTTACAAATTTGTTTAAATTCTAAAAAAATAATGCCATGGGACTGGGAAGCCAAAAACGAAAACGAAAAGAAATTATAAGAAGCCATAGGAATAGGTGGAGAGAGAAAATTACAACGTACAATACGTTTAGGATTTACTTTTTCGAGGAAATGTTTTTTTTTTCATTTTCCCAAAATATTATATTACCAAGGCAAATGGCCAGGAAAATGTTTAAAATTATTTATAATATTGGCACGTATATTAAAAAAGCCTCACATTTATTTATGTTGTGACTGAAGGAAAAAACTAAAATTCTTAAAAATTAAAAAAAGCAAAATTTAATTGGAATTTAATCATGAAACATTTATAAACATAATTTACAAATATTTTCGAGCATAGTTTTTTGGAATACATTACTTCTTCCTATCAACAAAGAATCGCTAGCATTTAAGCCCATTGTGATACCACAATCAATTCTACACGGAGATCAAACATACCCAACACGAGTTCAAAATAAATATTGCTGTTGCCGCACTCTTTATACTATTTATGATAAGATCAGGGCGCGGATACATACTCTTCCTTTTCCTCAGACCTACAGATTCTGTTGAAATCACTTGCCAAAATGCCAAGGCTCTTGGCATGCCTACTAAAAGGACAGCTGACTGTGTTGATCGGTATTGTACAGTGCCGGTTTAAAGACAAAACTGAGTATGTTCTCTCCTTCTCCATTCGTGTCCAGTAGAACATAGCAATATTATACGAACCCTTTAATTGCCAACGAGATTGAACTTCCCGTAAATAAGTGAGTATAACATACCTATGCCCTGTAAAAGGCCTCAGATTGCAAGCTCCGTATCGGTACTGGCCAAGCATATATAAAATATTTGAGGTGTGTTGAAGAATAAGAAAGATTAACCTTCACTAGAATATAATCATGTTTAAATTTAATGTCGTAAGCCCTTCTCAATTTCTGCCACATCCACATCCACTTTCTCTAGACCCAATGCAACCGCATATACTGCCAGGATGCTGATCGCATATAAAAGAATATAAAGTAGATGCAATGCTAAATACCATAGAGTCTTTATTCAAGCGCATCCTATCCTTGAATTTAAATAACGAAATTAATTATCGACAATTTTTCTTTCGTTTAAATTCCTTTTGATGCAGTTATGTGCGGATATAACATCGTTCAAATGTCCGTCAGGGTTTCTCTGGATTGAGTTCATTCGTAATGATAATTTTTCCGTAACTGTAACGCATAACATACTTACATACATAATTGGTCATTACAAAGCTTTAGTCAGCATTACAACCTAGCTTCTCACATCACTTATGTTGTGTGTGTTAATTTTATACATGAGTGGCAGGTGGGGCCTACAATTTAAAGTCGACTCCGAACAACAATTTTTTTGAAATTTTTCATGGCAATTTTTTAATTACCTTCAGAGATTATGCTAAAAATATGCAGAGAGGAAGTTGCGAAAGAAGGAATATTTTTACATATTTAGTTGGAGATGTCTGGCCTGCGGATTGAACCATGGCCTCAGGTGGAATAAGCCAACGCACTACCTGCTAGACTGCGACGACGACACATAAATTAGCTTAAATTTCATCGAATGCATTAGTTATGTTGGCTTTGAGGATCGCTGTGATTTGTGGTGATTTGATTCACATACACCTGCGACTTAAAAAACACGGCAAGAAAAACTCCAAAATGATTCAATCACACGATCCCGGCGGCCTGTTCAGATCACCTCCACGTGAGTTGGCCATACCAAATTTGTCGTGCAAATGCTATGCGGCACATAGCATTATCCGTTTGAAGCCGCATGTCGTATTCTTTCAGCGATAAATAGGCCTCATCGCTGAAGATGATTTTTCAATGAAAATTTGTATCAGTTGGCAATTGCTTTAGAATCCATTCAGAAAATATTCATCATTGTCTACGGTCTCTTACCTTCAGTTTACGGTGATTTTTATAAACAGATTGAATATATATCAATTATTTTAAAAGACTGTCGTTATCAACTGTTTAGGTTTGGATATCCTGTTCGAAGACACGATACTACATACTACGGATTAATTTTGAAGACTTTTCTATATTTGGTCGAACGAAATCTTGTATAAGGTCTTATACACAGCAACTACTCTCTTTGATTTAATGCAAAGTCACTTTGGTTTTCAAATTGTATAAGGTTTGAGGTTTTTTAAGCATTTTATGAAAATTAAATGAAATTATTTCATTTAATTTTATACGAAAACAACCACCAACCACCATATATTTTGGAACAAAGGAAACAGTAATGAAAATTCTATCACCTTTGTAACTTTTACTGCTTCTAACTACTCATTAGGTTGTTAATTTTTTTTTGTATTCTTGTGATTGTTTAAAAAAATAAACAAAATTACCTTGAGAGTAAAAGTCAAACGAATACAAAGTAAAGAAAATAAAAAAGAGTCATTAAATGTCTAAAATTTAAGTATAACGTCTACTCTGTTGCCTGTTTCAAGTCTTTTCTACCTTTTGGTCGGTTTTTTTGAACCCCAGTAATGTTAATGATCATGCAAAAGTCAAAGATAATTGACGTCTTAATGGTTCTTAAAACAAAAACAAAAACAAAAACAGCAAAAAATAAAATTTAAATAAAATGCTTTAAAACACGCAACATAATTTGAAAGAAGAGAGAATTTTGTTGTTGCCTTAGATTTCAAGCAATTTGATTATATAGGCTGGTTCATACAATACTAAACTTGGTGAAAAAAAATGTATGATAATTGACGGCTTAAGAATATGTTAGTTCAAGTCGACTTGTTGGAATGCTATAGTAAATGCAAAGTTTTTTTATCATTAACAAAGCTTGCAGCTTGCAGAGCAAAGTACAATATTTTTATTGCTAGGATCACTTTAAAGCAATCACTTGTCGCATACGATTCGAAGCTTCGGCAACAGTTCTACTTAAAGTGCTTTGGTCCAGTTCTTTTTACAATATGGATATCATCTACATACATACATAATTGGTCATTACAACCCTTCAGACAGGATTACAACCTAGTTTCTCATACCACTTATGTTGTGTGTGTTAATTTTATACATGAGTGGCGCGGGGCCTCCAGTTTAAAGTCGACTCCGAACGACAGATGTTTGAGAAACTTTTCATTGCAATTGTTATTTACTCTCAGAGTTTTTGCCAGAAATCTGTTGAAAGAAACTCGCCGAAAAAGTATTTTTTTTTCGACCTAGGATTTGAACCTCGGCCTGATGTCTAATAAGCCTACTAGACTATGGCGACTTCTGGATATCATCTATTCCATCAATTTTATGCAGATATGGATTTTATTCAAATCTCCGAAGAGTTTGACTCGACACATTCTCTCAATAAATACTAACTGCCCCAGAAATTTACTTCTTAGATTTCCAAGTGCTGAACAATGTGAGAAGAGATATTCTGTGTTTTTCTCTACTTCCTTGTTGGTACAGCATTTACAGAAGTCTTTAAGAGCTAATCTCAGGTCCAGAGATCAGTCCTCCTGAGGTTTCTAAGATGGAATATGGTCAGGTTTAATGCAAATTTTGCTCTGCATATATCCACATCGGGTCAAACCTGTATAATCTCTCTGGAAGCGGATTTCATTTCCATCATTATTTCGCAAATGAATGTGAGTTTGTTTAAGAGTATTTGTTTACTCCTCTGTAGAGGAATGCCGATATCATGGCTGAATTCAATTGAATTTTCGAATGAGCCAAATCTTGCGAGCACGTCAATCTTTCCGTGTCCAAGCAATCACATCAGGTTAACTCAGGAATATCTCGCTATCTCCTTTATAGAAACCCGTCATTCTTGGATAAACGTAGATACATACATACATAAATAATTGGTCATTACAACTTTTCATTCGGGATTACGACCTAGCTTCTGACACCACTTATGTTGTATGTGTTAATTTTATAGTTGATTCCGAACGACAGATTTTTTGAGAAACTTTTCATGGCAATTTTATTTTACTTTCAAAATTTTTGCCAGAAATCTGCTGAGAGGCAGTCGTCGAAGATATATTTTTTCATATTTCGTTTTGCTGGAGATGTCTGACCTGGTGTTTGAACCGTGGTCTTACGATTAATAAGCTAACGTACTACCTACTAGACTACTGCGACTACAATAAAAGTAGATCCGGTGTGTGAATTCTTTAGTGATCTAATGGCTGCTTAACTGTTAGAATGCATATATCACCATACGATATACTTTGATACCGGATTCACATACCAGCAATCTTTAGCTAGAGTCTTGTCATGCAAAGTATAATCTAAGATTTATTTCTTCTAAAAATAATTCACATCGGACTTTGTGGAGTGATTTGGATAGATCAGTAAATACTTGGATGACGTTCTCCGGGGAGGTGTACGCCAAAATCGCAAAAGCATCTGTCCGATACCTTTGTTATAAAATCAGCATTAAAAGCAAGTTCGCATAAACGATAGGCATTTTCATATCAATTCTACTCAAGATTTTGATATGACTATAGCTTCTATAACTCCATGCTCCCAGTGGCCTTCACTCTCATTGCTGCGTTCACAGCTACTTGTCTCGCAAGTACCTCTAGGGAATAGCAACTCTGGTGGAATAGTAAACACTGTCTTAGATGATACAGTTCATTCCTTCCTTTATGAATAAAAAAAAATCTTATAAAACGTTAAGTTTAACATGAGTTTTGCAGTAAGCTTGACTTGAAGAGTAACAAAAGCTACGGCTTGAGCAGGTCTATTTATGTTCATCTAAAGCTCCGCTGTTATGACACCATCTGGACCCGAAGACTTAAGGAAGTGGAACTGCCTGTTATGTTATGCTATGTGCGGAATCGGTATATTCAGTATATCATATGCATATGTGTGTTTGAGTCCCTGAAGGTCATTGAAGTAAGTTCTTTAAAGCCAGGAATGTGAGTCACAAAGAGTACATCCGGGGTACCTTTACTATTGGCCTTCATGGATCCACTAGGTTTCTAAATATAATATTAGGAAACGTTTGAAACAATTTAAGATACCATTTCTGTAAAAGTCTAGCACACATAATGTGTTCTTCGTAAAAGCCATGCCCTGCTGTAACTCAACTTCATTTAACATATTTTTTCTTTGCCGACGATAGGTATCGGGTCCGCCATCAAATGTTTTTTTTTGCAACTAGTGCTTATTTCGTGAATGGTAACACTTAGCTCATGTCTGATTTGACAGACAATTAGTTTTATCCTTCCGCTGAGCAAATATGGTTGTGTATACGCTTGAACAATTGACCATCCAATGCGTTTTCGCTTCGCTAAGTGGGCCTGCGATTGACTTACAGAAGATGCCGATTTTGGCAAAAATAATCATCTTTTCAGATGAAACTCATTTTGATCTTGGCGAACAAGCAAAATTGTCGCATTTGGGGCACAGAAAACCCGCACGCATACATCGATAAGCCGACGCACACAAAACGAGTCACTGTTTGGTGCGGATTTTGGTCCACAGACATAATTGGGCCATTCTTCTTCGAAAATGAAACACAGCCGAAGCTACACTCGATGTTGTACGCCCTGTTTTTGAAGATCGCATTATCAGCCGCAGAGCTGATGTCGTTTGGCCACCTCGGAGCTGCGATTTGACACCGTTGGACTATCATTTGTGGGGTGCCGTCAAAGATAAGTGTTACGCCGACAAGCCAGAGACAATTGATGCTTTAAAGGACAATATTCATGAAGCCATTGGTGAAATGCACACAATCGATAAAGTGCTTAAAAATTGGACCGATCATGTAGGCTACTGCATGGCCAGCCGAGGCAGCCATTTGAATGAAATTATTTTCCATTATTAACCGGAAGGATTGTACTTTCAAATAAAAAAATAAATTTCAGAAAATATTCAGTAGTTTTTTTTTAAGTATTTTCAAAAAAAAGTTATTTGGCGGACCCTTTAGAACATAAGGCTAAAGCACTAGTTAAAGAGAAAGGTTTTTTCTTTGAAAAAGTACCACTGCAACTACATGGCCTGTGCTATCTTTCAAGTGCTGTATGGTCAATACAATAAAGTGTGCATAGCTTTATGAAATGAAATGAACCTTTAAAAAATTCACAATTGACTTCATAAAAGCGATACTTCATAAAAATGTCATCTAAGCATAGTTTTTAACTACACAAGCCACTAGTTTCATGTATAACAAAAGTAAATTACGCTTTGACATCCACAACCTGTTCAATTTTATGATACAAAGAAATACCCACCATTTTTTAAAAATTACCTTGGAAATGTTGTAAATTATTTATATTGTCTTCTTCTTCTTCTATTACAACAACAACATCAGAAAGGCAAATAAATAAATTACAATGTAAATATAGAAACTCTAATGCATACACATGGAATTCCCCTTTGTATGTAAACAACAACAACAACAACAACTTACAATATTAACTGAAATTGTAAAATTTATGCAACGCATCAGGCTGGCTGGCTAGGCTCATAGTATTCTTGGTGTTGGGTTTTCCTTTCTCGGGTTGTATAACCGGCAGTTTGTAGGGAAGAAGAAGAATAACATTTGATGACTGCCAAGTAGAATATTACATAATAACAAATGCAACAACAACAACAATAACAGCAAAGAATTTACTTGCACTTGTAAGCCAACTTAGTTTAGAACGCAGAGGCATAAACAACGGGTGAAAGACAAGAAAGACAACGTAGAATGTAATAAAAGGGTGGAACAAAAAGGGGAATGAATTTTAGATAATAATGAGCAATACGGTATACCTGTGAGTTAAGAAGACCGATTAATTCCGCACTAACCTGTAGTCGCCGTAGTGTAGTAGGCAGTGTGTTGGCTTATTAGACGTGAGGCCATGGTTTAAAACCCAGCTCAAACATCTAAAATAAACCGAGAGTTTACTCGTCGATCAGTCAGTCAGGATTACGACCTAGCTTCGCACACTTATGTTCTGTGTGTTTATTTTATATAAGAGTGGCGGGACCTACAGTTTAAAGTCGACTCCGCACATCAGATTTTTTGAGAAACTTTTCATGGCGGTCTTGCCAGAAATCTGCTGAGAGGCAATCGCCGAAGAGTGTAGTTTTGTTGGAGTTGTCTGACTTGGAATTCGAACCAAGGCCTCACACACACTTCATACATAATACAAGTGGTAACCAAAATTCCAATACGGTTGGGTAATCGCTTTCATTATCTTTCACATGCCAGAAACCAATGCACGTTGCTTTAAAATACGTGATCGTTCGGCTTATTCTACCTTTGCGGCTGATCTAACACCCCCTTATAAATTACCCTGTAAAACTGCATATGTTTTCGTCATCATACTTTGTTCTTACCATCAAGTACACATACAATCATAGTGTAACCAACATTATTGCTTTTAAAATTTCTCAAGTGTCGTCAGTCATCGTCAGTCTGCAAACACAATGTATAGTAGACGATGATGCCGGTATTGTTGGCTGTCAGTGATGGCTGTTGTTTTGACGGCTTTTATATTGTAACCAGTTGTAGTTGTGATGTTAGTGGCAGTGGTAGTGGTATTAGTTGTTATTATTGTAGCCAAACTTAAGTGAGTGTATATGAGCAGATGTGGGAAATACTACGGAATACATAGCACCGCTTAGTCTGTATGACTAGAACGTTTGCAAAATGAATAATTGAGTAGAGAGTGTATGTAGTGAAGTGGTTGGTATAAACTGGTCACTGACCCATGAACGTGTGGAATTTTAAACATTTCTTTCTGCTTTGCTCTATGAACATACACACAGACACACACAAATGTACGTCTGTGTAACTGAAATTTCTTTAATTAATAACATTCTAACGTGGCTATAAAATTCTAAGTTGGCATTAGATAAAGCAGAGAAAATATTCTAAAGACCCTCCAGGGAATATGAAAAGTTATGATTTACAATTTTTAGACGCATACAAAAATGTTTCCAATGGGAGGCTAATTTCAATATTTAAATTGCCAGTGAATGCAAATATTTTCAGAACTTTAGAGAAAAATGGGAGGTATCATCATAGCTGCATCAAATCGTAGCTCATTTTAATCATATGCTTGGTTAATGTTAAAAGTTAATTTTTTTTTAACAGACAAATTATTGTTAAAAGGTCTTCTTTAAGCGGTTCCTGTCCTTAAGTTTATATGAAAGAAAAAGGTGTGAGATATCATCAAAATTTTTTATTCGTTCAAAGACCTATTGATGCCATTCCAATGGATTGCATCCGTAATATCAATTTTTCCCTGTCTCAAGTCAATAAACCAGTCAGAATTTAATCGATGGCATGGATTATGTGCACTTGTAGGGCCACTGAAGTTTGTTATTTATCTGAATGCAACTGCGTTTTATGTAAGCCCCTTAAGTAAAAGTCTAATATGGTCAATTCGAACAATCTCGATGGCCAGGTCATATCCCATCCGCGTGATGAGATGAACATGCC
Organism: Sarcophaga subvicina; assembly: GCA_936449025.2. Lineage (NCBI taxonomy): Eukaryota > Metazoa > Arthropoda > Insecta > Diptera > Sarcophagidae > Sarcophaga > Sarcophaga subvicina. The sequence continues at coordinate 30,496,243 of OW388084.2, forward strand.
CTCAAATAGTTAGGGCAGGATAACAAATGTATTAAAGCCACAAGTCGTTAGTGAACTGTACTCCCAATTCCGGCCAAGAGACGTTGGTAAACCATCGTTGGTATTTGACGTTGGCTGGCCAACGATGTTTTCAAGAAAATACGGACGGATAATGCCGCCAGTAAAAAAAAGGGACTTGAATGCTTTTGGATCTCATGAGAATTTGTATCTTCTCACATTCCACAATTTTATACTTTCATCGCTGAATATTTGCCCAATTTTTGATCAAATAAGAGTCAGTTAGTCAATTAAAATACGGAAGACTTTTATGGAAGACATGATATTAATTTTTTGGACATGTCTCTTTGATATAAACATTTTTACAAATTATACCATCGGCTACAGGTCTGGTGTTATATTTCTGAAAATTAAATTTCTATGGGTTCTCAAGGGCACGAAGAGCATAGCATAGCATATCATAGCATAGCATAGCATAGCATAGCATAGCATAGCATAGCATAACATAACATAGCATAACATAGCATAGCATAGCAGCTCCTTTCTTTACTGTCTTCTGGAGAGTACCATTAAATTCTACGATTTTAAGAAGGGATTTGCAGCTAGACTTAGCAACATAAATTAATAGAGTATTTGGAAGCTTACTACTCCTTTAAAGGAGGGGCTATTTGATGGTGTATAAATAGCTCAAGGAACAACCATGCAACAGCAGCAGAATTTGTTGGTCGCAGGATGAAATATTCAGTATATAAAGAAAAACTCGAAGGAATCTTCCAAGCTGAAATAGGTGCTCACTTCAACTTGGATAAGAAGTACACAAGGCAGCACATACAATACTATCGGACAGTCAGACCGCACTCGGCTTTTATGAGGTTAAATGCACGATAGTTTGGCACTGTTGGATTCAACCTCAAACAGGCTACTCTTTACTGCGTCCCACCCTCCACGAGTAATCTCTGCAATGAGCAAACAGACAAGCTTACGTGGACGAATTTTCCACGCTACTTATACGCCAGAACCCTTTTATGCAGTACATGCAAATGATTGGCAAGGCATGTTCAAGAGTTGATCTGTTTCATGCATCCGACTATCCAATGATAGCACGAGGTTGTTTACTGGTCTTTTGACAAAGCGCTGTAGACTCAGGGTGCAATTATCGGAATGGTTGTTGCTGTTTCGGGCTTACCAGAAAGGGGCTACTGTTTTGAGCACAATTTATAAATTCTGTGACAATGAGAATGAATCAACGAAATACATTTTTTTAGACTGTGAATAATTAATGCTTCTCAGGAGGACACATCTGGAAGCATATCAGTTGCTAAGAATGGAATTCCCATTTTCAGGGCAATAGGCTTAGAGAAGACTTTATAGGGACACCCTATAAAGTTAGAGGGAGTGTAAAATAGATCGAATGATTGAAGTCATAAGACAACTCTTCACGACTATAATATCGAGATAAGAGAGTTGTTGTTTATAAGAATAGGTTGTTGAATTTTATGCACGTGATTAAAAGAATTATATGTCAGTCCCTCTTTAAATATTAGATCCAGGAAGCAACTTGCTTTCCTCAGAGAGGAAAACCTGATTATTGAAACTGAGGCAAATTAAGGAAATATTAAGAAGTTGAGAAGGATGTCACTGTAGTCTAGTAGGTAGTGCGTTGGCCTATTAGACGTGAGGCCACGGTTTTAACGAAAGGTCAGCCATCTCCAACAAAATGAAATTCAAAAAAATATTTCTTTTGCGACTTCCTCTCAACAGATTTCTGGCGAATACTTTGAAAGAGAATTGAAAAGTTTCTCAGAAATCTACGCTTCGCAGTAGACTTTAAACTGCAGATCCTGCTACTCATGTGTAATAAATTAACATACACAGAGTATGGGGTATGAGAAGCTAGGTTGTAATTTTGACTGAAGGATTGTTATGTATGTATGTATGTATTTCTGTATATGGGTGTTTGTCAAAGAATTCTGTTATAAATTTGTATGTTTTTTTATATTAAATTTACTGCTAGGCGTTCCGCCAATAAAAGGAGGAGATTGCTTATCATAACATTTACAATTCATTTTTAGCTCGATTGACTTTGTTTTTTTAGTTTTAAAATCAAAACTTTTCTAATTAATTTTGCATAGCAAACTACCAACCGAAGTAAACTGTTTTCATTCACAAAACAAAACTTGTTTTTATCTTCAAAACGCTAAATGCGCTGATATGGTAGGAACAAAATACTAGCTTACTTACTTACTGGCGGTTCGTTCAACATGCTGGGTTCCAGAATGTAAATCTATGCCTGGTATATGCGTAGAGTAAGCAAGTTTATTTCGTTTACTTTTATTTTGAAGTGGTTTTGTAGAACAAGAAGTGGTAATGGTTTGAGGTAGTAGAGTCGGGACAGGTGTTGGTAAAATTAACTGAAATAGATGGAAATATGATGGCATTGGCTGTTTGGCTGATGCTACTGTTACTCATTAAAATTTTCTAGTTTTGCTTTTAATTTTATTTCATTTTTCTGTTTTTATTTTTCAAACAAAGTTTTTACTCTTCTGGCTAATGATGACGATTAAAAAATAAAGTGGTTATCATTGTTGTTGTTGATAATGATGTTGTTGTTACTGAAGTGGCCAAGTACTTGTTTTTTATGGCATATCAAGTATAATTTGGTTTCAAATTAAATTGTTTCCCTCTTTTTTCGTGTCTCTATTTTTCATTTGAAGCGTTTTAATTTGTGGTAAATGATCAGTTATTTTAAGCCAACTTTAGGACAGGTTTTTGCAAGTTGCAGCTTTAAATAAATTCGGAAAAATCACTTCATCAAATTGGAATTAAATTGAAAATTTTTTAAAACAAATAAAATTTCAATTCAATTTCAATTGCTGCCTTAATTGTTATTGATATGTTGCACAAAACAATTTCCAAGAAGTTGTAAAAATTTCAAAATAATTTCAAACAACATTTTTAAGTGACAACAACATTTCATTTTGGCTATAAAATACAAGTTGTATTGGTTTGGTTTATGTATTTAATTAAAAACTGAAATTGGATTAAATATTTTATTTGATAAACAAAAACAAAAAAAAAAAAGAAAAAATATTTTAAATGCTGTCGCCACAAAGCCTATCAATGTGGTGCAACTTTCTTTGAATTTGTCTAAACAGTAGCAACATTATTTAGGAAAATAGATAGATAGAAACGGAAGTCGCCGTATTTTAGTAGATAGTGTGTTGGCATATTAGACTTGAGGTAAATGTTCCAACCCTGGAGTCCTGGGTCAGACATCTCGATCAACACAAAATATGAGAAAATATTTCCTTGGCGGTTTCCTTTGAGGATTCCTGGCAAAAATTCTGAGAGTAAATAAAATATCTATGAAAAGTTTCTCAAAACTCTATCGTTCGAAGTCAATTTTAAACTGTAGATTCCGCCAGATATCAAATTAACACACACAGTATGGGTGATGTGAGATGCTAGGTGGTAAACCTGACTGAATGGACCAATTATGTATGTTTTGTATGTACTTTGTAGGATATTCCTATAATGTCTTCTCCAAGTCTATTTCCCTGAAATATTGTAAGATGCTTCTCTGTGTCCGCAATGGGAATTTCCTGCCTAGAACCTGATGTGCATCTAGGTGCTTATTCCTGGCATGCTGGTTTAAAGAAGGTATTTCGATGATTCATTCTCACTGCTACATAATTTAAAGGTAAGGCCCGCAACAGTTGCCGTCATTCTGATAAGTGTACACTGACTCTACAGTGACTTGCCAATAGGTCTGTTACCATACTCAGATTAGCCCTGATACAAGAGACAAAGCTGCTCTTGAGCATGCTTTGCCAAATATCTGCCACCACTCCACAAAAGGGCTCGGGCACATAAACGGCGTAGAGATATTGCACAGACTCCATAGGGTTTGCAGAGAAGAAGAGCAAATTTATTTATAACTGTTGTATAGGGTGGGAAATTTAAAAGTTTAAATTTAAAAATGCAATTAAGAACAAAAACGGTTTGAAATTTTGCCAAATTTATATTCTTGTTGTGAATTGCAATTGTTCCGGTTAGAAATGGAATCTTATTTCATTCATATTGCTGCCGCGGCTACCCTCATAGTACCTCATTTGATCAGACCATTTTTCGTGCACTTTTTTAAGTGTACGGGGTTGTATCTCGGCAATTGCATCACAAATTTTTGCCTTCAAATGTTCAATTGTCTCTGGTTTGTCAGCATAACACTTTTCTTTAACAGCGCCCCACAGAAAATAATCCAACAGTGGCAAAATCTATATCATCGTGCAGTTTCTCGTTGTGCTCAAGTGTAAATCGATTCAGAGAGAATTTTGTAAGAGATTGCAATGACATAAGTATTGCCAGATTTGAAATATCCGATGGTTCAAATTTAAACCGAGGGATGAATCACCGTATATACTCTTTAAAATTTTAAAAATGTATATGATATTGTTTCCGTTATTGTGCTGTCATTGCCAAAGAAAGAAACTTCAAAAATACATTTACAAGAGACAAAATTCTGTTGACCTTAAATATCTTTTACGTTAATGTTTACGTAATGCTTCTCTCTGTCCTGGTTGTATATCAGAATAAATGTTAAAAACGGAATGTTAAAAAAAATTAATCATGACTGATAATGTTTGTAAACTTACATGTATGCACGTAAAATCCTTAATGAAATTATGAAAATGACAGGAATCTGAAAAGAGAAAGAGCACAGATATTTTAAATTTATTTCTTTTGTTAAAAGCGTAATATTTTAAAATTATTTTTTTTATATCACAGGACTGCTGAATTGTAATTCATAAAAACAAACATAAACTAACACTTAAGTGTTACAGTAAAATTAATTAAACAATATCCTTTACATCTGCATTGTACAGTGTTGTCCACGGGTATTATATTGTTACGTTTTTACCTTTTAAAAATGTTTAAAATATGAGTTCTTAGATTGCAAATAAAATAGAAATAAATTTGTGTTTAGTTTCAAATTAAATTCTTTATTGTTCGCACAATTCTGTGTGCCACTATTGACAACTTGATGTAAACAACAACAATTGATTTGTTTGTTATTCCTCTTTGCATTCTTTTGCATAAACAATAACAATTACTAGTTAATTTTTCGACAGATTTTTGAAACGGAGATGTTCAAACCACGATTACTCTCGTCAAACACACTGCGTCTTCATACAAGACTGACTAACCTTTTACTGACTCAGTTGCCTGCTTTGCCTTGCCTTTTATATGGCAACGTAAACAGTCTGATGAATATTCTTGAAGGCGAATGTTCGTGGCATTGCCTTCGCGAGATCTCTAGGAATGTAAACATCGTTTTTTCATTATTGTTGTTTTTGTATAATTTTTTATTGAACTAGGTAGTGTGTTGGCTTACTATTCGTAAAGCCCGGGTTCGTATCCCAGGTCAGACATCAAAAATGAAATATGAAAAAAAAAATATTTCTTCGGCGACTTCCTCTCAGCAGATTTCTGGCAAAAACTCTGAGAGTAAAATAAACCTGCCATGAAAAAGTTTCTCAAAAATTCTGTCGTTCGGAGTCGACGTTAAACTGTAGGTCCCGCCACTCACGTATAAAATTAACGCACACAACATGAGTGGTGTGAGAAGCTAGGCCGTAATCCTGACTGAAGGGTTGTAATGGCCAATTATGTATGTATGTATGTTTTTGTATTTTGTTTACATTTATTCTTGTAGTGTTTGGGGGTATATTTTTGTTTAAACGCCAGTATTTAGATTTTCCATTTTCGTAACAGAATAATACAGAATCAATTATTATGACATTTATTATAATAATGAAGTCGACGTAGTGTAGTAGGTAGGCGAGAGGCCATGATTCAAACAACAGGTCAGACATCTCAAACAAAATGAAATATGAAAAAATATTTCAACGGCGACTTTCTCTCAGCACATTTCTGGCAAAAACTTTGAGAGTATAAATAAAATTGCAACGAAAAGAAGTCAGTTTTAAACTATGGGTGCCGCCACTTGTGCATAATATTAACACACACGACATGGTTGATGTGTGAAGCTAGGTTGGAGTCCTGACTCAAGGGTTGTAATGACCAACTATGTTCTGCTATGTGGCGTATATACGATATTCTATCTTTTGCTAAAGTTTTAGTCATTGTTTCCGTTTTGTTGCTAGGAAAGTTTTTATCGTTTTCAAGAACTCTCTTTTCTGAAAAGATGTTCTTTTATAGGACTTTGTCTAGGAATACCATCTTTCTCAAGACATTTTCTTATTAAGTGTCTTAAAACTTGAAAGGTTTATTACTTACTTACTTAATTGGCCATTAACAACCCGAATAACGAATTTCGGCCTGCCGTAAGACATCCCTCCAGGCGCCTCTGCTTCTTGCGCGCCTACGCCAGTTGGTCACACCAATCGATGACGGGGCTTCCTCCATTTGGTCCTTCCGGTCTTCCTCTTCGCTGACCTCCGCAGATCCCCGCATCAAACACCCGTCTCGCCGGAGCATACTCCTCCATTCGAATGACATGACCGAGCTAGCGCAGCCGCTGGATGTTAAAACGCTGCACAACGTCTATGTCGTTGAGGAGCTCATATAGCTTACTGTTGGATCGGATTCGGAAATCATCGCCAACTCGCACTGGACCGAAGACCTTAAGTAGTACTTTTCTCTCGAATACTCTCAAGGCTGCTGCATCAGTGCTTAATGGGGTCCATGCCTCTGCGCCATAAAGAAGCACGGGTAGGACGAGTGTCTTGCAAAGTGTTAGTTTTGCCGTACGAGAGAGGTCTCTGCTACTTAATTGCCTATTGAGACCATAGTAGCACCTGTTGGCAAGAGTGATCCTGCGTTTGATCTCCTGACTGACATTATTTTTGGTGGTAACGGCGGAGCCAAGATAAATAAATTCTATAAAGTATAGTTATCGGCCGTAATCTGATCACTAAAAGCTTAATACTTAAAAATTATTGACGATTTGTTAAGGGAAAAGAAAGTGTCCCTATTATTTCTACCAATACGGTGCATGTGATGTTCATTTTTTGATTTGAATTTTATTGTAAACAATTTTTTTGATTTCCGTTTTTTCTTTTTCTGTGTCATTTAATAAAACGACAATGAAATTCTGTTTGTAAAGCAATTCATACAATGACAAAATGATATGCCCTTGGATAGAAAAATTCTTATTAAAATTTAAAAAGGAATTATCTTCTGATTTCATTGACATTAAATGCAATACAAGTGCCATCATAGTCATCACATGCTTGTTTAACAAATTTGTTGTTAAGAAAATAATTTTATAACATGACATTAGCATTTAAACAAACATATGTACATACATACATAATTTAAATCCCAAAACACAGATTCATTTAACTAATTTTCCAAAATTTTCATATCAAATCAAACATGTTTTTAACATTGACTCAAACACAATTGCAACTGCAATTAAACACAATGTCTGGGCATTCGTTTAAAATGTAGAATTTGACTGTCATTGTGGAGATAGTCAGTCTACATAGCTTGGGGCTGTTTTGTAGACCAAACATTAATTATTGTTAGTATTATTATTGTTGTTGCTATTGTACATACAGGATATTTTATGTTATTGTTGTTATTATTGCTGTCTGTGAAATTTAATGTCATGTAAAAACCACAGACAGTTAGACCAACAAACAAACCGAAAATTGTTGCGCATGTAAATCGCTTTGAAATTAAATTGGGGAATTCATTAACCCTCTAAGGTGTTGTGTTGTGTATTATATTAGAAAAGTTTATATTCATAGAAAATATGAAGAAAATAATAAGAAAAGTTTTTAAGACGCAAACATAAAGAGACACTTTATTTATTTATGACTCTTTTGATAAATCCTAAAAACCCATCATCTCACACTTTATGTGGGGGTTGTTATTTTATAACGGGTGATTTTTTAGCTATTATCTTTTTGGCAACACTGGTTTAAACAGCTCACGCACATTTCGTGTTTTGTTTCACTCTCAAACACCTTCAGTTTGGTCTATAAGTTAACCAAGAATCGTCTTACAAACGAACAACGCTTGCAAATTATTGAATTTTATTATCAAAATGCGTGCTCTGCTCTGTTAAGAAAGTTCATCGCGCTCTTCTTCCATTTTATGGTCAGTTTAATCGACCCACAGAAGCGGCTATTCGGGCTATTGTGACTAAATTTCGCACCAAATTTACATTGTTGGACATTAAACCACCAACACGCTTACATAGAGTGCGAACTGAAGAAAATATCGCAGCTGTATCGGCCACTGTTAATGATGACCATCAATTATCGATTCGTCGCCGTTCGCAGCAATTGGGCTTCTGTTACTCAACAACGTGGAAAATTTTGCGGAAGGATTTAGGTGTGAAGGCTTTCAAAATACAGCTGGTGCAAGAATTGAAGCCGAACGACCTACCGCAACGCAGAATTTTTTGTGAATGGGCTCTTGGAAAATTAGCCGAAGATCCACTTCTTTATCGAAAAATTGTGTTCAGCGACGAAGCTCATTTTTGGCTCAATGGATACGTAAATAAGCAGAATTGTCGATTTTGGAGTGAAGATCAGCCAGAAGCATTGCAAAAGCTGCCAATGCATCCAGAAAAAGTCACAGTTTGGTGCGGTTTATGGGCTGGTGACATCATTGGACCGTACTTCTTCAAAGATGCTGCGATTCGTAACGTAACTGTGAATGGTGAGCGCTACCGTGAGATGATATCCATCTTTTTTTGTCCAAAATGCAAGAGCTTGACTTGCATGACATGTGGTTTCAACAAGACAGTGCCACATGCCACACAACACGCGTAACAATGGACTTATTGAGAGGCGAGTTCGGTGAACATTTTATTTCAGGTTCGGGACCGGTCAATTGGCCGCCTAGATCGTGCGATTTAACGCCTTTAGACTATTTTTTGTGTTTTAAAGCCAGCTTCAATTGACGCATTGGCCGAAGTGTTGGAAAGAGTATGCCAAAATTGGACTAAGTGGATGGACCATTTGAGGCGCAGCCGCGGTCAACATTTGCATGAAATAATCTTCAAACATTAAATTATATGGACCGTACTATCGATTCAAATAAAGATTTCATGCATTTTTCTGAATTTGGCAAGAACCTTTATGTTAGAGAATACAGTTTGGAACGTCTGAAAATAAGAGGACAAAAATATTTGTTTTTCGTTGAAACTACTTTCGTTAGGAACTTAATCGAAGCCTGGCTGTTCGAGTTAGACAAGAGATTTTCACAGAAAAACCCGCCGTCCAACAAGCATAACGACGCTGTTAAAGTGGTTATTGCCTCCGCATGGAGTCCGACAGACTACTATAGAAACTTCAATATCAGAATCCTTAATAAATATAACAAAGTTCACGCTGTCATGCATCTTTGGGCCATCAGTACAAACCAGAGGTCAGCAATGAGTATTCAAAACGATGAGTAGATTCGAATCGTACTTATAATTTCTGATGCTTATATGCATTCATACTTATTTTAATGTCATACTCATACTACTCATACTCAATGTTTGAAATACTTATGGTACTCGTACTTAACAATAAGCATGATGTTACCGATTTCGACTCTCCATGACTCATCGTATACACGAATCACAAAATAAGTATGATTCGCCTATGAACACTACAATACTCACATGAAGGTTGTGTTTTTGCTCTCCTTGCTGTCTTTGTCTTTTTTGTTTATGTGTCTTTCTTCTTTCTTTATAAATGCAACAACAACTAAGACTATAAATTTTGATGAATGATTCGAATCACTCGAATCGTTTATGAGAATTATTGTAAGTATTTTTCTAAATTTATGAATCTGAATGAGTAGGCGTATGAATCAAACATTGTTCGAATGTTATCAGTTTGATGTCAACGTTGTACTCATACTCATTGTAACTTGTACTTATAAATCAATGTTGTAGTGAATACGAATGAATCAGAGTAGTTGGATTTCAATACTGTTGACTCGCTCATACTCGAAATTTCATGAGTACTTACGAGTAGCGAAAAAGCGATTCATTGCTGATCTCTGGTACAAACCGCAAAGGTGCCATTGGATGACTTCGGATCTTTAGACCAGAAGACTCTAGTTGAAAATATAAAATCAATTGTTCTATTCAGAATGTAATAAGGCACCGTACAACCGACCCTGTTGGTTCAGGATTTAATTGCATTGAACTTGACTGCCATCAACTCGGCCTTCCATTTTAATAGAAGGCCAGAGGACTGCCAATAAAGTATAGAAAAGAACGCTTTGGTCGGTGCCGAACAGAATTCACTGGTTATTGGTTGGCTGGTTGGCTGCGTACTCTATCAGCAAACAGCGGCATTGGTGTTTGCACACGGTCCACCGCACATGTACAGCATAAAGTAAGATTAGTTACACCATGGGTTGATAGAACCAGTATATGATGGTTGGTTTAAAGCCCCAGATCTTACCTATGGCCCTTCTGCAAGGGTAAAGCGTTGTTGTTGTCCTTCCATGAAGGCTTGGAATGACTCGTACATTCTTAACCCTCTTGAATAAAGAAAGTTGATTATATAGCTTGGTAAAGGGCAAAATTTCTGCTTTCCCTTGCTTCAATTTTACAAAACAGCGAAACGGCCTACTATTTTCTACCAACACTTTATGCCTATATGTTGTAATGTACTCCACGAAAATATTTTGTCGCCTATTTTTGCCATGAATATTAAAAAAATGCAGAATAAATTATTCATTTAAAATATATAAACAAAAAAGTATTTCAAAAAAATATGTGTCCGGGTATAATTGCTGTAATAAATAACTAAATAAATATTTTAACATTTAATATTCAAAATATTTTAATTTGTTTTTGGAATAAGTTTCACAAATAACATCATAAGTTGGAGCAATAAAAAAATTTTTCAATTTATTTATATTCAATAAAATTTATTACAATTAAGCAATTTTATCAAAAAGGAATTATTATTCTATTCCTATTTCTATACCCTATTCTGTATAAGTGTTTCCTGATTCTGCACTGCCCTGTTAAAAGACCGGTTATAAGCATATATGCATACCAGTGATCAGCAATGAATCGTTTTTTCGCTATTCATAAGTACTCATGAAATTTTGAGTATGAGTGAGTCAACAGTATTGAAATTCAACTACTCTGATTCATTCGTATTCCCTACAACATTGATTTATAAGTACAGGTTGCAATGAGTTGACATCAAACTCATAATATTCGAAATATGTTTGATTCATACGCTTGCCTACTCAGTCACATTCATAAATTTAAAAAAATACTTATAATACTCATAAATGATTCGAGTGATTCGAATCATTCATCAAAATTTATAGTCTTAGTTGTTGTTGCATTTACAAAAAAAGAAGAAAGACAAAGACAGCAAGCAAAGCAAACACACAACTTTCAAGTGAGTATTGTAGTGTTCGTCCGCGAATCATACTTATTTTGTGATTCTTGTAAATGTTGAGTAAAGGAGAGTCGAAATCAACAACATCATGCGTATTGTTAAGCATGAGTACCATGAGTATTTCAAACTTTGAATATGAGTAGTATGAGTATGACATTAAAATAAGTACGAATGCGTATAAGTATCAGAAATTATGAGTATGATTTGAATCTAATCATCGTTTTGAATACTCATTGCCGATCTCTGATCCATACATACATAACTGGTTATTACAGTGCCGTAGTCTAGTAGATGGTTTTTGGCTTATGAGACGTAAGGTCAACACCTTATCAAATTATATTCTCGACAAACCGTGAATTTTTACACAATTCAGAGGTTAGGCCAGCATGCGTCACTATGCGTCATCATGCGTCATCATGCGTCATCATGCGTCATGATACGTCAGTGTACGAAGGTTTAGAATATGTTTATTTTTATAGATAAATACGTTTATAAACAAACATAATTGGTCATTACAACCCTTTAGTCAGGATTGCGACCTAGCATCTCACACCACTTATGTTGTGGGTGTTACTTTTATACATCAGTGGCGGGCGGGACCTTCAGTTTAAAGTCGACTGCGAACGCCAGATTTTTGAGAAACTTTTTCAATGCAATTTTATTTACACTCAGAGTTTTTGCCAGAAATCTGCTGTGAAGATAGGTTATCAATCTCTGGTTATGCCTGGAAAGCCTGAAGCATAACTCAGGTCTCCTCTTATTGTAATTTCATAACAAAAGTTTTGATTGCCTTTAATCCAATTGATTTGAGAAGAGATTTATCATCACTTTATTTTCGCTTCCATTAAGCATGCCTGTCAGAATATCCGCTCCTTCTCCTGAGATGTTCTCAGCAGTTCATCCACAATAAGGTTCCATTTTAGTGATGACACAAACCTATGGGTAGCTCCTACTTCCACCCTTATTACTTCGTTTTCTGCGTACGTTTCAGTGGATCGATCATGTAAGATCTCTACCATACGTCTAAATATTATAGGTTAAGTATAGTACCTCTTCTCTCTAATGAAATAATTCTGATGTCGAGAGGTAACCTCCTCTTTATTCAAGGACTCTTGAATATTTGCCATAATGTCTACAAGATCTGTTGTTGTATACTACGTCAGTTTTGACACACCCAGTCCCAGGAGAGAAGTTTGTACTGGACACGATCTGGACTGCGATCTTGCGCAAGTAGTAAATGGAGTGGAAATAGGTCAAAGATTATTATAGCCAAATGCTTTCAAGATCAGAGACATTTTACTGCGAAACTCTTAGCTGTTGTGAAGTGCATAAAACATTAACATAACTATGTGTACGACCAACACTTTCTTCTGAGAGCCTGCAATGCAGACATTAGGCTAACAATAATAGAAAGCGCACACAGTATATTTTGCAAAGTTCTTCCCTGATTATTGCGCATGGACTCCAGGCCCTGTTAGAAGCTCATGAATATCATTGGGTCATAAGGATGTTAAACCAACTACCCAGACAAAACGCATGTATTCGCGGCAGTCTAATATAGAGCTTAGAGCCGAGTTTGATTTTTGATTCTGATTATTGTCTAAACGACCAAAAACTGCGTAAAAAAAATTTGTTGAAATATTAAAAAAAATTCTTTTGATGCTTTGTAACATGTTATAAATTGCCTTTGTTTTCTTGTTATAAATGTTATAAATTGCTGAAGTTTTCTTTACACATCATCTGCCGATGGAAGCATGTTTGCAATTCGTTGTAAATTTAAGGTTCTTCGTATGCCACGAAAATTTGATTTTCAATTGATAACCTACCAAACACCCCTCGTTATAGAATGTATTATTTTGTATAAATTTAAATGAATGAAATTCTCAGTAATTTATAGCCTTTTTGTTTAATGATTGACTTCGATTAGTTGATGTTTTCCTGGAATTCATAGGATTTTTCATGGAATGCTTATATTGGGAGGACGCATGACTAGCGTTTGTACATAATGACGGTTTTTAAGAATTAAATTATTTCGGTAAATGAAGCCATAATAGGAGCAAAATTTAATTTTTTAAATGAAAATTAATTTCGTTGCATAGGGGGTGCTAAACGTTGGTATTCTGTTTCAGTTTCATTCTAATACAACTAAACCAACCAACCACCCTTCTTCCATAATATGATGATTATATTGAATGGGAAAACATATTCGTTTTTCTCTGTTCTTTTTTTGTAAATTCAATGCAAATCATCACCATACTTGATATTGATATCCTGTAGTCATATTAATACTAACACGGCAACGACGAGTCGAAATTTTCAGCAGCAGTTTAGAATTCATTGGAATTTGAGTTGTTAGCAGTTCATAGAGTTATTCATACTCTCGTGTTGAAAAGGTATTGAAAACGAAATTGAAATTGAAATTGTTAAAATGAATTCAAGAAGAAGAGTTAAATTATATTAGAAAACTGCACATACATGTACACATTACAGAAATGGAAATTGTTAAGAAATATTTTTCGTTTTTCGATTGTTTTTTTCCTTCTTTTTTTGAGAAAATTCTCTGTTCATGAAAGTATCAATTTGCATATCGAATATAAATACATGGAATCAATGTCGGAATATCTACAAACGTTAGCTGGAAATAGAAACAGTGGATGGCAAATGTGAAGTCCGTACAACTTCTTCCGTGGTATGAGACACACACTTAACTGCCTTCCACTGTGCAGCAATGGGACAAAACGACATGAAGAATAGAAACAAGTATCAAGTTCAAATCTAAGGCACAGTAGACTACACATTCTATTCCAGTATTCTATTTCGGACAGATAACGTTATGACAATGGCCTATACCCCAGTAAACATAACTCCAGCTTTCATTGATGGTATACGATTTGTCCGACGCTCTTCAACATCAATCCACCTCTGGATTAAAGTTCAGCCTGAAGAAATGCTCTCTATTCAACAAAGAAGTGATGCATTCAGGACACCTCGTTGCAACAATGATAACTGTAAAGCTCGTAAAGTAACAGTAGCCTTGGACTAGTAGGTAGTGTGTTGACTTATCCCAGGTCAGAAAACTCATACAATACGACGTATAAAACAATATTTCTTCGGTGACTTCATCTCAATAGATTTCTGGCAAAAATCTAAGCGAGTTAATCAAATTGCCATTTGTCGTTTAAACTGCAGGTCTCACCACTCATGTATAAAATTAACATACACAACCTATGTGACGTGAGAATATAGGTTGTAATCCTAACTAAAATGTTCTATTGACCAATTATGTATTTATGTGTATAATAACAGTATTGACCTCATCCTCGGTATCTTCAGAAGTTGTCTAGTTTTCTAGGTTTGTTCACGCACTACAGGTACTTTATGTCGAATTTTTCCTGCACAGTGAAAGCTTACATGAGTTGAAGAAGAGTTTCAGTCCGTATTTAGGCAACGATGCTCAAGAAACGATGTTCTAGACACTTATAAAGTTGGTGAGTGCTACGCCAATTTGGTTATACCCAGCTCCAGATGGTAATTTTGTGCTGGATACCGATGCGAGTGGACATGCAATAGGCGGCATTCTTTCACAAGCAGGGTCAAAGGCTACTATAGCCAAACGCTTTCAAAACCACAGAAAAATTACTGCGAAACTCCTAGCTGTTGTAGAGTGCATTCAACATTGACATAAGTATGTATACGGCCAACACTGCTTTTTGCGCTCAGATGGCTATTGCAATTTAAAAATCTCATGAGGCACGTTGAGGCGCCTTGAAAACTAGGTATTTAGTGCGTAGAAGTATGAAACATCACAAAACGTGCTTGCAGTCTGTAGTGAGTCAAAAATCCATTGTTGAGATCGGGCTAACAAGAATAGAAAAAGAAGTGAAGTTATGGACCACAGCACAAAGAAACTACACCATACTAGTGATACACATAAAGGGAAAGGAAAAGGGCAAACGGCCTGCCCGAAACGAAATATTTGCTGAAACCCTTCTTGTGTAAGTTTATTGGGTTAAACTGATTGATGGATTTTTGTGCAGCAATTAAGAATTGACGATAAAATCATGATTTTTCAATGAAAATTAGATTCCAAACAAAACACTCATATTGATAAACAAAATTAGTATTTGCACATGTTGTTGAATGCTGAATTCGACCACGATGATTTGGCCAAACAGACAGAATAAATGGCAACTAATTTGACTGATGTGGCTTCCACAATATGGCGGTTATCAATTGTCAAAGTTCGGAACGGCCTGTTGGGAGACCCGGTACAATATCACGATGGAATACTATGCATCAGGAGGGACGATGAACTGGAAGACCAAACAGAGAGATCAGATAAGGTGCGCTGAATTCCCTTAATTCAACGAACTTAGAAAATTAGCCTACAATCATGTATTGTGGGGATTGACGCTAATTGGTAACCCGTGCTTCATGGCAAGTTAAAGTAAAATATACCATAAATATACGGGAAGTAGAGAAATTACACTTCTCCTAGCCATCGTCTTTATCAGAAGAAATTGTACGGAAATGAAAAACAAACAAAAAAATTAAAAAGATATCTTGACTTGAGAGAACTTGTGTTTACCTACATACGTACATACACCTGAAAAAATGCAAATTTTCTTTATGAAAAAAGAAGGAAAAAATATGTATGCCGTACTCCATTCTCCATTCCTCTACTTTGCTGGATAATAAATTAAATTTAAGAAGGAAAAAAGAAAAGAAAAATTAAAAAAATATTAAAGAAACAGTATGTGAGAGTAATTGTATACTAAAATCTTATACAAATGTTACATGCAACTGCAATAACAGAAAATTAACAGCATATTTTAAGTGTGGGAAAATGATTTCAAGCGTAAATAGCAATAATTGTTGTTCAAAACAGACGCATACACTTGCTACAGGAATACATACAATATGATAAATAATTACATATGTACGTATGTGTGTTAAAAAATTTATTAATAAGGGGCAGAGATAGGGAGAGAGAGAAAAACAGAGAATCAGAAAAGCTATGATATCAGCAATTAATATTTACAAACTGAATACGCATGTAGAAATGCCGTGTAATTAATATTTTTTGCTGATGAAAGTAAAAGAAAATAAAAAAATAATTAATTAATTTAATAAAAACTAAATAAAAAGCTAAATAATTACAATATTTATGCTAAAAATATAGGGTGGGTCATCTATAGGTTTAAATTTCAACCTTCGGTTATTTCCAATCTGGCAATCCTTATGTCATTCTATTCTCTCACAAAATTCAGTCAATTGTCGCCACTGAATGCGACGTAGTCTAGTAGTGTGTTGGCTTATCAGACGTAAAGCCAGGGTTCGAGCCCCAGGACATCAAGACAAAATACAAAAAATATTTCTTCGGCGACTGCCTCTCAGCATATTTCCTGCCAAAACTCTTAGAGTAAATAAAATTGCCATGAAAAAGTTTCTCAAAAATCTGTCGTTCGGAGTCGACTTAAAACTGTAGGTCCCGCCACTCATGTATAAAATTAACACACACAACAGAAGTGGTGTGAGAAACTGGGTCGTAATCCTGACTAAAGGATTGTAATGACCAATTATGTATGTATACATCGCCACTGAACGCAAGGAATCGATTTACGTTTGAACAACGTTGGGTTTTATTGGGCCAATGAGAAACTGCACGATGATGTTGATTTTGCCAAAAAAAATCTTCTTCTCGGATAAAGTTCAAAGCAGAATTGCCGTATTTGGGTATCAGAAAACCCACATGTGGACTTGCAAAAGCAAATGCACCCATTACCAGTGACTCTTTGGTGCGGCTTGTTGAGCGGAGGCATCGTAGGCCCATATTCCTTCGAAAATCAGGATGGCGTAACCATTAAGGTCAATGGAGACACCTATCGCACCATGATAAACGATTTTCTTGTACCCGCTCTTCATGGTATTGTTGTGAGCAATGTTTGGTTTCAACAGGATGGTGCAACTTGCCACACATCTCATTCCACAATTGATTTATTGCGTCAAACGTTTGATGACCATTTAATTAGCCGAAATGGTAATGTCAATTGGCCGCCAAGAAGCTGCTATTTGACAACGTTGGACTATTTTTAGAGGGGCACCGTTAAAGAAAAATTTTATGTCGACAAACCAGAGACAATTGAGCATTTGAAGGTCAACATTCGAACTCATGCACTCGAAAAAGTGGATCAAAATTAGTCCAATCAAACGAGGTACTGCGAGAACATCCGCGGCAGTAATAAGAATGAAATAATTTCCCATTTCTAACCGGAGCAATTGTTAATCTTAACAAAAAACTAGACTTGGCAAAATTTCAAACCGTTTTGGTTTTATTAGATTTTTAAATTTAAACTTTTAAATCGCTCACCCTATCGTAACAAGAAAAATTATTAAAATTTTAATTTAAATTCCACCACCAAATTAATCTCAAGAATGTTTTAAATTTAATTTCTTATAAATAAATTGTATTCCATTGCAATGTTAAACCAATTTATTTGATTATTTTTTTGTGTAATTATTATTTTGGTTGGCAATTATTGCCACACATCATAAATCCAACAACGTAATTAAAAAAAAAATTAATGCGCCACACTTTTATTTTTCATTTATTTTTCTGACAATCGCTTTTCGCTGTATACGGTTCAGCTGCCGTTCTTATGGATTTTTTGTTCTTGTTGTTGTTACGCTTAACAGGATTTCAGTTGGCCGAGTTATTTTTTCCGTCTGATCTTCAGATAAACTGTGCGTGATTCTGTTGCAAAAAAGAAAAACAGGCACCAATCAGGTTTTATTATTTATTTTGCTGCTGCTCTTTTATTTATTCAAAGGGGTTACAAACTAATATTAAATAGTCGTGTGGTATGAAATAGGGATTCCCTTTAAAGAAACAATTTTTTCAAAACTAAAGGCGTTTATATTTTACTCTCAGATTTATTGCCAGAAATTTGCAGAGACGAAATCGCTAAAGAAATATTGGAGATGTCTTACCTGGGGTTTGAACCGTGGCCTCACTCCTAATAAGACAACTCACAACTACTAAACTACGGCGACAACAGCCCTTTAGTAACTATAATCCATATTTAGGACGACTTTGTATTCTGTAAAACCTTCTTTTCTCATTACAATTAAAACTAAGTTTTATTTTAGTACTAAAAACGTTCTGTTTTTATTTGTAATCTCTTGCAAACACATTTTAAAAATTATTTTTCAAATTAATTTAATTCTCTCTTCTAGGCACACCCTAAATGTTGTGGTGTTTATATTATGTTGCTTAACATTGTGAATATTTATTCGGGATTCAATTGTGTTTTTGCCACTTTGTTTTTATGCTGTTTGTATTTCAAATGAATTTGTGTACACGGGTTTAGTATGCTAAATATTTAATAAAATTTTCCGAACACTCAAGGGCAAAATAATAGCAACATCCAAATTTATAAACCTTAAAAACGAAATGAATTAAAACGAAATAAAATAATAAAATTGGTTTCAAAGTTTTGTCTTAAAATTGTTGGAAAGGGAAAGAAGCCCATTGCACCTCTCTAGTCAGGATTACAACCTAGCGTACCAATGTTAATATTAAACATGAGTGACGGCAGAACTCTTCATGGTAATTGTATTTTACCCTCAGAGAAGGTTCAAGTTTTGTTCGAGTTGCCATTTAATCCAAATCATTATCAACTAGGCTAAGGCTACTTTAGGCTGTGTAAGCATTTAGTATAACGTGGTAGACTTGAAACACTGATGATCAAAACATCTTTTTTCGCACTGTCTATAGGATTCGCAAAAGCTATCTCTACGTATGATTGTTATACCCTTTATATAGAGTGGAAAATTCAAACGTTTAAATTTAAAAATGCATTGAAACAAAAAGGAATTGATTTTTTCTTTGTTGTGAAGTACAATTGTTCCGGTTAGAAATGGAATATTAATCCATGCAAATGGCTGCCGCGTTCACAATACCTCAATTTTCGCTCACTTTTGCAAGTGTATGGGGTCGTATCTCGGCAATGGCATACGTGCCTTTAAATGCATAATTGTCTCTGGTTTGTCCGCATAACACTTTTCTTTAACCATGCCCCACAGAAAATAATCCAACGGTGTCAAATTGCAGCCTCTTGGCAGCCAATTAACATCACCATTTCAGCTAATTAAACACTCATGAAACGTTTGACGCAATAAATCCATTGTGGCATGTGATGTCTGGCAAGTTGCACCATCATGTTGAAACCAAACGTTAGTCACATCAATGTCACCATGAAGAGTGGGTACAAAAAATCGAGGATCATGGTGCGATATGTGTTTTAATTGACCGTAATGGTAGCTACTATGCCTCCGCTCCACAAGCCGCACCACACAATGCGTAATGTGTGCACTGGCTTCTGTGAGATCACGTGTGGGTTTTCTGAGCCCCCAATTGTGCTTATTAACGTACCTATCAATATGAAAACGATCTTCATCCGAAAAGATGCTTTTTTTTGCAAAATTGACATCATATTGCAGTTTCTCGTTGTCCCAATAAATTCCAACGTTTCTCAAGCGTAAATCGATTCAATACGTTCAGTGGAGATAATATACTGAATTTCTTAACAGAAAAGAATGACATCAGTATTGTCAGATTCGAAATAATCGATGGTTCAAATTCAAACCCATTAATTTTTACTTCATGTCAATACTCATACGTTATATGTGATCAGAAGAATATCTATAAGATGAACACAAGGAATCTAAAAAAGTTTCTGAAACACAATAAACGCAACGCAGCAAGTACAACAATTCTGCCTAAGGTAAGCTGCATGCGCATTGGTTATAATAAAGGCAGCAGCGGCAAAGCATATTCAAAAATTCATTAATTCTTTATCAATGTTGCCACTAAAACATTTTTTCACTTTATATTTCATAAATCGCGGTCTTAAAACCTTTATTTCATGTCAGTTATTGTATTGGCAGCATTAATCCTCGCATTGCCAACACAAATCACCTCATTGTGAGCGTCAATTAACTCACTGGCAGCGAATAAAAATAGAAATTTGACTGAAAACAAAGCAGCAAATTCTTTGCTTGTTGTCGCACTGACTTTAAAATAATCATTTGCATATACGCTTACGTATTCTATTTTTGGGAGAGTGCTGCATTTGCTGCGTTGCGTCTATTGTATTTACAGCCTTATAGTGTGCAAAATATATTTAAAAAAGTCTTTCACTGAGCCAATAACAAATCGATTTCAATTAATTTTTAGTTTTGCACACAAAATGCTAATTAAGCATACAAATAAAGTGTTTGAGAAACTAATTGTAGAATAACAAGTTTATAACGGTTTTACAAATAAAATAAAAACATTTACTAGCATATCCACTTACTACGGATTTCAACAAACTTCGTTTGCTTTACCTGGAATCCAACTCAAAGAAATTCCTCCTAAAACTAATCAAATGCAATATAAACGGTTTTAACATCTTTACCTTATCGCAATACACTTGGAAGCAACGCTAAAAAAATTAATTGAAGCAATTGCTACATTAAATTCACTTTAAATTTCTTCTTAAGTGAGAGAAAATATTTACAAATTCCCAATCCCCCAAAAGTAGTTTTCCTAATTTCAAAACAAGTTTTTTATACAACAAGTTTTCTGTTTTTCTTTTTTTTCTTCGTATTCGAATTCATGTAAATTAGTTTTTCCTCACGTCTATGGAACATCTATTAAAAGCAAAACAAGTGATTTCAAATCCCACAACAAATTTCGAAATTTTCACAAACAACATCAATACTCGTGAAAGAAGTACGTGCTGTTCGTATAGTTTTTTCCTTTTCTTTTAAGCTGATTTCTTTGCGTATTTGTTTTTTATAGGATTATAAGCGACAAAGGACGACTTGTTAATCTATTATTTACATAGGGATTTTTGTATTTAAATTTAAATGTAGGGTATCTTGTCGCCTGAAGTCACCGTAGCCTAGTGGGTAGTGTATTGGCTTATTAGACGTGTGGCCCGTTTCAAACCTTAGGTCAGACATCTCCAAGAAAACGACAAAACATATTTCTTCGGAGACTATCTCTCTGCAGATCTTTGGCAAAAACTCTGAGGGATAATAAAAATTGCCATGAAAAAGTTTCTCAAAAATTTGTCATTCAGAGTCGATTTTAAACTGTATGTTCCGCAACTCATGTATAAAATTAACACACTTAACATAAATGGTGTATGGAACTAGGTTGTAATCTTTCTATGTTATGATAGCATCGGACTACCTATTTGGCTTTGATTATGTTAGACGAATAGCCAACAGATATGTATGTGTATATGGTAACAGCTATTTTGTTGTCTGACAAATTTGTAGTCATTTATTCAGAGAGTTTAGCCAAGTCGCTATGACTGGATAAAGCATTCAACAAGACGTGCAAATACTGTAAATAATACTGAGGTTAAACCACCATGCGTTAGTATGCGTCACAAGGCGTCATTATGCATCATGATACGTCAATTTGCGAATTTTTAGAAAATCTTTAGTTTTATAGATACATACATACATAACAAACATAATTTGTCATTGCAACCCTTCAGTCAGGAGTACGACCTAGCTTCTCACACCACTTACGTTGTGTGCGTGTTAATTTTATACGTGAGTGACGAGACGTATGGTGTAAAGTTGACTTCATTTTGTTGGAGTTTTGAAGATGTCTATGCCTGTAGTTTGAACCGTGGCTTCACTTCTAATAAGCCAACACACTACCTAATAGACTACGACGACTACCGTGCAAATAATACCATTGATTTTATCGGAATGGATGTTCCGTTCGAGCAACGTAATTATCGAAAAATCTTATTCACATATGAGCCCATTTCTGAAGCCCAATTTATGAATTGACGACGATACCAATCCATATATGATCCAAGAGCATCCAATGCGACCTGAAAAATCATCGTTTGGTGTGGAATAGGGCTTGTGGCATCAACGGTCCGTATTTCTTTAAAAAAGATATTGACCAGACCATTACTGTGCTCGGCGAGGACTACAGGTCGATGATTTTTACCTTATTTTGGCCTGAATTGAGTGCTATGAATACCAACGACATGTGTTTCTAATAGGACGGCGCTACGTGCCACACAGCTAATGTCACATTGGGTATTCTGCACGAGGTATTTGAGGAGATGACCATGTCATGTGGAAACTAAACTAGCGGCGAGATCGTGCGATTTAACTCGGTGAGGCTTTTTCTTGTGCCGTTTTCTGAAGTGGCAAGTGTATGTGAATAAGTCACAAACGACAGCAATTCTCAAAGTCAACATAACCCATGCCATCGTTCAAATTCAGCCAGATTTATGCACCAGGTTCATAGAAAAATTAGTATTTCGGGTGCACTCTACCCAGAGAAACCACAGGGGCACTTGAGCGATGTTATATTTACACATCGTGATAGGTTTCTCAAATTATAAAAAAAAACTCTTTTAGCCTTGTGCTCTCGTTTGCCTTGTCTATTTCGAATTGATAATGGAAACCCAATTCAAACTTGGGACTGGTGGGTAAACGGTTCAAATATTTTCAATTACAAACAGAGAAAATAAGCTAAACGATGCACACATTACGGCTGTGATCTTCTTATTGTCTGAATGAACAGTTGAAAGCATAAATACGTAGGTAGTTGCAAGAAGGTTTTGTTTACCACAAAAGTATACCAGCTGTGTAAGCGGAATCATTATAAAATTGTTGGTGTAAACAAATTTGGATTTGGATTTTTCATTAAACCTTCTGTAACCCACCACGCGCTTAATTGCATTAAACATTCAAGCTCTTACCGAAACGGTTGCAAATGGAAGTATTTTTATTAAAAACGAAAACAAGAAGAAGAAAATATTTCGTAAACCAAATATTAATTTAATATCTGTATTGTATCGTGTATTTGTTGTTGTTGTTTTTTTTTTCATTATATCAGGATTTAATTTCATATGATTTCCATGCACAAAGTATTGATTAAATAAGTATTAGGGGGGCTCAGATGTTGCTAAAGAAAGTTTTAAATATTTTTTTACTCCAAATCCTCTCTGGATGTCCCAATTTCCATGACATTGGAGCATAAATCAGTCTCAATTTGGCCAATGACATGGGTTATGTTCGCTTACGTCTACAATTTCAGAAAACTTCATAAGAAAGAGTTTAAGGAGGTAAAATCACATAATGTCGGTTGTCAGTTAAAATCATCTCTCATGAGATGACCACGCTCTCAAATCGTTCATGCAGAATAACCAATGTGGCATAAGCTGTGTGGGCCGTCCTGTTGAAACCGCATAATTCATCACTACAACCCTTCTGTCAGGATTACGACCTAGCTTCACACACCACTTGTGTTGTGTGTGTTAATTTTATACATGAATGCGGAGACCTAAAGTCAGATTTCTGAGGAACTTTTTCATACCAATTTTTATTTACTCTTAGAGGTTTTGGCAAAACAGACTGAATAAATTACAACCAGTCAAAGATCAGAAGTAACTGTTGGTAGACCCTTCGGATAAAATTAATGAAATGTTTAGTTTAAGTTGAGAGATGATTTATGTGTTCTTTATAACAAGATATTCATTAGCGAGTAGACGGTAAAGTTATCAAATCCTTTTCAAGCAGTGAATCAGCTTTGTAGGCCTTAAATATTGTCTACGCTTTGTGTCTTTGCATGGATATGCAGTGATTTAAAGTAGTTTGGTTGCTGAGCGGCTAATTAAGACAAACGCAAGATTGCTTGTTTCGAAAGTCGATACTTGTGAAAATTTCCCACAAAGAAAGCTGTGGTATATTGTGCACTTAGAACAAGAGGTCAGGCTAACTGTGGTAGAGAACCTGTTTGTCTTCAGAGGTGGTAAATGCAGTACCGGCCTGTTGCACTGATTAGAATTCACAAGAGCTGGCTAATGATGGCAATTGACTAATAGTGGCATATAAATACAAGAAATCTTTTTCTTCAGTCTTCCTATTTTTTGGCAAAAGGTGAAATGATGAAAAAATGGAAGACATTTTTCATTTTGTCCAAAAAATTGGAAAAGATTCCTGTGCAATAATTTTCGTCACGAATGATGCTGTTAATTTTACGACCGTGACTTGTCAGTGGGCTTAGACAGAACTTTAAAAATGTTATGCCTGAGATCAGTATCATTTGATAGCGTAGGCTTCATTTCAAACTCATTAAATCTGTATGATTCAGTCTTGACTGAAGTCATAATACGAAATCAGCCTAAAAACTTTTTTCTTTTAGGCCAACACTCAGGATATGACTCCTATTCATGCAGTGCATTGTGTGGCAATACAGGAAAGATAATTTATGGTAGTGTGCGACAAGTTCCTTATTTTTTTCGAGAATTGTTTTTTTTTTAATAATTCAACTTTTTTTAAGTCGCCGTAGTCTAGTAGTTAGTGTGTTGGCTTATTAGACGTAAAGCCAGGGTTCGAGCCCCAGGTCAGACATCAAGACAAAATACCAAAAGCATTTCTTCGGCGACTTCTTCTCAGCAGATTTCTGGCAAAAATCTCTGAGAGTAAATAAAATTGCCATGAAAAAGTTTCTCAAAAAAAAATCTGTCGTTCGGAGTCGACTTTAAACTGTAGGGCCCACCACTCATGTATAAAATTAACACACACAACATAAGTGGTGTGAGAAACTAGGACGTTGTACAATGGGTCAATTCGACCTCCGGCTACTGTACTTGTCTTAATTGACAAGTACACGTCCTCTAACCTATCCTAACCTAATAATTCAACTTTCTTTTTTCTGGTGGTTTGAACCACCAGCTTTTATGTCATAAGCCAACATACTACCAACCTGACTTCGGTGACTTCTAGGGCTTCTAAAACCGTCTGCAATATCTGTTTGCCACAAAGCATTTCCCCAACTTTATTATTTATTTGCTGTTCAGCAGTTTCATTAAAACAGTTTTTGTTTTTTCACAACTAAGCAAGTGATTGATCTAACGATTACAGACTAGGATGTTAATGTTACCACTGTCGTTATCAAGAACTCAAGGTCTCTAAGAAAATATATTGGATTATTATATTGGACGTAGTGGTAAGAAGTAGTCTAGTAGGTAGTGGGTTGGTTTATTATACGCGCGGCCACGGTCCAAACAAAAATATTTCTTCGGTGACTATCTTTCATCAGATTTATGTCAAAAATTCTGAGAGTAAATTGCCATGAAAAATTTATCAAAAATCTGTCGTCCGGAGTCGACTTTAAACTGTAGGTCGCGCCACTTATGTATAAGATTAGCACACACACCATATAATATATGATAAGCTAGGTCGTAATCCTGACTTAAGGATTGCGATGACTAATTATGTATGTATGTATTGGTAAGAACTCTTATTCATTTTGATTCACAAGACTTAAAGCTGCCTAACATTCCTATGACATTCATGGTTGATGTTATCATCTCTTTGTGGTCAGCGTGCTTTCTGCAAAAATATTTAATCATGATTTATAAATTATGATGCAAAGTTTCATTGTTTTCTTGTGGTATACCCTAATTGAACAAAATATCTCCTCCTTGTTTTTATTACAAAAAAATATTTTTAAATACTCTACACGTAGCGTAGAGCCATGAATGAATAAAATTTGAAATGAATATTTTTTTTTAATTATTCTACTCGAATTTGTTGTTAATTTGATTATACAATGCGTAAATAAAAAAATATGTTTATTTTAAATTTTATTATTTTGTATTCCATTAATTTAATAATATTTTATCATCATTTCAGATTCTCTTTTGTTCTTTAAACAACACAGTTTAAAAGACAAAAGCATTGTTTAATAAATTCATTAAACAGCGTATTTGAAGCATAAAATTGTGCAACTAAAACAACAGCAAAAAGGTATTTATTTATTTTCTTTTAAAAGATTATTTTATTTACTTTTTATTTATTTATTAAAAAATGTATAAATATTTGCCATCAGCATTTAGACAACGTGCTTATAAGTGTTTGGATTTTTATTTCCAAAAATTTTAATTCAATTGCTTTGCAAAAATTATTTTTAATCCCAAAAATCTTTAGTGAATCACGCACGTTTTTAAAAATAAATTAAATTTCAACAGGTTGTAGGTACCAGGACAACAGAAACTACTTTTAAAATGATGAAAATCAGGACAGAAAATACAGAGCAGAATGGGAATGTTGTCTTCGAGTGCTAACAGTTTCGTAAATGAAAAAATTTTCTGCAATTTGGTATAAAGCTAGAAAGCATTCGATTTGTTTGACAGTTTTTTGAGTTGATTATTATATTATTATATTAAGCCACGTCATGTCTATAATCGTCGAAGCTACTAATGGCTGTAAAGTATAAACTAAAGAAGTCAACTCATAGATACCTGTTGATGTAGACTCAGCTGATTTTTCTTTTCTATTGATGGTTGTCTTGAAGGGCTGCCTAAGTATTGCGACCATACTCCCCTTAAACTTAATGGGATGTCCCTATAACGTCTATTCCAAGCCTATTGATCTGACAAATTTCAGAATGCTAATCAGTGTCAATAATAACCATTCCCCGCCTAGCGCGTGATAAAAGCACTCAAGTGTTTTTTTTTCTGGGATGCATTAAAAAATATTGTCTTGATGGCAAAAGCCAAATTTGCAGAAATTCTTTGCGTCATCATTTAAAGCGGTTTTTAGATTGTACGACGTTGAGCCTGAGG
This sequence comes from Sarcophaga subvicina, assembly GCA_936449025.2. NCBI lineage: Eukaryota > Metazoa > Arthropoda > Insecta > Diptera > Sarcophagidae > Sarcophaga > Sarcophaga subvicina. The sequence goes on from OW388084.2 coordinate 30,523,301, forward strand.
ATTAACTCAGACACGACCATAATCTTACCATTTTCAAGAAAATGAAAACTTCCTAAAGGACTTGCACTTGTCAGTTGAGACAAGTACAGTACCTGGAGGTCCAGTTGACCCATTGTACAACGTCCTAAAGGGGACAGGATAATAGGGGAGATAGGGAAAAAGGATAAGAAGTAGGAAAGGGAGGATGAGGAAGCAGAGGAATTACATAGACTAAATTCTAAACACACAAGAGAGCGAGACTACACTCTTGAAATCTAGCACTTCTCAACCAGCCCAAACTAATGATGAATGTAGGGAGAGCCTGGATGTCGGCTCTCGACACAGAATTCAAACCCTCAAAGAAGCCCCTGCCAATTATCTTCAACCTCAACCGACTAAGGACTGGACAGTTACAGAGGAGGTGTTCGATGGTCTCCAACTCCTCCTCATCGCAACATACCCTGCTATAGTCCGGCTCCGATTTGTTTCAGATCCTTGTCAGCGATCTAAATTGGCAGTGCCCCGTAAATAACTAACCTTAAGATGGACTTATCCAAGCCAAGCAGCTACCCTGTTCTTTCACTGTCTATAGCAGGCCACAGATACCTAGAAACATAACAATCCGATCAATTCCCCCAACGCCTCTGCTCTTCCCCCTGACTCATCCATTGATTCCAATGGATATTGAAATGAAATGAATACTCGATCTTGGCTGAGAATATTCGACTCTGGGGATATAATCCAATAATTATGCCCTGAATTTATACCATTATAAGTCGCCGTAGTCTAGTAAATAGTATGTTGTCTTATTAGCCGTAAGGGCACGGTTCGAACTTCAGTTCAGACATCTCCAACAGAACGAAATATGAAAAAATATATCTTCGGCGACTTCTTTTCAGCAGATTTCTTGCAAAAACTCGGAGAGTAAATAAAATTTGACCTGAAAAGTTTCTTAAACAAAATTTGGCATTCGAAGTCGCCCCTCATGTATAAAATTAATACAACCAACATAAATGGTGTGAGAAACTAGGTCGTAATCCTGACTGAAGGGCTGTAATGACCAATTATGTATGCATGTGCTTTAAAGAATAACTGGAACTTGATCCTAACGCCCGCAACTTTTATGAAATACTTGTATTTCTTGTTTGGCACACGATTGGCTGACGATTGACGATGGGCTATTGCACAATGCATTGCAATTGTATTTAAATTCAGCTTCTAGCCTCAGAATTTATAATGTAGGGGTCACATTCAAATGTCCTGACTTTCTCCTTTGAAACTTATTTTGCTATTTCCACACACAGATGAGAAAGAATGGAAAGAATATGAAGTCTGTTCGCCTTTGGTTTTCGCAGTTAATTGAGTATGTAATGAATACGTGGCATGATATGATTTTAAGGACATGATATTATTATTAATTGACACGTTAAAGATGTTGCAGAGGATTGGTGGTAATAAACAAAAATTTTTTTTACAGTTAATCAGAAATTAATTAAAAATCATGGAGCACTTCATATACAATACTTATGGAAAAACAATTTATTAAATTTTTGATTGTGATTTCTATAAAGCTAGTGCTACCCTTATGACCACTTCTGTATCGTATATTGATAACCGATGCCTCTCACTTTCTATAACAAATGAAATAGATTTAGTCCAGTAATAATTGCATTTAATTTCGTTTATTTAATGAAAAAATATTTGAAAAAGTTCATTACGAAATCAAAATATCTACGTACGTATTTAAAATGTATTTCAAATATGTAACATGAAATAAAATATTGACAGTAGCAATACACTGACTGATAAACAAAACAAAAATACTTCACATATATTTACTTATGCAGTCAACAGTAAATAAAATAAATTTCATTTGCACTTCAACTAATAAAAATTTAATTGGAAATGAAAAATTACAACAACAACAACACCTACTACCTAAGTAACTAGAGAGTGAAATTGTTTAAATTGAAAACGAATTGAAATCAAATGAAAATGAAATCAAATTTTCGCATACGTATGAAAAATGAATGAAATTTTACTTCTCATTGAACATTCAATGACTTTTTAAGCCCTTTTTTTCAAAAATATTACTGAAAATTATTTAGTTTGTTGCAAAAATAACTAATTGTTGTTGCTGTTGGCAATATTGTAATGGTTTTTCATATTACTGCTCTTGTTGTTGTTATTGTTGGCAGTGGTGTAAATTTGTTATAAATGTGCGATGATTCGTTATTAATTTATGGCAACTTTTTTTCTGTTTTATTAGATTAAAATAAAAGCACACACAGTAATAACAACAACAACAACAAAAATGAAGCAGAAATAATTATTCAACTTGAGTTCGTGGAAAAACAAAAGTTGGCCTGTAATAAAATTAATTAAATTTGTAACAACACTCCCTCTAATGATGGGATTATAGAGAGAAATAGGAAGGGAAAATTCCCATAAGGGTAGTGATTTGTTAAATAAGTTTTATGACATGAAAATAACATAATGATCTGAGGATAAGTTAGGATTTTATGATAATAATAATAATTAAAACGTTCGTTAAGCGCTAAATTTACTTTACTTTACTTTACTTTACTTTACTTTACTTTATTTTACTTTACTTTACTTTACTTTACTTTACTTAACTTTACTTTACTTTACTTTACTTTACTTTACTTTACTTTACTTTACTTTACTGTACTTTATTTTACTTTAGTTTATTTTACTTTACTTTACCTTACTTTACTTTACTTTATTTTACTTTACAAAAAATTGTGGCCTTAATTAGAAATCAATACTGATATTTACATATGGGTACAGAAGATTTTACGCCGACAAAATCTTCATTTCCTTGAGCTTGATGTTAAATTAAGACGAACCACTAACAAGGCAACGGTCGTCATATTATTAACAAATAAGAAGATCTTTTCTCATCGTCACTGGATTAACATGGTGAGCTTGAGGCAAACTCTATTCTGAATAAGTGTAACGTGCATCTACTGTGCCCTGTCAATAGACCCGTTACCAAGCTCAGGTTATTCGTGGATGGCCTGATGCATGAGTCATCTTCTTATCGAAATTTTTCAACAAAAGTTTTGATTGCCTTAAACTTGCTTGGTTAGAGTAAAAAATATGTCGTTCTCTATTTTTCCTTTCGTTAAGCATACCCTTTCAAACAGCCTCCGCCACTCTACAGAAGGGTTCTGGTCCAACAAAGAAACCTTAAAGATCTTCTGCTTGCTCATTGGCAAGAATTTTCACATGAGTTGGCACAAAGCAGAGTAATCCTATTCACCAGAAAATCCCATATTATCCTCAATTTAACCTCATAAGGCTCAAAGGCTCAAGTGCTTGAATAGCAGCCTGACTGTCTGACAGTATAGCTATGTCCTATCTTTTGTATTTTCTATTCCAGTTGATTTGATCACATCTTTCGATGTTATAGAATATCGCTTGGAAGATATGCACGACTTTGCCCATGGGTTCGGAACATTTAATTCTAGGATTAAGTCTTCTACTCCTATCCCAGGATTCGTTCTGTAAAGGGGACAATTAAGAAAGGAAATGTCATTCAATCCCCTAATGAATTTCATGTTATATTTGTCTCCCATCATTATAAACATAGTCTTCAAAGCTGTGATCTTCACTACGATATGCAGCGGATTTAAATAAAACAGTGCATCCCCTGCAGCTGTTTCGCATTGTGGTTGTTATGTTCTGATTGCTTTGTTACGCTAGTCTCTGTTTCATGTGCAGCTAAATTTGAGCTGTTTTGCTATTCGTTGTACCTGCCCATAAGTTACAACCGGTCTGACCATCACGGTATTCATCAAAATCATATATCCTGCAATCTTGTTATTGCAGCATTCCTTATATTAGATAGTTCGCTGAAGGATGTTAAAAAATAAGAGATTAAAAACCACCGCCTTTTAATAAGAAGGGCAGGGAACTGACACATGAAATGAAGTATTGCTCTTTCCTTCTTCCCACAGAACCTGCAGAAATCACTTAAGGATAGAAGTGGGTAGTGTATAGCAGAGTCCAGCAATGTTGCAGATACTCTCTTGCTGCTAACGAGGTTGATCTCTCTTTAAAACAAATGGATAATATAAAATTGGCAATCGGAATACCTATGTCCTGTAATATGTCGGAGATTGCAAGCTCCGTATCGACCTGACCAGCAATGCAATTTCTAACCCCTATGTCCCCTCACAACGCGCCGCTATGCATGCTCAAGTGTAATTTGGGAATCAAAGCTACCACTTCAAACTAACCTAATCCTATGTTCTGAAACCCATATAAACCATATTTCGTTTTGTTGGAGATGTCTGTGGTGGGCCACACGTCTAATAAGTCTACACTTTGCCTAGAAAGGCTACGGCGACTTCAGCACATGCGTATATATAATGACACGCCTGAGAATAATGGCACAGTGTTAGAAAGCCAAAAGACGCCAAGCTGCCTTTAACGCTTGGGAGATGTGTATCCTCTTCGACTATCCGCCAAAAAGACAGCAGCAATCCATGAAAAAGGGAAAAAATTTTAGTAGCCTTATGTAGAGTAGTATTAAACCAAGATATTTACGTTTCGGCGGTTACCCTAAATGTAATGACAGAGTGATTTTACATAGGAAGGCTCAAAACTAAAAAAAAAAAACGAAAAACAGTATAAAGCCACTTAACCAACGTTTGTTACTCTAGAAACTGAAATGCCGCGATATTACATAGCGAAACGCTGAAATAATAACAGAGACCTACGAACACATATGCTCTCAAGAAGAAAAAGGAGAAGGGCTGTAGTGACCAATTATGTATGTATATATATGTATGTAAATCCTATCACCACTAACTCTGTCTTGTGTATTAATTGAAGGTAAGAGAGGAGCGAATTTAGTGTAACGAATAATGCCTTAGTTGGAATGAAACCAAGAGCCTGATCACCAGGCAGACATTTGTGCACTCCATCAGTAGAAAGTGGTATTGATTTTCCACACTGCTTAACAAACATGTACACTGTTCACGTTGGTCACCCTACTTTTATGTTTAGATTTAAGTTTGTTAAAGTGTATAAACCACCCCTGTACTTACGTTTATAATATTGTGAATTATGAAGTATAAACGAAAAGAAATCACTACAAGATTCACCCTCGAATCTTAAGGTACGTTTTGTATACAAATAAATAATATTTAATTACCTTGGAAACTAATGCTTCTGTATTTTTATTTACCCGTATTCTCGCGAAATATTTTATTTTATTATTCCCCGCTCACTCCCACATTTTGGTCCTTCGAGCCAGATAAAAACCAGCGACTGGTTTGACCACTTTCGTGGGTTTATTACAGAAAATTCCCGAATGAAAATACCCAAGAATTGAATAAATCATGGTTCAGTTCACCATCCAATTTCCATTATTTAAAAAATAATTACGTTTTGTAAGATATATTAATATTGTGTATGTATATTTGCATGTATGTATGTTACTCACCAATTTCTTAATAATTTATTTCAGATAAGATTCAGTCCAATTACTTAATTTTAAGCTGAAAATAAAAACGAAAACTTATTATTATTTTAACAGAATTGCATTAATAAGTATTATTTATTAATTTTTATCCTGAATATCTTTAGTTTGTCTTGAATCTTAAATTGTTCTCAAAGTTCGTACCGATAAGTATAATAAATCTACTCTGCCATAATAAATATGCAGTCCTTGATATCTGATAATACGATGCCATCAATACAAAAACATTATTCTTAATTTTTAACATGTCCTTTTAATAATAAGATGTACTTAAAATCATTTCATGCCACAAACAAATAATTTCACATACTCATTAAATACTCAATTAACTGGGAAAACAAAAGGCGAAAAAATCATCACCTTCTTTCCATTCTTTCCTATCCATTTTACATTATATAAGTGGCTCATATATAAGTTTGTTTAAGCGTAACAGACAATATTGATGCATAAGAATCCTGTATTATACGAGAATAAAAGATCCTTTCAAACTACGTATGTAAGTGTGACGAAATAATAAAAACATGTCGAACAAAAGAAGATGAACGGAAAAAAATATTTTTTTTGTAATAATTATGGCTGTATGATATCACAATAATAATGACAGCATAATGATAATGATGAAATCATTAGAATACAATATGTTTCAGTGTTATTGACATACAATATGTGAAATTAAGATTAATTTTCATTATCTTTACATCATAGTTAACTAAGGGAGAAGAGAAAATTATTAGAATTTCTTTTTTTCTGTCAATGTCATCATAATTTGAATAAGATTTTGTTGTTGCCAGACATCTCGAATAAAACGAAATCTAAAATAATATTGCTTCGGGAGAGTAGAACAAAATTGCCATGAAAAGTTTCTAAACTGTAGGTCCCGCCACTTATGTACAAAATTAACACACACAACATGAGTGGTGCAAGAAGCTAGGTTGTAATCCTGACTAGGTTGTAATCCTGACTTATAATTTAATTTATTTTTAAAAATTATTGAAATTAGTGTCTACAAACGCAGTCTTAGTTATTGTAAAGGTATATCATACGGGATATAAAACATGAAAGTATGATCATAAACCCAGAAAAATTACGTTCGAATACGAAAAATGATAAACAATTGTTCAATCCATGACATTCTGAATTAAAAGCGACTTCATTCGTTCATCAAATGTTCATAAAAGGAATTCAAGGCCTGAACAAGCACGTCCTAATGCATTAAATATTCAGCAATTATTCCTTTCATGGGTGCAATTCGAATATCGATTTTATACCTCCAACTACACCGAATCGATGGAGTTTCCACACATCAGGTAGCCTACCGAAAGTTGTATAGGAATAAATTACGTACATACATACATAATTGATCATTATAATCGTTCAGTAAGGATTACAACCTAGCTTCTCGCACCACTTTTGTTGTGCGCGTTAATTTTATACAAGAGTAGCGAGACATACAGTTTAAAGTTGACTCCGAACGCTAGATTTTTTTGAGAAACTTTTTCATGGTAATTTTATTTCCTCCTAAAGTTTTTGCCAGAAAACCACTGAGAGGATGTTGCCCAAGAAATATTCTTTCATTTTTCGTTTTGTTGGAGATGTCTGTCCTGAGGTTTTGAACCGTGGCCTCACGTCTAACAAGGCAGCACATTACCTACTAGACAACGGCTACAACTCGGACGGCTATAGCGTTCAAGAATGTTGTTCAACGAAATTAAGGTTCTCTTTGAGAAACGTACGAGGCACTTCTCCCTTTTTACAATCGCCATAATCATCCTACCAAACACAGGTTCAATAAATGATCGACCAACACTTGATCTCCAATGAAACACAAGATCTGTCGCAAAAACATTGCCGCTGCCAGTGAGATAATCCCGGGAGAATTCTTGGCAGTCGATTTCGCATTGCTCAGAATAATTCGACTTCGCCGAACATTGCTTTGTGACTTGGGCCAACTTCCGTACAAAATTCAACTGAACTAGGAACTAAAAGTACACAAGCACAGACGATGAATGGGCTCAGGAGCTCTTGTTAACTGATTCTAATTTTCATTGAAAGATCATCTTCAGCAATGAGACTTCTTACTGGATGAATAGTTTGGTGAACGAACAAAATTTTTAAATTTGAAACGACACCAACCCCTATGACATCTAAGAGCACCTAATGCATCCCGGAAAAGGCATAGTTTGGTATGGATTTTGGACTGGTGGCATCATATACGCAGAATCATTACATGCCACACAAATCCTGTCACATGGGATATTCTGCACGAGCGATTTGGAGATCTGATCATCTCACGTTGAAGGGATATGAACTGGCGACTGTGACATCATTAGACATTTTCTTGTGGGGGTTTTCGTACATCGCAGCTGTGTACAAATAAGCCATAGCAGATGCTTTCCATCCAGAGAAGCCGTGAAGGACCTTTGAACAATATTATATTCCTCGCATAATGGCTTAACTAAGTCTTTCAAAAGAATATAAAATTTCGTAAATATCTCACAAATATACATACATACATCCATACATACATACATACATACATCCATATATCCATGCATACTTACATACATACATACATACATACATACATACATCCATACATACATACATACATACATACATACATACATACATACATACATATGTACATATGTACATAATTGGTCATTACAACCCTTTAGTCAGGAATGGGAAATAGCTTCTCTCACCAATTATGTTGTGTATGTTAATTTCATACATGAGTGACGGAACATTCAGTTTAAAGTCGACTCCGAACGACAGATTTATTATTTACTCTCAGAAAATCTCTACTAAGAAGTCGCCGGAAGAAAACGTTTTTCCTATTTCGTTAAGTTTGAGATGTTTGAGCAGGAGTTTGAATCGTGGCCTCACATCCAATAAGTCACGTTAATACTTAATAGACTACGGCGGCTTCAATTGGCCAATTCACACAAGCCGTTGTATCGTTGTATTCATTGTATAGTTGGAAGAACATACAACAGTGTATGACTGTTGTTGATATTTTTCATATAAAAATCCGATACACTCATACACATTTTTCCCATATGCTTTTAAAAGTTGTATTGGTTTCGTGCTATCAAATTGTTTGAATGCCGCGATATACACAATACAGCATAGCATTGAGCGTTCACAAACAAACAAATGTATTCAATACAACATACACGATACAAAGTCGTGTGAATTGCCCAAATATCCCAAACACACTTTGTTTTATTTAAATTTAAAGATACGATATGTTTGTATGTATGTATTGTACGTATATCATATGAACGGTGTGCGTTATCAGCTTTGTTTTTCGTATTGTTTGTAACAAATAATAGGTTTTATGGGCCACAAATTATAATTTGTTTGTCTTAATAACAAAAATTTTCCTTCGGTTAGGCATTATATGTGTTTTTCTTAGGAAAATCTAGAATCCAATACAATAATAGATGCCCTATCATTTGTTAGCGTAGCGTAGCATATGCCAACCACAATTATGTTGAACAATATTTATTTGGGCATATAATTGATTTGTTTGGGAGGCTTGTTTGTAATCCTTGCCAAAGGGTTGGAAAAGGCCAATAATGTCTATGTACGAGATGTCTGTACATCATTTTGTTTCCATATTAAATTGTTTTTGTTTGGAATTCAATAATGAGGATCATATCATCTTTGTTAACATAAATGTAAATAATTAAAGAGAAATTTCAAATTATTTTTTAATTTTCAAGATGTTTAATTATAACTAAATACCAAATAAATTTCTTTTAAAATTGTGACCCCCTTGTGTATCAATATCAGCATCATCTGCATTTATTTTCTTTATTTATCTTGAATTTCCATACTGAACTCTCATATGACCTGATGATTTGGCATTACATTGTGTTGTATATTGTTGGCAATTATTTTTTAATAATTTCTTTTTTCTTGTGTATGATTTTGCAATTAATGTCAGTTTTAATAACAATTTTATGGCTGTTAATCGAATAACCCATTAACCGTATAAAAAAATCAATTGAAAACGTATGGCACATAAAGCTAGATAGTGTGGAGATACAAAAAAATGAACGAACTTTTGAACTCTCATTTGGAATCGTCCAATCAATAATAAAAATGGATTGAAATAAAAAACAAAAAAACGCATTAAATTACTGGGTATTTAAGAAAATTTAACACAAGGCATGTATGCCGTAGAGCAGCAACAGTAGAAGAAAGCTGCTAAAATATGGCAGATATTTTTGCTGTAATTTCTTCGTTAGAAAGTATGAAATTTACATCACAATTATGGTAGTGTGTTAGCTTATTAAACGTGAGGCCACGGTTCAAAGCCCAGGTCAGACAGCTCTAACAAAATGAAGTATGAAAAATATTTATTCGAAAACTTCTTCGCAACAGATTTCTAGCAGAGAGTAAATAAAATTGCCATGAAAAGCTTTCCAAATAATCCGTTCGGAATCGACTTGTGTTGAAAAGCATAAGTGATATGAGAAGCTAGGTCGTAATCCTCACTGAAGAGTTGTAATGACTAATTATATATTGTTACGAAAATTGAAATGGTGTTACATCGTTTAACATTAATATGATAAATAAAACCCACAAAAACAAAAACAATGGACTTGTTCACATTATCAACAAATAAACAAAAATATGGCAACAACATCAGTATAAAAAAGGGTAAACAAGTAAACAAAAAGCAACAACAGACATCACCAGAATAAATTTAAACAAAATACACAAACAACATTGAAACAACGATGTTTACATTTACGGGAATCGCGAGAAGGCGAAGCCTTCAAGATCATTCATCAGACGTAGCCATATAAAAGGCAATGCAAAGCAGACAATGGAATCAGTAAATTCAGTCAGTCATGAAGACACGTTGAGTGTGAAGAGAATAGTTGTGGTTTGAATATCTTCGTAATCTGTCGAACAATTGTTAGTGTTTACGCGGAAGAGTGTAAAGAAGAATAGCAAACAAAGCAAATGGTTGTTGTTTACATCAAGTTGTAAACAGTAAAATTGAACATAAATTTATTTTTATTTGCAATCTACGAGCTCACATTTTAAACGTTTTTAAAAGGTAAAAACTTAACAATATTATGGGGTTTTGGCAAAAAAGACTGAATAAATCACAACTAATTTGACAGTTGAAGTCGCTGTGGTCTAGTAGGTAGTGTGTTGGCTTATTAGACGTGAGGCTCGGTTCGAACCGCACGTCAGGCATCTCCAACAAAACGAAATATGAAAAATATTTTCTTCGGCGACTACCTCTCAGCGGAATTCTAGCAAAAACTCTGAGAGTAAATAAAATTGTCATGAAAAGTTTCTCAAAAATCTATCCTTCGGAGTCGACTTTAAACTGTAGATCCCACCGCTCATGTATAAAAAATTAACGCACACAACATAAGTGGTGTGAGAAACTTGGTCGTAATCCTGACTAAAGGCTTGTAATGACAAATTATGTATGTATGTTTGTAATTTGACAGTTGTAAGTTCAACAAGAAAGCCATTGTCAACTGTCAAAGTTCGGAAGTGCCTGTTGAAAGATGCGATACTAATATGTATAACAATACCTTAAAATATATTTACATACATTTGTATGTTATCACGTAGAAAGTATGTGAGTGTGTGCGTATTTACTTGAATTTGTTTTTACCATGAACCTGATTAATTAATTATCATTTTGATATTGTAAATAAAGTTTTCGTTACGTTATGTTCAAACATTGCAACCAAACAAACAAACGAAGTCAAGTTAATTACATAGTTTTACTGAGCATTTATGATTTCTACAGAAATTTCCTATAAAGATGCGATTATAGTTTTCGATAATGTCGTAAAGTTTACATTAATTTAAAATATTTTAACAAACACACTTCTATATATACATACATATACAGTAGTGTTGTAAACATATACTTTTACGTAACATATGTAAGTTTATTTATGCGCATAAGATATTTTCCAAAGCATCTTAAAGTTCAAATGTTTATGTCTGCCTCAAGGCAATATGCGATATGGAGTAACGCACGTTGTTTTATATATTAGTGAGGTAACATATTGTCGTGCAGTTCTTAGGTTAATAAGTGCCGTACAATACAAAAAAGATATTCTTTGTTCTCCTCTTCTTCGTTGTTACTGAAGCTATAGGTTAGGTTAGGATATGCATAGCGGATCTTCCTTAAAGGAAGAAGTTACAATTAGGCCAACACTCACATCCATTGTGATGCCATAATCAATATTCAAATCGGGAATCAAACATGCCCTAGAAGAAACCAACTCAAATCCGAAATACACCTTATTGCTGCATCAATCTCTATATCATATAGCGCGGTCAGGGATGTCAGAAAATGAAAAGTCAAAAAACTCCATATTTTTATGACAAGAGTAGGGCACTGACACAAGAGGTGAAAAACTGTCCCATTTGACGAAAACTTACCAAAGGAACCTTGGCATGTAAAAATCGTTTTATGTGTTGGATGGACATTGCGTTTACTAACAGGAGAGAGTCGGCTTCTCTTTTACCCACATGTGTCTAGTAGAGTCTAGCACGTATATTGCAAGTACTCTCCAACGATATTAAGCCTCCCTGGAAAACGGGGCTTAACTGAGGTTATATGAATACCTATGCCCTGTAGTCGCCGTGTTCCAGTAGGTAGTGTGTTGGCTTATTAGACGAAAAGACAGGGTTCGAACCCCAGGCCAGACATCAAAACAAAATACAAAAGTATTTCTTCGGCGACTTCCTCTCATCAGATTTCTGGCAAAAACTCTGAGAGTAAATAAAATTGCCATGAATATTGCCTACATAAACTGTAGGTTCCGTAATCCTGACTGAAGGGTTGTGATGGCCAATTATGTATGTATGTATGTATGTAAACTGTAGGTTCCGCCATTCATGTATAAAATTAACACACACAACATAAGTGGTGTGAGAAACTAGGTTGTAATCCTGACGGAAGGGTTGTAATGACCAATTATGTATGTATGTATGTATGCCCTGTAACATGTCGGAGATTGCGAGTTACGCACCAATCTGGCCAGCTCGTCAGCAACTCAATTTCAAACGATATTCGTATGTCCCGGAACCCACATAAAAGTTACCTTCGAATGATTCGAAGTTTACTTAAGAAATCTTCAGCATTCCAGGACTGACATTGAAAATACGATTGTTAGGGAATTATGTAATCGCAGCGTGGTTGTCAGATAAACCAAGAGACTTTCATGGAAAATCCCGTAAGCTAAGTTAAATTGCGCCGCTTTCAAAATGGCCATAAACTACACCCGGAGAGTACTTGTAGCGATCAGGCAACCCATAGGAAAGTTTAATATCAGAACCCTTAGTAAATATACTTCTACAGTCATGCTATGCACCTTGGCGTCATCGATAGTGATCTCAAGTGTCTTATTAGAAACTTTCAGATCTTTAGGCCAGAAGAAGAAGTCCTTGGGTAGAATTATAAAAAAAAAAATGTTTCATTTAGAAAGTTTTAAAGAAACATGGATGGGATTGAATGTGTATCTATGTTCAAATCAAATCAAAATAGCAACAGGATATAACTACAATGAGTCTTGCTGCCACCATCTCAGCCCTCTTATTAAATAGAAGATCGGAAGCTATAAAGCGCTATTGTCGCTTTCTGCCTAGATAGTTTCCCCTCTTGGATAAGAAAAGTTACTTTATGTGGAAACAACATCGTTCAAATGTTCTCCTCTCTCTAGGTGGAGCGAATTCGAAACAGTTTATTTGTACTAAATTGTGAATAAGAAAACTCCACAAGAAAATGTCTAACGAGGTTAGAGTGCTTCATACATAACACTCTTACTCAGGACCTCAAATAGCTTGTGGAGACTATCCAATATGGCATCCATGTGCGGCACGTAGTGACTCTCAAAAAATTGTGCACATTTGATACCACCAACCCAAATTCTACCAAACTGTGCCTTTTTCAGGATGCATTAGACGCTCTTAGATTTCATACGGATTGATGCCGTTCTCAATTCGATAATTTTGTTTGTTTGCGTACCTATTCATCCAGGAAAGGGTCTCATCGATGAAAAGTGATCTTTCAATGAAAATGAGAATCAATTATCTCTTGGATAAGGAAAGTTGAATTCCATTAAAGGATGGAAAGTTGAAAGTCAACAAATCCGTTTAACAAAGACTGCAACTTAAACAATACGATAGGCACCATTCATGGAGTACTCTAAGAGTATGCCAAGAGTTTCTACCACATTAAGCTTAACGAACAAAGTACTTTCATTTGAATAAAGTCTCTTTCGTTTTGTCTTATCTTGAGCCTCCTTATTCGGTTTTTGGTTGCGTAAACATTAAATATTTCACAATTTATTTGATTTTATTTATGGTTTTAGAAATTTGTCCATCATTAAATATTTGATTTAAAGACACACATACATGCGAAATAAGTCTAACAATGTAAATACACATGGATTCTTACACTTTATGAGTGTTATTTGAGCAGGATTAATAAACTTGATATTGTATGCCCCCAAAGAAGTGTTTTTCTTGCTCTGTATATAGAGTGCTGGCAACAAGATAACAAAGGCAACCATATGGAGTGATAAAAACCCAATAAGAGAGCAAGCATACATAGTTTAATGTTTTATACGGAAACCCTCAAGAGAGATTTTAAATAAAGTTTATAAAGGCGGATCATTAATTGCATCATCATTCATTAGAAATGTTGCCCTTTTTGTTGTTACACATTACATGGCTTACAGTTTTTAGTTTTTCATACACTAAATAACCGAAGGATATGTAAGGATGTTTTTTCCTTTTATAACTCAACTGTTTTCAATTTATTTTCATTTTGTTTACTAGGAAAACAGTTCCTCGGGACTGTTTATCTTTTTGGGTTGTCAATTGAAAGTTTTTCTTGCCTTTTTTATTTCCTTGCGATCCCATGAAAACAATGAAAAGGATAACGACAAAAAAGGACAACAAATTTAATCGCCTGAAATAAATGAAAACAAATCTTATAAGAGAATAACTTTATTTTATTGAATAAAAAAAGGGAAAATAATTGCAATCTTTCGTTTTGTAGGCCTCAGCAGAACATTTCTGTTTTGCCTATAAAAGTTAAATGAAGGCACTGTCAATGGCAGACACAGGAAAATTAAAATGTTGGGGGTATGGTAAATAAACTTGACCTTTACCTCTATTTAATTTTTTAGGGACTATAATGCCTGAAGCATAATATTGTATTTGAGTTTGAAATGAAATATTTTCCTTTTAAGACCCCCCCCCCCCCTTTTAAAAATGTTTAGAGAGAAGCAAATGTTATTAAAAATTAATTTGAGAAGCAATATCAGCGAGCATAAAGGAAATTTGGGTTCGAGGATGGAAACAAACTTCAAGAGGCAAAGATAACCTCCAATTAATTGAATTCTTATGGTCACATAACTAAAATTTTATTAAGGATTGTGAAGCAAATCAAACAAGTTTTTAAACAATTTTTATTTGCTGAAATTGTCGTTCGTGAAACGCTTATGATACCCAATAAAATTGAAATATTTAAGAAGCAGATCATAGCCCGAAATGCACAAGATTAAATACGTAAATATTCAATGAAAAATCACAAGGCAAATGGCAATGTCTATCCACGAATTGTGTGTATAAAAGGAAATCATCCAACATGATCTGTTACAACATAGCGAAACGATCAGTTCTTATATGAGACACAAACAAGTGTCTCCAGAAACTTATGCTTTTCATCAGTCAATAAAAAGTACGTAACTTTAAGTTTTCTACTCTTAATTTAATAATCCGTACTCACGATTTTTATCGCCCACGTGAGCCCACGGTTCAAACACGAGATCAAACATCTCCAACAATACAAAATATGAAAAAATATTTCTCCGGCAACTTCCTCTCAGCAGATTTTTGGTAAAAATTCTGTAAATAAATAAAAATTGCCGCGAAAGAGTTCTTAAAAACCTGTCGTTCGGGGTCAACTTTAAACTGTAGGTCCCGCCACTCATGTATAAAATTAAAACACACAACACAAGTGGCCTCAGGAACTAGGTCGTAATCCTGACTGAAGGGTTGTAATGACGAATATAATGCATGAATATAAAGCAGACTATACAGCTCTTTACAGTTCTTAGAAGATTGTGGAGCTTAAACATTTACTTTTCAGCCGGATTGCTTTCTAGTTGTTATAATGCAATGGGCTCAATATTCTCGCTGGACGCTGGACCTCCAATTACCTTGGAGGTAGGCAGGCATATGTTGAGTTAAGGGGACAAAAGTCCTCTCACAGGAGGATCACAGGGGGGAGTCCTGCCGCCTATCCTGTTTAACATCTACCTCACCTCACTCCCAACACCACCTCCAAACATCTCCTTGGTTTCTTACGCGGACGATTGTACGGTCTTTTCCTCGGGCGTTAACATCGACGAAGTCAGCTCCAACATAACGACCTACCTCTCGTCCTTGGTGGAATTTTTTCGTGAAAAAAAATTACGAATATCTGCACCAAAATCAACGGTGTCCCTCTTCACGACATGGACGAAGGAAGTAAGAATAACATTAAACGTCGCAGTGGAAGGAAACATCATTCCCTCAGTTAGGTACCCAAAGATCCTCGGGGTCATCTTCGACAACTTGCATGCGAATAACATCAACGCCAGCGTGAAGAGAAGAAACAAGGTCCTAAAGGCTCTGGCTGGCACCACATGGGGAATGGACAAGGAAACCATCCTCTCCACCTATAAGGCTATCAGACGGTCTCTCCTCAACTATGCTGCTCCAATCTGGACAACATTCCTGAGGGACACACAGTGGAGGGCACTACAGACGTCACAGAACAACGCCCTGCTAATAGCCACAGGATGCGTGACGATGACTAGTATAGACCATCTCCATGATGAAACGCAGATGCTGACGGTTAGAAGACACAACGAGCTGCTAACTAAACAATTCCTCATAGCCTGCTACCAACCTTCCCATCCAAACCACCACATAGTCTTGAATGATTCCCCTCCTTGCCGCATAAGACAAGACCTCACTATCTACAACTTAGACATTGTCCACCTCATACCCTCAATAACTGACACACTGTCCGTCAGGGAGGCACAAAATACCCTTCATAGTACCATCGTCGCGACGGCCAGAGACCAGCTCAGCCATAATAAGGTTATTAATCGGCACCCACCACCCATAGCCGATTCGGAAAGCAGCTTCCAAGAGTCACGAGAACTATTCTGGCCCAGCTCAGATCAGTATGGTCGAACTTCCTGAATAGCTACAGTGCTAGGATTATCCCGGGAACCCAGCATAGCTGCCCATTGTGCAACCAGACACCACACGATACGGTGCACATTTTTAGCAGCCCTACGGCCAGTAGACCTATGGCTGAACCCTACGACGACAGCTGACTTTCTCGGACTACCTACCACATGACGTTGACAACACACACATACAACCAACAACAACAATCCCATCTCCAATCCACCCCATCCCCACCAAATTACACGGCACACAACCAATAGAACACATAAACTAAAATTACAATCCATCTTCATATTACATACAGGGAAAAGCTTCCGGAGACAACAGCCGAACTGTTACAACAACATTCCTTCATGGTAATGAAGATGGTCGCCGTAGCCAAGTAGCTAGTGTGTTAGATGTAAGGCCACGGTCAAGCCCCTGGTCAGACATCTCGAAGAAAACGAAATATTTTCTTCGGAAACTGAATCTCAGCAGATTTCTGGCAAAAACTCTGAGCGTAAATAAAATTGCCATGAAATTTTTTTAAAAAAATCTGTCGTTTGGAATCAATATAAGCTGTGGGTCCCGCTAGGCACTATGTATAAAATTAACACCCCCAACATAAGTGGTGTGATAAGCTAGGTTGTCATCCTGACTGAATGGTTGTAATTACAAATTATGTATGTACGAATGTATTATAGCATCTCTGATGACTCTCTAACACTTTACTGCACTTGACTGAGAACTGTGAACGTATGACAACGTAATGATAACGTTGATTAAAAAACATTGAGCAGCTTAAAAACAGTTTTATGTTCCACAAATGCGCCCCCAACTATTTACCAACCACATACAAAAATACAAAATAAAAATCTACAATAGAATCAAAAGTCTTAATTTAATTAAATCGGAATTAAATCTTCAAACTTTTCCAACTAAAATTCAAATTGTTTGATACTGCGTTGTACTAAATATTAACGAACAAAAAAACTATATGAGCAGCACGTGGCCACATCATATTCCATCTGTTATTTAAACAAATTATTTAAATTTTAATAGAAAAATATGTTTATCTGTGTTCTTTCTTTTTTATGCTGTGTATGGCAAACAAATTTTTGAGTCAACAATATTAGGCATATGAGTTTTGTTAGCTTGCGTTCACTTGATTCTGTTATAATCCAAATCATATCCTTTATATTGAGGACATATTATTTTATTTCAATTTCGTTATGTGTACGTCTATGATTTTATGATTATTGTTCTCGTTATTTTGCTTTTGTTGTTTTGAAAATCATTGTGTAGAATGAAAAGTTTATTTTTTGATGTTTGCCAATGCCAACCGCCCTTGCCATTGAATGAATGTATTCAACGAAATAAATGTCTATTTCCCTTTCTCTCTATCTGCATCTCCTTTCTCTATAACTACAAACATAATTCAATTTCTCTGTTAATTTTGGAAATTGAATACTTTTGAATCAGGCAGACTGAAAGGCAGATCCTTAATTTTATGCTTAACAGAGTATACAATGAATAGCTGATGTTACAAACGACAGACACATGCCAGTATATATGTATGTATGCACATACTTACATATATCGTTACGACAACCAAAAACTAATCAAACAACAACAACACATTGTACACAAACAACATCATGAAAAAGTACAAGAAGTGAAATCAAAACAAACTAAGCACAGCAAAAAGTAACAACATAAACAAGACAAAAACAAAACATACACATCGTAAGGTAAAAAGGAATACAAAAATGAGAACAAAACGAAGGTCAATAATGAATGAATCAGATTTAATAGAACGATCGTGATGCTGCCAGACTAAATTCAGGCCGTATAAATAGAGCGAAGAACAACGCTGCCAGTTTACAGTGATGAGTAGTAAGTCGTCAGTAGGAGACTGGGTCGTTAAGCAGCACAGTGGTTTTGAACACTGAACGATTGATTTTTGTTAATAAGGATCGTAAATTAAATTTATAGCGCGAGGGAGAATGCAATGGAGAGAGATAAAAAAGCGATCGTAGCGTTATACATGATAAAGAAGGCCGTTGAAAAGATTTAAATTTGTCATCACCTACTCAAGCTATCGGGCTGCTGAATCTTTATTGATTTCCATCTACCAGGTGTTAATATCAGGCATCTTATATACTAAATGACACAGCATGCATGCAGATAGCTGTCCTGATCATACTAGCCCTCTGCTTTACTCACAATAAATCCTTATTTTCTATACTCTAACTATCCTCTAACTGCATATGTCCTAAAGCAGATTGCTTAACTGGTAACAGTAAAGCTAAATGCTGCGAAATCCTGGCTCCAACCGGGAATATCGACGCTCTGTAATACTTGGAAGCCACAGGAAAATTCGAAGCTCCAAAGTATACCTTGTATTTGTTATAGAAATTGGATTGGATGTTATATTTCCAACTACGGACTTCTCGTTGAATAAGTAGGGAATTCCCGGTAGGTTTATATAATAATTTAAAACGCCTTGCAACATGGATACCATGTGTTCAGATATTAGACTTTCATATTGACTGCCTTACTACATACATACATAATTGGTCATTACAACCCTTCAGTCAGGATAACCACCTAGCTTCTCACAACATTTATGTCGTGTGTGCTAATTTTATACATAAGTCGAGGAACCTACAGTTTAAAGTCGACTCCGAACGACAGATTTTTGAGAAACTTTTCATGGAAATTTTATTTACTCTCCAGAGTTTTTGCCAGAAATCTGCTGAGAGGAAGTCGCCAAAGAAATATTTTTGCATATTTCGTTTATTTGGCCTGGGATTTGAACCGAGGCGTCATGTCTAATAAGCCAACACACTACCTACTAGACCACGGCGGCTTCAATCTACATCTCTTCATATCTACATACATACCAGAGATCAGCAATGAGCATTCAAAAAAGATTCGAATCATACTTATAATTTCTGATACTTATACGCACTCATACTTATTTTAATATCATACCCATACTACTCATATTCAAAGTTTGAAGTACTCATCGTACTCATACTTACCAATACGCATGATGTTGTTGATTTCGACTCTACTGTACTCAACATTTACAAGAATCACAAAATAAGTATGATTCGCTTACGAACACTACAATACTCACTAGAAGGTTGTGTGTTTGCTTTGCTCGCTGTCTTTGTCTTTTTGTTTCTTTTTTTTGTCGTAAACCATTTCTGAGCATTTTTCTAAATTTAGGAGTCTGAATGAGTAGGCTTATGAAGCAAACATATTTCGAATGTTATGAGTTTAATGTCGACGTTGTACGCATACTCTTTCCAACCTGTACTGAATACGAATGAAGCAGAGTAGTTGAATTTTAATACTGTTGACTCACTCATACTCAAAATTTCATGAGTACTTATGAGTAGCGAAAAAACGATTCCTTGCTGATCTCTGATACATACATACATAATTAGTCATTCAGTCCTGACTACGGCCAAGCTTCTCACACTACTTATGTTGTGTGTCTTAATTTTATACGTGATTGATGGGACCTACGATTTAAGGTCGACTCCGAACGACAGATTTTTAAAAAAACTTCTCACCACAATTGTAATTTACCCTCAGAGTTTTTACAGAAAACTGTTGAGAGGAAAGTCGCTTAAAAAATATTTCATATTTCGTGTTTGTTGGAGATGTCTGGCCTGTGGTAATTAGCCGACACACTTCATGCTAGACTATGGAGACTACTCAAACACTCAACATAACTTTGTGTCCTTCAAATTCGACTTTGGAATCGTATAAGGAGGAGCGCTGATACGTTTTTCCATAATTTATAATTTATTTAGTATTTATTTAAAAGAAATAAGCAAACAATTATTTCTTAGTGCTATCCATTGATAACAATGCTACACATACCTCCATTGACAAAATAATCAACGGATACTTTTTACATTACCCAATATCTCCAGCAATAGCTTTGAATATGAATTAATTTTTGAGGTTTTCTGCCTGATAATTTCAACCATTACAAGCATTTACAAATTGTTATAAAATAATTTAGATTTTAGCCAATGAATAAAATTTATTCAAACGAAACGTAGATATTTGTGGTGCCATAAATCAGCATTCCATTGAAGTTTATTATGAACATTTCGATTAGTTTTTGAGTTTGGTTTTCGGTATTGGGATACTGTAAAGAACGAAAAAAAAAAAATGTTTATAAAAACACTGAGAAAAATATAAATTTTTATAAAACTTGGCTTGAAACAGTTTCTTAACCTTCAATTGTCAAATAAAACAGAAATTGGCGTCCGTTTTTAAGTAGAGACTTAACAGAGACTGAACAAACTCCCACTGTTAGTGAATGTATGAAATAACTCTACTCTTTGTTGCTCTCTCTCTGTATTTAACACAGTTTTATTCTGTTGTTGCTGTTTTTCTTTTTTTGCAATTTTGCAAAACAAACAAAAGTACGGTGTCTCCGCATATAAACAAAAACATTCCCACACCATAAAAATAAAACTGAAAGAAAACTTGGAAAAAATAATGTGAGTGTATGAAAGAAAACAAAAAAACAAAAAACAATAACAATAGAAGTGTTTATAAAAAGAAAAACTATAAAGAGAAAACACATAAAAAAGCAAAATAGAAACAAAAAAAATTTCAAATGAAAACAAAGAAAAGAAATGCCATAAATAAACAAAACAAAACTCACACACACTCCCAAACCCGTTGCCATATAATACATTTACGAACACTAACAAAGGTTAATCACCTCCAGAGGCGGCCATTAAAAATAAAAAAATTCAAACACTAGAACAACTTTAACGACAACTAAAGAACAAAAATAGAAAACAACAACATTAAATCTGCATGAATCTGAGGGGGGCTTTTAAACATGTATATTAAAGCACAAACACACATTCAAATACACATATACGAGTATATACACATTTATTTACACATTTATAGGCTTACACAAATATGCTCTCTTTTATTTATTAGCCGACATGCATACACTTTTACACGGTTTTATTGAAAATATCTGCCATCAAATATTTTATTTAAGCTCCATTTGAGTAATTTTTTTCTTTATAATTTTTCATCTCTCTTGCTCTACTGTGCCATAAAAACCGGGATAGTGATTGTAACGAAATTTTTTCTATCTCGCGCTATCATTCTGGTACTTTTACAGGCGCTTCTAACTTAACACGTCGATAAATATTTCATTCCCTCTCTCTCTCTCTCTCTCTGCATTCAATTTTTTATGTTTTTATAACAAAAATCATTCCTTTTTTATTTACGATTACGTTTGTTAAAGCTGTTGCTTTGAAAAAAATATTTAATTCACTTAAATCTGATTGAAAAGAAAGAAAAAAACTTAAATAATAGTAAACGTGAAAGATTTCAGGGAAAAAAACTGAGAGAGAGCCAATAAAATCAAATGATTTATGGCAACGTAAAAAATAGAAATTCCTTCAAACTTAAAAGTCTTTACAACCATGGTGATAAATTTCGCCAATTTCGAATAGACACCTAGGGATATTGAATACCTAGGAAAAGTTAGACAATTGACTTGATAAGTCTTCATAAGACTGTGGCTTTGATTTCCAATTTCTGTCTTTACTTAACAGGACATTATAGCTTTTTACACAGTATTACCACCTAGTAACTTACACCACCCATGCTGAGTATGTTAATTTATTCATTAGTGTCTGGACCTACCGTTTAAAGTAGACTTTAAACAACAGATTTTTAAGAATCTTTTCATTGCAATTTTATTTACCCTCAACGATTTTTACCAGAGGCAGGGTTTTGAACTCACGAGCTACAGTCTAGTAAGCCAACACACTTCTTAAAAAACTACGGCGACTTTACCATATACATATATCGCTGTAATTCCTCTTATAGGTACAATAATAGCCGCTTATCTACATACTTCTTGAAATTGATGAAATACACAGGGTCACAAAAGTATACATACGGTTAACAAATTTCCAAAATTTTTTAACCAATCCGTTTTCGTTGACAACTTTTTTTTTTGTTTGACAACTTTCTCTATGCAGGCCCTGTGCAGGCCCACAAAAGTAAATACACATACGATTAACAAATTTCACAAATTTCTGAACCAATGCAAAAGACCGTCTTAAAATCGAGGAAAGTTGTCAGACAATTATAAAGATTTTCAATGAAAACGGATTGGTTAAAAAATTTCTGAAATTTGTTAACCTTATCTATACTTTTGTGGCTGAGTATATATACATACACACATAATTACACATCTTATTACAACCGTTCAGTCAGGATTACGACCTAGCCTTACACACCACTTATGTTGTGTGTGTTAATTTTACACATGAGTGGTGGGGCCTACAGTTTAAAGTCCAATCCGAACGACAGATTTTTAAGAAACTTTTTCGTGGCAATTTTATTTACTCAGAGTTTTTGCCAGAAATCTGCTGAGAGGCATTCGCCGATGGAATATATTTTTTATTTTTCATTCTGCTGAAAATGTCTGTCCTCGTGGAGAAATCGTGGCGTCATGTCTAATAAGCCAATACTTTACTTACTAGATTACGGCGACTTCATCTCATGATATCGAAATCAAAATTTTTTAGTTGTCCACCACAGCAATGGTCACTTAGTTTGTCTTTGAAGTCGCCGTAGTCTAGTAGGTAGTATGTTGGCCTATTAGACGTAAAGTCAGGGTTCGAGCCCCAGCCCAGACATCAAGACAAAATACAAAAAGTATTTCTTCGGCGACTTCCTCTCTCAGCAGATCTCTGGCAAAAAACTGTGAGAGCAAATAAAATTGCCATGAAAAAGTTTCTCAAACATCAGGAAGAAGGATCACAAATCTGGTAACTCGCCCAATGTTAAAACTCTTGTGGTATCAAATTGTTCTCAACAATTTAGTCAATTCACACAAGCCGTTGTATCGTTGTATTCATTGTATTGTTGGACGAATATACAACAGTGTATGCTTGTTGTTCATAATTTTCATGTCAAAATCGGATACACTTATACACATTTTTTTTCATGTTTTAAAAGTTGTATTTGTTTCTTGCTATCAAATTGTTTGAATGCCAAAAATTATGAAGAAGAATAGAAATCCAAAGTGACAACAGAAGTTAGTTAGGTTAGGTTAGAGTACCCGGAGGTCGAATTGACCCATTGTACAGCCTCCTAGTTTCTCACACCACTTATGCTGTGTGTCTTAATTTTATATATGAGTGGTGGGCGATCTTCAGTTTAAAGTCTACTCCGAACGACAGGCAAATTTTTTTGCCAGAAATCTGCTTTTTGTATTTTGTCTTGATGTCCGGCCTGGGGCTCGAACCCTGGCTTTACGTCCAATAAGCCAACACACTACCTACTAGACTACGGTGACTTCTTAAAAACAGAAAGTTTATTAAATCAAAAATAATGCTTGACAATTAATTCACGAATACTGATGTTCTTCTTCTTATCGCTTTTTGACATTTGAAATACGAAATACACAATACAGCATAGAACATTCAAGTGTATTCAATACAACATACACGATACAAAGTCGTGTGAATTGGTCAATTGTCTTTTTATTTCCATCGATATTAAGAATCTTAAAGTGGCTTTATTTTCTAATATCAGCCCTTGCACTGAAAATGTCTTCTACTGAATAAGGATGTCAATCCTTTAGCATATTTTTTTATTAAATTTTGTCACTGAACTGTACCAAATTGTCATATATAAGAAATTTTTTATGACTCACTTCACTTAATACAATCAAATGTCTTTGAAATCACAATTGAAGTTGATTTCTATAATAAAAGAAAAATCATATAATTTAAAATGTTTAGAAGATAATTTCGGTGGCTTCCTTTTCCACTATATTGACCTCTTTCATTTTCTGTTTATTGGCACAATTAAACAATTTCTGGCTTAAATAATATAAACTAAAATGATACGCCAGTGAGATTTTTATTTTCTTAATGTTCAAGCAAAGAAAACAAAAACAAAAGCAAAAGCAATTATAAACAATAAATTAAAAAAATTGTTGAACATTTAAATGGCCATCTTAAAAACATTTCCCAGGGGAAATGTTATTCAAACGTAAGCGAAGGGGAAATGATTTAATTTGTCTTCTGTTGCCATAACTCGTACTACGTTGTTTTTATTTTAATGAAATGAAAATAATAAATTAAAATCTCCCGCACCCTCATACACTCTCTGAATCGAATAATATTGGCCATTTTAAGAATGCAAAGAATATATTCAGCCTGTACCAGGATATGCCGGGACAACAAAATTATCATTAAGAACATCGAATTCGAAAAATAAAGAAGAATATTCAGGAAAATTCATTTTTCTTTTATTGAAATAAATCAATAAGATAGTTTAGTGGCTAGCAAAGGAAATGAAAAGAATTTTTATGATTTCCTGTTGCAATTTTTATAGTTCTGCTGCTTCTGATACTTGAACGACTGTGGCTGCTGGCTTTAGGACAACAGAGAAAGGAAATTCTATATAATTGCCAATATCGCACAAAATCATTAGCAAACCGATGGTATATTATACATGACCATTATAATGCTTAAAATAGTTGTTAAACTTCACTGATTATCATATGCGTACATACATACATTACCCTTCAGTCAGGATTACGACCTAGTTTCTCACACCACTTAAGTTGTTTGCGTTCACATTATACACGAGGAGCTAGCTACGGCCGTTCTGCCCTTATCCGAAGCTGCCCACCTACTGTTGACAAGGTCCACGATTGCATTGTCAATTATAAGCCTGCAGGTATCCAAAGGATCCTTAATGTAGAGATTTCATCAGAGGGTCCGTGTCGTTCCTTCGGTCGTGCCCCTTCTGGCCAAATCATCCGCTCTGCAGTTGCCGGAAATATCTCTATGTCCCGGTACCCATGTGATATAAACATCATATGGTTCGCCATCTCATTGAGACATCTGCGACAGTCGTACACCGTCTTGGAGTTTATTACACTAGAATCCAATGCTTTGATGGCCGCCTGGCTATCGGAAAGTATGGTGATTTTTCGCCTGTGAACATTTTTGTCCACAATAATTTTCTCCGAAGCCAAAAAAAAAAAAAAAATGCCGTGAAAAGTTTCTCAAAAATCTGTCGCTTTAAACTGTAAATCCCGCCACTTATGTATAAAATTAACACACACAACATTAGTGGTGTAAGAAACTAGGTTGTAATCTTCACTAAATGGTTGTAATAACCAATTAAGTAAGTAAGTATGCATTAAAACTCTGATGGTTACCTGCGATACAATTAAATACGTCTCTTAATGTTAATCCTGTTAACCCCATTATCTTAGATGCTAACATTTGGATAGAAAAGGACATGTTATGGAAAATAATTCTAATCAAAATGCTAATGCCTGTCTAAACAAATAAAATAAACTTTATTTTCTCTTTTGTTTTCTTTATAATCTCAATTAATTCTTATGATAGTAAAATTTAAAATTCATTTTTGATTTTGTTGTACAACAAAAACTATAAGTTTTAACAAAAATATTATATTGTGGGCCATAATCATTAGATGTTCATTAATTGAAATGACAATTTTTGGGTAAGCATAGCAGAAAACAAAAACCAAATTTTTAGCAAAGGTAGACAACGAGTGGAGTTTCTTTCCACACTTCACCTTTTGGATAATTAAAACCACCCCTTTTGGATGAATCAACCATATTAGAAACAACCCTTAACCCAAAGGGCCAAGTGTTTCGTTACCAAATAATGAACAACAACACAACAACGTCAGCTTAAATTTAAAACATTAAAAATTATGACTCTTGTAAGAGTGATTAGAAAGACCTTATCAAACATTTTATCGGGGGAAAAAAGGATAACAAAAGACCTGAACAAGAATTTCCTTTTTTTGTTATTTAATGAGGATATAAAAACTATTTTAGTTTGCTTAACATATTTATCATCAAATAACACCAGGTTGTTCCCCATCTACTGTTCTTTTACTCTCCACAATCATTTTCAGTTTCATTATGAATCATGAAAAGGTAAGGAAGGTATGAAATACAATTTTACACCTTCCAGCTAAAGAATAACAATAAAAAACAAGGATAAGAGAGTGAGAGAGGGGAGTGTTTGAAAGGTAAGGGGATCCACACACTCAAATAAACACGCACGAAATTCAATGATTAACAAAGCAGTACCAGCAGTCACGTTCTTAGTCATAAAGGATAAAAAGCCAAAGGAAAGCAAATTCTAACACACACACACTACATTTCCTTCCCTTATTAAAGCAATATTATTGTGCTTGTAGTTGTGTAGTACGTGTGTGTATACCCTAGTGTTTTAAGGGGGTGTATAAAACCGTTACACTTTGTAACCAAATCAAATAGAAATAAGAGAACGTGTCAGCGTTCCTGTGATAAACGAAAATTCATAAACGTTTATTAACTAGAAAGGAAGACAGAGAGAGAGAGAGAGAGGGAGAAATGCTGAGAAGGAATAAAAAGGAAAAAGGAGAGAGATAAATTCAAATTTGCTTTGATGAAATTTTGTGTCTTAAAAATTAACAAAAATTCAATAATTTTCAATAGTAAATTGGCATAGAAGTAAAGGGTCTTTCAAACGGCGTGTGCATGAGATATCACAGATATTTTTAATTAATTTGAAATACCTTGTAATACCATTATGTGTGCAACATAATATCGATCAAATCTATGTGGAATAGATTCTCTGGTTGGAACTCATCTGGAATTTTAAATTGTCAATGACTCTCATGTATAAATCAGACTTAGTTTGACTGATGGCCTGGCTGATAGTGACTTTAAGGACTGCTGTGGTTTGTAGCTTATTTGCATACATCTGGGTCATAAGAAAACCCTACACGAAAAAGTCTAACGAGGTGAAACCATATGATCTCGGTGGTCAGTTCACATCAAATTCGCGTGAGTTGATTATGTGCTCAAATTGCTCAAGCAGAATATCCAGTGTGGCATGAGTTGTGTGGCAAGTAGCGCACTATTGTTGAAATAAAACGTCGGTAGTGTCCAGATCAACCAATTTAGGCTTATGAGATATGATTCCTTGTTTCAAGTCCCAGCCCAGATAAATCAAACAAAACGAAATATGAAAAAAAGTTTCCTCGATAACTGTCCCTCAGCTGTCCTCTGGCAAAACCTGTGAGAGTAAATAAAATTGTCATCAAAAGTATTTCAAACAAGGATAAAATAGCATGGGTGTTGTGAGAGGCAAAGTCGTAATCCTGTCTAAGGGGATGTAATGACCCCTTAAGTTAAGTAAGTAAGACAACTGCTCCAAGGCGAACTCGCGTCTTTGTCTATGGTTGTTTGTCATTAGTTCGGGGGACAGATGAATATTGTACGGAACCAGGTCCATGTCACAATGAAAAATTGGGTAAGTTTTGTTCTGCGAAGGGTCGAATTCTTGAGAGCGACGCGAAATTGATCGCTGCGGATTCTCATGCACATTGACACAGATATAGGCGGTATTTCCAACAGATCTTGGTTTTCGTCTACATATGGATCGTAGTCTAGTAGGTAGTGTGTTCGTTTATTAGACGTTAGGCCACGGTTCAAGTTACAGTTCAGACATCAGCACGAAATATGAAAGAAATATTTCTACGGCGACATCCCCTCAGCAGATTTCTGACAAAAACTCTGAGGGCTATTTTTACAACTTGCCGTTAAACTTGAGTTTAGTTAAAGGTACGTTTAGCTAAACGGAACTGTAAACTTATCTTTAACTTATTTTCGTTATTACAACTTACAGACGAAATAAAGTTAACTTTTGTCAAAAAAATGGCAGTGCCGGAGCAATGTCGATAACATTGCTCAATTAAACCAGTTTTTTTAAACGCAGTGGCAACGATGGGCTTCTTTTTTATTGTATTTACTCATTTTGTTTATATTTGAAGTTGCCATATTGAAAATAATAATATGACAAGTTCAGACATACACTTAACTTTAAAAGTTACCAGTCGGATGATCCTCCCTTTAGCTTAACGCTCACTTCTACCTTATCGTCCACTTATAACGATGAAAAACAATTTGTCTGCCTGTTAAAATTCTTTCTTTAGTTAACGGCAGTTTGTAATAATGGCCCTGAGAGTAAATAAAAATTACCATGAAAAGTTTCTCAAAATTCTGTCGAGTCGGAATCGACATTAAATTGTAGGTGTCGCCACTCATGTACAAAAGTAACACAAGCAACATATGGCGGTGAGAGAAGCTAGGGGGCGGAATCTTGATTGAAGGGTTGTAATGACCAATTATGTATGTGGCGCATGAATGGGTGTTTGCCAATCGTTTAATGAACCAATAGACTCAAATGTTTGCATCACATTCAAATATTACCTGTGGGTCGATTAAGGCGATTGGAAAATAGGCAAATAGCACTGAAGTTAGCTTAAACATAACTCCTATTTTCATAGAAATACATTCAGCACTAATATCCATTCATGATGATTTATCATCTATATATTATAGCTGACAACTAATTTGACAGAAGGTTGGAAGTCGCCGTGGTCTAGTCGGTAGTGGCTTGGCTTATTAGAAGTGAGGCCTTGGTAGAGGCCAGCAGATTTCTTGCACCAACTCTAAGAATAAAATAAAAATTGCAATGAAAAAGTCTCTCAAAAAAGAAATTTGTCGTTCGGACTTTAAAACTTGTAGGTCCCACCACTCATATATAAAAATTAACGCACACAACATAAGTGGTGTGAGAAACTAGGGCGTCATCATGACTAAAGGGCTGTAACGAACAATTATGTATGTAATTTGACAGGTGGAGCTGCAACAAAAAAACGTTATCGACTGTCAAAGTTCGGATGCCGCTGTTAGAATACCCAATATAAGAAGAGTGACGCTGGAGTGGAATCTGCTGGACTTAGATCATAAGCTAAGAGGAAATCATAAATGGATAGTAAAAAAAACAGCATAAAGACAGCAGTTTGAAGCCAACAAAACATGGGAATAACATGGGAATATATTGTGGAATTGACATTCTTCAAAGCGGGGACCAAAACAAAACTCTGTTTTCTTTATTAAAACTGCAGTTTTCCCCCCTAAGACTAATACTTTGGATTAATTTCGGAAATTTTTTCCTCTTTTAAAGGGTTACTTGAGAATATTTTTTTTTATATGAAATTATTTTTGTTTGGAACATTTAACAACAAAAAAGAAAAATTTTTATTAACATGAAATAATGTCTGTGTTGAACATTTAACAACAAAAAAAGAAAGAACGAACGGCTGTGAAAACATCAATATTTCAGGCAATAAATAAAACTCGTCGTCCCCTAAAACTGTGCAATATTTTTTTCTCAATTCTTATATCCTTTAATTATTGCACAACGTCCAGTGGATTTAACACAAAACTGGGGTTAATTTTTGTCCCCCCCCATTTATTGAAAGGGAATGTACAAAATGAAAGTGCTTTGACAGACACTTTCATTGAACATTTCACATTTAAGGGGGAAAATCAAAAATTCCATGCAGTAAATATATTCGCTGTAAATTTAGTAAAAAAAAACAGAAAAATAATGGAAAAGGTGATGTTTGTGAATTTACTCAGGATACCAACAGAAATAAAATTTTTTAACGTAAATTTGAATTCTCTCAATACATAACAACAACTCAAAGAAGGATGCTTTTAATGACGTTTAAAATAAAATTTGTTGATGTATTAGTAGACATAAAATCCTGTTGTTTTATGTACCACCACCTGGAAAAGGCTTTTATTTTAGAAAGAAAAAAAATGAAAAGAAATTTTTTAAAAACCCTTTAACTGACAGTCTTTTCTTTAGAGGTTTTACTGTGCAGGGTATTTATACTGCGTTACACTTGAGTGTGTTTACCTCTTTTTCATAAACTGCACAAATAATTCTCTCCACTTAAAAGACTTTGTCTTTGGCAATGTCACATACACATGCAAACATTAATTATTAATACAATACAATTACAAACACAATCATATACACCCACACACAAACACACGAACAAAACGATAACAAAAAGCCCGTTAAGAAAACACATTCATTGCTGAACAAATAGAATTAAAAAGGAACGTGAAAAAATTTATTTTCCTTTCATGTAATGGTGGTTGTATATGAAATCTTTAATGTTTATTGTATATGCAAGTGACAGAGAGAGACAGAGAGAGATACAGATAGAGAATGAGAAAGAGAATTGCAGCATTTGTTATAAAATAAATAAACATTTATTTTTATGAGAGTGAAATAAAATATAAAAGAAAACAAACTAATACTAACAAAAATAAACCATACACTTTTCACACATACACATACAAAACGGTTGCTCTGTGAACGACAAACTGTAAGCCATCCACACATACAACATAAGTTGTTTGGTGGGATATGAAATCAAATTTTTAATTCAATATGGCCGATATGAACTTCAACTTCAAGTTGAACTTTTTATTTCATTTCGGTTTGTGGTTATTTTTCTATTACCAGTACTCACTCAAGTGGTATAGAAAGACGTAGAAAATTTAGCTAAGGTTGGCATTATGGACAGCGGCAAAAGGTTGTTGCGTTCATTTTTAAGAGCAAAAGCTTTACTTAAACTGGCAATACTGACTGTTAATAACAATAACTTCATTTCAGATCTACTTATCATTCCAGGCTTACTACAATCATTCAGGAGGTGAATTTCTTTTAGCACAAAAGGCGACAACCTTTCCTTTTAAAAGGCTAAATAACTACAATGAATAACAGTAGTTGAAGTTGCCATTGTCTAGTAGACAGTGTATCGTGGTTCAAAACCCCGAAACAAATTATAAATCATGGAAAAAATCTCCTGGAAAAAATCCTCCTTAAACCATACCAAAGTATAGTTTGAAGGCCACAAAGTTATGTAGAGTGTTTGACTAGTAGCCGTAGTATAGTACGTAGTGTGTTGGCTCATTAGACGTGAGGCCATGGTTCCAAACCCGGATATCTCGAACAAAACGAAATATGAAAAGAATATTTCTTCGGCAACTTCCTCTCAGCAGATTTCAGGCAAAAACTCTGAGTGTAAATAAAATTATCATGAAAAGTTTCTCAAAAATCGTTCGGAGTTGGCTTTAAACTGGAGGTTGTTAATGATCAATTAAAGTGAAATTAAGCAATTACAATCGGCGCTGTCAAGCCTAAGTTTATAACTCAGTGCTGTAAACTACTGTAGCCCCGTTTGAGATTAATTCTGCATTTCAGAAGATGGAAGTTGAAAGTGGCTCCTAGAACAGATGGGAATGGAAATAATTGAGCCTGTAAAATTATTGCAGGTCATGTAATCTTATTAAGTTTTGGAGACATAACTGTTACAGATATCGCTTTCACATTCGACGCCTAGACAATAGACAGTGTTCATTGAGCTGACTGCAAGACCGAGCATATCATGTTAATGCTAAAATCCGTGTCCCATACGAGAAGTAATCTTATGATAAAGTTGACGTGGGTATCAGATAGAGTTGAATGTTATCGTATTAGTTCTTTGACAATGTACTGTAAAGCACTTATAAAGGTTAGGTTAGGTTAGAGGACGAGTAATTGTCAATTAAGACAAGTACAGTACCCGGAGGTCGAATTGACCCATTGTACAACGTCCTAGTTTCTCACACCACTTACGTTGTGTGTGTTAATTTTATACATGAGTGGTGGGACCTACAGTTTAAAGTCGACTCCGAACGACAGATTTTTGAGAAACTTTTTCATGGCAATTGTATTTACTCTCAGAGTTTTTGCCAGAAATCTGCTGAGGAAGTCGCCGAAGAAATACTTTTTGTATTCTGTCTTGATGTATGGCCTGGGGCTCGAACCCTGGCTTTACGTCTAATAAGTCAACACACTACCTACTAGACTACGGCGACTTCAAAGCACTTGTAAAGGATGGTTGTCTTTTTAGAGATGTTCATTCGGATCAATTGAAATATGTTTCCTTGTTTTGAACCGCATAGGCATTTTGTAAAAATAGTTACGAGACAAAGGTAACCTTCCTAACTCTAAAAATTGAAATGCTATCACACTGTCGACTGTGATATTCATAGCTAATATCCTTACCTCAAGGCAAGCACGCCGTGTGATTAACTCAGGCATTGCAGGATGCTTTTCTGTCTATAAAAGTGTCATGCGGCGTCGGCGAAACCACTTGCCCTTGTAGTTACATGCTCACTGTAATTTTTTAGTTTCTGTCAAGCGCCGACTGCTACGCTTAGTAAACCACTTGCCCTCATAGTTACATGCTCTATTTAATTTTCTTATTTTTTTCAATGTTTAATTGCAGGCAATTTATTTTGCCTGTTTTCAGGAATGACAGGATTGTTCCATCAGGTACTACCGCTTAAATAAGACGTGGCCCATTTTATATCCCGGCTCTATTGCCACATAAAATGCAAATTATACAACATACAACTCCTACACCAATGTACACCTTAAGGGAGTTTTATTATTTTATTACGAACATATTTGCTTCTAATCTAATCTGAAGTGCTCTCTATATTACTAATGATTTTATAAAAGTAATCAGCCCATGATTGTAATCCCGAAAATGTGCGCATGTCTTTCTAATATCAGATCAGGAAAGGCCAAATGTTAATAAATTTTTATTTAATTGGATTTTATTCACCAAAGCAATGTTAAACAAGAAAATTTATTGATAGTCGCTATGCGTTTAAATGCGTTGACATGCGTTAACAAGCGTTCATAGATTTACTGAATTAATTAGAGAGATTTTTCTTCTTTCCGTAGACATTGTAATAGAAAAATAACTTTTGCGTCTGGTTTTTGCAATGATTTGTTATTCCTTGTTATTATTGTTAGTTATTCCTTGGCAAGTTATTTCCTATTAGAAAAAAATTCTAGTTATCGATTTATTTGCCTGCAACTAAAAAAATGGAAACAACTTTTTAAAATTTCTGTCATTTATTACACGCTCCAGAATCCATTTGACCGAACCTTCTATTTCTGCAATACGTTTTGAAAAAATTCATTTAGTGTAGCTCTCCTCACAGTCACTATATATTACATGAATTTAGTCCTTACGCTATGATAATATAGACTGTGGTTGTGTTTTTTTTTCTTAATCCCCCTTTGTGCTAAACTCGATTTCATTTATCTTTCACTTAAGCATACTGCATGTGATTGTTTCTGTGTGCAAAAAAGTATCCCAGTGTGCGTGTATTTCGGAGTATTATTGCAAGTTTTTCTCTGTGCTCTTTTCAAGTACAAAATTTTATTGATTTTCTTTCGCAACTTTGTTCTGCACTACTTGGCAGCGCTGTTCTCTCCTAAAACTTTTATAAGAGCAAAGGACGTCAGCAGTATGTATGAAATAATGGAATTAACGCAATTCCTTTGATGAGAAACAAGAATAACAACAACATAATGAAAATAAACTCTTCGATATTTTTTGAAATGACTCACACAGGAGTTTGAATCGAAACTGTGAAAAGGAATTGCTTGTCTCTCGTTGTTTAGTTTTCGTTTTATTTTCTTTGAATGCGAGAGTATGTGTGCATATGTACGAGTGAGTTTGTAATGAAATAACGGTATCTAGTATTGGTGTCGATAAATGCCAGGCGTATGAGTACAGTAAGGATAACAGTGGACTGTAGCATTGAATACTTTCAGGCTACAAACTGCGGCTTATTGAGAAAAACAAAACTTAGGCATTCTCATCTCATCATGTTGATGCTACAGTTGTTGGTGTTTATTAAAAAGCAAACATCCCTTGTGTAGGAAAATTTTTCCATCCCGTTACGCTTGTTATTGTTATTGTTGTTGTTTATGTTTTTGTTCTTGTTCTCATTGAATTTGATTTGCATAGAGAGTTAAATCGTTGGGCTTGTCGTTTGTGTGTGTTTTTATTGGAAGTTTGGATTGATGGTAATTGTCCGTGTTTGTTTCGTTTGGGAACGAAGTTATGGAAAAGAAGCTTAAGGTACTGCCTATAGCGGAATGCTTAAGAAATAAAACAACATTTCTGTTCAATTACTTAAAAACATCACAGCTTTCTTTTCATTGTCATATCGGTTTAGACTAGATAATGGAGGACCGAGGGTAAGCTTGATAAGTACAATGAGAACTGTGGACCATATGTTAATTTCAATGGTAAAAACGTAGCGCACTTAATTTTTTTTATAGCTACACCTTAATGAAAGATGTCCAACGCTCCGTTGAGGTCTCTATAGCATAAACAATTAACAAGATTTAGGATGTGGTCTTGGTCGACTGAGAATTAAAAGTGCAAAGATTGAGATATATAGGCACCTCGTATTACTCAGTGATTTCAATTCCAAATAAGAAAACGTTTTGTAGATTAAAGTCTCCTTTGGGCCTAATCAGACACAAACACAATCATGTAACAATTTCACAGCAGTTGTTGACTGCAATATGTACTCGCTATTGCACCGTTTAAATCAATAAATGGTTAATACTGTGTCATTCTATATAGTTTCTATGACAAAAATCCACGAAATAATTTCATAAACCAAACCAGAAGAAATTGTTTGTCGGTAAAGTATTTGGCTTCAACTTCAGGACTAGCGCACTAAGAAATTAGTTCAGATAACCTCTATAAATCTCACTTTTTAAAAAATATAAAGCAATTGGAGTAATGTTATACGACGTACAGTGGTGGCCTTATAATTAGAAACGATGTTTCTGGAACAGAGTTCTCTGGAGTGACGAATCTAAATTTAATTTGTCCCAATCTGATGGAAAAACGTATGTAAGACGTTCTCCAAACTAAGCCTTTGATCCCAGGTACACAGTGAAAACTGTAAAACAAATTAACAAACATACATGTTGCTAAGTCGTTTCTAATTATAAGGCCACCACTGTACGTAGGACCTCAGTATTTTTTTTTGTTCGTTTAAATATATCGTGGTTTTATAGACAATTCCTTACATTTGCAATATTTCTTAATATTCGGATACGTCAAAATTATGTTCTATTTACTTAAACCAATAAAAATTGTTATTGCTTCAATACGCGTTCATGTGCGTTCACATGCGTTCACTTCCGTTTTCATGCGTCCCTGCGAAATATTGCCATCTTTTTTAAATAGATTTTCTATATGTTTTAAAAACCGTCGAGAAAACTGATTGCAATTTCCAGTCCGATTTTGGGAACACGTTTGCTGCTCTTTTGAATCATAAGAATTTAGGCAGAAGAAAGGGGGTTACCTTTCTTCATACAGCTACTATCATCGCCCCTAGCATTTTGAATGACCATTTCGACGTCTCCGTTCTATAACATTCTAAGTCGAAAAAGTGTGTTTTGAGTTATGAGCTCTCAAAGTTTTCACGCGACATACGACTATATGTGTATTCTAAGAAGATTTTTCCCTATAACTGCGGAACGGATCGGCGCATCTTAACCAAATTTTGACAGCATTTAAGTAAGAGAACGTAGAATTGAAAAATGTAAGTACACTTAGAACGTTATAGAATGGAGGCGTCGATTTGACGTCTTTTGACGTGTATTTGAAGTTGACGTAGTCTAGTAGGTAGTGTGCTTATTAGATGATAGCCTGTGATTCATGACGATTTCACTCCAACGGTCCTCTGGCTAAGAGTAAATAAATTAGTAATGAAAAGTTTCTCAAATCTATAGTTCGAAGTCAAGCCCCTGTCATTAGTGGAAAAAATTACGCATACAACTCGTATGGTTTGAGAAACTAGGTTGTAATCCTGTCTATGAGGATGTAATAACCAATTAAGTGTCAAAATAAAGTTCCTGAACGAAATGTTTTCTCTGTATTTCAAGCCTTAGCCACAGGAGCTACTAGCTGAAAATAGTTAAAGGCTAGTTTGTTGCATGGAGAGAAGTGAAGTTAAGTAGCTTCGTTGCCGCAAAAAGTTGTAGAGATACCTGGCTAAATTTTATATCAGTTCTACATGATTTCTGCCACATGTCACGAAGTAGAATTGATTTTTTAAATTTTTAAGTTAAAAAGATTTCACATCATAAACCTTAGAATTCATGAATGCCTGCTTGGCTTAACTCTTCAATGTTTCTTTTTTTGTGTACATTTTTAGAGTTTTTCTCTACATGCCCCGAAAGTGAATATGAGATTGTACGTACGTGTTCATGTATGTTTTTGAGTGCGTCTATGCTGTACGTGTCATATCATGGTATCTGAGTGCTTCCGTGTTTCCATCAAGTCATAACATGAAGACGAAGCCATTGCCGTAGTCATTGTCGTCAACATAACCGTACACATTGGTAATGATGATGACATTGTTAAAGGCAAGGAAAATTGGAAAAAGAAAAAGAATATCTTGATATTTTTATTGCTCGAATGCGGTGTCAGTAATGAGGTATTCTTTGTTATTTTTGAAAAAAAAGCTGAAGAAAAAACTCCCGCAAATAAAAAATTCTTTGGAAATTAAAATGAACAGCTACTATGATAACCGTCGCGTTTGGAAAGATTAAATAAAAAATTTCATAATATTTTAGCCAGTAGTAAAAGCATCAACACATTGTTGGGTGCTGGAAAGGAAATTGCGCCTACTTCCGTTGCTACAACCAACAACAACAGCAAGAGAAATAAAAAGTGTTAATGTTTAACGCTTGTCATTATTAACGCCTAGTCATGTCATCAAACGTTGCTAACAAATATTCCCATAATACATATATGCCCTGTTGTTACCTCTTGGATAGCGCACATCAGTACCCTTCTAATGCCAGCGTAGCTGTGCTTCTTATGCCAGCGTAGCAGTGCTTCTTATGCCAGCGTAGCAGTGCTTCTTATGCCAGCGTAGCAGTGCTTCTTATGCCAGCGTAGCAGTTCTCCTAATGCTTTTATAATTTCTTTACACACGCCAATATCACGTTTAATAAACATTGACTCTCTCAGGGCTAATGGGATTTGAAGTGAATTTGCGAATATTTTTAGAACAATGACAAGCAGTACGTACAAGTGTGTGTTGCGTTCAGATCTGATAAATCTTTGTGTAAAAATTGAAATTAATTTTTAACGATTTGATTTGAGATTTCAAAGTAATTGAAAATAATTTTTTTCAACTAATTTTGGCAAGTTTTTATTGCTACTGCTACTGATATTGTTTCTGCTGCTGTTTATCTTATTTTAAATTGGCAACATTTTATTGGCATTTAACTTTACGCCTCATTTAACGTGAAATTAATTGTTGATGTTTGAATTTTAACAACCTTCTTAAATTACACATAAAAAGCCACGACCATGGAAGACCAAAAGAAATGCTTTAAATGGTTAAACTACCTGAGAACATTAAGAAATATTTTAGGATTCCTTAAATTCGTTTCCTTTATAATTGGATTTTAAAATTTAATTAAAAATTCTAGACGGTAATGTTGTTGAATATTTAATTTGGAATCTTAGTCGTGTGTGAATGATCTCAAGCAAGTGGCCTCTTAGAAAGAAGAAAGAAAAGCACGACATACAGCTTGCTGACCTTAAATATAAAGTCCGTTAGGGGAAGGGATAAAGTGTAATAATCACATGAAGTCACCGTATTCTAGTAGATAGGTTAGGCTAGGTTAGAGGACGTGTACTTGTCAATTAAGACAAGTACAGTACCCCGGAGTTCGAATTGACCCATTGTACAACGTCCTAGTTTCTCACACCACTTATGTTGTGTGTGTTAATTTTATACATGAGTGGTGGGACCTACAGTTTAAAGTCGACTCCGAACGAGAAACTTTTTCATGGCAATTTTATTTATTCTCAGAGTTTTTGCCAGAAATCTGCTGAGAGGAAGTCGTCGAAGAAATTTATGTATTTTGTCTTGATGTCTGGCCTGGGGCTCGAATCCTGGCTCTACGTCTAATTAGCCAACACACTACCAACTAGGCTATGGTGACTTCATTCCAGTAGATAGTAAGTTGGCTTATTAGACACGTGGATATGTTTTAACCTATGGAGCAGACATCGTGACCGAAACGAAATACGAGAAAAATATTTCTTCAGCGACTTCCTCTCAGCAGATTTCTGGCAAATAACGGGTGTTTTTTAGCTATTATCTTTTTGGCAACACTGGTTTAAACAGCTCACGCACGTTTCGTGTGTTTTTTTCAATGTCAAACATCTTCAGTTTGGTCTATAATTCAACCATGAATCGTCTTACAAACGAACAACGCTTGCAAATCATTGAATTTTATTATCAAAATGCGTGGTCAATTTAATCGACCCACTGAAGGGGCTATTCGGGCTATTCTGACTAAATTTCGCACCAAATTTACATTGTTGGACATTAGACCAACAACACGCTTACGTAGAGTGCGAACTGAAGAAAATATCGCAGCTGTATCGGCCAGTGTTAATGATGACCATCAATTATCGATTCGTCGCCATTCGCAGTAATTGGGCCTCTGTGGCTCAATGGATACGTAAATGAGCAGAATTGTCGATTTTGGAGTGAAGATCAGCCAGAAGTATTGCAAAGGCTACCAATGCATCCAGAAAAAGTCACAGTTTGGTGCGGTTTATGGGCTGGTGGCATCATTGGACCGTACTTCTTCAAAGATGCTGCGAATCGTAACGTAACTGTGAATGGCGAGCGCTACCGTGAGATGATATCCGACTTTTTTTGTCCAAAATGCAAGAGCTTGACTTGCATGACATGTGATTTCAACAAGACGGTGCCACATGCCACACAGCAGGCGTAACAATAAACTTATTGAGAGGCGAGTTCGGTGAACATTTTATTCGGGACCGGTCAATTGGCCGCCTAGATCGTACGATTTAACGCCTTTAGACTTTTTTGTGGGGCTATGTTAAAGCTCATGTCTATAAAGGCAAGCCCGCTTCAATTGACGCATTGGAAGACAACATTGAAGCATTTATTCGTGACATACCGGTCGAAATGTGGAAAGAGTATGCCTAAATTGGACTAAGCGGATGGACCATTTGAGGCGCAGTCGCGGTCAACATTTGCATGAAATAATCTTCAAACATTAAATTATATGGATTCAAATAAAGATTTCATGAATTTTTCTGAATTTTATGTGTTTTTTTTTGAAAAATTTTCCTATAGCTCTTAAAAAATCACCCATTACTTTGAGAGTAAATAAGACTACCATGAAACGCTTCTCAAAAATCTGTCGTCCGGAATCGACTTTAAACACACAATATGGGTGGTGTGAGAAGCTAGGTGGTAATCCAGTCTACAGGTTTAGAATGACTAATTGAGTAATTGAGAAACAATTATTGATTTACAGTTCATAGATATTCCGATTGTCTCTATTAAATTGGACATTATTTAATTGTCTTATATGGAAGAGGCTCAATCTAAATGGCAGCAATTGGGTGCGTACAATATTGCTAGAGTCTACTGGACATGTGTAAGTAAAAGACCGACTCACTTCTGTCCTTAAATCACATGGGCATTCATCACACAATAACGATTCTCACGAGCCAATGTTGTTTTGATAGGCATGCTGGATGACTTCATATTCCAGCAAATAAGCTGTATTTCTGAGAAGAAATGAAGAGACTGCCCTTCACTTAATGGGTCAATGTAAAAGAATGCTGCAATAGCAAGATTTATTTTGAACTCAATATGGTTTCTTTTAAGAAATGTTCGATCAGCGGGTGGAATATTGATTGTGGTATAATTCCTTAGTAATCACACCTACCTAAACTAGTCTCCAAAAAAGTCACTCTTTGAAATGAGTTGTGAGTTGTCGTTCTACTTTGCCTTCGCTTCCTGACGTTTCTACAGTTGTCTCAATCAGTGGAAATATAGTCAGGCAATTTCCTGGACAGATTGCTTAGGATTATTTGATATATCAGGATATATATCAGGACTCTCACACCACTTATATTGTGTGTGCGTTAATTTTCTACATGAGAGGCGGGACCTACAGTTTAAATTCGATTCCGAACGACAGATTTTTAGGAAACATTTCATTGCGATTTTATTTATTCTCGGATTTTTTGCCAGATATAAGCTGAGGGGAAGTCGCCGTAAAAATATTATTTTTCTTTATTTCGCTTTGTTAGAGATGTCCTGCCATGCGATTTGAAACGAGAACTCATATCTAATAAACCAACAACACACTACCTACTAGACTATGGCAACTTTATAAGTTATATACCACAAGTTATGCTCAATTGTTTTAAGACTGGGTTTGCTTATCGTTATAACAGACTCGAAACCAATTAGTGGTTTTTCAGTGAATTACAGGCAACATTGCAACCCTGTTTTAATCACTCAATGAAAATGGATACCCTAATTTCTTTAATAAGCACCTTTGCCCTCTACAGTACTCTGTCGATAAGCCTTTAAATATTTATCGGCTCAAAACACGAGAGTTGTATTCTATTTTTGAACGGATATAGTTGTTGTAAATAATAAAATGATCAGATTGTGTGAAAGGTGGGGTTTTCTGCAAGAACGCATGAAAACGCATGTGAACGCACATGAACGCATATTGACGCAATAATATTTTTTTATTATTTACCTTGGTTAGGTAAATAGAACATTCGTTTCCGAATACATATGAAGAAAAATTGCAAATGTAAGGGCTTGCCTATAAAACCACTCGGGGTACTTGAATGATTCTTAAAACACTTAAAAAAAAGTGTTGCTTTCAGAGAACATTGCAAGTGAATTGCTATGCAAAGAACACCAAAAGCAATAAATTTAACAAGAAAATCTCTTTTTGTTTTTTACTTTGTTTATCATTCTTTTCTGAGGACATGTCTTCTGTTGTATTTCGAATTTATTTGCTTATGGTGAAATAAAACTTTTCAATTCAGTTTTATTTCTCTCAGTTTAGTTTTATGATCATAAACTTTTATCTTGTTGTTATTCATTTCACGAAAAAGTGTTTCTAATTAGTTTGGAGGCGATTTGAAATTGAGTCCAAAAATGAAATTGAGAACAAAAAGAGACAATAACTCCAATAAGAGAGTTTAAGAATACAAGTTCACCTAAGGCCAAATGGCAATAAAAGGAAAATAAATTTGAATTGTAAAAGCATTGAGAGGGAGAGAACAAGAAAGAGAGAGGACGAGAAATAGATTCTCTATGGTTCGAGTATTATAATTTAAAGGGAAGAACCAAACAAAATAAAAACATACGCATACCAAAGAGGAAATGAAAAAGAGCAGACATTATCTGGTGTATTGAAATTGCATTTAATTTCGTCTCGTCCATATGGCGCCATTTACTCCTTTGGTTTTTTTGTTGCTTAGTCGTTTGGATTTCGTGATAGTCATTCGTTTCTTTTCTTGTTTTTCTAAATATTCATGCATTGTAGTGGTATTAGTAGCTGTTGTTGAACTGCTGTTGTCCCAACTGTTGTCGTTGTGGTTTAATATTTATTCTTTTTCACAAACACTACTCCAGTAGTACCAAAGAGCGAAATGTTTTAATCTTAATAATGAGTAGAACAAAATAATGAATTAAATATTCATTAGAACCCCCCAAAAAATATGTAGAATGGAGTAGAACACTTTCTTTTTTGTCTTTTGTCTGTGAATCTTGTTTTGGAGCCCATTTAGTGCCTTTTTTTTATA
Source organism: Sarcophaga subvicina (assembly GCA_936449025.2). Classification (NCBI taxonomy): domain Eukaryota; kingdom Metazoa; phylum Arthropoda; class Insecta; order Diptera; family Sarcophagidae; genus Sarcophaga; species Sarcophaga subvicina. The sequence continues at coordinate 30,565,515 of OW388084.2, forward strand.
GATTTGCCTCATATTTAAAAAGCAATTCATTTATTGTTTATGTTTTTGAATTGTTATTGTAGTTGTTGTAGCAAAAGTTTATTAAAAACAAATTATACAGGACATCGTAGTTTTTCTCTCCCATTTTCGTTTATTTTTTTAACAATTTTGTTGTTGATGCAAAACTTTTGATTGCCCACTAAAATGTGGTGGATTTAATTTAAATCGGAAACAAATGTTGAGTTAGGAAAAAAAGACATTAGCGTTTCATTCTGGTCGAATCAAAAAACCCAACAATGGTTTCACAAGATCTGCTTTGTTTCTTAACATAAACACAGCACAACACAGTGAATCCAAAAACATGAATATAAATTTTTAGTGAAAGGAAAAGGGCAACGTACTATTGCTATTATTCATCCTTTCAATAAAAATAAAAAAACTAAAATTTGTGTACAGATATGCAGAATATTTTACTTCTTATTATTGCCGTCAACAGCTTCTTTATTACTGAGAGTGTACGACCTATGAAGTCGCCGTAGTCTAATAGTAGTATGTTGGCTTATTAAATGTAAAGCTTCGATTCAAACCAAAGGTCAGACATCTCTAAAAAAAACTCGAACAAATTATAAATCCTGGCAAAGCAAAACTTAGTGACCCTTCTTAAACCATAAAAAAGTCTAGTTTGAAGAATACAAAATTATGTAGAGTGTATGAGTAGTCGCCGTAGTCTAATAGGTAGTGTGTTGACTTATTAGACTTGGGGCCATGGTTAAAAACCCAGCCCGATATCTCGAACAAAACGAAAATATGAAAAAATATTTCCTCGGCGACTTCCTCTCAGCAGATTTCTGGCAAAAACTCTGCGAGTAAATAAAATTGCAATGAAAAGTTTCTCAAAAAAATTTGTCGACTTTAAACTGTAGGTCCCGCCACTCATGTATAAAATTAACACACACAAAATAGGTGGTGTGAGATACTAGGTCGTAATCCCGACGGAAGGGTTGTAATGACCAATTATTTATGTATGTACGATCTATTGTACTCCCATCCAATCTTTCACCTCTTCTTAAGGGTGCAGCTCGGGTGTTAACAATTACAATTCTGTGCCACGAACCTGGTGTTTCTTTTTGGGATGCAGTATGAATGCAAATGCGGAATGTGTTCCGATGAATGATTCATTTTAGGTTAGGTTAGGTTAGAGGACGTGTACTTGTCAATTAAGACAAGTACAGTATTTGGAGGTCGAATTGACCCATTGTACATCGTCCTAGTTTCTCACACCACTTATGTTATGTGTGTTAATTTTATACATGAGTGGTGGGACCTACAGTCTAAAGTCGACTCCGAACGACAGAGTTTTGAGAAACCATTTTTTTCATGGCAATTTTATTTACTCTCAGAATTTTGCCAGAAATCTGCTGAGAGGAAGTCGCCGAAGGAATACTTTTTGTATTTGGTCTTGAGGTCGGGCTTGGGGCTCGAACCCTGGCTTTACGTCTAATAGGCCAACACACTACCTACTAGACTACGGCGACTTCATGATTCATTTTCATTGTCACAGAATCTATATATTGGACTCGTAATTAACCCCCATTCTGCTTAAGTATAACCCAAATCTCTAGTAGCTTGCCAAAAGATCGGTTACCAATCTTAGGTTATTTCTGAAGGGTGTTATGCATGACTCAGGTCTCCTTACTTTGAGGAAAGTCCTTACCTCTCATTACATTCATTATAATTAATTTACACTCATTTAGTCAAGCATACTTTTCCAAAAAACAGCTGTACTCCACAGAAGGGCATGGCAATTTCCCTAATTGCTTTGGTCGTTTGCTTGCTCATTGCCATGAATTCAGATATAACGTGGGACCGAGCATTGGGGTAATCTTGTTTTGCCACCAGACACTATCTTCAATTTAACCTCATAACAGCCAAGTGTTCCAATCGAGGTCTGACTGTCAGATAGTATTGTTATGTGCTACCTTTTGTACCTCCAAATACAAGTTGAATTGAATATTATAAATTTTCTTAACTTTTGTGTAATTTTTTTATTATAAATTTGTTTCTATTTGTTTACATTTAAATTTTTTAGTTTTATTTAATTTTTAATAAAATATTTGTGAATTTGTACAATGATTCACTGACTTAGTTTTTTTTATCACAGAACGTTGTAGGAAAATTAATACTTTTTAGGGTTTTGTTTTTTTTTTGTTATTTTATTTAATATGGATTTTATTTTAGTATTTTTTTATTATTTTTATTAAATTTGCTTTTATTTATTCACTTGATATTTTATTATTTTTTTTATTGATTTTATTAACACATTTTTCGTAGTAACGTTTCACTACACACTACAATATTACTTTTCAGTTGTTTATTTTTTATTTTATTTATTTTAAATTTTTTACATTTCTTTTAAATTTTTAATGTTTTCATTTCATTAAAATGTTTAATTGAAAATTTTTTATTTTAAATTTAATTTTTTTTTTATTTTTTTAATTTTTTTAATATATTTTTTTTCGTTACAAAAATAATTTTTTAAATTTTTGAATGATAGTTAATAATCTGTTATTTAAACAATTAATTTTATTTATGCATTTTTTTATGTAAATTTATATTTCAATTACATTTTATAGGCGTAATTTTAATGACGTAAAATTTTTAAATAATTTTTCCTTTTTTTCATGTTTTATTTATTTTTATCATTAATTTTTTTTTTTTAAATTAATTTAAAAAAATTTTTTTTATATTATTTTCACATTTTTTAATTATTTTTGTATATTTATTTTTTTATATTTATTTTTTTAAAAGAGAATACAATAAAAAACTTTTGTCTTGTAATCCTAAATTGAATAAAATAAACAATTTTTAATTTCATTCATTCATTGTTATAAACATGTTGCTAAGCAATGTTGCAGACACTATAAAATTTCCTCCATAATGAATTGCTTTTCATTTTTTTATTTAATTTTTTTTTAAATAATTTTACTTTTATTTCGTTGTTAATGATTGCTTTTGTTTAAATTTTCACTATAAAATTAATTTTTAAGTTCCTTTTTAAACTTTTATTTTAGATTTTTCCTTTATTTACGTTTCTTCGTTACAAAACACAAACACCACGAAATCATTGTTTAAGCATCGTAAAATTTGTTTAAAACACAAAAACATTTGACATTTTACAACAACCCCCTTCAGTGAAAATGATGGTTGCATAGCACGACAACGAAAAAATAACAACTGCCGCCAGCAGGCTGATAAACAAACCATTCAAGCAGACGTTAATACTAGACACTAACTCCCCCCTTATACCATGCTTACGCGAACACAAAATTGAATGCAATGTAGTCAACCACCACCTAAGGGTAGTTTTTTATAGCAAGTGTTCTTGTTGTTGTTGTTGTATATTTTATTACACTTACTACGTACAACAACAAAATAACACACTTGAACTACGCCAACACCACCACTTTAGCAATCACACAACAAATGAAACACAAAAAAGAAAGCAAAACAAAACCAAAAAACCGGCGAAAAAGTAAAACGAAAAACGTACAACGACTTTGTACAACGAAATTGTACAAAAGCAACAAGAACAACAACGATTATTTGAGAATTTTGTAAATAATGAAAGAGTCACTGAAATACGCTTCTACAATATGTGTGTATACTCATGCATATACTCATGCATATATATGTATGTGCATGCATTCTGAACATTGTACAATTCTCTTTCGTTTTCTCTTTTGCTCTCCTTTCACTGTCTGTGTTTTTTTCCTTCTATTGAATAATTTCAAACAAATGTATAGCATATGTTGAGGGGTCCCCGTAAGTAGAGTAAATTTGTATGTTGTTGTTATTGTTCTGTACTAAACTTTTAACTGCACAATAATTTTGTTAAACAAAATAAACAACAAATTACATGTACAACAGACGTATACAGCGCATACATTTACAGTGGTGGTGATTATTATTAAATGCATAGACATGCATAGACATGTAATTGTAATTATGATTTTAAAATCTCCACATTAATTTGCACAACGAATGAGGCTTTGTAGGAATTTTCTTTTGAATTGCATAAATTGGTGACACGCTGACAGCTTGTTGGTGCAATAGGAGAACAAATAAAAATCAAGAAAAAAGAAAACTTATGTCAATATATCAGAGCAAAAATTGAAAACGAAAAATATTTTCAAAATTTTTTAAGAATAAATTTTTAAATCGGTTGAATGGCTAACTTGTAAGAAACAGTACAGCACTCTATACTGAGTCGAGTATAGTATTTCGAGTGTAGTATTTCAAGGTCAAGAGAACCTTAAATTTCACTAAAACTTCTCCACGATATTGTACAACATCTGAAGACAACAAAATTCTGTCCCTTCTATACAGGAAACCTTCTTCTCCATGTGTGTGTCAATCAAAAAGTGCTAATAATTGAAGCCGAAATTTATTTTTTGATCTAAAGATACTGATCTAAGGGAAACATTTTACTACCCCACAACGGTCTCCTTTTATCGCTAGAATAGCTTACGGGAACCCGATTTACATTAATGCTTTAACCGTAAATCGAGCATTAAAAAAACTTCATAATTCTAGCTTATGTATCACTTTTGATACATACTTGTGTACACGGAATTGTCACGATTATTGATAGATTTTGTTAAAAAATTTTAATATTTTAATTCATTTTAATCAAACTATTTGTTTACTATTATTACATTTCATTATCACTTTGAAGAAATTTGCGCCCAAATTTTTGACATGATGTACATTGGCATGGTTTTTTACATAAAAATCAAGCACTTCATGTCAGCTTGGTTTTATTTCTTTCTAAATGGTAATACTTTGACGTCTAGCACCCTGCTTTGTGGCGATTTATAAGTTTCCAATTGCTTAGATAGGACAGTTGAGGGCTCGCTGAAACCTGATGGTACAAACCATTGTTATATTTCGTTAGAAATATTTGTCAACGTCATGAGAGGTAAAAAAGTTTCCCGTTGCAATAGAACATCGTTTATGTCAATAACAATGCTCTCTCCTTGATTCCTCTCTGTTTTCCCGGATACGGGTTTCCCCAAATACTGCTGTAAGTAATTGCTACGCACGTAGCATGTATTTGAATCTAAAACTGCCAATTCTACTTCGGAGGACCACGGAATTTATAACGACCATCAAATGCAATTAGTTACTAATCTACAGCGACAAAATTAAATATGAGTTGAAAAGGTAATAAAACAAAACAAAAGGAAAGAAAACATAAATCAATACCAAGCATTACTCCGTAAATCTCTTTATGAAGCTTGATTTATACAAATATTCTTAAAATATTATAGATAGATAGAAAATATACCAAAAAGGAACAAAAAGGAACATAAAAACATAAGCATCATAATTTAAATATATTTTCTTTAATTTTCTTACCTTTTAGGCGAATAAAAAATTAAATTTTTAAAAATCTTAAAAAAAGGATATATGGACTGCTCTGAAAGTATGATAGCTAATCCCAAACTATTTATAGAGTATTATTTCTTACATAAAACTACAAGTTGTGTGATAAAAGTTTTATGAAAACGGTTAAAATTTTTTAACAAAAAATTAAGATAAATATATTTTTTTTTTAAAAATTCTTTTCATTCGAATTTCAAAAAAAGGCTTTCAGCATGACTATTAAATGTTGCAAGATTTTCAGCTCATTGTACGAAAAGGCGTAATAGTTGTAAATATATCATTATCAAAGCGATTCTTTTATCTCATACGTACGTAGTTGACCGAAATATTATTATCTGTAATACAACATGGGACAAAACACATTTTTCTAATGTTTGTCTGTCACGTGAGATAAATATGAGAAGAGCAGTAAGAAAGACTCTACAACATTTCAGGAAACAGCTGCTAGCAATTTGCGTGAAAATTGGTAATATAAAATAATGTATAATTTTTGATACAAAGCTCGATCTACGGTCAAGTGAATCGAAAGGAACAAAGTAAAGTTAGCCCTCTCAACCACCTCAGCAGTCACTGAGCAAATAGTAATACTGTTAACATACATACATAATTGGTCATTACAACCCATTAATCAGGATTACAACGTAGCTTCTCACACCACTTATGTTGTATGTATTAATTTTATACATGAGTGATGGGTCCTACAGTTTAAAGTCGACTTTGAACGCAAGATTGTTTGAGAAACTCTTCAAGATAATTTTTTATTTATTGTCAGAGTTTTTTTGCCAGAAATCTTCTAACAGGAATTCGAAGAAGAAATATTTGTCCATTCTTCAGTTTGTTGGTAATGTAAAGAAAGACCTGAGGTTTGAGCCTTGGCCTTACGTCTAATAAGCCGACACAATATCTACTGACAACGGCGATTTGACGGCCTATTTCTACATTTTTTAAAAAGATTTCTTGGTTAATGTAGGGTATTACACGTCCAAATTTCGTTAAAATTAAAACGAATGTGATTACATTTATACGTTACTGCAATCCTTTTGGAGAAGTTAGAATATGTACAGGAATACATTTGAGGAAATATGGCTTACTGTCGCCAAATGCTGTACTTGGAGTACGACATCATTGCGCATATGATGCATGAGTAACATACTTATCCTGAGGACTTCTAAAGTATAAAACTGCTTGCAAAACATTGCTATAACAGGCTGATTAGTCTACCTAAAAACTACATAAGATAGTGGTGAACAAGACCACGTACAACTGCCAGAACTTTTGCAATATATGACTCTATTTGAAGTCGCCGTAGTCTAGTACGTAGTGTGTTGGCTTATTAGACGTGAGGCCATGGTTCAAATTCTTATATGGGTTGGTATCATCGTCAATTAAGAAATTGGGCTTTAGAAATGGGCTCCATCGCTAAAGATGATTTTTCGATGATTACGTTGTTCGAATGGAAAATCGATTTGAATAAAACCGATTTCATTATTTGCACGGTAGTTGCCGTAGTCTAGTAGGTAGTGTGTAGGCTTATTAAACGTGAAGCCGCGGTTCAACCCACAGGTCTGACAACTCCCACAAAACGAATTGTGAACAAATATTCTTTCGGGACTTCCTCTCACTTTATCACACACAGCATAAGGATCTACGTCGTAATCCTGATGAGGGAATGTAATGATTGATGAATTAGGTATGTATGTTAAACTCAATGCAATTTAACTTTGGCCCAACTTGGACTATGGACTTGTTGCTATTCTGGGAGAATACAAGGGCATATAGGTGTACCTTATAACTTTTTAAATAAAACATTCCACTTTAGTATTCCAACTAGAGACTTCTGGTCTACAGATCTGGCGGTTCCCAATGGGAAAATTTAGCAGATTTCTGGCAAAAAATCTGAGAGAGAAATAAAATTGCCATGAAAAAGTTTCTCAAAAAATTTGTTGTTCGGACATACAACATAAGTAATGTGAAAAGCTAGGTCGTTATCCTGATTGAATAGTTGTAATGACTAATTGTATATGTATGCATTTGAACCTCCAATAACTTTCATTTTAATCAAGAAAAACTCCGTATTATTTTCAATTTGTATTCTCTATTCAATCTCTTCTGTACCACTGTGCTGTGGTTTACTACACATTTTAGGAAGGAACAGAATTTGATAGAAAAAAGAAAGAAAAACATGTTGACTCGTTAATAAGGGGTGGTGTATGTGGTATAAATGAAATAACATGTATGTGTGTATGCATGTGTATAATCATGAGTATTTCCATGTCAGTGTAGTTTTCTCTCTGTTTGTTTATATGTGTTCCGTTAAACATAAAATGCTACATCACAGAGGGTTGCTGTTTGTCTAAATATGTATGTATTGGAAAATAAACGTATTGAGTTACAGTCAAAATGATTCCTTGTATTGCAATATAGGTGTGTGTGTGTGTGTGTGTGTGTGTGGGTGAGAGAGAGTGAAGAGTTTGTGTTTTTACTCTCTTTAATAATCTTCAAAAAAGTTCACATTTCCAGCAAATATCAATGCCAAGAGAGCAAAACAACATAAAAAAAGAGAAAACAAAGTTTTGTTTTTATTTTTCTTTCCTTTCGATGTTGTTACTTCAATATGTTTTGGAGCTAACAATGACGATGACGATGATGAGTCATTGCTATACATTGTACAATGGTTTTTCACCAGGTATATTCTGCAGCTGTATGTGTAACATGTATTTAATAAGAGATGGGGGAATAACATAAACAGTGGATGTGTGCCTTGTTTAGTTGCTCGTAGTAAATGTAGTAAACATTGTTAGATTTTTTTCTCTGTTTCGTTTAAACATGCTTAAATATCTGATTACATGTTTTTGTAGCTGTTTTTCTTTTTTTTCTGTGTATTTCAAACAGACTATTGTGTGTATTTGTATAGGATCTACTAATGATTTCCTTAATTTTTTTTGCATTCGTGTTCAAAAATTTGTTTGAATTTCGCTTATAATTCCAAGCATTGTGTTATCCTTAAGCAAATTAAAGCGTATGAGTAAGTAAAGAAGTTTTGAAATCGTCTTAAAGATTTCCTAGAAACAAATAAAATTTTCTTGTATTACAGACAGCATTTCCCAGCAGAGGTACAAGCAAACAAATCAAATGTTTGTATGTCTGTAAGCTTGGCAGATAGGAATTTAAATATCTTCACTAAAATTCATATGACAATTTCAATAACAGCTCCCAGGGATATCAAGGACTGTCATAGAATGCAAGAAGGCGATTAACAATTACCACAGGCTTGACACGGCCTTATTATATGAGTACCTAGTCATCAAAGAGTGACTGGGGATAAGGAATATAGTAAGATGGAAAAAATAGGTATAAAACTACGGAACACAAATTTGTATAATCAATCCAATGTATTAAGAATGGGCTACTAAAGAAGGCATAAATGTCACGGTCTGGAGGGATACTGATCGGACGCCAATCTGTAATATATTAAGACTAAGTAAAGCGACTCATGTCATGAAATCGCCGTAGTCCATAGGTAGTGCGTGGGCTTACCGTGCTTGGGAACCGTGAGGTCACGGTTCAAACATCTCTAACAAAATGAAATACGAAAAAATATTTCTTCAGCGACTTCCTCTCAGCAGCTTTCTGGCAACTGCTCTGAGAATTGCCATGAAATTTCCTCAAAAATCTGTCGTACGGAATCGTCTTTAAACTGTAGGTACCATTACTCATGTATGAAATTAACACACAACATAAGAGGTAAGAGAAACTAGGTCGTAATCCTGAATGAAGAATTGTAATGACAAATTATGTAAAACGACTCATGTACGTTAATAAGAGCCTCTATGCGGACTCTACCGTACATGTAAAACTGAGCTGAACTGAACTAAACAGCTGTGGCGGGTGGATATCTAAGTGAAGGAACACTTTGTAAGACCGAGATGTCTATATTTTAGGAAAGACTTTTATGACTCATTTGAAAGGAATGGACTGGAAAAAACAAGGGAGCTCCTATTGGGATGTCTATTCGGATAAAATTGCACTGAACGCGTCATACAGATAACCGAACCAGGCTAGCATATTTCAGACGAAGATATAATTGAAACTGTTTTCCTCCCTCCTTCAAATTTCATCATACATATGGACTGTCAAGCAACAATCATAGCGCTGGGTTTCTATATCGTCAAAACGAAGGGCTTTAGGAGTTGCAGAGACTCTCTACACCCGCCTCTACTAGCTCCGGTCCACTGTGGTATAGAAGGAAAGAAGAAGTTGCATGGACTCTCTGCACCATATACGTTGCCTCTGCTGGGTTCCGGCCAAAGTACCATAGAAGGAAACGAAAAGGCGGACGAACTGGATCGGAGATGTCTGTGGAAGAAAAGTTGGACAAAACAGAATTGAATTTAACAAACCGTGAGTGGTTCAACATACCTGGTTGCCGAAATTCAAAACTGCTGTGTCTAGCAGTGAAAAGCAGGAGAACCAGGTACTTTAAAGAGAGACAAGGGAATGGTTCACATTCTATCAGGAATTCCAACGAGACACTGCGCTATTGGCAGTCTTGCTGACAGGCTCTGTCTGCCCAGCAGGAATAGTGCAGAAGCTGCCCTGATGTGGAGGAAATGAAATCGGTACAACACCTTTCATGCAAGTGCCGTATACTTCAGCATAGACGTCATTGGTTTTTGGGTGACAGAACGTTTGAGGATCTGGGAATGGTGGCGAACTTGCACTAAGGCAACTGGCCGGTTTCATCCGAAGTTCGGGGTGGTTCAAACCCACCACCAACGGATCATGACAAGGGGGTTACCTTACACTGGGTAACACAATGGGCCATATAAGAAGCCGAATGAACTACCTGCTAACCTAACCTAACCTAAGACTCAGTAACGCAACTCAAGTACTCTAATAATAGCCCTTACGCGGAGTCTACTGTACATGTAACACTGAACATAATAGCTGTGGTGGGCAATAATGAATATAGAAGAGATATATGGTAAAACCATGGAAGTAAAGGAAAGCTTTTTATGTGATTAATCGGCTTTCGTAATCCCGAGATGTCATTATTTTAGGAAAGACCCTCATGGCTTATTTCAGGGCAAAGAACTGGAGAAAATACGAGACTTAAACTTCGTATAGAACTTACTAGTTGGTACCCCTAAATAGTGAGTGCACTGTAGTGAGTGCAAACCTCTTTATTGTCTATTGGTGGGAGACGTTGAACGCCTCCTCTTCAATGTACGTAAATGGTATCCAAAATATTTTCAAATAATTTTAAATTTGTAGACAAAAATATTACGACTTATAACTTACCTACTGCTGCAGATATTTATGTTATTTAGAACTGAAATAAAAGAAAAAAACTTCAATTAATAAAAGCTGTTAAAACATATGCAAGAAACATTCAAAAATTAAAAATAATTTAACCTTGTAAGGGATTTACAAACATTTGCTTTCATTAAGCATGTCGAAATGCAAATGCAAATGCAAATGTAAGCCGATTAAAATTTAAAACTCTTTTAAATGTCTGTCATAACACCTTCATATTTTTTTCCTTTTTTCTTTGCAGGCTCCTCGCATTTTCTATTGCTTCAACTCCTTGCAAATACTCAGGTAATCTTTTTTATTTTTTTTCCAATAAACTGAAGAGTAAATGAGTACTGCCTAGCAGTGAGCAACTTCATTTACAAACAAGGAGAAGTTTGACGTTTTTGCATAACTCTTTAGAGAGTTACTCATCAAATACTAATGCTGTGTGCATAAGGTAACCTTTACACACTTTAAAGGAAAATGAAAACAAAAGAAAAAAAATTATAGAAAATGAAGCAAAAAAATTAATGTAAAGGCTTTGTGTATATGTAAAGGGTGAGCCATTTAAAAGTTTAATTTTAAAAAGCAATAAAAAACAAAAACGGTTTGAAATTTTGCCGAATTTATTTTTTTTTGTTGTGAAGTGCAATTGTTCCGCTTAAAAATGGAATCTTCTTTCATTCATATGGCTGCAGCGGCTAGCTTCACAGTACCTCATTCGATCGGACCAATTTACGTGAACTTTTTGGAGTGTATGGGGTCGTATCTCGGTAATGGCATCACAAATGTTGGCCTTCAAATCCTCAATTGTCTTCGGCTTGTCGGCATAACACTTTCCTTTAACGGCGCCCCACAGAAAATAGTCCAACCGTGTCAAATCGTAGCTTTTTGGCGGCCAATTGACATCATCGTTTTGGCTAATTAAATGGTAGTCAAGCGTTTGATTCAATAAATCGATTGTGGTATGACATGTGTGTCAAGTTGCATCATTCTGTTGAAACCAAATATCATTCACGTCAATACCATGAAGAGCGGGTACAAACAAATAGGTTATCATGATGCGATAGGTGTCTCCATTGACCGTAATGGTTGCTTTGTCCTGGTTTGTACTTTGTCCATCAAAGAAAGATGAGCCAATGATGCTTCCACTTCGTAAGTCGCACTTGACAGTCTCTCGTAATGGCTGCATTGGCTTCTGTAAGACAACGTGTGTGGGATTTCTGAGCCCCAAATACGGCAATTTTGCTTCATAACGTACCCACCAACATGAAAATAGGCTTCATCCGAAAAGATAATTTTTTTTATCGGCAAAATTTATATCATCATGCAGTTTCTCGTAGGCCCATCTGGCGAAGCGCAAACGAAGCGGATGGTCATACGACTTCAACTCTTGAACCAAATGAACTTCGTAAGGCGTCATACCGAGATCTTTTCGCAAAATTCGACGTAAACTGAAATGTTCAATTCTTGAAAACGATGATGAGTTGATGTTGATGGATTCTCACGGATACTCTCAGCCACAGCTTGGATATTTTCAGGGGATACGCACTGTCCTCTCAGCTGATTTCTGGCAAAAACTCTGGGAGTAAATAAACCTGCCATGAAGAGTTTGTCAAAACTCTGTCGTTCGGAGTTGACTTTAAACTGAAGGTCCCGCCACTCCTGTACAAAATTAACGCACACAACATGAGTGGTGTGAGAAGCTAGGCCGTAATCCTGACTAAAGGGTTGTAATGGCCAATTATGTATGTATGTATGCACACACTGTACGAGCACGCTCATTTGCGTATAGCGGGCACTGTTGGCCAATTTCCAATAAATCCCAACGTTGCTTAAGCGTAAATCGATACACTACGTTCAGTGGAGATAAGACACTGAATTTTGTGACAGAATAGAATGACATAAGTATTGCCAGATTCGAAATAACCGATGTCTCAAATTTAAACCTTTAGATGGCTCACCCTATATTTGTTGCTCGAGTTACTTTTTTCATACAATAAATAAGAAACACGTTAGTCCTTCTTACAAACAAACATTTATTAACATGGCAAGTATAGTGGTTTTTCACTCTCTCTCTCTCTCTCTGTCTATTTCTTATCGTCTGAGTAGGGCTATCATATGTACCGTTATTTATCGTCTATAATTTTACAATTTTTTAATAAGAAAGAGAAGGGGAGTGGGTTTCAATGCTTAAATTTATTTTCCCAAGTGCATGTTTGCATGAGTAAATATATTTACAAAAATAAAAATTTATCTACAAACCCTGCAGTTTTCCTAAGAATGCTGTTGGTATTGACGTTTCCCACATAATAATGTTATTCTTTTCCTTTCTGTGTTTTTTTTTTTCTTAACGGATTTATTATATTTTAATTTGTCTGTGCGTTAGACTTTTTATTGCATTTTATTTGTATTTTCCTATGCATGTAGAAACATATCCCGAGCACATGTTTCGTTGGTAGACAAACTTAACTTTTGATTTATAAAAGTGTCTGCAAAAATCTGTGCATGTGTAAGTGTGTATGTGTGCCTTCAAAGCAGACATTTTTTAAAGCCCGTGAGGAAATCTATATAAACAGGTATTAATTTAAATTACACGAATCAGAATTCACGTTTTTTGCGTTTAACTTCATCTGTTAAGCCAGGATTACAAACCGAGTTCTCCCACCATTTATGTTGTGTGTGTTAATTTTATACATGGGCAGCAGGTCCTACTGTTTAATGCTGACTTCGAATGACAGATTTTTAAGAAACTTTTTCATGACAATTTTATTTACTCTCAGCGTGTTTGCCAGAAGTCTGCTGACAGAAAGTCGCCGAAGAAATATTTTTTTTCATATTTTCTTCTGTTCGATGTGTCTGTGCTAGAGTTTGCACCACAGGCTTTCGTCTAATAAGCACTACCTACTAAACTACGGCGATTTTCAAGTTTTAAATTAAGCGCCTTTGAATATAACTGTCGGCGAAGTCTAGTAGGTACTGTGTTAGCTTATTAGGCGCGAGGCCACGGTTCAAATCCCAGGTCAGACATCCCCAAGTAAATGAAATATGAAAAAAACATTTCTATGGCAGCCTCCTGTCAGCAAATTTGTGGCGAAACAACTTAGAAAAAAGAAAATTGCCATGAAAAGTTTCATAAAATTCTTTCGTTCCGAGTCGTGTTTAAACTGTAGGTCCCGCCGCTCATGTATAAAATTAACGCACACAGCATAAGTGGTGTGAGAAACAAGGTCGTAATCCTGACTGAAGGGTTGTGATGACTAGTTACATATGTATGTATGTATGTAAGAATATAACTGTCATGCCTGGAATTGACAGATTCTCAATTCAGATACTCTGGTCACTTCAAGTCATTTCATTGCTTTTTCTTTACCCACATACGAGTCAAAATGGAATAATGCTTCCAGGTCGATATCTCGTAAACTAGTCTTAACTGAAACAAAGAATATAAACAGTATGGAGATTGGGGAAATATGTAATGATTTATGGTAGCTCCACGTATATTGTATATATTTGCAGTGGAAAAAATGCCTATTGGGTCGATTGCTTTGTCTGCTTTCTGTGTGTTGTGGCATTTTAACTTTTCCTTTTTCTTTTCCCTTTTTTTGTTTGTTATAATATTGACAAGTACTTTTTAACATGTCGTTAATGTCTGCTTTTTTCCATTATTGTTATTTTCGTTGTTGTTGTTATAATAACAACAACAAATTACCGGTGTTTTGTAAGCTTATATTCTAAAGGAGCATATGTGAACATGAATCCTATGATACTTCATTTCTTTAATTATTTTTTACGCCATAATAAACAATAAAAAAAAAACAGAAAATAAATAAAAGAATCAAGGGGAAGTGGAAAAAAGAAAAGTAAATTAAATGAAAATTGTGATACAGGGAAGTAAAAGTCCTTAAGGAATGTTGCAATTTCTTTAAACGGAATTCCAATTAAACTCAAGTGAAAAAGATGAACTTGAAAAAGAAAACTTGAGAACAAGCAGTAAAGCAAAATGTTTGCATGGATTTAATTTCTACAGAAGGTATTTTAAATATCGGGTGGACCATATATCTGTTTATATTTGAACCATAGGTTACTTCGTATCTGTGCAATACTTATGTCATTCGGTTCTGTCACAAAATTCAGTAGATTATCTCCACTGAACGTAATCAATCGATTTACATTTGAGCAACGTTGGGATTTATTGGAAATTTATTTCCAAAACAACAACAATTGGTCGGAAATAGCACGAAAATGTTGTATGTGACCGGTGTCGCAGAGTGCCCGGTTTTCGTAAGTCCATTGCTCAAGTTCGTGAAACTGGTTTCATTGTAGATGCGTCAAGACGTGAGCGTGCTTCTACAGTGCGTACACCCAGCTGTGGCTGAGAGTATCCGTGAGAATACATCGACATCAACTCTTCATCATTCTCAAGAATTGAACATTTCACGCACTTGTTTACGTCGAACTTTGGGAAAAGATATGGTATGACGCCGTGCAAAGTTAAATTGATTCAAGAGCTGAAGTTGCTTGATAAACTGCGGGATGATGTTGATTTTTCCAAAAAAAATCATCTTTTCGAATGGAACTCATTTTCATTTTGGTAAAATTGCCGTATTTGGCGCTCAGAAAACTCACACATGGCCTTACAGAATCCAATGCACAAATTACGAGTGACTGTTTGGCGCGGCTTGTGGAGCGGAGGTATCATTGGCCCATATTTCTTTGAAAATGAGGAAGGCGCAACCATTACGATCAATGGAGACACCTATCGTACCATAGTAACCAATTTTTTTGTACCCGCTTTTCATGGTATTGATGTGAACAATGTTTGGTTTCAACAGGATGCTGCAACTTACCACACATCTCACGTCACAATCGATTTATTGCGTCAAACGGTTGATGGCCATCGCCAAAGGTGTATGAGCCGAGGTTTGACCTGTGGCCTCACGTCTAATAAGCCAACATATTACCTACTAGATTATGGGGACTTCAAATAGTTTTACTACACCAAAATCAATATCATCTGGTGTCCTCTGATTCAGCGGTATGCCTGGAGAAATCGCTCAGAAATTTGGACATAACAAGCCGTAGAAACCCTAACATTTTAATGCCCACAGTTTTGTACAGAACTACAGTTAAGATTTCAATACTCTGAAGGCTTTTGCCAACTTAACTTTTTGCAATTAAAGACCAAAATGAATTTAAAATAATTTTTTCATTTAATAATTGCAAAAATGCTAACAAATATTCTTTTAATACAAGTAAATTAAAATCCTAAAAAACAAAATTAATTTCAAAAGAATACTTTTATTTATTTTTACTTTTATTTTTTTTTTATTATTTGTAAAGAGTTATTAAAACTGGAAAAAGTTTTTAAAAAAATGCTGTTTACAATCTTGTTTTTTCCTCCCTCATTCACAATTTTAATGCTGTTAACTGCCTGTTATTATTTTATAATGAAAACCGAATTACGAAAGCAAGAATACAAACAACAATAACAATGACAATTATAAATGGCAAAACATAAACAATAAACAGCAAAAAACAAAAAAAAGGGAACAGCAAACGACAACAGTAACAATGAAGGAAACAAATGACAGTAACAACAACAACATGTTAATCCAGTCAGTTCTTATGTGTTCACTTAGCTAGTCTAAAGACTTCTTATCTGAAGACAGAAGGAATGAGAGAGTGTGTATGCGAGTGTGTGAGGAAAGTATATTAAAAAGAAATATCATGATAATCATTATCTTTCAATGGTTTTATAATATCTTTTGGAGGGAAAGAAATAGAAGAGCGTCTAAATAACTTTACAGTGAAACGCAAATACAGTGAATTACCGAGAAAAATGTGTAGTCATAGCTGGCGAAGCATGTATGCAAGATAACTTTGATTTCCTTCTAATGATCTAAGTCCCTATTAGTTGCGTTAAATTCTTATCTACAAAAAACTTCCCCCACATGAGCATCACATTGTAGGAAACCTCAACACCCTTTTACTTCGGGTTGTGATAATCCCTTTTGCTGCTCTTTTATCAATTAGACTTTCTTATGCAGGATGTGTTGAGTGTGGATTTCTAATGAAACAAGCAATGTTTCGTTGAGTATTGCAATTGTTACCTACTTAATTGTCCATTAACAACTCGATTATCTTATTTCGGCCTGCTTTAGCGCATCCTTTCAGGCGCCTCTGCTTCTTGCGAGCCCTCGCCAGTTAGTCACACCAATCGATGACAGGGCTTGCTCGATTTGGTCCTGCCAACGCAAACAAGATCGTCCTCTTCGCCGACTCCAGATTCTCCCGCATCATTCTCACCCCTTCACGCGGAGCATTCTCTTCCATTCGAAGGACATGGACGAACCAGCACATCCGCAGGATGTTAATACGCTGTACAACGTCTACATCGTTGAGGAGGTCATACAGCTCATTATTGGATCGGATAAGGAAATCGTCACCAGCTCGTACTGGACCCAACATCTTATCGAGGACTTTTCACTCGAATACTTTCAAGGCTGCTGCATCAGTGCTTAATAGTGCCCATGCTTCTGCGCCATAAAGAAGCACGGCGAGGATGAGCGTCTGGTAGAGTATTAGTATCATATAATTTTGTTCTCTATGCAACTTTCGCGAGCATCGTCTATCTAATCCCGAGGATATATTGTCTCCTATGACAATGCAGAAATTAAAAATTTCCTCTTCAGTCAGCTCATTACGTTCAGGTGGTTGTCTATGATTTCCTCCGTATATGACTTCAGTGGTGAAAATTTCGTTTTTTTCAGCAAGAGTATAGGATACCATTTGCATAATTTGCATTCGTTTCATGAGAAATTCAGCGTTCAGCATAAAGTGTTGGCTGATTTATTATACGGTTGTCAGAATCATTACTGTTCGGTTGAGTTGGAGGCAATTTGAATTTCTATCAATAAAGTCTTACATAGTCTAGTAGGTAGTGTGTTGGCTTATTAGACGTGAAGCCAGGGTTCGAGCCCCAGGCCAGGCATCAAAACAAAATACAAAAATATTTCTTCGGCGACTTCCTCTCAGCAGATTTCTGGCAAAAACTCTGAGAGTAAATCAAAATTGCCATGAAAAAGTTTCTCAAAAAATCTGTCGTTCGGAGTCGACTTTAAACTGCAGGTCCCACCACTCATGTATAAAATTAACACACACAACATAAGTGGTGTGAGAAATTAGGACGTTGTACAATGGGTCAATTCGACCTCCAGGTACTGTACTTGTCTTAATTGACAAGCACACGTCCTCTAACCTAACCTAAGTCTTACATAAGGTCGGCTCTAGGTATTCTTTTCTTATAATTTTCACACTCTAGTACATCTTTTCTTCGTAGTTTAGAGGGTAGTGTGTTGGCTTATTAGGCGAGAGGCCACAGTTCAAACCCCCGGTCTGACATCTTCAACAAAACGGAATTGAAAAAAAAATATTTCTAAGGCGACTTTCTTTCAGCAGATTTCTGGCAAAAACTCTGCGAGTTAATAAAATTACAATGAAAAGTTTCTCAAAAATCTGTCGTTCGGAATCGACTTTAAAATGAAGGTCTCGCCTCTCATGTATAAAATTAACACGCACAACATAAGTGATGTCAGAAGCTAGGTTGGAATACTGGCTGAAGGTTTGTGTATGTGTATGAATGTGTATTACTTCTCTTCTTCTGTCAGTCGTCATCGCATGCAGTACATAGGACTTTATGGACAATGTATCGCCATATTCCATGCCAGCTGTTAGAAACTCTGTACAACGACTTGTGATTTAAGAAATTCGGAAACAAAAACTGACTATGTCTATGGAAAACGTAAGTAGGACTGCATTACAAAGTGTTGGTACTTCTGTTCAAACAAAAATTAGTTTAAAACAGCCGGAATATTTAAATAATCAAACGGCGTACACCCTTCGTTTCTTTTTATAACTCGTAATCCTTTTTATCGTTGTCATTGCCGCCATATTCATTGTTTATATTGTTGAAAAATAACGTTACAAGTAAATCTTCTTCTCTATTCCCTCATTTCTTTTGCTTTACGGTCTCCTAATAAATTTCTTCATCCATTCTTCCATATTAATTTCTTCATTTTAATTTAAAGAGAAGATAAGAGACATTTTACAACAACTATTTTGTATAACTGCTAATAAAAACGTTATGTTACTGTGTATGTGCTGCATATATCAAGGGAAAGAGTGAATGATAAGTTACGTTGTTGTTGTAGTACTCATGTAACTATTCTTATGTCAGTCACGCTTGACATTTTTCTTCCACTTTTTGCTCATGCCTCATGCCTGGATATGGAAACCAATTTCTAGCAACTTTGACGAATAGAATACATAGAATACAATACAAATGATATCAAAATAGACAAGAACAGCGTAAAGATATTTTAACAGCAACTACAAGTACTATAAAAAAAGGATGAAAAGTAGCATGGAAAAGAAAATAACAGGGAAATTTAATAAATGAAATGCAATTTGTCAACATTTATTTGCCTGTTTGCACAAAACAAAAAAGGGCGATATTGTAAAAGGGAAAAATAGAATGTACGTGTGGGAGGATTTCGTAGTTTGATAGCAAAAAAAAAATTTTATCACCCTCTTGTTAAAATAAGAGTATTAGTATGGGTTTATACAATCATTTTTTTATTTCTTGCTTTTTCTATACTTTTTTAAAAATATTTTAACAATTTTGTAGCAAACTTTACAAAACAACATTTTATTTTTATTAAGAAAAGTGAAATAATTGGTGAAAAAATACTTGTCCTTGGCCTTTTACTCTTATTTAATATGAGCACTACTGCTTGAAAGGCACTAGGTCTTAATTTATTTGAAGTTAAGACACCGTGTCTTCCTTATTATAATTGCAAGTTCAGTGTTATGAAGAGTAGGGCTTCTCATGTAGAGACAAAATTAAGAAGAAACATTTCTTATGATTTCCGAAATCGAAATCAAACTGATGTTCTTCCATTGAATACACTATCATACATAATATGGCAGAATTCTAATCCCAGGATAGAAACCGATACCCATTACATTTATTTGATTTTATTTGACTTCTGTCCACTTCATTAATAAAATTTTCCACTTACATAAGGAATTGGTATACAGCCTAGGAACGTTACCGTCATTGGCAGTATATTGGACACAGTGGTAACGTATATAAATGGTTGAATCCTACTCTTTGTGCTTGTTCTAGATGTGATCCTTTATCTGATATCCTTTTCTGTTAGTTAGGAAGCATCTAGATCTGAATTATTTGAAATTGTGATGTTAAATGTCTTCAGTTACACACGAATATTTGAAACTTAGATTTGTAGTCAGTTCACTTCATCGACTATTCCATGCCTGCTGCGCACTAGATAATGGGGGTCTGAACGTCCTTAGTGAAGTATATGAATATGCCAGTAATTATTGTTTTTCTGAAGCTTGCTTACATGTTCGTAACATAACTAAAAAATAAAACTAGCACAGGATCAGTCATGTTTTGAGGCGACTATCGAATGAGTCATGATGACAGAAGATGACACCATTTCTAAACTGAATGAGTCTTTATTGGAAAACAAAAACACTGACCATTACCATAAATATTAAATTGTTTACACTTCTCTACATATGAACAAACACCGCCACATGAAGACTAACCTACCATGTAACGAAGTGACAAACATAATTAATTTCGATTTAATTAATTAACAAAAAAGCATACAAAAACTATAATTTATAAACAATATTATTGAGAAACCATAAGAAATCCCCACACATGATAAAAACAAAATGACAGCACTTTTTACTCCTGCTTCCTTTGCCAATAATTGAGTGCGACACTCTATTATTGCGACACAGATAGCCAGAGAGTATCAATGACCGATAAACACTTAATTAAAATGACACTTCTTCCATACACTCTTTCTCTCTTTCTCACTCTCTGTTTTAGTTCTTACTTTCTCTTGTTCATGCCACAATAAATACAGTAGTAGTTGCCTTCCTCACGGTCTAGTGTTCTACTTTTTTTCTGTGCATGCTTTCTACTGTTTTATGGCCATTTCTTTTTCAATATTATGGCCAATATGCTATTAAATAAATATTGGATTTCATTACGTTTTGTTTTTATTGTAGTTGTCTTTTAAGCTGGGTGTTGTTTAATGGTGTCATAGAGTTTATCTGATACAGTGGTGGAGAAACTGAAAACACTATTCACTTAAAAGATATGAAATTATTTGCAGGAATTAATTTTGGTCTTTGCTTGAAAGGTCTATTAATGCCATTATGTGTGGAACGTAATATTGTTTACATATCTACCTCAGTTTTTTGGATGGAAATGTCAAATTTTCCATAACTCTGAGGGCTGGATTTAATCGACGGCATCGATTATGCTGGCATTCAGGACCGCTGTAGTTTGTGCCAGTGACAAGAAAAAGTCTAACGAGGTCAAACCTCGCCAGAGGACTGCGTTTTAAAATCGCTCGTGCAGAAAATCCAATGTAACAAGTGCTGTGTGGCAAGTAGCGCTGTCCTGTTCCTGTGTCCAAATCTACCGAATCACACCAAAAATAAGTTGTCATCAATTTTTCTATTAAATTGTTAACCTCTAGCAACTCTTCATTCATTTTCAGTCTTCAATATAATTTCAGTCTATGGCTTGCCTGTTAGTTGCCGTAGTCTACAAGGCAGTGTGTTGACTTATAAGACGTGAGGCTACGGCTGAAACTCCGAGTCGAACATTTCGATCAAAAGTCAATGGGAAAAAATTTCTTAGGCGACTTCCTCCCTCTAGATGTCTTGCAAAAACTCTGAGTGTTAATAAAATTACCGGAAAAGTTTCTTAAAAAATCTCTCGTTCGGAGTCGACTTTAAACTGTAGATGCCGCCACTCGCTTATAAAATTAACACACACAACATAAGTGATGTGAGAGGCTAGGTCGTAATCCTGACTAAGGATCGACATTGACAGAGATGGCCGATGACACTGCTAGAACAAAATTCGCAACAAACATTGACTTTTTCGTGAAGCAATTGATGCTCTTGGATCTCATGTACATTGTTATCGACCCAAATTCGACAATTTTGTTTGATCACATACCATGAAATTGGCCTCCAGAATTGGGCCTTATCGTTGAAGATGATTTTTCTCTGAAAGTTAGAATCAATTGCCAACTGGTCCAGAGCTCACCCAGCGAACACATGTCACCTGTGGTCGTATTTAAACTTCAGTCAGTTTGCCATATTCAGGCAAAGCTCTGTTGATTGGATTATTTTCTCGGAAACTCATTTACTCTCAATTCACTATGATAGTTCGTTTGAGAGTTCGATGGAGTAGAGACTTAAAGTATATTTAGTTCGAAACATGCCTGTTTATCTTTGAGATTATGTTTTTGTTAACATCTCTCAAATCGCTACTTTTTGACTAAGTTTACAATGATACTTTTATTCCAAGTTGAAGGCAATTGCTGCGTCATCGGTACAACATATTCTGGGAACCTGTGCGGCATTAAGGCTTGGAGGAGAGAAAGTTTGAGGGAGTACCTTAGATCGTATATTTGCTGAATTATAAGATCTCTTCCTGACAATAATAATAATACCACACCATCCCTGCATTTTAAATAAACAGGACACAAACACAAACAGTGAATGGGCAAAAAAAAATAGGGTAACATTCTGTCGTTGTTGACATACTCCTCTACCTCTAAACATTGTAATGTAATTAGACGACTTTCATTGATACATACAATCCCTATTAATTTCCTTTTCTTTCCTTTTCTTTTCTCTTCTTTTCTCTTTTATAGATTATTTTTGCTTGTAAAACTTTTTTCGATTTTTCTTCTACAATTTCCGCACATTTTTTTTAGGTCATCTTATGTCGGAACCATATGAAATGGTTGTTAATATATGGCAGTTACCCAAAAGCAACAAGAACCATTAACAACAACAACAACTAAACGCTAAATAATGTCATGTTTATTGAATCAAAAACAAGAAAATAAATGAAAATTATTTATTTGTGAGCTGTTGAAGGGGATACGATTTTATGACCATTTTCCGTTGAATGAATTTTTCATACGTAATTTCCTTTTAATAGCATTTTGATATCGAAATTCGATGTTTATGTTTCTTTTTATAGGTTTTAATATTGATATGGTAGACACTTATTATCGAAAACTTTCAATAATGTCCATAGAATGTGTAAAATTTATGAGCCATAAGCTAGGGGATCCAGAAGGCTAACGAAACGGTGGATGATGATGACTACTCTTGAGAATATTGAATTTAGGGTGATAAAAAGAAAAGAATAATTTTGTAACAAAAGTCAGTGCATTCACCAAACTGAAGTTATATTTTGCCAATTCAAGGCCTATTGATTAAAATAAACAAGAAATGTTATGAAATTTTTTTTCCAAATTTCTCTAAAGTACAGCTTTGTAGAGCCAACAGTAAACCTTTCTTGGCATGCAGAATATAAAACGAAAATATTTCGAATCTGGAAATACTTGTGCCATTCTATTCTGTCACAAAATTCAGTAGATTATCTCCACTGAACGCCATGAATTGATTTGGGCTTGAGCAACGTTGGGTTTTATTGGAAATTTATTTCCAAAGCAAAGACAATTGGTCGGAAATTACGCGAAAATGTCGTACAAAATTTGGTCGCAGAGAAGCACCAACAATGCCCGGCTTACGCAATTTTATTGATAAAGTTCGTGAAACTGGTTTCAATATTGAGACGTGAGCGTGCTCGCACAGTGCGTACACACGAAAATATCGAAGCTCGTCTTCGTTCTTAAGAGGTGAACATTTTACGCACCAGTTTGCGTCGAATTTTGCGAAATGATGTCGGTATGATGCCTTGCAAACTTCAATTGGTTCAAGAGTTGAAGCCGCATGACCATCTGCTTTATTTTCGCTTCGCTAGATCGGCCAACGAGAAACTGCACGAATATGTCGATTTTGCAAAAAAAAATCATCTTTTCGGATGAAGCTTATTTTCATCTTAGTGGGTACGTTAATAAGCAAAATTGACGTACTTGGGACTCAGAAAACCCATACGTGGTCTTATAGAAGTCAATGCATCCATTACGGGTGACTGTTTGGTGCGGCTTGCTGAGCGGAGGCATCATTGGGCCATATGTCTTTGAAAATGAGGAAGGCATCGCATTGATAACGTAACTTTTTGTACACGTTCTTCATGGTATTGATGTCAATGATGTTTGGTTTCAACAGGATGGTGTAACTTGGCACACATTTCTCGTCACAATCGATTTATTGCGTCAAACATTTGATATCCGTTTAATTATACGAAATGATCAGTTGGTCGCCAAGAAACTGCGATTTGACACCGTTGGACTTTATTCTGTGAGCAACTGTTAAAGAAAAGTGTTATGCTGACAAACGAGAGATAATTGAGCAATTGAAGGCCAATATTCCTGATGCCATTGCCGACATACGACCACATACTCTTTTAGATCAGATTAGAACAAATAATATATAGAGAATAGTTATTTTCACTTTGCTGACTTACTTTTTTGTTACAACGCTTAAGTCAGGATTCCTATCTAGCCTCTTCCACCATTTTGTTCATATTTCGTTTTATTTGGCGTGCATGAGCTGGGCTTCGAACGTCAGACTCTCGTCTAATAAGCCAACACACTAGCTACTAGACAACGGCGACTATATAGAATTCTGTAATATTTTGTATTTGATTTTACGTATGTACGTTCGTATCACACCAACTGGCCCTTAACACCATTATCTAGCAATGAGAACTTAGAAGCGAGAATTTATGCCGCTGCAGAAAAAACTACAAACGCCACGATATTGAGTAGTCAGCATCATAGAAAACAAACAGCACAGTAGTAAAGTAAAGGCTTGTTGTCTGTTAGTATGCGGTTGTAACAGTTCTCAGCTACAATCACCACCACAACCAGAATAAAAGTAAAGCAGAAGGCCAGAGAAATACAGAAGAAGGCTACTTCTATCATGAAAGATTTTATAGATATGTACATACATATAGAAAATTGAAATTCACAAAGTGTTTCAGTAAAATAAAACCCAATTCCTCCCGCATTAAAGTGATTCAAATAATTTTAGAGCACACTCCAAGATGACCGCATAATCGCAATGCAAGGATCACAACGCATAAAATAATGGAAATGTCATCAGAGTGCACAATTGGTCGAATGATTAGCAAACTTTATTTGATCTGAATTGGATGACATACGACATGTTGTTTCAAGAGGAAGGCTTATTGAGGGCATAGTAATCTCACGTGGAGGTAATATAAACTGGCCACTGAAATCGTGCGTTTTTTATGCGAGTTTCTTAAGTCTCATTTGCATGCAAGTAAGACACAAATCATAGCTGCCTCTAATTCAATACATTACATGCAATCTGTCAAAGTTAAGCGGACTAATGCGTCAGAATTATGGAAAATTATGAAGACGCCGTAGATGTAAAGCCAGGCTACGAGCCCCAGGCCAGACATCAAGACAAAATACAAAAAGTATTTCTTCGGCGACTTCCTCTCAGCAGATTTCAGGCAAAAATAAATAAAGAGAGTAAATAAAGTTACCATGAAAAAGTTTCTCAAAAATCTGTCGTTCTGAGTCGACTTTAAACTATACGTCCCACCACTCATGTATAAAATTGACACACACAACATAAGTGGTATGAGAAATTAGGACGTTGTACAATGGGTCAATTCGACCTCCGGGTACTGTACTTGTTTTAATTGACAAGTACACGTCCTCTAACCTAACGTAACATATGGAAAATTATACATTTTGAATGCTCAAACGATGTGGACAGCCACACGACATCAATAAACCTTTCAAACGAATACAAATTTTCGATGATATCTCATTCACTTATATACGAGTACATACATACACAATTGGTCATTACAAGAATTCAAACAGGATTACGACCTAGTTTCCTACAGTAATTTACCAACAATTTTTTAACTTCATTCATGATTGAAAGGCAATTCATGATTGAAGACTTAGTCATGATTGAATGCCTGGTCATGATTAATGGTCTGCAGAAACTAAATACAATCAATATTTTGTATTAAGAAAACAACTGTTCTTATTATTTGTTAAGCATTTTTGCAGTATTTCCGGGAAATATCACCGGTTTTTTCCTTTTTAATTTTATCCAAATGTACTGCATCTGTACTGCGTGTATGTTCCCATACACAATATTTTTTAGTAGACACAAAAGGGTTAAAAAGAAAGTCATTGTCTGGCAAAACGTATCAATAATCGAATAGAATAGAGAACAATTTTTATTTACATGTTTTTTTTCAGTATTTGGCAAGTGATTTCTGTTGGGTTTAACTTACATTCTCTGCCAATTTTCAAAATGATTATTTGTTTTCGTCCTGGCAACTGAAATGCATTTTATGTATGTATGTATGTAAAGCGTTTTGTCACAGAGCCAAATAAAAAAATGGATAACAAAAGGGAAATTTTGTTATAAAAAGATCGATAAAAAAAATTTCTTTATAAAAAATGAGAAAAGATTGGAAAATGCACACGACAGCAATAAAGTGCTTAAAGTTGCTATTTATCAATGAATTAAAATCTTAAATGGATGCAGTATGAAGAGAGAAAAGTTTATGAAGATAAACTAGATATTCTTAAAAATGCTGACTTCAATTTAAAAATAAAAACGTTTCCTTTTCATTTGTTCAGTATTTATATGTGATTCCTTCACTGTTATGCCAGAGGTAGTATGATGGGTTATTAGACGTCTGATTACGGTTCAAGTCCCAGGTCTAGAAAAACTTAGAGTAGTAAATAAAATTCCCATAAAATTATTGCTCAAAAATCTGTCGTTCGGCGTAGACTTTAAACTGTAGGTGCCGTCACTCACCTATTAACAACATGGGTGGCGTGAGAAGATGGGTTGCAGTTCTAACTAAAGCCTTGTAAAGACCAGTAAAGCAAGTCAAGTAAATAAAAAGCTGCCAATAGGCCCCTTAAGAATTTAAATGTGTCAACCTTTTGAAAATATTTTGTAATTTATTATTGAAAGAAGAAGAAAAAAAAGGAAAAAGAAAAACTATAGAAAAAATTTATTGACAACAAATTTCATCCAGCATTTTTTTTCTTACATACACACACACACACATGGAAATAATTTACATGTGTATGCAAATACAATGTAATAAAATATTGATAAAAAATTAAATAAAAATCTCCCTCCCAGCAACAACAAAAGCAACCAAAAAATATGGTATAAATGTGAGGTTTATGTGTCTGGTCCGTAGACATATACAGGCAAACATGTGGTCTTTGGCCCACCACAGAACAAGGCAAAGTGTTGAATGGAAAGCGTTTTTTTTTCTGTTTTTTCTTTCATATTTTTGTACTGGAAGAATGCCACAAAAACTATTTTTGTGGAAATTTTCTTTTTCGACTCTCTGTTGACTCTCTAGCCTCTTCCTTGTTGAGCTCTTTTGTCTGCCTGTTCTGGTCTGACCCAAGGGGATGGCAGCTTGCAAATTTTTTTTTGCTTTCCTTTTTATTGTTTCTTTATCAACTTGTTGGTCTAAATAGTTTTATTTACGGCCATGATATATGCGATAAAAAAACTGAAAAAAAAACACAGGAAGAAAGCATGAGAGAGAGAGAGTGGTTAGTGTAACATTTTTATCATCGTCGTAATAAAAGTAAATTTATGGTTTCTCCCCTTAAAAGTACAGAAGCGCAAAATAAAAATATTATAAGAACAACAATAATAACAGTAAAGTAATGTTTTTATAAATTATTTTGTGTATGTATGTATGTAGTATAACGTACATACATATATTACTCGTCACATTTTTATCGTTTAAATAAATCATTTTCACAAGACTGGCTATAAACTCTCGTTTAATGGCAATCATCAAACGTAAATGACTTTCAAAATAAAACCAAACAATAGGAAATGAAGACCTATAAAAAAAAGAAGGAAAAATTTAATACGAACAATAATTGAGAGATAATGCTTACTGAGACAAGGAATAAAATGTTTAAAATTCAAACATATTCGAATGCAAGTATCATGAGATAAAAAAATATTTTCAAGAAACTGAGACAAATTTATTTTAAAATTCAATGACAATAGGACAATGCTGAAGTTGAATTTTTAAAATCATACAGTCATCGCCAATCCAAAATACTAGGAGACCCACGTTCTCCCATCTCGAATGGAAAGACGCAAAAATAAAAGCAGCAAGGAAGCCCTGATAGTCTAGTGGATAGTATACTACCTACTCAAAGTAAATGGAGTATGCAACAGCGAAAACAGCTAGAATAACAACACACCTGAGTAGACTGATGGCAAATACTGGAGGACGACTCCCAAGTAGGAGGAAGTTACTCATGGAGGCTGGAAATAGTATACTCCTTTATGGCCCTGAAATCTGGGCTTCTACTTTGACAACTCAAACCAGTGCTAAAAAACTACTACCTGCGCAGAAATATCAGCTTTACGGGTCACATCCTCGTATCGCACGGTATCAACACAAGCTGCCTTAATAATAGCTGGAATGGTTCCCATAGACCTTCAAGCAATTGAGCACCATTTGATTTTCAACGCTAGACAGAGCACGGCGCATAGCATAGAAACGATACAGCACGAAGTTTTCTTAAAATGGCAATATCGTTGGGAAACTGAATGGCATGGTAGGTGGACATATAAATTGATTCCAGAATTGCAAGTGTGGAAAAACAGAAAATACGGCGAAGTAGACTACTATATAACCCAGATACTAACCGGTCATGGATATTTCAGAGAATACCTGCATCGCATGGGGAAATGTCGGTCGCCATTCTGCATCTACGAGGAGGAAGAAATGTTAGACGATGCCGAACACACTTTCTTCGGCTGCAGACGCTGGGCCGAAAGGCGTCAGGGTCTCGAGGCTAAAATCGACATTAAAACGCAGTAAAACAATTTGTGCACTATGTCCTGCGAAGGAAAAAATATGACCTAGATGCAGTAGAATAAGAAAAGAGCGGAGCCTGGACGCAGGCTGACAATGATGGAACTGGCACAAGCGCCAAAAAGGGGTCCACCTCGAGGTAATACAACCGTAGTTCCGAGGTGGAATGATACCCCGGTGAGGAGACAAGGCGGGTTTTTAGTCGGTGTACCCAGTGGAAGAGTCCGACATACCATGTATGGTGATGAAAAAAAAACTAGACACTAGCGTGAGGAATATGGATTCGATCCCCACCAGAGGCTCTGGTCTGTTACACTACATCGAGCATAAGGTCGAAGGCGAGGATTATAGGGCGATGAAAACAAATTATTTTTTTCTTTTTGCTCGAATTAGTTAACCTGGAGACCATTAACATATGAACGTGTTATGTGTCTTACAGCTTATGCCATATTGGATAGCCCGCACAAGCGATTTAGCGGCATTTGGGTGATGTGGAGAATATGTGAACTGGTAACTAGAATCGTGCGGTTTGCCATCGTTATATATATCCTGCGCGGTTTTCTTAAGTCGCATGCAATGAGCTATCACGGTGGTCCTCAAAGCCAATATAACCCATGAAATCGGTCGAATTCAGCTTGATTTATGCACCAGAGTGATGGAAAATTTGGACATTTCAAGTGCTTTCCAACCAGAGAAGCCTTGGCGGACGATGTTATATTCCACATATAACAAAAAAATTTCGATAGCATATCTCAAATATATACATACATACATCAGTCACGATTACAACCTAGCTCCTTACACCACCCACGTTGTGTGTGTTAATTTTATACATGAGTGGTGGGATCTACAGTTTAAAGCCGACTACGAACGACAAATTTTTTGAGAAACTTTTTCATGGCAATTTGTATTTACTCTTAGAGTTTTTGCCAGAAATCTGCTGAGAGGCAATTGCCGAAGAAATTTTTTTTTTAGATTTCGTTTTGTTGGAGATGTCTAACCAGGGGTTTGAACCGTGGCCTCACATCTAATAAGCCAACACGCTACCTACTAGAATATAACTACTACTATAAGAAAGCATATGGCATGTTTAAAGGAACGAAATCTATTTGTAAAGCCTTTGTGATCCAGTGGCAAATCACTCGTAAATGTACACTCAGCCACAAAAGTACACATACAGTTAACAAATTTCAGAAATTTTTAACCAAACCGTTTTCGTTGAAAATCTTTATAATTGCCTGACATCTTTCTTCGATTTTAAGACGGTCTTTTGCATTGGTTCAGAAATTTGTGAAATTTGTAAACCTTTGTGGGCCTGTGCAGGGTCACAATTCAGTCCAATTTCAGAAATTTTTTAACCAATGCAAAAGACCGTCTTAAAAAAGAGGAAACTATAAAGATTTTCAACGAAAACGGATTGGTTAAAAAGTTTCTGAAATTTGTTAACCGTATGTATACTTTAGTAACTGTGTGTACATTCAGTTACGAGACGGACAAGCTTATATCTGAGGTTGGAGCACAAAATGGCGTTCACACAAGCAATTTTCATTGTAGTTTGAACAAGACAAAAGCAACGGTGTTCTAAACAGGAATAGAAAAATAGGGCTGAAGATGAATAGAATCTTGTAGTAGGCCTACGTTTAACCTACTCTCAGCGGATGTAATAACCTCATCTATTTTAAGCTGCTTAGAGCCGTACCGGGAAAGCCCCATACAAATCAAGATAATTAATTGACTGTTGTCAATGGAAGCAAGAGGTATGCTCTCTATCTCTCGTTCCGAATGACAGACTTTTGAGAAATTTTTTGTCAGCTTTTGTCAGAAATCTCCTGAGAGGAAGTAGCCGGAGAAATATTTTTTTTATAACGGGTGATTTTTTAGCTATTATCTTTTTGGCAACACTAGTTTAAACAGCCCACGCACGTTTCGTGTTTTGTTTCACTTTCAAACATCTTCAGTTGGGTCTATAATTTAACCATGAATCGTCTTACAAACGAACAACGCTTGCAAATCATTGAATTTTATTATCAAAATGCGTGCTCTGCTCTGTTAAGAAAGTTCATCGGCGCGCTTCTTCCATTTTATGGTCAGTTTAATCGACCCACTGAAGCGGCTATTCGGGCTATTGTGACTAAATTTTGCACCAAATTTACATTGTTGGACATTAAACCACCAACACGCTTACGTAGAGTGCGAACTGAAGAAAATATCGCAGCTGTATCGGCCAGTGTTAATGGTGACCATTAATTATCGATTCGTCGCCGTTCGCAGCAATTGGGCATCTGTTACTCAACAACATGGAAAATTTTGCGGAAGGATTTAGGTGTGAAGCTTTTCAAGCTTTTCAGCTGGTGCAAGAATTGAAGCCGCACGACCTACCACAACACAGAATTTTTGGTGAATGGGCTCCTGGAAAGTTGGCCGAAGATCCACTTCTTTATCGAAAAATTGTGTTCAGCGACGAAGCTCATTTTTCGCTCAATGGATACGTAAATAAGCATAATTGTCGATTTTGGAGTGAAGATCAGCCAGAAGCATTGCAGAAGCTACCAATGCATCCAGAAAAAGTCACAGTTTGATGCGGTTTATGGGCTGGTGGCATCATTGGACCGTACTGATGCTGCGAATCGTAACGTAACTGTGAATTGTGAGAGCTACCGTGAGATGACATCCAACTTTTTTTTTGCCCAAAATGCAAGAGCTTGACTTGCATGACATGTGGTTTCAACAAGACGGTGCCACATGCCACAGAGCACGCGTAACAATGGACTTATTGAGAGGCGAGTTTGATGAACATTTTATTTCACGTTCGGGACCGGTCAATTGGCCGCCTAGATCGTGCGATTTAACGCCTTTAGACTATTTTTTGTGGGGCTATGTTAAAGCTCATGTCTATACAGACAAGCCCGCTTCAATTGACGCATTGGAAGACAACATTGAAGCATTTATTCTTGAGATACCGACCAAAACGTTGGAAAGAGTATTTCGTTAGGAGTTTGGACCGTGGTCTTACATCTAATAACACAATACACTACCTACTAGATTTTACCGGCTTTAAGAGCAATTGCTTTCTCATAATATGCCTTAACCACCTAGTGTTTAAGGTCTTTAAAGGTTTCCTCACTACGGCTATAAATTTAAAAAATTTATGCAAATTGAGATATCACAACACATCAGAATAATTTATGTGTGATAAAATAAAATAAATAATAAAAAATCTGTATGATAATGAATAATACAGGCATACAAAGGATAAGAGAGTGTGGGAAAGCAAGTGAAGAAATCCTTTAATTTATGGACTACGAAATCCCATAAATATTTAAAAGGATTACGGATTATTTACGTAAAATTCAAATAAATTTCTATTATTTTCAAAATAATTCGCAATCTCTAATACCTGCCTTTGTTGCCTTGTTTCTCTCTCTCTCTATTTCTATTTTATTTTACGCTAACGAAGAGCAGAACAATACAAATTGAAAACGACATGATTTAACCACTTACCACACCATTAATCACTGTCTGTCTTTACATTTAAGACTTTTTATCATTTATAAAACAGTTTATTTCTCTCACGTAGAGACAAAGAGAAAGAGAGAGAGAGAAAATAAAGCATATAACAATAGAGATAATGATTGAAGGATTTATAAATAAATATATAAAAATGTTCAAAAACACTAAGAAGAGAGAAAATTAAAAATCATTGCAATAATATGCTCGTAAAATCTCCTGCTTCCTCATCCTCTCTCTCTCACTCTATGCATTTGTAAGAAGTACAGCTTCTGTCTACTTTTGTTTACTCATGGCTGAATATTAAAAACGGCAAGGGCAACCGGCATCAACCCTTATTAAATTTCGTTTGTTTACGTACTTGTTAGCAACCCTGTAATGATTCTACTCCAGTCGGCGTCACAGCTTTTCAACTCTACATGAGGTCCTGTGTAGTTTTAGAATTTTTTTCTTGTTCATTCTGTTCCCAATTGTATGCCACGCTTATGATCCTGTCTTTTCTCATGGAAATCGGGAAGTAAATGATGTTGCTGTGCTTAACAACTGCTTGTCACATGGTAGTTGTTCCATTATCATAATTTCGTAATATTTTTGTCATTTTTCTGTCTGTCTTTCTCTAAAGAAATTGCCTTTTAAATGCGAGAAAATGAACGTAAAATTATTTGGAATTTTATTAAATATTTTACTACTGAAGTGACAGCAGGAAATGCCATGAATTAGGAGGAGAAAGTGAAAGTAAATAAATAGTAAGGGTTGCGATGTAAATTTCAAGAAGAGGGTTTAAATAGGTTACAATTTAATGAAATACAGTTTAAATTTTGCTTATAAAAGTGTTTTAAATTAAACTGAAATCATATGAAAAATAAATAAAAAGGTTGTTAATTTAACAGCTGTTCTCTCTCTCTCTTTCTCTTTCTCTGATCTCACAGTGCTCGTACCGAATACGTAAATTCTGCACAGGTTTTTACTGTAGATACACAAAAGCCTACCAGAGATTAAATTCCTGACCTAAGTCCGCTTTGTAACTATTGAGGCGGTCTATTGGTTGGAACGTCAAGGCCCTGGGTTTTATTTCAATAATTCCTCAAAATAGATGCCAATCATGTCCTCATCTCCCCTTTCAAGAGGCTCCAGTTGAGCATAAAGGTGGCATTCCCTATCAAGAGACTCCAGTTGAGCACAAAAGTCGGATCGGATTGTATTTCAGATTCTTTTTTCATTTATTTTCATAACCTGATGTCATTCCTGTAACCCACATGAAAATAATTTGAGTTTGAGTGGCCAGATTATTATGCGGATTTATGGCGCGTCTTCTAACGCATACATACATGGTACGCTCTAGCTTCCCACACCACTTATGTTGAGTGTATTAATTTTATACTCGAGTGGAGCGACCTACAGTTTAAAGTCAACTCCGAATGACAGATTTTTGAGAAACTTTTCATGGCAATTTTTATTTACTGTCGGAGTTTTTACTAAAAATCTGCTGAAAGGAAGCCGCATACAAATAATTTTCCTGTATTTCGTTTTGTTCGATATGTCTGACCTGGAGATTGAACTGTGGCCTTACGTCTTATAAGCCAACACACTACCTACTAGACCACTGCGACAACCTCAATAGCCAATAGTGCTCTTGATGTAAATGCATAACTTTTAAGAGCCTGAAGGCAAACTTAGCAGTCCAAGAATATTTACTTACTTGGACCCTTCCCGTGTCAGAATTGTACTTTATGTTGCTTAAGAATTTTATTACTCAACCACGGTGTCACACCATTCCTTACTTCTTCTCCGTGGAACTCTTTCAATTAATCTGTAGACTCGTCGCGAACACAGCTATATTCAACCTCTTTTCTTTAGTCAGAAAGATCATGAAATTGAGCACAGGATGTACATTGTTGAGTAGAAGTCCAACATGGGATTCATGCGAAGCCTACTATTAAAAAATGTATCATTCTGTGGTATACGGTTGGGTGAAAGGCAAACAGTAGGACAGGAGCGAAGTTTATGGCATTGAAAGATGTATATAATTCAACATGTATAGGAGATGCAAAAGACTGCATATAGCAACACTATTTGACATTTCTATGAGTTTGACTACAGAATAATATGGCACTCCATGAACAAGTTTAAATCAGTTTAAAAGGGTATTTAGGGTGTTCCTCTGCTGGAATTTACGGCAATGAGTACTCAGATGAAGTCGCCATAGCCTAGTAGAAGTGTGTTGCCTTATTAGATTCGACACCTTGGTTCAAATTCTAGGTAAGACATCTCCAACAAGACGAAGCATGGGAAATATTCTTTCGGCGACAGAGAAATCTGCTGAGAGTAAATAAAATTTCCATGAAACGTTTCTCAAAAATCTATCGTTCATGATCGACTTTAAACTGTAGGTCCCTCCACTCATGTATAAAATTAGCATACACAACATAAGTGGTGTGAAAAACTATGTCATAATCCTGTCTGAAGGATTGCAATGACTGATTATGTATGTATGTATGAGTACACAGATGAATGTGTGAAGAGGGGAGCTTCAACTTCGTTGATAGGGCAGAACAATATTGTGTAGTGAGAAGAGAAGTTTTGAAGGCGAAGACTCTATTCAAAACAAATGAGATAAAGCTTTTGGCGGGTAATTACAAGAGGAAGATATTTTTGTAATCCTGTAGGCGAACCACAAGTACTCTGAGCAGCACTGTAGGCTTAATATACACTTGGTCTTGGGGTCCTTTCAAGTCCAATATGTGGTAAAGAAATTGAATCGCTCAACATGAGGTAAGAGCATAAAGCCATCTCCATATTAAGAGATGTTAGATTCAGGAGAGCCTCTACATTCTCTATGCCCTCTAATGGTATTAAATTTAATGTCACTGTGAAGGGAACTTATGCCAAAGTAATGCAAAAGAAGGCAACACTTGCGTCTGTCGAAAAGAAAATTTCGGTTTGGAGCCTATGTAGGGATATCTTTCAGCACCTGCAGGACCCAACGTTACATACATAATACATAATTGGCCATTAGAACCCTTCAGTCAGCATTAAGGCCTAGCTTCTCACACCACTCATATTGTGTGTATTAATTTTATACGTGAGTGGCGAGACATACAGTTTAAAGTAGATTCCGACCTTTTCAGGGCAATTTTATTTACATTCAGAGTTTTTGCCAGAAATCTGCTGAGAGGAAGTCGCCGAAGAAATATTTTTTTCATATTTTTGTTTTGATGTCTGACCTGGGGTTTGAACCTTGGCCTTACGTCTAATAAGCTAACACACTACCTACTAGACTGCGGTGACTTCTACGTACATATCGTCTCTAACAAAGCCTGCTGACGATATTCATATCGATTGTTTCTTCAATCACTATATTTTTCAATTCAAAAGAACACCCCAAGTGCCTTGAACAATGTAAAAAAAAAACATTCTTCACACCATGCAAACTCATTACTGATCCTATCAAAATCTACAATTATTGAACATGTCCGTACTGAACAGGCAGCTGAAAGTGTTCTCCAAAGATTGTAGCATCCGCAATCAATTTTTCACGTTAAAATTTTGAAATTTCTGCAGAAATTTCATTGCATTTCCCTCTTAAGTAATCGAATGGGAAACTGCAAATACTTGAATACGTTTTTCCTTTCCAAAGAAAATTGTCAACAAATGAATGAAGGTTGACAATGACGATGAATAATATTTGTTTTTTGTATTTTTCTTTTATTCATTAAACATTTTTTCACTTCTAATCAAATTAATTAAATGCTATTCGAGGTCTCCTCGAGACTTAATAAATATAAACAGCAGCAGCTAGACAGTAGCTGGCTACTGATGATATGCGTACGTAAATGAATACAAAATTATTTTCTTTTTTTCATTAAAAAAAGTAGATATTCATGCCATAGAAAGGAAGTAAAAGAAGAAAAAAACTGATTAACATCCTTTCCATTTGGAGTTAATTGAAGAATAATATATGGGTCAGTTCACAGTTAAAATATTCTAAAATTTTAAGTTTTTGAAGCAAAACAAAAATAAAATAAAATAAGATTGCCTGAGAACCATAAAAAAAACAAAAGGAAATTTCCATTTATATCACTTTCTTCAATGCTTTGCTCGTGAAATGACTCATAGTTTATAAACACGCATGGCTCAGCTGTTTACTTTATAGAGTCTGATTTATTTACCGATTTACAAAACTAAAATTAATTAATTAAATCAACATCATTTTACTTGTATTTTAGCATATGAGCACGTTAAACAGATTTATTAAAATGATGTTAAACAAAAGCGAGGGTCGTTTATTTGCATGTACACAACTATACAAAGAAAAATTCTTCTTAAATTCCAGCAAACAAATTTTAAACTTAAATTTATGAAATTTATTAATAAGACTCGCTGTTCAATATATAGGGTGGGCCATTTCTTGGCTTAAATTTGCATCATCAGATATTTCGAATCTGGCAATACTTATGTCATTCTATTCTGTCATAAAATTCAGTTCATTATCTCTACTGTACGTAATGAATCGATTTATTGGGATTTATTGGAGATTTACTTCCGAAACAAAACAATTTTGGTCAGAAATTGCACGAAAATGTTGTACAAAATTTGGTCGCAGAGGAGGACTAGCAGTGCCCGGTATATGCAAGTGAGCGTGCTCGTATAGTGCATAACCCGAAAATATTGAAGTTGTGTTTGAGAGTGTGCGTGAGAATCCATCAACATCAACTCATCATTGTTCTCAAGCATTGAAAATTTCACGCACAAGATTACGTGGAATTTTGCGAAAAGATCTCGATCTGGCGCCTTACAAAGTTCAATAAGTTCATCAATTGAAGCCGGATAACCCTCCGCTAGTTGGGCCAACGAGAAACTGCACGATGATGTCGATTTTGCCAAAAAAAGTCATTTTTTCGGATGAAGCTCATTTTCATCTTGATGGGTACGTTAATAAGCAAAATTGACGTACCTGGAACTCAGAAAACCCACACGTGGTTTTATAGAAGTCAATGCATCCATTACGGGTGACTGTTTGGTGCGGCTTGCTGAGCGGAGGCATCATTTGCCCGATATTTCTTTGAAAATGTCAACGGCCTAACCATTATGGTCAATGGAGACACCTATCGCACGGATCTTTTGTACCCACTCTTCATGGTATTGATGTGAACGATATTTGGTTTCAACAGGATGATGCAACTTGCCACACACCTCATGCCACACTCGACTTATTGCATCAAATGTTTGATCGCCGTTTAATTAACCGAAATGGGGATGTCAACTGGCCGTAAAGAAGCTGCAATTTGACACCGTTGGAGTATATTCTGTGGGGCGCTGTTAAAGAAAAGTATTATGGCGACAATCTAGAGCCAATTAAGTATTTGAAGGCCAACATTCGTGATGCCATTGCCGCAATACTGTCCCATACACTCGAAAAAGTGCACTTAAATTGGTTCAAACGAATGAGATACTGTGAGACCAGCCGCATCATCGTTATGAATGAAATAATATTTCATTTCTAGCGGGAACAATTGTGCTTCACAACAAAGGAATAAATTTGGAAAAACTTCAAACCGTTTTTGTTTTGTTGCGTTTTTGAATTTAAACGTTTAATTGTCCCACCCTATATTAACGAGACTTTCTATTCAATATGTATCAAAGATTGTTTAAAAATCTGCCAAAAACTGTGTTTATATTCCAATGCAATAGCTTCGATACCATGTCTATGGAGACAATTGTCTCTCTAAACAGCTCCAGTATTTAAATTAGTTCAAATGTTTAATTTGATGACGAGTTATTTCAAGCATTCATTTTAGTTTGATTGCAATGAATATTCAATCAAAGGTTTGTAACTATACCTTAATTAAACTTAATAATATAAAAAAGTCGCCGTACTCTAGTAGGTAGTGTGCTGATTTATTAGACGTAAGGGCTGGGTTCAAGCCCCAGGCCAGACATCAAAACAAAATACAAAGAGTATTTCTTCGGCGACTTCCTCTCAGTAGATTTCTGGCAAAAACTCTGAGTGTAAATAAAATTTGCCATGAAAAGTTTCTCAAAAAAAAAAACTGTCGTTCGGAGACGACATTAAACTTTAGGTCCCGCCACTCATCTATAAAAAATTCACACACAAACATAAGTGGTGTGGGAAACTAGGACGTAATCCTGACTGAAGGGTTGTAATGACCAATTATGTCTGTATGCAATATATAAAAAAACGTTGTATTATTAACACGTTCAAACATCGTTGTTGTTACTGATGTTTCAATACAATTTTTTATTCTGACTAAAAAAAGGAGCCTAGCTCCAGTGTTAATTTAATCAACAAGCACTTAATCATTGCACTGAATTTAATTTCCGTAGTTCATGTTTTAGCATTTAATTACGAATAATTATGTATGTACGTATATTATGCGTAATTTACTGGTGCGTAAGTAAGTATTATTAAATTAAATATTTTCCCAATTAAATTATCATTTTCAATGAAATTCTTAATAAATTATTCTGCTCTCGTATAGAACATAAATGCATAATGAGCACTTTTCCACACATAGAAATAATATGAATATATGTGTATATGTTTGTATATGTGTATGTATGTGTCAAAATTAATTAATTTTAATGGTCCACATGTATATAATTTCATACAAAATTTAATAAATTAACTGAATTAATTACAAATGACACAAGTATGATTAAACGCTTAAATATGTGGGGTTGTAAATTAATTTCATTATTTAGGTCACATACTTGGAAAACTTTTTTTTATTAATAATTAGACACCAGTTACAGACTGTTCAGAAGGCCATTATTTCGGATGTTGTAACATGACTTTCGACTTAAAAATAAAATAATTTAAATATAATTATCGTAGGTCCTAATTAAACAGAAGTTAATTAGCATTATAGTACAATTTCCTCTCATTTAAAACAATTATTTTCAGACGAATTTCCAAGAGTTTCTAAATTAATAACAATAAGAAAATTTTAAAAGCATGATGGTTGAAAGCAAGAGTGTTTTAATAACTTAGGAACGGATGTTCCAACATAGGCTTAAGGCCTCTCACAAGATAATAACATATTATTGAAGCTACATCTGTCAAATTATTTTTCATTTATTCAGTGGATTGTAGTCGCCGTAGTTTAGTAGGTAATCTGTTGCCATATTATGCGTAACTCCAGGGCAGACATCTCTTAACAAAACGAAATCTTCGGCGACTTCCTCTCAGTAGATTTTTATCTCTATTTGTGTGAAGCACCACTAAAGTTATCGTCATAAATACATAATTGATCACTACAACCCTTCAGTCAGGACTACGACTTAGTTCCTCACACCACTTATGTTATGTGTGTTAATTTTATACATGAGTGGTGGGACCTAAAGTTTAAAGTCGACTCCGAATGACAGATTTTTAAAAAACTTTTTCATGGCAATTTTATTTACTCTCAGAGTTTTTGTCAGAAATCTGCTGAGAGGAAGTCGCCGAAGAAATACTTTTCGTATTTTGTTTTGATGTCTGGCCGGGGGCTCGAACCCTGGCTTTACGTCTAATAAGCCAACACACTACCTACTAGACTACGGCGACTTCCTTTCCTCATTTCCTTTGTTGCTTGTGGCAAATATTATAGCCTGTGGATCGATATGAAGCTTTTACTTTTCCTTTTCTTCTACTCGCTTTATGCACCAAATTTAAGTCCACAACCTTCAACCCTAGCTTGATATCCTAAACATGTTAGATTATTACAATACAAACAAAATAAATGCTCATCATAATGTGATTGACCGAATCTTAAAAAAAAAAATTGAAAAAGATTCCCATTGTTCCCAAAAGTTCCCCAAAGTTTCTATAGAAGCAAAGTGACTCAATTCTATTGTTTCATAGTTGTTTACATGCCTTTTAAATTACCTCTTTAATGTTTGTATATTTACTTAGTATTGTAGGTATTACCTTTAAAGGGATTTGACGATGACATTACACAATGACACTGAGTCTTTTACTTTTTTCCCTCCTCAACAATCTGATTTTCACTACAAATTAAAAAAAAAAAACAAAAACACAACAGTTGCCAACACTGTAATGGATTCAATGATTTTAAAAACTGTAGTATTTTTTTTGATTTTTCTCAAGCATTTATTCATTGTCTGTATGTATGTATGTATGGGAATATATATGTAAGCAACATTGTTGCTGTTGCTATTGGTATTGCTATTGATGTTTAATTTGTTGTTTCATTCTCTTTTTTTATTGAAAAGCATCTGCAGAAGTGTTTCACCATGACTACCACCACAAGCAGGACATTATTTATTTATTTACTTTAAAAGTGACTACACAAGTAAAATAGCAGTCATTATGTATATACCAGAGTGAAGGGGATTTAAATAAATGAAAACAAATTAAATTTAAAAAAAGACGTTAAATGGCACCATTTGCTTATGCGTTATTTCATATCAATGATATGTACGTCATGTGGAAGTGCAGTTCTTTAACAGTCCAAAATCCATAGCCTTTGGTTTGGTTTGTTATACGGTGAATATGTTGTATCAAAATCGCAGTGTATCGTGTGGTCTGCATCTTACAAAAATGGTGATCAAAGACATAAAAGACAAAGAGTGGCCCACATAACAAAATTTTTCATTACAAACCTTCAGTCAGGATTACGATCTAGTTTTCCACGCCACTTCAGTTGTGTGTGGTCATTTTATACATGAGTCGACTCCAAGACTTTGATATTTTTGAGAAACTTTTCATAGCAATTTTTTATTTATTCCCAGAGTTTTTGCCAAAAATCTGTTGAGAGAAAATCGCCGCAGAAATATTTTTTCATGTTTCGTTTTGTTAGAAATGTCTGAGCTGGTATTAGAATACTGTCTTACGTTCAATAAGCCAGCACACTACCTACTAGAATATGGTTTAAAAACCATAAATTAGGGAAATATTACTCGATCAAGATTAGTGGCAGACTCATAAAGAACTTACACAATGATTAGGCCTAACTCAAACAGCCAAAGCTCAAAGCGTTTCAAAACACGCAAGGTGTTCCAAAAGAAATAAATTGTGTGCAACTGAAGCCAATAGACGTTGAAAGATGATTTTGTTGGATTCCAGATTACGGTCGATCTTGGCTCCGCCATTACCGCCATATTAGTCTGGAGATCAAGCACAGGATCACTCTTGCCACTGCTACTATGGTATCAATAGGCAATTGAGCAGAAAAGACCTCTCTCGTACGTTAAAACAAATGCTCTACAAGACGCTTGTCCTCTCCGTGCTTCTTTATGCCGCAGAGGCATGCAGCAGCCTTGAGCGTATTCGAGAGAAAACTCCTACGTAAGATCTTCGGTCTAGTGCGAGTTGGCGATGATTTCCGCATACGATACAACAGTGAGCTGTAAGAGCTACTACCTATTAATATCCAGCAGTTGCGCTGTCTCATGGTCATGTCGTTCAAATAGAGGAGGATGCTCTGGCGAGACGGGTATTTGATGGAGAATTTTGCGGAAGTCGGCGAAGAGGGCGACCTTGTTTGCGTTGTAAGGTCCAAATCGAGGAAGCCCTGTCATCGATTGGTGCTACCAACTGGCGAAGGCAGAGGTGTCTGGAAGGATGCCTTAAAGCAGGCCGAAATCCCTTAATTGGGTTGTTAATGGCCAATTATGTAAGTAAGCAAGAAATGCCATTTGATTGCTTTAAAAAGAAAGCGGTTTTGTATTGAATGTTCACTCGCAACGAAGAAACATTTCTTTACGATAATGTAAATCGCAAGAAATCATATGTGAAACCATTGACAATGAGTAAAATCAACGGCCAAGCAGAATAGCCACTGCGCCAAGCTAATGATCTAAACTTGGTAGGATAAGGAGGGTGTGATCCATTGTGAGCTACAAAACGCCAGACCTGTACAGACATAAATTAATTCATTGGAAGAAAACATTGGCCGAATATCATTTTGAAATCCAATCTGATATGCTGCTGCAATTTTCTTTGGGGATAACGCTCGACCACATATTGCGACGCCGGTCAAAAACTATTTGAAAAACAGTAAATGGGAAGGTTAATTTCACCTGCCGTATAGCTCACATTTTGCAACTCTGACTACCATTTCTTCGATCAAAACCGAGAGCTCGTGGATAGAGTTAAATAAAAAAGATTTCAAAAACAACTTCATTTGGGACTTTATTCCCACTCGAATAGAGTTAAAAACCACAACCGCCAGAGTGTTGGCTTATTATACGTAAGGCCATGATTCAAACCCTAGATCAGGTATCACAAGCGGAACGAAATATGAA
Organism: Sarcophaga subvicina; assembly: GCA_936449025.2. Taxonomy (NCBI): domain Eukaryota; kingdom Metazoa; phylum Arthropoda; class Insecta; order Diptera; family Sarcophagidae; genus Sarcophaga; species Sarcophaga subvicina. The sequence continues at coordinate 30,607,927 of OW388084.2, forward strand.
CAAATATTTCTTCGGCGAACTTCCTTTCAACAAAACAGTAATAAGTCCTTCAGAAACAAGATTGCATACCTTTAAATAACTGACTCTCCCACAAATTACCTTAATATACTCCGTGTTAATGAAAATCTCTCTGATTTTGGACAACAACTTAAATAAAATGAATTCTTTTTGGTCTATTTTTCCACTCTCATCATTCAACCTCTTGTTCTATTACTCTCCATCTCTCTCTCTCTCTCTCTCTATCTCACATTATTGCCACTTAGAACAAAAAAACCCCATAAAATTGATGGAATATTGGGGTTTAACGGAATTGTGTCACAACAAATAGTTCACCTGAATACATCAACCGAGAAGAGAGAATCGTTTACTCACTACAATGTAATATCATGCATGGCAACAACACCACACCATCTATGGCATACTCTTTTGCACATGATGGTGTTGGTTGGTATTCAATATATTTGGGGCACTTACTACACTTTTTGTTGTGATATGTGCTTGTAACCATGTATGTGGGAATGTGTAAATATGTGTGTGTATTTATAGAGGGAGAGAGTGTTAAAATTTAATTAAATTCACAATATGATCCAATCTGTGCATCAAATTTCCACTTGATTTTATGTGTACACTGTACAGTGTGTGTGGGTAAGAGAGTTTGAGTTCACAGTTGAATAGTTTTTCAATTTTTGTTTAAATATTCACAAATTTGGCAGAGAAAATCTCTCAATCTCACAATCTCAAATATCAATTAAAGTGAAGTAAAACGTCATAGAAAATTAATTCTAAAAGATTGATTACCATTGATTCACTTATTTTTCGTGTGAAGATTTTTTTGATTTGTTTTTGAACAGTTTTGCTACAAATTAAGCTATTTTGGAACAGATATAGGAAAAGTCAATAAGGGTAGAGAGAGTGAAAAATTCAACATAGAATTTAAGATCTTTGTAAACCAATTGACACAAAATTTCCAAAAAGTTATTTACACAATTCATTTAAAAGGTACTTTTTTCTAGTTTGAAGTGATTTCTTTTGACGTCTTCCTCTCGGCAGTCGAATACTTTGAGATTAAATAAAATTACAATGAAATGTTTCTCAGTAAACCCTAGGTCCCGTTGCTCATGTATGAAATTAACACACACAACTTGGATGGTGCCAGAAGCTAGATTGTAATCCGGACTAAAGGGTTGCGATGACCAATTAAGTAAGATAAGATAGAATTTGATATGCAGTAGGGTAACTATGTTTAATTAATTTCATATCTGATGCTGAATACATCGGTGAGTGGGCTATCTATCGCTTTAAATTTGAATCATCGGCTATTTCGAATCTAGCAATACTAAAGTCTTTCTATTCTGTTACAAAATTCAGTAGATTATCTCCACTGAATGTAATGAATGGATTTATGCTTGAGCAACGTTGGGATTTATTGGAGATTTATTTCCAAAACAAAGACAATTGGTCAGAAACTGCACGAAAATGTCGCACAAAATTTTGTCGCAGAGAAGTACCAACAGTGCCCGGTATACGGAAGTTTATTGCTAAAGTTCTTGAAACTGATGTCATTGTTAATTCGTTAAGACGAGAACGTGCTCGTACAGTGCATACACCCGAAAATATTGAAACTGTGGCAGAGAGTGTGCGTGAGAATCCATCAACATCAACTCATCATCGTTCTCAAGAATTGAACATATCACGCACCAATTTACGTCGAATTTTGCGAAAAAATCTCGGTATGGCGCCTTACAAAGTTCAATATGTTCAGGAGTTGAAGCCGCATAACTATTTGCTTTGTTTTCACTTAGCTAGATGGGCCAATGAGAAACTGCACGATCAAGTCGATTTTGCCCAAAAAGTCATCTTTTTGGATGAAGCTCATTTGCATCTTGGTGGGTACGTTATATAAGAAAAATTGTCGTATTTGGGACTCAGAAAACCCACACGTGGTCCTACAGAAGCCAATGCACCCATTACGAGTGACTGTTTGCTGTGGCTTGGGGAACGAAGGCATCATTGGCCCATATTTCTTTGAAAATAAGGACAGCGAAACCACTACGGTCATTGGCGACACCTATCGCACCATGATAACCGATTTTGTTGTACTCGTTCTTCATGATATTGTTGTGAACTATGTTTGGTTTAAATAGAATGTTGCAACTTGAAACACATCTCATGCCACAATCGATTTATTATGTCAAACGTTTGAAGGCCATTTAATTAGCTGAAATGGGGATGCCAACTGGCTGCCAAGAAGTGGCGATTTGACACCATTGGACTATGTTCTGCTGGGTGCTGTTAAGGAAAGTGTTGTGCCGACAAACCAGAGCCAATTGAGCATTTGAAGGCCAATATTCGTGATGCCATTGCCCAAAAAGTGCACGTAAATTGGTCCGATCGAATGACGTACTGTAAGGCCAACTGCGGCAGCCATATGAATGAAATTCAAACTGCAATTGTACTTCATAAAAAAATAATATACTTGGCAAACCGTTTCAAACGGTTTTTGTTTTCATGCATTTTTAAATTGAAACTCTTAAAGTACCCACTCTATATATTTGAAGAATTTCATACACGATACTAAAGATAAAATAGAAACTTAAGTATTTTTTCGCTTTTTGAATTGTCAATCGAAATAACAAATCCTTTATATTGTCTGGTATTTGCCTTGAGATCTCCGTAAATCAATTCTGGTTTCAATTTAAAAAAAATTCTAATAAATTTTAAATAAAAGAAATAAAAACTACATAAGTATAATTGTTTTCCCCAATTTTCCTATAGTATTTGGAAAATAAATATTTAAATGCATATACATATTAAGTAGACAACTTACCAATTAATCGCTTTTAAATCCTTTAAATATTAATTAAAATATTTTAATAACCTGTAGCTTTTGCTTTTAACAAAATTAGGTTTTTAAACCAAATTTTGGATTTCACTGTCACTGGAAGTTAAATCTGAAAAAAAGCAAAAAGAAATTGAAACAATTTATAAATTTTAAGTTAATTAAATAAATACTACATAAGTTGTTATTATTGTTTAAAATAAAAAATAAATATAACAAAATAAAATAACAAATATTGAACGCAACATGGTTTGCGATCTGAAGTCGCTGTAGTCTAGTAGGTAGTGTATTGACTTATTAATCGTAAGACCAAAGTTCAAGGCCAGGTCAGATATCACCAATAAGACAATAAATGTGAAAAAACTATTTATTCGGCGACTTCAGAGTTAATAGATTCTTAAAAATTTGTCGCCCGAAGTCGAGTATAAACTGAAGGTCCCGGCTCTGACGTATAAAATTAACACAACATAAGTGGTGTGATAAGCTAGGTTGTAATCCTGACTAAAGGGTTGTAATGACCAATTTTGTATGTATGAGTGAAAGAGTTCAAAGCCTTGAACACTTAGGCAATCCATCACGAATGGGGGACTTCAAATGCCCAATGTCTGTGGGTTGTCGGCATAATACTTTTCTTTAACGACGCCCCACAGGAAATAGTCCAACAGTGTCAAATCGCAGCATCTTGGTGGCCAGGTTCTTTCGGCTAATTAAACGGCCATCAAACGTTTGATATAGTAAATCGATTGTGGTATGACATGTGTGGCAAATTGCACCATCCTATTAGAACCAAACATCGTTCACTTTAATACCATGAAGATCGGGTAAAAAATCATTATCATGTCACGATAGGTGTTTGACCGTAATGAAATATCAAAGAAATATGGGCCAATGATGTCTCCGCTCCACAAGCCGCACCAAAAAGTCACTCGTAATGGGTGCATTGGTTTCTGTAAGACCACGTGAGGGTTGTCCTAGCCTCAAATACGGCAATTTTGCTTATTAAAATACCCACCAAGATGAAACGAGGTGATTTTTTCATCATCGTGCATTTCTCGATGGCCCAATAAATTCCAACGTTGTTCAAGAGTAAATCAATTCATTACATTCAGTGGAGATAAGATATTGAATTTTGTGACAGAAAAGGATCACATAAGTATTGCCAGATACGAAATAACCGATGTTTCAAATTTAAACATAATTAAACCGATGTGCAGAACTCTTAAGCTAAACAGGTAATTGGTCTGCTGTAGCAGGTTCTCGGATAATTGTGCTGTCATTTATCGTTGTCTAGAAACAACACGCTCCAAGTATGTGCTGTAGTGATGGGGAACCTTAATAAGCGTTGATACCTAATTTTTTCCTCCCTTAGTTTGATTAGTCTCTATATTTCTAACGTTCTCCATGCTGGTTTTAATCTTTCCAATGCCGCTCTAGTGCGGTTAAGTCAACTGTTAGCGTTTGTTTTTCTGTACCTCCCTCATTATTACTGTATTGGCTACACAGCTAAAATTATCTTTGTATTCCATTGTACTGCCTTCATATTTCATATCTCTTGCATGGTGTACGCAACTCATGGTATAATAAAATCAGGCTACTAAGCCCTATCCCCTAAGAGACGCTTGAGTTATAAGTTTGTCTGTCTGATTATTTTTTTTTAAACGAGACTTAAAGTATTCCACGTACCCCGGTGACCAACGTCAGAAGGCTATCCAAAGCCTGATATTCTGTGTGATAAGGTTGTTTATGCTCATGGCTTCTGTTTTCTGGATATTTACCTCAAGTCTAACAGGAAATGCTAATCCTTCCAGATTTGCCTGTTTTGCTTGGCAGTTGGAGATCTTGTGTGTGATTAGCAAATATTATTGTCAGAATTCATATCCTTGAGTTAATGTGAATTGCTTTTCTCTTTGAACAGAAGACTTCCATCATGATTTCATACTACACGTTGCATTCTGATGCTCCTAATGTGAAGACCGGAGAGTTCTTGCATCCTCCAGCTTTTAATGATTCTCTGACGATTTTCTGTATGATTTTCTAGGGTACTCCTTTCGTTGTTAATGCTTTCCATATAAAAAAAAGTTCGTGGGATGATATCAAAGGATTTGAAATCGAAAATCAGTAGATAAGTGGGAGCATGTCTTTCAACATGTTGCTGTGTTATAAGACTAGAAATCGCCTATTTAATCAGAGACTTGTGTGTTCATTATTGGTGATGTATTCTTCAAAATTTTGCAATTTATAGCCACGACTAAATATATAAGCACACAATGCATTTTTCATACTGTGGTGTATCGATTCACGATAACAATTCAGAAGCTTAAATTAAAAAAAAAAATAAAATAAAAATCGTATGTAAATCTGTTATAAACTGTACGACAAGATTTATCAGTCCCGTCAACAATTTTAACCTCATCATCGCCAACACCATCATACTCATTGTCATCGTCATTATGTTGTCACTAAAGTTGACGTTCACTTCTACGAACAATTCGTACGCACATACACACTCGACTACAACTGTCCACACAATGGATTTCAAACAGGCAAATAACTAAACAACCACATGGGATGGACAGAGAATAAAAGTTACGGGGAAGCGAGGCAACCCAACCAACCAACGATCATTGACTCAGGTCAGTTTATGATATCGGGCCATAAGCATGCTTAGCTGAGCTGCTTAAACAAATACATGGCATGTGGTTGTGTACACCTATTTGTTATCTTCTTTATACAATTAAAACCAACACACACATGAACACATACTTGTTAGAGTGGTTTTTGAAGCCATTACCACTACCATTACATGTTTGGCAGAGAGCGCCATAGACTCAGAGAGCCACAATGATTGTTAATATTAACGTTAAACTAGAAATAAAACACCAGCAACAATATTCAGACAAAAATCGGGCTGTAGGGGTTTTCATTACTTTTTCTCTCTCTTTTTCTCATTTATTTTCTGCTTAGAATACTGGTGTGACAACAAATAAAACGAATTAAATTACAATTCAACGATATTTTGAGTTTAAACCATAACTACACTCAAACCAGGTTGTATACGTCACTCACAATAATCTTGAAATCATTTAAGGAGAATAACGTATGAAAATAGGTTTGAGCGTATGTGTTCAATATAAATATACAAGTATTGCTTCCATGTATGCCCATATGGAGACACTCAACTCTAACTTGCTGAGCAATAAAACAATAAAAAAGGTATTTATAGCCACCGAATAAATTATAACTACACTGAGAAAAATTTAAAGGTCGATCGATCTGAGCATTTAAAGATGGTACTGTACTAAACTAAACTACCTGACATTTGTGTAGGATAAGGGAAATATTTTATTTCAAAAGCTTGCGATCTTAAAATTAAATTACAATTCTGCATTTGTGAAGATCTGATTAAAGAAACGTTTAAGGCCTTTTCAAAATGTACTGTAAAAACATATAACGATCGCTCTAATATAGTACTCAACCGTAATAAGGCACTCTATACTGAAAAAAAAATTGTGGAAAGAGTGGAATGTAGAGGAAAATCTGCAATTCAATCCAAAGATGATTGGAACTATCACACCGTCCATGTCTGATGACTCGGAATGGAATGGAATAGTGTAAGACATGCGATCCCAATACAGTACATAGTATGCTCGTAGTACGTCGTACGAGAGTCCATTAAGATGGTAGTTGAGGGCAAAACGAAGTATATGTTGTCGACAAGTTGGGACATGCGGCGTATTGTATCCCAGATTACGGCTGATAATTATACTTTCGATACAGTCAAGGAAGTTATCTATCTTAACTCCGCCACCAAAAATGATGCCAGTCTGGTGATTAAGTGCAGGATTACTTTTGCCAGCAGTTGTTACTATGGTCTCAATAGGCAATTGAGTAGCAGAGACCTCTCTCGTACGACAAGACTATTAGCCTACAAGACGCTCATCCTCCTAGTGCTTCTTTATAGCGCAAAGGCATGCACACTATTAAGCACAGATACAGCAGTCTTAAGAATATTCGAGAGAAAAATCCTACGTAAGGCCTTCGGACCAGTGCGAGTTTTCGATGATTTCCGCATTCGATCCAACAATGAGCTGTATGAGCTCCTCACCGACACGGACGTTGTGCAGCGTATTAACATCCAGCGGTTGCGCTGGCTGGGCCATGTCGTTCAAATGGTGGAGGATGCTCCGGCGGGACTGGTTTTTGATGAGGAATTTGCGGAAGAGGACGACCTTGTTTGGGTTGGAAGGACCAAATCGCGGAAGCCCTGCCGTCGATTGGTGTGACCAACTGGCGAAGGCCCGCAAGAACCAAAGGCGCTTGGAGTATGTGTTAAGCCAGGCCGAAATCCGTTAATCGTGTTGTTAATGACCAATTAACCAAGTAAGTATAGTGTGTTCGTACAGAAAATACGGAAGATAATAATTTGATTGACATCCGAAATACATTCAGAAAGAATATGAATTTCATCGAATTTCTACATCTGCTGAAAGGTTTGGATGAGGATCGGAAGAGTTATTTTTCTTGACATGAATATCCAGACAATCAATGTCATGAAAAAAAGCAGTGTTATGACAGAGAACTACATACCACCAGTTGAATGGGTCTTGCAATCCATGCAGTAGATTAAATTATTTTGCGGTATACATGTGGATCAACAACGTATCAAAGAACAAGAGCAGGAGGTTTTGGTCACAAGCCAGAGAGGAAGCTTAGAAGCAATCTCTGTTATCGAAAGATGTGGTCAATTCAAACTGGGTAGGAGATATAAAAGACAGGACATTGCAACAGTATCTGACAGTCAGTCCGCTATTTGAGCACTCGGCTCTTATGATATTAAATAGAAGATATTATGGTACTGTCTAGAACGCTTCAGTGGAGCTATTTTTGTCTGGAGGTAAAGGTAGGAATCTTCAAAAGACACTTTTGTCCCAATAAAACTGTGCATAATTCACCATCGCTGATGCCTACCTACTAAACCCACTCCCTACATTCTTCAACCACTCTCTCCCTTTGGTTAGCTTTAAAGCTTTCATAATTAAATTTCACCTTCGTTCCTCCAACCTTCGGAGTTCCAGCAGAACCTCTATCATTCCCTGAATGTGGTGGCTCCATATAATTTCAGAATTCAACATCTCCCCCATAAGTCATTTTGGCGCAAAACTCGTTTCCCTGGGCCATCTAAATTTGGGCAGCAAATTTAAATTAAAAAAAATTGATGGAAGATAAAGAGAGGCAAAGAAGTGGGTTTGAGGCAATCGGCACTTTTATTGTTGAATTATAATAAGATCTGAGCCAAGCATCAGACGACCAAGCAATAACCTGAGGTTGATATCCGAACTTTTGATAGGGCACTGTAGACTTAGCATAGACTTATTCAGAATGGGAGTTGTTGCGAGCCCTACATATAGATTCTGTGAAGATGAGAGTGAATCGTCAGAGAAAATTCTTTGAAACCGTGAGGTTGCATACCTAGTGCTTTGAAGGGAATTCACACTAGACACAGAGCAACATTTTAAGGTTTATCAGGGCAACAGATTTGCTCAAGACATTATAAAGATATCTCATAAAGTATGAGGGATGTACAATGGAGTGATCATAACCAAAATAATAACTATAATAAAGAATGGTAACAACGAATTGCAGACTAGAAAGAGGAGCAAGAAGCAGGTTCAAGGGAACGAAAGCGACATTCTGACGATTTGTACCCAGTGTACAGATGCCGTAGTCTAGTAGGTAGTGTGTTGGCTTATTAGACGTGAACGAAATATTCTTCGGCGACTGCCTTTTAGCAGATTTCTGACAAAAACTCTGAGAACAAATCCCAAATTGCAATTAAAAGTTTCTCAAAAAATCTGTCTTTGGAGTCGACTTTAAACTGTAATTCCCGCCGCTCATGTATGAAATTACCGCATATAACATGGGTGGTGTGAGAAGCTAGGTAGTAATATTGACTGAAGGGTTGTAAAGACCAATTATGTTTGTATGTATGTATGTATTCATAGAAATGTATGTCTGGTCATAATAGTATAACAACTATCACAGGAATTAAAAAACTAGTAAACTAGTGTGCAGTGCGCTAGTGTATTAGAGAGAGGGAGACTTTTATCTGTTACACTACACCGAGCAGAAAGTCTAAGGTACTCAGCTCGTGGCAATTATAATGTAATTAGGAATTGTATCATAATTAACAAATAAATTAAATTAAAAATTTTAACAGGAAATGAAAAAAAATCCTCTTGAATTTTGCTTGTATTTCGCTGATTTTCTTTTTCTCCGTGTATTTATAACCAAAATTTTTTTGATTTTATTTGACGATCACATCATAAATCAAAAATTGTCGTTAAACTTGCTATTCAAAGATACGTCTTTTTAGCAATTTCTTGTTTTTATTTTGCTTTTGCTTTAACTTTGTGGCTGTGTTTTCTGTGAAGCATTATTACGACCAAAATTCTACAGAAGAAAACTAAAATTGAAATGATTTGGAGAGAGAGAGAGAGAGAGAGTTTTCTCTCTCTCTCATATTTAGTTTCATAATTTCATTGTTCGTTAAAACTATAGAAGCACATCTAAATACCAAACAAAAATAAATATAAATAAAAAAAAGAAAAGCATTAACAAAGTGGAACTAAATTTAATAAAAAATAACTGAAAAGTATTAAATTGAAACCAAAAATATTCCTTTTTATTCCATTTTAGTTGCGTTTTTAATTCAAAAATAAAAACTTTTTCTTTTTTATTTAAATTAAAGTTGAAGGAAAAGCAGAATTAAACACTGAAGGCAAAAGAATTCTATTTAGTTGGTTGGGTTAGGTTAGCGGGTAGCTTGGCAAGTTCACTCGAAGCCCCATATGGTCCATTGTATAAGCCAGTGTGAGGTAAACCTCCTTGTCATGTTCCCTTAGTGGTGGTTCCTTCAATTGCACGTTCATCACCGTTCTCAGATCTTCAAAAGTTTCGTCACCCTAAAACTGATGACGTCTATCCTGTGCAGGGCACTCGCATAAAAGCTGTTGTACTGTCTGCCGGTGGAGCAGACCAAGCCTGTCAGCGAAACAGCCAATGGCGCAGTGTCTCATTAAAATTCCTGTTAGAATGCGAACTGTTCTCTTGTAGAACGCAAGTAAAGGGTCCGCCAAAAAGCTTTTTTTTTTTAAATGCTTTAAAAAAAACTACTGAATATTTTCTCAAATTTCTGTTTTTATTTGAAAGTACAATCCTTCCGGTTAATAATGGAAAACAATTTCATTAAAATGGCTGCCTCGGCTGGCCATGCAGTAGCCTACACGATCGGTCCAATTTTTAAATATATTATCGATTGTGTGCAGCTGTATTTCACCAATGGTTTCACAAATATTATCCTTTAAAGCGTCAATTGTCTCTGGCTTGTCGGCGTAACACTTATATTTGACGGCACTCCACAAATAATAGTCCAAAGGTGTCAAATCGCAACTCCGAGGTGTCCAAACGATATCAGCTCTGCGGCTGATAATGCGATCTTCAAAAACAGGGCGCAAAACATCGAGTGTAGCTTCGTCTGTGTGGCACGTAGCGCCGTCCTGTTGAAACCAAATGTTGACAATATCCTCCTCTTCAAGTTTTGTGAACAAAAATTCGTTCAACATGGCCCGATAACGATCGCCATTGACTGTAACGCCACTCCTTGCTCATTTTCGAACAAAAATGGCCCAATTATGCCTCTGGACCAAAACCCGCACCAAACAGTGACTCGTTTTGGGTGCGTCGGCTTTTCAATATATGCGTGCGGGTGTTCTGTGCCACAAATGCGACAATTTTGCTTGTTTACATACCTTCCAAATCTTCCAAAATCCGTACGCAATTTTCGCACACATTCTGCAACATTACCATGATTTTCAAAGTAATGTCGCAATATTTCCCAGCGTTGTTCAAGCGTATACACAACCATATTCGTTCGGCGGAATGATAAAACTAATTATCTGTCAAAGCAGACATGTGCTAAGTGTTACCATTCACGAAATAAGCACTAGTTGAAAAAAATAACGTTAGATGGCGGACCCGATAGTTTTCCTGCTGTCTACTGCTGTCGACAGCAGTTTTGAAATTCGGCAGACAGGTATATTGGAGCACCCACGTTTTATTTTAACTTCATACTAATTATTCCAATTTGGAACAGTATTCTTGTAGGTGAGCATATGTCCCCTCTATTGTCTCCACCTCAGACATCTCCGATCCTTTCCGTGCCAATTTGTGCTGGTTATGGGCAATAAGACTCCTGTGAGCCAACGTTCTGGAAAAAATTGCTTCTGTAAAAGAAAGTGGCGTATCAAGCGAGATCCAATGGGAGTCTATCAAGATTGTTCTGGCAGTCAATGAGCACAAAAAGAAGTATATGTTGCCGACAAGCAGAACCATGTGGCGTTTTGGATCCCAGATTACGGCCAATAATTGTACTATCGATATAGTCAAGGAATTTATTTATCTTCACTACGCCGTTACCAGCAAAAATGATTTCAGTTTGAAGACCAAACAGAAGATCAGTCTTGCCAACAGATGCTGTTATGACCTCAATAAGCAATTAAGTAGCAGAGAGCTCTCTCGTACAACGAAACTTATACTCTACAAGTCGTTCATCCTTGCATCTTTATGGAACATAAGCATGGACACTTTCAAGCACCGATGCAGCGGTCCAGTGTGAGTTGGCGATGATTTCCACATTCGATCTAATAATGAGCTGTAGAGCTCCTCAACGCCGTGGACGTTGTGCAGCTCATTAACATCCAGCAGCTGCGCTGCCTGGGCCATATCGTTCGGATGGCGATTGGGATGATCTATGTTGGAAGGACCAAATTGAGAAAGCTCTATCATCGATTGATATGATCTACTGTGAAGAAGCAGAGGCGCCTGAAAGGGTATGTTAAAGCATGCCGAAATCCAACAAATGGGTTGTTAATGGCCAATTAAGAAAAAAGAAGAAAGAAGTAAACAAGAACTTGCTAATGAAGTTCTTTAGGCCTCAACAAATCGGTGTGAATGTGGAAGACATGTGTTTTTTTTCAAATTTGTTAAAAATTGTTCTATTTTTTTGTAATGAATGAACTAATTTTCAAACCACATACGTATGTTAATAAATTTCCCACAAAAACATGTCCAATTTCTATCCAAATATTATTAACTGCTGTCAGTTATCTAACCAAACCGCTACAAATTAATTACATTTCGTAACACATATGTATCTCTACCTGCTGCTCTTGCACTTCATGTGCCTGTCAAACCAAGCTGCCATTTCAGGCTTCTATTTTCCCAAAAGAAGATAGAAATTTGATGTAATTTTTTGAACAACAAAATTTACACACACAAAATGAGAATTGATAGATGGAATAACACATTAAATAAACATAAATCATGTTCTATTTAACAATTATTGTGAAGTCAAAAGAAAAAGAAAAAAAAACATACCAAAAATACACTGTAATTAATCATACAAAATGGAAGATAAGCCCTTGAACATATTTAAGCGATAAAATAGACTCACAAAGATAGCCGATTGGTTGAAATACAGAATAAAAGAAGAAAATTTTCGATTATTTTATGTTTTACATACGATTACGAACAGCATTTCATATTCTGCCTTTAAAAGTTCCATTAAAAATAGAATGGAAATGGAATCATAAGAAAGGGGAGGTAATCTTCCACAGCTTATGAAATGAAATGAAGGAATAAAGAAGTTACGAAGTCAGAAAAGTAACAAAGTGAAGATGCAATAATTGCATGGATATTTAATGGATACAAGTTACAGTATTTTAAAAGAAAAGCAAATAAAAAGAAGATCTAAAGCAAGTAAGAGAAACGAAGTGTTAGTGTAAAGCACCTATTTTAAGCCCTACAATACAATAATCATTAATCAACCACCTTACGATTTGCAGTCAGTGCTATGGGAATTCAGGCATTTAGAATTTTTACAGAGGATGTGGGAAAGACTAACAAAATTTATGTTTGAAATATAATTTCATTTTGTAGGTGTTAATTTTATAATTGAGTTACGGGACGTAAAGTTTAAAGTCGACTGCGAATAACAAATTTTTTTGAGAAACTTTTCATGGGCATTTTATCGGGTGAGTCATATATCACTTTAAATTTAAATCATCGGTTATTTCGAATCCGGCAATACGTATGTATGTCATTCTATTCTGTCACAAAATTCAGTTTATTATCTCCACTGAACGTAATGAATAGATTTCATCCTGAGCAACGTTGGGATTTACCGGGTCAACGAGCAACTTCACGATGATGTCGATTAAAGAAAAAAAATCATCTTTGCAGAAAGCTCATTTTCATCTTGCAAATAATAAGCAAAATTTGCCGTATTTATGGCTCAGAAAACCCAAACGTGGTCTTACGGAAGCCAATGCATCTATTAAGAGTGGTGCGGAGGCATCATTGGCCCACATTTCTTTAAAAATTAAGGCAGCGCAACCATTATGGTCAATGGAGGCACCTATCGCACCATGATAACCAATTTTTTTGTACCCGCTCTTCATGATATTGATGTGCACGATGTTTGATTCCAACAGGATGGTGCAACTTGCCAGATATCTCATGCCACAATCGATTTATTGCCTCAAACGTTTGGTGGCACCCTATCACCCGAAATTGTGATCGAGAAGCTGCTGTGGCCATTGCCGAGATACGATCCCATACACTCTGAAAAAGTGCACGAAAATTGATCCAATCGAATAAGGTACTGTGAGGCCAGCTGCGGCTGCCATATGAATGAACGAATATCCCATTTCTAACCGGAACAATTGTACTTCACAACAAGGAAATAACTTTAAAAATGCTTTGGTTTTATTGCTTTTTTAAATTTAAACCATCAATTGACCCACCCTATATTTTATTCTCAAAGTTTTTACTAGAAAACTGCTGAGAGGAAATTGCCAAAAGAAATATTGGCTGTTGTCTAATAAGCCAATAGACTACGGCGCCTTCAACACCAATATAGCTCATGCAAGCTGTCAAATCCAGTTTGATATATGCGTCAGAGTCAATGAACATTTGGCATTTCGGATACACTCCACCCAACGAAGCCAAGGCGGGCACTTGATCGATTATTTATATGCCACACACAATGACGTCAATATGTCTTTCGAATATTTTAAAACTTGTAGCCGCCGTAGTCTATTAGGTAGGGTGTTGGCTTATTAGGCCATGAGGCCATGGTTCAAACGCCAGGTCAGACTTCTCCGACAAAACGAAGTATGAACAAATATTTCTTCGGCGACTGCCTCTCAGCAGATTTCTGGCAAAAGCTCTGTGAGTGAAATATAATTGCCACGAAAAGGTTTCTCAAAAATTTATTGGTTGAAGTCGAGTTAAAACTGTAGATCCCGCCATTTATAGATAAAATTAACACACGCAACATAAGTGGTGAGAGAAGCTAGTTCGTAGTCCTGACAAAATGGTTGTAGTGATCGATTATGTATGTATGTATGGTTGAGTAATTCAAATAGTTATGAAATTTTTGTGGTTATCTTTAACTACGACATGCTGGAACGTATTATTGAGCACAGTGCTGGGAAACTTTATTCTTTCCCCAAACGGTGAAGCTGCCTGACTTTCTTGGGTTAATTGCATGGCTTTCAAATTATTTCCTATTATTATTCCTTTCCTGCGTTTCATTATCATTAAACATGTTCTTCTGGATAAGCAAAAGATTGCTCTTCTCTAACAGGTTCTAGAAGGCTAGGGTTGCCATCTACCTGCCATGAAAAGGTTTTTTAAAATCTGTCGTTCAAAGTCGACTTAAAACTGTAGATCCTGCCACTCATGTATAAAATAAACATACAACATAAGTGATTTGAGAACTTAGGTTGTAATCCTGACTGAAGGTTTATTATGCCCAATTATGAGTGTATGCATGATAAGAAACACTTTATGAAAGATCTGATAATGAAAGTAATTGTTGCACCACTAATGCTAGTGTAGGGTATTCGAAAGCAAAAGCAAATGAAAGAAAACATCAACATGTAACACCTGTGCTATGTACCAATGACAGTCATATGCGCTGTACAGTAAAGTCATGACATGCGCAAGTGCAACTGTTATGAAAAATATACAACACAAATGCTGTTATGGCAATTCTGTTATGCCAAACCAGAACTTAACATGAGGCCAAGTTGAGAAGGCATACAATTAACTCCTATATATTGCATGAATGCATGAATCCGTATGAATATACATACATACATATGTACCTACACATGCAGCTGCACTATAATAATTCTTAAGGATCTACATAACCACACTATTAGAGTACGAATATAGAAAACTACACACACCTGTAAATATCCTACTAGACTAGACCATTCCACAAAAAGTCTGCTAATAAAAATAACAACAACAAAAACAAAAACTATGAGTAGATTGTGTTTAGAAACCCAACCGGTTTAAAACGGGCAGATTTCTTTTCCTTTTTTTTGTTTTGAGAGGGAAAAAGTTTCAGTAATGAAAACACAACACACAACATTGGAAATATATTTTTGCTGCAACAACTGGTGGAGCAAGCAGAAAAAAAAAAAATAAAATGAAAATGTTTAGTAAAAGGAAAAACGAAAAAATATTTTTTTTTGTAATCAATGTGCCACATACCAAATACCAACGCGCACCACATCAAATTTTGCGTACCCTCGATAAAGATACGACAGAAAAACAGGATTTAATTTGAAATAAAAAAAGGAATGAAAAAATATATTTACAAGGGGACGATATTGATGAATTCAATTATAAAGTTGATTAAAATCATTGATTATATGCACATCAGTATAACAATCAAGCTTAAAAGTATTTACAGATGCATGGATTTTAACTGCGGATTTTTAATTGAAATTAATACTACTTCAAAAATCTACTTGTATGTATTGCATTCCAGCACTGGGTCTTCTTTCTAGGTAACGACAAATGGCAACCCTATCCTTCTAAGACGTGCTACAGAAGACCAATCTCCTGCTTAGATAGAAGACCATGTTAATGATAATGAAACGAAGCAAAGAAATAATAAGAAGATAGGGACGTGATTTGTTACAGTCATTCAACTAACCCAGGAAAGTCAGGCAGATGGCAACCCTATCATTCTAGAACCTGCTACCGAAGACCAATCTCCTGCTTTGCCAGAAGACCAATTTCCTGCTTAGCCCAAAGAACATGGGTAATGATATTGAAACGAAGCAAAGAAATAATAGAAAGATAATAAAATAATTTCTGAAAGCCATTGAACTATCACAGGAAGTTCACGCAGATGGCAACCCTATAGTTCTAGAACCTACTACAGGAGACCAATCTCCTGCTTAGCCCGAAGAACTTGGTTAACGACATTGAAACGGAGCAAAGGAATAATAAGAAGATTATGAAATGATTTGTGAAAGTCATTCAACTAATACATGAAAGTCAGACAAATGGCAACTCTATCTTTCTAGAACCTACTACAGGAGAGAAATCTCCTGCTTAGCCAGAAGAACGTGGTTCATGATAATGAAACGAAACAAAGAAATAATAAGAAGATGGGGAAATGATTTGTTACAGTCGTTAAACTACCACAGGAAAGTCAGGCAGATGGCAACCCTATCCCTCTAGGATAGGATTGGATAGGGTTAACAACTGCTTAGCAAGAAATACTTCGTTAATGATAATGAAAGGAAGTAAAGAAATAAATAATAAGAAGATGCTGAAATGATGTGTGCAAGCCATTCAACTAACACAGAAAAATAAGGCAGCGTCACTTTTTGGAAACAATGTTCCATCATGTCCTAGTGAAGAAAAAGTTCATAATAATTTGAATTAATCAACCATACATATGTACAAACATAATTAGTAATTACAACCCCTCAGCCTACCTTCTCACACCACTTATGTAATTTTATACATGAGTGACGGGTCCAACAGTTTAAAGTCGACTCCATAGATACCTGATGTGAACAAGTATCGTTTTTGCTTATTGGTAATGACAACCCACCAGCCAGGATGACAACCAAGCTTCTCACATTATTAACCTTACGAGTTCCAGCCACTGCTATGTTAAATTGTGGAATTTATAAAGCGGATATGGGAGAGACTAAAAAATTCACGTATGAAATATAGATTCATAATGTGTGTTAATTTTATACAGTTTGAAGTCGACTCCGAATGATAGATTTTTTGGGAAAATTTTCATGGCAATTTTATTTTTCTCTCAGAGTTTTAGCCAGAAATCTGCTGAGAGCAAGTTGCCGAAGAAATATTTGTTAATATTCTGTTTTTGTTGGAGATGTCTGACTTGGGGTTTGAATCGTAGTCTCACATCCAATAAGCCAACACACTACATAATAATTCAAAATAACAATATCATGCAATTTATTACACTTTTTCTTGCCTTTTGAAGTTGCAGGCGTTTGCGAATAAGCCACAAGCTACAGTAAACCTCAAAACCTATACCCTTCAAACAAATTCAGCATAATTTTTGCATCAGAATCATGGAAAATTGCACAATACGAATGCGTTCGATTCAGAGACCATGTCCATACATAATGCCATCAATTTGGTTTTTCAAACGAGAGGCAGATTTTAGCAAACTTTTCATGGCAATTTTATTTTACTCCCAGAGAATTTCAGAAGGCTGCTGAAGACTGAATGCCATCAATTGGTCCTTCAAACAAATACACAATTTCGATGATATCTCACACACAATTTTTTTCTTTATTTTGAAGGTGGAAAGCGCTTAAATAACGAACCGCTATAAATAGGCAATGAAAGTCTCTCCAAAATTAAAAGTAAAAATAAATTAAAATATCGTTAAGTCTTCTAAATTAAAACGATTTTCAATGAATAAAAGAAAAAATATTTAAAGCCTATAAAGCCTACCTTACTATTTACATTTAACTTTGTAAATGGGTGAAGGGTATTTAGTTTATGAAAAGAGGCTTGGCCTACTATAATTTCATTCTTTTGTTTTTCTATTGACTTTGTCTTCAAATAGTGGCAATACTAACTCCCTCTCTAATTCTTTCTGGTTTACCTCAACGAGGTTTTTAACTCTTTTTCCATAACAAAGACAAACAATAAGAGAATAAGACGTGAATTAAAATATTAGAGTAGAGTATGGAGTAGAGAACGGAACTTTATTGTTAAAAGACAATTAAATATTATACTCAAGCCAGTTATGGTTGTAGACAAATATTTTCGAAGAAAAACTCTTGCTGGAGACGACAATAGAAGTTCTTTTGTATTCAGTTTAATAGAAGAAAAACTATCATCAATTGTACGTTTGCTTGTTTGTTGTTTTGTTTGTTTTTATTACTAGAAATTTCTGTGTTTCTTCCCTTTTGTTCTGCTTTTTTTTTTTTTTTTATTCTAAACAAGTCTGTCTGAGTTGGTTGGTTGTCATTGACTGCATTTGTTAAAAAATTCTTGTTGTTTTCATAGATTTTAGTTTTTCTTGTAGTTTTTGTTTTTGTACCTGAAATATTAAACAACAGCAGTTGACTCTTTTAACTTCCAACTTCAAACTTGAATATGAAATTTTTGAAGTTTTTTTTTTCTTGCTTTCAACACTTTTTTGACTTCTTTTTTCCATTCGTTTCTTTATATACAAAGTAAAAAAATTGTAAATTGTGGCCAGAAGTAACAATAACCGGTATTACTCAAGCTGGCCATATATGTATGTATATCAGCGCTGTATATACAGATAATTTACATATAAATACAAGTATTTGGCTTAGAAAACTATGAACAGAGTTAAACAGCTCAAGAAAAAATTATTTCAACAGCCACAGCACTTAAGTTTTGAAGTTGAAGACAAAATAAAAAAAAAAAACAAGAAATAATTAAAATAAATAAAAACAAATAAAGATAACCATCGTAGAATATTTTTATTATTTATTATTTCTTATTTGCTTTTGTTTTCATTTTTATGTAAATTAAGCTTCACAAAAAACAAGAAATTGTCAGTCACTCATTCCCAGCTCTGTTTCATTGAGCCTTTGATTTGAATTTGGCTTAAAGCAAAAGTTATTGAAATGTACAAAAGCAGTAGCAGAAAAAAATGTTTTTTATTGTTTTATAAATATACTGTCATCACGTTTTATTAAAAAAAAAAAACAAAAAAAAAGACTTTTTTATATGAACAGTTTCGCAAGAACTTTTTAACTTTAGGGGAACAAGGTTAACTAAATGTCATGCTATTTGTCAATACCAAGAATTACTCTCAAACTATGTATACCAGCACAAACCACAGAGTGAAAATCATAAAAAATGTTTTAAAATTTTAATAACTCAAGTCCATAGAACACTTTTAACCCTTTAAAGGCTACAAAACCCATGAAATATGCACTACAAACTGCTTGAGAGTACTGTTGACAATTAAAAATGTCGTACATGGTTCAAACTCCAGCTAAGACATCTTGAACAAAACGAAATGTAAAGAAATATTTCTTAGGCAACTTCCCAGCAGCAGTTTTCTGAGAGACTCTAAGAGTAAAATAATATTGCCATGAAAAGTTTGCTAAAAACTGTCTCTCGTTTGAAAAACCAAATTGATGGCATTATGTATGGAGTATGACATGGTCTCTGAATCGTCTCTGAATTTTCCATGATTCTGATGCAAAAATTATACTGAATTTGCTCGAAGGGTATAGGCTATGTGGTTCACTGCGTCATGTGGTATATTCGCACACGCCTGCAGCTTCAAAAGACAAGAAAAAGTGTAAGAAATAGCATGATATTGGTATCTTGAAGTTGACTTAGTCTAATATGTAGTGTGTTGGCTTATTAGACGTGACGTCTTTTTAAACCCCAAGACAGACATTTCCAACAAAACAATTTATTAAGAAATATTTCTTCGGCAATTTCCTCTCAACAGATTTCTGGCAAAATATCTGCGAGAAAAATAAAATTGCCATGAAAAGTTTGCTAAAATCTGTCTCTCGTTTGAAAGACAAAATTGATTGCATTATGTGTGAAGCATGACATCGTCTCTGAATCGAACACATTCGAAATATCAAATTTTCCATAATTCTCATGCAAAAATTAGGCTGAATTTGTTCGAAGGGTACAGGTTTCGAGGTTCACTATGACTTGTGGCTTATGCGCAAACAACTGCAGCTTCAAAAGACAAGAAAAAGTGTAACAAATTGCATGACATTGGTATCTTGAAGTCACCGTAGTCTAGTATGTAGTGTGTTGGCTTATTAGACGTGGGACCATGGTTCACTCTCCAAGTCAGACATCTCCAACAAAACAAAATATGAACAATTATTTCTACGGCAACTTCCTTTCAGTATATTTCTGGCAAAAACCCTGAAAGTAAAATAAAATTGCCATGAAAAGTTACCCAAAAAAACTATCATTCGGAGTCAACTTTAAATTGTAGCTCCTGCCACTCATGTATAAAATTAACACACATAACATGAATCTATATTTCATACATGAATTTGTTAGTCCCCCCATATCCGCTGTATAAGTTCTATAATTTCCCATAGCATTGGCTGGAACTCGTAGGGTTAATAATGTGAGAAGCTAGGTTGTCGTCCTGGCTAGTGGGTTGTCATTAGCAATAATTAAAAACGATAATTGTTCATATCAGGTATCTACATATATAACAACGTATACTGCTGCAATTTCCATATGGGCCAAAACAAACACCCTATAATGGTGAAAATGGCAGTACGTCAGAGAACTATCTTGATCCATTGCCTGTCCATTATAGTACAATACTTAATCTTATTATACGACGAATGATATCAATCCTCATAGCTTCTCTATCATGCTGTCCGAAATCCAAGCAATTTACTACGGCTGGCTTACAAAGTAATGGCATTTACAATGAGTACCTCAAGTTATCAGGCCAATTAATTGAAAATTTTTATCAAATTAATTCGAATTTTAAAACCTTAGGCGGAAACAACATATCTAGCACTAGCAGTTTTGGCGTTAACAGAAAAAAATTTAACATTAAAAGGGCATTGTTAATCAGTTCTCAGCTGAAAAAGCATTACTAAAGCTACCAGTCCATTACAGGCCGATGTCTCAGATGTACATTAAGGAATGGGGAAATAGACCTCAAATAAATTTGATTCGGATGCGCAAATTAAATTGGTCTGAACATAGCGTGTAAAATCCTTTGGATGACGAGGACCCAAATATAATTCTCATTGATGCGTCCTCTAATTAAAATTAAATTGATGCCGATTAATAAAATTTAATGGAAAAGATTTGATGCGGCTCTATGTTCTACTTGGAATTCATAAAGAATACATGTATGATCCCTAGGATTGCTTTCAAGTCTTGAAATTTTTTATTTAAAAGAAACTGATTGTTACGGCCTATATCTGATTAAGACAAAGTTGGTTGAGTAATTGAAGTTGTCGTAGTCTAGTAGGTAGTGTGTTGACTTATTAGACATGAGGTCTCGGTTCAAACCTCCAATAAAGTGAGTGTCAAAATTAACTATACATTAAAAAATTATACATTAATAAATTACCGTTATTTTTATTTTAAAATTGTTTCATTGCCAGTTTTTAAAATTGAAACAAAAAAAAAAAAAAAATACGCAATATTGTCAAATTTTTTCGGGCACTCTCCTTAAGTTTGTAAAAGTTAAGTTTGGTGATTGTTAGAATTTTGTCCTTAGTGTACAGTTTCTTTTGACGCTCACTGTATGTAAGTCCTTCCACGTTAACATGTTCTAGTGGGTAATGTTTTAGTTTTACTAGACAAAATCTTCGATTTGATGGAAAAATATATAATCCTGACTAAAAAATTGTGATGGCCAATAATATCTTTTGTGTAGGCATGGATACGTGTAGGTTCTTATAAAAAAAATATATGATGTTTTTATTAAGCTGGGAAATACTTACTACGCTACCGCTGGTGTAATCGGCTAATCCATATAAGAAAATAGTTTGCAATTAATTTATTTCTTTTTTGTTATTGTTATTGTTGTTGTTTAGATTATATATCTTTATAAAAAGAAATTTCACTTCAACTCTTTTTTAAATGCTTTTTGTGTTAAAGAATTTTATTTTCATATTAAGATTTCAACATTATTTGCTTTTATTATTCAAACTTAATTTAATAACTTTTGAAATAACGAGGGTTTTATTCTTTCTTCTCTTTTTTTATGGTTTTATAAAAATTTATTCTTTTATTTTATTTTTATTATACTTAAAGATAGGTTTTTATGGTTTCATTGTGAAGATAGATTTTCTTTAATGAAAATTTGTTTTTTTTTGATTTTCTTTGAATTTTTTTATTTACTTTTTATTTAATTTATTAAAAAATATTTTTTTAATATTTTCCAGATTTTTTCTGTTATAAGATTATTTAAACAGATTTTTTTTATTAATTTTTTTCTTTTCATTTAATTTATTTCGTTTTGTGGCTTGAATTTGAAAGAAAAATTTTCTGTTAAAAAATAATTTTTTTTATAATTTTTATTCCTTTTGTAAAACGTTTAACATTTTGATTTCGAAAGATTTTTATTTGGTTTCTTTATTTTTATAATTTTTTGCTTTTAAATTTTGCTTAATAATTTGATTTTTCAGCACAATTTCCTTTCACTCACTTTATTTCTTTAGATTTTTCCATTACATTGCCTTATGGCTTAACATTTGTTGCTGTTGTTGTTATTTGAAAATCTATTTATTATGGCCATAATGTATAGGAATAACAAGACTAAGATGCAAGGAGCAGAGAAGAAAGAAAATATAATCTTGTTATTTACTGGTTATTTCATTTATTGTAGCAATGCAACAACAATAACAGCTGCAGCAACAGCAGTAGCAGCATATTGTGGCAAGAAGCAAGAGCTTTGCAGCTCAACATTTAAAATTTAAACATGCCTGTCAATGGTTTAAAAGGGGACAAAAAAACCTGGTTTAAAGTTTAGATAACTTGGAAAAAATTTATTTTAAAAAACTTTAAAAAAGGAAGAGAAAAAAGAAGAGAATTTGAAGAAGCCCACAAAAGGCTGAAAGCCACAAAAAAACATTTAAAATGATAGCAGCAGCCAAGTATAAAAACTCAGCATGATGGTTAAAGCTTTAAATGAACAAAAGACATCTTATACAAGTGACCTGCACACTTGCAACACACAGCTTCACTGCAACACGCGTCGCTTAGAATGTTTAATTATGACAGACAGAAAAAACAACCACAAAATACAGGGTTTCTGTCTTGGAAATGTTAAGCATCAACATAAGCATTGACGAAAACAATATTGTTTGTTCAAAAGGGGACAAAAACAAAAAAAAAAAACAAAAAACCAAACCAAAAACCGGTAACTGAATTTGAAGCCATTCTCACAAAACAACAGCAATCTACACTCACATACAAAAGTACATTTGTTTCCATTTATTTATTCACTCAAACACTCGCTCATTTGATGTTTCTTTAATTCAAACACTTTTTTAATTTAATTTTTTGTTGATTTTTTTTTAAATATTTTCCTTTTTAATTTGATTTTATTTACAAATTTTAATTCATAAACAAACTTTTTGTTTTTGTATGTAAGCATACATACATGTGCTTTACTACCACTAATCAACCACATTTACTTATCCACACATACATACATTTAAACATGACTCTCATTGTAAGACAACGAAAACAAACAAAAAATACCGGTTTTTTGTATAACAAGCATATGAGCAAAACAAAGAAAATAAATAAACACTCTCTCACTTAAACAGTTTATTCATTACGTTACCCGTACACTAACACTCGAAAAGCCGTTACAATGACTAAACCGCACGAAGAGCTCAACGAAACTAAATGCCATACAGCGTAGACAGCATAAAGCAGCCGTTATTTAGTGAAGCCAACAAATTCAACATGATTAAACATGTTTAACTGTGATATGTTGTTAATAAGATGTTGCTGTAAACATATTGCTAAAATTAGTATGTGGATTCTAATTGATTTAAGCAACATTTAATATCATGTTTCATTGGGATATGTTGCTTTAACAAAGTGATTGCAACATGATGCTAAAATTGGCTTTTTGGTGTGAGCAACCTTTCTGTTTAAAATTAATTCTTATAAGAGAGTGCAGTAAACATGTATGTAAGTGAGGTATGATATCCAACATGTTGTTTTAATGTTGTTTGTATTTGTGTTTTGATTCGTGTACCGAAGTCGTTGTGGTTTTAAAGCAAGGCTGGGATTAATGAATTATTTTTTATACTTCCCTTAATTTAACAGAGTTTTGTTTGAATTTTGTTTAACGTTAATTGAAAGCTCCAATTCAATACCAAATCCAACCCGGCTAAATTACGAAAGTAATTAATTTCCAACATAAAGGGTGGTGATGGTCCTCAGTATTTACTGTCACAAAAATTTTATTTTAAGGTTGTCAGTCTCAAAGCAGTTTTTTTACTTTTAGGTCCATTGCTTCACCCTTTACAGATGATCACTGTAAAAGTGAGAAAGTTCGATTATGAATTGTGGGTAAAATTTGGCATATACTTTAATATCTTGAATAATATTAATTACATCTGGCAACACTATCTCTAGCTTGTTCCAACAGTACTATTTTAAGCTGGGTTTTGTTGATTTCTTGAAGAAGTAATCTAAAGCAATAAATCTCCGAAAACTCGAAACATTACTGATATATTTTGCTTTTTTATCATAACAAAATAGAAATGCGTCGCAAGCAGCTGAAGAAATTTTGAAGTTTTCGACTATGAAACTAAAAAAGTTGTAGCGAAATTGTGTGCATGTTTATAGTCCCATAATTTGCATGTTCTTTTTGTTACCAAATTACTAAAAACGTTTTATAACACCAGCACATAAGCCAGGAAACTACGCACTCGTCACCAATAAAAATTTAATGGACCGACTTACCATTTACTGTTCATTGCTAGAACGAAAGCACTGTATGTGAGATGAAATGTAATTGCTTTCGAAAATAATGTGTAAAATAGAGATAATGCTGTGTACGCGCTGGAATTGCAAGGGAATTGTTCTTTATCAGAATCTGCATACATACATAATTGGTCATTAAACCCTTCAGTCAGGATTACGACCTAGCTTGTCACACCACTTATGACATGTGCGTTAATTTTATACATGAGTGGCGGGACCTACAGTTTAAAGTCGACTCCGAACGACAGATTTTTTGAGAAACTCTTCTTGGCAATTTTATTTACTCTCACAGTTTTTGCCTGAAATCTGCTGAGAGAAAGTCGCCGAAGAAATATTTTTTTCATATTTCGTTTTGATGTCTGGCCTGGGGGTTTATTCTCATTGTTAACGGGTGATTTTGATGCTATTATCTTTTTGGCAATACTGGTTTAAACAGCTCACGCACGTTACGTGTTTTGTTTCACTGTCAAACATCTTCAGTTTGGTCTATAATTTAACCATGAATCGCCTTACAAACGAACAAAGCTTGCAAATCATTGAATTTTATTATCGAAATGCGTTAAGAAAGTTCATCGTGCGCTTCTTCCATTTTATTGTCAGTTTAATCGACCCACTGAAGCGGCTATTCGGGCTATTGTGACTAAATTTCGCACCAAATTTACATTGTTGGACATTAAACCACCAACACGCTTACGTAGAGTGCGAACTGAAGAAAATATCGCACCGGCCAGTGTACCGGCCAGTGTTAATGATGACCTTCAATTATCGCTTCGTCGCCGTTCGCAGTAATTGGGCCTCTGTTACTCAACAACGTGGAAAATTTTGCTGAAGGATTTAGGTGTGAAGCCTTTCAAAATACAGCTGATGCAAAATTGAAGCCGAACGACCTACCGCAACGCAGAATTTTTGGTGAATGGGCTCTTGGAAAGTTAGCCGAAGATCCACTTCTTTATCGAAAAATTGTGTTCAGCGAAGCTCATTTTTGGCTCAATAGATACGTAAATAAGCAGAATTGTCGATTTTGGAATGAAGATCAGCCAGAGGCATTGCAAAAGCTACCAATGCATCCAGAAAAAGTCAAAGTTTGTTGCGCTTTATGGGCTGGTGGCATCATTGGACCGTATTTCTTCAAAGATGCTGCGAATCGTAACGTAACTGTGAATGGTGAGCGCTACCGTGAGATGATATCCAACTTTTTTTGCCCAAAATGCAAGAGCTTGACTGGCATGACATGCGGTTTCAACAAGACGGTGCCACATGCCACACAGCACGCGTAACAATAGACTTATTGAGAGGCGAGTTCGGTGAACATTTTATTTCACGTTCGGGGCCGGTCAATTGGCAGCCTAGATCGTGCGATTTAACGACTTTAGACTATTTTTTGTGGGGATATGTTAAAGATGATGTCTATACAGACAAGCTCGTTTCAACTGACGCATTGGAAGACAACGTTGAAGCATTTATTCGTGAGATACCGGCCGAAATGTTGGAAAGAGTATGCCAAAATTGGACTAAGCGGGTGGACCATTTGAGGCGCAGTCGCGGTCAACATTTGCATGAAATAATCTTCAAACATTAAATTATATGGACCGCACTATCGATTCAAATAAAGATTTCATGAATTTTTCTGAATTTTATGTTTTTTTTTTTTGAAAAATTTTCATAAAGCTGTTAAAAAATCACCCTTTATATGTTTCGTTGCTTGTTTAGCAAAATTTTTTTTATCGTCGCACAATATTTTGAAATGCATTTTTAAAAAGATGTATCTGATTTGGATTTCATGTATTTTTTATTTTTGTTTGTTTTACCCCTTAAACACAAACATGCATTAGGCCTTGTGGTTAAAGCTTCAATTCTGGGTTTTGTTCTCTCCCTTATATTGCTTTTGTAAAACACCCCAAAATTTCCATACCTTTGGAAGATGACTAAACATGACTTTCATTATTCGGAAATGCCAATGTTGGTGTATACAACATCAGGCACTTTAGCCAATCTCGGAATCAACATAATTTTTCGTAAGGAAAGAGAAGAAAAAGTAGAAGCAAAAGTAAATCGATTTAAATGGCATATGCATGGAAAAACATCATCATGTGAAAGTGTAACTGCAGCTAACAGCACAAGAAAGAAAAAACCTTGAAAAATCCCCATTACTAGCTCCAGTCAAATCAGAATAATTTTTCAATTCCCCATACTCTTATGAAAGTACCCTCAGATGAGGATTTTTCTATTTATTCTTTTTTGTAAACTCGTCTAGAATACACATGCATGTACGTATGTATTGCTAACCTTGTCATCTTTCTCTCTCTCCATCCTTCGTCCTCTGTGCATGAGCCAGTATATCGTTTTAATGTTAAATAATACAATTCATTGGCTTGGAAACAGAACATAAATGAAAGACCAACAATGATAAGTAACGTCAAATATTCACATACATACACACATATTTGCACATTATATAAACACCTATACTCTCGTAATAAATACAGTAACAGCTTGTTACTTATGCAGATTCGATTCTAAGTAAAGCAGAGATATTCGATGGTGATTGCAAGAAGTAAAGCGTTTTATTGGATCTTTAATGGCAATCTGCTAATATTTTACTGTGTGTGTATATTGTCATCGTTTCACAAACGTTTCACGCATAACGGCCCGTTGTGATGCCGCGGGTGAACGCAGTCCCTGTACTGACCAAGTTCCTCCAAAATCAGGGAAGAGGAAGAAGTTGGTCAGCGCAAGGGCTGCACATCAAAAGCACGACTACCCCATACTGGAAAACCAGCCAGAAAGTTTGATGAACGAAGCTATATCCTTGATATCAATAGAAGATAGCTCCGTCAAGCTGACAAGAAATGGAGAGCCAAATAACCTATATCTACACCTAGCACGAGACGGGCACTGACAAAGAAAGTGGATAACAGTCTCCTCTTCCTCAGCGGATCTGCATCCAAGGCAGAAATCGTT
Source organism: Sarcophaga subvicina (assembly GCA_936449025.2). NCBI lineage: Eukaryota > Metazoa > Arthropoda > Insecta > Diptera > Sarcophagidae > Sarcophaga > Sarcophaga subvicina. Next base: position 30,635,594 of record OW388084.2, read on the forward strand.
AAATGGGAGCCTAATTCTCTCCGCGTGTCTACCCATAACGCAATGATCTGTAAGCAGGGCCACTGTGGTTGAGATGACGTCACGACCAAGACCAAGTAATTGGTTGGTACGCCTTCTATCCATCAAGGGCCAGGTGAGTCTAGCTGTAGAGCAGGACTCCTCATTGACCGGGGATAGATTGGCGTCCCGAGAGAATTTCCGCGCAATGTCCAACTTGACCGAGGCAAATGGCATACCCAGTTCAATTGAAGAGGATTCCGGAAGGAGCGCACCAGCTCTGGTGAGCTCGTCGGCCCTACAGTTTCCCAGAATGTTACTGTGCCCGGGGACCCACACCTGTGAGACACTGGTGAAGCGCCCAGATAGAAGGTCAAGACAGCGGCGACATTCCCTAACGATCCCAGAGTTATTCACGAAACACGATAGAGATGTTATCGCGGCCTGACTATCAGAAAAGACCGAGACGCGAGTGAAGAAGCACAGTTGACGTGTATGCATTGAGCGGCCCGGTAAATTGTCGTCACCTCCGCCTGAAACACGCTGCAGTAATCCGGCAGACGGAGAGAAATATTCAGGTCCAGTTTCCCAGAGTAGACACCGCTTCCAACCCCATTATCGAGTTTAGAGCCATCGGTATATATATCCAGGACTTCCGGGGGGGACAACCAAGAGAGTGGAAACCCTTATCGGGAAAATATTCAGCAGGGATATCCTCGATGTTCATGGGGGCCACTGGATCAACCTCCAGAATAGTGGAGTGACCAGAAGGTACAATGTGCCAACGAGACAGGGCAGTCTAGTCGCAGCAAACTTAGCCGCTCTCTCTTAATTTCAAAATTCGCAATCCCAGATAAAATTTATTTCGCCTGCACTTCATACCTGAATTGTATGATTATGTGTTCAGGCATCATAGACACTACAGATGTGATGTGGTGTATCGAAAGTTGCACCATCCTGTTGAAATTAAACTTGGTTCAAATCAATATCATGAAGAGGGGGAACAAAAAATCGGTAATTGTGGTGCTATAGGTGTCTCCATTGTCCGTAATGGTTGCGCTGTCATCTTTCTCAAAGAAATCGGGGAAATTGATGCCTACACTCCACAAGCCGCATCAAACAGTCACTCATAATGGGTGCATTGGCTTCTGAAAAACCACGTGTAGGCTTTGTGAGCCTCAAATACGGTAATATACTGCATTTTGTGACAATTTTCTCACAACAAGGTACAGTGAATGTAGAATAGAGCGATTTGACTTATTGCAGACACTCTGAAAATCGTGATGGAAGGGACCAGTAATCGCAAAGTACATTCGCTAAGTACATTAGAATTCTAGTTACAGCGCAAGATGTGCTGTGACCACATGCGATCATCTTGCTTGTGTTATCGTGCTTAGCTTTAAGACGACCTGAGTTTTAAATGAGGAAAAAGAAACACCAACCATGGATTCTGAAATTAATGTGGAATAAGTGGAAAGAAGAGGGTTTTTATCTCTGATAGGCTGTAGGACAAATGTTAACTGTAAATACAAATTCTACATTTACAACAAGAAAAAGAAGAAAAAACAAGGAATTTTTGTAATAATTTTTGCTATAAAGTTTCTGCACTCAGTATGTGCTTAAGAAGTTTTTATATCTTCTTATACAACATATGAAATACACTTGTGTATATGTGTATTCATACGCACATCTATACAGACATATATAACACTAATTTAAGCACAAAGTGTATATGAATGAATATGTGTATTGTGCATATATTGATTGAAGATTATATAAATTAGGAAAGGCAGGACAAACAAAATTTCCTTCTTTATAGCTGCTGCTGCTGCTGCTGTTCATAATGTATGAGTAAATAAAGATCAGAGTTTATTATACACTTGAATGGACTTCTTGTAGCAAAAAAAAGAAAATTTTTCATACACTTACACATAATAATACATGCTTATATCATGTATGTATGTATGTACGTGCGTATATTTTCATATTGTTTTTCCAATTGACTTCAAGACAATTTGCTTTTTTACTTTTGAATTGCACAGAATACAGTCAAAGGTTGCTGTAATGGACTATGAATGAATAAAAGGAAGCTTTTATTCAATATTTAAGGATGATCACTTTCAATGCGATTTTACTTTTAAATTTAGAATAAGTTTTCCAAAAGAGTTGAAATTGTTAAAGAAAAGTTTTTATATTTTCCTTAGACTTTTCTTTTGTTTTTCTTCCTAACAAGAGATAAAGTGATTTATTTTTATAAGAATTTAACTTTTTAATTTAATTTAAAATATTTTATAAAATATCAGAATTCAGAATTTAAACAAAACTTTTGTTTGAGATTACTTTAAAGGATTATAAGAACATATTCCATATAAATTATTAATATGGCTTATAAATATTTATTTAGAGAGCCTTCACATATGACACCCCACAACGAAATTGAAATTGTAATTGCCGTATTCTAGTAGTAAGTGTGTTGGCTTAAACGTGAGGCCACAGTCCTATTCTCAGACATTTCTAATAAAACGAAAGATGAAAAAATACTTCTTCGGGAACTTCCTTTCAGCAAAAACTCTGAGAGTGAATAAAAAAATTGACATGAAAATTTTTCTCAAAAATCTTGTACAAAAAATTAACACACACAACATAAGTGGTGTGAGAAACTAGGTCGTAATTCTGACTGAAGCATTGTAATGACCAATTATATTTGTTATGCATGTTTGTGTCTATGAAAATAAACATTTTCTGAAAATTCGCATACTGACGTATCATGACGCATATTGGCATAACCTTCGAATTTATAAACATTCACAATTTGTCGAAATTAAAGCAATTGAAGTCTGACGGTGGTGTATATTAATTAGATGAGTTATAAAATCTATTAATAATTATTGACTGGAACATGTATATACACCATGACGATAGTAATTACCTGCTGTCTGATCATCACCGCAAATTATATTAAATTCTGGAAAAATTGTGAGTTTAAATCACTATGCGTTACAATGCGTCATGATACGTCAATATGCGATTGTTTAGAAAATGTTCATTTTCATAGATATATGTATGAGAATAACTGGTAAAATTGTCAATAAAACCGGTAACGACTAAAAAAATCACTTAAAATAAGAAGAAAAAATGTTCACTGGAGTGCTCCAAATTTTCTGAAAAAAAAAAAATTGTTTAGTAATAAAGTTTTTAATAAAATAAATAATTTGATTAAGTATTATAACTTATCCTTTCAATTTTGTGTCATTTAAACGATACTATAATTTTTCCTCATCATTTTTTAAGACTTTAGCAAACATTCAGTCCCTTTACGTCTGCAATTTCAACTTTGTAAGCAAAATTTTCAAACACTAGTATCTATTTCTATACATCCTACTAAACACTCTTACGTAACTTTTTATAAAACTTATGTTAAGACTTATTATTCCAACACTCTTTTAGTGATACGATTACGACAACTTTTCCCCTTCACTCTCTGAACATATAAATATCATTGTCAACAGCTAGTCTTGCCTCTTTTTCTTTTGAACTAAACAAACAGACAGACAGGCAGAGTAAAATAATTACGAAATTGACAAAAACTATTCTTGAGGACTTTACTCAACAGACACCTGACTCAAGATATAAGAGCCAAAGAAAAATAAGAAAAAAATATTTTGCTGAAAGGTAACGGAGTAACGCATGACAGAATCAGAGACATACTCATGACACCACACACAAGCACAAGAGTTTACTAATTTGAGTGAGTGTATGAATATTTTATATGTTTGCCACACGTTGTTGAGCAAGTTGTGAAAAAATGCTACATAGAGAGAAGAAAAAGATTTTTCTATTAAGAAATTGAGGACAAAAAAGAAAGTGATTTTGAAACCAAATAAGCCTTCTTGTCAACATGTCGCACTTGATATTATTTTTTGTTGTTGTTGTAAATTTTCTCTTTTTCTGAAATGATAATAAGTTTTTTTGTGTCAAACTAAAAAGTGTTTCTAAATACTATGAATTGGAAATTCCTAGAATTTCTAGTAAACAAGGATGTTTAATAATGGTAGAGGTAATGTTGACTCTCAGACTGCTAGCATAAACAGTGGTTTGCATCCTGCTGGGTCTAATCAATTCCTTTCAAAAGGCCTTGGAATAATGTTGCGGTTCTAATTATATACGTATACGTACACGTCGACACAACACCCGTCGCTACTGGGTTCTGGGCCGCTATGGCATAGAGGGAAACAAAAGGGCGTACGAATTGACACGGAAGGGATCGGAGATGTCTGAGGAGGAGACGCTAGATGGGATATATGCGCCTCTACAGGAATACATTTCCAAATTGGAAAAAGCAGCATAGAATTCAACAAACCATGGGTGGTGCGACATACCTGGTTGCCGAATTTCATAACTGCTATGTCCAGCAGTGGCAGCCGAAAAGCTAGGGAACTACTTGAGTTCGGCAAGAAAACGATTCATATTCTACAAGGAATTCTAACGAGACACTTCGCTATTGGCAGTTTAGCTGCCAAGCTCGGTCTGACTCATCAGGATTACTGCAGAAGCTGCCATGATGTGGAGAAGGCGGAAGCGGTGCGACACCTTTTATGCGAGTGCTCTGCACTTCAGGGCAGACGTAATTGGTTTTTTGGGTGACAGAACGTTTGAAGATCTGGGCATGGTGGCGAATGTGTCACTAAGGAAAGTAGTCGGTCGGTTTTATCCGAAGCTCGAGGTGGTTACAGCCCACCACTAACGGATAATGACAAGGGGGCTTACAACAGGTAACACAATGGGCCATATGGCCACCAAATGAACTTGCCTGTGAACGGCAAGCTATCCTCTAATCCAACCTAACCTAATCTCACCATAAGTTTATAAATGTAAACCTAAAAGTAATACCCATCACTTGAGAATCAATTCCATACAAATAAATCCAATTTTATAAAAAAATTTCAATTGAAAAACGAATCAAAATTGACTAGAATGTTTGAAACTATAAAGCTAACGAGTTCATTTTACTTCCCTTTTTTTGTTTTCATTTTTATAGCACTTTTTTTCTTCCTTTTGATTCTAGCGAAATAAGATTTCAATCAAACTGATGATGGTGTTGTAACAAACAAAAAATGAACAAAAAACATGGCAAAAACTTCCAAAACGTACACATACGTACACATACGCAAACAGACGCATGTAAAAAAATCGAAACTGGGCTATAAAAAGTGTTAGAAAATCTAAAAAAATGTTTACGAGCGAAACGAAACAAACGAAAGTAATGCTGGAGAGTTTTACGTTTCCAAAGATGAGCACTTTTACACACACACACAGACGGAAGCTACAATGTATGAGTCATACACGTTTAGGTATTTTAATATATGCATGTATGCATGAATGTATGTACAATATGCATACGTACGTGTGTTTCAGTGCGTATTCGTAACAAAATTTTCAACAAAAAATACGTTCCTATGCACAAATGAAATTTGATTTGTGATTTTTTTTTATTTTCTTCGCTTTGCAGCTTGTAATGATTTGTAAGCTGCGCATTGACGTAAAAAACGTAGAGTCCCAAAAAGTTGAAAACATTTTTTAGAAAGTTTGAAATTGTTCGTATATTTGCAGGAATAAACGAAAGAAACACATAAAAATTCTTTCAGTTAAAACGCATTGGCTGGATAACGAAAAAAGAAACACATAAATTCGCACAAATGAAGATGAATAATGCAACGCAAATAACGAAAATGGGAAACAAAAGAGGTTTTAATTTAGTAAAAGAGCAAGCCAAGCAAAAGGCTAAGTAATCCACTCAATTGACGACAAACACAATTTGACAATAATTTAAACGAAAGACAAACCTAATGAAAAATAGACACCAAAAAAAAAGGAAAAAATTTTAATTTAAAAAATGGATATATTTGCCGTAGTTGCCGTAGTCTAGTAGGTAGGGTGTTGGCTTATTAGACGTGAGGCCACACTCCGGGCCACTGTGACATAGAGGGAAATAAAAAAAGCGAACGAACTGGCTTGGAAGGGATCGGATATGTCTGAGGAGGAGATCATAAAGGGGATGTATGCGCCTCTACAGCAACATTTTTCCAAATTGGAAAAAGCAGCATTGAATGCAACAAACTGTGGGAGATTGAACATACCTGGCTGTTGAATTTCAAAACTGCTGCGTCCAGCAATGGACAGCGGAAGAACCGAGAAACTATTTGATTTCGGCAAGAAAACGATTTGCATTCTAATAGGAATATCAATTTCGCTGACAAGCTCGGTCTGCGCCATCAGCATTACTGCAGAAGCTGCCATGATATGGAGCAAACGGAATCGGTTCAACACTTCACATTACAACACCTGCACTTCCGAACAGACGTCGTCGGCCTTTGGGTGACAGAATGTTTGAAAATTTGGACGTGGTGGCGAAAGTACCACCCAGGGAACTGTCCGATTTTATCCGGAGCTAGGGTTTACCTCACACAAAGGGCCACATGACCAGCGAGTGAACTTGCCTGTGAACGGCAAGCTACCAGCTAACCTAGCCTAACCTAACCTAACATATTTGTAAAACGAATGAAGAGAAGGAAGTCAAGCCAGGGTTCGAGCCCCAGGCCATACATCAAGACAAAATACAAAAAGTATTTTTTCGGCGACTTCCTCTCAGCAGATTTCTGGCAAAAACTCTGAGAGTAAATAAAAATTGCAATGAAAAGTTTCTCAAAAATCTGTCGTTCGGAGTCGACTTTAAACTGTAAGTCCCGCCTCTCGTGTATACAGTTAACACACACAACATAATTGGTGTGAGAAACTATATCGTAATCCTGACTGAAGGGTTGTTATGACCAATTATGTATGTATGTATGTATGAAGAGAAGGCAAACATAGTCCACATTTTTCGGTTAGAGATTGACATCAGGAGCTACGTGAAATTATAAATTAAGACAATAAGGGTGCTATAAGTAACTTACTATTAAGTCTTTGCATTGTCTTGGTGGCAAGCATAAGGCAAAACTTTCTACAAACTTAAGTAGAATGCCCTATATTGACTCGTCGTTCAGCCTTTTGATCTTAGTACGCCGGCAGTAGTATTCTTATCTTGTTCTCTGCACCATACATCATCTCTTTTCAGATAAAATATAGCATCGAGACGAATTATGATAATAAAAATATGCCAGTCGATAAGCAAGATATTGACTTTAAAGCAGGCCAATCTGGTTGCAGTCCCTGCACCAGCTTATGAGTCTAAGCATCTAGTGCTCTATAGCCACTTCTGATACTGTGAAGCACCATTAATACATATACAAAGGAATGGAATATGAAAGGACGTATGGATGAATATTTTTAAAATGTCTAGTGAATAGTAACATGACAGTCGATAAGTAAATTATTGACTCTAAAGCACGTGGTGATAGAAATTGCATTCCCTGTATCAGTCTATGAGTCTAATCATTTATTCCTCTCAAGCTGCTCCGGCTACTGTAAAGCAGCAGAAGTACAAATACAAACGAATAGAGTACCAAATTAATATAGAAGGGCAGATGTATGACAATCCTTAGAATTTCCAGCCTTAGCTTTCAATGTTTTTGGGGATACTGTGAATACTTTCTAGACAAACATTTGCTCCTTTAGATGCATCATTACAACCCTTCAGTCAGGATTACAACCTAGCTTCTTACATCACTTATGTTGTGTGTATTTTATATATGAGTAACGGGGCCTACAGTTTAAAATCGATTCCGAACGACAGTTTTTTAAAAAAACTTCTCACTACGATTGTAATTTACCCTCAGAGTTTTGTTGGATATGATCGACCTGGAGGTTGAGCCGAAGCCTCATGTCTAATAAACTAACACACTGACACAACAAGACTACGGCGAGGACAACTAATCTTATAGTTCCCAAATGGCTTCAATGACTTGATCTCCTTGTCCTTTATTAAATGACAAAAATAAGTGAATTATTCATTATACTAGGCATCATTCCTTTCAGATAAATTCTCTATTAACTACGAATATTATTTACGTTCAGTATTTCCATTTAAAATATTCAACTCTTTATTGATTTGCCTTCAATGCATGCCTTTTCAACGCAATAATTTCCCCAGCAAATGGGCTTCTAACGTTTCATTTTTTATCAGTTTTTTTTTATTTCTGCTCTCTGTGTGTAAATGTCAAAGAACTGTTCGTTTTAACTGTAAACCAAAAGTGCCAATGAATGTATCCTTCAGTACTCCTTCCGTTATCAATTGAAAATGAACTAAATTTGGTTCCGTTTCTCTTCTCTTCCCCATGTTTTTTTTCTATTTTCTTTTTATCACTCATTGAAACACGTTTGCGTTTGCAAATTTTGTACGCCAAACTCGAATTCAAATACTAATCAATTGAGTTTTCGATTTTCCTTTGCCAATGGTTTTATTAAAACCCATTGCTCTCATTTCAGCGTTCGTTCGTTGACATTCTGGCTGTTGAATACAGAAAAAGAAGACGTTGCTGGTGTGGGTGACTACAAGCAAAGACGACATTTTAGAGATAAACATTCAAACCAACCAAATTTGAAGAAACTTTTTATTCCAAATTTTAATTAGTTTTTGTTAAATAGACCTTCAATCGCAAAATAATTTTCACTTTATAATAGGCTTTGTTGAGTTTCAATTGATAAATTTTTTTACGTAAATCACCGAATTTTCTTTTATTCAGTAAGTCGGGGCTTTGTTTCCCATCCTTCTATACTTTCCTACTTGAAGATTTATTCTCCCCAAGTTGAGGTTACGGCACACAATTAAGGGATGTGAAAACTAACCTTTCCCCTTCATCATAGGCGCCTGGACCACCAGCCACCGTAGTCTAGTAGGTAGTGTGTTATCTTATTAGATGTAGGTCAGGCATCAAAACGAAGTACCAAAAAGAATTTCGTCGGGAACTTCCTCTCAGCAGATTTCTGGCAAAAACTTTCAGAGCAAATAAAAATTACCACGAAAAGTTTCTCAAAAATCTGTCGTTCGGAATCGACTTTGAACTGTAGGTCTCGCCACGCATGTATAAAATTAACACACACAACATAAGTGGTGTGAGAAACTGGGTCGTAATCCTGACTGAAGGATTGTAATGATCAATTATGTATGTAAGTAGGGACTTTTTTAAACATGAAATGGTAGTTAAAGTCCATTCAACATTAGCAAAGAAGACAAGCGAATTTCCTCACCGTTGTTTCAAATTATAATAAAAAAAAGTTAACCTATGAGGATGTCACAAGAGAGGATATCATATAGAATGAATACCATATGAAAGCCAGGAAACGATGCTCTTTGAGACGAAAAGGAATAATGGTCCTCACTACTACATACAACATAACAAACCAATTCTTTTTCAAAGAATTGCATGATATTACCTGAATTTTCTTTAAACAAATAAATTCGTTTGTAATCTTAAACATGTCAAGAAGGGGATTCTAGTTTAAAAGAAACACAAACAACTTTTTCTATAGCCTACGGCTGGAAGTTAGTGAGGTACCGCAGTCGGCCCAGCTTTTGGCAAAACATACTTTTTTCCGTTTACTTTCCATTCAGCTATGTCCTATTGGTCTAGTTATCTTCTTCTGCTCTCATCTCCATGCACATAGCTTCCAACAGATATTTGACCTTGAAAGTTCTAATATAGGCGAGTTTTTGTAATACCTGCCTACGATTTTCCTGATTTTCTCAAGCTTAATTGTATTCAACTTCACTCAAAGGTGTAAATACCATTAAAGTCAGGCGAAGTCACCGTGGTCTAAACACAAGCCAGCCGTAGCTTGAGCATTTCAAACGAAACGAAGAAAAAAAATATTTTTTTTTCGAAAATTTTCTCTCAAAAGAATTATGGCAAACATTCTGAGAGTAAACCGCAATTGCTATGAAAACTTTCTCAAAAATCTGTAAGTCTCACCACTCATGGTTAAAATTTACACACAGAGCATGAGTGTCTCGATATTGAGAGGTTGTTATCCTGACTAAATTGTTCTAATGACGAATTATGCAAGTAAGTCTGGTTCATAGCAATCAGGAGAGCCCCAATTTCTATTCACATCGGAATTACTCTTTGTTTCAGAGCAAATATAATGTGACTACAAATGAATGGTCCAAGTGGTGACGTTTGCATCTCTCTTATTACTTAATTATTTCTATTTAATTTCTTCCGAAACTGCTTTTATAGATTGTTGTTAACGCTAATCGAAGTCGCCGTAGTGTTGTAGGTAGTGTGTTGGCTTATTATTCCTCTGGCGACTTCCTCTCAGAATATTTTAAGCTATGGTTCTGCCACTTATATATAAAATTAACACACACAACATAAATAGTGTTTTTTTTTTTGTCTTGAGCCGGAGGTGGGAATCTTCGGAAGACACTTTTGTTTCAACAAAAGAGTACACGATTCACCATCACTGGTGCCTACGTACTAAACCCCACTCTCCCCCGTGGGACTAAGGTAGGGTATTACTTCGCGGATAGCTGGTTAACTTGAAAGCTTTATCACATTAAGTCAAATTTCGCCTCCGTTCCTCTAGTCTTCGGAGTACTAGCATAACTTCAGCGTTTCTCTGACTATATTGACTCCATAAAATCCTACAATTCAACAGCTCTTCCATTTGCCGGTTTGGTCCTAAACTGTCCATCTAAATCTGGGGCAGCATGTTAGAATATGCTCCGCATATTCCTCCTCATCTACACAGTTTGGGCATATAGGGGAATTGTCATGACCAAATCTGTGCAGGTACTTCCTGAAGCACCCATGACCAGTTAGGAACTGGGTCACGTTGTAGTTCAGCTAGCAATATTTGTTCTCCATCCAAGGCTTTATACAAGGCGAAATGTCCATCTTTCCTTTAAACTGCTCTCCCCTCGTGACTGCCATTTGTGCATGGAAGTCCTTCGTTCCTTCGCTTTTCTAGCTGCTATTTGTTCCGGGTACTCGAGACGGTGAAGGTATATCCTCCTCATCTCATCCGCCAATATGTCTATTGGCATTGTCTTTTTCAATACCAATACCGCTTCATCAGACACTGTCCTGAAGCCACTTATCCGTCTAATAGCGCTTAGACGATACACCGAGGACAGTATCCTCCTTGTCGTCCCCACGGAGAGTGCCTCCGACCATATTGGGCAAGTATACAGCATTATCGACGTTATTATCTCCGAAATTATCCTACTTTTGAATGTACCGGGTTCTTCAATATTTGACATCATCCTCGCCAGTGCTTCCTGTGTTACAGATGCTTTTTCGCCGATGTATTTCATGTGCTGAAGTCGCCGTAGTCTAGTAGGTAGTTTGTTGGCTTATTAGATGCAAAAGCCTGGGTTCGAGCCCCAGGCCAGGCATCAAAATACAAAAAGTATTTTTTCGGCGACTTCCTCTCAGTAGATTTCTGGCTAAAACTCTGAGAGTAAATAAAAAGTGCCATGAAAAGTTTTTTAATAAATAAAAATCTGTCGTTCGGAGTCGACTTTAAACTGTTGGTCCCACCACTCATGTATAAAATTCGACCTCCGGGTGTTGCACTTGTCTTAACTGACAAGTACACGTCCTCTAACCTAACCTAACCTATTTCATGTGCTCCTTGAAGTTCAACCTGTCGTCGATAATCACTCCCAGGTATTTATAGCCCTCTTCGACTCGATCCTTGTGCCTCCAATGGTCTCTTCCATCTTCTCCACTATCTTCCGGCCGCTTATTAAGACGGCCTCCGTTTTATGTGCAGCAAGTGTCAAACCTGCCTCATCCAGCCATGCTCCACCATTGCGATAAGTGGCGTGAGAAGGGTTGTATGTACTTATATACGTATGCGCAAATATCCGTAAAATGAGAGTCATTTTCAGTAATTTCAGCGTCTTCAGTTTTATTATTCACTAAAATCCTTCTTTTGCGCATCTAAGAAGGGCATTAAAGTCGGCCAAAAGAAGAAGAATACCAGTTTTATTATATTATTTCCTTCACACCTTTCAACGCTACCGTAGTCAAAACATAACACTCTTTCATTATCAAGTTCTAAGATCTATATGCAGTCCAATTGAGATTATGTCGTACAAGTTCTGTTTCCAACACGCTTGTTTGAACAAAAGGAGACAACTCCATTAGTTTTAGCGCTATGGTTACAGTTTAGGAGTTAATTAAAGCTAAAACAAAAGAAATTAAAGTTTATTTAACTTATAACACTGCGCTACCACCTTTATTTACAATTCTCATTAAAAAAGTACAAACTTTCGACATTCAATACAACTGTCCTTAACGACGCACTTTTTAATAAAGGGTCCGCCAAATAATTTTTTTTTTGAAAATGCTTTAAAAAAACTACTGAATATTTTCTCAAATTACTTTTTTTATTTGAAAGTACAATCTTTCCGGTTAATAATAGAAAATAATTTCATTAAAATGGCTGCCTCGGCTGGCCATGCAGTAGCCTATACGACCGGTCCAATTTTTGAGCACATTATCGATTGTGTGCAGCTGTATTTCACCAATGGCTTCACGAATATTGTCCTTTAAAGCGTCAATTGACTCTGGTTTGTCGGCGTAACACTTATCTTTGACGGCACCCCACAAATAATAGTCCAACGGTGTCAAATCTCAGCACCGAGGTGGCCAAACGACATCAGCTCTGCGGCTGATAATGCGATCTTCAAAAACAGGGCGCAAAACATTGAGTGTAGCTTCGGCTGTGTGGCACGTAGCGCCTTCCTGTTGAAACCAAATGTTGCCAAAATCCTCCTCTTAAATTCTTGTGAAAAAAAATTCGTTCAACATGGCACGACAACGATCGCCATTGACTGTAACGGCCACTCCTTGCTCATTTTCGAAGAAAATAGCCCAATTATGCCTCTGGACCAAAATCCGCACCAAACAGTGACTCGGATTGGATGCGTCGGCTTTTCAATGTATGCGTGCGGGTTTTCTGCGCCCCAAATGCGACAATTTTGCGTGTTTACATACCCGCCAAGATCAAAATGAGCTTCATCTGAAAAGATGATTTTTTGCCAAAATCGGCATCTTCTGTAAGTCGATCGCAGGCCCACTTAGCGAAGCGAAAACGCATTGGATGGTCCATATTCGTTCAGCGGAAGGATAAAACTAATTATCTGTCAAATCAGACATGAGCTAAGTGTTACCATTCACGAAATAATGTTGATATGAGGAAATAATAGTTGAAAAAAAAACGTTAGCTGGCGGACCCGATACAATACTCGGTTAGTTGCTCAATGACTGGCAAAGTCTAACTTACGACAGAATTGTAACATTTTCTGTTGCCCTATTTATTCGGAATTATTTTTATGTCTGGCAACTTTGTGATCTTTGTATACAGTTTTGTTCTTGTATTATTGATGGTTGTTTTTATCTCTTTCTGGAACATTTTCATGTTGTTAGGTTTGTGTAGCTCTTGTATCATACGATGTACAATGTTCACTTATGTGTTAATTGTACAACTTTTTCAAGCTACAGCTTATTGAGCTCTACATTGCCTTTTATAGCGTTCCTTAAGAAAAGCTATTAATGAACTTTTATTTGCAATTGTTGGTTTCGCAACGTTTCCAATTTCAAACAAATCATTAAAAACCCCAAAAGAATTCTTGTTTTAATTGACTGACGACCAACTTAAAAGTGGTTTTGTTTTGTAACCATTTCTCACAGTCAATTAAATTAGAAATTATGGCCCATTACTTGAACAATTAATCATGCAAACACAGAAAAAAAAACTTTGTGAAACACAATTAATTGATAATTAAACCAAATACTTGGCATTTAATTGAATAAATTATTTTATGTTTGACAAATTACTTGAATAATTAAAAAATTTGCTTTTATTAAGACAAAGTGTTTAAAAAAATATTTCATTAAACAAAAGATGGTCGCACAACGTGTATGTGCGATCCTTTTCATTAAAAATTCCAACAAATTTTTATTTGTCTGTCAGTGTCTGACAGAACGCATTCCATCTGTTTTTATATGCAAATAGCATATGCCTCACGTGGATTCATGGTGCAAATATTTGTATTGCATGCATGACTGATGCAGGCTATAGAGAACAAACAATGAAAATATTGTTAAACAGCATGCGTGCATGCGCTGATGTGTGCATGCGAACAAATTTATAAAAACTATCAGATATCTTCGTCGCATATACAACTGATATCGTGCATGTGTTATCTTTTTATTTGCGTTTGTAGTTTTTGCCTCTATATAGATTGCTTTGGTACACATTGCCTTTACATATGAATGTATGTACACATCGATAAAGTCAATGCATTTGTATCTGCGCTTTTGAAAACATTTTAAAGCTATTTGTTGCAGCCTTACATGAATGTAAGAGATATTCAGATTTAACAAAGAGGGTCAAATAAAGAATTGAATTTTGGTACTTAAAATTCTCCCAATACTCACTTATTGGTTGGGCTCTCTTACTGAAGATAGGAGATGTAACTAGACTGCAGTATATTGGACAAAATAGCAGGATTTTGTTGAACTTAAGCTCTCTGCGAATTGTATAGAGTTGTTGCGTATTTTTTTTTACCAAATTGTACTTATCCTTATCCTAAGGCAACGCAGCCTATCCTGCCTAAGATGTTTTTTTATTGATGTTAACTTCTCTGGGAGGTTCAGGACTCACACAATATTCCTGGTTCAACATAAAACACTCCAAAAAAGAGATACAATTTGTATCATCTACTCTCAGATTCATAGCTGTAGTCCTCATCTGTGCAACATTTTAGAGTGCATCTATCTGGTGAACCATCTGTCGGTTTAAATTTGTACCATCGGTTATTTCGTATCTGTCAATACTTTTGTCATTCTATACTATCACAAAATTCAGAGTCTTTATATCCACTGAACGTAATGAATCGAATTACGCTTGAGCAACGTTGGGATTTATTGGGCCAACGAGAGACTGCACGATGATGTCGATTTTGACAAAAAAAAAGCATTTTTTCATATGAAGCAGATTTTCTTCTTGGTGGGTACGTTCATAAGCAAAATTGCTGAATTTGGGGCTCAGAAGCCAATGCATCCATTACGAGTGACTGTTTGATGCGGATTATAGAGCCCATGTATCATTGTCCCATATTTTTTTGAAAATGAGGACTGCGCAGCCTTTACGGTCAATGGATATACCTATAGCACCATGATAACCGATATCTTTGTAACCGCTCTTCATGGTATTTATGTGAACGATGTTTGGTTTCAACATAATCGTGAAACTTGGCACACATCTCATGCCACAATCGATTTATTGCATCAGACACTTGATGGCCGTTTAATTAGGAGCCGTTAAAGAAAAGTGTTATCCGACAAACCAGAAACAATTGAGCATTTTAAGGACAACATTCGTGATGCCATTGTCGACCCCACTACTCCATATACTGGAAAAAGTGCACGAAAATTGGTCCAATCGAATGAAGTACTGTAAGGCCAGCCGCGGCAGCCATATGAATGAAATGATATTCCATTTCTAACCAGCACAATTGTACTTTACAACGAAAAAAAAAAAATTTATTTGTTAAAATTTTAAACCGTTTTCGTTAAAAATCATTTTATTTTTCAGTACATTTTCTTTATCCAATTTTTTATTTCTTTCAAATAAGACTCGACGGTGTCTTCAAGATATTTATATGAAATCATTAGAGTCATATCTTCAGATTTAGAAACAAAAAACAGTCACGCAGTTATTTAAATGTAAACAGAAATCAACTGATTTACATTAGCAGTGATACACTGCCAGTTAAAAGTCAAAAGTTTTAAAAATTCACGACCTTATTGACTCACTTCTATAGTAAAAGGATGTGGTTGTTAATTGGTGCTTTTTCTAGAAAAGTTAAACTTCCTTTTTTAAGTGAATATGCCAGCATTGCATAAGCATTTCACAAGATAGACTTTGCAATTCGACTCAAATTTCTACCTCTGTCAGTATCAGCCTGTACTCCAACTCCCGTATACACATATCGTTCAGGTGCGATTGTCTCACATTGTTGTATTAGACAATCTAAGCTGGCATACTAAGCTGGCAATATAAGTTGGCAATCTAAGTTGACAATCAAAGCTGACAATCTAAGTTGGCAAACAAAGTTGGCAATCTAAGTTGGCAATCAAAGTTGGCAATCTAAGTTGGCAATCAAAGTTGGTAATCTAAGTTGACAATCTATGTTGTCAATCTAAGTCGACAATATAAGTTGGCAATCAAAGTTTGCACTCTAATTTGGCAGTCTAAGTTGACATATTGCACTTGCGGATAAAATGTTAAGGGTTTTTACATAAATTTTCCCTGAGTTACTAAATATCGTCTGAAATTCCGATTGTCGATTACATTTTACGTGCCTCAGAGACAGTTGCATTTTATTGCATTCCATTACATTTCGAAAACAGAAGAACGAATGGCTTAAATTGGAAAAAAGAAATTATTTTTTTGTACTTTAAATTTAAAAAAGCGTTCCCCTGCTCTTTCGCACACTGGCCTGTGTTTAACCACGACTACACATATTATAATCGCTAACGTTTACAAAGGCAGCAGCAGCATCAGTAACAACAACTAAAAAACAGTGTTACTGTGTCATATTTAATTGCATGATAATATTCGACTAAAACGACTGAGCATTTCCTGGTTTATCAGAGATTTTATTGTGGTTGTCGTACTCGTTTTTTTATGCTCGTATTTTTATGGCTTCAAAACGGATGGAAAAAAATTTGTATTACATTGTCTATTTTATTTATGCATGTATGAGGGAGAGTGTGTAAAATAGACAGAAAGAGAGAGAAAAAAGAATATTTTTTAGTGGTTTAGTGGTACTAAGCCAAATAACAAATGAATATTGTTCTACAATAAAACAAAGCCCCACAAACAATCACTTTTAAACAAAGCAACAGTGGAGGTTTTCAAAATAAGTACCACCACAATATTATAAGGACAGTGTGTGCGAAGTAGTATTTTTATGTTAACTCTGTACTGTTATTTCAAACATCGTTACATTGATTCATTAAAATGTATTTCGTGTTTTACTACTACTCATGCACTCTAACAGATATCATTTACAAATGATACTGAATGCACAGTGATGGATGAAATAATAGTGATATAATGAAACCTACAGATATTTCAGCAATCTGTTAAATTGTTAAAACAAAATATGCACTTCTCCCTGGAAGGAAGTGGTCCCACTTTCGCCAGCCATTTGGCCCATTGTAATACCACAATTAATTCTACCCAGGTTCAACCATTCCCTAGAGAAAACCATTTCACGTTCACAATAAATCTTGCTATTACGGCAATCTAGGTTAACGAAATCAGAAAATGAGAGCCGTCTCTTCATCACTAGAGCGGGGCACTGACACATCTGAAAACAACGCATCTGAAAGACAAACTCATTCGACGAAATTCCTACCAAAAGGGCAGTGTCCCGTGAAATCACTGTTCTGCGAGGAATGGAGATTCCATTTAAAAACAAGTGACTCGACTCCTCTCTTACCAAAAGATATCCTGTAGTGCCTAGCTATATAGTACGTATTCTCTTGCTGCCATCGAGATTGAGCTTTCCTGTTAAGCGAGGTTCCTGCTAACTGAGATTTTAGGAATATCTATGCCTTGTGACATATCAGAGATTGCCAGCTACGTACCGACCTGCGCAGCTCATCAGAAATGCAATTTCCAAGAATATTCCTATGCGCCGGAATCCACATAAAAGTTGCTTTTAAATGCTGGGAAAATTAGTTAAGAAATCTTCGCCATTCA
Source organism: Sarcophaga subvicina (assembly GCA_936449025.2). Classification (NCBI taxonomy): domain Eukaryota; kingdom Metazoa; phylum Arthropoda; class Insecta; order Diptera; family Sarcophagidae; genus Sarcophaga; species Sarcophaga subvicina. The sequence continues at coordinate 30,653,318 of OW388084.2, forward strand.
AGTACTGGCTTTGAAAGAACGATTGTTGGGGAATTAATCGCAGCCTGGTTGTCAAAGTAGAATAAATAGATTTTCAAGAAAAAATTCCGCTGCTTAAGATGCATTGGTAAGGCAGCCTATAAGAAAATTTATTATCAGAACCCTTAAAAAAAATATGCTGCAACAGCTAATCCTGTCCGCATCGGCATTAACCTCAAGGGTTCCATTAGGAACTTTCGGATCTATAGACCAGAAGAAGAAGTCCTTACATAGAATTCTATGCTCTATTCACAAAGTTTTAAGGCAACATACAGTTCGATTGGATGTGTCTATATTTTTTCAAAATACCATGTCCACAAAAAAAAACCCCTCTACTTCAATAGAAGATCGTTCATGGGTCAACTGAGTAAAGCAAATAATGCCTTGGTTGCAGTAAAACAAGTCTCGGTGGTCTAGTAGGTAGTGTGTTGGCTTATTAAACAAAAAGCCAGGGTTCGAGCGCCAGGCCAGACGTCGAAATAAAATACAAAAAGTATTTCTTCGGCGACTTCCTCTTAGCAGATTTCTGGCAAAAACTCTGGGAGTAAATAAATCTGCCATGAAAATTTTCTCAAAAATCTGTCGTTCGGAGTCGACTTTAAACTCTAGGTCCCGTCACTCATGTATAAAATTAACACACACAACATAAGTGAGGTGAGAAACTAGGTCATAATCCTGACTGAAGGGTTGTAATGACCAATTATGTATGTATGCAGTGAAACAAAGTACACTGGTGATCAGGACAGTTTGCCTGTCAGTAGGCAGTGGCATTGGCGTTAGCATACCGCCTACCAAACAAGTACACCATATAGCAAGGTAGAGCAGCACGATAGAGCCATCGTATTCAGGCCCTACGCAGGTACAAAGCGTATTGTCGCTTTCTTAAAGTTCTTAATTACGTTGTCCTTTCACTAGAAGTTGGTATACAGAAAGATTCCAGGTTACTTTACCCACTTGGAAAAGTATAATTGAGTCCCTTTAAGGATCGGTAGGTTAAAAACAGGTACCTGGTAAAAAAACATCATTTCTGTTTTGCGTGGATTGACAATTAAACCTCACGATGAGCAGCATTCTGTTGTAAGCTTTAGAGTCTGGTTACATCTCGAAGAGAGAGAGAGAAAGAGTATGCAGATCAAATCGCCATTTTATTCGCATAACCATAGACCTAATAACCACGCCCCTGCAGTCACAGATGTTGCTTGACACATTCCAATAATATTAGAATCGAAAGACTTTTAACTGACGGAACAAACCAGGATGTATCCATTCGTCTAACGGAGGCGAACAGCAGGGAGCAAAGGAGGGCCTTGGTATGAATATCCGCGTGCTGTGCGAAGGGGCTTCTGAAACTACAGAAGAAAGCGCAGTCCATCAAATTTTATGAAATGTACAACATCTGCCAACACTGTACGCTGTTTATCATTGTTATTTATTTTACTTTTTTATCCGTTCCCCGTTTTGTTAGCTGTTTCTTATCGTTTACAAATGACAAAGAGAGCGAGAAAGAGGTGAGTTATTTTATTTTTTTTTATTCGTTTATTTTTCATTTTTTGTTGCTCGTCTTTGTATTGTAGCTGTTGCCTGGAATGGTTAATATTGTCTGTCTACACTGAACTATAAATCTCTGCCTGTCTTTTAACTTTTAGAGGGTATGAGAAAGTGTGTATGGGGTTTCTGTGTTCACAGTGAGCGTCAAAAGAAACTGTACATTAACGATAAAATTCTAACAATCACCAAACCAAACTTAACTTTTTTTATTTCAATTTTAAATATTGGCAATGAAACAATTTTTAAATAAAAATAACGGCAATTTATTAATGTATATTTTTTTTCAATGTACAGTTTTTTTGACGCTCACTGTATGTGTGTTTTGAGGAAGTTTTGCGTATATTTATTATTGTACGCGCCAGTTTTTTTTTGTTTTTTTAGTTTTTGTAAACATTTGCCGAACAAAAAAAAGACATTTTTTCTATATGCTTGGAAAGTCACCGTTTTATTTTGTAGTCAACAAATATTTCACTTCGGGTTACAAAAAAAAAAGTACAATACAAGGAATGTTTTTTTTTCAAATTACAAGAGAAAAGCTTGTATGAAATGTTCATTAAATATTTCAAGCCATGTTGACATGAAAAAAAGAATGTATGACATAGTAATTTGAAGTTGCCGTAGTCTACTAGGTAGTGCCTTGGCTTATTAGACGTGAAGCGTAGGTTCAAACCTCAGGTCAGATGTCTCCAACAAAACGAGGTATGAATAAATATTTCTTCGGCGACTTCCTCCCAGGAGGCTTGTAGCAAATATTCTGAGAGTAAATAAAATTGCCATGAAAAGGTTTCCTAAAAATCTATCGTTCGGACACGTTAAAAGTGGTGTGAGAATCTAGGTAGTAATTCTGGCAAAACGGTTGTAATGATAAATTATGTACATATGTATGTAAGCTTGGAAATAATAGTTTGGAAATATTTTCAGACATATTTTCGTAATTTGATATACACTGGCGAACACACAAAGCCCTCTTTCTAGGTTTTCAAAAAAAAACTAACATTTACCTGTACTCCGAAACCTTGTTTAATTTATTCCAGTTATTGGCAATACTACACGTCCAACTTTGTTATCCGCTTTTTTCTTCTTTTTTCTTTTTTTCTTTCAAAATGACAATTTGTCGCCAATCAAATCTGATTTTAATTTCTGTAAGAATTCTCGCAATACTTCATCCTGTAAGTATGCAATACTTTGCTGATTTTCTGTTTGTAGGCGGATGAGTAATATCTTTTATTATTAAATAATAATTATACGTTGCGGTGTATAGCTGCTTTATATACGATTTTATTATCAATTTAAAAAACAGTGGTGTTTTTAACACTACTGCGAGGTAATATAAATACATATATGTATGTACATATATTTCAGGCATGAAAACTTTCTCAAAAACATATCGTTCGTAGTCGACTATCATGTATAAAATTAACACACACAACATATGTAAGTGCTGTGAGAAGTTAGGTTGTAATTTTGACTGAAGGATTGTAATGACCAATTATGTACGAGGTGTGATCAAAAAATAATCGTTATTTTCAATTTTTTCAAAAAGAATTTATTTATTTATTAATAACTATCTTGTCCCCTTCAAAGTAACCCCCCTTAGATACCCTACACTTATGCCAGCGTTTTTCCCAATCCTCGAAACACTTCTGAAACAAGCTTTTCGGTATCGCCAACAGCTCCTGTTTCGATTTTTCTTATATCTCCTCAATCGTACCAAAACCCTTTCCTTTCATCGGTGTCTTCAGTTTTGGGAAGAGAAAAAAAGTCAGCGGTGGCCAAGTCCGGTGAATAAGGTGGTTGAGGCATGATTACGGTTTTGTTTTTGGCCAAAAACTCACGCACAAGCATCGATGAGTGAGCTGGTGCGTTATCATGGTGCAAAATCGATGATTGGTTTTTCCACAATTCTGTGCGTTTCTGATGAATTGTTTAGCGCAATCAGCACATAACTTCAAGGTGGTATTCTTTATCGACCGTACGACCTTGTGGCAATAATTCATGATGCACCACGCCATTGCAATCAAAGAAAAGAGTGAGCAAAACCTTCTCATTTGCCCGAACTTGACGTGCTATTTTCGGTCTTGGACGCTTCAATTGGGATGATTGAGCTTTGGTTTCAATGTCATAGCCATACACCCATGATTCGGCACCAGTTATGACCTTTTTTCGTTGAACGTCGTCAACATCTCCTGAGCGATGTCCATGCGACGTTGTTTTTGCTCAAAATTTCATGCCTAAAATATCCGTAAAAATTGCTTGGCATGAGCCGAACGACATGCCAGCATCATCAGCAACCTCTCTAATAGTGATTCGACGATTATTGGGCGACCGGGACGAGCACCGTCATTGACATCTTCTTGGCCTTCCTTAAACAGGTTACGAGTATACCACAATTGAACTTGTGTTCTGCTCATAGTAGTCTCGCCAAACGCCACAGTCAACATTTCAGATGTCCTTGCACATTCAATTTAATTTTTTACACAAAACTTAATACGTTTTTATCTGTCAGAATCAAACTGAGAATCCAAAATGGCTTATATTGTCAACGTATATAACAGACATGTGTACCAACATAACAGAAAAAAATGCGAAAATCGAACATACGTAACTCACGAAATTTGAAAATAACGTTTTTTATCACACCTCGTATGTTCGCATATACCCCATAAAATAGCGAATAGGTCATATGGAATAGTACAAAAAGTTAATGATCGTTGAAAAATATTGAACGGTTTCTTCCAAAATGTACACTTATTTACTAAATTTAATTTAAATTTTTTTCACATTACATTTCTATCTAAGGATTTAGATAGTCTAATGCTAGTTACCAGTTGCAGCCGTTAAATTGTTATGGGTTTACACTCGTTTCTTATTTCCGTTATGTATTGGATAATTGAAAACAAAATGCTCTTGAAAGATAACAAAATTTTCGTATCAAACGATGTTTAACATAACGTATGAGTAATATTTATGCACAATTTATTCGGTACATAATACACATACTTCATGATGTTCATTAAATTTCAATGCCCTCAGTATGTGCAATAAATGTGGTTTGTTACAAGGTGCTTAAGAACATCTTTGAGATAGACCAAGAAAGAAATTAAACATAAAATAAATATTAAGTCTTCACTAAACTCCTAAGAATTAATCGTGATGAACTAGCCTATCCAATGTCTATTTCCACTTGGCCTTTTTTAATTCCATTAGAAATGTGTTTATGGTTCTATGATTTAATGATCGACATAACTATTGATGTTGGTAAGCTATCGTGGATAGCATTATGACGGTTTCATGAAATGTGTGATTGGACAGAGTGTGGTTTTATTAAATTGGCAGCCTCACATGGGCTCTTTCATACTATTTTGTAATAACCACACATACATACATAATTGGTCATTACAACAGTTTAGTCAGTATACCAACCTTGTTTCACACAGCACTTACGTTGTGTGTGTTAATTTTATACATGAGTGGCGGGGACTACAGTTTACAGTCGACTTCAAACGACAGATTATATTGGGAAACTTTTTTATGGCAATTTTATTTACTCCCAGACTTTTTGCCAGAAGTATGCTAAAAGGAAATCGCCGAAGAAATATTTTTTCGTATTTCATTTTGTTGGAGATGTCTGAAGAATGCTATCTAGAAATTCCAAACAGGGGTAACTAATGTGTTATCAGCTGTTGAGTGAATATTACGAAACTTTCTGGCTAGACGAGTTCTGTTGGTAAATGCTTTCTGCCTAAAATTTTTTTCTTACATTAAATGCAACGAAAGGGTAGTTATTCAGTGAACTCTTTTTGTTTATTGCGATTGTGTTTTAAGACAAGTTCAAAACAAGTCGTGTCTTCGTGTTTCCTAGAATTCTAGAGGCTGACCCATTTTGAATTTAAAAATGCAACTAAAAACAAAAACGGTTAAAATTTTTTAAAATTTTTCTTTTGTCTTAAAGTACAATTGTTGCGGTTGGAAATGGAATATTAATTCATTCATATTAATGCCGCAAATGGTCTCACAGTACCTCATTCGATAGGACCAATTTTCGTGCACTTTTTCGAGTGTATTGGGTCATATCTCGGCAATTTCATCACGAATATTGGCCTTCAAATGCTCCAAATGCTTTTCTTTAACACCGCCCTGCAGAACATAGTCCAATGGTGTCAAATCGCTGGTGCCCAATTGAAACCACTATTTCGGCAAATTAAACGGTCATCAAACGTTTGACGCAATAAATCGATTGTGGCATGATATGTGTGGCAAGTTTCACCATTCTGTTGAAAACAAAGATCGTTCACTTCAATACCATGAAGAGCTGGTACAAAAAAATCGGTTATCGTGGTGCGATAGTTGTCTGCATTGACCATAATGGTTGCGTCGTACTCATTTCCAAAGAAGTATGGGCCAATGATGCCTTCACACCTCAATACCATTCAGAGTGTTATTCTGTACTTGCCTTTCAGGAATGAAATGCCAATGCCACGTCTAAATTCATATGAATTAAAAGTTCTACCAGCCTTCGCAAGTTTATACGCTATATTGCTACCATGTTGGTTACTGTATGCAGGAATTCTTATGTAGGTAACCTTTGCACGTTCTGCTATCTTCTTCAGAGCGACCCAGCATAGGTATCCAATGTTATTCCAATGTCTAGTAGGTAGTGTGTTGGCTTATTGGACGTGAGGTAACGGTGAAAAAATATTTCTTGGACGACTGCCTCTCAGCAGATTTCTGGCACAAACTCTGTTTCGCAAAAAAAAATCTGTCACTCGAAGTCGACGTTAATCTGTAGGTCCCGCCACTCTTGTATAAAATTAACACACACAACGTAAGTGGTGTGAGAAGCTACGCCGTGGTCCTGACTGAAGTGGGTTGTAATAACCTATTATGTGCGTGTGTATGAATTTCTTACATTACCTTAAACGAATAAATCCACTATGACAACAAGAATGTCTCTCTCATGATGTAACAGAAAAATCCAAAAATTTCTTCTTACTTCTATTTGTGGCATTTCATTTCACATTCCCTTGTTTCATTTTCTAAAATACTTTTCCTTTATACTTCGTTTACGGTTCGTGGACGCTTGATGCAAACAACAACAACTTTTAAACTAATTGTAGTGACAGCATATTCAACAAAAAAAAATATTGCATGCTACACCAACATTAAACCAAAGCTGTAGTCTTGTATCACTCCTTCCTTAACTAAAACTGAATGCATGGTAATCTGTTTGTATAAATGGGTGTGTGCGTGTGTTAGTGTCAATCAGCGTGAGCATGAGTGAGTGTTAAAGTGCTTTGGCGTGTAAAGGATGTTTCGCTGTAACGGTGTCAAGTGGGTTCCGTTTCATTTGTTGTTTGAGCGGTAAGAAAACGTAAGAAAAGAAAAAAAAAGACGGAAGGATATGAAACTCTAAAACTCACTGAGACAAGCTTAGTCACATACGTTTATGCACACGCATACTAGTTCAGTTCTTTAATACAGAGCTGGCTTGGTTTTATGGTTGCCGTTTACTTGTCTTTTTCCTTCAGCAACTTTAATTTTTTTTCGTTTAATCTCTTGACTATAAAAAGGAAATGAAACTGCTTTTGACATGATAATGAGAAACCATTTAGTTTATAACCAAAATTGAAAGTGATTGTATGTGTCTTAAATCTTGAAAGCTCAGGATTTTTAAAAGAAAAATTAAAAATATATTTGAAAGACTAATTTTAATTGAACCGTTTTGACTACGTACCAAAGCTCCACGTCATATTAACTTACAATAAAGTAGCTACTACTCTGGAATATATATGAGACTGTTTTCAATTATATTTCGTATATCGAACACAATTTTAAGGGCACTGCCTTAGGTTAGAGGACGTGTACTAGTCAATTAAGACAAGTACAGTATCCGGAGGTCAAACTGACCCATTTTACTTAAGGGCACTGCCTTAAGTGCAACTTTTAAACACCGTAGAGCTCAGTTTTTGTGGCCTTTCAAATATTGTTACGTTTTTTACCCTTTAAAAACGTTTAAAATATGAGCTCGTAGATTGCAAATAAAATAAAAATAAATTTGTGTTTAGTCTTAATTAAATTCTTTATTGTTCGAACTATACTGCGTGCCTCTATTCACAACTTGATGTAAACAACAACAATTGCTTTGTTTCTTGCACTCTTTTGCAGAAACAATAACGATAGTCAATTGTTCTACATATCTTTGTAATTTAGATCTTCAAACCCCGATTACTCTCTTTAAACACACCGTGTCTTCACACAAGACTGAACTTTTACTGACTCAGTTGCCTGCTATGCCTTGCCTTGCTTTGCGAATGGCTGCGCCTTTTCGAAATCTCTATAAATTTAAACATGTTGTAAACATGTTTGTGTTGTAAACATGTAAACATGTTGTAAACATGTTTGTGTTGTAAACGTGTAAACATGTTGTGAACGTGTAAACGTGTAAACATGTTGTAAACGTGTAAACATGTTGTAAACATGTTGTTTACATTTATTCTAGTAGTGTTCGTGTTTGTTGTATTTGTGTTTACTTGTTTATCATTTTCCTTATGCTGGTGTTTGTTGTTATATTACGGAGTGCTATAATTTGTAAACAAGTTCATTGTGTTGTTTTTGTAGCTTTTGTTTGTAATTTTAATATTAAACGATGTAAAAGCAAAACACCAGAATCTTGATTTTTTATTTTCGTAACAATATAAAGCCACAATGATCCAGGGTTTTAAAATACGTATCAAATTATTTTACAATTATTTAAATTTGTAGCAGTCTCGTAATGCATCTGTCAATAATCTCACAGCTGTGAGACGCCAATGTATTCAGTTGTAGGTACAGATCTAGATTAACTTTCCCTTTTGTTAAATTTCTTCTAAAGAAATAACTCATCGTGGAGGGATGAGCGTAAGTAAATTCTCAATTCAAATGGGAATAGATTCTCCAGAGTTATGTAATTAAAAACGAACCACGCAAACTTAGAAAGACCCCGAACGCGGGACGCTTCTCAAGCAAACTTAGCTTATGAGTGTCAGTCTTATTGGTTTTCTTCTTTCGGTATACCTGTTATGCTTGTTAATATTGTGATAGTAGAATGAAATCCTCAGATGTAGTCTTGTAGTGTCGGAATACCACTGTGTTACTAAACTCAACAGAGCTGTATTCCTATCTCTGGCATCTACTGAAAAAAAAGAATAGGGCTACGAAGCAACAATAGTAGAAACTTTTCTAATTTTTCGGAGTCAGAAAGTATCTGAACCCATAGAAGTGTATGGGTTAAGTATATCACTCGCTCAGCGTTGCACAGGCAGTGATGTGGTCCAAATTATATAAGAATACTTCAAATATGCTTATGTAACCTAAGAAAATTTTTCAACATTGATATGGTCTCGATGGTTTATGTTATTTTAGCGGTATTTTAGCTCTTTTTGCTAGCCATTCCAGAATTTTTTTGCTGTTTTTTATTTAGAACATTTTTTATTGCTGCTTTGTAGCATTATTCTTATAAATTTTGGATTCTCTTCTATATAAGATAAGATAAGAGGTTTCATCTGATATCCAAGATTTTATTAGCCGTTGCTTTATACCCATGTTTCTATAATACCTTCCTATGGTTTCTGTTAACTGTACGTGAATTACCACCGTCTCGAATTGTTGTCGCCTTTTGGTTCTCCTGTAACATTTCAACTTTATATAAATTTCTTGCATAATCTTACTACTTTTTCTCCTCGAAAGAGATAACTCTGACAAATGTCAATCCAAATTTTAAGTTTAATACTCTTTTGAAAGCAACAACTCGAATATAAAATGCCTTGTAGTGTTCTATGTTTGAAAGAAACCGTCGTAAACATTAATCACCATAGTAACAGACACTTTAACACTTTTACTTATTCAATTAAGGGCGGGTTTGTCCCTCCTTATCACTGGTCTTTTTCTAAGAATATTTCCAAAATGTTTTTTTTTTTCATTTAAACGTAACAATTTGTGTGTATAAGGCATTATTTTACGTCTAGACGGAAGACATTAACTTGTTATATGCCGCAACTCTTACTATTTTTGTTTTTCAGAAGAAAAAAAAATAAAAATTTGACTGCCAAATAATTTATTTTAGTTGTCTAAAGAAAGCGTTAATAATTGTCGCTGGTCACGCGATTCATATTTAAAGGTGAACAAATAAAAGGAAAATGAATTTTTTTTTGGTGGCAATTTAATATATTTCGGCTTCGAGTAAAGCACCACGTGGATATTGGCAAGCAGTTATGCAGTAGACTATCATTTACGTGAGCAGGTCAAAAATTTCGTAATGCACGGAATTTCCTGAGCAATATCATTAAGAGTGATATGACCATTCCACCAGAACTCCTGGATGTATACACTGATGGCTCTAGACTCGATAATGTGGTAGGGTAAACTGTACCTGAGCATTTTGCTCCGATTGCCTGATTACTGTAGAGTGTTTCAGACGGAGGTAATGACCATTGACAGGGGCGCTAGATGGGTCCTCAACAACGATGCTCCCTTTATCCTCGTCTCAATCTTCTCTGATAGTCAGGCTGCTATAAGATCTCTATCGAGCGTTAGGCACGCTAGGGAGTGTCGTCGCTGTCTCAACGTTCTCTCTATGCGCTTCAGTACCGCACTTGTCTGAGTTCCTGGGTGCAGTTACATTCCGAGCAACTGCAAATTCGACAGGCTCACCAGAGCTGGTGTAATCCTTCCGGAACACTCATCAATCGATTTAGGTATGCCACTTACCTCGGCGAAATTAGCCATTGGGCGAATGAAGGAATCTTGCTCCACTGCCAAACTCAGTTGGCCAACAATAGATGGAAGGCACAACAACCAACTACTCGGACTTGATCGTAATGCCATCTTAATCACTGTCGCTATGCTTACAGATTATTGCGTTATGGGAAGACACCTAGAAAAACTGTAGCTCCCGCCTAACGACTTCTGCCGTGGGTGCAGATCCGCTGAAGAGGAGCATATTATCGGAAGGATGGCTTTAGACTTCAAGAAGCCGAAGTTGAATACAGAACTAGGGCTCAGGCTTACCAGTCCAAGTACTAAAGCAGTTTACATGAAAAACTGCAAAAGTAACAGCAGCATAAATTGGAAATGATACTCTCAAGGAAGGCGAAATTCATAAATAAACAAAACCGGACTAAATCACTCTTTTAAATGTCCCTTATGGTTGTCCTTCTTTACACGCTTAAGATTTTACGCCACTACGTGCCCTAAAATATCCTTAAAACAAAGGAATGGTGAGCTAACCAAGCAAGAAAAGGACATCAAATGAATTTTACCAGTCCATCAGGTGAGAAGGGTTAAAAGGACACACACAATAAATAAATTTATGCTGTCATGTCAAATCATTTGTAACCAATACTGTTGCCACACTGCAGAAGAAATTTTAAATAAAAATGAAATAAATTTATCAACGGCCGTTATCATGGCATCAGACGCAATTCATATAACGCAGCTCTTAATGTGGCTTTTAGAAATAAATTCTCTGATAAATTGTTTTTTGGGGGTTTTTAATCAAATAACGTATGGCAGGCAAAAAAAATCGATTCACAAGGCAAAAATGCTTCTTATACACTCGCAATTCTCTGCGTCCTGAGTCTTTAACATATTACTGCATATTACAAGGGGCTTTTTTATTGCTATTCCCATTACTGTATCTCGCTCTCTCTCTCTATCTCTCTCTCTCTCTCTCTCCATTTCTGTTTTAAGTATTTTAATTTGAATTGTTGTTGAATCTGTTCTGTTTAAATAAATTCAATTTAATGGTTTCTTAATTAAAAACGCTGCCAATCAGGATTGACTGAACCGCAAACAAGCATATCACGGCAAACGGCATTCGGCAAGGGCAAGCTCATATACACTCGCAAGGGCATATACTCACATATGTATATGTGTACATCAGAAGAGAATAGATTGAGTTAAAGAATTTCTTCACAACATACAAAAAAAATTTTCATTTGGAATCGCATACTTGTCTCATTTAAACTCTCTTGAACTCAGACACACTCGTACATATACAGCACCTGTAAAATACATGAAAAAGGAATAAGAAGTATACAGTCAAGTCATTACCTTATACAAAATGACGATTGTTTTTATTTTTTCTTCTTTTTTTTCATTAAAATTCACTGCATTACTCTCAGGTTGGTGTTCATATCGAATGCTACTGACTTTCAACTAAAATAACGCGATTTTTTTAAATTCTTTGTAAAGGAATGCAGTCGTGAATCTATTCGTCATTTGGTTTTTAATCCGCAACTGACATTAGGGCCCCGGAATCCTTGGATAAATACTCCGATTTCTCCAGGTTCGATAATGAGATTGGTAGTGGCGTCTTTTAAGGGAAAATCGACTTACACATTCCCTTCCGATTACCGTGTCACTGTTGGGTGTTTCAGGCTGAGGTGTTGGCCATTCACCAGTCAGCTCATTTGATCCTCATCAAGGGTGCTCCTTTCAGTTGTATCTCGATCTTTTCTGATAGTCAATCCGTAGTTAGATCCCTTTCCAGCGTTAGACTCAACTCCAAACTCATCAGGGAGTGCCGCCGTTGTCTCGACGTCCTCTCTAAGCGATTCAGCGTCCCGCTTGTCCGGGTATTCGGACACAGGGACATAGAAGCTGATGAGCTTGCCACAGTAGGTACACTCCTTCCAGAATCCTCTCAAATCGAATTGGATATGCCATTCACCTCGGCTAAATTGGCCATTAGGCAACAATTTTTTCTGGACAAATGAGGAAACTTGCCCAATTGCCAAGTGAGTCTGTCATATGGCCCATAACGGATATGAGACGTACCAGTAGCCCTGCTCACAGGTCACTGCATTATGGAACCACATACGGAAAGACTGCAACTCCCTTCGAACGACTACTGTGTTGTGGGTCTACTGAAGAGAAGGAAACTGTTATCCCCTTACTTTGCCAATACCCTCGCTCGCGAAGCTCAGATTTAAGTTGTTTGGCCTTCCATTGCTTGTCAGCTCCGTTAAGCTGACATCGATATCAAAGACATCTTCGACAGTTTCGCTCACAAAACTTTTAGCCTGGTTTCCAGCTCAAGGAGGTCGTGCTTTCAGTGTGCAGCTCCACCGCTAACCAGTTTCTTCTATGAGTTCGGTGGAATTTGGTCCGTACGAGGACTGCGCTTACCCGTGGTATCACAACGGGCCGTTATGCATGCTCAAGTAAGTTTTTGGTATCAAAGCTACCACTCACAGTTGAAAGTGAACTTGCAAACGACATATTTTTGAGAAAATTTTCTTGTCATTTTTATATTACTCTCAGAATCTTTGCCGGAAGACTGCTAAGGAATAATTTTTTTCACGTTTCGTTTTGTTCCAGATATCAGAGGTTGAACCACAGGCTCTCGTCTAATAAGCCAACACAATACGAATAGACTAAGACATCTTCATCTTTACATCTGATGCTATTATTCTATCATTCTCTCATTATAATTAAATTTAAGGCTTTTTTAAAACTCCTACTTCCAAATTCCAAAATTTATTACATTTTCTTTTTTCATTGTATGACAATATTTTCTTACTGCTCTGCTTATTTCAAAGCATGCCAATGAACTCGAGTCTGATGGAAAAAACAAACTTTTACACACAAATAAAGTCACAAGCAGTAAAAGAAACTGTAGCTATAGAAGAGAGTATCAAACAAAGAAAAGTTGAAAATATTTCTAGTAAAAGATAGACACTGTCAAACGGAATGACAAGCACACTTGGGATTGTAAGTGAAAAAATTTAAAAAAAACCAAGAATTTTAATTTTTGCAGTTTTTCTCACTTGCATGCAAAATGTACTCACATATATACACAACAATATGTAAAGAATGTAACATTTGTTCATATGATTATGGCGGTTGTAAAATGTCTAAAAAAGGCTTCTCTACGGTTATATGTATGTTAAGGACTATAGCAGCAGTCTTCTGATAAAAACTTCGAGAGTAATGAGAAATTTCTCAGAAATCTGTTGTTCGGAGATGACTTTAAACTGTAGGTACTGCCACCTGGGTGGTATGAGAAGCTAGATTGTAATCCTAACTAAAGTATTGTGCATCTTGTGGAGCGGAAGTATAATTAACTAATATTTTTCTTAAATGAGGACCAACCATTGCGGTCAATGGAAGAACCTATCGTACCATGGTAACCGATTTTCTTGTACCCCCTCTTCATGGTATTGATGTGAACGACGTTTGCTTTCAACATCTCGTGCCACAATCAATTTATTGCGTCAAACGTTTGGTAGCCATTTAAGTAGGCGAAATGATGATATCAATTGGCCGCCCAGAAGGTGTGATTTGACACCGTTGGACTATTTTCTGTGAGGCTCCGTTAAAGAATCATTGAATCTTTATGCTGGGTAGCTTTGAAGAAGATAGCAGGACGTACAGGGGAATTCATAAGAATTCCTGCATACAGGTACATAAGTGGTACCAATACCGCTTATACACTTGCGAAGACTGATAGAAATTCTACTTCATATGAATTCAGACGTGGCATTGGCAATTCTTTCCTGAATGCAAAAAAGAATGACGCTCTGTATGGTATTGATGTGAAGTATGCTTGGTTTCAACAGGATGGTGCAACTTGCCACACATCTCATGCCACAATCGATTTATTACGTCAAACGTTTGATTTTGCAGATAAGAACCTGCGATTTAACACCGTTGAACTATTTTCTATTAGGCGCCGTTAAACAAGTATTAAGCAGACAAAACACAGACAATTGAGCATTTAAAGACCAACGTTCGTGATTGCATTGCCGAGATCTACACTCGAAAAAGTGCACGAAAATTTTTCCAAACGAATGAGGTACTGTGAGGCCAGCCGCAGCAGCCATCTGGATAAGGTAATATTCCATTTATAACCGGAGCATTGGACTTTAGTACAAAGAAATAAATTTGGCAAAATTTCAAACCGCTTTTGTTTTATTGCAATTTTTAAATTTAAACTTTTAGATGGCCCACTCTTAGTAGAAGTGTCATTATTATCTCTAAAGTTCATTTACCTTTGAATAATAAACTAATTACACATATTAAGTAGATATAAGGACCAGTTAATCCAAGAGGAAATAGTCTACCACAAGTAGTATGTAGTATTCATAAAATACAATGAGGAGTCTAAAGCAAAAAATCAAAAGAGGAAATACTATATCGATTAATATTAATATTTCAAGAAGCGTACATACTACACCGGCTTCAAAGCTCTCTCATTATATCGACGTACGTATGTATGTGTTTGCTTTAATTAATGTTTAAGTATTATTTCACCACAACTTCAATTATCATAACACAAGTTATGGTAAAATATTTTTTAAAAGAATAAACAGAAAGATATACATACGCGTAACAGGCATGAATAACATCAATTGAATACAAATATTCAAATGTGTAGATGAGGTTGGACATGATTGCGTATGAAATATATACTAATATGAGCTCGTAAGTAGTGTTAATTTAAAAACATTACATCTCTTTACTTTTTTTCTGAATTAATATGCAAATCTTGTGTACGTATGATGAATATTAATATTAAAATCAAATATTACTCATTCGCATAAAAACACTATTAAGAAAATCATTAAAGTAATGCGTACTTACAGGTTGAACTATTGCACCAATTCTTACAGAAATAAGAAATACATTTTTTGGGGACACTTTCTGAGTTTTTGCAAGAAATCCACTGAGAGGAAGTCACCGAAGAAATATTTTTTCATGTTCCGTTTTGTTGGAGATGTTTGATGTCTGAATTTCTTACGTATGATCATTTATAAGAAACTTTTTAAAACATTTTTTCTTTTCCTTTCCCAATCTTCTGTGGTAGACGTAGAAGCAGTTGTGATACTTGCATGTGATATTTTAATATTTGAAACTCTCTGTGATACCTCTTGACTTATGTTATTATGATTTCTGAGATGTCTGAGATGGAATTTGGAACACATGCTCGAATTTAATGGACTACAGCGTCTTCTATGGGCAGTGTGTCTCATACTAAATTAAGACAGTCCCATTAGTGAGGTCAAGAATAAGGTTTTCAGTATTATTTCGAGCATTGCATCGCTATGACGCTATGACCTCTTCGTGGTTTCCGATAAGAAACTTTAGCATAAGTCGCGCTTGAGGGGCGTCTTGCCGATGGATATTCTACTACGCTCTTTTAACTGCTTTAAGATTCAGCCAACTCTATCCACCTTAACTAAATCGTGCCCAATAGGGCCCCTATAAGCAAATAGCATATGAAGTTATTCAATGTGGTTTCTTATCCTGCCAGGGATTGATAATATCAGCTATTTCAGGGAACATGCCATTAGTGAACAGCCATTTAATCGCCATATGGACTGCAATGAATACCGCTTGGAATATTCAAATATTAAAAGGGTAACTAAATCTATGCGCACACATTTTTTCCAAGACATTATTTAAAAAAATCAAGTGTTTTCATTGATTATTTTTTAAATAAAGATTTCTTTACCACAA
This sequence comes from Sarcophaga subvicina, assembly GCA_936449025.2. NCBI lineage: Eukaryota > Metazoa > Arthropoda > Insecta > Diptera > Sarcophagidae > Sarcophaga > Sarcophaga subvicina. The sequence goes on from OW388084.2 coordinate 30,669,383, forward strand.
AACCGCTTCGTATTATGATGGTATAAATACAAAAGAGACAGCAAATGTTGCGTACCATTGCATTGGACGAGCCACCTATTCGTCTAAATTTGAATCTTCGGTTATTTCGAATCTGGCAATTCTTATGTCATTGTATTCTGTCACAAAGTTCAGTTTATTATCGCCACTGAACTTTAAGAATCGATTTACGCTTGAGCAACGTTGGGATTTATTGGAAATTTATTTCCAAAATAGCAACAATTGGTCGGAAATTGCGCGAAAATTTTGGACAAAATACGAAGCTATGGCTCAGAGTGTGCGCGAGAATCCATCACCATCAACTCGTCATCGTTCTCAAGAATTGAATACTTCATGCAACAGTTTACATCAAAGTTTGTGAAAAGATCTCGGTATGGTGCTTTACAAAGTTCAATTAATTCAAGAGTTGGATCGAAGGCATAATTGGCCCATATTTCTTTTAAAATGAGGACGGCCCAACCATTAAGGTCAATGGCGACATCTATCGCACCACGATAACCGATTTTTTAGTATCCGCTCTTCATGGCATTGATGTGAACGACGTTTGGTTTCAACAGTATGGTGCAACTTACCACACATCTCATGCCACAATCGATTTATTGTGTCAACGTTTGATGGCCGTTTAATTAGCCGAAATGGTGATGTCAATTGGCTGCCTAGAAGCTGTGATTTGACACCGTTGAACTATTTGGTATGGGGAGTCGTTAAAGAAAACTGTTATGCCGACAAGCCACAGACAATTAAGCATTTAAAGGCCAACATTCGTGATGCAATTGCTGAGATACGAACCCATACACTCGAAAAAGTGCATGAAAATTGATCCGATCAAATAAGGTACTGTGAGGCCATCCGTGGCATACTTATGAATGAAGTAATATTCCATTTCTAACCGGAACAATTTATGTGTTTATTATATCATACAATTGTTTGTAAACGCTTGCAAATAAATAAATTAATTTATTAAATAAATAAATAAATAAATAACATTTATATTTCAACTATGTTTTCTAGAAATTAATTTAAAGTAGAAAACCAATAAGTTTTTAAATAAATAAGGAGCCTATTAAGTTGAAAAATATGGCGAAAGGCTGGAAATAAAAATGAACGGAAAAAATCTGAAAAAAAACACCCACAGGATAATTGAAAATAAGTGGTGGTAAAAGGCAAAATAAAATAAAACTGAAAAGAAATAAAAAATAGAATATTATACTGTACTTAGAGACAATAATTGGAGCAAATCATAGTACAAATATAAGTTAAAAGAAGGTAAACAAAGGCTATGTAATACCCTATACATGTAGTTATTGCAGGTATCAAATAGAGATGGCATAACAAAAATGTTACCAACATCTTTTAAAACATAACACAACGTAACAGTCATAGACAAAATTCAATTTAAGCTTGAATCTGCCATTCAACTCAGCTCAGTTGAGTTTTGTTTTATTCTTGCCAGTTGTTGTCATAACCACACACAATATTTCGCTTTGGCGTAATTATCTCAACTGGAGTTGTAGCTGCAGTAGTAGTAGTACGTAATAGTGAGCGAATAAATAAATTGAAGCTGTCATTTTATTATTCCATCTATTCATCTTGTTATCCTGGCAAAAAGGAAATGTAGTTCACTGTGTATGTGTGTGTGGATGTAGGTGTTTATTACAATCAGAGTAGATGCTTAAAAGGACTTAAGAGGAGAATATAAAGTAATTCAACGCTGTAGGACATACAATTGAATTCAACTGGCATAATTTAATTTACGAATCAAATAAATTGCTTTGTAATGGAAATCTAAAGGAATAATCTACTCACGGATGTAATGAACATTAAAGTGATTAAATTGAGCAAGATTTCTTAGTGCTACACTCTACACAGCAATCCAATATATTTGCATGGTGGATGCTGCTTCTAGGCAGCGAAATTGTAGAACCTGCTTTGGTAGACAAATGAAAATGTGTTCGGTATGCTGGGGAGGTACCTTTCTCATTCAAACTTAAGTTTTTTCAAAAAACCATCCCAGGATGCTTAAAGTGAATGTCATGTCCTCTGTGTGATTAAGACGTTTCAGTAAGAGCAAGATCGAAGCTCGCTAAGTTTTATACATTCTAAACTACAAAACTTATGAAGTCGCCATAGTCTAGTAGATAGTGTGTTGGCTTATTAGACGTGAGGCCACGGTTCAAACATCACACATCTCCAACAAAACTCTGAGAGTAAATAAAACTGCAATGAAAAGTTTCTCAAATATCTGTAGTTCGGAGTCGACTTTAAACTATAGGTCCCACCACCATAGCTGCCATATTTGACGATTTATCGTCATTTTAACAATTTTTAGAAATTAAAAATTTAAATCACATTCTTTACGATTTATGGGGTATACTTTCTTTTTAAATTTTATTTGAAATATATTGCTCATACGCATCATATTACATGTACTGTAATAATTACCCTGAAAAGTATGCAATAAAAAATTTCGAATTTGTCATGTACATATGAAACTAATGGAATTAAATATAACTCATACGTCACATATGTTCTCTGCATTATGAATTTTACATATTAAATATGAGCATAATGTGAGTAAATATAATGGGATTGGCGATCTAAATTTAAAAATGTAATAAAATGAAAATAGTTTGAAATTTTGCCAAATTTATTTCTTTGTTATAAATTACATCTGCTTCGGTTGGAAAAGGATTTTTATTTCATTTATATGGCTGCCGAGGATTTATGCCCTTATTTTGACGATTTTTAAAAATTAAAAATTTACATCATATTCTTTACTTTAGTACATTCAAAGCCACTTTAAGCTTTGTATTTACTTTGCAATTGTTACTATTGGAAATTAATGTTAGTAAAAACAAGGAGTAAAGTATTATATTTTTAAGTTACTTTCGAATGCCTCTGATGATTTTTCTGTATTTTATTCCTTTTTAATCCCTTAAAAGCCAAAAAAATACAAATCCTAAATAATTATATCATTTGTCGTTGCAGACTATTTTAAAAATTCTATTATAGCTTCTAATATTGCCATCGGAAGAACAAAGGCAAGCGCCGTTATTTTTTTTTTTTTTCGTACGACCATGGATGGATGGATGGCATTGAGTTTGGAACTATATTATGAGAAGAAGGAAAGAGAGAACAGTGTTTATGGACACTAGGCTTGTATATTTTTATACCATAAGTAACAGGATAGACCTCTGCAGGAATTGAGTTCCACATACCCACACAGGCCGACTGAAAACCGTATTTTTACTGTAATGCAGTGTGCGAACCACTGCTCAGTCGACCACATACGGATGTGCTGACCGAAAAAGACGAGCGTTATGTAGGAATATATGATTTTAGGGAAAAAATCCCCTTATTTCGTTCAAGCAAGACCTTTTTATAGTAGCGACAGAACAGTGAAACACAAACCACATTACAACGATGCTCCAATGATTCAATGGAGTTAGATACATTACCGTCATTAACCAGATACTATGGCCTCTCCTGTACACGGATGAGAAACCGCAAAATAGACGTTGAGGCCATTCTCTGTCAATTATAAACGGTTTAAATAGTAAGATCGGATGATAAGAACCTGAGAAGGAACTGAAAAATGTGTCAGCATTACACTGAATTTTCATGCTGAGATCATCAAAAGCTTCTGACTCCCTAATAGCTACACCGCCCATAGATATAGATGATGTAATATTATTGCTGCACTTATGTGTCAATAAACAACGCTTAGATAGATTGTTTAATTTTTGGAAAAAAAAATTAATAAATGAAGATGAGGGACGCTAGCTTTTAATTTCCAATAAATACTTTGTTAAATGTTGAACTCAGATATGTAGATACATTGACTTCATATGTTTTACTACAATAGAAATAATTTTGGTTTTTAAATAATTTTAATTTATTTATTTAATTTTTCTGACGATTTTTTTACGATTTTATTTACAAATCTTAATGATTAATAATTAAAATTTTCTGTGATGAGTACAACTTCATCATTGACATTGACAACCAAACGAAAACTAAATTTATGACCTGAAATGTTTACTTTTTATTTCAAAAAGTACTAAAAATATGAGTAATTTTTGAAAAAAGTTGTCCTGTATTGTGTTTCCATTCATTGTCTCCTCTAAACGCCTGTGTAAGTTCTCTTTTCATCCGTTTCCCTTTTACTAACATTTTTTATTTTTTTGCTACAGAAACCCAAATACTTTTTGACAAAAAAAATTATTTCATACCGCAATACGTTTCAGTTTTATGAATTTCATTCTTCTTGTAGTGTTGCACTTGATTTCATTTGAATAAAATAAATACAAAAAATCAAAACAAAAAGTTTTCAATTCAATTTCTTCTAAAGAGAGAGCGAGAACAGAGAGAGCGCAGAGTGAGAGTGAAAAGAACTTTAAATCCCTGTTTTAAATATGATGTGCTTATACGGAGATTGTAACACGTAAAGTATTGAAATAATAGCACACTTTGAACAATTCTCAATTTCCTTGAAATCGTAACACACTTTAAGGTATCCATTTACAAAATAATTGTATTTGAAACGCATTTGAAGGAACGTATTCATTTTACAATATTTAAATTACAGTTTTAAAGTAAAATTTTTAGATTCTTCTCGTTTTAAATAAATTTTAAGTTTTTTTTTCACAAAGTAATACAGACTGGAAAATATACTGAAGCATGTATCATGTTAAACTTTTTTGTTTTCTCATTTTTTCTTATATTCATGAACATTTTAAAAATGTCAATAAGTCCGTAAGTCTGTCCAGTCATAATATTTCTCTTGTAAAAGTTTAAAAAGAAACTCGAATGTTTTATAGAATATTTACAGCAGTGAAGAGTTAATTGGCAATGGTGTCCGTTTGGCTCAGGTTTTTTGCATTTATTTCTATCCTTTACGGAAAAAGTCTCATTACATTTCTTTGTAAATGACAAAACTCTTCCACACATTCATACATAATTGGTGAATACAACTCTTCAGTCAGGATTACAATCAAGCTTCTCACACCGCTTATGTTGTGTTTGTTGATTTTATTTATGACTGGCGGGATCTTCAGTTTAAAGCCGACCCTGAATGACAGATTTTTGATGAAAATTTTTCATGGCAATTTTATTTACTCTCAGAGTTTTTGCCTGAAAACAGCTGAGAGGAAGCCGCCGAAGAACTATTTTCTTTGGAAATATCGTTTATGGGGGATGTCTGACCAGGGTTTGGCCTCAAGTCTAATAAGCCAAAACACTACCTTCTAGACCCGCCGTAGTCTCACATACAGATGTGATGCTTGCGTGACATCTATTACATTCGGTTTGGCTTTTTTGATTTATATTCACACTATTTATTCCATTCTTTCTTTTTTGTGTAGATTTTAAAAACTTAATAATGAATGTTATATCTTAGTAAGGAAACTTGTTTATCTAAAAAAACAAGTGACTAACAAAATTCGGGTTTACTTCGATGTCTTAAATCCCCTTTCATAAGGCTATAACAATCACATTAGTTTACTGATCAATAACCCTATAGTTTACTTCTCACCTTTTATAAGTGAATGTGAAGGCCTGAATACATTCCCCATAAGATCATAAATGGGTTATTACGTAGAAGAGGTATAGAAGCTATGATTTCCATATGAATGGCAGAGGTCTTATATAATCGACTTGCGGAATATTTGCAAGCAACAAGAGTCTGTACAACCAGCGGATGCCCACAGAGCGATGTCATTTTAATTTCTTCTAATGTGGGGCCTGGACTACTGGACAGACTAATCAGGTACCCGCACCCTTTTTAAAAAGACGAACTATTCAGTGGTATCAAGATCGATTGTTGGAACAGCAGCGGAAGTTTTTATCCAAAAATGAAATTTCTTAAGCCCATGCTATCAAAAGATGACCTCAATTCAACTTGAAGTGTATGTATGTATGTACACTCAGCCACAAAAGTATACACACGGTTAACAAATTTCAGAATTTTTTTAACCAATCCGTTTTCGTTGAAAATCTTTATAATTGTCTGACAACTTTCTTCGATTTTAAGATGGTCTTTTGCATTGGTTCAGAAATTTGTGAAATTTGTAAATCGGATGTAGGCCGCAATTCAGTTCAGTTTCAGAAATTTTTTAACCAATGCAAAAGACCGTCTCAAAATCTAGGAAACTGTAAAGATTTTTATCGAAAACGGATTGGTTAAAAAATTTCTGGAATTTGTTAACCGCATGTATACTTTAGTAACTGTGTGTATGTAAGTCAACACATAGCAATACTCTCTGACAGACAGCCATTTCAGCACTCGACTCTTATAAGGTTAAATCGAAGATAGTTAAAGAACTACTAGGAGTAGCTAAATCAGCTGGGTAAGGTTATCTAAATTAGGTTACACTTCGCTGATAATTCTCTGCAATGAGCAAGCAGACAAAAGATATGCTCAGCAAAAAGGATGATAAAGTGAGGTAAAGGCTCTTCTCAAACCAAGTGGATTTAAAGTGTTCAATACTGTTATTATTAAATTATAATAATAGAGGATCTGAGTCTTTAAACTCTCCATCAAACTATTAGGAATTTCCTGAGGTTTGTAACTGGTAGTTGACATGCAAGTACTTTGACGACATTAATGGATCCTAGAAGAATACCCCTGGGCAGTTAAACATTTATAAGAGGAGGACTGTCATTGTTGATACAGAGTATTATCCTAAATTTTTTTAGGGCAATAGGCTTAGAGGAGACATTTTAGGGTAGTACAATAGGTCGTTCGGTTGCAGTACTAAGGCAGCTCGTTTTATAATTAATTTTACATCTCAGTAATCAATAAGTTACACTTTAAACTAAACTAGCTTAAGTAAAACAGAGAATGGCGGCCCTATTACAGCATTCTCGGTAATCTAAGTAGTCACAGAGCACGCACACAAGCCCCTAAATCTAATGACCTCTTTTCATGTGGAACTATTTAATAATACTTAAGAAAGTTATTTAGATCTGACGCCATAAATTATCAGAATGTCTCAATCAACAAAGACTCTTACACTCATAACTACATGAATGCGTTTTCAGAACATTTGATAACGATAAAGTGAACTAGAGAATGTAGATGTTAGACAGTATAAATATGTTAATTGTACAATGAAATATAAAATATAGCTTACGGGTACTGCAGACCACAAGAAAGCATTTGAATTCCCAAATAGATGTGTTTCTATTACTAATTATTTCTTAGCAACTGTTTATCTAGAAAACATGCACTTGACAGCACATTACAAGTTCAGTTTGTTCCCATTTATTTAATTTTTTTCTTCCCTTTACTCTACATGACCCATTGACAACGTACGCAATTCTTCCTTTGTCTCTAAGAGAATCGCTAAAAGAAAGTGCCCATTAGCATGGACAGCGAAGAACGGGAAAACTATGTGAGTATTGCAGCAGAGATAGTTTATTTCGTTTGTTAGCTTTTTGTTAAATTTCGAAAGACAATTTCCTAAAGATACACATACACATACAAATTTAAAATGTGAAAGGGAAATGGCATGGAATTGAATACAAAATTATATCAATCCATTACACCAGAGAAGTACTAGAAGACAAAGGATGCAGGGCAGCGGTAGTGAATGTAAAACGTAATGGTGTCAAGTGGCTTCGTTTCATTTGTTAAGCATTATGAGAGTAAGATAGGGAGAGAGTGTAAGAAAAAATCGAATAAGTGTTACAGAAATACACACCAAATGAACTGAAGAAGAAGTATTTTTTTTACTTAGAAATTGCATTTTAAATGCTGAGTAATTGCATTTGTAGTTGCAGAAACAGGAGCTAATTGAAGTACCGTGACAAGTTCGATTGGAGAATTGATGATAACGTCGACAACGGTATTGAATCGGGTGGAATGTTTTTGGAATAATTGATTTGATGAAAATCAATTGTACAATTGTTTCGTTTGGAGATGGAATATTATTTCATTCATATGGCTGTCGCAGCTGGCCTAACAGTACCTCATTCGATCGGACCAATTTTTGTGCACTTTGTCGAGTGTATGTAGTCGTATCTAGGCAATGGCATCACGCATGCTGTGCTTCTAATGCTCTATTGGCATAACACTTTTTCTTAACGACGCCCCAAAGAAAATAGTCCAACGGTGTCAATTCGCAGCTTCTTGACTATCAATTGACATCATCATACATACATAATTGGTCATTACAACCCTTCAGTGAGGATTACGACCTATATTCTCACACCACTTATATTGTGTGTGTTAATTTTATACATGAGTCTAAAGTCGACTCCGAACGACAGATTTTTGAGAAACTTTTCATGTCAATTTTTATTTACTCTCAGAGTTTTTGCCAGAAATCTTTGTATTTTGTTTTGATGTATGGCCTGGAGCTCGAACCCTGGCTTTACGTCTAATAAGCCAACACACTACCTACTAAACTACGGCCACTGGCAATTGACATCATTATTTCGTTTAATTAAACGGCCATCAAACGTTTGACGCAATTGTGGCATGAGATGTGTGCCCATTTGCAACATCTTGTTGAAACCAAACATCGTTCACATCAATATAACGAAGAGCGAGTACAAAAAAATTGGGTATCATGTGTGAGATAGGTGTTTCCATTGACCGTAATGGTTGCGCCGTCCTCATTTTCAAAGAAATATAGGCCAATGTTGCCTACGCTCCATAAGCCGCTACAAACAGTCAGTCATAATTCTGTAAAAACACGTGTGGGTTTTCTGAGCCTCAATTTTGCTTATTAACATACCCACCATGGGTGAAAATGAACTTCATCCAAAAAGCTCATTTATTTTGACAAAGTCAACAGCATCATGTAGTTTCTCGTTGGCCCATCTTCAATAAATACTAACTTTGCCCAAACGTAAATCGATTCATTACGTTCAGTGGAGATAATAAACTGAATTTTGTGACAGAATAGAATGACAAAATCGTTGAGAGATACGCAATAACCGATGTTACAAATTTAAGGCGATAGATGGCTCACCCGATACATGTCGACGGTGGTATATATACAGTGTCAGATTTTCAACTAAAATAATATCTGATAAGAATAAATTAAAACATTTCATTCAAAATTTTGAATTGAAGAAATACTTCTACAAATTGTTCGTATTAAGTATTATACTACGCAGCCTTGCTGTAGTAATTAGTATCTTAAATTAAAAAACTGAAACAAATTGAAGACTACATATCAAAGTTATGAGAACAAATCTGTTTCATTTAAAAAAAAATGATCAAAATTTTTCATTTTAAATTTTCCTTACAAATTGTAAATTCACTCTTAGGTTTACATTAGCTTTTTGCGTTTTAATGCTAGTTAGTACGGTAATTAGTTAGTTAAATTGCTTACAAAAACAACTATGCAATGTATCCTCCGATGAGATGTAACAATTATTTTTAAAAGATTACAAAAAAGCTACACAATCATTTTAACTAAACCTTGATTATAAATCTGCAGTTTCGTTGCAAAATGAAGACGAATTTCATAACAATTTCTTGTTAATGTTCTCATATATTATTCCCAAGCGACTATATTCCATTAAAAAGTGGTAAAATGTGTGTGAATTTTGTATTTAAATCATTTTGAAGCGAAATAAACTGATTCAGAAGCCTTTAGCAAGGCCTTAAATCATTCCAACATCTTTCTAGGTTAAGTTAATTACTATGAAAATATGTGGGGCGTATGTGGCCATGGTTCAAATCCAAGTTCGGATATCTCCAACAAAACGGAATCTGAAAAAAATATTTCTTCGGTTACTACCTCTCAGCAAATTTCTGGCATAAACTCTCAGAGTAAATAAATAGATAAATTGCCGTGATAAAATTTGTCTTTCAGAGTCGACTTAAAGCTGTTTGTATTTGTGAGTAAAAAGTACGACAACTGATGCTAATTGGATCTTTTATTATAGATTCAATAGTTATCTGAAGATTCATAACTAAAAAATATATAAAATTTCGTTTCATTTGTCGCCCACTGAACTACATTACAGCCCTTTTGCTTGTTTGACTCTGTCTCTCTATATGGTTGGATCATTTCCCTACGAGTTTTCTGTATTTGTTTTCCAGTGTGCGTGTGTAGGGTTATTTACAGTTTATGTTTAGTATGTGGTGGTTGCTTCAAACCATCAAAATTTTCTATTTTTGCTTATACGCATACATAGACACATAGATATACATATGTATGTACACCAACACATCCTTTAACAAATAAAGTGGATGTTTTTTCATAAGGCACACAATGTAAAACAATAGAATTTCTTTGTTTAGAAATTGAAAGTGGCTTGAGGCAAACAAAACTAGCAACTACAAGAACTACAACACCAGAATTTATTTAAAACTTTTAACGCCAACGCTCTACAATCACTATTAGAAAGCAAGCAAATGCAGCTGAAACTTTGATAAATTATGGGGCCTTAGAAGGTATCGAAAAAATGTTTTTTGGTGATTCAAAACCAACTAACTGAGCAGAAAACGGCTTCTGGGCTTAATGGCGCATGGTGACACATCAACTTGAACTGATCAAATTTGTATATGTGTTGGTAATATTTGTTTTGCTTAGTACAGCAACACATCAAAATTTCAACTTCAAAGTTCATTGTATTTTTGTTGTGAAGAAGAACATATGATTTATGCAACGCAGATAGTATTTTGATATTTTTCAAACTCATCTCGGCCTATACGTTTTAATATTTTATACTAACACGTTAACAAAAAAGGCGATCCATTATTTGATTGGTGGCCAGTCAACTTAAGAGGTATTAAAAGAAAGGATTTTTCTTTAAAAAAATTTAAACAAATTAAACGATAAATGATACTTGCATTGAAAAACTAGGAAACGCAAGCTTTGGCTTCTTAAAGGAATGAAGAATATTTTTTTGGCGTATTATTTGGCTCAAAAATTTTGAAAACAAATTAAAATTTGACGTATGAAACGTTTAATTGATCTGGACTAACCGGTGGTTTTCTTGTAAAGTATTTACAAATACTTCTGATACCAAATTAAATGGCGCTGTATTCAAAATATTGGGGGTGTATTCAACTGAGTCCATTTTTCGAGTTTAAAAAGAGACTTCAGTCTTCCTTCAAATAAATTTTAGAGCAAGTCTATTCTTCTTTGGTGTCGACTGCTAGCACCCTAATATAATAATACTTACTACTGACGACCAAGCGCCACATAAACTGGAAACACTTTGTTAATGAAACTGAAATAAGAAAATGATGAGAAAAGTACGTTACTTTCGGGCTGCAATGATATTAAGAAGAATTTTTGACAATACCATAGCTGATCTAGCATATATGGTCATCAGTCTCAAATTGGCTTCATTTTTGAAAACAATGAGACTCCAATACCAAAACAATAATTCACTTTATTTCCTTTCAATGTCTAAAAATTTCTCAGAATTTCTCATCATCTGATGCATTAAAGCACCATAAAAACACTAACTGTAAATAAAATGACAAGGAAAAGCAGATAGATATTTAAAATGTCAAAAATAAGGACTCAATTCTGTATTCACATAGACAAAATGCTGTTCCACAAATTAAAATTCTACTTTCAAATTTCTAGGAATTTGTTTCTTTTCTTTACTCTCTAGAAATAAATGCAGAAAATCAGAAGGAAGAAAGGTTCAACAGGAGCAATAAATTGTTGGTAAATGAAGACAAACAAACAAGCAGCAGAAAAGGAAAGGAAAGGATCTCCTTTCTCAATCATGTTTCATTTCTCTACTTAAACCGCAATTGTCTCAATTTCATTGCATCCTTTCCAGATACACTCGTAAGTAAAAGTATAAATGAGTGTGTATAAGAAAAAGAAATTGAAAAGAGGAATGCATATGTTAAAACCTATATGTGAGTAGTTTTACTTCTAAAAGGAAAGCAAATAAAAACTAACATTTAAAACTAATACTGGAATAATATTTCTTATAAAAAATTATCGCAAAAATATTCAATTTGGAGTACATAGCAGTATCCGTTTTCTGATAAGTAAGAGGAGAAGACCGATTGTGTTGAAAAGTTCTTCACCAAATATATTCTCCACAATAGCCATATAATAACTTTTAAATTACTTATGCTCGACCATAAGTCGCCGTAGTGTAGTAGGTAGTGTGTTGGCATATTACACGCAAAGCCAGGGTTCGAGCCTCAGGCCAGACATCAAAGACAAAATACAAAAAGTATTTCTTCGGAGACTCAGCAGATTACTGGCAAAAAGTCTGAGAATAAATAAAATTGCCATGAAATAGTTTGTCAAAAAATCTGTCGTTCGGAGTCGACTTTAAACTGTAGGTCCCGCCACTCATGTATAAAATTAACACACACAACATAAGTGTTGTGAGAAACTAGGACGTTGTACAATGGGTCAATTCGACCTCCGGGTACTTATACTTGTCTTAATTGGCAAGTACACGTCCCCTAACCTAACCTATGCTTGACCAGCAAAAGTGAAAAACTATTCGTCGTTTTTAAAACGAGGTAGTTTTGGTTACCTTCTGTATGGATTAACAATGACATGTGTTCTATACTACCAATGGAATTTTAACATTGGAATTGTAAGAGAGTGCAGGAAAGTGTACCTATATGAAATGAACTTTACAACGCTGAGGTAGAGTTTAAAATTATGATCAACAATTTACGCTAAAAAACTTGTAGAAATGAGGGAATGTACCCAAAAAAATAATTGAATTGTTGGAAGTTTAGCCATCAGGAAGTCACCATAATCTAGTAGGTAGTATGTTGGCCTATTAGACGTGAGTCCACGGTTCAAACCCCAGGTCAGACATCTCCAACCAAACGAAACATGGAAAAATACTTCTTCGACGACTGCCTCTCATCAGATTTCTGGTAAAAACTCTGAGAGTAAATAAAATTGCCATGAAATGCTTCTCAAAAATCTGTCGTTCGGAGTCGACTTTAAACTGTAGGTCCTACCACTCATGTAACACCACACGACACAACATAAGTGATGTAAGAAACCAGATCGTAATTCTGCTTGAAGGGTTGTAATGATCAATTATGTATGTATGTATGGTTATATGATTGTGTGTATGTATGTTACTCATCAGAAGTATTTTCAACTCCTAAAATTGCACAAAAATCGTACAGGGTTTACCTCAACTTAGTCTAGACTTGATGAAATTGTAAGCCACTTCAAGAGAAACAAACTTGGGTCCTATCAAACATCCTCTTGTAATACCAGATCTGTGTCTACCCAGCGAATGTTTACAACACGTGGCAAACATCTCAAATTTTTTGTCAAAATTTATTAGTGGTTTCCTTCTAAATCACCTTTGACCAGATAAGGTGTGTCCATAAATTCTATGCAAGCAAAAAATCATAGCCTGAGGTCCTCAAGTGTTCGAAAGCAATATAAAAGATGTTCAGATGATGAGTGGACTTATCTTTGTCCTCGGCAGTACAGGTTCTGAAAAAGGGGTTACTGTGCTTTTATAGCTTTTATGAATTCCCTATGATGGAGTTTAGGTAGATTTAATACAAATTGCGTCCTCCTTAAATACATAAAGAGCCAGGTTTGAATACATACATATATACATAATTGGCCATTACAACCCTTCAGTCAGGATTACGGCTCATGTTGTGTGCCTTAATTTTATACTTGAGTGGCAGGACCTATAGTTTAACGTCGACTCCGAACGACAGATTTTTGAGAAACTTTTTCATGGCAGGTCGCCGAAGAAATATTTTTTTTTTATATCGTTCTGATGCCTGACCTGACGTTTGAACCCGGGCTTTACGTCTAAAAAGCGAACACACTACCTACTAGGCTACGGCGAGGTTTGAATAGCCTCCCTAAAAGTTGATTTATTTTCCCGGTTTTTCTATTCGTATGATTAAAGTCTGTATGAAGTCGCTATAGTCTAATAACTGGTGTATTGACTTATCAGACGCAAGCTCGTGGTTCAAATCAGAGCTCAGACACCTCAAACGAAACGAAATATGAAAAATAAATATTTCTTCGGCAACTTTCTCTCAGCAGTCTTTTGGCAAAAACCCTGAGAGTAAATAAAATTGCCATGAAAAGTTTCACAAAAATCTGCCTTTCGGAGTCGACTTCAAACTGTAGGTCCCGTAATGTACAAAATTAACATACACAACATGTTTGGTGTGAGAAGCCAAGTTGTAATCCTGACTACTGGGCTGCAGTGACCAATTAAGTGCGTAAATAATATCACTTGTATGTCTCCTAGCTAAGGAATTCCAATATCATCTACGATTTCTTACAAATTATTTGCTGTACAGTGGTGTTATTTACTGTAAGTTTGTCAGTGCTCTCCAGAAACTCCGATAAAAGTTTGGTTATATCCTCCAGATGCAGCGAGCATTCCTGGACTATTTTGGATGCACTGCACACACTCCATAAAGATCTAATGGCCAATTTACTATCAGTAAATATGTAACATAATATAATCAGAACTTGAATTTGTATAGCAGCTTTCTTCATACTCATTCCTTTAGCCTGATATATGACCTCACAGTCGGGTTGTTTAGGGAACAAAATTAACTTCAACTCTTCTAAAAAAAAAACACTAACAACTTCGTTGATCGAGATCTGTTGACTAATATTCGGATGATGTTTTCCTCATCAGGTCAATGGAGTAACGAAATCTTTTCAGTTTTTTTTTTATTGTTACAGAACCCGAATCAAAATTAGATTGTGTTTTCCAAACTGTGTTAACACCCATATGCTACTCTTGTTCCTTTTTTGTTTTCCGTTTGCAACTTGACTGTAACCATTATGCCATAAAGTTTTCCTTCTTTTTTTTCTTCCTCTTCTATTGCTTTACACAGACCATCATTTCCATCTCTTTGAATGCTCTGTGATGCCATGAATTTAGTTTGACAATTTATATGTACGTTAGACAAGTTTCAGTTTGCATTTCGCTTTTGTAACACCTAGTCCTTTTTTAACAATGGTTAGAATAAGAAGTTTTAAATTTAATTTTTTATTTGTTTCATAATTTTTATTTGCTGAAGTAAAACAAGTTGAAATACGCTCAAGCTGATATAACACTTGTTGAAAGAGGGTCAGGTGTTTGCCTCAGTTAAACAATCAAATGTTTAGTTTGAAGTTCTTCGTTTTCTACAGTCATAAACCATGCGAAGTTGTCGTTTATTGTGGCTTGTGCGTTGGAAAAGTTTTATATGACATGTTGTTTATGGTGTGCCTACATGAGTGTTTGTGTTGAATGCAATCGTATGGACAATTTCATAACGAAATCAATTTACAGTGGAGCTAGTTGGAATCAATACTTTCTTAAGGCGATGCAGCTTCACGGTTTGCTTCAGCAGCTCATAGAAGAAAGTACGTTTTTGCGAATGATGTGACAGCTCTTGCCGGCTGGCGATCCTTCCGGTTAGAAATGGAAATGATTCCATTCATATGACTGGCCCCGCAGTAGCCCTTCGTGCAATTTTTCAAGTGTATGTTGTCGTAGCTCGACGGTGGCATTACGAATGTTGGCCTTCAAATGTTCAATTGTCTTTGGTTTGTCGGCATAACACTGTTCTTTAATGCTGCCCCACAGAAAATATTCCAACGGTGTCAAATCACAGCTTCTTGGCGGCCAATTGACATCACCATTTTGGATAATTAAACGGCCATTAAAAATTTACGCAATAAATCTAGTGTGGCATGAAATGTGTTTCAAGTTGCACCACCCTGTTGAAACCAAACATCATTCACATCAATACCATGAAGAGGGGGAACAAAAAAATCGATTATCAGGGTGCGATAGATGTCTCCATTGACCGTATTAGTTGCGCCGTCCTCATTTTCAAAGAAATATGGTCAAACGATGCCCCCGCTCCACAAGCCGCACCAAACAGTCACTCGTAATGGGTGCATTGGCTTCTGTAAGACCACGTGTGTGTTTTCTGAGCCCCAAATACGGTAATTTTGCTTATTAACAACGTACACACCAAGATGAAAATAAGCATCATCCGAAAAGATAATTTTTTTTTGGCAAAAACGACATCATTGTGCATTTTCTCTTTGGTTCATCTAGCGAAGTGAAGACGAAGCGGAAGGTCATGCAGCTTCATCTCTTGAACCATTTGAATTTTGTAAGACGTCGTACCGAAATCTTTTCGCAATTCCTTGTAAACTGGTGCGTGAAATGTTCAATTCTTGATAACGAAGACGAGTTGAGGTTGATGTGTTCTCACGCAGACTCTCAGTCGCAACTTCGATATTTTCTGGTATACGCACTGTACGAGCCCGCTCACGTCTTGGCGCATCAACAATGAAACTAGTTTCACTAACTTTAGCAATAAACTTCCGTATACCGGGTACGGTTGATCTTTCTCTGCCATCAAATACGACATTTTCGCACAATTTCCAACCAATTGTCTTTGTTTTGGAAATAAATTTCCAATAAATCCCAACGTTGCTTAAACGTAAATCGATTCATTACGTTCAGTGAAGATAATCTACTGAATTTTGTGACGGAATAGAATCATATAAGTATTGTCAGATTCGAAATAAATGATGAATCAAATTTAAACCGATAGATGGCCCACCCGATAGTTGTTGAATCAAAGCCTTAAGTATGTAAATGCTATTCTACAGCTGTCCGGTCTGGAGACACTTGCACATCTTTATATATTTAAACACTTAATGAAGAGGAAAGCGCCTCTGTAATATTGTTTCTCATCTCTTGCTATATTATATAGGTATAAGCGTATTAAGTAACCTCCCTCTACCTGACGATGTCATTGCTATTTAACCCTTTATCTTTTAATTGGTCTTCAACGCGAGCAAGTCAGGTCACACCTTCGTTGTACTACTCAGAATGGAAAAGTAAGCAGAAAACTGTGGAGTACACTTTCCCGAAATCATGCTTGAAAATAGATTCCATTGTTAAGTCCTTAAATACCAATATTATTACAAGTTCTATGCCTTTCATTCCCGATTCAAGATTTTGCTTCAATTGTAAAATAAAACTTTGTCATCTTATCTGTTGGTGATGGCTTTTTCAAGCAACTTCATTGAAACGCCAACAAACGGAAATTTTATTGCGGTAAATAAAGGCAAACTCTCTGTTCTTATATATGTACACTAGCTGTACCATGCGCGTGTTGCTGCGCCACCAACTAAAATAAATTTGAAGGAAAGACATTACACAAATGTCCAATTAATTTTGAATCATTTTATTGATTTTGTTTCCGGTTGTCTTGATGATTCAGATGAACGGGCCTGAGTAGTACGCATTTGATCAGTTTATTATCTCACTTCTCGTCGTTCAAGTCGTTCAAGCGAAAGGGTCCCAGCGGCATATACTCACAGATTTTCCAGTCTCAATAGTCGTCTGATTCTGAGGCTCTTTTCTTCCGTGCTTGAGGTGTAGGTCGACCAATTGCTTGTCATTAATTTTGAATAATTTTCAGTAACGCCATCCATCAGAAATTAATCGCACCAACCTCCGTCGACTCATGCGCACCAACTTTGTTAAAGAATGCACAGTTTACGATTTAATTCGTTTCGAGTAATTTTTGGTGCCACCTCCTGTCGGCAATTGGTCATACCAACTTAGAAACCTTCCCCGGCTCATGCGCAACAACTTTGCTAAAGATCATAACATTATCAAATGCATAGTTTACGACTCTATAAGGTACATACAAACAAACATTAATTTTTATATATATAGACCAGAGATCAGCAATGAATCGTTTTTTCGCTACTCATGAGTACTCATGCAATTTTGAGTATGAGTGAGTCAACAGTACTGAAATTCAACTACTCTGATTCATTCGTACTCAGTACAACATTGATTTATAAGTACAAGTTGCAATGAGTATGAGTACAACGTTGACATCAAACTCATAACACTCGAAATATGTTTGATTCATACGCCTACTCATTCAGATTTATAAATTTAGAAAAATACTTATAATACTCATAAATGATTCGAGTGATTCGAATCATACGTCAAAATTTATAGTCTTAGTTGTTGTTGCATTTACAAACAAAGAAGAAAGACACGTAAACAAAAAAGACAAAGACAGGAAGCAGAGCAAACACAAAACATTTTTGTGAGTATCGTAGTGTTCGTACGCGAATTATACTTATTTTGTGATTCGTGTATACGATGAGTCATGGAGAGTCCAATTCAATAATATCATGCGTATTGTTAAGTATGAGTCCAATAGGTATTTCAAACTTTGAATATAAGTAGTATGAGTATGACAGCATGAATGCGTATAAATATCGGGAATTATAAGTATGATTCGAATCTACTCATCGGTTTGAATACTCATTGCTGACCTCTGATATAGACTGTGGAAGGTGACACGCCCACTATAGCCAATCCGCCCATTTTGTTCATATATACGTCAAAGTCATCCATAGAACTTTGGCTGTTGCAGTTTATGACATATGCAACTTATTGGTTATGTGGGCGTGGCACCTCGCCTACTTGAAATTTTATAACAAAAAGTAGCCCATTGTTCCTTCCAGACATACAGGAAGGTACTGTTAAAATTTCAAGAAAATCGGTCCAGCCGTTTAGCCGTCTATAGACTTCAAACAAACAAACAAACCCACAAACAAATCAACACACATTCATTTTTATATATAAGAAGATACATACATGCATAGTTGTGGCAAGTATGGCAAATAAATTCACAGTTTTTATGTGTGCATGTCGGTTAGAAGAATATAACAGTTGCCATAATTGTCATGCCAGCATATAAAGTGTCCGCCAAATAACTTTTTTTTTTTAAATTTTTAAAAAAAAAAAACTACTGAATATTTTCTCAAATTTCTTTTTTTATTTGAAAGTACAATCCTTCCGGTTAATAATGGAAAATAATTTCATTCACATGGCTGCCTCGGCTGGCCATGTAGTAGCCTACACGATCGGTCCAATTTATAAGCACATTATCGATTATGTGCAGCTGTATTTCACCAATGGCATCACGACTATTGTCCTTTAAAGCGTCAATTGTCTCTGGCTTGTCGGCGTAACACTTATCTTTGACGGCACCCCACAAATAATAGTCCAACGGCGTCAAATCGCAGCTCCGGGCGCAAAACATCGAGTGTAGCTTCGGCTGTGTGGCACGTAGCGCCGTCCTGTTGAAACCAAATGTTGCGAATATCCTCCTCTTTAATTTTTGTGATCAAAAGTTCGTTCAACATGGCCCGATAACGATCGCCATTGCCTGTAACGGCCACTCTTTGCTCATTTTTGAAGAAAAATGGCCTAATTATGCCTCTGGACCAAAATCTGCACCAAACAGTGACTCGTTTTGGGTGTGGCGGCTTTTCAATGTATGCGTGCGGGTTTTCTGTGCCCTAAATGCGTCAATTTTGCTTGTTCAAATGCCCGCCAAGATCAAAATGAGCTTCATTTGAAAAGATGATTTTATTTTTGAGAAAATCGGCATCTTCTGGTGTAGGCTACTGCAAGGCCAGTCTAGGCAGCCATTTGAATAAAATTATTTTCCATTATTAACCGGAAGGATTGTACTTTCAAATAAAAAAAAGAAATTTAAGAAAATATTCACTTGTTTTTTAAAGCATTTTCAAAAAAAGTTATTTGGCGGACCCTTTATTATATTATTCATGTGTTTCCTCTCCCCATATGCAAGTATGGCGTGAGTATGTGTGAGTTTAAGCATTTATTTCTTGACAAAGAACTCTCTTTGCCGTTAAACACATTAAATTTAATATCATTTCTTCTACTTTCCATTTCTGTCTCCATCACTCTCTCTCTCTCTCTCTCTCTCTCTCTATCTCTCGCTATAATGTTTTCTCTTAAAGTCCTTTATTTATTGCATTAATGTCGTATGCCGTTGTATACATTATTGTTTCCCTCTCTACGTGACATTATGATTTAGCAGTACTCGTATCATTATGCCGTTGTATCTTCACTTTCTCCTACACTTTTTCACCCATTTACTGCTGAAAGTAGATACCATTTGTGTCCTTATTCTACAGAAAGTTTTTCACTCTCTATTGCTTTGTATTGTGTTAGAATTTTAGTTTAAAATTTAAATTCTTTAGTTTCTGTTACATGCAGAGTGTAGCAACTTCAAAATCGTTGCAACAGTGCATTAAATTTATAATTCACATTTCGCACATCAGGTGTTGTTTGAAATGGCTTCTAATGTTTCATACTATCCTGCTGCAAATTTTGTGTTCCTTTTAAAGCTACAGGTGGCAATAGTACGTAGTGTTTCTTCTAATGTTTGTAACACCAAGAATAATTGGTTCCTTATTATCCTTTAATTAACCCGGATTTTTTCAGAAATCACATTTTATTGCCTACATTACATTACGAGTCCGTAAACATTAAAATTGAAGTGGATTTGATTTCAGTCATAATAGATCCATGAATTCGAATATTTTTTATTCAAACAAACTTCAACAAAACGGCCGTTTTGAAAACCAATGTTGGTTTCATTTGATGCCATGAAACCAAGTTGGTTTCGTTAATTTCGAACGTAAATTAAAACCAATGTTCGAATCACCTGTTTTGCTAAAAATTGATAAAAAAAAAAGAAAATTTTGTTAAAAATTTGAATTATTTATGTTAAGAAATAAATACAATGTCAACAGCAATAGTGGTATTTCTATTATTAGAAGAAAAGCGTCCAGAAAAAGTGAAGAGAAAAATCCTGAGAGATTGTATTAATCCACTGGAGCTGCCAGAGGCAATGTAAGAAGTTTTTTAATCAGGAGGAAGTTTCTTGTACTCATATATTTAACTATATTTTACAGATTTGTTTCTAATTATCACTTAAACAAAGAAGCATTTCGTATGGTACTTATTGCTATTAAATAACATTTGTCACGATCTAAATTTCTTCCGAATTTACAATTTGCTGCTACGTTGCGCTTTTTAGCAGAAGGGTCATAACAAAGATCAGTCGAGAACGATTTATGATGTATAAGCCTTGGTAGAAGTACAATATCAGAAATTTTGATCAATCAGAAATTTTAATCAAAGTCATGGAGTGGTACATTTGGCGACAGTGGATCCAGCTGAAAATGAATGGAAATGAAGAACGTAGGTCAAGAGACTATTTCTCAAACAAATATAAAATTCCTTCAATAATTTGTTGCATCGATGGGACTCGCATAAAAATTTTAAAACCTAGTATTAACGAGCATTTATACTTTAATCGAGTACAACGAAAACGATATCCTTTTGCCATCCAATGATATAGAAGAGGCAAATGTTCCATTACCACTGCCAACATCTCAACAAAGTGAAGCTCAGGGAATCAGGGGTGAAATAGCAAGTAATTTATAGAAAAATGAAAAAACTTTTAGTAAAAATCAGAATATCGTTGGCATATATCAAAAATGTTCTATGTGCAGTTTATTTGTTTTGTGGATAAACCATTTCGGATATAGGATGGCGATATCTTCCTTATTAATAATGACAACAACTAAAACAACCAAAATTCAGTCTTTTTTAAGTTTTTTTTTTTTATTAAAACTGACAACTGTCAGCTGGTTGGTTTTTTTCCAATAAGAAAACCTATAACCTTAGTTTCTGTGACACCTAAAACCGATATTAATTCCAATTCGAACATAAAACCGATAATATCGGTTTTCATGACACCATAGCATTTTTCCTCGTCGTTTTTAAAACCACTTCCGACAAGGTTGGTTTCTAGGACAACCCCGAATATTCAAAATCTGTCCGGTATAAACATGCGAGAAAAACTGGTTGTTTTCTCTGCAAAGTCCAATAAAGTTGGACTCGCAATAAATATGGCTAAGGCTTCAAGCTGAGGAAGAATTCTAGGCCCTCACTTAATTATTACTTGATTGGTCATTACAACAATATCATCACTGAATACGATTTTCGCACGGTAGTTTTTCATAATTTGTTTTAATAATTACAACCCTTTAGTCCGGACAGCGACGTAGCACAACACCCATGTTGTAGGTGCTCAATTTAATCATAAGCGTCGGGACCTTCTGCTTAATGTTGACTGCGAACAATAGATTTAAGAAACTTTTCGTGGTTGATTTATTTTTGCAGATTCTTGCAGATTTAGTTTTGCCAGAAACAGCTGAGAGAAAGTCGCTCAAAGAAATATTTTTTTGAAATTTCGTTTTTTTCAAGATGTCTGAGCTGGGGTTTGAACCACGTAATCTCGTATAAAAATCTGATACACTACCTACTAGACTACGACTTCAAGATTCCTTTGCTAGAAGCTTATTTTTTAATACAACTTTTTATTAAAAATTTTTTAAAAAATTTTTCAGCCTCTAGGCTTTTACTGGAGTTTTTAGTGGAGAGCAAAGTTTATCAGAAACAAAGTTTGTGATATTCCGTATTTAAAACTCCACTTATATAGCAGCATCTGTTTCACTGAAAGAGATGAAAGATGAAGAGTGGGGTACGAGGGCTGATTTCATAGTTCTCAACGATCAAGAAGTCTTTTACATCCTGTAATACTTTGAATTTGAGCTTCTAGAATTGATAGGAAGGTTGTACAGAGGTTGGGAAATTAGGTATGGCCGAAAATATTTGTTGTTTATCGCAATAACGAGCCTAAAAAAGACTTTTTAAAAACGGTGAAGTATATATATGCAACGGTATAATGTCGATATTAAGCTCGTTTCAAAATACTGTCGTAAATATGTTACGTATACATATTTTTATTGCAATAAAAATACATTGACGGGGATGTTCCAACACAATGGTTTGAATGTGACACTGCTATACGGCAATGGCAGTGATACTGAAGTACAAAACTGTTGTTGCTATCAAGATGAATAAATTGTAGCACACCCATTACTAGGGTCCATACTAAACAGTTGTTTTATTGTAGCATATGACGGTCTTTTACCAATTTTAACTTTTCACTTGCCTTTATTTTATGGTTTTTATTCTTTAAGTTTTTATTTTTATTATCCTTTACACTTTTACTGTTTGTAAGAAGGGTTTAAAGAAGAGAAAGAAGAAGATAATATTTACGACGGTGTTGCAGCAATAGTTATTAAAAATACAACAGCATCACTGTATAAGAGAATTACTTTAAAGGATAATGTAAAACAAAAGCTCATTTGCACAACACCTTTCGGTTGTAAAATGGACTCAGATGTTGTTTATTGAAATAAACCTCTTGCTTTTAATAAAATGGAAAAATATCGTCACGATACAATACATACGGTTAAAATTAGCTTACGAACAAGCGACTGCATCAACTATTCAAAAGGCCTTTTTAAATAATAAATAAAGTTCTTTGTCGCTATACTCTTATTTTTTTATTAAATTAAACGACGCATAGCAACGCATATTGACGCATGGCTGTTTAAACATAGATATGCAAAAAACCCTATTTGCCGATAGTTTAATAACATCTATGGACCTCTTGTACCTATTTCGAAACTATTAATTGCCTTGTAGGCTGTACAGGATAAAGGCAGTCCAAAAAATAAATTTTCTTTGAATAAAGATATTTAAAATCAAGTTAATATTTATTCGAAACTATGTGTTTATAATCCTTTGAAGTAATTCCAATCAACACACAAATTTTTTTTAGTTTTTTATTATATAAAAAGGAAGGAATTTAGTGTTAAAAAATTTTCAAAATATTTTAAATTTTCCTTAAAAGTAAAAAAGTGGACTTTTATTGAAAAAGTTTTTTTGTTAATAACAAAAATAAAGGAAACATTGAACAGGAAAATAAAAACTTTTTAATAAATGAAAATATTTGGAAAACTTGAAAGTAACATCGCATTAAAAGTGATCGCAACCTTAACAAATTCAAACTATTAATCCCGTGTTCTTAAATATCAAATAAAATATTACTGCAATCGTTGACTGTATTGTGTGCAGTTCAAAAATCAAAAAAAAAAAAATTATCTTAAAGTCAAGTGGAAAAACAATATGAAAGAAACGTATGTGTGATGTAAATAAGTATTATTATGTGTATGTATGTATGAAAGTTTTCCTTTCATTGTTACAAGAAGTTCATTCAAGTGTGTAATAAAGTCTGAACTTTATTTACTCATACATTATGAGCAGCAATAACGACAACAACAGTATCACTAACAACAGCAGCATCGTCATTATTACCTACAATATCCTGCTATACGGATACATTCTCTTTTAGCCTTTCTTTATTTATTTAATGTTTAATCAATATATCGACGCCTCCATTTTATAACGTTCTAAGTGTACTTAGAACGTTTTTAGTGTTCTACCTTCTGTAACTTAAATACTATCAAAATTTGGCTAAGATGCGCCGATCCGTTCCGAAGTTATAGGGACAAATCTACTTAGAATACACATGCGTATATCGCATCAAAACTTTTAAAGTTTATAACTCAAAACACACTTTTTCTACTTAGAATGTTATAGAACGGAGGCGTCGATATGCACATTACATATATTCATTCATTGGAATATATATTTATCTTCACACACATATCTTTGCATAAAATGATGTTGCATATGTCTGCGTATAAGCATGTCTGCTCATACACTCAAGTGTATTTTATTTGTTGTATAAGGACATATAAAATTTCTTAAGTATACAGTGAGTACAGAAACCTCCAAACAAAAATGATTCAAAGAATTCTTTGTTTTATTGCTGCTTTTTATTGCAAGAATAGCATTTTTATTTACAATTTTAATTCGAAAAATAACTCTGGGATATTAAAAGATTCTTTTTCAGTGTCAATGAATAGAAAATAAAAATTATTTTCCATTTTTACCTAGATTACCTCCATTATATAGGGTTATCCATTTCGTGGTTTCAAAAGTATGGGACTGGAATTCGACATCTGTCAAACTAAGTTGTGAAACCAATTTTTTTCTTTTCAGATGAAAGTCTGACATGGACGAAAATGGATCACTTAACTATCATACAACGCATAAAAATTATCAAAACCTACTACAAAAATGGTGATTCTGCCACAGCCACGTATCGAACTAAATTTTCTTCAGCGATGAAGCACATTTCACACTCGGTGGGTACGTTAATAAACAAAATTGTCGTATTTGCGGTTCTGAGAATCCTCAAGTAATTTAAGAGAGGCCATTACATCCAGAAAAAGTCACTGTTTGGTGCGCTCTTTGGTCCGAAGGTGTGATTTGACCTTACTTCTTCGAAAACGACGATGAAACGACTGGCACCGTCAATTCGGAGCGTTATGGTCATAGATAACCGCCCTTTTTTTTCTGCTATTGAAGAATACGACTTGGAGAATATGTGGTTTCAACAAGACGGTGCCACATGCCACACAACTTTAGCGAATATGGCTTTATTGCAAGAAACATTTCCTGGCCGCGTAATTTCTCGTCGTGGCGATATCAACTGGCCACCAAGATCATGCGATTTGACATCATTAGACTCTTTTTTGTGGGGCTACGCGAAAGACCGTGTTTATGCAGATAAACCTTCTACTCTTGAGCACTTAAAAACCAACGTTCGTCATGTTATGGCTGAGATACCGCCCAATATGTGTCAAGAAGTGGTCGGAAATTATCTCAAAAGAATCAATGCTTGCAACACTTCGCGTGGATGTAATGTATGTAAATGATGTAGTGTTTCACACATAATGTCAACGTTCAAACTTTACAATAAAAAAGAAATATCAGGAATAAAAATATTTTATATGTATTTTATTTACGTTTACTTTTGAAACCATGAAATGGATAACCTATATTATTATATTAATGTGGTAAGAAAATATCTTAAGCCAATTGAATACATTTCGATCTCTCTAAATATATCGGGTGGGCCATCTATCGGTTTAAATTTCAACCATCGGTTATTTCCAATCTAGCAATACCTACGTCATTCTATTCTGTCACAAAATTCAGTAAATTATTTCCACTGAACAGAGTGAATCTACGCTTGAGCAACGTTGGGATTTATTGGAAATTTATTTCCAAAGCAAAGGCAATTGATAGGAAATTGCACGAATATGTCGTACAAAATTTTGTCGCAAGAAGGACCAACAGTGCCCGATATACGGAACTTTATTGCGTCAAGACGTGAGCGTACGTACACCCGAAAATATCGAAATAGTGTGTGAGAGTGTGCGTGAGAGTGAATCCATCAATATTAACTCGTCGTCGTTCTCAAGAATTGAACATTTCATGCACCAGTTTACGACAAATTTGCGAAAAAATCTTGGCATGACGTCTTACAAAGTTCAACTGGTTCAAGTGTTGAAGCCGCATGACCATCCGCTTCGATTTCGGTTCGCTAGATGAGCCAACGAGAAACTGCATGACGCCAAAAAAGTCATATTTTCGGATGAAAGCTCATTTTCATCTTGGTGGGTACGTTAATAAGCAAAATTGACGTATTTAAGGCTCAGAAAATCCACATCCATCCTCTTACAGAATATAATGCACCTATTACGAGTGACTGTTTGATGCGACTTGTTTAGCGGAGGCATCATGTACCCGCCCATATTTCTTTGAAACTGCGGACGGGACAACCATTGCGGTCGATGGAGACACTTGTCACGGATCTCATACCACAATCGATTTATTGCGTCAAACGTCTGATAACCATTTAATTAGCCGCAGTGTTGATGGCAATAGGACGCCAAGAAGCTGGGATTTTACACCGTTGAAATATTTTCGGTGTGGGAGTCCATTAAAGAAAAGTGTAATGCCGACAAACCAAAGACAATTGATCATTTGAAGGCCATCTTCATGATGCCATTGCCGATATATGACCCTATACACTCGAAAAAGCGCACGAAAATTGGTTCGATCGAATGAGGTACTGTGAGTTCAGCCGCAGCAGCCATATGAATGAAGTAATATTCCATTTCTATCCGGAACAATGGTACTCCACAACAAGGGAGTAAATTTGTCTAAACTTCAAACCGTTCTTATTTTATTGCATTTTTAAACTTAACCATTTAAAAAGCCACCCTTTATAGTTCTACGAACTGTAATAATAAATTAATTCCGTTCCAATCTTTTCTGTGCAGGAAACTAAATTATTTGAGGAAATATTAACCCAAAGTATCTCTCTAACAAGAGTACAGAAAGCTGAAGCATATATGTTCACATAATATCCTCAGATTTAGGTCGTAATTCTGACTGAAGGGTTGTAATGACCAATTATGTATGTATGTATCCTCATATTTAATTACATTTGTATGTGTAAGTAAGTATGACTATGTGATTTACATCTGCATATAAAATCAATTAAAGTCCTTATCATCAGTTTAAATACATGCATTTGGGTGTATTGCTATCTGATACATATTTATGCTGGAATAATATTTGAAATAGTTCGATTTGATGGTTTCGACAAATTAAAGCGAAAGTTGTCATCACAACCAATCTTTTCATCAAAATTGCTATTTCTGCCTTGCCTTAAGCGCATCGTTAAATGATAAATCATTTCCATTTCAATTTGATTAAAAGCATATTCAACAATCATTTCCAATTAGCGTCGAAGGACAATCAATGTAAATGCAAGCATATTTCCTCACTAATAATAACGCATACGACGAAGGCCTTTCCATCAAATTGTGAACAAACAAAATCATAATTTTTCATTGTAGTAAAAATGGCGAATGATGGCATTGCGGTAACCATTAATTTTTTGTTTTCATTTGAGGAAAATTGCTGCAGAGTAGCATGGAATGCTTGTCGAGCAATACGGTGATCATGCTTTATCAGAAACAAAATGCAGAAGTTGCGAAGGTCCAGAGATAATGATTTCGATGGGAGAAATGAAGACCATGAAAAAAGTTTCAAGACGAGGAATTCCGAACCTTATTCGAAGAAGATGACAAGTTGAGTCAGAATCAAATGCCAGAAATGTTGAATATTGCATGAAAAAAATTTATGACCGTTTAGAAGCCATCCAAAAGTCTTTAAAATTAATGCTACATGAATTAAATGACAGACAGATGGAAAATTCACTTGAGAAGTTTTGCTTCAAAAACACGTCAGGAATCCTTGTTGCCTTGAATTGTTACTGGCGATGAAAAGTAGATTTATTTTCAAATCTGAAATGGAAAAAAATTATGAGTTAATACATTACAAACATTAACTTCAGCTGCCAAACCATATAGATTGCTTGGTGTGTGATGAGGCCAGAAAGGTATGGTGTACCGCGAGCTTCTAAAAGCTTAGTACTGATCTGTACCGGCAGTAAGTAATCAGTTGTAATCCTGCTTTGATTGAAAAGCGATCAGAATGGGTAATGGGGTGAAGTAATTCGGCAACAAGACAATATATCTGTACACAAAGTAAAATCGGTTCAAAGTACAGTCAAACTAAGGTACTTTGACCTGCTTCTCGGCCTGCCGTCTTCATCATACTTAAATTCTTCCGACTAGTATTTGTTTTCATCGACATGAGTAGTAACAGCTGAGGAGCTTTACATTCCTACGAGGAATTCGAAAATTGGGTGACTAATTGGTTTGCTTAAAAAGACGATCAGTTTTATTGGCGAGGAATCTACAAATTGCCTGAAAGGTAGAAAAAATGTGTAGCCAGCAATGGGCTACATTTATGAATAAAATACTGTTAAACAAGGACCTTCTTTTACAGAAGGAACTTCACATTTTCCTAACATCTCTTTCAATATAATAATTTAGCTCTTCTTCGCACAATATTCATTTGGTCAAGCAGCCTGTACAGATTTCATACCTTGCAAATGTGTTATAGCTGACAACGTACGGCATTAGATATTTTATACCTAAGAAAAGCCCAAGTCCATTCAACTTTGGACTGGAATCCGCATGATAGTCGCAGAAAATGAAGACTGGATAATGTATTGTGGTGACTGATAGAAGCAGAAGGACTAGGAGATTAAAAACTTTACTTAAAATCGGTTATCATGGTGCGATAGGTGTCTCCATTGACCGTAATGTTTGCGCCGTCCTCATTTTCAAAAAAATATGGGCGAATGATGACTCCGCTTCACAAGCCGAAAGGTTTACATCAACACCATGAAGAGCGGGTACAATAAAATCAGTTAGAATGGTGCGATAGGTGTCTCCATTGACTGTAATGGTTGTGCCGTCCTCATTTTCAAAGAAATATGAACTAATTATACCTCCGCTTCACTAGCCACACCAAACAGTCACTCGTAATGGGAGCTTTGGCTTCTGTAAGACCACGTATGGCTTTTCTGAGTCACAAATACGGCAATTTTGCTTATTAACGTATCCACCAAGAACAAAAATGAGCTTCATTCGAAAATATGATTTGTTTTTCTGCAAAATGGACATCATCGTGCAGTTGCTCGTTGTCCCAATAAATCCAAACGTTACTCAAACGTAAAATGATTCATTAGGTTCAGTGGACTGACTGACATAAGTATTGCCAGATACGAAATAACCGATACAAAGTTCTAAATAAATTAAAATCCATCGCTGTGTAATGCAAAACAATTACAAAATGCGCACACAGTAACATTTTGGCAAATTGCCAATAAAGAATTATTACAAGTATCAGTACTGCTTGAGTTCAGTATTAAATTTCGCTCCAAATACTGTCTTAAATAAAACAAAATTTTTGTAAAAGCGTGCTTTAATTAATCCAACTATCATGGATAACAAGCTTTTGCTTTTGTATTCATTAAGACGACATACATAGGTGTTTATATGTATGTATGTGTGTATCGTAATGAACATTATTTATCATTGTTGGTCTCTCACTTATGTTGGGTTTCCAAATCAATGAATTTACATTAAAACGGTACACTGATTCTAGAAGAGAGAAAGAGGGACAGAGAGCGATAGAAAGAAAGCAAGATTTCTATTAAACACACACATTAACAATACATATGCACTTAAGTGAGATAACAAAAAAAGGAAGGTATTGTGTATACTCATAAAAGTGTGGGATATTAAAAAATAAGTCTGCTTTGGCTGTAGTTGTTGGATGCGGATATGCTTCTGATATTTAGTATTTATTCTACAGCAAGTTGTAGTAACACTTTCGTATGTGTGTGATGTTTTTTTCCTTTAAAATACCTTTTAAACCGATTTTTATGAACATGTTTTCAACCAGAAATTGACATGAGTGTACATATATAGGGTTATCCATTTCGTGGTTTCAAAAGTATGGGACTGGAATTCGACATCGTCAAAGTAAGTTGCGAAACCAATTTGTTTCTTTTCAGTTGAAAGTCTGACATTGGCGAAAATGGATCGCTTAAAAATTATCAAAACCTAACACAAAAGTGGTGATTCTGCCACAGCCACGTATCGAACAAAATGTTCTTCAGCGAATAAGCACATTTCACACATTTCACATTTAATAAACAAAATTATCGTATTTGGGGTTCTGAGAATCCTCAACTAATTGAAGAGAGGCCATTACATCCAGAAAAAGTCACTGTTTGGTGCGCTCTTTGGTCCGAAGGTGTGATTGGACCTTACTTCTTCGAAAACGACGATGGAATGACTGTCACCGTCAATTCGGAGCGTTATGGTCATATGATAACCGCCTTTTTTTGCCTGCTATTGAAGAATACGACTTGGAGAATATGTGGTTTCAACAAGACGGTGCCACATGCTACACAACTTTAGCGAGTATGGCTGTATTGCAACAGACATTTCCTGGACGCGTAATTTCTCGTCGTGGAGATATCAACTGGCCACCAAGATCATGCGATTTGACACCATTAGACGTTTTTTTGTGGGGCTACGCGAAAGACCGTGTTTATGCAGATAAACCTTCAACTCTTGAGCACTTAAAAACTAACATTCGTCAAGTTATGGCTGCGATACCGCCCAATAAGTGAAAGTGAAAATTACCGCTTGCAACACTTCGTGTGGAGGTCATTTTAATGATGTATTGTTTCACACATAATGTCAACGTTCAAACTTTATAATAAAAAACAAAAATATCAAGAAAAAAATATTTTATATGTGTTTTATTTACGTTTACTTTTGAAATCACGAAATGAATAACCCTATACATTTGCTTATAATGAAAGTTGTTTATTCAGTGAAGCAAGCAAATGTATGGAGTATCAAGCAATTTTTTAGGGTGTTTTAAAGAAACAAATTTAAGGAAGAGAGCAATGCCATGAAGCAATATACAGAATTATAACCGTAATCATAAGGCTAATGCAGATGTCTGTTTAGGGGGGTTGCAAATCACAGTCAACTTTTCAATTTTAAAAGCGTATTTCAAAAATAATTTTTTTCTATTTCGAATAAAAATTTTTTTGAAACAATTGCCAGCATACTCAGCAATGTGATTAAAGGCTACAAAATCAGGGAAGTACGAGAATTATAATACAGTCCACAGGCCTATTATACCATAAGACACGTTAATCTCTGTTCAAACACAATAAACTGCTTGAATATGAGTCATATACTGAGTGTTCATATATCAGTCAGTGTAATGAAAAAGAAAACGAAAAGATTTTTCTATTTCGACAATAAACTTTGAGGGAACTTCATCTAACTATGGGGAACTGTTTGGGACACAGGGGGCGTTATAATTAAAGCTGAAATTACTAGTAGGTAGGTAGGTAGAAGTGGCTGTCCCCTCGATGGAGTCATGAGCGGACACACTTAGGCCGCACACAGGGCACATTGTAATACCATAGTTTCACATTCTCCCCTATTCCAGGAACCACTCGGAGCTTCTGATGAAGCGACTCAGACTGCCAACATCCATGCATGACAGTTCATCGAGGTCCTCCATGTAGTAGGCACCCAGGTGTCTCTTTCTCTTCTGACCAAGTGCCGGGCATGTGCACAGTAGGTGAAGAATAGTTTCATCCTCTTCCTCATCTCCACAGGTTCTGCAGAAATCATTCGCGAGGTGTCCAAGACCAATACGTCTCGCATGCGTTCCTATAATACAATGCCCCTTAATAACCCCGATAACAGCGCTGAGCCTGCTTCTTTGGAGTTTAAGCAGAGTCGCCGTACGCCTCCTATCCAGCCTTGACCAGATTTTTTGCGCCGTTCAGCCCTTATCCGAAGCTGCCCACCTACTGTTGACAAGGTATAGGATTGCATTGTCAATTATAAGCCTGCATGTATCCAAAGGGATCCCCAATAAAGAGTTATACATCAGAGAGTTCGATGGTCGTGCCCCTTCTGGCCGAATCATCCGCTCAGCAGTTGCCGGGAATATCTCTATTGCCGCTTGGCTAGCCGAAAGTATGGTGATTTTTTGTCTGTGAACATTTTTGTTCACAATAATTTTCACCGCAGCCTGAATAGCCGTCTGAAAGACGCTGCAGTGATCTAGTAGCCGTATAGATTTGGATATTCCTATTGATTTCGAATAGATACCAATTCCAACGGCTCCTTCCAATTTGGAAGGCCTTATGGCTAAGATCAAAGTGTAGTAAATTACTAGTAATTGTGAATAAATGTCAGAACGTTGTCTTTCATATTTTGTGGAAAGCTATCATCTGAAAACCTCCTCTTCGTTTGCAATTTCCCTATCCCCTTTACAATCCTGTCTCTCCCTCTATTGCAGGGCGTGATGCTATGATTTAAAAATTCAATCACTTTCGTAAACAATTGAGAATTCAAACAAAAACACAACACTTTTGATATCACATACGTACGTATACATACTCGTATATGTATACCACAGGTTTACTGCGCTTTGTTGCTTGTATTAAAAAATAATGTTGGATACACGAATTAACAGCATGTTAACAGCAACATGTTATCATCAACATAACACAGTCAAGCATGTTGCTGTGTGTTTAAATGTTGGCTTAACTAAATAAAAGCTTGTTTATGTTGCCATAGCCACATGGCATTTAGTTTCGTTGAGCTCGTCATGTGGTTTAGTTATTGTAACGGCTTTTCGAATGCTTCTATACGGATAACGTAATGAGAGTGTTTATCTTTTCACATCACTCTCCCAATTGTTTAACAAATAGCCGGTATTTTTATTTCATTCTCATTATGGGAGTCTTGTGTTAGAGTAGTGATAGTAAAGCATGCAACAACTACAAAATGTTTGTTTATGAATTGGAATGCAAATGTTAAGAAAAAAAATCAAAACTAATGTTAAATTAGAGTGTTTGAATTAAAGAAATTAAAATAAGAAAAAGTATCACAGAAGAAAGAGTGTAAACAAGAGTGCTTTAGTAAGTGCCTGTGTATTGCTGTTGTTTAATAGAAACAACGACAGTCTAAAGTGGCAAATCCAGTTTCCGGTTTATTTGTCCGCTCTTATCAAAAATTTTTGTTTTCTTCAGACCTTTCGTTGATGTTGACCTTTATGTATAAAATTTCCAAAAGTAAAACGCTATACTATGTGGCAATTGTTTCTGAGCGTATTTACGTACCTACTTACAACCCTTACATTACAACCCTTTAGTCGGAATTACAACCTAGCTTCTCACACCAATTACGTTGTGTGTGTTAATTTTATTCATAAGTGGCGGGGCTACAGTTTCTAAAGTCAACTCCACACGCCAGATTTTTAAAACCCTTTTTCACGGCAATTCTATTTATTCTCAGAGTTTTTGCCAGAAATCTGCTGAGCGAAAGCCGGCAAAGAAATATTCTTTCATGTTTCGTTTTGTTCGAGTTGTCAGAGTTGAGGTTTCAACCACGGGCTTGCGTCTAATATGCGAACACACTACCAACACTGCCAACTAGAATACGCCACTTCAATCTATTTCTGGGTTCTTTTATTTGTTATTTATTTTTTGTCCTCATTTCACATTATAACTGACGGCTGTTGCATTGATGTTGTATGTTGCAAGTGTGCATTTCACTGGCATGAGATGTCACTGGTTCAGTTTAAGCATCAACCAGCATGCTGAGTATTTGTCTCTGGTTACTGCCCTCTGTTTTCTTCTATTTTTCTTATTTACATCGACGTTTTGTGGCTTTGAGTCTCTCATGAGCTTCCTTAATATCTCTTTCTGTGTCTCTCTCTCTCTCTCTTTTGCTACTTTTAAAGCCATTTTATATAAGTTTCTTAAAGTTTAAATACCAGTTTATCTTGTCCTCCTTTTAGCCATTCTAGCCCCGTTTAAATATTTAATGTTGAGCTGTTAAGCTTTTGCTGGTTTAGCATCTTATACTTGCTATAATATGCTATTGCTGCTGCAATTGCTTTGACACATGAAATAACCAGTAAATAAGACGATTATTTTTATCTTTTCTACTCCTTGTATCTTAGTATTGCTTTCATATACATTATGGCCATAATAAATAAAATAACAACAACAACAAATGTTAGGCCGTAAGGCAATTTAATGGAAAAATCTTCAGAAATAAAGTGAGTGAAAGGAAATTGTGCTAAAAAATCGAATTATTAAGCAGAATTAAAATAAATATATAAAAATAAAGAAACCAAATAAAAATCTTTCATAATAAATATATTAAACGTTTTACAAAATATAATTTTTTTGTTCGTCGATTCAACGAAGGGTAACCCTTCTGTACAAATATGACCATTCAGGGTTAAAAAAAATGGGTGGCCAGCGTACGTTTACTCACTGCAGGCTTATCAACTAAAGTTGTTGAAAAATGAGCAATATATGGTCAAACCTATACGAATTATATGATAAAGAGTATATGAGCTTCATCGATTTGACGAACAGTAACCATTCAGGGTTAAAGTGTTCGTCAATTCAACGAAGAGTAACTTTAATGTACAAAAATGAAGAGTAACCGTCCAGGGTTAATAATAGCATAATTGTCAAACCTTTTAAAAATACGATTACGTGCGTATAAAAGCTATGAAATAAAAAATTTGTAATAAAAGTCTGTATTATTTGGAAATTTAACGAAATTTAAATTGAATAATAAAAGAAACAAATTTTTAAAACTGAATATAAAATAAATTTGTATCATAAATTTTAAAGACCAGCTAAAGTAAAAAAGAAGTGTAATCCAAACAACGATAAAAAAGAAAAAAAATCATTGGAAATTATTTTCTTATAGGGATTAGCAGCTGTCGCCAGGAGTAGCGCAGTAAGTTTTTCTCAACTTAATAATCAAAATAAACTTCCCTTATTCAGCAAACACCGATTTATTATATACAAATTCTAAATTCTATTTAATTTATTTAATTTTTAATAAAAATAATTACACAAAAAAAGGATTGGCATTTTATACACAGGATACTGATCAATAGAATAAGTCGACAACATTTTTAACTTCTAGTATGTTGGCTTATTGGACGTGATACGACGGCTCTTTAGGACGACGGCTCTTTAGGACTTTCAACACATTTTCGCAGCGGGTGATTAGCTAAGTAAGTATAGATGATGGCAATTCTTCTCTTACCTCCATTTTGCCGAGTCTTTTGTATGACAGCTCTGACAGTAGTTGAAGTCCCCGTAGTCTAGCAGGTAGATTCACAAAGCTCGTTCGGTTAATCAAAAATGCAAACAAGAAAAATGTCCCACATGGCCCTTGGTTATTACAACCCTTCAATCAGGATAACAACATAGTTTCTCACAGCACACATGGTGTGTGTGTTAATTTTATGCGTGAGTGGCGGGACAGCTACAGTTTAAAGTCGACTCCGAACGATAGTGTTTTGAAAAACTTTTCATGGCAATTTTATTGAGTCTCAGAGTTGTTTCCAGGAATCTTTTGAGGGGATGTCGCCGAAAAAATACTTTTTGTATTTTGTTTTGTTGGAGCTGAATGTCCGGAGACTTGAACCGTGACCTGGACTACAGCAATGCATTGTTGAAAAAATAGTTCTTAGTAAGAGATAACCAAGTTCGAATCTGTGAAGCCTAAAATTTTCATCAGGGTTTTTGAATTTTAAAAGTGATTGATATCAACAACGATACACGGTTAATTCAAGCTATATTGTGAAAAAGTAGCAATTATTTAGCAAAGTTTCTTACAACTACACGCCAGTACAACAATACAAGATATTTTTATACAGGTCGTTGATTGATGATGGCAACTCTATTATTCTGGAATCTGTTATACTGGGAGTAATTTCCCTAATAAAGTTTTTTTCAAACGAGCTGCTGACTGTTTGAATGTAACGAGTTCTTGAATGCTTATGTTTATGTTTGTGGAAATGTATTCTGCCGTTACATCAGTTATAGTGGTAAGGAACTTTGTTCATTGAGTTCTGTTCTCCATAAAGAAATACCCGTCTCGAATTTGGATAGGTTATCATCAAAAAAATATTAAAAAACCCCTTGAATGGACAGGATAGTTATAAAGGATTAAAAAAATTTATTGAGTTCTTCGTATTCTCCTAACGTTGTTTTAAATTCGATGTACATGAATCCATAATTGGTTGCAGTTGACAAGAAATTGTTATTCTCACTAATATCAAGTTTATTAACCCTTATGACCTTAATGATTCTGATGTATTTTCAAATTTCCTATATCATAGCTGGAATTCGTAGGGTTTTATTTATGATAATAGTATCGTAGGGTCTAAATTAGGTGCGATTGATTCACACTTCAACTAATTTCCGTTTTAAATATTTTCCTTCGATTTTCTTTAAGATGTTGTATCTGAATCTTCTTGAAATTATTCTATTTGCACTTTGACTGCACGAATTTTGAATTGATAGATGTTCTTATTAACACCACTTCTTCCGAGTGTTGCCTTTAACCTAAAACTTAAGGACAAACTTTTAATTCTGAATTAAAAAAATATATACAGTGGACAGCAAAAGTCTTTGTACGGCAATATATTTTAGCAATTTCATGTATTTTAGCCTAAATACTCTCTCGAAGTCATATCGGGACTTTGTGCAAGAGTATTAAGCCTGTGAGGACTTATTTTTTTTTTTTCAAAATATATTGCCGTACTAAGACTTTTGCTGTCCACTATAAATACAATGAAATGAAATAAATTAAATGTTCTTAATACAAAATTTAATACTTTTTTATTCATTTTTATTAAATTAGTTATTCTCTCTTCATGTTTTCCCTGTGGACATATCTAAAACTTTCGTTTTTTTTAATCAAAATAAACTTTTTCAACTTTTTTCTGATTCTTTAGTTTTGCATTTAATTTAAATAAAATTTCCATCTTTTTTTTGGTATTTTAGTTGTGATTCCGGGACTCTAGCATACGAAATTCTTTTTTTATGAAACTAAATGAGAGGAAAAAAATTAAATTTTTATAACTGAGTGAATTGTTGCGAAAAAAAACAAGAAAAATTGCAGAGAAAACATTTAAATTTGTATGACGTATTTCGTTTTTTAGTTCAGAAAACAAAACGAAATATATACACAAACACTGATACAAAACATAAGGCATTGCAGTATACACATAGAGAAAGCACAGAAGAGTTTGATCAATCCTGTTGGCAAAAAATGTAAAGTTTTTCAAAAAGTTTACTAAGATACTTTGCTCCTTATAGGAATAACAATAATATATACAGTTGCTTGCTTAGTTTTGTATTAGAAAAGGAATTTTATGAAATTCATAGAAGTCACCGTAGTCTAGTAAGTAGTGTGTTAGCTTATTAGACACTAGGCCACGGTTCGCAAACCGCAAGCCAGAAAACTCGAACAAAACGAAATTCGAAAATATATTTCTTCGGTGACTTCCTGCTGAATTTCTAGCAAAAACGCTGAGAGTAAATAAAATTGCAAAAAGCTTCTCCAAAATCTGTCGTTCGGAGTCGACTTTAAACTGCAGGTTCCCACACTCATGTATTAAAGTAACACACACAACATAAATGGTGTAAGAAGTAGGTTGTTATCCTGACTGAAGGATACTTCAGGGAAAACACCATTTCAAAGTGGCAACAACGATGGAACGATGAAGATAGAGGAAGATGGATGGCGAAATTTATTCCGGACATAAGGCTATGGATTGGTCGGAAATTTGGAGAGGTAAATTACTACGTCACACAGATGCTATCGGGTCACGGATATTTTAGAAAATATCTGCACAGAATGGGCAAGACCGCCACCCCTTACTGTCTTTACGAGGAAGGGGAGGTAATTGATAATGCAGAGCACACTGTTTTCGAATGTGCACGCTGGCTGCACTGAAGTCGATAGTTGGGATGATCACGGCCGGTAACATTGTCGGGGTTATGATCGCGAGTATAGAAAATTGGACCTCAGTGGCGAATTACGTGGAGAGCATTCTAAGACTGAAGAAGAGGGATCTCGAGGCTGCGGAACATGTGGACACGCCGGCATATATGAAACTGGCACACGTGTCAAGCGAAATTCGAAACAAGGACCTGGACGAAAGGAATAGTGAAGACACTTACATGTCTCTTCAACTTTCGACAGGCAATCCGGACGTGGATATGAACACGCAGGGGCCAAAGGGCCAAAGGGCCTCCACTCTTAAGTAATACCACCGTAGTTCCGCAGAGGGCACAAGAAGTCCACGAGACTAGGGGGGATTTAGTGGTTGAGGGCCCCACGCACGGAGGATGTGAGGACTTCCTCTATGGTGCGGTTAGGTATATTTACCCCTCCTCGGCGTACAAAAAAAAAAATTCTGACTGAAGTGTAGCAATGACCAATTATGTACGCAGGTATGCATGTCATAAAATTTTGCATCATTGTTGACTTCTTTATTTGCTAATGGTTTTCGCAAAGCATTCACATCATAACGGTTTACTGCTGCCAGTTTTCACCCAAGTTCCCACTACCCTAGCTCTTCAATATCGTGCATCTTCTGCAATTCTTTAGCAGACCAAGGATTCTGGACCTTTGAGAATTCTTATCTTGAAACAGCATTATGAAACTCACGCCACCTCCTAATGTTTCATTTGCTTTAGAATGCGTTGAATCCTAAAGATCCCTGCTGCTGATGAACTCTCTTATGAATCCGTATACTTGTTTGTGAATTCTGTAGTCTTTGAGTGCTTGCATTCGATACTAGACATGTTTCACTTTTGTGTAACGGATTAGATTAGACTTGAGGCCACAGTTTAAATCCCAGGTCAAACATCTCCAACTAAACCGAGATATGATGAAATATTTCACCGGTGACTTACTCTCAGCAGAAACTCTGAAAGTAAATGAAATAGCCATGAAAAGTTTCCGAAAGATTTCTAAATTCCACGACACATATATAAACTTAACAAACGCGACATTAGTGGTGTGAAAAACTAGGTCGTAATCCTGATGCTTTATGTGATGATGCTGTTTTCCTTTCATGCCTTTCATTTCGTGATATTTACCTCAATGCCAGTTTGAAACTTTAGAAGCTTAATTTTCTTTATAATATTCGATTGTATTTGTTTCTAATGTTCAAACTGTAGTTATAATTTATTCGATGGGCCTGAATCTCTTTAATAGTCTGTTGCTAGATAAGTTTGAATTGCGTGTCTTCATATATATGCACATACATACATGGAACGAATATTTCTTTGTCCATTATTGGACGTTATTCTCTTTAAATGATTTTAAAGATTTTTGTGATCGCCGTTTACAACATGGTTTGAGTGTAGTTGGATTTAAACCATGAACATTGTTTCATTGTAAACGTTCTTTGTTATAACACCCGTATTCTAAACAAAAACACGAAAAACTAAACGAGAAACCGGAGAAAAAAAAAGAAAACCTCTACAATCGAATTTTCTGTTTATTTGTTGTTGTTTTTATTTATATTTTAACGTTAATATTGACAATCATTGTGCCTCTCTGAACCTATGGCGCACTCAGCAACGTAATACAAACATGTAATGTTAGTGGTAATGGATTTAAAATCACTACAATAAGTGTAGCTGTACGTACGTATCTGTATGGGTTGGTTTGAATTGTGTAAAGATATCAAACAAGTACAGCACAACCACACATCATGTATTTGTTTAAGCAGCACAGCTCAGCATGCTTATGAACAGATATCGTAAACCAGCCTGAGTCAATGATCGTTGGTTAGCCGCCTCGATTCTCTGTAACTTCATTTGTTCGTCCGTCGGTATGACTATTTACTTGTTTGCCTATTTGAAACTCATTGTGTGAACAATTTTGGTAGTGTGTGTGTGTGCATTGCAATTTATTCAGGTTTTCGTCCACGTATATCTAGTTGGACATCATCAACGGTTGGTTGGACATCGTCAGTCATAATGAAGACGATGACGTTGATAATAATGATGTTAAAGTTATTGACGGCACTGATAAGCCACGACGCACAGTTTATTTATAAATTTAAGCTTTGGCGTTAATATCGTGGTATGATTTTATTATCATGATATTCACATGCCTCTTACATCGCAGTTTTATAATAAATTTGTTCGGCTGTATTTGAATGTGGCTATAAATTGTTCAAAATATTCCATAATAATCGATGATAAAATTATTAAAAAAGAAATCTTTTGAACCTGGTTTGATAGCCTATGCAGACCTTATGAATTATTCAACCCATATGTTAATAGGTAAATAATAAAACGCCCTGTACTTGTTTGTTTGTTTGAATGAAATCTATAAACGCATACCATATTCCCACAAAATTTTCTGACACCCAGATTATACTGCAATAGTATACATATGTGAAGTCGTCGTAGTCCAGTAGGTAGTGTGATGGCTTATTAGACGTGCGGCCACGGTCTAAACCCCAGGGCAGGCATCTCGAACAGAACGAAATATGAAAAAATATTTCTTAGTGACTTCCTCTCAGCAGATTTTCGACAAAATCTCTGTGAGAGAAATAAAATTTTTTAAAATATATCATGAACAGAAGAATCTGAGAGCTTAAATTGAACATGCGCATATCATGGTAATACTTTGCACATTATAATGCAGCAGTATGTACAACGGCCTACTCCTATATTTCTTTTATTTAACGATTTTAAAAAGTCTTCAATACAATCAGACTTTAGGTTAGGTTTGCGGATGGATTGCCGTTCACAGGCAAGTTCACTCGGTGGCCATATGACCTATTGTGTTATTCAGAGTGAAATAATCCCCCTGATTCGCCACCATGCTTAGACCTTAAAATTTTCTGTCACCCAAAAGCCGTTGACGTCTGTTGTGAAAGCAGGCCACACGCATAAAAGGTGCTACAACGATTTCGTTTCCCCCACATTATGTCAGCTTCTGCAGTAATCCTGGTGAGGCAGATCGTGCCTGTCAGCGGAACTGCCAATGTCCCGTTAGAATTCCTATTAGAGTGTGAACCGTTTTTTGTCAAACTCAAGTAGTTCCTTGGTTTTCCCGCTGTCCACTGCTGGCCACAGTAGTTATGAAATTCGGCAAACAAGTATTTTGGACAACTCCCTGTTTTTTGGATTCCATGCTGCTTTTTCTAATTTGGAAAAGTATTCCGGTAGAGGTACTTATCTCCTACTCATACATCTCCGATCCTTTCCGTGCCAGTTCGTCCGAATTTTCCTTCCCCTCTATGCCACAGGGACCGAAACTTAGTAGAGGCGGGGGTGTCGACGTATGCGGTATAGAAAGTCCATGCAATCTGACGTACTGTCGTATAATAATTAATGAAAAGTATGGAAGTCCCCTTAGAAAATTCTTTGTATCGTCAGAGAAACATTGAAAGTATGGGATTGCAGAATCCAACATCATTACACCATTTGCTACTAAAGGTGGAGGTAAACAAGCATGTCCTTTATGATCTTATTCTGTATGACAGTATGAGCGAAGTTTCCTAGAGGAAAATATCAACCGACGTCAATTCGTTGATTAAATTGTGAAGATAATTTGCAATTCTTGCAAAAGACATCTAATGAGCCTTATTTCTAGTAAGCCAACACACTACCTACGGCGACTTTCTCTACATTATGAAAATGTAGTTGATTGGCTTTTACGCAGCGAATAGTACCGGGTATTAAATTAAATTAAATTAAAAATTAAATTAAATTAAAATTAAATTTATTGCTTATGCAGTTGTGTTCATTTATTTTTATTTCGATACTTATTATATTAATATTTATTTAATTAATTTAAATTCACAAAATGTTCAATTTCGATTTTTTGTTTTACAGATTTAAATCACACCGAAATCAGACACTTGTTGCAAAAATCTAATTCAACTTATTTAAATATTTTAATTAATATTTAAAGGATTTAAAAGCAATTAATTTGGTAAGTTGTATACATAATACATACATATGTACATATTAAAATATTTATTTTGAAAATATTATTTGAATAAAAACTAATTTGTAGGAAAATTGTGAAAAACAAATTGCATTTCCTTTTTTTTGCCCATTTAAATTTATTAAAATATTTAAATCTGAGTTCGCACTTATTTAACATACATACATACATAATTGGTCATTACAACCCTTCAGTCAGGATTACGACCTAGTTTCTCACACCACTTATGTTGTATGTGTTAATTTTATACATAACATACTTATGTTATGTGTGTTAACCTACAGGAACCTACAGTTCTTTTGTGAGAAACTTTTCGTGGCCATTTTATTTGCCCGCAGAGTTTTTGCCAGAAATCAACTGAGACAAAGTCACCGAAGGAATATTTTTTTCATCGTCACAACGCGCCACTGTGTGTATGCTTTGGTAATCAAAGTTACCACTTCGACCTAACCCAGCTAACACAATATTCAGTTTTCCCCTTTCTTTTCAATATAATTTAAGTTTGTATGAAGAATTGTTTAAAACACATCATTAAACAACACTTGAAAAGAAGAAAAGGAATCGTAATCAATACTTTAGAATTAATTGTCTGTGATGTTTACTTTAGTTTAGTTGATATGTGAGATTGTGGTTTTCTCTCCTAAATTAAGAGAGTATTTAAACTAAAATTGATAAACTATTCAGCACACACAGTATCCACAGAATTAGGTAGACAATCTGGGTAACTGTGTATACATAGAAGAGATCAAAATGTAAATTGAATTAAATTTTAACACTCTGTGCCTCTATAAATACACCTATTTTCACATTCCTATATACATTATTACAACCATATATTACAACAATGTAAAGGGTGTTTTTTATAGAGGTATAGAACTTTAAGTTGGCATTACTTTTCAAGATGGCGACCGATTTAACAGCTGTCAAGTGATTTATTCTCAGTTTGGTTTGGCAATTCATCATGAATAGATTCACGCCTGAACAACGCTTGCAAATAGTGCAATTTTATTTCGCAAATAATGGTTCTGTGCGGAAAACGTATCGCGCACTACGTCCATTTTATCGTCGACAAAATCGTCCATCAGAGCAGTTAATTCGATTAACCATGGAACGTTTTCGCACCAC
Organism: Sarcophaga subvicina; assembly: GCA_936449025.2. Classification (NCBI taxonomy): domain Eukaryota; kingdom Metazoa; phylum Arthropoda; class Insecta; order Diptera; family Sarcophagidae; genus Sarcophaga; species Sarcophaga subvicina. The sequence continues at coordinate 30,712,465 of OW388084.2, forward strand.
GTTTACTCTTATTGATAACTCGCATCCCCAGATACGCTGTACGGTGCGTACAGAAGAAGCTATTGCTGCTGTAGAGCGTAGCATTGAGGAAGACCCGAATGAGTCCATCCGCCATCGAGCACAGGAATTGGATCTGTGTCCATCCACTTTATGGAAGATTTTGCGGAAGGATCGTGCTTACAAAATCCAACTCGTGCAAGATTTGAAGCCAAACGATCATCAAGTAAGGCGTAGATTCGTCGAATGGGCCCAAAACGAGATTACCGTTGTTCCCGATTTTCATAAGCGAATTTTGTTTAGCGATAAAGCGCACTTCTGGTTGAATGGCTACGTCAACAAACAAAACTGCCGCATTTGAGGTGAAAGTAATCATCAAGTGTATGTGGAAACACCTTTACATCCAGAAAAACGGACTGTTTGGTGCGCTTTATGGGCTGGTGGAATCATTGGTCCGTACTTTTTCAAAAACAATGGTGGCCAGAACGTTACAGTCAATGGTGATCGGTATAGAGCCATGATTACTAACTTTTTCATTCCTGAATTGAATAACCATGATGTCCAGGAGATGTGGTTTCAACAAGACGGCGCAACATGTCACACAGCTCGTGCCACAATAGATTTATTGAAAGACACGTTTGGTGACCGCATAATTTCACGTTTTGGACCTGTGAATTGGCCTCCAAGATCTTGTGATTTAACACCGCTAGACTACTTTCTGTGGGGCTATGTAAATTCATTGGTCTATGCGGTAAAGCCACAAACGCTTGACCATTTCGAAGACAACATTCGCCGTATTATTGCCTATATACGGCCACAAATGTTGGAAAAAGTCATCGAAAATTGGACGTCCAGATTGGACTACATCCGCGCCAGCCGTGGCGGTCATATGCCAGAAATCATATTTAAAATGTAATGCCACAAGATTATCTTTCGGATAAATAAAATTCATGTCAATCGAATAATCCATCGTTGCTTTATTGCAACTTAAAGTTCTATACCTCTATAAAAAACACCCTTTAGTATGTGGCCCCAGTATGTTAAATACCATCACCATGTGCAAAAGCGTATGGCATAGTTGGTATTGATTTGCATGGCATTACAATGTAGTGGGTAAACGATTCTCTCTGGAGGATGTATGCGGGTGTATTTTTTGTTGTGTCACATATTTGTTTGAACACCATACTCTCAATCGGTTTGATTGATTTTTGTAATTGGCAAGAAGTGCAATAGTGACAGAGAAAGAAAAATTAAAACATGAGGTTAAGGATAAGAGTGGAATAACAAAAGAAAAACTCGTTTCATTTCGTAGGTAAGCCAGTAAGTTGAAGGTATGCAGTTTAATTATCAAAAAACTTTTAATTTTTAAATGATGAGAGGTTCAGAAAGCATTTCAGTCTTACAGAATTTGAAAAAGTATTTTACCATTGTGATGATTAATTTCTTTGAATACAATGCCTTAATAGCTTTTCTGAATTCTAGATAATGCAGACACAAAAGTATACAAATTTCAGAAATTTTTTAATCAAACCGTTTTCGTTGAAAATCTTTATAATTGTCTGACATCTTTCTTCGATTTTAAGACGGTCTTTTGCATTGGTTCAGAAATTTGGACGATCGGTCCAATTTTTAAGCACATTATCGATTGTGTGCCGCTGTATTTCACCAATGGCTTCAGGAATATTGTCCTTTAAAGCGTCAATTGTCTCTGGCTTGTCGGCGTAACACTTATCTTTGACGGCACCCCACAAATAAACGTCTAACGGTGTCAAATCACAGCTCCGAAGTGACCAAACACATCAGCTCTGCGGCTGATAATGCGATCTTCAAAAACAGGGCGCAAAACATCGAGTGTAGCTTCGGCTGTGTGGCACGTAGCGCCGTCCTGTTAAAACCAAATGTTGCCAATATCCTACTCTTCAATTTTTGTGAACAAAAATTCGTTCCATATGGCCCGATAACGATAGTCATTGACTGTAACGGCCACTCCTTGCTCATTTTCGAAGAAAAATGGCCCAATTATGCCTCTGGACTAAAATCCGCCCCAAACAGTGACTCGTTTTGGGTGCGTCGGCTTTTCAATGTATGCGTGCGGGTTTTCTGTGCCCCAAATGCGACAATTTTGCTTGTTTGCATACCCGCCAAGATCAAAATGAGCTTCATCTGAAAAGATGATTTTTTGCCAAAATCGGCATCTTCTGGTGTAGGCACTGCATGGCCAGCCGAGGCAGCCATTTGAATGAAATTATTTTCCATTATTAATTGTACTTTCAAATAAAAAAAGAAATTTGAGAAAATATTCAGTAGTTTTATTTAAAGCATTTTCAAAAAAAAAAGTTATTTGGCGGACCAATTATAAAGATTTTCAACGAAAACGGATTGGTTAAAAAGTTTGTGAAATTTGTTAACCGTATGTATACTTTAGTAACTGTGTGTAAGTGGCCATTCGGTTGTGATTGATAATGGAATCATAGTTTCTTCCTTTATCTTCTTTTACTTTCTTCTACATGCAACTAGTTTCCATTATATATCAATTTTCTCCGATTGACTGGACTGCAATCAGATGGGAAGATGAACACCACTCTTTAAATATGGACTTGCTGGTTTACGTCCTAATTTTACATATTTAACGATTCCGGTCAGAGATTTTACATGATTACACGGCAAGTATGCATTAACGACACGCTGCATGACTCCATAGTTCTTCCTAAATGTTCTAAAGCAGAGAAAATACTGACGACATTGACTTTAATCTGTGTAAATGAAATAAGAGAAAAGTGTTGAAAAGTGTTTATAAATCTGAACTCAATTCCTCTAAAGTAATCAGTATTGTTGACCAGTACTGAAGCTTTAACTCTTTATCCTTAATTTGTTGTCATTTATATAAATCCCTTCTATATGGTATACAATGATTGTTAGTTTGCTTGTAATGGCTTTTAAATTGAAAAATAATATCCTGTAAATAATGATGTTTTAAAACAAAAACAGAATGAAAAATATCCACAGTTTTATTGCCAACAAATTGAGCATCAACAGCTATGACAATACCAAGAGCAAGTGTAGTGTTGATCACATATCCTTATTACACTTATCAGGTACACTCGGTATATACGCGTAAACAACCACATGCATACAGAATAAATAAATCCTTGAAATTCATTCAATCCATTAAGATGTTGACAACTGTTGTTGTGATGCAGTTTGCAATGAAAAACGTATTGTAGAGAACAAGGAAAAGTAAGGAGAGGCAGAGAGAAAGAGCTACACCTAAAATGAGAAAAGAGTCAGTTTCAATGTCAAATTTTTAAATCGCTTTAACCGTAGATCGAGCCTTAAAAAAACTTCATAATTCTAGCTTATGTATCACTTTTGATACATACTTGTAGTACGTGGAATTGTCACGATTATTGATAGATTTTGTTAAAAAATTTTAATATTTTAATTCATTTTTATTAAAACTATATTATATTATTACATTGTATTATCACTTTTATGAAATTTACGCCAAAATTTCTGACATCATGTATATTGGCATAGTTTTTTACGTAAAAATCAAGCACTTTATGTCAGCTTGGTTTTATTTCTTTCTAAATGGTAATAATTTGACGTCTAGCACCCTGCTTTGTGGCGATTTATAAGTTTCTAATTGCTTAGATAGGACAGCTTATTGTCACTCGCATCAGTAACACTCTTAGTTGAGGGATGGCTGAAACCTGATGGTTCTTGTTATTCGTTTGAAATATTTGTTGTCAACGTTATGTGAGGTAAAAAAGTTTCCCGTTGCAATAGAACATCATGTCAATAACAATTTTCTCTCTTTGATTCCTCTATGGTTTCCCGGATACGGGAAACACGTAGCACGTAGCATTTACTTGAATCTAAGACTGCCAATTCGATTTCGGTGAACCGTGAAATTTATAACGATCATCAAATTCAATTAGTTACTAATCTACAACGACAAAATTAAATATGAGTTGAAAAGGTAATAAAACAAAACAAAAGGAAAGGAAAGAAAACATAAATCAATACCAAGCATTACTCCGTAAATCTCTTTATGAAGCTTGATTTATATAAATATCCTTAAATTAATTTCCCTAACAATCACTGTAAGTATTCCATCATTAAGTATCAAATTTCAATTAAAATCGCTGCAGGTAATTTTCATTTTCCACAATAAAACTAAAAAGTTTTAGACTTCTGTTGCTAAAAAAACTTTAATTTGAGATGAAAATATACCACAAAAGGAACATAAAAACATAAGCATCATTATTTAAATATATTTTCTTTAATTTTCTTACCTTTGAGGCGAACAAAAAATTAAATTTTTAAAAATCTGAAAAATAAGGATATATGGGCTGCTCTGAAAGTCTGATAGCTAATCCCAAACTTTTTATACAGTAATATTTCTTACATAAAACTACAAGTTGTGTGATAAAAGTTTTATGAAAATGCTTAAAATTTTCTAACAAAAAATTAAGATAAATATATTTTTTTTTTTTAGAAAAAAATCCTTTTCATTCGAATTTCAAAAAAAAGGCTTTAAGCATGATTATTAAAGTCTGCAAGACTTTCAGGCGTAATAGGTGTAAATATATCATTATCAAAGCGAATGATTCTTTTATCTCATACGTACGTAGTTGAACGAAATATTATTATCTGTAATAAAATGTGGAACGAAACACATTTTTCTAATGTTTGTCTGTCACGTGAGATAAATATGAGAAGAGCAGTAAGAAAGACTCTACAACATTTCAGGAAACAGCTGCTAGCAATTTGCGTGAAAATTGGTAATATTTTTTTATCCCAAACTATTAAAGGCAGTTTGTTCTGTTTCCAAGTATTACCATCTTTCTGCTGCCAATTACTTTCTTCAGTTCATAAGACGATCTTCTATTATCTTCTTCTTCAAAGTCTTTAGCAGCAGGAATATTACGTACATAATTAATACGTACATAATTAATATATAATCGGTCATTACAACCTTTCGTTATAAATTGGAAATGTCTAAACTAAGGTTTGCAACTTGGTCTGACGTCTAATAAGGTAACACGATACATACTGGACTACGACTACTTCAATCAATATCAAGAACATATCAAGAATAGAAAATTCAGCCTATTCACTTTCGTCCCACACAAAACTTTCAATTTCTTCTCAAAAACCATAAATATTGTATTATTTACGATAAAACTTCACAAAATCTTTGAAATCTTAAAAAAAATTATACATAAGATAGAATTATTAAGTTTTTTAATTTTGTAACGCCTGTTTGAAATTTTCTCTTTTTATTTGGTTTAAAATAATGGCGATAACAATACTAACGAATTAAGAAAATATCAGGCATCTAACTATTTCTGAATTAAAGTTATGTGGTCTAAAAAATTGAATTGTATCATTTTTGATACAAAGCTCGATCTACGGTTAAAAGTAAAACCTACAATTAAGCGTCAACTTCGAATGACAGATTTTGTGAGAAACCATTAATTGCAATTTTTTATTTACTCTCAGAGTTTTTGCCAGAAATCTAGTGAAAGGAAATAGCCGAAGAAATATTTTTCATCTTTAGTTTTGGTGGCGATGTCTGAACTGGTGTTTGAACTGTGGTCTTACGTCTAATAAGTCAACACTCTACCTACTAGACTACGGCTGCTACAATTAATTCAATTAATTTATTAAATTTGTATCAAATTATGTATTATTATGGTCCATAAAAAATTAATTAATTTTAACACACACACTTTCTCACATATTAATATAGGGTCAGCCACTAAAAAGTTTAAATTTAAAAATCCAATGAAACAAAAACGGTTTGAAATTTTGCCCAATTTATTTATTTTTTTTATTTTTTTTGTTGTGAAGTACAATTGTTCCGGTTAGAAATGAAATATTATTTCATTCATGTGGCTGTCGCGGCTGGTCTCACAGTACCTCATTCGCTTGGACCAATTATCGCACACTTTTTCGAGTGCATGGAGTCGTATCTCGACAATGGCATCACGAATATTGGCCTTCAAATGCTCAATTGTCTCTGGTTTGTTGGCATAACCCTTTTCTTTAACAGGGCCCCCTAGCAAATAGTACAACGATGTCAAATCGCAGCTTCTTGGTTGCGAATTGACATCACCATTTCATCTAATTAAACGGCCATCAAACGTTTGACGCAATAAATTGATGATTGATGATAATTGGCATGAAATGTGTCGCTAGTTCCACCATCCTGTTGAGAAACCAAACATCGTCCGCATCAATATCGTGAAGAGCGGGTACAAACAAATCGGTTATCATGATGCGATCTCCGTTGGCCATAATGGTTGCGCCGTCCTCATTTTCAAAGCAATATGGGCCAATGATGGTTCCGCTCCAAAAGCCCCACCAAACAGTCACTCATAATGGGTGCATTGGCTTCTTTAAGACCACATGACGGTTTTCTGAGCATCAAATACGGCAATTTTGCTTATTAAAGTACACACCAAGTTGAAAATAAGCTTCGTCCGAAAAGATGATATCTGTTTTCCAAAATCGACTCATCGTGCAGCTTCTCGTCGGTCCAATAAATCCCACCTTTGCTCAAGCGTAAAACGATTCATTACGTTCAGTGGAGATAATATGCTGAATTTTGTGACAGAAGAGAATAACAGAAGTATTGGCAGATACGCAATAACCGATGGTTCAATTTAAACCGATAGATGGCCCACCCGATACATTCGAATCGTCTCTATATAGAAAATGCTTACTATGCATGCGACAATGGAATAATTTATTAAAAAGTTAAACGAACAAGATAATTTAATTGTGAAAATATTTAATTTAATAATACATACCCTCACACAAGTACATTATCCATGACACATACATATAAATTGATAATTAAATGCTAAAACATGAACTCCAAATATTAGATTCATTCATTGATGCATGCGTTGCTTTTTGATTAAGCCAGCCACTGGTGCTGTAATTATTTCAAACGTTAAATATATGCATCAGCTAGCTGCAACTGATTTAATTAATTGATATTAATTGTGTATATCGAGTAATAAATAATACTTTATAAAGTAAATACCTCAGCCATATAAATTATTATAAAAATAAAAAAAAAACTGTGGGTCATTCCATAAGCCAATGAGTTGGCGAAAGGGTTCTGCATGCTGTCTACCTTCGTCCCCTGTTTTGATTTATATTTTCGAAACAAAATTTTTTAAAAATTTCAAAAACTTCTGCACATTTTTTGTATCCATTCAATATTTTCTCTTTACTTAACTCTCAAAATGATGATAATGAGTTTTTTTTTTAAATTTTCCTTAGTTTTTTTTTTGATTTAATGAGTTTCTGGTTTTCCTTTAAGAAAAATTCATTGGGTGCTGTTGCTTTTTACTGGCTGTTTATTTATTAGGTCTTCGCGAAAAGCATTTAATTAATTTGATTAGAAGGCTAATGAAATTTAATTAAAGAGAAGTGAAGAATGTTTAATAAATGTGACAGAATATTATTCATCATCATCAGCATTCAATCACTCACTCACTGGCTGACAATAATTTTCCTAAAATAGTGTAAAAGTATGCAAAGTTACTGAGCGGAACAAACATTTTCATTTTTCAATTCGATTAATTAAACTCGAAAATAGTTAGTAAAAATTGCAAATATTAAAAACAAGAATCCTACATATGGATACATATGTAAATACTTAAGTGGTCATTGCAACTTTCGTGTGTGTTAATTTTATACATGAGTGGCTGGTCCTAAAGTTTGAAGCCGATTCCGAACAACAGATTTTAAAAAAATTGTTTCATGGCAATTTATTTTACTCTCAGAATTTTTGCCAGAAATCTGCAGAAAGCAACTCGCCGAATAAATATTTTTTAGAATTTCTTTTTGTTGGAGATGTCTGATGATCTGTTGAACAGCGGCCTCACATCTAATAAGCCAACATACTAAAGGGTGTTTTTATAGAGGTATAGAACTTTAAGTTGCAATAAAACTACGATGGATTATTCGATTGACATGAATTTTATTTATCCAAAAGATAATATTGTGGCATTACATTTTAAATATGATTTCTGGCATATGACCGCCACGGCTGGCGCGAATGTAGTCCAATTTTCGATGACTTTTTCCAACATTTGTGGCCGTATATCGGCATTAATACGGCGAATGTTGTCTTCCAAATGGTCAAGCGTTTGTGGCTTTACCGCATAGACCAATGACTTTACATAGCCCCACAGAAAGTAGTCTAGCGGTGTTAAATCACAAGATCTTGGAGGCCAATTCACAGGTCCAAAACGTGAAATTAGGCGGTCACCAAACGTGTCTTTCACCAAATCTATTGTGGCACGAGCTGAGTGACATGTTGCGCCGTCTTGTTGAAACCACATCTGCTGGACATCATGGTTATTCAATTCAGGAATGAAAAAAGTTAGTAATCATGGCTCTATACCGATCACCATTGACTGTAACGTTCTGGCCAACATCTTTTTTGAAAAAGTACGGACCAATGATTCCACCAGCCCATAAAGCCCACCAAACAGTCAGTTTTTCTGGATGTAACGGTGTTTCCACACACACTTGAGGATTACCTTCACTCCAAATGCGGCAGTTTTGTTTGTTGACGTAGCCATTCAACCAGAAGTGCGCTTCATCGCTAAACAAAATTCGCTTATGAAAATCGGGAACAACGGTAATCTCGTTTAGGGCCCATTCGACGAATCCACGCCTTACTTGATGATCGTTTAGCTTCAAATCTTGCACGAGTTGGATTTTGTAAGCACCCAAACCAAGATCCTCCCGCAAAATCTTCCATAAAGTGGATGGACACAGATCCAATTCCTGTTCTCGATGGCGGATGGACTCATTCGGGTCTTCCTCAATGCTACGCTCTACAGCCATTATTTTCGAAATAAAATTGCACTATTTGCAAGCGTTGTTCAGGCGTGAGTCTATTCATGATGAATTGCCAAACCAAACTGAGAATAAATCACTTGACGGCTGTTAAATCGGTTGCCATCTTGAAAAGTAATGCCAACTTAAAGTTCTATACCTCTATAAAAAACACCCTTTACCTACTAGACTACGGCGACTTCACTAGGAGATACAGTTTGATAAATACGAATTACAGCCTGAACTAAAAACGCCTATGCAATGATTCGCAAAAGTGGTATACTGCTGAATTTGAAATGCTGTAAAATGCTGTGAAAGGCGTAACAAAAGTTGTTGGGTATCCACTGCCAGTCAATCTATTTGTATTCATTGGTGTAATATACTGTTCTGAGTCACACAACCTAATCAACAACCTGGCCACTTAAAATCAATTTAATGGGTGTAAGAAAATAAGATAACGAAGATTGATGTCACGATCAGACTATCGCAGAACTTATTTCCACTTTTGGCTTCAACAACTTTTGGCTGAATCAATTATGAGACTATACCGATGTGACGCAATTGACCTTGACCTTTTGTGGGGATGAGAGGGGAAATAAATAAAATAAAATATTTGGCGAAACGAGAGAAATAAAACAAGTATAAGTTTTCTATACAAACTATTTATTGTGTACAAAGAACGTACCTTTAGCTTCGGGGGTGGATCGAGTAGTGATCTCTTTTCATGTGTATTCTTATCAATTCACAATTATTTCATATAAACACAGGGATGGTGTGTACACTTAAACTAAACTTAAATCTAAACTTAAAAGTAGGGTGGCCAGCGTGAACACCTTTCTAACACATTTATCATTATCATCGCTCTGAAATTCAACAGAAGATCAGATTTTCTGATGCATGCAATAAGCATTTGTACTGGATGATCGTATCCGATATTGAATATTTTTCGTATTGATCTTAAAGATTTTTATACACAAAATTTAAACTGAATTTAAAAAAGTTATGACCAATTGAAATTACAATGACATGTAAAGAATGTTACTTTCATTTTATCCAATTCTGGCCGCAGAATAAAAAATTTTATAATTTTTCGCAAAATTTTACTTTTATTTGAAAGCCAATTTCTCTACAGACTGAAAAATTGAAAAATATTATGAAATTATGTTGAAACTAACTGTTAAACACATCATTTCTTACTTCATGATTTTCATAAATAATAAGATGCAGCTACGTGCTTATTAATTATAATGAATGCGGAAGCGGCAAAGCCTAAGTTAAACAAATAAAAAATAAACACTTCTTTAATTCTCTATCAATGGTGTCACTAACATTTTTTTCGCGTTATATCTCATACATCGCATTTTTAAGACCTCTACTTCACGCATGTTATTGTATTGGCATTGCCAGCACAAGTCCACTCACTGTGAACACTAATTCTCTAATTGCTCACCCATATATTCTATTTTTGAGAATTTGCGCGTATGCTGAGTTGCGTTTATTGTGTTTTTAGCACTACAAATGAATAGTGAGTACGAGAGCGAGAGTGGAAGAGCGTATTATTGATTTTTTATCTGCTTTAAATGTCTTTTAGCATTTTAAATTATTATTATTTATAGATTGTTCTATAATTATTGTTATATTTAGTACTTTCCCCCACTCTCTCTCTCTGTGGGAGAGAAATAAACAGTGTTATAAATGATAAAAAGAATTCTTAAATACAAAGACAGTGATTAATGGTTGTGGTAAGTGGTTGAATCATTGTCCCTTTGTATTTATATTATTCTCTTATTTAGCGAGAAAGAAGAGAAAGAAAGAGAGTGAGAGAGAAGCAGAGGAGATGAAAAGGGCTTGAGAATTGTTTTGTAAATAATAGAAATTTATTTAAATTTTAAAGCAGTAATCCTCTCAAATATTTATTGGGTTTCATTGGTCATAAATTAAAGGATTTCTTTACACACTTTTCTACTCTTTTTCAGTCTTTGTCTGTCGGATGGGATTATTTGTTATAATTTATTCCGGTATAGTGATTAATAATGATGACTGTGATTTTTTTATTCGAAGCTACATTAGAATAATCAGCTCCTTAGATGGTAAAATGTTATCAATGAAACCATAATAAGATAACGAAACGATGTAAATGAAATAGAATAGCAATTGACAGAAGGGTTTCTGTAGAGACTACGTCCAACTAATTACCTATCAGCATTACTGACTATTTAGAACTTTAGGTTGCAACACTTCCAAATAATTTAACAGGATATGGCACGTTGTTCTTTTATCGGAACCTATTGCTGGCAGTCACTACTCTAGATTCGAGCCTTCTCAAAGATCTCTCTCTCTCTATGCACTAGGTTCTACTTGTTCACAAGTCAATTCCTCCTTTTTGCTTATTAATGAATGAGATGTGCTTTTCTAAACTCTCGTTTGTTTCCGACTAACAACAATTTCCTTGCGACCTCGTAAGTCTATCCATTTGTGAGTGATTAGTAGACGCATAAGAATTAAGGACATATTCAAGTTACGAGTATGAAGAGGAAGGTAAATATAATGCCTCAAAATTAAAATTTTTTTGCCTTATTCTTCAGGGAAATAAGGTCACAAACTGATATCGATGTGAACATTAGGTTTCGGTGAATAGTGGATATTGCTTTCTACTGTGGAAATAAAGTTATGCAATTTCACAAGCGATGGTATATTCAAAATTATAAAAAAATTTATTTTTAGTTTGCGAACAAATAACAGCTGCTGGTTTTAATGACTCCCTAGTTTAAGATATAATAACGACAATATTTTCTTGAATTTTGACACGATTTGAGACCTTGTGCCTTTTTTCGTTTTATGAAAACAATTGTCGAGTTGCCTAGTGTCCTTGTAGATTTGTAAAAACATTGTTAGAAAATATACATACAGTGGACGGCAAAAGTCTTAGTACGGCAATATATTTTCACAAAAAAAAAAAACAGTCCCCACAGGCTTAATACTTTTGCACAAAGTCCCGATATAGCTTCAAGAGAGTATTTAGGAGATCATTTGGAAGAACGGTTACGTAATCGCTAAACCTCAAACAAAAGTCAACCGAAAAACTCGCTAATGGTGCCACCAGACAGAACACTAAACAAAACTTGTACATTCAATTCCAAATGGGTTAAATGTGTGAGTGCTTAACCTTAAGGGATATTCTACTAAATACATGGGATCACATTTTCATATATTAGGCGTTTGAATTTTAAATTTACTCAAGGTTCTCCTTGGGGCTACCTATGGAGTCATCTGAAACTTTTCCTTATTTTTCTCTTGTTTTATGAAAAACAGTTAAAAATTTTTTGCTTTATAATAAACCAGAAATAAATTAATAAAATAAATATATAAACTATACATTTTTATATAAACTTTTGGTTAAAATTCATGAAATTGTTAAAATATATTGCCGTACTAAGACTTTTGCTGTGCACTGTATATGAATAACAAAATAGAAAAATATGCTCAAATTAATACGTTTTTTTAACAAGAGACCGATAAAAGAAACTTTTTGTAAACAAACTACGTAACCCTCCCATACATATTCCCTTTTCTTTTTTACATCGCGGTCTTTTTGTGCAAATGGAAAATAAATGTTAGCAAATTGCATTTCATTTATATTTCTTTTGTTTTGTATTACTACACATCCTTTTAAAAGTCTTTGTTGTAGTTATTTTTACTGTTAAAATATCTTTACGCTATTCTACTTCGATATCACTTACAGTGTATTTTGTTTGTTAAAATTGCTTAAAATTGGCTTCCATATCAAGCAGGAGAATGAGAAGAAAACTGAGGACAAAATATCAAGCATGACTTAAATAAAAAAATAGTTACACTAATATACTGACTATGTAACGTATCATACAGTCATTCATTTTAGAACCAAACAACACAGACACAACTAAGTACATCTACTACTTAGAAGAGTACTCCGTATAAAACATTTTTATTAACAGTCCTCTCATCCTCTCTTATCTCTTATACATTTAAAAATAAATGTATGAAGGAAATGCATAGAAAAATTTATAAGCAGCCCATGAATCAGAAGATATGGAGAAAGAGCAAGAAGCGTAATTTGAATTGATTTGAACACAATTTTTCACCAAGAACAACAACAATAACAAGTTACTCTGTAAACACAATAAACGCAACACAACAAACACATACATTTTTCAACAACACTTTGCTTGTTGTCGCGCTGCCTTTAAAATAATTTTGTCCATATTACTTACTTACTTAATCGGCCATAACAACCCGATTAACGGATTTCGGCCTGCCGCAACACATCCTTCCAGGCGCCTCTGCTTCTTGCGCGCCTACGCCAGTTGGTCACACCAATCGATTACAGGGCTTCCTCAATTTGGTCCTTGCAGCGGATACAAGGTCGTCATCTTTGCCGACTTCCGCAGATCCCCGCGTCAAATACCCGTCTCGCTGGAGCATCGTCCTCCATTCGAACGACATGGCCGAGCCAGCGCAGCCGCTGGATATTAATACGCTGTACAACGTCCATGTCGTTGAGGAGCTCATACAGCTCACTATTGTATCGGATGCGGAAATCAACGCCAACTCGTACTGGACCGAAGATCTTACGCAGTACTTTTCTCTCGAACACTCTCAAGGCTGCTGCATCAGAACTTAATAGGGTCCATGCCTCTGCGCCATAAAGAAGCACGGGTAGGATGAGTGTCTTGTAGAGTGTTAGTTTTGTCGTATGAGAGAGGTCCCTGCTACTCAATTGCCTATTGAGACCATAGTAGCACCTGTTGGCAAGAATGATCCTGCGCTTGATCTCCAGACTGACATCATTTCTGGTGGTAACGGCGGAGCCAAGATAAATGAATTCCTTGACCGCATCAAAAGTGTATTTATCGGCCGTAATCTGAGAATCAATACGCCGCGCGTCTCTACTCGTCGATAACATATACTTTGTTTTGCCCTCATTTACTGCCAAACCCATCTTAGTAGACTCGCGTTCAATAGCACTAAAGGTAGCAGTTACATCTCGCTTCGTACGCCTTATGATGTCAATGACGTCAGCGTATGCAAGCAACAGGACACTTTTTTGAAAAATAGTGCCATTGCGATGCACTCCTGCCTTTCGCAGAACACTCTCCATGACGAAGTTGAAGAGATCGCATGATAAGGGGTCGCCTTGTCTGAAACCTCGCATGGTATCAAATGGTTCGGAGAAGTCCATTCCTACTGTTTACGCCCGGTGATTGCAACATCCCATCTCAGGCGATCATCTAGAAGACAAGTAACATCCAATAGAGGGCGCAACAATATTAATTTAAGCTTTCATGTTTTTTGTTATAACAGTGTAATGTAATGTAATTAAAGCTTTAGGAATTTATAACATTATACTGTAATTTAAGTAAAGCTTTGGAATTTTGTAACATTACTCTATAATCCTGTTTATTTTAGGCTTCTTTCTTGCTTAAGTTGAAATTAAAATATCATTCTAATTTGTGACATCCACAAGGATGATTTTAAAATTTGTACAATAAATTTTATTTTTTTGTAACCAGCATAAGTGGATATTGATAAAAATAAAATAAAACCCGAAATTTTATTGTGTTTCACAGTGAAAATATTTGAAGTTAGAAAAAACGAAATAAACTGTGATTAAAAGCCTTGGGAAATTAAGTAACTTAACCAGCTGGAGTATTTTAATAAAACATTTTAAGCTAAAGTTTTTTTTTTCGTGTTCGTGTGTCAACATAAAAGAAGGAAAGTGTTGATTTTATATACATTTCGAAAGAATTGTTATTTCCGATTTTTTTTCGCTTTTTTATTAGTGCCAGACAGTGCAACATACTTAAAATTTTATTCCGAGGAGTCGCCACAACCACCAACCACCACAACAGCATCTTCGCCACCATCGACATCCATACAGTCCACGAATTATCACCTACCTTGACGGAGCTGCAGGAATTATTCAACGTCATTCTGCATAGCCTTATCAGCTTCGCAGGTATATTTTGTCCATATACACTCATGTATTCTATTATTGAAAGATTGCTGTGTTGCGTTGCGTTTATTGTGTTTGTAGTATAAGATTCACAAAGCAGGGCAAGGAGAGGTATATCCTTTGATAATTTGAGTATTCCTGTTGTTAGATAAACACTAATTTACAACAACAACAACAAAATAACTACACAGTCATAAACACATATACAAAGTTATGGCATAACAAATTTCGCTCTCTCACAATGATGCACATACACTCGTACGTAATTAGTCATTATAACCCTTCCGTCAGGATTAAGACCTAGTTTCTCACACCACTTATGTTGTGTGTGTTCATTTATACATGAGCGGCGGGACCTACAGTTTCAAGTCGACTCCGAACGACAGTTTTTGAGAAACTTTTCATGGCAATTTTATTTACGGAAGTCGCCGAAGAAATATTTTTTTCTCATATTTTGTTTTCAGGTCTGACCTGGGATGTGAACCTTGGCTTTACGTTTAATAAGCCAACACACTACCTACTATAGCAGATTTCTAACAAAAACTCGGAGAGTAAATAAACCTACCATGAAAAAGTTTTTGTGATTGCAATTTTTATTTACTCTCAGAGTTTTTGCCAGAAATCTGCTGAGAGGAAGTCGCCGCAGATATATTTTTTCATATTTCGTGTTGTTGAAGATGTCTGAACCGTGGCCTTATGTCTAATAAGTCAACGCACTACATTCTGGACTACGGCGACTTTGAACTCTTATTGGCTTGGAAGAACACAGTGAATTGAAATTAAAATTGGTCCTTGAAATAAAAACTGAAATTCAAACGAATATAAATATTTGAAGTAAGTATTTAGGAAATCATTATTGGAGTTGCACTCAACAAATTCCCTGAAGAAAGAAAATGAGAAGGAAAAATACTAACAAATGAAAGAAAAGAACAAAATAATCCGTGGTATATAAACTACTTTATACTATTTTTATTCCAACTGAACTTAGTAACATTCACTGTTAAGGTTGTCCCCTGTTACACTATACACTTACAAATATACCTGGCAGAGAATTCTTGTACAATGTATAGCAATGACTCATCATCGTCATCATCGTCATCATCATCATTAACGAGGCAAAAACATATTGAAGTAACATCATGAGGAAATAAAAACAAAAACAGAATTTTGTTTTCTCTTTTGTTTGGCATTGCTTTCTTGGCATTAACATGTTGAAAATGTGAACTTTTCGAAGTTTTTCCACCACTCGCTTTCACACACACGCGTTTATAAAGCAGAGAACCAAGTTAACTACAACTTAATGTATGTACCAATACATACTTAGGTGAACAACAACCATATTTGGGTTGTTTGGTTCATGTTCACTGAAAGAGACACCAGTGTTGCAAAACTGGAATTTTGAAATGGTACTGTACTATAACTGAAAAAGTACTCTTTAGAATTAAGTGGTACTTTTGTAAAATAATACATACAAACATACATAATTGGTCATTACAATCCTTCAATCAGGATTATGACCTAACTTTTCACACCACTAATGTTGTCTGTGTTAAAATTAACACAAGAGTGGTGGGACCTCCAGTTTAAAGTCGACTCCGAACGACAGATTTTTGAGAAACTCTTTCATGGCAATTTTATTTCCTCTCAGAGTTTTTGCCAGAAGGAAGTCGCCGGATATTTCGTTTTGATGGAGATGTCTGACATGGGGTTTGAACCGTGTTCTCACGTCTAGTAAGCCCGCACACTACCTACTAGACTATTTAATTATTTTTATTTAATGCACAATCTGCACGGAACAGCAAAATTAACGACTTATTCGTGTTCCTCACATACAGGATAAAAACAGCTGATTTGGAACGTAAAAAAAAGTAAAAGCCCCTTTTAGTCAAACGTCGAACATACGTTCGTTTTTAGCATATGAAGGGTAATGCAAATGCTTACCGAAATTACATTACGGTTCGACAAGCACTTTCATTGCTTTTCGTGTTCTAAAAACGAATGTACGTTCCGTGGCTAAGTGGTAGTAACGCCTAATTCTGCCTTTAGCATTACGTTAAGCATGTAATCCTAAAGCAGTAATAGTTCAAAAGCGCAAGACATAAAATATTTAATAATAAAAAAGTACTGAAAGCTTTGTGGGGGTACTGCGGTATTTTTGAAATGAAAAAGTACTGAAAAAAGTACAAAAGTACTGAATTTTTCAACACTGAGAGACACAGACAAACAGGCTGAAGACAGACAGACGAACATGTACGCAAGTAACTTGAATATGCAACCACCCCTTATTAACGAGTCTACATGTTTGTTTTTGTTTTTTTTTTGTCTGTATCGTAAACCAAAGTATAGTGAGATAGAAGTCACATTCGAGGGCAAAATTCATGACTTGCTTCATTGAAATATAATCTGTAGGAGGCTGGAATTTATTGAAAAAGTGTACGCTTTTTAAAGTATTTCTTTTATCCTCACGACAACTTTCCTCTTTAAAAGTTTTTTTTTTGCCATCTATCGGTTTAAATTTGAACCATCGGTTATTTCGAATCTGGCATTCATTATATTCTGTCGCAAAATTCAGTAGATTTTCTCCACTGAACGTAATGAATCGATTTACGCATTGAGCTACGTTGGGATTTATTGGAGATTTATTTCCAAAACAAAGACAATTGGTCGGAATTTTTTTTTTACCAAAAAAAAAACTATCTTTTCGGTTGAAGCTCATTTCCGTCTTGGTGTGTACGTTACTAAGCAAAATTGCTATATTTGGAACTCAGAAAACCCACACGTGGTCTTACAGAAGTCAATGCACCCCTTAAGAGTGGCTGTTTGGTGCGGCTTGTACAGCGGAAGCATCGTTTGCTAATATTTCTTTGAAAATGAGGACGTCTCAACCACTACGGTCAATGGAGACACCTATCGCCCAAAGATAACCGATTTTTTTGTACCCGCTCTTCATAATATTGTTGTGAACGATGTTGGGTTTCAACAGAATGGTGCAACTGGCCAAACATCTCATGCCACAATTGATTTATTGCTTCAAGTGTTTGATGGCCGTTTAATTAGACGAAATTGTGATGTCAATTGGTGGCCAAGAAGCTGCGATTTGACACCGTTGTACCATTTTCTGTGGAGTGCCGTTAAAGGAAAGAAACAATTAAGCATTTGAAGGCCAATATTCGTGTTAGCATTGCCATGATACGACCCCATACAACCGAGGAAGAGCACGAAAATTGGTTCGACCGAATGAGGTACTGTGAGGCCAACCGCGGCAGCCATATAAATGAAATAAGATTCCATTTCAAACAGGAACAATTGTACTTTACAACAAAAAAAAAATTTGGCAAAATTGCAAACCATGTTTGTTTTATTGCATTTTTAAATTTAAACCTTTAAATGGCCCACCCTATATAATAAAATAATACCCATATGAAATATATTCACATAATATATTTGTTTGTTATATTATTGCGCCAATTCCATGTCTGTGACAACTATTTATGCAACATTAAAGAAAATTATACTAAAGCACCACTCGTTGTGCAAATTAGTGTGGAGACTAAAATCGTAATTTTAATATTAGTCCTTGCATTTAACAATAATCACCACTACTGCCAATGTATGCTATGTATACGCCTGTGTATATGGAATTTGTTGTTTATTTTTTGTAACAAAATTATTGTGCAGTTAAAAGTTTAGTGAAAAACAACAACAACGAATACAAATTTACTCTTCTTTCGCGGGACCCCTGAACATATGCTATACATTTGTTTGAAATTATTCAATGGAAGGAAAATACACATACACAGCGATAGTTAGCAAAGGAGAAAGAGAGAGTGAAAATTGCACAATGTTTACAATGTATACACAAGTAACAGTGTAATATACATATGTATGCATGATTATACAAACATATTGTAGAAGCGTATTTCAGTGACTCTTTCATTATTTACAAAATTCTACATTTTCTTTGTATGCTTTTTCGCTTTACTTTTATCCGGTTTGTTTTGTTTTGTTTTGCTTTCTTTTTTCTTTTTTTGTGTTTCATTTGTTGTGTGATTGCTAAAGCGGTGGTATTGGCGTAGTTCAAGTGTGTTATTTTGTGTTGTACGTAGTACCCTTAGATGGTGGTTGACTGTATTTCATTCATTTTTATATGAGCAGGCATGTTGCAAGGACTTAACATTTATTTTTCTTGGTATAGATGTGTTGGTATATGCTTGTGTACTATTACAGACTGCTTGCATGGTTGGTCTATCAGCCTGCAGGCGGCAGTTGTAATTTTTTCGTTGTCGTGCCTTGCAACCATCATTTTCACACAAGGGGTTGTAAAATGTCAAACAGTTTTGTGTTTCAAACTAATTTTATGATGTTTAAACAATGATTTCGTGAATTTGTTTTCATAAGGGTGAACTAGAATAAAAGAAAATTTAGAATACGAGTTTAAAATGTATTTGAAAAATAAATGTAACAAGAAAACTTAAACAAATATTACAGAAAATTATTTAACACAAGAATTAATAATAAATTTCAAATAAGAAAGAAGATTGGGGTGTCAAACTATAAGGGAGAATAATATGTAGCAGGTTTTATATCGTCTGCAACATTGTTTAGCAACATGTTTTCAACAATAAAAATAAAAATTGTGAACATTGTTCTTTTGAGGTTACAAAGAAAGTGAGTTTCTTTGCCTTAACATAAGATATAGCCGTGATAAAGTGTTGATAAACCACTCCGTAGTGATAATAATGCCGCTTTAAAAGGCTTTTCAGAAGTCGCGGTAATCTGGTAGGCAATGTGTTGGGTTATTAGACGTCATCCACCATTCAAACCCCAGGTCAGACACCTCCAACAACAAAACGAAGTATAAAAGAAATATCTACGTCGACTTCATCTCAGCAGATTTCTGGCAAAAACTCTGAGACTCAATAAAATTGCCATAAAGTGGTTCTCAAAATCAGTTGTTCGGAGTCAACTTTAAACTGTAGGCCCAGCCACACATGTTTAAAATTAACACACACAACATAAGTGGTGTGAGAAGCTAGGTCGTAATTCTCCTGACTGAAGGGTTGTAATGTATGTGTGGAGTTGTTTGTGGCAGTTGCTCCTCATAAGGAAAAAAGAAAGAGAGATAAGTGTGTATATACATATATGGTTATTATCTACTTATGGGCTAATAAATACTCCTGAGCAAAAGTTGTAACGATTGGGAAAAACAGCTGAAGTGTTCACAATAGTGGGATGGAACTTTATTTTCTAGTCAGTTAGAAAAATAAATTAAAAAAATCCGATTTAGAATGTTTTCAAGTCGCCATTAGGCAGAAACGCATGTCAACGTATGTGAATGCGTGTGAACGCACATGAACGCATATCAACGCAGTAAGAATTTTTCTTGTTAAACTTAGCTAAGGGAAAAAAACGCAATCCTAACGTCTCAGATTATCGAGAATCCATTCGAATACAAGGATGAGTGAATATAATTGTGATTGTGTGACTATATTGAAGTCAGCATGTTTCTGGCAAAACCTCTGAGAGGAAGTAAGATTGCTATGAAATGTTTTCAAAACATATGCCTTTCGGAGCCGACTTTATGTTGTAAGTCATGCCACTCGTGAATAAAACATAAGTGGTGTGAGAAGTTAGGTTGTAATCCTGACGGGGGGGTTGTAATGACCAATTATGTATGTATGTATGTATGTAAGTAGGAAAGCAGATTGGTGGATTAGAAGATATATCATCTTATTATGTACGATAGACTTTAAATTTTTAAAATTTAAGCATTACTGATAAAAAAAATTATACGACCAACAGTGCCAACAGTTTCTATTCCCATTTTTTGGCCCACTGTGCTTTGCGATGTTTATGTTTAAAAAAGTTAGTCGATCTGCTACTGAAACCATTGTTGGTCTTTTGATTCGACCACAAAGAAACGTTAATGACTTCTTTCCTAACTCAACATTTATTTTCCAGTCAAATTAAATCGACCTCATTTTAGTGGACAATCAAAAGTTTTGTATCAACAACAACAACAAAATGATTCACAAAAAAAATAAAGGAATTTAAAAATCAAATAAACAAAACTTCAGAGAAAACAAAAACAGAAACGATTTTTTTTCTTTGATACCATCGCTCAGGATATGACTCTCATTCATGCTGTGCACTGTGTTGGAATACAGTAAAGATAGTAAAGAAAAGAAAGAGGGCTTACCATATAATAAACTTTTGTTTACTAATTACACAAAAAAAAAACAACAACTGCAATAAAAACAAAAACAATACAACATCAAATCCTTTTTAAATAAAAGAATTTTCATAGCAAATCTATGAACACAAAAATGGGGCTAAGCAGCCAGAAATGGAGAAAAAAGGAAGACTCTGCTCTTTTTTAAAAAAACGTTCTTTGAACTCTAATGAATATTGTATTTATTATTAAAATTATAATTTAATGCTAGAGTTAGTGTAGTTTCTCTAAAAAAAAAGAAAAAATAAACCACGACTACAATATTTGACCATTCAACAACAGTCCCTAATGCCATTACAATGAGTGAATATTTTCCAAACAAAGAAAAATAAAAAAAAAGTAGAGCGCAAGTCAACCGACGGAGAGAAAAGAAAGGAATAAATGACGCCATATGGACGAGACTAAATTAAATGCAATGCTAAAATATCAAATATTGTTATCCACTCTTCTTCGTCTTTCTTTCTTTCTTTTCTTTTGTGGGGCTGTGTGTGTTTATATTTTGTTTTGTGTGATTCTTCCTTTTGCATTAAAAATTTCTTTAGAGAATCTGTCTCTCACGCCCTTTTTCTCTCTCTCTCTCCGCCAATGTTTTTAGATCCGCCTGAGTTTTCATTTGCATTCATTATTATTTAGCCTTAAGTGATATTGTTTTTTAAACTCTCTTCTTAAAGTTACTGTCTCTTTGCCTTCGTATTTGTCTCGCATTAAACAGTAACTAGTTCTTAAATTATCCGTAGATCGAGCTTTGTACCAAAAATGATACATTTAAATTTTTGAGACGATATAACTTTAATTTAGAAAAAGTTAAATGTCTGATATTTTTTGAATTCGTTAGTATTGTGATTGTCGTTATTTTGAACCAAATAAAAAAAGAAACAAAAAAAAAGAAGAAAACAGAAGCTCCTCTTATTAATTGACGCAAGTATTGACAGCTGCAAACATGACAATAGGACGTTAATCGAAAAAGATGGTACTACTTCGAATAGATAACCGTATTAGTAGTATGGGAAGAAAATATATTACCAATTTTCACGCAGATTGCTGGCAGCTGTCACATGAAATGTTGTAGAGTCTTTCTTACTGCTCTTCTCATATTTACCTTCCGTGTCAGACAAACATTAAAAAAAGTGTTTCAGCCTATGTTTTATTTCATAGATATTACAGATAATAGTATTTCGGTCAACTATGTACGTATGAGATAACAGAATTATTCGTTTTGATAACGTACTACGCATCTTCGAAAACTGAGCTGAAATACTCCCAATAATTTTGTCGTTCTAGATTAGAAACGAATGAATTTTATGGTCGTTATAACTTTCGTGGTCCACCGGAATCCAATTGGCAGTTTTAGATTCAAGTACATGCTACGTGCGTAGCAATGCAAACTTGTATCCGGGACACCAGAGAGGAATGATAGATAGAACATTGTTATTGACATAATCGATGTTCTATTGCAATAGGAAACTTTTTACCTCACATGTTTCTAGCAAAATATAACAATGGATTGTGCCATCAGGTTTCAGCTAGCCCTCGATTGGGAGCGTTACTGATGGGAGTGACTATAAGCTGCCCCTTCTAAACATTTGGAAACTTATAAATAGCGACAAAGCGAGGGTGCTAGATGTCAAATTGTTACCATTTAGAAAAAAATAAAACCAAGCTGAAATGAAGTGTTTAATTTTTACTTAAAAAACCAATCTGCAATGTACATCATGTCAAAAATTTTGGCGTAATTTTCTTAAAAGTGATAATAAAATGTAATAATGTAAAATAGTTTTATTAAAATGAATTAAAATAAATAGAAATATTTAAATCTTGTAACAAAATCTAATAAAATTGTGGAAATTCTGTGAAGTATTAAAAGTGATACATAGCTAGAATTATGAAGTTGTTTTAAGGATCGATCTACGGTTAATCAGAATTTGAGTTTATTTTTTGGCCGAAATATTTGACAATAAAAATATAAGTTTACGAAAATTAAGCACAATTGAGAGGAATTAGATTAAGGAGTTCTGATATCCCATAACCAAATAAGTAATAAAAAGTAACATTGTTACCAAAATATGAATGGTGTTACATCGTTTAACATTAAAATGATAAATTACAGCTACAAAACCAAAAACAATGAACTTGTTTACATGATACACAAGTAAACAAAAATACAACAACACACAATGTAAACAAAATACACAATGAAACAACGATGTTTACATTTATGGAGATCTCGAGAAGGCGAAGCCAAAAACATTCGACTTACGTTGGCATATAAAAGGCAAGACAAAGCAGGCAACGAGTGGGTAAAAGATCAGTCAGTCTTGTGAGAAGACGCGTTGCGTTTGAAAAGAGTAATTATTGTTTACACAAAAGAGTGTAAAGAACAATAACAAACAAAGCAATCATTGTTGTTTACATCAAGTTGTGAACAGGTGGCACACAGAATTGTGCGAACAATAAAGAATTTGAATTAAAACTAAACACAGATTTATTTTTATTTGCAATCTACGAACTTATATGCTAAACGTGTTTAAAAGGTAAAAACGTAACAATATAAAAGAGAGTCGTCAGAATTACGATCAAGCTTCACACAACACTTATATTGTGTGTGTTAATTTTATCCATTAATGGCGTAACCCAGAGTTTTTAAAGTCGACTCGGAACGATAGTTTTTAAAGAATCTTTTCAAAGCAAATTTTTTTGGTTTACTCTCAGAATTTTTACCAGAAATCTGTTGAGAGGAAGTCGCCGAAGAAATTTTTTTTCATATTTCGGTTTGTTGGAGATGTCTGACCTGGGGTTTGATCGCTGGCTTTATGTCTAATTAGCCGACACACTACCTACTAGACTACGGCGACTGCAAGCCTGCTTATATAGAATAGGAAAGTAAGGGATTAATCAAGTATATGAACTAGGGATGCTTGCGTTTGTAGTCAGGTGCCTCCTGCACTGGTGGACTAGTTACACTAAAACGGCAATCATAATGTGTCCAAAACTGTCACACTGCAGTATAATAGAACAATCAGTCTCAATTTGAGGTACGTTTGGCTGCCAGGTTACCAACTATGTAAACAATATCCGAACATGGAAATTGAAAGCCTGATTTTAGTATTTCATCAGCGGCTGGATTCACTTCAAAGACTGCATGTCCAGGGTTACAAAGGCCCGGTATTATTTATTTATTTATTTATTATCAGTTTTGCTTTTAGACTGCAGTATACCAGCAATTCTAACCTGACTGACTATCTATTAGGCCCCGAATATCTCTACGCATTAATTTATAATTTCTTAGTTAGATTACAGCTGCGTAAGCTTACAGATCCTACCATCATTCCTCAGACTGAAGTTTTATTAATTTTTGGTTTAAAAAAAACGTATTTTTAAACAGAATAGCTGTAGCCTTCTTTATAAAGGGTGGGCCATTTAAAAGTTTTAATTTAAAAATGCAATAAAACAAAAACGGTTTGAAATTTTGCCAAATTTCTTTTTTTTTTTTTTTTGATGTGAAGTACAATTGTTTCGAATAGAAATAGAATATTGTCTTATGCATATGGCTGTCGCGGCTGGCCTCACAGTACCTCATTCGATCGGTCTTTTTTTAGTGCACTTTTTCGAGTGTATGCGGTCGTATCACGGCAATGGCATCACGAATGTTAGCCTTAAAATGCTCAATTGTCTCTCGTTGGTTGGCATAACATTTTTCTTTAACGGCGCCGCGCAGAAGATAGTCCAACAGTGTCAAATCGCAGCTTCTTGGCGCCCAATTGACATCACCATTTCGTCGAATCAAACGACGATCAAACGTTTCACGCAATAAATCGATTGTGGCATGAGATGTAGGCAAGTTGCACCATCCTGTTGAAGAGCGGGTACAAAAAAATCGGTTATCATGGTGCGATGGTCTCCGTTACAAAATAAAGTATATGTTATCAGACTACGGCCGCTAACTATACTTTTGATATAGTCAAGGAATTTGTTTATCTTGCCTCTACTGGTGCTACTATGGTCTCAATAGACAATTGCGTAGCAGAGACCTCTCTCGTACGACAAAACTAACACTCTACAAGACGCTCATCCTCCCCGTGCTTCATAATGGCGCAGAAGCATGGACCTTATTAAGCACTGATGCAGCCGCCTTGAGAGTGTGCGAGTTGGCGATGATTACTGCATCCGATATAATAGTGAGATGTACGAGCTCTTCAACGACATGGACGTTGTGTAGCGTATTAACATCCAGCGTCTGCGATGGCTCGGCCATGCCGTTCGAATGAAGGAGGATGCTCCGGCGAGACGGGTATTTGATGCTGGGATCTGCGGAAGTCGGCGAAGAGGACGACTTTGTATCCGTTGGACGGACCAAATCGAGGAAGCCCTGTAATCGACTGGTGTGACCAACTGACGTAGGCGCCCAAAAAACAGAGGCGAATGGAAGTATGTGTTCCGGCAGACCGAAATCCGTTAATCAGGTTGTTAATGGCCAATTAAGTAAGTAAGTAAGGTCTCCGTTGACCGTAATGGTTGCAACGTTGTCATTTCCAAAGAAATATGGGCCAATGATACCTCCGCTCCATGAGCCGCACCAAACAGTCACTCGTTATGGGTGCATAGGCTTCTGTAGGATCACGTGTGGATTTTCTAAGCCCCAAATACGGCAATTTTGCTTATTTCTTTGTTCTTTCAAAAGTTACTTGACGTAATCAGTTCATATGCGTCTAAGATTGCAAATTAAATATTTAGCAGCTTTAATTTCTAAAATTTTTAATTAAATCTCACAATACAATAATAAAAGAAACAAATTTTAGGGAGTTTCAAACTTTTCTTACTATTAACTGTCATAATAAGTACTGAACGCCTTTCTACTGCTCTTTTTATTGTCTTGGTTTTTATTTGTAATTTAAGGAGGCTGTTAGAAATGTAAAACTGAACATGAATTTCAGGTTAAATGAGGCATAAAGTTAAACGTCAATAAAATATGGCCAAGTAAATACTATAACAGTGACACATCTGTACCTACTTAGCAATAAAAACTTACCAAAACAGCTAAAAACAAATTGTTTTGTATTTCTCAGAAATTGCAAATCAAAACGTTAAAAATTAATTTAAATTTTTATTCAAAATTTAACGCATCGCATTGCCTTATCATTGCTACGAACATAATTGCAAAAATCATTTCAAATTTCATGAACCCAAAGAGTCAATGTTGATTAAATGTGATATTGGCGTGTCTAAAGAACTTATAAAAGCGTTAGAAATACTGCTACGCTACTGCTATAAAAAGGTTAATAAGGCGAAGGGAATAGGACATGTGTTGTTATCAACGTATGATGACATGACGAGGCATTAATAACGACAGGCGGCAAAATATCAACACTTATTTCTGTTGTATTTACTTATAGCAACGGAAGTAGGCGCAATTTCCTTTCAAGCAGCGAACAACAACGTTTAGATGTTTTTATTACCGTCTAAAATATGATTAAATTTTTTTATTATCTTCCACACACTGTTTGCATTGTAGCTGCTCATTTCAATTGGAAAAAAAATATTTGCTTGATTTTTTATTCAAAAATAACAAAGAATCCCTCATTACTGACACCGGCAATAAAAACATCAAGAATTTCTCTTTGTTTTTTTGCCTTAAACAATGTCATCATTGTCATCATTATCAATGTGTACAATAATAAAGATGACGATGATGGTGGCAATTGGCTCTTCTTCATGGTATAACTACTGCGAACACGGAAGCACAGGGATACAACGATATGACACGTAGAACATAGACGCACTCACAAACAGTTACAAACGTACGATTAGACTCGTACTCATTCTCTTACAATGTAGAGAGAGAGACTCGTAAAAGTTTAACGTAAAAACCAAAACATTGTAGATATCAAGGCTGAGTACCTACCGAACCCATAAGCAATATCAATGCTCTGGAATTTCTAAGCAAAATGGAAACTTTAACTTAAAATGATAAGTATAGTATCTGCCTCTTCACATGGGACAAAATCAAGTTCGGCTGATATATGTAAGTCTGGGAGAGTTATCTGTACAACTTTTTGCAGCAATTAATCTGCAATACTCCCTTTCGTATGCTCTGTCTAAACTAGCCTAGATGTTCCCTATACTCTACTAGCCGTACTGATTAAATATTAAGGGTGACGAACCACAGAGATGACAATCTGTATTACGGTCAAGAACTTTATTTTTATGTACACCGGCTAAAAAATGATTTAAGCATTGTTAGAAGTCGCCATAGTCTACGAGGTAGTGTGTTGGCTTATTAGACGTGAGGCAACGGTTCAAGCTTTAAGTCAGACATCTTGATCAAAACGAAATATAAAAAAATAATTTATCGGCGACTTTCTCTCATCAGAAAACTGGCAAGAACTCTGAAAGTAATCAAAAATTGTCATGAAAAGTTTCTCAAATAAATCTGGCGTTTGGAGATGACTTTAAACTGTAGGTCCCACCACTCATATATAAAATTAACACACACAAAATAATAATATATATAGTTATATGTAATTACAAACACTATCAGGATTACATATACACATACACATAAAATGGTTAAGAAAAACCAGGTTAAGAAAACACTTTCATTACAGAACAAATAAAATTAAAAAGGAACGTGTAAAAATTTGTTTCCTTCGAATGTTAGCGTTGTTGTAAGGGGTCCGCTAAATAACTTTTTTTTTTTTGAAAATGCTTTAAAAAAAACTACTGAATATTTTCTCAAATTTCTTTTTTTATTTGAAAGTACATTCCTTCCGGTTAATAATGGAAAATAATTTCATTCCAATGGCTGCCTCGGCTGGCCATGCAGTAGCCTACACGATCGGTCCAATTTTTAAGCATATTATCGATTGTGTGCAGCTGTATTTCACCAATGGCTTCACGAATATTGTCCTTTAAAGCGTCAATTGTCTCTGGCTTGTCGGCGTAACACTTATCTTTGACGGCACCCCACAAATAATAGCCCAACGCAGCTCCGAGGTGACTAAACGACATTAGCTCTGCGGCTGATAATGCGATCTTCAAAAACAGGGCGAAAAACATCGAGTGTAGTAGCTTCGGCTGTGTGGCACATAGCGCCATCCTGTTGAAACCAACTGTTGCCAATATCCTACTCTTTAACTTCTGTGAACAAAAATTCGTTCAACATGGCTCGATAACGATCGCCATTGACTGTAACGGCCACTCCTTGCTCATTTTCGAAAAAAATGGCCCAATTATGCCTCTGCACCAAAATCCGCACCAAACAGTGACGGGTGCGACGGCTTTTCAATGTATGCGTGTGGGTTTTCTGTGCCCTAAATGCGACAATTTTGCTTGTTTACATACCCGCCAAGATCAAAATGTGCTTCATCTGAAAAGATGATTTTTTTTTGCCAAAATCGGCATCTTCTGTAAGTCGATCGCAGGCCCACTTAGCGAAGCGAAAACGCATTGGATGGTCAATTGGCTTCAACTCCTGAACCAATTGGACTTTGTATGGCACCATACCAAGGTCTTTATGCAAAATTCGTCTCAATGATGTCTCCGAAATGTTCAATTGTTGAGAACGACGGTGAATTGATGTTGATGGCGATTCACGCACACTTTCTGGCACAGCAGCAATATTCTCGGGTGTACGCACTGTTTTTGGCTTTTCACGGTTTGGTTTATCGATGAGGATGCCAGTTTCTTTCACGTTTTTCACAAGATAACGAACATACGAAGCTGACAGTGCTTCTCTTCTTCCAAAATCCGTACGCAATTTTCGCACACATACTGCAACATTACCATGATTTTCAAAATAATGTCGCAATATTTCCCAGCGTCGTTCAGCGGAAGGATATAACTAATTATCTGTCAAATTAGACATGAGCTAAGTGTTACCATTCACGAAAATAGCACTAGTTGAAAAAAAACGTTAGATGGCGGACCCGATAGATACAAGTTTAAATGTTAATGTTTGTATGTGCGCCACAGAATGTAGGAGTAAGAGTGTATCAGTTTAAGGTTATAACGCTATATTGCAGCATTTGTTGTAAATAAACATTTATTTTTATGAGAGTCATAAAAAACCTAATATTAGGACAACAAACTATTCAGTTACACTCTCCTCACTAACTCTCTCTCTCTCCCTTGCTTTCTTTCTTCCTTATGCACGCACACATAAGATAAAATAAAAAATAAAACTTGATGCCACGCACAATACACGTTGTTTTGTTGAATATGAAAACAAGTTTTTAAACCAATGTGGCTGATTTTAAATTCAACTACGAGCTGACGTTTATTTAATTTTTTTGCATCTAAATGTACAAAATGAGAAGTACAAAAATGAGAAGTTTCAATGCCATAGATAGGTCTTTAGTACCTATCCTTTCCATCCCAGCTTCCTGTTCGTTCAAAACATAACAAGTGTGTTTACCCACCCGAACGATTTCTAGATATTCCGCGTTGTTAGAATTGTGTTCTGTTTCTTTTGGCTAAGTTTAACAAGAAAAATTATTACTGCGTTGATATGCGTCAACTTGCGTCATCATGCGTTAACATGCGTTTTTGCCTAATAGAGACTGGGAAACATTCAAAATCGGATGTTTTTAATCTTCTTTCTAATGTAAATAGGACACAAAGTTTCAGCCCACTATTGTGAACATT
This sequence comes from Sarcophaga subvicina, assembly GCA_936449025.2. Lineage (NCBI taxonomy): Eukaryota > Metazoa > Arthropoda > Insecta > Diptera > Sarcophagidae > Sarcophaga > Sarcophaga subvicina. The sequence goes on from OW388084.2 coordinate 30,742,197, forward strand.
TATGCTGTTTTTCCTCATCATTACAACTCTTGCTCAGGAGTATTTATTAGCCCATAACTATTCAACAACCATACATACACATACTTTTTTCTTTTTTTTCGTTATGAGGGGCAAGGGCCACATAAATCCCTTTGCATACCTACATATATAATTGTTCATTGCAACGTCCAATGTTGCGTGTGTCAATTTTATACATGAGTGGTGAACCTACAGTTTAAAGTCGGCTCCTAATTACAGAAACTTTTCAAGGCAATTTTATTTACTCTCAGAGTTTTTGCCACACTTCTGCTGAGAGGAAGTCGCCGAAGAAATATTATTTCATGTTTCGGTTTTGTTGGGGAAACCTGACCTGGGATTTGATCCGTAGTGGCCTCATGTCTAATAAGTGAACACACTACCTACTAGACAAGAGCGACTTTTGTTACATATCTTATCTTACATTTCGTGTCTGACATTACTAAGGCGCGACTACAATGCAGCTACTGTGGGCTTAGAAAAAAAGTCGGACTTAATACTGTTATAAGGAGACTCTATTATTGTTAAAGCATTTGATTATAATACGCTACCAAGATTACGTCAAAGCAAATTTGAAATTGTTGCACTTCCACGTTCGCCTTTACTCCTCTGCCTGTCTCTTTCTCAATAAAACACGCACATTTTTGTTTATCAAATAAACGGCGACGCGTTTTTTTATTTGTATTAAATTGGGTTACAAAATGTAACCACTATTAACACACACACTGCCGCTACAAATATTGTTTTTATAAGGGAAAGCAAATATCGGGTGTGTAAATTTGCCCTCCTGGTCTTAATTGTTATCCTTTTTGACTAAGAACGTGACTGGTGCTGTTACTTCATTAAATATTTTATCAGAATGACAATTTTGTGCGTGTCCCTTACATTACAAACCTTTTCTTTCTAACCTTTCCGGTCTTATCTGTTCTATTCTTTAGCTGGAAGGTGTAAAATTAAATTTCTTCCTGCCTCTACTTTTTAATGATTCATAATAAAATGGAATATGAATTGGAGGAAAGAGAAAAACCTCGTGTTATTTGGGTACTATAAAGCAGCTAATAAATGTTAGACAAACTAAAATAGTTTTTATTTTCTCATTAGCTTTTTACATTCACTGTTCGGTGTCTTGAGTTTTCGTTTGTTTTCTCTTTTTCGGATAAAATGTTTGATAAGGTTGTTATGACTACTCTTACAAGAGTCATACTTTTTAATGTTTCGAAGCACAAAGCCGCTGTCATTATTAATTTGATTTTGTTATTTTTCCTTGGAATTTTACTTCCGTTCTTAAGTCGCTTTTGTTTGAAATTATCGTTAACGTTTCGTATAAAATAATAAAATTTTATTTCTTATGTTTAGTGGGTGCTTTAGTTGATTTTCCTTTTAATTTTCCTACTTTTATTGGCACAATTAAATAATTTATGACTGTGACGCAATTATAATTAAAATGTTTACATACTGAAATTTTTATTTTCTTAATGCTTAAGCAAAAAGAAAAGCAAAAATAAATTAAAACATAATATGTCTGTCCTTGCGTTTTTTAATATTATTTTTAATAATTTAAATGGCCATTTTGAAAAAATTCATTTAAACCTTGGGGAGATGTTCACTTAACATGTACGACTGTACGACGACGAGTATGATGCAATATTTTAATTTTTTCTTCGGTTTAATGACGATGCCTTTAAACATTTATTTCCCATGCTAGGGATTTTCTTGTTTTTTCATTTTTATTTCAATTTATTTAAATGAAATGAAAATAATAAATAAAAATCTCTCACAAGCATTCACCTCGACCTGAACGTGTATACATACATACAGTGGACAGCAAAAGTATTAGTACGGCAATATATTTTGACAAAAAAACAATCCCCACAGGCTTAATACTTTTGCACAAAGTCCCGATATGACTTCAAGAGAGTATTTAGGAGATCATTTGAAAGAACGGTTACCTACTCGCTAAACCTTAAACAAAAGTCTACTGAAAAAATTGTTCATGGTGCCACCAGAAAACAGTTAACAAAACGTATACATTCGATTCCCAATGGGTTAAATGGAGTGCTTTAACTTAAGGGATTTTCTACTAAATACAAGGAATAACATTTTCATACACTAGGCCTTTGAATTTTAAATTTACTCAGGGTTCTCGTTTGGGGTACCTATGGAGTCATCTTTTCCTTATTTTTCTCTTGTTTTATGAAAAACTTTAAAAAATTTGTTTGTTTTATAATAAAATAGAAATAAATAAAAAAAAATAAATATACTCGTATAAACTATAAATTTTTCTACAATCTTTTGGCTAAAATTCATGAAATTGCTAAAATATATTGCCGTACTAAGACTTTTGCTGTCCACTGTATATTGACCATTGAAAAGTATGGCAAGCATGAGTTCAACGTACATATAGCAGGATATGCCAGGACAACAAAATTATCATAATAAATGCTCCACTCGCAAATAATAAAGGATATTCAGGGGAAAAACATTCGATTTTTTTCTTCTTACAAAAATAAATCAATGTTTTGTTTAGTGGTCGTCGTTAAATGAAATCAAAAGAATTTTTATGATTTCCTGTTTCAATTCCTACAGTTCTTACGTATAAGCTGTGCAAAAGAAAAAAATGAAAATGAAAATAAATGCGTATACCGTAGGAAAACATTATTAAGCCGATAATATGCTGTATTTAACCATCATAATCCTTAAGCTTTAAACAAAGAGCATAAACACAATTCGTGAATGTGTTAATAAAAATTGTTTTTCTTTTCATTGTTGTTGTTGGTTTTATTGTTATTGTGTTAAATTTTATTGTTTATCAATTATATGCAATTCATCAGCGGTATTTACATTAAATCAAGCAATTAATTTTCCTGAGCGAATCAATATAAATAAAGAAACATGAGAGATTTTCAAAGGAAAGCAGTTAAAAAGATTCAGAAATTGAGTGCCCTATTGGGTAGTGGGCTAAACTATTAGTGTGAGGGTCGTGGCACTCTGGTCTGTGACACTGCACGGAGCATATGGTCAGAATTTCTCAGTTGGTATATAATTAAAATATAATTCGTAATTGTATTGTAATTAATAAATAATAAGATCCAGCTGACCTGGTGTTTCAACCGTGGCCTCACGTCTAATAAGCCAACACTCTACCTACTAGACTACTTCGATTACGCCGTAGTATTCGTTATAATCGACAATAATACAGCAACTCACTACTCCCTTACCGACGAATCGATTGCTTGGATGGAAATATCGGAAAACAGACTCGTCGTTAAATATTAATTTTTGGTCGAAAGTTGTCTTTCTCGCAGTCTAGATATAGAATGTCTTGAGCTTTGAAGTTACACGCGTTTAGCTGATAACTACTAGCAGCTGATGCATTATCTCCACTTTGTAAGTAAACATCTTCAAGTACATAAATAATTGGTCAATACAAGGCTTTAATTAGGATTAATTAATTAGGATGTGCGTGTTAGTTTTATCCAAAAATGGCGGGACCTACAGTTTAAAGCCGGCTTCCAGCGACAGATTTCTTTTAAAAACTTTTTCATGGTGATTTTATTTACTGTCAGAGTTTTTTTTTTCATATTAGGTTTTGCTGAAGATGTCTGACTTGGGGTTTGAACCGTGGCCTTACGTCTAATAAGGCAACATACTATCCACTAGGCTACGATGACTTCAAACATCTTCAAGTATTTCACCAAACGCCGAAAAGATTGCCGACTGATGCTAAATAATAATTTGGGGTCCTCTGCGACATCTGTAACCATAGCTGCGCAATATTTTTAGCAGAATTGCTGTTTCAGATTAATGGAGTCTTGCCACAAACTCGTGCTAAACTCCATAGTGCCCAGTTGGCGTCCGTAATCGCCCCTTTAATCAATGTTTACGAAAAAAAATAATTTTCCGTCCCTGAAGATTATAGTATTTCATATCTAGGTTAGGTTAGGTTAGGTTAGAGGACGTGTACTTGTCAATTAAGACAAGTACAGTACCCGGAGGTCGAATTGACCCATTGCACAACGTCCTAGTTTCTCACACCACTTATGTTGTGTGCGTTAATTTTATACATGAGTGGTGGGACCTACAGTTTAAAGTCGACTCCGAACGACAGATTTTTGAGAAACTCTTTCATGGCAATTTTATTTACTCTCAGAGTTTTTGCCAGAAATGTGCTGAGAGAAAGTCGCCGAAAATTTTTTTTTGTTTTGATGTCTGGCCTGGGGCTCGAACCCTGGCTTTGCGCCTAATAAGCCAACACACTACCTACTACATTACGGCGACTTCTAAAAATGCATAACTAAGTGATCTGTTATGGATTCATCGTTCTTCTTGAAGACTCAAATTAAATCATGAATATATTTAAAAGCAATCTCACAATATATTTTGCAGTTTTCTATTGAAGAAGCTTAAAAACCCAAGCCAGACTTATTAAAACTTTACCTTTAGAGGTCCTAAGTACTGAATAGTATATCTGGCATTCAGAAGTTCACTCAAAAGAGAACTGCTTTCTAAATACTATACGTAGTATACTATACTTGACGTAGTCTATTAGGTATGGTGTTGGCTTATTAGATGTAAGGCCGCGGTTTAAGCCCCAGGTCAGACTTTTCCAACAAAACGAAATATAAAAAAAATTTTCCTTAGATGACTTCCTTTCACCTCAGATTTCTGGCAAGAACTCTGAGAGTAAATAAAAATTTCCCTGAAAAGTTTCTCAAAATATCTGTTGTTCGTAATCGACTTTAAAAACTGTAAGTCTCGCCACTCATTTGTAAAATTAACGCACACAGAACATAAGTGGTGTGAGAATCCAGGGTTCTAAATACCAATTATGTATGTATGTGTAGGTACCAAAGATCAGCAATGAATCGCTTTTTCGCTACTCATAAGTACTCATGAAATTTTGAGTATGAGTGAGTCAACAGTATTGAAATCCAACTACTCTGATTCATTCGTACTCAGTACAACATTGATTTATAAGTAGAAGTTGCAATGAGTATGAGTACAACCTTGACATCAAACTCATAACATTCGAACGATGTTTGATTCATACGCCTACTCATTCAGATTCATAAATTAAGAAAAATACTTATAATACTCATAAATGATTCAAGTAATTCGAATCATAAATCAAAATTTATAGTCTTAGTTGTTGTTGTATTTACAAAGAGAGAAGAAAGACACATAAACAAAAAAGACAAAGACAGCAAGCAGAGCAAACACACAACCTTCTTGTAAGTATTGTAGTGTTCGTACGTGAATCATACTTATTTTGTAATTCGTGTATACGATGAGTCTTGGAGAGTCGAAATCAACAACTTCATGTATATTGTTAAGTATGAGTACCATGAGTATTTCAAACTTTGAATATGAGTAGTATGAGTATGACATTAAAATAAGTATGAATGCGTATAAGTATCAGAAATTATAAGTATGATTCGAATCTAATCATCCTTTTGAATACTGATTGCTGAGCTCTGGCACGTACATACATATATCGACTTAGAATCCTTGGGTATTATTTGGTGTGAAAACATTTGAATATTTTTAAATTTTTTATTTTATTATACCTGGAATGCTTTGATTTCATTGGCATTAAAACTTTTTTCCATAAAATATTTCACGTGTCAAGTAATTTTTAAGCTTTTTCAAGCATAAATTAAATATTTTATAACACAACATAAAAAAAGAATAAAACAACATCTGCAGTGAATGAAACACCAATAAATTTTTGTAAACGAATAAAAAATTTATTAACATGGAAACTAAGAAGACCCCCGTAAAAGTGGAAGTGAAGGAGACAAAACCATTACTCTTCACACCGACTAAAACTACTTTACAATCACACTCCCGCTGTGATAGTAATGCCAAGGAATAAAAAATATGCCCAAATGAAGCTTAAATAATAGATTTGATGACAGATATTCTCAATAAAACCACGTAAAAGTATAAGTAAGTGAGTTAATATATAAAAGAGAACAAAAAGTAATTGTGTAAATATGTATGTATATTTATATGTGTATATGTATGTGTGTTTATGTTTTCCTGTTCTTTAATATTAAAACCCCACTGATGATGGCATATATTCTCAATAAAACCACGTAAAGGTGTATGCATGTGACTTAATATTTAGAAGGGACCATACGTACATACATACAATAAATTTGTAAGCCTATAGGTGTGTCAATATGTATGTAGATTTGTATGTGTGTTTATGTTTTTGTGTTCTTTAATATGAAAACACCTCTGAGATTTATGCAGAATTAATGTTGTTGTCATTAAAGTTGTTTCAGTCTTTGTACGACTTTTTTAATGGCCGCCACGGTAGGTGATTAACCTTTGTTAGTATTTGTGAATGTTTATATGTGTGATCGGATGTGGGTGTGTTTTCTTCGTTTAACTTTTATTTTCTTTGTTTTCATTTAAATTTTTTATTTCTTTTTGTTTTTTATGGATTTTCTCTGCAAAATTTTTCTGTTTGTATGTCTAAATCGGCATTCACGGTAATTTTTTTTGAGTTTTCTTTCGATTTATTTATGGTGTGAGAGTGTTTTTATTTCTATGGGCAGATAATAACAGTATTTTTTGCAAAACTAAAATAAAAACAGGATGCCCTGGTAGTCTAGTGGGTAGTGTGCTAGACTATTAGCGTGAGGGTCGATTCCCACCAGAGACTCTGGTCTGTGACACTACACCGAAGGCTTAACACTGATCTCTACTTCACAAAACTCAACTATTTGCACAAAAGAATTGAGCAAGAGTAACGATTGTCTACAATGAGTTTCTCTCTGACAATGCCACACCAAATGATAGCCGTTTAAAAATATTATTTCATTTGGCTAGGAAATTACGATGCCCTTAGTGCGTAGTCCTGATAACTATTTTTTTCCTGTTATGTGAAAACTTCTGTCAATAACACAGGCCACAAACTATACTGAATATATACTTTGAATCCCAATACATCAACTCAATACAATTGCACAGAAAGCGTTATTTCTAAGGAACAATAAGTAAAAAATCTAGCATTTAAGAAAATGCTACTGAATATTAATAACCTGTTTAAAAGGTATAACTTGGTATAACTATGGACTAGAATAATTTTGGTTACAGCTTGGAACTTTTGGTGTGACAATTCGGAGATGCATAGCAATACACATACCCATAATGCTGGACTGTGTGTGATTCTCACCTTAAACTGCCACATAGGCTGCCAGGCCATTGTAATATATTTCAAGTGGATATGGCGACCATATTAAAAGCTTTCTAATCTCTGTTGGACAAAGGGATTGCTCTTAAAATGATCTTATCTGCTTGAACAGTAATCGCACTCATGTTCTATATGAACAACGCTTCATCTGGTCATTTAAAACATACATACATACATAATTGATCATTACAACCCTTCAGTCAGGATTACAACCTAGCTTCTCATACCACTTATGTTATGTATGTAAATTTTATACATGAGTAGCGAGACCTACAGTTTTTAAAGTCGTCTCCGAATGACAGATTTTCGAGAAACGTTTCATTTTATTTACGCTCAGAGTTTTTGCCAAAAGTGTGCGGAGAAAAAGTGATAGATGAAATATTTCTTTTCATATTTTGTTTTGTTGGAGATGTCTGAACTGGGGTTTGAAGCGAGGTCTCCTGACTAATAAGCAATACACTACCTACTAGACTACGGCTACAGGGAATAGGAGTTCTGAATTAGTCCGTTGGATAAGAAAGCTCAAATACGTTGGCAACATGACGGTGTATGCAGTATTACTAGACTCTGCATTAAGAAAACACTTTTTTCTTTGCCTGAATTGCATGAACATCTTTCACACTTCTAAAGTTCCATCACGCCATATTGGAAATCATACTCATATTTAATAACCCTTCAATAATTTACTGTACTTTTTTACAAATTTTAGTCAACACCTTGAAACATCTGACGAATACTGTTTGTTTCGATGTTTGTATAGCACTCTTGATAGGAAGAAAGAGGTCAATCAAAAGATAGCTAACATAATCCAGGTTGTTTCTTGATAAAGTATAGAAGTTATGCTCAAAACACAATAGAAAGCTACTTGAAATATTTGAAAAGTTGAAGAATTGCAATATCTCATGTACAGCCCTAGCGCTGAGTTTGATGGAATTCGGTTAGTGCAGGGGCTACGCTTACCTGTTGGCCACTATGCGTTCTCAACTGAGCTTTGGTTATCAATACAACCACTTCAACCTAATATAACCTAGTGGCTCATAGGAACAGTACTAAAATTGATTTTCTATGAAGAAAAGCTTGGTATAAGAGTCACCGTATAAGAGTCAAAAAAGCTCCTGTGGCTTTTTATGTGACCCAATGCTCGTGAAATATTATTATTAATTTCGCTTTATTGTATTAAAAATTTAACCAAAATAAAAAATTATGTGTTATATAGGAATTACGTAAACAGTTCCAACTATTTTCCAGCCACATATGAAATAAAAGTTTTTCGCTGTTAAAAATAATCCGCAATTCAAAATTGAAATAAAATCTTCTCAAATTTCATACCAAAAATCAAATTATATGGTTTTGTGGGGATGGCCATTAACGAGCAAAAATATTGTATGTGAAGCATGTGGCCAGTATATGGCAGTTAATGTTTACGAGGGTAGTTATGTTATTTGAAAATTTGAATATTTAAATAAATTATAAAAATTTTAACATAAAACTATGTTTTCTCGAATTCTTGTTTTCGTTATGTTTGTGCCAAACAAATTTTGGAATTAAAAATAGTTTTCATATGATTCTGCTGCCATCAAACTCATATCCTTTATATTCAACTCATATTATTTTATTTAATTTTTGATGTGTGTGTATGTGTGCCATTTTATGAATATTATTCTTGCTTATTATTGCTGTTTTATTGTAAAAAAATCATTTCGTAAACTAAAAAAATTTATTTTACATTTCTAAGACAGTGTAAGGCAGGCTAAAATTTGAATGTGAACCCAACCACCCTTTACTATTTCATGTATTTATTCAATAAAACATATGCCAGCTTGTATTATATACGATAAATGCTCTCCTCTTCCATAGAAACAAAACTTATTTTCGGTTAATTTTGAAAATTAAAAACTTTCGAAACAGACAGTCCGAAAGGAAAACCTTAATTTGATGCTAAACGAAGTGTACAATAAATGACTGATGTTAGAACAAAGGGACAGTGAATAAGGCTGTCCTTATCATCTCTACTTCTAAGCATAATTCACATATTTTCCGTTTTATATTGAAGAATTAGGAGTGAAGATGGCAGCAATTAAGTACCTCCGTCTCTTCATGGTCAGAGCTGAGCCCTGACATATAGGGTACTGAAAGATGGTCGTCTTCTTCTACACAGATTCTCATCATGCAGAAGCTACGCAAAGGAATACAGAGCCTTGTCATGCCTTCCTAGGGGATAGTACCCTGTGAGAACTGCAATTTTAAAATAAATAAGCTTGTGATAACAGTGAAGAAAAATCAAATTCTAATCCAAATCAGAGTCTAGCAATAGGAAATCAAAAAACAAGGGTCAGATACAGATCATATCTAATACACTCATAATTGGTCATAACAACCCTTCAGTCAGGATTACGACCTAGTTTCTCACATCAGTTATGTTAGCGAGACCTCCAGTTTAAAGTCGACTCCCAACCATAGATTTTTTAATAGCTTTTCATGGCAATTTTATTTACTCTCAGATTAATTAAAATGTTTCCTAATGCTTCCGACATCAAATTAAATTTTAATAAATGACTGTTTCTCAACAAATATTTTTTTAAAGGGAATTTAAATTTTATTTCAAATTCAAATGCAATATTTTGCTTTAAGCCATGTAGTCTCTAAACAAATTAGGGAAAGATTATTTAACATTCTCAATGTCAAAATTATGTGATGTCTGGTGTTGACAAAATGAATTTTAAGTCTTCATTTAATTTATATGAACAAAACAAAGGACTGCAATTATTTTCTATTATTTTTAGTTTTTTCTTCTCTTCTTTTATTCAATAAAACAAAATTATTTTCTAAAAGATTTATTCAAGGCGTTTAGAATTTGTTGTCCTTTTTCTGTCATCCTTTTCATTGTAATAGGATCGGAAAAGAAGTTTTCAATAGGCATCGCAAATAGGTAAACAGACTTCAGGCTATTTTTTGAGTCAAAGAAATTGAAAGCATTTAAAAATATAAAGGAAAAGAAAATCCTACATATCCGAAGGCCTTATATGGTATGAAAAACTAAAAATTGTTAGCCAAGTAGCAATAAAAAGGTTACGTTTCTGATGAATGATGGAATAAATGATCAGATTTCGTAAACTTTATTTAAAATCTTTTAAGCATTGCCAATAACTTTAAACAATGCTGTATGCCCTGCTCTCTTCTTGGGTTGCGACAACTCCTTGTGAATGAAAAACTGTGTGCTGCTGTATTATCTTATTACCAGGCCTCCTTATTACTGAGAAAACATTCCTTTGGTGTCATACAATATCAAGTTTATTATCCTGCTGTAACTAAAAAAAATCTCCGAGGAGTTATCGGAGCTTGTGTTTACATTGTTTATGTTTATGAGTGAGTGAAAGAGGGCAAGGCATTTAAATCCTGTAGTTTACGACACCAAATATTTAATGATTTAGAAAATTTTGAAAATCACAAATAAAATCAAATAAATTATGGAATACAACATACAACTGTATAATAGGGAGGTTCAAAATGGAAGGCAACCTAATGAAAAGTACCAAGTTTCGCCAAGTTAAATGTGTAGCAGCACTCTACAGTTCTCATTTTCAATTAGTAAAAATCAAACCTTGTCAGACGATACTTATCAGAAGGAACTATAATGTGCGAAGAACCATAGTGTAGGAGGTAGTATGTTCTCTTATCAGACGTGAGACCACGGTTTAAACCCCAGGTCAGACATTTCCAACAAAACGAAATATGAACAAATTTTTCTTCGGCGACTGCGTCTCAGCAGATTTTTTGCAAAAACTCTCTCTGTCGTTCGGAGTCGACTTTAAACGGTAGTTTCCACCACTCGTGTATAAAATTAACACACACAACATAAGTGGTGTGAGAAACTAGGACGTTGTACACTGGGTCAATTCGACCTCCGGGTACTGTACTTGTCTTAATTGACAAGTACACTTCCTCTAACCTAACCTAACGTAACATAAGTGGTGTGAAAAACTAGGCCGTAACCCTAACTGAAGGGTTGTAATAACCAATTATGTACGTAAGTACTTCTCTAAAATAGTACTTCTTAAACCTCAAGTTAACAAAAACCTGTTACAAAATTGATTGAATTGTATGAGTATACCTTAGAAGACAATAAATTGTCTAATCCGAGAAAATCTATGTGCTCCCTGAATAATAAATTGTCAGTTTTCTACCAAATGCTAAAACCTATAAGGACATACGAAGCCCAACTTTACGCTTGTGATAGCTAACCCAACATCGTTATAGTACAGCGGTTTAAAAACAAACTGCTAAGATGTTTTGTAAAAGCATAGTTGTATATGAGAAACTTAAAATTTTATAGAGACCGCTGCCAAACGAAATCAAAAATTTACAAATAGGAAACTCTGCACTATGAAGATATCCTGTCAAACAAGAAGCATCATCCCTTGCTTATTTTATTGTATGACAGCATACAGTAGACCTTAAAAATGAAAGGCCTCTAGTTTAATTTACAATAGCAATGTCGTCTGATATTGAATTCACCATATTTGACATGGAAGCGTGGTTCAAACCTCAGCCCAGACATCTCGTAAAAAATAAAATATGAAAAAATATTTCTTCGGCGACAACCTCTCAGTATATTGCTGGCAAAAACTCTGAAAGTACATAGAAAATTTGTCCTTCGGAGTCGACTTTAAACCGTAGATAGCACCACTTATTTGAGAAGCTAGGTTGTTATCCTGACTGAATAGTTGTAATTAATGTACTCTGACAAACAGACAAACTTAAATTATATGTTTAAGGCTAAATCCAATCGCTTGGAGTAAATCTTAACTGTAGTTCCAGCAACTCATAAATATCACACAACATGTTTGGTGTAGGGAGCTATGTTGTAATCCTGACTAAAGTATTGCAATAACCAATCAAGTAAGTAAGTAAGAATCAAAGTACTGCTCTGCCAATGCGTGCCCTATCGATAAGAACAGATAGTAGTCGTCTCCCACCCTAATGTTTTGACAGCATAATGAACCAACCTTGCTTTGGGTCCAGGTACATTGTCATGTTGCAAAATTACATTGCTGTGCCTTTTGGCCCATTTTGGTAGTTTTATTTTTTTGATAAATGCTTGGTTCAAATTGATTATTTTTTGGGGGTAGTGATCTGTATCAACGGTTTCACCAGATTCTAGGAGCTCGTGGTACAAAAAATTTTTCTGGTGCCAACAGACATACATCATTGTCTTCTTCTGGAATCGATCTGGTTTTTCAGCCGAAGTTAATGGTTGTCCCGGATTAACTCATGATTTTTGCCATTTAGGATTTTGAAAATAAATCCGTTTTTTATTGCCAGTAACAATTCGATGTAACACTGATTTTCTATCATGTCTTTGAAACAAAATTTCGCAAGAGATTTTTCGGTTTTCCATCTGTTTAATCACTCAATACATGAGACATCCATTTTGCGGACTATTGGCTCTTTCCCATAGCTTTTAAACATTCAGAAAATGTTTTATGTGCGATATTTACCACCTCTGACATTTGCTTCTGCTTCGAAAGTGTCATCATCATTCAATATTGTTTGTAATTGTTTTAACTTTTTTTGTGGTCTTCCAGGTTCTTGATTTCTCATCACAAAATCGTTATCTCCGAACCATCGAAACCATTTTCTGCATGTTGCTTCTGATAGAGGTTGGCCAGAATATGGCTCGAAAAGCACTCGATCACCAAACCTCACTTAAGCTCGCATAACCGCCCGTTGTGACGCCAAAGGTAATCGCAGTTCCTGTCTTGACCGAATTAAACCAAGCTACGTCAGCGCAAGGACTACACATTAAGAGAACGACTACCCTACGCTGGAAAACCCTTCTGAAAGTTTAATAACATACATACATACATAATTGGACATTACAACCCTTCAGTCACGATTACGATCTAATTTCTCACACCACTTATGTTGTGTGTGTTAATTTTATACATGAGTGGGTGGCGGGACCTACAGTTTAAAGTCGACTCCGAACGACAGATTTTTTTTTTGAGAAACTTTTCATTTCGATTTTATTTACTCTACGAGTTTTTGCCAGAAATCTGCTGAGAGGAAGTAGCCGAAGAAATACTTTTTGTATTCTGTTTTGATGTCTGGCCAGGGGCTCGAATCCTGGCTTTACGTTTAATAATCCAACACACTACCTACTAGAATACGGCAGTTTAATAAACGAAGCCATATTCTTGACATCAATGGATGATAACTCCGTCAAGCTGACAAGAAATGGAGAGCCAAATAACCTGTATCTGCACCTCGTAAGAGATGTTACATCCCTAATATTAAAGCCTGTGTAATACGATATCACATACTACGTTGATAGTGACATAAACACTTGAACTTTAAGATTCTACAACAAAATTTTATATGCATAAATACGTGTATTTTATAGATTTGTATACAAAACATATAGAAAGTATACTTAAGACATACATATATGAACACATGTTTATAATCATATAAGACAGTGTAAAAACGTTTAAAATTTATGTAAAATTTATGTCCTCATTCAGCATAAAGGACATGTATAGAAATCGTAAATTTCCAGTTAAACTATTGTAATTTATGCCACATTGATTGGGCCGACAAATGCTTGTGCATAACGTAATCCAAGCTTTATTTGCATTTTCAAAACAATAATTAATTCAACAGATTCATAGTAAAAACATATACGAGAAGGTACGCACTTATGCAAATACAAATACGTCCTAACAGACTTTGTAGATACATACGCATGTACGTATGCAGATATATGCTGCGTATGATATAATTAATGTATGTCATCAGTTTTGTTTTCCTTGTGCCAAATAATCGATTTTCTGGTACTCAAAATATAATTTATTTTCCACAATAATGAAGTTCACCTTTAGGATGGTATTACAATTGCTTTTCTTTAGGAAAACATGTACTCAGATGAACTTATTTGTTCAATTATTTGTTACTGTAGACATACTATAATGGTCAACGTTATTCATTTGTGAGTTTCATTTATTTTTAATCAAATTTAACCTGCAGATTGTTATGAGAAAAGTAAACAAAAACGTTTTCCAATTATTTTCGATCGTTTAAGACTTAGTACCATACATACATACATATATACATACATAACTGGTCATTACAACCCTTCAGTCAGAACTACGGCCTAGCCTCTCACACCACTTATGTTGTGTGTATGAATTTTATACATAAGAGGCAGGACGTACAGTTTAAAGTCGACTCCGAACAACATATTTTTGAGAACTTTTCACAGATATCCGGGCTGAGAGGAAGTCGTCCAAGAAATATTTTTTCATATTTCGTTTAGTTGGAGATATCTGACCTAAGGTTTGAAGCCTGGCCTTACACTACATACGACACTGGTTAGCAAACATTTCAAATTCAGTACTTTTCACTGAGAATATTGGTGTTGAATATTAAAATCAAAAGACCAGAGATCTTCCTCTCTCGTTCATTCGTATCATCATTCGATGATATTTTTCACGATCATTATCATTATTACGCTATAAACACAGTAAACACAACTTAGCAAGCAGAACAATTTTGCAATTGTTGCCTTCGGTAAGCTGCATGCGCATTAATTGTAATAAAGACAGCGGCAGCTAAGCACATGCACAAAAAAAAATCAATGGTGAAACTAAAACGTTACGCGTTATATTTCATACATGGCGTTTTTTAAATTTCGGTTTTTTTGCATGTTATTGTATTAGGTAGGTTAGGTTAGGTTAGTGTGGTAGCTTTAATTTGCCAAAAAGCTCACTTGAGCACGCATAGCGGCCCGTTGTGATGCCACAGGTGAACGCAGCCTCTGTACTGACCAAGTTCCTCCGATTCAAGGAGGGGGAAGTTGGTCAGCGCAAGGGCTGCACATTTCCAAAAAGCACGGCTGCCCCATGCTGGAAAACCAACCAGAAAGTTTGATAAACGAGGCTATGTCCTGGATATCAATGGACGATAGCTCCGTTAAGCTGACAAGGGTTGGAGAGCCAAATAACCTATATCTGCACCCCGCAAGGGATGGGCATTGGCAGAGGAAGTGGATTACAGTCTCCTCCTCCTCGGCGGATCTGCATCCACGGCAGAAGTCGTTAAGTGGGAGTCGCATGCTTCCGCGTGTCTACCCATAACACAGTGGCCTGTAAGCACGGCCAACTGATTACGCCGACCCCATTTTCAAAGAAATATTGGCGAATAATGCCTCCGCTCCACAAGCCGCACCAAAAAGTCACTCGTAATTGATGCATTGGCTTCTATAAAACCACATGTGGGTTTTCTGAGCCCCAAATACGGAAATTTAGCTTATTAATCTAGCCACCAAGATCAAAATGAGTTTCATCGGAAAGATGATTTTTTTTTTTGGCAAAATCAACAACAACGTGCAGTTTCTCGTTGGCCCAATAAATCTCAACCTTGCTCAATCATAAATCGATACATTACGTTCAGTGAAAATAATTTGCTGAATTTTACAACAGAATAGAATGGCATAAGTATTGCCAGATTCGAAATAACCATTGGCTCAAATTTAAACCCAAAGATGGTCTACCATATACATTGTTATTGATTGGCTAAATAGGTTTTATTTTTCTTCATTTTTGAATACAAAAGTTGTATTAAATGACAGTGTTTCTATTTTGTTTTCAGCTCTAGTAATAGGATAGAATCTGATCCGAATCAAAGGTCAGCAATGAGTATTCAAAACGATGAGTAGATTCGAATCATACTTATAATTTCTGATACTAATACGCATTCATACTTATTTTAATGTCATACCCATACTACTCATATTCAAAATTTGAAATACTCATGGTACTCATACTTAACATTGCACATGATTTTATTGATTTCGACTTTCAATCTTTCGATATCAATTCAATCTTTCAATCATAAATCGATACATTAAAATATTAAAATTTATAAATTTAATAAAATTATATAATTATAAATTTAATAAAAAATTAAAATAATGAAAATAATTTGCTGAATTTTACGACAGAATAGAATGGCATAAGTATTGCCAGATTCGAAATAACCATTGGCTCAAATTTAAACCCAAAGATGGTCTACCATATACATTGTTATTGATTGGCTAAATAGGTTTTATTTTTCTTCATTTTTGAATACAAATGTTGTATTAAATGACAGTGTTTCTATTTTGTTTTCAGCTCTAGTAATAGGATAGAATATGATCCGAATCAAAGGTCAGCAATGAGTATTCAAAACGATGAGTAGATTCGAATCATACTTATAATTTCTGATAGTTATACGCATTCATACTTATTTTAATGTCATACCCATACTACTCATATTCAAAATTTGAAATACTCATGGTACTCATACTTAACATTGCGCATGATTTTATTGATTTCGACTCTCCATGACTCATCGTATACACGAATCGCAAAACACTACGATACTCACAAGGTTGTGTGTTTGCTCTGCTTGCTGTCTTTGTCTTTTTCTTTCTTTGTAAATGCAACAACAACTAAGACTATAAATTTTGATGAATGATTCGAATCACTCGAGTATTATAAGTATTTTTCTAAATTTAGGAATCTGAATGAGTAGGCGTATGAATCAAACACAGTTCGAATGCTATGAGTTTGATGTCAACGTTTTACACATACGCATTGCGACTTGTACTTATAAATCAATGTTGTACTGAGTACGAATGAATCAGAGTAGTTGAATTTCAATACTGTTGACTCATACTCAAAATTTCAGAAGTACTTATGAGTAGCGAAAAAGCGATTCATTGCTGATAACTGAAATATATACAATCTCAAGTATAATAGAGTGAACAGTGCTAACTTAACGTCCACTGCTGTGTATGAGTAAACAATGTCTTTCACTTTCTATAACATACACAAATCGATGTACTTCAACAATAATTTTAATAATTGACTGGAAAATATATTAAAAGTTTCATTACAAATATAAAATTATTTGAAATTTAAATAAAATGTTGACAGGAACGATGCTGGCGATAAACAATACCAAAAATAAATCGATTCACCACTCACTTCACTTACGTATGGTACTCATGCAGGCAACAGTAAATAAAATAAATTCAAATTTTAACTGCGACCAATAAAAATTTAATTGAAAATGAAAAATTACAACAACAACAACAAGAATAGAGCACTAGAGAGTGTAAATATGATTCAAATCGTTTCAATTGAAATTTAATAAAAATGAAATGAAATTTTTCTATACGAACTGGAAAATAAATAAAATTTTACTTTTCATTGAGCATTTAATGACTTTTTAAACTTAAAAAAAAACGTTACTGGGAATTATTTGTTGTAAAATAAACAACAAAAAGAAAAACGTAACTGTTGGTGCTAGTGGCAACATTATAATGGTTTTCCAACATTACTGTTCTAGTTGTTGGTTATGTAAACTTGTAAATGTGCGGTGATTCGTTAATAATTTATGGCAACATTTTTGTTTTATTAGATTGAAATAAACACCCTGTACTCGTATTTATATTAATTGAATAAGAAATAAAGAAAAAATTGGAGCAGAAATGTTTACAACTTGAGAACGTGCAAAAAAGTTGGCGTGTAATAAAATTAATTAAATTTGTAATGAAACATGTGTTGCAACACATCCTTGAAAATAGAAACGGAAAATTCCCGTAAGAATAATAGGTTTGTTACATAAACTTTATGGCAACAAAATAACAGAAATGAATTACGATTTAGTTCGAGTTTAATAATGATGATTATGATTTAAATTAAGAAGTAAAAGTTATTATAATGCAGAGAAATCATACAGAAAAAAGGAAATCCATTACATGAAGGCTTGAAGCACAATTAAAAGGAACTACTGATCGTTGAAGACATGAATCTGTCGTTATAATACTTACTTGGCCTTGGACTCGATTATCGGATTTCGGTCTGCTTCAGCACATCCTTCTAGGCACCTCTGCCTCTTGCGCGCCTTCGCCAGTTCATCACACCAATCGATGACAAGCCTTCTTCGACTTGGTCCTTCCAACGCAAAGAAGATCGTCTTCTTCGCCGCCTCTCGCAAATCTCCGCATCAAATATCGTTACCGCCGGAGCATCCTCATTTATTCGCAGGACATAGTCGAGCCAGCACAGCCACTGGATTTTAAAACGCTGCACAATATCCACATCTTTGAGGAGCTCATACAGTTCGTTGTTGGTTCGAATGCAAAAGCATTGCCAACTCGCATTGCACCGAAGATCTTACGTAGGACTTTTCACTCGAATACTTTCAAGGCTGCTAAATCAGTGCTTAATAGTGTCCATGCTTTTGCGCCTTAAAGAAGCACGGGATGGATAAACTCCTTGTAGAGTATTAGTTTTGTCGTACGAGAGTAGCACCAGTTGGCAAGTCTGATCCTTTGCTTGAGCTCCAGACTGACCTAATTGTTGGTCGTTAAGGCGGAGCCAACATAAATAAATTCCTTGACTGTATGGAAGGTATAGTTCTCGGCCGTAATCTGGGATCCAATACGCCGCATGTCCCTACTTGTCGACAACATACATATACTTCGTTTTGCCCTCATTTACTGCCAGACCCATCTTAGTAGACTCCCGTTCAATAGTACAAAAGGCAGCAGTAACATCTTGCTTCGTACGCCCTATGATGTCAATGTCGTCAGCGTACGCAAGCAACTGGACACTTTTTTGAAAAACAGTGACACTGCGATGCACTCCAGCCTTTCGCAGAACACTCTCCATGATGCAGTTGAAGAGGTCGCATAATAAGGCGACGCCTTGTCTGAAACCTCGCACGGTATTAAAAGATTCGGAAAGGTCCATTCATACCTTGACGTAGACGCTGAAGTTGCTCAAAGTCATTCTGATAGCCTTATCGGACATTGCGGCAAATACACGATTCGTTATGAAGGCTATCGAAGACTGCCTTGTAGCCGGTAAAAAGCTGGTGTGTGTTGACTTGTTTTTCATGAGTCTTCTAGTTGGTTTTTATAGTCTTTAATAGGGATCAACCATTTGCTTCGATTACACGTCTGAAACGTAAAATGAAATGATAAAATCTAATGACTTCGTCTACGAGCTTCTCATTTCATTTCAAATGACTATTCTTGTTTCCTAAAAGAAAGAAGAAATGTTTCATGAGAAGAGAGACTTGATTCTAACGATGGCATCAAGTATTATGGTATCATTATATACATACATACATAATGGGTCATTACAACCCTTCAGTCGGGATTACGACCTAGTTTGTCACACCACTTATGTTGTGCGTGATAATTTTATACATGAGTGGTGGGACCTGCAGTTTAAAGTCGACTCCGAACGACAGATTTTTGAGAAACTTTTGTATTTTGTTTTGATGGCTGGCCCGGGATTTGAACCCTGCCTTTTTGCCTAATATGCCAACACACTACCTACTAGACTACGGCGAGTTCATGTATCATTACAATCACCTTCTAAACTTTTAAAAGGAATAATAGGTGATAACATATCCATGCAAAGTAGCGCATCAACTAATAACACTGACTGATATTTCCGAACCTCTATTTATTGTCAAGAATAGCATTTAAAATATCATGGAATTCCGGATCCTGGCTTGATTTTCATCATTTTGAAAATATTTCTGGCTATTCTCGTACCTGAAACCTGATAAGAAGTTTAGTTTAGTTTTAAACAAATTTATAAACGAACGTGTTTTGGTTAAAATTTCCAAGATTATAAATAATTTTGCGTGCAATCGAATCTAAATTTTTGAAAACAAAATTCATACACTTCCAGGCACGTCTGTCTTCTGAATGCTGGTAGCAAATATTCATTAATTATAAACAAATACATCGTAAATAAAATGAATATTTAAAAATTAAATGAATGAAGCCATTTATTAGTAGGTTTTTGTTATTTTTGTTTATTGTTGAAATTTAATGAATTGATCAAACAATGCTTTTGTCTTTTAAAATGTGTTGTTTAAAGAACAAAAGAGGATATGAAATGATTATAAAATATTATTAATTTAATAATATGTGTAGTGGTGTAGTAGTGGTGTAGTAGGTAGTGTGTTGGCTTACTATTCGTAAAGCCCGGGTTCGTATCCCAGGTCAGACATCAAAAATGAAATATGAAAAAAAAATATTTCTTCGGCGACTTCCTCTCAGCAGATTTCTGGCAAAAACTCTGAGAGTAAAATAAACTGCCATGAAAAAGTTTCTCAAAATTCTGTCGTTCGGAGTCGACGTTAAACTGTAGGTCCCGCCACTCACGTATAAAATTAACGCACACAACATGAGTGGTGTGAGAAGCTAGGCCGTAATCCTGACTGAAGGGTTGTAATGGCCAATTATGTATGTATGTATGTATTAATTTAATAATAAATTTGAAATAATATTAATTTATAAAGCATAAACAACAAATTAATAAAAAAAAATTTGGAAAATAATTTCAAAAAAAATATTTATTCAAAATATTTATTAATGACAATTTTACATGTGCGGTATTTTAATAATTTTTCTAGTAAAAAAGAGAGATAATAAAATTATTTCAAAAATAAATGACAAAACATTAAGCAGCACCATGTCATAGTCTTCGAATTTTCAAAATTAAGAATTTTAAAAATTAATCTGTAGTCTTATTATAGGTAAGGCCACTGTTCAAACCAGATATCAGCAATGAGTATTCAAAAAATTAGTGGAATCGAATAATACTCTTAATGTCTGATACTTATACGCATTCATACTTATTTTAATGTCATACTCATACTACTCATATTCAAAGTTTGAAATACTCATCGTACTCATACTTAACAATACGCATGATGTCGTTTATTTCGACTCTCCATGACTCATCGTATACACGAATCACAAAATAAGTATGATTTGCGTACGAACACTACAATACTCACATGAAGGTTGTGTGTTTGCTCTGCTTGCTGTCTTTGTCTTTTTCTTTCTTCTTTTTGTGTAAATGCAACAACAACTTAGACTGGTAATTTTGATGAATGATTCGAGTCACTTAAATCATTTATGAGTATTATAATGAATCAAACATATTCGAATGTTATGAGTTTGATATCAACGTTGTACTCATACTCATTGCAACCTGTACTTATAAATCAATGTTGTAGTGAGAACGAATGAATCAGAGTAGTTGAATTTCGTGTATACGATGAGTCGTGGAGAGTCGAAATCAACATCATGCGTATTTTTCAGTACGAGTAGTACCATGAGTATTTCAAACTTTGAATATAAGTAGTATGAGTATGACATTAAAATAAGTATGAATG
Source organism: Sarcophaga subvicina (assembly GCA_936449025.2). Classification (NCBI taxonomy): domain Eukaryota; kingdom Metazoa; phylum Arthropoda; class Insecta; order Diptera; family Sarcophagidae; genus Sarcophaga; species Sarcophaga subvicina. Next base: position 30,763,669 of record OW388084.2, read on the forward strand.
CGTATAAGTAGCAGAAATTATAAGTGTAATTCGAATCTACTCATCGTTTTGAATACTTATTGCTGACCTCTGGTGTGCACTAACTGATTTACTCCGTAAGCAGGCAGAAACTTTGTGCATTTGTTTGCTTTGTTATTATACGAGCAGTGATTTCGTGCCTAACCTCATTTGTTTTCAACCTTAATAAGGAAATTTCATGAGGGATCACTAATAAACATAATTTGTACCCAATATTACAACAAAATTAATGAATCTGCCTTAATATAATCTTTCACTTAAATGTACGGATTTAGACCTCAGTTATTCACATTTTATTACTGAAAATACCTTTAGAACATCATAATGTCGTCCTTTATTAACCTTTAAATATAATTTTTTGAGCAATAATGCAATCCTATTTTAATATAAAAATTATACACAAAATAAATACAAAAAAATCTGCTTTAAAGAAAGTGAAAAACTATATGAACAGCACGTAATTTCTCTATGAGCATTGGCGTTGTTTGTGAAAATTTTAATTTGTTGTGGAATTTCAAATCATTTGTTTTTCTTTTGCTAGATATTCTACAGGCATGAGGAAAAACTCATTTACATGCCTTCCAATACTATGAAAAAAGCCATGGCATTAAAAACATGTTTGGAACTACTTTTGGGAATATGAAGATATTTTTTACAACTTAAAACAAATAAAGGCGACATGTGGAATGGCAAGCAATTTAAAGTAATTTTTTATTTTAATTTAGCACTTACATACATACATAATTGGTCATTATTATTGGATTACGGCCTAGCTTCTCACACCACTCATGTTGTGTGTGATAATTTTATACATGAGTGGAGGGACCAACAGTTTAAAGTCGACTCCGAACGACAGATTTTTGGGAAATATTTCGTGGCAATTTTATTTACTCTCAGAGTTTTTGCCAGAAATCTGCTGAGAGGCAGAAACCGAAGAAATATTTTTTATATTTTCGTTTTGATATCTGACCTGACTTTAGCAGTTGCTTGTATTATTTCTTTTTATTCTTACGAAGCCTCTTGCGAAAAAGTGAAGGTATTAAAATGGTGTAGAATTAGAATTTTTATTTGCTCAACAAACAATGTGCTGCACTTCTGATATAGTCAACGCAATTTGCTGAAGTTCGTAGTCTCATGCCAATGAACATTGCTGACAAACATTTCAGACATAAAGTTCATTTTCTGCAATATTTTTTTATTTATTGTCGTTTCTTTAAGGAAAGAGAACCTTTAAAAATTTTGGAGCTTCATATTCCACTCAATTCCTTTGCTTTGTTTCAAGCTGGTGATGTTTTAGTAGGTTCTAGATTCTCTAAATAAAGCCCTCTATGAAAATTAATTGGTTTGTCATATCGTTTACTTATCTGGTCACCATCTCTGGCTTTGCTAAGTTACCTCAACTTTAGTTCCCTCTAAATCCTAATATTACTGACTTGAGCTGCCTTGACACGAAAGGAGATTCTGTATGCTCCAAAGCAGGGGAAATGGCTTAAAAAACACCAGACCTTTTGCTATGAATTCCAATGAAAGCAGTAGTTAAGAATCGGTCCAGACAACTGCAGGGCCGATGAGCTCTCCAGATCTGGCTTACTCCTTCCGAAATCCTCGAAAATCAATTTGGATATGACTCTTACCTCGGTTAAATTCACTGCAGTTCTCATCTAACAACTTCTGCCGTGTGTGTAGATCTGCTGAAGAAGAGTAAACAGTTATCCACCTTCTTTGTCAATGACCATCGCTTGCTGTAGATATACAATCACATAAAAACATCTACATACACAGGAATAGGTCTCAAACTTGCTGATCACAAAACGGATGTACTAAATACTTGTAAGCAGTAGGAAGAAGATGGAATTTATTACAATAACGGTAGGTGACCAGCGCATAACATCAAAGCAGTCGATTAAATATCTGGGAGTACTGATTGATAACAGGCTCACGCTTAGGGAACACCTGACGTACATCGGTGGAAAGTGTGCGGCGACATCATGTGCACTTTCCCGAATAATGCCTAACCTTAGAGGCCCAAAACAGGAAAGGAGGCGGTTACTGATAAAGGTAGTGACATCGATCGCTATATATGCAGCCCCTATATGGGCCGGGGCCATGGATAAGATGACCTATAGAGCGGGAATAGAAGCGACCTACAGGAGATCAGCTCTCAGGGTGATTTCTGCCTTCCGCACGGTGTCTACTGATGCAGCATTGGTGATTGTGGGGATGACGCCCTTGAGGCTAGTTGTGGGCGTAAAGAGGAGGAAGCATGACACAGAGAAGGGAATAGATCTTTCCAATCCTGTTCAGTTAGTGGATGACGCTATGCATAGATGGCAGCATGACTGGTCCAATTCAACCAAGGGAAGGTGGACCCACAGACGCATACCGCGCATAGGCGAATGGACCAAAAGGGGACACGGTCAGGTGAACTTCTGCCTGACACAGTTACTAACCGGCCATGGATGTTATAGGGCATATCTCTATAAGTATGGTCATGACGTAGACGAGGCAAGTCCAGAATGCCGCAATGAAAGGGAGACGGCGGAGCATGTTTTCTTTACTTGCCCGCGATATGTTGTTCAAAGAAATTTCCCGGAGAGGACAATAGGATTCCAAGTAACGCCCGATAATATAGTTAACCTGATCTTGACCTCATGTGACAATTGGAACGCAGTGTGTGGAAGGTATTGACGCAGCAAAGATTGGCTGAGAGAGCAAGGTCAGCAGAATTTGAAGGCAGCACTCGCTGAATCTGATGATGTCAAGAATATGGGTCGTATATTAAACTTTTAGGCTGGTTTTCCAGCGTAGGATAGTCACGCTTTTAATGTGTAACTCTTGCGTTGATCAACTAGGCGAGCTCAAGTGAACTTTGATAATCAAAGCCACCACTTCGACCTAATGTCATAGTAGTGAAGAATTGGTGTGACATATATTGTTAAGTGTCCGAAATTGGCAAGGATTCAGCTGAAATTTCTGGATGTAGCCTTCGTTCACGGCTTCTGCAACGTAGCTCACATCAATTATGGCTCGCATGGAAGAATAATAGTGTTTGTAACTATTAAATGAGATTCTCTCGCTTTTATGGCACTAAAATAACACAAAGTGCTTATTGCCTCCCCTTTTAAGGGGTCAAACTACCTCAACCAATACACCAAAAACTCCCACAAAGACATTTATAATTGCCTGTCTATTTGTGCTTTGGTATTGAAGTTGTATTAATTAAGCTTCTGCACGTATTTTGCTCTTGAGTGTTCTGAGAGTGTTATTTAATATTTTGAATACAATTTCATTTGATATACAATCAGCATTAAACAAAATGCTAAAAGCACAATTGAATGTCGAATAAATATTGACAATGTTAAGCAACGTATTATAAACACCATGCCAACAATGCAGCTATGCAGCGTGTTTTATATATTTAGGGTGTCCCATAAAGAGAATAAAATTGAAATAATAAATTTAAAATATTATATATTTTAATGGATAACCTATTTAATAACACGAGACCATTTAAAACTAGTTTGAAACCCCCTTTGAAAAAAACAAACAAAGAGCAGCGCTAAAATAAATATATAACAGAAGCACTCATTGGTGCCTGTTTGTTTTTGACACACAGAATTACGCATTTTTATCTGCAAATCAGATTAAAATAGGCCAATGTTACGTGAACAAAAATGAACTGAAAGAAAGTAAGCAAACAAGATAAACAGAGAACAACAAAATGCACACATCATACGGTACACAGTATTAAACATACAAATACGTAGGAAATCATGGGAAGGAAACAAAACAAATATTAAAAATTGTGCAACAATATTAAATAAAAGATTCTTAAGCTTATAAAAATAAAGAAATTGAAAAAAAGGCATAAGGCCAGTAGCCTCACCGAATACAAGGAAAAGTGGTTGTCAGAGCATTGAAATATTTTTCGAGATTTGGTTTATAGTTTTTTCATTATTTTTTTGTATTTATGATTGTTTAATAACTGGCAACAAAATAAAAGTTACACAATCACAATGAAATAAATTGGTTTAACATTGCAACAGAATGCAAAAAAAATTTTAAATTTCTGAAATTATATTGGAGGCACAGGGTATAGGCAGACAGAATATTTTTTTTCTGAAGAAAATAAAAATAAAAGTTTTAATAGTTTTGTTTAAATATTTTAATTACTGTCTTTAAATATTTTTATTTAATTTCTTTACTTTTTTTTTCTTTTATTTTTCTTTTTACTTTCATCATCAACACCTCATAATTATTTGGCTTTTTACAGGCCTATTAAACCCGTAAATACTGATTGCAGACATCATTTCCCTCATTTTCCCTTTTCCTCTTAATAATATTTACCACCTTTTCACATTAATTTATAAATATTGCATGTGTTTATATAAGAAGTGTGTTTGTGTGTTACGGTTGTTGAAATGCTTGAAATGCATTTTTGCATTTTTTTTTTGTTTTTCGTTGCATGCAACATTTGTATAAGATGCACAGCATAAATTTGCAATTATTCAGGTAGTATTTCTTCACTGTTTTTTCATCTTTCCTTTGATGTTTCTTCTTTCGACTGTAAAATTGAATTTATTACCCAGTAAACCTGTCGAATAAAATATTTAAAATTTTTTTGATATTTTTTCTTAAAGAAATTGTGGATTTTTTTACGTTTACAAATACGCATACATACATACATACATACACTATACATTTACAAGATCTTTCAAGTTTGGATTTTGTTTAAAGACTTTTTTATTTGTTTTTAAATTTTTAATGAATGGATGATTAGGACATGTACAGCTTTCGCACTCCAATAACGTTTTCAGTATGAAGAAAAGTCTCTAAAGAAATATTTTTCATATTTCGTTCTGTGGAGATGTCTGACATGAGGTATGAACCGTGGTCTCACTTCTAATAAACCAACACACTAACTACTAGACTACGGCGACTTCTAAATGTTTATTAAATGTCCGTCTCAAAAATGATTGCAGTCTGTAGATAATTTTTGATATAGTTTGGTCTGTAACTCGGCGATGTCTTTAAATTGCCATTGGACCATTGCTATTCCATTCCGTACTTGATTTTGAATTATATCGGGCGGCCCAACTATCGGTTTTAATTTGAACCATCGGTTATTTCAAATCTGGCAATACTTACGTCATTCTATTCTGTCACAAAATTCAGTATATTATCTCCATTGAACGTAATGAATCAATTTATGCTTGAGCAACGTTATGATTTATTGGGCCAACAAGAAACTTCACTATGATGTCGAAAAAAAGTCATATTTTCGGATGAAACTAATTTTTATTTTGGTGGGTACGTTAATAAACAAAATTGCCGTATTTGGGGCTGAGAAAAGCCACTCGTGGTCTTATAGAAGCCAATGCACTCATTACGAGTGACTGTTTGGTGTGGCTTGTGGAGCAGAGACATCATTGGCCCACATTTCATTCCGAATGGAAACGGTCAATGGAGAAACCAATCCCACCATGATAACCGTTTTTTTTTTGTACCCGCTCTTCTTGGTATTGATGTGAACAATGTTTTTTTTCAACAGGATGGTGCAACTTGCCACCGTCTCATGCCACAATCGATTTATTACGCCAAACGTGTGATGACCGTTTACTTAGCCGAAGTGGTGATGTCAATTGGAAGCCAAGGTGTGACTATTTTCTGTGGGGCGCCGTTAAAGAAAAGTGTTATGCCGACAAACCAGAAACAATTGAGCATTTGACGTTCAACATTCGTGATGCCATTGCCGAAATACGACCTCAGATACTCGAAAAAGTGCATGAAAATTGGTCTGATCGAATGAGTGACCGTAATGCAAGCCGTGGTAGCCGTATGATTGAAATAATATTCCATTTCTAACCGGAACAATTGAACTTCACAACAAAAAAATAAATTTGGCAAAATTCAAACCGTTTTTGTTTTACTGCATTTTTAAATTTAAACTTTTAAATGGCCCATCCTTTATTTGTACGTTCCTTCCATGTTAAATTTAAAAATCTTACTTAAGACTTTGTGGAACGACTCCATTAACAGTCATGGCTACCATCCTGAGTGTAAAACTCATTGCATCCCTATGTAATGTACTAAGACAACAGGCTTTCTACTAGCCATAGCAGGCGTTGTCCTTGGAAATATTGTTAGAACACAAAATGAAACAATTTATTGTCCTAAATTCAACACTTTATTTAACATTCTTGGACCTTGTGAAGGGTTTTGGTAACCTTTCATACCAAGTTATGTACAAATTTCTAAAAAGTATTTGTGTTCCGAAGGAAGTAGTAGTAATCTAATAAAGAGCATTTATTCCGATGCTCTTGGTAGAATTAGGCAAATGTTTACAGAACATAACGTGCGTTAATTGCTAGCATGTGGAAGGCAATGAGATCGATTAACTAACCGTAATGGAATTTCAGTAAGCTGTTGCATTATTTTCGTATGCTATGAAGGAACGTATGTTCCCTTACATTCCGTGAATGTTCGGCTAGTTCTACCATCATTGCAGTGTCTTACAGGAAAACAATGTCAGAGATATGGTTATAGAACTGCAAGACTCAAACCGTCTTACATACATGCATACGTAACTTGTCATTATAAGTCTTCAATCAGGATTATTACCTAGCTTCTCATTCCACTTATATTGTGAGTATTAATTTTACACATGAGTAGTGGAACCTACAGTTTTTAGTCGACTCCGAACGACAGGTTTTTGAGAAGCTTTTCCTGTTAATTTTATTTACCCCCGGAGTTTTTGACAGAAATCTTCCAGGAGGAAATCAACGAAGAAATATTTTTACATGGCCTCACGCCTAATAGTCACACTTACAACACATTACCTACTAGACTATGGCGGCTTCAAGTCCCATACTACTCCCTTATTTATGGTGGTAAACAATGTGAGGAGGGCCATTAATAAACTGCTTAGTATCCAAACAGGCTTCATTGACTACAGGAACCATTAGTCTTCTGCTATCTTGTGACAACAAATGCCAGAATATTTTTTTATATGTCGTTTGAATATATATGTATACATATATGGGGTTTGAACTGTGGCTTCACGCCTAATAAGCCAACACACTACCTACTAGACAACGGCGACTACTAAAACCGTCTTAGACAGTCTTATTACAAAAGTGTGGATATGGCTAGTTGATCTATTTGTTGGGTTCGTCATGATGACTGGGACAACTTGTATTATGTAATGAGATCTGCTACTTTGCACATAATTTCACTTACAGAAAAAGTTACGTATGGTATAGTTGGCGATAACTAAGGTATAATTAAGGATCAGGTCTTTTGAAAAAAAAAACAATAAATATCGAAACCGCCTTGCGATGCAATAGTACTCTTGAAGATGTTGTTACTATCATTTATATCCGCTCATTTCGACTCTTATGCCATCAACAAGAGAATCGAAAAGAAAAAGCATGCGTATTAAGTGCTTAATTCAGTATGGAGTTGCTCCAAATTCACTACCGGGACAAACGTCCAAATATTCAGTACCACTATCATGTCCATAAGATATGAAATGATGCATCAAAAGGAGATGGTTTAAGAAATCATAATGCAGTACCTAGACATACATACATAATTGGTCATTACAACTCTTCAGTTTAGGATTACGACCAAGTTTCTCACACCAGTTATGTTGTGTGTGTTAATTTTGTACATGAGTAGCGGGACCTACAGTTTAAAGTCGACTCTGAACGACAGATTTTTGAGAAACTTTTCATGGCAATTTTAATTCACTCTCAGAGTTTTTGCCAGAAATCTGCTGATAGGAAGTCGCCGAAGAAATACGTTTTGTATTTTGTTTTTATGTTGGCCTGGGGCTCGAACCCTAGCTTTACGTCTGATAAACCAACACACTACCTACTAGACTACAGTGCCTAGACAATATACGAATTTTTCTTGCGTCTAATAACCACGAATTGTGTTCTTGGCCATATTATGCTGATCCTAAGCAGTTTGCATTTGACATGTAAATTCGTATTTTTCTACTTTTGTCAAATAAGGAAAAATTGGAATACGAAGTAATCGGAAGAAGAAAAATATTTCTTAACATTTTCCATTTCAATCATACATATGAACGTATGTATACACTTTCTAATAAAACCTAATTCAAATTCTTTTCCACTCTCTTTCGTTTCCAATTCGATATGATTCGATCAAATTCCAATGAAAATTTCAACTCGTCAGTGGCGTCAATGTCATCAGTATGATGATATGCATTGAATTTAAAGGAATATAAAAGAAAAAACGTATATTTTTACCAATTCATGTGATATGGCACACATAATCGAATTATAAGACGAATGGTTCAATTGTGTTGCAAGTAAAACTGAAATGGAATACCAATATTCCTTACCAACCTTGTGTGCAATGAAATTCATTTTCATTATAAACTAAATTTTGCTCTTATTATGGCTTTATTGAACGAAATAATTTAACTCTCATGATCCATCATTATGTACAATCGCTCCTACACATATTGGTTGTGTGCTAATCAGGCACAAAATTTAGCTGTTCATTCATCCTTTCAAATGAATTTTCTTAAATTACATCAACTAATTGCAATCAATCATTTAGAAAAAAAAAAAACAGGCAAATAAAAGCCATAAATTAGTGTAAAACACATTTATTTTAATTTATATAAAATTATACGTTCTATTACGAGGGCTGGCTTGAGTTTGGCAAAGAAAAATTAAAATTTTTAATAAATTTCACCTTTGAAACGCACTTTTGTATTTATTGGCTGAACAAAGTTTCATTTATTTTTGAAATATTTCTTTTTTAAATACGAGTACGCGATGATAATAAATTTCGTACTTATTTATATGCAATAGCAGTTTCTATCATGTTACGAATCATTAACCGGAAAAAATATTCAAGTGTTGGAACTAGAAATTCTTCTCAGTTAAGGATAAAATTTTGAAGTCGCCGTAGTCTAGTAGGTAGTGTGTTGGCTTATTAGACGTAAAACCAGGGTTCGAGCCCCAGGCCAGACATCAAGACAAAATACAAAAAGTATTTCTGCGGAGACTTCCTCTCAGCAAATTTCTGGCAAAAACTCTGAGAGTAAATAAAATTGCCATGAAAAACTTTGTCATAAATCTGTCGTTCGGAGTCGACTTTAAACTGTAGGTCCCACCACTCACGTATAAAATTAACACACACAACATAAGTGGTGTGAGAAACTAGGACGTTGTACAATGGGTCAATTCGACCTCCTGTTACTTTACTTGTCTTCTAAACCTAACCTAACCTAAGGATAAAATTGTGTACCCGTAGCAACAATACAATAAAATTCTCGATTATTTTAGGAAACTTAGGTCAAACCCAAGGTCAGACATCTTCAACAGAATGAAATATGCAAAAATAAACCTTCGTCGATTTCATCTCAGCAGATTTCTGGCAAAAAAACTCTGAGTGTAAAATAAAATTGCCATGAAATCGTTTCTCAAAAATCAGTCGTTCGAAGTCGACTTTAAATTGTAAGTCCCGTAATGTTGACTAAAGGGTTGTCATGGCCAATTATGTATGTATGTCATGTATAAAAACCCTCGGTGGTTTTATGTTTCCTTTCTCAGATATTTAACAATCTTTTATTAATGGCATGGACACCTTTCAGTTCAAATGAAATCAATTTATAATACCAATCATATAGATTCGATTATTCTAAAAAAGTAGATTTGAATAGAAAATTAGTTGAGGTACGCTATAAACACAATAAACGCAACGCAGCAAACGCAGCGATATCTCAAACATAGAATACATGGGTGTACATTGAAGTGATTATTATGAAGACAACGCGGCAACAAGCAACGATTCTGCCACTTTGCTTTTGGGCTAGTTGCTATTTTTATTTGCAGCCAATAAGAGAATTAATGCTCACAGTAGGAGGATTTTTGTTGGCAATACAATAACATGCATGAAATAGAAGTTCTGACAATGTGATGTATGAAATATAATGCCAAAGAAAAATGTTTTAGTGGCACTATTGATACAGAATTAATGATTGTTTACTTTTTTATTTGTTTTGTTTGTGGTTTGCTTCCATTGTCTTTATCATAATTAACGCGCCTGCAGATTACCTTAGACTGCAATTGCAAAATTGTTGAGGTTGCTGCGTTGCGTTTATTGTGTTTGTTGCATTATATTTAAACACAATGAAAGTGATTCTCTTAAGGGAATTTATTTGTTTTCTTACTTTTCTACAAATAAATTTTTAATTTAAAAGAAATGAGACATGCTTTACTAAAGAAAGTGAAACATTTTACAACAGGTTCCATTAAATTATTTATTTTATTTATTAATTATTTATTTATTTTATTTACTTATTTATTTATTTTATTTATTAATTTATTAATTACAATACAATTACAAATTATATTCTAATTATACACGAGCGGAATAACTTGACCATATGCTCGGTGTAGTGTCACAGATCAGAGTCTCTGGTGGGAATCTAACCCACGACCCTCACACTAATAATCTAGCACACTACCCACTAGACTACCAATGCACCCATAACTGTTTTAAAAATTGTGTATCATGTTATTGAGTATAAAGAAACTGTCCCTATTATTTCTTCCAACACTGTTTATTTGATTTATATTTATTTTTTCATTTTCAAGTTGATTGATTTATTGAATTTGCATTTCTCCACAGCAAATATTTCACTAACAAACAGAAAATGAAATTCTAATTGTAAAGACAATGATATGTTACAGGATTATAATTGAAACAACACCAACATAAAAATAAAACTACATACAATTATTGAGGAATACATTTCTGAATTCCCTGAAATTTATTAAGATTCAATAATCATTGTAATTATCATTTCCATCATTACAATCATACAAGGTAACTACCAGGCTTAGCATAAAAGTTAACAAATTCTTTGGTAATAAAATAATTACATTACATGACATTACATTATAAATCAAATATTTTATTTCATGAAAATAATACGAATATTTTAAATTTCAAATCACATATTCGGTCGTTAGTTATTTTACAAAAATTTGCCTAATTTTTCTATCGAATATGTATACATACCTTGGCTTAGAAGGCTTACTTACAATAACAATTAAACAGACTGTCTAACATTCGTTTAACATTAGTGTTTCACTGGTATTGTGGTCAAATAATAATAATTGTTATCGTTATTTTACATACAGGACTTAACGTAGTTGTTATTATTGTTATTGTCGTTTAATTTTTGTGTCATGTAAATACCAGAGACATTTAGATTACATGTAAACCAACGAATAAAACGAAATTCTCAAAATATTTTCATATATCTGGTGGTTCATCTATCGGTTTAAATGTGAACCATCGGCTATTTCGAATCTGTCATTCTATTCTGTCACAATATTCAGTATATTATCACCATTGAACGTAATGTGTCGATTTACGCTTGAGAAACGTTGGGATTGATTGCAAATTTCTCTCATGCCCGGTATATGCAAATTTATTGCTAAGGTTGTTGAAACTGGTTTCATTGTTAATGCGCCAAGACGTGAACATAAGCCGTATAGTGTGTACATCCAAAAATATCGGAGCTGTGGCTGAGAGCGTGCGTGAAAATTCATCAACACGTCATCGTTCCCAAGAATTAAACCTTTCACACACAAGTTTACGTCGAAATTTCAAAAACATTCCGGATGTAAAGTGGTTTCATTGTTGATGCGCCAAGGCGTGAGCGTACTGTACGAAAATATCAAAACTGTGGCTGAGAGTGTACGTGAATCCATCCATCAACATCATCTCGCCATCGTACTCAAGAGTTGAACATTTTACGCATCAGTTTGCGTGAATATTGCAAAAAGATCTCGATACGGACGCATTATAAAGTTCAATTGGTTCAAGAATTGAAGCCGCAAGACCATTTGCTCCGTTTCCTTAGATGTGCCAAAGAGAAACTGAACTATCATACTGAGATTGCAAAAAAATCATCTTTTCGCATGAATCTCATTTTTATCTTGATGGGTACGTGAAAAGCAAGACTGACATACTTGGGGCTCAGAAAACCCACACGTGGTCTTACAAAAGCTAATGCACCCATTACCAGTGACCGTTTGGTAATGTTTGTGGAGCGGAGGCATCATTGGCCCATATTTCTTTGAAAATCAGGACGGCCCAACCATTAGGGTCAATGGAGACATCTATCGCACCATGTTAACCGATTTTTGTACCCGCTTTTCATGGTATTTATGTGAACGATATTTGGTTTCAACAGGATGGTGTTACTTGTCACACTTCTTATGCCACAAGCGATTTATTGCTTCAAACGTTTGATGGCCTTTTAATTACACGAAATGGTAATGTCAATTGATGGCCAAGACACAGTTGAACTATTTTTTGTTAGGGGCCGTTAAAGAAAAGTGTTATATCGGCAAATCAGAGACAATTAAGCACTTGAAGGGCAACATTCGTGATGCCATTGCCGAGTTACGGCCCCATAAAGAAGTGAATAAAAATTGGTCCAATAGAATGAGGTACTGTAATACCAGCCGCGGCAGCCATATGAATGAAATAATATTCCATTTCTGACCGGAAAAATTGTATTTTACAACAAAAAGATAAATTTGGCAAAATTTCAAACCGTTTTTGTTTTATTGCATTTTGATATTTAATCTTTCAGATGGCCCACCCTTTATATATAAATAAGATTTACATTGGAAAGATTTTTAATTGGGTTTAGAAATAGAAAGTTTTATTTTTTCATGTTCCCAGTTGGGTATTTCAAATAACGGTCATATCTCTGAAAGTTAAACTGAAATATTATAGCCATGCTAGAGTGTTATTAATTAAACAAATATAAATTGTGTGTGTGGGTTTGTGTGTATGGAAAGCAAAATAGAAAAACTCTCAAAATTCTACACATTCATGGGTCAGTGACCACATCATAGCAACTACAGTAATCTTTCGATTTACGTCGCCGCGATTAACGTTGTTTCGATTTACGTCGTCAAATTTTTTGTTCCCTCTAACTTCAATTTGCGTCGTCATTCGATTTCCTTCGCCTTTTTTGCAACCAACTGCGACGTAAATCGAGGAATTACTGTACTTCATACACTCTCTACTCAAATATTTATGCTCAAACGTTCTAATATAGTCATACAGACTATGCGATGCAATGTACTCAAGTACTCACTTGCGTTTGGCTACAATAATAACAAATACTACCTAGTACTACCACCACTAACACGGGTTACAACATGAAATCCGCCAAAGCAACAACCATCACTGGCAGCCAACAATACCAATACCGGCATCATCGTCTGCTACTCGGTTATGTTTGCAGACTGACGATGACTGATGACATTGAAGAAGTTCAACAGCAACAAAGTTGGTTACATTACGAGTGCATGAGTGCTTGATAGTACAAACAAAGGATGTTGGCTGCTATACATGCAGTTATACAGAGTAATTCGTTTGCGGGTTTTCGATTGTCGGTAATATGGGGTTAAAAACTTCCTGGCTCCTTACCCTACCCTTGCACTTGTCATATTATAGGCTTATTATTGTTATTATTGCCGTAAATATCTTCAATTCACACATCTTTTTGTTCTACCCATTTATTTCATACTGCCTTGTCTTGCTTCCCTATACGTTCTAAAATGTGTGTGTTTACAAATGTAAATAACTATTCGCATGTTGTTGTTGTTGCATTTGTTATTATTTATTCCACATGGCAGTCACCAACTGTTACGCTTCTTCTCCCCGGTTGTATAACCAAAGCAAATATCCAAGACTTTTTATGTTAACAGCAGCCAGCACTATGATGCATTACATACATGTTGCAGGTACATTGTAATGTAACATGTTGTAGTTTAGCCAAAGGGGAATACCATGTATAGTTACTCTTTAAATTGTAATTTATTTATTATGTTGTTATTTCTTATGTTGCTGTAAAAGAAGAAGACAATAAATAAATCGCAACATTTCCAAGGGAATTTTCAAAGGCGATGTTTAGAAAAGGGTGGCAGTTTTGTTTAGGAAAATTAAGAGACACCATACACATTAAGATGCCATACTAAATTTTATTTTTATATGGAATTCGTGGGATGTGTAATCAGAAATTATAATTAATTGGCATTTTCTGGCAAAAAAGTCTTTAAGAGTGAATCAAATTGATATGAAAAGTTTTTCAAAAAACAACTTCATGTGGCCTTAATTGAGTGATCTGAACGCCAACGACATGTGGTTTCCAAAGGACGATGTGACGTGCCACACAGCTTATGCCACATTTGATATTCTATATATGCGATTAAAGAGCATAGTCATCTCACATGGAGGTGATGAGAACTGGCCATCGAGATCATGCGATTTAATTTTGAAAGACCTTTTGCTTTGGGGTTTTCGTAAGTAGCAAATGTATGCGAAAACACAGCGGTTCTCAAAACAAATATTACCCATGTCATCGAATAAGTTAAGCCAGGGCAAGCATAGCGGCCCGTTGTAATACCACGGGTGAACGCAGTCCCTGTGCTGACCAAGTTCCACCCATATCAGGGAGGAGGAAGAAGTTGGTCAGCACAAGGGCTGCTCATCAGAAGCACGACTACTCCACGCTGGCAAACCAGCCAGAAAGTTTGATGAACGAAGCTATATCCTTGATAACAATAGATGATAGCTCCGTCAAGCTGACAAGAAACGGAGAGCCAAATAATCTATTCCTGCACCTAGCAAGTGACGGACGCTGACAGAAGAAGTGGATCACAGTCTCTTCTTCCTCAGCGGATCTGCACCCGAGGCAGAAGTCGTTGAATGGGAGCCGCATCCTTTCCGCGTGTCTGCCCATAACGCAATGGCACGTAAGCATGACCACTGTGGTCGAGGTGATGTTACGGCAAGTCCAAGCAACTGGTTCGTGCGCCTACTATCCATCAAGGGCCAGGTGAGTCTAGCGATGGAGCAGGAGTCCTCATTGACCCAGGATAGGTTGGCGTCTCGAAAGAATTTCCTCACAATAGCCAACTTGAACGAGTCAAGTGGCATGCCTAACTCAATCGAGGACGATTCGGGAAGTAGTGCACCATCTCTGGCGAGCTCGTCGGCCCTAAAGTTCCCCTCAGCTGCAGCAATAAGCAGCACATGCCGCCTTACGTGCCCTAGCAGCCAGATTCGGCCCCCAGTTGAGCTTGGGATTGAGGATCAGGCCCAGACATTCGACCTCGGAACTCAACGTGAGTCTGGTTCCGCGTATGCTCGGAAGGGAGAAGGTCGGAATTTTGTATCTCCTAGTGAAAAGAATCGTATCGGTCTTGGAGGGGTTAATAAACAGTCCAAAATCCCTAAAGCACTCCAGTACAATTGACAGCGCCAGGTTCAATTTATCCGACAGCGTCTGCGGACAAATTCCCGACGCAGCAAAGGCAATGTCGTCAGCGTAAGCTATATCTTCATTGCCGGAGTGTTCCAGCCTCCTCAAGAGTGAGTTGACTGCGAGGTTCCAGAGAAATGGGGATAGAACACCGCCTTGCGGTGTTCCTCTACGGACCATTCTCTGACAATGTGCGTCCCCCACTGTGGAGGTTACTATCCTCGACTTGAGGAGAAACTCGATGAACCCGACCAGATTCTGTGCCAAGTTGAGAGAGCCAAGAGCCCTAATTATGGCGTCCGGGTCGACGTTTTTGAATGCACCCTCGATGTCCAGAAAAATGGCCAGAGTGTATTCCCTAACGTGCATGGACCTTTCCACCCGAGATATAAGGGAGTGTAGAGCAGTCTCTACAGATTTGCCACACGCAAGTGTGCCATATTTATTGAAGAATTCCCATTTGGAACGCACTCCATCCAGAGAAAACGGTGCAGACATTCGAACAATCCTGTATTCCACAAATAATGGAATCAATAGGTCTCTTAAAGGAATAAAAAATGTCGAAGATATCTTCCACACACCTTGATGTATTTAAATTTTAAGATAGGAAGCACTTAAAAAGACCCTATATAAAGGAAAGTACATGAAACTCTCCATACATTGTCCTAGAAGAAGTGTACATTCATGTGTAGCGTTTCTGTGAAAAGAAGGATAATTTTTAAAATTTTTTTTAGAAAATATCCAAAAAAGTGAAATTGTGTCTATTTTTCTGTACAAAAGTTGTCAAATTTCTATTCTTAAGCCCATCCTTAATAGTCCAAGTTAAAATGGTAATTTCCTAAATTAAAATTTTCCTTTACATACCAAAAAAATTTTATTTTCAAAACTTTTTATTACAAACTAAATGTTCCCCTATTTGAAGCACTTTATGAAACCACTATTGTTATAGGCGAAGCAAATGTATTAATTGGAATAGCAGGAGTACTTTGGATGTTTAAGCGATTTCAGCTGTTGCATCATAATATTCCTGCAGATACTCTTTAATGCTGCAAACAAACAGGTAAAGTAAGAAAAGTGATTAGATTTTCAGCTCCTTGTTTTAAAACTTTTTTCAAATGATGTTGTTCAGTTGGTCCATTAAAAAA
The DNA here is from genome assembly GCA_936449025.2 of Sarcophaga subvicina. Taxonomy (NCBI): domain Eukaryota; kingdom Metazoa; phylum Arthropoda; class Insecta; order Diptera; family Sarcophagidae; genus Sarcophaga; species Sarcophaga subvicina. The sequence goes on from OW388084.2 coordinate 30,780,172, forward strand.
AAAATGACATCATCATGAAAAACGTAACGTAACTCAAACAAAAAACTGTATTAATTTGATAACAAAAAAAAAAAAAGAAAACACCACGAAAACCTGGTGCACAAAAGCATGTTTCACAGATAAGTTGACTGCAAATATTTAAATTACACTGAAAGAAAAAAGTTTAATGAAATTAAATACAAACAAAAACGTACAAAGTTCTACGAAATATTTTAATTTAAATGGTTTTAGCATATTCCTATTCTCTTCACTCTTTTTCTTTTCTGGTTATAAATAAGACAGAGAGAAGATTTTTCAAATCTACAGATGTATGTGTGTTTCGAAACCAATATTACTTCAATTTTTTTAATAGTTTAACACAGTTTTACTCTACATATATGCAGCAGTCGCCATAGTCTAGTAGATAGTGTATTGGCTTATTAAACGTGAGGCCACGATTCAATCCCCATGTCAAAAATCTTTAATAAAACGAAATATGAAAAAATATTTCTTCGGCGACTTCTTCTCAGCAGATTTCAGGCAAAAATTCTGAAGGTAAATAAAATTGTACATCATATCTGGGTAATTCAGTCGTGTACTAACATATTGTTACGAAAATGACATGGTTTTATTAAAATGATAAACAAAAGCTACGAAAACAAAACAATGGACTTGTTTACATGTTCAACTAATAAACAAAAATATAGCAACAACATCAGTATAAAAAAGGGGATAAACAAGTAAACCAGAAGCAACAACAACACTACAAGGACAAACGTAAACAAAATACACAAACAGCAATAACGAAAACAACATGTTTACATTTATAGAGATTTCGCTAAGGCAAAGTCATTCTCCTTCAAGAGCATCCATCAGACTGTTTACCCTGCGATATAAAAGGCAAGACAAAGCAGACAACGGGATCAGAAAGAATTCAGTCAGTCTTGTGTGAAGACGCGTTGCATGTGTAGAGAATAATTGTGGTTTGAACAACTCCATTGTAAAGATCTAACGAACAATTGTTAGTGTGTACGCGGAAGAGTGTAAAGAAGAATAATAAATAAAGCAAATTGTTGTTGTTTAAATCAAGTTGCCAAAGTTGATTTAAAACTAAACACAAATTTATTTTTATTTTATTTGCAATCTACGAACTCATATTTTAAATGTTTTTAAAGGGGTAAAAACGTAACAATATAATAGGAGGAAAACTAAGTGGAAGTAAATGGAGTTCATTGTGGTGACCGCTTGTTAGTAAATTCTAGTTATATTCAGCTATGATGGCATTATTGTAGCTAGTCTACATGTTTTGATTGATCAACTCGTGTAAAGTAGTGAAACTAAAATCTTTAAATCGGCTGTCGCTGGTAATAAGAATCAAACGAAGTGGTAGAAATAAAAAAATTTAGTCAACATACAACATAAGTGGTGTGAGATGCTAGGTCGTAATCCGTATGTACTGTAGGAGGACGTTAGAGTTTGGCATTAGTCATAAAATTGAAACTACACCTCATACACAACGTAAAACTTTATCACTTCTTATAAGGCAGTTGCAATGATAAGTATTTATCTTTACAAAGATATTACTTAATTGGTCATTACAACCCTTTAATCGCGCTTAGTTCCTCATGTAGGAATGGACCTCTCCGAAACTTTTGATACCGTGCGAGGTTTCATGCAATGTTATGCCTTATCATGCGACCTCTTCAACTTCTTCATGGAAAGTGGTCTGCGAAAGGCGGGAGTGCATCGCAATGGCCGTATTTTCCAAAAAAGTGTGCAGTTGCTTTCGTACGCTGACGACATTGACATCATAGGGCTTACCAAGCTGCCTTTAGTACTATCGGACGGTAGTCTATCAACTTGGGTCTGGCAGTAAATGATGGCAATACGAAGTATATATAGACGTGCGGCATATTGGATCTCAGATTACGGCCGATAACTATACTTTCAATATAGTCAATGAATTTATTTATCTTGGCACCGTTGTTGTCTGCAGTCTGGAGCGCAAGATCACTCTTGCCAACAGGTGCTACAATGGTCTCAATAGGCAATTGAGTAGCAGAGACCTCTCTCGTACGACAAAACTAACACTCTACATCCCTGTGCTTCTTTATGGCGCAGAGGCATAGACAGTATAAGCACTGGTGCAGCAGCCTTGAGGCTATTCGAGATGCAAGTTCTACGTAAGGGCTTCAGTGTGAGTTGGAATCTGATCCAAGAGCGAGCTGTAAGAGCTTCTCAACGACATGGATGTTGTGAAGCGCGTATTAACATCCAGCGGCTACGATGGTTCGGCCATGTCATTCGAATGGAGGAGGATGCTCCGCGTGGGACGGATATTTGATGCGGGGATTTGCGGAAGTCGGTGAAGAAGACGAACTTGTTTGTGTTGGAAGCACCAAATCGAGGAAGTTCTGTCATCGATTAGTGTGACCAGCTTGCGTAAGCACGCAAGAAGCAGAGACGCATATAAGGATGTGTTAGGGCAGGCTGAAGTCCGTTAATCGTGTTGTTAATGGCTAATTAAGTAAGTAAGTAAGTAGGCAGAGTCCACTAATGTTAATTGGCTCCATGTTGATGCCAATTATTGTTAAACATTCAAGAACAAAAATTTTTTTCTTTATCGCCGTATACATGTATTAAAATAAACGAGGAAACAACAAAATATACATTTTGTTTGCAGGCTTTTCTACAAACCTTGATACCCTCCATTTTTTTCTACTTCCTACATACGTACATAATTGGTCATTACAACAATTCAGTCAGGATTACGACCTAGCTTCTCACACCACTTATGTTGTGTTTGTTAATTTTATACATGAGTGGCGGGGCCTACAGTTTAAAGTCCACTCCGAACGACAGATTTTTATGAGAAACTTTTCAAAACAAAATTTTATTTGCTCTCAGAGTTTTTGCCAGAAATCTGGTGAGAGGAAGTCGCCGAAGAAATATTTTTTCATATTTTCACTTTGCTGTATGAGCTGGGGTTTGAACCGTGACCATACGTCTAATTAACCAACACACTACCTACTAGACTACGGCGACTTCTATTTCCTGCATCCATGAAGTCAAATTGTAATTCACTTTCTTTGCTACCACTGTAGCTATTGTAGTTGCAGCATTAAATGAAATTCCTTGTTTTCTTTCCGCTTTTTTTTTTAAATTTACACAATCTCTACCATATTTAAGGCTCTTCTTCCAATCTCATTATGAAACGTTTAAATAGAAATGTTGTTTACTTTAGTTATTGTTGTTTGTGTGAAGTTTGTTGTAAAAAATGTTTTTCATTTAAGCCTGTATTCTTTTCATCAGAATTATTGGCACGAAAACGATGTAGAACAGGAGCAGCTATAAAAGAAAGTCGATTGAATCTGTTTGTGCTGATTGACCTCCACTTTGTAAGGGACTTGACAGAAATTATTTTTCTGACATTTTATTTTTCATTTTTTTAAATCCTTTTTGTTTGTTTTTGTTGTTGTTTATTTCCAATTTCTTGTTATATATTGGCTCTCTTATTTCATTAATTTTTCTTAGTACAGTTTCTGCATTGTTATAGTCTTGATTCAAGCTGATGGATAATGGCTACCACTTCGTTTGAATGAACAAATAATTCCCGTTAAATTCAAAATCAATTATTTTACTTGGAAGTAGATGAAATGGAAATATTAACACAACAACAACAACTAAATAAATCTGATAAAATCAGGATTAGAGACCAAACTTCTCACACCACTTATATTGTATGTGTTAGTTTTATACATGAGTGGTGGGATCTACAGTTTAAAGTCAACTCCGAATGACAGGTTTTTGAGAAATTTTTCATGGCAAATTTATTTACTCCCCCAGAGTTTTTTACCAGAAATCTGCTGAGAGGAAGTCGCCGAAGAAATATTTTGTTATTGATATCAGGCCTGGGGTTTGAACCGTGACCCACATACTGCCTACTAGACTACGGCGACCACTGTAATCACCCACAAGATTTTCACACTTTCTAATCCTGCTGTAGTAGACCGAACAATCACCTGCTTAACTCCAGAAGCTTAATTTTATTGAAACGGGAACAAAAAAAAGATGGTATAAAAGATGCAGGATATACTTTGCTTGGTGAATCCTAAAGACAGATTTCACTATGACAAAAGGTGAGTAATTACTGGTAAATTTACAACTCCGAGTTTTTGAGAAACTTTTCATGGCAAATTTATTTACTCCCCCAGAGTTTTTGCCAGAAATTTGCTGAGTGGAAATAACCGATGAAATATTTTCTTTATATTTCGTTTTGTTGGAGATGTTTGAACTGGGTCTTGAATCGTGGCCTCACGTCTAATAACCCAACTGACTACCTACCACTAGACCACGGCGACCGAATTGATAAAGTTTAATCTGTAACAAATTGCCGCTGATGTCGTTTGTCCAAATAGATATGGAAACTAGACGTTTTCAAAACCAATGATCTGAATAAACATTTTAATGAAACATACCACACAGACTGACCACAAGCCTTCTGATGTCACATGACTTGTCTTATTATCAAAGGAATGTTAGTGACACTTATAACTGTCATTTGCTAAAGGCCATATAGGATTTCGAATTAAAACAGAAAGCCATTATACAAGATATTTTGTTACACCCCAGTGTTTAACCAGAACTCAACGGTCCCATCTATAAGAAATCTTATTGTGAGATGCTCTTATAACCTCGAGAAATCATTGCCACCAGCTTAAGCATTAGGTTTTTTTAAGAAGGGTGTGGACGAAACTCTATTAAAACATTTAAACACCTTAACTTTCTAACATAGAATCGTTCGTGATTTCATCTTTCAAACAGCAATGCCTTACGAAATCGAACTACCATTCTTCTTTACCATTAGAAGAAATGGACAAAACTACTTCCTTCCAATAGAGAAAGGGCCGCTAAATGTCTACAAGTTTAAGGCACACAGGTTCAGGTCTGTTTGTCTATCATATTACATACATAATTGGCCATTACAACCTTTCAGTCAGGATTACGGCCTAGCTTCTCATACCACTCATGTTGTGTGCGTTAATTTTATACATGCGTGGCGGGACCTACAGTTTAAAGTCGATTCCGAACGACAGATTTTTGCGAAACTTTTTATGGCAATTTTATTTACTATCCCAGAGTTTTTGCCAGAAATCTGCTGAGAGGATGTTGCCGAAGAAATATTTTTTTTCATATTTCGTTTTGATGTTTGACCTGGGATACGAACCCGAGTTTTACGCCTAATAAGCCAACACACTACCTACTAGACTACGGCGACTTCAATGTCTATCATATTAGTGAGCATTTATTGCCACGCATATTTTTTGATGCATATTTTTGATGTTGTATACCAACGCAAGGCACAGATTTGTTGTTGAGTTCGTCAACCGTTTCTCAGAACCACAAATAAAAACAAAACAAACTCTTATGCTTGCTGTTAAAATAACACGCTCACTTGAATATAAAAAAATTTTTTTTTCTTTTTTCGAATAACCAAGTTCTCCTTTAACACTCATCCCGACTTTCACACTTTGAATGAAAGAGTCTCTCTCTGAAAACGTCTTTTAAAACGTAAAGCAGCCCTTTAACACTCATCCTGACTTTAACACTTTGAATAAAAGAGCCTCTCTATAGGCGGCATTTGACAAAGAATTTTTTCTGCTGCGTTTGTTTTGTTTTTCATTTGAATTCACATGGCAGTATAGCAGTGCAACAATAACAAGGTTAACGGAGCTGCCATTGTTACAACATCAGGGTTTGTTATTTAACAACAGAAAGAACAACAATAGCAGCACAAGAAAGAGTCCTCAGCCGAACAATTGTTTTCTTTTGTTGCAGTTGGTTTTAATATTTTCCAAGACTGGGCGCTATCATACGAGAGATTCTTGTTAAGGAAATTGAATTGAATTGCGTTGAATCGTTTTTAAGTGCATTGGGTTGGGTGATGGATGGTTTGAGATTTGTATTAAAGCAAGTCATTTAAAAAGTGTCAATGGCATTAATATTTAATTTTTGAAATCCCTTTTACTGCATTTACATTTTATGTAAATTGCTATGCTATGCCTACACGCTTTGGTCTTTTTATGTTTTGCTCATCACACATACTGTGTAGTGTTGCGGCAAGGGTTGTCATTCCTAAAAGTTTTTTGAAAACTTATTTTTCCATTACTTTCTCGGTAATTTCAATTTCCAATTTGGAATTTCATTCCGTATTTATATTTTTTCTTTTATTTCGAAAGTAACAACTGGAAAACAAAACTGTCTGGAATAAACTTTTCGTTTCTCATTTTTGTTTTTGTTTCATTGATCCTGAGGTAACGATGAAATTAAAAAAAAATACGATACATTTAATAGCCATGTGTATCGTTTTAAAGTTAATAAAGTTTGGAGTTTGTTTCTTTTGCTTTTATTGTAGCAACTTTTAAAATGTTTAAAGAAACTTTTTGTCAAATAAAAAAAGTTTTCACTTCATTGGAAATTTGTTTCTTGTATGTATGTATTTTCGTGTGGTAAGTTTAAGTTCTTAAGGCAACTTTTAGTAAAATTTTGTTGTCAAATATAATTTTTGTAATAGAAATTGATATTTAGAATTAATTTTCTGAAAAGTAATAACATGAGTGCGGGGAGAACAAAAATTTTATATTTTATTGGCTTTGTTTTAAAAACTTTTATTACAAATCGGGTTTAACTCTTTAAGAGACGTTAGTTTCAGAAATTTTTTATGAACTTCGGTTATAAACATACAAACTTGGATAAGATAGGAGTATTATTATAAACCCTATAGCGTTGTGAGCGATCACAGAAGCTTAACTTTGCTAACTTTAAGCTCTCATAACAGTATCAAGAGGTTCGGACGCACATATTGCCAAGAGAATAAAAATCTCTAGTAGGTAGTGTGTTGGGTTATTAAACGTGAGGCCTCGATTCAAACCCCAGGTCAGACATCAAAACGAAAATATGAAAAAATATTTCTACGGCGACTTCCTCTCAGCAAATTTCTGGCAAAAACTCTGGGAGTAAATAAAACTTGTCATGACAAGCTTCAAAAAAATCTGTCGTTCGGAGTCGACTTTAAACAGTAGGTCCCGCCATTCATGTATAAAATAAACACACACAACATAAGTGCTGTGTGAAGCGAGGGTTGCAATGACCAATTATGTTATATATGTATGTATTTATAGTCAGCGAGTACCACAATGGTTTACAGAATTCATTCTTTCGTCGTATTATTCAAATGTAACATTTTACTGAAGAGAATTTCTTTTCTATCGCTTTAGAGTTCTGTATTTCGAAAAAATATTCCCTGGAAACGATAAAATTTCCTTGATCGATCGTTTTAATATTCTTTTGTATAAAACTTATATTCCTTCTCTAAAACCATACAGAACTTGAAGCTCAAATAGAAATAAATTTAAAAAGTAAAAATTAAGGAAATCAAAAGAGAAACCCAAAATTTATAAAAGAAACCTGGCTGTTATTAGTCAACAATGACTGCACATTACCAGTAAATCCCCTTTTTTCAACAAACAAAAATCTGCTTTAAGTAGGTTTTTTTGTATCATATAAGGAGGTTTCACTGTATTTTATTAACATCATCAGACAAGTATCACAAGTTCGTGATATACCTCGTCTTCGCAGCTGTGAAGTACACACTAAAGCGAAAACTGTTATGCTCGAACATCACAACATAAGTGAAGTATTAAAATGAGTAGAGAATTATACTAGTACGTCGTAACAGACACGTCGTTTTTAAAAAGACGTTTCCGAATTTTAATTATTTTGCTTTTTAAATGAAATTGACTTACTTTCAGGTTTTATTTGTTTACAAAAGTCAGAAGAACAATTGAAAAAATAAGTAACCAATTAAGCACTACACCTGATATAATTTATAAAACAATAAAAAATTCACTTTTTTTTTATAATTTTTTTTATTATTCTTCCTTCTTTTATTTCATTTTCTTGTATTGTTTGTTGGCCGTCACTATTGCTTGAAAAGCTAGCAATAAAAAATTACTTTTTATGTGAATTGTATGAGCCTAAGGGGCAAGAAGTTTCTTTGTTTGAATATTTTATAAATGATTTGTTTTTCTAATTTACTCACACACCCTATATTAAGCAAAATAAGTTTCGAATAGTGGTAGGGAAGGTTGCTTTTTAGAAACCAGTGCCATTAAAAAGTTAATCGCTATCAGGAAACCACAGCAAAACTTCATGCTATTTTCGTACAAGATCTCACTGACTATATTATCTCCACTGAACGTAATGAATCGATTTACGCTTGAGTAACGTTGGGATTTGTTGGGCCAACGAGAAACTGCACGATGATGTCGATTTTGCCAAAAAAAAAGAAAGTAATTTTTTTGCAGGAAGCTTATTTTCATCTTGGTGGGTACGTTAATAAGCAAAATCACCGTATCTGTGGCTCAGTAAACACAAACGTGGTCTTACAAAAGCCAATGCATCTATTGGGAGTGACTGTTTTGTGGGGTTTGTGATGCGGAGGCATCATTGGCCCATATTTCTTTGAAAATGAGGACGGCGTAATTATTGCGGTCATTGGAGACACCTATCTCACCATGATAACCCAATTTTTTTACCCGCTGTTCATAGTATTTATGTGAACGATGTTTGGTTTCAACAGAATGATGCAACCTGGCACACATCTCATGCTACAATCGATTTATTACGTCAAAGGTTTGTTGGATTTTAATTAGCCGAAATGGCGATGTCAATTGGCCGCCTAGAAGCCGCGATTTGACTCAGTTTGACTGCTATTAAAAAAAGTTTTATGCCGACAAACTAGCGACAATTGAGCAAGTAAAGGCCAACATTCCTGTTGCCATTGCCGAGATTCGATCCCATACACTCGAAAAAGTGCACGAAAATTGGTCCGATCGAACGAGGTACTGTGAGGCCGACAGCGGCATCAATATGAAGAATAAGAAATTTTACAAAAGTTCAAACCCTTTTGTTTTCACAATTGCATGGCATGACTTCAATACATTTTCAAAGAGGGTATCAATTCTAGGCAAGACTACTTGGCAATATTGTCCTTCACAGATTTCTGGCAAAAACTCTGAAAGTAAATAAAATTGCCATGAAAACTTTCTCAAAAATCTGTCATTCGGAGTCAACTTTATACTGTAGATCGCACCACTCGCGTATGAAATTAACACACATAACATAAGTGGTGTGAACAGCTAGGCCGTAATCCTGACTGAATGGTTGTAATGATCAATTGTGTTTGTATGTATTGCTTTCACAGACTTTAAGCAGTTGACTGACTAATAATCGGTTGCATCTAACACACTGGTTTTATGAATTTGTAACGAAAAAAAGAATTAGAATGTTTAGTACTGCACTAGATTTTATTTTTCATCACTTCATACTACAGAAACAATTTTTTTATCAAAATTTAGTTGAAATTCGAAAAATACCGGAAAAAAATTACTAAGAATTTTAATTTTTTTCTATTAAAAATCATTCATTTACAGTGATAAACAATAAGAGTTTTTAATTTATAACTTAAAATTGAAAAGAGTACTTTAAATAAATCCAAGCTATATTGAGCCTAGGTGGGGTATTAATTTTTCTTTTTTTGTTTGAAATAATTTGCTTTTAATTATTTTTAATGGCAAAAGCATTTAAAAGCTTATAACAAAACAAAGTAAAATTGCTGTAGCTTTTATATTTCTTTTTAGACGAATTTGCTTTGCTTGCCTTTTTTTTGGCCACTGGTCATTATGAAATTTTTATTTCCATTTTTATTAATAAATCCCATAAAGAATATTGTAAATGGCGAACAACAGCAAGAGCAGCATAAAAAAAATTTAATTTCTTTTTTCCTCTTTTATTCCATTTCATTACTGAATCTCTTTGTTTAATGTTTTTTAATTCTATTTTTTATTTTAAAACTTTATTTATAAATTTGATTTAAACTTCATCCACTATGCTGCATCAACAAAAACTAAAAATATCTTGCTTTAAATGGCTTCATTCTTGAGCTTTTCAGCATTACGTTTTTGATGATGCTAATGAAATTTTTTAATTCGCCATTAAATATGTCCTGTCATAAATATTTTGCAGTGGCGTTTCCTTTTACATATTTTTACATTTTCAAGCTTCCTCTCCTCTTTCTCTTTTATTTATTTTATCACTCAACACATGTTTTTGGGCAATTAACTGCTGGCAATAGAGGGTCTTACTGCACAGTTGTAAAAACGTCCTTTTTAACGGCTTTTGCTAATGTGCTACAATATTACAACATAACAGCATTACAAAAAATACTTTAAAAATATACTAAAATTTACATTTAAAGGAATGTAAAATAAAATAGAAGTCGCCTTTTTAGACGTGAGGCCGCGCCTTAAACATTTCTTCGTCGACGTCCTCTCAGCAAATGTTTGGCAAAAACTCTGAGCGTAAATAAAATTGACATGAAAAAGATTCTTAAAAAAAAAACTGTTGTTTGGAGTTGGTGTGAGAAGCTAGGTTGTAATCCCGACTGAAGTGTTGTAATGACCCATTATGTATGTATGATTCGTGTTAATAAATCTTTGAAAGTAATTCGAATAGAAACATTGCATGAAGATCTTTTGTTCTGTTCTGCGTCTTTGTGACCTCTCGAGCTCGAGTCTTTTTGCCATCAACTAAATTAATATAATTGTGTTAACAAAATACTTAAGTTCTGCGTCCATACAATCTATTTTACTTCCCTCATACTTTGTGTGATGTGCCTAATACCTTCCAAGCTTGTTGTACTAATAAAACTGCTGCTCGGTATCTACAATATCAATCCCATGTTCAGCATCTGGTATGTACTCTGGAATGCATTAAAGCCTCACAGTTTTCAAGAATGATTCGATGATTCATTCTCATTGTTTCAGAAGCTATTTGTTGGACACGAGATAAAGTAATGTGTACTCTGAGCCTTCAGTGCTCTGTTGAAACGCCGACTATTGAACTCAGGTTATTTCTTGATAGCCTAATGCAGGACTCAGATATTCTTCTTGCAATAATTTACAGTTTCCGAATAGAAGTTGTGCTTGCCTTAAACCCACATGGTTTGAGAAGATCACGCGACTTCCTTTGACTAAGGCCATTGAGATTATGTTTTTTTTCCATAAGTTCTTCATAATGCGGTATTCAGGGACCACCGAAAGGTCTGTTAAATAAACCTGCAAATCTTCTTTCAATTTTCGTCTTTGTTTGATGTTATTTCAGGCCCTTAAATACCGAATTTCATGACCTCGCTATTATATGAATTCATCATAATAGCTCAATTTTCTTCAGTGAGCCTTACGGTTGATAGTATGCGCTTAATTTCTTCCTCGTTTACAATCAGATCTACCAAATACATTTTTTAGTTACCCGTAGACAGCGGGCTAACTAAGAGAGAATCAATTAAAAAAAGCAACTTCAAAGGAAAAGTATGAATTAATGGGAAGGAATAGGATACAATCGGCAATTTTCTTATCGTTTAATCAAAAACATTAAAAATATCACTGTTGGTTTTAGACAACAACGGTTGGCATCCCTAGTAGTCCAGGATTTTTACTTTTTAGCTAAGGAAATAAGGAAATTGTTGTTTAGACTTGTACTTAAGTAGGCTTTCAATTTTTAAAATATAAAAGTTTTAATTAATAAATGTTGTGTATTCGTATAAATTTTTTCGATCAAATGACCTACAATTTGTAAATTGTATAGAAGTTTCCTTTGTTCTTTATCTGTGGTTTGCATATACATACATACATATATATTTTGTTTACATCAATATATATGGAAAAATCTAGATACTGGTGTTTTGCTTTTATATCGTTTAACATTAAAATTATAAACAAAAGCTACAAAAAAAAAAAACTTGTTTACAAATTATTGCACTGCGTAATATAACAACAAACGCCAGCATAAAAAATGATAAACAAGTAAACAAAAATATACCAACAAACATCGGCATAAAAAATTGGTAAACAAGTAAACAAAAATACAACAACAAAGACTACTAGAATAAATGTAAACTAAATACACAAACAACAATACTGAAACAACGATGTTTCCATTTATAGAGATCTCGAGAAGGCGAAACTATGAACACTGTTTACGTTGCCATATAAAAGGCAAGGCAAAGCAGGGAACTGAGTTAGTAAAAGTTCAGTCAGTCTTGTGTGAAGACGCGGTGTATTGGAAAGGAGTAATCAGGGTTTGAAGATCTCCGTTACAGATATCAGTCGAACAATTTTCTAGTAATTGTTATTTTTACGCAAAAGGGTGTAAACAGAGGAATAACAAAGAAAAGCAATTGTTGTTGTTTACATCAAATTGTGTACAGTGGCACACAGAATTGTGCCAACAATAAAGGATTTAATTAAGACTCAACACAGATATATTTTTATTTTATTTGCAATCTACGAACTCATATTTTAAACGTTTTTAAAAGTTAAAAACGTAACAATATATACAAAAACCTTACAATAAATAAAACTGTTTTACTTACAAGTACTAAAACTACAACGTAATGGAAACATCTTTACAACTGTACCTACTATATACTATATAGCCACAACCGTTATCCTGAGCAATGAAGTAAAGAACTTTTGTTTCTTTACTCCTGCTTGATTGCATGGTTTTAGGATATTCTTTCACACTCCTTTCCTACTAAAGTCTATTAAACTTTATAAGGTTAAGAATGAACTCCATTTTGCTGTCAGTTAAGCTACACAAGGCAAGAGAGCCAAGTTTACTACTGCTCTACAATTCAACACAAGTCACTTCAACTTGTTTTAGTTGTAGGTTGTTATCATTTTTTTTTTTTGATAAATTTTATCGATTGCTTCTGTGCTTTCATCTTTGAACTTTTTGTTCTTAGGTTCTTATATTCTTAAATTAAATCTTATATTCCTTAAACGATATTTAAAATTTAATTTAAAAAATTCTTGAAAATATGCTCTATTTTTGGACAATTAAATAATCTTTGAATTATTTATAAATTCAAAACATTTTTAATTTTTATTATTTATTTTTAAAGCTTAAGAGCAATTTATTTACGTTTAACAATTTTTATTTGAATTTTTTCTTTTTCGGAAATTTCCTTGTGCCACAATGAGGTTTTCGAGCTGCCACAATGAAATGAATTCAATTTCAATCAACAACAATGCAAGACAAGAGGTATGCATTAGAAAGAAAAATGTTTTTTATAAAACTCACAACAAAAATAACAAAAACAACAAACAAAAGAAGTATAAACTATTTTCAATATTCATGTCACAGAGGAAAACTTCTTTATTTACATATAAATATGTTGAAAGGAAGAGGGATTGGGCGCTGTTGTTAAAACTCAAAGGACAAACTCCATACAAGTATGATTACTAGTTTGATAGTACTACTGACGACCATAGCTGCCAGATAAATGAGGCACCAAATCGTCAAATATTTGAGGACAAATCGTCAAAAACGTCAAAGACGTTTATTAAAATCGTCAGAAAAAATTAATAAATAAATCAATATATGGATATACATACCTGAGTCCAAAAATAAAACATTTAACAAAGAATTTATTGGAAATTAAAAGATAGCGTCCCTCATTTTCATTTAATATTTTTTTTCCAAAAATGGAGATATTTTGTTGTATCATTTTCAGGAAAAAATTGTTTAAGGTTTAAACAACCTATCTCAGCGTTGTGTATTGACACATAAGCGCAGCAATAATATTACATCATCCATATGTATGGGCGGAGTAGGTATTAGGGAGTCAGAAGCTTCTGATGTTCTGAACATGAAAAATCAGTGTAATGCTGACACATTTTTCAGTTCCTTTTTAAGTTCTTATCATCTGAACTTACAATTTACACCGTTTGTAACTGACAGAGAATGGAATATAACTCTCATGTATGGGTTGGTGCCTCAACGTCTATTTTGCGGTTTCTTGACCGTGTAGAGGAGAGGCCATAGTATCTCGTTCATGACGGTAGTGTATCCAACTCCATTGAATCATTGGAGCATCGCTGCAATGTAGTTTGTGTTTCATTGTTCTGTCACTACTACAAAAGCATTTTGCTCGAACGAAATAAGTGGACTTGTTCCCGAAAATCATATCTTCCTACGTAACGCTTGTCTTTCTCGGCCAAGACATCCGTATGTGGTCGAGTGGCCAGTGGATCGCACACTGCATTACAGTAAAAATACGGTTTTTAGTCGGACTATCCGTATGCTAGGGGTCTATCCTGTTACTTATGGTATAAAAATATACAAGCCTAGTGTCTATAATTTATTATTATTTTATTAGGTTATTTAGGAATTGTAATTTTTCAGCTTTTAAGGTGTTAAAATGGAATAAAATACAGAAAAATCATTACAGGTATTCGAAAGTAACTTGAAAATACAATACTTTACTCCTTGTTTTTACTAACATAAATTTCCAATAGTAACAATTGCAAAGTAAATACAAAGCTTAAAGTGGCTTTTAATGTACTAAAGTAAAGTTAATTTTTAAAAATCGTTAAAATAAGGCATAAATCTGGGAGCTATGATTGTAAGGCCAATAGCGGCAGCCATATAAATGAAATAAAAATCCATTTTCAACCGGAGCAGTTGTAGGTCATAGCAAAATAATAAATTCATCAAAATTTTAAAATATTTTAGTTTTATTACTTTTTGATCGCCAACGTATTATATTTACTCACAATATGCTCATATTTTTACTATGTATGTAAAATTCATAATGCAGAGAACATGCGTATGAGTAATATTATTCAAATACAATTAAAAAGAAAGATACTCCATGAGTTTGGAATTAAGCTACATGATTTTTCAATTCTATGCAATTCTAGGCTATATTCTAAAGGGTCCGCCAAATAACTTTTTTTTTTGAAAATGCTTTAAAATTAAAACTACTGAATATTTTCTCAAATTTCTTTTTTTATTTGAAATTTAATAATGGAAAATAATTTCATTCAAATGGCTGCCTCGGCTGGCCATGCACACATATGGCAATAATTTGATAAGAATGTGTCTGCGAAGTATATTCATTACAACATATTTTGTTGCTATTTTTAAATAAAAAAATAAATTTTTTTCGTAATTTTTTTTGCATAGAAATAATGTGCTGCCAGAATAACTTTATGTGTGGCAGTATTACAGTCAGTAGGAACTGAACAAATTTAAATACGTGTTATGGTTACTCAATAATTATCCATGTTAAGTCACAATTTAAATCAGTGAAATTATTATATTAAATCGTTGATAATATCATCATAATATTAAGTTCAACTTAATCACCCCTATCGTGAATATTATGGGCAATAAGTTATTTGGGAATAAACTTTTTTTCCCATAACAAAAAAATCGGTATACTAATATATTGGGAGTAAAAGTTTTCATTGTGAATTAGTTATAAATGCTGTATAAACAAAAAATGCTTCATTGTGAATTATCTCTAAACAATTTTTCAAAGAAAAATATAAATATTAAAAAATAAGTAGCGTATATCTTCGTCTTTTGGTGCTAGAAGAGGAGAAACTATCCATGGAAAAGTTGCAGGGAAGATCTATTCGACATGAATCGAATCCACTATCACTCCCTGAGATAAAGTAAGAATTATACATACTAAAATATTTATGTTTGACGTTAAATCATGTGTCCTTTACATATTCCAGGAATATTAGAGGGTGAACAAAGAAGGATTCAAATACCTGCTGAATGTTGATGGAAAATTTGATTAGTAACAATTGCAAAGTAAATGCAAAGCTTAAAGTGGCTTTTAATGTACTAAAGTAAAGAATATGATGTAAATGTTTAATTTTTAAAAATCGTCAAAATAAGGGCATAATCGTCAATATGGTATTTTTGGTGCTCAAACTCGTCAAATCTGGCAGCTAGTATGCACAATAGTGGGCTGAAACTTTGTTTTCTAGTCATTTCAGAAAAGAAATTAAAAAAACATTCGTTCTTGAATGTCTCCAAGTCGCCATTAGTCAGAAACGCATATGAACGCATAACGACGCATGTGAACGCACGTGAATAACTAACAAATAAAATTGTTGTAATATTTTTTCGGAATCATTAGAGCTTAGAAGCAACCTTTGTTCAACTAGTGATCAACCATACATACACATACTTTCAATCGGCATGAAGATTGATATACACCTAAGCCATCATGTAGACTTGTTGGTATGATTCCATTTTACGCTCCATAAAAGTCTGTATTTTGTACAAACTTCCATAACTTCTTCCAGTCCATGTCTCCGAGTTATGTCTGGTATAGTGTCATACCTGAGTATCTCGATCTTACGAAAGCTGGGCAATGATACAAAAACTGCTCCATCGTTTCGGTGTCTTTACCGCAAGCCCTGTATTTATCATTTTCCAGCACGCCAATATGGTTTAGGTGTACATGTAAAGCGGAGTGTCCTGTAAGTACGCTCATTAGCGTGCTCAGATCACATTGTTTAATTTAAAAATTCTATCGTGGTTCTCTCCTCATTAGGAAAATTCTACCTTCTGTGTCATTATTCCACAATAGTCGATTTCACGTTTTTGCCCATTTTCTCAGCTTGTTCTGCAAAAAAAATATTTTACGTAGAGCAGTTGTAGATTATACTTGTATTACCTTCTGTATTTCCTTTGCCTTTACATTTATCATTGCATCTTCGAAATTAGTCCAAATAAACTTCTCAATCTTTTGTAAGCCTGAGATAAAGCCATTAATGGTGATACACATACAGGATGTTCATGTACTCGTTCATTCGTATCACAATTGAAAACCTTCCAGTATGTTCATCAACAAGGATGTAATTTACCTTGTAGCCACAAAGCCATACAATAATAATTACTTTCTGGTTCTTGTATTTTTCTACCTCTTTTCCTCTACAAATTGTTTCCTACTTAAACTTCTCTATTCTCTTTTACTGTGGAGATTATTAGTAGTTTTCCGTTTTAAAGAGCTACGCTCATACGCTTGAAGTATATTGTATAGTTAGGTATAAGAATGATACACAGAGAATAAAGATTATGATACTTAAAGGCCATGGAAACAACAATAACAACATACTAAACTACAACTATTATACAAGTATTATACTTCCCTAAAGGTAAAAGATTTCCTAAAGAGGAACAGAAAGATATACAGACTGCCAGATAGAAATGCAACTCCTACGCTGATAAAAGGCATTTTGTTGTTGGCTAACAAAACGACTGTTTTGCGGATTAAGAGGAACGACAAAAAGAAAACATGGAAAATTGTTTTCCTTTTCAACATACTTAACTCTTGTTTTCATTATGCATGATTCGTTTATTGTGTTTTTCTTTTCATTAGAAGCACTTTGCCTATGTCATGTTTTCGTACAATTTAGTGCAGGCAGTAGAAATTCTCTTTTCGTCTATTTGTGCATATGCCAAGAAGGAAGCTTTCTTATAATTTCGTTCATCTAGTAGGTAGCGCGTAGGCTTATTGACGTAAGGCCAGGATTCAAATCCCAGGTCAGACATCAAAATGAAAATATAAAAAAATATTTCTTCGTTGACTTCCCTTCAGCAGATTTCTGGTAAAAACTCTAAAAGTAAATAAAAATTGCCATGAAAAGTTTTTCAAAAATTTGTCGTTCGGAATAGGCTTTAAACTGTATGGCCCGCCATACAAAAAATTAACAAACACAACATCAATGGTGTAAGAAACAAGGTCGTAATCCTTACTAAAGGGTTGTAATGATGTATGCATGTTATGTATGTATGTTTTATTTTAAATACTTGACACCGATGGTATTGTCTGTACCTTCTTAATTTTTAGCACAAGTTTTAGTGTTGAGAGCAATATAGGCCATGAAGCTAAATTTAACTGGCCTATAAGGTGTTTAATTTAAATTGGCTGAACGATTAATTCTTTCTGGTAATAATTGTTGCTACTTCCTGTCATTTCCTCGATTTGCTCCTTTGACAAATGAAAATTTGTCGCCCTTAACTACTATGATACTATAGGAGTTGGTAATATTTGGATTTTTTTGAATATAAACTAACCAGGATACCTAGTACCCACAATGCTGGAAAAATGATTGTAATGTTAACAGGATACTATATATTTTCGAGAAAATCGAGCAATTATTATACACCTCTCTCCAGCTTTATATTACGTCTTTGCCTTGCCTAAGTTTTATTAAACAAGTTGTTTGCAGGAACGCAGATGGCTGGTTTATTGCAGCAAGTCTTAGGATGTTAGGCATGATGGCATAGAATCATAAGGTTTGCTTAAAGATAGTCCTCTCTCTGGAAGTTGTCCTCACTGGTAACATACGTAATTGGGTTGGTCAAGGATTAATTTGCTACTCAATACACCTACGAATTGTTTATCAGGCTCTATACTCGGTGAGGTTCCGCCACTCATGTATTAAAATTAACACACACAACATAAGTGGTGCAAGAAGCTAGGTCATAATCCTGACTGAAGGGTTGTAATGACTAATTGTGTATGTGTATACTCGGTGAGAGATAATCCGCTAATATTCCAAGATAATTGCACGGTATGATTCGGAATAATTTAGTATCAGTTTCCGTTGGCACAGGTGTTAGTAAGGTCGTCTTCTAGATGACATACATATTTGGTCATTATAACCATTCAGTTAGGATTACGACCTAGCTTCTCACATCACTTATGTTGTGTGTGTTAATTTTGTACACGAGTGACGGGACCTACAGTTTAACGTAAACTATAAACGTCAGATTTTTGTGAAGTTTTTGCCAGGCGACTACGAAGAAGTAGCCAAAGAGTTTTTTTTCAAATTTCGTTTTGTTGGAGATTTCTGCCCTGAGGTTTGAACCTTGGCCCCACGTCTGATAAGAAAAAATACGACCTACTAGACTACGCCGGCAAGTTTCATCAACAAATATCAACACTCGATTTTATATTAGAGACTGGAAGGATATTTCGAAAATTCAAAAGCGAAAATTGATAAAGCAATTAAATAATTAAAAATCTTGATGGTCTGTAAATAAAAACAAATAGACTGCAATGCCTATAGTGTTTATCGTAGTATAGCAATTCCATGCCTCTATTATAGAGATTTACATTAGCTGTATCAGATGAAATAAGGTTTGGGATCGTAATACTAGTACATGTCAATAAGTCAATGAATTTTTGAATTTCTCATCTATTCACTTCAAGAGGAATACTGCTCCTACCAGAATACTGGCCTCTACCAGGCAACCTTGAAATTTGAAGAGAAAATGAAGAAGGAAAAATGAATTTCAAGCAAAATTGTCAAAAATCACTGAATTAGGCTACGAATTGCTCCATTTTCTAGTTTCAGTGCTAGAATGAGCCATACGCCCACGAAACTTTAAGTTGTAGGTCCCGCCACTCATGTAAAATTAACACACACAACATAAGTGGTATAATAAGCGAGGTCGTAATCTCGATTGAAGAGTTGTAATGACCAATTATTGTAACACAAATGCAATAAAAATTTTTTTAAACTGCTTACCAAGTATATATTTCCTTCGATTTTAAAAATTTTGCCACACTAAAGTAATTTTTTAAGCCATACGTATGGTAAATTTTGAATAAACCTGCCCTAAGTACATAAAGTCTTTAAAAGTATTCTATGAGCTCCTCTCTATTCAATAGTTTAACTTTTGAAGCCATATTGTCTTAACATCTCACTTTCTTGTTGCTCTTTAATGGCAAAATTATAATGCTGACCCTAACTATTTACATTATAAGCCATCAGTGTTGTGTTACAAACAACAATCATTGTCATCATGGTCGTCATTATCGTTATATTTGGCTCTCTTCCCTCCCTTCCTCTTTCTTTGCTATTAAAGCCATTGTTCTGTAATGCTTAAAGCAATATTTATACATTATTTTTGCTTTCTTTTCGACTTCCTCTACTTTTTCTTTATTTTACCCAATTGTTTTGTGTTGTTGTTTTTTTTTGTTGTGTCCTTAGAAGAGATTCGTTTTATTTTCTTGACTTCACAGACATTTTTTTATTCTTCTTTTTAAATTTTTCTCTCCATTTATCATCGATTATTTCAGCAACATCACAGGATAACTGAGAGTCTTTCATAAACTCAAACGTAAGTACATACCTTAATGCAGTGACCTCAGTACGTACAGATGGTAGTATAACTTGGCTACAATTGTTGCTGTTCTTACTTGGATAACATTGTTGAATTTCCTTAAACTCAGGATTTTTGTTTTTGTTGTAACAATAGGAAAAAAACAGGGAGAGATTTTCTATCATTAAGAAGACATGATGCAGAAAAGCTCACTATAATGAGTACTTTAGTTAGCACACAGCATCTGCATAAACCACTTACATAACATAATTGGTCATTACAAACCTTTAGTCAGGATTACAACCAAGCTTCTCACACCACTTATGTTGCGTGCGTTAATTTTATACATGAGCCACAGGACCTAGAGTTTAAAGTCGACTCCGAACGACAGATTTTTTGAACAACTTTTCATGTCAATTTTCTATTTACTCCCACAGTTTTTGCCAGAAATCTGTTGAGAGGAAACTGCCGAAGAAGTTTTTTATATTTCGTTTTGCTGCAGATATTCTGACCTGGGGTTTGTACCTTGGTCTTACGTCTAATAAGCTAACACACTACCTACTAGACTATGGCGACTTATATAAGCCACATAATTAGAATACAATTCTCTTGAAGTCATATTTGGGCAATTCACACAAGCCCTTGTATCGTTGTATTAATTGTATTGTTAGACGAATATACATCCGTGTATGCTTGTTGTTGATAATTTTCATATAAAAATCCGATACACTTATACACATTTATTTCATATGTTTTTAAAGTTGTATTGGTTTCGTGCTATCAGTTTATGTAAATGCCAGTAATCAAGAAGAAGAATAAAAATACAAAATATTTTCTATGTAACTTGAGTTCGCGCAAAAAATTAATAAACTTACTTTTTTCCGTAATATTTTTCATTTTGTTGCTTGAAAATCATATTATGAATACTGGTCTTCTTCTTCTTATCGTTTTTTGATGTTTGGAATACGAAATAAACAATACAACATAGCATTGTGCGTTCACAAACAAAAAGTGTATTCAATACAACATACACGATACAAAGTTGTGTGAATTCGTAGACTTTTCGAATGTCTAAACACAGAGTTTACTGCTTTTACATGCTTACTTGAAGACCTCTATGCAAACATACAATCGCTTCTGATCATCAAATTTTAGCGCATTTGACTACGGCTTTTTTCACTTGCATATGTTGTGGTGGATATAGGCATCTGAAGTGGATTTAGTTTACAGAAGTTCAACGATGATTCACGAGATTTCTGTCGTAAACTGGTTTAAAACTCACATATTATAACGTACTCTAGTAGGATGTGTACTGGCTTATTAGACATGATGCCTCGATTCAAATCATTGATCAGACATCTCCAACAAAACGAAATACGACTTTCTCTGAGCAGATTTCTGGCAAAAACTCTGCGAGTAAATAGTTTCTCAAAAATCTATCGTCCGGAGTTGACTTTAAACAGTATGTCCCGCTACTCACGGATAAAACACAACATAAGTGGTGGGAGATGGTACGATCTACTGAAGGCAGTAGTAACCAATGTAGATAGTAGTAAACAATGACTGAAGGGTTGTAGTAACCAATTATGTATGTATGTATGTATGTATGATTATTATGACGTATTTAAACAGGAAATAAGAAAAGAAGATTTTTATTCGGTGTTCACCTATCAAACTGGTCAACTCTATTCGACGTCCACATATTGTGACATGTACATTCCGATACCCATGACTAAAATTACAACATGGGTGTTATAAGAAGTTGTTCAATAATCGTGACTAATTATAAACAATGTACGCATCTCATAGTCATATGTTTAGGTTTAGGTTGGAGTCGTAGTTCTGATATCACAAAGCTCACTTGAGCACGCATAGCGGCCCGTTGTGATGCCACGGGTGAACGCATATGTGTAGTGTAACAAAATATTCGAGGTATTCCTGCAAATATTTTCTCTTTATCTAGAGTCCACTTTATTTTCAAGTGATTTTTAATTACTCGGAATAAAAGATGAAGAAAATGTTGGGGGTGAAAACCGCAACTAAATTGCAATCATTAAAAACAATACTTATCTAGCTCTTGTGTAGAGAAAGCAAGTAGAAAATAATACATTTTGTAATGTTTAGCAAGACATGGAGTAAATAATTGATTGCTTATCTCCACCTCACTCTTTTTTCAGCAAAAGCTTGTTTAAATAATGAATGAAAAGTCATTTTGTATAATTAAAGAATTAAAAAACAATTCCAATGAATTGTTGCAATATAAACAAGTGTTATTTTCAAGCAACAAAATAGATTTTATACACACATAGGGTATTCTAAGTTTAATTCGTTTTGGCTTCAAATGCGCTTTTATTGAGTCTGCCTTGCCTGTGTTCTGTGGCCCTATATAATGTCACTGTAGTGCCTATGTAGTAGAAGCAATAGCTCTTTAAGTTTGAGAAAAACATTCATTATAGACAGGAAACTTAAAATCTAAAAATGAAACCAGTCCGCCAAGGATGTTAGTTGGCAGCTGCTTAGTAATACTTAGTCGTCGTAGTCTAGTAGGTAGTGTAGACATCTTCAACAACACGAAATATGATAAATATTTCTTCGATGACATCTTCTCAACAAATGTCTGACAGAAACTGTGGGGGTAAGATACAATTGTCGTGAAAATGTTCCCAAATTTCTGTCATGCGGAATTGACTTTAAAATGTGGGGCAATAGCAAACAAACAAACAAACCTGAATGTCTGTAACTCTTGCTTTACATTAAATTTAAGTACGAAATAAATCCCCTCAGAGCCAATAAATTTAACACTCCAACAGCATTCCACTTGTCTCTGTTTTTTGATTTTGTTGCAAAATTTTCGTGAAAAGCTAAAAAAAAAGAGTGAAAATTAATTTTCTTGTTGACACTTTGACATTATTTTGTGTTGAAAAATGTTAATTTTTTTTTCTATTGCTTCAAGTCAAATAAGGGAAATAACGTCTCCTTCTGTTTATATTTCCAAAAAACTTGAAATCCTTGAATACTTTTCTTTACTTTGCTATAATCTGTGTAACCTCTTTTCTTTTTGAGTAACGCAGTGCTATTATGTCTTACGGCATTATTGAGAACAGAAGACACGAAAAGGATTTTATTTTTTGCTGTAAGGATAATACAGCGAATAAGGATAAATATTATTTTCAAAAGAAGTTTTTTGTTTTTGTCTCTATACAATCAGAATGTAAGTCAAAGAATTATTTATGGAAGCTAAAAGCTTTAAAAGTACAAATTCTTAGGCGTTCCAAATGTAAGATTTGTCGAGATCATTCCAATTGATTTGTTTATAAGATTGTTTCATTGGTAGAGTGATATTCCTTCAGTATTGGAAACAAGAAATGGTGATTAGGCGCCTAATTCAAGAAAACATTACATACGTACATAATTGGTTATTACAATCCTTGAGTCAGGATTACGACCTAGCTTCTCCCAGCACTTATGTTGTGTTTGTTAATTTGAAACATGTTTGGCGGGGCCTACAGTATGAAGACGACTTCTAATGACAGATTCATAGCAATTTTATTTATTCCCAGAGTTTTTACCAAAAATCTGCTGAGAGAAGGCCACCGAAGAAATATTTTTTTCGTATTTCGTTTCGTTGGAGATGTCTGGGATGGAGTTTGAAACGAGGCCGCACGTCTAATAAGCTAACATACTACCTACTAGACCACGATGACTTCATCTCGATACAAGACATGTAAATAACTGCAAAAGCTGAACTTATTTTTCGTGTTGACCGGCAATTAATTTTACATGAGTGGTGAGACCTACAGTTTAAATTCCACTCCGAACCGTAGATTTTTGAGAAACTTTTTTGTGGCAATTTTTTATTTATTCACGGCGTTTTTGCCAGAAATCTACTGAGAGGAAGTCGCCGAAGGAATATTTTTTCATCAGAAAAGTATTATTTTAGGTTAAACAAGGAAATATTCGGTTTGACTTTATCGACCGAAACTTAATTGATTGTGAATTCGAAATAAATGGTTCTCGTTATAATATTCGGCAACAACATTCGATTCGACTTTGCTATGTAAAATAAATGTTATCTTAAACTTATTAATACTGGTTTATGAAAATTATTCATGAGAGCAACCGTGTATAAATACATCTTTAAGCGTGCCGCCACCCACTTAAGTTTCTTCAAAAGCCTTATAAATATTCCATCAATTTGGGAAAATATGCTCAACAAAAAAAATTGTTTTCTTATATCTAGAAACACAGATAAACATTCCCACTCATTTGTCATTTCAATTGAAGATATCATTCAAATCATTATTCAAAGAATTCATTGTTAATTTGAACAGATTGAAATATGAATGATGATTTCAATCTGAAGGGTACATAAATTAATGAAACGCCTGAAATGAAAAAATTTCCTGAACTCAACAATTTGTCTCACAGAAAAACAAGAATATAATCAAGAAGAGAAATTAATATTCCTGTTGTTTTATTAATTTGTTGTTGTTGCCATAATTATTGTTGTTTTTACGCCCACCTTTTTTCTGTGTAGTAGTGGCTGATTGTTTAGTAATAATCCATTGACACAAAAAAATTAAATTTTTTGTCATCAGCTTTGTTTTAATTTATGCAAAAATCTGTTAATTCTCACAACTACAACTACAGTTTTAATAAAAAAATTAATATTCAAAAAAAATTCTAACAACAATAAAAAGAATTGTGAAAATAAATTAAAAATTTTTTTGGTTGAAAATGAAGGCAAAAAATTTAAAGTTTTTGCTTATATGTATTGCTGTACTTGGATATGAGAAATTAAATTCAATTCCATGAAGCAGAAAAGTTAGGATATTTGGCTCGAGTTACAGACTGAAACAGTCAAGAGTCCTCTGAATATTGTAACGAATGCTACGTTATGAACATCAAAAAGTTAATCCGTCATTGGTTATTACAAATCTTCAGTCTATATTATTGGGAGGGATCTGCAGTTTAAAGTCGATTTCGACTTTCAGATTTTTGAGACATGTTTTCCTGGCAGTTTTGTTTACTCTCAGGATTTTTGCCAGAAGTATGCTGAGGGAAAGTCGACGAATAAATGTTTTATCATGTTTAGTCTTGTCGGAGATGTCTAACTTGACCTACTAGATTCAGTCTGGAGATCAAACGCATGATCACTTTAGCCAACAGGTGTTACTATGACCTCGATAGGCAATTGAGTAGCTGATACCTCTCTCGTACGACAAAACTAATACTCTACAAGGCGTTAATAAGGCCATGCTTCTTTAGAGTGCTAAGGCATGGACACTATTAAGCACTGATGCAGCAGCCTCAAGAGTATTCGAGAGAAAAGACCTATGCAAGATCTTCGGTCCAGCGTGAGTTGGCAAAGGGATCAACTTTGTTTGCGTTGGAAGGATCAAATCGAGGAAGCCCTGTCGCCGATTGATGCGACCAACTGGCGTAGGCGCGTAAAAAGCAGAGGCGCCTGAAAGGATGTTTTAAGGCAGGCTGAAATTCGTTAATCGGGTTGGTAATGGCCAATTGAGTAAGTAAGTAAGTTCTTACTAAAATAGAGCCACTTCTATACATTCACTCGTTTAGTGCGCCAGGAATATTTCAATGTTCTGTTGAGAATGAATTTGTGTTTAAAAGATTATGGGAAAGACAGATTGTGCCATTTGCTGAGAACTTCCTCAGCAAACAAAATGTTGCAAAATATTCAAAAGTGCCAGTCGAAAAATTAAATTCTGACTGTCCTCATAAACTGGAAACATGTAAGGGAATTTATGCAACCGATTTGAGTAGAAGGCAATGGAAAATGCGGCTTCCTTAACGATATTTTCCATCTAAGCATTTAGCTGGCCAATTGCAGCAGATTCAAGGAATGTAGCACACCCTTTGCGTCAGTATATTGGATTAAGCTCTACTGCTTCTCAAATAGCGGATTCTACCTAATCTTTCCATGACGATAGTTGCTGATCCATCATTCCTGTGGGAGTTAGGAGGTTAAGACGCATACTGAATGCATAACTTTATGCGAAACTGAAGTCTCTTAATTCTTAATTTAACAACGTACATAGTAAATATAACTAAAAGGAGCTCTAAAAAAACCTTAACGATGTGAATATTACGTTTATTACGTCAAAACAGTCGTATATTATAATTCCGATTTAAGTTCATTATAGCAAATGAACTGATTACGTCAAATCTCTTTCCCGCAACATATTTGGCCCCAAAATAGATTTCTATTTTTCTTGACATACATACATTTGTGTATTAAATTGTAATTTGACCATCATAAAACTGCAACATTAGGTTTTAATTAACTTTTCAACACAATTACAGCTTAAATTGTAATAATTTTGGTTGTCATTTTGACATTTGAATAACTTGTAACATTACATTAACAACAACAACAACAACAACAACAACAACAACAACAACAACAACAAGAACAATAACCAACAGGAATAACAACAATAATAATCGAAAATTGTAATTACCAAAACCACATAACCAGATTCAAAACTGGTAACTCTGTACAAATACCCCTCTATGCTATAAACACACACTTTTCGTTAGTCCCCAAGCTAACGACTAATAGACAGTTGTTGTTGTATTTTTGTCCATGCATTTCTGACAGAAGTTGAAAGCCTTTCAGCTTTCAATGGCGCGAGAAGCTAGGTCGTAATCTTGACTGAAGAGTTGTAATGATGAGCAGATGTATGTGTGTATTTGTGGACTCACACACAATGTCTCCAGTTTGCAGGCAACATTAGAAGACCTGAAGAGTTTAGCGCGTAATATTCGATTTGAGGTGAAATCGTGAAAGACAAAAAAACTTATCGACGTTAGCATAGAGAATATCATCCAATAACATGAAACGAT
The DNA here is from genome assembly GCA_936449025.2 of Sarcophaga subvicina. NCBI lineage: Eukaryota > Metazoa > Arthropoda > Insecta > Diptera > Sarcophagidae > Sarcophaga > Sarcophaga subvicina. The sequence continues at coordinate 30,807,064 of OW388084.2, forward strand.
CGAATAATGCCTGCTATCACGGCAGCACAGTGACAATGATTTCTGAGGCAGAAATATGCGCCTATAGTAGGCTAAATATCATGTTTACTTGCATGGATATGAATCTTGACTACTGAACATGCCAACGAATCATATGCATAGTATTCTGACCCAGCAGGTAAAGCAATACGGATACTTGATCTTTGCTAATGAGGAACCCATAACGATGTAAATTAAATGCATCTGAATGAAGTGGAGTCGAATTAGTTACCATAGTCACGTGGGGCCACGATTCAAACCGCAGTTTAGACGTCTCCAACAAAACGAAATATGAGACCATATTTCCTCCCTTCAGCGGATTTTTGGCAAAAACTCTGAGAGTAAATAAAATTGCCATGAAAAATTCCTCTACGAATATGTCGTTCGGAGTAGAATTTAAACAGTAGGTGCCGCCACTTTTGGATAAAATTAACGCACACAACATAAGTGGTTTGAGAGTTTTTGAGTTTTTGCCGGGAATCTGGTCAGAGGAGTCGACGAAGAATTATATTTCGTTTTACTAGAGTTGTCTGAGCTGGGGTTTGAACCGTGGCGCCTTACGTCTTATAAGCCAACACACTTCCTACTGGACTACGGCGACTACGGCAGTTATAATGATGTAAATTGAACGTAGCAAATGACGTTCGTCGGTCATACTATCCGCAGGAATCTCAATTGTATCATTTATCCCTAAAACTAAAAGGTTTGAAAATTACTTGAATACTTGTGGATAATTTTCAAAAAAAAATGTTTATGAGCCCCACACTACACTGCGTACATATCACTTAAGCTATGTATATAATGATGGAATAAAAGATTTCAGCATATATTCCAGTTCGCCATCCTTCTCTTAGCCACTGCGGCCCATGACCTAAACAAATGAGAATTATTATTATGACCGGAAAGTAGGTGTGACAAATGAACGTCAGGTAAATCAATGATTTACAAGGTCCTTTAAGGGGAAATGTCCTTAAAAGTCACAATATTACAAATGACAACAACAACAGAAACATTAGTGATGATAACTGCAGCAACAACAACAACAACAACAACAACAATATTAACAGCATTTATTTACTAAAATTACACATTTTCTGTATTTTATGGAACAGATGTGTGTGGGTTGTACATAATTTTTTGAGTTTCCGGTATATATTTAATAACACCTTGTTTTTTTTTGTTGTACAATTTTAGTTTTTGTTGTAATGGTTTTTGCGCACCAAAGATTAAATAAATTTTCACGCTTTGTTTTCGTTTATTTATTTTTTTTCTTCATGTTCACTTCACATTTGGTTCTGCTGCCGATGTTTTCGTTTTTTTTTTTCTTTCGATTTCATTACATAGAAGGTTTTGTTTAAAAATCGTGTTAAATTTTTCTGCTTCATGTAGCATGTAACAACTGCAAATATGTTGTATACCACACCACCATCTATGCATACATACATATGTATGTCCACATATTCATATAACCGTACTTATGCACATATCTTCTGGTCAGGTATTTGAAATAATTCTGCAATCATAGAAAAATACATACAGAAACAAAGAGATATGATATATGTATTTGCATAACTTTTGGTAGCCGGTTTCACGTGAATATATCAGAATGTGTGCATATGTACATGTTTGTTTAGCTAGTGTATGTGTTGTTAATACTTTTAATCTGTTAACAATATATCCGTCATCTATTTCGTCGCATGTTGTATTTGTTTTAGATGGCCATTCGTGCTTTACAAAGTCGAAAATGCAAACAATAAAGGGTGAATACACAAGAGTTGGTATTTGCAATTAATAGTTGAATACCATCAGCAAATCATGGAATAGGTAAACAAGTTGACGCTCATATAAAAGCTCACATAAAACGTAATAAAAATTAGAAGTCGCCGTTGTCTAGTAGGTAGTGTGTTTGCTTATTAGACGTAAAGCCAGGATTCGAGCACCAGGCCAGACATCAAAATAAAATACAAAGATTTCTGACAAAAACTCTGAGAGTAAAGAAAATTGCCATGAAAAGTTTCTCAAAAATCTGTCGTTCGGAGTCGACTTTAAACTGCAGGTCCCACCACTCATGTATAAAATTAACACACACAACATAAGTGGTGTGAGAAACTAGGTCGTAATCCTGACTGAAGTGTTGAAATGATCAATTATGTTTGTCATGTAATAAAAATTATGTAATCAAACTTAAGTTGGCAATTTTAAAACTAATTCGTTCAATTCCAGCACCTTATGAAGGCAGTCTATTGATTTTAATTAATAAGAACCTTCAGGATGCCTTCTTGAGGTATGAATTTGTGATAAATTTTACTGCGTGAGGCAACGTTTTTTATTCAATTTATTAAACAACGAAAAATAGAAAAATTGTTTCTAAAACCTAAAAATATTTCATTCATATGGCTGCATTGGCTGACTTATCCTCATTCGATCCGACCAATTTTCGTGCACTTTTTCGAGTCTATGGGGTCGTATCTCGGCAATGGTATTACGAATGTTTGCCTCCAAATGCTCAATTGTCTCTGGTTGCATAATATTTTTCTTTAACGACCAAAGCTGTCAAATCGCAGCCTCTTGGCATCCAATTAACACCACAATTTCGGCTAATTGAACGGCCATCAAACGTTTGCTGCAATAAATCGATTGTGGCATGAGATGTGTTTCAAGTTGCAACATTCTGTTGAAACCAAACATCATTCCAATCAATGCCATGAAGAGCGGGTACGAAAGAGCGGTGTCGCCATTGACCGTAATGGTGGTGCCGTCCTCATTATCATAGAAATATGGGCTAATGATGCCTTCGTTCCACAAACCGCAGCAAATGGACACTCGTAATGGGTGTATTATTTCATTACATTTCCTTATTAACGTACCCACCAAGATGAAATAAACTTCATCCGAAAAAATAATTTTTTTTTGACAAAATCGACATCATCGTGCAGTTTCTCGTTGGCTCATCTAGAGAAGCTAAAACGAAGCGGGTGGTCATGCGTCTTTCAGTTTCTCGTTGGCCCGTCTAGCGAAACGAAAACGAAGCGGATGGTCATACGGCTTCAACTCTTAAACCAATTGAACTTTATATGGCGTCATACCGAGATCTTTTCGCAAAATTTGACGTAAACTGATGCGTAAAATGTTCAATTCTTGAGAACGATGGCGAGATGATGTTGATGGATTCCCACGGATACTGTCAGCCACAGCTTCGATATTTTCGGGTGTATACACTGTACGAGTATTCTCACGCCTTAGCGAATCTACAATGAAATCGGTTTCACGAACTTTGGCAATAAACTTGCGTAGCTGGTCCTTCAAATTTTGTACGACAATTTCGTGCAGTTTCCAAATAATTGTCTTTGTTTTGGAATAAATTTTCAATAAATCCTAACGTTGCTCAAGCATAAATCGATTCATAACGTCCAGTGGAGAAAATATACAGAATTTTGTGACAGAATAGTATGACATAAGTATTGCCAGATTCGAAATAAACGATGGTTCAAATTTAAACTGATAAATGGCCCACCAGATACATACATTGGCCATTTAAAAAAAAAAATGTTGCGCTCTACCCCCTCTTCTCCTCTTCCCTCCTCCTCCCTCTTTCTCCTATAAACTACCATTCTATGATTCCAACACTATGCACTGAATGAATAAGGGACTTCTCCTGAGTATTGGTCCCACCAAACAAAAAATCTGCTTCGTATAGTTTGCTTGAAAGATGTTGATAGCAGAGTACTTCATGATTTGAGTTGTTTGTTGATTTGCAATATTTTCTTGAATTAGGCCCCGAATGACTACTTATTGTTTCCAATCCTAAAGAAACATCCCTTCAGCAATGTAGGCTGTTAGGTTTCATAGTTAATTCTCTAACTTACATTCTGATTGCATTAAGACAAGAACAAAAGTCTTCTTTTCAATATATTATTTAACTTCATTCACTGTATTAACCTGACTGTCAAAAATTAAATCCTTTTCGTGTCTTCTGTTCTCAATGATCCCGTAAGACATAATAGCACTGCGTTACCCTCAAAGGAAAAAAGTTTCAAAGATTATAGCAAAGAAAAGAAATACGACATTAAACAATTTTCAAGTGTTTAAAGTTTTTTTTTTTGTAAAAATAAACACTTATTTCACTTGAAACAATAGAAGAGAAAAATTTAACATTTTTCAACACAAAATAATGTCAAAGTGCCAACAAGAAAATTAATTTTCACTCTTGTTTTTTAGCTTCTCACGAAAATTACGCAACAAAATCAAAGAAACAGCGACAAGAAGAATGCTGTTGGAGTGCTAAATTTATTGGCTCTGAGGAGATTTATTTCGTATTTAAATTTAATGGAGAGCAAGAGTAATGGAAATTCATATGACAAGAGTTTATTCAACTTATAATATAACAAGTAGTCTAATAGATACTGCGTTAGCTTACTAGACGTTAGATCACGGTTCAAACTCTAGGTCAGACCTCTCCAACAAAACGAAATTTGAATATTTCCTCGGAAACTGCCTTTAAGCTCAATTCTGACAAAAACTCTGAAACTAAATAAAATTGCCAGGAAAGATTTGCACAAAAATCTGTCGTTCGAAGTCGCCTTCAAAGTGTGGCGGGACCCAACTCATGTATAAAATTAACACACACAACATAAGTGTTGTGAGAAGCTACGTAGCTATCCTCACTGAAGGCTTGTAATGAGCAATTATGTATGCATGTATGTATGCGTATTAAGATGAGAGCTTATCCATCAATTAAACACGAACTTGTCCACGTTACTCTAGAGTGTTGAAAGCCAAATTATTTAGGTGGAATAGAATTCAGACATCAGATGCTTTGACTGATGGCGCATCGAGATCCCTGTGTGTGTTCGAATTTTTAATGTACTACGCTGTGCCTGGGAATCCAAATGCTTCCATTCTGGCTTAAATATCTGTCATGTCACAGTGCTTTTTCAACACTGTAACAGGCTTTCAATTATATCCGATTAAGTTTAAAATCTTGGTCAATGTTAGTTTTGATTGTAAATTTAAGAAAATCTAGGGATCGTTTTCTATTCAGATACCTCCAGACAATAACACGTAAGTACAGCGAAGATCTTTTCCCGTCACTAAACAATCTGATCTGCCGTGCTATTGAGTACTTCTGGCAACACCATATGCATACTGACCACCCCATCTGTTGGCAACTGCATATTCTGTCTGAAATGACTCCGAATATTATTTAAATCTGAATACATATACATTAATAGAGGAAGGACGACAAAGTATTACCAATCGAAGTAAGAAGAAGTAGGAGCAACAATAAACCTTTTCCCCATTAGATGCCAAAGCTTTTATAAATTTAAGGGATTTCAGTCTTGCACAATATTCAAAATTCTGTAAGCATCCTGATTCCAAACTCCCACAGGAACTATACATACATGAACAACTATTGCCATAAAAAGGTTAGGCAGCAGCCGCTTTTTGAGAACAAGTAGAGGTTAAGGCTGTCATATATTACTTGAATCTGCTGCATTAGATGCTAGTGCAGTCTGCTGTTTCAAAGCTCAGTACTATTTAATGTCATCACACACTCTTAACCCTCCTGAATCAAAATCAACGTGGGTTTCTAATTTACAATTAAGGGACTAATGACCCATCCAAGGAGTGCCCTGATATTTACCGCCTCCTAGAGTAGACAACATTGACAACAAACCTTAAAGAAAAAGCAGAGAGTGTCAGCTCTTTGGAAAGCGTAGAGTAGCAAGCAAAAAGTGTCTCAACACAACACCCAATACAACCACACAATCTATTTTCGCAGAGACAACAGTAGATTGAAATTTTTTTGTGACGTGCGCACGCTTATCCAGAAAGTGTAGCAAGTTATGTTGCCAATAAAATGAAAAATTTCGTTGAAAAACCAAAAGTATGCCATGACAACCTTTTTAAAATGTTTTTTAAAATTTAAATTTCCATACTTTAAAAACCACACAACTATTCTATGGCAGCGTATTGGATTCTAATAAAAAAATTGAATAAAACCAAAACCTCAAAGAAAATGAAACTCTTGAAAGTAAATCTCTTTGAAATAATACCAAAAGACTTGAGTGTTATTCTGTGTTAAGCAAATCTTTAATCCAAACCATGTTATCCAACTGTTTTGCATATTTCCAAAGAAAAACGAAAATTAAACAAAAGCAAAAGCAAAATAGAGAAAGATTTTTTGGTAAAATATGCTTCCATTTGCTTAAATGTTAATTTAATTTCAAGTTTTATTAGAATTTTCCTTCTGTATATACACTGTCGGACAAAATAAAGTGCGGTTTGAAATATTTTTTGTTTTTTGATTAAAGCATGTGTTTATTGCTTTCAAATGTTTATAAATTATAGTTTAATTTTTAATTCGGTTAATATTTTATCTAAAAAGTATCTTAACATTGAATTCTTTCTTTATATTTTCTATTTATAATAGAAACTATATGGCACATAAGGAATTTCAAGTGACAAAATAAAGTAACACTTCACTAGAAAATATTATAAATAATTAAATAACTTCAAAACTTAGTAAGAAGTTGCTCCTCCTTTGTTAATTATGACATCTCTTAATCTTTTCGGCATACTTAGCACGAGGTTCTTCAAAGTACTTGTAGGAATTGCCCTCCATTCACTTTGCAGTTTTTCCCAAAATGTTTGAATATTTGTTCTGGACTCCATCAGGATTTTGTCATCTGAGGTAGCCCAAAGATGCTCTATGGGGTTTAAATCAGGGCTTTGAGCAGGCCATTCAAATTTTTCAACATTATTTTCTTCAAAATATGTTTTAGCGATCGTACTTGTATTCTTGGGGTCGTTGTCTTGTTGAAAGATAAACCCCCCAAGCCCATTTCCTCCTAACTGCTGTAAAGATTTTCTTCCAAAATATTTACATAGTGCTCTCCAGTCATTTTGGAATCAATTTTAACTACCAATTTTCTACCTACTCCTGAAGACGAAACACATCCCCACACCATGAGGCAGCCTCCACCATGTTTTCCAGTCTGGATAAGGTTTTTCGATTTAAGCCTTTGTGCTGGTTCACAGCACACTCTTTTTCGAGTTTTGCAATTTTTTAGTTCATATTTTGACTCGTATGTCCAAATAATTTTGTTCCAAAAACATTCAGACATATTTATGTAAATATTTATTTATTTAAGTAACTTTATGTAAATATTTATTTATGTAAATATTTATGGTGGAGGCAGCCTCATGGTGTGGGGATGTGTTTCGTCTTCAGGAGTAGGTAGACTCGTTAAAATTGATTCCAAAATGACTGGAGAGCACTATGTAAATATTTTGGAAGAAAATCTTTACAGCAGTTAGGAGGAAATGGGCTTGGGGGGTTTATCTTTCAACAAGACAACGACCCCAAGAACACAAGTAAGATCGCTAAAATATATTTTGAAGAAAATAATGTTGAAAAATTTGAATGGCCTGCTCAAAGCCCTGATTTAAACCCCATAGAGCATCTTTGGGCTACCTCAGATGACAAAATCCTGATGGAGTCCAGAACAAATATTCAAACATTTTGGGAAAAACTGCAAAGTGAATGGAGGGCAATTCCTACAAGTACTTTGAAGAACCTTGCGCTAAGTATGCCGAAAAGATTAAGAGATGTCATAATTAACAAAGGAGGAACAACTTCGTACTAAATTTTGAAGTTATTTAATTATTTATAATATTTTCTAGTGAAGTGTTACTTTATTTTGTCACTTGAAATTCCTTATGTGCCATATAGTTTCTATTATAAATAGAAAATATAAAGAAAGAATTCAATGTTAAGATACTTTTTAGATAAAATATTAACCGAATTAAAAATTAAACTATAATTTATAAACATTTGAAAGCAATAAACACATGCTTTAATCAAAAAACAAAAAATATTTCAAACCGCACTTTATTTTGTCCGACAGTGTACATTCGTTGTATGATTGTTAATGTCTGGTATGGAGTTTTAACAATTTTCCTGTAGTAGAAGCGTACGAGTAGGGCAAGAAGGTGTAGCTGTTGTTGCCTTTTTTTATTCACTTTTAGAACTTAGCTCATAAATATTCATAACAAAATTCCCTTTTAACATAACAAACTATGATATGTGATTGGTTTTTACTTGTTATTTTTTTGTTTGTGTTTATAATAATATAATAGACTTACAGGGTATTTGTAAATAGGATATAATTTTTAAAAGTATGTCTTATATCCTGCTATTTACCAACCATTTTATTCAATACTCACTTCGTAATATTGTACATATATACATACATAATTGGTCACTACAACCATTCAGTCAGGATTGCGACCTAGTTTCTCACACCACTTATGTTGTGTGTGTTAATTTTATACATGAGTGGCGGGACCTACAGTTTAAAGTTGACTCCAAACGACAGATTTTTTGAGAAACTTTTCATAGCAATTTGATTTACTATCAGAATTTTTGCCAGAAATCTGATGAGAGGAAAGACTCCGAAAAAATATTTTTTCATATTTGGTTTAGTTGGAAATGTCTGACCTGGGGTCTGAACCTAGACCTCACGTCTAATAAGCCAACTTACTACCTACTAGACTACGGTGACTTCTATTTTGATTTATTCATACATACATAATTGGTCGTTACAACACTTTAGTCAGGATTACGACCTAGTTTCTCATACCACTTATGTTGTGTATGTTAATTTTATACACGAAGAAATCTGCTGAGAGGAAGTCGCCGAAGAAATATTTTTTTCATATTTCGGTTAATTGGAGATGCCTGGCCTGGGGTTTGAACAGAGGCTTCACGTCTAATGAGCCAACACACTACGTACTAGAGCACGGCGATTTCAATTTTATTTATCAATCAATTTTTTATTTATTTATTATCCTTAAGTTCCTTTCTCTTAAAAAAAGGTTCAACTTCTCAAAATAATCAATACGGTACTACAGTATAATACATCTCTGTTCTTCTCGTTTAACCTTAATTTTAGTTTATATTTAATTATAGTTTATACAAGTTACTTTTAAGATTTGTTATTTAACAACCAAAAATTAATTGCGTTCTTTAGAAATATATATTATTTGTGTGGATATTTAGAATGTTGTTTTCATTAAATCTCGTTTTAAGTGGTTAAGGTTTAATAATCAATAAACTCAGTAACTTTAGATTAGAACAAGAGAGACGAAATCATTTTTTAGTATTAAATTTACAAAGAAATAAAAGATGTAATCCCATGGAAAATACAAAATGGATTAAAACTCCTACATCATATTGTTTTTCACATTTATTAGTGTTTTGTATATGCCCCTAACTTCCACTAGCTGCATAAAAACCACCAACTCAATTGCAAAATCCTTTCATATGACCATTAATCGGAAAGAAAACCATGGAAACAAAAATAAACCTAAACAAAACCTATCACAAAAAAAAAAAACTTAAACCAACAACAATATCGATTCTGTTTTTCCATAGAATTAAATTGTGAAAACACACACGCAAATATGTGCTTAAAAATTTTATACTTTATCCACCCTCATATATACACCAATCAACCAAATGAATCAGTTTTACTCACATTCATTCCATATAAATAAGAAATGATACAAATACAAAAATTCAACAATAATAACAACAAATTTGCTTTTATCTATTTCGGCCATTATTTGTTATACCGTTTATTGCCTTCTTTCATCTTTTTAATTTGAAATTTGGTTTATTTGGTCTTGAAGAAGCTTAAGAAGAGAAATTTGCTTCATTTTTTCTTTTCAAGATACATATATACATACACAATTGATCATTCCAACTGTTCAGTCAGGTTTAAAACCTAGCTTTTCATACCACATTTGTTGTGTGTGTTCATTTTATACATGACGGGCGGAATCTACAGTTTAAAGTTGACTCCGAACGACAGATATTCTGAGAAACTTTTTCATGACAATTTGATTTTCTCTCAGAGTTCAGAAATCTGTTGAGAGGAAATAGCCGAAGGAATATTTTATCATACTTTCGATTTGTTGGAGATGTCTGGCCTGAAATTTGAACAGTGGGCTCACGTCTAATAAGCCAACAGGCCACCTACTAGACTACGATGACACCATTATAACTTTAGTTAAATTAAAGTGTATGCTGCTTGGCTAAGGCTGATCGCAAAATACGATTTTTTTGTTTGTTTTTTTTTTTTTTTGCATATTCTGAAAGGTGTTTTGCTGCAGAATATTAACGTCAACAAATGTTGCTTATGGAGGGTAACATCAAAATTCAAAAAAAAAATCGCCTTCTGTTCATCCACTTTTAAAGAGGACACTTTTTTCTTAAACAATTTTATAGAAAATTTTAATAAATAAATAAAAGGCATGCCTGATCATCATTGTAGTAACGTGACGTATACGCAATATTGTATTGTATTGTACAAAATAACAATATTACTTATACGCTATACGTACATATGCAATGTTGTTAAATGCTATGTATGTCAGTTTTTAACAAAAAAAATCATATAATTTTATAATTTTTTTTTATAATAAATTAAATTATTTAAAAAATAATAGAAAAGTAAAATCACCAAAAAAAGCAAATGGGAGCTGGCCATTGTGTGCACCAGCAACTGAAAATATTATACTGACATACGGCAGTCTAATTTTACCCACACAGTCTGAACACCAGTTTTATCAACACATCCATCTATTTTATAAAGGCCATCAGCAATTAATCCGAAAATGAGAGCGTTTGTGAAAGTGTTGTTGAAGTCGTCGTAGTCTTGTAGGTAGCAGAGGTCAGCAATGAGTATTCAAAACGATGAGTAGATTCGAATCATACTCATAATTTCTGATACTTATACACGCATTCATACTTATTTTAATGTCATACTCAGACTACTCATACTCAAAGTTTGAAATACTCATGGTACTCATACTTAACAATACGCATGATGTTATTGATTTAGGCTCTCCATGACTCATCGTATACACGAATCAAAAAATAAGTATGATTGGCGTACGAACACTACAATACTCATAAGATGGTTGTGTGTTTGCTCTGCTTGCTGTCTTTGCCTTTTTCTTTATTCTTTTTTGTAAATGCAACAACAACTAAAACTGTAAATTTTGATGAATGATTCGAATCACTCGAATCATTTATGAGTATTATAAGTATTTTTCTAAATTTATGAATCTGAATGAGTAGGCGTATGAATCAAACATATTTTGAATGTTATGAGTTTAATGTCAACATTGTACGCATACTTATTGCAACTTGTTTTATATTTTATTGCAACAATGTTTTACTGAGTACGAATGAATCAGAGTAGTTGGATTTCAATACTGACTCACTCATACTCAAAATTTCATGAGTACTTATGAGTAGCGAGAAAACGATTCATTGCTGATCTCTGGTAGGTAGGTGGTAAGTTATTGGACAAGAGCCCGTGGTTCTAACCCCGATTCACACATCATCAAACAAATGTAATGTTAAGAAAATATATCTTTCGGCGAACTTCTTCTAACAGTCATTTGGCAAAAACTCTGAGGTTAAAATAAAAAGTGCCATGAAAAATTTCTCAAAAATCTGTCGTTCGGAGTCCACATTAAGCTGTAGATTCCACCACTCATGTATAAAATTAATACACACAACACGAATTGTGTGTGAAGCTAGGTTTTAATCCTGAGGATTATAATGACTAAATAAGTAAGCATTTGTGAAAGAGTAATCATTAGACTACATTTACTTGGGTTTTCGATTCCTGCTGACGTCTGTTAAACTAGCCGGAAATTGTGTGGTAGGACTTACACGTTACATCTTGATAACTGCTAATGATATTGAGAGAAGAAAAAGTTAACTTGGAAATGACGAAATGCAAAATTTCATGAAATATTCATCATTAAAAATATTTTACCGCATTCGAAATCATGTCAATTTTAATTTTCTCTAAAAACTAACAAACATTTTTTCTTTTCTGTGATAAAAGAAAAATGGTACTTTTCAGAACCGTAGAATATTTAAAAAAAAGAGATCAGATTTTATTCAAACTGAAACTGGATTGAATTTGTACAAAAACAGTCACTAGGCTAATGAATGCATATATTAACCTATGTATGCTCATTTTCATCTCCGTGGGTACGTCAATAAGCAAAATTGCCTTATTTGAGGCTCAGAAAATCCATGCGTGGTTATACTAAAGTCAATGCACCCATTACGAGTGACAGTTTGGTGCGGATTGTGGAGCGGAGGCATCATTGGCCAATATTTCTTTGAATATGAGGACGGCGCAACCATACCGGATAACGGAGATACCTATCGCCCCACGATAACCGATTTTTTTGTACCCGCTCTTCATGGTATTGCTGTGAACGATGTTTGGTTTCAACAGGACTGTGCAACTTGCCACACATCTCATGCCACAATCGATTTATTGCGTCAAACGTTTGATGGCCATTTAATTCGTCGAAATGGTGATTTCAATTGGCTTGATTGATTGGTGATTGACTTGACAACGTAGGACTATTTTCTGTTGGGCGCTGTTTAAGAAAAGTGTTATGCCGACAAACCAGAGATAATTGAGCATTTAATACGACTCCATATACTCAAAAAGTGCCCGAAAATTGGTTTGATCGAATAAATTACAGTAAGGGCAGCTCCGGCAGCCATATGAATGAAAAAAATTAATTTCATTTTGGTTTTATAGCTTTTTTAAATTTAAACTTTTAAATCACCCACCCTATTAATATTCCAGCAGCATAGAAAACCAATAAAATTTTAAGTAAAACAGAATAATATGACGAGAATATGACCAGAATCTGGTGTATAGAACACCCACAGGATAATTGAAAATAAGTGCTGGTAAAAGGCAAAATCAAATAAAAATGAAAATGAATAACAAAAAGAGAAATAAAATGATTATATTGTGTTGAAAGACAAAACAACGTGAAGCAAATAACAATTGAAATAAAATACGAGAGTAGGTAAACGAAGACTGCAAAATACACTACCCAATAGCACACCTTTCAGTCAGGACTACGATTTAGTTTTTCATACCACATCTGTTTTGTGTGGTAATTTTATACAAGAGTGCCGAGACCTACAGTTTAAAGTCGACTCCGATAGACACATTTTTGGGAAACTTTTCATGGCAACTTTATTTACTCTCAGACCTTTTGCCAGAAATTTGCTGAGAATAAGTAGCCAGAGAAATATTTGTTTCATATTTCATTTTGTTCGAGGTGCCTTACCCAGAGTTTGAACCTTGGCGGCCTCATGTCTAGTAAGCCAACACACTCCCTACTGAACTACGGCAACTTCACATAAGTTGCTATGAAAAAACTTAATAAATCTGAAATAAAATTTGAGAAAATTAAAGAAATGTTACAAACATCTTTATGAACCTAACCTACCTAAAGCTAAGCCCTCACAAACCACTTCCAGAAATATTGAATTTTATTTTAAATCCGCCAACTCAACTCAGCTCAGATCTCTGGTTCTGTCCTATTCTATTGTTTTCAGTTGTCATAACCACACACAATAATCTCCTTTGGCGATATTAACTCCACTGTAGTTGTAGCTGCAGCAGTAATTGTACGTAAGTAGTAGTAATAGTAGTAGTCAGCGTATAAATTAATTGAAACTGTCATTTTATTATTCCATCTCTGCATCTAGTTATTCTGGCAAAAAGGCAATGTATATCGCTGTGTGTATGTGTAAGTGTTTATTAGAGTCAGTAGATGCTTAAAAGGACTTATGAGCACAGCATAAAAGAATCCTGCTGTAGGACATAATAGAATAGAAATAAACTGGCATAATTTAATTTACAAATCAAATTCAACTGTACCGAGGAAAAAGTGGATTAAAAAACGAATTAAAATGATGAAATGGATTACATCTACGGAAGTAATAAAAGTAATAGTTTTAGCAAGGAGTCTGACTAATACCTGCAATATGACAACCAATACATTCTCACAGGGGGTGTTGGCTCTAGACAACGATTTCTTCTTCTCCAGTAAACAGGTAAAAATGTGTAGGGTATAGCGGTTAGGAACCTCACTCTCACTACGTTTTCCCATGAAATTGTCTTCTCATGATGTTGTTGGTTTATTCTGCGTAAATGACTTGCAGAGGCTTCAGGGTGAAATATGTAAGGCAGGAATAAAGCCCCTTATCTTTTTCAAAATTCTATATAAGAATGTTGGGAAGTTCATTCAATTTCAACTGTATTCGAGGTGTTTTCGATCATCAAGTTAACAGAACAGCACATAATTTGTCAGCGCAAGTATAGTCTCAGCCTTCAGGAATGGTATAGTGTGGTACTATACAGAACATATTGTAACGTCTGGGAATCTTGTGGGGCCATGAGTTAACCCTCTCTTTGAACTCTTTTTGTTTCTTATCAATCGAGGAAAGAGAAGAGCTCTGACTACCCCCATGTCATTTTGGCCCAGGCTCGGCTGCAACAGCATGGAATGGGTACTCAATTTGGTTACAGAATCAACAATATTTGGATTTTGATAGGAATTATGCTCTAAGAGACAAGATTAGCTTCGGTTAGGATCTCTAATTTTGAGAATTTCATTTGTGATATAAATCGGATGACTCTGTTCAATTTTTTCAGTCGTATTTCTTTCATTCCTTTCAAAAATTGTTTTCTTTTCTCGTCATTTTTTTAATGATATGATGTTTGTAACACATGGGTTCCGGGACATAGAGACATTCCAGGTAACTGCAGAGCGGATGAACTGACCAGAAGGGTCACAATCGTCAAACTCTCTAATTAACTTTGGATATTGAGGTTCCCTTTGGGTACCTGCAAGCTTATAATTGACAATGTAATCGTGGAACAGATTACACGGACACGGGCGCACAAAATCTGACCAAGTCTGAATAGAATGCGCGTGTCAGCTCTGCTTAAACTCCAGAGAAATAAGCTCAGCACTGTTTTTGGGTTTAATACAGGGCATTGCATTATAGGAACGCATGCGAGGCGTATTGGTCTTGCACATCTAGCAAATGATTTCTATACAGCAATGGAGATGGAGAGGAGGATGAGACCGTTCTTCAGCTACTGTGTACATGGTCGGAGGAGAAAGAGGCACCTGGTTGCCTACTGAGAGGATCGCCACATCTACCTACCTACCTACTTTGCAGCCTAAACCAACTTCTATTAGAACCTGGAATGGTTTGTTTTCTAACAAACCGCATCAAACACTTTTCTACGCCAGCAGTAATTTATAAGAGAAAAAGCGAAGCAGAGTCGAATTGGTTGAAGGAAGATACCTGGAGTTAGTACAGCATTAGTTTCATATCGTGGTTCCAGTATGATATCCGAGGAATACAAAGAAACTAATTGTTTATGATGAAAAAATTAATCGTCCATTATGCAGGCATTAAGTTCAGTTGTTTTGACTTCTTAAATTCGGTTGATTTTTTCAAATCTAACTCTGCTCAGCAGCAGTTTGACGTTACTATTGTAGTTACCATAACGGTTTTCTCGCATGGCTTTAAATTGCTCTCTTATGTTCATTATGGTTTTGTTATTAAATGGATTTGATTAAGGCCATGAGAGGAAACCATCTTGGTAACTACAATACTAACTTAACTGACGATTTGTTTTTTCAAGAAAATTTTCATACACGGTCTTTTCGTATGCACTTCTATTGCAAAATGAACTGTAGTCATCCCATTTGCTGTAAATACTATTTAATGTGCATTAACAGTTTATTTTTATTCCTTTCCCTTATTAGGTACGATTATTATTCATCTAGAGGGGGCACCATCTAAGCTTCATAGGATATTCATTCACGTTGTGCTTTCTGAGAGATTAGAACATATACTGGATGAATTATTTGAAGCGAATTGAAGTTTAAAACCATGAATTAAGTTACCATTCATCTTCTTTCGAATTCAAACTTGTATTGCAAGTGGTTTGTAGTTAAGCACTTTAAACATTACACCTTGCCAACAATTGAAATTTAAGTTCATGGCTTCCTGTTTTAAATGTTTGTTTCAAAAAAAAAAATTCGAAACTTCACAACTAAAAGCCTAAAATACTACTTAATTTCAGTATGTTCTGTTACGAATTTCCCTGCAAGGCAGCTCTTAACACCTCTATAAGCCCCATCTATAAGCCCCTACTCGTCTCATTTATATTTGTTTTCTTTGATAAAGTAAACGAAATATTTTTTATCAGAAAAAGATGTAAATTTTATTCCACAACACGTTTCAGTTTTTTGTAGTTTCGGTTTTTTCTGCCGGCTTGCATTTGATTTCATTTGAATAAAATGAACTGAAAAATAAGAAAACAAAATTAAAAAGTTTTCATTTCAATTATTTTTAAAGAGACTGAAAAACTTTAAATCTCTGTTTTAAATATGCTGTCTTTATATCGAGAATGTAAGACATAAAACACTCAATGGAATTATTGCAGATTCAAGGAGTTGTACATACCCATAGAATGTATGAAATTGTAACACATTTTCAAGGTATACACACATGTACATATAAAAGAATGATATTTGAAACATATTTTAAGGAATATATTCTAAATATATTATTTAAAGGACAGTTTTTCCAGAGAGTTGTAGAAGAAAGAAAATGTTCTTCAGCATATTTTAAGTTGGTTTTTCTCCCCTTTTCTTATTTGATTTTATATTCATGAGCATTTTATAAGTGTGAACGAGTACGTTTGCGTGTCCATCCATATATCTTATTGAATTTAAAAATAATCTTCACTTGTTTCTCAACTATTTACAGCTTTGCTAAGTTAATTTGCAGTGCTGTTAAGTTGTTTCAACTAATTTTGTATTTTTATGACTGCAAAATATTAATTTTTTGCCTTTTACTAATAATATCATGGTTGTTGTCTTGGTTAATAAGGATCCATTGTTTCGACTTGTTGACTTCAGCAACGACTGGTATTAAGTTTTCGCATTACTGTACATATATGTGGGATTGGGAATTAACGGACGTAGTACTAAAAGTGGACGGAGATACTAATTAATGCGACACTATGTTTTATTACTAAAGCGGACATACAGACTGATACAACTTTGAGTACGAAGGACTCGTTGAATTGCGACGAATAGACAACGAACATTTTTTGACTGACTTGACAAGCCCTGACAGTTGAAAACCTGATGCCAAACAGTGACTACTCACTTTTAACTTCTTATACTTTGTAATTCTTTTTACTTAAAATAAACATCATCAAATGTTAGCATTATATTAAATAAACTTAAATAATAAAATTAAAATACAAATAATAAACTTAACGTGGTTTCATTAAAAACCCACATATATGTTTGTGTTTAACTATGGATCTATAATCGTAAGTATGGATGTGTTTGACGATAAATAAATGCGTTCAAATGTACCGTTACTTAAAGACAAACGGTATAAGCATGTAGAAAACGGATGCGGAAATGTCAAGATGACAAGATGAGTGTACATTTATTTATTTATTTAAATGAAAAAATAAAAGAACAATAAAAAAGAGAAGAATATTAAAAAGGAAAATGAAAAAATAAGAAAGATGAACACTTCCTTTACCTTTTATAGTTAAGTTAAGAAGAAGTTGTAAAGTTAACACTTTGAAAAATATTGAGAAAAATGTCATGTGCAGAGATATTGAATTAAAATTTTCACTATAAAGAATGAGAAATTTTAAGGGCGAAAAGTCCATAAAGAAATATCAACTAAACTTTACAAATCAAATATTTAATCAAACTTTTTTCAAGCAGACTTTATTTTTCTGTTTAATTTTTCTCTTTTTCACATATGGTTAAGTTAAAAATATTGTGACTTCTTTGCAAAAAATGTTCAACAGCAACTTCATTTACTTTTTCCATGGCTCATAGCAGAGACGATAAAACATATTGGGAGATGTGTATACCTAGTGGTAGTCAACGACCTTAAGATTTGGAAGATAACGAAAAAGCGTAATCCATATTTAATAAGTTTTAAGAGCAGATGAGGCCTGAAATTCGTAAGGTTAATAGTGATATACCCATAATGCTGAAAAGTTGAGTAATGAAACTGTAGCCAATTGGCTAACTACGCCCGCAGAGATAGCTTTATTCGTCAAGAAATCCATTTATTTAAAACATCAGGACTCAGATCATTCTTGCCACCTTTAATACAAAAAAGTTGTATGATTTACTTGCTAAACTTTAACAATTTTAGAATTCTGAATTTAATTTCATCAAGCCATAAAGGCTTAAAGATTCTGATGCTGAATCAGTTCTGTTTCCATACTCTCTTCTTTTTAATTATGTCCCATTTTGCAATCAAATAAGATCAAATTATTCCCTATATTTTAAAAATGTTTAGAGTCTAACATCTCTACCACATTCATTATCCATTTTAATACTGAGTATCCATAATAGATTTTTCCTTCGACTATAAACAGCCTACATCTTTCTGTGTTTGAAATATTTTATTTTATTTCGTTTATTTTATTTAAATTTATTTTTATTTTCAGTTTTTCCTAAGTCCTTCCTTTCCGTTTCCGTTTTTAGGTTTAAACACCATCAACTACACAGCAATAGCAGCTGCTGTCACGACTGACCAGTGACCACAATTTATTGTATTTTTTTTTATCCTGTGCACCTGCATTATTTTTCTATTGTTTTGTTGCAGGTTATTTTTAGTTTTATGGCCATATGGTGTGGTTAAGAAAGGCAAAAGTTGTTGTCTTAAATTGTTAGAAACGGCCGAAATAATGCAAGAAATAATGGGGGAAACAACACAAATAAATACAGTTTGACTAACCCATTATACTTGCCACATAAATAATTGAAATAATGTGGATTCTTTAAATATACGTAATTAAACAATGTTTTATAAATGTGGTAAAAACAAGCAAATTTAATCGAAAATATTTTCAAATGCTTTGCTTTAACAGTAGATGACTCAACAGCATGTTAATAACAGAAATGTTAGTTTATATACAGAGAAGTCAAAACTAAAGCTAATGAGTTGAAAATCCATAACTTTTGCATTCAAATTCACATTTTATTTGCTATATTATTGGGAAAAATAATTCTAAAGGCCTTCATGCATGTAGAGTTATTGGACAAAGTTGTTAACAACAATACTGTTCATTAAAGATTGAAACGGATGACGAGCAAGTCATGTTTCGTGGTACAGACTGTAAGAAACTACAAAAGCTTCAATGATTATAGAATTTATCCATTATGAAAGTATTTTATTTTCTCTTTTTTATTGTTTATTTACCTCCTTTTAGTTAACTTGAAGATGGGTATTGCTTAACACATCCAAGCTCATGTAATCGGCTTATGAACTTCAGCTACAGCCTCTATTACAGATCACACACTGATGATGAAAATATCCAAAATAAGGTTAAATACCAATTTATCTTCATTGTCTTCCACTACTTCCTTTAATAAACATGGTCATGAAGTGGATTACAATGTATGACACACCATTACTTAAATTAAGGCCTTTTCTGAAGTCGTAAAATATTATAGGAGACCACCATTCCAGTGAATATTATGTTGACTTTTTTGATTTTCCGCCACTTTGCTGTCTTCTAATTTTTTTCTCGTTTCTTTTCTATCTTCCCATATTACGATGTTCTTTTTTTGTTTAGAAATCCAATTCCTATTAAAGTTTACAGAAATTACTGGGTATGATCAGTTCCCAATTGCCGAAAATATTTAGCAATTTAATACATCGCTTTGAGGATCTGCTTCACCTCATTTCTTCACGTGAGAGTCAGCTTTCTCCTCCGCTATTACTCCTCTATACTGACACGAATGGTTTGTGCAGTTGACCTCATACAAATTCCTTCCGATATTTTTACTGTATAGTCCCTTAAACTGTCTCAGTGTATAGTTAATATGGGTAAAATATCTGTTATTTAATCTTCTGGTTTATTGAACACTTTTCAACATATCTGTTGCAATATGTTATCGGAAAAATAATCGAAAATTAGTAACCAGCCATGGGGACAGTTTATGGAGTTTACTTTCTTTAATAAGTTTTATGACTTTTTCTTGTGCCCAATAAAGTGCTTAGATATTGTGTTAAGCAAAAATGTATGTGGCCTCTAACAATTTCCATCTTTAATGTTCTTGTGTCCCATTTTTTACTTATGAAGACAGTTTTTGTATTTAACATTCACAGATTTTAACCCCAGTGTAATCACCTAAAGACCCTCGTTATCATATACCATAACCTATCATATGCAAATCTTTTAAGTAATAAAAACTACTGTGATATCATCAATTAACTCCTTAGTTGTTGCTTTAGCGGCTCATCTTATTTAATCTTATTTAATGCTCAACAAAAGTGGAAGGACTCGAAGGACTATCACCACACTTGGGACCCTGTTAGATAAATAAATAAAACGATTTGAAGTAGATACTCTACTATAAGTTCTTATATCACAGGATTAAAGTAGACAGAGAATGGTCCAATGATGAGCTTTCAGTTCAAAAAGGTAGGTCAGCGGTATTTCCAAATTGTCTGTTAAAGATTTTCACGGTAAAGTTCAAGTGAAGTGGCGCAGTACATAAAAAGGAACGTATTGCACTTCTCTATCTTCTATTCTCTCTCCCAAGCTTAATACAATTTTATAATGGAGTTTCTGCTGCTTGTTTTCAGCATTAATTTCTTTTACTCTAGTCTGTTAAAAATTAGGAAAGATATTATAAGAATATTTCTTAGAATTTATTCACTTAAAATAATTTTAATTAAAAATTCCAAAATGGTACGCATAATAAAATGGCAGTCTCATGAACTCAACATGAATTTAAATATGAAATAATGAAAGTGTAGCCATTATCTAAAGGACGCTGCTTTAATACAGCACACTTTTCAAATAAAAATCTGATGACATTACCACAATAGAGTTTCTCTGAATAGGCCCTTTCAGTTTATGCGAAGCATTCCATCACATAATAAGAATAGCAAGTGAATTATGTTATGTTATGTTAGCGTAGACAAAGACTATTCAAGTAATTCATACGCCTTATAATATCGTACATAATAGAGTATATTTTTCTTCCCTTTCTCCTTATTAATCGGTCTTCTGTTTTAAGCAGAGTCTAAGCATATCATTAACAATGACTGACATGTTTATTTCTTTCTAATGCTGTTGCTTTCGTCACGTTACGAATTACGTTCACGAATTTGCATAAAACTTTACAAGACAATGGTTTCTCTCTTTCGCGTTTTTCATAAACAAATGGGGAAAGAGTATTTCTTGTACTTCTTATATGCATATATGTATGTATACCGTTATTATTAAAATTTACAAAAATGTATGTCTGTATGAGTAGATGACAAATTTAAATTCAAAAAACTTGTTGTCCAATCCCTTATGACCCCTTTTCATATTTTTCTTTTAGCGCGTTAACAATACATTGTAAAAAAGTCCCCTTGACCATTTCGCACTCATTCCCAGTCCCATTTATTTGGACAATGTAACTGTAGTGGTATTAGTGTAAATAGTACTTGAGATAGCCATTCAAAATATTTGTATTAAACTGTCTCAACAAAATGACATTTTTACTGAAAGTCTTAAAGAAAACCCGAACGAAAAGAAAAATAAGAATGTAAATGGAAAGAAACCCTGTGATCAAAATAAACTTTAAACGTTCCTGATGGTAGTTGCAATGATTACATGAAGAAAATTTAAGACAAAGTTTTTGGCCAAGGCAACAGCAAAAAACGAAATGTAGCTTCTGGAGACAAAAGAAGAAAGATTTTTATATTTGTTTGTAATGCAAGCGAAACTATTCCGTACTCTCCACTTGTTATGCACACACAGTTCCTAGTAGATCCATCACCGGAAACATATCAATTTGTTTGAGTTTCATTACTTTCTTGCAAGAACAACAATATAAAAAAATAAAACTTTTGTTCCTCAATGTTCTTGAGCAAAGAGTTTCAAAAGTATACGTAAAGGAATTGTATATTCCCCTGTTGGAAAAGAATACAACTCGAGCTGTTTGGTAGCATCAAATACTTGAGTCTCATTCTGAATTCTAAAATCGAATGGAGCTTCATGTGATGAGTTTAAGTTTCTTATGCTTTATTCTTATAAATGGTGAGTTTGCTCAGTAAACGTTTCTTAAGAAGGCTGTTATTACGGTAGTTTGGACAAAGTTAGCAGATCATATGCTTTCCTCATATAAGATCTTCTCGACTTACTGCGATCGAGAATTATACCAAAAAATTTATTTTAAGCTGCATCTATTAGGCTTAGCGCTTCAGAAATGTAGCGTGTAAGGAGATTTTTTCCATTACCCCTCTTGGGAGTATAAGGCTTGCACAAAGCATTTCCGGTTGATTGCTGTTATTTTTGCATCTTCATATGTAAGCTTCCATTGTCCAACAACTTGCAGTATCGAACGTATCCAGGTGTTCCTTGGTCGGCTACTGCTTCTTGAGCCTTGTGGATTCCATTACAGTACCCTTTCTGAGAATATAGCCGATGCATCTCCATTTCCATTTATTTTCGTTATTATGGGTTCCTCGTATGTAAGGTTCCAGAGATCCAATTTGGTAATGTTGTTAGGCCAGAATATTTTGCATATGATTCTGAGGCAATTGTTGATGAATACCTGTAGTTTTTGCGTGATGGTGTTCGATACTAACTAGGTTTCACTTCCATGCAACACGGTCGATTTTACATATGCGTTGAATGTTCTGAGCATGGTTCGTGTGGATATTCGTGATCTTCTCCATATTGGCTGTAGTCGTCCGAATGCCGTTCTCGCTTTATTGAACCTGTTGATTATGTCTGTTTCTGCACCGCCATTTGTTGTCACTATGCTGCCTAAATAGCAGAAATTATCTACGTATTTAGCTGGTTCGCGTGATGTAGTCGGTGTCTACCTAAATCGCCTTTAAAAAATGTTTTTTGGATTCCATCTGTTTCTGTTATAATCCATGCAGATATTCAAAGTTTCTATATAAGTTCCACTAGTTTTTGTAAAAGATGTAAACAATCAGGAGAATTGGAGTTTCAGAGTGTTTTTTCTGAAATCATTTTTGTTAACTTTTTCAAGAAGATAGGCAAACCCGTTTTAAACATTCCTAAACCTTCGTGATAATTCACACTTATTGTCAGCGTAGTCAAGCGTATTAAGTGAGGTGCCTTAATTAAAAAATGTAACGCAGTGTCCTAGAGCAATCCCTGCTGCTGCTTTCGTCTCTGGCAAACAAAGCGTTTCTGGAGAAAATGGCCCGCTTATTGGTTTTTAGTTTTGTTTTTCAGCAACTTTCTATTATTTTTTAATGAATTCATTACTTTACATGTCTGCCTTTTTCTATTGCTTTTGAAGTTGATGTAATTTGTGTCATAAAACACACAAACGTTGGAACTACTTCCACTTCTAATATTCTATTTTCTATGAAGAATCGATTTTCTTTTCTATACACTATGCAACAGAGAAAGTATAGTCAGAGAAAGTATCACACATAATATAGAAAAAAGTTTAAGAGTTTAGGGAACGATAAAGACTTGGTCGTTGATTACCGTTTAAGTTTTTCTTAAATTTCTTGAAGGCAAAAATGAGAAACTAATTTACTCCTCATACTCTATTAATTGTACTGTGGTGAAATGTTGTACAGGGGTTAAAGCATTGGAGAGATATTATAGAATTAAAGGAGAAAGAAAATTACTCGCAAGCGATCTCCTTAATGAGATGCTCTACTATTATAATTGGTTAAAGGTATGGGAGTTCGTATGGATCAACTAAATTTGCTTCCGTGCTTAAGAATAAACCCAAGAGTATCGACTGAAAGTTGAACATTTAAATTGTCTACAAAAAACTTAATGTTTTGCAATTTTTAGAAAGTATTCCTACTGAATCATTTCAAAGTCTTGTTGAAGTCTGAATATATTTTATTTTTATTTTAGTGACAGCCACAGATTTTAATTAATATTGTTACGAAAATGAAAAAGTTCTAGATACTGGCGTTTTTACATCGTTTAACATTAAAATTATAAACAAAAGCTACAAAAACAAAACAATGAACTTGTCTACAAGTTTATATAACAACAAACACCAGCATAAAAACAAATGGTAAACAAGTAAACAAAAGTATACCAACAACGCTACAATAACAAACGTAAACAACGATGTTTACATTTATAAAGATTTCGAAAAGCCGAAGTCATGCACGTTCGCCATTCATCAGACTGTTTACTTTGCCATATAAAAGGCAAGGCAAAGCAGGCGACTGAGTTAATTTAGTAAATTTTCAGTCAGGCTTGTGTGAAAATGGGGTGTGTTTGACAAGAGTAATAGTGGTTTGAAGATCTTCGTTACAAAGATTATTCGAAAAATTGTATAGTAATTGTTATTGTTCATGTAAACAGAGGAATAACAAACAAAATAATTGTTGTTGTTTACATAATTGTGCGAATAATAATTTTTTAATAAATTAATTTTAATTAAAACTAAACACAGATTTATTTTTATTTTATTTGCACTTTACGAGCTCATATTTTAAACGTATTTAAGAATGTAACTATACACTGGAGATCCCACTGTGCAGCATAAACGAGGGATAAATGTGTGTTTCTCTGTAAAAGTTTATTACTTCGGCGTAAATTATCAGTTGCAATTTCTGCTATTTTTTTCTTTTTTGCAGCAAATGATTGAAAAATTTAGTCCCTTCTTACTTTAATAGAGTTTTGGTTCTTTAAGCGAATTGTGAGCAGCTTAGAAAATGGTGTTCACAATAAAGGTAGACAGTAAACATTGGAAATATTTTTATTATTCATTTAAGTAGCATAGATGCGTCGAAAGGCAGCTCTTCCATCCATTATTCTACCATACTTGTTTCAGCTTCACTAATAAATTTTTCTTAGCAAAACAATTGATTGGTGTACTGTAGCAAGTCCTATGTTGGACGAAATATATCGTAACCTTGAAACATCGAAAACAGATTAAAATATATTCCTGTAATACATAATTCCATTTTCCATTTTTAAATGTTTTTAGAATTTTTACTCCATTTACCAAAATTAAGTGTTCAACTTATTCTGAATAAGGACTGCCATTGGTATTGCAATCAAAATTATGAAAGAAAGTAAAAAGATGTAATCAACAGTTTACTTACAAAGCGTCAGGGAGGCAAAATCGTAATTGAAAAATAAAAATCAATCAATTATTGAAAGAGTTTTTAATACTTTAGTTTACGAACTCACTTGTGAGTTTTATTAACAATTCAACATTCGAGAAAATGGAGCATATTTTGGTGAAATATAGATTGTAGTTTTGAGTTGGACCTAATATAGGTAGGCTTAAAACTAAGGTCGACTATACGCATACATACATAATTTATCATTACAACGCTTCAGTCAGGACTATGGGCTAGCTTCTCTCACCACTTATGTTGTGTGTGTTAATTTTATACATGAGTAGCTGGACCAACAGTTTTAAGTCGACTCCGAAGGATACGTTTTTTTTTTTTGAGAAACTTTCATGACAATAAAAGATGAATCGCTTACTCATATGTTGCATGTAGTATGATCATTTAAACCATTAAATTATTTGCAAAAGAAACACGTTGCTACTCTTTATATTATATATGTATGTATACAGCGTATGCATGTAAACAGCAGCATTTCTTTAACAGCATAATTGTAAGTGTTCATGCACATGCAATCACTTGAGATTCAATTCAAATCAAATCAAATCAAATAAATCCAATTTTATTCAAAATATCATTTGACAAACAAAAAAAAACAAACGAAAAAAAAGAAAGAATAGTAGAGATGAGAATATTTGAAGCTATAAAGTTAACGAGTTCATTTTAACTCCATTTTTTTCGCATTTTCATTGCAACGAAATAAGATTTCAATCAAACTGATGATGGTGTTGTAACAAACAAAAAACAAAAAATGGCAGAAAATTCCAGACTTCACATACGTTCACATACGCATACACAGCCATGTAAAAATTTCGAAACTGGAGTATAAAAAGTGTTAGAAAATCTGGTGCAAAAAATATGTTTGCGCGCGAGAAGAAGCGAACGAAATATGGCTGAAGAGTATTTCGTTTTCACAGATGAATACTTTTACATACACAGACGGAAGCTTCATAATATGTGCTAAGCACTTACATATATTTAAATATTTTGTTATGTGAATATGTATGTGTGTATGAATATATGATTGTTTGTATGTATTTTTTAGCACGAATGCATATATATGGTCAAGTGAAATATTCGAAATGAATTTTTTATTTCATTCATTTAGCACAACTTGCGATGAGTTGTAAGTTGTTCTACAATATATGGAAACATACAGTAGGTTCCCAAAAAGAGAGAAAAAGTTTTGCAGTTTTTTTAAGAAGAATTCAATAAATGTTTGGAATTGTTCTTGTAGCATGTGTATGAAGGAATCAGAAAAAAGAAACATAGAAAAACGTCCACTTTAATTGCATTGGCTTGAGGGCGCAAAAAGAAATGCAGCACTTCGCTCATATGGAAATAAATAATACAAGCTAAACCTCTAACAAAAAATAATAACATTTTCAGTTTGTAACACAACATATCTATCAGAATGCCAAACATACATACATACATACATATGTACGTAATTGGTCATTACAACCCTTTAGTCAGGATTACGACCTAGTTTCTAATACCACTTATGTTGTGTGCGTTAATTTTTATACATGAGTAGGGGGACCTACAGTTTAAAGTCGACTTCGAACGACAGATTTTTGAGTAACTTTTCATGGCAATTTTATTTTCTTTCAGAAGTTTCGCCAGAAATCAGCCGAGAGGAAGTCGTCGAAAAAATATTTTTTCTATTTCGTTTAGTTGGAGCTGCCTGACCTGGGATTTGAACTGAGGTCTTAAGTATAATAAGGCAACACACTATCTACTAGACCACGGCGACTGCCAAACAGAATGCCAAACAACCCACTCAAATGGTGAAAAGGCACAATTTCCCTAAAAATCAAACAAAATTGATAAAGAACTGGAGGAGGACAAAGTGGAAATAAATTGTCTTAATAAGACATCATAGGAATCAATTGAAGAAAGCCAAAATGGAAAAAAATTTTCTTTTTATATTTCATTTCAAAGGTTTTTATTTTGTAACAAAGCTTCCTGAATGTAACCGGATCTCCTGGTGCCTTAGGAGTACTATTTGAAGGGCTGTTTCGTGATATGGTCAAGAGGTTTTCTTATGGTATGGCCGAGCAATTTTAATTTGGAGAAATGTATATTCCGTTTTGAAAGGATTTTAGAAGTTCGGTTCGATAAAAAACTGGTTAACAAATTTTTAAAGCTGCTCAATTTTGTATGTGAACGATTTTTCGATTATAAGTATCGAAAAAGCCCGAATTTTATATGAGTTTCTTACATTGCCAAGCTTACTTATCTTAGCACATGCTTGCTTTGCTTTGCACACTCTGTTCCTCCTAACATCTTTACTTCCTACGAATTTGGAAAGCAAACTGTTTAGGTAGTCACCGCAGTTTAGTAGGTATTGGTAGGTGTTGGCTTATTAGACGTAAAGCCAGGATTCGTTGTCGGGTCATAGTATTAATCATTAGAACAAAAAAACTATGTTTAATATGAATTTAGGGATGTAAAGGCTGTGTAAGGCAAAGTCATTAAAATAAGCTCTACCATGACTTGCCCGTAATAGCAAGCGTATAAAGTATGTCTCCACAGACGGAAGCAAAACAGCGATCGATAGTATTTAGCTTATCTGAATGGGAGTTAAAGATACAACATAGAATTTTCTTAATTGAATTTGGCTACACACTGATTGACCCGCTAACAAGCCAAGCTAGTGGCTAAACTGTCAGCCGCATGCATACATAATTGACCATTACAACCCTTCAGTCAGAATTACGACCGAATTTTCTCACACAACATATGTTGTGTGTGTTAAGTTTATATATGAGTGGCGGGACTTACAGTTTAAAGTCGATTCCGAAGCACAGATTTTTGAGAACCTTTTTCATGGTAGGTTTATTTACTGTCAGAGCCGAAGAAATATTTTTTTATATTTCGTTTTGATGCCTGACCTGGGATACGAACCCGGGCTTTACGTCGTATAAGCCAACACACTACCTACTAGACTACGGTGACTTTTTATTAACACTCTTACCAAATTCGTTTATTTATTTTTGTTACATTTTGTAGAATCAAGTAAATATTCCTAAACAATATCAAAATATTCATAGCAATGGCTGGTTAACATTACGTATGAGTAATATTTCTCCACAGCATATTCAACATAAAATACTCATACGTCATGTTGTCCATGAAATTTTAAAATTGAAATATTTTCAATAAATAAGTAGCACAAGAGAATATTTTATTGGGCTTTTAATTTGTTAACGATAATAAAAATACCATTAAAATAGACAATGAGAGATTTGAAATTTTTAATAAAAATTATGCCTTAACTTCGCAAAAGACCTGTATGCGATCTACATACATACATACATAATTGGTCACTACAACCCTTCAGTCAGGATTACGACCTAGTTTCTCGCAAGTATGCAATCTAACTTAGTCCAAAAAAGTGTTCTGTGTTATATCAGTGACTTAAGATTAAGTGATTAAGAGATGTTAAGGATGACAGTGAATATACTGACATTCAAGTTTTAATGTTGGTTATGGTTGACATTATGCGCCATCGGCTGATAATGTTGTGCTTACCTAGACAGCACCATACCGGGTTTTTTGAATATATATTCATGGCAATTTTATTTTTACTCTCAGAGTTTTTGCCAGAAATCTGCTGAGAGGTAGTAGCCGAAGAAATATTTTTTCATATTTCATTTTGTTAGAGATGTCTGACCTAGAGTTTGATCCGTGGCTTCGCACACTACCTACTAGACTACGGCAACAACTGGCAGTTACGGCAACTAAACTAAGCAACCATTCCTACAAAAATATTTGGATTATTTAAAAACCAAATACAATGCAAATATAAATGGAAACATGTGGAATTCAATTTAAAGATTGAACAAGGAAATCGCAGAATTTCTTTCCATAAAATATTGTGTTAATAGAATAAGAATTTTTTTTTAATTCTTTATGTTTTCAATATGTTGTATAAAATGATACAACTATGATTTTAGACAGAATTAATAAATGTTTTCCCAAGTATTCATTTTGAGCCTTAACTTCCTTATTTTGTACTACACCATATGGCTTTTAAATCGCTTTGAAATTAATTTCGTTGGAATGTTACAAAAATAAATTAATTATACATTTGGGCAATTCACACGACTTTGTACCGTGTATGTTGTATTGAATACACTTTTTGCTTGTGAACGCTGAATGTTATGTTATGTATTGTGTATTTCGTATTTCAAACGTCAAAAAGCGGTAAAAAGAAGAATAACATTATTAATAATTTGATTTTCAAACAGCAAAACGAAAAATATTGCGGAAAAAAGTAAATTAAATAATTATCTTTGCGGTAAATGTTATTTTGAAATGTTAATTCTTGACTCAAGTTGCATAGAAAATATTTTGTTTTTTATAGAGGTATAGAACTTTAAGTTGGCATTACTTTTCAAGATGGTGACCGATTTAACAGCTGTCAAGTGATTTATTCTCAGTTCGGTTTGGCAATTTATCACGAATAGACTCACGCCTGAACAACGCTTGCAAATAGTGCAATTTTATTTCGAAAATAATGGTTCTGTGCGGAAAACGTATCGCGCACTACGTCCATTTTATCGTCGACAAAATCGTCCATCAGAGCAGTTAATTCGATTAACCATGGAACGTTTTCGCACCACGTTTACTCTTATTGATCACTCGCATCCCCAGAGACGCTGTACGGTGCGTACAGAAGAAGCTATTGCTGCTGTAGAGTCCATGCGAATGAGTCCATCCGCCATCGAGCACAGGAATTGGATCTGTGTCCATCCACTTTATGGAAGTAAGGCGTAGATTCTTCGAATGGGCCCAAAACGAGATTACCGTTGTTCCCGATTTTCATAAGCAAATTTTGTTTAGCGATGAAGCGCACTTCTGGTTGAATGGCTACGTCAACAAACAAAACTGCCGCATTTGGAGTGAAGGTAATCCTCAAGTGTATGTGGAAACACCGTTACATCCAGAAAACGCTTTATGGGCTGGTGGAATCATTGGTCCGTACTTTTTCAAAAACGATGGTGGCCAGAACGTTACAGTCAATGGTGATCGGTGTAGAGCCATGATTACTAACTTTTTCATTCCTGAATTGAATAACCATGATGTCCAGGAGATGTGGTTTCAACAAGGCGGCGCAATATGTCACACAGCTCGTGCCACAATAGATTTATTGAAAGACACCTTTGGTGACCGCCTAAGTTCACGTTTTGGACCTGTGAATTGGCCTCCAAGATCTTGTGATTTAACACCGCTAGACTACTTTCTGTGGGGCTATGTAAAGTCATTGGTCTATGCGGTAAAGCCACAAACGCTTGACCATTTGGAAGACAACATTCGCCGTATTATTGCCGATATACGACCACAAATATTGGAAAAAGTCATCGAAAATTGGACGTCCAGATTGGACTACATCCGCGCCAGCCGTGGCGGTCATATGCCAGAAATCATATTTAAAATGTAATGCCACAAGATTATCTTTCGGATAAATAGAATTCATGTCAATTGAATAATCCATCGTTGTTTTATTGCAACTTAAAGTTCTATACCTCTATAAAAAACACCCTTTATTTATTTTGGCCATTAACTTGCTTATTTTGTACTCCATCATATGGTTTCTAAATTGCTTTGAAATTAATTTCATTACTCTGTATTGAAATGTTCCAAAAATAAATGAATTATACATTTGGGCAATTCACACGTCGTTGTATCGTTTATGTTGTATTGAATACTTTTGGTTGTTTGTGAACGCTGAATGTTATGTTGTTTTGTGTATTTCGTATTCCAAACGTCAAAAAGCGGTAAGAGGAAGAATAAAATTATTAATAATTCGATTTTCAAGCAGCAAAATGAAAAATATTACGGAAAAAAGTAAATTAATTAATTTTCTGTTCAATAAATATAATTTTGAAATGTTAATTGTTGACTCAAGTTACATAGAAAATATTTTGTATTTTTATTCTTCTTCTTGATTACTGGCATTTACATAAACTGATAGCACGAAACCAATACAATTTTTAAAAACATATGATGTGTATAAGTGTATCGGATTTTTATATGAAAATTATCAACAACAAGCATACACTGTTTTATATTCGTCCAACAATACAATGAATACAACAATACAAGGGCTTGTGTGAATTGCCCAATTGTGCATAATTCTTTGCATGAAATTCTCTATCAATTTTATGTATTATTAACGTTTCCATTACAAATATTCATCACTGGGTCAGTTTGATTTCAAATCATTCGTTTTTTAATGAAATTATTTCTGCAGCAAATTATGTTTTTAATAAATGACAAAGAACTCTTCGTTTTAAATGCATGCACCAAATGCCAATGAGCGTATCCTTTGGTACTCTTTCTCTGTTAGCAATTGGAAATGAACTAAATTTGGTTCAAATACTCTTTTTCTAACTTTTTCTAAGTTTTTTTTTCCATTTCACCCATTGGAAAACATTCGCTTTTTTGCAAATACACGCACCGCAAAATTCAAATACGAACACTAATCAATTGAGTTTTTTATTCTCTTTTGCCAACAACTAAATTGGAACACTTAACTCTTCTTCGTTCATTGACATTATATCGTTTGGAAACATGTTTGAATTAACTTCGTGCTGGTGTAGTTGAATACAAGTAAAGGCGACATTTCAGTCGTGAACATTCTAACTTTTAACGTAAAAATTTTTAATAAAATTTTTATTACAAATTGTAATCATTTTTTTTTACTTAAATAGGACTCAACATTGATATAAAACATCTCAAATACTCACCTTAACTAAACAGATTTTTTATAAATTATGGCTGGCTGTGTGCAGCTCTTGCGCTGACTAACTTCTTCCTCTAATCTGATTTTGGTGGAACTTGGTCAGTACAGATACTGCGTTCATCCGTGGCATCACAACGGGCCGCTATGCGCGCTCAAGTGAGCTTTTTGATATCAGAGCTACCATTCCGACCTAACCTAATCTAACCTATGGCTAGTTGTAGTGACTAGAGTGTACATCAGGTTCGAATTATAAAAAAAATATGCCAAAAAGTCATCCTCCCTCCATAATAATAATAGTGAACAAGATCCTCTTGATACACAAAAACGGATAACATCATAACAAATATAAAAAATACGTCAGGTAATGACAATCCTCAGCAGATTTCCAGCAAAAACTTTCTGAGTACATAAAAAATTGCCATGAAAACTTTTCCAAGAATCTGTTCGGAGTCTTCTTTAAACTGTAGGTCCCGCCACTAATGCGTACGATTAACACACACAACATA
This sequence comes from Sarcophaga subvicina, assembly GCA_936449025.2. NCBI lineage: Eukaryota > Metazoa > Arthropoda > Insecta > Diptera > Sarcophagidae > Sarcophaga > Sarcophaga subvicina. The sequence goes on from OW388084.2 coordinate 30,839,423, forward strand.
AGTGATGTGAGAAACTATGTCGTAATCCTGACTTAAGGGTTGTACTGACAAAAAATTTATGTACATATGTATAGTGTTTAAATTTAACTAAGCTACATTATGTTGGCCTAATCTCTGCCTCCTGATTTCATTTCTATTCACAGATCTTCGAACACAGCTTTGATATTGAAAACCTTTTTTTTACTCAAGTTCTCGTGATGTTTCTCTATAATTTACTTACAGATTGTTTTATCCAAACGTAACGTATGTGTGCTAATTTCTGAAGAGTTTAACACGTATCAAGCCAGAATGCCTAGTCGATATGCTGAAGTAAAAAGAATCTCAATATTCTGCAAAGGCAATTGATACTTTAGTCTTCCTTTATTCAAGCTCCTATTTAAGTCGGAATTGCTTTGAGTGCATTTCATTTTTACGGATTTAAGGATTTTTAAGATTTTAAGGATTTCTGGCGTTGCTGTCAAATTGCAAACATTGTGAGCGAATCCACAAACACATGTGTGTTAATTTTATACATGAGTGGCTGGACCTAAGTTTAAAGCTGACTCCGAAGGACAGTTTTTATTTTGAGAAACATTTCATAACATTTTTTTATTTACGCTCATAAATTCATGCCAGAAATCGGCGGAGAGGAAGTCGCCAAAGAAATATTTTTTTTATATTTCGTGTGGTTGGAGTTGTCAGACCTGAGTTTTGTAACGAGGCTTTACGTCAAATTAGCCAACACACTGCCTACAGTGACCAAGTGGCTTCCTGGATGAAGATTGTAACAGCATAATTAAAAAAATTCAACAACCTTGGTCATGGCGACCATATGGTAGGTGACTGGAGTTACTTATTAGAATAGTAATGAATTTTCTTGCATCAAATTATGTACTGTCCATCAATGCCTGCGATCGACTTACAGAAGATGCCGATTTTGGCAAAAAAAATCATCTTTTCAGATGAAGCTCATTTTGATCTTGGCGGGTATGTAAACAAGCAAAATTGTCGCATTTCGCACGCGTACATTGAAAAGCCGACGCACCTAAAACGAGTCACTGTTTGATGCGGATTTTGGTCCAAAGGCATAATTAGGCCCTTTTTCTTCGAAAATGAGCAAGGAGTGGCCGTTACAGTCAATGGCGATCGTTACCGGGCCATGTTGAACGAATTTTTGTTTACAAAAATTGAAGAGGAGGATATTGGCAACATTTAGTTTCAACAGGACGGCGCTACGTGCCACATAGCCGAAGCTACACTGGATGTTTTGCGCCCTGTTTTTGAAGATCGCATTATCAGCCGCAGAGCTGATGTCGTTTGGCCACCTCGGAGCTGCGATTTGATACCGTTGGACTATTATTTGTGGGGTGCCGTCAAAGATAAGTGTTACGCCGACAAGCCAGAGACAATTGACGCTTTAAACGACAATATTCGTGAAGCCATTGGTGAAATACAGCTGCACACAATCGATAATGTGCTAAATAATTGGACCGATCGTGTAGGCTACTGCATGGCCAGCCGAGGCAGCCATTTGAATGAAATTATTTTCCATTATTAACCGGAAGGATTGTACTTTCAAATAAAAAAGATTCAGCAGTTTTTTTTTAAAGCGTTTTCAGAAAAAAAAGTTATTTGGCGGACCCTTTACATTAATTTATGAAATATATGGCCTTGCATAGGGTACACTACTTAAGAAATGCAATTCCAACTCCAACTTTTATTTTATATTTTTTATATCTCTACGTTTTTAATTTTAAGGAAATAATTAGAAATATCAAAGGAACTTTCATTTTAATTGGCTGTTGACTAACTTTAAAGTAGTTTTGTTTTTAATCAATTCATGCAATCATTCGCTTATAAATTATTGACGATAATTTAACAGAAAGGAAAAAAATTGAAAACTTTTGAAAACATTAAAAAATTAGCACACAGAGAAAAAGCTTGCGACGAGAATTAATATTGTACATGGCAATTGATAATTAATCAAATCCTTCTCATTTAATGTAATAAATTACACCATATGATTGACAAATTAGTTGAAGAATTAAATTAGTTGGAAATGTTAAAACAAGTTTTAAAAAACAATTTTTATTCAAAAGCTTGGCACATATTTCACCATGTTTCAGGTACTTTTCATAAAAATTCCTACAATTTATTGAATTTATCTGTGCTTGTTTTTCAAAGATCGAAGTGTTGTTAAAACCCACTTTTTTATTTCCAAGTAAAGTTTGCCTCAGAAATACTGTATATATGACATGAATTCAACATACAAATATTTGTATCACATGCATGAGTGAAGCCGGCAACGAAAATATTGTTAAACAGCATGCATGCAGGCACTGATGTGTTTACGTTTGCATATGCAAGCAAAGCCCATAAAAACTCACAGATATTGTTGTCATATGTATGTATACATATGATTTCGCCCGTGTGAGTGTCATATTTTTATTTACATTTGTAGTTATATATATATATATATATATATATTGTTATGTTATACATGACCTATACATATGAGTACATGTGTACAATTTGTAAAGTGAATGTATTTGTAAAAACCTTTTGTAGTTATTTGTTGCAGCCACATGTGAATATTAAGTTGGTACAGATTCTTTAAAGTATGATGAGTAAGTGTCTGAATCTTGATGCATAAATACTAACGTACTATGTACCTTTACATGCATACATAATCGATTATTATCAACCTTCAGTAAGGATTACAGCTTAGCTTCACACACCACTTATGTTGTGTGTTAATTTCATGCATGAGTGGCGGGACCTATAGTTTAAAGGCGACTCTGAATGTCGGTTTTTTGAGAAACTTTATGTGGCCATTATATTTGCTCTGTAAAGTTTCTCCCAAAAATCTGCTGAGAGGAAGTTGTAGAAGAAATATTTGTATCTTATTTCGTTTTGTTGAAGATGTCTGACCAGGAGTTTTGAACCATAGCAGTTTTGTTTTTCCACTATAGCAGATACAAGGGTGATAGATTGGCCATTTTTGGATTGCCTTTCAAACTGCATTCGGTTGTTATATTGAGTATAGCGATGAGGAACTTTATTAATTACATTCCTCAGTTAGACCATCTTTTAGTCTTTGTTATTCATTTTACACTCGCTGGAAGGAAAATTGCTACCAATGACCTTAAACATAATAAAGCCTCGGACTCTAAAGCAATACCAGTCGAAAATGTTGCATTTATTGATGAAGAAATTGAGTAGAAATTTAATACAATTTGCATAGTAAGTCTTAAATGGCTTAAGTTTATAAAATTTTCAAGCACTGTACAGCCAAAATGACATTCATCCGGAATCATTTGTCTCACTGGAATCACAATTTTTCCCGCGGAGCCACTTATAATGCTCTGGAAACAAAAAACAGTCACTATAGTCTAAACCCGGTGAATTGAGCGGATAACTACGCTAATCGTAAATTGTAAAAATCATTGATTCCTTGCTCACTGATGTTTGCAAGTTTTCTTCAAATCACATGGTAGTTAATGGCTGTCGAATACTAACAGATGGATACAAATTGTTTAAATTCCGGAAGGCCTCATCTAGTAAAAGCTAAACAGGAGGAGCGTTGTCTTTGTATACTGAAAAAATAATAGAACTGCATTGTTAATTGTCTCTCTATATCAACATAATCTTTGTTCGTGGTCTTTTCCTAGGTAAACAAGTATCGTCTGAAAACTGCATTTTCGGTTACATTTGGCATATTCTAGAGTCAAGTAATTTGAATTATTTACGTTAAAAAAATAGAAGAATAAATTATTTTAAACGGAAAAAAGAGCTTCTTTGTTCGCTTAAGGCGAAAGCGTTTAAAAATATGTGCCACTCGCTCTCTTCCATATTATAATAGCTAACATCTACAGTGGCTGCAGCATCACTATCACGAACTGTAACAATGTTCGTGTGCCAGTTTTAATTGCATGATAATATCCATACGACTAATACTCCTGAGCATTTTATTTCCTGTTTTATCAGCGATTTTATTGTCGTTGTCCCTGCTGTTATTCTGTTTGTTTTTTTCGCTTTTTTATGGCTTTCAAACGTTTAAAATTTGTATTTTGTTTCATTGTCTATGTTACAGGCAAGGATGGCAAGAGAAGAGAGATTATTTTATTTAGTGGTTTATGCATTAAACCAAATAACAAATGAATATTGTACTCAAACACAAACAAAACAAAACAAAGAAAAAAAACCTTTAGACAAAGCAACACTGAAGGCCTTCAAATAAATTACCACAACACTAAAAGGATAGTGTTAGAAGAATTAATTTTCTACTAAACTTGTACTGTTCTTTCCAATACCACTACAGTTGAATCATTCAAATATATTTTTGTGTTTCACTACTACTCAGCAATTGTGGCAACTTACAGTTACAGATTGTGCTGTATGTACAGTGGTAAACAAAATATATGAGACACACAACAATTTCAAAATATTCTTAAAATTTTATTTTCCTTGTGTTCAAATTGTCTGCATAAGCAATTATATAAAAATAGCAAAGGAACACTGTTTTTTTAGGAAATAAATGAAATGAAATGAAATGAAATGAAAGAAATAATAGGGACACTTGCATCGCCGCTTCATTGAATTTACAAAATTAATACAACCTTCAGGGCAAATAGTTGCTGAACTTCGTGAATTTTATTTCAAATTTTCAGCTTAATTTCAGGTTAAAGAAACTCTTTTTATTATTGAGGACTTTCCTGTGATAAACTACAATGTTTAACAACGCCAACTGAGAAGATGTTCTCCATTACGAATACTTGATTTTCCTTTAGCCACAACATTACGGTTCGAGTGGTAGAATTCATTGGAATCATTATACTGCCTAAATAGATACCTCACCCTAAAAGGGAAGTATATTGCTCTGTAGCAAATAGAGATGTTTGTTTGGTTAGTTTATGTGGTTTCCCCTCCATCGTGCGCAATTGAGAATTACACGATGGCTTTGCTATTGTGTGTTATTAGACGTTTAAATAAACCATAAATTTGTCCAGTGTTCCTTATGCATGAAACACTTCAATTTTTGTAGTATAGTACCAAAGGCTTAAAGATATAAGTTCAGCATCCTTTTGTATGTTTCTTATTGTGTGGTTTGAAATAGCAACACTTTATCTTTTCGATAACAGAAAGGTATCATAACTCGTTGCAGCCTAGTAGGTAATGTGTTGACTCATTTGACGCGAGGTCGTGGTTTAAACCTTATATCACACACATCGTTCAATATGAAATTTAAAAAAAAAATACTTCTTTGGCCACTTCCTCTCAGGAAATTTCTGGCATAAAAAGTTTCTCTAAATTCTGTCGTTCGGAGTCGACTTTAAACTGTAGGTCCTACCACTCATGTATAAAATTAACACACACAACATAATCGGTGCCAGAAGTTAGGTCGTATTCCTGCCTAATGGGTTGTAATGACCAATTAAATAGTATTAAAGTTTGAAAGGCGAATTGAAACTTTGTCAGTAGGTTTAAATATTTCAGGTTTTCATCCTCTATTGATCTAAGCAATTTTCCTGATAAACAAATATTTTGCTTTTATGTTTAAAACTGCATTTCTTTAGACTTAACAATCGGCTGATATTCGTTGAAAAATGTTTTTCAACAAGGAATTCTAATTATTCTCTCTCTCAATTATTATTTTTTATATTTTACATTTTATATACTGTTCCGTTTTCACCTTTTAAAAACGTCTAAAATATAAGTTCGTAGATTGCAAATAAAATAAAAATAAAATTGTGTTTAGTTTTAATTAAAATGCTTTTTTTTTATTCGCACAATTATGTGTGCCACTGTTGTACACTGTTGTAACAACAACAAATGCTTTGTTATCTATTCCTTTGTTTTTTACACCCTTTGCATAAACAATAACACTTACTAGGCAATTGTTCGACTGATCTTTATAACGGAGATCTTCAAACCACCATTACTCTCTTCCAACCCACCGCGTCTTCACACAAAACTGACTGAACTTTTACTGACTCAGTTGCCTGCTTTGTCTTGCCTTTTATATGGCAAAGTAAACAGTCTGATGAGTGTTCTAGAAAGCGAATATTCGTGGCTTCGTCTTCTCGAGATCTCTATAAATATAAACATCGCTCTTTTATTATTGTTGTTTGTGCATTTTGTTTGCATTTATTCTTGTAGTGCTTGTTGTTGCATTTTTGTTTACTTGTTTATCATTTTTTTATGCTGGTGTTTTGTTGGTAAATTTTTGTTTACTTGTTTTTGTTTTTGTATAATTTTAATGTTAAACGATGTAAAAGCAAAACACCAGTATCTAGATTTTTCCATTGTCGTAACAATATCAACGACACTTAATGAATGTTTTTCTATCACTGCTTCTATTTAGAGCATATCATTTGCCTACTTGTGAGAAAAACAGTATTTCTGTCAATAACAACTCAGTACATAACATTTTGGAACACGTTGTTGTGCCTATTATTTATCCTAACACTGTACTTGGTTTATCATTGTTATTTATTTTCTTTTTTTCGTTCCCTGCTTTTTTCTAGTTCCTCTTTAAAAATGACAAAGAGAGAGCGAAAAAGAGTTGAGTTTTATTGTATTTGTGTATTTGTAAATGGTACCCGTGTATAGATAATATTGTCTGTCTAAAATAAACTACAAATGTCTGCCTGTTTTTTAGCTTTTACTGTGTACGAGAGAGTGTGCGTTTTATGTGTGCGTGTTTATATGTTGTTTTGTTTATATTTATTGTGATATATGTCAGGTTTTTAACGCGATATTTTTATTTGCATGATAAGCCACCATTTTATTTTGTAGTCGACATATATTTCACTTCCGGTTAAAAAAAAGGCGGGACAAGAATATTTTTTTTTAATTACGAGATTAACGTTCGTTTTAAATGTTTAGTAAATATTTGAAACCATGTTCTATAGATGAAGAAAGAAATAAAATAAAAATTATTTAGAACCACGTCTAAACCATTTATTTTTGTGAGTTTATGCTTCTCTAGTTAAATTTCTTTATTTATTTAAAGGGAAACTCAATCAGAAAATTTTTGTTAATTTTGATTACCTTTATTGGTAATTACAGTTCAAAAATGAAAACTTCCCGGCACTAAGTACGATTAACTATTCAAAATTCGCAACAAAGGAGAAGAGAAAAGGCGCTGTACTTAAAATCTTAAGAACTTCAGTAAATTAGCATAATTAACCTATCATTTAGTTCATTCTCTCATTCCTTTTTCAAAGAATATTAATTTTAAAGACAGTCATCGCTTCATACTTTTTGGCTTGTATTTCATCGTTAAAGGTCCCAGACAATATGGTACTGAGCACTGATTATTTTAACTCTTTCTTCCGGAATGATCGTTTGCATTGGGCAGCAAAGAGCTGTTTAATATTTAATCATGATTACTCGCTGAATTCTTACATATAATATTAGTTACTGTCACAGCCATTCTATACTCTTTATTCATAATCTTATCACATTCGTTTATTTATTTTTGTTATATTTAATAGAATAAAATAAATATTTCTAAACGAAATCAAAATTTTTACGTCAACGGCTGGATAACATGACGTATGAGTAATATTTCTGTACAGCCTATTTAATATAAAATGCTCATACGTCATGGTGTCCATGAAATTCCATAATTGAAATATTTCCAATAAATAAGAAGCACAAGAGAATATTTTTTCGGTTTTGATTTCTTTGTACAACAATAAAAATAGAATTAAAATAGACCATGAGAGATTTGAAATTTTTAATAAAAATTATGCCTGAAACCCAAACAAAAGTCTTGTATGCGACCTAACTTAGTCTAAAAAAGTGTTCTGTTCAGTGACTTAAGATTAAGTGATGTTAAGTATGAAAGTGAAAACACTGACTTTCAAGTTTTAATGTTGGTTTATGGTCGACATTATGCGCATTCGGCTGATATTATTGTGCTTCGCTAGATGCACTATACCGGGTTTTTTAAATATATGTATAATGAGATTCAGAACTGTATATCGAGGTCAGTGTACATTAAAGTGGCATACTTTACAGTTTTTCTCAAATTCCTGGTTAGGAGTTTTTAGCCAACCCTACAGTTTGATTAAGGTATGATCCAGTTGACTAAATTTGAGTGAACAAAAGTTTTTGGCCTCAGGTTGACAAGTGGCTGAAAATTGTACGGCAGTTTAGGGAACAAGAAATCAAGGCGTAAATGTACTGTATTTTGCGTGCCCATAAGCTAATGTGTTCGCTGTGATCAATACATAACTAGATGAAGGCAAATCCTGTCCACTGTGTAGCCATAAAAGGTCAAATTTAACTGGTCTAGACAAATTTGGGATAATTAACCCATATGCCTTTTTCGAAAAAGTGAGTTTGAAACTCAATTATTTGCTCACTCCTTCATGGTCGTTTGTTCGAATTAGTAGTTTCGTAAGTGCGCCTATGTCCCCGTGTTCTGGAACCCACTTGGGGAACAGTTGTCTTGTTATCTGCTCAAGATATTGCCGACATTTCAGAACAATCTTCTTTGTGGTGTGTAACGCCTCAATAGATTTAAGGCGGCTTTACTATCAAGATTGAAGATATCATTTTTTGTGTAGCGGTCATTACATACATTATTTGAGCTTGAAATGTGCTCCAATAATCTCGTAGTTTAAGGAATAACCCAAGATTCAACTAATTCGGCAAGTTTTTGTGTGGTCTTCACTTGGCAGTAAATACTTGGTTGATGTTATTTGGACCGTTCAAGGTTGTAACTGGATGTTTATAATCTGAATATCAAGTAGACAGTATGAAGATCCAAATGAATCGTCTTAAAGACTTTGGCATAACTACAGCTTCATCTATATGAAAAACTTGCGGCAGCTTATATCGTGGCAACACTTTTAGGATAATGAATAATGCCGTACATTATTTAAATATAGGAGCATCCCTTACAATAATCGTCATCATTTCTCATTTTCTGTTTTGGGAATTTTATATTTGCATTGTCAGTAATATCCCCGTCTAGGTTTGTAGATTATTTATAACATTTAATCCGCCTCTTTCGCCGTCGTCTAGTAGGTAATGTCTTGGCTTATTAGACGTAAGACTGCGGTTCATACCCCATGTCAGATACTACAACGAAACGAAAAATGAAAAATTATTTCTCCTGTGACTTCCTCTCAGCAGATTTCTCTGCTCTGAGAGTAAACAAAAATGCCAAAAGTTTCTAAAAAAAATCTGTAGTTCGGAGTCGACTTTAAACTGTAGGTTCCACCGCTTGTGGATAAAATTAACGCAACACAATACAAGTGTTATGAGATCCTTGGTCGTAATCCTGACTGAAGTGTTGTAATGATCAATTATTTTATGATAATAATTTCTCTTTTCCTTTTAATTCCTTCCCTTATGGTCCTAGTGTTTACCATTATGTTACAGTGTTACATTGATGAAGTAAATTCTCTCTGATAAAAAGTCAGAAAAGTCTGACGTGATATAATTGAAAAAATCCATTATTTTGTCTCTCTTTTGTTTGTGGCATTTAATTCTCTTTTTTTAATCAGCCATCATTATAATGATGGTAATCAAGGAAACTATATTCAGCTGTCTTGTTTCATTTTCTAAAAATACTTATTCTTCTCCTTCATTCTATGCTTCGTGGCCGTTTGATGCACATGTCAACATCACCAACTTTTAAGTTAATTGTAGTGGCAGCAGTTTAACCCTAAAAGAAAAATGTTTGCATGCCACACCAACATTAAACGGTATCTATGTATAGTTCTGTTTCACTCACTCCTTGCACTATTTTCTGGGCTAAAAATGAAGGCATGGAAATCTGTTTGTATAAATTAATGTGTGTGTTAGCATCTACCAGTGTGAACTGAATGTTTACGGAGCGATTCAAAGAATCCTGAACTACTATTTCTGTAGATTTTTAAAATTAAGGTTTTTAAATTTAAAGTTACGTCACAACAGTATTTTCAAACTCTTTAAATATGTAAAAACCTCGTAACGCATCTAAAATTAAAAAACACTTAAAATTTACTGACTTTTTCTTCTTCTTAGAAGCATGTTTAAGTGGATACTTTCGCCAAAAACAACTGTTTTTTTAATATTTTATTCTAGAGTAAAATAAATAGTATGAAGATAATAATAGCCTCATACATACACCAACGACTTTTAAAGGGTGGGCCCTTTATAAGTTAAAATTTAAAAATGCAATAAAACATGAACGGTTTGAAATTCTGCCAACTTTATATTTTTGTTGTGAAGTACAATTGTTCCAGTTAGAAACGGAATCTTATTTTATTCACAGGGCTGCCGCAGCTAGCCTCACATTACCTCATTCGATTGGACCAATTTTCGTGTACTTTTTCGAGTGTATGGAGTCGTATCTCGGCAATGGCATCACGAATAATGCACTTCAAATATTCAATTGTCTCTGGTTTATCGGCATAGCAGTTTTCTTTAACGTCACCCCACAGAAAATAGTCCAACGGTGTCAAATCGCAGCTAATTAAACTGCCATCAAACGTTTGACGCAATAAATCGATTGTGGCATGAGATGTATGGCAAGTTGCACCATCATGTTGAAACTAAACTTGGTTCGCATCAATACCAAGAAGAGCGGGTACGCGAGTACAAAAAAAAGGTTATCATGGTGCGATAGGTGTCTCCATTGACCGTAATGACCACTGTCCTAATTTTCAAAGAAACGTGGACCAATCGTGCCTCCGCTCTACAAGTCACACCAATCAGTCATTCGTAATGAGTGCATTGGCTTCTGTAAGACCACGTGTGGGCTTTCTGAGTGCCAAATATGGCAATTTTACTTATTAACGTACCCACGAAGATGAAATTGAGCTTCACCCGAAAAAACAAAATCGACATCATCGTGCAGAGTCTCGTTGACCCAATGAATCCCAACGCTGCTCAAACATAAATCGATTCATTACGTTCGGTGGAGATAACATACTGAATTTTGTGACAGAATAAAATGACACAATTATTGCCAGATTCGAAGTAATCGATGATTCAAATTTCTACCGATAGATGGTCTCACCCTATACATTTTTCACACAGTTTTGCATTTTAAATGTGAAAAAAGAAAATTAAACAATTTTTTTTATTTTATGCTGAAACACAAGAAATTGCATGTTAATGATCAAAAGATTTTGTTTCTTTTACTGAGTATTCCTACGTGACACGTTGTTACTGAGGATGTTAAATTGAAATTTTGTTTAAAAGCTTAAAATTTTGAAAATTGTTGCAAGGAAACGGAAACACCAGTGCAATTACTTGTCCTTGTTATCGATTGGGTGGCAAAGACGGGCAATTACCTGTTTGTGCATTAAATCTGTTTTAATTTGCAAAATTAAAAATGTTGAGCAGATACAGAGATGAGATGAATAGGTATTAAGGATTATGCGTAGGTATATATAATGTACTGGGTGTTTTATAAAACATTTGTTCAGTTTAATAAATTTTTAGACATAAACTAACTAAGTATTCAGTTAGTTACGATGTCTTCGAATATTTATGTTTATAAATGTAACTGTAGAGAATTCCATCTGTTCATGGTTACAAAAGCCACAAGCAGTTTTTAGTTATAACGTGGGAGGTCCCAAAAATAGACGATAATTGCGGTCATTTATACAGCAATATTAAATGAGAATATTGCTTTCTTCACTTCAACTTCATGTTTCTCAACTTCAATGAGTTCTGCTATGAATATTAGTGTTGGGAAGTACGTGCAGTTTCAACAAAATTTCGTCAAGTTGTATATTTAAATTTTTAATTTATTTTGCGTTATTTATTTGCTTTATTACAAAAATGGAGGAAAAAATTTTTTTAATATCCGGAGTTTTTGTTTGCAAAGTATGCCGAGCCTTTTTCCCTATTTAAATAATTAAAACTAAAAGTTTCATATGTGTTGGGGAAAAAATGGAAAGTAAATTAGATTTTATAGTAAAAGTAAACTAAACCCACATGATGCACAACTTCAACTACAATTAAAACACATACTAAAGACAATGGACTTTATTTTTATTCAGGCATTTTGCTTATTTTTTAATTTTTATTTTTGGTTTTTGAAATAAAAATGATAAAAGTTTTTAATTTTAGTTCAACACAATTAACCTAGTACATATGTATGTACATCCATAATTGGTCATTACAACATTTCAGTCAGGATTACGACCTAAATTCTCACATCACTTATGTTATGTGTGTTAATTTTATCCATGAGTGGCGCAACCTACAGTTTAAAATCGACTCCAAATGACAGATTTTTGAGAAACTTTTCATGGCGCAATTTTTTTTACTCTCAGAGTTTTTAATAAGAAACGATTGTGTGCTCTGAGTTGTCATATAATAAGCTTAAGTTTACATAGATACATGGTCATTACTACCCTTCAGTCAGGATTACAACCTCACTTCACACGCTACTTATGTTGTGTGTGTTAATTTTATAAATGAGTGGCGACGAAACCTAAAGCTTAAAGTCAATTCCGGACGACAGATTTCTAAGAAACTTTTCATGGCAATTTTTTATTTATTCTGAGAGTTTTTGCTAGAAATCTGCTGAGACGAAGTCGCCGAAGAAATGTTTTTCATATTTTGTTTTGTTGGAGATTTCTAACCTGCTGTTTGAGCGCTGGCCCCACCTCTAATAAGCCAACACAGTACCTACTAGACTACACTGCACTAACTACGCACTCTAGTGCAACAATTTATGCCATTCATTCTCCAGACTGACATCATTTTTGGTGGTAACGGTGAAGCAAAGCTAAACAAAGTCACTGACTACGTTGAAAGTATAGTTCACGGCCGTAATCTGGAATGTCCCTATTTGTCGACAGCATATGGTTCGTGTTGTCGTCATTTACTGTCAGTCTTATCTTAATAGATTAACGTTCAATACCGTTAAAAGCAGCTGTAGCATCTCGCTTAGAACGCCCTATGATGTCAATGTCGTCAGCATCAGTGAGAGAGCAACACTGCCATATAAAACTATCTGAGTAGAGTTATCTTATCATCAGCTGTAGTTGTGTAGAATCATTTAATAACGGTTGTCTACTCAAAGAATCGTTCAGTGTTGCGGTGCCACAATATTTATTTCAAAGAGAATGAATTGACCGTATTACATACATACACACATGAGTGGCGAGACCTACAGTTTAACGTCGACTACGAACGACAGATTTTTGTGCAAATTTTCATGGCAATTTTATTTACTCACAAAGTGTTGGGAAAAATGGAATCTGGCGTCTTTCACTGTATTTATAGGGCTGTAGTCAGACCTATCTTGCCCTACGAACGCCTTGTATGGTGGGAGTCCCTAGATAGGGCAACTAACTTGAATCTGATACGACGAATACAAAGATCAGCCTGTGTTATTATTAGTAGTACCACAACTACGTTAGGTTAGGTTAGAGGACGTGTACTTGTCAATTAAGACAAGTACAGTACCTGGAGGTCATGGTGAATTTTAAATTACTCTCAGAGTTTTTGCCAGAAATCTGCTGAGAGGAAGTCGCCGAAGAAATACGTTTTGCATTTTGTTTTGATGTCTGGCCTGGGGTTTGAACCCTGGCTTTACGTCTAATAAGCCAACACACTACTTACTAGACTACGGCGACTTCAATTAACCCAGTATATATAATACAATTCTGACCATAAGGAGCCAGAAGAAATGTACTGAACATTGGGTTCAGAGCTAAGATCTATAATAATGATGAGGGCAGCTTACTCCCTTGTATTGACCCTTTGCCTTGACGAAATCCATTTCTGTGCTTGTAGATTGTAAATTTACCAAAAGAAACCTAATCTACTTCCCGTTTATCTCATCCGCCGTTAGGCTATTAAATGTTAACTTGATATCTATGAAAGTCACCATGACATATTACCGTTAGATAGATGCTTCTTATTTAAGTTTCCCCTACGATATGTGTGTTGATGTTGTGACAGTGTATTCGGAACTATTCTTAAGAGTAGTGGCATCCATAAATATAGTGTGGGAACTTTTTTGCGCCTTATGAATATAAAAAACTCCACTGTCTTTCTGCTTCAGTCTTAGGTATGTAATAATGTCATCGTACCCTAGAGTTTTATACGAAATACAACTGTATTTATCTAGAGCTGTACCGACTTTTGCACAATGTGAGTTACATCTCTATATTAGACTAAATCCTAATATGTTGAAAAATTTTCTTTTGTGGTCTGTAAAAATTTAATCAAATTAATCCCCTTTTCGCCTCTGACCACTGCTGATGTCAGCTCACCTTCTATTGCTCACATACGAGATATGTTAACATGACAATTTTAAAATTTTTAAAATATTTAATGTTTGAATGACACCGTCACAAACATTAATTGCCATGGTAATAACCACTTTAACACTTTTACTTATAAAATGTGGATAATTCGCTCAGTGTTGTTAACACTTTTTCTGAGCAAACATTTTTATATTTCTTTCCCCATTTAAATGAAATAATTTCAATCAAGTCTAGACGGAAGACATTAACTTGTCATATGCTGCAAGGCTTTCAGTATTTGTTTTACACAAGAAACAAAAAGAGAAAGAAAAAAATTTGACTGCCAAAATATTTATTATTTTTGTCTGAAATAAGTGTTAAAAATTGCCGCTGGTCACGCCATTGATATTTAAACGTAAAGAAATAAAAGGATAATCAATTCTTTATGCGTCTATTTAATAAATTTCAGTTTCTAAAAAAGCACTCAGTGGATACTGGCAAAATACTGTGGCATATGCTTTAAGTTACGAGGGCCAGTCTATAAGTTCGCAATGTTCAAATTTCTTAGAGCAACACAATAGATAAGGAACACGATTACACCTTAAGAATGGCTCTAGAGGGGCATCGTCAATCTGCAAGATAGCTATGTTGACCACGGATCACCGTCGTAATTCTCCAAGATCTGTAACACCTTGCACCAGAAGATTGTTGCGACTTGTAAGCTAGAACAGATTATTGAAGTTGTATTATTTCAAGAACGTGCGTTTTCATTCATCGTAAACGAAATGTGAAAAAATATTTCTTCGGCAACTTCCTGTCAAACAGAACTGAGGATAAATAAAAATTGCCATGAAGAAATTGCTTAAAAATCTGTCTTTCGGAGTCGACTTTAAACTGTAGATCTCGCCACTCATGTATGAAATTAACACACACAACATAAGTGGTGTGAGAAATTAGGTCGTAATCCACACTGAAGGATTGTAACGAACAATTATGTGTATATGTATGTATGTAATACGGTAAATTGATTCTGTTCGGAATAAATATTGTGGCACCCAAACATCGAACGATTCTTTGAGTAAACAAGCGTTTTTAAATGATTCTACACAACTACAGCTGATGATAAGATAACTCTACTCAGATAGTTTTGTATGGCAGTGTTGCTCTCCCACTGACGCTGATGACATTGACATCATAGGGCGTGCCAACCGAGATATTAAATGCTTTTAACGGCATTGAACGGAAGACTATTAAGATAAGACTGACAGTAAATGACGGCAACACGAAGTAAGTATACATATACATACATACATAATTGGACATTACAACTCTTGAGTCAGGATTACGACCTAGTTTCTCACACCACTTATGTTGTGTGTGTTAATTTCATACATGAGTGGTGGGCTCTACAGTTTAAAGTCGACTCCGAACGACAGATTTTTGTGAAACTTTTCATGGCAGTTTTTATTTACTCTTAGAGTTTTTGCCAGAAATCTGCTGAGAGAAGTAAGTATATGCTGTTGACAAATAGGTACATGGGTATATTGGATTCCATATTACGGCCGATATCTGTACTTTCACCGTAGTCAGTAACTTTGTTTAAAATGATGTCAGCCTGGAAAATGAATGTCATCAATTGCTGCACTAGACTACGTAGTTAGTGTAGTATAGTCTAGTAGGTATTGTGCTAGGTATTGCTCAAACCCCAAGTTAGAAATCTCCAACAAAACAAAATATGAAAAACATTTCCTCTGAGACTTCCTCTCACCACATTTCTGGCAAAATCTCTGTGAAAATATAAAAATTACCATGAAAAAAACTTCTCAAAACTCTATTGTGCGGAGTCGACTTTAAACTGTAGGTCCCACCACTCGTGTGTAAAATTAACACACACAACATAAGTGTGAGAAGCTAGGTCGGACTAGTTGAAGGGTTGTAATCAACATCTATGTATGTATGTTAACTTAAGCTGTTTATATGATAACTCAGACCACACAATTGTTTCTTATTAAAATCGATAATAAACAGAACACCAGCACAGTACTTCCTTAAATACTTTTAAAGGCAGTCTCTCTTTCGCTGCTTAAGATTTTACCCTAAAATGTTCGCAAACCATTAAAACAAAGACACGGAGAGGTAACCAACCATGAAAGGGAAATGAAATGACACACACTCACAAAGGTGATAAGGGTTTAAAAGTACCACAATGTAAATTTGTCTTGTCATGTCAAGTCATTTTTAATGTGAATGGATGCCACCGTATATTTAAAATTTAAATAAAAACAAAATAGATTTTCAAAAAGAAGTTATCGTGGCAGAAAGCAAAAATTATTTTAAAAAATTGGTTTAAATAGGAAGTGGCTGAAAAAAATCACTCCTCTGATAAATTGTTTTTTTTTTGGGTTTTTTAATCAAATAGCGTTGGAGTGCTAGAAAAAAATCAATTCCAGTTAATTATGTTCCTTATTCTGCTTATTAGTCTTGGCGTTCTCTCTCTCTCTCTCTGTTTTATATTTTTTCTTGTGGATTGCAATGCTTAAATATTCTCCTCTTTTTTATTGCTTTGCGCTGCATCTGAAATATTTTTCAAATAAATTTTTATATTTTTCTGTTCTGTTTTGTTTAAATAAATTCAATTTAATGGATTCTTAATTAAAAACACTGCCAATCAGAATTGACTGAACCGCAAACAAGCGTGCGGCAGCCAGCAAGCGGCATTCTACATCAGCGAAATCGAATGTGCTCTCATATACACAGCATAAGAGAATGCAGAGAATCGTAGATTTTCTCCACAAAAAACTGAAATATTCAGTTGGGACTTTCTTTAAACTCTGATCTCCTTATATACTTACATACATTTGCCGAAATTGAGGTTATAAGCATACATGAGCTTGTATTTATATTGAGAGGAATAAAGAGCCAGATATGTAGTCAGTACTTTGTACAAAACAATTAAGAGAGAAAAACCACAAACAACCAGAAAATAATTTTTTTTCTCTGCTTTTTTATGAAAAAATACTTCATTTCCCTCATGTTGATGTACGTCATGGCGAATGATGGCCATTTCTTAATATTTTTTAAAGGAATACATCCACAAATGAAACTGGCCAGTTCCCTTAGTAGCACGTTCGCCCACATCTTCAAACGTTTTGTCACCCAAAAACCGATGACATATGTTCTGAAGTGCAGAACACTCACATAAAAGATGTTGTATCGATTTCGTTTCTTCAACATTCTTCCAGCTTCTATAGTAAACTTGATGAGGCAGAGCGAACTTGTCAGCGAAACTGACAATAGCATTGTGTCCCTTAGAATTCCTGTTAGAGTGAATACCGTTCTTTAATCGAATTCAAGTAGTTCCTTGGTTATCCCGCTGTCCACTGCTGGAGACAGCAGTTTTGTAATTTGTCAACCAGGTATATTAGACCATGCATGGTTTGTTCAATTCCATGCTGCTTTTTCCAATTTGAAAAGTATTCTTGTATACAACTGCTCTATAGTCTGCTCCTCAGAAATCTCCAATCCTTTCCATGCTAGTTCATCTGCCTTTTTGTTTCATTCTATGCAGTAGTGTTCTGGAAGCCAGTAGCAGCGGATGTAGTGTCGACACATACGGTGTATAGAGCCCATGCAATTCCTGACGTCCTTTGATTAGACGAGATGGTATCCCACCACTATTTGATTAGTCCTTGACTATCCATGCATATGATAAAGTTTGAAGAAGGTAGGTCCACGGTTTCAATTATATGTGCAGCTTTTGCAATAGCAAAAATCTTCTTCTGAAATAGGCTATCTGTATAACCCCTTCAGTGACAGCATATTGGAATAGACCCGAGATCTAGTTCCATATACCATATTTTGAGTCATCGGTGGAGATCGTTATATTACCGTCACCAAGCCGCCCAATGTGGGACTGACTCTGCTGGGTTTTGGAGAAGGGGGTAGGTAAGTGGAGGTTTTAGGAAAAAGAAGCGAGGGAGATCGATAGTACTTAGTTTGTATTCACCGACTGCTCATCTGAAACGGCTGAACCCACCGTATATGACTTGCAACCTACCAGTACATGATCGTAAGTAAAATGGCTAATCATGTAGCTACACATACATACATACATAATTGGTCATTACAACCCTTCAATCAGTATTACGACCTACTTTCTCACACCACTTATGTTGTGTTTGTTAATTTTATACATGAGGGGTGGGACCAACAGTTTAAAGTCGACTCCGAATGACAGATTTTTGAGAAACTTTTCATGGCAATTTTATTTACTCTCAGAGTTTTTGCCAGAAATCTACTGAGAGAAAGTCGCCGAAGAAATACTTTTTGTATTTTGTTTTAATGTCTGGCCTGGGGCTCGAAACCTGGCTTTACTTGCAATAAGCCAACACACTACCTACTAGACTACGGCGACTTCATGTAGCTAACATACAAGTCCAAAATTTTTCGGGCCTAAAAGCCGACATACAAGAGTGGGCTAAAATGCATACATACATATAAGAGTGGGCTCGCAATAACATGGGATAATGACAGATTAGGGAAAATAACTAGCAAACTCTAGGATGTCCAATATATTCAGAAGGCAACAATCTTACTTAGGATGATTAATGGACCTAGCACTAAAAGGACTTGACTTTACAGATGGATTTGAACCTCATAAGTACATCAAATAACTGCGAATGTCGGGCATATTAGGAAGTTAACGAAACGGTTGAACTCTTACTGTGTCTGTGGCTTAATTGTGTACCTATGCAATCCCAATACTTTTTGGATAGTATTTCACAGGTTGTTAGTTATTTAAGGGAAGTGAATTGGAAAGGATGTAGGAGAATCCCATAAAACGAAGTTAATATGGGTTTGGATCATCGTCTTCCACTTTCAATCTACCTGCTTTCCCTGTAATTTATTCAACGCGTACAAATGTAACTAAGAATTTAGCGTGAAAAACTCTGTAATTTTCTAATATTTTTTGTTCTTCCAAACAAATCTATTTTATTTCATTTTTTCATACGAAAACAGTATACAGCTCTGATTGTTTTAAATCATGGCTGAAAACATATATTTGAAAGATAATAACACACACACACACACACAAATATAGTAAAAACAGTAAAACAAATGCCATGAAAAAAATGTATCAAACAAGAAAAAGTCGAAAGTACTTCCAGAAAATGACATGACACTGTCAAATGACATCACAAGGACACTTGGGAGCGTAAGTGCAAATATAGAGAGGAAAATCCAACAACTAAAAGGAGGTAATCTTGTTAAAACGAATATCGTGAATGCAAAATTACACATATGCATGCAACAATAGTGTAACGGATGTTATGTTTGCTTTTATGATTATGACAGCGGTGAAAAGTTTTGAAAATAGCGAACACTCTATTCTCTCTTGTGTGTTACAGACTTTAGCAAGTTCGAATTTCTTTTTCAATAACGCAGTTTATTCAAGTGAAGCATATTCTGTATGGAATTGTTGAGCAATGGAGTCACAATAATGGCTTTATGTTGTCATAAATCTCATTAAAGAAGCAACACATGTATGCAAGAGTGCAAGTGTAGAAAATCCACCATAGGAATAACCCTGTGCATGCATTTTTAAACTTCTGAGAGTCAAGTGAAAAGGATAGTGGTTAACGAGAAAAGAGAAAAATTAGAAAATCAACAAACCATATATTTTTGTAATAAATCATGTAAAAAAATCATTGAAATTCAGTGAACTGTAAAGAAAAGAAGGTAAAAAAGGTCTTCTTTCTTTTTTGCTCTCTATCTCAATTTGTTTTTTTTTTAGTAAAGGGTGGGTTATTTAAAAGTTTAAATTTAAAAATGCAATAAAAATTAAAACGGTTTAAAATTTTGCCAAATTTATTATTTTTGTTGTGAAGTACAATTGTTCCGGTTAGAAATGGAATATTACTTCATTAATATGGCTGCCGCGACTGGCCTCACAGTCACTCATTCAATCGGACCAACTTTCGTGTACTTTTTCAAGTGTATGGGGTCGTATCTCGGCAATGGCATCACGAATATTGGACTTTAAGTGCTCAATTATTTCTGGTTTGTGGGTATAACACTCTTCTTTAACGGCGCCCAGAGAGCAAATAGTCCAACGGCGTCAAATCGCAGCTTTTTGGCCAAATTTGGCTAATTAAACGGCCATTAATCGTTTAACGCAATAAATCAATTGTGGCATGAGATGTGTGACAAGTTGCACCATCCTGTTGAAACGAAACGTCCTTCACATCAACACCATGAAGAGCGAGTACAAAAAAAATCGGTTATCATGGTACGATAAGTGTCTCCATTGACCATAATGGTTATGGCGTCCTCATTTTCAAAGAAATATGGGCCAATGCTGCCTTAGCTCCACAGGCCACACCAAACAGTCACTCGAACTGAGTGCATTGGCTTCTGCCAGACCACGTGTGGGTTTTCTGAGTCACAAATGCAACAATTTTGCGTATGAACATGAGTTTTATCCAAAAAGATGATATTTTTCTTGGGGCTCCAATTCTTAAACCAATTGAACTATATAAAGCATCATACCGAGATATTTTAACAAAATCCGACGTAAACTAGTGCGTGAAATTATGAATTCTTACGAACGATGACGAGTCGATGTTGATGGATTCTTACGTTCACGCTCAACCACAGCATCAATATTTTCGGGTGTACGTACTGTGCGAGCATCAACTTTGAAACGAGTTTCACGAACTTTAGCAATAAACTTGTCGCCGTGGTCTAGTAGGTAGTGTGTTGGCTTATTAGACGTAAAGCCAAGGTTCGAGCCCCAGGCCAGACATCAAGACAAAATACAAAAAGTATTTCTTCGGCGACTTCCTCTCAGCAGATGTCTGGCAAAAAATCTGAGAGTAAATAAAATGGCCATGAAACTTTACGACTTTAAACTGTAGGTCCCACCACTCATATATAAAATTAACACACAGAACATAAGTAGTGTGAGAAACTAGGACGTTGTACAATGGGTCAATTCGACCTCCGGGTACGGTACTTGTCTTAGTTGACAAGTACACGTCCTCTAACCTAACCTAACCTAATCTATCAATAAACTTGCGTATACCGGGTACTGTTGGTGCTTCTCTGCGACCAAATTTTGTACGATATTTTTGTGATATTTTCCATCTTTGTTTTCGAAATAAATTTCCAATAAATCACAACGTTGTTCAAGCGTAAATCGATTTATTACGTTCAGTGGAGATAATCTACTGAATTTCGTTACAGAATACAACGACAAAATCATTGCCAGATTTCAAATACAAATTTAAACTAATAGATGGTTCACCCGTTACATACTTCACTTCATACATTTGTATAAGAGTAGCATTCTCCTATGGTTTCTAGTTCAAAGCATAACAACAAATTATGATTTAGGAAAAATCTAAAAAAAGAAATGTATGTAACAACTAGAGAGACATACAAATATTTTAAGATAACGGTAATAAAACATATTCCATTTAACAGAGTCCCTGTGGTTGATACTATTGGTTGGTAGTTTTTCATTTGGTTAATTTGTGCACACTATTTTTATATTTTTACAATCTGCCTGCTGCTCTTAATTACATTTTAAGAGCATGAGAACATAATCATGATTATTCCATGATTCCAGTGTAATCATATACGTTAATTCGCATGAGTATTGAGTGCATTTTGATGGCTCGTATCATTAATAATTACAAAATTTTAAGAATTAAATTCTTAAACAAATGTGGTAAATGAGATGAGCTATAGGGATACCTTAAAGTATTAAAATAGTTAATACAGCATTTTGTATTATCATTTTTTCTGCAACCATGTATTCTTAATCTTTTTCTAAATTTTTAATTGTATTGTTGCTACATAATGTTTGTATCATATAAAAACTCCGTGTTTTCTATCGTAATTAAATTGAATTTTGGAATTATTTTGACCTAACCAAATAGAAGAAATAATTTTGTCATTAAAGAAAGTTTAAAAATTTTATTCTTTTAGACTCCTATATTAAGACGTCATATTTAAAAAGAAATAACATAATCTAAATGGTTAGGTATTCTACAAATTCTAATAGGTATTCAAAGTTATGAAATTCTTCTCTGTAACACATGTAGCCATTACAAAAAAAATTTTATATCAAACGAAATATTGAATTTTTATTGGAATCTTTTTAGTTCAATGGAGAGAATGCGGAAGTAACATTAATGTCACACATTTTAAAAAAGTTCAAATTCAAGTATCACAATTGCTTCTACGTCTACTTCAAACGATTGTAAGGAGAAAAACCTTACATTACAACCCTTCAGTCAGTATTACGACCTTATTTCTCAGACCACTTACGTTTTGTGTGTTAATTTTACGCATGAGTGGCGGGACCTACAGTTTAAAGTAAATTTTTTAAAGAAATTTTTTATGGCAATTTTAATTTACTCTCAGAGTTTTTGCCACTAAATCTGCTGAGAGAGGAAGTAGCCGAAGGAATATTTTTTCATATTTCGTTTTGTTGGAGATGCCTGATCTGGGGCTTGAATCGAGGTCTCATATCTAATAAGCCAACACACTACTTACTAGACTATGCCGACTTTGTTGCAAGCTCCTGTTTCAAATGTTCCGTAAGTGAAGGAAACAAATGTCTGTCCTCCAAGCTGACAATTCGTTTATTTATTGGGCTGTTGACTGATCGAGGCGTTATCGAATATTTCTCATCTTAAGAGATCCTGCATAGGAGAACCTATTGAAGGAGAATTGAAATAAATCAAGTAATATACAACAGAAGGCGAATAAAATAATTGGAGATACTTTCAGTCTACCCTATGCTTATTTAAGCAATACTATTGTTACATAGCAGCAGTTTAATTTTTCCATCTTTCATTGGTGTCGCAGTGGGTTTACTATATAGACCTTAGTGAGGAGACTTTGCCCCATATTAAACCTAATCTAACAGTAATAAGTTTTAAAGTTATATAATGGGTTCAAATTAAAGTAATCATCGAAATAAAATTTCTTTTTATTCTAGTTTGTGATCACGTGGTTTGCTATATCTTCCTACAAAAAAAATTCTGTTTTCTATAATTACATTATGTAGTCATCCTAACTTTAAATAAACAAAAGCAAAAACACTTTAAAATACATTGAAATGGGGAAGGACTCCTAATATTCATTTGCAGCCCTTAAATGCCGCACATTTGACTGTATCTGATGTACCAAGAAGGAATTATTTTACAATCAAAAATATCAAAATTCTTGAAGAGGCCAAAAACAGAATAAAGGGGAGTTTTAAATGTAAATATGTAGATTAAAGACGTTGACGGTTATGGAAACCTATTGTTTTTAAAACTCGTAGAAATAAATGACTTATTGAGTAAATATTTAATAATTAAGCTAAAATAAAATAAGACTCGTATTCGAATCAATTTTTTAATAAAAACTTAACATAACAAAAAAAATGTCCTCATTATGTTTAAGGTTCATTTACCTTAAAATCGTAAACACATTACATATATTAAGGAGAGATGATAAGCAATATATCTCAACAGGAAATAGTCTACGAATATATAAACAGCCTTAAGCAAAAAACCATAAAAAAACTTTATCGATTAGTATATAATCTTGCGATAAGCATATTAGCCTCGTCTCTTAATCTGTTGTCAATTTATTAACATACGTATGCTACATACTTACATTTATGTTAAAGTATCATTCTGCCTCATACTGTGTAACTCTTTTCATAAGAATGAATAGACAAAAATGCACACACACATACCACTACATCATCAAATACCATCACTATCAAGACGTGTAAAACATGCCTGTGCATGATAATAAACTTATAAGACCACATACATATGTAGGTAGTTTGAGAAGTATGAATTAACCTTCAGCATATTACAATTTTTTTTAGAAATTTTAATACGAAAATTTCAAACAGTACACCATAACGTATGAGGAATATTTTATATACAATGAAATTAAATACATATTACTCATACGCTTGTAAGTAATATTAAGAAAATGATTAAAGTGTAACATATTTATAGGATGAACTATCGTAAGTATACATAGGCCAATAAAAAGTGATGTTAACTAGAAATAGTTTGCGATTAAAAGACTAAAAAATAAACAAGGAATGTGTGAATATTGATGTTTTATAAACCAGTTTAAATAAACCTGCCATGAATAAGTTTCTCAAAAATCTGTCGCTCGGAGTCGACGTTAAACTGTAGGTCCTGCTACTCACGTATAAAATTAACGCACACAACATGAGTGGTGTGAGAATTTTTTGTCATAATGCTGACGGAAGGGCTGTAATGACCAATTGTGTATGTATATATGTACGTACAGTGAACTCGCGATAACGTGAACTAATGTTTACCAAGACAGTTCACATTTTCGAGTTAGTTCACGTTATCGAGTACCTAAATTTAAAACAAAAAATGACTCCATTTAATATGAAAAATGATATTTTGATAAGTAAAAATGCTAAACACTATTTTAAATAATTTTTTTTTATTAATTAGTCAAGAACTCAGTAAGCTAAAGCCAAAAATGAAGTTTTCAGTATCAAATTTGTTAATTGAAATCCACCTCTTTAACAAAACATTGATGAAACCAGTCATAAAAAATGTTACATGTCATCCATAGTGACTTGGAGAATTTGTAATTCACTGGACACGTAAAGTTTTGAAGCTTTGTGGATTTTTAGATTTTCCAAATACCAGTAGATTAAGTTTGTGAGTCCCCGACGCCAATGAAGGTTAATCGTTTTTCTCCATACTTGCACCTGGAGCACTTTTCTCCAATGATGAGACATATGTTTTATCTGGCAACAGCTTCAAACATAGCCCGCATTCATCAGCATTATAAAGCTGATCTTCACAAAGAGAGAGTTCTTCCAGTTTTGCTTTTAACTTTGCCTTAAATGGGTCAACAAGATGCGGCTGCGCAGAAAGCTTTTCTCTGGAAATTTTAAGAAGGCGAACAGCAAACCTTTGCTTAAATTTATGAAGCCATCCGTCACTGGCGTTAAAACCACAATCATTTTCTTTAATTTGATCGTGAATTTCTAATACTTTTGCTTTTAACATCAGTCCACTTACCGGCATTTTTTTGTTTCGCATGTGAAGGAACCACTTATTAAGACTTTTTTCATTCTTGGAAATTCAGATACACGTAATATTTTACGCTTTCCAGTGCCATAAAGTGTATTTTTTACACGATCATTAATTTCCCGTTTTTTCTTTTTAATGGAAGAAACGGTTGCTTTTGCAACTCCATATTTTCTTGGCAAGCCACTAACACTATAACCCTTTTGCAATAACTCAAGAATATCCACTTTATCTTTTAAAGTTAACACTTTAGATAACTAACAGGTCTAAGCATACATAAACGAGTACAATAAGTTCAAACATAAGTAAACAAGCAATATACTGTAGTTCGGGAATTTCCCAATTTAAAAACAGTTTAAAAAATAAAAAAGGTATTCACGTTTTAGAGCTTTCAGATTTTGTTCACGTTTTAGAATACTTTGTGGAAAAATACATTTGTTCACGTTTCTGAGACGTTCACACTTTCGAGTGTTCACGTTTTCGCGAGTTCACTGTATTACAAATTCCAAAAATATTGCCAACAATTTTCTCATACTAACTTCGTATTTATGTTTTCAATCCACAACTATCGTACGTAAGTATTTATTCAAAAATTATGCATTGGATTCTTATGTATGACCCTTTATGCATACCTCTTCAATTGTATTTTTTTTTTTGCGTTTGGAGCAGATGGAGATGCAGCTGTGATACTTGAATTTGAACTTTTAACATGTGATACTCTTTTTGACACCTCTTGACTTCTGACATTAATTTTATGTATCTAAGTACCTCCGCATCATCTCTATGGTACTAAAAAAATTTCAATAAAAATTCAATATTTCGTTTGACATTGAAAGTACTCAATAATGGCTACATGTGTTGTAACACAAATTATAATCCTTTTCTATATTCTTTACTGCTTCCCTCTCTCACACGCACACACTTAAGTTTATATCCTTTAAAGAATTGCATAACTTTGAACACTTTTCAGAGTTCGTAGTATACTCATATGTGTTGCTAAACATGGCATTTAGATTATGTTACTTCTTTTTAAAAGCACAAAAATATGAGGCCTTAATAAAGGAGGCCGTATGATTTGAAAAGCAATTTAGTTCTTTTATTTCATTACGTCACCATAGTTCCAAATTCAATTTAATAATGATAGATGACGTATTATTCAAACATTTTAGCACTAAAATCATAATCAGCAATTAGAAAATTGTATTGTTGTAGTTGTATTAACGGTTAGGTTAGCGAGTAGCTTGCCGTTCACAGGCAAGTTCAGTCGGTGTCCCATATGACCCATTGTTTTACCCAGTGTGAAGGTAAAGCCCTTGTTATGATCCGTTAATTATGGGTTTTGAACTATTCCGAGCTTTGGATCAAACGGGCCAGTTCCCTTATGGCACATTCGCCTCTATGTCCAGATCTTTAAACGTTCTGTCACCCAAAAACCAATGAAGTCTGTTTTGATGTGCAGCGCATTCACATTCCTTTCTTCCACATTCTGCAGACTTTTACAGTAATTCTGGGGGGCAGACAGAGCTTGTCAGAGAAACTGTCAATAGCATAGTGTTCGTTTAGAATTCCTGGAGGTACTCAGTCTTTTGTCGAATTCAAATAGTCCCTTAGTTTTGCTGCTGTTCACTACTGGGCACAGCAGTTTTGAAATTCAGCAACCAGTATGTTGGACCACCCATGGTTTGTTGAATTCCATGCATTATTTTCCAATTTGAAAATTATTCTTTTAGGGTCGTATATATTTCCTCTCTCATCTCGTTCTCAGACATTTCCGATCCATCCGTGTCAGTTCGTCCGCCTTTTCGTTTCCTTCTATGCCACAGTGGCCCGGAAAACCGTAGAGGCGGGTTTATACATGAAAGTTTGGCATGTTTAAAAGTCGAACTTATAGACAGAGTTCATGAGTAAAAACTTAACGAGCTAACCTTCATTTACATATGAGCGATTTTCACTAAGAATATTTGAAAACCTTTTTCAAATCCTTATAAGTAGACCAGCTAAGCTTTTATTCTACTTCCTGCTTCTATTTTACTTCCTCATATTGTCTGTATATTCCTACTGCTGTTGTATTTTTAATAACAATTACTACAACGCTGTCATAAATTTTCTCCTTCTCTATGTTTCTTGTCCTTTTAACCCCTTTTCTTAAAAGTCATAAAAATGTAAAGGGCCTTAAAAACAAGAACATGAAGATTAAAAACCATAAAATAAAAAGGCAAGTAAACACTTACAATTGATAATAACCGACTATGTGATGTGCTATGGTATGCTGGCGAGTAATTCTGGGCTATATCTGCTGCATATTAATAGCAACAAAGATTTATCTGCAGTGGAAACTTTTGGAGAATGTCCTTCATTTTATTTTATTTATGCCATCGTCAAAGCTTAAACTCCAGTTATTGTAGGGTATTAAAGACCTCTCAAATTACTGAGGTCCATGAGATGGAAAACATAGTTTTCACACCTCCCTTAAAGTCTCTAAGCTTTCTACCAAAGTAAGATTGAACTTAATAGTAAATAAATTTCTTAAACTGAGCACACCATAAGCTTTATTCCATTTAATATCTCTTCTAAATCATGAATATCTCTTCTAAATCATGAGCATAAAATAGCTAAAAGCACAATTATTTGTGCTAAACTGATGTAATATGAAATCACAGTAGTCTAGTGGTAGTAGTAGTAGGGTTCAAGCCCCAGGTCAGACATTTCCAGCAAAACGGCGACTTCCTCTCAGCAGCTTTCTTTCAAAAATTCTGGGAGTAAATAAAAATTCCGATGAAAGGTTTCTGAAGAAGTCTGTCGTTCGGAGTCGACTTTCAAAACTGTAGGGCCCGTCACTATTGGATACAATTAACACACTCAATATAAGTGGTGTGAGAAACTAGGTTGTGATCCTGGCTAAACGATTGTAAAGACCAATTATGTATGCAAACTGATGTAAAAGTTCGTATTAGAAAATAAGTTAACAGCTATAGGATCTAGACTTTATGTGCTTGGTGCCCATAAAGTCTATGTGCCTGGTGCCCATAAAGTGTATGTGCCTGGTCGCCAAAAAAAAGACTAGCTATAGGATCTAGACTTTATGTGCTTGGTGCCCATAAAGTCTATGTGCCTGGTGCCCATAAAGTGTATGTGCCTGGTCGCCAAAAAAAAGACTATACGTACTAGTTTAAACGCTATGCACTCAGCTATTCTGCTAGAAAGTGCTTTTGTTTCTTTTGCTACCAAAACGTTAGTAGCAAAGGTATTCATTACATAAAAATTTATGGTATTCAACATCAACATGCCTCAAATACTGTGTAAATAGCGTGCACATGCGACACAGATGGCAAATATTAAAAACACTCTTGTGATCTTCTATACATACGAAGAAATAGAATACCACACCCCTTCCTGCTGAGAAGTCATCGCAGTGTTACCATTACTTAAGATAAGCTAAGAGGAGCAGCTAAAACGAAAAACATCCAGAAGGCTGTAGTATTAAATGATATTCAGCAAGAAATCCGTCCAAAAAACCCAGTCTTCTGCACATCGTGCACAAAGCAATCTAAAAGAAAATTACCCCCAAAATACAGTGCATGGCAATGCCTTGTTCTCCTTAAGAAACGAAAAATATACACTTAAGTTCTATTACTAGACTATCAACCATTGAAGCAATTGATGTTGTTTGTCTTAAAAATTTAAAAGAGTTTTCAATCGCCTATATTCCATACCCTGTAGAGTTTTATAACCATGTATGCTAATCGCATTTCTTCTGTTATCACTATGTTTGGAGCCATAATGCTGCCCTGGGCATGGAATTCTGTCACATGGTGCGTCTGAGATTGGAGGAGAATATTTAACAGCTCATGAGTCCTTAGATCCAATGTTTCTTTGCATGATTTTCCAGTAAGTATTTTTCAATGTTCTGTGAAGAATTTATGATCGTTTTGTAAAATGTTTTCTTGGATCTTGCTATAGAATAAAAGCCGATTTTGGATACATACCATACATAGATAAATAATCGGTTAATACAACCGTTCAGTCAGGTTGGCAATCTAGGCCGTCCCACCGCCCATTTAATTAATTAATTAATTTATACACGAGTGGCAGACTCCGTCTTCGAACGGCAAATTTTTGAAAAACTTTTTCATGGCAATTTTTTATTTGCCAAAAATCTGTTGAGAGGAAGACGCAGAAGAAACATTTTTTCGCATTTCTTTTTGTTGGCGATGTCTGAGCTGAAGTTTGAAGTCGGATTAATTGAAGGAGAAAGTCGGTCATAGTGTTACAAACAATATAAGAAACTCAATTTACTCTTGCCACCATTGGCGTTAAAAGGTATACGAAACTTACAGCAGGATAATTTGTGAAGAAGCCAACTCCAACAACACCTGATGTGAGAAATGAAAATTTAAAATTTTATGCCATATTACCAGGATCTTAAACATTGTTTCTCTGCAAATGATGGAATTCCAAGAATTTAAATTTTAAATTAAAATTATTACCCCACAGCAAAGCAATAGAGAGTGAAAAACTTTCTGCAGAATTAGAACACAAATGCTATTCGCCTGCCGTAACTATAAATGGGTGAATACATGTATGAAAATGGAGTAATGTGTGACAGCATCATATTGCAACATTAGAAGAAAATGACAGTCATAAAGGCATACATACGTGTACCACTAAATCATAATAACATAGAGAGAGAGAGAGGGAAAGAAGGAGCGAGAATACCACATGAATACTATAAATAAACGACTTTAAGAGGAAACGGTTGTGAGAGTGAGATAGAGACTGGCATGGAAATGTAAAGTAAAAGAAATTAAATTTAATTTAACGTGTTTAAAAACAAAGAGAGATAACTTTTTAAGGAAATACACGCTCAAACTGACATATATGGGAAGAGGAGAGATGATAAGCAATATATCTCAACAGGAAATAGTCTACGAATATATAAACAGCCTTAAGCAAAAAACCATAAAAAAACTTTATCGATTAGTATATAATCTTGCGATAAGCATATTAGCCTCGTCTCTTAATCTGTTGTCAATTTATTAACATACGTATGCTACATACTTACATTTATGTTAAAGTATCATTCTGCCTCATACTGTGTAACTCTTTTCATAAGAATGAATAGACAAAAATGCACACACACATACCACTACATCATCAAATACCATCACTATCAAGACGTGTAAAACATGCCTGTGCATGATAATAAACTTATAAGACCACATACATATGTAGGTAGTTTGAGAAGTATGAATTAACCTTCAGCATATTACAATTTTTTTTAGAAATTTTAATACGAAAATTTCAAACAGTACACCATAACGTATGAGGAATATTTTATATACAATGAAATTAAATACATATTACTCATACGCTTGTAAGTAATATTAAGAAAATGATTAAAGTGTAACATATTTATAGGATGAACTATCGTAAGTATACATAGGCCAATAAAAAGTGATGTTAACTAGAAATAGTTTGCGATTAAAAGACTAAAAAATAAACAAGGAATGTGTGAATATTGATGTTTTATAAACCAGTTTAAATAAACCTGCCATGAATAAGTTTCTCAAAAATCTGTCGCTCGGAGTCGACGTTAAACTGTAGGTCCTGCTACTCACGTATAAAATTAACGCACACAACATGAGTGGTGTGAGAATTTTTTGTCATAATGCTGACGGAAGGGCTGTAATGACCAATTGTGTATGTATATATGTACGTACAGTGAACTCGCGATAACGTGAACTAATGTTTACCAAGACAGTTCACATTTTCGAGTTAGTTCACGTTATCGAGTACCTAAATTTAAAACAAAAAATGACTCCATTTAATATGAAAAATGATATTTTGATAAGTAAAAATGCTAAACACTATTTTAAATAATTTTTTTTTATTAATTAGTCAAGAACTCAGTAAGCTAAAGCCAAAAATGAAGTTTTCAGTATCAAATTTGTTAATTGAAATCCACCTCTTTAACAAAACATTGATGAAACCAGTCATAAAAAATGTTACATGTCATCCATAGTGACTTGGAGAATTTGTAATTCACTGGACACGTAAAGTTTTGAAGCTTTGTGGATTTTTAGATTTTCCAAATACCAGTAGATTAAGTTTGTGAGTCCCCGACGCCAATGAAGGTTAATCGTTTTTCTCCATACTTGCACCTGGAGCACTTTTCTCCAATGATGAGACATATGTTTTATCTGGCAACAGCTTCAAACATAGCCCGCATTCATCAGCATTATAAAGCTGATCTTCACAAAGAGAGAGTTCTTCCAGTTTTGCTTTTAACTTTGCCTTAAATGGGTCAACAAGATGCGGCTGCGCAGAAAGCTTTTCTCTGGAAATTTTAAGAAGGCGAACAGCAAACCTTTGCTTAAATTTATGAAGCCATCCGTCACTGGCGTTAAAACCACAATCATTTTCTTTAATTTGATCGTGAATTTCTAATACTTTTGCTTTTAACATCAGTCCACTTACCGGCATTTTTTTGTTTCGCATGTGAAGGAACCACTTATTAAGACTTTTTTCATTCTTGGAAATTCAGATACACGTAATATTTTACGCTTTCCAGTGCCATAAAGTGTATTTTTTACACGATCATTAATTTCCCGTTTTTTCTTTTTAATGGAAGAAACGGTTGCTTTTGCAACTCCATATTTTCTTGGCAAGCCACTAACACTATAACCCTTTTGCAATAACTCAAGAATATCCACTTTATCTTTTAAAGTTAACACTTTAGATAACTAACAGGTCTAAGCATACATAAACGAGTACAATAAGTTCAAACATAAGTAAACAAGCAATATACTGTAGTTCGGGAATTTCCCAATTTAAAAACAGTTTAAAAAATAAAAAAGGTATTCACGTTTTAGAGCTTTCAGATTTTGTTCACGTTTTAGAATACTTTGTGGAAAAATACATTTGTTCACGTTTCTGAGACGTTCACACTTTCGAGTGTTCACGTTTTCGCGAGTTCACTGTATTACAAATTCCAAAAATATTGCCAACAATTTTCTCATACTAACTTCGTATTTATGTTTTCAATCCACAACTATCGTACGTAAGTATTTATTCAAAAATTATGCATTGGATTCTTATGTATGACCCTTTATGCATACCTCTTCAATTGTATTTTTTTTTGCGTTTGGAGCAGATGGAGATGCAGCTGTGATACTTGAATTTGAACTTTTAACATGTGATACTCTTTTTGACACCTCTTGACTTCTGACATTAATTTTATGTATCTAAGTACCTCCGCATCATCTCTATGGTACTAAAAAAATTTCAATAAAAATTCAATATTTCGTTTGACATTGAAAGTACTCAATAATGGCTACATGTGTTGTAACACAAATTATAATCCTTTTCTATATTCTTTACTGCTTCCCTCTCTCACACGCACACACTTAAGTTTATATCCTTTAAAGAATTGCATAACTTTGAACACTTTTCAGAGTTCGTAGTATACTCATATGTGTTGCTAAACATGGCATTTAGATTATGTTACTTCTTTTTAAAAGCACAAAAATATGAGGCCTTAATAAAGGAGGCCGTATGATTTGAAAAGCAATTTAGTTCTTTTATTTCATTACGTCACCATAGTTCCAAATTCAATTTAATAATGATAGATGACGTATTATTCAAACATTTTAGCACTAAAATCATAATCAGCAATTAGAAAATTGTATTGTTGTAGTTGTATTAACGGTTAGGTTAGCGAGTAGCTTGCCGTTCACAGGCAAGTTCAGTCGGTGTCCCATATGACCCATTGTTTTACCCAGTGTGAAGGTAAAGCCCTTGTTATGATCCGTTAATTATGGGTTTTGAACTATTCCGAGCTTTGGATCAAACGGGCCAGTTCCCTTATGGCACATTCGCCTCTATGTCCAGATCTTTAAACGTTCTGTCACCCAAAAACCAATGAAGTCTGTTTTGATGTGCAGCGCATTCACATTCCTTTCTTCCACATTCTGCAGACTTTTACAGTAATTCTGGGGGGCAGACAGAGCTTGTCAGAGAAACTGTCAATAGCATAGTGTTCGTTTAGAATTCCTGGAGGTACTCAGTCTTTTGTCGAATTCAAATAGTCCCTTAGTTTTGCTGCTGTTCACTACTGGGCACAGCAGTTTTGAAATTCAGCAACCAGTATGTTGGACCACCCATGGTTTGTTGAATTCCATGCATTATTTTCCAATTTGAAAATTATTCTTTTAGGGTCGTATATATTTCCTCTCTCATCTCGTTCTCAGACATTTCCGATCCATCCGTGTCAGTTCGTCCGCCTTTTCGTTTCCTTCTATGCCACAGTGGCCCGGAAAACCGTAGAGGCGGGTTTATACATGAAAGTTTGGCATGTTTAAAAGTCGAACTTATAGACAGAGTTCATGAGTAAAAACTTAACGAGCTAACCTTCATTTACATATGAGCGATTTTCACTAAGAATATTTGAAAACCTTTTTCAAATCCTTATAAGTAGACCAGCTAAGCTTTTATTCTACTTCCTGCTTCTATTTTACTTCCTCATATTGTCTGTATATTCCTACTGCTGTTGTATTTTTAATAACAATTACTACAACGCTGTCATAAATTTTCTCCTTCTCTATGTTTCTTGTCCTTTTAACCCCTTTTCTTAAAAGTCATAAAAATGTAAAGGGCCTTAAAAACAAGAACATGAAGATTAAAAACCATAAAATAAAAAGGCAAGTAAACACTTACAATTGATAATAACCGACTATGTGATGTGCTATGGTATGCTGGCGAGTAATTCTGGGCTATATCTGCTGCATATTAATAGCAACAAAGATTTATCTGCAGTGGAAACTTTTGGAGAATGTCCTTCATTTTATTTTATTTATGCCATCGTCAAAGCTTAAACTCCAGTTATTGTAGGGTATTAAAGACCTCTCAAATTACTGAGGTCCATGAGATGGAAAACATAGTTTTCACACCTCCCTTAAAGTCTCTAAGCTTTCTACCAAAGTAAGATTGAACTTAATAGTAAATAAATTTCTTAAACTGAGCACACCATAAGCTTTATTCCATTTAATATCTCTTCTAAATCATGAATATCTCTTCTAAATCATGAGCATAAAATAGCTAAAAGCACAATTATTTGTGCTAAACTGATGTAATATGAAATCACAGTAGTCTAGTGGTAGTAGTAGTAGGGTTCAAGCCCCAGGTCAGACATTTCCAGCAAAACGGCGACTTCCTCTCAGCAGCTTTCTTTCAAAAATTCTGGGAGTAAATAAAAATTCCGATGAAAGGTTTCTGAAGAAGTCTGTCGTTCGGAGTCGACTTTCAAAACTGTAGGGCCCGTCACTATTGGATACAATTAACACACTCAATATAAGTGGTGTGAGAAACTAGGTTGTGATCCTGGCTAAACGATTGTAAAGACCAATTATGTATGCAAACTGATGTAAAAGTTCGTATTAGAAAATAAGTTAACAGCTATAGGATCTAGACTTTATGTGCTTGGTGCCCATAAAGTCTATGTGCCTGGTGCCCATAAAGTGTATGTGCCTGGTCGCCAAAAAAAAGACTAGCTATAGGATCTAGACTTTATGTGCTTGGTGCCCATAAAGTCTATGTGCCTGGTGCCCATAAAGTGTATGTGCCTGGTCGCCAAAAAAAAGACTATACGTACTAGTTTAAACGCTATGCACTCAGCTATTCTGCTAGAAAGTGCTTTTGTTTCTTTTGCTACCAAAACGTTAGTAGCAAAGGTATTCATTACATAAAAATTTATGGTATTCAACATCAACATGCCTCAAATACTGTGTAAATAGCGTGCACATGCGACACAGATGGCAAATATTAAAAACACTCTTGTGATCTTCTATACATACGAAGAAATAGAATACCACACCCCTTCCTGCTGAGAAGTCATCGCAGTGTTACCATTACTTAAGATAAGCTAAGAGGAGCAGCTAAAACGAAAAACATCCAGAAGGCTGTAGTATTAAATGATATTCAGCAAGAAATCCGTCCAAAAAACCCAGTCTTCTGCACATCGTGCACAAAGCAATCTAAAAGAAAATTACCCCCAAAATACAGTGCATGGCAATGCCTTGTTCTCCTTAAGAAACGAAAAATATACACTTAAGTTCTATTACTAGACTATCAACCATTGAAGCAATTGATGTTGTTTGTCTTAAAAATTTAAAAGAGTTTTCAATCGCCTATATTCCATACCCTGTAGAGTTTTATAACCATGTATGCTAATCGCATTTCTTCTGTTATCACTATGTTTGGAGCCATAATGCTGCCCTGGGCATGGAATTCTGTCACATGGTGCGTCTGAGATTGGAGGAGAATATTTAACAGCTCATGAGTCCTTAGATCCAATGTTTCTTTGCATGATTTTCCAGTAAGTATTTTTCAATGTTCTGTGAAGAATTTATGATCGTTTTGTAAAATGTTTTCTTGGATCTTGCTATAGAATAAAAGCCGATTTTGGATACATACCATACATAGATAAATAATCGGTTAATACAACCGTTCAGTCAGGTTGGCAATCTAGGCCGTCCCACCGCCCATTTAATTAATTAATTAATTTATACACGAGTGGCAGACTCCGTCTTCGAACGGCAAATTTTTGAAAAACTTTTTCATGGCAATTTTTTATTTGCCAAAAATCTGTTGAGAGGAAGAGCAGAAGAAACATTTTTTCGCATTTCTTTTTGTTGGCGATGTCTGAGCTGAAGTTTGAAGTCGGATTAATTGAAGGAGAAAGTCGGTCATAGTGTTACAAACAATATAAGAAACTCAATTTACTCTTGCCACCATTGGCGTTAAAAGGTATACGAAACTTACAGCAGGATAATTTGTGAAGAAGCCAACTCCAACAACACCTGATGTGAGAAATGAAAATTTAAAATTTTATGCCATATTACCAGGATCTTAAACATTGTTTCTCTGCAAATGATGGAATTCCAAGAATTTAAATTTTAAATTAAAATTATTACCCCACAGCAAAGCAATAGAGAGTGAAAAACTTTCTGCAGAATTAGAACACAAATGCTATTCGCCTGCCGTAACTATAAATGGGTGAATACATGTATGAAAATGGAGTAATGTGTGACAGCATCATATTGCAACATTAGAAGAAAATGACAGTCATAAAGGCATACATACGTGTACCACTAAATCATAATAACATAGAGAGAGAGAGAGGGAAAGAAGGAGCGAGAATACCACATGAATACTATAAATAAACGACTTTAAGAGGAAACGGTTGTGAGAGTGAGATAGAGACTGGCATGGAAATGTAAAGTAAAAGAAATTAAATTTAATTTAACGTGTTTAAAAACAAAGAGAGATAACTTTTTAAGGAAATACACGCTCAAACTGACATATATGGGAAGAGAAATATCTTGTAAACTAAACTGAAACACATGAATAACGGAAT
Organism: Sarcophaga subvicina; assembly: GCA_936449025.2. Taxonomy (NCBI): domain Eukaryota; kingdom Metazoa; phylum Arthropoda; class Insecta; order Diptera; family Sarcophagidae; genus Sarcophaga; species Sarcophaga subvicina. The sequence goes on from OW388084.2 coordinate 30,876,130, forward strand.
ATATGGTATGATAGTTAACATCGGTTATGGCAATTGCATATTCTCCTAACACACATACTTTACTTGCCACAAATATGCAAGAATGTGTATATGCAAAAGGCTTTCCATTTATTTAGCACCACAATGAAATGTTGGCATCACAAACGCAGTTGTTTAAACAAAAAGACACCAGCTTTTTAGAATAGATGCCACATGGCAAAGCTTGGTTTTAAAATAGGGCGTCCTTATTCTTATATTGTATGTGTTAATTTTATACAGTTTAAAGTCGATTCCGAACGACAGATTTGATTAAAGGCTTTTCATGGCAATTTTCATTTACTCTCAGAGTTTTTGACAGAAATCTGCTGAGAGCGGAAGTCGCCGAAGAAATATTTCGTGTTGTTGGGGATGTTTGACCTGGAGTTTGAACCGTAGCCTTAGGTCTAATAAGCCAACGCACTACCTACTAGACTACGGCTACCCTGTTGTAGTATACATACGAGTACATACATAATTGGTCATTACAACCCTTCAGTCAGGATTACGACCCAGCTTCTCACATCAATTATGTTCTGTGTGGTAATTTTATACATGAGTGGTGGGACCTACAGTTTAAAGTCGCCTCCGAACGACAGATTTTTGATGGCAATTATATTTACTTTCAGGGTTTTTGTCAGAAATCTGCCGAAGAAGTCGCCGAAAAAATATTTTTTCATATTTTCGTTTTGATGTCTGAGCGATTAAAAAGCATTTATAGCTCCAAATGGGAGTTTTATTTTCTATCCTTTTCGGAGTGAAATTGCTTGTATATTCCTTATGCACATACACTATGATCCTACAGTTTAAGGTCGATTCCGAACGAAAGATTTATGAGAAACTTTTCTTGGCAACTTTATTTGCTTTTAGAGTTTTTGTCAGAAATCTGCTGAGTGGAAGTCGCCGAGGAAATATATTTTCATATTGTTGGAGATATCTGACCAGGTGTTTGAACCGTGACCTAGTGTTTAATAAACCAGCACACTACTAATCCTCTGTATACTACACTATGACTACCCAGATAACCAGCAACGGTCATTATGCGCTGTATCCAAACAACTGGCTCAAGTCACAAAAACCAAAGAATTGCAGATTATTACCTACCCACGGCTGTGATTATTTTTTGTGTATATAGGGTCGTGGGCTCTGTCTGAGTGTCAGTATATATGTACAGCAAGCTATAGTCAAACTACAGCAAATTGCTTGTGTTGCCTTGCAAACTTCAAACTTGTTCGTACGTTTTGTTTGAGATGCTGAGTAATATTCGAACATTTTAGTTTCTTCGAGTGTTTTTCCAAGCCAAACATTCAAGCGATTATCTCTACCCATGCATTGCATTGTGTTGGAATTAGAAAAAATATATTGCGGAATGAAAGAGTCTTAGTAGACAGGACATACATAATTAGTCATTACAATTCTTTAGCCATGATTACGATATAGATTCTCACACCACTTATGCTGTGTCCGATAATTTTATACATGAATGGCGGGACCTACAGTTTTAAAACAACTTCGAACGACAGATTTTTGAGAAACTTTTCATGGCAATTTTATTTACTCTCAGAGTTTTTGTCAAAAATCTGCTGAGAGGTAATTGTCGAAGAAATATTAATTCATACTTTGTTTTATTGAAGATGTCTGACCTAGGGTTTTAACCAAGGCCTCATGTCTAATAAGCCACTCCCACACTACCTACTAGACTATGACAGAAAAAAATTTAAATATGAGCAGCTGAAGAATAAATTTTTTCCGTAATGCAAAGTCTCGCTCTTTGAGAAGGATTTGCAAAGACCGTCTCTATTAATTTGCTAGAGCACAGTTTGTTTAGTTGCGATGGTTTTCCAAAGAATCCTCCTATTCATGTATGCGATTTAGAAACACAAAAACTGACTTTTATACAGTGGTCCATACATGAGAATTTTATTCTACCCAGGGTTAGATTAAATGAAGCATTCTGCATTGGCTTAAGAAACTGAGGCAATTGAATGCTTTCTTCGATACTTAGAAAATATTCTGCTTCTGGCAAAAAATCGTGTTGAATTTTCAGAATATCTAGAGCTTCCTTCTGCTCAATGTTTGAACCTCTGAGGTCGCCATGCTTTAGTAGGAAGGTAGTGTGTTCTGTCTTTAGACAACAGTTCTTAGTTCCACTCCAGCTCTAACATTTCGCACTTAAGAAAAATAAATATTTCTCTGGCGTCTTTACTTACAAATACAAAAATCTACAGAGTTTCAGTAAAAAAAAAAGAAACAAAAATCAGAAAATTATCACAAGGAGCCATAATTTATGCAGCAAATAAACTTAAGATCACGCATACATGTACACACCAAAATGCTTATGGTACTTTTTAACACCACTACACTTATCTTTGTTAACACATACAAACAAATTTGCATGCCACATGCATACATGCATACGAGTACATGTACACAAAATAACAAAATAACGAGGACTGGAAATAAAATTTTATTCGCATGAATCTTAAAAATGCAATTCTCATACAAACACACGCACAAAATTCACTGATGAAGGGGGACAGACTCAATGTTACACACAGGCATTTTAATGGAGAGAAGGACTAAAATTCTTTTGATAATGAAGCCTTTTTGTTAGTGTTGTTACTATTTTTACTTTAAGGTTTTGATGGCTTAATATTCTTTGTTTTTGTTGGAAGCCTGGAATTTATTTATTGTTGTGTGGTTTCTAATGCAACAGAGTTTTTAGTCGGGTACAACACTTCTGGCAACACTTTTGGAAACGCAATAATTTCCTGTACCTTACTGGTTGGATTTTACGAGTTTGCTGTCATCATTGCATAATTGACTCAATGACTGACTGATGAAAGTCGATGAAATACAATATACGAAATTACATGAATACATTGAAATTTTGTAACGTAAATTGCTTCACAAACCCACCAGTATAAAAGTTAACAGTGAAGTATGAAACAAACAAAGAGAATATTTTAAATAAAATTCAATTAGAATGAGCCCCTAAGAAATGTGTCAATATCTAGAGGACCATATGTTCCAGTTAGAAAAGTGGTTAAGTCCTGCTGAAAAAATGCGAAGAAGAATTTACTTTGCCACTAGAATAAGTAATGAAATTATGCCTCAACACTTGCTTATAAGTTAATTTGGCACTCATCTTTGGTTGGCACTAGAGTTGGATATTTCCTTTCAGCCAAATTGGCTCAAATTCATTTGAAACTTTTTGGGATTAATTGGTAGAAAATTGTGCTTGTAAAACTGAAATTGTTCTATGTAGGGAACTGCTTCAAATATGCCAGGAATAAAGCTTTACGACTGGTAACAGCAGCACCGTGGTGTACATTAAAAACACAAGCATCTATAACAATCAAGTAGCCGCGATTTAGAAAGTATGATGTTGGCTTGTTAGACGTGAGGCCAAATATAAAATAAATTTTTCTTCGGTGACTTCCCCTCAACAGATTTCTGACATAAACTCTAAGAGTAAATAAAATTGTCATGAATAAGTTTCTCAAATATATGTCGCTCAGAGTCGCCTTTGAACTGTTGGCCCCTTCCCTTATGCAAAAAATTGATGAACACAGCATGAGCGGTAAGTAAGTAATCTATAACGATGTCAACGTACCCTTCGGTTTGAACATGTTCAATTGTCACTGGTTTGTCGGCATAACACTTTTCTTTAGCGGCGCCTCACAGAAAATAGTCCAACGTTATCAAATCGCAGCTTCTTGGCGGCTAACTGACAGCACCATTTCGGCTAATTAAACGGTCATTAAACATTTGACGACATAAATCGATTGCGGCATGAGATGTGCGGCAAGTTGCACCATCCTTTTGAAAAAAAACATCGTTAACACCAATACCATGAGGAGCGGGTCCAAAAAAATCGGTTATCATTGTCGTAATGGTTGCGTCGTCCTCATTTTCAAAGGAATATGGGCCAAAGATGCCTCCGCTCCACAAGCCGTATCAGTTACTTGTAATGGGTTTGGCATAAATGGCATTAGCTTCTGTAAGACCACGCATGGGTTTTCTGAGCCCCAAATACGACAATTTTGCTTATTAACGTACCCACGAAGCTGAAAATGAGCTTCATCCAAAAAGATGATTCTTTTTTTGGCAAAATCAACAACATTTTTGGCACAATAAATCCCAGCGTTGCTCAAGCGTATAGCAATTCATTACATTCAGTGGAGATAATAAACTGAATTCTGTGACTGAAAAGAATGAATGATGTAAGCATTGCCAGATTCAACATAACCGATGGATCAAATTTAAACGGATAGGTGTTGACAGGGCATCATTTATTCGATTGTATGCAAAATAGGATTGCATGTTGTTGTTGCAGTAGTTATCTGAAGATTCGTAAATAAAATTTAAATATTTTGTTTTTAATTTGTCACTCACTGTAATGAAATGTACATACATACCCCTTTCACTTGTTTGTGTCTGTCACTCTATGTGCTGGATAACTTCCCTATGTATGTAAGAGTTTTCCGTCTTTGTTTTCCAGTATGTGTAGGATTAGTCACAGTATGTGTTTAGTATGTGGTAGTTCCTTGAAACTATAAACATTTTCTATTTTTGCTCATACGCACACACATAATCATACAACACACTCATACATATACATTTATTAACATATAAATAGAATCTCCTTTCAGAAACGAACGAAATAAAAAACAAGAGAAATTCTTTGTTGAAAAATTGAAAGTGGCTGGAGGCAATAAGAAATAACAACGACAAAAAAAAACAGCACCAGAGCTTACTAAAAACTTTTAACATCAACGCTTTACAACAGTTTTATGAATTATGGGGCCTCAGAAGATATCAAAAAGTTGTTTTTTGGATACAAAATTCTCAAAAGAAAAAGGACATTTCCAACCAAGTAACTGAGTACTTTAATAGGTTTTTGCTACTTTAAAATGTTCTGGCTTTTAAAGAATGCTGCTCTTAAGATGTATGGAAATACACAACCTACCACCGAAACTCAAAAAATTTCATCAATGAACCTTAAATAAAAAAATCAGAAAATGAATCAATCTCTTTTAGGGTTGAAGTGATGTTAAGGAAAATAAAACTATCAGTCTACTCTGGTTAGTGTGCTCGACTATTAGTGTGAGGGTAGTGGGTTCGAGTCACACCAGACACTATGCCACTACATCAATCATATGGTCGAATTTACACATCTCGTATACAATTAAATATATATTGTAAGTAGTAAATAAATAAATAAAACTATCATTCACTTACTTTTGTAATAGCTTAGCTGATCTGCCATATTGGACCCAACAACCTAACTATGAATGAAGAAAAAAAGATTTACAAAGAACTTCTAAATCGCTTGATTACCCTTCAAAATGTTTAAAATAGAAAACACGCACTTTTCTCACATGTTCACTCTCATTTCAATGCAATATATTCGTTGGGGAATAATATATGAGAACATTAACAAAAAATAAAAAAAATTGGTACGAATTTCGTCTTCATATTTGTGAAGGAATTGCTTATTTATAATCATGATTTTGATAAAGAGTGTGTAGCTTTTTCGAGCATCTCATGTGTGGCTCTATTACATAAAAAATATTTCAATATTTAAATGGGAAATGAAAAGTAGTAGCCGCCGTAGTCTAGTAAGTAGTGTGTCGGCTTATTAGACCTGAGGCCAGGGTTCAAATCCCAGGTCAGACATCAAAACCAAAAAATAAGAAAAAAACATTTCTTCGGTGACTGCCTCTCAGCAGATTTCTGGCAAAAAATCTGGGAGTAAATAAAATTGCCATGAAAAGTTCCTCAACGTCGTAGCCCTGACTGAAGGGTTGTAATGTAATTAAGTTAAACTGAGTAATCAACTTTAAAAAAATTTAGAGGATATAATACCGTCAAAAAAATATCACTTTTAGAGCCGACTTTGCTTCGAAACTGGTCAGGGCTTATTATTTTCATTGTAATAAGCTCCAGGGCAGGTACATACAATTCTAATTGCTGAAAATTCTGCTCAGTGGAAGAGGACTTCATGCACTGATGGTCTAGTTTGTTGTGTGTTCAACTTCATGTACCGAAACAATGGGCTCGATTTCCATCAGCTGCTCTGAGTGTTCGTAATGGTCTGATTGTTTGTACGACATTATATAAGTACGTACGATTAACCGCAACAGAAAAAAATAAAGTAGGAATTATTACAAGTAATCCTCGAGAATAAACATTGTTTTAAAAATAAATTTTTTTGGCACACTTCTTCCTCTACATACAACACTTCAGTTAGATTACAACCTAGCTTCTCAAACCACTTATGTTGTGTGTGTTAGCTTTATACATAAGTGGCGGTATGTACAGTTTAACGTTGATTTTTGAGAAGCTTTTCATGCCAATTTTAATTTACTCCTAGAGTTTTTGCCAAAAATTTGCTGAGAGGAATTTGCCGAAGAAATAATGTTTCATATTTCGTTTTGCTGATACATGGCTAGGGTTTGAAACACGGCCTCACGTCTAATAAGCCAGTGCACTACCTACTAGACTATTCCTGGTATGGAATTCATATGCGATGCCCTTGATCATCGTAGGATTCAGGCAACAACAAGCAAATGCTGGGTAAACAGGAATCATTCAGTTCTTTAAGGGATATGATCTGCTACAAAGTCATGAACAACAAATGGAAATATAATTCATCCCTGGTGCCATCAAATTATAATAAAACATGGAACAGTAATAGAAATTTAAAAGTTATTCGGAGTGATACAGTTCATGTGAGAAGCAGCATGTAATGAAAGAGCAACCATGACCTGCAAAATGAAGTCCTGATTATGTAAAAACTTGAAATGGTGCACGTTTTTGCTTTAAAAATGTTACGGCAAAGCCACGATTACGGCGTTATTTGCGTGGAACGAATTCCCTCTCACGTTTTGCTAGTACACAAGCCAAACTAAGTTGCACCTAAATTTGGAGTCGAAAAATCATTAAAAACTCTGTAAAAAATATGTGTTTAACTCAAAACCAAAGCCGATATTCCACATTATGACAGAAGAAAACTGATTGAAACTCATTAATTAAACACACAAATAAATTCATAACTAAAAGTATTAAAAAACTCTTTCAAGAATTGATTGATTTTTAGTTTTCAATTACGATTTGCGTTTAAAATATGAGCTCGTAAAGTGCTAATAAAATAAAAATAAATTTGTGTTCATCTTTAATTAAAATTCTTTATTATTCGCGAAATTATGTGTGCCGCTGTTCACAACTTTATGTAAACAACAGCAATTGCTTTTCTTTGTTATTCCTCTGTTTACATAAACAATAACAATTACCAGACAATTGTACGAATGATCTTTGTTTCGGAGATCTTCAAACCACGATTACTCTCGTCAAACACATCGCATTTTCACACAAGCCTGACTGAACTTCATTAACTCATTCGCCTGCTTTGCCTTGCCTTTTATATGACAAAGTAAACAGTCTGATGAATAGCGAACGTTCATGACTTCGCCTTCTCGAAATCTCTATAAAAGTAAACATCGTTGTTTACGTTTATTATTGTAGTGTTGTTGGTATATTTTTGTTTACTTGTTTACCATTTTTTTCATGCTGGTGTTTGTTGTTATATTAAGCAGTGCTATAATTTGTAAACAAGTTCATTGTTTTGGTTTTGTAGCTTTTGTTTAGAATCTTAATGTTAAACAAGGTAAAAACAACAGTATCTAGACATTTTTCACATCTGTAACAATATTAATTAAAATCATTGGCTCTCACTATTACAATAAAAATAAAAATATTGTTAGAAATCAACAAGATTTTAAAATGATTCAGTAGGAATACATTCTAAAAATAGGAGAACTTTGAGATCTTGACAGACAATTTAAGCATTCAACTTTCAACCAATACTCTAGTGTTTTTTCTTAAGCGTGGAGGTAAAATGAGTTGATCCATAAGAACTCACATAACTTAAACCACTTGGCATAGTGGAGCAGCTCATTACGGAATGGCCTCGCTAGTAATTTTCTTTCTCCTTTAATTGTATAATTTCTCTCCAATTCCTTAACTTAACCACTGTACAGCATTTCATCAGTGTGCAATTAATATATCTTATTTTTGCCTTCAAGAAATTAAAGAAAAACTTAAACGTTAGTCAACGACCAAGTCTTTATCATTCTCTAAACTCTTAAACTTTCTATATCTTTTGTGATACTTTCTCTAACTATACTTTCTCTGTCGATTCTTCATAGAAAATTCACGGCATAGCATGGTGACGATAGTTGGTTCAAAGTACGAATAATAGAAGTGGAAGTAGTTCGTACGTTTGTGTGTTTTATGACATAAATTACATCAACTTCAAAACCAATAGAAATTGGCAGACATGTAAAATAATGTATTCATTCATAGAAAATAATAAGAAACTACTTAAAAACAAAACAAAAAACCAATAAGCAAGCGATTTTCGCCAGAAATGCCCTGACTGCCAGAGGCGATAGCAGTAGCAGGGATTGTTCTAGGATATTATGTTACTACGTTACGTATGTTACTTAAAGCGTCTTACTTAACACTCTTGACTATGCAGACAATAAGTGCGAATTATCACGAAGATTTGGGAATGTTTAAAACGGGTTTGCCTGTCTTCTTGAAACTGTAAATAAAATTGCTTTAAGAATAAATGCCCTGAAATTCCAATTCTCCTGATTGTTTACATCTTTTACAAAAACTAGTATAACACATTTTCAATATCTGCATGGATTATAATAGGAAAAGATTGAATCTTAAAAAATATTTTATAAAGCCGATTAAGGTAGGCACCGGCGACATCATACTAAAAGGCGAACCAGCTGAATACGGAGATAGGTATAATATAGGCGGTATAGTGACAACAGAAACAGATGTAATCAACAGACACACTAAAGCGAGCACGATATTCAGGCGACTAAAGCCAATATGGAGAAGATCACGAATATCCACACGAACCATGCTCAGAACATTCAACGCATATGTAAAATCGAACACCATCACGCCAAAACTATAGGTATTCATCAACAAGTGCCTCAGAATCACATTGAAAATTTACTGGCCTAATAACGTCAGCAACATGGATCTCTGGAACCTTACCAACAAGGAATCCATAATAATGCAAATTAAACGTAGGAAATGGAGATGAATCGGCCATATTCTCAGAAAGAATAGTGATAGTATAACAAGAATCGAATCCACAAGGCTCAAGAAGCCGTAGCAGGCCAAGAAATTCCTGGAGACGTTTGATACTGCATGATCTAGGACAGTGGAAGCTTATATGGGAAGATGCAAAAATAACAGCAGTCAACCGGATAAGATGGAAGTGCTTTGTGCAAGCCCTATACTCCCAAGAGGGGTAATGGAAAAAAATCTCTTTACACGCTTCATTTCTGAAGCGCTAAGCCTAATAGATGCAGCTTAAAATAATTTTTTTTTATAAGTCTCGATCGTAGTATGTCGAGGAGTTCTTATATGAGGAAAACATATGATCTGCTAACTTTGTTCAAACTATCGTCATAACAGCCTTCTTTAGAAACGGTTGCTAAACAAACGCTCCTTTTATAAAAATAAAGCATATGAAATTTAAACTCCTGAAATATCGTATGGATTCATAAATTGCACTGGAGACTTTGGACATCATCACATGAGGCTGCACTCCATTTTAGAGTTTAGGATGGATCTTAAATGATTGATGCTATTTAACAGCTTGAATTGTATTCTTTTCAAACAGGGGAATATGTAATGAAGATGCAATTCCTTTACGTATACTTTTGAAACTCTTTGCTCAACAACATTGAGGAACAAAAAGTTTAATTTTTTTATGTTGTTGTTGTTGCTAGAAAGTAATGAAACTCAAACAAATTGATACGTTTCCGGTGATGGCTCTACTAGAAACTCAGTGTGCATGTCAAGTGGAGAGTATGGAATAGTTTCGCTTGCATTACAAACAAATGTAAAAAAACTCTCTTCTTTTGCCTTCAGAAGCTACAAGTTTTTTTTTGCTGTTGCCTTGGCCAAAAACTTTGTCTTACATTGTCTTTATGTAGTCACTGCAATACCATCAGGAACGTTTATAGTTTATGTTGATCTCAGGGTTTTTTCCATTTACGTCCTTATTTTTCTTTTTGTTTCTGGTTTTCTTTAAGACTTTCAGTAAAAATGCCATTTTGTTGAGACAGTTTAATACAAATATTTTGAATGGCTATCTCAAGTCCTATTTACACTAATACAGCTACAGTTACATTGTCTAAGTAAATGGGACTGAGAATAACTGCGAAATGGTCAAGAGGACGTTTTTGACAACGTATGCTTTACGCGCTAAAAAATCTGAAAAAGGGTCATAAGGGATTGGACAACAAGTTTTATGAATTTAAATTTATCATATATTCACACATACATAAATACTTGTAAGATTATATATTAACGGTACATAAAACCATTGTCTTGTAAAGTTTTATGCAAATTCGTGAACGTAATTCCTAAAGCGACGAAAGCCACAACATTAGAAAGAAATAAACATGACAGTCGTTATTAATGATATGCTTAGACTCTGTTTAAAGCAGAAGACCGAGTAATAACGAGAAGGGGAAGTAAAATATTCTTTATTATACGATATTATAAGGCGTATGAATTACTTGAATAGCCTTTGTCTACGCCAACATAATCTGACATAATTCACTTGATATTCTTATTATGTGATGGAATGTTTAGCATAATCTGAAAGAGCCCATTTAGAGGAACTCTATTGTAATAAGGAGGCTTCAACAGATTTTTATTTAAAAAATGATGTATTTTAGCAAACATCCTTTAGATAATGATTAAAATTTCATAATTTTTAATTTAAATTCATGTTGAGTTCATGAGACTGCCATTTCATTATACGTAGCCTTTTTTGAATTTTTAATTGAAATTATTTTAAATGAAGAAATTCTAAGAAATATTGTTATTAAATCGTTCATAATTTTTAATAGACTAGACTAAAAGAAATTAATGCTGAAAACAACCAGTAACCAGAAACTCAATAACAAAATGTTATCAAAAGTAGGAGAAGGAGATGAAAAATAGCAGAATTAGTTACTTTTTTATGTTCTGCACCACTTAACTTGAACTTAAGCCTGAAAATCTTTACACAAATAACTTGAAAATATCATAATGCGGTCTTATAAGCTGAAAGCACTTCACCGTATCATGCTCTGTCTACGTTAAGTCTATAATCTAAGAACATATAGTAGAGTATCTACCTTAAATCGTTATGAAATATTTCTCTAACAGGATCACAAGTGTGGGGATAGTGCTTCGAGTTTAGACTTTAAGGCCACTTTTGTTGAGCATTAAATAAGATGGGCTGTTACGATTGATAATAGCCACTGAAGCAACCACTAAGGAAGTAATTGATGATATTGCAGTAGTTTTTATTACTTAAAGGATATGCCATACCGAGGTTATGCTATATGATAATGAGAGTCTTTGGGTGATTACACTTGGCTAGAAATCTGTGAATCTAGAATACGAAAACTGTCTTCATGAGTAAAAAATAGGACAGCAGAACATACAAGACGAAAATTGTTAGGGGCGACGTACATTTTTCTAAGGACTACGTTTACCCGTGGCATCACAAAGGGCCGCTATGCATGCTCAAGTGAGCTTTTGGTACCAAAGCTACCACTTTTCCGACAAATATGTTGAATTATAGTTGTAAATAAGAGTTTAATAAACAAAACGATTAAATATATTTTGCCCATATTTGTTAGCCCAAACTAAACACTGAGGCAGTTATGGCAGAAATATTGAAAGGAATTTCTTTGAGGTCAACTGCACATACAATTCATGTCAGTATAGAGGAGTAATAGAGGAGGAGAAAGCTGACTCTCACGAGAAGGAATGATATGAAGCAGTTCCTCAAAGCGATGCATTAAATTGCTAATATTTTCGGCAATTGGGAAGTGGTCATGTCCATTAATTTCTGGAAACTTTAATAGGAATTGGATTTCTTAAGCAAAAATGAAGCTCGTAATTTGGGAAGATACAAAAGAAACGAGATAAAAACTTAGAAAACAGCAAAGTGACAGAAAATCAAAAAGTCAACATAATATTCACTCGGATGGTGATCTCCTATAATATTTTACGACTTCAGAAAAGCCCTTCATTCAACTTATGGGGTGTCACATAAAATAATCCTCAGCAAAACCATGTTTATTAAAGCAAGTTGTAGAAGACAATGAAGATAAATTGGTATTTAACCTTATATTGGATATTTTCATCGTGAACTGTAATAGAGACTTTAGCCGGAGTTCATTTGCCGATTACATGAGCTTGGATGTGTTAAGCAATACCCATCTTCAAGTTAACTAAAATGAGGTAAATGAACAATAAAAAAGAGAAAATAAAACACTTTCATGATCGATAAATACTATAATCATTGAAGCACTGGTAGTTTCTTTCAGTCTGTACCACGAAACACGACTTGCTCTTCATCCGTTTCAGCCTGTGACGAACAGTTTTGTTGGTAATAACTTTGTCTCAATAACTCTACATGCATGAAGGCCTTTAGAATTATTTTTCCTAATAATGTAGCAAATAAAACATGAATTTGAATGCAAAAGTTATGGATTTTCAAGACATTAGCTTTAGTTTTGAGTTCTCTGTATATAAATCAAAATTTCTGTTATTAACATGCTGTTGAGCCCATCTACTGTTAAAGCAAAGCATTTGAAAATATTTTGAATGAAATTTGCTTGTTTTTACCGCATTTATAAAACATTGTTTAAGTGGGTATCGTGTAGAATCCACATTATTTCAATTATTTATGTAGCAAGTTTAATGGGTTAGTCAAGCTGCAATTATTTGTGTAGTTTCCCTCATTATTTCTTGTATTATTTTTGCCGTTTCTAACAATTTAAGGCAATAACTTTTGCCTTTCTTAACCACACCACATGGCTATAAAACTAAAAACAATTTGACCGAAAACGATAGAAAACTATTGCACCTGGACAGGATGAAAAAAAAGCGCAATAAATTGCGGTCACTGGTCAGTTGTGACAGCAGCTGCTTTTGCTGTGTAGCTAATGGTGTTCAAACCTAAAAACGGAAATGGAAAGGAAGGACTTAGAAAAAAATTCAAATAAAAATAAATTTAAATAAAATAAACGCAATAAAATAAAACATTCAAACATAGAAAGATGCAGGCTGTTCATATTCGAACGTAAGGTCTACTGTGGATACTCAGTTTATAGTGAATGTAGTACAGATGTTAGGCTCTATATATTTTAGAAATGTATTCATAATTGGTCATTATAACTCTTCAGTCAGGAATACGAACTAGCTTGTCACACCACTTGTGTTATGTGTTCAATATCGACTTCGAACGTCAGATTTTTTGAGACATCCTTACTTACCGCTCATGCAGTGTTCGTCAATTTTTTGCATGAGTGAAGGGACCAACAGTCCAAAGGCGACTCTGAATGACATTTTTTCAATGCAATTTTTTATTCTCTCAGAGTTATTGGCAGAAATCTGTTAAGATGTCATCAAAGAAATATTTTTGAAAATTTCATTTTGCTGAGATGCCTAGAGATTGAACCGTGGCCTCACGTCTAATAAGCCTACACCCTACCTACCAGACTATGTCATCACATTTAAAAATGAGACATAACTAGGAAGAAAAGAATATAAAAACAGAAGTGATTGATCATCAAAATTTGTAAGACTTCATGGCTTAAGGAATATCAATTAAGAATTTTGAAATTTCTGAGATTTAGCAAGTAAATCATACAACTTTTTTTTATTAAAGGTGGCAACAATGACATGAGTCCTAATATTTTAGATAAAAGGATTTCTTCTCGAATAAAGCTATCTCTTCGGCATTGTCCAGTACTTGGCTGCAGTTCCTTTAATCTACTTTTCCGTACTCTGGGTATGTTACTATTAAGCTTCTGAGCTTTAGGACCCATCTGTTGTCAAAACTTGTCATATATGGATTACTTTTCTATTGATTATCTTCGAATATTAAGATCATTGACTACCACTGGGTATGCACACCCCCCAAGACATTTTATTGTCCCTCCTATGACTCACAGCAAAAGTAAATGCAGTTGCTCTTGGACGTTTTTTCCAGGGGAGTAACAATGTGCTTCACTTAAGCAAACATAACTTCAAATTGATGTTAACGAGAAAAAAATTCAACCGAAAAATAATGTCCGCTTGAAAAAAGTTTCATTCAATATTTGATTTGTAAAGTTTATGCACTTTTCGCCATTAAAATTTCTCATCTTTTATAGTGATAATTTATTTCAATATCATTGCATAAGACATTTTTCTCAATATTTTTCAAAGTGTTAACTTTACAACTTCTTCTTAACTTAACTATAAAAAGAAATAAAGGAAGTGTTCATCTTTCTTATTATTTCATTTTTCTTTTTAATATTCTTCTCTTCTTTACTGTTGTTTTAGTTTTTTCATTTATTTTCTAAAACGATTTGAAGCAATAAAATAAATGTGAACTCATCCTGTCATCTTGCCATTTCCGTATCCGTTTTCTACATGCTCATACCATTTGTCTTTAAGTAACGGTACATGTGAGCGCATTTATTCATCATCAAACACATTTATACTGAAGCGGAAAGATCCAATGTTATACACATATACGCTTACATAAACAGTAAAGCGAAAAACTAGTAGCTCAGATGTTGTTGAAGCCAAAAAGTCGAAATAGTGGATTCTTATTACCCAAGACAACAACCACGATATATTACTGAGAAACGGCAAGGAAGATGCAACATCGATATAAAATATAAATAGACAGACAGTCTATACACAGCGAGCTCCGCTAGTAACCTTAGTGGCATGTTCGCCACCATACCCAGGCCTTCTAACCTGTAGTAGGTAGTCTAGTAGGTAGTATGTTAGTCTTGATAGATCCAAAGTTATACACACCTACACTTACATAAACACTATAACGAAAAACTAGTGGCAGTTGTTCCTGAAGTCAACAAGTCGAAACAATGGTTCCTTATTAGCCATGACAACAACCACGATATATTACAGAGAAACGGCAAGCAAGATGCAACACCAATATAAAATATAAGTGCACAGACATTCTATTCATTGAATACATTTTCCATTTGAAAATCAATTATTCTCATCATCAGTTGTATTCGCTATCGTTGTCATTATCAATTCTCCAATCGAACTCGTCAAAGTGCTTCAATTAGCTCCTGTTCTGTTCCTTTGTACGCTGTTGCATGTGCTTTACCAACAACAACTAACCAACAACTCAAACTCAAATAAAATGCAATTCATAAACGCCTTAACCAGGCAAAAAACTTTTATTCGTACAACAATAACAACAACTAAATAGAAAAAATTGTAATTTTTTTTCTCAGTTGATTTGGCATGTATTTCCGTAACACAAATAAATGCCACGAGTTTTTCAATTTTTTTTTATTCTCTACTTTTTCTCCATCTCTCTCTCTCTCTCTGTCCTGTTCTCATGACATTTAACAAATTAAACGAAGCCACTTGACACCATTACGTTGCACATTCACCACTTTTTTCTAGGCTTTTTCTGCACTGCTTCCTTTGCCTGCTATCGCTGCTTTAGAGTAGTAGGTGCTGGAGTCATTTTATTCCATGCCATGATGTCTCACAATTCTCACTTAGTAATCGCATTCTCTACTGCCCTAAACAAATGGACGATTGTTTTTCCACTGACAGCATACAAGGGCAGTGGGTGCATGTGGAACAGAAGACAGGAAAAGAAGGAAAGAAAAAGTCAAATGAATGAGAACAAACGAAACGCGTAATGTGCTGTCAAATCCATGTACTCTGAGAAAGCAGTTGATGACCACTAATTAGTAATAAAAATGAAACTCTTTGGGAACTCTGGTGCCGATACCAAACATTTTATTTGTATCATTAAAACAGCATATACAACATAGAACATACATAAATCATCCCCTGAAACCTTACAAGTCCATTCATTAAATAAATGAGAGATGGATACAGAGTAGTCGGTTTATATAGCGTAGACCTAGTTTCTCACACCACTTATGTTGTGAGTGTTAATTTTATACATGAGTGGCATGGCATACAGTTTAAAGTGTTTTCTGAGAAAGTTTTCATGACAATTTCATACTTTCAGAGTTTTTGCCAGATCTCCTGCTCATTTTGTTTGTCTGACCTAGGGTTTGAACGGTGGCCTTACGTCTAATAAGCCTGTATACTACCTACTCCATTACGATGACTACCAGATTAATAACGAAACTCATATATCCTTCGAATAATGCATTTAGCGGAAAAGAAACAACATAAAAAGAAGTTAAAAAAGATTTCAAAAAAAAATGTGTACATTCTGTGTTTTTGTCATGATACGGCAGTGGTGAGTTTGAATAATGCCGAGTTCCGGATTAAATCCGTCATTTCCCTTAGTGATACGTTCGCCACCATGCCCAGATCTTCAAACGTACTGTCACCCAAAAACCGAAGACGTCTCTCTGTACTTTTCTTAAATATATGTGGCTGTGCTAAAGGTTGAAAAAAAGTAAATGCAGAAGGTATTTCGTAGAAAATGTAGAATACCAGGCCTTATATTGTATTCCAAAATAAAAACCTTTATTTTTACGGGAATCGTTCGGAATCTACTTTAAACTGTAGTTTCCGCCACTCATGTATAAAAATTACCACACACAATATAATTGATAAGTAACTAATACTAACTAAAGGGTTGAAATGCCCAATTACGTATGTATTAATGTATTCAGCGAATTAGTCATCAATTGAACATTATAATGAATACTTGGCTAATTTGACATTTGATTCTGTGTTCACCGTTGACTTATCGTGCATACTTTCTTGTAGACTGTATACGCCAATGTACGAGACATAATTCTCCATGGGAGTGTTAACTTTTTCTGTTCACCATCGAGGATGCGTGATGTTATCTGAATCTCTTGATTATCAAAGGTACCATTGAATCCTCTGCCACAGAGCAGTACCAGCTGACTCCTCAATACATGCATTTTGTCGGCAGATTGATTAGCTTTATATCTAGTTCTTATCACTAAAAACTAAACTACTAAATATGTGCGGCAACATCCCCTAAACATCCATACCTTCCAATTCTATATCAAAAATATTGAATCTAAGAGTAGTAAGGACTAGAATGTATTATATTTAAAATAAATTTTTGCAAGCCATTTGAGGCAATCCATCACATTCAATCGGAAGGACATCCTGACTCAGCGAGAGTTTCTAGGAATAAAAATAATTAAAATCAGGCTAACATACAGATTGTAGAGTCTTTTGAATGATTCATGGATCTTCAAATTCAAACCTGTTTAGCTTACTCAACATAGAACTTATGTAGCAAGAGGTGGTATTTTTTTTTTTTGGTAGAATGGGTCTGTACTTAGAAAATTAAGCGATTGAGAGTACTCAGGCAATGTAACAAAAGTAACGCCATCAAGTTATGACAATCGCAATTCATATATGGGTTATAAATTCATTAATAAAATGTAAAGTAAGAAGTTGCCGTAGTTTAGTAGGTTGTGCGTTAGCTTCAAACTCCACCTCAGACATCTCCAACAAAACAAAACACGAAAAAATATTTCTTCGGCTATTGCCTCTCAGCAGATTTCTGGCAAAAAAAACTCTGAGGGTAAATAATGAAAAATATTCACAAAAAATCTATCGTTCGGAGTCGACTTCAAACAGTAGGTAACTCCACTCATGTATGAAATTAACACCCACAACAAAAGTGGTGTGAGAAGCTAGATCGTAATCCTGACTAAAGGGTTATAGTGACTAATTATGTACATATGTATGTAAGAAGAAAAATTGAATTTTTTTTCCGTTTAGGAAAAGAATACAAAATTATCTGAGGCAAACTTAACAGCACTGCAAATTAACTTAGCAAAGCTGCAAATATTTGAGAAATAAATGGAGTTTATTTTTAAATTCAATAAGAAATATGGATGGACAGACAAACGTACTCATTCACACTTATAAAATGCTCATGAATATAAAATCAAATCAGAAAAGGGGAAAAAAGCCAACATTAAATATCTTGAAGTACATTTTCCTTCTTCTATTATTCTCTAGGAAAACTATACTTTAAACATATTCTATTTGGAATATATTTTTTAAAATACGTTTCAAATAGCATTGCTACATATGTACATACTTGTACATATATGTATGCATATACCTTGAAAATGCGTTACAATTCCTTACATTCTATTTAGACCTACTCTAAGTCTGCTTTAATTTCATTGAGTGCTTTATGTCTTACAATCTCCAGTTAAAGACAGCATATTTAGAAAAGAGATTTAAAGTTTTTCAATCTCTTTAAAACGAATTGAATTGAAACCTTTTTTCCAATTTTTTCTTTTGATTTTTTGTTCATTTTATTCAAATGAAATCAAATGCAAGCCAGCAAGAAACATGAAACTACGAGAAACTGTAACGTATTGTGGAATAAAATTTAAATTTTTGGGATAAAAATTTATTTTAGTTGCTTTGCAAAAAAGGCAAATAAAAATGAGACGAACGTAAAGGGCGTTAAGAGGAGCATAAAAATGAAGTCTTAAAGTAATACAAGACTTTTTAGTTACACTAACAGTATATTCCATATGGTAAATGCATTTTGTCATGCAAAGAAAACAACTGAAATAGTAGTTAAGACTTTATATTTGAATGTTTGTATACTTTTTCAAACAAAAAGTTAAACACTTTGGGCCATAAATTTAATTTTCATTTGTTTGCATCGTGTAGTAGTAAAAGTGCTTGACTTGACCCACGTAATACAAGTTTTAATCCAGGAAACGGCGCCTAAATTATTGTCATGGTTTTTGAATTTTAAAATTTAATTCTTTTCCAATAATCCATTCAGATAATTCCTTAATCGTCCAGAGAGGATAAATAAAACTGTGAATATTTTACAATGCACAGGACGAAATACTTGAAATATACTCAGGTACTAAATGTTCCCATCATTTCGACTGCTACAGCAACCAAATACAATTGAACAAAGAGCATAACAATATAACCAACGAAATATGCCAACCTGATGACTTAGGCTTTGATTCAACCGATAAGTTTCTTGTTTTGAAGCAAAAAAGATTATTTAAAGGAACTGAAACAAAACCAAAGACATCGCTTTGGTCTTTAATCGTTTGGTAACTACCACGACAACTGCAGATTAGTTTACGTTGTAAAGGCAGGTGAAAAATAGTCCATTGTGACTATCAAAAATGAAAACAAAAAAACGAGAACAGTAACTGCGGAAGGAATGCAATAAAAACGACTAAAAAATTATGAGGAGATAAGTAACAATAGTCGCCGTAGTCTAGTAAATTGTCTAGTAGTAGATCCTTGTAGTCGTAGTAGTAGATAGTATTATAGGTAGTAGGTAGTAGTAGTAGTAGAAGTAGATAGTAGCAATAGTAGTAGTAGTAGTGCAAGTAGTAGATATTAATAGTAGTAGTAATATTAGTAGTAGAAGACAGTGGTAGTAGTATATAGTAGCAATAGTGTAGTAGTAGAAGTAGGTAGTAGTAGTAGTAGTAAATAGTAGCAATAGTGTAGTAGTAGTGGTAGTAGTAGTAGTAGTAGTAGTAGTAGTAGTAGTAGTAGAAGTAGTAGTATATAGTAGCAATAGTGTAGTAGTAATAGGTGGCTTATTAGACGTGACGCCAGGGTTCAAGTTCAAACGTCTGCAACAAAACAAAATACTAAAAAAAATTCTCCAGCGACTTCCTCTCAACACATTTCTGCCAAAAAATCTTAAAGTAAATAAAATTCGGAGTCGACTTTAAATTGTAGGTCACACCACTTATGGATAAAATCAACACACACAGCATAAGTGGTTTAAGAAGGTAAGTGGTTATCCTGACTGAAGGCTTGTAACTATGTGTGTATGTATAGTAATTGAAATATTTTATTAGAAAACCAAGGGCCCCACATTCGAACACAGGTTAATTTAAGAAGAAAGAGTGTAATAATAGTGTTTTCACACCAAAATTTAAAACCTGATTTTAGCATTAAAACCATAAACAGCTGATTTTGCGTTCACACTGCAAGTTTTATTAAAATTGGTTTTAAATTCATGGCATTTATGACTGCGAGAAAAAAAATTTATGAGCAATATGCCTTATTTCTTCTTGATATATTTAGCTTCTGACTTACCTTTCGCACAAGAAACTATATTCATTGTGACCAGAAACAACACACATTTCGATTAATAATTAAATATTTACAAATTTTTAAAATTTTCATTGAAGAAATTAAAAATATTCCAAATTTTTCCTTTTTTAATAGAAAACAAATGATTATTTACATTTATTTATTTATTTACATTTGTTTTTGTTTTTATCAGCTGTTTTCAGGTTTTCAGAGCTGGTAGCTCTGATTTAGTACATTTAGTACATCAAAACAAGGTTGTATTTCATAAAACCAACTTAAAACCAATTCAAAAAATGTTTTATTTTGGTTTTAACACAATAATTTTGTATGGTAAAATCAGGTTTTATTTTTGGTTTTAACGTTAAAACCAACTTTTGCGGTGTGAAAACACTATAAAACGATTAAAATAAATTAAGGAGAGATAAATGTCAGAAGCACTTCATGAGATAAGAAAAGGAAAGCTAGAGTCATTTCACTAGCCAACTAATTCCAGAAATGAAATCGTAACAGAAGCTGTCTTCCCCATGCCATTGTAAAAATCTCGTCACCAAAGTCCGATGACCAGATGAGAAACCTAGTAAGATTCTGTAACCAAATTCAGTACCCATACTGTTGAGTGTGACTCACAATAGCCTGGGAATTCAAAAAGCAGACCTATTCACCATGAAATGTTTACTGTCTGTTTGATGCCAGAATCCCAGATTAGACTGAAGGAAGGCATATATTCTAGCACAACAGAATGTAAGCAAATTTTCCATTATTCATGTCTTAAATTTTAAAAAATGAAGAGACGTTATTTGAGGCAGGAATCATGTAACTTATACTGAAACAGCCTACAAAGAGTAACGCCAACAATAAACACCAAGGTCACCTCTTGGGAAAACGTTGATTGCAATAAAAAAGGATCTTCACCACCATGCTCGATATATTTTCACATATTTGTTGTAGCAGGTCGTAGAATGTCGTTATATTTGTTGTTATAATCCTTTTCATTACCCTGCGTAGCATATTTGAAAGCCTTTTACTTGATTTGTAAATTAAATTATTCCAGATAAGTTTTATTGTATGTATCTCCTACAGCGTAGGATTAATTTGTACTGTGCTATGGAAACCTATTAAAACCAATAAAGACTTACACCCACAAATATCGAAATACATTTCCTTTTTGCCAGGACAACTAGATGCAGAGATGGAATAATAAAATGACAGTTTCAATTAATTTATTCCGTGACTATTATGCCAAAGAAGATTATTGTATGTGGCTATGATAACTGAGAAGTATTAAAGAGAACTGAATGAAACCTAACTGAGCAGAGTCGAATGGCAGCTTCGAATTAAACTTAAATTTTTATATAAGAGTTCTGCAGAGACATAAATAATAATAGAAATAAATATTAAGTTTATAAAGATAGCGGTAGCACTTGTTTTATTTTTTTAAATAAATTTTCCTTGGGTGTACTGGTATTCTAGTGGATAATGTGCTAGACTCTTAGCGTGTTGGTCGATTTGCACGAGAGACTTTAATCCCAGCATATAGTCGAAGTTACTCAGATCGTATATAATTAAATATAATTTGCAATTCGTAAATAAATAGAAATAATTTTCCTTTTTGTTAGAAGCCCACTCTTAATACATACAATACAATAGTTTCTTTATTAACCACATGGATAGGGTACTTTGCGGTCGTCATTTACCTTCTCTTGTGTCTTATTTCTATTATTATTTGCTGTAGTTGTTGTCTTTTAGTACAATATAATATTTTATTTTTCTTTTTGTTATTCCTTTTCTTTCTCTTTTTTATTTCATTTTCCCTTTTACTACCACTTATATTCAATTATCCTGTGGTTGTACTTTTCCAGATTTTTTATTTTTCAATTATTTTTATTTTGAGCTTGGCGCCATATTTTTTATATTCCTGCGATCCTTTTTACTTAAAACTTTAATGGTTTTCTATGTTCTAGAAATTTATGTGAAAAGTAGTTGAAATATAAGTATTACATACACTCAAAGAAATTTTGTAGTAAAAAAGATACAACAGTTTTCACATTAAATAGACTTCTAACTGACAAGCTTTTATTTCGGTTAAGGTCTATAAAATATTTTTTTCTTTTGTATTTCTACAGATCACCATCATCATACATAATTGCATTGACAAAGAAAGTGGATAACAGTTTCCTCCTCTTCAGCAGACCAAAAAACCTCGGGTCTTTCTCTCTGGAGCTGCAGATGTTGCGTGGATTCGTAGGCAAGCACTTCACCTAATAAACCACATGATGATGATCATGATCGAAATTGCTGTTGTCTAGTAGGTAGTGTGTTGGCTTATTAGACGTGAAGCCATGGTTCAAACACCAAGGCAGACATCTCCAACAAAACGAAATATGAAAAAAATATTTCATCGGCCATTTCCTCTTAGTGGAATAAGTGAAATTGCCATGAAATATTTCTCAAAAATCTTCTTTCAGAGTTGATTTTAAATTATATATCTTACCACTCTCGTATAAACATTAATACACACAACATAAGTGGTGTGAGAAGCTAGGCCGTAATCCTGACTGAGAGGTGTATATATGTATGTATTCCATAATAATAATATATAATGACACACGTTGTTAAAATTTATTAACACAAAATTCTTCAAACCCAGTATTGTTTTCCCCGTTCTTGTTGTTTCAGTAAACCTCTACAAAAACCGTGTAAATTTGTGCGAAACTCCGCTAGACTTTGTCTATTTCAACGTTACCAGGAAGATAAAACATTTGCTTTAAGCATACTTACTCCTAGTTTTGAAGGTCTTTAGTAAAGCCAGAACGAAATTTATTTATCTCAGTACCAGAGATCAGTAATGAATCGCTTTTTCGCTACTCATAAGTCCTCATGAAATTTTGAGCATGAGTGAGTCAACAGTATTGAAATCCAACTACTCTGATTCATTCGTACTCAGTTAAACATTGATTTATAAGTACAAGTTGCAATGAGTATGAGTACAACGTTGACATCAAACTCATAACATTCGAACTATGTTTGATTCATACGCCGATTCATTCAAATACTTAGATATAATACTCATAAATGATTCGAGTGATTCGAATCATTCATCAAAACTTATAGTCTTAGTTGTTGTTGCATTTACAAAGAAAGAAAAAAGGCACATAAACAAAAAAGAAAAAGACAGCAAGCAGAGCAAACACACAACCTTCTTGTGAGTATTGTAGTGTTCGTACGCGAATCATACTTATTTTGTGATTCGTGTATACGATGAGTCATGGAGAGTCGAAATCAATAACATCATGCGTATTGTTAAGTATGAGTACCCTGAGTATTTCGAACTTTAAATATGAGTAGTATGAGTATGACATTAAAATAAGTATGAATGCGTATAAGTAAAGGGTCCGCCAAATACGTTTTTTTTTGTAAATGCTTTAAAAAAAAACTATTGAAGATTTTCTCAAATTTCTTTTTTTTTTATTTAAAAGTACAATCCTTCCGGTTAATAATGGAAAATAATTTCATTCAAATGACTGCCTCGGCTGGCCATGCAGTAGCCTACACGATCGGTCCAATTTTTAAGCACATTATCGATGGTGTGCAGATGTATTTCACCAATGGCTTCACGAATATTGTCCCTTAAAGCGTCAATTGTTTCTGGGTTGTCGGCATAACACTTATCTTTGACGGAACCCCAAAAATAATAGTCCAACGGTGTCAAATCGCAGCTCAGAGGTGGCCAAACGACATCAGCTCTGCGGCTGATAATTCGATCTTCAAAAACAGGGCGCAAAACATCGAGTGTAGCTGTGTGGCACATAGCGCCATCCTGTTGAAACCAAATGTTGCCCATATCCTCCTCTTTAATTTCTGTGAACAAACATTCGTTCAACATGGCCCGATAACGATCGCCATTGACTGTAGCGGCCAATCCTTGCTCATTTTCGAAGAAAAATGGCCCAATTATGCCTCTGGATCAAAATCCGCACCAAACAGTGACTCGTTTTGGGTGCGTCGGCTTTTCAATGTGTGCGTGCGGGTTTTCTGTGCCCCAAATGTGACAATTTTGCTTGTTTACAAACCCGCCAAGATCAAAATGAGCTTCACCTGAAAAGATGATTTTTTGCCCATTGGATGGCAATTGGCTTCAACTCCTGAACCAATTTTACTTTGTATGGCGTCATACAAAGGTCTTTATGCAGAATTCGTCTCAATGATTCAATTTTATTGAATTGATACAATTGCAAAGTAATGTCGCAATATTTCTCAGTGTTGTTCAAGCGTATACACAACCGTATTCGTCAGCGGAAGGATAAAACTAATTATCTGTCAAATTAGACATGAGCTAAGTGTTGCCATTCACGAAATAAGCACTAGTAAAAAAAAACGTTAGTTGGCGGACCCGATATTAGAAATTATAAGTATGATTCGAATATACACATCGTTTTGAATACTCATTGCCGACCTCTGCTCAGTAACTCACCAGTTCAACTCAACTTTCACAGAACGTAAAGATGACGTAACATTCCACCGTATTCTTAATTTGAGATTAATAGAGCACTGTTTGGGTAAACTGAATCAGCTAGGCAGTAGAGTTGAAATACATTAATTGCATTGCCATCTAATATCCTCAAAAGATATTTTTTAAAATTATTTTTGTACACAGTTTGGTGCTGATGCATGTTTGATGTTTTTCACCGGCATTTTATTTCATTTTCCAGTATATATTTGGCTCCATCAAATGTTCTTTCACACTTTATATACCAAGAGCAACTGTCAAAAAGATTAACTACTATTATAGAGTATATGTATTGCCTGTAAAAACAAATTAACTTTGAGTGTTTTATTGTGCTCCTCTCTTATGCTCTTTCTTTATTTGTTGCAATTGGCTTTTAAGCATTAATGTCTGATTCCGTGCATGTTCTAATGGTCCCTCAAGTCAAATGGTTTTAACAAAGTCATGCACATCACGTTTATCAATAAAACACAATAACATCGTAAAGCATAGAAAGAAATTATACACGGTACTACATGGAAAAATTATGAAATAAAAAACATGAAACGGACAACATCGGTACGTAACTTAAGTAGCAATTGTTGCTGTTGCAATATAGTTGTAGCTGATGTTGCTGTAACAGCATCAAAGCACTTAAGGAAATTAATTTGCAGTTGAATTATCCTCAGAAACGTTTCAAGAGAACGTACAATACATGAGTAAAAGTGAGTATACTTCTTAGGATAAACTAATACTGCTCATACTGCTCATGTTGTTTTTGTGATTCGTGTCAGTGAAAGTATAAATCGGCGTGAGTTTCGTTTAGTTGTGCATGATGGTTATTCGATATAATGGCCAATATAAGCAGGCATTATTAAATATAAACACTAACAGAAGCAGCAGTAGTAACGTTGGCAGCAGATTTAAAAGTACGTGTGACCCATTTTGTCTTTTGGTCCTTTTAGCAGGTATAGCTTAAGGATTATTACTTTCAGAAAACTGCGAAAAAAAATGCCATGAAAAGTTTCTCAAAAAATCTGTCGTTCGTAGTCGACTTTAAACTGTAGGTCCCGCCACTCATTTATAAAATTAACACACATAACATAATGTGGTGTGAGAAACTAGGTCGTAATCCTCACTGAAGGGTTGTAATGACCAATTATGTATATACAGTGGTGGCCACGAATTTAAGACACGACATATGACTGACTTGGTTATGATAATATTTACAATCCTGTAATATCAAAATTGATATTCTTTATTCTTTTATGTACTCTGTAATGTTAAGAAAAAGTACCAGTGTTTTATTTTGTTTCTTTTTACATTTTGTTGCTTTTTGATCATATTATTGTAAAAAAGTTTATTTGAAATTGGCCACGGGCCACACCCTAAAGTAGCTGCTAATAATCCTTTCACGAGCTCAAGTAAAATAAAAAAATAGAATTGTATTGGATTTTGGTATTGATATTTCGTCTAGGGCGATAAGAAGATGTCTAAATGAAAAAACTTGCGTGGGTGTATTGCCCATCGTAAACCACTTGTGCCAAAAAAATATCAAATCCCGACTAGCATTTTGTCTTGATCTATATAATATGTAAATAAAAATTCTTAACCAAATATAGGCAGCAAAATATTATTAATTTCTCTTCCTAATATTACTAAAATCTTAAGAAAAATATCATGGACCTAAAATATTTTTGATAAGATGTAAAAATTATCACAAATGTAGAAGTAAAATGTCGTGTCTTAAATTCGTGGCCACCACTGTATGTACTTGCAGATTTCTTTTTTCATGTCAGTAAACTTTTTGTGGTCATTACAACCCTTCAGTCAGGATTACGACCTAGCTTCTCGCAGCACATTATGTTGTGTGTGTTAAATTTATAGGTGTTCATGGCAATTTTATTTACTCTCAGAGTTTTTGCCAGAAATCTGCTGAGAGGAAGTCAGCGAAGAAATATTTTTCATAGAGAGTTCTGGAATTCAGTTATGTGGCTCTGCTTCAGCACAGAATGTGGAAAAAATTCAAGGAGGCAACACAAAATCCTACGAGCAATAATATCCACCCCTGATATAATATAAATTGGTACTACCATGGCTTATATGAGAGCTTTTGACCTAAAAAGAAACTGGAATCAAATTTAGTTTTAAATTATTGTTTAAGATTTTTATTTTTATTTCTAATTATTGTGTTTCTGATAAGTATTTGAACTAAACCTGATCTCTTTTGCAAAAAATATTCAATGGCCCTGAGAAGAACCGATTGTTGAGCATAATTAAACACACACATATTTTTTTTTTTTTGAACAAATTAATAACTAATTTATATATGAATTAAATCTCATCCCTTTTGTTAAATATTTAGTGATTCTGAAAAGAATTTTTTTTTTTGAGTAATTGAACAGTTAGTCTTTACATTTTAATTTTCTCCACATTTTTCATCTTTTCTTATGTCTTCTTAATAACATTAGTAGTCATCACTGAAGAAATACAAAATATTGCATGCATCATAAGCGTATACGTAATATTATCTCTTCGTGTAATAATGCTTATACGTAACGTTACGCATGATGATAATGCTGAAAAAGATTGTTTTGGTTAAATTGAATATGGAGCTTTCTTCGAAACTATTTAAGAAACAGATTTTGTTTTCTAAAACTAGTTGAGTAGAGGTAGGGACTACTTTTATTATTGGTGTTGTTTCCCATACATAGAAAATTTTTTGTTGCTAATATTTGGACAAAAAATTTTGGTTATTACGCCTGCGTATCAACGCAAAACAAAAGGAGTTTTAAATGATTTTGGCTTAAAACATTTTCAGACTATGCATAATACAATTATAAACTACTTTTGAGTACTGATTGACAGAAACTTTGTTTTTGTAGATCATAAAAAAAACCGATTTAAAATTTATGTATGAAATACTTGAGTCACTTTATTCTGTACTTTTCAAATCTATGTCCTTTTATCAACTGACTATATTTTACAAAATTACTTATTATCGGACCACAAAATCGAAAACAAAAACTAACGGCATTAAATTTAAGCAAAAGGAATGACAACAACAATGCAGTGGCTGAATGGAAGAGTTGGAGTACAAATGCTACTGTGCTGCTATCGTTATTGTCATTCTCCCTTTTATATACTTTACTGAAGATCAAAAATAGAATTACCAACAACAACACACAAGCATATTGATCCAACGAAAGAACTAATAAGAGTATGCATGTATGTTGTTGTTGCTTAGGCGAAAATGTAGCAAATTTATATTAGGGTGGTCCGTAATAAAATAATTATTATAATTAAATAAATTGAATTTTATATATAAAAAATAAATTGATGGCGATCTTATCCGACAAGTACTAATGTACACACACACATACGTATAAGGTCTAGTAGGTATTACATTGGCTTATTAGATGTGAGGCCACGATTCAAGCACCATGTCAGACATGTTCACCAAAACGAAACATAAAAACTATTTCATTGGCGACTCCCTCTCAGCAGGTTTCTGGCAAAAACTCTGAGAGTAAATAAAATTTCCCATGAAAAGTTTCAAAAAAATTGTCGTTCGGATTCAACTTTAAACTGTGGGTCCCGCCACTCATGTATAAAATTAACACATATAACATAAATGGTGTGAGAAGCTAGGTTGTAATCCTGGCAGAAGGGTTGTAATGACCAATTATGTATGTACATATATATGCTTCTATATAACACACGCACACATTACTGGTAAATACAAACATTTAGTCAGAAATATGGCCTAACTTCTTATGCCACCCATGTGGTATGCAGTAACTTTTTTCATGAGTTCATGAGGGCCTGCAGTTTAACGTCAAATCCGGATAATAAAATTGAAAAGCTTGGTAATGGCAAATAGTTACTGTCTCAGACTGCTGAGAGTATCGTATCATATTTATTTTCTCCATGATGTTACAACTAAGGTTTGAACTGCCGACTTTTTGCCTAGTAAGGCAATGCAATAGTCAGTAGACATCACTAGCCGCACTCATAGTATCGCATATTAAAAATGTATACAAAATCTTTTAAAAATCAATTTATATGGCCTTGAATAATAAACTAGTTTTCCATAAAACTGAGTGCTTTGCAGACCAAAAAGACCTTCGTCGAACACATTAAGGTTTGATGTTCACGATATCAAGTACGAATAACAAACTAAATTTTTAAATTTTCTTTATTTCGATCCACGTTGGAGTTGCAAAAATCCCACAAAAAAAAATAAATTTTCAAGTAAAATTTCCTTATACATACATACATACATACATATATGTACATATATACAGTGGTGATCTTATAATTAGAAACGACTTAGCAACATGTATGTATGTTTGTCAATTTATTTTACAGTTATCACTGTGTACCTGGGATCAAAGGCTTTGTTTGGAGGACGTCTTACATACGTTTTTCCATCAGATTGGAACAAATTAAACTTAGATTCGTCACTCCAGAGAACTCTGTTCCAGAAACATCGTTTCTAATTATAAGGCCACTACTGTATGTTCATAATTGGTCATTACAACCCTTTAGTCAGGATTACGACCTAGTTTCTCACACCACTGATGTTGTGTGTGTTAATTTTATACATGAGTGGCGGGACCTACAGTTTAAAGTCGATTCCGAACGATAGATTTTTGAGAAACTTTTCATGGCAATTTTTTATTTAATCTTAGAGTTTTTGCCAAAAATCTGCTGAGTGGAAATCGTCGAAGAAATATTTTTTCATATTTTCATTCAAATAATAAATGTACTGACTGAAGAGCTCATTATAGTCATCAGTTTATTCATTATCGTCAGCAACATCATAAAACAATTACAATTGAACAATGAAATATGTATGTATGCATTCCACGCATTTGTTGCATCAAAAACAATAATCATGAGTTTAAGGAAATTTTAAACTGGTATCACATTAATAGCAGCAATTATTTTTCTAAAAAAAAAATATATGTATTTTTCTTAATTTTTTGTTAGAAAATTTTAAACATTTTCATAAAACTTTCATCACACCACTTGTAGTCTTATGTAAGAAATAATACTTTATAAATAGTTTGGTATTAGCTATCATACTTTCAGAGCAGCCCATATATCCTTTTTTGAGATTTTTTAAAATTTAATTTTTTGCTCGCCTAAAAGGTAAGAAAATTAAAGAAAATATATTTAAATAATGATGCTTATGTTTTTATGTTCCTTTTTGGTACATTTTGATCTCAAATTAAAGTTTTTTAGCAACAGAATTCAAAAACTTTTTAGTTTTGTTGTGGTATATGAAAATTACCTCCAGCGATTTTAATTGACATTTGATACTTAATGATCGGATCACTTACAGTGATTGTTAGGGAAATTAATTTCAGGATATTTATATAAATCAAGCTTCATATAGAGATTTACGGAGTAATGCTTGGTATTGATTTATGTTTTCTTTCCTTTTGTTTTGGTTTATTAACTTTTCAACTCATATTTAATTTTGTCGCTGTAGATAGTGATGCGAGTGACAATAAGCAATTGGAAACTTATAAATCGCCACAGAGCAGTGTGCTAGACGTCAAATTATTACCATTTAAAAAGAAGTAAAACCAAGCTGACATGAAGTGCTTGATTTTTATGTAAAAAACCATGCCAATGTACATCACGTCAAAAATTTTGGCGCACATTTCATAAAAGTGATAATAAAATGTAATAACGGTAAATAAATAGTTTTTATTAAAATGAATTAAAATATTAAAATTTTTTAACAAAACGTTGTATTTGATATACTTTATTTTAGTTGAAATAATAATGGCAGGGATACTAATGGGTGATTTTTTAAGAGCTATAGGAAAATTTTTCAAAAGAAAAAACACATAAAAATCAGAAAAATGCATGAAATCTTTATTTGAACCGATAGTAATTTATAATTTAATGTTTGAAGATTATTTCATGCAAATGTTGACCGCGACTGCGCCTCAAATGGTCCATCCGCTTAGTCCAATTTTGGCATACTCTTTCCAACATTTCGGCCGGTATCTCACGAATAAATGCTTCAATGTTGTCTTCCAATGCGTCAATTGAAGCGGACTTGTCTGTGTAGACATGAGCTTTAACATAGCCCCACAAAAAATAGTCTAAAGGCGTTAAATCGCAAGATCTAGGTCCCGAACGTGAACGGTCCCGAACGTGAAATAAATCTCTCAATAAGTCCATTGTTACGCGTGCTGTGTGACATGTGGCACCGCCTTGTTGAAACCACATGTCATGCAAGTCAAGCTCTTGCATTTTGGGGAAAAAAAGTTGGATATCATCTCACGGTAGCGCTCACCATTCACAGTTACTTTACGATTTGCAGCATCTTTGAAGAAGTACGGTGCAATGATGCCACCAGCCCATAAACCGCAACAAACTGTGACTTTTTCTGGATGAATTGGTAGCTTTTGCAATGCTTCTGGCTGATCTTCACTCCAAAATAGACAATTCTGCTTATTTACGTATCCATTGAGCCAAAAATGAGCTTCGTCGCTGAACACAATTTTTCGATAAAGAAGTGGATCTTCGGCCAACTTTCCAAGAGCCCATTCACCAAAAATTCTGCGTTGCGGTAGGTCGTTTGGATTCAATTCTTGCACCAGCTGTATTTTGAAAGGCTTCACACCTAAATCCTTCCGCAAAATTTTCCACGTTGTTGAGTAACAGAGGCCCAATTGCTGCGAACGGCGACGAATCGATAATTGATGGTCATCATTAACACTGGCAGATACAGCTGCGATATTTTCTTCAGTTCGCACTCTACGTAAGCGTGTTGGTGGTTTAATGTCCAACAAAGTAAAATTGATGAGAAATTTAGTCACAATAGCCCGAATAGCCGCTTCAGTGGGTCGATTAAACTGACCATAAAAAGCGTTGTTCGTTTGTAAGACGATTCATGGTTAAATTATAGACCAAACTGAAGATGTTTGACAGTGAAACAAAACATGAAACGTGCGTGAGCTGTTTAAACCAGTATTGTCAAAAAGATAACAGCTAAAACATCACCCGTTACTTTTATTGACGCTATGTCATGTAATGTAGTTTAGACCTCCTTTGATAGGTATAACGGTGTTTATTAGTTCAATATTTATAGTAAACTTACCTGCCTTATGACAGTAAAAGTACAACATCGTTTATACTACGTTTCATAAGAATAATTTTATTTTCTATTCTTATCTCCTGTCTTGGACTGTTCTTGATCGAAAATAAATTCAGCTCATTATGGCAGCTGGAAAGCCTCATTGTAGCATAATAATTCTAAAAAGGAAAAATAGAGAGAAAAATTAGAAAACATAAATAAATTAATGCTGATCTTTAAAAAAAAGTTTTTAAAATTTTAAATTAATCTGTTGTTGGATAATTTAAATTTAAAAAAGCTCGCGCTAAAATCTTAAAATAATTTACAGATATATCGCACAGGAATTAGCAGATCAGATGTTCCTCTACACATTAATTTGTTTCTATGCCTATAGAGCTAGCTTCTATTACACCCTGGGCAGTTTCTTGCAAAAATAGTTTTGTCTCATGATATTTTTACGGTATCTGTCTTATTTTATCGGGTCCGCCATCTAACGTTTTGTTTTTTTCAACTATTGCTTATTTCGTGAATGGTAACATTTAGCTCATGTCTGATTTGACAGATAATTAGTTTTATCCTTCCGCAGAACGAATATGGTTGTGTATACGCTTGAACAACGCTGGGAAATATTGCGACATTGTTTTGAAAATCATGGTAATGTTGCAGAATGTGTGCGAAAATTGCGTACGGATTTTGGAAGAAGAGAAGCACCGTCAGCTCCGTATGTTCGTTATTTTGTGAAAAAAGTGAAAGAAACTGGCATCCTCATCGATAAACCAAAGCATGAAAAGCCAAAAAGAGTGCGTACACCCGAGAATACTGCTGCTGTGGCAGAAAGTGTACGTGAAGCGCCATCAACATCAATTCATCATCGTTCTCAACAATTTAACATTTCGGAGACATCATTGAGACGAATTTTGCATAAAGACCTTGGTATGACGCCATACAAAGTACAATTGGTTCAGGAGTTGAAGCCGATTGGCAAAAAAAAATCATCTTTTCAGATGAAGCTCGTTTTGATCTTGGCGGGTATGTAAACAAGCAAAATTGTTGCATTTGGGGCACAGAAAACCCGCACGTATACATTGAAAAGCCGACGCTCCCAAAACGAGTCACTGTTTGGTGCGGATTTTGGTGCAGAGGCAACATTTGGTGTCAACAGGACGGCGCTACGTGCCACACAGCCGAAGTTACACTCAATGTTTTGCGCCCTGCTTTTGAAGATCGCATTATCAGCCGCAGAGCTGATGTCGTTTGGCCACCTCGGAGCTGCGGTTTGACACCGTTGGACTATTATTTGTGGGGTTCCGTCAAAGATAAGTCAATTGACGCTTTAAATGACAATATTCGTGAAGCCATTGGTGAAATACAGCCGCACACAATCGATAATGTGCTTAAAAATTAGACCGATCGTGTTGGCTACTGCATGGCCAGCCGAGGTAGCCATTTGAATGAAATTATTTTCCATTATTAACCGGAAGGATTGTACTTTCAAATAAAAAAAAGAAATTTGAGAAAATATTCAGTATTTTTTTTTTAACCCTTTTTAAAAAAAAAATTATTTGGCGGACCCTTTACTTGATAAACGTCAGATCCTTTTCAAGCACGAGTTCCCAAGTATTTGCACCATTTCCAGGGAATTTCTTGGCATTACATTTGCACTGAATAATCAATTGGAAAATATTCATAGCAGAATAGATTGTCCGATAATGTAAAAATTCAACTCTTTTATAATATGCCCTACTCCCCAGAAAATTAAACTTATTTCATGGATTTAGTAGCAATAAGTACCTTTTCTTCTAACAGTAGCATTGCATGGTAACTTCATAATATTGAAACACTAACGCTACTCATGTACTGGCTAATATTATTGATTCTTTATTTTTAGTACTATTAAAAAAGTACTTTTTCTTTTCGCTAAAAATAATTTCATTTAACATTTAGCTGCCTTGCAATCTCACAACAAAAACTGTTAATGTTGCAAAAAAAAAAATACTTCAACGTCGTAATGCTGTAATATTGTAGCACATAAAAAATACCGTTAAAAAGGATGTGTTTTATAACTGCATAGTAAGGTCCACTATTGCCCGCAGTTAACCGCCTAGAAACAAGTGCTTAACAATAAAATAAATAAAAAAGAACGAGAGCTGGTTTGAAGTTATAAAAATTTGTAGAAAAACATTCCTTTGAAAAATATTTATGACAGGACATATTTAATGGCGAATTTAAAAGAAAATTTCATCAGCAGCGTCATCAACAGCGCAGTGGTAAATAGCTTAAGATGGCTGCCTTTTGATCACGATATAATTTTTGTTGATGCAGCATAATGATGAGGCAAAAGGAAATAAAAACTATAGAATAAAAAAAAAATTAAAAACATTAAATGAAAAAAGTCATGAAATGAAATAGAAGAGGAAAAAAAGAAGAAAAAATATTCAAACATTATTATTTTTATGCTGCTCTTGCTGTTATTCGACCATTTGTAATATTTCTTAAGGGATTTATTAATAAAAAATGAAATTAAGCTAACATAATGGACAGTGGCAATAAAAATGCATGGAAAGCATTATCGGCATAGGAGAATTCACTTTGGCATAGCTTGTAAATGCTTTTGCTATTAAAAATAATTAAAAACAAATTATTTAAATATTTAATAAAAAAAAGTGAAGCCCTACCCTAGCTTGCATAATATACACTGAGCGCCAAAAGTGAGTAAACACCACTGAAATAATTCCTTTTCTTAGGGTAGCGAGAAAAGTAATTGAGAAGAATCGAATAAATTTTCAAAAATAAAAACGCTTATTTATTACTTATAAAATCTTAAAACAAAAACAACAATTCATGATAAAGGAACTTTTTTTATTCTTAAGAACAAAACTGTTTTATACTTGTGTTGACTCACTTATGGCGCTCACTGTATGGCTTACTTTAAACTACTCTCAAAAAATTTAAGGTACAATGTAAACATAAAATCCAGCCCAATTACAAAGCACTTAAATCTAAAAAAAATTGTTTTTTAAAATAAATATTTGGTACATTTTTGGTACTTTTTAAAATTCTGAAAAATTTTCTTACAAAATAAATTAATTCTGTAGTATGAAATGAGGAGAAGTAAACCTGAAAAAGTACTATTCTGAGTACGGTTTTTCCCCTTTAAAACCATAGGATCTTCGTATTTCTTTGCTCTCTCTCTCTCAGTTTCATAAACAAAGTTTTTGATGAGATGATCGAATGGTCGATCAACTGTACAAAATCCTGAAATAATAACATTTTCATCTAATGTTGCCTAAAAACCACGGCCGCTGTGAATGTCGCAGTGCTAAAAACGTTTTTATTTTTATTTCATTTCAAACAATATTTTAAAATTCAAGAGCTTTCAATCTCCTTCTAAATAATCAATTCAGGAGTCTCCATGAACGCGGAAATCCATAGAAGATAACATCAACAACCGTACTATGTAATCTGAATCATGAAATTAAACACATATTTGTTTTTACTTTGTTTGCAATTAACGAACTCATATTTAAACGTTTTTAAAAAGGTAAAAACGTAACAATATTTTCCTTATAAAAACAAAAATACTATGGCCTCATTGAAATACTTACTTACTTGGTCACTACAACCATTTAAACAGACTTCTCACACCAGCCAGGTTGTGTAGGTTAATTGTATCTATGAGTGGCGGAACCTCCAGTTTGACGTCGACACCAAACAATTTTTTGAGGCAATTTCAAAGTTCTCTAGATATTCCTAGATTGCCTGTCGCCAAGAGAAATATTTTTCCGTATTTCCTTCTGATTAAGATGTTTCAGCTGAGATTTGAACCACAGCCTCAAATCTAATATGCTAGCACACTACCGACTAGACTACGATATCTTCAATAGTAATGCCCAAATTGATTAATAGAATTGAATACGTAACTAATTCCCATCTTTTCATCACTTTTATCCAAATAGATATGCAATAAATAGAATCGAAGCCAGCTCCAAAAATGGTGTGAATATGCTTGTTTCAGGAAATATACGATATATTTATACGGCTACCTGATGAATACTCTGACGAACTTATTCCGTGCTCTTGATCGCAAACTACTTATGATTTGTCGTGTTATCATAGAAATGTTGTCTCACTTGTAGTTGTCAAAGTATATATGAAATTAAAAAAAGAATGGTATTACAAGAGATAAGAAACGTTATGTTGTGATGCCACTGCATTTAACTTGACCTCAGTGGTCCTTCTAGAAGATATCTTATTGTGAAAAGCCAGAGTTATCCTTAAAATCTTAAGAATTACTCATCAACAGCAGAAGCATTAAATTGTAATAAAATAAAGACAAGATCAAAATCCTATCAAAACATTCAAAGGCATTACTTTTCTAACATATAACCGATGTGATTACAAAGAGCAATGCTTTACGAAACCAAACTATCATTCTTCTTTATCCTTAAAAGAAATTACCAAAAACACTTGTTTTCAATAGAGAAAGCGAAGTAAAATTTTTTTATTGCTGGTAGGTCACTTAAAGTTCTTGTCTGTTTGTCGATCATATCACTAAGCTTATATTGCTGCGCTAATTCTTTATTGGTTTCTCTCTGGATGTGATTGCAACACTGTACATCAGTTTACGACAGCAACTATGAATTGATTTAAAATAATTCTTTATTCTATAGTTTGAATATAAAATATCTATTTGTTTTATTTTATCGACTACAATCTCTGAGTTATTAGGAAATTTTCTTTTAATACAGAAATACATACATAATTTGGTCATTAAAACCCTTCAGTCAGGACTACGACCTAGCTTCTTACGCCACTTATGTTGTGTATGCTGATTTTATGCATGAGTGGCAGGACCTACAGTTTAAAGTCTGAACTACAGATTTTAGAAGTCATTTCATGGCAATTTTTATTTACTCTCAGAGTTTTTGACAGAAATTATGCTGAGAGGAAGTCGCCAAAGAAATATTTTTTCTGATAGTTAGGCCGCTATAAGATCTCTATCGGGTTTCGTGAATAACTCTAGGATCGTTAGGGAATGTCGCCGCTGTTTCGACCTTCTTTCTGGGCGCTTCACCAGTATCTCACTGGTGTCGGTTCCCGGCACAGTAATATTCCGGGAAACTGTAGGGCCGACTTGCTCGCCAGGACTGGTGCGCTCCTTCCGGAATCCTCTTCAATTGAATTGGGTATGTCACTTACCTCGGTCAAACTGGACATTGCGCGGAAATTCTTTCGGGACGCCAACCTATCTTGGGTCAATGAGGAGCCCTGCTCCACCGCTAGACTCACCTGGCCCTTGATGGATAGAAGGCGTACCAAACAATTACTTGGTCTTGGTCGTGACGTCATCTCAACCACAGTGGCCTACAGGTTATTGCGTTATGGGGAGACACGCGGAAATAATGAGGATGACATTTAACGAATTCTGCCGTGGATGCAGGCCCACTGAGGAAGAGGAGCCTGTTATCCACTTTCTTTGTCAGTGCCCATCTCTTGCGAGGTGCAGATATAGGTTATTTGGCTCCCCATTTCTTGTCAGAATGACGGAGCTATCAACTATTGATATCAAGGAAGCCCTTGCGCTGACCAACTTCTTCCTCTTCCCTGGTTTTGGTGGAACTTGGTCAGCACAGGGACTGCGTTCACCCGTGGTATCGCAACGAGCCGCTATGCGTCCTCAAGTGAGCTTTGTGATATCAGAGCTACCACTCCGACCTAACCTAACCTAATATTTTTTCATATTTCGTTTTGTTCGAGATGTCTGAGCTGGGGTTTGAATTGTGGCCGTACGCCTAATAAGCCAACACACTACCCTCTAGAGTTTTAATAGTCTTTATAAAAAGCCTTACTATTTAAAGCTTTGATTTTAGTACACAGGCTTTTAATAAAAATTTGAAATGTTTTTTTTAGGAGGACACCCTAAAGTAAAATATACACCAATGCATGTCGCTATTTTGCTGTTCATCACCCATTTGGTTTTAACCTTTTAAAACACGAATACAAACAAAAGAAACACTTGTCTTGCTGTCAAAAGGATACGTTCATTTGAAAAGAGAAACAATTTTTTTTCTTTTTTCGAATCACAAATTATGCCTTTAACACTCATACTGACTTTTGACAATTTGAATGAAAGAACCACTCTACAGGCAACATTTGAAAACATCTTTTCAAAAGAAAAAAAAAATTCTGGTGCGTTTGTCTTGCTGGCAATGTACTAGTGCAGCAGTAAGAAGGTGAACGTAGCTGTTATTGTTACAATATCAGCGTTTGTCATTTTAACAATAACAAAAGCAACAATAATTGCAACACAGAAGAAGTGTTTCAAGTCGAACACTTGTCATCTTTTATTGCCGTTGGTTTCAATTTTTTTCAGGTTTAGGCGACATCATACACGGACTTCTTGTCAATGAAATTGAATTGAATTGAATCGTTTTTTTAACATTTGGATAAGGGAGGATTGTAGATTTGCTTTAAGGGTAGGCATTAGGAAGTGACCTCGGGTTTAATATTTAATTTTTTAAATCTCTTTTAATACTCTTCTTCCTATGTAAACTGCTCTGCAGGCCTACACGGTTTTTTTTTATTTTTTGCTCATCATACATGCACTGTGGTGTTGATGAGAGGGTTGTCATACGTGAAAGTTTTTTAAAATTTATTTTTTATTACTTACTCTGCAGTTTCAATTTCTAATTCGAAACTTTATTCGGTATTTTAAATTTTTATTTCACTTCGAAAGAAAAAACTAAACTGTCTGCAGAGTAAACTTTTCTTTTCTATTTTTTGTTTTTTGTTTTATTGATCCTGAGGTATCGCATGCAATTACGTATAAAAGAAGAACGAAACACATGCCATTGGTGTGTATCGTTTTGAATAAAATAAAGTTTTCAGTTCATTGGAAATTTGTTTCTTGTTCCAAGTTCTCAAGGCAACTTTTACGAAAATTTTGTTGTCAAATAAAATGTTTGTAATAGGAATTGATGTTTAGAATTCATTTCTGCAAAACTTTTCACATGAATGTGAGGAGAATACAAGTTTCGTTCACATTTTATTTATTTTGTTTGAAAAAGTTTTATTACTGATCGGGTTTAACTCTTTAAACGCGGTTAATTTTCCGAAATTTGTACGGTATTGTGTCACTTTCTCCCAGCAGATATCTAACAAAATCTCCAAGAGTAAATAAAATTGTCATGAAAAGTATTTCAAAAAATCTGTCCTTCGTAGTCGACTTTAAACGGTACGTCCCGTCACTCATGTAAGAATATAGGTTGTAATCATAGCCTTATGCTCTGTGTAGAGTAACACACCAGAGTATCTGGTGTGAATCGAACCCACAACCCTCACGCTAATAGCCTAGCGCACTACGCACTATAATAACAGAGCACCTTATGACTTTATGACCTTATGACTTATCTTAACATTATTTTTGGAAATGCATTGAATTTGCTACGATCCACAATAAGATTTTCGGCATTAATTCAATTGGTTGCAAAGAGTTTTTAGTAGAATGGTTTGCATCAAGGATATTGAAAAGCGGAAGATATTGGCTTCGGAGCCAACGATTTTTAGTAATTTTTCCAGCCCATTTTACGTGTTTGACGAGAAAATACAGGAATGAAACTGACAACCCAATACAGCAATGCTTAAAGATTTTTTTAGATTTTATTTAAATTTAACCAAACCTATCGTGGCTCAATGAACAATCTTGCTCCACTGCCAGACTCCCTTGGCACATGATTTATAGAAGCCGTACTAACCAACTACTCAAACTTGTTAGCAATGTCACCTCGAATACAGTGGCCATGCTTACGGGTCATTTTGTTATGAGAAGAAACGCGGGAAGAGTGCAGCTCCCATCAAACAACTTCTGCCCTGGGCGGAGGAGACTGTTATCCACTTCCTTTGTTAATGCCCATCTCTTGTGAGGTGCAGATTTCGGTTATTTGGCTCCCCATTGTTTGTCTGCTTAATGGAGTTATTATACATCACCCTGCGCGTGATGCTGCGCCACCAACTAAAACAAATTTGAAGGAAAGACATTACACAAATGTCCAATTAATTTTGAAGCATTTTATTGATTTTGTTTCCCGTTGTCCTGATGATTCAGATGAACGGGATTGAGTAGTACGCATTCGATCAGTTTCTAATCTCACTTCTCGTTGTTCAAGTGGTTCAAGCTAACGGATCTCAGCGGCATATACTCGAAGATTTTCAAGTCTCAATGCTCGTCTGATTCTTAGGCTAGTAATGCTCTTTTCTTCCGTGCTTGAGGTGTACTTCGACCAATTGCTTGTCATTCATTTTGAATAATTTTCAGTGACACCATCCATCGGAAATTAGTCGGCTCAAGCGCAATAACTTTGCTAAAGATCATAACATGATCAAATGCACAGTTTACGATTTAATTAATTTTGAGTAATTTTCAGTGGCGCCACCGGTCGAAAATTAGTCACACCAACTTAGAAACCTTCCCCGGCTCATGCGCAACAACTTTGCTAAAAATCATAACATGATCAAATACATAGTTTACGATTCTATAAGGTGCATACAAACAAACATCCATTTTTATAAATATAGACTATGGAAGGTGACACGCCCACTATAGCCAATCCGCCCATTTTGTTCATATATACGTCATAGTTGTCCATACAAAATTCGAGGACACTAGCTGTTGCAGTTTATGAGATATGCGACATTAAATACTTATTGGGTATGTGAGCGTGGCACCTCGCCTACTTGAAATTTTGAAATAAAAAGTAGCCTATAGTTCCTTCCAGACATACAGGAAGGCACTGTTAAAATTTCAAGAAAGTCGGTCCAGCCGTTTAGCCGTCTATAGACTTCAAACAAAAAAAACCCACAAACAAACACACATTCATTTTTGTATATAAGAAGATATCAAGGATATGGCTTCGTTTATTAAATTTTCAAGCTCTTTTCCAGCATAGGGGAGTCGTACTTTAATAGGAAAACTTCTGCGTTTAGTTTGGGGCACTTTCTTGTGACGTCAGAACACTCAGGTAAGTGTGCTCAAGCTAGCTTTGATTACCAAAGCTACCACTTCAACCTACCTACCTATTTAAATTTGAAACAATTTGAAGAAAAACTCTTTACATTAGCATTTTCTGAGCATATGAAGGGTAAAACTAACCTTCTAACAATTTTTAGAGCTATAAATTCTTTTGATTTGCTCTTGCTTTACAGGTAATTTACTTGAAAAAATAGGAAAAAAAATTCGAAAATATTTAACAAACAATACTGACTCGTATACCAACATATACAAGAAAAAACGGAGAATAATTTTTCGTTTATTTGCTGAGCATAACAAATATTTCCAGTTCATCTAGTTCCAAGTAAAGTTATTAATGTTGTATTTAACTGGCATCAATATTTCACTCAAACAGAATACCATCCATTCTGCATCCATCTGGAATCAGGAAATAAAAATGCTGAAATAGAGAGAGAAACAGGAAAAAATTTCTCTGAAGAACAAATATTTTCTCATTCAATAAGGGCTCTAATTTATAAAAAAAAAACAACAACAGCAATAGCAAAATATTTTTTATAAAGAAAAATAAAATGCCAGAAAAATGCAAAAGAAAAATAAATTTTCTTTTAAGTCCTTTACAAAGCTGAGTGACCTCCAAGATACAAAACGATTCCACCGACTTTATGTTACTGCTGCTACACTATTCTACATTCTCGTCCTGGCCAATAGCCAGAATATAAGATTGCAGGCTTAAAGAAAAACTATTTTAACAACTGCAATGAAAAACTGTTTTTCTTATTCCATTTCAGAGAAGGTTGCAAGCATATGGTTGCGTTAAATATGGGCAAGATTGTGAAAATATGTTTTAAAAACAACTACAGCTGCAATACCAAAGTGAAGGAAAGTGAATTACAACTTGATTTCATAGATGGTGGTGATAGCATAAAATAAAGGCACGATAGCATCGTGCAGTTTCTCGTTGGCCCGTCTAGCACAGCGAAAACAAAGCGGATAGTCACGCAGCTTCAACTCTTGAACCAATTGAAGGCGTCCGTACCGAGTGAAACTGGTGAGTGAAATGTTCAATTCATGAGAAAGACAACGACTTGATGTTGATAGATTTTCAAGAACATTCTCAGCCACAGCTTGTACTGTACAAGCATGCTCACCTCTTGGTACATCAACAATGAAACCAGTTTCACGAACTTTAGCAATAAAATTACGTACACCGGGCGCACTGTTGGTACTTCTCTACGACCAACTCTTCTTGTACGACAATTTCGTGCAATTTCCGACCAATTGTCCGATAAATGGCAACATTGCTCGAGTGTAAATCGACTTATTACGTGGAGATAATATACAAAATTTTTGTTACCGATGAACCGATGGTCCAAATTTAAACCAATAGATGGCCCACCCGATATATTTTGTTGTTTACATGTATTCTTTAAATATAAGCCAATAGCCCTGGTAAACTTTAATTTAACTTTACTTATGATAGCGTGTGTTGTTTATAAGATTAACGTTTATTTCCTTAATTGATCATTATAACCATTTAGCCAGGATCACAACCTAGCTTCTCACATCACCCATGTTGTGTGAAATAATTTTATCAATGAGTGCCGGGACCTATAGTTTAAAGTCGACTTCGAACGACAAATTTTCATTGCAATTTTAAATTTCTAAAAAAGAATTTTGTGTTCGTTGCAAATATTTTCATTCTATATTTCCGTGGAAAGAGAAACAAAAGAGAAATTAGAATCTATTTTTTCGTATTCGTTTTTCAAATACTTTTCCACTTTACGTGTGCTCTAAAAGGCTTTAAAGTGAAAGAACTTAATTAGCGGACAAGTGATGTTTGAGCAAATTACACAAATTAATTTTTTCGAGAGCAGCTTCTATTTTTGTTTCTTCTTTTCTGTTCTTGTAAAGGAATTCATTTGAAAAAGGAGGATTTAGACAAACTAAAAATAGAAAAAAGGAGTGAAAAAATTCAATGACGGGAAAAAAACCAGAGATTGTTTGTTACAGGCAACTAAAGATGATGGCAGATAATTAAATATAATTAGGGTCAGTAGGTCAAGAAATCAGATTAATTTAAAAAATTGATATTTATTTCCCCTCTTTTTCATTTCTTGGAGAAAAAAGATAAATGTTTCTAAAGAAATGGAACAAGTTTGAAAATTTTTGAGTAAAAAGGATTATTTAAGTACAGATTTTGATTTAGACTCTTACTACATATGAAAAATAGAAAAGAGCAACCTTTTTAATAACAATGAATATTTCTGAGTCTTTATTTTGTACTCTTACTTGTTTGTTCAAATATAATATGTGGTGAGTACTTGTGAAAGAAAGTACAACTTTATCTATGTATATAACATAACATAATAGGTCATTACAAACTTTCAGTCAGGGTTACAACCTAGTTTCTTACACCAAATATGTTGTGTGTTACATGTGTTAATTTTACACACGAGTGGCGGGACCTACAGTTTAAAGTCGACTCCGTACGACAGATTTTTAGAAAAACCTTTGATGGTAAATTTATTTGATCTCAGAGGTTTTG
Organism: Sarcophaga subvicina; assembly: GCA_936449025.2. Lineage (NCBI taxonomy): Eukaryota > Metazoa > Arthropoda > Insecta > Diptera > Sarcophagidae > Sarcophaga > Sarcophaga subvicina. The sequence goes on from OW388084.2 coordinate 30,919,448, forward strand.
CCAGAAATCTGCTGAGGAAAAATTTATCATATTTCGTTTTGTGGGCGATGTTTTACCTTTGGTTTGAACCGTGTCCTCCCGTCTAATACGCGAACACACTATCTATTAGACTACAGTGACTACTTACAGGGTGGCTGATATGTATTGCAACCAACTTCAGGTTGTTATCATTTGTAAATCGCTCGAATGACAGCTGACAGATTTATTCCAGTGACAGTTCATTTTATTATTTACAAGCTTACAAAAGCATTTTGATCTATTGCATTCAGAAAAAAAGTTATTCGTGATGGAATTCAAGCGTGATAGTGTGATTGCTTTATATTTGGCTGGAAAACCACAGGTGGCTATCGTTAGAGCCCTCCAGCATTTAAATGTGAATAAAGCTTTTGTTTATCGTACATTGCTCGTTACCATGATAATGGCAGTTTTACATCGCGTCCAAAAAGTGGAGGAAAAAAACGGTAACAACACCAGAAATGATCCGAAAAGTGAAGGCCAGATTTGATCGAAATCCACGCCGCAGTGGTAGCAAAATTGCTCGTGAGCTGAACATATCGCGAGAACGGATGCAACACATATTGAAAAATGAGCTTGGACTAAAGCAATTGAAGTTCCAAAAAGTGCAAGAGCTCACCGATGTACAAAAAAAAGTTAGACTGGAAAGATCCAAAGAGTTACTTCGCTTGCACGAAAGTGGCCAGTTCCCGAATTTGGTTTTCTCCGATGAGAAGCCATTCCAAATTGAGCAGTTTGTGAACAAACAATATGATCGGGTTTACTTGCCAAAGAGGTCAGCTGAAAATTTACATCTGCGATTGGCCACCCGAACTCAAGCGACGCCGATGGTAATGGGTTGGGCCGCCGTAACGGCCGATGTTCGCTCCCCGCTCGTATTCATCGACCGTGTGGTCAAAATAAATGCCGAATATTATTGGGAAAATGTCTTAAAGACAGTATTGAAGCCTTTGGGCAAACAAACATTTCGGCCGCAGACCATTGACATTCCGACAGGAACGCACTCAACACGCGTCAACCAAGAATGGCTTAAAAAGGAGGTTCCTCGCTTCTTTTCTACCGCACAATGGCCACCAAAATCTCCGGATCTCAATCCGTTGGACTTCTGCGCCTGGGGCATTTTGGAGAGTAAGGTTCTCACTAAAAAATACTAAAGTGTCGATCATCTCAAGACGGCGCTTCGCCGGGAATGGGCCAAAATACCGCAGAGCCACTTTCGGGCAGCCTGTGATGGCTTTGTCGGCCGTTTGAAGGCCATAATTCGTACCAAAGGTGGCCAATTCGAACAAATCTAAACTGATTCTAAAATTTTATATTATTTCAAACATTTTTTGCTTTTGAACAATAAAAGTAAAAAAAAAATTAAAAAATATAGCGCTTTACTTTGTTGCATTATATATCAGCCACCCTGTATCTGTGTTTTTCTTCTCTTTTTGTTTAGCCGTTATTGCTTTGTAAACAAAACACTGCACGCATAAAATACATAGAAAAGCCTTTTTAATTCTTGTTGCATGTAAAAGAAAATAATATTTTCTTAAAGGTTTTCTTAAACCCTATAATAGCAAACTTAAACTTGGTCAAGCCTCATGCCGAAAATATAGCCGGAATAAAATGAAGTAGCAGTGTGGACTTTATTCACTCTCTGATAAGCTTCTCTTACTGAAGTTGTCTAGCCACGTGGCTCTAGTATATGCAGAAGTTTTTTGATGAGTAAAAGGAAGTCGCCGTAGTCTAGTAGGTAGTGCGTTGGCTATTTAGACGTGAGATCACGGTTCAAAGCCGACGTCAGACATCTCCAACAAAATGAAATACGAAAATATGTTTCTTCCCCGACTTCCTATCTCCAGATTTCTGACAACAACTCTGAAAGGATATAGAAATTGCCATGAAAAATTTTCTCAAAGAAAAGTTTCTTTAAAGAAGACTTTAAACTGTAGGACCTAGCACTCGCATATAAAATTAACCCATTAATGCCCGAATTACTTTTTTTTCTAACGGTTACCGTTTTGTTTGTTACGCTGAATTTCCTCTCAGAGCATAAAAACTAAGGCAACCTCTGCTGGCAACTTAAATTGCCACTGGGGCACTAATGGGTTAACACACACAATATAAGTGATATGAGATACTGACTGAAGGGTTGTAATGACCAATTATTATATTTATATTTTTATATTTTTGCTTTGTTTAAATAATTTTTGGCTCAAATATTCTCAAAATTTCCTGATAAAACTGATAAAACTGATTCATAAAGTAAGTAAAAAAAGGAAAAATTTAAAAGAAAAAATATGAATAAGACTTGCAAGCCATGCATTGACAGTTACTGATGTCCATTTGTGTTGTGCATGTAACAACAGAAATATGTTAAATACAGTGCATATGCAGCAGTAAGACCGTGTTAATGTTTTAACAAAAAATCTGAAAAGAATACACGCTAAAAAAAGTTCTCTAAACTTTCTTTAAAAAAAGAGAAACTGTTTGATGTATATTTCAAAAGGATTATTGTTATTTGGCGGACCCTTTATTTAGTAGAGTAACCCTTAAGGTCAAGCCCATTTGGAATTGAATCTACAAATTTTGTTTAGTGTTTTCTGGTGGCATCATGAGCAAGTTTTTGGGTTGACTTTTGTTTGACGTTTAGCGATTACATAACCGTTCTTTCAAATGATCTCCTAAATACTCTCTTGAAGCTATATCGGGACTTTGTGCAAGAGTCTTAAGCATGTGGGGACTTTTTTTGGCAAAATATATTGCCGTACTAAGACTTTTGCTGTCCACTGTACATACATAATTGACTATTACAAGCCTCCAGTTGGGATTACAACCTAGCTTCCCACACCACTTATGTTGTGTGTGTTAATTTTATACATGAGTGGAAGGACCAACAGTCTGCAGTCAACACCGAGCAACATTTTTTGGGTAACTTTTTCATGGCAATTTTATTTTACTCTTGTTTCATTGTTTCCATCTCTAAGCACTTCCTTAATACTCCTGGCTAAATTGTTTATTTCCCAAATTGAATTTTGTTTGAAAAACTTTTTATTTAAAAAATTAACTTTCGTTTCCTGAAAGTTAGTTTTCCCCCATATTTGAAGCACTTTATGAAACCACAAATATTTTAGACGAGGCAAATGTATTAATTAGAGCAGCAGGAGTAGTTTAAAGCTTGAAGTGATTTCAGCTGTTGCATCATAATAATGTTGCAGATACTCTTTAATGATACAGAATTTTATTAGCATTTTTTCTCGTTTTTTGTTAAACTTTTGAAAATGATTTCGTTGAATTAGTCTATTAAAAAATCAATAACAACAACATTGAAAACGTGAATAACTAAAAAAAAATTGATGCTAGAAAAACGAACAGCAACAGACGAAAGAGATACGGAAACCTGATGCTGAAAACGTAAAACAATCCTAAAAACAGGTTTCAGGTGACTACAAATAGTCAAACTACATTGAGAGAAAAAAATGTAACGAAACTAAAAATGAATGAAAAAAAAACGTAGTAAACTGCATGGCCAGCCGAGGCAGCCATTTGAATGAAATTGTTTTCCTTTATTAACCGGAAGGATTGTACTTTCAAATAAAAAAAGAAATTTTAAGAAAATATTCAGTAGTTTTTTTAAAGAATTTTCAAAAAAAAAAGTTATTTTATTCTCTTTCGGATATACATAAGTGTAAATAGCAAGAAGATCAGATGAAGTGAAGTATTTCTTGCGCCGCCTTAAGAAGCTAAGACATTGATAAATGTGTCGGTTTCAGCAACCATCACACAGAATTTTCATGCTTAGAACGTCAAGAGCTTCTGACTCCTTAATATTTATACCACTCATAGATTTAGATGATGCAATATTATTGCTGAGCTGATGTGTCAATAAACAACACTGGGAGAGACTGTTTAAACCTTAAAAAATTTTGTTCTGAAAATGCTATAAAACTCGATCGATTTTTGGACCAAAAAATTTTAAATGAAAATGGGGGATGGTAGCTTTTAATTTCCGGCCTTGGCTAAATTTATTAAAAAATATTATTATGAAGTCGTCGTAGTGTAGTAGGTAGTGTGTTGGCTTATTAGACGTAAAACGAGGGTTCAAGCCCCAAGCCAGACATCAAAACAAAATACAAAAAGTAATTCTTCGGCGATTTCTTCTCAGCAGATTTCCATCAAAAGCTCTGAGAGTAAATAAAAATGATCATGAAAAGTTTTACAAAAATCTGTGGTCCGGAGTCGACTTTAAACTGTAGGTCCCACCAATCATGCTTAAAATTAACACACACAATATAAGTGGTGTGAGAAACTAGGTCGTAATCCTGACTAAAGGCTTGTAATGACCAATTATGCATGTATGGATTGGTTGTACTCCTTAGATTATTTGAAAAAAAAAACGAAACAATAAAAAAGAAAAAATTTACTTTATTTTTTAACTAAATCCATAAACTGATAATAGTTTGTGGCCAAAAAGGAAATGTTGTTGTCACATACAAAAGAAAAAATTAAATCCACTTTAAAATTTTATTTTATTTATGCACATCAGCCTCAATTAAGGCAATAATTGAAATTTTATCTGTTTTGAAGTGCGTTTGAATTAAAAACAAATTTCAATTTGAATTAAGTTTTAATTAATTTATTCAATTTCAATTTAAATCATTTCCATTTGATGATGGAATTTCCCAATTTTTTTTAACCCGCAATAAAACGTGTCGTAAATGAATTGAAATAACTGCTCATTTACCACAATAGAGGCATGAAAATGAAAACAATTTAAATTTAAACAAATTATTCTTTATAAAAACGAAGTAATTGGCCAATTCCGAGACAACATCATTATCAATGACAACAGCAACCACTTAATTTAAAATCGCCATCATTAAGTAAAGAAAACTTTGATTGAAAAGTAAAACAGAGAAAAAAATGTGGAAAGCAAAACAATAAATTTTAATGAGCAACCGTGTAGCAGCAGCTAAAAAGCCATCAGCTAACTTTTTAAGTTCGACGCCACCATATTTCTCCGGTCTGGTCTACCCCTGCCGCCACAACAGTCATTTCTATTTCCACAGAACCACTTTAAAATAAAAGGAACAGAAACGAACCCCCTTTAGCTATTGGACACACGATAAATTTACATGCTGAACTTCAACATCCTGGAAAAACTGCAGCAACAACAAAAAAGTTTTTGTTGTACCCTCAGGCGAAACAACAACAAAATTAATATCTAAGATGGTACCTACCGTATTATGGCTATCATGCTTTTTTACAGGCTACTTTAGTCGGTAGTTTGGTATGCCAGAAAATTTTAAAGGATATGAATTTCCAAATAAAAAAATTATGCCAATCGAGCTAAAAATAATTGTTTAATGCATATCTGCCGCTGAAGAAAACGTTGTCCTCTTATTAGCGGAACGTAAAGCGGAATCTTAACAACATTTTTGCTATTAGACAAGGCGCACGTATGACTGAAACCGTACCTACTTCGAACATGATCATATATGTGGACAGTCAAGCAACAATCAAAGCGCTGGATCACATCTCGTCTAATCAATGGGCGTCAGGAGTTGCATGAACTCTTTACACCGTATACGTCCACACAACACCCGCCTCTACTGGGTTTCGGACCACTGTGGCGTAGAGGGAACCAAATGGGAGGACGAACTGGCATGGAAGGGATCGGACCTATCTGAGGTCCTACATGAATACATTTTCAAATTGGAAAAACAGCACCGAATTCAACAAACCGTGAGTCGAACCTGCATGGTTGCCAAATTTCAAAACAACTGTACCCAGCATGGCACAGCGGGAGATCCAGGGAACTAAGTTCGACAGGAGAACGGTTCGCGTTTTAACAGGAATTGCAACAGGATACTGCACTATAAGCAGTTTCGCTGGCAAGCAGATTTAGTCCCAGCAACATTACTGCAAAAGCTGCTAATAATATGCCAATAATGTGTAGAAAATTCAAAATGAGATCTTCCAGTAGATTAGGTTAGGTTAGTGTGGTAGCTTCCATACCAAAAGCTCACTTGAGCACGCATAGCGGCCCGTTGTGACGCCACAGGTAAAACGCAGTCTTTGTACTGACCAAGTTCCTCCGAACCAAGGAGAGAGAAGTTGGTCAGCGCAAGGGCTGCACATTTTTAAAGCACGACTGCCCCACGCTGGAAAACCAGACAGAAAGCTTGATAAACGAGGCTATATCCTTGACATCAATGGACGATAGCTCCGTCAAGCTGACAAGGGTTGGAGAGCCAAATAACCAATATCTGCACCTCTCAAGAGATGGGAATTAACAAAGAAAGTGGATAACAGTCTCCTCTTTCTTAGCGGATCTGCACCCACGTCAGAAGTCTTTAAATGGGAGCCGTATTCTTTCCGCGTGTCCACCCATAACACAGTGACCTGTAAGCATGGCCACTGTGATCGAGATGATGTTACGACCAAGTCCAAGTAACTGGTTGGTGCGCCTTCAATTCATTGAGGCCAAATGAGCCTAGCGGTGGAATAGGACTCTTCATTGATCCAGGATAGGTTGGCGTCTCGGAAGGATTTGCACGCGATGGCCAGCTTGAAAGAGGTAAGTGGCATTCCTATGTTGATTGAAGAGGATTCCGCAAGTTTCGCGGAATTTCACAATGTCCGGAGACCCAGACAAGACACTAAAGCGCCCAGAAAGAAGGTTGAGACAGAGGCGACATTCCCTGACGATCCTGGAATTATTCGCAACGTTCGACAGATATTTTATGGCAGATATTTTATGCCGATGAAATGAACACCGTATGCGAGGATCCACTGCGCAGCTCGGTAGATGGCCATCACCTCCGACTGGAACACGTTGCAATAGTCCGGCAGCCGGAGTGAAGTATCCAAGTCCAATTTCCCAGAGTTGTCTCCGCTACCCACCCCCCATCGAGTTTGGAGCCGTCGGTATATACATCCAGGAGTTCCGGGGGGACGGTCGTATCAGGGGTCCTATCGCTTCTGCCCTGTCAAAACAGTATTCCGCTGAGAGGTAATCGATATACAGTGGGGACACAGAAGGAGTGCCCAGAGGGGACGACTTGCCCACGAGACCAGACATCTTCCAGTAAATACGCTGCATTTCTTACATTGTATACCTGCGTAAAGAAAACAGTAACATAGTTGGGCAGTATGAATGGATCAAAGTTTGTTATCTGTTCAGTGGAGAAAATGCTGTTGCTTTTCTTTACCATATTATAGCCTATGATGGAGGCACACATAGTATTTTGTCGCATCACCGAAATCGCAGTAGTCTAGTAACTAGTGTGAGGCCACGGCTCCAACAGACATCTCAGGCATCTCCAACGAAAAAGAAATATAAGAAAATTACTTCGGTAACTGCCTCTCAGCAGATTTCTGGCAAAAATTCTGAGCAATTTTTATTTGCCATAAAAAAGTTTCTCAAAAAATGTAACGTTCGTAGTCGACTTTAAACTGTAGGTCCCGCCACTCACGTATAAAATTAACACACACAACATGAGCGGTGTGTGAAGCTAGGCCGTAATCTTGACTGAAGGGTTGTAATGACCAATTGTGTGTGTGTGTGTTGTGTCCAGCATTGCACAGTGGGAGAACCAGGAACTACTTCAGTTAGCCAAGAGAACGGTTCGCATTTTAACAGAAATTTTAACTAGGGCACTAGGACTATAAGCAGTTTCGTTGAAAGGCACGGTCTGCCCTACCAATGAAATAAATATTGTGATAAATCGAATCACCCTAAGTTATATGCAAATAGCCTCCAGTTAAGCTTCTCAACGGATGTAAATTTTTAATCCGTTCCCCATAAACTTAATATCAGAGTCACCCTAGTTTGAGCAACAGTTTTATATCACAAGCTAAACTCATAAACTGTAGAATATTCTTTAAATTGATGTCAACTATTTCGTTTACCCTTAAAATATTTCTGCTTATCTTCAAGATCCTTTTTTTTTTGTATGATTCTTTATGTTAAAAAACTTTTCTTATTTTCTTATTATTCTGCTTATCTTCAAGATCCTTTTTTTTTTGTATGATTCTTTATGTTAAAAAACTTTTCTTATTAAATTTTTATTTTCAATGAATAAAAACTTTTCTAATATAACGCAACACAACACCTTAGAGGGGTAATGAATTCCCTGATTTAATTTCAAACAGATTTACATACGCCAGACTTTTCTGTTCGCTTGTTTGTCGATCTGTGGTTTTTACATGAAATAAATTTAACCAACCAACAACAATAATTACAACAACATTACATATGCTGTATACGCATTAACAATAATACCAATAATAATACATATTATTTGACTACAAACAGCTCGAGGCTATAAAGACTGACTCTGCACTATGCCAGTCAAATTCTAATTTTAAATTACTGCCAGACATTCTTTTGACTTGCAATCGATTTTAGACACATTCAAAGCAATGTTCTTATGAATGTATACATGTATGTACAGTGATCGTCAAAAGAAACTGTACATTAAAAAAAAATATACATTAATAAATTACCGTTATTTTTATTTTAAAATCATTGTTTCATTGCCAGTTCTTAAAACTGGACAAAAAAAATAAAAAATATTGTCAAATTTCTTCGGGCACTGTCCTTAAGTGATAAAAGTTTAGTTTGTTAGTTGTTAGAACATTATCCATAGTGTAGAGTTTCTTTCGATGCTAACTGTATATGTTTTAAAATTTAAAATATGTACGAGTATGTTGTTTTTATCCTGTAATTTTGTAATTTTATTGCCAACGAATTTGTTAACTTTTTGGATAAGCATTCTAAGGCAGGCGATAAAAAACAGGATTATGATTACAATTGAATGTCTATGTCATTTAGGGAGTATATTTTTTATTTTTTGTAATTTGTCAATTAAATTCCAGAAACATATTATTTTGTCATGGCTTATATTCTACTCAATTAGATTCTTTTTGCATTTTGTTAATGAAACATAAAAAGAGTAACACTGATATATTTTCTATGAACACAAGTTTCATAAATAAACAAATTCTACAATAGAAAAAATTTTAAATATAAACTTGAATCCAATATACAGTGTTGGAAGAAATAATAGGAACAACTTCTTCTTTCTCAATAATATATAAAGTTATTTTATGTTCTGTACATTTATATTTGGAACTCACTGTTAATTTCTTTCAAATAAAAAAAGATTTCATATTCCTTAATTCATTTCATTAATGTTTGGCTCATTTTTATAAATTACTAGCTGTACCCTGCACGTGTAGCTGTGCCACCAACTAAAATAAATTTGAAAGAAAGACATTACACAAATGTCCACTTAATTTTGAATCATTTTATTGATTTTGTTTCCCGTTGTCCTGATGATTCTGATTAACGGGCCTGAGTAGTACGCATTCGATCAGTTTCTAATCTCACTTCTCGTTGTTCAAGTGGTGGTTCAAGCGAACTGGTCCCAGCGGCATATACCCGAAGATTTTCCAGTCTCAATGCTCGTCTGATTCTGAGGCTCGTATTGCTCTTTTCTTCCGTGCTTGAGGTGTAGGTCGACTAATTGCTTATCATTCATTTTTAATAATTTTCAGTGACACCATCCATCGGAAATTAATCGCACCAACCTCCGTGGACTCATGCGTAACAACTTTGTTAAAGAATGCACAGTTTACGATTTACTGATTTTGAGTAATTTTCGGTGGCACCTTTTGTCGGAAATTGGTCATACCAACTTAGAAACCTGCGTCGGCTAATGCGCAACAACTTTGCTAAAGATCATAACATGATCAAATGCATAGTTTACGATTCTATAAGGTACATACAAGCAAACATTCATTTTTATATATGTAGACTGTGGAAGGTGACACGCCCACTATAGCCAATCCGCCCATTTTGTTCATACATGTATACGTCAAAGTCGTCCATACAAAATTTGAGGACTCTAGCTGTTGCAGTTTATGAGATATGCGATATTAAATACTTATTGGGTATGTGGGCGTGGTACCTCGCCTACTTGAAATTTTAAAATAAAAAGTAGCCTACAGTTCCTTCCAGACATACGGGAAGGTACTGTTAAAACTTCAAGAAAATAGGTCCAGCCGTTTAGCCGTCTATAGACTTCGAACAAACAAACCAACAAACAAATAAACACACATTCATTTTTATATATAAGAAGAAGATAATTTAATTCAACATAAATATTATCTGAAATCTTTAGAACAAATAAAATAACGTGGAAATTAAGAGTTCTATGGGATCCACTAGTTTAGTAGGCTGTGTGCATTCTTTTTTTTAAATTAAATTTCATCAACAAAAACAAAATATCGTGCCTCGAATGGCTATGTTCTTAAACTTTTCAGCATTACGTTTTGGATGATGGCATTAAATATTTTCTGTCATCAATATTTTTCAGTGGAATTTTCTTTTACAAGTTTTTACATCTTCAAGCCTCCCTTTCTCCTCCTTTCTTATTTATTTTATCACTCAACATATGTCTTTGCGTGGTGCACTAAGGCAACAGTTGACCCTACTACTCAGATGTAAATTACATCCTTTTTAACAGTTTTTTGATGTGCTATAATGTTGTAGCATGGCAACAAAAAAAAAACTATTTAAAAATGTTACTTCAAAAGGTACGTATTTGACAATAACACAAAAACTGCCATAATCTAGGAGTATTGGCTCATTAAATGTGAGGCCACGGTTCAAACCCCAGGGCAGACATCTTCAACAAAATAAAATATAAAAAATATTTCTCGGGCGATTTCCCCTTCAGCAGACTTTTAGCAAAACCAGTGAGAGTAAATAAAAAATTGCCAAAATTCTGAAAAATCTGTCGTTCGGAGTCGACTTTAAACTACAGGTCCGCCACTTGGGGATAAAATTAACACACACAACATAAGTGGTGAGAGAAGGTAGGTCGTAAGCCTAACTGAAAGCTTGTAATAATAGAATAGAATAGAATAGAATAGAATAGAATTGAATAGAATTGAATAGAATTGAATAGAATTGAATTGAATAGAATTGAATAGAATTGAATAGAATTGAATAGAATAGAATTGAATAGAATTGAATAGAATTGAATAGAATTGAATAGAATTGAATAGAATTGAATAGAATAGAATAGAATAGAATAGAATAGAATAGAATAGAATAGAATAGAATAGAATATGTATGTATGCATGGGTACATTACAGAGATCAGCAATGAATCGCTTTTTTGCTACTCATAAGTACTCATGAAATTTTGAGTATGAGTGAGTCAACAGTATTGAAATCCAACTACTCTGATTCATTCGTACTCAGTACAACATTGATTTATAAGTACAAGTTGAAATGAGTATGAGTACAACGTTGACATCAAACTCATAACATTCGAAATATGTTTGATTCATACGTCTACTCATTCAGATTCATAAATTCAGAAAAATATTTATAATACTCATAAATGATTCGAGTGATTCGAATCATTCATCAAAATTTACAGTCTTAGTTGTTGTTGCATTTACAAAGAGAGAAGAAAGACACATAAACAAAAAAGACAAAGACAGCAAGCAGAGCAAACACACAACCTTCATGTGAGTATTGTAGTATTCGTGCGCGAATCACACTTCTTTTGTGATTCGTGTGTACGATGAGTCATGGAAAGTCGAAATCAATAACTCCATGCGTATGGTTAAGTATGAGCACCATGAGTATTTCAAACTTTGAATATAAGTAGTATGAGTATGACATTAAAATAAGTATGAATGCGTATAAGTATCAGAAATTATAAGTATAATTCGAATGTACTCATCGTTTTGAATACTCATTGCTTACCTCTGGTACATTAGTAAAAAACAGCACAGCACAGGAATAAAAGGCTTGAAAATTCCATAGATGAGCGGTGTCAAGTGGTTGTCTTGAATATCCATAAAAGCATTTTTATTTTCCTATTTTTTATAATTTTTATGCAAACGATTTGAACAAAAAAGTATTTTAAACAAAAATGTAAGAAAACATTTAATGTTGATATGTATGTCCCTATTATTTATTTCAATACTGCATGTAAGTATATGCTATGAATATGAAAAACATGGAGTTTAAAATATTCACATAGAATAAATTGCAAAATAAATAAATAAATTAACATTGAGTATGTATCAAGTAAAGAAAAGTATAATTGTTGTAATAAATATATAAATATTTTGACTTTGAATATACAAAATATGTTTTAAATGTTTTTTGTCACATATTTTACTACGATGCAATTTATTAGAATTAAACAATTAAATCAAAAAATGTGCGATAAAAGCTCTAAATTACACCATGTATATGGAAAAAAATAACATAAAATATTCACATATTCGAAAAAATGCTGCTTAATAGTTTAATACCGCTTATTGATGCCAAAGCCATAGTTCCCGACCATCAGTTTGGCTTTAGGCAAAAACATAGCGCGATTCAGCAAGTGCACAGAATTACCAATTTAATTAGACGTACTTTTGAGAACAAGCAATATTGCTCTGCGCTATTTATTTCAAGGCTTCTGGCACGAAGGACTTCTTTTTAAGATCAGGCAGTTTTTACCAAATAATGTGCATAAATTGCTAAAAAGTTACTTATGGGATAGATATTTCCAAATAAAATCAAAAGATGTCACCTCTTCCCGCAGAAAGATATCTGCTGGCGTACCACAAGGAAGTATTCTAGGGCCGTTCCTTTACTTATTGTTCTCTGTAGATATGCCTACTAGTTTAGTGACTCACACGTCTACTTTGCGGATGATACGGCATTCTTAAGTATTCATAGAGATTCTACAATCGCGTCACAAAGACTTCAATCTCATGTTAGTGATTTGGAAAATTGGATGCTGAAATGGAAGATAAAAGTCAATGTTTCTAAGTTCATGCACATTACGTTTACACTGAGAAGGGGAAATTGTCCGCCCATCAAGATTAATGGTGTGACAGTACCAGAACATAATAGTGTGAGATATCTGGACTGTCGCCTTATCTGGGCTCACCATATAGCCGTCAAAATTACCCAGATCAAACTCAGAACAGCAAAGCTTTACTGGCTTATTGGACCTAAGTCAACCATTGATTTAGAACTAAAACTGCTTTTGTATAAGTCAGTATTGAAACCTATTTGGCTTTATGGTATCCAACTGTGGGGAACAGCCACACCATCCAATGTAGAGAAGCTTCAAAGGCGGCAATCTAACTTCTCAGAATAATAGCAGGTGCTCCTTGGTATATGAGAAACAGTAACATCCACAAAGATCTGAAGGTGCCCTTAGTTCGAGAGAATAAAAATAGCAAGTGTCAATTACATCTCTAGGATTACAGAACATCCCAACCGTCTTGTAGGAGACTCACTTATATTCGATCACAGACGTCTCAAAACAGTTCAAGCAAATGATCTGATCAGATAAATTTACTTTTGATGAGCACTTTCAGTTGTACGTTGCAGTGGCTATAACAACTTTTATTTTTGTATTATTTTAGGTTAAGATTTGAATACTTTTTGTAAATTCCGAAAGGAAAGATTCAATAAAGAATATATGAAAACAAAATATTCACTATAGAATTTAAAACATTTAAACCGCTTCAGACCTCTGCATGATAGCACCATCGAACACGACTTATTTCCCAAATGAAAGCGCAAGACTTAGCAGACAATGCCCACAATTATAGAATTACTACTTTCGAAAGAAAAGCAAATTAAAGAGTTCTTGTGTACGTATGATAAACTCATTTTCTAAAGGTGTACCTCTCCATTTATAAGAAATATACTACACTGGGAGAGCAGCTAGGGCGTAAGCCTGACTGAAAAATTGCAATGACCAATTATGTACTAACGCCACACTTTAATCCAAATGAGCTATGAATTCATAAGAACATAGGAGTCATATATTAAAATTCAAATCATCATTAAATCTGGTTTATTTTTGACAGTAGAATAGCTTGATGAAAGGCCGCTGTGATGCTCGTATGATGTAAAGCTACTTATAGCTAATCCACTGAATCGATCAACTAAACAATAGGAAAACTTTCATGTTCCTACGAATTCCTTCAGTAAGGATTACAACTTAGGTTCGCATATCACTAATGCTGGATGTATTAATTTTATCCTTAAGTGGCGGGATCTACAGTTTAAAGTCGACCCCGAACGCCAGATTTTTTTGAGAGACTTTTCCATGGCAATTTGATGTTACTCTCAAAGCTTTTGCCAAATATCTACTGGGAAGCAGTCACCAAAGAAATATTTTTTTCATATTTCGTTTTGTTAGAGATATCTGGCCTGGGGTTTGAACCGTCGCCCTACGTCTAATAGTAGCGGCGACTTCCTCTCAGCAGATTACTGGCAAAAGCTCTGAGAGTAAATAAAAAATTGCCATGAAAAGTTTTTCAAAAATCTGTCGTTCTGAGTCGAATTTGAACTGTAGGTGCCGTCACTCATGTATATAAATTAACATACACAACATAAGTGGTGTGGAAAGCTAAGGCGTAATCCTGACTGAGAGATTGTAGTGATCAATTATGGATGTATGTTATGTAATTATGTGTATGCAAAAGTACTAATGTTTTTCGAATTCCACAAAAATTTTGTTTTTTTTTAACTCCATCCATTTAACATTCATTGTACACAGCATACAAGTTTATCTAAATTTAAATGAATATGTTTAATTATCTAATTTATAGGCTTTACTTTCTCCGTCAATCGTTTGGTCTGTATTTGCCATAGATTGCCTAAAATGACGCATGAATAGATAGATATTGTGCTGCTTAGCACAGGACCACATGTATAAGCAATTCATGAGAATAAAATTATTTCGTTACATGAAGCCATAATAGGAGAAAATTCAATTTTTAATGAAAACCAATTTCCTTGTAAATGGGATGCTGGTGAGGAGGTATTGGTATTCAATTTCAATTTCATTTCTAATTCAACTAAATCATCCACCCTACCATACCATAATCTGATTATGTGTGTCATGTTATGTAATAAGCTGAAATGAATCGTTTTTCAGTTGAAATTCATTCATCATACTCGTTTCGACACATTGACATTAATATGCTAAAGTCTTGTTAATACAACAACACAGCACGGATGAGTTGAAATTTTTTAAAAATTTTAAAATTCATTTGAATTTCAGTTGTTGGCAGTTCATATAAATTATACATACTCTCCCGTATGGAAGGTATTGAAAATGAAATTGAAATTGATAGAATGAGTTAAAGAAGCAGCATTTGATTATATTAGAAAGTGTATATACATAAATGAACACATAGGAAGAATGATGTTTGTTTTTCTTTTTCTGGAGAACTGGCGTGTAGCGAATCTTTTGCAAAAAAGGTTTCAATTTATTTAACAAATTCATGCGAATGTCAACAACGTGTGAATGAACAAGAACAAAAATTGGGCCAACATAATATATATGCACGTTCGTTTAACTGTTCTATAGCTATTCCAATGGATTTTGCTTGAGCGAAATATGGTGACTGGCTCCCGAGAATCATGTATTCCTATGTAATACTCGCCTTTCTCGGCGGACACATCCGTTTGTGGTCGATTGGCCAGTGGATCGCACATAGCATTGCAGACAAAATTCATTCTTTAGCCGAACTATTCGTATGTGGTGGAGCTCCCTTTCTGCTAAGATGTTTCCTGTCACGTATAATATAAAAAGGGATTCAAATCTTTTGTCCACAAACTCTACTTCCTCTTTAATGCTTCCTTATTTTTTTTTTTGATATTTTTTTTGATATTTTTTCATGATATTTCTTTTTTATTGTAAAGTTTGAACGTTGACATTATGTCTTTCACACATACACTACATCATTTAAATGACCTCCACGTGAAGTGTTGCAAGCATTGATTCTTTTGAGGTAATTTTCGACCACTTTTTGACACATATTGGGCGGTATCTCAGCCATAACTTGACGAATTTTGTTTTTTAAATGCTCAAGAGTTGAAGGTTTTTCACGGTCCTTCGCGTAGCCCCAGGAAATATCTCTTGCAATAACGCCATATTCGCTCGAGTTGTGTGGCATGTGGCACCGTCTTAGTGAAACCACATATTCTCAAAGTCGTATTCTTCAATAGCAGGCAGAAAAGGGCGGTTATCATATGACCATAACGCTCCGAATTGACGATGACAGTCGTTCCATCGTCATTTTCGAAGAAGTAATGTCCAATCACACCTTCGGACCAAAGAGCGCACCAAACAGTACATTTTCTGGATGTAATGGCCTCTCTTCAATTACTTGAGGATTCTCAGAACCCCAAATACGACAATTTTGTTTATTAACATACCCACCGAGTGTGAAATGTGCTTCATCGCTGAAGAAAATTATGTTCGAAAAATTGCCGTCCACCGCCTGTTGTTCAAGCACCTATTCCACGTATCTACGATGTTGTGAATGGTCAACTGGCTTCAATTGTTGCGTGAGCTGGACTTTATATGGATGTCCTAATTCCTAAGAACGACGAGGAATCGACACATTCGGGTCTTCGGCAACACTTTCACCTACAATACCGATATTTTCAGCGGAACGAGCGAAACGATGATGCACAGGCCTTTCAATATTTGTAACCACTCCAGTCTCTTCAAATTTCTTCAAAATTTTGCCAATTGCTTGCGTAAATAGACGATCATGTAAACCATAATCTCCTCTTAAAGCACGATACGTGGCTGTGGCAGAATCATCATTGTTGTAGTAGGTTTTGATAATTTCTATGCGTTGTGTGATAGTTAAGCGATCCATTTTCGTCAATGTCAGACTTTCAAAGGAAATTAAAAAAATAGGTTTCACAACTTAGTTTGACAGATGTCGAATTCCAGTCCCATACTTTTGAAACCAGGAAATGGATAACCCTTTATAATCAGCTGCTGTCCGATATAAGTGATGAGAATATTCTAGTCGTGCGTAAAGTAAATGTGGCTCAGTGAAGGTGTGAGTACTAATGTGAGGCGTAGTAGTCTTGGTCATATGACCAATAACTTAACTTTATAAGACCAGCTTTATTATTTACATCACCAGCTTTATGCCTTAGAGAAGCAAAGCATTAGAGCTTCTATTGTGTCTCATTGATCTGTCGACATTTCTCATTAGGAGTCTAAGCAACTTCCTTAGAACCCCCGAAGATTTCCTGAACTAGGGAAAATGAATGGCTGTATTATTGCAGTGCACCATGTTTTGGAAGAGGGGTCGACAGAAATACGTAAATCGCTATATTCAAATCACATATTTCAGCACAAGGATGGAATCCTTTTCCAGCTAAAAGACCACGCATTTCGGCAGACATTCTACAAACGAAATACACAAACAAATTTAGCCATAAAACGGTATAGTAAAAATAGAAATGCGATATTTGTTGAATTATATTCCAGTGGGAATTAAAGGCATACCACCATGCATATACTGGTATAAAATCGACATCGCTTTTTGAACTGAAGTGTGGAAGTTATCATCATCCTATCTCAGGAAGTTTGGTACAAACAAGAAACGAATCTTAAAACCTGCAATTTTTTAATCGAAAAACCTTGTACATACGTATGCGTGCATGCACGTTTGTAAATACAAATTTTGAATTTTCTTTAAGAAAAAGTAGGAAGAAAATTTATACGACATTATCACTCTCTCCCTTTCTATGCTGAATTGGGTAATAAAATAAATTTTAAAGTAAGAAAAAGGAAAATCTAAAAAGAAAAAAAGAACAACAACAAAGGTTACTAAAGACATTTTTACAGAAAAGCCACCTGAATAAATTTATATTGAGTCTTACAGAAATGTTGCATGCAACAAAAAAATAAAGAAAGAAAACGAAAAAGACTGCAGCAGCAACCGTAATAATTTTGAAGCAACAGCATATTTTAATTGTGGGAAATTGCTTGCAAGCATAAACGGCAATAATTGTTGGAAACCGTAACAAACAAACGCACACTTCTTATGTAAACACATATAAAATGTGTTAAAAAATTATTTGAATAGGGTGAGCCATCTATTGGTTTAAAATTTAACCATAGGTTCATTCTGTTCTGTCACAGAATTCAGCATATTATCTTCACTGAACGTAATGAATCTACTTACGCTTGAGCAACGTTGGGGTTTATAGGGAAAACGAGAAACTAATGCACCTATTACGAGTGACAATTTGGTGCGGCTTGAGGAGCCGAGGCATCATTAACCCATATTTCTTTGGAAATGAGGACGGCGCGAACATTACGGTCAACGGAAATACCTATCGCACCATGATAACCGATTTTTTGTACCCGCACTTCATGGTATTGATGTGAACGATGTTTGGTTTCAAAAGGATGATTCAAATTGCCACACATCTCATGCCACCATCGATTTAGTGCGACAAACGTTTGATGGCCGTTTAATTAGCCAAAATAGTGATATCAGTTGGGAGCCAAGAAGCTACGTTTTGACACCATTGGACTATTTTGTGTGGGGCGCAATTAAAGAAGATTATCATGCCGATAAATCATAAACAATTGAGCTTTTGAAGGCTAACATTAGTGTGGCCATTGCCGAGGTACGGCCCCATGCCCATGCCACTTATGCCACTTATATTTTAAAATAACCCCTTACCACCATCATCAATTTAAACTCAGAATATTGAAAAGAATTTTTTTTTTAATTTGATTTTTTGGGATAAATTGCATTCCGTTGCAACCAAATAAATCAATTTATTCGTTTATTTAATTATTTTTGTGGAATTTTATATTTTGTTGCCGATTATTGCCACATCATAAATATAAAAAAATAATTAAAAATCTGGCCTAGAAATTTAAAAACTTTTGAATGCATTTATGCTACTGACAAGCAATTTTCGTTATATTCGGTTCGGTTGCCGCTTTTATAGATTTTCCATTTTTTTTTTTGATTTTCAAATAAAATGTTCGTGATTCTGTTGTGAAAAGAAACAGGCACCCCAATCAGGTTTTATTATTTATATTGGTTGTGTTCCTTTTTTTCAAAGGGGTTACCAACTTGCTTTAAATGGCATAACGGTATTCTAAGTAGGGTCTCCCCTAAAAACAAAAAATTTTCTAAGGTGATGATCCCGTTAATAGAGTTCTTCTTACAAATAATGTTGCTTTCGGCATACATTTCAAATATTTTGTCTTTATGTTGAATTGAATGCAAGATTTAGAGATTAGATTAAGCAACTACTATTAGTGAAGTGGGTAGCATGTATATGGAGCTAAAATTTACATACATACATACATAATTGCTTATTACTAGCCTACAGTCAGGATTACAACCTAACTTCTCACACCACATATGTTGGGTGTATTAATTTTGTATGTGGGTGGCGGGACCTACAGTTTGAAGTCGAGTCCGCACAACAGATTTTTTTGAGAAACTTTTCATGGTAATTTTTTATTTACTCTCAGAGTTTTTGCTAGAAATCTTCTAAAAGGAAGTCGCCGAAGAAATATTGTTTCAAATTTCGTTTTGTTGGTGATGTCTGACCTGTAGTTTGAACCGTTTCCTCATGTCTAATAAACCAACACAGTACCTACTAGACTAAGGCAATTTCTGGGGCTAAATTTTAGCTTTTTGTATGCCATATTTCTAATTTCTTAAGCCCAATAGCGTAGTAGCAAGTTGGCTTAAAAACTGTTTACTTCGGCTTTACGCTGTATACTAAGCAACATTCACTATCAGGGGCCGTCCAATTCTCAGCGTATGCTGTGCATGTACATATATGACGTGCGTGTTAGCTTCAGACTACATTAAATGGCAGAAATCTTGGAGAAAGCTCTCAAATAATCTCTTTACCAGGTAACAGTAAAAGCAATTCCGATAATTTTACACTTAAATTCAGACGAAAATTGAAGTTAAACCTCAGATTTAAGAATAGTCATCACAATGTTATATACTTGAATGTGAGTTTAAGGGCCATTATTACAACTTGCCGTTAAACTTGGGTTTAGTTAAAGGTAACTTTAGCTAAAGTTAACTTTAAAGTCACCTTTAACTTATTTTCGTTATTACAACATACAGATAAAATGAAGTTAACTTTTTCAAAAATATGCCAGTGCCAGAGCAATGTCGATAACATTGCTCAAATTAAACAAGCTTTATTTAAACGCAGTGGCAACGACTCACTTTGTTTATATTTGAAGCTACCATATTGAAAATAATTTATAAAATGGCAAGTTCAGACATAAACTTAACTATAAAAGTTAACAGTAGAATGATCTTCTCTTTAGCTTAACGCTCACTTCTATTTTATCGTCCACTTATAATAATGAAAAACAATTTAAAATCATTTAAAAAAATTTAAAAAAAACCGTTAAAATCCTCCCTTTAGTTAACGGCAAGTTGTAATAATGGCCCTAAAAAAAAGTTCCGATATATTGAGGTTTAAGGTGATTTAGGAACATTCCCACTCTTCTTCATAAATTCGGCTTTGATCTGTTGGAAATAATTATACTTTGGGTTCCCAACACATGTGTCTTTATTGCTTCCCACGTATAAGTTGTTCTTTTTTAGTTATAACGGACGAATCGAATTCCATTGCATTTCCTAATCAGTACTAAGACTGTGTATTGTATAAACATTTTAAAATAATTCTTTTTAAATTCAATTTTATTTCCTTTATGGGTACAGCCTAATAAATATTTGCATATGCATTGCGTGTATTCATTGCATAGCATACTCTGTATGTATGATGCTCATAATACATACGTAATTTAAAGTTGTAAATATTTATTCGAGATTCAATTACGTTTCTGCCACTTTGCTGTTTGTATTTCAAATGAATTTGTGTCTTAGTTTGGTATGCAAAATATTAAACAACACCCAAGAGGAAATTAATAGCACAACACAATTAATAATGCCAAGAATTGTTAGCCATATAAACCTAGCAAAAATGTCGCACTTAATTGAACTTGATAGGGACCTAGCAGTAAGCGAAATCTTATATATAAAAATGAATGTGTGTTTATTTGTTTGTGGGTTTGTTTTTTGTTTGAAGTCTATAGACGGCTAAACGGCTGGACCGATTTTATTGATATTTCAACAGTACCTTCCTATATGTCTGGAAGGAACTATAGGTTAAATTTCAAGTAGGCGAGCTGCCACGCCCACATACTCAATAAGTATTTAATGTCGCATATCTCATAAATTGCAATAGCTAGAGTCTTCAAATTTTGTATGGACGACTTTGATGTATCTATGAACAAAATGGGCGGATTGGCTATAGTGGGCGTGTCACCTCCCATAGTTTATATATATAAAAATGAATGTCTGTTTGTATGTACCTTAAACTACGCATTTGATCATGTTATGATCTTTAGCAAAGTTGTTGCGCATGAGCCGGGGAAGGTTTTTAAGTTGGTATGACTAATTTCGGGGATGTGGCGCCACTGAAAATTATTTAAAATTAATTAAATCGTAACTGTGCATTTTTTCATAAAGTTGTTGTGCATGGGTCGACGGAGGTTGGTGCGATTAATTTCCGATGGATGGCGTCACTGGAAATTATTCAAAATTAATGACAAGCAATTGGTCGACCTACACCTCAAGTACGGAAGAAAAGAGCATTACGAGCTTCAGAATGAGACGAGCATTAAGACTTGAAAATCTTCGAGTATATGCCGCTGAGATCCGTTCGCTTGAACCACTTGAACAACGAGAAGTGAGATTAGAAACTGATCGAACGCGTACTACTCAGGGACGTTCATCAGAGTCAGCAGGACAACGGGAAACAGAATCAATAATATAGTCATGATATAAACTTTGTTCTAGAGCCCATGATAGTACCATGGATCACAGTATCATCTGAAGAACATAGTGATTATAAGCCTAATAATATAACACGAAGACAATTCGTTGTTGTCGCTGTATTTATAAAAGTCTTGGAGAGATTTGGTGTACAATATACTTATGATGTGGCCATTATACTCCGAAGTGTGATGCCTGAAGAAAAGCTTTTCTTCTTTAAGGTTTGATACGACCATTGCTGCTGAAAGGAGATAAACTTCAATACATCTTCACCTGTTGTGGACCTAAATTAACAAAATTCTTCACCAATCTATGCAATATAAAAACCCAATACTTTTCCACAGATAACATGGTTTCTTGACAACAGCTAACTGCAACAGTTTTATTCCTAGCTATACTAAAGTAGAGCAATCCTTAGAAAATCTTGTTTAATGAAACTAAAACAAAACAAAGGGAATAATGGGAATATTTAGGATCTGTTTTATGTGAAGGAAGGAAAGGAAATAAAATAATACTTGCTGTTAAGCAAATACAATCCAACATTTATTTGCTTGAGCGTTTGCCTTGCTTGGGATGTCAGTGGAACCACCATGTATATTAATATTGTACATTTGACGCTTTAGTGAAGTCACTTTAGTCTAGTAGGTAGTGTATTGGCTTACTGGGCATGATGGAGGCCACGGTGCAAACCCTAGATCAGACATCTCCATCAAAACGATATACGAAAAAATATTTCTTCTTCGAGTTTCAGTAAATGTCTGCCAAAAGCCACGATAGTAGATAAACTTCCCATGAAAAAATTTCTCACAAAAGTCTGTCATTCGGAAAGGACTTTACACTCTAGGTCCTGCCACTTCATGTATAAAATTAATACACACTAATGGTATTAGAAGCTAGGTTGTAATCCTGGCTGAAGGGTTGTAATAACCAATTATGTACGTATGTATGTATATTTGGCGCTTTAACAACAATAAATTCCTAATGTATACATCATTTTCGTGAGCAATACCATCGTTATTCTATTGATAAACATGACCACAGTGTGATATTTTCATACCAGAGTTGAAGACTTTATATGTCATCTGCATCGACTCTCCATGTATCGTGGGTATTAGTAGAACATTTTTTGTGTACGCAGGTGCGTATAATTTATTTTTATTTCACAATCAATACGAGTACATGCTCAATATGCTATTGTACTGTAAAAAGATTTTTATAAAAGGAACAGAAAAACTAAAACATAAGTCTGGACTTTAAATAACATTTAGAAGAGCCGCCTTAGTCAAGTTTTTAATAAAAACAAATCAACACGATTTATTCAAAAGCCTTGACGTATAACGTAAAGGATATGCTATGTTAAAGGAAACGTATACTTCGAAGTTTGTAACTGCGCTATAAACAAATAGACATAAAATTTGTATGGTTTCTTTACAAGCAAAACACGCAAACACTAAAGTTTATTGCTGTGACAATAGAAAACCAATACATATTGGATTGAATTGAATTGAATACACATTATTTTAATACATACATTTCTTAACAAGAACTAGGAAGCAATCTAAAATTGAATTGAAAGCATTTGCGTTTCTTGACTTTCCACACGCCGTATTTATCTGTATTAAGCTGGAGAAATATCTCTAAATTCCCCAAAGTACTTTATGATTTCCAAACACAGTTTTTTGTAACACGATTTTGATTTTATCAGCCTTAGAGAGGGCATGTAAATTAGTTTTTCATCACGTCTATAGAATATCTATGAAATGATAAACAAGCGATTTTAAATCCCACAACAATTTAAAATTTTCACAAGCAACTTCAATACTCGTGGAAAAGCACGTGTTGTTGGCAGAGTTCTTTTAAGCAAAATTTCTTTGTATATATTTCGTGTGTAATTTTATATTCAAAGAGAATTTTCCTTTCAGGAACAAAATTATAAGCGGTGTAGGGACGTACTTGAAGTCGCCGTAGTCTAATAGGTAGTGGCTTATTAGACGTAAGCCAGGGTTCGAGCCCCAGACCAGACATCAACAGAATACAAAAAATATTGCTTCGGTGACTTCCTCTCAGCAGATTTCTGGAGAAAACTCTGAAAGTAAATAAAATTGCCATGAAAAAGTTTCTCAAAAATCTGTCGTTCAGAGACGACTTTAATTTATCACAACAACATAAGTGTGGTGTGAGAAACTAGGTCGTAATCCTGACTGAAGGGTTGTAATGACCAATTATGTATGTATGTATAGGGACGTACTTATAATATACTGGAATAATTTTTGTTAAACAAAATTTATAGAGTGGAATATACATAAATAATTGGTCATTACAAAGTTTTAGACAGAACGAGAACCTAGCATCTCACACCATTTATGTTGTGTGTATTAATTTTTATACATGAGGATAACAGTAAGACAATTTTTTCCTTTTGAGAAACTTTTCATGGCAACTTTTTATTTACTATCAGAGTTTTTGCCAGAAATCTGCTGAAGGGATGTCGGCGAAGAAATATTTTTTTATATTTCGCTTGAGATGTCTGCGGCAGGGTTTGAAGCATGGTCTCAGGTCTAATAAGCCTACACACTACCTACTAGATTACGGCGAATTCTCATCTATGCATCTTAACATTGCCCTTTAATTCTTTAAGGACTCTCAATTTTATTTATAAATACTTATCCTTAAGCATAAGTGAAAAACTTCATGTCTCTTCTTCTTCCCATTCAGCTTTATGCCTGATATCAGCAAGCATGATAGGAAAGCTTGAGATGCTATACAACTTTCCTGTTTTACTTCAACATTGTAATGAAATGCTAATGCTACTTCTGCGTCCACCCTTCGTCCTCAATATTTCAATCTGTGTGGCAGTAGATACAGTGGTGGAGAGATAAATAGTTGATACACTTGAAAAGCAACTTGAAGTCTAAAGGGTTCCCCAAAGCGCCCGGTGATTATCAGTCAAAAGAAAGAAACTTTTACAAAGTACTCGTCTTTCTCATTGACTATAGCACTTTGTGGACAATTGATTAGAGTATCGCACAATGCATTACGAGTGAGTTCATTAGCTAGCCTCACTATTTATAATGTTAAGCTTACATTTAAATGTAATTACTTATTTAGCTTTCAGCTATAAGAGACTCCTCTTACTTATGCATAACCGGAAGTAGATAAATATTTGTCGCTTTAAAATCTTTTCCTTCCATGTGGGTATACTAATCATAATTTATTTGCAATTAATCTTACGTTCTTTTCTCTGTATTAAATTTAAATTTACTTTTTTAATTTAAAGTCATTATTAGCATTATCCAACCTAATTAAACTTTAATTCACAAAAGCTTTTTCATATTCTACAACTCCTTCAATTTATGCACTCTCTTAAAGGGGTTCTTGTAACATATGTTTTATAACAAATTTAATTAATTTTATTACTCGTCTAACTTTTACTTTCAGGTGGTCTAGTTGGAAAAATTTCTGCATAATTTTGTTTTCCGATTCAGTGTGGTGCTGATAGCGCTGTCGTTACTCTGTTAATCTAATAAAAGTGGCAATAAATTATTAACGAATCATTGCATATTTATAACAATTTTACACCAGCAACAACAGAAACAATAATATGAAAAACCATTACTACATTGCCATTAGCAACAACAATTGCTTTTTTTTGTTACATGTTTTTCAACAAATAATTCTCAAGCTTTAAAAGTCATTAAATGTTCAAGTAAAATTTAATTTATTTTGTTCGAAGGAAAAAATTTTGTTTCATTCTCATTGATTTTCAATTGAAATTATTTTTACACTTTCCTCTGCTCTATTTTTTGGTTGTTGTTGTAATTTTTCATTTCCAATTAATGTTTATTAATTGATGTGAAAATTTTAATTAATTTTATTTACTATTGACTGAATGAGTGAACACATGCAGTAGTAAGTGAATTTATCGATTTATTTTTATTTATCGACAATAATGTTTCTGTCAATACATTATTTTATTTAAACATGAAATATATTCGTTTCGTAAGGTATTTTTAAAACATTTTTCATTAAATAATTAAATACAATTATTGCTGTAGTAAATCATTGAAAGTGGGAAGCACAATTGATTCTTTAATATTGTTATGAAAATGGAAACATGGTTTAACATTAACAAAAGCTACACTAACAAATACAACGAACTTGCTTGCATATACCAACAACAAGTATGAATGGGAAGGAGATATACAAATAAACAAGAACGCAACAACATATAATGAAACCAACATACACAAACAAACAATGGAGTCGAGATATAATTCTCGAGAAGACGAAAACAAGAACCTTCTCTTTCAGACTGATTTTGTGAACATATAAAAAGGCAAGACAAAGCAGACAACGAGGCAATAATAATTCAGTCAGTCAGGGTATGAGCAGAGAACAATAACAACCAGCAATTATTCTGTATCGTTAAGTGTGAACAGTGGCACAAAAGTAGTGTGAACAATAAAGAGAGTTTAATTGAAACTAAACACACATTTATTTTTACTTTGTTTGCAATCTACGTGCTCATTTTCTAAACGTTTTTAAAAAGATTAAAACACAATATATAAGGTGTGTGATTTAAAAGTTTAAATTTAAAAATGCAATTAGACATAAACTTTATTACACATTTTCTTTAATGGCGCCCCATAAAAAATAGTACAGCGGTGTTAACTCGATGTCTCCATTGATCGTAATGGTTGCGCCGTTCTCATTTTCAACGAAGGCATTATTATCATTACGTTCAGTGGAGATAATATACTGAATTTTCTGACAGAATAGAATGACATAAGTAATGCCAGATTCGAAAGTCATCGATAGATAGACGACCCATCCGATACAATAGTCACCGATATTAATTTAATTTTTCATCTAATATTTTTCTTTTTTTTATACAAATTAAATAAATTGTTTGCTTATATGTATTGTCTATGTGGTGATTCATGTTTTCCACGTTTTCCATGCTTTCTTTCTGTTTTTTTAATAAATTTTTTTATTTATAACCAACCTGCAGAGAATGGTCCCCACTTATGTCAAGCATTGTATTGGAAAATAAGTTCTGAAAAGGAAAAGTAATTACATTCGAATGTAAGAATGTAAGCCCAACCGATATTACAAATACTGAGGTTAGGTAATGCACTAATGCCTAATGCGTTATGGGGTACTTCAGTTAATTGTCCACAAAATTCTGTGGTCAACAAGGCAGAGGAGTACTTTGTAACAGTGGCTTTTCTTTTGACAAAAGTTTCCCTTACTCCTGTAGAATATGTGTTAAAATAATACCGACTTAACTAAAAATCATTTAAATTAGAGCTTTTCAACTGTATCTACTACTTATCTCTCCACTACTGTATCTACTGCTACACAAGTTGAAAAATTGAGAACGAAGGGTATACACAGAAGTAGCATTAAAATTTATTTACATAGTTGGAGTGAAGTCCTTTCAAAGGCAAGAAGAATTACATGAAGTCCTTCAATCATGCTTAAGGATAAGGGTTTATAAATAAAATTGAGAGTTGTGAAAAGATTTACAGGCAAAGTTGAGATGAATAGATGATGTCTGTTGGCTTATTAAACGTAAGGCCACAGTTCAAACTCCTAGTCAGACATCTTTATATGAAAAATATTTTTTCGGTTACTTCCTTTGAGCAGATTTCTGGCAAAATCTCTGAGAGTAAATAAAAAATTTAAATGTAAAAATTTCTCAAAAATCTGCCGTTCAGAGTCGACTTAAAACTGTATGTCCCACCACTCATGCATAAAATTAACGCACACAACATAAGTGGTATGAGGAGCTACGTCGTAATCCTGCCTGAAGGGTTGTATTGATCAAAGTACCAAATTGGCAAATTTATGAAAACCAATTACGTAGTTTAGTGAGTCTTAAACTATCAAAAATAATTCTGAAATTTTTTTGGTTTTTCTTCCTAATAAACATCACATATTGTTATTATTATTCAATCCCCATCACAAAAAATTTAATTAAAAACAAATTAAAACACTCAAACATAAATAATGTTGCCCATAATTGAGGTTATTTGCTTACACAGCAAATAATGGAACATCTATTCATTCTATCTGATCATATAGTCAAAGAAAAAAGTGCACATACACCGCTGATTTTTATCAAATGAAAAAGATGGTACAGCGTTGTTTCAGGCGGTTACAATTAAGAATGTTTGAAGACAAAATTTAATATAAAAAAATTTAACATAGAAATTATTAAAAAAAAACCATTTAAGGAAAAAAGTCTACGGTGTATGTAGACTTTTTTCTGTGACTGTACGTTTGCCAAAGAAAACATATGTAATGTCGAACTCAAGGATATTTTTATTATTGTTCTAGAAAATCGATTATGTGTTACAAACAAATCAAAACCGATTGCTTGCCCTAATTATATCATACACAGCATACATGTAGCAATACACATACATACATGTACACCAATACATAAAAATGTATTTGTCTATAAAAGTCTGTACATTTGAATTATTGCGAACGTATTTGTATGCCCATCATGAATCTGTTTAATGAATCGTTGTTTTGTACATGCAAATAAAGTTTGGATTACATTATGCACAAGTATTTGTCTGCCTAAATAATGTGAAATAAATTACAATAGTTTTAGTTGAAATTTACAATTTCTATACAAACTCGTCACATTGTGATGATACGAGTATTGTTTTCTACACTGTTTAATATGTATTTAAGTTCTTACACAAACATTTTTCTTGTAACGGGTGATTTTTTAGCTATTATCTTTTTGGCAACACTGGTTTAAACAGCTCACGCACGTGTCATGTTATGTTTTACTGTCAAACATCTTCAGTTTGGTCTATAATTTAACCATGAAACGTCTTACAAACGAACAACGCTGGCAAATCATTGAATTTTATTATCAAAATGCGTGCTCTGTTAAGAAATTTCAGACAGCACGCGTAACAATGGACTTATTGAGCGGCGAGTTCGGTGAACATTTTATTTCACGTTCGGGACCGGTCAATTGGCCGCCTAGATCATGCGATTTAACGCCTTTAGACTATTTTTTGTGGGGCTATGTTAAAGCTCATGTCTATACAGACAAGCCCACTTCAATTGACGCATTGGAAGACAACATTGAAGCATTTATTCGTGAGATACCGGCCGAAATGTTGGAAAGAGTATGCCAAAATTGGACTAAGCGGATGGACCATTTGAGGATCAGTCACGGTCAACATTTGCATGAAATAATCTTCAAACATTAAATTATATGGACCGTACTATCGATTCAAATAAAGATTTCATGCATTTTTCTGAATTTTATGTGTTTTTTTTAATTTTCCTATAGCACTTAAAAAATCACGCGTTATAACTAAATACTTGCATAACTAAATACATGTGTACATGTGTTCGGTGTATCCTTTTGTAAAACTCATGTATATCTTGAATACAAATGTAGAAAATACATGTACATGTGCATTAAGATTTTAAAATTAAAGTATTTTCTTAAGGCGATATTTAATATCGAATAACACATGTTTTCTTATTAGGGTGGTAACAAAACCTAAACGATTTCAAGAGCTACAAAACATAGCCTTAGCGGGGCATAAAATATTAAAAGTTTCGAAACTTTAAAAAAATTCAAAAGGAATCAATTATAATACTTTGAAACCAATGAAAAAAATTGTATTGAGAGACGGACATATCCATCATCTTGTTATTGCTGATAGCATAAGAAATTATAAATTTATGGAAATAAGACAACTAGTCCGCTGCCTGAAATGCCTAGTAATACTGTATGTTCTGTCCACGTAGTTAAACCTGCTTATACGCCGCACTTACTCGAAACGCTTATGTTATAAACACAATAAACTCTATGCATTAAGCACAACAATTTTGCGATTGCACCCTCAATTAAGCTGCATGTGTATTAATTATAATAAAGACAGTGGCAGCAAAGCAAAACAAATAAAAAATAATTCATCAAATAATTTATTTATTAATGATGCCACTAAAACGTTTATCTTCATACAGACATACATACATAATTGGCCATTATGTACGGCCTAGCTTCTCACACCTCTTATGTTGTGTGCCTTAATTTTATACGTGCGTGGCGGCCGAACGACAGATTTTTAAGAAACTTTTTAATGGCAGGTTTATTTAATCTCAGAGTTTTTACCAGAAATTTGCTGAGAGGAAGTCGTCGAAGAAATATTTTTTCATATTTCGTTTTGATGTGTGACCTGGGATAGAACCCGGGCTTTACGTCTAATAAGCCAACACACTACCTACCAGACTCTTTATCTTCATACATACAATAAAAATATAAATTAGCCTAAAAGCAAGGCAGCAGAATCGTTGCTTGTTGTCGCGCTGCCTTTAAAATAATCACTTAAATATACACCCATGTATTCTATTTTTGAGAGATTCCTGCGTTGCGTTTTTTTATCACAAAAACAATTCAAAAGCCGAATAGGATATTTTCTTGTTCTACTTGTTTAATGTAAATATTTGTTTTGAAATTTCGTGAACACCATGACGTATGAGTGTTTTATATTAAATATGATGTGGAGAAATATTACTCATACGATATATTACAAGCATAATGTTAAGCTCTGCATTGGCCGGATAAATCCTCTCACTGTCAGCACTAATTCTTTCATTGATGCAAATAAAAATAGAAATTAGCATGAAAGCAAGGCAGCAAGATCTTTGCTTGTTGTCACGCTGCCTTTAAAACAATCACTTCCACATACACCCAAGTATTCTATTCTTAAGAGATTGCTGCGTTTTCCGCGTTGCGTTTATTGTGTTTATAGCATAATGCTTTGTTTTAGTTTAATTGAAATAGATTTGTTAGCAATGAGCATGACAGTTCTACTGTGGCATATAATATACATACATAATTGGCCATTACAACCCCTCAGTCAGAATTACGGCCTAGTTTCTCACATCACTCATGTTGTGTTTGTTAATTTTATACATGAGTGATGGGACCTCTAGTTTAAAGTCGACTCCGAACGACAGATTTTTAAAAAACTATTCATGCCAATTTTATTTAATCTCAGAGTTTTTGCCAGAAATCTGCTGAGAGAAAGTCGCCGAATAAATACTTTTTGTATTTTATTTTGATGTCTGGCCTGGGGCTCGAACACTGGCTTTACGTCTAATAAGCCAACACACTACCTACTAGACTACGGCAACTTCTATATGCTATAGAAATTTTAATAACTTCTTTACAAACTCAAGCATCCCAGTTTATAATACAAAGAGAGACGAATAGTTTTTCATTACGGCTTTTAAAAATATTAAAAAAAATTTAGGTCCAATCAGTCATTAAGAAATTCTATTCCCAATTTGAAACACGTACTGTTACGTCTACGCCTTTTAAAAACGTTTAAAATATAAGCTCGTAGATTGCAAATAAATTAAAAATAAATTTGCGTTTAGTTTTAATTAAAATTCTTCATTATTCACACAATTCTGTGTGCCACTGTTCACAACTTGATGTAAACAACAACAAATGCTTTTCTTTGTTATTCCTCTGTTTATACCGTTTACATAAACAATAGCAATTACTAGTCAATTGTTCGACAGGTCTTTGTAACGGAGATCTTTAAACCACGATTACTTCTTCAAACGCACCGCGTCTTCACACAAGACTGATTGAACTTCACTAACTCACTCGCCTGCTTTACCTTGCATTTTATATGGCAGAATGGCGAATGTTCTTGACTTCATTATTGTTGTTTGTGTAATTTGTTTACATTTATCATTGTAGTGTTGCTTGTGGATTTGTGTTTACTTGTTTAACATTGTTTTTAATGCTAGAGTTTGTTGTTATCTTAAGCAGTACGATAATCTATAAACAGGTTTGTTTACTGCATTGTTTTGTTTTTGTTGCTTTTGTTTATAATTTTAATGCTAAACGATGTGAAAGCAAAACACCGGTATCTAGATTTTCTTAACAGTATTTTTTCTATCATAGTTTGTATTTTGTTAAACAGGAGATCCCTAATATACCGCTGTATGTGTAAAGATTTCATAGTTTATATGGTTTTACTTAACATTTTAAAAATTTCTTTCTAAATCATTAAATATTTAGTCAATATAAACTAAAGGATTTAAATTTCTCTTTCCCATACATAACATACATACATAATTACACAAAAATACAACCATTCAGTCTGGATTACCACCTAGTTTCTCACACCACTTATGTTGTGTGTGTTAATTTTTATACATGAGTGGCAGGACTTGCAGTTTAAAGTCGATTCCGTACGACAGATTTTTTGGAGAAACTTTTGATGGCAATTTCTATTTACTCTCAAAGTTTTTTCCAGAAATCTGACGAGAGGAATTCGCCGAAGAAATACTTTTGTTTTGATGCCTGGCCTGGGGCTCGAACCTTGGCTTTACGTCTAACTACTAGACTACGGCGACTTCATTAGCATACACGCATACGTATATGTATAAGCACAAATAGGTTTAAGAATGTAAACAAACTTAAATAAACTTAATATTGCATAAGCCGCCGTAGTCTAGTAGATAAGTGTGTTGGCTTATTAGGAGTGAGGACACCGTTCAAACCATAGATCACACAACTTCAACAAAACGAAGGGTGAAGAAATATTTATTCAGCGTTTGCCTCTGAGAATAACTAAAATTGCCATGAAAAGCTTCATAAAAAATCTGTCCTTCGCAGTCGACTTTAAACTCTAGGTCCCGCTACTAATGTATAAAATTGACACACACAACATGGGTAGTGTAAGATACTAGGTCGTAATCCTCACTGAAGTATTGTAGTAACCAATTATGTATGTATGTATGTACATACGTATGTATGTAATATAGAATTATTTTCCCAGTGTGCAGCAGCAATCTCAAACATAAATACTATAAATAAGATTTATAAAATAAAGTTCTTAAAAGCGTATCATTTGTTCTTTCATTAATTTAAAATACTGCCTCTTTTGGTATTTGGTTTAAAATTTTTAGCTTTTCAAACCGTATCATGCCATAGAATATATCAGATTTTCTTTCCCTTTACATTTTTCTTTTTTTATACTCAACTCAACTGTTTTCAATTAATTGTATTTTGTTGACTCGAAAAAAACCCTAAGGAGCTGTTTATCCTTTCAGGATGCCTATCGAAAATTTTTTTCCAATCCTATTACAATAAAAAGAATAACAGAAAGAGAACAACAAATTTAAACGCCTTGAATAAATGAATAAAAAAATCTAAAACGAATGGAAATAATTTCAATCGTTTGTTTTGTATTTTTTTCGTTATGAACTCAGCAACAACTTTTTATCCAAAAAAATTAAATGAAGGCTTAAGATCTATTTTGTCGACAGCAGACATCAGAGAATTGGGATATTTAAAATTGAGAAATAAACCTGACCCTTTCCTATTTTTTAGGGAGTACATGGCCTAAAACAAAATGTTGTATTTATGTTGAAATTTAAATTTAAATGTTATTTAATAGAGCATGTGAAGAAATACTTATGGATTCCAAGATAGAAACAAACTGCAATAGGCAACAAAACATTCTAATTATTCAATGGCAACAGACGAATTGTAATCATTGTAAATTTAATCGTTAGGGTGATACTGCTACAATTTCTACAGAAATATTGTCTCACTTAATATAAAAATATTAAACTGCTCCGTTGTTTAGAGTTTATTTAAACTGTATTAAGCATAATTTTCTTTCCGTTATATTGTTATGAAAATGAGAAATCTAGATACTGCTGTTTTGCTTTTACATTGCTTAACATGAAAATTATTAAAATATATAAAATAAAATAAAATATATAAAAAAAAATTATCCTACTGCTTAATATAACAACAAACAATTGTACGAATAATAAAGAATTTTAATTAAATTTATTTTTATTTTATTTGCATTCTACGTGCTCATATTTTAAACGTTTTTAAAAAGTAAAAACCTAAGAATATTATGAAAAAGAGGACAGCCATCGTTGCTACATGCAATACAGCAATTTAAAACATTTTCAAGGAGGACGTTACTTTCATTCATTATTTGTTAAATCGTTAAATCGTATGTTGATCTGAAAATGTGTTCTTTAGATTAAGGGGTGTGAATGCTCTCATGCCGGGCAATGGGAATACATTAAATGAAAAAGTTTATTTGCGAAGACCTATTGCTCTAAATATATTGTTAGGAATCTAGATACTGGTGTTTTGCTTTCACATCGTTTGACATTAAAATTATTAACAAAAAAATACAACAACAAACACCAGCATAAAAAATTGGTAAACGACTAAACAAAAATACACCAACAACTCTACTATAATAAACGTAAACAACGATGTTTACATTTATAAAGATTTCGAGCAGGCGAAGTCATCTTCACGAACATACATCAGACTATTTACTTTGCCATATAAAAGGCAAGGCAAAGCAGGCGACTGCTTTTCGTAGTTTGAAGATCTCTGTTGCAAAGATCTGTAGAACAATTGCCTAGTAATTGTTATTGTTCATGCAAAGGATGTAAACAGAGGAATAACAAACAAAGCAATTGTTATTGTTTACTTAAAGTTGTGAAAGAAATTAATCAACAGGATCTGATGCATTTCATTGAACGATACACAGTATCTGCCTCTTGTTAAACTCTGCTTATCCACCAGAGTTAAATATAAAGTAATTACTTTGGAACAACAAAGATAATGCATTGAATAGGGTTAATAAAGTGACCATTGTGTACTGTACACTTATAATAGGGCTGTGTACAAAGATTGGGGATTTAAACAGCCAACACTAACTATCTTTATAAGGTCATAGTGGAGCATACTTGCTTGATTGGGCTCATGCTTGGAAAGTTTATAAATTACAGTTGCATTTTAGGCTCATATACAGGGTACGGTTACTAAGTACTTTACACCACTCTAACAAAGGCATTATTTACTATACATACTGAGATCAAGAGGGAGACCTTCTATTGAAGTTGAGGGCTGTTCTAGTAGTTGTTGTTCTTGTAACAATTCTGCTTTTGTCTGCGAAAGCATTTCCCTTGAGAAAAAACTTCCGGTTGATACAGCTTTCACTGGGTTGGCAGTCCTTAGACGTTGATGAGTCGGATAGTTCCGGAGCGAAGATCCGATTGTCGTGGGAACGCGTTCTAGTGGTAGTCAGGTTAAATGTTTCTGGCCCAATAAGAACTATGAACATGCGTGCAAGCCAGGGAAGCCATAGACATATAAGGCGAAAGCCATTGCCATCCTTTCTTCATTTTTATTCATGAATTCTGAAAGTGTTTTCAGAGAATTTTTGGATCATTTCAAAATAACACTTACTAGATTACGGAACATCGGAAATTTTGGTGCTGATGAACTCGACAGAGAAATATCAGGGCTTGCAATTTGCGACCTGCTATCGGACATAAGAGTTTCGAATTAATTCGGCTTATAGGAAGGTTCAATTACATGGGAAGAACCGCCAAATAACTTTTTTTTTTTGAAAATGCTTTAAAAAAACTACTGAATATTTTCTCAAATTTCTTTTTCTATTTTAAAGTACAGTCCTTCCGGTTAATAATGGAAAATAATATCATTCAAATGGCTGCCTCGGCTGGCCATGCAGTAGCCTACACGATCGGTCCAATTTTTAAGCACCTTATCGATTGTGTGCAGCTGTATTTCACCAACGGCTTCACGAATATTGTCCTTTAAAGCGTCAATTGTCTCTGGCTTGTCGGCGTAACACTTATCTTTGACGACACCCCACAAATAATAGTCCAACGGTGTCAAATCGCAGCTTCGAGGTGGCCAAACGGCACGTAGCGCCGTCTTGTTGAAACCAAAGGTTGCCAATATCGTCCTCTTCAATTTTTGTGAACAAAAATTCGTTCAGCATGACCCGATCATGATTGCCATTGACTGTAATGGCCACTCCTGGCTCATTTTCGAAGAAAAATGGCCCAATTATGCCTCTGGACCAAAATCCGCACCAAACAGTGACTCGTTTTGGGTGCGTCGGCTTTTCAATGTATGCGTGCAGGTTTTCTGTGCCCGAAATGCGACAATTTTGCTTGTTTACATACCCGCCAAGATCAAAATGAGCTTCATCTGAAAAGATGATTTTTTGCCAAAATCGGCATCTTCTGTAAGTCGATCGCAGGCCCACTTAGCGAAGAGAAAACGCATTGGATGGTCAATTGGCTTCAACTCCTGAACCAATTGGACTTTGTATGGCATCATACCAAGGTCTTTATGCAAAATTCGTCTCAATGATGTCTCCGAATTTTTCAATTGTTGAGAACGACAGTGATGATGTTGCTGGCGCTTCACGCACACTTTCTGCCACAGCAGCAATAGTCTCGGGTGTACGCATGTTTTTGGATTTTCACGCTTTGGATTATCGATGAGGATGCCAGTTTCTTTCACTTTTTTCACGTGATAATGAACATACGGAGCTGACGGTGCTTCTCTTCTTCCAAAATCCGTACGCAATTTTCGCACACATTCTGCAACATTACCATGATTTTCAAAGTAATTTCGCAATATTTCCGAGCGTTGTTCAAGCGTCTACACAACCATATTCATTCAGCGGAAGGATAAAACTAATTATCTGTCAAATCAGACATGAGCTAAGTGTTACCATTCACGAAATAAGCACTAGTTGAAAAAAAACGTTAGATGGCGGACCCGATAGTATTACTAGGCTCTACAGGAGGAGGCTTCTTTCTCTAAATTTCATGAACAGCACACTACTCACACTACTGCCACATTAAAAACCATAATCAAATGAAAGTTTTCCTCAGTAAAAAAACCAATATCTGAAATACAAATAATTTGGAACAAAACCTTCATAAATTTTTCATAAAAACTTAAAATGCTTTGGTTTGGTGGATATTCGGTAAGGAAAAAAGAGTTTGTTTGTAAACCATATGGCTGTTGATGTGTGTATTCCAATTGTGATTTAAAAATTTGAATATTTAAACATATCTATACAAACATATATATAATAATAAATAAATAAATATGTTTTTCTGTGTTCTTTTTTATTTGAATGAACAATGGTTGTCATATGTGTTCAGTTGAATTAATTCTTTTACAAACACAATCTTGCCCTTTATATTAACGACACATTCTTTTATTTTATTTTCAATGTGTATGTGTGTGTGTGTGTCTGTGTATAATTTTATGATTATTGTTGTCATTACTACACTTTTATTGTTGCTACATTGTAAGAAAAAATAAAAATTTATTTTACATTTCCTAGGCAGTGCAAGGCAGGGTATAGTTAGTTTGCCAACCCCAATCACCCTCACAATTTCATTTCATGTATTTATTCAGTAAAACACATGTCAGCTTGTTTTATTTTCAATAAATAATGTCTCTTGTTTTCTATGGAAACAAAAATAATTTAATTTCTATTAATTTTGAAAATTGAAAATTCTCGAAACTGGCAGATACAGAAAGAGAGAGAGGGGAGCAAACCCTCAATTGTATGCTTAACAAAGAATAGAATAGAAATAGAAATTACGGACACATGTCGGTATTTATTCATCAGGCTTCTATGAAACCAATTTTGAACAGAAGGACAACCCAGTTCTATTCAGTAAACAACCAACTCTATACGTCAATATCCGACAATACGTGATTGTATTAAATGAAAATGCTTTCAATGAAAAGCAGTTTTTCCCATTCAATGTTGAACATACGAAAATATTTGCATACGTACATATTTCAATGTATGATAAATATATTAAAAGTGTTTTAAAAAATGCTCATGTTAATAATAATTCTAGCAAGAACATATGGCTGTAGAAAGGATTTTCATTTGAAACCGAAAAAAATAATTTAAGAATGATTTTTTTTTTTTATTTTTATAAAAACTCTCAAAAACTTTTTCTTTCAGACAGCCTATACGAATTTCTGATACATAATCGGCGGGAGGCTACACGAAAGACGACCTATCTCGGTACGCTGAACAGGGCATAGAGATTGACAAGCTTGAACATCACGAGTGCTCTGAAATCCACGCAGTAGGCTGCATTCGAGGCCATCTAGTCTCTACAACCATTACACATCTTCTCCGAAATGTTGCTGCTAGAACTGCGCTGAGGCTTAAGTTCTCATATATGTTTAGGCCCTGTGCTTTTGGGGTACGCTTTAATGCTGCACGAAGTATTACCGACTATTAGATGTGACCGCAAGGTACCAGAGACTGATTTCGGAAGGATATAAAAAAACTCACCCATCTACACGCGAAAATGGATTGCTGAAGTTGTCATCACTAACGGGGACATAACGGTCTTCACCGATGGCTCAAAAATGGAATGTAGAAATGGATCTGGGCTCTATTCCGATAAACTGACACTGAACGGGTCGTACAGATTACTTAATATTGTCAGAAGTATTTTATTTGTTTAAAAAATAAATAAAGACGCCGTAGTGTTTTGGCTTATTATACGTAAGGCCACGGTTCAAAGACCAGGCCAGATATCTGCAACAAAAAGAATGAAAAGAACGGCGACTTCCTGTCAGCATATTTCTGGCAAAAACTCTGAGAGTAAATACAAATGCCTTGAAGAGCTTTGCAAAAATTTTGCCGTTCGAAAACGTCTTTAAGCTGTAGTTCCCACCACTCATGTATAAAATTAACACACACAACATAAGTGATGTGAGAAGCTAGGTCGTAATCCTGACCTGAACGATTGTAATGACAAATAATGTATGTATGTATATAACATTCCAGCTACACTACGATGCAAATATTTAGATGGTAAAAATGTAGGACGTAATATCAAAAGCTATCGATAAGATATATTCTTTTATCAGGCAAATCTTTATAAAATATGTAGAATCTTTTGGCACTTAAATATGAAATTTCTTTGAAATTCAAAATCAGAACATGAAAATGCAGTTGGATAGGTTACATCCTAGATTCTAAACTAGTCTATATTCTCGAAGACAATTCACAACTATTGTGTGCGTCGTAGATAATTTGAATTTTCTTGTCCGGGTTCTTTTGCAAGACTCAACATAATGCATACACATGTAAGCCTTTAGAGAGTCACTTATTATCGTCCAACTTTAGCACATATAGTCCACTGCATGTGATTGTTAGTGTGCGAAAACGTAGCCCAATATACTTATGTCAATGAGTGTAATGGTTTTCTCAATGTGCTAGTACAATTTTTATAGATTTTCTTCCATAACTTTGTGCTGCTCTACTTGGCTACGTTGTTCTCTCTTAAAACTTTTATACGAGCAAGAACGTCGGCAGTATGAAACAATGGAATTAACGTAATGCCTCTAACGGAAAACAAGAATAGCAAAAACAAAATGAAAATAAACTCTTCAATATTTTTGCAAATGACTCACACAGAACTGAGAGGACACCCGTTGTTCGGCTTCGTTTTATTCTCTTTGAATGCTAGAGTGTGTATGTGTAGGAATGCGTTTGTGATGAAATTATGTACCTCAGTGTTGGCGTCGATAAATGGAAAGGAAATGGGTACGGAAAGGCTGTACACTATGGTTTGATCAGAAGATTGAACATTTTGAGGCTACAAACTGCGGTTCATTTGGAAACCAAAAACAGAACTTCAACATTCGCAATCTCATGCTGATGCTTTTGTAGTTGCTGCTTATTAAAAATCAAACAATCCTTATGTGGAGAAAAATTTGTCCTTCTCGTTGCTTTTATTACTGTTGTCCTTGACTTTGTTTTTGTTGCTGTTCTCCTAGAACTCGATTTGCATAGAGAAACAAGTCATTGGGCTTTTTGTTTGTGTTTATGGGGATGAATGTTTGCTTTGATGGTTATTTGCTTCGTTGACTTCAATTGTGAGTCAAAGAATTCTGCGTATTTTAATGGGAGTGCGTTCATAATGGCTTTCTGTTACCGAGAAAAGTAGCAGCATTACTTTTCCATTATTCAGAAACATCTAGGCTCAGATTAGATAAGCCAGGTAATTAGAAAACTTTTATTCCTGCATGACATGCATTTATGAACACATAGCGTAAGCTTTCTAAAACTGAAATTCTTAAAAAACTTTTTCCGAGATTGAAATTCGTCTATAACGATATGCTAAATAAATCCAAAACGTTGCTGATGCCATATTAACAAGTTCATACAGGTTGTGCTAAAAATAAAAAAATTTATTCAAAAATATGGGTTTCATTACATTCAAAATGCAATTTACTTATTGATCCACTCTCGTATTTGCAAGTGCTTTTAAATACAAAGTTTGTATTTCATTCGTTATTCTTCTCAAGAAAAATTACAATTGCGTTGATATGCGTTCACATGCGTCGACATGCGTTAATATGCGTTCACATGCGTCTGTATCGAATAAATGCGTACAAACAGTAACAAAATGATTTCCTATAATTTATTTTCTACAAAGACCAAAAAAACAAAGTTTGACTTACAGTTCTTCTGATATTTCAGGACCTTGCTATTACTTATTAAGAACAATTTGTATATTTGGCCGTGTATTGTTTGGAAATTCTATAGCATTGATTAATCTAATGTATTTTGTAGATACCTAGTATTGAATGACTTTAGCTTTATGAAACCTTCATTGTTTTCTTTTCGTACAAATTTTACGTATGTATGCTTACAGAGTGAGTAGGATTCTGTACGTACATGTTCATGTATTATCGAGTGCGTCTATATTGTACGTGACATATGGTTGTGTATCTGTGCTTTCGTGGCATGAAATGGAAGCCATTGCTGTGTTCATTGTCATCATCATAACGGTAAACGCTGATAATGATGATAATAATGACATTGTTGGAGGCAAGGAAAAAAATTTCTGATGTTTTTATCGCTGTGATGCGATGTCAGTAATGAGGGTTCATTGTTATTTTTTAAAAAACAAACAAACAGAAAGGAATGAAAAGATGCAAAAGGAATACCGCAAATAAAATTTTTAAATTAAAATGAACAGCTACAATGTGCGAAAGATAATAAAAAATTTAATAATATTTTACCCGGTAATAAAAACATCAACACATTGTTGTTGAAAGGAAATTGCGCCTACTTCCGTTGCTGCAACAACAACAATAACAGCAAAAAGTGTTAATATTTTGCCTTTTGTCGTTACTAATGCCTCGTCATGTCATCATATATGTATGTTGACAACAAATTTTCTCACAATACATTCCCTGTTTCCCCTCATATGCCGAACCTTTTTACCCTTCTAATGCCAGCATGTCATTGCTGTAATGCTTTTATAATTTCTTTAGTCATGCCAGTATCACGTTAAATAAACATTGACTCTCTTTGTTAATTGGATTTGAAATGAATTCTCAATAACAATTCGTAACAATGATAAGCACAATGATAGCGTTGGATCTGATAAATTTTGTGTAAAAATTAAAACGATTGCTAACATTTTGATTCTCATTTTCTCGAGAAAAAAAACGTTTTCATTGCAACAACTGCTACTGCTACCGAATATCTGATTTTAAATCAGCAACATTTTATTGACGTTTAACGTTATGCCTCATTTAACCTGAAATTAATTTCAAGTTTCTCATTTCAAACAGCCTCCTTAAATTACAACTTGAAACCAAGACTATAAAAGAACAAGAGCAGCACCGTCATGTCATAAAATATTAAAAAAAATTTTAAAGGCTTTTTAATTTATTTCCTTTATTATTGGATTTAAGGATTTTATTTAAAAATTCTAGCTTGTAAGCTACGGCGTATTTAATTTGAAATCTTTGCTACGTGTTTCTCGTGGCCTCTACAAAAATGAAAAAAATGGTATCGTTTACAAACATCAAGTAAAGTCTACTAAACAAGCAATGCCAAACACAGTACAGATTTGTCTCATCGCCTTATCAAAGAGTAGAGCTATTTTGGTATGTTCACTTATTTCATTCGTTCCTTATTGCTTTTAAGACAAAGACACAGCAAAGTTACAAAAGGTGACTGCATGGCGCATATATAGTGCGTGTGCAATATTTGGCCAAAAAAACCTATCACACGCAATGTGTGGAGGAAATGTAAACAAGTCTGAATTCATATCCCAACGATGCAATATTTGGCCAAAAAACCTATCACACGCAATGTGTGAAGGAAATGTAAACAAGTCTGAATTCATATCCCAACGACGACAGTAAGAGGTTACTTATGCAAGAGAGGAATGATTAACCCTTCATGCA
The DNA here is from genome assembly GCA_936449025.2 of Sarcophaga subvicina. Classification (NCBI taxonomy): domain Eukaryota; kingdom Metazoa; phylum Arthropoda; class Insecta; order Diptera; family Sarcophagidae; genus Sarcophaga; species Sarcophaga subvicina. The sequence continues at coordinate 30,961,283 of OW388084.2, forward strand.
TAGAAATATCGCGTGGCAAGACTTATGTCATTCTATTCTGTAACAAATTTCAGTATACTGTTACGAAAATCTAAATATCTACTGGTGTTTTGCTTTTAAATTGTTTAACATTAAAATTATAAACAAAAGGTACAAAAACAAAACAATGAAGTAAACAAACCTGTTTACAAATTATCGTACTGCTTAATATAACAACAAACACCAGCATAAAAAAATTGTAAACAAGTAAACAAAAATACACAAGCAACACTACAAGAATAAATGTACACAAAATACACAAACAAAACTACAATAACAAATGTAAACAACGATGTTTACATTTATAGATATTTCTAGAAAACGAAGTCATGAACATTCACCTTCAAGAACAGTCATCAGACTGTTTACTTTGCCATATAAAAGGCAAGGTAATGCAGGCGACAGAGTTAGTGAAGTTCAGTCAGTCTTGTGACGCGATGTGTATGAAGAGAGTAATCGTGGTTTGAAGATCCTCTTTACAAAGATCGGTAGAATAATTATCTAGTAATTGTTATTGTTTATGCAAGGGGTATAAACAGAGGAATACCAAAGAAAAGCAATTGTTGTTGTTTACATCAAGTTGTAAACAGTGGTACACGGAAGTATGCGAGTATTTAAGAATTTTAATTAAAACTGAACACAAATTAATTTTTATTTTATTTGCAATCTAAAATCTATTTTAAAATATATTTTAAACGTTTTTAAAAGGTAAAAACGTAACAATTTTATCTCCACTGAACGTAATGAATCTATTTACGCTTGACCAACGTTGGGATTTATTGGAATAGATGGGAAAAAGAGAAACTGCACTATGATATCGATTTTCCCAAAAAAAATTCATCTTTTCAGGTGAAGCTCATTTTCATCTTCGAGAATGGGAAATCATCAAAGAAATATTCTCTTAATATTTCTTTTGTTGGATATGTCTGGCCTGGGGGTTTGAACCGAAGCCTCACGTCTAATAAGCCAACACACTGCCTACTAGACTACGGCGACAGAATTTTATTTGCTGATAAAAACTGTTATGAAAAATTGTTACTGAAAGCAGTAAATGTCTACGAATTTATTTCCTTCCTCTATACAATAGCTCTTCCCTCTTTAAAAGTAATTTTTTAAATTTTCTGCTCCCAACACCTGCCAACATTGAAATAAAATGCCTACCAAGTCATTTCAAAATTGTTTACTGTGATTAATTCTCTTCCACTTCAAAGTTATGAGTATGAGTTTTTTATATTTCTTTTTTAACGAGCCTAAACACCGTTAATAACAATTTGTCTCAATTTGTCAGGATTTCTTTTATTTATGTTTTCAATAATAAATTTAAAAAATCTCTTTTTCTTGTCTTTGTTTATGTTTATGCTTGTAAAACATCTGTTTTGATTTGTTTATTATTTTTATATGACTAAGGGCGGATAAAACTTTTTAATGGCATTTTATTGCCTCTCAATTTTGCTTAATTTACAAAAACTTTTTAAATTGTCTACACATTAAGCCAAAAAAGCATTTATCATGTCATTTTGTAATTAATTTGGAGAGGCTATTTGAAATTGAGTTTTGGTTGTTTTTTGATTTTGTATCAGATAAACATACAGATAAAGGGACAATAACCCCGATAAGAGAGACAGACTAAAACTATACGCTGGGCCATCTATCGATTTAAATTTAAACCATCCGTTATTTCGAATCTGACAATACTTATGTCATTCTATTGTGTCACAAAATTCAGTATATCAACTGAACGTAATGACTTGATTTACACTTAAGCAATGTAGGAATTTATTGAGCCAACGAGAAACTGCACGATGATGTCGATTTTGCTAAAAAAAAACCATCTTTCCGGATGAAGCTCATTTTCGTACTTGCTGGATACGTTAAGCAAAATTGCCGCATTAGCTTAGGTTATGTTAGAGGACGCGTACTTGCCAATTAAGACAAGTACAGTACCCGGAGGTCGAATTGACCCATTTTACAACGTCCTAGTTTCTCACACCACTTATGTTGTGTGTGTTAATTTTTATACATGAGTGGTGGGACCTACAGTTCAAAGTCGACTCCGAACGACAGATTTTAGAGAAACTATTTCATGGCAATTTTATTTACTCTCAGAGTTTTTGCCAGAAATCTGCTGAGCGGAAGTCGCCGAAAAATACTTTTTGTATATAATAACACTGTATACTATAACACTGGCTTTGCGTCTAATAATGTACAAATAAGAATGTTATTTTCAACATTCAACAACAAGTATCCATTCCTGCCACTTTTGTTGATCAGAAAACCCACACGTGGTCTTACAGAAGCCAGTAAGTGATGAGTGACTGTTTGGCGCGATTTGGGAGCGTAGGTATCATTGGCACATATTTTTTGGAACTAAGGACGGCGCAACCATTACAGTCAATGGAGACATCTATCGCACCATGATAACCGATTATTTTGTACCCACTCTATATTGTGTTGATCTGAACGATGTTTGGTTTCAACAGCGATTTATTACGTCAAGCATATAATGGCTGTTTAATTAGTCAAAATTGTAATGCAAATTGACCACCAAGAAGCTTCGATTTGACACCATTGAACTATTTTCTATGGGGCGCCGTTAACGAAAAGTGTTGTGCCAACAAACCAGAGACAATAGAGAATTTGAAGGCCAATATTCGTCGTGCCATTGCAGAGATACGACCCCATAAACTCAAAAAATTTGCTCGAAAATTGATTCGATCAAATGAGGTACTGAGAAGCCAGTCGCGGCTGCAATATGAATGAAATAATATTCCATTTCTAACCGCAGCAATTGTACTTCTGAACAAAATAATAAATTTGGCCAAAATTTTCAAACCGTTTTTGTTTTTAACTGCATTTTTAAATTTAAACTTTTAAATTACACACCCTATACAATACCACGAAAGTGTTGATAACAATGAAAGCAAATAAAATAAATTAACAAAGAGAGAGAGAGAGAATGTGAATAAAAAATAATACGAGACGCTCTATAGGCAACTAAACAGTGACATTTCATACATAAACATGCATAATGTTTTTCATTTTATAGGAATAATCAAACAGAACAAAAAAACACGCATACACACGCAGAATATGAAATAAACGAGAGCGGTCATTATTTGTTGTATTGAAATTGCATTTAATATAGTCTCGTCCATATGGCGCCACTTACTCGTTTTTTCTCTGTCGGTTGTCTTTTGTGATAGTCGTTCGATCTTTTTTTTTTGTTTGTTTTGGAAATGTTGACTCCTAGTAGTGGTATTAGTGACTGTTGTTGAATGGCAAACAATAAAATGGCACTTACAATAAAAGAAAAATAAATATTCATGGGAACAAAAAGCATTTCGTTTCTCTATCTCTGTCTGTGCCCTTTTGGTCGCTAGTCCTTTTACTGTTTTATCTTTCTTCTTTCTTTCTAGATTTGCTCTAGCAATCCTTTTATTTAAACGCATTTGGTTTATTGTTTTGGTTTTCATTTTTATTACAGCATTTGGTTTTGGCGTAGTTAGTAAGCAAAAGTTTATTAAAAACCCAATTTTTCAAAACAATAGCATTGGTTTTGACTCTGCCTCTTTCGGTTAATTTTTGAAATGCGTTTGTGGTCTGACTGCCTTTTTTTAGAATGATTTTATTGTTGATGGAAAACTTTTTATTTTCCGCTAAAATGTGGTCAATTTAGTTGCAATAGAATACAAAAACTGAGTTAGGATAAAAGCCATTAGAATTTCTTTGTGGTACAAAAAAGTCCACAGTATATACTACGCCTTGAACATAAACAGTATGGCTGCCTTCCAAAATGTATCAATACAAAGTTTGTATGCAGTTCTACTACTGTATATAAACTATGTAGGTATGCAAAGGAACCAAACAATGCATCAACTATAAATCCGATGCCTGATTGCTTTTTGACTGCGTTAAAAATACACATTGACGACGTTTTGAAATAGAATACATTGTATATATTTTGTACAGCGGCATTATGAAACACTATACTTTGTTCAAACACAAAGGAACGAACATTTTGGAAGGCCAATGGTGGCATGATAAGCATGAATTTGAACATAATAGCGGAGGGACAAGTGCAACATTATTTAAGAAATTAGTTTTTCAATAAACTAGCTGCTATGTTGAGTACTGCAATGGTCCCATTTTAACAAAGAAAAATAATAATATTTAATAATAAAAAATCATGTAAGCTAGGTTTTAGCATATTCATTACTGCTTTTGGTTAAGACGTTAAGATCAGATTTTGTCAAGATAAGCGCGTGATCTAGGGTTGACTGTAACAGGTATCACAGAATGGTTAGAATACATTATTATGAGCTTTGAATACATTCATAAAAAAGACTACATTGTTGTCAATACAAACAATTTTTTTCAACAAGACAGCAGTACATGTCCTCATTTAAAGCCATCTGCCATTCAACAAGCAACGAATATGGAACGAATGGTATGAGGAGCTAACTTGCCTTTTCCCAAGTATTTATGTCGCCGTATTATCAGAGTCGTCGTATTCTAGTAGGTAGTGTGTTGGCTTATAGGTGTGAGGCCTCGGTTCAAACCCCAGATCAGACATTTCAAACAAAACAAAATATGACTTCTCTCAGCAGATTTCTGGCAAAAATTCTGAGAGTAAATAACAAAATTGCCATGAAAATTTACTCAAAAATCTGTCTTTCGGACTTTAAATTGTAGGTTCCGCCACTCATGTATACAACTAACGCAACATAAGTGGTGTGAGAAACTAGGTCGTAATCCTGACTGAAGGGTTGTAATGATCAATTCTGCTTGGCATGTTTTTAAAAAGCATTACAGACATCTTAAAATAATGGTTGATGTTATTTGGTAAACATGTTGCAGACAAAAAAACTGATATTTTATTCCAAGCTTTTTATTTTTTATTTTTTATTTTTTAATATTTTTTAAATATTTATTTTAAATTTACTTTTATACTTAAGTTTTCTCTTTACAAAAACAATCTCAGTGAAATTTTTGTTCAAACATAATAAAAATTTGTTTGAAACAGAGAAGCGTTTAACATTCTTACTACACCATCTGCGAAAGTGATGTTTGTATGCCAGGACAAGGAAAAAATTACAACTAACGCTGCAGGCTGAAACACAAACCATACAAGCTAACGTTAATAGTAGAAAATCAAAGACCAACACACCTATACTAAGAAAACTTATTGTGAAGCCCTTATACCATGCAATGTATTCAACCACCAACTAAGGGTTGTTTTTATAGCAATTCCTATGTCGTTGTTGTATATTTTATTACACTTACTATCGTAGAAGAACTACGCCAACATCACCACTTAAATATTAAGAAAAAACCAAAACAAACCGGCTAAATGTAAAGTAAGAAAAGCATACAAGAAATCGTGCAAAATCAACAACATTTATTTGAGAATTTTGTAAACAATGAAAGAGTCAATAAAATACACTTCATGCCATAAACCAAATAGACGCAGCGCAGCAAGTACAACAATTTTGCAATTGCGGCCTGAGGCAAGCTTCATGAGCGTTAATTATAATAAAGGCAACAATAGTAAAACATTTGCTATAGCAAATAGCATAACAGTTCATCAATTCCTTATTAATGTTCATCACGTTGTCAAAACCTCTCTTTCATGCATGTTATTGCATTGACAGCATTAATACTTACATTGCGAGCTCATTTCCTCCTACTGTTAGCACTAATTCTCTCATTGCTACGAATAATAATAGAACTTACCCCCAAGCAAAGCATCAGAATTTTGGCTTGTTGTCTACGCTGCCTTTAAAATAATAACTTCCATATACACTCAAGTATTCTATTTTTGAGAGATTGCTGCGTTTGCTGCATTGCGTTTATTGTGTTTGTAGCAGTATATGCAATTTAAACTTTGTGACATTCTCTCTTTTTCTCTCTGGAAATCTTTTTCTACATTTGTGTTGTCACTTAACTGAATAAATGTATACCATGCATGCATGCATATGTGTAGAGGTCCCCCAAAAAAGGAGAAAGTTATATTTGTTGTTGTCCTTCACTAAACTATTAACTGCACAATAATGTTGTTAAACAAAATAGACAACAAATTACACATACACAGAGGTACACATAGCACTGTTAACAGTGGTGGCGATTATTGATAAATACATGTGCATGCAATTATAATTACGTTTTTGATCCCCCACATTTATTTGAACAGCGTGCAATACCTTAGAGGAATTTTGAGTTAAATTCCATAAATTAATGATACTGACAAGCCTGTTGGTGCAATAAGGATAGAAAGCAAAATCATATCATGTGGAAATATTTTAAGTGATACATACTTATGTTACTATAAACAAACATAGACTACAATAGCACCTTCCTACAAGACAAGTTACATTGAAGACCAAGCAACTCAATCTGGACCTTATAAATCAGCCTGATCAAGGTCCTGATCAGAGTTTCTTAGAATATGTTAGGTTAGGTTAGAGGACGGGTACTTGTTAACACAAGTACAGTACCCGGAGGTCGAATTGACCCATTGTACAACGTCCTAGTTTCTCACACCACTTATGTTGTGTGTGTTAATTTTATACCTGAGTGGTGGGACCTACAGTTTAAAGTCGACTCCGAATGACAGATTTTTGAGAAACTTTTCATGGCAATTTTTTATTCTACTCTCGAAGTTTTTGCCAGAAATCTGCTGAGAGGAAGTCGCCGAAGAAATATTTTGATATTTTCGTTTTGATGTCTGGCCTGGGGCTCGGACCCTGGTTTTACGTCTAATAAGCCAACACACTACCTACTAGACTCCGGCAACTACAGGTCCTTAGAATACCTTTGTATAAAAAAAGAAAAAAATTTGTCATAAGTAGAGCTAATATTTTATAAAGCAGCTCCTGTTATTATTTCCAAAATTTTATCATCTATTATGCCTTCTGCACCACTGCACTTTGAACAAAAAACATGTTGACTCGTTAATAAGGGGGTGGTTGGTATGGAAGTTATTTATGCACATTTCAGTCTCCCTTTTTTTCGCCTGTTTGACTCTCTTTCTGTCTGTCAGGGAACATGAAACGCTACATCAAATACCGTTGTTGTTTACCTAAGTGTACATATATTGATACATACTTACATATATTGGGTTATATTTCACATGGTTATCAGTGACATACATACACACGTAAGGATGTGTAAAGAAGAGTAAGGGTTTATGTCTATACTTCCTTTAAACACTTTAAAAACTTTATATGTTAAAGCCAAGAGAACAAAATCTAAAAAAGAGAATCAAATTTGTATTTTTGTTTATCCTTCTTCCTGCTTCTTCTTCTACTTTTTGCTTCAATATGTTTTTACCATAATGACGATGATGACGATGAGTCATTAATACATATTGTATAAGAGTTTTCCTCCAGGAATATTTTGTAAATGTATGTGTAACAGGAACTTAAAAAGAGTTAAGGGGATAACATTAAAGACAAATGTGTACGTGGTTTAATTCAGTTGCAGTAAAAATAGTATTTTTATTACATACGCAATTGGCCCTTACAACCCTTCCGTCAGTATTACGACCTAGCTTCTCATAGCACTTACGTTTTGCGTGTTCATTTCATCCGTGAGTGGTGGGACCTACAGTTTAAAGTCGAATCCGAACGACCGATTTTTGAGAATCTTTTCAGAGTAAAGAAGAAATATTCAAATTTCGTTTTGTTGCAGATGTCTAACATGGGCTTTGAACCCTGTCCTCACGTCTAATAAGTTTACACACTACCCACAAGACTACGACGACTTCACAAAATAACTTTCATTAACTTGAAGCCAATATTTAGGCCACCATTGATATGTTTTAATATGAATGTTTTAAATATTTTCTGTATTTATTTTTATGTTTGTTTTTATATGTATTAAAATTTACAACTTACCTGTTGATGCAATTTTTTTGCGATGTTTAAATCTGAAAATAAAATATTTTTTTTTAATTAATAAAAGCTGTTTAAAGTACAAATATAAACGATTTCAAAAGCATTTAAAAGGATTTCCAAACATGTTCTCTAATGAAGTATATTTAAAAATAAACGTTGTATTTATAATATCTTATAAGAAGATTACATTTTAAAACTCTTTTAAATGGCTGCCTTTACACCTTCACATGGAAGGTTTTTCATGTTGTCATTATTCTCCCTTTTTTTCTTATAATGTGTATTTTCTCACATTTTACAGTAATTAATGTACAGTAAATTAATGTAGAGTAAATTATTCGTTTTGTTTTGGAAATATAATAGAATAGGAAAATAAAGAAGTAATCAATTGTAATAGAGATCAAACTTATCATTCAAAAAGTCGCGTTAAAAAATTAAAAGATGATAAAAAAAATAAAACAAATGAGAGATCAAAATAATGTTTTAATCATATGACCACCACTGTAAATATAGCGCTATAAACACAATAAACGCAACGCAGCAAGCACAATAATTTTGCCAATGCAGCCTAAGGTAAGCTGCAGGCCTATTGATTACAATCAATTGACATCATTAATCCTTTCATTGATAGCGCAAATCCTTTCACTGTGAACACTAATTCCCTCATTGCTGTGAATAAAAATAGAAATTAGCCTAAAGGCAAAGCGGCAGTTATCTTTCTGCTGGTCATTTCTACCATTCAGTCAGGATTACGACCTAGCTTCTCATACCACTTATATTATGTGTGTTAATGTTATACATGAGTGGCGGGACCTACAGTTTAAAATCGACAGGGAACGACAAATTTTTGAGAAACTTTTCATAACAGTTTTATTTAACCTCAAATTTTTTTGCAAAAAAAATTGATGAGAGCAAATCGTCGAAGAGATATTTTTCCATATTTTCGTTTAGATGTTTGGCCTGGTTTTTGAACCGAGGCCACACATCTAATAAGTCAACACAATACGTACTAGATTACGGCGACTACTACTCATTGCTACAAATAATAATAAAAGTTATCTTAAAAGCAAAGCAACAGAATCGTTGACTGTTGTCGCGTAGCCTTTACTATAATCACTTCTGTATACAGCCATGTATTCTATTTTTGAAAGATTGCTGCATTTGCTGTGTTGCGTCTATTGCGTTTACAGCATGATTACTCAAGTAATCTCTTTTACCATTGCTACTTAACTATACTGTGAATGATTAATAATGGCAGTAGTACTTTTACTAAACCAACTACAGTTACAAAGGAATAAAAGTCCTGACAATTTTGCATAACTTCTTAGAAATTTATTTCATGTATTATTTCTTTTATAATTACAGTATAATTGCCAACTATATTTAATTATATACGAGCTAAGTAACTTCAATCATTTGCCTTGGTGTAGTCTAACATACCAGACAGTCAGGTGGGAATCGAACCCACAACCCCCACGGTAATAGTCTAGTACACTACTCATTAGTCTACAGGGGCGCCCTCTTTACAAAGTTATCCACCAATTTATAATGCTGTGCGTAAGGTAACCTTTAATATTTAAAGGAAATTAAAGGAAAATGAAAAGAGAAGTGGGTGTAGTCTAATAGGTAATGTGAGATTACTGTTGGAACATCAGGTCAGACATCTCCAGCAAAACGAAATATGAACAAATATTTTTCGGTTACATCCTCTCAGCGGATTTCTAGCAAAAACTCAGAATAAATAAAATTGTCTTGAAAAGTTTCTCAAAATGCCTGTCGTTTGGAGTCGACTTTAAACTGTAGGTCCCATCAATCATGCAAAAAATTAACACACACAACATAAGTGGTGTGAGAAACTAGGTCGTAATCCTGACTGAAGGGTTGTAATGACCAATTATATTATGTATGTATGTGACGTCGATCATTTGCTCAGTGTAGTGTAACAGACCAGACTGTCAGATGGGAATCGAATCTACAAGCCTTACGGTAATAGTCTAGCACACTACCCACTCTCTTTAGAAAGTTATCCACCAATTGCTAATGCTGTGCATATGGTAACCTTTAATCTTTAAGGGAAATGGAAGAGAGAAGAAGAAAAAGTATAAAAAAAATTTTACTTTCCAACTCCTTTATGCTAATATTTCACATGTAAAGGTTTTATACATGCCTAAAAGTGTATCTGTGTGCAAAAAGTTATTTCTCTCCCACAATAAAGAAGCAACAAATTAGCTCTACTCCAGTCTACAAACATTTATTAACATGACAAGTTTCGTGTTTGTTTTTCACCTTTTCGTCTGGGTAAGCGTATGTAACGTTATTGTGACGTTTAAAATTTCACCATTTTGTTAGTGAGAGTGGAAGCATGTTTGTCTGTGTATAAGTATTTGTAAAAATAAAGTGATTTTTTAAACAATTTTCATAAGGATGTCGGGATTTTTGTTTCCCACTTCAATGTTTTCCTTTGGTCTTAGCTTTTTAACTGGTTTATTACGTTTCAGTATGTTTGCATGTAAGAGTTGTTATAACATTTTGTTGGTATTTTTTTCCATGCATGCTTGCACATAGAACGAGCACAGGAGACTGATTCAACTTTCAATTTAAATGTGTCTGGCAGAAACTGTGTCTGTTTTTTTTAACTTCAAAGCTTACATTTTTTTGATACCCGATAGGAATTTTACAAAAAGCAGGAGTTAATTTCTATTATGGTACCATCATCATTCGAAGATCAGATACCTCTGGATGAAGACAAAGAGAAATGTTTTCCACCACTATTCGTAATGTAAGAATCGAATTGTTTTTAGGAAGGACGGTTTGCTTGGTATTTCCTTGCTTTCATTGTTTTTTGTTTTAATCAAATGGTTCCAACAAGCTGTGTGAGTGGCCTACGGTTCCAGATAGAAGGACGATAACTTCCTTATTAAAGTTTGAAACCGTATAATTAGTGGGTAGTAGGTAGGTTGAAGTGATAGCTTTGATACCAAAGCTCACTTGAGTATACATAGTGGCCCCCATTGCGACACCACGGGTAAGCGCAGTCCCCAAATTCCATCGAACTCATAGAAGAAATAGATCAGCGTAGAGGCTGCACAAAAAAAGCACAACTCCCCTAAACTGAAAACCAGCCTGAAAGTTTTACGAAGGAAGTTATATCCTTGATATCAATGGATGATAACTTCGTTAAGCTGACAAGTAAAGAAGAGCCAAATAACCTAATAAATCTGCGCCTCGCAAGAGATGGGAATTGACAAAGAAAGTGGATAACAGTTTCCTCGTCTTCAGTAGACCCATAACCTCGGCAGTAGTCGTTCGATGGGAGCCGCAGTCTTTTCGCATGTGTTCCCATAAAGCAATGAAATTAAAGCACGGCCACTATGATCAAGATGACCTTGCTATCAAGTTTGAGTAATTAGTTGGTACATCTCCTAAGAGATTTTGAGAGATCCTTTGTGACAACCCTATATTCCTTACAGAATCAAAAATAATTTAAAAAAGTTTAATTTAATTTGCACAGTCCTTTTGTGCAAAGTTCCTATTGGGTTGTTAAGCATTCTGTTGTATACTTCTTTCCTTTTGTTGTGGCATTTTACATTTTTTTGTTTTTCTTTTTTAATGTAATATTGGCAAGTACTTTTTAACATGACGTTAATGTCTGGTTGATACCGTCGTTGTTATTGTCGTCCTTGTTATAACGACAAAAAGGTTGCCGGTGTTTTGTAAGCTTTTATTCTAAAGGAGCATACGCGTATATGAATCCTGTGATCTTTCATTTCTTAAATTATCATACAAACCATGATAAATAATAAAATAAAAAGAGGGAAAGAAATAAAAGAAAATTAAATGAATATTGTGATATAAGGACTGGAAGTGAAGGAAGAAGTGAAGTCGCCGTAACTACTTGTAATGTGTTGGCTTATTAGACATAAGGCCACGGTCGACATTCCAGGTCAGACATCTGCAACAATACGAAATAAGATACAAATATTTCTTCGGCTACTTCCTCTCAGCAGATTTCTGGCTGGTTCCCCAAAAATCTATCGTTCGGAGTATGTATATGAAAGAGAAAAATTTTAAAAAAGTATCCCCAAAAATTAAGAGTTTACGACAAAATATTTGATGTATTATAAAAACTAACCATTAGAATATGAAGAATATTGAAGTCGCCGTGGTCTAGTAGGTAGTGTGTTGGCTTATTAGACGAAAAGCCAGGGTTCGAGCCACAGGCCAGACATCAAAATAAAATACAAAAAGTATTTCTTCGGCGACTTCCTCTCAGCAGATTTCTGGCAAAAACTCTGAGAGTAAATAAAATTGCCATGAAAAGTTTCTCAAAAATCTGTCGTTCGGAGTCGACTGTAGGTCCCGCCACTCATGTATAAAATTAACACACACAACATAAGTGGTGTGAGAAACTAGGTCGTAATCCTGACTGAAGGGTTGTAATGACCAATTATGTATGTATGTGTACTATTAGAATATGACTAGGAATTATTGCTTGTGGTCTAGAAAGATATCTTCACAGAACATAATTCCTTTTTGATTGGCCATAAAGATGTCCCACATATAATGATCAGAAATTATACATGCAAACATATGTACATTATTGGTCATTAGAACCTTTCAGTCAGGATTGCGACCTTGTTTCTCACACCACTTATGTTGTGTGTGTTAATTTTATTCATAAGTGGCAGGACCTACAGTTTAAAGTCGAATCCGAACAACAGATTTTTGATAAACTTTTCATGTCAATTTTATTTAATCTCAGACTTTTTGTCAGAGAGGTACATAATCGCCGAAGGAATATTTTTCATGTGTCGTTTTGTTGGAGATGTCTGACCTGAGGTTTGAACCGTAGTCTCACGTCTAATAAGCCAGCACACTACCTACTAGACCACGGCGACTACATAACCAGAAATTATATGGTAAGAAATCCCGCTAACTAAACAGGAGCAGCTCTGAATACGAGTAAGATAGCAAAGCACTCGTGGTCAAGAATTTATAATGGATTCACTAAAACTCTGCTCAATCCCCGAAGTAGTACTTTGAAAGTCGCTGTTCTGCAGAAATTGTGGAAACAATTGCAGATGATTTTCCACTAAATGGATACATGTGGAGTGTTATCCTCAGAAAAACACCTGATTTGTGGAATGTAGACTAAGGCTAGGCGGTTCTATTATAAGCTCCGGATGCTTCCAATATTAGGGAGAAAGATTCATTGTGGTACCACAATAAGACACACAGGCTTACGGATGGAAAACAATGCATCATCTTTATACACTCAATATTGTATAGGAACACTGTTGGTATTTTAATTTTGAGCAGGCTTTTCTTTAGTTTTATTTTTCGAATTTATAGTTCAAAATAAATTTAAGGATTCACTTTCATTTACGTTAGATTAGGTCAGCACGTAGCTTGCCGTTCACAGGCAAGTTCACTCGGTGGCCCAAATGGCCCATTGAGATATCCAGTGTGATGTAAGCCCCCTTATCATGATCCGTTAGTGTATTTGTAACACCCCGAGCTCGGTTGAAACAGGCCAGTTTCCTCAGTGGCACGCTCGCCTATATACTCAGAACTTCAAACGTTCTGTCACCTAAAAACCAATGACGTCTGCTTTGAAATGTAGGTCACTCGCATAAAAGATGTTGCACAGATTCCTTTTCTTCCACATCATGACAGCTCCTGCAGTAATCCCGATGGGGCAGCTCGAGGCTGTTAGCGAAACTTAGAACTCCTGTTAGAATGCTAACCGTTTTTTTGTTGAACTCAAGTAGTTTCCTGATTCTCCCTCATATACATACATGCATAATTCGTCGTTACAATCCTTTAGTCAGGATTACGACCTAGTTTTTCACACCGCTTATGTTGTGTGTGTCAATTTTATACATGAGTGGCGGGACCAACAGTTTAAAGTCGACCTCGAATGACAGATTTGAAAAACTTTTCATGGCTGTTTTATTTAGTTAGTCTCAGACTTTTTGCCAGAAACCTGCTGAAATTAACCCATAAAATAAATTCATTACAAATTCTTCCGAAAGTAGCTTGCAAAGTCACTTGCAAGTACACACAGCTTTAGAAAAATTTTGTCTTGTATTCCTCCCTTCCTCTCTTTTCAAGCTATTAATTGCCTGTTATTATTTCACAATGAGTATCATATTAAGAAGTACAACAATGAAAACAACAACAACGAAGAGAATTATAAATTGCAAAACATTAACAATAAACAACAATAAAAGGGTACAGCAACAACATGTTAATTCTCGCATCGCGACAATTATTATCTTTCAAATGAGAAATACTGGATTATAGTTAAGGATGTGAGCTACTCAGTAATTTATATACAGTGTATTACAAAAGTATACAAAAAGAAGAAAAGAAAATTGTTTCTGTAGATCTCGATACTTATCAACTTTTTATCAACTAAAACTTGCATTAACATCAACATCATGAAGCTGCCATACTTCCCTATTAGTCGACCACACACGTACGGTGTTACTAATTGCCGTACCTAATGGATTTGCATCGATAACTGCTTCAATTAACTTCTTCAGTATACCCCAGTATTATTGCCGTAGTCTAGTAAGTAGTGTGTTAACTTATTAGACACCAAGCCTCTGTTCAAACCCCAGGTCAGACATCTTCAACAAAACGAATGAAAAATTATTTCTTTGGCGAACTTCCTCTCAGCAGATGTCTACCGAAAACCCTGGGAGTACATAAAATTGTCATGAAAAATTACTCAAAAATCTGTACGTATGTAGTATGTTCCGGTTTTCCTTGACACCTTTAAATAGGCTTTCAAGACTTGATCGGGCATTTGAGCACAACATTATCAACAATGTCTTCTTCATGGGAGCATTAAAGATGTTTTGTTTGAGATGTCCTGCCCTTTGTTATCCACTTTATAAGACTTCAGATACACGGTAAGGTTATGGTGAAGCTCTCTCCAATTTCTGTTAGTACATCTCTAAATATTTTGAATTAGATTTGGGCTTAGCGGCCCTTGGTACAGGTTTCTTCTCTTTGTTTCCAATTTCGCAAAGAACTTTTTCTTAAGGCGGTAAGCATTGATTTTCTTAGAACTTTGAAATTGTCCTTTCATCACATAACACGGTCACTTATCTTGCCATATCTAAAGAGGATAGATCTTGATGCAATAACAATCGCTTCCAAAAATATAATACCGTATTAGATATTTAACCTCAAGTAAATGCTTCTAAAAATTGATAACATATGGCACCTGTTTTATATTCTACAAGCATTAGGATTAAGACCGCGATCTCGCGGACCTTTCTTTCTAAAATCTAACCAGTTTGTCACAAAACACCCCTGCCCCTTAATCGCTAGCAGTAATCGGATATATATTATCATCTGAGGGCAATGTAGGCGTTTACAGATGAAACGCTCCTAATGCTTTACCCAGCTTTGAGGTTATTAAGGGCTTCTGCTCCTCCAATTCGTCATAAAGTATTTCTTTTTTTTGTGACTTGGCGAATGCAACCTGTCTTGTCTTCACTAAAACTTTTATGACTTTGATAGTGTGCCATTCTGTTGTGGAGATTTGTCTCTTATGACAGAGCAGCCGCCTAATTGCATTGAAACGGAGCCTGTGTTTCCTTCAGTATATGATATTTCATGGCGAATATGTCCTCTTCTTTTCTTTGCAATAAGAATAGGGAGTACCATTTGGGCATTTAAATTTATTTTATGCGCTGCATAAGTGGCAGATGTTCACCTGTTTACGGGTTGTTGTCATTATCATTACATAGTAGCCTGAAGCATGAATTGTGGCTTTGATTGATGGCGTTCTGCATTCTTATCTCTTGAATATAAAGGGCTTCTCTACATGCCTTATTCCTTACTTCATGCATTCTTCCTAGAGTTTTCTAGCCTTTATATTCGTTTTTCCCCTTATTGGCTTGAAAGCAACGCATGCAGTTCTTAACTTTGCCGGCAAATACTCGAATCATATTCGAAGCCGGTTGTGGTACACCCTACACAAAGATGTACGATTAAAATTATCCATGGAGTCTTCCGGGTATTTCATGCATTCTTTCTAAAATTTGCATATGCAGTCATTCCACGCTTTATTTTCGCTTTTTTCCCTTCTTGCCCTGAAAACAACGCATGCAGTTCTTAGGGCTTTACCGGCAATATGTATATCGTCGTACTGAAAGTCAGCAGTAGGCTATCCTCCACAACGATGTATGATTCACATTATCCATGGAGTCTTACGGGGGCAAAGTTCGAACGGAAGCGCAAATTAGATTATTTTTTAAATATAAACCTCGTAATTGTAGGGTAGAGAGTGCTAAAGCCCGCTAAATCGTAATTATTGGCGCTCGTTTTTCTTTATTGGCTATTCAGCATTGGAGATTATCGATACTGCTGTTCAAAAGGAATTAACGAGAGGAAGAGTTAAAAAGTAGGACCAGGGAAATAATTAAATGATATATGTATGCCCTCCTCTAACTTCTTTTTCTCGTTGTTATCGTAGCCGTCATTGCTGTTTGTATTGTCGAAAAACCATAACCAGTAACAGTGCATCTGTCTCCCTTTCTCTCAAACCACGGAATCCCTATAAGTTACTTCACGCATTCCCTTCGTTAATTTATTTCAATTTAAAGAGAAGATAAAAGGAGTGAGTATCTCAACAACTTACTGTTGTACGACAGCTAATAAAAATATTGTCGTTGAAGTACTCGTATATGTACTTTGTAAGTGTGTATGTTTCTACATGTAAAACGTGAATGACTGAATGATACGTTACGTTGCTGGAATACGAGTAAAACTATTCCTATGTCAGTCACGCCTGACATTTTTCTTCCGCTTTATTCTCATACTCATACCTGATATGGAAACCAATTTTCAGCAGCTTTGACTGACAATATACAGTATAAATGATATCAAAGTAGGATAGAGTGAAGACATTTTACAATAACAACAACAAATACATTAAAAAGGGATAAAGAGTAGTATACAAGAAAATAGCGGATACAAATTTAATAAATGAAATGCAATTTGTCAACATTTATTTGCCTTTTTACACAGAATAAAAGCACCAGCAAAATATGTAAGGGGAAAATGAGTATGAGTAAGAATATGTTTACAAGTTTGTTTAAAAAACATTTTGTATTACAGTCTTGTTAAAAACATTTTATAAGTTTGAGTATATAGTACAGTGGACAGCAAAAGTCTTAGTACGGCAATATATTTTGCCAAAAAAAATCCCCACAGGCTTAAGACTCTTACACAAAGTCCAGATATGACTTTAAGAGAGTATTTAGGAGATCATTTGAAAGAACGCTTACGTAATCTCTAAACCTCAAACAGAAGTCAACCGAAAAACTTGCTCATGGTGACACCAGACAGAACACTAAGCAATACTTGTACATTAAATTCCAAATGGGTTAAATGGAGGGCTTGACCTTAAGGGATATTCTAGTAAATACAAGCGATAATATTTTCATATATTAGGACTTTGAATTTTAAATTTACTCAGGGTTCTCCTTGGGGGTACCTATGGAGTCATCTGAAACTTTTCTTAGGGTTCTCCTTAGCGGTATCTATGGAGTCATTTGAAACTTTTCCTTATTTTTCTCTTGTTTTATGAAAAATATTATAAAAACAGAAATAAATTAATAAAATAAATATACTCGTATAAACTATAAATTTGTATATAAACTTTTGGCTAAAATTCATGAAATTGCTAAAATATGTATATTGCCGTACTAAGGCTTTTGCTGTCCACTGTATGTACATAAACATATACACTTTTTCATATTTTTTTTGCTGCCTTAAATTTTCTGACAATATTTTATAAAATTTTCAGTTAATCTTTGCAAATCAACGTTTTTTTACTAAAGAAGTCAAATAACACTAGCACTCAATTTATTTGAAGTTTATAGGGACTATCTCTTATATTAATGGATGGGCCAAATATCGGCTTAAATTTGAACCATCGGTTATAGCGAATTTTGCAATACTTATGTCAATCTATTCTGTCACAAAATTCGGTATATGATCTCCACTGAACGTAATAAAGCGATTTAAGCTGTATCAACGTTCGGATTTATTGGGCCAAAAAGAAACTACAAGAAGATGTCGATTTTGCCAAAAAAAAAAGTTATCTTTTCAGCTCACTTTCATCTTGGTGTGTACGTTAGTAAGCAAAATTGCCGTTTTTGGGTCTCAGAAAACCCACACGTGGTCTTACAGAAGCTAATGCACCCATTACGAGTGGCCGTTTGGTGCGGCTTGTGGATCAGAGGCATTACTAGCCCATATTTCTTTGAAAAGGAGGACGACGCAACCATTACGGTCAATAGAAACACCTATCGCATCATGAGAACCGATTTTTTATGGTACCCGCTCTTCATAGTATTGATGTGAACGATGTTTGGTTTCAACAGGATGGTGCAAATTGCCATACATCTCATGCCACAATCGATTTATAGCGTCAAACATTTGATGGCCGTTAACTTAGCCGAAATGGCAATGTCAATTGGCCGCCAAGAAGCTGTGATTGGCCAGCGTTGGACTATTTTCTATGGCTCGCCTTTAAAGAAGGGTGTTATGCCAACAAACCAGAGATAATTGAGCATTTGAAGGCCAACATTCGTGATGCCATTGCCGAGATACGACCTCATACATACAAAATTGGCCATTACAACCCTTCAGTCAGGATTACGGCCTAGCTTCTCACACCACTCATGTTGTGTGCGTTAATTTTATACGTGAGTGGCGAGACCTACAGTTTAACGTCGACTCTGAATGACAAATTTTTGAGAAACTTTTTTCATGGCAGGTTTATTTACTCTCAGAGTTTTTGCCAGAAATCTGCTGAGAGGAAGTCGCCGAAGAAATATTTTTTCATATTTCGTTTTGATGTCTGACCTGGGATACGAACCCGGGCTTTACGTCTAATAAGTCAACACACTACCTACTAGTAGACTACGGCGACCTCATACATTCGAAAAAGTGCAAGAAAATTGCTCCGATCGAATGAGATACTGTGAGGCCCCCCGATAACTTGTTCCTTTGTAAATGTTTTCTTTCTCTTTTCATTGAAATTTTTTGGATATGTATTCCTCTATTAGATATTGCTTCTGAAGCGTAGTTGACATCAAATTTTTTAATATGTGCTCCAAATAATCGTAAAGATTATGACTTTTGTGCCTCCAGAAGCACACTAACCACCTTTTACTCACTTTATGTCACGTATGTACATATGTCTAGACAAGAATGATAATCAAAAAACATATACTATAAGCTTATACTCTATAAGTGTAGCTGTGATTCATATTTTTTAGGAATATTAATTATGGACTGAAATAAATGCAACAGAAAAAGCACAGAAGTCTTAACCCATGTCAGGAAGTAATAAAATATAGAAGAGGAAAACTTTTCTTCTTTCTTATTTTTTTAGCCATTTAGTGCAGCACTTTGTTAAAGCGACACTCATAGCCAGAGTATCAATGACCGTTAAAAACGTAATTAAAACGACACTTCTTTCCTACACTCTTACTCTCTATCTCGCTTTATTGAAACTTTATCTTGTTCATGCCACAATCAACTGAGCGTATCGTTAACTTCCTCTTGGTCTAGTGGTCTACTTTACTTCTGCATTGGTTTCTACCGCTTCGTAATCATTTCGTATCGATAATATTGGCAAAAATACTATGAAATAAATATTGGATTTTATTAGTTTTCCTTTTTTTATAGATGTTTTAAAAACCGGGTGTTGACTAATGGTGTGATAAAATTTGTTATGTGATACAGTGGGGCAAAATATTGTAGATGGGTTAAAAACAACAGCACATATAGTGTTAGGCATCATAGAAATTATTATTCACAGAACTTTTTATCATACCTCGCATGAGTCAGTAATCTGCACGACTAACATGCATGAAAACGCCTTTTGATACTAACAAGGGAGATGATGTTTTAAAAGAACAAAAACTCTTACTCTGCAGTTTCCATGGACCATCTGGACAACTCTACCTTTCTTAATATCTACTCAGACTACAATTTAAGCAAATTAGACAAATATTCATATCAGAGAACATTCTTATATTAAACATTCCACCTCAGAGGCATAGGTCAGTATATGTTGTACGTTCTTGCGCTAGCTGAATAAAGGAACTTGTAAATTCTTCTGATGATGGAGTAGCCTCTAACCCACAACGATCATGAAGATCGTGAATATTTGTCAATTTCGAAAAAAATTAGCATTTATTGGGAACAGGGTTCATTCTAAGCATGTATTTAACTTTAAATTTAACCGTCGATCGAGCTTTGTATCAAAAATGATACATTTCAATTTTTTAGACCATATAACTTTATTCAGAAGAGGCTAGATATCTGATATTTTTATAATTCGTTATTATTGTTATCGCCATTATTTTAAACCAAATAAAAAAAGAAAATTTCAAACAGGCGTTACAAAATTCAAAAACTTCATAATTCTATCTTATCATCATGATCATTTTTGATACATATGACTTTCCTAGGGATTCTTTGGTCTTGTGTATGTAATTTTTTAAAGTTTTCAAAAGATTTTGTGAAGTTTTATAGGGAATAATACATTATTTATGGTTTTTGAGAAAGAATTGAAAGTTAAGTGTGGGACGAAAGTGAAAAGATTGAATTTTCTATTCTTGATATGTACTTGATATTGATTGAAGTAGTCGTAGTATAGTATGTGGCGTGTTACCTTATTAGACGTCAGACAAAGGTTCAAACTCCAGGTCAGACATTTCCAATTTATAACGAAAGGTTGATGATAATGACCGATTATATATTAATTATGTACGTAATATTCCTGCTGCTAAAGACTTTGAAGAAGAAGAAAATAGAAGCTCGTCTTATGAACTGAAGACAGTATTGACAGCAACAAACATGACAACAGGATGTTTATCGCCAAAAATAGCACTACTTGGAACAGAACAAACTGCCTTTAGTAGTTTGGAATGAAAAAATATTACCAATTTTCACGCAGATTGCTAGTAGCTGTTTTCTGATATCTTGTAGAGTGTTTCTTACTGCTCTTCTCATATTTATCTGATGTGACAGACAAACATTAGAAAAATGTGTTTCGTTCCATGTTTATTAGAGATGATAATATTTCAGGCAAATACGTACGTATGAGATAATAGAATCATTCGCTTTGCTAATGATATATTTACATCTATTACGCCTTTTCGAAAAATAAGCTGAAAGTCTTGCAGCCTTTAATAATCATGCTTAAAGCCTTTTTTTTGAAATTCGAATGAAAAATTTTTTTTCCTAAAAAAATATGTTTATCTTAATTTTATCACACAACTTGTAGTTTTATGTAAGAAATAATACTGTATATATAGTTTGGGATTAGCTATCATACTTTCAGAGCAGCCCATATATCCTTTTTTTAAGATTTTTAAAAATTTAATTTTTTGTTCGCCTAAAAGATAAGAATATTAAAGAAAATATATTTAAATATTGATGCTTATGTTTTTATGTTCCTTTTTGGTATACATTCATTTCAAATTAAAGTTTTTTACCAACAGAATTTAAAAACTTTTCAGTTTTATTGTGGAAAATGAAAATTACCTCCAGTGATTTTAATTGAAATTCGATACTTAATGATGTTAGGGAAATTAATTTAAGGATATTTATATAAATCAAGCTTAATAAAGAGATTTACGGAGTAATGCTTGGTATTGATTTATGTTTTCTTTCCTTTTGTTTTGTTTTATTACCTTTTCAACTCATATTTAATTTTGTCACTGTAGATTAGTAACTACCCCTCAACTAAGAGTGTTACTGATGCGAGTGACAATAAGCTGTCCCATCTAAGCAACTGGAAACTTATAAATCGCCACAAAGCAGGGTGCTAGACGTCAAATTATTACCACTTAGAAAGAAGCTGACATGAAGTGCTTGATTTTTATGTAAAAAACCGTGGCAATGTACATCATGTCAAAAATTTTGGCGCAAATTTCATAAAAGTTACAATAAAATGTAATAATATAATATAGTTTTAATAAAAACGAATTAAATTATTAAAATTTTTTAGCAAAGTCTATCAATAATTGTGACAATTCCGTGTACAACAAGTATGTATCAAAAGTGATACATAAGCTAGAATTATGAAGTTTTTTTAAGGCTCGATCTACGGATAAACGAGACTATTTACCTTTGCCACCGTAATCTATTGTGTTAGCTTATTAGACATAAGGCCACGGTTCAAACCCCAAGTCAGACAGCTCCAACAAAATGAAATTTGAAAACTATTTCTTTGTCAAGCTCCTTTCAGGAGATTTCAGAGTAAATATTCTGTAGTCTCCGTAGTCTAGTAGGTAGTGTGTTGGCTTATTAGACGTAAAGCCAGGGTTCAAACCCCAGGTCAGACATCAAGACAAAATACAAAAAGTATTTCTTCGACGACTTTCTCTCAGTAGATTTCTGGCAAAAAAATTCTGAGAGTAAATAAAATTGCCATGAAAACTTTCTCAAAAATCTGTCGTCGCTCCGCTTATGTATAAAATCAACACACACAACATGAGTGGTGTGAGAAACTGGGTCGTAATCCTGACTGAAGGGTTGTAATGACCAATTATGTATGTATGTACGTATTCTGAGAGTAAATAAAATTGCAATGAAAATTATCTCAAAAATCTATCGTTCGGTGTCGACTTTAAGCTGTAGGTCCCACAATTCATGTATAAGCATAAGCAGTGTGAGATGCTAGGTCGTAATCCTGACTGAAGAGTTATAATAACCAATTATTTTTGTATGTATGTGCGTATGTATATAACTCTTTTAATAAGCCGTCAAATCAAAAAAAATGTTATTTGGTGAGCAAATTAATCTTATATATAAAAATTAATGTGTGTTTATTTGTTTGTGGGTTTGTTTGTTTGTTTGAAGTCTATAGACGGCTAAACGGCTGGACCGATTTTCTTGAAATTTTAACAGTACCTTCCTGTACGTCTGGAAGGAGTTATAGGCTACTTTTTATTTTAAAATTTCAAGTAGTCTAGGTGCCACGCCCACTTACCCAATAAGTATTTAATGTCGCATATCTCATAAACTGCAACAGCTAGAGTCCTCCAATTTTCTATGGACGACTTTGACGTATATAGGAACAAAATGGCAAGATTGGCTATAGTGGGCGTGTCACCTTCCATAGTCTATATATATAAAAATTAATGTTTGCTTGTATGTACCTTGTAGAATCGTAAACTGTGCATTCAATCGTGTCATGTCTTTAGCAAAGTTGTTGCGCAAGAGCCGGGGAATGTTTCTAAGTTGTTATGACCAATTTCCGACAGGTGGTGCCACTGAAAATTACTCAAAATTAATTAAATCGTAAACTGTGCATTCTTTAACAAAGTTGTTGCTCATGAGTCGACGGCTGTTAGTGCGATTAATTTCCGATGGATGGCATCATTGAAAATTATTCAAAATGAATGACAAGCAATTGGTCGACCTACACCTCAAGCACGGAAGAAAAGAGCATTACGAGCCTCAGAATCAGACGAGCATTGAGACTGGAAAATCTTCGAGTATATGCCGTTGAGGCCCGTTCGCGTGAACCACATGAACAACGAGAAGTGAGATTAGAAACTAATGCGTTCAACTCAGGCCCGTTCATCTGATTCATCAGGACAACGGGAAACAAAATCAATAAAATGATTCAAAATTAATTGGACATTTCTGTAATGTCTTTTCTTCAAATTTATTTTAGTTGGTGGCGCAGCAACACGCGTAGGATACAGCTAGTTACTTTTATAAAAAAAGTCAGTGTTGAACTTTCTTAATAGGCCCATAATGGAGAGACTTATTATTGTAGACCATGCTTGTATGAAACGATTTTGAAAAATCTGTTTTTACATTGAAAAATACTTATAAATCTGTTAATAGGCTCCTTAAGAATTCAAATGTATCAAATTTTAAAAATATTTTACAATTTATTGTTGAAATGGAAGAAAAATGTAAAATAAATCTGTAGTAAATTTGAGAAACAATATTTATTGTAATATATTTCATTGCACACAAGTAGAAATTATTTATATTTGCATATGTACTATAGTAAAATATTGACAAAAAAAATTAAATAAAAATCTCTTTTTCAGAATAAATATAAGTTTTATACGTATGTCCCATAGGCATGGTTCTACAAAATCCACCACAGGACAATGCAAACAGTTGAATGAAAAACGTTTTTCATACTTCCTTTTTATATTTTATTTTATTTTCATTTTCTTCAGAAAAACAAAATGCCACAAAAACTATGTTGGGGGAATTGTTTTCATCTCTTTTTCCTTGTTAAACTCTTTTTTGTCTGCCCGTAAATGTTTGACCTGTATGACGGCATTTTGTAAACATTTTTTTTAGTTTTTTCTATCAACTTTTTGGCTGAACACTGAGCGCCATAAGTGAGTCAACACTTTTGTTCTTAAGTATAAAACAGTTTTGTTCTTAAGTATAAAAAAAGTTCCTTTATCATGAATTGTTGTTTTCATTTTAACATTTTATACGTAATAAATAAATGTTTTTAAATAAATGTTTTTACTTTTCTCGCTATCTTAAGAAAATGAATTATTTCAGTGGTGTTTACTCACTTTTGGCGCTCAGTGCGTGTGGTAAAAAAATATAAAAATAGGGTGATAGAGAGGGGAATAGATAAGCCATATAGAGTAGTTAGTTTCTGTTGAATATTTTTATCACTGCAATAAAACCAAAGTTATGGTTTTTATTTTTTTTCTTATTTACAAAACAAATGAAAAAACAAAATAAAAATATAATAAGAACACTAACAATAACGGT
Source organism: Sarcophaga subvicina (assembly GCA_936449025.2). Lineage (NCBI taxonomy): Eukaryota > Metazoa > Arthropoda > Insecta > Diptera > Sarcophagidae > Sarcophaga > Sarcophaga subvicina. Next base: position 30,986,002 of record OW388084.2, read on the forward strand.
AATATTTTTATAAATTATCTTTTAAACATATGTATGTATGTCTGAATGTATGTATGGTACATTATTTATCACATTTATCGTTTAAATAATTTATCGTTTACACAAGACCGACTATAAACTCTCCATTTAATGGCAATAATAATCAAATATCAAATGACTTTCAAAATAAACGAGACAATAGGAAATGAGAAGCTATAAAGAAAGATAATTTAAATACGAAAAATGTATGAAGAAAAATATGTATAAAAAACGGACATATTTGTGTAAGGATATCATGGGCATAACAATATTTGTAAATATTAAGGAAGCCACAATATGTTATAAAACCCAAAGGCAATACGATTCCATAAACAATTTCAAATATAAGTTAATAAATCATAAAGTTACAAATCAAAAATCTTAATCTTAAAGTAGAGAGAAATAACATAAATGAGGCAAATAAAATACCAACTTAAAGAAAAATAGTCAAGAAACTGAGAGCAACTTCAAAAATAAGGGTCTTGAATAAAGAAAACAATGTGCCTTGTATTTAGAGAACATTACTATCTCGCCAAAGTAAACCGCAATAAGACTTTCATAATATAAAAGGATATGCAGGTCATCGTCCTAGTCTAGTAGGTAGTGCGTTGGCTTATTAGACGTGAGGCCACGGTTCAAATCAGTTCAGACATCACCAACGAAACGAAATATGAAAAATTATCAGCAGATTTCTGGCTAAACCTCTTAGAATTAATAAAATTGCCATGAAAAGTTTTTCAAAAATCTATCGTTCGGAGTCGGCTTTAAATTAATACACACAACATAAGTACTGTGAGAAACTAGGTCGTAATCCTAGCTGAAGGGTTGTAATGACCAATTACACAGCCTTGAAATTTTGGACTTTTTGTGCAAATAAGATGGCTCCAGGTGTTTCAGAAGGCATTTTTCATCAGGTTTTCGAGAAAAAGAGGATTGAAACCCCTAAAATAGGATCCATCTTATTTGCAAAACCCATGCAGGGCTGTGTTATCTCATTGCCAAATACGATGGAAAGAGTATAATTTCCTTTATTCTACTACCCCTCTCTATGGAATATTATGATATAATATGGTTTCAATTTTTTTCTCCTGTTCGACTTTCCTTTCCAATGCAGTTCATATAAAGATGACGAATGCCATTCAATGTGGAGTACATTGAACACAGAACTGCCAATTAAAGCCAATTGTAAAGCAAGGAGGAGAAGAAGAACAATAGTTTGGTTTGATACAAAAGACTCATCAGACGTCTTTGAGTTCTTACAACTCTTTTATATATGGGCAACTATCGAGTTCTGGAGATGACTTAGTATGTCTGTAGATAAGATTGGTTTGGGTTAGTAGGCGGTCCCCCTTTAAAGGTGAAAGTCAGACTAAGGCCAGCATTTAGGCATATTATGATATCAATATTTATATCTCAAACACGTATCAAACATTCTTCAGAGTAAACCAACATGAGTTCATGATAAATCTTCTTGTTATTGTAGCAATCTTTGTAGAGCTCAGTCAAGAATATCAGGAAATGTGAGCCTGCGTCTCTATATTACAAGAGCAGACCAATGACACAAGAAGTGTCTTTTTCATGCAGATTTCAAGCTACTTGAAGGAAATCAAAGTTTCTCGGCATGCCTTTCAAAAAGACAGATAAAAGAACATCGTACCATATCCTAATAAATGATTTGGAAGTGTCTAAACCTCAAATCGTTGCCTAAACTGGAGCTGTTTTTCGGTGAGTACGGTCAAGAGATCGGAGTTATGAAAATCTTAATGAGCTTCGCTGAATAAATTGTTTTTTTTTTTCTCAGATGTTTTTATTTTTCATTTCATTAAGCAGAGTTAAGCGCGATCAGGGTTGGGCTGGTAATCATTTGGTAAGCTTAACGTATAGGAATTTAAATATCTTTATGGATAGTCAAATGACAATTAAGGCCAACAACATCCAGTAATACGGAATCAAAGACCGTCGTCCTAGAGTGTAAAAAGGCGATTAACATTTACGCCAGGTATTGAAGGGTAGGCATTGTATGGGTTCCTAGTCATCATGAATTAGAAATGAGAAACCGAGTATTTTGCCTGATTTCGCATACATTTTTTGATTTAACAGCCCTGTCCTAAAGGTCTATAAAAACTTTTATCTGTAACCACTGTAAGCCTTAAAATATTATTCAAATTTCAAATATCGCATCAGAATAATTTATTTAAAATAAATAACAAAAAATACTACGGTACCATCAAACAAAAAAAAAAGAACTAAAGAAAGAATGAAAATGGCTTAAGAAATGATTTATTTAAGGAACTACAAAATCCTTAAATATTTAAAATGATTACTTCGTAAAATTTCAAATAAATTTCTATTATTCTTCCTTATCTCATTGTCTTTCTCTCTTCTTTTTTCGAATATCGAAAAGAATAATACGAATACAAAGTGACAATGATTTAACCACTTACCACACCATTAATCACTGTCTATGTATATATGTATATAAGATATTTTTGTATCATTTATAAAATTGTTTATTTATCACAAACACAAAGACAGAGGGAAAGAGAGGAAGAGAGAGAGAGCACTGAATTTAACACTAGAAACAATAATAAAAGAAGAATTTACAAATAAAATAAATAAAAATGCCAAGAAAAGAAACATTAGGAGCAGATTAAACGTTATTGCAATAATATGCTCTTAAGCTCTCTCCATCTCTCTCCCTCTCTCTCCCTCTCTATACACTTTAAAGTAGTGAAGTTTCTGTTTTCCTTTTACGATTTTTGCTTATTCATGGTTAAATATTAAGTATTAAAGCAACAGCCAACAATCCTTATTAAAATTCATATGTTTGTTTATTTTTTAGCAGCCCTGTAATGACTCTACAATTTAAGGGGTTAGTATACTCCGAAATTTTTAAAACATTGCGTTCACGCAATCAAATTGGAAAAAGTAGCATGGAATTCAACAAATGAATTTCAAAACTGCTATGTCCAGCAGTGGACAGGGATCTACTTGAGTTCGACAGGAAATCGGATCGCATTCTTAGGAATTCTTACGGAACACTGCGCTATTGGCAGTTTCGCTGACAAGCTCGATCTGCCGTACCAGGATTATTACAAAATCTGCAATGATGTGGTGGAAACGGAATCAGTACCACACATTTTACGCGAGTGTCCTACACTGCACAACAGATGTCATCGGTTTTTGGGTGACAGAACATTTGAAGATCCGGACATGGTGGCAAACGTGCAACAAAGGAAATTGGACGGTTTCATCCGGTGCTCGGGACGATTCAAATCAACCACTAATGGATCATGTCATTGGGCTTAGCTCACACTGTCCACATGGCGACCGAGGGAACCAGCCTGTAAACGGCTAACGTAGCCTTAGAGCTATAGAATTAAGGTAAAGGGTGTTTTTTATAGAGGTATATAATAAGTTGGCATTACTTTTCAAGATGGCGACCGATTTAACAGCTGTCAAGTGATTTATTCTCAGTTTGGTTTGGCAATTCATCATGAATAGACGCACGCCTGAACAAAGCTTGCAAATATGCTATTTTATTTCGAAAATAATGGTTCTGTGCGGAAAACGTATCGCGCACTACGTCCATTTTATCGTCGACAAAATCGTCCATCAGAGCAGTTAATTCGATTAACCATGGAACGATTTCACACCACGTTTACTCTATTATTGATAACTCGCATCCCCAGAGACGCTGTACGGTGCGTACAGAAGAAGCTGCTTGCTGCTGTAGAGCGTAGCATTGAGGAAGACCCGAATGAATCCATCCGCCATCGAGCACAGGAATTGGATCTGTGTCCATCCACTTTATGGAAGATTTTGCGGAAGGATCTAGGTTTACGTGCTTACAAAATCTAACTCATGCAAGATTTGAAGCCAAACGATCATGAAGTAAGGCGTAGATTCGTCGAATGGGCCCAAAACGAGATTACCGTTGTTCCCGATCTTCATTAGCGAATTTTGTTTAGCGATGAAGCGCACTTCTGGTTGAATGGCTACGTCAACAAACAAAACTGCCGCATTTGGAGTGAAGGTAATCCTCAAGTGTATGTGGAAACACCGTTACATTCAGAAATACTGACTGTTTGGTGCGCTTTATGGGCTGGTGGAATCATTGGTCCGTACTTTTTCAAAAACGATGGTGGCCAGAACGTTACAGTCAATGGTGATCGGTATAGAGCCATGATTACTAACTTTTTCATTCCTGAATTGAATAACCATGATGTCCAGGAGATGTGGTTTCAACAAGACGGCGCAACATGTCACACAGCTCGTGCCACAATAGATCTATTGAAAGACACGTTTGGTGACCGCCTAATTTCACGTTTTGGACCTGTGAATTGGCCTCCAAGATCTTGTGATTTAACACTGCTAGACTACTTTCTGTGGGGTTATGTAAAGTCATTGGTCTATGCGGTAAAGCCACAAACGCTTGACCATTTGGAAGACAACATTCGCCGTATTATTGCCGATATACGGCCACAAATGTTGGAAAAAGTCATCGAAAATTGGACGTCCAGATTGGATTACATCCGCGCCAGCCGTGGCGGTCATATGCCAGAAATCATATTTAAAATGTAATGCCACAAGATTATCTTTCGGATAAATAAAATTCATCTCAATCGAATAATCCATCGTTGTTTTATTGCAACTTAAAGTTCTATACCTCTATAAAAAAACACCCTTTACAAACCTTTTTTCCCTCAGACGATAGCAAAAGAAGCTGAAAAACGAAAAATAGTAGAACGCGTGTAAGTGATTGCAACTTAAAGACGTTTTCCTCGAAATAACTTTTTTTCGCGATAATGACCACATGATAATTTACCAAACACTACTTGACCGATTTCGAAGTCGCCGCTGTCTAATAGGTAGTGTTTTGGCTTACTAGACGTAAAGCCCGAGTTCTTATCCCAGGTCAGGCATCGAAACGAAATATAAAAAAAAATATTTCTTCGGCGATTTCCTCTCACTCTCTCTGAGAGTAAATAAACCTGCCATGAAAAAGTTTCTCAAAAATCTGTCGTTCGGAATCCCCGTTAAACTGTAGGTCCCGCCACTCACATATAAAATTAACGCACATATAAAATAAGCTAGGCCGTAATCCTTACTGAAGGGTTGTAATGACCAATTATGTATGTATGTACTTGAGCAATTTCGCTGAAATTGTGTAACAATGTTCCTAAGATGAGTAGCTCTAGTCTGAACCACGATATTTTAAAAAACAATTAAGGCAGAAAAATAAGCGAAAACTGGGAAAAAAATTCAAAACGCAGCCATTTTGTTAGTTTCCTGAGCCTTTCAAAATATCCTACTTCAGGCTATAGCCAGTAACATATTTTATAAGAATCCATTTTAATTTTTGCTCCTCACTCCTCAAATTCGGGTCTCTAGATTTTGTGATGACCATTTCCAGGCTGCTATACTACCGCCGGACTTCTTCACAAGTGAAAAAACATTTTTTCTATAATCAATTAAACGTCCTCTTTAATATATAAAAAAATTCATTTGTTTAAATAAATGTATCTTAAAAAGAAAAATTGAAAAAATACCCTTAGGAGGTATACTAACCCCTTAAGTTCACATAGTAGCTTTCCAACACTCCTTATGTGGTCCTGAGAAGTTCAAAAACAATTTTTTTATGTTCATTTCTTGCTCATTCCATTCACCCAGTTGCGTATCTCGTATACAATCCTGTATTTTCTCATGACATTGAGAAATAAATGATGATATCCTTAACAGTTGGTCGTCGCAGAAAAGAGTTTCATTGTCCTAATTTCGTAAAAATTTTCCTCCATTATTATGTCTCTCTGTCTCTAGAGAAATTGGCTTTTAAATGAAAGTGAATGTACAATTATGTATGTGGCATTTTATTACATTTTTACATTTTTATTACAGAAAATGCAGTAAAGAATGTCATAAAATTTTTAAATAAGTGAAGGTATAAAATACAAGATAACATACGAATTTTATAAAGAGAGAGAGATAGGTCACTATTTTTTTAAAGACAATTGAAATTTTTTTATATACAACAGTACAACATGTGTACGGGTACTAATATCGGACACTCGAGGTCAAATGTGTCATACATACATACATAATCATTACAACCCTTCAGGCAGGATTACAATCTCGTTTCTCAAATCACTTATGTTGTGTGAGTTAATTTTTATACATGGCGGCACCTACAGCTTAACGTCGATTCCGGACGAAAGATTTTTGAAAAACTTTTGCAAGGCAATTTTATTTACTCTCTGAGTTTTTTCCCAGACATCTGCTGAGAGGAAGTTTGCTAAAGAAATATTCTTTTTATATTTCGTTTTGTTGGAGATGTCTGACGAGGGGTTTGAACCGTGGCCTCACGTCTAATAAGCCAACACACTACCTACTAGACTACAGCGACTTCAAAAGTGTCATTTCAATTTATTCTTTCGGTTAATATTGGCAATTTCGTTATTTTCCCTCCCAGCAGACGACTGTTAAAACCCAAAATATAAATGGTTTTAACCCACTTCCGTCTTAGTACCCATTGTAATTAATTTCGACCGGCCAGATTATAAAGTAAGTTGAGTCGCTTTAGTTACGCAACTAATATAAAAAACTTATAAAGCTCTTAAGAACGGATAGACAGTATCTGTATCGAAAGAATTTTCATTCTCACTACATCGCCGATTCGAAAATAATTCCATTCTCTCCGCCCGGTGTTGCTGCTCAAAGTTAATGATATGCTTGAGCTGTAGTCTACAAGTTCTATCATCAATCCGAGAAGCATTTTACGTCTATCAGTATACCACGTTTATGAGTCAGTTCATAGTAATTTTGAGTATGATTTCCATTTTCTCTGCTGGGAAAGTATACATTTTATATCCTAATAAAATTGGCTACTCGTATGAGCTATGTGTGGTATGACCATAGCTGCCAGATTTGACGATTTTGGTCATTTTTTGAAATTAAAAATTTACATCATATTCTTTACTTTAGTACATTAAAGGCCACTTTAAGCTTTGCATTTACTTTGCAATTGTTACTAATCAAATTTTCCATCAATACTTTCAGCAGGTATTTCTATCCTTCTTTGTTTATCCTGTAATATTCCTGGAATCTGTAAAGGCCACATGATTTAACGTCAAACATAAATATTTTAGCATGTATAATTCTTACTTTATCTCAGTCGATTCGATTCATGTTGAATAGGTCTTCGCTGCAAGCTTTCCATGGATAGTTTCTTCTCTTCTAGCACCAAAAAACGAAGACATACGCTACTTATTTTTTAATAATTGTATTTTTCTTTGAAAAATTATTGAGAGATAATTCACAATGAAACATTTTTGTTTATACAGCATTTATAACTAATTCACAATAAAAACTTTTACTCCCAATATATTTGTAATACCGATTTTTTTGTTATGGGAAAAAAAGTTTATTCCCAAATAACTTATTCCCATAATATTCACGATAGGGGTGATTAAGTTGAACTTAATATAGTGATATTATCAACGAGTTAATATAATAATTGCACTGTGACTTAACAGGGATAATTATTGAGTAACTATAACACGTATTTAAATTTATTCAGTTCCTAGTGACTGTAATACTGTCACATATAAATTTATTCTGGCAGCATATTATTTCCATGCAAGTGGTACCACACGTATGAAAACAAACATCAAATCGTTCAATTTAAAAAATAGCAACAACATATATTGTAATGGAAAGCAAATACTTCGCAAAAACATTCTTATCAAATTAGTGCCATATGTGTGCAATTATTCATTGTATATTCATTGAAAAATACATTTATGACCGTAAATGTATCCAATAAATTTCGAAATAATTGCAGTTTGGTTTGTATTTTGGGTTGGCAGCAACATCGGTCCATATTTCTATGCTAAAGCGGTGAGCACTATAAGCCAATGATTACAAAATTCTAGATGATCTGGCCATCAGCGGCAAATGATTTCAACAGAACGACGCTACGTGTCGCACAGCTCATGCCACGTTGGATATCATGCACAAGCGATTTGAAGGCATGTTAATCTCACGTGCAAGTGACCTTAGCTAGCTAGAGGAGTTTTCTTGAGTTGCAGTTGTATGCGAATAAACCGCAAACTACAACTGTTCTCAAACCTAACATAACCCATGCCATCAATAAAACTTGGCCTGATATCATGGAAAATTTGACATTTTGAATGCGATCCACCCAGACAAAAGTCTGTCATGGTCTTCTAAACAATGTTATATTCCACTCATGATTGCTATTTCAAATGAATAAAAAATATCAGTGATATCAAACACACACTTTCCTTTATTTAAACTAAATAGGAAGCTTTTGGAAATGAGACTTTATAGCTTTGTGAATGAATATTCATTAGATTGGACGATGGATAGTCACCGGCAGCATATTCACTTCTGACATGAGACCATTAGATCCGCTGGGCCAATTAAAAGTTTATATTTAAAAATGCAATAAAACATAAAACGGTTTGAAATTTTGCCAAATTAATTTTTTTGTTGTGAAGATGTTCAAGATACAGACTATAAAGATATAGGTCATGATGTATTACCGACTAGAATATTGCTTAGAATTGCATAGAATCGAAAAATCGTGTATCTTAATTCCAAACTCATGGAGTATACTTTCTTTTTAATTGTAATTGAACAATATTACTCATACGCATCATATTACATGTACTGGAATAGTTACCCTGAAAAGTATGCAATAAAAAACTTCGATTTTGACATGTATGAAACTAATGGAATTAAATATAACTCATACGTCACATGTGTTCTCTGCATTATGAATTTTATATACATATTAAATATGAGCATAATGTAAGTAAATATAATGGGTTGGCGATCAAAAAAGTTTTAATTTTAAAATGTAATAAAAAAAATAAAAAAAACCGGACCAACTTGATTATCCGTGATTCGATTATCCGGCAACATCAATTATCCGGGATGGAAAAAGAAAATTTTTTGCATCGACTTAATTTTATTTTGGATCGACTTAAATTTTTCTGCATCGTTTAACCGTGATTACCTCTATTATCAGTGATTATAAGCAAAAAATTGTTTCTATTATTTTGGACAAACAAGCAAAAAATGAGAATTCCGCCCTTTAGTATACGATGAGTCAGAAACATACATGTAAACCTGTTTAGTTTCATTTAGAAATTTGAGAAGTGCGGTTTTTTATATTTTTGAAACATGTATATATATATATATAAAATCCTTGAATTATTTAGTTTTATAAAATAACTATTAAAACACTAGCCAAAATTGGTACTCAATTAACCGGGAAAATCGATTATCCGGAATGCTTCCGGTCCCGACCATCACGGATAATCAAGGTCCGACTGTAGTATAAAATTTTGCTATATTTATGGTTTTGCTGTGAACTACAACTGCTCTGGTTGGAAATGGATTTTTATTTCATTTATATGGCTACCGCGGATTATGCCCTTATTTTGACGATTTTTAAAAATTAAAAATTTACATCATATTCTTTACTTTAGCACATTAAAAGCCACTTTAAGCTTTGTATTTAATTTGCAATTATTACTATTGGAAATTTATGTTAGTAAAAACAAGGAGTAAAGTGTTGTATTTTTAAGTTACTTTCGAATACCTGTACAGATTTTTTTGTATTTTATTCCTTTTTAAGACCTTAAAAGCCAAAAAATTACAACTCCTTAATAACCTCGTAGTTGAGAATAATATATCACTTGCCGTTGCAGACAATTTTAAAAATTCTTGTATAGCTTCTAATGTTGCCATCGGAAGAACAAAGGCAAGCGCCGTTACTTTTTTTTCGTACGACCAACACTCAGGGGATGGATGGCATTGAGTTTGGAACTATGTTATGAGAAGAAGGAAAGAGAGCACAGTGTTTATGGACACTAGGGTTATATATTTTTATACCATAAGTAGACCTCTGCAGGAATTGAGTTCCACATACCGGCACAGTCCGACTAAAAACCGTATTTTTACCGTAATGCAGTGTGCGATCCACTGGCCAATCGACCACATACGGATGTGCTGGCCGAAAAAGACGAGGGTTATGTAGGAATATATGATTTTCGGGAAAAAGTCCCCTTATTTCGTTCAAGCAAAACCATTTTATAGTAGCGACAGAACAGTGAAACAGAAACCACATTGCAACGATGCTCCAATGGAATTGGATGCACTACCGTCATTAACGTGATACAGTAATCCAATTTGTATCCTTTTTTTGGAACTAATTGCGACGTAAATCGAAACGACGTAAATCGAATTTTATATTGCTCATACTAAAAGTAGAATGTTTTTAACAAGGAACATAAAAAAGTTACAGTAATCCCTCGCAGTTGGTTCCAAAAAAAGGCGACGTAAAGCGAATGACGACGTAAAGCGAATAACGACGTAAATTGAAGTTAGAGGGAAGAAAAAATTTGACGACGAAATTGAAAGAACGTTAATCGAAGCGACGTATAGCGAAGGATTACTGTACTATGGCCTCTCCTGTACACGGTCGAGAAACCACAAAATAGGCGTTGTATTCCACTCTCTGTCAGTTATAAATGGTGGAAATAGTAAGATCGGATGATAAGAACTTAAGTAGGAACTGAAAAATGTGTCAGCATTACACTGAATTCTCATGCTAAGGTCATCAAAAGCTTCTGACTCCCTAATATCTACACCGCCCATAGATATAGATGAAGCAATTTTATTGTTGTCAATAAACAACGTTGGGATAGATTGTTTAAACCTTAAAAAAATTTTTCTTGAAAATGATCCCAATTTCTCCATATTTGGAAAAAAATATTAAAGGAAGATGAGGGACGCTAGCTTTTAGTTTCCAATAAATTCTTTGTTAAATGTTTTATTTTTGAACTCAGATATGTAGATAGATTGACTTTATGTTTTACTACAATAGAAATAATTTTGTTTTTAAATAATTTTAATTTATTTAATGATTTTTTCTGACGATTTTTTTACGACTATAATAAACATTTCTGAGGTTTTTGACGACTTTTTCTCAAATATTTGACGATTTGGTGCTTCATTTATCTGGCAATAAGTTTAACTGTCCTTTAAATTGCCAGCAATTCGAGTTCTTTTGTATTCGTAACCGATTTTTGTGGTCGGCTTGAGTATCACTGTGATGTTAAGTCATGCAAAAGTCAATTCAAAAGTGAATTCTATACTCTCATCTGCCAGATGGCTGTCTTCGTATGTCGTCTTTATAAGAATAGATTTCAATGCAAAACCCAATGTAGCACATAACATAATTGGTCATTACAACCTTTTAGTCAGGATTACGACCTAGTTTCTCACACCACTTATGTTGTGGGTGTTACTTTTATACATAGGTGGCGGGACCTACTGTTTGAAGTCGACTCCGAACGACAGATTTTTGAGGAACTTTTCATGGCAATTTTTATTTACCCTCAGAGTTTTTGCCAGAAATCTGCTGAGAGGAAGTCGCCGCAGAAATACTTTTTGTATTTTGTTTTGATGTCTGGCCTGGGGCTCGAACCATGTTTTTACGTCTAATAAGCCAACACACTACCTACTAGACTACGGCGACTTCATCACCGACTCTTTTTTTGTTGAATTATGATATTCTGTACACCAATATGTGGTGTACAGAAGGCTCAAAGACTGATAGTGATACTAGAACGGGTGTGTATAGAACCAAAGTAAGATGTTTGAAACCCATGATAAAACTCGGGAGTATATTTATTTAGCATAGCAAATACAACAGTTGACACTACGCAAGTTTATTAACATAATTTTGGTACTTAGTCATAAATATAAAAGGTTTATAACTCTTGTTAAGGCAACTCTCATAGAGGACTAGGTTAGGTTAGGTTAGAGGACGTGTACTTGTCAATTAAGACAAGTACAGTACCCGGAATTGACTCATTGTACAACGCCCTTAAAGATAATAGAGGGAGTAGGATAAAAAGGAGAGGATATAGTAAAGGGGAGACTGGGAAGCGGAGGAATTACACAGTCATAGAGGACTACTTAAAGTTTTTAATTTTATGACGAATATTTCGGCGATGTTTTAATTGAATTATCATTATATTAATGAACTTGCAATGCAACGTAAATAAGCAAAGTTTCAAATAAGACGAAAATGCTGTTTTATTAACACGTTAAAGTATTGCAATTACCGTTAAACCTACACAAATAATTTTTAAATGCTTCGCAGCAAAAAAATTGCATTGCCAGTGTTAAGTTAATCAAAACGCACTTTATCACTTGAATGAATTTAATTTACGAAGTTGTTTTAGCATTTAATCATGAATGTTTGTTTATATGTACTTATTATGCATAATATATGTACATGCTTTTACGCAAGTATTATTAAATTAAACATTTTTCCCAATTAAATTATTCTGTTCACTGAAGTTCTTAATTAATTGTTTCACTCTCACATAGAAGTAAATATGCAAAGTAAGCCTTTTTCTATCGGGTGGGCCTATCTATCGGTTTAAATTTGAACCATCGGTTATTTCGAATCTGGCAATACTTATGTATGTCATTCTATTCTGTCACAAAATTCAGATTCCACTGAACGTAATGAATTGATTTACGCCTGAGCAACGTTGGGATGTATTTTAATAGATAAGCCAACGAGAAACTGCACGATGATGTCGATTTTGTCAAAATCATCTTGCTGGGTACGTTAACTAAGCAAAATTGCCGTATTTGGGGCTCTGGAAACCCACACATGGTCTTACAGAAGCCAATGCACCCATTATGAGTGACTGTTTAGTAAGTCGCCGTAGTCTAGTAGGTAGTGTGTTGGCTTATTAGACGTAAAGCCAGGGTTCTAGCCCCAGGCCAGACATCAAAATAAAATACAAAAAGTATTCCTTCGGCGACTTCCTCTCAGCAGATTTCTAGCAAAAACTCTGAGAGCAAATAAAATTGCCATGAAAAGTTTCTCAAAAATCTCGAGGAGTCTAAACTGTAGGTCCCACTACTCATGTATAAAGTTAACACAGACAAACTAGGTCGCAATCCTGACTGAAGGGTTGTAATGACCAATTATGTATGTATGTATGTATGTTTGGTAAGGTTTGTGGAGCGGAGGCATCTTTGGCCCATATTTCTTTGAAAGTAAGTACGGCGCAACCAGTCAATGGAGACACCTTTTGCACCATGATAACCGATTATTTTGTACCCTTCATGGTATTCATGTAAACGATATTTGGTTTCAACAGGATGCCACAACTTGCCACCCATCTCATGCCTCAATCGAATTATTGCGTCAAACATTTGATGGCCGTTTAATTAGCCGAAATGGTAATGGCAATTGGCCGCCAAGAAGCTGTGATTTGACACCATTGGACTCGTTTCTGTGGGGCGCCGTTAAAGAAAGGTGTTATGCCGACAAACCAGGGACAATTAAGCATTTAAAGGGCAACATTTTCATTTCAAATCGTTTTTGTTTGTTTGCATATTTAAATTTAAACTTTTAAAATGCCCACCCTTTATATATAAATTATTGGAATGTTGTTACATGTGCATATAAGTGTTAAAATTAATTAATTTTTATTCTCCATACATGTACACGATTTGTAATAAATTTAATAATAATTTAAATGAATTAATTAAAACAGCCACTAGAATGATTAAATGTTTAAATATGTTTTGTTGCAATTGAATTTCATTATTTGGCACATTTTTATGAACAGACACTACGCAACGGTCGCCCTAGTAAAGTAGGTAGTGTGTTGGCTTATTATATGTCAGGCCATGATGTTTCAAACCCTAGGTTAGGCATCCCGAACAAAGTGTAAAGGGAATTGCCATGAAATCTGTAGTTCGGAGTCGACTTTAAACTATAGGTCCCGCCACTCATGTATAAAATTAATACACACAACATAAGTGGTGTAAGAAGATAGGTCGTGATCCTAACAGAAGGGTAGTAATGACCAGTTATGTATGTATGTGTGGATGTATGTATTACAATAAGCCCCTGACTCTTTTGTTTTCTCTCTGTCTCTGTCTCTTTTTCTTTTTCTCTTCACATGTTATTGTATTTTTTATTGTACGATTTACACTGCAATTTTCATTGACACAACATTTGCCAACAACATTTGAATGAATTTCAAACTGTAACACTGTCACTCTTCTCAACCATTCATTCATTGCATGGAAGTACTCGTATAGAGATGTGTATGAGTACTCGTATATATATTTAGTCCTGCAAACTATCATAAGAATATAAATCACTATTGTTGCTATTGCTATTGACGTTTAATTTATTGGCAATAAAAAAAGTTCGTCCCTTTTTATTGTTTTTATTGAAATGCACCTACAATTGTGTTTTACCATGGCTACCGCCACATACAGGACATTGTTTTGCACTTTATAAGTGATTGCAAATCAATATATGTAGTCAAGAGAAAAACGGAGTAAAACAAATGAAAACAAGTTGAAAATAAAAAAAAAATTAAATACAATAAAACTTCATTGGCATTGGCTTACAGTTCTGATACGGACTACAAAGTCTTTTCAGCTTAACTAACTCTAAACTGTTGTGGTCAAAGATACTTTCATGGACCTAACTTATTACATTTACGCAGGTAAACCATTGCAGTTGATCTTTTCTCTCTTTTAGAACCAGTTACTCTCAGTAACTCATTACTCAGTTAATTCTCTAGAAGATAGCTGAACTAATTTTAGGAGTTTCAATTTTGAAAAAAATCGATTTTCTCTAGAATAGATAGATAGATATTGATAGAGACTCCTGATGGAGGTTGGAAACAGCATTATGCTTTATGGGAGCGAAATTTGAGCCGAAACACTAGATGTTAAGAAGCGGGCAAACTCACTTGTATCGGTACAGAGAACGGCTGCATTGCGTATCGCGTCGGCATATCGTACAGTGTCCGCTGTACTGGTGATAGCTGATATAATCGCTGTGGATCTGCTGGCAGCGAAGCGGATGGAGATTTATAAGGCGAAATCGGCTGGAAGTCACATAACCAGTTACTTCAGAGAAAACACAATTTCAATATGGCAACAATGATGGAACGAGGAAGATAGAGGAAGATGGACAGCGAGACTTATTCCGGACATAAGGCCATGGATTGGTCGGAAATTTGGAGACATAAATTACTACGTTACACAGATGCTGTCGGGTCATGGATATTTTAGAAAATATCTGCACAGAATGGGCAAGACCGCCTCCCCTTACTGTCTTTATGAGGAAGGGGAGATAATTGATGACGCAGAGCACACTGTTTTCGCTCTGTACTGACGTTAATAGTTGGAACGATCACAGCCGCTAACATTGTCGGGGTCATGATTGCGAGTAGTGGGAATTGGACCTCGGTGGTGAATTACGTGGAGCTCATTCTGAGACGGAAAAGAGGGATCATGAGGCTGCAGAACAAGTAAGCATGTCGGCATAGGTGATACTGTCGCACGTGCCAAGCGAAACCGAAACGATGATTTTAACGAAAGGAATAGTGGAGACGCTTAGGTGTCTCCTCAACTTTCGATACGCAATCCGGACGCGGATATAGACATGGAGAGGCCAAAGAGCCAAAAGGACTCCACTCCGAAGTAATACCACCGTAGTTCAGGAGTGGGCACAAACAAGTTCACAGGAGACGAGGGGGGGATTTAGTGGGTGAGGGCCCCACACACGGAGGATGTGACGACTTCCTCTATGGTGCGGTTATGTACATTTACCCCTCCTCGGCGTAAAAAAAAGAAAACCGTGATAGTTGGATCCCGATATTTAGAAACCTTTCTTCTTAGATAAAATAATAACTACCAAATTATCTTTTCAAATTTTTAAGACTATTTTAATTCAACAGAGATATCTGACTTTGCTGTCTGAGAAGGAGATGATAGAGGAGGTATATGCACTCCTACAAGAATACTTTTTCAAATTGGAAAAAGCAGCATGAGATTCAGCAAACCATATATGGTCCAACATAGCTGGTAGCTCAAAACCGCTGTGTCCAACCGTGGACCACGGAAATACTCGTGTTTGACAAGAGAACTGTTCGCACTCTAACAGGATACTGTACTATTAGGCTACTACTAGGCTTAGTTCACAATGGGTAACACAATGGATCATATGTACGACCCAGTAAAGTTGCCTGTGAACGACAAGCTACATACCAACTTTACCTGTCCTAACTATCAAATCAAATTGAAATTATTGGCAACGAATATATGCTGAGGGGTAATTTGTGTTGTTTGTGCTAAAAATTTGAATCTTATAAGCACTTATTAATCATTAATTAATCTTATTGTGCTACGCTTATTATAAGTAAATAAATATATAACGTATCATCATGAATCTTCAGATAAGACGAAGAAGCATAGGAGTTGGTTGTGTATTAAAAAAATCCGTGATAATTTTGGTGAAGTTTATTACAATTATTCAGTTGGAAGGGTGACCTGATAGTCTAGACGATTAGCATAAGGGTCATGGTCATGTGACACTACACCGATCATAAAGTTATTGAGCTCGTATATAATTGAATAGAATTTGTAATTATATTGTAATTAATAATTTAATTAATAAATAAATTAAGTTGAAAAGTACTTACCACATTAATCCTGCGCAAATCTGCTAATCCATATAAGAAATCGTATCCAATTAAATTTGTTTTTTTATTGCACTTTAACTGTTAGTAAATAGCTTTCTCAGGAACTGTGATGCAATTTTAATTTGCATTGACAGTTAAACACTTTTTGTTTTTATTATTTTTAAGCTGAATTTTATGAAATTTCCAAACAAGAAAGGTTTTTGAAGATTTTTTATGTTTTAAATATATTTTGTATGTTTTTATTTCAGATTTTTTATATACTTTTGGAATTATGATTAAAATTGTTTTTTATGTTTTAATTTAAAGTAAATTGCTTCTATAGAAAATCTAATATTCAAATTGTTTCTATGAAAACTCTTTAGTGATTATTTTTTTCGATTTATCGGGTCCGCCATCCAAAGTTTTTTTCAACTAGTGCTTATTTCGTGAATGGTAACACTTAGCTCATGTCTGATTTGACAGATAATTAGTTTTATCCTTCCGATGAACGAATATGGTTGTGTATGTGCTTGAACAACGCTGGGAAATATTGCGACATTACTTTGAAAATCATGGTAATTGCGTACGGATTTTGGAAGAAGAGAAGCACCGTCAGCACCGTATGTTCGTTATCTTGTGATAAAAGTGAAAGAAACGGGCATACTCATCGATAAACCAAAGCGTGAAAAGCCAAAAACAGTGCGTACACCCGAGAATATTGCTGCTGTGACAGAAAGTATGCGTGAATGGCCATCAACATCAATTCACCGTCGTTCTCAACAATTGAACATTTCGGAGACATAATTGAGACGAATTTTGATAAAGGTATGACGCCATTCAAAGTCCAATTGGTTCAGGAGTTGAAGCCAATTGACCATCCAATACGTTTTCGCTTCGCTAAGTGGGTCTGCGATCGACTTACAGAAGATGCCGATTTTGGCAAAAAAAATCAACTTTTCAGATGAAGCTCTTTTTGATCTTGGCGGGTATGTAAACAAGCAAAATTGTCGCATTTGAGGCACAGAAAACCCGCATACATTGAAAAGCCGACGCACCCAAAACGAGTCACTGTTTGGTGCGGATTTTAGTCCAGAGGCATAATTGGGCCATTTTTCTTCGAAAATGAGCAAGGAGTTATCGGGCCATGTTGAACGAATTTTTGTTCAATAAAATTGAAGAGGAGGATATTGGCAACATTTGGTTTCACAAGGACGGCGCTACGTGCCACACAGCCGAAGCTACACTCGATGTTTTGCGCCCTGTTTTTGAAGATCGCATTATCAGCCGCAGAGCTGATGTCGTTTGGCCACCTCGGAGCTTCGATTTGACACCGTTGGACTATTATTTGTGGGGTGCCGTCAAAGATAAGTGTTACGCCGACAAGCCAGAGACAATTGACGCTTTAAAGAACAATATTCGTGAAGCCATTGGTGAAATACAGCTGCACACAATCGATAATGTGCTTAAAAATTGGACCGATCCTGTAGGCTACTGCATGGCCAGCCCAGGCAGCCATTTGAATGAAATTATTTTCCATTATTAACCGGAAGGATTGTACTTTCAAATAAAAAAAAAGAAATTTGAGAAAATATTCAGTAGTTTTTTTTGTTAAGCATTTTAAAAAAAAGTTATTTGGCGGACCCAGTTTGAGATTTTAATAACATTTCGTTTCTTAATTATTTGAAAATATTTTTTTATAAATTTTTTTTCTTTCATATTTTTTATTAATTTTTTTTATTTATTTTTATTATTTTAATTTATTTTTTCTGTCTTTTATTTTTAATTTTTTAATTAATTTTTTATGTTTTTTTTTAAATTTATTTTTGTTTTATAATTTTTTACTTTGTTTATTTATTATTTTAAGGACTTTAATATGAAAAATAAATTTTTTTGTAGAATTTTTATAAAATTTTTCTCAATATTTCGAAACGAAATGGATGATAATAAATAAATAAATAAATTTTTTTTGTTGCTTTTTATGTCAATCGGTTAAACATTTTTATTTCAATTTTTTTACTGGTTTCTTCTTTTTTTTAATTTTGCGCAATAATTTGATTTTTCAACACAATTTCCTTTTACTCAGTTCATTCTTAATATTTTTCCATTATCTTGCATTATTGCTTAAATTTTGTTGTTGCTGTTTTTCTTTAAAATAAATTTATTATGGCCATAATGTGTAGAAAAGCAAGACTAAGTTGCAAGGAGTCTTGAAGAGAAAAATAATCTTGTTATTTACTGGTTATTTCATTTATCGTATCAAAGCCACATAAGCAGCATAAGCAGCATATTGTGGCAAAATTTAGCAGCTCAATATTTAACATTTGAACATGTCGGCGTGTGGTTAAAAGGAGGACAAGAAAAACTGGTATCTAAACTTTATTAAAAGAAGTTTTACAGAGAGTGAGACAGGGAGAGAGAGAGAGTGAAAGAAAGAGAGGTTGAAACTGTAGCAACTTATGCTATAAACACAATTAACGCAACACAGCATGCACAATAATCTTGCGATTGCAGTAAGCTGCATGCGTATTAATTATAATAAAGACAGCAGAAGCAAAGCATAAGCAAAGCATAAGCAAAACAAATAAGAAATAAACATTTCATTAATGCTTTATCAATGGTGCCACTAAACCATTATTCCTCGGCGTTATATTTCATACATCGCGTTTTTAAAGCCTTTATTTCACGCATTTTATTGTTTTCACAGCACAAACCCTCTCATTGTGAGCACTAATTCTCTCAATGCTGCGTATAAAAATAGAAAATAGCTGAAAAGCAAAGCATGGGAATCGTTGCCTGTTGTCGCGCTGCCTTTAAAATAATCACTTCCATATACAGCCATGTATTCTATTTTTGAAAGATTGCTGCGTTTGCTGTGTTGCGTTTATTGTGTTAAGGCACAACAAAGACCCCAAAACCACAAACAGAGATAAAAAATCATAAAAACAGGCAGTCAGCAGCATCCAAACAATACGGCCGCAGCACGCTGATTGGAGCTTTAAAAGAACAAAAGATATTTCGAAGAAATGAAACGCACACTTGCAACACATAGCTTCAAAGCAGCACATGTTGTCTATAAGCTTGGCTGATGACTGAAATAAAACAAAAAATGAATAAAGAAAACACACAAATACCACATAACAACACATGGTTTAGCTCATGCAAGTCTTAAACGAAAAAAAAAATCAACATCAGCAAAAGCATTGACGAAAATAAAAATGTTTGTTAAGAGGGTACAAAGAAACCGGCAACTGAATTTGTCACTTTAAAACTGACAATGTTTTCATAAGAAGAACCCTTGTTTCCACTCTTTTCTTCTCTCAAACACTCTCTGATTTTAATGCTTTTAATTCAAACGCTCTTTTTACTACTTTATTATTGTTGTTTTCTTTTAACATTTTATTTTTCTCAATTCATAAACAAACATTTTATTGTTGTTGTGTGTTTTGCTACCACTACACAACCACACTCAGTTATGCATGTAAAGTTTACATTGTAAACATAAACTTGACTCTCACGGTGAGGAAGAAAGAAAGAAAAATACCGGTTGTTTGCAAGAGCGAAATAATAAATAAAATGCTTGCTTTAAAAACCTTTGCTCATTAATATCGAAAAAACCGTTACGGTAACTAAGCCGCACGAAGAGCTCAGCGAAACTGAATGCCATACAGCTGAAACCATATAAACACAGTCTTTACTTAGTTGTGTCAACATTTTAGTGTTTAGAAACATGTTTCTCTGTGATAATGTTGATGACAACATGTTGCTGTTAACGAGATGAAAAAGTTGTTCTATTGATTCTAAGTGATGAGTTTGAAATTAATTCATACAAGAAACAAAGCAAGACACTTATTGCACATGTTTTATTTGAAGTAAAACTTGAAACATAATCATGCATGCTTCATTGTGATATGTTGCTTTAACATGTTTCTGTTCACATGACACTAAAGATGATCATTGCTGCTTAAAACGAAATGTTTTAAGAAAAGCACGTAAAGCAGGTCTGATATCCAGATCAGGATTTCCACATACTGAAAATTATTTATTAAGTGAGGCATGCAAAGGTACGGAGCATGAAATAGTTTTGGAAAAAAATTTAAGAGAGAAAGCAATACTTAGACTTAATAATTCTAGTCCTAATCTGTAGACTGATGTATGTGTGTATTTAGGGGAGAAAAACAAACAAAGAATTAATAATTCAAACAAAAACGCAATATTTTAACGCCAAATAGTGTTGCCTATACAATAGCGCAACATGTTGCTGATAACATGTTGCATAATTTCTTTTCTGGATTCTTATTGCTGTCTGCAACATTATTGGTTAAAAAAAAAATGGTTCACACTATAAACAAAACTTAGCAAACATGTGAAACATATTGCATATGCCATCGAACATGTTGTGTTTTTGTTTGAATAATAAGGCGTATATTGAAGCCAACCTAGAAACATAAATAAACATGTTTCATTGTGATATGTTGCTCTTAACATGTTGCCGATCACATGATGCTAAAGCCAATCTGTGGATTCTAATGCTAAAGGCAACATTATTCGTAAAAAAGAATTGTTATATGAAAAGGAGTGCAGTACACACATGAGACACGTGTCAGTGACAAAATTGTTAGTAAGGTATGACATTTCACCATGAATAGAGTAACAAAGGAATGTTGTTTCCAAATTATTCATCGTTGTGATCAGAATATTTCGAACAGGTCGTAGGAATATAATCGCCGTAGTGAAGTAGGTAGCCACGGAATTATTAATTGGGACGTGAAGAGAGATAAGAGATTTTTCAAAAGTTGTTAATTCGCCCTGATATTGATTCAAGAATGATGAAAAGCGTTTTCTTACTAGCAAAGAGCAAGACTTCGTGCTATGGCTATTGATTTTTACTTTCATTTCTAGAATAGGGCTTAGTTAACATCTGGTTTCGAGAAAGACAATGTCGTATGCCATATGATATCTTCTACGTATTGTATTTGCAGGCATCTACTGCCTGTTTTCTTATGTGTAAGCCTCGATTCAATGCACCTTAAAACTAAAGGCTCCGTATGCATTATTTCAGCCTGATTTTTTTCTTCGATATGTATAGAATTTGATAGCTTACCATTAAAGAATCAGAATCAGAATCATGGATAAAAAGCCATTACTGTATTCATTAAGATACTATATTGGCCAATTCACATGACTTTGCATCGTGTATGTTGTATTGAATACACGTGATTGTTTGTGAACGCTCAATGCTATGTTGCATTGTGTATGTCGTATTATTCTTTATAATTTTTGGTACTCAAACAATTTGATAGCACGAAACTAATACAACTTATTAAAAACAATTATGAAAATTATGTGTATAAGTGTATCGAATTTTTACATGAAAATTATCAACAACAAGCATACACTGTTGTATAGTCGTCCAACAATACAATGAATACAACAATACAACGGCTTGTGTGAATTGACCATATGTTTTTATACGTGTGTATGTATTTAAAGTTACTTATCATTGTTAGTCTTCCATTTGTGTAGGGTTTCCAAACCAATGAATTGCATTAATTTACATTAAAACGTTATACAGGCTCATATAGAGACGACACTAAGGGAGAACAGAGAGATTTCGAGGAAACTAGAACAAAAATCCGAGATTTTTTTTAAACACATACAATGGCAGTACATGGACACTTATACGAGAGCGAAAAATTAAAAAATTAGTCTGCATTAGCTGTACCTTGGGCGTGTGGATATTTTTTCATGCATTTATTGTGCTGCACGCTGCAGTAACACTTTGGAGATGTAATGTTCCTCCATTAAAATACCTTTTAAATCGATTGACTTTGGGTACAATTTCTTCTTCTCCTTCTTTTTGTAAAATTATTATGATCCAGTGATTGACACAAATGAAAATTGTTTACTCAATGGAAGCAAGCAAAAATATGAAGAATAAAACAATTTTTGGTGTGTTTTGAAAAACAAATTTTAGTAGAGAGAGAAGTGCTATAGAGCAATAGATATTCAGAGTTACAGCCCTAACCATAAGGCTGACCTATATGTATATTTAAGGACTAAAACAAACGAAAAATAAGCTTTGCAAACAATAATCAATTTTTCAATTTTAAAACTGCATTGTAAACACAATTTTTTATTTTTTTTAATACGGTCGTCCCCACGGAAGTCCTGGATATATATACCGACGGCTCTAAACTCGATAATGGGGTTGGAAGCGGTGTCTACTCTGGGAAACTGAACCTAAATATTTCTCTCCGTCTGCCGAACTACTGCAGTGTGTTTCAGGCGGAGGTGATGGCAATTTACCGGGCCGCTCAGTGGATCCACGTCAACGATGCTCCTTTCACTCGCGTCTCGATCTTTTCCGATAGTCAGGCCGCGATAAGATCTCTATCGGGTTTCGTGATTAGCTCTAGGATCGTTAGGGAATGTCTTCGCTGTCTCGACCTATTCTCGGGGCGCTTCACCAGTGTCTCTCTGGTGTGAGTCCCCGGGCACAGTGAAATTCCGGAAAACTGTAGGGCCGACGAGGTCGCCAGAGCTATTGCGTTCCTTCCGGAATCCTCTTCTGTTGAATTGGGTATGCAACTTGCCTCGGTCAAGTTGACCATTGCGCGGAGGTTCTTTCGGGACGCCAACCTATCCTGGGTCAATGAGGAGTCCTGCTCCACCGCTAGACTCACCTGGCCCAAGATGGATAGAAGGCGTACCAACCGATTAATTGGTCTTGGTCGTGATGTCATCTCGACTACAGTGACCGTGCATTGTGTCATGGGTAGACACGCGGAAAGATTAAGGCTCCCTTTCAACGACTTCTGCCGTGGATGCAGGTCCGCTGAGGAAGAGGAGACTGTTGTTCACTTTCTTTGCCAGTGCCCGTCTCTTGCTAGGTGTAGATATAGGTTATTTGGCTCCTCATTCCTTGTCAGCTTAACGAAGCTATCATCTATTGATATCAAGGATATAGCTTCGTTCATCAAACTTTCTGGCTGGTTTTCCAGCGCTGACCAACTTCTTCCTTTTGCCTGATTTTGGTGGAACTTGGTTAGTACAGGGACTGCGTTCACCCGTGGCATCACAACGGGCCGCTATGCGTGCTCAAGTGAGCTTTGTGATAACAGAGCTACCACTCCAACCTAACCTAACTTTACACAAATTTTTTGTTTTAAAAATTTACTGAAACAGGCAGCTGGTGAACACAGCAATACGACTAAACGCCATGAAGGAATGGAGGCACAAGAACTACAGTCGTGTCAGATTCTTAGGTGCAATTGATATTTAATATTTGCGATAAAGTCATCGTAGTCTAGTAGGTAGTATGTTGGCTTGTTAGATGTGAGGCCACGGTCCCAACTAAACGAAGTCTGAAAAAATATTTCTTTGGTGACTTCCTCTCAGCAGATTTCTGGCAAGTACTCTGAGGGTCAATAAAATTATCATGAAAAGTTTCTACAAAATCTGTCAACCGGAGTCCAGTTTAAACTATAGGTTCTACCACTCATGCATAAAATTAACACACGCAACATAAGTGGTGTGAGAAGGTAGGTTGTAATCCTGACTGAAGGGTTGTAATGACCAATTATGTATGCAAGTATCGCAAGCTTCCAGTCCTTCTGTTTGTTCGAATCTCCATACTATGTTAGTAAGGCAACCGTGCTGATTCTAGTCCATAATTGCTCTTGAATTATAATTCTGGCCCATCTACATACAGCGGACAGCAAAAGTCTTAGTATGGCAATATATTTTACCAATTTCATGAATTTTACCAAAAGTTTGTATAAAAATGTATACTTTATATACGAGTATTTATTTTATTAATTTATTTCTGTTTTATTAAAAAACAAACAATTTTTTAATGTTTTTCATAAAACAAGAGAAAAATAAGAAAAGGTTTCAGATGACTCCATAGATACCTCTGAAGGAGAATCCTGAGTAAATTTAAAATGCAAAAGCCTAATATATGAAAATGTTATCCCTTGTATTTAGTAGAATATCCCTTAAGGTCATGCACTCCATTTAACCCATTTGGAATTGAATGTACACGTTTTGCTTAGTGTTGTCTGGTGGTACCATGAACAAGTTTATCGGTTGACTTTTGTTTGAGGTTTAGCGATTACGTAACCGTTCTTTTAAATTATGTCCTAAATACTCTCTTGAAGTCATATCGGCACTTTGTGATAGAGTATTAAGCCTGTGAGGAGTTTTTTTGTCAAAATATATTGCCGTACTAAGACTTTTGTTGTCCACTGTATATACACTTGAGGTATAGGATAGCAAATGCTATCGGCTTAGGTACATAATAGACCACCACACATAATCAATGTATCAAATCTGCACGGTGGATTTGACCATACGAAGATTATATGAAAATGATCCAAAATATTTCATTGAAGGGATCTAGGAAGAGTAACTTAAAATATTTGTTTAATCAGGAAAAAGTTTCTTGTTTAATGGACTTTAATTACTTTACTTTGTTTTAATTTTATTAGTTAAGCAAATGAGTTGCTCCTACCTCCCTACAAATAACCTACAAATTTACAAAGCCATTCAATGAACTTAGGTATGATTTTCCACATCAACACACACAGAGAATATTTAACGTGCATTAGACTAAGTAGCATCGCTACTTCACAAAGTTATTAATGTAGCTTCGTCCTTCGATGTTAATTGAAAATGTTTATTCAGTATGCTTTTGATCAAATTGAAATTGAAATTGAAATTTCCCATTTCAAATCATATTCCTAAGGTCAAGCAAACAATAGCCATCAAACCATGAAGATATTTGTTGAGATGACAACATTCGCTATACTTTGTTTAAGACAGTCAAATTGAAATACTTCACTACAATGTTGTGCTCTCATTAATTTATATCACATACGAATCATATGTGTGTATACACATGTATCACACCTACATACATACAGTGGTGGCCGTATAATTAGAAACGATGTTTCTGGAACAGAGTTCTCTGGAGTGACAGATCTAAGTTTAATTTGTCCCAATCTGATGGAAAAACGTATGTAAGACGTCCTCCAAACAAAGCCTTTAATCCCAGTAAAAACACAGTAAAAACTGTAAAACAAATTAACAAATATACATGATGCAAAGTCGTTTATAATTACAATTCCACCACTGTATATAAATGTGTATATTTAAACAGGTGACAAGGACTGCAAATGATTATATATGCAGGTTAGTTAAAGTGGCGGTGGTGATTGTGATACCACAATCAATATTTAATCGGGGATTAGACATTCCCTAGAGGACACCAACTCGAGTCCAGAATAATTCGTTTTTTTTATGACAAGAGTAGAGCATCGGCTCCTGGGGGGTGAAAAACAATCTCCTTCTTCTACTCAGATCTACAGATCCTGCAGAAATCTTTCGACGGAATGCCAAATATTTCAGCGTGCCTACTAAAAGGACAATGGTCGGTAAGAATCGCTGTTGTGCGATGGATGTTCAAGCAGTTTAAGAATAGAGTGAGCTGATAGATGTCCTGGTCACCGTAGTCTAGTAGGTAATGTGTTGGCTTATTAAACGTAAAGCCAAGGTTCGAGCCCCAGGCCAGACATCAAAATAAAATATGAAAAAATATTTCTTCGGCGACTTCCTCTCAGCAGATTTCTGACAAAAACTTTGAAAGTAAATAAAGATTGCCATGAAAAGTTTCTCAAAAATATGTCGTTCATAGTCGAGTACGAATGAATCTGAATTGTTGGATTTCAATACTGTTGACTCACTCATACTCAAAATGTCATGAGTACTTATGAGTAGCGAAAAAGCGATTCTTTGCTGATCTCTGATACATACATACATACATAATTGGTCATTACAACCCTTCAGTCAGGATTACGACCTAGTTTCTCACACCACTTAATTTTACACATGAGTGGCGGGATCTACAGTTTAAAGTCGACTCCGAACGACAGATTTTTGAGAAACTTTTCATGGCAATTTTATTTACTCTCAGAGTTTTTGCCAGAAATCTGCTGAGAGGAAGACGCCGAAAAAATACTTTTTGTATTTTATTTTGATGTCTGGCCTGGGGCTCGAACCCTGGCTTTTCGTCTAATAAGCCAACACACTACCTACTAGACCACGGCGACTTCAATGCGTATAAGTATCAGAAATTATAAGTATGATTCGAATCTACTCATCGTTTTGAATACTCATTGCTGACCTTTGGTATGCATGATAGGTGTCCTGGAGAGTCTAGCAATATTGTATCCTGTAGCTGTCAACGAGATTAAGCTTCCCGGTAAAATGGGTGGATAATATCCAAAAAGGCTGAGGCCGATTGCATATACTCTGTAACACGTTAGTAAAGTCACCGTAGTCTAGTAGGTAGTATGTTGGCTTATTAGACGTGATACCAAAGTTCAAACTCCAGGACGTACATATCCAACAAATCGAAATATGAAAAAATATTACCCCGGAGATTTTCTCTCACAAAATTTCTGGTAAAAACTCTGAGAGTAATTGAAATTGCCATGAAAAAATTTCTCAAAAAAATTTGTTGTTTGGAATCGACTTTAAATTGTCGGTCCCTACACTCATGTATAAAATTAACACATACAACATAAGTGGTGTGAGAAACTAGGTTGTAATCCGGACTGAAGGGTTGTATTGACCAATTATGTATGTATATATGAAACATGATGGCGATTGTGAGCTCCGTACCGGCTCTGGCTAAGCTTCCAGCCTATACCTCGAGCGTTGAAAATACGTTCTTTCAAACTATCTGCAATGGTCAGGCAGCCTACAAAAAAGTTTACTATCAGCACCTTGAAGTCGCCGTAGTCTAAGACTAAACTCTAGGGAAAGGATTAACAATTAAGCATCAACCAATAGTACGCATCACTGAGGAGTGGTTTGAAATGAAGAGTTGGCATATTTTGCGTGCTAACACATTTAGAGATCCGCTGGAGTAAAATTTGTAAAATCGAAAGCCTTGATAATTGATAATTGGGTTATAAGAGTAGGCTAAAGCATTACAATGAATACTGTAATGCAGTAGATGAGCTTGTAGATTGATGTGCACTTTGCTATGTTGTTTATTGGCTTGCAGTTTATTGCAATTCATTTGTTTTTCTTTTCCAAAGGACGAAGATGTACGACATTTAAGTAACAAAATTTACATCAACATTATGTACCATGCTCTCCTCACATTCTCCTATGAATACTCGTTGTACGTGTTTATAATAAAAAAACGTATACTCTTGTCACTTACACTTGATGCTATTAAGATGGTAAGTATGTACTTGTATATGTTGTATTTGTGTATGTTTGTGCGTTTATTGGAAATATCAATTTTTAACAATACCTAGCCTATGTATGTAAACTTCATCTCTGTAAAATTTGTTTACTTAACAGGAACATTTTCTTTTCCAGTTTTCTCTAATGCCATTGTGATAGTCAACAAATTTTCGTTACTTACAGTATTCATAGGATTTAGTTTGGTCAATTCCAATAACAACAACAAAAGCAATATATTCAAAGCCGTTGTAATGTAAGGCTTTATATAGGTGAATAGCTTCATACGGATTCGTATACTTATATGCAGATACACCATTCAGTAGTCCTAAGCAATAACAGCCTAAATCGACTTCAGTCAATTTGAGTTATGTATGCTATATGTAATGCATGGTACTAACAAAACTTTATATCTACGCCTCCATTCTATAACGTTCTAAGTGTACTTAGAATGTTTTTAATGTTCTTGTATTTTTATCTAACTTAAATACCTACTATCCAAGGTTAGTACTATTGGATAGTAGCCCAGATTTTGAAAAATCCTATTCTTGAGTTAAAAAATATTTTTTTGATAGATATCCCACTCGCATCCCATTAAGCTATTATAAAGGTCTTAAAGGAAATTGTATAAGCTTTCTTTTGAACAAAAAAGGGCACATTTTGAAAAAAAAATTAAATTAAAAAATAAAAAAAATTTTTAAAAATTAAAAAAAATTATTTTTGGAAAGATTGAAGAAATAGCTATCTAATATCCTTTTTTGGGCCTAATATCCTTTTGCTAGGACCAATAGGTGAAAAGCTACACACATTTTAAAAAAACCCTGTGTGACCAAAATGTGCAACTTTGACCCCCTCTAACTCCGGCAGTTCTTGACTGATAGAGCTAAAAATTTGTGTCTGGCCTACTATACCAATAGTACTAACCTTGGTGCAAATCCAAATCCAAATCAGAAGACATCGATTTTAAAAATTGGGTCACTTGACACGAAATTGCCAATATATATGTAGGTATGTATGTATGTATGTATGTATGTATGTATGCATGTATGTATATTTTACTCCAAAGAAAAAGAAGAAATTGAATTTTAAAATTATCTCGCGCTCCCCATTCCCTCCCTCTATTACATTATTCTCCCTAGTTAAAGTGGTTTGCTATTTTGAAATTCATGAAATTTCTTAAATAAAGCGATCATTGAAAGCTTATATTGATTCCTGCATTACATAAGGCTTTGAATGGATATTAATACTTTAGAAGAACACTAAATATGACGATAGGAATGATCGAGAAGACGTATGCTGTAATACGCCACTGAATGTAATATTTTTAAAGTGAATTGAATATGAAATTAAAGATCAATATACAAAAAATATTAACTGTGATAAAAATCAAAATCTATTGAAAAAAAAACGAAAACAGAATAGTCTTTAATAAGCTTTTCTATTTTTATTTGTTTTTTTATTTGAATTTTTCCATTTTGAATAAAAAATAGTTTTTCAATAACTTATTGCTGTGTGCATAAGTAATAAAAAGTTGTGAAAAGTACGGTAAAGGCAGCATGTTATGACATTTTAAACCCACAGAAATAAGTTGGTAATAATGGTAATGTAAGCGACCTTATTTGCTGATCATGTTGGCTGATAATCTTATTTAATATTATTCAACGAGCACACAATATATGTTTTTGCCACCTAAGTGAGGTTAGGTTGAGTTAGTATATACATACATAGTTGGTTATTACAACACTTCATGCAGGATTACGACTTAGGTTCTCACACCACATATGTTGTGTGTATTAATTTTATACATGAGTGGCAGAACCTAAAGCTAAAAGTCGACACCGAACGACAGATTCTTAAGAAACTTTTCATGGCAATTTTTTTTTTATTTTTTTGGTTTTGAGGTTTGAACCGTGGACTCACGTCTAATAAGCCAGCACACTACCTACTAGACTAAGGCCGCCTCAATGATCATGACTTACTCACAAAGTTATAACTCGTTGTTGGCATCTCTTAACGTTGCTGAGAGTTTCACGAAGGTGTGAATTCTATTCAAATCAGCTCTGGCTAGACACTTTCTGTGAATAAATTTCGGGTGCACAATAATTCGACTTATTAGGTAGCCAAGGCCCCGACAATGACAGCCAAGCTATTCTGTGGTTTCCTCTACTTCCTCGTTAGTACAGTTTCTGCAGATGCTGTTGTGAAATATTTCGAGGCGTGCACATCTAGACACCAATTTAAAAACTATGCCGGCCAATAACCAGAACGAGTGGCGAAATACAAAGGAGATCGATAGAAAGCTTTCAGCAACAAGGTATCGACATCAATACCTATGCCTTCAAGGAAGATGAGGAAAAGGAACTCTGTACCATCCGCTTAAGGGATAGTAATTTAGACAGCAATTTAGACTATCACGTAGTACTTCTACTTCTACTTTGAGGATAGTCTTTAGTAGCTTGTTTCTTCTCTAATGGTTTTTATTATTTCCTGATAGATGTTCATTCCTTTTAGTACCCCGACGCTTGCAACCTCGTCTATAATTGGTATTTTCTATAGTTGGCTGCAACCTTGGTGTATCGAAGTATCGATGCTACATTGGTGTAGGAGTGGGTTAGAATTACTCATATATTTTGGACACGGCGTACATTCCCAACTCTATGCGAAATCAATTTTTTTAACGCTAAAAAGGCTCTTCTAGTGTAAATGGAGAATTTCATAACTTAATACCCCGTGTTATAGGCGGCTTAAATATTGCAGTTACAACAAAAGAGTGCAAAATTCACCCTCTCTGGTGACTACTTACTAAGCCCACACTCTATATTCTTCAACCACTCTCCCCCGCGGGACTGCCGAAAGCTATAACTTCGGGGAGGGCTGGTTAGCTTTAAAGCTTTATCACAGCGAATCAAATTTCGCCATCGTTTCTCAAACCTTCGGAGTTTCCAGCATAACTTCAGCCATTCTCTAGCTGTATTGACTACATAGAATCCTAGAATTAAACATCTCTTCCATAAGCCGGTTTGGTCCTAAACTCGCTCCCCCGAGCGATTTAAATCTGGGGCAGTATGTTAGAATATGCTCCGTATCTTCCTCTTCATCTACACAGTTTGGGCATATAGGGGAAGTATCATGTCCAAATCTGTGCAGGTACTTCCTGAAGCATCCATGACCAGTTAGGAACATAGGGTCACATAGAAATTCAGCTCGCAATATTCGTTCTCCATCCAAGGGGTTATATTAAGGACAAGGCGAAATGTCCATCTTCCATTTAAACAGTTCTCCCATCGTGATTGCCATTTGTACATGGAGGTCCTATGTTCCTCCACCTTTATAGCCGCCGTTTGTATTGAATACTCGAGACGGTGAAATTATATCCGCTTCATCTCGTCCGCCAATATATTCATCGGTATTGTTTTCGCCAGAAGTCGCCGTAGTCTAGTAGGTAGTATGTTGCATTATTAGACGTAAAGCCAGGGTTGGAGCCCCAAGCCAGACAACAAAACAAAATACAAAAAGTATTTCTTCGCCGACTTTCTCTCAGCAGATTTCTGGCAAAAACTCTGAGAGTAAATAAAATTGCCATGAAAAAGTTTTTCAAAAATCTGACTTTAAACCGTAGGTCCCACCACTCATGTTTAAAAATTAACGCACACAACATAGGTGGTAAGAGAAACTAGGTCGTAATCCTGACTAAAGGGTTGTAATGACCAATTATGTATGTATTGTTTTCGCCAATATTAGTACCGCTTCATCAGACACTGTCCTGAAACCACTTATCTGTCTAATCGCACTTAGGCGATACACAGAGGACAGTTTCCTTCTCGTCGTCCCAACGTAGAGTGCCTCCAACCATATTGGGCACGCATATAACATTATCAAGGCTACAACCCCCGATACTATACTCCTCTTAAATAGGCAGTTACGTATATTAGTGGCTATGTGTAGCTTTGTGTTTATCATGGTTTCATAGATTCGTTGTCGCCGTAGTCTAGTAGGTAGTGTGTTGGCTTATTAGACATGAGGCTTGGATTCAAACCCCAGATCAGACATCTTCAGAGAAACAAAATATGAAAAGAATATTTCTTCGGCGACAGTCTCTCAGCTGATTTTTGGCAAAAAATCTAAGAGTAAATAGAAAATTGCCATGAAAAGTTTCTCAAAAAATATGTCGTTCGGAATCGAGTTGAAACTGTAGGACCCACCGCTTATGGATAACATTAGTACACTCAACATAAGTGGTGTGAGAAGCTAGGTTGTAATCCTGACTGAAGGGCTGTAATGGCCAATTGTGTATGCATGTATGGTTTAATATATTCATGATAAAACCAATCCTGTAGAACAGAAACTGAACTGATTGTTACAGAAGCGAATTCCGAATGGTTGGTAATGATTTTGACGTACCGAAAAGTATTTGTGATCGTCTAAGGTACGGTAAATTTTGCTAAAATCAATGAATAATTTTTTGTGAGTGTAATTCTTATTGTACTAATACTGTAAATACTACTTTGCAAACAAAAATGGAAGCAAAAAAGAGAAATTGTTGTAACAATTTTTGCTCTTGAGTTCCTGCACTCACTATGTACTTAAGAAATTTTATATCTTCTTATGCAACTTATAAACTACACATGAGTGTGTATGTGTGTATACATGCAGCCATAAACAACATTATTATATGGTAAAATATGTGTGTGTAAAAATAAATACTTACGAAAACATATGTTGATTAAACATTAAATAAAAAAGGAAAAAAAGTGTCTACACAACTGGGTGCTGTAAATGATGATGAGGATGATGATGATGTTGTCGAAATCGAAGTCAATAGACATTTTGTTTTTGCTGCTGCTGTTCATAGTGTATGAGTAAATAAAGTTCAGAGTTTATAACACACTTGAGTGGACTTCGTATATGTACGTACACATAAGAATACTTTGTTACATCAGACATTCAGTCGTTTTCATATTATTTTTCCGATTGACTTTTAAACTGTACATATACATACAGTTAAAGGATTAAAAAGCAATGAATGGAAGAATTATTTTCAATTAAAGAATGTGAAATAATCAATTGTTTGAAGTTTTTATATGCAAGTATTCCATTTAAACTTTCTGTTATTTTGGAAGTTTTAAATATGTTTTCAGAAGAATTGCATTCCTTGAAACCATTTTTTAATTTTATTCAATTTTTCTTTTGCATTTAACCTTAGACAAAATGGATTTATAAGAACAAAAATATACTTTTTTTTGAATTTAATGAAAAATATTTTATAAAATATATTTCAGTCACAAATTCCTTCGTTTTGTGTTTAAAAAGTAAGGAAAAATTTGGCTTAAGATTACATACTTAAAAGGATTAGAAAACCATATTCCATATTAATTATCACAATTCTTATTCATACGGCATTTACATACATACACAACATACATTACATAATTGGTCATTCGAACCCTCCAGTCGACATTCCAATCTAGCTTCTCATACCACCTATGTTTTGTGTGTTAATTTTATACACGAGTGGCGGGACCTACATACATATACATACACATAGCCACAAAAGTATACATAAGGATAACAAATTTCAGAAATTTTTTAACTAATCCGTTTTCGTTGAAAATCTTTGTAATTGTCTGACAACTTTCCTCGATTTTAAGACGGTCTTGGTTAAAAAATTTCTGAAATCTGTTAACTTTTGTTGGCCTGATGTATAAATTTCAGAAATTTTTTAACCAATCCGTTTTCGTTGAAAATATTTATAATTGTCTGACATCTTTCTTCGATTTTAAAACGGTCTTTTGCATTGGTTCAGAAATTTGTGAAATTTGTTAATCGGATATATAATTTTGTGGGCCTGTTCAGGGCCACAATTCAGTTCAATTTCAGACATTTTTTAACCAATGCAAAATACCGTCTTAACATCAAGGAAACTATAAAGATTTTCAGCGAAAACGGATTAGTTAAAAAATTTCTGAAATTTTTTTAACCGTACGTATAAGATGACTGTCCTGGGGTGGAACCGAAACCTGACGTCTATTAAGCCAACACACTACCTATAGACGTAGGCGGGACCTACAGCTTAAAGTCAATTACGAACAACACATCTTTGAAAAACTTTTTCATGGCAATTTTATTTTACTCTCAGAGTTTTTGCCAGATGTGTGATGTCAGCATTGACAGGATGGAATCTTTTGTTTTCTGAAACTGAAAATCAATTTGAAATACTATTTATACTGACTAAAATTGAGCTTAAAATGAAATACCGCTCATATGTATTGACTGGTGCTTAGAAGTCTATATTTAAACTTCTCGATCACAACAGAAGGGGAGAGAAAACTGGGACATTCACCTCTCTTAATTCGTTAAATAACCGCCGCAACGTAACTACTGCATTGCAGTTCAATTGCTACCACAATTATCTAATAGGATCAAGGGAATTATTCCACAAATTAACATATTTTTTCGCAAGTCTCGTCAGTCTTGCAGAAAACTTTAGTCCAGGATAGATTATTTAGTTGATCCGAAGGAAAATACATGCAAATAACAGTGAATTCAAGTATATTTCGAAGCTTCTCGATCACTCCGTCAGTCTCATACGGAACATTAATTCGCAGTGCATTAAACAGTGTATTGCAAAATGTAGAACTGACGTCCTTAGTCCTCAGCATATATTGTTTATGGAATGGTTTTTGTGCACAATTCTTACAATGTAAACATTTTCCAACCAAAGACACAAGTTAGGTTAGGTTAGAGGACGTGTACTTGTCAATTAAGACAAGTACAGTACCCGGAGGTCGAATTGACGCATTGTACGTAACCAAGACATAAATACACTACTTCTGCTTACACCTTCCCACAATTCATTTCAAAATTCCAATAGAATGCAAAACATGATTGGGCACAATCACTTTATTGCTGTGCGTATATTATCAAAAACTTTTAGTCAACTTGAGCTTAATTAGGCAACTAAAATTCAGTTAATCGAGCATCGCAACAACATTTCTAGGCAATTCATTAATTGAAAGCACCAGAGTGTGATATCATATGTTATGAATGCTGAACTAGAATATCATGATCATGGTGATAGTGATTGCCAACAACAATGATTGTATAAAAAATAGCATATTTTTAAATAAATTTGAGTTTAACTAACTAAGCGTCAGCATGCGCTTGCACACGTCAATAGGCAATTATATGGAAAAAATATTTATTTTCCATAAATATAATGAAAAAAGTGATAAAATAATAAATTAGAGTGATAAATAATATAAAAAACACTTATAGCTTAAGTGATTTA
Organism: Sarcophaga subvicina; assembly: GCA_936449025.2. Lineage (NCBI taxonomy): Eukaryota > Metazoa > Arthropoda > Insecta > Diptera > Sarcophagidae > Sarcophaga > Sarcophaga subvicina. Next base: position 31,021,114 of record OW388084.2, read on the forward strand.
ACACTAACGAAACAAAAGAAAAATTGATCAGGGCTATAGAAATTGCCTGCTCCAAAGATTGTATTAAATGATCCATGCGATTATATAGAAAAAATGTTTATTTTCTTAAATATATTGAGAATTATAAATAAGAGTGACAAATAATATAAGAAATACTTACAGTTTAAGTAATGCTACCTCTATCAAGTGTATCCACATATCATTTCATTAGTAATACACAAACGTTTCTAAAATAAAAAACAGAATTTAATTATAACTTTTATTATGTAATAATATTATAATTAATTAAAATTAAACAATTTCAAATAATTCTATAACTTCTCTTGTCAGTATTCATGCTTCAATCGTATGCCACTCTTTTAACATAAGAATACTTGCCCAAATTGCAGCTCAGTTCACCTCTACGTGCATAAAATATATACATATACAACTAAGTAGTCTTCTGAAACTTTTATTCTAACTTTTGTTGTAACATCCTTTTAGTGCTACGATTACGACAACTTTCTTTTTTATGGAACTCATTGTCAACATCTTGTGTTGCCTATTTTTTCTATTTTTTTCTTCTGCATGTTTGTTCCGCAAATAGACAGAGAAGAGAGTAATAGACATAAAATAATTAAGAAATTGACAAAAAACTATTCTTGTGGAGTAAACTCAACCGACACCTGAGTCAAGACACAACAAGAGCTAAAGAAAAGCAAGAAAAGAAACTCTCCTGCTGAAGTGTAATGGAGTAACGCATGACAGCATGAGAGATGCAGGTGACACGACACACACATAATATGAGTGAGTATATGAATATTTTATATGTTTGCCATACATTTTTAACTAACTTGTCTGCATGTATGTATGCTTGACAAAGTTGTGCAAACATGCTAAAGTTTATGGAGCAAAGGAAAAGAAAAAGATTTTTCTATTAAGAAATTGAAGGCAAAGAGAAGTGAAACTAAATCCAAATAAGCTGTCTTGTCAACATGTCATAGTTTTTCTTGGTATTTGTAGGTTTTTCTTGTACGTAACTGAAAATTGTTTTTAATTACACTTAATTTGGAATTGTTTGAAGATTTTAAAAAAGACAAGATTATTCAGAGCATTTAGTAAATGAGAATTTGTTTTAAGAGTGGAGGGTAATGTTCACTGTGAGACTGCAAGTTTCATGGACTTTTTTGTAATCAGTCTAGATTGTTTTTTTATACAGTAGTTTGCAGCCTTGTCCGATGAGCCTAAAAATTCACCTTTAAGAGCTTATGAATACTGGATAAGTGATACAAAAACTGTCTTTGAGTGTTTGAGCTTACAGAACATTCATCAGAAGATATCATGACCCGTCAAATGGAGTTGTTGACAGCTCATTCCATAAAAATCATTTGGATAGAACCAATAAATTCCATAATTATGAGAAAAGCTATGGGAAAAAGCCATTTGGATTGAACCCCTATACATCACAATTTTGAGAACAACTTTTCAATGAGTCTTACTACTACCGTGCTGCCATTCGAGCACTTAGCTGCTATGAAGCTGCTTAAAGTTAGTATGGAACTGTGGAGATAAACTGAATCAGCTGGACAGAGAAAATAGGGACACGAGCGGACCAAAACCGTTTCGAACTATACCACTTGTGTTGTGTGTGTTAATTGTATACATGAGGGGTAGGACCTACAGTCTACTCAACTCCGAATGACAGATTTTTTTAAGAAACTTTTCATGCCAATTTTTACTTTAATCTCAGAGTTTTTCCCTGAAGAATGTGAAGAATGTGAATGTGAATGTGAATGTGAAGTGACCGAATGAAATATTTTTCATATTTTGTTTTTAGTTCGACATGTCTAAGCCAGGAGTTGAACCATGCACTCACATCTAATAGACCAATACACTACTTACTAAACTATAGCGACTTATGGATCCAAGCTCACAAATTGAACTACCGGCTATTTTGTATCTGGCAATACTTATGTCATTTTATTCTGTCATAAAATTCAGTAGGTTATATCCACTGAATGTAATGAATCGATTTACGCTTGAACAACGTTGGGATTTATTTGATCAATGAGAAACTGCACGATGTGTCGATTTTCATCTTGGTGGGTACATTATATGGAAAATTACCGTATTTGGGGCTCAGAAAACTCACACGTGAACTTACAGAAGCCAACGCACCCATTACATGTGATTATTTGATGCGGCTTGTGGAGCGGAGGCATCATTGGCCCATATTTCTTTGAAAATGAGGACGGTGCAGCCATTATGGTCAATGGAGACATCTATCGCACCACGATAACCGTTTCTTTTGTATCCACTCTTCATGGTATTGATGTAAACGATTTTGGTTTCAACAGGATGGTATAACTTGCCGCACATCTCATGCCACAATCGAATTATTGCGTCAAACGTTCGATGGCCATTTAATTAGTCGAAATGGTGATGTCAATTTGCCGCCAAGAAGCTGCGATTTGACACCGTTGGACTATTTTCTATGGCGCGCCGTTAAAGAAAAGTGTTATGCCGACTAACCAGAGACAATGGCGGATTTGAAGGCCAACATTCGTGATGCCATTGCCGAGTTACGACCCCATACACTCGAAAAAGTATACGAAAATTTGTCCAATCGAATGAGATACTGTGAAGCCAGCCGCGACAGCCATATGAATGAAATAATATTCCATTTCTAAGCGGAACAATTGTGGTTCACAACAAAAAAAAATAAATTTGGCAAAACTTCAAAACGTTTTTATTTTATTCGATTTTTAAATTTAAACTTTTAAGTGGCCCACCCTATATATACATATGAGTACATGATAAATCCATAACCATCACTTGAGATTCAATTCAACACAAATAAATCCAATTTTATTTTAAATTTCGATTGAAAAACAAAAAATACAAACGGAACACGTAGAATTGAATGTTTGCAACTATAAAGCTAACAAATTCATTTCACTTCATGTTTTGGTTTTCCATTTTTATGCCAATTTTTTCTTTACAATTTTTATTGCAGCGAAGTAAGCTTTCAATCAAACTGATGATGGTGTTGTAATAAACAAAATACGATTAAAAAACATGGCATACACATACGCACTCACATAGCCATGTGAAAATTTCAAAACTGGGTTATAAAAAGTGGTAGAAGAACTTGCGTAAAAAAATGTTTGCAAGCGAAACGAATGAATGTATGGCTGGAGAGAATTTCGTTTTCACAGATGAATACTTTAACATACACAAACGAAAGCTACAATGTAACTATAAGCCATGCTATTTCATACTTCCGAACACATACACACATTTAAATATTTAAATATATGCATATGTATGTACGTATGTATGCGTTCGTTACAAACTTTTTTAACACAAACACTTATTGGGAAGGCCAAAATGAAATATTCATTTCGAATTCGTTTTTATTTCCTTCGCTTAACAGCTTGTGATGACTTGTAAGCTGTGCTCCAATCAAAAAAACAAAAAAACCTAGAGTCCCAAAAATAGTCACTTTTTTGTAGAAGAAGAAGAATTTAATAAAATGCTTGAAGGCAGAGAAGAAAAACAGAGAAATTTTAGAAAGCGAATAAAGAAACGTATAAATTCGTGCATACGGAGATGAAAAATGCAACGTAAATAATGAAAGAAAAACTAAAAACGTTTTGAATTTCTAACAGAACAGACTACTAACCCAAAGAGGCCAAACTATCTACTCAAATTGTGAAAAATGCAATTTGATTAGAAGATAGAAAAAAATTGTTCCGGAAGAAAAACTGGAAGAGAAAATGAAATAAATTTCTTTTAAAAGCGGCAGTCTAGTAGGTAGTACGTTAACTTATTGAACTTGAGGCCACAGTTCAAACCCCAGGTTAGATATCTCCAACATAATGAAAAAATACAGGCAAAAACTCTGAGAGTAAATAAAAAAATTGCCATGAAAAAGTTTCTAAAATATATGTCGTTCGGTGTCGACTTTAAATTGTAGGTCCTGCCACTCATGTATTAAAGTTAACACGCATAATATAAGCGATGTGAGAAGCTAGGTTGTAATCCTGACTGAAGGATTATCCACTTATGACTCTGATGATGCTTTGACAATCATTGATAAAGCAATCCAAATCCAATCGTTGATGCCACTACACCAGTTGTGGCCATTTTGGACATCCGGAGATGGAATCAAATTTGATTGATAGTCGTTAGGCAATTCGAACACTTTAACTAGCCAAACTGGTGGCTAAAATAGCAGTCTCAGTTCCAATCTGAGAGGTATCTTCTCCAAGTTGCTTTGATTACTGAAACCAATATAAATGAAAATACAAATAAAGGAAATATAAAATGGGTTCAGAGACTGAAAATCTTTCAATTGCCCGACATAATCTTTTTACATGACATGTGTTTTTTAATGACATTATAAGCTTTGTAAAGGAAACAACTTTACAAATCCACAAAATGATTTTTTTAAACAAATTTGTTTGGAATCAAACGGAGTCAGGAGTTGCATGGAATCTATACACCTTATACGTCAACACAACACCGTACTCTACTGGTTTCCATAGAGTGATACGAAAAGGCGAACGATCTAGAAATGAAAGAATTAGAGATGTTTGAGGAAGAGACGATAGAGGGGATATATATAGCAGCATGGAATTTAACAAACCGTATGAGGCCCAACAAACCAGGTTGTCGAATTTCAAAACTGCTGTGTCCAGTAGTGGACAGTCGGAAAACCAGGCAACAACCTCAGATCAACAAGAGAACAGATCGTACTCTAACAGGGATTCTAACGCAACACTGCGCTATTGGCAGTTTCGCTGACAAGCTCAGTCTGCCCCACCAGGATTACCGGTGAAGCTGCCAGGATGTGGATAAAACGGAATCACAAACAACACCTTTTCTGTTAGTGAATTGCACTTCAAAAACGACATTATCGGGTTTTGGGTAGCAGAACGTTTGAAGATCAGGGCATGGTAATGCACGTGCCACTAAGGGAACTGGCGGGTTTAATCCAGAGCTCAGGGTGGTTCAAACCCAAAAGTAACAGATCATGAGAAGTGGTTTTACCTCACAATGGGTAACACAATGGGGCATATGGGCCACCGAGTGAACTTGCCTATGAATGGTAAGCTACCCACTTGTCACCTTTAGAACCTCTATGAATTTGTTTTATCTGGAATTCAGCATAAGAATTCCAAATTACTTCGAAAATGATTTTCTTGTTCTTTATTAAAACGTTAAAAAATAAGTAAATTATTCTTTACACTTTATATCATTCCCTCCTTTAGATTCTCTATCAATTTTAAAATATTATTCATGTTCTATACTTCCTCCCTTCCCTTCCCTTTATCAACATGATTACACTCTATTCCTTTTTTAATATAATAATTTCACCATCCAAATGGCTTTTTAATAGTCTCCCATGATGGAATTCAAGTGTCATTCGTTTCTTCTTTTTTTTACTGCCCGCTCTGTGTAAATGTCAAAGAACTCTTCGTTTTAAATGCATATATAAAATGCCAATGAGTGCGTCCCTTACTACTCCTTCTCTCATCAATTGAAAATGAACTAAATTTCGTTCAGTTTCTCTTTTTCTAACTTTTTTCGTTTTTTCCTATTTCGCTCATTGAAAATCGTTTGTGTGTGCCAAATTCAAATTCAAACTCTAATCAATTGAGTTTTTGTTATGCTTTTTTCCAACGCTTTTATCGGAACCCATTACGCTCGTTCGTTTGTTCGTGCGTTGACATACTTGGGTTTGGGGAATAGTGAAGAAAAGTGGATGAAATAACTTATTGCTGGTGTAGGTGACTACACTATACTACTCTATACTATACTACACTATGGGTACTAAAGTCATATCGGGTGCGCCATCTACCACTTTAAATTTGAACCATCGGTTATTTCAAATCTGGCAATACTTATGTCATTTTATTCTGTCACAAAAATCAGTATATTATCTCCACCGAACGATATGACTCGATTGCCGCTTGATTGGGATTAATTGGAAATTTATTTCCAAAACAAAGTTGATTGATCGGAAATTGCACAAGAAGGACCAGCAGTGCCCGGTATACGCAAGTTTATTGCTAAAGTGCGGAAACTGATGTCATTATTGGTGTAGCAAGACGTGAGCTTGCTCGTACAGTGCATACACCCGAAAATATGGAAGATGAGGCTGAGAGTGTTCATGAGAATCCATCAACATAAACTCGTAATCGTTCTCAAGAATTAAACATTTCCCGCAACTGTTTACGCCGAAATTTGTGAAAAGATCTCGGTATGACGCCTTACAAAGTTCAATTGGTTCAAGAGTTGAAGCCGTCATTCGCTAGATGGGCCAACGAAGGATGTCGAATTTGCCAAAAAAATCATCTTTTCAGATGAAGCTCACTCTCATTTTGGTGGGTGCATTAATAAGCTAAATTATCGTATTTGGGATTCAGAAAACCCACACTTGGTCCTATAAAAACCTAACTAACAGTTTGGTGCGGCTTGTGGAGCGGAAGCATCATTGGGCCACATTTCTTTGAAAATGAGAACGTCGCAACCATTACGGTCAATGAAGGCATCTATCGCACCATAATAAGCGATTTTTTTGTACCCGCTCTTCATGATATTGATGTGAACGATGTTTGATTTCAACAGCACGGTGCAACTTACCACACATCTCATGCCATAATCGATTTATTCCATCAAACGTTAAATGGCCGTTTAATTAGCTGAAATGGTGATGTCAATTGGCCTCCAAGAAGCTGCGATTTGACTCCGTTGAACTATTTTCTGTAGGGCGCTGTTAAAGAAAATTGTTATGCCTACAAACCAGAGACAATTGCAGATTTGAAGGCCAACATTCGTAATATCATTGCCGAGATACGACCTTATTCACTCGAAAAAGGTAACGAAAATTTGTCCGATCGAATAAGGTACTGCGGGAACAGTCGCGACAGCCATTTGAATGAAATAATATTCCTTTTCTAATCGAAACAATAGTACTTCACAACAAAAACAATAAATTTGGCAAAATTTCAAAGCCTTTTTGTTTTATTGCATTCTTAAATTTAAACTTTTAAATGGTCCACCCTTTACATTTATTGTCATATACAGTAATGAGCATTCGTTCTTATTTTTCAAACATTATCCCGTCAGCTAGATGCACTTGTATAGCGTGCACTTCTTAAGAATATTAATTTTTCCCCAACTTTTATTTGCCAATGATTTGTTTCGATACGTTTTTAATTCCGAGCAAATCATTAGAAAGCTGAAAGGTATGCTCATTTTAATTGACTGCAATCGACCAACTTTTAAGTGATTTTGTTTTTTAAGCAATTCAGGCAGTCATTCGATTACAAATTATGGCCTACAATTTCATAAAAACAAACAACAATTAATCATTCCGAGAGAGAGGGAAAACTTGTGGCCACAATTAATTTATAAAACAATTGATCAAACAATTAATCAAATGCTTGTCATTTTAATTGAATTAAATTTTACCATTGACAATTTAGTTGGCATTATTAAAACAAGGGTTTTTTAAAAAAATTCTGAAAACGAACAAACAAATCCAACAAATTATTGAATTTACGTTTGAAAGGCTTACGCATAAATGTACGTCACGTGGATTTAACAAACAAATATTTGTTGTATCGCATGCATGAACTAAGTAGAAAACTGTAGAGAGAAGAACAACGAAAATATTGTTAAACAGTATGCATGCATGCATTGATGATGAGTGCGAGCAAAGCCATAAAAACTCTCAAATATTGCTGTCATACATATAAATGATTACGCGAGTATACAAGTGTGCGTTTTTATTTATGCTTGCAGTTATTGTCTCCGTGTATACATGGCCTATGCTCATGAGTACATGTGTACAATTTGTAAAGTCAATGTATTTGTAAAAACATTTTGTAGTTATTTGTTGCAAGCATATGTAAATATTAAGGAGGAACAGATTCTGCAAAGTATGATAATAAAGGGACTTAATTTTGATACACTTTAATTCACTAAATTTTAACACATTGATGGTGTTCATACACTTCTTGGGGCTTTGTTCGACCTTTTTTTTTACAGAAAAATTTATTTAAAAAAATATTACATGTTAAAGAGGACATTTGATTGCACATAAATTTTTTTCTGGTGGTATGACAGCCTAAAGGGGGTCAACTCAAAATCTGGCGACCATGATTTGAGGAGTTCGAAGTGTTTGTGAAAAAAAATTTAAATGATTTCCTATAAAATATGTATGTTACTGGCTATAGCCTGAACTAGAATATATGAAAATGCCATAAGATAACAAAATGGCGGCGTTTTGAATGGTTTTTCCTGTTTTTGCCAATCATAATTGTTTAATAATGAAGTCGTCATAGTCGCTCACTACCTACTAGGAGTTGGCTTATTAGGCATGAGACTTCGATTCAAACCCCACGTCAGACATCAAAACGAAATAATCCTTCGGCGACTTAGGTTAGGTTAGGTTAGAGGACGTGTACTTATCAATTAAGACAAGTACAGTACCCGGAGGCCGAATTGGCCCATTGTACAACGTCCTTAAAGAGAGAAGGATAATAGAGGGAATAGGATATAAAGGAGAGGATGTAGGAAAGGGGATAATGGGAAGCAGAGGAATTACACAGACCGGACACAACAAGAGGGGAGAACGCGACTACATTGATGAAGCCCTAGTACCTCTCAACCAAACTATGCCACTAATGAATCTTTGGAGAGCCTTGATGTCGGCTCTCTCGACACAAAATTCAAGCTTTCAAAAAAGGCCCTGCCAAGGGTACTCAACCTCAACCTACACAGGACTGGGCAGTTACAGAGGAGGTGTTCGGTAGTCTCTAACTCCTCATTATCTCAACATGTCCTGCAATAGTCCAGTCCGTCAGCGACCTAATCTCGCAGTGTCCCATGATAAAACCGACAACCAACCTTAAGCTGGCCTTATCCAAGCCCAGCAGACAACCTGTTCCCTTACTGTCCACAGAAGGCCATAGACATGTAGAAACAAAACAACCCGATCCATTCCCCCAACGCCTCTGCTCTTCCTCCCTGACCCATGCATGATTCGGCGACTTCCTTTCAACAGATTTCAGGCAAAAACTCTGAGACTAAATAAAATTTCCATGAACAGCATCTTAAAAGTTTCTCATTCGCTATCGACTTTAAACTGAAGATCCCCCGCCACTTAAGTATAAAATTAACACACACAACGTAAATGGTGTGAGAAGCTAGGTCGTAATCCTGACTGCAGGGTTGTAATGACCAATTAAGTATGTCTGTATATTCTGTTACTACAGAGAATTCATACATTTCCTTTGAAAAGACAACACTGATCCTATCCAGCTCCTACCATGATTTAAGCAAAATTGGCAAAAATCTATGAATAATCCTTTGTGTTGCCCGATTTTCCATATATAAACCCGAGTTGATTGTTTCCAATTTCGAAATCTGAAGAAGTTCACCCCGTTGAATAAGTGTTGACATCAGTGATGAAATTATTTCACAAACAAGTTTTTTTTAATGACTTCGACAGCCCTTGTTTTTTAAAGGTAAAGGAGAGATAAGTTTATAAAGCTCAAATAGGACTTCTGAGCAAATAATATGATTTTTATTTATTTATTAATTACAATACAGTTACAAATTATATTCTAATTATATGCGAGCGGAGTAACTTGGCCATATGCTCGGTGTAGTGTCACAAAATAGAGTCTCTGGTGGGAATCGAACCCACGACCCTCACGCTAATAGTCTAGCACACTACCCACGACTACCAGGACACCCAATGTGGTTTTTGTTTTTATCTAAAAACCTGTGTTTCTTTCAAAAAGTCAAATAACTGCTGACTCACCCCCGTGGTTGCGTTAGAAAGGCCAAATCGAGGAAGCCCTGTCATCGATTGGTGGGACCAATTGGCGTAGGCGCTTAAGAAACAGAGACGCCAGGAATAATGTGTTACAGCAGGCCGAAACCCGTTAATCAGGTTGTTAATGGGCAATTAAGTAAGTAAATAAGTAAGTCTTACATCCAATAGGCTTCAAGTAACAGAAGTATATTGTTAATTGCCTCTCTACAAAAAGTTATTTGGCTGTTTACTGTCTTTGAGTTGTTATGCCAGTATCGCATAAGCATTTGCGGAGATAGATTTTTGAATTCGATATAAATCTTTACTCCTTTGGGTATATCCAGCATCCTTTACTATGCAAGAGCCTTTGTCTCACGGTACTTTTTTGCCAGATAATGATTTATGGTCCTTATACGAGCAGTTTTCATGTGAACACTCCCTAAGTTACCAAGTATCGTCTGAAATTCAGATTTTCCAACCAGGATATGCATTCCATTGCAATATGGTTCCTTTAAAACTGAAAAACTGTTTTAAACGGAAAATAGAAATTATTTCTATGCTACAAGCGTAACCATTTAAAAATATGTTCTACCACTCTCTTTCCCACGCTTTCCTGGCTTAAAAAACAAACACAATGTAAAATACATAACATTTACAGCGACATCTGAAGCAACATTGTTAGTAGCAACATCAGTTACAACAACTACAATAACAGTGTTATTGTGTCATTTTTAATTGCATGATAATATTCGACTAAAACTCCTGAGCGTTTCCTGGTTTATTAGAGATTTTATTGTTGTTGTCAGTTTCCGGTGTTTTGTTTTTACATTTTTATGGCTTTAGCACGGTTGAATAAAAATTTCATTGTCTAGATTATTTAGAAATGTATGAGGGTTTGTAAAAAAGCCAAATAGACAGAGGCAGAGTGAGAAGAAGAGAGAGAAAGTATTTTATTTAGTGGTTTATTTACGAAGCCAAATAACAAATGAATATTGTATTCTAACACAAACCCACATACATAAATACTTTTAAGGGGTTAGTAGACTTCCTAAGGGTCTTTGTTCAATATTTTTTAAATCTGAATTTTTTTTAAACAGATTAGTCTTTTTATATGTTAAAGAGGGTGCCTTGGTAGTCTAGTGGGTAGTGTGCTAGACTATTAGCGTGAGGATCGTGGGTTCAGAGACTCTTTTCTGTGACACTACACCATATGGTCAAGTTATTTCGCTCGTATACGATTAGAATATAATTTGTAATTGCATTGTAATTAATAAATATGTTTATAAAAAATTTTGTTTTTATTTACGTTAAATTCCGGCTGCGGTAGGACAGCCTGAATAAGTCCATCTTAAAATCTGGCGATCATTATTTGAGGAGTTAGGAGTGTGTTGAAGTTAAATCGAAATGGATTCTTATGAAATATGTTACTGGCTATAGCCTGAACATACATACATAACATAATTGACCATTACAACCCTTCCGTCAGGATTACGACCTAACGTCTCACATTACTTATGTTGCGAATGTTAATTTTAGAGGCGGGACCTACAGTTTAAAGTCGAATGCGACAGATTTTTGGGAAACTTTTCTTTGCAATTTTATTTATTCACAGAGATTTTGCTAAAATATTGCTGATATAAAGTCGGCGTAGAATTATTTTTTATATTTCGTTATTGTGTGAGCTATCTGAGCTGGGCTTTTTGCCAAAAATCTATTGTGAGTAAGTCGCCTAAGAAATATTTTTTCATATTTTCGTTTTGATATCTGACCTGGGGTTTGAACCGTGGCCTTATGTCTAATAAGCCAACAGACTACCAACTAGACTACAACGACTTCAGGATATTTTCAAATGGTCATAACATTAACAAAATGGCTGCGTTTTAAATTTTTTTCTTAACGACTTCCAACAATATCCTAGACCGGGCAAAAACTACTCGTCTTAGGAAAATTGTCTCAAAATTTTAGTTAAATCTTGGGCGAAAAAATCAATTCGAGAAAAACGAGTTTAAGGTTCGTACGCATAGACTCGTTTCAGTATTTTCCATTTTTCTCTCTTTTTTCGTATTGTTTGAGTTAAAAGAAGATTTCTATCTTAATTCTGTAGCTCTACAGTAACTAAAACTGTGAAAAATATAAATTTTTGAAAATTAGCAAGTCTACTAACCCCTTAAACGAAGCAACACTCGAGGTTTTCAAAATAAGTACACCAACATTATAAAGACAGTGTTAAAGAAATAGGAATATTTTACTAAACCTGTACTGTTATTTCAGGCTACGTTACAGTTGATTTATTCTATTAAAATATATTTTTGTGTATCATCACTACGCTAACAGTGGTGGTAATACAATAGCAACATAGCGTTCAACATTTTCTTAAATCTTTATACGCATTATATTCATGCATTAAACAGAAGTATATTTTAAAGAAATTATGATAAAACGAACAGGTTTCTTTCGGTGAAAATAAATAAAAAGGAATCAAAGAAATAACAGAGAGATTTGCATTGCAGCAAACGAATGCTAAGTTTTCTGAATTTTATCCCAAATTTCTGGCTTATTTTCAGGGTGATTGATGGAAAGATTTTTTATTATTAAGGACAGCAAAAAAAGATTATCAACAGTGTTTAGCTTCGGTGACTAAGAAGGCTACAACATTTGATTTTCCTAATATCACAATTTTATAGTTTACACGGAATGCTTTGGAATCATTACCTTCCATAAATTGCAACCTGAAAAGAAGCACATTGCTTTATAGGGAATGCAATTGTTTGTTTAGGTTTAGGCTACCACTCCAGGCTATGTAATTGAAAATTAGTGCCACTTTGATGCCACCAAAGTATTGTATATTACTTGGTATTTAAATAGGGAGTGCTGTCCGGTTTGATCTTTTCTAGTCTAGATAAAGTCGCCGTAATCTAGTATGTACATTTGTTTTTAGAAATATATTTAAAAAAGAGTTCTTATAGGAAGAACAGAAACAACTGAGAAAATCGTAGTCCAATCTACTACACGTAATTTGAGCTCTTTTTGAATTTCAAAATGAAAAATGTTTTCACGTTTGAGAGAACGTAATATGGTAAGTCTAGTGGATAGTGTGTTGGCTTATTAGACGTCAGCCCGTGCTTCAATCTGATACCTCGAACGAAACGAAATATGAAACAAATATTTCTGCGGCGACTTCCTCTCAGCAAGCTTCTGGCAAAAACTCTCAAAGTAAATAAAATTGCCGTGAAAATTTTCTCAAAATCTGTCGTTCGTAGTCAAATTTAAACTGTAAGTCCCGCCCCTTGTTGAAAACATTAACATACACAGCATAGGTGATGTGAGAAGCCAGGTCGTAATCCTAACTAAAGGATTGTATTGGCCAATTAAGGAAGTAAGTGTCAACGATTTATGTCTACTTTTCTCTTTAATTGAATAGAATTATGTGGCGCAACAAATTCTAGTTCTTATCCTTGCCAATTATTTTTGAAAGATTTCAATCATATTTTATATTTCAATTTAAGCAAAATTAATGAAAGTGTCCCTATTAATTCTTTCACTATGAAGCACTATGTTAATAAAAAAAAAACCATGAAATTTCATTATAAATGAAACCGTTTTGCAAGATTTTCATCAATGTCAACTCAGTTCACAAAATTTTATAACATGTTGTTAAGAAAAAAAAGGGGAATTGTGCCTATTATATCTCTCTGCACTGTATTTTGTTTATCATTTTTATTTATTTTCTCCTCATTCCATTCTTTAAATTTTTCTAGTCCTTTTTATCATTCGAAATGATAAAAAGAGCGAAAAAGAGTTGAAGTTATTTTATTTAAACTTTTTCTGTGTCTTTCTCTGCTCTTCTTTTTATTATGGCTGCTACCACGTGTATCTGGATATTGTCTGTCTAAGCTAAACTACAAATGTTTGCTTGTTTTCTAGTTTTTACATGGTATGAGTGTGCATGTATTTTTTCATATTTGTGTGTGTTTATAGAAGTTGTTTAGCGTATAGTTATTATTGCATGTATATGTCAGGTTTTTTATTCTGATATTTTTATTTGCATGATAAGCCACCGTTTTGTTGTGTCGTCAACACATTTTTCACTTCCGGCAAAAAGAAGAAAACAAAATATTTACAAGAAAACTTTTTTACAATTACATGAGAGATATTACATGTGTACATGACAATAAAAATGATGTAAAAAGTGGAACTAATAACCATTTATTTTTGCTAATTTATTTCGACCTGACTGCCCTCTCTTTTGTACCTTTTATGCAACTTGATGGCATAGCCTTCGTTTGGAAGATACCTGCAAGTTTTCCCATGGGCTCAAAATATTTCATTAAGGGACCAAAAACTCTTGTTACTGGTCCATTATCTGCACTTGACATATCTTATAGCTAGCATCTTCCAAATTGCTCCATTCATTTTTGTTATTAAGTCTTGATGCAAAGTATCTCTCAAAATTATAGAGTCTACGGGTTCTGTCCCACGGACGGCTTAGTACAGATTTGTCAGCCAAGCGATTCCTTAGGTCCCGAAATCTACAAATAAATTTCACATTATACATGTCTGCCATCAACTTGCTATTGCCTTCAGTACCATGTACAGTGGACTGAAGCATAATATAGCCCTCAACGCAGATGTTATATCAAAATCCGCTAGCTTCTGTATTCTACTTACTTTGAAATATTTAAAATTTTTTCGTGCTGTTCAGACAATTATCCCATGAATCATTTTTGATCAGATCAGGTTGTATGTCCAGTTCATAAATCCTTTGCTGCATCCCCAGTATTTTTCTGCTTGTCTTCTGCATACCATTACAGTACATCTGACCTTCTAGAGACGCCTTCTACATGAGCCCTCCATATCAACTTATTATCCAGTCGGCTTCCCTAAATTGTGACGACCCTTATAATCCTGCGTATGTTTAAAAAAATCGAGTGCATAGGCTTCCAATTTTCTTGGATGGGCAGCCACCTCTACCTATAACTCTCCGACCAATTGATTCATTTATGATCTCGTGAGGATTATTATCAAATGCACCCTCTGCATCAAGAAATATACATATGGTTTAGCTCCTTCACATTCAAGGACTTCTGAAGGTTTTCCATTAAATCTACAAGAGCTGACTCAGTAGATTTGTCTGCCGTATAAGGAGATCTAAAATATCCCACCTTATATAGTTGATCCAATACCCTATCAGCTTTCTTTATCTATAATTAGAATTATAATGTTTGTTGAAGTCGTATGTAATGTGTTTTGAAGTAGACGCAAAGCCAGGGTTCAAGCCTTAGGCCAGACATCAAAGACAAAATACAAAAAATATTTCTTTGGCGATTTCTGGCAAAAACTCTGAGAGTAAATAAAATTGCCATGAAAAATTTTCTCAAAAAATCTGTCGTTCGGAGTCGAATTTAAACTGTAGGTCCCCACCACTCATGTATCCAAATTAACACACACAACGTAAGTGGTGTGAGAAACTAGGACGTTGTACAATGGATAAATTCGACCTCCGGGTGCTGTACTTGTCTTAATTGACAAGTACACGTCCTCTAACCTAACCTAACCTAACCTATTGAGTTCTACTCCTATGAAGTATCGAATCTGATAGACATGGCTTTATGCACCATACGCATTTGGTTCCTCTTTTCCAAAGAATATTATTTATAAGACAGAACTAACATTGTGGAAATGTTCATAAAGTTAAAGATCTTAAAGAATTATTAGGCAATATCGTACCGGAGTCTGTACTTTCAATGGACAACAATATCCTTACGTTTCATATTAGTTATATCACATTGTTTGTTTTATGTTTTATTGACACTCACATCACATTCATTTAATTTTTTTTAATATTCTCAAACGAGATCAAAATGTTCACATCGATAGATGGTTAACAGTATGTATGAGTAATATTTCTCTACAGCATATTTAATATATAATACTCATACGTCATCGTGGTCATGAAATTTCTAAACAAATACATATTTACTATAAATAAGTAACACAAGAGAATATTTTATACGACTTTCGATTTGTTTTCACAATAATAAGGACACAATTAAAATAGACTACGAGGTATTTGAATTTTGAAAATTAAAAATCAGTCTTAAATTTAAAATCATGTTCAAAACCGCACAAAGTTTTGAAAAAGTGTTGTTGTAATCAATTTTAATGTTATATGCGCATTCGCTGATATTATTAGACAGCACAATACCGTGTTTTTAGAATATATACCGGAGTATTGGAATTTGGATCGAAGTTAGTGTCGATTAAATTGGCGTATTCTACAGATTGTCTGCAATTAATGGCTACTATTCCATAGTCATAAGGACGGAAAAGGGTATAGCAAATGTTCAGTTTCGGTGACGACGAGTGAACCAACGACGAATTGTGGTTAGCTAATTTTAGCCTATTATGTTTAATACATAGGTAAAGTTAATGCAAATCATGTCCATTGTGCAACCATAAAGTGTTTAAAATTTAACTGGTCCCTGTAGCATTGGTATTACTGCACCATTTTCCCTTTACAAAGGATTGATTTTGAAGTGAAATTATTTGTTCACCCCTCTTCGTACGTTCTTAATAATTAGTAATTGTACACATGAAAGTCGCCGTAGTCTAGTAGGTAATGTGTTGGCTTATTAGACGTAAAGCCAGGGTTCGAGCCCCAGGCCAGACATCAAAATAAAATACAAAATGTATTTCTTCGGCGACTTTCTCTCAGCAGATTTCTGTCAAAAACTCTGAGAGTAAATAAAATAGCCATGAAAAGTTTCTCAAAAAAAATCTGTCGTTCGGAGTCGACTTTAAAAACTGTTGGTTCCACCACT
The DNA here is from genome assembly GCA_936449025.2 of Sarcophaga subvicina. Classification (NCBI taxonomy): domain Eukaryota; kingdom Metazoa; phylum Arthropoda; class Insecta; order Diptera; family Sarcophagidae; genus Sarcophaga; species Sarcophaga subvicina. Next base: position 31,037,749 of record OW388084.2, read on the forward strand.
CATGTATAAAATTAGCACACTCAACATAAGTTGTGTGAGGAACTAGGTCGTAATCCTGACTGAAGGGTTGTAATGACCAATTATGTATGTATGTATGTATATAATTGTACACATTGACTGTTTTGCTATCTTCGCTAGAGATTTACGATATTATATTATCGTTGATGTGAAACACCCTCTCTAGCGATCTAATAGCGGTTTTATTATCAATCAATGAGTATGTGCCCAAATATACTCTACGACAAAAATTCTTTTAGCAACGGTCTTTATATGCATTATTTGGACTTGAGTTGCGCCAAGTTTCACTTCCATACAACAGAGTTAATTTTACGCAGGCGTTGAATATTCTAAACTTGGTTCGTTTGGATATTTGTGAACTTCTCCATTCTGATTGTAAGCAGACTCACTTTATTGACTCTGTTGTTTAAGTCTGCTTCCATTTCCTGTAGCTATACTGCCTAGATAGCAGAAGCTATCTATGTATTCAACTAGTTGGCGTTGTAGCATGATGTTGTCGGTGTTTACGTTGCTAATTCTCAAGGCTTTGGCTTTCTTGAAATTAATCTCAAATACAACATTATGCCCTAGAGTTGCTAAATCCTCTTGCTTTGTTTGCATGTTACAGACTTTGTGCGAGAGTAGACACATATCATCCGCTTAAACCAAATTATCGAGTTGGCGTGTAAGACTCCATGTGTTTCCTCTTTTTTCTGAACAGACTTCGCTCATCCAGCACGATAGTGAATAACTGAGGTGATATGGGAGCCCTTGTTTTACTCCAATATTTGTGAGAAATGGTTAACTTATATTGTCTTTGTGAAGGACTGAGAGTTTTGCATGCTCGTACATAGCTCTGATGATTCATATTATCTTCTAGGGTACTCCGTTTATTCTCCATGCTTTCCATGTGGCAGTTGGTCTGATGCTATCAAAGGCTTTCTTGAAGTGTACGAACAATAAGTACACGGGAGTATGCTGTTTAAGAGATTGTTGTATGATAATGCGTAGACCGTTGGCTTGGTTTGACCGGAAACTTGCCTGTTCGCCTTGTAGGTTTTCTTTTGTCTAGCTACGAAGCCTCTCCTGTATGATAATTCCAGTATATTGTACGTGGTGCTAACTAGAGTAATTTCTCTCTAGCTGTGGCAACCTCTCAAGTTGCCACTTTTCGATGACTTAATGAGGATGCCTTTCTTCCACGTTGGAGGTGGCCTTTCTTCTTCTAAGAGACTGATGTGATGTGGGGCTGTAGATGGTTCGATGGCTTCGATTTCTATTTCTGCTGGTATCTTAACTTCCCAATGTCCTCTTTTATTTCCCTTTTACTGGGCAGAGTTGTTTTATATTCGTAACATGTTTTTTGCAGGGTTGTTGTTTCCAATTTCGTTTTGTTTGGTCGTTTTGTAGTTCAATCTCCTGACGAAGGGACTGAAAATAATTTACTGACTTTAAAAATAACTGCATGGATGGTAAAAATCTTTTTCCTTTAACAATCTTATGCTTCTTGTTCTTACCATTAAGTTGCACTGTTACCTTCACCAAATAAACTCACTCTGACAAGAGGTTAGAGAACTCTCGTGAGGTAATTGAAAAAAATCTACTATCCCTTTTGTGGCATCTTGGTTTTCTTTAAGTCAGCGCTATCATTATAACACTTGTAATCAAGGAAACTATACTTTCATACCACATATACCCGCATATTTGTTTCATTTTCTAAAAACTTTTTCTTGTTCTTTACGTTATACTTCTCGGCTGTTTGATGCAAACACCAACAACAGCTTTTAAACTAATTGCAGTGGCAGCACTTTAAAGCCAAAATGTTACATGACGCAACCCAACATTAAACGAAAACTGCAGCTCCGTTTTACTCGAACTTCTTTTTAATTTTCTTGCTAAAAATGGATGGAAATGGAAATCTCTTTGCATAAACGCTTGTGTATTAGTGTCAATCAGTGTGTGCGTGCATGAGTGAGTGTTAAAGTGCTGTGGCGTGTAAAGGATATTTTAATGAAACGGTGTCAAGTGGGTTCCGTTTCATTTGTTGTGTGAGTCGTAAGAAAATGAAAGAAAGAAGAAAAAAAGACTGGCATATGAAAGATAAAAAGTCTCTAAGCCAAGCTTAGACACACACACAGTTACGCATACATACATACTCATAAATAGTTACGTAACCGAGTGCAGGCTTGGTTTTAATGTTGTCTCAGGTTTTTGTTAACAACTTTGGAAGTTTTTTTATTTTTTTTTTGCTTTCTATTGATCTCTTGGCTATTAAAAGGAAGTGAAAGTGCTTTTGACATGATAATGAGGACCCATTTAGTATATTAGCAGCTTGAAAAGTGATTGAAATGGATTAAAGCATCATTTCTACAAGAAATCTTTATGTCTTTTAACATTTTCTTTTGAAAATTATTTCTAAAAAACATACATACACACACATAATTGGTAATTACATACCTTTAGTCAGGATTACAACCTAGCTTAATACACCACTTATGTTGTGTGTGTTAATTTTATACATGAATGGCGGGTCCTACAGTTTAAAATCAACTCCGAATGATAGATTTTTGAAAGACTTTTTCATGGCAATTTTCTATATACTCTCAGAGTTTTTGACAGAAATCTGCTGAGAGGCAGTCGTCGAAGAAATATTTTTTTTATATTTCGTTTTTGTTTAACCCGGGGCTTGAACTATGGCCTCACGTCTCATAAGCCAACATACCAGCTATTAGAGTACGGAGACCACATTATATCCGATCGAAGTTAGTTTTTGTGTGAAGGAAGGCCTTTGCAAGTTTCAAGATATGGTGTGTGCGCTGGATTCCGCGGCATTGGCATTATTGCGGCGTTTGTGGTAATAAGATTGCCGGGAAGATAAGTATGAGCAAAGAAATGCATAGAACTAGTGAAGGTGTCAGTTAGACATCCATCCAGGACATTTGTTCTCTCTAATAGGTCAAGCAATTAGACGGAGAATGTATACTTCAGGGTAAAATGAAAGAGATTACAGAATCTCCAGGCTATTACGACTCAATCTCAATCGTTTCAGAACCCGATCATTACTAAATATGGGTAGAAAGTAGTAGATTTTTAAGTTAGGGCATTATGCTGTGAAGGGGCATGATTAACTGGTCGGGATTTAAATTCTGTTAGGATTTCTTATTTGAAAAATTGGCTTTTGAGCTGATTCAGTACTTCTTCTCCTCTTAAATCTTGCTCCTTCTATCTCTTCGTAATTTTTTCATCGGTTTTCTGTCAAACCTTGTTCAGATTTTTTTTCTCGTTGGTCCATTCTGATTTCTAGGTGGAGATATATTTTTCACTTACCAACGCAAACTGACCTAATCTGGGATGCCTGGTTTCCTCCTGGTTGTCATGCCAATTTTATTTACTTTCAGAATTCTTCAAAACTAAAAACAAAAACTATATAAGGAGCTTATTTTAATTACAATAAATGTGAGCCTCTTATATATTTTTAAATATAAATTCAAAAGAAGCCATACAGACTAAAGGTACTCTAAAACCGAGATTGTTTTCAGTTTTATTTTGAATCCTGAACTCCTATTTTTATAGACTTTTAAGCTGCAAAAAATTTAGGTAATTACACAACAGCAGTGTTTCCAAACCGTTTAAATATGTAACAACCACGAAACAAATCTAAAGTGAAAATAGCACTTGAAATTTACTGACTTTTTCATGTGAAAAACATGTTCAAGTGGATACTTTCTCTCAAAGCCGCAATTTTTGCAAATATTTTACACGAAGGCAAAGTAATTAGTATGATGGTGATGACACTCGCGTATGTACTACAGATCTTATACAGTCTCAAAGTAAAACACTTACGTGTCATATATTTTAAATGTCAAAAAAGAAAATGTATTTTTAGTTTATGCTGCATCATAAGAAATTGCATGTTAATGACCAGAAATTCTTTTTCTTTTATTTAGAATACCTACGTGCCACATTGTTACTGGAAATGTAAATTTGGAAGTTTTTCTCAAAAAAGCTTAAAAATTTAATCATTTTTCCTAGGCAAAGCAATCAACAATGCAATTACTTGCCATCGTTGAAGTGGCAAAGACGTGTAAGTACCTGTTTGTGCATAAAAAATCCTTTTTATTTTGCAAAATTAGAAGCAGAAACAGAGAGAGAGAGAGAGAGAGAGAGAGGCAAAGAGTTCTTAGGCGTTGAACTAGGTAGTAAGGATGATGATGAAATTTACATGAAAGTATATGCATTTTATAGAAAATTTGTTCAGTAAATTCAAAGATTTGAACCATTTGTTATTCATTTGAGAATGCAGAATTATAATATTTGTTTTTAAAAATTTATTTAAAAATGAGTTTTTAAAGGAAGAACAGTAACAACTAAGCAAATCGTAGTCCTTTTGTACTGCTAGTAATTGAAGCTAATTTTGTTTCTCAAAACTTTTCAAAAGTTTTCACGTTTAAGGGAATATAATATTGTAATTCTAGTAGGTAGTGTGTTGGCTGATTAGACGTGAAACTACGAGTCAAACCCCAGTTCAGACATCTCCAACAAAAGGAAATATGAACAAATATTTATTGAGCAACTGTCTCTCAGCATATTTCTGGCAAGAACTATGAGAGTAAATAAAATTACCATGAAAAAGTTTCTCACAAAAATCAGTCGTTCGGGGTCGACTATAAACTGTAGATCCCGCCACACATGTATCAAATTAACACACAAACTATTAGTGATGTATGAAGCTAGATCGTAATCCTGACTGGAAGGGTTGTAATGACCATTTTTTATATGTATGTATGTCAATTTTCTCTTTATCCCATATCCTATGACTAAGCAGAGTGGCATAAATACGTACCGTGATCCCTATTCAGTATTTTGAATTGAATAAAAATTCTCTGCGATTGGTAGTTTTGTTATTCTGCATATCGATTCCACACAATTTCTTTCGATTGTATATATCCTGCATTGCGTGGTTAAGGTATAATAGTACATACACTTGCAGTTTGGGTTTCAATCAGAGAGAAGGTGAAAATCACCTAAAAAAGTTAAACGGCTTTAAACCCCCTCACAATAAGCTACTCAAAAAGTGTCTGATCCTTTTGAAATAAATAAAATCTACAACTAATCATAACTAAACCAAGCAAAGCCACCTCTTGCGAAGGAGTAGGACAATAAGCAAACTTCTTTGCAAAGTTATTCAATGCAACAACTTAAAGGCCAACATAGGAAGATTTTTTTTTTGAACATACCAGGACTTGCTACAGTAGGTAAGACGCTTGCTTAAGTGAAGCACTTGGTCACTAAAACTGATATAAAGATACGAACAAAGATATTGGGAAATATAATTTAGGACAGCTGTAAACACAACGCAAGTGGTGTGAGAAGCTTGGTCGTAATCCTGATTGAAGGTCTGTAACGACCCCATAAAGGAACAAAGAGGAAAAAGGTACGTACACAAATTGTAGACAACTTTTCAGCAAATATATGACGTGAGTGACACGGGAAAAAGATGAAAATCTTTTGCGAATTGACAGTGCAATCAACCATATTGAGACGAATTGTTTCAACTAACATTAAACCTATTAAAAGAACAGCGAAGCACCAAAATATTGCCCTTCGTCTACAACTATAGTATAAGTTACAACAAAATCTAATAAAAAGATATTCTATTTTAGAAACTCAATATATTTCCAGATTATGGCACTTGCCATTCCATTTATATTTTCGTTTTAACAAAACATATTACATACCAATACTTCTATTCAATTTGTGTGAGTCCATATAGAATTTGCCTTTAAAATTGAAAATTAAATCCAATTATAATGTGTAGCATTTGTTGCAAGTGTTGCAAATATTGATCGCTTTCAGTCGTATGGACATAATAATCATTTGCTGCTGCTACTGCTGTAGCCACAACATAATGGTAGAGAATTCTATCTGTTTATGGTTACAAAGGCTACCAGTAGTTTTATGTAGCTGTATCGAGGGTTGTCCCAAAAATAGACGTCGATTGTGGTCAGTTATAGCGCACTATACATATACACATAATTGGTCATCCTTCAGTCAGGATTACGACCTAGCTTCCCACTTCACTTATGTAGTGTGTCTTAATTTTATATATGAGTGGCGGGACCAACAGTTTAAATCCGACTACGAACGACGGATTTTTTGAGAAACTTTTCATGCCAGTGTTTTTTGCCAGAAATCTGCTGAGAGGAAGTCACCAAAGAAAGGTTAGGTTAGGTTAGAGGACGTGTACTTGTCAATTAAGATTAAGTACCCGGAGGTCGAATTGACCCATTGTACAACGTCCTAGTTTCTCACACTACTTATGTTGTGTGTATTAAATTTATACATGAGTGGTGGGACCTACAGTTTAAAGTCGACTCCGAACAACAGATTTTTATTTATTGAGAAACTATTCATGGCAATTTTTATTTACTCTCAGAGTTTTTGCCAGAAATCTACTGAGAGGAAGTCGCCGAAAAAATTTTTTTTTTATTTTGTCTTTGATGCCTGGCATGGGGCTCGAACCCAGGCTTTTGCGTCTAATAAGCCAACACACTACCTACTAGACTACGGCGACTTTCACCAAAGAAAGATATCTATTGATTTTTTATTGTAATTTTTCTTATTAAAAATCAATTCATTTTTCTCTTTTCTCTTATACACTCCGTATTTAATAATGTCATTGTGCAGATCATATAATCCTGCCTCCTTCTACCCTCAATCAAATAATTGCCATATACTGGCTTAATTGTTTACAACTAAAATTAAAAACTTTTATCATTTCCACTTTTAAAACTAATTTAATAAAAAAATACAAACAAAAAATTTAATAAAAATATTGGCAAAATGACCTCCTATAGAAGGATATGCCATTGGCGTGTGTTGCTTCTTCTAACCTCATTTGAAAATGTTTGCTTTGGGAAAATTTGTGCAACATCTGGGTTATTGTGTTCACGTTACTTTACCTATAAAATAAATTTCAGTTTTTCTTTTTTACACCAACACATATTAACAGTTTCAGTTTTTTATTATTAAAATAAGGACATAGGATGGATTGTGCTCACATTGCCTACGCTAAAGTCAAATAAAAACTCAGGGTATTAAATGGTTTTTCATCGTACTTTTTTGTTTTTTATGCTAATAAGGCAAATAAATAAAATAAATTAAAAATTTCAACATAATAGGTAGGGTACGTTATTGAAGTCGCCGTAGTCCAGTAGGTAGGGTGTTGGCTTATTAGAAGCAAAGCCAGGGTTCGAGCCCCAGGCCAGACATAAAAACAAAATACAAAAAGTATTTCTTCGGCGGCTTCCTCTCAGCAGATTTCTGGCAAAAACTCTGAGAGTAAATAAAAATTGCCATGAAACGTTTCTCAAAAGTCTGTCGTTCGGAGTCGACTTTAAACTGTAGGTCCCGCCACTAATGTATAAAATTAACACACACAACATAAGTGGTGTGAGAAACTAGGTCGTAATCCTGACTGAAGGGTTGTAATGATCAATTATGTATGTATGTAATTTGTTTAAAAAAATTAAGATTTAAAAATATTGAGGAAAGACCCTTATACGGTGTTCAGATTTGCACCTTTATTGCGTAAATCGCAATGAACGCCGTTATTGAGCTCAATATTTCTGGTATTAGGCTTATTTGACGTAAGGTCACGGTTCAAACCCGAGGTCAGATATCAAAACGAAAATATGAAAAAATATTTCTTCGATGACTTCCTCACCGCAGTTTTCTGGCTAAAGCTCTGAGAGTAAATAAAAAATTGCCATGAAAAGTTTCTCAAAAATCTGTCGTTCGGATTCAACTTTAAACTGTAGGTCCCCCCACTCATGTATAAAATTAACACACACAGCATAAGTGGTGTGATAAGCTAGGTCGTAAGCCTTGCTGAAGGATTGTAATGATCAATGTATGTATGTATGTAAATAGTAGGTTAAAGAAGAATAACATGATTTTTTATAGCCATTCAAAGCCTTTATGTATACAGAATCTTCTACACTATTACACAATTTCCCTACAATGCTAGAAGGCCATCTGCTCGGTACTCTTTTCTCTGTAATATTTAATATTTCTATTTCAGAGTTTTTGCCAGATATTTGCTGAGAGGAAGTCGCCGAAGAAATACTTTTTTTTACGAACCCGGGCTTTACGCCTAATGAGCCAACACACTACTTACTAGACTACGGCGACTTCCATAACAGTATTGAAATCCAACTACTCTGATTTATTCGTATTCACTACACTATCGATTTAAAAGTACAGGTTACAATGAGTATGAGTACAACGTTGACGTCAAACTCACAACATTCGAAATATGTTTGATTCATACGGCTACTCATTCAGATTCATAAATTTAGAAAAATTCTTATAATACTCATAAATGATTTGAATGACTCGAATTATTCATCAAAATTTACAGTCGTAGTTGCTGTTATACTTGCAAAAAAAAGAAGAAAGAAAAAGGCAAAGACAACAAGCAAAGCAAACACACAACCTTCCTGTGAGTTTTGTAGTGTTCGTACGCGAAACATACTTATTTAGTGATTCCTGTAAATGTTGAGCAAAGGAGAGTCGAAATCAACAACATCATGCGTATTGTTAAGTATGAGTACCATGAGTATTTCAAACTATGAATATGAGTAGTATGAGTATGGTATTAAAATATGTATGAATGCGTATATGTAAGTATCAGAAATTATAAGTATGATTCGAATCTACTCATCTTTTTGAATACTCATTACTGATCTCTGGTATGTATGTATGTATGTATGAATGTGTCATGCACACTTACTTGCCATTGTAACAACCACTTCAACACTTTTACTCATTCAATAAAAAAAATTTTTTTTCTCCACACACTTATCTGGCCCTTTGCTAAGAATATCTTAAAAACATTTAATTTTTTGCTTTGTTTTTCTCCATTTAAATGGAATAATTTGTGTCTGTCGCATTCGGTTTAGTCTAGACGACAGGTCGCAGGTCTTACTATTTTCGTTTATCACAAAAAGAAAAAAATCAATATTTGTCTTCGCAAAGATTTGTTGTCGTTGTCTGAAATAAGCGTTAATAACGGCCACTGGTCACGCGATCCATATTTAAATGTTAAGAAATAAAAGGAAATGAATTTTTTGATGGCTATTTAATACATTTCGGTTTGTAGTAAAACACCGCGTGGCAAAAAGTTATGGAATAACTTTCATTTGCGAGGGCAGATCAATAAGTTCATAATGTTTTGAACTTTCATCAAGCTTTAAGGAGACGAGGTCGGCTTCAGTACCCGTAGAGATATTTAGTACTCTAAGAGCTAGAACAGCGTATATCAGAAGTTGCAAAAATTACAACGACTATATTCTATTCTGTCACAAAATTCAGTATGTTATCTCCACTAAACGTAATGAATCGATTTAGGCTTGAGCAGCATTGAGATTTATCGAACCAACAGAGAAACTGGACGATAATGTCGATTTTGGTTTTTGGTTGAAGTTCATTCTCAATTTGGCGGGTATGCTAATAAGCAAAATTTGCGTATTTAGAGCTCAGAAATTTTGCACGTGGTCTTACAGAAGCCTATGTAACTATGTAAAGAGCAGCGGCATCATTGGCCCATATTTTTTTGAAAATGAAAATAGAGCAACCATTACGGTCAATGTAAACACCTACCGCACCATGCTAACCGATTTTTTTGTACCCGCTCTTCATGGTATTAATGTGAACGTTGTTTGGTTTCAACAGGATGGTGCAACTGGCTACACATCTCATGCCACAATCGAATTCTTGCGTCAAACGTTTGATGGCCGTTTAATTAGTTGAAATGGTGATGTCAATTAGTCACCAAGAAACTGTGATGTGAAACCTCTGAACTGTTTTCTGTGTGTGTTATTCTGACAAACCAGAGACAATTGAGCATTTGAAGACCAATATTCGTAATGCCTTTACTGAGATACGATCCCATATACTCGCAAAAGTGCACCAAAATTGTTTCGACCTAATGAGGTATTGTGAGGCCAGCCGTGGCAGCCATATGAATGAAATAATATTCCATTTCTAGCCGGAGCAATTGTACTTCACAGCAAAAAACTAGATTTGGCAAAAATTGTAAACTGTTTTTGTTTTATTAGATTTTTAAATTTAAACTTTTAAATGATCCACCCTTTAGCAGACAAACTATCCCTAGAGCATTTCTTCCAATATTTTACTCGAACAGTTATCGTATTTAAACTTGAGCCTGTTTTATAACAACAAATGTCACATAATGTTTTGTTATTAAAATATTGAATTCGCCGTGATCTAGTAGGTAGTGTGTTGGCTTAATAGACGTGAGGCCTCGGTTCAAACCCCAGGTCAGGCATCTCCAACGAAACAAAATATGGCAAAATATTTCTTCCGCGACTTCCTCTCAGCAGATTCCTGGCAAAAACTCTGAGAGTAAATAAAATTATCATGTTTCTCAAAATTCTGTCCTTCGGAGTTGATTTTAAACTGTAGGTCCTACCACTCATGTATAAAAATTAAAGCACACAAAATTAGTGGTGTAAAAAACTGACTAAAGAGTTGTAATGACCAATTATGTATATGTATGTATTAAAATAAACAGAACACCAGTAAAGTGCTTATTTAATTGTCCATAAATACTGCCCTCCTTTAACTGTTTAAGATTTGCTCTATAAAAACCACAAACTCTTAAACTAAAAAAAAAAAATAAGAAAGGTAGCCTGCCAAAAAAAAGGTATTAAATGACTTTTTCCACTACCCTCTGCTACAGCACTTGCAAGTAGCCAACCAGGTGATAAGGGTTAATAGGCTACACAATATAAATTTGTCTTGTCATGCCGAGTCAAGTCAGGTCATTTGTAACCAAAGTGGTTGCCAGTGTAAACGAGATTTTAAATAAAAATGAAATAAATTTGACAAAAACCATTGCCTGCGTAGACTCAATTTGTCTTACCCACCTTTTAATGTGGCTTGAAAAAAAATTGAATTCTCTGATAAATTGTTATTTTTGTTAATCAAGTAACGTATGACAGAAAAGAAATCGAACACGTTTTTCTAATTGTTCTCTTTTTACATTTCCATATCTTACTGTGAATTGCAAGGAGTTCAGGTTGTGTGCTCTTATAGCTCTCTTTCTCTCTCTCTCTCTCTCTCTTTTTCTTTGTCTCTTTAATATATTACTAGGAATTGTAGTATTTTTTATTCTGTTGTGTTAAATATCCTCAATTTAATGTTTTTTTAATTAAAATTGCTGCCAATCAGAAGTGAATGAACCGCAAACAAGTATACAGTGGCGATGTTCAAACATGTATATGCACATACACATACATTCAAATATGTATACTCAAATATTTACGTAGTGACGGCGTGTGTCCCGCAGGGCTCTGTACTCGGGCCACTAATATGGAACATTATGTACGATGAAGTACTTCGACTGTGATTGTCGAACGGGACTACGATTGTGGGCTTTGCAGATGACATTGCCATAGTCTCGGTAGCTAAGACAGTAAGGGAAATAGAGGAGAAAACGTACACAGCGATTCGAAATGTTGGAGCATAGCTGGATGAGGCAGGTTTGACACTTGTTGCACATAAAACGGAGGCCGTCTTGATAAGCGGCCGGAAGATAGTGGAGAAAATGAAAGTGGTCGTTTTAGGCACAAGGATCGAATCGAAGAGGGCGATAAAATACCTGGGAGTGATTATCGACGACAGGTTGGGCTTCAAGGAGCACGTGAAATACATCGGTGAAAAAGCATCTGTAACACAGGGAGCATTGGCGAGGATGATGCCAAATATTGGAGGACCAGGTCCGTTTAAAAGGAGAAAAATTTCGGCGGTAGTAACGTCGATAATGCTGTATGCTTGCCCAATATGGTCGGAGGCACTCTCAGTGGGGACGACAATGAGCATACTGTCCTCGGTGTATCGTCTAAGCGCGAATAGATGGATAAGTGGCTTCAGGAAAGTGTCTGATAAATTGGTATTGGCAAAGGCAATACTAATAGGCATATTGGCGGATGAGATGATAAGGATATACCTTCGCCGTCTCGAGAACCCGGGACGAATAGCAGCTATAAAAGCGGAGGAACGAAGGGCTTCCATGCACAAATGGCGGTAACGATGGGAGAGCAGTTTAAAGGGAAGATGGATATTTCGCCTTGTCCCTGTTGTAACCCTTTGGATGAAGAACAAACATTGCGAGCTAAACTACTACGTGACCCAGTTCCTAACTGGTCATGGGTGCTTCAGGAAATACCTGCACAAATTTGAACAAGATACTTCCCCAATATGACCAAACTGTGTAGATGAGGAGGATGATGCGGATCATATACTAACATGCTGCCCCAGATTTAGATGGCCCGGAGAAACGAGTTTAGGACCAAACCGGCTAATGGAAGAGCTGTTGAATTGTAGAATTCTATGGAGTCAATATAGTCAGAGAATGGCTGAAGTTATGCTAGAACTCCAAACACTAGAGGAACGGAGGCGAAATTTGACTTAATGTGATAAAACTTGTAAGATAACCAGCCCTACGCGAAGTAATACCTTACGGCAGTCCCGCAGGGGGAGAGTGGTTGAAGTGTGTAGGGGATGTGTTTAGTACGTAGGCACCAGTGATGGTGAATCGTGTACTCTTTTGTTGGAACAAAAGTGTCTTTCGAAGATTCCCACCTCCGGCTCAAGACAAAAAAAACATATGTATACTCAACAGAACGGAATGTAGAGAATCATAGTGTTTTTTCACAAAAAGAAGCCAGAAATATTCATTTGGTATCACATACTTGACTCATTTAAACTCTCTCTCTCTCTCTATTGAGGCACATACATTTGCAAAAGTCTTAAACACAGTTGATCACATATTTGTATGAAAAAGAATAAAAAAGACTATAACGAAATCATTACGTCATACAAAACTGGAAAGAGAGCAAAACCGCAACACAAAAATTCAAACAACGCTACAAAAGACGATTGTCGTAATTGTTTTCTCTTTTAAATTTTTTTTCTTTTTTTCGTTAATTCACCGCCTTGCACATGTGTTGATGTTCTTCATGACAAATGCTGCTGGCTTCCAAATCATATTAGGAACAAGTTTTGAATTGTTTTTAAAACAATTCATTCATTTTTATAACGGGTGATTTTTTAGCTATTATCTTTTTGGCAACACTGGTTTAAACAGCTCACGCACGTTTCGTGTTTTGTTTCACTATCAAACATCTTCAGTTTGGTCTATAATTTAACCATGAATCGTCTTACAAACGAACAACGCTTGCAAATCATTGAATTTTATTATCAAAATGCGTGCTCTGTTAAGAAAGTCCATTGCGCGCTTCTTCGATTTTATGGTCAGTTTAATCGACCCACTGAAGCGGCTATTCGGGTTATTGTGACTAAATTTCGCACCAAATTTACATTGTTGGACATTAAACCACCACCAACTTACGTAGAGTGCTAACTGAATAAAATATCGCAGCTGTATCGGTGAGTGTTAATGATGACCATCAATTATCGATTCGCAGCAACAACGTGGAAAATTTTGCGGAAGGATTTACGTGTGAAGCCTTTCAAAATACAGCTGGTGCAAGAATTGAAGCCGAACGACCTAACGCAACGCAGAATTTTTGGTGAATGGGCTCTTGGAAAGTTGGCCTAACATCCACTTCTTTATCGAAAAATTGTGTTCAGCGGCGAAGTTAATTTTTGGCTCAATGGATACGTAAATAAGCAGAATTGTCGATTTTGGAGTGAAGGTCAGCCAGAAGCATTGCAAAAACTACCAATGCATCCAGTAAAGGTCACAGTTTGGTGCGTTTTATGGGCTGGTGGCATCATTGGACCGTACTTCGTCAAAGATGCTGCGAATCGTAACGTAACTGTGAATGGTGAGCGCTACCGTGGGATGATCTCCAACATTTTTTTGCCCAAATTGCAAGAGCTTGACTTGCATGACATGCGGTTTCAACAAGACGGTGCCACATGCCACACAGCACGCGTAACAATGGACTTATTGAGAGGCGAGTTCGGTGAACATTTTATTTCACTTTCGGGACCGGTCAATTGGCCGACTAGATCGTGCGATTTAACGACTTTAGACTATTTTTTGTGGGGCTATGTTAAAGCTCATGTCTATAGAGACAATTGACGCATTGGAAGACAATATTGAAGGATTTATTCGTGAGATACCGGCCGAAATGTTGGAAAGAGTATGCCAAAATTGGACTTAGCGGATGGACCATTTGAGGCGCAGTCGCGATTAACATATGCATGAAATAATCTTCAAACATTAAATTATATGGACCGTACTATCGATTCAAATACAGATTTCATGCATTTTTCTGAATTTTATGTGCTTTTTTTTAATTTTCCTATAGCTCTTAAAAAATCACCCGTTAATTTAATCTCAGTGAAGTCGCCGTAGTCTAGTAGGAAGTGTGCTCGCTTATTAGACACGGTTCAAACCCCAGGTCAAACATCTCTCTATAAAAAATACTTCTTCGGCAACTTCCTTTCAACAGATTTCTGGCAAAAACTCTGAGAGTAAATAAAAAATTGCCATGAAAAGTTTTTAAAAAATCTGCTGTTCGGAGTCCACTTTAAACTATAGGTGCCGCCAGTCATGTATAAAATTAACACACACAATATAAATGTTGCGAAAAATCTAGATTGCAATCCTGATGAATTATGTATGAATGTATGTCAATTTTCTCTTTATCCTTCATAGGGTATGGACTAAGCAGAGTGGCATAAATACCCTGATCCCTATTCAGAGATTTGAATTGAATAAAAATTCTCCGTCGATTGGTAATTTTGTTGTTCTGCATATCGATTCCACACAATTTCTTTCGATTGTATATATCCTACATTGCGATGATCGTAGCAAAATTTTTCGAAGCATTTCTGACCAATTGAACTCCTAATTCACTATTCCAAATCATTATATTTCAACACAATTGAACAGTTGTGGGACAATCTTGATCACAATATTCGAAAATTATTGTTGTAAAAACTTGAATAACAGAAAACATCAATACCCTGACAGGAATATGATTAAGTCCTTGTTAATATACGCTTCAGTAGTGTAAGGAATGTGACTGAAATTAAGGTGTGAATGGTGCGAATGGTGTGAGGGTGCGAATAGTGTGATGGTGTGAATGGTTGAGGGTGCGAATGGTGTGAGGGTGTGAAATGTGTGAGGGTGCGAATGGTATAAGGGTGCGAATGGTGTGAGGGTGCGAATGGGGTGAGGATGCGATTGGTGGGAGGGTGCGAAAGGTGTGAGGGAGCGGATGGTGTGAGGGTTCGAATGGTGTGCGGGTGCGAATTGTGTGCGGGTGCGAATGGGGTGAGGGTGCGAATAGTGTGAGGGTATGACTGGTGTGAGGGTGCGAATGGTGTGAGGGACAACAAACACAAAACTGTGTCCTGTTAAAATCTGAAATCTCAGAAAATTTCAAAATCTACTATGAAAACTCGCGCTGTTAAGGGTTCTGGCGATTGATTTAGTTAAAGGGACGTACAAAGCTTTAAAAACAATTTTCATTGTCCGCCCATGTTGTCCTGTTTTCCCACAATATTGATTTTTTTTATCGGATTACAATACCTTTCGAAAATGTATGATTATCTGTTTATTGTAGTTCTTATTTCGTAATATTTTGTAAAAGTGATTAAATATAGGACTTATTTTATCAACTTTTGCTTTATTATTTTATTTTAACGAGGAATTTAATTAATTTATCCTGTTTTTCTTTCCCAATCTTAAATTAATTGTTTCACAGTGTTCTGATAGTAACATAACAGAGCTATGTTAACTGATTTGGTTTGCGTCTGGAAAGATAGATTTTAAAATCTATCTTCACACACATGGTTTATAAGAAACGGGATCGATTACAATTTGATGAGCTTAAAAGGCATGTGCAATGGGGATTGTTTTAAACAGTATGTTACGCAGTATGAAGTAAGCCCCCTTATCATGATCCGTTAGTGGTGGGTTTGGACCACCGCATGAAACAAATCAGTTACCTTAGTGCCATGTTCGCCACCATGCCGAAATCTTCACACGTTATGTTACCCAAAAATCGATTACGTTTGCTCTGAAGTGCAGGGAAATCACATAAAAGTTGTTGTACCGATTCTGTTTCTTCCATATCCTGACAGCTCCTGCAGTAATCCTCTTAGGGCAGGTCGGGTTTGTCATCGAAACCGCCAATAGCACAGGATTCCTTTAGAATTCCAGTTAAAGTGCAAACCGTGCTCCTTTCGAACTCAGGTATTTCCTTGGTCCACGGTTGAGCTCAGCAGTTTTGAAACCGTGTAAAATATTTGATGTTCAAACAAGCGTGGATTTTAAACATCTGAGAGTCAACAATTGTTCTTCCACGAGTGTAATTGTATATTTACGTTAATTCATTTGAGCATTGAGTGAATTACGATGGCTCATATCGTTAATGAATACAAGTTTATATGGATTTAAATCTTAACAAAAAAAAAATAGAGTGGCCATATGGTAAACGATACTTAAAAACTGGTATTAAATGATACATGTAAAGATTACAGGGAGACTTTAAAATATCGAAACCTAAATCTTTTCTGGCATGAATTATTTTTAATTCGCAAAAATTAATTAAGAATTAAGGCGATGATGATCAAGCTAGATTTCTAATTTTCAATACCCAAGCGAAATCGATTTTCTATTACTGGTTAATAGAAAGCGAAGGATAACATCTAGAAAAGTAATATTTCAGGGAAACTATTCGACTATTTTTCAATATTATAACGAAAATAAAAAATCTAGATACTGATGTTTTGCTTTTACATCGTTTAACATTGAAATTATAAACAAAAGCTACAAAAACAAATAAAGACAATGAACTTTTTACAAATTATTGCACTGTTGTTATATTAACAACAAACACCAGCCAAAAAAATAGTAAACAAGTAAGCAAAAATATACCAAAATACACCAGCATAGAAAATGGTAAACAAGTAAAGAACAATACAACAACAAGCACTACAATAATAAATGTAAAAAAATACACAAACAACAATAATGAGCAAATAAGCAACGATGTTTATATTTATAGAGCTCTCGAGATGGCGAAGCCAAGAACATTCGCATTCAAGAACATTCATCAGACTGTTTAGTCTGCCATATAAAGAGCAAGGCAGAGCAGGCGACTGAGTCAGTGAATTTCATTCAGTCTTGTGCGAAGACGCGGTGCTTTTGAAGAGAGTAATCGTGGTTTGAAGATCTTCGTTACAAAGATCTGTCGAACAATTGTCTAGTAATTGTTATTGTTTATGTAAAGGGTGGTAACAGAGGAATAACATACAAAGCATTTGTTGTTGTTTACATCACAGTGGCACACAGAATTGTGCGAGTAATAAAGAATTTTAATTAAAACTAAATATAAATTCATATTTATTTTATTTGCAATCTACGAGTTCATATTTTAAACTTTTTTAAAGGTAAAAACGTAAGAGATTTCCACATGGATTTCAGTTCTTCAAGTCGAGATGTCGGTTTTTTATTGGGCTGTTGGCCGAGCCCAATCGAGCACATGACGAACAGTAATCGCCGTTCTCTAGTAGGTAGTGTGTTGACCTATTAGACGTGAGATCTTTAGGAATTCGTGTGACAATTCAACCTACAAATATGCTACAGCTTACAATGTCTATTAATATGGACGTATAAGTAATATTAGATTTTATTATTAAATATTCATCATACGTTGATGAGGTACAGTTAAATGAAATATATACATACATACAGTGTTGGAAAAAATAATAGAAACGCATCAAAAAAAGCTGTAAAACATCCCCATATCATTAGGAACCCGCCACCATGTTTGACTGTTTTTTTGTGTATTTTGGATCAAACTCTTTATTGGCATGACGACGTACAACATATTTTCCGTCTGATGGAGCACGTTGTTCAAATTTTTGCGACTTTGGTGTTGTCTGGCAAATTGTAACCTTTTTTTGTATATTTTTTTTATTTAAAAGAAGTACTGACCTTGGATTTCGAGCCATAAGTCCAGCCTCTTGGAGCTTGTTTCTTATAGTACAGCTTGTTACTCGAGCATCTAGCATATTTTTAAGCCCATTAAATGACTCAAAAGAGTTTTTCGAAATGACGTACTAAAATTTGATCAAAACGCGTGGACATTTTCCTCTTTCTTCCTCTAGTTTTGTATAGTGAATCACGTTAAATACTTAATGTTTAGAACACTTCATTATTTTGGCTATTTTTCCAAGTGATAAGCCATCAGATTTTAACTTAAGAATAACATTTCTTTCAGCATCAATGGTATGAACATCTCGACCTATTTTTTAAAAGATTTAAAACATCGACTCAACACGAAACTTTTGCAAATGTTCTAAAACAAATTATTTTAACTTAATTTTTACCATTTCTAAATATTTCATGTAAAAAGTTTATTTATTTTAAATTTAAACACGGTTTTAGAAAAGCGTTTCAATTAATTTTTCCAGCCAAATTACGTATTTTTTTTTTACTTTTTCCTGAAAGCAATAAAGTAAACAAATAATAAAATCCCGTTACATTAGCAAGAATTTGACAGTGATTTCCAACAATAAAAGTTTATTATGAAAAAGTATACAATATTTTAATGATGAACTAGTACCCGTTTCTATTATTTTTTCCAACACTGTATGTACATTTGGGTGCAATATTCTCACTATTTAGACGTTAGACCACAGTTGTAACTCAAGGTCAGCCATTTTTTCAACAAAACGAAACATGAAACGAATATTTCTTCACTGACTGCCTCTCAGCAAATTTCTGGCAAAAATTGTATTAAATTAGCACACAACATAAGTGGTGTGTAAGAAACTACGTCGTAATCCTGACGGAAGGTTTGTAATGGCCAATTATGTATGTATGTATGAATGAGAGTTCAACAAGTCAATGTGTGTATCGGTTATTTATGACACTGTTAACCGGCAGAAGTCATTATGGAGTATATGACAGAGATTTTGGCATCTTTACAGAAAGTTATCTAAAGTTATTGATAAAGTGTATACAATGATTATTTGGATTATAAAATAGCAGGCATATCTAAACGAGATTTCCATTCTTGTCATGCTGCAAAAATTTTGAAGTATTGTGGAAGACTTAATTGCTAATACACAAAGCAAAGGCAGGCAACAGATACTGAATAAAGATTACACGGTCGAAATCCTACCATTTCTCTCTTAAGTTAATGTTGATTGCACGCAAATTATGTTAGAGAGGACCAAATGCTGCAGAAAATCTATTCGTATTATGGCGCCGCTGAGATGATTCTATTAGGACTATACCAGCTCTTTTGCAGGGACTGGAGTTCCTACGCTTATTACAATGATAGGTTAGGTTAGGTTAAGTTAGAGGGCGTGTACTTGTCAATTAAGACAAGTACAGTACCCGGAGGTCGAATTGACCCATTGTACAACGTCCTAGTTTCTCACACCACTTATGTTGTGAGTGTTAATTTTATACATGAGTGGTGGGACCTACAGTTTAAAGTCGACTCCGAACGACAGATTTTTATTTATTGAGAAACTTTTCATGGCAATTTTTATTTGCTCTCAGAGTTTTTGCCAGAAATCTACTGAGAGGAAGTCGCCGAGAAAAATACTTTTGTATTTTGTCTTTTGATGCCTGGCCTGGGGCTTGAACCCAGGCTTTTGCGTCAAACATAAGGTGTTTTTTCTGATCAAAGACAGTATCTTCTACAACAGACCAATCGCCTGATTAACAAGAAATTGAGACAACAACAACAAGTTTAAAAACAGAACCCGAATAAGACGATGGAGATTTTCTGTGACGGGTTAATCTTCTTGAAATCTAAAGAAACACTGTTACTGATGCCTAGTTTGTTTGGATTTTAATTGATGGAACTAAGAAATAATTTTATTGCGGTTAATTACTTGCTTGGAGGTCATCAACTGGAAATAGTGGACTCTTTTATTGATCTTGGGATCCTATTAGACACAAAATTAAACTTTAATGATCATATCACTTTGACTGTAAATAAGGCAAGAAGCACTCTTGGCTTCATAAAACTTTGGACAAAGGAATTTACTGATCCATTTATTACTAAACAGTTATATGTATCGCTTGTCAGACAAATTTTGGAGTATGGATCCATCGTATGGGACCCTCACTATAATGTTTACAGCGAACACATCGAATCTGTTCAGAAACAATTTCTACTCTTCTTCTTGCATGGCCTTGGATGGAATTACTTGGATACGCCTTCATATACTAGCAGACAGGCTTTAATAAAACTGCCTACCCTTAGGAGTCGTCGAACAATGTTAAATATATCCTTCATGGTTAACCTGATCAATTGTAATATTTGCTGTGAATTTCTGTTAAGATCTGTTAAATTCAATGTTCTTCGTCGTAACTTCCGCTGTTATAATCCTATTTATATTCAATTCTGCATAATAATGCTGTTGCTGATCCGTTAACTAGAATTTGCCGTCAATTTAATTATTTGTCAGACTTTATTGATTTTTCTTTAAATTCTTGCGTTATAAAACGGAAGATGATTGTTTTTCTCAATTCGTAACTTTTCATATTCTTATTGTAACTATTACTTATATTTTTGAAGAAATTGATTGTAATCCTATTTAATTTTATTCGATTTGTGTTATTAGTCAGTAAGGAATTTGTCCATTGTCTTAAATAAATAGATAATACGTTGACGTTAGTTAGTGAACTTTGAGCCCTACATAACCTAAAAGTAGGAATTATAGCTTTCATAAGTCGCCGTAGTCTAGTAGGTAGTGTGTTGGCTTGGGTTCGAGCCCCAGGCCAGACATCAAAATAAAATACAAAAAGTATTTCTTCGGCGACTTCCTCTCAGCAGATTTCTGGCAATAACTCTGAGAGTAAAGTTGCCATGAAAAGTTTCTAAAAAATCTGTCGTTCGGAGTTGACTTTAAACTGTAGGTCCCGCCACTCATGTATAAAATTAACACACACAACATACATAAGTGGTGTGAGAAACTAGGTCGTAATCCTGACTGAAGGGTTGTAATGACCAATTATGTATGTAAGAGGCTTATTTTTAATTTTGCTTACAAAGTTCCCTTGTGGACGCAAATTTAAACTGTTGTTGAAATATATATTCATTTCATTTCACATGACGTACATGACTTATGAGGCCTTTTTCGGAAAAATTGTGTCTTGACGTTGAAAGAAACATATGGCAACCCTACTTTTACATCTGCAACAGCTAACGACCTGAAAATCACTATGAAGATAATTTGTAAGGACTTAACAAATTCATTTGCGACGCATTAATGTGCACATTTGCTTGCATGTGATGACAATAAGTAGGGGTTAATTAAACAAACAAACATGAAATAAATCCTTAAGAGTCTATAAAAAATGTAAAAATTTTTAATTTTAAACTGTAAGGAGATTATAAAAGGTATTGGTTATGGAAGACCTTAATTCTTTAAACGGGATAAGATAAAACATTTACTGGTATTTTCATGTTAAATATTTAAGTGGGCAATAGGATAGTGGCTGTAGTATAAAGTAACGAAGAACGCTACAAGCTGTCAAAAATTAGAAATAGAAATTCGAAATGTTGTCTACAGAATACGTAGTTTAGATAGTACTACCATAGCTGTAGTAGAAGCTGAAGCTCAAAATTTCAATTTTTGTGATTTGTCGCGCGACAATTTACAAAATGTAAAACAGAGTTTCCATGATTTTTACAATATTCGACATTAAATATGTGAAACATAAAATTTAATGTTGCTGAAAGCATGCAAAATGTAGTTCGATAGAAAATTCCCATAATATACTTGCCTTAAGTTGCATAAGCATTTGAAAAGTTTGTTTGCAACATTATAAGGTCACATCACTATTCTGTTCTCATTTTTTCTTACTGAACTACACATTATGTTGTAAGCTTCAGCTGCTACCGCAACTACTTTATTCTGTTTCAGGCCTTAATGAATAGAAGTAAGTAAACCCCGTATTCGTACCACTTATTTCTTACTAATAATTTAACATAAAAAATGAAGTGTCATTAAGATCTTTAAGGTTCATTTACGTTAAAAAAAAATCAGCTTTTAAATCATAAACTCATTACAGATATTAAGGAGAGATGATAACCACCAGCATATCTCAATAGGAAATAGTCTACCAAACGGAGAGCAATACAGTAAAAAGGAAATACAATATCGATTAATTCACACAACCCTTTCTGTAAGGATCTCATACATACATACATACTTACGTAAATTAATGTTTAAGTATCATTTGACCATAATTTGTTCATACTATTACGATAACTATTGTGTAACATATTTAACAAGAATAGACAGATAGACAGAATTGCGCTCAACAACAAAGGACAACACCACTTACATACCACCACTTATATACGTTCAGAATAGCATAGACATGTCTGTGTACGACAATATATATGTACATATATATCATACTGACGTAGGTAGTTTAACAAGTACATATAATTGAAGCGCATCATATTACGTGCGTGCATACATACATATTTGGTCATTATAAACCATCAGTCAGATTTACGACCTAGCTTCTTACACCACTTATCTATGTTGTGTTTGCTAATTTTATATACAGTGGTGGCCTCATAATTAGAAACGACTTAGCAATATGTATGTTTGTTAATTTGTTTTACAGTTTTCACTGTGTACCTGGGATTAAAGGCTTTGTTTGGAGGAGGTCTTACATACGTTTTTCCATCAGATTGGGGCAAATTAAACTAAGATTCGTCACTCCAGAGAACTATGTTCCAGAAGCATCGTTTCTATGGCATGACCTGCAGTTTAAAGGAGTTGACTCAGATTTTTGAGTAACTTTTGCATGGTAATTTTATTTAATATCAGAGTTTTTACCAGAAATCTGCTGAGAGGAAATCGCCGAAGAAATATTACCTCATATTTGCTCGAGATGTCTGACCTGGAGTTTAAACCGAGGCCTGACGTTTAAATAGCCAACATCCTACACACCTACTAGACTACGTCTACCATATTACACCCAAATGTACGTATTTCTTTAACTATGCACCGCAACGTATGATGAATATTTAATAATAAAAATCTAATATTACTCATACGTCCATATTAATAAACTCAGTAAAGTGTAGCATATTTATAGGCTGAATTATCACATGAATTCTTAAACAAGCAAAAAGTGAATTGAGAAGAACATTTGAATCTCGTAAGAGTAAATATTAAGCAATGGATACAAATAGCGGGTGAGCCAACTATCGGTTTAAATTTGAACCATCGGTTATTTCGAATCTGGGATTACTTATGTCATTCTATTCTGGAACAAAATTTAGTACATTATCTCCACTGAACATAATGAATCGGTATACGCTTGAGCAACGTCGAGATTTGCTGGAATAGATGGGCAAAAAGATGTCGTTTCCAAAAAAAAATCAACTTTTGGGGTGAAGCACATTTTCTTCTTGGTGGGTATGTTAATAAGCAAATTTGCCGTGTTTGAGTCTCAGAAAAACCACATGTCGTCGTTCAGAAGTCAATGCACCCATTACGAGTGACTGCTTGGTGTTGCTCGTAGAGCGGAGGCATCATTGGTCCATATTTCTTTGAAAATTATGACGGTGCAACCATTATGGTCAATGGAGACATCTATAGTGCAATGCGGATTTTTTTGTACACGCTCAACAGGATGGTGCAACTGCTACACATATCATGCCACAATCGATTGTTGGCATCAAAAGTTTGATGGCCGTTTAATTAGCCAAAATAGTGATGTCAATGGCTGCCAAGAAGCTGCGATTTGACACCGTTGGACTATTTTCTGTGGGGTACCGTTGAAGAAAAGTGTTATGCCGACAAACCAGAGACAATTGAGCATTTGAAGGCTAACATTCATGATGCCATTGCCGAGATTCGACCCCACTCACTCGAAAAAGGGCAAGAAAATTTGTCCGATCGACTGTGAGGCCAACCGCGGCAGACATATGAATCAAATAATATTCCATTTCTAATCGGAGCAATTGTACTTCACAATAAAAGAATTAATTTGGCAAAATTTTAAACCGTTTCACTTTTATTGCATTCTTAAACTTAAGCTTTTAAATAGCCCACCCTTTATAACAAAAATCTCTGATGGGAAACAAACCCACAACCATCACGCTAATGCACTAGTCTACCCAATGAGTGGGTATTTAATTTTTTATCTTGGCTTACGAAATTGTTCAAATGTTCACTAGGAACACGACACAACGTATTTTCAATCATTGTATTAGGGAAGGACTGCAATTTTCAAAATAGAAGTTCATAATAATTTATTTAAGCCACAGAAGTATGACCTCTTTTACGATATAAATTACGTAAAACAATACTGCCGAAAGTTTTTACAATCTACCCTCGTATTTAATATAAAATCTATAACTATCATCCATAAGTACGTACTACGTAGGTATTTATAAAAATATGCACAAAACTCTTACGTATGACCCTTTAGAAAAGTCTTTTAAAAGAACGTTTTTTCTTTATTTTTTCTTCTTTTCTCTAAAATTGTTTGAAGCAGACGTAGCTGTGCTACTTGAATATGAACTTTGAACATGTGATGCACTGTGTGATACCTCTTTACTCGTGACATTAATATTCAGTATGCATTACCATCTTTTTTATAGTAGCCAGGAGACGAAAAAAAATTTCAATAAAAATTCAATATTTCGTTTGATATTAAAAGTACTCAATGGCCTTATATGTTCTACACCCTCTCTCACCCACACTTAAGTTTTTATTCTTTAAAGTGTTTGTATGTAAAAACAGTTAAATGTGTGTTTAAAGATGGCTTTCAATTATGTTACATTTTAGGATAGAAGTCCTTATGGTTATAAAGTCAATTTGTGAAATTTGTAATCATAGAGAGAGAATATTAGAAAAATTTCACACAAAATTACATAAACATCTCCAACAGATGTTTCGATAATAATAAGAATATATTTCAATAAAGGTAGTTTAAGCTAAAAATTTATGACAAAAATCGTTTTAATCACTTCATGTTTGCAACATTTGCGTTCAAGACACCAAAATTATACCAATTAATTTAATTTTAATTTCGATTATTTAAGATAAAGTTTTGATAAGACAATAATAATAATACATACTTACACAATTAGAAAATAGTTGATTTTCGATAACAAATATTGCTTTGCGGTCAACCATTATTATGATTATGATTGAGAAGCAATGAAGTAAAAGCAAACCACACAACCAAAATTAATTGAACTGCAAATAAAGTTTAGAAAACATATTAGAAAATTATATTTAAAATGATTTTAATATGGCGGTAAATATGATAAAAAAGACTTTTAATTACTCTCGTCAAAAGGATTTAGAAATCAGAAGAAATTGTTTTTTATTAAAAGACCAACTTCTATTTAAATGTATATAAATATGTAGGTAAATACAGCCTTCAGTTTTTACTCTTTCATTTCAACTTATATTGAATATAATAAGGTGAACATACTAAAAGTGCCATACATCTGAAAACATTTCTCATACAGACGTGTACTTGTATTGCTGTTGCATTTTTAATAACAATTACTTCAACACTGTCATAAATTTTCTCGTCCTTTAGGTCTCATTTTCTTTTAACCCCTTCTTAAAACTCATAAAAGTGTAAAGAACCATAAAAACAAAAACTTAAAGATTAAAAATCATAAAATAAAAGCATAAGAAAATTTTAAAATTAGGCAAAACCGGCTCTATTATACGCTATAATACATAAACTAGTATGGAGACAAATAGAGGTGAGTTATTTCTTCTGCGCCGTAGTCGCCGTAGTTTAGTATCGGATCCGCCATCTAAAGTTTTTTTTTTCAACTTAAGTGTGCGTGAAGCGCCATCAACATCAATTCACCGTCGTTCTCAACAATTGAACATTTCGGAAACATCATTGAAACGAATTTTGCATAAAGACCTTGGTATGACGCCATACAAAGTCCAATTGGTTCAGGAGTTGAAGCGAATTGACTATCCAAAGCATTTTCGCTTCGCTAAGTGGGTCTGCGATCGACTTACAGAAGATGCTGATTTTGGCAAAAAAAATCATCTTTTCAGAAGAAGCTCATTTCGATCTTGGCAGGTATGTAAACAAGCAAAATTGTCACGTATGGGGCAAAGAAAACCCGCACGCATGCATTGAAAAGCCGACGCACCTAAAACGAGTCACTGTTTGGTGCGGATTTTGGTCCAGAGGCATAATTGGGTAATTTTTCTTGGAAAATGAGCAAGGAGTGGCCTTTACAGTCAATGGCGATCGTTATCGGGCCATGTTGAACGAATTTTTGTTCACAAAAATTGAAGGCAAGGATATTGGCAACATTTGGTTTCAACAGGACGGCGCTACGTGCCACACAGCCGAAGCTACACTCGATGTTTTGCGCCCTGTTTTTGAAGCCGCAGAGCTGATGTCGTTTGGCCACCTCGGAGTTGCGATTTGACCGTTGGACTATTATTTGTGGGGTGCCGTCAAAGATAAGTGTTACGCCGACAAGCCAGAGACAATTGACGCTTTAAAGGACAATATTCGTGAAGCCATTGGTGAAATACAGCTGCACACAATCGATAATGTGCTTAACAATTGGACAGATCGTGTAGGCTACTGCATGGCCAGCCGATGCAGCCATTTGAATGAAATTATTTTCCATTATTAACCGGAAGGATTGTACTTTCAAATAAAAAAAGAAATTTGAGAAAATATTCAGTAGTTTTTTTTTAAAGCATTTTCAAAAAAAAAGTTATTTGGCGGAGCCTTTAGATGGTGTGTTGGCTTATTATAGACGTGAGGCTACAGTTCAAAGTTCAGTTCAGACATTTTGATCAGAAACAAAATATGAAAAAATATTTCTTCGGCGACTTCCTCTCAACAGATTTCTGGCAAAAACTCTGAGAATTAAAAAAAACTTGCCATGAAAAAGTTTCTAAAAAAATCTATCGTTCGGAGTCGATTTTAAACTATAGGGCCCACCACTCATGGATAAAATTAACACACACAACATAAGTGGCATGAGAAGCTAGGTCATAATCATGACTGAAGGGTTGTAATGGCCAATTATGTATATATGTATGTATATATGTGTATATCTCCGACATTTTGATATGCTACGTCCACTGCCATGCATTATCACAATTAAACAATACAGTTGAAACACGAGTCTATATTTCTTTGTTGTAATAAAAATGTATTTACGACATATATACACAATTGTATTCTGATACGTCCTTGACATCGTTATCATATCGGTATATACTTCAGTTAATTATTCTTACTTTTACAATAAATTACAAAGTTTCATAAAATATTAGCTCCACTTAGGGCCATTATTACAACTTGCCGTTAAAGTTGGGTTTAGTTAAAGGTAACTTTAGCTGAAGTGAACTTTAAAGTCACCTTTAACATCTTTTCGTTATCACAACTTGCAGATAAAATGAAGTTAACTTTTCCAAAAATATGGCAGTGTTGGAACAATGTCGATAAAACTGCTCACTTAAACAAGTTTTTTTTACCCGGTGGCAATCACTAGCTGCTTTTTTTGTTGTAGCATTTGCTCATTTTGTTATATTTGAAGTTGCCGTATTGAAAATAATATATAATATGGCAAGTTCAAACATAAACTTAACTTTAAAAGTAACCGTAGGATGATCCTCCCTTTAGCTTAACACTCATTTCTACCTTATCGTTCACTTATAATAATGAAAACCAATTTATCGGCCCGTTAAAATCCTCCCTTTAGTTAACGGCAAGTTGTAATAATGGTCCTTAATCATATAGTCGTTCGGACAAATAATAACGTAAACGTAATTATCATTTAGTTCATTACTATTTAAGAATAAATGAACTATATTGTATTCCAATGAAGCTGTTGTTCCTATTTAAGAAGAACCTTAAATCTAGAAGTAGATAAACTTTGTTCAATGAAATAGCCCTGATAAGTCTTGCATCCCTCTTAAGACTTCAGTTAAAACACTAAAACCTATTGAAACATGAATGTGCAGCTGAATTGTCGAGACATATAATAACCCTGATCCTACAATCCCTGAAATGAATGAGATGAAGCTGCGTAATAAGCTAATACAGAAAGTCCTTAGGGTTACATTGCTATCACGGCAATGTCTTCATTATACAAAATTTGTATTCTGTCGCGTTTTCTGCAGAATGTTGTGTTGTATTATGCTGTAGCTTATATTTTATATTTTCCTCTATGGCATCCATCAACAGGAAGCCGCAAGCAAATGTGGGAGAAACTCAGAAATGATTGAAGCAATGTGAGTGTTCTCCTCTACATACCAGTGTTGCAAAATTTAAATTTTGAAATGGTACTGAAATGGTACTTTTTACCAACAAATCGTACTTTTGTAGAAAAAATATTTATTTATACTTAATAGACGTACGAAATGGAATAGAAGAACTAACGAACGTTCCATGGACGTTTGGCTAACAGGGGCTAAGGATTAAACTCCACCTTTAACACTGCGTTGAACATGTTGCGAACGTATTAAGAGTAGAAAAGCGCAGAACATAAAATATGTAATAATAAAAAAGTACTGAAAACGTCGCGGTTGTATTTTTGAAATGGAAAAGTACCGAAAAAAGTACTAAGGTCTGAATTTTTCAACACTGGTTCATACGCATAAGTACAAGGAAATCGCCACCCTAATAAATAAAGAAGAGTTAACAGCAGCAATTAGTTTATTTGAAATCCAGACAACCATACTAATTTTCTGGAAGTCAGACATACATACACAATTGGTCCTTACAATCCTTCAGTCAGGATGACGACCTAGTTTCCTACATCACTTATGTTGTGTTAATTTTATACTTGAGTGGAGAGATCTACAGGCTAAAGTCGACTCCGAAAGACAGATTACATAGCCCTGCATGGGTTTTGCAAATAAGATGGCTCCAGGTGTTTCCGAAGGCATTTTGCGAGCTGAACACTAATCTGGTTTCAAAAACTTTCCATCACGTCAGGGTTTTGAGAATATGGGGGTTTAAACCCCTAAAAATAGCGTTTTTGGACATTTTTGAAACATTGTAGAGCTAAACAATGACCATCGCTATTGTCAGAAATTGACAATTGATCTTTGCTCTTTAAAATGTGCCCAAAGCCAAATTGTTTGCATGCATCCTTAAAGTAGGGGGTGGGTTTATGTCAAGGGGTGCAAGAGAAAAATTGCGGAGGTGCTTAAAAATTAATCCGATTTACTTGAAAATTGTTACTTAGGTATTTTTGGGATCGCTAATTACAAATCTTCATTCAGATTTAAAAAATTCAAAATGGCGGATCCAATATGGCGGTCAAGTAAATCTGATTAATTGTATAATTATTACCAATTGAAGCAGTCCCAGATGAAGCCTCCATAATCTAGTTTGTAGTGTCCAAGCTTATTAACAAGAGCTCCGGAATTCAAACCTGAGCTAAGGAATCTCGAACAAAACGAAATATGAAAAAAAAATATTTTTTTTGGCAACTTTCTCTCAGCAGTTTGGCAAAAGTCCGCGAGTAAATAAAATTTCTAAGAAAAGTTTCTCAAAAATCTGTCGTTCGAAGTCAACGTTAAGCTGTTGGTGCCGCCCGTCATGGATAAAATTAACAGAAACAACATGGGTGGTGTGAGAAGCTACCTTGTAATCTGGACTAAACGGTTATAATGACCAATAAAGTAAGTAAGTATGAGACTAATTGCTCATGGTGTTGCAAGCATTAGTAGAAATACAATTTACTCCGACCACTTGTGTTTGTGTTAAAAAGTATACAAAACTAACAGCAGGATAATCAACAACACCTGATGCGCAAAATAAAATTTAAAGCACAACTCTTAACACAGTTTTACAGAAAAAATTTAAATTTTAAATTAAACTTATGACATAGAACAAAGCCAAAAACTTTCAATGGAATTAGAACACAAATAAATGCTATGCGCCTGCAACTACTATAAATGAATGAAAACATATATTAAAATGGAATATGTGTGGCATTTTAGTGTCATGTTGCAACATTAGAAGAAAATGACAGCCATAAAGGCATAAAGATACGAGTACTACTAAATCATAATGTCATATCGAGAGAGAGAGAGTGAGAGAGAGGGAGAGAGTAACAACAATATGTACAACGGCATACCACATGAATACAATAAATAAACGACTTTAAAAGAAAGCGGTTGGAAAAGAGATGGAGACGGAAATGGAAAGTAGAAGAAATGAAATGAAATTAAATCTAACATAGTTAAAGACAAAGAGAAAGAGAGAGATCTTTGTAAAGGACCAAAATGTCCAAACTCACACTTACTCTGGCATATGTATGTGGAGAGGGAAATATATTAAGAGCTAAACACAACACATGCATAATGGTATGTATGGTATGACAGTTAGCAACTGGCGTAACAGTTATGGCATGTGCCATATTCTTCTAACGCATACATTCTCGCATGCATTTACTTGCCACAAATATGCAAGTTTGTACAAATAAGTGTGTGTGTGTATATAAGAGAGAAAGTTTGCATTTATTTACCGCAATGAAATTCCAGTTTGTTGGTCTCCCAACACAATTGTTTAAAAACAATCCTTTTAAAAGAAGTGACATGACAACGTTTTGTTTAACATTAGGGTCACCCTATGAATTTCATTTTTAAAGTTATGGAAGGGAATATCTTCTAGAAATTGTCTTGTAAGGCCTCAACTATGAATTAAGTTTAGTATAAAACAAATTCCAACTCGTGTTTTAAATGTTTCAAATGAAATATGAATCTACTTAATACAGCATTTGCATTTGATTACCGTGTGGCATTTTTAATTTTTTTTGGAAAGTCATCTCATAAGGTTTGCAATGGAATAACAAGCACATTTTAGATATATTGAATTTTCAACAAGTATTTCACTGGAAAATTGTTTTAAATTCTAAAAGAAAAAATGATTTTTTTGCAATCAGCATCTCACAAAAAAACTAAAGGGCGTGTTTTATAGAGGTATAGAACTTTAAGTTGCAATAAAACAACGATGGATTATTCGATTGACATGAATTTTATTTATCCGAAAGATAATCTTGTGACATTACATTTTAAATATGATTTCTGGCATATGACCGCCACGGCTGGCGCGGATGTAGTCCAATCTGAACGTCCAATTTTCGATGACTTTTTCCAACATTTGTGGCCATATATCGGCAATAATACGGCGAATGTTGTCTTCCAAATGGTCAAGCGTTTGTGGCTTTACCGCATAGACCAATCACTTTAAATAGCCCAACAGAAAGTAGTCTAGCGGTGTTAAATCACAAGATCTTGGAGGCCAATTCACAGGTCCAAAACGTGAAATTAGGCGGTCACCAAACGTGTCTTTCAATAAATCTATTGTGGCACGAGCTGTGTGACATGTTGCGCCGTCTTGTTGAAACCACATCTCCATCATGGTTATTCAATTCAGGAATGAAAAAGTTAGTAATCATGGCTCTACACCGATCACCATTGATTGTAACGTTCTGGCCACCATCGTTTTTGAAAAAGTACGGACCAATGATTCCACCAGCCCATAAAGCACACCAAACAGTTAGTTTTTCTGGATGTAACGGTATTTCCACATACACTTGAGGATTACCTTCACTCCAAACGTGGTGCGAAAACGTTCCATGGTTAATCGAATTAACTGCTCTGATGGACGGTTTTGTCGACGATAAAATGGACGTAGTGCGCGATACGTTTTCCGCACAGAACCATTATTTTCGAAATAAAATTGCACTATTTGCAAGCGTTGTTCAGGCGTGAGTCTATTCATGATGAATTGCCAAACCAAACTGAGAATAAATCACTAGACAGCTGTACCTCTAAGAAAAACTTTATTTCTAAACTTAAATGGTTCTTATGGATCCAAGCCATCCTCAACCGTTTCTTAAGACCAAGCTCAGCACTTTATTTTCCGCCCATACTAAAGTACATCCGTACGAATAAAATGATATATTTTGCCTCGTCTGAAGAAAACACATTATTCCGAAACTCATATGACATGCTTTATGCTATAAACACAATAGACGCAACGCAGCAATCTCTCAAAACTAGATTACATAGATGAATATGCTTTATTATATATATATTATATTACAAAGATTATATTTTATATTACAACGATTTTGTTGCTTTACTTTTATACAAATTTAAATTTTTATTCCCAGCAATAAGAGAATTAGTACAAAGAGTGACAGGATTTGAGCTGGCAATTAGAAGGTTAGTGCTGTCAATATAATAATATACATGCCAAAAAAATATTTAAGTGGCACCATTGATGAAGAATGATATTTATTTTTTGTTTTGCTTACGCTTTGCTGCTGCTGCCTTTATTATAATTAACGGCATGATGCAGCTTAGGCCGCAGTTGCAAAATTGTAGTGCTTGCTGCGTTGCGTTTATTGTGTTTAAGTCATTAGTGTGGTGGAAGAAAACTAACAAGCTCAATCCAAAGAACTTTTGTAAATTGTTAAGCTTGTTTGTTTTCGTGCAGTACAATGAATAAGAGAGAACAAATTCACCTAAACTTCAGAAGAATGAACCCAATCATGCTGCCTACCAAAATACTCACAGACTTAATACTCTTACACAAAGTCCTGATATGACTCCAAGAGAGTAATTAGGGGATCGTTAAACCTCAAACAAAAGTCAAATGAAAAATTGTCTCATGGGTAATTGGCGGCAAATATCAACATAAAACGCTAAACAAAAATGGTACATTCAATGTGAAATGGGTTAAATGAAATGCTTGACCTTAAGATATATCATACTAAATACAAAGGATATCATTTTAATATTTTGGGCCTTTGAATTTTATATTTACTCTGAGTTCGTCCTGGGGGTAACAACACTTTTGCGGTGCAAACATATAAAGCCACTAGAAAATTTCTTCATTTGTGAAACACCTTAAAATTTTTTTTGTTTTATTATAAAATATAAATAAATTAGTAAAATAAATATAAAAAACATCAATTATTTCTACATATAGTTGCTTAAAATTCATGACATTACTAGTACATATTGAGGTACCTAGATTTTTGCTGTTCACTGTACATGTAAACTACTACAAGAAGAAACATTAGCCACGCTTGACATAAAGTCACAAAACGAACAATATGCTTTGAGCATAAACAGAAACAACCTCTAAATGTTCTTCAGATGCTGCTTAGTTAAGGTTGTTCAGAGGTTTCTGACTCTCATGACATAAGAAGTGATCACCCAGTTAGGCTTCATGGTATAAATTCTACTTGCAATTGAGTACCAAATGACTCAGACTTGATGACAAAATGCATCTCATGTATTGAATTTGAACTACTAATCCAGAAGTAGATGAATTAAGATAAGAAGAAATATCGGCCAACACATTCATAAGCATAGCCATCCTCACGGTAGACTACGGGCCATTATTACAACTTGCCGTTAACTAAAGGAGGATTTTAACCGGCAAATATAATGTTTTTCATTATTATAAGTGGACAATAAATTAGAACTGGGCGTTAAGCTAATTTTCAATATGGCAACTTCAAATATAAAAAAATGAGGAAACGCAACAACAAAGAAAGAGGCCCTTCGTTGCCACTGTGTTTAAAAAACTTGTTTAATTGAGCAGTTTTACCGACATTGCTCCGGCACTGCCATGTTTTGAAAAAGTTAACTTTATTTTATCTGCAAGTTGTAATAACGAAAATAAGTTAAACGTAACTTTACAGTTCCCTTTAGCTGGAGGTACCTTTAACTGAACCCAAGTTTAACGGCAAGTTGTAATAATGGCCCTTAATTTTTTAAGCCATTCGTAATACCTCAATGAGTTGCTGATTAACAATTGGAACCCTCGACTATTATGAGATTAAATCGAAGATAATATAGGACTGCCTGGAGAAGCTGAATCGGATAAGTAAAGAAAATAAGGTTACGCTTTGCTGTGTCCCAAGACATGTAGGTGTCCTCGGCAATGAGCACCCAGACGAGCTTACGAGCAGCTCGTGGGGCTAGAACCCTTTTCTGGAGTGGGAGTATATGTTTTGAAAAGTACCCAACGAAAGGGAAGAAAAAGAAGATCAAAATCTCTTCTCAAACCAACTGGCTTGGTTGCAATCCAAATTTTAGTTGGAAAATTACAATAAAAGGAGACTTGGGTCATGCATCCAAGAATAACCTGACATTTGTAATCGGTCTTTTGAGATGGCACTGTATGCTTAGTGTCCTCATATTGAAAATAGAAGTTGTCTCCAGCCCATCATGTGACGATGAATGGGGGAATGTTATTGTTGACATTGAAAAGCATCCTGAAATTTGTCAGGGTAAAGGTCTCCTCATGTAAAGTTTAAGAGGAGTTCAACAGGTCGCTGACAAGGATTTGGAACAGATCCCAGCCGGACAATTGCATGGTATGTTGCGATGATGAGGAGTTGGAGACATTAGTAGATTGAGGTTGAAGACCCTTCGCAGGGGCTTCTTTGAGGGTTAAATAAAGGCTCTCCATAGATTTATTATTAGTTCGAGCTGGTTGAGGAGTGCTAGGGTTTCAATAGTGTAGTCGCGCTGTCTTGTGTGTTCTGTTGTTCTGGGTAATTCCTCAGGTTCTCTTTTTCTCCTCTTCCTACTTCCTCTGCTTTTTCTCTACCTTCCCTATTGTCCTCTCCCCTTTAGGATATTGTACAATGGTTTAACTGGACCTCCGGGTACTGTACTTGTCTCAATTGGCAAGTATACGTCCTTTAACCTAATCCTAACCTAAACTTTAATAGATGACATGGTCACTGTACTAAGGTACCTCCTCAAAACAATAATAATTAAACGATCTCGTTGCTATTAGAAGCAATGCTCTCCTTGATTATGTATTGAGGCTTTGTATTGTGTGAGTAATGAAGAATATTGTTCACATGTAAACACGTACATATTTCCATTCCTTATTTGAAAAACAAAAATTGCATTTTGTTCCACCGTAAATTGATTTCGAAATAACATTGTCCATATGATTGTGTCCAGAACATAATCGCGCACATTCACATTTCTATACGTCATACGCTACATTTCATATAAAACTGCAACAGTATACGAACCACAATAAAAGACAACTTCGCAGTCTTATGACAAGCATGGGGAACGAAGTTTTTCAAACTGAACGTATGTATAATTGTTTAGTGGAGGGAAACATCTGAGCCTACTTTAACAAGTCTGCTACTATAACAATTCTAAATATTTTCTTTACATCAGCAACTAAAAATTAATACATTTTTAAATTTTAAATTTCTTATGTCACCCACCGTTAAAAGAAGCCTAGGTGTAAAAGAAAAATCAAACTAAAACGTTGCTAACGTATAAATTGTCAAACTAAATCTATGGCATCAGAAAATGTTAAAAGTGATAGAAATTATGGTCTTTTTAGAGCAATAGAAGAGGAACATGAAATGTGAACAGCTTTATGGCATAATGGTTACATTCAAGTTGAAATCGCTAAAGGGGTAGTAACACAAATTCAAAACTGAAACCAAATTGTAACGGAATATTGATCTGAGATCCTAAGGAACTGCAGAAAGCAATCAAAGGGAATTTAACTAGAGTTCAACAGGACTAACAGTACAGTAATGAGGCTAAACGCTACGAAAGCTAAAAAGTACAGTTTGTGTACAGTTTGTTATGGGTACGATGCCTGAATTCAATTTCGATCATCCCGGTTTTGTAATAAAAATACAGAAAAGACTAATAGTGACAATGGCTTACGACTTCCAGAGAATCTCGTTAACGAATACATTGCACGGTTAAAACTTGCATTTGTCGTCTGCATACTCCCTACCATATAATGTGGATATATAGGGTGGGCCATTTAAAAGTTTAAATTTATTTTTTTTGTTTTTTTATTTTTTTTATTTATTTTGTAGTGAAGTACAATTGTTCCGGTTAGAAATGGATTATTATTTCATTCATATGGCTGCCGCGACTGGCCTCACAGTACCTCATTTCGATCGGACCAATTTACGTGCACTTTTCCGAGTGTATGGGGTCGTATCTTGGCAGTGGTATAACGAAAGCTCAATTATTTCTGGTTGTCGGCATAACACTTCTGTTTAACGACGCCCCATTTAAAATAGTCCATTGCTGTCAAATCGCAGCTTCTTAGCAGCCAATTGACATCACCATTTCGGCTAACTAAATGGCCATCAAACGTTTGACGTAATAAATCGATTGCGACATGAGATGTCGGGTTAGTTGCACCATCCTAGTTGAAACCAAACATCGTTAACATCAATACCATGAAAAGCGGGTGCAAAAAAATCGATTATCATGGTGCGTTAGGTGTCTCCATTGACCTTAATGCTTGCGCTGTCCTCATTTTCATAGAACTATAGGCCAATGATGCCTCCACCCTATAATTCACACCAAACAGCCTCTTGTAGTACATGCATTGGCTTATGTAAGACAACGTGTAGGTTTTCTGACGTCCAAATACGGCAATTTTGCTTATCAAGATGAAAATGAACTTCAACCGAAAAAAATGATTTTGTTTTTAGCAAAATCGACATCATCGTGCAGTTTATCTCTACGATGCTGAAGCGTAAATCGATTCGTTACATTAAGTGATGACAATATACTGAATTCGGCTAACAGAATAAAATGAGTGACACAAGTATTGCCAGTTTCGAAATAACCGATGGTTCGAATTTAAACGGATAGATGGCCTACCCGATACAAACCAATCCACTGGTAGTCTAAACTAAATACATATTACGGCTCATCACTGTAGGAAGTAACCGAAGTTCTAATCTCGATTCAAAAGCCCTCTAATACCAGTTCATCGTTTTCCCATGCTGTTCATAAATGTTTTGAAAAATCCGTAAAATCAGATTTCAAAATCATTTCGTTTTTTTCCTTAAGAAATAACTTAGTATTCTAGAAACAGCTTTAAATGTACATAAGTTTTTATTTTATTTTCCTTTTCTGAGTAAAATTACTCACATATAAGTTATAAATACGCCCTCCTTTTCCAATACCGTTCTTTCTCACACACACTTATTCTTATTATGAGTATATCTATAAAGGGTATAATGAAATTGAGACAATTGTGGCTTGAGTAGAGAAGGAATGAAATAAGAATGAAAATGGAAATTCTTGTTAATTTTTCTTTTGCTTGTTTGTATCCATTTCCTAAACATTTTTCCCCAGATTTTTCTTTTTTTATATGCCGCTTCATTCACAGAAAAAGGGGGAAAAATAATTGTAAAAAAAAGTGAATTGTGTTTCAATTTGTAAAACAATACTTTGTACAAATGATTGCAAGCGAGTGCTCATTTTTGCCATTTGAAATAGAATCTTTCTCTCTGTTTTTCTCTCAGTTTCTTCTTGTCATTGAAGTTAAAGGTTTTTCTTGTCTTTAATGCACTAGATAATAACACTAAGGGCCATTATTACAAATTTGCCGTTAAACTTGGGTTTAGTTAAAGGTACCTCTAGCTAAAGGGAACTGTAAAGTCACCTTTAACTTCTTTTCGTTATTACAACTTACAAATTAAATAAAGTTAAGTTTTTCAAAAATATGGCAGTGCCGGAGCAATGTCGATAACACTGCTCAAATTAAACAAGTTTTATTTAAACACAGTGGCAACGACGGGCTTCTTTTTTTGTTGTTGTATTTGCTCACTTTGTTTATATTTGAAGTTGCCATATTGAAAATAATATATAATATGGCAAGTTCAAACATAAACTTAACTTTAAAAGTTACCGGCAGGATGATCCTCCCTTTAGCTTAACGCTCACTTCTACCTTATCGTCCACTTAAAATAATGAAAAACAATTTATCTGCCCGTAAAAATCCTTCATTTAGTTAACGGCAAGTTGTAATAATGGCCCTAAGGATGTGAAAGAGAAGCGAAATTACTTTAATTGTAATCTTCTGATTATCATTTAATAAATAAAAGTAGCGTCCTATTGAATAACTATTCGAAATCATTAACTACCCATCTCCGTGCTTAGTAGTCATTTGCCTTATTTGGTAAGCAAGGTACACACAGTTACTAAATTATACGTACGGTTAAAAAAATTTCAGAAATTTTTTAACTAATCCGTTTTCGCTGAAAATCTTTATAGTTTCCTTGATGTTAAGACGGTCTTTTGCATTGGTTAAAAAATTTCTGAAATTGAACTGAATTGTGGCCCTGTACAGGCCCACAAAGGTATGCATCCGATTTACAAATTTCACAAATTTCTGAACCAAAGCAAAAGACCGCCTTAAAATCGAAGAAAGATGTCAGACAATTATAAATATTTTGGAAACAAACGGATTGGTTAAAAAATTTCTGAAATTTGTTAGCTTTTGTGAGCCTGTGCAGGCCTACAAAAGTGTACATCAGGCCAACAAAAGTTAACAAATATCAGAAATTTTTTAACCAAGACTGTCTTAAAATCGAGGAAAGTTGTAAGACAATTACAAAGATTTTCAACGAAAACGGATTGGTTAAAAAAATTTCTGAAATTTGTTATCCGTATGTATACTTCTGTGGCTATGTGTACGCAGTCCCTGTACTAAACGAATCACAATAAACTAATCGAAGCAGTCGGTCACCGACTACCCTATGCTAGAAACCAGCCTAAAAGTCTTATAAACAAAGCTACATGCTTGATATTAATGAATGATAACACCGTTAAGCAGACAAAGAATTGAGAGCCAAATAACCTAAATCTGCACCTCGCAATTGATGGGCATGGACAAAGAAAGTGTATAACAGTTCACTCCTCTTCAGCAGACCCACACCCTCGACAGAAGTTGTTTGATGGGAGTTGCAGTCTTTTCGCGTGTCTTCCCATTACACAATGAGCTGTAGGCATGGCCACTGTGATCGAGATGACATTTGGAAAGGTGGTATATTAAATTTTCCATCTACCATAGCTATCTAAAAGCATCCAAAACAGACTTCCAAACTTTAACAGTGGATAACTGAAATTTTGTTGAAGCAACATGTGAAAAATTAGTTTTCATTCATTTTATTTTGCCAAATCGTCATGGATGACCACAACGAACAATTTGTGTTCGCTGAAAGGGCTTTGGAGTAGTTGGCAACTGACCCTAATTGCCAGCGAAAAATCATGAGATCTATTTCTGGATGAATGAACAAAATTGTTGCAATTGGAACGATACCAAACCTCAAGAGCATCCAAGAGCATCCAAGGCGTCTTGATTTAAGGTTGGCGGCGACATTGGACCATATTCCTTTGAGAACTACAATGACCATGACATAAGTAGCAACGGCGAGTACTAAAAGTAGACGATTAAATACAAATAAATAACTTACAAACTTATTTTGGCCTGAATTAAATGATCTGGATATGAGGACTTATCCCAGACTACGGCCGATAACTATACTTTCAATATAGTCAAGGAATTTATTTATCTTGGTTCCGCCATTACCACCAAAAATGATGTCAGTCTGGAGATCAAGCGCATACTCTTGCCAGCAGATGCTACTATGGTCTCAATGGACAATTGAGTAGCAGAGACCTCTCTCGTACAACAAAACTAATACTATACAAAGTGCTCATCATTACCGTGCTTCGTTATGGCGCAGAGGCATGAACACTATTAGGCACTGATGTAGCAGCGTTGAGAGTATTCGAGAGAAAAGCTTTACGTTAGATCTTCGGTTCAGTGCGATGCTTTACGCATCCTAACAGTGAGCTGTATGTGCTCCGCAACGACATGGACGTTGTGCAGCTTATTAACATTCAGCGGCAGTGCTTGCTTAACCATGTTGTCCGAATGAAAGAGGATACTCCGCGCTAGACGGGTATTTGATGCGGGGATTTGCGGAAGTTGGCGAAGAGGACAACCTAGTTTGCGTTGAAAGTGCTATCATCGATTGGTGTGACTAACTGACGAAGGCGCGTAAGAAGCAGAGACATCTGAAAGGATGTGTTAAGGCAGACCGAAATCCGTTAATTGGGTTGTTAATGACCAATTAAGTAAGTAAATAAGTAGGTGTTTAACAGTACAGCGCTATGTGTCGCACAGCTCATGACATATTAGATGTTCACCATCAATCTTATATATAAAAATGAATGTGTGTTTATTTGTTTGTGGGTTTGTTTGCTTGTTTGAAGTCTACAGACGGCTAAACGGCTGGACCGATTTTCTTTAAATTTTAACAGTACCTTCCTGTATGTATGGAAGGAACTATAG
Organism: Sarcophaga subvicina; assembly: GCA_936449025.2. Taxonomy (NCBI): domain Eukaryota; kingdom Metazoa; phylum Arthropoda; class Insecta; order Diptera; family Sarcophagidae; genus Sarcophaga; species Sarcophaga subvicina. Next base: position 31,077,959 of record OW388084.2, read on the forward strand.
GCTACTTTTTATTTTAAAATTTCAAGCAGGCGAGGTGCCACTTCCACATACCCAATAAGTATTTAATGTCGCATATCTCATAAACTACAACAGCTAGAGTCCTCAAATTTTGTATGGACGACTTTGACGTATATATGAAAAAAATGGCAAGATTGGCTATAGTGGGCGTGTCACCTTCCATAGTCTACATATATAAAAATGAATGTTTGTTTGTATGTACCTTTTAGAATCGTAAACCATGTTATGATCTTTAGCAAAGTTGTTGCGCATGAGCCGACGAAGGTTTCTAAATTGGTATGACCAATTTCTGACAAGTGGTGCCACTGAAAATTACTCAAAATGAATTAAATCGTAAACTGTGCATTCTTTAACAAAGTTCTTGCGCATGAGTCGACAGAGGTTGGTGCGATTAATTTCCAATGGATGGCGTCACTGAAAATTTTTCAAAATAAATGACAAGCAATTGGTTGACCTACACCTCAAGCACGGAAGAAAAGAGCATTACAAGCCTCAGAATCGGACGAACATTGAGACTGGAAAATCTTCGAGTATATGCCGCTGAGACCCGTTCGCTCGAACCACTTGAACAACGAGAAGTGAGATTAGAAACTGATCGAATGCGTACTACTCAGGCCCGTTCATCTGAATCATTAGGAGAACGGGAAACAAAATTAATAAAATGATTCAAAATTAATTGGACATTTGTGTAATGTCTTTCCTTCAAATTTATTTTAGTTGGTGGCGCAGCAACACGCGCAGGGTACAGCAAGTACTTTATATTGTCGTTCAGCTGTAGCAAGCTTTCTCTCTGTAGTCTCTGACACTCTTTACAGCGGATTGCTTCAATTTTCAACACCAGAATTATTATTTTCAGATAAACTCATTGCTTTTAAAATTCAAGATACACTTTTGTAACTTGTATTTCTTCCAAAATTGTGTACCTCTCCTTAACACTTAAAATCATAACCATAATTGGTCATTACCAGCCTTTAGTCAGGATTTCAACCTTGCATCTCACACCACTAATGACTTCTCTATTACACTATTAATGACTCTATTACAATCATTAATATATAAGTAAATATCATTTAAAATTGTTTTCCTTTCATAATTAAAAATTTTTTTTTAAATTAAAAACTTTTTAAACAAAACGAATCCTCTTTTTATTGTTACAAACCTCCAGCATATTACGCAAATGTTATATGAAATGAAAATAAAGTTTACTTTTCAACTTTTTATAAAAAATTAATATATTTTTTACATTATTGCTTAGAAAAGAGAAGAGTAGGATAGAAAAAGGCGATAAAAAAAGCAACAAAATATGAAATTACTTTGGCAACACCAAAAGCTATTGAGTGTTGGTAGAACAAAAGGAAACAAAAATCAGAAAAAATCTCACTGTTCAACAAGAAGCCATAATTTATGCAGCAAATAAACTTAAAATTACACTTACACATACATACATAAACGTATACACTCAAATGCTTATAGATTACTTTTCAACACCAACGCATACGTAAATTTCTGACGTATATAAAACACATACAAGACTCATGCATTCATATGCACATCGTAACAAGGACTTGAGAGAAAACTTTATTCGTGTATGCATTTTTAAAATGCAATGTTCATCACAGAAACATATTACAGGAAAGACAAAGATGAAGAGGGAGGACCTGAGAAAGATAGTGAGAGTGGGAGGGAAAGAGAAAGGTGAAGAGACTTTATAATTCTTATGGATGTTGTTAAAGAATAGAAATATGCACTTTAATGGGAATTGCTTTACATGGATGTGCTGTTACCATTCAGTACGAACGAATAATGTGTGTAACATTGTAACAATTTTTGAAGGCACTCATCGGAGTGAATAATCGCCTAAACGCTACTACCTGAAATTCGCTGAGAGACAAAGCGGCCAAAATGTTTTGTGGTGATAAAGCCATTATGTTAGTGGTGCTCCCACGTTTGCTTTGATGTTATCAGATTTAGTCCTCTTTTATTTCTTCCTTTTCAAAGTTGTTTAGTTTAGCAAATATACTCGATTCTTTAATCGGCTCTTTAATCTTTGAAAACTAGCACCACCTTTCAAAATGTAAAGATTTCTTCTTTTATTTTCTTTTTCTTCTGCTGGCATCATAATTGCATGATTGACTAGATGACTGACTGAATAATGAATGTCTATGAGATACAATGTACGAAATTACATGAATACATTGAAATTTTGTAACATAAACGGGCTTACAAACCGAAACGTATTAAGGATAGCAGTGGAGGACAAAAAAGGAATAGAATTGGAAATAAAATTGAATTAGAATGATTGAAGATAAATTGTTATAATATCGGAACAGAAGAAGAGTTGTTTTTGTATTTTTAAACATGTCTTTAGGTTTGAAATCAAAAGCGTCACTCACGGCCAAATCCAAGGTAGAAGGACCAATTCATAGATTTCTTACCTCTCTTGCGTGAAATTAATTTTTTTTCTATTTTTTCTTTATCAAATCAAAAGTCGCCGTATTCTAGTAAAGGGTGTTTTTTATAGAGGTATAGAACTTTAAGTTGCAATAAAACAACGATGGATTATTCGATTGACATGAATTTTATTTATCCGAAAGATAATCTTGTGGCATTACATTTTAAATATGATTTCTGGCATATGACCGCCACGGCTGGCGCGGATGTAGTCCAATCTGGACGTCCATTTTTCGATGACTTTTTCCTACATTTGTGGCCGTATATCGGCAATAATACGGCGAATGTTGTCTTCCAAATGGTCAAGCGTTTGTGGCTTTACCGCATAGACCAATGACTTTACATAGCCCCACAGAAGGTAGTCTAGCGGTGTTAAATCACAAGATCTTGGAGGCCAATTCACAGGTCCAAAACGTGAAATTAGGCGATCACCAAACGTGTCTTTCAATAAATCTATTGTGGCACGAGCTGTGTGACATGTTGCGCCGTCTTGTTGAAACCACATCTCCTGGACATCATGGTTATTCAATTCAGGAATGAAAAAGTTAGTAATCATGGCTCTATACCGATCACCATTGACTGTAACGTTCTGGCCACCATCGTTTTTGAAAAAGTACGGACCAATGATTCCACCAGCCCATAAAGCGCACCAAACAGTCAGTTTTTCTGGATGTAACGGTGTTTCCACATACACTTGAGGATTACCTTCACTCCAAATGAGGCAGTTTTGTTTGTTGACGTAGCCATTCAACCAGAAGTGCGCTTCATCGCTAAACAAAATTCGCTTATGAAAATCGGGAATAACGGTAATCTCGTTTTGGGCCCATTCGACGAATCTACGCCTTACTTGATGATCGTTTGGCTTCAAATCTTGCACGAGTTGGATTTTGTAAGCACGAAAACCAAGATCCTTCAATGCTACGCTCTACAGCAGCAATAGCTTCTTCTGTACCGTACAGCGTCTCTGGGGATGCGAGTTATCAATAAGAGTAAACGTGGTGCGAAAACGTTTCATGGTTAATCGAATTAACTGCTCTGATGGACGATTTTGTCGACGATAAAATGGACGTAGTGCGCGATACGTTTTCCGCACAGAACCATTATTTTCGAAATAAAATTGCACTATTTGCAAGCGTTTTTCAGGCGTGGGTCAATTCATGATGAATTGCCAAACCAAACTGAGAATAAATCACTTGACAGCTGTTAAATCGGTCGCCATCTTGAGAAGTAATGCCAACTTAAAGTTCTATACCTCTATAAAAAACACCCTTTAGATAGTGTGTTGGCTTATTAGACGTGAAGCCTCGGTTCAAACCCCAGGTCAGACATCTCTAGCGAAACAAAATATGAAATTCGGCGACTACCTCTCAGCAAATTTGTAGCAAGAACTCGGAGAGTAAATAAAATTGTCCTGAAAAGTTCCTCAAAAATCTCTCGTTTAGAAGCGTCTTTAAACTGCAGGTCCCGCCACTCATTTAAAAAAATACAACACACAGCGTAAGTAGTGTGAGAAGCTAGGTTGTAGTCCTAACTGAAGGCTTGTAATGACAAATTATGTATGTATGTGTATCAAAGCAGATGGCTGTCTGCTATCATTTCGAAATGTTCAACTTTCTATGACTGTGACATTTAATCAGGCTGAATTGGGCCAATGACATAGATTATGTTGGCTTTGGGGACTTCTGTGGTTTGTCTAATGACTGGAACTTGGTGGCCAGTTAATATCGCATTTATGTGAGATGACCATGCCCTCAAACCCCTTGTGCAGTATATCTAATGTAGCATAACCTATGTGGCACATAGCATCACATGTCGTTCTTGTCAGATTATCTACTTCAGGACAAGAAAATCTTGTATTCATCCACCTATAGTAGTCGCCGTTGAAAGCAATGGCATGGCCAACATCGTCTTCAAAGAAAAATATGAACCGATGACGTCGTCAGCACAAAATCCATACCAAACAACGTGTTTATTACGATGCATTAAACGCTCTTGGATTTCATGTGAATCGATATCATTCCGAATTCGACAATTTTGTTGGTTCAAGTACCCATTCATTCAGAAATGGGCTTCAACGCTGGTGATGATTATTCGATGATTTGGCAAAACAGACTAAATGTATGACAACTAATTTGACAGATGTACCTTCAACAAGATGGTCATTATCAACTGGCAAAGACACAGAAGACGCCATACAAAAAAATCAACAACCTTTCAGACAAAACTGTGACAGGAAAAGATTCTGTGAGATAAATAGGAAAACCTTAGTCTAGTTGGTAGTGTTGTGGCTTATTAGACAAGAACCAATGGTTCAAACCTATGCTAAGACATCTCGAGCAAAACAAAATATGAAGAAAATATTTCTTTTGGCGACGTCCTCTCTGCAGTCTTCTGGCAAAACTCTAAAAAGAAATAAAATTGCTATGAAAAGCTTCTTAGATCTGCCGTTCGAAATCGAAATTGAACTGTAGATTGGTATGCAGTCTTCTGGCAAAAACTCTGAAAGTAAATAAAATTGCCTTGAGAAGCTTCTCGGATCTGCCGTTCGAAGTCGACATCTAGGTTGTGATCCTAGCTAAAGGTTTGGAATGACCATTTAAGTAAGTAAACAGGGAAGCTCTAATGTTTGTAGCATTCGGGACTACAGTCGCCACATTGGTCTAAAAACCGAGGCACTGTACATGTCATAAGCACTACAACAACTGTATTTAATCCTAAATCGGTCACAAATAAATGTTTTGCTTTACAAATTGGATTGTATGAGTAGTTAAATAGCTATAAACCGGTTCAGTTAATAAGCAATGAAAAAATGCTTCCAATTTCTCCTCTACTGTATTTACATGTACAAACCTTTTACTTGTTTTACTTTGTCTCTGTCTATGGTTGATCCATTTCCTATGCATACATGGGTTTCACATACAAATGCCAGTATGTATACGGATATCCATATGTGCTTAGCGTGTGGTGGTTGACGTAAACTAAAACCCATCAAAATTTTCTATTTTCTGCTCATATTTACACATACACACATATAGTTTACATACCCATACAGACACACATCCATTAACATATAAAGTGAAATTTATTTTCGAAATCTTCAGTGGGTACAAAATGTAAAACAAGCGAGTTTCTTTGTTGAAAAATTGAAAGTGGCTGGAGGCAATCAAATATATGAATGACGAGAATAATAATAACAACACCAAACATTTGCTAAAAACTGTTATCACTTATACACACTTTATAGCAATTATTACAGGACAGCGGGAATAAATTAGAATTTAAAAATTAAGGCGCTTCAGAACTCATCAAAAGACAATTTTATGGATACAAAATTTTCAAAATGTTACAAGATATTGTAAAACAGAAATTTATGACCTAGTTGCTGAGTTGTGGGGCTTCTTTTGGGAAAGAAGTACCGGAATTCGGTATAGACTTAAAGTCGCCGTAGTCTGGTAAGTAGTGTATTGGCTAATTAGACGTGAGTCCACCGTTCAAGTCCCAGGTCAGACATCTCCAATAAAACGAAATTTTAATATTTCTTTGGCGACTTGGGGTCTCCGCCCAAGGATCATGCGTTGGATGTATTTTACGGTCATCGAACCCAACCTCTAATATATGGTGGACACTCTTTCTGGTGGACTGCTCTAAACAGACAACACAACGTCAGACTTCTTGACAAGGTCAGAAGGTCTGCAGCTATTTATATAACTGGCGCTCTGAGCATCACCCCCACGAAAGCATTGTTCGCAATGCTCAACTGTCTTCCTACTGTGCTTCTCGCTAAGCAGGCGGCTAAGTTTGCTGCGACGAGACTTAATGTCCTGTCTCGTTGGCACATTGTACCTTCTGGTCACTCCACAATTCTAGAGGTTGATCTAGTGGCCCCTGTGAACATCGACTATCTCCCTGCTGAATATTGTCTCGACAGGGGTTTCCACTTTCTGATTCCGAGTAGGGACGACTTGAATCCTAACGCGCTTGTTCCCCCGGAAGTCCTGGATATATATACCGACGGCTCTAAACTCGATAATGGGGTTGGAAGCGGTGTCTACTCTGGGAAACTGGACCTGAACATTTCTCTCCGTCTGCCGGACTACTGCAGCGTGTTTCAGGCGGAGCACCTCGTTAACGGTGCTCCTTTTACTCGCGTCTCGGTCTTTTCTGATAGTCAAGCCGCGATAAGATCTCTATCTGGTTTCGTGAATAACTCTAGGATCGTTAGGGAATGTCGCCGCTGTCTCGACCTTCTTTCTGGGCGCATCACCAGTGTCTCACTGATGTGGGTCCTCGAGCACAGTAACATTCCGGGAAACTGTAGGGCCGACGAGCTCGCCAGAGCTGGTGCGCTCCTTCCGGAATCCTCTTCACATGAATTGGGTATGCCACTTGCCTCGGTCAAGTTGGATATTGCGCGGAAATTCTTTCGGGACGCCAACTTATCCTGGGTCAATGAGGACTCCTGCTCCACCGCTAGACTCACCTGGCCCTTGATGGATAGAAGGCGTACCAAACAATTAATTGGTCTTGGTCGTAAAGTCATCTAAACCACAATGGCCATGCTTACAGGTCATTGCGTTATGGGTAGACACGCGGAAAAAAGAGGCTCCCATTTAACGACTTTTGCCGTGGATGCAGATCCGATGAGGAAGAGGAGGCTGTTATCCACTTTATTTATCAGTGCCCGTCTCTTGATATAAGTTATTTGGCTCCCCATTTCTTGTCACCTTAACGGAGCTGTCATCTATTGCTATCAAGGATATAGCTTCGTTCATCAAACATTCTGGCTGGTTTTCCAGTGTAGGGTAATCGTGCTTTTGATGTGCTTCCCTGATTTTTGTGGAACTTGGTCAGTACAGGGACTGCGTTCACCCGTGGCATCACAACGGGCCGCTATGCGTGCTCAAGTGAGCTTTGTGATATCAGAGCTACCACTCCGACCTGCCCTTGGCGACTTCCTCTAAGCAGATTTCTGGTAAAAACTCTGAGAGTAAATACAAATTGCCATGAAAAGTTTCTTACAAATTTATCGTTCCGAGTCGACTTTTAACTGTAGGTCTCGCCACTCATGTATAAAATTAACACACACAACATAAGTGGAGTTTGAAACTAGGCCGTAGTCCTGGCTGAAAGATTGTAAAGACCAATTATATATGTATGTAGTAAAGGAATTGAAAACATATCTTTATAATCCAGCAGACACTTTCGAACTTTGAGAGTTGATAACGGCCAACTTGTTCAAACTCCACGTGTCATATTATTTGTCACTTTTTCAGTTCGTTTTGCCAAATCACCGTAGAAATAAATCATACTTACAAATAAGAAAACTTTTTTTATAAAAATGGGTATTCTTTTCTGGCAACATGCGATGAGCTTTGTCTGTTTTACGATTCTTTTATCAAAAGAACTATTCGTACGTCGACAAAATGCAATATCTGCCAAAACAGGAAGAGGTCATGATCTCGGTTTTGATGCTATTGAAACGGATTAAATCTGGACAAAAAAGGAACAGACGTACAATTTGTCGTCCGTGTTGGATTGGTATATCCATTGCAAATGCCTGCAGATCCTGCAGTGTGGAAAGAAGTCAATGGACTGTTAATCAATGATGGCCATTGACGAAGAGATTCGCAATAGACCAATGGTATGTATGAAAGATCATATGGAAAATGTAATTGCAGAGTATACTTTTTATACTTCGTTTTTTAGAGATATATGACCTGGGGTTATTATAACTATACTTCCCAGTTATTTGCTCACATAACAACCCAAGGAAGAGACAAATTTGAATGTTAAAATTCTTAAAATCTTTAACAACTATTAGCTTTAAGTATATACCACTCCAGAATACTCTCTGTTTACTGTAATGAAAAAAAACTCATGAAAATCGTTAATTTATTTTGAAACGAATAAATGAGTTTCGTAACTTAAAGTATTAAAAACTGTTTGAATAATTGATTGATTCTTTTTTTGTTTCAATTACGATTTTGCCTCCCTTAAACTTTATAAGTAAACTGATGATTGCTTTGTTACATTTTTCTCTTAATAATTTTACTTGCAACACCAGTGGCAATCATCATTAAAATTGAATGGGACACTTAGATTTGGTAAACTGATTAGCAATTACAAAAACAGTTAAAAAGTGGAAAAAAAAACAATTTTCTTTCATTTTATGAAGGTTGTGAATACAGCCGTGTTTTGATATAATGAGAAATGGCAACTCTATGATCCTAGAATATGCTACATTATACTAATTGCCTGTATAACTTAAAAAAAAACTTGATAAAATTAGAAAAAAGTAGAAGAGATATGCTTTGTGACACTTTTACTCGACCTAAAAGCAATGAAGAAATAAAAATATGGATATCATAGTACATATATTTGGCTGCTGTTTACATTTCTAATTACATACATATATACAAAACTAGCTGTATCCTGCGCGTGTTGCTGCGCCACCCACTAAAATAAATTTGAAGGAAAGACATTACACAAATGTCCAATTAATTTTGAATTATTTTATTGATTTTGTTTCCCGTTGTCTTGATGATTCAGATGAACGGGCCTGAGTAGTGCGCATTTGATCAGTTTCTAATCTCACTTCTCGTTGTTCAAGTGGTTTAAGCGAACGGCTCTCAGCGACATATACTCGAAGATTTTCCAGTCTCAATGCTCGTCTGACTCTGAGGCTCGCAATGCTCTTTTCTTCCGTGCTTTAGGTGAAGGTCGACCAATTGCTTGTCATTCATTTTGAATAATTTTCAGTGACGCCATTCATCGGAAATTAGTCGCACCAACTTCCATCGACTCGTGCGCAACAACTTTGTTAAAGAATGCACAGTTTACGATTTAATTCATTTTGAGTAACTTTCAGTGGCGCCACATGCCGGAAATTAGTCATATCAACTTAGAAACCTTCGGCGGCTCATGCGCAACAACTTTGTTAAAGAATGCACAGTTTACGATCTAATTCATTTTGAGTAATTTTCAGTGGCGCCATCTGCCGGAAATTAGTCATACCAACTTAGAAACCTTCGTCGGCTCATGCGCAACAACTTTGCTAAAGATCATAATATGATCAAATGCATAGTTTACGATTCTATAAGGTACATACAAACAGACATCCATTTTTAAATTGGTATGTGGGCGTGGCACCTCACCTACTTGAAATTTTAAAATAAAAAGTAGCCTATAGTTCCTTCCAGACAAACAGGAAGGTACTGTTAAAATTACAAGAAAATCGGTCCAGCCGTTTAGCCGTCTATAGACAAACAAATAAACATATATTCATTTTTATATATAAGATTGGTCAATTAATTTTATACATGAGTGCTGGAACCTATAATTTGTTGACTCCGAAAGACAGATTTTTTATTTCTAATGCCTACCATTATTATGGACACCATTATGCACATTTTTCACAGTTCACTGGAAGTAACGAAACTTTATTGAATAAAAAGAAATAAAAAAAAGAATAGACATGATAGAAAATAGATTTGATACTTTACGTTCAAGTAATAAATTCCTGGAGCAGAATATAAAATTGTCACTTATTTATGTTGCACAGTGGGAAACGCTAATTAATAATATTAATTAAGTAGTAATTAATACTTTGCTATTACAATACTACTTAGTTAACAATAGATATTGTTAGAATTAATCAAGATTTGCAAATAGTCCAGTCGAGTTGAAATCCTGAAGCCGCTGTAGTATAGTAGGTAGTGTGTAGACTTATTAGAGGCAAGCCCGTGGTTCAAACGGCATCTCACGCACATCCAACAAATCGAAATATGATAAAATATTTCTACGGCGACCTTCTCCCATCTTTTGCCATCTTTTGGCAAAAACCATAAGATACTAAAAAATACCATGAAAAGTTTCTCAAAAATCTATCGTCCGGAATCGACTTTAAACTGTAAGTCCTGCCACTCAAGAATAAAATTAACACACACAATATGGGTGATATTAAAAGTTCGGTCCTAATCCCGACTAAAACGTTGTAATGACCAATTACGTTGACACTATTGCTGCACTGATGCAGCAGCAGTATTCAAGAGAAAAGTCCTACGTATGTTCAATGTGAGTTCGCGACAGAGGTCAGCAATAAGTATTCAAAATGATGAGTAGATTCGAATCATATTTATAATTTCTGATACTTATACGCATTCATACTTATTTTAATGCCATACTCATACTACTCATATTCAAAGTTTGAAATACTCATTGTACTCAAACTTAACAATACGCATGATGTTATTGATTTCGATTCTCCATGACTCATCGCATACACGAATCACAAAATAAGTATGATTCGCGTACCAACACTACAATACTCGCAAGAAGGTTGTGTGCTTGCTCTGCTTGCTGCCTTTGTCTTTTTCTTTCTTCTTTCTTTGTAAATGCAACAACAACTAAGACTGTAAATTTTGACGACTGATTCGAATCACTCGAATCATTTATGAGTATTTTGCTAAATTTATGAATCTGAATGAGTAGGCGTATGAATCAAACATAGTTCGAATCCCATGAGTTTGATGTTAAGGTTTTACACATACTCATTGCAACTTTGTTGTGGTGAGTACGAATGAATCAGAGTAGCTGAATTTCAATACTGTTGACTCACTTTACTCAAAATTTCATGAGTACTTATGAGTAGCGAAAAAGCGATTCATTGATCTCAGGTTCGCGATGAATTCCGCATCCGATCCAGCAATGAGCTGTATGAGCACATCAACGACATGAACGTTGTGCAGTGTATTAACATCCAGCGACTGCTCTGGCTCGGCCATATTGTTCGAATGGAGGAGGATATTCCAGCGAGACAAGTATTTGATATGGGGATTTGCGGAAGTAAGCGAATTGGACGACTTTGTTTGCGTTGGATGGACCAAATCGAGGAAGTCGTATTATACATTGGTGTGACCAACTGGCGAAGGCGTGTAAGAAGCAGAGGCAAAAAGTTAAAACAGGCCGAAATCCGTTAATCGGGTTGTTAATGTCCAATTAAGTAAATTAAGTAAGTAAGAGAGTGGTCGCCGTGGTCTAGTAGGTAGTGTGTTGGCTTATTAGACATGAGGCCTCGGTTCAAACCCCAGGTCAGATATCAAAACGAAAATATGAAAAAATATTTCTTCGGCGACTTCCTCCCAGTCGATTTCTGGCAAAAAATTCTGAGAATAAATAATGCCATGAAAAGTTTTTCAAAAATCTGTCGTTCGGAGTCGAATTTAAACTGCAAGTCCCGCCACTCATGTATAAAATTAACACACACAACATAAGAGATGTGAGAAACTAGGTCCTAATCCTGACTGAAGGGTTGTAATTCCCAATTATGTATGTATGTAAGTAAGTAGTACAAATACTTTCTCTGAATAGCAACAATTTATTCTACAATACTCATGAGATTATTGAGTTTTGGGTAGACAATATAAATACGAAATTACTATCCAATATTTTAGGCTTAAACGAGCTGCTATTTCTTAAAATATGATGAAATATATCTTTTAATAATTTTATTTTTTGTTTAATTGTTTCTTTTGCCTTTCTTTCTTTTTTTTTCACTGCCTTAATCACTGTGCAACATTTCTTCGGCTTACAATCAATAGAGTAAGAAAAATAAGTAAGTTTCTCATTTTTGCCTTCAAGAAATTTTAAAAAGAAATAATCGTTTGTCAACGACCAACTTATTCTTACATTCCCTAAACTCTTAAATTTTCTATATTTTCTTACTTTCTCCAACTCTACTTTCTCTGTTGCATGGTGTATGTTTCTTCATAGAAAATTTATGTCATAGCATTTGTGGCGATAGTTGGTTAAAGTACGAATATAGGAAGTAGAAGCAGTTCGTGTGTTCGTGTTTTATGACACAAATTACATCAGCTTCAAAAGCAATAGAAATGGGCAGACAGGTATGTAAATTAATGAATTCGTAAAAAATTAAAAAAAAGCTTTACAATTCACACAGCAATATTTTTCTGAACTTCCATTTTCCATTTCTGGAAGCAGCAAAACGTCTTAAGCTAGACAGGGGCGACAGGGTTGCAATTTCTCATTGCCTGGAATTGATGAACTGTTTGAAAAAGCCTTCATTTGTTGTATTTGCTTTGGGTTAGTAGACTTATGTGGGCGCCCATAACATAATTGGTCATTACACCCCTTCAGTCAAGATTACGGCCTATCTTCTGGTACCACTACATGAGTGGCGGGACCTACAGTTTAAAGTCAACTCGTTCAACCGATTTTTTTGAGAAAGTTTTTCATGACAATTTTTGTTTACTTTCAGAGTTTTTGCCAGAATTCTGCGAAGAAGCAGTCGCCGAAGTTATATTTTTTTCATATTTCATTTCGTTGAAGATATCTAACCTGGGGTTTGAACCATAGCCCCACGTCTAATGAGCCGGCACACTACCTAGTAAACTACGACGCCGAACTACTTCGGAACTCTTATGCCCAATAGCAGGTGGCAAATATCAAGCTATGAATTTTCCTTGTCGATTCCATCATATTTTTAAGAAATTTTTCGTGGTATTTTTATTTTGCGGTCAGAGTTTTTGCCAGAAATCTGCTGAGAGGAAGTCGACGAGGAAATATTTTTTCATATTCCGTTTTTTTAGATGATGTCTGACCAGGGATTTGAACCGTGGCCTCACGTCTAATGAGTCAACACACTACACTCTTCAACTCTCTACAATCCGGCAACTTCATTTACGACCCACTCATCAAAAATCCTATGGTGATGATACTTAAAGTTCCAGCTGCAATTTTCCAAGAAATAATCGAAGGTAACTTAGGTTATACCACATAGCGTTGTCAAAAAAGTCAGATCCTTCTATCAAATCAAATGGTGCAGCCATGCTGCGCCATAGAGGCGGCTTCAAGCCCTTATAAACGTAATCTGAGATAAATTGCTGTGGGCATTTATATTGTTCCTGCACTCTCTTACTAATCGAAATGTGGTAATCGAAGCAATCGAAGTAGAGGAAAAACCGCCAGACTATCAAAAATAATCTAAATACGCATACGATCTGAGAGGGCAGTGCAATGGCTCCCATTATATGGAAGATTTTCGATAAGAACATATTGCCTAGGAATGAGGAAATGTGTACATTGGATTCCATTGATATGAGCAATGGCTTTGAGCCATGCTTCACCTCATGTGCTAACTAGAGACACAATTCTTTTAAAAGTCTGCAAAACTTCGAACACAATAACATTGACGATCAAAAGTTTTACTTTTTGTGTTGTTGTTGTTGCTAGAAAGTAATAAAACTCAAACAAATTGATATGTTTCCTGTGATGGGTCTACTAGGACTTGTGTGTGCATGTCAAGTGGAGTGTAGAGAATAGTTTCGCTTGCATTACAAACAATTTCAAAAAAAAAACTTTCTTCTTCTTATGTCTCCAAGAAGTTTCTTTTATTTTTTAATTTTTTTTGTTTTGGCCAAATAGTTTGTCTTACTATTTCTTTATGTTGTCATTACTACCATATAAACGACGATAAATATTTTAGCCAAGTTAAGCAGTTTCTTCGTTTATATTCTTGTTTTTTTTTTCTTTTGCTTTGAATTTCTTTTTTTAGCTTTCAGTGAAATGTCATTTTGTTGAGACAGTTTAATTCAAATATTTTCCCAACTACTACTACAATTACATTTTCTATATAAAAAGTACACTAAGAATGAGTGACAAGTAGTCAAACGTTAGTTTGTTTACAAAGTATTGTTTACATGCAAAAAAGGACCATAAGGGATTTTAAAAGTACTTTTTTGCGTTTAAGTTATCATCTATTCATACATATTTTAATATAAACATAAATGTTAACGGTATATAGGAGTGTAACAACGGCCAAACTTAAACAAATACTACTTCGCATGCTTTTATTAGAAGAGAAATAAAAGGAGAAACCATTGTCTTGTAAAGTTTTATGCAAATTCGTAAACAACATGACAAAAACAATGGCTTTTGAAAGAAATGAACATGTCACTCGTTATTAATGAAATGTTTACTCACTGCTTGCTTACTGTTAAATATAGAGAGGTAAAACGTTAGAGAAAAAATATACTGTATTATCGGGTGGGCCATCTGTCGGTTTAAATTTTAACCATCGATGATTCTATTCTATCACAAAATTAAGTATATTATATCCACTGAACGTAATGAATCGATTTACGCTTGAGCAACGTTGGGATTTATTGGACCCAGGAGAAACCGCACCATGACGTCGATTTTGCCAAAAAAAAATTCGGATTAAACTCATTTTCATCTTAGTGGATACATTAATAAGCAAAATTGACTTAAATGCGGCTCAGAAAACCCACATGTGGCCTTACAAAAGTCAATGCACCCATTAAGAGCAACTGTTTGGTGCGGCCTGTGGAGCGCAAGCATCATTGGCCCATATTTCTTTGAAAATGAGGACGCCACAACCATTACGGTCAAAAGAGACACCTATTACACCATGATAACCGATTGTTTTGTACTCGCTCTTCATGTTATTCATGTAAACGATGTTTGGTTTCAACAGGATGGTGCAACTGGCGACACATCTCATGCCACAATCGATTTATTGCGTCAAACGTTTGATGGCCGTTTAATTGACCAAAATGGTGATGTCAATTGGCCGCCAAAAAGCTGCAGTTTGACACTGTTGGACTATATTTCTGTGAGGCGCCGTTAAAGAAAAATGTTATGCCGACAAACCAGAGACAATTGAACATTTGAACGCCAACATTCGTGATGCCATTGCCGAGATACTACCCCACACACTAGAAAAAGGGCACGAAAATTGCTCCGATCAAATGAGGTACTGTGAGGCCAGCTAAGGCAGCCATATGATATTCCATTTCTAACCAGAACAATTGTACTTCACAACAAAGAAAATAAATTTGACAAAATTTCACACCACTTTTATTTTATTACATTTTTAAAGATAAACTTTTAAATGGCCCTCCCTATATATCACAAGACATATGAATTACTTTACTAGTCTTTATATACGACAACATAACCTAGCATAATTCACTTGTTAATCTTATTATGTGCTGGAATGTTGCGCTTTATTTCCTAAGCATTGTCTTAACAAAGGCCGTTAAAAGAAGCTCCATTTTGTTGATGCCATCATCTTTTTATTAATAGAAAACGCTGTACTAAAGTTATGTCCTTTAGATTATGGCTATTATCTATTATTTCGTATTAAAATTCATGTTGAGTTCATGATACCGCCATTTCATTATGCGTAGCTTTTTCTGTTTTTAATTTAAATATTTTAAATGAATAAATTACAGATAATTTTCTTTTTAAATATCTCATAAATCTTAACAGACAAGGAACGATCAAAAATCTGTCGTACGAGTTGAATATTAAAAGGAAGCAAATTGCGCCATCATTTGAACGAATACTTGTTAACACTAAAACAAATATCCCAGGAATATCGTCTGGTTATGTTTTGGAGTTGAATGAAGATTGTTGGACTATCTTCAGTCAGAGCTGTAGTCAAAAAGCAGTCAGTAAAATAACTTTAACTGAGGCTTTACACCGTAGTTCCCGCCACTCATGTATAAAATTAACATACACAACATAAGTGGCGTGAGAAGCTAGGTTGTAATTCTAATTGAAGGATTATAGTATTTTGTATGTACGTAAAGTAACTGGAATTAGTAAAGCAACATACAGAATCTCTCTTCATAACGCTAATGCAGTACAAATAGACGTTTAAGATTACAAATTTTCTCGAAATCTAAACAATGCTAAGCAGAATTATTAACTTTTAGAAGTTGAATGTATTATGCGTTGTTAATCTGATATGCACCAAAATAAACTTATGCAAGGTGGGATAAGGTATACTTATTAAGACTTGTGTTGTTAAACTTTCTTATGAGCTGCATAACAACCGCAGGTCTTTCCAAGCGTAAATCATGGCCATTCTGGAAGCGGTACAATGCTTGTTGGTTTCCCTAAAAATCTCCTGATGTACTCGGACAGCCATACTGGAATTATGTAAGTCACTAATGAACGTACATATTTTCAAAGTCCTCCCTAAGCAAATTAAACAAAAATTTGATGACATACGACCACAAAGTACTGGATTGCAGATTATTTAGAAATGCAAATAAAATGTAAAATAAAAGACTGAAACGAAAGATAGATGGACAGTGATGTTCAATCGAACTTACGAAAATTAGAAAAATACAGAAATTTTCTGATCGCGAGAAAATGGTGGGTAGGTAGGTAGAAGTGGCTGTCCCCTCGATGGATGGATGAGCGTACGCACTTAGGCCGCACACAGGGCCCATTGTGATGCCACAGTATAACCCGATATTTATCAAAAATAAAACATTTCAAATGTTTATTTTTATCCTGGAATACAATGATGTTATTGACGAATACTTTCTTTACAATGTTTCCAAACTGAACCCTATAGAGAACTCATTAAGCCAGTTGGACCACTAAAAGTTTGCATATGAGAAGAATAATTGACTGAGTAAACGAAAGAAAAAATATTTGTGTCACCAGCACTATAGCGTACTAAAACGGCGAAACAAACGCAAACCAATGCAGAGATAAATTGCGGCTACATTGCTAACAGAACACTCTGTACTAGGGTGAAAGCAGGTCTGGGGTAAATGAAATTAAGCAATATGGAGTAGAACATCATAGGAAATCTAAACTCCACTATCTATTGTACTAAGTCGCCGTAGTCTATTAGCTTGTGTGTTAGCTTATTAGACGTGAGGCCACGGTTCAAACCCCTGGTCAGGCATCTTCAACAAAACGGAATATGAAATATATTTCTTCGGCAACTGCCTCCAGCAGATTTCTAGAAAAAACTCTGAGAGTGAATAAAATTTGCCATGTAACGTTTCTTAAAAATCGTTCGGAGTCTACTTTATAGCATAAGTAGCATGAGAAAGTAAGTCGTAACCATGAATGATGGGTTGTAAGGACCAATTACACGGTGCGATAGTGAAAATACACCCGATTAACTACATAGTCTAAGTTATTCACTAGGTTGGGTAGAACTTAAAAACACGTTTTTTATTTTTCGCGAATCCTCCAAACTCGTTTTATTTGACAAAAAACGGTTTTTTTTATCTTTTCACACAAAATTATTGATTACTCGAATATGTTTGAACCTATTTTCAAAATCCAAAGTTTTTTAAAAAGGGGACAGATGAGCCTTTAAAATAGTATACATAAACCTATGGTTCAAACCTACATGTTATGAGATTTGATGGGGTCAACTTGGAAAATATTATTTTTTTTCTTATTTTTTCAAGTTTGGTCATTATTAATTGCAAAATTTAATTAAAAAGTATGAAATGAGTGGAGGCATTCTTAAAGTACATTCTCTTGTCAAGAGTTTGACACTTCGTTTCATGAAATTGGACAAAAATTATCGTAGTTATTATTTAAAGAGTATAACAGCTTAATCATAATTTTTATATATGCTGTCTCATCAAATGAAATTTTATTTCAAAATTTTTGATGGATCTAAAGTGTTTATTGAAAAATATGTCCTTTTTCCGTTGGACCAACCACCAGAAGTTGGCTAATGTTAGCGCAAATCGACCAACAATCCCCTACAACTTGTTCCAACTGCAAACTTCTTCATCCATCTGCTGTTTAATTAAATTTGTTGTCGTTACTACGTTTGCCAAATATTATTCAAATATTTATGGTATGAATTATTAATAACGGGTGATTTTTTAGCTATTTTCTTTTTGGCAACACTGGTTTAAATAGCTCACGCCCGTTTCGTGTTTTGTTTCACTGTCAAACATCTTCAGTTTGGTTTATAATTTAGCCATGAATCGTCTTACAAACGAACACCGCTTGCAAATCATTGAATTTTATTATCAAAATGCGTGCTAATTATCAAAATAATGCTAAGAAAGTTAATCGCGCGCTTCTTCCCTTTTTTGGTCAGTTCAATCGACCCATTGAAGCGGCTATTCGGGCTATTGTGACTAAATTTCGAACCAAATTTACATTGTTGGACATAAAACTACCAACACGCTTACGTAGAGTGCGAACTGAAGAAAATTACGCAGCTGTATCGGCCAGTGTTAATGATGACCACCAGTTATCGATTCGTCGCCGTTCGCAGTAATTGGGCGTCTGTTACTCAACAACCTGGACAATTTTGCGGAAGGATTTAGGTGTGAAGCCTTTCAAAATACAGCTGGTGCAAGAATTGAAGCCGAACGAACTACCGCAACGCAGAATTTTTGATGAATGGGCTCTTGGAAAGTTGGCCGAAGGTTCACTTCTTTATCGAAAAATTTTGTTCAGCAAAAAAGCTCACTTTTGGCTCAATGGATACATAAATAAGCAGAATTGTCGATTTTGAAGAGAAGATCAGCCAAAAGCATTGTAAAAGCTACCAATGCATCCAGAAAAAATCACAGTTTGGTACGGTTTATGGGCTGGTGTCATCATTGGACCGTACTTCTTCAAAGATGCTGCGAATCGTAATGTAACTGTGAATAGTGAGCGCTATCGTGAGATGATATCCAACTTTTTTTTGCCCAAAATGCAAGAGCGTGACTTGCATGACATGTGGTTCCAACAAGACGGTGCCACATGCCACACAGTACGCGTAACAATGGACTTATTGAGAGGCGAGTTCAGTGAACATTTTATTTCACCTTCGGGACAGGTCAATTGGCCTTCTAGATCATGCGATTTAACGCCTTTAGACTATTTTT
The DNA here is from genome assembly GCA_936449025.2 of Sarcophaga subvicina. Classification (NCBI taxonomy): domain Eukaryota; kingdom Metazoa; phylum Arthropoda; class Insecta; order Diptera; family Sarcophagidae; genus Sarcophaga; species Sarcophaga subvicina. The sequence continues at coordinate 31,097,125 of OW388084.2, forward strand.
TGTGGGGCTATGTTAAAGCTCATGTCTATACAGACAAGCCCGCTTCAATTGACGCATTGGAAGACAACATTGAAGCATTTATTCGTGAGATACCGGCCGAAATGTTGGAAAGAGTATGCCAAAATTGGACTAAGCGGATGGACCATTTGAGTCGCAGTCGCGGTCAACATTTGCATGAAATAATCTTCAAACATTAAATTATATCTATCGATTCAAATAAAGATTTCATGCATTTTTCTGAATTTTATGTGTTTTTTTTTTGAAAAATTTTCCTATAGCTCTTAAAAAATCACCCATTATATCATGAAATATTTCAATTACTTAGGAGACAAGTAAAGACCAACAGGCAAACGTTATTTATGTGTATTATTTATGTGGCTATGGTTTGCATGAAGACTATTTTTGGAAACTAACATTTGAGGCAATAACATTTACCTTCCTTAACCACAATATATTGTCATAAAACTAAAAACAACCTGGCCAAAAACGACAGCAAACAAATGCACTTGCTCATGCAGAAAAAAACAATAAATTGTGGTTACTGGTCAGACATGACAGCAGCCTGCTGTTGTTCTGTAGCGGATGGCTTTTTAAGCTTAAAACTGAAACTAAAAAAGGAAGAAATAAAATTTTGAAATAAAATAAAATCAAATAAAATATTTGAAATTAAAAAGGACGTGGACGGCCATTTAGTATTCGTTTTAATGAATATAAAATGGCAGGAAAATTCGTTAAAATTAAGAAGAAAATCGAGAGAGCATGAAAACAAAAGTCATTCCCGGACTATAAGAATCCCCAAGTCTTTAATACCGGAAGAGGATTACAAGAGGTTTATAAAACTTGTAGAAGAGTGCCAATGGGTTTAATGTGCTCGACGATGACGATGATGGTCACGGCAGCACACCAAACTTATCCCCATTAACAAATGATGCAAAAGTAAGGAAAGAGAAAAAATATTAGAAAAATAACGACTGTTTTTAAAAAATTTCTTAAACGTATGGTTAAGTTTAGTTAACTCTTCAATTCTTTGTACAATATTTCTTTCTTTCTTAATATCTTCTTTCGTTTTTTCGCCATTAAATTCTATGGATTTTACTACTTCATTCTCTTCCTTTCCCTTGCTCTCTTTTTCTCTCTCTCTCTCTTTATAGTTATAATTCAGTTCGATATCTATATTTGACTTTTTCTCAATATTTTTCAAAGTGTTAACTTTACAACTTCTTAACTCGATTATAAAAAACGGAAAAAATAATGTGTTCGTGTTCTTTATATATTTTTTTCAATAATCTTCTCTTTTCTTCGTTCTATTTTTCATTTACTTTCTAAAAACTGTAAAGCAATAAAATAAATGTGCACTCATCTTGTCATTTTTGCCATTTCCGCATCCTTTTCGTTCATCTCATTTGTCTTTAAGTGACGGTACATTTGCCCGCAACTATTCATCGTCAAATACATTCGTACTTATGCTCATAAGCACACACACTTGTATGTACATATTAAAGTGTAAAAGTAAGAGAAGTTGATTCCGAAGTCAACATGTAAATACAGTGGGCATTTATTAACCAAGAACACAGTGAGGAAATTATCCAGAAATGGCCAGGAAGATTCAACGTACATAATTACATAAATAATTGGGTATAACAATCCTTCAGTCAGGATTACAACCTAGCTTCTCACATCACTTATGTTGTGTGTATCAATTTTATACGTGGCGGGACGGTCAATTTAAAGTTGACTCAGGTTTTTGGGAGACTTTTCACAGCAATTTTATGAACTCTCAGAGTTTTTACCAGAAGTCTGCTGAGAGGTAGACGGAAGAAGAAATATTTTTTCATATTTGACTTTGTTCGAGATGTCAGGTCTGTGATTTGAACCGTGGACTTATATCTAATAAGCCAACACATTATGTACTAAAAACTACTGATGACAAGCGTTGCCCATTGAGTCCTCCTCTTTTAAGGGTCTGATCTTCTTATGTCTTTCATTGATTATCTTACGTTGACTTCAAGCAAGATTGAATATCAACACGAAAAGTAGATGTATAGCGAGGCTCGAGAAGTGGATAAATAAGAGAATGTCTTAAGTTAGCAGCGGACTCTCTGTATATGGACTGTTTACTACCGCAAATATCTGTAGAATTTTGGAAATAGCTAAACAGTATATTCCTATATTTCTTCTATAAAGGCCATGTTATTTCTGACTTATAGATGGACCACTGATGGTTGGAAATTTGATCACGAAAACGGTAACAGTCAAGAGAAACTTGCGAAGTGTGTTAGAAAGGAGTAAAATGATTCGGCAAATGTTAAATGTGCTCCGGATGAAGTATGACGCAGTTGCAGTCAAATGTGGGAAACTAGCATAGACCAAGTATTGCATCCTAAAATAATACGAACAAATTTCAGAAATTCGATCAAAAGGAAGTATTTAGGGGGCAGAACCCCTTAAAGGAATAGTACCCACTTAGGCCAGTATTTAGGCCCATTGCGTCATTACAAGCCTTCAGTCTGGATTACGACCTAGTTTGTTCCTATTACTTATGCTGTGTGTGTTAATTGTATACGTGAATAGCGGGATCTACAGTTTAAAGTCGATTCCGAAGGACAGATTTTTTTGAGAAACTTTTCATGGCAACTTTATTTATTCCCAGATTTTTTGCCAGATATCTGCTGAGAGGAAGTCGCCGAAGAAATATTTTTTTTATATCTCGTTTTATTGGAGATGTCTGAAATAGGGTTTGAAGCGAGATGCATTACGTCTAATAAGCCAACACACTACCTACTAGACTTCCAATTCGGATACCACACCCCACCCGGGGATCAAACACAATATATTTTACCCGAGTACAAAATAAATCTTTATATTAAAAAGCTTAGTCAAGGATGTCTGAAACTGAGAGGTAAAAAATCTCGGTCTTTTTATGACAAGACCAAGGCACTGATACATGTGCTGAAAGACAGTATCTTTCCCACAGCCGCTGCAGAAGTCATTTTCCGGAATGTTGAAGATTTCTCAGATTCCACAGAAATTGTTTGAATTTCTTCAACTCTATTATGGCCATTAGCTTAGAAATAAAATGTATTATTCTTCTTATTATGAAGTCGCCGTGGTGTAGTAGGTAGTGTGTTGGCTTACTATTCGTAAAGCCCGGGTTCGTATCCCAGGTCAGACATCAAAAATGAAATATGAAAACAAAAAAATATTTCTTCGGCGACTTCCTCTCAGCAGATTTCTGGCAAAAACTCTGAGAGTAAAATAAACTGCCATGAAAAAGTTTCTCAAAATTCTGTCGTTCGGAGTCGACGTTAAACTGTAGGTCCCGCCACTCACGTATAAAATTAACACACACAACATGAGTGGTGTGAGAAGCTAGGCCGTAATCCTGACTGAAGGGTTGTAATGGCCAATTATGTATGTATGTATTATTCTTGTTCTTTCTCTAAATACGTTTTGCATTTGAAAATCAATTATTCTCGTTATCATCGTCATCATCAATTCTCCAATCGAACTTGTCAAAGTCCTGCCATTAGCTCCTGTTTCTGCGCTAAAGCAATTACTTTGACAACAACAACTATAGAACAATTCAAACTGAAATAAAATGCATTTTATAAACGTATAGTCAGGCAAGAAAAATACTTACTTTAATACATATAACAACGACAACTAAATGGCGAAGAGTATAACTTATTTTCAGTTCATTTGGCATGTATTTCTATAACGCGTGTAAATGCCACAAGTTTTTCAATTTTTCTTTCTTTCTCTCTCTCTCTCTTTGTGTTTCGTTTTCATGACACTAAACAAATGAACAAATGAAATGAAGCCACTTGACACCATTACGTTGCACATTCACTTTTTTCTAAGCTTTTTGCAGTACAGCTTCCATTGCCTGCTATTGCTGCTTTAGAATAATGGATCTTATAGTCATATTATTCCATGTCATTTTACGGTTTAGATGGGCATGAGCTCAGCAAATTGTCCAAGAAAAAAAGATAAACTACCACTGGCAGTTTTCTCATTATTTACTGCCCACCCAAATGGGTACTTCTTTACCGTTAAAGATGTACAACTGTCAGGGTGCATTGACAATGGGTTCATGTAGAACAAAAGACAAAACAAAAGAAAAATTCAAATGAATAAGAAAAATCTAACCTCGTAATATGCTGTCAACTTCATATTTTCTAAACAAAAATTCTTGATAACAACTAATTAGTAATAGAAATGTCCCTGTTAAAGAGTTATGGAAGCAAATCCAAAAGTTTTACTGGCGCCGTTATAAAGTCTAAAAACATATTTTGTACAGACTAAAGTCAACTGTTCAAAATTCAAATTTGAAATCAGTCATCTTCCTTAATAAATCAGCGTATGATACCCGCATTAATTACATAAGAACTCACATGCCGAAATCATCGAAATGGGGCGATACTTCCATTTTTATCTAAGGTCTTGGAACGACTATTACACAACCAAATTATTGCTTATTTGAATGACCATCAGCTGCTCTTTGGCAAACAATCGGGATTTAGAACAGGTGATAGCTGTGTTTCTTCACTGTCAAGTGTGTCTGAAGATATAAGATCCAATATCGATAATGGTGGTATTACACTTTTGGTACTTCTTGACCATTCGAAAGCTTTTGACTCTGTGAACCATGATATACTTTGTAGGAAGATGTACAACAATTTTTATTTTTCTTCGAGTGCATCATCCATCATCGCTAATGGAAACCTATCTTGCTGACAGATACCAGTCTGTCTCTGCTGGTGGAACTGTATCTAGTCGCATGCCTGTGCCTAAAGGAGTACCGCAGGGCTCTATTCTTGGACCATTATTGTTTACTTTAGACCAGTGATGCTCAAAATCCAAATTTCCTATCACATGCGATAGGCAAAGAAAATTCTGCTGACGCTGCGTAGATACACGTACACTATAAGCTTACTTGTGTGGTTTCTTATAATGATCGTGTGTTTGTTGCTTTGTTTGTTGTTTTGTGTTGAACTCAGAGAACAAAATCAATTCAGTTGATGTTTAGCACTTGATGAGGCAAGGCCTTGCTACGCAACTTTTTTGTATGATTTTTTGTTTTTTGCAACTACACGCAGCAAAATGTTTGATGCAAATTAGGAATATGATTTCTTTTTATAGAGAATATGGATGATAATGCACAATGTATTGTGTGTTATCGCTCTTTATGCCGTATTTTTTTTTTTTATAACAAGACATTACGAAGCTAGCCATGGATTTTTCGACAACATTAAAGGGAATGACAGGACTAAAATTATTGCAATTAAAAGAAGAAATTTTTTTAAATTTAAATATTTTTCTAAATTTATGAATCTGAAGTGAATACAAATGAATCCGAGTAGTTGAATTTCAATACTGTTGACTCACTCATTACCAAAATTTCATAAGTACTTATGAGTATAAGCGAAAAACCGATTCATTGCTGATCTCTGGTGGGAACGTTAAAAAGCAAAATGGCCATATTCCTTTGAAAATGAGGACGGCGCAACCATTACGGTCACTGGAGATATTGGCCGTTAAAGGAAAGTGTTATGCCGACAAACCAAAGAAGGTTGAAGGCCAACATTCATGATGTCGTTGCCGAAATACGACCCCATAAACTCGAAAAAGTGCACGAAAATTGGTCCCATCGAATGAGGTACCGTGAGGCCAGCCGCGGCAGCCATATGAATGAAATAATGCTTCGTTTCTGACCGGAACAATTGTACTTCACAACAAAAAAAAATAAATTTGGTCAAATTTCAAACCTCTTTTTTATTTCATTTTAAATTTAAACTTTTAAATATCCCACATTATACATACATACGTGTTAAAATACTCATGCATTCTAAGTAAAACCCCCAAGGTACGCTGTAACTTCATTACATATTTGAAGTGTTACAATGTCCATACGAGCACAGCATATTTAAAAAAGTGATTTAAAGTTGTTTACTTTACTTTCTCTCCCTCTCTCTCTCTCTCTCTATGGTATAACGGATTGAAATGAAAACATTTTTTTTTTTTTATTTTTCCTTACTTTTTTGGTTCATTTCATTCAAATGAAATCAAGTGCAAGACAGCAGCAAACGAAACTACAGAAAAACTGAAACATATTTTGGAATAAAATTTACATTTTTTGTCAAAAAAAAAGTATGTGGAAACAAAAGTGAGCGGAATTTAAGTGGAATCCATACAGGTATCAAGAGGAGATTAGTAAGGGAGGCTTTTTTGGCTATGCTATGCCCTGCCATCTACATGGGAAATTCATTTTGTCCTAGATGTGTGTGAAGAATGTGTGTGAAGATAGATTTCAAAATCTATCTCTCACGTTAGCTAACAGAACTCTGTTATGTTATTAACAGAACTAACAGAGCTCTGTTATGTTATTAACAGGAACTCTGTTAAATAATTAATTTAATACTGGGAGAGAAAAACAGGAAAAATTAATTAAATTCCCGGGTAAAGTAAGAAAAAAAAGCAAAAATTGATAAAAATAAGTCCTTTAGTTAATCACTGTTACAAAATATTGCATAATAAGAACTACAATTAACAGATAATCACACATTTCCGAAAGTTATTGTAATCCAATAAATAAATCAATATTGTGGGAAAACAGGACTGAGTGGGCGGACAAAGTAAATTGTTTTTAAAGCATTGTACGTCCCTTTAACTAACCCAATCGCCAGAATCCTAACAGAGCGTGTTTTCATATCAGATTTTGAAATTTTCTGAAATTTCAGATTTTAAAATCCACTGTAAGTCCTTTTGTGGGAAAACAGGACTGAGTGGGCGGACAAAGTAAATTGTTTTTGAAGCATTGTACGTCCCTTTAACTAACCCAATCGCCAGAATCCTTAACAGAGCGTGTTTTCATATCAGATTTTGAAATTTTCTGAGATTTCAGATTTTAAAATCCACTGTAAGTCCTTTTGTGGGAAAACAGGACTGAGTGGGCGGACAAAGTAAATTGTTTTTGAAGCATTGTACGTCCCTTTAACTAACCCACTCGCCAGAATCCTTAACATATCAGATTTTGAAATTTTCTGAAATTTCAGATTTTAAACTCCACTGTAAGTCCTTTTATGGGAAAACAGGACTGAGTGGGCGGACAAAGTAAATTGTTTTTAAAGCATTGTACGTCCCTTTAACTAATCCAATCGCCAGAACTCTTAACAGAGCGTGTTTTCATATCAGATTTTGAAATTTACTGAGATTTCAGATTTTAAAATCCACTGTAAGTCCTTTTGTGGGAAAACAGGACTGAGTGGGCGGACAAAGTAAATTGTTTTTGAAGCATTGTACGTCCCTTTAACTAACCCAATCGCCAGAATCCTTAACAGAGCGTGTTTTCATATCAGATTTTGAAATTTTCTGAGATTTCAGATTTTAAAATCCACACAGAGCGTGTTTTCATATCAGATTTTGAAATTTTCTGAGATTTCAGATTTTAAAATCCACTGTAAGTCCTTTTGTGGGAAAACAGGACTGAGTGGGCGGACAAAGTAAATTGTTTTTGAAGCATTGTACGTCCCTTTAACTAACCCTCACACCACGTCCCTCACACCACGTGTCCCTCACACCGTCCCTCACACCGTCCCTCACACCGTCCCTCACACCGTCCCTCACACCGTCCCTCACACCGTCCCTCACACCGTCCCTCACACCGTCCCTCACACCGTCCCTCACACCGTCCCTCACACCGTCCCTCACACCGTCCCTCACACCGTCCCTCACACCGTCCCTCACACCGTCCCTCACACCGTCCCACACACCGTCCCTCAAACCGTCCCACACACCGTCCCTCACACCGTCCCTCACACCGTCCCTCACACCGGCCCTCACACCGGCCCTCACACCGGCCCTCACACCGGCCCTCACACCGGCCCTCACACCGGCCCTCACACCGGCCCTCACACCGGCCCTCACACCGTCCCTAACACCGTCCCTCACACCGTCCCTCACACCGTCCCTCACACCGTCCCTCACACCGTCCCTCACACCGTCCCTCACACCGTCCCTCACACCGTCCCTCACACCGTCCCTCACACCGTCCCTCACACCGTCCCTCACACCGTCCGTCACACCGTCCCTCACACCGTCCCTCACGCCGTCCCTCATGCCATCCCTCACGCCGTCCCTCATGCCGTCCCTAACGTCGTCCCTCACACCGTCTCTCACACCGTCTCTCACACCGTCCCTCACACCGTCCCTCACACCGTCCCTCACACCGTCCCTCACACCGTCCCTCACACCGTCCCTCACACCGTCCCTCACACCGTCCCTCACACCGTCCCTCACACCGTCCCTCACACCGTCCCTCACACCGTCCCTCACACCGTCCCTCACACCGTCCCTCACACCGTCCCTCACACCGTCCCTCACACCGTCCCTCTCACCGTCCCTCACACCGTCCCTCGCACCGTCCCTCGCACCGTCCCTCGCACCGTCCCTCGCACCGTCCCTCACACCGTCCCTCACACCGTCCCTCACACCGTCCCCCACACCGTCCCTCACACCGTCCCTCACACCATCCCTCACACCGTCCCTCACACCGTCCCTCACACCGTCCCTCACACCGTCCCTCACACCGTCCCTCACACCGTCCCTCACACCGTCCCTCACACCGTCCCTCACACCGTCCCTCACACCGTCCCTCGCACCGTCCCTCGCACCGTCCCTCGCACCGTCCCTCGCACCGTCCCTCGCACCGTCCCTCGCACCGTCCCTCGCACCGTCCCTCGCACCGTCCCTCGCACCGTCCCTCGCACCGTCCCTCGCACCGTCCCTCGCACCGTCCCTCGCACCGTCCCTCACACCGTCCCTCACACCGTCCCTCACACCGTCCCTCACACCGTCCCTCACACCGTCCCTCACACCGTCCCTCACACCGTCCCTCACACCGTCCCTCACACCGTCCCTCACACCGTCCCTCACACCGTCCCTCACACCGTCCCTCACACCGTCCCTCACACCGTCCCTCACACCGTCCCTCACACCGTCCCTCACACCGTCCCTCACACCGTCCCTCGCACCGTCCCTCGCACCGTCCCTCACACCGTCCCTCACACCGTCCCTCGCACTGTCCCTCGCACTGTCCCTCACACCGTCCCTCACACCGTCCCTCACACCGTCCCTCACACCGTCCCTCACACCGTCCCTCGCACCGTCCCTCACACCGTCCCTCACACCGTCCCTCGCACCGTCCCTCACACCGTCCCTCGCACCGTCCTTCACACCTTCCCTCACACCGTCCCTCACACCGTCCCTCACACCGTACCTCACACCGTCCCTCGCACCGTCCCTCACACCGTCCCTCACACCGTCCCTCACACCGTCCCTCACACCGTCCCTCGCACTGTCCCTCACACCGTCCCTCACACCGTCCCTCACACCGTCCCTCACACCGTCCCTCACACCGTCCCTCACACCGTCCCTCACACCGTCCCTCACACCGTCCCTCACACCGTCCCTCACACCGTCCTTCACACCGTCCCTCACACCGTCCCTCACACCGTCCCTCGCACCGTCCCTCACACCGTCCCTCACACCGTCCCTCACACCGTCCCTCACACCGTCCCTCACACCGTACCTCGCACCGTCCCTCGCACCGTCCCTCGCACTGTACCTCACACCGTACCTCACACCGTCCCTCACACCGTCCCTCGCACCGTCCCTCACACCGCCCCTCACACCGTGCCTCACACCGTCCCTCACACCGTCCCACACACCGTCCCTCGCACCGTCCCTCGCACCGTCCCTCGCACCGTCCCTCACACCGTCCCTCACACCGTCCCTCACACCGTCCCTCACACCGTCCCTCACACCGTCCCTCACACCGTCCCTCACACCGTCCCTCACACCGTCCCTCACACCGTCCCTCACACCGTCCCTCACACCGTCCCTCACACCGTCCCTCACACCGTCCCTCACACCGTCCCTCACACCGTCCCTCACACCGTCCCTCACACCGTCCCTCACACCGTCCCTCACACCGTCCCTCACACCGTACCTCACACCGTCCCTCGCACCGTCTCTCGCACCGTCTCTCGCACCGTCCCTCGCACCGTCCCTCGCACCGTCCCTCACACCGTCCCTCACACCGTCCCTCACACCGTCTCTCGCACCGTCCCTCGCACCGTCCCTCACACCGTCCCTCACACCGTCCCTCACACCGTCCCTCGCACCGTCCCTCGCACCGTCCCTCGCACCGTCCCTCACACCGTCCCTCACACCGTCCCTCACACCGTCCCTCACACCGTCCCTCACACCGTCCCTCACACCGTCCCTCACACCGTCCCTCACACCGTCCCTCGCACCGTCCCTCGCACCGTCCCTCGCACCGTCCCTCGCACCGTCCCTCGCACCGTCCCTCGCACCGTCCCTCGCACCGTCCCTCGCACCGTCCCTCGCACCGTCCCTCGCACCGTCCCTCGCACCGTCCCTCGCACCGTCCCTCACACCGTCCCTCACACCGTCCCTCACACCGTCCCTCACACCGTCCCTCACACCGTCCCTCACACCGTCCCTCACACCGTCCCTCACACCGTCCCTCACACCGTCCCTCACACCGTCCCTCACACCGTCCCTCACACCGTCCCTCACACCGTCCCTCACACCGTCCCTCACACCGTCCCTCACACCGTCCCTCACACCGTCCCTCACACCGTCCCTCACACCGTCCCTCACACCGTCCCTCACACCGTCCCTCGCACCGTCCCTCGCACCGTCCCTCACACCGTCCCTCACACCGTCCCTCGCACTGTCCCTCGCACTGTCCCTCACACCGTCCCTCACACCGTCCCTCACACCGTCCCTCACACCGTCCCTCACACCGTCCCTCGCACCGTCCCTCACACCGTCCCTCACACCGTCCCTCGCACCGTCCCTCACACCGTCCCTCGCACCGTCCTTCACACCTTCCCTCACACCGTCCCTCACACCGTCCCTCACACCGTCCCTCACACCGTCCCTCGCACTGTCCCTCACACCGTCCCTCACACCGTCCCTCACACCGTCCCTCACACCGTCCCTCACACCGTCCCTCACACCGTCCCTCACACCGTCCCTCACACCGTCCCTCACACCGTCCCTCACACCGTCCCTCACACCGTCCCTCACACCGTCCCTCACACCGTCCCTCACACCGTCCCTCACACCGTCCCTCACACCGTCCCTCGCACCGTCCCTCACACCGTCCCTCACACCGTCCCTCACACCGTCCCTCACACCGTCCCTCACACCGTCCCTCACACCGTACCTCGCACCGTCCCTCGCACCGTCCCTCGCACTGTACCTCACACCGTACCTCACACCGTCCCTCACACCGTCCCTCGCACCGTCCCTCACACCGCCCCTCACACCGTGCCTCACACCGTCCCTCACACCGTCCCACACACCGTCCCTCGCACCGTCCCTCGCACCGTCCCTCGCACCGTCCCTCACACCGTCCCTCACACCGTCCCTCACACCGTCCCTCACACCGTCCCTCACACCGTCCCTCACACCGTCCCTCACACCGTCCCTCACACCGTCCCTCACACCGTCCCTCACACCGTCCCTCACACCGTCCCTCACACCGTCCCTCACACCGTCCCTCACACCGTCCCTCACACCGTCCCTCACACCGTCCCTCACACCGTCCCTCACACCGTCCCTCACACCGTCCCTCACACCGTCCCTCACACCGTCCCTCACACCGTCCCTCACACCGTACCTCACACCGTCCCTCGCACCGTCTCTCGCACCGTCCCTCGCACCGTCCCTCGCACCGTCCCTCGCACCGTCCCTCACACCGTCCCTCACACCGTCCCTCACACCGTCTCTCGCACCGTCCCTCGCACCGTCCCTCACACCGTCCCTCACACCGTCCCTCACACCGTCCCTCACACCGTCCCTCGCACCGTCCCTCGCACCGTCCCTCGCACCGTCCCTCACACCGTCCCTCACACCGACCCTCACACCGTCCCTCACACCGTCCCTCACACCGTCCCTCACACCGTCCCTCACACCGTCCCTCACACCGTCCCTCGCAACGCCTCTCGCACCGTCTCTCGCACCGTCCCTCGCACCGTCCCTCGCACCGTCCCTCACACCGTCCCTCACACCGTCCCTCACACCGTCCCTCGCACCGTCCCTCGCACCGTCCCTTGCACCGTACCTCACACCGTCCCTCACACCGTCCCTCACACCGTCCCTCACACCGTCCCACACACCGTCCCACACACCGTCCCACACACCGTCCCACACACCGTCCCACACACCGTCCCACACACCGTCCCACACACCGTCCCACACACCGTCCCTCACACCGTCCCTCACACCGTCCCTCACACCGTCCCTCACACCGTCCCTCACACCGTCCCATACACCGTCCCACACACCGTCCCACACACCGTCCCTCACACCGTCCCTCACACCGTCCCTCACACCGTCCCTCACACCGTCCCTCGCACCGTCCCTCGCACCGTCCCTCGCACCGTCCCTCACACCGTCCCTCACACCGTCCCTCGCACCGTCTCTCGCACCGTCCCTCGCACCGTCCCTCACACCGTCCCTCACACCGTCCCTCACACCGTCTCTCGCACCGTCCCTCGCACCGTCCCTCACACCGTCCCTCACACCGTCCCTCACACCGTCCCTCGCACCGTCCCTCGCACCGTCCCTCGCACCCTCCCTCACACCGTCCCTCACACCGTCCCTCACACCGTCCCTCACACCGTCCCTCGCACTGTCCCTCACACCGTCCCTCACACCGTCCCTCACACCGTCCCTCACACCGTCCCTCACACCGTCCCTCACACCGTCCCTCACACCGTCCCTCGCACCGTCCCTCACACCGTCCCTCACACCGTCCCTCACACCGTCCCTCGCGGTGGGTGTGAGGGACGGTGTGAGGGACGGTGTGAGGGACGGTGCGAGGGACGGTGCGAGGGACGGTGCGAGGGACGGTGTGAGGGACGGTGTGAGGGACGGTGTGAGGGACGGTGTGAGGGACGGTGTGAGGGACGGTGCGAGGGACGGTGTGAGGGACGGTGTGAGGGACGGTGTGAGGGACGGTGTGAGGGACGGTGTGAGGGACGGGGTGAGGGACGGTGTGAGGGACGGTGTGAGGGACGGTGTGAGGCACGGTGTGAGGGACGGTGTGAGGGACGGTGCGAGGGACGGTGTGAGGGACGGTATGAGGTACGGTGTGAGGTACAGTGCGAGGGACGGTGCGAGGGACGGTGTGAGGGACGGTGTGAGGTACGGTGTGAGGTACAGTGCGAGGGACGGTGCGAGGGACGGTGCGAGGTACGGTGTGAGGGACGGTGTGAGGGACGGTGTGAGGGACGGTGTGAGGGACGGTGTGAGGGACGGTGTGAGGGACGGTGTGAGGGACGGTGTGAGGGACGGTGTGAGGGACGGTGTGAGGGACGGTGTGAGGGACGGTGTGAGGGACGGTGTGAGGGACGGTGTGAGGGACGGTGTGAGGGACGGTGTGAGGGACGGTGCGAGGGACGGTGTGAGGGACGGTGTGAGGGACGGTGTGAGGGATGGTGCGAGGGACGGTGCGAGGGACGGTGCGAGGGACGGTGCGAGGGACGGTGCGAGGGACGGTGCGAGGGACGGTGCGAGGGACGGTGTGAGGGACGGTGTGAGGGACGGTGTGAGGGACGGTGTGAGGGACGGTGTGAGGGACGGTGTGAGGGACGGTGTGAGGGACGGTGTGAGGGACGGTGTGAGGGACGGTGTGAGGGACGGTGTGAGGGACGGTGTGTGGGACGGTGTGTGGGACGGTGTGAGGGACGGTGTGAGGGACGGTGTGAGGGACGGTGTGAGGGACGGTGCGAGGGACGGTGTGAGGGACGGTGCGAGGGACGGTGTGAGGGACGGTGTGAGGGACGGTGCGAGGGACGGTGTGAGGGACGGCGTGAGGGACGGTATGAGGGACGGTGTGAGGGACGGTGTGAGGGACGGTGTGAGGGACGGTGTGAGGGACGGTGTGAGGGACGGTGTGAGGGACGGTGCGTGGAACGGTGCGAGGAACGGTGTGAGGGACGGTGTGAGGGACGGTGTGAGGGACGGTGTGAGGGACGGTGTGAGAGACGGTGTGAGGGACGGTATGAGGGACGGTGTGAGGGACGGTGTGAGGAACGGTGTGAGGGATGGTGTGAGGGACGGTGTGATGGACGGTGTGAGGGACGGTGTGAGGGACGGTGTGAGGGACGGTGTGAGGGACGGTGTGAGGGACGGTGTGTGGGACGGTGTGTGGGACGGTGTGTGGGACGGTGTGAGGGACGGTGTGAGGGACGGTGTGAGGGACGGTGTGAGGGACGGTGTGCGGGACGGTGTGAGGGACGGTGTGTGGGACAGTGTGAGGGACGGTGTGTGAGGGACACGTGGCGTGAGTGACGTGGTGTGAGGGACATGGTGTGAGGTTCGTGATGTGAGGTTCGTGATGTGAGGGACACGTGGTGTGAGGGACGTGGTGTGAGGGTTAGTTAAAGGGACGTACAATGCTTCAAAAACAATTTACTTTGTCCGCCCACTCAGTCATGTTTTCCCACAAAAGGACTTAAAGTGGATTTTAAAATCTGAAATCTCAGAAAATTTTAAAATCTGATATGAAAACACGCTCTGTTAAGGATTCTGGCGATTGGATTAGTTAAAGGGACGTACAATGCTTTAAAAACAATTTACTTTGTTCCCCCACTCAGTCCTGTTTTCCCACAAAAGGACTTACAGTGGATTTTAAAATCTGAAATCTCAGAAAATTTCAAAATCTGATATGAAAACACGCTCTGTTAAGGATTCTGGCGATTGGGTTAGTTAAAGGGACGTACAATGCTTCAAAAACAATTTACTTGATCCGCCCACTCAGTCATGTTTTCCCACAAAAGGACTTACAGTGGATTTTGAAATCTGAAATCTCAGAAAATTTCAAAATCTGATATGAATACACGCTCTGTTAAGGATTCTGGCGATTGGGTTAGTTAAAGGGACGTACAATGCTTCAAAAACAATTTACTTGATACGCCCACTCAGTCATGTTGTATTGGGTTATTGTATAGGGTGTAGTAGTGAGAAATCTTGCTTAAAGAATAATTATAGCATTTATTGCATATGTGCTTTAAAATCTTATTTATCCTTTTGTGGCAGATTTGAAAACATTTACTTTGTCGATTTTAAATAAAATTATGCCAGTTTATTTCTATTGTATGTGTCCTACAGCGTAGGATTATTTTCTATTCTGCTCTTAAGTCCTTTTAAGCATTTACAGATTCTAATAAACACTTACAGCCACACACAGCCTCGAAATACATTTCCTTTTTGCCAAGTCAACTAGATGCAGAGATGGAATAATAAAATGACAGTTTCAATTAATTTATACACTGACAACCGCCACGACTGGTGCAACTACTACTACTACTACCACAGTGAAGTTAATTTCGCCAAAAGAGATTATTATGTGTGGTTATGACAACTGAGAAGAACAGAACACAACTGAACTGAACTCTACTCAACTGAGTTGAGTTGAGTTGAATGGCAGCTTCAACTTGAAATTCTATTCTTTTGTAGAGATTTACATGTTGATAGAAGCATGTATTAAGTTTATATAGCTGTTGATAACATTTCTTTGATTACCAATAAATCAGTTTTCATTTTTTAATTAAAACTATCTTAACTGCTTAATTATATTTTCATTTAGTTCCTCTACTACGTACTCGTATAGGGGATTTTTGTAGTCTTGTTAACCTTCTCTTGTGTTTTTTTCTATTATTATTTGCTCCAGTTGTTGTCTGTCCCTTAATACAATATAATGTTTAATTTTTCTATTATTATTCCCTTCCACTTTCATTTGATTTTGCCTTTTACTACCACTTATTTTCATTTATCCTGTGGGTGTACTTTTTTCAGATTTTGTTTTTTACAATTACTTTTTATCCTCAGCTTTGCGCCATATTTTTCATATTCGTGGCATCCTTTTTTATTTAAAACTTTATTGGTTTTCTATGTTCCAGAAATTTCTATAAAAAAAATAGTAAATATTACATACACTCAAAGAAATTGTATGGTACTCTTTACGTTAAAAAAACTTCTACCTTTCACTAGGTCTAGATTTGAAGTTTTATTTGCATTTCTCTGAATCTCCCAATGCCATATAATGTGTCATGGTTTAGTGATTAAACTGCTTGACTAAAAACGCGAGCGATTCATGTTCTGTTGAAGTCGCCGTAATCTACTAGGTAGTGTGTTGGCTTATTAGACGTAAAGCCAGGATTCGGGCCCCAGGCCAGACATCAAAACAAAACACAAAAAAAGTATTTCTTCGGCGACTTCCTCTCAGCAGATTTCTGGCAAAAACTCTGAGAGTAAATAAAATTGCTATGAAAAGTTTCTCAAAAATCTATCGTTCGGAGTCGACTTTAAATTGTAGGTCCCGCCACTCATGTATAAAATTAACACACACGACATAAGTGGTGTGAGAAACTAGGTCGTAATCCTGATTTAAGAGTTGTAATGACCAATTATGTATGTGAATTCATGTTCTAATCGGGGAGGTAAAAAAACATAATTTATTGATCATTCATTATATAATTTATTCAGGCAGGATATGGATACATGATTCTTCTGAAAACGTAACTAGAACAAAATGCTTCATCCAATGAAAAAGAAAGGTGAACTCAGTAAGCAAATATCTTCAGCATTATTACAAATACTAGAACCCAATAGATTTTCATAGTAAGATAGATCCCAATCCCAATTTCCTAGGACCTGCTCCGCTCAGTTGGCGAGAACTTGATTGATGAAAAATAATCAAGGAGGAATAAAATATTTTTAATCACCATTAAGTTGACGATAAATGTCATCATAATGTAGTAGGTAGTGTGTTATCTTATTAGACGTGCAGCCCCTGATTAGACATCCGCATCAAAACAAAATTTGAAGCATATTTCTTCGGCGACTTCCTCTTGGCAGACATCTGGCAAAAGCTCTCAGAATAAATAAAAATTGTCACGACAGGTTTCTCAAAAATCTGTCATTCGAAGTCGACTTTTAACTGTACGTCCCGGCATTTATGTATACGATTAACACACACAACATAAGTGATGTGAGACGTTAGATTGTAATTCTAACTGAAGCATAGTTCTAATTGTAAGCATAGCTGTCAGATTTGACAATTTATCGTCATTTTGACGATTTTGAGCACCAAAAATATCATATTGACGATTTGACGATTTATGCCCTTATTTTGACGATATTTAAAAATTAAAAATGTACATTATGTTCCTTACTTTAGTACATTAAAAGCCACTTTAAGCTTTGTATTTACTTTGCAATTGTTGCTAATAAAATTTCCCATCAACACATTCAGCAGGTATTTGAATCCTTCTTTGTTCACCCTGTAATATTCCTGGAAACTAGAATATAGCCTAGAATTGCATAGAATCAAAAAATCATGTAGCTTAATTCCAAATTAATGGAGTATACTTTCTTTTTAATTGTATTTGAATAATATTACTCATACGCGTCATATTACATGTACTGGAATAGTTACCCTGAAAAGTATGCAATAAAAAAATTTCGATTTTGTCATGTATGAAACTAATGGAATTAAATATAACTCATACGTCACATATGTTTTCTGCATTATGAATTTTACATACATATTAAAAATATGAGCATATGTGAGTAAATATAAATTTTGATAAATTTATTGTTTCGCTGTGAACTACAACTGCTCCGGTTGGAAATGGATTTTTATTTCATTTATATGGCTGCCGCGATTGGTCTTACAATCATAGCTCCCAGATTTATGCCCTTATTTAGACGATTTTAAAAATTAAAAACTTACATCATATTCTTTACTTTAGTACATTAAAAGCCACTTTTAAGCTTTGTATTTACTTTGCAATTGTTACTATTGGAAATTTATGTTAGTTAGTAAAAACAAGGAGTAAAGTATTGTATTTTTAAGTTACTTTCGAATACCTGTAATGATTTTTCTGTATTTTATTCCTTTTTAATCCCTTAAAAGCTGAAAAATGACAACTCCTGAATAACCTAATAAAATAATAATAAATTATGGAGACTACGCTTGTATATTTTTATACCATAAGTAACAGGATAGACCTCTGCAGGAATTGAGTTCCACATACGGATAGTCCGACTAAAAATTTTTATTTTTACTATAATGCAGTGTGCGATCCACTGGCCAATTGACCACATACGGATTTTCTGGCCAAAAAAGACGAGCGTTATTTAGGAATATATGATTTTCGGGAAGGGAAGTCCCCTTATGCAACGATGCTCCATTGACTCAATGGAGTTGGATACACTGCCGTCATTAACGAGATGCCATGGCCTCTCCTGTACACGGTCGAGAAACCGCAAAACAGACGTTGAGGCACTAACCCATACATAAGAGTTGTATTCCATTCAGATGATAAGAAAGGAACTGAAAAATGTGTCAGCATATTACACTAATTTTTCATGCTCAGAACATCAAAAGCTTCTGATTTCCTAATACCTACGCCGCCCATAGATATAGATGATGTAATATTATTGCTGCGCTTATGTGTCAATAAACAACGCTGAGATAGATTGTTTAAATCTTAAAAAATTTTTTCTTGAGAATGATATAAAATTTCCCCATTTTTTGGAAATAAGGGACGCTATCTTTTAATTTCCAATAAATTCTTTGTTAAATGTTTCATTTTTTTGATACATATATATATTGACTTTATATTATTTATACTACAATAGAAATAAATTTGGTTTTAAAAAATTTTTAATTTATTTATTTTTCCTGACGATTTTTTGACGATTTTAATAAACGTCTTTGACGAATTTGACGATTTTTTCTCAAATATTTAAAAATTTGGTGCCTCATTTATCTGGCAGCTATGGTTGTAAGGACCAATTATGTATGTACATATATAAAGGTACCAAATGATAATAATAATAATGATGCCGTAAGCGATTACAATTTAGTATTTTCATAACAATTTAAGCACCCAATACAAATTAATACTTTTTCTAACTATAATAAAGAGAGGATCTTGGAGTAGCAGTGGGGGTTTTTGGCCTCAGAATGGAATATTCCGAGAACATAGCGAAACTCACAGGTATCTTCCAAGGTGACGTCTATGTCATCGAAAGCTAACCATACATAGCAATATTATCTGGCAATCAGGTCATCTACCGAGCACTTGACTTTTGTGAGATTAAACCGAAGAAAGCATAAGACTGTTGAGGGTAGCTGAATTAGTTAGGTACGGAAAATAGTATTACCCTCTGCTGGATGTCAGGTCATATGGGAATTCGCTGTCGGTAATAAATAGGCAGATGAGTTTTTGAGGCAGGCAGCTTCCATGCTCCTAATGGGGCCAGAACCTTTCTGTGGGCTGGAGACTGATGTTTTTAAAAAATTGTATTAATAACTCTACGAAAACAATTTGTTTTCTTAAATAGCGCACCGAAGGCATAGCTTTAGCTTTACAATATAGACATACAGAATTTTTCAGACAGATATACTCGGACAGCTAAACTGCCATAAAGTTTCTTTCTAATGATATACCGATTTGTTCGGGTAATAATTAGCTGATTATTTTAATCCCTTCCTTATACAGGTCCAATGAAATAACGACTTACCAGGAAACTGCGTTGAATTTGCATTGACTAGAACGGAAGCCACACTTCAAAATACCATATGTAATCCAAGCATCTGGGCCCTTCTGTCCACGATTAGATTCTAGGTATTATAGAAAAAGAAAAGTCACTCCAAAGCAAAAGTATTTAAGACCGAAACAGATCACTTTTCTCTCCCTATGTCCCGGAACTCAATTGACAACGACTAATAGGCAGGCATGACCGACCTATTTCTTTAGAGGCATACATTTTCAGATTTTTAAATTTTAATGGTATTTGGTATAATGGTATTCCACTCGTTTTAATGTGCGGTGACGCTACCTAACCTCTCTAAACTCTTTGTTTTACATTTAGGAAACTGTGTTATTGTTCATAAGTAGTCATCGATAAATTGTAATTGATAACACAATTTTTCGCAGTGCATAAATTAAGCATTTAAAGGACTTAGAATTTGCTGCCGTAAAAGCATACGTATGTTGCATAGTGTTGCTGTACAGCGATTTATTTGCAATCCTCTTACAAATTTTATTTCGTGCGTATCATTTAAACATTTTAATTTTGTTCTCTAGTATTTCGTTTCATTTAATTTAATACAGTTTCTACACGCATTTTAATTTTAACTATTATTTTTAAACATATTTTTTAATCATTTTTACTGTTGGCTATTGTAGCCCATACAAGTGTTTGTAATTAAAAATGTTTTTAATTGTTTAACGAATTTCTTTTAAATTATTATTTTATTAGCGGAAGTCACATTTAACAAAGTCAAGGGAAAAATTCACATGATATTATCTTGCAACCTGTTTGCGAACAAGTTGCGGTAGAACACTACTAGTTTAGCTTGTGAGTATGGTAATTGAATTACAGTTGGTATCAGGTAATTAGTAATGTACGGCAGAGTTATCACCTAATCAGCTGAAAAATTTTATTTTTATGAAATTGTAACAAAGCAAAGAAATAATAGGAAGATACGGATACTTTCTGACAGCGCATTATTCCTTAAAGCAATGAAAGCAAATAAAAATAAACCAAACAAAATTGCTGTTACATGGTGTAATGATTAAAGTGATTGGCTATACATCCAAGCCAGCACAAATTCGAATACAGCTGACTGAGACTAAACAATTTTATTGTAAGAATTCGGCTGCCTCAATCCGTCTTATCCAGGCAGTTAAATAGGTCCACTGTCTAAATGGAAGGCATTGGGCCGGAGCGTCAGTTATAATTCTTTCTACATATGCATTAAGCATCCCACAGATTTCTTAACGCAGCTTAGAGAGGATCACTCTTGTAATTTTACGTGGAAGATTTTTTTGATCCGCAATATCGAGTGGACGCGCATTTAGAACCCTATCCATGGCATAATTTCTAATTGCCGAGTCTACCGCTAGCTGGCGTTGAGCCTTCGGCACATTTTCAATTGCTGCAGCATCAAGAATAGAAGGGAAGTTGGTCCTAGACTTCCTGAAGGTAGCTCCTAATATACTTCCTATTATGTTGAGGGGGTGGATAAGATTATTTGGGTGGTGCGGATAGGAGAATGCCAGCAATAATTGCTTATTTATCATCTCGTTACTTAAGTTTTCTGCCAACATTTTGGTTTCCTTGTGCATGTGGTAAGTACTGCTTATCTTCACACTCTTCGGCTGCCTTCCCAAATGTATCACTACAAAGTTTGTATGCAGTTCTACTACTGTATATAGACTATGTAGATATGCAAAGTAATCAAACAATGCATCAACTATAAATCCGATGCCTGATTGCTTTTTGACTACGTTAAAAATACACATTGACGAAGTTTTGAAACAGAATACATTGTATATATTTTATACAGCGGCATTATGAAACATACTTTGTTCAAACACAAAGCAGCTAACAGGTTGGAAGGCAGCCTCGTTGCTCTTCTCCGTACACCATTTTGTGTCTTCCGTACAGTCCTCCATTAAGTGTAACTAAAAAAGGAGCTTCACAATGTGGCCTCATAGTAAAATATGGATCTTTCTACACCTTTATATAGGGCGAGTACTACCTCTTTCGATTCGCGCCTGCCAATACTAGTCGTTGTAATGTTATGAGCAATCGCAATTTAACGACAAAGATCAAGGTCATTACAAACCTTCAGTTAGGATTACGCCGTAGCTTCTCATACCACTTATGCTGAATGTGTTAATTTCATACATAAGTGGCGGGACCTACAGTTTAAAGTCAACTCCGAACGACGGATTTTCGAGAAACTCTCTCAGAATTGTTGTCAGAAATCTGCTAAGAGGCAGTCGCCGAAGAAATATTTTCTTTCATATTTCGTTTTGTTAGAGATCTCTGACCTGGTGTTTGAACATAAGCCTCACGACTAATAAGCCAACAAATTACCTACTAGACTACGGCAACTACAGAGTAACACCGGATATAAATTTCTTTGGGTTGTTGATTGCGTTTCGGTGATAAGTTATTCGCTTAGGCAGCAGTGGAATTATTACCTAGTATAATATCTTAACCTTTTTTCCTCTCTTTCTCTCTTGGACGCTATCACTTAGTCCGGCATGGTAAGCACAAGATCTAAATGTTCGGAGATAAGTTGTGGTATTCACCTATACCTCCAATATCTTATGCATCACAACCCCCACAATATTTGACGCAATAAAACTGAAATAAATATTAAAAAATATTTAAAAATTTCTATTTAATTGTCCTCAACTGTCTATGCTATATCTATCTAAACATAGTAACTTAAAATATATCATGGCATACGCTGTCAAAATTTATTAAAACAACATTTTTCCACCATGAATTATTTTTGAAAATCTACATAATTTATGAGCAACATGATATTGTTGTTGTTATTGCTTGTTGCTTTAGAAAATGATTTTTGGTTATATGTTGCCTCTACTCCAACCGTACAAGTGTTCCACAAATTCAATGTTACCAAACACGTAAAACTTTTGCGTTAAGTATACTTAAAGTTGTGTTTAAATAAACCTTTAACGGAAGTATAAGTATGTGTTAAATATCATGATGCATGCCGTAAAGGCAGACTAAAATGCTTGGGGGTAATCAAAGGTTAATAGTGAACCAAAAGAAATGAAAATTTAATTTATACGTGCTGTGCAGCGTTATGAAAATAAATTTTATATTACCACCTTAAGAAAATTTTTGATTTTATGTATATGGAATTGACTAACAATTGTGATGCTCCCTAATATTTACATTAGCACAACTGCTATAACTGCAAAGGAAGGAAAGTCTCTCGAAAACAAATTGCCTGTGTTTACTTTAAAAAAAATCAGGGAGAAGTACAAAAAACATCAAAAATATGATATTTTATCGTTGCGGATGATTTATTTAATTTTAAAGGCCTTTAATTGAAAACTGTGGAATCACAATGGGCCTGATGTGATCTAAATGTGTCTATCCAACATATTTTTTTTTGCTGGACATAAAGGCTTTTATTATCAATTCCATCTAAATAGGCCCCAGCGGAGAAAATTAAAAAGATGATTTTGTTATCAGGCCTCTTTGAGGCTGTCTTCAACGTCTTCAGCTTATTAGACGTAAAGCCAGGGTTCGAGCCCCAGGCCAGGCATCAAGACAAAATACAAAAAGTATTTCTTCGGCGATTTCCTTTCAGCAGATTTCTAGCAATAACTCTGAGAGTAAATAAAATTGCCATGAAAAAGTTTCTTAAAAGTCTGTCGTTCGTAGTCGACTTTAAACTGTAGGTCCCACCACTCATGTATAAAAATTAACACACACAACATAAGTAGTGTGAGGAACTAGGACGTTGTACAATGGGTCAATTCGATCAATTCGGGTACTGTACTTGTCTTAATTGACAAGTACACGTCCTCTAACCTAACCTAACCTAACCTAAAGGTAACACTTATTTGGGTACCGGTACAAAGGGATATCGTTAGAAATTGTATTGCTAATGAGCTGGCCAGGGTCGGTACGGAGCTCGTAATATTCGACCTTTTACAGGGTATAGGTATTCCGATTGCCTCAGTTAATTTGAGTATTGTCCACTCGTGTTACAAGGAAGCTTAATCACGTTATCAGGAGGTGCAATATTGCTAGACTCTGCTGGACACGTACGGACAGGAAGAAGATCGACTCACTATGGCGATTCTTATGGGCCACTGTCATTTTGGTAGGCATGACGAAAGACGTGTCATTCCGACAAATGACTTCTGCAGGAGCTGTGCAGGAGGAAGAGACTGTCTTTTACTTCATGTGTCAGCAATAGCAAATCGCCGTAATCTAGTGTGTAGTGTGCTGACTTATTAGACATAAGGCCACGGTTCAAACCCCAGGTCAGACATCAAAACGAAATATGAAAAAATGTTTTTCGACGACTTTGTCTCAGCAGATTTATGGCAAAAACTCTGAGAGTAAATAAAAAATTGTCATGAAAAGTTTCTCAAAAATCTGTCGTTCAGATTCGACTTTAAACTGTAGGTCCCGCCACTCATGTATAAAATTAACACACACACAACATAAGTGGTGTGAGAAGCTAGGTCGTAATCCTGACTGAAGGGTTGTAATAACCAATTATGTACGTATAAAGCAATACCATGGTTAATTTTGGACTCGGGATGAATTACTTTAGGGGATGTTTGATCCCTGGCTAAAATGGCATAAGTGGGACCTCTGCCTTTAAATTTTTCTACCTTGGCTAACTTAGCCTACCGACAATCCTGCATTCTCGTGGATGCCATGCTTGTGAGCAAATATTATCAGCAGCTTCCATGTAATCCCCATGCATTCTGCAAAAATTTCTTTCTTTAGAGAGGACAGCCCACTGACCGATTTTAATCCTGAGTTTTATCACTAACTTAAGCTTTACGCAGGATTCTCTCTATTTTATTTTTTAAGATCTTCTAATTTTGAAACTGGAGTCGTAAAATACAAACTTTGAGTTTTTTTCATTCTCGAAAATCTTTTGAATTTTTATTCGGCGCCATTGAAGTTTTTAACTGTCAAAATGATTAACAACTATTTTCGAATATCTAATCGCTATAAAATTAAAGTAACTTTCAGTGTTTTAATTTTTCATCCCTCTCTCTTTCTTTGCAGCAATTGACTTTTGAGCATTTATTTCTCATTCATTTCATGCTTAAATGGTCCCTCAAGTCGAATGGTTTACACAGAATCACGCACATCACGTTTATCAATAAAATACAACAACAACAACAACAACGACATCCAGAGAAGGAAATTACACTGCACTACTACACTAAAAACTATAAAATAAAGTAGAATGGCGGTTACACTGACAACAGCAGTAGCTTAAGTTGTGGTTGTTGCTGGGAACAGCGAAGTTTTAGTTGTTGCTCGTATTGTAACAGCATCAAAGCACTTAAGCAAATTAACTTGCAGTTGAATTATCCCATGACTACGTTTTAAGAGAGAATTTGTACAATACATATAAAAGTCTGTGTGTGTGTGAGAGAGAGTGTGTCTTTCAATTCTTTTCCTTTTTAAGTATACTTTACAGCATAAACTATTACTACTGGTACTACTGACATCGTTAATTTTTTTGTTGTTCTTGCCACTAATAGTGGCAAGTATGAATTGCTGTTGTTGGTTTAGCTTAAAATGTATATGACGGTTATGGGATATTATGGCCAATGTGACCAGGCATTATTAAATTATAACCACTAACTGAAGCAGCAGCAGCAATACGTACCAGTGGCAGCAGCATTAGAAATACGTGTGACCCATTTTCTTTTGCCATTTTTAATAGCTAGGGTTTAAGGATTTCCTATCGTCAATTTTTTTTCTTTTATGAATTTCAATTTTATCCTCAAATGAATTTGCAATTTTTTTTTCTTTCTTATTCTTAATCACACTTTTTAAGTTTCGCATACCATTTGGAGCCATAAAACATTAAGGGAAGGCATAGGAATTTTTAATATTTTTCTTGTGCCAAGTATTTTAAAGAAATCTAAAATAATAATGGAATGCCTTTAGTTAAAACATTTGCTACCATGGTTTTAAGTATCGGGTGGGCCATCTATCGGTTTAAATTTGAATCAACGCTTATTTCGAATCTGGCAATACTTATGTCATTCTATTCTGTCACAAAATTCAGTAGATTATCTCCACTATACGTAATGAATCGATTTACGCTTGAGCAACTTTGGGATTTATTGAAAATTTATTTCCAAAACAAAGACAATTTGGCAGAAGAGAACGACCAACTGTGTCCGGTAATTTTATTGCTAAAGTTTGTGAAACTGATTTCATTGTTGATGCTCCAAGACATGAGCGTGCTCGTACAGTTCGTATACCCGAAAATATCGAAGCTAGGGCTGAGTATGTACGCGAGAATCCATCAACATTTCACTCGATGTCGTTCTCAAGAATTGAACATTTCACACACCAGTTTACGTCGAATGTTGTGCAAAGATCTCGGTATGATGCCTTGCAAAGTTTTAATTGGTTCAAGAGTTGAAGCCGCATGACCATGCACTGCACACGATGATGTTGATATCGATTTTGCCAAAAAAATTATCTTTTCGGATGAAGTTCAATTTCATCTTGGTGGGTACGTTGTTAATAAGCAAAATTGCCATATTTGTGACTCAGAAAACCCACACGTGGTCTAACGGAAGCTAATGCACCCATTACGAGTGACTGTTTGGTACGGTTTGTGGAACGTAGGCATCGTTGGCCCAAATTTCTTTGAAAATAAAACGAGGACGGCACAAACATTATGGTCAATGGAGACACCTATCGCACCATGATAAACGATTTTTTTGTTCCCGCTATTCATCGCATTAATGTGAAAGATTTTTGGTTTCAACATCACGGTGCAACTTGCCACACATCTCATGCCACAATCAGTTTATTGCGCCAAACTTTTGATGGCTGTTTAATTAGCTGAAATGGTGATGTCCATTGGAAAATTAAATTAAAGAAAAATGTTGTGCTGACAAACCAGAGAAAAAGTGCACGAAACTTGCTCCGATCGAATGAGGTACTGTGAGGCCAGCTGTGGCAGCCATATGAATGAAATAATATTCCATTTCAAACCGGAAAAATTGTACATATATAATTGGTCATTACAACCCTTCGGTCAGGATTACGACCTAGTTTCTCACACCATTTATGTTGTGTGTGTTAATTTTATACATGAGTGGTGGGACCTACAATTTAAAGTCGACTCCGAACGAATTTGAGAAACTTTGCATGGCAGTTTTATTTACTCTCAGAGTTTTTGCCAGAAATCTGCTGGGAGGAAGTCACCGAAGAAATATTTTTTCATATTCCGTTTTTTTCCAGACGTCTGACCTGGGGTTTGAACCGTGGCCCCACGTCTAATAAGCCAACACAATACCTACTAGACTACGGTGACTGTGGTAACTACTGCGACTTCACTTCATTTAGCCACGTTTAATTTACATCGTTATGGGTTCCCCAGTAGTCTAGTTCAAGGATACGTATTGCTTTCACTAATGCGTCGAAATACTTTGCATATGATTTGTTGGTATGTTCAGTAGTCAAGGTTCTACCTCAGAATTCATTGTCACTATGCTGCCATGATAACAGGCTTTATTCGACTCTTATATAAGTCATAGCATGATATTCTCTATGCTAACACTGATAAGTAGGTACTACGGACTCAATAGGCAACTGAATTGCAGAAATCTTTCTTGTACGATAAAGCTACAAGACTCTCATATACAAGACTCTGATCCTCTCTGAGCTTCTTTATGGTGTAGGAGCATGGATACTATTGAGCTCGGATGCAGAAGCCTTGAGAGTATTCGAGAGAAAAGTACCTCGTAAGATCTTCGGGCCAGTGCGAGTTGGCGATGATTTCTGCATTCGATCCAACAATAAGCTGTATGAGCTCCTCAACGATATGGACTTTGTGCAGCGTATTAACATCCAGCGGCTGCCCTGGCTCATCCATTTGGTTCGAATGGATGAGGATGCTCAACTCAAGTGCAATATCACGCCGTGAACTCTGCAGGTCTTCCAGTGTTGCTTCCAAATAGGGGATATTGTTTGTGACTCAACAAATATCAACACTCGAGTTTACATTAGAGACTGTAAAGATATTTAAAAAATTCCAAAAGGGATTTGAATAGTAAGATGAACATACATAAATAATTGGTCATTACAACCCTTCAGTCAGGATTACGACCTAGTTTCTCACACCACTTATGTTATGTGTGTTAATTTTATACATGAGTGGTGGGACCTGAGTGGTCGACTCCGAACGACACATTTTTGAGAAACTTTGCATGGCAGTTTTATTTACTCTCAGAGTTTTTGCCAGAAATCTGCTGAGAGGAAAAATTGTACTTCACAACAAAATAATAAATTTTGTACAATTTCAAATCGTACTTTTGCAAATATACGAAGGATTTCATACCCAATACTGTAGCTGGAACTGATACTCATATGGACAGACTGCTTTATTGCTAAAGTTTTCTATGCTGACCGTGCCCAAGTGCTTCTTAAGCTGAACACTTTTAAAAATTTCCGTTACGAAGCCTTGTATTTATGTATGGTTTTTAAAGAGTTGCAGTCCACATAAATCAATTCGAATTTGAATGTAGAAATTTTAATAAATTTAAATGCCTTTAAAAAGGAAATACAATTAATTTGTTTTTCTCAATTTTCCTACACATTACATTTAATTCATATAGTGCTTAGAAAATAAATATGTATTTAAATATGTAGTATATTATGTATACAACTTACCAAAAATAATTGCTTTTAAATCCTTTAAATATTAATTGTAATATTTAAATAAGCTGCAGGCTTTTTGGTTTCAATAAAATTAGATTTTTACAGCAAAAGTATGATTTCGAAGGGATTTAAATCTGGAAAACAAAAAATAGAAACAATTATAAATTTAAATTAATTAATTAAATAAATATTAATACAATAAGTATCGTATATTATTGTTGTTTATTAATAAAAAATAAAAAACACAATTCGATAGGCAATAAATGAGCAAGTATTTGTTCACAATTTAATGTTTAATACCCGATACTATTCGCTGCGTAAAAAGAAATCAACAACATTTTCATAATCTAGGGGAAGTCGCCGTAGTCTAGTAGTCGACTTATTAGACGTGAGGCCACGATTCAAACATATACCCGATACTATTCGCTGCGTAGAAAGAAAACAACAATATTTTCATAATCTAGGGGAAGTCGCCGTAGTCTAGTAGTCGACTTATTAGACGTGAGACCACGATTCAAACAAACCCCAGGTCAAACATCTCCAACTAAACGAAATATGAAAAAATATTTCTTCGGCAACTTCCTCTCAGCAGTCTTCTGGCAAAAACTCTGAGAGTAAATAAAAATTGCCATGAAAAGTTTCTTAAAAATCTATCCTTCGGAGTCGACTTTAAACTGTAGTAGATCCCGCCAGTCATGTACGAGTATACAAATTAAAACACACAACATAAGTGGCTTGAGAAACTAGATTGTACTCCTGACTGAAGGATTGTCATGACCAACTATGTATGTATGTATCAGAGGTCAGCAATGAGTATTCAAAACGATGAGTAGATTCTAATCATACTTATAATTTCTGAGACTTATACGCATTCATACTTATTTTAATGTCATACTCATACTACACATATTCAAAGTTTGAAATACTCATGGTACTCATATTTAACAATGCGCATGATGTTATTGATTTCGACACTCCATGACTCATCGTATACACGAATCACAAAATAAATATAATTCGCGTACGAACACTACAATACTCACAAGAAGGTTGTGTGTTTGCTCTGCTTGCTGTCTTTGTCTTTTTTGTTTATGTGTCTTTCTTCTCTCTTTGTAAATGCAACAACAACTAAGACTGTAAATTTTGACGAATGATTCGAATCACTCGAATCATTTATGAGTATTATAAGTTTTTTTCTAAATTTATGAATCTGAATGAATCAAACATAGTTCGAATGTTATGAGTTTGATGTCAACGTTGTACTCATACTCATTGCAACTTGTACTTATAATTCAATGTTGTACTGAGTACTCAAAATTTCATGAGTACTTATGAGTAGTGAAAAAGCGATTCATTGCTGATCTCTGGTATGCATGTATATTCCTCACATAATGGCACCAATAGGTCCTTCAAATGAATAAAACATTTCGTTGATATATCAGAAACACATTGTTTTATTTAAATTTAAAAATAGGAAGCGCTTTTTCAAAGACCCCATAAATGAAGAGAATAGTTGTGTGTGTTTTGTTATTGTACAAGTATTAACAGGTCCACACCGGCGCGTAATAACAGTGGCCTGCATCGGACTGTCGCAACAGAAGCCGTTTGCCATCTGTGACCTGCAGTAGACAACGTCATCGGGCCCATAAATGGAGAGAAAAGTCGTGTGTATTTAGTTAACAAGTTTACACTGGCGCTTACCAACGGCGGCGTGTAACCCCTGTGGCATGCACTAGACTACATCATTGGGCACCGTATAACATCTGTTGTACGCATTTGATTATGCTATAAAACGGTACGTACCAGAAGTCAGCAATGAGTATTCAAAACGATGAGTAAATTCGAATCCATACTTATAATTTCTGATACTTATACTCATTCATACTTATTTTAATGTCATACTCGTACTACTCATACTCAAAGTTTGAAATACTCATGGTACTCATACTTAACAGTATGAGTTATTGATTTCGACTCTCCATGACTCATCGTATACACGAATCACAAAATAAGTATGATTCGCGTACGAACACCACAATACTCACAAGAAGGTTGTGTGTTTGCTCTCCTTGCTGTCTTTTTTATTCTTTCTTTGTAAATGCAACAACAACTAAGATTGTAAATTTTGACGAATGATTCGAATCACTCGAATCATTTAGGCGTATGAATCAAACATAGTTCGAATGTTATGAGTTTGATGTCAACGTTGTACTCATACTCATTGCAACTTGTACTTATAAATCAATGTTGTACTGAGTACGAATGAATCAGAGTAGTTGGATTTCAATACTGTTGACTCACTCATACTCAAAATTTCATGAGTACTTATGAGTAGCGAAAAAGCGATTCCTTGCTGATCTCTGGTATGTATGTATATTCCTCACATAATGGCATCAATAGGTCCTTCAAATGAATAAAACATTTCGTTGATATCTCAGACATACATTGTTTTATTTAAATTTAAAAATAGGAAGCGCTTTTTCAAAGACCCCATAAATGTTATTGTGCAAGTATTAACAGGTCCACACCGGCGCGTAATAACAGTGGCCTGCATCAGACTGTCGCAACAGAAGCCGTTTGCCCTCTGTGACCAACAACGTCATCGGACCCATAAATGGAGAGAAAAGTCGTGTGTGTTTTGTTAACAAGTTTACACCGGTACGTCCCACGGTGGCGTGTAGCCCCTGTGATCTGCACTAGACTACATCATTGGGCGCCGTGTAACATCTGTTGTACGCATTTGATTGTGCTATAAGACGGTACGTATTTTATTTACTATTTTCCGGGTGATATAGCGAAATGCATTCATTAAGTAAGCATGACTCTAATAGGCGAGAAGCATGAATTACCAGGCCGATGTGAAAACATATAGCAAGTAAACTGCTAAGCTTGCAAACAGAATGACAACTTCAGGCGACAACTTTTACTCTTGTTTGAAGAGAAGAAAAATTTATTTAAAATGCATAATTTTGCTGATAAAAAATCTAAATTGATATTGAAAACATAAGCATGTACGATGTTATTGAAATTTTGTGTATTTTTATCTCGTACTATTTTTATAACTCTTTTAATATCTGATTTAAATATTCTTCTTTGCATCTTGAAATGTTTTCAGCAGCATTTCTTAAAACATTCATAATTAATTTTTGATTTTTTATCTTATCTACAAGAAAGTTCACTTCTTATTCATCATATAAAAAAACTGTTAAAATATCACAATATTTACTCGCATAGTCTAACACTAGTTTGTGAAGTCATCATGAATATAATAACATCGCTCTTGGGCTGTCTTTTGGTGGTGTTTCTTTGTGTGCAATCAAACAGCTGTCAAGGCCTTATTTTGACTCAACCATTAAACTTATTGGATCGCATACTATCGGCAGCCTTAAATGCTAATAATGGACAGCAAAGGCCAACGAATTTATTACCACAAACCATGGAACAAATAAACAACTTAATGGTTTGACTCTCTGATTTAGAGAGTTTTGAATGTGAATTTCGAAAAGGAATGTGAAATATGAATAAAAAAAATTATAAAAATTGCAAAAAAAAAAACATTTTTTCAAAAACTTTTAAATTAAAATAACTTTTGGTTGAAAAGGCAATATAAGAGGCCTATTTAGCGATTTCTACCTCATAAACAAAAATCCTACCTTCCAAAAATCATTGCATTGGATTTGCTTCTTCACCCACGCAAAATCAAACTCACGCAGCGTTTAAAAGGCGGCTGATACTTCTCAATCCCATTGAACTACTAACTGAGTACTAGAGCAACAGGCTTTCAATTCTGAATTTTCGAGAAAATATTTTTTTTTAAGGCCAACACCCAAAGGAAGTTGCCCTATTCATGCAGTGCATTGTGTTGGAATTAGGAAAATAGGTTATGGGAAGAAGGACGGAGGGAGTAGTGTTTGTGGACATTGGATATGAACTTTTTATATTATAAGTGGCAGAGAAGACCTCTGCAAGTAGGGAGTTACACATACAGATAGTCCGGCTAAAGAATGAATTCCGGCTGTGTCTTGACAATCCAGTGTTACATAGGCAAGAAGGAACAATTTTTATAGATATTTCTTTTGAATACATTTATGTGATAAGGAAGAAGAAAGACTGATTCAGAAAGAGAGTTCCACATGCGGATTGGTCATTACTACCCTCTAGTCAGGATTACAACCTAGCTTCTCACACAACCCATGTTGTGTGTGTTATTTTGATCCATTAGTGGCGGGACCCAAAGTTTTTAATTCATCTCCGAACGATAGATTTTTGAGAAACTTTTCATGCAAGTTTTTAATCTACGCTCAGAGTTTTTGCCAGAAATCTGTTGATAGGATAGGTTAAGTAAGGTTAATGTAGTAGCTTTATACCAAAAGCTCACTTGAGCACGCATAGAGGCCCGTTTAGACGCCACAGGTGAATAGTTGATACGAAGTCGTCGAAGAAATAATTTTTCATATTTCGTTTTGAACCACATGTCTAATAAGCTAACACAACTACATACTACACTACGGCGACTTCTTCCCGAACGAATAGGGCGATTAAAGAATGAATTCTGCCTGTAATGTGTGTGCTCTAGGTGCCAGACATGTATTACGTAAAACTATAAAAATTTCGGAAACAAGTCCCTTTATTTCCCTAGAGCACTTTTTGCTGAAATTGTAGAAATATAAGCCACATAGAGTTGGTTACCGCAAATGACATTAATAAGCATATACTTCCTGTGCGCAATCGAGAAATATCAAAGTGGAGTGAAGGCACCGACCCTTACATGAGAGTTGTATTCCATTTTCGGTCGAATATAAGTGGTAGTAAGGAGATCAGATAGAGTGAATTGTTTCTTGCACCATCTGAAGAATGATTCGACAATTGAAAAACATACTGGTGCCAGTGAACATCAGATAGAATTTTCATGCCCCGAACATCAAAATCTTCTGACTCCCCAATATCCGTATGTGGTTTTTCTCTCCTGCAGAGGAATTTAGTCATTTATAAATCGATTCAAATCTAATATTCACACATTTTCCATTTTATGGAAGAGATTCCATAACCTATTTTCTTAAATCAAACACAACACTACATGAGTAAGTAAAGGTTGTCCTCCCGATTGTTGGCCTTACAAAAAAGTCTATAATAAACACGAACATCCAATAAATTTTTATCTGTAACTCTAAATTAGCTGCTATTTTTTAGTAAGCCGCTAGTCAGTTAAAGTCTAATTAAGTTATCACTAGGCGGTAGGTCGAAACAAAGCTAAAAACTTGGTCTTGACTTAGTTAGATTGCCATAAAAAGTTTCACCTAAAAATCATAATCATAGTACTGTAGGGTCTTATAAACCGGGTCTCTCTTACTGTTTTACGGTTGTATTTTTAAAAAATTCTTCACATTTGACTTACTGGTCACTGTTAAGAAATATACTGGCACATAGCCACATGGCCACAGCCACATGACCACAACCACATGGGTACAGCTGCATTACCACAGCCACATGACCTCAGCCACATGACCACAGCTACATGACCACAGCATATAATTTCCGTTGAAAGGAAAGCGTGCTGCCTGAGTAAATTCAAAAAGACAGTTTTTCTTGAACATTTTTGGTGTTGATGGGCATGGGAAATAATAGGAAATGTCCACATAAATATAAACACATACCAGCAAATAAATGCAAAATTTATGCCGCTAGAGGGTATACATTTACATCACACGTATATTTCCAACGCTTTATTGTGACCAGCATTACAATCGAAATATTTATGCAGCTTGTTATAGTAAGATGAGTTTAAAAAGCAGGCATCTATCTGTCTAAGGGCTAGAGGCTTGGCATATGATTTTAAAATTAATTTTCTAAAATAAGGAGATGTTATATATGCACATGCATATATAATTTGGCCATTACCAACCCTTTCGTCAGAATTACAACCTAGCTTCTCTCACAGCGTGTGCTAATTTTATACATGAGTGGCGGGACCTATAGTTTAAAGTCGACTACGAACAACAATTTTTTGAGAAACTTTTCATAGCAATTTTATTTACTTTCAGAGTTTTTTATTTGTGTACGCCTTTCATTTTTAAGGGAAATGCAACTGATAGGTGAAAAAGGGATCTTTAGGCAAGAGCAATAGCTTTTTGTCCCAGAATGAAATATTTGAGACTATAGGGCTATTTTCCAATCGAAAATCGGTGCTATGGAAAGATATGCTCAATTCTACTTGAATAAAAGACGCAAAGGGCTAAACATAGCAATGCTATCTGATAGTCAGGTCGTTAGCCAATAATCACTCGGCTTATTGGCGCAAATCAAAGATATTGTGGGACTGTCTGAAGAAACTGCAACAGCTAGAAAAGGAAAATGGGGTTTCTGTTGAGTCTAGGGTCTGAGTTTCTGACCTTTTAGCCACTAATGTTCACTTGTGGGCGAATGTTTCCTTCAGACGAACGAATCATTCCCAATAAAAGTACAAATTAATAGATTTTGGCTGTAGGTCGTTAAAGATTACCTGCCAATTCCATAAAACACACAGAAGAACCTTTCTTGACCGACAATATTGTTTTAATCACTATTTTACATTGACTCTCCACAATTCAACTCAACGTTGTCATCCTAAAGGGATTTGTTATCGATA
The DNA here is from genome assembly GCA_936449025.2 of Sarcophaga subvicina. Taxonomy (NCBI): domain Eukaryota; kingdom Metazoa; phylum Arthropoda; class Insecta; order Diptera; family Sarcophagidae; genus Sarcophaga; species Sarcophaga subvicina. Next base: position 31,132,082 of record OW388084.2, read on the forward strand.
ATCTTATACAGTAATCCTTCGATTTACGTCGCCTGATTAACGTTGTTTCGATTTACATCGTCAAATTTTTTGTTCCCTCTAACTTCAATTTATGTCCTCATTCGCTTTACGTCGCCTTTTTTTGGAACCAACTGCGACGTAAATCGAGGGATTACTGTGACTTTTTTATGTTCCTTGTTAAAAACATACTACTTTGACGTCGCAGTTGGTTCCAAAAAAAAGGCAACGTAAATCGAGGGATTACTGTATTAGGACATATAAAATATACGGGACAGAAAAGAATATGAAGCGATTCCCAATTAAGAAAGCAATCAAAACAAGATTGTGCAGCAGCACTGTCCATATCAAAAGGGAAGTATATAAGAAAGAGATATCCTCCGGGGAGTATCAACTTGAAAGACTTGATGAATTCTTTCCCTAATACGCACTCAAAACAAAAGAACGAATTGCATAGTAAAAGCTAGTCATGTTTAAAGCATTTTGAGATTTTTAGGAAGCCATTGATATTGCCATGTGGTCTAAGCTGTAAAGAGAATACCTACATATATAGAAGAGACCTTTCCCTGTTTACAGACAATTATTCAAGAATTGCATGACAGTCTCATTCCCCACCATATCATTTGAATCCCTATGGAAGTCATAATGTATATAGACGACCTGTTTATTCTGCTCATATCAGCATCAATAAGACAATGACCAATAGTCGTACTTACGCAGACCGCATCTGTTCAGATCGAAGCAAATGATCTTTTAGAATAGCAAAACGGCAGATTTGACACGGTACATCACGGTCCTTTGTTCCATTTATTTCGCGTACACTAAAGTAGTCAGCGATTTATTTCAGTTTTATGAGAGAAGAAAGAACCCTGTAATCATATGATCGATGTTCGTGATCTGCAACCTTATCTCTTTAGCTCCCTCGTTGAACGCATAACCCAGGGTAATATTAAAATTTCTCGCCATCTTTTTAAAGAATATCCAGTATCTAATAATCAGAATATTGTGCAAATACTATCCAATGCATTTTAGTCAATTGGACTGCCAGAGCGTAGTCAATTAAAAACATTGAAATTACCAGGAAAGAAACTAAATTTCCAACTGATATCCTGTTAGGGTATCATCTTTTTGGGGGCCTATTTCTATAAAACTTTGCAGCTAGTAAAGAAAGTAATAAAACAAAATGTCAGCTTTTTGTGATTTTATGGGATTCTATTTATTGATTTTGGAATTTTTTTTAATCCCTTTCAGATCCTTTAGGATATTTGGGTGTTGGTACCACTTTGCCATTAAAGTACTCAACATCATCCGGTTGATGTTTGATGACATCGATTATATTGTGAACAATTTCTTCTGCCCCTTCGATTTTGGGTATTGAAGGATGACTATCCTCTTCTTCGATCATCATCGGCGGTTGTGGTTGTTCGATTTCAACAAGTTCTGGTGTAGGTATTACAATTGGTGGTTGCATGGGTTTTTTCACCGGTGGTTGTGGACGATTATTTTGCATGACCATATCTACTAACAAGGGTTGAGAATAAGCCAAGGCAAACATGGCAAAAACACCAACAACAATTAAAAACTTCATCCTCTATTTTATTTTGGTGGCTCTTTACTTATTGAAATCGATTACGGAAATGATGCTGATTTGTTTGAAAACGAAAGTTTAAATAGCCAAAAAATAATTTACTTTTTTAATCAAGGTTTTGCATAATTAATTGACAATCAAAAAGAATTGCTTTATAATTACACTGTTTTTTTTAATTGGTCTGTTGATAAAATTTTTATTGTTGTTGTTATTCATGTTTTTGGGAGTTATTGAGAAAATATATATGGTAAGTAAGATAAGATAGAGAGTCTGTCTGATGAATATTATTCAAAAAGCAATTTATAAACAAAATTTATGACAAAGGAAATGAATCTTCGGTAATGCACACATTTTAAGACAGTGCTGAAAGGAATAATAGGTATGCTTTCATTTTTATTGTCCTTTAATTGAAAAAACAGTAAATTTTCAGCAAAAATTTACAAAGTAAACTAAACTCTCTCTCTCTCTCTCCCCCTCTCTGCCCCCTTCCTTATAAAAATCTAAAAATAGTTCATTATGGTCAAACAATAAATGCTGAAAATGTGTGATTGATTTTAAGCCGAAAAGTAAAGGGTTTTTTATCTGCAAGGTGCTGTAAGTGCTCCAAAGATATTTTTTAATCTGATTCACTTAACAAAATTGTAGTGACTAGATAGAGCAAGAAAGTGCGGAACATACGACTCAATATAGTTTTAATTCTGACAGCCAAGAGTAATCACTTCAAGCCATCAAACGCATCCATTATAAACCATTCAATCAGATTGATGACCTAGCTTCCCTATCCAACGGTAGTAGAGTTAGCTCGCTGCTAGTGCTCTTATTAAGCCCAATGTGAGGCTAATAACAGATATTGCGATGTTGCTTTGTGTATGTGGAGATAAGAAGGAGTTGGAGACAGACAAACATTTTCTCTGTGACTGCCTGGTGGGTCTTAGTAGAAGAAGGTTGAATACCATGGGAAAAGGTTCCTTTAGGGGTTTAAAATTTCTATCGGCAGCCGATATTCAGACTCGAGTGGGATTACGCCGGATGAAATGTCTGCGATAATCCGCACGCAGCTGATACATATAGACTTGGTCATCACAAACCTTCAGTCAGGATTACAACCTAGCTTCTCACACCACCTTATGTTGTGAGTGTTGTTAATTTTATAAATGTTTAATGTCGACTTCAAACGACAGATTTTTGAGAAAGTTTTCACGACAATTTCAAAGTTTTTGCCAGAAACCTGCTGAGAGACAATTACCGAAGAATAATTTTTTTTATATTTTGTTTTGTTGGAGAGATGGATGTCTGACCTGGGATTGATCGTGGCCTCACGTTTTTTAAGCCAATACACTAAATTGCGTAAACTACGGCGATTACACTTAGCTTTGACTCTTTGAGTCTTCTTCTCGATTCTGGGCTGAGGGTCCATCAAAAATATTCCAGCCACTAACGGAGTATCCTGAATGCCTGGTGATCTCCAAGAGTAACTAACTAATCTTACCTGGGTGCAGTGGCTCCCTGCCTAGGCGGATCATCATTCCCTTACCCGCAACTCGTGGAATCAAAAATGGAAGAAGACTAAACATAATAAAGAAACAGAAAAATAAAAAGTCCTCCACTGTGGAGGCCAAAACCGGGACCCTAAGGCCGGGCCAAGAGCCAGGAACAATAATCAGCCAAATGCGTTGGCTTAGGCAGGTATGAAGTTGCTGAAAAAACCGGACTTTCGTCCAGTAAAAGTGGCCCTGGAAGTGTAAAGGTTGAAGCGGCACCGAAGAATATAAAAGAATCAAAGCAGGAGGTACAGGGAAGTGTGTTAGGCAAGTTCTGGAAAGGATCTCAAAAATACCGACAGCCGAACGCCGCGTGATACGCAATCACTGGGCCAAAAACAAGCTTCCTGTAATCACAGCTGTCAAAAGACAGAGGTCTATGGAGAGCGAAGCACCAGGAGCAAAGAAGCTCGCATCGTACCAAAGCATCTCGTATTGATAAGATGATGGCAGACGGCTCTGATCCAGATAATAGTATTACGCCATCAAATTGGAGACTGGTGGAAGACTCCCTCGCCGATGCTTTTCTTGAAGTGATGGAGGAGGAGAAATTCGGGACCCGTACCAGTTTATCAAATGTGTGTGGCTGGCACCAGGGACACGTAATATTAGTTAGTAAAGTCTACCGATAAAGAAAGGTCTCTGGATCTCTTCTACCATCGCCTTATCGAGGCTGGGAGAAATCTGGACAGGCACGAACACATAATATTAGTAACGTCTACTGATAAAGAAAGAGCCTTGAATCTCTTCTTCATCGCCTTATCGAGGCTGAGAGAAATCTGGAAAGATGCAAACCCGAGCAGGCAACTTACAACTATTGGATACCTATAAATCCAAAAGGAGCCGAAAAAAGTAATAAAAATTATTAAAATGTGCAAAATTTCTGAACACACAATTGGAAAATTGCCAAACTGGAGGAGCGCCACGATCTCACTGTGCGAAAATTATGGTCAATCACGAATCCCTGAAGCACCTGGCGAATTCCAAGGGTTTGGGTGGCCTTGGGATTTGGCACATCATAACTAAAAGCCTATAAAAAAGACAGACGCCTTATGGAGGAGTCCGGAGACAATGGAATGCCTCCCCAGGGGAACCGTCACTGAACGAACACATGGGTGAATGGATGAGAGGATGCAAGGGATGAGAACGACCTTCCAAGCTTCGGATGTGGGCAGAAAATCTAGCCAAGGCCAGATAGAATGGCACTGCAAGTTCAAAAAAGCGCTCAGTGTATGTAGTTAGTTGTCAGGGTCGTGGCGTGATATCATAATCACAATGCAAATAAAAAAATTGCGCTGTGTGCGCACGTTCGTTCGTTCGTTCCAATGTTCAATTTCTCTGGTTTCTTACTTTTTTTAAAAAATGAAATTTTATTTTAATTTTGAAAATTTTGATCTTTTTTCATTTTCAGGATTTATAAAAAAATTCTACCTGGCAACCCTAGTGGTTGGAAAAATTCGTTTTTGTTCATTAAAAAAATTATACCGTTTTGTATTAATTCGCATATGCGATTTCCGTTTTTGATTTGTAAAAGTAGATGAAAAGCCGCTTTGTCGCTTATGGCCGTGTATGATGGTGTGGGTGTGTGTGTGATGATGATCACAATGCGGGGGTTGTTTGTTGTGTGTTTTGTATGTATGGGTGGGTGGTGTTTGTCGTGGGTGGTTTGTTTCTTTGATTTTGTTGTTTGTTTTGGTTGGTGTGTGGCGCCGGGTTTGTTTCTTCGATTTGGTTTGTTTGTTGATTATTGTTTGTGTGGTTGGTTGATGGGAGAGGACGTGTGTGTATGTGTGTGTGGTTGGTTGTTGGATCCGTCTGTCCACATGGGTGTTGGGGGAAAGTAAATATTTGATTGATTTGATGCAAATTAAAAAATGAAATTAATTTTTTTTGTTTTTTGGAAGTGTGGTGAATTTAGTGGACGTGGTGAGTTTTTCAAAATGTGGTGAATAAAATTGAAATTCACCAAAGTACCGTTATTTCAAATAGGTACAGTGTAAACATAAATTAATGTACTGTATGTTGTGTACTAACCGGTGTTTGTCTAGGGTAAGTAACTTTCACCTCCATTAGCCCAGCCATTAAATTACCGACATGTCGGTACAACCAAAAAGTGTCAAGGTTGAGTAATTTTTATCTGAGTCATCGACATACCGGTACTATCAATTATTAAGGTTGCCATACTATACTACACATTTATTTTACAACAGCGGCTTATCTGTCTCCAGCTTTGTATTTCTGAAACAGTTACATGACATCATAGACAAAACCAACAAAACTAACGCCGTTGAGCTCTAAACTAGTTGCCTTTGATTATTTTTCGCCAGATGTTTTAGTCAATTTTATTTTTTTACTATTTTAACACAAACAATAAGAAAGAAAAATGTTTAGTTTACGCTAAAAACAATCGTGAAGAATTATAAACGTATACAATAACAATAATAAATAGTACTATATTTTACTATAGAAAAAAGTGTTAACGAATCTAAAATATAAAAAGGTAAAACGAAAACGTTTAAAAAATATTATAAAAAAAGCAAGTGAGAGTGCAAAAAAGCTTATAATAGTTCGAAATCAAAACGAAGCAAATAATTAAAATAATGTAAAGCGCAAAACAAGACAAAAATAAATGCGTGGCATTGCATAGATAATAAATATTTTCAATTTTTTATAAATTCTTTTATTCCTATGGTAATGGAATGTGGTTAAAGTTGAAAATAAAAACCATAAACGGACGAATAATAAAAAAATAATGAGACAAACAATAACAAAATAAAGGAAATAATAAAGAAGCCATGTCTAAGCTAGACTAACTAAACTGTATTCGAGTGAGAATATATATTAGTGTGTGCATGTGTGGGGATATTTAAAAATCAAAGAACACAATATTTCAATTGATTTTCCACTTCCTTGTACTCTCTCTTCTTCAATGATGATGCGGTGACAGTTTCTTTTTTGCAAAATGTATATTGGGTTGTTGTTTTAAAGAAATGTTGTTAGTTAGGAACAGTGTTGGAGAGTAGGGGGGCAATATAACTGTTGTATTTTAATATGTTTGCTTTAATTTTGCAAGCAAAGCAATAAATGACCCTCTCTTTTGTTTTACTACAATTAACTTCTACAACAACACAGGGTATTTAGTGAACTAACCTAACTCACTCTCCTTTCCCCTTGTAACATTAAACTTACATACATTCGTTACTATATTTTATAGTAGTTTGCTATTTCTACCATTGTTGTTGCTGTACATTTTTCTTAATTTTTTGTTTTTTTTCTGTCTTAAGTTTCATATTTCGTTTTATTTTTGTTTTTTACCTCTTATTGCTACCTTGGTTTCAAAGCAACAAATATGATGGTGAGAGTAAAACAACAAAAACAAAACAAAACCCGTCTATATGTCTAGTTTATGATGATTCATTTTATTTTGTTATATTATGAAGTAATTTTATTATTGTTTGAAGAAAAATCAAACATAAGAAAAACAAAATATGTTATTCCCTTCCATACGTCTTTACCAGCAAATAAATTAGGCATAAATTTCGTAATACATTTTATTATTCATACTTTTATTTTGGCCCTAATATTGTCATTTGGAAGTTCTTGACAAACTTGATATGTAATTCTAACAAAAGTCGTCAGTCACATTTAAATATGAAGGACAAAAACCTCATTTTTATCTTTTCATTTAAATTTGTTAATTTGTTTAGGGAGGAGGGGTATTAACGTATTAATACGTACACAAAAGTAATTTGATAAACTTTGGCAGAATTGCCAAATACTCTTTATAAAGTTTTGCCCCAAACAAGATTATAAAATAACATTTTGTAGGCATTTATAGCTTGTCATCGAAGCTTTTCATAGCTTAAATACGGACCACATGAAATTTTATTTTAAAAATGTACAAATTGTCTGAAAATGGCTCAAAATTGTAATTGTTTTGGTAATATTAATTGCCTCAGGCAACTCTTTTGCTTGTTTGAAAGGTGACATATAAGGATCTATTTTATTTGGAGACATTCTCAATCATGAATGATTGGGATTTTTCGGGGTAGTTTCGGATTATTCAAAAGTGACATTCGTTTGGGCTTCAGGACATTATAATATCGTCCGAAATTGAATTACTAATGAACTGGTCAGGAATGGGGCAATGTCGTCTCAGTTGAACTGAGTATACTCCAGTCGTTTTACAGGAATTAATACTCTAACTCTGCTATAGTGATATTAATAAGAAGAGAAAAGATTGTATACTGACTGTATTCTTATTCTTTTTTTCACAATTTGCTCAAGTGGTATCTAGCCCTTCAAGGAAGAGAGTACGCCACCTGACTTAGTAAGAATGCTTTACACACTGCAGAAAAACACATATGTTTATAGTTTACTGAGGCGAACACTAGAAAAATAACTGAATAATCGAATGCTCATCTTCGATCCGACAATTCTGATGTTAAACTTGGCATTTATCACTAAATATTTATAAAGCATTTGCAGAGGACTGGATACACAAGGACTTTCAATGTTTGTATATTACATGATTTAGCAGCGAAAAATTTAATGGACTTGATATCCTTTGTGATTCACTGCATTTAAAACTGGATCTGACCAACGCTGTCAACATTTCTATTAAAAAGGCCAGAATTGATTGTCTGGTTTAATTTATGAAAATTACCACCACAATGGTATTTTCTCCTCGACAAAGGAAAGACAGTTGAGCCAACGCGGGATCACCAGCACGTCGCCGTTGTTAATTTTTCATATGGAAAATTCCTTTTGCTTTTTATTTTAAAACCATACACTTTTTCAACCTCTGCTGTATGAACAGAGTGCCCTATTATTAGAGTATTATTAAAAGCACACTCACTTCGCTGGAAAATGTATTTAGTCACACTAACAAAGGGTTTTTACCTCTTTTAATAACTTTGTTTAAAAATGTGTGGTTTTTCATTTAAGAACAAGTGTCCCTACGATTTCGACCGCGGGAAATCGTTTGCTACTTTTCTACAAAAGTTTTTAATTTAAAGGGAAAAATACGGAAATGAATACAGAATATGAAATACCATTGCTTTTTATGATTTTTACATTGAATTTCTTTAAAATGGGTGAAATTAGGGTTATGCCCGATGGACAGAAAAGGAATAAGTAACTCCACGTGTGTTCAAAAATGCTAGATTGATGATGACATCAATCATCTATAGATATGATGAAAACTGCGGCATATTTCTTTCGTATTTTGAAGGCTCTTTAGTTCTACTTCTTCAAATGCAGATTCTAATGTGATTTTAGCTGCTCTGAGGATCAGTGCACCATAACTGGTTCGGTATTGCGAATACTCCATAAGAGCTGGTAGTATAGTGGTATACCTGGGAACGAGATCACTAAAATTATTGCTAAACCAGGATCCCAGTCTGTGGGTGATGTGATGCGTGTAAGATAATTTCGGCATAACTACAACGTATTGGCCATTTATCAACTGTGGTAGAAGTAGCTAGTTCTGCAACCCAATAAGGCCAATCTGAGACTGCTAACCAAGTTTCTTACGAAACAATGTGATGTCAGTCCACTGATGGGGATCTATTATAGTCTCCAACCGGTTTACTTTGGGGTATGTGGAGATAAAGGGGTAGAAAAGGTTGTATACCAAATTTTCTATCGGCAGCCGATATTTAGGTTTTCCTGAGGTTTATAATAAAATTACGCGCGCTAAGAAGTGTGTATTCATCATCGCCGAAAGAAATTAACAACTCCTCTGTTTGTTTTCTTTATCTAGGTCGTTTTATTTCTTTTCTTACTCTTTTAATGACGATTACAATGACACTCATGACCCCTGGGTGTTTGCTGTATTTGGCAGTTGGTCAGACACATCCTTATCTATTTACCCTGTTTAAAGCTACATATAAAGCATCAACGAATTACATACATTAATGTACATAATGGATTTCTTTTAATTACGCCTTAAACATCAACTACCGCATAACTTAACTGAGATTTTCACTTTCACATAACATTTATAATCGCAAGCTATAAGGCCGAAGCCATAAAAGTTAACTCTTCAAAATTTTATGGCGACCCTAAAGCTTTATTGTTAATGTTAGTATTAATACATAGTAGTTTTTGTTTATAAATATGTGTACGAGCACATTCTCTTATCAATCTTAACAGATATTGAAGTAATTTGATAACAAAGAAATATTAATTTCTCATTATCACTGTGAAAGCTATTTAAATATTTGTCAATTACAAAATATAGATAAAAAACAATCGAAAAACATTCACACATAAGGAAAGGAAATGTAAAATATTTGAAATATGTATTTAAACGTAAATTAAATTTGTTTTTTAAATTACAGCATAAATACAATATTACTAGTGTAATAAACTATTTGCTGTAATAGTATGCCGCTGTCTGCTATACGATTATCTCGTAAATAATATTTGTTTATAAAACTTTTCCATTATACTTTTATAACAAATAACAAACGAAAAAAAAAAATAGAAAAACTCTTAATGATTTAAATATTCCTTTGCATTTTTATTGAAATGTTTTAGTCATTCGACCCAATTTGATAAAAAAAAATGAAAACTATTGTGTATGAAAGCAATTCATTTACGTAGTCATCATGCAAGATTATTAGAAAAAATGATTAACTTTATTAATTGGCTTTTAAATAAATGATTATAGACAAATATAAACACATATAAACTCTTTGTGTAAATTATAATACAAAATGAAGACCAAAATAAAAGTAAGAGAGTCTCTTTCGAACTTTAAAAACTCATGTTCTAACAAGTATTTCAATAATTTGTATTTAATTTAATTTCAGACTTTATTTTCTATCATAAAACTGCATAAATTGCGTTTAGACGCAACAATATCACAAATAATACCCTCGCAAAAATGGAGAGTCTGTTTAATTTACGTGCCTGGGATGATGATGCTAAATATGGCTGTAATGCAATTAACAAAACATCAATTATCACAAATGCCTACAATGGCATACCAGAAACATTAATACTTAATGTTTTAGCCTGGACTTTACTAATAGTGCTGTTCACCGTTCTAAGACATCAAGCTGGTGATTATGGTCGCCTGGCATTGGTCAATAGTAATGGTAGTCGAAAAAGATGGACAGAAGTGTTCTATTCGCGTGGCACTAGCCTAATTGAGCAGCCACATTCATCTAATAACTCAGCACATCAACACAGTCAAACGGGCGCAACAAGTCCGAATGGTCTGGATGAGCCAAGAGGTAGCATTACGTCCAATACCACAGATTCTACACCACTCTCGCCCATACAATATGACCAGGGTATATTTTCTTGGATTATAATAACGTTTAAATTGCGCAAAGAACAAATCCTGCTGCATACCGGACCCGATGCAGTGTATTATTTGTCATTTCAAAAACATTTAATGATTGTCATGGCCATAGTGACAGCCGTTTCTTTGGTTGTCATATTGCCGGTGAATTTTCTGAATGGTTCCGATGAATACGATGTTAATGCCTTTGGTCGTACTACCATGGCGAATTTATCGCCAGATTCAGCTTGGCTATGGGTTCATGTCATGGTCACCATTATTTATGTGCCTTTAATTGTATTGATTATGCGTCGTTCGGCTGGCCGTAATGCATTTAAAAAGGCTGCCACCCGCACCATAATGATAACAAATATCTCGCATAATGATCGCAATAAAACCGTCATCAGAAATTATATACAGGAATTGTTTCCCGATGTCAATATAGAAGATGTACAAGTGGCCTATAATATATCAAAATTAAGTGTACGCACCGCCGAATATGAAAGAGTTTTAGATGCAAAAGTCTATTGTGAACATCATCGTGATAAAGACACTTTAACGGTAAGTAAGCTCAAAGACGAGAGTCCAACTGTTGTTAATAATTTCCATCCACACATTACAGGTCCATCCCGAACTATGTTCGTGTAAAACTGAAAATGCCTATGAATACTATCAACGTGAAGAGCGCAGTTTGCATGGCGATGTGGCCCGTTTGCGTGCTGCTGCTCTCAATGAACCTTTAGGCATTGCTTTCCTCACTGTATCCACTGTACAAGAGGCCCAGAATATAGTGGGCCACTTTACACCAGGCACATATCGTCAATGGAGCTTGACATTTGCCCCCTCACCAGATGATCTCTTTTGGGAAAATTTAAGCGTTAGTCGTACACATTGGATTTTGAAATGGGCACTAGTAAACACTTTACTCTTTGCAACATTATTCTTTTTAACTACACCCGCTATGGTGGTAAATCTTTTGGACAGCATACATTTGACCAAAGATAAAATAACAAAACTATCACCTTTGGTATCGGAATTCTTACCTACTTTAATGCTGTGGACGTTATCCGTTTTGATGCCTGTTATAGTGGCCTTTTCCGATAAATGGATGAGTCATTATACCAAATCCAAACAGAACTATTCAATAATGACAAAATGTTTCGGTTATTTATTGTTTATGATTCTAATTTTGCCCTCTTTGGGTTTAACATCGGCCCAGGCTTTATTAGAATGGTCAGTTAGTAATGATACCTTGAGATGGCAGTGTATTTTTGTACCCGATCGTGGTTCTTTTTATGTGAATTATATAATAACTGCTGGTTTTATTGGTACCTCCTTGGAGTTGTTGCGTTTCCCTGAACTGATTGTCTACATCTGGATGTTATTGACGGCCAAGTCGAAAGCTGAAACGCCCTATATACGCAAATCAATTCTAATAGAATTTCCTTTTGGCACTCACTACGCCTGGACTACCTTAGTTTTCACCATTTCCATTGTCTATAGTGTTTTCTGTCCACTTATAATGCCGTTTGCTATGCTCTATATTTGTTTTAAACATTTTGTAGATCGTCACAATTTATATTTTGCCTATGGACCCTCTAATATGATCTCGCGCAATGGCGGTAAAATCCATTCTACTGCTGTAACAATGACTAAATTTTCAATTGTTATACTTTTACTTATAATGGCCATGATTTCGGCTATTAGAGGTTCAGGCATGGCGAGAGCCATCATTTTAATTATCACATTGGTATTGACTTTAACATTGTTTACGTTTATGTCGCCCATAAAACGTTGTACACAAGCTAGGCGTCCTAGCATAGTTGAAATAGCCGGTCCGGCACCAATTTATATACCAGAAGTTCTGAAACCGAGAACGGCCCATAATGCTACACCATTAGGACCACACTCCTATAATGGTGCCGGCACTACAGTACCAACGGGTAATGGTAATGGAGGTGGCTATGGTTCAGATTCTGTTTCAGATTTCGATATTAGTTCTCAATGTAGTGTAAATAGTGTAGAGGCCTAAACAGTATAGCAGCACACATGGGATATGTTTGTGTTTGTTACACAGAAATGTTCGTTAAGAGGTAAAGAACTTTGAAACAAATATTGCCACATACGAAGATTTATGTTCAACACACAGAAGCAGATTCTCAACTAAAAAATAGTGACCCTTGAACCTTTAAATTTTAGTTTTAACACTGTTCAAATCTATATATGAATTCCAAACTTTCTGGCAAAAATGTTTTTAATATAGTTTCGATTTTTATTAATTCTTTGTCATATTATTAGTATTTTCTCCTCTACGATATTGGCCTTAAGCTTTCTTTTTGGTAGCAGATTAAAATCGACAATGAAATTAAAGTTTTCCTATTTTTTTTGTTTTTTTTTTCTTTGTTCAACCTTTTTGTACGCATTCGTAATAGAATAAACAAAGTGAAACACTTTTTGTTATTAATAACGCCTAAACTAATAATGTATATACAACTATTAACTTATAATATTAACTTTAAGCTTCTCTACTTTACTCTAGTTTTTTATTTTCTCAATAATTCATATTATGTATTAATTATTTCTATTTAAGTATTAAGTCGTAATTGTATATACAAATTATTCACAATTATTTTTTTTTTTCAAGAATTATAAGAATTATAATTAATAAACCCTTTTGCTTAAAAATCAATCTTAGTTTTTGTAAAGAACTCAAAAAAAAAACGTTGTTTTAATTGTTCTAAATACATGTAATTTAATGCTGTAGACATTACCACAAAAGTGGTGATTCAAACATGGCCATGATCGACCTACTGTGCAAGGAGTTAACAAGTTTATAAGAAACAAATGGGAAAAAGTTCGAATCGTCCTGGATTGCGCATCATCATTGCAAATGAGTTCAATAATAAGCGGAGACCGGCAGATTATACTACTGTATAATGATGGCAGAGTATCTTAGTGGTAGGCAGGTCTTTGTGGAATTTAGATGTCGCTTCCATAATCTCCACAATTTGTGTCGTATTCAGATGATATCTCCGTATTCATTTACGGTAAGAAATTTAAAGAAATTACGACCAGGACCTCCACCTACCGACGCGCTCTTACGGATTTCCTTGCTGAGAAGAATTTGAAACTCTCACCGTAAAGCTTACAGTGGCTTTATACAACTCCTAGGCTATAGAAGTACACCTTAATGTTAATTGCAGTCCCCAAAAACCTACGTCCAGGAAAAAGTGAAACACAAAACAAGATTTTAAAGGCATTAGCAAGCACGAAAGGGGCTAAGTCAAATGAGGTGATAATATCAACATACTAGGGCCACAAGGAGATACATATTGAATTATGCCGCCCCTGTATAAGACTCCACCCTTAGTGATACTCAAGGGAAGTAGTAGAAAATGATCTTTCCGGACCATTTACATAAGGAAACGAGGGTCATCTGACATAATACGATGCTCACCAAGTAATTCTAATTGTTAATTTTTCAACTTCACCACACCAATAACCACATCTTACAGGACAGTTCTTCTCCGCAGCTCATTCAGAAGGATATCAGAAGTTTCCTTCCGGATAACATTCCCAGCCGTGGAATACGATATTGATAAATAAATAGGATTATAAATGAAAAATGACTCACCATACTAACAGGACACAGCTGAATGTATTTGTCATAACTTCCCGGGAGTTGAACAAATCTGAAATCTTTGGACAAGACCGATCGAAGAAACAAATTTGTTGCTAATGCTGCCTACATCATAGTGGCACATAATAGATGATAACTAAATTAATAACGTTAATAAATTAAATAATTTATATCTTTTCTCTGCTCCTTGAAACAAATCTGGAATCAGCCAAGGAGTTACAACAACAATACTTCATAAAATCAGCAAGACTGTTGTCAAATCTTGGAATACGGTTAATTTAACACCAATCAATAAGAATTCAATTCTCACAGTAAATCTAGTCAATGAATATTTATTATTAAGTCTATATTAACTGAACAATCAAGTCTATAATTAATGAGAGCTTGGTTTAACGCACTATATTAATTTATGACAATAAATTTACGTTACTTTCTGACACAACTAAAACAGAGTTGTTTTTCGTTTAAAGAATTTGAGTTGGTAACGCGAAAATAATTACAAATTTTTAAAACAGATGGAAAAACATGATGAAAGTAACTACAAAACAACTCAGATAAAAACAATACACCACCACATTAAGAACTAAACGACATTGTACATATGGGAACTAGAACTAGAAGAAATGGTTGAAATAAAAAAACGACATGCATATAAATAAGTAAATAAAATAGTGAGAAATTCTAGTACATCAAACGCAATTAAAATTCTAACATTGTTTTTGGCTTGCAAAGCATACTCCGCAGTGTAGAGCCGTAATTACAAATAATTTCAAAAAGAAAATATCAAAAATAAGTAAAAAAAACTATTGAGAAAATTAATTCATATTTTTAAATGTCATTCTGACCGGTTAGATTTTTTTAACTTTTTTAATTTTGTTTGTTAGTATATATGTATATATGAAGCGATTTTTTTATCACCATGAACTTGTAAAACATCAAATCAATTGTGAAATTATTTGAGAAGTAACAAGAACAAAATTTTTAGTAGTAAACGTTTGACTATCTATCATCAGCAAAATTATTTTTGCTTGCAAATAAACTTAAAAAGCATTTTAGACAAGGAAAACTAAATGCATTTTAAAGTAACAATAATAAAATTCAAAGAATATTTTAAATAAACAATAAAAAAGAAAAGAAAAAAACTAAAGTAATCTAAGCAGCAACAATAATGGCATTGGCAACAGAAGAGCATCAGGCGGATATTTGTCAAACTACGATGGACGTAGAGGTAAGTGTAAAAATAAAAAATTCATAGAATTCATAAATAAAAATAAGCAAATAATAAAAATATTATTTTATTAACAATTTCAAACGTAATTATTTGTTCATTGATTTTATAATAAAAAAGATGTGTAAAAAATATTATTTTTAAACGGTTTTTGCAATTTACTATATTCTATAAATAATTTGTTAGTATTTCTTTTTATTTTTTTCTTTTGTAAGTGAATTTTTATTAGATAAGTGAGTATATTATCTCAACCACCACGAAGCACTGTTATGATTAGTTTTTAGCCGGTTAGAAATAATAGATCAAAGTTCAAACTCATAAATCAGAAAGTGTGATTAGACATTTATTGCGTTTGATCTTTTTATTTAAGTCAATAAACCACACAAAGGGTGTATATTACTAAGCAAATTCTTACGTGTGTTCATTGAGATTATTCATTAGAACACTCCCCCACCAAGAGGTGTGTTGATGTAAGCAATACCTATAAAATTAACTTCAACATCCTAATTTATGTATGTATATGATGTCGATCATTAGGCAGGGTAATTGAAATCAAAATTAAACGGCACCATAGGAGACCAATCGCAGTTTAAAAATAGATTTTCTTATAACAACCGGAACGTCATAGAAAAGTAATGAATAAGGAGAGAGCACGAACAAATTTAAAAACTAAACATAATTCTAAAATTATTTCAATTTTTATAAGTTCTTGAAATTTATTAATAAATTCATTTAATTTGTTTTGAAGAAGGAGGATAGAAGGAGGCCAGCCAAGGGCGTACAACTAAACTCAGTAGGCTCGTTGTGCGCTCATCATTGTGGAATACCAACCATACTTTCAGAATTAGTCTGTAGCTTGTTTAAATGTCCTTAATTCCCAATTTTCCTTCTTCCTGTCCCTTCCCCTGAGACGAGACAGGTCTGTATTGTATTATACCTAAAATATTGTGCTCTGGAGCACACAAAAGCTGGGTAATGTTTTAATAAGTGCTCCATCGTTTTGATGTGTTCGTCAAGTGCCCTCCATTCATCATTTTCCACCACAAAAATGCGCTGTAGCTGTTTATATAAGGCAGATTGTCTCGGGAGTACACTTATTAGTGTACTCTATTCGTCCTTATTTAGTTTTAAAGTACTCATAGTTTTCCTCTCAGAATCTCCCCGAGTAATTTTCTATTGTGTAATTGTTCGACAGTATATTATATTAATTTATTTAAATTCTATTAAGGCCTTTATTGTGTTACCATCAGTTATCAAATTTCTATTAAACTCTGCTTCATTTTTATTGAGCTTTTATTGTTTTGATATTATTGCCCAATACTTTTCAATAGCATGGAGTTTTGGACATTAGTTTGCCTGGATACGTTATTAACAATGATTCCCATAGTAACTCCGAATTGCATTTTTGCTATAGTGACAAGTGGCAAATCAGTTTAAGATTATTCAAAAGCATAAAACATACATAAAAGCCTACATACATACATAATTGTTCATTACAACCCTTCAGTCAGGATTAGGACCTAGTTTCTCACACCAGTTATATTGTGTGTGTTAATTTTATACATGAGTGGCGGGACCTACAGTTTAAAGTCGACTCCGAACGACAGATTTTTGAGAAACTTTTTCATGGCAATTTGTATCTCCTCTCAGAGTTTTTGCCAGAAATCTGATGAGAGGAAGTCGCCGAAGAAATACTTTTTGTATTTTGTTCTGACGTCTGGCCTTAGGCTCGAACCCTGGCTTTCCGTCTAATAAGTCAAAACACTACCTACTAGACTATGGCGACTTTATCGATTCTTTTTTAACATTTCTGAAAAAAGACCCGGAGCATTTCACTTTAGGTCACATATCTTAATTTCCACTTTCTTCCTTAGGACCTGCAAATGTTTTTTAGACTTCCACGTTTCTTTTTTAAAAGCGTTTTTAATTTTCTTTACCATTCAGTACAATTTTTTTCGATTAATACTAGCAGGTTTATCTGTTGTTCTTTGTAGAGGAAGTGGTTGTTATTGAAAATTTCATACTGATTTTTTCGTGCGCTCTCCTTAAATTATAATAGACAATATTTCTACGCTTTCCCATTATAGAAAAGATATAGAGTATATTTTCTAAACCTCTCATCTTTATTTATCTTACAATATTGTCAGTAAAATGGGCCAAAGCGTTCTTATAACCTGAGAAATGGCCACTATGGCCTGTTAATGTTGTCTGACAAGCATCAGTTAACCACTATATTATTAGGCTTCTGACAATTGTTGTAAAAAAATTGTTTTACACGGAAAATTCAATTCTATACGTATGAATTGCAATCAATTTCTTTTTAAACAAGAGCCAACCAATCCTTTACTGAAATTTATTAGTTTATTTTTTTATGAGCTAACAACCTATTTACAAAATTTTTAGATAATTTAATAAAAACTTATATTTAGAAAAATCGATTTTCTGGGCTGTTTAAACAGCTTAACACCGTATTAAAAATGCTGTAAATAACTAAATAAATAACAAAATAGAAGGAAATTTGATATCAATTATAATATAACAATGCTTTTTGACCATGGCATTACAAAAAAAAATATGCGCAAATTGATAACAAAACCCTGCAACAACAAAAAAAAACTATTTTTGTCGTTTAAGCCGTTGATTGCGAAAACGAATTGCGTCTGTATTCCTTGTCATGCCATTAAAAACAAATCAAATCATGTTTACGATTTGCGTATATCAAAATTAAATACGTACTTACATACGTATGTATATAAGGGAAACCACCAGGAATTGAATTTAGCTAGTAAAGAAAAATTATGATAGTTTTTAAAGCTTTGAGATTTGTGTACAAAATGTTTCTACATACTTATTTAACTATATAATGACTGGGTTTTTATTCAAGAAAATTGTACAAATACATTTGTTAAAATTAGTCCGCGATCTATATGATGAAAGTAAACGTCCTTTACATTTTTTGTCCTCTAGAAATTAGACGTTAATTTTTACTTTATTCTTAATCGTTTTCACAATATACAACAAACTAAATTCAAATCCAATAAACATTCCTATAAATTATTCCTTTTTATCATAATTTATTTTGTCGTTCATTTAATGTTCATATTAATTTTAAAAACAGTATTAAATATTTCTATTTTCTTCTGAATAAAGGACTACAAGCCTAAAGGATTCTGGATATTTAGATGGTTATATAATTGGACTGCTAGTTCTCCCGCTATGTTACGTGCTGTTGAAAAGAAAATTTTGTCATTTTTAAAAACGCCATATCGCGGTTTCTTTGTGGATATTGGACCGGCCATTGGAGAGGCGGATAAAATATGGACTTTAAGTTTTAATACAGATTCCAAAGAGGTACCTCTGGTTATGTTACATGGCCTGGGTGCGGGTGTAGCATTGTGGGTAATGAATTTTGATGCCTTAGCTAGAGATCGTCCTGTGTTTGCCATTGATATATTGGGTTTTGGCAGAAGTTCACGCCCTAAATTTTCTAATGATGCTTTGACTTGTGAAAAGCAATTTGTTAAATCCGTAGAGGAATGGCGTAGAGAAATGAATATTAATAATATGATACTATTGGGCCATTCAATGGGTGGCTTTATAGCTTCCAGTTATGCTTTATCGTATCCCGATAAAGTAAAACATTTAATATTGGCCGATCCCTGGGGTTTTCCGGAAAAACCCTCTGAAGCACTGACTAGTAAGCAAATACCCTTTTGGGTTAGAGCTATTGCTTATGCTCTAACGCCTTTAAATCCCTTGTGGGCCTTGAGAGCAGCTGGACCATTCGGTCAATGGGTTGTACAAAAAACTAGACCAGATATTATGCGTAAATTTGCGCCAACAGTAGAAGACGACATTCACTTGTTGCCGCAGTATATACATCAATGCAATGCCCAAGATCCAACCGGTGAATCTGCCTTTCACAGTATGATGGAAAGCTTTGGCTGGGCAAAAAATCCTATGATACATCGCATCAAAGATGTACGTCAGGATATACCCATGACATTTATATATGGCAGTCGTTCTTGGATTGATTCGTCTTCGGGTGAGAAAATAAAATCGTTGCGTGCTAACTCTGTCGTTGAAATTAAGACCGTTAGTGGTGCTGGTCATCATGTCTATGCCGATAAGCCAGAGGTGTTCAATCGTTACGTTAACGAAACCTGTGAATTGTATAAAATAAAACCGCAATCACCATTAATACGTGAAGGTACCGAATCTGATGATGAACACGACCGTTCGATGCCACCATCCATGGCAAGAGCACAACGTATAGAAGAATCGACAGAGCCAGAATCGGAAGCAGCACTAAACAGCGACAGAAAGTGAACTATATGGTAATATAATATTAAATAAATTTTGTTATTAACTTTTCCGATAGCAACAATTATCTATCTATCGATAACGTATTATTATTATTTTATTAGATTAGTTGCAATTTCATTAATTTTATGTAATATTAATTTAAAAGAAGTTGTTTTTCTTTTTTACTATTTTGTTTTGCAAGCAAATGATCGTTACTAATATTACAGTAATAAAGAGTATTAGAAAATGAATTTTTGCAGAATTGTGTTAACCAATTAGAAATTTAATAGAGAGAAAAACATATATCATATTATTTTAGTTAATTAGTTAGTTAATATAAATGTATACGTATAGATCAAATTATTATTATTTTTTTAAACCATTTATAAATAAAGAAATCACAAGTTAAATTTTCCATCAAAAGAAAAAGAATTCCTATTATCGCATAAATGTTTCTTCGATTCGTTTGCAATCAAAAAAGAAAATTATATCACTAAACAGCAACACCTCATTCAGCTGTGGTCATAAATATGTCTGTCTAGCTGTCTACTTTATATACCTATATATTCTCAATTAGTTCAAAGTTCTTTTCTGTTGCTATTTCAAATGAATATTACGTTTTGTGCATTTGTCATTTATTACTCAGGCTTTGTTGCCTTTGTCATGCTTTCTTATCTTGCAGAATTCAATAATTGAAAAGAAAGACTTGTTGAAATCTGTGTTTCGTTTTTAATAAAGCCTAAAAGCTTGCAATGCATTCCATTTCATATTGTAGGTAAGACAGTTTTCTTTTACTTACAGTCAACGGCAAGCATGTTCCCCATGATCAAATTACAGAAAGAGAAAATGTTTGGATTTTTCAGAATATTTGATTATGACTCATATGATTCATTTATTGGCAGTATTCCAACGCCTCCTAGCACAAATATAATTACTGTTATCAAACTCGAAATTGAGATTATCAAAGCCATCTTTTTAATTATTATGAATTTCAAAATACCTTTACTATCTTCTCTCTCTACTTTAGTGCATATTACCATGGGTCTTTTTGACCTCCCAGTATTGTACTTGTCCCAATGACAAGTACACGTCCTCAAACCTAACCTAACCTAAATACCCAGCCAGAGTCTTTTATAAAATTTATTTTGTTAGACACCAAAAAGTATGGGAGAACAGTTTATCTCGATGATTCGTTTAAAGCAGCCTTTTTAAATGGTTTTTTAGTATTTGGAAGATAATATTTCATTTAAATATTTATAATATTGTATTCTTCTTTCAAAAATTTCGAGCTTCTTTTCTGTTTATTCTTTTTTGTTCATTCAGGAAACATAGGGCTGTCAAAAAGGGCAGCTCCATCTTCTTTTACTCCCGTTGCTTTCTTTCAGCACTTTCATTAATCAAAAATCCAGCTAACAGTTCCTATAACATCATAATTGGTCCTTCAGTCAGGATTACGACCCAGCTTCTCACACCACCCATGTTGTGTGCGTTAAATTTATACATGAGTGGCGGGACCTACAGTTTAAAGTCGACTCCGAACGACAAATTTCTTGGCAATTTTATTAACTCTCGGAGTTTTTACCAGAAATATTCTGAGAGGAAGTCGCCGAAGAAATATATTTTTTTCATTTTTCGTTTTATTGGAGATGTCTGACCTGGGATTTGAACTGTGGCCTTACGGTCTACTAACCCAACACACTATCTACTAGGCTACGGCGTTTTCGAGTATAGAGTTCCTATAATGATAACATAATTCATCATTAGTCTGTTTTGCCTAGTAAAAACGCCCTCTCTGGACATGTATTGGGTTAAGAGGCGAGGAAATATTTGCCGATTGGATCCTACTCTTTCTCAAGAAGATGTTTGTTGTTTATATTGTCTATCTTGACCTACCCCGCTGGATTATATAAATTGGAGAACAATGGTGAAAAGTTTTTCAACTCTTCTGAATTTTAAACTAGGATTGTTTGGGTTTGTAGTCGTGTGTTTTAACCATTACGCCCTACCACCTCACTTACTGGGCATAAGCTGTCTAAAAGATTCCTTTATTTCTTTGAGCTCTCCGATATAATTAATGTTTCTTACAAAGCTTTGTAAAGTGAAATTTATTTCTCTTAGAGCGTATCGTCTTCACGTGATTTTTGGTTATTCAAATTACCGTTCTTCTTGAGTATTTATAGCCTAGTGCCTGATTACATATCCTATTCAACCAAGTTTTCCTCTACAATATATTATTGTAACAATTTTTTAAAGACAGCGATTAACGAAAATTCTTAGTTCCAAGCTTTGCATTTACAAAGAAGCACAGCCAGAACAAAAGATTTGTTATTAAGTTCTACGTCTTTAAATGATCCATGTAGCAGGACTCATGCAGCAAGTGTGTTCTCAATACAACTTTTAGCATGTCTCTGTTATCTTACTAAACAAATATTATTTGAGTTAAGGTCAAGAGATTTAATTTCGGTTTTTGAGTTCCTCGCCTTTAATAGCTGATCAATGATGGAAGTAAATTAATAATCTCAGTTAAATATTTGATAAAAAGCTTTAACATAATATTATTATTAGACTTAGCTTAACAATACATATCAACTTTCATAGGAATTTTATGTTGAATGGAATTTAAAACTATCGTAATACAAACAAAATTTTTAAGTACAACAAGGAAACAATAGAGCCTTTTACAAAACTAACATAACTAAGTACCTACATTGCCGATTGGATTTTTAAATATGTATTATTATAGCGATTAATCATAAATATTTTTTAATCTCCTCTTAAGGCATCATGAGAAATAAAATAAAATAAAATTATATCAACAACTATAGTGATTTCATGGGCCGGCCGGTCATTGTAAACAAAAACTGACATACAATACAAACCATTTATAAACATTTGTTATATACATACATTTAAATAATTTGCATTTTCTATCTATAATGAATAAGTATAAGAAAGTTCAATGTGTTATCACAGATTAATTTCAGAGCAGAATAACAAATGCAGCAACAATAAAAATGTTAAAAAATAAATAAAAGTTTTAGTATCAATAGTTATTATTGATATTCAATATATGTATGTATTTATGCACATATGTTTGAATATCAATAAATATGTACATATGTGTACAAATTAAGTACATACTACAATGTATAAAGAAGTTATTTAAATATTTGGATAAGTTATCAGTTTAAATGCAATTGTTATTGTTTAAAGTAGTTGTTATATCTGAAATCTCAGTTGAAATTATCTGACAAACAATGAAATAAATACATATGATAGATATTTTTGTATTATCAACAAATTCATAAGAACTGTGTACACGACATATGTACACATATGCTGGCTATACACGATTACTAATCAAAAGAAAAAAATTATAATGATGATGGTATGGACTCAACAAGCCAGCCGAAAGCATTTGAAGAGCTGCACTAAACTCTGAACTGTAACATACAGGCAGAAGAACATTACAAATGGATGCACGAAAACTAAACCAAATTTTAACTTTAGAGTCTTGTAAATGAATCCCTAGAGAAATTAAATAAAGGAAACCAAACAATATTTTTGAAATGCATATACAATATTTTAATTTTATTCGTAGTATAAATATACTAAAAATTGTTCAGAAATTCATATTGCCAATTCCTAGAAAACTAATTTTATTAATAATTTTCCAGTACATATGCATGACTGTGCTACTTAAGTTTCCACAAATGTAGTTTGTTTTTCTTCAAATGTATTTGTATTTAATATTTCAAATTACAAAGTCTTTTCTTTAAATATTGACTAATTGATCTTACGAAATTTATACATACATTGTTTGATTGATTGTGAAAAACGTCAGCATTGCTAAACGTCGTAGATTTGTTTCTTTCTTTGAAAAATGTCATAAAAAAATTAATGAATCATTTAAATCGTTGCAAATAAAATACAATTTATGTGTATCTGCTTGCCGGGCTAGTAATTTTCTAATCGGTATTAATTTTCACTTAATTTTAGATTGTTTTTTATAGTCGAATGCTCGCAAATTCTTTTAGAATACCTACTGAACATAACTTTTATTGTTTACATTTAACTTTTTCGTATACCACACCCACAAACTGTACTATGTACCATGGCATTTTGCTGTTATTGAGTTCTGTTTTAGTGAACTCATTTCCAAGATAACATTAACAGACTGGCAAAGCAAATGTTTTAAATTCCAATTGTAAAATTATAAATTCGTATCTGTATGCTTGATTTCAGAGGGAATTTGCTTACTAAACTAATTGTTGTAAATTTTTAGAATTAAGAAATTCTATCTTTCTAACAACTAAACCACATTAAAAATATTCATAATTTATCTTGTTGTTCATTCTTTTATTTTGGTTCAAATTATAAAGCATAAGAGGAAACAAATAATATTAAATGATAAAGATAGTTGAAATACGCATACATGTTATACTTTCTTAATAAATGTAGATAAATTTATTTGGCTACAGCAAAACCAACACGATCGTTGCCCATATCAAATTCAGTATAGTATTTGCCAATGAATACATCACCCAAAATCCACAAAGGACCATTTGGTGGTGGTATTTCAATGCCCATGAAACCAGACAAGCAAATGGTCTTACCCATTTGGGAGACACGTAAAATGTAATCTCTACCTTCCAATTCGAATGTCTTACCACCAAGAACAAATTTAATCACAGGCAAATTGGGTATAGCATCACAGGATACTATATATTGGCCACCCATAATTGGAGTACCACCAATGGCCTGATTAATCGAAGTGGCTTCAGTGGGCGGCAAGGCAATAAGAGAGGTGCCAGTATCAGCAATGACTTGGCAACCACCTTTACACAGTTCTAGATTACCCATAGAGGCAGAATCCATTTTAATTTGCCAATAGGCTTTGCGTGTAACAGGCAAATAGGTAAATTCTCCTTCGTAGTGGTTGGGATCAGAACCGCCAAATATAATTTCGCCACCTTCCGGTGCTGCAGGATCACGATTCAAATAGAAAGAGAATACAGGTTGGGAAATCAAACCCTGTTCATACATGTTATAATGAGGGGGTTTAACACCGTCCACGGCTATGGAACTATAGCCCAAACCGAGAATGCCATCAAATTTAGCTGCCACGAATACCAAGCCGGGTTCACTTAAGGCCTCAGCAAATGTTTGTGCTTTAATATCCAAACCACCAATGTTAACCACATCTGTGGACAAATAACCCGACAAACTGCCCGAACCATAATGAATGGCAAATTCGGTTCCATTCTTTTGATAACTCTTTGACTTTTTGGCATCATATTTATTGTGCATCAAACAGGCAATGTTTGTAAGATGACACTGTTTCGAGGGCACCCACAAATTCGATGAGCCTGTATCGAAGACAACTTTAAAATTTTGTGGTGGTGTACCAATCGAAATTGGGCCATAATATTGGGCATCTAGATAATTCGACAAGGGTTCCGGTGTCACGCCGCCAACATCAGCTCCATACTTAAGACGCAATTGTTGCAAATCAGTACCGACTTCGTGGAAATGTGTACGAGCCGACTTTATTTTAGTCACCGGCACACGTATTAGTTTTTCCTCAGCCCAGCATAACTGCAGCATTAAGCCGAGACTTAATATTATTAACAAATTTCTCATTTTGCTTTACTGAAATTGAAAAAATGTTTAAAAATCAATTTTTTTAATGCATTTTGATCACATCATTTATTTTGCTTATTCATCTGAATTTTTCTTTGTTCAATATTTGTTTTTATCAATGCAAATTTACCTTTTATTTCTTTATGATAATTCTTCTGTCCCCCTCCCCTTTTTTAACACTTTATTTGGATTTATTATTTTAATTTTTTCTGATGTTTTTCAATTGCCAGCTAATGCTTGACTAATATTATTTACTGTTTTAACAGCAGCAACAAAACAAACTCACAATAACAGAATCAAAGGAAAAGAGAGAAATTACGAAATTACAAAAGAAAAAATGGCATAAACACAAAAAACAAAATAATCGAAGAATAGCGTTACCAATCAATTAGGGGCAGATTAGGGTAACCAAGATGTTTTTTTATATCAAATGGGAATTTAAGGACTAAAACTACGCGATAGTTAGTGCCGCTAGGGACTTCACCCAGAAATCGAGGAAATCATACACATTTAAAAAACATAGCATAAAAAGCTATTTTGCTAATTAAAACGTTAGAGCCATTAGGAGAGTGATTTAGGCTTACAGTAAGAGGGCATTGGCGCACTATATCTGTTCGTGTCTGGTTGCTCCTTAAAAAGTGTATATATATCTGCTCTGGGACGAGAGATGGAGAGACTAAAAGCGTAAATTTGGCGGAGGTATCGTTAAAAACTTCCATGGGCATTTCTTCAGACTGATCGACCAAGGTATTGGCATGTTATTAAGGAATCAGCGATATTGTAGAATCTCCAGACTAATATGAACCAACCTGCGCCGTTACAGAACAGAATGGCTCCTACACCTAGATAGCTAGACTCTTAGTACTTTGATAGGATTTATGACTAGGCATTGTGGTATGAGAGCGAGAAACAGCTCATATGACACAGGTAACTATGTTTCCTGCAGAGTATGCGGTGATATAAGGCAGCCTGATTCTTTTAAACTGCTCTGGTATTCACAGACACAAAGTGAGGGTTTCTCTTCCTCGTTCTCTCATTGACCTAAGTAGTTAACATCTAATATGATTTCAAACCTAGATCATCATCCTCACAACTCAACAGTCACATGCTGTTGGATAGACTCTCTCCTCGACAAATTCGCAAAGACATTGGACATTTAGGTCTATATACCTCACGTTTTGGACGCTACTTCAATAACTAATGTCCCTAAGCCACCTCAAATTGCTGTTGAAAGTGCCATTGGCAATTAGAGGTTAAATCCTGAGGTTGCTGAAACAGGCAAGAGTAAGTCTGCCACAACTCTGATCTGGACTTAGTGCACTGCTCAATAATTCCAACAGGGCACTCACGACATGACACGCCTTATTAATTGTTCAGGGAGGGTCACCAACCTACTGCTTTTGAATGTCTGAACAAGATCAATTGAGGTTGTTAATTTCACAATGTATTCAATCGTATAGATGATATCCTAAACTTTTGACTTTGCATGCCAAACAGTACCCAAATACTGCAATGGGGCGTAGTGAATCGTAAATCTAAAGAAGTTTCTAATTTGTATTTTAATATACTAAAAAATTTATAAATAAATAAAAATTGATACGCTAATAAAACATTACAAAATACAAACTGTTATTGTATTAACATATTTTTAATAATATATATATTTATTTATCAATCGTATATTATATTTTCGCTTAATTTTAAAATTAATATATTATAAATTTATTAGGTATATACACTTAGGGATTATACTGAACATCTCTTTTATATTTTAAACAAACATTTATGGCATTTTAGTTTATAGCAGACATTAATAATTTTTACACAAAAAGCTAAATAAAATGAAATAAAAAATCAAAAGAAATAAAACAACAAAACTTTTTAAGTTAAAATGAAACTAAAGACGGTTATTAATTAAAAAAATAAATATAAAATTGAACAACTTAGTTTAAAATTTAAAATAAAAAGTTTGTAAAGGACATTCACTGTGTCTTAAAATTTTAGGTATGTTTTCATTTATATATATATAAAATGCATCAAACTGAATAATTTTTTACAATATCTATTAATGTTATGACTATTATTATTATTATTTTTACTTTTAATTTTTGTATACAAAATGGTTGTTTTTTAAATGTTTTTATAACGAATTTTTATTTATTTTCTGTAAAAAGCTGTATCTGTTTTTGTTTCTCTCAAAAAAAGGTACTTTATGTGATATTTAGTTAACATAACTTACTAATTATTGTATAATTTACAACTATTTAATTATTATATGTTAATATATTTTTAAATTTTATGTATGTATGTATGTGTATGAATTAAATTAGTAAAAATCGTTTTATATTAATAATAATCAACTATTGCTACCATATATAGTAACTTTTTTCATTTTCGTGCTATAGAATTTTATTTATCTGCAAAAGAAATAACAAAAAAAACAGGAATTAGTCCAGTAAAATATTTCTATACTATATCCTTATAATCTAATAAATTAATTAATAATAATAGAGTTTTGCTGTAGAAGAAATCACTTTCTGTCTATAAAATAGATTGTTTTTGTATTTAATTTATCAGTTTAATTTTTGCAGTATAAAAAAAGACTCGTGGCACGGGGCAATCCCGAAAATGCTCAGCAGGATTTATCATTTAACCCCGAATACATTAACAACGTATAACGCTTACAAATCTTTGAATTTTATTAACCAAATGCGTGCCATGTGAGAAATATATTTCTAACGAAAGTTTATCTTCAAGGACGAAGCTTATTTTAAAACCAGTGGATATGTCAACAAATAAATTTCCTAATTTAGAGCGAACAGGGACCAAAACTGAAACCCACACCTATATATGGTGTAGCCGCAGGCAACATTTATAAGAAATAATCGTTAAAAATAAATGGCAGACCCGAAGTAAATATTTCATTCATGCATAACAAATGTACATAACGGGTCATTGCAACCCTTCAGTTAGGATTACGACCTAGATTCTCAGGATACTAGATTCTGTCGACTCTGAGAGGAAGTCGCCGAAGAAATATTTTTACTTATTTCGTTCTGATCTGGGATTTGAACTGCGGCCTCACGTCTAACAACCCAACACACTACCTACTAGACTAATGTGACTCCATTCACTTTTGCAAATTTTCTATTACGCAGTCCAGCTTTGGAAGGTAAAGGTACTGCTGCTGCCATTGATGTAATACTAGACGAAAAAATTATGCTAAAATTGAAACTCACAATAGACCACCAAGGGCGTACCTACGGGCCACATTTATATGAAATTATCATCAATAAAAAATATCGCCGATATTCATTTATCTCCCCCAAATAAATATTTTATTCTCGTTTGTAAATTTTCTGTGCTTTTTTTTCAATTTTCATATCTAAACGGTTATAAAATATAATAAGTTCCACTTACGGTAAACACTTACCAATGATCTTCTTTGATGTTCCTTTTCTAAAGCCACTTGCGTTTGTTGGGGTGAGAATTTCAAAACTGCTGATATAACCTTAACCAACGTTTCATTATTGCCATTTGCCGAACCAGTAAGGTACTTTAA
Organism: Sarcophaga subvicina; assembly: GCA_936449025.2. Lineage (NCBI taxonomy): Eukaryota > Metazoa > Arthropoda > Insecta > Diptera > Sarcophagidae > Sarcophaga > Sarcophaga subvicina. The sequence continues at coordinate 31,160,880 of OW388084.2, forward strand.
AAAATTATAGCATTTTAAATCAAAATAGAAAACAACAATAACAATATACAATATTTACCTGGAACATTATATTTCTTAAGTACTCAAATTCAGTATTAGCTGATATGCCTTCATTATGCTGCATGGATACCTTTATTGATATTAAAAATTAAATTATTTATAACAGAAAAAAAGACAATAAATAAAGTCTCATTTTTACATACCAATGTTTCATCCAACTGACGTGACAGTTTAGCATTTTGTAATTTTAAACGTTCATTAGATTGTTCCAGTATTAAATAGTTTTCACATTTCTGTTCTAAAAATAGATTACGATTTGATACATCTTGAACTTCAGCCATAATGGTTTTTAATTTTGCTTCTAATTCTTCTTTTTGCATTTCTGTCACAGACGCAGAATCGGCATTCGAACTGCTGGTCTTAATATTATTGTTAGCATTACTGTTATCAGTGAAGCCAAAAAGTTTTTGCGCTTGTAGACCAGCACGTAAACGTTCCAAGTCCATAATACGATCTTCCATTTGTTTATTAGTCGCTTGTAAATCTTCATATTCTTGCTGAAGTGTTGAGATTTCAGTTGTCGATTTACGCTTGAGTTCTTCCAATTCACATTGTAAGGTTTCATTTAATTTACGCAAATTTTCATTATCATGAGATGCAGCAGTTACTTTGGTAGGGTTATTCGATTCAAGAGTATTCGTTTGTGTGTTTGAAATTGTAGATCGTTCTTCCAGCGTTACTTTTAAGGCTTGTAGTTCTTGTTCTAATGTTTCTTTCTTTTCAAGTTCTTTGTTTAAATCATTTAATTCTGTTTGTAGAGTTTCTATGGTTAAAGAGTTACGTTCCAAATCCTTTTTCAAGCTTTCGATCAGCTTCAAATGCTCGTCATTTTGAAGTGTAGACTTTTGCTTAAGCTCATCATAGTCATGTGCAACATTGTTATGTTTTGTTTCAAGTTCTTTTAGTTTGTTTTGTGTCAGCATCAAATCCTTTTGTACAGTGTCATCTTGTTCGGTTATATATTTAATATGTTCTAATTGACGTTGTAATTCAGATCTTTCCTGTTCTAGTTCTCGAGTCAGAAGGTTATTTTGAGCTTTTAATTCTTGTAGATGTTTTTCTTTGTCTTCTAGTTCCTCATTATGCTTTTCGGCATTCTCTTTCAGTACATAGAGTTCACATTGTAAAGAATTTAATTTATCTTTTAATTCTTGGGAATCTAAGTTTTTGTATTTTTCTTGCTCCTGATGTTTGGCTACTTCGGTTTCTAATTGTTTTGTATGCTTATTTAAGTATTCATTTTCTAGTTTCAATTGTTCCAACACGGTATTATCGGACGTGTGTTTCGACAGCTTATCCTGTAAATCTTCCATGTCCTTTTCTTTCTGCTTCCAATCATGCTGCAATTCATCCAATTGTAATTGTGAGTTTTTAAGTAACTCTGACAGTTTGTTTTTCTCTTGTTGTTCGGTCAGAAGCTTTTCTTCAATTTCTTTTTCTTTACTTTCCAAATGTTCCGAATGTTTTTGTTGCAATTTTTCAATTTCTTCCTGTAGTTGCTTACATTGTTGCTCAGTGTTTTGTGTTTCCAAATCACTATTTTCTTTCAATTCTTCTAATTGCTGCAATTTGTTTTCCAAGTTTACTTTTTCCTGTTGTATATCTCTTAGTTCTTTAGTGATATTTTCAATTTCTTGTTCTTTTTCTTGTAAAGTATTTAATTTCGAATTATTTTCCAATAATTCCTGACTGAGACTATCCCTTTGTTCACTTAACAACAACAATTCTTCTTTCAGTTTTTCAACTGCTTGATTTCTTTCATCCTTTTCATTCTGTAAAAGCTGATTTGCTAACAATATTTCATTATCCTTTGCCATCAACTCTTGCTGTAATTTTTCAGTGAGCTCTTTGATCTCTTTATCCTTTTCTTCCATTTGCTGCTGTTGTTTTAACTTTTCAGCTTTCAATTCATTTTGTAATTCTTGTAGGGCTTGCTGTTTCTCTTGCAGAATTTCATTAACTTCGGATAAATTATTTTGTGTGGTGTTCAATAGCTGCAGTTGGTCTTGCAAGTTATGCAGTTCATCTTTGGCTTTTTCACTTAATTCTTTTTCATTTTTCAATTCTTGCTCTTTAGATTCTAATTCTTTAGTTAACTTCTCAACATGTTCTTGTTTCTGCTTTAGTTCGTTTTGTATCAGTTCGTTTCTTAAATGCTCTTCTGAAAGCCTTGCTTTCATAGCATTTATTTCCTGTTCCAAACACTGTTTATTGTCTTCTAGACATGCTTTTTCCTTTTCCAGAGAATCGTAACGATCTTGAAGAGTTCTATGGTCATGATCATTTAATTCTTGACTATTGTGTAGACGAGAGTTTTCATCTAAAACTTCTTGCATTTTTTCATTAAGTTTTTGTAAAGAGTTTTCTGTGGTCTCCAACTTTAATCTCAATTCACTAACTAAAGCGTCGTCTGTTTCAGTTTGTTGTCTTTCCTTTTCCGCCAATAATTTCTCTAGCCTGTGAGTATTTTCCTCTAGCAAACAATTCTTTTCGGCCATTTGAGTATGTTCACTTTCAACAGTTTGTAATTTCTGTTCACATAACTTGAGTTTTTCTTCAGTTTCATTGACAATCTCTTCCCAACGTTTTGAGTCCTCTTGTTGTGTTTGGTTACGATGTTGCATATTTTCTATTTTCTCTTCTAAATTGTGCTTTTCATTCTCCAATTCCCGATGGGATTCCTGAACAATGCGCATTTGTTCTTCCATTTGGGATATTTCATTGAGTATGCTATTTATTTGTGTCTTAAGATCATTCTTTTCCATTTCTGTTTGCTGTTCTCTTTGTTTTGAGGCCTCCCTTAGGGATTCGACTAGATTTTCTTGTTGCATTAGATCGTTTTTAAGCTTTTCAATTTCATCGTTTTGTTGTTGTATCTGCGTAATAAATGATTCATGTTGTTTTTCGTTTTTCGATGATTTCTTTGTTAACGATTTTAATTCCTTTTCTTTATTGCTTAACTGATCCTTAACCGTTTTAAGTTGTTGGTTCAGCTCGCTGGTTACTCTTTCAAGTTCCGCTTTCAAATTTGATATGGTTTCAGATTCGGTGTTAGTATTTTGTTCTTTAAGTATTTTTAATTCATTCTCTAATTGCAAAGATCTACCCTCAAACTCTTCTATCTTTAGTTTTTCCTGTTGCAATTGTTGCTGAAGTTCTTCAGTTGCATCTGCAGCTTGTTTAAGCATTTCTTCTTTTGCTTTCAAATCGTTTTGTAACTGTTCTATAACCTGTAAACGTTCGTTATATTGTTTTTCGGTTTCTTGCAACTTTACTTCATATTCAGATAAACTTGTTTTCAGAATATCATTTTCGTTTTTAGTTCTATTCAATTCGTTGTCCACTTCGGCCAGAGATATTTCATTTTGTTGATATCTCGTTACCATTTCGTTAAGTTGTTGATTTTGTTGCTTTAGTTCTTGCAACTTTGCTTCCGAATCTTTTGCTTGCGCTGCTAACTCATCTTCTATAGTTTTATAGTGTTTCTCCTTGGCATTGTGTTTCTCACGCATTTCCTGTAGCATGTGTTCAGTGGCTATTATTTTAGCATCTAGTTCTTGTTTTGCCAATTGTGTCTGTTTTAATTTTTCCTTAATTTCGTTGAGTTCTTCAGCAGCTATGCCTGTTTGTTTTTCTTTCTTATTGGCTTGCTGTAAGTCATTCTGCAGTTGTTTAACGCTTTCACTCAACTTTTTAACTTCGCTTTCTTTATTTTCTAATTCCGAGTGAATGGCTGCTTTTGTTTGTGCCAAAAGTAAAACATTTTCCTCTTCTTGTTTACGCAAAAGATCCAATTTACTATTTAATTCTACTATCTGTTCATCACGTTCTTGTAACAACTTTTCGTAATTTTCAAGTTTAGTTTTGTAATCTTCATCATTATTCGATTCAACGTTGTCATTAGTTAGAGATGGTTCTGTTGACAAATCGATTAGCTGCTCATTGTTAGTACCGCCGGCTAAAGCGGTTGCTATAGTGTCGGGATTTTCGCCAAGTAGCTTAAGTTTTGTTTGATAGGATTGCATTTTGCACTGCATGTCATCCATTTCGATACGCAAAGCTTCTTCTAAGTGAGCCTTAGCTTGCTGCTCTAAGGCACACTGTTCACGCAGTTCATTAATACGACGTATAGCTTTGTCTTGAGTTTCAACCAAAACCGACTGTAAATAGATGTATGGATAAAAAATTAATATCTTCAAAATATAAAGACTATATCAAAAGGGATGCTTTGGTAGTCTAGTGGATAGTGTACTAGTCTGTGAGAGTAGTGGGTTTGATTATCAACAGAGACTCTGGTCTATTACACTACACTCCACTCCACTCATAATAATTAGATTTAATTAATTGCATTGTGATAAATAAATAAATACAGACATAAAAATACAAATAATAACGCATTAATACAAAAATTTTGTCCAGATTTTAATTCATCATAACATTTCTATTGCTTTAGGATGAAATATAATATTTTTTTAATAATATATATTTTCTTCGTGCAGTGTTATCATTTTAAACAACAAAACCAACTGTTATTGAAAATATCAAATTCTTATCTATGCTTATATTACAAAATTTATCTTTTATTTAAAGCGTAAGACAAACTACAAAATATATGAGTAATAATAAAACATACCCTTGCCTTAGTGCTATCACGTTCAAGATCTTTATATTTTTTAGCCAAATCCGTATATCGACACCGATATTTATGATAACGATCTAATGACTTGCGATAGGCATCGAATAGTTGTTCTTTCGTTATTACATCTAATTTTGCTACAGTTGAAGCTGTATCACCCATTTCACTACCCGATTCATCCAAATCGGACTGAAGATGATAGACCTAGACGGTATAATAAAAGGGAAAATATTTCAATAAATTTAATTTGCATTATTGTACCAGCATTATCAGCTGTTAAGATTCCAATTTGATTTTCAAAATATTCCAATTACGCATGCAATTCTAGTTGGAACGTTTTCTTTTATTCTAATACTTACTGAACCAGCATCCCATGTTGGCAGACGAAACGATATATCACTAGCCATTGAAGAATTCGAAAGTTTTCGAGTTCTTGGTATAGCACCGGTTCCATTATTATTGTTCTGGGGATGCGTAGAATTGCGACCTCGTATAGCACCGGCTGGCAATTTTAATGGTTTATACGGAGAATTTTGAGGAGTGTCTACAAAGGCAAAAAAAAAGCAAAAACGAATCAATAATTTAATTAAACTCCCACACTATCAAAAAGGGAATGATTAACTGACCTTCTTCGGTAATACTGAAAAAATTTTCATTTGTAGCATTTGTTGTGGCAGTAGATTCGGAACCACTGGGTGTTGTACTTGCAGAAGAAGAGACGGCAGCCTAAAAAACAATAACGACCAAAAAAATCACAAACATACTTATACGTTACAAATTATTTTTCTTCTTTTTTTCATTGCTTTTGCAATCTTGTTGCAATTTATATTTTTAGCTTTTGAACCCATTTTTCCCTATTCGTAGGGAATTAGCACAAAACCCATTACTATTTTATCTTAATTTTTTGAGCGACATTATTTATCTTAATCATTATTATGTTGCTTTTTTCATACTCGTTCACTTTTCCCATTACCTGGGCTGCATTAGCAAATTGTTGAAATTTTGAGGGAGAAGCTTTAACTTCTTCGATTAACTTGTTTTTTAAATTTGCAAACATTTTTGTATTTTACAAGAATTTTTAATTAAAACAATACAGAGATTTATTATTTCGCTTTAAAATGTACAAAATTATTTGTTTTTTCACTTAACTACATCGATACGTGTAAAATTTTTTCTTGAAGAAAAAAATTTTGACGGATCTTTATTTTTTCTCCAATTTGCCTTTACTTTACCATTCGTAAATCTGAGTTGCCTTATTATCGCCGCTATAGGTGTAACCACGGTCAGTTTTGATTTAACAGTATGGCAACTTCTTATTGAAGTTTTCTCGCTGGCAGCATTGGACTGAAAAAATGTCTGCCGCCTCGATTTTAGAAAACGTTTTCTATATTGTGTGCTAGTAATTTTTTAATAATTTTTGTGTTTAATTTCATTTATTTTACAAAATAAACTGTGAAAAAACGTAATATAGCTTAAACCGCATCAAGTGAGTACAAAATTTAATAGAGAAAAGTGTTTATTTTTGCTAAAAAATGTTGAGAAAATTTTTCAAGAAAAGTATGCGGTGTCTGGTGTGAAAAAAAATTTTGTCTCGACGCCGTATAAAAAAAAAACACATTTTGAGACTTCTCTGGCGAAACACAACAAATATTTTAACATTGATTTAATGAAATTATTTGCATAATTTACAGAAAATTTATGTAAAGAATACGAAAGTAAAACGGAAAAATGTCTTTACCGCCATATATGATACCGCCCAATGCATGGGCGGCTCAGATTATGGCACAACAACAGGCTCAGGCCTATGCAGCGGCAGCACAAGCCCAACATGCTCAAATGCATGCCCATCAAATGGCCAATCAAATACAGCAAATACCACCTCCAGGAGCTCCGCTACCACCACCACCCCAACAGGTCGGCATTCCACCCCAGGCACCTCAAGTGCAATTGGGACAAATTCCTACGCCTAAACCAGATATAACAGAAGAAAAATTGCAAGAAAAAGCATTGAAGTGGCAGCAATTGCAATCCAAACGTTTTGCCGATAAGCGCAAGTATGGCTTTGTCGATGCCCAAAAGGAAGATATGCCTCCTGAACACATACGTAAAATCATAAGAGATCATGGTGACATGACGTCACGTAAATATCGTCATGACAAACGCGTGTATTTGGGTGCTTTAAAGTACATGCCACATGCTGTCCTTAAACTTTTGGAGAATATGCCTATGCCATGGGAACAAATAAGAGATGTCCAAGTACTTTATCATATCACGGGTGCCATTACGTTTGTTAATGAAATACCCTGGGTCATTGAGCCTGTCTACATAGCTCAGTGGGGTACTATGTGGATCATGATGCGTCGTGAAAAACGTGATCGTCGTCATTTTAAACGTATGCGTTTTCCTCCTTTCGATGATGAAGAACCTCCTCTAGATTATGCTGACAATGTTTTGGATGTTGAACCCTTAGAGGCTATACAAATTGAATTGGATACCGAAGAAGATGGTTCTGTATATAAATGGTTTTATGATCATCGTCCGTTGGTTGGCACACCATATGTAAATGGTTCCACTTACCGCAAATGGAATTTAACTCTACCGCAATTGGCCACATTATATCGTTTGGCTAACCAGTTGCTAACAGATTTGGTAGACGACAATTTCTTTTATTTGTTTGATCCAAAAAGTTTCTTCACTGCTAAAGCCTTAAATATGGCTATACCAGGCGGACCCAAGTTCGAACCCTTGATAAAGGATCATAATGTTGGGTGAGAACTAATAACTGTTTGTTAACAATTTTACTATTTTATAACATTGTTTTGTAAACTTTGCAGAGATGAAGATTGGAATGAGTTCAATGACATTAATAAAGTTATTATACGTCAACCTATACGTACAGAGTATCGGATTGCTTTTCCTTACCTGTATAACAACATGCCACATTTTGTGCACCTTTCTTGGTAAGAGTTTGTTTTTGTTAAAGATGAATTATAATCTAGAAAATTAGTTTTAAAGTAAAATTGACATTAAATAACTTTGTATATGCTTTGATATTTTTAAATGTCAAAAGTATTATTTATATTATGTATATTTATTCACTAAAAAGCAATCAAAAGGTTGAAAATAACTTTTGATTCATTTATTTATGTGATATATTAAAACAAACCTTATAAGAAAAATTACTACAAAAATTATCGCGAAAAAAAATATTTTAACCAACACTTTAAGGTGATTTGTTAACGCAAGTATTTATTTTAAGAGTTCGAAAACTAATGCTGCTGAACAAATCGAACATTTTTAAAACTTTAAAACATCATTATTTTCTTAACATGATTCGAAGACATTTTAAGAATATATTTCGAAATATTTCAGGTATCATACACCCAATGTTGTTTACATTAAAACAGAAGATCCAGATTTGCCAGCTTTCTATTTTGATCCTTTAATAAATCCCATTTCTCATCGTCATGCTAATGTTACTAAAATTCCTGAACCCTTACCAGATGATGATGAAGATTTCTCACTGCCCGAAGAGGTTCAGCCATTTTTGCAAGACACACCTTTATATACAGACAATACAGCAAACGGTATTTCATTGTTGTGGGCTCCGAGACCATTTAATTTGCGATCGGGACGCTGTAGAAGAGCAATTGATATACCTTTGGTAAAGGGATGGTATAAGGAACATTGTCCACCTGGGCATCCTGTAAAAGTGCGTGTGAGTTATCAAAAACTATTGAAATACTACGTTTTGAATGCCTTAAAACATCGACGACCAAAACCACAAAGAAAAAGGTTTGTTAAATAAAATATTGAAGATTAGAAATTGTTTTTATTAATTTATAAAAATTTCTATTTTAGATATCTTTTCCGTTCCTTTAAGTCAACAAAATTCTTTCAAACTACTACTTTGGATTGGGTGGAGGCTGGTTTGCAAGTTTGTCGCCAGGGTTATAATATGTTAAATCTATTGATACATCGTAAAAATTTGAATTATCTACATTTAGATTATAATTTCAATTTGAAACCAGTGAAAACACTGACCACCAAGGAACGTAAAAAGTCCAGATTTGGCAATGGTATGTTATAAACCGCTAAACTATAAACCACACAACTTAAATTTTTATCTTTTGTTTTAACTATTTTCAGCTTTCCATTTGTGTCGTGAAATTTTACGTCTTACAAAGTTAATTATAGACTCTCATGTTCAGTATCGTTTAAATAATGTGGATGCTTTCCAACTGGCCGATGGTCTACAGTATATTTTTGCTCATGTCGGCCAACTGACGGGCATGTATCGCTACAAATATAAACTTATGCGACAAATTCGCATGTGCAAAGATTTGAAACATTTAATCTACTATCGCTTTAACACGGTAATTTAAAACATATTGTATTAAATTTAGAAACTTCAAAAGTCTAAAATATTTTCTTTTTAATTTATTTTCAGGGTCCTGTAGGCAAAGGTCCAGGCTGTGGTTTTTGGGCTCCTGGCTGGCGTGTTTGGCTTTTCTTTATGCGTGGCATTACACCTCTATTAGAACGTTGGTTAGGAAACTTATTGTCACGTCAATTCGAAGGTCGCCATTCAAAGGGAGTAGCTAAAACTGTAACTAAACAACGTGTTGAATCCCATTTCGATTTGGAATTACGTGCTTCTGTTATGCATGACATAGTCGATATGATGCCAGAAGGTATTAAACAAAATAAGGCACGTACCATTCTACAACATTTATCAGAAGCCTGGCGTTGTTGGAAGGCCAATATTCCCTGGAAAGTGCCGGGTCTGCCCATACCCATAGAAAATATGATTCTACGTTATGTAAAAATGAAAGCTGATTGGTGGACCAATACCGCCCATTACAATCGCGAACGTATTCGACGTGGTGCTACAGTTGACAAAACAGTGTGTAAGAAAAATCTTGGACGTTTGACTCGCCTCTATTTGAAGGCCGAACAGGAGCGTCAGCATAACTACTTGAAAGATGGTCCTTATATTTCTCCTGAAGAGGCAGTAGCTATTTATACCACCACCGTGCATTGGTTAGAATCACGAAGATTTGGTCCTATACCTTTTCCACCACTGTCATATAAACATGACACTAAGCTCTTAATCTTGGCTCTGGAACGTTTAAAAGAAGCCTACAGTGTAAAATCACGTCTGAATCAAAGTCAACGCGAAGAATTGGGTCTTATCGAACAGGCCTATGACAATCCCCATGAAGCTTTGTCTCGCATTAAGAGACATTTGCTTACACAAAGAGCTTTCAAGGAAGTTGGTATTGAATTTATGGATTTGTATAGTCACCTTATACCAGTCTATGATGTTGAACCTTTGGAAAAGATAACAGATGCCTATTTAGATCAATATCTCTGGTATGAAGCCGATAAAAGACGTTTATTCCCGCCCTGGATTAAGCCAAGTGACACAGAACCCCCACCACTATTAGCCTATAAGTGGTGTCAAGGTATGTTTTCAATACATCTTTTTTATACTAGTCAGTGTGGTCTACCTACATATAAAAGTATGCCTACACTACGTGTGATTTGAAGCAAGGTGATTTGTATTTGAAATCCCCTTGTTGCAAACCTCACGCTGTTTGGGTGTTTAAGCATCAAATAAACTAAAGGTATTCCAATACAATTGCAATATTTCTGCCAAACAAAAAATAAAGTAAATAACGCTTTGCTCATTGCTAATATTCCTTTTGAACAGGCATTAACAATCTTCAAGATGTGTGGGATGTAAGCGAAGGAGAATGCAATGTTTTGTTAGAGAGCCGTTTTGAAAAGCTTTACGAGAAAATCGATTTAACTCTACTCAATCGTCTGTTGCGTCTCATTGTCGATCATAATATTGCTGATTATATGACTGCGAAAAACAATGTTGTTATAAATTACAAGGACATGAATCATACCAACAGTTATGGCATTATACGTGGTCTACAATTCTCCTCGTTTATAACACAATATTACGGTTTAGTGTTGGATTTGTTGGTGCTGGGTTTGCATAGGGCAAGTGAAATGGCAGGGCCACCTCAAATGCCAAATGATTTCTTAACGTTCCAAGATACCCCTACAGAAACAGCTCATCCCATACGTTTGTATTGTCGTTACGTTGATCGCATACATTTGTTCTTTAGATTTTCTGCCGAAGAGGCCAGAGATCTTATACAACGTTATCTAACCGAACATCCGGATCCAAATAATGAGAACATAGTCGGCTATAATAATAAGAAATGTTGGCCCCGCGATGCACGTATGCGTTTAATGAAACATGATGTGAATTTGTGAGTTCTTTTCTTCGCATATTATTTCAAACACAAATTTACTGAAATATTCCTCGTATTTTTAGGGGTCGTGCCGTGTTCTGGGATATTAAAAATCGTTTACCTCGTTCTGTTACCACCATTAATTGGGAAAATACTTTCGTCTCTGTATATTCCAAAGATAATCCTAATCTGCTATTTAATATGTGTGGTTTTGAGTGCCGCATTTTACCCAAGGTTCCATTTACAAACATGTTTTAAGACTTCATAGATTACTAACGTTCACTTATTTTTTTAGTGTCGTACCCAAAATGAAGAATTCACCCATCGTGATGGCGTTTGGAATCTACAAAACGAAGTTACTAAAGAACGTACTGCTCAATGTTTCTTGCGTGTGGATGATGAGTCCTTGGGTCGTTTCCACAATCGTGTTAGACAAATTTTGATGGCTTCTGGTTCTACCACCTTTACAAAGGTTCGTGACATAGCTTTCTAGTCGATGGAATAAATTTAATAAAAGTTTTCTTCTCATTTTCTTTTAGATTGTAAACAAATGGAATACAGCCTTGATTGGTTTGATGACCTATTTCCGTGAAGCTGTTGTTAATACCCAAGAACTTTTAGATCTTTTGGTCAAATGTGAAAATAAAATTCAAACACGTATTAAGATAGGTTTGAACTCAAAAATGCCTTCGCGTTTTCCTCCCGTGGTGTTTTATACTCCTAAAGAATTGGGTGGTCTGGGCATGTTGAGTATGGGTCACGTTTTAATACCCCAATCAGATTTGAGGTGGTCTAAGCAAACTGATGTGGGCATAACACATTTTAGATCGGGTATGTTCGACTTTAAAACATTTTATTTTAATACAAAAGGAATTTTTTAAATTTTTTTGTTTTAATATATATAGGTATGTCCCACGATGAGGATCAACTGATTCCAAATCTTTATCGTTATATCCAACCATGGGAAAGTGAATTTATCGATTCGCAACGTGTTTGGGCTGAATATGCCTTGAAACGCCAGGAGGCCAGTACACAGAATAGACGTCTTACTTTAGAAGATTTGGAAGATTCTTGGGATCGTGGTATACCACGTATAAATACGCTCTTCCAAAAAGATCGTCACACCTTGGCATACGACAAAGGTTGGCGTATACGTACCGAATTCAAGCAATATCAAGTGTTGAAACAGAATCCCTTCTGGTGGACACATCAACGTCACGATGGTAAATTATGGAATTTGAATAATTACCGCACAGACATGATTCAAGCCTTGGGCGGTGTTGAGGGTATTTTGGAACACACACTCTTTAAGGGCACCTATTTCCCTACATGGGAAGGTCTTTTCTGGGAAAAGGCTTCTGGTTTTGAAGAGTCTATGAAATATAAGAAATTGACTAATGCCCAAAGATCTGGTTTAAATCAAATTCCCAATCGTCGTTTCACCTTATGGTGGTCACCCACTATAAACAGAGCTAACGTTTATGTTGGTTTCCAGGTACAATTGGATTTGACAGGTATTTTCATGCACGGCAAAATACCCACCCTGAAGATTTCACTCATTCAGATATTCAGAGCTCACTTGTGGCAAAAAATACACGAATCTATTGTTATGGATTTGTGTCAAGTATTTGATCAAGAATTAGATGCTCTGGAAATAGAAACTGTACAAAAGGAAACTATACATCCTCGTAAGTCCTACAAGATGAATTCATCATGTGCTGATATACTGCTATTCCCTGCCTACAAATGGAATGTTTCGAGACCTTCGTTGCTGGCCGACACTAAGGATACAATGGATAACACCACCACCCAGAAATACTGGTTGGATATACAACTCAGATGGGGTGATTATGATTCTCATGATGTTGAACGTTATGCAAGAGCAAAATTCTTGGATTATACCACAGACAACATGTCTATATATCCATCACCAACTGGAGTTCTAATAGCAATAGATTTGGCTTATAACTTACATTCAGCTTATGGCAACTGGTTCCCCGGTTGCAAAACTCTTATACAACAGGCCTTGGCCAAGATTATGAAAGCTAATCCTGCCTTATATGTATTGAGAGAACGTATTCGTAAAGCTCTGCAACTGTACTCTTCAGAGCCCACTGAACCTTATTTAAGTTCTCAGAATTATGGTGAATTGTTCTCAAATCAAATTATTTGGTTTGTTGATGACACTAATGTCTACCGTGTGACCATACACAAGACATTTGAAGGCAATTTAACTACGAAGCCCATAAACGGTGCAATTTTCATTTTTAATCCACGTACAGGACAATTGTTTTTGAAAATTATCCATACGTCTGTGTGGGCAGGTCAGAAACGTCTTGGTCAATTAGCGAAATGGAAAACTGCTGAAGAAGTTGCTGCGCTTATTCGTTCATTACCTGTTGAAGAACAACCGAAACAAATTATTGTTACCCGCAAAGGCATGTTGGATCCTTTGGAAGTGCATTTATTGGATTTCCCCAATATTGTTATTAAGGGCTCCGAGTTGCAATTACCATTCCAGGCTTGTTTGAAAGTAGAGAAATTTGGCGATTTAATTCTAAAGGCCACTGAACCGCAAATGGTGTTGTTTAACCTTTACGATGATTGGCTCAAGACTATATCTTCATACACAGCGTTCAGTCGTTTAATATTGATACTTAGAGCTTTGCACGTGAATACCGAAAGAACTAAGATTATACTGAAGCCCGACAAAACTACCATTACGGAAGCCCATCATATCTGGCCAACACTTACAGATGAGGAATGGATAAAGGTTGAAGTGCAACTTAAGGATCTTATATTGGCTGATTATGGCAAAAAGAATAACGTGAATGTAGCCTCCCTAACACAATCAGAAATTCGTGACATTATTTTGGGTATGGAAATCAGCGCTCCCTCAGCGCAAAGACAACAGATAGCGGAAATTGAAAAACAAACAAAAGAACAAAATCAATTGACAGCCACCACCACTAGAACAACGAATAAACATGGTGATGAAATTATAACATCCACCACCTCAAATTACGAAACTCAGACGTTTAGTTCAAAAACTGAATGGCGTGTTCGAGCTATATCAGCCACTAATCTGCATCTAAGAACCAATCATATTTATGTTAGTTCAGACGACATCAAAGAGACCGGCTATACGTATATATTGCCGAAAAATATTTTAAAGAAATTCGTTACCATATCCGATTTAAGAGCTCAAATTGCTGGCTACTTATACGGCGTTAGTCCACCGGATAATCCTCAGGTTAAAGAAATTCGTTGTATTGTAATGCCACCACAATGGGGTACACATCAAACGATCAATCTGCCCAATAGCTTGCCTACGCACCAATATCTCAAAGATATGGAGCCATTGGGATGGATACATACACAACCTAATGAATTACCTCAACTGTCACCCCAAGACATTACTACACATGCAAAAGTAATGCAAGAGAATTCCTCATGGGATGGCGAGAAGACAATTATTATCACCTGTTCGTTTACACCCGGCTCCTGTTCTCTAACCGCCTACAAATTAACACCCTCTGGTTTTGAATGGGGCTCTAAAAATACCGACAAGGGTAATAATCCCAAGGGTTATCTACCCTCCCACTACGAAAGAGTACAAATGCTGCTGTCCAATAAATTCCTTGGTTTCTTTATGGTACCCTCCCAAGGCAGTTGGAATTATAATTTCATGGGTGTCCGCCACGATCCAAATATGAAATACGATTTACAATTGGCCAATCCAAAAGAATTCTATCACGAAATACATCGCCCTTCACATTTCCTGCTATTTGCTAATCTAGAAGATGGCGGTGATGGAGCTGGAGCTGATCGTGAAGATATGTTTTCATAAAATATATTTCAATATTTATTTCAATTTGATTTTCAACTTATGTATGTCTTCTTCTTTTTATATCATTACATTGTATAGAGTTAGTGAGCAAAACGAAAATCAGAGTTATGTTAGGATTTTTAGTTTTAAAAAAAGTTTATTTTTATTATAAATTAACGGAAAAAAAAAACAAAACAAAAACAAAAGTAATAATTTAATTTTAAATAATCACCGCTTGGTCAAGTGGTTATAATAAAACAAATATGTATAATAAGACTTTTGAATCTATTAATTCAATAAAGAAAAGTGTAACACTAACAGGTCTATACTTTCAATAAAAATATCGTTAACTATGCCATTTATATCTGGTATATATATATAATTACCATGATGTACGATATTCTGCAATAAATAAAGTGAATGAAGACCTAAAATTTTTTAACGGTTTTAACAAAATTGTGATCTTACAATCGTAACAGGAACAGTGCAATATTACAAGAAAGTGAGGCTTAAGTGATTTTTTTTTTAAGTTACAAAAAACAAATTTAGAACGATTTTCTTTACAAAAGAAAACATAGGGAGAGACGGAGAGATTGTGAAAGGCTAGCCTGTTCTAAAACAGAATCTTTTAAGATTCTGATAGGTTCTTTTTTAACGTTACATTGTACTTCGAGGGCAAGAACCAACTCTGTGTGATGTAGTCATGCCTTCTTTCTGCACAGATAGCTGTAATATATGGGAGCCTGAAACTGTCGAAACATACTGTGTCGCTGATTGGTGTATCAAAGCAAAGATTCAAGTTTCTTAACCGGGGTTTCTTCAATAGAGAGTTTGTATCAGATAAATGATGAGATAACTAAAACCCTTGTTTTTTCTTCTCTCTCCTTTGATTATGACCTTAACCTGTCCTCAATCTTAGTTTTTTTACTCTGAGTTGTTTCTCTTTTTTAAATTTTACTTATCCTTATCCTTAAAGGCTCCCTCAATAGATCTTTTCTAGTTTCTGTGTAGAAGTGTGCGTTTTCACGTGTTCTTTCCACTTAGGTCCAATACTTATGTTAACCGTATGGAGTAGTAATAAACCAAACGCCGAAAAACGGAATTGCACAGCAACGTTATCCAAACGAATAGGTTGGAAAGAAGGTGTGTTACATGCCATCGAGAGATCTGTAAACTATACCCGGTTAATGTACATAAAGAGTTCAGATAACTCTACCACAGAACCTGGTAATGTTTAATGCTTCTTTTTGGAGCTCTGATAAAAAACGTTTCCCTTAATTTCTTTAGATATTGAAACTTCGAAAGATGAAGGACATTTAAATGCATTGAGAGGTTTAAAGCCCAAATTTTAACGATAAAAAAACACCTCAAATCGAAATTTAAAGTGAAATCGCTGCCTCCGAAGTTAAAAATCAGATTCCTTTTTCTAAACAAAAATTTTAAATTCTTTTTTGTTTCACTGACCCTAAAATAAAATTAAAATCGTTGTTCAAAATTGAACAAAAAATAATGCAATATTGTCTTAACAAAATATAGATGAAAAGGTTTAAGTATGGGTTATTGATCAAATATTTCTTTTTAACAATAATCACCATAACAACAATATTGCTAAATTCTTAATACATAGGAATGTAAAAGATTTTATTTACAAAAATATATATGTAGTTTGTATATATTTTTTAATTTGAATATTTTATAAAAAAATCTAAGAGCACTTCCACAATAATATGGCTAAATTGCCAGCAAAAAATAAATATAAAATATTCTTAGTTTCGTAAGTGATTTCGAAACCAAAACCTTCACCCACAACTACATGCCAGTAAATTCCAAATTTTTTATCCATTGTTTCCTTTATAACACGGGCTGCATGCTGTATACGTAGATGTAAGAAGAAAATTAAAACATAATTACTGACTGCTATTGTTACAGTTTAAAAGTTAATTACCAACTGACCTCATAATTGGATGAATATTTCTCACAAGCTGTAATGCTTAATTCAATGGCCTCTGTACGCATTTCTTCATTCATATCGGAATGCTTTATAGAAAATTGGAAAACGGAGACTTTTTAAATGTTTTTTTTTATTTTATTCCTAAACCAAAATATACCTTAACTAAGGGATAAACATGTACGATTTTTTTCTCAGCTTCCTTTTCCGGATTCCCGCCATCATCAGCCATATTTTATTTAAAGAGAGATTTTTTGAAATTCGTTTATTATGGCTTATCGGTTTGTCAATGAATTAAAATTTGTTTTCGTTTAATTTTTATGTTATTTTTTACGTTTCTTTTTTCTTCTTTTATTTGTAAATGCCAGTGTTTATAAATTAAAATCAACAATTTTCTGGGCTTATAACTGACTAATGTCTTCGAAGAAACTAAAGTACTGCTTGACTTTCCCCTTTAACCGTTGTATCCTTTTAATGTTTTTGTTTTTATTATTTGGATTTTAAACAAGAAATAAGATGATGGGAAACGCATGCGCCAAGCTTCACCCACATGTTAAGTACTTTCATGTAAGTAATCCAAAAATATGGGTGACTCCAAGATATTTACATAAAATTTTAAAATCTTTATATAAACTTATTAAGATAAAATTAAAAATATAAACTCAGTTTAAGACTTAAGTATGTTACTTTTAAGATTTCTTATATGTTTGTTTAGTTTTAAAATAGGAATACCCCATATGTATTTAAAAACTTCATATCATTTATAAAGCCGGAAGTATGAATGCACGCACATACATATTTGTATGTACATTTGCAAAATTATATAAAACTTCCTCCCCTAAGTCCTTCGCAGGCAAACAATTGCAACACTAAAGACAATAAACGAAAACATGTTTTTCAAAAGCTATTGTTATGCCTACCCCCAGTGGGTTGGCAAGTCTTCACTTACTTAAATATCCATCACATAGTTTTTTAAGTGTTGAGCTCATCTATCATGTGTTAAAAGTAAAGTTCAACCCTTGAAAAGGATTCAAGAATTTCTTGACGTTTTGCATCAAATTTAAAGGATCAATTAACCCATGGTTAGCGAATCCTGATTTGTTATGAAAAATTAGGTTTAAATAAGATATAAAAATTTATTAAATGTTTTAGTATTCATTATAGCCTTCGAAATTGCTTTTCATTGTATTAAGAAGTTATGTACGTACATATATAAAATTCAATTCGATGGTTTTAAATTCAAAAATTAATGTTTTATTAAGCACAACATAAATAATATTGTACATGCATATAAATCTAATGTATTGTTTTATAAACTCTATATTCCATATACTTCATGTGGAATGTACAAAATCTATTATAAAAACAAAAAATTAAATAAAAAATTCAATTCAATAAATTATTAATTCAATCCCAATCTTCTTCTGTATCGTAGTTAACATTTTTAGCATTAACACTACAACCGGATGCTAAATTTTCCGCTATTTCATTCTCTTCTTCATCACCTAACTTATACCTGTATGGCTCTGCTTCTAAATTATATTCATCATCGTAGTCCAATTCATCTGTAGCATCTTCATCATCATCGTACTCCGGCAGTACAATAAAATCTCCTTCAATAACAAATTTATTCGATTTTAAAATTTCCAATAACTCTGTCTCTGTACCATCAACACTTTTCACATAATCCATGAGATTTTTCCATGGTAGTTGATAAATACGACGTTCTGTATTGAAATGTAATTCATTATGTCTTGATTGGTTTACATAGTAATTGGCTTCATCTAAAATTTTTTGCTGTTTCGAACGTTTATCCTTATTAAAAGGAAAGTCTACCGCATAGATAGTTTTATACTCAAAATCCTCTGCAGTAGGTTGCTTAACTATTTCATGTTTGAGTGGTAAATCGAGTATGTCTAAGCGAGCGAAAATTGCTATTTGTGTAGCATGACCAAGATTTTCATGGTTTGCGGGAGCTTTGCCTACGCCAATAAATGCTACTTGATAATTGGGATATTTTGCGCATATATTTTCAGCCCATGACTGAAATTCACTGCGTGTCCATTCGAACTTGTGGTCATCATGACGAAAACCGTTCGCTAACATAGGACCAAATAGAACATTAAATTCAGAATTTGGTGTTGAGAAAATGGCCAATTTGGGTTGTATAAAACCAAAAATATTTTCAGGTACCTTTTCCAGAACCTCTGGGTGTAGATGTTCAATACTATTTAAAAAGAGACATAGAAGAGGATAATAAATATGATTTATTATATAAAAATTAATCGATAATTAATACTTACACTTCCAGAGCAATAACAGCATCTACATCATACAACTGTTCTACAGCATCTGTTATACTACCCTGTAGTACTTCAATTCGAAGAGGTATTTCACGTTTTTGTAAAAAGTCCGATACTAAAGGAACTGCTCTTTGTTGGTAAACAACTAATAAATGTGCATCTATATCCACCTTATAATAAAAATTAAATAATAATTTTAATAGTAATTAAATTAAAAAAATACTTTGATGTATACATATGTATAACAAAAGAATTGCTAAAAGAATGTTCTTAAATTGTTGATTTGATTTCATGCACTACACTGGTTGATAAAGCTAACTTCCCAAATAGCAATCAACCACTGCCTGGACTTGAAAGGCTTTCAGTAAATATGTTCAGTATATTCTTTCGAGCTCGAACATTTAAAAAGGTTCTTACGCAACTCAACACTAACAAGTTTACTGGGCCTGAAGGAATTTCAACACTGTTCCTGAAGTAGTTTCCTTAACGCTAGCTCTTCTGTTAGTTATCATTTTCAGTGGCTGAAACGGCACCGGAATTTTTCTATCTTGCTTGTAGGTTGCTAAAATAACGCCAATCTCCAAAAAGCGTGCAACTATGCCATCTATTGAGCTCTCTCAAACTATATAGGATATCCCTATATTACCCTGACAAACTTCAGGATTCTGCTCGGTGCAATCAAAGATAGTTTCCTTTTGTAGGACGTCTTTACACCTTGAAAGTTTACTTTGCAACGTGTTGTGTATGTTGAGAAGGGAAAAACTAACAAAATCACACTGACTTACTCCATTTATGGATGGTTCTATACATAACAACAAAATATCAAGAGTTTGTCAAAGTAGACTTTAAACGTGCAAAAGGCGAATACTTAAATCTAATTCCAATATTACTTCATTTCAATTAGATGTTATTCAAAAACACGATTCAAATAAGCGCTTCAATTGGCATCACAATTTCGGTTTCAAATATGGAGCAAAGCATAATCTTTATATAAATCATTCACAATAACAAATGGTATGGTTCAGTTGAAGAAGCTCTGTTTTATCATCTATTGTAGTACAGTGAGTAATTTAATCACATTCACTTTGTATTGTTTGTTGCAACAAAACTATTGAAATAAGTTAGTAAACTATAAAAAATTATATTTCAGAATAATTTCACTTTGTCTTTTGACAGTAAATGTCAAAACAACCATATAAAAAGCGCGCTCATTTCTTTCATCTGGCAATATTAAAATAAAAGGAATGAAATTGAAACATCTATCAGCTTTGGATGTGTTTCAGTATGTAATGTCAGTCCGTGTGTGTGTGTACGAAAAGTCGAGAGTGATAGAAGAAAAAATAAAGCCCCCATTAAAGAGGCTATAGTTTTTGTAAGTTTTTAGTGGTAAAATTATAAGAAATAATTACAAAAGTTTGTGAATTATACAAATAAGTTTATGTTAATACTCTATAAATAAAATTTGATTGAATTAGTTTAAATCTAAAGCCTTTTAATTAAAAGTGAAATGTGGCTGAAAATTTTTTCATTGAAAAAAAGAGGAAAAAATATAGATAGGAAAAAAATGTTTTAATGTGGAAATGAAACAGAAAATTAAAAAGAAAACATAATTTGAAAAAAAAACTAATGGAATATACATTTGTATATACATGGTGTTAACGTTTGTGTGTGCCTTAAAAAAAAGTATTACGCTACTGCAGACAAATTCAATTGATGTGTAAATTTGTTAAATAAGATCTATATAGACAGGATTAGAGAAACAAAAAAGTTTTACTTAAAATATTAACCATTATTTTAATAAAATATTGGCAATAAATTTAATTGTAAAGGAGAGATGTAACTCTAGATGGATACATTAATGATCTGTCAACTAATGCGGTTCGTTGTCGTCGTGACAGCGCTGTTTCTTTTCCTCTTTCAATTTCTTGTTCGGTCGGTTTTTTCATGTGTTTTTGTTGTTCCGTTTTGTTTAATTTTTACAAAATTTGTTTTTTTTTCGTCTTGTCTGCTATAAAGCGGTATTGTCGGCAATGTTTTCAACATTTTTTCCTCGCTACCTTCTTAAATGTGTCCAATACTTTGGTTGAGTGTGTGTTTATACATTTTGTTTTGTTGTATGTGTCGTTTCGTTCAAAAGAAAACGTATTTCTAAATATTTTCTTTGGGATTTTTTACTATTTCAAGGCAATCATAAAAGGTTTGCTAGTATTTCTAAATTACTACGAAACTTGTGTATGTATGTATTTCCTCGTTAAGAAAACAAATTTGTTGCACATATTAACAAAATAAAAAGAAGTAGTATTGTAGTTGTAAAAAATAAGTATTAATTTTATATGAACTACATACGTATATATATATACTTGTCCACATACATTTCCTTTAACGATTTTTCTTTCATATGTTTTTTGTTCTTAAAACCAGAGTTGCTATATTGTATGTAACGTGAACATTGTTTATATGGAATGAATGGAATTGAACCACGTTTAAATGTCAAATTGTACAATGTATTGGTTTCGTTAAAGGGATGTTATACATATGTTTAAAGGTGCTAAATTTTTTTCTTTTGTGTAGAGACTTCAAAGGACTATGGTATATTTTCTTGTATATATAAATGCTTGTATATTTTTAAAATCAAGTTTAGAGAAGAAACTATATTACAAATATTTAGGGTTATTACTTGCTATTTTAATGGGGAATTGTGATAGTTTATGTCGCTTTTGTTAATAATATTAAGCACAAAAAACATTGAATTGCACTATGTGAACTTGAAGCGATAATCGTACATTTGTAAACACAGTGCACAATATAGTTATAAGGTATCTTGCCACAACTTCGGGTAGATGAATAAAACCAATCATAAAAATGGAGTTGGGTATGGTCACTAATTTCTAGAACTTTGGATCTTCTCAGGGGCCCAAGTCTGCATAAAATGTCCTTGGATATGTCGCTGAATTTTCATTTAATAGTATTTAGAAACAATTTAAGATAGAATGTAAAAATGTTATTTTTTTAATCCTACGTCTAAAAGCCTAGCTGAACAGACAATTATGTTATATCATCCACTGTCTGTATATAACTCTATATGTACGAGTATTAAGTACGTATACATACATGTGTGCCCGTATTACAAAAATTCATGAATTGTAACTACTTAACTAACTTTTCTCTGTATATATTTTCTTTTCATACGTTTGTACCAACCAAATTGCACGAAACAACTTTATGGAACGTTTAAAAAATGCAACAACAACTGCGATTACTAATTTAAAACAGTCAGTTTTTTAAAAAAGAAAAAAAACTTCACAATATAAAAAGTACATAAAAACAACAAAACTAACAACGCTGATTATAATGTTTTAATGCAAGCCAGAGTAGTAAAACAAACAAAAAATATAAAAAACCACCAACAAAACAAACAAATCACAATAACTAGAAGAGAGAAATAAGGAAGAGTAAGAAAACAAAAGATAAAAATTATATATTGAAACCAACAACAACGTAAGAATATAAATAAAACAATATTCAATTGAAAAACGTTTAACTGGAAAGAGGAAACATTTCAAAGCCAAACATTCGTCAGAGAGAGAAAGAGTTTTGAAGAAACGGTCGTGGACAAATCAATTAAATTAAAAAGGAATATTTCAATAGATGTAATGATAATAAATTTCTATTAAATATTTAACAATTACAACGTTCCTGTTTTACTGAACAAAAAAAAAAAGAAAAACACAACCAACACTAAAATGAAATCGTTGAATAAAAAAAGAGACTGAATCTTATAACAACTAGAAGAAAAATTAGGACATCATACCCTTCTTTTTTCGTTACCGGCGCACTCATTAATCCAAAGCTAAACTGGCATAGAACTTCAAATGTTTTAACACAAACGAAAACGGCAAATAAACAGATCAAAATTACAACAAAGTGAATAAAAAAAACATACTCAACATACGCACAGGCATTGTATACAATGGGTAAACGTGTTATAGTGGAAACACACAATAATAGTCAACATGTTACGCCAGTGACTACAGGGCAACGTAGCATACGTAAAAGAAAATGTAATTCCAATATTACGAATGGCAAAAATCTACGAATGAATACTGCTTCCCATAATAATTATTGGCATGAAAACGATGATGAAGATTCATCATCGAACGATGGTCCGCCATTGGGCATGTTAACCACACCACGCAATGCTTCAAGTAAGCATGCCAATAATTCCTCCATACTCCTAAATAACTCCTTAAATATAAGCCTTACGCAAAACGATAACAATTCTCCATTAACGGAATCACCAAAACCTGTTTACACTCTGAGACCGTCTGTCGTCAATGGTACGGTTTTACGTGATTTAACACAGAAGCCATGGCGTTTAGGTCGACCCATTGGTAAGTGCTAAAAATTCAATTAATTTTTTGTTGTTTTATTACTATTATTAAACAATAGATTTATTTAAATCGCATTATTATGTTAATGTGGTCATTAATTGCAAATATTCTTTAGACAATTTTACAATTAATCAATATTATAAATTTAGAATTCTTGTTTTTTTTTTCTTCTGATCTTTGCAGGCAAAGGCAATTTTGGTGAAATATTTTTAGCATCTGACAACATTAGCATTCCGGTTACAAATGAAAATGCAAAATTCGTTGTTAAAATTGAGCCGCATTCTAATGGTCCACTATTTGTGGAAATACATTGTCTTATGAACACTGCCAAAAAAAATCGTACGTATACAAATTACGTCTCCTAAATATCCGCTAATCTATATAAGAAATCAGTGTACATATACATACGTATATTAGATGTTTACAGTACGAAGTATATATACTCTGGATCCTTATTAGTAGTATTACTAGAAAGAATGACAGTAGGCTTCTTTCAAACATGTTTTAAGTTGTATTTTATTTATGAGGGCATGCGAAAATGTGGTGGCAGTTTGTAAACAATTGTGTAATATAAATTATGCTTTGAACTTTTTCTCCTTTAGACGTCACTAAAAGCGAAAATACTACTGAGGGCGGTTATGATGACGATCTAGCCACAGCTGCTTGCAATAATATTCCTAAAAAGGCACCATCTGGTATTCCCGATTATATAGCGTCGGGTTCGCATTATTTTGGCAATGCACGATATCGTTTTTTGGTATTACCACGTTTTGATCGAGACTTACATTCACTAATTAAAAAATGTCGTGTCCATCAGAAATCGGTTTTAACACTGGCCATACAGATTATAAATGTGTTGGAAAATCTACATGACAAGGGCTACTGTCACAATGATGTTAAAGCTCAAAATCTTATGATATCAAAGTGTAAATATTTAACTCAACGAAACAAAATAGTTGCGTTAAAAACTGAGCCGTCCTCTTATCCGAATGGTATCGTAGTAGCTGGCGGCAAACAGTGTATAAAATCAGCTGCAAAATATGATGATCACTATGATGAGAAACAACAGACTACCGATAGCGGGAACAGTTCGGAGCAAGAAGCAAATGACGAAGACGATAAAGATTTTGTTGTTAAGCGCAAAATGTACGACATCGATCGTGACTACGAAGAGGAAGAATCACCAACCGAAGAAGAGGACGACGAGGATGAAGATTTTGATGATGGCGCCACATCAAATAGTACGAACAGTAATAGCATGGATGTGTATCATACTCCTCTAAACGAAAATAAACGTCAGAGTGAAAAGAAGAAGACATCGCGTTCTATTGTACAATATAGTGGTTCAAATCCGGTGAGATCATGTCGTCGTGAAAAACCAAATTCCATATACGATGAAATGGTGAAATCCCATTATTTGCGTCCTACCAAACGCATCAGCTATTTGGAATTTTTCAATGAGGATGGTGTCTCAGTGAAAAGCCATAGCAATGAAAATAGTAACTCAGCTAGTGATATGCATTCCAACAGTTCGGATGATGATTCCGAAGAATTTGTGCCTCGGTATATACGTCGCAGCATTAAGTCATCGACTAAAAAGTCGTACCGTACGAATATGAATTCGCGCCGTTTAACCAGACGTCAGGAAAAACTTTTAGGAATCAATAACAACAAACCCAATCACAAAATTTCTGGTGATGTGGAGAACGAGAATAAAAAGAAATTAAAGAGCGAAAGATATGAAAATAATCTACACCACACACAAAATGAACCAGAAGAATGGGTTGAGATAAATGAAGAACGTATTTTCCTAATCGATTATGGACTAGCTTCAAAATTCATTGATAATGGTGTTCATCGCCCCTTTGTTATGGATCAGCGGAGAGCCCATGATGGAACACTTGAATTTACTTCTCGCGATGCTCATATGGGCGCCCATTCTCGACGTAGTGATATGGAATGTCTTGGATATAACCTGCTTTTCTGGTCACAGGGTTATTTACCTTGGAAAGAGGCGGCCACAAATCAACAACAGGAAAAGGTACATCACGCCAAAGAATTTCTAATGACCGATGTTCGTGAACATTTAAGGCAAATTTATGGTAAACAAGTTCCCAAATATTTGGGAGAATACCTTCATTTAGTTGGTCAGCTGGCCTATCACGAACGTCCTGATTATAGTCGTTACAGGCGATTATTTGAAAGAGAATACCAGCAACTGGGCTATTCTCTGTCTGATATGCGTTTACAAATGCACGAGATACAGCGAACGTGCGTGCGTGTCAAAGAAGAGATTGAAAATAAAAATGACTTCTTTGAACCAAATAAAAATAACGGCGCTTGCAACATGGTCATGAGTATTATGCAGAATTTGTCAGTAGGAGGCACACCATTTCATGAAAGAACACTATCGAATCGTGTCTCACCCAAGAATTTACGTTCTAAATCTGACAAAAAGTCCTCAAAAAAGAAAAAGTTCTCATGGACTGAAATATTATCGCAAGATCCCGATCAAATAGCGAGAGAGCGAGCGGAAAAAGAATTTGATCGGGAAGAGGAATTGTGTGATGTACAACAACCTATAGTCAGGCGTTACCAGGGCAAACCAACGAATGCTATACGAGTAATGCTCGCGCTATTAGGACGTTCAGTATCGGACTATGAGGCAGAAACTTTGGAACTTGAAAAGCATACTAAGCAAAAACACCACAAAAATGAGAATGAGGTAAGCTATAGTTTTTATTATGTACGACAATCATAGTCTCATCAATAATCTTTAATATTTCTTAGAACAATATGGAAATAGATGAATGTGATAATGGAAAAGAGCATAACGACGCAGTGGAGGCTATGGACGAAGATTATGATGAAGACGTGGACAGAGATGGTGAACATGATGTTGAGTATAACGATCAAAGTGGCGATGAGGACGATACAGATGCTACAGAAACATCCGACCAATACACAAAACGTAAAACAACAGCTCAACGACAACAACAAGCGAATAGCAAACGTAGAATTAATGCGAGCAAACTTTCTGCTTCAAGAAAATTGATATTAAAAACACCGAACATGACACCAGCAGCTGACAATAACCCATCTATATTAGGTACGCGAACCAGAGG
This sequence comes from Sarcophaga subvicina, assembly GCA_936449025.2. Taxonomy (NCBI): domain Eukaryota; kingdom Metazoa; phylum Arthropoda; class Insecta; order Diptera; family Sarcophagidae; genus Sarcophaga; species Sarcophaga subvicina. The sequence goes on from OW388084.2 coordinate 31,187,444, forward strand.
CAAAAAGGGAACTAAAGTTAAAAGGGTTAAATTATCGTCACCCGTATCGAAGTCTAAAACCAAGACGACAAAGTCAACTACAAAACGTGGCAGTACTACAAAAACTCCAGCTCGAAAGTCATCATCTTCATCATCAACAACAGCTTCCTCTGCTGCCGGTGAGATTGAACATCAGCAAGAGCAAAGTTCTACGATAGGCACTAAACGGGAACGTCGTACAAGACGATGCCTTTTAAAGACTGATTTAACAACAGCCGAAAGTCTACACGAAGATGATTCCAATTCAAATTTTAGTCCAGATGTTAAAGGTTTATTATGGAAATTTAATAACACAGAAGCAATGCATTCACGCAACTATAAAAAATGATTATTTTATGTGAAGTAAGAGCAACACTTATAGGTGGTAATCCAACATATTTTTTTATTTCTTAAATATGAAGTCGTTGAATTTCAGTTTTTAAGAATTTTAAATTAGTATATGCTAAAATGTAAGTAACATACATTTACTGTTATAACATGCATACAAACAGACAGGCACACACACACATATACACATATATAAATGTAAAATGAACAAAATTTTGATGAAAATATTTCGTTATAAGGAATTATAAGCCACATAAAAAAAAAAACTATGAAAAAAAGTATTAAACAAAACCCTATGAATAGTTAAAACAAAACCCGATGATATAAAATTAAATGCATTGAAAAAAAACTAACTTTCTTCTCATTCAAACTACAAAAAATTTTGAAATTCATAATAAACATTTTCAAGTATCCTAAAACTGAGCATACATATACAATATACACTTAAACAAAATCTATCATTTAAAATATAAAAAATAGTTAAAATAAAGCTAAAAAAATAGTGAATATAAAAGATTACTTAAAAATGGAAAAAATCATCACTTAAAATTATATTACAACAATATGTACAATTGGCATAAAAATAAAAAATAAATATTTATTAAATTAAAAAGGAAGAGAAAGAAAAATAAATTTTGTAACTTTTAATAACTGATTATTGAATTTCTATTTCATTTTCATTTCTACTCTTTTTTTGTATAAACTATAACTGAAAAATATTGAATTCAATTCAATCTTCTTTGATTAGTTTAAAAAAAAAACAAATAAACTGTTAAATATATATATTCATCCTATCAAAAACCATTATTAATATGATCCTGTATCATTATTTCTTCTAAGTTTTAATATTATTGTTAGTTATGTTACAGTTATCTTTTTTTATCACCCCCTATCATATTCTTTTTTTTTTTTTAATTTGTGTCACCTAAAGCTTGTTTTTTTAAATTTTTTTTGTTTATATTTTTATTATTACACACTTTTTTATAAAACATAATTTAAGTAGAATTAATTGTCTTATTTAATTAATAATAGTAATAAAAAAAAACTATAAAATATCGTAAAAATCAACAAGAGAAATATAAAAAAAAATCCTTTAAGAAATATTTTAGGTTATCTATATATATATATATATTAAAATCCATAAGAAATTAATCGTAATATATTAAAAATACAACAATGAATCAACAAAATCAAATAAACAAAAAATATGAAAAAGAAACGAACTGTTTTTGCCCTGAATTATAGTTAGCAGCAAAGACTACTTAACAACTTATTCAGGGAACTACTATTTTAGGCAAATATATTTTGAAAATTTTTATCATCAAAGTACACTAAAAAAGAAAATATATGAATGTGGAAGAGAAAGATATTTCTTAAATTTTTAAGAAAGACGAACATTAGCTATGTGGGTTTAAAGACGTGTATAGTCATAGTAATAAATACAAAATCACCTAGAGCTCACGGAATCCAATGTGTTCGTCCTAGTAAAAGGAAAGACACAGAAAGAAAGAAAGGGTAACTACGAGTGGATGTTCGCACCGTCTTTAGCCAGCATAATACTATTACAAGCCTTGGAAAGCCTGGATTTCGTCGGCTATTCAAATTTTTTTTCTACCAGTAGCCAGACAGGCATCGACGAGATGGTATAACTATCTTCACTACAGAGATCTATCGCAGATATCCAACAGCGGCCTAACATCGCGGTATTGCGTAGGAAACTTTCTGACCAGTTTAGTCCCAGCAGTTAGTTCTACTACTGTAAATAGATGGCCAAAGACTCTTTGTTACGTAACACCCCGATCTGTCCTACCAGAGTTTAACTTTATCATCCAATCGGTCCATAAGGGTACCAGATAAGAACTAACAAAAGAGTTATAAATCGAGTGAGAACCCAATCTATCACGTGGGCTGACGCAGTCATTACCAAAAATATCACTACATTCCATTTCAGAATGACCTTATCGGATCGAAGGATCCTTACAGTCAAGCCTTACAAAATAACAATTCTAACGCCCTTATAACAAAGATCCAGTCCGAGCACCGCATAAAAGACCAAAATATCCGTCTCCCACTCACAATTAAGACAAGTACAGTACCCGGAGGTCGAATTGACCCATTGTACAACGTCCTAGTTTCATACATTAGTGGTGGGACCTTCAGTTTAAAGTCGACTCCGATCGACAGATTTTTGAGAATCTTTTTCATGTCACTTTTATTTACTTTCAGAGTTTTTGCCAGAAATCTGCTGAGAGGAAGTCGCCGAAGAATTACTTTTTGTGTTTTGTCTTGATGTCTGGCCTGGGGCTCGAACTTGGCTTTACGTCTAATAAGCCAACACACTACCTACTAGCCTACAGCGACTTCAACAGGATATAATGGGAGTTCCCAAATTTCCGGATACTAGAATCTAAAGGCAAAGGTTAACACAGTTCCGGGATCAATAAGCCGGTGTTTCGATCAGAATCCCTTTACTTATCAGTGGAGAAAAGAAGGATTCCTCAAGCAGATTAGTTTGCAAAGGTATCTCAAAAATATCAATTTTGGGTAATAACACTAAAGTAATAAACAAACCATAGAAAACATATGCATCATCCTCAAACATAGGCGGGTAATAAGACTGAAGGAAGAAACAAATCATAGGAAAGATAGATAGTTTCTAATACATCATCCTCAAACATTTCAACCAAAAAATTTGTAAAATATTAGCGAAAACATTAAAATCGCCCAATAATCTTATTCGAGCACTAGTCTTAAGTCGATTGCTAAATTGACTATGGATACCTATGTGTCTTCTAATAAATAATAATGGTTTTAAGTATGGAAAATATATGTGCAATTTACTGCTACATTAATGACTTTCATTTTTGTAATTCTAATTACATATTGAAGAGGTTTCTGGAAGGTATGCGAGCAAACAAATCCTATATCTAAATGAAAGCTTTTCATATAGGTTTAAGTCGGAGTGGTGGCTCTGAGCTCACTTGAGCACGCATAGCGGCTCGTTGCGACGCCACAGGTGAACGCAGTCACTGTATTGACCAAATTCTACCAAAACCATGGAAGAAGAGGAAGTTGGTCAGCGCAAGGGCTGCACAAAGCTTTTCATATGGTCTAATATTTGTATAAACCAGTAACTGCTAGGGATTAATTTATCTAACATTGAAGATTATATGAATTATTTACTCTTCAAAGTGCATTTCATAGATGGTCCATAAATAGTTTTTCTTCCATTTCATATAAAATGCCTTTTATTGTTTCTTTCACTTACCTCCAGTATATGTTCAACGCCAGGTATGCGTCTTAATAATGGCAGCAGCCTTAATTCAGCACAACCGAAATCTACAATCTTTATAAAAGAATTCTTATTTTAAACCATACAGACAATTTTCCGTGCGATTTTATACCTTCTTCATTGGCTGTTTCCATCGCCGGTCATTAACAATACGTATGGCCGTTGTATAGCGCTGTTCGAACACAGGTGGATCAAATTTTATTTTACCTTCTGGTGTTATATACGTGTTGGTACGAAGACCACCGTCCGGTAAAGTATATGAAAACATAATTCAATAAGATCAATATATAAATTAACTCAATTCCTTTTCTTATTTCCAATGGATGTACGGGGAAATTTGAAACTACTTTCATATAAATGCAATTTTAATTATTCACAATAGTGCCGGCAGCCCTAAAGAATGAAATGGAAATGAAACAAAATAGGCATTGGTGAAAAATATTTAAAGGTTACGAAGGTGGACCAGTAAGTACACGGTGTTTTGAATTATCCAGTTTTTTAGATAAAAAAAATCATTTTTCAATATAGCAATCAGTGGGGGTTAAACGGTGTAGTAAACAACGTAGCGTGTTAAAATTTTGACAGTAGTAAACTGACAGAGCCCTGTTAATGGAAGAGGCATTGCCCTATCAATTAAAAAGCGGGAAATTTAAAACGTCACGTATGCCTTTAACCATCTTATAATACATACACAATTTTTACATTGAATGCGTTTTCTAGCATAAACAAAAAAAATCGATGCACCCGACTACTTCCCAACCACCGCTATACGCCCAATGGACCAGCAGTTGACAACCAGCGAGATGGATTAATTCTTCCAGTCAACCGCCAAGCAGTACAAACTTTTTGTTATATTACTGTTTCAGCAGCAGTGAAGTTGCTACAACAAACATTTATGGCTTGGTTCAGAGGCAACGGAAATGGTATTACGACGGCTACTGACAGCCAACATTTGAAAATGTCACCAAAAGATTCTTTGTTGGCAAAAACAAATAGTTTGCCTGCTGGAAAAGTTCCATTCGCTATAGACCCAGTAAATTAATGCCCTGATTACCTTTACTTTCAAATTTGAAATTGAAAAAATCTTCCCATGACACAAATCCGTTTTTGCATCTTATAATTGTTATTCCTTTCAAATTCAAATGTGTTTACGACCTCGTTTGAATTTGACTGAATAACTTACAATACGCTGTTAATAATTCAAGTGCTAAGTTAGTTCCACGTGACACACAGGAACTGGAAATTATTTCCTAAACCAAATCCCCCTATATATATCTAACGATGTTTAGCTAGATTCTATAATAAAAATTAAAGAATGAGTTGTTTTTGTTGTCTTCTTTTATTTCAAATAATATTATACATATTTTTAGCCATTTCCAAAGTAAACGTGGGAACAGGGAGAATCCGTCCTTGTCTGTAAATAAACAAAGACATGTTATTAGTTTTGTTTTTCGCATACATGGTTTGCACGTTTTAATAAACAATTATTTATTAAATTGGTTTTCAGCATGTTGGTCTCATCAAGCTTGTCTTTATGACAGGGATAACTAAAAGCTCATCATTGCCAATTTATTAAATAAATTAAAAATCGAAAATAATAAAATATATTTTATTATTACGAAGTTTAAAGAACGTTTTCAAAAGAAAACTTTCAAGTTCAATACATAAGGTTAATAATAGAGAAACACATTTTATACACACCTTTGACTAAAGTCTGGCAACACCGAAATATTTTAGAATTGAAACAGCATTGATGCCAATAGCGGATTTAACCCATATGCTGAAAAATTACAAAAAGCACGTGTTAGATATTCATTCAAGTAAAAAGAAATTTTGTAATTATATTTATAATCAGACGCAAGGTAATATCAGCACAAAAATTCAGCTATATGCTTGTCTACTTTAACTATCATCACATCATATACTATTTTTCAATACAATTTTTGCTTACCTATTATTTTCGAAGGCATTAAAGGGGCCTTATTGAAAAGCCGCATGTCATGGAAACAAAATGAACCTATAAAAAGAATGAAAATATTCTTTAGTTATTTAAAATAGGTATTTTTTTTTCATAGACTGTAATGTAAAATTCAGATAAAATAAACCACTCAGCATAAATCTCAGACTGGGACGGTACAAAAAGGTCATCATACAGAATCTGTTCATTTGCAAACCTTTTGAGTTGGGAAATGAACAGATTCTCTGATTTTATATTATAAATATTTGTGCTTTTATTACTAACCTCAAATTTTGCTATCACGCTTTTAATGAATTTACGCATCGGCCGCCTCTATATTGACCAACCCATATTTTCTAAAAAAAAAATTAAATTGAATTAATTTTAATTGTTTAAAAGAAATAAATAAAATTAAGTAATAAAATTCAGTTAATATAAACCACTCAGCATAGTAATCTCAGACTGGGACGGTACAAAAAGGTCATCATATAGAATCTGTATTTGGCACCAAAAAACTTCAATACTAACCTTAAATATTTTTCAATTTGAACCGCTTTGGTTCATTATAAACCATCAACTTTTATTTTTTAAGTATTTTCCAAGACCATTGCCTTTTTCTAGAGACATATTGTTCAATTTTCAACTAGTCTCACTCACTTCTAATTTACAAATGAAAGAGTCTATGGCAAAACTATGATTAAGTGGTCAATATGAAAATTGAAACACCTAAACGGTTACCAGTTACCTATCAATTCCAAATGAAATCTGAAACACCTAAACGGTTACCAGTACTTATCAAATCCAAGGCGAATTCATGTACTGTGAACAGCGTTGCCATTTGCCAAGATTTCAATTTTCTAGTTTTCTGAGATGCAAAAAAGATTTCAATAAATTTGTTTTTTAATAAAACAAGTGTTTTCAATAAATTTTAAATAAATCAACCAGGCAAGGCTAGTAAAGGAACACCAACAGAGGAAGTAACAGAGGCAGAGAAGTAATAGAGTTTTTATCAGAAGTATAAAATTAAAAAAATTCTGGCAACACTGACTGTGAACGTGTTTTTATCAGGGCGAACTATGAATTCGCCTTGGTTTTTATATTAACAAAATGGACAAGGCGAATTCATTATAATTATATATATTCATTATAATATATAAAATGGCATTGGCATCACAATGTACACAGTGACGACTCGGGATTTTGACATTTAACCGTATACTAAAAAAGGGACAGCAAATATTACCAAAAAGTATTTCTGTCCCTTTCTGATTGTCTGTCTGTTTTGTTTATTTATGTTTTTTTAGGTTTTGGGGTGGGTTTTTTATATTGGCGAGAGTTAATAAAAAATGTAATTTTTGTGTAAAACTATTAATAAATAATAAAAACAACTAATAGCAATAACAATTTTTAACTTTTTCTTTCAAGAAATTAGAAAATATTGGCAGCTTTCAGCAAGAAAAGGTTTTTATGAGCAGTACGTCTTATTTTGATCTTGTAATATTTAGCTTCTTAATAATCTCTTGCACAAGAAACTATATTCATTAAGACCGAAAATCACCCACATTTCGATTAATATTTAAATATTTAAGAATCTTTAAACTTTTCATTGAAGAAATTAAAAAATATTCAAAATTTTCCCTTTTTTAACACAAAATAATTGTTTGTTTACATTTAATTTTTCTACTTTATCCGCAAGTTTTCACTCTGTATATCTGTTGCTTCTAACACATTTGATTCGCAAAACTTTTAACATATTCTTTCTCTCTCCAAGAAAACGGTTAAGGCAGCTGATTTTAGCGTTTTTTAAACGTCACAATTGTCATCACTGGTTACATTGTGATTGGCATACTAATTTTTTCAGATAAAATACATAAATATGCACTATTCGGAGTGCGATTTAAAGTTTCATTGTAATGCCCATTATGCCTGTTTCGTCATTTGTATATTACTATTGGCTGGAATTTCTCAACAAAGTGAGTTTTATGAAGTTGTGGATTCCATTCAAATCGTCTTTTCCACAATAACAAAGTCACTTGTGTATTTGGAGGGGCCAGTTTTGCGTTATGACTGCTATGAAGTTCTTCAGATGGATTCTGGTTAATCGCAAATCTAGTTTTGATCTCTGTCCAATAAGGTTCATTTTTCCTCACATCTTTCTTTCGGAAATAGGTGAAACATTCTATTTGTCCCTAAGTACAGGACTGCTAGCGTTACGATTGAATTCTCTGTGGTGCGAGCTTTAAGAAGTACGTTAGTTATGTTGTGACAACTCCACTGCGCTTTCCGGACGATTTCCAAATGAGTGAATGAGAAAATAAAAGTAATTTAATTCTTATTGTCAACGTCAGTTATTTAGTTACTCTCAATATCCCATTCTGCACGAACACACATGTTAGTAACCGTTATCTCGCTACCAATCTAGAACACACGGCATTGCTGGGATGTCTAGGGATCTAGGAATGAAACCTTAAATAATACGATATATCCTTATTCGACATACTCTAATGCTGGATTCGTATAGCGTCTGTCTTCATAGCTATTATTATTTCATTAAGCGGGTAGTATAATAGAAAATCCAAGATTCGACTAATTCGAAAAGATTCCACATCAGACTTTGTTGGGTTGTAGCCATCCTCATAATTCGCTCAAACCGGGTTTGATTATTTGTTTTTGCTACAACAGCCAAACACTAAACCGCAGCTCCACAGAATAAAGTTGGTTTGATAACAAAGTCGTACAGCCCTGTGTACATGTTTAGGGCTAATACCTCTGTTTATGTCAATTGCTTTCTTGCAGTATTGAATAGTAGTTAGCGCAATAGTGGTTCTGGAGTGTGTATTCATATTCCAATTTAGTTTGCAAGAATAATTTGTCCATTTTTGAGAATACAAGTCTACGTATTTCGTTTGAAAAATGAAATATTGATAATACTTATGAACCAATATATTCTTATGGAAAGATTATTAATTGGAGATCCATTTAGTGATATAAATAATGTTGCCAAAGCACTTTACTTTTTATAATTTATTTTCATTTTGATTCCAAATTATAAAACAATTTAACATATTTTTATTTATTAATTTAAAAATAAATATTTAGTTTAGGAGTTAAAGAATACACTTTAAACTAGAAGTACTTATAATTAAAATTAATTCATAGCGATATAATTACATCTTCAGATATACAACATATTTTTTTATTCAACCAAATGAAATGAAAATGTTGAATTGATACTTTTAGATTATGCTGTTAATTTTTTACAATTAGAAATTAAATATTTATATGTAAATTTTTAAGTTCCTGAGTTTATTAACTACTTGGCTTTAACATAAACTATAATTTTTATTGACTTATCTTACATTTAAATTCCATACAAAAATTAATTCCTTAATGTTTGACTTGCTCAGGTTATGTTGTAAGCTCCATCTCTATCTTAAGAGTTTCGCTAATTGCGTTAATTTTTTATTTTAAAAAGGGTAGAGAATTTTCAGATGTTTTTGTCTTCCAAAATGTTAAAGTTCGACGATAGAGAAATGTCTTTAGCATTGCCTGAGTGCTAGTTTTTAATTCAAAGTTTGGTTGAAAATGTCGCAACGAATTGTAACAATCATCTACACCAAATCTTTGCAGACGTAAGATAGAACATAAGGCTGCTTCTTGTATAATAGGCCGCTCAATGCTATTAAGAAATCGCGAAAATTCGTTCAGATATGGCTTAACGTCTGTATTGCTTGGAAATGGTTTTAAAACCATAGAAATAACTTCTAATAAAATAGCTATGGAATCGTCAAACTCATTAGTCTTCAAAGCAAGACAGTAATATTCTTGTGCTAAAGGTAATAAATGCTGCAAAAGTATTACATTTTGTGTGTGTTGAACACCCAAACGCTTACATAGTACACTGAACGCCTGGTAAAGATTGTAGGATTTATTAATTTTAAGTTTTTCTACTAGCACGTTAACAACCTCTTCTGCTTTGGGTTTAAAAGGCTCAAAATGATATTCATAGCGTAGTTTGGAAAGTAAAGATCTACCGCGCAATTCCATTTTGTCCATATCGTATTTCGTATTCATTAGAATGTGAACTATAACAGTTATTAAGGCATCCGAACGATCATAGGTTTTGTCTTCACGATATGGCAGTACGGTAGGGTACCACATTAAAACCTCATGAATCATTAGAATTGATTTCTGTACATAATAATACAAGCATTTCGCAATGAAAAGACGGGTTGGATTTTTTTCTAGACCAATAGATTCTTGTACTCTACACGTCATCAGATACAGTTGCGTCAAATTTAAAGTAGAATCAAGCGATAGTTTTTCTAATGGTTTTGAACAGAAGAGCACTGATTCAATTTGTTCCATTAGTTCTATACAAAAACAATTATTTTTTGTTAGAAAATTTTTTAAAACTGGAAACAAGCGCTGCATACATTTGGATAAGTGACGTGGTGGCATTTCTTGAATAATTGATGGCAGATCTTTTTCAGGAACCTGCGTAGATTCCACTTTTTGGGAAACATGTATTATAGCTGTATAAATCAGTTTATACTCTGGACATATGGAAAGAAGTTCATTTATTAAACGCATAGCGGTACAATCAGAATCTAATTCCATATCATTGTAACAATACTGCAAGATAAGCTTTTCAAATTCATTTAAAATCATACTTTGTTGTTGGCGCTCTTTTTTGGTAACGTTTTTTGTCGCTTCTTTGTGACACTTCATGGAATAGGAATTAATTAGCATATCCAGGAGTGTTTGATTGCCTTGTTTCGGAACAAATTGTGGTGGTCGTTCGGTTGGTATTAGAAAGGCTGGATTAGATTCTGTTTCATTATTTTCCGCTGCTAATGGTGATTGTGGCGATTCGAAGCATTCTAGACTAATTTCCACTTCTAGTTGATTATTTGTAGGCACTTGCACTTGCTGTTGATTTGAGGGAGTTTCATTGCGTACATGATTTGAAATACCAATAGATTCTTCCAAACAACTTTCTCTAATCTTACTGGATTGAGAATCTTTTTCTTTTGAAATATTAAAGTTTTCTTGATATTGTGGTACATTAAGTTCAGATTCTTCCAGTCGTCTTTCTGTGAAAAACCTCATCCCAGATATGGATAGATTGGTCGTCTCAGTTGCTTTGCATTCGGAATCGGTGATGGAATTCTTGTTAGCCAAGTGAGTAATTTTTTCAGATTGTATCAGTTCTTTCCAAGGAGAATCTTTTAATTTTTTTGTATACTTTCCAATTTCTATGGGCGCATTATTTAAATTTAAGGATGATTCCAATATAATCTGTTGATCTTTTAAGCGCTGTGAACGTTTGCATGGTAGGAAATCGTTTAAAGGATCTGTTTTCCGTTTACGACATTTTTTATATCTACTCTCCTGTGATGGAGTGTTTACACTTTGATCGTTGAGTATATCATCCACAATGACATTAACAGACTCTGATAGGACTTCATTGTATAGAGAACTATTTAATATTGTAGATATGTTAGACGAATTTAATGAATCATTTTTAGCATTATATGAACTAGGTTGTTCAGCATCAAATTCTTTTTCAGTCCCTTCCGCCGGATCTTCATCGATTGATAAGCCGTTATCGAAACTATCACTGAAATTGTTTAGATCTTCCTTATCAGCGATTATATCACCAATTTCATTATTTTCAGTCGATGTATTGAAAGCAATTACTTCGTTCTCTTTGGGTGTTTCTTGCATTATTTTTGGAACATTTTCGGCATCAGTAGAGTCAGAAATCGTTGTAAGGGACCAGTCTAATGAACTGATTTGTTCATTATTTGCAACAATGTTATCATGTTGCAATGAATTGGTGGTTTCCTCACCTTGATCATTTGCATTTTCATTATCCTTCTTTTTAGTCTCTGTAGTATCAAGGAAATTAAAATCTTCTGAAATATTCGAGTTTATATTTTCTTCATCCGATTTATTTACCATGTTCTCACGCAATTCTTCCACGGAACCTATGTCCTGTTTTTCTGTATCTTGGTTTTCGATTGATACATTATTTTCGGATTCATTATTTGGGGCTTCTGCCAAATCCTCTATTGAACTAATAACAGGCTCATTATTACATGGAAGACTTTCATCGTCAGAAGATAATTCAAAATCTTTTTCAAAGTCACTGGTGTACAATGCATTTGTATCGTTTGTATCAGAATTGTTTTGAATCTCTTCATCTTCAACATCATCGTCTAATGAAGGCAATTCATTGCCAGCATTTATAGAATTTACTGTCAATGGTTCATTATTCTGTGTTGTAGATTTTATTACTACCGTGCCAGTGGGTTTATTTTCCTTGCTTGTAATAGCATGTAAATTAAGCGTAGCATCATACACAAGGGTTTCTTTGCACATAGTGTCTGCTTTAGGCGATTTTACATTTAATAAAGGATCAATTTCAATAAAATTGGTGTTCATTTGTTTAAATAATGGTTTTGGATTATCTGGTAAGGCAAATGTATTATTTTTAACAGTTTGACTTTGATTAACAGTCAAAGAATTTGAACACTGTTCTCTATATATCGGGCCAGTAGTATTATTTAAATTATGGTTTTGGCATTCCTGGCTAGTAGCTAAATCCCTTTGTATATCAGTTTTATTTTCTAAACTTGTATTATTACTTAAATTTATTATACTTTTTATCACAGGTTTTTTACTTCCTTCGTCATACTCACTTTCCATTTCATCAGTCTCACTATCAGAATCTCCAAAAAGTGAGTGATATTTATCTTCAACATTTTTGGAAGATTTTTGTGTTTTACACTTTGCTGGTGGTTTTAAAAAAGTATCATTGCTGGAGGTAGTTGATTTCTTGTGTCCTTTTGGGCCTGTGTAAGAGGGCTTAATAAAATTGAAATCATTATCATTCTCCGCTTCTCTTTGCGGTTCTGAAGTTTGACCTGAGCATTGCTCTATTGGGTTTTTATTTTCAGTGAAGTTTTCTTTACTAAGTTCTGTATTTCCTTGAGTATTTGTAAACATTTTCAAAAAATCCACAGCCGTTTCGAACTGTTCATTGCAATCTTTTGAAATTTCGCCTGCAGATTCAAAGTTATCTTCCATAATAGGATCTTTTTTAATTTTAGAGAATTTCTTTTCATGATTTTTGCTCTTTTTTAATCTTTTCAGAGTTTTACGTTTCTTTTTCGATAATTTAGTTCCGGGTATAAGAGCTTGATTTTGTTCAAGTATACTATTTTTGGGTTTCCCAACATTTTCTTTGGCACAAGGGATACTATTAAAGGTTAACTCATGACTATTTTTCTGGGTTTCAACTGAAGATTCAACTGAATTCGAAAACGTATTTATTTGCTGAATTTCCATATCGATAGCGCTGTCAGTGTAGTCTGAAATTGAAATATAATTATAAATTTAGAGTTTTTCAAAAATATTCATTTCTAAATACCTTGTGAACGTTCGGAGTTAATTACTGCTTCCATTTCCGTACTATTGGCTCTATTTGGCATTGCTTTTTGAGCTTGAGGCCGTACAATATTTTCGACAAATAAGGAAGATGAGCTATTAAAGCTTACTGGACTGTTTGAAGTCATAGGAACTGTATTAAATAAAAATTTTAATGAGTAATTAGAAAGTATTAAACATTTATTGAACTATACCTGATTCTTCCACTGTTTGGGTTTCAGCTGACGTCGTTGCTTGTGGTTGAGAACTGACATAAAGACCCATGAGCCAATCAAGAAACTGTTGCTGATTTATAGTGGAATTAGCATGGGAATTTGAAATGCCGGCATTGCTAGATTGCAATAAATTCAATAACATTTTACCGAATATTTGCCAAAGTTCATTGAAAGCATTGCAGGTAAATTCACCCAGTGACGAAGTATTTGCTGCAGTATTCAATAAATTAAGTATAGCATGGTGCTGGTTTTGATTGCTTGTGTTAACGTTTACATTTGGAAGCATAGTATTACATTGTCTATGCATGGTTATTCGTTGGGTATTAGGTGTAGGCGAGGCAGAAGGAGTAATTATTTCTTGTTTAATTTTAGAAATACTAGGCGGCAGGTAATCTATTTTACGCCTAATATTACATAACATTGTACATGTACCAATGGTTTTAAAGCTCTTAAACTGCTCTTGAGTACTAGTGTGTGATGGTGATTCCTGCAAAGGTGATACTGATCTAATATGAGCCCATTTAATGAAAGTATTTAAAATATCGTCTACTGGTGGGGCGGTTTGATCTTCAGGAAGCATTGTTTGTACATGTACATGCTTTTGTATTACTTTCTCGGTGTTTGTTTGCCTGGTTATCATTGTACTAATGTATTGAGATCCCTGGTCTCGTTTTGAAGTATAACACTGAGTTGTTCGGTCTTTCGTTATGACTTTTGCAGTCACATTTTCTTCAAGCAGATTACATTGTGTTGACGAAGCTACTGTAGACTTTTCTTTTTCTCTTTCTGAAACATTGTGAATTTCCGTAGGAGGCGAGGCTTTTTTAGTGGGAGTCATTGTCTCTTCATATAGATTACATTGAACAAATGATTCCACTGTTTTAATTTTACGAGTTTTTACTTTGTGTTTCTTTGGACTATTATTTGATGATATTTTAAGTTTCATATTAAAGCAGTAATCTTTTAACCTCTCCAATAAGTCTTTATCACTAGAATATTTCAGTACATCATCACCTTCTAATTTGTTCATCAGCTTTACATATTTAACTACCAAATCATTAAAATTTATGGGACGACTCTTGTACTCTTCTAAACGAGCCTTCATCTGATCGTTCTCCATAGTTTTATTGATTAAATCGTCATCAATACTTTCATATTTCGTTTCTAAATCGATATATTTTTTCTTTATAGCTTCGTGTTCCTTCTTTTCTTTTGTATACAAGATCTGTATCTCTTGAGCCGTTCTTTGAAAGTCTTTTAGCTGTGACTGAAATTCATTATTTTCATTTCTTAATCTATCAATTACCCCTAACAGTTCGTCAGCCTTAGCTATTGACTGGGCCATTTCCAATTTCATCTTGTTGCCATGTTTCTTTTTACCAAATCCCCCATCGATGCCATTGCACACGAATGGACTCGAGGAATAACGTTCAGTTGATATAGAACGTTTTGGAGGTGATTCCAAAAAATCCAAAAAATTAGTGTCTTCCATGGTAGACTAATGTTTAGAAAATCACTCTACGCCTTCCAATTGAAAACAGTTTGCCCGTTAATATTTTCAAAACAGTATCAAATAAAATTTTTAAGCATTTTAATATTTTTAATAATTATAAACGTTTATATTTCTCACATTTCACATTTTTAGCGCAAACACATTTTCTATGATAAACAAGACTTTTTTTAATCAAAATAAGACAACAATTGACAAACCAGCTGTCAAAAAGCCGAAAAACATGCTTAAGAACAATGTGTTCAACTTGAAATTTTTAAAGTGTAAGAGGTGGATTTATTTTAAGCGAGAAAGGTAAAATATCAGATACTTGCTTTAAGGCGGGTTCACCCACAAGTTTCTGAAACATTTTTGGTTCGGAGAAATTTCTTGCTTACTGAGAGTTTTTCGCAACATGATTCACCCATTTCAGAAACTTTGTTCGTAAAAACAGTGCTGCCATATTTAATTAAAAATTATGAAATACATATTTGCATAAACTTAAGAAAGTTAATTATATATGTGTCAAAATAAAGAAATAAAAAAATTAATATTTATAACAAAAAATAAACAGTATTTGTGGTGAATTATTTGGGAAGGATAAAAACATCTTGTTCTGCGATGGATAAAATGGATATAAATCATTTGCTACTCTTGTTCACCATTGAAGTGACCAAAGTAAAATTACTTGCAAAATATATTTATGAAAAAAGAAAATCAAAGGTAAACAAGAGGACGGGTGTAAGACCACTTTTGAAACAAAGAGAAGCCAAAAGGTATTTTCACTCACTAGTTTCCTAAATGCGTTTAAATTACGTAGATTCATTTATAAATTTTCATCGCATGGACCCTGGGTCTTTCGATGAACTTCTGCAAATATTTGTGTATTGTATAAATTTCATATGGTGTGGCAACCTTTTCTAAAATGGTTCGGACCAAATTTAAAATTAATTTAATTCCCACTGAGAGTTGTTCGCACAAAATAATTTCGCTCGCTCTCTGAGAGAAACGTCAAACTCCATATAAAAAAAATTTTGTCCGAACCAAAAATGTTTCAGAAACCTGTGGGTGAACCAGGCCTTATAATAAGATCCCACGAATCAACGACAAATATGTATAAATAAAAGTCAATTAATTCGCACAAAAAAAATTGATCAACGTGGTAAAGGACTTTAATAATTGCAATTATTTTGGGTTTTATTATTCAAAATGTTTTTACGGTGTATTAAGTAATTCCCCACACAATGGAAAAACAATAAAAGTATATGAATTCACCACAAAGTTGTCATTCGCTCTGTTCATTTATTCGGGTTAACGTCAAGTCGGTAACGTAGAAAAAGTTCATTTCATTTTTGTTTTTTTCCAAAAACAGTGCACACATCAATTACAACGCAGCTTTTCCAAATAGAGACAAAATTTTAATTTATTTTGTGAATAAATAACAATAAGAAATTTCGAGTATATTTGATTGAAAGTGATGAAAACAAATTATTAAAAACTAATTTATTTGGGACAATAAAACAAAAAAGAAAATCACACTTTTTGCAAAGAAAAAAAAAAGCAGCAGCTGTAACAAAAACGAAAAGTGACAACAACAATAACAACGACGACTGACAAGTTTAACACACCACCATCACCGCCACCAACAGCAATATAATAAAAAAATTAAAAAGTTAAAAACATTCTGCCAGACAACTCATAAATTAAGGAAAATATAAAAAAAAAAACAAATTAAAATTTTGTGTTTAAAAATTAAATAAAAAAATTATAACAAAAAATAATAGTACATAATTAAATAAGTTCTTGAGGCTGAATATTTTTTTTTAAAATTAGTATTAAACAAACACTATTTAAGGACTAATTGTATAAAAATAAAAACACAATCGCTCGTAATACTCGAAAATTTTCTTGAATTTTTTGCATATTTATCGATCAACTTGAATAATTTTTAATAAAAATGTCCACAAATCTTCGTCAGATTCCTTTGACTTGCAGCGGTCATACTCGTCCCGTAGTGCATTTGGATTTTAGCGATATTTGTGATAGCGGTTACTTTTTAATATCAGCATGCAAAGGTAAGTAACAAATTAAAAGGGAATACTAATCCCTAGTAAGTCTTAAAAAAATTGTTAAATATACTGCCTTGGATTGTCAAATCAAAAGGAGAGGACTAATAAAATAGTATGAAATCCCACATATCGGACGTATATGCAAACATTTAATTTTACTGCATTATTATTCTTAGTTTTTGCTACAAAGTTGGCAAAAACAATGGAAATGTGTACCCAGATTGCCGCATCATCTAGAACAATAGTTCAAGCTTTGGAATTGGATATTTCGCCTTGAAATTTTAAAGCTCACCTACATATCTTGAAGAATACTGCCTTCATTTTTCATGACAGACTTTTCTAGCTTGTGTCCAGACAGCTTAACACACGAACAAAAGGTGTATTATTAGTAAAAGCATTCCATGAAGCTGAAAATAATACAAAACGCTATATCAGGGAGAATTTGATGATGCCTCGTCGTCTACAAGCTGTTATTGTACAAATAGTTTAGCAATAGAGCTACATACGTCTTTATCTATATTCATAGTGAAATATTATAACCCGAATCCATTATCTAGCTGTCCATTTTTATAGAATTCAATGATGATTTATTCGACGGTTATTTGTACCTGGCCTGTGGTTTCAGTCTAAGTAAAATTTAATTCTTTCCATTCATGGAGGAATCACTTTTACTGTGTTATAGCACCGTCATCTATATTCTTGGGAGTAATAGGAAACACCCCTGGTTGCATAATGTGGCATGTACTAGCTCGGGGACAATTTTCATCCAGAGATGCAAAAAATGTAATGAGATTAGAATTGTTTGCGTTTTAAGAGCATCTCATCCCTTCAGACCAAAACTTCTTTTTGGGAAAATAGGGACAATTGAAATACAAACATATACTTTAAAAGGTCTTAAACTGCATAAAAATATTTGTAAGAAAAAAGATAACACGAATTTACTTTAAATTAAGTCCCAAGCAGTTGAAAGTGGCCCTGTAGCCTACGCATTACTTTAGTACACCGTCTAAGATAATCTGATGAATTTTATATAAAACATTGATTATTTGATAGTTTCGTAGTGGGAATGACATGTTTTAATTAATAACGCTTTCTGGTGTTTAGCAATTATAACTTTAAATAATGCAAAAAGATATTGGACTCTTTCTCGGAAAGTAGTATTCATTTGTTATGTAAATTATAATTTTATTTATTTCACTTTCACTAATATGAAAATGGAAACTAAAAAATAAATCCCAGACTATACACGGTCTATTATTTGATGGTGTCCGAAGATACAAATAAAAATTAACAAACTACATCAATTGTTGATATAAAAGAAAATAAAAATCTCTTTCCGTCTTCAAGGAACGTAGTTACATAGGTAGTCAGGGTTATAAATATTAATAAACTCAAAGACATGATGCCACTGTATACTGTCTCTAATTTAAAAGAATATTTTTCGCATTAATGTTATTATTTTATATTTGTTCCCAGTTCGGTTTCAAATTTCACAAAAAATTAGTTACCTTTTGCTTATATTTAAAATATCCTTTATTATAGCAAACATGTGCGGTTTTGATTGATAACATTTAGTTATTTTGTGGTAGAGCCGTTATTCCGTCTCTACAGACCTTTTGCCTTTTCTGAGCGAAAATCTAATTCAATTACAGACTTCTATGGATATTAAAAATAAGAGAAATCGAAAGAATTTTGTCCAGGCTATATTGTGGATGCTTATAAACTCCTCTTCCTTTCAATTTCTGCCGGGTAATAAATAATGTGTGTTGATAATTTCTGATCGTTTTAATTGAATTACTGCTTTCTTTAATCCAGTTGGTTGTTGATAATAGAGATTAGAATCAATCATTTGACCAGGGTGTAGAAGTTTATAATGAACAATTTACTTATAATCCCAATTCCAATGCAATTGGGATTCGCGATCATTCGCGATCTTTTTTGCTTATAATACTTGTACGTGAACTGCTTAGTTCACAATCACACTCTTCCGAAATGATTCGATTATGATTCAAGTTGGCAGTAAACAGGAAATAGAATTTTATTATGCTTCTTTGTGTATCCAGTTTTCTTCATATGTTTGATAAGTGTTTGGCAATGAATGTTTAGTTTCCTAGAAATTTTCACGCTGTTTACGTGTAATTAATTTATTGATTAATTACAATACAATTACAAATTATATTCTAATTATATACGAGCGGAGTAACTTTGACCATGTGCTCGGTGTAGAGAGTCTCTGGTGGGAATCGAACCCACGACCCTCACGCTAATAGTCTAGCACACTACCCACTAGACTACTAGGGCACCCTACGTGCAATTTAATTTAAATTGTTTCCATGATTTTATCGATTTTTTAGCAATTGGATGAAAAAATTATCAGACAACAAAATTATCAGATCGAAAACGAAGCAACCATTTGTTAATAACAATTTTTCTTGTTACAGCATAGTCCTCGTAAACTTTACAATTTTTTTCAGTAGCCTGTAACACTTTCTTACTTTCTCTATAATGGAAAAGCAACTTATATTGGTAATGTTTTGAATTTTCATTAATTTTTAGATTAGAGAAGTTTCCGCAGCATAAGATAATTTAAATAATAATGTCTTCCAACAAAGTGAAGCTTAGAATATCACCTTTCAAGAAAGCTATAGTTATGTCTCATCTAAATAACAAACTCATACACAAGACCATTTTTAGGTGATCGTAAGTGGGAAACTTCTCGCAACAAGAAGACTTGACGTAATAATCCATATGTTAGGGAGTGATTTCTTTCTAATCCTTATGACTTGTTCACATTGAAAAGTGTTTACACACCATGTTTACCGTTAATGTGTTGTATTTTGATACACACAGTGCAACCAACATTCGGACCTTAAGTGAAACCAATAATATCAAAATATATTGTTGTTTGTGAAATCTTGAAAGAAACCTACAGTGGAAACAAAAACACAACTACAGACTGTACATTAAAATTTCGGGTTTCATAAGCACGTTGTATCGTGAGTACCAATCAATACATTCCACAGATTTTAGTATTCGAGAATCACACTGCAGTAAAGTGTTGTAATTTGTAACTCAACTTTCTCGAGAACTCAATATTTATCGATAAAGAACATTAATATTAACTTTAATAATTATTAGCAAAATACGGAAATTAGTTACCTTAGAAGAGTGGACTGTATTTCTTCTTATTAATTAGAAAACTCACAAAGCTATGTTTCATTCTAGCACTTGATGAATAAGAAATCTACTTAAAGTCAAAATACTGAACCTTGACCTAAATGTAAACATTTCATTATAATAGAAATTTGGCTTATTGTTTGTATTATTGTATTAGCCATCAATCATAGTAATTATACACTAAATAAATAGTATAATAACAATACAAAAAGATTAAAGAAACGTGTTATTTCTTCATTTGTATAAAAAACGGTTATAACGTTAGATTCCTATAGATTTAGAAATAAACAGATAATGCTTTAATATAGTTTTGTGTAGTATAAGTGTCATTTCCAAGCAACAAAAATTCAGGAAATATATTTATAAATATATGTAAGTGTCTGTCTGTATAATTAAATTTCCTGTCACTTTCCTTCCTAATGCATTCATTAATAATTCTTAACTTTGTTCATATTTGTGTTTAAACCATTCGAGTGTTATATGTATATTTTATTAGGCAATTTCTTTCTTTCCACATCTGTCAATTACTATGTAAATATCATATAATTTTAAAAATTTTATACCAATTTTTATTTGAAAAGAAAAGAAAAAAATGAACAACTTTCGTATGCTTTCTTGTTAATAATTATTTATTTTTTTGGTTCCTGTTTTTTTTTTAAAGAATGCAACAACGAGTTTTTATTATAAAGTGTTTATTTTAAAAATTTTTATAATATGAAACAAATTTTTCATTTTCTTAATTGTATTCGCAAAATTAACTGACGTTCAAAATTACAAATATTACAATAATAACACCAACACATTGTAATATACGTGCAAGTAGTTATTAATTTCCTTTAAGTGAGAGATTTTTGTTGGTACTGCACCGGCTGTAACAGCGACAGCGGCTGCTGTTCACTGTTGTTATTGATTCGTTGATAAACTCGTTGCACATACGGGAAGCACCTTGAAATTTCTCATGTTTTTTTTTGTTTCATTTTCAATTTTTTTTGTGTGTTTCGTGAGAGCTCTTAAACAATAACGCACATTTTTGTTTTTATTGTTTCTATAATTATTTTAACAATTTAGTTTTGCCATTAATATTCGCCTAAAATAGAAAGGAAGAAAATAAAATAAAATGCGTATTGCAAAATAAGAACAAAAACAAATTGATTATCCAAATAGTGTGTTTTATTTATTGTTTATGCTTTATCAACTGCTTTCTATATAGTCTGTACTATTTCTGCAAAGTTTTATTTTAAATATAAGTGTACATATTATAAATATTATTTTGAATTTTTTGTTTTTGTTTGTTAATGATTTTTTTGCTTTCGAACTTACAACATACATTCATTGTAGTTCACCTTGATTACGTACACAGAATATTGCAAATCGTATAAAGATCTTGAATAAATTCAGTTTTTATGAAAATCATTTTTAAATATTATTCTTAACCCATTATTATTCAATAAAAGAAAGTTTGCTTTTTGCCTACTTTAAATTGTTAAATTTTGCTCTATTTTATGTTTAAAGTAAAACGGGGAAATAATCGACTTTCACTAGTAGGATTAGGTTTAGGTTAGAGGACATGTGCTTGCCAATCGAGGCAAGTACAGTAACCGGAGGTCCAGTTGACCCATTGTACAGCATCCTAAAGGACAGCGGATAATAAGGAAGATATGGAAAGAGGAGAGAAAGTAAGAAAGGGAGAATAAGGAAGCGGAAGAATTACAGACTAACAAAACACACAAGAGAACGCGACTACACTCTTGATGTAGCTGCATTAATGTCGGCTTCCGACACGGAATTCAAACCCTCAAAGAAGCCCCTGCCAAGGGTCTTCAACCTCAACCTACTAAAGACTGGACAGTTACAGAGGAAGTGTTCGATAGTCTCCAACTCCTCCTCATCGCAACATACCCTGTAATCGTCCGGCTGGCATCTGCTCCAGATCCTTGTCAGCAATCTCATCTCGCAGTTCCCCGTAATAAACCCAATAACTAACCTTAAGCTGCCCTTATCCAAGCCCAGCAGTCAACCTGTTCTTACACTGTCTATAGCAGGTCATAGACACCTAAAAACATAACAACTCGATCCATTCCGTCAACGCCTCTGCTCTTCCCTTCTGACCCATCCATTGATAAGACCGTAGAGATGGCAGATTGGGGGATCAGGACCAACTATCACATCGCCTTCAGAAAGTGAACCTAATCTAGCCGAGTATTCCGCTATGACAAGGAACCCAAAGTATACGGATTCGGTCTGAGCAAAAAGTCATTGACGACTCCTTGCACTCACGAACGTACCGTGATTTGCACTAGACCGATACAATGGCCTTTAGGGCAGCCTGACTGTCAATGAAGATCATATAAGATTCCGAATCCGAAGTAGGCCTACCAGCTTTGGCCTCGATAGCCTTCAAGATTGCGAAGATCTCCGCCTGAAACACGCTACAGTCATACTTTAGCCTGAAGTGAAGTTCAAAACCGAGTTCCCTACAGAAAACCCCTCCACCTAACTTCGGCCCATCTGTGAAGATGGGTATACGTTTCTGCCCCTGTAGTACCCCACCATTCAATACTGCTCTACCCGGTATAAGTACTCCATCACTTGTAAAAACATTTCTTTTTTTTTTTTGCAACCTTGCGCCATTAAGGCCCCACTCCACGACTCATCATCTGAACGATCAAAAAAGTGTCACTGGATTCGACGCATTGTGTGATTGTTTGTGTATTTTAAATTCAAAAAGAGCTGTAGTTTTCTAAAGGTAACTCTTTGTAAAAGCTTATAAAAAAATTCTTTGCGTTAATTTAAGTTAAAATAGGCCTGACAAAGTCATATCTGGTAAAGGAAATAGACGCCAATATAACGCAAAACTTGTAAAATTCAGGAAACATAAAAGTATCTCCAGTAATCTGGGCCAAGAGGTAAACATCCCGTCGACCTTACACATGATTTCCATTTTCCTAACTCAATATCAGATATATTTGGTGTTTTCTGTTTAGAGCTCTAAGAGCGAAAAAAAATTTATACAATAATTTCTCTTTTCAAATCCTGACTACTACTATAGACAGAATTTAACGGTTGTCGGAATCTAGTTGCAAGGCCGACTTTCTGACGAACTCAATTGTAGGCCAAGTCAGCCAGCCTTTTTAAAATTTTTCCCCAGTCATTCTTCCATAGATGTCTAAAATAACTCCAGACAAGCCGTTTTCCAATTCCTAATATGGAATATCCTAATATGCAATAATAGCTCGGTATCCATAATAAAATAGATCGGTGTTTCTTAAGCAGCCTATCTGTTAATCTAATATTTATGCGACTACCAAAATAGCATTGGGATATGAATTGCAAAAATCCTATGGGCCAATCCGCAAAACATTAAATGCTTCCGTTACACTAAAGCTTATTCTAATATCATATAGAACAATATAAAACCTGTCACCCACTACCCTCTAAGTTTCACAATAACGAGTTTCTGTTGAGGTTACTCAAGTCGGTTGTTTCTCAGATTTTTAATTTCTAAACCTGGTTAAGGTTTACTATGCGGAAAAGGATTTGTTTGTTTGATTTAGATTCTGTACAATCATTGGTTATTGAATTTAATTCGTTCGTTATTATTATATTATGAACTAAGCACCCATTAAACAATTAATAGGATAAACATTATATTAAAATTATTATGCATTGATTTGTTTGTTGTACAGTCTTCAAGTTAATCTCTCAATTTATTTTATTTTATTTTCCATTTAAATGCGACATGATAAATGTAGAAATTACTCGGACAAAAAAAAAGCGAATGTATTTTGAAAAAGCTCTCAGTGTGTTGTGTCTGACTGACTGAAAATGCAATTACACGCTTTTGATATTTTTTTTGTCGTACGACTGACTATATGTTCATAGGTTTAAACTAGTCGCTATTGAATATTGTATGTTGTGTACATTTCATTTCGTTTTGTATGTTTGTTTGTGGATAGGAGGCTACAGGTCGTTGGCATTGATGCAAGTTATTGAGTCAAGGTTGCTTCCGCAAACTAAAATTTGTAAAAAGAAATGATAAAAAATAAACGTATTTTAAACAATTTATATGATTAGTCTTTTGATTTTTTATTTTTGTACTTACAAAACTTATGTTTATTTAAAGATGGCAGCCCTATGTTACGACAAGGCGATACTGGTGATTGGGTTGGCACCTTTGAAGGTCATAAGGGAGCTGTTTGGGGTGTAGCCCTCAATAAAAATGCAACATTAGCCGCTTCGGGTGCAGCTGACTTTACGGGAAAAGTATGGAATGCCATAACTGGTGGTGAACTCCATAGTTTCCAACACAAACACATTGTGAAATCGGTAGCATTTGATACCAACTCGGAGAATATAGTAACTGGCAGTAATGAAAAGTTAGTGCGTGTCTTTAATCTCGAACAGCCGCAGGCTGAACCGGAAATGTATAGTGGCCATACGGGCGCTATTAAACGAGCACTGTTCTGCCGCAATGACAAATGCATTTTATCGGCCGCTGAAGATAAAACCGTACGTTTATGGGATCGTTTGACCGGCAATGAAATTCAACGTCTTACATTCCCCACCAATCCGAATAGTTTAGAGATCTCAGCAGACAATCATATACTCACTATAACACATGGCTCCAGTATTAGCTTCTGGGAAGTGGACTCTCTGAAGAAACTAAAAGAGGTTAAAGTGCCCACCAACGTATCATCGGCCAGTTTGCATCCGGATAAGCATGTGTTCGTTTGTGGCGGTGAAGATTTTAAAATGTATAAATTCGATTACATAACTGGCAATGAGATTGGTATGTACATACATTTTTTATTTTATATATTCTGTAATTGAATAATAACAATTTAATATTTTATAGAATCTTTCAAGGGTCACTTTGGACCCGTTCATTCAGTGAAATTTTCGCCAGATGGTGAATTATATGCCAGTGGTTCGGAAGATGGTACTTTACGTTTATGGCAAACCACTGTAGGCAAAACTTATGGTCTCTGGAAGTGTACTGAACCCAATGAATTGAATAATTCCTTAAGTTCACCTCGTGAAGTTCAAGCCAATTAAACACTACCTTCAATATTTTATTATAAATCTTTCATCTTTTCTATTATTTTATTTACACGAAAACAAAAGAAAACTCTTATTGTAACGCTTAGTTAGTAACATTAAGAAAGTAAAAAAAAAATCAAATTATTTTCTATACCTATACCTTTACATACCTAATACCTATTTACCAACCTATCAGCTGCTATTTCTTTATTTTAATTTAAGATTTGTATTTGAAAAATATTTCCTAGAAAACAAGTTCAACTGAAATTGAATTAAAACTCTGCAAATGTCTTAATATTTATTTCAAATTAAGAAAAACTATACAAAAATATCGACCATGCTGGTCCATGAACTCATTTGAAAATTTAAAACAATTGTAATCGTGTTTCTAAACATCTAAACATTTATCAATTTCTTAGCCAGAAACTTAAATATCACTTCTTGATATTTTTCTAAAGAAACAAATAAAAAATTCGTTGGTTTTTTTTTTAATTTTAATTTAATTAATTATTTTTTTTTTTAAATATAATTTAATTTTAAACATTACAAAAGTGCTTATGAATTTTAATTACAGAAATGCATTTCCATTTTGAAGCAAATATAAGTATGAGAAATAAATATTGCTTTAATTTGTGTATTAAAACAAGAAAAAAAAATAAATTAAACGTGAGTACCAGTTGCCCAGCCGTGCAAGTAGATTGTTGTAAAGTTTAATAAATCGCCACCTTGTCGCACCTCTGGCATTTGTTGTAAATGATCATACCAGCGCGATAAATTTAAGTAGTTTTCCTTATCGATGGGCGAAAGTGATTTCTGTGAAGAAAAGAGAAACAACGAAGTTTTAATTCAAGTTCATGACTAATTCTTAAATAAATTCATTTATTTTTTTGTTTATTTAGGTTAGTTTAGATTAAACACAGGCCACAGGGAAACACAGCCCCTGTACTGACCAAATTCCATCAAACTCATCGAACAAGTTGATCAAAGCAAGTGCAAGTCATTACAACACGGCAACTATGTGCTGGAAACCAGCCTGAAAGTGTAATAAACGAAGCTGTATCCTTGATATCAATGGATGATATCTCCATTAAGCTGACAAGGAATGCAAAGCCAAATAATCTAAATCTGCACTTCGCATGAGATGGGCACTGACAAAGAAAGTGGATGACGCAGTTTCATCCTCTTCAGCAGAGCTATAACCACGGCAAAGGTCGCTGCAGTGTTTCCGCGTGACTTCGCATAACGCAATGACCTGTAAGCATGGACATGGAGCGTATGATCGAGATGACATTGCGCTCAAGGATGAGTAGTTTGTTGGTACGCCTTCAATCCATCGTAGACTTAGTGAGTCTAGCAGTGGAGCAAGATTCCTAGGTGACCCAGGATAGGTTGGTGTCCCGGAAGAATTTTTTGCCTAATGATTAATTTAATCGTGGCAAGTGGCCTACCTAATTCGATTGGCGAGGTTTCTACTTGGAGTGCATCTGTTCTGGCGAGCTCATGGGCCCTACAGTTGCCTGGAATGTCCTTGTGTCCAGCTACGCAGCCCAGAGAGAACATTAAGACAACGGCAACATTCTCTAACGAGTTTATAGTTGGCCGTAACGCTCGAGAGGCATCTAATAGCAGATTGGCTATCATAAAAGATTGAGATACGTTTTAAAGGAGCACCGTTGACAAATGAGACACTGAATCGCACATAGAGAACGTTGATATAACGGTGACAGTCTACAACGAGTTTAGAGTTGACCTTTACGCTCGAGAGCAGAATGATTAAAACAGCTGAAAGGAGCACCGTTGATGAGGATCCTACTTACTTCATTGGCCAATCACAACTCGATTCGCGGAATTCGGCTTGGTTTAGCACATACTCCGAGGCGCCTACGCTAGGTGGTCACACCAATGGCTGACAGGGCTTCCTCGACTTGGTCCTTAATGTGCAAACAAGATCGTCCTCTTCGCCGACTCCGTCCATCTCCATCAAATCCATTCGAATGACATGGCAGAGCCAGAGTATCCGCTGGATATTAATACACTGCACACCGTCCACGTCGTTGAGGAGCTTATACAGCTCATTGTTGTTTCGAATGTGGAAATCATCGCCAACTTACACTGGACCGCAGATCTTATTTAGGACTTTTCTCACGAATACTCTTAAGGCTGTTGCATTAGTATTTAATAGTGTTCATGCTTCTGCGCCATAAAGAAGCACGGGGAGGATGAGCGTCTTATAGAGTATTAGTTTTGTAGTACGAGAGAGGTCGATTGTCTATTGATACCATAGTAGCACCTGTTGACAAGTGATTCTACGCTTATTCTCCTGACCGACGTTACTTTTGGTGGTAACGACGGAGTCAAGATAAACATATTTACTGACTATATCGTATAGTTATCGGTCGTAATCTGGGATCCAATACGTCGCATGTCCTGACAGCATATATTTCCTTTTGCCTTATTTAGTGCTACATCCATCTTAATAGACTTCCGTTCAATAGCATTTAAGGCAGCAGTAACACATCGCGCCTGGTATGGCCTATGATGCCAAAGGCGTCAGTCTACGCAAGCAACTGGACACTTTTTGGAAAAAAGTGCCATAGCGATGCACTCCCGAAGAAATATTTTTTCAAATTTCGTCTTAATCGATATGTCTGACGTGTGGATATTGAATCGATCACTAAATTTAGTTTCAGACTGTTCTTCAGCTTGTTTTAAGCAGTCATGCACTCACATTTAATCAAGACGTGTTAATTAGCTCTGTGTCTTCGTTTGACTTTGTATCACAATGGACTGCTGTATGTGCTCAAATTAGCTTTGACTTTAACGGCGTTCACCTCCTTCTCCTCACAAAAGTGAAGATGATAATGCTTTTATTTGATCAACCCGTTAAACTAGACGATTTCTATACTACAGGCGAGATATAATTCTAACAAGTTATTATGAATTTAACTAAAATTGGAATACTTAAATATAGTTTAATGGTTTAGGGACGGGTAACTGATATTTCCTGTTGTGTAGCAGACGAGACAAATAGCCAATCAAAGTATTAACCAAGCTGATCATTCATTATAACTGAATCATACACGTACGATTTTGTAGCATCTTTTGCTTCTTTAAAGTTTACTTCACAAAGTCTCCCCTTGCTGGAGAGAAGGGATAAATATAAATGAACTGGGGTGAGAACAAGTTCTTCGTTTACGGATGGCTGTATACACAACAAACAAAAATATCAAGAGTTTGTCGAAGTAAATTTTGCACTTGAGAAAGGGGCCTAGTCAATATTTTTCTAATAACCTTTCATTGATAGTATATAGGGCCAGTAGTGGCACATGGAGTTAATATAGTTTAAGATTTCAATATAGTTTTACTTAAGGTATAAATACTACGGATTTTGTATATTAAGGCTTGCCTAGATTTCTCTCGCAACAGTACCAGTGTGGGGTCACTTAAATTCAATAAACTTACCACTAAATCCGATATCGCATAAAATACAGCCAAATCGGCTAAAGTAAGGTAGTGTCCCAATAAATATGACTGCTTGAAGAACAATTTGTTAAAATCACGCAATAATTGTTGCGAAATGTGCTTATCCTTGGAACCGGGTGCAACGTACAGGACAGCAAATTCAATCCATTGATAAACCTGTGCCTCTATTTCACGTGATTGTGTACTATTGGCAGCAATATTGGATTTTGACTCTTTGGCTATGTTATTGAGGATGGTAGCAAAGCCAGTTACGGATTTATTGTTGACAGTGCGTGTTACCACCTAATAGCAGGGGGAATAAAAAAATACACATTAATTAAGCGAAATTGGTTCACAAGGTCAATGACAAATTCATTTTGGGAAAACATTCATTAAAATTATGAATGAGAGTGTCAATTGAATTACTTACTAACCTGTTCATCATTTAGATAAATTTTACCTAAAGGCACCTCCAGGCATTTGGCGATTTTGGTTACGGCTTCAACTTCACACATTATTTACCGGTGGTGCAGCGAATACTTCCTTTAAGATATGGCCTATAATTTTCGGAAGCTTTTTGGTTTAAAAAAAGTACACACGCTTTTATGCTTCTTTTTTTGTTTTCTTTTGCTTATTTTCTTCTATAACATGGATTACGCTATAGTTTTTGACATTTGCTGAGTGTCATGTAATATGTGACATACAAAAGCTGTGTGTTACGAAAATGCTAACAGCTGTTTGAATTTAAAATATTTAACCTTTAAGTGCTATTTTTTTTGGGCCCAAATGTTATCTCTAACTGGAAACCTATCATTATTATTATTTCATTTAAAAATTCTTGTACCAATTATTGCATTTAAATAAGAATAAAGGATAATGGTACTGTCATTTCAATCCTCTTGTCGTTATTAAAGTTAATTCAAATTTGGTCTGCCCGAATTGTGGGTTTTAGTCAAGGCTTCCAATGTAATGTCGTATTGCACCAGAAATATAAATAGTGTTGATATGGCCACCAAAAGCTTTAAATAATACCAAAGTTTAATAAAAAATTCGCTCAATATGAAGTTATTTTACTTACTGAAGTTATAAAATTCATGTTTAACGCTGCCAGACCACATATAACGTTACTTCTAGTATCGGACACAAGCTGGAGTATAAAAAGGCGCAGCTAGAAAAAATAATATATTGAAAAATGTTAATATTACATCATTTTACTCCAAGTACAGGACTACACTAGGCTTCACACGAAATTATAAACCCTAATATCGGAGTACCACATCACATTAATGGAGTCATAGTCTGGAACCAAAACATATAGAATTTAGAATATGACTGCCAATGCAAAAATACAAAGCAAACAAGCCATCAAAATAATCTATTGTACTGCCTTTAATCTGTATAGAGTTTAAATATCTTAAACTCATTTGGTTTGAAAAGAGTTTCCACCTCCTCTCCGTCTTCCCTTTCCCTCTTTCCATTTACATTTCTTAACATCTCTCTCTCTCTCCTGGGGCCTCCATTTACCCTGCTAACTGCTTCAGCTTGTGCCATTCACTGGAATAGCAGTCTCTTGTGCTACCCTATTCCTGTAGTTCTGTAGGCTGAAATAATAGCTATAAGGAATGCTACTGTGCAAATCCGTTAGTGGAATATATAGAGTGGAGTTATATGCATATATGCCGACAATAAAGGAGTCATTAGTTCCCTAGAGGGTATGTTCCCATGTAAGATGAAGGAAATAGGGAAACGTTCGCGGTTATGGGTTCCTGATCACTGATCCATTCCTTTGTAGTGTAGGAAATAATTTCACGCAAATAATACTGATTTGCAACGGAATTAACTTGTATAGGGACCATACAGTTCTCATCTGCTATGGAAATGTTAAGAGCAAATTTTGCGTTAAACCTATCCAGAATTCACCTTACGAAAATCATATAAGCCTTAAAGGGACATTAGCTTCTGGGTGGATACGCCCGAAGGCTGACAATATCTTTACAACGACACAGAAAACATTGATTTTCAGTGTTCAGCACTTGGAAATCTGAGGCGAAGGATCCTTAGGCACCGAAAATTTATTGACGGAACGTATTTAGCGAAAGGTGATTATAATAAACGGAACGTATTTAGCCAGAAGTGATTATAATAAATACTACACCTTCGTAAGACTCTAGGGATAATTGAGAAATGCCAGCCAGGACTTATAGTAAAGTTGTGAAATAGATATTATCGGACTTCCTCTCAATAGATTTTTGGCAAAAACTCTGAGAGTAAATAAGATTGCCATGAAAGTTTCTCAAAAATCTGTCCTTCAGTGTCGGCATTAAACTGTAGGTCCCGCCACTCATATTGGTATGAAAAGCTAGATCGTATTCCGGACTGAAGGGTTGTAATCACCAAATTATGTATAATGTATTCACCGGAATTACCATGAGTGCTTAAAGAACCAACTAAGCTTGGCTTTTGAAGCGGTTGTCAATTTATTTGAACTTTGTGTTTTGTCTCAAGCCCTATTTTATAGGTCACAATTTAACCGCTTAATAAAAAAGCAACAATAACTCCAACTCACCGTAGGTTCAACAGCGTGATGTTCAAATTTGAAGGAACTTAGCACTGTCGCTGAACAATTTTTCTGGAATAAAAATATCAGATTAAACAATATACCTGAACTATACGTATACTATTCACCATATTTTGTATTTTTTGATTGTAATAGAGGATCAAAAACATTTTGCCCACATGCATGAAGGTCCAATCAAGTGAATAGGCTATCCAAGCCCAGTCCGATTTGTCCCAGGCCTTCAAATACTTGTAGAGTAAGAATATATTGACGCTTAAATTGATAGATGAACCGAAATAGACCAACAATATGGAGATGGAAAATTGATTATTAACCAGTAGGGTGAACTCCTCCAACCTGGCATAGAGGCTACGTATGCAATGTAATTGCAAACGACAATTCCAGTTATCTAAGAAACAGCGATTATTTAAATGCTGGTCCACGAGACAACACAACTTTTCCGAACGTTTGTATATCATATAGAGCAGAGCGTAATATTGTACCAAGGATATGTTTATGATGATATTAGGCAGCACATAGACGGTATTTGTACGCGCGAAACTAATCAATTTGCCATGGCTGTAGAAATAACCGATTATAATAGTACAGGTAAAGTGGAGCACTATCAAGCTCATATGCGTGCGTAAAAACCGTTTTAAATCATTGTAATCACATTTCAAATTAAAATTCAATAAATCACGATCGAAATCTATGATGAATGATTGGAATCTCCAAAAAATAACGCCACCTCTCACGTTTACCAAACGTATTAACTCGAGCAAGTGGAATAGGTATACCAGATATTCACTAAAATAAAGAGGTTTCTGTGAAGTAGGCAAGTCTATATTCGATTTGGTGTATTCGTCGTAAACACAGGCCGCTAATGCGAAATATATACCCAAACACCAAAAGACATGAAGATAGTGCAGGATCTTATCTTTACGTTGTCTATGCCAGAGAGGCTTATGCACACCCATAGGAGCATTTAGAAATATTTCCGATGTTATTAGAAATAATTTGCTGGTCTTGTAGAATGACTCTTCCAATTTTTGTCTCTTTGGATCGTTGACCCAGCGCGGTTGGATTTTAGGGTTGAGCGTAAAGATTTTAAGAAACTGTTTAAACGCTTGCATATCTGCAAATGATTTGTAACTTTACCGGCCATATTAAAGGGGTTATGTGTTCAAATGGACTCAGTGGACAAGGTGATTATGGTTGACAGACAGCCCTCCGTTTAATTAATTTTTTTATAATTGTTGCACCGTAATTAGATATGATTTTATTTATTACTGGTAGGTGGGGTTTATTTTTTAATAAGGCGTGAATGAATTAAGAAAGACAGAGGAATACGAAATGTTTAATTGATAAAAGCAACAGGTTACAGGTTTGAATTGGCCTTAACGAACTATGAATACTCTACTACAACTGCATTATGTACAAATATCCGAGAGTGAAAAACACTGTTTTCCGGCAAATATAAAGGTTGATCCAACCATAAAGCACGATATTAATTGTGAGTCACACCTTACATACATACATACATAATTGGCCAGGATTACGACCTAGCTTCTCACACCACTTATGTTGAGTGTGTTAATTTTATACATGAGTGGCGGGACCTTCAGTCACCTTCGATTCGCCGTTGTGCCCAAGAATAGAACATCTCACCAACATCACTTATGCAAATTTTGAATAAAGATTTTAATTTACACGCTTAAAAGATTCAATTAACTCAAGAGCTCAAGAATCAATAAGTTGGTTAAACACACAGAAGTGAATGGTGACTTTACAAATAAAACCATCTTCAAAGACGAGGCACACTTTCACCTGAGTGGATTCGTTAACAAGTAGAGCTGCCTCATTTGGGCAAATAAGAATCAACGAGTGATTGTTGCAAAGCGAATACAGTGACTGTTGATCGTACTTCTTGGAAATTGAGGTCGGCCAAGCAGTTACTGTGAATTATATTCGCTATCGCGAGGTAATGACGGACTTCTTGTGACCAGAAATTGTGGATATGGACCTGGAACATATGCTGGTCCAACAGCTTGATTCCACTTGCCACACAGCCAACGAAGTAACTGTTCTCTTGCACGAGAAATTCAATGGTTGTGCTGTCTCACGTAGTGCCGATGTTATTTAGCCGCCACGGTCATGTGATTTGACACCGCTGGACTTCTTTTGTTAGGGATATTTAAAGAAAAAAGTGTATGTCAATAAGCCAAGACCAATTCAAGATCGAAAGTACTAGATGGGCATATTAACGACACTGAAACTCAACTGTGTCTCAGAGTCGTTGAAAATATGGACCACCGGATCAAGGTATGTCATCGAAGTCGTCGTGAGCATTTGGCCCATATTTTGTTACTGTGGTCGATTTATTAAGAGCTGTAACAAGGATATAAATGGGATTTCGGTACAAAAAGTACTTCATTCCATGGTATATCTATTTGAAAATGGAATACATTTATTTTTTGAAGTCGCCGTGGTGTAGTAGGTAGTGTGTTGGCCAACTATTCGTAAAGCCCGGGTTCGTATCCCAAGTCAGACATCAAAAATGAAATATGAAAAAAAATATTTCTTCGGCGACCTCCTCTCAGCAGATTTCTGGCAAAAACTCTGAGAGTAAAATAAACTGCCATGAAAAAGTTTCTCAAAAATTCTGTCGTTCGGAGTCGACGTTAAACTGTAGGTCCCGCCACTCACGTATACAATTAACGCACACAACATGAGTGGTGTGAGAAGCTAGGCCGTAATCCTGACTGAAGGGTTGTAATGGCCAATTATGTATGTATACATTTATTTTGGATGGACTATTTATACTGGAAGACTATTTGGAGAGTACTTAATCGCGTTAAAGAAAGGGCAATGCTACCGATTAGGTATTCAAATCCATTAATTAGTTAGAGCACTGTCGCGATGAGGCTTGTCTTTTATAGTTACATCAACGGAATGTGTTCGAGAACAATAGGACTTATTCCTGAATATCATATAGTGAGTGTTAATTTTATACATGAGTGGCCGGACCTACAGTCTAAAGTCGGGACCTACAGTTTTGGGAAACTTTTCATGGCAATTTTTTTTATTTACTCTCAGAGTATTTGCCAGAAATCTACTGAGAGGAAGCCGCCGAAGAAATATTTTTTCATATTTCGTTTTGTTCGAGAATTCTGGGCTGGGGTTTGAACCACGACTTCACATCTACTAAGCCAAAAAAAGTACAACTTAAGTAACAACTAAAACTTACTAACCACTCATAACAACGTACATATATATGTTGATTGGAGGCCAGCGCAACAGGTTTTCAATGCGGAGAACGCAGAATGTTATGGCCGTGTAATAACCGGCTTGATTTTGTGTGCAATTGAAGATAATGAACTGTTTGGAGTCATACAATACGACCGATTTCGGTTTAATGGTATTAGGAGTGCGATTTTACGCCGTTAAACTTTTGGTGGGGTTACGCTATAGAACATATCTACGCCGATAACCTCTAACTCAAAAAGATCAACTGCTGCAACCAATTTAAAGGAGATCATTTAGATGATATTGTATTGCGTAGTTAATGGTAAGGCCTAAGGAGGCATTAATTATGGATAACCCTTTCGTTTTTACTCCTTTTTACAATATCTTTAAATTGAAAACTTTCTATTCGATTGGAAAAATCCATTCTTATCTGATCTAAGCATCATTAATTTGATTTGTTCTGCTAATTCTGATTCAAGCTATCCAGGAGCAGAGCGGCATTTCTGCTTTGTGTAGGGTGTTGCAGATTTTTTTCTTTTTTCAATAATTTTCTTAACAAAGTGTAGAAACACAATTAATAATTAATTATGGAATATTAAATATACATTATCAATATCCAACGAATCATAGAAAACAACAACACCAATTGCAGTCAAGTACTAAGTATTCTTTCATAAACCTTTGCCGCAGTACTAACACTAAATGGCTGTACAATTAATGAAACGGAATAAAATAAATACGAAAAGGAAGCAAAAATTTGCTTTCAAAGAGAAGGATAAACTCTTTAAAGTCTTAAGGATATACAGTCTCTTATTGCAGTTATTGGGAGTCTTGCCGGTTTTGGGAAATTCAAGGATTTTAAATTATTTACAACGTATTTGGTGTGCTGTGCTGTTACTAACGATAGGTTACATGAATGTAATAGAGGCCCTGCATTTAGATAAGCGTATAACGACTTTGGAGAAAGGTTTCCATTTAAGTGAATTAATATTCATGGTCTTATTGCCCTTGAATATTTTCATATTGAGTTTTACGCACAAAGAACAATTTCTATTGATTTGTGAGAAATTTAAACTTTTAAAGCAACAGTTGAGGTTATATCATGGCGCTATTAAGCGTCCCTGCAAGTCCATCTATCAAACATTACGTCTGGAGTTATTATTGTTAACATTCTTTTTAGTGTTGTTTTATGCGTATTGTATAATCCTTAATTCTATTGACAATCAAGGCCGAGTGCTGGTGGTTTTGAATAAGACTATCACTTTTCATTTCGGCAATATTATAATGAATGGTAATTTGGGCCTCTACTGGTTCTCAATACGTGCCATATCATTGGCTTATCGTTATTTGAACAGCATTTTGAAAAGTTTCCGTAAAGACTGTCCCGCTTGTACGGTTAACGCGTCAAGTTTCACAGAGGCTTTGTGGTTTCAAAAGGAATTTGGCTTTGCGAGTTTTAATAAATTTTGGAAATTCGATGACATTTTCGTCAACCTCAACGAAATCTGTTCCAATTTAGATCAGTTAATGCGTGATGTGGTATATATATTTCGCATTTTATTGATTATGAATTTGGTCAATTCGTTTTTAATACTGGTTCTGCAATTTTTCTTGATCTACAAATATTTTGATAATCCCGATGTACGTACTCTTTTGTTATTTCTGTTGAAATGTGCTCGTCTCATATTGCATACTTTTAATATAATCATTATTCTGCTTTCACATAATGCCGTAATTAATCAGGTGAGTTTTAGTTCCGTGCTCAAAATGGAAATAGCAGCCTACGTATTATAAGAAATTTATGATTTTTATTTTCAGAAATGCCAGACAATCTATATACTGAGCAATTTACCAGTCGATACTTTGAATAGGGAGAAGAATATCACATTTTTCCTTTTACAATTTGTGGTTCGAAAACATACGATTTATGTGGGTGATATATTCGAATTGGACTCTACATTTCTATTGTCGGTAAGTAAAAATTTTAGTGAGATTTCCTCTTACTCCAATTATTACATACATCCATACATAAATATGTATATAATTGGTCATGACAACCCTTCAGTCCGGATTACGACCTAGCTTCTCACACCACCTATGTTCTGTGTGTTAATTTTATCCATAAATGGCGGGACCTACAGTTTAAAATCGAATCTGAGAAACAGATTTTTAAAAAAGTTTTTCAAGGCAATTTTACTTTATTCTTCGAGTTTTTGTCAGAAATCTGCTGAGGAAAAGACGCCGAAAGAAATATTTTTTCAAATTTCGTTTTGTTCGAAATGTCAGGCTTGTTTTGAATTTACGACCTCTTGTCTAGTAGGCTAGGTTAGGTTAGGTTAGAGGACGTGTACTTGTCAATTAAGACAAGTACTGTACCCGGAGGTCGAATTGACCCATTGTACAACGTCCTAGTTTCTCACACCACTTATGTTGTGTGTGTTAATTTTATACATGAGTGGTGGGACCTACAGTTTAAAGTCGACTACGAACGACAGATTTTTATTTATTGAGAAACTTTTCATGGCAATTTTTATTTACTCTCAGAATTTTTGCCAGGAATATACTGAGAGGAAGTCGCTGAAAAAATACCTTTTGTATTTTGTCTTTGATGCCTGGCCTGGGGCTCGAACCCAGGCTTTTGCGTCTAATAAGCCAACACACTACCTACTAGACTACGGCGACTTCAGTTGTCTAGTAAGCCAACACACTTTCTCCTTACAATAGGATTCCTAGTATTATCGCAACTTCTGCAGAAGTGACACCAGGGAGTGCCTCGCCGGCGGTTATGCCTCCCTATTACGCAATGTTCCGTGTGGATAGAGACCACATAATGCATTTGAGTTGGGTATACAAAAATGAGCTTTTTCGTGCAACTCAATCTAGCAATCGAACAGATTTCTCTCTCCCACGTAGTAAGTATCAGCCAAGGAAAAGAATTTGTCATTAATTTCCAGCTTAATCGTGGCCAAAGGGACCCCCCTTATGTGCAAATTGCATATGCAATTTTCCAGTGTCGTTGCCGTTCTGGCCCGTAGGCCCTCGACATAGTTTCCAGGTATCACTTATTCCCAAAGACCTTATTATAACGATCGCATATTCTACTGTTGAGCAGTCATTTAAACGCCATGAGAATAGCCTTGATTTCCGTCTGGAAGAAATTGCAGTGATCTGGGAATCGGTATAAGTTCTGATACCGAGACAAGAGACTTTCAATGCTGATTTTTCGAATACAATATCCTTTAGTGATGAACCTCATTTATCACTTGATCATAAGCAAAATTGTCACCTACCACACTCAAAGAGGCCAGAACCCTTTGGAGAATACTTTACAGCTGACCGTGAGACTTGAGACTACAACTGTCCGTATAGAATTCATGCGTGAGTTAGAATACCAATCTTTCATAGAACTGTCCGTATAGAATCCACGGTTGAGTTAGAATACCAATCTTGCTTAGAACTCTCCTTTGTAGAATACACGGCTGATTTAGAATACCAAACTTCCCTCTTTGGAATCCTAGTGTGAAATCTCCAATCAAAACTGTGTTCAGACGGGGTATAGTCAATACATTCAGAATTTGGTTACCATCAGATACGATAGAAGAGTGACAAACATAGATATCGCTTCAGAGTTTTCGAAACTGCTAGTGTTATAGTAGAGCTGAACCCCATTCCCCATGTTATCAAATATTTCGATTGATATTTTAAATTAAGGGCCTATTTAGGTAGATTAAAAATGTTTTTTACTTCTTGCTTATGCTTTAACATTGCAGGTCGAAGTTCATTCACCTTTTTTATTTTATTAATTTTATTATTTACACACACATACATAATTGATCATTACAACCCTTCAGTCAGGATTACGACCTAGCTTCTCACACCACTTATGTTGTGTATGTTAATTGCATGCATGAGTGGCGGAACCTACAATTTAAAATCGATTTCGAACGACAGATTATTTGAGTAACTTTCTTCAGAGTTTTTGCCAGAAATCTGCTGAGAGAATGTCGCCGATGAAATATGTTTTCAATTTTCGTTTCGTTGGAGTTGTCTGACCTGGGGTTTGAACCGCGGCTCTCACGTCTAATAAGTTAACACACTATCTACTGGACTTCTTTATAAGTTTGCAAATTCCTTGCACAGTTGGTCGATTATGTTTACCATAATCATCCTGTAATGCTTAAAAGTGGCCACGTTTGAATTACCTCTTTTCGGAATCACTTTAAGCCTATTTTATACGTTCTTTGCTTGTTAAAGAATCCATATTCATAAAAGGGGAGGATATGGTGTTGATGGAAGCCCCGATGGAAGAGTTATTAAACGTTTTAATTTGTGAAGGAAACATCTTTGATGATATGATATAAACACAATAAACGCAAAGCAGCAAACACAGCAGTTTTGCAACCAAAATTAGCTTGTTGTCGCGTTGCTCTATTTTCAAGAGATTGCTGTGTTTGCTGCGTTGCGTTTATTGTGTTTACAGCACTAGATGTTATACAAATTATTAAATTGCTATTTAAGCTATTAATTGACGCACTTTGAATTGATTACTTAATTTTTAACGATTTTTTTCAGATCACTAGCGCCTTAGCGATGTACGTTATATTTTTAATACAAATAGACTTGGGAGTCGTATCAATCGAAGAAGCTGCCATACTTCAAATTGAATAAAATAAATATGAATTTAGTTTAATAACTCTTTCACTTTCTATGTAAATTAAAAAAGGAGAAGAGGGGTATAAATAAATGTACATTTTATGGGGAAAATATTACAAACAATAGAATCAATTAAATGAGACTAAAAGGAAACGATAATAGGCCTTTATAATGTAGCGTTTATCGAATAAAATAATCTAATAAAACACAATACAATAGCATAGCAAATCAACCCAAAACTGCTTTTATTTCTGGCAATACATTTTTGATTTTCTCAACGAAATGTTGCTGCAGCGCTTTAAATTCCAGCAATTGTTTGGACATACAAAAATTATTTTCAAAGTTTTATTTGAGCTACTGAAACAGGTTGTAACTTATCTGGGATATGGTGTAAAAATATTTTTCAAATTTTTATGGCAAAGAACCAGCACTTTGCTATACAATGTAGGCGATGAGACCGGCATATTGGCTTTAAAATTAATGTTCAGTCGCCATCTGCATGCATTTGAAAGGTAAGAGATTTTGACATTCTACTTAAAAGCCTATTCTTAAACGATATATCCTAGATTCTTCTGGTTTCTTACCTTTATTGGTGGTATTTATGGTGCCCTGTTTATAACGCGTATTCAAATTGTTCGCTACTTTAAATCGCCCACTGTGATTTCGGTCGATCGTAACTATCGCGATTGGGTGGGCTATGTGCCGGCCGTAACTTTGTGTTACTACGATCACATTGATTCCCTTAAGGCCAACGAATACATTTTGGAACATTGGAATGTTTCCATTGTCGATGAGGATTATTTCTATTTTATGGACTTTTTATCGGCCGTTGTCAATGCCTCGGCCAGTAATTATGTTGACTTGGCGAGATTTGCCGAAGATGAACGTTTCGATGAGGTGGATTTGTATGAAATATTACAGGCTATCGACAGGCCGTTTGAACAGATTATTAATACATTTGAGGCAAACTTTGAAGTGTCGGTACGCACGGCCATGACAGAAAGAGGTTTGTGTTATATTATTAACTCGGCAATAGGTGTAGTATTAGGCGACAAGTAAGCATCAGAAATTAATTTAAAATGCAATTTTTTCTTAAGAATATTTCCGTTGCTTTTGTTTTTTAGTTTCAGATTTAGTTTTCAAACATTTGAGGACTTGAAATCACCTTTAAAGTGTAATTTTGGAAAACAACAATGCTACATTAAAATTGATCTTTTGGAAAGTACTGGAGTGGTAAGTTTACAAATGTTTTAAGGCACCCAAAGCTTGCGTACACGTCAAAGTGAAATTTCTCATATTGAAAAGCCAACAGATATTTTAAATGAGGCACTGGTGAAATTGCTCTTTTAGAGTTCTGATTTTCTTTTAGGACAGAATAGGAAGGAAAGGTAGTTCTGTTAAATCAAAGTTTAGTTGGGCACACACAACGGCTTATTGTGAAATCATATGAAATGATGCCACAGAACTAACTGACAAGTCCCGATTACATTTAATACATGACTTGATTAGTATCAAGCTGACAACCAGTTTGATCCAATATTAGTTAACGTTAGACTATTCAGAAAGGGATTTTTCTCACCCTTTCTGGAGAGATGTCGAAAGCGAACATTGTCAACTGATCTACAACTTCCCCGGAGGTCATTTGCAGGTAAGCGAAATCTCTTCGCATGTCTAGCCATAACTCAATAAACTGAAAGTATAGATTACACAGAGACAGTGGGAGTAACAGCTGGTCCTACGATCCGATCTATGTACACTTGCTATCCAATATAAACCAGTTGAGTCTGATAATAATTGAAATCTCCATAGTCTAGTAGGTAGTGTGTTATCTTATGAGATGAAGGTACTTGGTTTCAACCCCAGCTCAGACATTGCGAATAAAAACGAAATATGAAAAAAATATTACTTTCGGCGACTTCCCCTCATCAGTCTTCTGACAAAAAGTCTGAGAGTAAATAAAATTGCCATGAAAAGTTTCTTAAAAATCTAGCGTTCGGAGTCGACTTTAAACTGTAGGTCCCTAGATAAAATTAACACGTACAATATGGGTGGTGTAAGAAACTAGGTTGTAATCCTTACTGAAGAGATGTAATGACCACTTAAGTAAGTAAAAGTTTAATAACAAATCAAGGTTCTTCTTTAGCACAGGATTTGTGAGAAGACATTGAAACTATTTTCCTAGTAATAGGAATATGCCTGATCAAGGAAGTCACAGTATATTGCTAGCAAAG
Source organism: Sarcophaga subvicina (assembly GCA_936449025.2). Classification (NCBI taxonomy): domain Eukaryota; kingdom Metazoa; phylum Arthropoda; class Insecta; order Diptera; family Sarcophagidae; genus Sarcophaga; species Sarcophaga subvicina. The sequence goes on from OW388084.2 coordinate 31,228,653, forward strand.
ATCTGGTTGCTGCTTGGCTGTCAGAGAGGATCGCTATATCAAAAAATGAATATCCTTTACTCAGGCACAGTGCTGTAGAATTGGTGATAGCCATATTACAGTGACGGAAAGATATTCTATGATTAACGCCTTCGAAGAACATTTCACAGCTGACCGTGAGACTTGAGACTACAACTGTCCGTATAGAATTTATGCCTGAGTTAGAATACCAATCTTTCCTAGAACTATCCGTATAGAGTCCACGGTTAAGTTAGAATACCAATCTTGCTTAGAACTGTCCGTTGTAGCGGATGTAGTCCAATCTGGACGTCCAATTTTCGATGATTTTTTCCAACATTTGTGGCCGTATATCGGCAATAATACGGCGAATGTTGTCTTCCAAATGGTCAAGCGTTTGTTTACCGCATAGACCAATGATTTTACATAGCCCCACAGAAAGTAGTCTAGCGGTGTTAAATCACAAGATCTTGGAGGCCAAGTCACAGGTCCAAAACGTGAAATTAGGCGGTCACCAAACGTGTCTTTCAATAAATCTATTGTGGCACGAGCTGTGTGACATGTTGCGCCGTCTTGTTGAAACCACATCTCCTGGACATCATGGTTATTCAATTCAGGAATGAAAAAGTTAGTAATCATGGCTCTATACCGATCACCATTGACTGTAACGTTCTGGCCACCATCGTTTTTGAAAAGGTACGGACCAATGATATCACCAGCCCATAAAGCGCACCAAACAGTCAGTTTTTCTGGATGTAACGGTGTTTCCACATACACTTGAGGATTACCTTCACTCCAAATGCGGCAGTTTTGTTTGTTGACGTAGCCATTCATCGCTAAACAAAATTCGCTTATGAAAATCGGGAACAACGGTAATCTCGTTTTGGGCCCATTCGACGAATCTACGCCTTATTTGATGATTGTTTGGCTCCAATTTTTACACGAGTTGGATTTTGTAAGCACGCAAACCAAGATCCTTCCGCAAAATCTTTCATAAAGTGGATGGACACAGATCCAATTCCTGTGCTCGATGGCGGATGGATTCATTCGGGTCTTCCTCAATGCTACGCTCTACAGCAGCAATAGCTTCTTCTATACGCACCGTACAGCGTCTCTGGGGATGCGAGTTATCAATAAGAGTAAACGTGGTGCGAAAACGTTCCATGGTTAATCGAATTAACTGCTCTGATGGACGATTTTGTCGACGATAAAATGGACGTAGTGCGCGATACGTTTTCCGCACAGAACCATTATTTTCGAAATAAAATTGCACTATTTGCAAGCGTTGTTCAGGCGTGAGTCTATTCATGATGAATTGCCAAACCAAACTGAGAATAAATCACTTGACAGCTGTTAAATCGGTCGCCATCTTGAAAAGTAATGCCAACTTAAAGTTCTATACCTCTATAAAAAACACCCTTTAGATTAAAAATGTTTTTTACTTCCTGCTTATGCTTCAATATTGCAGGTCGAAGTTCATTCACCCTTCGAAATTGCCTCCATGGATGGCAGTGCTATTGCCTTACAAAAATCCGATGAAATTATTGCCTCCTATAAGGTTTTGGAAACCGTGTATGTATACGGCTCATAGATATAATATTTGTTATCATTTCTTATTATTTATGATAGGGCCTCTAGCAATTTACGTGATCTCAGTGTCGACCAGAGAAAGTGTGTGTTTAATGATGAAGAAACTTCAGGCCTAACGGTAAGACCTCTAACTATTGATATCTTTATTACGTAGGAACTAAATGTTATTGTATTTGTTAGATTTACAGCAAGACATTATGTCTGGCCAGATGTCGTGCCATGATGGCATTGGAAATGTGTAATTGTGTGCCATTTTTCTATAACTTTGTCGGTGAGTTCTATTAATGTGAGTGAGAAAATGAAAACAAACCCTTTACAGTTCAATTCGATTTAGATGGCCCATCTTGTAGTCCTGCTGGTTTTGAATGTCTTATGGATTTTAAATGGCCGATATGGGCTTTGCATATATGCAAGTGCCCCAATACATGCATAGAAATGGAATATACATTGCAAACGGTTAAGAAAAGTTCTTGGGGTGCCAGTAATATGGAAGAAACATACAAATCGGATGTGGTAACATCTAGTTTTCGCTGGGACTTAATACCGCCCAAAGTGCGTCTAAGGCGTGATGTGGTTTTCAGTTTTGAAGATTTGCTAGGTATGGATATTAAAGTTATTATCATAATATTGTCTTAAAAAGTTATTTTCTTTGCCCTGTTTAGTTTCCTTTGGCGGCACTTTGGCATTATTTTTGGGCTTCAGTATTTTATCGCTAATGCTCATGGGCTATACTATCGCCAAACAAATACTTGAAGATATTCTTTGTATGTTTGGCATATTTTGGCGAGGTTTAATGCTCATGACAAATAAATTTTGTCAGCGTAGATGTGAAAAGAAAGTTTTATTTGGAAAGGAATCCAAGGAGTCAAAATTCTTGCAAAGAATGAAACAGTGCCGCAAGAAGAAGAATTTATTAAAAATTCATTTGAAAACTTCAAATGAATTAATTGATGTCAACCCTAAACGAGAAAAGAATCTGGCAATAGAGCAAAGTCGTAATAGTTCTGTGTTTGAATTTGTGAATTAATGGTTTTAAAATTAAAAAAAAAAAAATAAAATAAAAAGGAAATTAAAACATTAGACTTGTTAATCAATAAACCTATTTAAGGATAATATTGTGACGCTTTTACCTTGTAAAATATGAGCTCGTAGATTGCAAATTAAATAAAAATTAATTTGTGTTTAATTTTAATTAAAATTCTTTATTATTCGCACAGTTCTGTGTGCCATTGTTCACAACCTTATGTAAACAACAACAATTGCTTTGTTTGTTATTCCTCTGTTTACACCCTTTGCATAGACGATAACAATTACTAGACAATTGTTCGACAGATCTCTGTATCTTCAAATCAAGATTACTCTCTTCAAACACACCGCGTCTTCACACAAGTGAACTGAACTTCACTAACTAACTCGTCTGCTTTGCATTGCCTTTTATATGACAGGGTAAACAGTCTGATGAGAGGTCTTGAAGGCGAATGTTCGTGGCTTCGCCTTCTCTTCATGCCAGTTATGGATTCCTTCAGTCTTTGTTGTCAAACAATGTTTATCATCATGATACTGTAGCTGATTAATTAATTTCTTGTAATTTCTATGTCAATCCAATCACTCCAATAATTTTAATGTCAATTGAGAAAACTAAAGTAAAGAAAGCTAGGTAAAGGCTGTTCACGAAACTAAACACTAAATAAAATACAGTTTGGAACGTACAGAATATTACTGGATATAAAAACAAATACAAGGTACAGCTGCAAACAATGACAATGTCAAGTCAAAACGATTGCCGCCGAATAGCAGGGATCCGGCAAAGGATCCGCAAAGAAATGCTAAATCTGGATTGACGGTCAGTAATATTTGGCAGTGAATGTTAGCAAGTATTACCAGGGAATCATATATTTTGAAGTGATTAAGCGGCCAGTTTTGTAAAGTAGTAAAGGAAAAGTGATTCATTAAGACAAATATTGCCCAAACAATCTGAAATTTAAATCGGTGGGTTTTATACAGGGTGTTTTTAGCGGATCATATTTTTAACTTTAAATTAAACAAAGTGTGGGTATATAATCGAAATTTTTTTATTCGTTGGAAAAACCTATTGATGCCATTATGTGTGGAATGTAACATCGCACAAATGTCCACCACGGCTTCTCTGGATACAGCACATCCGTAATGTCTAAACCGTAATGGGCAATATAATGCTAATGTCCAATTTTCCATGACTTTGGCGCTTAAATCAGGGTGAATTGAACCAATGGCATGGTTAATATTGGTAGATGGTTAGAAGTCCTTGTTTAAAGACCCTATACATCTAATTTATAGCACTTGCCTGTCTTTAATGAATTATATTGTGAGGATAATGCAGGGTGGCGAGGTGTATTTGATAAAGTTTTTCACTACCAATGCGATAATTCACAGTTCGGAGAAGATGAAGAAGGTGGGTGGGGATGAAAAATGTTTTACCATAATTATCGAATTTTAAAATTATTAGGGATACAGGAAGTATCCTCAATTTGAATCCACAGTTAGGAAAATATGGTATCAATGAGCAGAGTTCTCCATCACCTCAACTTTTTCACAGAGGCAACGATAGATCATATTATTCTAAGACGACACCGTGTGGCAGTCCTGACAGTACCGAAAGGAGCGGTACTAAATATCACGTCAAAGGACACCTTAAAAGGCATGACACGGAGCGCTTTACTCACTACGCGTTTTAATTGTGAAAAGTTCGCTGAGACCGCTCGTAAATTTCTTACAATTTTCAGTCAAGAAAGTGCACCTAAATTGTCAAAAAGGAATCAACGAATCTGGGTTTATTATTATTTATCTGGGTCTTTTATGGACAGTAGTGTGTACTGTAAGCAAGATTGTCGCCGATAACTCGAATATATCAAATCCGCATTGTTCTCAATTCCTTCAAATTTCTTCTTCTTCAAGCAACTTGTTTTGGTCAGGCCGTGTATTCAGGCCTTACTTTTTTTTGAAGATTCGTTATAGGACCTTGATAACGGAGTTCTTAGGGCCTTAATTGATAATGAATTTGGTCGCCATGTGGTTATTACAGTAACGATTATCAAAAGAAAGAAATTTTGTGACTAAACGCCCTGTGATGTTTATCTTTGGGGTTCTGTGAATCTTGGCTTTAAACAATTTCGGAACTCAAATTAGTTGTGTGTATTAATTTTATCCATAAATGGACCATTAAGGTCGACTCCGAACGTCAAATTTTTGAGAAGCTTTTCGTGGCAATTTTATTTACTCTCAGCGTAAAACCAGAAGACTAGGAAGTCTTCGAAAGAAATATTTTTTTTTAATATTTGGGTTTGTTTAAGATGTCTAAGCTGGGATTTGAACCAAGGGTTCTCATCTAATAAGTCAACAAGTCAACCTACTAGACTTCAGCGATTTCTTCTTTATAAACTAATAAGAAAATCACAACTATTTCCAAAAAGAAAAACTGCATTCTTAATGAGACACCCTTTAGTAGAGCGATGGTAAGTGATTGATAACACAATAGAATATTTTGGTTGTACAGATCTGTTAGCCGCTAAAAAAGATACGTTAGATACGCTAGTTAAACAGTTGCATTTCGTTTAAAACCTTTGTGGTTAATTGAAATTGTCAACTTGTTTTAGTCAGTTAATATCATTGCAACAATAAGGTTCACTTTATTATAAATTCAGCTAAAAAAACAAGTGTGAAGTATTAAAAAAAAAATTGCATTAAGAATTAAAACAAAGTGAATAAAATTTAAATATTTGAATCGTGTTTTTTTCTTAATATTTACATAAGTTAACATTGTATCAAGTTGTTGTTGTATTAAGATCTGATAAGACAGATAAAAAAAAAAACGGTACAGATAAGATTTTTCTTTCTCTGAATAGACTTTAAAGTCGATAAAAAAATTTTAGTTGCGGCTATAAGGTCATCTCAAATTGTGTTCTTAAATAGAGCACGTGTTTAATTCTTTAATTTTCTATTACAAAAAAAAAAATAAAAAAGAAATTCCTAACAATTTTGAAACAATTTTAAACAAATTAATAAAAAAAAAATACCAAAAAAAAAACAGAAAATAATTATAAAATACAGTGAAATAATGGACAATTCCTATGCCCCGGGTTTGTGTTTGGAATGGAAGAATTTAAATTATTATGTCCCAGCCAAAGAGGAAACAAATTATACGTTCTGGCAATCATGTCAGAAGCAAAACGAGATACAAATCTTAAATGATGGTGAGTAATTGGAGTCGTTAACTCAATTCAAGATTTTTAACTGATGATAGCAGACAGTATTTTGTATTTTATTTTTCATAAATTTTTATTAAAAGAACATAAAAATTGGTTCAGTATTTTATCTGTTTTGTTTTTATACAAAGATTTATTGGTGTTTATGTTCTGTATGTTGCTTTCATAGCATTCAGTTGCATTCATATGATTTCTTATTGACTATTAGCCGTGTATTAGAACAAAGCCTACAGTGCCACCTGAGGCACAACTGTAAAATTACTTGTTGCACTTCTTATCAACGTTGATATTTATTTGGCCCGCTATCTGTTATCGTATTATAAATATTTAAATTTTTTTATTAAGCATTCTCGCTCTCAATTAAAATTTTTTTGAAAAACTCCTTAACCCCTATAATACGGAGATAATTGTTAGGTTCAGTAGTGTTCATAATTTTTTATTTAAAAACCTTAAAATTTTTAAGAAGCATTTTTGATTTTTTGATTTATCGCTAATGTTGGTCTACTCGAGAGGTGTTCACACATTGTATCAAAGATGTCCGAATCGTAATTTTTCCCATTCCTAGCGAATAGCAATTTCTAAAGCCCTCTCACAATTTCTACTTAATTTTTGTTTTGTCCTACGAGCAGAACAACTGAATATTAAATTGAGCCTTACATTATCACATTACTGTAGTACTATTCAGACTGAAATAACTGCTATAAGGACAGATGCTATTCGAATTCGGTATCAGAGTTTATGGAGACGATATAAGGGGTGTTTTTTATAGAGGTATAGAACTTTAAGTTGCAATAAAACAACGATGGATTATTCGACGGACATGAATTTTATTTATCCGAAAGATAATCTTGTGGCATTACATTTTAAATATGATTTCTGGCATATGACCGCCACGGCTGGCGCGGATGTAGTCCAATCTGGACGTCCAATTTTCGATAACTTTTTCCAACATTTGTGGCCGTATATCGGCAATAATACGGCGAATGTTGTCTTCCAAATGGTCAAGCGTTTGTGGCTTTACCGCATAGACCAATGACTTTACATAGCCCCACAGAAAGTAGTCTAGCGGTGTTAAATCACAAGATCTTGGAGGCCAATTCACAGGTCCAAAACGTGAAATTAGGCGGTCACCAAACGTGTCTTTCAATAAATCTATTGTGGCACGAGCTGTGTGACATGTTGCGCCGTCTTGTTGAAACCACATCTCCTGGACATCATGGTTATTCAATTCAGGAATGAAAAAGTTAGTAATCATGGCTCTATACCGATCACCATTGACTGTAACGTTCTGGCCACCATCGTTTTTGAAAAAGTACGGACCAATGATTCCACCAGCCCATAAAGCGCACCAAACAGTCAGTTTTTCTGGATGTAACGGTGTTTCCACATACACTTGAGGATTACCTTCACTCCAAATGCGGCAGTTTTGTTTGTTGACGTAGCCATTCAACCAGAAGTGCGCTTCATCGCTAAACAAAATTCGCTTATGAAAATCGGGAACAACGGTAATCTCGTTTTGGGCCCATTCGACGAATGTACGCCTTACTTGATGATCGTTTGGCTTCAAATCTTTCACGAGTTGGATTTTGTAAGCACGCAAGCCAAGATCCTTCCGCAAAATCTTCCATAAAGTGGATGGACACAGATCCAATTCCTGTGCTCGATGGCGGATGGACTCATTCGGGTCTTCCTCAATGCTACGCTCTACAGCAGCAATAGCTTCTTCTGTACGCACCGTACAGCGTCTACAGTACAGTAAACGTGGTGCGAAAACGTTCCATGGTTAATCGAATTAACTGCTCTGATGGACGATTTTGTCGAAGATAAAATGGACGTAGTGCGCGATACGTTTTCCGCACAGAACCATTATTTTCGAAATAAAATTGCACCATTTGCAAGCGCTGTTCAGGCGTGAGTCTATTCAATGATGAATTGCCAAACCAAACTGAGAATAAATCACTTGACAGCTGTTAAATCGGTCGCCATCTTGAAAAGTAATGCCAACTTAAAGTTCTATACCTCTATAAAAAACACCCTTTACATAAGTATGTATGTGCGTATTTACGTACATACATAATTGGTTATTACAACCCTTCAGTTAGAATTACAACCTAGCTTCTCACATTACTTATGTTATGTGTGTTAATTTTATACAATAGCGGTGGGACCTATAGTTTAAAATGAAACTTATTCATGACAATTTTATTCACTCTCAATGCTTTTTCCAGAAATCTGCTGAGAAGAAGTGATCGACGAAATATTTTTCATATTTCGAATTGTTGAAGATTTGTGACCTGGGGTTTGAACCTCACTTCTAAAAGCCAACACTCTGCCTACTAGACAATAGCAACCTCAGTACTATTCAAGTTGAAATAATTGCTATAACGACAGATGCTGTTCGAATTCGGTATCAGAGTTTATAGAGAGCATATATCCGCATATTTACTGAGAGAAGGTTGAAGTGCCTGCATACCAACTCAAAAATTGGTTAAGAATATCGGTTGTTCCTGTAAGCGACATTTTTATATGATTTACTAGACACCGCGCTTGCATAGGCTGGTGCAATAAAAATTTCAACAATTCATACGGGAAACTGGAATTCCTCTGAAGAGGAGCAAACAAGAAGAGGTTTCCCACAAAGGAGAATATTTGCTGTGGAAATATGAGATAATAAATCGATTTGTAGTCGCCGTAGTCTAGTAGGTAGTTTGTTGGCTTATTTGACGTGGGGCCGCAAACCAGAGGAAAGAAAAAAAATTTCCAATAAAACGAAACATGAAAATATATTTTTTCGACGGATTTCTCTCAGCAGATTTTTGGCAAAAAAAAAATCTGAGAGTAAAAGTAAATTGCATTGAAACGTTTTTCAAAAAACTGTCGTTCGGTATTGATTTGAAACTGTAGGTGCCGACACTCATGTATAAAATTAGCACACACATCATAAGTGGTGAGCGAAAGGAGGTTGTAAGGACCAATTATGTACGTATGTAAATCGATACGAGACTAATTTGGACCGCTTAAGATATATGTACAATAAACTATGCATTAAACCTAAGCACAGTCCGTCTTAGCAAACCCCAAGGAAGTTATAGTGGGACACTGGCCGCTGGGTACATGTGTGTGAAGATAGATTTTAAAATCTATCTCCCCAGACGCAAAACAAGTCGGATAACAGAGCTCTGTTATGTTACTTACAGAACTCTGTTATGTTACTTACAGAACTCTGTTATGTTACTTACAAAGCTCTGTTATGTTACTTACAGAACTCTGTTATGTTACTTACAGAACTCTGTTATGTTACTTACAGAACTCTGTTAAACATTTAATTTAAGGTTGGAAAAGAAAAACGGGAAAAATTAATTAAATTCCTGGGTAAAATAAGAAAAAAAGGAAAAAATTACAAAAATAAGTCCTATAGTTAATCATACATACATAATTGGTAATTACAACCCTTCAGTCAGGATTACGACCTAGTTTCTCACACCACTTATGTTGTGTGTGTAAATTTTATACATGAGTGGCGGGACCTACTCCCAACGACAAGTTTTTGAGAAACTTTTCATGGCAATTTTTATTTACTCTCAGAGTTTTTGCCAGAAATCTGCTGAGAGGAAGTCGCCGAAGAAATACTTTCTGTATTTTGTCTTTGATGCCTGGCCTGGGGCTCGAACCCTGGCTTTTCGTCTAACAAGCCAACACACTAACTACTAGACCACGGCGACTTCATAGTTATATAAAATATATATAGGTAATCACTGTTACAAAATATTGCGAAATAACAACTACAATAAACAGATAATCATACATTTCCGAAAGCTATTGTAATCCGATAAAAAAAATCAATATTGTGTGAAAACAGAACAACATGGGCGGACAATGAAAATTGTTTTTAAAGCTTTGTACGTCCCTTTAATTAAATCAATCGCCAAAAACCCTTAACAGCGCGCGTTTTTGTAGTAGATTTTGAAATTTTTTGAGATTTCAGATTTTAAAATCCACTAAGTGTCCCTTTGTCCGAAAGCAGCATTGTTTCTAAGGAATGGAGCAGTACGCGATAAGGTTTTTGCCAAACATTTATTGTAGACAGTATACAGAGAGTATTTATTGGGCATCACCGTAGTATAATAGAAAATGTGTTGGGTTATTATACGTATGGCCACGGTTCAAACCCCAGGTCAGACATAAAACCAATTTTATTTATTTTTTTTCAATTTGATATGTATTAGAAAAAATTAAAAAAGAAGAAAAAATCTATCAAAAATTCCTAAATAGGGTTTGAACTCAGTCGTGATTGAGAATAAGCAATTGAATGCATCTTTAATATTTACAACTATTTAACAATAACAGCTCGATTCAATCCTTGTGCTGGTTTTTTTTTCTTTTTAATAAAATACTACCTGTACCTGCGCGTGTTGCTGCGCCACCAACAAAAATAAATTTGAAGCAAAGACATTACACAAATGTCCAATTAATTTTGAATCATTTTATTGATTTTGTTTCCCTTTGGCTGATGATGCAGATGAACGGGCCTGAGTAGTACGCATTCGATCAGTTTCTAATCTCACTTGTCGTTGTTCAAGTTATTCATGCGAACGGGTCTCAGCGGCTTGTACTCGAAAATTTTCCAGTACCAATGCTTCTTGAGGTATAGGTCGACAAATGAGTTTAAATTTATTAGAATCTCACAATGTACCCAATCCAATTGAACCAAACAGCGTTTTTAAAAAAATTTTATACACAACAACTTTGCTAAAGACCAAAGAAGTTCAATTACGTTGAGATATGGGCTCTATGCAGGGATTTCTATAAGTTTGGGGCAATTATGGATCAACCAAAGCTTTGCCACACCCGAAGTGTGCTTGGGATCATTGTCCTGGTAAACAACGTCCTAGTTTCTCACACCACTTATGTTGTGTGCGTTAATTTTTATACATGAGTGGCGGGACCTACAGTTTAAAGTCGACTCCGAAAGACAGATTTTTGAGAAACTTTTTCATGGCAATTTTATTTAGAGTTTTTGCCAGAAATCTGCTGAGAGGAAGTCGCCGAAAAAATACTTTTTGTATTTTGTCTTTGATGTCTAGCCTGGGGCTCGAACCCTGGCTTTGCGTCTAATAAGCCAACAAACTACCTACTAGACTACGGCGACTTCATGATATACATATGTATGTATATCATATATAATAAGAAAATAAAACAAAAATACAAACATAAATATGTATATCTATATTCTATATATATATGTATATAAAAATGAATGTTTGTTTGTATGTAATTAATAGAATCGCGAAAAATATGCATTTGATCATGTTATGATCTTTAGCAAAGTTGTTGCGCATGAGCCGGGGAAGGTTCCTAAGTTGGTATGACCAATTTCCGACAGGTGGCGCCACTGAAAATTACTAAAAATAATTTAAATCGTAAACTGTGCATTTGATCATGTTATGATCTTTAGCAAAGTTGTTGTGTATAAAATTTTTTTAAAAACGCTGTTGGGTTCAATTGGATTGGGTACATTGTGAGATTCTAATAAATTTAAACTCATTTGTCGACCTATACCTCAAGAAGCATTGGTACTGAAAAATTTTCGAGTACAAGCCGCTGAGACCCGTTCGCATGAATAACTTGAACAACGACAAGTGAGATTAGAAACTGATCGAATGCGTACTACTAAGGCCCGTTCGTCTGAATCATCTGGGCAACGGGAAACAAAATCCATAAAATGATTCAAAATTAATTGGACATTTGTGTAATGTCTTTGCTTCATATTTATTTTTGTTAGTAGCGCAGCAACACGCGCAGGGTACAGCTAGTATTTTATAACAAAGAAAAAAAAACCTGCACAAGGATTGAATCGAGCTGTTTGAGATTATTGTTAAAAGTTGTAAATATTAAAGATGCATTCAATTGCTTATTCTTAATCATGACTGAGTTCAAACCCTATTTAGGAATTTTTGATAGATTTTTTCTTCATTTTTAATTTTTTCTAATACATATTAAATTGAAAAAAAAAATAGATAAAATTGGTTTTATGTCTGACCTGGGGTTTGAACCATGGCCTTACGTATAATAACCCAACACATTGTCTATTATACTACGGTGATGCCCAATAAATACTCTCTGTATACTGTCTACAATAAAGTGTTTGGCAAAAACCTTATCGCGTACTGCTCCATTCCTTAGAAACAATACTGCTTTCGGATAAAGGGACACTTAGTGGATTTTAAAATCTGAAATCTCAGAAAATTTCAAAATCTACTACGAAAACGCGCGCTGTTAAGGGTTTTGGCGATTGATTTAGTTAAAAATGCGTTAACGTAAATTTCGTTTTCAGAAGGGAAACATGCCTATCCATTCGAATAAATAATTAAACAGTTGACCTTACATCTTTTAATATAATTATGGCTGGTTTAGGGGTATTTTTAGATTTTGAAAATATCGCGTAGGGTATCAAGTAATATTCCAAAGAGTCAATATTACACTTGACACATGTTAATTGTGACATTATACTACAAGTGTAATCATTATTTCCGTATTGTTTTGTAAAGGGTGTTTTTTATAGAGGTATAGAACTTTAAGTTGCAATTAAACAACGATGGACATGAATTTTATTTATCCGAAAGATAATCTTGTGGCATTACATTTTAAATATGATTTCTGGCATATGACTGCCACGGCTGGCGCGGATGTAGTCCAATCTGGACGTCCAATTTTCGATGATTTTTTCCAACATTTGTGGCCGTATATCGGCAATAATACGGCGAATGTTGTCTTCCAAATGGTCAAGCGTTTGTGGCTTTACCGCATAGACCAATGACTTTACATAGCCCCACAGAAAGTAGTCTAGCGGTGTTAAATCACAAGATCTTGGGGGCCAATTCACAGGTCCAAAACGTGAAATTAGGCGGTCACCAAACGTGTCTTTCAATAAATCTATTGTGGCACGAGCTGTGTGACATGTTGCGCCGTCTTGTTGAAACCACATCTCCTGGACATCATGGTTATTCAATTCAGGAATGAAAAAGTTAGTAATCATGGCTCTATACCGGTCACCATTGACTGTAACGTTCTGGCCACCATCGTTTTTGAAAAAGTACGGACCAATGATTCCACCAGCCCATAAAGCGCACCAAACAGTCAGTTTTTCTGGATGTAACGGTGTTTCCACATACACTTGAGGATTACCTTCACTCCAAATGCGGCAGTTTTGTTTGTTGACGTAGCCATTCAACCAGAAGTGCGCTTCATCGCTAAACAAAATTCGCTTATGAAAATCGGGAACAACGGTAATCTCGTTTTGGGCCCATTCGACGAATCTACGCCTTACTTGATGATCGTTTGGCTTCAAATCTTGCACGAGTTGGATTTTGTAAGCACGCAAACCAAGATCCTTCCGCAAAATCGTCCATAAAGTGGATGGATACAGATCCAATTCCTGTGCTCGATGGCGGATGGACTCATTCGGGTCTTCCTCAATGCTCCGCTCTACAGCAGCAATAGCTTCTTCTGTACGCACCGTACAGCGTCTACAGTACAGTAAACGTGGTGCGAAAACGTTCTATGGTTAATCGAATTAACTGCTCTGATGGACGATTTTGTCGACGATAAAATGGACGTAGTGCGCGATACGTTTTCCGCACAGAACCATTATTTTCGAAATAAAATTGCACTATTTGCAAGCGTTGTTCAGGCGTGAGTCTATTCATGATGAATTGCGAAACCAAACTGAGAATAAATCACTTGACAGCTGTTAAATCGGTCGCCATCTTGAAAAGTAATGCCAACTTAAATTTCTATACCTCTATAAAAAAAACACCCTTTATATCGCTGTAAATAATAATGAATTTTTATTGTTTTTAGTTTTCTTTATTATTATTATTATTATTAATCTTATTGCAATATTAATAAACATTTAATATTATGGCATATTTCTTGTGACCTTTGCGGTTTCAAATACTTAAATTGTTTATAAATTCCACTTATACCCGCATATGTCTTGTTTACAGTGAGTGGTCATATGAAAACTGGAGATCTCATAGCAATATTGGGATGTAGTGGCGCCGGCAAAACCACACTATTGGCAGCCATATCACAACGTTTACGCGGTAATTTAACGGGAGAGATTGTCGTTAATGGTACAGTAACACAACGAGCAGATATGATACGCATCTCAAGTTTTTTACCACAATTTGAAATTAATGTGCAAACATTTACGGCCTACGAACACTTATATTTTATGGTGAGTACACGGTGAAAAAAATAAATAAAAAAGAAAATATTCAGTTTTTTAATGTTGAAAATTTTAATTTTAAATTTCTTTTACAAAACTGCTTTGTTATAAAAAATTTTAAATTCATTTTTAATTTTAACCACAAAATTTCTTTAAGTGTAAACTGTTTTATGTGTGTGAAGATAGATTTTAAAATCTATCTCTCATGTTAGCTAACAGAACTCTGTTATGTCATTAACAAGAACTAACAGAGCTCTGTTATGTTATTAACAAGAACTCTGTTAAATAATTAATTTAAGACTGGGAAAGAAAAACAGGAAAAATTAATTAAATTCAAGGGTAAAGAAAGTAAAAAAAGCAAAAATTTATAAAAATAAGTCCTATAGTTACAGTTACAAAATATTGCATAATAAGAACTACAATAAATAGATAATCACACATTTCGGAAAGCTATTGTATTCCGATTAATAAATTAATATTGTGGGAATACAGGACAACATGGGCGGACAGTGAAAATTGTTTTTAAAGCATTGTACGTCCCTTTAACTAAATCAATCGCCAGAATCATTAACAGCGGGCGTTTTCATACTAGATTTTGAAATTTTCTGAGATTTCAGATTTAAAAATCCACTCTATGTCCTTTTGCGGGAAAACAGGACAACATGGGCGGACAGTGAAAATTGTTTTTAAAGCATTGTACGTCCCTTTAACTAAATCAATCGCCAGCATCATTAACAGCGGGCGTTTTGATACTAGATTTTGAAATTTGACGGTGTGAGGGACGGTGCGAGGGACGGTGTGAGGGACGGTGTGAGGGACGGTGTGAGGACGGTGTGAGGGACGGTGTGAGGGACGGTGTGAGGGACGGTGTGAGGACGGTGTGAGGGACGGTGTGAGGGACGGTGTGAGGGACGGTGCGAGGGACGGTGTGAGGGACGGTGTGAAAGACGGTGTGAGAGACGGTGCGAGGGACGGTGTGAGGGATGGTGCGAGGGACGGTGTGAGGGACGGTGTGAGGGACGGTGTGAGGGACGGTGTGAGGGACGGTACGAGGGACGGTACGAGGGACGGTGTGAGGGACTGTGTGAGGGACGGTGTGAGGGACGGTGTGAGGGACGGTGTGAAGGACGGTGTGAGGGACGGTGTGAGGGACGGTGTGAGGGACGGTGCGAGGGACGGTGTGAGAGACGGTGCGAGGGACGGTGCGAGGGACGGTGTGAGGGACGGTGCGAGGGACGGTGTGAGGGACGGTGTGAGGGACGGTGTGAGGGACGGTGTGAGGGACGGTGTGAGGGACGGTGTGAGGGACGGTGTGAGGGACGGTGCGAGGGACGGTGTGAGGGACGGTGTGAGGGACGGTGTGAGGGACGGTGTGAGGGACGGTGTGAGGGACGGTGCGAGGGACGGTGTGAGGGACGGTGTGAGGGACGGTGTGAGGGACGGTGTGAGGGATGGTGTGAGGGACGGTGTGAGGGACGGTGCGATGGACGGTGTGAGGGACGGTGCGAGGGACGGTGTGAGGGACGGTGTGAGGGACGGTGTGAGGGACGGTGCGAGGGACGGTGTGAGGGACGGTGTGAGGGACGGTGTGAGGGACGGTGCGAGGGACGGTGTGAGGCACGGTGTGAGGCACGGTGTGAGGGACGGTTTGAGGGACGGTGTGAGGGTTGTGGTGTGAGGGACGCGTGGTGTAAGTGACACCAAGAAAGTGTTGTGAGGGATGTGGTGTGAGGGGCACGTGGTGTGAGGGCCACGCTCCCTCTTTAAGAGATACCTATAAATCGGCTAATTCGATGGTTTATAACTAAGTATGGACATATATAACATGTATGTCTGTTAGTTTTTGTTTTGGAGTGAGTACAACAACTACAACTTCGTCAGCGCTACCCATGATTCGGACCTCTTATTGTTATTCTCTGTATGCCTCACCTAAATAACGTACCGACTTCGATTAAATTTTAAACTAGGTAGATGTGGGTACCGTAGAACACATATAGTTTACGTTTGTCTTCTTAGAAGTATTTATTTCTCCCTATTCCCCACTATCAAACCAATTTTGATTAATTTTGTTGGCGTCTTTGATTATTATTACATTTACCATTCACAATGTTGTCCTTTTTGCCCACAAAAGGACTTACAGTGGATTTTAACATCTGAAATCTCAGAAAATTTCAAAATCTAGTATGAAAAGTCGCTCTGTTAGGATTCTGGCGATTGGGTTAGTTAAAGGGACGTACAATGCTTTAAAAACAATTTACTTTGTCCGCCCACTCAGTCCTGTTTTCCCACAAAAGGACATAGAGTGGATTTTAAAATCTGAAATCTCAGAAAATTTCAAAATCTAGTATGAAAACACGCTCTGTTAAGGATTCTAGCGATTGGGTTAGTTAAAGGGACGTACAATTCTTTAAAAACAATTTACTTTGTCCGCCCACTCAGTCCTGTTTTCCCACAAAAGGACTTGCAGTGGATTTTAAAATCTGAAATCTCAGAAAATTTCAAAATCTGATATGAAAGCACGCTCTGTTAAGAGTTCTGGCGATTGGGTTAGTTAAAGGAACGTACAATGCTTTAAAAACAATTTACTTTGTCCGGCCACTCAGTCCGGTTTTCCCACAAAAGGACTTACAGTGGATTTTAAAATCTGAAATCTCAGAAAATTTCAAAATCTGATATGAAAACACGCTCTGTTAAGGATTCTGGCGATTGGGTTAGTTAAAGGGACGTACAATGCTTTAAAAACAATTTACTTTGTCCGCCCACTCAGTCCTGTTTTCCCACAAAAGGACATAGAGTGGATTTTAAAATCTGAAATCTCAGAAAATTTCAAAATCTAGTATGAAAACACGCTCTGTTAAGGATTCTAGCGATTGGGTTAGTTAAAGGGACGTACAATGCTTTAAAAACAATTTACTTTGTCCGCCCACTCAGTCCTGTTTTCCCACAAAAGGACTTGCAGTGGATTTTAAAATCTGAAATCTCAGAAAATTTCAAAATCTGATATGAAAGCACGCTCTGTTAAGAGTTCTGGCGATTGGGTTAGTTAAAGGGACGTACAATGCTTTAAAAATAATTTACTTTGTCCGCCCACTCAGTCCTGTTTTCCCACAATATTGATTTATTTATCGAATTACAATAACTTTCGGAAATGTGTGATTATCTATTTATTGTAGTTCTTATTATGCAATATTTTGTAACAGTGGATAACTAAAGGACTTATTTTATCAATTATTTGCTATTTTTTTTCTTATTTTACCCAGGAATTTAATTAATTTTTCCTGTTTTTCTTTCCCAGTCTTAAATTAATTATTTAATTATTTATTAATAACATAACAGAGTTCTTTTAGCTAACATGAGAGATAGATTTTAAAATCTATCTTCACACACATAACTGTTTTAATATATTTTTTATGGAATTATTACTTTTTTTCCAGTCCCATTTTAAAATGCATCGTAAAACAACCAGATTAGAAAAACATCAACGGGTTACTGACCTTCTGTTTGCAGTGGGCTTAAGAAATGTCGCCCATACACGCATTCAACAGTTGTCGGGTGGTGAACGTAAACGTTTAAGTTTAGCCGAGGAGGTAATTAATTCTTTTACTTTTTTAAAGCATTTCATAAAACCCTACTCTTTTTTACTTTAGCTCATAACCGATCCGCCATTCTTATTTTGCGATGAACCCACCACTGGCCTAGACAGTTATAATGCCTATACAGTGGTGAAAACATTAAGGCATCTGTGTACAAGACATCGCATTATGGCACCAGCATTATGTGCTTTATATGGCGACGATTCATATTCTTCACCTAGTGAGGAAAGTAGTCCTCATAGTTCAATTGAAATGGAGAATTTTAATTCAGACTTGCCTAGCTTAAAGGCTTTAAACAATAGTCCCAATGGCCGTTATAAAAAGGGCATTATATGCTCAATTCATCAGCCCACATCGGATATATTTGAACTGTTTACGCACATTATACTCATGGATGCTGGCCGCATTATATATCAGGGCCGCACCGAAGAGGCTGTTAAATTTTTTACCAGGTTTGATTGGCATTTACTAAAACCGTTTTAATGGCTTAGTTTTAATTCAAGTTTTGTATTTATTACAGATTAGGCTACACTATACCACAAAATTGTAATCCAGCCGATTATTATTTGGAAACAATATCCGATAGTCATACAGATCGTAATGATGGCCAATTAATCAGAGCAAAATATAGTCTGCAAAGCTCGGGTTTTCACAGCGATAGTTGGCTGATGCCTAAGCCCTATAGTGGGGAGTATTTAACGCATACGAAAAATTTGTAAGTATTTATGCAATAGGTTTGTAAAACACGAACCTAGTTTTTCAAGATCTACATTAACTTAGGACTGTAAAAGTTTGACCTACTTTGAAAATTCTGGTTCTACAACTATTTCTACTGATATCTGGTTCTGATCTTCTCTGCCCCACCATACTTTTAAATCAACCATCATCAACCAGCTACGGCAAATGGCATTGTGCTGTGTGTGAAATGCTGGTCACTCATCCGCCAGTGTCTACCAATTTGAATAGGTTATGAGCGACCTATTACATCCGGTTTCAAATGTAGTACATGTTTACATTGACATTTTTCTTACAGGAGTCGATTGCTCCACATCTAGAAATTTCCTGTGTATAAGACCCTATAGAAATGACATTGAAGTCGATGAGGGTACTTTATAGTAGATCACCGAGCCAATTCGTTCATTGCTAAGTCTCCCGAAATGCTCGTCTTAGACATCAGCCATACGTAATTAGTCATTGCAATCCTTCAGTCAAGATTTCTACCTTGTTTCTCAGACCACTTATGTTGTGTGTGTTAATTTTATACATGAGTGGCGTGACCTAGAGTTTAAAGTTGACTCCGAACGACAGATTTTTCAGAAACTTTTCATGGCAATTCTATTTACTCTCAGACTTTTGCCCGAAATCTGCTGAGAGGAAGTCGCCGAAGAAGTATTTTTTTTATATTTCGTTTTATTCGAGATGTTTGACCTGAGGCCTCATGTCCTATAAGCCAACACACTATCTACTAGACTACGGCGACTAGGCCAATATCAAACACAAAATGTAAAATTAACGCTTGCACTGCCCTATCAGTTATGAGATAGTTTTGCATGATTTAATGATAAAGAGGCCATCGGGCGCCAAGGGAACATAACAATGACATGACCTTTAGAAGAGCATTGATCTCCACACGTAAGGCGCTAGAGCTAAAGGAAAGGCTGCAGGGGTGGAGAAAACGTCAGGTCAAATGGCATCGCTCATTTGGGATTTATTTGAACAAACCACAAAGACGAACCCGTTTAGGAGGCTACATTGAGTCTATTTTGACTTGGTGAAGATTCCTACATCGAATAGACTAACAAAGTCGGTTACGGCAGTTCTCGTATAGAAGATGTAATTCCATTCAGGAATATTGTAAGAATTATAGGATGACAATATGATCCAGTTATCTGATAAAGATGTTAGCCGCACTGCACAGGAATCGGTGCAGTATCGAATTGAGAGTGTCAGGGTGTCGTCCTAGTGTCAGGCTGTTGGTTTATTAGACATGAGGCCTCGATTCAAACTTCAGGTCAGACATCTCTGGCGACTGTCTCTCATCAGATTTCTAGTAAAAACTGTCAGAGTAAAATAAAATTGCCTTGAAAAGTTTATCAAGAAATCTGTCGTTCGGAGACGACTTTAAACTGTAGGTCCCTCCACTCATGTATAAAATTAACACACACACACAACATAACTGGTGAGAGAAACTAGGTCGTAATCCTGACTAAAGGGTTGTAATGACCAATTATTTATTTATGTATGTATGTGTCGGGGACTCATGTAGGCATTGCCTTAGTGACACCATTGTTGGTCGATTTTTGCGTTCTAGCCTGTATTTTAGTGCTCTTGATTTTAATCATCATCGACCATCAGACCTACAAACAAAGCAAAACGCAACCGTGGTCTTCCTAACTCTGTGTTTGGTGTTAACCTTCCATGTTAATTTTGAGTTCCATCAGTTACTTCGTCCAGTGATGCAGTGAATTACCTCAAATTCACTTGTGAAATTGATTTCCCCCGTCTGTACCCTGAGAATGCATCCTTTTGAAGACTAATAACTTCCAGTTACTTCGTGTGTATTATTGATATGAGCCAGTGATCCAAACTCACTTCTGAAATTGATTTCCCCTACCTCAGATGACAGATAGGAGTCTAACGGCATATAGGAAAACGCCATCACCATGGAATAATTAGCTCTGTTTAGCATATAAATTCTATTCTTAGGAGTAATCAAATTTTCCAGGCCATGGATAAATTTCTATACAATAATCGATCGACTTTAATGAGTTTTCTGAGTAGTTAGTAAACCCGAAAGTTAGAAGAAATTTGACACAAAGAAGTTTTTTATAATCATTTGACGTCATGGTAAACTTGGTAAAAAATCAGTACATAAATGGCCTCAGCGGTTTTATGAGCCAAGTTGAGCAACCAAGTTAAGTCAATTGAATAACAAATTTGAGTCCGAACTTTTCTTTACTAACTACTGATAACCCTGATCTCCTTGGTGTAAGGGTCTTAACACCCGTTATATATTCCATTAGTACTGATCTGTATATTTGGATTTATTTTTCAGTAAAAAAATCTGGTGGCCTTTTCAAGTGTATCTACTCCTGAAGCGATTTGTAACAGACGATACCCGCAATCTAAAACAGGGCATTATATCCATGAGTTTCTTTATGGTAAGTTTAAATAGAATAACAAAAAAAAAAAAAAAAGTTGAAATAATTTCATTTCTCTTCAGATCACCTCCCTTACCTTGGCTGTTATGTACTCCGGAGTGCGTAGTGCCTCACAAACCTCCATACAGGATATTGGCGGTTCGATTTTTATGTTGAGCACTGAAATGATTTTTACATTTTCCTACGGTGTTACCTATGTTTTCCCCTCGGCTTTGCCTATAATGCGTCGTGAAGTGGGTGAGGGCACATACAGTTTGTCGGCTTATTATGTAGCCGTGGTTCTATCATTTATACCCATGGCGTTCTTGAAGAGTTACATATTCTTTGCCGTAGTGTATGGTGCCATATATTTAGATCGTGGCTTCATGTTATATCTAAGCATGGGTTTAGTGTTGAGCCTATCGGCTGTGGCAGCCACGGGTTATGGCTTGTTCCTATCGACCGTATTTGAAACGGATAAAATGGCTTCAGAATGTGCAGCACCATTTGATTTGTTGTTTCTAATATTTGGTGGTGCTTATTACAATGTGGATTCAATACCGTTTCTAAAATATTTCTCCTTGTTTTTCTACTCGAATGAGGCTTTGATGTATAATTTTTGGATAAGTGTTGGTAACATAGGTAAGTTTAGATTCGTAGAAAACTTATTAAAAATTATATTTAATTCTTCTTCCTTCCAGATTGCTCCCCCTATGAGGAACATCCTTGTATAAAAAATGGTTATGAGGTATTGCAACGCGGCTCATTTCGTACTTCACCGGATACCTATTGGACCGATTGTTTGGGTCTGATATTTATAGCGGTGGTCTTTAATTTACTGGCCTACTGTTTTGTACGTAAATATGTACGACGTAGTGGTTATTACTGATTTAAGCCCTCCATCAAATAATGTGCTCCATATCATGTCAATTCAATTTTAATTTTCTTTTCTTTTTTAATCGCACACTATTATTTTGTATTTTTTTTAAATTAAATTTTTAGAATAAAACAATTTTTATAAATAATTTTTTATCAGAATTTGTCATTTAAAGTTGTCACCACGGTCTACGGGGCCTTCGAGAACTGAAGTCACTATATCGGCCATTATTTTTTATATATCCAGTCTGAGAGTCACGAGCGCGTTAATTTTAACACAAGCCTGAACGTTGTATCATACAACTGTCAAGATCAGTGTAAACAAGAGGGTTTTTAAATATTTAAAGTGTTGCCAGATGCAGTAGAAGCGCTTGGATTTTGATTAGAGTTGGCACAGATGACATGCATTTTTTTATTGGGGTTAATACTAAGCGGAGGTATTTTCCAACTTGTGACTACTTTCGAACAGGTAGATGATGTGGTTGATTATACATTTTAGTACATAAAAAGTATTTTCAATAGCGTTTCGGCACGATTAAACGAGTTTCGGACCAACTTGGCTTATGGAAGAGGTGTTGAATTCTAGGATTCTATGGAGCCAATACAGTCAGAGAATGGCTGAAGTTATGCAAGAACTCCGAAGACTGGCGAAACGGAGGCGAAATTTAACTTAGTGTGACAAGAGCTTTAAAGCTAACCAGCACTCCGCGAAGTAATACCTTACGGCAGTCCCGCGGTGGGAGAGTGGGTGAAGTGTGTAGGGGGTGGGTTTAGTACGTAGGCACCAGTGCCGGTGGTTCGTGCACTCTTTTTTTGGAACAAAAGTGTCTTTCGAAGACTCCCATCTCCGGCCTAAGGCACAAAAAAAAAATAAAGATGGCGCTTCAGAAATTCTAAAACGATGTGGTGCAGAAAGTGGTAGGTAGCTAGGTGGAAATGATAGCTTTGATATATAGCAACCCTTTGTAAACGCAGTCCCTGTACAGATCGAGTTCCACCAAACTATGGAAGAAGCAAGGGTGGCGCATTTGCAGAAAGTGTAGTCAGAGATGGATTATGTATACGCTATAAAAAGACGTGAAAGCTACAGAGGACACTCCGATAAACGAAAGAAACTTGAATTAGTTAGTTAGTTTGGACTAATCCGTTCTAACTTACTTACTTGCTTAATAGGTCATTACAATCCTTTACGCAGGGTTACAACCTAGCTTCTCACACCTCCCAAGTAGAGTGTGTTAATTTTGTTCATGAGTGGTGGCACCTACAGTTTTAAGTCGACTCCGAACAGCAGGTTTTTGAGAAACTTTTCATGGCAATTTTATTTAATCTCATAGTTTTTGCCAAAAGTCTGCTGAGAGAAAGTCGCCGCAAGAAATATTTTTTATACTTCGTTTCGTTCGAGATATCTAGGCTGGAATTTGAAGCTCGACCTCACGCCTAATAAGTCTACGGCGACTGTTCTAACTATTATTCAAAAAATAAACCACAAACTTACAGCGACAAATGGTTAGCCTTCTCTGAAAAGCCTTCCAAGAAGTCGCCTTCGATGACCTCTAGTTTACCCTGTTTGTCAAGAAGTAATAGCAACCTGGATGATGTAAAAGGTTGTAAGAGATTGCTGATGACGTAATTAATATAGTTGGTCCATTATATGAACATGATATACTCGTAAGTAGAGTATCTTCCGAGGTTCTACTAGCTTTTAGAAATACCATTACTTCTGTGCTGTTTACATACATACATAATTGGTCATTACAACTCTTCAGTCAGGATTATAACTTAGCTTCTAACATCACCTATGATGTGTATGTTAATTACATACATGAGTGGCGGGACCTGCAGTTCAAAGTCGGCTCCGAACTGCAGATGTTTAGAGAAACTTTTCATGGCAATTTTGTTTACTCTCCGAGTTTTTGCCAGAAGTCTACTGAGAGGAAGTCGCCGCAAGAAATATTTTTTTTCATATTTCCTTTTGTTTTAAATGTCCTAGGGTCTGAACCGCGGCCTCACGTCTAATAAGCTAACACACTACCTTGTAGACTACGGCGACTTCAATGCTAGAGCTACCAGCTATGAATATAATGTTTCATAGATAGAAAAAACATTGAACATCTTTGAGTTTTGCATTGTTAAGATCTTAAGAAAAATTTGGATCCTATGTTCACTATATGAACTTTGCGGTGGCATGTTGTAGTAGTTAAAGTGCTCGACTAGATATCCAAATAAATTGTTCAAATCCCTGGAGAACGAAATGTTCATTCATCATGGTTTTCAAATTTGTAAGATTAAAGGCTTCCAACATCCTCTAAATAAATCATCTAGGAAGCCCCTGACCCCTACTGCCTAAAATGAATAACATTAACGACGTGCATCATAGGAAGATCAAGCTGCGGCACTTCTGAGTATAAAAAGTAGGAGCCTAACGGTATAAATTTCCTCACCACTACACTCCAGAATGATTATCGAGGGCAGCGACATGTAGGTAAACCTGTTATCGCCATAGGATTTGCTACAGTAAACCAATCCCTTGTAGTCGCCGTAGTCTATCAGGTAGTGTGTAGGTTTATTAGACGTAAAGCCAGGGTTCGAGCACCAGGCCAGACATCAAGACAAAATACTAAAAGTATTTTCTTCGGCGACTTCCTCTCAGCATATTACTGGCAAAAACTCTGAGAGTAAATAAAATTGCCATGAAAAAGTTTCTCAAAAATCTGTTGTTCGTAGTCGACTTTAAAACTGTAGGTCCCACCACTCATATTCTCTTCGGCGACTTCCTCTCAGCATATTACTGGCAAAAACTCTGAGAGTAAATAAAATTGCCATGAAAAAGTTTCTCAAAAATCTGTCGTTCGGAGTCGACTTTAAACTGTAGGTCCCACCACTCATGTATAAAATTAACACTCACAACATAAGTGCTGTGAGAAACTAGGACGTTGTACAAAGGGTCAATTCGACCTCCGGGTACTGTACTTGTCTTAATTGACAAGTAAACGTCCTCTAACCTAGCCTAACCTAAACCAATCCCTTATTAAGGAAATTGACGTAACAATGTAGAGAGATGAGTTCTGATAGCTCTGTGTTTCTTAAAGAACCAAAAACGAACTTGTTATCTCTACCTTCTAATCACTTCGGAATTGACCACTTTTTCTACACTCGATTTGATCTGGATAGATAGAGGCTGATAGATTTCCAAGTTGATTATTCCCACCCCTTTATAACACGTCCTTAATCTTTGTTTTCAGGTTCTTTCCAAGCCTTCATCATCACTTTTCTTAAGCCCTCTTAGGACGTCCTCAAAATTTAAAAATTCCAATGTATGTTCACATTAAAAACTGAATTTTTAACACATGAAATTTGAATTTCATATCCTGCTTTTTGCTACTTTTAATTCTTTTTTTGTTTTTGGTTTTTTAAGGAAAAATTCTTATACTTCCATTCGAATCAAACGTTACACATGTTTCCTTTTAATTTTTCTCGTACAATTGACTTCTCCGCCCCAGTCGTCATCACGGTATGGCATGATATGGTATGATATGGAATGGAATGCAATGCGAAATGATTGTTCGTTCACCTACATACACAAGTTTGTTGTTGTTGTCAGAATCAATTGTAAAGTTTTTAGTTGTTACGAACAAAATACTTTTTTTCACCGTTTTTTTCTTTTGCGTTTTTCTTAAGTTGGATTGGGTGTGCACACAACTACACTACGTGTATTCCAATTGAAGTTAAAAACCAAGTCATTTTGACAAGACGACAGTTAGTGTGGCCCAGTTAGAGGAAGTGACAGAAAAAATATAATGAATTTCTATTTTAACCTCATCCTAAGGCAAGTTTTCCTGCTTAACAAATTGTTTTCGGCTGTTCAGAAAACTGCCGAAATTTTTTCTCTTAGACCCACGTACTACATACATACATAATTGGCCATTACAACCCCTCAGTCAGGATTACGGCCTAGCTTCTCACACCACTCATGTTGTGTGTGTTAATTTTATACGTGAGTGGCGGGACCTACAGTTTAACGTCGACTCCGAAAGACAGATTTTTGAGAAACTTTTTCATGGCAGGTTTATTTACTCTCAGAGTTTTTGCCAGAAATCTGCTGAGAGGAAGTCGCCGAAGAAATATTTTTCTTTCGTATTTCGTTTTGATGTCTGACTTGGGAAACGAACCCGGGCTTTAAGTCTAATAAGCCAACACACTACCTACTAGACCACGACGACTTCTGACCCACATACAGTGGACAGCAAAAGTCTTAGTACGGCAATATATTTTAACAAAAAAAAGTCCCCAAAGGCTTAATACTCTTGCACAAAGTCCCGAAATGACTTCAAGAGAGTATTTAGGATATCATTTGAAAGAAAGGATACGTAATCGCTAAACCTTAAACAAAAATCAACCGAAAAACTTACTCATGGTGCCACCAGAAAACACTAAACAAACTTTGTACATTCAATTCCAAATGGGTTAAATGGAGTGCTTGACCTTAAGGGATATGTATTCTACTAAATACAAGGAATAACATTTTCATATATTAGGCCTTGAAATTTTAAATTTACTCAGTGTTCTGCTTGGGGGTACCTACAGGAGTCGTTTGAAACTTTTCCTAATTTTTCTCTTGTTTTACGAAAAACATTAAAAATTTGTTTGTTTTATAATAAAACAGAAATAAATTAATAAAATAAATATAAAAACTATAAATTTGTATACAAACTTTTGGCTAAAATTCATGAAATTGCTAAGACTTTTGTTGTCCACTGTATATGTATATACATTTGAAGCATACATATATATTTACATATTTCTTTACTCCTATGCGGAGCTCTGGAAATTAGATTCCAAACATTTCTATTCAAAGAAACATTTTTTTAATTCACTCTCGGGTGCCCTGATATACTAGTGAGTAGTGTGCTGACTATTAGCGTGAGGGTTGTGGGTTCGATTCCCACTAGAGTCTGGTCTACTCTGGTCTATTGCTTTACATCGAGCATAAGATCACACACACTCAGCTCGTAAATAATTAAATATAAGTCGTAATTGCAATTTCACTCCATACTTCTTTCTCTGCGGCCATGCTACTGAAGCTTGTTTAGAAATATCTTCCCCAACTTTCCTGAAAATGGGTTCTATGCATTATTATTTGCTGTTTCTGATCGCAAGATGATTGATTGCTGTTTTGTTATTGATCACAAGCAGTTTTTTGTAATCATTATTGCCATGTAAATGTGTAAGCTTTTTCGGAAACAGTTGTTCAGGATACTTGTACTCACACCCATCGTTAAGGTTTGAATATAGGCTGACTTCCAAAATGTTAGTTGCTTTGTGCTTGAACAAAGTATAGTGTTTCATAAAGCCGCTGTACAAAATGTTTACAATGTATTATATTTCAAAACGTCGTCCATGTGTATTTTTAACGCAGTCAAAAAGTAATCTGGCATCGGATTTTTAGTTGATGCATTGTTTGGTAGCTTTGCATATCTACATAGTTTATATACCGTAGTAAAATTGCATACAAACTTTGTATTGATACATTTTGAAAGTCAGCCATTCCTGACCCTTCTGGCTTGTTGAATATACTGGCCGAAGTATCGAAATGTTTTCCAAATCTTTTTCGATGGAGGCCTTTAGTATTTGCCACGTTTATAAACATCGACTTTGTTCTCTTGATGTTGAATTTTAACCCGACACGGTACCAACTTTTGAATTTGCATCAGTTTTGCTTCTATATCGAGATATATTTGGCTGAAGACGCATATATCGTCAGCATAGTTCAATTACTCAGGTTATTCCTCTTCTAAGACCAGTAGGTTTTTGCATTCGACCCCTTGTTCACAATTCAAACATACTCTTTTTAGGACATCAGCTATTTGGGCACACCTAGAGCATTAAAAATTGAGCTGTTGGCACAAAACGCCTACTCAAAGCCTATATATGTGAGATAGAGTGATGGTCTCCATTCCATTGACTACATTACATTCACTCTTAGATTGCTGACATGTTCTAAGCCTGACTTTGAGAATGGAACAGTTATAATTTCTTTTGGGCTCTGGCAAAAACGTTCCGTAAAGTCCTACGTTCATCGTACACTGCAGTGTATTTCACTCCAATTTTTTCTTTCTTGTAAATCGCAATTTTTTGGATTTGAACAAATAATTACTTAAATAATCATTACAGCCCTTTAGCTTCTCACACCACCCATGTGTGTGTTAACTTTATTGCTGTGAGTAACGCACATGTTAAACGTCGATTCCGTATGACAAATTTACTCTCAGAGATTTGATCAGAAGTCTGCCGAGAGAAAGTCCCCGAAAGAAATATTTTGTTTATATTTCGTTTTGTTTGAGATGTCTAAGCTGGGATTTGAACTACGGCCTGTTTTATAAGCACAGCATCTTAATATCCAAGCTGTGTTACTATTGAACCTGTGCAATTGTTGAATGTATTTCATTTGAAGTATTTTAAAAAGAATTTCAAATTTACTTAACAATTTAATTTTCTCACTTGGCCACACTGGCTACAATTGTTGAAACAAAAGTTTTGGCAATATTTTCCGCCGCTTGTTACTTCACTAGACAAATGAAAAATTACTGGAACAGAACATCAGAAGTGATAACGAATGTAATCTTATTATCATGTTTAGTACTTCAGCAATACAAAAAGAAACGACCCAAGAGAATTGTTATGGTTTCGGTTTTCTTTTTTAGGTGCCTTGTTCCTATTTTATTAAATAATTTTTTTACAGCTAAATAGGCAAATAGTCTACTGCAGCAGGTTCCATAATAGAAGTAGAAATTGTCAGAGACCACTGACCTAAAGATTTAACATTCCGTCAAATGAGTTCTGCAAAAAATGTTGGTTTGGGGAGGAAGAAGAGACTGTCTTTCACCACAAGAGCCAGTGTCCTGTTCTTATACTAAAAATACGGCCGGCCTCTCACTTTGTGACATCCTTGACCTAGCTCTCTAAATGATGGCCTAAGTGGGACCTTTCCTAACCTAGTTTACCCTAGATAAACGCAATAACTATATCAGCCATTTGGTAAAGATTAGTATCATTAACGTTAATGTGGTTGTAGTAGCATAAACACCTAAAATTAGCGGATATGGTTCGATTGCCATAAACATCCAGAATTTTGTTCGTTTGGACCAAAAAATCCTTAACGTACATAGTGAAACAAAATTCGGAATTGATGCCAGCAGATAAAAGGCAGAAGATCAGTCTCTTCTGGCTGGAATTTGTAGAGTTCTAAATACGAGAACTATTGTGTACGTGGTTATGATCAAGTTTCCTTTTTATGGCCTTGGAAAACGAATTTTAGTACTACGCCCCTGGTAATTGCGTTAAGGCGACATTGTTTTCGCATCAATAATAAAGTGTGTTTTCAAGTCCGCCACTCAAATGCAAAATACTGAGGATAATTTCCTTGTCTGTACATTCCAGACTTTTCTATTCTATTAGTGATGCGTCATTATCGCTACCTGATACATATAAAGGGTGTTTCTTATAGAGGTATAGAACTTTAAGTTGCAATAAAACAACGATGGATTATTCGATTGACATGAATTTTATTTATCCGAAAGATAATTTTGTGGCATTACATTTTAAATATGATTTTTGGCATATGACCGCCACGGCTGGCGCGGATGTAGTCCAATCTGGACGTCCAATTTTCAATGACTTTTTCCAACATTTTTGGCCGTATATCGGCAATAATACGGCGAATGTTGTCTTCCAAATGGTCAAGCGTTTGTGGCTTTACCGCATAGACCAATGACTTTACATAGCCCCACAGAAAGTAGTCTAGCGGTGTTAAATCACAAGATCTTGGAGGCCAATTCACAGGTCCAAAACGTGAAATTAGGCGGTCACCAAACGTGTCTTTCAATAAATCTATTGTGGCACGAGCTGTGTGACATGTTGCGTCGTCTTGTTGAAACCACATCTCCTGGACATCATGGTTATTCAATTCAGGAATGAAGAAGTTAGTAATCATGGCTCTATACCGATCACCATTGACTGTAAAGTTCTGGCCACCATCGTTTTTGAAAAAGTACGGACCAATGATTCCACCAGCCCATAAAGCGCACCAAACAGTCAGTTTTTCTGGATGTAACGTTGTTTCCACATACACTTGAGGATTACCTTCACTCCAAATGCGGCAGTTTTGTTTGTTGACGTAGCCATTCAACCAGAAGTGCGCTTCATCGCTAAACAAAATTCGCTTATGAAAATCGGGAACAACGGTAATCTCGTTTTGGGCCCATTCGACGAATCTACGCCTTACTTGATGATCGTTTGGCTTCAATTCTTGCACGAGTTGGATTTTGTAAGCACGCAAACCAAGATCCTTCCGCAAAATCTTCCATAAAGTGGATGGACACAGATCCAATTCCTGTGCACGATGGCGGATGGACTCATTCGGGTCTTCCTCAATGCTACGCTCTACAGCAGCGTCTCTGGGGATGCGAGTTATCAATAAGAGTAAACGTGGTGCGAAAACGTTCCATGGTTAATCGAATTAACTGCTCTGATGGACGATTTTGTTGACGATAAAATGGACGTAGTGCGCGATACGTTTTCCGCACAGAACCATTATTTTCGAAATAAAATTGCACTATTTGCAAGCGTTGTTCAGGCGTGAGTCTATTCGTGATGAATTGCCAAACCAAACTGAGTATAAATCTTGAAAAGTAATGCCAACTTAAAGTTCTATACCTCTATAAAAACACCCTTTATTACCCATGTTTAGTTATCAAATCCTCGCATTTGATGGCATTTTCCTGGGATTTCACACTTTTTTAGCTGTCAGCAAGAGTGAGGTTATCTTGAAGAGGCACATTAATTTACTAAACCTACCTGTTTCTTGAAGGTTAATATTGTGATGTTAGACCAGAAGTCTTAAAAACTTATTCGGATTTAGTTCCACTACCGTTGTTTTTCTGTCATTCTTTGTTTTACAAAAACAAAAGTTTTCACTGTCAAAACTACTACTACTCATATATGAGAAGTACTCAACATAATCCATATTAATTTTATAATAATCTTTTATTAAATCATACGTCCAAAGCCAGAATTAAACTCAAGTCCACTTATAATGAAGTCATATGACAGGGTGAGGAAAATTTAGATAATGAGCGAATATATTCCGATTAAGGCTAGAGAGCACTTCACTGTTTTTAACTAACAAGATAATATTAAACAGTAAAGAAAAGCAGTCAGATGAAGGTTAAGGAATTCGTTTAGAAGCATCTTATAAAAGTTCGTAAAACTTTATTTATGATTGCATTCTTTTGAAACCCTGCCAACCCTCTATACAAATTCAGACTGTTGCTGATTTGGAATTCTATTATTGTCGGATTTTTTCTGTTTTTTTCTGACTTAAACTCAAAACTTAAAATACAAAAACAAAAAATGCAAAACAACAAAAAAAAACTTTCTTATCAAACTTGTCTTAAAAATTTTGTGGTGGCACAAAAGTTAAGAGTGCATTTTGTGCAAAAAAAAAATAGAAGAAAAAAAAAGCAAAAAACTTTCTGTCGAGGTTCGTTTCGTTTTGTTCTATTGAGTTTCAGTTCAGTCAGTTCAGTCAGTTTTGCTGTTTTCATTCTTTTTCTTCGTAGTATTCTTTGTTTCTTTTTTTTAGTTCTTTTGCATTATTTTTCGGTATGATTTCAAGATTTGTTTGTAAAACTTATAATTGAAAATTTTATGTAACGTTTTTACCATTTCATTTTATTGTTATTGTTGCTGTTGTTGTTGTTGTTGTTTTGGCATTTTTCAAAATGTTGTAGAGCAGAAATTTTAGTTTTGGATTACAAAAAAAAGAGGTGAGTTTCTATTTGTTGGACCTAATTCTCTCATGCCTGAGAATGTCTTTTCTTACGGTTATATTAAGAGAAGACGTAAAAGTAAAAATATTTGCTGGATCTAGGGGGTGAATTCAGTACCCTATGATTAATAGGTTTATCAGTGTTTTAATATTCCCTTAACAATCCCAGACTTCGATGGATATTGCTACGAAGTCGCCGTAGTCTAGTAGTTAGTGTGTTGGCTTATTAGACGAAAAGCCAGGGTTCGAGTTCCAGGCCAGACATCAAAACAAAATACAAAAAGTATTTCTTCGGCGACTTCATCTCAGCAGGTTTCTGACAAAAATTCTGAGAGTAAATAAAATTGCCATGAAAAGTTTCTCAAAAATCTGTCGTTCGGAGGCGATTTTAAACCGTAGGTCCCACCACTCATGTATAAAATTAACACACACAACATAAGTGGCGTGAGAAACTAGGTCGTAATCCTGTCTGAAGGGTTGTAATGACCAATTACGTATGTATTTTAATCACCACTGTTAACTGTATATCCAAGCTCTGTTGTCTGCTCTGCTGATATAGGAACGGTTGCCAACTTTCCCTAATCACCTAATACCATATATAAGTACCTCTAACTAATGCAATTAAGCTCGTTTGGGGAAGTACTTCGTAAAGTTAATCCGCTTTTAAAACAGGGAATAGTTGGGCAGTAATCTATGTTTGCAACTGAAGTAGAAATCTTGCAGTATAAATCCTGCCAAATCTCTGTAAAATTTCTTTTTATCACGGAAATCTTAGCTTCCCCCTCGGCCATCAAAACAAAGGAGTTCAAAGCTCTGCTTATAATTCTGCTATTAACAGATCTCTTAAGGAATACCCACAATACAATAGTGTAAGATGAACGACAATTACTTTAAGAGCTCCGATACAAAGTTGACTCTATCACAAAGCAGGGAAACTTCTATCTTCTTTCCAATCGAGATCTTTTACAGAACTTTCGTTACTTCATCAGTGTAAATCTTAGATAAGAGAAAGGAGGAGGACTCGTATCAGAAATAACAATAGCACCTAGATTCTCATACGAACTAAATTTTCAGGTTGATTCTATAAAGATGGACGGTGCAACGGTACAACAATCTTTAACAACACAGTGGCAGGCAAGTACAAACCTCGATTCAATAGTTTAATCCAAATGAGCGTCAGAGGTTTTCTCTCATTTTGGTAAATCTTCCAACAGGAAGATTGAGAGTGGATAACGGCTACTAATTGAAGCAATATCCGTCAAATTAGTTGTCATTTATTCAGCTTGCATTGCCAAATCAAAATTGGTGGTGTTTTGTTCATTTTACGATCACTATAATCGTCATATCGAGAGGACTACGTGGTAGATATCAAGAGGACTATGTGGTGGATAAATTCAACGATTGGTCGACACCGGTACGAATCCCAAGACCAATCAATTTCTCGTCGCTAACAAGAACGCGGTCTTTTGCAGATCACAACTTGGACGATATGTGTACGGCGCTATATACCACACAGCTGACGCCACATTGCATATCCTGCAAGACAGAGTTGCGGATATGGTCATCTCATGTGAAGGTGATGTGAATTGGCAATAAAATTCGTGTTACTTGACCCTTTTTGTGGTGTTTAATGATAGGAAGCGTTTAATGAAAAACCCGATAGAACATGATACATATTTACAATTCATAAATGTTTTAAAAATGGCCGTAATTTGTCTTATATTGCTCTGTACGTCATCAGGGATCCCTCTTTTCATTCTAATAGGCCTATAGAGAACAGAATTCTTGGCTGTTATATTGATCATGGTTAGATTGAGCACTCAGGAAGTATGGCTTGCACAGATAATGAAAAACAACTAAGAAAACAAGTGATATTCATGGCGCCAATTGTTCAGGTGCTGTTTATACTATACCCCCTATATTTTATTCCTTTTCTGATTGCCTCAACGTATTTCTATAATTTGCTTGTTATTCATTTCATTGTTTTTCAAATTAAGCAGGTGATTTGCCTACTATAGCAGCTCCCAGGGTGCAAGGATTTCAAATAATTTTTCTCAGAGAGTTCTAATCTTTCTTGGAGTGGCTAGTTACTTGATCTTTGTACGACTTTCATTGTTGATGTCATCTTTGTTGGATATCATGGAGATTTAAGAATGGATTGCTTGGGCGATAATTAAAGTCTTCTTCTAAATCGCCTGATTCGCTCGGGTTTGAAATCAACCACTATTAACCACTATTACACGTTAACACCACGTAGCAGGAGCCTGTGAAACCTTTCATAGTTATGCAAGGTAACGAATCAATTGTCCATGCAGATGGTTACAAACAATAAAACAAAACCATTATAACCACCACACCGTAAGTCTAAATGTAGGGTATTGTAAAATTAAAGTTTCTCCCACAGTTGTTGCTGATAAGTGCAGCAGACTTGAGAGTTTTTGGTGGAGAAGGCCTAAAAACTTTGTGTTCAGTAGTTTTGTTGTCGTTTATTATTTTATTTCATTTCATTTTGAATGTGTTCTGAAGAAGTAAAATGTACTTGTTTTTGTAATTTTTGTCAGTTTTAACTAAAATTGTAATTTTTGTTTTAAAATTTTTTTTATACTCGATTCGGTAGATTTCTTTTGTTAAATTTTATGTCTGTCCCCCCCCGCCGCACAGTTCCTTCATAATAAGCATAACTTTACATGACTTATTTTCGGTGAAAGGCTTTTATTTTAACACTCATTGCTTAAAGGATTTTCCTTGCTGCTGGTTTTTGTTTAATTGTTAAGTTAAGTTTTATTACGAGATACTTGAAGATGAATTCTGAACAGTTTTTGAAAATTTTTTATTGGTAATTTTGTGTGATTGTTTTAAGATTTCAATTTTCTCTTTTTTTTTGAATGAAATCAACTTTGACTATTTGTCTGCAAAGTTTAGTTATAATCAATAATTTTATGATTCTGAAGGGTTTAATACATTTTATAGCTTTCAGTGGTTAAATATTCTGGTTTTAAATCTGCAGTGCGGATATAAAAACCATGATTTTTTAAATAATCTCTAAGCTCGCTAGAAATTTGTAGCCTAAGGCCTTAGCCTGTTTATCGATTTATATGCATTTGAAAATATTATGCAATTACAGCCAATAACCTACATTTAAATCCACTATAAGATCTACTACTAGATCCAGTAGTGGAACTTAAAAACCTCTTGAGTCCTGATCCCACTTTGTTACAAACAAGTTGTACTAAAAAACTAACTGTGATAAAAGCGGTATTGTTACATCAGCGCTGTTCAAACCAATAGGTTGGCATATAATATGGAATGATGCTGTCTGAAAAAAACTATTCTATTCAGGAATATTAGTTTAGTAGGTAGCGCCGTAGTCTAGTAAGTAGTGTGTTGGCTTATTAGACGTGAAGCCCGGGTTCGTATCCCAGGTCAGACATCCAAACGAAATATGAAAAAAATATTTCTTCCGAGACTTCCTCTCAGCAGATTTCTGGCAAAAACTCTGGGAGTAAATAATAAAATTGCCATGAAAAAGTTTCTCAAAAATTGTCCTTCGGAGTCGCCGTTAAACTGTAGGTACCGCCACTCACGTATAAAATTAACGCACACAACATGAGTGGTGTGAGAATCTAGGCCGTAATCCTGACTGAAGAGTTGTAATGGCCAGTTATGTATTCATGTATGTAGGTAGTATATTGGCTCGTTAGAAGTAAGGCTTAAACCCTAGGTCAGACATCTCCAACGAAAATATTTCTTCGGAAACTTCCTCTCAGCAGATTTCTGGCAAAAACTCTGAGAGTGAAAAAGTTTCTCAAAAATCTGTCGTTCGGAGTCGACTTTAAACTGTAGGTCCCGCCACTCATGTATAAAATTAACACACTCGAAAAGCTAGGCCGTAAACCTGACTGAAGGGTTGTTATGGCCAATTACCCAGGAATATCATAAGCAAAGAGATGATGCTTGTCACCAAATCAAACTCAAAACATAATGGCAAGGAAGGCTTTGATAAACCATTTACCATTCCAAGGTTCATAAAATCTGGGTGATGTAAGCTTTAAAAGAGAGAATCTATCTATCTTTCACAGTTTACAGGCAATGCTGGAGAATGACAGAGGAAGTTAGTGGTAACTTAAGTTTACTGCATTTCATTATCTTGTGGAAGAGAGCAGATAATTAAGGTTACAAGTAATCCTCCAACTTCTAAACATAGTCCACATGTGCGAATTCTGGTCAAAGCAAATAACACTGTCTCATCCACTCTGCTTCATTGCAAACGAGCTAAGAGCCACGAGCTGTAGGTCCCGTCACTTGTGTATAAAATTACCACAACAAGATGCGTGGTAAGAGAAGTTAGGTTGTAATCCTGACTAAAGGGTTCTAATGACTAATTATGTTAAGTAAGGACTTCCATAGCTTAGATTATTTGTTTTTAAAAATTACGTAAAAATTGGCCCCTACAATATTGGGACCCTGAATAATATTTATATTTCCAGCCAACTGGCCTACGTTGTCACTTTTATCGAAGTCGAGAGCGCATTTTCTTTTTGTTTATGCCTCAGTACGTCTGGTACTTAGGCAAGAAATAAAAAGTTTCATCTTTCCCATAAAGGCAGTATGAATGTAACACTTGTGATCCTTTAAAAAAAGTAGGGGAAATCCCCTACAACTTTTAACATCTTCCTCATATCCCTGTTAAGAAATATTGGCACAAAATCTGAAAATATTTTTCATACGAAAAACAAAACAAAAAAAAAATATCGAAAAACAAAAATATTTCAAACGCCGAACAACTGCACATGAATCACATACCAAAACAAATAGTCATCGGCAAGGAAAATAAAGCCATGTGTAACCGAATTCCAAATACTCGTAACACACATACGGATACTATTAAGACGGACCCCATGAAACAAGCATTCGCAGACACACATATTCATAGACAGACTTATGGACGGACGTACAAACACATTTAGACAGACATTAAGACATTTAAAAACGACCCACAAACCCACCGGCTGTGTATGGAAGGCAAAACACATCCATTGAAACATTCGTTTTTACTGAGGCAGACGCAAATGGCCAGAAAAAAAATTGTAAAGTTTTGCGAACAACAACAATAGCAACAAAAAAGAAAAGAATACAAAAAAAATTCAAAAACTCACAGTCAATCCACCAACTCTAGTCAGCCCGACAGTCAGTTGGCGGCGGGCTTGTTTGCGAACAGCCAACACGAGACATTATTTGAACACAGAGAGAAAAATTATGGATTTTCGAAAAAAAAATTTATTATCAGCGATAAAGCTAATTTCTCACCAGCAAGATTGTCGCATCTGGGGCTTAGAGAACCCAGAAGTGATTGGGAAAAAGCTATTACATGTGGTGAAGCCGACTGTTTTGCATTACAAGCTAGATATATCATTGGACCACCGCCGCTGTCAATTCAGAGTGCAATGGTAGTCTGATAGTGTACAGGAAAAATCAAGGCAATCGATATCGAATCGCTCACAAGAACTCGTCCTTTGGCAGACCATATTTTGGCGGATTTTGCGTCGTGATATGACCTTCCATCCGTGAATAATTCAACTGGCACAAGAACTGAAGTTAAACGACGTAAGACAACGTTGCTGAATTTACCGTTGGCAAATGAGCATTGAAAAATCAGTGGGTACGTGAACAAACAAAATTGTCGAATTGTCAATGTTTGGTCTGGAGATGGCGGTGTCATCGCCCAATATTTCTTTGGAAACGACAACAGTCGACGTTTCTTACCCCACAGTTGATGTCACATTGGACATTCTGCACGATCGTTTTAAGGGCTTGGTCATGTCACGTATAATAATACTAACTTGTCACCGAGAACACGCGATTTGACATTGTTAGACTTTTTCATGTACGGTCGGGCGTTGCTTTGGATCGGAGATAAAGCCGACAAAGTCAACTTTTTTTCATATAAGCAAAAAAATTTTCTATATAAATCGGTCAAAATAGAAGAAAAATTGGTGGGGCAATAGGAATAAATGGACTGGATAGCCATTGTATCAAGGATTCCAAAACAGTTGACGTTACAGTTGAGCATTATTTGGGGTTGGAGATATAGCCCACGGAGCAAACTTTTTCATATGAGCAAATAAAAGTGGGCGAAACGACCCAAAAAAAGTGCAAGACATTGACCAAAAAAGGCAAATCTTCGACTAAAAAAATGAAAATAATCGACCAAAAATATCCAAGTTATCGAGAAAAAATGCTAGTCATCGACCAAAAAAATCCAAGTCATCAAGCAAGAAACTGCAAGTCATTGACAGAAAAATGCAAGTGATTGAAAAAATATGCAAGCCATCGACAAAAAAATCCAAGTCATAGACCAAAAAAATGCAAGTCATCGACCAAAAATACCCAAGTTATCGAGCAAAAATGCTAGTCATAGATCAAGAAAATGCAAGTCATCTATCAAAAAATTTCATATCATCAACAAAAAAATGCAAGTCATCGATCAAAAAATGCGACTCATTTACCAAAGAAATATAACATGCGAAAAATACATTTTATTGTACCATTAAGTGCATATTAACTCAATGAGAATTATTCAAACTTTTAAGTCCATTTCAGCACAATTTCATTTTTAATCGTATTTACATACAACACTTTTTCGTTGGTCATTTGAAGAAAACAATTAGCTTCGCAGCTTATATCTCCTGCCCTAAGTAAGGCACGAACGTAACGAAAATTGTTTTAGAATCCTTGATACCATGGCTATCAAGCCCCCCCCCTGGGTCCATTTCCACCACAATTCGCTTTTTATACGATTTTGCCTGATTTATATAGAGCACTTTTTTTTTCCTAATTTAGAATATAAGTTTGCTTCATCGCCTAAATCTCCGATCCCAAGAAATCCTTGATACCATTGCATTCCGGTCCTCTAGGTCTATGCAACTCACAATTTTATTTTTTATACGATTTTTTCCGATTTATTTAGAGGACCTTTTTTTTGCTCATTTGAAAAAAGTTTGTTTCATTGCCCATATCTCCGCTTTCAAGTAATGGCCGACCGTAATGAAAACTATTTTAGGATTCAGTCATAAGCCTTTTTTACTTCAATTTAACGAATACTACATTGAAATTTCTTTCAGTGTACATGTCTGAGAGATTATGTTCAATTGTTTAAATGTTTATCGTTTTAAGCACGTGTTTGCCATCATGTAAAGCCCTCACATACCCATTCTTATACTCCCGGTAAGCTCTTATACGAACTCCTAAATAACACATAAAGACTTTGTTGTTGTTGTTGTTATTAAATTTAATTTTTTTTATTATTTTATTTTTAAACGAGAGTGTGTGTAAGTATGCACACTCAGGCTGAGTGCAACACAATTGCAAATGTTGGCGAGCAGAAAAAAAACTTTAAATGCAGCTGTAAATTAAAATATTCTGTCAAATACGCAAGAAAGCTTTGGCAAAATGTGGACAAATGTTACAAAAAACAACAACAACAACAGCAACAACAACTAAACAATTGAACTGAGAAACGAAGAAATATTAATTCGAGTTTGGAGCAAAAAGAACAAAAAGGAAACCTATTTAAACGAACACATTAGAGTATGGGAGGGCTATGCAAAGGGAAAACAATTATACAGTCTGTGTATGGAAGTGTGATAATGTTAGGATTAGGAGTCAGGGCTAGGAAATCAAATAGTGAACTAAGTTGGAATTGTTGGGTCTTTTTTGTTTTCTCAAAGTTGGTTGTGAGTTTAATAACAACGTGTGTGCTGTACTCATTTTAGTAGCCACATTGATTATTTGAGAAACACTTACGAGATATTGTTCAGAAATTTGTTAATCGTATGTCTACTTTTGCAGGCCAGTATAGGTTATAATGATAATAACCTCAGGTTGGCTTGAAAGTCTATAAATATCAACTTATAGCAGCATTAGCTCCTTATTAAATATAAATCGAGATTTTGTGTGTATATATTCCGTACCCTGCTAGGTTAGGTTAGGTTAGAGGACGTGTACTTATCAATAAAGACAAGTACAGTACCCGGAGGTCGAATTGACCCATTGTACAACGCCTTTATATAGGGAAGCATATAGAGGTACTTGTACTCTTTAAAATCGGCAAAAAGTTCGTAAATGAATTTAGGTCGTGCGCCCGTAATTCAGAAATTTCTGAAATTTTTGAATCGTATGTATGTGGGCTAGTATAAATTATAATGATAATAAGCTCAGGTCAGCTTGAAAGTTCAGAAACCTCAACTGCAGTAAGTAAAAATAACTGTTTTCTTAAATTTTAATCCATACACCATTCGAGACTTTGTGTGTACATATTCCGTACCCTGCCTGTATTCTCTCAAATCGTTAAAAAGTTCGTAAATGAATTTAAGTTGTTCGCTCGTAGTTCAGAAATTTCTGAAATTTTGTAATCATATGTATACTTTTGTGGACCAGTATATATTATAATGATAATAAGCTCAGGTCAGCTTGAAAGTTCAGAAACCTCAACTGCATTGAGTAAAAATAACTCTTTTGTTAACGTTAAATCCACACACCATTCGAGACTTCGTCTGTATACATTCTATACCCTGCCTGTACTCTCTCTAAAATCAGCAAAAGTTCGTAAATAAATTTCAGTCGTTCGCCCGCAGTTCAGAAATTTCTGAAATTGTTTAATCGTATGTATGCGGGCTAGTATAGATTATAATGATAATAAGCTCAGATCGGCTTAAAAGTCCAGAAACCTCAACTGCAGTAAGTAAAAATAACTGTTTTCTTAAATTTTAAATCCATACACCATTCGAGACATTGTGTGTATATATTCCGTACCCTGCCTGTATTCTCTCAAATCGGCAAAAGTTCGTAAATGAATTTAAGTCGTTCGCCGCGCAGTTCAGAAGTTTCTGAAATTTTTTAATCGTATGTATACTTTTGTGGGCCAGTATAGATTATAATAATAGTAAGCTCAGGTCAGCTTGAAAGTCCAGAAACCTCTACTGCATTGAGTAAAAATAACTCTTTTATTAACGTTAAATCCATACACCATTCGAGACTTTGTCTGTATATATTCTATACCCTGCCTGTACTCTCTCTAAAATCAGCAAAAGTTCGTAAATAAATTTCAGTCGTTCGCCCGCAGTTCAGAAATTTCTGAAATTTTTAATCGTATGTATACTTTTGTGGACCAGTATATATTATAATGATAATAAATTCAGGTCGGGTTAAAAGTCCAGAAACCTCATTGAGTAAAAATAACTGTTTTCTTAAATTTAAATCCATACACCATTCGAGACTTTGTGTGTATACATTCCGTACCCTGCTTGTACGCTCTCTCAAATCAGCAAAAAGTTCGTAAATGAATTTAAGTTGTTCGCCCGCAATTCCCTTTGAGATTTTCACAGTTCAACAAATTTGCAAAATACGAGAGAAGAGAGTATGTAATCAAGTTTTCCAGAGAGAGAAAAACAAAAAAACCTAGCGACCTACCGAACGAACAAACGAACAAATTGAAACGAAACAAAACGAAAAAAA
Source organism: Sarcophaga subvicina (assembly GCA_936449025.2). Taxonomy (NCBI): domain Eukaryota; kingdom Metazoa; phylum Arthropoda; class Insecta; order Diptera; family Sarcophagidae; genus Sarcophaga; species Sarcophaga subvicina. Next base: position 31,269,659 of record OW388084.2, read on the forward strand.
GTCAACAAAATTTTTCATTGTTTAGGTATTGCATTAGATTTTCGCACTCCAGTAACTTGGTGAATACTTAGACCCCCACAAACGACTTTAGAACCCAAAACAGTAACACTCGCACAAAAAGAAAAATATGTTGTCACTCAACTTATTGGCTGACTGTTGTTCTTTTTAGTTCTGTTGCTGTTCTGTGAAATTTTTTGTTGTTGAGATTTTAAGTTCGATTTTTTGATTCTAAGTTTTGTTTTGTTGGCTCTTTTCCGTTTGAATTTTATCTCGGATTTGTATCGTTTGTAATGTTAATGACAGCAACAACAATAACAACAACAAACAACAATTATAATCGAAATCTTGAATCTTTTTTGTGGATGTTGGTGTGTTTATCTTTTCGTTCAGCGAAAATTATTTGAAAAAAAAGGCGATTCAATGCAAATGTTACGAAGCTAGCAAATAACAGCGTACAGTGGTCAAGCCGGAGCATCGAGGTCTTTCGCTAAATCTCTTGTTCACGTATTAGACGGATGCTAACAAATAGTAGACATAAATAAATTCCTACCTCCTCTATATAGGTCCAACAGATGTCATTACTTGGGCATACAGTTAAACCGACTATGCAGTGCCACAAACGACAGTTTGATATCATGTTTACATACATAATTGGTCATTATAACCTTTCAGTTAAGATTACGAGCTAGCTTCCCACACCACTTATGTTGTGCGTTAATTTTTAGATATGTGTGGCGGGACCTACGGTCGACACCGAACGACAGATTTTTTAGAAACTTTTCATGGCAATTTTATTTTACTTTCAGAGTTTTTGCCAGAGGAAGTCATTATGTTCGTATTTCGTTTTGTTGGATATCTCTGAGCTGGGGTTTGAACCGTGGTCTAACGTCTAATAAGCCAACACTCTACCTACTAGACTCCGGCGACTTCAAGTAATCTTTATTATTATTATCGTGTAAAGGTACTAAAGTACTGCGTACCAAACAACCTATTATACTGTCCTTTACTTATGTAGAGTTTCTATATAAGGCCTCTACTAAATCTATTGCCCTTACGTACTTTAGAATGTTGTACGATGGATAACTTCCTTCTGCAATGCACTAACCGCCACCCTGTTTCTAAGTATGTATTCCGGAGATTTGTTTTCCTCATCACACAATCCGTAAATTGGCCTCGAATCGATTTCTATTCTGTACAAATATTCTATGAGTCTACAGTGCCTGATGAGAAGATTTGTAACTATTTTCAAGCTTTTCCTAGATAGTTTGATGTAAGACTCAAATCTCTTTCACAGTAGCTAGCCCCGCTAAAGTTTAGATTGTTTCAGTCCCGTCTGGATGGAGAAGTCTTCATCTCTTTTTCCCCTAGACCCATCAACTTTGTGAAAGCTCTTCTCCTGGCAAGCTCATCTGTACGTTCATTACCGCGAATTGTTTCACGGCTTAGAAGCCAGCAAAAAAAACTTTACTTCATAGGCGCTAAGTGCTCAGACTATGGTCTGACTTTTAGGTAGTGTTTTTATTACCTTTACTTATAGTAGAAACCTTAATCCATTACCTAGAGAGGTCATTATATATTCTCTCGAAATATGCATTGACAATGAGGACCGATGCAATAACACAATCCTTAGGTTAGGTTAGGTTAGCGGCTAGCTTGTTGTTTACAGGCAAGTTCACTCGGTGACCCAAATGCCCCATAGTGTTGTACAGTATAAGGTAAGCCTCTTTGTCATCATTCGTTAGGGATGGGTTTGAACCACTCCAAGCTTCAGATGAAACCGGCCTGATCTCTTGGTGACATGTTCGCCTCCCATTCACAGATCTTCAAACGTTCTGTCACCCAAGTACCGATGACGTCTGTTCTGAAATGCATGGCACTCGCATAGAAGGTTTTGCACCGATTCCGTTTCCTTCATATCATAGGAGCTTTTGTAGTATTCCTGGTGGGGCAGATCGAGCCTGTCTGCGTGAAACTGCCGATAGTGTAGTGTCTCGTTAGAATTCCTGTTAGAATGCAACCGTTCTCCTGTACTCAGGTAGTTCTCTAGTTCTCACACTATCCACTGCAATGGACACAATCTTTAGACGAATTTTAATTGGACCAGGCTGTGGTTAACTCAATTAACCATGCGGTATGAAATAGATGGATAAACATAACTATAAGAGACCAGATCCCATTAGCAAGAGATATTTTCATAAACTTGAAATATCATCACTGACAGCTAAAAGGCAAACAGGGCAATAGCATCCAGGGGTTTGGAACTGTCTTGGAATGTAAGAGGGTAATTAAAAATTGTTCCTGATATGTTGCAATATGCATTATATGAGGGCTAGTAGTCAAGGGGCGATTAAAAATGAGGGAGTGAATGTCCTGTCTAATACAGCCTGAGTATTACACAAGGTAAGCTTGGATAACCCAAGGCCTATCAATGCCTTGGAAACCAAGCTAAAGAAGTGGCGGAAACGTTTCATTGACTATTGCGAGAGAATGACACAAGATGGAGAACTTACAAAGATACTTTGGGGAATTCCAGATGAGTGAAAAATTATGGGTATTTTAAGGCTGAATAGGGTGACCCGAATACAGTTGCAAGTGTACTTCGAGGACACTTCGTCTTATATGTACATAAGCGCTGTATTTGCATGATAAAAAATTATGAACAGAGCACTTGTATTATATAATTGCCCAGCTTACGCAAATTCGAAATTCCAATATTTTAGGAACCTTATGCTGTACACGACATAATTCATCTCAGAGGAGTAGGCTGGAAGAATCTAAGGAAACTGTGACCTTAATGGTGAGTGTAATACAAGTCTACTTGAGGGGTGTGCCCTTCAATCTACCTAACTTCCTACCATAAGCAGTCAAATCAAAGGGAGCCAGGAGTTGCATGGGCTCTTTACATCGTATATGTCTATACAACACCCGCCTCTACTGGCTTGCGAGCCACTGTGGCATAGCGGATGTGTCACTAAGGGATCTGTTCTGTTTCATCCGGAGCTGGTTCAAACCCACCACTAACGGATCATGTCAAGGGGGCTTACCTCGCACTGGGTAACACAATGGGCCATATGGCCCGAGTTAACTTGCCTGTGAACGGCAAGCTGCCCGCTAACCTAACCTACCATAAGACAAGAACATTTTTGCCTTATCGTGACATGGAATATTAAAAAGTTTGTAAATTACAAGAGAATTATGAACGATTTGCCCCAAATAAAATTGTTTAATCTTTGCTGACGTGAAACCACTGTGCAACAGTTTTTTTTTACAACAACACAAATAAAAATTGAAACATAAATAACTGTTGATCGCACATAATGGCAAGAGGCACGCGACGCCTATTCAGCAAAACATTGCAACTCTGTATTGTTGCAAATAGGGTTTCCTACTGTATGCCCCGACAACTAAAGACACTCGTTTTCACTTACTCTGTATGCGATATACATATGTATTCGAGTAGGAAAGTGTGTGTATGCCTTATTGGAAGTATCGTAAGTACTTGTAAGTGTGTGAGTGTGTATATTGTATATGTGTGTGGGTTGACAATTGATTTGACATTTTGCTTAATGTATTAATACACATCTAATCTTTGTTGTTGCGGCCTTTTGCCGTTATTGTTATGGCTGTTATTAATATTGTTGTATGATTTTTTGTTGTTGTTATTGTTATTGTATTTTTCAATTGAATAGGCCCGCTGATTAGTTGGTATTTGGTGTAAGAGTGTTTGTGTGTATGTGTGAGTATTTTCGTGAGTGTTTATTGTTTGTTTCGTTTTCATTTGCAAAAAATCTAGTTTAGAATTGTTTTTTCATGGGTTTTTTTGTTTTTGTTTTTGTTTTTCGAACATTTTAAACACGTGTATAATTTATTTGATTATGACTAATGATTCTGAAAAAACGAAAATCGAAAATAGAAAAATCAGAGGAAAAAAAAACAGAGAAAAACTAAAAAATAAAATTCCTTTTTATCACAGAGGTGGAACACACCAATCAGTCGTCGTTCGTCGTCCGTCGTTTCTGTTTTGGCTGGTTGTGTTGCATTTTTTTGTTTGTTTGTTTTTTTGCGAAAATTAATCGCAACTGACAGAACATGCGTGTTTCTTCTGTTAAAGTTCAGTTGTAAAATCACAAACAAATATACACACATATGCACACTTAAATCGCCTATTGTGAGGGCACAGATGTATACAAGTCAGACCACGTAATATTCACAATATTAACCACCTTTGGTTATAAATGATATTCAAATATTTTAAATCATTTTGAAATCTCTGCGGATGCATTTATGCGGCAAATTTGTTTTATTATGTGCCAAATTAATAGTCTTTCAGTGTGTTATTTGGGTAAATGGGACTGTTGTTGTAAATATTTTCATTTGCAAACCGTTTGATAAGCTGGCACTGAATGGGTCATACAGATTAGCTAACCAGGTGGAGATTTTTGCTATTGAAAAAGCTGCACTGCACGTATGATTGAAACTCAGGAACCTACCTCCTTCGAACTTGATCGCATGTGTGGACAGTCAAACGGCAATCGAAGTGCTGGGATCCCAGCTCGTCAAATCAAAGGATATCGGGAGTTGCATAGATTCTCTACACCGTATACGTTGACACAACATCCGGCTGTATTGGATTCCGGGCTACTGTACTACATAGAAGCAAACGAAAAGGTGGACAAACTAGCACGGAAGGGATCGGAAATATCCCAGGCAGAGATAGAAGGGATATTAAAGAAGGGATTTTAAATTGAAAAAGCAGCATGGATTTCAACAATCCATAGGTGTTTCAACATACCTGGTTACCGAATTTAAAACTGCTGTATCCAGCAATGGACAGCCGGAATATCAAGGAACTAGTTAAGTTAGACAAGAGTAGGGTTCGCACTCTACCAGGAATTCTAACGAAACTCTGCGCTATAAGCAGTTCCGCTGACATTCTCGGGCTGCCCCACCACGATTACTGCAGAAGCTGCTGTGGACAGCGGGTGAACCAGTGAACGACTTGAGTTCGACAAGAGAACGTTTTGCATTAAAACACGAATTCTAAAGAGATACTGCGCCATAGGCAGTTTCGCTGACAAGATCGGTCTGCTCCACCAGGATTTCGGCAGAAGCTGTCAGGATGTGTAAGAAGAGGATTACGGCCTAGCTTCTCACACCACTTATGTTATGTGGGTTAATTTTGTACATGAGAGGCGGAACCTACAGCTTAAAGTCGACTCCGAACGATAGATTTTGGAGAAACTTTTTCATGGCAATTTTATTTACTGCCACAGATTTAGTCAGAAGACTGCTGAGACGAAGTCGCCTAAAGAAATATTTGTTTCATACTTCTCGTCTAATAAGCCAACACACTACGTACTAAACTACTACGACTTTTCAAGGGCAACCGACTTTAAAAAACTCGGTACGTACATTTTATTTCATTGCTGTTGTTTTCACTTCTCTCCTATTTTGCTCCTTATTTCCTACTGAGAGGAAGTCGCCGTAGAAATATTTTTCGCATTTCGTTTTGTTGAATATCTCAAACCTGAGGTTTGAACCGTGGCTTCACGTCTACTAGACCACGGCGATATATTTCAATACAACATTTAATTCTAGTAGAGGCAATTATCAATTACCTGTGGTGTCACCACAGTTCAAGTGAGCTTTTGGTATCAGAGCTATCACTGCAACCTACCTATCTAATTATTGAATATGTATATTGACCCATTTAATTAGATGTGACGTTTACTTATTTCAATTCAATTTTAGTTTTTTCTATGGCCTGCAGCCACTGTAACACCTAGACTGAGCATAAGGCTCTATTAGCTGGTGAGAAGCTGAACTAATTTTTTGAAAAACTTTTGTGTAATCGTAGGAAAATTTAATTGAGTGCCTAGAAGTAAAGGGTCCGCCAAATAACTTTTTTTTAAATGCTTTAAAAAAAAACTACTGAATATTTTCTCAAATTTCTTTTTTATTTGAAAGTACAATTATTCCCATTAATAATGGAAAATAATTTCATTCAAATGGGTAGCCTACACCAGAAGATGCCGATTTTGGCAAAAAAAAAACATCTTTTCAGATGAAGCTCATTTTGATCTTGGCGGGTATGTAAACAAGCAAAATTGTTGCATTTGGGGCACAGAAAACCCGCACGCATACATTGAAAAGCCGACACACCCAAAACGAGTCACTGTTTGGTGCGGATTTTGGTCCAGAGGCATAATTGGGCCATTTTTCTTCGAAAATGAGCAAGGAGTGGCCGTTACAGTCAATGACGATCGTTATCGGGCCATGTTGAACAAATTTTTGTTCACAAAAATTGAAGAGGAAGATATTGGCAACATTTGGTTTCAACAGGGCGGCGCTACGTGCCACACAGCCGAAACTACACTCGATGTTTTGCGCCCTGTTTTTGAAGATCGCATTATCAGCCGCAGAGCTGATGTGGTTTGGCCACCTCGAAGCTGCGATTTGACACCGTTGGACTATTATTTGTGGGTGCCGTCAAAGCTAAGTGTTACGCCGACAAGCCAGAGACAATTGACGTTTTAAAGGACAATATTCGTGAAGCCATTGGTGAAATACAGCTGCACACAATCGAAGATAATGTGCTTAAAAATTGGACCGATCGTGTAGGCTACTGCATGGCCAGCCATGGCAGCTATTTGAATGAAATTATTTTCCATTATTAACCGGAAGGATTGTACTTTCAAATAAAAAAAGAAATTTGAGAAAATATTCAGTAGTTTTGTTTTTAAAGAATTTTCAAAAAAAAAAAATTATTTGGCGGACCCTTTAGTAGCAGGATTTGAACATAGGCTGCTTAAATCCATACTATTCTTAGTAATGGACAAAAATTATGGCAAGAAAAATGAGTATAAAATGTCTCGGTACTTATTAGTTTTTATAGAGGTCTGTCACCTCTATGGCCTCATCAATGGATGGGTCAGGGAGGAAGAGCAGAGGCGTTGGGGGAACGGATCGGGTTGTTTTAATCTCTAGATGTCTATGGCCTGTTGTGGACAATAGGAGAACAGGTTGGCTGCTGGGCTTGGATAGGGCCAGCTTAAGGTTGGTTGTCGGTTTTATCACAGGGCATTGCGAGATTAGGTCGCTGACGGGGATCTGGTACAGATCCCAGCCGGACTGTTGCAGGGCATGTTGCGATGAGGAGGAGTTGGAGACTATCGAACACCTCCTCTGTAACTGCCCAGCCCTTGGTAGAATGAGGTTGAGGACCCTTGGCAGGACCTTCTTTGAGAGTTTGAATTCCGTGTTGAGAGCCGACATCAAGGCTCTCCACAGATTCATTAGTGACAGAGGCTGATTGAGAGACGCTAGGGCTTCATTAGTGTAGTCGTGCCCTCCCCTTTTTGTTGTGTCTTATCTGTGTAATTCCTCCACTTCCGGTTCTCCCCTTTCCTGCATCTTCTCCTTTTTAATCCCTCTATTATCCTTCGCTCTGTAAGGACGTTGTACAATGGATCAATTCGATCTCCGGGTACTGTACTTGTCTTTATTGACAAGTACACGTCCTCTAACCTATCCTAACCTATAGTTTTTATCGATTAGCAACCAGATTTGTGTTTCCATTTAATTTTATTTGAAATTAATACAATATTAAGTACATAATCCATGGAAAATATTAATTTTTTAAACGCAAATGTTCGTTTCGTTATTTGCGAATACATATTATAACTTAAAACATATGTTTTTTTTTAAATTAATATAAACAGTAACATAACATATCTTATTACCAATTAGTTTAAGTAAGTGATGAAATGTTGTATTTTTCTCAAAAACTATTTCCAATACCGTAGTTTACTTAGTTACACGACAGACGACAGCCTTTGAAATCGACTGTACTTAACAAGCGAATGAATGAATCATTTCGCTTGGATTTAAATTTTTAGAAGAAAAATAATATTTTAGTCCACACGAGTAGATGATAAAAGCTTAACTCGTAATGAAAAACAATAACAATAACAATAAAACAAAAATAATAAATAAATTCTAATTAAATAAACAAAAGTCAAAGCCAAGTCATATACTAAGTGACTCAATTTCAATATTTTCTTTCAAGCAACTGGCAGTGGCAAAAGGCGATCTATTAGGACCCTAATACGGTGTTCATATATGCAGCTTTGTTGCGTAAATCACAATAAACACCATTATTGAGGTCAATATTTCATATAAAGTTTCAATTAATTATTGCGCAATAAATACGCAAATTTTTATAATATTGAGTAAAATTTAAAATGCAGCACTGTCATAAGTGTGTTTTGTGAGCATATTACAATTAACCGAACACTTTCTGTTGATATTTGACAACTTAAATGTAAACAACGACAAAAAAAAAACAATGGTGTTGAAACAACCAGCAGTTTTGTTTACCAGCTGTCACATGTACATATATTAAATAAGCAGCTGAACGGCGTATATTATTATGTCTGAACACTTAAAATATTGTACTCAATAAAGCGAATATTGACTCAATAAAAGTGCATATCTGAACATAGTATAAACTGTTATTATAATCTTAGGCTTTGAGGTGGAACAGAGGCTATTAAACAACATGTCCTAACTTGAAGAAAAGGTAAACACTTATCGCATATATATGAGTAGTAAGAGGGAATTTCAATAGATTTTGCGGGCCAACACATACTCCAAGCATTTGTTCTTCAAGTTAGAAATGACCCAAGCGAAGTATAATTCCTGGTAGCGGCTTATACATTGCTTAGCTAGTATTAGAGCTGGCCGCACCAGCCCAGTATGGGATGTAACAGGTTATACTCTTGGTTAGCTTAAAATTAAAGATTTTCGTTATCCCTCTCATAATTCGTTTACGATGACATAATTTAAGAGTCAACAAGAGGCAAGAAAAGTTGGAAGTGTCTTGTCTAGAGTAACCTGATACGCTATTGTCAAGAGAAGGCGCATTACATTCCGTAGTATGCCATATTTTTTAAAGATACTAGTGCAGGAATAGTCTTTAGGAACAGCACAATCTCTTAAGGAAATGCCTGGACATCTAATTGCAAGTGGAAAGCCCTCCTTTGGCAAACAAAGTGCCTAAACGCTTTGGTGGTGAATTTATAAAATTAAATGACAACAATCCCTTTCAAATAACTGCAATTACACGTTTCGTTATTGCCTAGCCTAGTCACATATCCTTATGCCTATTATGCCTGGACCCAGGTTGGAGCAAATGTCCTTAAAACACTTTACCATATCGATCTATTTTAATTAAGAGGAGGCTTAGTTTAGCTCTCACTTTTTGTATTCCGATTTTCAGTGCCCCGAAAAACAATGAATTTCTCAGGTATACCTTGTGTGGTTCCATAGCTACACTCAGCCACAAAAGTATACATACGGATAACAAATTTCAGAAATTTTTTAACTAATCCGTTTTCGTTGAAAATCTTTATAATTGTCTGACATCTTTCTTCGATTTTAAGACGGTCTTTTGCATTGGTTCAGTAATTTGTGAAATTTGTAAATTGGATGCATACCTTTGTGGGCCTGTGCAGGGCCACAATTTTAATTTTTAACCAATGCAAAAGACCGTCTTAACATCAAGGAAACTATAAAGATTTTCAACGAAAACGGATTGGTTAAAAAATTTCTGATATTTTTTAACCGTATGTATACTTTAGTAACTGTGTGTACATAAGCTAGATTATTTTCCCCTTCATTTCTGACCTGGCGACTAGGGATCCAAATAATAAGCATCGAAATTTTGCCGGGAAAAGTGTTATAAATATGCTCCTGGTTCCTACCATTCTAATTTCATACAAATTTATGCTTGCCAGCCAACATTTCTTTGATTGTACGAATCTTAACCTAAAAAACCGTATAATTGTCTGTTTGGCGGAACCATTCCCTGTTTTCTGATTCTGCAAATATAGACACCCTGTCTAATCCCACAACCACGTTTAGAGCTGCCTCTGTTGCAACTAGTCCACATGGGCATCTCTATAAATATTCCGTTTGGCCAGGATTGTTAATGTTATGTAACAGCAATTGTCGTCCTGTCTTGCAGTACCGCGTTTGTTGAGTCTAACTGCAGAATTTTAATGTGGCCAATTAATTCATGTGGAACTTCTTTGCATTGTAGGGTATATTTCAGATTGATTGATGATGAAACAATAAGACAATGCAGGTTAGGTAGGTTAGGTTAGAGGACGTGTACTTGTCAATTAAGACAAGTACAGTACCCGGAGGTCGAATTGACCCATTGCACAACGTCCTAGTTTCTTACGCCACTTATGTTGTGTGTGTTAAATTTATACATGAGTGGTGGGACCGACAGTTTAAAGTCGACTCCGAACGACAGATTTTTATTTGTTGAGAAACTTTTCATGGCAATTTTTATTTACTCTCAGAGTTTTTGCCAGAAATCTACTGAGTGTAAGTCGCCGAAAAAATACTTTTTGTATTTTGTCTTTGATGCCTGGCCTGGGGCTCGAACCGAGGCTTGTGCGTCTAATAAGCCAACACACTACCTACTAGACTACGGCGACTTCAGGACAATGCAACGATAAGGATAAAAAATTATGGAAATGGGAATTCAATCGATTGTTGCCCCACAACACATAGACTATTTACATGACCCAGCGGCATTATTTGAAACCGGCTTGATTGTTTCAAAGGACTGCAGTGAGTGAACATCACACCACTGCGACAGACAACACCATTGGTAGCAATGTAGCAGGATTCAATCTCAGATGGACTGTTTATATAGCAGTGGCGTAATCAAAAGCAGGCTTGATCGTTTCAAAAGCTTGCTGTGAATGAACACGACAGTGATGCGTGAATTATGGATACTAACACCATAGACAGCGGTGTGAGACATTGACAGTTTCTCCACATACAGGGAGATTTCCCTTCTTGGAAAATTTGATTAATTAGTTTCGACGACCGAGACTGTCATGGTAAAAAATTATTAATTAGGAATTACACTATTGCTGGGCTAGAAGTTATATTGGCTTCAAGCAAAGTCGATAGAGTATTGCGACTTCTTCTAGTGCCTTGTCGCCGTAGTCTAGTAGGTAGTATGTAGGCTTATTAGACGTAAAGCAGGGTTCCAGCCCCAGGAATGACATCAAGACAAAATACAAAAAGGCGGCGACTTCTGGCAAAAACTCTGAGTAAATAAAAAATTGCCATGAAAAGTTTCTCAAAAATCTGTCGTTCGGAGTCGACTTTAAACTGAAGGTCTCGCCACTTATGTATAAAATTAACACACACAACATAAGTGGTGTGAGAAACTAGGTCGTAGTACTGACTGAAGGGTTGTAATGACCAATTATGTATGTATATATGTTTATACACAGCAGTGTCGTAGTCTAGAGCTGGCATGATCGTTCCAAAAACTTGCTGTGAGTAAACACGACGGTGATGCGTGAATTAACGCTACTAACCCCAACGTCTGAAGTGTGAAACTTTCACAGTTTCTGCATTCAGAGAGATTTCCCTGCTTGAAGCATTTATTTACGACGATTATTTATTTAATTACGAAGATTATTTATTTAATTAAGACGATTATTTATTTAATTACGACTAGCAAGACTGATATGATAACAAATTTTCTATAAAGGATTTCACTATCGCTGCGCTAGCTTTAAGCAGGGTCGAGTTAGTAATTTATTTCTAGAGCCTTGTCATTCTTCAGAGTACGTATAACGTTATTGGTTTCGACTTCGTCCGGGCAGGTTGTAGAAGAAGTATATCCTGACTTTTGAAAGTTAAGAAGTTGACAGTATGTCGGAATAACAGTAGGATCTAGTGCGCCAATGACCGTACCACAGAAATATGCTTTTTTAGTGGGTATCACCATAGACGGGCGTTTCCTGTTGCATGCGATACAAATCCAGAGAGTGCCACACACTCTATTTAAACAAGCAATGGGACTGGTCTTGCAGCCTTGATTTTAGGACCCTTGCCTAAGCATCATTTTTAACACTCCCTTGCAAATATCTACTTAAGGCTTGTGATGGTTACAAAAGTAATGTGCTGGTAAAACTTTTACAGCTAACTATAGGGTGCCTTAGATGAAAACAAAGACTCTCCTTTTCAGTATTTAATACGAGTGTATTGACGTTTCGCATTAAATTAAATAAGTTGCAAACTAAATGAACATTTTAATGTATATTTTGCTTTTTTGTTGTTGTTGTTTTGCTTTGCAGTTATTGTTTATTTAAAAATTCAATATGTTCATCCGCAGTTAGGGATAAAATAATAGCGGCAAAGAAATTTTAATGCATGATTATGCCACATTACTTTTAGTATGAACAGAGTCAGTTTCTATTCAATAAGAAAGCATTAAACCTTGGACTTTCTGGGATTAATAGTGGATGTGCTATAATTATGATCTTTACTGTAAGATGAAATGCATATCCATAAGTATGTTTATAAGCAAAACTAAATAGAAAACAGAGGAAAGAACAAAAAGCACATACAAATCTATGCCACATTTGAACTTCCATTTAATTTGATCGATTCAGCTAATTGTAGAAACTATTTTGTAAACTTTTTTTTTTATACGAATAAGTCAGAATTAAATTTAAAAAAAAGTATTACATGGGAGAGAGAGAAAGATAAAGATAAAAAGAGGGAGAGAGAGAGAATGAGAATAAATGAATATCTTTATTCATAAGTTGCTAACTAAGTCCGTCTGTTCGTTGGGGGTATAAGTATACATCCAAGTCTGTTTATTCGTATTGTAAGTATGCCTAGCTATTTAGTGCCTGCCTATATACATGCATACATACGTAAGTATATGTAAGTACATACGTACGTACATATATTTTAGTAACAGAATAAGTTATCGAATTTGTCATCGTCTAGAGGCAATGGAGGAGGTAATATTTGTCGTCTGTTTATTTGAATGAATGATCCGAGGAGGTTTATTTTAAAAATTAAAAATTATTGATGATTATTATTTATGATTTTGTTGTTGTTGTTGTTGCTGTTGTTGTTGTTGTTGTTAGCTTTTGTTGTTGTTGCTTATTTTTAATTATAATTGTTATTATTTCTTAAATTGCAAATATGGTTTAAATAAATAAAAATAATAAGAAAAATAATACGACCATATGGTGCCACCATGATCATATCATCAATAAGAATGTATACTAAAAATCCAACAACAACAAAAACAATACAAATTAAATACAAAAGAAAAATATGAAAAGATATTGAATAATTTATACTTGAGTAATATTTTAATGGAAATCTTTCTAAAGGGGGTCAAGTTTACAGAAATTATGCAAAAATTTATTTCAATTTTCTTTCGAAAAAGGCCAATTATTAATAAACCACCTTTACGGGACTCAAATGGTAACTGGGCAAGAAGTGATGCAGAAAAATGTAGGCTATTTGTGAATCACCTGAAAACTGTTTTCACCCCTAACAAGTCTACCGAAATAATTAATTTACCAATTGTTGTTGCGAAGGCTCCCAGACCCATTAGGTTTAAGCTTCATGATATTGTGAATGCCATTAAAAATCTTAACCCGAGGAAAGCCCCAGGGATTGACAAAATAACCAACAAAATGCTATTGAATTTACCTAGCATAGCAGTAAAAGTTATTTTATTCATTATGAATGCTGTTATTCGACTAAGATATTACCCTACACAATGGAAAATTTCACTCATTACCATGATACCGAAGCCAGGTAAGGATCATACCAAGGTTGATGCATATAGACCGATAAGTCTCTTGCCTAACCTATCTAAATTATTTGAGAAGGTACTGATATGTAAGCTAGCACCTTTGTTGAATGAATGCGGTTGTATCCCTAATCACCAATTTGGGTTTAGGAGAAAACATAGTACCATTCAGCAAACCCATAGACTCGTTAATGTAATAAGGAATGCATTCGAGGAAAAAAAGTATTGTTCTGCACTCTTCATTGATGTCTCTCAAGCTTTCGATAAGGTGTGGCATGAAGGTCTTGTACTCAAATTGAAGCAAATATTCCCTGAAAATATATATGAAATATTGAAGAGCTATTTAAGTGATAGAAAATTTGTAATTAAACAAGGTAATTCTTTAAGTTCCCCTCAAAAAATTAACTCCGGTGTTCCTCAGGGTAGCATACTAGGTCCTGTTTTATACCTGATATTTACAGCTGACATGCCGATAAGTGAAAACATACATACTTCCACATTTGCTGACGACACTGCATTTTTAAGCGTTCATATGAACCCACAGATTGCATCGCAGTTCTTACAGGAACAAGTATCCCTACTGGAAGAATGGTTGAAGAAATGGAGGATAAAGGTTAACGAACAAAAATCCTACCACGTAACCTTTACATTGCGAAGAGAGACCTGCCCTGCTATATGCATTAATAATCAGACAATACCACAAAGCACTCATGTAAAGTACTTGGGTATGCACCTTGATCGTCGTTTAACATGGAAATTGCATATTGAGTCAAAACTGGCACAAATAAATATGAAAACTGCTCAAATAAATTGGTTAATTGGTCGAAATTCATCACTTAAATTAGATTGTAAACTCCTTATATACAAATCAATATTAAAACCCATTTGGTGTTATGGAGTACAGCTATGGGGTACTGCCTCAGCTTCAAACGTGGAGAAAATTCAGAGGCGCCAAAATAAAATTTTACGAATGATCACTGCCGCCCCTTGGTATATCAAAAACTCAAATATTCACAAAGATCTGGACGTCCCGCTGGTTAAAATGGAAATTACAAGATGTGCTGAAAAGTATTTAGATAACCTAGATGGCCACATAAACCCGTTAGTCCGTGGTATTTTACGTCACGCTGGCCATATTCGTTTGAAGAGAAAGGATACTCTTGCGCTCGGCCGAAGATGAGGGACATGATACTTTCTTTTTGAATTTTTTATTTATTATTATTATTATTGAATTTTATTTTTGAATATTTTATTTATTATTATTATTATTATTAAATTATTATTTTTGAATACTTTATTTTATTTGGCAATGGCTAAATAAATATATAATTTTTGTTTTGGTTTTAAGATTTTCATTTAGTTTTAAGATTTTCTTTGTAGTTTTAAGATTTGAATAATTATTGTTAGTTCATTATTAATGAAGATTCAATAAAAAAAATAAATGACAAAAAAAAAAAATTTCTTTCGAAGAAGAGTCATCTTTAGCTGGGAATTATTAATTTAGAAGACAATGAAATATAATTCGTAGGAGAGATTAAAAAACATAAGGTATTAAGAAGTTCTCACAACGAATCTCCTTTATTCTCGATTATTTGTCAATTGATTGAAGAGTTTTATTTGGATCGTGTGACGTATACGGCCCACTTTTTCGAGTGCCTTGTGGATTAAACTCAAATGTAGAATGACATATCTTTTCAAAGGATTTTCTCAAGATGTCATCTAAATTTGTGTGAAGATAAATTCGAATTTAAAAACTGAAGACGCAAACCCATACTATTAGCAGCGCCACTTTTTGCCTTTAATAGGGCAAAAATTGCTATTAACAGAGCACTGTTAACTGTTTAACAGTGGCAATAAGTAGATTAGTCTTATACTTATGATAAATCTTTTCAAAGGATTTTCTCAGGATGTGATTTAAATGTGTGTGAAGATAAATTCGAATTTAAAAACTGAAGACGCAAACCCATACTATTAGCAGCGCCACTTTTTGCCTTTTATAGGGCAAAAATTGCTATTAACAGAGCACTGTTAACTGTTTAACAGTGGCAATAAGTAGATTAGTCTTATGCTTATGATAAATCTTTCCATAGGATTTTCTCCGGATGTGATCTAAATGTGTGTGAAGATAAATTCGAATTTAAAAACCGAAGACGTAAACCCACACATTTAGCAGAGCCTCTTCCTGCTTTTATCAGGGCAAAATTTGCTATTAACAGTGCACTGTAAACTCTTTAACAGTGGCAATAAGTACATTAATCTTATACTTATGATAAATCTTTTCAAAGAATTTTCTCAGCATATAATCTAAATGCATGTGAAGCTAAATTCGAATTTAAAAACCGAAGACACAAACCCACACTTTTAGCAGAGCCCCCCTTTTTGCTTTTAACAGGACAAAATTTTCTATTAACAGTATACTGTTAACTACTTCTTCTTCTACTTTGCAGACTATTGACATAAAATTCAATTCTCATTATGATCATTATTATTTGTGAATCCCACTACCACGGTTCGAAAGAGGACCCTCTGGACTACCATTTGCATATAGGCGAGTAGGTGTACTATTTTCCATGTGTTCTAAAATGACCACTGTCCCTTCCAGAGAATTTTCATATGCTTCTGATCAAAAGTCAATTTTTTCAAAATTCATTTTCTAAAATCCCAAAATTATTTCAGCTATCCCACTACCACGGTTCGAAAGAGATCCCTCTATACTACCATGTGCACATAGTCGGGTAGGTCTATTTTCCATACATATATTCCAAAATGGCCACTGATCTTCTACGGAACTTTCAAGTAAAAGTTTCAAAGCCAATTTTCTCAATACCATATCATATTTATATGTGACTATATTGCTGATTATACTAAGAGGCCTTGAAACCTTCCTTTGAGTATGGTATGGTAGTCATGGACCTAGTCGGGAGTGTAGTAAGATGGGTCTGGCAGTAAATGAGGGCAAAACAAAGTATATGTTATCGACAAGTAGAGACGCGCGTCGTATTGGTTCTCAGACTACGGCCGATAACTATACTTTTGATACGGTCAAGGAATTCATCTATCTTTGCTCCGCCGTTACCACCAGTAATGATGCCAGTCTGGAGATCAAGCGTAGGATCACTCTTGCCAACAGGTGCTACTATGGTGCACACACATCCTACCCGTGCTTCTTTATGGCGCAGAGGCATGGACCCTATTAAGTACAGATGCAGCGGCCTTGAGAGTGTTCGAGAGAAAAGTACTGCGTAAGATCTTCGGTTCTGTACGAGATGGCGATGATTTCCGTATCCGATCCAACAGTGAGCTGTATGAGTTCCTCAACGACATAGACGTTGTACATCGTATTAATATCCAGCGGCTGCGCTGGCTCGGCCATGTCGTTCGAATGGAGGAGGATGCTCCGGCGAGACGGGTATTTGATGCGGGAATCTGCGGAAGTCGGCGAAGAGGACGACCTTGCATCCGTTGGAAGGACCAAATCGAGGAAGCCCTGTCATCGATTGGTGTGACCAACTGGCGTAGGCGCGCACAAAGCAGAGGCGCCTGGAAGGATGTGTTGCGGCAGGCCGAAATCCGTTAAACGGGTTGTTATGGCCAATTAAGTAAGTAAGTAAGTCATGGACCTAGTATATATGTGTATTAAAATTAGCGCCTAAACAAATGGGATTGTTCAGGTCAATATTGTTAAACAGGTCACAGTGCTACGTTAAGATTAAATTTTGTTCTGTTAAGAGAAAATTTTGCTCTGTTAACGGCAAATGCATCTTGAATTTCCAAATTCGAATTTTTCTTCACACACATGTGACCTAACCGTGTCAGCTTTCGACGTCTTATTTATAAATTAATTTTGTACCGATTTTTCCGGGAGAAGGCTGGAACCGCCATCAGGATATTTCATTTGCTTGTCCTTCTTTCGGATCGTGATTAAGCTATTTTGAAGAGGATTAGTCTATCGATTTTGATTCCTCGAATCTCGTCATTTGTTTAGGTTTCAGACGTCTTAGGGTTCTCCCGTCATCTATACGGACGTTGTAGCATCGTTTGTGAGAACAGGCGACGCCACTGAAAGTTGAGTATGCAAATTAGACCGTAAGAGGTTTGTATTACCCAGTGTAAGGTAAGCCCCTTGTCATGGTCCGTTAGGGGTGGGTTTGAATCATCCCGTGCTTTGGATTAAACTGGCCAGTTTCCTTAGTGGCACGTTCGCCACAATGGCCAGATCTTCAAATGTTCTGTCACCCAAAAACCGATGACGTCTGTCTTAAAGTGCAGGGTACTCACATAAAAGATGTTGTACCGATTCCGTTTCTTCTACTTCCTAGCAGCTTCAGCAGAAATCCTGGTAGGGCAGACCGAGATTGTCAGTGAAACTGCCAATAGCGTAGTGTTTCTGCAGATTTCCGGTTAGGGTGCGAACCGTTCGCTTGTCGTACACAAGACTTTCGATGGTATTTCTGCTGTCCACTGCTGGACACAGCAGTGCCAACCAGGTTTGGTGGACAACTTACGGTTTTTTGAATTCCATGCTACTTTTTATAATTTGAAAAAATATTATTGTAGGGGCACATATATTCCCCGGCTTGTCCGCCTTTTTCTTCTATGACACAGGGCGTTAAGTCCTTTACGAAATTGAATGTTTGGAATTCCTAGTTAAGAAAACGGAGGTCTTCATAATTCTAGGTCTTTCACGTTAAATCTCTTTGGACATTCCGAGTCCAGTGTTAAGTTTAAAACATCTTTCGGTGTTTCAAAAACTGGTCTGGATTTTTTCACCACTGAAGTATAACAACAACGCTTATAAAACAGGTTAATAACCTAAAAGCTAAGTCGCCGTAGTCTAGTAGGTAGTGTGTTGGTTTACTAGATATGAGAACACGATTCAAATCCCAGGTTAGGCATCTTAAACAGAACGAAATGCGAAAAAATATTGTTTCGGCGACTTCCCCTCAGCAGAATTCTGGCAAAAACTCTTAAATGAAATTGCTATGAAAAAGTGTTTCAAAAATCTGTCGTTTGGAGTGGACTTTAAACAAGCGGTTTAAGAAGCTAGGTTGTAATCCTGACTAAAGGCTTGTACTGACGAATCATGTATGTATCCTAAGAGCTATGCACCGAGATAAGATAGAGATGAGTTGATAATATGTTCTCCTATAATGTACTGCGCTGAAGATTATCTCTTAGCTTTATATAATGTGGATCGCACTTTATTCATCTATTTTCTCAATATTCGACTGATCAAATCTGTCATCGCCATGAACCTTCTCAGGCTAAATTGATTTCTAGGTTAAAAACGTCTCAAAAACTAAGAAATTTTCAAGACGTTAAATAAATATTCACTCATCAATATAAAACGAAACTGAATTATTTTGTTGTTGTTGTTGTTTATTTTGTACAAAATTAGTATCTGTGGTTAAAATTTAACACAAATTTATGAGTTTTTATTTTCTTTTTTAGTCTCAAAGCGCTGCTTGTACGTTTTAATCACTCAGTTTTCTTTGAAAATTTTCATCCCGTACGAGCGTATATTGATTCATTGACGTGAAGTGAAGTGAAGTGAAGTGTTTTAATTCTTTGTAAATTTGAACTTAAAATTTTTTAATTTATTTTTTAAATTCAATTTAATTTCTTTACGGAACACATTTTGCATTTAAATGAGAAAAATTCGGTGGTATTGTGTAGCATTACGTATTCAATTCAATTAAAAGCGTAAACTTATGTTATTTTTGGGGATTCGGGTTTTTTTGTCTCATCCACCACATTAATCGTCGAAAATCTACAAATTATTGACGAAATATTTATGAATCATTAAAATAATAAATTTTTTAATTTTTTAATATCAGTGTGTTAATAAATCGATTGAAAACAAAGCAAAAAAAAAATTTTTTTTTATTGATTCCAAGAAGATGTAGAAAGCAAAGCATATTGGTAAGTATGATTGTATTGTATGGTATTATGGTGATATATTTCCATGATTAATTGAATTCCTTAAAATATAGAAAAAAATTTATTCATCAAGTTTTTCGGGAATACAAACGTATCTTCTTTTTTCAAATATGAACCTCGTCATTGCTACAAGAGGCCTAACTTCTAAATAGAATGCTTGGAACATGTTTCTATCTTTTGCTGATGTTTTCACTGCGTCCAACTATCCCCACAGCTATTTTCTTCAGTGTTTGTCTGTTTTCTTCATGTAAAGGGTGTTTTTTATAGAGGTATAGAACTTTAAGTTGCAATAAAACAACGATGGATTATTCGATGGACATGAATTTTATTTATCCGAAAGATAATCTTGTGGCATTACATTTTAAATATGATTTCTGGCATATGACCGCCACGGCTGGCGCGGATGTAGTCCAATCTGGACGTCCAATTTTCGATGACTTTTTCCAACATTTGTGGCCGTATATCGGCAATAATACGGCGAATGTTGTCTTCCAAATGGTCAAGCGTTTGTGGCTTTACCGCATAGACCAATGACTTTACATAGCCCCACAGAAAGTAGTCTAGCGGTGTTAAATCACAAGATCTTGGAGGCCAATTCACAGGTCCAAAACGTGAAATTAGGCGGTCACCAAACGTGTCTTTCAATAAATCTATTGTGGCACGAGCTGTGTGACATGTTGCGCCGTCTTGTTGAAACCACATCTCCTGGACATCATGGTTATTCAATTCAGGAATGAAAAAGTTTGTAATCATGGCTCTATACCGATCACCATTGACTGTAACGTTCTCGCCACCATCGTTTTTGAAAAAGTACGGACCAATGATTCCACCAGCCCATAAAGCGCACCAAACAGTCAGTTTTTCTGGATGTAACGGTGTTTCCACATATACTTGAGGATTACCTTCACTCCAAATGCGGCAGTTTTGTTTGTTGACGTAGCCATTCAACCAGAAGTGCGCTTCATCGCTAAACAAAATTCGCTTATGAAAATCGGGAACAACGGTAATCTCGTTTTGGGCCCATTCGACGAATCTACGCCTTACTTGATGATGGTTTAGCTTCAAATCTTGCACGAGTTGGATTTTGTAAGCACGCAAACCAAGATCCTTCCGCAAAATCTTCCATAAAGTGGATGGACACAGATCCAATTCCTGTGCTCGATGGCGGATGGACTCATTCGGGTCTTCCTTAATGCTACGCTCTACAACAGCAATAGCTTCTTCTGTACGCACCGTACAGCGTCTCTGGGGATGCGAGTTATCAATAAGAGTAAACGTGGTGCGAAAACGTTCCATGTTTAATCGAATTAACTGCTCTGATGGACGATTTTGTCGACGATAAAATGGACGTAGTGCGCGATACGTTTTCCGCACAGAACCATTATTTTCGAAATAAAATTGCACTATTTGCAAGCGTTGTTCAGGCGTGAGTCTATTCATGATGAATTGCCAAACCAAACTGAGAATAAAACACTTGACAGCTGTTAAATCGGTCGCCATCTTGAAAAGTAATGCCAATTTAAAGTTCTATACCTCTATAAAAAACACCCTTTATAAATTAGGCGTCGACTTCTTATGTTCACTTGGGGATCCCAATCTGGTTATTATTAGTCTGCCTTCTAGGAGAGCGTGGCCAATTTAACAACGGTTTTCAATCGAAAGAATTTGTTGATCAGAATACAGGAAGCATTTTGCGTAGATATCAGTTCATGTAATATGATGTGCATTTTTCACACATCACAGGCGGCAACGTTTTAACTTTAGCAACCCTAAAAAAGGATGGATTTTATATTCGCACTAGAGATTGCAATTTTAACAGTTCGGAGTTAAGATGTTGATTTGCAAATAGTTTTTTTCTGGTGTCCAAATATTGGTCGTGCCTTCAAGACACTCATTTTCAAGCTTGAGAACTTTACGTTTTGCAAGTCTGCCTCTTGATTCGAATGGCTGTAGGCGACCCATTGCTTTCATGACCATTTTTCTCGATTCTGTTAAACTCTAAACAGAGTTCTATTAACTTTAACCATGGTTCTGTTAAAGTTTTTGGCTTCTTCATACCCTTTGCGCAACATAGCTGGCGATAAAAGCTAACATACATAAAACTTAATCATCCAATGCCACCAAAACATACTATCCGGTGGTCTAAGATAATAAACAACGAAGAGGTGAGG
Source organism: Sarcophaga subvicina (assembly GCA_936449025.2). Taxonomy (NCBI): domain Eukaryota; kingdom Metazoa; phylum Arthropoda; class Insecta; order Diptera; family Sarcophagidae; genus Sarcophaga; species Sarcophaga subvicina. The sequence goes on from OW388084.2 coordinate 31,291,427, forward strand.
CTTTGTTGACATAAAATGCGAAATACGGAGAAGAATAATTCATTGGCTTGGGCGCCCGTTATAACTGATGTGGTCACAGTTACAGCATTTGACTGAAGGACCAACAGGAAAAATAAAAGACAGGCACACCTAAAAGAAGTTAAATTTCTCATCTTTCATTTGAGAATAAAGACAGATCAAATGCTTGCACTACTGCATAGCCAAAAAATTTGTTTAAATTCTCTGCTGCACCAGGTTGCAAGTGTGCCAGGTTCACGCTGAAAGTTACTGTTAATTGTAGCGCGATTTTCTGGGATCTAATGACCGTTTTGCTAGCAAAACATAGATGAACATCAGAGATCAGCAATGAATCGCTTTTTCGCTACTCATGAGTACTCATGCAATTTTGAGTATGAGTGAGTCAACAGTATTAAAATCCAATTACTCTGATTCATTCGTACTCGGTACAACATTTATTTATAAGTACAAGTTGCAATGAGCATGAGTACAACGTTGACATCAAACTCATAACATTCGAACTGTGTTTGATTCATACGCCTACTCATTCAGATTCATAAATTTAGAAAAATACTTATAATACTCATAAATGATTCGGGTGATTCGAATCATTCCTCAAAATTTACAGTCTTAGTTGTTGTTGCATTTACAAAGAAAGAAAAGAGACACATAAGCAAAAAAGACAAAGACAGCAAGCAGAGCAAACACACAACCTTCTTGTGAGTATTGTAGAGTTCGTACCCGAATCATACTTATTTTGTGATTCGTGTATACGATGAGTCATGGAGAGTCGAAATCAATAACATCATGCGTATTGTTAAGTATGAGTACCATGAGTATTTCAAACTTTGAATATAAGTAGTATGAGTATGACATTAAAATAAGTATGAATGCGTATAAGTATCAGAAATTATACGTATGATTCGAATCTACTCGTCGTTTTGAATACTCATTGCTGATCTCTGATGAACATCCATATTCAATACACTCTGTTTACGAATTTCTGTTGATAATGTCTTCCTAGCCATTATCGATAACAAAGCGTCATGTTATAAACGCAACTCAGCAAAACATAGCAATTTTGCAACAACAATTTGGTTGTCTCCACGTTGTCTTTTAAATAATATTTCCATATATACTAATGTTTTGAGAGATTGCTGAGTTTGCTGCGTTGCGTGTATTGTGTTTATAGCATAAGGGGTAAGGGCCAATAGGTAGGTAGAATGTCACATGGGTGATGTGGGCCATTGTCGTAATACCGTCTTTCGGCCATTGTTGCTCGAGTATAGAGAACCCAATAAACTGATCCAAATTAACAATACCCATGACTCTGGCATAAAGGTATCTTCTGTGGTCCAACGTTTCGTGCCGTACTTTTCAGTTGCTTGTTTCGCTAACATATCCAACATATCTGTTAAGGATAGTGATCAATACTATAAACGCAGTAATTCTACAAAACACTTGCTATTATGATCGGCATTAGTACCATAATACACTCTAAGCTGTGTGTATGGTTAGTTTTTTCTGTAAAGCTAACCCGAACAGTGTAGGCAAGGTACGTACTAAGGTTTTTAAGTCAATGGCTTAGTTTAGGTTCTATTGCCTAACGTTTTATCTTTACACATAACAACTGTTATAAAAACTAATCCACAAAATAATTTCCAAAAAGAAAAAAAAGAATAAATAAAATGACAATGTTAACAACTGTTTTACAATAGATTCGATAAATGGACCATGTTTTTGAAGCGTAACACAAACACGCGACAATTCTTAATAACAATGACCATACATTTTAAAATTGATAAAAAAAAACACGCATAAAAATACCTGAACCGCAAAGAACAAGTAAAATATTTTAAAACAACACGACATATTGTTGCCAGGATATTTATATTATGACAACACAACCACAACTATGTGTGTACTTAAGATATCTTTTAAAAGAGTGTTTAATTTTTAGTACCTGTACACTAACTAAATACTCTTTAGGAATATTGTACATGTATGTATTTGTGTTTTTATTATCACCAGGCATGTTATCGATTATTGGTGCTCTCTCTTTCAATTGTTTGCATTATTGAGTTTTAGTTTATAAGGGAATATGTTTTAAGAGTGGAACTAAATTTTCTTTAAAAAGTAATACAATACAACAAGAGGCAATTTATATCGGGTCCGCCATCTAACGTTTTTTTTTTTAACTAGTGCTTATTTCGTGAATGGTAACACTTAGCTCATGTCTGATTTGACAGATAATTAGTTTTATCCTTCCGCTGAACGAATATGGACCATCCAATGCGTTTTCGCTTCGCTCAGTGGGCCTTCGATCGACTTACAGAAGATGCCGATTTTGGCAAAAAAATCATCTTTTCAGATGAAGCTCATTTTGATCTTGGCGGGTATGTAAACAAGCAAAATTGTTGCATTTGGGGCACAGAAAACCCGCACGCATACATTGAACAGCCGATGCACCCAAAACGAGTCAGTGTTTGGTGCGGATTTTGGTCCAGAGGCATAATTGGGCCATTTTTCTTCGAAAATGAGCAAGGAGTGGCCGTTACAGTCCATGGCGATCGTTATCGGGCCATCATGAACGAATTTTTGTTCACAAAAATTGAAGAGGAGGATATTGGCAACATTTGGTTTCAACAGGACGGCGCTACGTGCCACACTGCCGAAGCTACACTCGATGTTTTGCGCCCTGTTTTTGAAGAAGGCATTGGACTATTATTTGTGGGTCGCCGTCAAAGATAAGTGTTACGCCAACAAGCCAGAGACAATTGACGCTTTAAAGGACAATATTCGTGAAGCCATTGGTGAAATACTGCTGCACACAATCGATAATGTGCATAAAAATTGGACCGATCGTGTAGGCTACTGCATGGCCAGCCGAGGCAGCCATTTGAATGAAATTATTTTCGATTATTAACCGGAAGGATTGTACTTTCAAATAAAAAAAGAAATTTGAGAAAATATTCCGTAGTTTTTTTTTAAAGCATTTTAAAAAAGAAAAAAAAGTTATTTGGCGGACCCTTTAATCAAATGCAAGGATTCAAAATTTATTTGGGTTTTATTGAAACAATATTTGGGAATTTATATCTTAGGTTAGGTTAGGTGGCGGTTCTGCTCGAAGGAATTTAGACACATTGTGATACCAAAATTAATTCCACCAGTGGGTCAACCATGCCGAGTCCAAAATAAATCTTGCTATTGCGGCAATCCTTATATTAGAAAGCTCGGTCAAGGATGTCAGAAAATTAGATGGCAGACACCTCCATCTCTTTATGACAAGAGCAGGTCACTGATACATCAGATGAAAGACAGTCGCTTCCTACTGATGGATATGAAATGGAAGGCTTCGTTATTCCCCAAATTATACATCCAGAAGTAAAATGCTACCCAAGGTGACTTCTAGCCAACAAGAGAAGGTAATCATATTATCCTAGTACCTGATAAAGCATATCAACCGCCTGTTTATTTGGAAAAACTTGATTAATTAAACTAAAAATGTAAACGCAAATTTAACATAAAGATGAAGACAAATTTATAACAAAATTTATGGGTATCCAACTATACATTTGTATATTAATTCAGTTCTCGTTTTTTTCTAACATCTGACCAAATGCAATATTTCCGGATTAATATGCACACACTCAAAAATATTTCTACCTGTTGCGAAATACTTACAAAACACGTGGTTATTTACAATACACACACACTGACGACAAATGCACTCATACTCATAGAAAGATTATTAAAAATGTCCTGATGACACAGCAAAAAAACAAAATGTTAACAAACGTCGTGTTTACAACACCTGTTGACTTAAAACCATAGAAAAAAAGGAAAACAAAACAAATACAAAAAACCAAATGAACCAAAAAAAAAGACCACAAATGTAGTTTTAAACACGTTCAGGATTAAAAATATTCTTCTATGGTGTACACTCTACGACATTACGTGCAAACAAAAAAGGGACTTAAAATGGGCAACAAAAACTAGCCACAGAATACAACAACCATGTTAAAATAAGTTGTATGTATGAATGTCTCTCTAAATTTCTCTCTTTCTTTCTAGTACACTTTCTCTTTCCTTGCCTCTTTGTTTGTTTTGTCATACGCAAGCAGTAACGTTTCGGGAATAACAATATATGTGTGTCGTGTCCTTTTTGTTTGCACTTGCTCTCATTTTCTCTCTCAGTCTCACTTGATTTCTCTTTAAATATGAGTGTAAATGAAGATTTTTATTTACGTTTAGTGTTGCCGTTTAAATAATTTCGTACCAAAAGTCGTTACTTTTTAATTCGTAGATAAATTATACGTTTTAATAAATTGTGCTCGCCTAAATTATTTTGTTTTTCTTATAAAAATTTACATGAAAAAAGTTTCTCAAAAATCTTTCGTTCGGAGTCGACTTTAAAGTGTAGCTCCCACCACTCATATATAAAATTAACACACAAAAAACATAAGTGGTGTGAGAAACTAGGACGTTGTACAATGGGTCAATTCGACCTCCGGGTACTGTACTTTTCTTAATTGACAAGTACACGTCATCTAACTTAACATATAACCTATAAAAATTTACGTTTTGTATTCCAAAAATAATGTTTAATTTGTTAATTTTAAGATTTATTTGTATAATTTTAAGAATTTAAGTTCCTAAGATGTGTGTAAAGACAAATTCAAATTTAACTAGCAAAGACAAAAACCAAATATTTTAACACAGCTAATGTTGAACTTTAACAGATCAATGTTAACTGTTTAGCAGAAAATAGAAAAATTATTCGGGATATTCGACTAATTGGGTCTTATTAGGGACACCTTAAGCTATAATTTGTATTTAATGGGATACCAGCAGCAAATCCCATTTTTCAACAAAATCGATCATCCATGAAGTCGCCGTAGTCTAGTACGTAGTGTGTTGGCTTATTAGACGAAAAGCCAGGGTTCGAGCCCCAGGCCAGGCATCAAAGACAAAATACAAAAAGTATTTTTTCGGCGACTTCCTCTCAGTAGATTTCTGGCAAAAACTCTGAGAGTAAATAAAATTGCCATGAAAAGTTTCTCAAAAATCTGTCGTTCGGAGTAGACTTTAAACTGTAGGTCCCGCCACTCATGTATAACATGAACACACACAACATAAGTGGTTTGAGAAACTAGGTCGTAATTCTGACTGAAGGGTTGTAATGACCAATTATGTGTGTATGTATCGATCATCCTCCCCAGACATTGTTAAAAGAAATACATTTTTATTGTCTAAGTTTTTCAATTTCCAAAAGAGTTATCGAATTGCCAGAGAAGATGTTCCACACAGGAACATGTGGGGCGTAATTTTTAATGAATGAAATATTGGAATTGGATGATTTATTCCTTGACTATTTTTTGTATTTTCTGTTAACCACTTAACAATGCTCTGTTAAAATTTTTGGTTTTTGTCTTTGCTAGTTCAATTCGAATTTATCTTCACACTCATATTGTTATTTTGGTAGGAATGCCGAAAGACTCGGCATTGCAAACATTTCTTCGGCGACCTCCTCTCAGCAGTTTTCTGGCAGAAACTCTGATAGTAAATAAAATTACCATGAAATGTTTCTCAAAAAAAATCTTTCGTTCGGAATCGACTTTAGACTGTAGGTCCCGACACTAATATATAAAATTAACACACATACAACATAAGTGGTGTGAGAAGTTAGGTCGTAATCCTAGCTCAAGGGTTGTAATTTGTATGTATGTAACCTGGTTCACGGGACTATACTTTTTTAAAGGTGTTTGCTGCGCTAAATCCCATTACTCTATCACAATAGATTTGCGACATATCACAAATTAAAACTGTCCTCGTTGTTCTGCATGAATTGCCATCGTAATTTACATTTCGTCCTCGCCAATCAGAAACATATAGACAAGTATCTGAAGAATATCTTTATAATCAACAGCGAGCTTTTCTCACACACCCGCAATGAGCTGCCTCTCTCAATTGTCTTTTCGTGTGGTTTGGTTCAAATGCTTTCTTTGTGGGATAGGCATCCATAAGTATGATCTTTCGTCAGGCCTCCATATGTTTATAAGGTTTGCTCTGACGTTAGTAGGAACTAGAGCTCTTTTTCTGTAGACATACTCGACTACAAGCATGTATGCAGACTCTAGTTTATTCTACTATCCTGTGTATTTCGAATACAATACGCTACATGACCAGGGCGACAACCTTAAAGTGTTGGTCTCGGGTAAGCAAAGAAACAAGCATGAATTTTGCTTAGGCTTCTAGTGGTATTCTCCCAAGAGACTCTAGTCTGTTATTTTACACCGAGCATGATCTTTGTCATTTCGTTTATAATGATTAAAATATAATTTGTAATGGTATTGAATAAATATGTATCGGGTGAGCCATCCATCGGTCTAAATTTGAACCATCGGTTATTTCGCATCTGGCAATACTTATGTCATTCTATTCTGTCACAAAATTCAGTCAATTATCTCCACTGAACGTAATTAATCGATTTACGCTTGAGCAACGCTGGGATTTATTGGCATAGATGGGTCAACGAGAAACTGCTGGATGATGTCGATTTTTCCAGAAAAATCATATTTTGGGTTGCGTACGTTAATAAACAAAATTGTCGTATTTGGGGCCCAGACCCAGGCGTGATCTTACAAAAGCCATTGCACCCATTACATGTCACTGTTTGGTGTGGCATGTGGAGCGGGGGCATCATTGGCCCATATTTTTTTGAAAATAAGGAAGGCGCAGCCATTACGGTCAATAGAGACACCTCTCATCGTACCATGATAACAGATTTTTTTGTATCCGCTCTTGATTGATGTGACCGATGTTTGATTTCAATAGTATGATGCAACATGCTACACATCTCATGCCACAATCAATTTATTGCATCAAACGTTTGATGGCCGTTTAATTAGCCAAAATTGTGATGACAATTGGTGCCCAAGAAGCTACGATTTGATATCGTTGGACTATTTTCTGTGGGGCGCAGTTAAAGAGAATTGTTTTGCCGACAAACCAAAGACAATTGAGCATTTGAAGGTCAACATTCGTGATGTCGTTGCCGAAATACAACCCCATACACATGAAAAAGTGCACGAAAATTGATCCGAACGAATGAGGTACTGTGAGGCCAGCTGCGGCAGCCATATGAATGAAATAAAATTCCATTTCTAATCGAAACAATTCTGCTTCACAGCAAAAAATAAATTTGCCAAACTTTTTAACCGCTTTTGTTTTATTGCATTTTTAAATTTAAACTTTTAAATGGGCCACCATTTGTAAGGGTGTTTTTTATAGAGGTATAGAACTTTAAGTTGGTATTACTTTTCAAGATGGCGACCGATTTAACAGCTGTCAATTGATTTATTCTCAGTTTGGTTTGGCAATTCATCATGAATAGACTCACGCCTGAACAACGCTTGCAAATAGTGCAATTTAATTTCGAAAATAATGGTTCTGTGCGGAAAACGTATCGCGCACTACGTCCATTTTATCGTCGACAAAATCGTCCATCAGAGCAGTTAATTCGATTAACCATGGAACGTTTTTGCACCACGTTTACTCTTATTGATAACTCGCATCCCCAGAGACGCTGTACGGTGCGTACAGAAGGAGCTATTGCTGCTGTGAGGAAAACCCGAATGAGTCCATCCGCCATCGAGCACAGGAATTGGATCTGTGTCCATCCACTTTATGGAAGATTTTGCGGAAGGATCTTAGTTTGCGTGCTTACAAAATCCAACTCGTGCAAGATTTGAAGCCAAACGATCACCAAGTAAGGCGTAGATTCGTCGAATGGGTCCAAAACGAGATTACCGTTGTTCCCGATTTTCATAAGCGAATTTTGTTTAGCGATGAAGCGCACTTCTGGTTGAATGGCTACGTCAACAAACAAAACTGCCGCATTTGGAGTGAAGGTAATCCTCAAGTGTATGTGGAAACACCGTTACATCCAGAAAAACTGACTGTTTGGTGCGCTTTATGGGCTGGTGGAATCATTGGTCCGTACTTTTTCAAAAACGATGGTGGCCAGAACGTTACAGTCAATGGTGATCGGTATAGAGCCATGATTACTAACTTTTTCATTCCTGAATTGAATAACCATGATGTCCAGGAGATCTGGTTTCAACAAGACGGCGCAACATGTCACACAGCTCGTGCCACAATATATTTATTGAAAGACACGTTTGGTGACCGCCTAATTTCACGTTTTGGACCTGTGAATTGGCCTCCAAGATCTTGTGATTTAACACCGCTAGAGTACTTCCTGTGGGGCTATGTAAAGTCATTGGTCTATGCGGTAAAGCCACAAACGCTTGACCATTTGGAAGACAACATTCGCCGTATTATTGCCGATATACGGCCACAAATGTTGGAAAAAGTCATCGAAAATTGGACGTCCAGATTGGACTACATCCGCGCCAGCCGTGGCGGTCATATGCCAGAAATCATATTTAAAATGTAATGCCACAAGATTATCTTTCGGATAAATAAAATTCATGTCAATCGAATAATCCATCGTTGTTTTATTGCAACTTAAAGTTCTATACCTCTATAAAAAACACCCTTTATAAAAGATTTTTGTAATTTCTTCCGATTATGACGACCAAATCACTTCGTAATGCTCGAAAAATCGCTGAGTTTATTCAACCACTTTTTTTGTGGTCGGTTTTAACTATTTTTACGCTTTCCAAGGTTGTTAAAAGTGAATGACCGAACAACCTTTCATAAAAAATGAAAAATATTTAACATTGCCAGATTGATGGTTTTGAAATCACCAAATGGATAAACCTGTAGATAAATTTTACAGAGAATACTGACTAGAATTTGTGCAATATTTCCTCCTTGCTCAGTGTTACATAAACAATCTATGAAGTAACTGTTATTGATTGAATTGAGAAATTTTTTGAGGTTATGTTGAATACCTCCATTAATCAACCCGTATTATAATGAACGAAATTCTTATGAAATTTGTATGAACTTTTCTCCAGTAAATTATAATTTATAATCAAGAACAACTGTCAACTCGTTCATTTTGTTTTTGTTCTTTTCATCACCAAAATATCAATTCATTATGAAAATTAAGAACAACAACAACAAAAGAAAATGTATACGGAATAAGAAATTTTTTAAGAAAAAAAAATGATTTTCAGATAAAAGCATTTAAATGTTGAGATTTTTTCTTAACAAATTGAACGATAAAATGCAATTACGGGACAAAAGTAATTTCTGAACAATTGAAATTTGATTTTTAAACGATGGGGTAAAATGGGAACAGAAACACTTTTCAAATGCTATGGAATGGAATGGATTGAATTGAAGCCCCCTTTCGTTGTGGTTTGAAATATTACGAAATAAAATCAAATAATTAACAAGTATGTATTTGAGCCCTCAATTAGAATATTTTGACACAGCAATCAATAGGCAATAGGCACCAGCATTTTCTCTTTCGTATATGTCTGTCGCAGAGTACCATGGCATATTTATGTTATAAATTGTTGCTTTTAAGCGGATGTAAATGAAATGAAATGAATAAAAAAAATCTTATAAAATCTGTATCTACGCACTTATTGAATGAATGAATCAGTTTAATTGTCAATTCCAGAGCATATTTTTAAATAAAAATGAAAAGAAATTAAATATTTATAACCAACCAACCAGACTTCATACCATAAGTGCTATTGAAGTCACATTTTTTTTTTGGTATTTCTTAATACATATATACGTTCCCCTCTATATGCACATATAAAATCAATGATTTTAAGAAATCCAATTGAATTATTTATGTTTTTGAGATACAAATCTTTCTTTCTTTCTTTCATTGGCTTTTAGGCGGATTTATTAAAACATCTGTATCTCTTATAGAACGGACTTAAAATGTTTGTATCTGGTTTTTGTTTTCAAGTGTTGCATTAATTTCGAAATGAAATTAATTTTAAAATTTTTGTATACAAACTCTTTAGAAATCCAATTTTTTTTATTTACAAATTTGAATTGAACTTGTATGTCTCTCCCACTCCAACGTCTGCTACAACCTTCTATTGAAGCAAAGAGTTAAGCTAATGGCAGTTAGGCTCAAAGCAGTTAACTTTTGCGATAATCTGAGCCATGGACATGCTGCAATTTGGGTCGACTATATGGTTCTTTATAATTTCCTCGATATGTGATTTGATTTGATGGATTTCTGGTATTACAATCTGGAGATTACCGACTCTTGAAGTGCTTGGCAGAGTGCGCTGTGGTATATACAGTCACAGAAAAAAGTTTATATACTCCGTGGTATATAGACTTTTTCCCACTATTTTGGTTGTTTCTTTCTAATAATTTCCAGGTTATATTTTTTTATATTCGATTTTGTCTCCAAACATTCTTAATTGTGACTGCCTTAAAGAACGCTATAACAGCTGGTGATTTAATTTGAAAAAAAAATCGCCTTTTTAAGTTGACTGTATATAGAAAAAAAAGTTCTAAGTATTAGACTTTCGAATAGGCAGTTTTTGGTGTATTTTAGGAAGAAGTCAAAGCCTTATTGAAAGCTTCGCTATGCTTGTTAGATGAAGACATTTTCTCAGAAAGTATTCTGATTTTCTTGTACAGCCAGGCAGAGCAATAAGTCTCTCCATGAATGACGTAGATTTCCCAGGAAAAATTGGGAATTACTCAAAGGTTATTCTCGTATAAATTCCACGACATAGAAACATCGTCGATAATTGCGTTACTGATGAACTGACCTGCGCTGGGATGTTGGGTTCTTAAGTTTTTACCCCAATTACCTGGTTAAATGGGCTAACCTGCGGTCGTTGTCGAATTTGTTTTTGTCAGCATGACTAACGTGTTGTACATTTAGGCTCTGTAGAACTAATGTGGATAAGAAGTGAGTTGATGGTACTTTTTCCTTGATTCGCATTGCTACCTACCGCTCTATTATATGTCAATGACCTGTTGGACGGCAATCCCATAGACTCGGCTTTTCTTCGCAAATCTTCTGCAGCAATTCTGAACGTTATGTCGCCGCAGTCTACTAGGTAATGGGATGGCTTATTAGACGTGAGGCCAGGGTTCAAAACCCAGCTCATACATACCCAACAAAACGAAATATGAAAAAATGATTTCTTCCTCTCAGCGATTTCAGGGAAAAACTCGGAAAATAATTTAATTTGCGACGAAAAGTTTTTCAAAAAATCAGTCGTTCGGAGTCGACCCTCAACTCATGTATAGAATAAACACAAACAACATAAAAAGCTAGGTCATAATCCTAGAGTTGTAATGTAGGTTGTCTTAATAAGGGTTGTATTGGCCAATTATGTTATGTTTATGTTATGTTATAGTTTTCTATAGGGACAGTTTGATATATGCCTTGGATATTGATTTATGGTATGGAACTATGGGACTAAACTCGGTCTAAGTACGATCACCCTTCGAAGAGGTTCTTTACGTAATTCAATCTACTAAAAGTGATCTGTCCTCAAAACTTCAATTACATCCGTAAGAATATTACGAGCAGGCAAATTAATGATCATATTTGGTAATCACATTTTCTGAAAGCCAATCGGGCTTTATTTTTATATTTTTTTCTTAAATTTCTATTCTTATATATTATATTCTATCAAAACCACAGCTTTTGTACAAATCATTCTAACGAATCCCAACTCAATCTGAATTTCGTGGTCTGCAATAACTGCAACAGTACAATGGATGGCCATGCGTTTTAAGGAAAGAAGGCAGCTACTCCCCTTTACAAAAAAGATATGATTGCCTTCTTCATGATTTTAGATAGAAAAGCAAGAATAGAAACGAAGCTATAATTGTTATTTGGCTTCTGAATGGGAGTAATTTTCAATACCTTCCATTGTTCTGGAAAAACAAATTACTTGAGCAGTGAGTTCATAAACAAGTAATAAATGGTAATAGTTTCGCCAAAGTAACTTCAACGGGTTAATATTAACAGCGCTATATACATAGTAGAGAGACTCAACATAACCTCACTTTGGCTCACACAATGAAAACAAAACGTGCTCTCTATTAGAAACCAACACAAATCGGCATAAAAGTGGGTTGAGGGATACTAATATCCATGGATTTTTGATTAACGATCAAAAAGATTATAATCCAAGGAATGCTTAACACGGGTACGTGTAATAAACAGCTGGTTATACCACAGCGATATCATAGATGCGAAATGTTAAAGCATGTTTGAAGCCGCCGTGGTCTAGTATCATGCTTCAACTTCGTCATGGAGAGTGTTCTGCGAAAGGCGGGAGTGCATCGCAATGGCACTATTTTTCAAAAAAAAGTGTCCAGTTGCTTGCGTACGCTGACGACATTGACATCATAGGGCGTACCAAGCGAGGTGTTACTGCTGCCTTTAGTGTTATTGAACGGGAGTCTACTAAGATGGGTATGACAGTAAATGAGGGCAAAACAAAGTATATCGACAAGTAGAGACGAGCGGCGTATTGATTCTCAGATTACGGCCGATAGCTATACTTTTGAAACAGTCAAGGAATTTTTTTATCTTGGCTCCGCCGTTACCACTAAAAATTATGTCAGTCTGGAGATCAAGCGCAGGATCATTCTTGCCAACAGGTGCTACTATGGTCTCAATAGGCAATTGAGTAGCAAAGACCTCTCTCGTACGACAAAACTAACACTCTACAAGACACTCATCCTACCCGTGCTTCTTTATGGCGCAGAGGCATCGACCCTATTAAGAACTGATGCAGCGGCCTTGAGAGTGTTCGAGAGAAAAGTCCTACGTAAGATCTTCGGTCCTGTACGAGGTGGCGATGATTTCCGTATCCGATCCAACAGTGAGCTGTATGAGCTCCTCAACGACATTGACGTTGAACAGCGTATTAATATCCAGCGGCTGCGCTGGCTCAGCCATGTCGTTCGAATGGAGGAGGATGCTCCGGCGAGACGGGTATTTGATGCGAGAATCTGCGGAAGTCGGCGAAGAGAACGACCTTGTATCCATTGGAAGGACCAAATCGAGGAAGCCCTGTCATCGATTGGTGTAACCAACTGGCGTAGGTGCGCAAAAAGCAGAGGTGCCTGGAAGGATGTGTTGCGGCAGGCCGAAATCCGTTAGACGGAATGTTATGGCCAATTAAGTAAGCAAGTAAGTAAGTGGTCTAGTAGGTAGAGTGTTGGCTTATTAGACGTGAGGCCTCGGTTCAAATCCCAGGTCAGGCATCTCCAATAAAATGAAAAATGGAAAAATATTTCTTTGGCGACTTCCTTTCAGCAGATTTCTGGCAAAAACTCTGAGAGTAAATAAAATTGCCATGAAAAGTTTCTCAAAAATGTGTCGTTCGAAGTTGTTTTAAAACTGTAGGTCCCGCCACTCATGTATAAAAATTAACGCACAAAACATAAGTGGTGTGAGAAACTAGGTCGTAATCCCGGCTAAAGGGTTGTAATGACCAATTATGTATGTATGTATGTATGTATGTATGTATGTATGTATAAAGCATATTTCAAAAAAAGGGTATTAAAATCTGATTACATAGTAGTCCTTTGGAAATATTATAAACGAATACCAAGCTACTGTAACAAAATTGTATCCTTCCTTTTTATCTTCTAGCTACTCATACCCACGTACAAGTTTTATTAATTTATGTAGCCATGGCCGCCGCCATCGCTTCAATTGTGTTTCCCTACGTATTTAGTGGCAAAGTTAATAAATTGTTTTAATTTTTCTTGAACGAAAAAAAAGAAAAAAATAAAAAACAATAACAAATATTTTTTTTAAAGTAATTGTAACACATAAATTAAACTCTTTTAAGTGTAAATGATTTGTAGAGTCTTAAAATATTTTTTTTTGTTTATTATTATTATTGTTGTTGTTGTTATAATATTTCCTATTATTTTACACATACGCCCGCCACTTTGTTTAACTAATTTTTGTGTTTTTATTTTTATAGCTTTAGGCTCTTTTTCATAACCAACACAAGTACAAAATAAAGTACCATAGTTTTCGGTTTTTTTTTGTTTTTTGTTTTGTTTTGTCTTTTTGATTAACGACAATAATGGGGGAGTTTTTAGTAACACAACTAAAATAGAACGCAAAACGTTCGTTTTGTCTAATTACGAGAGGTTTGGCTGGCTGGCTGGCTGGCTTATAGAAATTGTTTTATTTTGTTTCTCGTTATTTGAATAAAAACTCGATTTGGTTTTTATGAGAGGATTATTTAAGTTTCATACGAAGTACTATTTTTGTATAATAATTTATATTTTATTTCAGACAATTTATGTATGTATGTACATATGTATCTTTTTCATTTTAGAAACCTAGAAAAAAAATCAAAAAATTCATACAAAACATGATCGTATTTAATGTAGTTACTATGTACGCATATTGTGATTGTGGTACGTTTATTGGAAGGTAATTAACCGCTCGACTTAGTTGACCTTGAAGTGCGTAGTTTTGATTTTTAGATTTTGTTAAGAATAGAATTTTTAGTTTTTTTTTTTTTAAACTTATTTTCTGTAAAGTTTTTATTTTTTTTTTTTTAATTTTATTCTTACAATAGAAGTTAACATAACTAACATAACATAATTGTGGGTGAGGGAAAAAATAATTTCGAGGCGATTGCTCATTACTTTCTCACGGAGAGCCATATTTCTAGTCAATGCCAAGTGAAAGTCACATCAGTATAGTATCTGATTTGGAAAGCTGACACAAGGCAAAAGAAGCCACATGGTGACCAAGTAAGACAAAGGTACCCTGTGGAAGCACTTGATCCTAATGGGATCTTAAGGATATTGTTATGCATTTAATTTTAACGTTTTACATAAGGATTCTTTTTTATTTAAATAAATTATTTATTCGTTTACATTTAACAACAACTTTTAACTGATAACATAGCGCTATCAAAATCGGATTTCACAGATATAGAACTACACGAGATATAATACCACAATCTATATATACTTCGCGCTTTTTGCTTCAACTCTTTGGTAAAGGTAATGTACCTTTCGCTCTATTCATACTTCGTTTATTTCCGGTTTGGCAACTTCGAGAATTTATTGTTGATTTGTTATTGTTATTGTTGAGAAGAAAATATCTATGAAATAATAAAAATCGTTGAGTCAAAACATTATAAAGGGTCCGCCAAATAACTTTTTTTGAAAATGCTTTAAAAAAAAACTACTGAATATTTTCTCAAATTTCTTTTTTTATTTGAAAGTACAATCCTTCCGTTTAAGAATGGAAAATAATTTCATTCAAATGGCTGCCTCGGCTGGCCATGCAGTAGCCTACACCAGAAGATGCCGATTTTGGCAAAAAAAATCATCTTTTCAGATGAAGCTCATTTTGATCTTGGCGGGGGTATGTAAACCAAGCAAAATTGTCGAATTTGGGGCACAGAAAACCCGCACGCATACATTGAAAAGCCGACGCAGCCAAAACGAGTTACTGTTTGGTGCGGATTTTGGTCCAGAGGCATAATTGGGCCATTTTTCTTCGAAAATGAGCAAGGAGTGGCCGTTACAGTCAATGGCGATCGTTATCGGGCCATGTTGAACGAATTTTTGTTCACAAAAATTGAAGAGGAGGATATTGGCAACATTTGGTTTCAACAGGAAGGCGCTACGAAGCTACATTCGATGTTTTGCGCCCTGTTTTTGAAGATCGCGTTATCAGCCGCAGATCTGATGCCGTTTGGCCACCTCGGAGCTGCGATTTGACACCGTTGGACTATTATTTGTGGGGTGCCGTCAAAGATAAGTGTTACGCCGACAAGCCAGAGACAATTGACGCTTTAAAGGACAATATTCGTGAAGCCATTGGCGAAATACAGCTGCACACAGTCGATAATGTGCTTACTGCATGGCCAGCAGAGGCAGCCATTTGAATGAAATTATTTTCTATTATTAATCCTTCCGGTTAAATAAATTTTCAAATAAAAAAAGAAATTTGAGAAAATATTCAGTAGTCTTTTTTTTAAAACATTTTCAAAAAAAAAGTTATTTGGCGAACCCTTTAGTATAAGCACCACCAATTAAGACATTTCAATGAGCAACAACCACCTGAATGATGCTGGGTACATAATGAGGGCTAAAGTTACATTTAAGAACCGCTTTTAAATCGTCAAAATAACGTAACCTAGGATCTAAAGCGTCGTACTACTGATGAATGGCGAACAAATCGAAAACGAAAGAGAACTACGGGATACAAGCGAAGAAGGTTTTGTTGTGTATTTTCTTTAATTGACAACCTACTGGAAGTAGCCAACTTGGGTCAGTTATATAGGAAATGTATTTCATTAGAATGATGCTATGCCATACATTTCAATAGCGACATATCTGAAGTATTAGGGCTTGACTTTGGGGTATTTGTCTTTTCTTTGTTTTTAGTCCAGATTAAGCTAAAGTCCCCCTTAAAAGTTACAGAGTTTTAAAGCAAGTCGAGTTTTTTTTAAAGTATGTATAGTGATGGAATTTCCTTAATAAAATTTTCCTCATTTCTTTAATGCTTCATAGGTTACAACCAGACGATTGTCTCCCTAAAGGAAAGCAGTCACTGATTCTAGTGGTGCACTACTAACAATAAACCGTAGTTATAAAGAGGGATAGAAGACATCGAAGAAATTAGTAACACTACCGCAGAAGGGACTACTGAAGACAACGAAATGAATAATAGGAGCCGTGTAGTAAAACAATCTACTCAGTCTACTGAGATATGTAATTAAGGACATCGGGGAACTTTCTACATTTCTACGGCTTAACATAGAAAAAAACCGCTACCTGAGTGCCATAAAGAGAGCTTTAAACATCGAAAAAGGCATTATTGTGCAGTTATTGAAAAGTAGCGAGTTGAAAGAATACAGCAAATGGTTGCACTGCTTAAAGTCATATGCAAGATATTGGCATTCATAATATAGGAAAGACTTTAAGGTAAAATAGTGAATAATTTATGAGGTGAACAGATCGGTTTTCAATCAAACAAAACTTCCAATATTTTCTTATTATAATAGAATCATCTGCAGAATAAGTGTATTATTCCCTATATATCTATAGAATTACTAATCTATTAAACCCCGTTTTCAGGGATGTCTTCGGTGCAATCAGATTGGCTACTAAAATATGAATAGTATAGCGAATGAAAGAAATATCTCAGAATCATTCGAAGAATAATTCGAATTATCAGAACTGTGTATGAAGCGAAAGAAGGCTTAGTTTTTCACATCGGCAGAATTCGTAAATAATTTTATACCATCAACTATTTACCATAATCTTGATGATTATTTCACAAGCAAAGTCTATTCATATCAAAGAGGAACAACAAGAAGTTTCTCACGTCAATTTACGACAGATTTGGCATAGGCGGATAGTATTTGCGGACTTTTGCAGCCCCTTTTTCCAATGTGCAAGCAATACTAGAAGAAAATAAATAACATGGGTACAGAGATTAACATGCAAAGCAGATGACAATGATGATCACTTAGAAACAGGCGATATCAGCAGGCTTAAGGTAGTACTGCTTAAGATAGTCCGTCGGACTTTTTCAAACAGTAGGGAGAAACTCACCTATAGCCAGACAAACAAGCTTAGACTATTCAATGAATTTGTATGGTAAACTCTGCTGTATGGAAAGGAAACATGTTTAGCAGCGAGTTTAATCACATATAATCTTCAGATATTCATCAACAAAAAAGGGGCTCAGAGCCATACGCAGGATATTTTGACTCAAAACCATCAACAACATGGTTCACTGGAAGGAACGTAGAAACGATTCCGAAGGGAAACAGAAAATGGTTATGCATCGACTACACAGTCAGGACAAAGCGCGGATGAATTTAAAACTCGAGAAACCGTGGTTCACTGAAAGGAACGCACAAAACATGCATACATGCATACATACATACATTCATAATTGGTCATTACAACCCTTCAGTCAGGACTAAGACCTAGTTTCTCATACCACTTATGTTGTGTGTGTTAATTTTATACATGAGTGGTGGGACCTACCGTTTAAAGTCGACTCCGAACGACAGATTTTTTTCTGAGAAACTTTGCATGGCAATTTTATTTACTCTCGAAGTTTTTGCCAGAAATATGCTGAGAGAAAGTCGCTGAAGAAATACTTTTTGTATTTTGTTTTGGTGTCTGGCCTGGGGCTCGAACTCTGGCTTTACGTCTAATAAGCCAACACACTACCTACTACACTACGGTGACTTCGAACGCACAAAAACAAACATAAATTAGAAGTGGATCGACTATACAGTTAGGACACAGAACGATTGTGTCGGTACGATGAATTTAAAGCTCGAAAAACCGTGGTTTATTGGAAGAAACGCAGAAAAGCAAACAGAAAATATAAGTGGATGGACTATACAGTCAGGGCAAAGCACGATTGTATCGGTGGGATGAATTTAAAGTTCAAGAAGCCGTGGTTCATTGGAAAAAACGCAGAAAAGCAAACAGAAAATAGAAGTGGATCGACTATGCAAACAGAAAAAAGCCCGATTGTATCATAAGGAAGAAATTAAGCCTCGAGAAGCCGTGGTTCACTGAAAGGAACGCACAAAAACAAACAGTAAATAGATGTGGATCGACTATTCAGTCAAGACAAAGCACGATTGTATCGGTAGGATAAATTTAAAGCTCGAGAAGCAGTGGTTCACTGCAAGAAACGCAGAAAAGCAAACAGAAAATAGAAGTGGATCGACTATGCAATCAGAAAAAGATCAATTGTATCACAAGGCTCAAGAAGTGGTCGAATAAAGGATTCGTCCAGAGCTAGAATAGAACAAACTCACATGGGATGACGCAAACGCAAGATGGCGGTGTGAAATGGCAATGTTTGAGGAAGCTTCCGAAAGAGGGGATCATTTCAAGATCGATTGTATCACAAGGTTCAAGAAATTGTGGTCGAATAAAGGATTCGTTCAGAGCTAGGATAGAAAAAACTCACACGGGATGACACAAAGGCAAGATGGCGGTGTAAGATGGCACTGTTTGAGGAAGCTTTCGAAAGAGGGGATCATTTCAAGATCGATTGTATCACAAGGCTCAAGAAGTTGTGGTCGAATAAAGGATTCGTTCAGAGCTAGGATACAACAAACTCGCATGGGATGACACAAACGCAAGATGGCGGTGTAAGATGGCACTGTTTCAGGGAGCTTCCTACATTCCGCCTTACTTTTATGATTTCGGTAGCCATATTAAAATACTTTTGCCCTGTGCTAATAATTAAAGAGGTGTTGATTTAACCAAATACGTACATTTAATGTAATTCAACGTCTTTTTAAATACAATGATTTGTATAAAATTGCCGTTTTTTTCTTCTGACTTTTTCAGCGTCTTTGTTAAAATTCTTTATTTAACGATTATTTCTTGTTGTTGTGTATCTTAAACGTGATTTGATTTGAAATATAAATTTAAAATAAGCGTATAAAAAATACGAAAAAAATAAATTAAAATAAGAAAACGAAAACAAAAAACATTGTTTGCACAACAATTTAATTCAACATTTCAAAATAATTCCGTTTGTCATTTCACCAACGCAAATTTAAGCAAATCGTGTTAGAATACTAAACTAAATTGGGGAGGGGGATTAAACTACAATTTGTTTAAATTCTTATTCAAAAAAATTCTTATTTTGTCACACAGCTTAGTTTACTCCCTTATTTATTTGTTATGTTTAATAAATAAATTTGTTTTAATATTTATTTATTTTATTTTATTTTATTTGTATTTATTTCTTGTTAAAGATTTCATAAATCACGTATTTTGTTTAATTGTATAATTTTAAATAAAAATTTTAATAAAAAAACAAACGCATACTCACACACAAAATCAAACAATCAACGAGGCAGGCAGCCAGTCAGTCAACTTAAATAAAAAAATTTAAAAAAAAATAAAAATTATAATCCAGCGTTATTTTTATATTAAAAAGTAACAAAAACAAATAAACCAAAATAAAATAAAATAATAAAAAAATAAATGCTTAAGGTACGTGATTATTAAGAAATTAATGAAATTAATTTCAGATTTTCTGTTTCTGTTTCTGTTTGTATTTTTGTTTCGAAGTTATACTCAACACACGAGTAATAAATATAATTCACCCAGTAAAACAAAAACGTAAAACTGATTCATGTATTCACAGTTTTTTTTTATTAAAAAAAAAAGATTTTCTAAACTCTCAAAACATTCCTGACTAACATTTTTTGGTTAAACGTCAAACCCATCCTAGTTTGGCGTACTCATTCATTGTATATTTCCATATTTACAAAGCTCTTGTTTTATTTTATACAATTTCCATATTAAAGCTGCTTTTGCTAGCGAAATACGTCTAGCAATTAACTCCATCGGATGGAGGAAATTCTCGGTGACAGTGTCTTATTATTTCTTTGCTAGGCTTCAGTTTCATCCATACATACGTACATACATATATAATTGATCATCACAACCCTTTAGTCAGGATTACGACTTAGCTTCTCACACCACTTAGGTAGTGTGTTTTAATTTTATAAAGGGTCCGCCAAATAACTTTTTTTTTGAAAATGCTTTAAAAAAACTGCTGAATATTTACTCAAATTTCTTTTTTTATTTGAAAGTACAATCCTTCCGGTTAATAATGGAAAATAATTTCATTCAAATGGCTGCCTCGGCTGGCCATGCAGTAGCCTACACGATCTGTCCAATTTTTAAGCACATTATCGATTGTGTGCAGCTGTATTTCACCAATGGCTTCACGAATATTGTCCTTTAAAGCGTCAATTGTCTCTAGCTTGTCGGCGTAACACTTATCTCTGACGGCACCCCACAAATAATAGTCCAACGGTGTCAAATAGAAGCTCCGAGGTGTCCAAACGACATCAGCTCTGCGGCTGATAATGCGATCTTCAAAAACAGAGCGCAAAACATCGAGTGTAGCTTCGGCTGTGTGGCACGTAGCGCCGTCCTGTTGAAACCAAATGTTGCCAATATCCTCGTCTTCAATTTTTGTGAAAAAAAGATTCGTTCAACATGGCCCGATAACGATCGCCATGGACTGTAACGGCCACTCTTTGCTCATTTTCGAAGAAAAATTGCCCAATTATGGCTCTGGACCAAAATCCGCACCAAACAGTGACTCGTTTTGGGTGCGTCGGCTTTTCAATGTATGCGTGCGGGTTTTCTGTGCCCCAAATGCTACAATTTTGCTTGTTTGCATACCCGCCATGATCAAAATGAGCTTCATCTGAAAAGATGATTTTTTTTGCCAAAATTGGCATCTTCTGGTGTAGGCTACTGCATGGCCAGCCGAGGCCGCCATTTGAATGAAATTATTTTCCATTATTAACCGGAAGGATTGTACTTTCAAATAAAAAAAGAAATTTGAGAAAATATACAGCAGTTTTTTTTAAAGCATTTTCAAAAAAAAAGTTATTTGGCGGACCCTTTACATGAGTGGCGGGACCTACAGCTTAAAATCAATTCCGAGGTTTTTGAGAAACTCTTCAGTTCAATTTTTTTACTGTCAGAGTTTTTGCCACAAAGAGAGGATGTCGCCGGAGTAACGTTTTTTCAAATTTTCATTTTGTTCGAGATGTCTGAGCCAGGGGTTAAACCGTGGCCTCAGCTCTAATAGGACAACACACTAACTACTATACCTTGGCGAAAATTTAATATGTCGTCGTATTGTGTGCAGTGGTGATGAACTTTGCTAATTCAGACTTACCCTCTTGCTAGAAGTGTCACTACCTAGCTTTCCCAGCAACAAAGTCTGCTGTTTACACTACGGACGCCGTAAGTCTTCTGGGATGAGCTGTTTAAAAAAGTACGATGGAAATTTATAAGTCTTTTGCCGGATACGAATCAGGGCTGTTAGCTAGCGTTACGACTTACAGTCAAGCAATACCAACATTTTCGACCAATTTATTGTGGAACGTTTTTGCAATACATACATAATTGGTCATTACAACCCTTCAGTCAGGATTACGACCTAGTTTCTCACACCACTTATGTTGTGTGTGTTAATTTTATACATGAGTGGCGGGACCTACAGTTTAAAGTCGACTCCGAACGACAGATTTTGAGAAACTTTTCATGGCAATTTTTATTTACTCTCAGAGTTTTTGCCAGAAATCAGCTGAGTGGAAGTCGCCGAAGAAATACTTTTTGTATTTTATTTTGATGTCTGACCTGGGGCCATTTTTGCAATATAATTTGAATTTATTGATAGTACTGACAATGGTTGGCTGTGTACGAATTCTGCTCCAAAAGAATCGAGCCAACTTCAGATACTGTGGTGTTTAGTAAAGCACGTCCCAGAGAAAGCATTTTGCATCGATTTAAACACCTAGCAATTGGACGGCTGAGCCAAAACTTGTTTTACAACATAAGATCGAGCATTGTCATGATGAAATGTTACGGTTTCTTGTCTGCAGGCATGTATCCGCCTGCGTTATTTATTAATTCTGCTTGGTAATGATACTACAAAAACTAGGAGAATTATCTTGAGTCTGTCTTTACATATTTGCTAGTAAGCGTTGCTTTGCATGTGATTTATTGCTCTTCGGGTTTCTGTAATGGATCATGTAAAACCGGTTTTTCAACGTCTCACAGTAAACATTCGATTATTTTTAAGTTTGTCTTGGGTTTGACAAAAATCCTCATAAACATTTCCATCTGATACAGTTTGCTGCTGTTATTTTCACTCTCAACGACTTTCAACTTTCAACGATAGTACTTCTTAGAGTATTGTCGAGCCTTGTCCTGATTGGCCTTTCTAAATCGAACTCCTTTATCTATTAATGTGACTTTAGTATGGGTTTCGCGTTGGTTAAGTTCTAAAGATTCGTGTTACAGTTGTTGTTGTTGTTCTAGAATGTGTTGAATAGGCTCTGAAGCACTAGTTGATGAGTACTTATGTCAAGTTTCACGGCTCTGCAACGGATTAAATTTTGATATACACTTAATATTTTAAGTTTTCTTCGTCTGGACATTTCTGAGCTTATCAGTGCTGATTGTAACCTTTCTGGCTAAATAGCAGAACCCGTGATATATTCTTTGCTAACATAGTTTATTGAAGTCGCTGTAGTCTAGTAGGTAGTGGTTTATTAAATTTGAAGCCGTGTTTTAAACTCTGGTTCGAACAAAACGAAACGTCAAAAAAAAATTATTTCTGCAACTTCTATAAAATTGGCACACATAATGTAAGTGGTGTGAAGGATTCTAATGACCAATTATGTATGTATGTACGTATGTATGTATTGTAGCCCTATAAAAGGAATTAATACACCATACAACAACATCTTAAAACGCTGTAGGTTTGCAGATTCTTTTCCAAAAAACAAAACACAACAGTTTTAAAAAATAATCACATTTTTATGCTCCACCCAAAACTTTTTTATAAAAAAAAGAAGCCAACATCAGCAAGAAAAACAAACAAATAAATATAAAATTAAAAATCCGATAATTATTTAAATCTAAAATCTCAAAAATATAATTCTTTCGAACAGAAAAACAAAAACAAATTCTTACTTTTAGCCTTGCCTTCTTTTTCAAAATGTTAAGTTAAATTGCTGAAACATGCTTTAAAGCTCCAACGAAAAGATGTTGCTGATATCAATTTAAAATAAAACTCATATAAAATCAATTTAAAGTAAATAAATAACAATAATTTCAACTACAGTAGGTAACGTCTATAACGATTGACGTTTATGAGAAGAAAAAAAAATGTATTGCATTCTACGTACACATGAAGTCGCTATAATCCAGTAGGTAGTGTGTTGGCTTATTAGTCGTGAGAAAACACTCCAAAACACAGGTCAAACATCTCTAACAAAACGAAATATGAAAAAATATTTCTTCGGCGATTTCCTCTCAGCAGATTTCTGGTAAAAAATCTGAGAATAAATACGATTGCCGTGAATAGTTGCTCAAAAATCTATCGATCGGAATCGACTTTAAACTGTAGGTCCTGCCATTAATGAAATTAACATACACAACATAAGTGGTGTGAGAAGCTAGGTCGTAATATAGACTGAAGGGTTGTAATGACCAGAGATCAGCAATGAGTCTTTTTTTGCTACTCATAAGCACTCATGATATTTTAAATATAAGTGAGTCAACAATACTGTAATTTAACAACTATGATCCATTCGTACTCACTACAACACTGATTTATAAGTACAGGTTGCAATGAGTATGCTTACAACGTTTGCAT
Organism: Sarcophaga subvicina; assembly: GCA_936449025.2. Lineage (NCBI taxonomy): Eukaryota > Metazoa > Arthropoda > Insecta > Diptera > Sarcophagidae > Sarcophaga > Sarcophaga subvicina. Next base: position 31,315,584 of record OW388084.2, read on the forward strand.
CAAACTCATACCAATTGAAATATGTTTGATTCATAAACCTACTCATTTAGATTCATAACTTTAGAAAAATTCTTATAATAAATGATTCGAGTGACTCTAATTGTTACAGTGTTAGTTACTATTGCATTTACAAAAAAAGAAAAAAGTCACATAAGCAGGCGTTGGCACCAATGTCCCCCAGGGGAAGAACATCTTCGGCTTCTTACACACATAGGACACGAACGTCAACAAAGTTCGTTAAAAAGAGCGTAAAAATGCATTCAGTTGCTTGTTAGCTTCTAAAGAAGAGGATTCATGTCGCTTTTTTCAGACTTCAATTATACACCCAAAGAAATATTACAGTAGGATTCACTAATGAGAAATGATTTCGATTTTTGGAAAAAGACTTGCCAAGTTAAATACGGATTTAGCGCAATACAGTTTTTCTATATTTTCTGTTCACATATAAAGGGTTTTTTTTTACAGAGGTATAGAACTTTAAGTTGGCATTACTTTTCAAGATGGCGACCGATTTAACAGCTGTCAAGTGATTTATTCTCAGTTTGGTTTGGCAATTCATCATGAATAGACTCACGCCTGAACAACGCTTGCAAATAGTGCAATTTTATTTCGAAAATAATGCTTCTGTGCGGAAAACGTATCGCGCACTACGTCCATTTTATCGTCGACAAAATCGTCCATCAGAGCAGTTAATTCGATTAACCATGGAACGTTTTCGCACCACGTTTACTCTTATTGATAACTCGCATCCCCAGAGACGCTGTACGGTGCGTACAGAAGAAGCTATTGCTGCTGTAGAGCGTAGCATTGAGGAAGACCCGAATGAGTCTATCCGCCATCGAGCACAGGAATTGGATCTGTGTCCATCCACTTTATGGAAGATTTTGCGGAAGGATCTTGGTTTGCGTGCTTATTTAATTAATTAATTGAAGCCAAACGATCATCAAGTAAGGCGTAGATTCGTCGAATAGGCCCAAAACGAGATTACCGTTGTTCCCGATTTTCATAAGCGAATTTTGTTTAGCGTTGAAGCGCACTTCTGGTTGAATGGCTACGTCAACAAACAAAACTGCCGCATTTGGAGTGAAAGTAATCCTCAAGTGTATGTGGAAACACCGTTACATCCAGAAAAACTGACTGTTTGGTGCGCTTTATGGGCTGGTGGAATCATTGGTCCGTACTTTTTCCAAAACGATGGTGGCCAGAACGTTACAGTCAATGGTGATCGGTATAGAGCCATGATTACTAACTTTTTCATTCCTGAATTGAATAACCATGATGTCCAGGAGATGTGGTTTCAACAAGACGGCGCAACATGTCACACAGCTCGTGCCACAATAGATTTTTTGAAAGACACGTTTGGTGACCGCCTAATTTCACGTTTTGGACCTGTGAATTGGCCTCCAAGATCTTGTGATTTAACACCGCTAGACTACTTTCTGTGGGGCTATGTAAAGTCATTGGTCTATGCGGTAAAGCCACAAACGCTTGACCATTTGGAAGACAACATTCGCCGTATTATTGCCGATATACGGCCACAAATGTTGGAAAAAGTCATCGAAAATTGGACGTCCAGATTGGACTACATCCGCGTCAGTCGTGGCGGTCATATGCCAGAAATCATATTTAAAATGTAATGCCACAAGATTATCTTTCGGATAAATAAAATTCATGTCCATCGAATAATCCATCGTTGTTTTATTGCAACTTAAAGTTCTATACCTCTATAATACCTTTACATATGTATTCAAGTAGACTTGAAAATATTACTAACAATTATCCTCTGGTTTAACTCATGCCTCTCACAAATACACACACATTTTTATCATGTTCTCTTTGTGCCGACGTCTGCACATAACCAAAAACGACAGAGCAGCAAGCAGAGCAACCACACAACCTTCTAGTGAGTAAGCGAATCATATTTATTTTGTGATTCTTGTAAATGTTGAGTTATGGAGAATCGAAATCAACAATATCATACGTGTTGTTAAGTACGAGTACGATGAGTACTTCAAACTTTGAAGATGAGTAGTATGAGTATGACATTAAAATAAGTATGAATGAGAGACTACTTCTACTGGATGCATCTGCCCTATCGGCCATTAATATTAACGAATTTGGCAACATTAAACGCTTAGCATACGTAATACGTTTGTTATTCTATTTCGAAATGACAAAATCATTAGAAATTATGAGTATGATTCGATTCTACTCATCTTTTTGAACACTCATTGTTGATCTCTGGTAATGACCAATTATATATAAGTACTATTGATGATTTTTGAATGAGCTCACTTTCTCATTCTATAGAAATCTTTTAAAATCGTTTCATAATTAATTAATAAAAAAATTATTATAAATTCCAGTTTTAACGATCCCAAAATATTTGTTGAGATTTAAATGACATAAAATGTAATTTTTTTTTATTTTAAATTTATATGTTCAATTTAAAAGTAAATGACATCAATAATAATATCATTTCATTTTCAATATTTTTTTCTGTTGTTGTTGTTATTGTATTGTTTAAAATATTTCAAATGATTAATAATATTTTGAGAGGATTTTGAATACATACACAATAAAAAAATAATAAATTCAATAATTTAAATGCAGATAATGAAATGTTTTAAAACAAAAAATATTGTTATTAAGAAAAAGACAAACGAACAATGATTGTCGCCTCTATTTGAGCATGAAATGGCAGAGTAAAATGTCGCCATTTCTTAGAAAGCCAACAAAGAAAAAAAGATGCCGCCGACTTTAAAATTAACTTAAATTCATACAACATTAATCAAAATCGAAAGATATTTTATAAGGACAGACTAAAGACGTTTTTGAGTAATACTCTACATTACTAAAGAAGTTAATATTATGAGAACATCAAAAGTTATAAATATTATCACGGATAAGGAATTTAATTAGAAGAGCTAAGAATACCACAACATTTTTAATAATATGTGTGACGATAAATTCGAATTTGAAAATCTAAGACGCAATCCATAAATTTTAGCAGCGCCACTTTTGGCGTTAACAGAGCAAAATTTGCTCTTAAGAGAACAAAATTTGCCCTTAACAGAGCACTGTTAGCTGTTTAACAGTATCCATGAACAAGACCACTTGTTTAGAAGCTAATTTTAGGGCAAATACTAGATCTATGAGTACCATATCATACTCAAAGGAAGGTTCCAAGGACTCTTAATACATATAATCAGCAGCATAGTCACATATAAAGTGATATGGTATTGAAAATTCTCTAGAAGATCAGTGGCCATTTTGGACCATATAAGAAATTGTACACCATACAGACTATATGCAAATGGTAGTCCAGAGGGTCCTCTTTTGAACCGTGTTAGTGGGATAATTGGGATATTTCGGTCCGCCATTCCCACCAAACATCATTTACATTTAAACACTTTTGTTCACAAATAATAATGATCACAATGAGAATTAAATTGTATGTCAATAGTCTGCAATAATCTACTACTACCACTGTCAAACCGTTAACAGTGCTCTGTTAATAGCAAAGTTTACCCTGTTAAAGACAAGAAGTGGCGCTGCTAAAAGTGTGGGTTTGCGTCTTTGGTTAGAATTTATCTTCACACACATTTTTTAATAGTCTGCTAATGATGGGCAATCCATTTCTCTTAACCCTTAGCCCAGTACCAAAGGAAGCTGTACATTCCAAGTTCTCTCTCTAGATATATGTATAATAAATAGAATTGAAATATATATCCAGATCTATTTCTTTTACTCCTAGTTGACTATATCTTCGGTTTCATTATACATATATATTAATTTAATCGCATTAATCATAATGTAGTTGCATTTGCCAACAGCACAACAGGGCGTGATGATAGTTACAACGACATTGCATCTACCCAAACGTTGAAATAGCGTTATATCGCTATCCCCCATCCCTCATCAATAGCTTTTGGTAAAAGTGAGATTAAGGCAGGTGTCTTAGTCAAGCTTGCAACAACAGATGACCTTTTATAATTTTTCAAAAATATAACATTTCTATGCAGCATCAATAATATCTTAGTCTACGCCATCAACAAAAGGTCAATAAAGTTTAGCACGCATCATTCCCTGAGAAACAAACCATTTTCCGTCTTCATAAATCGTCTAGGAATCGCTTAATAGTAGGCAATAGTAGTTAACATTCGTTGATTTCTTGAAAACATTGAATAAATTAAGACACACGGTGCTAGATATGTTGGATTACGATGAAAATGTACACCCGGAAAAATTTTTGACTTAATAAATGGTGAACAAACTGTTGACATAACACTGTCACTGTGTAGGTGCTAATGTCTAAAAGCAATGTCTGTTCTCTAACGCTTTTTAACATTGCAGTATGAATCTTAACGTGGGGCCTGACAGTTTTTTATAGCTGATCTAGGCTACACAGACCATATCTGTCTGCTCCCTCAGTTCCTCAGTTAACATGGGGCCTGACAGTTTTTTATAGCTGATCTAGACTACACAGAACATATCTGTTTGCTTCCTCAGTTCATATTCACACACAAAATTGTATATTACAACGCCTAAGTCAGGCCTACAACCGAGCTGCTCACACCGCTTACAACATAAGTGCGTAAATTTTATCCATAAATGGCGGGTCCTACAGATTAAAATCAACTCCGAACAACAGATTTTTAAGAAACTTTTCATGGCAATTTTTTATTTACTCTCGGAGTTTTTGCTAGAAAACTGCTGAAAGAAAGTCGCCGGAGAAGTATTTTTTCATAGGTTTGAACTGCCTACTAGACTACGACGACTACAGTCCATATTAATAATATGAAACTCCTATTTGATAACGTTATGTCGAATAAAAATTTGAATCTTTAATACCAACGTCACTGCGGTAGTTCCACATAAATGTGAAACATGAACATTCACTGCCCGAATTAAATTTCAAATGCTAGACCTTGGTGGAAACACCAATTTATTTGTAACAAAAGGTGACATGTGACGTCATGCTAGGGAAAGTTCCTAATAACGTCACAAGGCAAACTATTGAATCCACAAAGTAGCCGTAGACAGTGATTGAATTTAATAGCATTTAATTATTTAGCTTCCGATTTAAGACACTTATTGTAGCCCTGTCCCCGTAGTCTAGTAGGTAGTGACATGAGGCCTCGATTCAAGCACCAACAAAAACGAAATGTGAAAAAAATTTTCTTTAGCGGATTTATCTCAGCAGATTTCTGGCAAAGAAAAAAATCAGTCGACTTTAAACTTAAGGTCCCGCAACTCATGTATAAAATTAACACACACAACATATGTGGTCAGGTCATAATCGTGACTGCAGGGTTGTGATGACCAAATTATGTATGTATTTATAGTGGAAATATCGGATCATAAAACAATTGGGGAATGTGTCCATGCACTTGCCATCCCTGATTGGAATAAAAGAAAAATATTGGGTTTGGATTTCGATCGTTACTAGTATTTCCATGATGAAGTTTTTCTAATTAAACAGACTACTGATCTACTACAGTAGGTCCCAAACAATGATGTAGAAATTAAGAAGATGATGATCGGTGTTGGTGTTATTGTCTTTAGAGAATTAGTTGCCACCTCTGAATGGATTATTAAGTGATTGATTGAGGTTGCAAAAAATTTTTTTAAAATTGGCAAAACCGTAAGGCTGAGGATTTTTTTCCTGAGATTACAAACCTTCAGTCAGGATTATCACCTATGTATGTAGCTTCTCACACCACTTAGTATGTTGTGTGTATTAATTTTATACATGAGTGGCGGTACCTACAGTTTAAATTCGACTCCGAACGACAGATTTTTGAGAAACTTTTCATGGCAATTGTATACACTGTCAGAGTTTTTGCCAGAAATCTGCTGAGAGCAAGTAACTGAAGAAATATTTTTTCTTATTTCTCTTTGTTTGAGATGTCTGACCTGAGGTTTGAAACGTGGCTTTGCGCACAATAAGCCAACATACTACCTACTTGACTGCGATGACTACAAGGCTGAGGATTATACATAATTTTGAAAAGTAAATGAATGGAAATTTCTTCAACTTATGGTATGAGTTCCTCTTTAATATTTGTCGCGCCTAAGACACAATTTTCATGACAGAGCTTTTCTGCTCTTAAATTTAAACATCTAGCCCTGGAAGAGAATGATATTTGTGTCTGCCAGGATTGGAAACACAGATTATCGGTTGTTTTAAAGGAAAATAAAGGGTCCGCAAAATAACTTTTTTTTTGAAAATGCTTTAAGAAAAAACTACTGAATATTTTCTCAAATTTCTTTTTTATTTGAAAGTACAATCCTTCCGGTTAATAATGGAAAATAATTTCATTCAAATGGCTACCTCGCCTGGCCATGCAGTAGCCTACACCAAAAGATGACGATTTTGGCAAAAAAAAAATCATCTTTTCAGATGAAGCTCATTTTGATCTTGGCAGGTATGTAAACCAAGCAAAATTATCGCATTTGGGGCACAGAAAACCTACACGCATACATTGAAAAGCCGACGCACCCAAAGCGAGTCACTGTTTGGTGCGGATTTTGGTCCAGAGGCATAATTGGGGCATTTTTCTTCGAAAATGAGCAAAGACTGGCCGTTACAGTCAATGGCGATCGTTATCGGGCCATGTTGAAAGAATTTTTGTTCACATGTTGGAAGAATTTTTGTTCATTGAAGAGGAGGATATTGGCAACATTTGGTTTCAACAGGACGGCGCTACGTGCCACACAGCCGAAGCTACACTCGATGTTTTGAGCCCTGTTTTTGAAGGTCGCATTATCAGCCGCAGAGCTGATGTCGAATGGCCACCTCGAAGCAGCGATTTGACACCATATTTATTATTGTGGGGTGCCGTCAAAGATAAGTGTTACGCCGATAAGCCAGAGACAATTGATGCTTTAAAGGACAATATTCGTGAAGCCATTGGTGAAATACAGCTGCACACAATCGATAATGTGCTTAAAAATTGGACCGATCGTGTAGGCTACTGCATGGCCAGCCGCGGCAGCCATTTGAATGAAATTATTTTCCATTATTAACCGGAAGGATTGTACTTTCAAATAAAAAAAGAAATTTGAGAAAATATTCAGTAGTTTTTTTTAAGCATTTTGAAAAAAAGTTATTTGGCGGACCCTTTACTTTGAAGGAAAGTAAAGAACAATAAAGTACTGAACAATGATAAATTCTTTCAATACAACACGCAGTTATTTTAATATTTTAAAGTCTGTTTAAAATCTTTTATTCTGTTATTTTAAGAAATAAATAATCAATTGACGTAAATAAAAACTTGTATTTGCTTTTAAAATTCTATTCAGTTTCAAAATAATATCGGAAACAATAGATGGGAGACACAAAAGTATTGACACTCAAAGTCAAACCATTCCATCAGAATTCAGATATATACATAGTGTTCAAGTAAGTAAGTATTTATATGCGAACAAATGCTACTTTCCTAACACCCTAACTGTCAATCTCTCTCCCCTTTTGGTAATTTTTTCTTCAATGTTTTTCAAATTGTGCACTTTAATGATAAATGAACGAATGGATAACGAAATTGTTTTAATGCCTCTTCCAAGCATCTCTCTCTCGGGTACTTTTTATATGATTTTGGTATTGGCACTTAAATAATAAGTACCGTTAAAGGCTTAGCAATCGTATATTTTTAGATTTTTCAATTTTTGACTTTTTTTTTGTTTTTGTAGAATACCATTAAGATATACAGTGCGAGAGAAAAGAAATCATACTTTCAAATTAAAACTCAAATAAAAAAAAAGAGAAATTAAATATTCTAAGACAACAACAACAACAATAATAATAATAATAATAATAATGGCAGCTAAAACAAATACTTTAACAATAATACTCACAAGGAAAATAAAATCTCATCCCCTATTCTATCTCTCTTCATATCTTGGGTTAAATATCTGACTGCTCCACCGAAATAAGGAAAAAAATACGAAAAAAATTAGAAACTCTTTCAGTGCTTAAGCATGTTAGCAATTCAATGATTTAAAAACAACAACAAGAAAAATTTGAAAGAAAAGCGCAAAGCTACGTAAAACAATATGTAAAATAAAATCAAATGAATTACAAAAAAGAAAAAAAAGGTTTCAAACTTTAGCTTTTCATTCTATCCGCACATTCGCAGTCTGTTTTAAATTTGAATTGTTTTACGCGCATATAATTTCGAATTTTTACGTAAAACTCAGCCATAGAGGAAGTTAAAATACAATTGATTTGAGCTTAAGTACAAATATTTAATTGGGATTAACCCTTGTTTCGCTGAGTTTAAATGATAGAACAGAATACTAAAACACTACCAAATAAACCTGTCGAATAATTAAATCAACTACAATGGCAACCATAAGTACGCTTTTGAAGAGTATAGAAATTGAAAGTCTGGCAACATTGTTCGGAGAATGTAAATATTCAATTGAGAGGATAAAAAAATGCCGCCAAGGCTAGGGTGCACAGGTTATTCCCAAATTTAGTAAGTTTACTGCACTATAAGGTCTGGCCCATTGTAATACCCTGCTAATTCAACTCTCTAGTCTCATAGTCTCATGATACATTTCCAATACAGTAATCCTTCGATTTACGTCGCCTCGATTAACATTGTTTCGATTTACGTCGTCAAATTTTTTGTTCCCTCTAACTTCAATTTGCGTCGTTATTTGATTTACGTCGCCTTTTTTGGAACCAACTGCGACGTAAATCGAGGGATTACTGTATATGATGAAATTGTTGCACTGATTCCTCTTCTTCTTAGTCCAAGCAGCTTTTACAGTAGTCGTAATATCGGATACGCTCACATGTACATACATGCATACATACAAAATTGGTCATTAAAACTCTTGTCAGGATTACGACCTAGCTTCTGATACCTCTGATGCTGTGTGTTAAATTTATACATGAGTGGCGAGACATACAGTTTAAAGTCGACTCCGAACGACAGATGTTTGGGCAACTTTCTTAGAGTTTTTGACAGAAATCAATTGAGGAGAAGTTTCCGAAGAAGTATTTTTGCATATTTCGTTTTATTCGAGATGTTTTAGCTAAGGTTTGAACCGTGGCCTAACACTTCTAATAATCTAACATGCTACCTGCTTGACTACGGCGACTTCAATGCAGTTTGTAATATTCTGGCTAGAGCTACCAGCTGTAAATATAATGTTTCATAGATAGAAAGAATTCGAGTTTCACATTGCTAAAGCCTTATGAAACATTTGGCCCCTATGGTCACTATATAAACTTTGTGGTGGCATGTTGTAGTAGCTAAAGTGCCCGACTAAATATCCAAATAAAGCCGTAGGGTGCTGGCTTATTAGACTACTAGACTACGCGCAGACATACGTCCAGTTATTCAGTATCCTGCTTAAAGCTAAGGAAGTTCTGGTTCTCATGTTCGCCAGGGTAGGCCACAGTATTCGGAAGTTTCTAAGCAAATTATCAGGCAGATGAGTTGCACGCTTTAGGATGCGATTTGTGCAAATGTAAAACGTGTGTCCAATGGGTCGATCAAAAAAAGAGTTTTGTATACTGTATGTCTTAACTGACTTGAATTTCATATCAACGCTCTGGTCAGATCGGGAGGACTTAGCAAGACTAGTGGAGATCAGGGATGATGCTGAAACGATGTGGAAGAAAATAAGAAAGTTGGTCACTTTCTTTGTGACTGTAAAAACCATTGTTGTTGGAACATTGCCGAACCGTTCCGACACTGCACTCGGATATGCAGCAATACAAATTTTTGCGCATCAAGCGTTGTGGTGTCTAATTACACAGCCTGACCTTTGGGCGATTACGTTTACATGACGAGCAGCCAGTCGCATAATCTGTTCGCTTGCTAAAGATGAACTCGACCTATTCCCGTAGGTTACATACTTAGGGACACTTTCTGGATGACGAATTCGTTGGTGGTGTTGATTCAGCGTGAGTTTTGGTAGAGACACACTGAATGTACAACACCAACATCAACACTCGCCTAGAAAAGTATGGGCAACTTGAGATAATGTCATGCCTATGTGGAATCGGAGTAGCCGTCATATTGAGAATATCGCGCTCTTGAAGACACCGTGGGGAGTCCGACAGTATTGCACAGAGGAAAGCCCATGCAATTGTTCATCAATATAGGGTATATACAGAGAATTTTGATGAAAAACTTGAAGATGTTCCCTTACAAAGCCGCTAAAATCATCTTTAATCACGATAATAAGGAAAATAACTTTTCACCGAAAATTGTCATGAACGAAAGTGTAATTTTAACCTCTGTGGATACGTGAATAAGCAGAATTGTTGCTTCTACGACACTGAAAATCCGGCGTATAACAAATGAAGATCTGCTACAGCTGATCAAAGTTGCGCCATTGGGATCTCTTTACTGTAAATGTCACTAAAGACCGGTGCCAACCGATTGTCTCCTATCGACTTTATAGGTTGTGTGATTCCAATAGGATGAAGCAAAAGCAGGTGGTGCACAACCTGCAACCGAAGTTCTGAGGACCGCTTTTACTTTTTACGCTACCTTGCGTATTAAACTTAGACCTAGACCGGCATTAAAGGGTTAATATTCACGACTAAATAAGTTTGAAGTGTACATCACAAAATATCCAATACTCTGCTACACTTTATGCCTTTTTACTAAAAATAGACAATGAAAGAAAAGAAAAAACACGGAGAAAAAAGAGAAATTCGAACAAAATATTTTCCAACTTCAAGTCTAATTTAAATAAATGCGATGGAATTATAAGTGGCAGGAGCTAAGATAACTTTAGAGTCTTTTCGAAAGGAGTGTAAGGGAAAGGAGGAGGAGCAGGAGGTGGCAAAATCCATATTCTAAAGTTTAGACAATAAGTACGAGCGTTTAAAGAGATTGGTTGTCTATGTAGACAGTTTACCTAACAAATGAATGAATTGTTCATTCGTACAATATTTTCATAATTCGTAATTCGTTTTACGCATTTTTCATTATATTTTTCTACAATGATGATGATGATGATTATTATGATGATAACGAGGATGAGGATGCTGTCACAAAGTATCTGCAACTTTTTTTCATTTGCTATTGAACCGTGTTTGCGAGAAAGGATAGAAGAAACTTTTTGAAAATGTTCACGTAGATTCAAATTTATAGATAGAAAATGCTTTATATTTAGTTGATACACTCACACAGCTATGTATAGTCTGCCAATTTATATATTCATGCTAAAATTAATACAATAAAATCAATGAAAACAGAGAAAAGAAAGGTTTTTAGTATTACTGCTGTGTGAAACAGTGTTTCATTTCCAGTAAGAAGTTTATACCCTACTTTTTATTCGGTATATTCGGTTTCTGCTAAAGATTGTAACAGCTTCATTTATCGATGGATTTTGAGGCCAGCGGATGGGGTTTCTGCTTCCAAGAGGAATAGATAAATCGCATCACTTTGCTTACGTAAAGTATGTCCAATCTAACCAAATAATCTTCTTCGAATCTCTGCATTCATGCTAGCTTAGGCAATACTCATTGGCTAAAATGTAACCAAACGATTATTAGTATGTATTGCACGTAGGCATTTAATGATGAACGTTTATAAGCTTATACGGTGTTCATATATGCAGATTTATTGCGTAAATCGCAATAAACGCCATTATTGAGCTCAACATTTCATACAAAGTTTCAATTAATAATTGCGCAATAAATACGCAAATTGTTATAATATTGAGTAAAACTTACAATGCAACTTAAAACTTACTAGTCACAGTTGACTAGTTGACTAGCCACAGTTGACTAGTTGACTAGCCACAGTTGACTAGTTGAGTAGCCACAGTTGACTAGTTGACTAGCCACAGTTGACTAGCCACAGTTGACTAGTTGACTAGCCACAGTTGACTAGTCACAGTTGACTAGTTGACTAGCCACAGTTGACTAGTCACAGTTGACTAGTTGACTAGCCACAGTTGACTAGTTGACTAGCCACAGTTGACTAGTTGACTAGCCACAGTTGACTAGTTGACTAGCCACAGTTGACTAGTTGACTAGCCACAGTTGACTAGTTGACTAGCCACAGTTGACTAGTTGACTAGCCACAGTTGACTAGTTGACTAGCCACAGTTGACTAGTTGACTAGCCACAGTTGACTAGTTGACTAGCCACGGTTGACTAGTTGACTAGCCACAGTTGATTAGTTGACTAGCCACAGTTGACTAGTTGACTAGCCACAGTTGACTAGTCACAGTTGACTAGCCACAGTTGACTAGTCACAGTTGACTAGTCACAGTTGACTAGCCACAGTTGACTAGCCACAGTTGACTAGCCACAGTTGATTAGCCACAGTTGACTAGCCACAGTTGACTAGTCACAGTTGACTAGTCACAGTTGACTAGTTGACTAGCCATAGTTGACTAGTTGACTAGCCACAGTTGACTAGTTGACTAGCCAGAGTTGACTAGTTGACTAGTCACAGTTGACTAGTCACAGTTGACTAGCCGCAGTTGACTAGTTGACTAGCCACAGTTGACTAGTTGACTAGCCATAGTTGACTAGTTGACTAGCCACAGTTGACTAGTTGACTAGCCACAGTTGACTAGTTGACTAGCCACAGTTGACTAGTCACAGTTGACTAGTCACAGTTGACTAGCCACAGTTGACTAGTTGACTAGCCATAGTTGACTAGTTGACTAGCCACAGTTGACTAGTTGACTAGCCACAGTTGACTAGCCACAGTTGACTAGTTGACTAGCCACAGTTGACTAGTTGACTAGCCACAGTTGACTAGTTGACTAGCCATAGTTGACTAGTTGACTAGCCACAGTTGACTAGTTGACTAGTCACAGTTGACTAGTCACAGTTGACTAGTCACAGTTGACTAGTCACAGTTGACTAGTCACAGTTGACTAGTCACAGTTGACTAGTCACAGTTGACTAGTCACAGTTGACTAGTCACAGTTGACTAGTCACAGTTGACTAGCCACAGTTGACTAGCCACAGTTGACTAGCCACAGTTGACTAGTCACAGTTGACTATAGTCGGTCGTCTACCCTGACCGACTATAACTTCTATAATTGTTTTCTTCTTCTTCTCTAAAATGGTCATATTGAAATCGAATAGAAATGGAAAAGAAATAAAAGCCCATTTATTGCCAAATGCCTTTTAATCAAAACACACAAAAAAAGAAGGATAAAAATGATAAAAATTATTATTAATGAGCAAATATTTTCAAATGATACTACATCCTGCCATTACCACCACAATCACAATCACAATCGCAATCCTCATAATCATTATCATGAACATCCCCGTTCTCTATCCAGGATTCTTAGTTAAAGGATATCAACCAAATTTAATAAGGGGATGTTTTCCTAAGTATCTTTTCCAACTGTTTGTGTGTTCAATATTAAAACAAAAACAATGTCTTAAATGTTGTTGTTTTTGTTCCAACGATGGATGGCTGATGATGCCAAATCATCGTTTTTAAATTTCATACGAAAATTCCACAGTCGTTACGTTACGTTGTCTTAGGATTTTTAGTTTGAATTGCTTTGGACTGGTTTCGTTTGCTTTTATTTGGTAATCATCACAATTATAAATGGAATTTAAGATTTTTATTAAAAAAAAAAAAAACATAAAAACATAGAAGATGAGAAGAATTTATTTACAATACCATTAATTTATTATCATTTAAAATAAAATTACTCATAGTATTGGTTAGGAGAAAAAGTTATTTCGTATCAATGTTTGAAAAAAATTAAGGACAGCAGTCTCAGAGAGAAAATTGTTTTCTGTGATGTAAAAAAGTGTTTTCAGTTGTAAGATTTATGAATTAAGGATTCCAGAAGTGTAACTCAGCAGATTTCTGTTAATAACTCCGAGAAATAAAATTTCCATGAAAAGGGTTTTCAAAAATCTATCATTCGGAGTCGACTTTAAACTGTAGGTCCCGTCACTCACGTATAAAATTAACTCACACGATATAAGTGGGTCGTAACTGTGATTTAAGGGTTGAAATGACCAATTATGTACGTATGTAGCTCAGTGAGAATACACTTTCAGAATTCCATAAAAAGTAAAGATGGCAACTCTGAAATTTAATAGCTTTCACGTAAAGTTATTCCGATTTCTGAAAGTGAAGCGTTTTACGAAAATACAATGCATTATAATTGGGAAAACTTCTGTCAAAAAAGTTGGAAAGTTATGCTGAGATTGCTTGCATCGGAAAGTGCACCTAATATATCAAATATTCGACGTGTGGTCAAAAAAATTTAAGAAACTAGGTCGGTTATGGACAGTAAGAATTCTGGGCATCAACGTAATGATCGGTACCTGAAAATAGTGCTGCAGTAAGCAAGCATGTTGCCGAAAGATATGAACTCGGCGTCGTCGAAATCATTTCAAATTTTGCAAAGCACTACGCAGAGAGATTTGACAAAGGACCTCCATGGTCATGCATTCAAAATTTAGCTTTCACTGGAGCCAAAACCAGCAGACCATGGAAAGCGTCTGTAATTCGTTTGCAATTGCACCCGTTATTATAGTCTGAACTGAATTGCACTAAACCTGAACGACATATGATTTCAAGAAGACGACGCTACGCGCCACATTCGATATTCTATATAAGCGATTTAAAATCATGGTCATCTCGTGTAAAGCTGATGTTAACTGGTTACCGCGATAGTACGATACGACCTCGTTAGGTCGTGGGGTATTCCTAAGTCTCAGGCCTTAAAGCCAATATAATCCATTCCATCAGTCAAATTTAACTTGATTTATGCATAGGAAATTTGACATTTCGAATACGCTCGAACTAGAGAAGCCGTGGTTTCTTTTAGAACGATATATTCCAAATGAATATAAAATATCTATGATCTTCTCGAACACACTTTGTTTTTTTTAATTTCAAAGATAAGGAGCGTTTAACGTGAGGCTCGATATTTTTGTGGTGTGAAACAAACTAAATAGTAAAATGAAATTCGGTTGAACATAAAATAATTGCCATTCGGTATTTCCAGAAATGCTAATAGACTTGCCTTCTCGTAGATTAGGGCTACCTGGATGTAGGCAAATTCCGAACAAAATAAGGACGATAACTGAAGTAAAACGATACCAATGGCAATAAAATCAAATGTACATACAGAGTTTTTTAAACTCTGTTGCATTTCCAGTCGTCGTAGTTTAGTAAGTAGTGTGTTGGCTTCTTATTCGAGAGCCCAAAGAAATAAAGTATAGAAACAATATTTCTTTCGGCAACTTCCTCTCCGCAGTCTTCTGGTAATAACTCTGGGAGTAAATAAAATCTCAAAAATCTGCCGTTTTGAGTCGACATTAAGCTGCAGGTCCCGCCACTAATGGATGCATTTAGCAAACAAAAACATGGATGGTGTAAGAACCTGGGTTGTAATCTTGACTAAAGGGTTGTAACGGGCAATTAAGTAAGTTGCTTCTTATAGAATCCAAACTACTATTAATCCATGGAGATTCAAGTAAGCGTTGTTAAGAGAATTGTTTATGAAAGTAAAAATCTATAAAGCCAAGTTCAGAGATTTACAAGAATTCGAAGTCGAGCAAATTACATCTGGTGGTAGACAATACTTCGAAAACTATGAAAGTGAGACCTAACACGAGCTTAAATAACAGCAGCAAACCTTGTACGATGAATATGCCTTATGAAAACCGTAAAGGAGTAATCAGATTGAATTATATATGAGATATTGAAGTCGCCGTAGTCTAGTAGGTAGTGTGTTGGCTTATTAGACGTAAAGCCAGGGTTCGAGCCCCAGGCCAGACATCAAGGCAAAATACAAAAAGTATTTCTTCGGCGACTTCCTCTCAGCAGATTTCTGGCAAAAAATCTGAGAGTAAATAAAATTGCCATGAAAAGTTTCTCAAGAATCTGTCGTTCGGAGTCGACTTTAAATTGTAGGTCCCACCACTCACGTATAAAATTAGCACACACATCATAAGTGGTGTGAGAAACTAGGACGTTGTACAATGGGTCAATTCGACCTCCGGGTACTGTACTTGTCTTAATTGACAAGTACACGTCCTCTAACCTAACCTAACCTATATATGATATAAATTCGAATTATGAAAAAATATTTCTTTGGCGACCACCTCTCAGGAGATTTCTGGCAAAAACTCTGAGAGTATCTCCAGAATCTGTTGTTCGGAGTCGACTTTAAACTGTAGGTTCCGCCACTCATGTATAAAATTAACACACACAACATGAGTGGTGTGAGAAGCTAGGCTGTAATCCTGACTGAAGGGTTGTAATGGCCAATTATGTACGTAAATTGGAATTTAAAAACCAAAGACGCAAACCCACACCTTTAGCAGCGCCAATTTTTGCCATTAACAGGACAAAATTTGCCAATAATAGTGCACTGTTCACTGTTTAATAGTGGCAATAAAAGGATTAGTCTTCTACTTTGCAATTATTGCAGACTATTCGCATACTTTTGAAGTCGCCGTAGTCTAGTAGGTAGTGTGTTGGCTTATTAGACGCAAAGCCAGGGTTCGAGCCCCAGGCTAGACATCAAAGACAAAATACAAAAAGTATTTCTTCGGCGACTTCCTCTCAGCAGATTTCTGGCAAAAACTCTGAGAGTAAATAAAATTGCCATGAAAAAGTTTCTCAAAAATCTGTCTTTCGGAGTCGAGTTTAAACTGTAGGTTCCGCCACTCATGTATAAAATTAACCCACACAACATAAGTGGTGTAAAAAGCTAGATCGTAATCCTGACTGAAGGGTTGTAATGACCAATTATGTATGTATGTATTGACATACAATTTAATTCTCATTATGATCATCATTATTTATAAACCCCACTAACACGGTTTGAAAGATGACCCTCTGAACTACCATATAATCGGGTAGGTGTGCTATTTCCCATATATTTCAAAATAGCCACTGTTCTTCTAGAGAAATTTTAATCAAAAATTCATAGTTTCAAAGTCAATTTTCCCAATACCATATCACTTTATATGTGACTATGCTGCTGATTATATGTATTAAGAGTCCTTGGAACCTTCCTTTGAGTATGATATGGTACTCATAGATCTAGTATTTGCCCTAAAATTAGCTCCTAAACAAGTGGTCTTGTTCATGGATGCTGTTAAACAGCTAACAGTGCTCTGTTAAGGGCAAATTTTGTTCTGTTAAGTTGGCCATTTAGGACATGACTTTTCCGTTTACCCAATTATGTATACTACTGTACTTAATATTAAATTTGTAAGTATGCGAGTGTATATGTATGTATGGATTTGTGAATAAATTTGTTAAAATACAAATTATAATTTAAATGCGTCGTCGTTCTAATTCTAGACACCAGTACCAAATGGTTGAAAAAGTTTTTTTTAATTTCAATTCGTCTCCCTTCCTTCATTCCCCTCGTCACTCATAATTTTTATTCAAAGATTTTTTTTCCAACTTTTCTTTAATTCTCTACAAGTATTTACAGTTCCTTAATGGGCTTTGAAAATGCAAAAACAATTTCGCTGTTAAAATTTTACATCCACAAAAAAGGGGTAGTTTTTGACTTTCTACCGACTTTTCCCATTCAGTTAAAGAGAGGTTTTTTTTTGGAATCACAAAAGAAAGAAGGAAAAGCCAGATTCATTTGAATTTTACATTGAAATCCATTTATTTTAATAATTTCGTTCGCTTTGTTTTTGTTTTTGTTGTTGTTGCTGCTGTTTTCATTACATTGCTTTCCTGATTTGCAGTTTTTTTTCTTTTAGAAATTTGTTTTTTTTTTGGAGTTTTTATTGTTGTTGTTGGTTGCGTTAATTATGAATTTTTCTTTTCTTTTTTTTTGGACTGATTAAGTTTCCTTCAGTTTTTTATGCTGGATTAGAGATATTTATACGGCTTCTATTCTATTCTTCTTTATTTTTTTCTATCAATTCAATAAAGAGTTGTTTTATAAAAAAGAAAAAAATTATTCAAATAATGTGGGCCTTAATTTGATTTGGCTTTCAACTTTCGAAAAAAAGGGTGACTGTTTGATGGTCGTTACAATATTCAATTCGGTTTCCATTAATTTCCATAAGTTTTTATTTTTCATTCTATATTCTATTCATTGGTAATACAATAATCAATGATTAGTGCTGATTGTATTATGAATGAAAATGAAAATTGATGTTAAACTTCGTTTCATTCATTCCAAAAACTAATGCAGGAGAGTTGCTAGAGTTACGCATTTGATAGAAGAAGGTTATGTAAGGGATGAACTCAGTAGGTAAATGATAGGGATGATGATGGAAATATTAATACGATGCAGACATAAGACAAACACTTAAGATTCTGAAATAAATCGTTTCAAAGATCAGCTAAATATTGGAAAAGGTATCAAAAAAAGTATAAGCGGTAGCCACCGTAGTCTAGTAGGAAGCATGTTGGCTTATTAGCCGTAAGGCCACGGTTCAAACTCGAGGTCAGACATCTTCAACAAAACGAAATACGAAAAATATTTCTTCGGCCATTGCCTCTCAGCAGATTTCGAGCAAAAAAAAAATTAATGAAAAGTTTCCCAGAAAATCTGTCGTTCGTTGACTTTAAACTGTAGGTTAGGTTAGGTTAGAGGACGTGTACTTGTCAAGTAAGACAAGTACTGTACCCGGAGGTCGAATTAACCCATTGTACAAAAACTGTAGGTCTCGCCACTCATGTATAAAATTAACTCACACAACATAAGTGGTGTGAGAAACTAGGTCATAATCCTGAATGAAGGATTGTAATGACCAATTATGTATGTACGTATGCGGATTTTTAAGTAATTATTACAAACACATCAGATTCAGAAAAAAATCGTTTCAAAAAAAGTTAAAAATTGAAAAAAGTATCATAAGTAGTATCATATTTTTCTTATTGTCACCATTCTATTACGTTTTTTACCGCATTCCTTGTTTTTTATACAATCAAATTTCAGGGGATGGCCCCTAGTTATGCATTGCATTGTGTTGAAACTAGGAAAACAAGTTGTAAAGGGTGTTTTTTATAGAGGTATAGAACTTTAAGTTGCAATAAAACAACGATGGATTATTCGATTGACATGAATTTTATTTATCCGAAAGATAATCTTGTGGCATTACGTTTTAAATATGATTTATGGCATATGACCGCCACGGCTGACGCGGATGTAGTCCAATCTGGGCGTCCAATTTTCGATGACTTTTTCCAACATTTGTGGCCGTATATCGGCAATAATACGGCGAATGTTGTCTTCCAAATGGTCAAGCGTTTGTGGCTTTACCGCATAGACCAATGACTTTACATAGCCCCATAGAAAGTACTCTAGCGGTGTTAAATCACAAGATCTTGGAGGCCAATTCACAGGTCCAAAACGTGAAATTAGGCGGTCACCAAACGTGTCTTTCAATAAATCTATTGTGGCACGAGCTGTGTGACATGTTGCGCCGTCTTGTTGAAACCACATCTCCTGGACATCATGGTTATTCAATTCGGGAATGTAAAAGTTAGTAATCATGGTTCTATTCCGATCACCATTGACTGTAACGTTCTGGCCACCATCGTTTTTGAAAAGGTACGGACCAATGATTCCACCAGCCCATAAAGCGCACCAAACAGTCAGTTTTTCTGGATGTAACGGTGTTTCCACATACACTTGAGGATTACCTTCACTCCAAATGCGGCAGTTTTGTTTGTTGACGTAGCCATTCAACCGGAAGTGCGCTTCATCGCTAAACAAAATTCGCTTATGAAAATCGGGAACAACGGTAATCTCGTTTTGGGCCCATTCGACGAATCTACGCCTTACTTGATGATCGTTTGGCTTCAATTCTTGCACGAGTTGGATTTTGTAAGCACACAAACCAAGATCCTTCCGCAAAATCTTCCATAAAGCGGATGGACACAGATTCAATTCCTGTGCTCGGTGGCGGATGGACTCATTCGGATCTTCCTCAATGCTACGCTCTACAGCAGCAATAGCTTCTTCTGTACGCACCGTACAGCGTCTCTGGGGATGCGAGTTATCAATAAGAGTAAACGTGGTGCGAAAACGTTCCATGGTTAATCGAATTAACTGCTCTGATGGACGATTTTGTCGACGATAAAATAGACGTAGTGCGCGATACGTTTCCCGCACAGAACCATTATTTTCGAAATAAAATTGCACTATTTGCAAGCGTTGTTCAGGCGTGAGTCTATTCATGATGAATTGTCAAACCAAACTGAGAATAAATCACTTGACAGCTGTTAAATCGGTCGCCATCTTGAAAAGTAATGCCAACTTAATGTTCTATACCGCTATAAAAAACACCCTTTAGTAGGAGAATGAACTTGACTTTCAATCTGTTTCTGTTGAATGTGACAGCACAGACTTTTGCAGAAAGAAGGTCCCACAGGGGACGCCTCAGGCTTCTCTGGTTCGAGCACATCCGAAATGTGTGATTTTCTATGACTCTAATGCATAAATCAGGCGGAATTTGACTGATCGAATAGATTATATTGGCTTTATGGCCCACTGTTGTATGTGGCTTATTCGCATGTACTTGCGATAGAAGAAAACCCCACGAGAAAAAGTCTAATGGGATCAAATTGCAAGATTTCAGTGACCAGTTCACATCATATCCACCTTAATTGACAATGTGCTCAAATCGTTTGTGCAGAATATGGAATAAATTGAGTGGCACGTAGCACCATACTGTTGTAACCACATGTCACTAGTGTCCAGACCATACAATTCAGGCTAACAGAAATTGGAAACCATCAATCCATAGTGCTCGCTGTTGAGAACGTCGTATTCAAAGAAATATCGACTGACGAAGTCCTCTATCCAAAATCAACAGAAAACAGTAATGTTTTCGGGATGAATTGGAGGCTCTTTAATGTATGCATATGTACATAATTGGTCATTACAACCCTTTAGTTAGGATTACAACCTAGCTTCTCACATCACTTCTGTTTAAATTCGACTAAGAACGGCCATTCCTTCTGTTTCAGTTTTACTCCAGAAGAATTCAGTTGCCACTTTATGTTTCCGTTTGTTGTGCACAACCAGTTTTGTAAAATTGTGTTTTCAAGTTTGAAAATATCTTCATTTTATAAAAGCCAAATCTCATCTCAAGATGAAACTCCAGATTCATAAGAGCTTAAAACACTGAAAGACTAATTTGTGATTGCCCCTGGAATCAATTTACAGACAGTCTGAAAATGTGTTTTAAAGATGAGGGAATTGTAAAAACGAGTTAAACTCTCTATCCTTTACATGCGTAAATACATTTATTGGCACTTAGATGTGAAAATCTTTTTGAAATTCTTTTACCCTTGGGATTGATTATTTTTATTGCCTACTTAATATGACCCTTGTCATAGTGCGTAGATTAAATTGTTTATAAATCCAAGGGATCCTAGGCCAAAGGGGACACAATGAAATTGTATTGTAAACAATGTTTATAAGAAATCACGGATAAAGATGTAAGACAATGGATTTTGGTTGGTATTGATAATTGATGTGTATGTACGTATGTATACGTACATATGTATAAGTATGTCAGTTACAAAAATATAAATTAAAGGGTATGGAAAAACGTATTGAAATAAATAATAAAAATGTTTAAAATAAAACCCAAACAAATAAATACAGAAGAAATCAACTCAAATAGATTTTTTGCACCCATTGGCAACAGCTGTGCCATATTTGCACAGTCATACACCAAAGAAAGATATCCCAGCTACAGTACTTACTTACTTACTACTGGTATTTAATTCAGTTTCCAAAAAGTACAACAACAACAATAACAACATTTAAAGCAAAAAAAAAAACAAATTGTAATAATACTTTAACAAACAAATATGAGAAGAGAAAACGAAAGAAGAAAAAAAACAACATCTCTCTTTAACAAGAGTCTGCAAGGGAACCAAACACTTAACTGCTGACTTAAGCAGGAAATACTCGTACTTGGTGCCCAGTTCTTTGTAAACGATTTAGTTTTTAAATTTAAGACACTGCCAATGATTTCTACAACAACGATGGCTTGGCTTCTGTTCAAAAAAAAATTAATATTTTTGCAACATTTATTTCCAGCTAAAAAAAATTAGCCAAGCAATACGATTTTGCCACTGCACAGCTATTGTTTGTTGTTTGTTGTTGTTGTTTTCATTTTTGAAAATTTGGAAAAGCATTAGCATTTGCAGTTAGTGGCTAATGTCATGATCAAACAGTTGAGCACACATAATTGTAAGCCAAGTTTTGAATAGTACTTGCCGCGTTTCCCAGCTGTGGCAACTTCTATCCAAGCAGATTTGCAAGATTTATTGACTCAGAAGTCTTGATGCCTTCAGTAGAGATAGCTGGCATAGGATAGATAAATTAGGCAGATGGCAACATTGTAAATTCACACATTCTGATTCTCCAATTCCCCATGTTTTTCTTTCGTTACTTTTGGGTTTTCATTTTAAAGGTACTAAAAAAGTAGGTCTAGTAGGTAGTGTGTTGGCTTATTAGACGAAAAGCCTGGGTTCGAGCCCCAGGCCAGACATCAAAATAAAGTACAAAAAGTATTTCTTCGGCGACTTCCTCTCAGCAGATTTCTGGCAAAAACTCTGAGAGTAAATAAAATTTGCCATGAAAAGTTTCTCAAAAATCTGTCGTTCGGAGTCGACTTTAAACTGTAGGTCCCGCCACTCATGTATATAAAATTAACACACACAACATAAGTGGTGTGAGAAACTAGGTCGTAATCCTGACTGAAGGGTTGTAATGACCAATTATGTATGTTATGTATGTAAAAAAGAAAGAAGTTTAGGGAATTGCTGTTTCCCATAGGCATAGTACGGCCGTTCATAATGATTTATGGGATTCACTGATCTATTGCGTTCTTTTAGAAAAGCGATTAAAAAGCAAAAATATCACGTGGAAACCTGCCTATATCATCTTAAGACATTGTCTACCCAAAGCAGTCGTATACCCATTGTGAGTCCACAGCTTCACATTTTCACCTAGTCTCTGAATCATTTGGGCCTTTTGATGATGCGATTTAGACACTCTAAAATCACTTTTAAATCATTTATGAACGTGGACATCAATGAGTCTTTTCTTCCTCCGACACAGTGCTGAGTATGTGCCCGACTCTCGACAGAAGTCATTTGCCAGGTGTCCCAGACCATTGCGTTTTGCATGAGTATCCATAATGCAATATCCAGTTATAATTCCAACAACTATACTGACGATGTTCCTTTGTTGTTCCCCCTATCTAGCTTGCGGCGTTCTATCCGAAGTCTCCCATCTGGCTTTGACAGAATCCACAATTGCAAGTCTTTAAAGAGTTAGGTTAGGTTAGGTTAGGTTAGAGGACGTGTACTTGTCAATTAAGACAAGTACAGTACCCGGAGGTCGAATTGACCCATTGTACAACGTCCTAGTTTCTCACACCACTTATGTTGTGTGTGTTAATTTGTATACATGAGTGGTGGGACCTACAGTTTAAAGTCGACTCCGAACGACAGATTTTTATTTATTGAGAAACTTTTCATGGCAATTTTTATTTACTCTCAGAGTTTTTGCCAGAAATCTGCTGAGAGGAAGTCGCCGAAAAATACTTTTGGTATTTTGTCTTTGATGCCTGGCCTGGGGCTCGAACACAGGCTTTTGCGTAGAAAATTCACCAGAGAGTTCAATGGTTGTATCAATTCTGGCCAGTTAATCCGCTTTGCAATTACCTCGATATCGCTCGCTAACTTATTGAGATGATCAGAGCCCAGTGCTTAGGCAGCCGCCAGAATACCAAATATACTTCCACCTTTAATAATTCTCATATTATTGACACTTCCGCTTGAAAAGACACTGTAGTGTGCCGGCAGCCTGTCCACCAATTTCTAAAAAAAAACAAAATTCCTACTACTTACACCTCGGAATGGATGTCCTAAATTTTCCTGAGAAATCATATCGTAGTATTATGCAGTCAACACTTCCTATAGTCGAGTTTCGAATTCATTTAGTATTTTTGCAAGACCAAGCCACTCTTCAATCGTCCAAAAGACGCCAACTAATTTTGCCGCTAAACCATTACAGTACCGGTCGAACGGAAAGGGGCAGCTGCAGCGCAATCGTAGATCATGATGCAGGCAGGACTTTATATCCACCTTATCAGGTTTAAGTACAGCATAATGATTTCAATGGGCTCAGGTTAACACAAAAGACCTTAAATTCAGCATTGAAATGATAAATGTAACCTTAATTCCATTAAGTAAAGAAGAATCGATTATTTGCGACACTGCCATTTTAAAAAGAATGCTCGTATTAGTCGAGGGACTACAAGGGATTTTCCTGTATTTAAGAGATGCATGCTTTGGTCACCTTTACATATATTGCATTTTATTCCAAGTCCGCTGAGCAATTTTCTGTTTCTTGTACAAACATGTTGAATCTGTGAAGAATTAACTGCAAACCTTGAATATAATTAGACTTTGTCATATGTCTTGATGTATTCTCCGCTTACTTCGATGTCATTCAACTCTTTGTCACATAAGGGTTGCTGCACTCTACATCCTTGCTGGACTCTATTTTTTATGTCTATTTTATTTGTAACAGCATCATTGCTTCTGACGTGCTCTGTTTGATTCCAATACAGTTTTTTACACAGCGTAATATAACGAATAACATGTCACATTTGACCTTGCTGAACGCTTTCTCGTAATCTACAAAACATGGGAACATATTTTCGAACATCCATACTCTGTTGTATGAATATTTGTTTACAAAATGCGGCTGTTCCTGTTTTATATTTATACTAGATTTTGCCCATCCTCGATCCACATTTGTTGCACATGAAGTTGTCGATTATTTTTAACAACGTATTTAACGCATGACTTATTAAATGGATGAGACTGCAGTGTATTTGGCTTTGTGATAGTAATTAAGGTAGATTGCAGGGCCAAGTATGTGGATAAGTTCCCATATGATTTACTTTTCCAAATTAACAATTTATTCTAAAAATGATCTACTAATAGGCCTCTAAACATGAAAGTGAAGCAATCTAAATGAATCCGAGGCCAAAGTAAAACATTGCTTTTCTCTAATATGGTGTTAGGTTAGGTCGAAGTGGAAGCTTAGATTACCAAAGCTCACTTGAGCATGCATAGCGTTCCGTTGGGACGTCATAGAGGGTAAACGCAGTCGCTATAACAACCGAGTTCCACCAAACTAGGGAAGAAGTTGTTCAGCGCACGGACTGCACATTAAAAGCACGACTACCCGCTGGCAAACCAGCTTGAAAGTTTAATAAACAAAGCTTTATCCTTGACATCAGAAGTCGCCATAGTCTACAAGCTATTGTGTTGGCTTATTAGACGCAAGACCACGATTCAAACCCCAGGTCAGACATTAAAACGAAATATGAAAACATATTTATTCGGGGACTTCTTCTCAGCAGATTTCTGGCAAAAAATCAGAGAATAAAAAAAATTGCCATGAAAAGTTTCTCAAAAAATCGGAGTCGACTTTAAACTGTAGGTCTCGCCACTCATGTATAAAATTAAACGCACACAACATCAGTGGTGTCAGAAGTTAGGACGTAATCCTGACTGAAGGGTTGTAAAGTCCAATTATGTTATGTATGTATATCCTTGACATCAATGGATGAAAGCTTCATTAAACTGACAAGGATTGGAGAGCCTAATAACATAAATATGTACCTCACAATAGATGAGCATTGACAAAGAAAGTGGATAACAGTTCCGTCCTTTTCACCAGATCTACACCCACGACAGAAGTCGTTAGATGAGAGCTGCATTCTTTCGGCGTGTCTTTCCATAACGCAATGACCTGTAAGCATGGCCACTGTGATCGAGATGGCTTTACGAGCAAGTCCGAGTAGCTGGTTGGTGTACCTTCTATCCATCGAGGGCCAAGTGAGTCTGGCAGTGGAACAGGATTGCTCATTGACCCAGGATAGGTTGACGTTCCGATAGAATTTTCGCCTAATGGCCAATTTCACCGAGGTAAGTGGCATACCATTGGTTGCATGGTGAGGATTCCAGATGGAGAGCACTAGCTATGGCAAGCCCGTCGGCCCTGCTGTTTCCCGGAATGTGTATGTGACGAGGGACCCAAGCAAATGAGAAACTGAAGCGCTAAAAGTAAACGTCTAGACAGCGGCGACACTCCCTAACGAGCCTAGGGTTAATAATAACGCTCGATAGAGATCTTATAGCAGCTTGACTACCAGAGAAGATTGCTAATATGGTGTACATGTCCTGATTTTAATGCTTAATCTGACAAAATATGCTGTTTTGTCGTCTGTTTTTAAACAATTTCTCCCCATATTTTCTTTTAGTGTACGACTGATAGATTTCAATACAAACTCCTTAGAATAATATGTGTGTATACCTCCTGATTTTAATGCCAAAACAGAAAAAATAGGCCTTTTTGTGTAGTCTCTTTTTGTGAACAATTCCTCCCCATATTTTCTTACAGTGTACGCGACTGACAGATTTCAATACAAACTTCTTGAACTGCCTTACAATAATATGGTGTACATCTCCTAATTTTAATGCTAAAACTGACAAAATAGGCTGTTTTCTGTAGCCTGTTTTTGTAAACATTTTCTCCCATAATTTCTTACAGTGTACGCGACTGACAGATTTCAATACAAACTTCTTGAACTGACTTACAAAATTTATGATGATTTTTTTATTATTGTTTTGTGTATTTGTTTTTATTATTTATTATTGTTGCTAATGGTGTTGTTGTTGTTGTCAAAAACCAGGTACAGAAAATAGACAACATTACTAGGCTGGCAAAATTTTAATGTGAAAAAAAAAAACGACAAAAAAAAGAAGGAAAAAGAAATTACGTTCCACACACACACACAACAATTGAAGTTTTAATAGTTTTTCGCACTGTAATTTTCATTGACAATAGAGAGAAAGAGAGACTCAATACCAATAAAAACACAATAAAAATAAATACATATGGGTCTGTGTGTGTTTTGTACACAGACTAAGTATGTATGTGGCTGGGTATGAGTGTTAAATATGGGAGTTCCCTGTTATTTTGATTTAAGCCTCAAAGAAAATAAACCAAAAACCATTAATATCAAGAGCAAACATTACAGACAAAACAAAAAAAAAAAGATTTGTCTCTTTCGTCATCAGTCGCATCATCATGATCATGATCATCGTCATCGGCAGCAGCAGCAGCAGGAACATTAATAGCAACAGTAACAGCAGCTTCAATAAATAATTTTGAGGCCTGGTTTGTTTCGTTGTACTTTGTCTGTGATTTTTTTGTTTCTGTTTTCTAACAGCCGTTCAGTCAGTCAGTGTGTCAATAATTTCTTGCTTTACGTTTATGCTTTAAAAGATTTTTAATGGCTTTTCTCTCTCTGTCTTTCTCTTTCGATGTATGGTTCTCTGTGTGTGTTTGCCGATAGTCTTGCAACAATTGTTGTGTCACTGTCATATTTAAATCGTATGTTCCTGTCACTCTGTGTATCTCTGTGCGTGTGTGAATAATTGTTAAGATTTGATTGCGTTACGTTCAGTTCAATTCAATTCAATTCGAAGATGTCATTTATAATCATTTATTTTCATTTATTTTATGTCCTTATCATTCATTATTTACCTTTTTGGCAGAAATAGAAAAAGATCCAAAGCATGGGTTTAAAAAGTCTTGTTTTATTTTCTTTGCTTAGTGTGTAGTAAAGAATTGATTTTTAATTGATTTTTTTCTTTTATGTAAGTAAAGGAAGGTACAGTCAGTCAAAACAGATATTCAATTAAACAACAAAAAAAATTTTTTTTAAGAATTTGTTAGATTGGAGGCCTTTGAAGCAAGCATTACACAAGTTTTTCTTTTTTGCTAATAAGCCGTTAATAAAATTTCCTTTTTCCTTTGTGAATTGAGAAGAAGAGGCGTAATACCTTAGTACGACGATGCAAGAAACACTTAGTTCTACCCAAAGGGAGCATTATTTTATACCAGCACTGGTGTAAAACAAGTCTACAATTTAGTACCTCAACTGCTCACCACTGTGCTGGATAATATCATGAGAGGGCTCCATTTCGGGAGAAGAGAAATTTTAATGGATTCTTCTCAAGTCCACTTGCCGATTAAGGTTATACGTATAATATTTGTCTACTTTCCTGCAAGATCTTAAATATGGTAGAGAAGTTAAAAGTCCTGGAAAGGTTAGACCATTAATTTAGCCAAATAGTCCTGCAATTTAGCACTGAGATGAAATAGAATATGGCACACGTTATAAAGGGTGTTTTTTATAGAGGTATAGATCTTTAAGTTGCAATAAAACAACGATGGATTATTCGATTGACATGAATTTTATTTATCCGAAAGATAATCTTGTGGCATTACATTTTAAATATGATTTCTGGCATATGACCGCCACGGCTGGCGCGGATGTAGTCCAATCTGGACGTCCAATTTTCGATGACTTTTTCCAACATTTGTGGCCGTATATATATAATACGGCGAATGTTGTCTTCCAAATGGTCAAGCGTTTGTGGCTTTACCGCATAAACCAATGACTTTACATAGCCCCACAGAAAGTAGTCTAGCGGTTTTAAATCACAAGATCTTGGAAGCCAATCCACAGGTCCAAAACGTGAAATTAGGCGGTCACCAAACGTGTCTTTCAATAAATCTATTGTGGCACGAGCTGTGTGACATGTTGCGCCGTCTTGTTGAAACCACATCTCCTGGACATCATGGTTATTCAATTCAGGAATGAAAAAGTTAGTAATCATGGCTCTATACCGATCACCATTGACTGTAACGTTCTGGCCACCATCGTTTTTGAAAAAGTACGGACCAATGATTCCACCAGCCCTTAAAGCGCACCAAACAGTCAGTTTTTCTGGATGTAACGGTGTTTCCACATACACTTGAGGATTACCTTCACTCCAAATGCGGCAGTTTTGTTTGTTGACGTAGCCATTCAACCAGAAGTCCGCTTCATCGCTAAACAAAATTCGCTTATGAAAATCGGGAACACCGGTAATCTCGTTTTGGGCCCATTCGACGAATCTACGCCTTACTTGATGATCGTTTGGCTTCAATTCTTGCACGTGTTGGATTTTGTAAGCACGCAAACCAAGATCCTTCCGCAAAATCTTTCATAAAGTGGATGGACACAGATCCAATTCCTGTGCTCGATGGCGGATGGATTCATTCGGGTCTTCCTCAATGCTACGCTCTACAGCAGCAATAGCTTTTTCTGTACGCACCGTACAGCGTCTCTGGGGATGCGAGTTATCAATAAGAGTAAACGTGGTGCGAAAACGTTCCATGGTTAATCGAATTAACTGCTCTGATGGACGATTTTGTCTACGATAAAATGGACGTAGTGCGCGATACGTTTTCCGCACAGAACCATTATTTTCGAAATAAAATTGCACTATTTGCAAGCGTTGTTCAGGCGTGAGTCTATTCATGATGAATTGCCAAACCAAACTGAGAATAAATCACTTGACAGCTGTTAAATCGGTCGCCATCTTGAAAAGTAATGCCAACTTAAACTTCGATACCTCTATAAAAAACACCCTTTATTTGTCTACTTTCCTGCAAGATCTTAAATATGCTAGAGAAGTTAAAAGTCCTGGAAAGGTTAGACTATTAATTTAGCCAAATAGTTTTGAAATTTAGGACTGAGATGAAATAGAATATGACACACGTTATACAAGGGTGCAACGGACGACTGCAATTAATATGGAGGAATATACAATGCAGTCTAGTTACGACGTAAAGCCAGGGTTCGAGCTCCAGGCCAGACATCAAGACAAAATACAAAAAATATTTATTCGGCCACTTCCTCTCATTAGATGTCTGGCAAAAACTCTGAGTAAATAAAATTGCCATGAAAAAGTTTCACAAAAATCTGTCGTTCGGAATCGACTTTAAACTGTAGGTCCCAACACTCATGTATAAAAAAAATTAACACACACAATATAAGTGGTGTGAGAAACTAGGACGTTGTACAATGGATCAATTCGACCTCCGGGTACTATACTTGTCTTAATTGACAAGTACACGTCCTCTAACCCAACCTAACCCAACCTAACATAGTTACGAATGACAAATCTGGATAGTATCGCACACAATCACACAAAAAACAACAAGAATTCATCAATAAATATCTCAAAGCCTTATAGAGGATATCCTTGATCAATATCTCCGGATCTTCTGGAATATTGGTATACAAACTCTTTGTAGGAAAATGGTTTTCAAAAAGGCAGAGGTTTCTAACCTCAAACTTTATGACATCCTTGACCGATTTATCGAATATAAGGATTGTTGCAATATTGTAGACTCGGATTGATTTTTTCCAAGGAATGTTTGATCCCCAAGTTAAATATTAATTGTGGTATCACAATGGACCAAAATGATAAGCTAATTGAGATATCTTCGTTCAAGTAGGGGTTTGTCACCTTACCTAACCTAACTTAAGTGTGGCGAATAATCTGAAATTGGCGATTCCACAATTCGGTGTCTTTTACGGCTCATTATAATTGATTTGCACTTCGGTATACATATATGAAAAAACACAACTGATGCAGCAATTAAACCCGGAAGACCATTTATAATACTGTAAATATACTGACTGGGTCCTACAGCCGCAGGCTTAAATTTTTTACCTGGTAGTTAAGTTCACATACAAAATTGACGAATATGGGACTCGAAGAACCCATTAGTGAAAGTGGAAAAGCCCTTACATAACATACATAATTGGTCATTACAACCCTTCAGTCAGGATTACGACCTAGTTTCTCAGACCACTTATGTTGTGTGTGTTAATTGTATACATGAGTGGCGGGACCTACAGTTTAAAGTCGACTCCGAACGATCGTTTTTTTTTTTTTTTTTTTTGAGAAACTTTTCATGGCAATTTTATTTACTCTCAGAGTTTTTGCCAGAAATCTGCTGAGAGGAAGTCGCCGAAGAAATACTTTTTGTATTTTATTTTGATGTCTGGCCTGGGGCTCGAACCCTGGCTTTTCGTCTAATAAGCCAACACACTACCTACTAGACCACGGCGACTACAAAACTGGAAAAGCCCTTGCAGCCGGCAAAAATGACTTGGAATTATGGATTGGAAGTGTGTCTTTAGGCCGTATATTTTGAAAAATTCCTATGTAAGACCCTTTGATTATTCATGTCTGACGTATCTCATATATAAAGATCATGCTTTGAAAATAAGATTCTATTTCCACTTTAAACTAGTAAATGTTCATGTTTTGGGCATAGTGATAACGAAACTGGCACACAATATCTTACTTTTCTCCCAAAAGTGGCACTGCCTGACCGTTCTATAAGGTTTGTTATTTGATAACATATTCTCTCTGAGGGTAAAAAACGAACTAAATGAATACAAATTCCAGTTGTTATTATTTGGTAGCGTTCAAGCGGTTTAGGTGACGCATAGTGCCGTACAAAAGTCTATTAATTGACTAAGCTTTTGATCCAGTCTTTTGATCTGCGTCTAGCTGAGATCTTTATACTTAGATCTTTATCAACAGGTTTTATCATATCTAACAAGCTTCTTCGCCACGTCCCTCTCAGCCGACCACGGCTTCGCGTTTAATGTGGATTCCCTTCCAGGGCCATTTTTGCGGTATTGTATGTCATCGTAATGTACTTAACATGTTGACTGCCGCGAAAATTTTCAGAAAACTGGCCACGCAAGTCAACATTGACTTTTTGTTCTTTTCCCAGAAGCCATTTATCGATACTAGCACTGATATAATACGATTTTATTCTTAGCTACACAAAAATGGCAGGTTTAGTGAGTACGAGATAACTCGTAGTTGGCTCCTTAGAAGGGAACGTAATCTACGAGTTATCTCGTAGTCGGCAGTTAAAAATGGATTTGAGCTTTGCGTCAGGCTATACAAGAGTATCCCGAGAACGGGAACAGGCCTTATAAGCAGATATTGCTGCACAAAGAACATTTATTTAGGATAAGAATTGTCTCACTAGGAAGATATGGATTCTAAGGTGAAGAAAACGAACCACCAGAACATACTATCTACAGCTGTGCGGTATTAATGGAAGGGATTAACTGTTAAGGATACCAAATAGCATTCTGAGGATCCTACCTACATAATTGGTGATTACAGCCCTTCAGTCAGGATTACGACCTAGCTTTTCAGAACACTTATTGCTGTGTGTATCAATTTTATAGGCGAGTGGTGGGGCCTACAGTTAAAAGTCGTTTCCGAAAGACATATATTTGAGAAACTTTTTATGGCAATTTTATTTGCTCCCAGAGTTTTTTTCTAGAAATCTGCTGAGAGGAAGTCATCGAAAAAATATTTTTTTTTATATTTTCGTTTTGATGTGAAAAGCATTACATACATGGTCAGGCCTATGCATCATTGCAATGTAATCACATCGTATCGTTAGTTTTGCAGAAAGTGTCGCGGATAATCCGAATTTATGGATTTGATTTGCAATGCTGTCTTCATTAAGCCTAACTTATGCAACAATTAGAACCGGCCGACCATTCCGATTTTTGGAACGAAATTGTCTTAAGCGATGAGAATAATTTTTCTCTCGGTGGTTACGTTAACAACCAATATTGTCGCCTATGGGACTCGGTGCAGCCATAGAAGATGATTGTGGAGAAGGCATTGCATTCGGAACAACTAACTACTTGATGCGTATTATAGGCAGAAGGTGCCTTTGATCCGTATTTTTGCGAAAATTATCATAAAACAATTTGATCATCTGTATCTGTACACTAACATGTGTCATATTTAAAGATTATGTAGTGAAGATATGAATTTATTACCTCCGTTTCGCCCGTAACACTTCTAACACTTTAAGCTGCTACAGGCTGTTGTCTTGGCTGTATTGGGGATGAAACATGCTTAATGAATCCTACTTTTCTCCAAGAAGTGACACTGTTTGATGTCTATTTAGCTTTCGCTGTTGGATAACAACATTCTCTCTAGAGTCGATAGGATTTTCTGAACACTAACAGTTTCTGAATTAAATGAATGCAAATTTTCGTTAGACGCCTAAAGAATGTTCGCAAAAGATTTGGCTGTTGCGTCAGATTATCCAGGAGTAACCTGGGAATAGCAGCCGGCTTTATAAGTAGAGAATGAAGACTCAAAAGACATTGTCTCTTCAATGCCAATATGAAAATTCTGTAATTCTTGGTACTTTTGCAGCTTTAAAGCATTTCAGAAGGGAATTACTCTAAGTCTAAGTCTCTCAGTCGACGTAGTCTAGTAGGCAGTGTGTTGGCTAATTAAATGTAAAGACAGGGTTCGAGCCCCAGGCCAGACATCAAAACAAAATACGCGACTTCCTCTCAGCAGATTTCTGACAAAAACTCTGAGAGCAAATAAAAAATTTTCATGAAAAGTTTCTCAAAGATCTGTCGTTCGGAGTCGACTTTAAATTTTAGGTCCCACCACTCATGTATAAAATTAACACACACAACATAAGTGGTGTGAGAAACTAGGTCGTAATTCTGACTGAAGGGTTGTAATTACAGTACCAATTACACAACTCTGCATGGGTTTTGCAAATAAGATTGCTCCAGGTGTTTCCGAAAGTAATTTGTGCGCTGAACACGAATCTGGTTTCAATCACGTCAGGTTTTCGAGAAAAATAGCGTTTTTGACAATTTTTGAAACATTGTAGAGCTAAACACTGACGTGCTAGAACCATCGCTATTATCAGAAATTGACAATTGATCTTTGCTCTTTAAAATGAGCCCAAAGCCAAATTGTTTGCATGCACCCTTAAAGTAGGGGATGGGTTTATGTCAAGGGGTGCAAAAGAAAAAGAAACACATTACGGAGGTCCTTAAAAATTAATCAGATTTACTTGAAAATTTTTACTCAGGGGTTTTTGGGGTCGCTGATTACAGCTCTTCATTCAGATTTAAAAAAAAATTCAAAATGGCGGATCCAATGTGGCGGTCAAGTAAATCTGATTAATTTTTATAAACCTCGACCGCCATATTGGATCCGCCATTTTGATTTTTTTTAAATCTGAATGAAGAGCCTTTTTCTCGAAAACCTGACGTGATGGAAAGTTTATGAAACCAGATTCGTGTTCAGCGCGCAAAATGCCTTCGAAAACATCTGAAGCCATCTTATTTGCACAAAAAAAGTCCAAATTTGCAAGGCTGTGTTATGTATGTTATGTAATTACTCTTAATGATGCAGAATATCTTCCTGAAGTTCCTCACGGCATTAGGGTTGTGTAGACGTTATAGGGAAACCCTACATTGATTGATTGATTTAAGACCCCTAAACAAAAATGATAATAGGGGCCTATTTAACTTAGAAAAAAAAGAAAATTTTCATTCTTAAAATTAGAAACGTTGAAATCTAATGTAAAGAGTTTCTTCATACAGCCTTGAAAAAATTCTCTCAACTGTTTTTTAATTCCGATTACCATCTGTTCTTATTATTTACTCCCTTTACTGTTACTACTGCTAAATGTATAATAAATGATGAAAACAGTGCGTTAACAATAAAAATTATAAATGTTTTCTTCTTTTTGTTGTTAAAATCTTCAACTAATTTGCCCAGCGAAATCTGTGTAAATGCCACGCAAACATACATACTTACATACATACATACATACACTCTCTTTTAGTATTCAAATGTAACAAAAAGTTACAATTGAATGTAATTTTTATGTTTTAGTTTTGCTTACGTATTGAATTGAAAATTGAATGGCATTTAGAGATGGAATTGAAGTAAAAGAAAAAGGGTTGCTCGTATTCTACAGTGCTTTATGGCTGACATGTATTGTTTGCATTACACACGCACACATATAAAAAGGTTCTGTTGACGAGTACTTACTACCTCAGATTAAACAAAACCTGTCCATTATTTAACCCCTAAAGTCATTGAAATCGGAATCGTGAAAAATCAAAGAACAAACGAATAAAAATTCACAACAATACAAGTATATATTTTGTTGTTGTTAGTTTGAAATGAATGTCCTTGTCTCTGAGAACTCATAAATTCTCATTATGATGGCAAAAGCGAAAGAGTTAAAATTCAGTAATGTGTTAAAGGATATGTTTGTATACAAATAAATAGGCCACCTTTTGATAAAAATAAAGCAAGGTTTTGTTACATACAGTGTATGTTTCCTAACCAGGCTTTAGTTAAATAAAATAAAGGGTGTTTTTTATAGAGGTATAGAACTTTAAGTTGGCATTACTTTTCAAGATGGCGACCGATTTAACAGCTGTCAAGAGATTTATTCTCAGTTTAGTTTGGCAATTCATCATGAATAGACTCACGCCTGAACAACGCTTGCAAATAGTGCAATTTTATTTCGAAAATAATGGTTCTGTGCGGAAAACGTATCGCGCACTACGTCCATTTTATCGTCGACAAAATCGTCCATCAGAGCAGTTAATTCGATTAACCATGGAACGTTTTCGCACCACGTTTACTCTTATTGATAACTCGCATCCCCAGAGACGCTGTACGGTGCGTACAGAAGAAGCTATTGCTGCTGTGAGGAAGACCCGAATGAGTCCATCCGCCATCGAGCACAGGAATTGGATCTGTGTCCATCCACTTTATGGGAGATTTTACGGAAGGATCTTGGTTTGCGTGCTTACAAAATCCAACTCGTGCAAGATTTGAAGCCAAACGATCATCAAGTAAGGCGTAGATTCGTCGAATGGGCCCAAAGCGAGATTACCGTTGTTCCCGATTTTCATAAGCGAATTTTGTTTAGCGATGAAGCGCACTTCTGGTTGAATGGCTACGTCAACAAACAAAACTGCCGCATTTGGAGTGAAGGTAATCCTCAAGTGTATGTGGAAACACCGTTACATCCAGAAAAAGTGACTGTTTGGTGCGCTTTATGGGCTGGTGGAATCATTGGTCCGTACTTTTTCAAAAACGATGGTGGCCAGAACGTTACAGTCAATGGTGATCGGTATAGAGCCATGATTACTAACTTTTTCATTCCTGAATTGAATAACCATGTTGTCCAGGAGATGTGGTTTCAACAAGACGGCGCAACATGTCACACAGCTCGTGCCACAATAGATTTATTGAAAGACACGTTTGGTGACCGCCTAATTTCACGTTTTGGACCTGTGAATTGGCCTCCAAGATCTTGTGATTTAACACCGCTAGACTACTTTCTGTGGGGCTATGTAAAGTCATTGGTCTATGCGGTAAAGCCACAAATGCTTGACCATTTGGAAGACAACATTCGCCATATTATTGCCGATATACGGCCACAAATGTTGGAAAAAGTCATCGAAAATTGGACGTCCAGATTGGACTACATCCGCGCCAGCCGTTGCGGTCATATGCCAGAAATCATATTTAAAATGTAATGCCACAAGATTATCTTTCGGATAAATAAAATTCATGTCACTCGTTGTTTTATTGCAACTTAAAGTTCTATACCTCTATAAAAAACACCCTTTATATGAGTATTTACAGATTCATTGTGAAATAATTTTGAAATTTAATTTCTTGGTGATTGTAATCCTTATTTTGCAGCTGCGCGATTTCAACCCAGTCTGCAAAAGTTATCCTCTTACTCTGTATTAGCATCTGTATTAATTATTTTGATAGTTGTCGTCTGACTATTTACAGTTTCGCACAGCCGCAGAGGGCGTCTCATACGCTCTGACATGTATCTGATCTTAGAAAATTTAACGAATACCAACGCGGGACAAACAATTGAATTTCTCGCCTCTCAACTTCAAGGGAAACATGGCACTTGTCTCCGTCAATCAATGACGACTGTTATGACAACTTATTGAATCAATTTAATTAGGACTTAAATAATATACCTCCGAGGCTTCGCAATCGACTTTGAAATGCCATATATGATACATAGGCTGCCTTCCAAAATGTATCAATACAAAGTTTGTATGCAGATCTACTACTGTATACAAACTATGTAGATATGCAAAGTAACCAAACAATGCATCAACTATAAATCCGATGCCTGATTGCTTTTTGACTGCGTTAAAAATACACATGGACGGCGTTTTGAAATATAATACATTGTATATATATTTTGTACAGCGGCATTATGAAACACGATACTTTGTTCAAACACAAAGCAACTAACATTTTGGAAAGCAGCCATACAAACATAGTTTTTAAATACAACCCTTCAGTCAGGACCCTTCTCACACCAATTATGTTTTGTGTGTTTTAATTTTATACATGAGTGGCGGGATCTTCAGTTCAAAGTGGACTCTTGACTACAAAGTTTTTTTGAGAAACTTTTCCATGGCAATATTTATTTACCCTCAGAGTTTTTACCCGTAAATTTGCTGAGAGCAAGTGGCAAAAGAAATATTTTTTCACATTTCTTTTCGCTGGATATGTCTAAGCTGGGGTTTGAACAGAGGCCTCACGTCTAATAAGCCAACACACTATCTACTAGACTATGGCGACTTCTGTATAAATTGTTTTGGTAACTACCGTCCGTCTATTTGCATTTAAACACAGTCGCACAAAGCATCTCTTATGCCCAGACATGCATCTGTTCACTCAAAATTTAGCAAATACCAGTGCAGGACAAGCAATTGAATTTCCCGCCACTTAACTGAAAGGGAAACATGGCTCTTGTCCACGTCAAGCAATGACGAACTTATTGAATCAATTTAATGCGAATTTAAATAATATACCCCCGACGCCGCACATTTATCTTTGGAACGCCAGATATAATGGCAAGTGAAAAAGGAATATGCCACTGCGATTATAATACAACGATATGCCCAATGATATGGTTGGATGGAATTCTAACTGGGAGCCGTATACGCATAGCAATAAACATTATCAGTGTTGCTGATGGTCAAACCCCGGTTCTCCGGGGTCAAAAATTCGTTCCAATCAGTGTTCTCGCTCCATATTTTCTGCATGACCATCTTTGCAGTGATAATAATGGCACCTAACCATCCAGCAGGATCAAAAAGCTTATCAATAATCGACAATAACTCTCTTTTCGTAAAATTCTCCTTTATCTCAATAGGCGTCGTCGTAAAGAAGAACTGGTCCGACTTGGCATTCCATCGCACGCCCAGGGTTTTGATAGAGCTAATCTTCCCCCAACAAGTGATCAGAGGGCAACCCCTGAAGAATTCTCCTATCGTTTGAGGTCCATTCCCTCATTGAAAATCCCGCGGAAGTCAACGCCGATCTTAATTGGTCCCGAGCGTCTATCGCTCCAGAAACATGATGAGCCCCAGCCAACGCATCATCTACATACATCATCTCTCGTAAAATTTCAGAAGCCAAAGGCCATTCAGAACCACCGTCATCAGCGAGTTGAAACAATGTCCGTATTGCCAAAAATGGAGCACAATTTACTCCGAACGTGACGGTCTGCAACTCGACATCCTACACTTCCTTATCCGATCCCTTACGAAAAACTAATCTCTGGTACTTCACCTGCTCAGGGTCCAAGAGAATCTGTCGCTACAGCTTTTCAATGTCTCCATTAAAGACATATCTGTAAAACATTATCAGTGTTGCTGATGGTCAAACCCCCCATAGAAGACAAAGATGATATGTGATCGGTACTGTTTTAACAATCAAAAGTTAGGTTAGGTTAGCGATGGCATTACGAATGTAATACAATGATATGATCAAGGATGTGGTTGGACTGCGACTGGCCATACTTAAAAAGGAGATGCTAACTGGGAGCTGTAACCTCATGACGCTGAACATTATCAGTGTTGCCGATTGTCAAACTTCTAGAGAGGACAAGAATGATATTGTTTTGATAGTCAATAGTTAGGTTAGTCGTGGCAAGCATATCTCATTGAGACCTATAATGTCTCATTATTTTTCAGTTTGCAGCTTAAAACGATAAAATTCATGTCGAACAGCGAATAGCCAGGAAAGAAGGTACGAAAAATCTTTCTGTTTTGCAGGGAACAAATTACTGTTAAATTAATTAAAATATTTACCGTTAGCAATTGGAACGTTTGAAAGAATCAATCGAGAGGTCAATGACTTTCTGAATTTCTCAACTCATAACTAAAAGAACAATGCTGCTCAACAGTTTACTGTCAGTTGACGACTGCCAACGTAGTGGGCATGTTTAAATAGCTGCTGATAGTAGACTACTGCGATGTCAATTTAGAAAGAAATGGAAACAACAGGATTTCATACAATAATCACAAATCATTTACAAATAAAAACTTATTTTGATGACCTTAACTAAACTGAGTTTTGGAAAGGATAAACAAATTGGAACTGTATCTCACGAATAAATGCTTCGATGTTGTCTTCCAATGCGTCAATTGAAGCGGGCTTGTCTGTATAGACATGAGCTTTAACATAGCCCCACAAAAAATAGTCTAAAGGCGGTCAAATTGACCAGTCCCGAACGTAAAATAAAATGTTCACCGAACTCGCCTCTCAATAAGTCCATTGTCACGCGTGCTGTGTGGCATGTGGCACCGTCTTATTGAAACTACATATCATGCAAGTCAAGCTCTTGTATTTGGGGCAAAAAAAAGTTGGATATCATCTCACGGTAGCGCTTACCATTCACAGTTACGTTACGATTCGCAGCATCTTTGAAGAAGTACGGTCCAATGATGCCACCAGCCCATAAAACGCACCAAACTGTAACTTTTTCTGGATGCATTGGTAGCTTTTGCAATGCTTCTGGCTGATCTTCACTCCAAAATCGACAATTCTGCTTATTTACGTATCCATTGAGCTAAAAATGAGCTTCGTCGCTGAACACAATTTTTCAATAAAGAAGTAGATCTTCGGCCAACTTTCCAGGAGCCCATTCACCAAAAATTCGTTGCGTTGTGGTAGGTCGTTCGGCTTCAATTCTTGCACCAGCTGTATTTTGAAAGGCTTCACACTTAAATCCTTCCGCAAAATTTTCCACATTGTTGAGTAACAGCGGCCCAATTGCTGCGAACGGCAATGAATCGACAATTGATGGTCATCATGAACACTGGCCGATACAGCTGCGATATTTTCTTCAGTTCGCACTCTACGTAAGCGTGTTGGTGGTTTAGTGTCCAACAATGTAAATTTGGTAAGAAATTTAGTCACAATAGCCCGAATAGCCGCTTCAGTGGGTCAAATAAATTGACCATAAAATGGAAGAAGCGCGCGATGAAATTTCTTAACAGAGCACGCATTTTGATAATACAATTCAATGATTTGCAAGCGTTGTTCGTTTGTAAGACGATTCATGGTTAAATTATAGACCAAACTGAAGATGTTTGACACGAAACGTGCGTGAGCTGTTTAAACCAGTGTTGCCAAAAGAGATAATATGTAGCTAAAAAATCACCCGTTACATACATAATTGGCGAAAGATGACGAATAGCGGAGACTACTCTCAAGCCAAACGGATTTAACACAATTGGAACTTTTACTAGGCTATTAGGTGAGAACCCGTAGTTCAAACCCCAGCTCACACTACTCGAACAAAAACGAAATATGAAAAAATATTTCCTTCAATGACTTCCAATCAGCAGTGTTCTGTCAAAAACTATGAGAACACAAATAAGTGCCCTGAAAAGTTTCGGCATTAAACTGTAGGTTCCGCCACTCTTATATAAAATTAACATACACAACATGGATGGTGTGAGTGGCTAGGTTGTAATCTTGACTTAAGGATTTTAATGACTGATTAAGTAAGCTTATTACTGTTGGAAGAGATGTAGTGTGGGGCTAGAAATCGGGCATATGATTGGATATTGTGGGCACAAGCATCTATTGTTTAGAATAGAGATCGATTCTAGGCCAATATGAGACTTTTACCTGAAACCTACGCGGCATAGAAGCATCTGAAAAGCAAAATCCAAAGGCCTCAGGGATTATTAACAAGTTTTAGGCAGGAAGTTATTTTCACAAACACCAAACAATATAATGAAGTTTATCAGGATAACAGGACTAAGGGAAGTGCTATAGCGATACTCTATATAGACTCCTATATACATACATAATTGGTTATTACAACCCTTCAGTCAGGATTACGACCTAGTTTCCCATACCACTTAAGTTGTGTGTGTTAATTTTATCATGAGTGGTGCGACCTACAGTTTAAAGTCGACTCCGAACG
The DNA here is from genome assembly GCA_936449025.2 of Sarcophaga subvicina. Lineage (NCBI taxonomy): Eukaryota > Metazoa > Arthropoda > Insecta > Diptera > Sarcophagidae > Sarcophaga > Sarcophaga subvicina. The sequence continues at coordinate 31,356,597 of OW388084.2, forward strand.
ATAGATTTTTGAGAAACTTTTCATGGCAATTTTTTTGTACCCTCAGAGTTTTTACCAGAAAACTGCTGAAAATCTGCGAAATATGAAAAAAAAATATTTCTTCGGCGACTTCCCCTCAGCAGATGTCTGGGAATAACTCTGAGAGTACAAAAAAATTTCCATGAAAAGTTTCTCAAAAATCTATCGTGAATTAAATTAACGCACCAAATATGGGTGGTGCGAGTAGCTAGGTTGTAATGACCAATGAAGTAAGTAAGGTTTTTACCATGGGAAGATGGACTAGATTATGTAGACGAAGCGTGGAGGTAGAAAACAGTTTTCTTATCGGGCATTGCAGCCACAAGGAACTTTTGTTTAGAACGAAGATCGATTCAAGCCAAATATGAAAATTCTGTGATGAGGAGAACGAATCACCAGGATTCATACTTGAAATCTGCGCAGCATAGATAACTCTTAAAAGTAAAAACCAAAGACCAGAGAGCTTATTATCAAGTTTTAAACAGGAACTGACTAACCGACAACGATATACTGAAGTTGATCCCAGTAACAGGACTAAGGAACGTATTATAGGGATTCTCTATATAAACGCATATGACAGTATATGATAGTACAGTACAGTATTATTGCTCTTCTGGTTGCGGAACTGACGCATTTCTACAACACAAATAAGTTCATGCTGGACAGTAATTGAGGCTGTCACGCTCCCAAATATTAGAAGTTTATAAAAGAGGTCAACAATTCAATCCTATACGACTAAAGACATTAACTGTAAGGCTATAGATTTTCCCAAAATTACTCAACAACCAGTTCTAGGTTTAACCTCTATTCGCTCTACTAAAACCAATGACTTAGAAATTATTTTTTTAAATTAATTTTATAATTAAAAATTAAAGCATACAAATTAACATTAATTTACTCTACAACCCCTTGTCTAAGGGTACTTATTTCAACAACCATGCACTGTAAGTAAATGGCTGCGATCAGTACTCATTGAATCGGGCCGAATGTATTTTAAATGTAATTTTTCCTTTCTTTTATTTCTGCTTTATTGTGATTATATTCCCAAGTACTACTGAGTACTCATAAAATGTAAAATATTTCGAATTATAACTTTAAATGGTTGTGTTAGTATTTCATTCTTTAGATTTGTTATTGTTACTGTTGTTGCTATTGCTATTGCTACCATGCCATAGTTGTTATGTTTTGTATGGCAAATGGGTTGTACTAAAACCCTCCCATTTCATACACTCTCGTTTTAATCTCTTAAACATTTGCATCCTTTTTTTAGTTTCCTTTTTCGCCTCTTCTTTTCTGGAGTTTTTGTTTCAGTGTGTTTGGGTTTTTGCTTTAGACGGTTGAGAACGACAGCTGTAAAGATATTGTATTTGTATTTGAATTTGTTGTTTTTTTGTTTTTGTTGCTGCCATTATTATTATTTGTGTTCTATAAGAGCACCGAGTAGACCGAATATATTTTGATTATGGGAGTTTTAAACGCGTATTTGTTTTTGTTTCTGTGATTTTTGAAATAAAGTTTGAATATAATTTTATTTGATGAATTATTAAAAAGGACATTTGAATAAATATGATAGAAACAATCATTGAAATGTAAAATTTAATAAATCATTAAGGAATTGTATGGGGAACTTGGTGGTAGCAGCTCATGTATGAAGATTTCAAAAACTACCATAGGTGAACGAGATATAATTGTGTGTAGCTCCCTGCTGTTGTTTTCAAAACCTATTATTATTAGCTCCACACTCGATCGACTAAATGACATTAAAAATATTGATTCTCTAACTACGAATGCTCATCTATCTCCTCCAGCCTTCCGATAATCTGGGATTATTATACAGTCCCGTCAGACTTAAGCACTTTAGATGTGGATCCTGCGAATATTGTAAACAATATTAGGTACCGCTTACGTTACCAATGAGGAAGTATTTTACGAAATGTAAGAAGGCAATCAATTGCTTACGTCATCAGGCCGAGAAACACATTATAGTTAGGCTACGCAATATAAGACTATGGATATATTTTTCATACGAATCCTCCCTATGATATTATAAGAAGCTTGGGCATGGGCATTACGGATAAGGACGTAAGGTTGGAGTTACCCGTAATGATTCCTTTGCACAATGTCAACGCAGGTTAAACCTCCGGATCCGCAGGTATTTCCTTTTGTCGCGTAGTCTAGTAGATAGTGTGTTGCCTTATTAGACGTGAGGCCACGGTTCAAACTCCGGTTCAGACATCTCCCACTAAACGAAATATGAAAAAATATTTTTTCGGCGACTGCCTCTGAGGAGATTTCAGATCCATTAAAAGTCTCGTTCTTCTCTGTCAGTCAGGCCGCCATAAGATCTCTGTCGGGTGTTGTGAATAACTCTAGGATCGTAAAGGAATATCGTTGCTGTCTCGACCTTCTTTCTGGGCGCTTTAGTGTCTCACTGGTATAGGTCCCCGGGCACAGTAACATTCCGGGGAACTGCAGGGCCGATGGGCTCGCCAGAGCTGATGCACTCCTTCCGGAATCCTCTTCTGTAGACTTGGGTATGCCACTGGCCTCGGTCAAGCTGGTCATTGCACGAAAATTCTTTCTAGGCGCCAATCACTCCTGGGTCAATGCGGAGTCCTGCTGCACCGCTAGACTCACCTGGCACCTGATGGATAGAAGGCGTACCAACCAGTTACTTGTACTTGGTCGTGGCATCATCTCAATCACAGTGGCCATGCTTACAGGTCATTGCGTTATGAGTAGACACTCGGAAAGAATGGGGTTCCCATTTAACGTCTTCTACCGTGGATGCAGATCCGCTGAGGAAGAGGAGACTGTTATCCACTTTCTTTGTCAGTGCCCGTCTCTTGCGAGCTGCAGATATATGGAGGTTATTTGGCTCTTCATTTCTTGTCAGCTTGACGGAGCTATCATCTACTGATGTCAAGGATATAGCTTCAATCTTTCTGGCTGGTTTTCCAGTATATGGTAGTCGTGCTTTTGATGTGCAGCCCTTGCGCTGACCGGCTTCCTCCTCTTCCCTGATTTTGGTGCAACTTGGAACGTTTTCCCGTGACATCACAACAGGCCACTATGTGAGCTTATTGATATCAGAGCTAACTCTCCGACCTAACCTAACCTAACTTTTGAAACTGAAACGCGGATAATTCTTTACTTTATTTTACTTGATTAACGTTTTTCTACTTTTTTTCATTCAATATGTGGTTCCAAAATCACCAGTTCTACACGCTATTTTTACAGTTCACATACACAATTCGTTTGAAATTACAAAAAGGACTCACAGAAAAATTCAATAAAACATCCTTCCATGCAAAATTATTTGATTTTTGACAAACTGTAAAAAGGAACGAATTTTCAACTGACGTAGAGAGAGAACTTTGAATAAGAATTTCTACAATTTTAACATTAAAATTCAATTTAAAATACCTTCTTTAGTGGCTTAGACAAAACAATAGAATTTATTTTCAATTTTTTTTTAGATAAATAGACTTGAAAATGAATTCCTTTTAAACTAGTTTTACCACTTGGTTTTTTTTAATCTCCCTTCTATTTTTTTCGAATTTCTTTTAAAATTAATTTTTGTTTTCTAAAGAAAAAAACAGAAAAAAATCTCGTTGTATGAACAACATTTAAATGTAACTCCGACTGGCATATCTATTTGGCAGAGTGAGTAAATGTCTAGCATATCTCGTAAGTACATGCATGTATGAGTTGAAATTCCTTTTCTATTGTTATCACACAAAATAGGCTCACAATAGAATAAATAATAATACCAACAGCAACAACAACGGCAACAACAAAACCACCGAGAACACAAATCCTCAATCCTTAACGGTGTTGTTGTAATTCATCACCTACAAATCAATCATTTTGACGAAAGAAAGAAAAAAACGAAACGAAACGAAAAGAAGAGAAAATAAAAAAGGAAAAAATCAAAAGAAACGTTTTGTATTCAGAGAAGAGTATTATAAAAGCAAAAGAAAGGCGAAAAAAAATAAAGAAGAGTAGAAGAGAAGAAAGAAATCATCATCGTCATGATCACCATCAAAGTCGTCTTTTGAAAAGTAAACAATAGACAACGAAACGAATAAACCCGAAACGAAATACCGAATTCTATTAAGAAAAGTGTGTGTGTGTGTGCTATTGCATGCAGCGGTAATAAATAGACGATATTAACATTATAATAAATCATTGGAGACTACAGTGGTTGACAAAAGTGATAATAAAGGTAGAAAAAGAAAGAAAATTCAAACCCAGCAGTTATACTCTGCTTATGGTTAAGTTAGGTTAAATGGGCAGTCGTCTCAAAAAGCATGACTTTCTTGGGCTTCCATAGTACCGATAGTACCTATTCTATCACTGAACTAACACTCATGGCTAAAATTTTTTTTTTGGATTTTATCCGAATTGTCTTCAGCTAGACACGCTGTCAGCAAATTCTGGGGCACTTAAGAATTCTTCATCATAGGTTCGCAAGTGCTGAACAATGAATAAGAAAATGTTCTGTGGTATGTTTGCAGATCCAATTTTATCGAGTGATCTGGTTGAGTATGTAAAGTGCTTCAGTATGTAAAGTGGTTCAGTATGAAAGTGAAGTTCTCTGGGAGACTGTCCATATTTCCAACTATTTTAACAGTTCCTTTCTTTCATAGGGCCACTACCGATTCATTACAATTCGTTTCATCCAATTCTAATGTCTTGAATTGATTTCAGTCCTTGTCAACGGTGATGCACTGTGCAGCATTCCTCAAGATATTGTCTTAAGAACATTATTGCGGAACATAATGTATGCCAATGTATTTGAAATGAAAATTCCGTATGAAAAACTGCTTGTCGGATTGGTTTCCGATATCGTGGTTATAATGGAAGCAACAAATTTGCAAAAAAGGTTCATATTGTGCCTAGTTGTTCCTAGCGTTGTGACAAAAAGCGAGTTATACCATCTGCTCATCAGAAAGCCCGGAAGTCTTTAGGCAAAATGCAACAGGCAAAACAAGGCTCGTATCAGAAAGGACGACTAATGAAAGTGCAGTATCGTTGAAGCTTGTGCTGGGGACCGAGATTTGTTAAGTCGTTTAAAATCGGACATATCTAGTAACAATTTTCGCCTTTATATGATTTCTACCTCCAATAAACAAAAAAATAAAAAAGAAACACAAATGCATGAGGGAAAGTCAATAAGCCTCCTGGCTCTTGACTCCCGCCAAAATATGAATCGAAACAATGGGATCGAAACGATCGGATATTAATATTATGCGAGATTGTGTAATTCAAAGACATCTCGCAAGGCTTAGTAGTTTCAACTTTGAACGCTAGTTTGGGTGTGAAAAAGCTGACCACACGATAGGGGCCGAGTTTGCGCAGAATCGACCAGAGATACAACCGTGTAACAACTTCGGCAAGATTGTTTGATGGGTGGACAAGTTTTTACACCCCGTATTAACCGTGGATTTATTGTGTGGGCGAGGATCTAATCCAACAATACAATAAGTGTTGTTGAAGATGCATGGCTTGGGTTTGAACCGTAGCCTCACACGTCTAAAAAGCCAACACACTACCTACTATACTACAACGGCTTCTAAAGACAATGGTAGTCAGCTAAAAACTGTTGGAGTGGTAGTTTTTTTAGTACACGCGGTATAGTCCACATTGAATACCTTTAAAAGGGTAAAACAAACATGGGGCGGATACCATACCAATCGATTGGTTTAATTTAATGAAGATTTTAAAAAATTTGGGTGAACGTTATATTTGCCGTTTCTATGGCAAGAAGCCGGGAGTTAGGCATAGGCTATGAATTGCTCTTCCATCAACCCCCATTCTTAGCGTTTAGCCTCAAGTAACTATTTCTTGTTTCTAGACCTGAATGAATGGTTCAAAGCAAAGAGATTTGCTTCCACTGATAATATCATGCCACACTCGAATCGATATTGATGACCTCAAGAAATTTTATTTTTTTATAAGGAAATTGGAAAGGCATTTGGAGACGCGTTGGAAAAAGTCTGTACAGCTCAAAGGGGCTTTCAGAAGAGTAAGAGAATACCCTTTTATTTAAAAGAAGCTGCTCAATGGTGTGTAGCGCATATATCATCATATTAATGAAAGCTAGTAGTATTGTAATAGGAATTATTTCTGTTGATGTGCTTTTTGTGAAGAAAAATCTGAAAGACCTAAGAAGAAATGGATGCACAATTAAGAAATTTCTACGAAAATATCAATACTGTTCGGAAATTAATCCTAACAGTCGGAGAACCTGCAAACTAAACTAAATATTGACAAATGGGTTAACAGAAGTTTTGCGGACACCTACTATCAGCCAAATCATTCTCTGGCAGCATATAGTACTTACTGACATTATTTATAATGTATCGGGCACGACACAGCACCATAATAAATTCAAAGAAAATATTAAGCGAAGTAATGGGGGTGAAGCACTGCGAATTAGTAAAGAATTTTAGGGCGATCATTGCGGTAACACTCTAAATCGTTCTTGCCGAATATCCGATGCAGCGTGAGCTTTGATAAACGTAGCGCCATCCTGTAGAAACCACACGTCGTTGGTGACCAGATCATCCGCTTCAGGCCAAAATAATTTGATTACCACCGGCCTATAGTGCTCGTCGTTCACAAGATTGGCATGGCCAACATCGTTCTCAAAGGTATACAGACCGACAATGCCACCACCCCATAAATTGAATAAAAAAGGAATTTTTTCGGGAGATATTGAACACTCTTGGATCTCATGTGGATTGGTATCTAAATTCAATAAATTTCTTGGTCCTCGTACTCGTTCTTCCTGAAATAGGCTCAATCGCTGAAAAAAATTTTTCGTTGAAAATTAGTTTCCATTGTCAAATGCTCCAGAACGCATTTAGCGAACACATGTCGTTGTCTGTGGAGGACTTGGAAAACAGATTGAATAAATGACTACAAATTTGGACGATGTAGGTCAGGTTAGGTTAGAAGACGTGTACTTGTCAATTAAGACAAGTACAGTACCCGGAGGTCGAATTGACCCATTGTACAACGTCCTAGTTTCTCACACCACTTATGTAGTGTGTTTTAATTTTATACATGAGTGGTGGGATCTACAGTTTAAAGTCGACTCGGAACGACAGGTTTTTTTTTTGGAGAAACTTTTTCATGGCAATTTTATTTACTGTCAGAGTTTTTGCCGGAGATCTGCTGAGAAGAAGTCGCCGAAGAAATACTTTTTGTATTTTGTCTTGATATCTAGCCTGGGGCTCCAACCCTGGCTTTTACGTCTAATAAGCCAACACACTACCTACTAGACTACGGCGACTTCTATGGCCGATGTAGCTTCAACAAGATAGCCTTTATCAACTGCCACAGTTCGGTAGTTCCTATTAGAAGACCATATAAAGGGTCCGCCAAATAACATTTTTTTTTAAATGCTTTAAAAAAACTACTGAATATTTTCTCAAATTTCTTTTTTTATTTGAAAGTACAATCCTTCCGGTTAATAATGGAAAATAATTTCATTCAAATGGCTGCCTCGGCTGGCCATGCAGTAGCCTACACCAGAAGATGTCGATTTTGGCAAAAACAAATCATCTTTTCAGATGAAGCTCATTTTGATCTTGGCGGGTATGTAAACCAAGCAAAATTGTCGCATTTGGGGCACAGAAAACCCGCACGTATACATTGAAAAGCCGACGCACCCGAAACGAGTCACTGTTTGGTGAGGATTTTGGTCCAGAGGCATAATTGGGCCATTTTTCTTCGAAAATGAGCAAGGAGTGGCCTTTACAGTCAATGGCGATCGTTATCGGGCCATGTTGAACGAATTTTTGTTCACAAAAATTGAAGACAAGGATATTGGCAACATTTGGTTTTAACAGGACGGCGCTACGTGTCACACAGCCGAAGCTACACTTGATGTTTTGCGCCCTGTTTTTGAAGATCGCTTTATCAGCCGCAGTGCTGATGTCGTTTGGCCACCTCGGAACTGCGATTTGACACCGTTGGACTATTATTTGTGGGGTGCCGTCAAAGATAAGTGTTACGTCGACAAGCCAGAGACAATTGACGCTTTAAAGGACAATATTCGTGAAGCCATTGGTGAAATACAGCTGCACACAATCGATAATGTGCTTAAAAATTGGACCGATCGTGTAGGCTACTGCATGGCCAGCCGTGGCAGCCATTTCAATGAAATTATTTTCCATTATTAACCGGAAGGATTGTACTTTCAAATAAAAAAAGAAATTTCAGAAAATATTCAGGAGGTTTTTTTAAAGCATTTTCAAAAAAAAAGTTATTTGGCGGACCCTTTACATTTTCTAATAAAGCCTAGGAAATGTGTTTATTCATTCATTTTTTAATCCCACTGTATTTGTAAATTACACATAGGAAGGGAAAAAGAGAGAGAAACAGAGAGCAATGAAATTTAAATTCTAAAATATTTTTTTTTTCGAAGGTACTTAACGATTATAAAACACAGTTTTGAACCTGGTAGTTTATGTAAGAAGATTTACTTATGCCAGTAAGGGTATGTACATGTTAATGCATTTACATGCTGAGGATAATGATTGCGATGATGATGATGATGATGATGAAGTAAAATGCATTAGTTTCAGGTTCAAAAAAAAAACTATCTTTTCCTACAGACTTAATCTCTAAAAAACAGAGAAAAAAGAACTCTAATTGTTAATGTACAAAGAGACATTTATAATATAAATATCGTATATAATTTTGTTAAGAGTTACACTCTTTTTTTTACTTTTTTTTGTTTAAAATTTTAAGTTCTGCGCCTTTTTTTTTTGAAAGAAAAATTACATTTTCTCTGAGATTGATATTTGAAGATTAAAATGATTTCTAAAAAAAAACATTATTTATGGAATAATGAAAGACAATAAACCAAAAAATGAAAAAAAGAAAAAAAAATTCAAGATACTGGTTTAAGAAGTAATTTGATATGAAATGAGGTGTGTCTATATAAACGATATTGAAATTTGATTACAAATCCTCAGCTCTCATATTGGAAAACTGGTGTTCTTTCTTATGCTAACACATTTCAATCATTTGATAGACTGGATTTTAAAAAAATGTCTTTTCTTTTAAACAATTGCCAACAATTTCCAGCTCTGCTCTGCGTAATAATTAAGCTGAATTTCATTGAAAATCTCACGTTTTCGTAACAATTTTCAATTTGAATCTGTTTTGCACCTTTCAACCAATTTTACAAGATTTCCTGTTTCCTTTTTTTCTATTATTGGTTCATATAAAAAGTATCTGCGGCATTGTTGCAAAACTGAAATTTTGAAATGGTATTGGACTATAACTGAAAAAGTACTTTTTTTGCACCAAATGGTACTTTTGTAAGCGAATACGTACATACATATTGGTCATTATAACCCTTCAATCAGGATTATGAACTAACTTCTCACAGCACTTATTTTTGTGTGTTAATTTTGGTTTTATGTAACGGCTTATTAGACGAAAAGCCAGGGTTCGAGCCCCAGCCCAGACATCAAAAACAAAATACAAAAAGTATTTCTGCGGCGACTTCCTCTCAGCAGATTTCTGCCAAAAACTCTGAGAGTAAATAAAAATTTGCCACGAAAAGGTTCTCAAAAATCTGTCGTTCGGAGTCGACTTTAAACTGTATGTCCCAGCACTCACGCATAAAAATAAACACACAACATAAGTGGTGTGAGAAATGTACAATGGGTCAATTCGGGTACTGTACTTGTCTTAATTCACAAGTACACGTCCCCTAACCTAAGCTAACCTAATTGGGCTGTTAATGGCCAATTAAGTAAGTAAGTATTATATTAATAGCCTGTATAGATTGAGGGTAATGCAGTAAATTGTGTGGTTACAGAAATCTGGCACTTCTATACACCAATATATAGTAATATTGTACGAGGATACATACAGGATACATAACTCTGGGGACTTAAAAATTTTGGGTACGAGTTTCCTTCTCCCAGAATATTGGATTAATCTGGACTGTTTCTTTTTGGATGGCAATTTGGCAATTTTGCCCTCAGGTTGTATTATTTTTTGCTCTGAACCTTGACCTGTATTATCACGGTATCTGTTGTGTTGGGTCTACTCAGAGTAATGCCTATACAGATGGAACCAATAATTTCGACATGATCATGTCAAGATAACTACTGACTTGAGCGACGAATTAAAAAACTGTCTTCAACAAACTGTTCTCAATGAATTAATATGAGGGCAAAATGATTTCCATAAACTCGAAAAAATTAATTTCCATTATGCCAACGTTTTTCTATTCTATTTTTCTATTTTCAATCATTTTTGGGGTCTCGAAAATTTCACAAGACGATTAAAATCTTTGGAGTGCATTTCTTACCTGTTCTAACTAAAATCAATAGAAATACAGTCAGTACCTGAAACACTCCCACACTTACACTAATGCACACATGGCTTTACATACAAAATTTTAAATCCTTTTTCTTTTTTTGTGTTGTTGTTGCTGTTGCTGGATGAATAATGTCTACGTATTTTGGGAAAAGCGTAAATGACTGATAAGAAAATTTAAAAAAGAGAAAAAATGTTGTCCGTACACTGGTCTTGTCAGTAATCTGTCAATTGACAGTCAAAATCACTTGGAATTCATCATCAAAAGAAATTGAAAAAAAAGATTTTCTTTTTTTTTAGGAGTGTGAGTGTGTGTCAATATTATAAATTAGTCGCCGGTATTGTAATTTCATTCATATCGTTTTAGATTTTTTTTGTTTTTTTTTTTATTTTATTTTTCGAAGATAATTTTAAGAATTAAAAGTCATTAATTTTAATTGATTTCGTTGAATATGTTCTGTTGTGTCGTTTGAAATTGAGGCAGCAATAATTACGTTTTCAATTTATTCGGCTTCGGGTTGCATTCAATGCAATGACTCATGAAATGTTTATTAAAGAAGCCAAACCCTGATTTCAAAAATGATTTACGATATCCTTTTTTTGTGAAGATTTTAGATTCGCTGGACATTATTTTCATTTGACTCAGAACTAAATTTAGTAGAGATTCTACCATAGACATGATACTGATGTGGTTTACCGTCTAGGAGCACAGTCCACGTTGGACAAAGCACGGGTTATTTTGAAGGGAGATGTAGTAAATGGTGTTCCTGTTTAATTCTTAATTTTGTTTGACATTATTTTCATTTCATTGGAGTGAGGTCCTGATGTAAACATACTATGACGTGAAACACATCAAACTCATCCTAAGGTACTCAAAACCACAGGCAAATGTTTAAGTCAGAGACAATTTAAGGCCATGAATATTTCCGTGAACTTTCCCTAGTTAGAAGTCGAAGGCCATCTACACGCTTCCTGCGATACAGGTTTCCTGAATGAGTACTTCTAAAGGGTCCGCCAAATAACGTTTTTTTTGAAAATGCTTTCAAAAAAAACTACTGAATATTTTCTCAGATTTCTTTTTTATTTGAAATTACAATCCTTCCGGTTAATAATGAAAAATAATTTCATTCAAATGGCTGCCTCGGCTGGCCATGCAGTAGCCTACACCAGAAGATGCCGATTTTGGCAAAAAAAAAATCATCTTTTCAGATGAAGCTCATTTTGATCTTGGCGGGTATGTAAACAAGCAAAATTGTCGCATATGGGGCACAGAAAACCCACACACATACATTGAAAAGCCGACGCACCCAAAACGAGTCACTGTTTGGTGCGGATTTTGGTCCAGAGACATAATTGGGCCATTTTTCTTCGAAAATGAGCAAGGAGTGGCCGTTACAGTCAATGGCGATCGCTATCGGGCCAAGTTGAACGAATTTTTGCTTACAAAAATTGAAGAGGAGGATATTGACAACATTTGGTTTCAACAGGACGGCGGTACGTGCCACACAGCCAAAGCTACACTCGATGTTTTACGCCTTGTTTTTGAAGATTGCATTATCAGCCGCAGAGCTGATGTCGTTTGGCCACTTCGGAGCTGCGATTTGACACCGTTTGACTATTATTTGTGGGGTGCCGTCAAAGATAAGTGTTACGCCGACAAGCCAGAGACAATTGATGCTTTAAATGACAATATTCGTGAAGCCATTGGTGAAATACAGCTGCACACAATCGAAGATAATGTGCTTAAAAATTGGACCGATCGTGTAGGCTACTGCATGGCCAGCCGAGGCCGCCATTTGAATGAAATTATTTTCCATTATTAACCGGAAGGATTGTACTTTCAAATAAAAAAAGAAATTTGAGAAAATATTCAGTATTTTTTTGTTTTAAAGCATTTTCAAAAAAAAAAAGTTATTTGGCGGACCCTTTACTAGATAAGTCCCCATGTCTTCGCGCTGGTAGCCGAGTACATTTCATGCATCAAACATACACTTTAGCAAAAATAGTTATAATACAACGGAGATAGCATTAGTTGCATCAGACTTATGAACATAACTCGGCAATAGGAGATTAGGAATCACTAGCTTAAAATCAGAGCAAAATGAGCCAAATAAAATTCTTCACTACTACAGTGCAGGACAATCAATTCTTCAAAGCCCGTATCTATCCCACAAACTGTTGAAGTGAAGTCTCTTTTATGGAAGAAGGCATTTGAGAAACAACTTCGCAACAGTACGAAGCGGAAGCTTTTGCTTTAAGCAAATCTGTCGATTGTACGGTGTTACCAGCAATTAAGCCTATCAACGTCGTAGTTATGCTAACTGGATGCTGGAACAACATGTTTTTAAGGACAATATGTTGAATTTCTTACTCGGTTGTAGCATCAACAAGAAGCGAATGTGGAAATGTGATTGTTTTCCTAAAAAGAGACTTTTTCGTGTGCATTATTGTCAAGAGGTGTTATTGGACTGTATTTAGAACGCTGTTGCCCTATGATAATAGACTTTTCTTCGATCTGTAATGCAAATTTTTGAACTGAACAGTATATGAATTCAACAAGACTAAGCCACAGGCTACGAGACAATCGATTTTGACTTTATATATGAGAAGTCTTCAGAAAGAATAATATAACCTATTGATTGACGAACAAGGTCATACAATTTCACTTTTTTGTAAGTCTATGACAAATGGCGTGTCTACACGGGCAATATCCTAACGATAAAGCAATTGAAAGCCAACATGCGTTAAGTTACTTTGATTGCAGAATTTTGGTTCGATGAATTCTGGAATTATAATTAAAATGCCTCTCAGCACTCTTCTGATAAAAGTCCTGAAATAAATAAAATTGCAATGAAAAGTTTCTCAAAAAGTCTGTCGTTCGGAAACGAATTTAAACTTTAGGTCCCGGAAGTCATGTATAAAAATTAGCACACACAACGTAAGCGGCATGATAAGATAGATTGTAATCCTCGCTGAGGTGTAGTAATGATCAATTATGTTATGTATACAGTAAGGGCCATTTAAGAATGCGTTCCAACTGACCCTTCTCAAAATTGTGTACAAAGTCGTAGCTCATATAACAATAAAGCCGCTCTCCAATAAACTATCATCGAACTTACGCCGAGAATATGCAGATTTTCGATCCAATATGTCTTACGTAGACCACTGTAACAGTTTAAGTATCATTTGCTGAGTGACGTTTACATATTTTCAGCATATTCTCCGACTTCGACAAAGCAGCGCATGTTAGCTGTTAGGTTTTACATGAAAACTTATGAAGCCTTAGTTTCCTGTTAACTTTGGATTCTGCAATGTCCTGACAACTGGTTACAACTGTCCTGAATATAGTGATAAGTGGCGTGCAATTAGGGAAGATAGCAAGCAGTACCACATGCGATATGTTCACGGAATATTGTTACATAACTTCACGAGTCCGGAAGAGAAGCTTAAAGCTCTTGTTAGTTTACCAGCTGCACCAGATCCCAATGTGGGAAACGTCAAGACTTTGAATATAAAATCTAAAGTATCAAGTAAAATAAGAATACAAAGTTCTTTTTACTAAATCGGGAGGTATATTGAGAACAGATTAAATCAGCAAATCAAGCACTTGGTCGTTTTAAAAACATATGGAGACCAATATGGCTTACTCGCAAGGATAAAGTAGATTTTTAACTACAAATCAAATTATGCTTGACAAGAAAATCGAAATCGGAAATGGGGCTGAATAGGCCATAAAACCAGACAACAAGAAAAAATGGAGACCCCAGGGCTATTGTAAAAGAGGACATCCATTTCAGACATGGAACTGTTAAGACCGTACGGAGGCTAACCTTAGTGCGACTGTATGTATTGTGTACGTACGGTCAAAAATACAACGGTGTATGTAGACTTTTATCCCGGTGTTATAGCGTTAATTAAAAATGTTTGAGGACAAAACCGAATATAAAAAATATAACCTAGTTATTATTAGAAAAATAAAAAAAAATACCAGGACTTTTCTCTGTGGCTGTATATCTTCTAAAACATAGACATAAGTACGAATCGATCAATAATTTATAAAAAATAATCATTTTAATTCAAAAATTATTTTCATGTTTTAATCGAAATAATTCTATCCTACTCTTATATTTTCTTGTACTCACTCACTCTCTTTTAATTTATAATTTTTGTTAAATAACATTTTTGATTCTCTTATATTGTATTATAATATTATAATATTAAAATATAATTGCTTTATGTACTTACTTGTATATGCTTGAGTATATATGTACATCTATAGATGTATGTGTCTGCTTGTGCATTAGAATTATTTCACGAATTCTAATTATTATGCTGGAATAAAAGTTTCAAATAACAAAAACACATTATTATTGTGCCATCACTAAACGATAATCGTCATCGCCATCAACAGTACCAACACCACCACCACCACCGATACCATAACCATAATCATCATTCGTTCAAATGTAATCATCGTTGTATGGCCGACTACGCGTTTAGCATTAAAGAGTACAAAAACATAGATGAAGACAATGATTGCGTTGCTGACGACAATGACGTTGTTTTTTTGTTACAATAATAATTATGATTTTTATTGTTGCTATCGTATTCTCTCTTTACAATGTCTATTTGTTTTTGTTTTATTTGCTTTACTTCGTTTTACTTTTCTGCTTATTTTTCTTATTCCGAGTTCTTAACCACAAAGTTTTTTTTATTGTTATTCTTGCCATTATTTTTCTTTTCGCTGCTATTCGTTTTTGTTTTGCTCAATCTATTTACAACAACATAATGTATGTACGTAAGCTTGTGCTGCTTGAAAGCATGTGTTTTGTTCCTTTGTCATTACAATCGGAGAGTAAAATTTGCACATAATGTTTGCAAATGCATATGAATGTTTGTTTGGGCATGCAGTACGCAACAGTACTGTGATCTGCGTTGTGTATTAAATTGAAAAAAAAAGAGAACAAAAGTTTTTCTCTCTCTCTCTTGTTATATAAAAAAAACCGAAATCTTAAGCCGGTTAACGGTACATTTGGTTAAAACATGCTCTAATTTATACAGAAGTATGTAATAATTTGCTACGATTTCTTTATAATAATTACGTTCTTGCCTTTATTTTTATAATATTCCTCAACAATTTTTTTTCTTTTGAAAACTTTAAAACCCACTAACAACAGTCTCTTGAATACAGAGTTAACAGAGCTGTTGATAATGCTCTGTCTTGTTATTGCACGTGTTTTAAATTACTATGTAAACTTAACATTGTTACGAATTCTTATTACACAATTACACATAATTTTTTCCCCGTTCTCTTTTCTTACGGCTACATTTAGTAGAGAGAATTTATGTTATTTCTACATACAAATACATTCTCACGTGCCTTAGAGCAGTACGTGTAAAGAATTCTTTAAATTACGTAGGTTATGAAAGGGTTGTTATTAAATTAATTCATGTTTACATGATTTGAATACTCTTCGCAATAACATGTAACAGAGTGTTATGTACAAAATTAAAGAGAACAGATTTTAATGTTAACGCAGTTTGTTAACAGTGTAAATAAATCGTTTTCTCTTCGTTCTTTATTTTCTTCTATATTCTTAACAGGATCAAGAACGAATTACACTCGTGTTATATCGTGTAGTAACCAACCAATATGCAAAATTCATTTGCTCTTTGACTTTATTCTATGGCTTGTTGGTTAAATGAAAATAATATTGCAAAAGCTTATTAATTTTGCAATAAGAAATCAATTAGAATTAGAATACAACACAATTTTTTTTGTTAAGTTAATATAATTTATGATGAAGTAACCAAACATCGTTTAAAATATATTTAATTTTCATTATTTTACATTAAAATGTTTCAAAACACAAAAACGCATGGCAGTTTTAAGAAAATTACACGGCCTAGACGACAATCAAATATTTTTTTTAAAGAGAACACCGACACCTTACATTCTAAGACTCCATGTTAATTACAACATGTCGCCAAAAATTTTCCAAATGCAAATATTTGCTTCGAATTGCTTTGTAATGTTTAATTAATTAATGATTATGGTCACAAATACAGTTTAACATATTTTTATTTTTCATTATTTCTCTTTAAAATGTTTAAAAACACAAAATATTTCAATTACAAATCCCGCACGAGAACGAAGTGCTTTTTTTTAAGAGAACACCGGCATTTTATATTGAAAGATGCTATGTTAAGTACAACATTCCGCCACAAATTTTCCAAACACATATTTTCAATGAATTTCTTTATAAAATTTAATTAATTACCGATTACGATCACAAACATGGTTTAAAATACTTTTATTCTTCATTATTTCACTTTAAAATATTTAAAAACACAAAATATTTCAATTAAACTTTGCAGTTTCAAGAAAACAACAACTTTTACACGCGAAAAGAAAATTTTACTAAAGAGAATGCCGGCATTTTATGTTGTAAAAGTCTATGTTAATTTTAACATGACACTGTTAACCATGAGAGAGACATTTATCGTAGCTTTTAATTAAATGTATGAAATTATTTCTACAATTTAATATGTACGTATGTATGTATATTGTATTTGATTATGTTATTCAACAGTGTTTATTACACTGAATGTTATTATTTAACTCGCTCCTGCTGTTATCAAACACTGTATGTGTTAACATAGTGTTTATTTACGTTTTGGGTGTTTGATTTTGTTGCTTTCGTTTAAACAATTAATGTTCATATTTGGCTTAACAGCAACAGCAACAATAACAATAACAATTTGTATAGCAAATAAGCAAATAACACGAAGAAATAGGAATCGTTTCCAATCGTGAGTAAGTATATGTAAATGGTAGCATTTTATTAGCAGTTAAACTAAAATGTTAAAATGCTAGAGTTTGTTTTTGTCTTTCCTTTTTTTGTTTTTGTTTTTGTTTTTACTCAAATGTGCTAAACTTGTTGTTGCCGTTAATGTTAAGAGAAGCAAGGAACGAACAAACGTATGAATGAATGAATGAGTTTAAGTAAGCAAGCATGTTAGTATATGTTAGTTGGTTGGTTTGGTTTGGTTTGGTTGGTGGTTTAAATGTTTGTTTGAGAGATTGTACGTGTGTGTGTGTGTCTGGTCTAGAAATTGATTTCATTAGTTTTACTCATACTATGTACACATTTATATTGTGCTTAACATTTGTGTGTTTGTGTTTGTTTTTGTTCTTTACATTTTTTTTTAATTTAAAATATTTTTGTTGTTACTGCTGCTGTTGTCGTTTTGCTGTGTATTTTATGTGTTGATTTAAATTTTTTTTCGAATCGCGCGCCCTTAGTCATTGACTAAACGTGCAACAGCAAACAAGCGTGAGCGGCAATATTATAATTATTATTTTAATTTTTGTTGTTTCAAGCAAATTAAATTAAAATTAAAAAAGTTACATATTTAATTAAAAAAATAAAACGAAAAATTATTAAATAATTTTGAATAACAAAAAGAAAACAAAATAAAAAAATTTTAACAAGACATGGGTTTTAGTTTAAAACAAATTTTAATTTTTTTAAAAATTTATTTCAAATATTCTACAAACGTTTAACAGCAATAACAATAATAACGTTTTTTTAATTTGTATGTGCTTTTATTTGTTTTTATTTTGTGTGTGTGTGTGTTTTTTTATTTCTTCTCGTCGTTCTATTTTCCGTGTTCTGTATAGTGTTTTTACTGTGCTGTAAGCTTTTCTGCTCTCCTTTAAATTCCTTCTTATGTTTTTTTTTTACTGTGACATTTGTAACAATGTATGTTTAATACTGCAAAACAACAACTGTGTAAGAAAAAAAGAAAACAAAAACAAAAAATAGAAAAAGAGAAATATGAACGCGATTTATTGTTCGAAAACAAAACCACACACATAATTTGACAGTTATAACAGTGTAACAGCGGGAAAATTTAGTAGAAGAAAAAGAGTGCAAAAGTAATAGAAAAAGAAAGAAGTTTCTATAAAAATTAATAAAGAAAACAAATTGTTAAAATAATTAAAAGTTATTAAAGAAAATCTAAAAGAAATATAAACAAAAAAGTGCAAACAGTGTTTAAAAAAGCAAAGACATTCTCGGCAGCCTTAGGATTATTATTGAACAACACCAATTACATCTCAGCTGTAAATTTCGTTTTGGATTAAAACTCTCTTCTTCGGCAGCCAATTTTTCGTTTTCCTTGGTTTCTTCATTTGTTAAAAACAAAAAACAATTGTTTTTTAATTAAAAACATAACGGATTATTTTACACAACATCACAATGGTAAGTATTCTATTCATTTTACATAAATTCTGTTAAAAAATTGTTAAGCTTTTGTGTACGATTCTCCCTAACCTATATTCCGTATCAATTTTAGGATTTTTCATTGTCGTTTGATCATTGAATTTGAAATGCGTAATTGACGAATTTGCTGTAATTGAAAAAAGAAAAAGAAAACATTTCATTTAATTTTTAAGGATAACATACTAAACAATTATGCTCTTTGCTGTAGAGTTTTGAGACAGTCTTGTCATTGAGAATTTTCTTCTGACCTTAGATCTGTTAACGATCAGAGAATTCCTATGGGACCATAGTGTGGCATTGATTCTAGAATATTACCAAGTAGATGTACTTCTCGAGATCCCAGAAAGAAAAAAAAGAAAGAAAAGAAGAAAAAGTAAAAATATTTCTATATTTGTTAATTAAATTCCAGTTACAAATTAAATTCGACTTACTACGAGCTGCGTAAATACTAGCATTTGCTTGGTGCACTGTAGAAGACCACAGTCTCTAGTAGTAATCGAATTGATGTGTCAGCGTATTAATTATGAGGTCAAGTACCGTTAATGTGGCCAATGATGTTTCTTTTGAACTTGAATAATTTACTGTCAGTTAATGGACTCGTAATAAAAAGGACTCAAAACCCAAAATGTGTTATTCAAACAATGATTAGATTCAGATGATTGGCACTTGATGGTAGAATCCTAGGATTCAATGCAATCTTATAATAGAATAAAAATGATCCTCTCCGAAACACAAACATTATCACGGATTGAGTTGAGTTCTAGATTTCATCAAATGGAATTGTGATGTGTACGTGTAATGATGCTTTGTTTATCCCACTTCCCCCTTTTTAAAAGAGATTATGAAGCCGGAATATTTCTCTTCCCCTCATTATGTCACACATTTTCCTCAGGTGCTAAAATTTTCTGGCATCTGTCATATAAATATCTCCATCTATTACATCTTGTCAATGGCAGACGACGGCTTATGTATTTACTTACTTATGCATACGGCTTACAGTGTGTGAAGGCTTAGCTTACTTACTTAATTGGTCAATACAATCCTTTAGTCAGGATTACGACCTAGTTTCTCACTTCACTTATGTTGTGTGTGTTAATTTTATCCACAAGTGGCAGGCCCTACAGTTTAAAGTCCACTTCGAACGACAAATTTTTGAGAAACTTTCATGTCAATTTTTATTTACTCTCCGAGTTTTTGCCAAAAATCTGCTGAGACGAAATCGCCGAAGAATATTCGTTCCATATTTCGTTTTGTTCGAGATGTCTGACATGGGGTTTGAAGCGTGGCCTTACTACCTACTAGACTACGGCGACTATAGGCGTTTAGCCTAAAATTTCGGCAGCCATATATCGGTCATATACAGGGGAAGGATATTTAAGGCATTATTATTTAACAGAGTAGCTTTTCACTGTATTAGAGATGATCTTGAATTAAAGGCTTAATTTAAATGGTTCGATGCAGGTCAAATTTGTTCAATAATTTCGTACCATTTTTGATATTTACCTCCGCTATGCCCACCGAAAAGTTCAATCGATTTAAGTAAGCTCCTGGTAAAGTTTATTTTCGTGTACATGATATTATACATCATTGGCATATAATCACTTGGTAGTGATTTAAATCATAAAGATCAAAGTCTTAAGGACATTCCAACTAAATAGTTTCAGGCAAGTTCGAATGGATGTATGTATGTAAGCCTTGGCGTTAAAAAATAAAAGGGTACCCCTTATTAAATGCTTCTCTTGTCAATCACACATGGCTTATAGCTACACCGTCCTGACTAACCGTCAATCCTGGACTAATCTGATTTAGCTTCCTTCCTTCGTGACTACCAATATTGTCCTGATCATCGTTTAAATCATCCCGATGCTATTCATTATATTACTATACATTTTTGTTTAATGTTATCACAAGTAAGGGAATTTTCCTTACCATATTTTTAAATATTTCATTGCGATTCAGCATCTATTCGCATAAAATGTTATCGTTTATGTACAATAGGAACATTTAAGCACTCATTCTAGATAAAAAATTTAAACTTGGATCATCAGTTTTACAAAATTAAACGCTTTTAAATATTTTTCAAAAATCTAGCTTAGATTAGGTAGCTTGCCGTTCACAGGCAAGTTCACTTGGTGGCCATATAGCCCATAGTGTTACCCAGTGTAAAGTAAACCATTGATGCATTAGTAGTAGATTTGAACCACTCTGAGCTTCGGATAAAACCCACCAGTTTTCTTAGTAACACGTTCGAAATCGCTGCCCGCTCTTCTTTCGTAAAGGGTTATTAATTTTATTTCCAAAAGGCGATATTTTTGTCTTTATAAAAAAAAGGAAATTTAACCTGGTGTTTAGATTGTGGTTGTTGGATATTATTTAAATTATTCGAATAAAATTTAATCGAATAAAAATTTAATCGAATAAAAATTTAATCGATTAAAAATAATCGAATAAATTTTAATCTGCTGAAATATTTTTAAAACATTCGTAAACAATGTATAAACACGTTGACTGCCCCGGCAATTTTCAGAAAACTTGCCAAAAAACGACAATTTAATTTTTTCACATTAGTGAGTACGAGATGACTCGTAGTTTGGCACCCTAGAAGGGAACGCAATCTACGAGTTATCTCGTAGTCGGCAGTCAACGTGTATATCGAGTATAGATATATGCTCATTTACACACAGTAAAGCGGCCGTTAAAACCCTCTAAAGATCGAAAATTTTTGAAGATTTGTTGTCGGGTGTGATTGTTGGAGATAGCGAGACATTCTATGGCTATTTGCTGGTATATTGAAGGTAATAACATACCTGATGCAGTTTTAAAATCCAACTCAACAGAAAATTCAAACGAATTCATATGTGAGATTGGTATTCCTATGCAGAGAGGCAAGCCAGTGATCGCACAAAAACTTCAATCGTATGCAAATATTGCCTTGTAGGCCTTCTTGTTAAGAAGTGATAGAATCCACTGGACACCAATGAATATATACAAGACACAATTTTCATTTAAATTAACTACAACTTATCGTAGCAAGTTCATAACAGTTGTAACAGAACACTAGCTAACGCTCTGAGGCTGGGAATATATTACAGCGACTTGTGTGAAGCTCTTATAGTAACGAAAAAGGGAAAACCCCAGAATATATTTTCAGTCAGGAAACGAAACTAGGGTTATATGAGACAAATGATTTATGGAAACTAAGAATTTATAGACAGAATGTGTTTAGGCAAAGACGATTTGCTTAAAACACACACAATGATTAGGAAATGTAAGCCAGTTTGTATAGACAACTAAGAATGAAAGGAATAGTAAGTAAACAATATAACGAATATAAGCTCATCCACTACAACAAGAAATTTATTTAATTTTGAAAAACTTTCATTGATTTTTCTTCTTCAAAAATGGAAACCAAAAATTAAATTTTTATACAAATTTGTGTCTTTTTCTATATGTTCCTCTTAAGAAATTAATCAATATTTCCGTTCTTCTAAATTTAATTTATTTTTATTTATTGTTATTATTGTTGTTGTTTTTTTGTGTTTTCTGCCATTTAATTAAATAAAACCATCTGTTCTTAATTTTCATATGAAATTGTTTTCTTCTTCGATATATTCTAATAAAGTTTTCATTTTAAAATTGAATGACTAAGAAAAAATAAAACAAAAACAAAAAAAAAATTAAATAATAAATGGCATTTAACAATACACAACAACAAAAGTGAATAATATTTTAATAACTAACATGAGTACATATTTAAAACAAATACAATAAAAAATAAATTTTAAGTTTTAGTTTCGTTCAAATGGTTTAATTACACTCAATTAGTCATAGAATTTAAATTAAAACTAATCAATTTAGAACTTTAGAAAAACGCACATACCTACATATGTACATATAAACGAATTGTTTTAATAGATCGCAGAACAAAGGCTTAAGTAAAGAAGGAGAGTTTAAGCGTAAGAATGAGTGGAAGATTATAGAGAAATGATGAAAGGGTTTTAAAACGCCTACAATGATCAAATGATAAACAGATTATTATTTAAAAGCAATTATTTGTAAAGAAAAGAAAAGAAGAAAATATAATAAAATATGAACGAATAAAATTTTATTCGAATACAATTTTATTCGAATAAAATGTAAAAGAATTTAATTCATTAAAAATCCTATTTAAACAATTATTGTTTTATAAGATTTTCTTCAAAATTCATACGAATAAAAATTATTCGTATTCGAATAAAAACCGATTAAATTTCGTCGAAAAAATTAATCGTTTAAATGTTTATTTTATTTATTTAGCCATGAGGTTTTAATAATTTAATAGAAAAATAGAAAAATACAATTTATTATTTAAAAAAATATTCGACACAATATACACTTTAGAATTTTATTCGAATAAAATTTAAAATTCTTTACTTAAAAATGTTAAAGGTTAATTGTTTTAAAATTTATAGCAAAAAATTACTATGCACTTGAAAAGAATTTATTCGAATAAAAATTAATCGAATGAAATTTATTCGAATAAAAATTATTCTTAGTCTAATATAAATCGAATAAAATTTAATCGAAAAAATTAATCGTTTAAAGGTTTATTTTATTCTTAATAATTTAATAGAAAAATACAATTTATTATCTAAAAAATTTTCGACAAAATATACAGTTGAAAATTTTATTCGAATAAAATTTAAATATCTTTGCTTAAAAATGTTAAAGGTTAATTGCTTTAAAATTTATAGCAAAAAATTATTATGTACTTGAAAAGAATTTATTCGAATAAAAATTAATCGAATGAAATTTATTCGAATAAATATTAATCACATAAAATTTATATTCGTTCAAAATTAAAATATTTTAATAATATGAAAATAACAATTGGTATTTAAGTAATTTTAAATATTAAAAATAATAAAATAATCCTTGAAAGTTTTATTCGAATAAAATTTAAATTTATTCGCTTAAAAATGTTAAACAAACAAGTTTTTTTTCATGGTGACTTGTTTTAAAATTCATATCTATAAAATATTACTGAAAGAGAATTTATTCGAATAAAAATTAATCGAATGAAATTTATTCGAGTAAAAATTAATCGCTTAAAATTTATATGCGTTCGAAATTTAAATTTTCTACTTTAATAATACAAAAACAACAATTAGTATTTATAATTATTTGCAATTTTGAATATTAAACAAAAATAAAATATTTGTTGAAAATTGTATTCGAATAAAATTCTGAATTATTCGATTAAAAGTGTTAATATAAATATATTTTTCATTGGATTTGTTTAAAAGAAAATTCATATAAATAAAGTATTATGACACTATTTTTTGAATATAAATTACTCGAATCAAATTTATTCGAATAAAATTTCTATTTTTTAATTTTTTTTTTAATTATTTAAATTAATAGAAAAATACAATTATTACTTAAATAAATTAGACTTAATAAATTAGTAAGAATACAAATATTTAAAAAGTAATCGAATAAAATTTTATTCGAATAAAATTTATTCGTTTAAGAATATTAAAATATTTTATTTCATACGATCTTTTTAAAAGTTCATACAAATTAAGTGTGATCGCATATACAAATTTTAATACTTAATATTAATGGAATGAAAATATGTCGAATATTATTCGATTAGAATTTGCGATTAACATTTTTCAAACACAAGTTTGATATGTTCTTTTAACATTTGAAGTTTATATGATAGAAAAACAAAAATTATGTATAAAAAATTAAAAGACACAATAGAAAATTTATAATTTTATTCGAATAAAAATTAAAATTATTCGTTTTAAATTTTACATATAGGATTTTTTTATGTGATTTGTGAATTAATTTATACGAATAAAATATAAGCGCTTAAATTTATTCGAATAAAATTTAATCGAATAAAATTTGTTCGATTAAAATTTGTTCGAATAAAAATTAATCGAATAAAATTTATTCGAATAAAAAATTATCGTATTAAATTTGTTCGAATGAAAATTAATCGAATAAAATTTATTCGAATAAAAATTAATCGAATAAAATTTATTCGAATTCGTTTAACAAGGTTTTAATTTATTTCCATAATATTTATTATTCGAATGAGTAATAAAAACATATGAATTATATAAATTTATGCTTAAAAAATTAATCGAATAAAATCGAATAATTATAATTTAAGAAATAGATTTTGTGGAAATAAAAAGAATATTTTATTAATATTTATAATGCTATAAATTACTCATTTCGTCAAAAATAAAAATTATTTCTTAAATAATTATTTCTCATGATTATAAATATGAATTTAGATTATAAATACATGCATACAGATCAGCTGACCCTCTTTCTTCCAAATCAATTCAATCAGAATGTGCCACCATTTTCACATTTGTTTCACCTCAATATTAATAATTAAAATTCTTGTAAAGGCGTGTTTAATTCAAAAAAAAAAAAAATTTGTATTTATTCGCTGTGTTTAAATCATAAAAACAAATGTATTTTCAATTAAAATTTTCTTATTAAAAAAAAATGAGAAAAAAAATGTAATAAAAACCCACAAATCATACCTTTTAGTAGAAATTTTTGAGAAATTCAAATTCAAAATAAAAAAAATTAAAAATAAAATACAAATATTTGTTAAATGTTCATAAATTACACATGAATAGAGAATTCTTATACGTATTTATATTCGTTTCATTTTTCTCTCCTCCTCCTCTCAAATTGTTGTTGGTTTTGTTTTTGTGCTTCTTTGATTTTTAAATTATGATTTAATCAGCTATTTTTAATTATAATAAATGCATTTGCCAAAAATAATAATAATAACAACAACAGCAAGAAGAAATAGTTACAACAACAACAACAACAACAAAAAGTGGCAAGAAAGAAATCAAATAGTAAATAATATTCATATTAGCAGATTTATTAAAATATAAATTTTAACCAGGAAAAAACATGTACAGTGTGGGAGAAAATTGGTGGGTAATTTTTTAAATAAAAATTACAATGAAAATTATTAAAAAAATAATTACATTTCAACTATACTTCCATAATTATAACTGAAAACACTAACCTTTGAACAAATATATTCAGAATTAACCAGGTATTCGCATAAATTTTATTCGATTAAAAAGGATGTTTCAACTGTAATCCTGTTGAGCCTACATATATGTCAAATTAGATACATAAATAATTGGTCGTTACAACCCTTTAGTCAGGATTACGGCCTAGCTTCTTACACCACTTATGTTTTGTGTGTTAATTTTATACATGAGTGGTGGGACCAACACTTTAAAGTCGACCCTAAACAACAGACTTTTTGAGCAATTTTTTCATGGCAATTTTATTTGCTCTCAGAGTTTTTGCTAGAAATCTGCTGAGAGGCAGTCGCCGAAGTAATATGTTTCCGTATTTCATTTCGTTGAAGATGTCTGAGCTGGGGTTTAAACTCTGGTCTCACGTCTAATGAGCTAAGACACTACCTACTAGACTACGGCGACTGCCAATTATTTGCCATTTATTCAGTGAGTTTTGTCCAATGACCAAGGACAACGACATGTATTCGCTGAATAGGCTTTAGAGCAGTAAATAGCAACTGTTCCTAATTGTAATTGAAAAATCAAAATTGAAAAGCGATTAGGCCCATTTTTGAATGAATGGGTACTTGAAAGATATAAAATTGCCGAATTTGGGAGGATAACAATCAATATAAGATACAAGACCGTCCAATGCATTCCTAAAAATTCATTGGATTTTGTGCTGGGAGCGTTCTCGGTTCATATTTCTTTCAGAACGATGTAGGCCAGATCGTCATTGTTAATGGCAAACACTGTAGATCAATGATTTTACCAACTTCTTTTGACCTGAATTAGATGATCTGGGCAACAACAATATGTAGTTTCAACAGGACTGCACTACGTGCCACACAGCTCATGCCACATTGGATATTTTGCACGAGCAATTTGATGACATGGTCATCTCACATGAAGATGACCTCAACTGGCTACCCAGATGGTGCGATTTGATCGCATTAGATTTTTATTGTGGGAGTTTCTTTAGCTATATGCAAATAAGCCGCAAAACGCATGTTATCTATCAAATACAGCCTGATTTAAGCGCTAGGTTAGGTTAGTGGGTAGCTTCCCGTTCACAGGCAAGTTCACTCGGTAAGCCATGTGAAATGAACCACCTTGACCTCTGGATGAAACTGGCCAGTTTCTTTAGTGCTACGTTCGCCACCATGTCCAGATATTTAAACTTCCTGTCATCCAAAAATTGACGATGTCTGTCTTGAAGTGCAGGGCACATTTATACGGTAGAGTCATGATAAAATTTGTCGTTTCTGATGCGTTTCTCCCAGAGAAACCGTGACTAACATTTAAACGATGTTATATTCCACATATAATGGCATCAATATGTCTTTCAAACAAACAAAAAATTTCAATGATGTCTCACCCGCACTAGGTTTTATTCAAATTTGAAAATAGGATGCGAATAATTAAGGACCCGATATCCTTTAAAGGTTTTTTTATATTAATTTTTTCCTTATTTAGATATTTCTAAACAGAATGGTGTTTACAAATCTAATGTTTAAAATAAAATTGAAACCTAATTATTTTATTCGTTTTAATTTATTCGAATAATTTTATTCGGTTGCTTTTATTCGATTAAAATTATTTCTTTACGTAATAATTTTTACATAATAATAAATACATCATAAAAGTTTCATAGCTTAAATGGAATAAAAATTATTCGAATCAAAATTATTCGAGTACATAATAATTAATCGAATAAAATTTAAATACGTACTTATTTTTACATAATAACAGTAGTTTAAAAATATATACAACAATACATCACAAAAATTTTATAGTTTAAACGAATAAAAATTATTCGAGTAATAATTATTCGAGTAAAAATTATTCGGATAAAATTTAATGTTTTAAAACAGAAAATGGATTCCTTTTTTATTGTTAAAAGACATTATTTGAATTCCTTGTCAGAAATAAGCACAGATATTCGGGAATAAAAATTATTTGAATGTGAGATGCTAGGCCGTAATTCTGACTGAACGGTTGTAATGGCCAATTATATTATGTATGTATGTTATGTAAAAATTATTAGAATAACCAATATTATTCATAAATCTTTCATTATACACTTTTTCAATGAGAAAATTAAATTCGAATATCGAATAAAAATTATTCGAATAAAGTTTATTCGAATAAAATTAATTTTTTCTCTCTTTCAAATAAAATAAAGAAAATCAATTCCTTGATTGTTTGATTGTTAAAAAATTATTTGAATTCTTTGGCAGAAATAAACAGTGACATTTGGGAATAAAAATGATTGGAATAACTATCATAACTCATGTCTATTAGTTTATTAATAAAAATGTTATGATATACATATACTTTTTCATTAACAAAATTAAATTCGAATAAAAGTTATAATAAAAATTATTTGAGTAAAAATTAATCGAATGAAAATTATTCGAATAAAAATTATTCGAATAAAATTTAATCGGGTGTTATGTTTTTATAACAGTAAACAATTTATCTTGTTTCAATAAAATAATGATGATGAATTCTTTTTTTATTGATAAAAAAATTATTTGAAATGCTTGTCAGATATAAACAGCAATATTCGTGAATAAAAACGATTGGAATAACCCCCTCATTCATGTCTGTTAGTTTTTAATATAGGCTTTGTACAGTGTACTGTACACTTTTTCTTTAACAAAATTAAATTCGAAAAATTATTAGAATAAAAGTGATACGAATAAAAAATTTTCGAATAAAAATTAATCGAATAAAAATTATTCGAAAAAAATTCATCGAATGAAAATATTCAAATGAAAATTGTTCAAACTTTCGAATTCGAAAAATTATTCGAATAAAAATGATACGAATAAAAATTAATCGAATAAAAATTAATCGAATAAAAATTAATCGAATAAAAATTAATCGAATGAAAATTGTTCGAATGAAAATTGTTCAAACTTTTGTTTCCTTTGTAAAAACTTTTTGGAAATTTTTTTGCTTTTTATTATAAATTTTCATTTTTTATTACAAAATTTTACAAGTTTTTATGCCTTACTGTGTGTACTGTACTGTACTGTGGTTTTTCTTGAACGTACATATGTATGCACAATAAAAGATGAAATAAATGAAAAATTATAGATTTACGAAAACACTTTATAATAATTCATATACAAGTATCGTATAGATTATTCATATTTTATAACATTCTTAATGTTGTTGTTGTTGTTGTTTTTTTGCTTTTTTTTGGTCTTTAATATGCTTAAGATACAATTAAACAGATGCAGCCAAAAGAAACCAACAACAAGCAGCAAATACACACTCATTTACACTCGAATTTTTTGAATAATCAAAACACGAACCCCCCCAAAAAAAATAAAGAAATTGAATTGAAATCATGACGATGATGATGTTGATGATTCTGTTTATGGTGGATATTTAAGGAAATGGTAGGCAGCAGGCAGGCAGGCAAGCAGGCAGCAGTCAGCATCTTTTTAATAATAATCATAAAGCCAAAGTATTTAAAAATGATGAGATACTTTTTATTTGAATTATTTTTTTTTCTGTTTTAATTTTTATTTTGCTTTTCTTCTTCTGATGATGATGATGATGATGATTTTGTAAACACATTTCTTGATTTTAAATCAAATGATTTCGAATTTTGTTGTAAATGTGTTCTGATGCTCGTTTTTTTTTTGGTTTGTTTAGATATTTAGCCTGGTTAAGTTTTCTTTTTTGGATTTTATTTTATTTTTTTTTAATTTTTTAGTACATACTCTCTCCTCATACTCATTATGACTCTTTATTTTGATGTATTAAAGTAGCAATTTATTGCATTAAATCGTCTTCTTTGTCTTCCTCTAATTTCTTAGGGGCTGATTTATATTTTGAAATTAGTGGCTATTTTCTTTCTCTTGAAGTTTATTTTCTTTCTTTGATTTTGAGATTTATTAAAAAAAAAAAAAATTGTTTGATTTCAGAATATGTTTTCATTTAAATTTATACCACCACGACCATATGTCTGTGTCTATACAAAAATAAATAGCTTTGAACTATAAAAACAATTTATTTTAATACACTTAAAAGGGTAATTCATTTAATGGTTTCAAAACCATTAGGACTGGAAACAAAGTCATTTATTTAGTAAACGTTTAAGCAACCCAAGAACACGTATAAATAGTTAAAACTGACTAGATCAGTGGTAATTCAAATGTGAGGAGTTTCCAGCATTATATTCTGATTGTTGATGTTCTAACTGACCTGGTGTGCAAGACTTGGACACAATGTGCAGACCTGAGCATCAGCGCAAAGTATGCACTGCCAATAATGTCTTTTTGTAGGCGTTAATCCGATTTTGTCGGTCCTAAAGGGTTCTTACTGTCGCCATAGTCTAGTAGGTAGTATGTTGGCTTATAAAATGTAAGAACACGGTTAAAACCGCAGGTCAGATGTCTCCAACATAATGAAATCGGAAAAAATATTTCAACGACGACTTCCTCTCCTCAGATTTCTGACAAAAACGCTGAGAGTAAATAAAAAATTGCCATTGAAAGTTTCTCAAAAAAATCTGTTGTTCGGACTCGATTTTAAACTGTAGGTCCCGTACTCATATATAAAATTAACACACACAACATGGTTGGTGTGAGAAGCTAGGTTGTAATCAAGACTAAAGGGTTGTAATGACCAAATTATGTATGTGGGGCAGACGAAATTTGCCAGCGAAACTGTCAATAGCTCAGTGACCGTTAGAATTCTTGTTGTCGAACTCAAGTAGTTCCCTGGTGTTTCTGCTCGGCACAACAGTTTTGAAATTCGGCAATCAGATATGTTGGGCCACTGATGGTTTGTTGAATTCCGTGCAAATTTTTTTAATTTGAAGAAGTATTGTTTTAGGGTCACATATATCCCCTCTATTGTCTCTTCCTCAGACATCTCCAATCCCTTCTGTATTTTTGTGAAGGATTCTTACCAATCGGGCCTATTTTGCGGTTTATATGATATAATGGAATTGTCAGGATTATCAACAAATTTGAGGAAACTCAAAGCCTTGCAAATGTTGTCAGGCCCGTCCATCTTTGTAGTATAAGTACTGCCTTAAATATCGCTTCTGTGAATGAAAGTTAGGTTAGGTTTGAGGACGTGTACTTGTCAATTAAGACAAGTACCGTACCCGGAGGTCGAATTGACCCATTGTACAACGTCCTAGTAAAAGGATAGGTTAGGTTAGAGGGCGTGTACTTGTCAATTAAGACAAGTAGAATACCTGGAGGTCGAATTGACCCATTGTACACGTCCTAGTTTCTCCCACCACTTATATTGTGTGTGTTAATTTTATACATGAGTGGTGGGACCTACAGTTTTAAGTCGACTCCGAACGACATATTTTTAAGAAACTTTTTCATGGCAATTTTATTTACTCTAAGAGTTTTTGACAGAAATCTGCTGAGAGGAAGTCGCCGAAGAAATACTTTTTGTATTTTGTCTTGCTGTCTGGCCTGGGGCTCGAACACTGGCTTTACGTCTAATAAGCCAACACACTACCTCCTAGACTACGGCGACTTCTCTGTGAATGAAAGTGCGACGGATAATTTGTTAATATAGCATCCTCAGTAACTGGGCCCATTTTTTGGCTCATTATGTCGTAGTTTGCATATGATTTTGTACATCCATGTATGTATGTATCGTGCAAACCATGCGGCAATTAGGGCCGGCTGATCATCTGGGTGCTAGAAGCAACACGTTTTCAATATTGATTTTTCGATCAACATTTTCTTTAGCGATAAAGCTTATTTCTGACTAACTTCCCAGCAATTGAAGCAATTGGAGGACCTATTATTATGTCATATTCTGCATTTGCTTTTACTATACATCTCCATCTCCATATAAGCTTCAACTCATGCAACAATTGACAATGCCTTAGCTATGGTGAAAGGGTGCTAGAGCAACAGTCTTTCAGTAGGGATTTTTAAAAACAAATTTTCCTCTTCGATGAAGCTTATTTCTTAATCACTTTGGGGTATTCTAAGCAATTTGGACTTCTATTGTGCCGTATACTGTAATTGGCTTTGCAAATCCATGCAACAATTATCGATTAATTAAGAAACGATTGTGGAAAAGTCATTGTTTCCCCCTAAAAAAATAAAAAAACAGTTTACTACGCTTTATAGTCTTTAAGTGTCATTGGGCAGTATTTTGTCCAAAAAGAATCGGGAAAGCCTTTACCATCAATTCAGAGTGCTATGGCCGTATGATAATCGACTTTTTAGGCCTTCAATTGAAGATTATAAGGTTAGGTTAGGTTAGAGGACGTGTACTTGTCAATTAAGACAAGTACAGTACCTGGAGGTCGAATTGACACATTGTACAACGGCCTAGCTTCTCACACCACTCATGTTGTGTGTGTTAATATTATACATGAGTGGTGGGACCTACAGTTTAAAGTCGACCCCAAACGACAGATTTTTGAGAAACTTTTTCATTGAAGATTATAAACTGGAAGATATTTGTCGTCAATAATGACAGGAGCCACATATTAGAAATTTCTAGAAAGATTAATTTCACTTTTTGGCGCTATCAATTGGCCAACTGTATTAATTTTAAGTGTGAAACAGAAACTACCATCAGGCCGGCCAATTGGCCATCAAGAACGTGTGATTTTACATCGTTTGACTTCCTTATTTTTTGGGGTTACGTTAAAGACTGTGTCTACATGGATAATTTCCTAGTGTTAAAGTTTTTGAAAACAAATATTATTTAGCATGCTGTCATTGCGATAACGCCTGTGGTTGAAAACTACTTCATAAAGATCGACTAAGGCCACCTAGCCAAAGTACATCAATTAAATTTACGTTGTATTTCATACACAAGCATTGCCTTGAAATAAAAATCTCATCGAAATCATAGCTTCGAGAGTGTTTGAAACTTTTGAAATCCTAAAATGGATAACCCTTTACATTTAGAGCACTCATATGATGAAATATGATAAAATTTATTAAAATCTAATGAAAATATCATTGAAATTAAATATAAAATAAAATGAAAGGCCTTCCTTACAGACTTACAATTGATTATTTATTGATTAAGGAAAGAAAAACGAAAAAGAAAAATTAATTCATATTGAAATAATTTAAAAAATAAAATTTCCTACTTCTACTAGCTAAAAGCAAGGGAAAAGTAGGGGGGAGACAATTAATAATTTTATTGGCATTCCTTTTATTTTAATTTATTTTTTTTATTATTTTTTTATTTTTCCATTATTAATTGTAAATCTGGGGAATCTCTTAATATTTCCATTTATTTATTCACGTATGTGTATATTTTAGAACATTTTTTTGTTTATTTTATTTCTCTATTATTATCGTTATTATTATTTTTTGTTCAATAATTTCTCATATTGCATTATTAATTCTTTTGTTTATTATTTCTATTTAATATTATTGGCTCTCATAAAAATTTTTCTTTATTTTAATTGTTTAAATTATGTCATGTATTCTATACATACTTTATTTATAAAACTTTTTAAAATATTAATTTATCATTTATTAAAGCGGAATTCAATGTAAAAAATATAAATTTTTTATAATATTTGGTCTAAATTTAGAATCACTATCGTATTATTTATTCGTACAGAATTTGTCATTACAACCCTTTAGTCAGGATTACGACCTAGCTTCTCGCACCACTTGTGTTGTGTGTGTTCATTTTATGCATAAGTGGCTGGGGACTTACAGTTTAAAGTCGACTCCGAACGACATATTTTTGAGAAAATTTTCATGGCATGTTTCTTCGCAAAGTTTTTGCCAGAAATCTGCTGAGCTGCAGTCGTCGAAGAAATATTCTTTTATTTGATTTCGTTTTATTAGAGTAGTCTCATCTGGGGTTCGAACCGTACCCTCCTTGGCTGACCAATTTTGCAACTGTCTGAAGATGACCACTTTAATTAAAGAATTGTATTCAGGGACGAACATAATTTTTGGTTAAATTGTCAAAGAGAAACCTCATGGTACTTACGTAATCCATTAGGATTGATTGTTTCTTTTGAAATGACCCAGGATCTGTCGTTACGGTGAACGTTGAACCCTAACGAGGAATGTCGATTTCAATATTTGATTCAAACAAGACGACAGAACTTTACATACTTAACATCTTACGTCGCCGAAGACTAAGACGTAGTGTGTTAACTCATTAGACTCGAGTCCGTAGTTCAAATCCCAGCTCAGGCATTTTGAAAAAAACGAAATATGAAAAAATAGAGTGAATAAAATGGCCATGAAAAGTTTCTCAAAAGACTGTCATTAGGAGTCGACTTAAAATTTTACGTTCTGTCGCTCATTGGTAAATTTAACATAACATGGGTTGTGTGAGAAACTAGGTCGTAATCCTTACTAAATTGTTGTAATGACCACATTAAGTAAGTAAGTAAGAGATGAGATGGTGGAGTGGTTAAATTAGCTTCGAATATAGCAAAAGACAAACAATGTTTCGTTGTGATTGTTTCGAATTTTAAAAATTAGGAGTCTTTTTTCTAATGGAATGTGGTATTTGTGCTCTGTGGCTAAGGCAGATACCGTCTCCTTTTTACACAAATAGTGATATGGACTCATGAATAAAATTAACACGCAGATAACATGGGTGATGGTGAGAGGTCAGCCAGCCTGAATCAAGGGTTGCAATTGGCCAATAACACAGGCCTGCAAAGTTGGACTTTTTTTGTACAAACAAGATGGCTCCAGGTGTTTCCGATGGCATTTTTGGCCATTTTTGAAAAATTGTAGAGCTAAACACTAACGTGCTAGAACCATCGCTATTGTCAGATATTGACAATTGATCTTTGGTCTTTAAAATGAGCCCAAAGCCAAATTGTTTGCATGCACCTTTGAAGTAGGGGGTGGGTTTATGTCAAGGGATGCAAGAGAACAAGAAACACATTACGGAGGTCCTTAAAAATTAATCAGATTTACTTGAAAATTGTTACTCAGGGGTTTTTGTGGTCGCTGATTAGAGATCTTCATTCAGATTAAAAAAAATTCAA
This sequence comes from Sarcophaga subvicina, assembly GCA_936449025.2. Lineage (NCBI taxonomy): Eukaryota > Metazoa > Arthropoda > Insecta > Diptera > Sarcophagidae > Sarcophaga > Sarcophaga subvicina. The sequence continues at coordinate 31,391,309 of OW388084.2, forward strand.
AATGGCGGATCCAATATGACGGTCAAGTAAATCTGATTAATTTTTATAAACCTCGAGCCGATTATTTTTTTAAAGTGCCGAGGAAGTGTGTTCGATACCCACCAGACACTGTTTGTGATCGTCTGATATTATATATGATCACAATAGAAAAAAGATAGGGAGAATTAATAGCAATTCTCGAAAGAAAGTGTCTATATATTGGTGAGTTGGCATCCACTCTATCCTTTCTTCTATAAACTATCTTTCGTGTATTCCAACACAATGCACAATGCATGAATAGGGATCATCTCCTGAGTGTTGGTCTCAAAAAAAAACTCCTTCATCTCTTTCGCACACCATAACACGTGCTTGAATAATTTCAAGCAAACAAAATATGAACTTTGTGTGTTCAATTCGTTATAATGAAATGCTACTGTATTAATAAAAATCAAATTACGTACATTGATTCGTACTTGTATGCTGTATTTAAATAGTAAATCTCTATAGAAAATACAAAATACATAAAAGGTGAAGGAAAAACAAAAAAAAAACGAATACAATTGCAAACAAAAATTAAAACCGACTTAAAAGAAAGAAAGAAAAAACTCATATCTTTACTGACTACAACTAGTTTCCAGCCAATCAGTATTTGTTTTATAATTTTTTTTTTTCAACAAAAGAAATAAAGAAACAAGATTTTTTAATTCTAAACCAATGAGATAAATGTAAAAAAATACCAACAACAACAACTACAACAAAACCCAGTAGAGAAACTAAAACAGGTTCAAAAACAAATCTCAGCTTTTGATTTGATTTGATTCGGTCTTAAACTAGAGGCTGTACCATGTTGTTGTTGTTATTATTGTTGTTGTTTTTGTTTTTCTAAAACAAGTTAAAATTTTAATTATTATTATAATAAAACAATAACAATTATAATTAATAGTATACGTACACATGTATATGTACGTATGTAATAGAAATATAAAATGGCCATTTTTCTTATTATTATTATTATTGTTGTTGTAAATAATTACGAAAAACATAAATTTGTTTCAGTGTAATTACTTTCAAACCCACGCATATTGAAAGTATTTCTATTAAGGAATTTATTATAAAAGATTGATTATCTTATTTGCCTTAACTATAGTTTTAGTTGGGATAACAATAATCGCTCCGTTGGAGTTAATAAAACAAACATTTATTGTCAATACACACAAACATACATAATTGGTCATTACAACCCTTCAGTCAGGATTACGACGTTATTACTCACACCACTTATGTTGTGTGTGTTAATTTTATACATGAGTGGTGGGACCTACAGTTTTTTGAGAACATTTTCATGGCAATTTTATTTACATTTTTTAAGTCTGGCCTGGGGCTCGAACTCTGGCTTTACGTTTAATAAGCTACGTCTATAAGCTACTAGACTACGGCGACTTCAATAACGACTTTTAAATTAACACAACAGAACCGTGAATTTTCTGGTACGATTGTAGACGACAATCGAGCCTTATTCGTATATTTTTAGTTGAAGATGAATTTTATTTTTTAATCGCACTTTTAACATTTTTCGCAACTCGCAACTCGACTGGAGTCCGGACTTTGCCGCCAGTGTTTCAATATAAAATTTTTAATTCATTTTGTCAGGCTATAGATAACTGGAAGTCGTGGTAGTCTAGTAGGTAGTGTGTTGGCTTCTTAGACGTAAAGGCCTCGGTTCAAACCCCAGGTCAGACAGCAAAACGAAAATAAAAAAAATATTTCTTCGGCGGCTTCCTCTTAGCAGGTTTCTGGCAAAAACTCTGAGAGTAAATAAAATTTTCATGTAAAGTTTCTCTCTCGTTCGGAGTCGTGTTTAAACTGTATAAAATTAACACACTCAACATAAGTGGTGTGAGAAGCTAGGTCATAATCCTGACTGAAGACTTGTAATGACCAATTATGTTTGTATAGTTAAATGGTGTCGGTATTCGGTTTCTTTATTCCTTTTTCGTTCCTTCAAGGAACATATTATTTGTGACAGCAATATCCATAATTTGCTATTATTTTATCGCTTTGTTCGTATTCCATTAATTAAAGTTTTGCTAGTTAACCCATTCGCTGCCAAGCCAAAATTATATGAAGTCATTCCCATTGCCATTTATATTTTGATTGTTATTGTTTACCAAAACCCTGTTATTTCTTGGTAAGAGCACATATATTATCATACATAATCATTTACAAGCAGAAAACCAAAGACGAGTATACTCGTCGTTGGCAATAGGAAGGCAGAAGGACTCGATATCCTTTTTTGTATTTGCGTACGTTTTAGTAAAAAAGCAAATAATAAATCACGCAGATGGATAAAATAAAGAAAAAGGAATAAAACGAGACACATTGCGAAAATTATCAACACTTAGAAATGTTTGTGGCAAAAAAAAATTGCTAATTCAAAAGCCTGCATGTTATAATATATTTAAAGTATGACGAGTATAATCGTCTTGGCAGTTCGGGATACCCTGTCAAAGACGAGTATACACGTCCTTGGCAGCGAATGGGTTAAGCAGGTCACTAGCTTACTGTATCAATTTCCAGGATGATAGAGTTGCCATCTATTGTTTACGTTGTTGTATTGGGTGTAGTGGAAAGGAACTTTATCTATCGTCTTAGACTTTCTTAAGAGGTAGCGTTGCCTAATTACATATGTTAACCTCTGTATTTATTGCTTCAATAAACTTAATGAAAATTCATATGTCATTTCCTGATGTACAGGCTTGCAGCAAACAGCTTTAACCCACTACACTATGGCAATCCCGAGCCTGGTTATTATTAAAGCCTATTTGCAAGTAATTTTTATTTATTGAAGGCATACACCTTCTGGTAGAAATTCTAAGTGGTAATCATTCAAACATGCTCAGTGTGATAGATCCTTACGGATCTCAAGCATGAAGAACTAAGTCGGATGTCATACTAGTGCTATCTATTAGTATCCTATTAAGAGCCTCTTACAGTTCTCCGTCTGTGTGTTGTATGGCTACTAATGTAGCATCAATTGCTAGAACCAGTGTGACCTATTATTTTTAAAATTACCCACTTAAAGCATTACGAGTATGTTTCACGGCTTCCTAGAGATGTTGATTTGTTAGCACTTCCCTCTAAATGCGAGATCAGTTTGTCCAACGTTTTGTTGAGCGTAAGAATATGCCTTTTAAAAGGGTTAGCCACTAGAACACTGTTGGCCGAACTGTTTTCTTTATATCAATGTTTTCCAGGAGTCTCATTATACAGCTTGCTGCGCATCAGAACCCATCAGACCAGTTCTGTTAAGCGGATCTAGAAACATTCGCGAAAAACCCTTAGTTCTGCAACTTTATTAAGGTTTTGAATTTTAGATCAAGATCTGTGCTGCAGACCATTAAAGCAACTCTAATAGGTTTAGTCAAGACTATTTCAAATTTCATAATTTAATTGGCGATTGGTTAACGTTGTTGTAATAAGAATTTCGGGTGATTTTGACTGATGGGACTTGAGAAATAAGGAACATCGCTGGTCAACCTGTTTGAAATTTTGGGCAACATTGAAGGAACTTATAAGCAAAAAGGTTTACTGTTGTGGAGTCAACGCCATGGCATTCTTTGCGCCCGGCTCTTATAAGGATTACTTACTCAATATCACTACTTTGAGAGTAAAGTTTGAAAATTTTTAGCATTTTGAAGTTCTCTTGACCTTGATACGATTGTAGACTGTTTACCGGATGCTAAATGATCTACGAATGTAGGACTAATCTTGAACGCTTGAGGCATCCAAGTTGTGATGCCTTTCAAAAATCCATTTTAAAGTAATAGGGGGTAGTAACGTAACTTTTAAATTTATTTAAGGATGATTCAGGACTCTAAGGACTTGCCACAACGCACAGATGGAATCGATGTTGATGATGTTCAACATACTTAACAGTTTTAGGTTGCAGGAAATGGTGGCTGGCTTTGTAGAGGTTTTGTGAAATTAATTAAGGAGCAAAAGATTCTAAAGCCATTACACTACTCGTAAAGGCACATATGCATTGAAAAGTTTAGTAAGCCTTAGTAAACAAAATCATGCGTTGGACATCTTTTTGGTTTTCTTAGAAGAGGGTAGATGTGGGCAACAATGTGTTGATAATTTTTTTTGTTTCTGTACATAATTGTTATTTAACCCTGGACGGTTATCTCTTCATTTTTGTACATAAAGCTTACTCTTCGTTGAATTGACGAACACTTTATCCATAATTGGTTACTGTTCGCCGAATTGACGAAGCTCATTTACTCCTTATCATATAATTCTTTTATGTTTGACCAAATTTCGCTCTTTTTATCCACAATGTTGGTTGATAACGAAAGCTAGGGTAAACGTACCCTGGTCACCCATTTTTTTAATCCTGGATGGTCATTTTTGTACAGTAAGGTTACTCTTCGTTGAATCGACGAACAAAAAAAATTTTTTTTTTCGTCTACTGACTGCAAGATTTCATAATTGATAATGAAACGTTGTTGAAAAAAGAGCGAAATTTGGTCAAACATAAAAGAGTTATGCGATAAAGAGTAAATGAGCTTCGCCAATTCGACGAACAGTAACCGTCCAGGGTTAAAAGAGACTTTTTTGTAATCTTTTCCCGATGTCTGTCAATAAACGATACACATTTCATTTCAAAATTTTATACTAAAAAGTCTACAAATTCTTGGAAATTCTGTAGGGTATCCGTAGGCCAAAATTGGCCCATAATTTAAATTATTTTGCCAAGTCATACCAGTTGGTTGATAAACTTGTGGACCCCTGTGTTTCTTTTAATCCATCCCTACTACCTTTATTTTTCCATTCGTTACAATTTCTATCTTTTAAGTCTGCTTTTCATTTTCCTCCAGCAGCATATAAAATTTCTCATTTCAATTGTAGGCGTTCAATTCGATTATTCAATAACGAAGACGAAGAAAAAAAAATTTTGTAAAAAAACTTGTGACGACAAGAACAATTGAAAAAAAATGAAAAAAGAAGAAGAATAGGAAAAAATGAATAGAACAAGAATTGAATAGACATTGAACAGATAAAATGTTAAAATGATTTGTCAAACTGTCAGGTATATTCAATAAAATTTCTTCAAACGCACACATATGAGCGAGCGAGAGCGTTCTCTTTAACCAACAATAACTGAAAATAGTATGAAAACCACGACGCTTTGAAAACATTGATTGATTGTTCGGCAGTCTATTTTTTGTTACTTTTTTTTTAATTGCCGTCCCCAAACATTGTATGTATGTACGTGGTGTTATCTTGCAGTTAAGAATCTTTAAGCCAAAGACCAAAGACCAGAAAAAATGGGTTTTTTCTTTAAATTTTTTTTTTTTTTGAAAAATAATTTCAAAACCCAAGTGTTGGAATTGCTTGAAAACCTAAAGTACAGGATGAAGAATACTAAAGTACTGTGTAGTAATGGTTAGATTTGTTATAGAATTTCAGGTTTAAACAAATACACGAGATATGTTTTTGATGTGATGGAACGAATCTAATGAATTTCTTTTTTTTTTCTTTTATTTGTTTAATTTTACAACAATAATTTTTTTTATTTATAAAAACAACAACAACAACAACAAGAGAAATACAATATTGTATTTATTTTATCTTTTTAATCACTTTGTATCTGACTGAGACTGAAACTGTGAGTGAGTCTTTCTTACAAAGAATTCAATCGAAATTCTAAGCACGTTTAAATTGAAAAAAAAAAATTTAAAAAAAAATTCTTTCTTGCTGTGGCGATGTATATAGTATAAGTAGCAATACAAACAATAATAATAGACACAGGGTAACAGAAATATTTTTAATATTTTAACTTAAAGAGAAAAATGATCATCATGATGATGATGATGATGATCCCTCAAACCAAATTCTAAACACAATATTTATATGTCCGTTCTGACAGCTCTCTCTCGTGGTGTTGTAGGTGTTGATATAAAAAACAAGAAAAAAATTAATCAAATTATTTAAACTAAAACGCTGTTGTAATTATTAATTGTCAACGTTTAAGCGTTAACGTCATCATCATTCTCATCTTCTGTTCAACGTTTTAATCATATTAATCAAGTATTTTGTTTTTTTCTATACTGACTTGACTTTAGTCTCCCATTATCGTTAGTTATTCTCGTTGTTATACGTACGTATTCTCTCTTTTTAATAAATTCAAGAATTTCAATTATTTTTCAATGACTATTTTATTAAAATCGATTTTGTATACACATTTTCAATAAAAAAAAAATAAAAAAAAATTAATTTCGTTGGAGTAGAGACAAAGGAGAGGCATATGAATGCTCAAATATTTGAACAAACTTTGGATAAAATTTTAAGAAAATTTTATAAGAAGCATAAATCCCCCGCAGCCAGGGAATGTAAGGATAAAGTAAAACTTCTGATTTAGATCAGGTTAAGTTAGGTTAGGTTAAGTTAGGTTATCGAAGTCGCCGTAGTCTAGTAGGTTGAGTTGGCTTATTAGACGTAAAGCCAGGGTTCGTGCCCCAGGTCAGACATCAAAACAAAAATACAAAAAGTAGTTCTTCGGCGACTTGCTCTCACCAGATTTCTGGCAAAAACTCTGAGAGTAAATAAAAATTGCCATGAAAAGTTTCTCAAAAACCTGTCGTTCGGAGTCGACTTTAAACTGTAGGTCCCCCGCCACTCATGTATAAAATTAACACACACAACATAAGTGGTGTGAGAAACTAGGTCCATAATCCTGACTGAAGAGTTTTAATGACCAATTATGTAAGTTAGGTTAGGTGGCATACACCCTCGAAGTAAGAGGTCCCACTTAATCTTTTATTGTGATACTTTTAATTTACCTGATACCAATCTATTCCACTCCTCATGGTAATCTCCGGGTGACATTTTTCATGTCCATCAACCTTTATCGAGTTGTGAGAGGGAAATATAGGGTTATACATTTCGTGGTTTCAAAAGAAAACGTAAATAGAACACATACAAAATATTTTTTTCATGATATTTCTTTTTTATTGTAAAGTTTGAACGTTGACATTATGTGTGAAACACTACATCATTTAAATGACCTCCACGCGAAGTGTTGCAAGCATTGATTCTTTTGAGGTAATTTTCGACCACTTTTTGACACATATTTGGGCGGTATCTCAGCCATAACTTGACGAATGTTGGTTTTTAAGTGCTCAAGAGTTGAAGTTTTATCTGCATAAACACGGTCTTTCGCGTAGCCCCACAAAAAAAAAGTCTAATGGTGTCAAATCGCATGATCTTGGTGGCCAGTTGATATCGCCACGACGAGAAATTACGCGGCCTGGAAATGTCTCTTGCAATAAAGCCATATTCGCTCGAGTTGTGTGGCATGTGGCACCGTCTTGTTGAAACCACATATTCTCCAAGTCGTATTCTTCAATAGCAGGTAAAAAAAAAGTCGGTTATCATATGACCATAATGCTCCGAATTGACGGTGACAGTCGTTCCATCGTCGTTTTCGAAGAAGTAAGGTCCAATCACACCTTCGGACCAAAGAGCACGCCAAACAGTGACTTTCTAGATGTAATGGCCTCTCTTCAATTACTTGAGGATCCTCAGAACCCCAAATACGACAATTTTGTTTATTAACATACCCACCGAGTGTGAAATGTGCTTCATCGCTGGAAGAAAATTTTGTTCGATACGTGGCTGTGGCAGAATCACGATTTTTGTAGTAGGTTTTGATAATTTTTATGCGTTGTGTGATAGTTAAGCGAACCATTTTCGTCAATATCAGATTTTTAACTGAAAAGAAAAAAATTGGTTTCACAACATAGTTTGACAGATGTCGAACTCCAGTCCCATACTTTTGAAACCACGAAATGGATAACTCTTTACAACAGCTGTACTTTCACCTAAGGCAGCTGCAAGCGGAGCAAATAGCAATAGTTTAACACGTTGACTGCCACGCGCGTTTACAGTAAAATCTCCTTTAGGACACGCGTAGTCAAATAAGCGTCACCCCAACACGGGTGACGCGGCGCAATCAGAAACTTTACTGTCACCCGAATATGGGTGACGGTGGCAGTCAACGTGTTAATTGTTTATTACAACCATTTAGTCTGGATTACGACCTAGCTTCTCACACCACTTGTGTTGTGTGTGTTAATTTTATACATGAGTGGCAGGACCCAAAAGACAGATTTTTGAGAAACATCAAAACAAAAATACAAAAAGTATTTCTTCGGCGACTTTCTCTCAGCAGATTTCTGGCAAAAACTCTCTGAGAGTAAATAAAAATTGCCATGAAAAGTATCTCAAAAATCTGTCGTTCGGAGCCGACTTTAAACTGTAGGTCCCGCCAATCATGTATTAAATTAACGCACACAACGTGACTGGTGTGAGAAACTAGGTCGTAATCCTGACTGAAGGGTTGTAATGACCAATTATGTATGTATGTAAGTTAGGTTAGGTGGCGTAAACCCACGAAGCAGAGGTCCCACTTAGTCTTTTATTGTGATACTTTTAATTTACCTGATCCCAATCCAATCCACTTCAAGTTAACCCACAAATTTCCATATGGTGATCTCTGGGTGATGTTTTTCATATCCTGCAACCTTTATCGAGTTGTGAGAGGTAAATACAGCAACTGTTCCTTCACTGAAGGCACCTGCGAGCGTTCATTAATATGCAGATGGAGCAAATCGCAATAGTTTAATTGTTTATTACAACCATTTAGTCAGGATTACAACCTAGCTTCTCACACCACTTATGTTGTGTGTGTTAATTTTATACATGAGTGGCAGAATTTTTTTTTGTTTTCGTGGGAAGGAGGGAAAATGCTTTATGCATTCATGAACGTCGTCACCATACACGGTATGTTGGACTCTCCCACTGGGTATACCGACTAAAAACCCGCCTTGTCTCCTCACCGGGGTATCATTCCACCTCGAAACCACGTTTGTATTACTTCGAGGAGGACCCCTGTGCCAGTTCCATCATTGTTAGCCTGCGTCCAGGCTCCGCTCTTTTCTTATTCTACTGCGTCTAGGTCGTATTTTTTCCTTTGCAGGACGTAGTGCAACACGACGTTTGTAGCACTAATAATGCTGATTTCAACCTCGAGACCCTGACGTCTTTCGGACCAGCGACTGCAGTCGAAGAAAGTGTGTTCGTCGGCATCGTCTAACATGCCCTCCTCCTCGTAGATGCAGAATGGCGAGCGACATTTCCCTATGCGATGCAGGTACTCTCTGAAATATCCATGACCGGTTAGCATCTGGGTTATGTAAGTAGTCTACTCCGCCGTTTTTTCTGTTTTTCCACACTTGCAACTCGGGAATCAGTATCAATATGTCCACCTACCATAGCGTTCATTTTCCCAGCGATATTGCCATTTTAAGAAGACTTCGTGCTGTATCGTTTCTATGCTCTGCGACTGAGTCGTGCTCTGTCTAGCGTTGAAAATCATCCGGCGCTCAATTGCTTGAAGGTCTATGGGAACCATTCCAGCTATTATTAAGGCAACTTGTGTTGATACCGTGCGATGCGAGGATGTGACCCGTAAAGCTGCTATTCTCTGCGTAGATAGTAGTTTTTTAGCTCTGGTTCGAGTTTTCAAAGTAGAAGCCCAGATTTCAGAGCCATAAAGGAGTATACTATTTCCAGCCTCCATGAGTAACTTCCTCCTACTTGGGAGTGGTCCTCCAGTATTTGTCATCAGTCTACTCAACTGTGTTGTTATTTTAGCTGCTTTCGCTGTTGCATACTCTTTCTGCTCTCAGTAGGTCAGTTTCGAGTCCAGTCTAATCCCAAGGTATTTAATCGATCTCTTCGTAGGGATAACCAAGTCGCTATATTTATTTCGATCACGGTCGGAATATGTCGTCTTGTTAGTGACAGCAGTGAGTGGCAGGATACAAACGACAGATTTTTGAGAGACTTTTACATGGTAATTTTTATTTATTCACAAAGTTTTTGCCATAAATCTGCTGAGAGATAATCGCCGAAGAAATATTTGTTTCTTATTGCGTTTTATTGGAGACGTCCGACCTGGGGTTTGAACCGTGGTCTCATTGTCTAATAAGCCTGTACACAACCTAATAGACTACGGCGATATCGTCATGTAATACACAACTTAATATACAATGTCCAGTCAGTCAGTATCTTTAAGGCAGCTTGGCTACGCACATAGTATGTATGCTCTGAAATGACCCATTTCCAGACCAGTATCGCAAACGCCTCAGCCTGAAATACCCAGCACTTAACAGAGAGCCTATGGGTATTCTATCAAGAATTCAATAAAACAGGGCGCCCCCTCAAAGAATTTCATATCAAAGCATACTTTGTAGTTAATTTTTTACAAAAAAAAAAAATTTTTTTTATTTTCAGGTTTTTTATCTGCTTTTTTTTAAATATTTTTTTTGTTGTATTTTTTTTAAATTCTTAAATTTCAATTGGCATTATGGTTTGTGATTTAAATACGATTGGTTGTCAATTGATTGGCATGATGCAGACCAATAAATTAATGATTGTTGTTGCTTGTTGTCTTTGTTACTTTACTTAGTATTTTTTTTTAATATTTTTTCTTGTTTTTAATTTTCAATATTTCAACCATTTTTGTTTGCATTTGAAACTCAAGTTAAATTAAGTTTATTGAACACAGAGTCAAAGTATAAATGGAAACAAAAAAAAAATTAATAATAATACTGCTGTATATAAAGTAGATGCCAGATTTACTGAATTAATGCCATATTTAGACGATTTTAGTGGACATCACAACACAACACACACTTTAGCAATTGACTGAATATAACACCACATCTATATAATCTTGGTGAAGATTGTAAAACAAAAACGTTTGACACAATATTCTAGATCTTGCCTACCTAATAAACACAGAACGTTAGCTACACATAGCAACACAGTGTAGTGTAAGGCCTGTGTTAGGTGACACAATAATAAGGGTCGGCATAATCAGTGTTTCCATAGACTCTCAATGAAATTATTTGAGGTGGGCATTGACTATCACAAATATTGCTTGAAGACAAACTTTGTCACTACATTCGAAGGGGGCCTTATATTATAAGTTGATACTGTGTGACCCTAGTAAATCTCTAATCATACATGCTAAAGAGCTAGGTGTATACCGTAGTGTAGTATAGATTAGGTTAGGTTAGCGGGCAGCTTGCCCACTCAGAGCCAAGTTCACTTGGTGGTCCATATGACCCATTGTGTTACCCGGCATGAGGTTTGAACCAACCCGAGCTTTGGATGAAACCGGCCAGTTTCCTTGGTGACGTGTTCGCCTCTATGCCCAGAACTTTAAATGTTCTGTCACCTAAAAACCGGTTAAGACTGTTCTGAAGTACATGGCATTCGCATAAAAGTTGTTGTACTGAATCCGTTGTCTAATGTTATGTATAAGGCTTGCAAGAAATTCTTAGATTTGCAATCTTAAAATGATTTATTGGACGTATACCGGGATGGTCTGATTGATTTGAAAACTGCTCAGTTCAACTTCCACTCAGCAGATTTCTGGCAAAAACTCTGGGAGTAAAATAAAATTGCAACGAAAAAGTTTCTCAAAAATCTATCGTTCCGAGTCATCTTTAAACTGTAATGACCCGACATTCACAAGAATTAACACAAACAAAATAAGTGGTGTCACAGGCGTACAGGGAGATAACCTTACTGAAGTCGAATATCATTCTGAAGTTCGACAGAGCAACAGGATTGCAGAAGACATTATGGGGATATTCTATATACATACATATATACATAGGTTGAAGTCTGGTTGCGATACTCTACTGCCTATACGCAGCAGTAAGTACGTTCTGTTTTTTCTTATTTATTTAAAAGCAAAATCTGTTGTCACACCCGTTTCATAGAGATTTCACACCCGTTACACTTTTTTTGGTTCCAAATTAATGCTGATAATAGCGAAAAGTCAAAATTTATGATTACTATTTATTGTGCCTGATGAGTCACACCCGTTACATAGAGATTTAATACCCGTTACACTTTTTTCGCACCAACATTAATGGTGATAATAATGAAAAGTCAAAATAAATGATTACAATTTATTGTGCATAGCTTACGTTCATTATGAGTCACACCCGTTACATAGAGGTTTCACACCCGTTACACTTTTTCGTTCCAAATTAATGCTGATAATATTGAAAAGTCAAAATAAATGATTACAATTTATTTAAAATAGGTTATGTATATAATGTGTCACACCCGTTACAATTTTTTGAATGATTTGGAAATTGGAAAAGTTTTCCCAACAGTCTGTCGTTCAGAGTCGACTGTAAACTGTAGGTGCCGCCGCTCATGTATAAAATTAACGCACACAACAGAAGTGGTGTGAGAAGCTAGGTTGTAATCCTGACTTAGTTGTTGTAATGAGCAATTATGTGTGTGTGTGTGTATGTAAGATGTTAAATGTTCACTCTAAATGCAAGATAACCAAGGTTGATAAAGTTTTAGTTTCCAAAGAAAATGCCCTTAAAAAAGCAGCAAAGTTTTTCAATCGCTTTTATAAAACCCATACATCTGGCAACTTTGTTTGAATAAGAGATACTTCACAGCAGCCTTTTGATCACAATGTTTTTTGTATTGTATTTATTGTTGTTTTTGCTGATGCTGATGCTATAGCTGGTGTTGTTGTTGTTTTTAATCGACAAGATACTTTATTATAACAAGTATCTTGAAACAGTAGCCGGGTAATGGTTAACGCCTATTGCTTTAAGGGGGTAATAATATAAGAAACACACAAACACACACACAGAGTAAAAAAACAAAAACGCAACAATAAAATTTAATTTCTTTTTTTTTTTAAATAAAATATTAAACAAACAACAACAAAAAGAATTAATTCCCTGGCAAGTATATCTAGATCGGTTTTAATTTTATATTCGTGTGCTTATGGGTTATAATAGAGCGACGATAGAAAATTGCCGAAAAAATGGAAGAAAAACAAAAAAAAACGTTGAAATTAAAATGCGTATAAATAGCCCGCATTTACAAGCACATGACAATAAAAATTAAATTAATTTTTATTATTTTTTATTAACACCATTGCCACCAACAACAACAACACCAACAATAGCAAATACAAACAAAACATTGTAACACAATGATCGTCGTCGTTAGAGGAATTAAATTTTGCTTTGTGTCGTTTACTTTGAAAATAATTGTTTCAACTCTACTCTCCTCTGATCATTACGAAGCTTTTCTCCTTCGGTTCTTTTTTGTATTTTCTTTTACAGCGTTCAGCGTTTATGTCAATTGCTAATTAAAGCCCCTCTCCACTAAAAACTAGCATAATTCTTTCATTCTTTTGGGTGTATTTTACAGCAAAAAAAAAAAATTGAAGGGAGTAACAAAATCATAAGGGTTTTCTCTTTAAACACGTTATAAAGCCATTAACGAATTGTACTTACCAAATAAATAAACACATGTTCAGGCATGGCGGTCTTAGTCGAAAAATAAATACAGGGCTCTCTGATGGTATTTGAAACTTTGATCGATTGTTTCAACAGAGAAACATTTTTGAGGTAATCTCTGGTAAGACTGCCTGTCAGCTGTTAAATATCGAACATCTGAAATGAAATTTACGAATATAACGTTAAAGAAGAAGAAGTAAAAATTAATTAAAATTTATACTAAAAGCGTGATTCATTTTAAGGCATTGCGGATTCAAGTCTGAAAGCGTATTCTTTCGTAAATAGCCCTGGAATAAAGATAACCTTTAATTCAAAGCGCTATAGCCCTATTTTCTAGGTCTGGAATCGAAAATTATAAACTGAACAGTGGCTGAGCTAAAAGCCACAGACACGACTGAATTTGGTCGACCAGTTGATCTCTAATATCATGCAATTCGATCCGATTAAACTTACTACATACATACATACATAATTGGTCATTACAACCCTTCAGTCAGGATTACGACCTAGTTTCTCACATCACTTACGTTGTGTGAGTTAATTTTATACATGCATGGTGGAACCTACAGTTTAAAGTCGACTCGGAACAACAGATTTCTGAGAAACTTTCCATGGCAATTTTATTTACTCTCGGAGTTTTTGCCAGAAATCTGCTGCGAGAAAGTCGCCGAAGAAATACTTTTTGTATTTTATTTTGATGTCTGGCCTGGGGCTCGAAACCCTGGCTTTATGTCTAATAAGCCAACACACTACCTACTAGACTACGGCGATTTCAGCATTAAACTTACTTACTTACTTAATTAGCCTCAATAACCCGTTTAACGCAACATTATTGATGCCATTAAACATTTTTGTAAAGCTCCATCAACTCCAATTTTGTCTATCGGGATAGTGCCGTAACGTTATGGCATTTGCAAAGCAATATTCCTCAAGTTCTCACCAAAATACCACCCGATAGTGCTCGATAACTATCACAAGACACGCACATACATACATACATAATTGGTCATTACTTACTTACTTACTTAATTGGCCATTGACACCCCAATTAGCGGATTTCGGCTTGCCTTAACACACCCTTCTAGGCGCCTTTGCTTCTTGCGCGCCTATGCCAGTTTTTCACACCAATCGATGACAGGGCTTCCTCGATTTTTAGTCCTTCCAAAGCAAACAAGATCGTCCTCTTCACTGACTTCAGCAGATCCCCGCATCATCTCGCCGGAGCATCCTCCTCCATTTGAACGATATGGCCGTGTCAGCGCAGCCGCTGGATGTTAATACGCTGCACAACGTCTATGTCGTTGAGGAGCTCATACAGCTCACTGTTGGATCGGATGCGGAAATCACTACGCCATATCTCACTAGATCGAAGATTTTACGCAGGACTTTTCTCTCCAATACTCTCAAGGCTGCTGCATTAGTGCCTAATAGTGCCTATGCTTCTGCGCCATAAAGAAGCATGGAAAGGATGAGCGTCTTGTAGAGTATTATTTTTGTCGAAACGAGAGAGGTCTCTGCTACTCAATTGCCTATTGAGACCATAGTAGCACCTGTGCTTGATCTCCAGACTGACAGCATTTTTGGTGGTAACGGCGGAGCTTAGATAAATAAGTTTCTTGACTATATTGAAAGTATATGTAGTTATCGGCCGTTATCTGAAATCTAATACGCCGAACGTCTCTTCTTATCGATAACATATACAGTAATCCCTCGTTTCGAAACGACGTAAATCGAATTTCATATTGCTCATACTACAAAGTAGTATGTTTTTAACAAGGAACTTAAAAACGTTACAGTAATCCCTCGATTTACGGCGCAGTTGGTTCCAAAAAAAGGCGACGTAAATCGAATGACGACGCAAATTGAAGTTAGAGGGCCAAAAAAAAATTTGACGACGTAAATCGAAACAACGTTAATCGATGCGACGTAAATCGAAGGATTACTGTACTTCGTTTTGCCCTCATTTACTGCCGGACTCTTCTTAGAAGACTGTGGTTCAATAGCACTGAAAGTACGCTGCAGCAACTGTATGCGTTTTTGAAAAATTATAGCATTGTGATGCAATCCCTCCATTCGCAGAACACTCTCCATGACGAAGTTGAAGTGATCGCATGATAAGGGATGGCCTTGTCTGAAACCTCGCACGGTATCAGAAGGTTCGGAGAAGTCCATTCCTACTTTGACGGAACTGCAAGAATTGCTCAATTTCTTTCTGCATAGCCTTATCAGCTTCGCAGGTATACCGAGCTCAGATATAATTGGTAATTACAAGCCTTAATTTTATACAAGCGTGTCACCGAACGACAGATTTTTTAAAGGCACTTTTCATGGCAATTTTATTTACTCTCAAGAGTTTTTACCAAAGATCTGCGGAGAGGAAGAAATATTTTTTCACTTTTTTGTGTGTGGGAGATGTCTAACCTAGGGTTTGAACCGTGGCCTCACATTTAATAAGCCAGCACACTACCTACTAGACTATGGTAGGTAGTTTTACATATTGGGTTTTGTCTTGGCTAAATTTAAAAATTTTTCATATAAAGGGTCCGCCAAATACCTTTTTTTTTGAAAATGCTTTAAAAAAAACTACTGAATATTTTCTAAAATTTTTTTTTTATTTGAAAGTACAATCCTTCCGGTTAATAATGGAAAATAATTTCATTCAAATGGCTGCCTCCGCTGGCCATGCAATAGCCTACACCAGAAGATGCCGATTTTGGCAAAAAAAAATCATCTTTTCAGATGAAGCTGATTTTGATCTTGGCGGGTATGTAAACAAGCAAAATTGTCGCATTTGGAGCACAGAAAACCCGCACGCATACATTGAAAAGCCGACGCACCCAAAACGAGTCACTGTTTGATGCGGATTTTGGTCCAGAGGCATAATTGGGCCATTTTTCTTCGAAAATGAGTAAGGAGTGGCCGTTACAGTCAAGGGCGATCGTTATCGGGCCATGTTGAACGAATTTTTGTTCACAAAAATTGAAGAGGAGGATATTGGCAACATTTGGTTTCAACAGGACGGCGGTACGTGCCACACACTCGATGTTTTGCGCCCTGTTTTCGAAGATCGCATTATCAGCCGCAAAGCTGATGTCGTTTGGCCACCTCGGAGCTGCGATTTGACACCGTTGGACTATTATTTGTGGGGTGCCGTCAAAGATAAGTGTTACGCCGACAAGCCAGAGACAATTGAAGCTTTAAAGGACAATATTCGTGAAGCCATTGGTGAAATACAGCTGCACACAATCGATAATGTGCTTAAAAATTGGACCGATCGTGTAGGCCAGCCGAGGCAGCCATTTGAATGAAATTATTTTCCATTATTAACCGGAAGGATTGTACTTTCAAATAAAAAAAAAAGAAATTTGAGAAAATATTCAGTAGTTTTTTTTTAAAGCATTTTCAAAAAAAAGTTATTTGGCGGACCCTTATTTTGAATTTTTTACAATTTCTTTTAAATCCTTTTCTAACTAATTTTAAATTAATCATTTCATTACTTTTCTTATACGCCAATAAGAGAATTCATTGACAATATTTAAATCATTTGTTTTTGTGTTTCTTTGATTTTGATTTTTGAGAATAAAACCTTGAAAATGCATTAAAAATTGTGATGTGATTTAAAACATAACGAAATTCCTTTTAAATCTTAGAAATACAATAAAAACAAAACGCAAAAAGATTTTAAATCAATATCAAAACGATTAAACAATCAATTTGAGAGAGGAGAGGCGAGAAGAGAAAAATTCATACATTTTTGCTTAAACAGCACTGGGGTAACGATTTTCAAAATTCAACAGAAAAACGACAAATACTTTGATTATGTATGTACTAAAGTTGTTCGTTGGTTCGATGTTGGGGTTTTATTGGAACACAATTGAGCTTGTGAGCACAGTTGAGGAAATGATAAATAGTTTTATAAACTAATCTGAAACCCAAATCAACCTAAAACTAAGCAAGCAAGCAGCAGCAACAGTAGAAGAGGAGAGTAAAAGCCCCGAAAAAAAACTTAAAAATGAAACGTTAAACACAAACGTTTTTAAACAACTGACTGACTGACTGACAATAAACCCACTCAATAAGAAACAACAACTAAATCCTCAAATCGTACAAACAAACAAACAGACAAACAAAAAAAATTCTATAATAAAAAAAGGTGTGTTTTAATAAAAACAACAACAACAACAACAACAGCTACAAATGATAAAAACAAAACAAAAATTAAAAACAAAACAAAGTTTAAACACGAAAATTAAAACACCAACAACAACTACACAAATTTAGGCACCCAGAGAGCAGTAGTAGATAGAGGAGAGACCCCACCAAAAAACTAAAGAAAAATGTGATGAAAATATTAATTTAAACTCTTAAATTAGTAGAGAAGAAAACAACAAAAAAAAAAAACAAAAAACGAAACAAATCTTTAGAAGAAGTCTGTCTTTAAATGTGATGACACATGAAGTTTTCAATACATGGCTTATGCGAACGCACTCTGCTGATACAAATTAAATAACCCAACCAAGTCGAGAAAGAAATCAAACGATTACACAATCGATTTTCGAATTGTGTGATCGAATTTTAAGCGAAAAATAAATCTCAATTTCACACACTTATATACAATTCCTTGTATTTCATAAAATTCAAAACAAAAAAACGAAAAAAACCTTTTTTTCAGTCTGTCCTGAGAGATTTAAATCGTAAACATATTTATTTGCATCTATTTGTGACAGATTTTGTGTGTTTTTTCTCCCAGGAAGTTGTATCACAGAAATCTGCTAAAAAAAAACTTTGCATGTATACGAGTACGTACACACACCCCAAAATGAATATTAAAAGCTTTTCGAAATGAAAGTAAAAAAAAAATAAAACCTACAAATACCACACTTCCTTCATTAAAGTGTTTTGATGTGAATCAACTCCCTTTGAGAAAAGGGCCTGGTAGGTCTAGAAGATGCCAATACAATAAAACAAACTAGTTTTGAAGGCTCCCAACATTACATTAATACAGCTGAAAACATTGCAAAACCCTTCTATAAACATAGAGTTCATAGGCCCCCTATCACTATAACATTGAAGTCAATAGTCCATTATTCCAATGGAAAAGTTTACTGAGCAGCTAACGTCTGGCGCAGCCCTTGCGCTGACCAACTCCCCCCTCCTTGGATCGGAGGAGCTTGATCAGTACAGAGCTGCGTTCACCTGTGGCATCACAACGGGCCTCTATGCGTGCTCAAGTGAGCTTTTTGGCAAATTAAAGCTACCACGCTAACGTCTGAGATAAACGTCACACAAAGTTCATTTAATCCAAACAAATTATTGTTTACTGCGATTGCCGTGGAGCATTATATCAGCAATTCATATCGTATGTTTTCCAAGGAGCATTACTGACTTGGTCAACTTGATTGAATGTGCATTTGTAACGCGACCATACGATGTATTGCACTCTCCTCATATTTTATTGAGTATCCCTATAATGTTTCTATCAAGTATATTGTGCTGATAAACCTCATGATTCAAGCTCGATGTCAACAAGTATTTCGTTCACAGTTTCCACAAATACGTTACAATGATTTATTCACCTTAACCTCACAGAATCTACATGTTTGTCACCACACGATTCTGCTTGGTGTCAACAGCTCTTGGTATGCCTCCTAGAGTTTCGTTATGGTACGTATTAATGCCTTACAGATCCACGAATATGCTTCGATGATTCATTCTCAACGTCACAGAATCACCATTGTGGGCTCAAAATGCTGAGTATATATTGACCTTTGTCATAAGGCCGGTTGCCATCCGCAGGTCATGCCTGGATAGTTTGATGAGTCTATTGTTGAGCATACCTTTTTAAATATCTGCTCCCATTCCACAGCATGGTTCTCCTTTCATAAAAGGTAAGTTTGCTCGAGAATTCATCACGCCCAGATTATCAAATGTTCTATCACCCAAACACCGATCATGTCTGTCTCGCATAAAAGGTGTTGTACCGATTCCATTTCTTCCACATCGTAGCAGCTTCTGCAGTTATCCTGATGGAACAGACCGAGCTTATCAGCGAAACTGCCAATAGCGCAGTGTCCCATTAGAATTCTTGTCGAACTCATGTAGTTACTTGGTTCTCCCGCTGTCCACTTCTGGACACAGCAGTTTTGAAATTCGGCAACCAGGTATATTGGACCACCCATGGTTTGTTGAATTCTATGCTGCTCTTTCCAATTTGAAAAAGTAATCTTGTAGGGGCGCATATGCCCTCTCTATCGTCTCCTCCACAGACATCTCCGATCTCTTCCGTGTCAGTTCATCCGCCTTTTCGTTTCCCTCAGCCGAAGATAAACTCGTTTTTCTTCCTATGTTATTTCAGCTTCCCTTGACAGTTCTATACTATTTGCGATTTAACCTCATAAGAGCCGACTGCTTCAATTGCGGCCTGACTGTCCGAATTTCTGTGTTCTGTATTGAATGTGTAAGTAGTATTGACACACGACCTCGTTTAATAATGAATTTGGGTTCTTCAATTAGAAACTCAAAGTTTCAATTCTTCCACTGCAGTTTTATTCTCCTGCTTTTTCATTGGCCAACCATTATGGAAACATGTCCAACTCATATAGATTTTCACACCATGCAAGTTGTGTGTGTGTTAATTTTAGCCATGAGTGAAGGAACTTAGATACAGTTTAACATCGATTCCGAACGATAAGTTTGAGACATTTTCCATGCCACTATTATATTCTCTCAGAACTTTTGCCAGATGGCCACTGAAAAGGGAAGGTCGCCAAAAGAAATTATTTTTTACGAGACGTCAGAGCCAGAGTCGGCAGTCGTGAGCTCTTGTGTGATAAGCCGACACCTCTTACTAGACCACAAATATGACCAGCGAACATAAACTTCTTTTTCCTTTAATCGTTTTACCAGATTGTAGAAGCTCATAATGAATGATTGCCTTTTAATCAATCCTGGCTTTGTCTTCGTCTGCAAATCTTCAGCTTGCTTTGTACATGAACTTTTGCGCGCATTACTGCCATGCGTGATTCACTTTTCTACGTTCGTAATCATTTGCTTCAAAAATTATGCGATTTGGGTCCATTTTGGCTGTACATACATAAATAAACATAATTGGATATTACAACCCTTTTAGTCAGGATTACGACCTAGCTTCTCACACCACAAAAGTTGTGTGTGTTAATTTTATCCATAAGTGGCTGTACCTACAATTTATGGTCTATTCCGAACGACAGAGTTTTTAAGAAACTTTTTCATGGCAATTTTATTTGCTCTTTAAGTTTTTGTCAGAGATATATTCGTTTGATGTCTGACGTAGGGTTTGCACCGAGGCATCGCGTCTAATAAGCCAACACACTACCTGCTCTGCTATGGCGACTTCAACCGAATAAAAGTGCAATGTATTTCGTTTTTGTATTCACTTTTCTTTTCTTCCATTATGACTTCGTCTTTTTTAATGTTTGGTCCACCAGTCCGGGGTGCGTCGCTCTAACAGTCTCCCAATACCTAAAATACTAAATCCAAACCATCCCATCAATTGGTGTTTATGTACAGTGCTAAACAAAAATTAAATTCTTAATTTACGTTGGTTTCCCATTAACAAATATTTGTTCATACGTTTCTTATTACAAAGTAAATAAAATATTTTAAATGCGTTGAATAAATATTTTAAAAACTTATTTTTATTATAAACAATTGCATCTAATATTTCTTTAAGGCATTTTAAATAAATGAATATCGGATTTTGTTTTTATTTAAACAAGACAACTTAAGTGTTTTTAAATAAATGGTTGCCATTAATAAATTTTCTTTTTAACATTTATTTCCTATATTTTATTAAAATTAAACCAGTTTTAATTGTTTTTTTCTTTCTTTTTATTCAATTGAAATAGTTGTGGTCTTACTTACTTGATTATCATAAGATTTATTGTTTATTTTATTAATAATTGTTTATGTTGTTTTAGTTTTTTATTTTTTTATTTTTATTATTATTATTAATTAATTTTCTTTTATTCTTATTGTTGTAAAACAAGTTTTCTTTTGTTTATTGATTTAAAAAACAAATTTTTTTATTTCTATTTCTGGTTTGTTTTCTTTAAGATTTATGCACAAAAAAAAAGACAATTGTTGTTTGCATTAAAATACTTAAGTAATGATTGTCAATTTAGTTTATTTGATTGTAGTATTTATTTCGACTCAAGTTAAATAATTTTTATTATTTGTATTGCTTTCTTTAATTTAATCCTGAAAAATGATCATAACAGTTATTATATATTTTGTTTATTAATAATAAATATTAAGTATTTAACTATTTGCTTAAGAATTTTAAATATTTTTAAACAATACATATATAGTGTTGGAGGAAGTAATAGGGACAGTTTTTCTATTTTCGGTAAAATGTCCTCATATGGAATAGGAAATACTTTTGTATTGTGCTTCAATTTTTTGTAGCATATTTTTTCAATAATAGGGTCATACATACATACATACATATATACATAATTGGTCTCATTACAACCCTTCAGTCAGGATTACGACCTAGTTTCTCACCACTTATGTTGTGTGGGTTAATTTTAATGGATAAAATTAACTTACACAACATGTGTGGTGTGAGAAAATCGGTAGTAATCCTGACTAAAAGGTTCTAATGACCAATTCAGTAAGTAAGTTCATAGTCACTTTTCACGATTTTTGGCATATGCAGCTTTCTCAGGGATCGTACTATAAGGGTTGTTTCAGATGAGTTTAGATTAGTCACAGAGGTACAGCGATGTACCTAAAATCATGTATTCTTATGTAATACTCGTCTTTTTCGCTGAATTTACCCGTTTGTGGTCGTTTGGCCAGTGGATTGCACATTGCATTACAGAGAGTATTCGTTCTTTAGGCGAACTGTCCATATATGCCAGTCCTATCCTGCAGATGTCTTCGCTGTCGCTTATAAAGCTGCCTCGGCTGGCCATGCAGTAGCCTACACCAGAAGATGCCGATTTTGGCAAAAAAATCATCTTTTCAGATGAAGCTCAATTTGATCTTGGCGGGTATGTAAACAAGCAAAATTGTTGCATTTGGGACACAGAAAACCCGCCCGCATACATTGAAAAGCCGACGCACCCAAAACGAGTCACTGTTTGGTGCGGATTTTGGTCCAGTGGCATAATTGAGCCATTTTTCTTCGAAAATGACCAATGAGTGGCCGTTACAGTCAATGGCGATCGTTATCGGGTCATGTTGAACGAATTTTTGTTCACAAAAATTAAAGAGGAGGATATTGGCAACATTTGGTTTCAACAGGACGGCGCTACGTGCCACACAGCCGAAGCTGCACTCGATGTTTTGCGCCCTGTTTTTGAAGATCGCATTTTCAGCCGCAGAGCTGATGTCGTTTGGCAACCTCGGAGCTGTGATTTGACACCGTTGGACTATTATTTATGGGGTGCTGTCAAAGATAAGTGTTACGCTGACAAGCCAGAGGCAATTGACGCTTTAAAGGACAATATTCGTGAAGCCATTGGTGAAATACAGCTGCACACAATCGATAATGTGCTTAAAAATTGGACCGATCGTAAAAAAATCCTGTGTGTTTAATAGAATAGAAAGAACTCTTTTAACATACTCAATCGATAGGTTAAGATGTTTACTGTCAAGCATGAGATTGAAGCAAGAAATTCAATTAAAACGTCTGGAATTGATCAGCTAAAGCGGTGTGCTGTGTTCTTTTCTGATAACGCCACATAATTTTTCTTTTTGGAGACCAACAATCAATTCATATGTTCATCAATTCATTGTGTTGGAATACAAGAAAGATAGTTTGTAGGAGAAAGTAAAGAGGGGGTAGTGTGCGACAATTTTTTTCTCTTAATGGCCAGTCATTGTTTTTTTCGAGAATTGCTAATAATTCTCACTTTCTTTTTTTTATTATGAGTAATTATATACAAGTCGCCGTAGTCTAGTAGGTAGTGTGTTGGCTTATTAGACGTAAAGCCAGGGTTCGAGCTCCAGGCCAGACATCAAAACAAAATACAAAAAGTATTTCTTCGGCGACTTCCTCTCAGCAGACTTCTGGCAAAAGCTCTCTGAGAGTAAACAAAATTGTCATGAAAAGTTTCTCAAAAATATTTGTCGTTCGGAGACGACTTTAAACTGTAGGTCCCGCCACTCATGTATAAAATTTAACACATACAACAGAAGTGATGTGAGAAACTAGATCGTAATCCTGACTGAAAGGTTGTAATGACCAATTATGTATGTACGTAATGCAAATAAACAGACAATCACGAATACCCAGAGTTTTTAGTGGGCATCGAACTTAAGGCCTCGGCCTTTGGGCCACCAAATGTATGTACATATCTTATCTTATCAGCATAACCTGAAAGAGAGTTTGAGTGGGAAGTTTTGCATTCACCATATAGCCAGGATCTTGCGCCCTCAGTTTATCAGTTACTTTGATCGCCTCAAAACTATCTTATGTGAATTTAAATACTGACAACCTAGGTTTTAATAGTCTCAAGCCTTCTTTTAGTTTGATTATTGATGTTGAAGTACATATGTACGTATTTGTTTTGTACAATAAATGTTTAGTTGTGATAACCAGTGTCATGTCTGTAGTTTGTGTTCCTGGTTCATAAAATTTTCAATTAAATTAAAAACATTTTTTTCTTCTTTGCTTTGAAGGACGCGGATGCTGATAATTATTATGAAAAAATTTCCTATCACAATGACATTCATCCTGAGGTACGTACATAGAATTGCAATATGAAACGATAATAATCTTCTGGTAGAGGTGGTTGAATTTATTTTTTTTTTAATTTTTTTTTTGTATGGAAATCCGAATTAAATTTCACACAAATCTGTTGTATTAAATCAAAATTCAACGATTTGTATGCCTGCCAGTGTATCTAAAAGGGGTTGTATTAAATCCCAAAATACCCAAAGAAGAAATTTTTTTTTTTATTAAATTAAACTACGTTAAGGGGTTTAAGGGGGTTGGTTTTAAGATCACAACCAATAGTTTAAACTGACAATGATGGTTACATTTATAATCACCAGCAGTAGCATTTGCTATGATTAAATGAGTGAGTGAATGAAGTGAATGAACGAGTATGAATGCATGACTGAATTAAAAGGAAGATGAATGTTTATTTAAAATACAGAAGAAATCATAATGCCTGGTTTTATAATTGAAAATAATTTTATTTCAGGCAAAATGCGTTTTTCAACTATAAGTTACCCAGTTTTTTTTGCTGTCTTCTGTTCTATTCTGTTCGGTTTAGTTTTTGGTTTTTTTTTTCTTTTTTGCACTTTCCCACAATCTTTTTAAATCCATAAATTACGAATCAAAAATCTAGAATTTCATTTTTATTTCTTTGAAAAGAATTTAAACAGCTGCATGCATGCCTTCTTTTCAATCTTTTGAAATTTTTTTTTATTTTCTGGTGGCTTTTGTTTTTAAAGCATTTTTGTAACAACCAGTTTAAGTAGGATTTTTGGAATAATTTTTTTTGAAAATAATCCACAGCAAGCATATAGCAAGTAAGCATAAAGGGGTAGTAACAAAGCAACAAAAACAAAATAGTAACATTTGTCAAAATTAAATTGTTGTAACTACTTTACATACATACTTATTCAATAGTAACAATAGTGTTGGTTTTGGCGGGCGGCTGTATTATAACTTTTGACATGTAGTAGTACCAGTCACAGTATGCACATAAAATGTGTATTTATCATATAAAATTTTAATAATACATTGTGTTGAAGAATATTTATGGCACTGCTGCTACACCTTTTTCACTTAATAATAATATTCCTTCATTGAAATTCACAAATTTTATCACAACAGAAAAATCAAAAATGTTTTTAAACCTTAAACGTTTGCTTTCAATCATTGCTGCAAGGAAAAATTTCTGCTGCTTATGACAGATTTGAGTTTTGGCTTCATCCCCCTTTCCCCTTCAAATAAATGTACAAACTAAGTTATTTAATTATATATTAATTTTCTTACAGTCAAAGAAAAAAGTCTTTTTGCAATAATTTTATATTTTCCAAATAATTTTATATTTTCCCAATTATAAAACGTTTTTATTTATTTTTCATATTCTTTTTATTTTTTATTTATTTATTTATTAATTACAATACAATTACAAATTATATCCTAATTATATACGAGCGAAGTAACTTGACTATTTGCTCGGTGTAGTATCACAGACCAGAGTCTCTGGTGGGAATCGAACCCACAACCCTCACGCTAATAGTCTAGCACACTACCCACTAGACTACCAGGGCACCCTTCTTCTTTTTTAATTTGATAAAAATCAGCAGGAAGGTAGTCTACATACATTAGTGTATGTAGACTTTTTTCTTTGACTGTATATTCGGCTGGATTCTGTAGCTTTTTTTTTGGATATCATTTAAGAATTTAGAAACTTACATACATACATAATTGGTCCTTACAACCCTTCAGTCATGATTACAACCACTTATGTTGTGTGCGTTAATTTTATACATGAGTGGCGTGACCTACAGTTTAAAGTCGACTCCGAACGATAGATTTTTGAGAAACTTTTCATGGCAATTTTATTTACTCTCAGAGTTTTTGCCAGAAATCTGCTGAGAGGAAGTCACCGAAGAAATACTTTTTGTATTTTGTTTTGATGTCCGGCCTGGGGCTCGAACCCTG
Organism: Sarcophaga subvicina; assembly: GCA_936449025.2. Taxonomy (NCBI): domain Eukaryota; kingdom Metazoa; phylum Arthropoda; class Insecta; order Diptera; family Sarcophagidae; genus Sarcophaga; species Sarcophaga subvicina. Next base: position 31,417,379 of record OW388084.2, read on the forward strand.
ACTTTACGTCCAATAAGCCAACACACTACGTACTAGACTACGCCGACTTAAGAGTCCTTAATATTGATAAAAAAAAATTTGATTAGAAATTTGATCAAAACTGAAATCCTAGACTTTTTCCTTCGACTGTATATTTGGATACTTCTGCAGCTTTTGTTAGTTATTGTTTACAAATTTAGAAACTTATGTATCCATAATACTAATATTCGAAAAAGTTTGGTTAAAAAATTTGACCAAAACTGAAACAAATTCTTCTTCTTTTTGAAACGAGCTTTATTAAAACAAAAATGCCATTTCAATCGCTTAGTTGAGGTAAAACTCTTACTCACTCAAAGCAAAACTTTCTGAACACAGTAACATCTGCAATTCCATTTTGTAGGCCTCTACTCAATTTAAATTTGCATCATTAAGAGCGTTCTACAGATAACAAAAGATATGTCAAACCGAAGGTACAGGATCCTGGATAAATGGTAAATGCGTCACAACTTTGCAATCTAGCTCTCTGTTTCTGTCGGATCAACAAAATTCTGTGTATCCGACACTATCCTGATGGAATAAAACACCTTTCTGTTGATCTATTTTAATTGAATTTCTCACGTCAATCTCATTAATTGTTGACAGTAGAGATCGTTATTAATTGTTTGTGCAGGTTGTAGGAGCTCATAACAAACAATTTGCCTTCAAAAACGCAGACAAACAACATTACCATTCTTGCTATCAACTCTGGTTTTGTCATCTACTCTATAGCTCCACAGCTGCGGAACGCTGTGAATACCTAGTCTTCTTGCAAGATCTACGTTATCAGTACTCACAGACACATAAGACTACCACTCTTGGTGTCAATTCTTGTGTTGTTACCGAATCAATAGCTTCGCCTTACTTCGTTGCATATTGTTTTCGTACATGATCAACTTTTTATTGCCCATAATCATTCAATTCAGTCCATTAATCAATTAAAATTCACATGGTACCCATACAGAGTGCTTCTTATGTATCCAGCTTACTTCAAATGTTTGATAAGTATTTGGTGATGAATACCCAGTTCCCTTGCAATATCTATGTTTATCAGTTCGAAAACAAGCAAAGCAATTTGCTGTTGTGATCTTGAATGCAGTATCGTTCCAGTAAACTTTACAAATTTATTCAGCAGCCTGCTTAGAATCCTAGGACCCAAGCATCGAGTTTCTTTATATATCCAGCTTTCTTCATATTGTTGAAAACTGTTTGTTGGCGAATCGCTAGTTTCTTAACAGCATCCAAACTGCTTACATTCTCTGTAATATACTGCCCTGTCAAGTCTTTTGCCTATATTATCCAGGCTGTCCTAATATTTACCCGGCTTTGGGCTCAGTATGAGTCTCTTACTCTTCTATTTTTTCTTTATAAATTAGGTGAATAGATTGGGAAATACACACACACAAGTTGAAAGATTTATTGGAAATATTATTCAGTTCTTTAGTTTAATTGTCTCCTTTGTAAGAGCAGGATCTAATGATTTTCTCTATGGTCGCCTCAAAATTCTTGGGTGATATCATGCTGACACATTGGGAAAAGGTGTCCATATTAACTTTGCATTAGGAACACATGTCCGGTTCTTATTTGGCAAGCTTTTTTTCTTCTCTTTATGGAAAACATTGCCACCCAGTATAAGCGTATCCAATGGCTCCTGTTCAGTAGCTTTACACAGATGTCAGAAGCATTTCTCCTTATCGCACAGTATCGCTACTGTAGTACATTACGATTAGTAGCAAAAGGGTAACTTTTTAGCTGTTTGGTATTTAAAAATTGAAATGAAATTGAAATGAAAATACATAAAATTTGGAAAAGTGAATGAAGAATTTAATGGGTCAAGCAAGAGTAAGTTTTAATTCCATCATTTCGGGCGATATGTCCATAAAAGCGCTGTAATATTGTCTTCCATTGCTGGAAAAATGGCTGCTTTCTTCTTATATACTAGAAACATCACATATTTTCGGAAAAAATAATCTTATGAAGAAATATTTTTCATATTGCGTTTTATTGGGGATGTCTGACCTGGGGTGGCCTCATGTCTAATAAGCTAACTCAATACCTACTATACGTCAGCGATTTCGTATATAAAGAGATACCAATAGACTTGTATATGTCTTCTTTAGAGGTTATACATCGGTTTGGGAGGAATTGTCAATTGTCCGCTTTAATTGCCAATATCCATTTCTGGCTCTACCCAAGCGTCCATTATTTGACTTGCCGTTTCTCTTAAGCCTAACGGAGCTGTCGTTTACTATAGATTCATTAAACTTTCATTTAAATTTTCAATTTAGTTCTAATACTATGTTCAGACATGCACTTATATTGAGTAAATCGCATAAGAGTAAATGTCAATTAATTATTGCTCAATAATTTATAAATTGTTATAATATTGATTAAAACTTGAAATAAAGCACTGTCATAAGTACGTTCAGTGAGCATATTACAATTTTCTGAACACTTTCTATTGATATTTGACAACTCAAATAGCAACAACGACAAAAAACAAAACAAAAACAATGCTGTTGAAACAACCAGCTGTTTTGTTTACCAACTGTCAAATGAATATTGAATAAGCAGCTGAACTGCGTATATTGTTATGTCTGAACACTTAAAATATTGTAATCAATAAACCGAATATTGACCCAATAAAAATGCATGTCTGAACATAGTATAAGGGACTCTTGGTTTAAATGCGCAGCCCATGTAACGATTGTCAAGACTGGTTAATTAGGTCTAGTGAGCTAGTTCTAGGGCATGTCTTTATGTGCTCAAATAAACTTTGATTTAATAATACTCTTCTTCCATCACTCTTCTTTGTGATTAGTTCGTGGTGATTAATATTTTTTTATTTATTTTTTGTTTGTTTATATAATTGTTTACTGGGTTATGGGTTTTAAGTTATGGTTTTTATATTTTTATTTATTTTTAATTTACGACTATTTTTTTTGTTTTTTTTTTTGTTTCTTTATTTTGCTAAATTGCATTTAATCTGTATGAAACATATGAAATTCCTAAGAAGGATTAGTTTTTGTTGCTCTGTTTCTTTTATTAATTTTTGCAAATTTAAATAATTTAATCGTTATTTACGACGAACATATTATAAACAATCAAATTCTAAGAAATATTCGCTCGCTTGCTTATATTTATATTTCAAAATCTTTTCTTGTTTTTTATTTTTGTTCTGCTTTTTATTTATTTTTATTGTGTTGTGTTGGGCATTATTAAACAAATCAATGTCATATTAAAAGCATATGAAACAATTTAAATGTTATTTTTTTATTATTAGTTTAAAGAAAAAAAGTATGCAAAAATTATACCCTTTGGTGAGAAATAAAAAGCAAAAAAAAAAATATGAAAACGAAACTATTTATGAATCATAATCGAAGGCAAATAAAATAGAAACACTTGGGTACTTGAAAATCAATTTTTTTCAATTTTTTTTTCAATTTTTTTATTTAATTTTAGACAAATGTGTGCTATTTACGTTTACAAAAATATGAATCAAAACCAATAAAATTCTATTTTTTTTGTTTCGATTTGAATTTATTTTCAAATTTTAAAAATTGTTTGTTAAACTCTAGTATTTGAAAATCAAAAAAAAAAGAACCAAAAAAAAAACAAAACACAGTTGTTGGATATCAATTTTATATATTTTATTACGATTCATTTTATTTATTTTTATTCTATAAACAAAAACTAAAAAATAAAATGAAAAAAAAAAACAAAAAAAAAATTGCAGGCTGCTTGCTGGCTGACAAATATTTTCGTTGTCTGTGGCTTGTATTTTCATATGTGAGTAGTTTATGGCCAAACAGAAACCAAAAACCGAAATCTTTTTTTTTTTTCTTTTTATATAGATTAACACCCTATAATATAAGAATTATGAAAGAATTCCTTGAAACTGAAAACAACAACTACAACTACAGCAGCTTTAACAACAGCAAAGCCAGAATTTATTTTTTGTCGAAAAAAAAAAACGCAGCAACAATATTCCAAAATTAGTTCAATATTTGTAACAACTAAAGAATGTTTGAAGGTTTGATTGTCGAATGGATAAAGAAAATCTAGTAACAGAAATAAAAAATAAATTTGAAATCGTATTTTTTTCCATCCAACCTAATCCAGGTGTTCGTTCAATTGCTGTGGCAGCACAGTACAGAACAGCACATTTAGCTTTTTAGCAGCAGCTATATGTGCTACACACGTTGCGATATCTTACATACATACATACATACCGCATGCACTCGTTTTGTCACCTAAGCCAGGCTGTGCAGAAAAAAAATGTTTATTTATTGCTTTTCTTTTTTTTGGTTTCTTAAAGAAAATAAAACAAAAATTTAGAAAAATATTATTTAACACACTCTCGAGTTTTCTTAGAATAATTTGGGTTATTGGCTCCAAAAAAAATAACACATTAAAACTGCTTTAAAATCTAGCGGGAAACATATTAAACGCTATCAACACAGGACGACTTAAAAATACCTACAAATTAATTTATATTTCCAAACCAATTTTCAATTCATTTAAAAAAATGTAACGGGTGTGACACGTCATATACATAATCTATTTAAAATAAATTGTAATTCTTTATCTTGGCTTTCAATATTAGCAGCATTAATTTGGAATGGAAATAAGTGTAACGGGTATGACATCCTTATATAATGGGTGTGACACATCGTATACATAACCTATTTAAAATAAATTGTAATCCTTTTCAATATTATCAGCATTAATTTAGAAGCGAAAAAAGTATAATGTACACGAAATCTCTGTGTAACGGGTGTAACACAACATATACACACATACTACCTAATGACAAATTAATTGTAATCCTTTATTTTAGCTTTGAATATTATCTGCATTCATTTTTGGGCGAACAAAGTGTAACGGTTCTGAAATCTCTATGTAACGGGTGTGACCCATCTTATACATAACCTATTCAAAATAAATTGGTATCCCTTATTTTGGCTTTTCAATGTTATCAGCATTAATTTTGGGGCAAAAAAAGTGTAACGGCTATGTCATCTTTATGTAACGGGTGTGAAAACGGATTTTGTTTTTAACTAAATAGAAAAAAACGCTTACTGATGCGTATAGGTAGTAGAGTACCGCAACCTGTGTATGTTTATAGAATATCCCCGTAATGGCAACTGCAATCTTGTTGCTCTGTCAAACTGCCGAATGGTCTTCCATATCAGTAAGGATATCACCCTGCTGTTTTCTTCTGAGACGTATTAATGCCGCTTAGATTTCAAAATTATGTCCTGGCCATTCGTTTGTATCATCTCAGTGTCTAAATATTGGGCGAGAGTCGAGCCCTAAAGCAGGTGTCTTCTTAAGTCCGATAATATGACGGTTATTACACATACATACATAATTGGTCATTACAACCCCTTAGTTAGGATTACGACCTAGCCTCTCACACTACTTATGTTGCGTATGTTAATTTTATACGTGAGTGTCGGGCCCTACGATTGTGTGTGTTAATTTGATACGGCAGTGCAGGGAGCTAAGGTTTAAAGTCGACTCCCAGCGACAGAATTTCAATTTTATTTACAATCAAAGTTTCTTCCAGAAATCTGCTGAGAGACAGTCGCCGAAGAAATATTTTGACTTGTTGCAAATTAACTTAGCAATAGGCTCTAGAGATTATCCTCACTGCCATAAATTCAATGGGCTTGCAACGCCAGTCCTATGGTTCTCAATGTCACGGTTATATCAATTCAAACCTGCCTCTATATCTTATCTTATTTTTTTTTAATTTTAATACTGAATGTAGTGAGTAGAACCTTATGTAGGATTTATGCTTAGAAACTATATTTCTACTGTTGCTTTTGGTAGGGTATTCGGGCAAATATGTATGGCTTTAAATGCCACAGCAATTGTGAAAACAGTAGTAGGTGGTCTTGTAAATAGTTTTGTACCCGTAATTTCTTAACAAGATTTTTTCGTTGTTGTTTTTTTTTTGCTTTTTCCAATATTTTTTTTTTGTTTTGTCCAACAATGTTGAAAAACCCCAGTCATTGTTACTAGTTTTTAACACAATTTCGTAGTATGTGTTGGCATTTGAAACAACTTAATTTTTATTTGAAATTAATAATATCGCTGGGCCATTAATTAAAATAATTAAAATATTAAATGATAAACAGCAAAATGAAAGGAATTTAATACTTTGGCCCCTCATACGCTCGCATATTGCATAGCATATGACTTTAATTAGTCATTTATGGCATTTGAGAATATTTTTTCTTTTATTTGTTTTTGCTTTAAATTTTCCTACGAAGTTTTGTGGTAATTTATTTTGATAGTTAAACCTATTATCTTTATTTTTAAATTATTTACTTAACAAAACCATTTGATTTTATTTTTTATTTTCATTTTGTGTTTGTTTTTATCAAAGTAACATGACTTATTTATCAATTAATGTTATTAAAAATTAATCAAACAAATTATAAAAAACAAAAAATTCTAAAATTAATCAAAAACAAATCACTCCCATGACTTTAATTATTTCAAATAAAAAAAAGTTAAAAAAGAACTCAAAGTTTAGAACTCATGAATGTTTTTAAATAATGCCGACGACAAGTTTAAATGGTTTTACGAAAAAATAGGCACTCAAGTAATTACAATTTCTTTATAAAACAAAATATATTTAAAACTTTAACCCTTTAAGTACATACCTACATACATACATACATAATTGGTCATTACAACCCTAAGATCTAGCTTCCCGCACCACTTATGTTGTGTGTGTTAATTTTTGATATGAGTGTCGGTAGCTACAGTTTAAAATCGACTTCGAACGACAGATTTTTGAGAAAGTATTCATGTCAATTTTATTTGACATGAGAGCATAGCTGTCAGATAAATAAAGCATCTGAAGCTCTTGACTTTGTGAGCATGAATATTAAATGTGATGGTCGCTGGAACCGACACATTTTTCAGTGCCTTAGCTTCTTAAGACGGTGCAAGAAATATTTCTCTTCATCTGATCTTTTTCCTATTTACACCACTTATATCCGACCGAGAATGGAATACAAAGTAAAGGCCGGTGCCTCAACGGCTGTTTTGAGACTTCTCGACCGCCAGGAGAATGCGAAGTCGCTCTTTAATGACGTTAGGGTAATTGAACTCTATTGATTCATTGCAGCATCGTTACAATGTGGCTTGTGTTTCATTGTTTCATCGCTATTACAACGCGATGCGATGCAATGCTCGAGCGAAGTAATAGAACTTGTCCCCGAGAATCATGTATTCTTACGTAACACTCGTCTTTCTCGGCGAGCACATACGTATGTGGTCGATTGGCCAGTGACCAAATACGAAGCTTAAGGATACTTTTAATATACTAAAGTAAAGAATGTGATGTAAATTTTTAATTTCCGAAAATAGTCAAAATAAGGGCATAAATCGTCAAATCGTCAAAATGATATTTTTGAAGCTCAAAATCGTCAAAATGACGATAAATCGTCAAAATTCTGGCAGCTACGCATGAGAGAGCTTTTGCCAAAAATCTGCTGAGATACATACATACCTTCACTAAAATACCTTCAGTAAAATACCTTCACTACTTTTCCTTACGCATAAACTGATAAGGTGCGCTGTAGTGTTACGATAACTACAGAATAAACCGGGACCCGGTTTCGAAAACATCAGACAAGTTTAAAAAATTAAAAGGCATCATACACCCTCCAAATAATTCAGTGTGGAAATCCTCTGGCCACTGAATTCCCAGAGCCGATGACATCAACAACATACAGAATTCGAATGGTTATTTAATCGGCTATCAGCATTGAAGATAATTATCGTGGTTAAATTTAAATTCCAATTCCACTGGACGACAGGTTCTCATTACATAACATAACATAATTGGCCATTACAACCCTTCACTCAGTATTACGACCTAATTTCTCACACCACTTATGTTGTGTGTGTTAATTTTATACATGAGTGAGGGGAACCTACAGTTTAAAGTCGACTCCGAACGACAGATTTTTGAGAAACTTTTCTTGGCAATTTTATTTACTCTCAGAGTTTTTGCCAGAAATCTGCTGAGAGAAAGTCGCCGAAAATTTTTTTTCGGTTTTCATTTCGTCTGACCTGAGGTTTGAAACCACACATAGGTACCTACATACATAATTGGTCATCATAACCCATGAGTCAAGATCACGACGTAGCTTCTCACACCACTTGTGTTGTGTGTTAATTTTCTCCATGAGTGGTGGGACCTACAGTTTAAAGTCGACTCCGAACGACAGATTTTTGGAGAAACTTTTCATGGCTATTTTATCAGAATTTTTGCCCTTTTTTTCTGGTTTCTTGTCCACTTTAAACAAATCTACCTCATACCAAAATATTCATGCACAATATGTCCAACATATCTCTTGTGATGTCTTTAAAGGCTCATCTTTCTCTATAAAACTCACTTTCTGGTCATCCAAAATAATTTTGTAAAGTTTTTTTTCGGTAACAGACTCTTTGAAGATTTTCGAGTAGTTGAATAAAGTAATCCAGCCCTAACTAATCCAGAGAAGATTTAGGATTCGTTATTTTTCTAGAAACTTTATGTTCTGAGCATGAAAATCCTATTCGATGTTTACTGAAAACAGTATATTTGTCAAGTGTTTAATGAAGACAAAGATTTTCTGGAAATGCTCTTTGGGTTTCTAATCTGATCTCTTTACTACTTACATCAGTTCTATTTGATTGAAAGGAATTCATGGTAATTTGAACTTATTTTTTGAGGTTTTTCGACAGCTTAGTGTTCATCTATCTCATAGAGCGAGCATTTCAACCGTGGCCTTACGTCTAATAAGCCAACACACTACGTACTAGACTACGGCGACTTCAGGTTCTCATTACATTGGATATATTAACATGTGGCAGTGTCTGTATTATTTTGACTTCACCTAAGTCAAACGATTTCATAGCACAAAAAAGTCAATGTATCATCTATTGGCTTCAGAATAAAATTTTGAAAGACTTTCATGTAATTGCAACTACCGACCATCTTTTCCTTGAGTTCTTCTTCTAAAAGAATTTCTTTTCTTTTTTAAAGAATTTTTTTATATTTATTTAGGTGTGTACGCTCGATTCTAGTATTTAACTAGGGTAGGGCGAGAAGTAAGCAGATATTTATTAAAAAAAGAAATAATTTAATGCTTATCAGTTAATAAACACGGTTTTTTTACCAAAAAACGAACCACAAAAACAAAATTTTAATTGAATATTAAATAGAACGACAACAAATTAAGTAATTAGTTAAACAATCTTGGTAATTAGTTTGATAAAAACCAAAAAAAAGTAAACACCAACAGCAACAATAAATGGAATATTATTAATAATAATAACAATTATTATTAAGATTGTCTATTTACTTTGTGTTTTAAGTCACATTCTTATTATTTCCTTATGATAAAACCAAACCGTCCCCCCTCCTCTCCTAACATTAATAGTCCGTGATTTTATGGAGTCTATGGGTCGGTATTTTGTTACCATTTTTTTTCTGTTCTTTCTGTTGTTTCTTGCGCCTGATTAAATTCAAAAAAATTAAAAAAATAAATAAATTACTCGTAACAATAATAAATAATAAATAAATAACACAAGGTTTTAAAATTTAATTAAAAACTTATTGAAATTAGATACTCTATTTACACCGTCTAGCATTTGCTCTAGGTGAGTTCATTTTCTATGATAAAAACATTGTCATTTAAGTAAATAAAAATAAACCCAAACGAAAGAAAAAAAGAAAAAAAACATTAAATTTTTTTTAGTTGTAATTGCTTCTAATTAAATAAATATTGTTTTTAAAAGGGGGAAACATTTGTTGTTGCAATATAGTGGTAGAAGTGGTTGGAGTAGTAGTAAACTTAACATATTGTCTTGTATGTTTTAAACTAAGCAGATAAGAAATTTAAATAAACTTTTTAAGTTACATTGGCGGTAAGACTATAATATGGTACGTACAACCATATTATTAAATGGGGTTAATTTCTTTGCTTCGATGAGTTTTAAATTGCGGGTACTTTTTATCTTCTACATACAGTGGACAGCAAAAGGCTTAGTACGGCAATATACATACATACATACATAATAGGTCATTACAACCCTTCAGTCAGGATTACGACCTAGTTTCTCACACCACTTATGTTGTGTGTGTTCATTTTATACATGAGTGGTGGGACCTACAGTTTGAAGTCGACTCCGAACGACAGATTTTTGAGAAACTTTTCGTGGCAATTTTTATTTACTCTCAGAATTTTTGACAGAAATCTGCTGAGAGGAAGTCGCTGAAGAAATACTTTTTGTATTTTGTTTTGATGTCTGGCCTGGGGCTCGAACCCTGGCTTTACGTCTATTAAGCCAACACACTACCTACTAGACTATGGCGACTACGGCAATATATTTTGACAAAAAAAAAAGTCACCACAGGCTGCACAAAGTCCCGATATGACTTCAAGAGAGCATTTAGGAGATCATTTGAAAGAACGGTTACGTAATCACTAAACCTCAAACAAAAGTCAACCGAAAAACTTGCTCATGGTGCCACCAGAAAACACTAAACAAGACTTGTACATTCAATTCCAAATGAGTTAAATGGAGTGCCTGACCTTAAGGGATATGCTTCTACTAAATACAAGGTATAACACTTTTCATATATTAGGCCTTTGAATTTTAAATTTACTCAGGGTTCTCCTTAAGGGCACCTACGGAGTCGTCTAAGACTTTTCCTTATTTTTCTCTTGTTTTATGAAAACAATAAAAAATTATTTGTTTTATAATAAAACAGAAATAAATTAATAAAATAAATACTCGTATATAAACTATAAATTTTTATATAAACTTTTGTTTAAAATTCATGAAATTGCTAAAATATATTATCGTACTAAGACTTTTGCTGTCCACTGTATGTATGTATGTACTATGTAGATAAATTAAGAACTTAACCGTAAAAGTGTGAACCCGAAGTTCGTTGAAGAGCCATACCATTGTCTCATAAGCATCTCACATTCAAATACTTCATTCCTTATCAGAATAATCCAATTAGCAAGCCCTAGCCCTCCAGTACAGGTCACAAAAACAAGGCAAGCTAGATCGGCTAGATCAATGTATCATATGTATCATATTAAGGTTATCTAAACTTCAATCAATTTGGAAGTCTCCATAGTCTAGTAGCTAGTGTGTTGTCTTATTAGACGTGAGGCCATTCAAACCCCAGATCAGATATCTCCAACAAAAGGGAGGGAGAATAGAAGGTGTGATGTTTACGGGCATTTAGGGGCAAAACGTTTTGCATACGATAGTGCAGTTGAATCACAAATCCTCCTGTAATAGATTGCTTGATGCTCGCTCTGCGGGATAGATGAACACTAAGCTGTCGAGAAACCTCAAAAAATGAGTTCAAATTACCATGTATTAATTTTCAATCTAATAGAACTGATGTAAGTAGTAAAGAGATCAGATTAGAAACCCAAAGAGCATTTCCAGAAAATCTTTGTCTTCATTAAACACTTGAAAAATATACTGTTTTCAGTAAATATCGAATAGAATTTTAATTTCTAGAAAAATAACGAATCCTAAATCTTTTCTGGATTAGTTAGGGCTGGATTACTCGATCCAGCTACTCGAATATCTTCAAAGAGTCTGTTACCGAAAAATCTTAACAAAATTATTTTGAATGACCAGGAAGTGTGTTTTATAGCCAAAGATGAGGCTTTAAAGACATCACAAGAGATATGTTGGACATATTGTGCATGAATATTTTGGTATGAGGCAGATCTGTTCAAAGTGGATAATAAACCAGAAAATATATCTTCGGCACTTCATCTCAGCAGATTTCTGGCAAAAATTCTGATAAAATTGTTATGAAAAGTTTCTCAAAAATTTGTCGTTCGGAGTCGACTTTAAGCTGTAGGTCGCACCGCTCATGTACACAATTAACACACAAAACGTAGGTGGTGTGAGAAGCTGGGTCGTAACCCAGACATAAAGTTTGTAATGGTCAATTATGTATGTAGGTCTCTATGTGGGGTTTCAAACCTCAGGTCAGACGAAACAAAAACCGAAAAAAAATTTTTCGGTGATTTCCTCTCAACAAGTTTCTGGCAAAAACTCTCTGAGAGTAAAAGAAAAATTGCCATGAAAAGTTTCTCAAGAAATCTGTCGTTCGGAGTCGACTTTAAAGTGTAGGTTCCACTACTCATGTAGAAAATTAACACGCACAACACAAGTGGTGTGAAAAGCTACGTCGTGATCCTGACTCAAGGGTTATAATGACCAATTATGTATGTATGTATGTATGTGTGTATGCGACAATTGATGAAACATGGCGTCATCATTTCATACGAGAGTCTACTGCAAAGGCTGCAAAGACGCAACAGTTTATTAAACCATCAAGAGCGACAAAGCGTTAGCGCAACGTTGGAATACATGTTAGCTTACGACTTTACAGTTACTGTATCGGTTACATACATAATATATACTTACATAATTGGTCATTACAACCCTTCAGTCAGGATTACGACCTAGTTTCTCACACCACTTACGTTGTGTGTGTGTTAAATTGTATACATGAGTGGTGGGACCTACTGTTTAAAGTCGACTCCGAAAGACATATTTTTGAGAAACTATTCATGACAATTTTATTCACTATCACAGTTTTTGCCAGAAATCTGCTGAGAGAAAGTAGCCAAAGAAATACTTTTTGTAGTTTGTTTTGATGTCTGGCCTGGGGCTCGAACCCTGGCTTTACGTCCAACTCGACTACGGCGACTTTGACATTTCCTAGCCTGAATTTTCAAGTTTTGTAAGACCTTCGATTAGTTTAGATACCCCTTCAGAAAACCTGAAAGTTTTTAAGTTTACTTCACATATTTAAAGTAGAAATTAGTAAAACTAATTTTGTGGTAATTGAAGCAATTTAAACTCGTATTTAATTTTTCAAAACAAATAATAAGAGTTGGAAACAAAAAACAAAACCAAAAAAAAAACAAAAACATTCCACAATAAAAAACGAAATGTCATCGAACCGTATACGTTATTTGGTTTTTTAAGTTCATTTCATTTCATAATTTCCCAAGAAATCATAATATTATTAAATTACAACAAACAATTGTTTAAATAAAAACAAAAACACAGAGAGAAAAACATAAAAAAAGAAAATAAAACACAAAAACAAAAACAACTAAAAGAGAAAGAAAACATATTGTGAAGTTCTTTAATGACCAACGAAAGAAAAAATTTTTAAAAAAAATTGAATGATTTTGTAAAAAAAATAAGTTTTTATAATGAGCATGAGTGTGTGAGCCTGAGTGCTAAGTGTGAGTGTGAGTTTTTGAATTTATTTATTTTAGTTTATGGATCATATCGTATCGTATCGTATCGTATATTATTTGTGGATCATTTTGGAATACAGAATGAATATTTATTTTTTATTTGTTTTTTATTTTTTTTCTCTTTTGCTTTTTATTTATGAAATCAAATACATCTTTAGTAATTATACTCTCTTTCCATTTTTTTTTGCCTTTGCTTTCTGTAAATAAACACTTATTTTAAGCAGAAGAATAAAAAAATGAAGAAAAAATTCCTGAACTGAATTGGAATAATAAAATAAATAATGACTATAAACATTTATTGTATTGCCTTTTACTGGCTGCTTCAAATACATTACATACATACATTTTGAAATTTTCAAAAATTCTTTTTAAAACTGAAGCAAGACAGAAAAAAATTTTGAGTTTTCAAGTGCTCTCTGAAAAAGAAAAAAATACTCATCATGTAGACAGACAATAACTCTTCTATTATCATGAGTTATTAGTTAAAAAATTATTTTAAACTGGGTTTTCTTTTTAAGATTTTTCAAAAGGTTTTCAAAGTTCTATTCCTTGTAACTTTAGCCTTTGATGGCAGTTTTACATAAATTTTCAAAGTAAGACTCAATAAATAATTAAAGTAACTAACACAATTACAGTGGCTAACAAAAGGCAATCTACGCAAATGTTAAATTACAAATCCGCTTCCTCAAAGGAACGACTAGCCAAGATAAACACCGGAGTAGAACATCATTAATATTGTTCGCTGTTATAACGGTTGAAGTCGACGTAGTCTAGTAATCATCAGAAACCAAACTGTTAAAAAGTCACTCGCTATGATCTTCATTGGTGGTTACTACTCGTCTTAAATGAATTAAATTTGATTTTTGTACCTGAAGATGGATGTATACTTAGCAAATGATTGAGTTTCGTGGCAGATAGGAGCGTAAGTTGAGTTTTTTTAGTGACTTTGAACAGGATAGAATATATATCCTTAGTTCACGTTTGGCTTTTTGTGATACCACAATTTTTCTTTTCCCCTAGTCCTGAAACCAGTTAGACTTTAAAAAGTCGTCATTTAGACTCCCAATGTCCAAACTCGACAGATTAGTGAGATAAACTGAATAGTAGATGTTCGGTGTTTCTTTCTCTTACGACATAACACTATACTTGCAGCCAATAGCCGAAGAAAAATTAACACTTCTTCCTTGTGTCTCCAGCCTCTGCGTCTCGCAAGAGTACCAAGAATGTCCAGTAATTACTCCAACAACAATGGCTACGCACAGTGTGCTCCTTTAGACTCTGAATAAATTTTCTGTGCACAATTTGCCTAGGCTCAGTCAGAGTTGCTAACTTATCTTATACGTATCCGTAGATGCTCACATGTGATTAATAGGATCTATTACTGCATTGTCAATCCTATGTCTGTAGGTTCTGAATGATGTCCCCAAAGTAGGGATGTAACCCGAAAGTTCGATAGTTGTATCATACTGGGACTAATTCAGCTTCCCTTTGGTCTGTACCCGGTCTAACACAAGTCCGGGTACCTACATACATACATGCATAATTGGTCATTACAACCCTTCAGTCAGGATTACGACCTAGTTTCTCATGCCACTTATGTTGTGTGTGATAATTTTATACATGAGTGGCGGGACCTACAGTTTAAAGTTGACTCCGAACGACAGATTTTTGAGAAACTTTTCATGGCAATTTTATTTACTCTGAGTTTTTGCCAGAAATCTGATGGCCGCCGAATAAACCCTTTTTGTATTTTATTTTGATGTCTGGCCTGGGGCTCGAACCCTGGCTTTTCGTCTAATAAGCCAACACACTACCTACTAGACTACCTACTAGAGCGACCGCGATGTCCGGGTACCTACTACTGTAATGTCCTTCCTAGAGATATGTTGTCCTTAATAATTACCACCACAGCTCTTATGTCTTCGAACATGCTGTAATGATCGATTAATTTTATCGAATGAGAGCTATACCCGCCGATAGGTTGCCTTCACTACTCACAGTTCCCTTTAGTTTCAAATCACCTGTAAAGATTTATATGGACTGGTTGAAGAGAGATCATTTCAACGCATTTATCTGGAATAAGCGTCCGAAACTTTCTCTAGAAGTCATAGCTGCAATGTAAATTATAGTCCCGAAGATTTCTAATTCCGTAAAAATTCTCGGGAGACACCGATATTTGTTTCGTATTATTGTCCAGTTGCTCATAGACGCTGACTACTAGTAGCTGCTGGAACTGTCTTGTGCAAAAAGACATAAAATTGCCTCAAGAGAAGACGTAGTGTATAGTGTGTTGGCTTAACATACGAGTGCTCTAGAATTTGACGTTTTTCGATTTTAAAATTTAAAAAAAATTGTTTTTAATAAATTAAGCTTTAAGAGCATATTTTTAATTATTTTTGCATTTTTTCAATAATTTTTTTTATTTTTTTTTTTGTAATTTTTAAATCCCTTTTGTGTGAGTGTGCCTGGGTAAAAAATATTTTTTATGGTGAAAAAAAAAAAAATAATAAAACAAATGAAAAGTGAAATAAAAAACCGCGTAAGATTGAAAATGTTTACAGCTGTGCCTTCAAGAAAAATTTATCAAAACTGTAACAACTACAATAATAACAGCAACGACAATAACAATGAAGAAAAAGCTGTTTATGAATTTATGTATTTTAAACTAAATGAATGTTTATTTTATTTATATGTACGTATGTATGTACATTGAATAACAACAAGGGCAACGGCAACGAAACGATAACAATAAAAGTAAAAATATTTACTTGAACATGTACCTACGCATGCGCGCCTTAATTTCACATTTTAATGCGGTTTGCTGTTGCTGTGTTATGGTACATGTCAACTCAAAGGTATGAAATGAAATACAATAACAACAACAGCAACAACAACAATATGCTGTTGTTGTTAAGTACCGAGATTGCGCACGCAATTCGCAAAAGCACAACAACAACAAAAATTTAAATAAAGCTTGAAACACACAACTTAAACCAGAGTTAAGGCCTAAAGAAGAAAAAAAATTCAATAAAAAACTGATTTTTTTTATTCCAGCCTCAGCCTTAAATTAAGAAAAAAAAACATTAAAAATCAGATGAAAAATGTCACTGAACTAAACACTGTGAAAAAAGTACACACAATTTAAGATCTCATTTGCAACAATAACAACAATAATAATAACAACAACTACGCATTTGACAAATTTTGAACAGATTTTTTTCCTTTTTTTGAAATCAAAAAGGGAACGAAAATCAGAGTCATGTTTTTGAACTAATTTTTTGAACACTTAAACGTTCAGAGCAACTACTATGTTTAGCCAACAGAGAATGTGACAAAATGCGTCACAGACAACCATTAGACAAGACAGACAGATCACACCAGTCCAGACCAGGCCAGACATGACGTTCATAAATTAATAACACACTGTTTAGTTCAGATTTTTTTTATTTTTTTTAATGCTTTTCCTATAACCATTTGCTATTAAAGTAGCACGTAATTTAAGTTTTTAATTTTTATTTTTATTTTTATTTTTACAATCGTAAAAATATTCACAAATTGTCTCTCTTAATAGTCGTTAGTAGCATAACAATTATAATAAAAATAAATTTATTTAACAAAAAAAAAAAAATGAAGTTTAATTTATCTTTTAATTAAGTTTTCAAAGAAATAAACAAAATTAATAAATAATTTACTTTAAAATTTATGTTCTTAATACGCGTATAGGCGGTTTTTGTAAAGCCTTACAGCCGATTTGTTTATGAGGTTCTATAATACGTTTATCAATTTATCTACAGTGTTGCTGGAAATAATAGTAAATAATTGTTTTCTGTCAATAATATTAACACCGCGTAGAATTTTGTTACTGATCTGAAAACATTGTAAAAATCTTTTAAATTTAGGATGTTCTTTTAAGAGCTTAAAAGAGAACTTCAAATGTTAATACAAGACAGAAATATTGTTGCAATTATTTTTTCTTAGAATCGGGTAGATGGTATTTAAATTTGATAAATGATTTCCGACACATATCTGTCGCTGCTACAACTTGCATAGTCCATTCCATTAGACCACTTTTTGGTTACTTTTACCAATAAATCTAGCCTGACGGTCGTGAAGGACATAAGAAAGAAATCGATGAAATCGGGAAGAACCGCCGATGTTATATCAATTTTTCACAAAATACATCGATGCATCGATTGAATTTTATAGCAAATTTGAAATATATAAAATAGTATATACCTATTGTTAGGTACAGATAGTAGAGTTCTACGATCAGACGATTTACAATTAAACCCTCAAACTATATCTCTATAATGTTTATTATGTCTCCCGCAATCCGCAATTGTTCTCATAAACTCCAGAATAATGTTCGGCATTCTTCTGTCTGTTCTACTGAAGTTGGGTTTGAACCGAAGCCTATGGTTAGGTTAGAAGACGTGTACTTGTCAATTAAGACAAGTACAGTACCCGGAGGTCGAATTGACCCATTGTACAACCGAAGCCTGTTCTAATGCAAATGTTTTTTTTTTGAGTCAGGCTGCTTTTGGATAGTTTTCCATTGTAATTGCCCAACAAAAATTTGAAAATTTAACTTGTGAAGAGTGTCTTCAGCTTTCCTTTGGTCGAATATAGCTCTTCAAACTTCTCTTTCTGCTCCACAGAAAAATTATGGTCTAATTAGCAGCAGATAGTATTACTACGTACGTACATAATTGGTCATTACAACCCTTCACTTAGGATTACGACCTAGCTTCTCACAAAACTTGTGTTGTGTGTCTTAATTTTAATACTTGAATGGCGGGACCTACAGTTTAAAGTCGACTCCGAACGACAGATTTTTGAGAAACTTTTATGACAATTTTATTTTACTCTCAGAATTCTTGCCAGAAATCTGCTGAGAGGCAGTCGCCGAAGAAATATTATATTTTTCATATTTCCGTTTTGATGTCTGACCTGGGATTTGAATCGTGGCCTTACGTCTAATAAAGTCGACACACTACCTACTAGACTACGGCGACTATTCGTCCGTATATTGTAATTTCGAACCAAATTTCCTGTACCATATCTTTCCATGGCACAAACTTTCGTTCGGAATAAATTTGGAAGTTTCTTTATGGGGTGTGAATATTTTAGAGCGATTCTGTCTGGCTTATAAGCCATTGACTTATCTGTACAGCATAGAATTGTACCTTTCTTTAAAGAATACATAGCAACTAAATTTTTTTCACTCTTATTATAGTCAAGAAGGGAAATGTTATCCAAGCGATATGCCAGGTCCTGATAAATCTCGCATTAGATTTGTCTCCAATTATCCTAAACATTTTCTTGATGGCCTGATCCTCACTCTTAGATCCAACACAGCCTTCGGCGCCGTTATACGATAAGTTTTCATTGCCATGGTAATACGAAGGTTAAACCGTTTCTCTGGCTTAGCTTACTCCGTCTGAGCTGCTTTAGAGCATGTATTTACAATAGTTTTTATAACATTTATCCTTCAATTATGTATGTATAGTATGTCATATTGTGTTTTCCATGTTGATCAATAAAAAAAAGGATTTTTAAAATATCGATGTATACCGTTTACCACCACGGCAGTATGGCATCAATAATAACTTGAATACTGGCTTTAGAATTCCAGGGTTATTTTCTGTAACTTACCAAACAGTTTAAGAAATAAACACATACAATGAGAAAAACTGAACTGAACTTGTGGTACGGTTCGGAGTCCTCGTAGAGGTACTCAGTAAACATTCTAGCGGAATATGTAAAAAAGTTTGGTCCTTAAAAAGTTGGCTCCAATAATGCTGACAACGTAGTCTCAAACAGTGCATGTTTCATTGGTCATTTCTAATTCTGGAACTGCCGCTGGCTGCACTTTACACTAAATTAGGAAATTTTATTTGTTGACGTACCATTTTAGCGAAGAGTAAGCTTTATCGTCGAAGATAATTGTTCGATGAACAACACATTTCCCATACAACACGAATTTTGAGTGATTTCTACTCGTTTTCTGTTTATTAGTCTATTAGCCTATAGTGAAACGGTGAAACTTATTATCACATGTCACGAATTTTTTATTTGCTAAACTAAATGCCATATGGAACAAATCATTCGTTTTTAAATAGTTAACATAAGCCAATATTTCTGAGTACTTTTTTCCTGTTTTTTTTTTGTCTAAAAAAAGTACCAAAGGGGGATTTCAAAAAAATCTACCAGGTGAAATTTTAATTCGATAAATAGTGTCTGCACTTATTTCCTTATTCTTTGTAGACTTCTACGCAATTAATAATAAAAACTTAACAAGTCTTTCGAGTAAAAAAGGTATCAAACTACGCTTGTACAACTCCCCCACTTTGTAAAATTCTTTTTTTTTTTAATAAGGAAATCATTTTTAAACCTTTTTTACTGTAAGTACTCTTACATTTCTTTTATTTTTGTTTCTGGAATTCTTTTTTAAATTGTTAACATTAGCCAATATTTCTGAGTACTTTTTTTCCTGTTTTTTTTGTCTAAAAAAAGTACCAAAAGGGGATTTCAAAAAAAATCTACCAGGTGGAATTTTAATTCGATAAATAGTGTCTGCATTTATTTTCTTATTCTTTGTAGACTTATACGCAATTTGTAATAAAAATTTAACGAATCTTTGGAGTTAAAAAAGGTACCAAACTACTCCCCCACTTTGTAAAATTCTGGTTTTTTAATAAGGAAATCATTTTTAAACCTTTTTTTACTATAAGTACTCTTACATTTCTTTTATTTTTGTTTCTTGAATTCTTTTTTAAATTGTTAGCATTACTCTATATTCCTGAGTACTTTTTTCCTGAGTACTTTTTTCCTGTTTTTTTTTTCTAAAAAAGTACCAAAAGGGGATTTCAAAAAAAATCTACCAGGTGAACTTTTAATTCGTTAAATAGTATCTGCACTTATATCCTTATTCTTTGTAGACTTCTACGCAATTAGTAATAAAAATTTAATAAATCTTTGGAGTTAAAAATAGGTACCAAACTACGCTTGTATAACTCCCCCACTTTGTAAAATTCTGGTTTTTTAGTAAGGAAATCATTTTCAA
The DNA here is from genome assembly GCA_936449025.2 of Sarcophaga subvicina. Taxonomy (NCBI): domain Eukaryota; kingdom Metazoa; phylum Arthropoda; class Insecta; order Diptera; family Sarcophagidae; genus Sarcophaga; species Sarcophaga subvicina. The sequence goes on from OW388084.2 coordinate 31,437,791, forward strand.
ACCCTTTTTACTATAAGTACTCTTACATTTCTTTTATTTTTGTTTCTTGAATTCTTTTTTAAATTGTTAGCATTAGCCAATATTTCCGAGTACTTTTTTCCTGTTACTTTTTTTGTCTAAAAAAAGTACCACAGGGGGATTTCAAAAAAAATCTACCAGGTGAAATTTTAATTCGTTAAATAGTGTCTGCATTTATTTCCTTATTCTTTGTAGACTTCTACGCAATTAGTAATAAAAATTTAACAAGTCTTTCGAGTTAAAAAAGTACCAAACTAAGCTTGTACAACTCCCCCACTTTGTAAACTTCTGGTTTTTTAATAAGGAAATCATTTTTAAACCTTTTTTACTATAAGTACTCTTACATTTCTTTTATTTTTATTTCTTGAAAAAAGAAACAAAAAAAGAAATAAGTTTTTTTGATTAAAAAGCATTAAAATTGAACCAAACCCATAATTGATGGTGTTGGTGTGTTAGTAAATCCATTTAAATGGTGTTGTTGCTGCTGTTGTTGTTGTAAAATTAAGAAGAAAACAAATACAAAAACGAATAATTTTATAACAAAAATAAAATCTATCAAATAAAGTACCAAAAACAACAAAAAAAAAAAAAGACGAAATTAAGAAAAGAAAAGTAACCCACATCAAACTTGTACTTCAAGTAGTACTTTGGGTACAAAGTAAAGACAACAAAAAAAAAAAGAGTTGAATTACTTTTTCTTCCCTTTTTTAGGTGTTATTGTTGTAATATCTCAAAGATACAGACATACATACATACATACATACATTTATACAATAATAATGACAATTTAAATAATTTTTTTTATTCCTTCCTTCTTCTTTTCTCTTCCAAGATTTTCTATAATTATTCGCTTTGGAGTCTAGTGTAACTTTCTTTTGTAGAAACCTTTCGTTTCATTTCATTTCATTTCATTATTGAAGTGATAAAAAATGACTGGCAGGAGTTTTCAGAAAATAAGGCGGCATGTGAGTGAGGGAAAAATAAAATCTGGGAATTCAAATAAATTTCATTTCAATTGTTTTCATAAGAAAAGCTGTTTTCTTTTCAAATTTCTTTTTTTCTTATATTTTATTTTTTATTTTCAATATTGTAATATGGCTAGAGACAGAAGTTGCCGTAGCCGTAATTCATATTTTATGGAATTGATTTGAATTTAAAGTTCTTGTGGTTTCGGAAAAGGCAAATGAACTTTTCATTCTTTTTTTCATTCTTTCATTTCCATTGCTCTGTACGTACGTCATGCCACAATCAACCGACAACAAATGGAATGTAAATTTCTAATAAAGAAGAAAGAAGGAAGACTAACATCACAACGTAAAAGTTTTTCCGACAACAAAACAACAAACTTTTGCAAAAGTAAAGTTTCAATATTTTGAAAAAGAAAAGCAAAGAAAAAAATTCTCAAAAAACAAATTTTTTTTATTCGTTTTGAGTTAGGATGATAAGAAGGTATTGTTGAGTGTAAGAAGGGGTAGTAGCTTAAGTTTAAAATTATTTAAAAACATTATTTATTAGAAAGGAAGTTTAAGTAGAAATATATAAAGGGTCCGCCAAATAACTTTTTTTTTGAAAATGCTTTAAAAAAAACTACTGAATATTTTCTCAAATTTCTTTTTTTTATTTGAAGGTACAATCCTTCCGGTTAATAATTGAAAATAATTTCATTCAAATGGCTGCCTCGGCCGGCCATGCAGTAGCCTACACGATCGATCCAATTTTAAAGCACATTATCGATTGTGTGCAGCTGTATTTCACCAATGGCTTCACGAATATTGTCCTTTAAAGCGTCAATTGTCTCTGGCTTGTCGGCGTAACACTTATCTTTGACGGCACCCCACAAATAATAGTCCAACGGTGTCAAATCGCTGCTTCGAGGTGGCCAAACGACATCAGCTCTGCGGCTGATAATGAGATCTTCAAAAACAGGGCGCAAAATATCGAGTGTAGCTTCGGCTGTGTGACACGTAGCGTCGTCCTGTTGAAACCAAATATTGCCAATAACGATCAACATGGCCCGATAACGATCGCCATTGACTGTAACGGCCACTCCTTGCTCATTTTCGAAGAAAAATGGCCCAATTATGCCTCTGGACCAAAATCCGCACCAAACAGTGACTCGTTTTGGGTGCGTCGGCTTTTCAATGTATGCGTGCTGGTTTTCTGTGCCCCAAATGCGACAATTTTACTTGGTTTACATACCCGCCAAGATCAAAATGAGCTTCATCTGAAAAGATGTTTTTTTTTGGCCAAAATCGGCATCCTCTGGTGTAGGCTACTGCATGGCCATCCGAGGCAGCCATTTAAATGAAATTATTTTCCATTATTAACCGGAAAGATTGTAGGTTAGGTTAGGTTAGGTTAGGTTAGAGGACGTGTACTTGTCAATTAGGACAAGTACAGTACCCGGAGGTCGAATTGACCCATTGTACAACGTCCTAGTTTCTCACACCACTTATGTTGTATGTGTTAATTTTATACATGAGTGGTGGGACCTACAGTTTAAAGTCGATTCCGAACGACAGATTTTTATTTATTGCGAAACTTTTCATGGCAATTTTTATTTACTCTCAGAGTTTTTGCCAGAAATCTGCAGAGAGGAAGTCGCCGAAGAAAGACTTTTTGTATTTTGTCTTGATGTGTGGCCTGGGGCTCGAACCCAGGCTTTTGCGTCTAATAAGCCAACACACTACCTACTTGACTATGGTGACTTCAAACGGAAAGATTGTACTTTCAAATAATGAAAGAAATTTGAGAAAATATTCAGTAGTTTTTTTTAAAGCATTTTCAAAACAAAAGTTATTTGGTGGACCCTTTACAAACAGTAAGCGTTTGAAAATTACAGAACAGACAATAATTATTTGGATGGTCTTGGCGGTACATCAAGAAACGATGCTAAGAAAGACAATCAAATTTTCTGCAATAATGCAGCCGATATACCATCTGAAGGTGTTATATATACAGTCAAAGAAAAAAGTTTACATACGCCGCTGTATGTAGACTTTTTTGCCGGTGATTTGTATCAAATTGAAAAAGATTTTATAACGTTGGTTAAGGCACTTACAATTAATAATGTTTGAAGACAACAACGAATATAAGAAAAATATATTATAGAAATTATTAGAAAAAAAAAAACAAAAACGGTACATGTATACTTTTTTCTGTGACTGTATATATGTGGTCTTCAGATGAGATTATAGTTTTTGAAGATTCACAGAATTAGTGTTCAATTCAGGCCAAAAATATGATAAAATCAGTAACAAAATGCTTACAGGGATGCGCGTTATGGAAATGGAGATTTCACTTTCCTTTTCGATGCATTTTTACGGCTTGAATGTTACCCCCACGATCATGTGAAAGTGGAGTCCATCAGACGTAAAAGTTTTATTATAAACAGAGTGATATCTAAACTAGCCTTCAGTTAGGCTTACGACCTAGCTCCTCAGACCACCTATGTTGTGTGTGTGTGTTAATTTTATGCATAAGTTTTAACAAATGTGCTGAGAGAGAGCCGGCGAAAGAAATATTTTTTCATATTTCGTTCAAACTCAATACCTCGGATAAAACGAAAGATGAAAAAAAAAAACATTTCTTTCGCCGACTTTCTTTGAGAGCAATAAAATTGTCATGAAAGGTTTCTCATAAAATCTGTCGTTCGGAGTTGACTTTAAACTGTAGGTCCAGCCTCTCACATATAAAATTAGACAGACAACATAAGTCGTGTGATACACTAGGTTGTAATCCTTACTAAAAGGGTTGTAATGTCCATTAATACCCTTTCCTAAGTAACTGGTCAAACGCTCAAAAAGTCGGAGATCTATTCACATCCTTTTCGCTACCATCGTATCCAAGCTGATTTATTAACCCTTTGCACTCGGCTGTCACCTCTGAGGGGACAATGTAAGCCTAGCATATTATTCGGTTGTCCCCTCTGAGGGGACATGATAGTTTGTTAGCGATTACGGACAATTCAATTATTCCACCGCAATTTTTTTAAGAAACACGTGTTCTCTTGTAGTTTTCTGTTAACCGTTTGACTGCTACGCGGTGCAAAAGTGCTGCGTTCATTTGTTACGAAAATCGCATTTGCCCTGCGAATTTCAGTGTAAAAATAATAAATAAATCTTTATACATAGGTTATTAGAATTTTGTAGATTTTTTTATTACAAAAATTAATTGTAGTTTTCGAGCAGTTTTCGAACGTTCTCACCAGAATCGCTTAGCAGTCAAACGGTTAAAATATCACAAAAAAATTGATCGAAATGAATAAATGAAAAATGTAATTATCAAGATGCATGATAAATAAATCGTCAGTTCTACACGTCGAAAACGAACGTGAGAAGTGCGTTCACAACGGACTGTACACTTCTCTGATCCGTTGAGCAAATTGTAGATATAATGGATTAGGCGTCCAAAGCTACAAGGGTGTGGCTCAATGAAGTGATAAATTTGATACGATAATAAAGACATCCGATAATCGAGAGAAGAAATATACAAGATCTCAATTCGTACTGAAGCGACGAATAAAAAAATTTTGATATTTTTTTTTGTCCACAAATTCATATAAAATAAATTTTATTACAACTCCTTACTTGATTCTAAAATTATACTGTATAATATCACGTTTTCAGGATATACGTTTCTGTTAAAAAGTGGCGTTGAGTTGCTGGTAGTTAATGTCCGAAACGGTGTCGAGTGCAAAGGGTTAACATTTGATGTGCTGAGGTGTTCTAAAATTTCATTTGAAAAATGATTTTTTTTGTGTCATTTTTCGTATTCCTACAGCCTTTATGAAAAATCTACTCTTGTTTTAATCACACAATGAATTGAAATTAGACTCAGAGAAATAATAATTCCTATAAAAAAAAAAAAAAAAAAATAAAAAAAAAACACTTGAAGGCATTAATTACAAAATAAAAATGGTGGAGATTAACAAAAAAAAAAAAATTTCTAAAAAAAAAAAAGGTATAAATTTAGATACGAGTACTTATTCACAGAGCAAGACAAAATGATTGAAAGTTTAAAGATACACGATACAAGATACAATAACTATTTATTGTATTTGTAAATATCAAAAAATCAAACATTGTGTATGTATTTGTAATTGTAATTGTAATTGTATTTTATAGATACAAAAATACATAATTTAATATACCAGATTTCTTTAAATGTATCTTATAAATTGTCTGTTGATGGTGTTTTTGTTTTTGTTTTTTATCTGTCTATCTTATGGGTTGGTTTTAAAACTTTATTTAAACAAAGAAATGAGAAAAAAAGAAAGCAAAGAGAAAAAAAACTCCATCACTTCTTAGTTTGTACTTAAAAAGAAAAGAAAGAAAGAAAAAAAATTGTTGTTCAAGCATTAATTGTTTAAAACATACAACAACGAAAAGAAAAAGAAACAAAAATCTTTAAGATTGATGGCAGTTTATTTATTTATTTGTAGGATACAATATTTATTTCTTTTATTATTTATTTTTTAAAGTTTTTTTTTAAAATTTTATTTTACGCTTTAATACAATTGAATCCACTTTTCGGTTTTTTTGTTTTTACATACTCATTGTCTCTGGGTGAATGACTTTATAACAGTATGAGTACGAGTACAAGAGAGGAGTATGAATATCATCTCAATATCTGCTGTTCGGAATGACGGCTGTATTTAAATGCCTGCATAGATTGATGTCAATTTGAATTCGAATTGGAATTTGAATTGTGAATCAAATTTCAGTCGTCTTTTTTTAATATTAAGTGCCTGATTTTGTTTGCATTTAAGCAGATATGATGCTTTTTAATCCTTTAACCCCCTCATAATTTTTGACATATTTAAGTTGGATTTTATTTGAAAGGCTTTACGTACCAACTCCATGAGATCTCAATAACTAAAATATATGATAATGACTTCTCGTTATGTTAAAATTCTTAACGGTAATGCAATGATCCTACATATATTTCTAATTACATACATACAACCCTTCAATCAGGATTACAACCTAGCTTCTCACGTCACTTATGTTGTGTGTATTAATTTTATACACGAGTTGCTGAACCTACCGTTTAAAATCAGCTCCTCCTAACGATAAATTTTTTTGAGAAATTTTTCATTGCAAGTACAATGGATCAATTCGACCTCCGGGTACTGTACTTGTCTTAACTGACAAGTACACGTCCTCTAACCTTCATTACAATTTTCCTTTACTCTCAGAGTTCTTGCCAGAAATCTGCTGAGTGGAAGTTACCGAAGAAATATTATCTTATATTTTCGTTTTGTCGCAGATGTCTGACCTAGAGTTTGAACCGTGGACTTACGCCTAATAAGCCAACACACTACCTACTGGATTGCGGCAACTTCTGATAAACATTAAGAGAAAAAAATCGAAGTTATTTTTAGTTGCAATGCATTGCAAAGTACCATCGATGTTTCACAATCGATTTATCACAAAATACATCGATGTTTTCTAAGCATCGATTAATTTTGTGTAAGAAAATGGAAGCAAAACAACAGAATATGTAATGGAATAGAACAATTTACATCATGGAGTCGAAATATTAGACATACATCGGCCTCTATTCTAAGCAGACGTTCTACGGTTACTGCTCAATAGTCTGATGCATAACTCTCCATAACTCTCCACTTCTCATTGTAATTACTTAAAGTTTACCTTGCCTCAAGTCTGTTTTCGAAAAGCTGTTGTGAAAAGTGTTAGCTTCTCTTCACCATTTTTTTTTTTCATTAAACATACCCTTCAAACCGCCTCCTTTCTCCATAGATAGGTTATAGCCTTTTTAGGGGGGTGTAATTTATACTCCTTACAAGTTCAATCTGCGTGTTCATTGCCACCATTTCCCAACATGATCTAGATAGTCAAGAACTGAGAGGGCTCGGATGATGACCTCACTGCTAGACAGTATTACAATGTCCCGTCCTGTAGGTAAGGCCATGGTTCAAACCCCATCCCCGACTTCTCCAACAAAACGAAATATTAAAAAAATATTTCTTCGGTTTCAGCAGATTTCAGGCAAAAAATCTGAGAGTAAAATAAAATGGCCATGAAAAAGTTTCTCAAAAAGCGCTGACGTTCGAAGTCGACTTTAAACTGTAGATCCCGCCACTCATGTGTAAAAATATATGTGGTGTGAGAAGCTAGGTTGTAATTCTGGCTAAAAGATTGTAATGACAAATTATGTATGTTTGTAGGGGCAATATCCTGTGCAATATAATTGCTGCAAGAGGTTTATTTGCCGCACTCCAGTGGTTACAATATTTTTGATCACCCCATTCTCCATTCTCCTTTTTACTCTTGAAATTGAGTCCATAAATAGTCAGGGAGATGATTGAATCAGGGTAGTATGTATAAAGAAATGAAAAAATTTTCTTGCGTATTTGTGGCGGTAGTCGAAAGTGTAGTATGAAGTACAGATATGTTAGTTGGTAAAGGAGTTCAGGGTTCGATACCGCTCAGAAATGAGTTCTAATACAATACATATGTAATTATCCTACGAGATTTACAATGAAAAAGTTTCTCAAAAAAAAAATCTGCCGTTTGGAAATGACTTTAAAATTGTAGATCCCGCCACTTATGTATAAAAATTAACACACACAACATACAGTGGACAGCAAAAGTCTTAGTACGGCAATATATTTCGACAAAAAGAAAAGTCCCCACAGGCTTCATACTCTTGCACAAAGTCCCGATACGACTTCAGGAGAGTATTCGCTGAGAGTAATCGCTGAACCTTAAACAAAAGTCAACCGAAAAACTTGCTCATGGTGCCACCAGAAAACACTAAACAAAACTTGTATATACAATTCCAAATGGGTTAATGACCTTAAGGGATATTCTACTAAATACAAGGGATAACATTTTCATATATTATGACTTTAAATTTTAAATTTACTCAGGATTCTCCTTGAAGGTACCTATGGAGTCATCTGAAATTTTTCTCTTTTTTTATGAAAAATAATAAAAAATTTTTTGTTTTATAATAAAACAGAATTAAATTAATAAAATAAATATAAAAACTAAAAATTTTTATACAAACTTTTGGCTAAAATTCATGAAATTGCAAAAATATATTGCCGTACTAAGACTTTTGCTGTCCACTGTATGTGATGTGAGAAGCTAAGTTGTAATCCTGACTAAAAGGGTTGTAATGATCAATTATGTATCTAAGGTTATATACATTGTATTTAAAAAGAATCTTTATAAAATCTTTTATAATTTTTATGATTTAAAAACGTTTTTAGTTTAAAACGTTTTAAACTATTTCGTGCTGTTATATCATTAAACCAAAATGTATGACAATTTATAATGATTTCGGCTTGCTTTTTATACACTATCTTCCACTCAAAAAAAAAAATCGGTTTATTGACCCTAATTATTTTACATTATGGGCACTAAAAAGCACAGAACAAATGAAGCGAAAAATAAACGAGTTTGTTTTTTCTGCAAGAAAATTAATACAAAAAAAAAATGATTTTTGTTTTAAAAAAATTTATAATTTATACCGCCTACAATAAAATAGATTCTATTGTTTCTTTTCAAATACTTATTGGCATGATGTGTACTCATAGAAAAGATATTAGAAACGTCTTTGTTGGTAAACGAATATCGAGTATCTGGTTAATGGATCTTAATGTGTTTTAGTTTTCATGATTTCATGGCGTAATTATTAAAACTTATATGAAACAGCTTCAATAAATATGGATGTATGGATGGATGGATGTATGGATGTATGAAACACATTTTTATTATTAAAAATCATTAAATTGTGATGCTAAACGAGCTTCTAAAAGTAATAGAAGTAGCCGTTTTGAGCATAAATCGTATGATTCTCTAGAAAAAAAACCAAATCCAAACAAACAAAACAAGACAATTCATCTTTGACTTTTTTGGTTTTGTTGTGTACGTTTCTTTTCTTTTTTTGATATCATTTTTATGAATCTATAATATATTCATTCGTACAATATGTCTTCCATTAACATTAATTTTTAATGTATTTTAATACATCATTTCATGTCTTTAATGTCTGTATATAAAATCCATATACGTACAATGACACAATCCAGCTCGCCCTGTTCTTTAAAAATTTATTGAAACTTATTCTTCTTGCCATTTTCTATGAATTAAGAGCCTGCCAACTAGCCAGCTAAACAGCCAGCCAGCCCCTATTGCCTAGAGAAAGAGGAAAACTGTGTAGACGGAGGTCGGTACACGAACTATACAAGACGCGTGCCTTAAAAAAAAGAAAGAAACATATTGAAGTGATCTTAAATAAATAGAGAAGAAAATCTCTTATAAAAGATCTTAATTGTGACAACTACTTACACATTCACGCAGTAGAATATGGTTATAATGAATCTATGTACCATATATGCATTGGTATACGAGGTAATCTTATCTTCTGCATTTCATGGCTTGTATACCTAATAAAGTGAAACAGTTTAAATTACCTGTAGTCGCCGCAGTCCAGTAGGTGGTGTATTGGCTAATTAGAAGTAAGGTCTCGGTTCAAACCCCAGGCCAGGCATTTCCATCTAAAAATATTTTTGTGGTGACTTCCTCTGAGCAAAACCGGCAAAACCTCTGAGAGTAAATAAAATTGCCATGAAAAATTTCTCACAAATCTGTCCATCAGTCCTCCACTCATGTATAAAATCCACACACAACATAAGTGGTGTGAAAAAGTAGGCTGTAATCCTGACTAAAGTGTTGTAATGACCAATTATGTATGTCGTTTAAATTAACTTCCCGGAAGTAAGGAGCAAATCAGAGGATATATGTAGCTTTAGCTAGGGGACGTGCTGTGAGGAGCTAGGTCGCTAGGTCCTAATCCGAAATGAATGTATGTATATATGTAAGGTAGGAGCGTCACCCACATAATCGCCCAAGGTTCTTACTTAGAACAACTCATTACAGACATAAATAATTGATTATTACAACCCTTCAGTCAGGATTACGACCTAGCTTTTCACACCACTTATGTTGTAATTTTATACACGAGCGCCAGGACCAACAGTTTAAAGACGACTCCGAACGAGAGACTTTTGATAAACTTTTCATGGTAATTTTATTATTTACTCTCAGAGTTTTTGCCAGAAATCTGTTGCGAGGAAGTCGCCGTAGAAATATTTTGTCAAATTTCGTTTTGTTGTCAAGTCTGAGCCGCAGTTTGAACCGTCGTCTCACGTTTAACAAGTGATCGCACTGCCTACTAGAGTACGGCGATTTCATGACCAATTCATTATTCATTATTATCCTGAGATTAAGATGCTGATGCACTCCATTGGTGAAAAGTCATCGGCTTTAATCATTACGACTTTCTTACATAACAAGTAAACTCTTTAAACTCACTTCTGCCACTCCCACAGTCATACGACTGTGCAGATAAATGGTTCGTTCCTGTTCCTGGAGTTGCAACTGCTGCGGAGTTAGCGGAAGAGGGCCTCTCAGGATCCCTTAAGGACAAAGACTACATACTAAAAATCCATCTAAAAATAAAAATGAAAAATTTGTTCTCTTTGCGTTAAAATTCAGCCTGCTTAACCTAGTGGTCTAACAGGTTATCCCAGTGCAGATACGACTGCATATTCTGATGAAACCTATGGAAAGATTAATATATTTAGGCTGTACACACTCCTGAACTGCTTTGAAAAGTGTTCAGACATTGTGTGAAACATATTGAAAGAGTAGTAGAGTTGAGGAATACATACTCGTGGACTGCCACCAAAAATCTTGAATACTTCGGAAGCATTGGGTTTTGAATCAAAACTTCATGGATTAATAGTTATACGGATTGTTATACGGTGATAATATCATGGAACTTTACAGGGCTGAGTACTATTCGTACTCCGACTATGCAATCTTGGTATAACTAAACCTACATCTATTGAGTCTTTAACAAGGTTAGGTTAGAAGGAGTGTACTTGTCAATTAAGACAAGTACAGTACCCGGAGGTCGAATTGACGCATTGTACAACGTCCTAGTTTCTCACACCACTTATGTTGTGTGTGTTAATTTTTATACATGAGTGGCGGGACCTACAGTTTAAAGTCGATACCGAACGACAGATTTTTGGGAAACTTTTCATGGCAATTTTATTTTCTCTCAGAGTTTTTGCCAGAAATCTGCTGAAAGGAAGTCGCTGAAGAAATACTTTTTGTATTTTGTCTTGATGTCTGGCCTGGGGCTAGAACCTTGGCTTTACGTCTAATAAGCCAACACAACTTTAACAAAGTCTTCTGGAATTTTGAAAACTACAATTACCCGTACTCGGGATATGGTCTGATATCTGACTGTTAGACTGTATTTAACTATGCTAAGTCCCTTCTTTTGATTCTAAATCAGTTATTTATTAATCTGAAGACGCTGTAGATAGTGTGTTGGCTTTTTACTACGAGAACCACGGGTTCAAACCCCAGCTCAAACATCTTGGATAAAACGAAATATGAAAAAATTTTTCTTGAGGCGACATCCTCTTGGCGGTCTTCCAGCAAAATCGCTGAGAGTAAATAAAATTGCCGTAAAAAGTTTCTCAAATCTGTCGTTCGAATCTACCACCACTCATGGATAAAATTAGCACACACAAGCTAGCTTGTTACCCTGACTAAAGGGCTGTAATGACCAATTTAGAGCTCGGTTTTAAGACTGAGTATTAATTGTTGTGTTAATTGCTGCTGCTGCTAAGACCATTTCTAATAACATGATAAAAAAAAATCACCTACGAACGCCCTTATCTGAAATTGAATTGATTGGAACAAAACGGTTTTTTCCCAATTTACTGATGATCTCTTGTAGACTAGGGTCTTACTACCTTTGCATCTTAGATGTTGCCTCAGACAACTTTGCGCGTACCACAGTATTGATAGGGTCCTAGTATTTGGCACTTATTCACCGTATCGTCTGTCAATTTGTTTTCTGCGAGTCTTTTTCATGCCATGTAGAATAAACATCTGATTGATGGCAGATTTGCCAGATCTAAAGTCCAGTATTCATTATAATCATAAGCCACTGTAATGTGTGTATATAAGCATAGAAATTCTTAAACGTCCAACCACCCATCCCTCTAGGCCATTTCATTCCGTATGGATTTAAGTTTTTAGTCATTCTTCTCGACATTAATTCATGATGTTTTCATTTTATCTATACATTCACCCATTCATTCATTCATTTGTTCATTCATTCCCTCACTCATTCACTCACTCACTTGTTGGAAGTTGTTGGAAAAAATTGTATTTTTCTTTGATGTTGTTTTAGTTGTTGTTATTATTATATGATTTGAAAGAAAAGCAATTTTTTTTTCTTTCAATTTTTTTTCTTCTTCAATAATTAGTTTCTCTGTGCTGCTGCTGTTTTATTTTATAAATTGTAGTCTTAAGATTATAATATTGGCTGGCGCCTGCTATTTTCTTGCTTTAATCTGTTATAAAACAGAAAATTTAAATTTATTTATTTGATTATAAATAATTTTCTTATTGTTTAAAACAAAAAATAATTAGCATTAACATTTACTTCCTGGGCAAGTTAAAGTGTTTGACCATAAATTTATTGATTCTGGTTTTTCAATTTATTGTGTGTTCGTTTTGAAGAATTTAAACTTTAAAATTTTTTATAGGTAGATAGGAAAGTGAAAATGTACGGACTAGGGGGTGTAGTGATGAGGAACTTGGGTAACTAGGTTCTACTGAATCTCAATAGTTGGCTACCTACCTGACCTATCAACATTGTTGTCTAGGCTCAATGGATTACTTGAATAGTGTTGCAGCCTCTTAATTCTTAAAATTCAAAAACCATGGTAAACATATTTTTTTTGCCTGAAAAACTACAGTTTATAGTCAAGCCCTTTATCCACTACACTATTCCGTCTCATGATAAGCGACGGAAGTTGTCAACAATTCAGCTCTTTTAAGTAATTGAAGTCGCCGTAGTCTAGTAAGTAGTGTGTTGGCTTTTTAGACGTGAGGTCGATCAAATCGAAGTATTAAAAAATATTTCCTCGGCGACTTCCTCTAAGCAGATTTCCGGCAAAAACTCTGAGAGTAAATTGTAAAATTGCCATGAAAAGTTTCTTAAAAAAGTCTGTCATTCGGAGCCGACTTTAAGCTATACGTCCCGCCACTTACAGGCAATTTTAACACACACAACACAAGACAAGAGAGAACGTAAGTCGTCATCCAGACTGAAGGGTTGTAATGACCAATTATGTGTATAAGAAGGGTTGAAGTGACTGTCAATCCAAGAATATGAAATAAACACACTTAGTTCATATATGATGCCACAGTTGTCCATTTTCTCTGGTCCTAGAATCATCCAGAGATTTGGATGGAGCCACATGGAGTGCTAATGTTAATACTCTACAGATCAAACAAATCGTCTGCATAGTAGAAACCAAAATGATTTCTTCTCTTCCATGATTAGATTGGGGATAGGTAAAGGGAAGTTTTCTCTTTGTACATATTCTGCGGCTTTTTATGATTCGAGTGGTTTTAACGGCGTTGGAGCACACTTTTAGTGATTCCTCCATCCAGGTTATTCCGGATTGTGCTGCAATATTGGAAGCACGCTAATTTTTAATGTATATCTCAATGTACTGTATGAACTCACCAGAGAGTGTGATGGTAGTGCAACGTGTAGTCAGTTGATTCGTTCTGAAGTTTTCTGAAATATCACTATGCTCCGGCGCCCATAAAATTTGATTGGCATACCGCTCTGCCATCTCATTGAGAGCCAAAAAATGTCTTAGAAGTTGTCAGTGTTCTAGCAGTCGTTACCTGGTTATCACAAGATGTACTAATATCCTTCCTAGAGATATTTTTAATTTCAACCAGCCTGTATGACCGATACTTTCGCCTGGAAGACGTTGTAGTGTTCTGCTAGCCTTAATGAGTGAGCTATACTACATCCACCCCTAGTTCCATCTAGTTTCAAACCATTCATGACAATCTGAACAGAGTCGTTTACGAATTGCGTTACACCATTTTCCCAAACCTCGCTATACAGAATGAATATTTTGTAGACGATGTATCTGGAAGTTCCAAATTCCTTTTTGGCTACTCGAGTGGCCAATATATGGTTCGTGCCATTTTTCAGTCGCTTAGAAGAAATGCTCTTACAACATCATTCTATCGGAAAGAGGCAAAGGACTGCCTTCAGGGACAGATTTCCTCTCTATCAGACAAGTTGTGATTCATAAAAATAACCTGGGCCTTTAGCTTATACATCGGGTCAACTGACTTGTTGCAAACTTTGTTACATAATTTAGTTGATAAAAACTTTTCTTCTGAGAATCGATTGACAATTTTTCTTTTCCACTTGGGTTGAAAGTTTCTTTGATTCTATTTAAGAAGCGCAGTGGTATAATCTGAAAATGGCAGCAAGTGCCAATTTTATTTACTCTCAGAGTTTTTGCCACCAAACTCCTGAAAGGAAGTCATACTTCATTTAGCACGAGATGTCTAAGTTGGGGTTTGAACCACATGCTCTCGGGCAAACCAACAACTAATTGAATATGACACCCGGAAAAGGAAGTTAGAATGGATTGGACATACATAACAAGCATAATTGGTCATTACAACCCTTCAGCCAGGATTGCGACCTAGTTTCTCATATCACTCATGTTGTGTGCGTTAATTTTATACATGAGTGGCGGGACCTACAGTATAAAGTAGACTTCAAACGACAGAGTTTTGAGAAACTTTTCATGGCAATTTTATTTGCTCTCAGAATTTTTGCCAGAAATCTGCTGAGAGGAAGTCGCCGCAGAAATATTTTTTCATATTTCGTTCAGTTGGAGATGCCTGACCCGGGGTTTGAACCGAGGCCTCACGTCTCATAAGCCAACAGACTACCTATTAGACCACGGCGACTTCATAGCATAGATAGGACATTCATTGAAATCCAGCAAAGAGGTTTCATAAGAAGAAACAAGAAGTACAGCTCCAAACGGAGTCCGATCAGAGGAAATCATATGAGTGAATCAATGAAGCAGTTTAGTTTCGTAGTAGTTTAGTTCTCTACTAAAACAACGCAAACAATATTTTTATCCACAATATGCCAGCATATTGTATACTTTTTATGGGCACCTCTTTTCTTTTTTTCACTACCAACGAATAGTGCCTCCATCTGTTCCCCTGTCTATCAATACTTGTGTTATTATTGGATTGTTCTGCTTCTAAGCTTTTTTTTTTGGTTTTAGCAATTACCATTAAGTAAATGGTGTGATTTTAATATTTTATTTATTATTCAAATATACAACACCCTTCTCTTATGCCCTCACCCTCCGCTACTCTTTCAATCATCAGACTTTGTAGGAAAATTTCTAAAAGTGTGGAAAAAAGAATTTTTTTTCAAATCAAATTGAAAAACCAAAAAGATATTCAAATCTAATGAGAATAAAAGGAAAAGAAATAAAAGAAATTAAGCAATCAAAATAATCATAATCACTTTTAGTAAAACGAATATGAAAATGAACATTTTTATGCGATACATCGTTTCGGTTTTAAGTGGAATGGCAAGAGGGTTTTAATGGAATTTTTTAGGAAACAAATGTTTTGCGTTTAAAAAATAAGCACATATTGATCATCACTAAAGGCAAGGGCCCTCCATATAAAGGGTGGGCAATTTAGAAGTTTAAATTTAAAAATGCCATGAAACAAAAACAATGTGAAATGTTGTGCCTCACAGTACAATGTGATCTGCTGGCCTCACAGTACCTCATTCGATCGAATCAATTTTCGTACACATTTTCTAGTGTATGGGGTCCTATCTCGGACAAAACCGTCCGTCCTATCTCGAACAAAAACAATGTGAAATGTTGTGCCAATTTTATGTTTTTGTTGTGAAGTACAACTGTTCAGGCTAGAAATGTAATATTTTTTCATTTATATGGCTGCCACTGCTGGCCTCACAGTACCTCATTCGATCGAATCAATTTTCATGCACTTTTTCTAGTGTATGGGGTCCTATCTCGGCAATGGCATCACGAATGTTGGCCTTCAAATGCTCAATTGTCTCTGGTTTGTCGGCATAACACTTTTCTTTAACGGCACTCCACAGAAAATAGCCCAACAGTGTCAAATTGCTTCTTCTTGGTGGCCAATTGACATCAACATTTCGGCTAATTAAACGGCCATTAAACGTTTGTTGCAATAAATCGATTGTGGCATAAGATGTGTGACAAGTTGCACCATCGTGTTGAAATCAAACATCGTTCACATCAATACTATGAATAGCATCACAACGGGCCGCTATGCGTGCTCAAGTGAGCTTTGTGATATCAGAGCTACCACTCCGATCTAAACTATGAAGAGCGGTTCAAAAAAAATCGGTTATCATGGTGCGATATGTCCTCATTTTCAAAAAAAATTTGGGCCAATGAATCTTTCGCTCCACAAGCCGCTACAAACATGCACTCTCAATGGGTGTATTGGCTTCTGTAAGACCATTTGTGAGTTTTCTGAGCCCCAAATACGGCAATTTTGCTTATTAACGTATCCACCACGTTGATAAAGAGATTCATCCGAAAAGATGGGTTTTTTTTTTGGCAAAATCGACATCATCGTGCAATTTCTCGTTAGCCCATCTATCGAATCGAAAACGAAACGAATGGTCATGTGGCTTCAACTCTTGACCCAATTGAACTTTATAAGGCGTCATGCCCAGGTCTTTTCGTAAAATTCAACGTAACCTGGTGCGTGAGATGTTTAATTTTTGAGAACGATGACAAGTTGATGATGATGGATTCTTACGCACACTCTCAGCCACATCTTCTTGCCCGAATAATTCCTAACCTAGGAGGCCCAAAACAGGAGAGGAGGCGATTACTGATGATGGTAGTGACATCGACCGCTATATATGCAGCCCCTATATGGGCCGGGGACATGGATAAGGGGACCTATAGAGCGGGAATAGAAGCGGCCTATAGGAGATCAGCTCTCAGGGTGATTTCTGCCTTCCGCACGGTGTCTACTGATGCAGCGGTGATTGCGGGGATGATGCCCCTGAGGCTAGTAGTGGATGTAGAGAGGAGAAACATGACACAAGGAGGGGAATGATTGAAAGTGTGACGAACTAGGTTAGGTTTAGTAAGTATGCGTTTAGCAAGCCGAGAATAAGTCTTGCGGCGAATCGTGCACATTTGTAGGCCGGGCTACCAATGTCTTTCGAAGATTCCCAACCTTTAGCTCGTAAAGCTATAAAAAAAACATCTTCGATATTTTCGAGTGTACCTGCATGAGCGCGTTCGCGTCTTGGCACATCAACAATGTAACCAGTTTCACGAAGTTTAGCAATAAATTTACGTGTACCAGGCACTGCTGGTTCTTCCCTGTGACCAAATTCTGTACGACATTTTCGTGCAATTCCCAATCATTTTTTTTTTGTTTTGGAAATAAATTTTCAAAACGTTGCTCAAACGTAAATCGATTCATTACGTTCAGTGCAGATATATGTTCCTCTTACTCCTCTAGGGAGCATAAGACCGCAACAAGTTGATTCCAATGAGCTCGATCGTCAGCGCGGTGTTTGACTTCGTTCCACTGTAGACGTAGTTTGGATAATTCGATTGTGATTTGGCGTTTCCAGGTGTGTAATGGTCTATCGATGCGCCTGCTTCCCTGGGGGTTCCAATCTATGGCTTTCCTTGTGATGTCATCTAATGGCTTGCGAAGAGTGTGCCCAAGCCAGCCCCATTTGCGTCTTCTTATTTCCATCTCTATTGGTTGGTGGTTTGTATCTGACCAGAGTTGGGCATTGGATATTATGGAGGGCCAGTAAACACGCATGATTCTACGCAGGCATTTATTAACCAATACCTCAATAGACTGGGAATCTCGGGGTGTCATATTCCACGTTTCGCAAACGTAAAGAAATGTGTATTTGACGTTGGAGTTGAAAATTTTAATTTCGGTGCGTCTCGATAGATAATCTCTCAGTGGAGATAACGGTACTGAATTTTGTGACAGAATAGAGATTCGAAATAACCGGATGGTTCAAATCTAAAGCGATAGATGGCCCACCCGATACATACTTCAACAATTTAAATTAATGGCGTTACAAAAACGAATTTTTTTTTTAAATTTTTTTTAATTAAAATTTAATTTTAATTGAAAACGAAATATAAATGACTGATACAGTCCTGTTATATTTTTTTTCAGTTTTTAAAAATACCTTCATTATTAAAAAAGAATTTTTTTAATCTCCTTAATAAAGTCTCTACTTTAACTACGATCCCTAAACTGTTTTATTTGAAGTGTTAAAGGAATACGTGATTTTATTGAAATCTAAAATATTATCATCTTATTTGTATTACGTTTTTTTTACTCTCAGTTCAGTTGTTTATTTGTTTTAATAACCTTTAGTTGCTGGTGATTATTACTCAACAGAAATATTTGAAAATCCCTTCAGCACAGGAAATACCACAAAATAATATTTTTCAAGTCCATTTTTAACTTGGTGTGATAAATTTTGAACTCATGGATGAAATGCACTTTTTTGTACTGAAAAACAAAAAAATGCAATCAAAACAAATACGTGTAGAAACATAATTTAAAGGAATAAGACGTCAATAAATTGTACTCCATATTAACCTTTGATTATAAATTTACGAGGGTGAGTTAATATGTTCATGTCATTCTGTTCTCACATTTATAATCTCAACGATATTCTTCAGCTCTCTTATAGTCTCTAAATAGCTGATAATAAATATAAGATTCCAACTGATGGGAGCTGGAGAATTACATAAGAGATGTGGTTTGGTTTCCTTTTCTTCATCGTTAAACCAGTCATTTCTCTGAAGTCTCATGCTCTAACTTCAGATCATACAGTGACCTATAAGAATACTATGAGGGTAAATCGTTACGCTTTATGAATTTGCTGAAACTTTATACACAGCCTTTGAGCACAGACTATCTTGTTATTTCAAACAAAACAGCAAACCGCCTTGAATTGATCTCCTATAAATTTACTGGCTCATCCGGCCTATTTGTCCGTTGAAGTCAGCCAAGTGATTATCTCTTGTTTCCAAAACTTGCTCAGTATAAAGAGTTTTGTCTCCAACGATTAAATCATTTCATAAACAAGTCTATTTTCATGAACTTGACAAAGTGGTGTGTAGGTTTTGAAGCTGTGTTTCATTCACAAATTTTCGGGTTTATTGACCCACCCTCGTATATTAAATCAATTAATTAAAATCCTTTGAGTCGCGTGTACATCCTTGTATGCAATTTTTAAAATATTGCAATGAAATATCTTGCTAGGTATGGTCCAAAGACTTAATCTATTCTCTTATAAATTATGCTATGCTACCCTATAGTATCCTAGCAGTCCCAAATTTTCATAATATAAGTAGAAGACGATCCATCTTTAAACCTGCTGAAAGAGTTGTGGAATAAAGTGCAAAAAGTGCAATAAAGAGTGTTTCAAGTACGGAAAGTGCAGATCCAGGCTAATGTGAAAGAGAAAGACGAATACCACATAAAAATATGAGGTTTTCAGGAACAAATCAGGTAATTTCCATTGAGAAGTCCCGGTTTTAGTAGCGAAAGAACAGTGAGAGGTAGACCTCATTTCATTTTATCCTATCATCAAGGAGAGGGAAATAGAAGAGATGGATTCTAAGTCATATACATCTACACTTTGGACGTGATCAGAACCAGCCTGTGGAGTAAATAAGACATTTCAAAAGATATACTTGGCGAAAGCGAAGATGAAGGGAAGCGTTGGCTCTTCTACAAATATGTTTGAATCAATCAAACCTCTTGCTAGATACTTATAGTGGAGAAGCTTCTAGTTTTGCACCAAACTACCGAGGAGGAATCTGATAACAGTAACTAACATTTCGGCCAAGCCGTTTCCAACCCAGTATGGAGATTCTATGGATAGGAAAATAAATTATCAGGATACATATTCATCATCCGTTCGATGTTAATTCTTTTTAGAATGAATCACCTAAGTGCAGCACAATAAATAGTATCTTGAAGTTCGTTAGGGCAACCGGATTATTGTCTTTAAAGGGAAATCCTGTATAGATTGAGAGGAGTAGATTGTCTAATCGCAATACTTTCGTATTTCTAAACAACTACAACAACAACTACCATTATAGCTACTGCACTCAAAGTAATAAATTCATGTGGACACCCTATTGTTATCAGAAACCACTTTCTGCCATAAACTCGACTTGGTTATTGACATATACATACATACGTAATTGATCATTGCAACCCATCAGTCAGGATTACGACCTAGCTTCTCACATCACTTATGTTGTGTGCATTAATTTTATACATGAGTGGTGGGACCGAACGACAGATTCTTGAGACAATTTTTCAGGCCAATTTTATTTACTCTCAGAAAACTGCTGGGAGGCTGTACCAAATAAATATTGTTTTCATAGTCGGTTTTGTTGAAGATGTCTGATCTAGATTTTGAAACGTGGTCCCATGTCTAATAAGCCGACATACTACGTATAAGATAACGGCACCTACAAATATCGAATTATACCCACGATTTTTATTCAATTTTTTTTTTCGAATGCAGATGTGGAAATGAAAGCAAATTACGACACTTAATAAATATGGGGTGCCCTGGTAGTCTAGTGGGTAGTGTGCTAGACTATTAGCGTGGGGGTCGTGGGTTCGATTCTCACCAGAGACTCTGGTCTATGACACTAAACCGAGCATGTGGTCAAAGTTACTCAGCTCGTATATAATTAAAATATAATTTGTAATTGTATTGTAATTAATAAATAAATAAATAAATAATAAATATGCTGGTTCTAGAGAATATCGTATAATTTTTCTATGTTCCAAACATTAAGAGGTGAGGCAACTGAGAACCAATTTTTGTAAAAACTTGTTATTTTAGTTGGTGTTGTAGTTGGCTTGAAGTACAACGTAATATTCCCCCACATATTTTTTGTGAAACAAAATCTTGTGTACGCTCATGGTAGCATCTTATTTTTAATCTTAAAATCGAAATGTTAATGAAACAACACTTAAATAATATTTACTGAAAAAAAAATTAATTTAAAGGAGTTCAATTTAATAATAAAAAGCGATTTTTTTTGGTGCTTAAAAATTTTGACAAGCCAATAACATTTTAATGGAATGAAATTAAAACGAAATTATAATTTTACTTTTGTGTTTTTGGGTTTAATATCTGCCATTTTGTTTTAAAAATAAAATAAAAAAAATTCAATATTTATTGTTAATTTCAACCACAAATCCCCACATGTTGGTTTTTTTTATTAAAAAGAGGAACTTTTTTTTTGTAACACCATCATCATCATCATCATCATCCTGTATTGTGTTTAAAGGCTGTCAATTTGTGGGTCATTGTTTCTTAAAAAATTTTATTTTTGTTTTATTTTTGTTTTTAAATCAATTTTCTTTTTTTTTATTTAATTTTATTAAATCGTGTGTTATTTAAGAATGCAATACTTTACTACGTTTTATTATAAAATTTTCAAAAACATTGATTGAATTTTAAATTCTTTTTATTTTTCAGCTTTTTTTGTTTTTGTTATGTCAAGAATTATTATAAAAATAAATAAATCTTTTAACACAAAAACAATCTATTGTTTAATTAAATTGTTTATGGCTTCTTATATTTTAATATTATTTTATTAAATTTTTTTATTTAATTATTAATTTATTGACAATTGATTTGAATTTTTTTTTATACTTACTTACAGGTTAATAAACAGTATTCAACCACCGATTTGGAGGCATTTATGAAATTGGCTGCCAATTGGCAAAATACAACGAATCACAATTTATTAGAGGGTGTCGACATAAAAGGCGGTAAGTACAATGGCGACATTTTACAGATTTAAACGATATCCTACAACAATGCAAAGATAATCTTAAGTCTAGACTCTAGGAAAAAAAGCAAACAAATGTATAAGCATTCTTTAAAGAAATATCTTGAAAGGGAACCGCAAAACAAAATATCAGTTGAATTACATACATATGTACAAATAGGTTAGGTCAGATTGAGTTTGAAGCATAGTTCATACATACATACATACATAATTGGTCATTACAACCCTTCTGTCAGGATTACGACCTAGTTTCTCACACCACTTATGTTGTGTGTGTTAATTTGTATACATGAGTGTTGGGACTTACAGTTTCAAGTCGAATTCGAACGACAGATTTTTGAGAAACTTTTCATGGCAATTTTATTTACTCTCAGAGTTCTTGCCAGAAATCTGCTGAGAGGAAGTCGCCGTAGAAATACTTTTTGTATTTTATTTTGATGTATGGCCTGGGGCTCGATCCCTGGCTTTTCGTCTAAT
Organism: Sarcophaga subvicina; assembly: GCA_936449025.2. Lineage (NCBI taxonomy): Eukaryota > Metazoa > Arthropoda > Insecta > Diptera > Sarcophagidae > Sarcophaga > Sarcophaga subvicina. The sequence goes on from OW388084.2 coordinate 31,460,100, forward strand.
AAGCCAACACACTACCTACTAGACTACTAGTTAACTTGACTAAAATTATGTACCCGGTAGTAGTGCTTAGGTTCAAGCCACAGGCTGGGCATCTCCAACAAAACTAAATACGAAAATATATTTCTTCGGCGACTTGCTCTCAGCAAATTTCTCGAAAAAAAAAACTCTGATAATAAATAAAATTGCCATGAAAAAGTTTCTCAAAAATCTGTCGTTCGGAGTCGACTTTAAACTGTAGGCCCCGCGACTCATGTATAAAATTAACACACACAACATAAGTGGTGTGAGAAACTAGGTCGTAATACTGACTGAAGGATTATAATGACCAATTATGTATGCATGTGTGTATGTATATATCGGGTCTGACATGGATATTATTGGTATATTCCCTGCTGAAAATATCGCTTCTAATAGAGAAAGTGTGGTGAATAATTCCAAATTTGCTTTCCTAGTTAAATTGGAATTTATCTTCACATTCTTAAAAAGATCGACTGGTGCAACTAACCTAGAGATCTTGACTTAAATTGGGTTGTATTTCGTATATAATGGCTACTTTCAAGTATATAATAAAATCATAGTCAATAAGGGATGGGCAAAACACCATTAAAATTCCTAAACCTAACAAAACCCCCGGACAACGATAACATAATCGCAGAGATGTTAATATGTAACGTCAGCAAGATTGTGTCACTTATTTGAGAAAGGAGCAGATTTTTTTTCTCTTGTGATATATACAGCTGCGTGCAACTAATTAAGGACACGAAGCTTACATGTGAGCTTGAAGCCAAAAATACGAATTATTGTATGATATTGTCAAAATTTGGCCAAGTTTAGTTAATTTAACTGTTAGTCGTAGAAAATAACTACTTATTGTGTCAAATAAATTATTATTTATAAAGCTGTGAGCCATTTTTTTAAAGAATATTGATTTCATTCGTGCATATAATTAAGGACACACCGTAAACTTTATGAAAAACATTTACTTATGAGAAAAAAAATGAATATTTTGTTGCAAAACCATTGTTGTCGATAACAGCTTGACATTTCCGAGGCATCGAGGCAACAAGACTTTCATATACACTGGTTGGAATGGCCTCCCAAGCTTTCTTTGTTTCGGCGAACAGATCATCAAAATTGCTTATTTTTACTGAGGTTACTTTGGTTTTTACAACTTGCCATAAGCGGTGCAATATTTCAGAAAAAATTCGACAGCTGAAAAGCTGCCTCGTAAACAAAGAAGCCAAATTACGACAGTTCGTGAAGATGCACTGATTGTCCATGAGTCGAAAAAAAATTCGCATAAATCAGCAAATGAAATTGGGATAGCAGTCTTTGGTGAAAATGGAGCAAAACCATCTGTAGAATCAGTAAAACGTCGATTGCGAGCAGCTGGGCTCTTTGGAAGAATTTCCCGAATGAAACCATTTTTGTCTGAGCGTAACCAGAAGAAGCGAATAGAGTTCGCAAAAAATACCGCCATTGGACCGCTGTGGAATGAAAAAGAGTGTTATTTTCGGACGAAATAAAAATTAATAGAGTCTCTCCCGATGGAAAAAAATATGTTCGCCAGCCAAAGTTAAAAGAATTTGATCCAAGATACACCCGGGCCACTTTAAAGCATGGATGAGGTTATATTATGCTTTGGGGTGCTATGTCGTCACGCGGTGTTGGGCCGCTGCACAAAATTGACGGAAACATGGAGAAGTTCCAATATGTAAGAATCCTAAGCGATGCAATGATGCCGTATGCTGACGAGAATATGCCAGTAACATGGACATTTCAACAAGATAAGGACTCGAAGCATACGGCTCATCACATCAAACAATGGTTTTTAAACAATTCGGTCGCTGTACTTGATTGGCTTTCATGCAGTCCAGATCTCAATCCGATTGAGAATTTATGACAAGTTGTAAAAACCAAAGTAACCTCAGTAAAAATAAGCAATTTTGATGATCTGTTCGCCGAAACAAAGAAAGCTTGGGAGGCCATTCCAACCAGTGTATATGAAAGTCTTGTTGCCTCGATGCCTCGGAAATGTCAAGCTGTTATCGACAACAATGGTTTTGCAACAAAATATTCATTTTTTTTCTCATAAGTAAATGTTTTTCATAAAGTTTACGGTGTGTCCTTAATTATATGCACGAATGAAATCAATATTCTTTAAAAAAATGGCTCACAGCTTTATAAATAATAATTTATTTGACACAATAAGTAGTTATTTTCTACGACTAACAGTTAAATTAACTAAACTTGGCCAAATTTTGACAATATCATACAATAATTCGTATTTTTGGCTTCAAGCTCACATGTAAGCTTCGTGTCCTTAATTAGTTGCACGCAGCTGTATCAGTTAAGATTACAACATAGCTTCTCAACCCACTTGTGTTGTGTGTGTTAATTTTTATACACGTGTGGCGGGACCTACTACAGCTTAAAGTCCACTCCTTACGACAGTTTTCTGTGAAACTTTCCAATGCAATTTTTTTTTCTCTCAAAAAGTTTTTACCAAAAATATGTTGGGAGGAAGTCGCCGTGGAAACATGTTTTCATATTTCGTTTTTGTTGGCGATATCTCTCAGGTCAGACAGAACCGTGGCCTCACGTCTAATAACCTACTAGACTACGGCGATTACGATATGATGTCAATAGATATGTCTGTAAATTCATCAGATCCGATCTTATAGTATTTTCAGCGAGGTATGTATATTTGATAAGAGGAATTTTCCGATATTTTTTTATAAACATACATACATAATTGGTCATTACAACCCTTCAGTCAGGATTACGACCTAGTTTCTTTTTTTTATAAATCTATGATTAAAAGTGGTTCATATGTCGTTTAGTTAATTGTAAGATCCAAATCCAACAGTATCTAAGACTTTGACCATAACTTCGATGTATTCAAGCTTTCCTGGCGTTTAGTTTCCCTTCTTCGGGCATAAAGATAATCCAGTAAACGTAAGCAAGTTCTGACGGACTGTTCTGTAAAGATCAGAAGTTCGGAACTTATGAAAACTTTGAACTGTCTATGGTTAGAGGACGTGTACCTGTCAGTCAAGACAGGTACAGTACCCGGAGGTCAGATTGACCCATTGTACATTGAATGCAATGTTCTGAGGTCAATATATTTCATGTCTCAGGGTCCCGCAAGAACTAGAACATGAGTTTGCCACAGGCACAGGGAAGTACGTCTGCGATAAAGGTACTGAATTACTGCAACCAAACGATCAATTGTACTGACCTCAACTTTTTTATACAGGGTTTCACTAAAATGGGTCTCTCAATTCTATTGGCAGACGACTGTAAGGTTTCAAGTTTGTGTTCTGATGACTTCATCTCATTACAGAATCTACACATTTCTCTGGAATAATGATCCCTTGCGCTCCTCTGTAAGAAGGCCGGACCAAGTCCACGGTCACTAGTCTAAGATCTAATTACATTTTGAATATTGTCGACAAAACCATTCGATGGTGATTTGTCTCTGAAGGCCTTTTTGTATTGTCGCAGAAAGTGCTTTTCTACACCAGAATGTGCTTATTACACCAGAGCCTGTGGCTTAGACATCTCGAGCAAAACGAAACATAGAAAATATTTCACTCGGCGTCTTTCCCTCAGCAGTCTTCTAGTAGTGTAGCAGTCTTCTAGTAGGTAGTGTGTTGGCTTATTAGACATGAGACTGCGGTTTAAACCCCAGGTCTCAGACATCCCCAACAAAACGAAGTATGAAAAAATATTTCTTCAGCGACTTCCCCTCAACAGATTTCTGGCAAAAACTCTGACAAAAACAAAACTGCCATGAAGTTTTTTAAATCTGTCGTACACTAAACTGTAGATCCCGCTACTAATGGATAAAATTATCACACACAACATGGGTGGTGAGAGAAGCTAGGTTGTAAACCTGACCAAAGGGTTGTAATGACCAATTAAGTAAGTAAGAAGAATTAGGTTTGATCAGCAGTCTTGGTTTAGGAATATAAGATAACTCATTTGCAATGGAAACAATACAGAGGTATTTGAAGTGTAGGTCTTGAATAGTCAAATGCAGGTTGTATATGCAAATGCTCGTGAGGTTATGGGATTTTGACATAACATGTCATTAAATAGGCGGCCATTTTTAAACAGAAAGAAGTGAACACGTATTCCATTGAGAGAAGCTTAAAAATTTGAATTTTTTTTTTAAGAATTAACAAGAGACTTACATCAAATATCCTTTTATTTAAAGAAGATCCATGTTTTAATAAATGGTTTGCTTTTTCTTTTGCAGAAATGCAACAATACCTGAATAGCCCTGCGATGAATATGTATAAAAAACGTGAACGTACCCAAAACTGGAATCATCAAGAGAAGAAATTCTTACTCGATTTGTGTCGCAAAGATATGCGAATTATTGAAAACAAACGATTAGATGCTGGTCTAACAGCGGTCAAGAATAAAGCGTGGAAAATTATTCATCAGAAATTCTCCAATCAATTTGGCACGGATCGAACGTGCAATCGTTTAAAAGAACAATGGCGACGCATGAAAGGTGAGTTTCAAAACCCCGAAAATTTTCATTGCAAACGTTTTAATTTCTTTTAAATTTTTTTCTTTTTGTGGAACAGCCTGCACTCGTAATGAAATATTGGATTACAATAATCGTTTGACCCGTTTTGGACCGGAAGTGGCCGATCGTAAGAAGCCTTCACCGTTTACTTTCGAGGTATGGGAGTTTATGCAAGAAGCCAAAAAGGCCTGTAAATCGGAAGCCTTAGATGGCATTGATTATTCAAAGATACCCTTAGCCTTGGAAGAGGATTTCGTGTTTAGGGAAGAGGATCACAATAATGAAGATGAACATGATATGGATGAGTAAGTTTTTGATTTGTTTGTTTAAGTTTTTTTTTAACTTTTTTAATGTTTTTCCGTGTGTGTGTGTGTTTGTGTTCTTTTCCAAAGTAGCAGCCGTACACCACCACAGGATTTATGTGATGTGGACATTAAAGAGGAGACGAATGAACCTTTAAATGACAATTATTTGGAGAATGATAAACACAACAATTTTTCTTCGCCTTCACATCGAGCAGCAGCTGCCATGAACCATGAATTGGATCGCGCTAGTATGCATAGCCCTACAAATCTATCGACTAACGATGATAATAATGCTGCGCCTAGTAGTGCTAATTCAGCGTCATTTTTGCCTCAGGGAGGCAGTGATATAACCGGGTTTCAGCCTAGTTTTAATGTGAATAATTTATCGGCCACTTTGGAAGCTTTAAATGCCCTGCGTAGCGGACAATTTCCTACGGCAGCTGCTGCGGCGGCTGCAGCCTTACAAAATAATTTTGCAGCTGCCCAACAACAACAACAGCAGCAGCAACAACAACACCAACAACAACAGCAGCAGCAGCAACATCATCAACAACAACAACTGCATGCAGATACAGATGACCAAACACCGCCTGTCAAAAGACCACGCACATCGTCCCTTTCGAATGGCAATGCAGGCGTTTGTTTAGCTGAAGACTTGGATTTACCCGAAAATCTCAATAACAATTCAAACACTTGCCTAAACTCATCCAATTCCCTTACCTCTTTGCATACAAAAACCCCCGGTTTCGATAGCTCACCAGAACTGAGAGCCTTTATGGAAATGCAAAACAAAGAGCATATAATGCGCATGCGCATACTCGAAGTGCAATTACAGGCGGCCAAATATAGTCGTGATTTAGTGGAAATCAATAAAACACTGGCCTTGCAAAAGCTACAGGAATATGCCAGTAAACGTTTAGGAACAACATAAAAACAATATTCTTGTCTTTTTAAGCATTCTTTTAATTATTTTGTTTTTTTTTTTAATAAATATTTTTAATAAATTGAATTTAGTTTTACTTAATATTCTAAACAAAAACAAAACACGAAATTGTTATTTTATTTAAGGCAGTTAAAGTTTAATTTTTTTTTGTGGAAAAAAAATAAAAAGAGCTGCGCTCGTTTCAATATCAAGAAATTTTTACCCGGAAAAAAATAATTTTTAAACAAAAGTTAGTTTTAATTTTAACTAAATGAGAATAAAAACAATATCGTTTAAATGCTTAATTTGAGATTTAGAAAAGAAAAAACAAAAGCACATTCCCTTGCAAAAAAAAAATAAATTGAAAAGAATTTCAAGAAAAAAAATTAAAAAATAAATTTAAAAACAAAAACATGTGCCAATACAGTATTTCAGATTCTATGAAAATATATGTAAAAACAATTGTAAACAGTTATTTTTTATTATATAAAAAAAAATAAAATTGTTTTACAATTAAAATAAAAAATAAAAAAAAACACGGGGGTAAAAAGGTCCTTCGTTTAACTTGTTATATAAAAAAATTAAAATTAAATTTTAAGTAAAAAATAATAAAATAAAATTAAATTTACGAAATACTACCTCACATTGTTTAAGTAGCCATATGAATAATAAATTATTAATAAGGTAATTAAATAAAAAAATGAAAAAAAAAATATTAAAAAATCATTTAAAACTAAATGAGTTTAGTTTTTAATTTAAAACCAAGAAGAAATACTTAAAAGAAGAACAATTATTATTAACAGCATTATAAAGAGTTCATACATATAATTTCAATTGATACAATAAGTAACGAATTTACTTTAAAAAACAAACTCTTTTTTTTTAATAAAATAAATAAATAAAAAAATAAATATATTTTAATAGTACCTTATTATTATGTTTTATTTTTTAATTAAATTTTTTTGTAAGAGTTATAGCATAAGTACTTATATTTTTGTTTCGTTTAAGTTATGTTTTTTGTTTCGTGTTAATTTTATTTTATTTTTTTTTTGTTTAACAAATGCCATATTTGCTTGTTTTTTTTTAATCATTTTGATTTACAGCAAAATATATAATTAATTTTTTTTATAAATATATGTCCGTATATGTAGTAAGGCATCCCTTTTTTTAAAAAATAAATTTAATTTCATAGACTGTAAACCATTTCTTATAAGCAAAAAATAAACAGAATCATTTTTAAATAATTTCTTAAATTTCAATAAATTTTGTTAATTTTTTTTTATTATTTAGTCATCTGCCTCCCTCATTTAATGTAGCATATGTAATACACTTTATATTTTATTTTTAAATGTATTTCTGTTTTATAAATAAAAGAAAAGAAAAAAAAACAATTTGACTTAGGGCTTCAAAGTGTAAAATAATTTTTTTATTTTGTTTTTAATCTTAGTTTTCCTTTAAATCTTTAAAAGTAAAACAGGAAAAACATTTAAAAAATATTCTTTTTTTCCATATGTAGCATGTAGTTATAGTTTTGTTTAATTAAAATAATTTAATTTTAAATAAATAAAAAAATAAACATGTAAACTTTACTTTTTTAAACAACGCCCTGCAAACATTTTTAAGAAAAGAGAACAAAAAATAAAGAAAAAAAAATTAAAATTTATAAAAAAGAAAAAAACAATATGTTTTGCTTTCTCCAAAGTTAGGGGAGAGTTGGTTTGAACCAAGCTTCTATCAAATATTGGGTGTTTGGTCACGTTCGGCTACAAATTGTCGGCAGATTGGGTTAATATATCGACATTAATGAAAATATCTTTAAATTTAAATAAAACAAAGTGTGTGTGAAATATCACCGATATTTCTTATTCGTTTGATATACCGACCTTAGCTATGCGAGCTAAAGGCTGGGAATCTTCAAAAGACGTTGGTAGCCCGGTCTACACAATGTGCACGATTCGCCGCAAGTGTTACTCTCGGCTTGCTAAACGCATACGTACTAAAGCAAACCTAGTTCGTCACACTTCCATTAAGCCGCCCCCCCGCCCCTGGACCACAATCAAGTATTACATCGGGGAAGGTAAAGATTCAGCGAGTGCTGCTATCCATTTCTGCTCTCTCTATTATCCTCTGTTGTACTAGAACTTCCTTGGCGAATAAACATACCGCGTTGCAGTTTTATACAGGTTAACCACGTTATCGGGAGTCACCTGGGATCCGATCGTCCTCTCCAGGAAATTTCGTCGGTGTTCGTAGTGCGGGCAAGTGAAGAATATACGCTCCGCTGTTTCGTCTGTATTTAGACATGATGGACACGCTTCATCCACGTCATGCCCATACTTGTAGAGGTATGTCCTATAGCAAACGTGGCCCGTTAAGAACTGTGTAAGGTAAAAATTCACCTGGCAGGTGCTTCCTTCTAGTCCATTCTTCTATATTTGGTATTAATCTGTAGGTCCATCTTCCCTTTGTGGAAGAAGTCCACTCGTGCTGCCACCTATTCATTGCATCATCATTCACTTGGTCAGGGTGCACTAGCCCCGTTGTCCTACATGTTAAACGTTTTCTCCTCTCTACTACTACTAACCTTCGTAGCGGCATCATCCCCGCTATCACCAAGGCTGCATCCGTAGATACTGTGCGGAAGGCAGAAATTACTAGGAGGGCAGATCTCCTATTCTATATGTCTTCTTATCAGCAATCGATTTAACCACTCTCATCAGCAATTGCCTCTTCTCCTGTCTCGGACCTCCCAAGTTAGGCATTATGATTATGATATACCGACCTATTGATGTCATTATGTGTGGGATACAACATCGTTCAAATGTCTGCCGCAGCTTCTTTGGGTAGAATGCATCCGAAATGTTTAATTTTCCAAGAATCTTGCAGATAAATCATATTTGCGGCGTATTCGCACATACATATATACCTGCGTCTTAAGAAAACTCTATAAGCCTAAGTGGGTCGGATCGCATGATCTCGGTGGCTAGTTTACATCTCCTCCACTTGGGATGACCCTGACATGAATTGTATAGTGCCATCCTGTTGAAGCTACATGCCATTGATGTTCTAGTCATACAATTCAACCCACAGGACCTCACTGTTGACAGTGATGGTCTGACGAACGTCGTTCTGAAAGCCATTTGCACTGATGATGCCGCCAGCTCAAATTCCATATCAATTAGTGACTTTTTCGGGATGCATTTGATGCTGTTGGTTCTTATGTAGATGCGTATTCGACAATTTCGTGTGATCACGTACTAATTTATTTAGAATTAGGCTTATCGTTGAACATAATTTTTCGATGAAAAGTTATGATCAGTTGCCACATGCTCCAGACACCATTTAGTGAACACTCGCTTTCGTCTGGGGTTGACGGTGCTAATTTTGCAACACAGACTGATTAAATGACAACAAATTTGTCAAAGTTCGGTAGTTCTTGTTAGAAGATGAAATGAAGCGTAATTCGTTTGGGTCCCAACAAAGATCATATGTACGTTGCGCTCCTGCTTAAAGTCAATTGGCGTACGTCCTTCAATTTTTTTTTATCAAAATTTTTCCAAAATGATTCCATTCAAAGACAATTTCTCTTGAATTCCAATATTCTGTCCGATGTACATAACTCTGATAGGGTCCCATAATATCAAATGCAAACCATAGGGTTTTCTAATAGACTATTTGAACCATCATGTGATTATAGTGATCGAAGGCTGAAGATGGATTATATGCAGAAGCTGGCAGACGTTTTTAAATTAGAATAAAATTAGAACCTTTCCAACGGCGTTCCGTTGAATTTAAGTCCATTGCATATGGCATTGGAGATAGAGTCAAACATAACATGTCTAGCGTACACTCGAGAAATCAATGATAGATAGAGGCGGTGGCTCGTTCTAAGCCAAATTGGTTTGAGGCAATCAAAGCTTTTCTTCGATAATTACAATAGGAGATCAGACTATGCAAACCGACCTAATCTTAGTAACTGGCTTTACTGACCGGGCACTGTAGGCTCAAAGAGTATGTGTTAGCCTCAAGCCCTATAAATAGATTCTGTGATGAGGAAAATGTATCTTCGGGACACATGCTTGAGACCTGTGTGGTGTTACTAAATCCCAGAAGGAAATACCTAAGTGCGACGCTTGAAGTTTGCCAGGCCTAGAATTTGAAAACACCTTGAGTATGGTTTAATATATGGATAATTTTATCACATTGCAATGGCACCTCTAAAATCGCCGTAGGCTAGTAGGTGGACGTGAGGCCTCGGTTCAAACCCCGGGTCAGACATCTCTAATAAAACGAAATATGAACAAATATTTCTTCGGCAACTTCCTCTCAGCAGATTTCTGGCAAAAATTGTGAGAGTAAATAAAAAAATTATCATGAAAAGTTCTCAAAAATTGTGTCGTTCGGAGTCGACTTTAAACAGTACGTTGCGCCATTAAAAAATTATTACACACAACCAAAGTGGTGTGAGAAGCTACGTGATAATCTTGACTGTATGTGTGTTATGTATAACAATCTCTACACGGCAATAATAACACAACCCTGCATTGGTTTTGCAAATAAGATGGCTCCAGGTGTTCCCGAAGGCATTTAGCGCGCTAAACACGAATTTGGGTTCAAAAAATTGTTACTCAGGGCTTTTTGGGGTCGCTGATTACAGGTCTTCATTCAGATTTAAAAAATTCAAAGTGGCGGATACAATATGGCGGTCAATCTGATTAATTTTTATAAACCTCGACCGCCATATTGGATATGTAATCAGCGACCTCAATCTTAGTAACCCTTGAGTAACAATTTTCAAGTAAATCTGATTCATTTTTAAGGACCTCTGTAATGTGTTTCTTTTTCTCTTGCACCCCTTGACATAAACCCACACCCTACTTTAAGGGTGCATGCAAACAATTTTGCTTTGGGCTCATTTCAATTGTCAATTTCTGACAATAGCGATGGTTCTAGCACGTCAGTGTTTTGCTCTACAAGGTTTCAAAAATGGCCAAAAACGCTATTTTTAGGGTGGTTCAACCCCCTTTTTCTCGTGATGTAAAGTTTTTGAACCCAGATTCGTGTTCAGCGCGCAAATTGCCTTCGGAAACACCTGGAGCCATCTTATTTGCACAAAAAAGTCCAAATTTGCAGGGCTGTGTGATAAAAACAATACGTTCCTTTGCCGAAAACCAAATGTCATTGACGTAGCAGTTTATGCAGATCCGAGAATGATTCCAAATATTCAGCCAGAATAGTAAAATCATGCTTTTAGGAAACTCAAGTACACTTAATGGAGTTGCATACTCAATTTACGGGGGCTTAGACCACTTCGAGAATTTCTGGGTTAAACTTAAGAATAAAATGACTTCTTTAGGACTACTCGTTGAGTTAGGAAGGAGTATAACAGTTAGGAAGCTTGGGAGGTTTGTTGCAATCGAATATTAAATGGTAATGGTTGCTGGCAACCCAAATCATGTTGCCTTATTAAATTTATAATAAATTTACGTTGTTAAGTTTTATTTATTGGAACCAAACATGAAGAAATAAAATTGTTTGAAGCATTAAGACCAAATGAAAAAGTCTTCAGTGCCGGAGGGGAGTCGTCTACTTCTTTTTTAGTTTTTCATTTGTTTCTTTAATATCATTTAACATTTTACTGGTTTTATCCAATCGACCTTGCAATTTTATCTGCTGATTCTCTAAACGCCCCATGTATTTGCGAAGTTTCCGAATTTGTTCATTTTGCTATTCAAAAGAAAAAGTGGGGGAATATACAGTTAGGTGGATAAAAATTTTAAATGCCATAACCCCTGTACCTTTTTTAAGAAATAGCGATTTTCTTCAGACAGGCCTTTTTCTCTAAAAGTTTTTCCCGTAGCAAATGGATTTTTTGATCGAAATGTAAACTTGTATCGTGCAATTAAATTGAGTCCCTTAAAGTTTCGCAAAGGATAGGCATGTGTTAACATTTTCAAATTTCGATTTTATTCTTTACGAATAATTTTGATTTCGAATTTTTTTTGATTTGATTTGATTTTTTTTGTTTCTATTTACAAAAAAATAATTGACAACAGGAAAGTAGACAAACACCTGCCTTAATACAATATTGTTTTCTTTTTATTAGAATTATAGAGGGGGTGTTAAAGAAAAATATAAAAATAAAAAAAAGTATCGTGTTGTCCTTAATTTATTCTACTTTCCTAATAAAGCAGCGTATCTTTTGAAACCTACAATGTCTGCTAAAAATAATTTTATGGTAGTGAGTAGCTGAAGTCGCCGTAGTCTAGTAGGTAGTGTGTTGGCTTATTAGACGTAAAGCTAGGGTTCGAGCCCCAGGCCAGACATTTAAACAAAATACAAAAAAAGTATTTCATCGGCGACTTCCTCTCAGCAGATTTCTGGCAAAAACTCTCTGAGAGTAACTAAAAATTGCCATGAAAAGTTTTTCAAAAATCTGTCGTTCGGAGTCGACTTTAAACTGTAGGGCCCGCTACTCATGTACAAAATTAACACACACAACATAAGTGGTGTGAGAAACTAAGTCGTAATCCTGACACTTCAGTCCAATGACCAATGACGAATTATGTATGTATGTGTGAGTAGCTGAAATAGTTATGATAGATAATTCTCCTTGAATATATGAAATATGCAATCCCTTGCTCTACAGTCCCATATTCGAAACCCCAAATTCAGTCTGATTCACTAAAGAATTATTCTGGTAAACGGTTGGACACAGTAGAGTAATCCCTACGCTTGCTGGTGAACACTCACTGCTCCACAGCTTCAAAATAAGGAATGCTTCGGAAACCACCAGAAACTTGGTTAAGGAAGTGATTAAAAGCATTTCTGCCTTTAATACCGGCTTGACTATCAGAAAAGATTGGCATACGGGTGAAAGAAGCACCGTTGATGAGGATCAATTCAGCAGCCTGGTAAATGCTCATCAATTCCGCATGAAATACGCTACAGTGATCCAGCCAGCCAAAGGGAAATGTTCAGATTGAGTTTCCCAGAGTGTACACCGCTACCAACCTGGAATCGAGTCTGGAGCCATCAGTGTACACATCCCGGGATTTCGGGGAGATAATGTTAGAGACCCAGTAGTCCCTGCTCAGAGGCAGAAAATTAAAACTACTGTCCAAATAATATTCCGTAGGGGGATAATTGATATTCGATAGGGCTCTGGAGTTAACCCACAAAATATAGGAATGCCCAGAAGGAATGACATGCCAGTGAGTTCAGACATTCAGTTTATACGCGCCGAGTTTGGCCGTTTATTTAGCAAGAAGCGCCATGGGAAGTCACTAATCATTGTGAACAAGGCTTTTGTAGGTGGAATATATAGATGGTGGAATATATAGATGGTGAGATGCTCTTCGCCGAAATGAGGTGTATTGTATCACCCCACCTTGTCGAAATTTACAATGTTTGCCTAACCTACGTGTACATACCTAAAACTCGGCAGATTACAAGGTTTTTTTTTTTTACAACGGTTTTTAGTCCGACGTAATCTCCTTTTTGCTTAAAAACAACGAAGCGAATTGTCGTTACTATTATTGAAGAGTAAAATGTCTGATCAGTGTAGACAGCTCCACACGAAGTCATCCATCACAGAAAGAGCGGTCCCTAGAGGAACAAATATATTCTCTTGCAGTATGTATTGACTCGGAGGGTGACTCCAATAGTGTTCAAACCACTACAACAATTCAAAACAATTTGAACGAGTTTCAGTTGTTAGGGCCAGTGATAGATTGGATTGCCCATATGCTAAGGAATACATTCATATTTTGCTATAAGGGACAATGTAGTCGCCGTAGTCTAGTAGGTAGTGTGCTGGCTTAGCGGACCTGAGGCCAAGGTTCAAGTCACATGTTAGACGGTTTGTTGATAACATCAATGTCTTGAGATGAAGGAGAAATGCAGGTTAGGTTAGGTTAGAGGACGTGTACTTTTCAATTAAGACAAGTACAGTACCCGAAGGTCGAATTGACCCATTGTACAACGTCCTAGTTTCTCACACCACTTATGTTGTGTGTGTTAATTTTATACATGAGTGGTGGGGCCTACAGTTTAAAGTCGACTCCGAACGACAGATTTTTGAGAAACTTTTTAATGGCAATTTCATTTACTCTCAGAGTTTTTGCCAGAAATCTGCTGAGAGGAAGTCGCCGAAGATGGGAGATGTTTCAAAGAGGGGAGATGTTTCAAAGAAATTTGGCAACCCTATCATTGTAGAACTTATGACAGTAGGTCAACCACCTGTTCTATTGGAAAGACTTTTAAACTGAGAGAAGGGCAGAAATGAAAAGAAATTTAAAAAAATTAAATCACCCAGTGAATGCAAGCAAGTACTCTGTAAATGGGGGATTTCAAAAGTCAGAGTTCTTCAATGTGTGTTAATTTCTTTCTCTACATTTTATTAAGAAATTCAATTGCCACCAAAAAAATTTATTAAACTTTCCAAACATATCCTTTTTCTTAATTATTCGTTTGCCTGATCATTAAAACATAAGAAATACAGTGGCTCACAGCTTTTTTCGTACAATCGTTGATAGCAAATTTGTCTCTTTATTTTTAATAAGTATGAAATAACAACAAATCTATGAAATCTAATTTAAAATTAAAAAATAATACGAATCGAATTTAGTATTGATAATGGGCTAGACGAAATAAACTGTATGCCACTACTGTATGAGCACAATACGAACATAGGAAAAAAAAATTGTGAACTGCAGGCCAAGGTGAATGCTACTTTTCCAAGTTATCTGTGATACATTTCATATCATTTACTTCCATCTATTCTCTTTGTCTTTTTTCTTTTGTTTTGCTTCTTCCGCGGCTTTTTCTGCTGCTTCGGCTTCTTCGTCTTGGATTTCTTGTAACAATCGAGAGGTTTCATCCAAATCAAGTTGTAACTTTCTTTGACTCTGTTCTATGCGCTTCACATACTCTTGAAGATTTTTAACTTGTTCTGCATGCTGTTGGAAATAGAAAATAAAAAAATAAAAACACAGTAAAAGAGTGTCACTTGGGGACCTCGCACACAAACCTCTTTAATGAAATAGCGATTTTCCTCAGCTTTTTGCTTCTCTTTAAATGTATCCTTTCCCGGTTTTTCTGGTCTTCTTGGACCTTTTGGTCTAAAGTAAAATGAATTCTTTAATACATTTGGACTCTACTGAATAACTTTTTTTTTTGAGGGGAATTCTGTGAATATAAACGTACCTTGGATAAAATCTTTTACACAAAATGAGTTCGCGAAAGCGGGGCAAATTTAAAATACTTTTTAACATTTTTAATTTTGTTTTAATTTTTTTCTTTTTTTGAATTTTTTTTAATCATTAACTCGTATAATTTTCGTTTTTATTTAGGAAAATAATAAATGAGAGATAAAGAAAGAAAAAAAAAAACTAGGGCTCCCAAGTACATAGTATTCCAAAAAGAAAGCAGGTTTTTAATTAAAAATAAAAAGGGTGTTTAAGGAAATTTTGAAAATAAAACGTATTTTTTTTCAGCAGATGTTAAGAACACTTTTTCTGATCAAATATAGTAACGAAGGCTACGCTTGAATGTGGATCAAAGGTCCCTATCATCGCATTCGCTATTGTGCCATTTGTTTTAATGTAAAGCAAGTTGTGCTGAATTTGCCACGGATTCCAAATAAAGTTTCTGGCCTAAGTTATCAGTCTTTCGCCAACAGGCTATATATTTTGCCTTTACACGTTCATAGCTAAATTCACTAAGGCAAAAGCAGACATCTTTCCCGAACCTCAAAACTATGCAGCGACAACATATAAAGGGTGTTTTTTATAGAGGTATAGAACTTTAAGGTGCAATAAAACAACGATGGATTATTCGATTGACATGAATTTTATTTATCCGAAAGATAATCTTGTGTCATTACATTTTAAATATGATTTTTGGCATCTGACCGCCACGGCTGGCGCGGATGTAGTCCAATCTGGACGTCCAATTTTCGATGTATTTTTCGAACATTTGTGGCATATCGGCAATAATACGGCGAATGTTGTCTTCCAAAGTGTCCAGCGTTTGTGGCTTTACCGCATAGACCAATGACTTTACATAGCCCCACAGAAAGTAGTCTAGCGGTGTTAAATCACAAGATCTTGGAGGCCAGTTGACAGGTCCAAAACGTGAAATTAGGCGGTCACCAAACTTGTCTTTCAATAAATCTATTGTGGCACGAGCTGTGTGACACGTTGCGCCGTCTTGTTGAAACCACATATCCTTGACATCATGGTTATTCAATTCAGGAATGAAAAAGTTAGTAATCATGGCTCTATACCGATCACCATTGACTGTAACGTTCTGGCCACCATCGTTTTTGAAAAAGTACGGACCAATGATTCCACCAGCCCTTAAAGCGCACCAAACAGTCAGTTTTTCTGGATGTAACGATGTTTCCACATACACTTGAGGATTACCTTCACTCCAAATGCGGCAGTTTTGTTTGTTGACGTAGCCATTCAACCAGAAGTGCGCTACATCGCTAAAAAAATTCGCTTATGAAAATCGGGAACAACGGTAATCTCGTTTTGGGCCCATTCGACGAATCTACGCCTTACTTGATGATCGTTTGGCTTCAAATCTTGCACGAGTTGGATTTTGTAAGCGCGCAAACCAAGATCCTTCCGCAAAATCTTCCATTAAGTGGATGGACACAGATCCAATTCCTGTGGTCGATGGCGGATGGACTCATTCGGGTCTTCCTCAATGCTACGCTCTACAGCAGCAATTGCTTCTTCTGTACGCACCGAGTTATCAATAAGAGTAAACGTGGTGCGAAAACGTTCCATGTTTAATCGAATTAACTGCTCTGATGGACGATTTTGTCGACGATAAAATGGACGTAGTGCGCGATACGTTTCCCGCACAGAACCATTATTTTCGAAATAAAATTGCACTATTTGCAAGCGTTGTTCAGGCTATTCATGATGAATTGCCAAACCAAACTGAGAATAAATCACTTGACAGCTGTTAAATCGGTCGCCATCTTGAAAAGTAATGCCAACTTAAAGTTCTATACCTCTATAAAAAACACCCTTTATAACAGAATTGGTCATTAGAACCCTACAGTCAAGATTGTGACAACACGCAATTTTATACATAAGTGGCGGAACCGGACCTACAATTTATAATCGATTGTGAACGACAGATTTTTGAGAAAAATTTTCATGGAAATTTTATTTACTTTCGAATCCTTCTTGATTTTCTTGAAATTTTAACAGTATATCTCGAAGGAAGTATAGGCAACTTTTTATTTTAAGATTTCAAGTAGGTGAGGTGCCACGCCCACATACCAATTAAGTATTTAATGTCGCATATGTATCTCATAAACTGCAACAGCTAGAGTCATCAAATTTTGTATTTACGACTTTGACGTATATATTAACAAAATGGGCGGATTGGCTATAGTGGGCGTGTCACCTCCCATAGTCTATATTGCATTTGATCATGTTATGATCTTTAGCAAAGTTGTTGCGCATGAGCCGGGGAAGGTTTCTATGTTGGTATGACTAATTTCCGGCAGGTGGCGCCAATGAAAATTACTTAAAATGAATTACATCGTAAACTGTGCATTTGATCATGTTATGATCTTTAGCAAAGTTGTTACGCATGAGCCGACAAAGCTTTCCAAGTTGGTATGACCAATTTTCGATATGTGGTACCACTGAAAATTACTCAAAATGAATTAAATTGTAAACTGTGCATTCTTTAACAAAGTTGTTGCGCATGAGTCGGCGGAGGTTGGTGCGATTAATTTCCGATGGATGGCGTCATTGAAAATTGTTCAAAATGAATGACAAGCAATTGGTCGACCTACACCTCAAGCACGGAGGAAAAGAGCATTACGAGTTTCAGATTCAGACGAGCATTGAGACTGCAAAACCTTCGAGTACATGCCGCTGACACCCGTTCACTTGAACCACTTGAACAACGAGTAGTAAGATTAGAAACTGATCGAATGCGTACTACTCAGGCCCGTTCATCTGAATCATCAGGACAACGGGAAACAAAATTAATACAATGATTCAAAATTAATTGGATATTTGTGTAATGTCTTTCCGTTAAATTTATTTTAGTTGGTGGCGCAGCAACTCGCGCAGGGTACAGCTAGTTACCAATAAAACACTTCGAACTTCTTTAAAGGCTTAACTTCTGACACTTAAGCTGCCTTTAATAGGACACATACATAGCAAATTATCGGCGAATATTGCAAGAATTTAATTGGTGTGGCGTGTGATAAGGCACTCAGACATAGAAAATCGTCTGAGGATATTTAAAGAACTTGATTGGAATCCTGAAGGAATTAGGACCCCTCGCACCCAAAGCTAGAATCATATCCATTGACCATTGAGCCGATCGGTGGATCGGACTGTTAATAAAAAATAAAATTTCAAGAAAAACTATCTTAAAAGTGTACATTTATGCTTTTCTCAAAGACTTTCAATATCTCATATCATTTCATATATCTTTTCATGCAAAATAACTGTGTAGTAAAAAGTTTCAATGGGCTCAACCGGGATTTGAACCCGGGACCTCTCGCACCCAAAGCGAGAATCATACCCCTAGACCATTGAGCCGCCTGTAGGATCTTTCACCCAAACATGTCCCTAGCCTGCAAAGTATTAAAATTTATGTTGACTTGACTTTATAGGGCAATTTTCTGAACGTTAACAGTCACATGGGGATGTAGCTCAGATGGTAGAGCGCTCGCTTAGCATGTGAGAGGTACGAGGATCGATGCCCCGCATCTCCAGAAATGTGTTTTTTTTATTTCTATTAAATTATCACCGAATTAATGCCATTCTATAATATTCTTAATAGGTTAGGTTAGGTTAGAGGGCAGCTTGCCGTTCACATGCATGTTCACTTGGTGCGATACCCAATATGAGGTAAGGCACACTCTCATGAGGGTGGTGCGTTTGAACCACCCCGAGCTCCGGATGAAACCGGCCGGATTCCTTAGTGGCACGTTCGCCACTATGCCCAGATCCCCAAACGTTCTGCACATCCAGAAACCGATGACGTCTGCTCTGAAGTGCAAGGCACTGGCATAAAAGGTAATGTATCGATTCCATTTCTTTCACATCATGGCAGCTTCTGGAGTAATCCTGGTGAGGCAGAACGAGCTTGTCAGCATAACTACCAATAGCCTAGTGCCCCATTAGAATTCCTCTTAGAATGCGAGCGAACTCAAGTAGTTCCTTGGTTTTCCTGCTGTCCACTGCTGGAAACAGTAGTTTTGGGCATTGGCCACCAGATATGTTTGACCGCCCTCGATTTGTTCAATTTAATGCTGCTTTTTCCAATTTGCTCCTTCAATTTGCTGCTTTTTCGTCTAATCCTCTGATATTTCCGATCCGGTACATATAATAGTAGCTCGAGAAACTGTAGAATAAAATTGTAACGAATTCTCTAGTTTCGGAACAGTATTGAGAACTTGCAAGTATAGGATTGATAATGCCGTAATAGGTTTTTTTTCCGCTGAGGGGGAGTAAATGTACCTAACCGCAACATAGGGGAAGTCGTCACTATCCCCCGTGTGTGGAGCCCTCAACCCACTAAATCTCCTCCTCCTCTTTTGGACTCTTTGTGCCCATTCCGGAACTACTGTGGCATTACTTCGAAGTGGAGTCCGTCTGGCCATTTGGCCCCTTTATATCCATATCGGCGTCCGGATTAAGCAACAAAATCTGACAAGGTGTTCAAACTTCCCTTCCAATTCTCCCATCCAAGTTAAATTTCTTAGATTTTGTTCTTTTTTGCTGTTCCAATTTTCTTCGCAGCTCAGAAGAACATCGCAGAAGTTTTCGACAGTGCAGACGCCGACTTTGGTCTCAAGTTTCCTTCTTTCTAAGCTCCATCTCTCGCAATGAAAGAAAGTATGTTCCGCATCATCATAAATGCAATTTGGTCGTGTCATCTTCCCCATTTTAAACAGATATTTGCAAAAATAACCGTGTCCGGATACCAGTTGTGTTAAATAATAATTAACCTCACCAAATTTCCTCTCAATCCAGCGGGCAATATCTGGGAGCAGTTTTGCCGTCCATCTACCACTTGTTTCAGTGTTTCATTTCTCTTGCCAGTGTTGTATGGTTCGCTTTCTGGCGTAGTCGACATTTACGTCCGTCTCCGTGCAAGTTTTTAGTCTCCCACATTCTCTTCCGCTCGCTTACTCGTAGGCCTATGGGTATTACACCACTGATTACTAGTATTGCTGACTTAGATACAGTCCTATACGCCGATGTCACCATAAGTGCAGCGGTTCGTTGTACCGATGATAAAATTTTATCTCTACAGTCGACCTTCAGTGCGTCTGCCCAGATCTCATTGCCGTAAAGCAAAATAGAGTCCGTTATTGCCATCATCAATCTGCATCTGCTCTGAACAGTACCACCAATATGAGCCATAACCTTACCAAGTAAGGAGGTAACCTTAGCGGCTTTTTTTGCAGCGTTTTGGATCTGAGCCCAGAACGTCAGTTTAGGGTCCAGTCGAATGCCAAGATAGTCGACTACTTTCTTCGTCGTGAAAGTGGTGTCGAATACTGTAATGTCAATTTCCAGCGGTATGCACTATATAAAGGGTGTTTTTTATAGAGGTATAGAACTTTAAGTTGGCATTACTTTTCAAGATGGCTACCGATTTAACAGCTGTCAAGAGATTTATTCTCAGTTTGGTTTGGCAATTCATCATGAATACACTCATGCCTGAACAACGCTTGCAAATAGTTCAATTTTATTTCGAAAATAATGGTTCTGTGCGGAAAACGTATCGCGCACTACGTCCATTTTATCGTCGACAAAATCGTCCATCAGAGCAGTTAATTCGATTAACCATGGAACGTTTTCGCACCACGTTTACTCTTATTGATAACTCGCATCCCCAGAGACGCTGTACGGTGCGTACAGAAGAAGCTATTGCTGCTGTAGAGCGTAGCATTTAGGAAGACCCGAATGAGTCCATCCGCCATCGAGCACAGGAATTGGATCTGTGTCCATCCACTTTATGGAAGATTTTGCGGAAGGATCTTGGTTTGCGCGCTTACAAAATCCAACTCGTGCAAGATTTGAAGCCAAACGATCATCAAGTAAGGCGTAGATTCGTCGAATGGGCCCAAAACGAGATTACCGTTGTTCCCGATTTTCATAAGCGAATTTTGTTTAGCGATGAAGCGCACTTCTGGTTGAATGGCTACGTCAACAAACAAAACTGCCGCATTTGGAGTGAAGGTAATCCTCAAGTGTATGTGGAAACACCGTTACATCCAGAAAAACTGACTGTTTGGTGCGCTTTATGGGCTGGTGGAATCATTGGTCCGTACCTTTTCAAAAACGATGGTGGTCAGAACGTTACAGTCAATGGTGATCGATATAGTGCCCTGATTACTAACTTTTTCATTCCTGAATTGAATAACCATGATGTCCAGGAGATGTTGTTTCAACAAGACGGCGCAACATGTCACACAGCTCGTGCCACAATAGATTTATTGAAAGACACGTTTGGTGACCGCCTAATTTCACGTTTTGGACCTGTGAATTGGCCTCCAAGATCTTGTGATTCAACAACGCTAGACTACCTTCAGTGGGGCTATGTAAAGTCATTGGTCTATGCGGTAAAGCCACAAACGCTTGACCACTTGGAAGACAACATTCGCCGTATTATTGCCGATATACGGCCACAAATGTTGGAAAAAGTTATCGAAAATTGGCCGTCCAGATTGGACTACATCCGCGCCAGCCGTGGCGGTCATATGCCAGAAATCATATTTAAAATGTAATGCCACAAGATTATCTTTCGGATAAATAGAATTCATGTCAATCGAATAATCCACCGTTGTTTTATTGCAACTTAAAGTTCTATACCTCTATAAAAAACACCCTTTATAATAGGTTTGGATAGTGGCAATATAGAGCTACAAATCTAAACAAGGCTACATAAAGGGCGAACGAAAAGTCCGCTCAAAACCAAAGAAACATGCTTAGCCTAGTGGTCAGACTCATTATGGGAGATTGTATTTTGGGTACTTATGCGAGACATTGATTTTGGTCATATGGCCAATGATTTCTAAAACTAGTAGAGTAGCACTGGGAGTTTATATGGGGTTTACTAGATGGTAAGTATCTGTTTTAATAAAGAGAAAAGTCGAAGTCTCCGTAGGTCAAAGTTTTTTCTGGGATAATGGTGAGAAGTTTTGGAAGCTCGTCTGTATTGTTAGGATTCTTTTTTATATATTGTTGTAAACCGCTCCAGTGGCCTAATGGATAAGGCATCGGCCTCCTAAGCCGGCGATTGTGGGTTCGAGTCCCATCTGGAGTAAAGCCAGGGGCAATTTTATTATAAGCAACAGACTGATGATCGCAATGACATCCTCGTTCTTATATTTTATGAGAAAATGTTCTATCAACTGTTGCCTGGAATTGTACGTTTAAATAATAATTTTTTTTAAATATTTTCTGGAACATCCTCTTCAAATTTAATTAAAAAAGTTTTTTATTTGGATTAGTATGCACTCGGACTACCTACTACTTTCCTTGTTTTCCTGTCATGTATTCTTTTTCTAAATAAAAACAAAAATTCTAAAAAAAAGTCAAAATTTTAAAAATTAGAGGAAAAAAATTATAAAAAAAACAACGAAGCAAAATTAATAATGTTAACACGTATTGATCCTTTGTGCAGCATTTGTAGACAAATTTGCTATGCAAGATGTTATCATAGGTAGAAATTCCCGTAAAAGATTACAAAAAAGAGTCCAATTGTATTAACGATTTAGTTTTACTTCAGACCGCAACGCCCCATAAAGCCTAGTAAGGATGCCTTTGAAGAAAAACGAAAATCTGTGAAAATTGGGCATTCCATCAAAGAGGTTTACTTCTATCTGCCTAGGCATTTAAGTTTAAATGTGAAATTCCTTTTTTTGTTTTTGTTTTTGTTTTTATTTTGATTAGCATGCGGAAAAACTTAAAGACCTTCACCATGCTATGGAGCGTTTAGAGAGACGTCAAAAGAAATTACTGACTGATATGGATGAAGTCGATAAAATATTACAAGATCTTCTACAGAAAGATAAGAAAGCTGAAGTGAACGAAGATAGCATTGCAAAGAAAAGGACATAAAATATGTAGTACATCCTCATGGAGTAAAGTGTAGCAGAATCACTCTTCAGCTCCACGGCGTGTACTTGCTTTTGCAATTATTTTTATGTTTCCTCCACGTTTCCATGTCCATGTAATAAAGATTCTGCAGCAATTTCATGCATTTTTATTTACAATCTTTTAGAAAAAAGAGAGATCAAGTTGCTTTTGGCTTTACTCCAGATGGGACACGAACCTACAATCTCCGGCTTAGGAGGCCGATGCCTTGTCCATTAGGCCACTGAACTTGAATCACCATTATCGTAGAAAGAAAGAAAAAAAACTGACCTTAGAAGACTTATGCACTATTTCCCTTCATTAAACTAGAGAGTCTTATTAGGTAGAGGTGGCTGCCCATCCATGAAAAATTCTTGGATGGACTCACTTAGGCCGCATTGGGCCCATTGTGCTACCACAGTTATCCGCTATCCCCTAGCCTCGAAACCACTCGGAGCTCCTGATGAAGCGATTTAGGCTGCCAATGTCAATCCTTGACAATTCCTCCAGATCATCCATGTAGTAAGTACCCAAGTACTTCCTTCTCCTTTGGCAGAGAGCCGGGCATGTACCCTGCAGGTGAGGAACAGTCTCCAGTTCTTCCTTATCTCTGCAGCTTCTGCAGAAGTCGTTAGCAAGGTCTCCAAGAACAATGCGCCTCGCATGCTTAACCATAATGCAATGCCCCGTGATGACACCGACAACTACACTGAGCGCGCCTCTTTGGATTTTAAGTAGACTCATTGTGCGCCCCTCATCCACCCTTGGCCAGATTTTACGAGCCGTTCTACCCGCGTCCGAAGCCGCCCACCTCTCGTTGACGGAATCCACGATCGCATTATCAATTATGACCTTGCAGGTCTTCATAGGGATTAGACGGAGAGTCTTAGTAAACCCTGCAAAAACCTATAAGTCTCGCATAAGTACCCAAAATACAATCTCCCGTAAGGAATCTGACCACTAAGCTAAGCATGTTTCTTTGGTTTTGAGCGCAATTTTCGTTTGCCCTTTCTGTAGCTTTGTTTAGATTTGCAGCTCTATATTGCCCCTATCCAAACCTCATAACGGCATTATCAATTCTATACTTGCAGGTACTCAATACTGTTCCGAAACTAGAGAATTCGTTACAATTTTATTCTAGAGTTTCTCGAACTACTATTATATGTACCGGATCGGAGATATCAGAGGAGCAGACAATAGAGGAGATATATCCAGTAACGGCTGTGACAACTAAGCTAAGTATTGTTTCTTTGGGTTTGAGTGGACCTTTATGTTGTCCTATGTAGTACAATGGCTTATTAAATGTGATACCATGGTTCAAACCCCATTAGAACTAAACGAAATATGAAAAAATATTCCTTTGGCGATTACTTCTCAGTAGTCTTCGGGCTAAAACTCTGAGAGTAAAATCAAATTGCCGTGAAAAGTTTCTCAGAAACAGTCTGTGGGTCCCGGCACTCATGTAATGGGTGATTTTTTAAGAGCTTTAGGAAATTTTTTCAAAAAAAAACATAAAATTCAGAAAAATGCATGAAATCTTTATTTGACCGCGACTGTGCCTCAAATGGTCCATCCGCTTAGTCCAATTTTGGCATACTCTTTCCAACATTTCGGCCGATATCTCACGAATAAATGCTTTAATGTTGTCTTCCAATGCGTCAATTGAAGCGGGCTTATCTGTATAGACATGAGCTTTAACATAGCCCCACAAAAAATTGTCTAAAGGCGTTAAATCGCACGCTCTAGGCGGCCAATTGACCGGTCCCGAATGTGAAATAAAACGTTCACCGAACTCGCCTCTCAATAAGTCCATTGTTACGCGTGCTGTGTGGCATGTGGCACCGTCTTGTTGAAACCACATGCCATGCAAGTCAAGCTCTTGCATTTTGGGCAAAAAAAAAGTTGGATATCGTCTCACGGTAGCGCTCACCATTCATAGTTACGTCACGATTCGCAGCATCTTTGAAGAAGTACGGTCCAATGATGCCACCAGCCCATAAACCGCACCAAACTGTGACTTTTTCTGGATGCATTGGTAGCTTTTGCAATGCTTCTGGCTGATCTTCACTCCAAAATCGACAATTCTCCTTATTTACGTATCCATTGAGCCAAAAATGAGCTTCGTCGTTGAACACAGTTTTTCGATAAAGAAGTGGATCTTCGGTCAACTTTCCAAGAGGCCATTCACCAAAAATTCTGCGTTGTGGTAGGTCGTTCGGCTTCAATTCTTGCACCAGCAGCTGTATTTTGAAAGGCTTCACACCTAAATCCTTCGACAAAATTTTCCACGTTGTTGAGTAACAGAGGCCCAATTGCTGCGAACGGCTATGAATCGATAGTTGATGGTCATCATTAACACTGGCCGATACAGCTGCGATATTTACTTCAGTTCGCACTCTACGTAAGCGTGTTGGTGGTTTAATGTCAAACAATGTTAATTTGGTGCGGCATTTAGTCACAATAGCCCGAATAGCCGCTTCAGTGGGTCGATTATACTGACCATAAAATGGAAGAAGCGCGCGATGAACTTTCTTAACAGAGCACGCATTTTGGTAATAAAATTCAATGATTTGCAAGCGTTGTTCGTTTGTAAGACGATTCATGGTTAAATTATAGACCAAACTGAAGATGTTTGATAGTCAAACAAAACACGAAACGTACGTGAGCTGTTTAAACCAGTGTTGCCAAAAAGATAATAAATAGCTAAAAAATCACCCGTTATAAGTAGTGTGAGAAACTTGGTGGTAATCCTAACTGAATTGTTGTTATGATCAATTATGTATGTATGTATGCTATGTATGTAGATTCAAGTTAACAATACTTTACAACTTTCTTGATGAAATAAATATTGTTACGTTTTTTACACTTTTAAAAACGTTTAAAATAAAAATTAATTTGTTTTTAATTTTAATTAAAATTCTTTTTTGTTCGCACACTTCTGTATGCCACCATTCACAACTTGATGTAAACAACAACAATTGCTTTGTTTGTTACTCCTCTGTGTGCATAAACAATAACAATTACTAAAGAATTGTTTAACAGATCTTTGTAAGGGAGATCTTCAAACCAGGATTACTCTTTTCAAACGCACAGCGTCTTCAGACAAGACTGACTGAAGTTCATTGACTCATTTGCCTGCTTTGTCTTGCCTTTTATAGGGCAGGGTAAATATGAGTCTGATGAGTGTTATTCAAGGCGAATGTTCGTGGCTGTTCGCCTTTTCGAGATCGTATATCTATATTTACATTATTTTCATTTTTTTACATTTATTCCTGTAGTGTTTGTTGTTGTAGTCTTTGTTTACTTGTTTACAATTTGTTTTATGCTGGTGTTTGTTATTATATGTATTAGGCAGTGCGATGAACTTTGTAAACAAGTTCATTGCTTTGTTTTTGTAGCTTGTAGCGATGTAAAAACAAAACATCAGTATTTAGATTTTTCCATTTTCATAACAATATAAAAAAGTCTTTAAAGAGAGAAAGGAAAGAAGTGAGGTTTTCTGACGTTTATTGTGTGCAATCATTGAAACATAAACAAAATATCAAAAAAATAAGAACCAAAGAAAATTATTTTTGATGCCAAAAGGTCCAGGGAAATACACATTTTAGGGTTTTTTCTACTTCTTATCTTTCTTGTATTCGTCCGGGTCTATGTCTATATGATGTTCAGATGTTTTTCCTTCTTCTTGTTCAAGTTCACGTAATATTCTAGTGGCTTCTTCCATTTCATCTTGTAATTTCTTCTGACGTCTCTCTAAACGCTCCAAAAAACTTTGAAGATTTTTTAGCTGTTCGCCATGCTATTAAAAATAAAAAGCAAAAGTTTGAATTTCATTTTGAAATGCACATGTACAGATGCAGATAAAACTGAACCTCTTTGACGAAATAACGATTTTCATCAGATTGTCCTTTATTCTTAAAAGTCTTGTCAATTGTTTTCAGATGCTTTCCTCTAAAGGAAAAATTAAAAACCCCGTTAATATTGGCAATTGGTTTGTATGTATTTTCTTTTGCTATTAAACGTACTTGTGAAAATATCTTGGAAATAAAAAGCTATGCAGAGGATAAATACGTGCTAACATTTTCAATTTTGTTTGCATTTTTTTCTTTAAAGGAATTTGGAAACTTTTTTGAATTTTTTTTAAACTTTTTTCGATTTTTTTAATTTGTTTTTATTTTGGATTTAGAAAAAAAAAACGATAATGACTTATAAAAGAAAAGAAAAATAAATGTTTGTTTTAAATTAAAAATAAAGGGGGTGTTTAATATAATATTAAAAAAAATCAATTGAAAGGTTTATATGAAAAATTTTTTTTCAACGAATAATATCGGCTAAAAAGGATTTTAATATACGAGTATAAAAAGTATTTGAGATCTTGGCATTTTCTGTTTGAACATAAGAACAAAGGCTTCGGTATTATTTCGTATCAACCAACTTTACCTGCCACTGATATAAACTTCTCTAGATCCGTATGCAACTGTAATCTCTTCCTTCATTTTAAAACTTTCAGTCTGAAAACTGCGAATTTTATTGCACATTATCGACCAAAAATGGCACTTGCTGCAGGTATATCACTCTATAAGAATTCTGGCCCAAGGTGCCTCTAATAAAACTCTATTAGTGGTACATTCCAAATAATTGTGGAATTTGAGAAATCGGTCTAGAAACCTTCACTCTGTTAACATTGTCTGTGAAGGATGATCGATATTGGGGGAAAATGGGGCTTGCTGAAGGATAACCGACTAAAATCATGCTATCGAGAATTCCAAAACAGTTCTCATTACGCTCGTGCCTTACTTACAACAAGAGATATAGGCGACGAAGCTAATTATCTTCTTCAAATGAGCAAAACAAAAGGGGCTAAATCGGCAAAAATGGACTTGTTGGGGAAATGGTGTTAGTGTGCTTAATGAATTCAATGAGTTCAAGGATTCCAAAACAGTTTTCCTTAAGATCTTGCGTTACTTAGAGTAGGAGATATAGACTACGAAGCTAATTGTTTTCTTCAAATGAAAATTGTCGTGTTTCAGTCTTTTTGCCGATGAGAAATTTTTTTGTGGATATCTTCCATTTCTTGTACCGATGACTTGCATTTTTTTTGGTGAATGAGTCGCAAATTTTGAACGATAACTTGAATTTTTTGGGCTATAACTTTAATTTTTTTTGGTCGATAACCTGTAGTTCTTGGTCGATAACTTTAATTTTTTGGTTGTTAACTTGTAGTTCTTGGTCGATGACTTGCAGTTTTTGGTCGATGACTTGCATTTTTTTGGACGATGACTTGCAATGGGCACGTCAACAAACAAAATTGCCTAAATTGGCACGAAGAGGCAGTTCAAGAGTTACCAATACACCCTGCAAGAAAGCATTGTGCTTTCGCTGCTTAGGGGAAGTCGCCATGCTGACGGCTGTGCCTAGGCCAATATATCTAGTCATATCCAGTGGGTTCCACCGTGTCAGGCGGGTAGTCGGTCAGTACAAACTAAGCACTACCAATACCCCTTCCTTTTTTCCCCATATACTCCATTTTCCCATCTTCCTCTGCAGAAGCATCTGGCCTACATTGGGTGACTCCCTGGTCTGCGTCTGACCCCAGTAGGGCGGCAGTTCTAAAATCTGGCAGTAGGTATAAAATGCAATGTGATCTCCCCCCGCACCCCTATTCATGATGATGACCCCAAGTAACGGTCTACGGGTGTTAAAATCTGCGGAGACCCGTTTGCTTTGGTAGAGGCTACAGGTCTAGGTGACTGTCATGCTACTGGGACCTAGGTTAAATACATTTTCCTCTCCAGAAGCGTCTGACCTATATTGGGCGGCTCCCTGGTCTGCATCTGACCCCAGTGAGGCGGCAGTTCTAAAACCTGGCAGTAGGTGATCTCCCCCCACCCGCCTATTCATGATGATGACCCCAAACAACGGTCGACAGTATCCAGCAAGACCAGACCTGTTTGCTTTGGTGGAGGCCACAGGCCTAGGTAACTGCCATGCTGCTGGGATCTAGGCTAAACAAATGTCAACCTCAGGTTTGGATAGTCGACGAGCTACTAAGGGGGCTCTTCGAACACAGAGCAGAGCTATCTTCACAGACTCTGAAATGTCGGCGCAATTGTTAGAGCTGCCGGGATTGACTCTCTCGAGGAACTTGACGGAGAGGACGAAGAGGACTTGAAACTCTTCTATCAGTCGAAGAAAGCCCCAACCGAACCAGAGGACGTTTGTGCACCAACGAAACAGGTCTGCACGGAAGATTCCTCTAAGTCTTCGGAGGCCCACAAATAAACACAGGCCTGGAGCGTAAACATAGATTGGGTTATAAAAACTCATTTCGATTTTTAAAGAAGTCGGGTAAACGAGATCTAAACTTGCTTACGCGCCAGGAAATAAAGCTGAAGAAGAAACATGCCTATCTCGTTAGGTGGTGCGAGGACGATGTCGGTTCCAATTGAAAACTCAATACCGCCGGAGAACAGGCATCATTTTCAACGAAGACGACGAGAATATCCTTCTTGTTCAAACAATTTGGGTTTTTGTATTAGCTGTGGTGGTGATACACTTTGCTTTTCCATGGTATGGTACTACCTGATCCTGATAAATGTTGTTGATGTTGTCCTACCCAAGGGTAAGCGGATCAATTCTTTAAAGGGGGGGGGGGTGTAAACTAAAGACCCTTAATTAAATGCTTGTAATTCAAACAATAAACCACCAAACAGAAAAAAAATTAAAACATTGCCTGTTACTGTGCCAAGTGAATGAAAACTAAGTTCTGCTGCTTATCAGCTTAACACGAAATCGATAATGCAAATGTGGCCTGAAATTATTTAAGACCCGTATAATTTTTTAGCAGATACGCATACCATAATAATCTTAAGCAATAATTTGGTATAAAAGCTCAAATTTTAGAATGTTGAATTCAGTTACCACCTATAAGCCCTGGCATATACAAAGGCCAGGAATATTTTTCAGCTAAGCACTCTTCCTCACATACAACAGATCTCACTTACCATGCGTTTTTACTGCCTCATTATTTACGCTTTAATGTTGCTGCTGCTTAACATGGGGTGCCAGGCAAACGATAGTCCCGGTTTCTTTTTGAAAATCACTAAGAATGTACCACGCTTGGGCAGAAGAGCGGATAAAGACTTTGAAAGTGGTTTCATGAAAAACTACAAAATCATACCGAGAATAGGCAGGAGTGCAGAAAGTGTAAGTATAATTTTGTGGATCACTGTATTAGTTTATGGAATAAAATAATTTCCCTTGCAGGACAACTACTACAGTGTATTGCAGAATTGGTTGAACTCTGATGCCGGCTTAAAGAAATTTAATAAGCGTGTCCTCTTAAATGCTAATCGTCATGTCACAACCGAACGCGAACTCAGTGTAGTACAGCCAGTCAATTCGAATACTCTTATCGAATTACTCGACAAGGATGCCATACCCAGTGATAATGTAAAGTTTGTGCATTGGAAAGATTTTGATCGTGCTTTACAACTGGATGCTGAATTGTATGGCAAAGTGATTTCGTTAGGCAGACGACCAGATCAACGCTTGAAACAGGATCTTAGCATGGGCAGTTATATACCGTTAATCGGCAGCGATCCCGATGATGAAGCCAACAATTTTATGTTTTACAACCAGGGTAACGGATTGGAAGGGTCTTTCAAACCTGATGCTTTGCTTTATAATCGTTTTTAGTGGAGCGCCCTCGATTTTTCAGATTGGTGATGATAAATTGCTTAAGTATTGTAATTAGAATATAAGTTTATGTAGCAGCAAGCACTTCTAAAGCCTTCTAGGCTTCTGTAGGATGAGAATTCTAGTCATAAATGTGTCTTAAATCCATGGATTTCTTAGATTTTAGTTTTATTCCAAATAAAGTTAGTTTTGCAGAACAAAATGGTCGACTTTTAAAGGAATTATTGGCAGCAATAGCTACTAACGAACATTAGTATTCTATCGGGCTCTCCAACAGGGACTTTCGAATTATGTTGACGCTACATCTGTCAAATTAGTTGTCATTTGTTTGTCCATAGACGGATATAGCATTTAACAACATCAAAATCGGTGTTCTTTTCGGGCGAAGTACCGCGAGTATCGATCATTTTACGATCTTCATAATCATTCTACCGATAAGTTCACACCAGCTGATTTACTAATCGATCCATCAACACCCATACATCGACGAAACGCAAGATCTGCTAAAAACAACGACGTTATCAATATGAGCGTGGAGCAGAATCCGAGGCAGTCGATTTCCTGTCGCTCACAAGAACTCAACTTTTCGCAGACTTCATACATAGTTGGTCATTACAACCCTTCTAGGTCAAGATTACCTCCTAGTTTCTCACACCACTTAAGTTGTGTGTGTTAATTTTATACATGAGCAGCGGAACCAACAATTTAAAGTCGACTTCGAACGACAGATTTTTGAGAAAATTTTTTCATGGCAATTTTATTCACTCTCTCAGAGATTTTGCAAGAAATCTCTTGAGGGGAAGTCGCCTAAGAAATATTTTTTTATATTTCCTTTAGTTGGAGATGTCTGACCTGGGGGTTTGAACCGTAGCCTAACGTCTAATAAGCTAACACACTACTTATTGGACTACGGCGATTTCAACACGGCATTTAACACCACGTGTAAAATTGTTTTTTCCAAATCCGTATTCTTTTCGGGCAAAGTACCGCTCGCATCGTTCATTTCGCGATCGCCATAATCTTCCTGCCGATAAATTCGAGTCCACTGATTCATTAAACCATCAAACAATACCCATACTTTGACGATGCATGATCTGCTGGAGACGCATGATCTGCTGGAGAAAACGCCGTTGTTCGTAAGCGCATGCAAGAGAATCCGAGGCAGTCGATTTCACATCGTTCACAAGAACTCAGCTTTTCGCAGACCACAACTTGGTGAAACATGCGTCGTGACTTGGATATAAAACTCAAAAACCATCTTATGCATCCCGCTACTATTTGGTATGGAAGTTGGAATGGCGGCATCAACTGTCAATACTTCTTTGAGAACTGCATTGGCCAGGACACCATTATCAAGAGCAATACAGTTCCAGGATTGTCAACTTCTTTTGGACTGAATTGGATGAGTTAGACACTAACTACACAGGGTTTTAATGCGCTAGATGCCACACAGCTCATACTACATTGAATATTCTGCATGAGGGGATTTGACGGCATGGTTATCTTGACCTAGAGATCGTGCGGTTTGACCCTGTTAGACTATTTCTTGTGTAGTTTTCTTAAGTCGCAGGTGTATGCGAATCAGGCATAAACTACAACGGTCCTCAAGATCAACTTAACCCATGCCTTTGGTTAAATTTAAACTACTACGGATGTGCTCTAGTCGGAGTATCCGTCTGAAGGATCTAAGGAACTTGGATAAATCTGTTGAAATTTTAAATATTTTGCAGGTTCCCCAGCACATCGCATTGAATTTTCTTGCCCACGACAACAACGAGATCTTTTGACTCCACAATATTTACATCATTCGCAGATAAAGTCGACATAGTATTAATATTGTCCTGAAGAGTCCATGCGTGCATTAAAATCGACAAGAGAGCCCTTCGTGCGACTTTCTGTCAAAAGTCTACAGGGTGGCTGATATGTATTGCAACCAACTTCAGGTTGTTATCATTTGTAAACCGCTCATCTCACAGCTGACAGATTTATTCCAGTGACAGTTCATTTTATTATTTACAAGCTTACAAACGCATTTTGATCTATTGCATTCAGAAAAAAAGTTATTCATGATGGAATTCAAGCGTGATAGTGTGATTGCTTTATATTTGGCTGGAAAACCACAGGTGACTATCGTTAGAGCCCTCCAGCATTTAAATGTGAATAAATCTTTTGTTTCTCGTACCATTGCTCGTTACCGTGATACTGGCAGTGTTGCATCGCGTCTAAAAAGTGGACGAAAAAAAAACGGTAACAACACCAGAAATGATCCGAAAAGTGAAGGCCAGATTTGATCGAAATCCACGCCGCAGTGGTAGAAAAATTGCTCGTGAGCTGAACATATCGCGAGAACGGATGCAACACATATTGAAAAATGAGCTTGGACTAAAGCCATTGAAGTTCCAAAAAGTGCATGGACAAAATAAAGTTCGACTGGAAAGAGCCAAGGAGTTACTTCGCTTGCACGAAAGTGGCCAGTTACCGAATTTGGTTTTCTCCGATGAGAAGCCATTCCAAATTGAGCAGTTTGTGAACAAACAAAATGATCGGGTTTACTTGCCAAAGAGGTCAGCTGAAAATTTTCACCTGCGATTGGCCACCAGAACTCAAGCGCCACCGATGGTAATGGTGTGGGCCGCCGCAACGGCCGATGGTCGCTCCCCGCTCTTATTCATCGACCGTGGGGTCAAAATAAATGCCGAATATTATCGGGAAAATGTCTTAAAGATAGTATTGAAGCCCTGGGCAGGCAAACATTTCGGCCGCAGACCATGGTCATGGACATTCCAACAGGACTCAGCAACACCGCACTCGTCAGCACGCGTCAACCAAGAATGGTTTAAAAAGGAGGTTCCTTGCTTCATTTCTACCGCACAGTGGCCAACAAAATCTCCGGATGTCAATCCGTTGGACTTTTGCGCCTGGGGCATTTTGGAGTGTAAGGTTCTCACTAAAAAATACGAAAGTGTCGATCATCTCAAGACGGCGCTTCGCTGGGAATGGGCCAAAATACCGCAGAGCCACTTTCGTGCAGCCTGTGATGGCTTTGTCGGCCGTTTGAAGGCCATAATTCGACCAAAGGTGGCCAATTCGAACAAATCTAAACTGATTCTAAAATTTGATGTTATTTCCAACATTTTTTGCTTTTG
This sequence comes from Sarcophaga subvicina, assembly GCA_936449025.2. NCBI lineage: Eukaryota > Metazoa > Arthropoda > Insecta > Diptera > Sarcophagidae > Sarcophaga > Sarcophaga subvicina. Next base: position 31,493,855 of record OW388084.2, read on the forward strand.
AACAATAAAATTAAAAAAAAAATTAAAAAAATATAGCGCTTTACCTTGTTGCATTATATATCAGCCACCCTGTAGAGCCCCAATCTTGCTTGCATCGAATCATTTGACTGACCGATTCCACCTGCCTAAAGGCAAGGTTAACTGCTCCGCATAAAAATATGGTTACTGGACACTGTGGAGTAAATCGCTGATATAGTCAGGACCCAAGATCCTTTACCATGACCTGGTTGAACTATGAACTTAGGGTTGTAGTGTGGACAATTACTATTGGATGGCAGTTTAAAGTGTTACTAGCCCCACCTACTCTGAAAAATTTTTTTTGGAGGATTTCAAAAAATTTGAAAACAATTTATTATCCGGTTACAAAATATATAAACCGGTTTCCAGCCCACTGAAAAGACTTGTAATGGAAGCCCTAATCGGTTTAAAATATTAACAGACTTATGGATTTAACAGATGTACAAACGCTACTATCATAGTGTAATCAATGTTAGCATAACGGGACTGCATTATCGTTAACATATTAAATCTGCTAGCAATTGACAGATGGCGCCACAATATGTTTAACTATTAAGTATTTTTAAAACTAGTTTCAATTATTACCAACAGATGTCGCTGCTTATAATTTTAATCTTTGAAAATATTCCATACCCGTTGCTTTTTGCAAAGCTGGCCTTTCCGTAATTTTTGTCTTAACTTGGTTCTTCTAATTTTTGTTGTTGCAAAGAAACACATGCCAAAAATATTTCAAATATGAAATGGACAAGTGATGGACAGCTGCAGCAAAACTACTTGAGCAAAAATTGCATGTCAATGTAAAATGAAAAAAATAGAACCACAAAAACCATATTTGTTAGAAGGTGTCAATGAGGGCGATCCTTTGAAGACACAGTCGTCAATTGTTCTGTTCTTTTCTTTACACCTGTAGCTATTAAAAAAAATATGAATTGGGAATTCTAATCCTATTTTTGGTTCTGTTTATTTTTTCTTTTTTTTTGGTTATCAACTGTCATATTGGAAAATGCTGGCTTTTGTGCTGTCAGCTAAAATTTTTTTTTAATTTTCTTAATTATTTTTAATTAATTTTTCCTGATATGTAGTATGTATATATAAAGACTTAAAACACAAACTTTTTCATTTTATTTGAAAATAAGTTTGTGTCTTAAGTCTTTTGTTTTTTTGTACTTACACACTAAGTTGGAAGAAGTAAATCGAGAATTTTGTGCATTAGTGATTTACTTATGGACCTCACTGTGACATTCTTTCAAATATTATTAGGGTTTGTGACGTTTCTTCGCAAATTCGGACAGAAGAAATAATTTCATCGTGTTGATATTAAAAAAAAAATCATGCAAAAAAATTATTATGAAGGTTTAAAGGAGATTTTGCTTATGAAACTAAATTTCGTGGTATAAAAAGAGGTCATTGTATTCATACAACATATGTTGAGATAAATGTAATTTTTTATATAAAAGCAAGGAGATTGTCAAACAGAGTCGTACTTTAATAATAAAATATGAAAGAAAATTGAACAGCACTGGAGGAAGAGATGACGCGTTCAATTTGGAGAAGTATGCCTGTAAAGGTGCATATATCCCCTCTATCATCGCCTTTTCAGACATCACCCATCCCTTCCCTGCAAGTTCATCTGCCTATTCGATTGCCCTCTATACCACAGTGACCCGGAACCTAGTAGTGGCGGGTGTTGTGTCAACATATACGGTGTAGAGTCCATGCAACTCCTGATGCCTTTTGTTTTGACGAGATGGAACTCCAGCGCTTTGATTGCTGTCACACATATGATCAAGTTAGAGGAGATAGGTCCCCGGTTTCAACCATGCGCGCAACTTGTTCAATAGCAAAAATCTCCGCCTGAAATATGCTGGTAGGTAATCTGTACGACCGGTTTAGCGCCAGTTTATTTGAAGACATCAGGTCCAGTCCCGCATTATATTTTTGAGCCATCGGTGAAGATCTTTATATCACCGTTATATGTCCTGTTTTAAGCCGATCAATTATAGAAAAGTCTTGAGCAAAAATTACTACAGGAGAGACTTTCTACGGAAGACGCAGTTCGAGAATGTATTGTGCAATCCATTGCTCAATTGGTCACACAATATGTATGATTTTCGAAGACAAGTCAGTAGTGATAAAAGACCAACAAACAAGCTTCTTAGCAAACGTGCTTCAAAGAATAAATAGAGTTGAACACTGTGTAGCATTTATCACAATGTTTTAAAATAGACTTCGAGGCAATAGGCCAAGATTTCTATACCACTCTACGATATAAGTGGTGTAAATAGTAAGGAGATCAGAGAGATTAAAGTAAAGTCTTAAGAAACTAAGCAACTTGGATAAGTCTTTTGAAATTTTACGCATTTTGCAGGGCTCCCAATGTACATCGTATTGAATTTCATTGGCCATAACATCAAGAGCTTCTAATACTCCAATATTAACGTCACTTGTAGATTAAGATGAACAATTGGAACGATCAAATTTAAAATTTATAAGGTATTAGGCAAGGAATTTATGGAATAAATTAAGGACTTATGACAACAATATCCTGCCCATTCCTGTGTTAGAGCCATTACTTAAACAATTACTTTTTTAATCACACAGAGCAGAGTAATACTACGCCAGTTATAAGAGTCTGTGAGGTCGCCGTTGTCGGTTGCTCTGTCGTTCGGAATCGACTTTAAAACTGTAGGTACCGCCACTCATGCATAAACTTAACACACACACAACATAGGTGGTGTGAGAAACTGGGTGGTAATCCAGGCTGAAGGGTTGTAATGACCAATTATGTATGTATGTATGTATTATTCGAGGACTTGTTGGCTCATTACACTTTAGTAACTCATCTGCTATACAGTAATCTATGTATTCGCTCAAGAATGTCGATTGAATACGCAATTTCACTAACAATTGCGACCAAAAATAATGTCAGTGTAGAGGTCAAGAGTAACATCTCTTGCCAACAGTTGTTATTATGGCCTCAATATGCGCATGAGTAGCAGAGACCTCTTTCGTACGACAAAACACTACAAATCGCTCATTCTCTTCATGTTGATGCTGTCTCGTGGACAAGTTACGCACCTATGCTGCAGCCTTCAGAGTATTCGAGAGGGAAGTCCTATGTATTGTCTTCGATTCAGTGCGTGTTGGTGATGATTTTCGCATCTAATTATACAAGTCGCTCATCCTCTTCGTGAATGAACGCTCTTGTACACTTATGCAGCAACCTTAAGAGTATTTGAGAGAAAATTACTACGTATGATCTTCGTTTCAGTGCGATTAGACGAAGTTTTTCGAATCTAACTCTACAAGTTGCTTATTCCCTGCGTGCATGGATGCTGTTGTGTACTTATGCAGCCGCCTTAAGAGTATTCGAGAAAAAAATGCTACGTATGGTCTTCGATTCAGTGCGAGTAGGCGAAGATTTTTGCATCTAATTATACAAGTCGCTCATCCTCTTCATGTAATGCACTTATACAGCAACCTTAAGAGTATTCGAGAGCAGAGTCCTACGTATGGTCTTCGATTCAGTGTATCCAACTCTACAAGTTGCTCATCCTCTTCATGCATGAACGCAGCAACCTTAAGAGTATTCGAGAGGGAAGTCATACGTATGGTCTTCGATATAGTGGGAGTTGGCAATGATTTCTGCATTTAACTGGGAGGTGAATGAGCTCCCCATCGATGTGGATGTTGTGCAGTGCACTAACATCCAACAGAAGTCGCCGTAGTCGAGTAGGTAGTGTGTTGGCTTATTAGACGTAAAGCCAGGGTTCAAGCCCCAGGCTAGACATCAAAACAAAATACAAAAAATATTTCTTCGGCGACTTCCTCTCAGCAGATTTCTGGCAAAAACTCTGAAAGTAAAATAAAATTGCCATTAAAAGTTTCTCAAACATCTGTCGTTCGGCGTCGACTTTAAACTGTAGGTCCCCGCCATTCAGGTATAAAATTAACACACACAACTTAAGTGGTGTGAGAAACTAGGACGTTGTACATTGGGTCAATTCGACCTCCGGGTATTGTACTTGTCTTAATTGACATGTACACGTCCTCTAACCTAACCTAACCTAACATCCAATGGCTGTGCTGGCTCGATCATGTCGTTCGGATGGAAGAGGATGTTGCGGACATTTAATTCGAGGAAAAGTTGATGAGGAAGCCTTGTCATCGATTAGTGTGACCATCTGGTATATAAAAGTATGTAAAAAGTCTTCAGCCAAATAAAATGGAATAAATTTTATGAAATTTTATTGTCAATCTTATAAAGCAATACATCCCATCAAATGCTTTCAAAATGCTTTCATTTAAATTAAGAGATTTTGTTGGAAATTCTTAAGCTCGCGGTTAGTTTTGTTAAAAAAAAAATAATTGCTTTAATGAATGATGAATTGTGTTTAGACACGTCATTTCTATTTATTTCACTCGTATGGCATAATAAAATAGTTTTTATTGCTCCACAGAGAACAGAGAGAGAAAGACAAATAAAATTTCCATTTTAATGGAATTGTTAAAGACTGATGACTGACTTGCAACAGATACGGGATACGGGATTTATGAAATCCATGATTATTTTTTATTATTATTATTGTTATTGTTGTATTTATTTATTTATGCATTTCCATTTGGTTTCATTTGTTCTCGAAAACAGTCAAAAGAAACAAGAATTTCAAGTGTTTTGTGATTAGCACTTGATTATGGGTATTAAACTTCTGCAACATGTTCACAAAACCTGGTCTGTCTAGCATGTTTTTTTTCTTTGTGGTGCTTAGAAATGTTTATAATTTTTGATTTCCTTTAAAACAATTCGTTATTTTTTTAGTTGCCATTTGTTTTAACAGATTCTTTTGCGTTTTTTCTCCGTTTTTTTTTCAAGATCTTTTGCAACTTTGTTAGCAAAAGTTGCTGCCTTGACTGGAGCATTTCATTTCATTTTCAATTCATTTGGTGGTTGTCGTTGTTAATTTATTGTTTTAAAAATCGTTATTGTTGTTGTTGTTGCTGCTGCTATTATTGTGTATTATTGTTATTAAATTAATTGTAATTAAAATAAAATACAAAAAAATTCTTTAAAATTCACAAGAAATTGAAAAGCCACTACTCGACTCACATGTAATTGAATTCATTAGTGAATCATTAACAAACGAATTTCATTTACAAGTTCACCTGACAGACACATGTTGTGCATAAATTTCACGCAACGTCTAAGCATGTTTTAAACAGAAGAAACAAAAAAAGGATTAAAACTATAAAGTAAAGTTAATGTAAATGGAAATTCAATAATTGCCGTTCACCCATTAACAAGCATGGAATAGAACAAGATTTTTTTTAGCAACAAAAGACTTAAGCAACAAACGCGATTCAGGGTTACCCTAAAACCAAATGCTGCATGGCACTATTGCTACATTATTGGTCATTATCAGCTTTTTGCCAAAAAGACTGCTAAAGGAGATCGCCCCAAGACCCCCTTTAAGAGCTGTTGACAGTGATGGATTGGTTAACATAGTTGCCAACGATATACGGACTGATGACTACAAAATTTCTACAAAAGACTGCCTTTTTCGGAGTACATTAGACCCTCTTGGAAATATGGACCGATGACGATAAAATTCCTACTAAACAATGACTTTTTCGAGATGCATTGAAATCTCTTTGATCCCATGTGGTTTGGTTTTTTTTATAGCTTTAAGCTAAAGCTTGGGAATCTTAGAAAGACATTGGTAGCCCGGCCTACCAATGATCACGATTCGCCGCAAGACGTACTCTTGGCTTGCTAAACGCATACGTACTAAACCCAACCTAGTTCGTCACACTTTCAACCATTTGCCCCCTCGGGACAACAATCAAGTATTACTTCGTGGGGTGGAGATTCAGCGAGTGCTACATTCAAATTCTGCTGACCTTGCTCTCTCGGTCAATCTCCGCTGCGTCAATACCTTCCTTGCGAAAACACATACTACGTTTGGTATCTTCGCACATTGGACAAATTGTATGTGTTCACGTGCCCATTCATCCAGTAAAGGGCCTTCTCGCAGGAAATCAATTTCAGTAAAAATAAGAGTCAATTGTCAACTGCTTTAGTGCCCATAGACATATCGTAGACTATGGCCGATTATCTACAGTGCTTGGGTCAGTTAAATTTGGTGCGGGTGTAGGCACAAGTGTCTTGGAAAAGACCGCGTTCTTGTAAGGGACGCGTAATTTACTACCTCCGATTATCTTACACTCGCTTACGAACACCGGCGATCTTTTCGGCATATATTATGCTGAAGTCGCCGTTGCCTAGTAGGTAGTGCTGGTTTATTAGACGTGAGGCCACCGTTCAAACCTCAGGCAGACAAATCCAACAAAACGAAATACGAAGAAAATAATTCTTTGACGACTTCCTCTCAGTAGATTTCTGGCAAAAATTCTCTGAGAGTACCCTGAAAAAGTTTCTCAAAACAAGCTGTAGTACGGAGTCGACTTTAAACTGTAGGTCCCACCACTCATGTATACAATTTACACACACAACACTAGTGGTGTGAGCAGCTAGGTCTTAAACCTGACTAAAGGGTTGTAATGACAAATCTATGTATTATTAACAGATCACATACGAGTAGTAGACTATCGTTTGCTCAACCAATTTACTTCTGTGGTCATTAGAAAGCTGCAGTCAGGACAACAACCTAGTTTCTCTCACCGATCATGTTTTGTGTATTAATTTTATTGATGGGTGGCGGGACCTACAGTTTGACGCCGACTCCGAAAGACTTATTTTTGAGAAATTTTTCATGGCAATTTTTTATTTACTCGCAAAGTTATTGCCGTAAATCTGCTGAGAGGAAGAAGTCAAGATGGGGATTGAAACATGGCCTCACGTCCATTAAGCCAACATACTCGTATTACCTACTAGACTATGGCGACTTCATGTACTTATCACCCAACAAACAAAACGAAATTAATCAAATGGTTGGAGTCGTATTAAGTTGACTAATTAACACAGAAAAATTACAGCCAAAATTGAAATTAATTTACGGAATTCTTAGGAATATTAAGCAAACTGAAGTCGTCGTATGATATTATGAAATCATGTATTCTGGAATAAGGATTCTTATAATTTATGAAATAAGGCACACGTTACCTGTAAGGTAATAGTTTTTGGCCAATCAAATAAATGAAGTACTCGAACACTTAAAGCAAAGCAATTACTCAATTAAAATCTCAACAAATAAAATACACACAACAATACAAATTATTGTTACATTGACAATAAAACAATTGTGGCTGTATGGCAATAGTGGCTTTGAAAGAAAAACCCACGAATTTCGGATTATTTTGTCTCATAAATATTGTTTGGGTTACACAAGCCATCTTTCATGTTTCTTTGGCTGAAGGTGGGAAATAAAACAAATCGTAAAAATGTTTTATTGCCTTGCGGTAGGTCCTTAAGGATCTTTTTGTTCTTTAATTTTCTTTGCTTTTCTAATAAAAATTTCATAATTTTCTTATTCTTTATTCTTGACCTTTTTTTCTTTTTTCTTTGTTGAAGAGGCGTTCAATATGCGTCCTTATTTTACATTTTTTCATAATTTTCCTTATTGTGTGTCATTTTCTCTTTTGTATTGCCTTTGTATGCCGTCATGCCTTGTGGTATTGATTGTGTATTTGAATAGAATTTATGACTTTTCAATTAACACCTTTTATTGTGTTTCCCAATCCCATTCCCATTTCCCCTTTGTATGTAGGTTGTAACACCACTGTAAGGGTCTCCTGTTTTTTTTTGTCTTTTTTTCTGAAAGTGTATTAAATCGTTGAGGATTTTACGATCTGTTGATCCTTTTATCAATGGTTTGTTTGTGGTCATAATGAAAATTTATTGCTTTAAACATGTGATCAAACAAAAAAACATTCAAGTGGTTTTTTTCTTTAGAATTGAATTTTTTAGTGAAAGCCAATTACATAGGCTTACATAAGCGTGACTGAAAAATAAATTTTTAAATTTTAACATGTGTTCTAGCGAGGAAAAGGAACGGCTGAATTATTACTGTTTATTGAGCTTTTTTAGGCAAATTATTTTTGCAAATAATTTCATCCTCGAATGACTGCTGCCTTATGGGATTCTTTACCAAATCTAACTTTATAGTCGATCTGTGTATTCATGTACTTTCATTGCTGTTTTGTACAAGTTTTCCAAGATAAAAAATAAAGACATTCTATCCGGTCTTTTTGTAAAAGTTTTTTATGCTGAAATCTATAACATACATACATAATTGGTCATTACAACAATTCAGTCAGGATTACGACCTAGTTTCTCACACCACTTATGTTGTGTGTGTTAATTTTATACATGAGTGGTGGGACCTACAGTTTAAAGTCGACTCCGAACGACAGATTTTTGAGAAACTTTTGATGACAATTTTATTTACTCTCGGAGTTTTTGCCAGAAATCTGCTGAGAGAAAGTCAGAAATAGAATGTCTGGCCTGGGGCTCGAACCCTGGCTTTACGTGAGTTAAGCCAACACACTACCTACTAGACTACGGCGACTTCGAAACTTATAAAGTGACTGGAAATTGTCGTGGCATGCATTAAAAATTAATTTAACTCCCCTATGCGGTTGTATTTCCAGTCTACGCTGCATAAGATCAACATTTCCGAATACTGATCTGAATTGTAAGTTTCTAAGTGTGCTCTGTTAAGAAAGTTCATTGCGTGCTTCTTCAATTTTATGGTCAGTTTAATCGACGCACTATTCGGGCTATTGTGACTAAATTTCGCACCAAATTAACATTGTTGGACATTAAACCACCAACACGCTTACGTAGAGTGCGAACTGAAGAAAATATCGCAGCTGTATCGGCCAGTGTTTATGATGACCATCAATTATCGATTCATTGCCGTTCGCAGCAATTGGGCCTCTGTTACTCAACAACGTGGAAAATTTTGCGGAAGGATTTAGGTGTGAAGCCTTTCAAAATACAGCTGATGCAAGAATTGAAGCCGAACGACCTACCGCAACGCAGAATTTTTGGGTGAAAGGGCTCTTGGAAAGTTGGCCGAAGATCCACTTCTTTATCGCAAAAATTGTGTTCAGCGACGAAGCTCATTTTTGGCTCAATGGATACGTAAATAAGGAGAATTGTCGATTTTGGAGTGAAGATCAGCCAGAAGCATTGCAAAAGCTACCAATGCATCCAGAAAAAGTCACAGTTTGGTGCGGTTTATGGGCTGGTGGCATCATTGGACCGTACTTCTTCAAAGATGCTGCGAATCGTAACGTAACTGTGAATGGTGAGCGCTACCGTGAAATGATATCGAACTTTTTTTTTGCCCAAAATGCAAGAGCTTGACTTGCATGACATGTGGTTTTAACAAGACGGTGCCACATGCCACACAGCACGCGTAACAATGGACTTATTGAGAGGCGAGTTCGGTGAACAATTTATTTCACTTTCGGGACCGGTGAAGTAGTAATGTAATGCCTAGATCGTGCGATTTAACGCCTTTAGACAATTTTTTGTGGGGCTATGTTAAAGCTGATGTCTATACAGACAAGCCCGCTTCAATTGACACATTGGAAGACAACACCGAAATGTTGGCAAGAGTATGCCAAAATTGGACTAAGCGGATGGACCATTTGAGGCACAGTCGCGGTCAACATTTGCATGAAATAATTTTCAAACATTAAATAATATGGAACGTACTATCGATTCAAATAAAGATTTCATGCAGTTTTCTGAATTTCATGTGTTTTTTTTAGCTCTTAAAAAATCACCCATTATATTCAGGACTTTGTGTTACAAATTCGACAATAGATTATATTTCATTTCAAAAATTCCTTAAAGTTCTACTTATAATCACCATTATATAACGAGCAAGTTTTATTTCAATATACGAAATAAATCACTTATTTTATAGGACCGTTTTTAATGTCTATACAACCATTTAGTTAGGATATGAACCTTGTTTCTCACACCAATACTGTTTGACGTTGACTTCGAACGATAGATTTTTGAGAAACTTTTCATGGCAATTTTATTTACTCTCAGAGTTTTTGTCAAAAAAAATGCTGAGAAAAAGTCGCCGAATTAATATTTCGTTTTGTTCGAGATGTCTAAGCTGGAATTTGAACCAAGGGTTTGCATCTAATAAGACAACACAACACTTGCTAGAGTAAGGCGATTTCTTCATTGTTTGGGGCAATAACATCGTTCAAATGTCCGTCAAGGCTTTGATGAGTCTTGGCTCTGTTGAAATATCAAAATTTCAAATGACTTTAGAACAGAAATCACTTTTAATTTGACCGATGACATGGTTTATGTTGGCTTTGTGGAATGCTGCGGTTTATTCCCATAAGAAAAAGTCTGAAGGAATTAAATCGCATGAGCTGATTGGCAGTTCGCAATACTTTCCACAAAGACCATGCCGTCAAGTTGGTCGAGTAGAATATCCTGTGCAACATTAACTGTGGGGCACCTAGAAGTGTATTGCTATGTATACGCTATGTATAGCGTCGTAAACAGTTTTCTATTGTGTTACTTATAAAGGAGACTTTAATGAAGTCTCATTTAAATCAATAGGCACTCAGAAGTTATCGATGTTCTAAGCATTAGACTGTAAAGAGACTATCACTGTAAACAGCATACAAAAGTTTTGAGGTTTTGCGAAAAAGTCTTTGAAGTTGATGGGGTGATTTAAAGAGTTTCCACTTACAACCACCTATATTGTTTACAATAGTCTGATTTAAAATGGAATACAACTGAGAAATATGAGCAAGTACTTCGAAATAACAGTCCCAGATGGGACTGAAAGTGTTAATTAATGACAGTCGAACATCCTAATTTTATACAAATGTCTGTATTGATGTTTAAGATCAAAGCATATGATCTACTAGAGGCATTACGCTTGCAAAGTCTTTTAGTTCATCTGAAATTATTATCGTTATGCCTGTGCCTCCCCTAAAGTTTTTTTTTTAAGCAAACAAAACTTGTACTCAAGTATGACAAATGTGGCCTCATTTGAATTATAAATTAAATCGTTTAACCAATTAGACTTTTCATACACTTTTCTAGCTGCAAATACGCCACAAAAAAAATCAACAACAACAGAAACAAATTACCCTTCGGAAAACAAGCGACTGCAGAAAAAAAATTACAATTGCATGCCTGCTTGAGCAAATAAATTGTCGGAATGCAATTTATGTGTTTTTTCTGCTGATATTTGCAAGCGTTTTGGATTTTTGAGTGTTTGACAATAGACACCAATAGACACACAATTTAATCACATCACATCAGAACATATCGCATCACATCACATCACATCGAATCACATGTGCATCATAAATAAAAATTGCCGACAATTTCTCGCCAGATTTGAATGCCTTTTTTATTGTTGTTGTTCGTTCTTTTGATATGAATTTGCTGAACTTCAAATCGATTGAAGTAGAGTTTACAAGGAAGGAATTTGTTTTTTTTTTAACTTCAAAAATACAGAGAGATAAGCACAGTTGCAGTTATTTTTCGAAAAGTCTTATAACATTTCGTTGTTCCATCTGAAGAATGCATGAAATTAGTTGTTGACAATTGATGCAGTTTTGTGTTGTTTTAGAAAATAAATTCCAGTTATCTTGTGTGGCATAATTATTTACATAATAGACAGATAACATACATACATACCCTTCAGTGAGGATTACAACATAGCTTCGCACATCACTTATGTTGTGTGTGTTAATTTTATATATGTGCGGCGGGACCTACAGTTTAAAGTTGACCCCGAACAATAGATTTTTGAGAAACTTTTGATGGCAATTTTATTTTACTCTCAGAGTTTATGCCAGAAATCTGCTGAGATTCAATCGTTAAAGCAATATCTTTTCATATCGTTTTGTAGGAGATGTCTGACCTGGAGTTTGAACCTAGACAGTTTGCCTAATAAGCCAACACACTACTTAATAGACTACGGTGACTTTATTATTCTTACTTCGATCGTAACACGCTTCAAATGTGTCCCAAGGTTTCACTGAGTAGAGCATATCAAAAACGTCCAACGCTGTGGCACATAAATCATTCTGAATTTGATTCGTGACATGGGTAATTGTTGGCTTTGTGGCTTGTGACTTATTCGCTTATACCTGCGGCTAAAGAAAACCTTACAAGAAAAAGTCAAACGGATTGCACAATATCGATTACCAGTTCACATCACTTGCATGTAAGATGGCCATGAACTCAAATCGCTCATGCAGAATATCCAATTGCATGTACCGCCATCTCATGTCAGTGCGCAAATCATTCAATTCAGAGCAAAAGAAGTTGATAATCATCGATCAATAGTGTTCGTCGTTGAAGTACAGATTAACTTCGTTTTCAAAGAAATATTGATGACTCCGCCAGCCCAAAATCCACATCAAACAGTGAGTCCTTCGGGGTGTATAGAACGTTCTTGGCACTCATGTATGTTGGTATCGTCCAAAATTCGAAAATTTTGTTTGTTCACCTACCCTTTGATCTGGAAATGGGGCTCATCGCCTAAGATGGTTTTTCGATGAAAATGAGGATCATTCAGCAAACACATCCCGATGTCTATGGCCGTCCAATGTAATGATAACTAATTTGGCCGATGTACATAGCTACAATAAGACAGCCGTTGTCAACTATCAAAATTCGGAAGATCCTGTTGGAAAATGCTATACAATTCTTTTTGCAAGTCAATTCACTTCAATTCAATTCTGAAAAGATATTTGGTTAAAACAAATATTGTGAGGTTAAATCTTATAAATACAAAAGACTTAAGAAGCGAACTTTTTGTAAAATTGTTCGGAAGGCCCTGTTGGAAGATACTATACTATACTATATTTTTTGCAAATCAATTTATTTCAATTCAATATTCTGAGGAGATAGTTGTTTAAAACAAATATTGTGAGGTTAAGTCGGATAAATACAAAAGACTTAAGAAGCGAACTTTTTTGTAAAAGTGCTTGTTTCTTAAGTCTTTTGTTGTGATTAACATGTGATCTGATAATCTGCTGATAATAGAAGATCAAATAAATCTTGGCAAAATTTAAAACGTAAAAATATTGAAAACTTTTTAATAAAAAAAAACATTAACAAACTCTCAGAGTTTTTTTTTAGAAATCTGCTGAAGGGAAGTCTCAGAAGAAATATTATTTTCATTTTTCGTTTAGTTATAGATGTCTGAGATGTGTTTGAACCGAGGCCTTATGTCTAATAAGCCAACACACTACCTACGAAACTACTGTCATCCGTTTAATAAAATCTTAAAAATAAGGAGGCTTCAGGTTAACTCGAAATAATTCACCTATGAAGCCTCGGTAGCACCTAAAAGAACACAGAATGTACAATTTGATATGCTTTCTAAGGATAGCTCTCCGCCTCCCTACCATTGTGTGTTTCAGGTACCCATAAATTACCTTAGGAAACTCATTCTGAGTAAGGGATCTCCAACATTTAGTATTTCCATCTTCTCTAACAGCTCAACGGCTTTATTTGATAGAGCAGGCACATGCCTTTCAAATACCAATCCAAATATAAAAACAGGGATATCGGGATTACCACCATTAGGCTTTTCACTAAGGAAAGATATTTATTGTTTGCTGAAAAATCCTAGGCTGATGCTTTATTGCCAGATTCAACTGACCAGCAAAACATTTAAAATGGATTTGTTTCAACAGAGATTGATGTAATGAGGAGAGAGAGTATTGTCCACCTTATTTTCCAATGTTTGCCTGTGGTTCGAAGCAGAGTTCATTCATTTGAGTTACCATTACCCAACAGGATTACACAGCTGTCTGTACTTTATATCGTGCCGATTGCTAATTCATTGCAGATTAAGGCGGGCTTTTTGCCTGATTGTAAGAGAATGTTTTTTTAAAGCAAATCCCTGACGCTGGTTGTCCAGATCGGTTAATCGGTTAAAGAACATTGATTTTAACGAAGCTAGCACCTCCTCGCCGTAGTCTAGTAGGTAGTGTGTTGGCTTATTAGACGTAAAGCCAGGGTTCGGGCCCTAGGCCAGACATCAAAACAAAAATACAAAAAGTATTCCTTCGACGGCTTCCTCTCAACAGATTTCTGGCAAAAAATCTGAGAGTAAATAAAAATTGGCATGAAAAAGTTTCTCAAAAATCTGTCGTTCGGAGTCGACTTTAAGCTGTAGTTCCCACCACTCATGTATAAAATTAACACACACAACATAAGCGGTGTGAGAAACTAGGACGTTGTACAATGGGTCAATTCGTCCTCCGGTTACTGTACTTGTCTTATTTGCCAAGTACACGTCCTCTAACCTAACCTAACCTAGCACTTCCTCTACTGCCACTATCATACGCACTGTAGTAAATTTAGTCGCTTTATAAACTCCTTTAAACATGCTATTCGACAGTCATTTTGTAAGATTGAATGGAAATAATCAATGAAACACGTCAAAAGGAAAAAAAATGATTTTCAAAAGTCAACAATGAAAACCACAAACTGACCAATTTTTTTTTAAAGTAGCTGGAAAACATTAAATTTATAAAATGAAACGAATTAAAAAAACAAAAAATTTGAAAAGAAACTAAAAAAATTTCAATTCAAACCGGAAGTCGTAAATCAAAATTTTTGTATCAAAAAAAAAAAAAACAGAAACAAAAAATATTTCGTTTTATTGTACAAGTATTCCATTTTATTTTTGTTATAAAAAAAGAGAATGTTTTGTTTTGTTGTTTTTATTAAAAAAAATATTTTTGAAATTGTTACAAAAAGGAAAACAACAACAAAACCTGAAAATAAAAGACATGCAAGCGCATTGGTGCTGACCAATTTCAGTTAAGACGACAGCTATAATAATAGAGGCCACTTTTGCCGACACTCGCTTGCTCGCTCACAAAACAGCAACTCTACTCCTCTATATTAAATGCGTACCATACTTGATGCATATACACATATGCATACACACACACACACATTAAGACCAACTTCCCCATACTTATTAATATGAAATCTAGTTGTTATAAATTATTGTTATTGTAGTAGTCGGGAAACCGAAACACGAAGATTTTTTTGAGTAGAAAAATTAAAAAAAAAAAAACAGAAAAATTAAATAGTGGTAGCAAAAGCAGTTGAAATACTTTTAAATCCAAAAGGAACTGAAAATATTGGTTAAGGGGAAAGCCAATTTCTTGGGGATATTTAAGAAATTTGTAGAAATAACTCTTTTCGAACAACTCTTTTCATATTATAATTGAAGAAATTAGGTTTATATTAAGTCATGAGTTCTCCTCACACTGGGCCATATGGTCGCCAAGTTAACTTGCTTGAGAACTTCTCCAAAGCATTCATATCTTCTTTGGATTGCTGCTGTTGTTTTAACAATGAACCAGTGAAGGGTAGGTTTCGAAGGTAGGCTGGTAAAACTGCACTTCCATGAAGAGACCCGGAGGTTTCGTTTTAGGTACAGTAGTGGCCTTATATTTAGAAACGATGTTTCTGGAACAGAGTTCTCTGGAGTGACGAATCTAAGTTAAATTTGTCCCAATCTGATGGAAAAACGTATGTAAGACGTCCTCCAAACAAAGCCTTTGATCCCAGGTACACAGTGTAAACTGTAAAACAAATTAACAAACATACATGTTGCTAAGTCGTTTCTAATTATAAGGCCACCACTGTATGTTTAGTATCACAACTAAAGCAAAAAAAAAAAATTCACAATAATAAAACAAAGTGAACAGAAACAATCCTTTAGTCAGGAGTACGACATAGAAAATCTCACGAGAATATGTCTAATGAGGTCAAATCGCACGATTTTGGTGGTCAGTTTACATCACCATTACGTGGGATAACCATGAACTCAAATCACTCTTGAAGAATATTCAATGTGGCATGATGTGTATGACTAGTGGCGCCGTCCTGTTGTAGCCAACCATAAATAAATGGCCATTACAACCCTTTAATCAGGATTACGACCTAGCTTCCCACACCACTTATGTTCTGTGTGTTAATTTTATACATGAGTGGCGGGGCACCTACAGTTTAAAGTCGATTCCGAACAACAGATTTGTGAGAAACTTTTCATGGAAATTTTATTTACTTCAAGAGTTTTTGCCAGAAATCTGCTGAGGGGAAGTCGCCGAAGAAATATTTCTTCATATTTCCTTTCGTTGGAGATGTTTGACTTGGGGTTTGAACCCCGACCTCAATTTTAATAAGCCAATACACTACCTACTAGAGTACGGCGACTATAATGGAAACTGCATAATGGAATAAAAAACGATTGAAAAACGATCCCAAACAAGATCATATTGTCTTAGCTTTTAGAGTTTTCTGCTTTTAATTGGTCTGTTATTTGGTCAGTCACAGCTTATTCTTCTCTACATTTTAATCAGTATGGGCTAAGCATATGCGTTTCTCGTTGGTAATGTGTTCGATAACAACCAATATTTCTTTCCCCTTCAACAGAATGGACTTTGAAACGAATTCAAGCTTGGTTTGACTAGGTATATACGCCTACCCGACTTAAGGAAGGTATCACGCTACCCGTATCAAAAATGTATGTATGACAGCATATCATAGCTTTGATCACGCTTAAGCTCAGTAGGTCCTCTGATTAAATCCTCAGGAGTGGTCGTACGTAAGACATTCGGTCCAGTGCGAGTTGGCGATGACTTTCGTATTCGATAATGAGCTGTATGAGCTTCTCAGCGACTTGGACGTTGTACAGCATATTAACATCCTGCGCTTGTTTGGCCATTTCGTTCGAATTGAAGAGGATGCTCCGGCGACACGCGGGAGTTTTAGGAAGTAGGGGAAGAGGATAACCTTGTTTGAGTTGGAAGGACAATCTGTCATCTATATTCTGTGTAAAATATATTTCACGAAATTATTTTTTCTCCCACCCCTTAATTTACTAATAATCACACACGCTCAACAACTTGCTCAACTACGAGAAGAAACTAAAAATCCATCTTAAAAGAAAAATGAAAACTCGACATCAAGAAAAAAAGTGAAAAAAAATAAGAGGAACAACGAACATCTTTTCAAAGCATGTTGTGTACACCAACAACAACAAAAATAAAACAAGACACTTCAACTCTAACAATTATTTGACAAGCCTTTTTCCTTTTTTCCTTCATTCTTTCCTTTCGTTCGTTCGTTTGTTCGAGTATTTAAAAACATGGGAGTTTTAGTTTTCTTTTTCTTTTCTTTTCCAACCATATTTCAGTCTTTGTTTTTTTGTTGTTTTATTTAAAGAAACGGATGTGCATGAGACGCCATCGTTGTTCATATGAGTCTCTCCTCCGATGTTATTTGTTGGACAACGGGGTTGGTGGTGCCTCATCTGGTTTCTTTCTTTGCTGTGACTGCGACTGTTATACACTTTCATTCAATTCGTTTAAGATTGAAATAAAAAATGAAAATGAAAAAAAGTTGAGATTTTTTCAAAGTTAAACTTAAAATAATAATAAACAAGACCTTCCGCTTGTTGTAAAAGGTTTTCCTTAAGATCGATCTATGATTTGTGTACGATAGAGATGAACGACAAAAAGGTTTACAGTCTTACATCAGGGATGACAAAGAGAAGGCACGCAAGACGTTTAAAATATGTTAAACTATCATGAATACTATATGAACTATAGGTATCAAGCAATGCTAGAAGTAGCATCAAGCAATACTGCAGTTTGTATCAAACAATAATACAATTTGTATCAAGCAATAATACAGTTCGTATCAAGCAATACTACAGTTTGCATCAAGCAATGCTAGAAGTAGCATCAAGCAATACCAGAATTTGTATCATACAATACTGCAGTTAGTATCAAGAAATGATACAGTTTGTATCAAGGAATACTACACTTTGTATCAAACGATACAACAGTTTGTTTAAAAGCTGGCACGTTAAGCTTCATTTGTTAGAAGACATTATCAAAAGCACATTATTTTGTGGGGAAAGCTTCTTTATTAAACAGAAGGTAAGAATTATTTTGCCAAAGCAGTACGAAATGGTTCGGATGAAACCGGACAGTTGCCTTCGTGGCACGTTAGCCATCATGCCCAGACCTTCAGACATTCTGTCACCCCAAAAAATGCTGACATCTGTTCTAAAGTTCCCAAAGATAAATCCAGATAGTGTCCCTCTAGAATTCTTGCTAAAATGCGAGCCGTTCTCTTGTGGAACTCAAGTAGTTCCCTGGTTCTCGCGCTGTCCACTGTTGGACACAGCAGTTTTGATACTTGGCAGCCAGGCATGTTGGACTACGAACGGTGTTGTTTTTAATTTTGAAAAGTATTCTAATAGAGGCACATGTATCCCCTACATTGTCTCCTCCTCAGAGGAATCCAGCGTCCCGGAACCCAGTAGAGGCGGGTGTTGTGTCGACGTATACGGTGCAGAGAGTCCATGCAACTCCTGACGCCCTTTGATTTGACGAGATGGGATCCCAGCGCTTTGACTGTCCACACATGTGATCAAGTTCGAAAGAGGCAAGTCCGATTTCAATCAATCGTGAAGCTTGTTCAACATCAAATATCTACGCCTGAAATGCGCTGGCCTGGTTATATATATGACCCGTTCAGTGCCAGTTTATCGGAATAGATCCCAGATCAAGTTCCGTATTCCATTCGCGAGCCATCGGTGAATATCGTTATATAATCGTCACCAATGAGAGCTTCAGCAATCCATTCTTCTCGTGTGGGAGTGTGAGTCTTGTACGCTAGTAGTTCAGTAAATAGTGTGTTGGCTTATTAGACGTAATGACACGGTTCAAGCTCCAGGTCAGACATCTCCAACAAAACAAAACATAAAGAACAAATTTCTTCGGCGAACTTTCTCTCAGTAGATTTCTGGCATTCTCTCATATTCTCTGAGAATAAATTAAAGTTCCCATGAAAAGTTCCTCAAAAATATGTGCCGTTCGGACTGGACTTTAAACTGTAGGTCCAGCCACTCATGTATACAAATTAACACACACAACATGAGTGGTGTGAGACGCTAGGTCGTAATCCTGGCTAAAGGGTTGTAATGAGCAATTATGTATGTATGTATGCATAGAATAGGTACTGCTGTAAGATAGGTTGTATTCCTGATTAAAGGATTGTAATGGCCATTAAATAAGTAAGAAAACCCTTCAAGAAACCGTTGGCATGTACATGCAATTTGTCTCCTTCTAAGTGTAGTCTAAAGTGTATGCTCAGTGAGGGTTTTAAAGGTTCCAGCATATAGGCTGACTTCCAAAATGTTAGTTGGTTTGCATTTGAAGAAAGTATAGTGTTTCACAAAGCCGCTGTACAAAATGTTTACAATGTATTCTATTTCAAAACGTGGTGAATGTGTATATTTAACGCAGTCAAAAAGCAATCAGGCATCGGATTTATAGTTGATGCATTGTTTGGTTACTTTGCATATCAACAAAATGTATTTACCGTAGTAGAACCGCATACAAACTTTGTATTGCTACATTTTAGAAGTCAGCTGTAATGTCTGCTAAATTGTATGCTAGGATCTCGTGCTGAGCGTACAGGCTTTTGTCATCTAAGGATTGGCTTTTTCAGATCTTGGAAAGAATCAATCAATCAATTATCAGACCTTATGCGGCGCTGGCTTTCTATCCCTCGAAGTTAAACTCTTTTTTGTCGAAGTTGGGCTTTAGAAAACTCAGCTTCAATATGAACTACGGTTGGCTAATCCTGGATTGGGGGCAATTATTCGGTATGGTATTACAACAGGCAACACTGGCTTACATATATGTACTCTTTTTCTTGGAAACAACTACCTCTGTTATCCATCTAGCTATTCTAGTTTACGAAATCAATACGAAGTCTTTAGTCGTATGTCGGTATGCTGTGACGATGGTCTGTTTCATGAGCAACATAATTTTCCGATCGCGTCCTTATGCACGATATTTCCTATCCACTCTTCTTAGAGGTACCTATCAGCCTTTTTTATAAGATTATAAGAATGTTTTCGATTAGCTCTGGGTTAGGAGTTACGTTGAAATTGAAGAATTTAAAAATTAGTCTTATAAGTCTAGCCATGCCCTGTTTAATCTCTTGTCACTAGTCTAGCGATTACAGAAGAGTTTCACAAAATAGTCCCTGGAGGTTTCCCCACTCTGCTAAAGATCTGTCCACACGCACACCCTCCATAAGTGAAAAAACGAAGAAGAAGAAGACAGACGAAATAGATTATAATACCCGATAGCCATTGTATCTGTGATTGAATGTTACGTTGTGTCTCTCACTATCGTACATATTATCAAGTGTCCAACCTGTTTTACATCTTCAACATCAACTTGTGTGCATATAAACAAACTATTGTTGACTGCTGTTCCATGTCATTTCTATAGGCAAACACTTGTTGATGATGAGATCATGTGGAATATTAAATTGAAATAAAAACGAAAATAATCATGGAAATAAAAAAATAGAAAAAGAAATTAAAATTAAGAAAAAACGAAAACAATCTTATAAAACAAATAAATTTTTTTTATTCATTTCGTTTGATAATGATTGTCGTGATAAAGACAAAACAAAAAACAAAACAAAAAAAACGCGTATTTCCTTGTCTCCGTCAACACGCCATTGTAATTTTGTTTTCTGAAATATGAAAACAAAACCAAAAACAAAAAAAAACCCTAAATAATGAATGAATAATAGAAACAGAATCACAGAATACAGAAACTTTTTTTGTCAGATTTTCAATAATTTTAATGACTTATGAGAGAGGGGGGGTTTTCTATTGAAAATCTTTACAATTCTGGACAAAAACAAAAAAAAACACAATAAAAATGCACAACTAATAATACATGTAACGAGCAATTAGTTTTTACAAAAATATTCAAACATCATTAAGATCATCGTCATTACATTTCAGAATTCATATGAAATGCATTTCACAGTGCATTTGTGCAAAAATTTTAATTTTAATGATGTTTTATTGCTAAGGAATGCCATGGAATTTACACGAATAGAATTTAATCATTGAACTCCTAAGAGATTTCTTCAGAAACCTTAGAAAAATAAAAAAAGTATTCATATAACAAAACAAAATAACAAAATCTGTTTTAAGCAAATTTGCTATGCGTTAAACATTGAAGTAAACCTTCTATAATGAAGGAAAACAAAAGACTTAAGAAACAAACCTTGTTTTTACCACATACCAGCGAATCTATTGGTTATATTACGAGGTGCAATTATTACAAGCTGTGATGATTTCGCCGACAACATTTGTAGTAAACAGGCTAGTTTATGTCCCATTTAGTCTTGCATTAATCACATCAGCAGTCTACTTATCATAGGGAAGCAGGCTATGGGGTAGCGATCTTCATTGTACCTGATATTCATCGATTTTAAGGAGGCGTTCTACACCTTATACCATCCTGCCATGAGGAATTCAGCTCGAGGTAGGAGAATACCAATACAACTCATATCACAAATTGTGTCCTTGTATAACGCAACGTATTCGGGCTACTGCACTCCGTATGGAGAAGCTCATATATATCTAGGCGTACTAAGCTAATAATTTTCAATACTTGTGTGAAGTCAACGTTACTATATAGTAACGAAACTTGGTTTATATCTAACATCATCATGCAAAATCTTGAGGTATTCATCAAGAAATGCCTGAGAATCATATGTGGAATATTCTGGCCCAACACCATCAGCAACGCAGATCTCTGGACCCTTACAGAGAAGGAACCCATACAGAAGCAGAAAGAAGCCCGACAGTATTACAAAAATTGCGCTAGAATGGAATCCCCAGGGCTCAAGAAACCGTGGCAGACGAAAAAATACCTGGAGACGCACGGTCCTTCAAGAACTATGACTAAATGACCTGACATAGGAAGGCGCAAAAACATCAGCGGAGAATCGTGTCAGATGGAGATGCTTTGTGGAAGCTTTGTGCTCCTGAGAGGGGTAAAATGAAACTGATAACGCAACATTCTTCTATTGCTTACTGGGGTATAACAAGGAACATTATAAGTGCAAAGTAAAGATAAATATTCTCAAAGGCAAAGGCCATTTTATTTACATACATACATACCTACATATGTATGTACAACCCTTCTATCAGGATTACAACTTAGCGTATTACACCACCTATGTTGTGTGTGTTAATTTGTGTGGCGGGACCTACAGTTTGAAGTCGATTCCAAACGACAGATTTTTCACCGTTGTCTAGTAGGTAGTGTGTTCGCTTATTAAACGTAAAACCAGGGTTCGAGCCCCAGGCCAGACATCAAGACAAAATACAAAAAGTATTTCTTCGGCGACTTCCTCTCAGCGGATTTCTTGCAAAAACTCTGAGAGTAAATAAAAAATTGCCATGAAAAAGTTTCTCAAAATTCTGTCGTTCGGAGTCGACTTTAAACTGTAGGTCTCACCACTCATGTATAAAATTAACACACACGACATAAGTGGTGTAGAAACTAGGACGTTGTAGAATGGGTCAGTTCGACCTCCGCGTACTGTACTTGTCTTAATTGACAAGTACACGTCCTCTAACCTAACCTAACCTAACCTTTTCAATCTGCTGAGAGGGAGTTGCCGAAGAAATATTGTTTCGCATTTCGTTTTGTTCGAGATATCTGATCTGGGGCTTGAACCAAGGCCTTATGTCTAATAAGCAAACACACTACCTACTAGAATACAGCCACTTCAATGAAGTGCCCTGCATTGGTTTTCTAGAGCTCTTTATCCGTAATAGATGTCTTGAATATTATTCAGAAGTCGTGTCGTGGTATCATGTAGTCACCATTCCGGATAGTCTTAAATTCCTTCAGGTTTTCAATATGCCATCGTCCAGAGACTTCGTGGCATCTTTGTCGCCAAGCTCTTACAATTCAGATCAAGTGGAAAGAGGCATAAAATTATCTCCAATCAGAAGGTATAGGTCTTAAAGCTAATTATGTAAGCAGATCTTGGCAACCACCAAATCAGGTTCAAGTTAGTGGACCTATCGAGCTAGTCCCAAGATAATAGACATGCGTAGTTTATGATAAGCCTCTACCACTTCTGTAAAGATCCAGTGAGACATTGTATGCTTCAAATTCCATTTTTTCCAACACTTTGCTACAAGCGTAGTGGATAATAGAGAAGGTTTTTACAGTAGAATTGATCGCCTTTCGTAATATATGTATATGTACGTTACACGGGGAGGATGAGCGTGTTGTAGAGGGGCCTTTGCTACTCAATTGCCTATTAAGACGATAGTAGCACTTGTTGGCAAGAGTGTTGCTACGCTTGATCTCCAGACCGACATCATTTTCTATAGTAAAGGCGGATCCAAGCTAAATAAATTCCTTGACTATAATGAAAGTATAGTTATTGGTCGTAATCTGGGACCCAATACGCCATATGTCCCTACTTGTCGATAACATATACTCCGTTTTGCCTTCATTTACTGCCACGCCCATCTTAATAGACTCTTTTTCAATAGCACTAAAGGCAGCAGTAACTCGAGTACTTAATACAAAAAAAATTTCAAAGAGTTATCTGTTGAAGCCTTTTTAAATTTTTGGCAATAGGCAGGCCTTATTTGGATCAAAATGAAAAAAAAAAACATTGTGATGAAGAAAAGGTTTTTTTAATTTTTGAAATTCCCACAGATATTCCACATCCACTTACATACATGTTTAAGCCAATGAAATCAATTAAATTTGTTTAAAAGTTAATGCGTTTAACACCAATGACTTGGCAAAATAAACGTTTTGAAGCCAGTTTTTTTTTCTTTCTTCAATTTAAATTAATTTTAGTGTTGAAAAGCCTGAGAACTTCTTTTACACGGGTTTTAAGAATAATGGTGTGTGATGCAAAAATTTATTTTTTTTTGTTCTTCTTGAACTCGAAATTGATTGAAATTTATGACGGTTTTGTCTGTCTGATCTGATATCTTCACTAAGCTTCAATTTCTTTCCTTTTTTTCTTTCAATTTCAAAGGTGATAAAAAGGAATGAATTGATGATGATGATGACGAAATGATGATGTTTATGATTATGATGATGACTACGTTGTTGGATCAATATTTTCAATCACCATAAAATTTTGTTGATTGTTACTGGTGTTGATTGTTTTCAAATCATAAAAAAGCAGAAAAATTGTCGATAATCAATGATAATGAATGAATCAATGAGTGAATGAATGAGCGAATGTATGAATGAAACGAATTCAATTAATTTTGAATTTAAAAAAAAAATTTTTAATGCTACTGTTTAATTGAATCTTCTGTATAATGATGGACTTAATAATTATTATTGTTATCGAGTAAAATCTTATTGGATTTGTTTTTGAGTTATAAATTCGCATTAGGTAGTGATATGTCAATAGAAGAAAATGTCTAAAAATTAAAGAAACATAAAAACTCTTGTAGATTGCGTATATAAAAAGGAGTTTACTATTCCATTCATCACTTACTTAGTGTACCCCTATTATACTTTCGTTGGCTTATGAGACGTGAGGCCCAGAACAGGCATCTTGATCAAATCGAAATAGAAAAAATATTTCTTCGGCTACTTCGATTCAGCAGATTTCTGGCAAATACTCTGAGTGTAAAATAAAATTGTCATGAAAAAGTTTCTCAAAATCTGTCGCCACTCATGTACAAAAATTAACACATACAACATGAGTGATGTAAGAAACTAGGTCGTAATACTGACTAAAGGGTTGTAATAACAAATTGTGTGTGTATATATCTACCACACTAAAGACAAAACTTTACTGATGGCTTCAAACTGAATGGTATTGTGGGTGGAGTATTTTTTTTTTTGGAATCATTTCGAAGAGTCCAGTGAATTAAGCTGTTGAATTATTGTGGCCCTTTTCAGGCGGAAGTATCGGTAATACAGGCTGCAACGAAAATTATTAAGGATGCAAATATTCTTAGACGAGATCTAAACATACTTTCTGATGGCCAGGCGGCTATCAACGTAATAAACTCCAAGACGGTGTATAACTGTTGCAGATAACTCTTAAAGGCAGCAGAGCGAAATGCTGAGCATATCATATGGGTATCAGGGCACAGTGATGTTTCAGGTAACTTTAGCCGTAGTCTAGGAGATAGTTTGTTAGCTTGTTAGACGTGAGGTCACTGATGAAACCCCAAAATGTACATCTCCAACTGCCTCTCAGCAGATTTCTGGCAAAAACTCTGAGAGTAAATAAAAATTGCCATGAAAAGTTTCTCAAAAATCTGTCATCCGGAGTCGACTTTAAACTGTACTTCCCGCCACTCATGTATAAAATTAACACACATGGAAGGTGTGAGGAGCTAGGTTGTAATCTTGACTGAAGATTTGTAATGACCAATTATGTATGTGTATGTGTAGTTCTAGGACGATAGTGTTGCTAGCTATCGTTGCCTAGAAACAACACTTTTTATGAACATGTATTGGTTGTTGTTGTTATTATTGTAGCCTCAGTATGTCAAAAGCATTAAGAATGGATTATTTGAGGTGGATTCAAGCCCCATAATTTTTAAAATTCGAAAATCGTATTGAAAATTTGTATCACAGACACAAATCTGGATTGCTCGCTTTTAAAGTTAAACACCTTAGGAAGAAAATTTGTATATAACATAGTGAATGCGAGAATCAGCGCTGAAAATCTGTTTATTGCATGTGTTTTGCTTTTATGTCACGACTGCACACTAAAATGTAAACATCAACAATGCAAAAAGTTCGCAAAACGCTTTGAAACTGTTTTTTCGCACTCATTGGCTTTGATCTCTGCTCTTGTCGGAGTTCACTGTGTTATACACAAGCTTATTTGTATTGACTTGTATGTAATCAGTTTTAGCGCACTGACAATCTTTATCGCAATGACAATCTCGGTTCAGCTTTCAGCGCTCACTCTGTGCGCACCCTTACCTTAATTTAGTGGAAGCATTTTGAATTTCACAATGTTCACGTTTTTTATATCCTTCGTTGATACATTCTTCTCGAACTTGCTACAACCGTCGCAAAACTCTCTAGCTGTGTAGATTGTAGCATTGGATTAAAAAAGTGATTTCAATGTGATTTTAAGGTTATGAGGAGAATCCTGCCAGGAGGATCCTACCAGTTTTTGATCCATGCCCTCTCATTTTTTTTAAATGCAACCAGGCCTTAAAACGTACAACTGAGTGGTGCTCATTGATTGTTTTCCTCACAACACCGAACTGATGCTTTTTATCAGGCGATATAAGATACATACTTTAAAAAAAAATAGTTTGGAAATGGGGGACAATAAAAATTTATCAAATTGCTTGTAAATATGTTTTATGCTAGATCTTGATTTTTGAATCCGATAGGGCTCTAGTGCAGGCAGAAAAAAGGACTCGTGCCAAATTTTTGTTTCTGATTTAAAAAAAAAAAAAAAAAACAATCCAAAGGTAGTATATCACAACCCATAAAATTAATACAGGTATTTATTTATATTATTAATGTTTCTTACGGTCTGTTTTTGTATGTCTATGTGTCTGTCTGTCTGTCTTCTTGCTGAATTTCGTTTGAATTTTAAAGTCCCTTTAAGCCAAGTTTGGTTTTTTTTTTTTGTTAAAATTGTTGCGTTTTTCGTTTGAATACGTAGTTTTTGTTTTCGGTTGTTTTTGATTAGCACCGCTTTGAAAATATACGCCCTTGGGTGATAAAGGTGCCTAATTGTACCGCTATATTTTCGTAGTTTTTTTGGCTGAAACTTGCTAACATTTCTAGAGAAGCCAAAAATAATATGAAATGAAAGACACCAAGACAGCAAACGAAAAAAAGAAGAAAAAAATAGCGCCGACGCGTGAGGTGTATTTGAAATGTTGGTTGGCTGGCGGTAGGTGCCAGCTTAAGTTGCTGGTTTAAGTTTAGTATTGTTTTACGAAATCTTTTTTATTATGATTTTGGTTTGAAAAATAATTCTTATATTTGCCAAGCTATTCTGATTATTTTTTCTTGTTTTCATGTTTTTTCCAACACTAATGATAGTCAACTGTTGTAGAGTAACAGTAATTCTAACGTTACTTTACTAATCAATATTTTTGCCATTTCTTGCAGTTCGATTTCAAATCAGTTTTTTTTTCTTTAGAACAACCGTTTACTTAATGACTTCCAAATGAAAAAAAAAATATTTTGAAAAATTATTGGCCAACACAGTTCTATTTTAAGGTTGTTTCTTTCGTTAATACCGCTTTAATATTTTTTAGTTTTTTAAATATTCATACGTATTCGCGCTACTTTTGAGCTGAAAAACTAAAAAAAACCAGAAACAGACAAATTGAAAAATTTAAAAAAATACTCGTATACGATGGTCATTAAAATGAAATTCCAATCTATTCTATGCCTTGCCATTACATGCCATTTCATATGCCAAATGACATGCTACAACGTAAATTGATTCTTTCTTTACTTTTTTCCCCATGCGTCACATGTGCTGAAATTCCCAATAATAGCGTCGTAGCCTATGATAACAGGCAGCAAGTGTATGACTGAAGCAAAGACCTTAGAGTGCCTGCAGGCAGTTGTAAGAATTTTTAATTTTTCAATTATTTATCGTTATTGACCCGTTTATTAAGAAAGCATTTGTAATTTTGACACAACCACCAAAGGAGTTATTTTACTACTGCAATGTTGGTTGAAGGTAGTTGTCCACCCAAACAAGTTCAACGGCATTGAGATCAGTAAAATTGAAGAAATCAAAGTTGAAAATTCATCAGAGAGTTTTGCTTTCTCTCCGCACTCGTACATACATAATTAGATATTACAACCCTTGACTAAGGATTACGACCTAGCTTCTCACCCCATCCATGTTGTGTTGTGTTAATTATTTTACATGGCTGGCAGGTCCTACAGTTTAAAGTCAACTCCGAACGACAGATTTTTAAGAAACTTTTCATGGCAATTTTATTTACTCTCAGAGTTTTTTTTTTGACAGATATCTGCTTAGAAGGAGTCGTCAAAGGAATATTTTTTTATTTCCGTTTGTTGGAGATGTCTAACCTGTTGTTTGAACCGTGGCCCTACGTCTAATAAGTAAACGCACTACCTAATACATAGTCTACGGCGTTAATTAAAACTTACTGCTTGGTGCTGTTTACAACACACAAGCTATATTAGCGGTCCTTCTTTCAATATAAGTTCTTTAGCACGAAGCTGTCATTTCAGCGAATAACGAACCATGCTAACTGAATTGTCATTATTAACCAGCTAAACATCAACGACATATGATTCCAACAAGATGGTGCAACTTGCAATACAGCGCACTTAACATATGATCCCTTTCAACTGTTACGGTCAACTCTAGACTCGTTAGAGAGTGTCGCCGTTGTCTCAACATTTCCTCTGGGTACTGTAGTATCTCACTTGTCTGTTGTCCTGGGCACAGGAACATTCCAAGTGCACTACTTCCGTAAGCCTTGTCAATCGAATTGGGTGTGCCACTTGCCTCCGTTAAATTGGCCATTAGGCAAAAGTTCTTTCGGGATGCCAACCTATCCAACCTATCAATGAGGAATCTTGCTCCGCGATGGATAGAAGACGTACCAACCAGTTACTCCAACTTGATCGCAATGTCATCTCGATCACAGTGACCATGCTTACAGGTTATTGTCTAATGAGAAGACACGCGGAAAGAATGTAGCACCTATTAAAAGACGTTTGCCGTGGTTGTGGGTCCGCTGAAGAGGATGAAACTGCGTCGTAAACTTCCTTTGTCAATGGCCGTCTCTTTCGTGGTACAGATTTAGGTTATTTGACTCTCCATTCCTTGTCAGCTTAACTGAGTTATCATCCATTGATATCAGGAATATACATACATAATATAATTGGTCATTACAACCCTTCAGTCAGGATTACGACCAAGTTTCTCACACCACTTATGTTGTGTGTGTTAATTTTATACATGAGTGGTGGGATCTACAGTTTAGAGTCGACTCCGAACGTCCGATTTTTGAGATACTTTTCATGGTAATTTTTTATTTACTCTCAGAGTTTTTGCAAGAAATCCGCTGAGAGGAAGTCGCCGAAGAAATACTTTTTGTATTTTGTCTTGATGTCTGGCCTGGGGCTCGAACCCTGGTTTTACGTCTAATAAGCCAACACACTACCTACTAGACTACGGCGACGGAATATAGCTTCGTTTATAAAACTTTCAGACTGGTTTCCAGCATAGGATAGTCGTGCTTTTAATATGCAGCCCATGAGCTGATCGACTTCTTCATTTAGTTTGGGGGAATTCGGTTAGTACAGGAGCTGCATTTACCTGTGACGTCATAACGGGCCGCAATGCGTGCTCAAGTGTGCTTTGATAATCAAGGCTACCACTTCGAACTAACCTAACCTCACTAACCTAACATTTGATTGCCAAATCAATTGTATGACAACTTACATACCAGTTCAGGATTCTGGCCCTTTCATAAGTACCATTAAACGTCTCATAGCTGTTTAGGAGGGCAATATTAAGTCATTCTTTCATTAATGCCAACAAATCAGTAACCTTTGAAGCATCGAATCAACAAGTCTCCAAAATTTTTTTTACTACCTTGTAGGTTAGGTTAGGTTAGGTCGTAGTGGTAGCTTTGATCATGTCACAAAGCTCACTTTAGCGCGCATAGCGGCCCGTTGTGATGCCACTGGTGAAACGCAGTCCCTGTGCTGACCAAGTTCCACCAAGACCAGGGAGGAGAAAGAAGTTCGTCAGCACAAGGGCTGCTCGTCAGAAGCACGACTACCCCACGCTGGAAAACCAGCCAGAAAGTTTGATGAACGAAGCTATATCCTTGATGTCAATAGATGATAGCTCCGTTAAGCTGACAAGAAACGGAGAGCCAAATAATCTATTCCTGCACCTAGTAAGTGAAGGACACTGACAGAAGAAGTGGATCCGCACCCGCGGCAGAAGTCGTTGAATGGGAGCCGCATCTTTCCGCATGTCTGCCCATAACGCAATGGCCCGTAAGCATGGCCACTGTGGTCGAGATGATATTACGACCAAGTCCAAGCAACTGGTTCATACGCCTACTATCCATCAAGAGCCAGGTGAGTCTAGCGATGGAGCAGGACTCCTCATTGACCCAGGATAGGTTGGCGTTTCGAAAGAATTTCCGCATAATAGCCAACTTGAACGAGGCAAGTGGCATGCCTAACTCAATCGAAGACGATTCCGGAAGGAGTGCACCAGCTCAGGCGACCTACAGTTCCCCAGAACATTACTGTGCCCGGGGACCCAGACCAGCGAGACGCTGAATCGCTCAGAAAGAAGGTCGAGATAGCGGCGACATTCCCCAACGATCGCAGAGTTATTCACAAAACCCGACAGAGATCTTATGGCGGCCTGACTGTCGGAGAAGACCGAGACGCGGGTGAAAGGATCACCGTTGACGAGGATCTATTGAGCGGCCCGGTAAATGGCCATCACCTCCGCCTGAAACACGCTACAGTAGTTCGGCAGCCGGAGAAAAATGTTCAGGTCCAGTTTCCCAGAATAGACACCGCTTCCAACCCCATTATCGAGTTTATAGCCGTCGGTATATATATCCAGGACTTCCGGGGGGACGACCGTATTAGGATTCCAGTCATCCCTACTTGGAATCAGAGAGTGGAAACATCTGTCAAGACAATATTCAGCAGCGGAATAGTCCATGTTCACAGGGGCCACTGGATCAACCTCCAGAATAGTGGAGTGACCAGAAGGTACAATGTGCCAACGAGAGAGAGCATTAAGTCTAGCCGCAGCAAACTTGGCTGCCTGCTTAGCGAGAAGCACAGTAGGAAGCCAGTTTAGCATTGCGAACAAGGCTTTCGTGGGGGTGGTGCGTAGAGCGCCAGTTATATAAATGGCGCCAGACCTTCTGACCTTGTCAAGAAGTCTGACGTTGTGTTGTTTGTCCAGAGCAGTCCACCAGAAAGCAACACCGTATAAGAGGTTGGGTTCGATGACCGTGCAATATATCCAACGCATGATTCTTGGGCGAAGACCCCATCTGGTTCCAACCAGTTCAACGAGACTTAAGCAAATTTTTAACTGCCATGTACTACTACATCAAATTTGGGAAACCCAAAACAGTAACAAAGTCAATAAGAACTTATCCAGGGTTGCCAATAAGTCTTTGATAATTCTGTAGCATATTTCTGTTATTATTTTCAATTTATTTATAAACAAATCTGGCAAGCTCATTAAGGTATAAAATATCATGAAGACCAACTTGAAAGCCTGTATTCAAATCTTTATGCTTCAGGGTATTACTGCTCTCCCTAATTAATTGCATCAACAAATAAATTTCAGTCCAATTTGTCTAAAACATCAATTGCGGCATTCACCAATAAAATATCATAGCAATGTGGCAACGACATTGAACAAATGAAGCTTCAAATCTCTAAGACCATCATTAAAAACAAAAATAGTTTTTTTTTATTATAATGAAGTTAATTGTCGGTCAGATAGACAGACAGAGAGACAGAGAGACAGAGAGACAGACCAGGCCAAGAGGCAGGCAAAAATAAACATGTGCGTGGTGCGTCTGCGTGTTGATTGATGGTGTGATGGTTGAAAAGAAAAGTAGCAGCTGACGCTGGATGTCAAAATAATCAAAGAAACCAACAAACGAACGAAAAAAGCACGCAATTCAAGGGAGCCATGTACGTATATATGTATGTATGTAAAGCATGCAATAATTTGTTTCACAATACGAAACTAGAGAATTCCTGACGGGATGTACAACACCTTGAATATGCCATGAAATTGTAGAGAAAAAAAATTTTTTTTGAAATAAGAAAAGAAAATAAGGCGAGAAGAATTTCGTAAATTGTTGACTTTATAGCCGAATTGTTTAAATATTCCAGGAAATTTTTGCAAAAACAATAAATAAAGTCAATAAGATGCTACAATAAAAACAACAACAAAAACCCTTATTAAAGTGTAAAATCTTTTAAAAAAAACATTTCCTCATTGGAAAACTGAAACGAAATTTATTGTTTGAAACGCTTTAATCTCAAGTGCCTAAAATACATGATGAAGCGTAACTAAACCCTTTTATTTTTTTCCTTTTCGTTTTTGGCAAAATAAAAACACTCTACTCTGCCGTAGTCCGAATGCATTTTTGCACACATTTTTCTTACCCCCGTTTAAGGGTTGCTCGCTAGGCATCACGGCAACAAGTGCAGAAAAAAAGGTCACCAGACCAGAAAAGACCAGCAGCCATTAACGTAGACAGTTACTGGCGCCAATGGTCATTGTGTGTGCCCGTCAGATTAGGGCGTTAAAGTACTTAATCCAGTTTTGCCTAAGCCCTTCTCTGTGCGTCATCCTTGACAAAGACAAAGTAAAGGTGTTTGAAGAAAAAAAAAACGTTCTTTTTTGTTTTTATTTTCATTTCATTTCCTTTCTTTTTATTTTATTTTTTCTCTTGTCCTGATGAATATTTGCAAGCAATAGGATAAATTTGTAGGTAGAAATTGTATTTTTTTGTTGTTGTTGTTGGTTTTTAACAACAATAATCCAATTTGAAACAATATTTTTTAAATCTTAAAAAAAAATAATTCATTTAGAGCATGAACGAATGTAGAAAATCATTCTGAACCCATCTTGAATTATATTCCACAGACATCACTCTGGCATCTCGTAAGCTGTTCTTAATTCAAGCCACTTATATGGATCCCAAGGAACTCAAGTTTATTTGGACACGCTCTATACCGTTGGTAGCATCACGTATACATAATTGGTCATTACAATCCTTCACCTAAGAGTACGACCTAGTTTCTCACACCACTTATGTTGTGTGTGTTAATTTTTATACATGAGTGGTGGGACCTACAGTTTAAAGTCGACTCCGAACAGCAGAATTTTTGTGAAACTTTTCATGGCAATTTTTTTATTTACTCTCAGAGTTTTTGGCAGAAATCTGCTGAGAGGAAGTCGCCGAAGAAATACTTTTTGTATTTTGTTGTGATGCCTGGCCTGGTTTTACGTCTAATAAGCCTACTAGACCACGGCGACTTCACGTGTGGATTCTTTTAACAGGTATTCGGAACAATTCCTTGCAAAAAGTTAAATTTCAGGTTTAGAACTACTATTGGATTGTGTAGAGGATCATGAGACTTAACTGAATCGAATATAAATATCGGGCACAGTAATTGGCTTATAGGTTTGCTTACCGGGCTCAGGCCTTCTTACAGCTCTTTAGGTCCAATGTCCAATACAGAACAAATTTCCATGCACGTAGTACTTATAAGCTTCTGCTCCAGCTACTATCATACACACATACATGATTGGTCATTACAACCTTTCAGACAGGATTACGATCAAACTACTGACGAGGAGGCCAGTGAACAAAACCACTTCTGGAATGAAGGTTAGGTTAGGGTAGGTTAGGTTAGGTTAGAGGACGTGTACTTGTCAGTTAACACAAGTACAGTACCCGGAGGCCGAATTGGCCCATTGTACAACGTCCTTAAAAAGGGAAGGATAATAAAAATAATAGGATATAAAGGAGAGGATGTAGGAAAGGGGATAATGGGAAGCGGAGGAATATGGAATGAAAGTTGTCACCAAAATAATTTTGCACTCAAATGTTAATCGCGCTCCATTATCGTTGGTGTTTAACTGATTAAAAATGAAAAACAAAAATTCAAAAATTCCGTCAGCATGGTTTGCCAATTGGCGTAACGATAGCTTCATGTAATTTTTTGAACTGAATTTCTGACTGAAGTAGGAACCAATAATGTCGCCAGCAAGTACAGACAAAAATAATGTGTCATTACAACCCTTCGGCCAGGATTACAATCTAGCTTCTCACAGCGCCCATGTTGTGTGTTAATTTTAATACATGAGTGGCGGAGAACCTACAGTTTAAAAACGACTCCAAACGTCAGATTTTTGAGAAACTTTTCACGGCATTTTTATTTACTCTCAGAGAGTTTTTGGCAAAAAACTGCTGAAAGAAGGTTAGGTTAGGTTAAGTTAGAGGACGTGTGCTTGTCAATTAAGACAAGTACAGTACCCGGAGGTCAAATTGACCCATTCTTCATAACGTCCTTAAAAAGGAAGGATAATAGAAGGAATAGGAAAAAGGAAAATAGGAGAGGAAGTAGGAAAGGGGAGAATGGGAAGCTAAGTAGTTACACATCCCAAAACAAAAAGGGAGAGTGCGACTACGACGATGAAGCCCTAGCACTTCTCAACCAGCTCAAGTTACTAATGAATCTGTGGAGAGCCTTGATGTCGAATCTCGACACAGAATTTAAACCCTCAAAGAAGCCCCTGCCAAAGATCCTCAACCTCAACATACCAAGGGCTGGGCAGTTCGCAACATACCTTGCAATAGTCCGGTTGGGATCTGTTCCAGATTGCCGTCAGCAATCTAATCTCGCGGTGCCCCATGATAAATCCGATAACTAGCCTTAAACTGGCCTTATCCAAGCCCAGCAACCAAACTGATCTCACACTGTCTATAGCAGGCCATCTAGAAAAAAGAAAGAAAGTCGCCGAAGAAATATTTAAATTTCGTTTTGTTGGAGTTGTCTGACCTGGGATTTGAACCGTGGCCTTACATCTAATAAGAAAACACACTATCTACTACACTCCAGCTACTATCATAAAGTTTTAATAGATTTTCTGTGCCTGTTCTAACAAAATTATTGTGCTCTCCTTTATACATCTTCATCTTCATTATCGAATGATCTTTTGCACAACCAGACAAGACCATCGTAGCTGTAAAGACGTTTAAGAGTAGACGGCAGATATAAACTATCATTTTAGGGCCTTAAGTAGTGGTCTTTATGCAACATAATCAGTATACCCAGCATTAACATAGCTGACCTCCTTAAGTATCTCACTTAAAAGAAATGTATTTGAGTTGCAATCTGTGACATATTCAAAACGGTGTCCCATGACAGCAAGTGATACTAAGCAACCTACTGGAATCATAGAAGTTCCGGTTTAAGTTGGATCAGAGTCTATGCTTAGGGAGCTTGTAAAACCCTTATCTCTGCTCCAGCAATAGAAATCCACTTCATTTAGCTATGTTTTACCATGTGCTTCCTCCGCTTTAAATTTGTTTAAGTGTTCCTTCTCCTCTAGCTGTAAAGTTGGAGAGTTTTTTGATAAATTTTTTGTTGGATTTGATAATACAATCCTAGCTAGCCTGCCCTATCTAACAAGCATTAATCAAGTACACTGTAGTTATTGCTGTTCTTGCTCTGTCATAATTTGTTGTTACCTTTCTGAGGAGAGTAATTTTTTATTAATTGCTGTATTGACATACAAAAATGTCTTGAATTTATTGTCCAAGTTAAGGGAAATTTATTTGTAACTAAAATAGTTTACATCGGACGAACATACAAGACTCAGACTCTCACACGGGAAGAATGGATTGCTGAAGCTATCATCGGTGATGATAATATAACGATGTTCACCGATGGCTCGAAAATGGAATGCGGAACTAGATCTGGGGTCTATTCCGAGAAAACTGGCACTACCTAACCAACGTATTTCAGGCGGAGATACTATAGAAGCTTGGTTTTTATGCATCCATTTTAAACACGGAATTATTAACATTTTATATTCCATAAATTTTCTATGGAATGCGGAACTGTATCTGGGCTCGATTCCGATAAATTGTCAATGAACGGGTCATACAGATTACCTAACCAGTTCAGCGTATTTCAGGCGAAGATTTTTGTTATTGAACAAACTGTACGTATGTATGTCTGAAATCAGAAACCTACCTCTTTCGAACTTGATCTTAGATATGGACAGTCAAGCAGCAAACAAAATGCTGGGATCCCACTTCGTCAAATCAGAAGGGCGTCTGGTGTTGCATGGACTCTCTACACCGTATACGCTGACACAACTTTCGCCTGCTAAAGGGTATGACTTTCTTTAAGTAGCTTTGCACAATAGCTTGAGATGAACAATGAATGAATTTGATGTCAGTTATTGAAATCGTTCTTTGATGTATAAATCTGGTGTGTTCTTGTGTAAATATTTTTGCTGTTTAGCCAAGAAGGCCTAAATTTAAAAGTTTAGTTTATTTCCCAATTCTATACAACGGAAGAATAAAAAAGAAAACTTTTTTAAGATTTTCAATTACACCACAAATTTTCTTTCAGTGTATGGCTTTCAAACAATCAATGTAAAGTACTTGAAAATACATTGTAAAAGAAAATCATTACCATGAAAACCTTTCAATTCAAACCATTTGATTATGGCCCTTCTGATAAGTGAGTTGAGGCTGTAGCCAGCCAGCAACTTCCACTTTGTGCAGCATGCAACAACTCCGGACTGCTCTTTTGACTTCAACAGGTGAGAAGAAAATGAGAGCAAAAGGCAACAAATAGTTTCTGTACTTCAAATGTCTTTCTCGTTTGCTCCTTCTGTTGTTTCCCCCTTTTACCACGATTTTATTCGATGAACAAATCAATTCAATTCATTCATAAAAATCCTTTTGGAAAACCCTTTCAAAAGCATTAAAAAAGAAAACAAAGAACACATGTAACCTGTTGACTTCTGTTACTACTGTTACTTGTTGTATCTTTTTATCTTTCAAATTAAAAAAAAAGAAAAAAAGAATGAAAAAGAAACAGAGGCAAAGGCAAAAGTAAAGGCAGTCTTTATGCTGTGTAGCAATTATGAGGTTGTGCTACAAATTTGTAACATCACCTCAACTCAGTGTATGGTAGTGGCAATGACTGGTCAATAAAAATGTTTCTTTTTTTTTGCTTTTTGTTTTAGAAAAGATTTTCAAAATCATTCCTTTTTCCTCTCAATTGTTTTTTTTTATTGATTTAAAAGCAACCTCAATTCAATTCCATTCAATTTTTGTATTTTTTGGGGGTTTTTAGCTTCGCCTATAAGGTCATGTTTAAAATGTTTTAAATTATGTACGTATGTGCGTTGGACTTCCGTTTTGATCGTAATCATGTGATAAGATTGTCTCAAATGCCATGCCGCCATAGATTTGAAACAAAAATTTGAAATTTTTATTTTCATGGCCATCAAAATCTCATTTCAAACCGTTTGATAGTTAACACAAGCTTAATTTGTTTTTAGATCGACGGTAAACAATAAGCAAAGTTCTAGAGATGCTTGGAGAGCAGTTTCGAGCTAATAAAGCAGAACACAATGGCTGAAATAGAGGTGCGATCAAGATTGAGACAATAAAACTGGATAGATAGTTCGTTAGTTCGTTAGAATCTTGAAACAGTATCTTACAACAGAGATGATTCAAAACTAGTGGAAATCAAATGGCCAGGTTCTAAGCCACATCCATTGCAATTTAGCTTTCAGGTTAGGTTAGCGGGTTGTTTGCCAGTTCACAGGCATGTTCACTCGGTGGCCATATGGCAAGTTGTGTGGGGTAATCCTCTTTGTCATAATCTGATAGCAATGGGTTTGAACCACTTCGAGATTCGAATGAAACCGGCCAGTTGCCCTACTGCCACGTTCGCCACCATGCCCAGCTTTTCAAACGTTCTGTCATCCAAAAACCGATGATATCTGTTCTGAACTGTAGGGCACTGGCATAAAAGGTTTTTCACCGATTCCGTTTTATCCACAACATGGCAGCTTCAGCAAAATATAAGCTTGGTGTGACAGACCGGGCTTGTCGGCGAGAATGCGCAGTGTCCCGTTAGAATTCGCTTTAGAATGCGAACCGCTTTCTTGTTGAACTCAATTATTTCCTTGTTTCTCACGCTGTCCACTGCTGGTCAGAGCAGTTTTGAAATTCGGCAACCAGGTATGTCCGACCACCCTCGGTTTGTTGAATTCCATGCTGCTTTTTCCAATTTGAAAAAGTTTTCATGTAGAGAAGCATATATACCCTCTATCATCTACTCCTCAGACATCTCCCATCCCGTCCGTGAGAGTTAGTCCGCCTTTTCGTTTCCCTCTATGCCACATTGGCCCGGAACCCAATAGAGGAGGGTGTTGTGTCGACGTATGCGGTATAGAGAGTCCATTCAACTCCTAAATATCTTTGATTTGAAAAGATGGGATCCTAACGCTTTGAAAGCTGCTTGACTGCCCACACATATGAGGAAGCTTTAAGAGGAAGGTTCCTGGTTTTAGCTATACGTACAGCTTGGTTAATAGCAAAAGTTTCAGCCTGAAATACGCTGACCTTGTTAGGTAATTTTTATGATCCGTTCAGTGCCAATTTATCGAAATGGATGCCAGATCCAGTTCCGCATTCGATAGAGGATTTATGAAAAATAAAATATTTAGAACTCCATGTCTAAAATGGATGTATAAAACTATGCTACTACAGCATCTGCTGTAGAAGACATAGGTTATATAACCAAGACCTATACGTCTTGCATACGTACTTAGAACACAAAATCCAGTAATGACGCTGACGACTACGCTGACAACTACGCTGAATATGCTCCTTTGATGTTTAAGGAGACTTTTCAAGCCCACTTTATCTAGCCTAAGCAAGACCTATACGTCTTGCATACGTACTTAGAACACCAAATCCAGTAATGACGCTGACAACTACGCTGAACGAGGTCCTTTAAGGTTTAAGCAGACTTTCCGAGTCTAATCTAGCCTAAGCAAGACCTATACGTCTTGCATTAATGACTCTGATAACTACGCTGAATTTGGTCTTTTCAATTTGAAGCAGACTTTTCAAGCCCACTTTATATAGTGTAGAGGCTCTGGTGTCTCAGTAACCATATGATGTGAGAGAGACTGCAAACCGTCCTAGAAACCATATGTTAGAACCCAGTGCCCTGACAGCCGCCTGACTAACAGAAAGTATTGCAACAACATAATAATCATCGCTGCAGCTCGCATGGATAGCACGTCAGACTGTTAAAGCTTTATATGGGGTCGTTCACACTGTTCGTTCTATCATTTTTGCAGTTTCCTCTATCAGGGCTGAACTTTCTCGAGAAGTTCTCGAGAAGAACCCTCAAAGAATTCATTGAAATAATAATGGAATTCGATTAAATTTATTGGCTTTAAAGAAACTAAAGGGTGTTTTTTACAGAGGTATAGAACTTTAAGTTGGCATTGCTTTTCAAGATGGCAACCGATTTAACAGCTGTCAAGTGATTTATTCTTAGTTTGGTTTGGCAATTCATCATGAATAGACTCACGCCTGAACAACGCTTGCAAATAGTGCAATTTTATTTCGAAAATAATGCTTCTGTGCGGAAAACGTATCGCGCACTACGTCCATTTTATCGTCGACAAAATCGTCCATCAGAGCAGTTAATTCGATTAACCATGGAACGTTTTCGCACCACGTTTACTCTTATTGATAACTCGCATCCCCAGAGACGCTGTACGGTGCGTACAGAAGAAGCAATTGCTGCTGTAGAGCGTAGCATTGAGGAAGACCCGAATGAGTCCATCCGCCATCGAGCACAGGAATTGGATCTGTGTCCATCCACTTTATGGAAGATTTTGCGGAAGGATCTTGGTT
This sequence comes from Sarcophaga subvicina, assembly GCA_936449025.2. Lineage (NCBI taxonomy): Eukaryota > Metazoa > Arthropoda > Insecta > Diptera > Sarcophagidae > Sarcophaga > Sarcophaga subvicina. Next base: position 31,533,229 of record OW388084.2, read on the forward strand.
TGCGTGCTCACAAAATCCAACTTGTTTGGTGCGCTTTATGGGCTGGTGGAATCATTGGTCCGTACTTTTTCAAAAACGATGGTGGCCAGAACGTTACAGTCAATGGTGATCGGTATAGAACCATGATTACTAACTTTTTCATTCCTGAATTGAATAACCATGATGTCCAGGAGATGTGGTTTCAACAAGACGGCGCAACATGTCACACAGCTCGTGCCACAATAGATTTATTGAAAGACACGTTTGGTGACCGCCTTATTTCACGTTTTGGACCTGTGAATTGGCCTCCAAGATCTTGTGATTTAACACCGCTAGACTACTTTCTGTGGGGCTATGTAAAGTCATTGGTCTATGCGGTAAAGCCACAAACGCTTGACCATTTGGAAGACAACATTCGCCGTATTATTGCCGATATACGGCCACAAATGTTGGAAAAAGTCATCGAAAATTGGACGTCCAGATTGGACTACATCCGCGCCAGCCGTGGCGGTCATATGCCAGAAATCATATTTAAAATGTAATGCCACAAGATTATCTTTCGGATAAATAAAATTCATGTCAATCGGATAATCCATCGTTGTTTTATTGCAACTTAAAGTTCTATACCTCTATAAAAAACACCCTTTATAAGCAGCTGAAGGGTATGGATCCTAATTATTATGAGGATCAATAGCAAAGAGAATGCTGCCAAATCGGATTTGTTTATTATTGACCATGGCGACATACATAGGAGGTGGCAACGCTATATTGAAGATGGTGTTGTAAGGCCAAAAAAATAAGAACAACAACAAAAATAAGAATATATAAATGAGGGGTTCAAATAAATCCATATTTCAAGATTTTCATATAAAAAATTTCATCTGGAGAAGATTGACGTTTTTAAGGTAAAATTTTCGGTTGTTACAGTTTGTCTGTCTGTCAAGACAATATTTGTTTTGTTTTTTGTTTTTTCTACTCATTCATCGAGTTGAAGGTGTAACCCGAAGTCAAGTGTTGGTGATGATCTTTTAAGTTTGATGATGATGTAGAAGACGATGATAATGATGATGGCCATCATCATCAGAGATAAAGATGAAGATGTAGCTGATCGACTGGGATATTTGAAACATTTCAATAAAACGAAATAATTCGAAGCCAAGTCATACAATTTAATTGTATTGAGTTGTTATATCCGTCGGTTTATGCTGGAAACATCATCTTTTTCTTCATTCATTTCATCATTGAGATATTTGAGTCAGCAGTTTTCTGTTTATTTATTTAGTGCAGCTTCTATAAACTTGTAAAATCATAATAAAAGAACAGAAAAGGTGAAAAGGAGAAGTGGAGAAGTGGAGAAGAGTGCAGAAGGTATATCGAAAGATATAATGAGATCAGTGCTACTTTGACTTGTAATGCTTTTCAAGTGGCACAAATATTTTTATAAGACTTGGATTGTCTGTCTATATGCCTGCCTGCAGCTTGTTAAGATGGCGTTGAAGCGGTAATTTATTGTGTGATCCTTTTGAATTAAAGTTTCTTGTGGTTTTTTTTTTTCATTCTATCAAAGGATTCTCATAAGATTTGTTTATCATGCTTCCCAAATATTATGTGTGATAAGTTTTAAAACGAATTAAGTTTTGAAAATTTTCCGCCACATCAATTTCATTTCAAATTCAAGTGGCATTTGTGATTGAAGCCGTAAAAAAATAACACCTAACGTTGAGAGTCAAGAAAACGTATGTAAATTTGTTCATTCAGTCTTCAAATTTAAATTGAATTAACAATAATTAATACATACTTAACAGTTTATATAAAAAATAAGATTATTTAATACCCATCATGGCTCAGAAAGAATGCACTTTTTTCATGGAATAAAATATCCGTCAAATAGCCTGTACTACATGCAATTTTCCATGACTTTTTTTAGGAGTTATGGCTGTATTTCATCGAAAACAAGTTGGATCTTGAATTTAAGATCAGAAATTATCTTCGTTTTATTCGTATAAACCCGAGATGTCACAAAACCCATAAAAAACCGATTTATCATTGTGGTGGCCAATTAACATCAGAATTTCTTGAAATAATTTCTCCTGGAGACACTGCTTTTTAAACATGGTGGTACATTGAATGAAGTCACCATAGTTTGGTAGATGGTAGGTAGGTAGGTAGAAGTGGCTGTCCCCTCGATGGAGTCATGAGCGGGCACACTTAGGCCGCACACCGGGCCCATTGTGATACCACAGTTTCACATTCTCCCATATTCCAGGAACAACTCGGAGCTTCCGATGAAGCGACTCAGACTGCCAATATCCAAGCATGACAGTTCATCTAGGTCCTCCATGTAGTAGGCACCCAGGTGTTTCTTTCTCCTCTGATAAAGTGCCGGGCATGTGCACAGTGAATCATTCGCGAGGTGTCCAAGATCAATACGCCTCGCATGCGTTCCTTTAGTACAATGCCCCGTAATAACCCCAATTACAGCGCTGAGCCTGCTTCTTGGAGTTTAAGCAGAGTCGCCGTGCGCCTCCTATCCAGCCTTAGCCAGATTTTTTGCGCCGTTCTGTCCTTTTCCGAAGCTGCTGTTGACAAGGTCCACGATTGCATTGTCAATTATAAGCCTGCAGGCATCCAAAGGGATCCCCAATGTAGAGAATTCATCAGAGAGTTCGATGGTCGTGCCCCTTCTGGCCAAATCATCCGCCCTGCAGTTGCCGGGAATATCTCTATGTCCCGGTACCCATGTGATGCAAACATCATATCGGTTCGCCATCTCATTAAGACATCTACGACGGAGTTTATTACACTAGAATCCAATGCTTTGGTGGCCGCTTGGCTATCGGAAAGTATGGTGATTTTTCGCCTGTGAATTGCCGATACTTCCGCCTGAAAGACGCTGCAGTGATCTGGTAGCCTTATAGACTTGGATATTCCGATTGATATCGAAAAGATACCAATTCCAACGGCTCCTTGCAATTTGGAGCCATCGGTGTAGATTTGTGCGGTATCCCCCGCGAGGTGCGCTGCACCTTTCCACCAGTCCTCCCTTTTCGGAATTGATGTCCTAAAATTCATTGAGAAGACATATCGCGGTCTCATATAGTTAATGCTTCCGACAATATCAGTTTCTTCAAGTATCCTTGTATGACCAATGCTCGATGCATGCCATTGTCCAGTCGCCCAAAGACGCCTACTAACCCTCGCCGTCACACACCTGCAGTGTAGGTCAAGCGGTCATTTCCAGAGCGATCGTAGTAGTAGTGCGGAGGTCACCACTTATAATTATGCAAGCAGTAGTTTGGTAGATAGGGTCAAACATCTCCAACAAAACGAAATATGAAAACATATTTCCACGGCTACTGCCTCTCACCAGATTTCTGGCAAAAACTCTAAAGAGCAAATAAAATTGCTATGAAAAATTTCTCAAAAATTTGTCATTCATCGGCGTTATAGGATTTGGGTTACCAGTTGACCAGAATATATCGACTATAACAAGACCGGTGTTTTTTTTTTGAAACCGCAAGTCCATGCTATTCAGTTGAGTCCACAAGAACTCCCTTACCATGTTCTTGTAATGAACGTCGTTCACAGTCATTTCGACCTCGTTTTCAAAAAAGTTACACCCAATCATGTTGCCTGAACATACAATCCACACCAGACCAGGTTGCTCGTTGTGAAATCAAATGCCATTCAGTCCACAGTCTTCTATTGACAGTCAAAAAAGTGGATTAGCGTATGGCCAAAGCACGACACGTTCATTTTCGTAGAATCGATCGAAGTACGCAATTAACACCACGTTTTTTAGGCACAAGGGCTTGTACAACTACTTCTAAAATTACTTGTGGGTTCTTCGAGGCTTTTAAGCAACAATTTTATTCGTTAATGTAACCTTTGAGTGGAAATGAGCTTCACCGCTCAAGAAAATTTTGTTCAAAAAATTAGCATTGAACGCCTAAAGCATTGCGAATGATCGTACGTAACGTAATTGATCATTACAACCCTTCAGTCAGGGGGTTACGACCTAGCTTCTCACAGTACTTATGTTGTGTATGTTAATGTTATACATGTAAATGCGTAACCCAATACATTAACAGGATATCTAAACAATTCATATCCTTTTTTGTAAACTACATCCGTTTGATTTGATTTTTTGTTTTTGTTTAGTTTTGAATTTTATTTTAGCCACTCCAACCAGCCATAAATGGTCTGCAAACGAAACAAAATAAAAAAAAAGAAGTCATCATTATATACAAGAGAAGATACCGACAAATTCACGTGAAATCATTAATAAAACATTCAAACAAACATACACAGTTTTAAAGCTAACGATACCATATCCGAAATGAATGAAAACTAAAAAAAAAAAACAAAAAATTTTCATGCCCTTAAGCGGGGAAGTACCAAAGCTGTATAAGCTAAAATGACGGACATGCAAACACAAATCAAAACATTCATACGTATGTACATATCCATAAACAAATATATTATTCGATTCTATATATGTATGTGTACGTACACAGAAGTAAGTTGAACTTTATTAGCAGCTCCATAATATTTTCAGTCTTCAGTCTTGCTCTCTATCTGTCTCCTGTATCCTGGCAAATAATATTTGGAAGTTCTTTGGCATTTTCTTTTCGGTTTATTGAAATGTGCCATTGCGGATTGCAGTCGTTTTATGGATTTAATAAAAAAAACAACAACAACAACAACAACAATCAAATACAAATTTATGGGTTGCCATTGCAGTTAAGACATGAACGAATATGGGGCACCCTACATGTTTAGTGTTTAGCAATTTGGAGGCATGATCGTGAAGGTGTGATGCAAACTGGTGGGATTTTTCATAAGTCGCAAGTGTATGCGAATATGTCACAAGCCACAGCAGTCTTCAAAGCCAATATAACCCATGCCATCGGTCAAATTCTGACGGATTTATGCCCCAATGTCATAAAAGATTGGTCACCCAGAGAGGGCTGATATTTGGACGAGGTTATATTCCATACATACTAAATGGTATCAGTAGGCCTCTCAAGCCTATAAAAAACGCAAAGATGTCATCCACACTCACATACACACATAATTGGTCATTACAACTTTCAGTCAGGACCTAGCTTCTCACACCACTTACATATATTGTGCGAGCTGATTTTATACATGAGTGTCGAGGCCTTCAGTTTAAAGTAGAACCCGAACGACAGATTTTTTTTAGAAACTTTTTAATGGCAATTTTATTTACTCTCAGAGAGTTTCTGCCAGAAAACTGATGAGAGGAAGACGCCGAAAAATTTTTTTTTCGTTTTTCGTTTCGTCTAACCTGAGGTATGAACCGAGGCCTTACGTCTAATAAGCCAACGAACTACCCACTAGACTACGACGACTTCTCATACACACTTTATTACAATTAAATTTATTTACAATTAAAGATAGGAAGCGCTTCGTCTGCAAACTCAATTAAATTTATGATTCTTGTCATTCTCCTACAACTCTTGGCTCTCCTGGCACTCGTACTCTATCCCAGCCGCTTTTAGCAAAGGCTTAACACTTGCACTTTAAGAAATAACCGGCATTCAGAAGCAATCCCCAAAGGCAGTCTTCAAATATTTAGAGCCACCCAGCTAACAATAATATCCTGATAACATGACCAGATTAGATAAGGTCGTGCACAATTATAGTTATTCATCAATAATAATGTCCCGCTTCACCCGTAATGATACCAAAAGCCAAAATCCAACCCAACGATCAAACAGTCCTTATTTAAATCCATTCCGGTTTAAAAACGAATCTTGTTATTCTCACTCGTAGTCTTTATATTGGGGGTTCATACAAAGTTGACAGGAGAAGAGAGAATAGGCAAAGAATCTCCAACGTGAACACAATCGTCCTCTCCTCTTTAGGCTCACAGCTCCTGCAGATGTCATTCCAATCTGCCAATAGCCGAGTAGAACCCTAGTAGTGCGTTGGATTCAAGAAAAAAGCCGCTTAATCCTTATTTATGTCTGTTCAGTGAAGTCCATCAATACTCAATACGTTCTCCCATGCTGTGAACAAAATTCACCAAGAGTCACCCTGGCTAAGTGATGCAATCAGGAAATAGGGTTCGGAATATTGTTAGCTCTGTATCGATTCAACTGCAACGCAATTACAGACAATATTGCTATTTCTGGAATCCAAATAAGAGTTTCCTTCCTTCTAAGGTTCAATATTTCCTTAAAAAACTTTCGATGTTATGGATGGGAACTGATTTTAAGGTGACGATCTCAGGGCAGTTTTTTGCTGCCTGACTGTCCGAATAAATCAGAAAATTTTCAGACAAGCATGCTATAGTTTTCTTTAGGTCCTAGACTGCCGGAATCACCATACTGCAGTGGTAAGACATGCCTAAACGAAAGTCTTTTGGCAGGAAAATTTATGTGTATTTTTATCACAGACGACTAAGTCCAGCATTTTGAAGCCAGGAAACATCTGTATTGTCAAACCAATAGTCCCAATTTGGAATCTTGAAGTTCAAACCCCTGTCGAGAAAGTATAAGGAACTACATTTTAGGTTAGGCCAGGAGTTAACCCCTTTACTAAAATCAGCACAGGTCCATGCTAACTTACTTACTTAATTGGACATTAACAGCATGATTAACGGATTTCGGCCTGCCTTAACACATCCTTCCAGGCGCATCTGCTTCTTGCACGCCTAGACCAGTTGGTCACATCAATCGATGACAGGGCTTCCTCGATTTGGGCCTTCCAATGTAAACACGGTCGTCCTCTTCGCCGACTTCCGCAGATCCCCGCTTCAAATACCCGTATCGCTGGAGCATCCTCCTCCATTCGAACGACATGGCCGAGCCAGCGCAGCCGCTGGGTGTTAATAGGCTGCACAACGTCTATGTCGTTGAGGAGCTTATACAGCTCACTGTTGGATCGGATGCGGAAATCATTGCCAACTCGCATTGGACCGAAGATCTTACGTAGGACTTTTCTCTCGAAATCTCTCAAGACTGCTGCATCAGTGCTTAATAGAGTCCATGTCTCTGCGCCATAAAGAAGCACGGAGAGTATGAGCGTCTTGTAGAGTATCAGGTCTATGCTTCCATAGAAAATCGGAGAAGCCTTCATAAGGAGTTCAGATGAGGATCAGGTTAACCCATACACAATAACATCGCAGGACTGCGGCTATATTTCCCATCACAGTGTCTGCCCGTTCGGTTATAATTCTTATGATGCGCACAACTCCAAACCGATTAGTTTATTTTACAGAACCTAAGCCCCATTGAAAAATGTCGATCTTAACACAGAGATAGGAAAGCAGCCCTGTTATCTGATAATTTCTACGCTCAAGTTTCGATAACTATATGAACGTAGAGACAATTGCGTGCAAAATATGTCCGTTTTGATCAGGCTGGGTACTAAAGGGTCCGCCAAATAACTTTTTTTTTGAAAATGCTTTAAAAAAAACTACTGTATATTTTCTCAAATTTCTATTTTTATTTGAAAGTACAATCCTTCCGGTTAATAATGGAAAATATTTTCATTCAAATGGCTGCCTCGGCTGGCCATGCAATAGACTACACGATCGGTCCAATTTTTTTTAGCACATTATCGATTGTGTGCATCTGTATTTCACCAATGGCTTCACGAATATTGTCCTTTAAAGCGTCAATTGTCTCTGGCTTGTCGGCGTAACACTTATCTTTGACGGCACCCCACAAATAATAGCCCAACGGTGTCAAATCGCAGCTCCGAGGTGGCCAAATGACATCAGCTCTGCGGCTGATAATGCGATCTTCAAAAACAGGGCTCAAAACATCGAGTGTAGCTTCGGCTGTGTGGCACGTAGCGCCGTCCTGTTGAAACCAAATATTGCCAATATCCTCCTCTTCAATTTTTGTGAACAAAAATTCGTTCAACATGGCCCGATAACGATCGCCATTGACTTTAACGCCCACTCCTTGCTCTTTTTGAAGAAAAAATGGCCCAATTATGCCTCTGGACCAAAATCCGCACCAAAAAGTGACTCGTTTTGGGTGCGTCGGCTTTTCAATGTATGCGTGCGAGTTTTCTATGCCCCGAATGCGACAATTTTGCTTGTTTACATACCCGCCAAGGTTAAAATGGGCTTCATCTGAAAAGATGATTTTTTTTGCCAAAATCGGCATCTTCTGGTGTAGGCTACTGCATGGCCAGCCGAGGCAGCTATTTGAATGAAATTATTTTCCATTATTAACCGGAAGGATTGTACTTTCAAATAAAAAAAGAAATTTGAGAAAATCTTCAGTAGTTTTTTTTTTAAAGCATTTTCAAAAAAAAAAGTTATTTGGCGGACCCTTTATGTGAATACAGGATCGGTAGCCATGTAACAAAGATACCTCAAAGAATATTGTTTGCTTGACTGTTAGAAAAAAAAGGTCTTTAGCGGACCCTTTACAAAAAAAGCAACAATTAGAGACGTGGGTCCATATAAGTTCTAGGCAGGTAGTCATTCTCACAAAGCATTCAGAAGGTCGTCAGAGATCATAGTATAATGGAGTCCTATGAAGTTGTGGAACATATCGTCTGATTGCGTTTCTTGAGTACCTCTGCATCGCGATAATAATAAAAAAAAAATACCGAGTCTTACGTATGGGAACCAAATATCGAAATAACCACGTATGGAAGGATAATAATTTCGTTTTAAATAAATTTTAAATTATCTCTTAAAGCAATGAGAAAGACTGGAGGCCTATTTAACGAGTTGTAAAACCCAATGAACGCTTGAGTTGATCCTCGATTAAGTGCATATGGAAAGAGCAATCGCTTTACATGATTCCTTAATGCCATGATAACTCATTTGCTTCCCATTTAGTAGGTATCGACAACAACCAGAAACGGTTGTCATTGTAAAGTTCGCAGGGAGGGGGTAACAAATGAATTCAAAATATTTTACGGGGGCCTACTGAATTAAACAATAAATTCGAATGCCAACATCAATGGCTGGCTGACTGGCTGATTGAGTGTGTGTGTGTGTGTGTGAAAGGATGAATATTTTAAATGTGACTGTGACTGTGTGAGATGATATTTCAGTTGAAATAAATCGCGTGCTGTACTGGAGGTCTTCAAAAACGCTTACGAGTTGCTGCCTTTAAGCGTTTTTTTTTCCTTCTTTTTTTCGTGTTTCGCTTTCGCATATTTCGTGTAGCAGAGAGCGAGCTGCTGTTTGTCTGAAAATAAATCTGTTTTTTAGTGTCGTAGTTTTTCATCTTCAACGAAATTCTCTGGTCGGCAATGAAAGACAGAAATATTGTGGCACCCCAAAACCACAACGAAAACCACAACTAATATTGTGCAACATCAACAAACTGGGTGTTAACCGTTGGAAGAGGAGTAGTTGAGTAGTACAACTGCCTTAAGGTTAGAATGCAAACAAATCCATGTATATTGTATATGAGATGAGGTGGATTCGTGTTTAAGAAACAAAAAAAAAAAACGCTGCTCTTGTCTCTCTATACTTTGGACTTTTAGTAGGCTAGACTTTAGTGGAAGCAAATGTAGTCATGTTTAGTTTGATTCATTTATTTGTCGACGTTTGTGTTGTTATTGTTGTTGTTGTTGTTGAAGTTGTATAAATATCACCAGCGTTAAGTACCATCAGAGGTAATATTGGCCTCATCTCATTTTGTGTTGCCCCAATTGTGGTGATGGTTGCTGCTGCTGCCAGTGGTGGTTGATGGCTCTTGTAGTTCTTTTGCATTGTGGCTAATGATGCTGAATTGTTGACGTTTAGGGTTAAGGCTAATGAGGGATGTATACCTCTCTGTAAACAATGCAATTTGTATCAAAATGGAAAGTGATTTCAACATTGGTTTTATGAGGGAGCAAGCAGTTATCAACCATTCAGGCTACTTCAAGCACATTAAACCCCCAAAACACCTATGGTCTCTAGTCTCTTTCTTATTAAATTCTGAAATCTATGATTAAAATAAGATAAAAAATTTAAAAATTTACAATCCAATGCAATAACGACACTTGCAACCATACATACAGGTCATACAGTTCATTCCGTTATGGGTATACACGCGCAAAGCCTGCATCTCAGATCAAACAACTTATGCCGTGGATGTTTCAATGTCTTTGTCAATGGCCATCTCTTGAAAGGGACAAATTTAGTTTATTTGGCTCTCGATTCCTTGTCCGCTTAAAGGAGTTATCATCCATTAATATAATTTGTTCGTTTAACCTTTCAGGCTGGGTTCCAGCATAGTAGGTAGTCTTTCTCTGGTGTGCAGCTTCTGCTCTGACCAATTTCTTCGATTAGTTTAGTGGAAATCGGATAGTACAGGGACTGCCTCACCTCATCTGTGAAGTCACAACGGGTTGCTATGTGTGCTCAAGTGAGCTTTGGTAAGCAAAGCTACAATTCCAACCAACCAACCTGCCCGCGTCACTTCCAAAGCAAACTGTAGGTCGTACTCTAGCAGTGTGGACTACTACTTTCTGTTTCCTTTTTTCGATAATAAGTTCTCCGTGCAGATCTATATGATGACTCTCTGATGGGACCTTCCCATGACAATATGACCTACTAGGACGAAAGTCTGGTTTGTTGATGGGTGTGTCTATATATCGAAAATGGACAAGAAAACCAACTTCAGCTTAATAGACCATTCTCCAGGCCGAAGTTTCATTAATTTATCGTGTTGTAAAATGACAAAGAAAGTATTATAGCCTTTAGGGAAGAGGTATTGTACTTCCATCCTGATTACAACATTTCAGAAATCTCTTAACGATATAAAACTTTGTCTCTAGGAAAATAAGCAAAAGCATGGCCCTGACAAGACTTGATAAAGAATGCACCAGACGTCAGCAATGAGTATTCAAAACGATGAGTAGATTCGGATCATACTTATAATTTCTGATTCTTTACGCATTCTTACTTATTTTAATGTCATACTCATACTACTCATATTCAAAGTTTGAAATACTCATGGTACTCATACTTAACAATACGCATGATGTTATTGATTTCGACTCTCCATGACTCAACTCATTGAATCATTTATGAGTATTATAAGTATTTTTCTAAATTTATGAATCTGAATGAGTAGGCGTATGAATCAAACATAGTTCGAATTTTATGAGTTTGATGTCAACGTTGTACTCATACTCATTGCAACCTGTACTTATAAATCAATGTTGTACTGAGTACGAATGAATCAGAGTAGTTGGATTTCAGTACTGTTGACTCACTCATACTCAAAATTTCATGAGTACCTATGAGTAGCGAAAAAGCGATTCAATCTGGAATGCACTGGCAATCACAGTTTCATTTTCACTAAGATCGTTAGCTATTAGAAGTGAAATAATAAGCTGGCACCTGTATATGTTGTTTGGAGTATTTACTGGTAAACTGCCTGATTGGTCATGCATGGAAACTTTTATAAGGGCTCTATATATGTGGACAAGACTAGTGATTGTCTTTATGGCAGTTTATTGATCAGTTTATTGACCGCTATGGTAGCTATTTTTATATCTCATGTAGGGTGTAAAGAAATTGAAAAATTCACATATGTATTATCTGACTTTCACCCACTAAAGCCACCCTGGCGTCCAATGGATGAAGATACTCCCATAACCACCGATTAAGTTTTACATCAGGCGATTACATACATACATCATTACAACCCTTCAGTCAGGATTACGGCCTAGCTTCTGACACAACTTGCGAACGGTAGGCTTAAAACGTTAAGAGCTTACTCAGATTAAATTTCATGTTGGTTACAGTTCAATATGATATTCTGTGATGTTCGCTGTACTAGCTATTAGTGTGTAATATACCATATTCTTGAGTGAATTTGTTTTACTTAAAAGTTATGAGTTTCACTGTTTCAACTTCAATCGAGCAGTTCGAACGCATGGAATTTTCCGTTCATTTGGAAAAGTGTATGTACTTCAGAATAGTCGCCGTAGTCTAGCAGGTAGTATGCTGGCTTATTAGACGTAAAGCCAGGGTTCAAAACGCAGGCCAGACATCAAGACAAAATGCAAATAGTATTTCTGGAAAAAGTTCTGAGAGTAAATAAAAATTTTATACATGAGTGGCGGTATCTACAGTTTAAAGTCGACTCCGAACGACAGATTTTTGAGAAACTTTTCATGGCAATTTTATTTACCCTCATTGTTTTTGACAGAAGTCTGCTGAGAGAAAGTCGCCGAAAAAAATTTTTATTTTGCCTTGATGTCTGGCCTGGTGCTCGAACCATGGGTTTACGTCTAATAAGCCAACACACTACCTGCTAGACTACGGTGACTTCAAAAGTTCGTAAATATTATATATTTGTATGATGAGGTCTTCCACAGGGGTGCCTTCCCCTCACTCATTGTTATTTTGAATAAATTCTAGCCGCTGGTGATGAAAAAAAATTCACTTTTTATTGAAATTTTGAAAACAGATTTTCAAGGCTACAATAAAATTTCAATCAAAAAAAAAGAAGAACGTTTTCAATGATTTAAATAATGAAGAACAAAAATTATTTGCTTATTTTTTTGTGTTTAAATTAAAAGTTGCCATTTTCTTTCAAAATCTAAAGTTTGAAGTGTTAAAGAAGAAGAAAATAACGAATTCAAATTGGAATTTTTTTAAAAAACTAACACACAACAATGGCGTTTTTTCTACCTTGAATTGTTTGATGATTTTATATTTTTTTTTTGTATTTTTTCTAAATTTTTTCTAAAATTTCAAATAAACACAATCAAAAAAAATTCGAATCGAAAAAAAATGAAATCCAACTTAAAGAACCTTGAGACACGCAAATCAACTTCGTTGTTGTTTCTAGTGTCGTAATCAAATCAAAATTAAAATTTGAAACGAAAGAAAAAAAATTGTTTATAATTCTCTTCAAATAGGCAACAAAAACAACAACAATATTCACGAAATTTAAGATGAAATTTTAAGAAAAACAAAAAACACGTAAGAAACGTTTGTATTTCAAACATGCAGACGCATTTAGAGAAGTAGAAACAACACATCCAACCCTGCAGGGCATACTGGCGTGCATGTAGAAAATGAAACCAAACAAACGGAGACTCTGACTTGCTTATCATGCAGTATTTGGTTAATATTGCCAGAAAAACAAAAAAAAATAAAAAAATATTTAAAAATTTCCTTAATTAAGTAAAACAGGATACTCGAGAGAATGCCACGAAATGTCTACGAAAACATTAATAGATGAACTGTTTGTTTTCTAAGCTTGATTTACGAAAAAAGCCTTTTTTTCTTCGCGAAAAGGGTAGTTCAGTGTTAGGAGTTTTCCTAGTAATTTTTGTTTTTTTCAAATTTAAATACAACCAAGATTTTAAACACTATTGTTACACTGTCAAATGTTAACAAAACTGGCATAATGTTGTTATTTTTTCCATTGCACAGGCAGAAATTAAAGCTTTAACGCAAAAGGATTTCAATCATGATCTAATGACACTTCAGACTGCAATGAACCGTAAACTAGTACATCAATAGCACCTGGCTTGTCTCTGCTCGACTGCGGTGAGGTCCCCTTATGGAAGCAAAGTCGTGTGGCGTTACACATTTCCATAAAGGAGTTAAGATTGTCTCCGACCCATAACCAATAGAGTAGTCGTGTGTAAATGTATGGTTTCGAATTGATACATACAGTGGTGGCCTTATAATTAGAAACGACTTAGCAACATGTATGTTTGTTAATTTGTTTTACAGTTTTCACTGTGTACCTGGGATCAAAGGCTTTGTTTGGAGGACGTCTTACATACGTTTTTCCAACAGATTGGGACAAATTAAACTTTGATTCGTTACTCCAGAGAACTCTGTTCCAGAAACATCGTTTCTAATTATAAGGCCACCACTGTACGTACGTTGGCGCAAACCATGGTGTGCTTATCATGAGGCTGCTTTAATGAGCATGGGGACGTTGGTAGACGCATTGATTCCCCCATTCCTGAGTATTTCGTTCCTGTGACGGTCCGTTAGTCCACAGAAAGAAGAGAAGAAGAAGTCGTCATAGTCTAGTAGGTAGTGTAATGGCTTATTGAGCGTAAGGCCGTGGTTCAAACCAGAGATCAGCAATGAATCGTTTTTTCGCTACTCATAAGTACACATGAAATTTTAAATATGACTGAGTCAACAGTATTGAAATCCAACTACTCTGATTCATTCGTACTCAGTACAACATTGATTTATGAGTACAACGTTGACATCAAACTCATAACATTCGAACTATTTTTGGTTCACACTCCTACTCATTCAGATTCATAAGTTCAGAAAAATACTTATAATACTTATAAATGATTCAAGTGATTCGAATCATTCGTCAAAATTTTGCAGTCTTAGTTGTTGTTGCATTTTCAAAAGAAAAAGAGAGAAGAAAAAGACAAAGACAGCAAGCAAAGCAAACACACAACCTTCTAGTGAGTATTGTAGAATTCGTACGCGAATCATACTTATTTTGTGATTCGTGTATACGATGAGTCATGGAGAGTCGAAATCAATAACATCATGCGTATTGTTAAGTATGAGTACCATGAGTATTTCAAACTTTGAATATGAGTAGTATGAGTATGACATTACAATAAGTATGAATGCGTATAAGTATCAGAAATTATAAGTATGATCCGAATCTACTCATCGTTTTGAATACTCATTGCTGATCTCTGGTTCAAACCTCAGGCCAGACATTTACAACAAGCCGAATTTTAAAAAATATTTCTTCGACGACTGCCTCTCAGCACATTTCTGGCAAAACCCCTGAGAGTAAATAAAATTGCAAATGACAAGCTTCTCAAAAATCTGTCATTCGACGTCGATTTTAAAACTGTAGATCCAACCACTAGTGTATAAAATTAAGACACACAACATAAGTGGCGAGAGAAGCTAGGCTCTGAGAGCAAATAATATTACCATGAAAAGTTTCGCAAAAAAGATATGTAAGCGAACACACAATACTTACTATACTATGACTCATTCACCTGCTACTTAAGAAAACCATACAATAAAAAGTCTATCATTGGCAAATTGCACGATCTCAGTGGTCGCATTCCCATGCGAGATGTCCATACCCTCAAATCTCTCGTGCAGAATATCCAATATGTGTGATGAGCTGAGTGGAACGTAGCGCCGTACTGTTGAAACATGTCGTCGGTGTCGACATCATCAAATTCAGGCCAAAGGAATGCTAGCTTTGAGCTGACGATGCTGCCAAAGCAACATCCACATCAAACAATGACCTTCTCGGAATGCATTGGATGCTCTTTGGTCCCATGTGGATTGGTATCAGATACAGATTCTCAACCAGAAATTGGCGTCATCATTGGAGATGCTTGTTGGCAAAACATACATATAGTACATACATAATTGGCCATTACAACCCTTCAGTCAGAATTACAATAAAGCTTCTCACACCACTTACGTTGTGCTTGGTAATTTACATGAGTGGAGGGACCTACAGTTTAAAGTCGACTCCGAACGAAAGATTTTCGAGATACTTTTTCATGGCAATTTTTTATTTACCCTCAGAGAGTTTTTGTCAGAAATTTGCTGATAGGAAGTCGCCGTAGAAATAATTTTTCATATTTCGCTATGTTCTGACCTGGGGTTTGAACCGTGGCCTCACATCTAATAAGCCAACACACAACCTACAACACGTTTCAAGTGAGAGCTGAGAGGCATTCGACGTTTTGTTCGAGATGTTTGACCAGTTATTTGAATTGTGTCCTCACGTCTAATAAGCCAACACTGTACCTACTAGACAATGGTGACTATTACTGTCAGCAGCACAGAAGCACAGAAAATCAAAAAATGTATCTTTATTGCAGGCATGACAAGTTCTACTAGCTCAATTTGGTTGGAAATGGGAAAGGCCTTTCAGTTTCCATCCGTTAGCAAAACCTCCAGCGGTATTATCAACTCTTCCCAATATTTTTCCAAGTGTACGAATAATTTTTTTAATAAATGAACCTGAAAGCTAAGCAAACACCACATTTTGTTAATGCGCCACATACGTATGCTGCATTGTACGTACGGTGGCAATAGGCGACAGCAATAGTAATAATAATAACAACAACAGCGCAATATACGTAGCATAAATGAGCACATAGCATGCTAATTTATGAAGTAGCAAAAATGTTAAGACATGGATGCAATAATTATAGCATATTGTACAAACATTTTTGTATAGCGTACGAATACTACTGACAACAACAACAATATTTGAAATTAAAACAACTAAAAGCAGCAATAACAACAATATACTACACAGTATATAAGACAAAAGTAATGAATTTTTTTTTACAGTAGCCCAGTACGAACAAAACTTCAAATTACTTTTTTTTTGTTTGTTGTTCAAATTTGTTCGAAAAAGTTTTGTTCAAAAAAAGTGGTTTTTCTACGAACAACAATTGCATCAGGTGTATGTTGCTATTGGTGGTGGTGTTGTTGTTGTTGTTGTTGTATAGTTTGTGGCTATTGCATGCCTTATGGTATGGAGTCTGTAGCATCATCCTTGTCCACGTCATCATCATCAGCACTTTTTAGTTTTAGAACACAACCAGATCTGTGTCTGTTTTCTTGTTTCTTTTTTTTTTTTTTGCTTTTTGTTTTCTGTGCAACAAAAGGTCCTACCCAGCGGCATTGAATAGCAACAACAACAATTACAACTAAACAGCAACATGTTGTTTGCTGCTCCTTTTTCCTGTTTCGAATTCATTGCGTTTACGTTGCTGTTTTTATTTCTTTTTATTGCGTTTTTTTCTGTTTCTGTGTTTCGCCCCATTTTCGTGTGTAGTATGTGTCGAGAGTGTCGTCCGTCTGCAGTTATAGCCTCGTGCAACATTTGGTTTAGTTTCCTTGCTTGCTTGCAACTTTTTGCAGTTGTTTATGCTTGTAAACGCCTAGCACGCACCTAACATGCATTTAACTGGTAGCTGCATGTATTTAGTGACCAACAACAACAGCAACAACAACAACAATAATACAACATAAATTTAAAAACCAAAAAATTAAAAACTGGAACAACTTGCTTGAGTTGTATGCAACTCCTCTAAAAAAAAAATTTCGAAAGATACACTAGGCAAGGCAAACCTACTACTAGTAGTTGTTGTTGCTCACAGAAAAAACTCTTTCAGTCTACGACAAGGCTCATATGGCTTAGCTTTCAAAGAAACAGTTCAACATCTCTTCAATACATAGCTGAGGCTTATGCTGCTGTTGCTGCTTCATTGCTGTACTCTACGGCTTTGCGCAGTGTTTTTCAGTTTTTAAATGCACACCAACGCCTTCACTTTACAGTACAAAAAAAACAAAAAGGGAAAAATCTTCTTTCATCTTTAAATCTGTTCTAGCTTAACCGTCTGACATTATTTCTGTGTATTGCTGTTGCTTTGCTTTGCAATTTACTGTCGCTGTTGCATTGTTAGCTGCAAGCAACATTAACTAGTTGCTACTGCTTGTAGGGCGTTTATGCAACATAAATATCAGTGTTGTTGCCTGTTTATGTTTCAACAAATACTACTCAAACAGATTTAAGCAAAAAAATTTATTATTGGCTAAGAGAAACAGTAATTTCCTTAAATATTGTAATACGGGTCAGGGAGAAATAAAAACTTAGAAACTTGTAGGACGAAATACAAGAAATGTAAACCTGTGTGGAGGGTATTTGACAACCTCATGAACCTGCAAGGAAAATACAAAGCGTTCACATCCAACCTAAACAATCCCACGTAAAGCTGGACAAGATACGTGGTTTTCAAGGGGCAAGAGGTCATGACAACTTCATTAAACTGCAAGAACGATATCCAACCTAAAAAGGATACGCAAAACTAGACAACTGCTAAAAGGCAGCTGCATACCGCTGTGAATGTCAATCCCAGGAAAATGGGCTGTAAGGTGGTGATGACAACGGTCCATAAACCCCATCATATGCAAGCTAGCTAAAATCAATGACCTCCCGCAGAGACAAGCTTGCATATTCTGTGCAAGTCAGAGAATCTTCCGACAAAATGCCTGAAGTCAGAAGATAATAGTCAGTAAAAAAAAGTTTTTTTTTTTAAGAAAATGAAGCTCGTGGGGCCGATACCAGAAATTGTACTTAAGGCGACTATGAAGTCAGCATTACTAGCTGCTTCTAAAAGCTTTTGACGACAGCATGAATAAGAGAAGACTTTTGCTATGTCTTTTCGAAGGATAACAAAGCGCAGGACGTACAGTCGACAAATCTCCAGATATTCCGAACAAGGCTAGAAGAGGTCTTTGAACCGGAAAACTTGCCCAGATTGCCAATTTTTCTTCAGTAATGCCAAGCAGTTTTAGAGACTTGACTTAGCTTGCATTATCATCAGAGTCTGAATGACGAAAAGGAGTTTAATTTGGTACTTCCGGGACGCTGTACATGCTGCTTTGGATGATAAAGATGTGCTGATCTGCTAAATACATTGAGTTAAAAAAAAAAACAGAAAATTCACATGTAATATCGGCAGGGGTCTAATAAGGATCGAAGCCGGGCTCTGTATTGTGGAAAGCCATGTATGGTAGTGTACTGAGACTTAAGATTGAGCGCTAGACTGAGTATGCAGATAATTGTTTGTGTAGATAATGGTACTCTAGTAATAAGAAGCAAATACCTTAGCAAGCAGGAGTGATCATTCAAAGTTGACGTCGGATAGTTAGAAAATGGATCACTCGGTCTCCATACTGACTTATTGGTCATTACTACGGCCTACTTTCTCACACCGCTCATGTTGTGTGCGTTAATTTTACCCATAAGTGGCGGAAACTACACTTTAAGGTCGTCTTCGAACGTCAGTATTGAGAAACTTTTCTTAGCAATTTTATTCACTCTACGAGCTCTTGTCAGACAATCACTGAGGGAAAGTCATCGAAAGAATTTTTTGGAAATTTCTAAGATCAGAGCTGAGATTTTAACATACAACTTCTCTTCTAGTAATCAAACATCTGCTAAACTAAAGTGACCACAAATTGAAACAACTTACATGACAGTGAAGAGTCTCTTCCTCATCACAAAACTGAAATCTAGCTTATAGCTGAAGGACGAAAATAACTGAAGGCGATCAGAACGAACAGACTAACCTTCATAGTGCATTTCACGTACATTACAACTACAACTATAGACGGTCCAAAGCAGAAGAAAAAACAAGAAGTTGTTGATGATGAAAGTTAAGAAACGATTGCTCAATAAGCAGCCACTTACCTTCAAACAGGATTACGACCTAGCTTGTCGTACCACTTATGTTGTGTGTGTTAATTTTATACACAAGTGGCCTGACCTATAGTTTAAAGTCAACGCCGAATGACAGATTTTTAGGAAACTTTTCATGTCAATTTTATTTACTCTCAGAGTAGTTCTACTGAGAGGAAGCCGCCGAAGAAATATGGTTTTTATGTTTCGTTTTGTTGGAGATGTCTGACCTTGGGTTGCAACAGTGGCCTCACGTCTAATAAAAGCCTACAGATTAATTGCTCTCAAAATCGTTTATGCTTTTTGTGCTGTGTCTATAGACGCTGCCTTGGTAGCTGCGGGGACGATGCCACTATACTCGGTATTTAATTGTAAGAGGTGCGTCCAGGTTGTGAGAAGAATAGAGTCAGCATATTTCAATCAATTGAGTGATAATAATATGAATTGAAGGACAAGCGTATTGCCGGTATATGAAACACAGGGAGGTAGACTGCGATAGAACGCAGTTACTGACCTGCCACGGATATTAAAGAAACAGCTATGAACGTAAGGATACGAAAGGAATGAAGAGGGCAATTAATAAAGGGTGTTTTTTTATAGAGGTATAGAACTTTAAGTTGGCATTACTTTTCAAGATGGCGACCGATTTAACAGCTGTCAAGTGATTTATTCTCAGTTTGGTTTGGCAATTCATCATGAATAGACTCAGGCCTGAACAACGCTTGCAAATCGTGCAATTTTATTTCGAAAATAATGGTTCTGTGCGGAAAACGTATCGCGCACTACGTCCATTTTATCGTCGACAAAATCGTCCATCAGAGCAGTTAATTCGATTAACCATGGAACGTTTTCGCACCACGTTTACTCTTATTGATAACTGAAGAGAGCAATTAATACTTAAGTATAAGGGACTCTGCGGAGTATATTATCTTTAACTGCCTGCGATACGAAAACCAGCAACACTGCCTTCAAAGCGTAATCTCCGGCATTTTCTACGGTTAGCTATAAAAAATTGAAGATGCCGTTTTGCAGTAGCTAGTATGTTGGCTTATTAGAAGTGAGGTCAAGGTTCAAACCCCACGTGAGACATCTCCAACAAAATGAAATACGAAACAAATATTTCTTCGTTAACTTCCTCTCAACAGATTTCTGGCTTATTTAAGAGAAAATCCAAAAATCCATGAATGATTTCAAAACAAAATTTAAACTTCCCTTAAAGAAAACACTTTTTCTCTTACCTTATAATAATTTCCTAAGAAATAAACTGTTACTTTAGTTTGCTACTGATGCAAAAAAATGACTTTCTTTCACACAATTATACGTACATTAACATGCCATTGTGCGCAGTGGCAACAGCAGCAATTCAAAAAATTATTAATTTTTGTTGCCGCTTTACATCGCATATACATACATACATATGTATGTATGTATATGATGTTCGTGCATCATTTAGCTTCAAGAATTGTACACATCGTTATGGTCATTATACATGGTATTGTAATGCTAGTAACACATTTAACGGTAACTTTCTTCTTGTTAAGTTGCAACTACGCCCGTCTACCTTATACATATGTACGTACGTATGTCTGTCTATAATCACATACAACTTGTTGATAATCATCATCATTTGCATACACTGTTCTACTGTCGTTTCTATTTTTATTTCTTCAAAGTCTCGTTAATTTTAAAACTTTAACTCTGGTTTGCTATGAAGAAACAGCAGCTGATTTGTGTAGCATGTCGTTGCCTTTATTTTTTCTGTTTCTTTTTGTTTGTGGCAAATGAATAATCATATTGTGCACCTACAAATTGCAGTGATGCAAACAAACAACTGCAACCAAAGCAAAAATAAAAATGTATCACAGTTCTAAGACATCAAAAGTAGTCATTAAAGAATGTTTTCTTGGGGTCTTGTCAGCAACATTTTTCTTCAGCATAAAATTTCATTTGAGAAAGAATTCCAACCTAATTAGACGTTTGCTAGGAATGCAACGAAGGTGAATTTGAAGAGCATCGACACAGTTTTGCATTTCAGTTTCGTGTTTCCATCTGAATTAAAGAATTTGTCGCTAATCTGCAATCAATATAGAATGAAGGAGGTACATAGTCCTCCATGTTTTGCGCCTTAGACTAGCCTAGAGCCTCTAGCAAAAAAATACTTCAAACCTATCAAATCGCAAGCTGATCCAAATATCAGTATTCAGCTTAAATCAACGGCAAATATTCGAAAAACAATCCAACTTTACATCCAGTTGGCCGTTTTCCTTCTCTGTATCACATAACATACATAATTTGTCATTACAACCCTTCAGTCAGGATTACGACCCAGTTTCTCATACCACATATGTTGTGTGTGTTAATTTCATACATGAGTGGCGTGACTTATAGTTTAAAGTCGACTCCGAACGATAGAATTTTGAGAAACTTTTCCTGGCAATTTTATTTACTCTCAGATTTTTTGCCAGTAATCTGCTGAGAGGAAGTCGCCGGAGAAATACTTTTTGTATTTTGTTTGATGCCTGACCTGGGGTTTGCACCGAGGCCTGACGTCTAATAAGCCAACACACAACCTACTAGATCACCGCGACTTCTCTTTACCACGTTTGAAGAATACGTATTAAGAGAGGTACAGTCTGTCAATCAATATTTGCGGTATTCACACCTCAGCAGATTGATCCACAGTGCATATAAAGCTCTTGATACTAGTCCAGATGTACATCCTTACCTTGATAATGTAGTTTTTAAAGGCACTAGCTTGATCAGTAAATCTCTTCTACAAATAGGCCTACTCATTATATGTGTTATTATAAGGTTTTGTTGGCTTTGAGGATCTCTGTGGCTTGTGGTTTATTGGCATACATCTGCCAATAAAAAATTTCCTACATGATGGAGTCAAATCGCACGATGTCGTATGTCAGTCCACGTACATATAATTGGCCATTACAACCCTTCAGTCAGGATTACGGCCTAGCTTCTCACGCCATTCATGTGTGTTAATTTTATACATGGTTGGCGGGAGCTTTGGTTTAAAGTCGACGCCGAATGACAAATTTTTGAGAAACTTTTTCATGGCAGGTTTATTTACTCTCAGAGTTTTTGCCAGAAATCTGCTGAGAGGAAGTCACCAAAGAAATATTTTATTTTTATATTTTGTTTTGATGTCTGACCCGGGCTTTAAGTCTATTAAGCCAACACACTACCAACTAGACTACGGCTGTGTCAGTCCACATCATCTCCATATTCGCTTGGATCACAAGAACTCGGCACCACAACTTTGCAATTTTTGGTTCGGGGCTTAGGGCTGTACCCCAACAAAAATTTCACCGACCCTCGAACTGAAGGTATACGATCAACGATTTGTGTTCACTGAATGGGCTTTGGAGCAGTGGGCAATTGATCTTAATTTTCATCGGAAAATCTTCATCAGCGATTAGGCCTATTTCTGGACGAATGGGTATATATGTGAACAAATAAAACCCATGAGATCCAAGTGCGTCGTATGCATTCCAAAAAAGTCACTATTTGCTGTGAATTTTGGAAGGATGATCTGGGTCCATATTACTTTAAGAACGACGTTGGTCAACGTCAAACACAATAGCTTGGTGATTACCAACTTCTTTTGGCCTAAATTAAATGATCTGGACACCAATGACGTATCGTTTTAACAGCACATGCTACATTCAAAATTCTTTAGGAGCGATTTGAAAGCATGAGTATGCAAAGTGGGTGTGATGTAAACTGGCCAACTAAATCGTGCGATTTCACCTCGTTAGACCTTTTCTTTGTGGGGTTTTCATTAGACTCCTATATAACCCATGCCATCGGTTAAATTCTATTTGATTTATGCGGTAGAGTCATCGAAAACTTGATAATTTGGATGGGTTCCACCCAGAGAATCTGTAGCAGACATTTGAACGATGATATATTCCATATATAATCGCATCAATATTTCTTTTAAACGAATAAGAAATGTCGATAATATCCTCTCACATTCAGTTGGTTTGATTTAAATTTATAGGAATAGGAAGCGCTTAATTAAAGACCGGATATGTGCAGGAATTTCAGACACAGTAGAGAGTCTACTCCTCACATAATTGGAATGGTGTGATGATTGTTTCAGGTGTTTCAAATGATCCAGTCCAGAACAAACAGCATCTTCCGCGCTTGTACAGCTAGTACAAAATTTATTGAACCACTTTTTTATCTCAGATGATTTAGAATATTTATGCAACTTAATTTTGCTTCAAGGGATTTTTCTTTAAAAACTATTTTCATCTCAAATTAGATGGTACATAGTAAATGGTAAATGACGTAACGTGTTGCAATTTTCGTAGGAGTTAAGGATATCAGTGTTGCCTTTTCAATTAAGAGGCGAGTAATTAATCAACTTCTGTTGTAGCTGTAGTTTGCTAATCATTTATTAGTTTGAGCATAGCGTTCGCTACGCTATAAGACGGAATATTTGAGGACACGTTATTTGTTAATTCACATACATATCTACACAATTGGTCATTACAACACTTCAGTCAGGATTAAGACCTAGTTTCTCACACCACTTACGCTGTGTGTGTTAATTTTATACATGAGTGGTGGAAGCTACAGTTTAAAGTCGACTCCGAACGACAGATTTTTTGAGAAGCTTTTTCATGGCAATTTTATTTACTCTCAGAGAGTTTTTTCCAGAAATCAGTTGAGAAGAATACGCCAAAGAAATATTTTTTTGTATTTCATTCTGTTGAGTAGAGATCTGAAGAGTTCTGAGTCATGCAACAGACTATTCAGGAATAAACTGAGATTGTTAACCGGTGTCTTGTCGGAGCACTGCATGTTCACTCATACGGATTGGGGTTGTCCCGAGCCCATAGAATATGTGACGGAACACATTTCTCGAACGTAAGTATGTGACATTAAAGCATCCTGGAAGAAACACCTGGGTTCATATCAAATGCTGAGCAGGTAATTATCATTGTTGAGCACGTTACAGAAATTTGTCATGGAAGCATAATGGAGCCATTATTAGGATGCCCTATAAAGTATGAGAGGCTTACAATTGATCGAGTGGTCGCATCTCTTCACGAAGATGATAATAATAACCCCGACAGATCCACTTGGAATTCACTATTCTTTTCTTTGTATATGAAACTTTTTGACTTTCATACATACAGTCATACAGTTATAAATTCAGTTAGGGTTACGACCTATCTCATCACACCACTTCTGTTGTGTGTGTTAATTTTATACAGTTTAAAGTCGACTTCCAACGACAGTTTTTTGAGAAACTTTTCATAGCAATTTTATTTCACTCTCAGAGTCTTTGCCAGAAATCGGCTGAGTGGAAGTCGCCGAAATATTTTTTCGTATTTCGTTTTGTTGGAGATGTCTGACATGGATTTTAAACACATTATATACTAGACTATGGTACCTACAATTAAAGACATAGTGTAACCTTAATTGCCGATAACAGCCTTCTTTCAAGGTATTTGTTATCTTCGTAACTGCTGGCACGGCTACACCATGTATTAATCAGGTATTCCACTATGCGTTGAGCATCTTAGGAGTTGGGATAGAGAGACTCAAGATGACAATGTGGTTTGCCTTGAAAGTGATTAAGAATTCACACAAAAAATTATTTTACAATTTCACATTGTTTTCCTTGGAAAAAACACTTGTTTTAAACAAAAGACTTAAGACACAAACTTGTTTACAATTCAATCATTTCGGTAACTAGAAATTAAAGCCACATGAAATGAAATCATATGAAAGGCCTCGGAAAATAATTTTGCAATTAAAAGCATATAAAAGTCATTTTTATTAATTAGAAAATTAATTTGAGCAGCGATCTTTTGTTCTGCATTAAAAATTTAAGAAAAGAAAAAAAAAACTCCGAAAACAGAAAAAACGCTACACATGAAAACTACAGCAGTAACGCCTTTATTTTGATTTCAGTTTTTTTTTTGTTTTTCTTTTTGTTGTTTTTTGCTTTTTGGAGAATTTAAGGAATCGTTTTTATAGTGTGAGTTTTAGTAGTGTAATGCTGTGCAATCTGTATGTACATATGTATGTATCATTCATAATGAATGATATGATTTATGCTGTCTTCAGTATTTGGCGCCAATGTCGGCTTTCTTTTCAAGTCCATAGACATCAAATCTTTATTGTGTTTTCAGTTTCAGTTTTTGGTGGCTTTAAATAATAAAAAAAAGAAAGAATGAAAAAAATTCTTCTTTGATTTTCTGTAGATTTTTTGGTGGTGATGATTTGATGAGGAACTCACTTAAAGACGGCTTAATGCCGTGTTCAAACGTATTAACAAAAAAGATAAAAATTAAGAATGAAAAGCAGAGTTTGTGTTAAATTTATTGATAATTATGAAAATCTCAATCCTTTTTAAGTTGCCTCATTTTCAAGGAAAATATTAAACAAAGTTCACACCTACCATTGGCATTATGGTGGCCATTATGTATCATGTTTTGAAATTTAAAATTCCTTTTAATTTTTTTTGTTTACAAAAAGGCGCCAAATAACAAGGATACGCTTTAATCGTATATTTGCAAATAAATATTAAACGCTTTAAAAACTATACGCTTCACATTTAGTTTCAATTGCTGGAATTGAATTATTTGTCACAAGGTCAGCTTGATGTTACCATCAATCATTTCAAATTTCGTTTTTCAAATGTTTCCTCTCACTTGCCTTGCTAAAGTGTTAATGAAATTAGAGGCCTATTACCCTTTTCTAAATTCAACACTCATCCCCTTAGTCGCCTGCTGTGCTCTTTCAAAAACACTCATCACTTAATACTCTAGGCCCCCCATTGTTCACAGTGTTTCCATTGTTTTTACTGTCAGTTAATGTTTCTTCATACCATTGCTTGCAATTTTGTTTCTGTTCCGCTAGCCAGGATATGCAAATTCTGTTAAATTCTTGCAAAAAGGATTTTTTTGCCTACTTAATCCTTTTATGATTCTTTTGTTTTGTTTTGTCTTCAGAAAGTTAGCGCCAGAGGGTTTGTAACTCATTTGTTTTGTTAGAATGCCCTCATACGAAGGTTGTTTGTTGATGGATTTAAAAATTTTGTTCAAAAGAGATTGCAAATATTCCTAATGAAGTCGAGTTAAAGAATATAATGTAAGACAGATGATTTAAAGAAAAAATATTTAAATTATCTGGAGCAGTGATCGTAAGATAATGTCCAGCTTCTTTATTTTATCTCGCAAATACTTCGTCAATCAAAAATCTGATTGCAATTACGATAAACCTGAAAAGGAATTATTTTTTTTTAATATTTTTTTTTTAATTTAAATGAGAAGAATTACTGAAGGCAAGATGAAACGTAATGCCTCATAAGGCTTAAGGACCTTCTAAAAACATTATGTATGTAGAAATGAAGTAGAGAGCGATGGAACTCCACTGCTCGTCTATCGTTTGTTTAGCACAATTTTAATTAATTCAGCTGCCTTTAGAAAAATTTACTGTTTGTCCACCTGGGCAACATAATTTTAAATCATTTTGTTACTCTAGCATAAGATTGCCAGTCTTCAGCACTTCAATCTTCAAGCTTGAAGGCTTGAAGCCAATATTTCATGGTAATTAACATATAAGGTGTCCTCAAATATTCCGTCTTATAGCGGAGCGAATGTTAGGCTCAAACTAGTAAACTTAACTTGACAAACAACAGCTACAACAGAAGTTGACCAATGTGTTCTCAATTTTTTGAGTTACTTGCCTCTTAATTGAAAAGACAACACTGATATCCTTAACTGCTACGAAAATTGCAACACGTTACGTCATTTACCATTTACTACGTACCATCTAATTTGAGATGAAAATAGTTTTTAAAGAAAAATCCCTTGAAGCAAAGTTAAGTTGCATAAATATTCTAAACCATCTGCGATAAAAAAGTGGTTCAATAAATATTGTGCTAGCTGTACAAGCGCGGAAGATGCTGTTTGTTCTGGACTGGATCATTTGAAACACCTGAAACAATCATCACACCATTCCAATTATGTGAGGAGTAGACTCTCTACTGTGTCTGAAATTCCTGCACATATCCGGTCTTTAATTAAGCGCTTCCTATTCTTATAAATTTAAATCAAACCAACTGTGTATGAGAGGATATTATCGACATTTCTTATTCATATAAAAGGAATATTGATGCCATTATGTATGGAATATATCATCGTTCAAATGTCTGCTACAGATTCTCTGGATGGAACCCATCCGAAATATCAAGTTTTCGATGACTCTGGCACATAAATCAAATAGAATTTAACCGCTGACATGGGTTATGTTGGTTGCTTAATAAAACCCCACAAAAAAAGTGTCTAACGAGGTCAAATCGCACGATCTCGTTGGCCAATTCACATCACACCCACTTTACATACCCATGCTTTCAAATCGCTCGTAAAGAATTTCGAATGTATCATGAGCTGTGTGGCTTCCTGTTGAAACCATATGTTATTGGTGTCCAGATCATTCGACTTAGGCCAAAAAAAAATTGGTAAACACCGAGCTATTGTGTTTGACGTTGACAGTGACCAAAGTCGTCCTTAAAAAATATGGACTGGGATCCTCCGTCCAAAATTCACAGCAAATAATGATTTTTTTGGAATGCATAAGACGCACTTGGATCTCATGTGTTTTATTTGTTCACATACATACCCATTCGTCCAGAAATAGGCCTTTTCGCTGAAAATTAAGGTCAATTGCCCACTACTCTGGAGCCCATTAACACAAATCGTTGTCTATGGTTGTGTACTTTCGGTCCCTAAATAGGTTAAATTTTATAGGGGTACATCCCTAAGCCACGAATCATAATTTGCAATGTTGTGGTCTGCGAAATGTCGAGTTCTTGTGAGCGACGAGAAGATGAAGATAATGAGAACTGGTACACAAGATCGTGCGATTTGACTCCATCATGTAGGGAGTTTTTTATTTGCTGGTTTATGTGAACAAATGACATGCTACAGAGGTCCTCAAAGCCAACATAACCTTATAATAACATATGTATATAAGGAGTAGGCCTATTTATAGAAGAGACATACTGATCAAGCAAGGGCCTTCAAAAACTACATTAACCAGGTAAGGATGTATATCTGGACTAATTTTAAAAGCTTTAAATACACCACTAGAGTCTACAGGCACTGTGGTGCAATCTGCAGAGGTGTGAGTACCGTAAATATTGAATAACACACTGTAGATCTCCTAAGGAGTGCATCGTAATAGCACTCTTTTTCAAAAAAGTGTACAGCTGACGACATTGCCATCATTGGACGTACCAAGCGAGATGTTATTTCTGCCTTTAGTGCTGTTGAACGGGAATCTACTAAGATGGGTTTGGCAGTAAATGAGGACAAAACGAAGTTTATGTTATCGACAAGTAGAGACGTGCGGCATATTGATTCTCTGATTACAGCCGATAAATATACTTTTGATACAGTCAAGGAATTTATTTATCTTGGCTTCGCCGTTACCACCAAAAATCATGTCAGTCTGGAGATAAAGAGATAAATAAATATGGCAATTGAGTAGCAGAGACCTCTCCGGTACGACAAAACTAACACTCTACAAGATGCTCATCCTACCCGTGCTTCTTTATGGCTCAGAGGCATGGACCGTATTAAGTACTAATGCAGCAGCCTTGAGAGTGTCCGATTTAACAGTGAGCTATATACGCTCCTCAACGATATAGACGTTGAGCAGTGTATTAACGCTTTCATGCCCGATGTTGCCTATAGGCAACATTGTACATTCTTGTTCATAAATTCCGTAATTTTTAATTTTTTAAAAGACTTTTTTTGCAAACAAGCTTGGTTAAAAACGTGTAAAACCAGAATACGTAGGACTCTGAATTTAATATCATTTCATATTTAGGCCATGACTAACAAACACATGTCCTTAAAAAAATTTTAGCTCTGGCCCAAAAAATTCGGGCATGAAAGGGTTAATATCCAGCGGCTGCGCTGGCTCAGCCATGTCGTTCGAATGGTGGAGGATGCTCCGGCGAAACGGGTATTTTGATCGAGGAAGCCCTGTCGTCGATTGGTGTGACCAACTGGCGTAGGCGCGCAAGAAGCAGAGGCGCCTGGAAGGATGTGTTGCGGCAGTCCGAAATCCGTTAATCGGGTTGTTATGGCCAATTAAGTAAGTAAGTAAGTAAGATCTCCTAATATTCTTCAAACGTGATACAGAAATAGAAAACTGTCAACTATCCAGTAAAGTAAAGCTGGACTGTCTTTAGAATATTTGCGTTTATCTATGCTGAGTACAACCTACTGGTTGCCGCAGTCTAATATGCAGTGAGGGCTCGGTTCAAGCGCCAGGTCAAACATCTCCAACAAAACAAAATATTTCTTCGGCGATTTTCTCTCAGCAGCAGATTTCTGGCAAAAACTCTGAGAGTGAAATAAAATTGCCATGAAAAGTTTCACAAAAATCTGTCGTTGGAAATCGCCTTTAAACTGTAGGTCCCACCACTCATATATAAAATTAACACACACAACACAAGTGGTGTGAGAAAATAGGTCGTAATCCTGGCTGAAGGGTTGTAATGACCAATAATGTATGTATATAAGGGCACTCACTATTTTCTTTAAAGGCTCTTAGTATTCTTAGACAATCTCTAGGATTAATAAATATCCGTCAATCTGTTCTGGATACACTGTGTTATTGAATGCGCTCCACGGCAGCCTTTATAGCTTGAGGTGTATAATAGTAATCGTGTCGAATACTACACCAACAAAGCTTCAACAGTTTTGAACTACAAAGCTTCTGATACTTTTTGTATTTTCGACTTGATGTCTGGCCTGGGGCTCGAACACTGGCTTTACGTCTACTAAACCAACACACTACCTACTAGACTACGTCGACTTCAAACTTCTGATGAGGGGTGAATAAATTTACTTTTAAGAAATTGTAAAATTTTTTTTAAATTTTCTTTTAAGAAAATTTCTTCTGCATTTCAATGCTGTTGTAAGCTGCCAACTACAGAAGTTTGGGAAACTACATCGCCTATTTACTAAACTTTGGTGATCTTTGAACTTGAATAGTAGCTTGACGTTAATATAATTAATCAGTAGCTGTACTGCAATTTCAAAGCTTATATTATTAGTAACTGTATAAATAGGCCTTCTAACGAGAAATTAATTAAAATTATTATTCATTAAGAAATAAATTCAAAATTATCTTTTAAATCATGTTGCTGTTCTTGTTGTTGTATGCGGCTTGAAGGCAAAGAAAATAGCATGACACCTGTTATTTGAAACCCTCAAAGTAAAATAAAAACAAATCAAAGAAAAAAAAACAATAATTATAGATCAACTACTGAAAGAAGACAGGCTTAGAAATCATAAAGAAAACTGGATTTAAATCAATGATATCAACTCTCTATGTCTGTGTCTTTCGCTTTATTATACATTTTTAAGATTCATTTACAAAACAGATCATCAAGACATGGATGGACTCTGGCAGAGACATTCATATCCAATAATAAGTGTTTGTTTGTTTGTTTGTTTTTGAAGCCATATAGAGAGAGGGAGATCTAAAGATAGCGTACAAAAAACCAGTAGAATTCCAGATTATTTGATTTGATTTGAATTGAATTGAATTGTACTCTCGGCATTTTGAAAATTAAGTCATTATCATTATCATTATGATCATCATCATTATCATTAACATTAAGGCTTAAAAGATTTGTTTGTATTATTGAACGAAGATTTCTTTTAATATTCAGTAGTGGATACATGACAAGATTTGTTACCAGTTTACTTAACCATTCATTCATGCATGCCTTATTATTTGTCTGTCTGTCTGTCTGTCTGTCTATTCTTTTTTCTATTACAAAACCGTACAACTGGCCATAATCTATGGAGATTGAGAATGAAATTCTTAACGTATTTGAATGAATTCGAAGCCTAACGTTATCTTGTTCATTCTATATTACTGTTGTTGTTGTTGTTGTTTTTATAGTAATTTCAAAAATTTTTCTTTTTAGCCATTTGAGGGTTCTGCTGGTTTTTAATGATGTACGTATGGTTGCTTCAAGTTGACAAGTTATTGGATTATGTTGCATTTGTTTTTGTAATATTTTTATAATTGATGACAATCGTTTGCCTACATTTGTTTTATTTTTATTGTTAAACGTTTATTAATAATTGTTAACCAAATCTTCTTCTTTATTCGTCTTTAAACAAGTTTCGTTGAAAAATGCCGTTAAAATCTGAATTTGTTTGCTTTGTTTGAAGTTGGCGCATGTGTCTTAAGTCTTTTGATTTTTAATGACATATTTTCGTTTAAATGAAACGGTATTATTTGCCATCCATAAAGCTGTTATAATAAATAATTAAAGATAATTTATGCAAAAATAAGCTTCTAAAAGATTTAAAAAAATGTGTTCATTATCGCAAGATTTTTAAGTAAATATTCCCCTGGTGTACTGAACCCAAAATTGATTGAAACATAAACAGTGCAACAGAAAAACTACATAGAAAAATTAGAACATGAACCATTTCGTATATCCTGACAACATACCTTCAACATCTGCTAAGGCAATGTATAAGACATAAAGTGCAGGGTAGCTTGACATCACTTAGAACGATGTAGACAACAGATATCATAGGTTTTAGACAAAAAGTTTACATTTTCAATACTCAAAGTCTGCTTTATTATATGGTTCAGAAACATAACTTACTTCCAATACTATGGCCAATAAATTGCAATCATTTAATAAAAAAAGATGTCTTCTTAGCATTCTAGCTTAAGACCATATTCGACGGTTGACTTGGGAATAAAACCGATTAGGTTAGGTTAGGTTAGGTTAGAGGGCGTGTACTTGTCAATTAAGACAAGTACAGTACCCGGAGGTCGAATTGACCCATTATACAACGTTCTAGTTTCTCACACCACTTATGTTGTGTGTATTCTAGACTAGAAATACATATGTAGAAATATTGTAGAAATGTATAGCATTTCCTTCGTTTGGTAGAGCTGACTGAAAAGGCATGTTAAAATTAATTCATTGCGGAAAAAAATAATGGGGACTTCCATTTGCTAATTTCTGAAGACAAACTAATGTTCACACTGCTTCTAATCAGTGATTTTCATCATCTAGAGGCAACCTCTGGGTCTAGGTTTCTCTAAGTAACTTACACTGGCTACATAAAAACTATTACAATAGAAAAAAAAATCTGCCACAATTCGTATCGAGAGAATATATTTAATTTTAGTACAATTTCTTTTCACTGTCTCTGTCAACGAAGCTGTGGTTTGCAGACAATACCAGCTGCAGTAAAATCTTGCCCCAGTTAATCAAAACTGTATTGTTTTGGAGGAAATGGACCTAAGCATTTACAAGCAGAAAACCAAAGACGAGTATATTCGTCGTTGGCAATAGGCAGACAGATGGACTCGATATCCTTTTTCGTATTTGCGTACGTTTTAGTAGAAAAACAAATAATAAATCACGCAAATGGATAAAATAAAGAAAATCAAATAGAACGAGACACATTGCGAAAATTGGCAACACTTAGAAATGTTTGTGGCAAAAAAAATTTGCTAATTCAAAAGCCTATATGTTATAATATATTTAAAGTATACTCGTCTTTGACAGCCGAGTATACTCGTCCTTGGCAGCGAATGGAGTAAAATCTATACTGGCTGCCCACTTTGTTTTACGGATACTAAGTTTCGTAAAAAAGCGATCATCAAACCCTATTTGAGAAAATGATAAAAAGTGCTCTTAGAACTACATAATCTAAGGACATTGCTTACTTTTCTTACCGCCAGAAATGTTGGCTGAACAAATGGCTTCGAACGCGGCATTGGTACTAAATACCGCAAGTACGTTAAAGTTTGAAGTGAAAATCCTACTAAGATAATGAATTCCCAGAAAATGCCATGCAAATATTCACTCACGGCTTCCGATTATGCGATAAAGTCGGTTGTGAAATCTTTCCGTGAAGATTAAACCGTAGCTTTCCCTTTTGCGCTACCGATAAGTGTATGCCGCTGTGTGAATTACGTATCAGAGTATATGAAGTGGAGGGTACACGCATATTTACTGACTGTAAAGCCACCCTAAGATTTCCAAAGAGCGTGTGTACCACCGCCGTAGTCTAGTAGGTAGTGTGTTGGCTTATTAGACGTAAAAGCCAGGGTTCAAGCCCCAGGCCAGACATCAAAACAAAATACAAAAAGTATTTCTTCGGCGACTTCCTCTCAGCAAAAACTGGCAAAAACTCTGAGAGTAAATAAAATTGCCATGAAAAAGTTTCTCAAAAATCTGTCGTTCGGAGTCGACTTTAAACTGTAGGTGCCACCACTCATGTAAAGAATTAAACTAGGTCGTAATCCTGACCGAAGGGTTGTATCAACCAATTATGTATGTATGTATGTGTGTACCACATCTAGGATTGTCCATGATTGCCGAATGCCTCTAATATCCAATCTAATTGCACGACGTTCGACGTTTACCCTCATTTGAGTTCATAAACATGGAGCTGTTGAAGATAGCAACAAATTTGACGCACAGAAAATTTATACGTGAATGATTTCACATGATTTTTACTCATTTCCAAAGGAAAGATATAGAGAGGCCAGAAAAATCTGGCCCGCTATGGGTATTGGCGTTAAACCTAGCTGGAGTTTACTTTAGGAACTTCTAAGCAATTATGGCTCGCCCGCATGCTGAGAATACCGTACTACGAGCTCTGCAGAAGCTGTAATGATTAGGAAGAAAGGCACTTGAACGCTTGAGGGAGAAGACAAACAGAATTTTTTGACAGAATCTGTTTCGCCAAAGGTGATTTGGAAAAAATTCAAATCTGCATAACACTATCAAGGCGATTGAGAAATGGGATCTGATGAAATACAAAAGGAGCTGGACTGGATATACTATCTGGAAAAATTGTGATAGTATCACAGGGCACGACCATCGAACTCTCTGATGAATTCTCTACATTGGGGATCCCTTTGGATACCTGCAGGCTTATAATTGACAATGCAATCGTGGACCTTGTCAACAGTAGGGGGGCAGCTTAGGATAAGGGCAGAACGGCGCAAAAAATCTGCTCATGGCTGGATAGGAGGCGCACGGCGACTCTGCTTAAACTCCAAAGAAGCAGGCTCAGCGCTGTTATCGGGGTTATTACGGGGCATTGTATTATAGGAACGCATGCGAGGTGTATTGGTCTTGGACACCTCGCGATTTATTTCTGCAGAAGCTATGGAGATGAGGAGGAGGATGAAACTATTCTTCACCTACTGTGCACATGCCCGGCACTTGGTCGGAGGAGAAAGAGGCACCTGAGTGCCTACTACATGGAGGACCTAGATGAACTGCATGGATATGGCACTCTAAGTCGCTTCATCGGAAGCTCAGAGTGGTTTCTTGAATAGGGGAGAATGTGAAACTGTGGTATCACAATGGGCCTTGTGTGCGGCCTAAGTGTGTCCGCTCATAAGTCCATCGGGGGGACAGCCACTTCTACCTACATACCTACCTATAACAGGAATACCACTAGAACGGAATACTCTAGAAAATAGTCAAATGAGGAACATATTGATTGATACGCACGTGACTTCAAGAACCAGGACGATTCAACATTCAGTGGGATGTCGCAAAAATAAGTGAAATTAAATGATCTTCACTGCATACGTATGTATACGAACATGTAAGTAAGCGGGTAATAATTTTTTTTCTTGGATTTTTTCATTGCAATTTAATTTTTTTTTCTTCTAATTTTTATTTAAGTTTTCTTTTCAAGTAACATTTTACGTACAGCAAATGTATGTTTAAGTGAGCATGCAATTAAATAAAACAACAACAGCAACAACATTATTATTTAAAAATACATTTTCTAAATAAATTTGTTAATGAAACTCCAATCCAAAACACTCTTATTTACCACATTGCTACCTACCCTTTGCTAATGTTTACTGCCTTAGAAAAAGAGACAAAATTGATGGGATGTCAAAGGTAAAGAGGGGGAAATGATTTCGAAATACTAATGCAAACAACAACATTTTTAAACTCGAATTTAGAAAATAATTTCCAGGTGATAATTGCTTTTTAATGTGTCACACAACTAAATTTACAGCACAAAGCAATGGAGACCTTCCGTCCTCATTTCTTTCTGGTGCTTTAGAATGAGATTTTCGGTTTCTAAGTGCTTGACTGCAAAATTGTTTAAAACAACAGCAACAACATTAAAAAAGAAAATCAAATTTTAAGTGGAATTTTTTGGGTATTTTTTGTAAAACTCTTGGCTTTAGCTTAATGACACCTATTTTGTATGGTCTTTTTTTTATTCTGACAATTTCTGACAATCTTATTAAAGCTGACAAATACAACATTAATATGGAGTGTCAAGACCAACTACAGAATGATCTACACTAGGCCACATTTTTTGTTAAGATTTTGTTCACCAAGGCAATCTCGAATACATCATTTCGATTCAGGATTTGTAGAACTTGCCAAGTACTGCCAATCTTTCACTAAAAGAACTCAGTTCCTTGAATATAAGACCCTAGGGATTTCCACTCAATTCTTCTGAGGTGAACAATAATCATTAAAGTGAGTGAGTTCAGTTAAGTCACCACAGTAAGTAGTATGTGGGTTTGTTAGACGTAAGGCCACGGTTCAAACATCAGGTCAGACATCTCCAACAAACCGAAATACGAAAAAAGATATTTCTTCGGTGACCTCCCCTCAGCAGATTTCTGGCAAAAACTCTCTGAGAGTAAATAAAAATTGCCATGAAAAAGTTTCTCATAAAACTGTCGTTCGGTATCGACTTTAAACTGTACGTCCCTCCATTGACTGATAAAAATTAACACGCACATTTTAAGTGGTGTGAGAAGCTAGGTCGTGATCCTGACTAAAGGCTGGTGATGACCAATTATGTGTATGTAAGTGTAAAGTGGCGTTAAAGTTGTATGATTTTAAGAAAGTTAAATATAAGTCTGATAACTACAGTCCTACTACAGGCCTACAGTCCTCCTACTACAGACTCCAAACAGTTGTACCCTTATGATTAGCATGAGACACGGTTTTGAGTTTTTGTCCCTTTTTTCAAACTGCAAAAGGTTTAATGCAACTTCAATCCATTTTCCTAAACTAAGATCTCTACAGAGTGCTCTGGGTCAATAATTGATATCCCAGAGAAATTGTCTGTCAACCACTTGTCAAATATCCCGCAGCATTTAAGGGATGGATAGCCGCAATGGAAGTGGTCAACTGTAATCTAAAATTAAAGCTACGACAAGGGCTCATTAAACTGTAGTACAATCCAAAAAGGCATAACTTCAAATCGGCCACGGTCCAGTAAACACAGGCACCAGTCCCAAAGATCTCCTCTACAGTGACCTATAAACGAACTGGAGCGCTATATATACGCAAGGTCCTATGTAATGCAAGTACCTCTCATTCTAGATAATATAACCACGGGCAAAGCATATAGAAATTTTAACAAAAAATAGAAATTTTGACGGTCTGTTGTCAATTGATGTTTTCATTAAGAAAGTTTCCTCAAAGTCCCTATTTCTGGCTATGCAGGGCAATGATTGAATAAACGAGTAACTTAAATCACCCAGTCTTTCAAATGCAGAAGATTACTCGTGCTAACATTTTAAATTCCTCTTCTTGCCTTTAACGTTCAGGATTTCTTTCACGAAGCTTGTGCCCGGTCATCCTACTATTTTTTTTCTTCTCATTTTTTGAGTAGCAGAGACCTCTCTCGTACGACAAAACTAATACTCTACAAGACGCTCATCCTACCCGTGCTTCTTTATGGCGCAGAGGCATGGACACTATTAAGCACCGATGCAGCAGCCTTGAGAGATTTCGAGAGAAAAGTTCTACGTAAGATCTTCGATCCAGTACGAGTTGGCGATGATTTCCGCATCCGATCCAACAGTGAGCTGTATGAGCTCCTCAACGACACAGACGTTGTGCTGCGTATTAACATCCAGCGGCTGTGCTGGCTCGGCCATGTCGTTCGAATGGAGGAGGATGCTCCGGCGAGACGGGTATTTGATGCGGGGATCGGAAGTCGGCGAAGAGGACGATCTTGTATCCGTTGGAAGAACCAAATCGAGGAAGCCCTCTCATCGATTGGTGTGACCAACTGGCATAGACGCGCAAGAAGTAGAGGCGCCTGGGAGGATGTGTTGCGGCAGGCCGAAATACATTAATCGGGTTGTTATGGCCAATAACCAAAATGTAATGACCAAAGTAAGTAAGTAAGTAAGCAAGTAAGTAGTTTTTTTTTAAAATTCAATTGAAAAATATTTCTTGGATTCATACCCGAATTGCTTGGTCAACGACTTGACTACAATTCAGATAGTTTAACCACTACAGCCTGGCCACCTCTGTAATCTTGGTGAAACTATGTCCAGCCATAATACATGCTTTGACAAAAGTCTAGGCAGGCAAGCAGAATAGGCAGTGTAAACCTCTGATGGATCTGAAGTAAAAGAAGAACGTAGGTAGAGGTGAAACTTTCTATGAAATAGAAGGATGGGTAAGGGGAATAATGTAACCCTCTATTGGATCTGAGGTCATGTAAGAATTCTAGGGCACATGGGCTTATTAAAAGGTGAATCGTTCTATGAAATAAAAGGCTATACTTGGGATTATGTAAACTTGTGGTGGGCAATTATAGTGGAAAAATGTGTAAGTCTTACACCAGAACGTTCCGGGAGATTTAAGGATAGCAATCGGAGATTTAACAGGTCTCTGCAGACTCAAAGGAGCCTCAGAGAGACAGAGTTCTAGAACATTTTTTATAGAAAACCTGTATAGGTTAGGTAGGTTGTATAGGTTAGATTAGGTTAGGGTGTAGTTGAAAATTAAGACAAGTACAGTGCCCGGAGGGAAGGATAATAGAGGGATACAAAGGAGAGGATGTAGGAAAGGGGAGAACGGGAAGTGGAGGAATTACACAGATAAGACGCAACAAAAAGGGGAGAGCGCGACTATACTGTTGAAGCCCTAGCGCCTCTCAACCAGCCTAAGCCATTAATGAATCTGTGGAGAGCTTTAATGTCGGCTCTCGACACAGAATTCAAACTCTCAAAGAAGGCCCTGTTAAGGGTCCTCAACCTCAGCCTACCTTGGTACAGTTACAGAGGAGGTGTTCGATGATCTCCAACTCCTCCACATCGCAACATGCCTTGCAATAGTCCGGCTGGGAATCCAGATCTCCGTCAGCGACCTAATCTCGCAGTGCCCGGTGATAAAACCGACAACTAACCTAAAGCTGGCCTTATCCAAGCCCAGCAGCCAACCTATTCTCCTATTGTCCACAGCAGGCCATAGACATCTAGAAACAAAACAACCCGATCCATTCCCCCAACGCCTTTGCTCTTCCTCAATGACCCATCCACTGATGAGCTGTAGAACACCTGCATAGGTTGTGAACAGTACAAGAGATCAGTTGGCCGCAATACTTTAAAACCTACCCAACAATAACGGCAACAACAAAAGGCGTCCCAATATGTTAGAAAGTGTTTCAAATCATGGCTCTCTTCCCATATAACCTATTTTGCTCATTCACTTTGACCTCTATTCGTTTGGTGTTACTAACATCATCCCTAACACAATACACTCTGCTCTGATGGTGTAGGTACGATTATTAACCAAAATTTTATTTCGAAAAAAATATGAAAAAAAAAGAAAAATAAAAACCGGATGTGCGTCTCTCTTATGCGCAAGTGCAGTCATGAGAAATAGTGTGACAAAACAATTATTTTCTAATTTTCTAAATAAAAACGAAAAACGAAAAGCGAATTACAAACGTAATCATTCATTCATTCATTCATTATTTTCTAATAACCACATAACCAAGAGGAGTATGTGTTTATTGTGCTGTAAAATATCTCGGTTTGTTAAATTTTGTAATAAAAAAATAAAAAAAAACTCAGAAGTGGCCAACACCATTGCCAAAGGTACTCAATTAATTGTTTGGAAGTAAAAAATTTTGAGGTACACAAAAGTAAATGTTTTGTATAAAGGGAAATGGTGTAATTTTTAAGTTACATTATGATTGTCACCACAAACTTTTACTGTCATCTCTATTTTTCGTTTTTTTTTTAGAAATTCATGACATTTCAAGTGTGAAATTAAAAAGTTTTTAAAATTTTGTTGGCCATTTTTGATACGTTTTAAATGAAATGTTTTGCGTATGAATACCATTTACACAATAGGGACGCGAGAGTGTTCACTTGACAATTTCTAACAAATTTTAAAGCGATTAAGTTGTATTACCCCTCAAAAAAAAAAAAAAAACAAGCTTGTTTCAGTCTGTTTAATTTCTTTCCCTTTTTTTCTAAAAATTTTTTTGAATTGTCATTAGTTTTCACTCAATTGAAGAAGATGGCTTGACGTTTTCAAATAATATTTACCCAAATCATCAAAAAGGAAATGAGGAAGTAAAAAACCGATGTTATACAATAGATATGTAGATAGTTAGCCAACAAAGCAAGAAAATTTTTTGAAATAATTTGTAAGAAGCTTGGAAAATGCATAAGATTTGAATGATTTTTATTCCAGTATAAGGCTGCCTTTGGATTGTTTACAACAAGTCAATCCTTTTTGAGGTAGTTTTTGATCAGTTTTTGCCTTCGATAGTATCCGCGGCTAGTGGCACCTTCCTGTTGAAATGTCGCACCATCCGGTTAGTAATATCCGATTGCATATCAAAAAGTATTAGATAGTGTGCTGGTTTATTAGACATGAGGTCTCGGTTCAAACCCCAGACAAATCCAACAAAACGGCATACGAAGAAATATTCCTTAGGCGACTTCCTCTCAACAGATTTCTGGCAAAAACTTTGAGAGTAAATAAAATTGCCATGAAAAAGTTTCTCAAAAATCTGTCGTTCGGTGTCGACTATAAACTGTAGGTCCCGCCACTCATGTATAAAATTAACGCACAATAAATAAATGGTGACTGAAGGGTTGTAATGACCAATTATGTTATGTATATAAAAAAGCAGTCGGTTATCATACGGTCACAATGTTTTGAACAACGATGACAGTTGTTTCTAAAAAATGTTGCTCTATGACGTCTTCAGACAATAATGGACCAAATGCAATCGCTTCTCTATAGTCAGTTCTCGCAATTTGCTTGTTGAGGCCTTTATAAGTATATCCACGGCGACTCTGCTTAAACTCCAAAGAAGTATGCTCAGCACTGTTATTGGGGTTATTATTTGGGTTTTTGTTATTTGGGTTTTATTTGCATTATAGGAGCCCATGTGAGGCGTATTGGTCTTGGACACCTTGCAAATGATTTCTGCAGAAGCTGTGGAGATGAAGAGGAAAATGAGACTATTCTTCACCTATTGTGCACATGTCAGGCACTTGGTCGGAGGAGAACGAGGTACCTGGGTACCTACTACATGTAGGATATGGATGAACTGTCATGTATGGATACTGGCAGACTGAGTCGCTTCATCGGAAGCTCCGAATGGTTCCTGGAATAGGGGAAATGAGGAACTGTGGTATCACAATGGGCCCTGTGTGCGGCCTAAATGTGTCCGCTCATGATTCCATCGAGGTTCTACCTACCTACCTACCTAAGTATATCCAGGCAGTGTGGTGGCTTATTAAATTAGAGCCTTTGATTCAAACCCCAATTCAGATATTTTTGAACGAAACCAAATGTGAGAAAATATTTCTTTCGACGACTTCCTCTCAGCAGTCTTGTGGTAAAAACTCCGTGAAAAGTTTCTCTAATATGTCGTTCGGAGTTAACGTTGATCTGTAGGTCCCACCACTCATGTGATAATCGTGACTAACGGGTTTTAATTCAGCTTAGTCAGCTTGACTTTATATATCAGGGGGAACAAACTGAGGCTCGCGAGCCACATGCGGCTCTTCGAAGGATTATTTGTTGCTTTCAATAAAGAATTTTTTAATACCAACATGTATACCTTTTAAATATGATTTTAATTTCGACACGCAAAAAATTTCAAATTTTTAAAAATGACTCAGTCTACCCATCCCCGCTATACATGTATATAAATGTGAAAATCCAAATGTAAAATATCTGAAATTACTAAAGACGCCATGGAATTAACAAATTCGATTCCACACT
The DNA here is from genome assembly GCA_936449025.2 of Sarcophaga subvicina. NCBI lineage: Eukaryota > Metazoa > Arthropoda > Insecta > Diptera > Sarcophagidae > Sarcophaga > Sarcophaga subvicina. The sequence goes on from OW388084.2 coordinate 31,574,485, forward strand.
TTAACTAACGAAAGCATTATTTTCTGCAGCATCACATTGCGATGATTCATAGGTCAGTATTCAGATTAATGTATACATGAACAAACGAAATTGTCGAATTTGAGACGATGCCAATACACTTGAGGTCCAAGAGTATCCAATGCATTCCGAAAAAGCCATGGTTCAGTGTGGATTTTGAACAGGAGGCATCAATGATTCATATTTCCTTAGGAAGAACGTTGGCTAGGTCATAACATTTTTTTGCCCAGAATTGGACAATCTGGACACTACGTGTTACAAAGCTCATGCTACACTGACACTGCAATTTCAGGTACCTTTAAGTCCTGAAGGAATTCACGGCAATCAGCAGGCATATGAAACGAATTTTCCATGCCGCAAATTGTAAGGATGTAATCATTCAAAGGGGAAGATGAAGAAGAGTCTTTATCCCTCTTAGGTGTGATGTGAACTTGCCACCGAAGTTGTGCAATTTGACCCCTTTAAACTTGTTCTTTCGTGGTTCTCTTAAGTCGCAGGTGTATAGGAATAAGCCACATAACACAGCGCTTGTCAAAGCAAACACAACCCATGTCATCGTTGAAATTCAGCCTGATTTATATGTCAAAGTCACGAATAGTGACATTTCGAATGCGCTCTACTCAGAGAAGCCGTGGCGGGCATTTGAGTGATAGTCCATGCATAATGGCATCAACAGGTCCTTAAAACGAATATAAAATTTCACACACATACATACATACATAATTGGCCATTACAACCCGTCAGTCAGGATTACGGCCTAGCTTCTCACACCACTCATGTTGTGTGTGTTAATTTTATACATGAGTGGCGCGACCTACAATTTAAAGCCGATTCCGAACGACAGATTTTTGAGAAACTTTTCATGGCAGTTTTATTTACTTTCAAAGTTTTTGCCAAAAATCTGCTGAGAGGAAGTCGCCGAAGAAATATTTTTTCATATTTCGTTTTGATATCTGACCTGGGGTTTGAACCGTGGCCTTACGGTCTAATAAGCCAACACACTACCTATTAGACTACAGCGACTCGACTTACACACACTTTGTTTTATTTAAACTTCAAGATAGAAGGCGTTTAATGTAAGACCTAAAGACATGTGTAAAAATCTGTAACTTAAAATCAGCAGTTCATTACAGTTCTTATTAAACAACCCTCGTTTTACATACGTTTTCAAATGCCTCTGTTTCTGTATGAGCCTGTCATTTTTTTTCACGTCAAAACTGTTACGGACAAAAAAATATGAGAGAAAAATGAATAGGAATTTTAAATGTCAGTGTTTAATTTAGCATTTGATTATTTTGATTTGTTTGGTTTTGCTTCTATGTGGTGTTTGTTTAAGTTTAGTTTTTTTATTTTTTATATTTTCTAATAATATTTCCCAATTTTTTTTGTGTCATTCCTTTACATATCAAATGTGTGACAGTTAAAAAACTATTTCCGTTTAAAGTTGTTATTTTAGTTTTTGTTCTCTTTCTCTCTGTTTAGTTTTATTAAAATATTTATAACCGGTAAATAAATTGTCTTTTGTTTTGTTTTTTTTTTTTAGAAAACTAAATTAATAACTTATTGTGATAAATTTTAAAACAGACACCCTACATTAGGTACTACTAGGGGTACCAATACAAATTAAAAAAAATAAAAAATAATTTTTGAATGTTATAAGGTCGTCTATAACCTCAAAATATGATAATTATATCAAATATAAAAGATCTTGTACCTGGTTTGTGTCCTTAATAACTTATATATGCGACATTTTGGAGATTTCATCTCATTTAGTCATTCATAGGAATATGGAACCCTAATAAACTATTTTTGAAAAATTCAGAAATTTTTACCAACATCAGCTTCTAGTCTACCAACAGGCGAGCAGTTTAGGTTTTATTTTCCAATTTTAATACATGTATTGCTCGGTAGTTTGCTTTCTTACCCAAGCTTATCTTATACAAAAACCACTGACTTTAAGGTGCAGGAGATAGATTATGTAGTCCAGAAGTGCTATTTTGACACAAACCTCTACCAGCCAGTTCAGACAAATAAGTTCAAACGTATTGAATTAGTCCCCGCAGATGTGAGGCCACGGTTCAAGCCCCAGGTCAGGCATCTCCAGCAAAAACAAACTACGAAAAAATATTTCTTCATCGATTTTCTCTCAGCAAATTACTGCGAAAAACTGCCATGAAAAAGTTTCTCAAAAAAATCTGTCATTTGCATTCGATTTTAAACTGTAGGTCCCACCAGACTGAACCACTTAGTCATTACAGACTGAACCATAATTCCGTTTTCCAGATGATGGTATCTGAGCACAAGGAAAGTGTGAACTGCTAGAGTGTTAAAGGTGTGAGCTAAAACGTTGCATGGGGCGCAATGGAACATATCTGTAGCGACCATGGAATGATGAAGGCTATGAGTTTGTTAAGCCTGAAAAAAAATATAAACTGTGTGCGATAATAGGCATCCTTCCGGGGCACTAAGCTATACGGATGCATTTGAATCGCATAAGTATGGTAATGTAGTTGGCGTAGTCTAATAGCCTGTTAAACTTGAGGCCACGAATCAAACCCCAGGACAGTCATCTCCAACAAAACGAAGTATGAAAAATATTTCTACGGCGACTTCCCCTCAGCAGATTTCTGGCAAAAACTCTAAGTGTAAATATAAAATTTGCCATGAAAAGTTTCTCAAAAATCTGTCGTTCGGAGTTAACTTTAAACTGTTGGTCCTGCCAGTCATGTATAAAGCTTACATACACAACATAAGTGGTGTGAGAAGCTAGGTCGTAACCCCCTAAATGAAAGATTGCAATGACCAATTACGTATGTACAAGGTGGGTCATCTTCCGCTTTGAATTTAAACCATTGGTTATTTCGAATCTGGCAATGCTTATGTCATTCTATTCTGTTACAAAATTCAGTATATCGACTCCTCCATTATATAACGTTCTAAGTGTACTTAGAACCTTTTTAATGTTCTTGCATTTTTAAATTCTACTCTAACTTAAATACTGTAAAAATTTCGTTAAGATGCGCCGATCCGTTCCGAAGTTATAGGGAAAAATCTACATAGAATACGCATATAGTCGCATATCGCGTGAAAACTTTCATAACTCAAACACACTTTTTCGACTTAGAATGTTATAGAACGGAGGCGTCGATATTATCTGCACTAAACGTAATGAATCGAGTTGAACAACGTTGAGATTTATTGGGCCAACGAAAAACTTCACGACAATATCGTCATCTTTTTGTCATCTTTTCGGATGAGGCTTATTTTCATCTTTTAAATTGCCGTATTTGGGGCTCAGAAAACCCACACGTGGTCTTACAGAAGCCAATGCACCCATTACGGCTCTTTGGTGCGGCTTGTGGAGCAGAGGCATCATAACCCATATTTCATTGAAAATGAGGATGGCGCAACCATTACGGTCAATGGAGACGCCTATCGCACTGTGATAGCCGATTTTTCATGGTATTGATGTGAACTATGTTTGGTTTAAACAGGATGGTGGTGCAACTTGCTACACATCTCATGCCACAATCGATTTATTGCAACAAACGTTTGATGTAAACGGCAATAGTGATATCAACTGGCCGCCAAGAAACTGCCATAGTTGAACTATTTTCTGTGGGCCACCGTTAAAGAAAAGTGTTATGCCGACAAACCAGAGACAATTAAGCATTTGAAGGCCAACATTCATGATGGCAATACCGAGATAGTACTCATCTAAGAAGTGTAGCTGGGAACAAATTGAGGAAACATATTCACGATAAGGATTTCCTATGAATTGTACGTTGATGGTATTGGTGAGCATAAAACAGATCGATCTGTTGATTTGGGTTCATGCCGATAAGGCCTGTTATGGTTCCTTTTAGATGGCCTTGTAAAAAAGTTTGCTTGTGTATGAGGCAGAAAGGACAGCCCCTAACATAATTCTTATTTACTTCAGTCAGGATTACGACCTAGTTTCTCACACCAGTTATGTTGTGTGTGTTAATTTTATCCATAAGTGGCGGAACCTGCAGTTTAAAGTCGACTCCGAACGAAAGTTTTTTTTGAGGAACTTTCAATGGCAATTTTATTTGCTCTCAGAGAGGTTTTGTCAGAAATTTGCTGAGAGGAGCCGCCGAAGAAATATTTTTTCATATTTTCGTTTTGATATCTGACCTGGGGTTTGAACCGTGGCCTTTACGTCTAATAAGCCTAACATAATTAAGTTTAAAGGAAAATTTGTATATTTTTTTTTTGTCTTGAAGGCCTATTTTCATAGATTCATGTGGTGGTATTGCAGTTCACTTTCAAATTCTCTCTAAAGTGGAGATTTATTCGTTGTTAACGTTTGAAGTGTTTATAATGATCCATGTAGGGCAACCACTGTAATTTTACAACAATTATGACATTTAAATATTAATACAGTGTGTCTGTCTGTCCGTTTGTCTACCTTTTTTCAGTAGTTTTTGTTTTTCCCCCAGAAGATAATCGCTGTGTACAACCAACAGGTACAATTTAGTTTTTCAAAATGATTTTCCATTAGTCACCTGTTGTTGTTGTTGTTGTCGTTTGATATTCGCTATTGTTTTCCTTAAAAAAAACACTACTAACAACAACAATGTTGCTGTTATTATTACTATTGTTGTAGTTATTTCTGTTGTTATTGTTGTTGTTCTTGTTGTTGTTATTATTGCTTGTTAAATATTTGTACAATTTAATTATTGTCATTGGATTGTCACAGTTTTTAAACAATTTTTTCTTTCTGTTTTTTTCTGTTTTTCATTCACATTGTTATTGTGGATTTTATTCCACCAGTTTTTCTAACTGAGTTTGGGAAAAATAATGAAAAACGACAAAAAGACTGAAGCAAAAAAACAGAAAAAAACGAAGAAAATGTTGTTAAATACTATGTAGTTATGAATGGTTACCCTTTTATTATTGTTGTTGTTGTAATTGTTAGTTGTTTTTGTTTATCAAGCTGTCAGCGTTTTTTTTTTATTTCATATTTGTGGTCATAGATTTTCTTTTTTTTTTGTTGCCGTTGTTTGTCACAATATTGTGGCGTAAAACGATTTGTTCAGCCAACAAACAAGCCAAAAAAAATTAAATTCGCTTCAAATGTGTGTCAAATTATGAATTCAAGGATAATTTTTTTATTTAATTTTTTTAAAGAAATTCATCCGATTTTCATATGAATGGGCCTCCTCCGTGCAAATTAATTACCATAGAAACTATACCTGCAGGTACCATTCTGGCTCAACATCATTTGCAAGATGGACCTCTGTATCGATCGATCAAATGCAACGTAGAAAATAAAAATAAATCCGATAACTTTAGTGTTGAACAAGCTGAAGTCAAGCAAAGAACTCCTGGAGACGAACTCCTGGAGATGAACACAGTGCTAGGTTAGGTTAGGTTAGGTTAGAGGACGTATACTTGTCAATTAAGACAAGTACAGTACCCGGAGGTCGAATTGAGCCATTGTACAACGTCCTAGTTTGTCACACCACTTATGTTGTGTGTTTTAATTTTATACATGAGTGGCGGGTCCTACAGTTTAAAGTCAACTCCGAACGACAGATAAAAATCTTTCACGACAATTTTATTTTACTCTCAGAATTCTTGCCAGAAATCTGCTGAGAGGAAGTCGCCGAAGAAATACTTTTTGTATTTTGTCTTGATGTCTGGCCTGGGGCTGGAACCCTGGCTTTGCATCTAATAAACCAAAACACTACCTACTAGACTACGGCGACTTCAAAAACAGTGCTACCTCACGTGTTAAATAACTTAACTTTCGCAAGATGGACTCACAAACCACTTAACTTGGTCGCTTTGCTACAACGTTCTCGTTCCCATTGAAGTCGCCATAGTCTAGTAAGTAGTGTGTGTATAGCATTTTCTATGAAACGAAATATAAAAAAGTATTTCTTCAGCGACTTCCTCTCAGCTGATTTCTGTTTTGTACACTTTGACAGCAAAAAGGGTATCAAAATACGTTTGATTTGCCTGTAGAATATAAGCCCTAAACTGGACTTAACATCGGTAACTATCCTTCGTAGTGTACATACATATTTGTGAGCCATATTGTACAACAGAAGTATTAAACCTTTGTTGTAGTTTGACTAGCTAGATGTATCATTTCTTTTAGAATGCAGTGTATGGCAATAGCATACCTCAGTTCATAAGATATCTTTTGTTTTCTATAAGTTCAGCAACAAACTGAGTCTGGTGCAGTGGGTTATCACACCCAAGTCCAAAACCTGCTCGATTGGTTCTAATAATTGGCTGCTCCTTACGTACGAAACAAACTTTATTGTACAGCCGCTCATTCTAAGGACCGATATTAGTTTGTATAGTTGTGAACTGTAACCAGTAACTAAACTACTAATGTCGTTGAAGTCATAGCATGAACTTAAACTCTCTATCACGACAAAATATCAGTGCTCCAGATCTTGCAAAAGAAAATAAATTTAAGGACTTTCTGAGAAGCTGTCGGATAATTTCGTATGAAAAATGACCGCGCAACGGCAGGCTAGGTTACATACATACATAATTGGTCATTACAACCCTTCAGTCAGGATTACAACCTAGCTTGTCACACCATCCATGTTGTGTGTGTTAATTTTATACATGAGTGGCGGAACCTACAATTTAATGTCGACACCAAATGACAGATTTTTGAGAAAACTTTTCATAGGAATTTTTTATTTATGCCCAGAGTTTTTGCCAGAAATCTGGTGAGAGAATTCGTCATTGGTGGTTATATAAAATAAATTCTGGGCAGATTTACGACCAATCATATCCTCTGTTTATACTTAAACGATCAGTTTTGTTTGCCACTTGCACAGAGACCTTTGCTAGGAACTGTGGGATTATTTGTTTGCCTCTTTAGAGAGGAATGCAGCCTTCGCAATTGCAATCGCTGTGTTGTTAGAACCCACATGAGGGTAACTGTAGCATGGTTTACTATCTCATAAATAGATCCTCGATAATTGTGAATATGGTGTTCATTCTTTCTACGTATCTAATGACAAAGTCTGGTGTTCATTTTCACCAGCGACAAATTTGCGAAACTTTTCATGGCAATTTTATTTATTCGCAGAGTTTTTACAGCAGGGCTGCTCTTTGCTAATAAGCCAACAAACTATTTGCTAGACTACGGCGTGTTCAAACATGTTTATATTCTTATTAAATATCCCCTGACTGTCTTGCTAGCCTTTGGCCTGAACAATAGCGCAATAATAGAGTACTTTAAGGAACAATCCAAGGTCCAATTAACCTGATATGATTGCAGATTCGATCTTGTCGTATTATGTTGATCTGTCAACACAGTACTTGCCTCAATCCCAGATCGAAATTCTTCATTCATGCCGTTTGATGTTGCCGTGTTGTTTAGTTTCAATACTGCGCATATAAATGCTTGTTTCGCCAATGTATGTAGAGGCAGCCGTAGTCACCGTCCAGTCTAATAGGTAGAGTGTTAGCTCATTAGACGTGAGGCTATTTCCTCGTCGACTTCCTCTCTGCAGATTTCTGGCAAATACTCTGAGAGTAAAGAAAATTGCCATGAAAGGTCTCTCAAAATCTGTCGTACGGAGACGACTTCAAACTGTAGGTTCCGCCAAGCTTATATATAAAAATGAATGTGTGTTTATTTGTTTGTGAGTTTGTTTGTTTGTTTGAAGTCTATAGACGACTAAACGGCTGGACCGATTTTCGTGAAATTTTCACAGTACCTTCCTGTATGTCTGGAAGGAATTTTTAAAATTTCAAGTAGGCAAGGTGCCACGCTCACATACCCAATAAGTATTTAATGTCGTATATCTCATAAACTGCAACAGCTAGAGTCCTCAAATTTTGTATGGACGACTTTGACGTATATGTGTATGAACAAAATGGGCGGATTGGCTATAGTGGACGTGTCACCTCCCATAGTCTGCATATATAAAAATGAATGTTTGTTGGTATGTACCTTATAGAATCGTAAACTATGCATTTGATCATGTTATGATCTTTAGCAAAGTTGTTGCGCATGAGCCGACGAAGGTTTCTGAGTTGGTATGACCAATATCCGATAGGTGGCGCCACTGAAAATTACTTAAAATGAACTAAATCGTAAACTGTGCATTCTTTAACAAAGTTGTTGCGCATGAGTCTACGGAGGTAGGTGCGATTAATTTCCGATGGATAGCGTCACTGAAAATTATTCAAAATGAATGACAAGCATTTGGTCGACCTACACCTCAAGCACGGAAGAAAAGAGCATTACGAGCCTCAGAATCAGACGAGCATTGAGGCTGGAAAAGCTTCGAGTATATGCCGCTGAGACCCGTTCGCTTGAACCACTTGCACAACGAGAATGTGAGATTAGAAACTGATCGAATGCGTACTACTCAGGCTCGTACACCTGAATCATCAGGATAACGGGAAACAAAATCAATAAAATGATTCAAAATTAATTGGACATTTGTGTAATGTCTTTTCTTCAAATTTATTTTAGTTGGTGGCGCAGCCACACGCGCAGGGTACAGCTAGTCGTATATAACATTAACGCACCCAACATAAGTGATGTAGGAAGCTAGATCGTTATCCCCTGACTGAAGGGTTGTAATGATCAATTATGTATGTATGTGTATAGTGACTAAGCCTAGTGAAGCTTTATTTTAGATGGAGTAGTCCTAAGTGGACTTGTTGTCATGTTAAGTATCATAAAGTCTCCACAATATATTTTTAAAGTCAATATTTTTCAATATTTCTGGGATACATAAACATGCCTTCCACAAAGCTTATTACAATATTGACAAGAATAATCTGCCAAATGTTTTGGAGTAGGAAAGACAAAAGAACACTGATTTATGGATCCACCCTCGAATTAAGAGGGAAGACTATTTTCAACTTGAAATGGGAAAATCTGCAAATTTATGAAAATTTTAATTAAAAATCTCTTCATAAATAGGCCTGCAAATGAGAAAACTAAGATTTCTAATAAAGTTTCCTGTATTCTCTATTAAACTCAACTTGAAAGCCTTTCAGTTAATCATATATTTTCCCGACACTTAATATAGTTGTTCCATAATTTATAGGTTTTTTTGTTGTAAAACAATTTGTAATTTCCATTTAAAAACAATACTTTTCCCTCTTAACCTAATGAAAATTAAGAAGCAGAAGAAGAAGAAAAAAGAAAAAGTCAAACAAGAGAGAAAAGAGAAAAGAAAGAAGAAGTCAAAGTGAAAAAAAAGAAAATTTATAATTCCATTTAACTGTCATCATTAAGACAGAAAACCCGGGTGTAAGTAAAACAAATGCGTGTCAAACACGTTCAAGGCGACCCTTTCATTTCAAAACCATTCATATGAGTACACAGGTCCGTATAAATATTTATTATTTTTTTATTACAATATTTATTATAACAATACATACATAATTGCACTCTTCTCCCCTCTCTATCATCCTCCCTTGTTTTGTTACCAATGTTGGTTCACAAACGAATTTGCATACAAACGAGATTAATTTTCGAACGCAAGCAAGACAAAGACGTTAAACTATGGCAACTGAAAGAAACAAGAAATCTATTGCTGTTCATACATACGTTGATTACGAAAATTAATAAAAAAAATTTTAAAAAAATATTGCAGTATCAAGAGGAAAAAGAAAATTAAAAGTTTTCATAAAATATTAGAGTCGATACCGCACCGTATTACTGTAGTTACTGGCCTCAGACAATGAAGATGTAAAACAAATTGCATTTCGTTGGCTTCATTGCTATGGTTTTATGGAAATTAAGTGCTTAAGCTTATACAGTCGTTGGACAAAATATTGTGAATTTTAGTGGTATTAAAGCCACTGCAAAAGAAGGAGTACTGTATTTGTATATATTAGGAACCCATTAGTCTCATTCTAATCTCTCTACAAAATCGGCAGTTTCTAACACAGATACGCAGTCCATTTTATGCGATATATCCTAAGTCAAATGAAGTTGTCATTAGCAAACCTACCAGGCCTTAGTTCATTGCTTACGCTTAAGTGAACACTTAAACATAGCCCGTAAGCTGGCCTATCCTAGAATATGGACATGCTGCTATTCTGGGAAGCCATGGACACATTCGAGTCGATAACATGGGTCCTATTCTGAATGGAAGAGATACATACATAACATACATAATTTGTCATTACAATCCTTTAGTCAGGATTACAACCTATCTTCTCACACCACTTATGTTGTGTGTGTTAATTGTATACATGAGTGGCGGGATCTACAGTTTAAAGTGGACTCCGAACAACAAATTTTTGAGAATATTTTCATGACGATTTTATTTACTCCCTAGGTTTTTTCCAGAAATCAGATGAGAGGAAGTCGCCGGAGAAATACTCGAGATGTCTGACCTGGGGTTTGAACCGTGGTCTTTCGATCTAATAAGCCAACACGCTATCTGGTAGACTATGGCTACTGTCTACAATAAAAGCACTAATGAAGTTTTCATTAGCTGACCCACCACCAAACCTTAATTTCGTCATATACGCTTACATAAGTGGACAGTTAAACATAGCCCGTAAGCTGGCCTAATCTTGACTATGGATATGCTGCTATTCTGGGACGAATTGGACACATTTGGGTCGACCATATGGCTTCTGTTCAGAATGGAACAATTGGTTTTAATTCCAATTCGACTTCTGATCTAAAGATCGGAAGGTTCCCAATGGGACCCTTGGTGTTTCCGGAATGCAGGTACTGGTATTAAACTTTCTCATCACTGCAGTATTTTCCCAGCGGAGGTCACAGCCATTTATTAAAAGCATCGCAATGCTTGTTCCCTAACAACGCCTTGACTTGCTCAGACAGTCAGGCTGCTATTAAGTCCCTAACGAATTTATGTTCAACCACCATGCCATTCCATAAATAACTAGGATTTCTCATGGAAATTTCGAACCATTCAAAGGTAACCTTTGTACGAATCTCGGGACAAAGGGATTTCTTTGGATATATCATTGCTGACGAGCTGGCTAGGGCCGGTACGAACCTCGCAATTTCCAACATGCTACAGAGTAGCAATTGCCTCAGTTAAATTGGATATTGTCCACTCGTTTGGTAGGCATGTCGAAAGACTCAGCATTCTGGCAAAAGACTACAGCAAGACCCTTTGGTCTAAATAGAAGGAGTAGCTTAGCTTTCACCTCATGTTACGGCTCCCTGCTCTTGTCAGGAAAAGACGTAGGTTTTTGACCTTTTGAAGTCGCCGTGGTGTAGTAGGTAGTGTGTTGGCTTACTATTCGTAAAGCCCGGCTTCGTATCCCAGGTCAGACATCAAAAATGAAATATGAAAAAAAAATATTTCTTCGGCGACTTCCTCTCAGCAGATTTCTGGCATAAACTCTGAGAGTAAAATAAACTGCCATGAAAAAGTTTCTCAAAATTCTGTCGTTCGGAGTCGACGTTAAACTGTAGGTTCCGCCACTCATGTATAAAATTAACGCACACAACATGAGTGGTGTGAGAAGCTAGGCCGTAATCCTGACTGAAGGGTTGTAATGGCCAATTATGTATGTATGTATGTATGTGTTGACCTTTTTCTGTCTAACATCCTTAATCAAGCTCTAGAATATCTGATGCTGCAATAGAAAGTTTTATTGTGGATCGGGTTGGATTCTTTTAGAAAGTATTTAATCCATGGGTTGAATATCAATTGTGGTATCACAATGGGCCTAAATGGCGGTCTAAGGGGAACATATTCCTACAAAGGAAAGTTCGCCATCTTACCTAACATAACCTATAGCCACACACATGTTATCGTTGCGAGCAATGATAGAATTCGAGTAGCTGATAGGATAACTATGGTAGGCATTAAGTAAGCAAATACAGACATTGATCACATGTAAGAAAGAGCAGAAGTCAACGAACAAAATTCTTCTTCTTTGTCCCCAATCCATATAAAATGAGGGCTTTGTTTATAAGCAATAGCAGATAAATTTGCTATCATTCTAGGATATTCAGTACACCATTCAAGAGGCTTCAATTCATATCGAAAAAATCTTAACAAGAGGTTTCCTTGGCTATGATCCTCACGAGAACACAACATTAACAACGAACAGCACAGAAAAAGCAAAAGAGTACGACTTAGCTGGCAAAATTTCCCATCGCTACACCCCAAACATGCTAACCAAATGCATTACTTATAGGAAAGGGTAACCCTATTATTCTAGAATCTGCAACTGTAGCTTAATCCACGGTTTAGCTGCATATACTTGTTTAGGACTTATCTGGCCAAAATTTCTCACCGCTACACCCAACACATAGCCACCAATTGTATTGCTTCTAGGCAGCGACAACCCTATTAATCTAGAATCTGCAACAGTAGCTTAATCCCCTGTTTAGCTGGATACACTTGATAAGTGAAACTGATGCAAAGCAAAAACGTATGAAAAGAAATGGAGGAAGTGCTCCACAGCATTATGTTCCTAAAAGAATCTAAAATAAATAAATAATTGAAGTCGCCGTGGTCTAGTAGGTAGTGTGTTGGCTTATTAGACGAAAAGCCAGGGTTCGCGCCCCAGGTTAGACATCAAAATAAAATACAAAAAGTATTTCTTCGGCGACTTCCTCTCAGCAGATTTCTGGCAAAAACTCTGAGGGTAAATAAAATTGCCATGAAAAGTTTCTCAAAAATCTGTCGTTCGGAGTCGACTTTAAACTGTAGGTCCCGCCACTCATGTATAAAATTAACACACACAACATAAGTGGTGTGAGAAACTAGGTCGTAATCCTGACTGAAGGATTGTAATGACCAATTATGTATGTATGTATGTAAAATTAATAAAAACAAAACCCTGGAAGAATGGCTTACAGAGTTGCAATACCTTGTAACTCCCTTTCAAATTTTACTATTTCTTACGAAGAATATCAATGTCTTCATGGATTCTTGCCACATGGCTTACGATATTAAAAATGTGTAGCATGCTTGCATGAGGTGGTTCAAACAAAACTGAGTTTAGAGAACAATTTTGCAAATTTTCAGCTTTCCCCTCCACCAACTTTCCCTGGCTGTAAGAGCTTTTCAGCTCAGGTAAATTAACCAAAGAAAAGTTGCACGTTAATCGCTGATTTTCAAGCTGCATATTCAATGAATTTTGTTTTCTTTTTTATGTTGGTTTCATTGTTGTTTTTGTAAACGTTTAATGTTATCAACTGTAGCATAGCCATGGGATAGTTTAATAGTTTTTGTTAGTTGAACGGTGAACGGTAGCCAAATGGCTTAAATGCTTTTAAATGTGGCCTAAATGGTGTTTAGTTTATAACATTTAGGAGCAGGCCATAACAACAATGAGGGAAACAACAAAAAAAAAAGAAAGAAAACGTTATTGTTTAATAATAATGCGATTACAAGTAAACACGAGTACAACAACATATTCAAGCAAACAAAAAGATTGCAACAGAGTATGAATGTATGTATGCTTGTTGCAGTTGCAAACAGGAACTATTTAAGTAATAGGACCAGGCTAAATTCACTTTCTAATACATTTTATCTCTCTCTCCATCTCTCTCTCTCTCTCTCTCTCTGTCTTGCACAATTACTTGCAACATGGAGAGTGTGAGTGTCAAAGTATGTGTTTGAGGGTAATAAAGTAGGCCTAGTTTTTAGCTGCCGGCTTAATTTCTACTTTATGACTGTATTTTATGGAGTTTAAACATTTCCTCAGTTTCCATTTAAGTTTTCCAACAAAACAGTTTTACTAACAATACATACAGCGCATGCGAAATGCTCTTAAATCTTAATGACTCTCCCCAACAATGGCTTGAAATTTATTAACAAAACGCAACACTTCCATTAAATTTGCAAAAAAAATGAAAAAAAAAACTTATGAAGAACATTATTTGTGGCAGAAAGTATAGCCTTTGGCGTCAATTTATTACATTTTGGCCATAAAGAGCGAGCGCAATACTCAAAAACAGAAAGGGAACCGTAGGACGGCATGACAGCAATGAAAATAAAGTATTTGCCGAAAAAAGAAAGAGAGAGAGTGTGTGCAAGAGACAGAGAAATATAACAGTTTAAATATAAATTATTTTATGTTCTTTGCCTAGCAACGACATTAAAATAAATTATTTAATTTAGAAAAGCCTCTGCAAAACGGTAGGGTTCACAAGATGTTGCAGGCAAACAAAAGACTTAAGAAACAAACTTGTTTTATTAACAAGTCATTGGTTTGAAGGAAAAACTGAAAACAATTTGAAAATTTTAAAGGAATTTGCAAAGAAAAGGACTGTTTAAAGGCTAATTGAATTCCTAATTTTAATATTTTTATTCTTGTTTTCTTCCAAATGGTCAAACGTTTGTGGCTTTACCGCATAGACCAATGACTTTACATAGCCCCACAGAAAGTAGTCTAGCGGTGTTAAATCACAAGATCTTGGAGGCCAATTCACAGGTCCAAAACGTGAAATTAGGCGGTCACCAAACGTGTCTTACAATAAATCTATTGTGGCACGAGCTGTGTGACATGTTGCGCCGTCTTGTTGAAACCACATCTCCTGGACATCATGGTTATTCAATTCAGGAATGAAAAAGTTAGTAATCATGGCTCTATACCGATCACCATTGACTGTAACGTTCTGGCCACCATCGTTTTTGAAAAAGTACGGACCAATGATTCCATCAGCCCATAAAGCGCACCAAACAGTCAGTTTTTCTGGATGTAACGGTGTTTCCACATACACTTGAGGATTACCTTCACTCCAAATGCTGCAGTTTTGTTTGTTGACGTAGCCATTCAACCAGAAGTGCGCTTCATCGCTAAACAAAATTCGCTTATGAAAATCGGGAACAACGGTAATCTCGTTTTGGGCCCATTCGACGAATCTACGCCTTACTTGATGATCGTTTGGCTTCAAATCTTGCACGAGTTGGATTTTGTAAGCACGCAAACCAAGATCCTTCCGCAAATTCTTCCATAAAGTGGATGGACACAGATCCAATTCCTGTGCTCGATGGCGGATGGACTCATTCGGGTCTTCCTCAATGCTCTACAGCAGCAATAGCTTCTTCTGTACGCACCGTACAGCGTCTCTGGGGATGCGAGTTATCAATAAGAGTAAACGTGGTGCGAAAACGTTCCATGGTTAATCGAATTAACTGCTCTGATGGACGATTTTGTCGACGATAAAATAGACGTAGTGCGCGATACGTTTTCCGCACAGAACCATTATTTTCGAAATAAAATTGCACTATTTGCAAGCGTTGTTCAGGCGTGAGTCTATTCATGATGAATTGCCAAACCAAACTGAGAAAAAATCACTTGACAGCTGTTAAATCGGTCGCAATCTTGAAAAGCAATGCCAACTTAAAGTTCTATACCTCTATAAAAAACACCCTTTATAAAAAAGTATTTTTGAGTTCTACTCAACCTAGTGAAGAAGTTACATGGTCTAACTTACTCGGGTGTATTTTCACTGTCCCACCTTGTTATCAATTGATTTGATCGATATTTAAAAAACCGCCATTAAGTCGTGAATTTAAATTCCGTAGAGGAAACTCAGAATGCTCTGAAGTCCTAAACTTATAATATTTTTAATAAAAACTAACCAGAATTTTATTTTGGAAAAATGTTTAAAAAACGTCACACACGTGTCTTATTTTAGTCGCGATTATTTCAACAATTTTTAAGAACTCTATGCCCTTAAGGATCGTTAGAGCCTAACTAAAGGATTGTAATGACCAATTAAGTAAGCAAGGATCGCAGTTTTTTTATCATTTTATAAGTTTCCTGTTATCATATTTCGTTTTCATGTACCAATTTCCTTTTTTAAGTATTGCCGATCACTAGCTTGAAGCCTTTTGATCTTCTGTTTAAAGTTTAATGGGCAAATCAAAAGACTTAAGGAACAAACTTTTTGTTTATAATCTTGTATCCTGTCATATTATTTTATTTCGGTTTGTATTTTTAAAGCAAACAAGCATTAAAAAGCCGCTAATTTTTACAGTTTTATATACGTTAAGCTGGGCTCAATTTGAAGCGCTTTGTGCTTTGGGTTGAAAATTCATTATTCTTTCAAAGCCGCAGACCTCCCGCAGTCTGTGTTCGCTGTTTGGTCGGTTGGTTCTTTAACTTCAAATAAATCATCATTTCGTGGCTTTTGCAACAACTTCATTGCTACGTCAGAGAGTGGCTCTATTGATGCGTCCGTTAATCATCATTCATGAATGATAGATACAGTGAGTGAGTGTTGGCGGTACTTTTCAATACCAAAGAGATTGATTTTTTATTTTTCGCCGCGTTGTTCCGTATATAAATTAGCAAACAGCCTGTGGTTTTCATGTTGTTATTGTTGTTGTTCTTGTTTTTATATTATGGCGTTTGTGTTAATTGGTCTATGAGGCCTTAGCCACAATATGATTGAATGAATGATTGAATGGCTGGCTATTCATTTAGAATTTTTTTTTTTGCTTTTTCAATAATTGATTGAAAGCCTGTGCTCATGTTGATGTTTTCATTCACTCACTTATTCATTCATTCATTCATGCATTTCGATATTTAAAGACAAGGAATTTGCTCAGGTGTTTGTTAACTTGTCTTTAAAGATGCTTATGCTTGATGCTTGATGCTCATACTGCTGCTTATGCTGCTGTTGAGCACATTTTTATGACAGCGATTTATGACAATCCATTGGTTTTAATATGTTATTTTGCTTTAGCTGTTGTTGTTGTTGTTGCTATTGTATTCATTATGATTTCATTTTAAACATAAGCTATGAATAGTTTGCAGCATCCGCTGATGTGTTGGCATTTCATCACAGCAGCACAATCAATCTGAATGGCTTGGTTGGTTGGCTGGCTAGTTGGCTGGCTGGCTAGTTGGTTGGCTGGCCTTTATGTTTAAAGCCATTTAAGTTTAAATAAGACTTTGATGGCTAAATTGTTGGGCCGTTAAAGCAACCACATCATCCTCATAAAACCTAATCAAAGCAAAGCCTTGTAGAACAGTGTGCTGACGAACAGAAGTGTTGAACAATTCCATGATTGTTTAAACAACAAAAAGAGAGAGAGAGAGAGGGGGGGAGAGAGAGGGAAATAATGTTGTATTATTATTAAATTTTAATTAAATAAAGCGATTTAATGGGCCAATAAGGAAAATCGGAAAATGATTTATAACCTCTGCAGCCAGGCAATACAGGTTTAAAGAAATTGATTGATTTTTTTATAAGAACCATACAGGCCTTAATTAACTGCTTTAAAGCCATATTTAAGCAGTAGCGCCTAATCGATTTTATGCATCATAAAAGACCAAAAAAAAATATAAAATAAAGGCCTCCAGCTTGTCCTGTACAGCTCTTATCAATAAAACCATTAAAGAAACGAAAAGAAAGAAAAAGAGATTAATTGACTCCCCCAACCCTTAAACTAAACACACCAAACCAAACTAAACTAAACAAATACTTTTCAATCATATTAACGCTAAATTTGAGTAGGCCTATAACGCCTACACAATACGTCTGCTAACAACAACAAAAAAACAGGCAACAAGCAACCCTTAGCCACCAAAACATTATGAAAACATATGACCTCTGAACCACCACCACCACCACCACGACTATCACCATCATTAAACGATAAAAGTACATTAAATAGTAGACTTTCTTTCTTTCTTTCTTTGGTGGTGTTTTCTTATTGTTGTTGTTGCTGTTGTTGGTATAAAAAAATATAACAATTAATCATGAAAATAACAACATGCCACAAATTACATCCCTGTGTCATACACAAACATACATACATACGAGTACATACTTGCACAATGACAAATTCATAGATTCATACACATTAAACATGCAACATAATAAAGTGGTCGCACACTTTAAAACAATTATACAGTACAAGACAAAAGTTAAACACCATAGCAGAGTATCACTTCCAGACATTATGAAGATCCTTAAGACAAGGTTTCTTTTAAAATCCAAGGGGACAATAAATCTTGCTTTAAAGAAAGCGATGCCTTAAGAGGTGATAGATATTAAAGATATGTACGTAACATAATTGCTCATTACAACCCTTCAGCCAGGATTACAACCTAGTTTCCCACACCACTTATGTCTCGATAATATTTTCTGACAAGCTAGGTGTTATATCGACTCTATGGGGAGCATAGGATCCCTGAGGCAGTCATCATCAGACACATTTGTATGTAATCTGCTTAATTGAAATATAAACAATCACTCGTAATCGTCCAAATTAGGAAATCAGATGTTATTTTCATACATACATGCATACATACATAATTGGTCATTACAGCACTTGAGTCAGGATTACAACCCAGTTTCTCATACCACTTATATTGTGTCTGAATTTTATCCATAAGTGGCGAAGGACCTACAGTTTAAAGTCAACTCCCAACGACAAATTTTTTTTGAGAAAATTTTCTTGACAAAGTTTTATTTAATCTGAGAGTTTTTGCCAGAAATCTATTGAAAGGAAATCGTCGAAGAAAGATTTTTTCTTTTTTATGTCTGACCTGGCGTTTGAACTGTGGCCTCACGTCTAATAAGCCAACACACACTACTTACTATATTACGGCAATTTCATTCAAGATATCATATGCAAAACGATTCGATAGCATCTTAATCAAGCGAATAAAATAAACCAAAGTGCTGATGTAAAGAACTTGCCAACAGATCGTCCCAAACCACCACAATGCGACATGAGTTCCATCAGTGTATACCATCAGTTACTGCGTAAAATCTGGATCGCAAAAGTAAATGGCAGAGAAGTGGAACGTGAGCATCATTCACCTTACTAACTGAAAAAGAGGTATTAATGCCTTCAACAAAGCATATAGAATCATTACGATCGTCTTATATGAGAACTCGTATCGTCCAGGGAGAAATCTATGGCATTGGCATATCAAATTCAAATTAGACGGGCAACAAGAAGGCTTCCGATCTTTGACAGTTGAAAAAGGCCGAATCTGAAAGGTGAATCTGTCAAATTAATTGAAATTTATTCAGTCTGAAGTCGCCATAGTCTAGTTGGTGGTGTGTTGGCTTATAAGATGAGAGGCCACGGTTCAAACCTCAGATCAGATATCTCCAACAAAACGAAATCCGAAAAAATATTTTTTCGACGACTTCGTCTCAGCAAAAACTCTGAGAGTACAGTAATCCTTCGATTTACGTCGCCTCGATTAACGTTGTTTCTATTTACGTCCTCAAATTTTTTGTTCCTTCAAACTTCAATTTGCGGCGTCATTCGATTTACATCGCCTATTTTTGGAACCAACTGCGACGTAAATCGAGGGATTACTGTAACTTTTTTAAGTTCCTTGTTAAAAATATACTATTTTGTCGTATGAGCAATATAAAATTCGATATACGACGTTTCGATTTACGTTGCCTTTTTTAGAACCAACTGCGACGTAAAACGAGGGATTACTGTAAATCAAATTGCCATGAAAAGTTTCTCAAAAATCTGTCGTTCGTAGTCGACTTTAAACTGTAGGTCCCGCCACTCACGTATAAAATTAACACACACAACATAAGTGGTGTGAAAAGCTAGATCATAGTCCTGACTTAAGGGTTGTAATAACCAATTATGTATGTATGTATGTATGTGTTATTAATTCTGTTTTGCCAAATCGCTGAATATGCTCTGGAGCAGTTGGCATGGGACCCTAGTTTTAATCAAAAAATCGTCTTCGTTTTAGGATGAATGGGTACGTGAACAAACCAAATCAATTCTAATTTAAAAGCCTCTATTTAGTGTGGATTTTGGACTGGCGAGAGTCATCGATTCATATTTATTTTGCGAACGACCTTAGCCAATCGCGGTACTGCCAACCACGAGAACTGTAGGTCAACTTCTTTTGACTTGAATTGAATGATTTGGAGACCAAGTTCATGTGGTTTCAAAGGATGGCAATACGTGGCGCATAGCTCATGTCACATTGGAAATTGCTTTCGAGAGAGAGAGAGTTCTTTTCACTTGGAAGATAATGTGCGAACTCATTTTTTTTGTTGTGTTTCCTTAATTCGCAGCTGTATGTGAATCGGCCACAAACCACAGCGATCTTCAAAGCCAACATCAATCAAATGCGGTCTGATTTATGCGGCACAGTCATGTAAATTTATGGCAATAAGTAACCAAATGAGTTTGAAGTGGAAAAAGTTATTTGGATGGATATATTCGGAGTGAAGAAGAATAGTAAGAGGTGGATACTCTTCTCAAGTTAAGTGGGTTGAAGAGAATCTAATCGTTTGTTGGATAATTGAAATTTGAAAACATTAGAGTCACGTAACAGAATATCCAGAAATACCCTGATGTCCTTTATTTCGGGCACTGTATACTCAAAGAACACTTGTTCAGAATTGAGATTACCCATCATTTGCCGGCAATGGAAGATTGCAACAGCTCTGGACTCTCAATGATCAGATGAGGCTACCTGTTTCGATCCAAATTCACAAAAACGGCTAGCACAGGGAGGTAGGGATGAGTACTTGCCACTGCCTCATTGATACTTACACGAGAAGTCTTTTAGACGAGTTGCAGGTTTAAACTATCACCCACTTCCTTTGTTTATCTCCAACGTTTTTAGTAAACCGATGCATATACTTTATAAGAGAAAATTGTGTTGGGATAGCTGATCTGTAGATACAACACTTGTTCAGAATTAAGATCGCCAATCACTTAGTTATCATTACTGATACCAAACAACGCCCTGAAGATTGTCAGGGCAATAGGATTGGCATACCCCACATATACTGAGAGCAGTACTAGAGATCTTATTGTCGCAGTACTCTATCTACCACTATCTCTTGCCACTTTGAGGGGTATTTTGAAGCAATTTTTCTTTCAATTCACAATGTGCCTTATAAAATAAGAATAAAAAAGATTCGCAACTATTTTAAAAACCTTTTTTCATCCTTTTCCAGGCTATTTGACTAATCCTAATTCTAACAAGCAATTCTTATAAGGCGTATCGAAGAAACTTGCAATTTCGTTAAACCAATCAAATAATTTTTATAAGTTTTGGACCATACAGGTATATACATATCGACGCCTCCGTTCTATAACATTCTAAGTCGAAAAAGTGTGTTTTGAGTTATTAGCTCTCAAAGTTTTCACGCGATATACGATCATATGTGTATTCTAAGGAGATTTTTCCCTATAACTTCGGAACGGATCGGCGCATCTAAACCAAATTTTGATAGTATTTAAGTTAGAGAATGTAGAATTTAAAAATGCAAAAGCATTAAAAACGTTCTAAGTACACTTAGAACGTTATAGAATGGAGGCGTCGATATGTACATACATAATTGGCCATTACAACCCTTCAGGATTACGGCCTAGCTCCTCATATATACCATACAGGTATATATAGCCCCTTAATTCCCGGTGAAAAATAGGGTTGCAGAGTTTCTATATTAATTTATGCTTTGGGAAGAATAGTAGGTAACGCCATTATTCCCCCAGACTAGAGCTGGAACTTTCATCTAAGCCACCAGCCTAGCCTGGAAGAAACGTAACAAGCATGTCGACTTTTCCAGATGCCATTAAACCATCCATCATACATACATACATAATTGGTCATTACAATCCTTCAGTCAGGATTACGACCTAGTTTCTCACACCACTTATGTTGTGTGTGTTAATTTTATACATGGGACCTACAGTTTAAAGTCGACTCCGAACGACAGATTTTTTGAGAAACTTTTCTTCGCAATTTTATTTACTCTCAGAGTTTTTGCCAGAAATCTGCTGAGAGGAAGTCGTCGAAGAAATACTTTTTGTATTTTATTTTGATGTCTGGCCTGGGGCTCGAACCCTGGCTTTTCGTCTAATAAGCCAACACACTACCTACTAGACCACGGCTACTTCATTAAAACCATCCATCGGATATGCTAAAAAATGCCTTTCGATTTTCAAGCAATAGTTTAAAGTGTAACATTTTACATGTAGCGCACTGTATGAACTTTTCCTTCTACTCCATTAAGTACTCACACTTGCTGGAAATATGACGGCAAGAAAACAGCAACAACAACAAGAATAATAACGATAAACTAATGAAAACTAAAAGAACATAAAAATGAAATCAATCAACCTTGTGATAAGTTATATGTATGTATGTATATAGAGAGAGACAAAAGCAACAACAACTTATACTACAGGAAACCTTAGCAAAACAGAAAACAAAACAGAAAATATTAAAAGTCTTACACTTTTACTTGAAAAGGACAAGAAAATGAATGAAAAGAAAAAACAATAAAAACAACAATAAAAAACAATACAAGCAACTAAAACCATAATAAAAATGGCAACAAAACAAGCTCAAAAACACAATTAAACGTAGAATTTTATAAAATTGTTGCAGGAAGAAGAACACGCCGGTTCAAGTACCAAAACAACAATCTTTAGGAAGAAATATGAGATAAAACAAATGAAATTAAATTGCTGTATGCGTGTATTGGTGAGGCAGGAAGATGAGCAAAAAAACAAAAAAGTACGAAAGTTTCTATCGGCTCAGAAGCACTATATAGTGTCTTAATTTTTTCGAATATTTTATGAAAAACGTTTCTATTTTGATTTGAAAATATCTGACCATAATTGCGTGAAAGTTTTATCAAACTTATCAAACCATCCATCTGATTTGACCATAATTTCGTGAATGTTTTATCAAACTTATCAAACCCTCCATCTGATTTGAATGAATACTTTACCAAACTTATCAAACACTCCGTCTGATTTGACCATAATTTCGTGACTGTTTTATCAAACATATCAACCCCTCCGTCTGATTTGACCATAATTTCATGACTGTTTTATCAAACTTATCAAACCCTTCGTCTGATTTGAATGAATGCTTTACCAAACTTATCAAACTCTCCCTCTGATTTGACCATAATTTCGTGAGTGCTTTATCAAACTTATCAAACCCTCCGTCTGATTTGAATGAATGCTTTACCAAATTTATCAAACCCTCCGTCCGATTTGACTTATCGCGACTGTTTCATCAAATAATCAACCCTCCGTCTGATTTGACCATATTTTCGTGACTGTTAAGTTTGATAAACTTATCAAACCTTCCGCCTGAAGTAGCAGCTATCTAGTTCACAAGCAATGACATTACCCGTTTTATTGGTTTCGATGCAATGAACTGATGTAGAGGGTGTCTACCGCACTGGTTCCAAGCTACTCATCCATTATCTAACCCGTTTAGAGTGTACATTGTTTCAGAATTTTCTTTTGTACTCGAAGATTACTAATATAACAGCAAACCTCACTCGTACGACAAAACTAATACTCTACAAGGCGCTCATCCCCCCGTGATTCTTTATGGTGCAATAAAAAATATGGACTCTGTTAAGCACTGATGCAAAAGTCTTGAGAGTATTCGAGTGAAAAGTCCTACGTAAGGTATTCGGTCCAGTGCGAGTTGGCGATGATTTTCGCATTCACTCCAACAAAGAGCTGTATGATCTGGACGTTCTGCAAGGTATTAACATACAGAGGTTGCGCTAGCTCGGCCATGTCGTTCCATTGGATGAGGATGATCCAGCGTATTTTTTTCCAGGGTATTTGATGCTTAGATTTGCGGAAGTCAGCGAAGAGTGCGACCTTATTTGCGTTGGAAGGACCAAGTCGAGGATGTGTTGAAGCAGGCCGAAATCCGATAATTGGGTTGTTAATGGCCAATTAACTAAGTAACTAAGTAAACTTTAGCTCTTAGTATCAATTTTATAAAACCAGGTTCAAAATCGCATTCAAGACGTGTTCTAGTCGTTTAGGAAATTCACTCACATTTAACTTTATCTCCAACACTACAAACTACTTGTTGGGGTAGGGTATAGGGTGCAATACCAACACCAACAACAACAATAAGAACTATATTTAATTTACACGTTTTTAACCTCTTTGTGTCAGAGAAGAACAATGAAGTCAACAAGAGTTGGTGATAGTGAAACGCACTCTCATTATTGATGTCCTCTCAGGCAAAAGTTAATTTTTTTTTCATTTTGAATGAATGAACTTAAATAAAGGAATTATCCAGAGCGTCAATGTTTGTATATTTGTGTATATTTGTACACGTGCGTATGTGTGTATATATAAGTGTAAATAAATACATACACATACAGACACGAATCCAAATGATTGAATAAAAAAGGATTTTGTTAAAGACAAAATTGGCATGTGTTTTGTAGCATTTTAATTTCACATACAAACTCACACACAAACATACATACATACATATGTATGTACATATTTAGTAAAAGCTCACGCATTTAGCCATGCATACATTTTGAATATACAGTGACACTGAAAAAAATAGCAGCAGAAAAAACAATGTGTCCTGTGTCAAATGAAAACATACAGTATGAGTTAAAATAATAAGTACAGTACTCTCATTGGGTATCAAAAAAATTAATTCTTGTCATTGTATTGGATTATACATTCAATAGTTTCAAAACTTTTGATCTGGCCGGTCTGTCCTCTATCTGAAATGTCATTTATTTAGCGAAAAATTTGCTGAAAAAACAGTTAAAACTCTCTACAAGAGTAAGGATTCAAACGTGGCTACTTTTTGGGAGTATTCAAGAGAAAAGTCCTGCGTACATAAGTTCTTCGGTCCAGAGCGAGTTGACGCTGATTTCCGCATTCGATCCAACAATGAGCTGTATGAGCTCCTCAACAATATGGACGTTGTGCAGCGTATTTACATCCAGCAGCAGCGCTGGCTCGAGCATGTCATTCGAATGGATGAGGATGCTTCGGCGAAACGGGTATTTAAAGCTCAAATTTGTGGAAGTCGGGGAAGCCCTATCATCGATTGTTGTGACCAACTGACGAAGGCGTGCAACAAGCAGAAGCTCTTGGAAGGATGTGCTGAAGCTGACCGCAAATCGAACGGTTGGGCTAAGCTTTCTGGAAAATTACACACAGCACCGTTAACAGCAATTCTTAGTGCTGCAGCCGTTGGATAACCAACTTTTTTGGCGTGTACTTAAAGATTACGAGCTGAACAGTATGTGGTTTTGACAACACGGTATGGAGTACCGACTCTGGCTTTATTGCGTGATAAGTTTGCGAAAAAGTTTGCTTCACATTTAGGTGTCAATTTAACACCATTGGACTTAATTTTTCCACCACCCATGCTCTCTAAATTTCTCGGAAGGAAATGATCTCAATGAGTAACCTCCATCGAACTTCGTTAAGAGCTCTTCTTATGCCTTGAATACTAAAAGTTCTGCAACAGCCAGTTTGTGTGTTGTTGCAGTACCCCAGGATGTTCTTGAATGGTTACAACGCCGAGGGCCTTGGGGATTGTGCTGCAATGCTGCCTTTGCAATCTTTTTGTTGGATGTTAATGTAGGCCCTATTGTTGCATACTTTTTTAAGGATGTCGTACAGAATTGTTTGTTGGTTTAAAGTACATAGAGCTCCAATAGAATTTGTTGTATGCGGCGAGAAGCAATGGATTGTGTGCGTTGACATCGGTTGGTAAAGACTTGTAGTCAGGTTAGGTTAATTTAGCGGGTAGCTTGCCATTTACGGGCAAGTTCACTCGGTGGATCATATGGCCCATTGTGTCACTTAGTGCTTGTGTTACCAGCCGGACTATTGCAGGGTATGTTGCAATAAGGAGGATTTGGAGACTATCGAGCAAATTCTCTGTAAATGCCCAGCCCTTGGTAGGATGAGGACCCTTGGCTGGGGCTTCTTTGAGGGTTTGAATTCTGTGTCGAGAGCCGACATCAAGGCTCTGCACAGATTCATTACTAGCTTGAGCTGGTTGAGAAGTGCCAGGGCTTCATCAGCGTAGTCGCGCTCTCCCTTTTTGTTTTTGTTTGGTCTGTGCAATTCCTCCGCTTCTGATTCTCCCCTTTCCTACTTCCCCTTCTTTTTCTTATTCCCTCCATTATCCTTCCTTTTTAAGGACGTTATGTACAACGGGTCAATTCGACCTCCGGGTACTAAACTTGTCTTAATTGACAAGTACGCGTCCTCTAACCCAACCTAACCTAAGCTAACCTAGTGCGAGGAAAGCCCCCTTGTCCTGAACCGTTAGTGGTGGGCGAAACCGCCCAGTTCCCTTAATGGCACGTTTGTCACCATCTCCAGACCTTCAAACCTTCTGTCACCCACAAAACTGATGACGTCTGTTCTGAAGTGCAGGGCAGTCTCATAAAAGGTGTTGCACCGATTCCGTGGCCTCCACATCACTGCAGCTTCAACATTAATCCAAGCCAATAACGCAGTGTCCCGTTAGAATTCCTGTTAGAGTCTCAACTATGCCTTCACTTTAATCTGCAAACGTTTCATTAAAACTACTTTGCTGCTATTATTTTACTCTTCTCTTAAAAAAAATTCCTACAAAGTGTTGGAATTATTTGAAGCCACAGTGTTGCTACGCATTGCGCATCAATGAAACATTAAACGTTTGCAACATAAAACGGAGGGTAATTTTATGCAGAATCTCTACCTTATTTTTCCTTTTTTTGCTTCCCCCTTCTAGAGAATCTCGTTTTGTTTTCGCTGTTCATTTTTATTGGATTTTTATTTCGTTATTCAATGTTTTTTTCTTCTTCTTTGACTTTTTTACCTCATCGCCTTTATCAAATTACATTTTAATGAACATGTTACCACAGACACCACACACACACCAGTCAGCGGAGTCCATTATCGTTGAATTTACGACATTTCAAGTATTTAAAGTGGCCTTCTATACAAAATATTTCTTTCTCTTTCTCTCTTCTCTCTCTCTCTGGGTTCTTTTGTTTTTGTTGGTCATTTGCTGACTTGTCTGTCCTGACAAGCGATTAAAGAAGAATTTCTTTGGAAAAAAAACTAATTCTAGTGAAATTTATGTCGGCTGAATTAAATTGTTTATAAAAGTTGGTCCAAAATTTAAAATTTATTCAGGATTTATGATGTTTCAAATTGTGTCTGGAGTCCTAAAAACTTTATTCAGACACCTGGCAATATTCTAGGTTTTACCCCCAAAAGCTTTCTTATATGTTAAGGATCAGTTGAGACGCGAATGAAAGCGAATTTGGAAGTAAAACTGATGTCATCTGTATTGTAAATTGAACGCTAGAAGTAGTAGTCTGTAGCTTCATTATCCTACTAGCTCAGGCATTGTCTTAATGAATGAATTCTACTTCATTACAGCGCTACAAACCTTATGCGATGGTGGTTCTAGTCTTCGCACATTACCACCGATAATACAGTCACTTATAAATTCTCCAATTAATCACCTGGGATTTCTAAGAGATCTATTAGGACCACAGAGATGTAAGATTTGTGAGGTATTGCGCAAATTGGTCCTTCATACTTAATGTCTGCTTAGATAGCCTGTCAACGACTGGGATTCCCTCCTCGTGAGCAGTTTACAAGGCTCGACATCTCATTAAAAGATACCCGGCATCTACAATGAATGTCAAACATCCAAGGCCTTTAGGTATGCTAGGTAATCTGTTTCTGTTTCTGTTGTATTCAAATATCTCTTTCGGCTACGCGATAATAGCATGACCAGTTGCAGTCACCGTAGTCTAGCAGGCAGAGTGTTGGTTTATTACAAATGAGGCCGCGGTGTAATCCCAGGTCAGAAATCTCCAACGAAACGTAATACGAAAAAATATTCGCTCGGCGACTTCCTCTCAGCAGATTTCTGGCAAAAACTCTGAGGGGAAATAAAAATTGCCACAAAAAGTTTCTCAAAAAAATGTGTTGTTCGTAGACGATTTTACACTGTAGGTCCCGGCTACATGTGAATTATCACACACAGGTGGTAAGAGAAGCTAGGTCGTAATGCTGACTGAAGGGTTGAAATGACAAATTAAAAATGAAATGAAATCCCACTTGCTCCCCATCACGATTTAGATTCGACCGTAAAAAAAAATGAATTCCATTCCTATCATTAAGAGAAGATATTCCTGAGATTCCTGAGAGGAATCATTATATATCTGCACGGAAAAGACATTTAAGGAAGAGGGGACAGAATATTATATTAATGGGAATACGGTCTGGAAAACACAAAGTCTAAGCTCTAAGCATACAGGCACGGTTGTATCTACTTTTGTTTTGTCTTTTAAATCAATATATAGTTGGCTTAAGATTATCTTGATTTTTGCCGTAGTCTAGTAGGTAGTGTGTTGACTGCTTAGACATGAGGCCATGGTTCAAACCGCAGGCCAGATATCTCCAAGAAAACAAAACATGAAAATATATTTCTTCAGTGACTTCCTCTCAGAAGTCTTGTGGTAAAACCTCTGAAAGTAAATAAAATTGCCGTGGAAAGTTTCTCAAAAATCTGTCGTTTGGTGTTGACTTAGGTCTTAGGCTATAAGTGGAGTATCTTAAGAGTTTGCTAGAATGGCGTTGCTCCATTAATGACATCTTTAGTAAAGACTACGATGTCTTCTTAAGCATCAGTTGACCTATTACTATTATTGGAAATAGTAAAGCTCCATAGACATATAGGAGTGTATTCCCATATTCTTCTCCACTGTTGTAGAAGACTTCACTTTTCATTTGCGCTCAATGTTCGCTCTCGGGCCTTGCGAGTATTCTAGCTAAAAAGATAGATAATACAGCTACGGGTAGAACTTCTGCTACAACATTGTAAGGCCTCATCTGATAGTGTACATGTTAATTTATTCGTTACGTTTGAATCTTTTACTCTGCTAAGGTTCGCAGACATTTGAAATCATAGCGAGCGTGGCATTTGCAAATAATCGTTATTTGTTGACAAACATTGCCTAAGTGACTTTAGAATATTTGGCTATCGAATCTTTTGCTATCTAGAATCTTTTGCTAAACTAAGTCGCTCTTTAGCAGTGATAATTTCATTGTTAATTTCACTTTAATTGTTACCAATTCTTATTTAAATTTAAAATGTTCAGAAATTGACCACAATGTCTAGAACAAATTATGACATCCATCACCTTTATGGCCATACAGACAGAAAACTTTCATAAATTGTATGCAAAAACAAAACAAAACAAATTAAAAACAAAGTGAGAAAATGCCAGACCACATTTCACACTTGTGGCCATTTAAAGAAAACTTAGCTAATATTTATGATGAATTTAAATTTGAATAATTTTTTCTCCTCCTGTTTTATGATTATGCCCCATTAAATAGGCTCGTTCTTGCTGTATCACTTTAATTTTTTAAGAGTAAAAAATAAAAACATTAAATGCTTGACTTTATTCTTTTGGTTGACTTAAATGATGTTTTAATAGCTTTTCTTACTTTAACTAGAAGTACAGTGTGGGCAAAAATTATAGATACAGTAAGAAATAAAATACTGGATAAATAGTGTTATCAGGGGAGGTCTATTTACTTGAATCTTTAGGCATTAACTTCAATGTGGAAGAGTTTTCTTGAGAGCCATCAGGCAATACGTGATACCAAATAAAGGGTGTTTTTTATAGAGGTATTGAACTTTAAGTTGGCAGTACTTTTCAAGATGGCGACCGATTTAACAGCTGTCAAGTGATTTATTCTCAGTTTGGTTTGGCAATTCATCATGAATATGATGACGATATGACGATGAAGCGCACTTCTGGTTGAATGGCTACGTCAACAAACAAAATTGCCGCATTTGGAGTGAAGGTAATCCTCAAGTGTATGTGGAAACACCGTTACATCCAGAAAAACTGACTGTTTGGTGCGCTTTATGGGCTGGTGGAATCATTGGTCCGTACTTTTTCAAAAACGATGGTGGCCAGAACGTTACAGTCAATGGTGATCGGTATAGAGCCATGATTACTAACTTTTTCATTCCTGAATTGAATAACCATGATGTCCAGGAG
Organism: Sarcophaga subvicina; assembly: GCA_936449025.2. Classification (NCBI taxonomy): domain Eukaryota; kingdom Metazoa; phylum Arthropoda; class Insecta; order Diptera; family Sarcophagidae; genus Sarcophaga; species Sarcophaga subvicina. Next base: position 31,604,276 of record OW388084.2, read on the forward strand.
ATGTGGTTTCAACAAGACGGCGCAACATGTCACACAGCTCGTGCCACAATAGATTGGTGACCGCCTAATTTCACGTTTTGGACCAGTGAATTGGCCTCCAAGATCTTGTGATTTAACACCGCTAGACTACTTTCTGTGGGGCTATGTAAAGTCATTGGTCTATGCGGTAAAGCCACAAACGCTTGACCATTTGGAAGACAACATTCGCCGTATTATTGCCGATATACGGCCACAAATGTTGGAAAAAGTCATCGAAAATTGGACGTCCAGATTGGACTACATCCGCGCCAGCCGTGGCGGTCATATGCCAGAAATCATATTTAAAATGTAATGCCACAAGATTATCTTTCGGATAAATAAAATTCATGTCAATCGAATAATCCATCGTTGTTTTATTGCAACTTAAAGTTCTATACCTCTATAAAAAACACCCTTTATATAGGGCGGGCCACCTATCGATTTAAATTGGAACCGTTGGTTATTTCGAATCTGGCAATACTTATGTCATTCTATTCTGTCACAAAATTCAGTCACTCTGTCACTTCACTGAACGTAATGAATCGATTTACGATTGAGCAACGTTGGGATTTAAATGTACGATAAAGAAATGCACGATAATGTCGATTTTGCCAAAAAAAAAAAACATCTTTTCGGATGAACCTCGTTGTCATCGTGGTGAGTACGTTAACAAGCAAAATTACCATATTTGGGGCTCAAAAAATCCATACGTGGTCTTACAGAAGCCAATGCACCCATTACGAGTGACTGTTTAGTGCGGCTTATGAAGCGGAATCATCATTGGCCCATATTTCTTTGAAAATGAGGACGGCGCAACCATTACGATCAATGGATACACCTATCGCACATGATAACCGATTTTTTTGTACCGCTCTTCATGGTATTGATGTGAACGATGTTTGGTTTCAATAGGATCGAGCAACTTGCCATACATCTCATAGCACAATCGATTTACTACGTCAAACATTTGATGGCCGTTTAATTAGCCGAAATGGTGATGTCAATTGGCAGCCAAGAAGCTTTGATTTGACACCGTTTGACTATTTTCTGTGGCGCGCCGTTAAAGAAAATTGTTATGCCGACAAAACAGAGACAATTGAGCCAACATTCGTAATTCCATTGCCGAAGTACGACTCCATATACTAGTAAAAGTGCACGAAAATTGTTTTGATCGAATGGAGTACCGTGAGGCCAGTGGCGGCAGTAAAGTAAATGGCAGGCATTCATTGAGGCGATAACGTACATATATACATAATTGGCCATTACAATCCTTCAGTCAGGATTACGGCCTAGCTTCTCACACCACTCATGTTGTGTGTGTTAATTTTATACATGAGTGGCGGGATCTACAGTTTAACGTCGACTCCGAACGACAGATTTTTGAGAAACTTTTTCATGGCAATTCTATTTACTCTCAGAGTTTTTGCCAGAAATCTGCTGAGAGGCAGTCGCCGTAGAAATATTTTTTTCATATTTCGTTTTGATGCCTGACCTGGGATACGAACCCGGGCTTTACCTATTAGACTAAGGCGACTTCAAAGTGTAGTTGAGGCGTTAACGCTCCAAATGAATATTTCATTGCCTTTACCAAGCTTTCCTAACCGTTTTATTTCTCAAAACTCAAAACGTTTTGAAATAATTTTGAAAACCGTGAGAACTGTGTTGCCAACAAGAATAAATATTTGACAGCAATGGTGGTCAGACGTACAAATTCAGCAACTAGTAAATGTGACACCCTTTTTTTCTGTCATTTTGGTATGACAAAAACCTGAGTTTCAATCTTCAAGAATTTTTAAACAAATAATTAAAGAAACTTCAAACGCGTTTCTTTTTTACCACTTTATGGCCAGAGTTCCACATCCGTTTGCTATGACTACGTTATTGAGAAACAATTTTTTTTCTTGCGTTTTTTATTGAATTTATTAGAAGAGTTTTTTGCAACACGTTTTCAATTTTGCAATGAATTTATGCGTTAAATAAACTCGTTCTCTAGTTTCTATTGTTATTGAATGGCTTCCTGTTATTAAAACGAATTAAAACAATTGAATTTAAATTTAAAATTTTTAACGTTTTTATTGAAAAGTTTTCTTTGCATTTTTATTTGATTTTTCATTCATTCATTTCATGATTATTTCATCAACAGTTGACACCGTGTCTGTCTTGCATTGCTGTGTGGTCATTAATTACTGACGATTTCAAAACCTTATTATTCAATACCAGCTAAAGGGGACTTACACAGGCAGGAACTTGTCACCCGGTCAGTATGGAAACTTTTTTTCTTCTGAAAACTTCAGTAAACTGGTTACAGAATTTGTTTTTCTAACGATTGCAGGTTAAACTCGAGACCTCTAATAACTTGTTGCTGCAACTGTTATTTGTTACAACACAAACGACTTATTTTGATGCCCAGGCGTAATTATAGATTAAAAATATTGAAAAAAAATTAATAATTTCATACAACGTATGTATGCAAATTTAAACAAAAGATGAAATGAGCCACACAAGTTATAAAGAAAACTAAAGGCAGGGGTCTTATGAAATGTTTAGAAAACTCAACTTATTTAAGCATTCATCATCGAAAAACTGATTCACTGGATCTCTGACATACGGTATAGTTTTAGGGGATGACACCTTTTGTGTGTTGTAAATCAAAAACATTGACATCAGCCCTATTGAGAGCTTGCAGTTTATATTGATGGCCTACCAACACAGAGGAGGCAATTGAATGGCAAAATATTCAACACGAATTGAAGAAGAACTTAATGGAATGGAATTAACTTTTTTTTTTAAATGCTTTTAAACAAAAAACTACTGAATATTTTCTCAAATTTCTTTTTTTATTTGAAAGTACAATCCTTCCGGTTAATAATGGAAAATAATTTCATTCAAATGGCTGCCTTGGCTGGCCATGCAGTAGCCTACACGATCGGCCCAATTTTTAAGCACATTATCGATTGTGTGCAGCTATATTTCACCAATGGCTTCACGAATATTGTCCTTTAAAGCGTCAATTGTCTCTGGCTTGTCGGCGTAACACTTATCTTTGACGGCACCCCACAAATAATAGTCCAACGGTGTCAAATCGCAGCTCCGAGGTGGCCAAACAATATCAGCTCTGCGGCTGATAATGCGATCTTCAAAAACAGAGCGCAAAACATCGAGTGTAGCTTCGGCTGTGTGGCACGTCCTGTTGAAACCAAATGCTGCCAATATCCTCCTCTTCAAGTTTTGTGAACAAAAATTCGTTCAACATGGCCCGATAACGATCGCCATTGACTGTAACGGCCACTCCTTGCTCATTTTCGAAGAAAAATGACCCAATTATGCCTCTGGACCAAAATCCGCACCAAACACCGACTCGTTTTGGGTACGTAGGCTTTTCAATGTGTGCGTGCTGGTTTTCTGTGCTCCAAATGTGACAATTTTGCTTGTTTACATACCCGCCAAGATCAAAATGAGCTTCATCTGAAAAGATGATTTTTTTTGCCAAAATCAGCATCTTCTGTAAGTCGATCACAGGCCCACTTAGCGAAGCGAAAACGCATTGGATGGTCCATATTCGTTCAGCGGAAGGATAAAACTAATTATCTGTCAAATCAGACATGAGCTAAGTGTTACCATTCACGAAATAAGCACTAGCTGAAAAAAAACGTTAGATGGCGGACCCGATACATAATAATTTGGAAATTACAACACTTCAGTGCAGATTAAAAACTAACTTCTAACACCCCTTATGTTATGTGTATTAATTTTATACATGAGTGGCGGGACCTACAGTTTAAAGTCGACACCGAACGATAAATTTTTGAGAAACTTTTCATGGCAATTTTTTATTTACTCTCAGAGTATTTGCCAGAAATCTGCCGAGGGATAGTCGCCGAAGAAATACTACGGCAACCCACAATATAGCATTTAAATGATCGCCTCTGGATTTGTTGCAGCAGTTAATCCTATGGAAGTAATTTTCAACCACTTCTTGAACATTTGCGGCGGTATATCGTAGATAAGTTAATGAATTTTGGTTTTCAAATGCTCTAAAGTTAGGAGTCCATACGCATTAACACGGTCATTGTAAACTTCTCATACAACAAAGTTGAAATCTGTCCAGTTGTTGTATGTTGCATGTCAAGTGTGGTTATCATACGACCTTAGAGCACTGTAATGGTTCTTCCAGCGTAATTTTCGAAACAATACAGGCCAATACAAAAAAGCATAATGGCCACTACAATGTCTCCGTAGTCTAGCTGGTACTGTGTTGGCTTATTAGACGTAAGGCCATGGTTCAAACCCTAGGTCAGGCATCTCCAATAAAACGAAAATATGAGAAAATTCTTTCGGCAACTTCCTCTCAGCACATTTCTGGCAAAAACTCTGAGAGTAAAATAAAATTGCCAATTAAAAGTTTCTCAAAAATTTCTCGTTCGGAGTCGACTTTAAACTGTAGGTCCTGCTACTCATGTATAAAATAAACACACACAATATAATTGGTTTGAGAAGCTAGCTTGTAATCCTGTCTGAAGGGTTGTGATGGCCAATTATATATGTACATACATATGTATGTATAATGCCTACCGAATAGTCAGATTTAAAACATAATGTTTTTTTTACAAGCTTCAAGCCCAATAGGCTACAATTTTTCTTGTTAACCTAACCACCGGATAAGGAAAGAGCTTCCCTGCCGAGGCAAATTTTTCAGCACCCAATCAGCATATCTACGGCATTGTGAATAGTCCCGGCCTTAATTGTAGCGTGAATTGGATGTTATATTGAAAGAGATGCGAATGCAAATGCAAAATAAGCAAAAATGGGCGATAAAGAAATGTCCAATTGCTGAGAACGCTAGAGAACCGCCATATTCGCGCCCTATGTAGTTTTCATAAGAAACTTAGATGGGAAGATTCTAGAACACAAACAAAAAAAAAACCATCTGGAGAAGGTTATCAGGCTAATTGGACGTATGTAGCTGAATTGAAATCAAACAAATGATTGATGATAGGGCTGCTTAGAAAAATTTCTATGGTGGCCTATGCACATTATTAAAATTTAGGGATAATATGGGGGGTTTTTCAATTTTCCCTCTCTTAACTGCAAGAGCAATACTGTTCCTCTCAAAACTAAAAAAATAGACCCAAGCTTTCTAAAGAAGTTAGATGCTGCGAACACCCAGTTGAGATGTTTACACCCAAAACAATTAAGAAAAATTTATCGTATACCTAGTAGTCGGTCCGGAGATTTGAAAATTCGAGAGATTACGAAAACAATGAACATTTCACATGGCTTGGTGGTTAAATCTTTAAATGGGCACTTGGATATGGAAAGCTACTGACCACAAACACAATCATGTGACAACTTGGAAGGAGTTTTTGTCAAAATGAAACAGTTTTATGCCGTTTCGCGATTGTAGAGGAAACTTGGTTTTATTACAACACAACAGAAACCAAACAGAAGTTAAAACAATGGATTTCTCGAACGTAATCGACACTAAAGAAGGTCCTGTTTGGTTTGTAAGCGACCCTTTTTTGGGCACTTGTAAGGCACATTAACAGCTTTAGAAAGGTTAAAAACTCAATGACATATAAAGAGAAGTTGCAAATAAAACGACGGCTTTTGGTTAAGAAAATTTATTTCTTTTTGTACCAGGAGAATGCATGGGTGCACAGTTCTTCTAGCAAATATTCATAGATAATCTACGAATTTCTTCCTCATCTGCCCTATTCTCTAGATACAGATTGCCTTTACTATTTCTTGTTCCCAAATCTGAAGAAATGAGCTCGACAAATATTTAATAAAAAAAAATTCGAGACAAATCTGTAGACCTCACAGCAGACATTGTTGTTAAATGTTTTTGTTCTACGGTTAGGTTAGAGGACGTGTACTTGTCAATTTAGACATGTACAGTACCCGGTGGTCGATTTGACACATTGTACATGTTTGTTCTAAAAGTCACAGACTTATTGATCCATTCCCCTAATAGTCCATGTCAATGAGCACTACTTCAGTATCAAAACTCGTATATCCTTAATGTTCCGAGCACGCGTTTATTTTAGAGTCCGTAAGATCCCTTTTAACTGCACATATTTGGAAGACTAGTTACTGCTACCGTTGAAATTTGAAATGGGACCGGCTTGTAAGATTTGCTTGTAAAACAGTCTTTATAACCTAGGATTTCATTTGATCGCTTTTTTCTTCTTTATTAAAGAATTTAATTTTTATTTTATCACACTTTATAGTTCCTTTAATTTCTTTTTTTTTCAGTCTGAGCAGCAAATAATTTCCCTTTAAAGTCATGTCAATGATGACAACAAATGAATTCGTTTAAATGACTGAATGAATGAACGAATGATTATGAATGGTATTGTGGCCGAATTTAAATGAAATTCTTTAAGACAAAACACGATAGCAACAACAACAACACAAAAAGAACATTATTAAAGTTACATTTGTCAGTGCAAGACTAAAGCAAAGTTGGAGTCGGAGCCAGGGAGCCAGGCAGCTAGGCAGACCGGCAGTAAGGCCGTTGTATAAATGAATTCCTTTTCAGTTTTTTTTTCCTTTTTTTTTGTATTTTTTCTAGTGGAATGTATGGCGAATGTTTGTGTACCTGCTGCGTGTCTTTGAGTTTCTGTGGGTCTGGGTTTTTTTCTTTCTAAAGAAACTTCCATTTACACCCTTCATACTTCCTGTTTCCCTTTTTGGCTTTTGGTACAAAACCTTTTGAAAAGTAGTGTTTTTTTGCTCTCATTTTTATATACCATGCCAAAGACAGTGGGCAAAAAAAAATGTAATAAAGAAGTCAGATTTTGATCATAGAAATAGAAGGGATCTAAAGATACCATAAGCTAATAAGCTAACACATTAATAACTAGACTTACACTTATTGCAAACAGTTGCATTTTCTTTTTAAGGCACCAAAAGTCTAAGCAATGTTTGTTTCTTTTACAAAAGTATGTCAAAGCCAAAATAAGAACAAATAATATTAAAATATTATTTATTTGAAGGCAAATAAATTGTTAAAATGTAATAAAAATTTAAGAAAATATGAAAAAAAATAAAAGTGAATGAATTTTTGTAATTTAAAACCATTCGAATTGCTTTTGGTTTAATAACTTTCTTTTAAAATATTTGTATTATTTTTAATCATAAGCTGAAAGCCCACTTTCTTTTGTATGTACAAATCAAATTTCATCAAAATCGCAGCAATAATACCAAAGTTATTTAAGTTTTAATATTTCCTTAAGGTTTTCTAAGGATTTTAAAATTTCTGACTTAATAAAACTAAGCCCACTGTGTTCGACGTAGGCTATACACACAAACACTTTGTAGTGTATTTTAAATATATGCACATAAACAGAGCACACGGTTAGACGCCATTTTTGTTTTTGTAAAAATAACAGCAAACACACAAAAAACAACAAACTGCTCTCTTGGTAAAGCATGGCTAACGAGAGGCATTGTGTTGTATATGACAGAAAATAAAAAGGGTGTGTTTTGCACGTACACTAAAGCAGAATTGGATGAAAGAAATGTATGCATTGAAAGAGAAGGAGAGAGTGTGAGAATGACTACAGCAGTAGTGCTATGAAACGAAAAAAATGCTTCGTTTTACACAAGCAAAACTTGTTTTATTTGTGTTTACTCTCTCTGTGGCTGGTTCGCTCTCAATATTGTAAACAGCAGACGCATTGGAATACACAACTAACCGAAAGGGAGGGTTTTATTCTTCTAAATGTGTAACAATCGGAGAACACGCCCAAAACAAGAGAGCAACAATGTACACAGCATGAGTAGAAAAACTTGTTTTTTAAAAGCAGGTGTTTTGTTGTTGTTTATTTATATTTCTCATTTACTCTTGCTCTTTTGCGTACAAAATAGATACATAGGTGGCTGAGAATGTGTTGATGTAGCCTGTGTTGCTTGCAAGAGAGTGTATATTTTTACTTGTTTCTTGCAAGTGTGTTAGTGTTGCTGTGTGGGGTTTTTTGTTTTCTTATTGTGGTTTTCATTGTATTGTTTTTGGCGCCTTTTCATTTACTGTGTTGTGTTGCTATTGCTTGCATTCGTTTTTTTCTTTTGTCGTTTGTAGTTTCAGCCATAAGTATTGAAAGTCGTTTAACACACACTAGATGGCGCCAACAGTTTTAAATGAAATTTAAAATTTTTTATAAGGAAATTTAAAAGAAAAATCAAATAAAATATTTAGTAATTAAACCACAACACATTGTAAATGCTTAAAATATTTATAAAAAAGAGGCCAAATAAATTTTCATTTAATATTCGTAGTTTTTTTTCAAAAAATAAGAATTTTTCCGTATTTCGTTAGTTTTACTTTGCAAATGGTGAAAAGCGTAACAAACCGTTTGCAAATAAAAATTTGTTGGTGATTTCCTAGCTGCCAAATTAATGTGAAATTAAAGAAAAAACTGAATTTAATGTGTTTGCATTTCTTCAAAAACAGAAAAATTTGAAAGAAATATTATGAAGCTTTTTGGACCTAAGAAGTTGGCAGCAATTGTTTTATTGTTTAAAAAATATCATTGTGTTTGAAATGACTTTATTGGCAGAAAAACTTACGACTGCAATTCACCCTGAGAAACTCACAATTTTGTCTGCTACTTAGGGTGTTGTGTTGGATCCACATTACGCATACGATTTCGAAATCATCCTCTCATTGCAATAAAAAATGGCAAATCCTTCTGTGAGGCTGTTATACGATTGCGTTTGTGGGACATTGTAAGAAACGCGGCAACTGTCTAGAGTGACGATATTCTACCGTAGGCATTCCTAAATACATACGTTCAACACTACTTTATTAGCTGACAAATCCACATTGGAAATTCATTATGGTTCTGGTGTTTTGTGGGGCATTAACGTTTTACGCATCCACAGTTATGGAACGACGTAAAAACTCAACCATATTGTTGAACAATGCCAAACGATTCTGCAAATTCACTAAAAATTGAAACAACTGAACCATTTGACATACCTAAGGCCTCCACAATCTCCTGCACTTTGGATCTCCGGTTGGCAAACACCACATCGTGTTTTTTCATCGCCCATCTATTTGCACTGCCACAAAGAAATTCATTTAAACACTTTTTATCATTAAAATTGATGATGAATTCTTGGTTGCTGGTTTGTCCTTCAAACATAAATGGTGCATCATGACTTCTTAGATGCATAGGGCAGGCAAAAGATTCTAATAGTCATAGAGTTTATGTATCCCACCCTCGTAGCAAAAGTCCAAAAAAAGTAGTTCCAAGTTCTATAAAATATTTCGCTTTAGATTTTCATTGCTTGTAGTGCATTTCTCTTCCAACTTATCAGTAGAGCTAGTATTGAAATCGATGTGAATTATTCTTAGCATATGGGAGGTTAAGCCAAAAGGCCAGTTTACACATTCTCTAGCGACAAATTTGTGTATCCGAAATCAATATTTTTGTAATGAATTCTTCATAGCCGTCGTCCTAAATTATACGACGGTAATTGCGATGCAAACTGGACCTCCTACCTTATCATGCGATCCTGATCCGTTAGTTAGTAGTTGGGTGATATACTTTAAAAGACGTAGGCCATTGCTGTAATAGGATTTTTCTGCTATTTCCCTGCTTTTTACTAAAACTTCTGTTATTTTAATTACAGAATAATTTGGTTTCCAAAACGCATCAAAAAATAACTGCATTTTCCAACAACAAAAAATCTAAAATCGCTCACATTTATAACTGGAATCCCCATTAACAATATGTAAACAAATACACACACACTCTCATTCTCATTATTTTCATGTACTCATCATACATTGTAGACGAGAGTATGAAGTATAAATTGCAAATAAAAAATGTTTGGCAGACAAAACGGAAAAAAAGTGAAATAATGAGAGAGAGAAAGAGAGAAGAAGATGATTATCATTGACGGTGTTAATCAGCAATTATTTGTTACTTTCAACACTCAATAAATCTTAACGAAAATAGTTTACAGTTGTTGTTATGATGTATTATTGTTGTTGTTAGAAGAATCCATTCACTCTCGCACACACACATGTGCGGCTTACAGTGCATTGCAATAAGATGAAACCAGATGTTGTTAAATTACAAAAATGAATCAATTCTAGACTAGATGCCAAGAACTAGGAGATCTGAGGTACAATTGGGGAAGAAACATTGGATCTTATATTAAGCGTTTCCTGGGTATTTATATTTAAATAGAAAAAGCACAGTGCGGTGCGAAAGACCTGTTGCCATTATGTGTGGAACATAGTACGTTCCAATGTCCGTCACAGTTTCTCAGGGTGGAGTGCATCCGAAGTGTCCCATTTTCCATGACTCTGGCTCATAAATCAGGTGGAATTAAACCGCTGGCATGCTTTATATTGGCTTTGAGAACCGGCGTGGTTTCTGATTTATTGGCATATAGGTACCTACCTGCGACTTAAGAAAACTCGCACAAGAAAAGGTCTTACGGCATCAAACCGCATTATCTCGGTAGCCAGTAAACATCTCCTCCACGTAAGATGATAATGGTCTAAAAATGCTCGTGCAGAATGTTCATAATGGCGTTGTCCACTGAAACTATATGTCGTTCATATGCAGATTGTCCAATTTAGGTCAAAAGAAAATGGTAATCAGCGACCTACAGTGCTCAGCGTTTACAGTGATGACCTGGCCAACGTCGTTCGCAAAGAAATAGAGAAAGCAGTGACCTTTTCAGAGCGCATTCGACGTTTTAGGTTATCGGTTGGATTGGTAACGTCCCAAATTCAAACATTTTATTTGTACATATTCAAATAACCAGAAATGGGCCTCATCGCTGGAGATAATATGTCGATGAAAATTAGGCTCAGTTGTCAACTGCTCCAGAACCCACTGAGTGGGCACCCATCGCTGTCCACGATCGTTCGCCCTAAATTCCTAGGTTGGATGAATTTCGTAGAGATGCATGCCCAAGCCACGTCGCAAGATTTGTCAAGTTGGAATCTGAGATAAATCGAGTTCTTGTGAGTCGATCTTTTACTGAACAATAGGACCTGAGTTCATCCACCACATAAAAAATAGTCCCATCGGTTTATACCGACCGTAAAATGGACACACCACGCAGTACATTGCCCGAACAGAGCACATATTTGTGGAAAACTTAAACTAAGGCTTCCGAACTTTGTTGAAACTTGTTGAAGGTGAAGAAAATCTCTGAATTTCGTTTTGTTTTTGATTTCATCGCAGTCTTTAATTCTGCAGTGTCCTACCTGACGCAATTTTTATTGCAATTACCCACAACGAACACTTAGATTATCTGAAACCTTTTTAGTTGGAGAAGCGTCTTTTCCATTTTCGCCTTTTCACGGGTACACCTATCTCAAAATTTCCTCAGCATTTGAGACCCAGCAGAGTACCTATAATCCTATTTTCTATAACCACATGATTCAGTTTAGCCAGACCGTTCCATACTATTCTCGGGTTAAATGCATATGAGCCTAGCATTCGAATGCAAGCCTGTTAAGAAAATTTGTTTACAACAATTTACCTGTATGTACCTATGTAGGTATAATTTTTTTCAACACTGTTTACACCACAAGGCAATACTTAAATGAAATCATTTTCTTTTTGCTTTTAAATACCGATAATAATTTTCAGTTGAAAACTTAAGAACTTCATAAAACAAAATTCTTTAAATTGTTTAAAGTTCAGTTCAGTTTTTTTATTTTTATTTCGAAAACCATTAATTTTCTGTTTTTTAATGAACAATAATTAACGAAAACACTTCATTTCTTCATTCACTTTCATTTAAAATGCCAGCATACACACACACACAGAGAGAGTAGAAACAAAAGGAAAATAAAAATCCAGAGAGGGAGTACAATTCATACTAAACAACAGCGGTAAAACAATAACAACAATTAATAAAGCGGCACAGTGTTGTAAAATGGACAAAAATTCTATTCCATTTACCATTACATTTACAACTGCATGTACAACTGTAATGACAATAATAAATAACAAATGAAATGCAATAAAACCAACAGCAATAACAACTAAATTTACAAAACCAAAGTTGAATAAAAATTATCGTGTATTAATTGTAATAATATTTGTTGTTGTTGTCATTTATTTTAAGTAAGTGAAGAAGTGAAGTATGTGTTGATTATAATACAACACACACACAGAACACAACCACACACACAACTGCACAATAGTAACAATAAGAAATAAAAACAAACGTAAATAATGATACTGTGTACGAAGACAAAAAAACGAAAATAAACGAAAACAAAAACCCTTTAAACTAGTAGAACAGCTACAACAACAGCAAGTTAAACAGCAATAATATGGCATTACCATCGAAAAACGTCAAAATATTTGCACTTTTCCATTTCAAAATAACAATTACAACAACAACAACCGCAACAACACAAATAATAATAATAACAAATTACTAAAACCACTCACTCACATACAATAGAACTTACATACACAGATGAACACACATATATTTATAAACATCAAAGAGAAATTATAAATGAAAGAAAGAATACACACACACACACAAACAACAAAACAACAATAAAAATCAACAGAGAGCAAGAAAAAAAGAAGTAAAGAAAGAATAAATGTGATGATTGTTGCAATGATGTTGATAAAGAAAACCGATGTGTAGGTATGAACAGAAGAAGAGCAAAAATTATGGCACCCTACACTGTTCGAATGATGTGAAGGAATTATACTAATAAAGGGGTAAAGTACTCCAAATGGGAGAGTAGTTAAAAAAATTTTTTTATTTAAAAACTTAATTCTTTTAATTCAAAAATAATTTTTTATTAACAAAAGAGAATCAATGTCGTAGATGTAGTTGAGACCTTCAAGGTGTAGACTATTATCCGAGCGTATAATTGTCTTAATTTAACAGAGAAAAAGGCGCCATTCATGAACATACTTGGGTTAACTGTATGACAGTCTGGCTATCCATGTATTCTTGTGGAATCTTCGATTCCTGAGTAGCTATTTAATATTACCTCCAACATTCCTATCCAACTTGAAGCCGACGGTGTATATGTATTTCCAAAGAATTCACTTCCCAATACGAAGACGGATGACAGTGTCTAAGCATCTGTGCATAGTTGTAGGGGGATCACACTATCTATGACTCATAGATGTGATCCTAGAGTCATAGACTATGACTCTAGCTTGTCGAATGACATCTTCAACCTGACTGCCACTAGAGTTGTATTTTGCTCCAGGAGGAAATCGACCGAAAGCCAATTTTGCGTTGTGTAAAGTATGTTGGCTAGTGCTGTCGTTAGGGCACTAGCAGATTTTCTTATAAAGCCATCTAGAATGTAGGAGTTACATTGTTTTGCAGTTGCTACCCACTAAACGATCTATCCATATAGTATATCCGATTTAGCTATTGCACTGTACACCAATAGTAAAGGAAGCCGATCCTTTTCGAGAATATTCTCCTTAAGAACTTGGAATCCAAGATATTCCCTAGATATTTGAAGGCAGAATAGAAGTTAAGTTCAATTCATTCCAGTTTTGAAGGATTGACTTTCGGGATGTTATATTTTCTGCTAAACACGAGCATGAGCTTTGTCTTCTGTGGATTAACTCCAATATTGTTTACTCTGCTCTACTTAAAGATGTTTTCGAAATAACTCGAGCGCAGACATCATCAGTTTTTGGGTGACAAAACGGTTGAAGATGTGAGCATGGTGGTGAACGTGCCGCTAAGGAACGAACGTGATCGGTTTCATTCGGAGGTCGGGGTGATTCACACCCACCACTAACAGATCATGACAAGTGGGCTTACGTCACACTGGGCAATACTATGGACCATTTGGCCACCGAGTCAACTTGCCTGTAAACAGTAAGCTACCCGCTAACCTAACTCGCAACGAAATAGAGGAAATGGAAGAGCAGCTTATAACTGTTTTATACCTCGTTCTCAAGAAAGAGAATTAAAATCCGGTAATCTCTTCTGGCAGATAATACGAATTTGTTGATTCCACCACGTCCTCAAGAATTGGTTCGTTATGGTGTATTATTCTTTGGAATTGGACTTCTATCTTCTATTTAAATGCCATTTAAATGCTGATTGAGCACCACAGGAACAAGATTACAATGCCAATTTTCAGTGATACACTTTATTTCATACTCGACGATAGCAAATGGGTCTCGCAGAACCCAGAAGTGATTGCCATTACATCTGGAGAAAGTGACTGTGTAGGGAGCATTGTAGTCTAGAGATATTATTGGAAGAACTGCCAATTTAACTGAAATTGGCATTGAGGGTTATGGGTTGGTTTCACAGAACCCAGAAGTAATTGTTGAAAAATCATTACATCTGGAGAAAGTGACTGCATAGGGAGCATTATAGTCTAGAGATATTAATGGAAGACCTACTACAGCCAATATCATCAATTTCTTTGTCCTGCAATTGACGGTTACGAGTTGGGCGGCATGTGGTTTGAGCAAGACCATGCCATTGTCCATACAAAACAACAGATTTTTGTTTAATTACGTAATAAGTTACAAAAAAAGAGTAACTGCAGCTTGGGCCATCAAAATCACTCAATTTGCTGCCATAAAATTTTATTCTTGTGAAGACCTTATCCGCACGGATAGTGCAATAACGTTAAGGCATTTGTAAACCACCATGCCTATGCCAAGTTATCGCCAAAATACTATTCACAATTCGAGAGAAATTGGTTGAAAGTTTTTTTAAAAGAAGCGTTTAATACAAGCAATCTAAAGGTAGTTATTTAAATGGCATTGTTTTTAGTACATAACGACCAGGTCCACGGATTATAAAAGAATAAAAGTATTATCGATAACATGCCCTTTATAGCCTTTACTTACTATTCCAAATATAAACAATCTAAAGGCGGTCATTTAAATGGCATTGTTTTCCCACATAATGACCAGGTTCATGGATTATAAGAAAATAAAAGTATTATCGATAACATGCCCTTAATACCCTTTACTTACGATTCCAAATATATTTTTCCTCTTAAGAGTACTCACTTTTCTTTTTCGCAATTGTCCAAACATTTTCCGACTGTCATTAAGGAATACAAAAAATAGAAAATAAACAAATAAATTCCAATGCTGAAATGATTGATTGATTCAAATAAAAAAACCCGATGTTTAAACTATACATCACGGTAAACAAATGTTTAACATTAACACCCGCTACTCATTGTTTCAAGAGTAGGGTATGGGAGAGTAAAAAACCGAAATTGTTGTTGTGAAATGAGGTGTTTTTATACACAAATACCAACGGACTAAGGCTAAAAAAGAAAGAAAAAAAAACAAAAAACAGAGCAACGAAATTTTAAACAAAAACAAAAAGAAAAGAACACAATAAAAGAAAGAAAAAAATAACAACAATTTTTAAGCTTAACAAACCTCTTTGAACAGCAATAAAGACTAAATTTTTAAGAAGAAGAAGCAGAATAAGAAACAAGTTTTTGTTTTTGATTACTAAAGCAAAAACAACAATAAAAAACAAAAAAAAATAAACAACGAACACGATTTTCATAAGGGAGGAGAACATAAGGCAAAAAACACAAGAGTATGGATGTTGGATGGTGTGTAATAAAACAGGTTCTGTGGTTAAACAAAAATATTCAAGAGTACTTGCTTTGGGTGTTCAACAAGAGGTGGTAAAGAATGAAAGAGAGCCTTATAGAGCACATGTATTACACTTTTTTGTTTTAAAAGAGGGTGTTTAGCTAACAAACCAATGATAATTTATTTTCGATTTTCTTCTATAAGAGAGAAGGAATAAGATATTGTTTCGTATAACAAACAAACAACTCTTTTGCTCTTTCGTTTGCTAATGAAAATATAACATGTTTTTCCTTTTAAAACTGGTTTTATGTGTGCAGACAATACAGTCTATTCTCTTGCTCTTGCATGGAATGTAAGCATCTTACTCTCTTTAACACAACGGCTACAAGAAACTACAAAACTACAGTATTTTTTTAGGTTGCTTGGGATTTATAAGATTTTCGTTTTGATTTATAAATGCTTAAGTGTGTGAGTGTTTCGTTTCTTTCATGTTTTATGCATGGGACATGGCTTTGCAAGTGTGTATGTGAGTTTAAAGGTAAACATAATATTTAGCAACACAGCAAATGAGGTTTTAAACACTTGCTCTCTCTCGTATATGTAGTCATTCACGCACTTTGTTCGTGGTTGGTCGCGCAGCCGTGTGTAAAGTTAGAGTGTAGTTTTGTTTTTTCTTTATTATTATGATTTAATGTAAGCGTATGTGTAAGTTTCTATGCTGGAAAGTAAAGAAATTAGAAAAAATAACCTACTCTCTCTACGTAAAGAAAAAAACCTCTCTCTCTTTATTTTCTTAGTAGCATAACAGTGTGTTCGTTGTTGGTAAAGCTATTGCACGAGAGTTTTTGTGTATAAGCATGATTGTGAGTTTGTGTTTGTGTGTTTGTGTGTTTGGGGTACGTGTATTTGAAAATATAATCACACCGTCGCAAATTTTTGATTATAGCCTGTTTAATGGTTTTAGTTGTTGATGTTTTTTACAGCGGTAATGTTGTGCGCTGCGTTCGTCTGTCGTGCCGTGTGCTTTATAACGCGTTTTGAAACCTTTTTTTGATATACAATAGCAGACCAAAACGTTTAATTTTGTTCAAAAGGCAAGCAAATACACTTTCCTATACGAAATTATACAAATTAAATCACCAAAAAAAAGAAAAACAACAACAAAAAGAAAGAAAATTAAAACAAATTAAGAAATAATAATAATGCAATAATAAAAACGCGTCGCGACCGCAAATAATCATCAATAATAAACGCAATAATAAAAATTAAATTAAATTGTACTTCAATTACTGGTGTTTAGTTAAAGAAAATGACAACAAAAAAGCAAAGAGAGAGAGAGAAATAAAAAGAAAAATTCTTAAAAAATTTCTAGAAAAAATTTAAGAAAATTATGCAAATCAATAGAAATTAAATGAAACACCCTGTCAAATAACACAGTAAAAAGTAAAGCAAATGATCCTGTTAAGCTCTCTTTTTAGAAAAAGAAAAAGTACAACAAAACAATCACCTACGCTTTGTAATTAAACGGAGAAGAGAACAAAACAAAACAAAAATCTAATCAAACTTTATTTTAATTACAACAACTGCTGCATTAACGTTGAACGGTTTGACGTTTAAGTGTAAACAACACAACAAAACCTACGCATCATATTATAATTATTGCTCTTCTGTTGTTGTTTGTTGTTGTTGTTGTATAATAAGTGTCATCGAATTTAATTACTCTTGTTTTTTTTTCTATTTTGTTTATGTGTACTTGCGTGTGTGTGTATGTGTATTATTCATCAATACGAAAAATCTCTCGTTTTTATTTCGGTGCTCTCCATTAAAATAAAATAAAATAAAATAAAAAAAAAATTAAATAAAGAAACTGTAATTAAAAGTTTGTTTACCTTTTTTTCGTTGTTGTTACAAACGAAATTAAATTAATTTGTGCGTGTGTGTGTGTATCTGTACAACTCAAATTAAAATACGTAAACAAACCACAGGCAACGTGCAAAAATATAAATTAAATCCTTAAAAATAAATTAAAATTAAAAAAAATAAAAAATTAAAACCCTTGTATATAATAAATAAATTTTAAATAAAAATTTAAAAATTGTTTTAAAAATAAAAAAATTAAAATAAAAAAAATTCTGTAAAAAAGAAAATTTATTTTAAAAGGCAAACCTTAAGAAAAAAAGGAATAAAAAGTATAAATAAAAAGAAAAGCCAATAGCAAGCCTTCAAAATTCTAGATAAAGTGGCCTCAATAGGCGCCAACACGCTTAATTTCACTGATTTAGGGAGCCCCTACGAGGGGCCTCCCAGTACACCACAATCGGGCATGGATGCTCCCGATGCACCGCATACACCCAAATATATGGATGGCGGTTCAACAACGAGCATAACACCCGGCGCTGGTTCTGGTGGCGGCGGCGGTGGTCCTGTCGGGCCCGGTGCTGGTGGTGGCGGCGGCGGTGGTGGTGGCATTGTCGGTGCTAGTGGTCCCACCGGTGGCAATATACCAGGCAAATCGGCGTTCGTTGAATTGCAACAGCATGCAGCCGCGGGGTAAGTTGAAATTTCCTTTCTTTTTTTTTTTGAAGTGAATTTTTTTTTAAGGTTTTTTCTAGTTTGTTGTAGATTTTGTTAAATAATTTGCGCAATATTTGCTTCACAATATTTTATTCTAATTTACGTGAAGAAAAATAATAAGAATAAACTAAAAATTGATCTTGTAGTTGCCGTAGTCTAGTAGGTAGTGTGTTATCTGATTGGATGTGCGGCCTCGGTTCAAACCCCCAGGTCAGACATCTCCAACAGAATAAAATATGAAGAAATATTTCTTCGGCAATTTACTCTCAGCAGATTTCTGGCAAAAAATCTGAGAGTAAATAAAATTGACATGAAAAAGTATCTCAAAAATCTGTCGTTCTGAATCTTTCCGAAAATCCCCTGTTAAAAAGATCACGGTTTCTTTGAATTTCTACTTTGAATTTCAATTGAGTTTAAGACTGGAGATTAAGGAGTCCAGTAACCAATCATTGTTGTAAATACAAAGATCCCAGACACCTTAAGCAGATTTTCATTATCAGTCGTTGCCAAGTCACCTTTGTGGTTTACAGTGGATATTCAATTCTGTTGGGCAAGTTTTTCATTTTTTGTAAATTTGCTTTCATCACTAAAAGTTTCATAATACCAAGAGGTCGCTTTTGATTAACTGCTGATATGAAAAGCTTCTCTAATAGAAATTGTCTTTTATTACGCTTTCATGCAGTGCTAGGCTTGCATTTATGCCGGCGCCTGATTTTTTTTTATTCAAATATCCTTGCATGTTTTACTTCTGGACATCTTGTTGGATCTTCCTTCCTTTGACTTGAGTATTATTTAGAATTTTCGCTTTAATTAATTATTTTTTTAACGATTTTATAGCTACTAATACTAATCGAACTGATTTTATTCAGGCTTTTAATTTACCCGTGAAATTTTACAACAATTTCACGAACTAATAAAAGTTTACTGTCGCATTTTAATAGAAAAAGTCCCTCTATATTCACCAATTGCCACTCAAGTCAATACAATTAAAAAAAAAACATAATATTGCGTCCTTCATTAAGAGCTTCCTATTCATTGAACATTTTTAGTTCGTTTGACTTATGTTTGGATTAAATTTTACCGATATCATGGGTTATGTTTGCTTTGAAGAGCGCTGTGGTTTGTGACTAGAGAAAAAACCTTAACACTCACGATATCGGTGGTCAATTTACATCACCTCCACTAGAGATGACCATTCCCCTCAAATCGAACGTGCAGAATATCCAATGCGATATGCTCTGTGTGACATTTAGCACTGCCGTATTGAAACCACTTGTCGTTGGTATCCAGATCAACCAAGTCACGCTAAAAGAATTTGGTAAGCAAATCATCGACCAATCAATAGTACCGATAACCCCGCCAGCCAAAAATCCATAACAAACTGTGACTTTTTCGAAAAGCTTTGGACGCTCTGGAATCTCCTGTGAATTGATCTCGACTCAAATTTTAAAATTTTTCTTTGTTCGTGTACCCAGTCATCTAGAAATTAAACTCATCGCTGAAGTTGAATTTCCGATGAGAATTTGGGTTTGTTGTCATCTGCTCCACATACTGTTTGGCGAACACACGTCGTTGTCTATGGTCGTTCATTGTGATAGCCATAAACGGCTATCTTCAGCCAATAGTAAAATAATTTGTTTTCCATCAAAATATTGTTCGGCCATAATACATCTCCAGAGTGCTTTCTCTAAAACAACGAAAAAATATTTTTTTCTATTCATTTGCTACTCAATTGTCTTTAATTTCAATCCTTAATACAATCAACAACAGGAATACATTTAGGCAATACGAGAGCAACAATATTTCTCTATTGTTAACGAATATGGTCGTGGACGAATTCAAAATTTACAGGGGATTTGGATGATGTTCGAGCCTGCTCAAGTATTTCTTTTAATATTTTCGAATCTTAGTATTGACTACTATTACGTTGATATCTTTGACTAGCGTTTGCTTTCATTCACAGTCATTTGTCGTCGTTATCAGTTAACCACTATACGCTGGTAACTCGCGACCAGTGGCAATTCAGTTCATAAGATTTTTTTCATTGCATTATTTTTAAGGTTATCTTATGCTGGTGATTTCTGGATAAATTGAACCAATACTCCCAGAATATTATTTGTGTTGAATCATATTGTGTAGGTGTAGCGAATAATAGTGAATACAGGAAATGTAGAGAGTAAGACTCTTTGTGCAATTGCTTAAGTTTTGGGATGCGGGATGCATGTCCCAATATTTCATGGATGAGTTTATTATCTGACATCACTGCTTTTAGTCGGATGAATTGAAACAAATTAACACGTTCATCGCCACGATAATATCAGAAAAATTTTCACATGGGCCACGGTAACTTTATTAGATAATTTAGTTAAAAATGTATCAAGGAAACTTAATGTATCACAGAAAATTTTTTTTTGCCAAAATTCCCGGAAAAACAATATTTTTTATGTCACACATATATGACTGCAATAGCCCTATATTAAAACTTTTTTTATTTATTTATGTATTTAAAATGCGTTTGTAAAATACAATTCCAAAATAGTGTGGACCAAAAATCGCGTACGTCAGACATATAAGTGTGACATGGCTCATGGAGAACTTCTTAGCGTCAGACACATATGACTGACATGGCGATGAACGTGTTAAAGAAATGAATAAGAATGTAATGTAGTAACGAGTGCTCAACTGGCTGACGCTATGACTTATGTGTTTACCTATAAGGCATGACACAATTGTTTTGGATAATCATGTCCTCCCTTCAAGCTACTCATCTCCATAATTTTTTTTCTATTATTTTTATGCAAATTCCTTTTGAAATAAATATCAAAAATCAAATCTTCAACAACTGACCAAAAAACTAGAGGAGTATGCAGACATCTCCAACACTTCCATCCCATGACACGTTATCAGTTATGTGGTTATAAAGAAACCAACTGTTAGAAAAGTGTATTGGACAACAGTGAGGTCTAATCAATTGATTCTGCGGATTTATAGTACAGTAATCCCTCGATTAAAATCGCAGTTGGTTCCAAAGAAAGGCGACGTAAATCGAATGACGACGCAAATTGAAGTTAGAGGGAACAAAAAATCTGACGACGTAAATCGAAACAACGTTAATCGGGGCGACGTAAATCGAAGGATTACTGTTAACCATTCAGGAAGCTAGTTTCAATCCCAAGCCATGAAATAATGCTTAAACTATACTGGGATTCAAATGATCCTGAAGACATTAACAAGGCTTATAGCAGCCAGGTATGTTACAATGTCGCAACCTTAGAATCCGAGATGTTTTATTTACTCGTGATGTTTTTTCAAACCAAAGGATTATTTACCCGCGAATTTTTTTTAAATGAAAGGATATAAATTTTGTTTTATTAAATTTCTTAGTCCAACAATTTTCCGACTTTTGAGAAAAATAAACAAAGACGCTTTGCTTAAACACGGAAAAGAAAGTTCTTTTGAGAGCTTGTAGAGGAGTTTTAATTTTTATTTAATGAAAACATACTTCAATGGCATAAATAAACAATATTTTCCTACTGAGCACTATGGATTCTATAATACAAAAGTTTAAATTTTTGGAAGAAGTGTTTTAACACCTAATTTGTCCATAAAAATATTTTTAAAATAAATATATTGTGAACAAAATTTTTTTATAGAAAATATTTTTGCCAACTTAGTCATTTTTATAAGGAAAGTTTTCGATAACAAATCTCACAAAAAAAATTTAATAAGAATGTATTTTTCAAAACAAAACAATATTTTTAAAACAAATTATCAATTACAACAATTTTTTGTAAAGAAATTTTTGACAAAAAGGCTGTTAATACGAATAAAATTTTCGATAACAATTTTTTATAAAAAAAAAATTATTAAAAATTTTTTACATCGAAAAAATATTTAACAATTTAGTTTTAAAACAAATAATATTCGAAATTCATTATACAGAATATATGCTGAAATAAGCATATTTTTATAAAGTGAAATGTTTTTATAAAACATGATTTTGATAGCGTTTGTTTTAGATTTATTAACGATAATAAAAAAAATTCTATAACATAGAGATTTTTCTCTGAATAATTTTCGATAACAATTTTTAAAAAAGGGAAATATCTACACTTCTTTATATAGAAATGTTAAAAATGTTTCAAACTAAAAAATTACGATAACAATTTTTTCATTAAACAATTTTACGATAACAATTTTCATAAAACATATTGAAATAAAAAACAAACATAAAAACTAAATTAGGAATTGTGTGCATCGAAATAAATAATTTTCGATAACAATTTTAATAAAAGAAAATATATACACTTGTTTATATCGAAATGATCAATAACATGTAGTCAAGTGGGTAGTGTGTTGGCTTATTAGACGTAAGGCGACTTCCTCTCAGCAAATTTCTGGCAAAAACTCTGAGAGCAAATAAAATTGCCATGAAAAGTTTCTCAAAAATCTGTCGTTCGGAGTCGACTTTAAGCTGTAGGTCCCCGCGCTCATGTATATAATAGACACACAAGACATGTGTCGTAATCCTGACTGAAAGTATGATCAATTCAATCAATTCAATTGATCAATCAAAGGTATTGTCCTTTAAGCTAAATAATTAACAATAATAATTTGTTCAATAAATGTCTTTTCGATAACAATTTTAATAAAAAATATATATAGAATAACAATTTTCTGTTATTTATTTATTTTATTTTTTAAAAGAAATAATTTTCAATAGTAAGAGTTTCAAAAAACAAAATTTTAATAAAATATACATAGATTAGATTATTATACATTGAAATGATCGAAAACCATAAATTATAAAAATAATTGATTTTCGATAAAAAAATTTTTTAAATAATTTATCGATAACAATTTTAATAAAAGAAAATTTCAACAAAATTTGAATTTTATTAAATAAAATTCCTATATTACTTATCACGAAATGGTCCATAATTTTTTTTTTAATTTAATAATATTCGATAACAATTTTGTTCTGTAAACAATATTTTGGTTACAAAGTAGTCGCCGTTGTCTAGTAGGTAGTGTGTTGGCTTATTAGATGAGAGCCAGTGGTTCAAAACCTAGCTCAAACATCTTGAACAAAATGAAATATGGAAACCAACGGTGACTGCCCTTTCGCAGTCTTCTTTAAAAACAAATTAAACTGCCATAAAAAGTTTGCTGAAAAATTCTCGTTCGTAGTTGAGTGAACTGACTGAAGGTCCCGTCACTCACAGAAAAAATTAACAGGCATAACATAAGTGTTTTGGGAAGCTAGATCGTAATCCTAACTGATGAGTTGTAATGACCAATTATGTATCAACTTATAACGGGAGATTAGTTTCGAATAACAGTGGGTGAAGGCAACATAGTGTAGGCGTTAATAAGGTAGGGTTAGGTGCTAAAAAGTTTTCATTAAAATTTGATAAATTTTTTCTGTTTTTTCTTTTTGTTAAAACCCAAATCAAATCAAAGGCTTTTAATCGAAATGTCCTGAAATGCTTTTTCTTCTTTTTTAGAACTATCTGCTTTAGTGGTTCCAGTTTAAATAAAAAAAATCCAAAAATCTTCCGTTTTTATTTTCTTAAATTTTTGGATGTGTTGTGGTGATTCACAAACTTTAATGGTGGTGTGAGAAGCTAGGTTGTTATCCTAACTAAAGGCTTTTAATGACCAATTAATTAAGCAGGAATTTTCGTAAAATAATAAAAACAAAATTATATTCTTTATAGAATATGAATTGTTTAAATGGACTTAATCAATACCAAAATTTTTAAAATAAATAAATTTCAATAACAATTTTTTTTTCGCAGAATAGTTTTGGAAACAAAACTATTATTATTCGATTATTATAAAAACGACCCTGTTTTAATTTTTCATACAGAAAACTCGCAATAAATTAATTTTTTACACAGAATTTTCTCCATAAGAAAATTAGAATTTAAATAAAAATTAAAATAAAAAATTTTCAACTTTTTTTGGAATTGATTGTTGTACGTTTTTCAGCGACGTTCACTGTACGTTTTAGCATAGAACAGTGTTGCAAAATTTAAATTTTGAAATGGTACTGAACTTTAACTGAGAGAGTACTTTTTGGCAACAAATGGTAATTTTGTAAAGAAATACATACATTACAACCCTTCAATCAGGATTATCTCCTAGCTTCTCACATGAGCTTACACATGAGTGGCGGGACCTAAAGTTTAAAACGGAATCCGAGCAACAGACTTTTCAGAAATTTTTTCATGGCAAATTTATTTACTCTGAGTTTTTGTATATTTTCATATTTCGTTTTGTTTTGATGTCTGACATTGGGTTTGAAACGTGGCCTCAAGTCTAGTAAGCAAACACACTACCTACTAGACTATTTACTTATTTTTATTTAATACGAGTACGGGGCGGAACAGCAAAACTAACGACTTATACGTGTTCCTCACATACAAAACAAAAACAGCTGATTCGGAACGTAACAAAACGTAAATGTCCCGTTTAGTCAAACGTCGATGGAACGTAATGTAACATATGTTGTTCGTTTTTAGCATATGAAGAGCAATGGAAATGCTTACCAAAATTACATTACGTTTCTGCAAGCGTTTTCGTTGCGTTTTCGTATTCTAAAAACGAACGTATGTTCTGTGGACGTTCGGCTAATCGGGGCTAAAGCCTGATTCTGCCTTTAGCATCACTTTGAACATGTTTCTAATGCATTAATAGTTGAAAAGCGGAAGACATAAAATATGTAATAATAAAAAAGTACTGAAAGTGTCACGAGGGTATCGCGGTATTTTTGAAATGGTGAAGTACTGAATTTTTCAACACTGGCATAGAATTGGAAATAGGAAGGCGAGAGAGAAAAACTAAGTGAAAAAAACTTTCAAATCCTGGTGGCCAAAAAAATAAAATGGGCAACAATTTATACGCCTGATTAAACTTTTTTAAATGATATTTTTTCTTTTAAAATTTTAATATCATTTAACTTTTATCAGGGCGTACATGGGGTGTACAATAAAAAAAAATTCCATACAAATTTTGATAGAAATGATAAAAAAAGTTTTTTTAATTTTTTTTCTGTGGTAGAAACGTACATACGTATATCATTATAATTTTTATAAAAAAAATTTTTTTTTGGAAATAAATTTTGTCATTAACATTTTATTTTAGTTTACAATACAGACAATATTTTTTTAGAGAAAGAAAAAAAAAATATTTTTTCCAAAATGCCATTTGTGTTGTGGGTTTTTATTTCAACATGCAATTGTTGTATTAAATTTTCTATTATTCCCGTTTATTTTTTTTATTTTTTTTATTTTTTTTTAAAGGATGATATCGTTTGTTGCATGCTGTTTATTGTTGTATGTTTATTATGTGGCATGTTCTTGTTTTCATTAAACGTAGACTGTATGTATGTTTGTATGTTTGTTTTTGTTATTGTTTATGTTGCAAGTGTCACCATATATTTCATAGTGACTTATTGGTATAATTTTTATGTGTCTGTCAACTTAAATGACAGTTGCTTGGCTTGGTTTTTTTCGTTTCTGGGCTTAAATATGGTTTTAAAGAAAAACAAAAAATCCTAGAGTGTTTTTGCAGTTACTTTTACTATTTCAAGTTAGAAAAAAAAGATTTAACGCATAAAAGGCTAGCAAAACAAAAAGGCCAGAAAAACTCTTAAAAATAGCGAATCATTTCTTAAATGATTTAAAAAAAAACAAAAAGTTGTAAAAAAATAAACTCATGGTTGTTGTTAAAGTGAATCACTGGGTGATTTTTATAAAAGAGTTTCGAGTTTCGAGAAGAAAAATAAGGAAAAGTGTTTATGCTTTCTGTGCCACAAATGGTTAAATTATGACAGTTTAATGAGCCGGTTTTTTTTCAAATAAAAATTCTTAATCCTTTGCAAAGCTGTTTTCATTTTAGCTGTCAATTGCAAAGAAATTTGATTTGCAAGAATTTCCTTCTTTTTTTGTTTCTTCCCTTAATAAAAACGATTTTGACATTCCATCGAATTTGGCTAAAATATATTAACGTTAACCATATTTGTATGTAAATATTTTTATTAATTGAAGTGTTGCAAACAATTTGTTGAAATTAATTTGATTTTAAAAGGATTTTATAAAAAAATTTGTTTTTTTCTTTAAAAATTATGGCCAACGAAACGGATTTATAGTGACAAATTGCTAGAATTCATTGGCCGTTAAAAAGAAGATTCAATTAAACGAGGCAATGAGAAGATAATTGAAAAGATTCAAACGCAACTAATTGATGTCCTAGAATATCGTGACTTTAAATGTGGTGATGTGCTATAGGATATGGTGCCATGTGCCATTTGATGTCTCGTATACATCAAGAACTAGTTCCGGCGGACTTTGTAAATGGTGTTCACTCATGTGTTTGCCTTAGTTTACAAACAACTATACAGTTGCACCAGATTAACCAGATTAACATTAACAGTGTTTTTCGTATTCCATTTCTTTAGTATGTTAAGCATACATACATACGTTATTGGTCATTACAATCCTTAAGTCAGGATTATGCTGTGTATGTTAATTTATTGCATGAGTGGCGGCACCTACAGTTTAAAGTCGACTTCCAAACGACAGATTTTTTTTAGAAACTCTTCATGACAATTTTTATTTACTCTCAGAGTTTTTGCTAGAAATCTGCTGAGAGCGGAAGCCGCCGTAGAAATATTTTTTCATATTTCGTTTTGCTGGAGATGTCTGACCTGGGGTTTGATTCGTGGCCTCAGGTCTAACAACCCATCACACTGCCTACTAGACTGCGGCGACTTTACAGAGAATAGCCAGCATGGATTTGATTGATTGTGGATTATGTTTACGGGTATCAGAAACAATGGCATGTGAGGTAGGGTTCAAAATGCCTTCGCACTTACAGTGACTAAAATCGATCCTCTCTGGGGATACTCCCTTCCCGGGAAGGCTATCTGCATTACTTCGGGAAGGGCCCAGAATGACGTCCTGTTAAGGACCGTTGTTTACTCTCCCACGTCTGGATACGCCATATTTGAAGCCAGCTTCATGCTATTGGCTCGTCTTCTCATGTATCATTCTCTCGTACTGTATCAAGGTCGACCTTCTTCCTGCGGAGTACACATTCTCCGTATCTTCTCACAGCGCTCCACTTCGTCTCGCTTTCGAGCATTGCGTCAACAATGTTGTCGGGTGTGAATTGGCCAATCTGTTCCATCAACACATTCTTCTCGTCTTGCCATTTGATGCATTGGAAGAATGTATGTTCAGCGTCGTCACGCATTTCCTCGCAATATATGCAGCCAGGATCACTCACCTTGCCCATGCGGTGTAGATATTGTCGAAAATAACCATGATCCGAAAGAAACTGGGTCAGGAAGTAGATAATTTCCCCAAAATTTCTCTGTGTCCATGCTTCTATAGATACAATAAGTCTAGCAGTCTATCTTCCAATTGTTTCAGCGCTCCATCTACTTTGCCATCGCCGTATAGTTTGAGGTCTGACATCGGCGGTACTAATGGCATCTACGCTTTCCATAATCTTCTTCGTATCAGAAACAATGGAACATAGTATATATAGTATACATGAATATGTAGTTCCCGATAGTCTAAGTAAGAACCAATTTCCTATTAAAGTTTTGGATTTGTTAGCTTTTATTAGGAATTAGTTTCATGTATTGTCTTGTAAAAATCTACATAAGATATGTATACCTATAACATCCCTCTTAATCCTGTTGCTTTGACAAAGTGTTGCCCCGTTTTTCGCTGACAGTAAAGAAAATACCGTGCTTGATACGCACCCGCGGGTTTTACTTCTGAGTTGCTTTAACGCCGCGCATTTTGCAGGTATGAATTCTGATTATGCATTGCCCTTACTACAGGGTCTACATGTTGGGCTTAAAGCGACAAAATATAATTCTCAGCGATACCAAATCCACATGACATTCAAGAGCGTATAAGGGATTCTGAAAAAATCATTGTTTGGTTCGAATATGCTATGGCCGCTGGCCTGGTTATCGTCTTGTGAGATTTTCTTAAGCCGCAGTTGTATGCGAACAAACCACATAAACTGCAGCATTCATGAAAGGCAACATAAGTCATGCCATCGGTCAAATTCTGCCTAAACAAGTGTTCTTTTAGTATACGTTTCTGGCAACTCCTATTTAGTCTTATGACTCAAAGCCCATTTTATTGTAATTATTCAACTAAAGTTTAGATTGCCTTAAACCCTTAGTATACCCTACCAAACATCTCTATCCAATGCACGGAAACTTTAGGGCCCTATTAAAAACGTAAAAGGTGTTATCTTCGCAAGCTCTACACCCTGCTCATTGGTGTGAATTCCCAACTGCCAACTAAGTTAGAAAATAACTTACACCATTAGGAATGCGGTAAGGCTGCTAAACCAATTATAGAGGAATTATATTATGCTCTGGCTTATCTCCCATTCTTTAAGTAGCCGCAGTCTAGTAGGTAGGCGAAATAGTCGGTAAAGCGAAATATAAAAAATATTTCATCGGCGACTTCTTCTCAGCAGATTTCTGCCAAAAACTCTGAGAGTAAATGAAAATTGCCATGAAAATTTTCTCAAAAAATATGTCGTTCGGAGTCGCCTTTAAACTGTAGGTCCGGCCACTGATGTATAAAATTAACACACACAACATAAGTGGTGTGAAAAGCTAGGTCGTAATCCCCAAACTGAAGGATTGCAACTTTGTTGGGATATATTTCGGTTGCCGTAAAGCTTATAGTCAGTATCCAACGTGATCTATTTCCTCTTTTAAATTCTTGTGGAAACTACATGCGGACAGTATATGTTGAATGGAGGAAAGAATGTCATATAGCCTCCAGGACTTAAAGCTTTGTGTTATTAAAGATTATTATTGTAGAAGAACAACAGACATTAGTTTTATTAAAGACCTGAATTGCCTGAATTGGATGATCTGAAAATCAACGAAATGTGGTTTCAAAAGGCCACACAATTCATGTCACAGACGATATTCTGCACTTGGAATTTGAGGGCATGGTCATCTGTCGTAGGAGTGATGTGAACTGGCCACGGATATCGTGCGATTTCATTCCGTTAAACTTTTTCTTGTAAGGTTTTCTTAAGTTAAGGGTGTAGGAGAATAAGCAACAAACGACAACGCTTCTCAAATCTAATATAAGCCATGTTCGGTGTGATTCGGGCGTTGGGGAAAATACAATTTATTGAATGCTTTCCACTCAGCGAAGAACGATGTTATGTTGCTCATTTCTCCCCTCTTGAGAGCATATTTTTTCCACGAAGCTTATTCTGATTTGTTTACGTTCGTTTAATCTCTCTTTTGTTTTTCCTGCTAAGCAGGTGATTGGTCTGCTGTGGCAAGTGCTAGTTTAAAGGGGTTTTAATCTATCGTGGCCTGGAAACAATGCTCTCCAAGTATTATTTTGTAGTGGCATATAATCTTGCTGAAATTTTATGTTCGTCAATAAGTCGTTCAATAAGTCTTTCAAACGAAAGTAAAAACAAACATACTTTGAGGCCATTGCCTGAGTTTTGAACACGTTGTATAAAATATTTTCTTTACTGACCTTTAAGGAAATATTCCTGTCCTGGAATATGACTGCAATAAAGTATTTTTTCTCTATTTTCTTATCATTTCCTTACTGTTCTTTAGTTTCCTTAATCAAGATTTTCCATTTAAGCAGCTAATGAATTTGTCTGGAATGTAAGGGTTGCCATCTTTCGCTGTTTATAAACAACACCTTCTGTGTAAACATATTAAGTGTAGTGGTAAAGAAGTTTCTTTAATTGAATCCTACCAAACAGTAACATTGTCGGGCTATTCTTCTGTGGCTCGTTATTCATGTTATATATCCTGAGGGGGTCAAAGGTCAACAGAGTTTATAGATGAATTAATTTTCAATTCAATTCTGCTGATGATGAAAACTTCTTTTTCCGCATGCACAACCTGCATATCTAAGGTGTGAAGGCAAGCACTTTAATCACTATCCACTAACCGTAGTGCTTTTTATTGGGTACTTTGAAGTGAATTATTTATGAATTTTTAAATTTATTATTTGAAACATAATAATACTGAATTTATTTTGAATTATTTAAGCTACTCTTCTTCTTCTTCTTCTTCTTTTATAGTTTTTCAATATCTTTTCGCACTGACGCACATTTTGCGGTTTTTCTTTCTTTTTTTTCTTTCATTTTTTTCTTTCTAAAAGCCAACAACGTAACGAAACATGTGCGGTTTTCCAACAAATATGGCGTGTTTGGAAAACCATATATTGACAGGATAGACATACAGACAGACAGACAGACAGACCATATAGTGAGTGAACGGTTCCAAACACATGTTTCTATCGACTTTAAATCTTTTTAAATTAATTTTTTTCAATTTGGTTTTGAAACAAACACACACACACACGTTTTTCAATTGTTTCATTTCGTCAAACATTGACTCACGCAGTTATTTACTCGATACATACGTCGCCGTTAAAGTGAAGTGAGCGTGAGTGAGTTAGTAAGCCCGCACGGTGTATGTGTATTAGTTTGCAGTAAATGCGGTTACCACTTCCGTTTCCGTGTTTAACTAACGAAATAAAACATAACAGTTGTGGTCAATAAAAAAAAAATACAAATTTTTACAACAACAACACCGTTTCAAAAACCAATAAAAAAATGTGAAGAAAATAAATTTAATTTTCAAAAATATTTTTTTAAATTCAAAAACAGAAAAAGGAAGAGAAATAAATAATTATTGTTGCATAATAAGTCCTTTGGCAGGACATCATAAAAATACGTTACTTCACGTATAACAAAATATTCTAAATGGCAACAATAAAACGAATACGATTGATCACTCAGGTACTTTTGTGGGCCACACAAATTTGCCAAAAAAAAAGTACCAGCAAAACCGGACGTTGACTTGTACTTAAACTTAAAAACTGAATACATAGGTCATTACGTGTGTGGGTATACAGTGGAATGCCTATAATTGTAATTGAAGCGACCCTTAGGTTTCTTAGTAGAAAAAACCGACGGTGTACGTCTCTCTAGACTTGCTGGACTATAAACAAGCCGTAGTTATCATGTCACTTTGTGTCACATAAGGAAGTGAAAAATATGCTTGAATTTTCCCTCTTTTTTTGCTACTTCTCGTACATATTTCGGACGTACATACATATATGATTTCCATAAAGCATCTCCCTCGTACTTGAAGTCGCCGTACTCTAGTAGGTACTGTGTTAGCTTATTAGACGTAATGCCTTGGTTCAAACCCCAGGTCAGACGTCAAAACGGAAATATGAAAAAAAAATATATTTCCTCTCAGCAGATTTCGGGCAAAAATTCTAAGAGTTGCTGCCATCAAAAGTTCCTCAAAAAATCTGTCGTTCGAAGTCGACTTTAAACTGTAGGTCCCGTCACTTATGGATAAAATCTATGTCGTAATCCTGACTGAAGGATAGTAATGACCAATTAAAGTATGTTCGTTGGCCACATTAAGTTCTAAAATACTCTTTTGCTAAAGGTTTTTTGGTCACTTTATCTCTCTTATGACTATGAGGTCCTTATTGATGAGTACCAGTAGTCAGGTTTCATCTTCAAACAATAGAATCGACCTCATACAGGCATTGAATATTTTTGGCTTCGTTCGTCTAGATACTTGTGACTCTAATCGATTTGAGTTTGTAAAGCTTGGGTTAGTCTTGCCAGTTTCAGACGCGTTTTAATGCCAAATTTTAACAGTTAAGCATAGCTTTGGTTTCTTTTTGCTTGGCTTTCTGCCAGGTTTCTTAAATTGAACATATTAAGATTGATTGGCTCCATTCCAGTCTAGTAGCGTGCAAATTACGTGCCGTATGGAGTACTGAAAACCATAGATTAGCTATTAGGGATGTGAGTATGAGAGTTATATAAAAACTACAGTTTAGAAAGTGTAACAAGTAGAAGATTTAAGGAATATTAAGGAATTTCCATCACTTCAATCATGTTTATCACACTTTACTTTACATCTTTACACTTTACTTTACATCATCACTTTAATCACATCTATCTTAATCTAAAAGTGGATTGAAAACTATAAGAACTACAGAAAGTCTATATTTTAGAAGCGTGCAAGTGTTTTAAATAGACATGGATCCGGGTTTTATAAAAGACCTCAAACTGCGATCACAAAAAATTTGGTAAATTCCCAGTAAGTCTTCCAGAGGCTTGACAATTGTTTATTTTATTTTGTTTTAATTGTTCACAAAACATCTTGTTTTTGGCACTTTCAAAGTAATGCACATCTAAACAAACAGAACTGCCTCTACTATAGTAAAAGGACTTAAAAATTCAATCATTTGGAGTCCCTTAATACGCTCAAAATAATAAAATCCATTGTAAACAGACAATTATTTGAGTTGCTAGAACTGCAAAACTTTTCTGGCTATAGGCTAAGAACTTTGTTCAGCAGGACGATAATACATAAGCCTCTGGCACCAGTTTCTTTAATTTTCCGCAGAGCTTTCAATTGCAGAAGAAATTACAGTTAGAAGTTAGACCGTCCTAAGAAAAGTGCAATTTGTTTTTAGCCTCTCCGGACATTTCCTGGGGGCTTGTTTTTAATTTAAAGCTTACGCTCAAAGAAAAATATGTCTATCTGCCGAGCAATCAAAAGAACTTATATTTTGCAATAAAATTTGAGAAATAAATTTTCAAACTGTGAAGCTCATATTGGCTTATTTGATGGCTGCACTCAGTGTCAATGTAGATGAGCCTATACATTCTTGGAAGAACTTTTTACTTTTTTGAAAACAGCTCCATCTGCTTATGCAAGTACCTATAAGTACTGCGTAGTACAACAGCATGGCACGTCTTATCTCATAAACGATATTATTAGCCTTATTTGTGGTGGTACCATGATAGATAAATTCGCTGATAGTTTTTAGCTGCATAAGAACTATCGATAACTATGGTTTGATAGTTATTTGTTGACATTTCCGTTCAGTATGATTTGTACAGTCGCATTATGAATCGTTTTACTCCTACTCATGCTGTTCATCGTGTTGGAATAACAGATAGTTAGTTGTAGGAGAAAGGAAAGATGAGTAGTGTGTGAACAATTTTTTTAATGACCTATGTAAAGGGTGTTTTTTATAGAGGTATAGAAATTTAAGTTGCAATAAAACAACGATGGATTATTCGATTGACATGAATTTTATTTATCCGAAAGATAATCTTGTGGCATTACATTTTAAATATGATTTCTGGCATATGACCGCCACGGCTGGCGCGGATGTAGTCCAATCTGGACGTCCAATTTTCGATGACTTTTTCCAACATTTGTGGCCGTATATCGGCAATAATACGGCGAATGTTGTCTTCCAAATGGTCAAGCGTTTGTGGCTTTACCGCATAGACCAATGACTTTACATAGCCCCACCACAGAAAGTAGTCTAGCGGTGTTAAATCACAAGATCTTGGAGGCCAATTCACATGTCCAAAACGTGAAATTAGGCGGTCACCAAACGTGTCTTTCAATAAATCTATTGTGGCACGAGCTGTGTGACATGTTGCGCCGTCTTGTTGAAACCACATCTCCTGGACATCATGGTTATTCAATTCAGGAATGAAAAAGTTAGTAATCATGGCTCTATACCGATCACCATTGACTGTAACGTTCTGGCCACCATCGTTTTTGAAAAGTTACGGACCAATGATTCCACCAGCCCATAAAGCGCACCAAACAGTCAGTTTTTCTGGATGAACGGTGTTTCCACATACACTTGAGGATTACCTTCACTCCAAATGCGGCAGTTTTGTTTGTTGACGTAGTCATTCAACCAGAAGTGCGCTTCATCGCTAAACAAAATTTGCTTATGAAAATCGGGAACAACGGTAATCTCGTTTTGGGCCCATTCGACGAATCTACGCCTTACTTGATGATCGCTTGGCTTAAAATCTTGCACGAGTTGTATTTTGTAAGCACGTAAACCAAGATCCTTCCACAAAATCTTCCATAAAGTGGATGGACACAGATCCAATTCCTGTGCTCGATGGCGGATGGACACGTTTTCCGCACAGAACCATTATTTTCGAAATAAAATTGCACTATTTGCAAGCGTTGTTCAGGCGTGAGTCTATTCATGAAGAATTGCCACACCAAACTGAGAATAAATCTCTTGACAGCTGTTAAATCGGTAGCCATCTTGAAAAGTAATGTCAACTTAAAGTTCTATACCTCTATAAAAAACACCCTTTATATACCTTCGTCACTTTTCTTCTCACTTGCACAGTAATTCTCGCTTTCTTTTCCTATTCCGGTTAATCACATATCATAATTATAAATCCCAAAACACCCAGTGTTTCTGGTGGAAATCGAACTCACTTGAAGTTTAGCACACTACATACTGACCATCGGGGCACCCAATTTAAATCTTTTCGTAAAGCACTTTGTTTATTTTACACACTAAATAATTGATCACTTTTGCACTAGTCTTATCCTCCTTGATTCACAACCATCAGCAGCACATAAAAATGTATGTAATATTGCTGCTGTAGCGTGTGGTTCCGTAAAAGACACTAAAATACCATACGGCTACATTATTGGCACAAAGTAATCAAAAATTGCACTGAATTGGATGAATGGATCATTTAACTCATATTCCCTAAGCATATGTCGTAAATCATATCAAATGCTAATCACATATCATAATTACATACATACATAATTGGTCATAACAACCCTTCAGTCAGGATTACGGCCTAGCTTCTCACAGCACATATGTTGTGTGCGTTAATTTTTATACAGGAGTGGTGGGACGTACAGTTTAAAGTCTAATTGAGAAATTTTTATTTACTCTCAGAGATTTTGCCAAAAATCTGTTCTGAGGAAGTCGTCAAAGAAATATTTTTTCATATTTCGTTTTGGTAGAAATATCTGACCTGGGGTTTGAACTGTGGCTTAATGTCTAATAAGCCAACCCACTAGTTACTAGACTTCGTGGCCTTATTAAATTATTATCCATTTTTTTTATTTAAAAATCTAACCTAAAATGAAGAATAAATTTCGTAGTTTTGATTGTACCAAAATGTTTATTGGGTTATACTCTGTAAACCTATTTCTTACTATTTACTCAACTATTTCGTAGTTGCGTTGATGGTTTCGTTTTGCTTCAAAGTTATTTCTTTTCTTCTTTAATTCCGCTTTTTTTAAGTTCTTCTTAGTTTTTGTTGTATTATGTTGTATATTTAATTTTATTATTGAAAAAAAAAAATATTTTCGTTTTTTTTGTCTTTCTACACAATAAAAGGCATTTAAACACGCAAAGTTTTATTTCTCCGCTTTGAGTCTATCATTCTCCCGCTTTTTTTTTAAATGTTGTTATTATAATTTATATCTTTATTTATTTCACTTTTTATTTATTATAAGAATTCATAAATATATTTATATACATATTCTAGTCTTTCTTCATTCTTAATAAGAAAAATAAATCAAAAACTTTTCCTATTATTCTACGTTATTTACACGTTTTTCCTGTTTTTTCTTGTTTTGTCTTTTTGCAGTTACGGTGGCATACGCAGCAGTTATCAGCATTTTGCACCACAAGGTGGCCAAGATTCTGGTTTTCCCAGTCCACGCAGTGCTTTAGGTTATCCATTCCCGCCCATGCATCAAAACACCTATTCAGGCTATCATTTAGGCAGTTATGCGCCGCCCTGTGCAAGTCCACCAAAGGATGGTAAGTCATCTCTTTAGTTTGTTTTCTTAGTTCATAAATTTTTTTTTCGTTTTATGATGTATTAAGGAAAGTGGTAATGGAGGTTGGCTATATAGTGGCCATTACTAGGCAATTATTTAAGGTTTCCATTCTGGACTAGACCTTATGTTTCATGTTATAAAAAGGGCTTTAATTGCCTTATGTTAGCAAATGATGTCTTTAAAAGCCTTAGGTTTTTGAGGACCACAGAGTTGAGAAAAGTTGTATACCCGACATAGAATTATTTGTCGAAAATCTATCGACTATGCACTTTAGCCGAGGCAACGATTTACATACATACATACATCACTGGTCACTACAACCCTTCAGTCAGGATTACGACCTAGATTCTCAATTCAATTCGAAGTCGCCGTAGTCTAGTAGGGAGTGTGTTGGCTTATTAGACGTAAAGCCAGGGTTCGAGCCCTAGGCCAGACATTAAAACAAAACAAAAAAAGTATTTCTTCGCCGACTTCCTCTCAGCAGATTTCTGGCAAAAACTCGGAGAGTAAATAAAATTGCCATGAAAAAGTTTCTCAAAAATCTGTCGTTCGGAGTCGACTTTAAACTGTAAGTCCCAGTCACTCATGTATAAAATTAACACACACAACATAAGTGGTGTGAGAAACTACGACATTGTACAATGGGTCAATTCGACCTCCGGGTACTGTACTTGTCTTAATTGACAAGTACACGTCCTCTAACCTAACCTAACCTTTTCAATTCAATTCAATTACCCTCTGAAAAAAATTCCGGCTTTCATTTCAATTCATGGATAGAAAATATTTGAGTTTGTATTGCTACAGTATGGCTACGACGGTCGCCATATTTAACGCCTATGGACTCAGTTAAATTCGTATTAAAAATATTTCCTCGGTGGCTGCATCTGAGCAGATCTTCGGCAAAAACTCGGAGAGTAAATAAAATTGCAATGAAAAGCCGTCATTCGGAGTCGATTTTAAACTTAGGGTCCCCCGCCACTCATGTATAAAATTAACGGACATAACATAAGTGGTGTGAGAAGCTAGTTTGTAATCTTGACTGAAGGGTTGTAACGCCCAATAAGGTTTGTATGTATGAGACCAATCACAAGTTCCCAATACCAAGCCTTGTATTGCGGAAGCAGTAAAAAAATAATTTTTAAAATATCTCATCAAACGTTTTGTTGTACGCATTATATAGCAAAGAGAATGGTCCTTCAGACCTGTTTGTAAACTCTTTGATTCTCTGTAATATGGTTTACATGCTGTCTCTAAGATTTCGTCATATTTAACGTTATGCAGCTTTATTCTTAACTTCAGCGCTATTATTGAATTTTTTGTGCTTGTATTGAACTTACTTCTGTAGGTATGCATCAGCTCCACATGTATCCGTCGTTCGTTCTGGTTTTCTGACTTCGTTTTTTTAAATAGGAGCCTGATTTCATATTTCCAATTCAAACATATTTTTGTCTACGAACATGGGGGTCACTGTGTCCGACAACTATTTTGATCCAAAGCTGTCGATTACATAATACACGTTTTAAAACAACATTTTCTGTCAACACGATTCATCCATCATTCGATCCAAGAAGATCTCTACAAAAACCAATCATAAATTCCCAGTGAAATGGGTAAGGGCCTATACCCCATATGATTGTGGGAAAACTACCAGTTCAGTGAGGCAGTAAAGAAACAAATAAAACAGAATTTGTTCTTGAGGCGACACCCAATCTTCTCCTTAAAACAAACCATACATGAAAATTTGTATTTAAATTTCAGTGACAGTTTTCTTCTTTGCCTAAACGATTAAGATCTTAAATAACCTGTCAATTACCAACGAAATGAATGATTGATTAGACGCTTACGTTTCTCAACAAAATCATAAAGTTCCCACCACATCATAAGGATAACTCTTATGCTGGTGCATGCATATCATTCGGATATTTTTTAAGGTTCTTAAAAAACAAAAGAGAATATTTTCATAACATTTACTCAAGTATCTCTTGAAAAGCAGCTGATATTCACAAAAGAAAACCAATTCAATCTTCTTTTAATTTGTTTTCATTTTAAGAATATTTTAAGGCAAGAAAGACTAGGTGAATTAAATAATCAGTTTTATGTGATATTTAACAACAGCTCCTACTACTCTTGAGATCACTTTGGAAATCCACTTGAAATTTTATTTTTATTTAAAGCTTCCCCCAACCATAAGGTAGACACAGACGGACATTGTACTCTTGACAGTCATAAAGAGCTTTTGAATTGTTTGTTTGTTGGTCCCCCTTCTTTTCATGTTACAACTCCAAAGCGCGATACAGAATCAGTATTTCAGCGTTTCAATGTTTCCGAATTGAATTCAAGTCCAAAATGTTTAACTTTTAATGAATTTGTTTAAAAAAGTTTCGAATTTTTTCTCTCTCCGCATTTTTTTTCTTCTTATTTCTTATGGTGCGTTTAGTGATTGTTGAATAAAATTTTAAGCACCATATTAGAGAGACGATCAAAATAACCCAACGGCATTTTTAATATATGCAAACAATATTTTTTATACTCATTTCCGTAAGTTGTAGAAATGTAAACAAAAATTCTATGAAATTGATTTGCATTTATAGAATTTACGGAAATTCAACAACAGATATAAGTATTAATGTTAGGTTATCCATTTAGTTTCAAAAGTACCGGTCTCGCAAGCCAGTCATCTTTTAAGATCTACTAACTGAAGTGTAATGAATATAGATCGTAAAAATTTTAAAAAATCCTGTGACTATGGTCGTCATAGCTGGCCTACTGTGCACGGCATTGGCAGGAAAGAGAACTAGACTGAAAAAAAATATTTTGATTCAGCAATGAATTTCATTTCTCGCCATTCACCTACGTTAACAAGCGTTAAGAGGTCGAAGAGCCGAGAATGGTGTGCATTATAGTCTTGATGGAAGCCGATCTTTTTCGAAAATGATCCAGAACAACCTCTACCATCAATTCACGACTATGACCAACCAACTTTATTTCTTTGAATTTGAGATTATAAACTGAAAAATACGTTGTTTCAACCTGACGTTACCAAGAGCCACACAACACAACCGATTTTGATTTCATTGCATGAGAAGTTATCAGAAAGAGATATTTTCACGTATTTCGGAATCAGAGCTTTATGTGGATTTTAATCCATGCTTACTTTTGAAGCCGAATGCAAAGCATGAAATAACTGTTTAAAACAGAAATATATTAGGCCTCGCACAGTAGATAGTGTCAAGTGGTCAGATGTTGAACACTTAAACCATCTAGGTTTTGAACGGTGGCAAGAAGTAAGGAGAGCAAACCGATTGTCTCAGGCCTTACAAGCGTTTATCAGCAAACTGCCTTGTTTGAGACTGAGATCATTTAGGGAGAGATAGAACCATCAACGTTGAGATACCGTAGTAGCAGAATTTGTTTAGGGGTTTTTGGATGTAACCTAATACCCTACAAAATCGTCTAACTTTCGGAAAGTTCATTATTTGGCTCTGACCCAGAGGTATTGTCGTATTTAGTAATCAAGACCACAGTCCTTATGGCGGACATTTCGGCCTGAAAGGCGTTGTAATGGTTCGTCAGCCTTACCTAGTGACCTAAACCTGCCGACTCCAATATGATGCTGCCGCTCACAGTTTCCATAAGTCTCTTAACACCCATAATTGGTCATTACAACCCTTTAATCAGGATTACGACCTAGTTTCTCACACCAATTATGTTGTGTGTGTTAATTTTATACATGGGTGGCTAGGCTTACAGATTAAAGTCGACTCCGAACGACAGATTTTTGAGAAACTTTTCATTGTAATTTTATTTATCCGAGTTTTTGCCAGAAATCTGCTGAGAGGAAGTCGCCGTACAAATATTTTTTCACATTTTGCTTTGTTGGTCATGTCTGAGATGGGGTTTGAACCGAGTCCTCTTGCCTAATAAGCCAACACACTACCAACTAGACTAGGGCGACTTCTCAGTCTCGTACCATCTGTGAATATATGTACGGAATTGTTTATACTGATTAAATCAACACTCTTGTTACCAATTCCATCAGGACTTATGGGTGACACGGTATATTATTCGCCACATTGTTCAGTCGCCTAGAGTTGTTGTCTAGTATTAGCTGCTGAAGCCTTGCAACAAAAGCGCAGCTGGAAAAGCCTCTGATATAGGTGTAGTACGTCATGCACCCTCAATATTGATACAGACTGTTTTTTGTATAAACTTGGGCAGTTGAGTTTCAGATTGGCACCATAGCGGGGCATCAGGCAGGCGTCAATAGATCTAATAATGAGTCGTTGTAGGCCTGAGGACTTATGCCCATATTATAAATGTAAAGAATATTGGTGGTCTCTTCCATTCTGTTGAGTTTTAACTCAAGATTCGCCTCAACCTCAATGGATGAAAAGGTGGCGGCTTGTAATGTGTGATGAGAAGATCATTTCTTTGATATCCAGAGTAGTGGTTGGGAACACAGAACATACTCGTTTATAACAGTCAAGCCTGATTGTATCCATACATACACATATAATTGGTCATTACAACCCTTCAGTTAGGGTTACGACCTAGCTTCTCACACCACTCATGCTGCGTGTGTTAATTTTATGCGTGAGCGGCGGGACTTTCTGTTAAAAGTCGACTGCGAACGACTGATTAGAGAGAAACTTTTCATGGTAATGGCAGAGAATTATTGGAGATAGATGTCTGACCTGGGGTTTGAACCGTGGAGATACCGTCTAACAAGCCCATATACTAGGCTACGATGGCTTTAAAAATCATCGTTGGTAGGACCATGAAACCTTTTGAATAAAAGAGCTTCAAAGAGGTTGTATTTTGACTCCAAGAATTTTGTTTTTTCTTTGTCCTTTCTTCCTGAACTTGATTAAATTTATGGGCTTTGGTTCGTTGGTTGCAATAGGGTGTTTACACTTGCAACTTTAAAAAACCTTACAAGAAAAAGTCTAACGAGGTCAAATCGCTTAAAGCTCGGCGACCAATTCACATCACAGTTGAAAAGCGTTATTAGATGTGGTTTGTAGTGAATAACAAATTGGTCTGGATTAATTTGTGTAAACCAAAAATTTCACTGGGTTACTTTTAGTTTTTTTTTTATGAAAATCTGAATTCCGCCAAGAATGGACACAATAAGTCTGTTGAAATCTCAACGTTCTTCTCCTTCTGACCTGGTGTATTTAACCAAATTTGTATGCTTGTTTTTGTCTTGTTGCTATTGTTGTTGTTGTTATTATTATTATTGCTGTTTTATTGTTATTGTTATTTTTGTTTGTGTGATTTATTATGGTTTTTAAATGATTCTTAAATTTTTTTTGCTTCTTCATTGTGGCCAAATTCACACTTGTCTAGAGCTCTTGTATAACAACTTGTTTTTTTTTTCGCTTTCTTAGTTATCAAGGGTCCTTAACTCTATGTTGTGTTGTGTGTATACAAACAACAATAACGATAACAATAGCATTTAAGCTTAGCTTTGTATACATACGTTTGAGATACAAAAAGTGCTTCCTCATGGCTGGATGTAAGAGAAGAGGAGCAAAAAAATTTGTTTTTTTTTGTTTAATTTTATTAAAGATTTCAAGTGTGTGTGTGTTTTTGTATTTGTTCTGGCATTCATTGATCTTTTAATTTTCAATACACAAACACACACCGATTTGTTTGTATATTTCTTTAAGTAATTGGGTCTTTAACACATAAAGCAGCCTGGTCAAGTTAATAAAATAAAGTTAAGCGATGAGTTTGACAACTCCCTGCTGTGTGTGTTGTGTGAGTGTTGTATGGTAAAGCTGGTGGTGTTGTTAATGACTGTGAATATCCCTAATAATTCGATTAAAATTTTAATTTTATGCATTATTGGCAAGTGTTGTTTAATAATAAATTCAAAAATTAATTTTTTTAAAAAAATTTTAAAATTCATAGAAAAATA
Source organism: Sarcophaga subvicina (assembly GCA_936449025.2). NCBI lineage: Eukaryota > Metazoa > Arthropoda > Insecta > Diptera > Sarcophagidae > Sarcophaga > Sarcophaga subvicina. Next base: position 31,646,067 of record OW388084.2, read on the forward strand.
GACAGACAGACAGACAGACAGCCAGTTAAGCCAGTAGCTTTCGTTTTGGTTTTTGCAAATGACAAGTGTCGTTGAAAACATGTTTAAACATGCTGTTCTGTGTATAGTGGGTCGTCGCTTCAATCAACGAAAAAATAAAAAACCCCCATAAATATTCAAATAAAAAATTTTAAATTGAATCCAACAAACACCTACAAAAAGTTGAATTTTTTTTTAAATTTTTTTCAATTTTTTTTTTTTGTAGTTTAGTTTTGATGTGAAAATTCATTAATTCTCTATTGACGTTTTAAATGTCATGTCAGTTTATTTTTATTTTTTTTTCAATTGTTTTTGTTGCAATACTTTTTTCTCTTCGCACAAATAAAAAAGACTCAACTGAAATCAGTGCAAAATAAAAAAACGTTTTTATTGTCTAAAAACGTATTTCATTACAAAAAAAAAATTGCACAAAAAATCAAAAAAATAAAAAAACAAATTCTCCACAATAAAATCAAACAAAAAAGCTATTTTTCAAGTACTTTTTTTTTAAAATAAAACACTAAAAAGAAACAAAAAAAAATTAAAATAAAACACAAATCAAGGTTACATTTTCGTACTTAAAAAAAGCAAAAATTTTTAAAGCTTGTGAACCATCACATCACGTCACATCACATACAAAAATTTAAACAAATAAAAACGGAAGATTTTTTTGATTGTTTTTTCTTTCTTTTTTTTAAACTAGAACCACTGAAGCAGAAAGTTCTAAAAAGAAAGAAGAACAAGCATTTCAATTATGTCATCAGATAATGGGTGATTAAAAGCCTTTGATTTGATTTCTGAATTTAATAAAAAAGTGGAAAAAACATAGAAAAAATGGGTAAAATTTTAATAGAAAATGTTTAAACCTAACCTACCTTATTAACGCCGACTGTATGCAACCCTAAACCACTGTTATCCTTAACTAATCTCACGTGTAAGTTCATACATAACTGGTCATTACAACCCTTCAGTCAGGCTTATGTCGGGTGTGTTAATTTTTACACATGAGTGGCGGGACTTTCAGTTTAAAATCGATTCGGTAAAACAGATTTTTTTTTGAGAAACTTTTCATGGCAATTTTATTTACTCTCAGAATTTTTGCTAGAAATCTGCTGAGAGGCAGTCGCCGAAGAAATATATTTTTTTTTCATTTCGTCTGACCTGGATTTCAACTCAGGTTTCACATCTAATAAGCCAACACACTACTTACTAGAGTACGGCGACTATGGGTTGAATACATGGGTTAGGTTAGGTTAGAGGACGTGTGCTTGTCAATTAAGACAAGTACAGTACTCGGAGGCCGTATTGACCCATTGTACAACGTCCTAGTTTCTCTCACCACTTATGTTTTGTATGTTAATTTTATACATGAGTGGTGGGGCCTACAGTCTAAAATCGACTCCGAACGACACATTTGTGAGAAACTTTTCATGGCAATTTTTTTCATCTCAGAGTTTTTGCCGAAAATCTGCTGAAAGCAAGTCGCCCAAGAAATACTTTTTGTATTTTGTCTTGATGCCCGGCCTGGGGCTCGAACCCTGGCTTTACGTATAATAAGCCAACACACTGCCTACTAGACTACAGCGACTTCATGGGGCTGAATACCTACATTGACTACTACATTGTAGTCTCCTCTTATTCTCCGCCATTATGAAGAACAGTATTCTAAGTGTGTTCCGGTTCTCCATATATTCCTACTAAACCGGATTTGCCTAGCCTCTAAATAAAGTTAGTTTTGTTATCACATCTTCCTTTGTGATTGAATAATGTTTGCTGTTTGCCTCTCTCCTCGTAAGTACCGAACGATGATAGAGAAGATGCTCTATGATTTCCACTTTTTCCTCGTCATTTCAGCTGCAGAAGTCATTTGGGAGGTATTCCCAAGCTCTGCAAGTGTACTCTTAGAATCCAGTGACCAGTTGTATCTGCTATGAGGTTTCTAAATTTTTTATTAAGTTTATCCAGAGCGGATCCGATTTGTCTCTATAATTCCTTTATAAATGAGCAAAGTTTGTGCCACTCTTTTTGTTTTTGTTCCTCTGCAGAGGAATGCCAATCTCGCCTAGAAGTTCATACAAATTTGTTCTTCTGTCACTGTGTGCAAGTGTCTTAGTTTTATTGTCACCTTCAACAGCTCTAGTAACCCTTCGCAGGTAATTTCAAAGACAAAAAAAATAAGAGAAAACCAATCACAAGATTGCGCTGTTTAAGATGATGCGCTATTCAAGATGTTCAAAAAGCACTTTTAAATTTGAGACAAGGCGCATAAAGCCTGGTGGATTATCTCATTATCTCCTGTATTAAAAACAACAAAAATAATTGCAAATTAGTATACTCGGGTCCTAAAATTAATCCACAAGTGCACAATGTCCAGTCAGAAATTCTCAAAAAAGTACAAGAGACTCCCTACCCATTTTCAAGACACATTCTGTAATAGAACGATCCAAACTGAAGCGTATTAGTCTGAATATTCTACCATCTCACCTATTTTGCCAGTACACTTCCTCTCAACTTCTGATTCATGGTCGATAAACCAAAGAACTACCCCTCGGCATGTCCTACAGACATAATAAGCCAACATACTACCTACTAGACTACGGCCACCAGTGTAGCTTGATAGTCCACCTAAAGTACCACTCTGTTGCTATTTCTTTCAAGAGGACTCCAAAGAGGTACCCGATAGGATTTATGTCCGGCTATTGAGAGGTTCAGAATTATTCTGAAACCACGACTTTTCTGAACCTTCTATAGTTCCTGAATTTCAATGATTAGCAACTGTAAAGGGTCCGCCAAAAAACTTTTTTTTTTGAAAATGCTTTAAAAAAAAAGTACTGAATATTTTCTCAAATTTCTTTTTTTATTTGAAAGTACAATCCTTCCGGTTAATAATGGAAAATAATTTCATTCAAATGGCTGCCTCGGCTCGCTATGCACTAGCCTTTAAAAGCGTTCTGAAATTATTATTATTTTCAAATTCTACTTTTAACAAGTTTTTCTATAACATTTGCGATCTTTTTTTTGAAATTCAGTTTAAAAAGTGTCCCTATTATCCCTATTTCCATACGAATTTATTTCTCTTCTTAAGTAATATTGAAAATGAAATCCCTTCATATCTAAAACACATTTACAGTGCTTCACAAAAGCAGAGCAAAGAAAATTTCATGATATGCTATTTAGATATACGAAATTCTACCTATTATTTCCACCATCAAATCCATATTTAAACTGCCTCTTAAACTTGAAACGAAAGTCTTGTATACAAATATATACTCTAAGGACTCTTGACTTTAAAGTTGGGCTGTAGTATTTCGGTTATTGGGGAACTGTATTATTATTTTTCATCTTTGTTTTTCTCTCTCTTTTATGGCTGCATGCAATTTATTCTGCTTTTTTTCTTTCAAAGAACAAAATAAATAAAATATTCCGTATACTAGCACTACAACCAATACTTCAATTTCTACAATTTCTAGATGAAACGCCATATAACAGCCGAAAAGTAGCGAACTACAGCCCAACCGAATTTAGACTACAAATAGCACAATATGCCAAGAATGACTGGTCCAAATATACTAGAGATATAGCGGGTATGTATTTGCTACACAGCATTATTAACATGTTTCTTTCTCTTTTTGACTTTTCGTGAACTTTTAAGAAGCGCTTAGCAAAATTAAAGTGCCACGCCCATTTTCAAACAGATTTCTTCGACTTGTATTAAGAAAAACAGGGTCTTTACAGAGATTAGATCTTTCTTTAGATTAAAATTTAACATATAAGTTTAAAAGCCAAGTTTTTTGAAAGCAAAATGTTGTTTGTTTAAAATAAAGCTACTTTACGCCCACTTTATAAATGAAGTTGGTCGACACGTTGATTTTAAACGTGGTTTTAAAGATTTACGGATTAAATGAGTAGGAGGAGTAGAGTACCTTAAGAGATGAATAAATTTAATCAAAAGTATTTATTTTTAATTAATCAGTCAGGCAACCACGCCCACTTTATGGTAATTATATGCCGGAATTGAATTTGCTTAAGGTGCTTATGAAGAAAAAAAGAACGCCATGAAAATTAATGTTATTTTGCGGTATGAGCAAGTAGTTTAAGATAGTACGTTCAACGTTAGAGATTATTTGTAGGGTAAGGTCCTACTTAGGCTAGCGTTTCGGCCAATTGAACACACAATTAATATGCAACCCCGTGATAAAACATTCCCTATAGAGAAGCAACCCGATTCCAGAATAAATCTTGCTATTGTGGTAGCCTTGATATTGGAGAATTTCGGTAAGAATGAGAGAAAGCCATGCGATTTAAGGACTTAAGACAACCAGCAACTTGTACAGTAGTGTCTAACAGTATTATACGTGTCTTCCTAACATACTTAATAATTGGTCATTGCAGCCCTCTAGTTAGGATTACGACCAAGTTTTTCACACCAAACATTTTGTGTGTGTTAATTTTATCCACAGTCGACTCCAAACAAATTTGAGAACAGATTTGAATAACTTTTCATATCAATTCTATTTACCTTTCGAGTTTTGTCAGAGAGTACTGGGATGTAGGCGCCGTAATAGTCGTTTTGTTTGAGTTTCCTGAGCTGGGATTTGAACCACGAGCTCTAGCCTTCTAAAGCAACGCACTACCTACTAGACTACGGCAACAGACTGCTGCCAATCAAGCTGTAAAGCGAGCTGTGAATACAAAGTTTAACTGAGTCAATTGGAATACCGATGTATTGTAATATGTCGGAAATGGTGGGCTCCATAACGGTCCTGAACAGCTCACTGGCAGTGCAATTTCTGATTATTATTCCTGGGTCTTATACTCGTACAGCCGTTATATTCAAATTTTCCATAATTAACCTGAAAAATTCTCTGTGTGAGTTCAGAAAAAACTATTTACCCGACAAGCCTTGTGTCGGCCAGGGGAACACTGCAGGGGTTACACAGCATATGCGAATATATACATACATATATATACATACATATTTATGCATACATACATACATACATATGTACATAATTGGTCATTACAACCTTTTAGTCTGGACTACGACCGAATTTGGTGCACCACTAATGTTGTGTGTGTAAATTTTATACATGAGTGGCGGAATCTACAGTTTAAAGTCGACCACATATATACCATAGCCTACTTTGTCCGCCATATTGAAGAGATTGGTATAAACCCGTTATAAAGCTGGGAATGTCTTGGTATACAGCCCATAAGTTCCTAGTTGGAATTGACTAGGATCCAACTGCATAAAGCCTTTCTACCACCAGCTAAGTCCTAAGCTTCTATAGTAGGTCAAACGGCAGCCAACTGTATGCAGCAAGTAATGCTTTGAACAAAGTGATCAGGCGTTTGCACACCGTCCACCAAAAGTAGGCATAGTGCAGTAAAGATGGTTACATCATGAAGAGATGGAGCTAGTATTTGATAGCGCATTTGAATTTAATCATATCCACGGCCCTTTAGAGGTGTTATTCCTCCATAAGCGTTTGTTGGCGAGAATAATCTCCGGATTATTATCTCCAGTAGGTAATTAATTATGTTCACTTTTTTAAGTTTTCTTATGTTTATAATTCAAAATTTGTAATAGTTTGTCGCTTTGTCGCCTTAACGCCGTGTAGTTTGCATTATGTTTCTAAAACATTTAAAGTGCAATGCAATACAATATAAGCTTAAAATAATTCGGTTTTGAAAATGAAATTATTACGCACATACATATATTTTAGTCATGTACATATACATACATATACACAGACGTAAACGTTTATGTGCATGTAGAAAATGTAGATGTAAAAGTAAATTGTATAAGAGAAGTAAAAGAATGGCTGGGTAATTAATTACAACGCCAAATGAAAACTTAATTACAGCAATTACAATTACTTACTAGACAGACTGAGAGATAGACGGACAGACAGACGCATAGTCGTGTGTATATGTATAGACATATTGGATACATACACATACATATTTTACACGTTTTTATATGACATTTGTTTTTGTAATATATGCACTTGTACTACGTATACATTGTAGTGTATGTAGAGTAAATAATTCATGTTATTAAAACGGCTGGTTCTTGCGTATTTTTTATTCTATAAAAATAAAATTAAGTGTAATGTACCATGTCCAAGGCAATTCATTCAATAGATTCGTTAATAATTTTTTAAATGTTGATAAGAAAAAATGTCTCTGGTTGGCGATATATTGTTCTTGTTGTTATCGATTACAGTTGGTTTCACAAGAAAAGTTTCCCTTGAAATTAGCAGCGTACAAAAATTGAGTTTTAGTTTTAAAATAAAATTAAAAAAGAAAAGGTGGGCGTGGCATTTATCCCTTTAACAGATTCTGTTTCGGAATATGTTGTTTCGGAAATAAATTCTTCTCAACCAGGCAGTGCATGGATGCAACTACGTGCAGTCTCCAAAGCAAACATTATTCAATTAAGCTATGAATTGCTTCCTTACCCGCCATATTCTCCCTACGATGAAATCTTTTTACAAACAAAAGCATTTTAATGACCTCTGGGAATCTGTCCTTCATAAAGCATAAATAAAAATTGATCTGGCGGTGGACAAAAATGTATAGGAGGAGATTGTGTTGCAAAATAAAAGATTTTTTTATTCTAAAAATTTATTTTCATTCAATAAGCCTTTAAACTTATTGAGCAGACCTTGTACAAGCCTGAATAATGTAGGTTCGAATGCTAAAGTCCATGAAATCAATATCAACCAAAGTGTTTAGGGGTGCAAAATAAAAAAATTTTTATTCCAAAACCTGAGTTTCATTCAATAAGCCTCTGAACCCATTGAGCAGCCCTTATACAAGCCTTAATAATGTACGTTCGCATTCTAGAGAACTCGATGATTTACGGTTTTAGAACTTTGAAAATTAAAAGAAGCTTTCTAACATCGAGTACCATAAGAACAGGCAGCGCCATCTGTAAGTTCAACAAATATCTCCTTATCACTACACTCAATACAACAACCCATAAATTTTTGCAGATAATGTTGTTTCTAGGCAGTCGCCATAGTCTAGTAGGTAGTGTGTTGGCTTATTAGACGTGAGGCCACGGTTCAAACCCCAGGCTAGGCATCTCGAACAAAACGAAATGTGAAAAAAATATTTCTTGGGTGACTTCCTCTCAGCAGATTTCTGGCAAAAACTCTGAGGTAAAATTAAATTGCCATGTAAAAATTTCTTAAAAGTCTGTCCATCGGAGACGATTTTCCGTCACTCATGTATAAAATTAACACACACAACATAAGTGGTGTGAGAAGCCAGGACGTAATCCTGATTAAAGGGCTGTAATGACTAATTATGTAAATGACAATGCGACAGGATTCAGTTGCCCTTTTAATAGGAGCAGTGTTGCCTTTCATTTAATAGGCGAGAGATTTAAAAAGTTACGGACTTCAAATTACTTACAAGTCACCTTGGGAGCCATGTACTAGTGGATTCGATTTTTCGCTCAGTCATGCGTGTAGTCAAACTGTGTCTAATAATCACACTCGAAGAGAACCTGCTTAGATTGTTGCCAATAGCCATGAGAGCTATGATTCTTTTCCTCGATAGAATAAGGCAGAGCATCCTGGATATTCTACAACTAGGAGGTAGAAGTCGCCGTAGTCTAGTAGGTAGTGTGTTGGCTTATTAGACGTAAAGCCAGGGTTCGAGGCCCAGGCCAGACATCAAGACAAAATACAAAAAGTATTTCTACGGCGACTTCCTCTCAGCAGATTTCTGGGAAAAAAATCTGATGTCTCAAAAAATCTGTCGTTCGGGGTCGACTTTAAACTGTAGGTCCCACCACTCATGTATAAAATTAACACACACAACATAAGTGGTGTGAGAAACTAGGACGTTGTACAATGGGTCAATTCGACCTCCGGATACTGTACTTGTCTTAATTGACAAGTACACGTCCTCTAACCTAACCTAATCTAACTTAAGTTCAACAAGTATCTCTTTACCACTACACTCAATGCAGCAACCCATACATTTTTGCAGACAGTGTTGACCCTAGGCAGTCGCCTTGGCTTGTTAGAGTTTCAAACTCCAGGTCAGATAATTCTGCACCGAGTTTCTCTAAGCAGATATCTGGCAAAAACTCGGAGAGTGAATAAAATAGGCCACCATTCAATCCCATTCCGGCAAAACAAAATAAAAAAAAATATTTCTACGGCGACTTCTTCACTCAGCAGATTTCTGGCAAAAACTCTGAGCATAAAATAAATTTGCCATGAAAAGTTTTTTAAGAAACTTGTGGTTCTGAATCGACTTTAAACTGTGGGTTTCGCCACTCATGTAAAAAATTAACAAACACAAAATGGGTGGTGTGAGAAGCTAGGTCCTAATCCTGTCTGAAGAGTTTTAATGACCAATTCTGGTATGTATTCTGAGTTGAGAGCATTGAGTGTCGTCCACGTAAATATTGATTGTCAAAGTGATTTGTGTTTCACTGTTTTTTCGCCAATGAAATGGAATGCACGCGAGTAGCATTCCCTACTCCCGTAAATTTAATATTTTCATGTAATACTCGTAAATATCGTAGAACGTAGGGAATGCTCTTCCTGTGGAATTTAATTTTAAGCTTTTAAAATAGACGTGCGTAACATAGTTTTCATGTGTTCTTAGTCATCTGTTGATGAAATTTATTGCTTGACGTTTTAACGCTTGTCGCTTTCATTGTGTTTCCGCACAAAGAGATGCGCTGTGAATAATAATAATAAAAGTGAAGTTAAATAATTAATAAGTGTGTGTAAAAATGCATTCCATATAGAAAAATTGAATGTCAAAACGGCCACTTTTACAAAAATAAAGTCATAAATAATGGAAAAAAACAGTGTGGCAGTGGTGTGTGATGGCGATGGTGTTCACTTAATTAATTATAGTTTTGAACAAAAATTGCACTGCAAGTGAGGCATATAAAATACAAAATGTTGCCGGTATACGAGGGTACATATTTCCAATGAAGTTGTAATAAAACCTAGACGTTTAAAAAAAAGTTTTTTGAACTTTAAAAAAGAGACGAAACAAACGTAAACGTGAATATGAATATGAAATTATTGAAGAATTATTATTTATTGCGCTGCATTTGTTTGTGTTCTTTTTATTTTTTTGTGTGTTTCTTTTTCTTTTCTTTTCTCTTCTCTTTTCACTTGCATTCGATTTGGCTACCAATGATTATGCAGATTTTTCAATATCGGATAAATGCGAAGACTCGGGTCTAAGGGTTAATGGCAAAGGCAAGAAAATGCGTAAACCCCGCACCATCTACAGTTCACTGCAGTTGCAGCAATTGAATCGTCGTTTCCAGCGTACACAATACTTGGCCTTGCCGGAACGTGCCGAATTGGCAGCGAGTCTGGGCTTAACACAAACCCAGGTAAGTTGATTATTTATTTATAAAATAAAATATTAAAAAAAAACTGTTATTAAATGTTATTAGAAATCCGAAAACAATTTAAAAGGGAAATATTTTGAATAGTTTCCTACAGAAAAAAGGGTAAATTTTCGAAATTTTTTTTACATTAATTTTACATTGTCTAACGTTTGATGAATATTTATCAATTTACTTTAATTACTTTTGTATTTATTTATATATTCTTTGCATTTTCATAAACGTTAAGTAAAATTCCAGTTTGATTTTCAATAGAATTTCATATGAGTTGAAGCAAAAATTCGTAAATATTTATAACAGATTTCTGTTTTCTATAAATTCTTTGTAAAAATTCTGAAAACATTAATTAATATGCGAATTTAGAATGTTCTAATAAATCTGCAGAGTCAATTAAAAACAAACAAAGTAAATTATTTATGATTTTTATACATTTTTTACATTTTCTACATATTATGAAATATTCTAAAATATAAAATAATTCAAAGGAAATACATTTTTCTTTATAAAATAGCATTGTATTTACTATTTTCTTGTTTACATTTCACATTAATTAGTTGAAATACCGCAATTATTTGATATCGTACATTATTTACATTCTTTACATACCTTAAAATCTTCATTTAAAACTCGAGCTAAAATAAAAAAAAAATCAAATAAGTTGAAATATTTGTAATATTTTAATTATTTACATTATTTACATATTTTACATGCCATGTAATTTACTGTCATATTAAATTAACAGCATAAGTAAAGGAAATTACATTGTTTACCTGACATTTCTAAGGTTTTTACATAGTTCAAAATAAAGTTCCATAGTCTACTTCAAATAAAATTGTTTAAGTATACATTTTTTACACAACCTACATATTGAAAAGTAAAATATACAAGTTATGTTAGGTTAGGTTAGAGGACGTGTACTGGCCAATTAAGACAAGTACAGTATCCGGAGTCGAATTGACCGATCGTCGAAGAAATACTTTTTGTATTTTGTCTTGATGTCTGGCCTGGGGCTCGAACCCATATGCCAACACACTACCTATTAGACTACGGCGACTTCGACAAGTTATATACAATTGTTGACATTATTTACACAAAAGAAATTTTTCATGTACTTTAGTTGAAACTAACAAATCCTTCAATATTTTTGTAATTACATAACAATTTCTTATAGTGTTTGTATTCTTTACATGCCTTAAAATTTTCATTTGCAAAATGAAAAAGAAAACAAAAGCACAACCTTAAATGATTCTAGATATTTTTAAAATCTTAATTGTTTACATTGTTTACATTTTTTAAATGTCATATAATGTTCTCTAATGTAAATTAGCAATAAAAAGAGATACAAAGTTTGAAAAAAAGTTCCATAGTTTACATGAAATAAAATTGCTTAAGTCTACGTTATTTACACTACCTAGCCATTGGAAAGTAAAATATAAACTATTGTTGACATTCTTTACACAGCGGAAATTTCTCATGTACTTTAAATGAAACTAACAAATCCTTCAATATGTAAATAATATTATAAAAATTTAAGTTATTTACTTGCTTACATTATTTACAGACTATTAAAATCTTCATTGCATGATGAAAAAGACAATCAGTTTAATTGTTTTCATTATTTACATTCCTTTTATGTCATATAATTTTCTATTATATCAATATTATCCAGATAATTTCATTATAATTCTTTATTTTTACACAATATTTACATTGTCTACATGTACTAAAACTAACTAGGTAAATATCATTTAAATTACATACCTTATCTTAAACAAATTCAATTCTTTATGAATTTCTACATAGTTTACATAAGTAAATTTTTTACATTATTTACACTGTAAAAAATTTGTGTCTACATTGGTAGAAACTAACAAAATTTTCTATATTTGCCTAATAATTTAAAAAGATATGTTATTTAATTGCTTACATTATTTACGTTCTTTACACGTATTAAAATTTTTTTTTACGTCATAAAAAAATGGAACGATTTTAAAGTTTTGAATAATTTTATTTGTTTACATAATTTACATTATTACTTAAGCTAACTAAGTAATCATCCATAATTTCAATGCCACCGAGATAAATACAAAAAAACTACATTGTTTACATTATAATTTTTCAAGTTTTACGCAATTTAAACCAATTTTTTTAACAGTTTCATGTAGACAAGTTCTGAAAGTACATTATTTACATTATTTATGTATTACATTTATTTGATAGTAAGATAAGTAAAATATTTTTATATGTTTACATTATTTACACATAATTACGTTTTTATATACATGACTTTAAACCATCAGATTTTCTAATATTTACAATATTTACAACATTTACTATAGGATAACGTTTAATTTCAAAAGAGTAAACCTTTTTTATATTATTTAATTAATTACTATACATTTACATTTTTACACTATGTCAAATATGTCATATTTTATACAATGTCAAATATGTCATATTTTATACAATGTCAAATATGTCATATTTTACGCAATGTTAAATATGTCGTACTTTACGCAATGTCAAATATGTAGTACTTTACGCAATGTCAACCATGTCATATTTTACACAATGTCAAATATGTCATATTTTATACAAAGTCAAATATGTCATACTTTACACAATGTCAAATATGAAAATGTATTAAGTTTTTGATGTATTAAATAGCTAAGGTTAATTTGTTATTGAGTAGGTCATCTACATCAAACTTACATCAAATCATCATCATCTTACATCAAACCAGCAAATCAAATATTAAAATCTTTTTGAAATTAAAAAAAACTTAATTGTACAGCATAATATATTCAAAGGAAAATTTTCTACATTGTTTACATTATTTACACAACATTAATTAATATTTTTACATTACGTAAAAAGTTACATTTAAGCATTTTTACATCTCGTAACAAATTATTCTGTGTACTCTTTAGACCTTAAAACAAAATTTGCTTACAACGTAATAAATGCAAACATATATTTCCATTGTTTACGTTATTTACATGACATTATTTACATTTTAATCAGAACTATTCTAATATTTTTTTAACTTTTAAAGAGTATTAAAAATATTGTGTTATTGATCCCAAACAATAACATTTTTATTATTTACATTATTTACACGCGAATAAAATAATAATAATTCTTTAAAAATAAAGTTTTCTTTATTTTCAAACTCGTTAAATAATTGTTAAAAAAGTTTTCCTTATTATTTAAACAAGTTCTGGGATTGTTTACACTGACTTATTAAATTTTTTACATCCCTTTCGAATCTCTAAACATACAAAAATTTCTTCTATTGTTAGGTTGTCTCTGTTGTCTACGTTATTTACATTATTTACATGGCTTAATTTACATTTTTTACATCCTGTAGAATAATAAAAAAAATTCTGAAAAATAATATTTTCTCCACTTTTTTCCTCCAATTTTTTTTCTTGATTCGTGACAACAACAAAAACAATGTTTGGTGTAGTGTTGGGGGATTGTAACAGGCACGTTATGAAGTTTCCTTTTGTTTATTAATTTATCTTAAATCAGTACAACAATTTTGGGGGAAACACAACAAATTTATTGTTTAAATACCCTTAGCAGGAGCTGATAGAAGGGGGGGGGTTTGTTTAGTAGTTTTTCCATTTATTGTTCAGAACAAGGCCAATGCAAAACCTAGTCAAGGACTTTTACTACTATTTACACACACACAGTGAGTGTAAAATGTTGTTGGGTTTGAATTGTTTGTTGTTTTTTGATAAATAAACGGATAAAGAACATTAACATTTAACTTCATTTAAGTTAAGAGCCACATAAATTTGGTTAAATTTGTTTATTGATTTTGTTCAAAGAACTTACACCGTTTCCAAGAGGTAAACAATTCAAAATATTCGAGAGAAATTTGATATCATGGCAAAAGATTACCTAAAGAGTGATCTGTACATGTAAGTGAGCGATGAACTAGAGGTATACGGCCGTAGACAATGACGTATGTTCACTGAATGGACTCTGGAACAGTTGGCAACCGTTCCTAATTTTCATGAAAAAATTTTCTTCCGCGATGAGGTCCATTTCAGGATGAATGAGTACATGAACTCACAAAATTGTCGAATTTGGAACGTTACGAACACACATGAGATCCAAGAGCGTACTATACATACATAATTGGTCATTACAACCCTTCAGTCAGGATTACTATCTAGTTTCTCACACCACATATGTTGTGTGTGTTAATTTTTATACATGAGTGGCGGGACCTACAGTTTTTAAAGTCGACTCCGAACGACAGATTTTTGAGAATCTTTTCATGGCAATTTTTATTTACTCTCAGAGTTTTTGCCACAAATCTGCCGAGAGGAAGTTGCCGAAGAAATACTTTTTGTATTTTTTTTTATGTCTGGCCTGGGGCTCGAACCCTTGCTTAATGTCTAACAAGCCAACACACTACCTACTAGACTACGGCGACTACATAGAGAGCGTACTATGCATACCGAAAAAGTCAGAAAGATAAGTTGACGGCGTCATCGGTCCATATTTCTTTCAAAACAACGTTGGCGAGTCGTTACTGTCTACTGCGAGCACAATAGTTCATTTATTACCAGCTTGATTTGGCCTTAATAATCTGGATACTAACGGTGTATGGCTTTAACGGAATGGTACTAAATGTAACTCAGCTCGTGCCACATTGGATATCTTGCATGAGCGATTTAAAGTTTTTTTTGTAATGAAATTGTCCTCTCACGTGGAGATAATGGCCACCATGGTCATTATATGACTACTGACATATTGGGCAGTATGGGTACCACAGTGGAAAACCCCATAGCCACGTTTATGCTAGAACAGAGGATCTGGTTGGTAGAAAAGACGTTTAGTTGGCTGGCTTTTAATCCAAAGAGGACGAAACAATTCATATTTTGCTCTTTACTTGACTTTTATTAAGGAGCTCTCTAGGACTTTGCTTATGACATGGCATCGTCTGCCACTCGGAGGAGGAAAAAGTGCCCGTGTGATACCTAATATGCCACTACTTAGCACTCGTGTGGCAGAATACTGAGGATAACATTCTTGACATCTCCTACGGAACTGTCACTGCATAGGCTTTCAAGGTTTTCTGCGGTTATTTTTGCGCCTTTTTTTTATTAACGTTGCAGCGCCTAGTTCTTACAACACCGTTCGTCTCTAGATATTCTTTCATCTGTTTTGGCTTTTCAATTCTTAAAAAAAGATTTTTTTGCATTCCATTCATGTGACTTTAACGGTTTTTTCCTATAACATTAGATGCCGCATTAGTTGAGATCATGAGGTCCGCATTGCTGCTAATGTCGCGTTGTTAAAGGACTGGGCTTGTGAAGTCACCATAGTCTAGTAGGTAGTGTGTTGGCTAATTAGACATGAGGTCACGGTAAAAACCCCAGGTCAGGCTTTTCCAACAAAACGAAGCATGAAAAAACAGTTTCAGAGGCGACTTCCTCTCAGCAGATATCTGCCAATACTCCCTGAGAGTAAATAAAATTGCCATTAAAAGTTTCTCAAAAAAATCTGTCGTTCGGAGTCGACTTTAAACTGTAGGTCGGCACTCATATATAAAATTGACCCACACAACATATGTGGCGTGAGAAGCTATGTCGTAATTCTGACTAAAGGACTGTAATGACCAATTATCGATGTATGTATGTATGAAGAACTAATATTTTATTAAGAGGATAGTAATTTGAACTCGGATTTTTTAATCGAGCTCTCAATACAGCAGTTGATGCATTGTTTTAAAAATTATGGTTTCTAACCCTGGTTTGTAACCCTAGAATTCTAGAACTTGACAAAAATAACATTAATAAAAATGAGGGGTAAACGCCTTGTGATAGAGCTAAGTTCAGATTAAAGCTCTATTGGGATGAATAATATTTTTAATTAACTTTCATTGCCATGCTGGAAATCGGTTCAGATTAAATTAAATTCTGATTCGGAACAATACTCTCTGATGTAGGCTACCTAAAAATCAGTGCTGACCAATTACAACTGCTTTAATACTTTTATATTTTATTTGTTTGTATTTATTTTTTATTTTTCAATTTTTTCTTTCAACCTTTTCACATCAAATCACCCATTTTGATAGAGAATTTATTGATGGTGGGCGTATATATCCTAATTGAATTAGTGCAGTTGCTGTATAGTGGTTTATATGCCACATGCACATGTGGCACATGTTGCCCATAAACAAAATCGCGTAGAGCATATATGTAGCATGGGTTTGCGTGCAGTTTGTGGCCCTCCATCCATATGGTATCAATGCCAGTCAGCCAGTCAGACAGCCAGCCTCGCTTTAATTTTTCTTTTAAACTTGAAACACAGTTGTAAGACAGAAAACAAAAAATTCTTTTTTTTTTCTCAAAAATATGGGTGGGTGTTGAATTTTAAACAGGTTTTTAAAAGAAGAAAAACAAAAAAAAATCATGAATAATTTGCATAAGAAAATGAAATTTGACTAATTTTTTTTTGTTGAGTGTAAAGCATGAGGAGTTACTGGTTTCGATATGAATTTAAATAAATTTTTTTAAATTAAATTGAGTTTAAAATTTTTAAATTTTTCTTTAAATGATTAACTGACTATGGCTGACATAGAGCTTACAATTTCCGATATGCATTACAAGGTATATGTGTCCTCATTGGCTCAGTTAAAATGGGTATGTTCCGGTGATTATATGAGCAGCCTTAACTTCATTAGCAGCATGATGTATGATTCGTTCTAGTAGGCTCTGCTAGAATGGTAATGTAAAAGAAAAGAGGCTGCTTGTGTCGCTCTATAGAGGTTCTTACAGATCAATGTCCTATTAGAAGGCATGTTGATGGACTTAACATTTTCTTGAATGACCTCTACAGAAGACTGTGTGGTATCTGTAGATGAGGGCACGTTTTTTTCACTCCTTGTGCCACTCTATCTTTGAGTTTATCTTTGACTGAAGTATCTAAAATATATTAGGTTAGGTTAGGATAGCGGATAGCTTGTCGTTCACAGGCAAGTTCACTCGTAACAGATATGGCCCATTGTGTTACCAAGTTTACCTCACACTGTATGTGTATATCCGAGCTAAGGATGAGATTTGTCAGTTCATTCTGTCACCCAAAAACTGATGTCGTCTGTCTTAAAGTGCAGGGCTCTTGCATAAAAGGTGTTGTACCAATTCCGTGTCTTCTACATCATAACAGCTTCTACAGTAATCCTGGCGGAGCAGACCGAGCCTATCAGCGAAATAGCCAATAGCGTAGTACCCCGCTAGAATTCCTGTTAGAATTCAAACCGTTCTCTTGTCGAACTCAAGTATTTCCCCGGTTCTCCAAGTGTCTACTGCTGAATACAGCTGTGGTGAAATTCGGCAGCTAGGTATGTTGGACTATCTACGGTTTATTGAATTCCATGCTCTTTCTTCCAATTTGGAAAAGTATTCTTGTAGGGGCGCATATATCCTATATCTATCGTCTCCTTCTCAGACATTACCCTTACCTTTCGTGACAGTTCATCAACACTTTTAGATTCCCTCTACAACACAGTGGCATAGAATCCAGCATATGCATCTGGCACTAGTTTATACTGTCTAATCTGCCCAGTCTTATTACGGTTATTCTCATGAATGTAGTGTTTAATGCTTGGTTTTCTGCTCTTCCATATTCTATCCTTCCAGCAGAGGCTTATCGAAAAAATTCCTGCCATAACAAAGGCAGCAGTAGCTGATAATATAGGACTACATAGGACTGCTTTACACGTAATATCCATTCCTTTGCCTTCACTCTGTATCCTCAGTATATGCAGCCGTAGAAAATAAAACTGTTAGTAGACCCTAATGAATCCTTTGCAATTATCCTTTTAGGAGGGTTTAAGGGCGTATTAATTGTGTACATCTATCTGTAGTAGTTTGAAGTTTCTTAAACCGTAGGATAGGTTAAGTAAGGTGGCAGACCCTCTCGAAAGAAAGGGTCCCACTTCGGCCAGCATTAATTAATTCTTCCCATAATTTCCCTATAAGTGTTTTCAGTATTATTTTCCCAGTACCATTTTCTAATTGTTTTAACGCAATTTTCAAATTATTTAAAAAAAAATTTTTTTTTTTTTTTAAATTCAATTTTGACCATTATTTTCGCTCCAAATTTTTTCGTTTTTTTTCCTGCCATAAACACCTTTAATCTTACAAGGCATTTCCAATTTTTTTTATCAGTTTTTTGTTTTTGTTTTTATTTTTTTAATTCTATTTACATTTGCATGTTCAAATTAACGCCTAAGGAGTTGACGTTGAAAACAAAAAAAAAAATAAAAAAACGCGAATAAAAACTGGCGATATTGCAAGCAAGTTTTATAGTCTAGTAAATATGAAAAACCCGCATTCGAATACAACAACAACAACAACAACAATAACAACAAGAACGATTTCGCAAAACTAAGCTGGCAGCTGTCAATCTATACACCGCACAAACGAAACAACTTTTTAAATAAATTTACCTCGTTTCGATTTTTTGCTTTGCTGAGACAGGCGGGACACTGAGAAAAAAAGTTTCTCTTCTTTTTTATTAGAAACTTTCAAAATCCTTAATTATTTTCGTCACCCCACAAATAATAGTCCAATAGTGTCAAATCGCAGCTCCGCGGTGGCCAAACGACATCAGCTCTGCGGCTGATAATACGATCTTCAAAAACAGGGCGCAAAACATCGAGTGTGGCACGTAGCGCCGTCCTGTTGAATCCAAATGTTGCCAATATCCTCCTCTTCAATTTTTGTGAACAAAAATTCGTTCAACATGGCCCGATAACGATCGCCATTGACTATAACGGCCACTCCTTGCTCATTTTCGAAGAAAAATGGCCCAATTATGCCTCTGGACCAAAACCCGCACCAAACAATGACTCGTTTTTGGGCTTTTCAACGTATGCGTGCGGGTTTTCTGTGTCCCAAATGCGAAAATTTTGCTTGTTTACATACCCGCCAAGATCAAAATGAGCTTCATCTGAAAAGATGATTTTTTTTGCCAAAATCGGCATCTTCTGGTGTAGGCTACTGCATGGCCAGCCGAGGCAGCCATTTTAATGAAATTATTTTCCATTATTAACCGGAAGGATTGTACTTTCAAATAAAAAAGAAATTTGAGAAAATATTCGGTACTTTTTTAAAGCATTTAAAAAAAAAAAGTTATTTGGCGGACCCTTTACATGAGTGCCAGGGACCTACAGTTTAAAGTCGTCTGCCAACCACAGATTTTTTCGAGAAATTTTTCATGGCAATTTTATTTGCTCCCAGAATTTTTGCCAAAAATCTGTTGAGAGAGAGTGGCCGCTAAAATATTTTTCATGTTTCGTTTTGAACCGTGACCTCACATTTAATATGCCAATACACTACCTACTAGACTACGACGTCTACAAATATAAAAAACAAAACAACAAATTAGAAACAATTTTACACCATTTCCTATGCAAATATTAAAGCTGGTGTAATGGTATTATTTGTGGTGTTTTCATACACAATGAAATATCATAAATTCGATTTTTTATGTGAGTCCCAGGAGTAAGTGGCATTCCAAAGTACCATGAAATTAATAAATCCACTTAAGACTAGCTCAACATTTTGTGTGAACATTATTGTCCTCAATTTAGATTCACTGAACTGCAGAAAAGCCATAGAAGTCACCGTAGAAGTCACCGTAGTCTAGTGGGTAATGTGTCGGCTTATCAGACGTGAGACTATGGTGCGAAACCCTGCCAGAACATCTCCAACAAAACGAAATATGAGGGAAAATATTTCTTTCGGCGGCTTCCTTTCAGCAAATTTCTGGTGAAAACCCATGAAAAGTTTCTCAAAAAAAACCTGTCATTCGGAATCGACTTTAAACTCTGGCTCCCACCACTCATGTATAAAATTAATACACACAACATAACGGTTCGTAATCCAGACTAAAGGGTTGTAATGACCAATTATGTATGGAGGCATGTATGTAACAAGTAGTGAAGACTAGAACCATGAAAATGTGATTCATGAAAAGGCATCATGACCTAACCGATCGAGTCACTGCAGCCTCCTAGATAGAGATTTAGATTGTGATCAAGAACTTTGCAACGAGTCTGGGTAAAAGAAGTAAACGAAGCTACATACCCTTTTATGTGAGGAACCACTCCGGTTGGTTTCTAGGAACAATCTGTCTGAAATAAGGGGGGTGTTAAATTGTAGGTCCCCCGCCATTCTTGTATACAACATAAGCAGTGTGAGAAGCTAGGTTGTAATTCTGATTGAAGGCTTGTAATGACCAATTATGTTCGTAAACACGTATGTGAACTGCAGAAAACAAATTAAAAAATGGCATCTTGCCTAGTTGCATGGAGTAAAGCCAGACACCAAATTTCCATACTTATTTCCAAGTGCCCGCTACGGTTCCTGATGGGTACTTAACACAGCTTTGCAGCATTTTCAACCTCAACAAAGCTATTCCTAACAGAACTACTGTCTAGAGGCCGTCTAGGCGTGATAGAACATGTCGTATTGCTTCTCGATCTCCTAGGCAAGCAGCTAAACAGCTTCATGTGTGCCTAGTTGATATCGGACGACTGGAAAATCTTCCCTTATGCCGGGAAATAAAGCTGCTCCAACATCACAGACATTTCAAGGCCGTTTTGACGGCCCTGATATTTACCGCATTTCGTAAAAATTATAGCATCTGCCATTAACACCTCTATGTGTAGGGTGTTGCAAAATTACACCGTTTCAAAAAATTTTTTTTTTCAAAACATTTTTTTTTCTAAAGGGTGTTTTTTTTATAGAGGTATAGAACTTTAAGTTGGCATTACTTTTCAAGATGGCGACCGATTTAACAGCTGTCAAGTGATTTATTCTCAGTTTGGTTTGGCAATTCATCATGAATAGACTCACGCCTGAACAACGTGCAAGATTTGAAGCCAAACGATCATCAAGTAAGGCGTAGATTCGTCGAATGGGCCCAAAACGAGATTACCGTTGTTCCCGATTTTCATAAGCAAATTTTGTTTAGCGATGAAGCGCACTTCTGGTTGAATGGCTACGTCAAAAAACAAAACTGCCGCATTTGGAGTGAATGTAATCCTCAAGTGTATGTGGAAACTGACTGTTTGGTGCGCTTTATGGGCTGGTGGAATCATTGGTCCGTACTTTTTCAAAAACGATGGTGGCCAGAACGTTACAGTCAATGGTGATCGGTATAGAGCCATGATTACTAACTTTTTCATTCCTGAATTGAATAACCATGATGTCCAGGAGATGTGGTTTCAACAAGACGGCGCAACATGTCACACAGCTCGTGCCACAATAGATTTATTGAAAGACACGTTCGGTGACCGCCTAATTTCACGTTTTGGACCTGTGAATTGGCCTCCAAGATGTTGTGATTTAACACAGCTAGACTACTTTCTGTGGGGCTATGTAAAGTCATTGGTCTATGCGGTAAAGCCACAAACGCTTGACCATTTGGAAGACAACATTCGCCGTATTATTGCCGATAATGGAAAAATGGATGTTGGAAAAAGTCATCGAAAATTGGACGTCCAGATTGGACTACATCCGCGCCAGCCGTGGCGGTCATATGCCAGAAATCATATTTAAAATGTAATGTCACAAGATTATCTTTCGGATAAATAAAATGCATGTCAATCGAATAATCCATCGTTGTTTTATTGCAACTTAAAGTTCTATACCTCTATAAAAAACACCCTTTATATTTCTTTAAGAAAAACATTTTTTTAAATTCTTCTTCTGATAAAATTATTCTGCGTGTATCTTTTTTGTTTGGTTTGGTATTGCAAAATCCGAAAACAATATATGGTAACGAGACTAGACAAGTTGTGGCAAACAAAAAGAAGGAGTTGAAAACGAGCCAAAAAAAAAATAAAAAAAAACAGAAACGACAGTGGTTTTTATGAATCTCTTGGCTTAACATGGTTAAACGCAATGCAAATATACAGAGAATGTTAAAGAAAAACCAAGGAAAATAAAAGTTTTCCTTAAAAAAAGGAGACACGCCCACTCAGTTTGCAAATCAACTTTATTAGACAAGACACATTATTTTCCAACGAAGTAAAGGCTAAAGAGCAAATACAACAACAAAAAATAAAAGTTAAGAAATCAATAAAGAAGTAAAGAAAACCAGAAAGTCAGTTAAAGAAGTTGTTGAAGACACAACGCTAAATAAGCCATAAATTAAATAGAACACCCAAAAAGGTCTTCAAGTTAAGGAACATAAAAACAAAGACGACGGACATATGGACTCCATAAAGAAAAAACAAAACAAATAGAGTGTCATAAATGTAAACATAAAACCAGGGAAGTCCTTTAAACCATAAACATGAACTATTTACACACACAAAAAAAAACTTGGTATCATTGTGACTAACCTCCTCCCTTTTTAACCCCGAAAACAATTAAAACAGAAACGAGTGTTAATTAAACAAGTGAATGAACTGAACTGAATTGAACAGAACAGAACTGCATACATGTGTACATATGTATGTATGTCGTTACCCCTTTTTTATTAAATTTTCTAAAAATAATTCGGGCCACCAAAAATACTACACAGACAATTTTTTTTTTATTAATTTTGTATGTTTAAGGGTGTAACTGTTTGTTAATAATCGTACATAAAAAAATATTATCCGTTATCTCTCGTAAAATATAAAATTAACGGTGTATGATGACCATCTTCATCAACATCATCATGATCGCGACACCAGGCCCGAGTGGTGACCAGTGGCGTTAATACAACGTCATCTCCTTCTGTTTTTTTCTTTAAAATTTTTTTTATTTTTATTTTGGTCTCTTTTGGCCAGACACAACAAAATTTATTGAGGTTAATGTTTCATATCACAAAACAACAACAAAAACAACAACAACAAACAAAATAAGCTGCAAGTTTTAACCTCGCTTGCTACCCTTCAACACCACTTCCATGGCCTGAGACACATAAAAAGGGTCAGTTTAGTTCGCTTCAGTTCAGTTCAGTTTACAATCGATTTTTCTTGTATTTGTAAACGAGTAAGAACAGTTTCAGTTTACTTAAGGGCCAGTAATTAAAACCGCCTTCTTCATTGTCCGTTTCACAAAAAACTAAAGACAACAACAACAAAAACAACAACAACACATAAAAAATTACATTTAAGAAAAATGAAAAGCGGAAGTTGTTTATTGATTGTTTTTCTTATATTTGTTGTTTATTTTTAGCAGTCAGAGTCAGAGTCAGAGTCAGTTTAAGAAAACAAAAAATATTTCAAATAAATTACACCATTTCCCAACGGACAAAGAACTTTATTAAACAATTGGGTGTCATTAAACGTTCGTAGATTCAGTTGGACACTTGCATATGACTGATGATTGCAGGGAATCTCAGGCGTACAGACATCAATCTCCATATAAAAAGTGGGCCCTTTAGAAGTTTAAATTTAAAAATGCAATGAAACAAAAGCGGTTTAAAATTTTGCGAAATTGATTTTCTTGTTGTGAAGTACAATTTTTCCACTTTGAAATGGAATATTATTGCATTAATATGGCTGCCGCGGCTGGCCTCCTAGTATCTCATTCGATCGAACCAATTTTCGAGCACTTTTTCGAGTGTATGGTGTCGCATCTCGGATGCTCAATTGTCTCTGGTTTGTTGTCGGCATAACACATTCCTTTAACGGCACCCCACAGAAAATAGTCCAACGGTGTCAAATCGCAGCTTCTTGGCGGCCAATTGACATCACCATTTCGGCTAATTTATAAAGTCGCCGTAGTCTAATAGGTAGTGTGTTGGCTTATTAGACGTAAAGCCCGGGTTCATATCACAGGTTAGGCATCAAAACGAAATATAAAAAAAATGTTTCTTCGGCGATTTCCTCTCAGCAGATGGTAAAAACTATGAAAGTAAATAAAATTTGCCATGAAACAGTTTCTCAAAAATCTGTCGTTCGGAGTCGACGTTAAACTGTAGGTTCCGCCACTCACATATAAAATTAACGCACGCAACATGAGTGGTGTGAGAAGCTAGGCCGTAATTCTGACGGAAGGGTTGTAATGGCCAATTATGTATGTATGTACGTATGTATTTCGGCTAATTAAACGGACATCAAACGTTTGACGCAATAAATCCATTCCGGCATGAAATGTGTTGCAAGTTGCACAATCCTGTTGAAACCAAACATCGTTCACATCAATACCAATAAGAGCGGATACAAAAAAATCGGTTATCTTAGTGCGATAGGTTTCTGTATTGACCGTAATGGTTGCGCCGTCCTCATTTTCAAAGAAATATAGGTCAATGATGGCTTCGCTCCACATGCCGCACCAAACTGTCGTTCGTAATGGGTGCATTGACATCTGTAAGACTAGGTTTGGATTTTCTGTGCCCAAAATACGGCAATTTTGCTTATTAACGTACCCACCAAGATGAAAGTGAGCTTCATCGAAAAAGATGATTTTTTTTTGTGCAAAATCGACTTCATAGAGCAGTTTCTGACACAGCTTTTAAGTTATACTGCCGATCTATATACATACATACATACATACATATTTGGCCATTACAACCTTTCAGTCAGGATTACGGCCTAGCTTCTCACACCACTCATGTTGTGTGTGTTAATTTTATCCGTGAGTAGCGGGAGCAACAGCTTTAAAGTCGACTCCGAACCAGAGGTCAACAATGAGTATTCAAAACGATGAGTAGATTCGAATCATACTTATAATTTCTGATACTTATATGCATTCATACTTATTTTAATGTCATACTCATACTACTCATACTCATACTACTCGTGGTACTCATACTTAACAATACGCATGATGTTATTGATTTCGACTCTCCATGACTCATCGAATCATTTATGAGTATTATAAGTATTTTTCTAAATTTATGAATCTGAATGAGTAGGCGTATGAATGAAACATAGTTCGAATGTTATGAGTTTGATGTCAACGTTGTACTCATACTCATTGCACCTTGTACTTATAAATCAATGTTGTACTGAGTACGAATGAATCAGAGTAGTTGAATTTCAATACTGTTGACTCACTCATACTCAAAATTTCATGAGTATTTATGAGTAGGGAAAAAGCGATTCATTGCTGATCTCTGCCCCGAACGACAGATTTTTAGGAAGCTTTTCATGGCAATTTTATTTTAACTCTCAGGAGTTTTGCCAGAAATCTGCTGAGAAGTCGACGAAGAAATATTTTTTCATATTTCGTTTTGATGTCTGACCTGTGGCTTGAACCGTGGACTTACATCTAATAAGCCAACACACTAACTACTAGACTACGGCGACTACATCTATATATCACTAAGAAAATAAAATTAACATTCTAGGCTGCATATAAAAATATTATAAAAGGTCATAAGCAAAGCAATCTGCATTTACTGTATAAAATAAAAAAAAAGCGAACAAACTAAACACTTTCATTAAGAGAGGCTATCCATCCCATCGTTTATTGATAGCGTGCTTTGAAAACCAGGCCCTACATATTCAATTAAATCTGTAACAGCATTTAGATTTTGTTGTTGTTGTTGTTGTTGTAATTTTGTTGTTGTAACATGACTATAATTATGAGAACAAAGTTGTTTCATTGTTAATCTATGATTAAAATTGACATTTCAGTGTTTGACAGTGTGATTTTGAAGTTTTCTAAACTTGATTTCAAACGTTTTTTTCTCATTTTCATTTTCAATTTTTCTTTACTTTGTTTGTATGATAAAAATCCTACATGCATATGCATGAGTTGAAGCTTAGAAAAAATATTGAAAAAAAAAATTGTTTTCTTGCCAATGTCACACCCGTACTTTTCAAGTCAACTTTTGTAAAAATATTGCGGCGACTGCTTAAAAATCTTTAAGCCATGCAGGCAGGCATGCAGGCAGGCAGGCAAACAGACAGACAGACGGACGTGTACACTCATCAAAAATCAGCAACACATTTTGCAATTGCATGTCACATTAACGTCTTAACAGCTGTATGAAATGCAATAAAAACAAACGAAAAAAAAAAACGAATATCAAACGCTTACTAATGAAACTGCAACAACAACAACAACAGCAATAGAGAACAGCAATAACGAGAGGAAAGAAAAACTTGGCAAATATTAAAGCCATGCTGAAGCTGATTAAATGTTTGACTAACTCGGTCTTGGCAAAAACAAGACAACGAACGCGACCACCGCTTAAGAACCAACAAAATAGTCTTAAACAACAGCATCAGCTTCATAAATTGATAGAACATGCATTCATGCATGCTGGCATTGCATGACATGCATGCAACGGATTTTATTTCTTTTATTCGTTTTTATTTGATAGAAAAAAAACCGAAAAAAACCAACACTTTCGTAATATGCCCTCAAGCTAGATTTGAAAAAATTTAATTTTTTTTCTCAAATAAAATGAATAGAGCGGCAGCAGCATTTTCTATTAAGTTAGGCTTAGTCAGTCAGTGTACGTACGAGTATGCATGGTGGTGGTTAAAAAAAGAATAAAGTGAGGAACGAGTAGTTCGTTTCAGTCAAATATGAAAAGATGAATGAATAGATGAATGGATTGTTGTTCGTTGGCTGTTCAGATTCATGATTAAATTGAGTGTGTTTGAGTGTTTTAGCCAAATAGAGAGACGCAGGACAGACGGATGTTATTAACAAAAATTGATAATTTTTTTTCTTCTAATTTTTACCGGTAATGAGGAGGGAAATGGTGTTTAGTTGAAAGAGAAAAATATTAAACTTGGTTTTCAAAATCATAATTTCTAAACAAAATTACAAATATATGCAAAAAATCTGAGTATAAATTAATAGTAAATAGAAAATAAATATTAAATTAATCGATAATAAAAAATTAACTCTAGAGAGTTTACACTCTGTTTACACTGAAAGTATTCCAGAAGCAAACTGTTAGAGTAGACTTATATGGTAAGTAGGGTCACATATGTAGTCCTTGGTTTTCCATTGGATATGGAGACCTATTTAGGAATGCTACAACATACTTATTGGATATGTTGGACTGTTATCGACTAAAACCATCTACTTCGTCAGCACCTTATTTAATAGTTCGCGCGGTGGTTGCTCTTTTGTTAGGCCCTACTTCAAAAAGAGAACACATTTATGCAGGAAAATCGAAATTTTATTCGTAATAATCTAAACTACAGCCTTCTTGTTGCCCCAGAATCGAACAGTGATCTACAATAGCTGATTCATCCAACTTTAAGTTACATACATACATACATAATTGGTCATTACAAACCATCTGTCAGGATTACGACCTAGCTCCTTACACCACATAAAGGGTGTTTTTTATAGAGGTATAGTACTTTAAGTTGGCATTACTTTTCAAGATGGCGACCGATTTAACAGCTGTCAAGTGATTTATTCTCAGTTTGGTTTGGCAATTCATCATGAATAGACTCACGCCTGAACAACGCTTGCAAATAGTGCAATTTTATTTCGAAAATAATGGTTCTGTGCGGAAAACGTATCGCGCACTACGTCCATTTTATCGTCGACAAAATCGTCCATCAGAGCAGTTAATTCGATTAACCATGGAACGTTTTCGCACCACATTTACTCTTATTGATAACTCGCATACCCAGAGACGCTGTACGGTGCGTACAGAAGAAGCTATTGCTGCTGTAGAGCGTAGCATTGAGTCCATCCGCCATCGAGCACAGGAATTGGATCTGTGTCCATCCACTTTATGGAAGATTTTGCGGAAGGATCTTAGTTTGCGTGCTTACAAAATCCAACTCGTGTAAGAATTGAAGCCAAACGATCATCAAGTAAGGCGTAGATTCGTCGAATGGGCCCAAAACGAGATTACCGTTGTTCCCGATTTTCATAAGCGAATTTTGTTTAGCGATGAAGTGCACTTCTGGTTGAATGGCTACGTCAACAAACAAAACTGCCGCATTTGGAGTGAAGGTAATCCTCAAGTGTATGTGGAAACACAGTTGCATCCAGAAAAACTGACTGTTTGGTGCGCTTTATGGGCTGGTGGAATCATTGGTCCGTACTTTTTCAAAAACGATGGTGGCCAGAACGTTACAGTCAATGGTGATCGGTATAGAGCCATGATTACTAATTTTTTCATTCCTGAATTGAATAACCATGATGTCCAGGAGATGTGGTTTCAACAAGACGGCGCAACATGTCACACAGCTCGTGCCACAATAGATTTATTGAAAGACACGTTTGGTGACCGCCTAATTTCACATTTTGGACCTGTGAATTGGCCTCCAAGATCTTGTGATTTAACACCGCTAGACTACTTTCTGTGCGGCTATGTAAAGTCATTGGTCTATGCGGTAAAGCCACAAACGCTTGACCATTTGGAAGACAACATTCGCCGTATTATTGCCGATATACGGCCACAAATGTTCGAAAAATACATCGAAAATTGGACGTCCAGATTGGACTACATCCGCGACAGCCGTGGCGGTCATATGCCAGAAATCATATTTAAAATGTAATGCCACAAGATTATCTTTCGGATAAATAAAATTCATGTCAATCGAATAATCCATCGTTGTTTTATTGCAACTTAAAGTTCTATACCTCTATAAAAAACACCCTTTATATTGTGTAAATAAATTTTATACATGAGTGGCTTTTTTTTGATAAGCTTTTTCATTGCAATTTTATTTACTCTCAAGAGTTTTTGCCAGAAATCTGCTCAGAAGAAGTTGCCGAAGAAATATTTTGTTGTAGTTGTCCGACCTGAAGTTTGAACCGTGGCCTCACATCTAAAAAACCAACGCACTACCTACTAGACTACAGCGATTACTTTATTGTAGTGTATTTCAAATAGAAGTCGGTGCTAAATAATTAGAGAGAATACGGAAATAGTATTCGGATTTTTAGAGTTAATCAGATGGGCTTAGAGGCTCTGTATGTTTTAGTGAGGCAGTGAGACTTTCTCTTTTTTTCTCTGTCTTGGGTGCACATATTTACTTACCTAATTGCTCATTACAACTCTTTAGTCAGGACTACAACCCGGCTTCTCACACCACCCATGTTGTGGGTGTTAATAAACCTTTAGTTTAACGTCGACTTTGAAAGACTCATAGAAATTTTATTTGCTCTCTTATTGTAGTACCAGTCGATCTCCGCGAGGAAGTTTTCGCCTATTTTTTTTGACAAATTTCTGTTGGTACGCGTAAACACGGTCTTTAACATAGCCTAACAAATAGAAGTCTAATGATGTTAAATCGCATAAGCTTGATGGTGAATTGACGTCGTCAAAATGTTAAATAACTCTTTTTGTAAATTTCTCAAGCAATAAAGCCGAATTGTTGCTCATGGCACAAGTAGGTTAAAACCGTACATACCGTCCAATTCATCAAATCAGGGGAAAAAAGTCGATTATCATACTGCATACACACATAAGACTTTGTATGTATGTAACGGTTCTTTCACGGTCATTTTCGAAATGAAACGTTAAAATTACACCTTTTTTCTGATGCAATTGGTGTTCCGCACTATCACTTCTGAGTTTAAGATGAAGCTGTTAATCTTAGCATTCTAAGACCTATCGCCAGCAATTTTATTATTTAAAAAGATACAATCCGAGTCCAATCCGATCGAAAAGAATATGTATGTGGCCCTAAAGAAAATTAAAAAACTTTCTTGACAGTTTAACTGGCTATTATTTTTCTAAATGGTTTCAACATAGTTCACGATTAATCGGCTTAATTATTACGATATGATCTCTCTTGCTGAATGGATTTATATCGCGTCAGTTGGATTTTGATGCTCTTTTGGTTTAGCACTTATGCGTAGTAGATTTGGATTTAAATTTTAGAGGTGGCGTTGATTTCATTAGAATATACTGCTTCAAAGAGAGGAACTTAGCTTGGTTATGAATCCTTAAGAGAACTCCTTTAGGCTCTCCCTCAAGTAAAAGTTATTTGCCGCTGAAAAATTCTGAGCGGCTAGACTAACCTGACCGATATTTGATAGGAGGCATATCAGCTATATAAGCTGAGACATCTCTGTCACTGTATCTATTCGCACGAAGCATTGAGTAACGGCTTCTGAAGAGCTTGTAGACGAGTTAAAGAGAAAGAGAGTATTGTCCACTTTATTTGCCAGCATTTGTCTCTAACTTCACGCTGACGACAGTCTAACGTAGCTAATGTTACTTGGTATCAGATCGATCACTAAATTGATTAAGCGGACAGGCTGGTTTTTTGGGATATTCTCACTGCCTCCTATCTTAAGCTAAGAGATTATTTATCCCGTTTTTGGATTAATTTTTCGGAACTTATTATTCAAAAGTACGTGGCTATGTTCAAAAAAGGTACTGAGTTTCTTGAGACCCTGTTAAGGATATTTTAGTGTTAACATTTTTGTTACTTTAATAACAACAACAACAACAACAACAACAAGAACAACATATATAAACTGGTTATAAATGTGGCGGCAAAACATCATTCATGGTCATAATTTTTTTTCTTCTTTTTTCTTTGTTTTTTGTTTTAATTTTATTCACAAATCATGTTTTTTTTATTATTTTTTTAAAACTTAAATACTGAGATGACTGACTAAAAACAAAAAAAAAAACAAAAAAAATACATGAGTGAGTGACTGACTGATGCGGCATGTGGTTGTTGTTGTTGTTGTTGCAAATATTTCATACAATAACTCTAAGCTATCAAAAGCAGTAGTATGCAGTAGTTAGTAGCTCAACTTAAATACAAAATAAAAAATTTTTTGTAATATTTTTCAAATGTTGTTGTTGTTGTTGTTATTGTTAAATAAATTAATGCAAAAACATTCGTCATTTTGTCAGTTACTTTGTCAGTTTGTGACTAAATGCTCTTTATAAATAATGTTTTGATTGTTTTTTTTATTGTTTTTTTTGCACATGAGTTTGTGTATGTTCCTCTTACAATTAATTTTCGGGTAAAAAATTAATTTGTGGCATGCCCCACCACCAATCGAGGCAATTAGAAATATTTCCTTTTTTTCTGCTGTTGTTGTTGTTGTTGTATAATTTAATTACAAACAATTTGTATGATTAAGTTTTCCTTTTTCATACGCAAACAATATTAATTAAAAGCAATTCTTACTAACATTTATTTTATGAGTGTAACACGCTTTAAGTGCAGTTTTTTCTGTTTTTTTTTTTGTATTTATTTTTATTAAAATCACTTCAATTGTAATTGTTTAAGATCTTATGCTGGTTTCGATAAGAAAAAATGAAATAAAAAAATTTATTTACGAGTTTAAGTACGGGTACAAGTACTAGAATAATACAAAAAAAAACCTCAACAACTGTAGTAGAAATGTTTAACAAGTGAGTGTGTTTTTAATTCGTTTTATTCTTATTAAAATCCATTTAATCATCATGACTTTGCAGCTTTCAATGTCTTTACGTTTCATTTTATTCAATTTCCCTAGTTAGGACTGAAAAAAAATTCCCTTTTTTCTGTAACAAAGTCAAGAGAGTGACAATATTTTCGCTTTTCAATTTCTTTTTTTTGTATTAAACTAACAGCGTCATTGTCTTATTTAAAATTGTGTCAGAATTAGATTTAAAAACCTTTTGTTTTGCTGCATAATTAGTTTTTGTTTTCATTGTAATCGCGGCAATACTAAGGGAATATAATTAAAATCTGAAAATCTGAAAAATTCCCCTTAAAAACCCACTTTATATGGGAATAATTGTAAAATTTAAATACAAAAACAATGAATATTTATTTCGATATTCAAAAACAATTCTATTTAAAAAAAATTTAAATAAAGAAAATTAAAATTTTCTCACAAGTACTTTTTGCAAAAGTACTTTTTGTAGAAAAATACTATAAACAATTTAATTTAAAAAATTCTAAATGGAGAAAATTGTACTTTCTGTAGAAAAGTACTTTTTGTAGAAAAGTATTTTTTATAGAAAAAACGCCTTTTTTTCATGTAATACTTATGTCCTTAAGGACTGTTCAGTTTTAAAATCATAAAATATTAAATTTTTACTAATTTTTATAAACTAAGTACTTTTTAAATACTATCGAAAAGTACTTTTTTTAAGTAAAAAGGATTAATTCAATCAATTTCAAACATTTTAAGTTTTCAGCAAAAGTACTTTTTGTACAAGGAAAGTACTTTTTGTGAAAAAAAGTCCTCACTTTATTTACTAAATCTTTATCAATTATAAACTAAATATTGGTGTTCGAATCTTAAATGTAGGTTTTTGATTGAGGACACACCAACTCTAGACAAAAATGTTTTATTGGGAATGTGGACCTTGTCTGCTATCACCATAAGTAATGTAGTAGAAATGCTGTCTACGAGGCTTGGATATTGTTTCAGTTTTTTTTTTTTGATAGTTTTTAGTTCATTTGCCAATTTCTGTCCTTGTACCTATAAAAACATAAGTTTTTTATGTTCCAAGGTGCTGCAATTAGTCGTCGTAGTGTAGTAGGAAGTATGTTGGCTTAATAGACGACAGCTCGTAGCTTGTAGTCTAGCAGGTAGTAGTGTGCTGACGTAACGCCACGGTCATACATCTCGAACATAACGAAAAAAGAAAATATTTCTTCGGCGACTTTCTCTCAGCATATTTCTGGCAAAAACTCTGAGAATAAAATAAAATTGCCATGAAAAGTTTCTGAAAAAATCTGTCGTTCGGAGTCGCCTTTAAACTGTAGGTCTCGCCACTCATGCATAAAATTAACACTCAACATAAATGGTGTGAGAAGCTAGGGCGTAATCCTGATTGAAGGGTTGTAATGACCAATTACGTACGTACGAACTTCCTCTCAGCTGTCTCCTCGCAAAAACTGTGTAAATAAAATTGCCAAAATTTGCTCCAATTCAGAGTCAAAATTTAACTGTACGTCCCGCCACTCATGGATAAAATTGACACACACAAAATAGACTGTGTGAAAAGCTAGGTTGCGATCCTGACTAAAGGGTTGCAACGATGGGCCACCCATTCACTCTGTGTATAAAAAGTTCAAAAATAATTTTTCATATCCTCTCTTAATATGTGGCCCAAAAAAAAAAAGAAAACGGTTTTTTTTAGAAAGGGTATAAAGTACTTTTATAAAAGTATATAAGAAATACTTATGCAAAAACGTACTTTTTCATAATACTCGTAGTGTTTTTCATTGAAAAGTACTTTTTTGTTTTCTTATTTTTTATTACTTTAATTTTTTTTTGCTAGTAAAATTAATATTAAAAGCACTTTAATAAAAGGGTATAACAAGTACTTTTTCATAGGAAAGTACTTTTCCATTGAAAAATACTTTTTTGATTTCTTCGTTTTTTTGTTTATTTAATTTTTTTTGTAAGTAACATTACCATTAAAAATACTTTTATAAAAGGGTGTAAAAAGTCCTTTCCATAAGAAAGTACTTTTGCATACGAAAGTATGTACTCTTTTAGAAAAAAGTACTTTTTATATTTCTTAATGGTTTTTTTTGCAAATAAAATTAACAGCTCATTTAAACGCAAACATTACTGTAATAAAGATTGCGAGTTACTTGAGTTTTTTGTCAATTATAAAGAAAAAAAACTAGAAGAACTTGATTTATAGTCACAGATTCTGTTTTTTTGCTGTTTTTTTTTCTTAATTTTTTCTAAAGTGATAAAAATCTTAAGAAAAATGATTTTTTACAACATTTTCACATGTTTTAGAGAGAGAGTCATATGAACATAGAAGAGGAGGCAGCAAAAAAAGCGATGCTCGCGTAGTATAAATAAGTAAAAAAAAACTGGCTGACCGCATTTAAATACGAGCCACTATGATCAACGTCAACATCATTTACATTAAAATAACAACGATGACAAAAAAAAATAGAGAAGGAAAAAATTAAATTTTTTTAGAAAAAATCTTTAAAAAAAAAACGAAATACTCGTACAACATGATCATCATTCAACATACAAGATCATATTTATCGTACAACGTCGAACGTGTACATGAACGTACGTACGTATGAACGTTCGATAATAGTAACACAGAGTAACAGTTCAGTTTCAGTTGTAGTTTTAGTCGTAGTTTTTATCAGTTAAAGTTACGTTTTATAGATGGAAACTACTCAGCGTACATGCCACAATTTTAATACAATAACAACAACAACAACAACAACAATAACGACAATATTGTTGTCATTTAATAAATATGTAAAAAAATAATATTTTGTTGTTGTTGTTGTTGCAAACTTATCCATCATCATCATCATCAGCATCAGCATCAGCATCATGATACCAGTTTTCGAAAAGAAAAAAAAAGATTTTTTTAATTTTGTTTTTTGTTTTTTTTTGTTTATTGCCATACAACAAGTAGTATTCAAAGCTATGACAGTCTATTTAACAGACAGACACGCTCATTGACTGGCTGACACTCTGTCTCAGATACAATATACTCGTACATATACTTGTACTTGTATCAACTATACTCGTATTAGATGCTAAAGATACTTGGATACTGACATGGAAACGTACTAAAAAAAATCATAAAAAAATTTAAAAAAAAATCAAAAGAATAAAAATCACGTACAATTAAATAAACCCTCATGTTGTTATTGCTGTTGTTGTTGTTGCTGTCCTAAAATATCTATTGAGTGCGTGTAAATGTGGTGGCATACAGATACGATTATTAATATCATTTACTTGACTTCATTTTTATCCACTTTTTTTATTTTTTTTTTCATCCACACAATGTCAATTAAATTATGGGTCATGTAGTAATAAAGCCAAGCGAAAAAATCTTTCTCACATTATCCGCATTGAATCTGCAGCCCCGAAAATTGAGTCTACGTATCAGCCGAACGTGTAAATAGAATGAACGAAAGTGTTACAATTAACTGGAGAAAGTTGAAATTGAAATTAGAATATGGCAAGTGAGAGTAGGGGAATGTGTTTCCATAGATATCTGTTCAGCATACTGTCAGCTTTTGTTTCAAATACTAACAAGGAATTCCTAGGTTTAATTGAAAAATGTTAGAAGTCACTGTAGTCTAGTAGGCACTGCGTTAGCTTATTAGATGTAAAGCCATGGTTCGCGCCCCAGGCCAGACATCAAGACAAAGAACAAAAAAAGTATTTCTTCGGCCACTTCCTCTCAGCAGATTTCTGGCAAAAACTCTGAGAGTAACTGAAAATTGCCATGAAAAAGTTTCTCAAAAACTCTGTCGTTCGGAGTCGACTTTAAATTGTAGGTCCCATCACTCATGTATAAAATTAACACATACAACATAAGTGGTGTTATACGATGGGTCAATTCGAGTATTCGGGTACTGTACTTGTCTTAATTGACAAGTACACGTCCTCTAACCTAACCTAACCTAATTCAAAAATGTTAGAAGTTCTCATAAAACGATTTTGTTTCATTCAAATTGGTTTTACAAAATTTGGCAGCCTCGCACTGCCAGTGTTTTGTAGTAGAAACTGTCACCTGCTTTTACGTTACATTTTTTTTTAAATTCCAAACCCTAGCCATTCCTTTAAATTGCCATCGAAAAGAATTTTTGTCCTTCTTTTATTACTTCTTGGCTTTATTTTAGTTTCATTATTCAAGCTCTTTACAGCTAAGAAGATAGTAGTTAATTCTACTGTAATAAATTCTAGAAATATAGGGTTGCCATCTTTTGCTGACTAGATACAACATATATAAGTGCATTGTATTGTCGAATGAGGTTGTTTAAATGGTGATAATCTGTAAGTTCCATTGTTTCTCAAGCAGTATTGCAATTATATCTTCATAAAGGGTGGGTCATTTAAAAGTTTAACCTTTAAAATGCAATAAAACAAAAACTGTTAGAAATTTTGCTAACTTTTTTTTGCTGTGAAGTACAATTATTCCAGTTAGTAATGGAATGTTATTTCGTTCATATGGCTGCTGCAGCTGGCCTCACAGTACCTCATTCGATCTGATCAATTGTCGTGCACTTATTCATGTGTATGGGGTCCTATGTCGGCAATTGCATCACGATTGTTGGCCTTCAAATGCTTAATTGGTTCTGGTTTGTCGGCATAACAATTTTCTTTAACGGCGTCTTACAGAAAATGGTGCAACGATGTCAAATCGCAAGTTCTTGGCGGTCAAATGACATCACCATTTCGCCTTATTAAGCGGCCATCAAACGTTTGATGCAATAAATCGATTGTGGCATGAGATGCGTGGCAAGTTGCGCTATCCTATTGAAACCAAACATCGTTTACATCAATACTATGAAGAGTGGCTACAAAAAAATCGGTTATTATGCTGCGATAGGTGTTTTCCCATTTTTAAAGAAATATAGGCCAATGACGCCTCCGCTCGACAGGCTACACCAAACAGTCACTCGTAATGGATGCACGCTCTTCTGTAAGACCACGTATGGGTTTTCCGAGCCCCAAATACGGCAATATTGTTATTAATGTACCCACCAAAATGAAAATGAGCTTCCTTCGAAAAGATGAGTTTTCCGTAGCAAAATTGACTTCATCTTGCAGTTTCTCGTTGACCCAATAAATCTCAACGTTGCTCAAGTGTAATTCGATTCATTACATGCAGTGGAGATAATAAACTGAATTTTGTGCCAGAATAGTATGACATAAGTATTGCCAGATTCGAAATAACCAATAGATGACCCAACCTATATGTCAGCGTTTGTTTACTGGATTTAAAATGCAATTTGAAATTTCTTTACCTACCCTCGTATATGAAAAACAACCTTGTTTTTTAGGTATTGGAATGAAATATCGTATAAAACATACATACATAAGTGGCCATTACAACCCTTCAGTCAGGATTGCGACCTAGTTTCTCACGCCACTTATGGCGTGTGTGTTAATTTTATACATGAGTGGTGGGACCTAAAGTTTAAAGTCGACTCCGAACGACAGATTTTTGAGAAACTTTTCATGGCAATTTTATTTACTCTCAGAGTTTTTGCCAGAAATCTGCTGAGAGAAAGTCGCCGAAGAAATACTTTTTGTATTTTGTATTGATGTCTGGCCTGGGGCTTGAACCCTGGCTTTACATCTAATAAACCAACACACTGCCCACTAGACTACGGCGACTTTTCTTGGAATGACCATTACCTTCTTGAAATAACACTAAAATGTTTTAATATTTGTATACCAGCTTTTCTTTACTAGATTGAAATTTCTTTACCTACCCTCGTATACAAAAAAAACACATTTTTTTTTAAATATTTGTAATAAAATATGGTATAAAATGATTACTTTTTTTTAATGAGGATAGTTTCTATTTATTTTGTGCATTTAAACTTACTGCTCCGCCCTCGTATAATTCTAAAAATTTCTAATATATTAATCGTATATAAATATTACCATGAAGCAGTTATACCTTTAACGTAAGCTGCTTGTTGATAGAATATTTTTAAAAACTTTACGTTCCACCCTCGTTATTTAAAAATTCGTGAATATTGTTTTTGAAATAAAAATCTCGATTTTTTTACAAAAAAAGAAAAACAAAAATATTGTGTTGGTTTAACCTTTTGAGCGGTTCTGTTGAAATTTCAAAATCGAAGTTTGTTTTCCTCTTTTTTTTCATTTTTTTTTTCTCGTTTTCAAAACGATTTTTGGAGGGTGTAAACCGTGGGCGATGCGTCTGTGGATAAAGAACATTTCAACTTTTCAGTTTTCAGTCAGTCAGTCAAGTCAAGTCAAGTTTTTTTTTGTATGTGCATTTGCCACACTACAGTCAGGCATAGCGCCGTTTTGTCAGTTCATCTACACACTGTACAACAAAAAAAAACGAAAGAAAAAAATCTCTTTTTAAAGCTGGAACCAGAAAATGTTCCTGGGCAGGATTTCACATAAACAATGATGTTAAAGCCTTGTGCTGCTGCTGATGACGATGATGGAACAGCGTAAAATTGTTGGCAAAAAAACAAACAAAACCAAAGCATAAGAAGAAGAAGAAGGAAAATATTAAAATAATATGCTGATCAAAATATGCCGATAAAACACAAGGCAATGCGAAGGAACATAAACACGCAGTTTAAATATTTTTATTACATGATGAAACCCCAAAAGCCGTTCTTGTTGAGAATTTCTCACGCTGCCCGCTTAGAGACTCGTTTAGTGTTTCTTAGTTAGAGATTTAACGAACGTGTTGTGGTGGCTATGGTGTGCCATTTTTTGGTGTTGTTGTGTTAGCGTTAGTATATGATTTGTCTGCTTAAATCATTGTAATTATTCAATTAGGATCACATGTTGCCAAAAAAAAAAAAAGAAACCTGGTCCTCTGGTTTGCTTTTGTTACGTGTCCCATAGTGCGAATTTCCAGTAGTAAATAATTGTTTTCATAATAAATGGTTTGTAGTCGTAGCTGTTAACGAGTTAAGTGCTACGTGTAGGCAATAATTTTCTTTTAATGCCATACAATAGGCACCAATGACAGTGTGATGACAAATTTTTCATCCGACTTGGCTACACTTAAGGAAATTTTGGGCCAATATTTCCTAATTTTTTTAGTTGAACTTAAAAGTAAAGTATTCATTCGTTTTAATGGTAGAATAAATACAAAGGCGAATCGAAGCTTAGTAAGTAGTGCAGCAGGTAGTAGCATAGAGTTATAAGGAGTTCTAGAAGTTGACAAAAAAATTTAATTCAACTAAAAGAACGTATTTACAGTCGAAGCAGACTAGTAGTAGCCACGGTTCAAATCCCAGATCAGACATCTCCAATAAAACGAAATATGAACAAATTATTTCTTCGGAGCCTTCCCCTCAGCAGGTTTTTGGCAAAAACTATGAGAGTAAATAAAAATTGCTATGAAAAGTTCCTAAAAAAAACTGTCGTTCGGAGTCGACTCTAAACTGTAGGTTCCGCCGCTCATGTATAAAGTTAACACCCACTATATAAGAAGGTAGGTCGTCATCGCGACCATTCGAGCTTGAAATAAAAAGTACAAAAATGGAGATCGATGAGCCATTCCCCTTAGAAAAACTGTTGCATAAATTTAACGCGAAGCACGTTAGTGGAATCTTGAAGGTTACGGGGACCAAGATGGGTGCACATGATGCAACACTAATTCCAAGTTGAAGATGAAAACCTAAAGTAAAGGATAGGAGGGAATGACTGCTACGTTGACATTAAATTTCACTCGAGCTCACATAACGAAATAAAGATTACTGGGTTATATTATCGCGAAAGAGTGAATCTATTGCGCTATGTTTACATGGCTCAAAGACGAACACGGGCGAATAAGTGGACAATAAACTGTTAACCGATAAGCTATCTCGGCAGAAGTCGTTAGCAGGGAAACGAAACCTTTGCGTCTGAAATCCCATTGCACTCTGATCGGTGAGAATAAGTACAGAGACCAAGATGTCCTTGCAAATGTGCAAGTGTCCCTAGTAATTAAAGCCGGGGAAATAAGACTAGTGAAGAGGCAACGAATTATCTTATGAGGCGGTATTTACAAATGAAGCAAATACAGGTGATCGTGCGGAATTTAATCGAGAAGGATAGACAGACTGGATAAAGCGTATCGGCTGTACTGAATTCATGGAGGATATACGAAACTCGGAATACTTTCAGTCAAAACTTAAAGGTAGGAGGGAAACTCGACCCAAAAATATCTCTTCAAAGTAGGCTGGTTAACACTCAGGATATATACGAGGCAGTCTAGTTCAGGTGATTACTATGGACGTCTGTTATTAGTGCTGCTGACTGCATCGTTGTTGTGAAGTCTAATGGCCATGCCTCCTAAAGTGGACCTAGTTAATGATTCTAAAAGAAATCCTTGTATTTTTTTTTATTTTTTTTTTTCTCTTTTTCAAGAGCTTTTAAGGATATTTTTTTTCGAGTGTTCTCGCACATATCCAAGCTCTGCTTGTTGTTCATGTGATTCATTGAAAAATTCCTCATTGTCTGCCACTAGGAGCATAAAAACAACAAACTCCAGCAAAATTTGATTTCAAGCTTTTGATAGTTTTTTGCTGTTTTGCCCTTAAAAAACAATATCGCGCCCACCTTTAGGAAACTTGAGGGGGAATTCGCGAAAAAAAAACCAAAAATTTTCATCGATTAAAAATCCATCATTGTCTGGGGTTTCTTGCATCGAAAGTCTGTTTCTTTACGCATAACA
This sequence comes from Sarcophaga subvicina, assembly GCA_936449025.2. NCBI lineage: Eukaryota > Metazoa > Arthropoda > Insecta > Diptera > Sarcophagidae > Sarcophaga > Sarcophaga subvicina. Next base: position 31,685,518 of record OW388084.2, read on the forward strand.
ACACTGCACACTATCTCCGCTGCCACCAATAACGTCTTTTTCTTTTGTTTTTGTTTTTGTTTTTTCGGGTAAAGCCTACTTTTTTAAGGTTTTTAAGCCATATACCGAGAATATTGAAAGAATAGGAGGAAGGCTTCATCCAGTTAAGCGCAAAGAAAAACGTCTGCGTTTGCTTGGTACGTCATGCCAAGGCATGGCATTGGTGGTGGTGGTGCTGTTTAGTGCAACTGACTAGTGTGTCACGTTGCAATATTTTTTCACTTTTAACAGATTTTTTTGGAGTTGTTGTAGTTGTTGTTGGGCATTGTTTTTGTTGTTGTTAAATAATAAAATAATAATTATTGTTATTATCGCGTAACGCAAATCGCGTAAATTTTCATTTTTATTTCATTTTTCTTTTTTGTTTTTTTTTTTGGATTGCGGAAGAAAATTTTTTTTCTTTTTGGAACCTTAAGCTGGGCACACTTAGTAAGGGACATATGTACACTGAACAAATTTTGTTGATCTGATTTTTTTTATAAACTTTAAAGTTCACAGGGCTGTTAAAAGGTTTCAATAATCGGTTCGAAACAGGTTTATGCTTAATTGCTTTCATTTTTGATGAGATCATTGACTTAAGAATAGTGAAGAGCTGAAGCTTATACGATGAATTCTTTAGACTTAGGACCACGGTTTAAACCCCTGGTCAGATACCTCCAATAAAACGATATATTACCAGAAGCACCTTGCATATTTGCAGGGACATTTTGTTCTCCGTATCTGTACTCACGGATCGTAGTGTAATGGATCTTCAGATAAAAAGATTTCGTTTCCCTGCTAACGGCTTCTGCCCAGATACATAGTTTATCGGTTAAGAAGTCACTTATTTGTGCGTCTTGGTCTCATGCAGACATTTCTCATTAGGTTCATTGTTTCTCGATAATATAACGCAGTAATCTTAACTTTGAAGTCGCCGTAGTCTAGTAGGTAGTGCCTTGTAGTCTAGTAGGTAAAGCCAGGGTTCGAGCCCCAGGCAAAATACAAATAGCATTTCTTCGGCGAGTAAAAATTCTGAGAGTAAATAAAATTGCCATGAAAAATTTTCTCAAAAATCTGTCGTTCGGAGTCGACTTTAAACTGTAGGTCCCACCACTCAAGTATAAAAAATAACACACACAACATAAGTGGTGTGAGAAACTAGGACGTTGTACAATGGGTCAATTCGACCTCCGGGTACTGTACTTGTCTTAATTGACAAGTACACGTCCTCTAACCTAACCCAACCTAACCTAACCTTTACTTTGTTATGTGTGCTCTAGTAAATTTTGGTTTCAATGAAACGGTCATTCCCTCATCTCCTTTACAATAGATTGGCTAATCCCATGTTGGTTTTTAAATACTGCAGAGTGCACTGATACCTATGAATGAATATGGAGCCATGGCTTTACTAAAAGCTTTGTCATCCATTGAAGTCGCCGTAACCTAATAGGCTTATTAGACTTAAGACCACGGTGCAAACCCCAGGGAAGACATCTCAAACAAAACGAAACACGAAAACTTATTTCTTCGGCGACTTTCTCTCAGCAGTTTTCTGGCAAAAGCTCTGAGAGTAAATAACAAATTGCCATGAAAAGTTTCTCAAAAAAATCTGTCATCCGGAGTTGACTATAAACTGTAGCTCCCCTCACATATGTATAAAATTAACACACACAACATAAGTGGTGTGAGAAGCTATGTAGGTTGTAATCCTGACTAAAAGGTTATGGTAGCCAATTATGTATGTATGCCAAATCCCAGCTCCGGCATTTCAAACAAAACAAAATACGAGTTCCTCTCAGCAGTATTCGGGCAAAAATTCTGAGAGTAAATAAAGTGGCCATGAAAAGTTTCTCAGAAAAATCTGTCGTTTGGAGTCGTTGTTAAATTTAAGGTTCCACCATTAATGGATCAAATTAAAGCGCACAACTTGGGAGATGTGGGAAGCTAGGTTGTAATCCTGGCTGAAGGGTTGTAATATCCAATTAAGTACGATGATGATGAGTCGTGCAATATTTTCTTTAACTTGCCTTTGCTTTGAACTCTGTTGTGAATCTGAGTATTGTACTGAGGTATTTTCTTTTCTTTGGTTGGGTATACTCATTTTTAGATGATAAGACGAGTACTTTAATACAAGCAGAGTTAGGCCACATTAGAGCTCAGAATCAGGGTTACTACCAATACGGCATGAATGCTTTCTGAGATAGTTAGGTCGCTTCGTGTTAGAAAACATTATATTGGACTTGATATTCGGCAATTAATATCTGTTGGTTGGGGCATTGCATGGAATATGATTAGTTGACCGATAAATGTAAGTTGAATCGTCATTGAGAGGACTGAGTCCATGTACTTATGCCTACAAATGAATATTTCTTCTGAAGTATTTATTTGCAGCAGTTGTCTGACGTTTGTAAGATACACTGAAAAAATTAAATATTTTTTTCAGTTGTTGTTGTATTAATTTTTAATTCATTTTCTTGTAAAGAAAAAAAAATATATTTTGCAATTTCCTTTTATTTTTATTTATTTGTTGTTGTTTTTCATTTTAATAAAAGATTTTTATCAATAAACCAACTCCATTAACATTAAGATCATGAGTGTGTGTATGCGTCAGTTTCCAGTTTTCAGACTGACAGCCATTTGGATGGAAAAAAATCACAAAAACTGTGTTAAAGTTTCATAAACGATTTTAGATAAAAAATATCATTTAATTTGTTGTTGTTGTTTGTGTTGTTGTTGTAATTTTTAATGTAAAATAAATTTAAATTTTGTATGTCAACAATAACGGCCCACAAAAACATTGTGATGGTGGCGTAAAGCAGTCGGTTAGGTAGACAGTTAAAGCCAGGTTAACAGAGTGTATGACTAAATGGTTTGACAGAGAGTTTTTTTGTCTCCGTGTTTCTCTTTGATCGATGATAAATGATATGATTAATGGAAAATGAAAATTTCAAAAGGAGTTCAAAATAAATTTTCTTTTCTTTGAAATAATTTTTTTTTCAATTCCTTTAAAACAAATTATTTAAGTATTCTTGTTCTAATTGGCTTTAAAAAGTATCAAATAAAGCAAACGTAGCCCTTTTTGTCTATATTTTTAAAAAGTCTTCCTTATTGCTTGTGTTGCAATTTGAATCCTTAAGGATAACAATAGGAAAGCATGCAAGAGCACGACTATGAGTACCAGTGCCAGTATCCATGCCATGTAAAATGTTAAAGACCAGCAAATAGTCTCTGTAAGCCATTTAGTAACCTGAGTAATTGAACACAAGCCAAGTAAAATTATTTCGAAATATAAAAGGCAACTGTTACTACATCTCTTAACCCTCTACCCCCTTCCTTTTGTTGTTGTTTTCTTCATTTGATGCCAATTAAGGAAAAATAATTTTTTTTCTCTCTTTTCTTTGATTTTTTTTTTGGCTTTTAATTTAATACGAGTATTTATTTGTTTATACATACATTTAATTTTAATGTTTAAAATTTAGTTGACAATTATATTTTATTTCTGTTTTTTTTTATAAAAATTAAAAAAAAAATTTTTTTCTGTTGGGGATTTTTTTTGTTTGACTTTCACGTGACGGTTACAGTTTAATGAGTTTACCCAGCAACTTTGTTTCTATAAATTTTAAGTTTTTTTTTTTGTTTTTAAATGAAAAGTTTATTGTTTTTTAAACTCACTAAACCGTGAAATATTTTTTTGAATTTATTTGTAAATAAAAACACTGAAATGACATTTTGTCAACGCAGTTATTGTTTAAAAAGGAAATTCCCATTGAAAGGGAAGAAAACATAGGCTATTGTTTTCTTAAAAGAGATCTGTTTTGGACTGGGCAGTACAAATTAAAATTCTCAACTCCCTACATACACACCAGAGATCAGCAATGAATCGCTTTTTCGCTACTCATAAGTACTCATGAAATTTTGAGTATGAGTGAGCCAACAGCATTGAAATCCAATTACTCTGATTCATTCGTACTCACTATAACATTGATTTATAAGTACAAGTTGCAATGAGTATGAGTACAATGTTGCAATCAAACTCTTAACATTCGAAATATGTTTGATTCATACGCCTACTCATTCAGATTTATAAATTTAGAAAAATACTTATAATACTTACAAATGATTCGAGTGATTCGAATCATTCGTCAAAATTTTGCAGTCTTAGTTGTTGTTGCATTTACAAAGAAAGAAGAAGAAAGCCACATAAATAAAAAAGGCAAAGACAGCAAGCAGAGCCAACCTTCACAACATTCTTGTGAGTATTGTAGCCTTCGTACGCGAATCATACTTATTTTCTGATTCGTGTATACGATGAGTCATGGAGAGTCGAAATCAATAACATCATGCGTATTGTTAAGTATGAATACCATGAGTATTTCAAACTTTGAATATGAGTAGTATGAGTATGACATTAAAATAAGTATGAATGCATATAAGTATCAGAAATTATAAGTATGAATCGAATCTACTCATCGTTTTGAATACTCATTGCTGACCTCTGGTTTGGACCACCCCTAGCTCCGTATGAAATCGGCCAATTCCCTCGGTGGTATGCGCACCACCATGCCAAGATCTTCAAACGTTCTGTAACCTAAAAACCGAAATATTTTTCCATCTGCTTAGGGATTTGAAGCTGAATGTCTAAGATTTGCAGATGAGCGCTATAATCATTACAACTAGCCATCACCCATACATTTTTGAATATTCATAAGTAATCGACGGACCTGTTACAGCCAGAGAAGATTATAATTCAATCTAACCCAACAAACAAATCAAAACAGCGAGCTGTTAACACAATGACATTACAACGGGAGCATGTGCCTTAGAAAGACATGTCTTGGCTATTTGAACGTAATATATCATATTTATCGGTATTCATATTCAAAGTAGTGCGGTTTACACAGAACAATTCTGTAAAAGTTATACTCAACTTGAGTTGGAAATGGTCGGATTGGTTTATGCCGTAGTTTAATAGCTATTGACATAAGGTTTGCTTTAAACAGCAGGAGAGTAAATAAAAAATTGCCATGACATTGACAGTTTAAAGTCGATTCCGAACGACAGATTTTGTTTGAGAAACTTTTCACGGCAATTTTATTATTTACTCTCAGAGTTCTTGTCAGAAATCTGCTGAGAGGAAGTCGCCGAAGAAATACTTTTTGTATTTCGTTTTGATGTCTGGCCTGTGGCTCGAACCCTGGCTTTACGTCTAATAAGCCAACACACTACCTACTAGACTACGGCCACCAGCCAGTCATGTATAAAATTAACACACCCAACATACATAAATGGTATGGGATGCTAGGTCGTTATCCTGACTGAAGGGTTTTAATGACCAATTATGTATGTTATGTATGTATTGGTTTACGAATCTTGGCACAAGCAATATTAATGACGATTTAATTTTGCCTCTTATTAATTGGGGGAACCTAAGGTAAGCATTTTAAAACATACAAAATAATTTTTAACTAGCTTTAGCTAAGTATTCCAAGTATTTCAAATGATTTGTATTGAAATTCAATTTTAAAAACACTATGAATGCTGATGATGAGTAAGTGAGTGTACAAATGGAAAATAAATTCATGCCAACGACGTCATTGTTTTCGTCTTGTCTTTTGATTGCCATGGTTGACGGATTGCGTAATTTTTTCTTTATTTTAAATTAAAAAAAAAGATTTTTTTAACTTTAAAACTATTTTTTGTTTGTTTTCTTTTTTTTTGTACTGAATTCAACAAAAGCCATTGTTTTTTTGAACAAATTTTTCTTTTTTTTTCAACTAAAACACGCAATTCATATAAAAAAAATTTTTTGCTCTTTTTTTCTCTTGTTTTTTATGAAACAAAGTAACAACAGTAGCACAAGCAACAACAATAACAACAATAATAATAATAATAATAATAATAATAATAAAATATTATTCCAACAACTTGCAACTGAAAATATACTAAAAAAATTTATTTAAAAAAAAAACTCTGAAAAAATATTAGAAATTCAACAATAAAAGCCTGTAGCAACAGCAGCAACAGAAAAAAACGCTTTACAATGTGTATAGAATCTCAACAAAAAAGTCACTGAATTTAAAAATATTACAACAACAACAAAAAAACTGCAATAATACATTTTGGAAAATATCTCAATTGTTGTAAAACAAAATTTTATTGTTGTTGTTGAATATTTTTTATTTGTTTGTTTTGTGTTTAAAAACAATAGCATGTCGTGGTAAAATGTAATTGTTTTATTGTATGTACGAGTATGAAAAAAATAAAGAAAAAAGATATTTTTGTTTAAAAAAAATTCCAACAACAACAACAATAAGAGGAAAAATACAAACAATAACCACACAGCTATTTGTTGTAATTCAGTTTTATGTACATTACATTTCTAAGAAAATTTATTACCATATAAAGAAACATAAATAAAGAAAAATTAAAATTTTTTTTGTATTATTTTAGGGATAAATTATGGATATAATTAATGGGAATATTTAAATTTATTTTTTATTTAAATTAATTTACAAAAAAAACAAAAAAAATATCCAACATTTGCATGGGAATACAATGCGAATGAACTTTTCGACAAAAAAACAACATGTACTGAGTGAAACCAAAAAAATTATTAAAAAAAAAAGACTTAAGGGAATTTAAATTTATGATTACAGTAGAATTTAGTGCACTAAACTTAGCCATATAGGGACCAAAACCACCAATTACACAGCCCTGCAAATTTGGACTTTTTTTGTGCAAATAAGCTTCAGGTGTTTTCGAAGGCATTTTGTGCGCTGAACACGAATCTGGATTCATAAACTTTCCATCACGTCAGGTTTTCGAGGTTTATAAAAATTAATCAGATTTACCTGACCGCCATATTGGATCCGCCATTTTGAATTTTTTAAATCTGAATGAAGATCTGTAATCAGCGACCCCAAAAACCCCTGAGTAACAATTTTCAAGTAAATCTGATTAATTTTTAAGGACCTCCGTAGTGTGTTACTTTTTCCCTTGCACCCCTTGACATAAACACACCCTCTACTTTAAGGGTGCAAGCAAACAATTTGGCTTTGGGCTCATTTTAAAAAGCAAAGATCAATTTCTGACAATAGCGATGGTTCTAGCACGTCAGTGTTTAGCTCTACAATGTTTTAAAAATGGCCAAAAACGCTATTTTAAGGGTTTCAACCCACTTTTTCTCGAAAACCTGACGTGATGGAAAATTTTTGAAACCAGAATCGTGTTCAGCGCACAAAATGCCCTCGGAAACACCTGGAGCAATCTTATTTGCAAAACCCATGCAGGGCTGTGTTATTAATGTTTTCTGTCATAACGATGACATTAAAAAAAACAAGAATCCACAAGAACTCCCAGTAGAGATAAAGTCAGTAAGAACATGCTTGCAGATCTACTGCGTGTTAATTTTCAATAGAAGAGGATTTTACATACATATGTATATAATTGGTCATTACAATCCTTCAGTTAGGGTTACGACCTAGCTTCTCACACCACTTATGTTGTGTGTGTTAATTTTATACAATTTTATGTGGTCTAGTAGGCAGTGTGTTGGCTTATTAGACGTAAAGCCAGGGTTCGAGCCCCAGGCCAGACATCAAAACGAAATACAAAAAGTATTTCTTCGGCGACTTCCTCTCAGCAGATTTCTGGCAAAAACTCTGAGAGTAAATAAAAATTGCCATGAAAAGTTTTTCAAAAATCTGTAGTTCAGAGTGGAGTTTAAACTGTAGGTCTCGCCATTCATGTATAAAATTAACAAACACAACATAAGTAGTGTGATGATGTAATGAACAATTATGTATGTATGTATGTGACAGGACCTACAGTTTAAAGTCGATTCCGAACGACAGATTTAGTTTGAGAAACTTTCCACGGCAATTTTTTATTTACTCTCCTGCTGTTAAAAGCAAGCCTTATGTCAACAGCTATTAAACTACGGCATAAACCAATCCGACCATTTTCTGAAGTATCAATCTTTTCCACCTCAAGTTGAGTATAACTTTTACAGAATTGTTCTGTGCAAACCACACTACTTTCAGCATGAATACCGATAGCTGGACCACCGAACAATATGATATACGTTCAAATAGTCAAGACATGTTTTTCTAAAACACATACTCCCGTTGTAATGTCATTGTGTTAACAGCTCGCTGTTTTGAATTATTTGTTGGGGTGGATTGAAATCTTCTCTGGCTGCAAAAGATCTGTCGATTAGTAATGAATGTTCAAAAATGTATGGGTGATGGCAAGTTGTAATGGTTATAGCGCTCGTTTACAAATCTTTGTTATCCTAGTGCAAATCTCGGAGCAAATGGAATAATATTTCTCGTGGATTAAGAATTTAAGAAATTCAAATTTGAAATATTAATCCGTGCGATATAAATCAGTAAGAAAGCCATCTGACCCTTTCTCCATAGAGTGCATAACATCGACGACTAACTTCCTAGGAGAGTATAAGGCTCAATCAGTTAAAGTTCTTTACCACTACATCCAAAACATATTCCCGCAGGACGTTGTTTTAAACAACGACAGATTGAAAACCCTACACCTAGTAATGCCTTATCTAGCTCTATGAACTCTACTTTAGTGTGGCAAGCACAATATTCTTTTCTTTCTATTATAAAGGATACTCTGGTATCAATACTCTAAACCCAAAAACTTTATCTTTACTTAGTTAGGGACATTAATTAATATGAATGGTGTTTCAATAGGTTTGAAGATTCCGGATATGATTAGTATTTGGAATAGCATTTATTGCTTTACTATGTATATAAATGGTACTGATAGCCTTTCTTATCTTTGCCTGGACTATAGCCTTACTCAGTTTCATTAATCAAGGTTTTCAATCTCAGCTGGTGATGATGTAGTGGAGCATGTTTTAGAATAATTGGGTTGCCATTTGATATTATCTCGAAAAAGAGATTTTTGTGAAAATAATTGGGCAGAATAATTAGTGACGTCAGGCCAGGTTAGACATCTCCAGCAAATCGAAATATGATAAAATATTTCGTCGGCAACTTTTCAGCAGATTTCTGGCAAAAACTCTCTGAGAGAAAATAAAATTTCTCAAAGTCTGCCATTCGGAATCCAGCCACTCCTGCATAAAATTAACGCACACAACATACGTAATGTGAGCAGCTAGGTCGTAGTCCTGACGGAAGGGTGGTAATGACGAATTGTGTTATGTATGTAGTGGTGAGCGAAATGCTTGTTTCTACTTTTTCGCAAGAGGATTCACTGCCTGTTCTTCCTACGCTGATCGTTGTTGTTTAAGGAGTCGGCAGGCTTCAGAATGGACTACTTGGTGGTTTGCTGTGGCCTACATTACTGGGTAATGGATTTTATTGTGTGAGCGAAGAGTTGTAGCTGTATGTTGTGCTGCTACATATCCCTGTAAGGCTCAGACTAAAGCTTAGATTCTGTTTATATTTTTCCCACTTAACTAAATAGGGACCTGATGTAAAATGACATGGAGTCTTTTACTGGAAATATTTTTAGAGCGCCATTAACAAGAAGTGCAACTGATTTATGCCTGTTCTACACACTTGTGGAATTTATAAACTCCATACAAACGTATGGTGAGTAAAAAACCAGTTGCTAATTGATACTCCTAATTCCTAATTTCCTAATTCCTTGGATTGGGTTAGCAGTGTGTTTTCTGCAACATTTCCCGTTAGAAGATTCCCAGCAGTCTTACTACAAAATTTCTGGGAGTAACGAATTGCCATGACAAACCTTTGTCTTTCACAATTGCTTTTAAAATGTAGATCTCGCTACTCCTGAATATAATTAACACACATAACATGGGAAGATGAAACACAGTTTAGCATGTTTGGAAGGACTGTAATGCCCAATAATGTATGTATGTACATATGTATGTGTGTGTGATAATACACAAAAACTTCGGTATAATATTGCCAAAAAATATTCGCGATCAAAAAACACGTGCCACTTAATTTCTTCCTTTTTATTCATTCTAATCATTCATTCTAGGCATTCCGTTGTGCTTTTGAAACCATAAAAAAAAAATAATTTTTCCTTTTGGGTTCCTGTGTGTGTACACGTATATTAAGTACACATTAGTATATACGGATGACAATATGATTTGCAATATGATTTTGCTTAACAACCATAACCAGAACCAGTTTGAACGGTTCCTCATTTGATTTTCAATATTTTTTTCATTTCCCTAGAAATTATCATCATATTCATAGGCCCCCATCAGTCCCATTTATGCATGGCAGATCATCACAGATATTGATGAGTGACTGACTGACTGACGAACTGGAAGACTGACTGACTGACTGCCTAATGCTTCTTGATGCAACGTTTAGTCTTCATTACCAAAACAGGGAGTAGTAGTCATATCGTATCGTATCGTTGTTGATTTCCAACTCCAACTGGTCAAGTGTTGCTAACTCTAAGGAAGAGTATAATTTTTTTTTGTGTGTTGCCAACAAATATAGTTTTTCTTTGCATTTCGCTTTGTTTGTTTTCATTAAGCATTGCATTATTATTTATTTATTTATTACAACACAATATGATCATCATCTTTAAACATTATTTTGTTATTATATGGCCAAAACAGCTATAAATGGCTAAAAGTATGCAGGCTTTAAGCATATTACAATAGTCTGGAGTACACTTCTTGGTCCATCATCCAGCAGCGGCTGCTGTTGCTGCTGGATGCTGTTGCCTCACTGGGATTCAAATGTGTTACTGCATGTGGCAGAATTTTTTTAGCAGCTTAGTTGCAAGGTTTAAAACGCGTGTTCTCTCTTTTTCTATTTTCATTATTGGTTTCTTTAATTTTTATTTCTTTGTTTATTTTTTCGAAGATGGTTTATAAATATTTGCTGGCACCGCATATGGTCATCTTTTTCATATTGTAACAGACAAATATGATATACACCTAGTGGCTGGCAAAAAAGCCGAGTGTGTATTATTTGTTGTTTGCTACCCATACTTAAGTCCGAATATGTGCGTGAGATAGTATCGAAAATTTTAATTCGTTTGAAACACCTATTGTTGCCATTATGTGCGCAACATAATAAAGGGTCTGCCAAATAACTTTTTTTTTGAAAATGCTTTAAAAAAAACTTCTGAATATTTTCTCAAATTTCTTTTTTTTATTTGAACGTACAACCCTTCCGGTTAATAATGGAAAATAATTTCATTCAAATGGCTGCCTCGGCTGGCCATGCAGTAGCCTACACCAGAAAATGCCGATTTTGGCAAAAAGAAAATCATCTTTTCAGATGAAGCTCATTTTGATCTAGGCGGGTATGTAAACAAGCAAAATTGTCGCATTTGGGGCACAGAAAACCCGCATGCATACATTGAAAAGCCGACGCACCCAAAACGAGTCACTGTTTGGTGCGGATTTTGGTCCAGAGGCATAATTGGGCCATTTGTCTTCGAAAATGAGCAAGGAGTGGCCGTTACAGTCAATGGCTTATCGGGCCATGTTGAACGAATTTTTGTTCACAAAAATTGAAGAGAAGGATATTGGCAACATTTGGTTTCAACAGGACGGCGCTACGTGCCACACAGCCGAAGCTACACTCATTATCATTATCAACCGCAGAGCTGATGTCGTTTAGCCACCTTGGAGCTGCGATTTGACACCGTTGGACTATTATTTGTGGGTTGCCGTCAAAGATAAGTGTTACGCCGACAAACCAGAGACAATTGACGCTTTGAAGGACAATATTCGTGAAGCCATTGGTGAAATACAGTTGCACACAATCGATAATGTGCTTAAAAATTGGACCGATCTTGTAGGCTACTGCATGGCCAGCCGAGGCGGCCAAATGAATGAAATTATTTTCCATTATTAACCGGAAGGACTGTACTTTTAAATAAAAAAAGAAATTTAAGAAAATATTCAGTAGTTTTTTTTTCAAAGCATTTTCAAAAAAAAGTTATTTGGCAGACCCTTTAGCATTCAAATGTCCGCCGCGACTTCTCTGGGTGGAGCGCATTCGAAATGTTTAATCTTTCATGACTCAGTCGTATAAATCAGGCTGAATTTGATAGAAGACGTGGATTATGTTCGCTGTGGTATGTGGCTTTTTCACATACACGTTCGGCTTAAGAAAATCCCACAAGAGAAGGTCTTTCGGCTTGAAATCATGATTTTGGTGACTAGTTTACACCACCGCCATATGAGACGACATACATACATACATAATTGACCGTTACAACCCTTCAGTCAGGATTGCGACCTAGCTTCTCACACCACTCATGTTGTGTACGTTAATTTTATACGTGAGTGGCGGGACCTACAATTTAACGTCGACTCCGAACGACAGATTTTTGAGAAACTTCATGGCAGGTTTATGTACTCTCAGAGTTTTTGCCAGAAATCTTCTGAGAAGTCGCCGAAGAAATATTTTTTTTCATATTTTATTTTGATATACGAACCTGGTATACGAACCCGGGCTTTACGTCTAATAAGCCAACACACTACCTACTAGACTACGGTAATTTCTAACAAGAAAAAGTTTTACGAGGTGAAATCACACGATCTCGGTGCCCGGTTAACATTATCCCCACTATGCCCCCAAATTGTTTGTGCTTAATATCCAACATAGTATGAGCTGTGTGGCTCATAGCTCGACTCAGTTTAAACAACACGTTGTTGATGTCCAGATCAGCCTCTTCAGAACAAAAGAGAATGGATATCATGGTCTAATAATGTTCACCATTGTTTGTGATGGCCTAGCCAATGTCGCCCTCAAAGATATACGAACCGGAAGCCCAAAATCCATACTAAACAGTGTCTGTTTTATGATAGATTAGACGTTCCAGGATCCCACTTACTTCATCGCTAAAGATGATTTTCCAATGAAAATTGAGGGCAGTTGCCAACTGCTGTACCTTTAGGTCTTGAGTCAGTTGGATTTAGTACGTCTGCAGACCCAAGTCACGACATAGATTTCAAAAATTTGTAGTCTGTCGTCGTCGTAGTCTAGTAGGTAAAATCATTTTCAATGACAAATTTCGTTTTAGTCTACATTTTATACGGAAACTGTGCCCATATTATTAACCTTAAAGATTTTTATCATGTTGAGCCAATAGACAGATTAAAAAATATTTTTTTTTTTTACTTACGAACACATTAAGGCTTAAAATGCCGGACATCTTACCTGCAAGAAAAGAGAGAGAAAAAAACAAAATATGAGTCAGAGTTAATTTATTTGAATTGTTTTTTGATAGAAAATATAAGAACTTTTTTTAAATACTTTAATCGAATAAAATACTGTCAGTTTATACATGTAATACTGTTAATAATTTCACTCTTCTTCCATGCCTTCACTCTTCTTTTTTGAAGTCGTCGTAGCCTAGTAGTGCTTGGCTTATTAGATGTGAAGCCGCGGTTCAAACCCCAGCTCAGATATCTTCAACAAAATGAAAAAAAAAATATTTCTTAGGCGACTTCCTCTCAGCAGATTTCTGGTAAAAACTCTGTGAGTAAATAAAAAAAAATTGCCATGAAAAGTTTCTCAACCAAAATCTGTCGCTCGGAGTCATCTTTAAACTGCAAGTTCCGCCACTCATGTAAAAAAAATTAACACACACAACATAAGTGGCGTGAGAATCAGGTCGTAATCCTAACTTAAAGATTTGTAATGACCAATTATGTACAGTGGTGGCCTTATAATTAGAAACGACTTAGCACCACGTCTGTTTGTTAATTTGTTTTACAGTTTTCACTGTGAACCTGGGATAAAAGGCTTTGTTTGGTGGAAATCTTGCATACGTTTTTCCATCAGATTGGGACAAATTAAACTTAGATTCGTCACTCCAGAGAACTCTGTTCCAGAAACATCGTTTCTAATTATAAGGCCACCACTGTATGTATGTGTGGTGTGCGAAAGACCGAGTACTTGTAAGCAGCACGAAATCTATTGCCACGGACTTTCGTTCATACTTGTAATTACAGCGACAATGTTTTCGGCTGATCTAGTGGATGTTGGTCGATCATTTACCGAATGAACGGACTTGTTTTTATCCACCACATTCCAAAGAATTCACTTATTGGGGCGGATATCTTACATACTTCATACATACTTGGTCATTACAATCCTTCAGTCAGGATTACAACACAGCTTCTCTTACCACTTATATTGTCTGTGTGTTAATTGTATACATGAGTGGCGGGGCTTGCAGATTTTTGAGAAACTTTTCATGGCAATTTTATTTACTCTCAGATTTTTTGCCAGAAATCTACCGAGAGGAAGTCGGACGAGTTTAGGAAGATTATGACGATCGTAAACAAGCAAAGCGAGTTGTAGTTTGATCAAACAGGGCAACGAATTGTTGTTTTCTATGAAAATATGCTGATGAAATAACAACGAACTTGTCAGATGTACCTTCAACAGGATGATGGTTTTTAACTGTCAAAGCTTGACAGTACCTGTTGAAAGACCCCATGAAAATAAATTTTTTTTCCTAATTTTCTTCAAGAAAAATTTAAAATTAAAATCAACTTTTAAAGCACATTTTGGAACATGTGGAATAAGCTGTGATACTGAAGATTCTTTGTCGTTGCTGGTATAGAACTCATTGTAGCAGCCAGACAAGTGGTGGCTGTTCGTTTACGATTAAGCAATCACTTCTTTTGCTATGCTCTAGGTTTGTTTGTTTGTTGTTATTGTTTTTTTTTTATTATTTTAGCCATAAAAACCTATTGGAATAATATTTTCTACGATTTTATTTCAAATTTTTTTGTTTGTTGTTCCTCTACATTTTTATTTTCATCTGTTCTTTCTTTCATACGTTTTCAGTCCGCATTCTGTTCGATAGGTACAACGTATGATGGTAGGTTGGTGTACTTTCGTTCGTTTTGCTTTTCATAGATGTGATCATAAAAATCAAGATCAATATCTTTATTTATTTATGTCTCTATAAACGTTCAAAATACCATTTCATTTCATTTCATTACATATGAAAACAACTACTGTTTTGCGCATTACATGCTCTCTAGTGTTTTTCAAGCCAACCAACTGTGTATCTACGACGGCATATAACCCAACGGCTGATTTCATAAAAATCATGGGATTTTTTTCTCTTTTTTTTTGTATTTTTTTTTGTTTCTTTTGCAATACTTTCCAAATGCAGGGCTTAAAAAAGTGTTAAGGATTTATGCAACAGTTTTTTAAAAAACTTTTAATTATTGCACACACACTTACGAATGTATGTAAGTGTATTGTGTCTAATTATTGTTGTTAGAAAGTATAAATTTTGAAATGAAAAATAAATTTCCCAAGAGGTAGTATGCTTATGACAGATGGGAGTATGCTTTAGAAAATATAGAAAATAAAACTGAAAAGCCATTAAAATAAATGGAAGTGGAAATGGAATTGGAAATAGAAAGAAGGCTCCACTATATTTTCACATTTAAAGTGAGTGCTTTAAAATTTAACAGATTGATGAAAACATTACTTAATTTTCGTATATTTTATGTACAGAAATTTTTCATCATTTTATACTTCCACAACAGTGCAATAAATCAGCTGCGTTTTTAATAGGAAAACTGGCAGTAAACTACATAAAGTGGAATTATCAAAATTTTTATTTTTTTATAAAAAATTTATATTCTCCAAAAGAATGGTATGACTGACACGATTTTCTGAAACAAATTGGATTATTTGAAAAGATCTGTAATAAATATGGAATTAACTGAATGATTTCCAATAGAAAATGAGATTACATGAATGATTTTCTACAGAAAATACAACTTTCTGTAGAATATATTATTTTCTACAAGATTTTCTATATCAAATGGGATCAGAATGATTTCTTGTATAGAAGTGGAATTATTTGAAACATTTTCTCAGAGAAAATGTGATTTTCCGAATGATTCTCTACAAGGAATGATGTTATCAGAATGATTTTCTATACTAAAAATATTATCCGTATAATATCTCTGCTGGAAAATGGAATTATTTGAATGCCTTTTTAAAAAAGGATCATCCATAAAAGTTTTGGTTGAAAATAGAATTCATTTGTATGATTTTTATGTGGAACAAATTTTTCCGGAATGATTTTCTGCGAAATATGTTTACCCGAATAATTTTCCAAATAATTTTCTGTAGAAAAATAAATTATTCGACTGTTTCTATACGAAAATGGATTAATCGAATAATTTTCTATAGGAAAAAAAAAATATTCTCCATAGAAAATACCAACATCCGAATGATTTTTTATAAAAAATGCGATTAAAAAACGCGATGAAAGGATATTGTTTGAAATAAATAAAAATTATATAAAATGGTGTTATTAAAATGGTATTCTATAGAAAATAAAATTATCCGAATGATTTTCTCAAAGAAATAGATTATCCGAATAATTTTCTTTAGAAAATAGAATTATCTGGATAGTTTTCTGTAAAGAAATAGATTATCCGAATAATTTTTCATACAAAATAGAATTATCCGAATGATTTTCTGTACAGAAATATATTATCCGAATAATTTTCTATGGAAAATAGAATTATCCGAATGATTTTCTGTAGAGAAATAGATTATTCGAATAATTTTCAATAGAAAATGGAATTATAAAAATGATTTTCTGTAGGGAAATGGATTATCCGAATAATTTTTTAAAGAAAATGGAATTAACCGACTGATTTTCTGTAGAGAAATATATTATTCGAAAAATTTTCTATGGAAAATAAAATTATCCGAATGATTTTCTCAAAGAAATAGATTATCCGAATAATTTTCTTTAGAAAAAAATTATCCAAATAGTTTTCTGTATCGAAAAAGATTATCCGAATTATTTTATATAGAAAATATAATTATCCAAATGATTTTCTGTAGAGAAATGTATCCGAATAATTTTCTATAGAAAGTGGTATTATCCGACTGATTTTCTATAGAGAAATGTATTATCCGTATGATCTTCTATAGAAAATAGAATTATCCGAATGATTATCTATAGAGAAATAGATTATCCGATATTCTGAAGAAAATGAAATTATCCAAATGATTTTCTGTAGAGAAATAGATTATTCGAATAATTTTCTATAGAAAATGGAATTATAAAAATGATTTTCTGTAGAGAAATACATTATCCGCATGATAGAATAGAATAGAATTTTCCGAATGATTATCTATAGAAAAATAGATTATCCGAATAACTTTCTATAGAAAATTAAATTATCCGAATAATTTTCTATAGAAAATTAAATTATCCGAATAATTTTCTATAGAAAATTAAATTATCCGAATAATTTTCTATAGAAAATTAAATTATCCGAATAATTTTCTATAGAGGAATGTATTATCCGAATAATTTTCCATAGAAAATAGAATTATCCGAATTGTTTTCTGCAAAGAAATAGATGATCCGAATAATTTTCTTTAGAATATGAAATTATCCGAATGATTTTCTGTAAAGAAATAGATTATCCGAATAATTTTCTATAGAAAATAGAATTTTTGAATACTACAATAAATTATCCGAATTGTAATTTCTAAAAAATCTGAAATTGTAAATATACTTGTAGAGAAACTCAATATTCTGATTTAACTACTTTTTACAAAGAATAAGGTTGTCCAAGTTTTACGGAAAATGGATTTATGAATTCAGTTTTGGGATAATATTATTATCCAAGTACTTTCAGGATAAAAAGAGAAACTTAACCTTTGAATATTTTAACTGACATTTTCTTTATCGGATAACAAATCTCCTTTATGGCTAAAAGTTTACTAAAATTTTAGGCAAAGTGGAATAAATTTCGAGGAGAAACTCATTTCTTCTTCATTTTGTCAACCTTAAAAACTGCATCAAAATGATGCTTACAACTATACAAGAAACATACTTTTTCATATAAATGATCTTTGCATTCGTTATTCCCTTTTCTATAATTGCCGCTTTATTTTTATTTTTTTTTTCCTTAAAAAATTTTTGTTGAAATTTTTAGCCAAGTTTGGTTTTGTTTTTCTCTGTAAACAAAAGATTTTTATCATGTTGGCATAACAGGCATTTGCAATATTTCTTTGCTTATTACATGCTAATCATCTGGGGATGTGCTTCAGCATAAAGATGGCCTTTCCTAGACAATATTGTGTGCATCAGGTCAGTTCATTATCTTCGGTGATTGATTTTGATCTGTTATCGAATCAGAATAACCTTAAATGGCAACCATAAACATACTTTTACGCAAAATCTTTAAATGGACAAGAACAAAATGCTGCTGACTGCAACAATATGCTGCAAGTGTTTTTTTAGAAGAGGCATACGAGATAAGAAGGAAAACAAACGAACAAAAATTTCATATTTTCGCACCTTTTTAAAATTATCTTTTTTGATCGGAGAGAATATAAAATAATTGATAATCATTTTTAGCTGTAACAAGAGGCGAGTCTAGTCTACTCTGCTAGTCTATAAATTGGCGACAATTTTTCAAAGGAATTCATTGGCTGCATTGAGATGCGGGAATAAAATATTAAATGATGTTGGAAAAATTTTAATAAAATTTCAAGAATACATACATAAATGTACTATGCTGGAGACAGACAGACACAAATTTTTTTAAAACAAATCTTCAAATTTTGCAGATTCCTTATATCCATTTCAGTTAAGTCATTAATAAAGGATTGTATAGTTATTATAGGTACCTAATAGTGGATACTTTCCCATGTAATACATGTCTGATGTATGTATGTAATGAATATTTCTCATAGAGAAGAATAAAATATAAGATTGTAAAGCTGTGATGAAAGAAATCTTCTGCAAAAAATATTTCCTAGAAATCCTTTTCTGTAATATGTTGTTGAATGAAAAATGTATCTGATATACATACATTATTTGGATAATGAACCTTTCTATAGAATTATATACATACATTTATACATACATATCAGAGGTCAGCCATGAGTATTCAAAACGATGGGTAGAATCGAATCATACTCATAATTTCTGATACTTATAAGCATTCATACTTATTTTAATGTCATGCTCATACTACTCATATTCAAAGTTTGAAATACTCATGGTACCCATACTTAACAATACGCATGATGTTATTGATTTCGACTCTCCGTGACTCATCGAATCATTTATGAGTATTACAAGTATTTTTCTAAATTTATGAATCTGAATGAGTAGGCGTATGAATCAAACATAGTTCGAATGTTATGAGTTTGATGTCAACGTTATACTCATACTCATTGCAACTTGTACTTATAAATCAATATTGTAGTGAGTACGAATGAAACAGAGTAGTTGGATTTCAATACTGTTGACTCACTTGTACTCAAAATTTCATGACTACTTATGAGTAGCGAAAAAGCTATTCATTGCTGATCCCTGATACATATATACATACATTATTGGTCATTACAACCCTTCAGTCAGGATTATGGACTAGCTTCTCACACCGCTCATGTTGTGTGTGTTAATTTTATACATGAGTGGCGGGGGACCTAAAGTTTAAAATCGACTCTGAACGACAGATTTTTGAGAAACTTTTCATGGCAATTTTTTATTTACTCTCAGAGTTTTTGCCAGAAATCTGCCGAGAGGCAGACGTCGAGGAAATATTTTTCCATATTTTCGTTTTGATGTCTGGCCTGGGGCTCGAACCCTGTCTTTACGTCTAATAAGCCAACACACTGCCTACACACGACTACGATGACTTCTGTGGAATATAACATCCTTCAAATGTCCGTCATTCCGTGATTTCTCTGGGGCGCATCCAAAATGTCCAATTTTCCACTGTACAGAAAATCAAGCTGGATTTGACCAATGGCATGGGTTATTTTGGCTTTTAGGGGTTATGGGTTATTTTAGCGCTGGGGTTTGTTGTTCATACGCAATCACACGGGATTTAAGAAACCTCCACAGGAAAAAATTCTTACTCGTTTAAATTGTACGATCTCAGTGACACATCGTACATTTCTCCTCCAAATGAGATGATCTTGCCCTCAAATTGCTCATGCAGAATATCCAATGTGGCAAGAGCTATGTGATACGTTACTGTTCTGATGAAATCACATGTCGTTGGTATGCAGATCATAAAATTCAGGCCAAAGGAAGAAGATGAAGTTGGCGGTCATTGCCCTTTAATGCTTACTGTTGACAGTTATGATCTGTTCAATGCCGTTCTCAAGGAAATATGTACCGTAGACGTTGCCAACCTAAAATCCACACCAAATGTTGACCATTTTGGAATGCATTGGATGTTTTGGGATCCCATGTGAGTTTGTATCGACCATAATTCGACAATTTTGATCGTTTACCAACAGATGATTTTTCGATGAAAATTAGGGTCAGTTGCTAACTACACACTTTCACTGCTGTTTTCCATTCCTTCTATATTATATTCCTTGGAGTCTTAATTCTAATTGTTGCTTGCTTTGACAGAAGTTTCCCACTTGTAGATTTATTTTCTAACAAGTTGAGGTTAGGTCACTGATGTACAGTGATGTGAAAAATAATAAGGACAGTACCCACCCAAACTTACATTATATTTAAAGCCGAATAAAAACTCGAAAATTGTTTCTTGTTTAAACGACTTATTTTTTTTCTTAAACGGTAGAAAAAAGATTAAAAACAAAATTTTTGTTATTCCGATAATATATTTTGATTTTTTTGTGATTTTGTATGAATGTATGTAGTTTAAGGTGTGAAAAAAGATAAGGACACTTCATGAAATCTTAGAGCTATAACTAACCTAAGTAAAACTAAATATATATTTATACTGAATATTGTTGCTTAAAGCCTTAGTGCCACATTAGTACTTTGTTGCGGATCCTTTGTTATCCAGAACAGCAGCGCATCTTCTAGGCATTGAGTCGACCAAATTTTGACAAACTTGTAGGGGTATTTCGTTCCACGCATCGTGTATAACATTCCAAAGCTCGTCGCAATTTGTTGCACACTTCCCATGATTGCCCTTTTAACTTCGTTCCATAAATTTTATATTGGGTTCAAATCAGGGGACTGTGCTGGCCATTCAAAAACATTAATTTTTTTGTCCTGGAATCACTTCTTTGTGTACTTTGCCGTATGCTTTAGGTCATTATCCTGTTTGAAGACCCAGATGAGTGGCTTATTTTCTTCGGCATACGACAGCATTGTATTCAAAATTTCAGTGTAATTAGCCGATTTCATTATATTCTGGATACGGTATAGAGGACCCACACCATAATAAGAGAATGACACCTTTACTATGATGGTACCACCACCCTGTTTTACCGTCTTTAAAATTACATTTTGGATTGAATTCTTACATTTTACCATGTAAAAAGACCTATCCATCAAGAATTCAATTCAACAGCCATTGTGTCGTCAAAATTCAAAAGTCACTGTTGGAAGACTGGATAGAATCTTCAGTGTTTTCCATGATTGTGGCCAAATGACAAACTGAATGAATGTTATTTCCAACAGGGACTTGCGGAAAAGAACAGGGAAAACATTTTTTTACGTATATTATAAAGAAAAGAAAGGGAACTGCATCTGTCCTTTTGTGCGACTACCTATCCAAAAATTATATTTTATTGAGGAAGAGAGGCAGGAAGTGCAATAAATTCGAAATAAAATCGAAATATAGGTGGTTAGGTTAGGTTAGTGTGGTAGCTTCATACCAAAAGCTCACTTGAGCACGCATAGCAGCCCGTTGTGATGCCACAAATAAAGGCGGAGATGGAAGTACTTTCCGATGAGCCTTTCTCTAAGCTAAAGCCCAATGGCGAATGACTCATGATATAAGAAAATCAGCAGAAATTCAAACAATTTCCTAAGAATTATGGTTAGCAGTAATCACTATGACTTTCGCTTCAGATGGCTTTTAAAAACGTTGTGCCCTTAAAGTGGTTAGGGGTTAAGGAAAAATTAGTTGTTCTACTTTAAATTGAAAACATACTCGTACGTTGTTTTATGAAACAAT
Organism: Sarcophaga subvicina; assembly: GCA_936449025.2. Lineage (NCBI taxonomy): Eukaryota > Metazoa > Arthropoda > Insecta > Diptera > Sarcophagidae > Sarcophaga > Sarcophaga subvicina. The sequence continues at coordinate 31,707,443 of OW388084.2, forward strand.
TTCTAGTATTTTTCAAATGTAATTGGAAAAATTTAATTCAAACAACTATTCAACAAGCCAACAGCTAAGCGTATAAAGTACAACAACTTGAACTTTAGTTTTGAAAAATGCTATGAAAAATACAATGAAATTATAAAAAAAAATTAAATTCCTGGAATTGACTAAATTTCATGGTAAAAAAAATGTCGAGAAAAACAATTGCAATTCATTACAATTTAAAATCATATGAACTGAAAATAAGAGAAAAAAAATAAATTTTTTATTTTTTTATTTTGTGATTAACATTAGAAATAATTTATTCTAGATAAATATACAATTTTTTGTTGTTTTTATTGTTGCAAATATATATATAGAAATGCACATATGTATACTTAGTGCAAGGCATGGTATTATATATGAATGGATTGGGTATTCTGTCCGTCTGCTGGCAAATATTGCACAACGGAAATAATATTTCATATACGACACAAGATAGACAGACAGACAGACAGACCGATAGACAGACTCACTACTTGCTTACTGGTAACCATAATAATAAACGTTTTGTAGCGCTTTTTGCAGTTTTCTTCAAGCTACCAGAATACAATAAAAAAAAAGCATTTTACAATACGAAATAGACGAACAAACAAAAAACGATAAAAAATTTAAAAAAAAATCTGAAAAACTGAATGTGAAATAAAAATTTGAAATGGAAAAACAACAACAAGTGACTGCAATTAATGCAGAAACTATCGTAAAACTATTTGACCAGTTCATGCCTCTCTCGCACTCTCCGTGCCTTAATCTCTATCATTATGACTAAAACGCGGTTATTGGCTAAAATAATTAGAAAAACAACGTAAAAAATACACGCAACAGGTGTTTTTAAAATTTCCTTTGTTTTATAACTTTAGAATTCTATTAAATTTAATTCATTTAGAAAAAAAACCAACAACAACAAAAAAAATTTGTTTTAAAATTTTTCTGTTTTTTTTTGTTTCAAGAAATTCTATAAGTCAGCCAGAGAGCCTCACCTCTATAAAACTGGCTTCGACGTCAGTCTTCCGTTCATTTGTTGTATTTGTTTTAAGTCTGTTCTATACGTGTTTAAGTGTGTGTGTTCAGGGGAAGTTTAAATCTTTTTTCTTTTTTTTAGAAAAATCTAACCTTGTGTAATGAGTTGATCAAATGAAGCCGACAATTAAATTGAACTTAAAAAAATTTATTTTTTTTTTGCCAAATAAAACGCAAATTTTTATAGAAAATTTTGTTTTGGTTTTACAACAAATTTATTTAGTCTGTTTTGCCATGGACGACCAGAGACAATGACGTGAGTTCGCTGAATGGTTTCTAATGCAGTTGGCCACTAAAGCTAATATTCGCCATAAAAATCGTCTTCATTGTTGAGATCCATTCCTGGATTAATGGGTACGTGAACAAACAATTCACATAAGACCCTAGAGGGACCAATGCATTCCGAAGAAGTCACTGTTTGGTGTAGATTTTGGTCCATATTTCATTGAGAACATCACCACTGTCTACAGCGATCGGATCACTATAGATCGGTGATTACCAGCTTCTTTAAGAATGAATTGAATGATTGAGAGACAAACGGCATATCGTATCCAAAGGACCGCGTTACGTACCACATAGCTTCTGACGCATTGGATATTCTGCACAAGCGATTTATGGTCATGATCATTCCATGCAACTTAACCTCGTTAGACTTTTTCTTCGAATGTTTTCTTAAGTCGAAGGTGTATGCCAATAAGCCACATACTACAACGATCCCCAAAACCAACATAACCTATGTAAGCGAACAAATTTAAACTGGAAAATTGAACATTTGATATACGCTCTACTCGGAGAAACCGTAACAGACATTTTAATGATGTTATATTACATAACTAATGGCATCAATAGGCTTTTTAAAAGGATAAGAAATTTCGATGACATCTCTTACACACTTCGTTTTATTGAAATTTAAAAATAGAAAGTGCTTAACGAAATACCCGATATTGGCCGAACTGAATTTGAAACTGCAAGGGAGTACGGTAGTCATAGGTACCTTACATGGTTCAGAGGTTTCAATTTTTAAGCGAAATCTTGAAGAGTGATTAGTCAGGATTACAACTTAGCTTCTCACATTTCCTACGCCACCCATGTTATGTGTGTTAATTTTATAATTTATACGACAGTTTATTGGGAATCTTTTTAAGGCAATTTTATTTGCTCTCAAGGGATTTTGCTAGAAAACTGCTGAAAGGAAACCGCCGAAGAAATATTTTTCAATGTTTCGTTTTTTTCGACATGACTGAGCGGGGCTGTGAACCGCAGAATCTAAAAGAACTAACATCCTACCTATTAGACTGCGGCAGCTTCTTTTCTAATATCTGCTAACGCCTTATATCATAACATGATAACACAGAGAGCATAACAATAACAATGAATGATCTTCAAAATCAGATCGCAAAACATCGAGTGTAGCTTTGGCTGTGTGGCACGTAGCACCGTCCTGTTGAAACCAAATGTTGCCAATATCCTCCTCTTCAATTTTTGTGAACAAAAATCCGTTCAACATGGCCCGATAACGATCGCCATTGACTGTAACGGCCACTCTTTGCTCATTTTCGAGGAAAAATGGCCCAATTATGCCTCTGGACTAAAATCCGCACCAAACAGTGACTCGTTTTGAGTGCGTCGGCTTTTCAATGTATGCGTGCGGATTTTCTGTGCCCCAAATGCGACAATTTTGCTTGTTTACATACCCGCCCAGATCAAAATGAGCTTCATCTTAAAAGATGATTTTTTTTGCCAAAATCGGCATCTTCTGGTGTAGGCTACTGCATGGCCAGCCGAGGCAGCCGTTTGAACGAAATTATTTTCCATTATTAACCGGAAGGATTGTACTTTCAAATAAAAAAAAGAAATTTGAGAAAATATTCAATAGTTTTTTTTAAAGCATTTTCAAAAAAAATGTTATTTGGCGGACCCTTTACTTCATGAGAAATTTCTCAATTTCGTGTGCGTTGTTGGTATGGAAGAAGAGTGAAATTATTAGCAGAATTACATGTATAAACTGACAGTATTTTATTCGAATAAAGTATTTAAAAAAAGTTCTTATATTTTCTATCAAAAAACAATTCAAATAAACTAACTCTGACTCATATTTTGTTTTTTTCTCTCTGTTTTCTTGCAGGTAAGATGTCCGGCATTCTAAGCCTTAATGTGTTCGTAAGTAAAAAAATATTTTTAATCTGTCTATTGGCTAAACATGATAAAAATCTTTAAGGTTAATAATATGGGCACAGTTTCCGGATAAAGTGTAGACTAAAACGAAATTTGTCATTGAAAATGATTTTCAAATCATACACAAAAAAATCTAAGATTAGTAAGCCGAAATCAACAAAAAAAAAATTTATTTTTGCCATCGAAATAAAATCTATTGAGTTTATAGACATATAATGTGGCAAACATACATACACATAGTATATCAGCAACGGATGTAGAACACCGGCATCCGTTCATACATAAAATTTCATTAATATTTACAATGCAAACGCAGTAAAGTATTTGAAAAAAATTTCGAAAATTATCTCACTGGTTGGGAGGGAGAACAATGTTAGAAGTGTTTGTACCAACACATTCGATTTTTTAATAGCTGAATACAAGTAAAATATTACAATCATCGACATAAAGTTTAGTGGACCTTAGGTTAGCTTCATTTCAGCCAGCTGGATAGGTTTGTTGGCCAAGTAAGGCTTATGTTTACATATCAAGAGAAAAGTTAAATCGCTTACTTACTTAATTGGTCCTTACAACCCTGTAGTTGGGGTTACAACCTAGTTTCTCACACCACCCATTCTATGTGCGGGTAAATTTTGTCTATGAGTGCCAGAATCTGCAGTTTAACGGCGACCCCGAACGAGATATTTGAACAACTTTTCGTGCCAAGAGGTATTCTTTTTCATATTTCGTCTTGTTCGAGATACATATGTGAACTGGGACAGTTACTAAAGTATACATACGGTTAACAAATTTCAGAAATTTTTTAACCAAGACCGTCTTAAAATCGAGGAAAGTTGTCAGACAATTATAAAGATATTCAACGAAATGGGATTGGTTAAAAAATTTCTGGAATTTGTTAACCGTATGTATACTTTTGTGGCCGAGTGTACTACCTACTAGACTACGACGACTTCAATTTAAAATTCAATTCATTCCTGACATTGACATTCTTATCTATCGAACGCTATCGTAGAGGCAACGGCATATTGCAAAAATGCAAGGACTCTCTGCAGGAGCATTATAATCAGATATGTATGTATTTATACAAGTTAGTAATACGTAGCTCTCTTCGAGAATGACGCAATCGAATGAGCGAAACGCATAGGTCAGTAAGGAAACTGACAAGCAGTTACATAACTCCACAAAAATCACTGAAAAGGCCGAATATTGAACTAGTAACATACACAGTGGGCCGACTTAAAGTATGGGAAGACGTTTATCATAACTTATATGCAATAGCCGAGCATTAGACCTTCATAAACTGTTTGTATGATGGACATAGAGGTGATCCATATGTGCTTTTCGAATACTCCATATTGAATGAAGTTCCTAGTGTCTGCTAAATCACCACGTTCTGCTGAACTCCTGAGTGTTGATTACCCCATTAGAGCTGGGATAATACACCCTCTTAACCTTAATTATTGGAAAACTGAAATTTTGCCTGAGCAACTAGCTGAACGAAGTCGCCGTGGTCAAGTAGGTAGTGTGTTGGCTTATTAGACGGAAGCCCAGGGGTCGAGCCCCAGGCCAGACATGGAAAAAAAATACAAAAAGTATTTCTTCGGCGTCTTCCTCTCAGCAGATTTCTGGCAAAAACTCTGAGAGTAAATAAAATTGCCATGAAAAGTTTCTCAAAAAAAATCTGTCGTTCGGAGTCGACTTTAAACTGTAGGTCCCGCCACTCATGTATAAAAATTAACACACACAACATTAGTGGTGTGAGAAACTAGGTCGTAATCCTGACTGAAGGGTTGTAATGACCAATTATGTATGTATGAATATTTTCTCAAATTTCTTTTTTTATTTGAAAGTACAATCCTTGCGGTTAATAATGGAAAATAATTTCATTCAAATGGCTGCCTCGGCTGGCCATGCAGTAGCCTACACGATCGGTCCAATTTTTAAGCACATTATCGAATGTGTGCAGCTGTATTTCACCAATGGCTTCACGAATATTGTCCTTTAAAGCGTCAATTGTCTCTGGCTTGTCGGCGTAACACTTATCTTTGACGGCACCCCACAAATAATAGTCCAACGGTGTCAAATCGCAGCTACGAGGTGGTCAAACGACATCTGCGGCTGATAATGCGATCTTCAAAAACAGGGCGCAAAACATCGAGTGTAGCTTCGGCTGTTTGGCATGTAGCGCCGTCCTGTTGAAACCAAATGTTGCCAATATCCTCCTCTTCAATTTTTGTGAACAAAAATTCGTTCAACATGACCCGTTAACGATCGCCATTGACTGTAACGCCCACTCCTTGCTCATTTTCAAAGAAAAATGACCTCTGGACCAAAATCGTCACCAAACAGTGACTCGTTTTGGGTGCGTCGGCTTTTCAGTGTATGCGTGCCGGTTTTCTGTGACCCAAATGCGACAATTTTGCTTGTTTACATACCCGCCAAGATCAAAATGAGCTTCATCTGAAAAGATGATTTTTTTTTGTCAAAACCGGCATATTCTGTAAGTCGATCGCAGGCCCACTTAGCGAAGCGAAAACGCATTGGATGGTCAATTGGCGTCATACCAAGGTCTTTATACAAAATTCGTCTCAATGACGTCTCCGAAATGTTCAATTGTTGAGAACGACGGTGAATTGATGTTGATGGCGCTTCACGCACACTTCCTGCCACAGCAGCAATATTCTCGGATGTACGCACTGTTTTTGGCTTTTCAAGCTTTGGTTTATCGATGAGGATGCCAGTTTCTTTCTCTTTTTTCACAAGATAACGAACATACGGTGCTTCTCTTCTTCCAAAATTCCGTACGCAATTTTCGCACACATTCTGCAACATTACCATGATTTTCAAAGTAATGTCGCAATATTCCCCAGCGTTGTTCAAGCGTATACACAACCATATTCGTTCAGCGGAAGGATAAAACTAATTATCTGTCAAATCACTGGATACTGTATGAAATCAGTTTTATTTTAGTACTTTAGTATTTTATGCTATTCAGCTAGCTGAATTACACTAAACTTTCAATATTAAGCTAAAAATCATGTTTATTATATTCCATACTCATATAACTTGTAATTCAGCCAGCTGAATGACTATTTTACACATAAAAAGCAAGTTCTGTAACTATTTTATTTTAGTATTCCAGTATTTTATGTTATCCAGCTAGCTGAATTACATTGAATTCTTAATATTAAGCTGTAATTGGTATTCTTAGGTATCAAAACCTTATAATATTTAATACAGCCAGCTGAATAACTCCCTTACCCTTGAAAATCATATTTAATCACTTCTTTATTTTACAATTTCATCAAATTGTGTTATTCAGGTAGCTGAATTAGGCAAAACTCTTAATATTAAGCTGTAATTGGTATTCTTAGGTATCAAAACCATATAATATTTAATTCATCCAGCTGAATAACTCACTTATCCTTGAAAATCATATCTAATCACTTCTTTATTATGCAATTTTATCAAATTATGTTATTCAGCTAGCTGAATTACACCGAACTCTTAATATTAAGCTGTAATTGGTATGCTTAGGTGTCAAACCCTTATAATATTTAATTCAGCCAGCTGAATTAGTCCCTTACCCTTGAAAATCATATTTAATCACTTCTTTATTTTACAATTTCTTCATATTATGTTATTCAGCTAGCTGAATTGCACTGAACTTTTAATATGAAGCTATAATGGCTATTTTTATGTATGAAATGCATATAATATTTAATTCAGCTAGCTGAATAACCTCCTTACCCTTGAAAATCATATGTAATCATTCCTTTATTTTACAATTTCTTCAAATTATGTTATTCAGCTAGCTGAATTACACCGAACTCTTAATATCAAGCTATAATTGGTATTTTTAGGTATCAAACCCATATAATATTCAATTCAGCTAGCTGAATAACTCCCTTACCCTTGAAAATCACATTTAATTACTCCTTCATTTTACAATTTCTTCAAATTATGTTATTCAGCTAGCTGAATTACGTTAAACTTTTAATATAAAGCTATAATTGCTATTTTTATGTATGAAATTCATATAATATTTAATTCAGCTAGCTGAATTAGACCCTTACCCTTGAAAATCACATTTAATTACTTAATTATTTTACAATTTCAACATATCCTTTATACAGCCAGCTGAATTACAATAAACTTATAATATTATGTTAAAAATCACGTTTATTATATTCCATGCTGATATTAATTGTAATTCAGCTAGCTGAATAACTGTTTTTTTGCAATTAAAAATAAGAAACAAGTTCTATAAAAATTTTATTTGTTTAATGCAACGTTTTATGTTATTCAGCGGGCATGAATCAAATGATTTGAGAAGTTTATGATACATTTTAATGACTTGTTTTGGTTTTTAAGAAAAATTTTATTTTCAAACTAGCAAAACCATAACATTTATGTATTTGCTAATAAAAACATGGTCAGCCACTCGACTCTATTAATACAATAAAAGGTTATAAATGTGTAATAAAAACCGTTTAAATACTCTATTATTTAATGGTAGTAGTAGCAGCACCGAAACCGAAAAACATGTTTAACGCGTGCGTATAATAAATTATTGTTATTATTATTGTGATTGTTGTTGTTGTTGTTGTTGTTGTTACAATAATAATAACAAAAAACCGAAACAGAGAGAGAGAGAGTGAGAAGAAAAAAAGACGATATTTTTAACACCACATTCGTATAAGTCATGTACATACAACCAACAGCAGCAGCATCATAATCGTCGTCATCAACACAGCATTTGTTATGTTTTGGATGAGTATCAAGCAGCAAGCAGCAAGCAAATGTTGCATCCAACAGGCCTTAAGTATTATGGCAGTGGCCCGATGCTGTTAATAGGTGGCAATAGTTCAATAGTTTTGTAAAGCGTAGCACATTCATTCATTTGAACCCAACACCCGAGAACTGTAATGATAAAGAGCTCGTGTAATATGTTTTATTACTGGCTGTGGCCTTTGTCCGTCCCAATTGTTTGCCCCACTGTGTATTGTGTATTGTCTTGTCTTGTTTAGCACACGTTTACAACATAAACGATGATGATGAGGATGATGAGTTCAGTTTTAATAGATTTTCTTGTAATATTTAACGCCTTTTATTTCTTTGCTAAAGAATTGTTGTTGTTGTTGCTGTTGTTATTGTTGTTCTACGGTTATAGGCCATACGCAAGTAAAGAGTAAAAAAAAGGAAGAGTGGAATAAGAAGGCCGTACTTGAAAACCTCATAATTCATTGAATGTTTTTTAATTCAATTTTTCTTTTCATTTTCGTTTTTTTTTTCATTTTGTATGTGGCACTGATTTAGATTTGAGGCTAAAGTGATAAGTCATAATGCATTTATTGAGTTGATTTGTTAACAACAACAACATTACATACAATACTGGCTAACAACAATTGTTGTTGCTGTCCGTACTCTTTTTCATGCGATTAAACGGTTTAAAGCTGGCAAGAAAAAAAGAAAAACACATTGCAACTGAAGATCATCGTCTGTCAGCCAGTTAGTCAGTCAGCCAGTCAGTCAATACTGGTGTTGTATATCTATGCAAGTATTAATGCTGATTTCATATTGTATTGGCCTTGAAGCCTTTAAGGGATTTTTTTAAAACAATTTTTTTTGGTCTCTGTTCGGTACGGTTTCGGTTCTTCTGCTTTTTTGTAGGGTTTTTCTTGTATTTTTTTTCCTCTTTTTTGTTTGGTGTACTTATGTATTTCTTTTGTATATAAAAATATAGGCGTGAGGGCGTTAACTTAAACTGCCTTTAACGTTTTTATTTGGAAATTCGTTGTTCAACAAATAAAGTTTCTTTCTTTTCTTTTCTTTTCTGGTTTTTTTTGTAGCATTGCGTTGCTTTTTCTTTTTCTTTGAAACGCAGAAAATTTTTGTTAAGGAAAGCTTAGCTTAAAAACGTTTGCTTTTGTGGTTTTAATAAAAAGAATTCAAAATTTTATTAAAACCAGAGAAATTTTTATTTGAAAACTCATCGATTTTCTAAATTACTTGCGTACTTATGTGATTGGTCATTACAACCCTCAAGACAGGTGTACGACCTGGCTTCTCACACCACTCACGTTGGTTTGGTGTTAATTTTATACATTATAGGCGATAGGTGTCTGCATTGACCGTAATGGTTGCGCCGTCCGCATTTTCAAAGAAATGTGGGCCCATGATGCCTCCGCTCCACAAGCTGCACCAAACAGTCGCTCGTAATGGGTGCATTGGCTTCTGTAAGCCAACGCGTGTGTTTCGTGAGCCCCAAAAATACGGAAATTTTGCTTATTAGTGTACCCACCAAGATAAAAGTGAGCTTCATTCGAAAAGACGATTTTTTTTTTTGGTAAAATCAGCATCAACGAGCTGTTTCTTATACAGCTTTTAAGTTGTACTGCCCATCTAAATATGAACATACATACATACATAATTGGCCGTTACAACCCTTCAGTCAGGATTACGGCCTAGCTTCTCACACCACCCATGTTGTGTGTATTAATTTTATACATGAGTGGCGAGACCTACAGTTTGAAGTCGACTCCGAACGACAGATTTTTTTAAAAAACTTTTCATGGCAATTTTATTTACTATCAGAGTTTTTAGCGGGAAGGAAGCTGAGAGGAAGTTCGAGATGTCTGAGCCAGGTATTGAACCACGTCCTCACGTCTAATAAGCCAACACCCTACCTACTAAACTACGACGGCTTCAATTTTTCTAAATGTATTCCAAAATTCATGCAGAATGGTCCTGCAGAAAGTCTTTTATAGTACTGGAGTGCTTGGCTGCCTTTCAAAATGTATCAATACAAAGTTTGTATGCAGTTCTACTACCATATATAAACTATGTAGATATGCAAAGTAGCCAAACAATGCATCAACTATAAATCCGATGCCTGATTGCTTTTTGATTGCGTTAAAAATACACATTGACTACGTTTTGATATAGAATGCATTCTATATATTTTGTACAGCGGCATTATGAAACACGATACTTTGTTCAAACACAAAGCAACTAACATTTTGGAAGGCAGCCCTTTTATAGCCATGCACTAGATTGCATTAAAACTTTAAAAATCGATCGTAGAAGAAAGGTTTCCGTGTGGACATTAGATTTGCATTTGTTTTCCCTGTACTAGCACGGAAAGGGTTCTCAATAGAAATATTCCACTCATGCACTAAACATGCGAATTGTCTCCATATAATGCATTGTGTGAGCCAGGCGCACAAATATGGTATGTATGTACGAGTAACCGGTTTAAGGAAGGCCGATAAGATGTCAATGATGATACTCGTCCTGGTCGCCCGAGCACGTCAACAACCGATGAAAACGTTGAAGAAGTGAAGAAAATGATTTTGGGTTGCTGATGATGTTGGCATAACGTTCGGCTCATGCCAAGCAATTTTTACGGATGTTTTAGGCATGAAACGTGCGGCAGCGAAGATTGTAATAAAATTGCTAAGTTTTGAGCAAAAACAACGTCGCATGGACATCGCTCAAGAGATGTTGACGACGTTCAACGACGATCTAGATTCGCTCAAAAAGCTCATAACTTATGACGAATCATGACCCAATCATCCCATTTTTTCATATAGTAAAAAATCGAAGAGCACACCAAAACACGACTAACATTTTAATCTGTCAAAAACAAACTGACAATCCAAAATGGCTGATATTGTCAACATATATAATCCTAATCCTGACTGAAGAAAAACTTTCTTTCAAAACTTTGTTTAAACACTACTACGTCATTAGTCTTTCGGTAACAGTTTTACAATCGATTGAATGGTGTTTAACGCTTTATACGGTATTCCCGGATGTAGTTAAGCTTATGCTGCTATGTGACAGTAAAGAATGGAACGCTTAACTTAGGGTTTCGGTAACAAAATCTGTGCAAAATTTGAATTCTTTGCAAAGATGACGCGCTCTGGTTTGGAACACATCAAGCGCCAATAAAATATAAAAACAGCGTATGTAAGTGGCAGTGGATAGTTATTCTCCAAGAGCTGTTTGCAATTGGGACCCTGAAGGTTTAAGGTGTGTGGTAGAAACACACGAGAGAAGGCAACTGAAGAAAGAATATCAATTGGATGATATGGAATGCCAACTTTTTCATTACTTTAGCTGGTATATTGTTTGAAAAACTACGAATTTTTTGAGTCCGTCAGGCTACAAGTCTAATATTGTGTCTTTCAGGTTGAAATTGACATCTTTTAAAAGCTTAAAAACTAAGATCTCTGAAGATAGGAATTGAGGTTCTGGGTTCTGTTATCTTGGTATGTTAAGTACAACTGCAATTGAACACTGTACGTACTGTCTGAAAATAAATTAAGCCTGACTTTCACACTAGGACTCTGCTTTTCATCGTATTGAAGATTTGTTTCGTTTAAGAGTACATAAATATTTGGCCATTACTACCCTTCAGTCAGGATTACGACCTAGTTTCTCCAACCACTTAAAATATGTGTGTTAATTTTTATACATGAGTGGCAGGGCCCACAATTTAAAGTCGACTCGGAGCGACAGATTTTTGAAAAACTTTTTCATGGCAATTTTTTATTTACTCTCAGAGATTTTGCTAAAAATCTGCTGAGACGCAGTCGCCGAAGAAATAATTTTTCGTTTTTTGTATTGTTGGAGATGTTTGACCACGTCTAATAAGCTAACACATTATCTACTAGACTACGGCAACTACAACAATTGTAATACTTATTAAAAACATTTTTCATGTAGCTGAATACAGTTTAAATGTTATTCAGCTAAAGAAATCTACTTGACGGCACATTATCTACAATTCAGCTAGCTGAATAGAAACTACGTTAAAGATTATTTTAAAAGCCTTTAAAAGAAATTTATCAATTGTGATTTATTTTCGTATTCAGTAGCTGAATAGAAACTAAATTAATGATTCTTTAAAAAATCTTACAAAAATTTATAAATTTGTGGTATATTTTCGTATTCAGCTAGCTAAATAGAAACTAAGTTAAAGATTCTTTTAAAAACTTTAATTTTTTTTTATCAATTTCTGATTTACTTTCGTATTCCGATAGCTGAATAGAAACTAAATTGAAGATTCTTTTAAAAGCCTTTAAAAAAATTTATTAATCGTGATTTGCGTATTGTATTGTGAGTATGCAGCTAGCTGAATAGAAACAAAATTCAACATTCTTTTAAAAAACTTACAAAATTTTATTAATTTGTGATTTATTTCCATATTCAGCTAGCTGAATAGAAACTAAATTAAAGATTCTTTTAAAAAAACTTACAAAAATTTACCAATGTGGTTTATTTTCGTATCCAGCTAGCTGAATACGCTTTAAATTATAAGCATATAAATATTTTTAAGTTTATTGAATTTTATATGTTATTTTAATGTTGCTTAAGGCGTTTTATTTGAATTCAGCTAGCTGAATTAAAGCGATTTAACTGCCATTTACAAATAAATTATGTTTTATCTGCGATCTATTATTGTATCATATACACATATTCAGCTAATGTTTAATAAACATTTTTATCACACAGGCTTTCATTTCAAATTTTATCACATTTTACAAGAATTTTTATCAAATTTTTATGTAAATCAGGCAAAAAAAGAAAGACCAAAAGAAAGAAAAAACCTGTACGGCGAACCACTTTCATTAACACAAATTCTGTTGACCGCTGGTATTTTTCTCTTTTTTGTTGTTGTTGTTGCTGCTTGATATCTCTGGTGCTTAACACGGGTAGTCAAAATATGATTAAAAATTATAAAATACCACTCACTTAGCGCTCGCTCACACAGCAGCCGTACATATTCATTCATATTCATTCGCTTAAAACGTTCACTTTGCTTACAAGTGTGTGTAAAAGTCTTGCAGAAAAAAGTATAAAAAGAAACGACCGCCAGGTAAAAAGAAAATCATTATCAAGCCTGGAACGAAAATGAAAAAGTTGAACAGAAAACGACACGAAAAAAAGAGTGGCTGCGACGATGATGCTTACACAACAAGCCAGTAAGACTGTTACATGAAAGTGTAAAACTTAAGCAGCCAACTTATCCAAATGGAATCACAAACTTTTTTCTTTTTGCTGCTGCTCCTGCTCCAGTCGCTTCTTGACTTCTTCCAAATTCGAATCAGTTTTTAATTCTTTTTTCTTGGCTTACAGGCAGTTTATGGTTGCGAGCGGTAATTTATGCCAGATTTTTAAAATCTAAAAGCAGAATAATTTTGATTTATGATCCTGTCGCTTAAAAGTTGTTCATCATCATCTAAGAAATGAAAAACATAAAGAACTGCCAGAGATAAACACATTGGATGGTGACAAAAAAGAAAAATGAAAAAAGCAACAGCAATGAATCTTGGGGACTCTTCCCTACAACAATTGATACAAATTCATATCGGCCGCGTAAAAGTTGTAAATTGAGTGCTAAAGAGCGAACATTTTTAGTGGTTAGTTGTGTCTAGAACTTGTTTTCTATGCGTGACAGTTTTTCAAGCTTAAGTCATGCACACCAATAACACGTTATTCGAATAATCGATTCTATTTTTAGATCTCTATTCTTTCTTTGGGAAGATTATATCTTGCACAAATGCTCTTAGCTTCTCCCAGTCTATTTTCTAGAAATAAAATCATAAAAGTGTTTCAATATATTCGTTGCGTGTCTTGAACTCATCATTTGTCACAATGCCAATACATTGCACGTGTACACACATGTAACGAGGCTTGTGAACTCATGTCAAGACTGAATATGGGCTTAATATACTCATTATTCTCCTCTCATCGGTATCACCCCAAAGTATCTTCGTAATTCTTCCTATTATATCATTCTTCCATAATACCCGATACGACGTTTCTCCTCACTTTTTTAACCTGATTTTTGATGCACTAACTGATAGTAGGTTACCCAAGTTTATGCTCTGTTGTAACCGTTTTCACCTTTTTAATTACTACCTGAGGACTAGGAGGTACTTATGTATATACTCTGCCAGAGTACTTATGTACTCTGCCATACCTTGGTAAAGCAGTGGTCGTAGTCTCGTAGGTAGAATGTTGGGTTATTAGACGTAAGATCACGATTCAAAATCCAGGTTAGAACTGGAAAAAACCTTTGAGAGTAAATAAAAATTTCCATGATTTTGCCATGAATTTCTCAAAAATCTGTAGTTCAGAGCCTTTAAAATGTAGATCCTAGCGGTTATGTGTAAAATTAGCACCCACAACATACGAGGTGTGGGAAGTTCGATCGTAATCCAGAGTGAAGGACATATATATTTCGAAATAACTTGACTAAAATCTGTAAAGATCCAATTATTTATTTTAACATAACCGTTTAGATAGAAATGACCATCAACCCGAGAGGATAGAAACATTTAGACCAAGCGAGCTACTTCTAATTAGATTCGAAGTCGCCGTAGTCTAGTAGGTAGTGTGTTGGCTTATTAGACGCAAAAGCCTGGGTTCGAGCCCCACGCCAGACATCAAAGACAAACTACAAAAAGTATTTTTCGGCGACTTCCTCTCAGCAGATTTCTGGCAAAAACTCTGAGAATAAATAAAATTGCCATGAAAAAGTTTCTCAAAAATCTGCCGTTCGGAGTCGACTTTAAATTGTAGATCCCACCACTCATGTATAAACATAAGTGGTGTGCGAAACTAGGACGTTGTACAATAGGTAAATTCGACCTCCGGGTACTGTACTTGTCTTAATTGGCAAGTACACGTCGTCTAACCTAACCTAACCTAATTAGATTCCCAATGTCGATCCCTGACAGTGAGGGATCATCCTCTCAGTAGAAAGCCAAGTCGCCGTAGTCTAGTAGGTAGTACGTTGGCTTATTAGACGAGCGCCCATGGTTCAAACCTTGGTTCAGACATCCCCGAACAATATAAAAAAATATATTTCTTTAGGCGACTTCAGCAAGGCTGCTGCAAAAATTCTGGGAATGAATAAAATTACCCTTGAAAATCTGTTTTTCGGGATCGATTTTAAACTGTAGGGCCTGTCACTTATAGATAAAATCAACAGCCAACATGGGTGATGTGAGAAGCTAGGTCGCAATCCTGACTGCAAGGGTTGTAATGACCGATTAAGTAAGAAATCCAAGTGCTTCCTAGTCCTCCCTCAAAACGCTGGCATAAAATCATATACATAAGTGAGAAAAAGTTTCATTCTTCTCCTTCTTATTACTTCCTATGAGTACCCAGAATGACATATGATGATTACAACCTCTACGGTTAGCGTGCTGCTATGGACTTTGAAAACATTCGAATAATCGGCTAAAAATGATCGAATATTTTTTAATTAAATTTTTTGAGAAAAAACTTTTTGTATTTTTGTTTAGAATTTTCATTTTAAAGCTATAAAAAACCGATTTTAGAATAGCTTTCTTTTAATTATTCGAATAATCGAATAAATATATGCGAATAATCTGTTAAAGTCATTTGGCTAAGATACATACATATATCATTTTGGAATAAACCTTTATTGATAAATGACAAACCGGTTATGTAGTTTCGGATAATCGAATAAAAATTTTCGATCAATTTTTCATTAAAATGTGTGGTTTAAAATTTATTATATTCTGTTTAGAATTTTCATTTAAAACACATTAAACAATCGATATTTGTATAATTTTTTAAAATTATTCGAATACCACAATATTCGATTATATAATAATCTTAAAAATTCTTTTATAAAATTCAAATTATTCGAATAATATGAATTGCAATTTTCGTTTCGATTTCAAATAGTTGAACAATACGATAAAAATTAATGCGCGAATATTATATTCGATTGTACATAATAATTTCATAGATTCTCGAATAAAATTAAAATTATTCGAATAATAATAATAGTAAAATAAAGAAGAAAAGGGATATTTATTTAAAACTCATTAAACAAACGATATTTTAATTTTTTTTTTAATATTCGAATAACAGAATATTCGATTATCGAATAAAATTAAAATTATTCGAATAATACAAATTGCAATTTTTGTCTTGATTTAAAATAGTTGAACAATATGATAAAAAAATGCACGAATATTATATTCGATTGCACATAATAATTTTAAAAATACTCGAATAAAATTGAAATTATTCGAATAATAATAATAGTAAAATAAGGAATAAAATGGATTTTTATTTAAAACTCATTAAACAAACGATATTTTAATATTTTTTTTAAATATTCGAATAACAGAATATTCGATTCTCGAATAAAATTAAAATTATTCGAATAAAATAGTTGAACAATATGATAAAAAAAATGTGCGAATATTATATCCGATTATATAATGATTTTAAAGATTCTCGAATAAAATTCAAATTATTCGAATAATATAAATTGCAGTATTCTTTCCGATCTAAAACAGTTGAATAATACGAATAAAAATGTACGAATAATGAGTAACATTTATGAGTAATCGGTTTTTATAGCATTTTTAAATTTTTAATACACATTTCCGCAACAAACAAAAATTGTTTAACACTGTAATCGCTTGTAAGCCATTACCAGTCGACTGAAAATATTTTTTAAAATTTCTTTATGGCCAAATGCTGTAAAATTGTACGCAAGTTATCGATGTTATCAACATAAAAGCACGTGCGTAAACAGATTGCTAAACAAAACTCTGTAATCGATTACACATTTCATTGCAATAAACACGGGCTTAAATATTTCATGATGAAAGAAAGTTTTTACAAGATCTGTCGCTTGATAAACTGAAAAAATAAATTTTTTTTGTATTCAAATGTTGGCATTTGGAATTCGTTTTTTTGTGTGTTCACTTTATCTGTGTGTTTTTTTTTAACAATAAAAAACAAATTAAACAACAAATAAAATAATGTTTTATAAAAAAAGATTCGCAAAAAAAAATAACGTCGGTTTAAAACTCATGGCATTGAAAACAAATTTTCCACTTGGCAGGTCTTGCGTAACATTTCCAAATAGAAAATCAAGAGAAAAAAGTTTCAGATTTTTTGTTTGCGATTTTTTTTCTAATCGTTAAACAATATAATAAAAACAATAGAAATATAATTAAAAGAATAACAAAACATTGACAGTGAACTCTGGTAGATTTTATTTGTAGCTTTTTATGTTGATTGATTGTGTTCATCGTTGTTGCTCATTATGATCATGATGATGTTGCTTGCATTCGATTTCGTATACAACACAACATGAATTCGAAATTAAATTCGAATTTTAAATGTTGTTACGAATTTTAAGCTTCATTGATTTGATTTGACTCGTTTTTCTTCTAATTGTTGTTATTGTTGTTGCTTGAATCAATTGTTTTTATGGCTTAATAATAAAATCAATAAGAATACAATTTTCCCATGGTAAGAATGTTTTTAAGGCGCAATTAATCGCCGCTTTTTTTTCTTTTTGCGTTTTAAATAATTATCTTCAGCAACACTAGACCACAAAGATTAAGAGCGGAAAAAACTAAGAAAAAAACAACAATTGTCATGTAATTTGAAATAATAATCGATTATTTTAATGGCAAAAAAAAAACAATCTAGGAAAACAACTGTGGGAATAACACAGTTAGATTGCATTCAAACCATAATTATTATATATAAAAAATCTTAAATGTTATGTTGTACAGAAAACGTAAAGTCGCCGTGGTCTAGTAGGTAGTGTGTTGGCTTATTAGATGGAAAGCCAGCCCCAGGCCAGACATCAAAATAAAATACAAAAATTATTTCTTCGGCGACTTCCTCTCAGCAGATTTCTGGCAAAAACTCTGAGAGTAAATAAAATTGCCATGAAAAGTTTCTCAAAAAAAAAATCTGTCGTTCGGAGTCGACTTTAAACTGTAGGTCCCGCCGCCACTCATGTATAAAATTAACACACACAACATAAGTGGTGTGAGAAACTAGGTCGTAATCCTGACTGAAGGGTTGTAATGACGAATTATGTATGTATGTATAGAAAATGTATGACTAAGCAGCTAATAAACTGAACCTAACTTTTAAAATCGTACCAAATTTAAATTCAAATACCTGGAAGGTTTTTTGAAAAAAGAGAAAAAGAAATTTCTTCTTCTATATAATAATTCCGAAATACATACTTACATACATAATCGGTCATTACGATCCTTTAGCCAGGATTAGAACCTAGCTTTTCGTACCACCTATGTTGTGGGTAATAATTTTATACATGAGTGGCAGGACCTTTAACTTCAAGTCGACTTCAAACGACAGATTTTTTTTGAGAAACTTTTCATAGCAATTTCTATTTATCCTCAGAGTTTTTGCCAGAAATCTGCTGAAGAAATGGTTGGAAAAAATATTTTTCATATTTCGCGGTTTGTTCGAGATGTCTGGACTTAGGGTTTGAGCCATGCCCTCACCTCTAATAAGCCAACACACTACCTACTAGACTACGGGGACTTCCATGTTGGCAATGCCATTTTCAAATTCATTATCTCGAATGACTCAAAATATAGAACAAAAGGAGATAATTTTAGTCTGCAGAAATCCAAGCTACTCAATAAGATTAAGGCCCGAAGAAGGTTTCTATCAATAACACCGAAAAAATCGCACAGATTTGTTGTTCAAGAAGATTTTGTTGACTTCATCTGACAATGCCTAGCTCGGCATTAATTGCACCTATTATACATCAATACAACAACAACGCGATACATACATACATACGCAATTAGTCATTACAACCCTTCAGTCAGTATTATGGATCTGTGTGTGTTAAACATGAGTGGCGGGACCTACAGTTTAAAGTCGACTCCGAACAACAGATTTTTGAGAAACTTTTCAAGAAAGGAGGTCGCCAAAGAAATTTTTTATTTTTTATATTAAGCCAGCACACTACCTACTAGACTACTTATTTATTTATATTTAATACACTTACGGAACGGAACAGAAAAACTAACGACTTAGACGTGTTGCTCACATACAAAACAAAAACACTTTCGGAACGTAACAAAACGTAAAAGCCCCGTTTAGTCAAACGTTAGCGGAATGTAATGGAACAAGCATTCGTTTTTAGCAAATGAAGAGCAATGCAGATGCTTACCGAAATTACATTACGGTTCGGCAAGCGTTTTCATTGATTTTCCTATTCTTCTAAAACTATTCTAAAAACGAACGTACGTTCCGTGTACGTTTGGCTAAGCGGGGCTAAAGCCTAATTCTACCTTAAGCATTACGTTGAACATGTTGCTAATGCGTTAATAGTTGAAAAGCGAAAGCCATACAATATGTAATAATAAAAAGTACTGAAAGCGTCGCAGGGGTACTGCGGTATTATTGAAATGAAAAAGTACTGAAAAAAAGTACAAAAGTACTGAATATTTCAACACTGGTAGGATGGCACACAACGAGAGGATTTCCATCTCCTCTTGTGCTTTCAAATTCACGGCGTTGTACGAAGTCACATAATTTGACAGTCGCTAAGTAAGCATGTGAAGAAAATTCATTTGCCCTTTAACTTTTCCTGCAGAAGCTACAGCAACACTTTCGAAAGGGAGAAGATAATGACTCATTTTGTCTATGAATGTTTCTTTCAAGTAGTCAAGCAATTAATGTTCTTTGAGGTGTCCTTGTTAAATGGCTACCCATCCTGGTTCCACTTATTATAAGCAGTTTAGAGTGCCTGTTGTTCATCAGCTGGGATGCTGCTAGGATTTCAGAACGTTGCTCTAAAGCTTAGAGTATGGCAACTTCATTTCAAATGGATTAAAAAGAAAAATTAAATTCTACAGACAATAATGCCTCGTACAACTTTTCAGCAAAGCAAGTGTTGCCTTTGAGGAAAAAAACACCACACAGTGATCATTCATTCCCCATTATTTGGGGAATGATTTCTAAATTACCCGATAAGTGATACTAAATGACAATTTAATTTAATCCAAAGCACTATTATTTCTTAAACATTTTCTCATACAACACTCTCGTAAGCTTAATTAAATTAATTTTTTTCTTGTTTTTTCTTACAAATATTTTATCATTTGATTTTTTTCCATTTCTATCTCGCTATCTGGCTATCTGGTATCCTTTGTATGACTTCTATCAGGTGCGATTAAAAACGGTTTTTTTTGTGTAAAATCTTGTTAACCATGTGTTTAATGAATTGTTAACAACAACAAAAACCAGTTGTCTTTAAGAAAATCTTATTGGAAAATTGTATTGAAAATAAAAAATAATTTTTTTTAATAATCTAAGCTAACTACTAAGCCTCTCTCTTGCCACCCCTCTGCACTCTACGAGTATATACGGCTTTCCGCTTTTATAGTGTTTGGTGGATAATAGTTTTAGCAAATGTTGTTGAAAAGTTTCAAATCATCATCATCTTTAGAATGGAAATAAATTATTTTTTAAATCAGCTTTTTTTTTCTTTACTTCGCTTCGCTCTCTCTCTCACTCTCTGAACACTCTTGTAGTTTTGAAAGCGCCACTAAGATCGTAAATCATTTACTCGTTTTAAAAAGAAATAATTTTCAAATTTTTATGCGAAATAATAATCATGCATTACAACTTTATTTAAATGTTTCTCGTAACATGCTAAACTATGCTAAGCTAATAATGCCATAAACAGACAGAGAATTAATAGAATGCATTCATGGAAGAGATTTTTTTCAATTGCAATTCAAACTTTTTTTTGTGTTTTAAGTAACCAGCAGTATAAAGCAAAAAAAAGCTATGTAAACTAAGGTCATGAGGGCCACACCGGCAAAAATATTTAAGTAAACGTAGAAATTCGTCAAGGCAGTATCTTATCGCCATTCACTGTATAATACTGTACTTAACCTGGGTAGGATCCAACTAATCTAATTGACAAGTTCCGTTTAAGCGGGCTAGACAATTAATATCAGGACATTACAGTGAAGCATAAATCCTTTAGAATCAAGTTGAAAACCAATTTAAAAGTTTAGTTAGGCCAGTGACCGATTTAATGTCAATATATGATATATTACTACACGCCGTAGTCTGGTAGGTAGTGTGTTGGCTTATTAGACGTGAGACCACGGTTCAAACCTTAGGTCAAACATCTCCAACTAAACGAAATATGGAAAAAAATATTTCGACGGCGACTTCCTCTCACCACCCTTCCTGCAAAAATTTTTGAGTTTAAATAAAATTGCCATGAAAAGTATCACAAAAAATCTGTCGTTCGGTACTGTAGACTGTTGACTTTAAACTGTAGGTTCCGCCACTCGTGTGTAAAATTAACACACATATCCTAAGATGTCTGAGAAGCTAGGTCGTAATCCTGACTGAAGGGTTGTAATGGCCAATTATGTATGTATGTTATGTATGCTTATGTAATGAAAGTAGTTCCCGCTTCAGTTGTTTTGAATTTAGTATAGTTTATTGTCCGTGAAAATACCGCATAATATATCTGAAAAATAGCTTGAAGGTTTAAGAAATATACTGATCGATATGATAACACTGCCTAGAGCTAAGACGGTCATTGCTAAAATAGTCGACAACACCCTTTTCCCCTTTAACCGATCTACAACCTCAACAACATCAGGGAAGTGTAGTCTTCTCGCGTGTGCCTATCCATTACGCAATGGCCCATGGGAATAGATAAATTGACGGCGATGTTCCAACGATCTAAATGTAAATGCTGATTGGTACGCTTCCTATCCAGATTGCCAATAAAGTACTATTTTTCTGCAGCCAACAAATACCGAAGTTAAAAGGTGCAGCTATCTCTATAAGTGCACTGGTATGCTGTCATCCAACTTTTGTTGCCGTATCTGTATGATTATGTAGCGAATCAATATCGTCTGGAATCTAAGATTCAGCATAATGTCCGATGATAGCAAGGCTACATCGCGGGTCATTTTCTTATTGATACATCTGCCTGGAAACCTATAGGATGTCATTTCGTTCTTCTCAATCGAATCGGATTTCCTTTTGATAAGGTGGCTGATCCACTTTAATTTTCTTCGTTTGATTTGCTTCGTTTGTCATTTGTTGTAGATTTTATATATGCATGTAATAATCAAAGTCCAGTTCTCCTGGATACTTGTGAGCTTCTCTACATATTGCTTATAAACCGCTCTTAAACCCTATGTGTTGTTGAGACTGCTGCTTGATATTTTGCGACACAGCCGCACTGCGGAGGATTTGTCCCAAATACTTAGCTTTGTACATAATTCTTAGCATTTTATAGGGGACAGACTTTTTCGGATGTCATTTTTTTAATGTTAATTTTTTTCTTCTTGCTTGGTTTTTACCTTGTGGTACATTTTTTTGGTACTCATTTTTCTATTAACTTTCCTTCCATTAAGGGACCTAGCTTAGCTACATAGTAACTCCGCTTAGGCTCTCACAAAGCATCTCGTTCTTTATCTTATATTTTCATAGAATTTTTTCATCTTCAGTGATCAAGAATTTGCTAGCAAAGTGGGGGATTGGCCAAACTGTAACAGGTCTTAGATAGACTTGCCATCTATAAATGCCAGGATACTATACAATGCAGGATGCAAGCAACTATATTTTCTATTGTGAAGAAACTGTACTCATAACTTTCTATTTGTTATCAAGAGAATTTTACCGTCCGATTGAAGCCTGAGTATTAGTATTCGGAAGTTCAAAAATTTGAAAAATCAGTTTCTCTTGTGTTTAAAGCAGAATTGCTTGAATTTCGCCACCTCTGGTACTTTTTATGTCACAAATTTTTTGGTTCTTATTTTTTTACTTAAACTTTTGATCTTTTTTCAAGGTACTTATATTTTTGGTACTTTTTATGGTACTTTTTGTGGTTCTGGTACCTATTTTTCGTACTTTTTTTCGGATTTTTATTTCGTACTTGCTTCGTACTTATTTTTGGCTTGTTCTTGTTTTTATCTATATTTTGATATTCTTTGTGTTTTTTTTAAATAATTTTTTAATCTTTTTTTGGTACATTTTTCATGGTACTTTTTCTTTGATGCATATTTTCTAGTTCTTACTTTTTTTACTAATTCTTTCTGCCACTTTTTTGTACTTTATTCTCACCTCTACTTCCTTCAATTATTTTGGTACTAATTTTTGAGGTACTTTTTATAGCCTGGTACTTTTTATTTAACATTTTTTATATTTGTTATTGATTACATTCTTTTACATTTCCTGGCTATTCAATTGAACAAGAGAATTGCGAAGAACATTTATTTCGTTTTGTATGCAAAAATTCAATGCTTTTGAATGGATGGATGGTACCATGTAGCAGGCATGTAATAATTTTTCTTCATGTTTCTTGTTGTTGTTCTGTTTTAATAGAAAACCATAAAGAATTTGTTTTGTTGACTTAAATTGTTTCCTTTTCTTAACAAATATTTACAAAAAGCCATCGTTACTAACCTTAATGTGGTGGTAACAACGCCTTCTTCTGTTTTTAAAGCCATATTTTTGCATAAAATTACAACAACGTTTTGGTAACAAAAACGAAAAAAGAAAAATGAAAAGAAGAAGAAAAGAATTGAAAAGAAATAGTTTTTCTATTTTTGTAATTTTGCAAAGTTGTTAATAAATTTATGGCCTAAACGTTCGTTGCTATTTGGCCAAAGTGGAATAGACTTATCACAACAGAACAGAACAACATGGTTTCCACATTTGGTAGACGACAACACCGATGATGATGATGATGAGGTCTTCAACATACAAAGCCTTTAATGAGAATTATTTCCTTGCTTAACATACTGCCATGCATTGCCTGGGGGCCATAGGCCCTTTTTAACTTGTCATCAGAAAGAAAAGAAAACAAAACTTTAAATCTGGCTTTTTCTGCTATGAATTGAAAATTTTAACGAGCCCTCAACTATTTGCAACATTAAGTAACAGCAGTAGCTGTTGCAGCAGCAGCAGCAGCAGACGGCTTTAAAAACTTTGTGAATTTTTTGAAAATTTCCTTTCGAAAAAAACAAGAAGAAAAAGGAGACAAAGAAGTGAAAAGAAAGAAGCAAAGCAAAATACCACCATTGGTACCATATTATGGCAGCAGTTTGGCTAGCTTTCTTTGGCTGCTTTGGCTGCCTTGTAGCATTGGTTGTGTTTTGGCTTAAAGCTTTCTTGTTCACAAAAGTTTTCATTCATAAATTCTTTTTTGCCAACAAACAACGCCAGCAAAAATGTTTCTTTTTTTGCGTGTGTTTGCCTTTCTGTTAATTTTGCACTGGTATTTTTGAACATTTTTCACTGGTTTGTTGTTGTCGTTGTTGTTGTTCATTTTTCCCGACCACGGCCCTGAATACAAAGAGAAAGACCGACAAAAATACATTGAATACATTGTTCATGTTGTTGTATCAACTACAGCAACAACAACAACAACAACAACAACAATCTTTACAAACAAAACAAATAGTTGGTAGAGGCTGCTTATAAAACAATTGCAATTGTTTAACATAAAAAATGGTAACGTTAAGTGAAACATACATATAAACAACAACAACAACAACATTGTTTTTATTTCATAAACAATTAAAAACTATTTTGAATTTACAATAAATACAACAAACAACTCGAAATTAGCTGCATACAGTTGCTGTTACTACAGCATTGCCAATGTGAATTCAACTCTATTGGCTGAGGAGTAATGTTAACAATAAATTACATCCAGGAAAAGTTTGTTACTATCGGACTAGCATAGCTTATTTGGATCCTAAATGTTGCCATTGTAATTCGGATAGTATCTGTTCCATCATGCAACTAGAACTACTAAGTAGTATATCTCAATCGTCCTGATAGTTTTGTAAAGATGAGGATTTCATTGGTTAGACATGTTTTGTTAAAATCGGGTGGCCCACGTATCGTTTTAAATTTGAACCATCCGGTTATTTTGAATCAGGCAGTACTTATGTCATTTTATTCTGTCATAAAATTCTGTATATTATCTCCACTGAACATAATGAATCGGTTTACGCTTGAACAACGTTGAGATTTATTTGGCCGACAAGAAACTGCACGATAATGTCGATTTTGTCCAAAAAAATAATCTTTTCGGATGAAGCTCTTTTTTTATCTTGTTGGGTACGTTAATAAGCAAAATTGCCGAATTTGGGGCTCAGAAAACCCCCACGTGGTCTTACAGAAGCCAAAGCACCCATTACGAGTGACTGTTTGATACGATTTGTGGAGCGGAGGTATTATTGGCCCATATTTCTTTGTAAGTGAGGACTTCGCAACCATTACGGTCAATGGAGACCGACCCCTATTGCAGCATGATAATCGATCATGCCACACAATTCATGCCACAATCAAATTATTGCGTCAAACGTTTATATGGCCGTTCAATTAGCCAGAATGGTGATGTCAATTGGCCGCCTAGAAGAAGTGCTATGCCGACAAAGCGCAGAGAATTAAGCATTTGAAGGCCAACATACGTGATGGCATTGCCAAGATACTACCCCATACAATTGGAAAAGTGTACGTAAATTGGTCCCACGAATGAGGTACTGTGAGGCCAGCTGCGGTAGATATATGAATGAAATCATATTCCATTTCTAACCGGAACAATTGAACTTCAAAGAACAACGTAATATTGATTGCACGTACACTGCTACTTGAGACTCATTATTGAACAATCGGAAAATACCCAGTTTAACTAGGGTAATTGAAAAGCCTGTGTGCTATTACATGTGGGAGATTGTGATTGTTTTATGGACGTATTTATAGAAGTTCTGCTTACTGGCTAATCTCGATTAGTCTACCAATGCTGAGGTAGTGTTTCATGGCCGGCGGCCGCCGAGTGTGCGCTTTGATTTATTAGAGTTACCTCGCTCCTATCATACATACATAATAGGTCATTATATTAGACACTATTAGACTACGGCGGCTCCTGTCATTACCTAAGTTTATTTTAGTTATGTGGCGCTACCTTTAAAGTCTACTTACAATCCAGCTAATCAATATTAATTGCTTTATTTAAACGACAATTTTTTCTAACTTTTAATTGTAGTTTCTTGTTTCGTACTATAAATAAAGACAAATATATTACAAATATCAATTAAATTGCTATTCAGCTTGCTGAATACAGGAATCTAATAGTATTTTCATTAACTAACAATTTTTTTAACTATTAATTAAATCTTTTAGTATATTCAGCTAGCTGAATTACTTAATTCTCATTAATTATCAATTGCTAAAGCTATTATTGGAGTCCAGCTTCTTGTTTCTTATTATAAATATAAAATTATTTCACAAATATTAACTTCAAATGCTATTCAGCTAGCTGAATATAGGAATCTAATAGTATTTTCATTAACTATCAATTTTTTAACTATTAATTGAATCTATTAGGATATTCAGCTAGCTGAATTATTTTATTCTCATTAATTATCAATTTCTTTAGCCATTATTGGAGTCCAGCTTCTTGTTTCTTACTATAAATATAAAATTCTATTACAAATATCAACTTTAAATGCTATTCAGCTTGCTGAATACAGGAATCTAATGGTATTTTTTATTAACTAACACTTTTTAACTATTAATTGAATCTATTAGTATATTCAGCTAGCTGAATTACTTAATTCTCATTAATTATCAATTGCTAAAGCTATTAATGGAGTCCAGCTTCTTGTTTCTTACTATTAATATAAAATTCTATTACAAATATTAACTTTAAATGCTATTCAGCTAGCTGAATGTAGGAATCTAATTTTATTTTCATTAACTAACAATTTCTTTAGCTATTAATTGAATCTATTAGTATATTCAGCTAGCTGAATTACTTAATTCTCATTAATTATCAATTGCTAAAGCTATTATTAGAGTCCAGCAACATATTCATCTAGCTGAATAGCAATTTTATTAATTAAAATTAATCGAACACCTGCTTTCCTACGACTTCAAACTGGCAAATGAATTTAATTGAGCATAACATTTGCTTGCTAGCTTAGGGTAGCTATTTTATTGCCCTACGAAATTCCTCTTGTCGCATGCTGGACATGACCAACGAAAGTAAAAGTATTTTTCGATTGACATTTAAACGACAATCTGCTAGTACATGCAGTTGAATGAGTGACTAGCCCGCATCTGACAAATATGTCAATAATATGTTGTATGCCGGGCACACAGAACAACTTTCGATTACAATAAAAACTAACGGACAGTCAAAGCGGCAGCGGGAGCGAGAGCCGGAGAGAGAGAGAGAGAGATACAATAATAATTAGCATACGTTGTTGATCTTTTGTCATATCTGTGGCCAGCACAAAAGCACATCCTTTTTAACCTACTTTTTCTCTTACATTGTTTGTATAGTTGTTGGCCAGGTTTATTACAATAAAAAAAAGATGAAAGAAGAATACGTATGAATATGAATGAAATGAAATAAAAAACATGTTGCATTTTTTTGTTGTTTTTTGCTTTTTTGTTGCTTTATAGACTTGATCACTTCCTTAACATGTCAGGTCTTATAATTTATGAATCGCTTTTTTTGTTTGTTGCGTTATTGTTGTTGTTGTTGTTGTTGTTGTTATTCTCTTCAATAAGCTGCTGTAGTTTCTATTTCTTTGGCTCTGACTATAGAGTAGAGTTTTGTAGATGTTGCTCAACAGATTACAGACATTTATGACAGGTCTTAAGACAAGACGCAAGTGTTTTTATTTATACGAGTACATATTGTTGCTATTGTTGCTATTGTTGTTGTTGTTTATTTTTTTTCCATAAATTCTTACCAGTTTATAAATTATGACCAGATCTCAGGGGTATTTCAAGTGAAAAATACAATAAAGAAGCTTTTTTTCTTCTGCTTCTTCTCATTGTGCTGCTGAGCCATGTGTCAGGTTTTATGTGTGGAATCGCTGGTGTTAGCAAATACACCATAGAGTGGGTAAAAAAATTTTGTAATTAGTGGGAAATTCAGCACTTGAAGTAATAATTAATAATGTTTATGGAAACCCTTGCAACAAATTCGTTTCTTTTTTTTTCTATCAGCTGAATTGCATTTATTTTAATATTCAAACCAAGTTTTATACATATTTTAATGTTAGTTTACTTTGTATTCAGCTAGCTGAATAAGAACAAGATAACATTTGATACATATTTGCTCCTTGGGAATAGGAAATTGTAAGATTTCTTGCTATTCAGCTAGCTGAATTAGCAATAATTAGAATTACAATTAATTCAAACTAAGTTTTATATATATTTTGTATGCAGTTAGTGAGTTAAGATTATATTCAGCTAGCTGAATAAGAACAAGATAACTTTTGATACTTATTTGCTCTTTGGAAATAGGAATTTGTAGGCTTTCTTGCTATTCAGCTAGCTGAATTAGCAATAATCACACGTGTTCATTGGCTCCGATACTCAGAGTTAAAATATACATATTTTTATTCGAATTCAGCTAGCTGAATAGCAATAAATAATAATACTTGTTATTCAAAATAGCATGAATATAAACTTCATTTAATTTTTGCTGAATTAGACAAATTTTAGACTCAATTACGCTCAATACTGTGATGTAGCTAAATTAGCAACAATTAAGCATGTTTATTCGCATTGATACTCAGATGAAAAATACACATTTTTATTAGATTAAACGTGCCGAAAACCCTCAATAAGCTGAATAACTTTTGTTTTATCATTTAAGACAGCCAGCTGAATTACAGAATTTATATGATTTTTACTTACTTAGCTAGCTGAATAAAGTTTTTTTATATTTAATATCAATTAAAAGTTATTGATACTAATGAACTTCAATTTTTATTACAATTCAGCTGGCTGAATTACAGAATTTATTTATTTTTCAGTTATTGGACAGCTGAATTCAAACGAATTTATATATAACTGCATGTTATATATTTGCAATTACCATTTTATTACAATTCATCTAGCTGAATTTCTTAATTTATTTTGTTTTTATTCATTTAGCTAGCTGAATTCCACGAATTTATATACAAGTGTATGTGTATGCTATTAGGCCTTAACAAAATCCATTTTTATTACAATTCAGCTAGCTGAATTTCTTAATTTATATTATTTTCAATTATTCAGCCAGCTGAATTAGTTAGTTACAGGTACAATTTCAACTATAAGTTGTTAAAATTAAATAATTTTCATTTTTATTATTATTCAGCTAGCTGAATTTCTTAATTTATATTATTTTCACTTATTCAGCTAGCTGAATTAGTTAGTTACAGGTATAATTTCAACTATAAGTTGTTAAAATTAAATAAATTTCATTTTTATTACTATTCAGCTAGCTGAATTAGAGAATTAATTTTAGTTTTTATTTATTTGATTAGCTGAATTATTTAAATTTATATATAATTGCATAAGTATGTTACTGAACCTTAACAAAATATATTTTTATTGCAATTCAGCTTGCTGAATTTGGTAGTTTATATTATATTTATTTATTCAGCTAGCTGAATTAGTTACTTTCATATTTAATTTAAAGTATAAGTTGTTAAAATTGAATAATTTCCATTTTTATTATAATTCAGCAAGCTGAATTGCATAATTTCTTAGATGTAAACTAAATTTTTATTATAATTTCTTATGTTATTAATGTTAAGAGTTTAACTTTTCGTTGTTATAACATCAACACCTGTTCAATTTTGCTTTAAAGTTTCATTAATATTTTTTGAGAGTGCGGTATTATGTTGTTGTTGTGGTTGTTGTAGCATTTTTTAAACGTTATAATTAATTAATAAAAACATTGCACTTGATTTCTTAACTGCACGCATTTATATAAAAAAATTAAAAATAAAAAATAGTAAGTAAATGGCCAGCTTACAAAGTAGTTTTTTTGAATCGATTTCTTGTTAAGCACGTTGTTGTAACAACATTCATTCACATATTGGCCAATTGGCTTGCTTGAGTGCACATACATTCATATATATTTGTTTAACAGTTTTTGAGCTGCGTTTTAGGCCTTATAGACCAACCACACTAATAATCTGTTTAATTTTAATGACATGTGTTTATGTTTTAATGCGAGAAACAGAGGAGAAAAGGAAAAATTTGAAATAAAAATCAAAGGAGAGATAAAATTTAAGAAAAATTGGAATTAAAGTGTTAAATATTTATGGCAGTTTATTGGATTTATTAACCTGGCTAATGTTTTATTAGTGTTTGTTCGGCTTGTGTAAATGCTATTTCAGTATCGAAAAAAAAGAACGTGGGAATTACTTTTGCTTGGGAACAAATTATTTAAATTTATGGTAGAATAAATTAAAAACAAAAATTAAAACAACAAAAATTAGTTACGAAATTTGCAATTGAAATTAAAAGCAAAAGAAAAAAATTTTTTTTAAACAAAATCAAAGATGGGAATTATTAACGGTATGCTTACAGCGAAAGGAGCTTCGGCTATAGCTCTAGCACTTGTTGTTTTGAAAAATGAAACGAAATTAAAAAAAAAAATTATTTTGTTGCTTGGCAAGTTTGGCTATTGTTTTTGAAAGATTTTAATCAACAACAACACATAGCCAACAATATAACATTAAAACAATAAAAAAAGGTCATAAAAATTTTATCAGTTAAGCAAAATAAAATAAATAAAATTAACTGAAATGAAATAAAAATCTAATATTAACAGCATTTTGCTTATGACAGGAAGCCATTAAAATCTGTTATAAAAATATCATAACAAAACAAAGACTCTTTTTCAAAAAACAGCTACCGACCCGACCGACCACATCTACGCGCGGACGAACGTACATACGTCTTAAAGATAATGATGAGGTTGTTGTTTAAAACATTTTTTTTTTAATTTTATTTTTTTTTTGCATCAATGTTTCTACATTTCATATCTCGATTTTTATTTTTATTTTTTTAATTTAATTCGTTTTTTTTTTTTTGAACTGAAAACCACTTTCGCTATACAAACCACTTTCAAAATAATCCAGATACAATGAATTAAAAAAATAAAACAGAAGAAAAAATATCTTGTTTAAGCTGTACTTACTTTGCATATAACAATGTTTAAACGCTGTGGTAGCCGTAGCAGCAACGGCAGCTTTAGCGGCATAAATTATTGTGATAGAAATGAAGCGCTCGCATTGTGTCTTTATCTTCGACTCCATACTTCAGCAATTACAGTGTGTGTGATAATAATAACCATAATAATTACAACAACAACAATGATTACAATAACGAAATTAAAAGTTTAGAAAACAAGCTTCAATTTTAATTTCAATTTCAGTTTCAGTTTCAATCTGTTTTGCGTTCGTTTGTCTTTCTACTCATAGTTTTTGTGCGTCAAGACACAGTTTTTTTTAATGGCTTCTACCGAATATTTATGAGTTCATAAGTAGCTTTTCATTCAAATTCAATTCATTTTTAGCATTATTTGCTATTTATTAAGAACATTAGCTTAGGTTAGCGTTTAGCCTGCCGTTTACATGAAAGTGCACTCCGTAGCCCATACATACATACATACATACATACATAATTGGTCATTACAACCCTTCAGTCAGGATTACGACCTAGTTTCTCACACCACTTATGTTGTGTGTGTTAATTTTTATACATTAATGGTGGGACCTACAGTTTAAAGAGGACTCCGAACGACACAATTTTTGAGTAACTTTTCATGGCAATTTTATTTATTCTCAGAGAGTTTTTGCCAGAAAACTGCTGAGAGGAAGACGCCCAAGAAATACTTTTTGTATCTTATTTTGATGTCTGGCCTGGGGCTCGAACCCTGGCTTTTCACCTAATAAGCCAACACACTACCTACTAGACCACAAGCGACCGTAGCCCATATGGCCCATTAAAAAAAACCTTTATTTCAGCGTGTGTTTAAAGGCAAATAATGTCGTCAAAACTAGCAGGATCTGCTGAAAAACTTTATGACGTATACTGCCATCAAATTTGATATCGTAATTAAAGGGCTGCGGTAACCATTTCACCAGGAGATACACAGAGCGACAATGGCCCATTATATTACCCGGTGTGAGTGTTATTACTGGCAGGTTTGAGCCAGTCCGGGCTCCAGGTGAAACCCTGCCAGTTCCCTTACTGGTACGCTCGCCACCATGCGCAGGTCTTCTAACGTGCTGTCACTCAAAAACCGATGACGTTTGTTTTGAAAAGCAGATCGCTTGCATAAACGGTGTTGTGTTGATTCCGTTTCCTCCACATTATGGCTGCTTCTACAGTAATCCTTGTGAGGCAGACCGAGCTTGTCAGCCAGACTGCCAATAGCACAATGTTTCATTAGAACTCCTGTTAGAATGCGAACCTTTCTCTTATCGGTCTCAAGTAGTTATCTGGTTCTCGTGCTATCCACTGCTGGACACAATAGTTTTGAAATTCGGCAACGAGATATATTGGACCACCCACGTTTTGTTGAATTCTATGCTCCTTTTCCCAATTTGGAAAATTATTGTTGTAGAGAGGCACATATATCTCCTCTGTCGTCTCCTGCTCAGACATCTGCCATTCGTTCGCCTTTTCCTACTGCTGAGAAAATCAACATCCGTACGTCGACGGAGCGCATGATATGCAGAAAACAACGCCGCTGTTTGGAAGAATGTGCAGAGGAATCTGAGATAGTTGTTTTGGCACCGCTCAGAAGTACTGGGCCTATCGCAGACCACAACTTGTTCGAATTTTACTTGATATCGTACAAAATTCAATGGACCAAGGTACTAAAGCTAAACGACCACAAACAATGTCATGTATTCTCTGAATGCGCTCTGAAGCATTTGACAACTTAATTTTTATCGAGAAATTATCTTCAGAAAAATCCACGGATTAGGCTGTATTTTGAGCTAGTGGTGTGTGTTTTGTATTTCGAATGAGCTTCAACCAGAGCAGATGTGGTGTGATTTATGCTAGAGTCATCGAAAACGGAGTCATTGAACAGTTTGATTTCAACCCCCAAAGGGAAGCTGTGGCTGACAGTTGAACGATGTTATATTCCACACATAATGGCATCAATGGGTCTTTCAAAAAAAAGAAAAATTTCACAGACACTTTGCTTTGTTTAAATTTTGATATGATTGATATGAGAAGCACTTAAAAATGACCCTATAGTTGGTTTTTTTTATTGTGCGAATAGAATTGTTTGTGGAGTTTGCTTTTACAATGAAAGAGTCAAATGAAGGATCCATTGTGTCAGCGGTAATGCTCTGAACTGCAAATTTGATAAGCTTGTTAGACATCGTGGGATTACGAAAAGAATATGTTTGTAACTTTTGTTTTTAATATGTCGTATACTTGGTCAACACATTATGCAGGAGACTGTGGTTCTTTGTATTGTGTGAGAAGTGAGTCCATAGTTCTCAATAAAGGGGTTTAAGTAGTCATCAAGTAGTCTAGTAGGTAGTGTGTTGGCTTATTAGACGTGAGGCCCTGACATCTCCAACAATACCTATAAAAAAATATTTCTTTGCCGACTATTTCCCAGAAGATTTCTGGCAAAAGCTCTTGAGAGTAAATAAAATTGCCATGAAAAAGTTTCTCAAAAAGGGTCCGCCAAATAGCTTTTTTTTTTAAAATGCTTTAAAAAAAACTTCTAAATATTTTCTCAAATTAATTTTTTTTTAAGTACAACCCTTCCGGTTAATAATGGAAAATAATTTCATTCAAATGGCTGCCTCGGCTAGTCATGCAGTAGCCTACACGATCGGTCCAATTTTTAAGCACATTATCGATTGTGTGCAGCTGTATTTCACCAATGGCTTCACAAATATTGTCCTTTAAAGCGTCAATTGTCTCTGGCTTGTCGGCGTAACACTTATCTTTGACGGCACCCCACAAATAATAGTCCAACGGTGTCAAATCGCAGCTCCGAGGTGGCCAAACGACATAAGCTCTGCGGCTGATAATGCGATCTTCAAAAACAGAGCGCAAAACATCGAGTGTAGCTTCGGCTGTGGGGCACGTAGCGCCGTCCTGTTGAAACCAAATGTTGCCAATATCCTCCTCTTCAATTTTTGTGAACAAAAATTCGTTCAACATGGCCCAATAACGATCGCCATTAACTGTAACGGCCACTCCTTGCTCTTTTTCGAAGAAAAATGGCCCAATTATGCCTCTGAACCAAAATCCTCACCAAACAGTGACTGGTTTTGGGTGCGTCGGCTTCTTAATGTATGCGTGCGGGTTTTCTGTGCCCCAAATGCGACAATTTTGCTTGTTTACATACCCACCAAGATCAAAATGGGCTTCATCTGAAAAGATGATTTTTTTTTGCCAAAATCGGCATCTTCTGTTAGTCGATCGCAGGCCCACTTAGCGAAGCGAAAACGCATTGGATGGTCAATTGTTCAAGCGTATACACAACCATATTCGTTCAGCGCAGGGATAAAACTAATTATCTGTCAAATCAGACATGAGCTAAGTGTTACCATTCACGAAATAAGCACTAGTTGAAAAAAAAAACGTTAGATGGCGAACCCGATAATATTTCGTTCGGAGTCGACATTAAAACTGTAGGTCCCACCACTCATAAAGTTGACACACACAACATAAGTGGTGTGAGAAGCTAGGTTGTAATCCTGACTGAAGGGTTGTAATGAGCAATTCAGTAATTAAGGCGTACAAGGCTCAATATACAATAATACGATGTAAATATAAAATGTTTAAAAAATTGTTTCCAAAAATTTCACTAATTTTTTCGCGTTAAAAGCAGAAGTTTGCGAGTAATAATGGCAACTAAACTAGTCGCCGTAGTCTAGTAGGTAGAGTGTTGGCTTATTAGACGCAAGGCCACGGTTCGAACCACAGGTCAGACATCAAAACGAAAATATTTCTTCGGTGACTTCCTCTCAGCAGATTTTTGGCAAAAACTCTGAGAGTAAATAAAAAATTGCCATGAAAAGTTTCTCAAAAAAAATCTGTCATTAGGAGTCGACTTTGAACTGTAAGTCTCGCCACTCATGTATGAAATTAACACACACAACATGAGTGGTGTGAGAAGCTAAGCCGTAAACCTGACTGAAGGGTTGTAATGGCCAATTATGTATGTATGTAATGGCAACTAAACAATGTTAAAAATAGTCCGGCGGCTGGCCTCATGCTAGTGCAACAGCATAAATCATTTCGGTTGGCAGGTAGTCTATTTCGAAAATGTATGTTCGGTGGTAATGTCGTGCACATATTTTTTTTATTAATTTTCATGGAATCCAAAATTAACTTTTAAAACGAATAACCAACCATTTTTTGGCCTATGTATTGTATGTTGTTGTAACATTAAATTCGTTTAACAAATTTGTTTCGAACACGAAAATTATTTTGAATTTTTTTTTTATTGTTGTTAAAGTGGTTAATTTCTTGTAAACCAGCCATTATTTAAAATAATAAACATTTTAAAATTAATGGCGGAATTAATGAATTAATAGATGAATGAATGAATAAGTGAATGAATGAATGAGAGAGCGGGCAAGAGTGAATGAATGCAAATGTATGAAATGAAATGAAAATATTGTTGGTATTTTAATTTAATTAATGTTAATTATTATTAACATTATTATAACAAATTAATGATAGTAGTAGTGAGATGCCATGACTGCTAAATAGGCATACATCCCATTAAAAAATAATGTGATGTGTCTGTTGTTATTGTCTTGCTTCTGTGGCCACCAACATCGTCATCAACATCATCATCATCATCATAATCATCACCATGAGCGTATTATTTAAATAAAAACCATGTTTTTTTATTTGTTTGTTTTTAGTTTGATTAACTAACCATTTAATTATTTTTAATAATAATTAAACAATTAAAATGACTTTAAATTGATTTTGTTTTTGTTTTGCTTACAAAGGTGTGTGTAAAATGAAAAATGGTCACTCCATGTCAGTTGTTAGTTTTAATAACTCTATTAATTTGTCATACTGAAGTGTTAAATTAATTCATATGTTCACATCGATTTATTTATTTAATAATATTTT
Source organism: Sarcophaga subvicina (assembly GCA_936449025.2). Classification (NCBI taxonomy): domain Eukaryota; kingdom Metazoa; phylum Arthropoda; class Insecta; order Diptera; family Sarcophagidae; genus Sarcophaga; species Sarcophaga subvicina. The sequence continues at coordinate 31,743,449 of OW388084.2, forward strand.
ATAGCCTTTGGTGTTATTAAAGTTTTATTGCAAAATTAGTTTTCATTTTTTATTTCTTTTTTGATTTTAATTTTTCATTTTAATTTACCGAGACAAGTGATTTTAATACAACAGTTTCGTTTGTTTGTTTATTTGCAGGTCAAAATCTGGTTTCAAAATCGCCGCTCAAAGTACAAAAAAATGATGAAAGCTGCTCAGGGTCCTGGTCAAGGCAGCGGTATGCCCTTAGGCAGTGGCGGACCAAATCCTGGTCAACATAGTCCCAATCAAAATATGCACAGTGGTGAGTACTCAATGCAATACAATGTTATGTGGCTACAGCAAAAGACCATAACGTCTCATATGCTTTTTGAAAAAACCAATCTGTATAGTAACGGTATATGGTAGGTAGGTAGGTAGGTGGAAGTGGCTGTCCCCTCGATGGAGTCATGAGCGGACACACTTAGGCCGCACACAGGGCCCATTTTGATACCACAGTTTCACATTCTCCCCTATTTCAGGAATCACTCTGGGCTTCCGATGAAGCGACTCAGACTGCCAATATCCATGCATGACAGTTCATCTAAGTCCTGCATGTAGTAGGCACATGCCTCCTCTCACGACCAAGTGCCGGGAATGGGCAGGTGAAGAATAGCTTCATCCTCTTCCTCATCTCCACAGCTCCAGCAGAAATCATTCGCGAGGTGTCCAAGACCAATACGCCTCGCATGCGGTCCTATAATACAATGCCCCGTAATAACCCCGATAACAGCGCTGAGCCTGCTTCTTTGGAGTTTAAGCAGAGTCGCCGTGCGCCTCCTATCCAGCCTTGGCCAGATTTTTTGCGCCAGTTCTGCCCTTATCCGAAGCCGCCCACCTACTATTGACAAGGTCCACGATTGCATTGTCAATTATAAGCCTGCAGGTATCCAAAGCGATCCCCAATGTAGAGAATTCATCAGAAAGTTCGATGGTCGTGGCCCTTCTGGCCAAATCATCCGCTCTGCAGTTGCCGGTGATATCTCTATGTCCCGGTACCCATGTGATACAAACTTCATATCAGTTCGCCATCCCAATGAGACATCTACGACAGTCGTACACCGTCTTGGAGTTTATTACACTAGAATCCAATGCCTTGATGGCCGCTTGACTATCGGAAAGTATGGTGATTTTTCGCCTGTGAACATTTTTGTCCACAATAATTTTCACCGCAGCCTGAATTGCCGACACTTCCGCCTGAAAGACGCTGCAGTGGTCTGGTAGCCTTATAGACTTTTCACTTGACGTATCTCTTTTAGTATAATGTTCATAAGGAAGATGATTTCACAACGGCTTAGTTTTGGCTAAGTGAGTGGCCCACCACAGTCAGAATCCATAAGGCTCATGCACCAATGCCTTTCATATTCCCTGTACTTTGGATATTATAAATAATGCCGTGTGGATACGTACACAACACAAATATTCTACTTCCCTTCCATTAAAGCTGAACAGCCGGCAGTATGAGAAAATAATTCCCCACATTTAAATATTTCTCCTTTCCATCAGACCTTCTTTTTACGGTCACTTGAAAAACGTTTTCTATTGTACTTTTCTTTGTCTCATCAGGATTGCAAAATTTTCCGGTGGTTTAATTCAGAGATATAATTTTCTAAAGACTATCAAATCAGCTCTACTATATGCGGAATTTGTATGTAACTGAGCGTAACCTACATTCCAAATCTTAGTCTACCTACAAAGATATCGTTTCCACTCTTTCAAAGAGTGAACGCTTGTAACGTTTCTGCTTGTAGAACACAATATTAGTCCGACAACCTGACTATTTCGTAAATACATAGTCCTTTGGAGTAAACATCTGCCTCCGCTATGGATATATATGCACACGATGACCTAGGCATCATTATTCTTAATAATACAACCTCCGGTTCAGGCATCCATGGAGCGCACATATTAGTCGAACAATTTTTGCAATGCTAGAATTTTCTTTTCATTCCATTTTTCTTTTTATTCCATGTCTTTTTCGTTTTATTAATCAAGTTTTTCCAACTAAGCAGAAGTTGTAAGTTCTAGAATAATAGGGTTGCCAACTGTCGTGTTTCGAAAAACAACGCTTTAGGCGAACATGCACTGTATTACTGTATATTGAAGGTACTTATGTCTTCCACTTACTCAAGAGGAAACAATGGATTTCCCCTCCTATGTCATAAGAGGAGGCGGGATGTTGTTAAACCTTCTGGGCAGGATCGGGAGGTTTCCTGAATGGATTATTTTTCTTTATTAAGAAAACCATGATGACTAGGTCTAGGTATTGCTTTTAGAAATTTTTTATTCGATTAAAAAATTGAATTGGTTTAACGAACGCTACACTTTAGGTTTGATTTTTAGGCAATTAGAATTTTGTTTACTTGCTAAATTGAAATAATGTCGTTTTTTTTTTGTTCTTTTTTATTTGTTTTCAGGCGGTAATAACGGTGGCGGTTCAAATAGTGGCTCACCATCACATTATCTACCTCCCGGACATAGTCCGACGCCTTCAAGTACGCCTGTATCTGAATTATCACCCGGTAAGTTAAAGAAAAAATTCAAACAAATATTTTCAACAATTAAATTTAAATAGAAAAAGTTATAAAGAATTAATTAATCGTAAAATTTCCATTTAAATTTTTTTTTGTAATTTTTTTAAAGAATTTCCACCAACGGGGTTAAGTCCGCCAACGCAAGCGCCATGGGATCAAAAACCGCATTGGATTGATAATAAACCACCGCAAATGATACCACAACCACCTCATCCAGCAGCGTCACATCCGCAAACGCATCATCATAATCCGCCTCCACAAATGGGCGGTTATGTACCTCATCAGTACTGGTATCAGCCAGAAACAAATCCATCGTTATTAACGTAGGTAAACTATGTTATGTTTGAAACAAAAAAAAAACAAAAAAAACCAAAAAAAAATTGGCTTTGAAATTAATTTTAATTTCTAATAAAAAAAATTATATATTTTTAATATATTATTTTTTAATATATTTTATTAATTATTTAATTTTATTTAAAATTTTTTTTTATTTTTATTTTTCTGTACTTTTAGGGTATGGCCAGCGGTTTAACAACAAACACCTCCTTCTACTCTAACCACAACAACCTTTTACCAAACCGATCCTATAGATAATTCTATGCATATATATTAATTAAAATTTTAATTTAAACAATATATATATATATAAATAAAAAATAAATTAAAAAATAAATTTAAAAAAAAAAATAAAAGTTAAACTGAATTAAAAAAATAAATTGAAAATTTAAAAATTAAATTTAAAAAATAATTATTTTTTAGGAAAAACTAAAGTAAAAAGTAAGAACAAAAATTGCCTAAACGAAATTTAATTGAAAATAAAAATTAAACAAAAAAAAAATTAAAAAATATAATTAAAACCATGTGTATAAGCACCCTGTATAAAAGAATAATAATAATAATTATATAAAAAAATCTTTATTTTTAAATATGTTATAACAAATATTATAAATAAACAAGTGTTTTATTTTGTTTTAATAAATAAATAAAAAAATTTAATTTTAGCTGTAAACACATGTATGTAATGAATTTACAAATTAAGTTTTAATTCAAAATTTTATGTAAAACATAAAATAATTACTTTAATACAATAAATATAAAATAAAATTAAAAAAAAAAAACTTAAAAATTTATATAAAAAAATTAAAAAAAAAACATTCCTCATTGTTTTTAAATTTTAAGCATTTTCTTTTGAGTTAAATTTTTTTTGTAAATATCTACATTGTATTTAAAATATTTTCTTTATTATTTTTTTTTTTAATAAAATGTTTATAAGAATTTTTTTTGTAATTTATATTAAAAAAACAACAAATAATATTAAAAAAAAAACAAAAACTGAAAACACAAACAATAAATTTAAAATTTAATTGAAAATCAGCTGATGATCTTAAAAAGTTGTCTTATATAAACAAAATGTCATACATTTAATTAAATTAAAAATTAAAAAAAATTAAATTAAAATAATAATAAAATTATGTAAAATTAAAACTAAAATTAGTAGCAAAAAAAAAAAACAAAAACAAAATATAAAAAAGGAAATAAACTCTATAAAAATTATTTAATAATGATAAAATAAAAATGAAAAGAAAATTAAAATAAAAAAATTTACAAAAAAAAACAAAAGTTTTGAAATTATTTCCAACCAATCGGCAAACATTTAGGGCATAGTAGGAGGGAAAGAAGTCGCAGTTGTTTAGTAGATAGTATATTGGCTTATTAGACGAGAATCCATGGTTCAAACCCCAGGCTCAGACACTCACACAAAACGAAATAAGAAAAAAAAAATAATACTTCAGTGACTTCCTCTCAGCAATTTTCTGGCAAAAATTCTGAGAAAAAGATCATTTAGAGTCGACTTTAAACTGTAGGTCCTAAAATCCTATTTAAAGTCATAAAATATTGCCTTTTTAATTCGACAATATCCCGATTGGATAACTGACATGGAAAAAATGAAAAAAAATAATCGTACTTTATTTCACAAACTTTAATCACAATCCTCATATTAACAGCCATCATCACATATTGTAGTCCAAACCAACCCTAACAGAGCCCAATTAGTGAATTTTTGAATAACATGATCATACAGTGGTGGCCTTATAATTAGAAACGATGTTTCTGGAACAGAGTTCTTCGGAGTGACGAATCTAAGTTTAATTTGTCCCAATCTGATGGAAAAACGTATGTAAGACGTCTTCCAAACAAAGCCTTTGATCCCAGGTACACAGTGAAAGCTGTAAAACAAATTAACAAATATACATGTTGCTAAGTCGTTTCTAAATATAAGGCGACCACTGTATGTATACTGTGTACTCTGTTAAACCCTTAACATGAAAACCATTATCTTACATATGTTTTCTGCGTATTCGTTAAATCCATAACATTGCTCTGTTTATGTTAACATTGGAGGTTTTTTGTCGAATATATCTTCACGCACACTTATAGAATTCTATTTAAGTGTTATATACGATCATTAAGCTACAATCGTTTGTGTACTTAATTCGTACAAATCGTTCGTTCGAACAAATAACAAAATCCCTTAATAAAATTCAAAAGTAATTCTCATTTAGTTCATTGCTATGTAAGCATAAGTAAATTATATTGTATTTGGAGGGTGGGCGGTGGTCGCAACCCGAAACCATCACGGGATTCAAGAAACCCCTAGTTGGCTTCCATTCTCCAGACTTCCCTTGGACTACAAGGTGTTGAGAAGCCAGATCATCATCTTAACTAAAGGGCTGTAATGACCAATTAAGGAGGGAAACAAGGACAAACTGTTGTTGAGTTAGTCTTATTATGTGCCTATTAAGAGGAGAAGTCGCCTTAGTCTAGTAGGTAATGTATAATCTTTTTAGACGTCGTCTTATCTCATTCATTTCCAAAGTATTCGATAGGATTATTGACAACCAAATAGAGTCTTGCCACTTTCCTACTCTACGCTACTACGACCGTGTGTAGACTTTACCTATTGGTAGTCTTCATTAGCATGGGGGACGCTTTCAACGCTGTTCATTCTGAATCAATTTTAAAGGCTCTTGGTAAACGGAACATTACTGACCCCGTCTTGAAGTTCGTTGTGGAACTTTTGAACAGGAGATACATTACTGCCTCCATTGAGCAATTGAAATAAGCACGGGCATACCATAAGGGATTCCCTTGCCTTTGCTGTGAAACATTGTTTCAGAGGATTTGTTAAACTAGTTGAGTCAGTATGGTATCGGGCTTAGATCCGCACACCCTATCTGAGAGATGGAATCAGGACTTAAATTTAGTAGTAGCCATTATGCAGTTTAATTGCCAATCCATGGGAACTGGAGTTAATGCTTTTTATTAGACAATACAACACACATAACTTTAACTTACCGATACTTAATGAGGGGTAACACAATTGAGAGGAGAAAGAAGGAGATCATAAGGATTTACGACGCTAAAAGGACCGTAGACCGAATTTGTGGCCCGTCGCATGGGGCCTTTATCGAGTTGGGGAGGAACCCCCACTCTGTTCCACTCCGACTAAGGTATTATTTGCTGTACAAAGTTTGCTCCCTTTTTGACCTACTATTGCAGTGAAGGGTTAAGTTTTGGCCTATAGGCTCAACGTAAACAGGACATTCCGCAATTCTGGGAAGCCATAGACATATTCAGATTTACTATATGGTTCCTAATAACTTTCTGAACAGGATATTTGATTCGAGAATTTAAATTGAGTATTTCTGATCTGAAGATCCAGATCACCATTGGAACCCATAATCTTTATACCGATGGTTCCAGAATGCTGCATAGAGTGGATTATGATATATTTACTAAGGAATCTTTACTGTTGGACAGTCAGGCTCAAGTCATTAACGATTCAAGTCAGTTCTGGTTTATGAATCCCGGGGTTTTTCTAAGAATATTGAAGATCATACAAAAGTAAGTATGGTCTCTACGGCATCGAGAATTGCATTGCATTTCCCCAATTGAAAAACTATTCAACTACTGATCACTTCTGAATGAGGTAATCTCACAGAGAACAATACAGTAAACTGACACGGAGGGCTCAATAGAAACTGTCTTAACAAGGGCTAAGCATGTCCTAATTGTATGCAGAAGGCAAGAAAATCTTTCGGATATGAACAGACGATCATTTATTGAATGTATTCAGGAATGGTTCGACCAATTTCTACCTAAGGATCCTTTGTATGCATAAGTAGAACGAAATCAGGCACAGTTGCATAAGATACAGAGACAGTGACCAGTACTGTAGTTGTTGGTCTTTAAAGAATTTGAATTTCTTCCTTGGATACTCAAGACGTAATTCTGTTTGTCGGTCATTTATGACAACTCCCTTTTGAAGCCCTCGCATGGCGACAAGTTGACTGCCCATGCGCCAAGGATGCGTTGCAATAAACATCGCAGTGCCGTGACCAGAGGTTTTATTAGATTTAATTTTACCGTTAATAGTAGTCTAGTAGGTAGTGCGTTGGCTTATTAGACATAAGACCACGTTTCAAACCCCAGGCCAGACATTTCGCACAAAACGAAATACGAAAAATGATTTCTTCGGTGACTTCTTCTCAACAGATTTCTGGCAATAACTCAGATATTCAAAACAAAAAAAAATGGCCATGTAAAGTTTCCCAAAAATCTGTCGGACGGAGTCGACTTTTAACTGCGGGCCTCCCGCTCATGTATAAAATTAACACACACAGCATAAGTGGACGTGAGAAGCTAGGTCGTAGTCGTGACTGTAGGATTATAATGACCAATTATGTATGTAAAGTAGTGAATAGTAGTGAAGACTAGAGCCATGAAAATGTGATTCATGAACGGGCATCATGACCTAACCGATTGAGTCACTGTAGTCTTTCTCCTTAATTTTTAGAAACAGTATGTGTTGCGATTTTGCCAAGAAGTTTGCAACGAAACTGGGTAAAAGAAATTAATGAAGCTGTGTACATACCCTTTTAAGTGAGGGACTACTCCGTTTAGTTTCCAGAAACTATATGTCTGAAGTGAGTAAGATGCTCTCTCCCAAAATACGGTACTCGGAACCCCTGAAAAAAATCGCGGGTATTTTCCAGGCGGAAGTTTTTCGCTACCGCAGGGTGATATCACATAGTAAAGGACTTTGAGAAGCACTTGGTTCCTATGAGATTTAATAAAATGGTTTTCTCTCGTATCTATTCATGAATATTGCAAAGGATTTTTTTAAATTGAGTTACTACATCCCTACAGTCAGGATTACAAACTAGCTTGTCACACCACTTATGTTGTGTGTGTTAATTTTATGCATTATTTGCATTGTAGTAAATAGGCCTCCAAACAAAAAAATTAACATGAACATTTTAATGTAATTATGAAAGTCGCTGAAGATTTTAGCAAGAATTTTAAAACACTTTCAATCCGTTCCCTCTTGTTCAAATTAACAACAATAATCCAATGAAATTAAATAATTGCGAGGGAAAATAAATTATTTCAATTTATTATAAAAATTTCCATGAAATAACAACAACTAATCTAGAGAAATACGCGATATTCAGTGTCCCCTTATTGCTGGAAAATTTAAAACAAAAAAATCCTTAAAAAGTTAAGTGCACCATTTAAGCCACAAATGACAACGGCGGCACAAAGTGGTAGAAAAAAAAGCGAGGAGAACATTTTTAGCACTTGATTTTCATTTATTCATTCAATTATTGTATTTTGTGTTGTTGTTGTCATTTGCATCATCCTTTTATCCTTAAACATATTATTGTTGTGTTGTGTTGTTAACATACTTTAAATGATGCGAGAGAGTGAGTGTGGTTGCAAACTGCAATAAAGCAGCGGAAGGAAACATAAAATCTGTTCCATTAATCACACACACGCGCGCAACAAAATCATATAAAAACAAAACAACAACAACAACAAAAAAGAAATATGCAACAGGATACAAGAATTCATACATTAACGATACACACAACAACAACAACAAATGCTCTGATATATATAGAGAGAGAGAGAGAGAGAGGAATTCAATTCTCATCAAAGGACTCTTTAATGCTGTGTGTCGATGGGCTGGCAAAAGCTTTAGTGCTACAACTGCTGCTGTCGCTGTGTGTAAGTGAATGAATGAATGATTGAATGACTGTATGACTGAGTGAATGATGTTCCATTATCTGCTTGAATGAGTTTTCATATCTTTTCATTATGAATTGAAGTGTTGAGAGTTCTTTTCCCTCCATTTAATGTATTTTTTTTGCGAATTTTTTTTGTACAAAAAAAATTAAAAACGAGGCTGCTGGCTGATGATAATGGTGACAAAAAGCTCCATGAAATTTAATGCCTTTTTTGTGGTAAATTGGTAGTATTTGTTAAAGGGGAGTCCTATTTAACGGTACAAAATGTTACCCTTTTTAATTGGACAATTGGTAACCCGATTGGATAACTTTGATGGAAAGAAGGAAAAAAAAATAATCGTCCTTTATTTCACAAATTAAATTACAATCCTCGTATTAACAACCATCATTACACTATATTGGAATAGAATAGGAACCAAAGGAACCATAATAGAACCCAATTAGTGATCATATGTATACTCTGTGTACTCTGTTAAACCAATAACATTGCTCTGTTCATATTAACATTGGAGGTTTTTTTTGACGAATATATCTTCTCGCCTACATATAGAATTCAATTTATGTGTTACATACGATCAATAAGCTACAATCGTTTGTGTACTTAATTCGTACAAATCGTTCGTTCGTACAAATAACACAATCCCCTAAGAAAATTCAAAAGTAATTCTCATTTAGTTCATTGCTATGTAAGCATAAGTAAATTATATTGTATTTGGAGGGTGGGCGGTGGAGGCTACTTGAAAACATCACGGGGTTCTGTTCTAAGATCGCTTTGGACTATAATTCCAATGTAGTGTGATGATGATTGTTAATAGTATTACAATGCTTTTTGAAATTAATTACTAGGACTCAGGAGCGGATGCTGAAAATTGTACAAGATTGCGGTTGTAGTCCAAGGCTTCCCAAATACAATCTATTTAGTGGTATATCCAAAAGGGCTTATTTTAGTCCTCACAGTAGAATAGTTCATTAGTAAAATTTCGGAATTAGGTAAATAACGGGTGATTTTTTAGCTATTATCTCTTTTGGCAACACTGGTTTAAACAGCTCACGCACGTTTCGTGTTCTGTTTCACTATCAAACACCTTCAGTTTGGTCTATAATTTAACAATGAATCGTCTTACAAACGAACAACGCTTGCAAATCATTGAATTTTATTATCAAAATGCGCGCTTCTTCCATTTTATGGTCTGTTTTATCGACCCACTGAAGCGGCTATTCGGGCTACTGTGACTAAATTTCGCACCAAATTTACATTGTTGGACATTAAACCACCAAGACGCTTACGTAGAGTGCGAACTGACGAAAATATCGCAGCTGTATCGGCCAGTGTTAATGATGACCATCAATTATCGATTCATTGCCGTTCGCAGCAATTGGGCCTCTGTTACTCAACAACGTGGAAAATTTTGCGGAAAGATTTAGGCGTGAAGCCTTTCAAAATACAGCTGGTGCAAGAATTGAAGCCGAACGACCTACCGCAACGCAGAATTTTTGGGTGAATGGGCTCTTGGAAAGTTGGCCGAAGATCCAATTCTTTATCGAAAAATTGTGTTCAGCGACGAAGCTCATTTTTGGCTCAATGGATACGTAAATAAGCAGAATTGTCGATTTTGGAGTGAAGATCAGCCAGAAGCATTCCAAAAGCTACCAATACATCCAGAAAAAGTCACAGTTTGGTGCGGTTTATGTGCTGGTGGCATCATTGGACCGTACTTCTTCAAAGATGCTGCGAATCGTAAAGTAACTGTGAATGGTGAACGCTACCGTGAGATGATATCCAACTTTTTTTGCCCCAAATGCATGACTTGCATGACATGTGGTTTCAACAAGACGGTGCCACATTTATTCCTGAGATACCGGCCGAAATGTTGGAAAGAGTATGCCAAAATTTTACTAAGCGGATGGACCATTTGAGGCGCAGTTGCGGTCAACATTTGCATGAAATAATCTTCAAACATTAAATTATATGGACTGTACTATCGATTCAAATAAAGATTTCATGCATTTTTCTGAATTTCATGTTTTTTTTTAATTTTTCCTATAGCTCTTAAAAAATCACCCATTAGATAGTGATAGGTGCCCACCAATTCCAGAGAATATATACCACAGTCATTCCTTTCCCATTGACCTGAAACCACCCGCAATTTGCGATAAAATCTCTTACGCTCCCCTTGCGCACGCTGCTGGGCACAACAGTGAGATCATGTGAAGCACAGCTTCCGCCTCGTTGTCGCAATTCCTGCAGAAGCCAATGGCTGCATCCAGAATGCTACGTCCACTAATCATTTTGCTTTTCTCTTCATCTCCGACTAACTTTCGCCAGAATTGCGACACTATCTTGCTAGTATCTAAAGCTGCCCATTAATACAGTGCCAACCCGATTTTGTGGGTTCTCACTGTTATTCCCAATAAAGAGAATTAATTCGACAGTTCGATGGTTGCATCAAATCTGGTCAAATCACTCTCTGTACTGTTATTCGGAATACCACTATATTGCAGTATTTAAATGATGTAAGTACAGTACCTTTCTACCTTCAGGTTAAAAGACACGCGACACCCGAAAATCATCATTATGCGGGTACTCAGTTTCTTGATAGTCACCTGGCTATCAGCAAGTATACTGAGATCTCTCCTAAAAATATTGTCAACCTTAAGGGTCATCAAACTGATTGAGATATGGGTTTGAAATGGAGCGGTAGTTGAGGCGTATCGTTCCCAGGCTATGGGGGAATGGATAAACCAGAACTACAAAGCGCATTAAAATAAAATAATTGGGAAACTGAACAGATATTCGTTTAACTTGAAAATATCCGATAAGATGCCTATTGTATCGTGCGTGAGCAATAGCATCGTTTAGATACCAGATAGACTTTCTTGGACAAACGAAGCCATTGCACTGATTATCGTGGGGACTTGCTGATGTACTGATGGCTCTTAATGTGGAAATAGGATGGGTCTCCATATAAAAAGACTAGAAACCAAAATATACCTCCGGCTACCAGCCCATAATACGGGCTTTCATGCGAAAGAAATGCTGTGCCGGTGTATGATCCTTTAGGGACATGAATATCTTCACTGACGGTCAGATTTGGAGGATAAGCGGTCAAGGACAGACTTTGAATGTAAAAAGGCGATTAGCAATTACTTAAGGCTTGGCACGTTTAAGTATGCATAGCCATCAGGCGGTGATTATAAAACTGAGGAAGCTAATGATCTGACAAATAGAGGAACAGTATAGATACACACTTAATTGGTCATTATAGCTCTTCAGATAGGATTACGTCCTAGCTTCTCAGGCCAATTATGTTGTGTGTGTTAATTTTATATATGAATAGCGTGACGTACAATTTAAAGTCGACATATTTTTGAGAAACTTTTTCATGGCAATTTCCATTTACCCTCAGAGAGCTTTTGCTAGAAATATGTTGAGAGGAAGTCGCCTAAGAAATATTTTTTTCATATTTCGGTTTGTTAGAGATGTCTGACCTGGGGTTTGAACCGTGACTTCAGGTAGGAGTATAACATTAAATACGGACGGAAACGTCATGTGGACTACTTTGAACACTGACAAAGTAGGGTGAAATGCGAAGATACTATCGGGCTATGCTGTTTGACGAAAAACCATGAATATATTGATACTGCATACAGGGGTATTGAGTACATTGATGAACGTCCTTATGGGATATTCTGTCTTACATGTACATCTGAATGCAGGCCATTTGGCGAAGACATTAAAACGGACCTACGATGTAATATCGACAACGAACAACAGATTTAAAAAACTTTTCAAGGCATTTTTATTTACATACACACATACATAATTGGTCATTACAACACTTCAGTCCGGATTACAACCTAGTTTCTCACACCCCTTATGTTGTGTGTGTTAATTTTGTCCGTGAGTGGTGGGACCTACAGTTTAACGTCGACTCCGAACGACAGATTTTTGATTTTTTCATGGCAATTTTTTATTTACTCTCAGAGTTTTTGCCAGAAATCTGCCGAGAGGAATTCGCCGCAGAAATATTTGTTTCATATTTCGTTTTCTTGGAGATGTCTGACCTGGTGTTCAAACCGTGGCCTCGGGTTTAATAAGCCACCACACTATCTATTAGACTACGGTGACTTCAAGCAGGAGTATAAAATTAATTACGAGCGGACTACTTTGAAACCACGACAGAATAGGGAGAAATGCGAAGATACTATCGGGCTATGCTGATTGATGAATCAGATGATGGGGGATCTACAGTTTAAAGTCGTCTCCGAACGACAGATTTTTGCGAAACTTTTTCATGGCAATTTTATTTACTCTCAGAGTCTTTGCCTGCTGAGAGGAAGTCGCCGAAGGAATACTTTTTGTATTTTTGTTTTGATGTCTGGCCTGGGGTTTGAACCATGGCCTTACGTCTAATAAGCCAACACACTACCTACTAGACTACGGTGGCTTCAATTTTATTCACTCTCCGAGTAAATTTGGGGTATTGTAAGGAGCAATCGCTCTCATATATCGGGAGTATTGACCATCAGTACGATAGCGATCCGCCTGATTTCACGAGCTCTGAACAAGGAGGTTCTTATGCTTTCACTTAATACTCCAAACTTGGAATCATTAGTCGTGGCCTGTAGGGACTAATTTTCAATTTAAAAAGTTTACCTTAATCGAATTTGCTTGCTCCAGTTTTTCTCCAAAAACAAGCGGATTTGATGGCATAATGGAATTGCTCTCAAAAAAGATAAGAACTTAAACAACAAGACTGTTGAGCTTAAGCTAAAGTTTTAGAATGAATGTTCTGTTGCTGAAACTTATTTCACGAATTGGAACACAAGCAACCCTGATGTAATACCGATCAACTAAAAGGAGGTATGATGAAAGAGTTTTAGAGAAGAATAATGAATTTTCTGTTGCTGAAACCCATTTACCGAATAGGAACAGAAGCAACCCTGATGTAATAAGGACCGGCTAAATGGAGGTATGACGAAAGAGGTTGAGTTTAGTTCGTAGACGGTTAGCAAGCCGAGAGTAAGTCTTGCGGCGAATTGTGCACATTGGGTAGGTCGGGCTGATAATGTCTTTTGAAGATTCCCAGACTTTAGCTCGTAAAGCTAAAAAACACAACCAAACCTATGTATGTTTATGGTAGGGGTTACGGGTAATGGGGACTTCACCTTTGAACCAGGAAAACCTGGGAAAAATCTAAGCGGGATCCGTAAACAGTCTATATACGACCATTAAAAGCAGTTGTACGGAATTAAGCGAATCACATATTCGAAGATTTGATCTCCTTCAAATAAGATTTTGCTGTGGCGATAATGAATGAACTTCGTACCCAGCATAACAGCCTAACAATAAAAATTTGAAAAAATATGTCTCAACGCACTTGTCCTATGCATTTAAGCATTTAAAATTGAAAACTCTTTTCAAAAAACTACAACGCATGTATAAAAATCATGAAATGGTTTGTGAAAACCGATTTGACGATTATTATGCTGATCACAGTGTCGTTTCTTAATTAATTAGTAAATAATTTTTCCTTGATGTTTTCGCATGAAATTGTTGCACACAGTCAACCGTATCGCGATCAGAATAAATCACCACACCATCACAATACAGTGTGTACTACTGTTCTGGGGCCCATTAGCATTACAGCAACAGCACAACATTATACGTGGCTGCTGCCATGGAAATGAAGATGAAAAGTGGCAGGCAGAGTACACAGGACTGTAATGGTGACACAAGCAAGAACAGTGAATAATTGTAAATGCTCTGTGAACACTTTGAAACTTTACGCATCGATACGATGCGTTATTTCAGTTGTGGCCACTTATTTCTGCAGTTCTCGTACTCGTATTCAAGCAATTGGCATTGGAATTGGAATTGTTATGCCAATACTACTCTACGTCCGCTCTGCAAATGCTGTCTCATCTCATATGAAATAATTTTATTGCGTTGCATGTTCATTGTTGTGATTTCTGTTGCCGTTGTTGTTGTTGTTTGTATTTTAATTTCAAGCACATTTAAATTGTTCGATTCTCACCATTTTTGGTGTTGTGTTTTAACAACAACGACATGATGCCTGTCGTTTGCTTCGAAAGGCTTCCTCCTCCTTGCTGCTCTGCCAACAAAGATGATCGATACGATAATGAATTTGCAAATAAAAATTTCTCCTCTTCTGTATCTTCTTCTCATTATTATTATGGTTTTCAAATCATGATGATGAGCGTATCAACAAATCATTAAAATAATTTGGTCTCTCCGGCAGCTCCCATCCATCCATCATTGGGTCTCTATGGTCAGTAAATCAGGCATCATTGTCATAATCGGAAATTCATAGACTGTCATTAATATTGTTGTTGCATCGAAGTAGAGTATGTTGTTCTGTTTGATCCACGTGCCATCACATTCATCGTTTGTATATGCAACATTCTCTCTTAGTGAATCGGCTGTACAACACCATGTACTCCATGTCTTCGTTCATGTATTTTGTCACTTTTTCTTGTTCAATCATCATGTTTTTACCCATTTTGCCGTTTTAACCATAAATATTGCATTCGAATGCCAATAAAATAATACAATCTGGATGAAAACATTTTTTACAATTTGTTTTTCCACTTTAAGCATGAATAAAATTATGGCCCGAACGAATACACTCAAAGAAAATTTCATTCAGTTTAAGGGAATTTGCTTCAAACAGGGTTAAACCGATATTCATATTCTTCATTCCCGAACATTGTGGATGACCTGTTGTGTTTGACTTTCATCGGCGCGAAACATTGATTAAATGCCGAACCACCATAATACACCAAACTGCTTGAGAATGTACTCACCATAGTCTAGTGGGTAGTGCGTTGGCTTTTTAGACGTGAGACCTCGGTTCAAACCCCAGGCCCGACATCTCCAACAAAACGAAACAAGAAAAAAATATTCCTTAGGTGACTTCCTCTCAGTAGTCTTCTGGCAAAAACTCTAAGCAAATAAAATTACGATGAAAAAGTTTCTCAAACAAAATCTGTCATCCGGAGTCGACTTTAAACTGTAGGGGCCGACACTTCTGTATAAAAATTAAGACACACGACATAAGTGATGCGAGAATGTAAGTCGTAATCCTGATTAAAGAGTTGTAATCACCAATTATGTAGATATGCTTGAGAATCGGCGTCACAGAAGGTCAAAGTTGGTTTTCAGTCATTAAAGTTATGGCGAAGCTTTTCTGGGATGCATTCAGTAAAAGTGCCAGTAAGTGGATTGTAAAGAGTGTACTGACTGCATTATAACCTTCCTAGCCTACAGGAAATATCTGATATAAAGATACCTTGGATGCAGAGATTTTATTATGCCTGACTTAAGTACCCTCCTGTTATTCGTAAGTGGAGAGAGGCAAAGTTCGATTTATTCTAAAATCTTGGCGATCATTGGATCTCTTCAAACTCATAACCTCAGACCCATGAGTCGTGCTCGTTCGCTCTCAAAAAATTGGAAAGGATTCTGAGCAGCGTGGTACAGTCTAGTCACTTTTCTTCTTTTACAAGTGGCGCCAACAAGCCTATATCAAGCAACTCCTTTGAGACTATAGTGAGCCCCTAAGTTGGAAACAATAAGGAAGCTTTGGCATACGAACATAATTCACTAGCAGCTTATGAGGCAAGGAAAGTAAATTGAGGCATATCACAAGGAAGACTTTATGCGCCTTTGCTGTGATATACTGTTGCAGAGGACATGATCTTAAATTTTATGGCTATGCGGAGGCTAAGTCATCTCTCTTCGTTTGGCTTAAGAGTTACTCCTCGCTAAGCGAAACTGCTTTTCATCAGAACGTCTGAGACACGTGCCATTAATTTTTCAATCCTTAATGGCATACAAACTGTGTTTATCCAAGAGAGTCGCATTCAAGGAGAACACAATTAAGAGGGAAAAGAAAGCGACCACCTGCGCTTAACACCTCTAAAACAGCTTTACGTAAGTGCTTTAACGCGTCATCACATACTGATTTTATCAGCCTGTGCGGGAACTAACCTTGCTAAACAATACCACAGCCGACTGATAGACAAAGTACGCAGTCCTGATAACCAGGGCACTGGTTCCACTAACCTTAGTCGTAGTATTTTCTTTCCTAAATTGTATCCCACTGATCTTATATTGAACGCTGAGATGGTGTCAATAAGGCTCAATGGAGTTTAACCCTGGCCCAACTAGGACATGGACATGCTACAAAACTGGAAAAAACACATTCTGGTCGGCTATACGGTTCCTTATAACTTGCTGTATAAGGCATTTAATATTTGAATTCCAACTAAAGACTTTGAGCTGAAGATCTGGAGGTACCCAGTGGAACCCTTGAGGTTTACACCGAAGTGCTGGACAAAGTGGACTGTAGTATATTTATCAGAGTTCTGATATTAGATTTTTCGTATAAATTCCCTGAACACTAAAGTGTTTTCCAAGCAAAGGTCATGTTTATAATTAAAGCCTAGGAATGCTTGTTGGGTGTTGGATGATTTGTTCTGAAAATCTCTTGACTTACATGGACAATCTGAATACGATTAAGTGACTAACGAATGTGTTTTTAAAGTCCGTTCTTATGGAAGTTGTCGTATTCTAGATAGTGTGTGTGCTTATTGGACGTATGGCTACGGTTCAAACGCCAGGTCAGACATCTTAATAAAACGAAATATGAAACCATATATCTTGGGCGACTTGATCTCAGCTATTTATATCAAGGATATAGCTTCGTTCATCAAACTTTCTGGCTGGTTTTCCAGTATAGGGTAGTCGTGCTTTTGATGTGCAGCCCTTGCGTTGACCAACATTTTCCTTTTCCCTGATTTTTGTGGAACATGGTCACTACAGGGACTGCGTTCACTCGTGGCATCACAACGGGCCGATATGCGTGCTCAAGTGAGCTTTGTGATATCGCAGCTATCACTCCGACCTAAACCTAAAGCTGATCTCAGCAGATTTCTGGCAAAAAAACTCTCTGGGAGTAAATAATAAAATTGCCATGACAAGTTTCTGAAAAAATCTGTCGTTTGGAGTCGACTTTAAACAGTAAGTTCCGGTTCTAATCCTGGCTGGATGGTTGTAATGACCAATGTATGTATTTTACATGAAAGTCGAGGATTTCTCAGACAAATTTTTACATTCTGCTGCACTTGTATAGACACCTTTGTGCTTATGTCGGAAGATTATTTGGATAAAAAGGACATAACCTCAAAGGGGACCTTATTGAAAAATTAACTGATTTGTTATCAGAAAGCCAGAGTTTCAATTACGAAAGGAATATAAATTTCAGTCACTTCAAAAAAATTCCTTCATTCACATTTATTTATTGGACTTCGAAAGGAACTTAAAAAATTATTTAATCAATCAATTTTCAATCATCATCAATCATCAACAATCATATTCAATCATCATCAATCATATTCAATCATTTTATGTCTGGTTTCTTGCGGTGTAATTGCAATTGATCTGGATTGCATATTGTGGCATTCAACTAATAAATCTATTATTGGCATAAGCATTCTTCTTCTAAGCGAAAAATTAGTTAGAATTGTTTCATTTTCTATGCCACATCATTGTCATCATCATCATCATATCATCGTATCATCATCAGCACTGGAGAGAGAGAGTGTGTCTGATACAATTAAGGATACTTTTCAATACCATTTTTTTTGTTGTTTTTGTTTGTGTATTGTAATGTTTTATGGGGGCATACAATAATTGTATTTGGAAGATGGTACATGTTTTCACAGTCATTAATTATGGAAAAATGTTTCCTAATCAAATTAGTATGCAAAAGCAAAAATAGAACAACATTGTCCCATTGCCCATATATCCACAATACAATACCTGCCTTGGGCACCTTAATAAGGGGTGTCCGTCGTCTTGTGTCCCTTTTGAGCAATGCAAAGGAAAATATTTTGTAGGCATCACTTCCATATCGGTTCAGTTCAGAGAGCCTATTGGAGTCGCATTACCTTAACAAAAATAATGCCAAGGAATTTACAATTTTCAACATGAATCATCATCATCATCACCACATAAAGGAGTAGAAATGTTGCTGGTGCTTCTACTATTGCTACTGCAGTTGCTATTCTGTCTTCTATCTGTACGCGCCCATCACTTACAAGATTAATTAAATATTTGGATAATAACTGTTGGGGTTGGGTGTGCAATGCTGATGAGAAGCTGCCCACTGATACTGCTGCTGTGTGTTGTTGTTGTTCCTTAAGGAAATTGCAGAAAGAAATAGTCACGGCCGTGTGTAATAATATTCATACAGCCAGAGTAGTGTATTGCCTATTTGGGTCAGCAGTAGGACAAATAGAAATTATAAGTGCAGAGCAGTAAAGTAAAGTGTGTCCCCCCACTCACGATTAACTTATGGCTTTGAGAACAAAAGTCGTTGTTGTGGTAGTTGTTGTGGTAGTTGGTGTAGCAATTAATATTCAATATTAATAAATCGTATTAAATGTTTATAAGGATTTTACAATCCAGACTTAAAGCAATGTCAAGTATTTTTATTACAAAAATTCCTTTAATTGAATTACAAAATTCTTCAGAAAATAATTTAAACGTTAAGCTATTCAAAGCAGGCAGTCAGGCAAATACAAAAATAAAAGGGGAGTCCTTTTATTTTTTTGAAATTAAAATGATTGTCATATGTTTGGAGAGCATGATTACTGCCATAG
The DNA here is from genome assembly GCA_936449025.2 of Sarcophaga subvicina. Lineage (NCBI taxonomy): Eukaryota > Metazoa > Arthropoda > Insecta > Diptera > Sarcophagidae > Sarcophaga > Sarcophaga subvicina. The sequence goes on from OW388084.2 coordinate 31,762,782, forward strand.
TATGTTGGTAGTCGTTGTAGTCTACTAGGTAGTGTGTTGGCTTATTAGACAGTTCAAACCCCAGGTCAGACATTTCCAACAAAACGAAACACGAAACAAATATTTCTTTGGCGACTTCCTCTCAGCAGATTTCGGGCAAAAAAAATGTCCATGAAAAATTTCTCAAAAGTCTTTCATTCGGAGTCGACTTTAAGCTGTTGCCGCCATTCTTGGATAAAATTAACATACACTGCATAAATGGCGTTACCCTGACTGAAGGGTTGTAACTACCAATTGCATATGTACATATCAGAGATCAGCAATGAATCGCTTTTTCGCTACTAATAAGTACTCATAAAATTTTGAGTATGAGTAAGTCAACAGTATTGAAATCCAACTGCTCTGATTCATTCGTACTCAGTACAACATTGATTTATAATCCAAGTTGCAATGAGTATGAGTACAATGTTGACATCAAACTCATAACATTCGAACTATGTTTGATTCATACGCCTACTCATTCAGATTCGCAAATTTAGAAAAATACTTATAATACTCATAAATGATTCGATGAGTCGTGGAGAGTCGAAATCAATAACATCATGCGTATTGTTAAGTACGAATACCATGAGTATTTCAAACTTTGAATATGAATAGTATGAGTATGACATTAAAATAAGTATGAATGCGTATAAGTATCAGAAATTATAAGTATGATTCGAATCTACTCATCATTTTGAATTATTGCTGACCTCTGGTACATATGTATGTAAGCCCACAAATGTTGGTCTAATCATCAGCTTAGAATGAAAAATTTGCTTTAATTCTCTACAGAAAACCTATGATTTTTTCTTTTTAATAATAAAAATACTCAATGCAGCATGAATTGCTGACGCTGCAGTGATCCGAAAGCCTTATGGACTGAACTATGCTCACCCATTATGAAAAAATTTCAATAAACGCAGATCCATTCAGTTTGAAGTGAAATTCTGAATGGTTACCAGAACCTGCTATTTAGAATGACTGCTTTGAAATTTCCGGAGAAGTTATAGTCATTTGTTACTATAGTCTCGCATTCGTCCAGGGTCTTTGCGTCATCAATACTTGATCGGCTAATTCTCTGCAGTTAAGGTCCAGGCGAAAGCGGCATAAAATTGTATTCAGTACCATCGTAGGTGGGCCAGCGTAGGTTCAAGTTAGTTGTCCAGCCAAAGGACAAGGTAAGTTGAAGCAGGTCTAACCATTGCTGTGTAGATTCAGGGAGTCTTTCTAGGCCAGAGACCCCAGTTTTTCTCACAAACCTTTGTTGTAAGCATAGAGGGCAATGGAGGCTTTTTTATCCCGTTAAAGACATTCAGTTTCCAAGCCAACCTAGATTAGATAAGGTTAGCGGGTAGCTTGCCGTTCATAGGCAAATTCACTCGGCGGCCCATATGGTTCATTGTGTTACCCAGTGCGATGTAAGCCCCTTGTCATGACCACTTAGCGGTGACTTAAAGAGGAGTTAGGGTATAGAGAGTACATGCAACTCCTGACACATTTTAATTTGACAAGGTGGGATACCAGCACTTTGATTGCTGCTTGACTGTCCACACATACATATGATCAAGTTCGAAGAACTTAGGTCCCCGGTTTCAATCATACAAGCAGGTTGTTCAATAGCAAAAATTTCCGTCTGAAATACACTGGCCTGTTAAGGTAATCTGGTTCAGTGTCTGGTTACCGGAATAAATCCCAGATCCAGTTCCACCTTCCAGTTTTGAGCCGTCGTAAAGGTATTTAAAGTGGATTACACCATGAACATCCTAAAACAGCCTGCCTCTATGACTTTACTGGATTACAACCTCTGCGGCATTGATTCGCCACAAGAAACTATGTTCACTGCTATTGGGTTTCCGGTACACTGTTGAGAAGTAGTTGCGCGGTTCTGTTTGTGGTCGATTATGGATAAAAGTGGTAGTCATTTACCAGAAAATTTTTTCAAATCCATGCAGAAATCCGCCTGAGATTTCTGTGGCGTATACAATCTGTCGTATCTTCAATCTCCGATATGACCAATGCCAGTAGCATTGCTTACATTCCTTAACATTCCTTTTAATTGTGTGTCACAGAGGCTGTTAGACTTGAGTGAAGTAGCCTTTTGTACTACCAAGGTCCTCTTATATTTGGTGAGATGAGCTTTTGTCTTTTGATTTCTCAGATTAAGTTACATGGTTATTAGGTTCACATACAGCCACAATATCAAGAGTTTTGCAGGCTCAATTATTCCCATATCCAAAGAGAGAAAGCCCTTTTCACGGTTTTTCAAACCGGGTTTCTAGTCGGCATAAAACAAAATTTTATTCGAGAAGTATTTTTAGCTTATTGGGTTCAGGCATGTCTTTTTATGCCGTCTGAAATTCATGCGGGCTTAGTATATTCATTGCATAGCAGAGTGCCAAAGACCATTGGCGATTAAAAAATCACACGCGGGCTGAATGCTATCGATTATTACTTACGACACTTAGCTTGCGATATACAAACGTATTCAATGTCAGGCCTTTCAAAGGGATAATGAAGTTGCAAGGCCTTTCTATCCCCTATGATGTGATGTAGAATGCTTTTTTGTTATACTTTTTGACAAGTTCGTGGGAACCAAGATTAAGTTCTGGACGATTTTAATTTCTATAGTTGATATTGTAATCTGGATCAGGAAATACAACTGCCGCGAATTGCTTAAGGTGACTTCGAAACTTTTTCATATAATTTAATTTGCCGTCAGTGTGTCTGCTGTGGCCACAAATGCGTACAGCCAACCACTTATAGAGACTTTTTTTCAAAAGTTCCATCACAGTTTAACACAGCCAAACTCAATCTCAATCATTTGCTTTTGATCATTAAGTCAGCTAGTCATGCGAGTATTTGTAAGCCGAGTGTCTTTCATTCGAAGTATCATGGTTTTATACGTGTACTCCCCCTTCCAAATGAATAAATCGTATGGAACTGTATGTTCCAAGAGTTTTAAACTTTAAATCTCATGTAAAACCGCCCAACCGGGCATACGAAAAGAATCAATGAAAGAAAACGGAAAAAAAATGCAAAAATATCACAAGATTTGTGGATGGTGGTGGATGCCCAAAAACGGTGACAAAACTGAACGGAGAACTAAAAAAATTAAACGAAAAAAAAAAGTGGAAACGAAATCTCACTTTTACGAGTTGCATTTTATGATGCCACGCAACGCAAAAGGATTTGAATTCTCTTCACTGATCCCTGTGCATCTTTTTATCGTATTCGTTGGTTTTGGTTTTGGATTCAAAGAAACAGAACTTCTGCTTCCTTGTTTGGCAGTTTTTTTTTTTTGTTTTTTGAAATGAAGTTTCAATTTTTCTTCTTTTTTTTCTGCGTTTTCTTCCATTGCTTTGTTTTAAAATTTAAAACATTTTTGTATGCTGGGCAAAGGTAACAAACAGAGTGAATGGTAAATGGAGAGTGGCAAGAGGGTTAAGTTGGTAGTGAATATTTGTGGGTTTTGAAAAAATATGCCAGGATTTTGACTACCGAATTACGTGCTCGTATGTGTCCGCTCTGATTTTTTTGTAATGAAAATACGATAAAACGAAATCAATTGTTGCTATTGTAGCGCTTAAAAAAACTGTCTTTTATTGTGATGTTTAATGGAACCAACTATGGAAGTGTTGTATGGATTTGGCATAATTTTTTTTGTTAGGCGTCTTTTTTAGTTGGGCTTAAAGGAAATATAAAATTTAGAACAGTTGCTTTAGCATCACTCCATAAGTGCATGCCATTTTAATGTCTACCCCTAACATTATAGCAGAAGGAGCTTGATTGGAAATTCGTAATAACCTGATATATTTTAGATATGTCTTCAAGACATGTTCTATTCCGTTTTTGGGACAAAAAGTCATTGCCCAAATGCTTAACGTGTAAGCATTTTCTAAGCCGACGTAGCCTTACAGGTAGTGTGTTGGATTATTAGACGCAAAGCCAGGGTTCGAGCCCCAGGTCAGACATCAAAACAAAATACAAAAATTATTTCTTCGGCAACTTCCTCTCAGCAGATTTCTGGCAAAATCTCTGAGAGTAAATAAAAATTGCCATGAAAAAGTTTCTCAAAAATCTGTCGTTCGGAGTCGACTTTAACTGTAGGTCCCCGTCACTCATATATAAAATTAACACACGCAACATAAGTGGTGTGAGAAACTAGGACGTTGTATAATGAGTCAATTCGACCTCCGGGTACTGTACTTGTCTTAATTGACAAGTACACGTCCTCTAACCTAACCTAACCTAGCAATTTCTATTTGAGGAGCTATTTGTTAGATGAGCAAAGTGGTCGTAGATCTTATCAATTTAAGTTTTAAACGATTTTCTCTCTTTGAAAATATGGAAACAAGTATTCCCTTGCTGCAGGCCCCGAAAATATTCACAAGTTGGTGGACTGCTGTGCGGACGATTTGGATACTGGTTTATAGGGATAGAACTCAGCTATTGATTGGTTAACAATCCCCAATTTTTATCTGTCATCCAAAGCACAGTATAATTTCGTTTATATTCACAGATAACCAACAGAAGCATATGGAATAAAGTGTTGGTATCTTCTTTGAAGGACTACGAACGTCTGAGCCAATCAGGTGACGCGACCCAATCAGGTGATGGAACTTATAAAAAAAAATTGTATCACATTATCAATGGAGTTTAAGATTACCATTTAAGAATGCTTTCAACGAATGGAGCGACTAGATGTAAAGAGATATGTAAGGTTACGTTACATTTGTTTTAATACCATCATTCGATTCTGCATGATAAGCCATTTGTATTCCTTTGACTCGCGGCATATTTCACATGTTGCAACTTCATTTATAAAGAATCTGTCCAAATAGAGACTGAAATTTTCAGGAATACTGAAAATAAAAGTAAGGTAGCCTCCACACTGGGGTCCTATAATTCCATTACGCCTTATATGACTTGTGTATTATATTTACTCGATATTCCTCAGTCTTCTTGAGAGAATTGTTGGGAATAGGTAAGGGTAGTTAATATGCCAGGAAACTTATGTTTTTATGTTAAAGAAGTGGCAGACAAATCTGTTAGAAATGTATCGGTTTTGGGGATTACAAAGAGGACCTTACTGATGGACATTTACAATCTGGCGGATATGTAACAGTGATGGCACGGAAACAGAAGATTAGAATGTATTTAGATAGGAAATTAAAGAATAATGGTTGGTCAGTTGGTATACACGGATGCACATAACTAAATGGTCTTCCAAAAGCGAGCAAATGGCTATCTTGCTACAAATTAGTTGTAATTTATGCAGCGTGTTTTGCCAAATCATCATGGGCGATCATGGAAACAACGAGTCTTCGCTGAATGGGCTTTGGAGCAGTTAATTTCATTTTCTTTTTGAATGATAAGGCCCATTTCCGGATGAAAGGGTGCTTAGACAAACGAAATTTGGTGCGGATTTTGAACTGGCGCCGTCTATATTTCTTTAAGAACTTCGTTGACCAGGTCATTACTGCCAACATATATATAATTTGGTCATTACAACCCTTCAGTCAGGATTACGACCTAGATTCTCACACTACATTTTAACGTCGACTCCGAACGACAGATTTTTGAGAAACTTTTCATGGCAATTTAACTTACGCTCAGAGTTTTTGCCAGAAATCTGCTGAGAGGCAGTCACCGAAGAAATATTTTTTTCATATTTTCTTTTTGATGCCTGAGCTTGGATTTGAACCCTGGCCTTAGGTTCTAATAAGCCGACACACTACCTACTAGACTACGGCGAACAGCGAACACTATTCGTCGATGATTACAAACATATTTTGGCTTTCACAGCTCATGTCACACTGGAGAATATATTTTGCATGGTCATTCCACGTGGAGCTGACGAGAACTGGACACAGTTCCCGTTAGAATTTTTTATTAACGTTTCTTAAGCCTCAGGCAACAAACTACAGCCTTCCTTAAAACCAACATAAATTCAGTCTAGTTTATGCGCCAGAGTTATGAAAAATTGGACATTTCGAATGCGCTCTACCAACAGAAGCCGTGACGTTGTAGTATGCCACACATACTGCCTTCAATAGGTCTTTCAAATGAAAAAAAAAATTTCAATGATGTCTTATACGTTGTTCAGATATACACCTTTATTGCGTAAATCGCAATAAACGCCATTATTGAGCTCAATTTTTCATATGTTTCACTTAATTATTGCGCAATAAATACGCAAATTATTATAATATTGAGTAAAACTTAAAATGCAGCACTGTCATAAGTATGTTCTGTTCGCATATTACAATTATCCGAACACTTTCTGTTGATATTTGACAACTCAACTCAACAACGACAAGCAAAAAAAAAAGAAACAACAAAACAAAATAAAACAATGTTCTTGAAACAACCAGCTGTTTTGTTTACCAGCTGTCAAATGAATACTGAATAAGCAGCTGAACTGCGTATATTATTATGTCTGAACACTTAAAATATTGTACTCAATAAACCGAATATTGACTCAGTAAAAGTGCATATCCGAACATGGTAATACACACACGCTGTTTAGTATAAATTTTAAAATAAGAAGCGTTTTATTAAAGACACGATATAACGAGCGTTAATTATTGTCATGAAGTACCATTTTAAGTGTGCACCACATGAGCCTATTTACTAAAATGAAACTCATTAAACTGAGAAGAAATTCCGAAGATTTCATGTAAGCTACGCTAGGCAAAGATATCATAACTGTAGTGCAATCCGTTAGGCATGCAGTTTGGATATGTCGCTTCTACTGTGACACATGAGCAATCTAGGGGACATGAAGTCACATACATAACATACATAATTGGTCATTATAACCCTTCAGTCAGGATTACGACCTAGTTCTCACACCACTTATGTTGTGTGTGTTAATTTTATACATGAGTGGTGGGACCCACAGTTTAAAGTCGAACTTTTCAGGGCAATTTTATTTACTCCCAGAGTTCTTGACAGAAATCTGCTGAGAGGAAGTCGCCGAAGAAATACTTTTTGTATTTTGTTTTGATGTCTGGCCTGGGGCTCGATTCTGGCTTTACGTTTAATAAGCCAACACACTACCTACTAGACTACGGCTACTAGTGACATGTGACATAAAGTCACATTTGACTCAATTAAAGAAAATGATATGATGCTATGTAGAGTTTTTAAAAGTTACAAAATTTTGAATGCTTTGTAAGAGAGAATCGGTTACTGCTCGCCATATTTATAGGTCCATTTATTCCTAAAGGGAAATTTTGTAGTTGGTCTCACCATTGTGTAGGCAGCGAATTGTTGGTCCCATTAAGTCTACTGGCTGCTTGATTCACTCTGCGTATGCATGCGTATTCTGTTTTGATTGTATGGTGAATAAAGCTGCTTGACTGACTGACTGACGGAGTGACTGACTTTCAGCAAGTCAGTAGAAAAGATGTGCGCGGCGGCAAATCTTTTTGTTGAAATTATTGGAATTATTTTGTACGAGAGTTTTGAAAGAAAACAAAGAATTGTACATGGAATACATACATACGTACGTATTCAACTTGTATTTCTTTTGTAGTGTTTTTTTTGTTTGTTTTTTTTTGTTTTGTTTTTTTAGAAAATGTTTGTTTTACTTTAAATATTTATTTATTTATTTATTTCTGTTGTTGTTTTTGTTTTTGTATAATAAATGTGAACAAATTCTGTAAGAAAAAAAACTATTTCGCAGACGAATACACGTGCATTATACAGAAACCAAATGAAGGTTGTTTGCTGAAATGAATTACAAAATATGCTCAGATTCAGATTGTAACTGAAATTATGGATTTTATTTTACAACGCATTTTAAGTTAAGCTAACTTGGCCTAGAACTAGAAATACGGGTTTAAACTCTAACAATAATTATTTTACTTAAAACGAAAACAAAAACAAAAACAATGTAAAACAATTCTGTTGTATTTTTTCTACAAGAAAATTATGGAAACATTGTTGCAACCACCTTAGTATTGTTAAGTGATTCTAATAACGCTACTGCTGCTGCTGCTGCTACTGTTTTAAAATTTTCTTAAATTCTTTTAGAAGCCAAGCAGAACAATGCCTCATTTACGTGTTCTCTTACATAACTGCCATACATAGTATGTATTTGACAATGACCGTTAAAGTACGTGTTTACAGACCCATAGTGCAAGTGCTTTCAAATCTATTTCTCATTTAATTGTTGCACAAGCAAAAGAACGGAAAAAATATTCCCATAATGTGTCAACTGTTGCACCATTAGCTTAATGGTATGGTGTGGCAAAGATTTTCAGCCAATAAATACTTTGAATAACACCCATGCGTACATACGCTCCCCAGATTAATTGAGGACCATATTAAGATCATGGGTAACGCTGATTCATATTAAAATCATACAGGTTTAATGCAACAAATCCAACACAGTTTAAAGCTACTTTAGCAGTGAAATATATTATTGGGTCTCTCTTTAATAGCTTCTTTTTTTTGGAATGTATATGTGTGCATGTGTGTCGTCTAGAAGCTAGTATATTGGCTTATTAGACGTGAGACCTCTATTCAAATCTCACCAACAAAACGAAACATAAACAAATTTTTCTTCGGGGACTTTCTCTCAGCGAAATTGTCTGAGACTGAATACAAAATTTCCATGAAAAGTTTCTAAAAAAAAATCAGTCGTTCGGAGTCGTCTTTAAACTGGTAAGTCGCGCCTCTTATGCATAAAAATAACACACTCAACATAAGTGGTGCGAGAAGCTAGGTCCGTAATCCTGACTGGAAGGGTTGTAAGGACAAATTATGCATGTATGCACATATATCTCTATGTATGTTGAAAGACCTATTGATGCCATTATGTGTGGAATCTCATATCGTTCAAATGTTCAAGGCGGCTTTTCTGGGTGGATTTTATACGAAATTTTAAATTTTCCATAACTCTGGCGTTCGAATAGGGCTGAATGGGTAATGTAGGCTTTGTGGACAGCTGTGGTTCTTGGCTTATTCGCATAAATATATGGCTTAAAAAAATAAAAATCCCACAAGAAAATGACTCACGATGTCAAATTGCGAGATCGGATGGCCAGTTCATATTACCACCATGATGACCATGGTCTCAAGTCGATCGTACAGAATATCCAAAGTGACAAAAGCGTGCACTTGCGACTTATAAAAAACCCACAACAAAATGTTTCGCGGGGTCTAATCATGAGACCGAGGTGGGCCAGTTCATATCACCAACATGGTGACTATATGCTCTAGCCGCTCGTACAGGACCTAAGAAAATCCCACAAGAAAATATCTCATGGGTTGAAATCCCACAATCTCGGTGGTTAGTTCACATTATCTTCACATGGAGTGACGATGACCTCAAATCGCTCGTACAGAATACCCAAGGTGACATGACCTGTGTAGTATGACCTCTGTGTCACGTATTGCAATTAGTTCGCGGCACTTAAAGTGTACGGACGTGTAGTCGGCAAATTATAAAAAAATATTTGGAATAGGTGTTTTATTACAACTAAAATAAAAAAAAGAATAATAAAAAAACAAAACAACTTAAACTTAATAAAGTTTAAAAAAGAAAAGAAAACTGCATAAAGACAGACAACAATCAAATAAGTAAAAAAAAAATATATAAAGGCCGTTAACCTAATTAATGAGTGAGCCAAGTGCAAGTGCTAATGAACGCAGACTGAGTTTTAATGATAGAAATGCTTACGTGATCATTACTTCAAAAGAATGTGAAACAGTTAATATAAATAAAAAAATTGATGACTCGCGTTATTTGACAGCGAAGCCTGCAAATCGGGTACGCTACGTTAGCGACCCAACAAGTGAAAAAAAAAATCAGCAATAGTGCGAGTGGTCAAAATGTAAATAAGTGTGTTGGGCCAAATACAAATCTACCCCATACCCCTCTTTTGGGTAGTCATAAGAACATCGAAGACATTTTGCAATCACCGGACGTAAATAAGGAAAGTACAACAATTAAAAAAAGTGCAGCGAAGACTGAGAGCAGTGAAAAAGTTCTCACAGGTATGGACCGTTATATCACAATAACGAAACGTAAGTCCAGCCCTAGAGCAGCCTCCACGTTGGAACCACATCCAAAACAGGCAAAAAATAACACTGACAACGCAAACCGTTTTGCAATTCTTGCAGAAAAAGAGAAGGAAGACAATACAGCTGCAAAAAAGAATTTCAAACCCCCACCACTGTACCTACGAGAGCCCACTACCAATGCCTTGGTAACTAAGTTGACACAGATTGTTGGCAAAGACAATTTCTACGTTGTTTCTCTACGAAAGGGTAATATTCAGGAAACCAAAATCCAAGCCAAAGATGAAAAGATTTTTAGAGCAATTGTGAACAAGTTCGATACTGAAAAGAAAAACTACTATACTTATCAACTCAAAAGTGCAAAAGGTTTAAACGTAATCATTAAAGGCATTGACAGTACTGTACCTATTAGCGATATTAAGAATGCCCTTCAATCTGAAGGGTATGAAGTCAAATCAATCCATAATATTTTAAATAAAAATAAAATTCCACAACCGCTTTTTAGAGTCGAAATAGAATTTAACTCGAACAATATAAGGAAAAAAGGTGACAATCATCCTATATATGGATTACGGTATCTTCTAAACCGTCGAATATATGTAGAGGAACCCATTAAACGTAAAGGCCCCCCTCAGTGTCAAAATTGCCAAGAATTTGGGCACACAAAATCTTTCTGCAAATTACCGGCAGTATGCGTCAGGTGCGGAGACGTACACAGAAGCAGTGAATGTCCCCACCCGAAAACTGAAGTTAGCTGTATGTAATGCAGTAATTGCGGTGAGAACCACACGGCTAATTATCGAGGATGCAAAGTATACTTGGAACTCAAAAATAAAGCGGTGGTCAAAAGACCTATATATAATCAGTACCGTGAATCAAACTTCCCAAGTTTACCTCAGCCCACCATTCCACAACAGGCAAACTCCAAAAATGTTGCCCAAACCAAAAGTAAATTTCCAGATGCTTTTTCATATGCTGACGCTCTAAAAGAAGGCATTCCAACTGCACATTCGAATTCCCAAAATTCAATTGAAACTCTAATCCAAACAATGAGTAATTTTATGGCTAACATGCAGAACATGTTGCAACAGCTGCTGCAAAACCAAAATGTGCTTATGCAGATTTTAGTAAATAAGACATGAACACCCTCAAAATGTGCTTTTGGAACGCGAACGGCTTAAGCCATCATAAAAACGAAGTACAAAACTTCTTATATACTTACCAAATTGATGTCATGCTAATATCGGAAACACACTTCTCGGACAAAAACTGCTTTAGAATTAATGACTACTACACATATGACGCAAAACACCCTAGTGGTAGGGCATGCGGAGGGGCAGCTAATCTTGTTCACAAGGACATTAGGCACTTTCCATTGCCAGAATTCACCCAAGATTACATTCAAGCAACATCAATCAATTTACCCTACATTGGTGTTACAATATCAGCACTTTATTGTCCTCCAAGACACAACATTTGCAAAGATCAATTCCTCGATTACTTCAACACGCTGGGTCCGAAATTTATTGCAGCAGGTGATTATAATGCAAAACACACATTCTGGGGATCACGTCTCATTACTCCGAGAGGAAGACAGCTATTGGACGCAGTATCTTCGAACAGAATGGATGCCTTGTCTGCTGGTCATCCTACTTATTGGCCAACTGATCTAAACAAAATTCCGGATGTAATAGATTTTGCCGTAGTAAGAAATATTAGACGTGAAAATCTTCGTATGCACCCGTCATTGGATCTGTCTTCTGATCACTCACCAACCATCCTAACATTTGTGCCTGATACAAACCTACTGGAGCAAAATTATCTTCAGACGAGGACAAATTGGCGGAAATACAAAATGTTCGTAAGCTCGCACCTGCCATCAAATATCTCTTTGAAGTGTGAACAGGAAATTGAATCCGGCGTCCGCCAGTTTGCTAACATCTTAACTGAAGCTGCTAGGGTATCTACATCCTCTACCCCTTTGGTAAGAAAACGAAAATTTCCCTGCTCTAATAACATAGAAGCACTGTTACGCCAAAAAAGGAATTTAAGACGCCAATGGCAAGAATATCGTTCCCCAGGTCTAAAGTCTCAACTTAATCAGTGCCAAAGGCTTCTGCGTGACGCTTTGCAGAAGCACAAAGAGTCGAACCTGCAAAAATACTTGCAAAATTTGGACGCAACGAAAGACTCAGAGTACAGTTTATGGAAGGCAGTAAGGAAAATGAGGAGACCTACTTTGCATGAATCCCCTTTACGACTACAGCACGGTGATTGGGCAAAAAGCGCAGAACAGAAAGTGGACGCTTTTGCCAACTACTTAGAGAATGTTTTTACACCAAACAATTCTGTTTCTAGTATTGCCCCAGTTACAATCGACGATGTGGTTAGTAGGCCGATCAAGTTCCGGCTGTCTGCAGTGATTGCCGTCATCCAGAGCCTAAAGCCGAACAAATCACCTGGTTGTGACAAAATAACTGCGACAATGATTAAAAATTTGCCTACATCGGCCGTGCGTTTTATATTGTTCATCTTTAACTCTATGTTGCGAATAGGCTACTTTCCTGCATCTTGGAAATTATCTGATTTAGTGATGATACCTAAACCAGGCAAGGACATAACGCAAGTATCATCATATCGTCCAATAAGTTTACTCCCAATACTTTCTAAGATGTTCGAAAAAATGCTGCTTAATAGTTTAATACCGCATATTGATGCCAACGCCATAGTTCCCGACCATCAGTTTGGTTTTAGGCGAAAACATAGCACGATTCAGCAAGTGCACAGAATTACCAATTTAATTAGACGTGCTTTTGAGAACAAGCAGTATTGCTCTGCGCTATTTATTGATATATCTCAAGCCTTCGATAAGGTCTGGCACGAAGGACTTCTTTTTAAGATCACACAGTTTTTACCAAAGAATGTGCATAAATTGCTAAAAAGTTACTTATGTGATAGATATTTCCAAATAAAATCAAAAGATGTCACCTCTTCCCGCAGAAAGATATCTGCTGGCGTACCACAAGGAAGTATTCTAGGGTCGTTCCTTTACTTATTGTTCACTGCAGATATGCCTACAAGTTTAGTGACTCACACGTCTACTTTTGCGGATGATACGGCTTTTTTAAGTATTCATAGAGATCCTACAGTTGCGTCACAAAGACTTCAATCTCATGTTAGTGATTTGGAAAGTTGGATGCTGAAATGGAAGATTAAAGTCAATGTCTCTAAATGCATGCACATCACGTTTACACTGAGAAAGGGAAATTGTTCGCCCATCAAGATTAATGGTGTGACAGTACCAGAACATAGTAGTGTAAAATATCTGGGCATCCATCTCGACCGTCGCCTTACCTGGGCTCACCATATAGCTGCCAAAATTACCCAGATCAAACTCAGAACAGCACAGCTTTACTGGCTTATTGGACCTAAGTCAACCCTTGATTTAGAGCTAAAACTGCTTTTGTATAAGTCAGTATTGAAACCTATTTGGCTTTATGGTATCCAACTGTGGGGAACAGCCTCACCATCCAATGTAGAGAAACTTCAAAGGCGGCAATCTAGGCTTCTTAGAATAATAACAGGTGCTCCTTGGTATATGAGAAACAGTAACATCCACAAAGACCTGAAGGTGCCCTTAGTTCGAGAGGAAATAAAAATAGCAAGTGTCAATTACATCTCTAGGATTACAGAACATCCCAACCGTCTTGTAAGAGACTTACTTGTATTAGAGGGTCACAGACGTCTCAAAAGGGTTCAAACAAATGATCTGATCAGATAAATTTACTTTTGATGTGCACTTTTAGTTGTACGTTGCAGTGGCAATAACAACTTTTATTATTGTATTTTAGGTTAAGATTTGAATACTTATTGTAAATTCTGAAAGGAAAGATTCAATAAATAATATACGAAGAAAAAAAAAAAAAACGTATTGCCGACGTGTTGAAACCAGATGAGCCTAAGTAAATTTTAATAAAACAAAGCGTTTCGTCTAGTTGGTGGTGTGTTGGCTTATTAGACGGACGTGAACTCTTGGTACAAACCCCACTTGACTTTCTCTCAGCAGATTTCTGACAAAAACTCTCTGAGAGTAAAATAAAATTGCCAGGAAAGTTTCTCAAAAAAAAGGAAGACTGTCGTTCGGAGTCGACTTCATACTGTGGATCCCGCTACTCTCCCGCTACTCATGTATAAAAATAACAGAATATACATAAGTGGTATCAGAGGCTAGACCTGTAATCCTTACTTAATGGCTCACGGGGTAGCCAGTATATATCACTTACATGATGACCATGCCCTCAAGTCGCTCCTACAGAATATTCAAAGTGGCATTAGCATACACTTGCGACCTAGGAAAAACCCTCAAGAATACATATATCTTACTTCACACCGAGTGCTCATAACCTCAAATCGCTGGTACAGAATATAGAATGCAACATGTATCGCCGTCGTGTTTAAACCAGATCTCGTTGGTACATTTAAATGGTTTCAGGACACATGGATATCGTTGAAAATTGCATTGATGATGAACTGACCAGGGTCGATACTGAGCTGGCAATCTCAGAAATGTTGCAGAGCATATATATTTTTATTGCCTCGGTTAATTCAGATATCGTCCACTCATTTTACGGGGAGGCTCAATTTCGTTGGCAGCAGGAGTGTACGTGCAACATTGCCAGACTCTGCTGGACACGTATATTAAAGAACAGAACTAACTCACTTCTATCCTTATATCGAATGGCCATCCATGGCACAATGGCGATTCTTAGGGGCCACAGTTCTTTTAGTAGGAAAGCCGAAGGACTCGGCATTCTAACTAATGACTTCTGCCTTAGCTGTAGATCTGAGGAGAAGGAAGAGACTGTATGTCGCCTCATGTGGCAGTGTCTTGCTCTTGTCAGAGGCTTCTGAACTCTAGTTTTCTGGCATCGTAGAGCGAGCTCTCAAATATAAAGATTACTGCAATAGCAAGATTTGGACTCGGTATGGTTTTCTCTAGAGAATGATTCCGGGGGTCAATCATTAGAATTAATAGTGGTATCACAATAGGCCTAAATGCTGGCCTAAGTGGGACCTCTTCCTTCGAGGGAGTACGTCACCTAACCTAACTTATTAATCTCTTAAGTGGATGTATATGGATTTTAAATAAAGGTTAAGCCTTGAAAGAAATTGACATTTTTTAAAACTTCAAATACCGGCTACAATATGTTGCAGAATACAGACGCAAGGCCTCTTAATGTGTCGTTCAACAGTTGCGGAATATAGAAAATTAATAGATTATCTAGGATTTGTATTTGTATCTAGGAAAAGTTATTTAAAAATTTTATATTTCTTTAAGAAAACTCCAAAGAGAACAACAACATCCATAAACGAATTGTTTTATTCAGAAAATACCAGCGTCAATGTGACTGTCAAGAAAGTGAACTTAAAGGAGACGAATTTTATTTGCTCCTAAAATATCAGAAGGAACTGACGAACAACGAAAATCAACAACAAAAAGGAAGATACTTCAAGTGTAAATTTAAAGGAAAGACTAAGCAAGTACATCTTAAGAGTATAGCATGGATGAGTCAAGCCAAAGTCAAATAATGCGTAAATAAATAAACAGTCCAGCGTATATAAATAAGAGCAGACAGCCAATTATACAAATAAAATAACTTTTCTATACAGAAAAACAAATGGGAAAGTAAACGTTCCAGTTGTGAGTCTGCTTTCTGTGGAATGGTAAGTTGAAGTTTCGAAAGATGTGCTTAGAAAAAGGGAAGTAAAGATGAGGCGAAGAAGGGTTTGAAACAAATGCGTTTGAGACAAACTAGATTTTTGCTTGATGACTTTAATGCGAAAAAATTTATGTCCTGCATCCAGAAAAAGTCTGCAAATAGGAATCGGCCTTAAGGCCAGGCTTCGTAGACTCAAAGAAATTTTGTAAAGCATTGCAATCGCTTCAAATAAAACACGCTGTTTCAAATCTATTAACCAAAGCCTGTACTGTCGAATAAAACAAGAAATGAAACAAAGTGGGTGTGAGATAACATACCTCTTGATGTCATCATGTGACTTCGCTGAGAGGAATGTATCTCAAATGTCCAATTTTCCATAACAAAGTGTCACTGAGAGTATTGCATCCCAAATGTCCAATTTTCTATAAGACTGGGGCATAAACCAGGCTGAATCTGGCCGAATTTAAATACAACAAACTGTGTGTGAGATATCATTGAAATTTTTAATTCGTTTGAAACACCTTTTGATGTTGTTATGTGTTCATCGTTCAAATGTTGAAAATGGCTTCTCTGGGTGGAGCTCATTCGAAATATTAAATTTTCCATAACTTTGGCGTTTGTGTTGGCCTTACGGACTGCTGTGATTTGCGGTGAGTTCCTATATACTTGTGACTTAAGAAACCCTTACAAGAAAATACCTCACGGAGTCAAATCGCGAGATCGAGGTGGCCAGTTCATATCACCTCCATGATGACTATGTCCTAAAGTCGCTTGCATGGAATATCTAAAGCGGCAAGAGCAAGACGACCATGCCTTCAAATCGTTCGTACGGGATATTCAAAATGGCATGAAAATGATTTAAGAAAACCCAACAAGAAAATGTCTCACGGGGACAAATTGCGCGATCTCGGTGGTCATCTCACATCACCAATGTTTCATGAACGACTGTTGAACGTACCACCTTCCTTTTGAAACCACATGTCGTTAGTGCCCAGATAATTCTATTCAGGCCAAAAAAAGTTGGTAACCATCGATCTAAAGTGCTTGTCATTAACACTGATGGCTTAGTTAACGTCGTTCTCAAAGGACTTAAAATTCATACAAAACAGTGACTATTTTGGACTACATCGGATGCTGTCGGATCTCATGTGGCTTGTCATCGTTTCAAATTAGAAAATTTTGTTTGTTCACATGCGTACTCATGGCTGAAGATAATTTTCTTGAAACAAAATTATAGTCAGTCAGGTTTTTGGGTGGCAGAACGTTTAAAGATCTGGGCATGGTGGCCTAAATCCACCACTAACGGATAATGACAAGGGGGCTTACCTCATAAGGGGCCATATGGCCACTGAGTGAACTTGCCTGTAATAGGGAAACTACTCGATAACCTAACCTAACCTAGCGTCAGTTGCCAACTGCTCCAGAGAAGATTCAGCTAGCACAAGTCGTTGTGTATAGTTGTGCTTAGCATTGAGAACAAATAGCAAGGATCAATGGTATCGGCTTTAGCTGATTGAGAAACTTTTTTCTTTTCCTCTCTGCTCTAATAAAAATAACGCTGATACCGTAATTCTGCCGAAAATCTTAGTTTTTCTTTTGGCAATTGTGTTCAAAAGAATCTCCTTCCATTCTCTTGATTTTTACTCAACACTGCACATGATCTAAAACTTATTGACAGCACTGTATCTAGCAGGATACACTGCACTAAACTTTCAGGGCAGCAGATATAAAGTCTTCATACCAAATTAGCGTTCAAAATACGCTAAAACGAATACGAAATACTAAACGGATTGAAACAATGTCAAGCGAATACAAGTCAAGCAAAAAACAAAAGAAAAATAAAATTTAAACAATAAAAGCAAAACAAAAAAGAGAAAAAAATCAAGTGGAATCCTTAAAAAGTTATTTCTGAAATGCATCCATCAAAGTCTGTTTCAACTTCACCAAAAGCACCATCAAATCAAACTGAAGCCCAGCACAACAGAATATTGAATACTGAAGTCGAATGAGGATGAGGATGAGGATGACGATAAAGACAGACAATGGTTAAACAGAAGAAGAGGAATAAACAAAAACTGCTGCAATCCATGAATACTACGAATGACTGAATGGCTGGCTGGTTGGCTGGCTTGCTGGGCTGAGTAGCCGTACTTGGTTTGCTTGCTTAGAGCGTTAAGGCTTATGGCGTAAAACATAAAAAGCGTTCCTTAGTCCGGCTGCGAGAATAACAACAAAAACAACTACAATAACAATGTAAACAAAAAAAGGGAATAACTGAAGCTGAAAAACCTTAAGTTGGCCAGTTTGCCTGTTTGTTTTCTTTCCTTCTCTTTTTTGTAGCTTTTTGTTTTAGTTTTGGAAATAAATGCCTTGGATATGCTACCGCAATGCGCATTCCATTAGCAAAAGGATTTCTGGTATGATGAACGATGTGTCGCTGATGACCTGATCAAAGTGGAGCATCTGTACGCATATCGATTGCACTGCACAAGACCTCTTTTTCACAAAAAAAATAAAAAGAAAATAAGCCAGCAACGAGCAGCATCAATTCTTACCAGCTTCTACAAGCAGTTGTCTTTTGGAGGATGTCAATGCCTGAAGAAGAGCTTTTTTTGTCGCTCTATTTGCAGTAGCAAACGCGTGTGTGTTTCTTTCTTTTGTACTTTTTTCCAAATGCTACTGCAAAAAAAAACTGATTTTTGTCAATAACTGTGTGTCTTGTCGCAGCAAGACCATAAGGCAACCTTAAGGAATTTTCTTTATTTTGGGTTTCTCGAAGAAATTCTTTTTTTTATATGAATTTTTTTTATTTTCAAAAAAGTGGAAATCAGTGGAGTTGTATATCACAGTTCTACTAATGAAAACAAATATGAATGAAGCATGATGGATTTGAGTTTGAAAATTTAAGGTTCCTGAATGAGAACTCTAGAGTCCTGCCTAGGAGACTTCCGAACTGCGACTGTGGACATCTTGTTGTAGCTACATCTGTCAAATTAGTTGTCTTTTATTTAGTCGGTTTTGCCATATCAATATGGACAACCATAGACAACGACTTTTCGCAAATGACCTTAACCAGTTATCTGATGTAGATGTGGTGCAAACTGGACACCGATATTGTGCGATTTGACCTCGTTAGACTTTTTCTTGTTAGGTTTTCTTAAGCTCCAGATGTATTCGAATAAGCCACAAACCTCAGCGTTCCTAAAAGCAATCAGCACCTAAACAAGGTTAACATATTCAAAACTTTTGTTAGGTCTTTATAGTGAAAACAGATTTGAGTCTTGGGTTACACTATCCACGAATATTTAGAGAATAGTAACCGTAGACTCAGAGAAAATTTATTCAGCATATAAATCGCTGCATGTCCTTTCTGTAGAAACTTTGTGAATTTCAGAAGGTATCGGGTTCTAGGAGGGGAGATACAGTTTCTGATACCAGAGAGAATGCTAAGGTTTGCCAGTGGTACCTACATATTTATCTATTAGGTACTAGGCGGGGAAATATAAAGGGTCCGCCAAATAACTTTTTTTTTGAAAAAGCTTTAAAAAAAAAAACTACTGAATATTTTCTCAAATTTCTTTTTTTATTTGAAAGTACAATCCTTCCGGTTAATAATGGAAAATAATTTCATTCAAATGGCTGCCTCGGCTGGCCATGCAGTAGCCTACACCAAAGGATGCCGATTTTGACAAAAAAAATCATCTTTTCAGATGAAGCTCATTCTGATCTTGGCGGGTATGTAAACAAGCAAAATTGTCGCATTTGGGGCACAGAAAACCCGGACGCATACATTGAAAAGCCGACGCACTCAAAACGAGTCGCTGTTTGGTGCTGATTTTGGTCCAGAGGCATAATTGGGCCATTTTTCTTCGAAAATGAGCAAGGAGCGGCCGTTACAGTCAATGACGATCGTTATCGGCCCAT
The DNA here is from genome assembly GCA_936449025.2 of Sarcophaga subvicina. Classification (NCBI taxonomy): domain Eukaryota; kingdom Metazoa; phylum Arthropoda; class Insecta; order Diptera; family Sarcophagidae; genus Sarcophaga; species Sarcophaga subvicina. Next base: position 31,782,479 of record OW388084.2, read on the forward strand.
GTTGAACGCATATTTGTTCACAAAAATTGAAGAGGAGGATATTGGCAACATTTGGTTTCAACAGGACGGCGCTACGTGCCACACAGTCGAAGCTACACTTGATGTTTTGCGCCCGGTTTTTGAAGATCGCATTATCAGCCGCAGAGCTGACGTCGTTTGGCCACCTTGGAGCTGCGATTTGACACCGTTGGATTATTATGTATGGGGTGCCGTCAAAGATAAGTGTTACGCCGACAAGCCAGAAACAATTGACGCTTTAAAGGACAACATTCTTGAAGCCGTTGGTGAAATACAGCTGCACACAATCGATAATGCGCTTAAAAATTGGACCGATCGTGTAGGCTATTGCATGGCCAGCCGAGGCAGCCATTTGAATGAAATTATTTTCCATTATTAACCGGAAAAACTGTACATTAAAATAAAAAAAGAACTTTAAGAAAATATTCAGTAGTTTTTTTTTAAAGCATTTTCAAAAAAAAGTTATTTGGCGGACCCTTTACAAACTTTTTGACATCAGAGAAAATCCAACGGTTTGACAGTGGTACCGGATTGGGAGAGACTTTATAACGAAACACTATTTGGTGCCAATAATTTAGAGGTACTAGCGAAACAATATACCATAACAATTCAATTGCAACTTATTGCGAAATATATTCAAGTATATGTCGCTAGCACGGCGGTTTGACGGCAGGAGAATCATGCTTTCTAGAAAGATTACATACTTGAATTTATAAACGTGTTAAATTCCGATGCTAACTTAATTAATGAGTTGCGAGACCTACAGTTTCACGTCGACTCCGAATGTCGAAAGAATGTTTGAGAAACTTTTCATGACAATTTTATTTACTCACTCCGAGTTTTTGCCAGAAATCTGCTGACAGGAAGTCGCCGAAGATATATTTTTTCATGTTTCCTTTTTGTTTGAGATTTTTAGGTGGCGTTGGAATAATAATCCAACTCTCCACCTCCTACTAGACTATAGCGACTACTTTGAACAACCGATTTTCACAAGCCGGCGGAATTGTGTTGTAACAATTTGATTCTAGGTCGGGTCTATGAAGTAGATGCATAAGAATATTTTCCTGTATCAAGAGTTAGACGGCAGTTCGCCGTATACATACATACATAATTGGACATTACAACCTTTCCAGTCTGGATTACTGCCCAGCTTCTCACACCACTTATGTTGTATGTGTTAATTTCATACATGAGTGGCGGGATCTACAGTTTAAAATCGATTCCGAATGGCAGACTTTGAGAAATTTTTCATGGCAATTTTATTTCACTCTCAGAGTTTTTGCCACGGGAAGTCGCCTAAGAAATATTTTTTCATATTTCGTTTTTTTGGAGATGTCTGAGCTGGGATTTGAACCGTGGTCTCATGTCTAATAAGCCAAAACACTACCTAAGACGACCTAAACTATCTCCCATCAAACACAGGAAAACCCATCATTTGATTCCGTTTATATCACACACGAAAATGGGTTGACTTTGTAGCATTTCATACGGTGCCTGAATACATTTGTCCAGCCTTCTTCAAGTGCTATCAAATGATCAAATGATTATTGTTGAACTACTTGGAATAAACTCCAGCTGCGACGTGAAGCTTCTGTCATTTCAATAAATTGTGGTTTTTTGTGCTTTCGTTCAATAAGAAATTGTTTCAAATACAAAAATAAAATACCAGAAGACAAATCTTTTATTAACGTTCACTTGTTTTGTGCTTTGTTTTGTTTTGAGATCCTCAAATCAACCTCTTTTTGGACAAACTGTCAGACAAGAACATACAAGTTTGAACTGAATTTCAAATGATCACGCATAAATTGTACGTTTGACTGTCGTCTGTCTTCTACAATAAATGCGAGTGCGTAGTGGCAATACATTTACGAGTTGCGAGTTCCATAGACAGAGAGTATCGTTAAATGCTGAGCCAAAAGTACAGCTTTATCTCACATGTTAAATGATCTGATCTGAGCTGCATACGAACGAAACAACAACAATGTGTGGTAAAGAAACAGGGGGACACCATAGGGGGGAAGACAGTTTAAATGTGTTACAATTGAGCTGCTGAACATGAAGTTGGAGGACTTGAAGATGAAAATGAAGATGAAGATGATGATGAAGAGAACTTTTATGACAAATGCATTTTATGAACTGTCAAAATAGGTGTTGAAAATGATTTAATTTGTAACTGTCATGTTCTTTCAAAAACAGGCGGTAAATTTAAAAAGAAAAAAACAAAAACAAAGAGAGATGAACGTCCAACCAACAGAACAAAGGAACAGATTGGCATAAAATTTCATTTGATTTTCGTTATAAAAATGATTTGAAATGCTTTTAAAAGGAAAAAAAGAAGAAAAAAGAAACTGAAAAGAATTTAAACTAACTCTGGAAGAGTTACCAAATATTATGCGAAAACACAATGCAGGCGTAAGCATGTCAAATGAAATTCAATACTTTTGAAATAAAAAAAAATATTACCCGAGATTTCTTTTTATTTCACTCTGATTGTAGCAAAATTTAATTAAATTAACCCTCATGTACAATATATACACACGTATGTATATCTCTATTAAAAGCCTACGAATTACATAACGTAGCACATAGTATGTCTGTTGTGTGTCGCATTTGATGCCGTTGTTTTGTGTATTTAATGCCGTCATTAATATGCCCGTAAACGATGCTGCCAATTATTAGCTGAGCTAAGCTATGATTTCACATTTTCCAGCAGCAATTTTCGAGGGGTGTACAGGAAACGATAGATGAGGGCGTTGCACTTGGAACATAAAGCACGTGACATAAAGTTGAAGGCCTCTACAAGGCAATTTGAGGTTCTAATTGAAGTACAACTGCATCTGCAACACTTTTGTTTCTTCATCTTCTCATCTCACAGGCCGGATATTTTAATAAAAGCAACAGAAAACTAACGGTTGACTACAGAAAACAGTTATAAATTGTATCGTAAATACTGCTGCATAAATGTCTACCATAAGATTCAATTAAAAATGTTTGCATTGGAATTCTTAGAGTGAAGCACATGCCTACGTATTATGTTGGCATACTTACATATGTAGTGTTGAAGCACGTACTTATATAACGTCAGAGTTAGTATCATGACAGGCTTAGTATGCTTAGTACGTTCCTTGCCCTATGGGTTTAATCGATTGAAGTCGCCATAGTCTAGTAGGTTGTGTGTTGGCTTATTAGACGCAAAGCCAGGATTTGATCCGCAGGCCAGACATCAAAGACAAAAAAGTATTTCTACGGCGACTTCCTCTCAGCAGGTTTCTGGCAAAAAAAAACTCTGAGTAAATAAAAATTGCCATGAAAAAGTTTCTCAAAAAATCTGTCGTTCGGAGTCGACTTTGAACTGTAAGTCCCGCCACTCATGTATAAAATTAACACACACAACATAAGTGGTGTAAGAAACTAGGACGTTGTACACTGGGTCAATTCGACCAACGACACGTGGAAAGAATTAGGCTCCCATTTAACGACCTTTATCGTGGATGCAGATCCACTGAGGAAGAGGAGACTGTTATACACTTTCTTTGTCAGTGCCCGTCTATTGCTAGGTGTAGATATAGGTTTTTTGGCTCCCACATTTCTTGTCAGCTTGAGGGAGCTATCATCTATTGATATCAAGGATATAGCTTAGTTCATCAAACTTTCTGGCTGGTTTTCCAGTGTAGGGTAGTCGTGCTTTTGATGTCCAACTTCTTCCCCTTCCCTGATTTTGGTGGAACTTGGTCAGTACAGGGACTGCGTTCACTCGTGGCATCACAACGGGCCGCTATGCCTGCTCAAGTGAGCTTTGTGATATCAGAACTACCACTCCGACCTAAACCTAAACCTAATTATGTCCATCTTGAAAACGTTGCAATGCTTTTCGGATATTTGGATTTCGCGAACAGCCAGGATGAGATCAAGTTTCTTACAATCCCGACGCCCCTTTTTATAAAAATTTTGAATCAATGAAATGTTATTTTTAAATGGGCTCTGATAACATCAGAATTTGTGTTGTTAATGAACTGGCCACAGGGTTGGTTGCAGAGTGCACTATTACCAATATGTTCCCTTTTTTCCATTAAATTTTATGTTTTTCAATTGCAAAGTGCAAAGTTGCTCAACTTTGTTGGTAACATGGGTATGCAAGCAATATTGTTTGGCTCTGCTGGAGTCACCTGGATTAGAAGAGGGCTGACTGACTTTATTTCTTTAGAACGCATCTCACAGTTCACTGCCCCAGTAGAAAACATGTCGAAAGACATGAAATTCGTTCGAATGGTTTTTGGAGGAGATGTAGCAAGAGACTATCTTTTATCTCAACTGTCCGAACACGACTCTTATAATGTTATCTTTGACTGAACTCTCCAAAATAAATACTATTTAGATAGAAGAATATATTTTGGTAGTAATTTTTTTGGATAGTAAATTGTAGCCTAAGTTGAACTTTACTATTTAACAAGAATTCGCCACTTTACATAGCCATAGAAACATGAGATTATCTCCAGGATTAGGCTTAATTTGTTGTGAAAAACCACGCTCAATAGACAGACTAATCTGTGAAGAAAAGAGTCAAAAGGAGACAAGTTTTCGAGAAATAAACTTGGCTTTACAACAAATAGCATTTGGGTAATAGTTGTAGCAAACGATTGAACATCTTTCAACTTGACTTTGGCGAGGATTTTAACAGCCGATGTCTCGAAGCTGTCGGTATGGCACTAAGGGTGGTCCGCAAAACACACGAAGCATTTATTACGATACTAATTATCATGGCTTTTAGAGATCTAACCTGGTATTAGACAGGATTTGTATACTATCACTGCTATTATTTAATAGTATACTGGATAGCATTTCGGCAATCTAGTAAAGGCCTACATTGGTGGTTCCAAATTAGATGGCGACCAATAAGGGGGGATTGAGAGGAAGTTCTACTAAAACAAAAAGAATTTAAAGACAATCGAAGTAAATGCAACTGCTACCCAATGCCCACCTTTAACAAGTATAGCCTTTCAAACGTGTTGGCTCTATAGTTTCAATAGATGGTTTCTTCTAGGGCATTAAGGACAGTATTAAAAAGGGTATTAACGTTATTTATAATTTTCCTTAGTTCTCCAACGGTGCTTTATATCTTAGGAACGTTATTAAGTCCATATTATTATAGGGAAGTGTACTAAAATACATCGGTACTATACAACTTTTTATCGATGTTGTCTTCGTAGCATGTTGATGATCTTTTGCTCTGCGAGTGTAGCAATGTGGCTCATTGATTTGCTACTCAAGAAACTTTTTTGGCATTGGAAAGAAAACTGCGGAGGGTGTTGCAGAATCAAAACTGTATGAATCAGCTTGGGAGAAATACATGCTGGACATAGCTGGGTTGATATCAGGTTGAATGACTTGTGATTGAGGCTTGCTTATAAAAATGTTGTGAAGTCTATGTAGAGCCTTTAATTGCTTACATACATACATAATTGGTCATTACAACCCTTCAGTCAGGATTACGACCTAGTTTCTCACACCACTGATGTTATGTGTGTTAATTTTATACATGAGAGGCGGGACCTACAGTTTCAAGTCGACTCCGAACGACAGATTTGTTGAGAAACTTTTCATGGCAATTTTATTTTTACTCTCAGAGTTTTTGCCAGAAATCTGCTGAGAGGAAGTCGCCGAAGAAATGCTTTTTGAATTTTATTTTGATGTCTGGCCTGGGGCTCGAACCCTGGCTTTTTCGTCTAATAAGCCAACAAACTACCTACTAGACCACGGCGACTTCAATTTTAATTGCTTAGAGTATAATTATACTACAGAAGTCCGCGTAGACTAATAGGTAGTGTGTTGTTGTAGAAGACGTGAGGCCACAGTTCAAATCCCAGGTCATCTCCAACAGAAAGATATATGAAAAAATATTTCTTAGGCGACTTCCTCTGGCAAAAACTCTGAGAGTCATATAAAATTGCCATGAAAAGCTTCTCACAAATCTGTGGTTCGGAGTTGACTGTAAACTGTAGGTTTCGCCAGTAATGTATAAAATTAACGCACAGACAGTATAAGAGGTGTGAGAAGCTAGGTTGTGATCTTCACTAAAGGGGGACTTCCTCTCAGCAGCTTTCTGGTGAGAACTATCTGGGAGTAAATAAAATTGTCATGAAAAGGTTCTTAAAAAATCTGTCGTTCGGAGTCGACTGTAAACTGTAGGTTCCGCCACTCATGTATGAAATTAATACACACAACATGAATGGTGTGAGAAGCTAGGTCATATTCCTGACTAAAGGGTTGTTGTAATATCCAATTATATATGTGTATGTATGTACATATGTATGTATGTACATATGTATGTATTTGGAACCAAACCGGCTAATGGAAGAGCTGTTGAACTGTAGGATTTTATGGAGTCAATATAGCCAGAGAATGGCTGAAGTTTTGATAGTACTCCGAAGACTGGAGGAACGGAGGCGAAATTTGAATTAACGTGATAAAGCTTTCGAACTAACCAGCCCTCCGCGAAGTAATACCTTACGGCAGTCCCGCGGGGGGGACAGTGGTTGAAGAGTGTAGGGGGTGGGTTTAGTACGTAGTCACCAGCGATGGTGAATCGTGCACTCTTTTGTTGGAACAAAAGTGTCTTTCGAAGATTCCCACCTCCGGCTCAAGACAAAAAAAAAACATATGTATGTATGTTGCCTCTCCTTTATGTTCTCTAAGATAGCTTAGAGACAAAGGCAAGGTTTCGTATGCATTTTTAATCCCAGCTTTATAGTCAAGGTTTTTTGTTGTGTAACAATTTTTCTAACGGATTAATTCAATGTCTCAATTTTTCAATTTCTTTTGTTTGTTTTTTATCGATTCTAATAAATATTTATTCGATAACAGCCAGCTGAATCAATGAATTTTTTCTATTTTTATTTTTTTTTATGAATTTTGATTTGATTTTTTGTGTAAATACCCGTGTATTGGTTTTCAACTAAAATATGAAAAATTATTCCTGCATGTGACATTACATTTTTACAACAACAACAGCAGCAACAACTAAAAGTTGTTAAAACAAAAACAATTTGAAAGAAACTGCAACATTTTTATTGTCTGTTTTTCTCTCGTCGTTTTTTTTAGAGGAGTAGAGATTTAATTTATGCCAAAAGAGTTAAAAATGTCATCTGCACATAAATTATATACATATGTACACACATATGAGTGCATATGTACGTTCATTTTATTACGAGATTATTTCCAATGCACCCTACTATAAAACGGTGATTTAAGGATAACAAATACTTTGAGACACTAAGCTCCATCCATGCAATTCAGTTAAGGCTACACGAGCTCCGTTAACATTTCTCTGTAACGAACGTCATTCAAAGCCACTGCAATTTCGACCTCATCTTCAACAAAGTAGTGCCCAAAATAAGCATAAGCTAATTGCTCATTGTGGGTGCATGGTGTGGTTCTCATGGATTGCACAAGAATTCGACAATGTCCTGCATTCACTAAGCCGTTCAGATATTGTAACTACGCAACATCAGAGAAGATGACGTTTTGCGTAGCTGGGTAACTGGAGTAACTAGATTTAGTACGAATGAAGGCGGAGGTTATTTGTCTAAATTCGCTGCAATGTGCCTCGTGAAGTTTAGACGCATTAGATATTCCAGCTCCATAAAAAATGACGCAATATTTACTTCCAGTTAGCATTGCTCATGATAGGCAGGTAGGTAGAAGTGGCTGTTCCCTCGATGGAGTCATGAGCGGACACACTTAGGCCGCACAGAGGGCCCATTGTGGTGCCACAGTTTCACATTCTCCCCTATTCCAGGAACCACTCTGAGCTCCCGATGAAGCGACTCAGACTGGCAATATCCACGCATGACAGTTCATCTAGGTCCTCCATGTAGTAGGCACCAAGGTGGCTCCTTCTCCTCTGACCAAGTGTCGGGCATGTGCCCAGTAGGTGAAGAATAGTTTCATCCTCCTCATCATCTCCACAACTTCTGCAGAAATCATTCACGAGGTATTCAAGAACAATACGGCTCGCATGCGTTCCTATAATACAATGCCCCGTAATAACCCCGATAACAGCGCTGAGCCTGCTTTTTTGGAGTTTAAGCAGAGTCGCTGTGCGCCTCCTATCCAGCCTTGGCAAGATTTTTTGCTCCGTTCTGCCCTCATCCGAGGCTGCCCACCTACTGTTGACAAGGTCCACGATTGCATTGTCAATTATAAGAATGCAGGTATCCAAAGGGATCTCCAATGTAGAGAATTCATCAGAGAGTTCGATGGTCGTGTCCCTTCTGGCCAAATCATCCGTTCTGCAGTTACCGAGAATATCTCTATGTCCCGGTACCCATGTGATACAAACTTCATATCGGTTCGCCATCCCAATGAGACATCTACGACAGTCGTACACTGTCTTGGAGTTTATTACACTAGAATCCAATGCCTTGATGGCCTGTGAACATTTTTGTCCACAATAATTTTCACCGCAGCCTGATTCGCAGGCACTTCCCCCTGAAAGACGCTGCAGTGATCTGGTAGCCTTATAGACTTGAATATTCCGATTGATACCGATTGAATAGATACCAATTCCAACGGCTCCTTCCAATTTGGAGCCATTGGTGTAGATTTGTACAGTATCCCCCGCGAGGAGCGCCGCACCTCTCCTCCAGTCATCCCTTTTCGGAATGGATGTTCTAAATTTCATTGAGAAGTCATATCGCGGTGTCATATAGTCAACGCTTCCGACAATATCAGTTTCTTCAAGTATTCTTGTATGACCAATGCTCGAAGCACGCCATTGTCCAGTCGCCCAAAGACGCCTACTAACCCTAGCCGCCACATCCCTGCAATATAGATCAAGCGGTAGAAGGTATAAGATCATCTCCAGAGCGATCCTAGGAGTAGTGCGCAGGGCAGCACTTATAATTACACAAGCAGATCGTTGCAACCTGCGTATCAGGTTCAAGTTCATTGTCCTATTCAGGGATTCCCAACACATCATGCATCCGTAGGTCGTGATAAATGTAAGTAAAGTTCGCAGTGGGCTTGAATTGACAAGTATATGGTGTTCCCATAGTGACCTTTGAAGTTTGACAGTTGATAGCGGCCATTTTGTTAAAGCTACATTTGTCAAATCAGCTGTCATTTACCCAGTCTGTTTTGACAAATCACCATATAGAAATCAGCTCTGGAGCAGTTGACAGCTGGCCCTAATTATCAATGAAAAATCACCCACAAATGTGAGATCCATCTCTGAATGAATGGGTACTAATATAATATGGGTACTAATATAATACTATAATATATAAGATCCAAGAGCATCTATTACATCCCGAAATGTCACTATTTGGTGTTAATTTTTGCCTGGTGATTTCAGCAGTCCATCACCATCAACCGCAAGCACTACAGATCAATAATTAGCAACTTCGTTTTGCCTGAAATTGATGATAGCGACATCAATGTCATGTGGTTTGAACAGGACGACGCTACGTATCACACAGCGCATGCCATATTCGATATTCTGCACTACAACTAAACTTTTTTGTGTAGAGTTTTTTTAAGTCGCAGGCGTTTGCGATTAAGCCTCACACCATAGCGATATTCACCGCCAACTTAAACCATGATCAAATTCAGCCTGATCACCATTTTTTTGTCGACTATAATGCTGCCTTCGATAGCCTCCCTTATGGGGCTATCGCGTTTTTGCCGCAATGTCTGAGCTCGGTATACCTGCGAAGGTGATAAGGCTATGCAAAATGACGTTGAGCAATTCCTGCAGCTCCGTTAAGGTAGAAATAGAACTCTCCGAACCTTTTGATACCGTGCGAGGTTTCAGACAAGGCGACCCCTTATCATGCGATCTCTTCAATTTCGTCATGGAGAGTGTTCTGCAAAAGGCGGGAGTGCATCGCAATGGCACTATTTTTCTAAAAATTGTGCAGTTGCTTGCGTACGCTGACGACATTGACATCATAGGGCGTACCAAGCGAGATATTGCTGCTGCCTTTAGTGCTATTGAACGGGAGTCTACTAAAAAGGTTCTGGCAGTAAATGAGGGCAAAACAAAGTAGAGACTTGCGGCGTATTGATTCTCAGATTACGGCAGATAACTATACTTTTGATACAGTCAAGGAATTTATTTATCTTGGCTCCGCCGTTACCACCAGAAAATGATGTTAGTCGGGAGATCAAGTGCAGGATCCTTCTTGCCAACAGGTCTCAATAGGCAATTGAGTAGCAGAGACCTCTCTCGTATGACAAAACTAGTACTCTACAAGACGCTAACCGTGCTGCTTCTTAATGGCGCAGAGGCATGGACCCTATTAAGCACTGATGCAGCAGCCTTGAGAGTGTTCGAGAGAAAAGTACTGCGTAAGATCTTCGATCCAGTACGAGTTGGCGATGATTTCCGCATCCGATCTAACAGTGATCTGTATGAGCTCTTCAACGACATAGACGTTGTGCTGCGTATTAACATCCAGCGGCTGCGCTGGCTCGGCCATGTCGTTTGAATGGAGGAGGATGCTCCGGCGAGACGAGTATTTAATGTGGGGATCTGCGGAAGTCGACGAAGAGGACGACCTTGTATCCGTTGGAAGGACCAAATCGAGGAAGCCCTATCATCGATTGGTGTGACCAATTGGCGTAGGCGCGTAAGAAGCAGAGGCACCTGGAAGGATGTGTTAAGGCAGGCCGAAATCCGTTAATCGGGTTGTTAATGGCCAATTAAGTACATAAGTAAGTAAGAATGCTTCATATTCATGGGAAATTTGACATTTCAGATGCGCCAGAGAATTCATGGCGGACTTTTGAACGATACATACATATATAGCATCAAGAGGACTATCAAACGAATCAAAAATTCCGATGATCTGTCAAACACAAACTTTGTTTCATTTATATTTAAAGGAGAAGTCGCCGTAGTCTAGTAGGTAGTGTGTTGGTTTATTAGACACAAAGCCATGGTTCGACTGTAGGTCCCACCACTCATGTATACAAATTAACAAACACAACATAAGTGGTGTGAGAAACTAGGACGTTGTACAATGGGGCAATTCGACCTCCAGGTACTGTACTTGTCTTTATTGAGAAGTACACGTCCTCTAACTAACCTAACCTATATTTAAAGGAAGGAAGCTTTAAAAGGTACACCCCAAAATACTTCTTCAGTCCATAGTTATCATTAGAAAGCAGTAAACATTATTGCATAGGCTGTAGTTAAAGACTCTGATGATTGTGAGTAATTTTTCCTAATAAAACTCCTTCACATAAAACTCTGAAGAGCCATAAAATCTTGTGGCGCATATATAGGAAACGTGAGCGTAAGGGCAATAAGAGTTGTTGTAGTAGCCATGTTGCAAGCATTCAATTGACGTTGTTTACCTTGTTTTTTTTTAGATTGCTTCTGTTTCTGTCAAAGTGATACCTTTTTGAGGCAAACAGATTGCAGCAAAAAAAAAAGGAAGTAAGAGTGTGTACACAGTGGCCATGTAATATTTCCCAGGCGATTTTAGGCGTGAATCTATTTGGTTTCCTATTTAAACAGCAACAGCAACAGCATAAGCACTAGCAATGCTAGCATTAACATGGACATGCCCAATAATAACGACAAAAAAAGAGAAGAGCAAGAGCAAGAGCAATGAGAAGAAGAAGAAGAACAGCAACAGCATTACTAACTTGTTTGGCCTTATGTTTGAGCAAGAGGAGCAGCTTAGTGAGCAATAGATTTCTGTTCATTGAATGGATGTTTCCAAATCCAAAATAAAAGAAAACAAAAACAAAACACAAGAAAAAGTGATCATCATCACCAGTTTTATTAGCAATTGCATGTTGTTGGCAATAGTTAACAATGTTGTTGCTGCTGCTGTTGTTGTTGTTGTTGTTGTTGTTGTATTTAAAATGTATTTTAAAAATTTTTATCGCGCTCATGTTTTATGCGCATGCTTAAACGTTTCAAATACAATTTTTTCTTCTTTCTTCGTGGCTGTTGTTGCTGTTGCTGTTACTATTGTTGGGATTGCTGAATATTTTCCGATTTTTTTCATTCTTTGTTGTTATTGTTGATTATTCTCGTACAGATGAGCTTTAAGTTTTTTTTCTTCTTCTTCTTTTCTTTCATTTCAATGTGAAACGTTAAGCTAGAGAAGTGTTTTGTACGAAATATTGTTCGTTGCTGTTAATGCCGGTAGCATTTTGGTTTACAGCGAACAACATTTGTTTGATTATTTATGTTACAATTGGCAACAGCAACAATATCCACTTGAAATCAATTCGTATTTGGCAGTTTGTTGTTGTTTGTTTGTTGTACGAGTACATATGGATTTATGTAACATGTGTTGTTGTGCCCAAGTCGATTGCTTTGACACCTAACATCGGTTTTTCTCTATTGTTATTGAAAGTTTTTTTTTGTTTTGTTTTTAACTTTTCTCCTTCTCTTTCCATTCTAAACGGCATAAAAAGGTAAATATTTTGTAATGTCGTATGCGAGGGTTGATTGTTAAGGCATTATAAAGGCAAAAGTATTACTCATATATAGCCTATAGAAAAAACCGGTAGTTTACCAAATTTAAGCTATGTTAACTTGTGTACTTAATTCGTCAATACGACCAGTTAGTCAGGATTACGACCTAGCTTCGCACACCATTTATGTTATGTCAGAACACCTTTTCTGCCTCTATCCGGCGCTTGTAACTCTGAGGTAAAGAATTCTTGATTACCTAGAATTTGTGGAAAGAACCTTTCTAGCCCAAGGAAATTTGAATAGAATTTCCATCTTCATAAAGTTTGGAAATGGTTGAGAGATGTCAACCTGGAGTTATATTTGTAATATCGCAATGCTCATTAATCCAACCTAAGACCAAAAATATGCGCAAAGTACGGTAGAAACTTCAATAGCACCTTCTGAAGATCTGTAGTCGCTTTTTTTCCAAAATCGCCTACTTCTGGTGTTGATTTAAATGACAAACGAATATCTTGTCGAAGGATTGAAATGTAGAGTATGACAAAGGATATATGTGGAGAACTTGAAAAGATTCAGCAGCATATCTCAGTGTGGTTATGTCAAATTCCGGCAACTGAGAAGATCAGAATGAAACCTATTCAACCGTATGCAAATGTTTAAAATACAAGTAAAGTAAATTAGGAAATCATACTACGGGTATACTTTATGTTGTATTGAAGCTACTATCTGAACTTTGCCACACTACATTCTGGCCATGATAAGCAGTTATTTGAGTAACAGGGAGCTGGTGTATAACACAAGCTCGGGATCAAGAGTGAACCAAGTAACATCAGGAGCGGCACAAGGATCTATCCTCGGCCCCGACCTGTGGAACGTTAGCTTTGATGGAGGATATGCCGGACGGAACTTTCTTGGTTGGATACGCAGACGATATCGCAGCTGTTATCACGGCCAGGAACACGGAAGAGGCACAAAGAAAATTGAGACGCGTTATGCTAAGGACAAAAGCATGGTTGGATTCCCACTGCCTAGACCTGGCCATGCATAAAACGGAAATGCTGCTAATCACTGGTCGTCGTATCCCCTTGCATGTGGACATGAGTATTGGAAACGAGGCAATTAGGACCGAGAGCTCGGTGAAATACCTGGGAATAAGGCTGGACCCCAGACTGACATTCTCGTACCAGATTCAGTACTCGGCTAACAAGGCCCAGAAGATCGTTGCACAGCTCAGCAGATTAATGGCGAATATTGGAGGACCGCTACCGGCGAGACGGAGACTCCTGATGAATGTTGGAAACAGCATTATGCTTTATGGGAGCGAAATTTGGGCTGAAACACTATATGTTGAGAAGAGGGCAAACTCACTTGTATCGGTACAGAGAACGGCTGCATTGCATGTCGCGTCGGCGTACCGTACGGTATCCGCTCCGGCCGTACTGGTGATAGCGGGTATAATCCCTGTGGATCTGCTGGCGGCAGAGCGGATGGAGATTTATAAGGCGAAATCGGCTGAAAATCCTATAACAGGTTACCTCAGGGAAAACACCATTTCAAAATGGCAACAACGATGGAACGAAGAAGATAGAGGCAGATGGACCGCGAGACTTATCCCGGACATAAGGCCATGGATTGGTCGGAAATTTGAAGAGATAAACTACTACGTTACACAGCTGCTATCGGGTCACGGATATTTGAGGAAATATCTGCACGAGGAAGGGGATGTAATTGATGACGCAGAGCACACTGTTTTCGAGTGTGCACGCTGGCAGAGCTATCGCTCTGTATTGACGTCAATAGTTGGAACGATCACAGCCGCTAATATTGTCGGGGTTATGACTGCGAGTAGTGAAAATTGGACCTCGCTGAATTACGTAGAGCGCATTCTGAGACGGAAGCTGCAGAACGAATAGGCATGTCGGCATAGGTGATACTGTCACATGTGCCAAGCGTAACCGAGACGATGACCTAGACGAAAGGAATAGTGGAGACTCAACTTCTCAACTTTCGATTCGCAATCCGGACGCGGATATGAACATGAAGGGGCCAAAGGGACTCCACTCCGAAGTAATACCACCGTAGTTCCGGTGTGGGCACAAACAAGTCCACAGGAGACGAGGGGGGATTTAGTGGGTGAGGACACCACACACGGAGGATGTGACGACTTCCTCTATGGTGCGGTTAGGTACATTTAAAACTATCTGAACTTTAGTGTCGTCCAGTAGAAATGCGACCTGTTTTATTTTAGAGTAAGGAGGATATGAAGATTCTGAGTCATGCATGATGTTTTCCTTTAATCTGGGACTTGGGGCACAGAAACATCGTTAAAAAGGAAACGGCTGATGAAGGTGTTGGTAGGAAGGCGTTAATGAATGTTGGACTACTTATAAAATTCTACTCTGTCATCTGCTGTCCTATGACTATGAAAGGGAAATCTATAGATTTTGAAGAAGAGAATATCTAACAACGGTTGGATTTACATCTCCTCTTATGCTATTTAAATAATTCTGTGGCCTTGGTATGATCGAGTCTGGATATAGAATTTCATTTTCAAATTCATAAATTCAAAGCGTTGTACGGAGAAAGATCACTTGATAATCGGTAAGTATGTGGACAAAATTGTTTTGCCCTTTCACTTTTATTACAGAATTTGCAGGAATATTTTCGAAAGGGAGTCCACAATTAAGCAATTAATGTTCTTAATTTAATGGCTCCCATCCGAGATCACCATATTAGAAACAGCTTAGAGTGCCTGTAGTTCATCACCTTGCCTATTGCTATGATTTCCTAATAAGGGTGATTTTTTAGCCATTTATTATCTTTTTGGCAACACTGGTTTAAACAGCTCACGCACGTTTAGTGTTTTGTTTCACTGTCAAACATCTTCAGTTTGGTCTATAATTTAACCATGAATCGTTTTACAAACGAACAACGCTTGCAAATCATTGAATTTTATTATCAAAATGCGTGCTCTGTTAAGAAAGTTCATTACGCCCTTCTTCCTTTTTATGGTCAATTTAATCGACCCACTGAAGCGGCTATTCGAGCTATTGTGACTAAATTTCGCACCAAATTTACATTGTTGGACACTAAACCACCAACACACTTACGTAGAGTGCGAACTGAAGAAAATACAGCAGCTGTATCGGCCAGTGTTAATGATGACCATCAATTATCGATTTGTCGCCGTTCGCAGCAATTGGGCCTCTGTTACTCAACAACATGGAAAATTTTGCGGAAGGATTTAGGTGTGAAGCCTTTCACAATACAACTGGTGCAAGAATTGAAGCCGAACGACCTACCGTAACGCAGAATTTTTGGGTGAATGGGCTCTTGGAAAGTTGGCCGAAGATCCATTTCTTTATCGAAAAATTGTGTTCAGCGACGAAGCTCATTTTTGGCTCAATGGATACGTAAATAACCAGATTTGTCGATTTTGGAGTGAAGATCAGCCAGAAGCATTGCAAAAGCTACCAATGCATCCAGAAAAAGTCACAGTTTGATGCGGTTTATGGGCTGGTGGCATCATTGGACCGTACTTCTTCAAAGTTGGTGCGAATCGTAACGTAACTGTGAATGGTGAGCGCTACCGTGAGATGATATCCAAATTTTTTTTTGCCCAAAATGCAAGAGCTTGACTTGCAAGACATGTGGTTTCAACAAGACGGTGCCACATGCCACACAGCACGCGTAACAATGGACTTATTGAGAGGCGAGTTCGGTAAACATTTTATTTCACGTTCGGGACCGGTCAATTGGCCGCCATGGTCGTGCGATTTAACGCCTTTAGACCATTTTTTGTGGGGCTATGTCATGTCTATACAGATAAGCCGGCTTCAATTGACGCATTGGAAGACAACATTATTCGTGAGATACCGGCCGAAATGTTGTAAGAGTATGCCAAAATTGGACTAAACGAATGGACCATTTGAGGCGCAGTCGCGGTCAACATTTGCTTGAAATAATGTTCAAATATTAAATTATATGGACCGTACTATCGATTCAAATAAAGATTTCATGCATTTTTCTGAATTTTATGTGTTTTTTGTTTGAAAAATTTTCCTATAGCTCTTAAAAGATCACCCATTAGTTCTCTAAATCTGATTTTAGTTAATTACGTGTCCAACTAACTAAGCAACTAACCTAACTAACCAAAACTGTTACAAAATTAACCCTTTTTTAGCGTAAAATTAAACCCCTCTGGACCAAATTTTTAAATGGAAATGAAAGGAAACGAAACGAATTTGATGAAAAATCTTAATTCATCGGAATTAAGAAACTTTCACTAGAATTTGCTGTAATTAAGAAAGAGCAGAGCCAACAATCTCATTTTCCTCTATGGCCTTTCAAATTTAGCCACATGAACCATGTTTTTTTTTTTTTTGCAGAAAAGATTTGAAAAATTTCTATTCATGCCGCAAACATATGTACATACATCCACATCGCCAATGCAAGTGTACTGGAACTGTATGGACGTCTTTTATAATCCTTTCTGTATGAAACAATTCCATGTGATAACAAAGTGTTTGCTTGTGTGTATGTACATATGTACTGTGATTAAGCATGAGCAATGATGCCGATGATGAGGACTCTTTAACGTAGTCGTGGTCATAGTTGCAATGGCATGATCAAATGCAAGAGTTTTGTTCGTATGAACGTTTTGTTGCAGGCATCTACAGCATCTGTTCCCAGGAGACAAAAAGCGATCAACTCGGGCAATAAACACATTAACGCATTATTTAGTTGTCAACGCAACCAGCAGCCAACAAGCCAGCAAACAACTGCTGCTGGCTGCTGCTGCATCAGCAATAAGCTTTCATATGTTTAAGCATTATTTTGAGGCTTTTTTTTGTCAAACAAATACTATTTGTTGCAATGAATTCAATTTGTGCATTGGCTATGTCCGTCTGGCCGCAGTTGCTTTAGTATTTTAACAGTTCACTGCAGTACAGTTCAGTTCAGTTGCCATGATACAGTGCTACAGCGGCCGACTTGCATCGGCGTGCAGCTAGTGTTGGTAGTCGATAGTCGGAGGATTGAAGAGAATTGACTGGCGGTTCAAATTGTTTGATGTTAACAAAACATTGTTTTATCGATGTGATACACGCCTTTTGTCATCATCGCCATCATCATCATCATCATCTTCATTATCACCACGATCATATGGACAATGCCATGCTTTAGCTTCGTATTGAACAATGATCATCATCAATACGTTGTTGCAAGACAATGATGTTTAACAGGCATTGGAATTTTTCGGAGACATTTTTAACCTGATTTGGTTTGTGAGAGTTGTAGAACAAGATCGTCGTATGTATGTTCAGCTTAAAAAAGCTGCACAATAAACACCGCACTTCTATGCGGTGCAGAACCAACCATCCATATTCATATGGCGATAACAATAATTGTGAATTTTTAGTGGCATCATGTAAACGCGCAAATACTTAGACAAGGCAATTGATTAGAAATGTTTTAGGACATGAAAGGGGTCACCTTAAATAGAAGACATACAACAACAAATCCTGTGGGAGAAATTGTTTTGCGGCCTGTACAGTACAAGCTAAACACCGACTGTTGTATGCTTATTTAGGCACACAGGATTTAATTTCATATGAAGTTGTATCACAAAAGCAAAGACAAACAATGTCTTAAAAATCATGTTTGAATTCCAAAGAACCTTTATGGATTCCTTTAATTTAACACCAGTAAGGAAATGACAAGCGTGTGGATGGTTATAATTGCTCATGACAATGTTTCCAAAAAGGTTTTTGTCTCGGATACTACATTGGAACAATTAAAATATAGATAATAGACATTTAAGTTCAATAATAATTTTTTTATTATTTGTAGTTAAAGGCCTATTTTGTCAATAGCACTTGCATTGATCATCCATAAAAAAATTTTCATTTTTTTAATAGCAGGATTAGACGAGATTATAGCTAAGTGAGCATACGTGAGGTCTATGGAAAGCTAAAGTATGCAACAATAAATTGAAATGATCACGGGTATTATTAAAGAATTTCAACAGAAATCATTTTCAATTCCATACTGGCCGGGTTAGGTTTGTTAAAATTGGCAGTCGCCTTAAAAAGGCATAGCTTAGTTGGGTCCCATGTAATTCCGCGAACATTTCTCAAGCATTCCATTTATTAGACTTATCAAGATGTGGATTTTATTCAATCTGGTTTTGACCAGATACGTACACACATACATGAGTGGAAACTAAGAAACTTTTCATGTTAGTTTTTTTTATTTGCCAGTTCTGTTCTCGTCGTAATTATAGGTTCTACAGAAGTCATTGTGAACCTTCTAGGTACACACCGCCGCCGTGGTCTATTAGGTAGTGTGTTGGCTTATTAGACGTAAAGCCAGGGTTCGAGCCCCAGGCCAGACATCAAAATAAAATACAAAAAGTATTTCTTCGGCCACTTCCTCTCAGCAGATTTCTGGCAAAAACTCTGAGAGTAAATGAAAAATTGCCATGAAAAGGTTCTCAAAATAATCTGTCGTTCGGAGTCGACTTTAAACTGTAGGTCCCGCCACTCATGTATAAAATTAACACACACAACATAAGTGGTGTGAGAAACTAGGTCGTAATCCTGACTGAAGGGTTGTAATGACCAATTATGTATGTATCTGTATGTAGGTACACATCAGTATTCAGTATCTTGTTGTAACTCTTATGAGATTCCTAAGATGAACTTATTCCATCTTTTATTTGCCAAAGTATATGTAAATGCTTCTCTGCAGAAGAATGTAAATCTCTCGAATATACACGCGGTTAAAAAATTTCAGAAATTTTTTAACTAATCCGTTTTCGTTGAAAACGATTTTAAGACGGTCTTTTGCATTGGTTAAAACATTTCTGAAATTGAACTGAATTGTGGCCCTGCACAGGCCCACAAAGGTATACATCCCATTAACAAATTTCACAAATTTCTGAACCAATGCAAAAGACTGTCTTAAAATTGAAGAAAGATGTCAGACAATTATAAATATTTTCAACGAAAACGGATTCGTTAAAAAATTTCTGAAATTTGTTATCCGTATGTATACTTTTGTGGCTGAGTGTATATTAATTTTTCTAAAAAGGAGCCTATATGAGATAGGCATCGAATGTCTCACTATATCCTCTATAGATTCTCCACAAAACTTGGACAATCTCAGATGGTTTATTTATTGTTTACAGATCTAAATATGGGTACATTTCTATTCGAAATATTTTCATAGTGGCCTCACACAGCGGCCTTATGTCAAGCTGAATAGTAATGCTGTAATCGGGTAGGCCAACATACAATTTAAGGTTTAATTGCTCTGATTCCACTACCAATTTCATCTTTTGTAGTAGATCCGATACTCAATATATTGATGGTATTCTCTGAGACGTATAAAGCATTATCACAATAAAATTTATTCAAAAATTTCGGTATAAAACCAGCATCGAAGGCGTATTCTGAATTGGTTTAGTCGAAAGGGAAAGCAAAGACAACTAAGCTCATTTTTATGGCATCCAATCTCATTTCAGCATTCCGAACCATTTGTTTTACCAACTTGTTTTCAGTCCCGGTTAGCCAAACATACATGTAAAGTATGTTCGTTTTTGGAATACAAAAAGCAATGAGAACGCTTGCCGAACTATAATGTAAATTCGATTAGTAGTTAATTTGCTCTACATATGCTAAAATGAACGTACATTCCGTCGACATCTGACTAAACGGGGCTTTTATGAGAAACATGACTTATACATGTTAGTCAGTTTTTCTATTCCATTCCGTACGTGTACTAAGTACCTATAAATAAATATTTTTTTATAAAAGTACCATTCGATGCAAAAAAGTACTCTTTCAGTTTCTATTTTGCAACACTGCTAATAAATATAAATTTATATTTATTTCTGGTCAAAAAATATTAAATTCGCACAGGCATAAAAGAAAAAAATTCATAAATAAATTAAATAAAAGAAACAATAAGAAAAGTATAAAAAATTAACTTTAATAAATAAATAAATAAATTTAAAAAAATTTAGAAAAAGAAAATACTTGAACACAATTTTGTTCAGTCAAGCAAAACCATTTACTCAGGCCTTTTGATTGAACTCATGCAAAATTTTCTTAAAATCTTTAACAGGCTTGGATTGCAAGTAAATAATTTTCAAATCACCATAACATTACTGCTGTATTGTTCTTTAAGCAGTAGTGTTAGTGTTTTTCTTATAAGAAGCAACACGATCTCTCTCTTTCTCTCTTTCTTACAAACATCGATGCTACAGCATGGTAACAAATAAAATTTTTTGAGTTGTTTTACAAATAATTTTAAAACTCACCTTTTAAGAACTGCACGGACACACGCACCCTCTCTTTCTCTTCGTTGTTTCAATGCAAATTACTCCCACCGCACACACATTTCAAAATACATAACTATACACCATGCATGCGTATGAATATACGCACAAAAAAAGAAACACTTTTTCACATTCAAGGCCATGCACTCACAACACAAAATAGGTATACATATTTTTTCCTTTTTTATTTTTTTATTTTTCGACATACAAGGCCTTACTTTTTTTTACTTTTCATTTTTCTTTTCATTTTTGCTACTTTTTCTAATATGCACCCTATTATGAACACCATTTTTGAAAATTTTCTAATGATACTTGTTGAACTACAAAGAAAAAAATTTACTTATAACCTTTGTATTTCGTTATTACTTTTATTATTTAATTATACTATAATTATATATTATTATTAATTTATATTAATACAACTCTTCTATTTTTTTGCTTATAAACTTTAATTTTTTTCATCACACTTTCAATTTTAAACTACACTCTCCCACTTCCACCTTCTTAAACACCACAAATATTACTACTAACCGGCGGCCGGCTTTGTGGTTCGCTTTAAAGCAATCAAATAACATCAATTAATAACATAACGATTACATGACAATAACAACAACAACAATTATGTGCATCTTTAAATGAAATTGAGTTCATATTCACTCTCCTTTACCTTTAATACGTACAAACGATGTGGTAGAAAAGCCCTTGCATTTGCTTACAGCGAATAAAAATTCATAAAATATCATCAAATTAAGGCCAAAATCTCGTAGCATTACTAACACCAATAAACACTATGATAGTTAAAAAATAAAAACAACAACAAAAACAAACACGATACGTTGGTTGCCTGTTGCTCTGCTTATTTGAAAAAAGAATGTAAGACGCAAGCGGAAAGAAAAGAATAAACAAATCAATGTTATTTTTGCTTGTCGTCAAACAATGTTAAGGAGATTTCTTGCATTCAACATTCTACAGCTATTCGCTCTTTTTAACACCCTCTCTGTTCGCTATTTTTAACACCCGAAAGAATAAGTTTGTAGGAAAACGAGTGTCATTCGAATTTTGCTCTGTTCTTGGTGTATTAAATTACTGACGAGCAAGGTGGCAGAAGAGTGGTAGTATTCATGTCCAAAAATGTAAACGAAAATAGTAGCAAAGTCAAAACAATACAATTGTTCTTGTAAAATACAATAGAATCCATCAATACATTCATGTTGTTTGCTTTTTTCTCAAGGCAATTAATACATGTACACACATGCATAAAAAACAAAGCGTGTGTGGTTATATAAAGAGTTGTTGTTTTTAAAACAAACAACTAATACTCTTTCGTCTCACAACAATCGAAGAAGCATTTTTGCATGAAGCCGAATGCATGAAAGTTTTTTATACGCGCTATACTTACATTTCATATTGTTAACGAATGCATGAATAACAAAGCGAAGGAATTTGTGTGTGCATGAATTCGAAGTTTTGTTTTGGGTGAAGAACTTTATGACTTTGAATGAATAACAATCGAAGGAGCATGAAAGCGGATGCATGACAGTTTATCAATTCACATTGTATTAAATGAATTTACTAATTCTTAATGAATGATTGACTGAATAATAACCGTATGGTTACCTGGTAAAAAGACATAATTTGGGAGTGTGGTAGAAATATGTTTGTTGTTGTTTTCTTTCGGTTGGTATGCATGCATTTGAAATTAAAGAGCAGAGGGGAAATTGTGTGTTGTTTGCTCTCTGCAATATAGAATGCAAGAAATCTAATTAACATTACTTGACCACAAAAAGAAAAAAATAACATGATTTGTTTATTCTTTGCATTGGCAATAACAATGCTGTTATAATTTATAAGGCATGCTGTAATCTGGTTAACATTTTTTGGTTAACATTTCTCGTGTCACATATTTTTTTTAATGTAACAGGCAACCAACCTGTTATGTTCTTGTTGTTTTTTTGAATTGTCATAGGTTTTTGCCCTAAATTGATAAAATTTTTTGTGTTTTATTTA
Organism: Sarcophaga subvicina; assembly: GCA_936449025.2. NCBI lineage: Eukaryota > Metazoa > Arthropoda > Insecta > Diptera > Sarcophagidae > Sarcophaga > Sarcophaga subvicina. The sequence continues at coordinate 31,805,281 of OW388084.2, forward strand.
CTGTTAACAAAAACAAATGCTTTTCTCCCACAAGGTTTGTACCTATTAAAGGTAAAGGCGAATGCATATGCACTCAATTTCATTTAAAGAAGCGCATAATTGTTGTTGTTGTTATTGTCATGTAATCGTTATGTTATTAATTGATGTTATTTGATTGCTTTGAAGAGAACTACAAAGCCGGCCGCCGGTTAGTAGTAATATTTGTGGTGTTTAAGAAGGTGGAAGTGGGAGAGTGTAGTTTAAAATTGAAAGTGTGATGAAAAAAATTAAAGTTTATAAGCAAAAAAATAGAAGAGTTGTATTAATATAAATTAATAATAATATATAATTATAGTATAATTAAATAATAAAAGTAATAACGAAATACAAAGGTTATAAGTAAATTTTTTTCTTTGTAGTTCAACAAGTATCATTAGAAAATTTTCAAAATGGTGTTCATAATAGGGTGCATATTAGAAAAAGTAGCAAAGATGAAAAGAAAAATGAAAAGTAAAAAAAAGTAAGGCCTTGAATGTCGCAAAAATAAAAAATATAAAAAAGGAAAAAATATGTATACCTAATTTGTGTTGTGAGTGCATGGCCTTGAATGTGAAAAAGTGTTTTTTTGTGCGTATATTCATACGCATGCATGGTGTATAGTTATGTATTTTGAAATGTGTGTGCAGTGGGAATAAATTGCAGCGAAACAACGATGAGGAAGAGAGGGTGCGTGTGGACGAGCAGTTCTTAAAAGGTGAGTTTTAAAATTATTTGTAAATCAAAAATTTAATTTGTTACCATGCTTGCAAAACAAATGCTGTAGCATCGGTGTGTGTAAGAAAGAGAGATCGTGTTGTGTTTTGTTTTACAAATAACTAACCTCTCTATCTTATAAGAAAAACACTAACACTACTGTTTAAAGAGCAATACAGCAGTAACGTTATGGTGATTTGAAAATTATTTACTTGCACACCAAGGCAGTTAAAGATTTTAAGAAGAAAATTTGCATGAGTTCAATCAAAAGGCCTGAGTAAAAGGTTTTGCTTGACTGATCAAATTTTTTTTCAAAGTTTTTTTTTTTAATTTTTTTAAGCTTGTTATCTTTTTTCTGTTTTTCTGTTTTTTAATATTGTAAATATTTTTTAATAATGTTTTTATTTGTATTTTCTTGTTGTTTGTTTAATTTAATTAATATTTTTATTTTTAATTTTTTCTTTTAATGCCTATGCAAATTTAATATTTATTGACCAGCAACAAAATAGAATTTTATATTTATCAGTGTTTTTGTGGCTTTGTCTGAGGGGAAATATAATGCTTTCTACTCTTTTTTCTTAATTCTCCCAACGAAATTAAATTTTGGTGTGGGTACTAGGGTTTAGCACTTTTCGATTTCAAAAATACCACAGTACATCTGCGACGCTTTCAGTATTATTTTCATGTTCGACGTAATGCTGACCTAGAAACGCAGGTTCGTATTCAGAAAGTGAAAAGCAACGAGAACCCTCTTCATAAGCTAAAAACGAACGTACGTTCCGTCGATGTTTGACTAAATGGGGATTTTACTTCATATTACTTTCCGAATCAGCTGTTTTTGTTTTGTATATGCCGTTAGTTTTTCTGTTCCATTTCGTACGTGTACTAAATTATAAATAAATATTTTTTTTTACAAAAGTACCATTTGATACGAAAAAGTACTCTTTCAATTATATTTCAGTACCATTTCAAAATTTAAAATTTGCAACGCTGCTATGAATTACAGAGATTACTTCGTGAGAAGTCTTCTCTACTGCATACAAATCTAACAGACCGAAGTCTGGGCCGATTTTCACAGTTAAAATAGGCAGGGACCTGAGTGTTGCTCTACTTTGTGGAAGCCATATGTTCCCAAGAGGGGTAATGGAAAAAAAATAAATAAAAATTAATCAAAAGCCTTCAACATTTATTAAATACTTAAGTTATGTTTGAATTAGCAACTCTTTTTAAGTCAATTTTATTGTTTAATAAATCCCACCACATATTGCCATACGTATGCTAATTTACAGGGCAGCATAATTTTAACCATACCGTCTGAAATGAGTTTTTGTTTTTGGAAAAAAATTCTCATCAAATTTGTTTTGTACCTTCTGTGTGTGTGTATGTTTTTTACTTTCTTTCTTCTTCTAGAATACGTCGTAAACTTAATAAGGAAAAAGCTTTCATAGTCCATCAATAAAATAATAATCAGCAGCAGAGTAGAATCAGAAACCACCACCACCACAATGCGATTCAATGCGATGTGTGATCTTTCCTTTCATATGTTTTTTAAGAAAATTAAAAAAAAAACAAAAAAACTGTACACGTTTACTGTTATACACGGGAACATTTGACTGGGATTGTCATAAATTTTTACTAAATTAAGTGGAATTAAAATTAATAATGTCTTGATTTGTGGTTCCGCGATGATTTTTTTCACTTTTTTTTTATTTGGCTGAATTTATAGTGAATGTTGTTGTTGTTTTTTCCATGTGTTGTTGTTTTTTTAATAATTTTATTTAAACCATTGCAAACCAGCATAATTTTGCGTAAAAAAATATACGTTGAAGCCGTTAAATGGTGAGATTCTCTATTTTAGTTTCCCAAAAGTTACACTCACAGCAAAACGTTGCGGCACGTTTGAAAACGAACATGTTCGAAGAGGCATATGACTTTTCAAAGTAACGGGTTATCGATTTCGTGGTTTCAAAAGTAAACGTAAATAAAACACATACCATGATATTTATGATCTAATGGTGTCAAATCGCATGATCTTGGTGGCAATAAATCCATATTCGCTCGAGTTATGTGGCATGTGGCACCGTCTTGTTGGAACCACATATACTCCAAGTCGTATTCTTCAATAGCAGGTAAAAAAAGTCGCTTATCATATGACCATAACGCTCCGAATTGACGGTAACAGTCGTTACATCGTCGTTTTCGAAGAAGTAAGGTCCAACCACACCTTCGGACCAAAGAGCGCACCAAACAGTGACTTTTTCTCGATAAAATGGCCTCTCTTCAATTACTTGAGGATTCTCAGAACCCCAAATATGACAATTTTGTTTGTTAACATACCCACCGAATGTGAAATGTGCTTCATTGCTGAAACAAATTTTGTTCGAAAAATTGCCGTCCACCGCCTGTTGTTCAAGCACCCATTCCACGTATCTACGACGTTGTGAATGGTCAGTTGGCTTCAGTTGTTGCGTGAGCTGGACTTTATATGGATGTAGGTGTAGATCTAAATGCATAATACGCCATAATGTGCCGTGAGACAGTCCTAATTCATGAGAACGACGAGGAATCTACACATTCGGGTCTTCGGCAACACTTTCACTTAGAATAGCGATATTCTCAGCGGAACGAGCGAAATTTCTTCACAATTTTGCCAATTGCTTGCGTAGTTGGACGATTATGTAAACCATACTCTCCTCTTAAAGCACGATAGGTGGCTGTGGCAGAATCACCATTTTTGTAGTAGGTTTTGATAATATTTATGCGTTGTGTAATAGTTAAGCGATCCATTTTCGTCAATGTCAGACTTTCAACTGAAAAGAAAAAAATTGGTTTCACAACTTGGTTTGACAGATGTCGAATTCCAGTCCCATACTTTTGAAACCACGAAATGGATAGCCCTTTATATTCTCAAGCTTCTTATTTTACTTTAGTTTTCTTTCTATATCATTAAGCAGATTTTGAAGTTAATCGTGTGGTTAGTCTAGAATGCTAGGGTTACCATCTATCGTTGAAAACTTTCTATGAAAATATATTGGGAATTGTAAGGAACTTTGCTCATACGTTCTTCTCTGCTGGTGTTACATTGTATTGAGGTTCAGAATAGATTTATATAGGGTGGATCATTTAAAGGTTTAAATTTAAAATCCCAATAAAACAAAAACGATGTGAAATGTTGCCAAATTTAGTTTTTTGGTGTGAAGTACAATTGTTTCGGTTAGAAATGGAATATGATTTCACTCATATGGCTGCCGCGGCTGGCCTCACAGTACCTCATTCGATCAGACCAATTTTCGTGCACGTTTTCGAGTGTACGCACTCGTATCTCGGCTATGGCATCCTGAATATTGGCCTTCAAATGCTTAATTGTGTCTAGTTTGTCGGTGTAACACTTTTATTTAACTGCGCCCCTTAGAAAATAGTTCAACGGTGTCAAATCGCAGCTTCTTGGCGGCCAATTTGATGGCCATCAAACGTTTGACGCTGTAAATCGTTTGTGTTATGAGATGTGTGGCAAGTTGCACCATTCTGTTGAAACCAAACACCGTTCACATCGATAATGAGCGGGTACAAAAAAATCGCTTACCATGGTGCGACAGGTATGTCCATTGACCGTTATGGTTGCGCCGCCGTCATTTGCAAAGAAATCTGGGCCAATGATGCCTCCGTTCCACAAGCCACATCAAACAGTCTCTCGTAATGGGTGGCTATTTCATTAGCAATACCTAGTCTATCTATGCAACTAGAGTTTGGCAACCCTTTTATCACAGAATTTACTACGGTTTTCTAATTACCTCCTTGATTTGAAAAGCAAAGCTAGTGGATCTCCAACTAAGCATTGAAAAGATCTTCAAGCGGTGTTTTAAACTTCGTCACGATTTGATTAAAACTGAACCCTTTTTCCATGAGTGTAACACCTATTTCAGGCAACATTTTAATTTAAAGCCTGAGCAGCAGCAACTGTAAGTACCAGTAGCTGGGACAACTGACCGAATTGCCGATACATTTGCATTCAAACACTCTTTTTTTTTGTTGTCAACCAACCAAACTAAGAACAATTGTCTCGCGAATAAAAAAAAGAAAACAAACGAATCCAACAGCACCAAAGCGAATCGAAATCAAAATTCAAAAATTAAATAAAACTTGAGCCGCTGTCTACATGAATGGGGGCACCGAACAACACTTTGTTTTTTCATGTTTTAAAAAAAAAAACAAAAACAAAAACAAGAGGAGATACAAAACAATAGAGACAATAGCGACGACACCAGTTTGTCTCCTTCACATACAAAATATGAGAGTGAGAAACCAATTGTAATGGATGGCAGGCAGGCTGGCTGGCTGGCAGGTTCCCAGACATTGCGGTGAAGATGTAGGACCAATGTATGCAATCTACTGGACGCAGAAATAAAAATTTTTAACAATAAAACGCACAATCATCATCGTCATCAGTCAGCCAGCCGAAAACGAATTTTGTTTCGGTTTTTTTTTATTGTTTTTGCTTCTTAATTTTCAATTCAATTTCGTTTAGCAGTTGATAGAGACTTTAAGATTTTTATCATCATTATTTAAGACAATGCAGAACCTAATGCAGAACTAAAGGATGGCTGTATGGTTGGATGAATGGTGATGACTCTGTTTAGTTAATAATTTTGTTGTTGTGGACATTTTATAATTTCATTTCATCTTGTTTATCGAATGACATACAATTGAGTGCCAGTTATGATGAGTGCTCAAAACGATGCTCATGTTCATCATAAGTTTTCCCACACATCCCTTAACACTGAAGTATAGATAAGCAGTTCTAAGCCCCTTTATGTAAGCCACTCTCAAATAGTGTCATAAATTGTTGCATTAAGCGGTGTTGCAGTGGAAGAAACTATTGTCACACAGAATAGTTTTTCCGATTAAAAAAAGGGGATTTACTGTGTAATTTTTTTCTCTGCTGACAATTAAGTCTTAAAGTTTAGAGTTTAACTTTAAATTAATTCAATTAAAATCAAAAATTATACGTCGTGGCAGGATAACACAATTTAATTTGGTTAGAAAGATCGTTTACGGGAAAAGTTTTTTTTTAAAAAAAGTTTTAATAGAAGTCGCCGTAGTCTAGTAGGTAGTGTGTTGGCTTATTAGACGGGAAGCCACGGTTCAAACCCCAGATTAGACATCCCAAACAAAACGAAATATGAAAAGTATTTCTTCGGAGACTTCCTCTCAACAGATTTCTTGCACAAACTCTGAAAGCCAATAAAAAAATTGCCAAGAAAAGTTTCTCAAAAATCTGTCGTTCGGAGTCGACTTTAAACTGTAGGTCCCACCACTATTGGATCAAATTAACGCAGACAACAGATCTAAATGGTCTGAAAAGTAGGGTAGTAATCCTGACTGGAAGATTGTAATTACCAATTATGTATGTATGTATGTGTGTACTGCAAATTAGCCTGAACAATAATAATTGACAGCAATCCATGGATATAAAAATGGTGGCAGAAGCTTCAACTCATTATCAGCATCAGCACCACCAACTCCGAGTGCCTTAAGTAACTTAAATGCAATGCAATAAGTCATCCTTTGAAGTAAAACGCTCAGACAAAAAATAAAATGAATTTCATGTCCAAATGTGCTGAGAAAGCACAACGAAATCTTTTAAGTATTCGTCGGTACGATCAAAAATCTTATCGACTATTATTCTTTAAGGACTTCCCTTCTCGATGAATAACACCGGATAAGAACTAAACAATTTCCGTTAAGGAAGGTTCGTAGATCATGAAAACATTGTGTATCAATACTGCGAATAATAATTGAGTAGGCAAATAAACACAACCAGGCCCTAGTCGTAGGCCTGATTCGGAAAGAATAATAACGATCATCTCATGTCTCTATACCAATGAGTCGTGTATGGCGGTCACCAGATGCCAAAGATGTTTTTTATCACCTCTCATCTTCTTGTTAGGCCTTGGAAGATTTCATGGTAGTAATGAAACCCCATACAATGGAAGTTGCCGTATTCTAGTAGGTAGTGTTTTAGCTTATTAGACGTGAGGCCATGGTTCAAACTCCAGATCTCGGACGAAACGAAATATGAAAAAATATTTCCCCGGCGACTTCCTCTCAGCAGATTTCTGGCAAAAACTCGGAGAGTAAATAAAATTGTCATGAAAAGATTCTCAAAAATCTGTCGTTTGGAGTCGACTTTAAACTGCAGGTCTCGTCACTAATGTATACAATTAACACACGCAACATAAGTGGTATGTGAAACTAAGTCGTAATCCTGGCTGAAAAGTTGTAATGACCAATTATGTGTACATACTCGTACATACATGTATGTATCCGGGTTAAAATTTAATAAGCTCAATTGAATGCCTTTCATATGTATTGCAACTGGGAAGTCGCCTAATACCCCCATTCTCAAACACGATGACAGCAAATGTGCTATTAAGTTCATCTCCAAGAGCAAGTATAGACCAGAGATCAGCAATGAATCGCTTTTTCGCTACTCATAAGTACTCATGAAATTTTGAGTATGAGTGAGTCAATAGTATTGAAATCCATTCTTACTCAGTACAACATTGATTTATAAGTACAAGTTGCAATGAGTATGAGTATAACGTTGACATCAAACTCATAACATTCGAACTATGTTTGATTCATACGCCTACTAATTCCGATTCATAACTTTAGAAAAATACTTGTAAATACTTATAAATGATTCGAGTGATTCGAATCATTCGTCAAAATTTTGTAGTCTTAGTTGTTGTTGCATTTATAAAGAAAGAAGAAGAGAGACACATAAATAAAAAAGACAAAGACAGCAAGCATAGCCAACCTTCACAACCTTCAAGTGAGTATTGTAGTGTTCGTACGCGAATCATACTTATTTTGTGATTCGTGTATACGTTGAGTCATGGAGAGTCGAAATCAATAACATCATGCGTATTGTTAAGTATGAGTATCATGAGTATTTCAAACTTTGAATATGAGTAGTATGAGTATGACATTAAAATAAGTATGAATGCGTATAAATATCAGAAATTATAAGTATGATTCGTATCTACTCATCGTTTTCAATACTCATTGCTGACCTCTGCTATAGACCTCAACCATCAAAAAGTCTCTAACCGCTACATCGAAAGCATGCCCATAGAGGACATTGCAACAAGAGTGGGTCTGCTACTGTCTTAGGACCTGCTACAGTAGGCCAATCACAGACAGACAAGTGGAACATATAAAAAAAAAAATAATAATGCTTTATGGCTTCAAGATCTGATTTCACATGCCTTTTCTGCAGGTTAGAGGTATTTTTAATCCTCCATATCTTAAAATGCATAGCAATAATCGAGATAGTCCTTAGTTGTGGCATTGATTGCCTGTCTATACTTTAGATAGGTGCTTGCTCCTATGCATATCTGCCTAAGCAAGACTACAAAGTCGTGCATATTGCTCTAAAGCACCCGGTGTAAAGTTCGCATTGAGCCTGCTTCAATAGAATCGCTCTAAGAAAGAGAAGGAAGTGCTACATTAGTACGGTACTGTACTGTATAGTATAGTACAGTACGATATAGTACAGTACAGTATAGAGTAGTACAGACACTAACAAGTTCTTCCATTCTTTTTCCTAGAACTTTCAGCTACAATAAAGGACTCTATATAGGGTATTCAGTCCTCAGCAGCTTCTTAACATTCTGTAGATCAAGCATTCCATTTCATTGCTTGCTTCTTTAATTTTTTCTTTTAATCACAATCTGGCAATTATAAAACTCTGGTTCTTTTTGGGGAGCGTTAATTTGAGCATTCAATTGCTTTAATTAAGGGCTTACATTGAGCTTATCTTTTAGTTCTTGTTGTTGTTTTTGCTACAATTCTTCTAGAGGACGACCTTCTGCACAATTCTACCAGCCAGTACTAATGCCTGCCTGCTTGGCTGCCTGCCTGCAATTGTACTTAACCTTACAAAGTTGTTTTGTGTTGCCTTGTCGTCTTTGAATAGAAGAGAGAGAGAGAGAAGAGTTTAATTTTCAATGACAATTAATTTGTTGTTGCATTGCAATTTATTTAAGTTTTCATTAAATATTTAATGAATGATGAATTGACGACTGACGTTTGTTTATTTATTTATTCGTTTGTTGTTCTTGTTGATAGCTTGGGTGTTGATGGTGCGCGATGTTATGGAATTGTTGAATTGAATGGAATTGAATTGAGTTGAGTTCACTTTACTTTACTGTGAATTCGTTTAAGTTTTTGGCATTTTGACCTTTAGAGGTCAATTAAATTGTCGTCGTTGTTTTAGTCTTCAAATGTCTTTTGTTCGTTGCGGTATTGTCAATTGCTTAGCGGTGTTGGCTGTTGTTATTGTTGTTGTCTTTCGTTTTTTGTTTTCCTTTTTGTCTCTGACGACAATTGTCTTAATTTGTTTTTCTTTTTTCTTCTTCTGTTTTGCCGTATAAAATCATCACTACGATTATTTAATGCAATTATAACAATTTAATGGCAACAACAACAATAACAATAACAACAACACAACACAGTCACACGGAAAGTTTTATTTCGTTTTTCTCTGACCCACATAGACTGAATGAACGAACGAATGTACGAGTGAACGAATAAATGAATGAATGCTTGATTGTATGTATGTTTTGGAATCTTCCTTTCTTTCTACCTTTCCTCACTCTCTCTCTTTAATAGCGTATAAATTATTGAATTAAACAATCGTTAATCGGTTTTAATGCTCATGCAGATGTACATAGATGTACGAGTATGGGAGAGTATGGACGGGAATTGTCTTACGGGTGTAAATAAAAATTATGATTGTTGTTGTTGTTGTTGCTATTGTTCTATACAGTTGTTCTCGTCTCTTTTATTCCTATTTCTGGTGTGGTATTGTGTTGTGTGTTGATACGTATGTACAATGTAATGTTGTGTAGTGTGATGAGCCAATTAATAAACCAATACTCGCATGTATTGTATAAACGGAAGTTCCGGCAGTTTTCATTGCCTGGGATCTCAGGGTTAAATGTGGGTGCCAACAGTTGTTTTATGGTAAATTTCAATCAAAATTTTTTTCCAAGATTCTTTATTAGGGAGAGCAATGTCAGATGAGATAAATTAGCCATCATTTGCGATATATTTGAGGCAACATATTGAATTTGTTCGGAATAGATTTGTATTTAAGAATTTTTTGAAGTCGCCGTAGTCTAATAGGTAGTGTGTTGGCTTATTAGACGTAAAGAGGTTCGTATTCCAGGTCAGGTATCAAGACAAAATACAAAAAATATTTCTTCGGCTTTTTCCTCTCAGCAGATTTCTGGCAAAAACGTTGAGAGTAAATAAACATGCCATGAAAAAATTTCTCAAAAACCTGTTTTTCGGAGTTGACGTTAAACTGTAGGTCCCGCCACTCAAGTATAAAATTAACGCACCCACCATGAATGGTGCGAGAAGCTAGGCCGTAATCCTAACTGAAGGGTTGTAATGGCCAATTATGTATGTATGTAATTTTTTACAACCTTTCCGAGAGGTCTATTCGCAATATGGGGAATAAAATTGATTGCATTGGTTAATCGACCAACAGTCGCATATTGACGGAACACAACATGTCTGCCTTCCAAAATGTATCAATACAAAGTTTGTATGCAGTTCTACTACTGTATTTAAACTATGTAGATATACAAAGTAACCAAACAATGCAACAACTATAAATCCGATGCCTGATTGCTTCTTGACTGAGTTAAAAATACGTATTGACTACGTTTTGAAATAGAATACATTGTATATGTATATTTTGTACAGCGGCATTATGAAGCACGATACTTTGTTCAAACAGAAAGCAACTAACATTTTGGAAGTCAGCCCATATGTGGAAAACATCTCCGCAGTCAATGATAATTCCATTTTGTGTTGCTCTTTCTCATGCCAAATCTTTGAAAATTTCGCTTTGCGACTGTGTTCTGCATTAGTATACAATTTTACTGACCCAGGGACTGAAGGAAAAGACCATATTCCAACACTATTAATGTAAAGATGAAGCTTAGTGCTGTACTCCCCTCAAACTTTATGGGGTATCCATATAAAGGCTCCCTTAAGCCGATTGCCTTGACAAATCTCAGGATATCGTTCGGTCGTCTGATTCCATAGCGCCCTGTTAAAAGACCGGTTACCAACCTCAAATTAGTCCCGGATAGTGTGATGCATGACCTAGATCTCATTTTATTATAATTTTCTAACAAAAGCTTTGATTGCCTCAAACCCACATTATTTGAGAAGAGTGTTTACCACTCTTTATCTTCCATTTCGTTGAGTGCATATCAGAGGTCAGCAATGAGTATTCAAAACGATGTGTAGATTCGAATCATATTTATAATTTCTGATGCTTATACGCATTCATACTTATTTTAATGTCATACTCATACTACTCATATTCAAAGTTTGAAATACTCATAGTATTCGTACTTAACAATACGCATGATGTTATTGATTTCGACTCTCCATGACTTATCGTATACACGAATCACAAAATAAGTATGACTCGCGTACGAACACTACAATACTCACATGAAGGTTGTGTGTTTGCTCAGCTTGTTGTCTTTGTCTTTTTTGTTTATGTGTCTTTCTTCTTTATTTGTAAATGCAACAACAACTAAGACTGCAAAATTTTGACGAATGATTCGAATCACTCGAATCATTTATAAGAATTTTTCTAAATTTATGAATCTGAATGAGTGGCGTATGAATCAAACATAGTTCGAATGTTATGAGTTTGATGTCAACGTTGTACTCATACCCATTGCAACTTGTACTTATAAATCAATGTTGCATTGAGTACGAATGATTCAGAGTAGTTGGATTTCAATACTGTTGAATCACTCATACTCATAATTTCATGAGTACTTATGAGTAGCGAAAAAGCGATTTATTACTGATCTCTGATACATATACTTCACCAGATATCCGCTTCCACTCCACATAAAATTACTGGCCCCATCCTCCTCGCAAACGCATCTGCTAGCTCATTGCCAAAAATTCCCAAATGACTGGTATCCAGAAGAGGGGAACTTTTTTTCCCCTAAGCAGCTGAGTCGGCTTCCTTAGAAAGTCCCATATTATTTTGGATTGAACATATTAACAGTCAGGTATTCGAAAAGCAGTCGTATAGACTGATAGTATTTATATGTTCTGCTTATTTGTAAAAAAAATCGTTTTCAGCGATTAGGTCAATTTCTGCATGAATGGTTACGTAGACAACCAAAATTGTCGAATTTGTAACGGTAACAATTCACATGAGAACCAAGAGCATTCTATGCATACCGAAAAAGTCACAGTTTATTGCAGTTTTAACGTTCCCAGACATCACTGCAAACGACGAGCGCTATAGGTGTATGATTACCAACTTCTTTTGGCCTGAATCGAATGATCTGGACACTAACGATAAATTTCTTCAACAGTACGTACGTCTCTATGTGCCACAGAGTTAATGCCACATTGAATATTCTACACCAGCGATATGAGAGCATTATGTATAGAAGTCGCCGTAGAGCTGTGCGATGTTAATCGATGCATCGTAAACATCGATGTTTTGATTTCGATACATCGTTAAAATGTCGATGTATCGTATCATACGATGTTAATCGATACATCGATATTTTTTATTCGATGTATCGAAAAGCTGAATTTTAAATTTACGCATCCGGCAGCTTTTATTTAAGTAGCAAATTGCAACTCATTTAAAGTAGTGACAATGTTTTTAAACAAAAACCCTCTAAGAATGACTTAATTTGATTTAAAATCGCTTGATTTTATTTTTTTTTTCAAAATGGGCCCTTTTTTCTCAAAAGAAAGCTTATACAATTTCCTTTAAGGCCTTTATAATCGCTTAATGGGATGTGAGTGGGATATCTATAAAAAAAATTATTTTTTAATTCAAGAATAAGATTTTTCAATATTTGGCATGAAAACGTACTGCCTAAATGATTTTAAAAATGTATTTGCATTCTAAGGACATTCGGAAATTAGTTTTTTATAAACAGTGTTAAAGTTTGGACGTGCGTTATTTACAATGGCTTCCGCTTCCAAAAAGGAAATGTTGACTTCTTTTTGTTGTAATCCCTTAAACAAAAAGAAGCACAGATCATCAGATATGCGAAATATTTCCGACAACTTATTGAAAAAATTCCCAACGCTTTCAAAACGTTTGCTAATTTGTGGATCGTGCAGGAAAATGGTGGGAAAGTTGGACACATTACCGGTTATTCCAGATGAGAACAAAATCAATTCTGAAAATGATGACAGTTCTGCAGGAGATGATGGTTGTTCTAACCTTTCAGTAGGACCTATAAGACCTAATAATGAGTGCCAAAATTAACATCACAAGGATGCAGTAGAAGTTTTTGAACAAATAAAAAAGAAGTACAAAACGTCACATAGTAGATATGAAAGAATTCAACTTCTTACTCTTGCCCCATCGTCATGGAGTTGTTCAAAAATAATGACCGAGTTTGGACCGTCTCAACGAAAAGCAAGAATTGCTAAAAATTTGGTTGCTGAGCATGGGATTCATACACTTCCAAGCGAGAAGAAGGGAAAAACTTTAGCGTGCGAAACTGAAGCTCTAGTAACTTAATTTTATCATAAAATATTGAAATAATATTGCAAAATCTTATTCTTGAATTAAAGAATAATTTTTTTGATAGATATCCCACTCGCATCCCATTTGAGCAAAAAAAAAGAAGGGCCCATTTTGAAAAAAAGTTAAAAAAAAAAATTAATTTAAAAAAAAAAATAAAAAAAATTTTTTTTAAAAAATTAAAAAAATTATTTTTGGAAAGATTGAAGAAATAGCTATCTAATATCCTTTGGAAAATTTTTGCTAGGATCAATAGGTGAAAAGTTACACACATTTTAAAAAAAACCTGTATGACCAAAATGTCCAACTTTGGCCTCCTCTAACTCCGGCAGTTCTTGACTGATAGAGCTGAAAAGTCTGAGATAGTCTGGCATACTATCCAATAGCACTAACCTTGGTGCAAATTTCATCCAAATCGGAAGACATCGATTTTAACAATTGGGTCACTTGACACGAAATTCCCCATATATTAAAAATTTTGTTTTTTTCTATCCATATAAATATAACTTGATGTCATGTTTTACACAATTAGGACCGTAATAATCTAATAACACTGAATTTAATGAAAAAATTGCTCATAAAATAAACAATTCTTGTATTCAATATGTTAAAATAATTCGACTTTTATTTAATTAATTTTGTTAAGTTCCAGTTAGAATAAATACGATGCATCGCAAACATCGATGTTTTTTTTAATTGATGCATCGAATAACATCGATGTTAATTAATGATGAATCGAATGGCAAAAAACATCGATGTTTTTTTTACATGAACAGCTCTAAGTCGCCGTTGCATAGTAGGTAATGTGTTGGCTTATTAGACATGAAGTCAAGGTTCAAGCCCCTCGTTAGAGATCTGCCACAAAACAAAATATGAAAAAAAGTTCTTACGGCGACTTCCCCTCAGCAAACACTCTGAGAATAAAATAAAATTGCCATGGAAAACTGTAGGTCCCGCCACTCATGTATAAAATTGACACACTCAACATAAGTGGTGTGAGAAGCTAAGTTGTAGTCCTGACTGAAGGGTATGTATGTGATAGTTTTGCTAATCAATTTCAAATCTCCTTCTTTTAAAATTAGCCTGTATAAGTTTAGATTGTCTTAACCTCGTCTGAAAAGTGAAAAGAGTTTCCGTTACTATCAAAGAACTCCTGTCATTTCACAGAAAGCTTATGGCCTTATTAGTGGTATAGAAACCGTTCTTCTGACAACATCGGGCACATGACCTTATTGTCCTGAATATTGCAATGCGTCACTCTATTTCTGCAGCCTAGTTGATTCTGTTTGCCTGGAATCTCACTGACTATGAGAATACTATAGCCACTTATCTTTCTCTATATCTTCTCTATATCTTCTGTATTGTCTACAGATTGAAGACTTTTCGACTTTGGAAAGACCCGCGAGTTTCCCCATGGATTCCAGAGACTGCATTCAGTGTACCTCTATCAATCTTTAACTCTCGCTTAGGAGAGATAGTTTTTAGGCAGACATGTCAGTAGCCTTTGAGAACAACAAATGCATTTTGGTTTACAAGTCTTTGCCTAAAATAAACTGTCAATGCATACATCAAAAAAAAAAAAAACTATTGGCCTTTAAGAGCCCCCTATCGTGATGATTACAATGATGCGGTGTGGTTTGAAATACCAAAAACATTATGTTTGCAGGCATAATACCAGGTTAACGCCTTCCTTATAGAAATTTTGTGCCAATTTTGCTAAAAAGGATTTGAAATCCACTGCAATCCTGCATGTGCATGCAGTGTGTGTGTGAAAATATTTGTAATCCATAATGAATATAAAATTTGTATCAAAAAAAACATATGTTTTCTGCATTTTCCTTTTTCATTCGATAAGAGGATTAAAAATAGAAAACACTTACACACAGACTAAGTGATCAATACAAATTTGATGTCATGTCGATCGATTTTATTGTGTTTTCATGTTCAAACCTTTGCAATTGCAATTGCAGTGATGGCTTTGGTTGTTCTTTTCGCATGTTAATATAGAATGACAGCCACAGTTGGAGATCCAACTAATTTTGTTAGGGAGGTGTTAACCGAGAGTACAATGGTGATTTGAAGTAGTTTTTGATCAAAATGCATTTAGTTTTGTAAGACAGAAAAAAGAAAATTATTTTTAAAGCGGATTAAATTGTTTTTCTCACAAACACAAAAGAAAAAAAATAATTAAGTATTCCTCATTGGATTGAAAGGAAAAATGTTGTTGGGATTTCTGCATTATAAATCGTAAGAAAATAGTTATCGTTATTATTATATTTGCAAATAATCCAGAATCAAATAAAATCTTAACGAAACTATTTTATTTTTGAAATCGCCGTAGCCTAGTAGGTAGTGTGTTGGCTTATTAGACGTAAAACTAGGGTTCGAGCCCCAAGCCAGACATCAAGACAAAATACAAAAAGAGTATTTCTTCGGCGACCTCCTCTCAGCAGATTCCTGGCAAAAACTCTCAAAGTAAATAAAATTGCAAAGTTTCTCAAAAATCTGTCGTTCGGAGTCGACTTTAAACTGTAGGTCCCTCGCCACTCATGTATAAAATTAACACACACAACATAAGTGGTGTGAGAAACTAGGACGTTGTACAATGGGTCAATTCGACCTCCGGGTAGTGTACTTGTCTTAATTGACAAGTACACGTCCTCTTACCTAACCTAACCTACGAAAATAAAAGTCTATTTCAGTCCAATCATGTTCCGATTTAAGACGTTTTGTTTAATACTTTTGTAGGCACTCATATATCCGGTTTCATTAAGTGCTCCCTCCGTGAGATCTCATCGAAATTATTATTCTTTTCAAGAACTCGCTGCTAAGATTATGTGTGGAATATAATATCCGCTAAGACTTGTCTGGATGGAGCGCATTCGAAATATCCAAACTTCGATGATTGTAGCGCATAAATCAGTCATAGTTCAGCAGATGCTAAGAGATATTTTGGCTTTAAGGACCGCTGTGGTTTGCAGCTTGTTCTCAAACACTTGCGATTAAAAAAAAAAACACAAAAAAGTCTAACTGGATCAAATACCACGATCTCAGCTACCAATACACATCACCTCTGATTGAAATGACCTATACAAACATACTTAATTAGTCATTACAAGCCTTCAATTAGGATTACGATCTATATTCTCACACCATCCATGTTGTGTGTGTTAATTTTATACATGAGTGGCGGGATCAGATAATTTTTTTTTTGAGAAACTTTTCATGGAAATTTTTATTTGCAATTACAGTTTTTGCCAGAAATCCGCTGAGAGGAAATCACCGATAAAATATTTTGTCGTATTTCGTTTTGTTGAAGATGTTTGATATGGAGTTTGAACCGTGGCCTCACGTCTAATAACACAATATACTCCCTACTAGACAATGGCGATCTGATTAATTGAATAACGCTTGAACTTTAAACGTCCGTCATAGTCTATGAATGCTGGGAATTTCAGACCGTTTAAATAGTGGGTGATTTTTTAAAAGCTATAGGAAAATTTTTCAAAAAAAAAACACATTAAAGTCAGAAAAATGGTTGAAATCTTTATTTGAATCGATAGTACGGTCCATATAATTTAATGTTTGAAGGTTATTTCATGCAAATGTTGACCGTGACTGCGCCTCAAATGGTCCATCCGCTTAGTTCAATTTTGGCATAAAATTTCAACATTTCGGCCGGTATCTCACGAATAACATTGTCTTCCAATGCGTCAATTGAAGCGGGCTTGTCTGTATAGACATGAACTTAAACATATCCCCACAAAAAATAGTCTACAGGCGTTAAATCGCACGATCTAGGCGGCCAATTGACCGGTCCCGAACGTGAAATAAAATATTCACCGAACTCGCCTTTCAATCATTCCATTGTTACGCGTGCTGTGTGGCATATGGCACCGTCTTGTTGAAATCACATGTCATGCAAGACATGCTCTTGCATTTTGGGCGCAGCATTTTTGAAGAAGTACGGCCCAACGATGCCACCAGCCCATAAACCGCACCAAACTGTGACTTTGTCTGGATGGACTTTCCAAGAGCCCGTTTACCAAAAATTCTGCGTTGCGGTAGGTCGTTCGGTTTCAATTCTTGCACCAGCTGTATTTTAAAAGGCTTCACACCTAAATCCTTCCGCAAAATTTTGCACGTTGATGAGTAACAGAGGCCCAATTGCTGCGAACGGCGACGAATCGATAATTGATGGTCTGATGATCTTCAGTTCGCACTCTACGTAAGCGTGGTGGTGGTTTAATGTCCAACAATGTAAATTTGGTGCGAAATTTAGTCACAATAGTCCGAATAGCCGCTTCAGTGGGTCGATTAAACTGACCACAAAATGGAAGAAGCGCGCGATGAACTTTCTTAACAGAGCACGCATTTTGATAATAAAATTCAATGATTTGCAAGCGTTGTTCGTTGGACATTGACGTTTGACATAACATAATTGGTCATTACAGCCCTTTAGTCAGGATTACAACCTAGTTTCTCACACCACTGATATTGTGTGTGTTAATTTTATACATGAGTGGCGGGACCTACAGTTTAAAGTCGACTCCGAACGACAGATTTTTGAGAAACTTTTCATGGCAAATTTATTTACTCTCAGAGTTTTTGCCAGCAATCAGAAATATTTTTTCATATTTTCATATTTTCGTTTTGAAAATCGAGGCTTTACGTCTAATAAGCCATTACACTACCTACTAGACCACGGCGACTATTTCAGCTTACAAGAAAGTTCAATATCAGAACCCTTAATAATTAAACCACAGCTCATTCTCTGCTGCCCCAGGCCAGACATCAAAATGAAATACAATAAGTATTTCTACGGCAACTTCCTCTCAACAGATTTCTGGCAAAAACTCGGAGAGTAAAATAAAATTGCCATGAAAAGTTTCTCAAAAATTTGTCGTTCAGAGTCGACTTTAAACTGTAGGTCCCTGGAACTCATGTACAAAAATTAACACACAACATAAGTGGTGTGAGAAACTAGGTCGTAATCCTGACGGAAGGGTTGTAATGACCAATTACGTACGTACATCATCTGCTGCATCTGTTAACCATCGGTATAGGACCTCAAAGGTCCCATGAAGTTTTTCATTGGAATTCTAAGCTCAAATCTTCAACCCCAGATGTCGATTCAATTAAGTAAAGCAAATACTGGCTTAGTTGGTGAGAAACAGAGTCCACTGGTGATGAGGACTCTGTTTGTCAAACACGATGTTTTTAAGAAAGTGTTGAGATTTGTTGTGTCCCTATTATTTTTTTTCCAACAGCTCATAAATAAATTGAAGTTAATTTTTTTTTAAAAACAATTTTTTCACTTTTTCTTTTGAAACCTTTTAAAAGTATTTCTATTACCACAGGCTCTATCAAGGCCTAAGAGGCCAATTATATTAATTTTTTGATGTTGCTTAGCACGCAAAATATTTTTACGTTTTTTGTGTTTTAAGGTCAAATATATTTAAGCCATGATTTTAATTTTAAAAACCACTTTAAACAAAAAAAACGCTTTTTCTTGGGCAAATTTTTTAGAATTTCTTTGAATTTTTCTGACACAATAGAACTACTTTTCGTTCAATAACAACAGAATATATAGAGAAGGCTTTCGTATCACAAAAAAATACAATGTTTTTTAGCCATTTTATCTAACGCACGTAATTCTCAAATTGTATGAAATTATAATCACCCAGCAAATGTATAATTTTGTTCGTCAAACTCATCATCCATGCTCATCATCATCATGATGAGCAGGGGAATGACTGAAAAAAAACTGACAAATTTTTACAAAAACCCAGAAAAGAATAAAAGCAGCAGAGGCAATAGCAGCAGCAGCAGAAGAAAATATGTTTTAGGCCATAATTTCGTATGTGTCTGTCTATCTGTCTGTCTGTCCTTTCAATGGCTTGTAAATTATACATGTTTTGCACAAAAAAGGAGACGAGATTTGATGAAATGTTGGCCTCACTCACACTGACTGTCTGTGGAATTGTCTACCTGGTGACCTTGAAAGAAGAAAATTATTATTAACAGATATTGTTATTTGTTGTTTTTCTACATTGTTGTTGTTGTTGTTGTTGCTATTGTTGTTTTTGTATTTTTTTGTTTTCATTCATTATTATTGCACGAGTTGTGCTATGAATTTGAATAATTGTTTGCAAATATTTGTTTGTAAAAATAAAACCTTAAAGTTATTATTATGTTGCATATACAGGGTTCTACATTTATCGATTTCAAAAGTAAATTAAAGAAAACTCATTTGAAGTCAAGCTAATGCTAAGGGATATTGTAAATGCAAGCATTTGGACTGATTGCAGCAGTTGCTTGATTTGATGAAAATTTCGAAAAGTTTTTCGAATATTACTGCCGGCATAACTAAGCAAATGTTAGGTTTTAAATCTACCAACATTAGAAGACTATCCGTTTAGACACTGATCCTGACGGCCAATTGAATTCAGCAAAACGTAAAATTTCTCTTTTGGAAAATTGTATCGTCCAGTTCAGTTGGTTTCAGGCCAAAAAAAATTCGGTTTCATGCAGCATACAACTCTGAATTGATATTTACAGGTTACCAGGATCATATGCGAAAAAATGCGGTCTAACGGCAGTCAACGCCGCACTAAACAATCATTTTTTCTGGAGGCAATGACTTTGCCACAATTGCCTTTGATCATTGTATACATAATAGACCATTACAGCGAATATTTGCTTTGTTAACGTTATCACCGATTGAGAAATATCATTCGTCCTTCATACATATCTACATACATAAGTATGTAACCCTTCAATCACGGTTGGGATCTAGCTTCTCACACCCGTTATGTTTTGTGTGTTAATTTTATACATGAGTGGCGGTACCTACAGTTTGAAGTCGACTCCGAGTGAGAGATTTTTTGAGAAAACTTTTCATGGCAATTTTTATTTACTTCCAGAGTTTTTGCTAGAATTCTGCTGAGAGCAAGGCGCCGAAGAAATATTTTTTCGTATATCTTTTGGTTGGAGATGTCTGAACCTGGGTTTGAAGTTTAATGGAAGTCATGAAAGGTTTACCATTTAAGAACATGGGTGGATGAACAACGGAAGTCATATAAAAATACAAAGATGGTTGCTTCTCAAGCATCACGGGTTATCACGATCTATCGTGCCAGGAATTTGAAAAGATTATAAAAAAATTTTAAGAGACCATTTTAAAAACTATGCTGTTCGTACTTATGTTACCGAAAATAAACCTTCTGCTAGTGAAAGTGTGACGGTGTTCTCACCAATTGGTTTCATTTTAAGGCACGTTATTAACTATTTTGCATTTTACATTAGGACTTGCAACGTCATCAATATAAAGTCTATCCCAGGCAATAATTAAAACCGATTGATCATTCACAATGCCGTTGATATACTGCTTGGGTGCTGGAGGAACAGACATTCAATGCTGATTAGTGGAACTAAATTTTGTTCATGAAGTCGTCGTAGTGTAGTAGGTAGCGTATTGGCGTATTAGACGTAAGGCCATGGTTCAAACCACTGATTAGGCATCTCCAACAAAATGAAATTCGAAAAAATATATCCCCGGCTTCTGCCTCTCAGAAGATTTCTGAAAAAACCTCTGAGAGTAAAATAATATTGCCATGAAAAGTTTCTCAAAAAATCTGTCGTTCGGAATCGACTTCAAGCTGAAGGTTTCGCCACTCATGTATAAAATTAACACACACAACGTTAGTGGTGTGAGAAGCTAGGTTGTAGTCCTGACTGAAAGGTTGTAATGATCAATTATGTATGCATTTATGTATGTGTGGAAAGAAATATAGATACAAGATTAATTTAGGAGGAGTCTGGTGATGTCAATGTCATGTCGTTTACAGGCTGTAAGGTATCACTTACCAAATGTTAATTTGTCTTAATTTCAACATTTTCAACAAGAAAAAATTTGTTGTTTTCATTTTTTAAGACTGGTTTTTATACTTTTTGTTGTTGTATCTCGACTGAATAACGCAACGGACTCAATATTGGTTACCCATTATGACTTTTCGAGGAAATTAACAGTGTCCACTCGGCATAGAAGTTAATGGGAAAATGGTATAACGCTCGTTTTCGACTCGACATACATTATTACTGATGCCTTGAAAATAAATAGACTGGGTGGCCGTCGGTGTAGCGGACACTTGTACTTTATGATTTTTGAAAAAGTCTACTACTGCTACGAAGATATCCAACGAGTGCTTAAGTGTAGAGTTTTTTTTTATTAACCGTATGCGGTTATAGCCACAAGTATTGAAACATTTTTTTTGTTTTACTAGAGATATTTATGAATTAAAATTTTAATAAAAGAAAACACTGGAAAACAAAAACACAAAAAGCAAAAAATTTTTTATTACTTTTTAAAACATAAATTACTACCACACGTAACAAATCAATTCCCACATGTCTAGCACTATCACTGTAACATCCTGTTTAAAAAATTCTCTACTTTAACGGCGTATGATTATAATTTGAAACAAGAAAAAATCATTTTTTTTTTTTTTTTTTTTTTTTGTAAAAAACCATCGAAGATCAATTAGTGAAGCAACAAATTCCATACAGAAAAGCTCAGTAGGAGAGCTTAAGTGAGTGAGAAATCAGAGAAAAAACAAAAACGAAAAAGAAATGAAAAGAAAGAAACTTTTATTAATGAAAACATCAAAGCGTTGAAAGTGTCTTCGAACACCTCAAACAGCTGGAGACAACAACTCAACCTATTCAACACCATCAAACCAACAACGTCCACCACCACCAGCACCAGCACCTTACATTAATGTTTGCCAGTGACGATGGATGGTGGTACTCCATTCGTTCGTTCGTTCATTCTATCGTAAAAAGGCAAGATCACATAGTGGAATCAATTTATTTCTTGAAAATATTTTCAAAAATATTTTTTTTTTCTCAAATAATTTCTTTTCATTTCTTTTTTCTCATTTTTTTCTAATTTTTTCTATTTTTTTTCATTTCTTTAATGCGTTTCTCAGCCATGTAACGTAGAAATGAACGAAAGTGGTAATTAACCAGAAGCCAGGCATTAAATTATAGAAAATATCGTCTCTAACACTATGAACAACAACAACAATAAAAACAACAACTAACAGCAATAACAATAATAATCACAGTAACAGCAATAATAACAATGAATGGAATGGAATGGGCATGGGCATCATAAGTATACTCGTACACAGATGATCAACAGGTTACTGAAGGAATTAAACAAAGCCACGTTTTAAAGGCAATGATTTAAAGACAATAACTCGTACTCGTATACTTCGCGTACAAAATCATTATAATATTTTGATGGACGTCAATGATCATGTTGTTGTTGTTGTTGCCGTTGCTTTTAACCTCCACTGCTTGCTTCTCTTGCCATTAGAAGAAGGCATTAGGCGAGTGTTGAAGTTATTGCTGCTGCTGAAGCGATACAAACCTATTCGATACGTAACGTAATTTTTAATGACTATTAGAGACGTAAAAGTACGAACAACTGATATTCGATAATCGATTATAAAGGAGTAGTTTCTAGAATCTTGAAGTCGCCCTAATCTAGTAGGTAGTGTGTTGGCTTATTAGACGCAAAGCCACGGTTCAAATCCCCGGTCAGACATCTCCAACCAACACGAAATTTGAAAAAATATTTCTCCGGTGATTTCTGGCAAAAACTCTCTGAGAATAAATAAAATTGCCATGAAAAGTTGTCGTTCGGTGGCGACGTTAAAATGTAGGTTCCGCCACTCATATATAAAATTAACACCCACAGTATAAGTGTTCTGGGAAGCTAGGTCGTAATCCAGACTGAAGGATTGTAATGGACAATTATGTATGTATGTATGTATGTATTTATGTACGTATGTACTTTATAAAGGGTCCGCCAAATAACCTTTTTTTTGAAAATGCTTTAAAAAAAACCTCCTGAATATTTTCTTAATTTTTTTTTATTTGAAAGTACAATCCTTCCGGTTAATAATGGAAAATAATTTCATTCAAATGGCTGCCTCGGCTGGCCTGCAGTAGCCTACACGATCGGTCCAATTTTTAAGCACATTATCGATATTGTGTGCAGCTGTATTTCACCAATGGCTTCACGAATATTGTCCTTTAAAGCATCAATTGTCTCTGGCTTGTCGGCGTAACATTTATCTTTGACGGCACCCCACAAATAATAGTCCAACGGTGTCAAATCGCAGCTTCGAGGTGGCCAAACGACATCAGCTATGCGGCTGATAATGCGATCTTCAAAAGCAGGGCGCAAAACATCGAGTGTAGCTTCGGCTGTGTGGCACGTAGCGCCGTCCTTTGGAAACCAAATGTTGCCAATATCCTCCTCTTCAATTTTTGTGAACAAAAATCCGTTCAACATGGCCCGATAACGATCGCCACTGACTGTAACGGCCGCTCTTTGCTCATTTTCGAAGAAAAATGGCCCAATTATGCCTCTGGACCAAAATCCGCACCAAACAGTGACTCGTTTTGGGTGCGTTGGCTTTTCAATGTATGCGTGCGGGTTTTCTGTGCCCCAAATGTGACAATTTTGCTTGTTTACATACCCGCCAAGATCAAAATGAGCTTCATCTGAAAATATGATTTTTTTTTGGGCAAAATCGGCATCTTCTATAAGTCCATCGCAGGCCCACTTAGCGAAGCGAAAACGCATTGGATGGTCAATTGGCTTCAACTCCTGAACCAATTGGCCTTTGTATGGCGTCATACCAAGGTCTTTATGCAAAATTCGTCTCAATGATGTCTGCGAAATGTTCAATTATTGAGAACGGCGGTGAATTGATGTTGATGGCGCTTCACGCACACTTTCTGCTACAGCAGCAATATTCTCGGGTGTACGCACTGTTTTTGGCTTTTCACGCTTTGGTTTATCGATGAGGATGCCAGTTTCTTTCATTTTTTTCACAAGATAACGAACATACGGAGCTGACGGTGCTTCCCTTCTTCCAAAATCCGTACGCAATTTTCGCACACATTCTGCAACATTACCATGATTTTCAAAGTAATGTCGCAATATTTCCCAGCGTTGTTCAAGCGTATACACAACCATATTCGTTCAGCGGAAGGATAAAACTAATTATCTGTCAAATCAGACATGAGCTAAATTTTACCATTCACGAAATAAGCACTAGTTGGAAAAGAAAAACGTTAAATGGCGGACCCGATAGAATCGTGTGATTTGATAAACAAATGATGTTAGCATCAGGAACGTGGCCCGTAGGGTCGTGCTGTTGCAGACAAATGTCGTTGATGTCATGATCATTCAATTAAAGTCAGAAGAAGTCGGATATCGTCGATCAACAGCGCACGCTATTTACAGTGATGGCCGTTGTCAACTGTCAATGTTCGGAAGTCCCTGTTGGAGCTCCTATGTAAATAGCTTGTTATTTACGAGCTTGTGTTATGGTTTCAAATGTCTGCAAATCTGTACATCATAGCCTAGACGCAAACCACGGCGACCTACATATATAGGCAACACAAGAACTTACATTTTTACACGCGTAGTCATGAATTTATCCTCACCCATAGGCTGGCTGGACTGAGCTATCTACTGGTAAAGCCATCCTTTCCGTTATATTTCTCGTTCCAATTTCACAAAATGGTGGTTAATTATTCCTTCCACCTTCGAATTGCAAACAAAAGAGGTGACATGTTGTCGTAGGTAAAATTTTCGGGTACACAGCACTGTAATCCAGGTTGAAATCCTGGGAAGGCAAAATTATTTCCATCATAGCTTTCGAATCCAGCAAATCCTTTTACCCATTCCCGCCTCAAAAATGCAAACAACGTTCATCACTGTAAGGTCGGGCAGTGTCGGGTCTTGAGAGTAAATAAGATTTTGGTACACAGCAGTGCGTGCAATCCAGGTTGAAGTGCCGGAAGGCAAAATAATTTCCATCATAGTTTTAGAATACCTCCCCAAAGGAGATATCAACGAATATCACTGTAAGATCAGGTAGTACCTAGTCTTCAGAGTAAGTACAATGCAATGAGCTTAGTTCATCACCATTACAGCCCTTTCAACAACAGAATATAATTTTAGTAGATGATGTGTATGCTTCCAATCCGATTAGGCGAGAAAAATCTCGCAAGATTTTTCCCTCAGACCAGGATTTAACTGCAGCCTACCACTACCACTACTATATTCATGTCTTGATAGGTATACGATAGGAATGTGCCTGCTTTAGTATGTTCAGCCGCATCATCATAACGCTCGATATCTCCGTGAAAAGAAACGCATCAGAGACTAGTACAAAACTACAGTGAGGTTCAAGGAAAGGAGTCGCAACATGTGTTGCTGTTTGGCTGTAAGAGACAATAGAAGTCCTATCAGTTGCACATTTCATTCTCATGAGTCCATACGTACATACATAATTGATCCTTACAACCTTTCAGCCTGGATTACAACCTAGTCTATAACACCACCTCTGTCATGTGTGATAAGTTCAGACATGAGTAGCGGGACCTACAGTTTAAAGTCGATTCCGAATGACAAATTTTTGAGAAACTTTCTCATGTTTAGTGCAGCATTATTTGGCCATTAAGTCGGCTTGAAATACACAACACAAATCACGCAGGGAAAGAAATTTCAAAAGCATACCTGCCAGGTTTAGAACCATTCGTGTTTAAACGCCCACAGAATTCCCTAAGCAAACTATGTAAGAGGACTAGTATTTTTTGCTTGAAATTCTGGTGTGATATCTCGTCTATCAATGCTAAGCTTAGAAGAGAATATATAGGGTGGGACACCTATCAATTTAAATTTGAACCACCGGTCAAATTCCTCACTGAACGTAATGAATCACCTTATGCTTCAGCAATGTTGAGATTTATTGGGCCAACGATAAACTGCAAGATGATGTCGATCTTGCTAAAAAAAAACTCATCTTTTCGAATGAAGCTCGTTTTATCTTGATGGATACGTTAATAAGCAAAATTGCTGTATTTGGGGCTCAGAAAACCCAGACGTTTTCTTAGAAATGCCAATGCATCCACTACGGGGCATCATTGCCCCATATTTCTTTAAAAATGAGGATGGCGCAACCATCACGGTCAATGGAGACACCTATTGCACCATGATAACCGGTTTTTTTGTATCCGCTCTTCATGGTATTGATGTAAACAATGTTTGGTTTCACTGGACGGTGCAACTTGCCCTACACATCTCATGCCACAATTGATTTATTGAGCCAAGCATTTGATGGCCGTTTAATTAGCCGAAATTGTGATGCCAATTAGCCGCCAAGAAGCTGTGATTTGACACCGATGGACTATTTTCTGTGGGATACCATTAAAGAAAAGTGTTATGCCGACAAACAAGAGACAATTAAGTATTTGAAGTCCAATATTCGTGATGCCATTGCCGAGATACGAGCATTTAGTTGCATTGCGACAACTGTCGCATATTAGATAATCCGAAAATTATTCGATTTTTATACAACACTATTTACAAGACTTTCTTGTAAGAACAACTGCACTCACTCCTAAACAGTGATACAGTTTCTAATGCCATAAGAAACCGGTTCAGAGAAAAAAGATCTCCTCAGTATTCAGTTTCTACATCAGCATCTTGGAAAAGCAATTTAGAAATCAATTACACGAGATGGTTATTTGACTTTAGCGATTCAAAAATGTTCATTCAAATATTTTTTCAAACAACACAAACGATTTTAATCGTTTGAATTGCAGGTGCCAATATCAACTAAGGTGGCAAAGCAAAAAAAAAAACTCCAACCTGTGGATAATTTTCTGTGATAGCATAACTAATGTTGAATAAAATAGTCGTTTTAAACTTTAACGAGAGAATATAATTTCTTGTTATTTGTTAAAATTCAATAGAATTGTGGTTTAAAATTCTTTTTGCATTCGTTTTCTTTTTTCTTTCTTTTTTATTTCAACATTAGAAATCCAATATTTTCTACGTATATTTTTTGCTTCAAATGGAACAAGCAGCTGTAAATGAATGTTTTAACAAAACTTTACTCAAAAAAGAAAAAAGAAAAAAACATCCAACATTAGCGGAAATGACCAAAAACATGTGTTGCAACACCTCCAGTTTCGTTTCAATTCCAAAATTTCATAAAAAAAACACGCGAAGAAGAAGAAGAGATCAAATGTCACCAAATGAAATTCCATTTTTTTATTTCCTTTTATTTCAGATTCATTTGCGCAACAATAAGTTTGAGATTCGAATCACAATCGAGATCATGTTAATGACACCGCCTCTTAGTCGAACCGACTGAGTCTGTTGCAACAATACTTTCTATACAATTGTGTATACAAAGTAAGTGTGTTGCTTCAAGGGTTTAAGGGTTCTTGTCACCTTTCCATGATGTTGCGTAATAGTATTGCAAACATATTTCATTTTTCTTTGTCTTTAAAGGATTTTAAATTACAGGGTACGATAACAATAAAAATATAGTTTCGATTGTGTTAGAAATTAAAAAACTTTCAGTATGAAGATACAGTCTTTCATCTGTTTCTCAAACTTGTATTGAAAATATCATCAGAGTATCGTATATGTTGACTTCGTTAGAAGACATCAGAAGAGTTTTTCCATAAAAAAAGAGCACAATTCGGTTTTCCACAAAAAAAACCAGTGAATAACCAAAGAAATTTGGTTGAGCTGCAATAGCCTTGAATACGTAGCGATTAAGTCACTTTTTGTAGAGAATTTTGTGTTGGCAACACCATCAGTCCATACTTCTTTGGGAACGACATTGGACAGGACACCACTGTCAACGGCGAGCAATGTAAATCGATGATTACCAACTTTTTTTTGACCCAAAATTTAATCTTATCGGGTGGGCCATCTATCGGTTTAAATTTGAACCATCGGTTATTTCGCATCTGGCAATATTTTAGTCATTCTATTCTGCTACAAAATCCAGTCACTCTGTCACTCCACTGAACCTAATGAATCGATTTACACTTGAGCAATGTAACGATTTATTGGGCCAACGAGATTGCCAAAAAATCATCTTTCCGATTGAAGCTCATTTTCATCTTGGTGGGTACGTTAATAAGCAAAATTGCCGCATTTTGGGGGGGAGGCTCAGAAAACCCACACGTAGTCTTACAGAAGGGTGCCCTGGTAGTCTAGTGGGCAGTGAGCTAGACTATTAGCGTGAGGGTCGTGGCTTCGATTCCCATCAGATACTCTGGTGTGTGACATTACACCGAGCATATGGTAATTGTATTGTAATTAATAAATAAATAAGTTTTACAGAAGCCAATACACCCACTATGAGTGACTGTTTGGTACGGCTTGTGGAGCGGAGGCATCATTGGCCAATATTTCTTTAAAAATGAGGATGGCGCAACCATCACGATCAAGGTTAGGTTAGAGGACGTGCACTTGTCAATTAAGACAAGTACAGCACCCAGAAGCCGCCGCAGTCTAGTAGGTAGTGAGTTGACTTATTAGACGAAAAGCCCAGATTCAAACACCAGGCCAGACATCAAAACAAAATACAAAAAGTATTTCTTGGGCGGCTTCCTCTCAGCAGATTTCTGTCAAAAACTCTGAGAGTAAATGAAAAATTGCCATTGAAAAGTTTCTCAAAAAAAACAGGCGTTCGGTGTAGATGTCGGACTGTAGGTCCCGCCACTCATGTACAAAATTAACACACACAACATAAGTGATGTGATAAACTAGGTCGTAATCCTGTCTGGAGGGTTGTAATGACGAATTATGTATGTATGTATGTACAGTACCCGGAGGTCGAATTTAACCCATTATACAATCATCACGGTCAATGATAACCGATTTGTTTTTGGACCCGCTCTTCATAGTACTGATGTGAACGACGTTTGGTTTCAACAGGATGCTTCAACTTGCCACACATCTTATGCCACAATCGATTTATTGTGTCAAACGTTTGATGGCCGTTTAATTGGCCAAAAGGGTGATGCTAATTGGCCGCCAAGAAGCTACGATTTGACACTATTGAACTATTTTCTGTGGGGCGCCATTAAAGAGCAGTTTTATGCCGAAAAACCAGTGACAATACGGCATTTGAAGGCTAACATTCGGGATGCCATTGCCGAGATACGACCCCATACACTCGAAAATGTGCACGAACATTGGTTCGATCGAATGAGGTACAGTGAGGCCAGCCGCAGCAGCCATATGAATGAATTCATATTCCATTTCTTACTGGAAGAATTGTACTTCACAACAAAAAAGAAAAATAAATAAATAAAGGATTACGACCCGGTTTCTCACACCATTTACGTGGTGTGTGTTAATTTTATGCATGAGTGGCGTGACCTAGAGTTCTAAATTCGATTCCGAACGACAGATTTTTGAGAAACTTTTCATGGCAATTTTAAGTTACTCCCAGCGTTTTTGCCAGAAATCTGCTGAGAGAAGTCGCTGAAAAAATATTTTTTCGTATTTCATTTTGAACCGTGACCTCATGTCTAATAAGCCAACACCCTACCTACTTGTGTATGGTGACCACATGGCTAAATACTTAATAAAGAAGTTCCAACACAGCTACTGCTCTAGGATTTCTTTATCCATTTTCTTCTTTGGTCCTCCTTATATCTTTAGGGCTACAGTTCTTAAAAAGTTTTGCAAGTGTTTCTGCCATATTTCCTTACATTGTGTTACTCAACGTCAACGATTCCCATCAATAAGAAGCATGTGGAACTCTTAGTATTGTAAGCATTTGAAAAATATTTTTCAAATTATTGGGATTTTGTATATTCTGATCAATGAAGGCCTATTTGTGTGGTACTAAGCACATGTAAAAGAATTGCTAATTAAGGTGCCGATATATTTTTCTCTCAAAAGTTTATAAGGAGCAGTACCTTATTTCCCAGTAGGTATATACTGAGGGACAGGCAAATTCCAATATTTTTCCCCCAAACCACTTTAAAATCCTTATTAATTCCTTATAATTTGTGGTTTTAACTTTTGATCACTTACACTCCAAAAGCCGCTGTAGTTGATCAACTATTGTTTACACATTATTCTGTGGTCGCAGTTGTAGGGCATTTAAAAAGGTTCACTTGAAAATCAAAATTTCTTTCTGAGTGTTGAGTGTTGATGTTGATAAACAATAATTAAATTTAATTCGTAAATAAATCGGATTAATTGACGTATCGCTTCCCAGTTCACTTAGAAAAACACCACCTAAACCAATAATTTTCGCCATCAAATAAAATGAAAACGAAGAAGATGCAAAAAAACCAGTGAATCAAACCAAAAAAGGCCACTTCAAACAGAAAATAAACTCGTACTTCGTACTCAACAATAATGAAAACAATTCACATCAAGTACCAAACAAATCAGCAGGAATAATAATAAAAAAAGGAATTCCTTTCATTCTTGTATTTCTTGAATACAATTGAAGATGAAATTTGAACTGCAAAGAAACCAAAAAACGCTTACGTTCCTGTTGCAAGCATTCAAGCAAACATAAGGTAAGGACTTGAAGTTAAGGGTCCGTCCGTTTGCAACATTTCTACTGATGCTGCAACAACACTCACTGATGTTGAAAGAGCAAAACACAATAGAAAAACGGCAGTTATTTAGCAAATTATAACAGAAAAATAAACACACTTGTACTCATTTTTCTTTGCCATTCCCTTCCTTTATTGCGTTTCTCTTTTCTTTTCTCGATTTTTTCTTTTTTTTTTTTTTTGTTTTCTTTTTCCATCCGACGTGTTGAACGGACTTTCGTTCGGAATACAAAATACGAAAGAAAGAAAGAATTTTTTTTTTGAACGAAATCCGGCATACTAAAGGAAAGAGTGCAAGAAACCTACTTGAAAAGATTCTTTTTTTGTTCTTTAAAACAAAAAAGAGGAGAAAAAATGTAGGAAGCAAAGAAATAAACGCGACTCTGGTCGTTGTAGGGATACACTTCACTGCCCTACGGATACAGTGCAGGAAGTGAAAAATATTCCAAACTTTTCAAAGGTAAAGAAAAATATCTGGGCTTTATCAAGGCAGTTGCAGCTGAAACATTATGAAGATTCATCTACTCTGGCGAAATAGTATACGATCGATTAAGGCATAATGTTACCTTAAATTTCGTCTTCTGGAAAAGATTACCATTTCGTTCTTAACTGTACTCTTCTAGTTTATTTCCTACACTACAATACAATACAATAGTAGTGCCCTGTCTAGATTATCCCCTTCTATACACTCGGTAACCTCAACTTGTTAGAGTATAAATCTACAAGTGGGAAAAAACTTCTTTTGACAATGCAACCGTAGAGCTCGTGAACAGAATGTGGGCAACTTCGGATAAGGGCAGACCGGCGCAAAAGATCTGGCCGAGGCTGGATAGGTGGCGCACGGCGACTCTGCTTAAACTCCAAAGAAGTAGGCTTAGCACTGTTATTGGGGTTATTACGGGGCATTGCATTATAGGAGCGCATGCGAGGCGTATTGGTCTTGGACACCTTGCAAATGATTTCTGCAGAAGCTGTGGAGATGAAGAGGAAGATGAGACTATTCTTCACCTATTGTTCACATGTCCGGCACTTAGTCGGTGGAGAAAGAGGTACGTGGCTGCCTATTACATGGAGAATATGAATGAACTGTCATGTATGGATATTGGCAGCCTGAGTCGCTTCATCGGAAGCTCCGAATGGTTCCTGGGATAGGGAAAATGAGGAATTGTGGTATCACAATGGGCGTGACTCCATCGAGGGGACAGCCACTTCTACCTACCTACCTACCTATACATTACGTAGAAAACTTTTTCAATTTTCGTTGACCTTCTGTAAAGTGAAGTACATACTGTGGTACAAGTAGTGGTTGGCGATTGCCAACCACTACTCTCTTCACATTTATTAGATTACTGTGGAAGATTTCTAAGTATTTTTTTCGCAGTGTTAGATGATAACAGACAGAGCATTTTCACTACGGAGATCTATTCTACACTCGTGACCTCTTTATTCGGTACAAACATACAAATACGTGTTATTTTGTCCTCCTGCATATATCATTAAGACTTCTAATTCAATTACGATGTCTAACAATCATAGCGTTTCAGCGCTAAAAACCTGCTAACGCCCCCTATCAGATCCCTCACAACTAAAATCACCATCACAACACACTCTGCGAAGGCACCACACAATATTACTTTCCGGCGTAGTTAGCATGTTCGATGCTCTTAGATTAATCCTAATTTCTCACACTTGCCGTGTTACCGTGATGATTTTGCAGACTGCGACAACTCTTCCTAGTGTTTCATTAACTGAACTCGATAACAACAGTCGAGGGTAGTACATTTGAAACTTTCATTGCTTTTCAGCAAGCCTTAGTTTACGAAAAACTTGTCTCATAAACTAAGGACTTGTAAATCATTTATTAAGGAATCCAAAGTAAGATGTAATCGATGTTTGAGAAGACTGTATGCTCAACGTACATAGTTTTGTCTGATGAAAAAACAAGGAGAGAGACCGTAACCGTAGAAATTTTTTAATCCTTCGCGTTACTTATCCACCATCACTTATTTTCTTGGTTTCTGCTTCACGTCGCCGTAAGTCTAGTAGGCATTGTGTTGGTTAATTAGACGTGAGGCCACGGCTCAAACCCCTGGTCAGACTTCTCCAACAAAGCAAAATATGAAGGAAATATTTCTTCGGCGACTTCCTCTCAGCAATTTTTTGGCAAAAAAAAAAACTCTGAGAGTAAATAAAATTGCCTTGAAAAGTTTCCCAAAAAACTTTAAACAGTAGGTTAGGTTAGGTTAGGTTAGGTTAGAGGACGTGTACTTGTCAATAAAGACAAGTACAGTACCCGGAGGTCGAATTGACCCATTGTACAACGTCCTTACAGAGGGAAGGATAATAGAGGGATTAAAAACGAGAGGATGTAGAAAAGGGGAGAATGGGAAGTGGAGGAATTACACAGATAAGACACAACAAAAAAGGGGAGGGCGCGACTATACTAATGAAGCCCTAGCGCCTCTCAACCAGCCTAAGCCACTAATGAATCTGTGGAGAGCCTTGATGTCGGCTCTCGACATAGAATTCAAACTCTCAAAGAAGGCCCTGCCTAGGGTCCTCAACCTCATTCTACCAAGGGCTGTTACAGAGGAGGTGTTCGATAGTCTCCAACTCCTGCTCATCGCAATATGCCCTGGCTGGGACTTATTCCAGATCCCCGTCAGCGACCTAATCTCGCAGTGCCCTGTGATAAAACCGACAACCAACCTTAGGCTGGCCTTATCCAAGCTCAGCAGACAACCTGTTCTCCTATTGTCCACAGCAGGCCATAGACATCTATAGACAAAACAACCCGATCCGTACACCCAACGCCTCTGCTCTTCCTCCCTGACCCCATTGATGAGGCCATAGAGGAGACAGACCGGGGGTCAGGACCAACTATCAAATCGCCCCTAGAAAGCGAACCTAACCTAGCGAGGGCATCCGCCGTCTCATTGCTCAGTATTCCTATGACCCGGAACCCAGTACTTTATGTAAACTGTAGGTACCGCCACTCATGTATATAAATTAACACACAAAATATAAGTGTTGTGTGAAGCTAGGTCGTAATCCTGACTGAAGGGTTGTAAATGACAAATTATGTGTATGTATGTACATATGTTCTGTTTTACTAGTCTAGCCTTTCCAGCAGTAAGCAAGTAAAGTGGACCATCGTAAAAGATTCTAGAATGACAGAGTTGCCAGCTATAGTTATGTAGAAACAACGCATTCTGTAAAAATGTGTAGAGCTCTTGCATTGGGTGTATTTGGTGAAGAACTTTACTTTACTTTACTTTATTCCCACTGTTCCACAGGAAAAAAACACTGTTTAACTGCCCTATGATCTTCGTCGTTTATGTTAATTTCTCTAGGGACACGACTATCAAATTTAGAGACGACTATACTCTCTTAACCTTAAAATTTTTTTAAAAATATGTGGCTTTCTATATGAACGAGATTAGAAATTGTTGACAGCTCACCAAAGATGTTGACATTGTTATAGGTACACAAAGCTAATGTCTTTTAGCCAATTGTATGTCACGTATCTTGGGCACTTGCATGCAATATATTCCTCAGTTCAGTTTCATATATATTGTGGCAATGAAGGCATTTTGGTGAGTGATCATGCCCAATTTCCATCAACAATTGAGTTATGTTGTACTGGACCCCTTTGTACTTACAGTTGATCCAAATATCAAGTATTTTTCTAATATGTTTGGAATTCTTTGGGCTCACAGTTCGTCTCGAAAAACGCATATGAAACTTCGTGCCTAGTGTAGGGTCCCAAATGAAGAAATGAAATGAAAACAATTGTTTGAAGAAAAACGGACCAAATGCCAAGAGACTTGAAACAATACAACAAATAAAAATACAACAATAACAGCCAAGAATAAATGAAAAAGAAGAAAAAAAAATGAAACAAAACAATTGAATTCAAGAAGCTCACACCCAAAGTGTATAATTACACAACCGTCAAACACAATAGAGACACCAACAACAGCATTACTTGGGTTACCAGCATCAGCAACAGCACTAGCTGCAGCAACACCACCACCACCACAGCCAACAAAGTCTACCACACCGAACGTATTACAACAAAAACAACAAAAAAGTAAACACAAGTACGTGTACTTGCTTGTGTTCCTCTTTTTCTAAGCGAACGAAAATGAGTTTAAGATTGCCCACCACTACACTACACTTCTCTTGCATTGCGTTGTGCCCGAAAGTTGAAAATTTGCTTGTTGTGTCGTTGCATACTCTTGCTTAAACGCTTGACTAGCAACGAGTAGCGGAAAAAGGTTTGCATTGTTGGTTGGTTGGTCGACTGGTGGCACCCTTGTTGTGTATATCCTTTTTGATCCTTTCGAAATGTTTCTTTGTGTGTGAGTGTGTTTTTTTATATTTTGTTTGCGTCATCATCATCATCATCATCATCCTGTGGCACCTTTAGCATTTGAGGCATGTTCCAGTTTAACATCTTTTTTATGACGTATTTTTTTTTTATTCTTTTCAAATTTTATTTCATTTCAATTCAGTTTTCAATTCAATTGTTTTTTATTGTGATGCAAAGATTTTTTCCTTTTTTTCTGTCAGCATTGGGTGTGTCTTGAGATATTTGTCAGACGATTTCCGGCACATTTAACATACGAAGCGAAAAAAAAATACGAAAACATATTTGAAATCGTGTGTATGAAAATTTTTGAATTTTATTTTTCAATTGGAGACCTATTTAGAGCACACATTTAAAAATGTGATAAAAAAAAAAGTTTTCATCTGATCATCACTTTCAGTGATCATGCACTGTTTTAGTTTCCCTACACTAATTTGAAATTGCAATTCAAAGTCGCCGTAGTCTGGTATGTAATGTGTTGCTGAGTATCAACATAAATATACATATGTATCGTTGTAAAGGGTCCGACAAATAACTTTTTTTTTTGGAAATGCTTTAAAAAAACTACTGAATATTTTCTCAAATTTCTTTTTTTATTTGAAAGTACAATCCTTCCGGTTAATAATGGAAAATAATTTCATTCAAATGGCCTGTTGAAACCAAATGTTGCCAATATCCTCCTCTTCAATTTTTGTGAACAAAAATTCGTTCAACATGGCCCGATAACGATCGCCATTGACTGTAACGGCCACTCCTTGCTCATTTTCAAAGAAAAATGGCCCAATTATGCCTCTGGACCAAAATCCGCACCAAACAGTGACTCGTTTTGGGTGCGTCGGCTTCTCAATGTATTCGTGCGGGTTTTCTGTGCCCCAAATGCGACAATTTTGCTTGTTTACATAACCGCCAAGATCAAAATGAGCTTCATCTGAAAAGATGATTTTTTTGCCAAAAATCGGCATCTTCTGGTGTAGGCTACTGCATGGCCAGCCGAGGCAACCATTTGAATGAAATTATTTTCCATTATTAACCGGAAGGATTGTACTTTCAAATAAAAAAAGAAATTTGAGAAAATCTTCAGTAGTTTTTTTTATTAAAGCATTTTCAAAAAAAAAAAAGTTATTTGGCGGACCCTTTACATCTCATCGAACGTATAGAAAACTGTGGAGTGCCGCCCGTGACTCCACATTCTCTGATACCCTCATCTGTTCTGTTCTGTACTCAGCTTTGCCAAAACTACCTAGCGAAGTTAGTTTATCGAATTAAAATATTTTTAACATCCAGTGTGATTACCGAACAGAATTGTAACTTCGTATCGCCAACACTGCACGCTTCTGGTGTTATTGTTTTGATGTTACTGTTCCAATAGCGTCGTCATGGCGTGGACTTTGGGTCTGTATTAAAAGTGGCGGGCTTCTAACTAGATTTCGTCAGTAACGCTAAGCACTGTAGCTTTCGTTCCCCTTGAAAAACTGCTACTATCAGGCAACTGTTTTACATTCGCATGAACATATCCCTCAAATCCTCTTCGAATACATTTGCAGTTGAAAAACCGTTGAAACAACCTGTTGCAATAGTGTAGAACAGATCGCCTGTGCAGCACTTGATCCCTTCACTCCTTGCATAACAGTTTTATAAGCTATTCTCCTGAAATCGGCATCCGCACTATCCTTCTACCTCGCACTTGAAGTTGGCTGTCGATTATGTTGGCAACTCTCGTACATTCAACGCCCTCGAAGCTGATGCACATATATTGAAGAGATTCGCTTATTAGACGTACGGTCACGGTTCAAAACCTAGGTCAGACATCTACAATATGAAAAAATATTGCCTCGGCAACATCCCCTCAACAGATTTCTGGCAAATACTCTGAGAGTAAACGAAAAATTTCCATGAAAAAGTTTCTCAAAAAATTTGTCGTTCGGAGTCGACTTTAAACTGTTGGTTCCTCCACTCATATTTAAAAAATAACACACACTACATAAGTGGTGTAAGAAACTCGGTTGTAATCCTGACTGAAGGATTGTAATGACCAATTATGTATGAATGCATGTAGTAGGGCGATATAAACCAATGGCTTAACATATCCCCATAAAGAAAAAGCCAGTTAAAGAGGGAAGGAATGAATAAATAGAGCCACATTCTAGAAGTTGCCATCAATTGGATTTTACAATAAATCGAATAGTAAGCGCTCTGTATGGCAAGTTGAGCTGTCTTGTTGCAACAAAATGTTGTCGGTGTTTGGCTAATCCAGTTATGGCTCGATAGCGTCCGCCATTGGCAGCAGCCTCTTGCTTATACTCGTATCAAAAGAAATAAGGACCGATGACATTGGCCGCGTGTAAACCGTACTCTCTCACAGTTTTTGCTAGAAATCTGCTGAGAGAACGTCACCTATGAAATATTGTTTCATATTTCGGTTTGTTCATGATGTCTGACCGGGGACATGAACCGTGGCGTTACGTCTAATCAGCTAACGCACTCCCTACTAGACTACAGCTACTCCAATCAATTTAATTTTGCTTATTGACGTTGGTATTTATACAGGAAATAGTTCCATTATGGGACACAATTCCTTGATCGCTGGGCTTCACTTCTTCATACTCTGGGAAACTGGGCCTGAACATTTCTCTCTGTCGTCTTCGATTGAGTGCCACTTGCCTCGTTCGAGTTGGCTATTGTGCGGAAATTCTTTCTAGACGCCAACCTATCCTGGGTCAATGAGGAGTCCTGCTCCATCGCTAGACTCACCTGGCCCTTGATGGATAGTAGGCGTACGAACCAGTTGCTTGGACTTGGTCGTAACATCATCTCGACCACAGTGGCCATGGTTACGGGCCATTGCGTTATGGGCAGACACGCGGAAAGAATGCGGCTCCCATTCAACGACATCTGGCGCGGGTGCAGATCCGCTGAGGAAGAAGAGACTGTGATCCACTTCTTCTGTCAGTGTCCGTCACTTGCTAGGTGCAGAAACAGATTATTTGGCTCTCCGTTTCTTGTCAGCTTGACGGCGCTATCATCTATTGCCATCAAGGATATAGCTTCGTGCATCAGACTTTCTGGCTGGTTTTCCAGTGTGGGGTAGTCGTGCTTCTGATGAGCAGCCCTTGTGCTGACCAACTTCTTCCTCCTCCCTGGTCTTGGTGGAACTTGGTCAGTACAGGGACTGCGTTCACCCGTGGCATCAAAACGAGCCGCTATGCGCGCTCGAGTGAACTTTGTGACATGATCAAAGCTACCACTACGACCTAACCTAACCTAAGCTAAGGACAAAAGTTAATAAATTGAGGATCGAGACTCTTTAAGAACTTGGACTACTATTATCATCGGTCTAGACAATTCTTTGTCTTGTCAATGGCTTTGAATCGGGAAGAGTAAACTGGCTGTGAAAATGTTTAACAAGATGCTTGCTCAGTAAGACGATTATGTTGATCATTAAAAGGCTGTATGAACTTCGTGAAAAAAATTTTTCGAAGAAAATTTCCACGTCGTTCCGGCCCTAAATGATTCATGAGGACATGCCAAACCTTTCTGAACAGAAATGTCTACACAGTTTAACATTTTCAGCTGTCAAACCAGCTGAGGATCAATATCAATAGTTCTTATGCAGCCCAAAAACAACCCCCGATATATGACAGTTTCACGAAGCCTGATATTAACAGGGGTAAAGATTGTAGTCGGTAGGAATATGGTATACAAGATAACATCAGTGACCAATGGAAGGTCTCCAATTCTCTATTCTCGTACTTCTAGGACGCAAGGAACATGGATGGTCCGGCTGGACTAAAAATGAAGACAGTCAAGGCGAATCCGTGTAGAATTTACAAGAAAAATTGTGTTTCAAAAAAATCATGTCTTAGACAACTGTATGTTGGACCTTCCCTGTGTGGTAGCGGGAACAGAATACTACCACAGTGATCACCATACTTGTCGTACAAGGCGGCAAGGATGCTGCTACCAGTCAGGACCTGTTTGGGGTTCAACTGGCAGCAGTCTGGTCTTACTTGGCTGCGAAGCCTGACCAGAGGTCTTAATCTGGTACCACGAGTGCCGGGAGCCCCAGGGACTTGTCTCTGCCTAGCAATGGTGAGGCCCCCTTGTGGGAGCGACGTGGTGGCTGTGGTTTAGACCCAAATCGCGGGAAGTGTGTCAGTACAGTGTGGCGTTACACTCTTAACGCATTGAAGGAGTTTAGGTGGTCTCCGACCCCTAAACAAGAGGGAAGTCATACCCAAATAGTATGGCTTCGAATTGCTCTATATATAGGGTTGCAGCCAGTGATTGCAGTATGTGGGGGCGTTGGTAGACGCATTGCATTTCACCCTGTGCGAAGAGCACCGTGGGATTAAGTCCACATGGATAGGTACCCACGTAAAACCCACACATAGCTGTATGTTGGAATCCTAAAGAGCTGCTGCATAAACATTTCAAAGTTTTTAAAGAATTTTCCTGCTTTTTTTGGATTCTTCTGAACATGAAACATAAGAAAACTGCGTGTTATGCTATGCCATGCTCCCCGTAAACTTGCATTGAAACGTACAAATTGTTTTGCAATATTTATGCATGATTTCAAGAGTTTTTTTCCTCTTTTCTTTTCACCAGCAATTGTTTGTTAATCCAACCCATTTGAAGTTTATGCAGAAGACGAATTGCATGAAATGGTGGTGGCAGCAAAAAAATAAAAACAGAAAAAAAAGATTCGTTCTGTGGTTGTGCTTATGAGAGCCAGCCAGTGCAAGTACTTTTTCATGAGCTTTCCTTATAGTTGGGGGCCTAAAACATAAAACGCTTAAACTGCAGAAAACAAAAACAAAAACGAAAAAAAACTGCATAAATGGGAATAAAAAGAAGCAGAGAAAAAAATATTAAACTTGTAGAACGAAGGTGTATTATTAAATATGGCGGCTTTAGTTGCATCCACAACAGTCTTGGGTTGGTTACCGCATTTATTTCTTTGGTAACGTTTTTGTTTTTAATTTTTTTTCTTCTTTTTTCTTGTTTTTTCTCTGATAGTTTTGCTTAAAATATTTCCTTTTTGTTGTCGTTGTTGTTGTTGCCTTTTTTCATATATTTTCCAATGAAAGTAGCTTTTTTTTTTGTTCCTTCAATTCGTTCGTGGTGTTCGTTTTTATGGAAACATGAACACTTGCAATGCAAAACGCACTCTGTTGTGGGGTTTTTTATGCAAAATTGTATTCATTTTCCCTTTTTATTTTTTTTTAAGAAATATACATTATTAATCGTATAGAGTTAATCGTATAGCGATTTCATTTCTTTTTTTTTATTTCCTCCCCGGAATAACAACGATTTTATTACAACGCAAAAGGCTGATTAGTTAAAAAACCCCAGTGAAAGGAAGGAAATTCGAATTCCCTGTTTTATAGCTTCAGTTATGATTCTGATGAAAATTTAATTAAAGATGCCTTGGATCGGTAATTAAGCATTGCTTTCATTTTTTTACAGTGATTGTAGATAATGTTACAAACTCATTAAGACTTCAAGACTTATCATGAATTGCAGTCCAAGTTCTTATAGCGATGAAGACATTAATCCAATCGGACCTGACTTTTTAATCCGAAGATAAAGTTAACGACCATTAGGGCACATTAATCCACCGAGGCCTAATTTTATTATTTCGGTGTAAAGCAGTAAGCTTCTCTATCACCAGAACCAGTATTTTAAAGGGCGTTCTAGTTCAGAATGATATGCAGAAACATCATTTTTGTAGCGGTTTAGATGTCAGTTATCGTCTTCCTGAAACATCTGCTGTCAACGTTGTCAAGGAATCAGTTGCCATAGGTTAGGTTAGGTTAGAGGACGTGTACTTGTCAATTAAGACAAATACAGTACCCGGAGGTCGAATTGAACCATTGTACAACGTCCTAGTTTCTCACACCACTCATGTTGTGTGTGTTAATTTTGTTGTGCTGAAAATATCCTGGTCTAAGGAAGAATCCCGCTTTATATCAAAGCACACCTGCTGCAAATTGAATATAACACTTGGCAGTCAGCTATTTAAACTGAATAGTAGGGCTGCTACGTCAAAAAACCTCACAAAAAAATCTCGGTGACCACCTCTACGAGAACTGACCATGCCCTCAAATTGATCGTGCACAATATCAAATTTGGTGTACATATACCACCATATTCCTTAAACTAACTATCGTTGGGGTTCAGACTATCCAATTTAGTACATACATAAATACATAATTGGTCATTACAACCCTTTAGTCAGGATTACGACCTAGTTTCTCACACTACCTATGTTGCGAGTGTTAATTTTATACATGAGTGGCGGGGGACCTACAGTTTAAAGTCGACTCCGAACAACAGATTTTTAAGAAACTTTTCAGGGCAATTTTATTTATTCTCAAAGTTTTTGCCAGAAATCTGCTGAGAGGAAGTCGCCGAAGAAATATTTTTTTTTTGATGTGTGGCCTGGGCCTCGAACCCTGGCTTATCGTCTAATAAGCCTACACACTACCTACTAGACGACGGCGTTGTTAACTTCAGTCCTCTTTAAACCTCTACCTCCCACTTAAACTCTAGTTGATGTATTCACTGCTCTGTATATGTAAAGGACCATTAATGTAGAGCACCTATGAACCTGTATTATTAGCTACACATCATAGATTTTCACATATGTACAGTACGACAGAATCCACAACCATTGACAGAACCAACTTTTTTCACTGCAACGACCATCAATATTCGTTGTTCTTCTACCCTTTTGCTCTCTGTACAGCTAATGTGAGGAAAACATTATCCAGTCATCTCTTTATTCCCGCTATTGCAGTGTTACACATTGTTTCCCGAATTTGCAGTCGTGTGTCTAGAACAACCAACGTGATATCATCCGCTTTGCGCTTCCTGCGCTATCATTGTTAATGTGCCAATAGCGTCGATTGTAGATCTGAGTCTATATTAAGAGTGACGGGTTTGTTACAATGCTTAAAATGTAGCATTAATCACTGCTGGTTCTCTTGCTCTAGAAGCTACCAACATAACCATCAAATGCTTTTGAATATATTTGCAGTCGAAAGAACGCCGAACCAATCTGTTCCAGTAGTATAGGTCAGTTGTGGATCCATGGATCCATGTCAATCCATCCATCCATCTTATATCAATCTTATATCGATTACATTGCAATACACACATACCTTCACAGCCCTCGAAAACATATATACTTCAGGTATGGTACACCACCACCCAAGCTTCTTGTGAAACAAATCAGCGCTCAGCTGAATTGGACTTTGAAGCATTACTCTTTGTGCTGAAGGAATAGCCAGTATATAACCGTTTACCCAAAATAGCAGTATTCCACAGTATATCCGACCAGCATTATTATAATCGATATTAATCCATGATGACAGTATATAGACCGATGTAAAGCCCATCGTTCAATTACCATCGAGAATATATATGTAGGGAATTTGTCTTTAAGACATTGGTTGTTTCATTTCTGGAGCATTCCCCATGCACCTTAGGCTAGATAAAATTGCAAGTTGATCCAATTCGACGCACTAAGGTATTAGCAGCCCCATTGTAATACCGTGGAACCCTAATTAGGCAGAACCGCCAGAATAAAACCAATCTGTATTGCTTAGAAAGCTCATATCAATTATTGGAGATATCAGATTGATCCTCTAAGCTAAATTATCCAATTTTCCAGTTGTAGCAGGTCGTTGACATAAGCAATGTTCTATGCTTTCCTCCTCATTTTCAGCTCCACAGCCGCTACAGTTGCCAGTAGACAAGTAGTATCCCTAAAAGCTATATACGTATCTCTATGAGATAACGTGCGATAATCACGCATATCAGTTGAACCGTACCGCTTCTATTCACACTTAAAAAATCTGTGCGTTTACTGGCAAGACAGGGAATATTTGCCTAGTGGTTCGGCTTTAATTTTTCGCCACCCATCCCGTCGAAATTTGAGTTTACAGGACAGCGCAAGCTTATTCATGTCTTTCACAACTGGTGTAAGTCGTAAGGTAGTGACAACTCTAGTAAGCTGTTTCTGTATCCAAGGCCAATATCATGCGACTGTTCAAGTGCATCTTTAAGAGCAAAAACTTCTGTCTACTAAGCGCTAAAATGATGAAATGAGCAACCTTGACCTACCAAGTTTAAGCTCGTTTGAAAATATTTACCTGTATGCGCATGGGATCCGTATTTGGAGAACTTAACATCTTTTTGTCTATCCGGAATAAAGCTGATCATATGAGACAACGGCTGTAGTATGATACCCCTTCTATTTATGTGTCATTGGCGCACACATTCCTACTCCACTGAGAAGAATTCTTCATTGATATTGAAGAGATTGCAGTTTGGCTTGCGTTGTTCTTAATAACTCTAGGATCGTTAGGGAATATCGCCGCTGTCTCGACTTTCTTTCTGGCCGCTTCACCAGTGTCTCACTGGTGTGGGTCCCCGGGCACAGTAACATTCCGGGAAACCGTAGGACCGACGAGCTCGCCAGAGCTGGTACGCTCCTTCCGCAATCCTCTTCAATTGAATTGAGTATGCCACTTGCTTCGGTCAAGTTGGATATTGCGCGGAAATTCTTTCGGGACACCAACCTATCCTGGGTCAATGAGGAGTCCTGCTCCACCGCTAGACTCACCAGGCACTTGATGGATAGAAGGCGTACCAAGCAATTACTTGGTCTTGGTCGTGACGTCATCTCAATCACAGTGGCCATGCTCACAGGTCATTGCGTTATGGGTAGACACGCGGAAAGAATGAGGCTTCCATTTAACGACTACTGCCGTGGATGCAAATCCGCGGAGGAAGAGAAGACTGTTATCCACTTTCTTTGTCACTGCCCGTCTCTTGCTAGGTGTAGATATAAGTTTTTTGGCTCTCCATTTCTTGTCAGCTTGACGGTGCTATCTTCTATTGATATCAAGGATATAGCTTCGTTCATTAAACTTTCTAGCTGGTTTTCCAGTGTAGGGTAGTCGTGCTTTTAATGTGCAGCCCTTGCGCTGACCAATTTCTTCCTCTTCCCTGATCTTGGTGGAACTTGGTCAATACAGGGACTGCGTTCATCCCAACGGGCCGCTATGCGTGCTCAAGTGAGCTTTGTCATATCAGAGCTACCACTACGACCTAAACCTAACCTAAACCTGTTCTAAAGCGTACTACAACTACAGGTAAAAGTTTTGCAAGATTGGTCAAGAAGATAGAGAAAACACTTCTAATGGACAGTGATCCTTAATATAGATT
This sequence comes from Sarcophaga subvicina, assembly GCA_936449025.2. NCBI lineage: Eukaryota > Metazoa > Arthropoda > Insecta > Diptera > Sarcophagidae > Sarcophaga > Sarcophaga subvicina. Next base: position 31,849,707 of record OW388084.2, read on the forward strand.
AATGGAAAGATCGCTGTTCGTTACTGATTTTTGCTTAGTCCTTGTTTAAGCCGAAAAAAGCTTTGATAAAAAGTTCCATCTTTCCATCTTTGGCCAGTTTCGAATGGAATCAATCAGCAAAGTTGCAACCCAAATAGTGGTCGTTTTGCTTCAGTTCTAGTGCGCGCTGTATTTAATGTGTACATAAGCCAAGATCCTTAAAACAAATATTCCAACAAACCAGAGTTTTTTCTATATTCGCAGCTTACAGTAAGCACCGGTCTATTCTACTGTACTGTACGACATACAGTGGTGGCCTTATAATTAGAAACGACTTAGCAACATGTATGTTTGTTAATTTGTTTTACAGTTTTCACTGTGTAGCTGGGATCAAAGGCTTTGTTTGGAGGACATCTTACATACGTTTTTCCATCAGATTGGGACAAATTAAACTTAGATTCGTCACTCCAGAGAACTCTGTTGCAGAAACATCGTTTCTAATTATAAGGCCACCACTGTATCTAGTCGTCACATCTCATGATGCAACCCAAACAGTAATTGTATGACTTCAGTTCTAATATTTGCTGTATTTTATGTGTACGTAGGCCATGGTTCTTATGTAAAACATTCCAACAAACCAGAGTCTCCCCTATATTCGCAGCTTGTGGTGAGCACTGGCCTACTGGACTACCGAGATGCTCCGTCTTTACATCTCGTAATGCAACGGTTACGCGTTAGAGAATGAAATTCAATTGAAGAGTGCAAAAAATGAGGCCGAAATTTCACTCTTTTCTTTTTGATATTCTGGTGCTCGTATTTCATTTCTCTAGAAATTTATAGTCTTCATTAAATTACCATAAAATTTTACACAGATTTTCTACATTCGTACTTTACAGACTGCATCCATTCTTTTTGTTTAAATTCATAAACAATATTCTGTTTTTATTTAATTTTGTTTTTTAAGTTTTTCTTTTATTTTCTTTATTTTTTTTTACAAATTTTTGTTAATTACCTTGTAATCTTTTAGTTTTAACTTGAAAATTTTCAGCCATAAATTGTGCTGCTGTTTCCTCTGTCAAATCTTGTTGCTGTTGTACCATAACAATGGTTACATGACAGCCAATTCTAATGCGAAAATGCGACCAAGACCTCGACCAGTAACAGTTAGTGCTGCAAAGTAAATACAAAAAAAAAGGAGAACCGCGAAAAATATTTAAAAACAAACAAATTAAATAACTTTAGAGACCAGAAAATAATTTTAAATGAATCATGGTTTTGAATAAGAAATAAAAAACAAAAAATAATATTTTTATAATAAATACAGTTTAGTACGTACATATGTACGTATAATTATTTACCCAATTGGTAGAAGAGAATTATTAAAATGACCAGATACTTAGTATAGTAGAACATCCATAAAGCACCAACAAATCTTCTCTACCTTATAGGATAACAGCAACAGGATTTATTTTACTTTTGACTAGCTGTACCCTGCGCGTGTTGCTGCGCCACCAACTAAAATAAATTTGAAGGAAAGACATTACACAAAAGGTCCAATTAATTTTGAATCTTTTTATTGATTTTGTTTCGCGTTGTCCTGATGATTCAGATGAACGGGCCTGAGTAGTACGCATTCGATCAGTTTCTAATCTCACTTCTCGTTGTTCAAGTGGTTCAAACGAACAGGTCTCAGCGGCATATACTCGAAGATTTTCCAGTCTTTATGCTCGTCTGATTCTGAGTCTCATAATGCTCTTTTCTTCCATGCTTGAGGTGTAGGTCGACCAATTGCTTGTCCTTCATTTTGTATAATTTTCATTGACGCTATCCAACGGAAATTAATCACATCAACCTCCGTCGACACATGCGCAACAACTTTGTTAAAGAATGCACAGTTTACGATTTAATTGATTTTAAGTAATTTTCAGTGTTGCCACCTGCCGGAAATTGGTCATACCAACTTAGAAACCTTCGTCGGCTCATGCGCAATAACTTTTCTGAAAGATCATAACATGATCAAATGCATAGTTTACGATTCTATAAGGTACATACAAACAAACATTCATATTTATATGGGTATGTGGTATTTTTTAAAATAAAAAGTAGCCTATAGTTCCTTCCAGACATACTGGTAGGTACTGTTAAAATTTCAAGAAAATCGGTCCAGCCGTTTAGCCGTCTATAGACTTCAAACAAACCCACAAACAAATAAACACACATTCATTTTTGTATATAAGAAGAAGAAGATACAGCAGTTGTATACGTATATTGTATAATAAATATTCTGATTATACCTCTGTAGCATTCAAAACTGTGTCGATGGACCTTTTTTGCTTGAAGCGTGAGTTTAGTGATAAAGTCTGTGTATTAGACAGGCCATTAGATTTATCAGTTTTTCCGATTACCGTTGTGATTCGCCTTTTAGGCTTAAAGTTACGGGGATATTGTGTAGTAGGACCTCTCGACAGTTTTGTAAGGCCGCAGTCCACAATTCACGAAACGCAATTGGTACAACACCTTTTATGCGAGTGTCCTGCACTTCAGAACAGACGTCAACGGTTTTTGGGTAGCAGAACGTCTGAAGATCTGGTCATGGTACGAACATACAACTAACTGAATTGGTCGGCTTCTTCCGGAGCTCGGGATCATCACGGGGGCTTACCTCACACTAGATGACACAAAGAGGCATATGGGCCAACGAGTGAACTTGCCCGTGAACGGCAAGCTACCTGCTAATCTAATCTAACCCTCTGTTTTTCTCTTACAATATTAACTTTATCTTGAAGTGGTTGCTTTATGAATATAAGAAGGTATTCGCTTTGATTAAAAATTGCAGATGCTGTCGGCACTTGGTAGTTGTGGTACTATCTCTGTTATTATTCTGCGTTGTCGGAAAACAGAGAAAAGTTTTTGGACAGATTGGTCAGGACAGTCTAGCTTTAATAAATTTTGGAATATGAAGTTGCCGAAGTCTAGTAGGTGGTGTGTTCAATTCCTGGCTTAGATATTTCATACAAAACGAAATATGAAAAATTCTTCTTTCGGCGACTTCCTTCCAACTTATGTTCCAAAAAAATCTGTAATTCGGAGTCGACATTAACAGTAGGTCCCACCACTCATGTATAAAATTAACACACACGACATAAGTGGTGTGAGAAGCTATGTAGTAATCCTAGCTGAAAGCATGTAATGACCAATTAAGTATGTATGTAAGTGCCTCTCGTTCATGTTGTCTCGTGCTAATGGACGAAAGTCCTGGGAAACCAGTTAAAGCTTCTTTCCCCAAAACAATTAAAAAAAAAGTTTGAACTAGCACTCTCGAGAGGTGAGAAGCTAGGCTGCAATCCTGGCTAAAGTGTGGTAATAATCAATTTAAGTAAGCAATTAAGAATTGTTGCCTTTGTCCAGTAGGCAGAGTGTTGGCTTATTAGACATGAGGCCTCGGTTCAAGCCCCAGGTCAGATATCTCCAACTCAAAGAATTATGAAAAAATATTTCTTCGGCGACTTTCTTTCAGTAGATTTCTAGCAAAAACTCTGGAAGAAAATAAAATTGCCATGAAAAGTTTCCCATAAATTTATCGTTCGAGTCGGCTTTAAACTGTAGGTCCCGCCACTCATGCATAAAAATTAACGCACACAACATAAGTGGTGAGAGAAACTAGGTCGTAATCCCGACTCAAGGGTGGTAATAATCAGTTTAAATAAGCAAGAAAGAATTGTAGAATGTTCCTTAAGAATAAAGTTTGGTTAGGGCATTCCTATTATGCTTCCAAATGGTGTTCCTGATGATATTGTAGATATTGCGTCTTTAAAACAGTGTCGATTGATATTATGTAGGACTCTATTGTTTTAAACAGTTCTACTGTGAAACATTGTTATCCTGACGGTTTTTTACAGTGTCAGACAGGTAGACAGCAGGGTGGTAACATGGCTTTAGACACGAGTAGGGTTTGGAATATATTCCATTTCTGTGCATCGTACTTAACCGAGCCTTGTCCATGATATGAAAGAGTCTCAGAAATTGACTAGGGAATCGATTAACTTACAGGTGCAGGGGCCTATGTTTTACTTTGCCTTTACATTTCCTTATACTTATAATGCTCGGGTGAAGTGCTTAAAGATCTTTCAATTGGAACGCGAAAAAGGAGTTAAATTTGAGAACTGATCGCTCTTCTCGCTTTCTGGAATGAGATGGGCAATGCTAACTTTGGGTAACATTACTGAGAGTCATTTTGACCATCCAGAGTTTCCACTTAAAGTCATTTCTCTACTACAGTAATTAAATCGACAGGAAACTCTAGTTATTCTTTACGTACTTTATTTAGAAATCAATCTCATTCCCCTTAATTTGCCCGCATAAAATGGAGGGTTTAATTGCCAAAGCCAGTCAAACTTCTTTCGGTTTTAAATTTAGCCGGACTTGAAATATTTTTCTCCTTTCTTTACAATATTTTTTTAATTTTTATTTTTCATTTCTGTCAAGAAATTCTCTTTATTTTTCGAGATGTTTTTAACATAAAAAATTATTAAAAAAAAATAAAAATAAAAAACAAAAACAAAAAAAAGAGAAAATGAAAGAAAGAAAAATGAAATCAAGTCACGTATTTGATTAAACATGGACGCTGCCATGTTAGACAATGAATTGAATTTCCGTTTAAAACACATATTGTTACACATGTTGTTGTTGTTGTTGTTTTTGAGACTGGTCGGACGGACATACAACGTAAATGAACACTTTTTTAATAATGTCTTCTTCTTGTTTTGCAAGTTGCAACAGAAGGAGTCAATTTAACGATTATATTTATAGACGATAAATATATACCGGGAGAAAGAGGGATAGACGGAGAGAGACAGAGAGAGTACTCGTATTGCTTTTATTTTTCTAAAAAGGATACCAAAATACTTACACGTATAACCCAGTGAACATTATTGCTTTTATTCGACACATTTATTAGGAAAAAGACGAGTTTTGTTTTCAAGACACAAAAACAAAACTACACATAAAGCCTATTTAAGACACACATGAAGTCCTAGTTTTGATGAGACTTATTTTTCATAATGCTTTGAGCGTGCTATTATGAACGACAGAAAATGTCATTTAAACGAGCACCCTCTACCTTTCTCTGGTTGCAACATGCTTCAACAATATTTCGGCGATAACTTAACGGATTTTGGTTTCCAAATAATGGAAATGTAAGGGGAATATCCCCATAGACATAGTCTTTGCTGTACCCCACAAAGAAATCCACTGCAGTCATAACGAATGATAATGGTAGTGGACGTGTAATTGCACCTTTTGGAAAGGTCTCATGCATAAAATTCGATGGTGTTGTAGGGCAGCAGACACCGTATTGTTAAAACAGCATTGCTCCCAGTTCATAATCTGCAATTCCAGGCCAAAAAGTGCAAGTTACCGGACAGCCATAGCGCTCTAAATTGATGGTAGCATTTCTTAAAAGATTGTAAAGTGAACCAACACGTACTTACGTACTTAATTCGCCATTAACAACCCGACTAACAGATTACGGCCAGCCTTAACACATCCTTAGCGGCGCCTCTGCTCCTTGTGCGCTTTCGCCAGTTGGTCACACCAGTCGATGACAGAGCTTCCTCGATCTGCTCCTTTCAACGCAAACAAGGTCGTCCTCTTCGCCGACTTCCACAAATCCCTGTATCAAATACCCATCTTGCCGAAGCATTCAACTCCATTGGAACGACATGGCCGAGCCTACGCAGCCGCACGACGTATATGTCGTTGAGTAGCTCATACAGCTCATTGTTGAATCAGATGCGGAAATCATCGCAAACTCGCACTGGACCGAAGATCATACGTAGGATTTTTCTCTCGAATACTCTTAAGGCTGCTGCATCATTGTTTAATAGTGTCCATGCCTCTGCGCCATGAAATAGCACGGGGAGGATGAGCGTCTTGTACCAACCAACAAGTTCTTCGAAATTAGCTTCACCGCTGCAAAAAATTTTTTTTGTAAAATCAGTATTGGAAGCCTATTGCTTTAGCATCCAATCAGTATATCTCTGCCACAATTATCAACAAGATATCTATGGCTTCCACAATCCCCCACAATTCCAGCTACCTAACGGCAATACGAGGCCAAAAAATTTTTCAATTGTTTTGCGTAAAGAAACTTTAACTGGGTACCCAGTACTTTCGTCCATTAGCACAAGACAACATGAACGAGAGGCAAATACATAATTGGTCAGGATTACAACCTAGCTTCTCACACCACACATGTTGTGTGTCTTAATTTTATCCATGAGTGACAGAACCTACAGTTTAACGTCCACCCCGAACGACAAATTTTTGAGAAACTTTTCATGGCAATTTAATTTGCTTTCAGAGGTTTTTTCCAGAAATCTGCTGACGGGAAGTCGCAGAAGAAATGTTTTACATGTTTCGTTTTGCTGAAATGTCTGACCTGGGGTTTGAACCGTGGCCTCGTGTCTCATAAGCTAATACACTACCTAATAGACTACGGCAACTTCATGAGAGGCACTCTAAAGGCAATATACCGAGGATCACGGAACTCCTAGTGATGGCTCTGGTTGTTGTACCGCCTATTTACTTTCAGTTCTTCTCCTCGGATAAATACTTCATAGCACAGTTAATATCCATACTGTCTAGCTATCAAATTGCAAGAAAAGCTTAGCCCTACTCAGTTCAAGCTACCTAATCCTACATCTAAATTCCGATCCATCATTCAAATACTTTCATGCAAAAATGTATTTGAAAGGACCATGTCCCGTCAGCTTAAACCCATGCTAACTTTTAGGTGTTCTTTACGAATGTCACGTTATTGGACCACGCTATTAGACCACGCTATTGGACCACGCTATTAGACCTAAAATGCAATTTTCTTCCGGAATTGCTCCATCACCGTCTTGTCCATTCGGACAACTACACTGACTTGTGTATTCCACTAAGAAGCGATGAGAATGGCCTTCCTTCCCCTTCTCTCCAGCCCACCATAGAAGTGAGTTTCGACCTTCGTATCTATAGAGGGCCTATATGGAATTTGAAATTGGTTTTTAATGAAATTTCATTTCTTTGTTTGCATTTCATTTATTATCGACGACCAGCATTTAAGCGTGAGTGAATGAGTGAGTGATGACGAGGAAAAACTTACTGGCAATGCAACATGGCAGTCAGTCAGTTGCATTCGACGATTTTTTTTTGTTTTTTGCTGCTGCTGTTATTGCTGTTGTTGATGTTGAAAACGACATATTGTTACAACAACACGAAATTGCAATACTGCCCCGCCACCATAAAAAAATACGTAAAAAAGACTGAAAAGAAGAAACAAAACTGAACAGCTCGAGGTTTTCGTGAACAATTTCGTGTTTTTTGATGAAACATATAATCTTCGCACATTTCTATGGAAATTTACAAAACAATGTAATGGGAAGAATTCGTTACTTTTTTCTGATTTTTTTTTGTTCTTCTTTTATTTTTTTGTAATACCCTACACGATATAAGGTAATGCAAGGTGATTAGACACAGATTGCCTTGGTCAGATCGCTTGAGAATGAACTTTCTAAGCAAACTATGTAACAGAATAATTTGAAGAGAAGAATTTATTGTGCGATCATCTGAGTTGGTGTATGAGTTGGCTTATTGGACGTGAGGCCAGGTCAAACATCTCCAACAAAGCGAAAGATGAAAAAATATTTTCTCGGCAATTGCTTTTCAACAGATTTCTGACAAAAACTCTGAGAGTAAATGAAAATGGCCATGTAATCTGTCATTCGGAATCGATCTTAAGCTGTAGGTGTCGCCGTAGTTTAGTAGGTAGTGTGTTGGTTTATTATACGAAGCCCAGGTCAGACATCTCTCTCCAGCCAAACGAAACATAAAAAACATATTTCTTCAGCGACTTCCTCTCAGTAGATTTCTGGCAAAAACTCTCTGAGTGAATAAAATTGCTATGAAAAGTTTTTAAAGAATCTGTCGTTTGGAGACGAATTTGAACTGTAGGTCCCCCACCACTCATTTATAAAATTAATACACACCAGAGGTCAGCAATGAGTATTCAAAACGTTGAGTAGATTCGTATCATACTTATAATTTCTGATACTTATACGCATTCATACTTATTTTAATGTCATACTCATACTACTCATATTCAAAGTTTGAAATACTCATGGTACTCATACTTAACAATACGCAAGATGTTATTGATTTCGACTCTCCATGACTCATCGAACCATTTATGAGTATTATAAGTATTTTTCTAAATTTATGTATGAATCTGAATGAGTAGGCGTATGAATCAAACATATTTCGAATGTTATGAGTTTGATGTCAATGTTGTATTCATACTCATTGCAACTTGTACTTATAAATCAATGTTGTACTGAGTACGAGTGAAACAGAGTAGTTGGATTTCAATACTGTTGACTCACTTATACTCAAAATTTCATGAGTACTTATGAGTAGCGAAAAAGCGATTCATTGCTGATCTCTGATACACACAACATATGTGGTGTGAGAACATAGGTTCCAATCCTGACTAAAGAGTTGTAGTGACTAATTATGTATGTATGTATGGCCTCCATCAAGTATGCCATTGGGTCATCCATTGATCTCTAACAGTTGGTTTAAAGCCTAAAGGCCTAGTGTTTCAAGGTTGTCACAAGACTACAAAGTATTTTCCGCTTTGATTAAAGTTTGTCGCAAGAATACAAAGACTTTCAAGCTTGATAGCAGATGTAAGAGGGGAAGTATACCCCACTCTAATGGTCTCATGAAAGAGAAGCCAAATGCTAATGAAATTATTTGATGGATGCATCGTTATAAAGCTAAACTGAACTGAGAAATAATGTTAAGGGGAAGCAGTTGAAAGTATGAGATCAGACGGCCCTATGTTCCATAAAAGAATGGTGAAAATATTTTTAAAATTGGTTCCAGTTTGACATATCTTAGTAAGAGGAAAGAGTTCACATAATCGGTCATTACAACCCTTCAGTCAGGATTACGATTTAGCTTCTCACACCACCTATATTGTGTGGGTTAATTTTATATACGAGTGGGGAGCGGACCTGTAGTTTAAGGTCGACTTCGAACGACAGATTTTTGTGAAACTTTTTCATGGCAATTGTATTTTCTTTCTCAGGGTTTTATGCCAGAAATCTGCTGAGAAAAAATATATTCTTTTTTTATTTCGTTTTGTTGGAAATATTCGAGCTGGGATTTGAACCGTGTCCTCATGTCTAATATGCCATCTAGTCTACCTACTAGACTAGACGGTGATGAAGATGGAGATGCTTTGCGGAAATCACATGCTTCCATAGGGCATTCTGTATTATACGGTCAGGTCTAAATCTGTTAGTGGCACAGAAGACATGTTCGATTCAACTTGTACACGAGATCGTGCAGATATCGTGTCAGAACAACATTATCTAGCAGTATGTGATGGTTGTAGCATTTTGCGGCTGTCGTTGTCATATGCAAAAATAAGAAGAATTTTTTTTGTTTCTCCTGAATTCGGTTTTCTTTTCGAAGGTAAAATAAGTGAATGGATGGATAAAAATATTTAAATGTTACATGAACATACAACAACAACAATAGCAACAATAACAAAATTGATGGATTCGTGAAAAGAAAAACAACAAAAACTCGCGTTGATTTGTTACGTGTTTGAAAATGGCAGTTTTACCACAAGTTGCCACAAGTGAAAATAAAAAAAAGAAATACTCCTAGTCGTGTACACACACTCAGTACGCTACTAAACATTAGTAGACGACTAGGAAACACCTTAAAACCCCCAAACGGCAGGTAATCTCATGAAAATTGATGTTTTCGTTTGGTGGCTGGAAAACTCGAAAATCGAAATTTCGTACGCCATACATATTTATTGTATTTTGTGTTATCAAAACTACAAATTTTTTAAATGATACGTACAACGTTTGTGGCCACTTCCACTTTCCAATCGAAAAACAAAAAATGAAAAATAAAAAAACGGTTTTAAAATTGTATAGACTTTGTGAGCCAAGTGAGCCCAAAACATTCACTTGCTTTTAAGTGAAATGTTTTTTACGAATTCTTTTTTTTCTCTTTTGGTTTTGTTGCCTGATATGAAAGCTTAGGTAATTGTTGGTGTATGTACAACATGTTGTATGCAAATATGCAATTAGTTGTCTCAATTGTTGCTGGATTACTATTTTCTTTCTATTTTTTGTTTGTTTTTGTTGCTTTTATTGTTGCACTAATATCACTATTGCCACATGGAATTTAACATGACATTGTTGTTTGTTGAAAGAAAATTCATCAGAGACGTAAAATATTGTTACGTTTTTACCTTTTAAAAACGTTTAAAATATATGCTCGTAGATTGCAAATAAAAGAAAAATACATTTGTGTTTAGTTTTAATTAAAATTCTTTATTCGCACAATTCTGTGAGCAACTGTTCACAACTTGATGTAACAACAACAATTGTTTTTCTTTATTATTCCTCTTTTTATACCCTTTGCATAAACAATAACAATTACTAGACAATTGTTCGACAGATCTTTGTAACGGAGATCTTCAAACCATGATTACTCTCTTCAAACGCAACGCGTCTTCACACAAGGTTAGGTTAGGTTAGGCCGGAGTGGTAGCTCTGTTATCACAAAGCTCACGCATAGCGGCCCGTTGTGATGCCACGGGTGAACGCAGTCCCTGTACTAACCTTCACACAAGACTGACCGAACTTTTACTAATTCAGTTGGCTGCTTTGCCTTGCCTTGTATATGGCAACGTAAACAGTCTGATGAATGTTCTCGAAGGCGAAAGTTCGTGGCTTCATCTTCTCGAGATCTCTAGAAATGTAAACATTGTTGTTTCATTATTGTTTTTGTATATTTTTTTACATTTATTCTTGTAGTATTTGTTGTTGTATTTTTGTTTACTTGTTTACCATTTTTTATGCTGGTGTTTGTTGGAATATTTTTGTTTACATGTTTACCATTTTTTATGCTGGTGTTTGTTGGTATATTTTTGTTTACTTGTTTATCAGTCTTTATGCTGGTGTTTGTTGTTATATTATGCAGTGCGATAATTTGTAAACAAGTTCATTGTTTGTGTTTTTGTAACTTTTGTATATAATTTAAAACGATTTAGAATCTAGATGTTTCCATATTCGTAACAATATATTTGTTTTCTTCGATTACAAGGAAAAACTCTTTTGCCTGCTCTTTCTCCAAAAACCCATTAAGTTCTGTGCACAGACGTAATATAAGTTACCACTAAACTTAAGAAGTAATTAAATCGCCCTCGTAAGTTGATGTTAATAAAACGCTAATGTGTGGTGGAGTAGCCAATAACTTTTCTTTGGAAGACCCTCTATGTCTGCATACATTTTTAATCTTATGTCGAAGTTGTAGAAGAACCTGGGCTTCTTCTCTGCTGATAATTTCACTGATCTCCCAAAGGTTAATGGCCATTGGAAGGCTAAATCGTTTCATCAAAATGGCTTTCTCAAAAAAATGTGTCGTTCGCAATCGTGTGTGAATCTTTTAATAGCATGATCATATGTATGTATACTGTGTGATCTGTTAAACCCATAACATAAATACCAGATCTTACATATGTTTACTACGTACTCTGTTAAGTTCATAACATTAATCTGTTCATATTAATATTGAAACTCTTATCGAATTCATCTTCACGCACACATATAGAATTCTGTTGAAGTGTTACGATCAACCAGTTACAATCGTTTGTGTACTTAATTAGGACAAATCGTTCATTCAAACAAATAACAAAGTCGCCTAATCAAATTCAAATGTAATTCTCATTTAGTTCATTGCTATGTAAGCAGAAGTAAATTATATTGTATTTGGAGGGTGGGGAGGTGGCGGCAACCTGAAACTTACCCGAATACAAAAAAACTTACTAACTGGGCTCTATTTTAGGGTTCCTTTGAACTAGAAATTGCTTCAGCGACTTCCTTTCAGCAGAGAGGAGAGAAAAAATCTTGTTGTTCCCAGTCGTCTTTACACTGCAGGCCAGACTATTCATGGACAAATTTAACACACACTGTTTGGTATTGAGAAGTTAGATTGTTATCTTGTCTAAAGGGTTGTAATTAACAATTAAGGAGGGAAACAGGGACAAATTGATGTTGAGTTAGCCTTATTATGTCCTTATTAAGAGGAGTACACCGACTTCCTCTTAGCAGATCTCTGGGAAAAAAATCTAAGAGCAAATAAAAAATTCCCAAAAATCTGTTGTTCGGAATAGACTTTAAACTGCAAGCCCCTCCACTCATATAAAAAAATTAACACAAACAACATAAGAGGTGTGAAAAGCTAGGTCCTAATACTGATTGAAGGGTTGTAGTGACTAATTAAGTATGTATGTAAATGGCTTCATTAAAAGCACCAAATGATTCCAATGTTAGAAAAAATTAAAGATTTTGGTACCACAAAAGACCTCTTTGATCGACAGTCAATTGGTGAGGTTTAGATTTGGTTCACAGAGTGAATTGAGCACGTCTTCTGAACTTAACTGTACAGAATCTTGTAATAAATCTTAAAAGGCAACGCAGCACTTCAGCAACTCACATGACCGAAATGTATTTAACGAAGCAAATCCAATGCCGAAAATTAAATTTTATCATCCTTATCACGAGGATAACATTGCAGTGTAGGCCTCATGACTGAAAAAGTTAAAATCGATCAAAAAAACACCCGAGTTGTGTAAATTGGCAGGATGCTATGTAGTCGCCGTAGTCTAGTAGGTAGTATGTTGGCTTATTAGACCTGAGGCCACGATTCAAACCCCAGGTCAGACATTTCCAGTGTATATTTCGCACAATTTCTGAAAGCAAATAAAATTGCCAGGAAAAAGTTTCTCAAAAAATCTATCGTTCGGAGTCGACTTTAAACTGCAGGTCCCCTCGCCACTCATGTATAAAATGAACACACACATAACATCAGTGGTGTGAGGAGCTAGGTCGTAATCCTAACTGAAGAGTTGTAATGAACAATTATATATGTATGCATGTAAGAAAAAATACAGTGTCAGTGGTATATCTACGTGTCCTATCGAATTTAGGCCATCTGAGTGTGGCAATAAGTATTTTTACCTAATGGGCAGCAAGTTCGTGAAGTACACAATTAGCCGGGATATTCATGTAACCTGGAATATGTATGTAATCTTCCTATATATATAAATGAATGTGTCTTTATTTGTTTGTGGGTTTGTTTGTTTGTTTGAAGCCTATAGACGGCTAAACGGCTGGACCGATTTTCTTGAAATTTTAACAGCACCTTCCTGCATGTCTGAAAGGAAATATAGGCTACTTTTTATTTTAAAATTTCAAGTAGGCGAGGTGCCACGCCCACATACCCATATAAAAATGAATGTTTGTTTGTATGTACCTTATAGAATCGTAAACTGTGGATTTGATCATGATATGATCTTTAGTAAAGTTGTTGCGCATGAGCCGGGGAAGGTTTCTAAGTTGGTATGACCAATTTCCGACAGGTGGCGCCACTGAATTAAATCGTAAATTGTGCATTCTTTAACAAAGTTGTTGCGCATGAGTCGACGGAGGTTAGTGCGATTAATTTCCGATGGATGACGTCACTGAAAATTATTCAAAATGAATGACAAGCAATTGGTCGACCTACATCTCATGCACGGAAGAAAAGAGCATTACGAGACTCAAAATCAGACGAGAATTAATTAATTAAATAATTAATTAATATGCCTCTGAGACCCGTTCGCTTGAACCACTTGAACAACGAGAAATGAGATTAGAAACTGATCGAATGCGTACTACTCAGGCCCGTTCATCTGAATCATCAGGACAACGGGAAACCAAAATCAATAAAATGATTCAAAACTAATTGGACATCTGTGGAATGTCTTTCCTCCAAATTTATTTTAGTTAGCGGCGCAGCAACACGCGCAGTGTACAGCTAGTATTAACATAAATCTACCCTAAGGGTGTATCAAGGCAGATTCAAAAGAGTTTGAGAGTAGTTACCCATCTTTTGATAGGGCATTGTAAACTTAATTTTTGCAAACTATGGTTGGCTCTAAGCCTAGGGTGACCACACTGAGATGAACAGAATGGACAACTAGAACACATACTTGGAACCTGTGTGATGTTAATGCAACTCTGCAAGAAATACATGGAGACTTAGCAGATACTTGTAAGAGATTTTTTCCATTCTGACACTAGACTGCAATCTGAGATTTGTTACTGAGATTTGAGGGAGGCCTAACTATATTACATTAAAGGCTGTATGTCGTACCCGGCTAAGATTAATTTGAAAATTACTTTTTCACTCACCTAATGATTAAAAGTGTATCAAAAAATATTTCCTTAAACTTCTTTTTCTTAATGGCAGACATTATTATGGCCAAAAGAGGATATTTTTCTTGTTTAATAACTACACACGGTTTAAAATATAATTTTGTGCGCAAGAACCGAAAATCCATTCTGATATTTTTCCTTTTCAAAGGTGAACTTAATAAAACCGTTAAATAAAACACTTCGTAAATATACTTAAAAAAAAGAGGCAAAAACTTTGGAAACCAAAAAAACGAAAACAGCCGGCAAAAGTTTTAAGCAGCAGACAGGCAAGGAGGCAACATTTTGTTTTTATCAGTGAATTAAAATCAGTGTTCGTTTCGTTTCATTTTTCGAAATGGCCAAAAAGCCTTCAAGTACAATATTATACTGAAGGCAACAAAAACAAAAAAAACATTTGTTTTAGGAACTCAATATCAAAAAAAGAAACAACCCCCCAATGGCCAGTCGAAAAAAACCCAAGCACAAGAAAATAAAAAAATAACAACAACAATAACAATAACAATATTAAATATATTTATTATTATTTTTATATACAAAGCGATTTAATTTTTTCATTTTTTTTCCGGCTCAAATTCGTTATGGCATATCAATGGGGAGCTAGCTAGCATTTGGGGAGATTGAAAGAATTTTTGCGCATGATTTTTTTCGTTTGTACTGCCATCATGGTAACACACCACGCCAATGCACCAATACACCAAAAATGTATTGGAGGAGTGCTTGTGCCTATGTCTGGTTGTTTCGTGTGTGTGTGTATGTGTGCGAAAACTAACCTTTTATGGATTTTAGTCATGCGAATACAATTTTTTTTCTTTCTTTTCTTTTTTAATACATAAAATACTCGTATACAAATATACATATATAGACAGCCTTTATATGTACATATGTATGTATGTATGTATGTACATATGTATGTATTGAAACGCAATGTATTCCATATTTAATATTCCAAGTTTTTTGCAATAAAAAAAACCTTTTTTTTTTCTTTCGGGGTGTTGGCAAAAATAAAGTTTTATGAACGATATTGATATACCATAATGGCATCCATCATATTCAGGCAACAGAAACTTAAAATTAAAAAGGGTGACCATCATACAACAGAGTATGAGAATGCGAGCAGTATAGTTTTAAGTTTTGTGAAGTATAAGCATCGAGATTTTTTATTCCAAATAATATGTGGGCCACTAAGTCTCCGTAGTCTAGTAGGTAGTGTGCTGGCTTATTAGACGTAAAGCCAGGGTTCGAACCCCAGGCCAGACATCAAACAAAATACAAAAAGTATTTCTTCGGTGACTTCTTCTCAACAGATTTCTGGCATAAACTCTGAGAGTAAATAAAATTCCGATGATAAGTTTCTCAAAAATCTGTCGTTCGGAGTCGATTTTAAACTGTAGGGCCCACCACTCGTGTATAAAATTAACACACACAACATAAGTGTGCGGAACTAGGTCGTAATCCTGACTGAAGGGTTGTAATGACGAATTATGTATGTTATGTAATGGGTTCGCCATCTAATGGTTTAAATTTTAACGATCGATTATATCTATACATATATATATATATATATATATATATAATGAATCGATTTACGCTGGAGCAACATTGTGATTTATTGGGCCAAAGAGAAACTGCAAGATGATGTCGATTTTGCCAAAAAAAAAAAAATCATCTTTTCGAATGAAGCTCATTTTCATCTTGATGGCTACATTAATAAGCAAAATTACCGTATTTGGGGCTCAGAAAACCCACACAAGGTCTTAAGAAGCCAATGCACCCATTACGAGAGACTATTTGGTGTGGTTTGTGGAACGTGGACATCATTGGCCCACATTTTTTTGAAAGTGAGGACGGTGCAGTCATTTCGGTCAATGGAGACACCTATCGCACCATTATAATCGATTTTTTTGTAGCCGGTCTTCATAGTATTATTGCGAACGATGTTTGGTTTCGACATGATGGTGTAACTTGCCACACATCTCATGCCACAATGTATTTATTGCGGCAATCGTTTGATGGCCGTTTAATTAGTTAAAATGGTGTTGTCAATTGACCGCCAAGAAGCTGCGATTTGACGCCATTTGACTATTTTCTGTAGGACGCCGACAAACCAGAAACAATTGAGCATTTAAAGACCAATATTCATGATTCCGTTGACGAGATACGAGTGCATACACTCGAAAACGTACACCAAAATTGGTCCGATCGAATGAGGTACTGTGAGGCCAGCCGCGTCAGCCATATGAATGAAATAATATTCTATTTCGAACCGGAACAATTGCACTTCACAAGAAAGGAAATAAATTTGGCAAGATTTCAAACCGTTTTTGTTTTATTGCATTTTTAAATTTAAACTTTTAAATGGCCCACCCTATAGAATGTATTCCTCTGTCTTCCAGTGATAGTATAACTGGAATTCTTAAGCGAAAAATTTTAATAAAAATTTCAGTTTGTCGTAGTCGCCATAGGCATATTAGAGGTTAGACCATGGTTCAAACCTCAGGTCAGACATCTTCAACTAACGAAATATGGAAAATATTACTTCAGCAACTTCAGATTTTTGACAAAAACTCTCTGAGAGTGAATCAAATTGTCAGGAAAAAGATTCTTAGAAAGAATCTGTAGTTCGGAGTCGACTTTAAACTGTACGTCCCGCCACTAATGTGTAAAATTAACACACACAGCATAAGTGGTATGGGATGCTAGGTTGTAATCCTGTCTGAAAAGTTGTAATGACCAATTGTGTATGTATGCATGTTTCTATTTTACAATTGTTGTTGTTCATAGTAATTTCACTTTAAATCAGTCATAAGGGTGTTTCAAACTTAGAATTTTAATAATTTTCGCCAAGGTAGAAAACTTGTGTTTCCATAGAAGCTCGTGTCTCCAATCTCAAGAAATCGTATACTCTTCGAGCACAATGTAGTGTTTTTCACTGGCTGTTAAGGCTACAAAGCTAATCACCAAGATATGTGATCTTTGGTATGAAAGCTACCACTCCAACCTACCTACCTACCTCGTTATGAGATGATATTCCCGTTCAAAATTTTATCACACCTCGACAATATCTGATATTCTCATGCAAAATATTCAATGTGACACTAGCAATGTTTCACGTAGCGCCGTCCTATTGAACCTACATGGCGTTGATGTCCTGTCATCTAATGCAAGCCAAAAGAAGTTGATAATTAACGATCTACAGTACTCGCGGTTGACAGTAATTCGCTGGCCAATGACCTTCTACAAAAAAATATGGACAGATGGCGCTGCCAAATAGTGACTTGCATTAATGCATTGGAACCTTTTGGTTCTCTTGGATTGAACCATTTACTTAGAAGAAGATAATTTTTCGCTGAAGATAATCTTTCGATGAAAACTAGGGCCTGTTGTCAATTGCTCAGCGATAGCCGTTGTGGTCTGTGGTCGCCCATGATGATTTGGTTAAAAAGACTGAATAAATAACGACCAATCTGTCGTTTGAAGTAGCCATAGTTTAACAGATAGTGTGTTGACTTATTAGACGTAAGGTCATGGTTCAAATCCCAAGTCAGATTTCTCCAACTAAACGAAACATAATCAAATTTTTCTTCGGCGACTTCCATTCAGCAGATTTCTGGCAAAAAATCTCAGAGTAAATAAAATTGCCATGAAAAAGTTTCTCAAAAAACTGCCGTTCGGAATCGGCATTAAACTGTAGGTCGCGCTTCTCATGTATAAAATTAAGACACACAACATAAGTGGTGTGAGAAACTAGGTCGTAATATATAATCAACGACCTACAGTGCTCGCCGTTGACAGTGATGGGCTGGCCTACGGTTTTCTGAAATCCACACCAAACAGTGACTTACATTGATGCATTGGACGTCTTCGGATCTCTTAAATTGGCATTGTCCGAAAATTTTTTTATGCAGCTTGGATTCATGCATTGGAACCTTTTGTTTCTCTTGGATTGAACCATTTAATCAGTAATGGGCCTCAACGCTGAAGATAATCTTTCGATGAAAACTAGGGCCTGTTGTCAACTGCTGACCCACATCCGTCGTGGTCTGTGGTCGCCCGTGATGATTTGGTTAAAAAGACTGAATAAATAACGACCAATCTGTCGTTCGAAGTAGCCATAGTTTAACAGATAGCGCGTTGACTTATTAAACGTGAGGCCATGGTTCAAACCCTACCTGAGACATCTTCAATAAAACGAAATGTGAACCAAAATATTTCCTGACGACTTCAGGTCGGAGTGGCAGCTCTGATATCACAAAGCTCACTTGAGCACTCACAGCGTTGTGATGCCACGCGTGTCTTCACGACTTACTCTCAGCAGATTTCTTCAAAAACTCTGAGAGTAAATATAAATTGCCATGAAAAAGTTTCTCAAAAGTCTGTCTTTCGGAGACGACTTTAAACTGCAGGTCCCCTTGCCACTCATGTATAAAATTAACACACACAACATAAGTGGTGTGAGAATCTGGGAAGTAATCCTGATTGAAGGATTGTAATGACCATTTGTGTCTGTAAGTATGTAATCTGTCGTTTGAAAAGGGAGTTTTAAAGTTAGGTCCCGACGCTCCTAAATAAAATTAACATACATAGTGTGGGTGGTGTGTGGCTGCTATGTTGTCAACCAAACCAAACCAAAAGGGTTGCAATGAGCAATGAAGTCATTAAGTAAGTAATTTGGTAGACGTAAACTCAGCCACAAAAGTATGCATACGGTTAACAAATTTCAGAAATTTTTTAACCAATCCGTTTTCGTTGAAAATCTTTATAATTGTCTGACATCTTTCTTCGATTTTAAGACGGTCTTTTGCATTGGTTCAGAAATTTGTGAAATTTGCAAATCGGATGTATACTTTTGTGGGCCTGTGCAGGGCCACAATTCAGTTCAATTTCAGAAATTTTTTAACCAATGCAAAAGACCATCTTAAAGTCGAAGAAAGATGTCAGACATTTATAAAGATTTTCAACGAAAACGGATTGGTAAAAAAATTTCTGAAATTTGTTAACCGTATATATACTTTAGTAACTGTGTGTATCTTCAACAAGATGGCCGATATTAACTGTCAAAGTTCGAAGTCTCTATATGATCTGATGCCGAAAAGCATTCACCTGCTTAACTGGAAAAACTTGACTCATTCAAATGAAACAAAGCAAAGCATGTTATAAATGGATGGAGGATATGCTTTGTGGCAGTCTTCTGTTCCTTAACTTCATTCCTTTAAGGGAATAAAGGAATTGAAATGACTTCCATAGCATTTATGAAAATATATTCATCTATTATTGTAGCATCCAGCCATTGGCATCAGTTTACTCTTGAATCAGATAAAAAATAATGCCATCACAGATAATTTCTATTTACACAAAGAAAAAAAATTAAAAAATCGTTTAAATATTGAAAAGATTATAAAAACATCCGTCAATTCTGTCTGCTGTCACTTCCCATTTACATTAGACAAGTTAAGTTAAGCTGATGAAAGCGGTCTCTTTAAGATGGCCATAATTTTAACGGCCATTGTAAAACATCTAAACGGACAAGATGCGAACGAAACAAACAACAATGTAAACCGTAATCATTGATTAGATCTGTTAACATGACAGAAAAATTAAGAAAAAAAGAAAAAGAAAAATTGTGATGAGCTGAGGCCATATACACTTCCGCTTCTAATTTCCATTAGAAACGTCGTTACAGTATGCAAATGCATTGGCAGTGGCATCGTATGTCTGTATTTGCATTAACATGATTGATAATGATAATTTCATAATTGAATGCAATTAAAGAATTGGCCAAAGAAAAAACACAAACAGAAACACAAACACAAACTGTTTAACAATGTTTTCATTGGAATTCATGGCGTTGGTTGTGTGTGAGTGAGTAGTGCAGGCCTTTTAAACGCGTGCTCATTGTGTTGTTGAGAGGGCTATACCGCCTGTTCTTTCTCTGTTTTTCAATTGTTTTATTAAATCTGTTGGTAATAGAGAGACAATTACACAAATTGCTAGTAAAACTGTTACCTTTACTAAGCGATAATGAAGTGAGGCGCAACAGAAACTGTGAATGCTATTTATCATAACATCATACACTTAAAGAAAAACACTTGTTGTTTAAGAGAGGAAGAAGGCATCCATCCATCGATAAGGTGTAGATGACCAAAAATCTTACTTCTTAGGTCAGCCTGATGTTCAACCTCTATGCTATAGGATGGGCCACTTAAAAGTTTGCAATTAAAAAAGCAATAAAACAAATATGGTTTGAAATTTTGGCAATTTTTGTTTTGTTTTGAAGTACAATTGTTTCGGTTAGAAATGGAATATTTTTTCATTCATATGGCTGCCGCAGCTAGCCTTACGGCAACTCATTCGATCGGACGAATTTTCGTGCACTTTTTCCAGTGTATGCAGTCGCATCTCGGCATTGGCATCACGAATGTTGGCCTTCAAATGCTCAATTGTCTCTGGTTTGCCGGCATAACACTTTTATTTACTTGCGCCCCTTAGAAAATAGTTCAACGGTGCCAAATCGTAGCTTCGTGGCGGCTAATTGACATTACCATTTCAGCTAATTAAACGGCCATCAAAAGTGTAACAAGTTGCACCATCGTGTTGAAACCAAACATCGTTCACATCAGTGCCATGAAGAGCGGGTACAAAACAATCGGTTATCATCAATCAATGGTTGCACCGTCCTCGTTCTCAAAGAAATATGTACCAACGACGCCTCCGCTCTACAACAGCCGCAACAAACAGTCACTCGTTATGGGTGCACTGGCTTCTGTAGGAGCACGTGTGGGTTTTCTGAGCCCCAAATACGGCAATTTTGCTTTTCAACGTATCCACCACGTTGAAAACTATCTTCATTCGAAGAGATGAGTTTTTGTTTTTGGCAAAATCGACATCGGCGGGCAGATTCTCGTTGGCCCAATAAATCCCAACGTTGCTTAAGCGTAAATCGATTCATTACGTTCAGTGGAGTGACTGAATTTTGTGACAGAATAGAATGCCAAAAGTATTGCCAGATTCGAAATAACCAATGATTCAAATTTAAACCGATAGATGGTCCTCCCTATATTTGATAAGCACCCAACTGTTTTTCTCTGAACTGTATTAACACCACACAGTTACCAAGAAAGCGTTCTGGTAATTCGGTTTCCTCAACACAGAATCTACATATTGGCCGCAAAGCAATTCCTATTCCGTACCAATGTTCCTTGAGTCTGTAATGTGTGATCAGAATGATGGTATTTGTCCGTAGGCTGTCTGTGAGTAGTCAATTGCAAGACTTCAATATTTTCCAGTATGTCAGCAACATCAGTTGACGTTGCCTTGAACCCCCCCCCTTTGACTTGAGAAGAGTATCCGCTTCTTTCCAACTTTCCTTTCGCCGGGTATAACTTTCCAAAAGGAGCAATGTTTGGTTTCTACTGCGTGCAATGAATAATTCAATGTCTTTAAAATATAAAAATGTATGCCATGTACCTGTGTCTAACTACCCTCGTATTGTGGCATGAGATGTGTGAAGCCAAACATCGTTCACATCAATACCATGAGGAGCGAGTACATAAAAATTGGTTATAATGGTGCGATAGGTGTCTCCATTGAATATTGTAGTGGTTGCGCCGTCTTCATTTTCAAAGAAATATGGGCCAAGAATGCCTTCGCTCTACAAGTCGCACCAAACAGTCACTCGTAATGGGTGCATTGGCTTGTATAAGACCACGTGTGGATTTTCTGAGCTCCAAATACAGCAATTTTGCTTATCAAAGTACCCATCAAGATGAAAATGAGATTCACGCGAAAAGATGAGTTTTTTCTTAACAAAATCGACATCAGCTTGCAGTTTCTCGTTGAGCCAATAAATCTCAACGTTGCTCAATCTTAAATCGATTCATTACGTTCAGTGGAGATAACGGTACTGAAATTTGTGACAGATGTAACAGATGTAATGGTTCAAATTTATACCGACAGATGGGCCACCCGCCATCTAGCCTCTTATGCTAGCGTTCGAATTTCATCTTCTTAGATTTTCCATTTAAACTGAAACAACAGTAGCAAACAACATGCTACCTGATATCGAGGCACTATATGAGTTGGTTCTCTGCAGATTATAACGTCCTATTCCGGTTACTTAAAGCATGAATTATTCCAAGTCATAATTGATCAACGGGAAGTACGGAAAATCTAAAATTGTAATGAAACACCTTTAAAGGGGAACGTTTTCTATAGCGTGTTTTTTATAGAGGTATAGAACTTTAAGTTGCAATAAAACAACGATGGATTATTCGATTGACATGAATTTCATTTATCCGAAAGATAATCTTGTGGCATTACATTTTAAATATGATTTCTGGCATATGACCGCTACGGCTGGCGCGGATGTAGTCCAATCTGGACATCCAATTTTCGATGACTTTTTCCAACATTTGTGGCCGTATATCGGCAATAATACGGCGAATGTTGTCTTCCAAATGGTCAAGCGTTTGTGGCTTTACCGCATAGACCAATGACTTTACATAGCTCCACAGAAAGTAGTCTAGCGGTGTTAAATCACAAGATCTTGGAGGCCAATTCACAGGTCCAAAACGTGAAATTAGGCGGTCACCAAACGTGTCTTTCAATAAATCTATTGTGGCACGAGCTGTGTGACATGTTGCGTCGTCTTGTTGAAACCACATCTCCTGGACATCATGGTTATTCAATTCAGGAATGAAAAAGTTAATAATCACCATTGACTGTAACGTTCTGGCCACCACCAGCCCATAAAGCGCACCAAACAGTCAGTTTTTCTGGATGTAACGGTGTTTCCACATACACTTGAGGATTACCTTCACTCCAAATGTGGCAGTTTTGTTTGTTGACGTAGCCATTCAACCAGAAGTGCGCTTCATCGCTAAACAAAATTCGCTTATGAAAATCGAGAACAACGGTAATCTCGTTTTGGGCCCATTCGACGAATCTACGCCTTACTTGATGATCGTTTGGCTTCAAATCTTGCACGAGTTGGATTTTGTAAGCACGCAAACCAAGATCCTTCCGCAAAATCTTCCATAAAGTGGATGGACACAGACACCAATTCCTGTGCTCGATGGCGGATGGACTCATTCGGGTCTTCCTCAATGTTACGCTCTACAGCAGCAATAGCTTCTTCTGTACGCACCGTACAGCATCTCTGGGGATGCGAGTTATCAATAAGAGTAAACGTGGTGCGAAAACGTTCCATGGTTAATCGAATTAACTGCTTTGATGGACGATTTTGTCGACGATAAAATGGACGTAGTGCGCCATTATTTTCGAAATAAAATTGCACTATTTGCAAGCGTTGTTCAGGCGTGAGTCTATTCATGATGAATTGCCAAAACAAACTGAGAATAAATCACTTGACAGCTGTTAAATCGGTCGCCATCTTGAAAAGTAATGCCAACTTAAATTTCTATACCTCTATAAAAAAACACCCTTTATAAATATTAAAGTCTCCTCTTTGTGTAACACCCCTAAAGGCAAGATTCTAAGCTTGTGCTCATAAAACATAAAAATCATCTCCTAAGTTTACAAAATATTTTTCTCAGTGTATCTTACAAATTTAATACATACTGCCCAAGCTAAAGATATTTATTTTTCCAAAGTAAATTCCTGTAACTGTAGGTTCCTATTTCCGTTTTCGTTCCTTTGACAGAAGCAAATGGCAAGTGAAATGATCTTCAATTAAATGCCATTTGGATGACAGTTAAATTCCAGATTTCATCTTTAATATGAGAGAAATGGAGAAATCCAAACCAATAAAAGCAATAAAAATGCTTTGCATCTCATTATTAAGAATACAATAATTTAGCAATCAACGTACAATACGATTGAATTGTTTTTTTTAATACTTGTGAACACGTTAATCATTATCACTGCGGATATAAACAGTTTTCATTGGCATCCATTTAACATCTGATTAATCGTGGTGCATAAGAGAAATTAATTTAATTGATCTCTGTATACCGCTAAAGTGACAAATTGTAATCGATTAACCACAAGAAGAGAAATGTCATGTTTCATTAAATACTGTTTATGTAACTGATTTAAATAAATGATACATTAAATCAATTAATATATTAATTGATGCAACAAAATGTCATTCATTAGTCATCAAAACAGTTATCAACCATTTGAAGAAAGCTAAGTACACAAAAAAGAAGCTGAAATTATTTCAAAGCAAATGCAATGGAGATCTGTAATTCGAGGAATAAGATATTTTGTGCAAATCAGAAGAACATTTTGATCAAACTCTCAAAAGTTGATATTTAACTCAAGCATATGAAGTAATTCTAGATGGTGACAGTCATCGAAACTCCAACATTTCAAGATCTTACAAAGATAATGCTATAAGTAAAGGCAAATATTTCCACAGGAATGGGTAGAGTTCTAGGCGAACCTATACTCAAATGAGTCCATGAACATCGTACATTTCGTCAATTTTATAATGTTCGCAATCGTCCTTCTAAACGGAAAATTCGAATAACAATGAATTTTTGCTCGTAGTCACCGTAGTCTAGTAGGTAGTGTGTTGACTTATCAGACGTGAGGCCAGGGTTCAAACCACAGGCATCAGACATCTCCAGCAAAACGAAAATATGAAAAAATATTTCTTCGGGGATTTCCTCTCAGCAGATTTCTGATAAAAATTTTAATAGGTAGGTATGTAGGTAGAAGTGACTATCCCCTCGATGGAGTCATGAGCGGACACACTTAGGTCGCACTCAGGGCCCATTGTGATACCACAGTTTCACATTCTGCCCTATTCCAGTAACCACTCGAAGCTTTCGATGAAGCAACTCAGACTGCCAATATCCATGCATGACAGTTCATCTAGGTCCTCCATGTAGTAGGCACCAAGGTGTCTCTTTCTCCTCTGACCAAGTGCCGGGCATGTGCACAGTAGGTGAAGAATAGTTTCATCCTCCTTCTCATCTCCACAGCTTCTGCAGAAATCATTCGCGAGGTGTCCAATACCAATACGCCTCGCATGCGTTCCTATAATACAATGCCCCGAAATAACCCCAATAACAGGCTCAGGCCTGCTTCTTTGGAGTTTAAGCAGAGTCGCCGTGTGCCTCCTATCCAGCCTTGGCCAGATTTTTTGTGCCGTTCTGCACTTAACCTTAACTTTTTTAAAGCGCTTCCTATCTTTAAATTCAGACAAGAGAAAGGTGGTGCGCAGTCTAACTGGATTTCTAACGGTACACTGCGCCATTGGCAATTTCGCTAACAGGCTCGTTTTGCCCCACTAGGCTTACTACAGAAGTCATCAAGTAGAGGAAAGAGAATCATTGCAACACTTTTTATACGAGTGCCCTCCACTTTAAAACAGATGCCATCGGTTTTTGGGTATCAGAACGTTTAAAGATCTGGGCATGGTAGCGAACATGCTGCTAAGGCAACTGTCCGGTTTCACTCGAAATTTAGAGTTGTTCAGCCTACCACTAACGGGTCATAAAAAGGGAGCTTCACTCAAACTGGGTAACACAGAGGGCCATATGGCAACCTAGTGAACTTGCCTGTGAACGGCATGCCATCCGCTATCCTTACCTAACATATCTTTCACTTCAAAGAAAACCTGTTTTGACATTTCATTGTGAATAGACATTCACTACACATTTTCTTTGTCAAACTTATCGTGTTTTTCGTATAAACTTCAAGTGCCGGAATCGTGTGTTCGACTCCCACAAGAGACTCTGAGTGTTTGTAATTATTTGTCTGACATTATACTGATTACGTACGAAAGAAAACGAAAGTGAGAATTATTACTAAAAAGGCAATTCTCAAAGAAAAAGTGACGAAGCTAATGCACTGATCTTTAAAAAAAAAAGTCGAACAATACCCCCACTTTCCTTTCTCCTTATAAACTATCTTTCCTGTATTCCAACGCAATGCATTGCATGAATAGGGGCCATCCCATGAGTGTTGGTCTAAAAAAACAAATTTTATTGGAAGCGCAATCGTCTTTCTGAACGAATAATTTGAATAACAATGAACTTTTATTCATAATCCCGTCCAGTGGGCGTTGAAGAAGCTGTAGCAGCTGTATATGGAAGCATTAAAGAAGATCCAAATCAATCCATTCCTAGCCGTTTTCAGCAACTGCAATTGTTTCCTTCAACTTTAGGAAATATTTTCCGATAAAGATTCAACTTCTTCAGGGAATTCAAGCCAAGCGACTAATTGGGCGAATGGACTGAAGCACACATTTTTATTAAAAAAATTTGTTCTGATTCTGGCTTTACTCTTTGATGCGCTTTATAGGCTGGCGTAGTCATCGCTCCATACATACATAATTCAGCATGAAAACCCTTCAGTCAGGATTGCGACCCAGCTTCTCATATCAATTATGTTGTGTGTGTTAATTTTTATACATGAATGGCAGACCTAGAGTTTAAAGTCGGGACCTACAGTTTTGAGAAACTTTTCATGGCCATTTTTTTATTTACTCTCAGAGTTTTTGCCACAAAGTCACCGATGAAAAATTTTTTAATTTCGGTATTTAGGGGTTTGAACCAAGGCCTCGCGTCTAACAAGTAAACACACTACCTACTAGAGTATGTCGATTTCATCGGTCCATATGTCAACTAAAAAAATTATGGTCAGTCACTGATGGTTACTGGTGATCGGTACATGAATATGTTTAGTAATCTATTCGTATCTCAATTAGCTGACATTAAGCTTGCTGACAGGGCAGGTTCAATAGAACATAAAGTGAGAGAGTAAATTTCATGCAATTGACCACCAAGTTCATTTATTGGTATATTTTATTGAGGTTATGTGACGTCATTTGTCCATGTTGGTTAAACAGAGACAATTGAGCATCTGGCAATAGGCATTCGAAGAGTTATTAGAGCAATTAAGTCTTACAGAGTGAATATTTTTTAAATATTGCTATAAATACACACATACATGCACTATTAACCATTACGGCCAGTGTACTGAGTTTGTAAAAGTTCAAAAAATTTATTTTTACAAAACAAAACCTAGAATTTAAAAAGAAAATTTAAAACATTTCATGTATAGCTGCCTGTATTAGTTTCAACTGCAGCCATTTCTTTACTACTTTTTATACTTTTAAGGCCATCTCATTCATTCTTATGGTCATTATGTAATTCACCCTTAAAGCGGTTATAGCCATACATTCGAGTACATGCTACCACTATTGTTTAGACATGGCTTGGCGATGCCCTGTGTATGTTTGGTTAACGATAATATTGTCGCATGACATATTTTTTATGTTTTTTTTTCTGTTTTTCTATTATTTTTTTCATTTTTTTCTTATTTGTTATAATAGGAACAACAACAATAATAATAAGAAAGAAAAAAACACGCAAAACCATTTCGACCACAATATGGGCGTAAACAAATAAATGTACCCCAAACCAAACATATGTACATATGTACGTACGTGTATTTATCTTTTTATGTACGGCATTATGACAGTGCTACCATACATGTGGATAGTCCAAGTAATGACACCAACAGTTACATAACCCAGCAAACATTTTCTAATTAAAAGATCTAATAAAAAACGATGTATTTTTTCTCTCTTAACTGGCCTCTCCTCTTTTTAAGTATGTCGCCACCTACCAGGCTAGTGTAGTATGTGCCGAAGTAATTGGTCTTTACAGCCCTTTAGTCAGTATTACGGCCTAGCTTCTCACACCACTTATTTTGTGTGTGTTAAATTTATACTTGAGAGTTGGGACCTACAGTTTAAAGTCTTTTCCAAACGACCGATTTTTTGAGACATTTTTCATGGCAAATTTAGTTATTCACAGAGTTTCTGCCAGAAATCTGCTGAAAAATCAGGCCGAAGTACTTGCTATTAATCTCAATGCAGAATTAATAGCCTACTACTGGCACTTCTCTCTTCTCTGACAGTCAAACAGCAATTTAAGCTCTTTCGTGTGCAACTTTCAAATCTAAACTGTTTGGCAACTGCCACGACTCCTATAATCGAGTTCCGTAGTGGTTCTGTGCCTATACAATAATGGTTTCTGGTCACAAAGACATCCTGGGTAGTTGTATAGCTGATGCTCTAGCTAGACCGAATATACTCCTTTAGGCCATCCACAAGGCTGAAAAAATCCTGACCTAAAGAAGAATCGAGCATTTGCTTTGATATGCACACCTGCTGTAAATTGAATAGAACACTTGCCAGTCAGCTATTAAAACTGAATAGTAGAGCTGCTACGTCAAAAAAAACCTCACAAGAAAAAGCCTAACGGAGTCAAATCCCACGATCTCGGTGACCACCTCCGCGAGAACTGACCATGACCTCAAATTGATCGTGCAGAATATCCAATTTGGCATTAGCTGTGTACACACAGCGCCGTCTTGCTTAAACTAACTATCATTGGGGTCCAGTCCATTCAATTTAGTACAAAAGAAATTAATAATCTTTGACCTATTGTGCTCGCCATTGACAGCGTCGGCCTAGTCGTTGTTCTCAAAGGAATATGGACCGATAACGACGTCAGACCAAAACCCACACCAAACAGTGACTTTTTCAGTATGCATTGGTCACTTTACTATCTCATGGGGTTAGGTGTAGTCCCAATTCGACAATTTTGTTTATTCACATACCCACTCATCCGGAAATGGGTCTGTTGCCTACTGCTTTAAAGCCCATTCAGCGAACAAACGTCGACATCTGTAATCGTTTACCTCCAGTTTCTTGGCCATTTGAATTTTGTACGAGTGTAAACCCAAGTTACGACATAAAATGTGCCACGTTGTCGTCTGCGAAAGACCGAGTTCTTGTGTGCACACTCTCAAGGACAGCGGCGTTATTTTCGGCATATCTTGGGTTTCGTCGACGTATGTACATTACAAATAATACACTCGATACGACGATTAGGGCGATCGTAAAATAGTCAAAACGAATGGAATGTTGCCCATTCGCAACAATTTTATCATTTGCACGTAGTGTTGAATGCCATATCCGTCCATGGTGACTTGACAAAACGAGCGGAATATATGGCAACTAATTTGACAGATTGAGCTTCAACAAGATGGCCGATATCAACTGTCAAAGTTTGAAAGTCCCCATTGTAAGTTGAGATATCAGCAGTTTTTCAAGGAGTTTATTATCGTTGGTAAGAACCTTATGGTTCGATTTTAATATCAAAACGTTTTGAAGCCAATATTTCAGTCAAATTTATTATTAAGACCCATTAGAATGCTTCAGTCAAGATTACAACCTAGCTTCTCACACCACTTATGTTGTGTGTGTTGTTTTAAAGTGGAATCCGAGTGACAGATTTTTTTATTTACCTTCAGAGAGTTTTTGCCAGAAATCTGCTTATAGGAAGTCGCAGCAGAAATATTTTTCTGAGATTTCGTTTTATTGGAGATGTCTGACCTGGGGTTGGAACCGTGGTCTCTCATCGAATAGGCCACCACACTACTTAGTAGATTACAGCGACTTCATCTATTACGTCTTCCAATAATTCAAGCTCTGAGTAACCAGGATAAAGCTGCAAAATCTTTAGAGACCCAGTTAATATAGTATCTCGGTATCAGGTAGTAAGCTACTGTCTGCTACTGAAATTAGGGTTAAATTCAAAATTTGTCATTAAATACGGGTTCAGATATGCACCTTTATTGCGTAAATCGCAATAAACGTCATTATTGAGCTCAATATTTCATATAAAGTTTCAATTAATTATTGCGCAATAAATACGAAAATTGATATAATATTGAGTAAAACTTTAAATTCAGCACTGTCATAAGTGTATTTAGTGAACATATTACAATTAACAGAACACTTCTTGTTTATTTTTGACAACTCAAATGTCAACAACGACAAGCAAAAAAAACAACAAAATAAAAACAATGTTCTTGAAACAACCAGCTATTTACCAGCTGTCAAATGAATATTGAATAAGCAGCTGAACTGCGTAAATTATTATGTCTGAACACTTAAAATATTGTACTCAATAAACCGAATATTGACTCAATAAAAGTGCCTGTCTGAACATTGTATTAGGAACTTCAGAGCAAATGTAAGAGGAGACTAGCCTTACAAAGCTCCAATGCAAAGAGGATCAACATCAGGCTGGCCTAAACAGTAGAAATTTTTGGTCACCTACACTCTATCGGTAGAAGTTGTCTAACAAGAAGCAATCGGCATTAAATAATAATTGTCCAACCCGACATTTGAACCGTGGCCCCATGTTTAATAAGCCAACATACTACTTACTAGACTACGGCGACTAACAACGGGGAAATTATGCTGAAACAAAATCAAATGCTGAAAGTGTAGTTGGATCCATAGCATCCATGCCATCTGAAGGAAGCCCGTACCGTAGCTTCGTAGATCGAATCAATTTTCGTGAACTTTTTCGAGTGTTAAGTGTTAAGCA
Organism: Sarcophaga subvicina; assembly: GCA_936449025.2. Classification (NCBI taxonomy): domain Eukaryota; kingdom Metazoa; phylum Arthropoda; class Insecta; order Diptera; family Sarcophagidae; genus Sarcophaga; species Sarcophaga subvicina. Next base: position 31,880,395 of record OW388084.2, read on the forward strand.
GATTTTAATAGAAAGTTGGAATTCCATGATACTCTCCATATTTTTTACTGGGTTATTACATGTGATTGAAGTGTTGTTTTTTTTTTTTTTCAAAAGTGTCTCAAAGTATTTCAAATTTGTTACAAGGCTTTTACATTACACACAACGTATGCATGTAGGTACGTACACACTTCGTTTTGCCTAGAAATAGATTCATGGTTGCAAATGTTTATTACACGCGTTGGACAGGACATGTGGCTACGGTGTGCTTTAAAGTCTTAGTTGTATTCAAACTTCGGCAAAAAGGTTGAGAGGATGTCTGGTTATAGACTTTGGAAAAACAGATACGAAATTCTTGGTACTAACGAGTCATGTTAACAATTCCAAAACAAAATTACTTCCAAGGAAAAAAGTTTTTTTTTCGTTACTCTTCCTTTTTTTGTTACTTTTTTTTTTGTTAATTATGTAATCATGTAATGAATATTTCATTGAAAGGGAAAATTTCTTGTTTGTTTTTTCTTTTTCTGTTTATTTGTGATTATTTTTGTGGCACAACAACAGATAATTGACCAAATATTGACAACCTTTTTTTATTTTTTTATTTAATTTTTGTTTGTAATTCTTCTGTTTATTTTTTATTTTTTTTATTTTTTGTGAATACGAAGGATTTCTTTTTCTTGTTTTTTTATTTGTAAGTTTTATTCGTTTATTATTTATCGGCTTCCATAACATAAATCTTTCAAACTATAAGAGACACTCTTCACTCTTGGTTACATTGGCTACTACTTTGGCCGTGTTTTTGCTTGATTTTCATTCAATAATACATACATATCGAGGGTAGGGGTGGGTCCATTTGTTGTAAATGTAATAATTTTTGTGTTGCTTTTATTGTTGTTGTTGTTGTTGTTGTTGTAATTATTTCTCATCATTATTCATTTTAATAATCAAAAGAAGAAATTTCATTTGTTTAAATATTTTGACGAAACTAAAATTATGAATAAATTAATATACGAGGGTAGGTGAACACAAGTGAATAGTATACATTTTTAAATAAATTAGTAACAAAACGTTTGATGACAACAGTCAGCCTGTTATTTTCTATTGCCTGTATTGGAAATTTACACTCAGCCACAAAAGTATACATACGGTTAACAAATTTCAGAAATTTTTTATCCAATCCGTTTTCGTTGAAAATCTTTATAATTGTCTGACATCTTTCTTCGATTTTAAGACGGTCTTTTGCATTGGTTTAGAAATTTGTGAAATTTGTTAATCGGATGCATACCTTTGTGCGCCTGTGCAGGGCCACAATTCAGTTCAATTTCAAAAATTGTTCAACCAATGCAAAAGACCGTCTTAACATCAAGGAAACTATAAAGATTTTCAACGAAAACGGATTAGTTAAAAAATTTCTGAAATTTGTTATCCGTATGTATACTTTTCTGGCTAAATGTAAATTTCCATGTATAATTTAGTTACTGTATGTATACGCCTACTTACTTAGTTAATTGGTCATTAACAAGCCGATTAACGGGTTTCGGCCTGCCTTAACACATCCTTCCAGGCGCCTATGCTTCTTGCGCGCCTACGCCAGTTGGTCACACCAATCCAACGCAAACAAAGTCCTCCTCTTCGCCAACTTCCTCAGATCCTCGCATCAAATACCCGTCTCGCCAGAGCATCTTCCTCTATTCCAACGACATGGCCGAGCCGCTGGAAGTTAATACGCTGCACAACGTCCATGTCGTTGAGGAGCTCATATATCCCACTGGTGGATCAGATGCGGAAATCATTGCCAACTCGCATTCGGAGCGAAGATCTTACGTAGAACTCTTCTCTCGAATACTCTCAAGGCTGCTGCATCAGTGCTTAATAGTGTCCGTGCCTCTGCGCCATAAAGAAGCACGGGGAGGATGAGCATCTTGTAGAGTATTAGTTTTGTCGTACGAGAGAGGTCTCTTCTACTTAATTGCCTACTGAGGCCATAGTAGCAACCGTTGGCAACAGTGATCTTGCGCTTGATCCGCAGACTGACACCATTTTTGGTGGTAACGGTGGAGCCAAGATAAAAAAATTCCTTGACTGTATCAAAAGTATAGTTATCGGCCGTAATCTGCGAATCAATACGCCGCACGTCTCTACTTGTCGATAACATATCCTTCGTTTTGCCCTCACTTACTACCAGACCCATCTTACTAGACTCCCGTTCAATAGCAGTAAATGCAGCAGTAACATCTCACTTGGTACGCTCGAGGAAATGTATGCGCGGCGAAACAAAATACCCTACTCAAGTTAATGGGGGATTTGAGACAATCTAAACTTTATGTTGCTAGCATACTGGATGAGATTCCGGTCGTGCAAATGACTATTCACAGACAGCGTGCCATAGGCACCGTCATTCCGCATACTTAAGGAACATTGGTACGGAAAAGGAATTGCTTTGCGGCCAATATGTGAATACTGTGTTGAGGAAACCGAATTACCAGAAAGCATATTTGGAACCTGTGTGCTGCTAATGCATTTCAGAGAAAAACAGTTTGGTGCTTATCAAGTACAGGGAGGACCATCTATCGGTTTAAATTTGAATCATCGGTTATTTCGAATCTGGCAAACACTTACGGCATTCTATTCTGCCACAAAATTCAGTATATTATCTCTACTGAAGGTAATGAATCGATTTACACTTAAGCAACGTTGGGATTTATTGGGCCAACGAGAAACTGCCCGCCGATGTCGATTTTGCAAAAAAAAAATCATCTCTTCGAATGAAGATCACTTTCAACTTGGTGGATACGTTGAGAAGTAAAATTGCCATATTTGGTGCTCAAAAAACCGACACGTGCTCTTACAGAAGCCAAGGCACCCATTTACGAGTGACTGTTTGTTGCGGCTTGTAGAGCGGAGGCGTCATTGTCCCATTTCTCTGAAAATGAGGACGGCGCAACCATTGATTGATGATGCAACCATTGATTGATGATGCAACCATTGATTGATGATCACTTCCCATTCTTCCCTTTCCTACATCCTCTCCTTTTTTATCCCTCTATTATCCTTCCCCCTTTAAGGACGTTGTACAATGGGTCAATTCGACCTCCGGGTACTGTACTTGTCTTAATTGACAAGTACACGTCCTCTAACCTAACCTAACCTTGATTGATGATAACCGATTGTTTTGTGCCCGCTCTTCATGCTACTGATGTGAACGATGTTTGGTTTCAACACGATGATGCAACTTGTTACACGTTTGATGGCCGTTTAATTAGCTGAAATGGTGATGTCAATTGGCCGCCATGAATATACGATTTGGCACCGTTGAACTATTTTCTAAGGGGCGCAAGTGTTATGCCGGCAAATCAGAGACCATTGAGCATTTGAAGGCCAACATTTGTGATGCCATTGCCGAGATACGACCCGATACACTCGAAAAAGTGCATGAAAATTGGTTCGATTGAATGAGGTACTGGCTACGGTACGGGTTTCTTTCAGATGGTATGGATGCTATGGATCCAACTACAGTTTCAGCATTTAACTTTGTTTCGGCATAATTTTTCCGTTGTTAGTCGCCGTAGTCTAGTAGGTAGTGTATTGGTTTATTAGACGTGAGGCCACGGTTCAAAATCCAGGTTCGGACATCTCCAAACCAAACGAAATTTGAGAAAATATTTCTTCGGCTACTTCCTCTCAACAGATTTATGGCAATAACTGTAAGAGCAAATAAATTTGCCATGAAAAGTTTCTTAAAAATCTGTCGTTTGGAATCGACTTTAAACTCTAGATACCGCCTCTTATAAAGGGTCCGCCAAATAACTTTTTTTTTTGAAAATGCTTTAAGAAAAAATTCTACTGAAATTTCTTTTTTTATTTGAAAGTACAATCCTTCCGGTTAATAATGGAAAATAATTTCATTCAAATTGCTGCCTCGGCTGGCCATGCAGTAGCCTACACCAGAAGATGCAGATTTTGGCAAAAAAAAATCATCTTTTCAGATGAAGCTCATTTTGATCTTGGCGGGTATGTAAACAAGCAAAATTGTCGCATTTGAGGTACAGAAAACCCGCACGCATACATTGAAAAGCCGACGAACCCAAAACGAGTCACTGTTTGGTGCGGATTTTAGTCCAGACGCATAATTGGGCCATTTTTCTTCGAAAATGAGCAAGGAGTGGCCGTTACAGTCAATGGCGATCGTTATCGGGCCATGTTGAACGAATTTTTGTTCACAAAAATTGAAGAGGAGGATATTGGCAACATTTGGTTTCAACAGGACGGCGCTACGTGCCACACAGCCGAAGCTACACTCGATGTTTTGCGCCCTGTTTTTAAAGATCGCACTATCAGCCGCAGAGCTGATGTCGTTTGACCACCTCGGACCTGCGATTTGACACCGTAGCACAATTATTTATGGGGTGCCGTCAAAGATAGGTGTTACGCCGACAAGCCAGAGACAATTGACGCTTTAAAGGACAATATTCGTGAAGCCATTGATGAAAGACAGCTGCACACAATCGATAATGTGTTTAAAAATTGGACCGATCGTGTAGGATACTGCATGGCCAGCCGAGGTAGCCATTTGAATGAAATATTTTCCATTATTAACCGGAAGGATTGTACTTTCAAATAAAAAAAGAAATTTCAGAAAATATTCAGTAGTTTTTTATATTAAAGTATTTTCAAAAAAAAAAGTTATATGGCGGACCCTTTATATAAAATTAACACACGCAACATAAGTGGTGTGAGAAGCTAGGTCGTAATTCTGACTAAAGGGTTATAATGGCCAATTATGTATGTATGTCTCTTAGGGCCATATTTTTCATTCTGCTTAAATTTGTTTTGTATTTTATTTTCTTTGAAATCTTAGAATATTTCTTTCCATTTTTTTATAATTTTAATGCGCCCTTCCTATTGCTGTGTTATCTGTTTCTAACACATTCCGTACAGAAAGAAAATATTTCCATTAAAAATTCAGTAAGTAATTATGATAATAAGGGTTTTATTAGATAATATTTTATTATTATCAAGATATTGTGGAAATACCTGTCTAATTAATTAATGCAATGCACACTCTAAAGTATACGTATGTACATCTAAGTAAACATTACTCAGCAAAATATTTCATAGAAATTCGAATCTTTTTTTTATTCATTCATTCTGTCTGTCTGTCTGTATACATTATTAACGAACTCTTAGTAGGCAATTTAATAAGAATTTCTCAATATTTCGTTTTTTTAATTTGATTTTTTTTAATTTTATATTCTAATCAAATTAACTAATTAGTGAAAATTATTATAATAAATTACAAGGTGTTAAAAATCTAAACAAATTGATGAAATATGAAAATAGTCATTAAAATTATTTCTCTCTGTCTCTCTATCTATCACTACTAATTATAATCACTAATAAATAATAACAAATAATAGTAATGAAGTATTGAAAATTTTATTAAATTATTCGTTAATAAAAAAAATACGGGAATACGTACATGCACTTGAAGTCGCCGTAGTCTAGTAGGTAGCGTGTTGGCTTATTAGACGTAAAGCCAGGATTCGAGCCCCAGGCTACTAGACATCAAGACAAAATACAAAAAGTATTTCTTAGGCGACTTCCTCTCAGAAGATTTCTGGCAGAAACCTTTGAGAGCAAAAAAAAAATTGCCATGAAAAAGTTTCTCAGAAATCTGTCGTTCGGAGTCGACTTTAAACTGTAGGTCCCCGTCACTCATGTATAAAATTAACACACTCAACAAAAGTGGTGTGAGAAACTAGGACGTTGTACAATGGGTCAATTTGACCTCCGGGTACTGTACTTGTCTTAATTTGCAAGTACACGTCCTCTAACCTAACCTAACCTAACATTTCATTTCTTTGAATGCTTCTTTACATTTTTCTTTTAACCACAACCTTTGAATTCGATCCACTGTGCTGGCAATTATAAAACTCTGGTTCTTTTTGAGGAGCGTTAATTTGAGCATTCAATTGTATTAATTAAAGGCTTACATTGGGCTTATCTTTTAGTTCTTGTGGTTGTTTTTGCTACAATTCTTTTAGAGGACGACCTTCTGCACAATTCTACCAGCCAGTACTAATGCCTGTCTGCTTGGCTGCCTGCCTGCAATTGTACTTAACCTTACAAAGTTGTTTTGTGTTGCCTTTTGGTCTACACCTACATGCACTTAAGAGGGTTGAAGCAAAGTTAACATCCAATTTAATAGAAAATATCTGTGAAGATATCTGACTGTTTTAGTGCTGCTTGCGAAGCGGAGCCTTCATTGGCCCACATTCTTTAAAAATGAGGACGGCGCAACCTTTGCAAAAGTCAATGGAGACCCCTACCGCACCATGATAACCAATATTTATTGTAGCCGCTCTTCATGGTATTGATGTGAATGATGTTCGATTTCAACAGGATGGTGCAACTTGCCACACATCTCATGCCACAATCGATTTATTGCCACCGAACTTTTGATGACCTCTTAATTAAACGAAATGGTGATGTCAATTGGCTGCCAATAAGCTGCGATTTGACACCATTGAAATATTTTCTAAAGGGCGCAGTTAAATAAAAGTGTTATTTCAACAAACCAGAGAAAATTGAGCATTTGAAGGCCAACATTCATGATGCCATTGTCGGGATACGACCCCACAGACTCGAAAAAGTGCACGAAAATTGATACAATCGAATAAGGTACTGTATAGACAGCTACTGCATCCATAGGAACGAAATAATATTCCATTTCTAACCGGAACAATTCCACTTCACAACAACAAAATAAATTTGGCAAGTTTTCAAACCGTTTTTGTTTTATTGCATTTTTAAATTTAAACTTTTAAATGGCCCACCCTTTATATTGCAATTGGTATGAAATTTGTTTTACTTGCTTACCTAATTGGTCACTACAGCCCTTTAGTCAGGATTTCAACCTAGACTGTGACATCACACATGTTGTGGGTTTTAATTTATATGAGTGGCGGGATCTACAGTTTAACTTCGACTCCGAATGACAGATTTGGGACAGATATACCATTTTCATTGGAATTTTTTTTACACTCAGAGTTTTTGCCAGAAGACTGCTGAAAGAAATTTAAAATATATAACATACATGCATACATAATTGGCCATTACAACCCTTCAGTCAGGATTACGGCCTAGCTTCTTACTCATTTTTATTTATTTATTTACATATTTAGCTTATAATTAAAATTATAAGATAAAGAATACTAAGAGCAATAGCATCTGAGGCTTTACGCTCCACAAAGTTAAATATACCTTATAACTACAATTAAGATTATACATAATAAAGTAGCAAGTATAAATTTAGTAAGGTAACTAATATTTATATATCGCAAAACAATTTTGTAATTTTGAGGAATTTTATTAATTTAGCTGTGTTTTCTGTTGTAGGATTTGATAAGGAGGTTAGGGGATTAGTATTATGATAGATGGAAAGTCTTATGTTCGTCAATCACATAAAATATGATTAAGTGTCGGTTGAGTCGTGTTAGAACAATCCTTGAGAAATCTTAGTATGACCCACTCTGAGCCGTAGCAGTTTAATGCTCTCAAGCCTGTAAAGTTTACTAGTATATTCATCCAAATAGTCTTAAATAGAAATCCTCTCAGTGTTCACCGCTTTATACCAAAAGGAAGTAGAATTGAACGTTTCATCCCTATCAATTCTCATGTAGTGCCCATCAATTTGCCTTGCCAAATCTATCCAGTTTAAATTATCCGTATAAAATAAAGCCTGTCTTATTGCATTCCTTGCCGAATGATCAGCAAATTCATTTCCTGTAATCCCACAATGACTAGGAACCCAAATTAGTTTGAGATTAGGAAATTTCGAAAAGAGAGTCAGTACAAATAGCAAATCTGCTACTTAGCCCTCTCACCAACATACATGCCTCATATATTGCAATAATCTCCGCTAAGAAGTTTGAGCCGTACTCATCAAGTTTCGCTATTTTCAAGACACTATTATCCGTCGTGATGCTGAATGCAACAGAGTTATTCAATTTCGAACCATCGGTGAATATAAACATATGGTCAGAAAGTCTTTCCCTTAGATCTGCAAACATCTTCCTATATTGAGTTGGGGAAGTATCAGTTTTCGGGTATTTCTGAAGAGTAGAATCAATAGATGAGGGATCCAGTGACCATGGTGGAAGTTCAGAAATTTGTGTGGGAATATTCTTAGGTGGATTAAGATCGTCGCTATTCTGCTGAGAGGATGTCGCCGAAGAAATACTTTTTGGGGGCTCGAACCCTGGCTTTACGTCTAATAAGCCAACACACTACCTATTAGACTACGGTGACTACTAAATTTAAAATCTCTTTTCATATTTCGTTTTGTTCGAGATGTCTGAGCTAAGTTTTGAACCAAAGGCTCTCGTCTAATAAGTCAACATCGTACCTACTAGACTACAGGTACTTACTTACTTCCTTAATTGGCCATTAACAAGCCGATTAACGCCGATTTCGGCCTGCCTTAACACATTCTTCCAGGCGTCTCTGATTCTTGCGCGCCTACGCCGGTTGATGACATCAATTGATGGCAAGGCTTACCCGATTTGGTCCTTCCATCGCAAAACAAGGTCGTCCTCTTCGCCGACTTTAACAAATCACCGCATAAAAGACTTCTTTTTAAATTTGAAAAAAAACATCAAAGTCGACAACTTCTTATACAAACCCAAAGGCCTACTTACGTAGCTCTTTTCTTCTTCAGTTTTTGATTAACTTTTCAATGCATAGAACTTTTGTTTTCAAATTACTTCCTTCGTAATAAAATAGCAACGTTGAATTTTCTTTTAAATTTTAAATTTGTTCACAAACAGAGATGGGTATTTACACTACAGTCTGGTAAAAACTTAATTGATTTCCTTAAAATGAACCAACCATACAAGAAATCTTAGCAAAGAAAAGTTTTTCTTAATAAAAGTTTTTCTTGTTCTCCAACAAATTCAATTGACTTCCTCCTGCATTATTAGCAAAAAAAAGAAAGAAATTCGATTTCAAAGTACAAAATTAAAGAAAGTTTTCTGTCACACCATAAAGTTTCATTGAATGAATATATTGTACAGTACAGTTGACATATTCAAACAGAAATATTGTATTTACCATGCCACCTTAGCCATTTATGGGCATTTTCTTGCTTAAGGACCTTTAGACCTTTGGTGCATAAACTGTGAACAAAAAGGAAAATGGGAAAATAAAATGGAAACTTCGAAGTACAAGGCTGTGCTCTAATATGTATTGACAATAATGGAAACACATCTGCTCCCTATTCATTCTTTATTTCTTATTTTTTTTTTTTTACTTCATAATGTCAAAGGCCAATCAAATTTAAAGGACTGTTGAAAAGCAACAAAAAAATTTTTTGAAAAAAATAGAAAAGAATTCCTCAAAAGTAAAACATGATTAGAGGACATAATTTGGGTAAATACTCCCCAATAATATTATTTTTTTTTAAGTAAAAGACATGAAAGACCTAAAAAAACGCAACACGCACGCACTTCTAGACTCCCATATACAGCGACTAAACACAACTCACACTCACTTGTAGACACATGTCACGCAATTCTTCATGTCCCTTACTCACACACACATAGAAAAACACACACGCCATCCATGAAGGGTGTCACTATTGATGTAAGCCAGCGTAGGACTATTGACACCCCCACTCAAGTGGGCCTTAAACTCGTTTGTTGTCCCTTTTGCGAGTGCCTTTCATTTAACAACATCATTAGCATCATTATAACGGGATAAGGCAACTAGAGATGGGCGAAAAGGCAATTTTTTTTTCTTTTTTGTTGGAAAATTTCATTTAAGCGTAAGACACTAGGAAATGTATTCGAATAGTAATTTCGTGTGAGACGCAATAAATAGGTTTTCAATTGGAAATCCGTTCATTTAACCACTAACCTCCGCAAAGACGTTTGCACATGCTGCCACATGCTGCCATTACATACTTAACTGGTTATTACAACATCTTCAGTCAGGATTACGACCTAGCTTCTTACACCAACTATGTTGTGTGCCTTAATTGTATCCATGAGTACCGGGACCTGCAGTTTAACGATGAATTCGAACGATAAATTTGAAAAGATTTTTTAATTTACTCCTAAACCTTATGCTAGAAAGCTAATACCCTCTTTCAAGACATCAGATTTGTGACTTGAATTCTCGAGCATCGCGTCTAGTATGGTAAGTGAACACCCTGCTCACTAGACTACGACTACTATTCATTTATTTGGCTGCCTTCCAAAATGTATCAATACAAAGTTTGTATGCAGTTCTACTATTGTATATAAACTATGTAGACATGCAAAGTAACCAAGCAATGCATCAACTATAAATCCGATGCCTGATTGCTTTTTGACTGCGTTAAAAATACACATTGACGACGTTTTGAAATAGAATACATTGTAAAGGGTCCGCCAAATAACTCATTTCATTCAAATGGCTGCCTCGGCTGCCCATGCAGTAGCCTACACCAGAAGATGCCGATTTTGGCAAAAAAAATCATCTTTTCATATGAAGCTCATTTTGATCTTGGCGGGTATGTAAACAAGCAAAATTGTCGCATTTGGGGCACAGAAAACCCGCACGCATACATTGAAAAGCCGACGCACCCAAAACGAGTCACTGTTTGGTGCGGATTTTGGTCCAGAGGCATAATTGAGCAATTTTTCTTCGAAAAATGAGCAAGGAGTGACCGTTACAGTCAATGGCGATCGTTATCTTATCGGGTCATGTTGAAGCAATTTTTGTTTACAAAAATTGAAGAGGAGGATATTGGCAACATTTGGTTTCAACAGGACGGCGCTACATGCCACACAACCGAAGCTACACTCGAAGTTTTGCGCCCTGTTTTTGAAGATCGCATTATCAGCCGCAGATCTGATGTCGTTTGGCCACCTCGGAGCTGCGATTTGACACCGTTGGACTATTATGTGTCTGGTGCCGTCAAAGATAAGTGTTACGCCGACAAGCCAGAAACAATTGACGCTTAAAGGACAATATTCGTGAAGCCATTGGTGAAATACAGATGCACACAATCGATAATGTGCTTAAAAATTGGACCGATCGTGTAGGCTACTGCATGGCCAGCCGAGACAGCCATTTGAATGAAATTATTTTCCATTATTAACCGGAAGGATTGTACTTTCAAATAAAAAAATAAATTTGAGAAAATATTCAGTAGTTTTTTTTTAGCATTTTCAAAAAAAAAAGTTATTTGGCGGACGCTTTATATATTTTGTACAGCGGCATTATGAAACACGATACTTTGTTCAAACACAAAGCAACTAACATTTTGGAAGGCAGCCTTTCTTTAGTAAGCAGCAAAGCCGTATGTGGTCCTTCAGTATCCTACCAATGCCAGCTGTAATGTTGTCTTGCAGCGTTGAAATTACAATTTTCTTGAACCTGTATACGAGAAACTTCAGGTATTCCTACTAAAAATAGGCTAATCAATCGGCATGATGTAGCGCTTATGAGATTATTCCACAAGCTTAAGATTAATTGCTCACCTAACCCACACTAAAATATATGCCTAGTGCTGTGTGAGAATAACAGGGTTGCCATGCGTTTCTGCCGGGAAGTAAAGCCCACTAAGAAGAGGGTTCTTTTAATACCTATTACATGACGTGTGACGTGGAATCAATTTGATGAAACCACTTGTATACCAACCCATATTCCTCCAGTATAGGCTAATAAAAAACGAGTTCTCTTTAGAAATTATAGGATTTTGTTGTGATTCTAAAGAGATAAGCCGAAGAAAATTTTTTTCATGACCTTTTTTTTAATTACTCGTGTAGAATCCACGCAAAGCCGCATTCGGCATTATTCAGATTTTTCTAAAAGTTTACTTGGCGATACATCTTTTGATATTCGCTGAAAAATTTGTTAAGATTTCCTTCTCAAAGCAATTTTCTGCCAACAAATTATAAGTCACGCAATCCCTACTTAAAGCTACGTTTAGTGAGTGATTTATTTTTTGTTATACAACACGAGGCAGATGGCAGCACTAGTATGAAGAACTTTACTTCAAAAAGTAGCAAAAAATCCTTATAAAGCGAATATTTTAGGTTAGGTTAAGTTAGGAGAAGTCGCCGTAGTCTAGTAGATAGTGCGTTGGCTTATTAGATGTAAAGCCAGGGTTCGAGCGCCAGGCTAGACATCAAAACAAAATACAAAAAGTATTTCTTCGGCGACTTCCTCTCAGCAGATTTCTGGCAAAAACTCTGAGAGTAAAAAAAATCGTCATGAAAAGTTTCTCAAAAATCTGCCTTTCGGAGTCTACTTTAAACTGTAGGTCCCGCCACTCATGTATGAAATTAACACACACACAACATAAGTGGTATATGAAACTAGGTCATAATCCTGACTGAAGGGTTGTAATGACCAATTATGTATGTGTGTATCAGAGATCAGCAATGAATCGCTTTTTCGCTACTCATGAGTACTCATGCAATTTTGAGTATGAGTGAGTCAACAGCATTGAAATCCAACTAGTCTGATTCATTCGTACTCAGTACAACATTGATTTATAAGTACAAGTTGCAATGAGTATGAGTACAACGTTGACATCAAACTCATAACATTCGAACTATGTTTGATTCATACTTATAAATGATTCGAGTGATTCGAATCATTCGTCAAAATTTACAGTCGTAGTTGTTGCTGCATTTACAAAGAAAGAAGAATGACACATAAACAAAAAAGGCAAAGCCAGACACACAACCTTCTTGTGAGTATTGTAGTGTTCGTGCGCGAATCGTACTTATTTTGTGATTCGTGTATACGATGAGTCATGGAGAGTCGAAATGCGTATTGTTAAGTACGAGTACCATGAGTATTTCAAACTTTGAATATGAGTAGTATGAGTATGACATTAAAATAAGTATGAATGCGTATAAGTATCAGAAATTATAAGTATAATTCGAATCTACTCATCGTTTTGAATACTCATTGCTGACCTCTGGTATGTGTGTAGGTTAGGGGAAAGCTTGCCAAACACAGGCAAGTTTACTCGGTGGCCAATTGTGTTAACCAACGTTAGGTGAGTCCCCTTATCATGATCCGTTAGTGGTGGATTTAAACCACACCGAGCTTCACATGAAATCGGCAAGTTACCCCTCAGTGGTACGTTCGCCACCATGCTCAATTACTTGACCGTTATTAACTATCAAAGCTCGGAAGATTCTGTTAAAAGACACTTAAGAAGTTCTTCCTTCAAATAATTCATTCCAAACGCCCTGCTAATGTGGTCGTTGTGAACAACAACGAACGTACTTCCGTAGGAGTACTAGCCCGAAAGTTTTTGAACAATTCATCTGTTCCATCTTTATAACACATACAGCAACATTCTAAAAAAATTTTGTGGGCTTTGCTTCAACGCTCCGACTCAGGACAACACTGTCATGTATGGATTCCATACTATGGAATTACTAGAGTAAACCAATCATTTAATAAAATGGAAAGGAAAACGTTATGAATGAAAAAAAATTAAAAATAAAGGAAGAAGATGTGATTGCCTTATCTTACTTAAAGGAAATCTAGGACGAATAGTTAATTTCCATTCAAATACTAATAGAAAAAGGTCACAAAAATAGGAATAAATATACCAAAAGCCAATATCACATATTTTATGCTAAACAGATTATTCGTTTATTTTTTCGATAACTTTTATTTGCTACTGCTGGTCAAAAGAAATTTCTTTCATGCTAAAATCTTTTATGAAGTAAGACACATCATAAACAGGAGTAATGGACAAAGTGAACGCAGTTCTTATATTTCTATTCCAACACGGGGTCCATTAGTCTACATTCAGATGAAGTCAAGTGTAAAACAAGCCTTTTATTGTCCAACAACACAACACAGCCCGACACAATTGTCCTTTATTATTAACGCCGTAGTCATCACAATCGCATCATAGTCATCACCATTAACATCATTAAGGGCTGGGCATCGTAATAATATTTTCGGCACTGACTGACGAAAATCCACTCACTAAGCCAGTTGCCTGGAACGTTTTATATCCTGTTGTTTGAAATTTGTGAACAATTTTTTGCCACTTTTATTGCTTCTTTCCTTTTTTATTGTTGTTGGAATCTGTGTGCGTGTTGCAGCATTAGCAACAATAAAAATCAATCATACGCATGTTCTTTTTGTTGTATTCCTTTTGTTGTTGTTTTTGTCGCATGTCATTGCGGAAAATCAACGTGACGTAATGTTGAAACATTTTGAAATCGTGCAACATTTTCTTCACTTCAACTAAACTTTTTGAGGTTTTTGGCATCAAAAGTCACATACTCTCCTCGTACGTCGTACGTCGTATGTAATTCATTCATTCAATTGTAATTATTTGCCTTTTGTATGTGAATTGCCAGGGGTGGGAGGGGGGATTTATCTGCAAATTAAAGCCTTGTCAATATTTATTTGAAAATTAAATTGTTGTTGTTGATGTTTTCTTCTTCTGCAGTACATAGTGAATTTAAGCTCAAATAGCGCTGTCTTCGATTTTTTACCAGAATTTTTATTCTTGAAAGTTAAATTATAAGTCTGTATCACATTTTAATTACTATTTTGAGCGGTTTAGTTTAATACACTGAACGAATGCGTACTACTCAGGCCTGTTCATCTGAATCATCAGGACAACGGGAAACAAAATCGATAAAATGATTCAAAATTAGTTGGACATTTTTGTAATGTCTTTACTTCAAATTTATTTTAGTTGGTGGCGGAGTAACACGCGCAGGGTGCAGCTAGTTATATAAAGGGTGTTTTTGATAGAGGTATAGAACTTTAAGTTGGCATTACTTTTCAAGATGGCGACCGATTTAACAGCTGTCAAGTGATTTATTCTCAGTTTGGTTTGGCAATTCATCATTAATAGCCTCACACCTGAACAACGCTTGCAAATAGTGCAATTTTATTTCGAAAATAATGGCTCTGTGCGAAAAATGTATCGCGCACTACGTCCATTTTATCGTCGACAAAATCGTCCATCAGAGCAGTTAATTCGATTAACCATGGAACGTTTTCGCACCACGTTTTTTCTTATTGATAACTCGCATCCCCAGAGACGCTGTACGGTGCGTACAGAAGAAGCTTTTGCTGCTGTTGAGCGTAGGATTGAGGAAGATCCGAATGAGTCCATCCGCCATCGAGCACAGGAATTGTATCTGTGTCCATCCACTTTATGGAAGATTTTGCGGAAGGATCTTGGTTTGCGTGCTTAAAAAATCCAACTCGTGCAAGATTTGAAGCCAAACGATCATCAAGTAAGGCGTAGATTCGTCGAATGGGCCCAAAACGAGATTACCGTTGTTCCCGATTTTCATAAGCGAATTTTGTTTAGCGATGAAGCGCACTTCTGGTTGAATGGCTACGTCAACAAACAAAACTGCCGCATTTGGAGTGAAGGTAATCCTCAAGTGTATGTGGAAACACCGTTACATCCAGAAAAACTGACTGTTTGGTGCGCTTTATGGGCTGGTGGAATCATTGGTCCGTACTTTTTCAAAAACGATGGTGGCCAGAACGTTACAGTCAATGGTGATCGGTATAGAGCCATGATGCGGTAAAGCCACAAATGCTTGACCATTTGGAAGACAACATTCGCCGTATTATTGCCGATATACGGCCACAAATGTTGGAAAAAGTCATCGAAAATTGGACGTCCAGATTGGACTACATCCGCGCCAGCCGTGGCGGTCATATGCCAGAAATCATATTTAAAATGTAATGCCACAAGATTATCTTTCGGATAAATAAAATTCATCTCAATCGAATAATCCATCGTTGTTTTATTGCAACTTAAAGTTCTATACCTCTATAAAAAAACACCCTATATAAAGTAATCGCCTACATGTGACCAAGCTGGGCAAATACACGAAAAAAAATTGTACCGTCGGCACAATATTAGACCACAAAATCAAATTGAGTGGCCTAAAGTTTTTTTCTTTATTTCAAGTTTTTAAAAGAGGCCTATTTCAACTGAATGGAATCTTTCTAGGCGTTTTTGAAAGTTTTAGAATTTTTTGCAAAATTTGTTGATTTTTTATGTTTACAAGCTTATCGGTTACAGTCAATTTGCAAATCAATCAAACAATCAAAATCGAATTGAAAATGCCTTTAAGATTTAAAACCTGAAATAGAATTAAAAACTATAATAGAAGTTTATGTTAAAGACAAAGCCATTTACATCATAATGGGTGGTAAAACATCCCCTCTTTCAATATTTATTTCACATTTTTTTATTTTTTCCATACGAATAGATTATGAAACATTTATTGCCTATAATTGTATGGCAATTAATTCATTTTCAAGTCCACCTTCCAAATTAAATTAAGAGACAGGCAGGCTTTGCAGAGACACAGGGAGAACGTGAGAGAAGAAATTAGTTCCTCTGTTTAAAAACATCCGCTTTGAAGGGCCCATACACAATACAAAAATAATATTTGAAGTTGCAACAAAGGTGGAGGGATGGTTGAATGGATGGATGCATGAATGGATGGATGCTTATGACCTTCTAATTGTTACCATTGACTAGAGTAACAGTAGTGGAGTGGGATGGTTGAATTAGGAAAAAAGTTGTGTACAAAAAACAATTGTTGTTGTTGTAGGAAAATGTGTAAATAAAACATTTTCAAATAAAAAAAAAAAATTAAAAGAGAAAGAAACACACACACGTTCTCTTACTTATACACAGAAAAAAGGGGAAACAAATTGAAATAATCTTGAAAGAAAAATAATGCGGCATATAATTAGTGTCAGTTCCGCAGTCACATTTAGCTGCTGCAGGTTAACGCCTCCATTTTCTATATATTCTACGTGTAGCTCATACATAAATAGACAAAACAAGATAACAGATACGAGATAGCCACATAACAGATACAGAAGATAGCCACAGTCACTAACATACACTTGAATATCTATGTATACAATAGTATGTATATATGTATGTATGTATATCTGTATGTTCATACATTCATTCATTCATTTATTCATTATAAATTCAAATGTCATTTCATTTGAATTGATGAAATGTCTTTGACTGTGTGTGTATGTTCAGTTTACTGGCTTAAATTCATTCAAGCATGAGATTCAAAGGACTATTTCCTACGTGTTCTATATATCCATGTAGATAATGTTTATGTGTGTATGCATGCATTTAACCACCAATGTCGGCTTTGATCATAAACATTTAAGCCAAGACACACACACACACAGAAACACTCTCCCAGTATACGACAGTTGGTCTAAAGGCCTATTTATAGTTGCACTGGAATTTTGTTAACGAATTTATATTCGTATCTATTGCTTGATTTTCCTCTTGTTTAACAAACCGGCTGACCGACCAACCATTCATGTATCCCCTGAAAAAAAAACAAAAAAAAAATACTGCAACTATTCAAACGTAATTATTGTAATTATGGCAGTAAGAAGACTGCAGGTTTTTCCTAAGACTGCACAACGAAAAAAATAAAAAATTGGAAGAAAAAAATTGTAAGAAATGGTTTGTTAAACAGAAGGTATTACAACAATAACAACAACAACAGCAATAAGATAACAATATCGTTAAAGTTATTATTTAACAATAATGATCAATAGTAATGAGCCAATGAGCCAAGGCAATAGGCCCTTTAATGCGAAAAATAAAATTATTTACTACCACCTCTTAAAAGCTGGATTCTAATGTAATGAACTCCAAGACGGTATACGACGATCGTCGATGATATCTCAATGAGGTACTGGATCAATATGATGTTTGTATCACAGGGATACCAGGATATAAAGACATTCCGGGTAATTGGAGAGCAGATGAATTGGCCAGAAGGGGCACGACCATTGAACACTCTGAAAAATTCTCAACATTGGGGATTCCTTTGGGAACGTCAAGCTCATAATTGACAATGCAATCGTAAACACAGTCAATAAGGCATAGGCGGCTTCGAACACATGCCAAAGCTGGATAGAAGGCGCTCGGCAGCTCTCCTTAAACTCCAGAGAAGCAGGCTCAGCACTGTAGTCACGGTTATTACGGGGCATTGAACTATAGGAACGCATGCAAGGCGCATTCGTCTTGTACACCTTGCAAATGATTTCTGCAGAAGCTGTAAAGATGAGAAGGAGGATGAGACTGTTCTTCGGAGGAGAAAGAGGCTCATGGGTGCCTACTATATAGAGGATCTGGAAGAACTGTCATGCATTGATGTTGGCAGTCTAAGTCGCTTTATTGGAAGCTTTGGACTAAGAGAAAATGTGAAACTGTGCTATCACAATGGATCCTGTTTGTCGCCTAAATACCTACCACTTAAAAGTAATCGAAAAATATTCAAGAAATCCTTTTTCAGGTTATTGCGGCCGAGATTCGTGTAACTAATATGAGATTAAACTCAGGCCAAACTTTAAAGAGGTTGTTTTGATGTTATGGCCAGAAATCTTGATGCACTGTCCCATGGTGATTTAAAAAACCATGAAATTTTATTGATTTTGTTAGCTCTTTTTGATTTTTGTTGTTTCGAAATCTTCTACTGAATCTTCACTTGATTCTATACTGTTTAGACACTTTAGAGCTGCAACAACAGATTAATAATCCAAAAACTTAACTGTTAGTGAAGAAGTTAAGAAGTTATGTGTGAATACAATACGATCCTTCAAGCACTATAGTCTTCAAAGATATCCTTAAACTTTGGAAAATAATATTCTAACTTTCCTTAGGCTCTGGAATTTAATTACAAATAAAACAACAATCTTGAGCCCTAGACGATCAATGACAGTTGCTAAACTGCCAGTTACTTTGCTTTGCTTCAGATTGTTCTTTAACTTTTTACAACTACAGCTAGTTCTGGAATGATAGGCTTGTCATCTGCAGTTAGCTAGAAGCAACGACCGCGGTAAAAATGTGTTGACTATTGTCGCCCTAGTCGATTAGGTAGTGCGTTGGCTTATTAGACGTGAGGCCTCGGTTCTAATCCTAAGTCAAACATCCAAAACGCAACGAAAATTGAAAAAATATTTCTTCGGCGACTTAATCACAGCAGATTTCTGGTAAAAACTCTGAGAGTAAATAAAATTGCCAATTAAAGTTACTGAAAAAACTGGAGTTTGGAGTCGACTTTAAACTGTAGGTCCCGCCACTCATGTATAAAATTAACACACACAACATAAGTGGTATGAAAAGCTACGCCATAATCCTGACTAAAGGGTTGTAATGACCAATTATGTATATATAGACGGACAGTCAGACTGTCATTAAGTCCCATTGGAGCATCAGATTGAATTATTATGTGGACTGCAGTATTTGGCTTCCTACTTACAAAAGCATACCCGGAAACAGTGTTGAGGATGTATTAGCTAAAATGGTAGTCACACTGGAAAACCCTTTTAAAAATTTACTCATGAGGATCCCTACGGCCAGGATTAGGCTGAAAACTAGGGAAAATTCAATTTCTTGGCCAAAGCCTACCGGATGGATTAAGTCACCCGAAACTTCACATAGGAATCATTTTTCTGTTCTCACAGAATATTGCCTAGTTGAAGAGCATATCCTTCGCCTGTTGTTGCTATTATTACAGGAAATTAAAGGACACATTGTCCAATACTTGCGCGAAAAAGTTGGAAAACACCACGAACCCTATCCTTGATATCCTTGACGAAACTGACTGAATTCAGGAGCGCCCGGTATATATGTGTGTCCGACACAATAAAGTTCACTATTAAGTTCGAGGTGTAGCTTCTAATCGCTGAAACAAAACTGATAGACTCTGGCGAAAGCTGAATATTGCCTAAAAATATTCCTAAAGAACGATACAAAACTAAGGAAGTCTTGTGGAATCAAGGATCTGAAGAACACTTTGGATCTTTTCTGCCTCTAATGTTGGACAAATAACACAGCCCTGCAAATTTGGACTTTTTTTGTGCAAATAAGATGGCTCCAGGTGTTTCCGAGGGCATTTTGCGCTCTTAATACGAATCTGGATTCAAAAACATTCCATCACGGCAGGTTTTCGAGAAAAGAGCAAAGGTCAATTGTCCATTTCTGACAATAGCGATGGTTCTAGCACGTCAGTGTTCAGCTCTAAAAATTTTCAAAAATGGGGTTTCAACCCCGTTTTTCTCGAAAACGTGTCTAGCACGCAAAATGCCTTCGAAAACACCTGGAGCCATCTTATTTGCAAAACCCATGCAGGGCTGTGTAATTTTTCCAGTTCCTAGATTTTAATCCATCTCTAGACTTCAAAGCCACAAACGTGTGTCTATAAATCCCGGATTTTTTAGATTTCTTCCTCTTTAATAAAAGACCCACCGCCTCAGTGAGTTCAGCCAATTGCGTCATCTTGTAGGAGTCATACTTGAGTTTGTAAGTTGTTCGAAATTACAAGACAAGATTTCCTAGTCATATCCCATCCCCAATTTGAATATCAAATCTAAACGACAAAATCCAAAAGTTGTTGCAAACTAATGCACTTAAAAAATTTCCAGATTAGAAAGGTTTCCTTCAAAATTACCCGCTTACCCTTCAGTCAAATGTAATTCCAAAGGAAAAAAAGAAAACAAAATCCGCCGATTATTTGAAAAAAATTTGTTTGTTGGCCATTATAATTGCAACACCACATCATCCACATTGAACATCTGCTCCACCATTCAAGTTCTTGAAGAAACAGAATTTCATTCATTCATTCATCCTTTTGTACATCCGTCGTAATGAGCATACATCCATCCATCCATCTATTGCAGGTTGCAGGCTCATTTCCTCACATTTCATCTATGCAGGCAGGCAAGCAGGCTGGCACTCACTCACTAACTCAGTTATCCAGGCAGCAGAGGCAGAGGCAGAGGCTGAGGCTGAGGCAGCAGTCTGTGGCAGTATGTAAAAGGTATTCATTAGTTGGCTTTCCGTTGTTTATTTGTGCATATTTTCATTTGTATGTGACATTTTAACCGTTTGACGAATGTGTTAAATGGCGGCCGCACTTCAAAGACATTCCCGTTGCGAATAAACCAACTTGCAACAGCATAAACAGCAACAGCAACAACAGCAGCAGCATTAGTAAGTTTTGTGTCTGTGCAACAAACGAAATATTTTGTTCTTTTCATTTGCTTCCGCCACAGCAGTTATTCAATGCAACAATATTTTACGTACATACGTACGTATCAGTCAGGCCAGCTCGACTTAGCTTAGAGGCCAACCAACCAACCACTGCTGAAGGAAGATTCGTTACGTCTTCTCCTCTGCATTTTAGTTTGCAAAAGACAACAATGTACGCGGGAAAATGTTTCTCTTTGTACGTATGTACGTACGTATGACCACAATTATTGGCATTTGAGGAATTTGTACAAGACTGTGATAGGTCGGTCGGTCGGTCAGTGCAGTGCAGTGTACATGTGGATGACGATTCTTTTTCTAAATTTTGCGGTCTTGTTTCTTTTACTTCAGCAGAGTTTTGGTTTTTTTTTTTCCTTTTTTTTTTACTCATCAGTTCCCAGGTCGGGGTCGTTTTTTTTCATGATATTCTTGGCTTTTTCTTGTTTTTTTTGTGCTCTTCGTGAAAAAATTTTTTTGGCCTCACCATTAAGCCGCATAAATATACTCGTCAAGCATTTTGGAAGAAACTTATGACCGCGAAGGGGTCACGTTGACAGTGAAGTCTTCAAAATTAAATACTCGTTTCGGCCTTATGAGCCAATCGAACCTTTTTATTTTCATTTGCTATTCATTCAAATTATAATTATTGCGGTTGGCTTTTCGTTGGCTTTTCCAAAACAAAGAAACAAAAAAGAATTGAAAAATTATAGAAAAGCATGTTTTATTCTTTTTCTTGTCTATTCATTAGAATGTTAAAAAGATAATAAAAAGAAAAAAAATAAATAAAAATTTTATTCTGTTTTCCAAACAGGAGGTTTCCTTTCTTTTTCATTAGCCCGATTGTTATACATTTATGCAGTTGTTACAGTGACGCAAGGAATTATAGCAGAGCGGTTATGATTATTTGATCACATGCCCATGCATTGAATTATTACTGATTATACTAAGGACAGCCAGTCTATCCTTGTTCTCGAATACCGAGGATTTCTCAGGAACATTTCGTATCATTCCAAGACAACTCTTGTAAAGGGTCCGCCAAATAACTTTTTTTTTGAAAATGCTTTAAAAAAAACTACTGAATATTTTCTCAAATTTCTTTTTTTATTTGAAGGTAAATGGTGTTTTTTACAGAGGTATAGAACTTTAAGTTGCAATAAAACAACGATGGATTATTCGATTGACATGAATTTTATTTATCCGAAAGATAATCTTGTGGCATTACATTTTAAATATGATTTCTGGCATATGACCGCCACGACTGGCGTGGATGTAATCCAATCTGGACGTCCAATTTTCGATGACTTTTTCCAACATTTGTGGCCGTATATCGGCAATAATACGGCGAATGTTGTCTTCCAAATGGTCAAGCGTTTGTGGCTTTAACGCATAGACCAATGACTTTACATAGCCCCACAGAAAGTAGTCTAGCGGTGTTAAATCACAAGATCTTGGAGGCCAATTCACAGGTCCAAAACGTGAAATTAGGCGGTCACCAAACGTGTCTTTCAATAAATCTATTGTGACACGAGCTGTGTGACATGTTGCGCCGTCTTGTTGAAACCACATCTCCTGGACATCATGGTTATTCAATTCAGGAATGAAAAAGTTAGTAATCATGGCTCTATACCGATCACCATTGACTGTAACGTTCTGGCCACCATCGTTTTCGAAAAAGTACGGACCAATGATTCCACCAGCCCATAAAGCGCACCAAACAGTCAGTTCTTCTGGATGTAACGGTGTTTCCACATACACTTGAGGATTACCTTCACTCCAAATGCGTCAGTTTTGTTTGTTGACGTAGCCATTCAACCAGAAGTGCGCTTCATCGCTAAACAAAATTCGCTTATGAAAATCGGGAACAACGGTAATCTCGTTTTCGGCCCATTCGACGAATCTACGCCTTACTTGATGATCATGATGATGATTCATGATGAATTGCCAAACCAAACTGAGAATAAATGACTTGACAGCTGTTAAATCGGTCGCCATCTTGAAAAGTAATGCCAACTTAAAGTTCTATACCTCTATAAAAAACACCCTTTACAATCCTTCCGGTTAATAGTGGAAAATAATTTCATTCAAATGGCTGCCTCGGCTGGCCACACAGTAGCCTACACGATCGGTCCAATTTTTAAGCATATTATCGATTGTGTGCAGCTGTATTTCACCAATAGCTTCACGAATATTGTCCTTTAAAGCGTTAATTGTCTCTGGCTTGTCGGCGTAACACTTATCTTTGACGGCACCCCACAAATAATAGTCCAACGGTGTCAAATCGCAGCTCCGAGGTGGTCAACGACATCAGCTCTGCGGCTTATAATGCGATCTTCAAAAACAGGGCGCAAAACATCGAGTGTAGCTTCGGCTGTGTGGCATGTACCGCCGCCCTATTGCAAACAAATGTTGCCAATATCCTCCTCTTCAATTTTTTGAACAAAAATTCGTTCAACATGGCCCAATAACGATCGCCATTGACTGTAACGGCCACTCTTTGTTCATTTTCGAAGAAAAATGGCCCAATTATCCCTCTGGACCAAAATCCGCACCAAACAGTGACTGGTTTTGCGTGTGTCGGATTTTCTGTGCCCCAAATGCGACAATTTTGCTAAGATCAAAATGAACTTCACCTGAAAAGATGATTTTTTGCCAAAATCGTCATCTTCTGGTGTAGGCTACTGCATGGCCAGCCGAGGCAGCGATTTGAAAGAAATTATTTTCCATTATTTCCATTGGGATTGTGTGTGGCGGGACCTACAGTTTAAAGTCGACAGATTTTCGAGAAACTTTTCACGTCAATTTTATTTTCTCTCTGAGAGTTTTTGCCAGAAATCTCCTGAGAGAACGTCGTCCAAGAAATGTTTCCTTTTGTTCGAGATGTCGGATTTGGCATTTGTGGGCTCACAAGTGCTTCTAATCGGAATAAATATCAAGCCGAAGTGGAAAGCTAACGGAACATAGAATAAATGAATTTAGCATAGAAGTCCTGCATTACTATGTCCTGCTGTCTGACAATGACATTAATTCCGTTTGAGACATATTCAATATTCAGAAGAGGGCTCTTATTCATGCAGTGGCATTATGTAAGGCTGGCGAGTAGCTTGCCGTTCACAGGCAAGTTCACTCGGCGGCCACATGGCCCATTGTGTCACCCAGTATGAGGTAAGCCCCTTGTCATGATCTGTTAGTGGCGGATTTGAACCACCCCGAGCTCCGAATGAAACCGGCCAGTTCCCTTAGCGGCAAGTTTGCCACCTTGCTCAGAATCTTCAAATGTTCTGTCTTCCATGTTGACATTAGGAAAATAGGTTATGGAAGGAAAGAAGAAAGGAGAGAGGAAGTAGTGCTTGGACACATTAGATTTGAATCTATTTATATTATATTTGACAGAAAGAGCCTTCCACAAACGAATAACGCGGCTAAATAACGAATTTTGTCTGTGATGCGGTTATTTGATGCGGGAATTTGCGGAAGTCGGCGAAGAGACCTGTCATCGATTGGTGTGAGCAACTGGCGAAGGCGCACAACAAGCATAGGTCAATGGAAGAATGTGTTAAGGCAGGCATAAATCTGTTAATTGGGTTATGAATGGACAAGAAGAAAGTTTGTGATGCATTGTGCAATCCACTGGCCAATCGATGTAGGTCAATTTTTTGGAGTCCATTTATCTCCTTTGAGAATATTCCGTTAAATTCAGTCTGATAGAATCCCAATAAGTTTCGACGTAAGTATGGCGTGCACCACTCTGTCAAATTCTAAAAAAGATCAGATGGTTAGACTGTAGATATTTCACAAGACGATGGTTATTGTGAAGTCGTCGGAGTCTAGTAGGTAGTGTGTTGGATTATTAGACGTCAGGCCACAGTTCAAACATCTCAGCAGAGAGTAAATAAAAATTGCCTTGTTTCTCAAGTTTCTCAAAACAAAAAATCTGTCGTTCGGAGTCGTCTGTAGGTCACTCCACCTTTGGATAAAATTAACACCCACAGCATAAGTGGTGTGAGAAACTAGGTCGTAATCCTGACTGAAGGATTGTAATGACCAGTTATGTTATGTTATGATGGTTTATCATACTTTTTGTAGCCTTGTAACGAACGGTACATATTGCTATTCCTCTCACATTTCAGAGATTGGCAATACATTAGCAACCTTCCAGCAAGTCGGAAGAATTTTAATCCGATATGATGCACTGTAAAGGTTAGCTAATGGACAAGCAAGCATTGAAGCCTGGAAGATTTGTTAATTTTGGGATCCGTGAAAACCCCTTTAATTGTGCGGACCCAAAGGAATATACTAAGCATAGTTATTGATACCCTTTTAATACCAGCAAGTTGAATCACCCTGTTTATCAGCATCGCTCTGAATACACCGCCACAATTCGTTTGGTGACTCAATTCGTACATGACCAGTCCTACATCGAATAGGACTAACCTTTATTAACATCAACTAATCTTTTGAGGCGGATGGTATGCCATCGCTATTTCTGGCACAATGTTCTTTAGTTCCCGTTCAACTATTAGCAAATTATTTTGGCATCGCTCTTCGTAACCATGTTTTTTAAACATGCCGGATCATACTAAACCAAACAGTGTTTAATAATCAGTATTGCCATGTTAAGTTCCAACTTCTTTTCTATCCACGTCTGTAATAACATTCAAATTTGGCTTTTGCCAATTTTGCTTAACCCAGCTTATCGACATCGACGACAACATCATCAACATCATGAACATCTCTTTAGTGATTGTGTGCGATTTTTCGATTTTTCGATTCGTGTTTCTTTTTTTTCGACTGTAGTCTGCACGTGCTACAGATTATACGTTTCAATGACTTTCAACGGCATTCGATAACGGTAAATATAAAACGATGATGATTTTTGTTTTCTCTTCTTCTTCTTTTTAACTTTCTACGCCAGTGACTGACTGAGACTATTCCTTTAATCATTTTCCTTATTGTATTACACAAACACACACACACATTCACTCAGTCTTTTACTCTTTTTCCTCTTTTTATTGTTTTTTTTGTGTGTTTCTCAGTCACTCATTTCGATAATTTTGAATCCATGTCGTCATTTGATCATAATCATGGGCATATGTTTGTAATGTTGTTATTATTATTGTTGCTCTTATTGTTACTGTTGTTGTCAATTTGTTACTATTGTAATTTAATTAAGATTTTATTCACCACACACAGCCACACACAGCCACTACAACAACAATAACAACAACAGCAAAAAGTACGTTTCATACCACCCAGTGTTAATTGAGAAGGATTTTGTATGGCTGTGGTAGAGTTTCACAGTACGCAGCATCAGATATCACACACAGTCAAGTCAAGTCAAGATTAAATCAGTGTTTATGTGTAAATTTGACCTACTGGGGGGTAGTTTACGTAGATTCTGTTGTCCATATAAGCGTGTGTAACATGTGTATGCTCATGCTCATCCATTATTTCTGTTGTTTTTTATTGTATGTGGATGAGCTCTTAAAGTTAATTGAATTGAATTGAATTTAAAGAATAATTTTAACAAGATTTGCTAAATATAAGCATTATTATCGTTTATCGATAACATATTAATGTCCTTAAAAGAAGAAACAAAGTATTTGAGTTACAAGCAAAAACACAAAGAAAAGTTTACCTTTACCTCTTGAGTATGGAAGCTCTTTAGGGTCGCTTATCGATAACATATTCATGTCCTTGAGAGGAAAAACAAAGTATTTGCGTTACAAGCACAGTCACAAAGAAAAGTTCTTTACCTTCTGAGTATAGAACCTCTATAGAAAGATTTTTTTGCGGTACTTTAAACTATTTACAGTGATGTAACGCTTAATCAAAATGGACAAAAATGTTCACGGACGGAAAATCATCATACTTTCCGATAGCCAAGCGGCTATCAAGGCATTGGATTGCAGTGTGATAAACTCCAAGACGGTGTACAACTGTCGCAGATATCTCAAAGAGATAGCGCATCGATATGATATTTGATATTTATATGGGTACCGGGACATAATGATATTATTGATCTGGCAACTGCAGAGCGGATAAACTGGCCAGAAGGGGCACGACCATCGAACTCTCTGATGAATTCTCTACGTTGGGGATCCCTTTGGGGACCTGCAAACTTATAATTGACAATGCAACCGCAGATCTCGTCAACAGAATGTGGGCAACTTCGGATAAGGGCAGAGCGGCGCAAAATATCTGACCGAGGCTCTGGATAGGAGGCTCACGGCGACTCTGCTTAAACTCCAAAGAACTAGGCTCAGCACTGTTATTGGGGTTATTACGGGGCATTGCATTATAGGAGCGCATGCGAGGCGTATTGGTCTTAGACACCTTGCAAATGATTTCTACAGAAGCTGTGGAGATGAAGAGGAAGATGAGACTATCCTTCACCTATTGTGCACATGTCCGGCACTTGGTCGGAGTAGAACGAGGTACCTGGCTGCCTATTACATGGAGGATATGAATGAACTGTCATGCATGGATATTGGCAGCCTGAGTCGCTTCATCGGAAGCTCCGAATGGTTTCTGGAATATGGGAAATGAGGAACTGTGGTATCGCAATGGACCCTGTGTGCGGCCTAAGTGTGTCCGCTTATGACTCCATCGAGGGGACAGCCGCTTCTACCTACCTACCTTCCTAACGCTTCATCAACTTTTGGAAATACATTCCTATTCAGATTATCCGTAATGAAGTCGCCTTAGTCTAGTAGGTCGTACCTTGGCTTAGACATGAGGCCATGCTTCACACCCCAATCCGAACATCTCACTTGAATTGAAATATGAAAAAATATTTCTTCGGCGACTTCCTCTCAGCAGATTTCTGGCAAAAACTCTCTGAGAGTAAAACAAAATTTCCATGTAAAAGTTTCTGGAAAATCTGTCTTGTAGATCCCGTCACTCACGTATAAAATTAACACACACAACATAAGTGATGTAAGAAACTGGGTTCTATTCCACACTGATGAGTTGTAATGACCAATTTGTATATATGTATGTATGTAATTCACTCGACAAAAAGTGTTATATACTTTTTTCGCTGCAAATGAGCTTGTGAGTTGTAAAAGGTTGTGAGAGTAAAAGGATGCTTGAGAAACTCAACATAAACAAGTTTTGTAGGCCCAAAGTTGTTCTAGCACTGACCCTGAAGTAGTTGATCCTTTTCTATACATCATATCGGACCAGTATTTTTCCGTCTTAACACGTTGACTGCCGCAGCAATTTTCAGAAAACTGGCCACGCTATGCAACATTGACTTTTTGTTCTTTTCCCAGAAGCCATTTATCGATACTAGCACTGATAATACGATTTTATACGTAGCTACACAAAAATGGCAGGTTTAGTGAGTACGAGATAACTCGTAGTTGGCTCCCTAGAAGGGAACGTAATCTACGAGTTATCTCGTAGTCGGCAGTCAAGGTGTTAAAGAAAGATTACTAATGTAACGCCAATTCCGAAAAAAAGGTGAGGATAATATCTCTAAAAGTGTTGGGTATAAACAAAAGGCCAGACATCAAAACGAAATACAAAAAGTATTTCTTCGGCGACTTCCTCTACACAGATTTCTGGCAAAATCTCTATGAGAGTTAATAAAATTGCCAAGAAAAGTTTCTCAAAAATCTGTGTTCGGAGTCGACATTAAACTGCGGGTCCCGCCACTCATGTATAGAATTAACACACACAACATAAGTGGTGTGAGAAACTAGGTCGTAATCCTGACTGAAGGGTTGTAATGACCAACTATGTCTCTAAAGACTATCTCTCACAAGAATTTACTTTTCATGGTTATGAAACGTATGATTAAGCATCAGCGCGTGAGATATTTGGAATCAAAACAATTCGGTTAGTGGTGGCAATACAATCTGCATAAGGCCCATTCAACCGGTGGCCTGTTGATGTTGGTTTTTGATAAATGGAACCAACAATTTAGTGGAAGTAAGTTTAAAATAAATTTTTTTGTGCGAATGCGGATTTGGATGTGGACAAGCCATCTTCTATTGTATTAGTTA
Source organism: Sarcophaga subvicina (assembly GCA_936449025.2). Taxonomy (NCBI): domain Eukaryota; kingdom Metazoa; phylum Arthropoda; class Insecta; order Diptera; family Sarcophagidae; genus Sarcophaga; species Sarcophaga subvicina. Next base: position 31,909,474 of record OW388084.2, read on the forward strand.
CATACCGGGTGAAATACAGTAAAAAGTCTCCCAAAATTAAAGCTCAAGTATGGACCACCGCGAGCAATACATGAAGGAATCTCTAAGCAGTAAATGGTGGATATTCATTTACATGCGCCCTATAAATATTTCATGCACTTGAGCGAATTGTCGGTGGTTTTTTTTCAATTTTCAAATTTCAAAATCCAAACATCGAAAATAGTGTCCGCGTTCCTTTAACGTGGGTGTATTAGAATCGAAATACAAATATTTCGATTGTATGCATTAAGTTTAGAAGGTTTGTCTTAAGCCTGTTCCTTCTATAAGAGTTTCTGTCGTTACCTTTTGCGATTCGACATTTTCGCTATTCGCTGTAACTTTCCCACTTATGCTCACAACGTACCAAAACATGCCTAATCTTTCCACTTTAAGGTGTATTACGACGTTAATGCGCCGCTATACAGGTCATGTAGCCCATGAATTATTTTATGTTGCCCGAAAATGACAAGCACAGCTTCATCAGGCGGCTATTGAAGGAAATAAATTCAATCACGGTCACGTACAAATTAATTTCAATTTTACGAGTTTTTTGGTTCCCGTAATTAGCGCCCAGATTGCGTCGTATTAGAAAATCGGTACTGTTAGTGTGATTTTTATCTGCTTGGATAGAGTCGTGCTTTTAAAATGTTTATTTACACCAAAGTAGCGCTTTTTGTCAAGTAAACTTGATGGTTTTATCTTCAAACCGATGTTATTACATTTTTTAGGCAGCCACCAAGTTTCATAAATTATCCAAAAATCTCAAAGTGTTTACTTACCAGCGACGAATTTGGCAATTTCGCAAACAGGCTCCATCAGAATTACTGCAGAAGCTGCCATGATGTGGAGGCAACGGAATCGGTGCAACACCTTTAATGCACTTCAGAACAGACGTTATTGATTTTTAGGTGACAGAGCGTTTGAAGATCTGAGCATGATGGCGAACGTGCCACTAAGAGAACTGGCGGGTTTATCCGTAGCTAGGGGTGGTTCAACCCCGCCATTAGGGGGTATACCTCACACTGGGAAATACAATGGGTCATATGGCCATCGAGTGCACTTTTTAGGTAGCCACAAAGTTTCATAAATTATCGAAAAATCTCTATGTTTTTACTTACCACCGACGAATTTGAGTTCAGCAACACAACAGTTAGCGCTCTAACATTAATTCTAGCGATACAGTGAGCTATTGGCAATTTCGCAGACAAGCTGTGGAGGCAACGGAATCGGTGCAACACTTTTTATGCACTTCAGAACAGACGTCATTGGTTTTTAGGTGACAGAGCGTTTGAAGATCTAGGCATGGTGGAGAACGTGCCACTAAGAGAACTGGCGGGTTTCATTCGTAGCTCGGGGTGGTTCAAACCCACCACTAGGTGGCATACCTCACACTGGGTAATACAATGTGAGTGAACTTGCTTGTGAACAGCATGCAACCCGCTAACCTAACTTTACCTAGTTAGCATCGTTCAGATGGTGTTCGAGTCTCGTTTATTACAAGTTCATTAAAACCAACAACTTATTTTCATTATTTTTTACTGCCAAGCAGACGTTCATCGTAGCATTTTCGACATTGTAAACCTTGCAGTTACATTTCAAAATTCTCGAGCTTTATGAGTTTCCTGGTGATACAATCCCCCATTTCATGAAATTTAGCTAAAGGGTCCGCCAAATAACTTTTTTTTTGAAAATGCTTTAAAACCAAAACTACTGAATATTTTCTCAAATTTCTTTTTTATTTGAAAGTACAATCCTTCCGGTTAATAATGGAAAATAAATTCATTCAAATGGCTGCCTCGGCAGGCCATGCAGTAGCCTACACGATCGGTCCAATTTTTAAGCACATTATCGATTGTGTGCAGCTGTATTTCACCAATGGCTTCACGAATATTGTCCTTTAAAGCGTCAATTGTCTCTGGCTTGTCGGAGTAACACTTATCTTTGACGGCACCCCACAAATAATAGTCCAACGGTGTCAAATCGCACCTACGAGGTGGCCAAACGACATGAGCTCTGTGGCTGATAATGCGATCTTCAAAAACAGGGCGCAAAACATCGAATGTAGCTTCGGCTGTGTGGCACGTAGCGGCGTTCTTTGGAAACCAAATGTTGCCAATATCCTCCTCTTCAATTTTTGTGAACAAAAATTCGTTCAACATGGCCCGATAACGATCGCCATTGACTGTAACGGCCACTCCTTGCTCATTTTCGAAGAAAAATGGCCCAATTATGCCTCTGGACCAAAATCCGCACCAAACAGTGACTCGTTTTGGGTGCGTCGGCTTTTCAATGTATCCGTGCGGGTTTTCTGTGTCCCAAATGCGACAATTTTGCTTACATACCTGCCAAGATCAAAATGAGCTTCATCTGAAAAGATGATTTTTTTTTGCCAAAATCGGCATCTTCTGTAAGTCGATCGCAGGCCCACTTAGCGAAGTGAAACCGCGTATATACAACCATATTCGTTCAGCGGAAGGATAAAACTAATTATCTGTCAAATCAGACATGAGCTAAGTGTTACCATTCACGAAATAAGCACTAGTTAAAAAAAAACGTTATTAAGCCTAAGCATTTACTCATTACCATGACTCATATCTGTTTGCGTTTGAAAAAAAAAACGATGAAATATTTCATCGAAAGCCATCTACATTGGCAATATCGATCGATAAATATTACATTCCTTAAGAGATTTTTCAATTATCGAATGAAATGGATTTCCTTCATTCATAAACTTGATAATCCTAATTAAGAGCTTTTAGAAAAAACAAAAACAAGAGAAAAAAACAGGCAAACAGGCAAACATTTCTAATTTAATACAAATAACTCTGTTACTCCAGAACAATTTGCAGTAATAAACGAGATGATCATGTGCTGCCACATGATTCGTAAGATTCACTCTCAAGCTCATGCAGCGCATGCACTCACATACAAGCTCGTGATGAATGGCGAATGGAAAAATGGTTGCAACATTGCAACAATAATACAACAAATACAATAACGAAACAAGAGGAAATTCTCACAATTCCCCAGCGTGTATACGAGTAAACGTAACAATTCGAAACTGGCTGACTCTAAGCTTGCCTGCCCGCTTTGACTATGGCAGCATCATCAGAAAGGCCAATACAATGGAAATATCTACAGCGGCTGGATGTAGCGGATGATGATGATGATGCCGCTGTTGGCAAATATTCGTCGGTAAAGCTTTTGTGTTCAAAATAAAAGTCTCTTCCTCTTTTAAAGGTCTGTGGGTATGGTATGGCAAGCTATGTTATGGTATTGCAGTGACACGTTGTTTTTTGATTGGATTTCATCATCATGATCGTCAGAGTCATCAGTTAGTGAATGCACTGCCCGCAATCGATGGACACGAAACGGATGAATGTCAAGCTCACAGAGCAACATAGTAGGCAGTAGCAGCAGCAGCAGCAGTAAAAGCAGTTGCATCGTGAAACAACTCCAAGTGAATGATGCTCAAATAACTTTGGACATTTGTCGTGTTCATGATCAACCCAAAACAAAAAATAGCGAAAAAAAATGTTCATTTTCCTTCTTCGTTTTTCTCATCTTTGTTTTCTTCAGCCAGAACTCTGTTGGATCTGTTTTCCATTAAAAGTGGCATTCCTTTAAGGTTTTTGCACGTAAAGTAATGTTCATGCTTAGCCTTGGCTTTTTTTCTTGCTTTTAAATGTGCTGGGGCTCGTTAAAATTTACTCTCCCATGCAACTCGTAAATCCCATTTGATCACAGCTCAACTCAATGTCAACAAGTTGTTGATGGTTTAGCATACGGAGCCGCAACAAAAAAAAAAACGAACGATTTTGCAATGATTGTCATTCAAAGTTGCCAGACTGTTTTTAGTGTGCCTTGTGCCACATTATAATGAAGCATTCGTTCTTATACAATAGAATTTCTTTAATCGAATTTCCATGTGTTAGGATCTAGTCCATCATGGGTTACGATATTTATACCTGGGATTAGTTTAAATGTACCTCGATGCTTGGAAGTGTTTTCCCATTCTCTTTGTCATTTTTGTCGTTACTTTTTTTATTCATCAGAAGCATCTTTAACAGCGCTACTCTTCCGTAAGAATATTCTGCTCAAAATGGTTCCCATTTTGCTTTTGATTGCATCGGGTGGGCCATCTTTCGGTTTGAATTTGAACCATCGGTTATTTCCAATCTGGCAACACTTATGTCATTCTATTCTGTCACAAAATTTAGTCACTTTGTCACTCCACTGAGCGTAATGAATCGATTTACGCTTGAGTAACGTTGCGATTTATTGGGCCAACAAGAAACTGCGCGATAATATCGGATGAAGCTCTTTTTCATCTTAGTGGCTACGTTAATTAGCAAAATTGCCTTATTTGGGGCTCAGAAAACCCACACGTGGTCTTACAGAAGCCAATGCACCCATTATGAGTGACTGTTTGTGCGGAGGCATCATTGGCCCAAATTTCTTGGAAAATGAGGACGACGCAACCGTTACGGTTAATGGAGATACCTATCGCACTACAATAACCGATATTTTTGTACCCGCTCTTCATGGTATTGATGTGAACGATGTCTGTTGGTTTCAACAGCATGGTGCAACTTGCCACACATCTCATGCCACAATCGATTTATTGCCGCAAACGTTTGATGGCCGTTTAATTAGGCGAAATGGTGATGTTAAGTGGCCGCCAAGAAGCTGCGATTTGACACCGTTGGACTATTTTCTGTGGGGCGCCGTTAAATAAAAGTGTTATGCCGCCAAACCAGAGACAATTAAGCCTTTGAGGACCAACATTCGAGATCCCATTGCCGACATACGATCCAATACACACGATAAAGTGCAAGAAGATTGCTACGATCTAATGAGATACCGTAAGGCCAGCTGCGGCTGCCATATGAATGAAATAATATTCCATTTCTAACCGGAACAATCATTCTGGATTTAGTTCAATAAGCCTATTATTGTTACCTACAATCTGGCATCCCTATGTATGTATCCATAGTGTCAGTCAATCAATTTGACTGACTGTCTGCTCCACTCATGCATTCGCTTGCTCCACAACTTTAAGCAAATGACCAATTTGAACGATTTGAAATTAAAATGACAGTGTATTGTACACATACACACACATTTATATCGTTACAATTGCATTTTTCATTTGCATGTGATGCCAACGAAATATTTTCGTTGTTTTAAATATTTTCGTTACGTTTTTGCTGTGCTGCCGTTCTAAAAATGTCACATTCTCGTTTGAATTGAAGTTGTTGCGCAACGTTGTGTAATGAAACGAAATTCTGTTCAAAACTTAAATGCCATGAAATAAAAATCTACAAAAGATGTGATGAGAAACTATTTAAAATTCTAATAATTGGAGTTAAAGTTGGTAAGGTAGAGAATTGTAGTGACTTGAATAAGGGGATCGAAATAAGGTGGGTTTGGCAACATTTGAGAGCATATGGCTTCCACAAAGCATTTCCATTTCAACCGGTTGACTTTTGCTTTTTTTAGCGTCTTCCCATATAAAGTGCACTGTCGTAGATCTTGGATTATCGAACGTCTCCAGGTGTTCCTTGACCGGCCACTGTTTCTTGAGCTTCAATTACGAACAAAAGATTCGAAACGATTGAAACGATTGTTAGACCGAACGCAGGATGTCGCCGTAGTCTAGTAGGTAGTGTGTTGGCTTATTAGACGAAACCAGGGTTTGAACCCCAGGCCAGGCATTAAAACAAAATACAAAAAGTATTTCTTCGGTGACTTCCTCTCAGCAGATTTCTGGCAAAAACTCTGAGAGTAACTAAAATTGCCATGAAAAAGTTTCTCAAAAATCTGTCGTTCGGAGTCGACTTCAAGCTGTAGGGCCCACTACTCATGTATAAAAATTAACACACACAACATAAGAGGCGTGAGAATCTAGGACGTTGTACAATGGGTCAATTCGACCTCCGGGTACTGTACTTGTCTTAATTGACAAGTACACGTCCTCTGACCTAACCTAACCTAACCTAGACCGAACGCAGATTAAAAGAGTTACAATTGTAAATCTCACATGGTTCGGCGTTTAAAATTTTGAGTTATTTGGTATGAGAATGTATTCTTTAAGATGGTCACGGCGAAATCAAGAGCTTTAAAAACAAAGGACTTCGTGAGTCCTCTTCAAAGAATGCAAAAGCCTGGTTTAGCCAAGAGCGTCTATTCCTTATTTCCAACGAAAGGCATCATGCCGAATGATTGAAGCCTTTGTGTGTTATGTCCTGTACATAAGAAAGGAAACAAATCCGTATTCCCTATCTATAGAGAGATAAGTTACCTCTCCACAGCATACAAAATTCTGCCAAGCTTTCTGTGTACAGGATTGGAACCTAAGATGGACGGTGTATTCTAGTCTAATTCAAGCTCTAGGACTAAAAAGAGAAGAACCTAAAGAACTCGCGCGGCGAGAGCTATTTTGCCCAAGTGACAAAGAATGTGGAAAATATCATCAACATTTTTTTACTTCTTCAAAAGACCAATTGATGCCCTTATATGTGGAATATAATATCGTTAAAATATCTGCCACGATTTCTCTGGATGGGTCGCATCCACAAAAATTCTAATTTTCCATTACGTTGCGCGTAAGTAAAACAGAATTTGAGGACCATTGGGCTGATATTCACATACACCTGCTATTTAAAAAAAATCCCAAGAAAGAGTATAACGGGGTCAAATTGTACGTCACCTCCACGTAAGATGACCAAACCTTCAAATCGCACATGAAGAATATCCAAAGTGACATGAGCTGTGCGAAATGTAGCGCCGTCCTTATCAAACCACAAGTTGTTGGTGGGCAGATTATTCAATTCAGGCCAAAAGAATTTAGGAATCATCGACCCATAGTGCTCACCACTGACAGTGATAGTCTTCTCAAAAAAATATGAATCGAACACATACACTAAACAATGACTCTTTCGTGATGCATTTGATGCTCTAGAATCTCATGTGGACCTATACCGTCCCAAATTCGAAAATTTTGTCTGTCATTGCTGATGATGATTTTTCGATTTAAATTAGCGTCAGTTGCCCACTACTCCAGGGCACATTTAGCGAACACTTGTAATTGTAAATCGTCGTCTGCCTTCAGTTTATGGGTCAGTCGAATTTTGTATGGGTGCATGCCCAGGTCATCACGAATAATTCTCCAAGTTGCGGTATGCGGAAGGCCGAGTTCTTGCGAATGATGCGAAATTTACTGCTGCCTATACAAGTCGCCGTAGCCTAGTAGGTAGTGTGTTGGCTTATTAGACGTAAAGCCAGGGTTCGAGCCCCAGGCCAGACATCAAGACAAAATACAAAAAAATATTTCTTCGGCGACTTCCTCTCAGCAGATTTCTGGCAAAAACTCTGAGAGTAAAAAAATGCCATGAAAAAGTTCCTCAAAAATCTGTCGTTCGGAGTCGACTTTAAGCTGTAGGTCCCACCACTCATGTATAAAAATTAACACACACAACATAAGAGGTGTGAGAATCTAGGACGTTGTACAATGGGTCAATTCGACCTCCGGGTACTGTACTTGTCTTAATTGACAAGTACACGTCCTCTAACCTAACCTAACCTAACCTAACCTAACCTAACCTATACACTCTCACATACAACGGTTATGTCTTCAGTATATCTATTTATGTTTGTGACTTGTCCGCGGATACCTTCGACTTAGAAAAAGTAAACAAGGTCTAACAGGGTAAAATCAGACGATTTCACATCACCTGCAAGAAAAAGGATTATACCTTCAAATCGCTCATGGAGAGTATCTAATGTGACATGAGCTGGGTGTTATGTAGTGTTGTTGTCTTGGAACCACATGTCGTTGCTGTCCAGTTCAACCAATTTCGGCCAACAGAAGTTGGTAATCATCGAGCTATAGTGCTGGCCGTTGACAGATATGGCCTAGCCAACATACGAGTACATACATAATTCCTCCTTTCAATCCTTTAGTCAGGATTACAACCCTGTTACTCACACTACCTACAGTTTAAAGGCGATTTCGAAAGACAGATTTTTGAGAAACTTTTCAAGGCAATTTTATTTTACTTTCAGAGTTTTTGCCAGAAATCTGCTGAGAAATAGTCATCGCAGAAATATTTTTTCGTATTTCGTTTTGTTGGAGATGTCTAACCTGGGGTTTGAACCGAGGTCTCACTTCTAATAAGCCAACACACTACCTGCTAGACAACGGCCTAGCCAACAGCGTTCTTAAAGAAATATCGAGGGTTTAAACCACAGGCTTGCGTCTAATATACCAACACATTACCTACTAAAGTATGGCAATCTCGCATTTGTGTGGATAGTGAATAAGCATAACTATCGCTTCCGGGGCACCGAAAAATTACGCCGTATGGTGCGGTGTTTACGAAGAAGGCCTTATCGGACGAGATTGAATGGCGTACGAATCCTCAACGCCTGCCTTTTACCGCAATAGGTCAAATGGGCATTGGAAAGCATGTAATTCCACCAGCGTGTATCAGTCGCGTAAGTTGAAGGACCTACACGAAGTTCAGAGGGCCATATTTCAGGAGCAACAAAAATCTAGTTTTAGTTAACTGCACTGACTTGCTAGATTTTTTTCTTTTGAAAGGTTTTTCGACGTTAACAGTCTAAGACTCTTGCAGTCCGGTAAGATAGTAAGAGAACTTACTTTTGGAAATTTAGACCCGACTATTCGGGATGACAACTTTTGTGTGCTTTGAGCACGCAAATGACTTGAACGAAAGTCGTCAGTGTGTTGTTGTCTGCTGTGCTTGTTTACCAAGCATACTTGGCTTAATACAATGCACTGAAGCTCAAATGCATGTTTAACACGTACTTAAGAGTTGTCAGCGACATCTATTGCATTGTAGTATTGTGGTTGCATTTATAACTGATATCGTAAGGGGTAATGCAGTGCATTTAAACAGTCTGTATTAAAAGGTTTCACACACAATTTTTTATTTTTCTGTTTCTTTTTTAAGGAATTCCAATTCAATGGAAGTGTTTTCAAATTGCCCAAAATAATTTCATATTTAAAAATGCAATAAAAACAAAACAAAAACAATCTTACGTATGTTTCATGTACGTATGTTTTATACGTTACGGCACGATTTCCCATTGAGACACGCATAGTTGAACGAATGGGTTACGACGACAAGTCCTATAAGAACAGCCAGTTTTAGATTCAAATGCCAATAATTGCTCTACGGTTAGTTAATTTTTAATCGACTTTATAACATTCTATGGGCCACAAACACTCAAATGCAATACGACAATACGTAATACTGGTCAATTGAATAATTCATCGGTTATTACGAGAATTTCAAGTGAAAGAAATGGAAAATGGAAAATACAATTTTCCTTTGGCTTTTGTAAGAAAATTGTCAATTTAATGATGTATACATGCATACATAAATAAAATAGTGCGTATCAATCAAATCAAATCATATGCAATACATTCATATATTATTGTTGTAGTCGTATTCGTATTCGTATTTCAATTTCTATTTTGTTTGCACCTCTACGGCCTCTAGAATAATTTCATATTCTCGTTACCATTCCCATTCTTGAAGTACACACATCCATTCGTATCAGGTATTTAATAATTTATGAATTTTACAAATGAAAAGGATTTCTTAGGCTGGCCTAGCTGGCTGGCTAGCAATATGGACTGACTGTATTGACATGCATTATAAATTCATACCGTAAACTGTCACAAATGCTAAAATATACTCACACCCCCCACCACCACTTGACTTGTACGACATTTCTGTGTAAACACATACCATAATACAGTGGTAAGTAAAAGTCGCCTAACAATAGTACAGAAAACAAAGGGAATTTCAAATGATACCTGGTAATATATTCCCCGACTGAAAGCTCGGTATTACTTAAAGTATTCGACTATAAACTTAGGCAACCAATTTCGAATCCCCAAAGATGGTAAAAATTTGTCATCAGTGCCTCCAAATAATTCGTCAACGGCGCCTTCTGACTTCTGCCTCCTCTATAATTTAGACGCACTGCTCAGTCTACACGCTGATAACTTTTCTGTTTTCCCCATAGCGTAAGTACGTGGACGAGCAGACAATAATTGTAATAATTTTGATCCCTCTTTCGCTTAAAATGATAATATAAGCCAAAATCGTGTTTGAGATCATACATACATACATCCATACATACATACATAATTGGTCATTACAACCCTTCAGCCAGGACTACAACTTAGCTTGTCCCACCACTTATGTTGTGTGTATTAATTTTATACGTGACTGGCGGGACCTACAGTTTATAGTCGACTCCGAACAACAAATTTTTGAGAAACTTTTTCATTTTTCACTTTTTTACACTCTGAGTTTTTGCCACAAATCTGCTGAGAGAAAGTCGCACATAAAAATATTTTTTTCATCTTTCGTTTTGTTCGCGATGTCTGACCTGGGGTTTTAACCGTGACCTTACGTTTAATAAGCCAACACACTACCTACTACCTCTGAACTGGCGAGTGTTTATTGAGATTACCTGCTTTAGTTGGGGTGATCGCTACAGCTGCCTCGCGACAATCCTCACCATTCGACAATTGATTTCGTTGGATTGGAGCGCGCTCTCTCCGCAGTAGTACATAAGGTGTGGCCCATAGTCCACCAATCTCGTGGAAATTAGATAGGCATTGATGGAACTTAACCGAGAGGAAGTTCTAGTATGCCTCAGTTGTCCTTTATAATCGCAGCTTCCTGCAGTTTAGCTTTAGCAATGTATTAAATCGCGATAACTATGAAGCACTAATGCGCAATCCCAAGTTGACTGCGACAAGTTAGTGGTCCTGAGTGTTGGTCGTTTGGGATACAACCAAGTGGCATTATGAATATCGATATGATGAAACTTGGTGGTACTCAACTAACTTGTTTCACGCCACTACGACATCGATCAGCCTCATACCTTTGGAGTTAGTTGACGAATGGGGACTAAACTGTTCGATAGTGCGGCCAGAAATACCTTCCCGCCCAACCTTCATATTAAAATCCCCGTGGACGATTTTAGAGTCAAGTGAAGGGCACTTATAGTATATTTCCTCGTACTTAGCATAGAAAGTATCTTTAATCGCATCGTACGTTTCCTCCATCGGGAAGTGAACACAAATTAAGCAGATGTTATAGAATTTAGCTTTGATACGGATCGTGCCCTAGCTTTAGTTCACAGCAGTGAACCCAGAAACAAGAAGGCGAAGTCTGTAACTAACCACAAACTCGCAATCGAATTTGTGCTTTTCCGCATGGAAGCCGTAATAGGAATCGCATTTGCATCCTTGTCCCATCCATTGCTTTTCTTGGGTGGTAGTGATGTCAGTCTTACATTTCATGAAGGCTTCTTCCAGTTGGGTGGAAGAGTTCGGACGTTTAATGTTCATATAGCCATTATAATCCCTTAAACCTTTATCGTGGTATCTTTATAGAAGATTTTGGTTTTCATTCGATAGAGTTCCAGGTCCTAAACACAACCCAAAATTTAAGTTCTGGTGATTGGCTTGCGGTTTTAAGGGGATATTCCTATGACACCAGTATTTAACGCGTGGATTAGAGGAAATCGGTATAAAGAATGGCCTTTACTGCGAAGGAAGGAATAAATTATTGATTCCCGGTCATCGATTGCTGTGATCAACAAACAAAGTCGCGAGAGAAACAAAAGCGCTTGGAAGGAAGTGTTAAGACAGGTGGAAATCCTAAGGCTCTCGCAGGCAGCATAAATAAACTTCCTTTATTGTCCGCACATTATGGGATCACTGGTAATGGAATTGATAACGGACTGGAGAGGGAAGTGTGCGCTAAAATTTTCATTTTTCCATATTCAATTAACTGAGCAGCTGTCAGTTCGAGTGTGAATGAAAGGGAATTAATTCTCTGTCAGTGTCGCACACTGTGCGGAGATCTGGACCCTGAGCGAGGGCAAATGATTAGTATGACCTTCCTCCTATGGAAATTATGAAAGTTGAACTGTGTTGCACCGGATTCTCCTGGATTCTCGATGGTTGGGTGGGTGTCTACTCCAGGAAATTGGATTTGAACATTTCACTCCGGCTGCCGGACTATTGCAGCGTGTTCCAGGCGGAAGTAATGGTCATCTACCGGGCCATACAATGGATCCTCGCATACGGTGTTCCTTTCACCCTCATCTCGATCTTTTCGGATAGCCAGGCTGCCATAAAGTCTCTGTCGAACATTGCGAATAATTCCAGGATCGTCAGAGAATGTCGCCGTTACCTCAACTTTCTTTCTGAGCGCTTCACTGTCACACTTGTCTGGGTCCCCGGACACTGTGACATTCCGGGAAACTTCAGAGTCGACGAGCTAGTCAGAGCTGGCGCACTACTCCCGGAATCCATTTCAATCGACTTAGCAATGCCACTTGCCTTGATCAATCTGGCCATAGCGCGGAATTTTTGCGAGACGCCAACCTATCCTGCATCAACGAGGATTCCTGCTCTACCGCTAGACTCACCTGGCCCCGGATGGATAGAAGGCGTACCAACCAGTTACTTGGACTTGGTCGCGGCATCATCTCAATCACAGTGGCCATGCTTACAGGTCACTGTGTTTTGGGTAGACACGCGGAGAGAATGCGGCTCCCATTTAATGACTTCTGCCGTGGGTTCCAATCTGCTGAGGACGACGAAACTGTTATCCACTTTTTTGTCAATTCCCATCTCTTGCGAGGTGCAGATATAGGTTATTTGGCTCTCCGACCCTTGTCAGCTTGACGAAGTTATCGTTCATTGATGTCAAGGATATAGCCTCGTTTATCAAACTTTCTGGCTGGTTTTCCAGCGCGGGGTAGTCGTGCTTTGGATATGCAGATCTTGCGCTTACCGACATCCCCCTCCTGGGTTTTGGGGGAATTTGTTCAGTACAGGAACTGCGTTCACATGTGACGTCACAACGGGCCGCTGTGCGTGCTCAAGTGAGCTTTTGGTATGAAGCTACCACACTAACCTAACCTAATTGCACTGGATTTAGACCAGTTTGTTTGTTTTGAACTCTGATGCTTAACTTCAGTCACAGAGCGAATGATGTTTAAATATGATTTTCGTCATGCGGCTTTCTATTGGGCAATTTAGTATATGGGAGCACCTTTTAGGACCAAGTGTCCGTCGTTGGGCAATCGCCAGTAAACTTAACTAAACATGGCAGTTAATGCGAAAACCCAATGGCTTTAATTTACTTTTTTCTAAATTTAATTTGGAGCTTTAATAACCCGACTTGTATTTGATTTTTATTTATAACCACAAAGGAATTTGCGATCCATATTATAAGATTTTGCCAGCCAGTAGAAGACATTGGCCCGAATAAATCCACATATACATGCGAGGTTCAAAAATCACTTGCTTTTCTTTTTCCTTCTTTTTTTTCCGTTTCTATCGATATCACACATGATTTATTATTAATTGAGTCACTTTTTAATCGAGTGTTTGGTCATCGAACGTACGTACGAACATATGCCTGCAAAAATCTACTCGTATCCTCTTCAGCGAATAATGAAAATGGAATGAATGGAAATGATTGATGCTTCTATGACGGCGGAGACAGCTAAGAAACTTGCCTGTCTTTTTTCTTTATCAGATGGTGTATCCCTTTATATTTCTTTTTTTTGTGCTTTCTTAAGCTGTATTTCATTTATGACAACTCCCTTGCTGTCAGATCTGGCTGGTCAATGCAAACAGCTGTCCCTTATGCCCTGCTAGTATGAAAACAAGAAGAAGAAAAAAGGCTGCATGAATATGAATGAAATCTAAAACACTTCATCAGCTTGAGGTGTTTTTAATAAACTTTTGCGAGAATTTTCCCTTTTTTTTCTTTTGTTTTTTTGGTTTTAACTTTTTGTGAATATTAATTATGAGGGTAATAAAAAGGAGTGAAATATTTTATAAGTAAATATTAATAAAACAGAAAAACAAAAACAAAAAAAATTAATACGAATATCTTCTTAATGAGACCAACTAACTACATTCTTCCTCTTCAGAGGGCTACCAAAATTCTGACAGTTGATAAACGGAATTTTGTTGCAACTTCTTACTTAATTGGCCATACTTTCCAGGCACCTCTGCTTCTTGCGCGCCTACGACAGTTGGTCACACCAATCGATGACAGGGCTTCCTCGATTTGGTCCTTCCAACGGACACAAGGTCGTCCTCTTCGCCGACTTCAGGAGATCCCCGCATCAAATACTCGTCTCGCCGGAGCATCCTCCTCCATTCGAACGATATGGCCGAGCCAGCGCAGCCGCTGGATATTAATACTCTGCACAACGTCTATGTCGTTGAGGAGCTCATACAGCTCAGTGTTGGATCGGATGCGGAAATCATCGCCAACTCGTACTGGACCAAAGATCTTACGTAGGACTTTTCTCTCGAACACTCTCAAGGCTGCTGCATCTGTACTTAATAGGGTCCATGCCTCTGCGCCACAAAGAAGCAAGGGGAGGGTGAGAGTCTTGTAGAGTGTTAGTTTTGTCGTACGAGAGAGGTCTCTGCTACTCAATTGCCTATTGAGACCATAGTAGCACCTGCTGGCAAGAGTGATTTTGTTGCAACTGCATCTGTCAAATTAGTTGTCATTTACTCAGTCTGTTTAGTATCGCCGTGGATGGGTATGGCATTCGATAAACACGTGCAAACAATAAAAAATTGAAACGTTACCGCAGACATTGAATCGACGGTCCTAAACAACTCGAGTTTCACTCGAACAAAGATTGTCAATTCAGCAACAGCTGTTCCAGAAGGATAATAAAATTGTTATATCAAAATCGGCGCGCTGCGTCTATTTTATGATCGCCATAAACGTCCTAAATTCGAGTCTACTTATTCAGAAAACGTACGACCAACACTCGACTAAACGCTAGATCTACTGAAAACACCACCACTCTCTGTGAGAGATCGTGTAAGAGAATCCGCAGTCACGATTTTGTGTCGCTCACAAGAACTCGCTCTTCCGCAGACCACCACTTGACGAATTTTTCGTCATGATTTGGGCCTTCACATAAACATAATTGATCATTGCAACCCTTCAGTCTGGATTACGACCTAACTTCTCCCATCACTTATGTGTTGTGAGTGTTAATATCATTCATAAGTGGCAGGACCAACAGTTTAAAGTTGACTCCAAAACTCCAGATCTTTGAGAAACTTTTTAGTGTCAATGGGCCTTCACCCGTACGAAATTCAACAGGCCATGGAATTGAAGGTAAACGACCATATACAATGACTTGTGTTCACTGAATGTGCCTTGGACCATAATTATAATCGAAAAATTATCTTCAGCGATCACAAACAAAATTGTTGCATTTGGAACAATACCTAGAGCATCAAACGCAACGCGAAAGAGTCATTGTTTAGTGTATGTGTTCGATTCATATTTCTTTGAGAAGACTATCACTGTCAACGACGAGCTCTAAAGGCTCCATGATTACCAAATTTTTTCGGCCTGAATTGAATAATCTGACCACCAGCAACATGTGATTTCAACAGGACGGCGCTGTTTGTCACGCAGCTCATGCCACTTTGGATATTCTTCATGAGCGATTTGAGGGTATGATCATCTCACATGGAGGTGACGTGTACTAACCATCGAGATCGTCCAAATTTTCTTAGGGATTTTCTTAAGTAGCAGGTCTATGTGAATACCCAACCAAAGCAGTCCTCAAGGGCAACATGCCATTCGTCAAACTCAGCCTGATTTATGCGTCAGAATCATGAAATATTTAACATTTTGGTTGCACTCTACCCCAAAATACGCAAGAATATTTCTTCGGCTACTTCCTCCAGCAGATTTCTAGCAAAAACTCTGAGAGTAAAGAAAATTGCCATGAAAAGTTTCTCGAAAAATCTATCGTTCGGTGTCATCTTTCAACTGTAGGTCACGCTGATCATGTATAAAATTAGCACACACAACACAAGTGGTGCGAGAAGCTAGGTAGTAATCGTGACTGAAGAGTTGTTATGACCGTGACAAGCCGTAGCGGACATTTAAACGATGTTATAGCCCACACAAAATGGCATCAATTTGTCTTTCAAATGAATAAAAAAAACTGTGATGATATTTCACACACTTAATTAATTGGCCTTCATCACAACCGTTCAGTCAGGACAGCCTAGCTTCTCACACCACTTAGTTTAATATCGACACTGAACGACAGATGTAAGAAACTTTTTATGTCAATTTTATTTGCCGGCAGAGCTTTTGCCAGAAATCTGCTGAGAGTAAGACGAAAGGAAATATTGTTTCCGGGTTTCGTTTTGTTCGGAAGGTCTGAGCTGGGGTTTCAACCCGCCTCCGCACACTTTTTTTATTTAAATTTAAAGATAGGAAGCTCTTAGAAGTCGCCATAGTCTAGTAGGTAGTGAGTTGGCTTATTAGACATGAGGCCACGGTTCAAACCCCATCTCCAACAAAACGAAATATGAAACAATATTTCTTCATCGACTGCCTCTCAGCATATTTCTGAAACTCCTAAGAATAAATAAAACTGCCATGAAAAAGATTTCTAAAAAAAAATCTGTCATTCGGAGTCTACTTTAAACTGTAGGTCCCGCCACTCATGTATAAAATTAACAACGCAACATAAGTGGTTTGAGAGCTAGGTTGTAAGCCTGTCTGAGGAGTTGTAATGACCAATTAAAAGAATCTTGGAGCTTAGAAAAGATTCTTGAAATAAATTTTTGTTATCGAACAATTAATTTGTTATCGAAATTCATCAAATTTCGATTAAGTTGGTCACATTGCGATGAAAGCACAAAAAAGGAAATCTTTATCGATATAAAAAAGTGTTTATCATTTAAATTGAATTGATTTTTCATACGATATTTCTCTACCGTTTAGTGAGACTAGCCTCCCAAGTACACGCTTCAAAAAACGCTCTTCATTTAACGTTGTATAGAGTGGAATCAGTGGAATACAGACTTTGATTAAGGAATTATGATTCATTATTTTATGATATTTTGATTTTTGCGCCACGTCTAGAATATGGAAAGGAGAATATGGAGATTCCGTTGTGCTTATGCTGCTGATGCTGTGTCATGGAGAAGGCAATCAACTTTTTGACATGTCGGATGATGAATATCTTTTTTAGCTGCTTGGAATTGATGATGATGATGGCGATGGTCAAGAAGACGAATGGATGTTGGCAATGACTGACTGATATGTGTTATAAAAATGCAAAGGAGCACACAGCGGTCGGTAGTGGTTAAGTCAATAAGTTTTCCTTGTCTATACTCTCTCTCTCTGTTTGAGTGTCTTTCACACATTATTGTATTGATTTCAAAATTATAGTAATTTTCACCATTTTTTCCTAATTATTTAATCGTTTATTGATTTTTAATGTACAATAAACGTTTTCATGTTGATTTTTTTTCTCTTCTCTTCTTTTCTCATTCTCATTGCCAATGCATCATATGATGGTTGTTGTTTGTGGCTCCCCACCATTAACACTTTTGCATCACATCACATCACATCACATCCATCATATTTGGCTTAAATAAAGTGTTCCAATTACGTTTGGATGGAAAAATCATAATTTTTCGTAAAGAAAAAAAAAAGAAAACGTTTAAATGAGGTGTTGATTTAATGTTGAATTTGATTTGAATTTATTTCAACTTTAATTTGTTCAAAAAAAGCAAAAAAAATCAAAATGAGTTTAAAAAAAAAAAACAAATTATTATAATAATAATATTGTACATGATAATAGCTGTTATTGTTGTTGTAGTTATTGTTGTTGTGTTAAGTAAAAGTGTTTAATTTCGCTTTTTAACAAAAACCAAAAAAAAAATTACACGTTTTGTGAAAAATTGTTTACGACGATAGCTGCACAGAATTGTAATAATTTGATGGTTTCGCTTTCAGTTGTATAAGCCATTAATAAAATATTGTTTATGTAATCAACTAAGGAGGGTTGTGTGTTAAGTTAACGACTAGTTATCCTAAGGAAATTGACAATCATAAACTTATACGTTTGTTTCTACATTTTTGAAGATGTTTGTTGATTTAGCCATACTCTAAAGCGGATATTATATGTACTAGCGAACTTATTTATTTACTTACTTAATTGGCCGTTAACAACCCGCCTCTTCGCCTTTTTCGCGTCTCTTCCTCTTTGAGCGCCTACGCCAGTTGGTCACATCAATCGATGACAGGGCTTCCTCGATTTGGTGCTTCCAACGCAAAAAAGGTCGTCCTCTTCGCCGACTTCCGCAAATCCCTGTATCACATGCCATTCTCGCAGGAGCATCCTCTTCCATTCGAACCACAAGTACGAGATAGCACAGCCGCTGGATGTTAAAACGCTGCACAACGTCCGTGTCGTTGAGGAGCTCATACAGCTCATTGTTGGATCGGATGCGGAAATCATCGCCAACTTGTACTTTACCGAAGATCTTACGCAGTACTCTTCTCTCGAACACTCTCGAGTACTTAATTGGGTCCATGCCTCTGCGCCATAAAGAAGCACGGGTAGGATGAGCGTCTTGTAGAGTGTTAGTTTTGTCGTACGAGAGAGGTCTCTGCTACTCAATTGCCTATTGAGACCATAGTAGCACCTGTTGGCAAGAGTGATGTTGTTGCAAATGCATCTGTCAAATTAGTTGTCATTTACTCAGTCTGTTTAGTATCGCCGAGGATAGATACGGCATTCGATAAACACGTGCAAAGAATAAAAAATTTAAACGTTCCCACAGACATTGAGTTGACGGTCAGAAACAACTCGAGTTTCACTCGAACTGTTGGATGGAATGCGGATATTATAGCCAGCTCGCATTGGACCGAAGATCTTACGTAGGATTTTCCTCTCGAATACTCTCAAGGCTGCATCATCAGTGACTTAATAGTGTCCATGCCTCTGCGCCATAAAGAAGCACGGGGAGGATGAGCGTCTTGTAGAGTATTATCGAACTATGCCGGTAAATACGACCTGATAGGAGAGATTATTTTTCTACTAACTCTACAACCAAATATAACATATTTTTAATATTAATCAGATCAGGTTTGCGAACACAAATTTTGCTCTTGAAATATTACGCCCACACATACATACACAATTGGTCATTACAACCCTTCAGTCAGAATGACGACCAAGCTTCTCATACCACCTATGATGTGTGTGTTAATTTTATACATGGTTTAAAGTCGATTCCGAACGACAGATGTTTTGAGAAACTTTTCATGGCAGTTTTTATTCCCTTTCAGAGAATTGATGCCTGAAATCTGCTGAGATTAAATATTTCATTGTGTTGGAGATGTCTGGCCTGGCGTTTGAATCGAGGCCTCATGTCTGATAAGCCAACACACTGGCTACTAGACTTCGCAGACTTCTCAAGCCCAATATGCAGACTTTAATTCTCCTCAAAAGGAAATACCTGGGTGTTTATTAAGTAATAGGCAGAGAATTATTCTTACTGGCAGCAAACAGCATCCTGAACAAGATGCAGGAAATATATAGATGAGGACAGTTTAATAAATCGTCTGGTCGCGGTACACCACTACCTCTGCGTAATAAGGTGTACATTCTGTTTTTTTACTTCAATTTTTGTAAAAAAAAATCAATCGATTTACGGGAAAACTCGTTATAAAATCGCAGTCGTAGGGTTCCAAAAATGCTAGTAAGTCGTTGACGTAATATATGTGGCATGCGGTGTGGCTCGGTTTGTTGGTATTAGCACAGAATGACAAAGAAATTTGTTAATCACGGGACCATATTTATGAAATATTTTGTGACGGATTACATAATTTGTCATTACAACACTCCAGTCAAGATTACGACGTAGCTTCTCACGCCGCTTATGTTGTGTTTGTTAATTTTATACATGTGGGATCGCACCCGAAAGGATTAAGGCGATCCCGTAGGGTTAAAGAAAAAACTGAACTAAAATAAATATAGTAAGCGGACTGAAAAGCATAAACATGATAAAACTTAAATACTCGATCGAGTGGGAAAAAATAATTTTTCAATATAAAAAAAAAAAAACAAATAAAAATTATTATATATTTGGCAGCCGAGCTAAGCAATTCAATTTTGTGTTTAAAATAATATTTCTTAAATCGTTTTAAAACAATATTTGTTTTGTTATTTTAATTGTAAATTTAAATCAATAAATGGATTTATATCATTAAATTTAAATCTAAATATTACAAAATCAATGAATTTAAATCTAAATATTACAGACATGAGTGGCAGGACCTACAGTTCAAAGTTGAATCCGAACGACAGAATTTTTTTTAGAAATTTTTCATTGTAATTTTTATTTACGCTCAGAGTTCTTGCCAGAAATAGGGTGAAAGAAAATATTTTTATCATATTTCGTTTTGTTGGCGGGATGTCTGGCCTAAGGTTTGAATCGTGGTCTTACGGCTAATTAGTTAACATACTACCTACTAGACTACGGCATCGGTATCTAGCAAATCGAATAAGTGATAGTTTCTTCCTTAAATATCCACTAGACAGTACCAGTAACCTCTATGACTTTTGGGTAACGCTTCACAATGAGACTGGACAATAAGAAAGTAATAACTTGGCCGCTAAATACTCCCTTAACACTTTCGCGACGTCTATATACATATACAGTGTGATACTCCAAGTGACTGCCGTATATACAGTGGTGGCCTTATAATTAGAAACGATGTTTCTGGAACAGAGTTCTCTGGAGTAACGAATCTAACTTTAATTTGTCCCAATCTGATGGAAAAACGTATGTAAGATGTCATCCAAACAAAGCCTTTGATTCCAGGTACACAGTGAAAACTGTAAAACAAATTAACAAACATACATGTTGCTAAGTCGTTTCTAATTATAAGGCCACCACTGTATACACGGCAGTCACTTGGAGTATCACAGTGGCTGACGTCGTGTAAATACGGTTCAGTTATTTATTTATTTATTACCACAGAGGCCAGCCATTTATTTGTGCAAGTGCGTTTTTTCAAACCCTGACGACGATGTATGGTCCGCTGCGTCGTCGTGAAAAGTTACAAAGTGCGGTACAGCTGCGTCGTTGTGATAGGGTTAAGAGAGAGCGAGAGACCATTTTGTGGTACACTTACCCATCAGTGCATATAATGTCCTGACTATCGAAAGATATGCCCAATTCAACTTGGATAAGAAATGCAGAGGATGGGGACAAGGCTCATTTGATAGTTAACTTGTAACTGGTTTCAGAATGAATGGAAACATGTGACCTCATAAAGTATTTTCAAGTCTGAGTGGACTTATTAGCATCGTATTAGAAGAATAAAACTGTTTATTATTGGAGTAAATGAAACAAACATGAGGTCCCTAATAACCTTTTAATAAATCAACAAAATGGTGGATTGCTTATCTCATTTAACCCCATATCTGACTGGCGTCATGTAGACAAATGAAGGAATGTGATGACAGGGATGGGATTGAAGATATGTTCTGATGGAACAACTAATTGTCTGCCTTGCCATATTATTGATTAAACTATACACATTGGCACTTTCAGCACTTAATCGAAAGCAATCGAAATTCTTTAATGTTGCAAACTTTGTTTCTCTTTTTTATAAACCCTGACAACAACAACAACAACACCAAATAATACATTTATTTAATTAAATTGAAACAATTATTTCGGTTTTTTTTTTGTTGTTCTTATTTGGAAATAGTTTTTCCATTTTATTTAGTTGTTACTTCTCCAGTGTCTTATGGGAATTGAAAAGTTGCAAAGAACAACAAAATGTTTCACGTTGCAATCAATCTAACATGCAATGTAAGTAGTATGTTTATGTACCTTCTCGACCAAAAACTCCATACAAAATTTGGCTCATGCATAGCTGTAAAAGAGTAAGAACATTGTAGAATTGTGAAATGAATTGTGTGCGATCGGTCTTTAGGTTTGTAACATGTATTATGAAAAGGTATTGCTTTTTAATGTGTATGTGTGTGTTAAAATTTGGGAAGATGCATATCTGGAAAAGAATTAAATCATTTTAATTTTCAATTTTTCCCTACAAATTTGGGATCATACCTGCCTTTTGTTGGTCCTTTCATTTGTATTGCTTTGCAAACGAATGGTTGGACGGACAGAATGAGTGCATGCACGTTTCCTCATTTACATCCCAGAGTATAAGTAGACTGTGAAAATGTATACACGTATGTATGAATGTTTGGACGGACAGAATGAGTGTGTGCGTAACATGTAATGTGTATGATCGTTTTTTAATAGTAAATTCTTGGCACGTATTATCATACTCAATGCTGAAAAAATAGAAAAGGGATCTGCACCAATATAGTTGTTGTGTGTTTTTTTATTTTTTGTATGATTTAATTAGAAGGATCTTTAATTTTAAATGTGATAAGAAAGGATAGGTTGGTTGTGCGGTTGTTTTTTATTTTTTGTATATTTAATTAGAAGGATGTTTAATTTTAAATGTGATAAGAAAGGGTAGGTTGGTCGTGCGGTTGTGTTTTATTTTTTTGTGTGATTTAATTAGAAGGATCTGTAATTTTAAGATGATAACAAATTCTTGTCACGTATTGCTCATGATCACAGGTACAAGAAATAGAAATATAAACTAATAAGAAAGGGTAGGTTGGTTGTGCGGTTGTTTTTAATTTGATGAGAAAGAAATGTATAGTTGTGCCTGTGCGTTTTTTTTTCACGTATAAGTATAAGTAATATCTGTTTTCACTAATTGAATTTACTGATTGATCTACAACACCCCAGAGTATAAATAGACTTGTTTTAAGGATTTAGAATTTTTTAGTTTTACTGTTTTAAATAAATGAAATTATAGAATAAAGGGATTAATTAAAACAAATTAGTTTTTTATTTTTTGAAAATTTTATTACATATTTCTTTTTTTCAGATTTTTACAGATTCGAATTTAAAAATACGTTTATACAGATTAAATAACTTAAGTGTTAACAAATATTGTGTATAGAATGTTTGACATCGACAAATGTTGAAGGATTGTGAATAAGTATTTTCACAATAATACAAACGTATGACATATTAATACATAAAAATGGATTACTTATTTTACTAATGTTACATATTCTTAGTTCATTTATAAGTTTCATAAATAAATCTATATGCTCTTTATCAATCTGATTACTATGTTTTGTTAATAAATAGTTCTTCCAATACAGCTGATGTTACCATTTTTGTTCCCCTTCTTTAAAAATTTAATAGTAGGTTGTGTTAGTGCGGGACGATGTACTCTGAATTATTTCATTTTAATTTATATTTATTGAATAAAAATTTTAAACACAAGTGCCCACAATTAAATGTATTAAATTTTTGTTTTCGTTCATAATTATATTCAACAGGAAATTTTAAGTAGTTGACAATCTCAAGTGGTGGTTGTAAGTTTCCAAAGCTATCAAAGTATTCCTTATAGTTGTGGTTTTTATAATATGCTACCCAATGTGTTCCCATACCATTTGAATCATCTAAGTTAACAATGCCACATTCTTGTTTGAATGGTTTTTTAGGTAAAGAATCACGCATGAAAACACCCCTAAAGTGTTTGAGATGTCTTCCATATTTATTCAAATCCAAATCTGTTAATGGGCGATTGGGTAGGTTATCTAATAGTTTTTTGGAGCTGGACTATAGTAGAGACCATATCCAGTTTTATATGGTTTGAGGTACAACCCTTTACCCATTGCAATTGATTCCATATATCTATTATGACGGTTAGCTTCAGCCAATTGTTCTTTTCCATTTTTGATAGCATTTACTGCTTTGACAATAGCGGATCCTCCACTTGCCAAACCACCAAGCGCTGACAATGCTGTTAGTACGGGAATAAGTGGAAGAAATCCTCCAATTTTCGGTACAGGTATAACTCTCGGTATTATAATGTCTGCTCGCTTTTTCCCTTTAAAATTTGAATGAATAGCCTTTTGAGCTATTTTAACAGCATCATTTATATCAAGGGGTTTCTGTTCTTTCAATTGTTTTAAAGTTTTTCTCACAGTAGCTGTGAATAATTTCTTATTACACTTATTCATTTTTCCTTTTCTTTTCTTATGTCTCTTCTCCTTCAAACCTAATCCAAATTTCACTTTAGCTTTCATAGCGTTTGTCACAAACCACGCGTTAGCACGTTCTTTAATATCACTATCTTTAGATTTAACTCGTTGCCAGGCTTTTTCAGCTAATATTTGATCTGCTTGATGTCTTGTGTCTATATCTTTTGATTGTGAATATGCAATATCGTGCTCTCTACAAGCTGCGTCTAATAAATTTATACCCTTATCTCCTCTTGCTAAACGTTTTTCAAGTTTTGTACCAGGTCCACAAAACTGATAACCAGGTAGATGTAATTCAACAGGTACTTTATTTATTAAGTTGTTTACAAATCCTCTTCTCATCTTACACTGGCTGAGGTTTTGTTTTGACTGTAGATTATAACAAATTTTTTTTCGTTACTTTTATACCTCTTCGCAAAAATAACTGAAATCAAGACGATCTCCTATATATACAGCAATTTATATGATTTCAGTATGTTAATTTTTTGATATTGATTTTGATCTGCTTTGTATCTGATCACAATCTACTTTACATCTGATCACGATCTGCTTTGTATCTGCTCATGATCTATTTTATATCTGATAACGATCTACTTTTTTGGTTTTGTCTATTTTATTTTAATTTTTTTTTATTTTTTTTGACATTACCATGTTTTAGGTATACATGTTCTACCTCAATGTTTAAATTGTTTATTTGATCAGCTAGATCATCATGTATTTGTGTTATATGTTTTTCGATTACGATATTTTTGTTTTTATGGTTATATTTATTAAAACCTTCTCCAAATTTATTAATATAAGACATTTCTTTCACTCTTCTAATAAATTATGTTAGCTTCTTTAAGTTCTTCGATAATAGAGATTATTTCGTTTTGATGATTGTTGTGACCAGAACCTTCCGATGAAAGAAGTAAACGTAGTCTGTCAACTAGTTCATTAGGATCATCCCAATGTATGTAATTTGATCTCAGATTATTTTGTAATTTTAGCATTAAACCACTGCCTTTTGTTAAAATGTTTGTTGTTGTTTCGAATAAACGTTTAATTATTCGTATATATTTGAAGGCTCGTGTTCCTTTCACTTGTTCATTAGGTTCATAGCGACGTTTATGTGCATTGGTATTAATTAAAATCTCTTTATATTTTTTCAAATCATTTTTAGAATAATGGAGAGGTTTTTTATGAAATACTAGTTCAAATAATCCAGGCGTCATTTTCAATTTCATATTCCCTATCTGCATAGTATTATCTCTATTAAATATTAATTTTTCCTTGCCATATCTCCAACTACCGTCTACATCTTGATTAAAACCATAAATTTTATCCAATTGCTTATTATCAATAAGTAATTGAATATTTTCAAATAATGGAGAGCTTTTCGTCAGCTTTAAACTTTGTTTTCTTTCCAAGTTTTTGATACATGTACTTGATACAGGTCTATTATGACCATAGTTTTGCTCATCATCATTGTCATCAGTTGACATATTTCCATATTGAAAATCGTCATTATCACCGTTTACATCATCATAATCATCGTCATCATCAATAGTGTTGTCTATATCTTTATGCTTATCTTCAAGTTTTCCGATGATTTCATTAACACCATTTACGTCATAATAATCATCATCATCATCAATAGTGTTGTCTGTATCCGTATGCTTATCTTCGAGTTTTCCAATGATTTCATTATCACCATTTACGTCATAATAATCTTCGTCATCATCCATAGTGTTGTCTACATCCTTATGCTTATATTCAAGTTTTGGGATGTTTTCATTATCATCATTTACATCATCATGATCATCGTCATCATTAATAGTGTTGTCTATATCCTTATATTTATCTTTAAGTTTTCCAATGATTTTTTTAAGTGGTTTTGTTATTGGTTGAAAGGTATCTTCTAATAAATTAACTCTATCTATTTGATTCAGTTTAATATTTTTTAACTTTTTCTTTAGAACAGCCCTTGTCTTTACAAGATCTTCCAACACTTTATTATGGTAATTTTTAGACATTATAATAATTTTTTTTTTTTTTTTATTGAATTTGATCTGGTTATGATCTGCTCGCTATCTGATTATGATCTGCTTTGTATCTGATTACGATCTGCTTTATATCTGATCACGAACTGCTTGCTATCTGGTCACGATCTGATTTATACCTGATCACGATCTGCTTGATGGCTTGTGTCTATATCCATTGATTTTGAGTACGCTATATCGTGCTTTCTACAATCTACATCCAATAAATTATTCCTTTATTTCCTTTATTCTTGCTATTCGTTTTGAAGTTTTGTATCAGGTCCACAAAACTGATAAACAGGTGGATGTAATTCAACATATAATTTGTTTATTAAGTTATCTACAAATCTTCTTCCAATCTTACACTGATTAGGTGTTTTTCTTTTGACTGTAGTTTATAACCATTTTTTTTCATTACCTTCATACCTCTTCGCATGAAACACTACACCAGCTATACTAGCAAGCTATACCAGCAATACCTGCTATACCAGCTATACCAGCTATACCAGCTATACCAGCTATACTAGCAAGCTATACAATCTGTACTAGCTATACTAGCAAGCTGTACAATCTGTACTAGCTATACTAGCAAGCTGTACAATCTGTACTAGCTATACTAGCAAGCTGTACTAGCTATACTAGCAAGCTGTACTAGCTATACTAGCAAGCTGTACAATCTGTACTAGCTATACTAGCAAGCTGTACAATCTGTACTAGCTATACTAGCAAGCTGTACAATCTGTACTAGCTATACTAGCAAGCTATACAATCTGTACTAGCTATACTAGCAAGCTGTACTAGCTATACTAGCAAGCTATACAATCTGTACTAGCTATACTAGCAAGCTGTACTAGCTATACTAGCAAGCTATACAATCTGTACTAGCTATACTAGCAAGCTGTAGTAGCTATATCAGCTATACCAGCTATACCTGCTATACCAGCTATACCTGCTATACCAGCTATACCAGCTATACCTGCTATACCAGCTATACCAGCTATACCTGCTATACCAGCTATACCAGCTATACCTGATATACCTGCTATACCTGCTATACCAGCTATATCAGCTATACCAGCTATACCAGCTATACCAGCTATACCTGATATACCTGCTATACCTGCTATACCAGCTATATCAGCTATACCAGCTATACCTGCTATATCAGCTATACCAGCTATACCTGCTATACCAGCTATACCTGCTATACCAGCTATACCAGCTATACCTGCTATACCTGCTATACCTGCTATACCAGCTATAGCTGGTATAGCTGGTATAGCTGGTATAGCTGATATAGCTGGTATAGCAGGTATAGCAGGTATAGCTGGTATAGCTGGTATAGCAGGTATAGCTGATATAGCTGGTATAGCAGGTATAGCAGGTATATCAGGTATAGCTGGTATAGCTGGTATAGCAGGTATAGCTGGTATAGCTGGTATAGCAGGTATAGCTGGTATAGCTGGTATAGCAGGTATAGCTGGTATAGCAGGTATAGCTGGTATAGCTGATATAGCTACTACAGCTTGCTAGTATAGCTAGTACAGATTGTATAGCTTGCTAGTATAGCTAGTACAGATTGTATAGCTTGCTAGTATAGCTAGTACAGCTTGCTAGTATAGCTAGTACAGATTGTATAGCTTGCTAGTATAGCTAGTACAGATTGTACAGCTTGCTAGTATAGCTAGTACAGATTGTACAGCTTGCTAGTATAGCTAGTACAGATTGTACAGCTTGCTAGTATAGCTAGTACAGCTTGCTAGTATAGCTAGTACAGCTTGCTAGTATAGCTAGTACAGATTGTACAGCTTGCTAGTATAGCTAGTACAGATTGTACAGCTTGCTAGTATAGCTAGTACAGATTGTATAGCTTGCTAGTATAGCTGGTATAGCTGGTATAGCTGGTATAGCAGGTATTGCTGGTATAGCTTGCTAGTATAGCTGGTGTAGTGTTTCATGCGAAGAGGTATGAAGGTAATGAAAAAAAATGGTTATAAACTACAGTCAAAAGAAAAACACCTAATCAGTGTAAGATTGGAAGAAGATTTGTAGATAACTTAATAAACAAATTATATGTTGAATTACATCCACCTGTTTATCAGTTTTGTGGACCTGATACAAAACTTCAAAACGAATAGCAAGAATAAAGGAAATAAAGGAATAATTTATTGGATGTAGATTGTAGAAAGCACGATATAGCGTACTCAAAATCAATGGATATAGACACAAGCCATCAAGCAGATCGTGATCAGGTATAAATCAGATCGTGACCAGATAGCAAGCAGTTCGTGATCAGATATAAAGCAGATCGTAATCAGATACAAAGCAGATCATAATCAGATAGCGAGCAGATCATAACCAGATCAAATTCAATAAAAAAAAAAAAAAAATTATTATAATGTCTAAAAATTACCATAATAAAGTGTTGGAAGATCTTGTAAAGACAAGGGCTGTTCTAAAGAAAAAGTTAAAAAATATTAAACTGAATCAAATAGATAGAGTTAATTTATTAGAAGATACCTTTCAACCAATAACAAAACCACTTAAAAAAATCATTGGAAAACTTAAAGATAAATATAAGGATATAGACAACACTATTAATGATGACGATGATCATGATGATGTAAATGATGATAATGAAAACATCCCAAAACTTGAATATAAGCATAAGGATGTAGACAACACTATGGATGATGACGAAGATTATTATGACGTAAATGGTGATAATGAAATCATTGGAAAACTCGAAGATAAGCATACGGATACAGACAACACTATTGATGATGATGATGATTATTATGACGTAAATGGTGTTAATGAAATCATCGGAAAACTTGAAGATAAGCATAAAGATATAGACAACACTATTGATGATGACGATGATTATGATGATGTAAACGGTGATAATAACGATTTTCAATATGGAAATATGTCAACTGATGACAATGATGATGAGCAAAACTATGGTCATAATAGACCTGTATCAAGTACATGTATCAAAAACTTGGAAAGAAAACAAAGTTTAAAGCTGACGAAAAGCTCTCCATTATTTGAAAATATTCAATTACTTATTGATAATAAGCAATTGGATAAAATTTATGGTTTTAATCAAGATGTAGACGGTAGTTGGAGATATGGCAAGGAAAAATTAATATTTAATAGAGATAATACTATGCAGATAGGGAATATGAAATTGAAAATGACGCCTGGATTATTTGAACTAGTATTTCATAAAAAACCTCTCCATTATTCTAAAAATGATTTGAAAAAATATAAAGAGATTTTAATTAATACCAATGCACATAAACGTCGCTATGAACCTAATGAACAAGTGAAAGGAACACGAGCCTTCAAATATATACGAATAATTAAACGTTTATTCGAAACAACAACAAACATTTTAACAAAAGGCAGTGGTTTAATGCTAAAATTACAAAATAATCTGAGATCAAATTACATACATTGGGATGATCCTAATGAACTAGTTGACAGACTACGTTTACTTCTTTCATCGGAAGGTTCTGGTCACAACAATCATCAAAACGAAATAATCTCTATTATCGAAGAACTTAAAGAAGCTAACATAATTTATTAGAAGAGTGAAAGAAATGTCTTATATTAATAAATTTGGAGAAGGTTTTAATAAATATAACCATAAAAACAAAAATATCGTAATCGAAAAACATATAACACAAATACATGATGATCTAGCTGATCAAATAAACAATTTAAACATTGAGGTAGAACATGTATACCTAAAACATGGTAATGTCAAAAAAAATAAAAAAAAATTAAAATAAAATAGACAAAACCAAAAAAGTAGATCGTTATCAGATATAAAATAGATCATGAGCAGATACAAAGCAGATCGTGATCAGATGTAAAGTAGATTGTGATCAGATACAAAGCAGATCAAAATCAATATCAAAAAATTAACATACTGAAATCATATAAATTGCTGTATATATAGGAGATCGTCTTGATTTCAGTTATTTTTGCGAAGAGGTATAAAAGTAACGAAAAAAAATTTGTTATAATCTACAGTCAAAACAAAACCTCAGCCAGTGTAAGATGAGAAGAGGATTTGTAAACAACTTAATAAATAAAGTACCTGTTGAATTACATCTACCTGGTTATCAGTTTTGTGGACCTGGTACAAAACTTGAAAAACGTTTAGCAAGAGGAGATAAGGGTATAAATTTATTAGACGCAGCTTGTAGAGAGCACGATATTGCATATTCACAATCAAAAGATATAGACACAAGACATCAAGCAGATCAAATATTAGCTGAAAAAGCCTGGCAACGAGTTAAATCTAAAGATAGTGATATTAAAGAACGTGCTAACGCGTGGTTTGTGACAAACGCTATGAAAGCTAAAGTGAAATTTGGATTAGGTTTGAAGGAGAAGAGACATAAGAAAAGAAAAGGAAAAATGAATAAGTGTAATAAGAAATTATTCACAGCTACTGTGAGAAAAACTTTAAAACAATTGAAAGAACAGAAACCCCTTGATATAAATGATGCTGTTAAAATAGCTCAAAAGGCTATTCATTCAAATTTTAAAGGGAAAAAGCGAGCAGACATTATAATACCGAGAGTTATACCTGTACCGAAAATTGGAGGATTTCTTCCACTTATTCCCGTACTAACAGCATTGTCAGCGCTTGGTGGTTTGGCAAGTGGAGGATCCGCTATTGTCAAAGCAGTAAATGCTATCAAAAATGGAAAAGAACAATTGGCTGAAGCTAACCGTCATAATAGATATATGGAATCAATTGCAATGGGTAAAGGGTTGTACCTCAAACCATATAAAACTGGATATGGTCTCTACTATAGTCCAGCTCCAAAAAACTATTAGATAACCTACCCAATCGCCCATTAACAGATTTGGATTTGAATAAATATGGAAGACATCTCAAACACTTTAGGGGTGTTTTCATGCGTGATTCTTTACCTAAAAAACCATTCAAACAAGAATGTGGCATTGTTAACTTAGATGATTCAAATGGTATGGGAACACATTGGGTAGCATATTATAAAAACCACAACTATAAGGAATACTTTGATAGCTTTGGAAACTTACAACCACCACTTGAGATTGTCAACTACTTAAAATTTCCTGTTGAATATAATTATGAACGAAAACAAAAATTTAATACATTTAATTGTGGGCACTTGTGTTTAAAATTTTTATTCAATAAATATAAATTAAAATGAAATAATTCAGAGTACATCGTCCCGCACTAACACAACCTACTATTAAATTTTTAAAGAAGGGGAACAAAAATGGTAACATCAGCTGTATTGGAAGAACTATTTATTAACAAAACATAGTAATCAGATTGATAAAGAGCATATAGATTTATTTATGAAACTTATAAATGAACTAAGAATATGTAACATTAGTAAAATAAGTAATCCATTTTTATGTATTAATATGTCATACGTTTGTATTATTGTGAAAATACTTATTCACAATCCTTCAACATTTGTCGATGTCAAACATTCTATACACAATATTTGTTAACACTTAAGTTATTTAATCTGTATAAACGTATTTTTAAATTCGAATCTGTAAAAATCTGAAAAAAAGAAATATGTAATAAAATTTTCAAAAAATAAAAAACTAATTTGTTTTAATTAATCCCTTTATTCTATAATTTCATTTATTTAAAACAGTAAAACTAAAAAATTCTAAATCCTTAAAACAAGTCTATTTATACTCTGGGGTGTTGTAGATCAATCAGTAAATTCAATTAGTGAAAACAGATATTACTTATACTTATACGTGAAAAAAAAAACGCACAGGCACAACTATACATTTCTTTCTCATCAAATTAAAAACAACCGCACAACCAACCTACCCTTTCTTATTAGTTTATATTTCTATTTCTTGTACCTGTGATCATGAGCAATACGTGACAAGAATTTGTTATCATCTTAAAATTACAGATCCTTCTAATTAAATCACACAAAAAAATAAAACACAACCGCACGACCAACCTACCCTTTCTTATCACATTTAAAATTAAACATCCTTCTAATTAAATATACAAAAAATAAAAAACAACCGCACAACCAACCTATCCTTTCTTATCACATTTAAAATTAAAGATCCTTCTAATTAAATCATACAAAAAATAAAAAAACACACAACAACTATATTGGTGCAGATCCCTTTTCTATTTTTTCAGCATTGAGTATGATAATACGTGCCAAGAATTTACTATTAAAAAACGATCATACACATTACATGTTACGCACACACTCATTCTGTCCGTCCAAACATTCATACATACGTGTATACATTTTCACAGTCTACTTATACTCTGGGATGTAAATGAGGAAACGTGCATGCACTCATTCTGTCCGTCCAACCATTCGTTTGCAAAGCAATACAAATGAAAGGACCAACAAAAGGCAGGTATGATCCCAAATTTGTAGGGAAAAATTGAAAATTAAAATGATTTAATTCTTTTCCAGATATGCATCTTCCCAAATTTTAACACACACATACACATTAAAAAGCAATACCTTTTCATAATACATGTTACAAACCTAAAGACCGATCGCACACAATTCATTTCACAATTCTACAATGTTCTTACTCTTTTACAGCTATGCATGAGCCAAATTTTGTATGGAGTTTTTGGTCGAGAAGGTACATAAACATACTACTAATGTAACATTCCTTTTGGAAAATAACCTCCCCTACAACACATATTCTCGAAATTGCACAATAAAACAGGAGAAAAAAAAGAGTAAAACATTGGACTTATTAAACCCTTTCGGCAACTATTTCCACCAATAGACATATAATGACAACAACAACTACAACAACAACAGCTACAAGAAGAAAAT
Organism: Sarcophaga subvicina; assembly: GCA_936449025.2. NCBI lineage: Eukaryota > Metazoa > Arthropoda > Insecta > Diptera > Sarcophagidae > Sarcophaga > Sarcophaga subvicina. Next base: position 31,942,403 of record OW388084.2, read on the forward strand.
AGAAAAGAAAAAAACTCGGTATTGTTAACTTTATTTTGCATACGAACGAAAAACAGAAAAAATGACTTCAAATACCAATAACAACAATAAATAAGAAACGATAAGAAATAACCATAAATGTTGTTGCTGTTGTTTTGTTGCATGTTGTTACCCTTGTTGTTAAGCTTTATTTATACATTCGTATTCGTATTCGTATGTTGTTTTTCGCATACATTTGCCTGTGCCAAATCTATGGAGAGAGAGAGAAAGAGAGAAGGAGCAGCAACAACGTATTTGCCACACCAAAAAAACCTCAAACTGTCCATCAACTTGCGGTTTCGTTTGCTTGTGCAATCAACCAACAAAATATCGGGAGTATATTTATACTAAAAACAACAACAACAACTGCAACAACAACAATAGTGGTGTTGGTGGCAGCAACAACAGCCAGCAGATAAATAATACAATATAAGAAATCATATGTAATACAACAACTACAATAACAAGAACTTGCAACAACATTTTGTATTCAGTTTTTCGTGTTGCCCTCTTTGGCGTTTTTTTTTTTTGTTTTGTTTTGTTTTCTGTTCGAGTTGTTGAAATTTGCATGTGGCATCAAGTAAAATACATACAAACACATATGCACATGCATGCATTCTCGTGTATTCAAGCAGAACTTTAAAGGAATGCTTTCGTTGTGAGATATCATCGAAATTTGTTATTCATTTTAAAAACCTTTGAAGCCATGCGTGTCCATCCATTGTCCATGACTGTGGCGTAGAAATCATGCTGAATATTAACGATGAATAAATGGATGGATGCCCTTGAGGATCGCTGTGTTTTGTGGTTTATTCGCATGCACTTACGATTTACGAAAAGACCACAAGGGAAAGTCCATCCGGGCGAAAACGCATGATCTCGGTAACCATTTCAAATCATCTTCATATGAGATGACTATTTGCTCAAATCGCTCGTCCACTATATTCAATTTAGCATGAGCTACATATGTCGCACATAGCACGGTCCATATTGTTATATGCTTGCCCGACAAGCAGTCCCTGTGGGGACGACGAGAGCGAAACTGTCCTCGGTGGATCGCCTAAGCGCGATTAGACAGATAAGTGGTTTGAGGACAGTGTCCGATGAAGCGGTACTGGTGTTGGAGAAGACATTACCGATCGACAGATAGGCGGACAAGACGAGGCGGATATACTTTCGCCGTCTCGAGTGCACAGGTCAAACAGGAGGTATAAAAGCGGATTAACAAAGGCCCTCCAGGCACAAATGGCAGTCACGATAGAAGACATTTCACCTTGTCTCTAATACAACCCCTTTAATGGAGAATTACAATTGCTCGCTGAACTTTTATGCCACCCAATTCCTAACTAGCCATGGATTCTTCAGGAAATACCAGCCGAAATTTGGACATGATACCTCCCCTACATGATACTGGCTCAAACTGTGTAGCTAAGGAGGAAGATGCAGAGCATATTTTAATTTACGGCTCCAGATTTAAATGGCCCGGGGAAACGAGTTTTGAGTCAAACCGGTTTATGGTAGAGGTGTTGAATGCTGGAACTCCGAAAGTTGGAAATACTAAAGCGAAATTTAATTTAATGTGAAAATCCTTTAAAGCTCACCAGCAAATCAGCCCTCTGCGTAGTAATACGTTACGGCAGTCCCGCGGGAACAGAGTATCTGAAGATTATAGGGAGTGCGTTTAGTACGTAGGCACAAGCAATAGTGAATCGAGTACACTTCTTCTTGGAACGCAAGCGTCTTTCGAAGATTATCAACTCCATCTCAAGAAAAAAGCATACCACGCTTCAAATGAAAACACATGTCGTTGGTGTTCGAATCATACAATTCAAGCCAAAGGAAGTTGATAGTTATCGATCTATATTGGTTGCCATTGACAGTGATGGTCTGATTAAACAATTATAGGTCGATGACGCTACAACCTCAAAATGAATCGGTTAAAAACTCAGCCCTGATATCTTGAACGAAATAAAGTAAAATGTATGATTCAATGACCCCCTTTCAGTAATCTACCGGTAATAACTCACAGAGTAAACAATTGCCAGAGAAAAGCCTTTCGAACATGTGTGGGGTGTTGGAAGCCAGGACGTAATCCTAACTAAAGGCTTGTAATGGCCAATAATGTACGTATAAATGATTATTGTGTGCGTATACGATTATTTCCTGTTTCCGAAGCTGTAGAAATATCACGACAGAAAAAAAAGAAATTTTGGCTTCCTAAAATCGCAGAAACGTTGCATCGGCTATAAGGAACTCAAAGGAAAAACATTTTTTAACCAAAAATCCGTATTTTATTATAAAAATTCGCGAACTCAGTGACTCACAGCCGTGCCTACATATTCCCTGTCAAGATCATTGAAAATTCTGACGGTCAATCAAGCCTTTGCCTGCTTTTGCTCCTTTAGCATGCGCTAAGGAAAAGGATTGTCTTTGTTCTGATTTAACAAAGATTCGGATTCGATTCTTGCGGGGCACTTGCAGTCAAACTCTTGAAATCAAATCAATTCAATTTAAAAAATTCCGATATCGAACGCATCGTCGCTGAACTATAGTCACGTCTCTGTGAAAAAGTCTTGAAAAAAAATGTTTGCCAAGAGTAAAGCACTGTTTGCAAAGCTCTGGCGGCTATTTGACGGATGTTTTATAAGATAAAATCATTTAGTCAAGATTACAATCTAGCTTGTCACACCACCCATGTGTGTTAATTTTATATATGAGTAGCGGGACCTACAGTTTATAGTTACTCATAAAGGGTCCGCCAAATAACTTTTTTTTTTAAAATGCTTTAAAAAAACTACTGAATATTTTCTCAAATTTCTTTTTTTATTTGAAAGTACAATCCTTTCGGTTAATAATGGAAAATAATTTCATTCAAATGGCTGCCTCGGCTGGCCATGCAGTAGCCTACACGATCGGTCCAATTTTTAAGCACATTATCGATTGTGTGCAGCTGTATTTCACCAATGGCTTCACGAATATTGTCCTTTAAAGCGTCAATTGTCTCTAGCTTGTCAGCGTAACACCTATCTTTGACGGCACCTCACAAATAGTAGTCCAACGGTGTCAAATCGCAGCTCCGAGGTGGCCAAACGACATCAGCTCTGCAGCTGATAAAGCGATCTTCAAAAACAGTGCGCAAAACATCGAGTGTAGCTTCGGCTGTGTGGCACATAGCGCCGTCCTGTTGAAACCAAATATTGCCAATATCCTCCTCTTCAATTTTTGTGAACAAAAATTCATTCAACATGGCCCGATAACGATCACCAGTGACTGTAACGGCTACTCCTTGCTCATTTTCGAAGAAAAATGGCCCAAGTATGCCTCTAGACTAAAATCCGCAGCAAACAGTGACTCGTTTTTGGTGCGTCGGCTTTTCAATGTATGCGCGCGGGTTTTCTGTACCCCAAATGCGACAATTTTGCTTGTTTACATACCCGCCCAGATCAAAATGAGCTTCATCTGAAAAGATGATTTTTTTTTTTGCCAAAATCGGTATCTTCTGGTGTAGGTGGCTACTGCATGGCCAGCCGAGGCAGCCATTTGAATGAAATTATTTTCCATTATTAACCGGAAGGATTGTACTTTTAAATAAAAAAAGAAATTTGAGAAAATATTCAGTAGTTTTTTTTAAAGGATTTTAAAAAAAAAGTTATTTGGCGAACCCTTTATATTTTCTCAATAAAGAACAATTAAACTCCGTAATTGTCAACGTAGTTTAGTAGGTAGAGTGTGGACTTATTAGACGGGAGCCCCAGTTCAAATGCAAAAAAGTTTTCCTTTCAGCGACTACTTCGCAGCAGAAACTCTGGGGGTAAATAAAATTGCCATGAAAAAAGTCTCTTAAATTTATTGTTCGACGCTAAACTGTAGACCTCTCTACTCGTGGCTAAAATTAACACATACACAACATGGCTGGTGTGAGAAGCTGGGTTGTTGTCTTAACTAAAGCGTTGTAATGATCAATTCAGTAAATTGCTTAATCGGGTCGTATCAACTACAAATTTCTTGATTTTTGTTTGGCTTGTTTCGCTAAGCCTTACAATAAGGCAAAGCATGCAAGTCTTTACATTACTTTACAGACTGCATTTCTAGGTAGGAATACAAATACGTTGTATTTGTTTATGTGGGTACGTTATGGAAAACTATACATCTTATGGTTGATTTTTATTTATTTTTGCATGTTTTTTTTATATTTTATAAACTTTTTGTTGTTGTTCTTTTTGTAATATATTTTTTATTTTTCGTTTCATTTTATAGTTTGGCAAACCTTTAAACGTTTCATGTGAAACTTGTATTGAAATGCAAATGTCTGTTTTGTGGCTGTCTCGTCTGTCTGTCGGTAAGTCTGTCAATTTAATTTTTTTCTTTTTTTTTGTATTTTCATGAACGTTTTTATATTTGTACGTACACACGTTGTCATTCACATGAATATAAATGGGGTGCCTTTGTTTTTTTGCAGTTCTTTCTTCTTCGCTAAAAACCACCAATAAAATTGTCATGCGATGACAAATAACATGGCAGACATGTGGTCTTGACTTATAATGCAAATAAAAACGAATGAATTTTTTTTTTTACAATTGTTGCATTTTCTAAGAAAACAAAAGAACGATGAGAAGAGAAGTTGAAAACAATATTTTTTAAAATATTTTCTTTTGATAAATTTGTTAAACTTTGTAATTAATTTAATGAATTGTGTTTTGTTATAAATGAATTTGTCATTGAGGAGGAGTAGAGACTATAAAGGCTTACCTTTATAAGACCTCAACTTGCAAGCCTCTAACCCATGTACATGAAAATTTTTACTCATATGAAAATTTTCACTGTCACGCTTGCAATGTTATTCTAGTCATGCCTTTCCCAAAACGCTTGTAACGGGTTATTTTTCTAATCGTTAGGGTTTTGAAAATCTAAACAGAACACTGAAGATTTGTAAAAGTGAAGAAAGTATTTATTATGGAATGACAAATTATTGCGTACCATTTATTTCTTAAACATTATTTCGCGTAAATGTTGCTTGCAGTTAAGCCGTAGATGATCCATCTGTGCGTTCCAATATTGAGCTAATTTTACTAGCACTTCGCCGGTATCTTACTCATGACATCTGTAATGTTGTCTTTCTGGTCTGGAATTGTAGCTGGCTTGTGTCACGTTTTCCTACAAAATATAGTGAAGTCACGATACCTTCCCACACTGGCTACAACGTAGCTAAGCAATATATGTTATAAATCTCAAAATTTTTAATGGCGTCGTATTGTAAACCCTAAATCTCTGACAATCCTAAGAATTTTCTGCACCATTTTCGAATATCAAGGCCCTAGAAGGTTTTTCTCACCACTTGAATTATATATTTGAAATGCTTCCAACTCCCCAATATTTAAGATCCCATAGCTATGATGCACATAACACATCAATGATCAAAACATAATGAATCAATGCCAGGATTTAGAGTCAACCACCAGTGCTACTTGATGACTTACAATAGAGCCATGCTTATTCAAATTGTAGTTAACAATTCTTTTCACAATCTTGGAAAGTGTACAACCGTTTTTAGTTGGCGATAGTTCTTAAAGGTTTAGCTCTCATGTTTTCTTGAAATAAGTCTTACGTAAGCAATCTTCTTGAAAGAAATGAAATTGCAAGTTAATTAAAAAGGCACTCTCTTGATTACTGCATGACTTTTAAATATGCAGTAACAAAATAATTTAGAAATCTAATTTTTAGAAACAATATCTGTTGAACACGTTTAAAAGCTTAAACTAGCTTAAACACGTTTCCAAATAGAAAGTGTACGTTTAAAATTTTAGCAGATCTTTTTTGCAAGTATCAACTCTGATATTTGTTGTCGCCGTAATCTTGTACGTAGAGTGTTGGCTTGTAATACATGAGTTATGGTTCAAATCTCAGGTCAGCCACATCCAACAAAACGAAATATGAAGAAATATTTCTTCGGCGACTTCGTCTCAACGGTCTTCCGGCAAAAACTCTTGGAGTTAATAAAATTGCCATGAAAATCTGTCTGTTCTGTATGTCCTCATGTATATAATTAACACACACAATATAGGTGGAGTAAGAAGCATAGGTCGTATTCCTGCCTGAAGGGTTGTAATGACCAATTATGTTTGTATGTATCAACTCTGAAATCTGACTGCTATAATTTTATTTCGATTGTTAAAAATGGAGGGCTTTGTGAAAAATGTACAATTTTTCGACAAAAGTAATTTTCTACAATTTAGCGCTTTTTCATCTGAATGACATAGTTATTGCACTTAATTCTCTTTTATGGGGCTCAGAAAGTTCTCATGCAATCCATGGGACAGAAATGCATTCACAACGAACAACTATCTGATGGAGACTTTAGTTAAGCAGAGTGATTGGGTCTTGCTTCCATCCTCTGATAAGGCAGAAATTGCAGTGACTGTAGACGACATTCAATACATAAACATAATAACGGAGTTCTACTGGACAATTGCATCTGGAGGTTATGAGGTCCCTACAAGACGATGTCAGATGCCATACCGCTCATGCAATAATCGATTTAATGCATCAATGATTTGCAGAATTAATTATTTTATGGAATTCTGTGGTCAAGTGGCCACCAAGATCATTCAATTTAACGCCGTGTGACTGTTTTCCTTAAGGTTTTCTGAAATCTCTTATTAATACGAAATGATTATGAAAATTTTCAAGAAAAGAGTAAAGTCATGTCAGTGTCGTAGCGGCCATTTGACGAATATTTTATTCCACAATTCATCGGAACATGTTTTCTTTACAATTTCGTTCGGTGCGTGGTGCAGTGTTTTAAAACCTAAGAATAACTCCTAATAATAAATCCAGAAAGACTCAATATTGGGTGTGCTAGTCTATTAGTGTGAAGATCGTGGGTTCGATTCCCACCAGAGACTCTAGTCAGTTATACTCCACCGAGCTCATGGTCGAATTTACTCAGCGCGTATATAATTAAATATAATTTGTAGCCAAATAATATTTGTTGGAGCAAACTTAATAGGAAACCAACTTTAGGGAATCTTGAACGGAAAGCAATATATTCTTGACATAATTGGAATCAATTTATGCAGCAAATTTTAACGAATTCTTATCTCTTGCTTGACTTTGACGGGAATTTATTCAATCTACTCTCAGGTCATTTATTATTGACAAATCCAATCCATTGTTTGGTACTCGATTTATACATTCCGAAGAAATGTTTTTTTTACTCTGATATTTACTGTGTTTGAAAAAAACGTTATGCGAGTATCTCCATCAAAACCATAAAAATGGCGACGATTCCATCAATGGATTTTATGGAAAAAAAACCAACAACAATAACAATAAAAAAGGAGAACAATAAAGGGAAATAAGAAAAATAACTAAGAAATGCAAACAATATGCCTCCATATATACATACATTATGCTCCCACGCCTTCAAAAGATGTTAACAACACAATAAAAAAAAACGGGCAATAAAAGCAAAGAAACATGGAAAAATATGTTGGAGTTTAAAGCCAAACGTAATGTAACCATAACACTAAGACTACATACAGTAAATAGAGGGAGAGCTGAGAGAAAAAAAAAACAACTGAACTCAGTCAGTCTGATGCATATGCACTGATAGTCTGTCTACAACAAAGAAACGAAACCAGCCGGCTATGTTGGGAGAGGGAATATGAAATCGAAACGTAAAAGAAAAAAAATACGTTTTAAAGAAAACTGACAAGACAGCGTCCAATATTAAGACGATTTACTGGCAGGCTAACAGGCAGACAGACAGGCAAACATCAGGCAGTTTAGCTTTAATAACTACTCTTACAGCGCAAAAGTATTGGCGAAAAATACGAGGAGTTTTTTTCGAAGATTTTTAAAGAATTTAATTTTTGCTATTGGAGGCCTATTTATCCAGTGCTATCCAGATAAAAATCTGAGACAAGTCTGTGTTGCCATAACTTGGACAGTCAAATCTTCCTTCAGGCTAACCTAGAGAGAAACCTTCTGCTTTGATAGCCCGGCATATTTACAGGGGGATGTCTCCTCCCTCCAAACTACATACGTACGTAGTCAAACAGGCCTGGTGGAGTACAAAAAAATTAGTACAGATTTGTGATCACACTTATCTACTTTCCTACTATATAAGCATAATCCTTAAGCCAGGATCACAACCTAACTTCTCGCATGCACGAATGGCTACTCCGAACGACAGTTTCTGAGAAGTTTTTCATGGAAATTTTATTTTGCGTCCGAGTTATGGCCAGAAGACTGCTGAGAGGCAGGCTGCAGAGAAGAAGTCGCCACGAAAATGTTTTTCTTTTCAAATTTCGTTTTATTCGAGATGTCTGAGCTAGGATTTGAACCACATGCTCTCGTCTAATAAGCCAACAAACTAGCTGCTAATCTATAGCGACTCAAACGTGCCTGGTGGCCATTCAAGACATTGGATCACGCTTACTTTCTTACTTAAGTGGTCTAACAATCCATTAGTCATGATTACAACCTAGCTTCTCCCACCACCCATGTTGTGTGTGTGAATTTTAAGCACGAATGGCGAGACCAACAATTTAACGTCAACTGCACAGGACAGATTTTAAGAAACTTTTCACGCCAATTTTTTTTGCCTCAGAGTTTTGTCAGAAGACTGCTGAGATAAAGACAGCTGAGAGGAAGTCGCCGCAAAAATTATTTTTCATTTTGTTTTCGGTTTATTCGAGATGCCTGAGCTAGGGTTTGAACCACATACTCTCGTTTAATAAACCAACATACTACCTGCTGGTCTATAGGGACTTAAACGGGCCTGGTGGTCATTCAAGGAATGGAATCACATTTACTTACTCATTTAATTAGTCATTACAATCGTTTAGTCATGATTACAACCTAGCTTCTCCCACCCATGTTGTGTGTGTTAATTTTATGCACGAATGGCGAGACCAAAAGTCTAAAGTCGACTTCAAATGGCAGATTTTGTAAAACCTTCTCATGGCAATTTTATTTTTGCTCATGGTTTTTGTCATAAGATTACTGAGAGGCAAGCTGCTTAGAGATGTCTAAGCCAGGGTTTGAACCACATACTCCCGCCTAATAAGCCAACACACTACCTTTCTAAACTAGGGCAACTTGAGCGGCACTGTAGCCATTTCAGCAAAAAAGCAAAGCAAATATTTACATCCCACCTACCCTCGTATATATACTGTATACATATATATTTTGCAACAGCGGTGTTTAGTTGCCAGTTTAAAGTGTGCATGCATTGATACTCTTTTTTTTCTACCTCGCAAACCATTCAATACGTTACCCCATGCCCCATGCCCATACGATTTCGTTCGTTCGTTTCGTTTCTGTTGTCAGACAACAATAGTTGGCAATAAAAATCATTCATTGCATGGCCGAAAAGGTTACATGAGCCAACAAGGCTCAAGGGCCAACCAGGTATTAAAACATGGTTTCAAATAAATATCACAACAACAACAACAATACAAATAACGGCAGCCAACAACACCAAACACAACAATACACTAAGAATAGCGCCAATAAGAGAAAAATACAACGAATAAAACGTGCAAAGATTTACAAAAGCAGATAAAAATTTGAAGTGAAGTGAACGAAACATCCAATCCAATCCACTGCTTGATGGGGGGATGCTTAACGTCTGAGGAGGAGACAATAGCAACAAAAAGATTTCTACCTAAGAAACCAAACAACAACAATGGAATTACGAATAACAAATGAACTTGAAGGCAACTCTCAGCATCAGCATCATGACGTTTAGTAGTACCATGACGCCATTTTCGTGGTTTCGATTGCAGTTGGGGATATCCATACTGCAGAATTAACAGTCACGGATAAAAGGACAGACAGACAGACAGACATACAGATTTTAAAAAGAGAATAAAAACAAAAACAGAAACAACACGCTTTCAATTCTATTCGCATTTCGAATTTTAAGCCGAGATGCTGTTCTGATATCACCGTCTACCAACAGGGTACTACACATACTAGCGTTCGTTCTCTCTGTATTGGTTTGAGATAAACTTACCAGGCAATATTTTTTTTTGTATTTTTTCCCTGACGTTAAAGCTGACTTTAAGAAAAAAAATTTGTTTTTTTCTTCTGTTTTTTTGTAACCCATGTTCTCGACATTCAATTCACATCAATCACGCTAATCTTAACACCAAAAACGAAAAATATTACAAAGAAAAAAAGCTGAACGAGAGAATTAAGAAGAAATAAAAAAGATTTTTCATTTTGTCCTACAAAAAAAGAAGTTAAAAAAACATGGGCCACATAAAATAAAAACACACAAAAAAAAACTGATCCTAACTTGAAAACAAAATGAACGTTTGTCGGTTGTATATGTATGTAGTTGATGGACGCCCCCATACAAAATTATGTCAATCGTTACGGCTGCTTAAAACGTTTGTAACAGAACAGATTTTTCAGATTTGGATCTTGAAAATAGAATTTCGTCAAGATTGCCAGACCACATTTCTCCTATGATTGAAGTCATGATTGACGGAAAACATGATTGACAGACTGGCCTGCTGTAACTGCTTATAAGATTTGAAAACTATGTGGATTTCTTACGAAACAATTTGAGGAGTTTTCTATACGAAGAAGCAAATGTTCACTAACAAAGAAATGAAGTGTTGTTTTCACAGCTGTAAGCCATCAAGGCATTTGAACGCTTCTTTCGGCGTACATGAATTTTTGAACTCTGAAAATTCTAATATTTACGCCACTCATAGTTACAGATGACGTATTCTTAATATAGGAATACCGCTGTAGTCGCCGTAGTCTAGTGAGTAGTCATCTACTCTGAAAGTAAATGAAATTGCGATGAAAAGTTTCTCAAAAAATCTGTCATTCGGAATCGACTTTAAACTGTAGTTTCCGCTGCTCGTGTATAAAATTAACATACACAACCTAGGTAGTGTGAGAAGCTGGACAGTAATCCTGATTGAAGCGTTGTAAAGATCAATTATGCATGTGTATGTGGAACACTCATAGAAAGTATAGTTTTGGCACGATTGCCAGACCTTGCATTTGCTGAGATTGAAGTCAATCACATGATTGACAGATTGATCTCCTGTAGGCGCTTATAAGACTCGAAAACTATGTGCATTTCTTATGGAATTATTTGAGGAGCTTTCTATGCGAAGAACAATTAGTGGAATGTTTCCTAAGCCACTTTAAGGAACCAAGGCATTTGAATGAAGGCTTCTTTAGGCAATCGCAATGAATTCTAATAACTCGCACATCAGGAATTTCCGAATTAATAATATTTACGCTACTCATAGTTACAGGTGACGTATTCTTAATGATAGGGACAGTGGATAGCACTGTCCTGTTGAAACAACATTGTCGTTGGTGTTCAGATCATCCACTTCGGGCTAAAAGCAGTTGGCAGAGCTCGCCTTCGACAGTCATGGTCAACATATATATATGTATATCGGGTGGGCCATCCATCGGTTTAAATTTGAACCAATCGGTTATTTCGAATCTGACAATACTTATGTCAGTCTATTCTGTCACAAAATTCAGTATATTATCTTCCCTGATCCTAATGAATAGATTTACGCTTGAGCAATGTTGGAATTTAGGCCTACGAGAACTGCACGATTATATCGATTTTGTCAAAAAAAAAATATTTTTTCACATGAAGCTCATTTTCAGGGTCTCACCATTTCATTTTGGGGCTCAGAAAACCTACACTTGGTCTTACAGAAGCCAATGCAATCATTACAAGTGACTCAGCATCATTGGCCCATATTTCTTTGAAAATGAGGACGGCGCACCCATTACGGTCAATAGAGACACCTATCGCACCATGTAAAGCGATTTTTTTGTACCCGCTCTTCATAGTATTGACGTGAACGATGTTTGGTTTCAGCAGGATGGTACAACTTGCCACACATATCTCATGCCATAATCGATTTATTGCATCAAACGTTTGGTGGCCTTTAAATAGCCGAAATGGTGATGTCAATTGGCTGCCAAGTAGCTACGATTTGACACCATTGGACTATTTTATGTGAGGCGTCGTAAAAGAAAAGTGTTATGCCGGCAAACCAAAGACAATTAAGCATTTGAAAACCAATATTCGTGATGCCATTGCCGACATACGACCCCATACACTCGGAAAAGTGCACGAAAATTGGTTCGATCGAATGAGGTATTGTGAGGCTTTTAAATGGTGGTAATGAGGTAAACTTTTAACTATATATGATGACCAAGGAAGCATATATTATCTTCCCAATATCACAATGTGTAGAGTGGCTTTGTATTTCTTTTACTCTTCACTTTAGTTTAGGTTTGGGATGTTGTATGTGGCACACTGTAATTTAATAGTCGTTTCCAGTTGTACAATGTTATTCATATTGAATCTGTTGTAGTCATTGCAACTTTTTAAAGTACAAGTATTATTTATTTATATCTGATAAAAACAATACAAAACCAAAGGAAAATAAAAAGAAAATCAAAATCAAAATAAAAAAAACTTCATACTTTTTATTTCGTAAGATTTATGGCAACAATTTTTAAAGTTTCAAAAAATTATAACAAATTGCGAATCTAAGCAAGCTCCAGTCAGATTTGATAACAACAAGAAAAAGAATTAAAAGTTATTCCATGCCGGTATTCGATAAAAAAAATGGGTTTCTAAAATAAATAGAGAAACCCGTTCCCATAAAGAGTATAAACATTTAAAGAAAAATTTGTTTTAAATTTGAATCGAACGAAATCTTAAGTACGTACTTATGAATTGGAACTTTTTTATTGCAAATATTTCCATTGCATTCATTAGGCTTATGATTAACTTTCGGACTATCTCCTGTTTGTCGAACATTTATTGAAATCTCGAAATATATTAAGAGCCTCATTAACCGTATTGTGCTTGAGCTGTTAATGGCGAATTCGAGTACCCGTGAAAGAATATGCTGCATATTTACTTATACGTCCCTACTGGGAAAATGAAACCCTTCTCCAGCAGGAACAGCAGGATATATTGATCTTGGCAGCATCTCTGAAACCAGAACAGATTAGATTCAGGCCATTCAAATTCACTATAAATCACCTACAAATTCACGGTATGATACGCCAGCAATCTGTGCAATGGCTTTCATCCCTTTAGTTATTGATTTTACCTTCACTATGGAATGTGAAAAAATAGTCCCCCTTTTATTTAGTGTAGTACTTAAAAAGCACCTTAAAAATAAAACTGAAGAAAGTTAATAATTAATGCTGGCTCATAACCTCTCTGCTCTTCCATCAAACATTAGTAACGCGTGAGAAATAGGAGACTATGCTGCTCAGAAAGAAAATGTTATCAAACCAAATATTAAGTGTGAATCATATTTACATAGTACGCATTACATCCAGAAACGGAGATCTGGCAGGACTTCAGCAATAAAAAACACATCGAAAATGACGTGAGATTGGACATTCTCTACGGATGGTAGAAGTTCTTGAGAAACTTTTCATGGCAATTTTATTTTACTCCCACAACTTTTGCCAGAAGACTACTATTCGCTAAAAGAAATGTTTTTAGTTGCACAGAAGCTCACGAAATTATCTCCTGAGGAGCCTAAGATTTTGTATTACTTTTGGTGTAGTCGTGTAGAGGAGTATAAGTAGCCAAGGCAACTATTTTGCTTATGGGCGTCAGTTACATGTAATAGGATTATTTTGCTTCTTATGAATTTTCTATTTATAATAGAGAGCCATTGTTATTAAAGATATTTCTGAGAATTCTGGTAGTAATCAGATCAAATCTGCCGTTTGGAATCGACTTTAAACTGTAGGTTCCGGTATTCATATATAAAATTAAAACACCCAGCATAAGTGGTGTGAGAAGCTACGTAATAATCCTGACTGAAGGTTTGTAATGACCAATTGTATGTATGTTTATTAATTAAATCGATATATTCTTTCTTCTACAGCCTGAAAATGATGAGTCATTTTTTGTATATAAAATGTACTCTCCGTTTGCCTTTCCTAGATAAATTTTGTACCACTGATGTACGAAATTATAAGTCCGTTGGTTTTGAATGAAACAGAGATTTTTGAATAAAAATAAAATTTTGGGTTTCAACTTTGACTCCATCATAACTTTGCCAACTTTGGTGTTTACTGGCGACGATTCGCCCAGAAAATGCCTCTAATTTGTTTTTTTTTTGATCCATATTGTGTTACTGTTTAAGAAATGCCACCATAACTCCACTATATTTCGATTGATATGCACCAAAGAGTACTGGAACGAGCATTCATCTTGATCATATCTAATTGATCATTAAAAATTGAAAACACTGAGCAGAGATACGTGCAACCTCTCGTTTGTACAATTTTTGATCGTCCAACAGAACGATCTTCTTCAATTATATAGCTTTTTTTGTTAACTGATTTTTGAAGTCGCCGTAGTCTAGTAGGTAGTGTGATGGCTTATTAGACGTAAAGCCAGGGTTCGAGGTCCAGGCCAGATATCAAAACGAAATACAAAAAGTATTTCTTAGGCGACTTCCTCTCAGCAGATATCTGGCAAAACCGCTGAGAGTAAATAAAAATTGCCATGAAAAGTCTCTCAAAAATATGTCGTTCAGAGTCGACTTTAAACTGTAGGTCCCGCCACTCATGTATAAAATTTAACACACACAACATAAGTGGTGTGAGAAGCTAAGTCGTAAACCTGACTGAAAGGTTGTAATGACCAATTATGTATGTATGTATGTATATATATATATCTATATATATTGAAAATATTGAGAAGAGATACGTGCATATAACTATTTTGCTTAATTTGTTATTACAACTCTTTAATGAGGATTACAACCTAGCTTCTCACACCACCCATGACTCGTGAGCTTATATTATTAATGAATAGCTAGAACAACAGATTAAAGTCGATCTGAACGACAGATTTTAGAGAAATTCGTCATTTCGTCAATTTTATTTACACTCAGAATTATTGCCAGAAAGCTGCTGAAGAAATTTTTTTCGTATTTATTTTTAGTTGAGCTGTCTGAGCCAGGGCTTGAACCTGCAATCTTTCGCACTTATAATATACGAATTTATGTAATTGGTTTAAGTGTAGAATATTAGTCGTTAATCTTACTCACAGTGACAATCAAAAATAAACTAAATTCTGCAGATTGTTCAAATGTTAATAGAAGGCTAATGATAATTTCCGATGACAGAAATAGCATTGTCCTTTCATTTTAGAGGCGACAAATTTTAAAATTCTGGACTAATTGACTCGTGTTCGCTTGTTCGTACATTTCATACAACAATATTGATGAGTACTGTTCTCTAATATGTATGATACGATTTCAACAAGACGGTGCCACAAAAGTTTGGACTTAATTGCAAGAGGAGTTTTACTACGTCAATTGGCTATCAAAATCTTGCAATTTGACAACGTGTAGACGCATCTACACGGTAATCGCCTAAACTTAAAGCATTTCATTCGTCAAGTAATCGCTAAGATAATGCCCGAAATGTGCGATAAAGTGCTTGAAAATTTTCCGAAAAGTACCGATTGTTGCAACCAATCCAGAGATGGTCATTTAAACGACTTTGATTGACATACAGATCCAAGCATTATAAGGAAATAAAAACTACATTCAAAACATAGTTTTATATGTGTTTTATTGGACTTCTTTTTTGAACTTATGAAACCAATAACTTTTAAATCATTCATGTGGAAATAGAATGCCAATTAATTAGGATGACAATGATTTACTTTCATTTTTTTTTTTTTGGTTTATTGTTGTAGGCTTTTTCACAAAATAAAAAAATTTTTGAAAACATTCTGGAAATATTTCACTATTTTGACAACAAATTAAAAAAAAAATTCTTAAAAAAAAATTTTTTTTATGAAAAATTCAAAAATTTAAGATTTATGTGGTGAACATTTGTTTAAATCCTTGTGTATTTGAAAGGAAAAGGAAAACGAAATTTATTTATTATTCATACTTTTGCATACATACGTACATATTCAAATAAAACGCCCTTCAGGCAATTGCATATTTGGCAACAATTTTTGATTTATAGACCAGAAATCATTCGTCTGGTCATACAGAAACACAACAAAACCTACATATGTATGTATACAAAACCACAATATATTTAAAATACAACAACAGCCACAATACAGACCATCAACAACGAAATCAGATCAATAAATTTTGCAAGAAAACTACAAGAAACAAAATATCGAAATACAGGGCGCAGGAGAAGACCAACAAAAAAAAAGTGAATTTTTTTAAGAAACTATAAACCTACCTACGCACTGATATTTAGATGGGGTTCATAGCAATTTGCAGATTGATACGTGACGGAATTTTACACCAGTGATATATGGTATATTGATATCCAGGCAGACGGACGGACAGACACACAGACAGTCGAACAGATATACTGATCCAACAGCCAACAGCCACTCACTCATCCAACAACCATATCCATTCTGCTATGTTTAACCAACCACAAGGAATTCGTGCAATTGGACAAACAAAGAACACAATTTCTGGTTGCTGTTGTATAACCGCTCACACAACAACAGAAAAAGGATCATGATCCTACAAAAAAAAAGTAAGAAAATCCAAAAAACCAAAAAGAAAAAAATGGAAAAATAAAAGTTAATAATCGGTTTCACTAAAAATACAACAACAACAACAACTACAACAACAACATAAAAATCTACACAAAAGTTAAACAAAAGTTTTTACAAGCTGTTGCATAAGCTTTGATTTGCAGCACATTGTCTATATTGGATAATAAATGCGATATAAAAACAACAACAACAACAATAAATAGTACATATTGACAGACGTTTAAAGGATTAAAATCCATAAACACTATTCTCTCTTTCCATTCTCCCATAATTTACGATATTATCCTAGTTCGGACGCAATTCACTGCCTATGTAGGAGCTATTCCCCAATTATTTAACAACAAAAAAAGAAATTCTCATCTCATCGTAAATAAAATACATACGGCATTGGAAGTCATGAGGATTACAGAGGTTTATGGCTTGCTTGTATACACCAGCGACTTAGGAAAACCCTGTAAGAAAAAATCAAACAAAGTGAAATTGCATAATCTCGGTGGTCAGTCCACATCAGCTCCATTTGGCATTACATACATACATACATACATAATTGATCATTACAACCCTACAGTCAAAATTACAAAACTGTCGACTCCGAACGACATATTTTTGAGAAACTTTACATTGCATTTTTATGTATAGAGTTTTTGCCAGAAATCTGCTGAGAAGAAGAAGGGGAAACATTTTTTTGAATTTCATTTTGATGTCTGATCTGTCTAATAAGCCAACACACTACCTAGTAAACTACGACGACTTCTATCTGACAATACCTTTCTCTCAATTCTCTAGTGCATAATATTCAATATCTATCCTATTGCAACGACAAGTCATTGATGTCCATCGAACTATAGTGCTCCCCGTTGACAGTAATAAACTGGCAAACGTCGTTTTTAAGGACATATGGAGCGATGCCACCGACAATCTAAAATTCAAACTGCGTTTGGATTTTTCTGGATGCATTGGACGCTCTTGGATGTTATGATTTTCTGATTAAAATTAGGATCCGTTGCCAACTGCTTCAGAATCCATTCTAGGGTTCATCCATAGCGATGACAATTAATTTGACAGATGTAGCTTCAACAAAATGGACGTTATGAACTCTCAACGTTCACAAGTTCTTGTTATATTCATGAGCTTCTATTTTTGTCCCCCATTGAATCTTTTGAAAGTTTACGGGTCGCACATCTGACATGGTTAGCAACTTTTCCATACAAATATACATTTCAGTTTTGGTTACATTGTGTCTCCTCAGATGATCTTTGATGGACCAGACTTTTGGTTCATTAAAGCATCTCCGTCTGACATTGTTTGCAGCTATCATATTTGGGTCTGCCCATGTGAGGCTTCACTATTTTAGTTTTGGTGATATTGTGTGCTTGATTCTCAAGGATATCATTCTAACACCATTTTTATATCGGACACTATGGAACTATTTTTTGTTGGCATGCCCGATCAACCTTATGACTTGCCAGTATCATTCTTATCCTGATCAACCTGTATTTTCAACAATTAATGTGTTTCTGTATGGGTTTAGCATTGCTTAAGTTCCAATGATCAGTGCCGCAGATAATGTACGTGTAGTAGATAGGTTGAAGTGGTAGCTTTTATTACCACAGCTCACTTGAGCATACATTGCGGGCCGTTGTGATGCCACGATGTTTCACTTCTATACAACAGAGTAGGTTTTCTCCAAGGTTAGGTTGGGTTAGGTTAGAGGACGTATACTTGTCAATTAAGACAAGTACAGTACCCGGAGTTCGAATTTACCCATTGTACAACGTCCTAGTTTCTCACACCACGTATGTTGTGTGTGTTAATTTTATACATGGGTGGTGGGACCTACAGTTTAAAGTCGACTCCGAACGACAGATTTTTGAGAAACTTTTTCATGGCAATTTTATTTTACTTTCAGAGTTTTTGCCAGAAAACTGCTGAAAGGAAGTCACCGAAAAAATATTTTTTTGTATTTTGTCTTGATGTCTGCCTGGGGCTTGAACCCTGGCTTTACGTCTAATAAGCCAACACACTACCTACTAGACTACGGCGACTTCCTCCAACTCCAAACTTTCGCTTATGGATAAAATTAGTGCCAATAGTAAAGAGATCAGATGGAGTTTTATGTCTTATGAAACCACGAACTTGAATGTTCCTTCTGACATTGAAAAATATTTTGGATCCAGGGAACACTACATTCAGTATTCATGCCCAGAACATCAAGATCTTCTGGCTCTCCAGTATTTACATCATCTGTGGTGGGAGAAGTGGCCGTAGTCTAGTAGGTAGTGTGTTGGCTTATTAGACGTGAGGACATGGTTCTAAAACCTGCTTCAGGCATCTCCAACAAAACGAAAAATGAAAAAATATTTCTACGGCGGATTTCTGGCAAAATCTCAGAAAGTAAAATAAAATTGTCATGAAAAGTTTCTCAAAAATCAGACTGTAGGTACCGCCAACATGAATGGTATGAGAAGCTAGGTTTTAATCCTTACTAAAGGGTTGTAATGAATAATATTTTAGTGTGTATAAAAAAATATTTATTCTGCCACTTCCTCTCTGGGAGTAAATAAAATTGCCATGAAAAGTTTCTTAAAAAATCTGACGTTCGGAGTCGACTTTAAACTGTAGGTCCTGGCACTCATGCCTAAATTTAACACACACAATATAAGTGGTGTGAGAAGCTAGGTTGCAATCCTGATTGAAAGACTGTAATGACCAATTATGGATGTATAATGGCAAATGATATCTTATTAATGCTGCTGACGACATTTCGAGATTGTCTGAAGGTTGGCAAGGTCCTGCCTAATCTCCAAAGGCCATGCCTTTAAACGATTCAATTCCTTTACATTTCTTTACACAATTTGCTACAATTCCTTTGGTTTTAACGAAGAATAAAATCAAACCTATCAGCCTACAACAATGCAAACGTATTTAAAGTGCAAACGACAGAGCGACGCAAAAAAAAGATGTGAAAAAAAACGAAAACAAAATCTTACAAATCCTGTGCAACATTTAGGCATCACGTATATGGCTGGCTATCAATCGTCCACTGTCATAGGGCCATTGCAGGCAAACAACAAACCAACATTTATAATAATTGGGGTTAAAAAACCAACAACAACTATAACCACACTATCAAGGATTATAAATGTGCTAGAAATACTTGGATTTGAATTGGATTTCAACGAAAATAATGTTCTGTTCGAAAACTACTCGGTTTTTCGAACTGAAATTGCAATTTGAATACGTTTTATTTGAAACAAAGCTTTGTTTTGATAGTTTAATTACAAAGTTTTTAAAATATTTTTTTTTTGCTTTTTTTTGGTTGTATGTGAACGCCAAACTATAAATTTCTAGACTTCCTTTTACAAAAATCTCTCTCAAGCCGCCAACACTAAGTGCAGAAATTTTTTATTTTTTTTTTTTTATTTTCATTCATTTCAACCACAAACAAATCAAATGGTTGGTGTTGGTATGGATTTTTAAACAGAAATTATTTGTTTGGCTTGCATGTTAATCGACCATCTGCAAAATTTTTCATCAAATACTTGCTAAAATTGACTTTCTCACACATTTATGGTTTTGGCAAAATTACAACCAATTGTGTACATCGTTAGTAAAACAGAGAAAAAGAAAGAAAGAAAGAAAAAAAAAACAAACACGTTCCGCATATGGAAAATAGAAAATTTGGCACACAAAAACCCAACGATTTTATCGTTTTGCACAAGTCTAGATAGCCGCCAAACTAACAAACAAATTAAAGAAAAACTTTACTGTTACTGGCAGTCTTACAGCCTACAATGGATTGGCACTGGTAATCCAAAACTTTTTAGGTTTATTTTTGGTTGATAATACCCACCAAACTAGAAATGGAGGTTTAAGCAGATCCGTAGCTTACAAGATAACGTAAACATTTTCAAATGTCTTACATTCATAGACAGAACAAAAGGTTCCAGTGTGTTGGAAATAATGGCGTCGCATATCCTTATCCAAGCTGGAGCCAATAACTTCTTTATTGTGTTACGTTCCTGAGTGTAGGTGTTAAATTTACAGCCGCCACGTCAAAGATAAAACAAATTTCCAAAAACAGGCAGACTGTCTGCATGTTTCCTTTAGCAAATAAACTTCTTTTTAACATGCAAAATAGGGAAAGAAGCATAGAAAGCAATACAAAGCGAAGCAACAATGCATATGAAAAGTTTAAAAGCACTAAACATAGAAATTCTTTTTATTGACTTTACCTTAAGTAAACTTAGCCATAACAACCCGATTAACGGATTTCGGCCTGCCTTAATACATCCTTCCAGGCACCTCTGCTTCTTAAGCGCCTACGCCAGTTGGTCACACCAATCGATGACAGGACTTCCTCGATTTGGTCCTTCCAACGCAAACAAGGTCGTCCTCTTCGCCGACTTCCTTAGATCCCTGCATCAAATACCCGTCTCGCCGTAGCATACTTCTCCATTCGAACGACATGGCCGAGCCAGCGCAGCCGCTGGATATTAATACACTGCACAACGTCTATGTCGTTCAGGAGCTCATACAGCTCACTGTTGGATTGGATGCGGAAATCATCGCCAACTCGTACTGAACCGAAGATCTTACGTAGGACTTTTCTCTCGAATACTCTCAAGTCTGCTGCATCAGTGCTTAATAGGATCCACGCCTCTGAACCTTACGTAAACAAGAAGAGTAATTTTCAAGTCGCTGAACATATCCACACGAAAATATTGCAGCCATGAACTCGCCATTGTCTAATAAGTAGAATGTTGGGCTCAAATCCCAGCTCAGGATACCTCTAATTAAACGAAATATGAACAAATATTTCTTTCGGCAGCTTCCTCTCAGCAGACTTTTAGCAAAAACTCTGAGCGTAAATAAATTTTGCCATGAAAAGTTTCTCATATTTGTCTTTCGGAGTTTAAGTTTAACTGTAGGTTTCGCCACTCATGAATAAAATTGTCACACACACAAAATTGGTGGTGTGAGAAGCAAGGTTGTAATCCTGACTAAAGAATTGTAATGAGCAATCAATGCCTTCTTTAATAAATTATTTTAATGAGGATTAAAACCACAGAATTTTCTAACAATCGAAGTCCAATTTGAAATCTTTTTCGTATTTTCATGAACTTGAATGCGTTAAAGGTAGAATGCATGTGTTCTAATAATTCGTTCTTCTCGTCATAGAATCCATATATGAGCATGATCCGATTCAGCAAGAATGTTTCGTAGTTTAAAATGCCCGGTTAGAAGCGCTGTTACCATTCTTAAATTAATCCTGAATAGTCTGATGAAATACTCAAATCTTATCCTATCACGATCGCCTAGCAAAAGCTTGGATACCTCTTTCCCTATCTTCCCCTTCCCAAAGTATATGATTACAAATGGTTTGCGCGTTTTACAGAAAATTTCTGGCCTCCTATGTGGTGATAAAATTGTACCCCTGACAAGAGTTTTTGTTCATTCAATGTCTTGAACTGCAACATGGCCATAAATCCATCAATGTCTGACGCTATTCCTTCTGCATAGCTAATTCAGCTTCTTTAGACAATTCCATAGTACAGCTACATACAAATATATCCCGTCCTCAATGGCTTAAACTAACGCTTGGAAAATACACGCGAACGAACAATTCCGCTTTTGTCCTAGCTGATAGGGCTGTGTAGAATTACATAGAGTATCTCTTGCTGCTCTATTGAGGTAGATCTGCGATGTTCTCTGTAAGGCAAAGAGTTCAAAAGTGTCCAATTCCGACGATTTCATTTGGCATACCAAGCAGGCTACATGTGCTTGCTTCCTTCAGCGTTATAAAACAGGTGTCTGCAAGTCTATCAGTAAATAAAGCCAGTAAATGAAACGGTAGTAGGGAAGTGCAATAAATCGGATCCCTGGCTACTGCCGACAACTGTGCTTAAGATATGAGCAAGGAGCACATACCAGCGGCAGTGAAGTGAAGTATGTCTGAAATTCAAGCAAAAAATCACTTTGGCCCACAGAATGACCTCATTGACCTTATGACCTCATTGACCTCATTGAATAATAAAGATCGCTTATCTCCACTGTACTCCTCTATGTATTTACTTTGGCTCCGTTGTTATCAGCAGTAATAATGTCAGTTTGACCATCAAGCATAGAATCAATCCAGCCAAGTGATGCTAAGATCTTCTTAACTTCCTCCCTTTACTTTTGCATTGCGCAGAAGCATTTAATCTGTTACCTACCGATCTAGTGGACTTGGAAAAGTTCAAGAAAATGTTATACGCAGACCTCTAGTGCGAGCAGCCTCAATCATATGGTCGCTGTTTAATATATTTATCCAACAGATATGGCAGTTTACCCATATCGTACGAATGAAAATGTATAGTTGGTCCGATGGGTGTTTAATGCGGAGGTTAGCGTAGTGCCTGCTACGAGGCTACTAATGAATCCAATTCGAGTATAATTTCTAATGTTTAGCAAACATGAAAAAATAGATTCGATTATTTTACGTGTGGTCTCCGTAGTCTAGTAGTTGGCTTATTAGACGTGAGGTCACGGTTCAAACCCCAGATAACTTCTACAAAACGAAATATGAAAAGAAATATTTCTCCGGCGACTTCCTCTCAGCAGATTTCTGCCAAAAACTCTGAGAGTAAAAAAAATTGCCATGAAAAAGTTTCTCAAAAATCTGATGTTCGGTGTCGAGTTTAAATTGTAGGTCCCACCACTTATATGTAAAAAATTAACACACCCAACATAAGTGGTGTGATCCTGACTGAAGAGTTGTACTGACCAATTACGTACTCATGTATACTACCACTACCGATGTTGTGGGTTTCGAAATTTTTAAAAGAAAACTTATACGCAGAACTTCAGTGCGAGCAGCTGTAAGAGCTCGCCAGTGAATGGTCGTTGTTTAAAGTATAATATCCAACGACTACGGTAGCTTGGCAATGTCGTTCACATGAAAGAGGATGGTCGGTGTCGATGGGTGTTTTAATACAGAGATCAGCGTAGTGCCGGCGAAGAAGACTGCCTCTCTATGAGATTGCTAAAGAATCCAATTCGAGTTTAATTTCTAATGTTTAGCAACCAAGAAAGAAAATGGATTTGCTTAGTTTACATGTGCTTTCAGAGTGGGTTTGTTTGTTTGTTTGAAGTTTATAGACGGCTAGACGGCTGGACAGATTATCTTAAAATTTTAACAGTGCCTTCCTGTATTTCTGGAAGGAACTATAGGCTACTTTTTTATTTTAAAATTTCAAGTAGGCGAGGTGCCACGTCCACATACCCAATAAGTATTTAATGTCGCATATCGCATAAACTGCAACAGCTAGAGTCTTCAAATTTTGTATGGACGACTTTGACGTATATATGAACAAAATGGGCGGATTGGCTATAGTGGGCGTGTCACCTCCCATAGTCTACATATATAAAAACGAATGTTTGTTTGCATTTACCTTATAGAATCGTAAACTATGCATTTGATCATGTTATTATCTTTAGCAAAGTTGTTACGCATGAGCCGTGTCTAGTAGGTAGTGTGTTGGCTTATTAGACGAAAAGCCAGGGTTCGAGCCCCAGGCCAGACATCAAAATAAAATACAAAAAGTATTTCTTCGGCGACTTCCTCTCAGCAGATTTCTGGCAAAAACTCTGAGAGTAAATAAAAATTGCCATGAAAAGTTTCTCAAAAATCTGTCGTTCGGAGTCGACTTTAAACTGTAGGTCCCGCCAGTCATGTATAAAATTAACACACACAACATAAGTGGTGTGAGAAACTAGGTCGTAATCCTGACTGAAGGGTTGTAATGACCAATTATGTATGTATGTATGTTGCGCATGAGCCGGGGAAGTTTTCTAAGTTGGTATAGCCAATTTCCGATAGGTGGCGCCACTGAAAATTACTTAAAATGAATGAAATCGTAAACCGTGCATTGTTTAACAAATTTGTTGCGCATGAATCGACGGAGGTTGGTGCGATTAATTTCCGATTGATGGCGTCACTGAAAATTATTCAAAATGAATGACAAGCAATTGGTCGACCTACACCTCAAACACGGAAGAAAAGAACATTACGAGCCTCAGAATCAGACGAGCATTGAGACTGGAAAATCTTCGAGTATATGCCGCTGAGACCTGTTCGCTTGAACCACTTGAACAACGAGAAGTGAGATTGGAAACTGATCGAATGCGTACTACTCAGGTCCGTTCATCTGAATCATCAGGACAACGGCAAATAAAATTAACAAAATGATTCAAAACTAATTGGACATTTGTGTAATGTCGTTCCTTCAAATTTATTTTAGTTTGTGGCCCAGCAACACGCTCAGGGTACAGCTAGTATGTATATAAAAATAAAACTTCATAGAACATGTTGGAACATGTTGCTGCACTTCACTGCAGATACCACCATATGGTTCGTTAACTTTTTAATTTTTTTTTCTCTTTCAAAATCCAAAATGATTTCAGATCATTGCAGCTGTTAATTGATGACTTAATGGTGGTAAGGAATTTTTTTTTATTGAAAAAAATTTGTTAAAAGTAGACAGACGATCTGAAACGGTTCTACTTAATTATGCTGATGTTTTAATGAATGAATTTGTTTTTTAATTCTATTCTGTTTTGTTTTGTTCTGTTATGTTCTTTGGTTTTGTTTTAAAGTTCTGCTTAATGAATATGATGAATGAATTCATAAAAAATGGCATCATTTCGATATTTTTAACTTGTTTTTTTTTTTGTTATTTTCTAACATGGCTTTTGCCAATGACAAATGATACGTATCGGTGGAAATAAGCATTAATTTTAAAGTGCCAAGACAAACGTATAATGATAGGTTTTACAAGTTTTTCTTAAATGAAACAAAAATAAAAACAATTTTAACTGTTTTTTGTTTCTTTCTTAAAAACTAATAAAATTAAGAAAAAAAAATTAATTTCGAATTTGAACAGCCAAAGTAGACTTTTATATGAACTACTCAGCTAATATGTATGTATGCCTGCATATTATTTGTATCAAATTTCAGTTCAAAAAAAAATTTGAAAACCAAATTGAATTGTTTCTTACAAAAATTGTTTTCAATACGTGTGCTTACCCCTATTTGATCTGTGATCGTTCGCAAAGCCCTTTGATATACATACTTTGTTGGCATTTAGTTCTGCTGCTAAAAAATATTATTTTATAGCCTGAAACTATTTTAGTTTCTACTACTGCGGCTAAGAAATATTTAAAATTTAAACATAAAAACAGAATTTTTTTCTCTCTTTCCCTCTCAGTGTTTAATTATGAAAGGGTTGTGTGACTGTTTTTTTAATTGCTTTTTGTTTTTCTTTTCTTGGCCAAAAGTTCAGGCAGTCAATGATCGCACATTTGACAGTTCATTAGCAAATATTTTTTAATTATGCGTCGTTTTTTTTTTGTAATTTTAGTGCCATATTAACACCACTATTACACAGGACAACAAAAATGCAAGTATTTTTCATGGCAATTTTTATTTACACTCAGAGAAGAAATATTTCTTCATATTCCCTTGAGTTCGAGATGTCTGAGCCACAGGTTGAACCACGTCGTCATGCCCAATAAGCCAACACATTATCTACTAGACTAAGGTGACTTCTCGGTGAACCTCTACATATATTTCTCTCGCTCTTAGAAGGCGCTAATGCACTGGATCAATAATCTCCACTTTAATCTATCCATCGTCATAATATTAATTCCAATACAGCTTTTCCCCGATTTGGCTGCTTCTTTATCGATCTGTTTCCTAGAAAGGCTCCCCTCTTCGGCGGCTATCCTATGCATATGCTTTAGACATCCGATAGACATAATGATATTAGTTTCCGAATATTCGTTAATCGTCTTGCAGACATTACTCGATTCATTTTATCCACCGACAAGCCACCTTTTCTATGTTTTAGGTCGGAGTGTTAGCTCTGATATCACAAAACTCACTTGAGCACGCATAGCGGCCCGTTGTGATGCCACGGGTGAACACAGTCGCAGTACTAACCAAGTTCCACCAAAATCAGGGAAAACTAAGAAGTTGGTCAGCACAACAAAAGCACGACTACTCCGCACTGGAAAACCAGCCAGAAAGTTTGATGAACGAAGCTATATCCTTGATGTCAATAGATGATAGCTCCGTTACGCTAACAAGGAATGGGGAGCCAAATAACCTATATCTACACCTAGCAAGAGACGGGCACTGGCAAAGAAAGTGAACAACAGTCTACTCTTCCTCAGTGGACCTGCATCCACGGCAGAAGTCGTTGAAAGGGAGCCACCTGATTCTGTCATAATTCAATGCAAAAAGTTGCTCACATTCTCTATGATGTTTTTGTCGATTTTAAAAGTACTAGATAGGATGGGTTAGGTTAGCGGGTATCTTACCGTTTACAGGCAAATTCACCCAGTGAAAGGTAAGTCCCCTTGTCATGATCCGTTAGTAATAGGATGAAATCGACCAGTTCTCTTAGTGGCACGTTCGCCACCATGTCCAGATCTTCAAACGTTCTGACACCCAAAAACCGACGATATCTGTCTTGATGTGGAGGGCACTCACATGAAAGGTGTTCTACCGATTTCATTTCTTTCACATCCTAGCTGCTTCTGCAGTAATCCTGGTGGGGCAGATTAAGCTTGTTTGCGATAAAATTCCCGTTAAAATTCCCGTGAGAGTGCAATCCGTTCTCTTCTTGAACTCAAGTAGTTCCTTGGTTTTCCTGCTGGAAACAGAAGATTTGAAATTCGGCAACCAGCTATGTTGGACCACATAAGGTTTATTAAATTCTTTGCCAATTGAAAAAGTTTTCCATTTTGAAAAAGTATTACTGTAGGGGCACGTACATCCCCATTATCGTCCCTTCCGCAGACATCTCTGATCCTTTCCGTGCCAGTTCGTTCGCCTTTACATTTCCTTCTATGCCACAGTACTCAGTAAAGGCGGATGTTGTGTCTACATATCTATACGGTGTAGAGAGTCTATGCAACACCCCTCGCCCTTTTATTAAACGAGGTGGAATCCCAGCACGTTGATTACTGCTTGACTGTCCACACATATGATCAAGTTCGATAAAGTTCAGTAGCAAAAATATCCGCCCGAAATGCGATGGCCTAGATAAATAAACTGTATGAACCGTTCAGTACAGTTTATCGGAATAAACCCCAGATCCAGTTTCACATTCCATTTTTGAGCCATCAGTGAAGGTCGTTATATCACCATCACCGATGACAGCTTTAGCAATCGTGTCGAAGTGTGATTTTTATATGTTCGTCCGAAAACAGTTTTACATACATGATTGGTCAGGATTACGACCTAGTTTCTCACACCACTTATGTTGTGTGCGATAATTTTATACGTGAGTGGCGGGACCTACAGTTTAAAGTCGACTCCGAACGACTGATTTTCGAGAAACTTTTCATGGCAATTTTATATGCTCTCAGAGTTTTTTGCCAGAAATCTGCTGAGAGGAAGTCGCCGAAGAAATACTTTTTGTATTTTGTTTTGATGTCTGGCCTGGGGCTCGAACCCTGGCTTTACGTTTAATAAGCCAACACACTACCTGCTAGACTACGGCGACGACACACCACTTATATTGTGTGTTAATTACACACATGAGTGACGGGACCTGCAGTTTAAAGTCAATTCCGGACGACAGATTTTTTAGAAACTTTTTTCTCAGAGTTTGTGCAGTTACCTGCTGATACAGTATTGAGTCGTGCCCAACATGGCCTTAACATATCTGAAAACTTAAGCCTCAAGGCGGTTTTAGCAGCCATGTTTTGGAAGATGTCCACAAAATGACCTCGAGGCATGGTTGCGTCGTAGACTTTAGAGCACTTAACCGCGATACCTTTCTACGCTTCATCTGATAAAATGAGCCTGCTGAGAGGAAGTCGCCGAAGAAATTATTTTTTAATATTTGGTTTGCCTGGGGCTTGAACCGTCCAATAAACCAACTCACTACCTACTAAACTCTGGTGACTTCCAGATGAGAATATTGGGATGGCTAATGTGAAGATCAAGCAAGGTGAAGTAGTGGAAAAGACTCAAAGCAGGCCCTCACACAATTGGATGAATTTTCCGTCATTTGAGGGGCTGTACAAGTGTACACCATAACATCTTAGAAAGAAGTTTTTAGAATGAAATTATTACAGTTATCGACCGAAACTCTGCAAAGTTTGCCACAAGCAATATTTCTATGAAGTTGGCATTCACTTTGAAAAAAATTTTTGTTTGTTTTCAAGCTCAAACAGTTAAAATCCAAAGGTTGACACTTGCCATTAAAGATAATTATTTTTAAATCTGATGGTTGGTTGGCAACCTTGATTGATACCGCACCCCATTGACTAGTAAATAAATTCAACAAAACATTGATACAAGAATTACGATCAAACCAAAACATATAATTTTGAAGACTTCAAACGTTTTTTTTTTTCGTTCTTTAATGAAACCGTTAGAAACAATTCTTTGGCTCACGCAGAACTTGTGTTGGGCAGACTTATAAGAAAGACTTAAGAAAAGAAAAAATGAAAGAAGTCCTACAAAATTTGTTTCCCCCCCTCCTTTTATTTTTCGGGCAACAATCAAGGCTAATTTCTAAAGAAATTTTTATATACGAGGGTCATATTTCAAAACCATTAACAGACATTTATAATTAAATCAAGACTTTTATTTCAATTCGTAAACTTCTTTAAAAAAAACAGTTTTATTTCTGTCCGTCTGCCCGTCTGTCTGTCTCTTTGTGTCTTACGTTCTTTGTTTCTTCATTGTTGTGGTTGTCTACCTCGTCAAATAACGCTTAAAGCATTAACGGAAATGATCAACCATTTAGGCCAAAAATAAAAAAAACAACAACAACAAACACAATATATATTTTAAGCGGTTTTTCGCAAAAACAAAAGTCAAAAACGAATGAAAAAAATCAACATCAACAGACGACGATATGGTAGTAATTAAGCACAATGAAAACCCTTAAGATACGAATATCAACAGCAAAAGACAAACTTAAAAAAAGAGGAAAGGAAAGAAAAGAAAAAAAAAGAATTTCTTTTTAAAGCTGGTACTACAATTAGACCACAAATTAATAACGTTTTCAAGTGTAAATCGAAACGAATTCTCTAAGCCCTACATTTTTTTAGATCACGAAAGCTGGATTAAATCGTTATATGCAGAGTTACAAACATGAGCAGAAGCTTTTAAGAGCATAAGATTTTAGTCCCTACTAACGAGCCGAAGTTGCCGTATTTTTCTTCACTTGTGTATTGCATTGCATTGTAGTTCAAAGGTATGAAAGTTCTGTAACCAGGGTTCCTCTATAATATCTTTCCTAACCCTGTTCTACTGACGACCTCCAGAATACTTTTCGATATCAGTAATCAATAGGCACTCAGCTATCTCCATCTGAAGTGCTTTACCGTCACATATGTATGTATGTTCCAAGTATCTGTTTTGGTAATTCGTTTTCCTCCACTAGGATATACTCGTACATATTGGAGTTGAAGCCTATTCCAAATTGGATCAGTCGTTTACTGCAAGTAACTAAAAATTCCCGAATAGATGGATTGCCCGTTATTAGCACTTTCACCCAAGGGTCATTATACTTGGACCAACATACATACATACATAATTGGTCATTACAACCTAGTTTCTTACACCAATTATATTGTGTGTGTTAATTTTATACATGAGTGGCGTGACCTAGAGTTTAAAGTCGACTCCGAACGACAGATTTTTGAGAAACTTTTCATAGAAATTTTATTTTACTCTCAGAGATTTTGCCAGAAATCTGCTGAGAGGAAGCCACCGAAGAAATACTTTTTGTATTTTATTTTGATGTCTGCCCTGAGGCTCGAACCCTGGCTTTTCGTCTAATAAGCCAACACACTACCTACTAGACCACGGCGACTTGCACTCAGAGACCATTATTCTTGGACCCACACCTGTATAAAATTCAACAGGCTCAGGAACTGACAAACGACAATGGACAATTTGGGTCGCTACCAATCCAACAGAGTCAATGAATCTTGTAAGAGTCACTGTTTGATGTGAATGTTGGACTAGCGACGTCATAGGTCCATATTTGTTTGTAAAAAATGTTGACCAGATCATCAATGTTAACGGCGAGCCCTATAGAATATCAACGATATTTGGTTTCAACCGGAAGGCGTTTCACTTTCCATTCACTAGATATTCTGAGATTTGAGATTACTATCATCTAACGTATAGGTGATGTGAACTGGCCACAGAAACTGTGGGATCTGGCCCCCGTAACGATTTAATCATTTTTCTGAACAATTTTTAATCAATTTCAAGCCAGTCGTTGCCGCACAATAATGCCGTTGTATCAAGAGTTTTTTTTTAATTACGTGAGCACTGTCAATACCGGTGTGGTCTGACAGCTGAAAATGGGAAACTGTGGTGACCTTTCTGTTCAGTATGAAATGGAGCAGTTATTGATCGTTTTCACATTGATTTTATTCTTCTCGATTCAAAACCATCCATAAAACAAAGCTTTAAAGAAGATGCCGAAATTTTGATACGTCGTTGTCCTCAACTTTCGATCTTTCGTCCTACGATTACAAACAGCAAATTTTAGTTAAGAATGTTGGCCTTCATGTCTATAAAATATAGATTCTCATGCCAATTGTGAGTTTAATTTTTTACCTATTAGTGGTAGGGTCTACTACTTGACGACGACTGAGAAGTTTTTTCATGGTAATTATTTACTCTCAGAGCTTTTGGCAGAAGACTACTGCGAGAACATGGTTCGAAAGAAGAAAATTTTTTTTCGTGATATCGACGACTCCATTCTATAATGTTTTAAGTGTACTTAGAACGTTTTTAATGTTCTTGCATTTTTAAATTCTACGTTCTCTAACTTAAATGCTGTCAAAATTTGGTTAAGATGCACCGATCGTTCCGAAGTTATAGAGAAAAACCTTCTTAGTATATACATATAGTCGTATGTCGCGTGAAAACTTTGAGAGCTCATAACTCAAAGCACACTTTTTCGACTTAGAATGTTATAGAACGGAGGCGTCGATATCAGAGCTGACGTTTGAACTCGAGAGCTCAAGCCTGGTAAGCCAAAACACTACCTACTCTACTATGGCACTTGGCACGCTAGCTAACCTTTTTGTCCGGAAAGCTTCGAATCCATGGCGTTTCTATAACGGTACTGCTGTAATTATTCGTAAGATATTGGTTTAGTTTTTTTTCTATCCGGAAAGCAAATTCAAAGAATCAAGATTTTCGGTTATAAAACAAATGGAAATCTTAGGGAGCTTTATATAGGAAATCAATATATTTAAGCCCCGATTAAAACTCTGGATGTTTTTGCCATGTCGTAGCCGCCATAGTCTAGTATTTAAAATGTTGGCTTATTAGACGTGAGACCATGATTCAAACCCCAGGTCAGATACTCCAGCTAAACAAAAATATTAAAAAATATTTCTTCGGCGACTTCCTCTCGGCAGATTTCTGGAGTTCGAAGTCGACCCTAAACTGTAGGTCCCGCCACTCATATATAAAATTAACACACACAATATAAGTGGTTTGAGGAGCTAGGTCGTAATCCTGGCGTAAGGGTTGTAATGACCAATTATGTATGTATGTTTTTGCCATAATGTCTGGACTTTTATTAAGGCGCGTAAGATATTCGTAATGTAAGGAAGAGGAAGATCCGAGTAAAATTTATTTGGATACAGGGAAAGGATTTCCAGATATTTATAATCTGTTGCACAATAGCAGTGTAATTAAGGGCTTGGTTAGGTTAGGTTAGGTTAGAGGACGTGTGCTTGTCAATTAAGACAAGTATAGTACCCGGAGGTCGAATTGACCCATCGTACAAGGTCCTAGTTTCTCACACCACTTATGTTGTGTGTATTAATTTTATACATGAGTGTTGGGACCTACAGTTTAAAGTCGACTCCGAACGACAGATTTTTGAGAAACTTTTCATGGCTATTTTTATTTACTCTCAGAGTTTTTGCCAGAAATCTGCTGAGAGGAAACCGCCAAAGAAATACTTTTCGTATTTTGTCTTGATGTCTGGCCTGGGGCTCGAACCCTGGCTTTACGTCTAATAAGCCAACACACTACCTACTAGACTACGGCGACTTCAATGGCTTGGTTAACATGTTATAAAACTGATAAGTTCGATTACTGTCAGGATAAGTGACGTTTAGATATGAAAAGGGAAACTAAATAATATGGGAGAAGACTAGAGTATAGAAAAAAGAGATAATAAGCGAAAGAGGGAGAGAAAGATGTTTAATTTCTTGCATGAGCTGTTCATTTTTGTATCTTGAATTTGTTAGCTGGAAATGCTTTAGAAAGTCGAGTGGTCTTTCCGATGCAGGGCGTGGACCCCTTTTATTAAAGAAAGAAGACTGCAACTATAATATGAATATCTTAAAGTGCTTTTATTATAGCTTAAACTTTTCATATCGTCTATTATAGCACGCTTAATGTGCGCCTAACCCGTAGAAAAACATTGACTTCTACTAACCCAAGGCATAGCCATACAGCCTGTTGTCAAAGCTATGTTGTTTACCTCATGCCTATACCATATGCCATCTATTCTCCTACGGTACTATGGATTATAATGATTTAATATTTAATAATTTACTGTAGTTTTTTTCATTCCTTTTTCTTAATTTCTTTGTTTTATTTTTATTTGTGCAAAATCGTAAATTTTTCTTTCTTTTTTTTGTTTTGGTGGCAGCAATCCATCATCATGAAAATCATGGCGTTATAAAGCCGACAACATTAATGAATTTTTGATGATTATCTGTTGCGAATATTAAATAAAGTTCTGTTGCGGTTTATAACCCAAAAAAAAAAGAAAAAGAAAAGAAAGTAATTAAAGGGCACTCTTTTGGTTTAACCAGTTAGATTTTGAAAATATTTGGTAGGAAGAAGTATTCATAAAATTTTGACTTGGTACGTGCCAAACACGAGCTAATCTGCGGGATTAATAAAAAAAATTTGAAAGGTTTTTCAAAAACAATGAAAAGCATAATTACACCAGTTCCGTGAATTAGTCCAATGAAAAGGAACACAACATTCATAAGTAAAATTATTTGCATGGAAATCTTAATCATCAACTGGTTAACTGATACATCAGCTCATACCTGCAACATTATCTGAGAAAAAATTGGTTTAAAAAAATCCTCATTTACTTACCACCTTAAAATAGTGACACAAAACCAATTTGAAATCAAAAAGACGCTAGTCTAGTAAGAGTTTTGTTAGCTCGAATTACGTGGCCTTGTAAGCAGGAACACTTGGGTGCAATTAGACCAATTGTGATACTAAAAGTTCGTAATCCACAGCTTGCTTGATATCAGCCAATAGATAGGGTATTCGAGTTCAAGTTTCATTCATCCTGAAGTCCTAAAATGTGTTAGGTTAGGTTAGGTCGTAGTGGTAGCTTTGATCATGTCACAAAGCTCAGTTGAGCGCACTTGAGCGAGCGGCCCGTTGTGATGCTACGGGTGAACGCAGTCCCTGTGCTGACCAAGTTCCACCAAGACCAGGGAGGAGGAAGAAGTTGGTCAGCATAAGGGCTACTCATCAGAAGCACGACTACCCCACGCTGGAAAACCAGCCAGAAAGTTTGATGAACGAAGCTATATCCTTGATGTCAATAGATGATAGCTCCGTTAAGCTGACAAGAAACGGAGAGCCAAATAATCTATTCCTGCACCTAGCAAGTGACGGACATTGACAGAAGAAGTGGAAGTCGTTGAATGGGAGCCGCATCCTTTCCGCGCCCATAACGCAATGGCCCGTAAGCATGGCCACTGTGGTCAAGATGATGTTACGACCAAGTCCAAGCAACTGGTTCGTACGCCTACTATCTATCAAGGGCCAGGTGAGTCTAGTGATGGAGCAGAACTCCTCAATGACCCAGGATAGGTTGGCGCCTCAAAAGAATTTCCGCACAATAGCCAACTTGAACGAGGCAAGTGGCATGCCTAACTCAATCGAAGACGATTCCGGAAGGAGTGCACCAGCTCTGGCGAGCTCGTCGGCCCTACAGTTCCCCAGAACATTACTGTGCCCGAGGACCCAGACCAGCGAGACGCTGAAGCGCTAAGAAAGAAGGTCGAGACAGCGGCGACATTCCATAATGATCCTGGAGTTATTTACAAAACCCGACAGAGATCTTATGGCGGCCTGACTGTCGGAGAAGACCGAGACGCGGTTGAAAGAAGCACCGTTAACGAGAATCCATTGAGCGGCCCGGTAAATTGCCATCACCCCCGCCTGAAACACGCTACAGTAGTTCGGCATCCGGACAGAAATGTTCAGGTCCAGTTTCCCAGAGTAGATTCGGCTTCCAACACCATTGTCAAGCTTTGAGCCGTCGGTGTACATATCAAGGTGTTCCGGGTGCACGACCATATTAGAATCCCAGTCGTCGCCTAAAATGGGACATGTTTCAGGCAATTTTGTCTGTGTTCTACTATATTTGGACAGTCGTATAAACAATGTTGAATAGTTTGATACTATGGTAGGTCTATTGTAGGTACTTTTGTAGGTACTATTGTAGGTACTTTTGTAGGTACTATTGTAGGTACATTTGTAGGTGCTATTGTATTTACTATTGTAGGTTCTTTTGTAGGTTCTTTTGCAGGTACTTTTTTGTAGGTACTATTTTCAAAAAGTTGTTCAAAGTTATTAAAATTTTGAAATAACCAGTCCTATTCCAGATTTTCGCCAGTAGCACTTCGAAGTGGTAATTTAATTTGCACAACCGTCGGACAATTTATCACCACTTAATCCTAAATCTCCCATTATTCATTTTAGTCTTCATTTATTTTCAATTAGTTACACCACCACCCTATGGGTACTAAGAGAATGTTCACACTAACTTGTCCAAGCAATAACCCGTGTTCAAACCGATTATAAGTATTTTGTTTTCGGGGCTCTAGAACATTTGATATCTACTGCGCTCATATAGGTGCATGACAGGGTGGGCTGTACTCTCTAATAGTGGTCAGACAACTGCAGTTATTGCTAGGAAGAGATCATGGCCATTTTGAAAGCGAAGCAATTCTTGATTGTTGGTAGGAATCTCCTTAAAAATCCCATGATTTATTTTGTCAGACAGATTAAGTCTCTAACAAACGTTTTTTCAGCGCCCTTTGCGCTTATGAGCTGGCTGGAGCCGATACGTAGCACGCAATGTCTGACATGTTACAAGGCGTAGGTATTTCAATTGCTTTAGTTAAAATGGTTATTACCTACTCGTTTTACCAGGAGGCTCAATCTCTTTGGCTGCAAAAGGGTTCGTGCAATATTGCTAAACTCTGCTGGTCACTTAGGGATAAGAACGTAGAGATAAGATAAGATGGAACGTTCTCTCATTTGAAATTCAATATCCGTCTAGTTATAGTCGAGATACGGCTTAAAATATACGAAAATGTATTCGAAATCTATCTTAAAAGGATTCAATCCAGAGATGAAAGTTTCTTGGCGATAACTGAGACGGAACCCATCTTAAAAGATGGGAGACGGACGTTTCAATAACTTTTTTTATTTCGTTTGTAATGGAAAGATCGAAGGCATTATAATGAAATAAAAGTTTTATGGCAGTAATGGAATTATGGGTGCTTTATTCAGCTCTTCTTTCAAAAAATTACAAACACTTTAAAATATTGTTACGTTACAATTATTCGACAGATCTTTGTAACGGAGATCTTCAAACCACGATTACTCTCTTCAAACGCAACGCGTCTTCACACAAGACTGACTGAACTTCACTAACTCAGTCGCCTGCTTTGCCTTGCCTTTTATATGGCAAAGCAAACAGTCTGATGAATGTTCTTAAATGCAAATGTTCATGACTTCGCCTTCTCGAAATCTTTATAAATGTAAACATCGTTGTTTACGTTTATTCTTGTAGCGTTTGTTGTTGCATTTTTGTTTACTTGTTTACCATTATTTTTAATGCTAGTGTTTGTTGTTATATTAAGCAGTAGAGTAATTTGTAAACAGGTTTGTTTACTGCCTTGTTTTGTTTTTGTAGCTTTTGTTTATAGTTCTAATGTTAAGCGATGTAAAAGCAAAACACCAGTGCCTAGATTCTTCATTTTCGTAACAATATTTATTTATAAATAATTAAGCTTTTTGTAGAAATATTTTTTAATAACAATTTTGATGCTCACACTACAAACTGTCATTAAGTCATTGAGGTTATGTTTGGTGAAAAACTTCCTTTCTTTTCTTGCATATAAACACTGTAAATATGTTTCACGCACAAACCTTGTTTCCTCTTTTTTCATGTGAACGTTTTGTACACGCAATTATCTAATTTAAAGAATAAGAAGAAGAAGAAGAAGAAGCAGAAGAAATATACACTGTATTCCCACTAGCTCTGGGTCAAGTTCAGTTTAATTTCCCCAAAAAAATTTTGCAAAGTCTGTACATCATATCCGTATGAATACATGATATATTCAAGTTCGTTTTGGTTTTTTTAACGCATAAATTGTACATTTTTGCTGTTGTAATTATAGAGTCTGGTCGACAATTGAGTCTGACATTATAATGTGAGACCAGCAAGCCAATCAACGAAACAACAGTGAGAGATAGGATGCCATGTGGAAGGATACAACAGAAACAACAATACGAAATAGAATAATTATGATCAATTTCCCAAAATAACAAGAACTTTTATGTTCTCATTTTATTTTAAATGCGTTTCTTTTTTTTCCCCTGTACCAAAAACAGTTTAAAATTTTTTTAAATTCTTTTCAAAAGTTTTGTCTTACCGTGGGACAAAATAAATTTCATATGTGTGTGATATACGCATTTTTTGTAAAATTTTTGATGTCCTTATAGACAGAAAGCGTTGCTGCATACTCCACTTTCGCCGACAAATCTCTTATTCGACTGAGCACGAATTAGTCTAATGTCGCAGAAAGGTCTCCTCTCCTCAGGCTTTAGGTAATAGTGAGTTTTCTTACTTACTTACTTCCTTCATTGGCCATTAACAACTCGATTAATGAATTTCGGCCTTCCTTAATACATCCTTCCAGGCACCTCTGCTTCTTGAGCGCCTACAACAGTTGGTCACACCAATCGATGGCAGGGCTTCCTCGATTTGGTCCTTCCAACGCAAACAAGGTCGTCCTCTTCGCCGACTTCGCAGATGCCTGCATCAAATACCCGTCTCACCGGAGCATTCCCTTCCAGTTGAACGATTTGGCCGAGCCAGCGCAGCCGCTGGATATTAATACGCTGCACAACGTCTATGTCGTTGAGGACCTCATACAACTCTGTGTTGGATCGGATGCGGAAATCATCGCCAACTCACACTGGACCAAAGATCTTACGTAGGACTTTTCTTTCGAATACTCTCAAGGCTGCTGCATCAGTGCTTAGGTTAGGTTAGGTTAGAGGACGTGTACCTGTCAATTAAGACAAGTACAGTACCCGGAGGTCGAATTGACCCATTGTACAACGTCCTAGTTTCTCACACCCCTTATGTTGTGTGTGTCAATTTTATACATAAGTGGTGGGACCTACAGTTTAAAGTTTATTTATTGAGAAACTTTTCATAGCAATTTTTATTTACTCTCAGAATTTTTGCCAGAAATCTACTGAGAGGAAGTCGCCGAAAAAATACTTTTTGTATTTTGTCTTTGATGCCTGGCCTGGGGCTCGAATCCAGGCTTTTGCGTCTAATAAGCCAACACACTACCTACTAGACTACGGCGACTTCAAGGGGAGGATGTGCGTCTTGTAGAGTATTACTGACATTTAAAACTTACATACGTACATAATTGCTCATTACAACCCTTTAGTCAGGATTACAACCTGGTTCCTCAATCCACTTATGTTGTGTGCGTTAATTTTACGCTTGTCTACAAGCATCTGTTAAAATTTGACCAACCTGCGTCCATTTAGCAAGCTACTGCGTGGTTTTTCGCCGATAAATAGCATGGAATTGCGGAATCATCATTATTAATGGTGAAAAATTATTTTATATGCACTGAAGGTTAGTTTCGGTAAGGTGGCCTATGTAGCGGAAACCACAGCAAATCTTTCTATTGCTGTAAGGTAGATAGGTAGATGTGTCTGCCCATCCAAAAGAATTGGATGGACACACTTAGGCCGCCTTGGGCCCATTGTTTTATTCTATTGCTGTAAACTCTATATTGAAGGGGATTCGATCGCGGTTGTCAGAAAGTGAGTTGTCAAAAATCTGTATTTTTATGATAAGAGCAGAGCATTGACACATGGCTTGAAAGACAGTCTCTTTCTCCTTCTCAGACCTATAACTCCCCTTGAAGTTATTTGATGGAATGCCAAGTCTTTTGGCATACCGTACCTAAAGGGCAGCGGCCCGTGAGATTCGTTTTTGAGCGATGGATGGCCCCATACGATTAAAGAATAAAAGCGAGTTGGTTCTCTCCTCTTTTTAGTAACCTCTTCATTAGTAACCAATAATCAGGGGATAGCCCCTATTTATGCAGTACATTGTTTTGAATCTAGGAAAATAGATTGTTGATGAGAGAGAGAGAGAAAAGGGCGTATATTGTATGTGACAAGTAAAAAGTTGTTGATTGGTTGGCTAGAGCAACAAGATTTCAATGTTTAGCGATAAAGCTTATATTACAAGGAAATTATCGCATTATGGTCTAGGGTAACATGAAAGTAATTGTGGAAAAGGTATCGCATCTGGTTTAGTGGTGCATGGCATTACAATCCTTCAGTCCAGATTACGACGGAGCTTCTCACACCACGTATATTTTGTGTGTTAATTTTATTTATAAGTGGCGGAACTTAGAGTTTAAAGTCAACTCCGAAAGAACGAATTTTTTTACATGGGCTTTCGTTTAATTAGCCTACACACTCTCTCCTACCACTTAACAGAAACTCTAAAATTTGTCATAATTACGCAGATGA
Organism: Sarcophaga subvicina; assembly: GCA_936449025.2. Classification (NCBI taxonomy): domain Eukaryota; kingdom Metazoa; phylum Arthropoda; class Insecta; order Diptera; family Sarcophagidae; genus Sarcophaga; species Sarcophaga subvicina. The sequence goes on from OW388084.2 coordinate 31,981,906, forward strand.
TTAAAGACACAATAATTTACATTTAATTTCATAAATAATATACGATTATAACTTTATTCTCTTATTTAAGTTTGGAACATACAGTGAGCGCCATAACTGAGTCAACACCCTCTATAATTTTAAATTTTCTATTGTGTTCTTAAGTATAAAAAAGTTCCTTTATCATGAATTGTTATTTTTGTTTTAACATTTTATAAGTCATAGATAAACGTTTTTATTTTTGGAAATTTATTCGACTATTCTCATTTACTTTTCTCGCTGTCCTAAGAAAATGAATTATTTCAGTGGTGTTTACTCACTTTTGACGCTCACTGTATATCACGTCTCTTGATTTTTATTTCTGGTTCCTTGACCAAGTGAATGGATACTCGATTCACAATCTTTAGGTCATCGAATTTAAAATCAGTATCGAATCTATAATTTCGTATCAGTTGAGCCAAAAAAATTTTCATCGATAAGTAAGCATAACGCGAACCTAGAAAGGTATTTCAAAAAACATTTACTCGTATTGTATGAGATAAGCTTAGTTTAGTGAAATTAATTTGTCGTCTTACCAATACAAAATCGTTGTCCTTTCGTAAAGGGTATGAAGGCATAGGGATGACGCTGTTTTATGTTTTCAGATGAAAAGTTCTCCGGATTAAAACGATCGGCTTCTACACCATAGACAGCTTTACTGCGATGCAAACGATAAATATCGATACCGATAATTTGACCAATGGGCAACGTCAAACAATTGCTTAGTTTAACACTCTCATTGCTAACAATGCGAAATGCCGCAGGTATAAAGGGAAAGAGACGCATTGTCTCATTTATAATCATTTCCAAGTAGGTCAATTGATTAATTTGTTCATAAGTAAAGGAAGCACCATTGCCATCGGACAATACGGATATGACTTCGTTATACGCACGTTCCTGGTATTCTCCGTGCATAGCCAACATACAAATAACGAGATATAAACCGGTTGCTGTAGTTTCAAAGCCCTGTGATATTAAATTCAAATAAAAATATTTATTTTGCTGTATAAAAACAATAACTTACACCGACAAATATATTCAAGAGATTATTTTCCAATTCTTCAAGCGTTAGAAGATTCTGTTGTAGTCCAGTAAAACCGCAATCCAAATTTGTCATAATATCGGGTAAATAACTTGGATTCGTAATGTCATTATTGATGATAATTTTTGTGGAATCCTTTATAACTTTCTTAAACTCCTGTACCGATTCCTTAGCTTTACGATGCACAGACCTTTCGGCCAAATAACGTATGATTTTAACTCGCAATAATTGATTGAATGAAACCTCAATTGCATATTTTAGAAGACTACAAAAATATAAGGGGGCCTAATAAGTATTAGATGATATAAAGGGTCCGTCAAATAACTTTTTTTTCTTGAAAATGCTTTAAAAAAAACTACAGAATATTTTCTCAAATTTCTTTTTTTATTTGAAAGTACAATCCTTCCGGTTAATAATGGAAAATAATTTCATTCAAATGGCTGCCTCGGCTGACCATGCAGTAGCCTTCACAAGAAGATGCCGATTTTGGCAAAAAAAAATCTTCTTTTCAGATGAAGCTCATTTTGATCTTGGCGGATATGTAAACAAGCAAAATTGTCGCATTTGGGGCACAGAAAACCCGCACGCATACATTGAAAAGCCGACGCACCCAAAACGAGTCACTGTTTGGTGCGGATTTTGGTCCAGAGGCATAATTGGGCCATTTTTCTTCGAAAATGAGCAAGGAGTGGCCGTTACAGTCAATGGCGATCGTTATGGGGCCATGTTGAACAAATTTTTGTTCACTAAAATTGAAGAGGAGGATATTGGCAACATTTGGTTTCAATAGGACGGCGCTACGTGCCACACAGCCGATGCTACACTCGATGTCTTGCGCCCTGTTTTTGAAGATCGCTTTACCAGCCGCAGAGCTGATGTCGTTTGGCCACCTCGGAGCTGCGATTTGACACCGTTGGACTATTATTTGTGGGGTGCCGTCAAAGATAAGTGTTATGCCGACAAGCCAGAGACAATTGACGCTTTAAAGAACAATATTCGTGAAGCCATTGGTGAAATACAGCTGCACACAATCGATAATGTGCTTAAAAATTGGACCGATCGTGGAGGCTACTGCATGGCCAGCCGAGGCAGCCATTTGTCTGAAATTATTTTCCATTATTAACCGGAAGGATTGTACTTTCAAATAAAAAAAGAAATTTTAGAAAATATTCAGTAGTTTTATTTTTAAAGCATTTTCAAGAAAAAAAAGTTATTTGGCGGACCCTTTACATACATATATACTACTAGGAAAGGTATAACATACAGATATACGTACATACATAATTTGTCATTATAACCCTTCAGTCAGGATTACGACCTAGCTTCTCACACCACTTATGTTGCGTGTGTTAATTTCATACATAAGTGGCGGGACCTACAGTCTGTAAATGACAAGCAACATGTAGTAGGTCGACGATTGCTGAATTCTGTTGAACACCAACGATATGTGATTTCAACAAGACGGCGCTATGGGTCACACAGCTCATGTCACATTACATATTCTGCACGGGCAAATTGTGAATGGTCATCTCACGTCACGGTAGTATGAACTGACCACTATAATCGCCCCATTGGACCCTATTAGACTATTTCTTTGGGGTTTTCTGAAATCGCTGGTGTATGGAAATAAGCCACGAAGCCAATGGTAAAATTCCGGATGATTTTTGCGCAATAAATATCGAAAATAAACCATTTCGGATGCGCTTCACGCTTCGATGATATCTTACAAACATTTTCATTAAAAAAAAATTTTAAGATAAGAAGAGCTCAATGAAAGACACGATAGAATAGGCTCTGAAGAGTAAGGCTCCCCTGAAGAAAAGTGACCCTCTTGTGGTAATCATATAAAGAATAAAAACAAACCTTAATAGAGGTCGTTGATCACTTGGGGGCTATAATTGTTAGCTTCTTGAGGAGCTGCGAAAGTGTGAGTGAAATGTCATGGCACGGTCTGTCTTGAAAACAAGTGGCAGATCAAAATATACTCGTACTTCATTTTCTGTGATCGTCCAGATGAAATGAATTGTACCACATGTATTGCAAGTGCTGTATCCATACCATAAATGGATTACAAGCACACACAGAGAAGCTAATCTTTCTAAGGGAGCGACCATAAGAATGATGGCGTTCGAGTAAATCTACTACTATTTTGATAGCAATCTAACCTGAGCTAAGCAAGCCTTTATTAGCTTAATATTAATATAAAAAAAGGCCCAAAGCAGTGTAATCAAATATTTGAAGAGGTACGTGTAGTCCAATGAATCTGTAGTTACCTATTTATGTTGTTAACCATTCCCGAGAGATTATAATCCGTTCCTTTGTAATCCCGTTTAAGAGTTGCTTCTAAAAGGCGTTAAAATTTTATTACTTTGGATACACAATCAAATAATTATTTCCCATCATACTCATTGAAGTGCTCACTGTTATTTCCTTAAGTATTTGAGACAAATCAATAGGCTCCTTCAGTTCCAACTTTTCATCAATACACCCAATAGTATCGGAGATTTCCTTTTGGAATACCGGTATATATGAAATTAAAATTTTACTTGCAAATGCTTTATCAAATATTTTACGATGTTTACTCCATTTTGGTTCTAAAATTTCAAAAAAAAAATTAATTTTAACACATGAGTAGTTAGTTTCAATGTGCAATAATCCATCCATACCCGATAGAGTTATTAAACCAGACCCTAATGCGGATGCAAAACCATTGTATATAATGGAAGGTTTATCAATACAATTCTTAGATTTCAAGACATCTTGCACTGTTTGTGGATCAGATGTTAGAAATATTGGTATTGGTCCTATCCAGCCTACACTATTTGAACCATACTTCTCACCATATTCATATGCGTAGGCCTGGCCAGCTGAAAAGAAATAAATGAAAATATTTTAATGAGTTGCGTTAACAGCTAACTATCTTGCTGGCTGGTGCATCAGATAGAAATTGAAAAGAGTAAAGCCCCGGTTAGCCACACGTCCACGGAACATGCGTTCGTTTTTATTAGATGAAGTAAATTCGGTAAATGGTTACCGAAATTACATTACAGTTCGGTAATCGCTCTCATTGCTTTTCGTATTCTAAAAACGTACGTACGTTTCGTGCACGTTTTTCTAACCGGAGCTTGAATCTAAGAACTCGCTGACACTCTAAACTCATCAGAATCCTCAACAATTCTGTGGCAAGCTAACATACGCATACATACATACATATAGAATGGGTCATTCCAACCCTTCAGTCAGGATTACGACCTAGCTTCTCACACCACTTTTGTTGTGTGTGTTAATTTTAATTATGAGTTTAAAGTAGACTACAGGACGACAGATTTTTTGTGAATTTTTTTTCATTTACTCTCAGAGTTTTTGCCAGAAATCTGTTGAGAGGTGAAGTCGCCGGAGAAATATTTTTTCATAATTCGTATTGTTGGAGATGTCCAACCTGCAGTTTGAACTGCGACATCACGCCTAAGAAGCCAACGCACTACCTACTAGACTACAATGATTTTCCACACGAGTTGAATATTCTAAGCCTTGTTGATCAAGATATGATGTGTGAACTTCATCATGCTGATTCCAAATACCTGAATGCTGTTCTCACTTTATTAAGCCTGTATTGTGCGTGTGTTTCTGTGCAGCTATTCGTAGCCACTGTATTTCCCGCATAGCAGATACTATCTACGTAATCCACTGTCTAGTGTTAACATTATGTATTCTATTGGCATTGGTTTTTCTGATATTTATCTCAATAGAGCTATCCTTTCAAGTTATCTAGTTTAGTTTGCATGCCGAAAATCTCTTCTTCGGCTAAGGAGGCAAATGTCATTTGCTTAACCCAAGTCCAAGTAATTTCCCTTCTCGCTGAACAGATATCATACATATGAATAGGTGAGGTGATAGAAGCCATCCATGCTTTCTCTTTCTCATGCTTTGTGTGAAATGTTTGCTCGATATTGCCGCTGTAAGGAACCAAGAGTTCTGCTCGAATTATTTTCTGGGGAATTTCCTTTCTTCACAATGTCTTCCGTTTACCAATTTCTCTGAATTTTATTTGGTGATTTATGAATTCATTTATTCATGTATTTCAGCATTTTTAAGTATTTTTTTTATTGCTTTTTAATTATTTTAATTAAAAATTTAATTTCAATGCTTTACTTTGATTTTATATTTTTATTTACATTTTTTATTCAGTTTTTTATTTCATTTCATTGTTCATATTTATCTTCTTCTTCTCTATATTAATTGTTAAAATAAATTTGTATTTCAAACACTTACTATCACTGCTTAGTATGGGACCGCAACTAAGCCAATTGTGCAGCCTATTTGAAGGCACTTTCAAAGCTAAACTTTTACTAGCCCTAGTACGCCAAAGATTTAGTAACCACGCTGCAATTATAGTGAAAATCGTAATTATTATTAAAACCATTTTCAGACCACAATTAGAACTGAACGATTTTGTCACATTAGACTCCAATTTATATACAAATTTTAGTGAATAAAGAATGTTCCCCTTGAGTTCTAACTCGAAGAAATACAATTTACTGCACATTCTCCCATATTTAACGAACTAAATATTGTTGAAAGTACAAAAGTACGAGTAATTTAATTCCAATAAATAAGTTTATTGTTTAAAATTTGTACATATTTTTGTCATTTTGTTATTGCAAAATATATTCAAATTATTTAATCACATGCATGTTATGAATTTGTTTATTGACCTTATGACCTTAAAAATTGCTAATTATGTCTTAATTACTGTTATTGCTATAAGTACAGCTGCCTATCTCGTATAATATGACGCAAATATATATACAGTGAGCGTCATAAGAAATTGTACACTATGGATAAAATTCTAACAATCACCAAACTCAACTTTTACCACTTAAGAAGAGTGCCCGAAAAAATTGCACAATATTTCGAAATTTTTTTGTAATTCTTTTTTGTTTTCAATTTTAAAAACTGGCAGTGAAACATTTTTAAAATATAAATAACGGTAATTTATTAATGTATATTTTTTTCAATGTACAGTTTCTTTTGTCACTCACTGTATGTGTATGCATGTGGTCTAATGGCTAAGTTACATAGAATTCCACTAAAACTAAAATTGCCGTGAAAAATTTTCTCAAAAATCTGTCGTTAAACTGCACGCCCCGCCACTCATGTATAAAATTAACACACGCAACATAAGTGGTGTGGGAAGCTAGGTGACAATTCTGACTAAAGTGTTGTAATTTTATAACTCTAGCTGAATGTTGAATGCTATAAGGGTCCATTGGTCCATGACAGATAATTTGACAGATATAGCTTCAACACGATTGCTATTATCAACTGCCAAAAACTCGAAGGTCCCTGTTGAACGATAAAAATAAGTCACTAGTAGTCTAGTAGGTAGTGTATTGGCTTATTAGATATGAGACCTCTTCTATGCATGAAAATCCAGTGTGATGTTGACTGGAACCAGCACATTTTTCAAATGTCGAAAGAAGTAATCTTAGGACAGTGCAAGATATATTTCACTTCATCTGCTCTCCTTACTATCCACCTATATATGACCGAGAATAGAATACAACTCTCAAGTGATTGAGAGTATGCATTACAGACATTACGGTGGTATGCATTACAGACAGAATTCGTTCTTTAGCCGGACATATCTGTATGTGGAACTCCCTACCTGCAGAGATCTTTCCTGCCACTTATAATAAAATGGTATTAAAATCTAATGTCCACAAACACTACTCCTTCTTTTATTCTTCCCATAAGCTATATTCGTAATTCTGAGTGTTTTTTCTGTCGCATTCCATGTGAAAGCGATCAGTTTAATGCAGTTTTTCATACCACACTACATACATACATAGTTTGTTAGTTTGTTGGTCTTTCCAAGAATACATTCAAGACTGCGGCCTAGTTTCTCACACCACTTATGTTGTGTGTGTTAATTTGCTACATGAGTGGCGGGATCTACAGTTCAAAGTCAACTCCGAAGGACAGATTTTGTTGGGAATGTGTCTGAGCCGGGTGCTGAGCCACAGACTCTCATTTAATTAGTCAACACTCTACCTACTACCATTTACCAAATACTTTAAAACGTATCATAATTACGCAGATGATTAAACACACAATAAATTACATTTAATTTCACAAATAATATTGGATTACATCTTTATTCTCTTATTTAAGTTTTGAACATATATCACGTCTCTCGATTTTTATTTCTGGTTCCTGGACCAAGTGAGTGGTTATACGATTCACAATCTTTAGGTCATCAATTTTAAAATCAGTATCGAATCTATAATTTCGTATGAGTTGAGCCAAAAAGATTTTCATCGATAAGTAAGCATAACGCGAACCTAGAAAGGCATTTCAAAAAACATTTCCTCGTATCGTATGAGATATGCTTAGTTTAGTGAAATTAATTTAACGTCTTACCAATACAAAATCGTTGCCCTTTCGTAAAGGGTATGAACGCATATGGATGACGTTCTTTTACATTTTCTGGTAAAAAGTTCTCCGGATTAAAACGATCGGCTTCTGGACCATAGACAGCTTTATTGCGATGCAAACGATAAATATCGATAGCGATAATTTGACCAATTGGCAACGTCAAACCATTGCTTAGTTTAACACTTTCATTGCTAACAATGCGAAATGCGGCAGGTGCAAAAGGAAAGAGACGCATTGTCTCATTTATAATCATTTCCAAGTAGGTCAATTGATTAATTTGTTCATAAGTAAAGGAAGCACCATTGCCATCGGACAATACGGATATGACTTCGTTATACGCACGTTCCTGGTGTTCTCCGTGCATAGCCAACATGCAAATGACGAGATATAAACCGGTTGATGTAGTCTCAAAGCCCTATGATATTAAAGCCCATTTAATTTTAGATTAAAATATTAATTTTGATGTTTAAAAACAATAACTTACAGCGCTAAATATATTAAAAAGATTATTTTCCAATTCTTTAAGCGTTAGAAGATTCTGCTGTAATCCACTAAAACCGCAATCCAAATTTGTCATAATATCGGGCACATAACTTGGATTCGTGATGTCATTATTGATGATAATTTTTGTGGAATCCTTTATAACTTTCTTAAACTCCTGTATCGATTCCTTTGCTTTACGATGCACATAGATTTTGGCCAAATAACGTATGATTTTAACTCGCAATAATTGATTGAATGAAACCTCAGCTGCATATTTTAGAAGGCTACAAGAACATAAATATACACAACGAAAGGTATTACACACATACATACATATGTACATAATTGGTAATTAATTGCAACCCTGCAGTCATAATTACAACCTAGCTTTTCTCGCCGCTTATGTCGCGCGGTAATTTTATACATAAGTGGCGGGACAGTCGTCAGTTTAAAGCCGTATCCGCACAGACAGAAGGGTTAATCTTTTTAAAGGCATGGCAATGCGCATGATGGCGTTCGAGTAAATCTACTAACATTTTGATGGCAATCTAAACTGAACTAATTAAGTCTTGCTTATAGAATATTAGATTAGATATTACATCCATCTGAATGTATGGGTGGTGTAAATATTAGAGAGTCAGAAGCTCTTGACAAGCTTGGAGAGCAAGCACACAACCTTCAAGTGAGTATTGTAGTGTTCGTACGCGAATCATACTTATTTTGTGATTCGTGTATACGATGAGTCGTGGAGAGTCGAAATCAATAACATCATGCGTATTGTTAAGTACGAATACCATGAGTATTTTAAACTTTGAGTATGAGTAGTATGATTATGACATTAAAATAAGTATGAATGCGTATAAGTAGCAGAAATTATAAGTATGATTCGAATCTACTCATCCTTTTGAATACTCATTGCTGACCTCTGATCCTGACTGAAGCGTTACAATGGCCAATTATGTATGTATGTATGTAATAGCATATTAAACAAAAAGATGCAAAAAGATGTAGTCCAATGAATAATAGTTACTTATTTATGTTGTTAACCATTTCCGAGAGATTATAATCCGTTCTTCTCCAATCTCGTTTAAGAGTTGTTTCTAAAACGATTTAAAATATTATTACTTTGGATACACAATCCATGAATATTTCCCATCATACTCATTGAAGTGCTCACTGTTATTTCCTTAAGCATTAGAAACAAATCAATAGGCTCCTTCAGTTCCAACTTTTCATCAATACACGCAATAGTATCGGAAATTTCCTTTTGGAATACCGGTATATATGAAATTAAAATTTTACTTGAAAATGCTTTATCAAATATTTTACGATGTTTACTCCATTTTGGTTCTAAAATTAAAAATGGGATAAATTAATTCTAATACAAGAGTAATTTTAATGTGAAATAATCCATACCCGATAGAGTTAGTATACCGGAACCTACTACGGATGCCAAACCATTGTACACGATGTTAGGTTTATCAATACAATTTTTAGATTTCAAAACATCCTGAATAGTTTGTGGATCGGATGTAAGAAACGCTGGTATTGGTCCCATCCAACATACACTATTTGAGCCATACTTCTCACCATATTCATATGCATAGGCCTGGCCAGCTGAAAAGAAATAAATGAAAATATATTAATGAGTTGTGTTAACAAGCAAGCGTTAAGCCCTGCTTAGTCAAACATCCACGAAACGTACGTTCATTTTTAGCATATGAAGAGGAATGTAAATACGTACCGAAATTACATTACGATTCGGTAATCGCTGTCATTGTTTTTCGTATTCTAAAAACGAACGTAAGTTCCGTGCACGTTTAGCTAACAGGGACTTGAGCCTAAGAACTCGCTGACACTCTAAACCCATCAGCAACTCTGTGGCAAGTTGACATGCATACATACATACATAACATTCATAATTGTTTTTTGTGAAACATTTTCATGGCAATTTTATTTACTTTCAGAGTTTTTGTCAGAAATCTGATGGAAGGGGGAAGTCGCCGGAGAAATATTTTTTCATAATTCGTATTGTTGGAGATGTCCAACCTGCAGTTTGAACTGTGACATCACGCCTAAGAAGCCAACGCACTACCTACTAGACTACAATGATTTTCCACACGAGTTGAATATTCTAAGTCTAGTTGGTCAGGATATGATATGTGAGCTTCATCATGCTGATTGCAAATATCCGAATGCTGTTCTCACTTTATTAAACCTGTATTGTGCATCTGTTTCTGTGCCGCAATTCGTAGCCACTGTATTTCCCGGATAGCAGAAACTATCTACGTAATCCACTGTCTAGTGTTAACGTTATGTATTCTATTGGCATTGGTTTTCTCTGATATTTATCTCAAGAGAGCTATCCTTTCACGTTATGTAGTTTTATTTGGATGGCGAAGATCTCTTCCCTCCAGCTCAAGAGGCAAGTCTCATCTGCATAATTCATATCCTCGAGTTGGTGTGACAGACTCCGTGATTTGAACAGATTTTACGATATCATCTAAATGTTTAGCTGAGGTAATAGAGGCAATCCATAATTTCTCTTCTTCATGCTTTGTGTGAAATGTTTGACCGATATTACTGCTGTAAAGAACTAAGAGTTTCTTCTCAATGTTTTCTAAATTTCAGTTCCCAAGAATTTTTTTTTTATAATTTCTGAATTTATTTATTCATTATTTTAATCATTTTAATTAGTTTTTATAGTTTTTTATTTTATTATTTAAACAAATTTTGTTTCAATATTTTTTGATTTCATATTTTTGTTTACATTTTTTATTTAGTTTTGTTTCATTCTATTCTTTATCTTTAATTATATTTTATTATACTTTAAAGCCGCTTGCCACTTCTTCTTCTTTATATATTCATTATTCAAATAAATTCGTATTCCAAACACTTACTATCACTGCTTAGTATGGGACCCCAACTAAGCCAATTGTGTAGTCTATTCGAAGGCACTTTCAAAGCTAAACTTATACTAGCCCTAGTACGCCAAAGATTTAGTAACCACGCTGCAATTATAGTGAAAATCGTAAAGATTATTAAAACCATTTTCAGACCACAATTAAAACTGAACGATTTTGTCACATTAGACTCCAATTTATATACAAATTTTAGTGAACAAAGAATGTTCCCCTTGAGTTCTAACTCGAAGAAATACTATTTACTGTACATTCTACAAGTAGAATCGTTCCCCTTATATAAAAACAAAACTTTAAGGAACTGAATATTGTTAAGGGCCGTTATTACAACTTCCCGTTGACTAAAGGGAGGATTTTAACGGGCAGATAAATTGTTTTTCGTTATTATAAGTACCCAATAAGATAGAAGTGATCGTTAAGCTAAAGGGGGGATCATCCTACCTTTAACATTTAAAAGTCAGTTTATGTTTGAACTTCTCATATTATATATTATTTTCATTATGGCAACTTCAAATTTAAACAAAAATGAGCATATACAACAAAAAACGAAGCCCGTGGTTGCCACCGCGTTAAAAAAAAACTTGTATAATTGAGCAGTTTTATCGACATTGCTCCGGCACTGCCATATTTTTGAAAACAGTTAACTTTATTTTATCTGTAAGTTGTAACAACGAAAATAAGTTAAAGATAACTTTACAGTTCCCTTTAGCTAAAGGTACCTTTAACTAAACCCAAGTTTAACGGCAAGTTGTAATAATGGCCCTAAAAGTGCAAAAGTACGAATAATTTATTAGTATTTACGATTTCAATTTTATACACATTTTTGTTACTTTGTTGCTGCAAAATATATTCAAATCGTTTAATCAAATGCATTTTTCATGTATTTGTTTATTAACCTTAAATTAATTAAATTAATTAATTAAAGACCGATAATTATGTCTTACTTACTTACTTACTTACTTAATTGGCCATAACAACCCGTTTATCGGATTTCGGCCTGCCGCAACACATCCTTCCAGGCGCCTCTGCTTCGTGCGTGCCTACGCCAGTTGGTCACACCAATCGATGACAGGGCTTCCTCGATTTGGTCCTTCCAACGGATGCAAGGTCGTCCTCTTCGCCGACTTCCGCAGATTCCCGCATCAAATACCCGTCTTGCCGGCGCATCCTCCTCCATTCGAACGACATGGCCGAGCCAGCGCAGCCGCTGGATATTAATACGCTGTACAACGTCCATGTCGTTGAGGAGCTCATACAGCTCACTGTTGTATCGGATACGGAAATCATCGCCAACTCGCACTGGACCGAAGATCTTGCGCAGTACTTTTCTCTCGAACACTCTCAAGGCCGCTGCATCTGTACTTAATAGGGTCCATGCCTCTGCGCCATAAAGAAGCACGGGTAGGATGAGTGTCTTGTAGAGTGTTAGTTTTGTCGTACGAGAGAGGTCTCTGCTACTCAATTGCCTATTGAGACCATAGTAGCACCTGTTGGCAAGAGTGATCCTGCGCTTGATCTCCAGACTGACATCATTTCTGGTGGTAACGGCGGAGCCAAGATAGATGAATTCCTTGACCGTATCAAAAGTATAGTTATCGGCCGTAATCTGAGAATCAATACGCCGCGCGTCTCGACTCGTCGATAACATATACTTTGTTTTGCCCTCATTTACTGCCAAACCCATCTTGGTAGACTCGCGTTCAATAGCACTAAAGGCAGCAGTAACATCTCGCTTCGTACGCCCTATAATGTCAATGTCATCAGCGTACGCAAGCAACTGGACACTTTTTTGAAAAATAGTGCCACTGCGATGCACTCCTGCCTTTCGCAGAACACACTGCATGACGAAGTTGAAGAGGTCGCATGATAAGGGGTCGCCTTGTCTGAAACCTCGCACGGTATCAAAAGGCTCGGAGAGGTCCATTCCTACCTTGACGGAGCTACAGGAATTGCTCAACGTCATTCTGCAAAGCCTTATCAGCTTCGCAGGTATACCGAGCTCAGACATTGCGGCAAAAACACGATCCCTTATGGGGCTATCAAAGGCAGCCTTATAGTCGACAAAAGGATGGTGTGTGTCGCCTTGTTTCTCGTGGGTCTTTTCCAGGATTTGGCGTAGTGTGAAGATCTGGTCGATGGTGGACTTGCCAGGTCTGAAGCCGCACTGATAAGGTCCAATCAGTGTTTTGACGAGTGGCTTCAGTCGTTCACACAATACGCCTGTAAGATAGGGAGAAGGCTTATACCCCTATAGTTGGCGCATATAGTAGGGTCTCCCTTTTTCATGTCTTAATTGCTGTTATTGCTGTAAGTACAGCTCCTTACATCGTGTAATATGACACAAATATATATACAGTGAGCGTCAAAAGAAACTGTACACAATGGATAAAATTCTAAAAATCACCAAACTCAACTTTTACCGCTTAAGGAGAGTGCCCGAAAAAATATCACAATATTTCGAAATTTTTTGTTTTTTTTTTTGTTTGTTTCAATTTTAAAAACTGGCAATGAAACAATTAAAATAACGGAAATTTATTAATGTATATTTTTTTTAATGTACAGTTTCTTTTGTCACTCACTGTATGTGTATGCATGTGCTCTAATGGCTAAGTTACATAGAATTCCACTAAAACTAAAATTGCCATGAAAAATTTTCTCAAAAATCTGTCGTTAAACTGCACGCCCCGCCACTCATGTATAAAATTAACACACACAACATAAGTTGTGTGGGAAATTAGGTGCTAATCCTGACTAAAGGGTTGTAATTTTATAACTTTTGCCTGTTGTTGAATGCTATAGTGGTCCATTGGTCCATGACAGATAATTTGACAGATATAGCTTCAACACGATTGCTATTATCAACTGCCAAAAACTCGAAAGTCCCTGTTGAACGATAAAAGTAAGTCACTAGTAGTCTAGTAGGTAGTGTATTGGCTTATTAGACATGAGACCTCTTCTATGCATGAAAATACAGTGTGATGTTCGCTGGAACCAGCACATTTTTCAAATGTCGAAAGAAGTAATCTTAGGACAGTGCAAGATATATTTCACTTCATCTGCTCTCCTTACTATCCACCTATATCTGACCGAGAATGGAATACAACTCTCATGTATGGGTATGCATTACAGACATTACGGTGGTATGCATTACAGACAGAATTCGTTCTTTAGCCGGACATATCTGTATGTGGAACTCCCTACCTGCAGAGATCTTTCCTGCCACTTATAATAAAATGGTATTAAAATCTAATGTCCACAAACACTACTCCTTCTTTTATTCTTCCCATAAGCTATATTCGTAATTCTAACACAATGCTCCGTATGAGTAGGGACCATCCCCTGAGTGTTTTTTCTGTCGCATTGCATGTGAAAGCGATCAGTTTAATGCAGTTTTTCATACCACACTACATACATACATAGTTTGTTAGTTTGTTGGTCTTTACAAGCCTACAGTCAAGACTGCGGCCTAGTTTCTCACACCACTTATGTTGTGTATGTTAATTTTCTACATAAGTGGCGGGATCTACAGTTTAAAGTCAACTCCGGAGGACAGATTTCGTTGGGAATGTATCTGAGCCGGGTGCTGAACCACAGGCTCTCATTTAATTACCTAATCTATCTACTACCACTTGCCAGAAACTTTAAAACGTATCATAATTATGCAGATGATTAAACACACAATAATTTACATTTAATTTCATAAATAATAATCGATTACATCTTTATTCTCTTATTTAAGTTTTAAATATATTTTACGTCTCTCGATTTTTATTTCTGGTTCCTGGACCAAGTGAGTGGATACACGATTCACAATCTTTAAGTCATCGAATTTAAAATCAGTATCGAATCTATAATTTCGTATGAGTTGAGCCAAAAAAATTTTCAGCGATAAGTAAGCATAACGCGAACCTAGAAAGGAATTTCAAAAAACATTTACTCGTATTGTATGAGATATGCTTAGTTTAGTGAAATTAATTTAACGTTTTACCAATACAAAATCGTTGCCCTTTCGTAAAGGGTATGAAGGCATATGGATGACGTTGTTTTGCATTTTCGGATGAAAAGTTCTCCGGATTAAAACGATCGGCTTCTGGACCATAGACAGCTTTACTGCGATGCAAACGATACATATCTATAACAACAATTTGTCCCACGGGCAACACCAGACCCTTGCTTAGTTTAACACTCTCATTGCTAACAATGCGACTTACGGCAGGTACAAAAGGAAAGAGACGCATTGTCTCATTTATAATCATTTCCAAGTAGGTTAGTTGATTAATTTGTTCATAAGTAAAAGTAACTGCATCGCCATCGGATAATACGGATATGACTTCGTTATACGCACGTTCCTGGTATTCTGCGTTCATAGCCAACATGCAAATGACGAGATATAAACCAGTTGATGTAGTCTCAAAGCCCTATGATATTAAAGCCCATTTAATTTTAGATTAAAATATTTCTTGCGCATTATTTTTTACGAAAACAATAACTTACACCGACAAATATATTCAAGAGATTATTTTCCAATTCTTCAAGCGTTAGAAGATTCTGCTGTAGTCCAGTAAAACCGCAATCCAAATTTGTCATAATATCGGCCACATAACTTGGATTCGTAATGTTATTATTGATGATAATTTTTGTCGAATCCTTTATAACTTTCTTAAACTCCTGTACCGATTCCTTAGCTTTACGATGCACAGACCTTTCGGCCAAATAACGTATGATTTTAACTCGCAATAATTGATTGAATGAAACCTCAATTGCATATTTTAGAAGACTACAAAAATATAAGGGAGGGCCTAATAAGTATTAGATGATATAAAGGGTCCGCCAAATAACTTTTTTTTTCTTGAAAATGCTTTAAAAAAAAAACTACAGAATATTTTCTCAAATTTCTTTTTTTATTTGAAAGTACAATCCTTCCGGTTAATAATGGAAAATAATTTCATTCAAATGGCTGCCTCGGCTGGCCTTGCAGTAGCCTACACGATCGGTCCAAAAACCTAGCTTTTCACACCACTTATGTTGTGTGTGTTAATTGTATACATGAGTGAAGGGACCTACAGTCTGTAAATGACAAGCAACATGTAGTAGGTCGACGATTGCCGAATTCTGGTGGACTGTATTGATTGGTTTGAATACCAACGATATGTGATTTCAACAAGACGGCCCTATGTGTCACACAGCTCATGTCACATTACATATTCTGCACGTGCAAATTGTGAATGGTCACCTCACGTCACGGTAGTATGAACTGACCACTAAAATCGCAGCATTGCACCCTATTAGACTATGTCTTGGCGTTTTCTGAAGTCACTGGTGTATGGGAATAAGCCACAAAGTACAGCGGCCCCACGCCAATGGTCAAATTCAGAATGATTTTTGCGCAATAGTCATAGAAAGTTAGCCATTTCGGATGCGCTTCATGCTTTGATGATATCTTACAGACATTGTCTTTAAAAAAAATGGTAAGATAAGAAGAGCTCAATGAAAGACACGATAGAATAGGCTCTGAAGAGTAAGGCTCCCCTGAAGAAAAGTGACCCTCTCGTGGTAATCAGATAAATAATAAAAACAAACCTTAATAGAGGTCGTTGATCACTTGGGGGCTATAATTGTTAGCTTCTTGAGGAGCTGCGAAAGTGTGAGTGAAATGTCATGGCACGGTCTGTCTTGAAAACAAGTGGCAGATCAAAATATACTCGTATTTCATTTTCTGTGACCGTCCAGAAGAAATGAATTGTACCACATGTATTGCAAGTGCTGTTCCCGTACCATAAATGGATTATAAGCACACACAGAGAAGCAAATCTTTCTAAGGGAACAACATTGAGCCTGATGGCGTTCGAGTAAATCTACTACTATTTTGATAGAAATCTAGCCTGAGCTAAGCAAGACTTCATTAGTTTAATATTAATATAAAAAAGGCCCAAAGCAGTGTAACCAAATGTTTGAAGAGGTACGTGTAGTCCAATGAATCTGTAGTTACCTATTTATGTTGTTAACCATTCCCGAGAGATTATAATCCGTTCCTTTGTAATCCCGTTTAAGAGTTGCTTCTAAAAGGCGTTAAAATTTTATTACTTTGGATACACAATCAAATAATTATTTCCCATCATACTCATTGAAGTGCTCACTGTTATTTCCTTAAGTATTTGAGACAAATCAATAGGCTCCTTCAGTTCCAACTTTTCATCAATACACCCAATAGTATCGGAGATTTCCTTTTGGAATACCGGTATATATGAAATTAAAATTTTACTTGCAAATGCTTTATCAAATATTTTACGATGTTTACTCCATTTTGGTTCTAAAATTTCAAAAAAAAAATTAATTTTAACACATGAGTAGTTAGTTTCAATGTGCAATAATCCATCCATACCCGATAGAGTTATTAAACCAGACCCTAATGCGGATGCAAAACCATTGTATATAATGGAAGGTTTATCAATACAATTCTTAGATTTCAAGACATCTTGCACTGTTTGTGGATCAGATGTTAGAAATATTGGTATTGGTCCTATCCAGCCTACACTATTTGAACCATACTTCTCACCATATTCATATGCATAGGCCTGGCCAGCTGAAAAGAAATAAATGAAAATATATTAATGAGTTGCGTCAACAGCTAACTATCTTGCTGGCTGGTGCATCAGATAGAAATTGAAAAGAGTAAAGCCCCGGTTAGCCACACGTCCACGGAACATGCGTTCGTTTTTATTAGATGAAGTAAATTCGGTAAATGGTTACCGAAATTACATTACAGTTCGGTAATCGCTCTCATTGCTTTTCGTATTCTAAAACCGTACGTACGTTTCGTGCACGTTTGGTTAACCGGAGCTTGAGTCTAAGAACTCGCTGACACTCTGAACTCATCAGAATCCTCAACAATTCTGTGGCAAGCTAACATATGCATACATACATATAGAATGGGTCATTCCAACCCTTCAGTCAGGATTACGACCTAGCTTCTCACACCACTTTTGTTGTGTGTGTTAATTTTAATTATGAGTTTAAAGTAGACTACAGGACGACAGATTTTTTGTGAATTTTTTTTCATTTACTCTCAGAGTTTTTGCCAGAAATCTGTTGAGAGGTGAAGTCGCCGGAGAAATATTTTTTCATAATTCGTATTGTTGGAGATGTCCAACCTGCAGTTTGAACTGTGACATCACGCCTAAGAAGCCAACGCACTACCTACTAGACTACAATGATTTTCCACACGAGTTGAATATTCTAAGCCTTGTTGATCAAGATATGATGTGTGAACTTCATCATGCTGATTCCAAATACCTGAATGCTGTTCTCACTTTATTAAGCCTGTATTGTGCGTGTGTTTCTGTGCAGCTATTCGTAGCCACTGTATTTCCCGGATAGCAGAAACTATCTACGTAATCCACTGTCTAGTGTTAACATTATGTATTCTATTGGCATTGGTTTTTCTGATATTTATCTCAAGAGAGCTATCCTTTCAAGTTATCTAATTTAGTTTGCATGCCGAAAATCTCTTCTTCGGCCTAGGAGGCAAATGTCATTTGCTTAACCCAAGTCCAAGTAATTTCCCTACTCGCTGAACAGATATCATACATATGAATAGGTGAGGTGATAGAAGCCATCCATGCTTTCTCTTTCTCATGCTTTGTGTGAAATGTTTGCTCGATATTGCCGCTGTAAGGAACCAAGAGTTCTGCTCGAATTATTTTCTGGGGAATTTCCTTTCTTCACAATGTCTTCCGTTTACCAGTTTCTCTGAATTTTATTTGGTGATTTATGAATTCATTTATTCATGTATTTCAGCATTTTTAAGTATTTTTTTTATTGCTTTTTAATTATTCTAATTAAAAATTTAATTTCAATTCTTTACTTTGATTTTATATTTTTATTTACATTTTTTATTCAGTTTTTTATTTCATTTCATTGTTCATATTTATCTTCTTCTTCTCTATATTAATTGTTAAAATAAATTTGTATTTCAAACACTTACTATCACTGCTTAGTATGGGACCGCAACTAAGCCAATTGTGTAGTCTATTCGAAGGCACTTTCAAAGCTAAACTTATACTAGCCCTAGTACGCCAAAGATTTAGTAACCACGCTGCAATTATAGTGAAAATCGTAATTATTATTAAAACCATTTTCAGACCACAATTAGAACTGAACGATTTTGTCACATTAGACTCCAATTTATATACAAATTTTAGTGAATAAAGAATGTTCCCCTTGAGTTCTAACTCGAAGAAATACAATTTACTGCACATTCTCCCATATTTAACGAACTAAATATTGTTGAAAGTACAAAAGTACGAGTAATTTAATTCCAATAAATAAGTTTATTGTTTAAAATTTGTACGTATTTTTGTCATTTTATTATTGCAAAATATATTCAAATTATTTAATCACATGCATGTTATGAATTTGTTTATTGACCTTATGACCTTAAAAATTGCTAATTATGTCTTAATTACTGTTATTGCTATAAGTACAGCTGCCTATCTCGTATAATATGACATAAATATATATACAGTGAGCGTCATAAGAAATTGTACACTATGGATAAAATTCTAACAATCACCAAACTCAACTTTTACCACTTAAGAAGAGTGCCCGAAAAAATTGCACAATATTTCGAAATTTTTTTGTAATTCTTTTTTGTTTTCAATTTTAAAAACTGGCAGTGAAACATTTTTAAAATATAAATAACGGTAATTTATTAATGTATATTTTTTTCAATGTACAGTTTCTTTTGTCACTCACTGTATGTGTATGCATGTGCTCTAATGGCTAAGTTACATAGAATTCCACTAAAACTAAAATTGCCATGAAAAATTTTCTCAAAAATCTGTCGTTAAACTGCACGCCCCGCCACTCATGTATAAAATTAACACACACAACATAAGTTGTGTGGGAAATTAGGTGCTAATCCTGACTAAAGGGTTGTAATTTTATAACTTTTGCCTGTTGTTGAATGCTATAGTGGTCCATTGGTCCATGACAGATAATTTGACAGATATAGCTTCAACACGATTGCTATTATCAACTGCCAAAAACTCGAAAGTCCCTGTTGAACGATAAAAGTAAGTCACTAGTAGTCTAGTAGGTAGTGTATTGGCTTATTAGACATGAGACCTCTTCTATGCATGAAAATACAGTGTGATGTTCGCTGGAACCAGCACATTTTTCAAATGTCGAAAGAAGTAATCTTAGGACAGTGCAAGATATATTTCACTTCATCTGCTCTCCTTACTATCCACCTATATCTGACCGAGAATGGAATACAACTCTCATGTATGGGTATGCATTACAGACATTACGGTGGTATGCATTACAGACAGAATTCGTTCTTTAGCCGGACATATCTGTATGTGGAACTCCCTACCTGCAGAGATCTTTCCTGCCACTTATAATAAAATGGTATTAAAATCTAATGTCCACAAACACTACTCCTTCTTTTATTCTTCCCATAAGCTATATTCGTAATTCTAACACAATGCTCCGTATGAGTAGGGACCATCCCCTGAGTGTTTTTTCTGTCGCATTGCATGTGAAAGCGATCAGTTTAATGCAGTTTTTCATACCACACTACATACATACATAGTTTGTTAGTTTGTTGGTCTTTACAAGCCTACAGTCAAGACTGCGGCCTAGTTTCTCACACCACTTATGTTGTGTATGTTAATTTTCTACATAAGTGGCGGGATCTACAGTTTAAAGTCAACTCCGGAGGACAGATTTCGTTGGGAATGTATCTGAGCCGGGTGCTGAACCACAGGCTCTCATTTAATTACCTAATCTATCTACTACCACTTGCCAGAAACTTTAAAACGTATCATAATTATGCAGATGATTAAACACACAATAATTTACATTTAATTTCATAAATAATAATCGATTACATCTTTATTCTCTTATTTAAGTTTTAAATATATTTTACGTCTCTCGATTTTTATTTCTGGTTCCTGGACCAAGTGAGTGGATACACGATTCACAATCTTTAAGTCATCGAATTTAAAATCAGTATCGAATCTATAATTTCGTATGAGTTGAGCCAAAAAGATTTTCATCGATAAGTAAGCATAACGTGAACCTAGAAAGGCATTTCAAAAAACATTTCCTCGTATCGTATGAGATATGCTTAGTTTAGTGAAATTAATTTAACGTCTTACCAATACAAAATCGTTGCCCTTTCGTAAAGGGTATGAACGCATATGGATGACGTTCTTTTACATTTTCTGGTAAAAAGTTCTCCGGATTAAAACGATCGGCTTCTGGACCATAGACAGCTTTATTGCGATGCAAACGATAAATATCGATAGCGATAATTTGACCAATTGGCAACGTCAAACCATTGCTTAGTTTAACACTCTCATTGCTAACAATGCGAAATACGACAGTTGCAAAAGGAAAGAGACGCATTGTCTCATTTATAATCATTTCCAAGTAGGTCAATTGATTAATTTGTTCATAAGTAAAGGAAGCACCATTGCCATCGGACAATACGGATATGACTTCGTTATACGCACGTTCCTGGTGTTCTCCGTGCATAGCCAACATGCAAATAACGAGATATAAACCGGTTGATGTAGTCTCAAAGCCCTATGATATTAAAGCCCATTTAATTTTAGATTAAAATATTTATTTTACTGTATAAAAACAATAACTTACACCGATAAATATATTCAAGAGATTATTTTCCAATTCTTTAAGCGTTAGAAGATTCTGCTGTAATCCACTAAAACCGCGATCCAAATTTGTCATAATATCGGGCACATAACTTGGATTCGTGATGTCATTATTGATGATAATTTTTGTGGAATCCTTTATAACTTTCTTAAACTCCTGTATCGATTCCTTTGCTTTACGATGCACATAGATTTTGGCCAAATAACGTATGATTTTAACTCGCAACAATTGATTGTATGAAACATCAGCTGCATATTTTAGAACGCTACAAGAACATAAATATACACAACGAAAGGTATTACACACATACATACATATGTACATAATTGGTAATTAATTGCAACCCTGCAGTCAGAATTACAACCTAGCTTTTCTCGCCGCTTATGTCGCGCGGTAATTTTATACATAAGTGGCGGGACAGTCGTCAGTTTAAAGCCGTATCCGCACAGACAGAAGGGTTAATCTTTTTAAAGGCATGGCAATGCGCATGATGGCGTTCGAGTAAATATACTAACATTTTGATGGCAATCTAAACTGAACTAAGTAAGTCTTGCTTATAGAATATTAGATTAGATATTACATCCATCTGAATGTATGGGTGGTGTAAATATTAGAGAGTCAGAAGCTCTTGACAAGCTTGGAGAGCAAGCACACAACCTTCAAGTGAGTATTGTAGTGTTCGTACGCGAATCATACTTATTTTGTGATTCGTGTATACGATGAGTCGTGGAGAGTCGAAATCAATAACATCATGCGTATTGTTAAGTACGAATACCATGAGTATTTTAAACTTTGAGTATGAGTAGTATGATTATGACATTAAAATAAGTATGAATGCGTATAAGTAGCAGAAATTATAAGTATGATTAGAATCTACTCATCCTTTTAAATACTCATTGCTGACCTCTGATCCTGACTGAAGCGTTATAATGGCCAATTATGTATGTATGTATGTAATAGCATATTAAACAAAAAGATGCAAAAAGATATAGTCCAATGAATAATAGTTACTTATTTATGTTGTTAACCATTCCCGAGAGATTATAATCCGTTCTTCTACAATCTCGTTTAAGAGTTGTTTCTAAAACGATTTAAAATTTTATTAGTTTGGGTACACAATCAAATAATTATATCCCATCATACTCATTGAAGTGCTCACTGTTATTTCCTTAGATATTAGAAACAAATCAATAGGCTCCTTCAGTTCCAACTTTTCATCAATACACGCAATAGTATCGGAAATTTCCTTTTGGAATACCGGTATATATGAAATTAAAATTTTACTTGAAAATGCTTTATCAAATATTTTACGATGTTTACTCCATTTTGGTTCTAAAATTAAAAACGGGGAAAATTAATTCTAATACAAGAGTAATTTTAATGTGTAATAATCCATACCCGATAGAGTTATTAAACCAGAACCTACTACGGATGCCAAACCATTGTACACGATGTTAGGTTTATCAATACAATCTTTAGATTTCAAAACATCCTGAATAGTTTGTGGATCGGATGTAAGAAACGCTGGTATTGGTCCCATCCAACATTTGAGCCATACTTCTCACCATATGCGTATGCATAGGCCTGGGCAGCTGAAAGGAAATGAATAAGAATACATATATTAATGAGTTGTGTTAACAAGCAAGCGTTAAGTCCTGCTTAGTCAAACATCCACGAAACGTACGTTCATTTTTAGCATATGAAGAGGAATGTAAATACTTACCGAAATTACATTACGATTCGGTAATCGCTGTCATTGTTTTTCGTATTCTAAAAACGAACGTACGTTCTGTGTACGTTTGAATAACCGGGGCATGAGTCTAAGAACTCTAAACCCATCAGCATCCTCAGCAATTCTGTGGCAAGCTAACATACGCATACATACATATACATAAAACATACATAATTGGTCATTACAGCCCTCAGTCAGGATTACGCCATAGTTTCTCACATCACTTATGTTGTGTGTTATTTTTTGTGAAACATTTTCATGGCAATTTTATTTACTCTCAGAGTTTTTGTCAGAAATCTGATGGAAGGGGGAAATCGCCGGAGAAATATTTTTTCATAATTCGTATTGTTGGAGATGTCCAACCTGCAGTTTGAACTGTGACATCACGCCTAAGAAGCCAACGCACTACCTACTAGACTACAATGATTTTCCACACGAGTTGAATAATCTAAGCCTAGTTGGTCAGGATATGATATGTGAGCTTCATCATGCTGATTGCAAATATCCGAATGCTGTTCTCACTTTATTAAGCCTGTATTGTGCGCGTGTTTCTGTGCCGCAATTCGTAGCCACTGTATTTCCCGGATAGCAGAAACTATCTACGTAATCCACTGTCTAGTGTTAACGTTATGTATTCTATTGGCATTGGTTTTTCTGATATTTATCTCAAGAGAGCTATCCTTTCACGTTATGTAGTTTTATTTGGATGGCGAAGATCTCTTCCCTCCAGCTCAAGAGGCAAGTCTCATCCGCATAATTCATATCCTCGAGTTGGTGTGACAGACTCCGTGATTTGAACAGATTTTACGATATCATCTAAATGTTTAGCTGAGGTAATAGAGGCAATCCATAATTTCTCTTCTTCATGCTTTGTGTGAAATGTTTGACCCATATTACTGCTGTAAAGAACTAAGAGTTTCTTCTCAATGTTTTCTAAATTTCAGTTCCCAAGAATTTTTTTTTTATAATTTCTGAATTTATTTATTCATTATTTTAATCATTTTGATTAGTTTTTATAGTTTTTTATTTTATTATTTAAACAAATTTTGTTTCAATATTTTTTGATTTCATATTTTTGTTTACATTTTTTATTTAGTTTTGTTTCATTTTATTCTTTATCTTTAATTATATTTTATTATACTTTAATGCCGCTTGCCACTTCTTCTTCTGTATATATTCATTATTCAAATAAATTCGTATTCCAAACACTTACTATCACTGCTTAGTATGGGACCCCAACTAAGCCAATTGTGTAGTCTATTCGAAGGCACTTTCAAAGCTAAACTTATACTAGCCCTAGTACGCCAAAGATTTAGTAACCACGCTGCAATTATAGTGAAAATCGTAAAGATTATTAAAACCATTTTCAGACCACAATTAAAACTGAACGATTTTGTCACATTAGACTCCAATTTATATACAAATTTTAGTGAACAAAGAATGTTCCCCTTGAGTTCTAACTCGAAGAAATACTATTTACTGTACATTCTACAAGTAGAATCGTTCCCCTTATATAAAAACAAAACTTTAAGGAACTGAATATTGTTAAGGGCCGTTATTACAACTTCCCGTTAACTAAAGGGAGGATTTTAACGGGCAGATAAATTGTTTTTCGTTATTATAAGTACCCAATAAGATAGAAGTGATCGTTAAGCTAAAGGGGGGATCATCCTACCTTTAACATTTAAAAGTCAGTTTATGTTTGAACTTGCCATATTGTATATTATTTTCATTATGGCAACTTCAAATTTAAACAAAAATGAGCATATACAACAAAAAACGAAGCCCGTGGTTGCCACCGCGTTAAAAAAAAACTTGTATAATTGAGCAGTTTTATCGACATTGCTCCGGCACTGCCATATTTTTGAAAACAGTTAACTTTATTTTATCTGTAAGTTGTAACAACGAAAATAAGTTAAAGATAACTTTACAGTTCCCTTTAGCTAAAGGTACCTTTAACTAAACCCAAGTTTAACGGCAAGTTGTAATAATGGCCCTAAAAGTGCAAAAGTACGAATAATTTATTAGTATTTACGATTTCAATTTTATACACATTTTTGTTACTTTGTTGCTGCAAAATATATTCAAATCGTTTAATCAAATGCATTTTTCATGTATTTGTTTATTAACCTTAAATTAATTAAATTAATTAATTAAAGACCGATAATTATGTCTTACTTACTTACTTACTTACTTAATTGGCCATAACAACCCGTTTATCGGATTTCGGCCTTCACATCCTTCCAGGCGCCTCTGCTTCGTGCGTGCCTACGCCAGTTGGTCACACCAATCGATGACAGGGCTTCCTCGATTTGGTCCTTCCAACGGATGCAAGGTCGTCCTCTTCGCCGACTTCCGCAGATTCCCGCATCAAATACCCGTCTTGCCGGCGCATCCTCCTCCATTCGAACGACATGGCCGAGCCAGCGCAGCCGCTGGATATTAATACGCTGTACAACGTCCATGTCGTTGAGGAGCTCATACAGCTCACTGTTGTATCGGATACGGAAATCATCGCCATCTCGCACTGGACCGAAGATCTTGCGCAGTACTTTTCTCTCGAACACTCTCAAGGCCGCTGCATCTGTACTTAATAGGGTCCATGCCTCTGCGCCATAAAGAAGCACGGGTAGGATGAGTGTCTTGTAGAGTGTTAGTTTTGTCGTACGAGAGAGGTCTCTGCTACTCAATTGCCTATTGAGACCATAGTAGCACCTGTTGGCAAGAGTGATCCTGCGCTTGATCTCCAGACTGACATCATTTCTGGTGGTAACGGCGGAGCCAAGATAGATGAATTCCTTGACCGTATCAAAAGTATAGTTATCGGCCGTAATCTGAGAATCAATACGCCGCGCGTCTCGACTCGTCGATAACATATACTTTGTTTTGCCCTCATTTACTGCCAAACCCATCTTGGTAGACTCGCGTTCAATAGCACTAAAGGCAGCAGTAACATCTCGCTTCGTACGCCCTATAATGTCAATGTCATCAGCGTACGCAAGCAACTGGACACTTTTTTGAAAAATAGTGCCACTGCGATGCACTCCTGCCTTTCGCAGAACACTCTCCATGACGAAGTTGAAGAGGTCGCATGATAAGGGGTCGCCTTGTCTGAAACCTCGCACGGTATCAAAAGGCTCGGAGAGGTCCATTCCTACCTTGACGGAGCTACAGGAATTGCTCAACGTCATTCTGCAAAGCCTTATCAGCTTCGCAGGTATACCGAGCTCAGACATTGCGGCAAAAACACGATCCCTTATGGGGCTATCAAAGGCAGCCTTATAGTCGACAAAAAGATGGTGTGTGTCGCCTTGTTTCTCGTGGGTCTTTTCCAGGATTTGGCGTAGTGTGAAGATCTGGTCGATGGTGGACTTGCCAGGTCTGAAGCCGCACTGATAAGGTCCAATCAGTGTTTTGACGAGTGGCTTCAGTCGTTCACACAATACGCCTGTAAGAACCTTATATGCGATAGGGAGAAGGCTTATACCCCTATAGTTGGCGCATATAGTAGGGTCTCCCTTTTTCATGTCTTAATTGCTGTTATTGCTGTAAGTACAGCTCCTTACATCGTGTAATATGACACAAATATATATACAGTGAGCGTCAAAAGAAACTGTACACAATGGATAAAATTCTAAAAATCACCAAACTCAACTTTTACCGCTTAAGGAGAGTGCCCGAAAAAATATCACAATATTTCGAAATTTTTTGTTTTTTTTTTTGTTTGTTTCAATTTTAAAAACTGGCAATGAAACAATTAAAATAACGGATATTTATTAATGTATATTTTTTTTAATGTACAGTTTCTTTTGTCACTCACTGTATGTGTATGCATATGCCCTAATAGCCAAGTCACATAGCATTCTACTTAAACTAAAATTGCCATGAAAAATTTTCTCAAAAATCTGTCGTTAAACTGCACGCCCCGCCACTCATGTATAAAATTAACACACACAACATAAGTTGTGTGGGAAATTAGGTGCTAATCCTGACTAAAGTGTTGTAATTTTATAACTTTTGCCTGTTGTTGAATGCTATAGTGGTCCATTGGTCCATGACAGATAATTTGACAGATATAGCTTCAACACGATTGCTATTATCAACTGCCAAAAACTCGAAAGTCCCTGTTGAACGATAAAAGTAAGTTACTAGTAGTCTAGTAGGTAGTGTATTGGCTTATTAGATATGAGACCTCTTCTATGCATGAAAATCCAGTGTTATGTTGGCTGGAACCAGCACATTTTTCAAATGTCGAAAGAAGTAATCTTAGGACAGTGCAAGATATATTTCACTTCATCTGCTCTCCTTACTATCCACCTATATATGACCGAGAATAGAATACAACTCTCAAGTGATTGAGAGTATGCATTACAGACATTACGGTGGTATGCATTACAGACAGAATTCGTTCTTTAGCTGGACATATCTGTATGTGGAACTCCCTACCTGCAGAGATCTTTCCTGCCACTTATAATAAAATGGTATTAAAATCTAATGTCCACAAACACTACTCCTTCTTTTATTCTTCCCATAAGCTATATTCGTAATTCTGAGTGTTTTTTCTGTCGCATTCCATGTGAAAGCGATCAGTTTAATGCAGTTTTTCATACCACACTACATACATACATAGTTTGTTAGTTTGTTGGTCTTTCCAAGAATACATTCAAGACTGCGGCCTAGTTTCTCACACCACTTATGTTGTGTGTGTTAATTTGCTACATGAGTGGCGGGATCTACAGTTCAAAGTCAACTCCGAAGGACAGATTTTGTTGGGAATGTGTCTGAGCCGGGTGCTGAGCCACAGACTCTCATTTAATTAGTCAACACTCTACCTACTACCATTTACCAAATACTTTAAAACGTATCATAATTATGCAGATGATTAAACACACAATAATTTACATTTAATTTCATAAATAATAATCGATTACATCTTTATTCTCTTATTTAAGTTTTGAATATATATCACGTCTCTCGATTTTTATTTCTGGTTCCTGGACCAAGTGAGTGGATACACGATTCACAATCTTTAAGTCATCGAATTTAAAATCAGTATCGAATCTATAATTTCGTATGAGTTGAGCCAAAAAAATTTTCAGCGATAAGTAAGCATAACGCGAACCTAGAAAGGAATTTCAAAAAACATTTACTCGTATTGTATGAGATATGCTTAGTTTAGTGAAATTAATTTAACGTTTTACCAATACAAAATCGTTGCCCTTTCGTAAAGGGTATGAAGGCATATGGATGACGTTGTTTTGCATTTTCGGATGAAAAGTTCTCCGGATTAAAACGATCGGCTTCTGGACCATAGACAGCTTTACTGCGATGCAAACGATACATATCTATAACAACAATTTGTCCCACGGGCAACACCAGACCCTTGCTTAGTTTAACACTCTCATTGCTAACAATGCGACTTACGGCAGGTACAAAAGGAAAGAGACGCATTGTCTCATTTATAATCATTTCCAAGTAGGTTAGTTGATTAATTTGTTCATAAGTAAAAGTAACTGCATCGCCATCGGATAATACGGATATGACTTCGTTATACGCACGTTCCTGGTATTCTGCGTTCATAGCCAACATGCAAATGACGAGATATAAACCAGTTGATGTAGTCTCAAAGCCCTATGATATTAAAGCCCATTTAATTTTAGATTAAAATATTTCTTGCGCATTATTTTTTACGAAAACAATAACTTACACCGACAAATATATTCAAGAGATTATTTTCCAATTCTTCAAGCGTTAGAAGATTCTGCTGTAGTCCAGTAAAACCGCAATCCAAATTTGTCATAATATCGGCCACATAACTTGGATTCGTAATGTTATTATTGATGATAATTTTTGTCGAATCCTTTATAACTTTCTTAAACTCCTGTACCGATTCCTTAGCTTTACGATGCACAGACCTTTCGGCCAAATAACGTATGATTTTAACTCGCAATAATTGATTGAATGAAACCTCAATTGCATATTTTAGAAGACTACAAAAATATAAGGGAGGGCCTAATAAGTATTAGATGATATAAAGGGTCCGCCAAATAACTTTTTTTTTCTTGAAAATGCTTTAAAAAAAAAACTACAGAATATTTTCTCAAATTTCTTTTTTTATTTGAAAGTACAATCCTTCCGGTTAATAATGGAAAATAATTTCATTCAAATGGCTGCCTCGGCTGGCCTTGCAGTAGCCTACACGATCGGTCCAAAAACCTAGCTTTTCACACCACTTATGTTGTGTGTGTTAATTGTATACATGAGTGAAGGGACCTACAGTCTGTAAATGACAAGCAACATGTAGTAGGTCGACGATTGCCGAATTCTGGTGGACTGTATTGATTGGTTTGAATACCAACGATATGTGATTTCAACAAGACGGCCCTATGTGTCACACAGCTCATGTCACATTACATATTCTGCACGTGCAAATTGTGAATGGTCACCTCACGTCACGGTAGTATGAACTGACCACTAAAATCGCAGCATTGCACCCTATTAGACTATGTCTTGGCGTTTTCTGAAGTCACTGGTGTATGGGAATAAGCCACAAAGTACAGCGGCCCCACGCCAATGGTCAAATTCAGAATGATTTTTGCGCAATAGTCATAGAAAGTTAGCCATTTCGGATGCGCTTCATGCTTTGATGATATCTTACAGACATTGTCTTTAAAAAAAATGGTAAGATAAGAAGAGCTCAATGAAAGACACGGTAGAATAGGCTCTGAAGAGTAAGGCTCCCCTGAAGAAAAGTGACCCTCTCGTGGTAATCAGATAAATAATAAAAACAAACCTTAATAGAGGTCGTTGATCACTTGGGGGCTATAATTGTTAGCTTCTTGAGGAGCTGCGAAAGTGTGAGTGAAATGTCATGGCACGGTCTGTCTTGAAAACAAGTGGCAGATCAAAATATACTCGTATTTCATTTTCTGTGACCGTCCAGAAGAAATGAATTGTACCACATGTATTGCAAGTGCTGTTCCCGTACCATAAATGGATTATAAGCACACACAGAGAAGCAAATCTTTCTAAGGGAACAACATTGAGCCTGATGGCGTTCGAGTAAATCTACTACTATTTTGATAGAAATCTAGCCTGAGCTAAGCAAGACTTCATTAGTTTAATATTAATATAAAAAAGGCCCAAAGCAGTGTAACCAAATGTTTGAAGAGGTACGTGTAGTCCAATGAATCTGTAGTTACCTATTTATGTTGTTAACCATTCCCGAGAGATTATAATCCGTTCCTTTGTAATCCCGTTTAAGAGTTGCTTCTAAAAGGCGTTAAAATTTTATTACTTTGGATACACAATCAAATAATTATTTCCCATCATACTCATTGAAGTGCTCACTGTTATTTCCTTAAGTATTTGAGACAAATCAATAGGCTCCTTCAGTTCCAACTTTTCATCAATACACCCAATAGTATCGGAGATTTCCTTTTGGAATACCGGTATATATGAAATTAAAATTTTACTTGCAAATGCTTTATCAAATATTTTACGATGTTTACTCCATTTTGGTTCTAAAATTTCAAAAAAAAATTAATTTTAACACATGAGTAGTTAGTTTCAATGTGCAATAATCCATCCATACCCGATAGAGTTATTAAACCAGACCCTAATGCGGATGCAAAACCATTGTATATAATGGAAGGTTTATCAATACAATTCTTAGATTTCAAGACATCTTGCACTGTTTGTGGATCAGATGTTAGAAATATTGGTATTGGTCCTATCCAGCCTACACTATTTGAACCATACTTCTCACCATATTCATATGCGTAGGCCTGGCCAGCTGAAAAGAAATAAATGAAAATATTTTAATGAGTTGCGTTAACAGCTAACTATCTTGCTGGCTGGTGCATCAGATAGAAATTGAAAAGAGTAAAGCCCCGGTTAGCCACACGTCCACGGAACATGCGTTCGTTTTTATTAGATGAAGTAAATTCGGTAAATGGTTACCGAAATTACATTACAGTTCGGTAATCGCTCTCATTGCTTTTCGTATTCTAAAAACGTACGTACGTTTCGTGCACGTTTTTCTAACCGGAGCTTGAATCTAAGAACTCGCTGACACTCTAAACTCATCAGAATCCTCAACAATTCTGTGGCAAGCTAACATACGCATACATACATATATAATGGGTCATTCCAACCCTTCAGTCAGGATTACGACCTAGCTTCTCACACCACTTTTGTTGTGTCTACAAGGCGACAGATTTTTTTGTGAAATTTTTTTCATTTACTCTTAGAGTTTTTGCCAGAAATCTGTTGAGAGGTGAAGTCGCCGAAGAAATATTTTTTCATAATTCGCTTTAATGGAGATGTCTGACCTGGGGTTTGAACCGTGGCCTCACCTCTAATAAGCCATCACTCTACCTATTAGGCAACGATGACTTTCCACACGAGTTGAATATTCTAAGCCTTGTTGATCAGGATATGATATGTGAGCTTCACCATGCTGATTGCAAATATCCGAATGCTGTTCTCACTTTATTAAGCCTGTATTGTGCGTCTGTTTCTGTGCAGCAATTCGTAGCCACTGTATTTCCCTGATAGCAGATACTATCTACGTAATCCACTGTCTAGTGTTAACATTATGTATTCTATTGGCATTGGTTTTTCTGATATTTATCTCAATAGAGCTATCCTTTCAAGTTATCTAGCTTAGTTTGCATGCCGAAAATCTCTTCTTCGGCCTAGGAGGCAAATGTCATTTGCTTAACCCAAGTCCAAGTAATTTCCCTTCTCGCTGAACAGATATCATACATATGAATAGGTGAGGTGATAGAAGCCATCCATGCTTTCTCTTTCTCATGCTTTGTGTGAAATGTTTGCTCGATATTGCCGCTGTAAGGAACCAAGAGTTCTGCTCGAATTATTTTCTGGGGAATTTCCTTTCTTCACAATGTCTTCCGTTTACCAGTTTCTCTGAATTTTATTTGATGATTTATGAATTCATTTATTCATGTATTTCAGCATTTTTAAGCATTTTTTTATTGCTTTTTAATTATTTTAATTAAAAATTTAATTTCAATTCTTTACTTTGATTTTATATTTTTATTTACATTTTTTATTCAGTTTTTTATTTCATTTCATTGTTCATATTTATCTTCTTCTTCTCTATATTAATTGTTAAAATAAATTTGTATTTCAAACACTTACTATCACTGCTTAGTATGGGACCGCAACTAAGCCAATTGTGTAGTCTATTCGAAGGCACTTTCAAAGCTAAACTTATACTAGCCCTAGTACGCCAAAGATTTAGTAACCACGCTGCAATTATAGTGAAAATCGTAAAGATTATTAAAACCATTTTCAGACCACAATTAGAACTGAACGATTTTGTCACATTAGACTCCAATTTATATACAAATTTTAGTGAATAAAGAATGTTCCCCTTGAGTTCTAACTCGAAGAAATACTATTTACTGCACATTCTCCCATATTTAACGAACTAAATATTGTTGAAAGTACAAAAGTACGAGTAATTTAATTCCAATAAATAAGTTTATTGTTTAAAATTTGTACGTATTTTTGTCATTTTATTATTGCAAAATATATTCAAATTATTTAATTATATGCATGTTATGAATTTGTTTATTGACCTTATGACCTTAAAAATTGCTAATTATGTCTTAATTACTGTTATTGCTATAAGTACAGCTGCCTATCTCGTATAATATGACACAAATATATATACAGTGAGCGTCATAAGAAATTGTACACAATGGATAAAATTCTAACAATCACCAAACTCAACTTTTACCACATAAGAAGAGTGCCCGAAAAAATTGCACAATATTTCGAAATTTTTTTGTAATTTTTTTTTTTGTTTGTTTCAATTTTAAAAACTGGCAGTGAAACATTTTTAAAATATAAATAACGGTAATTTATTAATGTATATTTTTTTCAATGTACAGTTTCTTTTGTCACTCACTGTATGTGTATGCATGTGCTCTAATGGCTAAGTTACATAGAATTCCACTAAAACTAAAATTGCCGTGAAAAATTTTCTCAAAAATCTGTCGTTAAACTGCACGCCCCGCCACTCATGTATAAAATTAACACACACAACATAAGTTGTGTGGGAAGCTAGGTGACAATTCTGACTAAAGGGTTGTAATTTTACAACTCTAGCTGAATGTTGAATGCTATAAGGGTCCATTGGTCCATGACAGATAATTTGACAGATATAGCTTCAACACGATTGCTATTATCAACTGCCAAAAACTCGAAAGTCCCTGTTGAACGATAAAAATAAGTCACTAGTAGTCTAGTAGGTAGTGTATTGGCTTATTAGACATGACACCTTTTCTAGGCATGAAAATACAGTGTGATGTTGGCTGGAACCAGCACATTTTTCAAATGTCGAAAGAAGTAATCTTAGGACAGTGCAAGATATATTTCACTTCATCTGCTCTCCTTACTATCCACCTATATATGACCGAGAATAGAATACAACTCTCAAGTGATTGAGAGTATGCATTACAGACATTACGGTGGTATGCATTACAGACAGAATTCGTTCTTTAGCCGCACATATCTGTATGTGGAACTCCCTACCTGCAGAGATCTTTCCTGCCACTTATAATAAAATGGTATTAAAATCTAATGTCCACAAACACTACTCCTTCTTTTATTCTTCCCATAAGCTATATTCGTAATTCTGAGTGTTTTTTCTGTCGCATTCCATGTGAAAGCGATCAGTTTAATGCAGTTTTTCATACCACACTACATACATACATAGTTTGTTAGTTTGTTGGTCTTTTCAAGAATACATTCAAGACTGCGGCCTAGTTTCTCACACCACTTATGTTGTGTGTGTTAATTTGCTACATGAGTGGCGGGATCTACAGTTCAAAGTCAACTCCGAAGGACAGATTTTGTTGGGAATGTGTCTGAGCCGGGTGCTGAGCCACAGACTCTAATTTAATTAGTCAACACTCTACCTACTACCATTTACCAAATACTTTAAAACGTATCATAATTACGCAGATGATTAAACACACAATAAATTACATTTAATTTCACAAATAATATTGGATTACATCTTTATTCTCTTATTTAAGTTTTGAACATATATCACGTCTCTCGATTTTTATTTCTGGTTCCTGGACCAAGTGAGTGGTTATACGATTCACAATCTTTAGGTCATCAATTTTAAAATCAGTATCGAATCTATAATTTCGTATGAGTTGAGCCAAAAAGATTTTCATCGATAAGTAAGCATAACGCGAACCTAGAAAGGCATTTCAAAAAACATTTACTCGTATCGTATGAGATATGCTTAGTTTAGTGAAATTAATTTAACGTCTTACCAATACAAAATCGTTGCCCTTTCGTAAAGGGTATGAACGCATATGGATGACGTTCTTTTACATTTTCTGGTAAAAAGTTCTCCGGATTAAAACGATCGGCGTCTGGACCATAGACAGCTTTATTGCGATGCAAACGATAAATATCGATAGCGATAATTTGACCAATTGGCAACGTCAAACCATTGCTTAGTTTAACACTTTCATTGCTAACAATGCGAAATGCGGCAGGTGCAAAAGGAAAGAGACGCATTGTCTCATTTATAATCATTTCCAAGTAGGTCAATTGATTAATTTGTTCATAAGTAAAGGAAGCACCATTGCCATCGGACAATACGGATATGACTTCGTTATACGCACGTTCCTGGTATTCTCCGTGCATAGCCAACATGCAAATGACGAGATATAAACCGGTTGATGTAGTCTCAAAGCCCTATGATATTAAAGCCCATTTAATTTTAGGTTAAAATATTTATTTTGATGTTTAAAAACAATAACTTACAGCGCCAAATATATTCAAGAGATTATTTTCCAATTCTTCAAGCGTTAAAAGATTCTGCTGTAGTCCACTAAAACCGCAATCCAAATTTGTCATAATATCGGGCACATAACTTGGATTCGTGATGTCATTATTGATAACAATTTTTATAGAATCCCTTAGAAATTTCCTAAACTCCTGTATCGATTCCTTTGCTTTACGATGCACAGAGATTTTGGCCAAATAACGTATGATTTTAACTCGCAATAATTGATTGAATGAAACCTCAGTTGCATATTTTAGAATGCTACAAGAACATAAATATACACAACGAAAGGTATTACACACATACATACATATGTACATAATTGGTAATTAATTGCAACCCTGCAGTCATAATTACAACCTAGCTTTTCTCGCCGCTTATGTCGCGCGGTAATTTTATACATAAGTGGCGGGACAGTCGTCAGTTTAAAGCCGTATCCGCACAGACAGAAGGGTTAATCTTTTTAAAGGCATGGCAATGCGCATGATGGCGTTCGAGTAAATCTACTAACATTTTGATGGCAATCTAAACTGAACTAATTAAGTCTTGCTTATAGAATATTAGATTAGATATTACATCCATCTGAATGTATGGGTGGTGTAAATATTAGAGAGTCAGAAGCTCTTGACAAGCTTGGAGAGCAAGCACACAACCTTCAAGTGAGTATTGTAGTGTTCGTACGCGAATCATACTTATTTTGTGATTCGTGTATACGATGAGTCGTGGAGAGTCGAAATCAATAACATCATGCGTATTGTTAAGTACGAATACCATGAGTATTTTAAACTTTGAGTATGAGTAGTATGATTATGACATTAAAATAAGTATGAATGCGTATAAGTAGCAGAAATTATAAGTATGATTCGAATCTACTCATCCTTTTGAATACTCATTGCTGACCTCTGATCCTGACTGAAGCGTTACAATGGCCAATTATGTATGTATGTATGTAATAGCATATTAAACAAAAAGATGCAAAAAGATGTAGTCCAATGAATAATAGTTACTTATTTATGTTGTTAACCATTTCCGAGAGATTATAATCCGTTCTTCTCCAATCTCGTTTAAGAGTTGTTTCTAAAACGATTTAAAATATTATTACTTTGGATACACAATCCATGAATATTTCCCATCATACTCATTGAAGTGCTCACTGTTATTTCCTTAAGCATTAGAAACAAATCAATAGGCTCCTTCAGTTCCAACTTTTCATCAATACACGCAATAGTATCGGAAATTTCCTTTTGGAATACCGGTATATATGAAATTAAAATTTTACTTGTAAATGCTTTATCAAATATTTTACGATGTTTACTCCATTTTGGTTCTAAAATTAAAAATGGGAAAAATTAATTCTAATACAAGAGTAATTTTAATGTGTAATAATCCATACCCGATAGAGTTAGTATACCAGAACCTACTACGGATGCCAAACCATTGTACACGATGTTAGGTTTATCAATACAATCTTTAGATTTCAAAACATCCTGAATAGTTTGTGGATCGGATGTAAGAAACGCTGGTATTGGTCCCATCCAACATACACTATTTGAGCCATACTTCTCACCATATTCATATGCATAGGCCTGGCCAGCTGAAAAGAAATAAATGAAAATATATTAATGAGTTGTGTTAACAAGCAAGCGTTAAGCCCTGCTTAGTCAAACATCCACGAAACGTACGTTCATTTTTAGCATATGAAGAGGAATGTAAATACGTACCGAAATTACATTACGATTCGGTAATCGCTGTCATTGTTTTTCGTATTCTAAAAACGAACGTAAGTTCCGTGCACGTTTAGCTAACAGGGACTTGAGCCTAAGAACTCGCTGACACTCTAAACCCATCAGCAACTCTGTGGCAAGTTGACATGCATACATACATACATAACATTCATAATTGTTTTTTGTGAAACATTTTCATGGCAATTTTATTTACTTTCAGAGTTTTTGTCAGAAATCTGATGGAAGGGGGAAGTCGCCGGAGAAATATTTTTTCATAATTCGTATTGTTGGAGATGTCCAACCTGCAGTTTGAACTGTGACATCACGCCTAAGAAGCCAACGCACTACCTACTAGACTACAATGGTTTTGCACACGAGTTGAATATTCTAAGTCTAGTTGGTCAGGATATGATATGTGAGCTTCATCATGCTGATTGCAAATATCCGAATGCTGTTCTCACTTTATTAAACCTGTATTGTGCATCTGTTTCTGTGCCGCAATTCGTAGCCACTGTATTTCCCGGATAGCAGAAACTATCTACGTAATCCACTGTCTAGTGTTAACGTTATGTATTCTATTGGCATTGGTTTTCTCTGATATTTATCTCAAGAGAGCTATCCTTTCACGTTATGTAGTTTTATTTGGATGGCGAAGATCTCTTCCCTCCAGCTCAAGAGGCAAGTCTCATCTGCATAATTCATATCCTCGAGTTGGTGTGACAGACTCCGTGATTTGAACAGATTTTACGATATCATCTAAATGTTTAGCTGAGGTAATAGAGGCAATCCATAATTTCTCTTCTTCATGCTTTGTGTGAAATGTTTGACCGATATTACTGCTGTAAAGAACTAAGAGTTTCTTCTCAATGTTTTCTAAATTTCAGTTCCCAAGAATTTTTTTTTTATAATTTCTGAATTTATTTATTCATTATTTTAATCATTTTAATTAGTTTTTATAGTTTTTTATTTTATTATTTAAACAAATTTTGTTTCAATATTTTTTGATTTCATATTTTTGTTTACATTTTTTATTTAGTTTTGTTTCATTTTATTCTTTATCTTTAATTATATTTTATTATACTTTAATGCCGCTTGCCACTTCTTCTTCTTTATATATTCATTATTCAAATAAATTCGTATTCCAAACACTTACTATCACTGCTTAGTATGGGACCCCAACTAAGCCAATTGTGTAGTCTATTCGAAGGCACTTTCAAAGCTAAACTTATACTAGCCCTAGTACGCCAAAGATTTAGTAACCACGCTGCAATTATAGTGAAAATCGTAAAGATTATTAAAACCATTTTCAGACCACAATTAGAACTGAACGATTTTGTCACATTAGACTCCAATTTATATACAAATTTTAGTGAACAAAGAATGTTCCCCTTGAGTTCTAACTCGAAGAAATACTATTTACTGTACATTCTACAAGTAGAATCGTTCCCCTTATATAAAAACAAAACTTTAAGGAACTGAATATTGTTAAGGGCCGTTATTACAACTTCCCGTTGACTAAAGGGAGGATTTTAACGGGCAGATAAATTGTTTTTCGTTATTATAAGTACCCAATAAGATAGAAGTGATCGTTAAGCTAAAGGGGGGATCATCCTACCTTTAACATTTAAAAGTCAGTTTATGTTTGAACTTCTCATATTATATATTATTTTCAATATGGCAACTTCAAATTTAAACAAAAATGAGCATATACAACAAAAAACGAAGCCCGTGGTTGCCAATGCGTTAAAAAAACTTGTATAATGGAGCAGTTTTATCGACAATGCTCCAGCACTGCCATATTTTTAAAAAAGTTAACTTTATTTTATCTGTAAGTTGTAACAACGAAAATAAGTTAAAGATAACTTTACAGTTCCCTTTAGCTAAAGGTACCTTTAACTAAACCCAAGTTTAACGGCAAGTTGTAATAATGGCCCTAAAAGTGCAAAAGTACGAATAATTTATTAGTATTTACGATTTCAATTTTATACACATTTTTGTTACTTTGTTGCTGCAAAATATATTCAAATCGTTTAATCAAATGCATTTTTTTTAATTAATTAATTAAAGACCGATAATTATGTCTTAATTGCTGTTATTGCTGTAAGTACAGCTCCTTACATCGTGTAATATGACACAAATATATATACAGTGAGCGTCAAAAGAAACTGTACACAATGGATAAAATTCTAAAAATCACCAAACTCAACTTTTACCGCTTAAGGAGAGTGCCCGAAAAAATATCACAATATTTCGAAATTTTTTGTAAATTTCTTTTTTTGTTTGTTTTAATTTTAAAAACTGGCAATGAAACAATTAAAATAACGGATATTTATTAATGTATACTTTTTTTAATGTACAGTTTCTTTTGTCACTCACTGTATGTGTATGCATATGCCCTAATAGCCAAGTCACATAGCATTCTACTTAAACTAAAATGGCCATGAAAAATTTTCTCAAAAATCTGTCGTTAAACTGCACGCCCCGCCACTCATGTATAAAATTAACACACACAACATAAGTTGTGTGGGAAATTAGGTGCTAATCCTGACTAAAGGGTTGTAATTTTATAACTTTTGCCTGTTGTTGAATGCTATAGTGGTCCATTGGTCCATGACAGATAATTTGACAGATGTAGCTTCAACACGATGGCTATTATCAACTGCCGAAAACTCGAAAGTCCCTGTTGGATGATAAAAATAAGTCACTAGTAGTCTAGTAGGTAGTGTATTGGCTTATTAGACATGAGACCTTTTCTAGGCATGAAAATACAGTGTGATGTTCGCTGGAACCAGCACATTTTTCAAATGTCGAAAGAAGTAATCTTAGGACAGTGCAAGATATATTTCACTTCATCTGCTCTCCTTACTATCCACCTATATATGACCGAGAATAGAATACAACTCTCAAGTGATTGAGAGTATGCATTACAGACATTACGGTGGTATGCATTACAGACAGAATTCGTTCTTTAGCCGGACATATCTGTATGTGGAACTCCCTACCTGCAGAGATCTTTCCTGCCACTTATAATAAAATGGTATTAAAATCTAATGTCCACAAACACTACTCCTTCTTTTATTCTTCCCATAAGCTATATTCGTAATTCTGAGTGTTTTTTCTGTCGCATTCCATGTGAAAGCGATCAGTTTAATGCAGTTTTTCATACCACACTACATACATACATAGTTTGTTAGTTTGTTGGTCTTTCCAAGAATACATTCAAGACTGCGGCCTAGTTTCTCACACCACTTATGTTGTGTGTGTTAATTTGCTACATGAGTGGCGGGATCTACAGTTCAAAGTCAACTCCGAAGGACAGATTTTGTTAGGAATGTGTCTGATCCGGGTGCTGAGCCACAGACTCTCATTTAATTAGTCAACACTCTACCTACTACCGTTTACCAAATACTTTAAAACGTATCATAATTATGCAGATGATTAAACACACAATAATATACATTTAATTTCATAAATAATATTCGATTATAATTTTATTCTCTTATTTAAGTTTTGAATATATATCACGTCTCTCGATTTTTATTTCTGGTTCCTGGACCAAGTGAGTGGATACACGATTCACAATCTTTAAGTCATCGAATTTAAAATCAGTATCGAATCTATAATTTCGTATGAGTTGAGCCAAAAAAATTTTCAGCGATAAGTAAGCATAACGCGAACCTAGAAAGGAATTTCAAAAAACATTTACTCGTATTGTATGAGATATGCTTAGTTTAGTGAAATTAATTTAACGTTTTACCAATACAAAATCGTTGCCCTTTCGTAAAGGGTATGAAGGCATATGGATGACGTTGTTTTGCATTTTCGGATGAAAAGTTCTCCGGATTAAAACGATCGGCTTCTGGACCATAGACAGCTTTACTGCGATGCAAACGATACATATCTATAACAACAATTTGTCCCACGGGCAACACCAGACCCTTGCTTAGTTTAACACTCTCATTGCTAACAATGCGACTTACGGCAGGTACAAAAGGAAAGAGACGCATTGTCTCATTTATAATCATTTCCAAGTAGGTTAGTTGATTAATTTGTTCATAAGTAAAAGTAACTGCATCGCCATCGGATAATACGGATATGACTTCGTTATACGCACGTTCCTGGTATTCTGCGTTCATAGCCAACATGCAAATGACGAGATATAAACCAGTTGATGTAGTCTCAAAGCCCTATGATATTAAAGCCCATTTAATTTTAGATTAAAATATTTATTTTGCATTATTTTTTACGAAAACAATAACTTACACCGGCAAATATATTAAAAAGATTGTCTTCCAATTCTTCAAGCGTTAGAAGATTCTGCTGTAATCCACTAAAACCGCAATCCAAATTTGTCATAATATCGGCCGCATAACTTGGATTCGTAATGTCATTATTGATGATAATTTTTGTGGAATCCTTTATAACTTTCTTAAACTCCTGTACCGATTCCTTCCCTTTACGATACTCAAAGATTTCGGCCAAATAACGTATGATTTTAACTCGCAACAATTGATTGTATGAAACATCAGCTGCATATTTTAGAAGGCTACAAGAACATAAATATACACAACGAAAGGTATTACACACATACATACTTATGTACATAATTGGTAATTACAACCCTGCAGTCAGAATTACAACCTAGCTTCTCTCACCACTTATGTTGTGTGCCTTAATTTTATACATAAGTGGTGGGACCTACAGTTTAAAGCCGTCTCCGCACTATAGATTTTTGAGAAACTTTTCATGGCACAGACAGAAGGGCTAATCTATGACTATGCGCATAATGTCTGTAGAGTAAATCTACAAACATTTTGATGGCAATCTAAACTGAGCTAAGTAAGTAGTGCTCATAGAATATTATAAGACAACGTATTCTAGTAGGTAGTGTGTTGGCTTATTAGAAGTAAGTACACGAAACAATATTCCTTCGGCGACTTGCTCTCAGCAGATTTCTGATAAAAACTCTGAGAGTAACTTAAAAATTGCCATGAAAAGGTTTCTCAAAAATCTGTCCTTTGTAGTCGATTTTAAACTGTAGGTCCCCTCCCCATTCATATATAAAATTATATATAAATAAGCGATGTGAGAAGCTAGGTCGTAATCCTGAATAAAAGGTTATAATGACCAATTACAATATGTATGTATGTAAGTATGTAATTTCATATGCAAGACAATTTATTAGCTTAATTAAAAAAAATGTACGTGTAGTCCAATGAATCTGTAGTTACCTATTTATGTTGTTAACCATTCCCGAGAGATTATAATCCGTTCTTCTACAATCTCGTTTAAGAGTTGTTTCTAAAACGATTTAAAATTTTATTACTTTGGATACACAATCAAATAATTATTTCCCATCATACTCATTGAAGTTCTCACTGTTATTTCCTTAAGTATTAGAAACAAATCAATAGGCTCCTTCAGTTCCAACTTTTCATCAATACACGCAATAGTATCGGAGATTTCCTTTTGGAATACCGGTATATATGAAATTAAAATTTTACTTGAAAATGCTTTATCAAATATTTTACGATGTTTACTCCATTTTGGTTCTAAAATTTCAAAAAAAAAATTTAATTTTAACACATGAGTACTTAGTTTCAATGTGCAATAATCCATCCATACCCGATAGAGGTATTAAACCAGAACCTGCTACGGACGCAAAACCATCATATATAATGGACGGTTTATCAATACAATTTTTAGATTTCAAGACATCTTGAACTGTTTGTGGATCAGATGTTAGAAATATTGGTATTGGTCCTATCCAACATACACTATTTGAGCCATACTTCTCACCATATGCATATGTATAGGCCTGGGCAGCTGAAAGGAAATGAATAAGAATACATATATTAATGAGTTGCGTTAACAAGCAAGCGTAAGCCCCAGTTAGTCAAACGTCCATGAAACGTATGTTCATTTTTAGCATATGAAGAGGAATGTAAATACACATACGTACATAATTGGTCATTACAACCCTTCAGTCAGGATTACGACCTAGCTTCTCACACTACTTATGTTGTGTGAGTTAATTTTATAAATGCGTGGCATAGCCAACAGTTAAAAGTCGAACGAGAGAAAAAAATAAATAATCATTACGCGCTAAAAAGTCCAAAAGTTAATTGAATTCTCAGACTTGGTTATATGCCTAGGTTTTGTGTTAACATTTATGTCAAACAGCTCATAACTTATTAATGCAATCCATTTGAATGAAAAATTAGAATAAATTAATAAAATTAAATGGCAAATAAATAAGCATTGCATGACAATTATTTTGCAATTAATTGGAATTAAATATTCGGGGTGTTATTTTTAGAGTTGGGTTCTTTAGCTCTCTTGAGTGTTCGCTCTTTCTAGTTCAGCTCTCTGTAATGAACTAGTTCGTTCTTTTAGTTCAATAGTTCAGTACTTTTAAACAACTCCGCTCTCTTTCTCAATTTTATTTATATTTAAAATGATGTAAACAATACATATATACATTTAAAGGAATTAATGCATTCCGTGTATTTATATCAACTTATTGAATAAATTAAAAACAGTATATAGTATAGTATTTAACACATTTTCATTTTTATTAATTCATTTATGTGCTTGAAGCGCTTTTTAATCAAAATTACTTAACTAACTAATAATAACAACAAAACTTATCTAAATATATACATAGATTTAAAAGGAAAAAAATAAATTGAAAAATAAAAAATGCAGCTTTTGAAAATCTTAATTTAATTATAGGGACCTAAAAAACAAAAATAAAATAAATACAAAAAATAGAAACTAATAGTAATTCAGTCTATTGCAATCACATTTATTAATTTAATTAAAAAAAAAACATTGTATTTACATTTTTGATATAAAGTTAATAGTAACTTGGCTCACATGTTATTGTGTAAAAACACAAGAGTGGAAACTTTATTTGGTTTGACGAGGGTCCTTCTTTCGTTTATTATTTGTCCTGTTGCTGAAAAAATACGCTCACATGGTACAGATGTGGCTACTATGCAAAGGCGTTTTAAAGCATACATGTACACCCTTGGATACAAATGCCTGCGTTCATTCCACCACGCAAGAGGGTCTTTCCTTCTTTCCAGGTACTCCTCGTTTAGGTACTTATCGAATTCTCTAATTCCAGCAGCTATGTTATTGTCAGATTTTGTAAGTCGACTGAAGTTCATGTCGAATTTTTTCCAAATATTTTTTTGTGGAACTTCAGCAATACTTCCTTCCGTATCAGGTGTTTCAGTATTTGGTAGTCTAATTTGGCCGATTCTGTTGCGCAATAATTTCACAGCGTTTTCATAGGAGCTGTCATTTTTAAAACCTAATTTTTTAAATCTGGGATCTAGGATTGTGCTCT
Organism: Sarcophaga subvicina; assembly: GCA_936449025.2. Taxonomy (NCBI): domain Eukaryota; kingdom Metazoa; phylum Arthropoda; class Insecta; order Diptera; family Sarcophagidae; genus Sarcophaga; species Sarcophaga subvicina. The sequence continues at coordinate 32,026,143 of OW388084.2, forward strand.
CTGCATATAAACTACTTCGTTCTAGTTCACCAAAACGATTAGTAATTTCTCTTTTCATCACGGAAATCAGTACTTTTATTTGACTATTAGTTGCGTTAAAATCAGAAATTACACTTTCTAATAGATTACACAAAACTAAAACTTTTGATAGGGTTACATTTTTTTCAGCTGAAATATCTTTCGTAACCTCATAAAATGGCTCGAGAACTGGTATTAGTTCGTCTAAAACCAATCTTGAAGTGCCAAAGATAAATCAGGTTTTGTGAGCGACAGGGTTGAAATTACAGCATCTTTTACGGCAACAATCCTGTTAAGCATGTCGTACGTAGAGTTCCATCGTGTTGGAACATCCTGCCTTAATTTTAGCTCTGGGAGTTTAATTTGCCTTTGAGATTCTCTTAGCTTTTTCATACCTTGTGTCCTTTTATTGAAAAATTCGACTATTTTTTTCACTTTAGAAACAGTATCACTCACCTCCGCAAGTGCTAATTGCACGATCAGGTTTAATGAATGGGCAAAACAGCAAATTCCACTCCAATTTCCCATACGTATCGCTGCAGTAATATTTGCCGCATTATCGCTCACAATTGCCGTAATTTTATTTTCAATACCAAACTCTTGCACCTGTTTTTTTATAAAATTTTTTAGGTTTTCGGCAGTATATCTGTCATCATATTTGTCGCATGCAATTAAATGTGATTTTAGTTGCATATCTTCGCTAATATAATGAGCAGTTATAGCCAAGTAGCTATCATTTGTTTTCGAAGTCCATCCATCGGTAGTTAAACAGACTGCTGTAGCAGATAATAGTTGAGATTTTACTTGGCTTAAGATATCTCCATAAACCGCTTCCATAATATTATTTGATATAGTTTTTCTTGTAGGAAGCGTGTATCCCGGACAATTTGAGACAAGTTCTATTAGCCGTTTGAATTCCGGTTCTTCTACAATTCGTTGAGCATGGTGTCCTTTGGCTATCATTTTCAACACTTGTCTATCGATTAGCTCAACAGTACGTACGGGTGGAGGCCTATGAAAATATTGTGTTATATTTTGTTGGGGTTGCTGAGGGAGCGTTGCACTTTGCCTGGATTGGAAGCTGGTAGAAGGTTGTACGTCTGGCATGTCTTCTTCAAGTACCTCTGGTGGGATTGTAGTCTGTCTTTCTTGATTTAATGGTGTAAGCGGATGTTTTGTTCTCATATGTCGAGAAAGATTCCCATGAGAACCCCCAGCAATGCTTAGGTTTATTTTGCAATATTTACACATTGCTCTATTACCTTCTTCTGCCGTGAAATGAGTCCATATTGCGCTAAATTTTCTTTTTTCAGCCATTTTTAAATATAAAAATTCACTTAGATCACTTTGATCATCCGACACTATACCAATAAAAATTCACTTAGATCACTTTGATCATCCGACACTATACCAATATGAACTCTTTCGAATAACTAGTGCTTGATTCACCCATGTTGTCTATTTATATATGTGGCTCTCTTCCTGAGAAAAAAATGTTTATTACAAATAACTCTCATTTTGATTTTTTACCCTGATTCTGTAAGTCGAATGTTTTTTTCCAGAAAAAAAACATGAAGAGAGCTATTGAGCAGTTTTTCATAATGGGTGAATGCTACAGAAAACTCTCAGTAAGAATAACATTTGTTTTGTGTGACGTCACACTTGTACGGTTAGGTAGCATGACCACATTCAATCCATTTTTCAATTGCGGCCCTTTTAGCACTCTTTTGACATTATTGCTATGACGAGAATAACATTTGTTTTGTGTGACGTTACACTTGTAGGGTAGGTAGCATGATCACATTCAACCCATTTTTCAATTGCGGCCCTTTTAGCACTGTTTTGGTATTATTGCTATGACGGAAATTTCCTACAATTTATTTCTTTGACAATTTACCTAACTGCTCTGAAAAATTTGAATACCCGGCAATAAATGAATGAAGTCTAGTGTTTAGCGAGAATTTTGCAAATCCAGATTTTGAAATTGAACCCTTTTCCGATTATTGGCAAGATTTTTTGACCTACCAGTGTCGAAAAATTTGAATTTCTATCAAAAAGTTAAGTCAATGGATTGGCGGAAATTTTGATAATTGAATCGTTAAAAACAATAATATATACATAAAATATAAATATTAAGAAAAACATAAACATAAAAATATAAATTTAAATTTATTTATATACATATATAAATAAATACATTTACAATCTCTTTTGTCTTATTTAAATTTTTTCAATCTTATAGATTTTTAGTTGACACTATTATCTATAAAAACATACTTATTAGCGTAACAGACCAGATTATCTTGTGAGAGTCAAACTCACAATCGTTACGCTATGCACTAACTTTCCATGGAGCCCACTTAGAAATTTTATTAAAAGAAATATATTATAAAATTTTTTTTAACTATTATGTGCTATTACTTCTAATGTATAAAATTTGAATTATATTCAAGAAATTCAAAAGCAAAAAATTTTAATTTTAATACATCGTCAAAAATTACATATGTTTTTATAAAAGTATATTTAATAAGAATTTATGTGGATATTTCTCGCCTAACCCTTCTTTGAGTTAAATTGAAAAAATATTTTATTTTAATTTGCTTATTTTTTTTATTTTTTGCAATTTTCGCGCTTTTGTAGGAAAAATTTTGCCATAAGTTATTTTATTGTGTATGTGGTAACACCGCCAATGATGGCACTACCATTTAACACTACGATAAACAACAGAAAAGAACGAATAAAGCCGAAAGTCCATACCATCCTTTTCATGCGCCTTGCGAATCTTGCTTTCTATGCCGATTTTATTGCAAGTTACACACAATGCGTTTATGCGAGTGGTTTTTTGTTTTGATCAGCTGTTGTGGTAAACAACAAACAAGCGAACAAGAACATTTTTGGAAAAAATAGAAAATCAAATTGTAATTTTTAAAGAATTTATGACATTAATTTCAAATTTATGAGTTTATTTAAATTTATGAGTTTACATTTAAAATACGCTCATAACATAAAAGTACAGGTCAATTTAGAGGGAGAAAAAAATGCTATAAGTTTTGCGAGGCAAATGTGTTAGAAGCAACAGATATACAGAGTGAAAACTGGCAGATAAAGTAAAAAAATTAAATGTAAACAAACATTTATTTTGTGTTAAAAAGGGGAAAATTTGGAATATTTTTTAATTTCGTCAATGAAAAGTTTAAAGATTCTTAAATATTTAAATATTAATCGAAATGTTGGTGAATTTCGGTCACAATGAGTATAGTTTCTTGAGCAAGAGTTAATTAAGAAGCTAAATATAATAAGATCAAAATAAGACGTACTGCTCATAAAAAAATTTTCCTGCTGAAAGTTGCCAAAACTTTTTAATTTCTTGGAGGGAAAAATTAAAAATTGTTATTAGTTGTTTTTATTATTAATAGTTTTACACAAAAATTACATTGTATTGTGCTGTTAAGGCCTACGAAAATCCTCAAAAGAACACAAGACGAGTGTTTTCAGTAAATTTATCCTCCATTTTTCTTGTTTACAAATTAATAAATTCAAAATAGATGACACTCAGTACATAAAAACAATCATATACATACATATGTATAAACAATCATCATATACATATTTTGTTCATGAAAGAAATTTGTTAAAAAATTTATTTTAATGTATTTTCCTCTTAAATTAGTAATAAACTTTATTATGAAATATGTGTTTATTAATATTTTTATAATACAAATAAAGAAAAATGCGAAAATAGTAATGCACTATTTAAACATATTTGTAGAAACCATTCACAATAGTATATAATTTGGCATGCCAAGTTTAAAAAACTGCTGACATTTTCCAACACTGCATTATTCGCATAGAAAAGTATAAAGTAATCCTACTTTGTATGCGTCTATGCATATTATGCTTTTTCTTCTGTAACTTGTCACAATCAAATACACTGATTCTACTTTTTCGGTATACGCATGTTATGCAAAACGCATGGTATGGACTTTCGGCTTAAGAACGAAATGAACGAATAAGAAACGAGAACAAGAGCCAACTGAACTACGGAGCTAAAAGAACTCATTAGTTCAGTTGGCTCTTTTAGTTCAGTTGTATGAATAGTTCAATTGAACTAATTCGTTCGTGAACTACACAACTCTCGTTGAATAGTTCAATTGAACTATATAGTTCGTTCGTGAACTACACACATGAGAACGATAAACAAAATAAAAGAACGAAATGAACGAATAAGAAACGAGAACAAGAGCCAACTGAACTACGGAGCTAAAAGAACTTATTAGTTCAGTTGGCTCTTTTAGTTCAGTTGTATGAATAGTTCAATTGAACTAGTTCGTTCGCGAACTACCCAACTCTAGTTATTTTTATTTCTATGATAATTCTAACACAATAGATTAATTAGTGCATTAAGAATTTGTTAATGAATTAATTGGGGGCCCTGTTAGTGTAGTGGGTAGTGTGCTACACTATTAGCGTAAAGATCGTTTGTTCGATTACCACCAGAGAGTCTGGTCTGTGACACTACATCGAGCACATGGTCAAGTTACTCCGCTTGTATATAATTAGAATATAATTTGTACTTGTATTGTAATAAATAAATAAATAAATAAATAAATGAATTAATTATTAGACGTTGCCGGTAGTTCATTGGCTTATTAATCGAGAGCCTGTAGTGCAGATATTTTGAACGAAATATGAAAAAATATTTGCTTCGGCAACTTAATCTCAGCAGTTTTGTGGACAGGATAAACAAGATAGAAAAGGTCTCCATTGTTGCCCCCACAAAATGTTGGGAAAAATGGAATCTGGCGTCTTTCACTTTATACGGCTGTAGTCAGACCTGTCTTGTCCTACGAATGCCTTGTATGGAGGGAATCCCTATATAGGGGATCTAACTTGAATCTGTATTATTATTAGTGGTACCACAACTACGTTAGTTTAGAGGACGTGTACTTGTCAATTAAGACAAGTACAGTACCTGGAGGTCGAATTGACCCATTGCACAACGTCCTAGTTTCTCACACCACTTATGTTGTGTGTGTTAATTTTATACATGTTTGACGGGGACCTACAGTTTAAAGTCGACTCCGAACGACAGATTTTTTTGAGAAACTTTTTCATGGCAATTTTATTTACTCTCAGAGAGTTTTTGCCAGAAATCTGCTGAGAGGAAATCGCCGAAGAAATACTTTTTGTATTTTATTTTGCTATCTGGCCTGGGGTTCGAACCCTGACTTTTCGTCTAATAAGAAAACACACTACCTACTAGACCACGGTGACTTCAGGAATGTAAATAAAGGGTGTTTTTTATAGTGGTATAGAACTTTAAGTTGGCATTACTTTTCAAGATGGCGACCGATTTAACAGCTGTCAAGTGATTTATTCTCAGTTTGGTTTGGCAATTCATCATGAATAGACTCACGCCTGAACAACGCTTGCAAATAGTGCAATTTTATTTCGAAAATAATGGCTCTGTGCGGAAAACGTATCGCGCACTACGTCCATTTTATCGTCGACAAAATCGTCCATCAGAGCAGTTAATTCGATTAACCATGGAACGTTTTCGCACCACGTTTACTGTACTGTAGACGCTGTACGGTGCGTACAGAAGAAGCTATTGCTGCTGTAGAGCGTGCAAGATTTGAAGCCAAACGATCATCAATTAAGGCGTAGATTCGTCGAATAGGCCCAAAACGAGATTACCGTTGTTCCCGATTTTCATAAGCGAATTTTGTTTAGCGATGAAGCGCACTTCTGGTTGAATGGCTACGTCAACAAACAAAACTGCCGCATTTGGAGTGAAGGTAATCCTCAAGTGTATGTGGAAACACCGTTACATCCAGAAAAACTGACTGTTTGGTGCGCTTTATGGGCTTTATGGTCCGTTCTTTTTCAAAAACGATTGTGGCCAGAAACATGATGTCCAGGAGATGTGGTTTCAACAAGACAGCGCAACATGTCACACAGCTCGTGCCACAATAGATTTATTGAAAGACACGTTTGGTGACCGCCTAATTTCACGTTTTGGAATTGTGAATTGGCCGCCAAGATCTTGTGATTTAACACCGCTAGACTACTTTCTGTGGGGCTATGTAAAGTCATTGGTCTATGCGGTAAAGCCACAAACGCTTGACCATTTGGAAGACAACATTCGCCGTATTATTGCCGATATACGGCCACAAATGTTGGAAAAAGTCATCGAAAATTGAACGTCCAGATTGGACTACATCCGCGCTAGCCGTGGCGGTCATATGCCAGAAATCATATTTAAAATGTAATGCCACAAGATTATCCTTCGGATAAATAAAATTCATCGTTGTTTTATTGCAACTTAAAGTTCTATACCTCTATAAAAAAACACCCTTTACTTACCGGAATTACATTACGATTCGGTAATCGCTCTCATTGCTTTTCGTGTTCTAAAAACGAACGTACGTTCCGTGCACGTTTAGCTAACGGGGAGTTGAGTCTAAGAACTCTAAACCCATCAGCATCCTCAGCAATTCTGTGGCAAGCTAATATACGCATACATACATATATACATATACAATTGGTCATTACAACCCTCAGTCAGGATTAGGACATAGTTTCTCACATCACTTATGTTGTGTGTTATTTTTTGTGAAACATTTTCATGGCAATTTTATTTACTCTCTGAGAGTTTGTCAAAAATCTGCTGAGAGAGGAAGTCGTAGGTGAAATATTTTTTTATAAATTGTATTGTTGGAGATGTCCAACTTGGAGTTTGAACTGTGGTCTCTCGCCTAAAAAGCCAACGCACTACTTACTAGACTACAATGATTTTTCACACGAGTTGAATATTCTAAGCCTGGTTGGTTAAGGTATTTGTGATCTACCCTGTACTAATTGTAAACATCTCAATGCTGTTCTCACTTTACTGAACCTGTACCTTACGGCGATTTCTGAGTCACCATTTGTCGTCACTGTATTGCCTAGATACCAGAAACTATCTACATAAACCACTGGCTAGTGTTAACGTTATGAATTCTATTGGCTTTGGTTTTTCTGATATTTAGTTCAAGAGAGCTATCCTTTCACGTTATCTAGTTTAGTTTGCATGCCGAAAATCTCTTCCTCGTCCTAGGAGGTATAACTCAAGTCCTCGAGTTGGCGTGAGAGACTCCAAGTAATTTCCCTTCTCGCTGAACAGATATCATACATATGAATAGGTGAGGTGATAGAAAGCCATCCATGCTTTCTTTTTCTCATACTTTGTGTGAAATGTTTGACCGATATTGCCGCTGTAAAGAACTAAGTGTTCTGCTGTGATAATTCGAATTATTTTCTGGCGAATTTCGTTCCTTCACAATGTTTTCCGATTACCAGTTTCTCTGAATTTTATTTGGTGATTTACGAATTAATTTATTCATGTATTTCTGCATTTTTAAGCATTTTTTTATTGCTTTTTAATTCTTTTAATTAAATTTAATTTAATTTCAATGCTTTACTTTGATTTCATATTTTTGTTTACATTTTTATTTAGTTTTGTTTCATTTTATTCTTCATATTTATCTTCTTCGTTTTATATTAATTGTTAAAATAAATTTGTATTTCAAACACTTACTATCACTACTGACTATGGGACCACAACTAAGCCAATTGTGTAGTCTATTCGAAGGCACATTCAAAGCTAAACTTAAACTAGCTCTAGTACGCCAACGATTAAGTAGCCACACTGCAATAATAGTGAAAATCGTAATGATTATTAAAAACATTTTGAGAACTTAATTAGAACTGAACGATTTTGTCACATTAGACTCCAATTTATATAAAAATTTTATTGAATAAAGAATGTTCCCCTTGAGTTCTAATTCGAAGAAATACTATTTACTGCACATTCTACAAATAGAATCGTTCCCCTAATTTACAAACAAAGTTTAAAGTTTATTAGAATTTATGGCTTAAAATTTGTACGTATTTTTGTCATTTCGTTGTTGCAAAATATATTCAAATTATTTAATCACATGCATGTTATGAATTCGTGTATTGCCCTTATGACCTTAAAAACTGCTAATTATGTGTTAATTATTTAAGTTATTGCTATAAGTACAGCTGCCTGCCTCGTATAATATGACACAAATATGCATACACATACAGTGAGCGTCAAAAGAAACTGTACACAATGGATAAAATTCTAATAATCACCAAACTTCACTTTTACCACTTAAAGAGAGTGCCCGAAAAAATATCACAATATTTCGAAATTTTTTGTAAATTTCTTTTTTTGTTTGTTTTAATTTTAAAAACTGGCAATGAAACAATTAAAATAACGGTAATTTATTAATGTATATTTTTTTCAATGTACAGTTTCTTTTGTCACTCACTGTATGTGTATGCATGTGCTCTAATGGCTAAGTTACATAGAATTCTACTTAAACTAAAATTGCCATGAAAAATTTTCTCAAAAATCTGTCGTTAAACTGCACGCCCCGCCACTCATGTATAAAATTAACACACACAACATAAGTTGTGTGGGAAATTAGGTGCTAATCCTGACTAAAGGGTTGTAATTTTATAACTTTTGCCTGTTGTTGAATGCTATAGTGGTCCATTGGTCCATGACAGATAATTTGACAGATATAGCTTCAACACGATGGCTATTATCAACTGCCGAAAACTCGAAAGTCCCTGTTGGATGATAAAAATAAGTCACTAGTAGTCTAGTAGGTAGTGTATTGGCTTATTAGACATGAGACCTTTTCTAGGCATGAAAATCCAGTGTGATGTTCGCTGGAACCAGCACATTTTTCAAATGTCGAAAGAAGTAATCTTAGGACAGTGCAAGAAATATTTCACTTTATCTGCTCTTCTTACTATCCAACTATATATGACCGAGAATAGAATACAACTCTCAAGTGCGGGTATGCATTGCAGACATTACGGTGGTATGCATTACAGACAGAATTCGTTCTTTAGCCGCACATATCTGTATGTGGAACTCCCTACCTGCAGAGATCTTTCCTGCCACTTATAATAAAATGGTATTAAAATCTAATGTCCACAAACACTACTCCTTCTTTTATTCTTCTCATAAGCTATATTCGTAATTCTAACACAATGCTCCGTATGAGTAGGGACCATCCCCTGAGCGTTTGTCGCATTGCATATGAAAGCGATCAGTTTAATGCTGTTTTTCATACCACACTACATACATACATAGTTTGTTAGTTTGATGGTCTTTACAAGCCTATAGTCAAGACTGCGGCCTAGTTTCACACACCACTTATGTTGTGTGTGTTAATTTTATACATGAGTGGCGGGATCTACAGTTTAAAGTCAACTCCGGAGGACAGATTTTGTTGGGAATGTATCTGAGCCGGGTGCTGAACCACAGGCTCTCATTTAATTAGTCAACACTCTACCTACTACCACTTACCAGATACTTTAAAACGTATCATAATTATGCAGATGATTAAACACACAATAATTGATTTATAAGTACAAGTTGCAATGAGTATGAGTACAACGTTGACATCAAACTCATAACAGTCGAACTATGTTTGATTCATACTTATAAATGATTCGAGTGATTCGAATCATTCGTCAAAATTTACAGTCTTAGTTGTTGTTGCATTTACAAAGAAAGAAGAAAGACACATAAACAAAAAAGATAAAGACAGCAAGCAGAGCAAACACACAACCTTCAAGTGCGTATTGTAGTGTTCGTGCGCGAATCATACTTATTTTGTGATTCGTGAAATTATAAGTATGACTCGAATCTACACATCGTTTTGAATACTCATTGCTGACCTCTGATACATACATACATATGTACATTTATTAATGTATATTTTTTTTGATGTACACTTTCTTTTGACGCTCACTGTATATGTTTATATATGCCCTAATGGAGACATTCAAAATAAGGCTAGCATAAGGCCAAGTCACATAGAATCCCACTTAAAATAAAATTGCCATGAAAAAGTTTCTCAAGAATCTGTTTTTCGGAATCGACATTAAACAGTAGACTTAAGTAGCGCCTGTCTTTCTCACAGACCACTTCTGTTTGTGGTCGATTTGCCTTTGGATCGCACTCTGCATTACAGACAGAATTCTGTCTTTTACCAGACTGTCTTGTCTGTATGTAGAACTCCCTACCTGCAGAGGTCTTTCGTGCCACTTGTAATATAAAAAGCCAAGTCACGTGAGAGTCACCGATGACCCCCATGGGCATTCAACGTGTTAATATAATGCTTTAAATTAAGAATACGTTAAACTAGATAACATTTTGTATTTTATTTTGATTTATTTCAATAACAATCAATGAAAAATTTAGAACTTAGTGTGGATCATTACTCGATCATCATGCTTATTCCCCATAGTAAGTGGTCCTTAGTAAGGTTAAGAACCTATAGGACATGCTTATAACCTAAAAGACAAAAGATATTCGATATGAACTTATATTTAATATGACCTTTTAACAGTTATTATACGCACCTTCATATACGACTCAAAGGAGACGGCAGAAAATGTTGGTGGCGTTATCGAACACGGCTTTTGACTGCGATGGATCATTAAAACCAACATTTTCTTATAACGCAAGCTGGCATTTAACCAATCATGATTATAGACAGCGTCACCAATTTTAACACTCTATTTATATGAGAAGTTAAAATGCGAGCATAGCTTAGCTGTTCAGTCAGTATACTTACCACTGTCATTAGCTCATCACCATAATAGCAAACAATGAATACTTGCAACATGGAGGCCAATAAAAAGATGCAATACATGATAATGACTTCCAAACTGGAAGTGGTCACTTGGAAACCAATGAAACAGATGGTCAATGAAGCCGTCATAAAGTTGAGCAACAATGAGAAACTAAAAATTGTATTCACATGATCGCTAAGTCTGTGGATTAAAGGGAAAATATTTCAAATTTAGAAACGAATTTAATTTTTATTGGATAAGTATGTCCATAATCATTTCAATAATTTTTTATTGATTTAAACTTTAAATTATCACACACAACATAAGTGACAAGCTAGGTTGTAATCCTGACTAAAGGGTTTGTAATGATCAATAGAGGGCCAGATTTGTCTGACCCCTTTTTTTTCTTTACTTTTCTTCCTTCCATCAATTAGGTATAAAAGTGCCAGTGACATGGCAATGAAAGGTACTTCATCGCAATCGAATTAGTTTGTTTAATTTCGTGACGTTTAGCAAGCTATCAAATTCACAAACCCGATGTGAGTCAAAAGTTTGTCCCTGCAAAACCTTTTGCTATGATTAACTATCAAAATAAAGTATTACACTTGGGCTCTTCGATATAAGTTTCCTGCTTAGTTCCATGGCCTAAGCAACCCCTTTAATATCCGCCTGATAAACATTGTATTCCGCTGGAAGACTCTATGATTTCCTGACATTGCCTAACCATTTTATGACTTTATCCAATTCTAACCAGGGTTCCCTATCAGATATTAATAACGATCGGTTTATTACGGAAAAAAACTTTTGTGGCCGTGTTGCAGGGTTACAGGAATGAACGCTCGCCAGTTGAGTTCTTTCAGCAACATCGAGAACCGCTAGAAGCTGAAAAGCGCTATAGAAACTCCGAATCCGAAATCACACAATCTTCTGTCACAATTTGGCTTTTGTTGTCACAAGTAGTCACTGTAGGCCACGGTTTAAGCCTCTGGTCAGAAATCTCCTACAAAACGAAAAATTAAAAATACTTCTTCGACGACTTCCTCTCCGTAGGCCACGGTTTAAACCTCTGATCAGAAATCTCCTACAAAACGAAAAATGAAAAATACTTCTTCGGCAACATCCTCTCAGCAGATTTCTGGCAACAACTCGGAGAGTAAAATAAAATTGCCATGAAAAGTTTCTTAAAAATCTGTCGTTCGGAATCGACTTTAAACTGTAGGCCCCGCCGCTCATGTATGAAATGAACGCACACAACATTAGTTGTGTGAAAAACTAGGGCATTATCCTGACTGAAAGTTTGTAATGGCCAACTATGTATGTGTGTCACAAGTGAGAAGACTTATGGTTCCCGAAATGACGGACGCCTCCCCGCACTTTATTTACAACCATGAACAAAGGAGATGTATGGGACCTGAAGTAGCAGTAATCTAGTAGGTTAGGTTAGGTTAGGTTAGAGGACGTGTACTTGTCAATTAAGACAAGTGCAGTGGCCGGAGTTCGAATTGACCCATTGTACAACGTCCTAGTTTCTCATACTACTTATGTTGTGTGTGTTAATTTTATACATGAGTGGTGGGACCTACAGTCTAAAGTCGATTCCGGACGACAGATATTTGAGAAACTTTTTCATGGCAATTTTTATTTACTCCACGAGTTTTTGCCAGAAATCTGCTGAGAAAAAGTCGCCGAAGAAATATTTTTTGTATTTTGTCTTGATGTTTGGCCTGGGCTTCGAACCCTGGCTTTACGTCTAATAAGCCAGCACACTACCTACTAGACTACGACGACTTCAATCTAGTAGGTAGTGTGTTGGCTTATTAGACGTGAGGCCATAAAAAAATATTTCTTTGGCAACTTCCTGTCGGCAGATTTCTGGCAAAAACTCGGAGAGTAAAAAAAAATTGCCATGAAAAGTTTCTCAAAAATCTGTCGTTCGGAGTCGACTTTTAAACTGTTTGGTGATGTGAGAAGCTAGGGTTGTAGTGACCAATTATTTCATACTCACTCCAGACAATTGATATGTTGTTTGATGATTCGACTGAGAAACTGTAAATCTTCCTTTTCATGCCTTTTATCTGCTACATACTGCTCCAGTTCACTGGCCATATAATTGAAATGCATGCACAGTTGTGTTATTGAAGTTACCAGCAACAGATCGGCTGATAAAAATGCCACACCTGCTAAATAGGCACCATGAACTTGACCCAAATAGGTTAACCAGTACACCCACACGTTGGCCGTAGCCTCGTATGGATACCAAATTAAAAAACCAAATCTACGTTCAAATTTCTCAGCTCCCAGGAAATAATACCCGACAAACGATTTACATGCCGGATAAAAACTGAATGTCGAGGTATACGCCAAGCACAACATGGAGAAGATGATCATAACGCGTCGCATGGTGCGTTCATAAGAATGCAATTGAATACGCGCCTGCTTTTCAGTTGTATTGGGAAAAAGGCTCTCCATTTTATCGAAATGTTGTTGTACGATTTTACGATTCTGCTCCAAAGCGATTTGTTTAAAATCCGCCACCAAAGAGAAACCAATACAGGGTGCCACCGCAATGGCAGCCAATACCGTGTCCTTATGCTGAATGGCAATTGTGAAAAAGATTATTTCGCCCATAACCAAAAGATTAAAATTGATAAAGCCCGCATAGAGTAGGCATTTGAAGAGCATACGCAAACGATAATTTGAAGAGCGATAATCGAAAATGTCTTCACCAATCGTTTTATAGAAAACCACGGGCACTTTCATAAAGTCCTCAAACAAGCGCAAATGCTTCTCCATATCCGATGTCAACTTTAACTTTCCGTAAGAAATTTGAAAATAAACTTAATTTCGTAAGGAATCTTTGCATTGCTTTTATATCATTGCAGGGTTGTTGGTATCGTCCATTGTATTGTAGAATGCTGGTGGTAAGAATTCCCTCAGTTGCCATAAAAAGTTTTGTAACACCTTAAATTTTAAATGAAAACTAACGGTAATTTAATTATGGATTAAAGTTTTTTTTTATTTTCTCCTCTCCTGTTTTCTGGTCAATAGCAATTAACACGTTAAATGGCCATTAGGGTGGTACTTGTTTGCAATGTGAGGCTTCTTACATGCTATGAGCAGTGCTCATATTGAGTCACTTTTATATTTACTTCGCTGTAATAAATTCCTTGGGAATTGTACTTTTAAAATCAAAACCTTCATTGTCTCAAGAAAAACCCTAAATTAAGAGTTCCTCAGTATGTGGGCTCTTTCATCAGTAATGACGTCATGTGTCACTGTACCCAAAAATTTAAACAGCCGTACAAAATTTGGTGTATTTTTCCCCGTTATCCATCTGTGTTAGCTTGTCCTTAAGTATGCTACGCTTCACTTATTTATCAACAGAACTGTAGTTAACATGGAGTCTAAATTTTTCTATTCTGGCCCCTGTATCATTCGTTTTTGGAAATCATTTCTTTCCCCCACATTTTATCAGATATCCAATACTTGCTTTCGAGACTCTTGTATCCAAACTAATTCAATGCAACATAGCAAACTAGATCTCTCTTACATTTTCGAATTTGCCTAGAAGAGTTTGATTGATTTCTGCCGAGTTTTTTAACGCCTGAGAGTTGGCGGTTTCTAGAAATGGATCGTATAACTTCTGGGCATAAGTTTTCCTGTGAACAGTCTCACATGTAAGAGAGAGCTGCGCCATATTCTGCTAGTATTTCGAACAATGATCAGATGATAGTTACCCGAGATCACGTAGAGGACTTCTCAGCGTGCATTGGTATAACAGGGGCTATGAGAATCTGTCCTACAGCGGCGTAAGTCCATAGCATATGGTAGCGAAGACCAAACCTATGGAGCCTATAGTAAGATTAATGAGAGAGAGACACAAGTCTAATATGATATTCATTTGGGGATTTCAGGACCTATGGAATCGAATAAATGACAGTCGTCTGAACAAAACCAGTGAAGTCACCGTAGTCTAGTAGGTAGTGTGTGAGGCTATTATTAGACGTAAAGCCAGGGTTCGAGCCCCAGGCCAGACATCAAGGCAAAATACAAAAAGTATTTCTTCGGCGACTTCCTCTCAGCAGATTTCTGGCAAAAACTCTGAGAGTAAATAAAAATTGCAATGAAAAAGTTTTTCAAAAATCTGTCGTTCGGAGTCGACTTAAAACTGTAGGTCCCACCACTCATGTATAAAATTAACACACACAACATAAGTGATGTGAGAAACTAGGACGTTGTACAATGGGTCAATTGACAAGTACAAGTCCTCTAGCCTAACCTCACGTAGTAGTGGTACCACTAATAATAATACAGGCAGACCTTTGTACCCGTCGAATCAGATTCAAGTTAGTTGCCCTATCTAGGGATTCCCACCATACAAGGTATTCGTAGGACAAGATAGAGTCTGATTACAGCCGTATAAATACAGTGAAAGACGTCAGATTCCATTTTTCCCAACATTTTGTGGGGGCAACAATGGAGACCTTTTCTATCTTGTTTATCCTGTCCACAAAACTGCTGAGATTAAGTTGCCGAAGGAAATATTTTTTCATATTTCGTTAAAGATATCTGAACTACAGGCTCTCGATTAATAAGCCAATGCACTACCGGCAACGTCTAATAATTAATTCATTAACAAATTCTTAATGCACTAATTAATCTATTGTGTTAGAATTATCATAAGAATAAAAAAACATCGCATATTTAATTCCAATTAATTGCAAAATAATTGTCATGGAATGCTTATTTATTTGCCATTTAATTTTACAAATTTATTCTAATTTTTCATTCAAATGGATTGCATTAATAAGTTATGAGCTGTTTGACTTAAATGTTAACACCAACCCTAGGCATGTAAACAAATCTGAGCACTTAATTAACTTTGGACTTTTCCCCAAGAATTTTTATAAATTCCCGGAATTCTCTGAGAGTAAATAAAAAAAAACTTTTAAAAATCTTTCGTTCGAAATTAAACTGTTGGCCCTGCCCCTCTTGTATAAAAATAACTGACACAACATAAGTGGTGTGAGAAGCTACGTCATAATCTTGACTGAAGTGTTGTAATGACCAATTCTGTTATGTATGATCGCCGTGATGAGAAGAACGACTTACTGCTTATCAAGTAATAGGCAGGCAGGGAGCTACAGTATTCTGAAGGAATAAATTCAGATCGTACAAATTGGTGAAGATTTTCGAACCCGAACAATGAGCTGTATGGCGGGTTGTGTGAAAGAGTAAAGGAAATGAGCAGAAAGGAGAGGTCAAAAGAATTTACGACAATCCAAACTTTGTAGGGTAATTACAAGTAAACGTTATTTAAGTTACGCATCGGACCATCGAGAAGCATACTGAGGGATTAACTAAATTTTCCCGGTCGTCATAGACATTTAAAAATCTTGTTTTAGAATACGTATGGATGCAAGATCAATATGTAGACATGTATGTAAGGCGTGTTCGGAATTATCCGAACAGCATCCCAAATTTTACCAAGACAATAGGTGCTGGAGGCAGTATATGCCATAGGTAGAGGAGATTCCCAATATTGGCTGAGGACTGTATAATAAATTGTCCGTTTGTGGTAATACACTAGCTCTGTGCTAAATGAGTACATACAGTTTTTTGACTTCCATTATGCTACAAAAATCAATCGATGGCAATTTTATTTACTCTCAGAGAGTTTTTGCAAGAGACCTTCTGAGAGAATGGAATTCGTTGAAGAAATAGTTTATCATATTTCGTTTTGTTTGATCTGGGGTTTGGATCCGTGGCCTTAAGTCTAAACACAATGGCAACACTATCTTACTCGTTCGTTGAGTGTACTTACTTTTCAGTGTTTTCTAATCGAGATTAATTATCCTTAATCCAAGCACAAACCACACACAGTCGGTAATGCAGTTTATATTGTAACCATTCATGTCGGTGAATACCTCCGCTAACAGAGATGAATATTGCTTATTCTAGACATGCACCATCCAAAACCAGGATGTACATTACATGTATATATGGTAATACAGTATCATTTCGAATAACGGTACTTTGGTAGTTTCTATTTTATTCATCACACCCGATAAATTCACCACATTTTGTAAAAACTCACCACACTAAAACTCACCACAACAACAAAATTCACCAAACTTAAAAAAATTTAGTTTTATTTATAATTCCCGTCCGTCAGTCCCAAACTCCAGCAGCAACAACACTCTTTTCTTCTTCCCAGCCCCGTAAACAAACAACAATCAAATCCACACACATTTCTTTCTTAAACACATAAACACACACACACACGCCACATAAATTCCCATTATTTGTATTTTCGTTTTGGTGTCTGACCCTGGGGTTGAACCATGGTCTTTTGTGCGTCGTCTAACAAGCTACTTACTAACTACCTATTAGACAGACAGACCATTAATGTTCATTAAATAAACAGGGCCGCTTAATTTTTACTTATCGGAAACTGAAAAAGAATGTGCGAAATGGAAGAAAAGCGTCGTTTATTTTTTTGAACGAACAAAAGCGAATTTTTCACAGTGTTGCCAGGAAGAAACTTTATAGCTTTGCCGTTGAACATGTTGCTAAATGCATTAATAATTCTTGAAAAGCGCAAGACATAAAAGAAATAATTTTGTGATTTCTTACTTAGGCCGAATTAGTGTTGTTTTTCTAATCCAGAAACACCCTGTGTTGATATTGCATAAACACTGTTCTGCCGACAATCATTATTTGCACATGCCAAACATGCAACAGCTGACTGATTACCTATGCATACACACCACCACAAAACAATAAAACCAACCATCATGACAGGCAAAAGAAACAAAAAAAGTGTCAGTGAAGAAGACAAAAAAACTTTAAGAACCGCACAAGAGTTGTGTTTTGACAACAGATAGAAAATTCTTTAAAATTCCGCGCACAGAAAACAAAAAGAAGAATTCTGTCTGAAAAGTTCTAAAAATAATTTTCAATCGGAGCATTAAAAACTTCTCCTTAATAAAGAAATTATGGATTCGGCCGCTAAAAAATCATTTGAATTGCAGGCTAATGTCAGGCAAAATGCTGAAGAAATTAAAAATGCCTTCAACGATTTGTACAATTGGCAAAAGGATATCAAGGATAAGGAGAAGGACATGTTAAGCCAACCGGAACATAAATTAAAGGAAGCCATGACGGTAAGTAGGGAACAATTGCAGCAATTAAACAAAAATGTTTGTAATTATCAATTAATTTCATATTAATTTTTCCTGTTCCAGTCCCTGCCCGTACGCAGTCACACTAAACAACAGGAATCCAAACAACAGACTGCCAATAACGATGCCAACGTTAAAGAGGATCTAACAAATGGCTTTGCTAAGGCGTCACCCGGCACATCGCCAACAACAGAAAAACATGACACACCATATGATCCCCTAGAACTGAAACGTAAAGAAGCCAATGAAATCAAAGATCGTGGCAATAAGCATGTAAAACTTGGTGAATATCAATTGGGCATTGAGGAATATACTCAAGCCATACAACTGTATCCAGATGATCCTATATATTATAGTAATCGATCGTTGTGTTACTTAAAATTGGAAAGGTAAGAAAGAAATTCTTTATAAAATGGAAGAAAACAGTATTGAAAATCATTAACAAAACATTTAGCATAATAACGGGTTTTAAAACTTGAGGGAAAAAAATAGAAAATGTGCGGAAATGATTGTAATATTTAAATGACTGTTTGCCAGTTCATTTTAATGATCATTTCATGCCATTTTTCCAGCATTTATTCAGCCTTCATTGGCTGAAATTATTTCCGGCTTGTCTCTGAACGCAAGAGACTTCTCGCATCATCAAAAAAAAAAAAAAAATATGTAAAGGACAGTGTGATCAAACCGCGTAATCTAGGCGGCGTATTGGGCTCATTATATTGGTCGTCTTTTGACATGTGGTTGTTTCAACAGCTGCCATACTGTTGATCGATCCTTCCTAATGTCATGACGTATAAATATAAGAATTTAAATCACTGGTGCCTACGTACTAAACTCACCCCCTATATCCTTAACGTATTACTTGGCAGAGGGCTGGTTATCTTTAAAGCTTTCTCACATTAAATTAAATTTTGCCTTTGTACCTCCAACCTTCTGAAGAGGGAAAATGAAAATCAATCCACCAACCGGTGTGTGTGTGTCATTATTTGGTAGTGAGCTTAACGACAGACCTGTCGTATGTACATATATTACGACAACGGAGAATATGATTCATGTAATGAGGGCGCTGTAGGCACAACGATTTAGAGCTCGAGGTGTTAACCAGATCTCAGTTCATTCAAGGTGGATCTTGTCTGCTGCAATATCATTCAAATGTCCGTTTAAAAACCCTATTATAACCGTAGACATTGATCACATACAACATAGTTTGTAAACATGCGAAAGGGATGTTCGATCAGTAATGGATAGCAATCATATCCCTGATGTCATCGCGTGGATCGTCGGTTATCAGCTCATGATTGGGCTGATGGGTTCAGTTTGTAGTATGTTGTATGTTGTCTGACCCGGCGTATTTTGCTTTCCTCATGGAGATGACCATAGCTAGTGATTTTCACAAATCCAGTAGCGATTCTAACAGCATTGTTCTGTGCAGTTTAAAGTTAATTCTATGTGATATCACTTAGAAAAGCTGCCCTTACGCATTGCATTGTAGGTGGTCATTATGATCTTCTATGTCATACCCCACCTGCAACCGGTGCGCGAGAACTTTATTACAACCCTACCATCCTTTTGATATGAGTTCGAATGTGTTGAAAAATACAAAGTCTGTCGAAGACAATGCCTAAAATTATCGGTTAACGAACCATAATATACGATAGCTATCAAACGAGATGTTCAATTTAATTTTTGCCCTCTTTTTCTATGAGGTCGACTTTGAAGAAGATAGTTGTGGTCTTCGTCCCTTCAGGAATTCTAATATAGTGGCCAGGATTTATATGATCTTGGAAATTGCATCCCTGACCTATACACCCGATTAATATGGAGAGCAATCGGGACAGAAGTTCTACAGGGTATATTTTAAAAGACCGGTAGTCTGCCCTCCGAGGCACACCCACTCTGATCCTGCAATATTTCGATTTTTGGTTTCTGGACTCCACAAATGCTCTTTTATCGCTCAAAAAGTTGGCGGCTCTGAGTCTAATATCATTTGGAAGCGTAGAGCTAAGGATAGCATGACTTGTTACAGTCATATCATGAGCAAAAATGTTTATGATAAGTCAGTCCGACTAATTATTTCAATTTCTTTTATGAACAGATACGACGAATGCATTGATGATTGTGATCGTGCTATTGAAATCGATAGTTTGGCAGTAAAGGCCTATTACAGGCGTATGATGGCCAATGAATCGTTAGGCAATAATATGGATGCTCTCAAGGATTGTACGACAGTGTTAATGATTGAACCGAAAAACAGTGAGGCCAAACGTAGCCTTGAACGCATCAATGAACGTTTGCGGAAACAAAGTACGAGTGGTCCAAATTTCAGTTCATTGCGTGCAAACTTGATTGATATTCTGCCGGTAGATAAACCGGCCTATAAACGTTCCACGAAGCCATTGAGACGCATATCCATAGCGGATGTTGTTGGACCTAAGGATAGTAAAAATCATGAAAATTTAAAAATATCGGATGAAGATATCGATAAACTCTTCAATAGTAATTGTGGTCATTTCGAAGAAATAAAAACACCCGGCGCTGCAACAAAACTAAACGTTGAAAAGGAAACAACAAATGTAGCCAAAGAAGATAAATCATTGGAAAATAAATGTAATAAAGAAGTACTTAAGCAAAGTGATGGAAATAAACCCGCCACTACAGGGCAATTAAGTGATTTACAAGATACAAATAAAATATCTGCCACTACAACTGATATAAAAGAGGTAAAGTGTTGTATGAAATCCTATTTGCTTTTAGAAATTGAAAATTTTATTATTTTAAAATACTTTAGCGTCCCTTACCGCCAACACCCAACTCAACGGCACAATTCTATTCAAATTGGAAGGAATTAACAGCCGATCAGAAATATCAATATTTAAAGGTAAGGGAATATCAATAAGCTTTCTAACTCGTTAATATTTGAATGCCATTTTTTGGGCTATTTTTCTTACATTTTCACAGAGTATACCCCTCACACAGCTGGTCAAAATTTTGGGAGCTGGTTTCGATTCTGATACCTTAAGCGATGTCATACGTACTCTGCATGACTACTATTTATCAAATAAAGATTCTGCCACCGCAGAAACACTTCTTGAAGTCAGCAAAAATAAACAAATTTCAATATTATCTCTGCTAATGTCGAATGAGGAACGTAAATGTAAGTATGAGTATAATTTGTAGCAATAGTGTGGAGATTTATTTGTGTTTTTCTCTTTCAGCTCTTTCGGAAATTATTAATTCTCTCAAGGAAAATAATTCTTTAGAAACAGCCGCAGCTGAACAGATAATGAAAAATTTCAATTTAAATTAATTTCTCGTACGTTTCACATCTTTTTTTGTCTGTAAGTTTTGTTTAAATTTTATTCAAGTAGTTTGAAAACAAAAACACACATATTTTGTAGTTTTAAATTTAGAATTGTACAATAGAAGTAAATAAATTGTGTAAAATTATTGTAAACATTTAGAAATTGGTTTGTGAATAGATAAAGAAACGTAAGAAGCGTTTACTGCATCTCAAAGTTACCTCATAATCTTCTCAACCACCTTAAGAAATTTAAAAAAAAAATTTCCATAAAATCTTAACAAGCTGCTACCCTAATACGAGGTCCTATTTACAGACCCCAATTAATTACATTGTATCGATGGGGCTTTAACAAATGGATAAAGAAAACATCACTTTTCTTTATTAATTTGGATCACACATATTCGATTAGCAATTCTGATTCAAAAATATCAATAATGGAAAGAAAGTACACGAGTTGGATTGATGTATTCACTATTTCGTCTACCCAGTGCTAAATAAAACAAAACACACGGGAAAAACGTCATCACAGATGACTGAAAGGTGAAAGAATCGGCGCAATTATTGGGTTCATTGTATACATATACACTCATACATAATTAGCCATTACAACCCTGCAGTCAAGCTTACGACTTAGCCTCTCAACACACTTCTGTTGTCTGGACGTTAATTTTATCCATAAGCGGCGGGACCTACAGCTTAAAGTCGACTCTAAACGACAGATTCTTGAGAAACTTTTCCATGGCAATTTTAATTACTCTCAGATTTTTTGCCAGAAATCTGCTGAGAAAGTCGCCGAAGAAATATTTTTTCATATTTAATTTTGTTGGAGATGGCTAAGTTGGGGTTGCAACTGTGGCCGCACGTCTAATAAGCCAACACACTACTACTACTAGACTACAGCGACTTCACTACGGGTTCATTGTATATGTTCATTACAAACTTCTTCCATTTTATCTTATCTAAAGCGAGATATTTAGTCTTTCCCCGTGTCTAACCTGTTTCCAGTGCTTCTGTATCTACCAGTCGTCTCTAATATTACCCAGTCTGCCTCTTCTACGGTTATTCTGTGGACTCCAGTCCAGAGCTGAACATACAATTTCACATTCATTTCGACTTCCTTAAGGTTTACCCAAACCACATCCATTTGCGGCGCTGGATTTCCAATGATAACAGCTACGGCTGCATTAACCTGCTTGCAAGCTTGGCTCATTGTGCTAATACGTGAAAAAGCGCTTCCGACAACGGCAAAGCAAAATTCTCAGAAGCTGCAAGCGGCGTATATATAAGGGAAATCATTAATTAAAGCTTAATTGCAAGAAATGTTGTTAAGGCATTCATCTTCTGTTCGTAGACTTCAAAGAACCTTTGACAGTCGACAGGAACACCAAATCACTAAACTTCCTCCATCTCCAAAACCTTTTAAAGTCACCTGTGTTATATTAGTAAATACAACTGATAGGCTTGTAATCCCACAAAAGAAAACTGACGGCTTTCTTATAAAGTATTGAATGAAAGAAGAACACTCCAAGATATGAAATGATGGTTTATCACTACGCAATTAAAGACTATGTAAGATCGTGCAGCTTAAAGAGCAAATCAGTTCTGATAATAGGCTTTAGGGATGGCATAACAAACGTGCTAACGAATTATATGTATTATAAATGAAGGAGTAACGAAATACATTAAAATTTCAACGATCCAAAACAGATGTACAATATAGAGTATGCGTGTCGGAGAGCATAAGTTCGAAGGTGATTTGAGGTTTGTTTCTTTCTGTCTTAGAGAATGACAACAGCATTCAAGATGGTATTTGCGAGCGACTAATCGGAGCGTAACAGAAATCTTCCAAAATCCAAAATGATTCCTCAAGACTTGCAGGATAAGTATATATTTTAAAGTATTTTGACAAATCAAATTCCATATACATATGAGTGTGAGACATCAACAATGGCATCATTGATAAATTTATAAAGGCTCAGTGGATCTGACACACATGGATAACAGCAGATTGCAGAAGGCAATGTTTATTTATGAAACCTTATTGAAGAGGAAGGCTTGCGCAGAAAAAGTTCTCTGAATTATAGGTATGCGCGAGCTAATACTAGATGCGAAGTTAACGGAAATCCTCTGCTAGGCTAACTCACTAAGACCAATGAAGTAATTGCGGCCAAAAATTTTAAGTCTTTGTTTCTGCACGCCAGGGAAGAGACGTTGAACATACCCCACTCTGACAATCTATATTACTACAATCCATGCAAAAAGAAGGAATGATCTTGTCAACTACAATTGTTCTGGCTTCGTTAAAAACATACAGATTTTCATTTTAAAATGGGCCAAAAGCCTTTGGCGCTCGAATTTCATCATACGTGTCTATGGATCAGTACAGATTATACGTTTTAGTTTAACGCTTAATACGTGATTCTTTCCAATTAAGTTTAAGGCTCGAAAAGTATTTCTTTCTTCTCTTTCCAACCTGAGCCAATAGGAGCCCAGAAATTCTGTAATCTCCACTGTTCCGGACCAGCTACACTGCCTTGTAGATGGGAGACACTTCAGCCTGGAATATACGTCAATAAGTCGCGTAATTACTCATACTCTAGAAGATGCTCATCCTTCCTGTGCTTCTATGGCGCAGAGGCATGGACACTATTAAGCACTGATGCACCGGCCTTGAGAGTATTCGAGAGAAAAGTCCTACGTAAGATCTTCGGTCCGGTGCTAGTTTTCCGCATTCAATTAAACAATGAGCTGTATGAGATCCTCAACGATGGGGACGTTGTGCAGGTTGTGTTGGCTCGACCATGTCGGTCGAATGGATGAGTATGCTCCGGCAAGAGTATTTGATGCGGATTTGCGGAAGTCGGCGAAGAGAACGACCTTGTTTGCATTGGAAGACCAAATCGAGGAAGCCCTGTTTTCGATTGGTGTGACCAAAACTAGCAAAGGCGCACAAGAAGCAGAGGCGCTTGGAAGGAATTGCTAAAGCAGACCGAAATCCGATAATCGGATTTGTTAATGGTCAATTAAATAAATAAGTAAAAGCAATTCTGAAATGTCTTAAAGTGTCAAAAACATGTTGGAGTATGATTCTACGTTAGAATATCCTACTGTCTTTGTCGATCGTCTAAAATTCTTCGTCGATAATAAAAGTGGGCAGATGGTAGATTAATCCACTCCACATATCGTTACTTGATGTAAGTAAATGTATAAAAAATATTTATTTTTAAAGTCCTCCAACTCGAATTTATTTAAAAATAAATTTAAACACACATAAAAAGGATGTATTTTTAGCAACGAAAATAAATTGCACACCCTCTACTTATAATACACACTGTATTTTGCCAGTTAACCTATACACACGTGGACTTACAGACACACACACACACAGTGCTTGTGATTGATTATGTTTTTAAAATTTAAATGTACGACTAAGCTTATCTTACCAATTCAATATTGAAGAGGCAAAGACAGACAGAGAGAGAGTGAGAGTGAGAGAGAGTTAATTTAAATAAATTCACATATTATAAGAGATTATCTAAATTCACAAATACATGCACATACCCATGAGAGTATTTTAAGAGTGTAAATAAAAAAAAGAAAAACAATGACTGACCACCACTTGCCACTTAAACAAGTGGGAGGTGGAGGCTTTAAACTGTAATGTTGAAACACATGTAGTAGTAGTTCTAGTAACAGTAGTGTTATTGTTGTTTATACTCGTATAGTATTTGGTCAAGTAGTTGTTTGTTGTTATTATTGTTTTTGTTTTTATATTTTTTGCTACATATGTATGTATGTATTTAAGTATTATCATTTGAAATTCTTTTCGTACATGAATAACAATTAGAGATTTGCGTAAAACCCCAATAATTGAGAAAATAAAAACAGAGAGAGAGAGAGCAAGAGAAAGAACACAAAGAACTGAGAAGTTTATTGCAATAGAAGAGATTTATGTCAATAATTTAAATAAATATTATCAAACTCGAAGAAAGTATTTCTTAGTCCAAGCGGCTAAACAATACCCTAGGCACAAAATAAATAAAAGTTTTGTGAATTAAAAAAAAATATTTTTTGAAGTGTTCATATGTAAATTGGTAAAGAGGATAGAAAATTATACACACATACATACATACATACATATAAAACAAGTACGAACTGTAGATCGTACGTAGTATACAAAAGTGGGGGCAGTGTGTAAAACAAGTGCTTTTGATGTTTGTTGTTTCTTATTCTCTGTGATATTTTTTTTGGTCAAAGCGGTCTGCTATCGAGCAACAAAAAAATAACCAGATTGCAGCAAAAACAACAATTATTTTCTACAATGAAGTAAAGGTATGAAAACTTTTTACGTTTTATTTTTGGAAATATTTTTTCCAAGCAAGATGTCGGGTTGCCACCGTCTAGAGATAGGGGTTAAATGAGGTCTGCAGAGTTAAAACAAAAAAAAAAAACAAGAAAATATTTCTGTCATTAACCCCCTACCAACAGTAAAGCTTGTTATTCCACCAATCATTGAATTTTATTATCAAAAGTCGTGATGTGTGAGCAATATGCAAAAAAACATCTTCAGCAGCGATGCTAGTGTCTGGCTAATAGGTTGATTAGAAATTTGTTAGGTTCAATGACTTCTTGATGCGGCTTAAGGGCTGGCGGTATAAGTCCGTATTGCTTCAAGAACGTGTCCAAAATAGGTTGCACTGGACTTTTTTCAACAAGACCCTATCACATTTAATGATCAATTACTCTTATGCGGCCCTTACATGCTGTGATTTGCGGTACAGCTTTATTATTTTGTATAAACAATTATTATGTTGAATGGCTGGTTGGTTGAAGATTAAAAAATTTTAATTTTCACTTAACTGACGACCAATACGATGCTACAATAACAATTTATAAGTAAACCTGGTTGAAAGATCGAAACACGTGAAGACGACGATCAACCATTGATTCAACATATTGTACAACCCATCGCAACATATGGGGGTTACACTACGTTTTGATACAATCCGCCAAAATAATTCAATTTGATTCCTCGAAAACTATTTTTAAGAGGACACGTGAAGGCTCTCATGTATAGAGACAATCTAGCCCCAATTCCAGTCTTGAAAGATCGGATTACACCGGCCGACAGAAATGAATATTCATTTATCGCTACAAATAATTTTTTTCTACTAAATATTTGCAAATTTCCTTTTTTAAATTCACATTTTCTGGCTTGTGTTTTCGTCTAATAGCAGAAATACTATGCACTTTTGGTGTTTTAATCTAGCAGTTACAGTTCTCTAAAATATTGTTCTGTATTGATCCCTTAGGGTAGTCACAAAAGTCTTTTCAATCTTCTTACTAGTTTTTGCTTTATTTCAGTTTCATTGATCAAGTTTTTCCAGCTAAGCTGGTGATTGGTATAACGTCTACAGGTTCTAAAATAGTAAGGTTGCCATCTGTAGCTGAAAATGTATTGTGTGTAGTGAGGAACTTATCTAATTAAATAAAGTGGCGCTGGTAATTGTTGTTGTTATTGTACTCTCTAGCCGGCAGGGGGCTATTTAATTCGAAAATATTGTCATTTGCAACCACATTCTAACCTAGATTGTCTACTACACAATGTCACATTTGTTATACCACTTAACTTGGTCCAATCGCATCTAACCAATGGATTTTCGTTTACCTAACCTCATACAGTATTCAAGTTTTGAATTTATTTTGAGTGAAAAAGAATAAAATTAATGTCCTATTAATGAAGGGCAAGTATTTTCAGACATTCGGAAACTTAATGAATCGAAAGGCACTTAATTTCTTAATTTTTTTTTATAAACTTTTGACCATGAGAAATTGTTTGTCTTATAGGCACAGAAGGTAAATAAATTATTTAATATGTATGTATGTATATAATTTCATGCTTTCACTTGCATTATATAGAGGAATAGAAGAATTTGTGATTTTTAATTAATTTATTTTAAATTTAACTTTTATTAAATACACTGTATATATTGTTCATGTATAGAATGATTGCATACCTTCAAGGCACTACTTGTGTGAGCGCATCATACATTTATAATGACGACGATAATAAAGAGACATTTTTTTTTTGTAGTACAACCACAATAAATCGTGTGCCGTTTTGTTTTGTATTTATTTGTTTGTGTGAGTGTAAGTTCGTTCGTTCGTTTGATTTTTTTTCTTTACTTTAGCTAACTTATGTGTTTGTATAGATGAGCGTAAGCTAAAATACGGCTTAACAGAGGTTGCGCTTGATCAACTTGATCCACTCCAGTGACAGCAGTAAACGCGAAAAGTCGGTTTAAAACGGTTTATCTAGATCGTGCGGTACGATTTCCAATACAAGTTCTAAAACTAGAGATACTGAATACAGCAGAAGAATTCGGTTATATTAGGGTTTTCAAAAGAAATATTTAAAATAAATAAGAATAATAAAAAGAAGGCAAATATACGAAGAAGAAAAATAAGAAATAAAACTTGTTTTGTTTTTTTTTTTTTCTTTGCAAAGTTTCTATGAATATTCGCGTTTGTGCACATACACATACAGGCTCCGAAAAAGAGTCAACAACAGGCTTTTAAAAACGCATGCACACACCTGATTTGTGTGTTTTTTGTGTTTTTTTTTCGGTGTTTGCATGTAAAAACTAAAGAGAAATAAGAAAACAACAACAAAATTATATGAAAAATAATTGAGTATTGATACAGAGAGTGAGTGTGTTTTGTTTTTTTTCTTGTGTTTTTTTTTTGCTTCTGTTACTTGTACGCCAAGGAAAAGAAGAAGAAGAAGCAATAAAATATTTCTTTTAAAACGAATTTAAGCTTTAAAAAACTTAATTTAGTGACGAAAAGTGATTACGGCGGTTTAAAACGAAATCAACAGCAACTACTTATAATAACAATAACAACAACAACAACAACAACAATAATAATAAAAGTGTAATATTAATAATAAAAGCAATTGATTGCATGATTTTCTCACAATTTCAAAAAGATTGTGTGTGTTTTTCCCTAAATTTTTTGGTTTTTTTTCGTCGTTTTTCTTAAAATATTTTCATTACAATAAAACAGCAACAACAACAAAACAACTTGCATACGAAATACTAAATCTCATGGCGAGAGTTGCTGAGAGCCATAATAAAAGTAACAGTCATTTCGTGTACTTATAATAAGAAAAAACAAAAACAAAAGAAACCAAAAGGAAAAAATAAAAACAAAAACAAATTAAATCAAAACAAAGTAAAACCGTACAACAAAAACAAAAAATTAAACCAGACAAGACAAGCCAAGACCACAAACCACAGACTCACAGTGAAAAAAGAAAAAAGCACACAACAAAAGAAAACAAAAAGAAAAGCTTAAAGAAAATTAAACACAGTTTATTAAACTGAGAAAGAATAGAAAATAAAAACGAAAGAAATTGTACATAATTTGTACTCTAGTACAATACATACATACATTCATACATGTATTTGCATAAATTCAAAATAATTGAACATTTTTTTATATTTTTTAAATACATACGCTTACAATAAATTTGATAACATTCAAGTGAGTGTTTTCTGTTTTTTTTTATTTTGCTTTTCATGTTTCAAGTTGAAAATAAAATCGTATTTATTTCCTATTATTTTTCGCATGGCCAGAAATACATTTCATTCATATCCTCATCTACATATTTTGCAAGTTTCAGAATCTGATGTAATAATTCTAATGGCGGATGGCTAGTGGCTCGTGACTGGCTTAAGGCATGTGCGCAGTTTCTAAAAGATTTTATCATAAAATAGGACGGTTTTCTCTTTTTTTTTTTTTTTTTTTTTTTGAAAACTGCAAAACACTAGACTTTTATCGTCGTCATTATATGGGTTATCGGTTGGTTATCCATTTTCAGTTTCATTAAAGTTCATTGAAATAAATTCAAAAAAGCTTTTCATGCATTATAATGCTTAAACCTTGGCATTAAATGCGCATTTAATGTCATTTAAATACCAGCCTCGAGGTTGGTTGTAGGAATGAATATATTCTTTAGGAAGGTTTTTGATCTTTTCAGGCGATATATCGGCGATAACTTGACAAATGTTGATTATCAAATGTGCGATCTTTTGGAAATTATCCGCATAAACCCTAACTTGGTCTTAGCTACACAAAAAGTCAGATAACGTCAAATATCATAAACAGGGTGGCCAATTGAGTTGTCGCCAACAATGGCTTACAGTAGTTCTGGCACTTCGTAGAACTTTGCAAATGACTTATTCTGGTACGAACGAATAATTAATAATAATAATTAAACATTCACAGAATATTAGATCCGTAGTTTTTTAGGGATTTTGTATATCATTTGATCTGGCCAGGCACGAGATCTTTGAAGACCCTATACCTAAATACCTATACCAATACCTACCACATATACCAACACCTACCAATACCTAAAACTTAACTTTAATCAGCAACAGAATGCTTTCAACCGGATCTTGTTACGGGCATTATACCAGCCAAAGCCTGAAAACTTAAATGGACGACAAAACAATACCTTTTGTGCAGTCGCCGTAGTTTTGCAGGTAGAGTGTTGGCTTATTAGACGTGGGGCCTCGCTTTAAACCCCAGATCAGACATCTCCAACAAAATGAAATATGAACAAATATTTCTTCGGCGACTTCCTCTCAGCAGTTTTCTGAGAGTAAATAAAATTGCCAAGAAAAGTTTCTCCAAAAAAGTCTGTCGTTCGGAGTCGACTTTAAACTATAGATCCCGCCACTCATGTATAAAATTTACACACCCAGCATAAGTGGCGTGAGAAGTTAGGTAGTAATTCTGACTGAAGGTTTGTAATGACCAATTATGTATGTATGTATGTGTATGTATGGGTGGCCAATTGATGTCTTCAAAACGTCCTAACACTTTTTCGTGAAACTTCTCATTTAATCGGTCATATTGTGCAGGTAGTGGCACCGTCCTGTTCATATACCATTCAGTTCTTAATCTTGAATTGCAAGCCAAAAAAGTCGGTTATAATAGCATAGTATATGGCAAAAGGGTCAGAGAACAATCCTTGCAGAGTAATTTTCGAAAAATTAATTTGGGTTGTATGCACTCCCGAGCATAAGGCGCACGAAGGTATGTTCCACAATTACTTTTGGTTTCCCCGAATCTCATATGCGACAATTTTACTAGTTGGCATAACCAGCGAGTGTGAAACCAAAATATTTTATCGGAAATTCAGCTTTGAAAGCCTGTTGTTCTAGCATTTATTCAGCATATTTATGTACAACGTTGTGAATTGGGCTTTATATAAATTCGATTTGCAAATCGAAATTATAAATACGCTAAAACTAAGATAGGCCAAAAAATTTTTGAGAACTCCAGGGAAT
Organism: Sarcophaga subvicina; assembly: GCA_936449025.2. Lineage (NCBI taxonomy): Eukaryota > Metazoa > Arthropoda > Insecta > Diptera > Sarcophagidae > Sarcophaga > Sarcophaga subvicina. The sequence goes on from OW388084.2 coordinate 32,056,673, forward strand.
AGTCAAATTCGGATTATCTGCCACATTTTCTCTGACAGAAGTAATATTTGAGTAGTTTAGCTTCTAGTATTTTTAAATTTTTTTACAATTTTGCAAATTTCTTGCATAGAACCTCGATTACCGCGGGCCGTAATGCTCGAAAAATTGCTGCGTTTAAGTCACTCCTTTTGTAGCAAGTTTTGTAGCTATTTTTACAAGTTCTTCGATTCGTTCGTTGTTACAAGCACATGCTTAGGCAAAGATTAATGTCTGAAACTGAATTATATTTCGAAATATTTTGAATTAATGGTCTTGCGAACCAACCATGTCTTCCGGTTTTAAAACAATAAATATTTAACATTCCCGGGACTTAACCAGTGATAAATTTCAAGCGAAATTGTCATATGATTCCGATTGTGAGCAAACATATCAAATGTCTTGCGGAAAAGCATTCTTATATCCAAGTGATCATTCAATTAAAAATTTAAACCACAAAAACATGTGACATGTCTGTGAATTTTTACTTTTAACTTTAGATTGGCGTCTAGAACGTTCTAAGAATTCAATAAACCAGTTTTTTAAGACTGAAGTTGGTGAACCAGAGAGTTCACATAGTATTTGCTTTGAGTAATAATTTTTCCCCCAAGAAATAATGCTTAACGAGCACACTAAATTCACGAAATTGTTTCCATTTTCTCCTTAACTCAAGTGGTAGTTTGCTGGAAAACACAAACTAAATTACGCAAATGGTTCAGGTTTTGATGACAATCAACTGATTTTCTTTCCTTTCAATTAAGAAAAGCAATACAGAGGCTTTGAAGATATTAAAGACTTAGCTAAAGTTCTCAACATAGCCTTTCTCAAATTTTAAGTAAATTTTTTAATCTTTTTATTTATTTTCAAAACAAAAACAAATATAACAATTAAAAGTAACAACAAATAATATCTAAATTTTTTTTTCATAAGTATAACACTTAGCACACATCAATTGACGTAAAAGTCCACATACTTTACAAATGACTCAAAATTTTGTTCAAGTTTATATTGAAAATCTGTTTTTAAAAAAAAAATTCTTAGAAGTCCACCCCCATATTTTTTTTTTAAATTAGTTTTGTTTACATTGTTTTATAGTTTCTAATTATTAAATAACAAATTTCTTAATTACATGGGTCGGCGCTCAAAATGTTTAGCAAACTTAACATAACTGTATTATCAAACAAACGACTAAAACATCATGTTAAGTTTTTGACATTTCTGGACAAATTTTTAATTTCTAGGATCTTAGGTTCTTAAGCACCGATTAGCCAAACGTTCACGAAACGTATGTTCATTTTTAGAATATGAAAAGTAATGACAGCGATTGCAGACCATAATCTAACTTCGGCAAGCATCTACATTGTCGCCGTAGTCTAGTAAGCAGTGTGTTGGCTTATTAGACTTAAGACCACGGTTCAAACTCCAGGTCAGACATGTCCAACAAAACGAAATATGAAAAAATATTTCTTCTTCGACTGTCTTTCAGCAGATTTCTAGCAAAAACTCTGAGAGTAAATAAAATTACCATGAAAAGTTTCTCAAAAATCTGTCGTTCGGAGTCGTTTTTAAACTGTAGGTTCCGCCACTCATGTAGAAAATTAACACACACAATATAAGTAGTGTGGATAGGTAGGTTGTAATCCTGACTAAAGGAAGGTAACGACAAATTATATATGTATGCATGTATGTATGTATGTGCATTTTCATTGCTCTTTACGTTCCGTATACGTTTGGCTAATCAGGGCTTTAGTCACATTTTTTTCGTTTTTATCTCTTTAAAAACGATTAGTTCATGTTTTTATTTGTTGTTATTTTATTATTTAAATAAATTCTTTATTTATTTGCATTTAATAATATATTTTAATTGGTAACACTGCATTATCTATTTTGGTATATGATCCTTTTATTACAACGATCAAACTTCCCAGCATATAATGCAAGAGGATTAATGTTTTGCACTATTTTGCTTCAACAGCACTAGGAACGTTGCTTTTGGTTCTATTTAACCTTCAAACTCAAATAACCTTCTTGGGGGCGATTGCTGTAGACTGTCTAATGGTGAAGGTATAGCACTGGCCATTATATAGTCACCTAGCAGCAACTCGTTTCCTTGCCGTTCGCATCTTGAGTTTAAATCAAATGTCCACAAACACTACTCCCTCTTTCCACCTTCCTATAACATATTTTTCTAAACCTGCACAATGCACTGCATGAGTAGGGGTCATCCCCTGAGTGCTGGTTTTACCAATACCAAAAAAAAACCTTCATTTAGTTCCGATGTGTCAACTTCTAGAACCTAATGTTGTTTTGTTATTGTTACTCTTTAGTTTTCTATTCCTTTTCTTTTTTATAAAAATGAAAGTGATTTTTTGCCACGCGGAAGTTTTAAAAAATAACAAAAATTGCAGTTTGTTTTCGCTGTTAAACTTCATTTAGATTCATTGCGGTAACTTCTAGAACTTATTTGTTGATTTATTATTGTAATACTTTCTTATTTTCTATTCTTTTTCTTTAAATAAAATTTAAAATGATTTTATGCCGGGATTTAAACAGCAAAACTTATAAACAACTTGCAATTTGATTTCGCTGTCCGATCCCTGTACCATATGATATCGCCATTAAAATAAATGATACGCAGATTTCTTGCTAGTGAAACTATTGTTGTTTTTGTAAAATTATTACAGCATTTAGGGAAAGTATGAAATTTTAATTATTCAACAGTACAATTGAGAAGAGTTTTTTGAATTATGGCTTAAAATAAATGCGTTCCATTGACCTGTTCAGTAAGAAAAAAATTAATCAAAAGAAAAGTCGTCGTCGTCGACGTCTACAGTAATCGTACATAAAAATCTTTGGATTATTTTAAGCTGTGTTTTTTAAATTTTCTTTCAATTTTTACATCATTATTAACATATTTAAATATTTGTTTTTAAATAATTTCCATTTCCATTTACAATTATGGCTCATTAAATTATTATTATAAAAAAAAAACACATTAAAATAAAATAAAAAAATCTTGCGATAAGAATTATTGAAAAAAAAAACTGCAACGTAGTTGTAATGAAAATAAAAATCACAACAGATTGATTAAAAATATATTAAAAAAAAATTAACAAAAAAAATAAAAAAAAACGAAATAATATAATATAATAAATATATTTAATAGTCGTATTATTACAAACAAATTAATTTCCTTCTTCTTCCTTCTTTTTTGAATTTTTAAACGAAAGAAGAATTAAAATATAGTTCAGCAGCAGTCGATAGCAAAAATTAAAAATAAAAAGAAAAAAAAATTGAAATATAAAATTATGGAAATTTTTTCGTGTAATTAATGTGATTAAAAAAAAAAAATAATTTAAAAATAAATCAAGAAAAATGTGTCTGTAAAGAAATAAAAACAAAAAAAAATCATTACAAGAAAAGCAGATAAACGGTTTAATTTACTTGCTGCCAAATGGAGAAAGAAACCAGACTGTTTTAAGGCGATAAAATAAAAATCAAAGTGAGTATTGATTTTAAAAGAAATTGTTTTTAAATATTAAAATATATTGTTTACTACACAACAAATAACAACTTTTAACCTTTATTTATTATTATATTATCTTTATCTTTATTTATTATAATACAATTAAAAATTTTATTATAATTATTACAAGCTGAGTAACTTAGATCTTATGCTCGGTGTAGTGTAACCGATTAGAGTCTAAGCTGGAAATCCAACCCACAATCCTCACCCTAATAAACATTACCCACTAGTCTAGCAGGGTAGGACATCCTTCTTACTTTGCAATTTCGAAAGAAATAAACGGTCCGCCAAATAACTTTTTTTTGAAATGCTTTAAAAAAAAAAACTACTGAATATTTTCTCAAATTTCTTTTTTTATTTGAAAGTACAATCCTTCCGATTAATAATGGAAAATAATTTCATTCAAATGGCTGCCTCGGCTGGCCATACAGTAGCCTACACGATCATTCCAATTTTTAAGCACATTATCGATTGTGTGCAGCTGTATTTCACCAATTGCTTCACGAATATTGTCCTTTAAAGCGTCAATTGTCTCTGGCTTGCCGGCGTAACACTTATCTTTGACGGCACCTCACAAATAATAGTCCAACGGTGTCAAATCGCAGCTCCGAGGTGGCCAAACGACATCAGCTCTGCGGCTGATAATGCGATCTTCAAAAACAGGGCGCAAAACATCGATTGTAGCTTCGGCTGTGTGGCAAGTAGCGCCGTCCTGTTGAAACCAAATGTTGCCAATATCCTGCTCTTCAATTTTTGTGAACAAAAATTCCTTCAACATGGCCCGCTTACGATCGCCATTGACTGTAACGGCCACTCCTTGTTAATTTTCGAAGAAAAATGGCCGGATTATGCCTCTGGACGAAAATCCGCACCAAACAGTGACTCGTTTTGGGTGCGTGGGCTTTTCAATGTATGCGTGCGGGTTTTCTGTGCCCCAAATGCGACAATTTTGCTTGTTTACATACCCGCCAAGATCAAAATGAGCTTCACCTGAAAAGATGATTTTTTTTGCCAAAATCGGCATCTTCTGTAAGTCGATCCCAGGCCCACTTAGCGAAGCGAAAACGCATTGGATGGTCAATTGGCTTCAACTCCTGAACCAATTGGACTTTGTATGGTGTCATACCAAGGTCTTTATGCAAAATTCATCTGAATGATGTCTCCGAAATGTTCAATTGTTGAGAACGACGATGAATTGATGTCGATGGCGGTTCACGCACACTTTCTGCCACAGCAGCAATATTCTCGGGTGTACGCACTGTTTTTGGCTTTTCACGCTTTGGTTTATCAATGAGGATGCCAGTTTCTTTCACTTTTTTTACAAGATAACGAACATATGGAGCTGATGGTGCTTCTCTTCTTCCCAAAGTCCGTAGGCAATTTTCGCACACATTCTGCAACATTACCATGATTTTCAAAGTAATGTCGCAATATTTCCCAGCGTTGTTCAAGCGTATACACAACCATATTCGTTCAGCGGAAGGATAAAACTAATTATCTGTCAAATCAGACATGAGCTAAGTGTTACCATTCACGAAATAAGCACTAGTTGGAAAAAAAACGTTAGATGGGGGACCCGATAGTTTTAAATGACAATAAAATTTTTTTAATGGCTTAACTATTTCAAGACAGTTCTCTTTTTGGAACATAATTATTTTAATGTTTATTTTTAAACACAATTACTTAGGCTTTGTCACTGTGTCCAAAGACATTATTAAAATCGCACTATCTTGTGAAAAGTTATCAACCCTAAAAGATAAAGAAAACTCAGAATATTCATACATACATACATACATAATTGGTCATTACAACACTTCAGTCAGGGTTATGACGTAGCTTGTCACATCAATTATACAATTCTGAAAGACAGATTTTTGAAAAAATTTTCTTTGAAATTTTATTTTACTCTCAGAGCCTTTGCCAGAAATCTACTGAGAGGAAGTCGCCTAAAAAATATTTTTTCATATTTCGTTTTGTTGGAGAAGTCTGACCTGGGGTTTTGAACCGAGACCGCATATCTAATAAACCAACACACTACCTACTATAATACGGCGACTTATATTGCTTTTCTGTTCTAGAAAACGTAAGAATGAAGTCGCCCATTAAGACCTTGGACGGAGGCATATTCTGCCTGGTCTGCTATACTACCCATCTCTTTACTTCTTTTCTATAATTTCTTATATTCGCCGCTATTTATTTTACTTCCTCTCAATATATCCAAATGAGACTTCAGAACTTTATTGTGTAAAACTGTATAAATTTGCCTGCCGCTAGTTCACGACTTGGTCTGATGTTTCTTAAAGCGCAAAGCGAAAAGAAATGATGCAAGTTTAGTATTGTATCCTTTCTGTATTGCAAGGCAGCCAACTTTTTTCTGAATACCATGCTAACTTTCCTATACGAAAAACTTCTAATTAGAACCGATACCAAGGACAGTTAAATGGTTAAATTGTCATGGAATAGTCCACAAGATGTCAGCTTTAACCAAAGCTTTAACCACTGAACTCCTATTAGGCTATTGTCACCGGTAGTGGTTCGCACCAGAAGTTTGGATCAGTAGTTACTGTACATGCCATATGTCATAAGAAAAACATATGAAGTTCCAAGCCGTTTAGTTTCTACGTCTCATTACATTTTCTATCATGGAAAAAAGAACGGTTCAGGAACGATTATTAAAAGGTTATAAGAAGTCTTCACGTGGTCGAAAAAGTATTGAATGATGGGCGAATAAAAGTGTATGAAATAATTGATTCCATGGCTATTTCAATCGAACGAGTTCTTATTTTGCGTCAAGAATTATGGTACAAATGAAGAAGCATCTAAGCAAGGTGCCTACCGCATTTGCTTACAATCCATCAAAATTACGTTCTGATGGCAAACATTGGTGGACCCCTCCCAAGTAAGAGGAAGCTACTCATGGAGGCTGGAAATAGCATACTCCTCTAATGGGTCTGAAATCTGGGCTTCTACTTTGGAAACCCGGATCAGGGCTAGAAAACTACTGTCTGCGCAGAGAATAGCTGCTCTGCGAGTGACATCCTCGTATCGCACGGTATCAACACATGCTGTCCTAGTTATAGCCGGAATGGTTCCCATAGACCTACAAGCATATGAGCGCCGGATGATCTTCAACGCGACTCAACCACAGAGCATAGAAGCGATAAAGCACGAAGTCTTGCTGAAATGGTAAACTCGCTGGGAAAATGAACAGCATGGAAGTTGGACATACATATAAACCAAACCGATTCCCGAGTTGCAAGTGTGGAAAAACAGAAAGAACGGCGAAGTAGACTACTACATAACCCAGATGCTGACCGGTCACGGATATTTCAGAGAGTACCTGCATCGCATGGGGAAATGCCGCTCGCCATTCTGTATCTATGAAGAGAAAGAAACGTTAGATGATTCCGAACACACTTTCTTCAGTTGTCGTCGATGGGCCGAAAGCCGTCAGCAACTCGAAGCTGAAATCGGCGTCATTAGCCCTACAAACGTCGTGTTGAAAATGATAAACAGTAGAGAGAGCTGGAACGCAGTAAAACACTTTGTAGAGCACGTCCTGCGAAGGAAAAAATTTGACCTAGACGCATCAGAATGAGAATAGAGCGGAGCCTGGACGCAGGCTGACGATGATGGAACTGGAACATATGCCAGAAAAAGGGTCCACCTCGAAGTAATACAACCGTGGTTCCGAGGTGGAATGATTCCCCGGTGAGGAGACAAGGCGGGTTTTTAGTCGGTATACCCAGTGGGAGAGTCCGACATATCATGTCTGGTAACGACCATCATGAATGCATAAAGCATTTTCCCTCCCTCCCGCAAAAAAAAATCAAAATTACGTTCGAATGCCAACCCTCTTAACCTTGTCTGAAGCATTTCAGTCAAAGTAAAAGTGACTTTAAACGTCGCTTCGAAACGTCGTAATGAAACGTGAGTGTAACATTTAAAGAGAACAACTAACAGTATGGATTAAAACCGATGGAAGTGCACGATAGAAGTGCCATCAGGTACTATCAGAAGGAAAGGAAATTGCAGTAGTTCTTTAACATTACAAAGAAGTTTTGTTCGCGGAAACCAGAGGTGTTTAACGTTCTGGAAACCACAGAATTGCTCATCAACCTAAGCTTTCTAGCTAACCTAACCTAGGCGTGCTTGTGTCATCTTCAGAAAAGTAAAGTAAATACTTACATACTTACTTAATTGACCATAACAACCCGTTTAACGGCTTTCGGCCTGCCGCAACACATCCTTCCAGGCGCCTCTGCTTCTTGCGCGCCTACGCCAGTTAGTCACACCAATCGATGACAGGGCTTCCTCGATTTGGTCCTTCCAACGCAAACAAGGTCGTCCTCTTCGCCGACTTCCACAGATTCCCGCATCAAATACCCGTCTCCCCGGAGCATCCTCCTCCATTCGAACGACATGGCCGAGCCAGCGCAGCTGCTGGATATTAATATGCTGCACAACGTCAATGTCGTTGAGGAGCTCATACAGCTCACTGTTGGATCGGATACGGAAATCATCGCCAACTCGCACTGGACCGAAGATCTTACGCAATACTTTTCTCTCGAACACTCTCAAGGCCGTTGCATCAGTTCTTAATAGGGTCCATGCCTCTGCGCCATAAAGAAGCACGGATAGGATGAGTGTCTTGTAGAGTGTTAGTTTTTTCGTACGAGAGAGGTCTCTGCTACTCAATTGCCTATTGAGACCATAGTAGCACCTGTTGCCAAGAGTGATCCTGCGCTTGATCTCCAGACTGACATCATTTTTGGTGGTAATGGGGGAGCCAAGATAAATAAATTCCTTGACTGTTTCAAAAGCATAGTTATCGGCCGTAATCTGAAAATCAATACGCCGCACGTCTCTACTTGTCGATAACATATACTTTGTTTTGCCCTCATTTACTGTCATAACCTTCTTAGTAGACTCCCGTTCAATAGCACTAAAGGCAGCAGTAACATCTCGCTTGGTACGCCCTATGATGTCAATGTCGTCAGCGTATGCAAGCAACTGGACACTTTTTTGGAAAATAGTGCCATTGCGTTGCACTCTCGCCTTTCGCAAAGCACTCTCCATGACGAAGTTGAAGAGGTCGCATGATAAGGCGTCGCCTTGTCTGAGACCTCGCACGGTATCAAAAGGTTTGGAGAGGTCCATTCCTACCTTGACGGAGCTGCAGGAATTGCTCAACGTCATTCTGCATAGCCTTATCAGCTTCGCAGGTATACCGAGCTCAGACATTGCGGCAAAAACACGTTCCCTTATGGGGCTATCGAAGGCAGCCTTATGGTCGACTTGTTGTTCGTGGGTATATTCCAGGATTTGGGGTAGTGTGAAGATCTGGTCGATGGTGGTTACTCGTCTTCAGAAGAGTAAAGTAAATAACCCTGAATAATTTGAATAATTTTTATACCAACAGGATAATGAAATTCACGAAAAAGAACTAAAGTGCAGGTGAATGACTAAATTAAACGAATTGCTTGAACATACATACACTGTTCTTACCAGATTTGGTTCCAAGCTGTTACCAAAACTTAAAAAAAATGTGTCTGGAAAATGTGACAGAGTAATTGCACTTGCTTTACTGATAGTATAGAGCCTGTACATTTTATATTCAAAAAAATATTTTAATTTTATTTTTAAAAATTTCATTGTATATTTTATTTTTTTAAATAACAAAAATAGTTTTTGGTAGTCTAGAAAGAAATGTACAGTTTTATATATAAAAAAAAAAGAATTGAATAAATTTTAATATTATCGTCTATGAATACCCGTACATGACGAGATTTATGCCAGACACTCAACAAAACCTACTCGTATGATAAAATTCTACAAAAAAAATCAAAATAAAAAGAAGAAAAAAACTGGGAAAAACATGTTTTAATGCGAATTAAACAAAAAATAAAATGAAATAAAAAGATAAATTAAGCACAGTATTATTATTATTATTGTTCGTATATTTATTATTATATTGTTATTGTATCATAGAAATAAATTCTGGTAAAAAGTTTATCTCGTATTTTTTTTCAATTTATTTTACGGTTTTTGCATTGACGTACGATTCTATCAAATGGCCATTCCATTGGCTTACTTATACCAAATACAAGTGTATGTCTTACAATATAAGAGTTACAAATCAAAGTATAAGAGTTATATATCAACGTATAAGAGTTTTAAGTGAAAGTATAAGAGTTACAAGTGAGAGTATAAGAGTTACAAAACAAAGTATAAGAGTTTTAAGTGAAAGAATAAGAGTTACAAGTGAAGAGTTAAAAACTTATTAAAAAAATTTGAAAATTTAACATCGATTTTTAGACAACTTTTCTTTTGCCAAAATTTGGAAAAGCCCTCTAAAAGTTTTAACTATCGAAGCTCTTCGGAAATCAGTAAACCAATAATAAAATGTTCTTGGTACAGTAAGTTGTAAAAACCGCATTTCAAAACATCATTGAACAACTAATTTAATCAATATATGAGCGAATGAACTGACCAGGTGCGGCGCAACCATCGTACTTTCTACTGAATTCTCTGGGGTTCCCTCTGGAATCCTTTCTTTGGCAACCTGCGAGCTTATAATATACAATGCAGTTATGCACGCTATCAGCACCAGATGGATTGCTACGGTTATGGGCAGAACCGAAAGCAGATAAGCTGGACAAAGCTGAATGAAAGGATTATAAAAAGTTTGCTTAAAAACAAAAGGAGCACACTCGTTGTGGTTATTAAGGTCATTACTGGGCATTGCATTTTTTTTTTGTTCGAACGTCCCCGGCCTCACACTAACCCACCCTCACCCAACCGCGGAGGGCTCGTCCCCATTACGCAGGGACACGTACACACTACAGTCCGGACTGTAGCGGGTAAGGGAAAAGCAAAGGCAACGAGAACATAAATCAGCTACAGAACTTAATCACAAAGAACTCATGCAAGGCATATTGATCTTAGGCACTTGCCGCACGATTCCTGTAAAAGCTATAGAGACGATGAAGAGGAGGAGTCTGTCCTTCACTTATTGGATATGTGCCCAGCACTAGACATTTTGGTGTCTACCACATGGACGAACTGAATGAACTGCTAGGCATTGACATTGTAAGTCTAAATTGTTTCATTAGAAGCTTTGAATGATTCCGGGAAAGATGGAAAATTGAAAACTTTGGCATCTCAAAGGGTCTCATATGATCTAAGTGTGTCTATCCAACTTTCTTTTTTAAGTAGACAGTCAACTATACCTATGTGTGTGAAGATAAATTCGAATTTGAAAACCCAAGACGCAATCCATGAATTTTAGCAGCGCCACATTTAGCGTTAACAGTGCAAAATTTGCTGTTAACAGAGCAAAAATTGCTCTTAACAGAGCACTGTTAACTGTTTAACAGTATCAAGCTGAACAAGGTTACTTGTTTCGAAGCTAATTTTAGGGCATATACTAGGTCTTTGAGTACCATATCATAATCAAAGGAGTGTTCCAAGGCCTCCTAATACAATAAGCAATATAGTCATATAAAAAGTGGCATGGTATTGTTGAAATTGGCTTTGCAAAAATACATTTTTTGATTGAAAATTCTCTAGAAGATCAGTGGCCATTTGGGAACATATAAGAAATAGTACACCATACAGACTATATGCAAATGATAGTCCAGAGGGTCCTCTTTCCAACCGTGGTAGTGGGATAGCTGAAATAATCTTGTGAGTCGAGATTTTGAATTTTAAAAAAATCGATTTTTGGCAAAAAATATATGAAAATTCTCTAGAAGATCAGTGGCCATTTGGGAACATATAAGAAATAGTACACCATACAGACTATATGCAAATGATAGTCCAGAGGGTCCTCTTTCCAACCGTGGTAGTGGGATAGCTGAAATAATCTTGTGAGTCGAGATTTTGAATTTTAAAAAAATCGATTTTTGGTCAAAAATATATGAAAATTCTCTAGAAGATCAGTGGCCATTTGGGAACATATAAGAAATAGTACACCATACAGACTATATGCAAATGATAGTCCAGAGGGTCCTCTTTCCAACCGTGGTAGTGGGATAGCTGAAATAATCTTGTGAGTCGAGATTTTGAATTTTAAAAAAATCGATTTTTGGCAAAAAATATATGAAAATTCTCTAGAAGATCAGTGGCCATTTGGGAACATATAAGAAATAGTACACCATACAGACTATATGCAAATGATAGTCCAAAGGGTCCTCTTTCCAACCGTGGTAGTGGGATAGCTGAAATAATCTTGTGAGTCGAGATTTTGAATTTAAAAAAATCGATTTTTGGTCGAAATTATATGAGAATTCTCTAGAAGATCAGTGGCCATTTGGGAACATATAAGAAATAGTACACCATACAGACTATATGCAAATGATAGTCCAGAGGGTCCTCTTTCCAACCGTGGTAGTGGGATAGCTGAAATAATCTTGTGAGTCGAGATTTTGAATTTTAAAAAAATCGATTTTTGGTCGAAATTATATGAGAATTCTCTAGAAGATCAGTGGCCATTTGGGAACATATAAGAAATAGTACACCATACAGACTATATGCAAATGATAGTCCAGAGGGTCCTCTTTCCAACCGTGGTAGTGGGATAGCTGAAATAATCTTGTGAGTCGAGATTTTGAATTTTAAAAAAATCGATTTTTGGTCAAAAATATATGAAAATTCTCTAGAAGATCAGTGGCCATTTGGGAACATATAAGAAATAGTACACCATACAGACTATATGCAAATGATAGTCCAGAGGGTCCTCTTTCCAACCGTGGTAGTGGGATAGCTGAAATAATCTTGTGAGTCGAGATTTTGAATTTTAAAAAAATCGATTTTTGGCAAAAAATATATGAAAATTCTCTAGAAGATCAGTGGCCATTTGGGAACATATAAGAAATAGTACACCATACAGACTATATGCAAATGATAGTCCAAAGGGTCCTCTTTCCAACCGTGGTAGTGGGATAGCTGAAATAATCTTGTGAGTCGAGATTTTGAATTTAAAAAAATCGATTTTTGGTCGAAATTATATGAGAATTCTCTAGAAGATCAGTGGCCATTTGGGAACATATAAGAAATAGTACACCATACAGACTATATGCAAATGATAGTCCAGAGGGTCCTCTTTCCAACCGTGGTAGTGGGATAGCTGAAATAATCTTGTGAGTCGAGATTTTGAATTTTAAAAAAATCGATTTTTGGCCAAAAATATATGAAAATTCTCTAGAAGATCAGTGGCCATTTGGGAACATATAAGAAATAGTACACCATACAGACTATATGCAAATGATAGTCCAGAGGGTCCTCTTTCCAACCGTGGTAGTGGGATAGCTGAAATAATCTTGTGAGTCGAGATTTTGAATTTTAAAAAAATCGATTTTTGGTCGAAATTATATGAAAATTCTCTAGAAGATCAGTGGCCATTTGGGAACATATAAGAAATAGTACACCATACAGACTATATGCAAATGATAGTCCAAAGGGTCCTCTTTCCAACAGTGGTAGTGGGATAGCTGAAATAATCTTGTGAGTCGAGATTTTGAATTTAAAAAAAAATCGATTTTTGGTCGAAATTATATGAGAATTCTCTAGAAGATCAGTGGCCATTTGGGAACATATAAGAAATAGTACACCATACAGACTATATGCAAATGATAGTCCAGAGGGTCCTCTTTCCAACCGTGGTAGTGGGATAGCTGAAATAATCTTGTGAGTCGAGATTTTGAATTTAAAAAAAATCGATTTTTGGCCAAAAATATATGAAAATTCTCTAGAAGATCAGTGGCCATTTGGGAACATATAAGAAATAGTACACCATACAGACTATATGCAAATGATAGTCCAGAGGGTCCTCTTTCCAACCGTGGTAGTGGGATAGCTGAAATAATCTTGTGAGTCGAGATTTTGAATTTAAAAAAAATCGATTTTTGGTCGAAATTATATGAGAATTCTCTAGAAGATCAGTGGCCATTTGGGAACATATAAGAAATAGTACACCATACAGACTATATGCAAATGATAGTCCAGAGGGTCCTCTTTCCAACCGTGGTAGTGGGATAGCTGAAATAATCTTGTGAGTCGAGATTTTGAATTTTAAAAAAATCGATTTTTGGTCGAAATTATATGAGAATTCTCTAGAAGATCAGTGGCCATTTGGGAACATATAAGAAATAGTACACCATACAGACTATATGCAAATGATAGTCCAGAGGGTCCTCTTTCCAACCGTGGTAGTGGGATAGCTGAAATAATCTTGTGAGTCGAGATTTTGAATTTTAAAAAAATCGATTTTTGGCCAAAAATATATGAAAATTCTCTAGAAGATCAGTGGCCATTTGGGAACATATAAGAAATAGTACACCATACAGACTATATGCAAATGATAGCCCAGAGGGTCCTCTTTCCAACAGTGGTAGTGGGATAGCTGAAATAATCTTGTGAGTCGAGATTTTGAATTTTAAAAAAATCGATTTTTTGGCAAAAAATATATGAAAATTCTCTAGAAGATCAGTGGCCATTTGGGAACATATAAGAAATAGTACACCATACAGACTATATGCAAATGATAGTCCAGAGGGTCCTCTTTCCAACCGTGGTAGTGGGATAGCTGAAATAATCTTGTGAGTCGAGATTTTGAATTTTAAAAAAATCGATTTTTTGCCAAAAATATATGAGAATTCTCTAGAAGATCAGTGGCCATTTGGGAACATATAAGAAATAGTACACCATACAGACTATATGCAAATGATAGTCCAGAGGGTCCTCTTTCCAACCGTGGTAGTGGGATAGCTGAAATAATCTTGTGAGTCGAGATTTTGAATTTTAAAAAAATCGATTTTTGGTCGAAATTATATGAGAATTCTCTAGAAGATCAGTGGCCATTTGGGAACATATAAGAAATAGTACACCATACAGACTATATGCAAATGATAGTCCAGAGGGTCCTCTTTCCAACCGTGGTAGTGGGATAGCTGAAATAATCTTGTGAGTCGAGATTTTGAATTTTAAAAAAATCGATTTTTGGTCGAAATTATATGAAAATTCTCTAGAAGATCAGTGGCCATTTGGGAACATATAAGAAATAGTACACCATACAGACTATATGCAAATGATAGTCCAGAGGGTCCTCTTTCCAACCGTGGTAGTGGGATAGCTGAAATAATCTTGTGAGTCGAGATTTTGAATTTTAAAAAAATCGATTTTTGGTCGAAATTATATGAAAATTCTCTAGAAGATCAGTGGCCATTTGGGAACATATAAGAAATAGTACACCATACAGACTATATGCAAATGATAGTCCAAAGGGTCCTCTTTCCAACAGTGGTAGTGGGATAGCTGAAATAATCTTGTGAGTCGAGATTTTGAATTTTAAAAAAATCGATTTTTGGTCGAAATTATATGAAAATTCTCTAGAAGATCAGTGGCCATTTGGGAACATATAAGAAATAGTACACCATACAGACTATATGCAAATGATAGTCCAAAGGGTCCTCTTTCCAACCGTGGTAGTGGGATAGCTGAAATAATCTTGTGAGTCGAGATTTTGAATTTTAAAAAAATCGATTTTTGGTCGAAATTATATGAGAATTCTCTAGAAGATCAGTGGCCATTTGGGAACATATAAGAAATAGTACACCATACAGACTATATGCAAATGATAGTCCAGAGGGTCCTCTTTCCAACCGTGGTAGTGGGATAGCTGAAATAATCTTGTGAGTCGAGATTTTGAATTTTAAAAAAATCGATTTTTGGTCGAAATTATATGAGAATTCTCTAGAAGATCAGTGGCCATTTGGGAACATATAAGAAATAGTACACCATACAGACTATATGCAAATGATAGTCCAGAGGGTCCTCTTTCCAACCGTGGTGGTGGGATAGCTGGAATAATTTTGAGATTTTTCCTCCGCCCCCACCAACCATCCTGTACATAAAGGGTGTTTTTTATAGAGGTATAGAACTTGAAGTTGGCATTACTTTTCAAGATGGCGACCGATTTAACAGCTGTCAAGTGATTTATTCTCAGTTTGGTTTGGCAATTCATCATGAATAGACTCAAGCCTGAACAACGCTTGCAAATAGTGCAATTTTATTTCGAAAATAATGGTTCTGTGCGGAAAACGTATCGCGCACTACGTCCATTTTATCGTCGACAAAATCGTCCATCAGAGCAGTTAATTCGATTAACCATGGAACGTTTTCGCACCACGTTTACTCTTATTGATAACTCGCATGCCCAGAGACGCTGTACGGTGCGTACAGAAGAAGCTATTGCTGCTGTAGAAAAAAAACGATGGTGGCCAGAACGTTACAGTCAATGGTGATCGGTATAGAGCCATGATTACGAACTTTTTCATTCCTGAATTGAATAACCATGATGTCCAGGAGATGTGGTTTCAACAAGACGGCGCAACATGTCACACAGCTCGTGCCACAATAGATTTATTGAAAGACACGTTTGGTGACCGCCTAATTTCACGTTTTGGACCTGTGAATTGGCCTCCAAGATCTTGTGATTTAACACCGCTAGACTACTTTCTGTGGGGCTATGTAAAGTCATTGGTCTATGCGGTAAAGCCACAAACGCTTGACCATTTGGAAGACAATATTCGCCGTATTATTGCCGATATATACGGCCACAAATGTTGGAAAAAGTCATCGAAAATTGGACGTCCAGATTGGACTACATCCGCGCCAGCCGTGGCGGTCATATGCCAGAAATCATATTTAAAATGTAATGCCACAAGATTATCTTTCGGATAAATAAAATTCATGTCAATCGAATAATCCATCGTTGTTTTATTGCAACTTAAAGTTCTATACCTCTATAAAAAAACACCCTTTACATTTCATCACTAGTATTGTTTTAAATAATAATACTGATCATAATGAGAATTAAATTTCATGCCAATAGTCTGCAATAATTGCAAAGTAGAAGACTAATCTACTTATTGCCCCGGTTAAACAGTTAACAGTGATCTGTTAATAGCAAATTTGTCTCTGTTAAAGGCAAAAAGTGACGCTGCTAAAATTGTAGGTTTGCGTCTTTGGTTTTTAAATTCGAATTTATCTTCACATACATACTATACCTGCTTACTTAACAGACTGAAGGATCTTGACTATGCTGATGACATATGCATCTTTCCTAACTGTTTAGCACGGCAAACTTAATCATATCCAAGAGAACGCGAAAAGATCCGGCCTCGAAAGAAATTCATTAAAAACCAAATTGAAAGCCATAAATGATAGAAATGTAACGTCAGTAACTTCAGATTGTGCTCCACTGAAATTTAGTTATTGCGGCAGCATATTGACATTGAGGGCACTTACATGGCGGAAGATATAAATATGTTAGCAGTGAGGAGAATTTTTAAAGTGGCCCAATGTTTCACTGAGAGCTTGGATGATAACAATAGTAAATAAATATACGATATATTGTGCAGTAACTGTCAGAATGTTAGGATGGAATTTAGACTAGAGATGGTTAGAGTGCAATAAATGAACAATGAGTGCTTCCAACGCATAATGCTTCTTTAGAGTATTATTGAAATATTTTTTTACATAACCAATCGTAGAAATTTTACCGAAGAATAAAGTTTCGACTCTGCTTAAAGACGTCAAAGACGACTGTGCTAAATATAGTTGATAACAACCCAACTGTTATCGATTTTCTTTACATCTTCGAACATGACTCATACGTAAGTTGTGTCTGTCTTATTTATATAGGCAGTTATTTCCGAATATTGTCACTTAGTTTTAATTAATTAACAATAGAAACATAATGGAAACATAAATAATGGAAATATAAATAATAAATCAAATAATAATAAATCAGCCATTGCAATAATTTGTAGCAACAATTGGACAATTTTAGACGCAATATATACATTCTTATTAAATTAAATTAAAGTTGCGTTATGGTTATGCTAGCCCCCTAGGACGGACCATTTCAAATGAATGCAAATATCTTCAGGCAGGTGGTGGTTGGTACGAGAAATAAAACACGATTCGCTTGAAAAAGAGAGCATTTGATTAAAACCTGACTTGAAAATACTTTCTAATGAAGTGATATAATCGATAAATTTTACTTTTTGACCCAAAAAAAAAACGAAGCTTACAATGAAATTGTTCAATTTGATCAGTGCCATCTCTAAGATGATACATACGACTATTTTGGAAACTTTTTGAAATTTAATTTTTTTTTTAGATTTTTACATAAATCAACTGAAATATGATTCTCAAGTTGTTGTTTCATAGCTATTTCGAAGTGTGTTTCAGGTGAGTTTGGCCAAAGTCATGCTTTGAGCTTTAGACTCTGCAAAATAAATAAAAATTGAAAAACAAAAAAACACAAGAAACCAAAGAAAAAAAGAGACAAAACAGAAGTACAGATAAAAAATATAAAATCTATAAACAAAATTAATAAAATTAATGTGATTTGTTGAAATAAAAACAAAAAAAAACTTGGCTGGTATCTCTTAGAAAACAGCTATGACAACAACAACAATAAACAGCAAAAGATGGAGCTTCAAAGAAATGTGGTACTAAAACCGGTTGTTTAAGTTGTTTTTCTGTTCACCTTCTTCACGTTTTTACGTATTTTTTTTCTTTTTAATGTCATGTTCGCTTAGACACCAATGGTCTTATATGCATGTATTGTCTAACCCAATTGGTCAAAAGGTTAGCCACATGTTTAGTTTGCAGTTTTCAAAGCATTTTTTCCGTTTTCCTAGTAATAAAAAACAGCTTCAATACGCCATGTAATTGTTAGCTATGTAAACCTTATGTTATGGACAATTGGGTGGCTTAGACACACACACATTCATGCACAAAAATTAGTTTTCTTAATAACTATGACAAGCAACAGCATAATTCACATTTGTTTTTAACAACTACACCAGTAACAACAACAACAACACCAAAAATAATCATTTAACAGTAATACAATGACAACAACAACATCTGAAATGAATACCTTCATGTTTAAAACACTGCGAAAGGAAAACTAATTTCTTGTTTTAAAGTTTTTTTTTCAATTTTGACTCGTATTTTTTTCTTTCTTTCTAACTCGTATGAATAAAATTTTAGCGCCACCCTGTTGTTGAAATTGTTGAATGACTTGCGTATTTGTTTGATTGCAGATCTGTTCTCGAATATATTTCGAATACTTTGAAGATTTATAACAACAGTGTAGTATACCACGTGTTATTCTTCAGCTCGTAAGCAAACGGCCTCAATAGGTAGACTTCCATTGGATTCTGTAGGGAGCCAGTGATGCACTAGAATGTTCGTGAAAGTACATAACAGCGAAAGTCTTGGTGGCTATGCCGCAGTGCTGCTTTTGCAACCTCCTTGCTAGATCTCATTGTTCATATGTTCTGTTCATAAAAACGTTCTACTCAGAGTGTTTTGCTGGATTTGGTATGTGGTTTGAAGCAACTCAATATTATTTATAGTGTTGGGTTAAGTTTCGCATCCTCATATGAGAATGAGCCTAACACACGTGTTCTACACTGACCTGCTTTGTAGATGCAGGCATCCTGATGTATATTTGCGTTACTGTTTTTCAAGCTTGTGATTGAAACTCCGCTATGACGTAGAAGGTAGTATTTGGACTATTTATTCTCTTCAGCTGAATGTGGTGTATTTATTCTCGTTTATTTTATCTTGTTGAAGTTATGGCCATCTAGGAGAGTACAATACCTTTATACTACTCAAAAGCAATTTATGTCTGTAGCACTTCAAGGTCTATTGAACAAAATTGTTGGAAAATTTTTATTTCAACATGACGTATGAGTAACATAGAATTGAATACCTTATCAAAGAGCAAACTAAACCTTGCAAACGTAGGCAAAAGTCCATTCTTTTATTTTTCTTTACATTTTTATTTGCCTCTTGACTATTTATCGATGAATATTGCTTATGATTTATTTGATTAACACAATAGCAAGTCAATAAATCTATGTTTTTTGGTATTTTGAATAAAAAAAATTATCCTGGTTTTCTAAATAATCTCCTTTGAGTTCTATACAGTTTGTAGTACGTTTCTCCAATCTTTTTGTTCCCTATATATGTCGAAGTCGCCGTAGTCTAGTAGGTAGTGCGTTGGCTTATTAGACGTAAAGCCAGGGTTCGAGGCCCAGGCCAAACATCAAAACAAAATACAAAAAGTATTTCTACGGCGACTTCCTCTCAGCCGATTTCTGGCAAAAACTCTGAGAGTAAAAAAAAATTGCCATGAAAAAGTTTCTCATAAATCTGTCGTTCGGAGTCGACTTTAAACTGTAGGTCCCACCACTCATGTATAAAATTAACACACACAATATAAGTGGTGTGAGAAACTAGGTCCTAATCCTGACTAAAGGGTTGTAATGACCAATTATGTATGTGTGTATATATGACGTGATCATTAGAATAGACTTGATTGTGTTGTGATTCCATCTTTGATGTTAAATTTCCCTCTACCGCAGTTTTGAAAACAAAGAAACTTCATATCTAATCAAATTCGAAAGATAGGGTGTATGAGAGAGCAATTCATAGCCTAATTTATGGAATTTTTTCATGGAAACTCTTTTTTGTTATATGAGCACTCTTGCATTGCCTTTGTGCATAAATACTTTAACCAAACTCTTATAAAAGGGATCCACAAAGTTGACATAATATTCGCTATCAATTGTTTTAGTCTTTTGAAGACATTCAATGTAAAGTGTACTGCGTAAACCCGAAAATTAATACAAAATGGTAGAGACACGTTAGCCTCTTTTGTGTTTAGAGAACTCCGCGGTTTTTACTGTTGGTGTGTCATGTTGTATCTTTTTTACGTTCACGGTTATGGCGATCGTCCAAATTATGGTTAAACAATGCCATACACTCCTGTAAAGTTGTCAAACAATTTCATTTGTAAGCATCTAGCGGAAAACTTTCTCATACGCTACTGATTCCTAAACCATATCAGAAGCCCATGGTTTCCGCAATTTGCCGCTCTAAGGATCTTCGATCGATCAACACGATTAAGAATTTTTTCAATTGTTATGGAAGCAGAGACCTTAACTAAGAAATCTCCCACATTCTTCAGCGGCCTTAATAAAATTCAGCAAATCCTATCTCTCTGTTATATTCCCTATTTTACTGAGAGATAGCAACTATAAAAATGACGAATTTATCATAGAGGATGTTTCTATTGAAAATAATTATTAGATTTGAACTTCTAAACGATTTGGCAGTCAAAATTATTTCAGAATTTCGAGGAATTTTTATTCTCCAGTAATTTCGTTTGCAAAAATCCTGTTTTAGCGAGTTATATAGCAGGTGGCAATATGTTATTAAAACCGTAGGCATTAACCGCATTAACTCAGCCACTTACACCACTATACATCAAACAAAAATTTGGAACGAATATATAGGTCCTTATTTAACGGCGAGGGTTTTAGGTCTCAAATATAAGTCGCGCCGGATAAAAATTCTTCTTTCACCTAAGCCAGCCGATTGTTCTTCAGCTGTCAATATGTAATAAATACTGTGGAGAATCCAATTGACATGTTTAAACTTATCTAAATGACCATTTATCCCATTTCAATCAGGTTTTGGGCCAAGCATAAGATGGAATACATGCATGCATTTTGGACTTATCCGAGTATTAAGCGGTTCTCTTCAACCTGATATTTCCCTCTGATCTTTGAACGAACACTTTTACGGATTTCTCACGGATCAAAAATTTTTCTGAGGGAGTATCCTCACCCATCCGTACATGTTCTAGCCAACACTGTCTAATTCAATGTCATACACGAAATGCCGCTATTCTCCAACGGCTTACAGGTTTGTTCATAAATCGTATCTCTTTGTATTGCGTCCAATTGAATTATAATGGGCAGAATATATCAGATTCTTCAATCCTTAATTATTTTGGTAGACCATTTCAATTATTTTAATTACAGTTAACGTGCGAAATCGGCTGCCTTACAAAATGTATCAATACAAAGTTTGTATACAGTTCTACTATGGTATATAAATTTTGTACATATGCAAAGTTGCTTTTGGACTGCGTTAAAAATACACATTGACGACGTTTTGAAATAGAATACATTGTATATGTATATTTTGTACAGCGACATTATGAAACACGATACTTTGCTCAAACACAAAGCAACTAACATTTCGGAAGGCAGCCATTGATTGCTTTTCAGTAAATTTTTTCCCTTTAGGTTAAATTAGGATGAGCATAGCTTACTTGGGTGCTATAAGATCCCGTTATAAAACCGGCATAACCTATTCTGTCGTATGATAACCCTCTTTTTGTCATCTCTCAGTTATCCCGAAAGTTTTATGAAGGTGGTTGTGTAGATGTTAGCACAAGCACCGCTTTTCGTGGGTGACTCCTGCTACCATCTGTTTAAGACACCCAACCAATCTTGAAGAAACCAACAAAGCTATTGAAAAACAAACTTGAACTTGAAAGTACCATTATATACATACAGTTAGAAGTGTTAATATGTATTACAGCAATAATTCTGTTAATATTTATATACATATATACCATGTTTATATGTATGTGTAAAAGCTTAGTATATACGTTCTTACGTTCAAACATTTAATCTCGTAAATGTAAATTTGTTTGAAGGAGAAAAGTCAAGTTTTACTGATTACAACCGCCGAATAGAAACTTGAATAATCAATTCAATGATGAACTTCGCATGCTTATTTATCAATAAATTTAGAAAAAATCTTGTAAACCTTGACAGTTGATGACAAATTTCGTAGACAAGTGTGAGGAAGAGTATGAGGCTTCTGGCAAAAGATCGTCTCTTTCTAAGACATCAATCTGCTTAGTGTACATTTTGTTGTTTTTTTTCTTTTTTTATTCAATCATATTTTCGATTTTATAGTTTCAAAGGGGATTTTTTGGATTTTAAGAAACATAAACTTTAAAACGTTTAACAGTGTTTATGACAAATAATATTTGTTGGTAAAATGTAGACACATTTTTCCAAAAAGAAACCGTTTAAAAACCAAGGTATTTCCCTATAAATGGCTTTAATATATTCAATATTGAATACGAATAAGATGAGTTAGTGGTGCAATATAAAAAGTTTTAAGAAAGAAATTAAAAGTTTAAGCACAGTTTAGATATTTTGTATATGGATTCCTAAGCCGATAATAAGCAAACACTCTGGGCGATAATTCCTACCCATGCATAGCATAATTTAACAAGTAGTTGCAGAGGAAACAAAGAGGACTAGCTACATGGACATCGGGAAATGGATTTCTTTTTAAATCTGTGTTTTCAATAACCCACAAACTTAACGAGGTAACTCGACACTGAGTTGGGAAACGAACCCATTTCGCACTCACCAATTACAACTTTATCCGGGACTTTAGTTGGCAATGATTCTAACAATGTGCCTTAAAATATTGTTGCGAAGACAGAATAAACACTGATCCTTTATTCTTCTTAGTGAGCGCAAGAAAAACCGAACAAAAAGAAAGCGTAAAGAAAGTACTTGAAAAGAATCGAAAAAAGGCCAAATTACAATAACAAAATCCCATGGAAAGATGACAAAAAAAAATTGTTCTAGAACTTGCCAAACTGAAAATAAATTTTTTTGTGTACAAACCTTTCATTTCGGCAAACTTTCGCCTTTTTAGTTTGGTTAGTTTTATGATTCCATGACTTTAATTTTTTGCTTTTTTTTCGACGAAACACTTGTCAAATTGTCAAAATTTTCAGCTCCTTTTCGATTCAAACGGCTGAGTTATGAGCAGTAGAGATAAGAATTAATCGTTTGTAGTCCCCATAGTCTAGAGAGTTGGTTAGGTTAGGTTTGAGGATGTGTACCAACCATTGGGACAAGTACAATACCCAGAGTTCAAGTTACCCATTGTAAATGCGTCCTAGAAAAGAGAGAGAGAAAGGATAGTGAAGGAGATAAAGAAAAATATGAGAAAATGGGAAAGGAGAAGAAGGAGTAAAGGGAGGCTTATGGAGTATTATGTTGGCTCATTAAGCGAGAGCTGAGTTCATCGCTCTCGCCATTATTCTTTCAAAAGCGCAATGAATAGCAAATTCCCATGAAAAAAACTTCTCAAACTTATTGTTCGACATCGGCATTAAAATGTCCGTCTAACCTTCAGTATTTACTTCTATCCCATAATTTATTCTCTTGAAGTACTCTATAAGTGGGGCAATATAATAAACCTCTAACTAGTTAGGTTAATATTAGAGGGGTAGCTTTGCATTCACGTACCTTCCGGATTGTGTCATTAGTGAACTTGACTAAAACCTTTTTAAAATTAATAAATACAAGGTATAACTGAGATCTTCTCACCAGTTTACAAATAACCCTCAGGGTGTTTAAAGAATGCTTGAAGTTGTCGTATTCTAGTAGGTAGTGTGTTGGCTTATTAAACGCAAGGCCACGGTTCAAACCCCAGGTCAAACATTTCCAATGAAAGGAAATATGAAAAATTATTTTTTCGTCACAGCAGATTTCTGGCAAAAACTCTTGCCATGAAAAGTTTCTTAAAAGTCTGTCGTTCGGAATCGATTTTAAACTGTAGGTCCCGCCACTCATGTATAAAATTAACGCACACAAAAAATTGGTGCGAGAAGCTAGGGCGTAATCCTGACTGATGGGTTGTAATTATCAATTATGTATGTATGGATGTGTTTAAAGTTGTCATCGTTTGGTGGATAATATGTTGGCTTACTTGACGAGAGTTTAAACCTTTGCTCAGACATTTCGAACGAAACGAAATATGAAAAAAAAAATATATCTGTGGCCAACTTCCTCTCAGCAATCTTCTGACAAAAACCGTGAGAGGAAAAGAATTTGTCATGATCCATACGTCCCGCTACTCATGTATAAAATTAACACACAACATGGGTGGTGTGAGAAGCTAGGTTGTAATCCTGGCTAAGTTATTGTAATCCTTATGATATGAAATTTTAAAGGAAGAAAAATTAACGTAAAAACCAAGAGTTTCTTTTTACTGCACCTTGAAAATAAATCGTAACTACATAATCGTTAAATGTTGTAACGGTAGGCGATTTTTATATGCCGTAGATAATATTTTAGAAATATTATTTACAAATCATTCGAAATAGTTAAAAAGTTATTACCCTTTTAAAGTTTTTTCTGTCTGTCTTCCTTTCTTTCTTTGGTTTTTTTTTTGCGAAATAATCATCATCAGAGAGTCTTAACGACAGCCTGTGATTGTAAACGATAATAATGGCTGCGGCAAAATACTTTATTAAATAACAACAATTGCTTATAAACAAATTAAAAATTTATTTTTTTTATTATTAAACTAAACTATTATAACAACAATAATAATAAAATAAACATTAAATTGAAGTTTAATACCATCATTGTGTGTATGGCATACAGTAGATAATACAATAACGCTTAAGTGAGTGTATAAATTGCCTTAGTATTGGTATACAATATAATATTATTATTAATAAAATAACAATCTTTTTTTTTGTTATTATTTTTTTGTTATTATTTTTATTTGTTTAGCAATAAATATGTATAAAAAGGAAAGATCATGACAATAACAAAAAAAGAAAAATCAAGAAAAAAAGAAATACTTGTTGAATGATTGGTACACAGTCACAAATACAAGATCTTTCTCTCATTTAAACGTCGTCACACACTATCAGTCACTTACTCATTCACTCATTTTTGTATTATTAAAATTAACAAGTGACTGCGTTTTAGGCTTAAGGCACGACGATTTTTATTTTCTTTTTTATTCCTTAATTGAATTAACGCCTTTTATCCATCCAGCCATACATCCATCCAGCCATCTATCTATCCATCCATACCCCAGCTAGCATTTGGAAGATTGTTTTTTGAAAAATCACCTTGCTGAGTCTTTTTAGAGTACTTTTGGCGATCAAAAACTTATTAGTCAGTTACGCGATTAAAAAAGGACTCATAAATGATTCACGCCAATGAGTAAAATAAGTTCGATTTAAAATACAATAAAAAATTGTATAGCAATCGAAAATTAATCATCCAGATGTTTAAAATGTGACTATTATTTACATTATTTATTATTATATTCTACTTATACTGTAGATTGAAAAACGATTAATCAAAAACACATCATGCAGGTGTTTGAAAAGTGATTATAAGTATGTATTTATGATCATATTTTGAACAGACGGATGATTAAACAATGCTTTTTTTTCATCCTCTATATATAAATTTTCATTAATGTAAAAAGATGGCTATGAAATGAAGTTCAATTTGTTTTTAAATATAAATATAATATTCTTTCTTTGGTAGTCGCCAACTTCCTTTCAGTTTAGTTTCTCAAAAATCTGTCGTTCGGAGTCGATGTTAAACTGTAGGTCCTGCCACTCACGTATAAAATTAACGAACATTGCATGAGTGGTGTGAGAAGCTAGGTCGTAATCCTGACTGAGGGGTTGTAATGGCCAATTATGTATGTCCGTATGTATGAAGCCCCAAGCTTTTATTAGCCTGGGGGCTAGGTTAAAGTCGGATTTTAACAATCTTTTCGTTGTATGCCTTTAAAGATGGCCAATGCATTTTCATTTTTTGCCACCTTGATTAGTCGTTGGGGTCGGCTAAAAACACATTTTGAAATACGACTAATAAATGACTCAAATTATAATCATAAATGACGCAAAAAGGAGTCCAGATTAATACAAACATTACTGATAAATGACAATAAAAGGACCCCTAAACATACTGATAAATTACTCATAAAAGACTCGCTTGCGATTAAACAATGACTGAAAGACGACTCGAAAAAGAAGCATAGACGAAGTTAAATACGACTAATAAATGATCAGAAAGCGATTCAAAAATGATCACAAAACTATTCGAAAACGCATCGAAAATGACTCGAAATTAATATAGAAAATGACTCATAAATGATTTTTTGAGAAGAGTCGCCCGTAGTAACATTTTTCTCCCGACAAATGAGTCTTTTATGATCAGAAAATGAGCGCATATTCTTACTTTTCAATCGTGCAGAAGAGTCAAAAAAGACTCGAATTTGATTAAAATTTTCAAAAAATGCTGGCTGGGACGTTTCATATAAAACATATCTCAAAATATGTTATAGTATTTGTCACACACACACAGTGTAGTGACACACTATTGTAAGTGTATTAGTATAAATTAAATTAATTTTCATTGCATGATTATTAAGTACAACACATATTGTATATTAACGTTCATTTGAAATTCGTACATTCACTAGAAAAAAGAAGTTACGCACTTTACGTTCGAGAACACGCGCCTATCGGAGAGGTGACAATGTCTGGCGTTAAGGTATTGTTCAAAATTTGCTAAGTGATGAGCCTAACCAACATCTTAGCTCAACCATAACCAAATAGTTCTTATGTGCGTGCTCACATACAACTAACCACTGCCTCAGCACAAAATGGCATCAGTATCCACGCCTAATATATTCTTTGAAGATCTCACATTGGAGTCACATGGAATTACTGCAAACTTCAACCTGAAGACATTTTCGGGACCAAATGGGAGCTAATCCGCTTTCAATGTCTCATACCATACCGATATTTGCCTAGAAGAACTGAGGCAGGAGGAGATGACAATTTTAGAAGCTTCCGCCCAGTAGGAAAATATTCGTCACTTTCCCGGTTTGTGGTAAGCTACAAAAGAATGAAAATACAAAAGCTATAGTCATAGCAAAATATTGGGTAAAGTTGAATCCCCTGTTGACTACAAGATACCTGTACCGGCTTTCGATTCTGAATTTAAGACAAAAATACTAGATGAACGCCATTATGATAAAGGTTTACCTATCCCAGAGGCAATCATGCAAGTATTTACTGATGCTTCCAGATCATGCGACTAATTTGAATGTGTTAGCTTTCTGGAACAGTTGTATCTTAGATTAGCCCTTAACATACATAATTGGTCAACCATTCAGTCAGGATTACGACGTAGCTTCTTATACCGCTTATGTCGTGTGCGTTAATTTTATACATGAGCGGTGGGACCTACAATTTAAAGTCGATTCCGAACTGAACTGAACCAACTGAATCCAATTTTAATCGAAAAATCATCTTCAGCGGTGTGAACTCATTTCTAGATGAATGCGTAGGTTAGGTTAGGTTAGGTTAGAGGACGTGTACTTTGTCAATTAAGTCAAGTACAGTACCCGGAGGTCGAATTGACCCATTGTACAACGTCCTAGTTTCTCACACCACTTATGTTGTGTGTGTTAATTTTATACATGAGTGGTGGGACCTACAGTTTAAAGTCGACTCCGAACGACAGATTTTTATTTATTGAGAAATTTTTCATGGCAATTTTTATTTACCCTCAGAGTTTTTGCCAGAAATCTACTGAGAGGATGTCGCCGAAAAAATATTTTTTGTACTTTGTCTTTGATGCCTGGCCTGGGGCTCGAACCCAGGCTTTTGCGTCTAATAAGCCAACACACTACCTACTAGACTACGGCGACTTCGGATGAATGGGTACGTGAACAAACAAATTAGTCGAATTTCGGACGATACCCAACCCTATGAGATCCAAAAAAGTCACTTTTTGGCGTGAATTTTGGGCTGATGGCCACATTAGTCCAAATTTTTATGAGAACGACCCGCTTTCAATGGGTGCCTCGGTGGCCTATATTTGGTAGTGTGTAAAACCTCAAGTGCCGAGGCCGTGGGTTCGATTTCTAACAGAGGCTCTGGGTACACAGACCCTCATAAAGGATTGTTAGTCTGACATTATACATGATTAAACACAATAGAAAATAAAATGAGAATTATTACTACACTGGCCATAAAAAAAAATTGGCGCACACTACCCCCTCTTTCATCTTTCCTATAAACCATCTTTCCCTGTATTCTAACACAATGCACTGCATAAATAGGTGTCATCCCCTCAGGGTTGGTCTCAAAAAAAATATTGAGTACTAAGGGTCGCTGATTACCAACTTCTTTTTGCCTGAATCGGAAGATCTGGACACCACATGCGGTTGTCATAGCTCAGGCTCGTGCGGCTCAGGCCACATTAAATAATCCGCACGAGCAATTTGAGGGCATGGTCACCTCATGTGAACGTGGCTTCCGAGATCGTGTGATTTAACTCAGTTGGATTTTTTCTTGTGAGGTTTTCTTAAGTCGTAGGTGTATGTGAATAAGCCACATAACACAGTGTTCCTCGAAGCCAAACTAAATTATGCCATCAGTCAAATTCAGCGTGATGTTTGCCGTATCGTTGGCTATACGTTCGAGCGTGCAGAAGAAACTGAGGCATTTGATTTCGCACAAGAACTTGGCAAAATTCAACTGATCCAGGATAATAGCTTATCACACCTTCTCCGTATTGTGTGTGTTAATTTTATGCATGAGTGAAAGGGCCTACAGTTCAGCGAAGATAGTTTTAAGAGTCTTTCCCTTGACAATTTCCTACTGCCAAAGCTTTAAATAGTTTAAGTTGCCCATGTGCAATTCCATAACCTGACCAGATAATTTTATTAATTTTTTTTTTAAATTTCCTTATTGTTTTAGTGGACTTTTGAGGCAATTTACCAATTTTAAACGAACCACTTTATCATCCACTCTATTAAGCAAATGAGTTGCGGTTTTGTAAATGATCTTTAGGCGCGTCAATTATGCTTTTACGCACAATATCGTCATATCCATATGAATGTATGTATGTATGTTAGAATGTATGTGTGAATAAATGGTAATTTTATATAAATTTCTATCCATTTCTTTACAATCCACTTTATTACGATTAAAAGAAAAGAAAAAAAACAGAGAAAAAATAAATCTTTGTGTGATATTGTGCTGATGATGATAATGAGGTTTGAATGCGTAAACTCGTAAAATATATCATCTCGTACGAGCAGTGTATGTGTTGAATCTCTTGCGTGTAATTTAATTAAAATTACATTTAATGCAGGGGGGAGGGGGAGGGGGGGAGAGAGGTAAACAAGAAAACTATCTTCAGTCTTCTATGTGACTGGCTTAGTGGCTTTCTTTCTTGCTTGCTTTTTTACATCCGGGTAAATTAAGCAATTTGTTTTGATATCATTTTTTCTCTGTATGTGCTTCTTTTATATGTTTTTTGTTTCTGTTTCTGTTTTTTTTTGGTGCGATTCGTATTAAATTTTGTGTATTTATTAAGCCAAATCAAACCAGTTGTTGGTTTGATTGAAGTGAATTTGAAAATATTTGAGAGACATTTAACGTTGCAGATCTCTTGCCTTATAATGATGGGGGGTTCTCTTCTTTACTTCTTTACTGTTAAAAAAAAATATTTTTTGTTTTTAATATTGACGAACGTATATTAAAAGAACCGGTTGAAGAATTTATTGTTGTTGTTATTTTCATAATTTAGGTGAAGATTATAAGAAACGTATTGTTTTTTTCCTTTTTTCAATAAATTATTCAAAACATTCTTTACGAAGCTGAACTTAAATACGTTTTTGTAGATATCATGTAGAGGTTAAGGCAATAGGCCAATCATCATCACTCGTGTCCAATTTATAAGCAGAAACTTTTGTGAAATGAAATGAATATGTAAACTTTCTAAAAATGTGTTTCTAATTACCACCACCATAGGCATTACAGCCACTTTAATATATGGCTTTAGTGTCCCAACTTACTTTTAAAATCATCATACTTTCCGATAGCCAAGCGGCTATCAAGGCATTGGATTCCAGTCTAATAAACTTCAAGACGGTGTACAACTGTCGCAGATATCTCAATCAGATGGCGAACCGATATGATGGTTGTATCACATGGGTACCGGGACATAATGATATTCCTGGCAACTGCAGAGCGGATGAACTGGCCAGAAGGGGTACGACCATTGAACTCTCTGATGAATCCTCTACGTTGGGGATCCCTTTGGGGACCTGCAAACTTATAATTGACAATGCAATCGCAGATCTCGTCAACAGAATGTGAGCAACTTAGGATAAGGGCAGAGCGGCGCAAAAGATCTGGCCGAGCCTGGATAAGAGGCGCACGGCGGCTCTGCTTAAACTCCAAAGACGTAGGCTCAGCACTGTTATTGTGGTTATTACGGGGCATTGCATTATAGGAGCGCATGCGAGGCGTATTGGTCTTAGACACCTTGCAAATGATTTCTGCAGAAGCTGTGGAGATGAGGAGGAAGATGAGGCTATTCTTCACCTATTGTGCACATGTCCGGCACTTAGTCGGAGGAGAAAGAGGTACCTGGGTGCCTACTACATGGAGGATATGGATGAACTGTCATGTATGGATATTGGCAGCCTGAGTCGCTTCATCGGAAGCTCCGAATGGTTCCTGGAATAGGGGAAATGAGGAACTGTGGTATCACAATAGGCCCTGTGTGCGGCCTAAGTGCGTCCGCTCATGACTCCATCGAGGGGCAGCCACTTCTACCTTCCTACTTTTAATTGTATATCAACCCTTATATGTAATTGGTAATTAGGTAGTAATTGAGACTCAATATGGTTTTAAAAGGCATATAGCCCGAAGACGCCTCCTGTTCAAAATCCACCCCACATAGGCACTTTTTCTTGGATCTCATGTGGATATGCTCACATACCTATTTAACCAAAAAATAGGCCTCATCTTTGAACATGATTTTAAGACTCAATGTAGTTCTCAAAGAAATATGACGACAATGAAGCTGTCAACCCAAAATCCACACCAAATAGTGATTTTTTCTTGAATCTGATGTGGCTTTGTTCACGTACCTTTTTATCCAGAAATGGGCCTCATCGTTGATCATGGTTTTTCGATGAAAATTGGGGTCAGTTGCCAAATGCCTAGAGCCCATTCGGCGAATACCCATCGTTGTTTGTGGCCCTGAATCAGTTGAATTTTACCAAATACTCGTGCGAAATCGAATACCTCGGTTTTTTTGCACATTCTCACGTATAGCAGTGATATTTTTGGCAAATCTCTCACTTCGTTGACATACGAATTTTGGTCGATCGTTTACTGAACCAGTGGACTCGAATTTACCCTTCACATTGGAAAAAGGCACACATTTTGAAATAAAAAATATTATTCGCACGTGTTGTCCATGGTGATTACGTTAAACAGAGTTAAACAAACTAAATAAATGACAACTAATGTATCAGATGTAGCACCAACAAGATGAGCCCCCTATCGACTGTCAAAGTTTTGAAGTCTCTTTTGGAGGACACGATATAATTTGCTTTGGATTCTTCTGTGGTATAAATTATGACCATTCTGTTGTTTACTCCAATTTCTTTTGGAATTTTTATACTATTCACGATCCTATATATACACACACATAATTATCACCACAACCCCTTAGTCAGAACTTTATACATGGGTGGGATCCATGTTTAAAGTCGACTCCGAGCGACAGATTTTTGAGAAACTTTTTCATGGCAATTTTCTATTTGCTCTCAAAGTTTTTACCAGGAATCTGCTAAGATGAAGTCGCCGTGGAAATATTTTTTCATATTTCGTTTTGATCGTTTTGGGACTTGAACCTTGGCCTCACTTCTAATGGACCAACTCACTACCTACTAAACTACGGCGTCTTCGGCCCTTATCAATTATTAAAATTCAGAAGCCCCTTTTGGAAGACACGATCGAAATTATGACCATTCTGTGGTTTACTTCAATTTTCTTTGGAATTTACACATTGTCTACGATCACTGTTATCTAATTACAAGCGGTAATCAAGTCTATCAAAGCCTCAATATCCCTTTAGGTTAGGTTAGGCTAGAGGACGTGTACTTGTCAATTAAGACAAGTACAGTACCCGGAGGTCGAATTGAACGACCCATCGTACAACGTCCTAGTTTCTCACACCACTTATGTTGTGTGTGTTAATTTTATACATGAGTGGTGGGTCCTACAGTTTAAAGTCGACTCCGAACGACAGATTTTTGGGAAACTTTTTCATGGCAATTTTATTTACTCTCCGAGTTTTTGCCAGAAATCTGCTGAGAGGAAGTCGCCGAAGAAATATTTTTTCTTATTTTGTTTTGATGTCTGGCCTGGGGCTCGAACCCTAGCTTTATATCTAATAATCCAACACACTACCTACTAGACTACGGCGACTTCAAATCCCTTTAATTTCCCTTAAACTTTTCGCTAAGAGAAATACAAATATTTTCTACTACAAGTTAAGCGAAATATACTACGGATACCTTTTTGATCAGTGTAATGGCAAGTTAGCTAAAGATTAGTTCAGAAAACTCTAAAACGCTTACAAATTTTCCTTAAAATAAGTAATATTTAGAGTATGTTGAGTTGTAGGGTATAACGTAAGTCCATTTAAAGTGTATATGTCTTGCTTTTTTCTTTTCTTAATATTTAATTAATATATATACGTACGTATTTTGTATATAACTTGTTTAGAAAGTCTGATTAATTGTTCCGATAACTAATTCTATTTAATTTTGTTGCAGGTTTTTTTAAAAATTAATAAAAAATTAAAAACAAATAAAACAATTTGGAAGGATGCTCGAAAAAACAAAAGAAATTTATAAATTAAGCACACATCGACATGGACTTTCTTAACGATTTTAACGATCAAATATTAACCGATTTGGGTAAGTTGAAAATCTCTAATAATAATGTCCTAACATTATATATACAGATCATATCAATTTTTCAATATTTTATAAGTGACGCTTATTTACTTTGGCCCTGTTTTTTCTTTTTATTATTATTATTTTGGCATAAATTTATTATTTATTATAAATACTTTGTTTAT
This sequence comes from Sarcophaga subvicina, assembly GCA_936449025.2. Classification (NCBI taxonomy): domain Eukaryota; kingdom Metazoa; phylum Arthropoda; class Insecta; order Diptera; family Sarcophagidae; genus Sarcophaga; species Sarcophaga subvicina. The sequence continues at coordinate 32,089,913 of OW388084.2, forward strand.
TAACTTTTATTATCGTCTTATAACTTTAGTCCTACAGAAAATGCCGTTAAACATTTGCTAAGCAACAGTTATTTCATATTTAGCCAAAACCAGTTCTGTAAAACAGTGATTTTTTTCAAAAATTATATTGAAAAACTTTATTTTAAAGTCAAATTTTTTTTAATTTTTAAAAAGTTTTTAAATTGTTGTTGTTTTTCTAACGGCACTTTTTTTTTTTTTTTTTTTTTTTTTTTTTAAATAAGTATTTAATACATTCATTTACGCTTCTGCTTTATAAATTCATATTAGAAAAGAAAAATATTAAAAAAAAACTGTTACAAATACTAACAATTCAAACTAATATACATATCTACAGTACAAGCTATATATGTATAGTTCTAACCAACAACAATTCATATTTATTCATATTTTTAATGTTGTACTCCTCGTTTGAAATGGTTTTTGATTTGATTGATTTTTTTAATCAGAGATGGGTGATACTATTCCGCTCTAGGAGTCTAAAGAACTAAGGAAATATGGCAATATAATGGCCTTTAACCACTTGTTAAAGCGTAAGATGTAGTAAAAAGATATTCATTATGGACTATAAATGCCCTTTTTCCATTTCAAATGCTTTCCTTATAAACACTCTCGTCCCTATTAGCCGAAACAATCCATTTTTACAATCTTGTATTCAGACAAAATTTCTCTTATCAAAGTAATTTGAACGCTTATTATTATTCCTGTTAGAAGTCGCCGTAGTCTTGTATTAGAAATGAGGCCTCGAGTCAAACCCCAGGTCAGACATCTTCAACAAAAAGAAATATGAAAATATAATATTTCTTCTGCGACTTTCTCTCAGCAGATTTCTGGCAAAAAATCTCTGAAAGGAAATAATTTGCCAGGAAAAAGTTTCTCAAAATCTATCGTTCGGAATCGACTTTAAACTGTAGGTCCCGCCACGAATGTATAAAATTTAACACACAAAACATAAGTGGTGTGAGAAACTAGATTTTAATCCTGACTGAAGGGTTGTAATGACCAATTACGTACGTATGTACTTTCTCTCAGCAGATTTCTGGCAAAAAAACTCTGAAAGTAAATATAAATTGACAGGAAAAAGTTTCCCGTTCGACTTAAAACTGTAGGTCCTGCCACTCACGTATAAAATTGACACACAACATATGTGAGTGGTGCGAGAAACTAAGCCGTAATCCTGAGTGAAGGGTTGTAATGACTAATTATGTACGTATGTTTGTAGAGGAATAAAAGTACAGCAAGCACACGATATATTTATTATTTATATTGAGTTTCCCTACATAGTCTTCCCCAAAGCTGTTGCCCTGACGAATCTCATAATGCAGTTCAGTGCCAGTCAACTCCCTAACAAATGCTTGATAAGGCCGCACAAGTCCCAATTATATACGTGCTGTTTTCTGATTCGTTTTCCTCATTACAAAATCTACGTACTGCGTTTTAAGTGATTCTTATAGTGTTCTTATAGTCGACCAATCAAAAGACCGGTTGCTACTCTTCTCTTCCCACTATCATTGTCCCAAATGCTTCTAGGTTGAGGATTTTCCTAATTTTCCTTGCACTGAGTATACCTATTCCAACTCATTTTCAACCTCCAAAGAAAAATTCTGGATCCTGAGTTGAAAGTCTACTCCTGGCAAACACATCTAAATATTGCAAGATCTGGGTGTTCTTCAGTCTACCTCATAAGAGCTTAGTGCTCAAATGGCAGTCTGACTGTCAGATAGTATTTCTTTTAGTTCCTGTCCAAGTTGAATTAAGTACATCTATCGATGGCGTGAACTTCTTTCTTTTTTTATCGAGTTATCTCTGGGTTCCGAATATTTCATTTATCATTCTGAAATCAGACATCCCCGCTTTTATTATTTAATTTCGTTGTAAATCACTTGAAAAAAATTATTCGTAAGGAACTATCTAGTCCCTAGTCAGGATTACAGCCTAGCTTCTCACACCACTTATGTTGTGCGTATTAATTTTATACATGAGTGACGGGACGTACAGTTTTAAGTCGACTCCGAATGAGAAGTTTTTCATGGCAATTTTGTTTACTCTCAGAGTTTTCAGAATCTCGATATACAGTGTACCAATGTTTCGCAGTCGTAAAGTGGGATTAAATTTGTTATAATAAAGGATTCGCGAATACTAAGTGGAATTCAAACAACCAGAGCTTTGTCTTGCCCTCATGACTTGTGTGTTGGGTGGCAAAAATTATCCAAGATTTAATAAAATGTTGCCTGTACAGGTCTCTCAGAATCTTAGAAGATTTTAATTGTTTTCAGATTGTTTACGTGTAATTGACTTTCATTTTGGTAAACTCTTATTGTAGCGAAGAGAAATTTTTAAAAAAAAAATATAAAAACTTGAAAGACCTCTTATGATATTGGACTGTACTTAAAAGTATCATAATTCTATGGTATAGGGGTCTCTCATTTTTGTCTTATCATAAAAAGGATGCAATAGATCCCTCTGGGCTTTCTTACGAAGTGCTTAACATGACTATCTATCAACTTTGCCTATACACCAATACCTCACTTTTCGTCGTGGTTGCGTTCCAAAAAAACACGACGCAAATTGAATTATGATTTTCTATGGCAAACCATGTTAAGATCGATAAAAATTTAAATTTTTATCCAAAAAGATTCTAAAATCTAACGACGCACAGTGAAATTTAGTACTAATTCAGCAGCGACGCAACTTCGAAAGAATGCAAAAAGAAACGACGCAAAGCAACGTTAAAAGCGCTCTTTAGGGTCATTTCACAGTTAATATGTTCATCCTCACATATTCAGATGAAGCTGACAAGTTTTATCACTCGAAATTCGCAAAATTGCTATTCAAATGCAAAATAAAATTTTTATTATTATTAGATACCAACCCTGGCTTAAATTTATTTATATTTCTGTGTCTGCTTTACGGCTTTTTTGCAATAACAAAAAGACATGTTTGTAACCAACAGATATATTTTGTTTGATCAATAATTATATTTCAAATAAAATGAACCAGAAGAAGAAGAATCTAAAATATATTTTTATACATCTACGTACATATGTATATATGTATATGTAAACAAACAGTAGCAACAATGAAAATTAACAGCATAAGCAGACGAAGAAAAATATTCTGATTTGTCAATTGTGTGCTAATTTTTTTTTTGTGAGAAAGTCAATGTAACTAACTACTCCACACTTTGTTAGTTAGTTGACGCAACTAAAAAATTCTTAACGCGTTCTTAACTTAACTTAATTCGCAAAGCAGTGACACTAGTTTAAAAGAAAATTAATTTCGTAAAGAATTTAATATTTATAACAAAAAAATTAAAAAAAAATTAAAAACGATAAAAATAATGCAAATGAAATAAAAAAGAAAATATTTTAAATATTCTGTTTAAATAATATTCATTACAACAAACTAAATTCATTAAAATGTATTGTAAATGCAAATAATCACAGTAAAAGAAAGAAAAAACATGTTTTATTGAAAGTCAGTTTGAATGAAAAAGTGTTGCAACATTTTATTGAAAATAATAACAGTATTACAAATAATTGTAATATGATTTAATAATAATAATAATAATATTAACAATATAATAAATTATATTAAATTAATTCATATTAAAATGAAATAAAAATTTATTAACAAAAAAAAAATAAATAAAAAAAATTCTAAACAACTTTCTGCAACACGAAGCCTTTGCAAAAAAAACCTAACAAATTATGCTTAAATCAGTAGAAAGAATATCAATGCGAATCAAATATTTTAGAATTCAAATTAAATATAAAAAAATGTACACCATTTCCTATGAAAATTAATTTGTTTAAAGAATATTAAAATTTCACTATTTTCGCAATTATTTATTGAATTCAATAATAATTAAACTAAGTTTACTATGAACACTTTACCAATCGGATATTTTAGAACAGGATAACAACGTATGGGTTTTGAAAATGAAAAACAAAAAAAACTCAGTTAATTTGCAATCAAATATTTACTCACTTAACTAGTCAATACAACCCTTTAGTCTGGATTATAACTTAGCTTTGCACACCACCCGTGTGTTAATTTTTATTCAAGAGTGGCGGGATCTACAGTTTTGCGAACGACAGATTTTTGAGAAACTTTTCAAGGCAGCTTTATTTACTTTCAGGGTTTTTGCCAACAGACTGTTGAGAAAAAGTGCCCGAAAGAAATATTTTTTCATATTTCGTTGTGTTCGAGATGTTTGAGCTGAGATTTGAACCACGGGTTCTAGTCTAATAAGTCAGCACACTATCAATTAGTCTACGATGACTTCATATATTAATATTGAAATAATTATTTTAGGCAATAAATCACAACCCTTCCGTCAAGTTTACGACGTTGGTAGCTTGTCACATCACTTATGTTTAAGTCGAGGTTTAAAGTCGACTCCAAACGACAGAGTTTTGAGAAACTTTTCATGGCAATTTTATTTACTCTCCGAGTTTTTGCCAGAAATCTGCTGAGAGGATTTCATCTAAGAAATTATTTCTTCATATTTCGTTTTGTTGGGGATGCGAACCGTAGTCTCATGTCTAATAAGCCAACAAATTACCTTTATTTTTTTATATTATTTCCTGTAAATATTGGCTGTAACTACTCCGTATGTAGCCCTTCCGTGTGATCCAATTTTTGCATACTCTTTCCAGTATTGCTGCCATTATTACACCAGTGGCAGCTGAAAACTTGGCAGCCAATGGACCACTCCAAAACGTGGGCCTAATTGCTACCAAACTTGTCTCTCAATAGATTTATTTTATTTATTTACTTTTATGGCCAAGAGAAAAATCAATAATCCTTGCACGGTACATTAACTATAACGTTGAGATTTTTATAGTTCTTGAAGAATTATTATAAAATGAAGTTGTCGCTCCTAAAAGCGTTTCAAATATGTCATCTTGAACTGCCTCTTTAAAGGCAGCCTCTTGCACTTTAAAATATGCCATGTTTGAAACGGTTTGTGGGGTGACAGCTTCATTTTACAATACTTCGTTAAGAACCCAAAATTTTATTTGCGAAGAGCACTAATTTGTGCATTACACAACACGATAATAAAATTCCATGATGCAAGCGTTTGTCGTTTATTGCTCTTACTGAAATAGCAAATCTTTCTAAGAAGCATTTGGTGCGATAACTTGCTGTTATTCCATTAACCTATTGAACTCATATGACCCCTATTTGTAGAGAAATAGGTAATCGATTTCACAAGTCTATATGGTAGATGCATAAGGCCTTTCCACCAAAGCCAAGAGTTACTTTTGCTGTGTACATGCATTTTCGTTCTTGAAGCAAAAATATTAGTGGGCGACTGCTTTCATTAGACGTTCGAATTATTGCCAGTATAGATTGGAATTCAAAGATTGGCCATATGGCATCAGTTAAGCACTGCTCCAAAGCTAATGGTCAACACCAATTAGATTCTAGTTAAAGCTTTTTACACACTGGTATTTAAAGGGTTGAGGTTTCCTTTTCTTTACTTTTCTTCGCTTTCCCTTTTTGATAGCGTCTGTTATAAGGCAATGTCTCCGGTCCTTTGGCCACTCTACATGTTGTGTGTTGTCACATGAATTAGAAGCGACTGTTTCAGGGTTTCATAGCATGTCTATTTACAATATTGTCCATACAATGATTTGCTCTTGCGGGGAAAAAGTGAGCGCTCCATTAAGATCCATTGTCCGTCTATAGAGGCTTGCCAGCCAAATTCTCATATTTTCCTCTTCAGGTGGTCATCAAACATGTGTGTGTTCTGGCATTGCCAAGAAAGAACCTTCTCTGTTCATGAATAAGTTCTGGCAGTTATAATTGATCGCAATGTCATCACATTCACAGTGGCCATGCTTACAGGCCAATGCGTTATGGGAAGACAAGCGAAAAGACTGCAGCTTCCATCAAACGACATATACCGTAGTTATCCACTGTTTGTCAATACCCATCTCTTGCGAGGTACAGACTTAGGTTACTTGTCTCTCTATTAATTGTCAGCTTAACGGAGCTATCGTCCATTGACGTCGAGGTTATACATACATACATAGTTTGCCATCACAGCCCTTCAGTCAGGATTACGACCTAGTTTCTCTCACCACTTATGTATATACAATATGTAAGTGGCGGGACCTACAGTTTAAATTCAACTCCGAAGGACAGATTTTTGAGAAAATTTTCATTGCAATTTGATTTAATTTTGGAGGATTTGCCAGAAATCTGCTGAGAGAAAGCCACCGAAGAAGTATTTTTTCATATTTCATTTTGTTGGAGATGTCTGACATGTGGTTTGAACCGTGGATTCACGTCTTATAAGCCAACACACTACCTACTAGACTGCGGCGATGTCAAGGTTATACATACATAATTGGTCATTACAATCATTCAGTCTGGATTACGACCTAATTTCTCACACCACTTATGTTGTGTGTGTTAATTTTATACGTGAGTGGCGGGACCTACAGTTTAAAGTCGACTCCGAACGACATATTTTTGAGAAACTTTTCATGGCAATTTTATTTTATATTTTATACTCTCAGAGTTTTTGCCAGAAATTAGCTGAGAGAAAGTCGTCGAAAAATACTTTTTGTATTTTATTTTGATGTCTGGCCTGGGGCTCGAACCCTGGCTTTTCGTCTAATAAACCAACACACTACCTACTAGACTGCGGCGATGTCAAGGTTATAGCTCCGTTTATTAAACTTTCAGGTTGATTTTCAGTGTAGGGTAGTCGTGCTTTTAATGTGCAGTCGGCGTTATAACGGGCCACTATGTGTGCGAAAGTGTAACTTGGTGATCAAGGCTACCACTTCAACCTAACCTAACATAACCTAACCTATTATGCATTCTCATTTATTCTATAATAGAAAAGCAAAATATGAGGCTTACGCACTGTATTTTTTTGCTAATTTTTAAATGCAAATAACTTTCCACAGAATCATGTCATTTAAATAATTTCTTCTATAAAAAGTGAACCTTGAAATGGCACCTTTCAAACAATCTTTTAGAGTATAGGAGATATTACATTTCGAAACCATCTACTGGCAATTTGTAACCGAACTTTGCTTGTACTGAGGGGTCATGTTTTTTTATACTAAATCGTCATTTGAATTTCCTTTTTTTTTTACTAGAAATTGGAATCTTGTTTCTTAAGTTACATGCATTTTAAAGAAATCTCTGTGCCATTTAGAGCCAATGCGAAGTTTTCTTTTTTTTAAGAAATTTAATGCCATCAAATGAACAAAAATTTTCTCACAAACCCCCGAGCAAGGTGTATGTAGACGTTGTGTCTATGTCTATGCACAGGAGACAGGTCTCAGATTTAAATAAAACATTGTTTCATATTAATTTTGCTTTAAATACCAGTATCGTTTATTAAATTGAATTTAATTATTCCACTCTATACACCATTTAATTGTAATACGTAGCCAAGTGTGAAGAGGAGGTAAATCAAATATTTTTTCTTTCTCTCCCCTCAGTTTTTTTTTTGTTTTTTTTTTTTTTTGCGAAATAATTATTCGAACTCAAATGACACTTTTTTTTAATTATCGCAACAATGTTTGAATGTGTTTTGTGTGTGTGTTTTAAATTTCAAATGATTTTTTTTTTCATTTGTTTTTAACAAAAAAAAATAAACGTTTTTTTCTTTTGGTGGTAAAACATCTCATTAAACATTACATGTTACATACTCTATATTTTATTATTTAATTAAACGTTTTTTTTTGTTGCATTTTTTTCCTTTTTATTTATAAAAATTTCTTAAAAATCTTGTTCATCCATGGGTAAAAAGTGCATCAACCGCATATTAAAGAAGAGCATCATTGCAATGAGGGTTTAAGTGTTTGTGCATTTAGACGTACTGCATAGCCGTGTCCGCCCGCCTGTAAGCCCCCCATCAGTTTGTTTTGGCTTTCAGAGATTAAACAAAAATCATTTCATTACTGCTGCATCCTCCCTCTCCTAAATAAATAACACAATAATTATCATCGAAATGCTGAATTTGTGGTTTCATTCACTTCTTCGACTTGTGTGCACTTCTTGAGCGAGTATTGTACTGCCATTAGATAATTTGCTCGTAATATTGTTTTAAACATTTTAGTCGATTTGTATTTCTCTTTTGATTTTTGCTTTGCCTTTAAATGAAAGTACTTTTTATAATACTCTACCACAAGTAACGATAACTTAAGCACTTTTAAAATACGTTTACCAAAGCGTTTACGATTACAAAGTGTCCGATTACAAATTCTATAGAAGGCTCTTACTTGATTGAAAGATGACATTTTATGCTTAACTTTGTTTTTCACATTATTCTGCGGAAAGGCTGCCTTGGTAGTCTAGTGGGTAGCAAAAGATCGTGTTATCGATTTCCACCAAATACTATGGTGTATAACACTACACCGAGCATAAGCTCGTAATAATTACAATTAAATTTGTAATTGTACTGTAATTAATAAAGAAATAAAAAAATATTAATCGAAAAGTTATCGAATATTAGAAATGAGTGAAAATTCCGAACATTATCGCCATATTTGATTTTGGTTTTCTATTGCATTATAGAGACTGTTTAAAAAAATTACAGTACAGTACAGGCGATGACCATAGACAACAACGTGTGTTAACCCTTTCATGCCCGATATTGCCTATAGGCAACATTGTACATTTTTGTTCATAAATTCCGTAATTTTTTATTTTTTTAAAAGATTTTTTTTTGCAAACAAGCTTGGTTAAAAACGTGTAAAACCAGAATACGTACGACTCTGAATTTAATATCACTTCATATTTAGGTCAATGACTAACAAACACATGTCCTTAAAAAAATTTTAGCTCTGGCTCAAAAAATTCGGGCATGAAAGGGTTAATTGAATAGACTCTGTAGCAATTGACATCACACCCTAATTTCCATCGAATAATCGTCTTTAGCGATAAGTCCCATTTCTGGATGAATGTGATAAACTATCGAATTTAGGACGACACTTAACATCCAAGAGCGTCTGACCCATTCCGCAAGTCAGTATGTGATATGGTTTATATGCTAGCGGTCGCCGTAGTCTAGTAGATAGTGTGTTGGCTTATTACACGTACGGCCACAGTTCAAACCGCAGGTCAGATATCAAAACGAAATATGAAAAAAATATTTCTTCGGCGACTTCCTCTCAGCAGATTTCTGGCAAAAACTCTGAGAGTAAAATGAAAATTGCCATGAAAAGTTTCTCAAAAATCTGTCGTTTGAAATCGACTTTAAACTGTAGGTCCCACCACAGATGTATTAAATTAACACACACAACATGAGTGGTCTGAGAAGCTAGGTCGTAATCCTGACTGAAGGATTGTAATGGCCAATTATGTATGTATGTATTATCGTTTCATTTTTCCATCCATCACTTTCAACGGCGGGACTATAGGTCAATGAATACCAATATCCTTTCGTCTAAACTGCCTAATGAGGATACCAACAGTATATGGTTCCAACAGGGTGGCGTTATGTGCCACACAGTTCATACCACTTTCAATATTCTGCATGAGTAATTTAAGAGCATAGTCATCTATGATGTAAACTGACAACAGCGATTGTACGATTTCTTCCGGTTAAACTTCTTCTTGAGGGGTTTTCATAAGTCGCAATTTGTATGCGAATAATCCACAAATCTTGGTGGTCCGCGAAACCAATGTAACCCATGACATCAGTCAAATTCAACCTGATTAAAGTGTCAGAGACTTCGAAAAGTAAACATTTCAGATGCACTCCACACAGAGAAGCCGTGGCCGACATTTGAAAGATGTTATATTCCATACATAATGGCATCAATATGTTATCTCCTCTGCCTCAATATGTTATGCAATTGAAGCCCCTTATTTTAGCGAGTACGTCACTTCACTTTGCAGAAAATTCGCAAAAGTGATTGAAACTTTATTTGCAGCAATAAATGAATTTTTAAGTGTTGGCTCAGTCACGGAGCACTTGGTCCAAACGTGAGCTTCAATTTTAGCATACTTTTATCACCATTTCTATCCGTGTCTCACCAAGGCAACTGTAATGCTGTGGCTAATTTATCGGCCAGATTAGTGCAGTCAAATTGCATGATCTTCTTGATCAATGGACTACTCCAAAATTTGACATTAATTGTTTGGCAATTTCGTCTCTCAATAGGTTCATACTATTGCGTGTCTTGCGGCATGTGGCACCACCGTCTTATCGAATTCACATGTATCATTGCATGGTATCTTGCTGTATTGGCCCTAATGCTATAAACAGATTCGAGGCGCCAAATGCTGCGCAGCAACCTGTTAAAAATTCAATAAATGCATGCATCTTGAAATGCTTGTTTTAAATGTAGCAAGGAAACAAGCATCGATGCTGTCGCTTCGCTCTTAGGCTAATTTATATTTTTGCTTACGGCAAAGAACGGATTAATGCTGTTAATACCATAAGATGCATGATATAAAGGTTTTTAAAACACAAATCATACAATATAACTATTAAGTGCATTTCAGTGTGATCATTGAAAGAAGTACTCAACTGCCGCTTTTAAAATAATTAAAGATCATGTTGGTTAGCTAAGGCGGCAATTATAAAATTGCTGAGCAGCATTTGGCGCGCAGCACTTGTTACGTCGAATACGTTTGTAGCATAACATTGCGAAATCCATTGCTCTTGAAGCAGTAATGACACTACCGGGCCCACAAACTGCAATAAACAATGTGTTTTCCAGAAAATATTTGCAGTTAATCTGGCTCTTCTCATCAAATTTGGCAATACTATCTGTAGTGTTATCCATTGAGCAAAATTAAGTGTCTTTGCTAAAAAAAAATCGTGGTAATTTGCAAGCGTTGTCCACTTAGTTTATATCTGGTAAAATGGCAAATCTTACAAAGCATTTTTGTCATTGTCACATGTCACGAATATTTTTTTCATACTGGAAAAATCTAATAACAAAAATAATTACTCGTTGTATGTGAAGGTTTCACGAGCAGATTCGATGCAGCAATTTTTCTTTTGTTAGTAGTTTAGTAGGTAGTGTGTTTTCTTATTAGACGTAAAGCCAGGGTTCGAGCCCCAGGCCAGGCATCAAAACAAAATACAAAAAGTATTTCTTCGGCGACTTCCTCTCAGCAGATTTCTGGCAAAAACTCTGGGAGTAAATAAAAATTGCCATGAAAAGTTTCTCAAAAATCTGTCGTTCGGAATCGACTTTAAACTGTAGGTCCTGCCACGAATGTATAAAATTAACACACAGAACATAAGTGGTGTGTGAAGCTAGGTCGTAATCCTAACTGAAGGATTTTAATGACCAATTATGTATGTATGGTAAAACGGCAAACCTAACAAAGCATTTTTATCATTGTAACATGTCACGAATATCTTTTTCATACTGGAAAAACCAAATTACAAAAATAATTACTCTTTGTATGTGAAGGTTTTTCGAGCAGATTTGATGCGTTAAATTTCTTTTTAATTTTAATTGGTATCCTATGGCAATATTTTCTTTTTAATTAATTATTTATAGCGCATAAAAGCTTCGTTTGATTTCGTCTAAAGTAATCAAACTTAAATGGAAATTACAACGAAAACTCTCTGTTGGTTTATTATTCTCTCAGACAACAGAAATTACATGAAAAAAAATAGCGTTTAAAAGTAAAATCATAATTAAAAACAAAATAAATCTATTGTAAATAGTAAAACAACAAAAACAATAATAATAAAAAAAAAATATAAATTAAACTCTCAAACTGCAAAAACACAAAAAGAATCTTAAAAACTATTCAGTGGAATTAAAATCCAGTCGTATTTTATAACATTCGTCTGTCGGTTGGTAAACGGTGGGATTTTTTTATTTTGTTTGTTTTATTTTTTTCTGATTACTTACTTCAAACGCTAGGTTTTCGCAATAAGCAAATAAACAAATTCGAATTATAATAAATTGCCAAAAAAAAAAATTAATTAAATTTTGTGAAAAAAAAACAAGAGAAAGAATTTTAAAAATAAATTAAAAAAAATTAAAAATAAAGTTGAAGTGAAATTAATTTTTGATAAATCAAATCAATCAATAACTTTATGGATTATCATAAAACTTGTAATGGTAATTATATTTAAATATATTGAATTGTACTACTATACTACTATACTGGAATATTGTTGTACATGTGTTCATACAAATTTTTGTGAATTCAACATCGACATCATCATTATAATAATCATAATCGTTGTTGTATTTTCAATATAAAATAAATAATTTTTTTGTTTTTATCATTCAATTTATTTGTATTGATCAAACAACGTATACACACATACACACACGCCGTGATTTATTTATATTCCCCTTTTTTCTCAGTATTTCTTTTGTATTTGTAGTTGTTGCTTTTTGACATTTTTTTCATTATTATTCTATTTTATATTACCGTTATCAATACGACGAATGTATAAGTTATTGTGCATTATTATTATTTTTTTTCTGTGATTATAAACTCTCATATTCACATTCTACTACACGCCCACTTTATTTTTGTCGCCAAAAATTTCAATAATTTTTGAAAAAAATAAATTTTTAATAATCAAATAAAATTCTCAATTGCATTGCTTATTTAAGTATGTAAAGGGTCCGACAAATAACTGAATATTTTCTCAAATTTCTTTTTTTATTTGAAAGTACAATCCTTCCGGTTAATAATGGAAAATCATTTCATTCAAATGGCTGCCTCGGCTGACCATGCAGTAGCCTTCACCAGAAGGTGCCGATTTTGGCAAAAAAAAATCATCTTTTCAGATGAAGTTCATTTTGATCTTGGCGGGTATGTAAACAAGCAAGATTGTCGCATTTGGGGCACAGAAAACCCACACGCATACGTTGAAAAGCCGACGCACGCAAAATGAATCACTGTTCGGTAAGGTTTTTGGTCCAGAGACATAATTGGGCCATTTTTCTTCGAAAGTGAGCAAGGAGTGGCCGTTACGGTCAATGGCGATCGTTATCGGACCCTGTTGAACGAATTTTTGTTCACAAAAATTGAAGAGGAGGATATTGGCAACATTTGGTTTCAATAGGACGGCGCTACGTGCCACACAGCCGAAGCTACACTCGATGTGTTGCGCCCTGTTTTTGAAGATCGCATTATCAGCCGCAGAGCTGATGTCGTTTGGCCACCTCAGAGCTACAATTTGACACCATTGGACTATTATTTGTGGGGTGCCGTCAAAGACAAGTGTTACGCCGACAAGCCAGAGACAATTGACGCTTTAAAGGACTATATTCCTGAAGCCATTGGTGAAATACAGCTGCACACAATCGATAATGTGCTTAAAAATTGGACCGATCGTGTAGGCTACTGCATGGCCAGCCGAGGCAGCCATTTGAATGAAATTATTTTCCATTATTAACCGGAAGGATTGCACTTTCAAATAAAAAAAGAAATTTGAGAAAATATTCAGTAGTTTTTTTAAAGCATTTTTCAAAAAAAAAGAAGTTATTTGGCGGACTCTTTCTTTAATTTCTACATACAGTGAGCGTCAAAAGAAACTGTACATTAAGACTAAAATTCTAACAATCACCAAACTCAACTTTTACCACTTAAGAAGAGTGCCCGAAAAAATTTGGCAATATTTCCAAATTTTTTGTAATTATTTTTTGTTTTCAATTTTAAAAACTGGCAATGAAACAATTTTAAATTAAAAATAACGGTAATTTATTAATGTATATTTATTTTTAATGTACAGTTTCTTTTGTCGCTCACTGTACGTACTTACATAAGTGGTCATTACTACCTCCCAGTCTCTGATTACGACCTAGCTTCTCACATCCCGTATGTTATGTGTGTTTATTTTATACATGAGTGGAGGGACCTACAGTTTAAAGTCGATTCCGAACGACAGATTTTTGAGAAACTTTTTCATGGCAATTTTTATTTACTCTCAGAGTTTTTGCAAGAAATCCGCTGAGAGGAAGTAGCCGACGAAATATTTTTTCGTATTTCATTTTGTTGGACATGTCTTACCTGGGATTTGAACCGAAGCCTCATGTCTAATTAGCCAACACACTACCTACTAGACAACGGCGGCTTATAAACGATGAAAATTGTACATCATAGCTTAAATTTACTTTAAAAAAATTCCTTTATAAGCACTTGCTTAAAGAAAACTTTCTTTTCAAAATTGATACGGTACAATAGCTCCCTCGATCGTGTGATTAAGCATTTCTGGATTTCTTGAGCCATTGGTAGCCCACATTCACCATTAAAGCCATGCGAAAGATTTATTGGAAAAAAGTAGTAAACAAATTGGACAGTGCAATCCATTTCTATAGAATGTTCCTTATGATTTCATTCTCCTTGAGGCAATTTAAACTCAGATAATTGATTTCTGTCAGAAAACCTACAATTCACCAATGTTCGCTTCGTCATAATTTCATAAAAGCTTTTCTTCTACTAATCTGACCTGGTGCAGATCTCGGGCGAGTCAACGATCTGATTACCTGCCTAGTTAATGGTATAATAGGACTCTGGGCCATGTCTGCAGCAGACTTTATACTGCAGATCAATATCCTTCAACAATTTCTTCGCAGTGATCCCGAAGTGACACGTAGGTCCACACCGTGCTGTAGAAGATGATGAAAGCCCTTTCCAACTAGCCGGTATTCTATTGAATGCAAAGCCATTGTTGTCAATGAGGCAAATACAAATTATATCAGCTTGAATGACACGAGGTTATTTGCTTTCAGGTGCGGGATTTCGATATAAAAATTCCACGCTTATAAGCAATTCTTTCCTGCAAGCATTTTTGAAAGTGCTTATATCCGGGGAATACTGTATTTATAAATACACACATAATCCTTTAAGTTCGTGTTTCTTTAGCAAAATGCAGATTTAAAGCACACATTTGAAATGTTTATTTAACATGTTTAGCAATAATATACAGTGTTGGGCAAAATTATACACTCAAACTCTTTTTTCTTATAAACATCCAAGTTAGTGTTCTAAGCTTTTATTAAAATTCTCTTCGATATAATCGGATTTCATATTCTGTATTAGTTTTTGCATCGTTTCTTTGAAATGAACAATTATTTCACAGAAGTAAGCAAATAATTAGTATTCGATTGAAGCCGTACTACTAATTGGAACACGTTCGCGTTCACGTGTTTAAATTTAAAAAAAAAAAATATTTCAAGCTGCTAAAGGCTTTGTTAACCTAAACAATTTTCTAATGAAATGTGTGCCCCCTGCAGATGACGAAACAATGTGAACTTGAAAGCTAACGGCATAGCTATTGGATATTTCATTAAGTGCTTCCTATCTTTATATTAAAATCAAACAAAGTGAGTGTGAGATATCATCGAAACTTTTTATTCGTTTTAAAGGCCTATTGATGCCACTATGTGTGGAATGTAACATCGTTAATAGGTCGGCCACGGCTTCTCTGGGAACAGCGCATTCGGAATGACTAATTTTCCATTACTATGGCCAGGATTACGACCTAGCTTCTCACACCGCTTATGCTATGTGTTAATTTTATACACAAGTGGCGGCACCTACAGTTTAAAGTCGATTCCGAACGACAGATTTTTGAGAAACTTTTCATGGCATTTTTATTTATTCTCAGAGTATTTATCAGAAATCTGCAGATGCTTCGATCGAAGGCATGTGTTATGTTAGTTTTGTAGTCTGTAGCCTATTCATATACCCTTGCGATTTGAGAAAATCCCACACGAAAAAATCTAATGGAGTCAAATAGCACGATTTCGGTGGAAAGATCACATTACGTCAACATGAGATGACCATGCACAGAATAATCAATGTGGTATGATCTGTGTGATGCGTAGTGCCGTTCTGTTGAAACCACATGGCGTAGGTGTCCAGATCATCCAACTCAGGACAAATGAAGCCTTCGTCGTACATCGTTCATCATACATAATATCACCAACACAAAATCCACAACAACAAGAAATTTTTTCAGTATTCATACGCTCTACTGTACTTATAGCGTATCACTATAATGTGTCCTTAAGCCTATTGCTCTGGCCGCAGGATGCTGCTTATGTGAACAAGGACAATTTTCCTCCTGCCATGTGTAAGGCCTACAGTGAAGTGCAATATTATACAGTATTGGGTGGCGATTGTGTAACGTTTCTTGTGTTTGCGTAAAAACATTACAACTCTTCAGTTGGAATTACGACCCAACTTACATTACGTCCACGTGAGATGATCATGCCCAGAATATTCAATCTGTGTTGTACGTAGTGTCGTCCTGTTGAAACCACATGTTTTTGTGGTGGTTATCCAACTCAGGCCAGATGAACCTGGTCAATGTTGTACTCAAAGAAATATGTACCAACGATGTCACCAAACAGCAAACAGTTATTGTCGTAAAGAGGAGTAATAGTATTACGATCATAAAATCTATTGTACTCCCCTCAAACTTTATAGAACATTCCTATAATGTCTTCTCTAAGCCTATTGCTGTGATTAACTTCAGAATGCCATGTCATGTCAACAAGGACAATTTCCTTATGGAATGCATTAGCTCCTCACAAGTTTATTCTCAGCATGTTGCGTCCTATACGATGTCCGATGCTCTGTCCGGAGACCGGTGACTAATTTCAGTTTATTTCTGAATGCAAAATTTCGAATCTCTTTCTATTTGTAATTTCCCAACAAAAAATTCGATTGCATCAAGCCCATTTGGCTTTTATAGCATTGGATGGCAATTGCATAAAGGTTCTTATAATACGTAGTTGGTCATTACAAACCTTCAGTTGGAATTACGACCTAGCTTCTCAGACCATTTATATTGTGTGTGTTAATTTTATGTATGAGTGACGGGACCTACAGTTTAATATTGACTTCGAACGACAGAATGTTTGAGAAACTTTTCATGGCAATTTTTTATTTACTCTCAGAGTTTTTGCCAGAAATCTGCTGAGAGGACGTCGCCGAAGAAATGTTTTTTTTTTCATATTTCGTTTTGTTGGAGATGTCTGACCTGGGGTTTAAACCGTGGCCTTACGTCTAATAAGCCAACACACTACCTACTAAACTACGACGGCCTCTGCCTGCGCTTAATTCAGCTTTCTTTGCTAATCATGATGTCTGTCGTCGGCATAGACGCAATCTGCTAATCTTCTTAGACCACAGATTTTTTTTGCCATGGCTAAGGCCCACAATGAAGTATTGGTTGGCGATTGTGTAAAGAGGCTTACGTTTGCGAAAAAGTCCTTTCGTTTGCATAAAAAGATTCTTATAATACCCACGAATTTTCAAGGTGTTACTTTACAAGCCAAATTGCGGCATGTGCAGAGATTTCGAGTCATTCCACGTATTGTTCGATGATAATTCATAGGCTATTGCAGGATATCTGGAGGCGGCACACTTGTTCGTTGCGGAAAACATAATTAAAGGCATCGAGAAGACCTTGTGAGCACTTTATTTTTGATATTGAGTAGAGTAATTCCACGTCGGTTTTTGCACGAAGTTTAGTCTCCTCTTTAAATCTTTTAAATTCTGAATCGAATCTGAAAGCATAGATTGTGTATTGTCCTATTGATTATGAATAATAAAATAAAATTTCCCCCATCGCATTTTATCACTAATTATACATAATTATTCTATTATTAATATTTAATAAACGCCTGCAGAACTATACGATAAACAAAAAGTTTCAACAGATTGCCAAAATTCTTTGGAAAAACAAAAATTCGGTTAAATGAACTCCAATCCAAAATGTTTTTATTTTTTAATTTCCAAATACAATGCAAATGACCTCGTCTGTCACAAAGTTTTTATCTTAATTTTGCGGAATTGCCGACGCAAAAAAACCCATGCATGTTATCGAAATGGTAACAAAAAAAAGTGCAAGAAGTTTCAAAGTTCATTTCAGTGAAATTTTAGGGATTTCAATAAATTGATAATCAATTGGATTCAATTAGACATTCAATATTTATTATAATATTCAGAATTTTACAGAACTGTCACTAAAATCAGTTGCTCCGCCATATTAATTTAAAGTAGTTACCTAGTCATCTCTGTTTTTGACTTGAAACCTTTTTTTTTCGGAAATCGTTAATCATAATTTTTTCCTTTGATTTTAGACCGAGCTGATTATGTGGGTGGAATCGATAATGAAGCCATATTCTTTGAAGATCTGCAAGTAACCACAGGTCTTGATCGCCTAAGTCCAGAGGGCAGTCACAACAATGCCTCGAATACCAGCGGTATTGGCAGTGAAAACTCCATACTATCGTGCACAACAAAATCAGAAACACCCGTAACATCACCATCGCCTATGCGAAGCATTGGACCCGATATTATTCTACCATCATCAATACCCACAGTCTCGGCAAGAGTTAGTTTAACCGCCACAGTTCCAACGCCACATATTGGTATACACCAGACAAACAGCAATAGTGCAACGCATACACACCTGCCCGAAAGCCCTCCAGATTCAGGTTCTGAACCACCCTATAGCCCCTTGCAGGATGTTCAAGGCTTAACATTAAATACAAGGGATTTATTCCATCACAATGGCAACGGTGGTGGAGGCACTACAGCCATTAATGAACTTCATCATATGCAAGCTCATCATGGCCCGCCAACGCCACAGCATCAACATCACTATCCTCATCTACTGGAGGGTCAAATCAATATGGCAACATTGGCAAGTCCAGCCACACAAGAAATTGTCTCAAACAGTAATAGTGGCGGTAGTGGTGGTGTTGGTGTTGTTGGTATACGCATTAAACATGAAACCGGCCTTATTATGAATCCGAATAGTTTATCCCAAACCCTCAATAACAGCCAAGCATTGCATGGCCACAACACAGATACTCACATTGATATGATAAACCAACAACCACAACACCAGCCACAGCCGCAACAGCACCAACAACAATCACAAACTCAGCATATGTTTAACAACAACAACAACAGCAACAATACACATCACCATCTCAATCACAGCCTTAATAATCAAATTTCCTATGAAGCATTGTCAAATAAATTATATGGCCTCAGTAACAACAACAACAATAATAACTCAAACATCACAAATCCAACAACACCAGCAGCGCCACCACCTCCACCGTATCAAATTAATATGAATCACTTGGAACATCCAGTGGTAGAAACACCAGCCTGCATGCTTACCACCATCGGTGATCTGCCACATGTGCAGGTAGTGGGTACTAGTATACCCTCTACACCTACCTTGGGTAGAATATCGGCTCCTTCTACGCCCAATCATCAATCCTCATCGCGTAAACGTAAAATGAATACCCAGATTGATGATCCCGACTTTAGATGCGTTAAACCCGATCCGGGCTTAATACTAAGTCCCGCACGAAGTTCAATGTGTTCCACACCCTTACCAATGGCGGCAGACGCCTCCAAAAGATCATCCATGTCGCCATTGAACATACAACTCGGCAATCATGATATGATTGATACGCCAGCACCCTCAAATGCTTCCCTATCACCGGCTCTATCGTCCGTTAACATGGATGGCAGTGTTAAAAATAGCGACACAAACTCCCAAAGTGGTGATGCTCTTAGTCCCTGCATACGTTTCTCACCGTTTCAACAGCAAAACTGGCACAAGTTATGCGATCAACATTTACAAGACATATCGGTGGTCTACTATCGCGTGGATGCCGATAAAGGTTTCAATTTCTCCGTGTCCGATGATGCGTTTGTGTGTCAGAAAAAGAATCATTTTCAGATAACTTGCCATGCACGCCTACAGAGTGATGCAAAATTCGTTAGAACGCCGTCCGGTCTAGAAAAAATCAAATCCTTCCATTTGCATTTCTATGGCGTTAAACTGGAGGCGCCCAATCAAACCATACGCATCGAACAAAGTCAATCAGATCGTTCGAAAAAGCCCTTCCATCCTGTACCGTAAGTTTTATTGTCTTTAATTTCGTATATTTTTCTCATTTTCCTTCTTTTTTCTCGTTGCCTTTAGTATCGATCTCCAAAGCCACATTGTTAGCAAGGTAACAGTGGGCCGCTTACATTTCTCTGAAACTACGAACAATAATATGCGCAAAAAAGGCCGCCCTAATCCCGAACAACGTTACTTTCAACTTATTGTGGCGCTACATGTACATACAGCCTCCGGAGATTTTCCCATCATCAGTCAGGGCAGTGACAAAATCATTGTACGAGCCTCCAATCCGGGACAATTTGAATCGGATGTTGATCTGTGCTGGCAAAGAGGTCTCACCCAAGATTCCATATACCATGCCGGCCGTGTTGGCATCAATACAGATCGGCCAGACGAAAGTCTAGTTGTGCATGGTAATCTGAAAATATCCGGCCACATAGTACAGCCCAGCGATAGTCGAGCCAAACAGGAAATCAGTGAACTCGACACCTCAGTGCAGTTAAGGAATCTTCAAAAGATACGCATTGTACGCTATCGTTTGGAACCACAATTTGCTTTACATTCCGGCCTTAAAAGTCACAAAGACTCGGCCGACATTGTGGATACGGGTGTTATTGCACAAGAAGTACGCGAAGTAATACCGGATGCAGTGCAAGAGGCTGGCAGTGTTGTACTGCCCAATGGTAATGTCATTGAGAATTTCCTATTGGTCAATAAGGATCGCATACTTATGGAGAATATTGGTGCTGTCAAGGAGCTATGTAAAGTCACAGGTACTCTAGAAACTCGCATTGAAAATTTAGAGAAGGTCAACACCCGTCTACAGCAACGAACCAATCACAATGATTTGCAATTTCTACAGTGCAAGAGTTTAAACAATAATCGTGATGGCTACGAGATATGCTCGAATAGAACATTACAAATTATCATCTTTCTACTAGTAATTGTTATGGCTGCCTGGTAAGTCAAGAATAGCTTCCAAGCAAAGCAATGCTTAGTTTTAATCAATAATTTTTGCTTTTATAGCTTGGCCGCAGTATCCACGTTATATTTTGTCGAACACAATAAAAAGCAACAGGGTTTGAAATATTTAGACAGCATACAGCTACTCAACAATGGCCACATTCCAATCTATGGACACGAGGGCCTAACGTTGACAGAGCAGGAGCATAATTTCATTAACATGTTGAAATCGGCTAGAAATCATACACATTGGCCAACATTTTCCTATCAGCCGACAATTTTAAATGCAGCAGGTGGTAGCGTAGGGGGTGCAGGTGGTGGAGGAGTAGGTGGAAATGAACATGCAGGCATGGCAGAGAGTAGTAATTCAAGATCTCAAAATCGTAATGCTTCTGAATATCAAAGAGCTGAATTTAGATACTTTGGCACACCAGATGATGTTCTATCGGCTTCAACATCACAACAAATGCGTAATGATGAAATAACGGTCGTTATGGAAAAGCCTTCAGTGGGTCATGAACTTCTGCAAAGCTATAATGAACCCCAAAAGGCCACCACAGTTTCATCTTTGGCTCGTACTAATAAGACAGCCATTAGCAAGCATAAGAATAAATGGCCGCAACCACAAATTGTTCTTCGGGTAATGCAGTCGGCAACACATCGCAATGCTTTGCCCTCCACACGCTCTCTTAACCTAAATGGCCAGCCTACTGGAGATGTACAGGCACACAACACATCTCAACATGCAAGTGAAACATCAACAGAGAAAATTCCCGATGTGCAACAGGATTTCGAAAATAATTCCATAGACACTGACTCCCAGCAACAGGGTCTTAATCGCTTGAAGTCCGCTTTACCAAAACAACGTATAACAACAGCCAATAAAGATGCGGCCAGCCACAGTCAAATACAAAATCTAAATGCCGATTTGCCTGTGGTAAGCACTTCGAGTAGTAATATAATCGACGAAACGGGTTTAGCAATTGAGAATTCGGCAACACAAACCAATAGCCTTCGGCATCCGAATCCCAAGAGTGGAGAATTGATCATATACAAAACTGTCTCACCACCGATATCTACTAGCAGTACTACCACCACACCTTCAGGAAGTAGTCATAGCCTAACGAACAAAGTCAATACAGATGCTCCACATACGGCTAACAACTCGCTCGATAATCATGCCATCACAAATAAAAGTCGCAATTTTGTTGATCGCACTACAGACAATTCCGATCTGCTGCAACAACTGTCCAATGATAATAACGAATCGATATATAGTGCCACCGATATCATTGGCAATCCAGTGGATTTTATATTGGGCCTGGACGATCGTCAAAATCTGCTGGGACGTCGTTCCACATCTTCAGCAACTTCCACGAATGTGGGACATCAGCATTCAAATTCAAATCCATGGGTACACAGCTCAACTGTATATGTGGATAAATTTGGTGAGCCGGAGCAGTGCAATAGTAAAACTAAAAGGGACGACATATCTAATTGCCAGGTAATTGAATAAAACTATGATATAAAGACCACATTCCCTAATACCTTCTCTCGTTTAGTCTGTTTGCTTTGAGGAAAATAATCAACTTTTGGCGCCAAACCAATCGAATTTCAATTTAAAACCACCTGAAATCAAAAAACTTAAACCTTCTCTGCAACAGGAAGACATAGACAATGAAAATCACAGTGAATCCGAAGATAATGATGCAATTATCCACGAAACGGATGATGATTTACAGACCACCTTCGAAGGTGGCCTTAAAAGCAAGGAAACCTTAAATGCCTCCTTACTGGTAGCACCACTCTTAGCAGGCAAGGCAGCAACAGCGGCGGCTCATGCTAACCAAGCCTTAGGCGGCAAACAACAACAGAAACCCGATGTTCAGCAACGTAACGAGGAAGCCGATAACTTGGATATATTGCTGGAGCATAATTTCTCCGATGAAAATCTCGATGAAGAACCACCAAAATTAAGTAAAAAAGATAAAACAGAGGATGGCCTTTTGCAGCCGAAAGTATCGGTGGATCCGGACTTACCGCCAGCCGATACAGATTGTTGGAAGATACGCAGTTGTATTTATTCCGAACGTTTAAATAATACGTTTGCCCAAAAAGATTTCTGCCCCAAACTGGGTAAATCGGAAAATCTAACATTTGTTATACCTTTATCGCGTTTCTTTAAGGAACAAAGTATTGAATTACATTTAACGTAAGTGTTTTAGTTTGTTAGTTTAACAATGGAAATGTAAGTTTAAAGCAATGGAAATTTGTTTTTATTCTTTAGCTCATCTTTACCATTACAATGGGTACTTTGCAATATACATGAACACTCAAGAAATAATATTAAACACTTGAGCAATTCGTCGCCGGTGCATGCAACACAAAATAGTTTACAACGCAGGCGTAACTCATCGTTGCTGCTGCTTAATATACCCAGTCGGGGTTATTTCGTTAAAGATTTAATATTACGTGCCACCAACGATTTAGACAAGGTGGGAACAAGTCAAAAAAATCCATTTAACATATTAAAAATAATTTTTTTCTACTTTCCAGTCAAATGTTTGCCAAGAACAACCCCACGAAGGCAATACCATACTGCAGTACAATTTTAGAATTTTAAGAAATTGTGATTAAAAAAACACAACAACCAATAAACAACCTAACCCAACCCAACCTAACCTATACGTATCCTAAAAATCGAAATTCTTAATTTTTAATTGAAATTCTTTTTTATTATTATTATTACAATTATACGTTATTATTGAATACTTTTATTCCCCAGTTGTTTTAAAATTTATGCAAGAATTCGAATATAGAACAAAAGACATAAAAACGAACAATTTTCTTTCGAATATTTTTTTTTTTTTTTTTTGTAAATATGTAATGTTTAGTTAAAAAAGGAACATAACCTAAAATACCTTTATAAAATAAATTTATGCATACAAAATGAACAAATTATCTATAAAATATATACTGTTTTTTTTTTTAACAAAATAGCATAAATTTATTTTCCACTGCTATTAACAAAAACAAAGAACAACATGATAGAATAAATGATTAACTACAATACAATTATAATTAAATATTATAAATAATAATGATGATCAATGAAAATTATTAAATATTTATTAAAACAAAAGAGAAGAAAAACAAATAAAAATATTTAGAAAATTTAAAACTTTATTATTAGAAAAAAATAAAATAAAATAAAAATTAAATCGTTTGTTCTGTATTTCGTGTAAACAAAACTGCATTCGAAAATGGAAAATTTCGAATTTCTTAATTAAATCTTTTAATAAACATTGTTTTCGAAACACAGAACAGAGACGATAATTGTGTTTTTATTTATATCAATTTGATTTGATAAAGAATGAAACAAAAAAAATAGTTAAACAACTAATTTATAAATAAATATAAATTTTATTCTTCTCCATTTATCGATGTTTTTTAAGCTATCGAAAAAATTTGACACGAAGGACTAATACTTACCGTGAAGATACATACATACATACATAATTGGTCATTACAACACTTTAGTTAGCATTACTACCTAGCTTTTAACACCACTTATGTTGTATGTCTTAATTATATACATATGTACATGAGTGGTGGAAACTACAGTTTAAAATTGATTCCGAACGACAGATTTTTGATGTCCTGTCATTAATTTGTAGTCAGTTTAACACTTCTACCTTTGCTAATGACAGCGCTTCCTTCAGCATATACGATAAACCCCTGGTACGATACCTATAGGATTACATATTTTAGCTAGGAAACTGGTAAAACTATATAGAGAACCGCATCAGCTATTCACCTATGTATGTCAATTTGCCAAAATAAAACCATAAAATCTACACCTTAAACCTGTAATCTGTTGAAATCCAAAAATATCTGAATAAGCAAAAAGTTCGTGTATTAGACTACGTCATCAAATACTTAATTTTTAAATTCGCCTTTTTTTGAATATGACCCACCAGTGCTATTACATTGCGAACTTGCCTTCCCATACGCAGAAATCTAGGTCGTAATCCTCACTAACGAGTTGTAATGACCAAACAAGTATGTGTGTGTGTGTAAAACTAATTTTATTTATCATTTAACAAATATTAACATTATACACCAAAGGGTTGATCTTTTCCATCTTCATGATATTTAATATAGGTTTCACCATGACTAAAGTCTTTAGTGCCCTCCAAACGGCCACGAGGTGGTGCTTTACTATAATCAAAGGCCTTTTCTGATTTGCCAAACATACGATTGGCCTCTTCGATTTGTTCACGATATTTGCCCACAACAACAGATTTGCCGGTAATGGGGTCCGTTATGTCACCAAGTTGATAAACCACCTTTTCCACTTTGTGTGTAATCAAACGCGTCAAACGTTCAGGTAGTTCGCGTATTAAAACAATATCGCCCGTCTTGCACACCTTTTGAGGATCATGGGCAAAGAGAAATACATCTTTTTTGAAATACTAAAAATTTAAAAAAAAATATGCTTTTGTTAAAGACTTCTTAATGGTAATTGGAAAGTTTACTACTTGCCATGTTAAGATTTGTGTCTAATTCCATGCGTCGTATGCGTATTTTAGAGGCATTCTGTTTAATACAAGGCATACATTGGCCCAAAAGTATTAACTGACGTGCAGACATGAGTTTTTATTTAAAATTTTATTAATATTTATGAAAATTAGATTTTGTTATAAAAAAAACGGAGCTAGAAATGTGAATAACAAAATCAGCTGGTTAAAATGGTGTCATTAATTCAAAGTGTTTGCTTAAAGAGAATAAAGAAGAAGAATATTATTAAATATTCCGTAATAAATTTGGCGGTACTTGTATGGTTTTGATATATTAAAAAGGTGTAAGCTGTGAAAATGCAAAAGAAAATTGTTAAAAGTTCTTTAGAATTTAAAGGCTCTTAGTTTTTATTTGTATTTTTTAATTTATTTATTTAGTGTTCATAATAACGGTAATTGTATATAACAAATTCATAAACAATAATGTGAGTTTTCATATAAAACAATATTAAAAACAAACGACAAAAAGTGTGAAAAGTGTATCCATATACAAAATGGAGGTAAAATATAGAAAATTGAAATAAAAGACAAATAAATAAATCTCTGTTAAAATTAAAAAAATTAAGAAAGAAATATACTAGACAACGATTGTATTTAAGCTGGGTAAGTACTTTAAAAACATATGATTTGATAGTTGAGGTCAAAGGCAAGTGGCGCAGATGGAAAACTGGCGCTGTGAGAAGAGTTTATTATGTTTCAATTGATATAATTTTTTTTAATTATAGAGGATTTTCAAAGCTAATTTAATATATTTGAGAAGAAGGAAATAGATTTTTGGGGTCCCTGTTGTATACACATGTAGCTAGCCTTTTTATTGCAAGCATCTTTAAGATTGTTAAAGTTGCTTATGCAACAGTTGGCATATACAAAAGGATGGGTAAGGATGAGTTTTCCCAAACACTGTCTTATTAAAAGAGAAGTTAAATATTTATAAAGTCCGTAAATATGTAAACATGCCATATATACGATCAAATACAAACGATGCATAGTTAGACTATAACAGCCTATCGTTTAATATAACCACGCAGTTTTTGCAAACGCATCCATTACTTGCAGCTCATTTATTAATTATTGCTAAAAGGCTGTTTATTATGTCCACAAATGAATGAATACTATTTGCCTTAATGGCGTGTCTAACCACATCATGTAAATCATTAATACATAGGCAGAATTATAGTTTGAATCCTGTGAAACGCTTGAAATCATCCATTAAGAGAAGTGTGTAACAGTTTACAAGCTGTAAGTAAAAAGCTTTGTCAATTTCTTCAATATACTTGCATGGTTGAAAGTATCGAAAGCTTTGCTTTGATCAAACAGCTCTCAGGTATTCAATCATATTCGTAATAACTGTAATAATAGATCGTTTTGCTTATGTATGCATATGATTTTGAAAAGCTTTCATTCGTCATAATAAAAAGATCTTGTAAGTGTTATGTTAAAGCCGCCTTAGTCGAATAGGTAGTATGTTGGCTTATTAGACGTGAGGCCACGGTTCAAACCCTAGGTCAAATATCTCCAACAACACGAAATATGAAAAATTATTTCTTCGGCGACTTCCTCTTAGCACATTTATGCAAAATTCTGAAAGTAAATAAAATTGCCATGAAAAATTGGTCAAAAATCTTTTGTTCGGAGTCGACTTTAAACTGTAGGTCATACCACTCATGCATAAAATTAATACACATAACATAACGTAAGTGGTGTGAGAAGCTGGATCGTAATCGTGACTGAAGGGTTGTATAGCTGTATAACAAATGGCGAGAGTTTTAGAATTATACCACCTAAAAACGAAGAATTTATTCCATTCCCACCAATATCCTTCCACTTAACTGCGGAAAAAATTAACAACACTTTGCATTGGCTAATGCCACAGACCGGGAAACTAATATTGGAAAGAGAACGGCGGAGATATTTTCAATGGCCTTTGGAACTTACACCCTTACATGTCTTCTTCTCATTTCTTTTTAATTTATTTATTTTATTTTTCCTCTTGTTGCATTACATATTCAAACTGACAACAAAGTAAAAAATAAAACAAAAAAATTTCCCGTACAGATCTTTGGACCTTACCAACAAACTTATTTTACAACATTAAACATTACCAAGTATATTTTGTTTTATATTATCTGTTTGCATAATTCTTATCATTTTATTATAATTTATTTATTTTTCTTTAAATTTTCTATATATACTCCCAACTGCTGTTGGAACTCTGATGTTAAGACTCTTTTTACAAACATCTGTAACTCTGACTCTCTTTCCATAAGAACATTGTCTATATCGCTTTTACGAAATTGTCTTTTTGTCAAAGCTCTTGCTTTCGGATTAACTGTTTTATAGTTATTTAAAAATTCTATGCACTTATGCATAGCCAGCTCTTTATCTTCAGCGATTTCATCAACTAAACCGATCTTCAATGCCTCTTCGCTTTGAAACAATTTACCTTGGGTTAAGGCCAATTCAGATAAACGTCGTGGTAGAACATTACAGCAGGAAGTAATAACGGTATTGGGTGGCACTATGCCAAGTTGGGTTTCATTAAGTCCAATTATGAAGTTAGGCAACATGACACGATATTCACAACAAGTGGCAAAAACACAACCACCGGCTGGTGCATGACCCTAAAATGAACAAAGTTTTCAAAGTTTTTTAAAAGCAATCTATTTCGGTGACAAACCATTTAAAAAGCCCTTAACTTACATTTATTAAAGCTACCGTAATAGCATTGCAGCCATATAATGCTAACCAACTTTCTTGATATGCATTAATGAATTGTTTTAATTTCTTCTCATCCGGCTGATATAGTTCCTTTAAGTCCAAACCAGCTGAAAATACACGATTCACACTCTAAAATTTTCTTTATTAATATCACCCTTAACTGTCTAGTATTTTTAACTCACAGATGTTAATATTAGACTTTGACATCCATTATCCTCAACCATATTTATAGCTTCAGTTAAAGCTTTAAATAATTCCAAATTTAAAGCATTTACCGGTGGCCGATTTAATTTTAGAATGGCCATGCCAGTTTTTTCATTGAGATCAACTGTGACCAACTTATCCTGTGCCGGTGATGAAGCTAGACATCGTAAATTTGTTTTAAATGTTGAAGTTTTAAGGAAAATTTTGTTGAACTTTCGCAACAAGAACATCATTTCTCAAGTGTACGCAAAGTACTAAACATTCTTGTTTAAATATTATTATTTCAAGTTTGATAATGATAATTTATATTTAATTTGTTTTTATTGTATTATTCTTGCGATAATATACACACTTTTACACCATTTCCAATAGCAATTCAAATATTATTTTTATTAAAACAATTTTAATTAATTCAATAAAATATGAAATTGGGTTATAGTTCTCCAATTTGTTGCTGCTATGGACTCATAGGGAGATAGGTTAGTGGGAAGCAGCCGAAACGTTGGTGGGGTAGATCGAAGTAATACTTGGCTAGCAGCCTTTAATCATCTATAGATGGTGTTATGCGGTCCCTACACGTTGCGATTGACTGAGAATTATTATTTTGTACAAACAATTGTTATATTGAATAGATAAGTTGGTCGTCGGTTCGTTGCAGATTAAAAAATTTTGATTTTCATACAACCGACGATCAATACGATGCTACCAATAACAATTTATAAGTAAATACCGTTGATTCAACATGTTGTACAACTAATCGCAACATGGCGGAATACAATGAACAAAGTCCAAGTTACAGTATTTGGATGAAAATATTACTCTTACAGCCAAACCTCCCTTTAAGTGACTACCACCTGTTGCTGCCTACAGGGAAGAATTTATTTGGTAAAAAAAATTCGATTACATAGAAACCTGTGGATATCGATTATACTAATTATTTATCAACTAAAGTGTTTATAATTCATTCAAGCATAATGGAGTTATCAATGAGATTTCAATTATTTTTATTTTTAATGAAGTCATAATACTATTGAATTTATATAATGCTATCGATTACATTCATGTTAATCATAACTTGGCTGCACTTTAAATTATCAGCTGAGCCAATTTTAGTACTCATACGAAAGCATAATAGCATGAAAACCTTAAACAACATCATCATTATCAATCAGCTGCTCAAATTCTTGATAAAAGTGTTTCTATTCACAACAAAACAAGGAAAAGTGAAAATTTCCATTAAATAAACAATAAAAAATAATAACAGATCTCTATTTAAGTATATGTTTATATTTAGTACAAGTATTATAACTAAAGAAGCTTGAAATTTCTGAGAAATTTGAGCCTGAAAATGGTAAGTTACTGAGCTCTTAAACAACACCCATAATTTTTGCAATAATAAACTACGTCTTTATAGAGTTATGAAGACGATGATTATCATGTGGACACTTTTCCCAAAGAATATGGCTATGGAGCGTTCGATCAGGATGGACTTGACTCGAGTGGTATGGTTGGTGCTAGCGCCGATCTTAAACCACGTATTTTACTAATGGGTCTAAGGCGTTCCGGCAAAAGTTCCATACAAAAAGTTGTCTTCCACAAAATGTCCCCAAATGAAACAATGTTCTTAGAGTCGACCAATCAAATTGTAAAGGATAATATAAATAACTCGAGTTTTGTACAATTTTGCATATGGGACTTTCCCGGTCAAATAGATTTTTTCGATCCCACTTTCGATTCGGACATGATATTCGGCAATTGTGGTTCACTGGTGTTTGTCATCGATGCCAAAGATGACTATAATGAAGCGTTGACAAAATTTAAAAATACTGTCATCAAAGCCTATAAAATAAATCCGCGTATTAAATTTGAAGTCTTCATACATAAGGTAAGTAATCTGTGAGTGGGTGTGGGAGATAGTTGACAATGTGTATGTGCGAGTGTGCGTGTATGTGTGGTGATAGTGTTGTTATTAAATATGCAAAAGGCGAACGAACCAGTTTATTTGTTATCAGAATATATTTTGTAATCAAACTTGTAAGGTTTCTGTTTGAAAATTATTGTAAGCGCGTATATGAAGATTACAAGAGCGCTTGGTGATTATTATTTTTATAAATGTAGTTATTGCTTTACAAAAGACATAAATGTAGAATAGCAACGAGTGGTAACTTTGCAGTGGACAAACTTTTTTTGGTAATCAGCATTAGGACTTCACACTAGAGCATGCCTCCCTTATAATCGAAAATTTAACAAATCTAGTGACTGATTCGATATCAGGTAAAGATAGTTCCGTACGGCTGTCGACAAAGAGTGGGAGCGTCAAGCTGGAGTTGAATATTTTTAAATAAAGGGAATAATATTCTCTCAACCGAAATACAATCTCTGCGAAAATCATTTGCAGTTAAGCGGAGCCTCCCCACACACGGATGCAGTGACAATGTCTTCGATCCATTTTAAATTGCTGATTTAGCAATCACTTCCGATCCAAATTGAATCAGGCGAGTTTGTCAAAGTATCGAGGCCAATAAATATCTTAAAAGGTACGCAGATGTGGAACTTGCTTTAGCCAGTTTATCAGCTACACCATTAACTGGTATTGCCTGCGATCTGGAACCCAGATGCTGCTTGAGTCGATCAACTAATTACAGCTGGGTTGCAAGAGAATACTGAGATGTTAGTAGTTAAAGATCTCTTACTAGGGATCAGTTCCAAAGCGTGATTTATGGCCATTATACTTTATAATATATAAACTATAAACTCACTATCGTCAGGGATATCGGAAAAAATTCCACAGTCTATCTTATTCTTTTCTTTTAAAACCGTGTGTGGATGCTTTCACAAAATAACTGGAGTTTACCACATCAGAGGAAATTTTGGATTTTTGTTTTGAATTCTTGTACGAAATCTTCTATCGAGATTAGGTTCCGAGGAGGTGCTAATTTTATTCAGAGTTATTTAAGGATACTCAGATAGGAAAGAGGACTGTACAGAGCGAATATCCAGCACGACGGATAATTAAATAATATTCTGACAGTCGATATACACATGTTTTCTGGCATGTAGGTGAGGTGAAAATCAATTACGCATTAGAAAAAGGTTTTTGTAGGTGTAGTACTCAATACACACATAATCTGTATTGCAAGAGATCAAGAGATCGTCTCACTTTATTTAGTCTGTGTTAGGTGAAGAATTTATTGGTTTTTTGAATAGAAAAAGAAAATTTAGCTTAAAATAATGTTGATGCTATACTTCAGGTTGATGGCATAAGCGATGATACAAAAATGGAATCCCAACGTGATATACATCAACGGGCATCAGATGATTTAGCCGATGCTGGCCTAACACAAATACATCTAAGTTTTCATTTAACTTCCATTTACGATCACTCAATATTCGAAGCGTTTTCAAAAGTGGTACAAAAATTAATACCACAATTGCCCACATTGGAAAATTTACTCAACATATTTATATCGGTAAGACAATAAAGAAATAAAAACAAAAAACGAATATTTTACAATAAATTAAAAATTTTCTTATATTTTTTACAGAACTCTGGTATTGAGAAAGCCTTTCTATTTGATGTGGTTTCAAAAATTTATATTGCTACTGATTGCTCACCCGTCGATATGCAAAGCTATGAATTATGTTGTGATATGATTGATGTTGTTATAGATTTGTCAAGCATTTATAGGTACGGATTGTTTATTTATTCTTTATTTATTTATTCATTGATTATTTCGTTTGCAGTTCTGAAGAGGATGCGTTCGATCACCAAAGTTCTAGTCTCATTAAATTAAACAATAATACAATTTTATATTTACGTGAGGTTAATAAATTCCTAGCTTTGGTGTGTATATTACGCGAGGAGAACTTTAATCGTCAGGGTGTCATCGATTATAATTTCTTGTGCTTCCGTGATGCGATTAGTGAAGTATTTGAGCTGCGTTTGAAAAGTCAAAAGTTAGCTACGGTGGATGAACGTTTGGAATTGCAACAGAATGGCAATGATGTTGATTCCGATGAGGATAATCTAGACGATGATGATCCCAAAATTGTTTAATTACAAGTACAGTGATTTGTTTTGTTGTTATGAAAATCTTTTCCCTTTTTCTTCTACCGTAGATTGTTCTTCTCAATCATTCGTATCGTTTTATTTTGAATATACTGGCTTATTTTTTCTTTTTTTTCTCCCCCTTTTTGCTGTATATTTTTCTATATTTTGTGCCTTTATTCATGTGTTAAACTATATTGTGTACTCTTATTTTTGCCATACTTATTTTATTATAATTTTTTTAACCAATATACTTACAATATTATTGTAATTCGCATTAAAGACAACTTTAAAAGTTACTATGAACAAAATCGAGATAGAATATATATTTTTTTTATTTTTTAGTTTAATAAATACAGTGACAAATGATTAAAAAAAACAACCCTCATATATTTGTAACGTGTGTTAATTGAAATAAAATTTAGATTTTTTATATATAAATCGGCTTATATAAATAAGTAAAATGCTTTTAAATGTATCGTATGT
Organism: Sarcophaga subvicina; assembly: GCA_936449025.2. NCBI lineage: Eukaryota > Metazoa > Arthropoda > Insecta > Diptera > Sarcophagidae > Sarcophaga > Sarcophaga subvicina. The sequence goes on from OW388084.2 coordinate 32,122,788, forward strand.
ATATTTTTTCAAGTTTGTATAAATAAATACTTTCTGGCAGTAATAATATATTCTTATAAAGTTTATCAATTAAGTTTATATTTAAATAAACTATAAAAATATTAATATAATTAACATAACTTTTTGTAAGCAAATGTTTAAGACTTAATTGGCAGCTCTAATGAATACTCTATACTTTAAAGAAGCTTTTAAAGCACTTCATAAGATCAACGACCATTGAATGTGCAGCGTTAATGTTAAGCAATATCTAGAAAAATATCTTGCCAGTTATTACCGAATGTGGCAGCCAATCACGCTCCATTTTGATTTCTTTTCGTTCCAGTAAGTGTGAAGGATGCTCCATCTCTAATAGATCAACCTTGTATAAAAAAATTGACAGGAACTACATTAATAAGGCCTTAGTCAAGCATTCATTTGAAAATCATTGTTTAATTATATCATAATTGAGCCATGTTTGAAGCGGATGAAGATTAAAAATCCTCTCTCAGAAAAAATGCTTTATCATTTACAAGCTTGCCTTTACCCTTCAAAAAGACGTCAAAGAACTGACATTACATTGTCCCGTAAGGAAGCCAGCTGCTTGTCTCATGCTTGGTAACGAGACGGCTCTACTAACGTCGGCAAATGGCGTCACGTAACAACTCGATATATTGTCTCAGCTTCTCTGCTACGTTTCTCGATGAGTCTGTAGGTTTAGCATATTGAAAAATTGGTACAAGCAATCACATTATCCATTAAGTAAGAACCCTTATTTCACTATCACTATGCCCCCGAGGCCAATAGAAACTGATCCGATCTGGTACAAAGGCCCTCATGAAGGTCCTTGCATTCGCTGATCACTTGCGACTTACACTAGACAGATACTACGACCCTTAGTTCCTCCAAAGTGTCAACGAAAATGCGGTAAGAAACTTCGTTAGAAGTGAGGTCAATCTCATGACCTTTTAAAACAGAAAATATCGTTCACCGAAAAAAGCTTCAATTGTCATCCAGTATATAATAAAGCTCCAGCCCGAGACCCTTTTAAAAAAGTCCAGCATCAACGACCACCCAATTTAGACCCAAGAGTATTCGAAATTAAAATTTTTAACCCAAAGATGAACGCAATAATTTGCAATATTTTAACGCGTGATATTTATTTTCACTTTGATTTTCTATTTAAAAACTAAGACTCCTTTATGAACATAGAGAAAAATCGTGTTGAAAGGTTAGTTAATGCTATTTTATTAAAAGAAAAAAAATAACATGAAAAGAGAAATTTTCTGATCAAATGTTTACTGGGTATCTTACCGAATTTTAATTTATCGATATATTCAAAAGTCTTGGCAACCCTTTTTAACTTCGTTTTTGTTTTTTTTTCACAGTTACAGCTGATTGCACTTTCACATTATCAGAAATACTCCAACAAAAAAGTAACAAAAAAATTACATACCAGTGTTGCATAATTGAAATTTTGAAATAGTACTGAACTAAACTGAAAGAGTACTAATATTGGTGGATGCTTCCACGAACCGTTGTGAAAATTGCTTATTCTAGACATGCACCGTCCAAATCACGATATACAGTACATGTATTTATGATAATGCAGTACCCATTTCAAATAACGAAAGTTTGGTGAGTTTCGATTTTATTCACCACATTTTGGAAGAACTCACCGCACTAAAAACTCACCATATTTCGATTTTATCACTACACCGGATAAATTCACCACATTACAAACGGGACTTAATTTTTACTTAATAAACCCGGAAACGGAAAAGGAATGTGCGAATTATTTATTAAAATATATATTTATTTTTTGAACGAACAAAAAAAACGAATTTGATGAAAAAAGTATTGAAATCTTGGTGGGGGTACTGCGGTATTTTTGAAATGAAAAAGTAGTGAAAAAAAAAATACAAAAGTACTGAATTTTTCAACACTGTTACCATACACACAATATAAAACAGCAACCAGCAGTAAGTAAAAACAGCAATGACAACAAACATACAACAATAATGAGAAACAATTGAAAACTTGGCTCACTCATATACACCGAACAAAAAAAGAGATGGAAAAAGTGATAGAGAAAATTTATAATACGACTTCGTCATCAAAATAATAGCGGTACGACGACGACGTCAGTCAGTTGCAAAGTGGTTGTTAAAGAGAATAAAACGCGATAAAAGAAATTGGCAAGTGAAGGAAGGTTTTTTTTGTGAATATTGCTGAGAGAAATGTTAATAAATATTAAATTAGTGTTTAAAATAAACTTTGGGCAGAAAATATTTAAAAATAATAAAAGAAAATTATAAAATAATAATTCTAAAGAAGGAAATTTTGCAAAAATAAAATAAAAAGTGAACAGCAAACAATTGAAAAGGAAAAGAAAAACGAAGTAGAAAAAACCCCCGTGTCATATTAGTTGTAAAAAATTAAAAAGTGAAAAAATTTATTTGTCTATGGAAATATAAAAGAAAAGCAAAAAAAAATACCAAACGCTTCTGCCAAACCTGATTTGTATAATAAATTGTAAAGAAATTATAGAAAATAAAAAAAAATATAACAATTAATCAAGTTTTGTTTGGAGCAACATTTTTCTTTAATTGAAGAGATCTTCCAGAAAAAAAAACGAGAAAAACCAACTTGTTTCGCTTATTGACATACACACATACGTACATAAATACATGCAAACACGATATGAAAGTAATGGAAATTTGTTATTGAAAAACGAAAACGAAGTGAAAAAATAAAAAAGTGTTTAATTTTTAGAATATTTTAGAGGAAAAACAAATAAACAGCAAAACACCTGCCATTATTGGTGTTGTTGTTTTTTTGTAATATAAAGAAAAAATAAATTTCTCCATTTGTTGCAATAATTAAATTGAAACATAAAAACATCAATTGGAACCAATTGGAAATTTTGTTATTCGTATTTAAACGCTTTTGCACAGCTAACAACAACACAACATATTCCATCAAGCATTCATCGATTTTGGTCGGTCGCTGCTATATATTGCCGTGTGTTTTTGCCATTGACAGTGAAGGTAAGTGTGTATGTGTTTTTTACCATCCCATTGCATCCATTTAAGTTTTTTCATCTGTTAATATAACATCGTATTTAATATTTTTAAATTTGGTAATATGGTCTGGTTGGGGATTTGATTGCATGTCATTTCATATCACATTATATCTGTCATACTATATTTCTTGTTTAAATTTTACTTTTTCTATTGATCTCCACACATATATGGTATTTTCATTATAATGTTTTATTTCTTTTCTCTGTCTGAGCACAGTGGTGCTTTGAATACCAAAAAAAAACAAATTATTTAAATATTGATTATGGTAACGGTAGTTTAACAAACAATGCACAGTGGTATGAATGATGAAATTTGTTTAAAAGAAAATTGGCGATTGTAATCAGTCAAACACGCCATTTTATTTATAGCAGTATATCGGGTAACGGTTAATTATTTTTTATGATTACATTATTGGCAGAACAAATTAATTGGAGCCACTTTCTGATTCAAAGAAGTGATTAAAGTGATCGATTTTATTAAAAATTGATTATGGGCGAGAAGATGAATTCGAATTAGAAAATTCAAGAGGCAATTTTGACGTTAAACAGTTAGCAGTATCCATAAGAAAAATATCTTTTACATAAGAGCTGATTATAGGACATGTTTATATACAAGGTCCAGGAGTTCCATACCATATCTAAAGGAATCTTATTAATATGAGAGGAAAAATACCTACATTTTTGAGAAAATTGAATTAAAAATAGTGTTCTTGAAAAAATTGAAAATTATCCAGAAATTCACAAACTTTTTACAAAAATATGCAATTGCTCATATACCTACACCACTGTATTTAAATGGTAGAACAAGAAATCTATTATGATACGGCTTTAGAGGCTAGTTAGGCTGAAATAATTTCAGAATTCAAAACATCAAATTAGAAAAAAATTCTCTGGGAGAATCACGCATCATTTCTCAGAAATATGGAATTGATCCTATAAGCCACTGCATACAAATGATAGTCCAAGAGATCTATTTTCAAACAACACTAGTGGTATTTCTAAATTGGAAAAATTTATTTGAAAAAAAAAATGAATTAAATTTCATAGTGTGTGTGAGAAAGTTTATTCAAATTGGAAAACCTACGGCGCAAACCAAACATTTTAATAGAGCCTATTCTTATGTTAGCAGGGCAATATTAACTGTATTCTGAAATTAGCCTAAGTGCGCAGCAACAGCATCTTGTTGACAGTTGTTCGCGTGCCTGTATGTACCTGCGCTGCATTAAACTATTGGTTAAAGCTTTTTCTTTCTTCTGTTCCCCATTCCCTACATTTTATGACAGACGGTTCAATCTTCCGCATTTAATATCCTATGACATGTTGTTCTTGGCTGGGTGTGTCTATTTCATCAAGAAAATTATAGTCTGACGTGTCTTTAAGGGATCCTTTTCAATATACGCCGCCATATTAGACTGACAGTTAACTTCTAAATACAATTGCATAGAAGATCTGAATTCGAGACTATTCTTGGTAGTTCAATTCAGTATTTGTCTCAGATAATAATTTAAAAACTCTGGCAGTTTATATGGCAAGTTTTTAGCCATCAGCGAGGATCGTAATTTCGTGGATAAGACTGTTTTGGCCTTGTTAAGACAGCTATCCACACCTTCAGTAGCGCCACCATCGAGAGTGGTTAGTCAGCTTAAGCAACAATGCTGTTACACATATGATTTCAGTCTTGGTACAATTGATTTTCAAACTCGATCTATTTAACCTGTTATTATAATTTTAAACTTTTGTTTTTACCGCATAAATTACCATTGCTGAGATAATAAAAAACAATCATAGGATGCATTTTATGTGTGCAAGGAGTGTGCACGAAATAATTTGCAAGAAATTCTCCACTTTATACGATATCCTTACTATTGAGTGGAATACAATTCTCAAGTATGGGCGACTGCCTCGAAGACTATTTTGAAGTTTATCTACAGGGCACACTAGAGAGTGAAAGTGATTATTAATGACAGAAAAGTATTCAACTCTCTTAATTAGATAGAGTATCGTCGCAAAGTAACTTGGGTTTCACTGTTTTAGCACTACTTCAACATAATGTGTTTGAGTAAAATAAAGGATCAGATGCCCGAAAATTGCACATTTTTATGTACTAGACGTCTGTTACGTAGAGCACATTCGTTCATAGTCGAGTGATCAGTGAATCCTATAATGTATTAAAGACAGGATTTTTTCTTTATTAGTATGTGGAACTTTATTACCTGACCCTTACAATTTAAACAGACTGAAAATCGAATATTCATAAACTCTACTTTTTTCTTTACTCCCTCCTCTCTTGCTTTCCTTTTCCTAGTTGCAATACGATGTACTGCATGAATAAGGGTCTTCTCTTGAGGGAGAGTTATTAGAGTATACTTACTTCAGACTCTATTTTGCAATGAAATGTATGCCCAAATTTTTTCATGTGCACTCCTCCTATATCCCCGTTCATATAGGAAGTATTTATAAAGAATAAAAAAAATGAAAGTTAACCAAAATTAAATGAAATAAAATACATAAAAGCCACTATAAAACTTTATTGTTTCTAATCAAAAATGCAAATTCAATAAAAAATAAAAGCAAAAATGTTTATTGTTTCACCAAGTAGATGTTTTCAAAACCACGGTGCAGTATGTCTGTCAGTCAGTGTATTCAAATGTTGCCAACAAAGGCCTTTTTTAGTCGGCTTTTAGGTTTTCTTTTTTTTTATACAAATATTATGCAGACATGAGTTTTTTTGTAAATAAATTGTTTTTTGTTTAATCATTGAATTTCTTTTGTATTTATTTTGTATACAAATTTGCACTAACTAACTTTACATTCTTCTTCTTCTTTCTTTTTATATAATTTTATTTTATTTTTTTTTTAATTTAATTTATTTCTTTTAGTATTAGTTTTCATTTTCTGCTGAAACACAATAACAATAACGAAATGTATCTACTTTTTATTCAAATATTGTATCAGCAGCATTAAAATAAATAAAATTTCGTAATTCCCTACAAATACAAAAAAAAAAAAATGAAGCCAAATTGAAAACTGAAAATAGTGTTAACAATATAACAAATACCCATTTTAGGATAACCGGTTATTTTGACATTTTAATTAACTAACAATTCCCCTTTTATATGTATACATACATACATACATAGAATATGGTGAGAAGCATAAAAATATGGAGAACTTATGTTAGCATCAACGGTAAATTGTTGTTAAGTTTTCTAGTTTTAAGGATTAATTAATAAGGTTAGCAACACCGTTTTTGCAATATTAACGCATTTATGGGAAAATGTTTGTTGTTTTTTAACGGTGCTGCTATTTTAACAAATTGTTTAGATTTGCTTTTGTTGTTGTTGTTAAAAAATAATCACACATAAATCTTAAGCTTAAGAAGTGAATGCATTGATGACTACATTGGCAAAGTTCGTTTTTACAAAAACAGTTTCTACATCACCTACTTATTGGATTACATTACAGCTGTTTAGTCAGGATTACAACCTAGCTTCTCAAGCCACTCATGTTATGTGAGTTAATTTCATCCACAAGTAGCGCGATTACCTACAGTTTAAAGTCGTCTCCGAACAACAGATTTCAGAAACTAGCAATTTTAATTATTTTCAAAGGATTCGCCAAAAGACTGTTGAGAGAAAGAAATATTTTTTCTCAAATTTCGTTGTATTCGAGTTATCTGAGTTTAGATTTGAAGCCCAGACTCACGTCTAATAAGCCAACACTCTACCTACAGTCTTCAGTTTTACATACATTTGTAGAAAATCGCTAAGGGACGAGAGAATATGTAGCTAATAATGCCTATGAAACTACATACATACATAATTGGTCATTACAACCCTTCAGTCAGGATTACAATCCTTCAGTCAGTATTACGACCTAGTTTCTCACACCACTTATGTTGTGTGTGTTAATTTTATACATGAGTGACGGGAACTACAGTTTAAAGTCGACTCCGAACGACAGATTTTTGAGAAACTTTTCATGGCAATTTTATTTTACTCTCAGAGTTTTTGCCAGAAGTCTGCTGAGAGGAAGTCGCCGAAGAAATACTTTTTGTATTTTATTTTGGTGTCTGGCCTGAGGCTCGAACCCTGACTTTTCGTCTAATAAGCTAACACACTACCTACTAGTCCAGGGCGAATTCAACTAGTCGGTTCAAATATTCTGTATTGTATTACGAAGAAAGTTGCCTATGGCGGCACAATGGACCTCTATGCGTGCTCAAGTAAACTTTATTAATCAAAGCTACCACCTCCAATCTACCCTACCATTACGCAGCAAATTTCCGAACCTAGTCAACACAACTTTAAACCTTTCCGAAACGATCAGGGGAAATTGACAAAGGAACTACAGCCGAAAGAGATAAAACCAACCCGGCTGTCCGTTATTTTACGATCTTGGAAGTTGTTTTTGATAATATGCTGTACTATCAAAACACTCCTTCTATGTGCAGGGAAAAGTGAAGTTCAAGTACGCGTTCCTGAAAGCGTTAGCACGCCCATCTACAGTTTGCAACTCATGTTGAACGTTAGCTTAATAACACGCAAGCCTTTCAAATCCATTGAAACTCTTAAGTTAGTGGCAAGATACCTAGCCTTACATTTTCTTTTATGCTCAGTTGATATCACTTTGCCTTTTCACACGCACACACCTTCCAAATCCGTTTGAACCCTTATGATAGATCCTCTTATGATTCAAAAACTAAAGTGTCCTGTTATCTCATTAGTTTAATTAGCCGCCGTGGTCTAGTAGGTAGTGTGTTGGCTTATTAGACGAAAAGCCAGGGTTCGAGCCCCCACAGGCCAGACATCAAAACAAAATACAAAAAGTATTTCTTCGGCGTCTTCCTCTCAGCAGATTTCTGGCAAAAACTCTGAGAGTAAATAAAATTGCCATGAAAAGTTTCTCAAAAATCTGTAGTTCGGAGTCGACTTTAAACTGTAGGTGCCGCCACTCATGTATAAAATTAACACACACAACATAAGTGGTAAGAGAAACTAGGTCGTAATCCTGACTGAAGGGTTGTAATGACCAATTATGTATGTATGTTATCTCATTAGGAGATGAATATCAATCAGGGGCAGTATTGTTTTCATTGACAGTTTGCCAAGCTTATTTGTCCTTCATTCTATTCAGAGATCAGACTCAGTAGAGAGATGGTAGAAGAGGATTTCAAAGAGGAACAACCTGTCTACAACCTGTTTGATCGCAAGAATTTCTGTCTGATAAATGGCGTGCAACTCTTCTTGATTTTCTGAACTTAAGCTTTAAAAACACTCCTCCTCCACAATGTCGAAAGAAAAGCAAAGTCCAGGAATGATGTTATAAAAGCGTTGCCTTTATATTATCATGTTGAACGTTGAACTTACAGGAGAGCATGGGTATACGCACGCCTTTCATATCCATTGGAGTGAGAGGGCGACTATCTTTCGAAGGGATTCTCGAAAAGATAATTATTCTATTCAAAGATCTGTACAACTACAGCAACACTCAAGTACGTCCACTCATGTTATCTGTCGCAAATGCTTCACAATTTTACTGAATTATGAAAGTCATCTCTCAAGCCTGTGACCTGTAGTGTATTCCATGCTTTAGAAAAATCATTTGAACAAGTGCTTCATATTTTTAGGATTTTGTTTGCATTGTTACTTCTATAGATAGAATCACATGATTTTTATTTCTGTTTTTATTTTAGTTCTCCTTTTATAGTATACGAGCTTATTTTAGGTGTTGGCCAATTTAGTCATTCATTCTATTTTTTTTTTGCTAAGCCTGCTTTCATACAATTTTCACATACAATTTTCATTTTTCCTTTAACTTGTAGCCTTGACAACAGGGGTGGTTTTGGTTTCTTTTCTTTTTTTCGTTTGTTTGTTTGTTGCCTTTTATACAATTTTCCTTTTTATATTTCCTTTTTCTCTAAGGGTGTGGATTTTTGTATTTGATTCGTATTCTCCAAAAATTGATTTTCTTTTCTTTTTCTTTTTTTTGTTTTTTTGTACTTTGTTTCGGTCGTTCGTTGTTGTCTATACAATCACCGGTTTCTAGGGATGAGAGAGAAAATGGAAAACACCCGTTTGTTAATACCATGACTCAACCATATTTGATTTGCTTTAAGCTTTAGAAGGGAGTCCGTCGTTGTCCTTTAAATAGTTTTCTTTCGTTCTTTCTTTAAAGACAGGTTGCTGTTTTACAAGTGCAGAATGGAATTTAATTTATTAAAAATAAATACAAATAATATAAGTAAGGTTAGATAAGAACGGCTGTCAATTCAATATGACACGATTTAGACTTCCTAGTCAAATGTGATACCACAAGTCTCTAATTAAATAGAGGTTCCAACGTAGGACTAACCTGTACGTCTTATGAAATAAAAATACTAATGAAAGTTTCTCTGGTACTTCGCAAATGATTTTGAAAATTGAAAAGCTTAGAAAATAAAATGTATTTGTTTTAACATACCTGGGGAGGATGATGATCGATATTGTAAAAAAAATTGGACTTGCTGCAGGTATCCTACTACAGGTTTCCTTACAGTGGGGCGTTTTTTGGGACCAGATATATAGGCGCCGTACATACGAAGTCGCCATAGTCTAGTAGGTAGTGTGTTGGCTTATTAGACGTAAAGCCAGGGTTCGAGCCCCAGGCCAGACATCAAAACAAAATACAAAAAAAGTATTTCTTCGGCGACTTCCTCTCAGCAGATTTCTGGCAAAACCTCTGAAAGTAAATAAAATTGCCATGAAAAGTTTCTCAAAAATCTGTCGTTCGGAGTCGACTTTAAACTGTGGGTCCCACCACTCATGTATAAAATTAACACGCACAACATAAGTGGTGTGAGAAACTAGGTCGTAATCCTGACTGAAGGGTTGTAATGACCAATTATGTATATATGTATGTAAATGAAAGTCTAATAGAATTTCTAAAATTACATCCCCTTGGATGTATTCCAAACTTTTGCCTGGGATACAGAACCTTCACGTTTCCCAGGTTCAAATCATCGTATTTTTCTGTTATCCTTAACTTACAGGGGACCACATTGGACCTTAACCACTGTATTTTTATCGTATATTTTTTACTTTATAACGAGATGCTGGAGTACATCATTTCAAGAGTTCTTTGTAGTTCCGTGTAAATCAACCTGCGTACTTGCTAGTGCAGCAATACATCGAATTCTTATTTGCGGATTCCACCGATGCGTTTGTGGAAAAATGTTGTCAGTTGGCCTTCGAAGTATGTATGTGCTCTGTTCACTGCCGAACGTCTAAAGTAACAGAGATTTCAATTCGGTCCCCATATGTTCCGAATTTGCCACAGGGCATTAGGAATCTGTATTTAGTGATACTGCCTTTATATAGCACAGTTAGAATGATCCACTTTAGGCTATATGTTATCGAAAGAGACATTCAAAGTACTCTCGCAGTCGTAATCGAAATTGCGTTCGAATAGAAAATATTTTTTTTGTGAGAGTTTAGATCATGTTCCATTTCTTTAATATAGAGAGCTTTTTTTTAAGCAAGTTCATACTCCTTTTCCTTTAGTTTAAATTCTTTGTATTTCAATAAGTAAATCCACTCTTTTAAGCATTTCCTTTTGGTATAATTCTGTTGTAAACATATTTTTTTCCAACAGTGAACTTTTCATCTCTCTTCCTCTGACTTTAGCAATTTGTGGATCCATTTTTTTTTATTATTAGCTGGGGCTGAAGTTTCTTCTGTAGTACCATCTTCAAATTCTATAAAAGAAGACAAGGTAGGTTCCATTTTGTCTTCTTCATAAACCGATAAACAGCAGGAAGATACGTCAGGAATACTATTTTTTGGTGCAGTTGTTGGGGTATCATTTTCTTTGTCGCAATTCTCTTTTGGGCTGCCTTCTGATGTTTTTGAAGACCCAAAAGTTTGGACATTTTTTAGACCCTTAGCAGAAACTTTAATTCCAGTAGCAGACAGTATCTGTTCTTCCATTTGGGAAATAACTTTTTGTTTTCTTTTTTGAAGATTTATTGAATGAAACCTTATTTTTAACATTTTGCTTTTGGTCAGTGTACACCTAAAGACATACATACATGTACATATATTTATACATTTATTGTTTCAACTAAAACAAGAGTTTGCGCCACATTTTTGCATCTTTGATTGGTGGGCCGGAGCTTAGCTGTGAGCTGTTCCCATAGCTGATTAGCTCTTGCCTTTCCCTGAGAAGTATTTCGTATAATACTCTTTGCCAATTCTGCATGCTTAACCATGAAATTTGCAAGAATTTCCTTCTGGGTGTAATTAATTTCTGAAAGTTTTGACCTACAAATACTGGAATTAAATTTTTATTAAGAAATTATTATAAATTTGTTACTTACATTTTTTTATATTGTCCGTTACAGCAGAAAAACGTTAATTCTAAAGCTTTAGTGCCTGCGAGTAAAAACTCGCAAGGTGGCATTCGAATGATCACACGTTATCGAATGCCATCATTAGAAATTTCGATACACTTTACTCGATAACGAATAAGAGAATCCCAAAACTAAAAAAACTCGCACGTTCGAGTAGAAATTCGTTCGTATACGACTGCCAGAATTAGCCCCCTGGAATTCCATTGCAGCTACAAAAAGTAGACACAATCTAAACCGCCTGGCTGGCACAGCCTGTGTCAGTATTAATCTGTCCTTATTTCGAAACCTTTCTTAATTAAAAAAAATGCTTTTACCGAAATTAATATATTCTTTGATTACAAAATTCGTCCCTCATTGTTAGCTAAATATTGTACTATACACCTGTAATAAATATTTTTTGTTTGTTTTTTCACTATCATTGTGTTATATATACATACATACATATTTATGCTTGAAACTCTAAATTCGAAATCACTAAAAGAGATATTGTCACGCGAAACATATTAACATACTGTATAACGAGGGAGAAGGGGGTTTTATTTATTTTTCCCCCCTGGTTTTTCTTCTTTTGTTTTCAACTTCCGTTTCCCCGTTAAAACGACACATAATTATGCGCCATCGTATTATAAATTTAAAAAAAAATTTAATAAAAAATGATAAAAAAGCAACAATATATTAATAAAACAAAAAGCGATAACAACAATAACACAAAAAACAAAACACAGTTATTCGTCATCATGTGTTCTGTGAATGGTCTTTTTTATAACCCAGCAAACAATTTTAGTGGGATCTGTGTGTTAAATATAGAAATTAAAAAAATTATTTTTTTTTTAAATACAGGGTGTATCTAAAGAGAATATTTATTATTTATTAAATGAATTCTGGAATCTGCACTGAGGCTATCTAAATGGTATATAGAAAGGGGAATGACAATAAACTTAACCACGTTAGAGTTGGTACTTTACAAGGAGATACATTTTTTTTGAATTAGGGATTGCAAATTTCTTGGAATCCTGTTCGGCAGCATACTAAAATGGAATAGGAATCCACTTAGATGGCGATTGCTTTTTATTACTGTAAGAATGAAATAGGTCCCCGGTTAAACTCTAAAAATGGCTGACTTACGACGTTGTAATCTATTCTACCAGATTGTGGTTTGATGATTGGCGTAAAGGTATCATCTCCAACCGGTTTAAGCGTATTATGAGAAAGATATGGCGATCATTATAGCAAGTGCTCCTAGATCTACATCTTCTAATGCATCAGACTTGTTGGCGGTACATGACAATGTACCAGAGTATCATAGAAGTAGAGCTGATCTTGCATTTATAACGAATATACCGGATAGATCCTATTATCATCCAAATATTCATTGATGGATTCAGATCATGTGACAAAGTCGATGTAGAATCTTTTCTTATATGTATGTTCCCTTGCACTACCCGATACTATTTAGGCTGAAATAATGGCTATAGAGACTGGTGTTGTGCGAAACTGGTATAATAGTGCATCGATTGGAGATATACGCATGTTTACCGCCAACAAAGTGGCCATTAGATCCATAGAGATTGTTTAAGATTGCCGGGTGTCTCTAGAGAAGATAGCGACACATTCGACGGATGGCCACATGAACTTGCTAGTGAATGAATTCATACATAAGATTGACATTCTTCTACCGAGGTATAATGAATTCATTTGTATAGGGGCCAGACAAATTGGATCCGCTATAGATATATGCCGAACAAAATGTGTGTTAAATCAACGTAACCAGACACCAGTTTGAAGACGCTGCAGTCTAGCAGGTATTTTTTGGGTTATTAGACAAGAAGCACAGCTCAAACATCTCTAAAATCATCTAAAAATAATATATATTTCGGCGACTTCCTCTCGACAATCTTCTGACTAACTCTAATGAGAGTAAATAAGTTCGCCATTAAAGTTGCTCAGGCCCCTTAAGTTATGTTTAGAAGCTAGGTTGTAAACCTGGCTAAATGACTGTAGTGATCAATTAAACGAGTAAGAATTCAACTTAGGAACCAGAGATCAGCAATGAATCGCTTTTTCGCTGAGTACTCATGCAATTTTGAGTAAGAGTGAGTCAACAGTATTGAAATCCAACAATTCTGATTCATTCCTACTCAGTACAACATTGATTTATAAGTACAAGTTGCAATGAGTATGAGTACAACGTTGACATCAAACTCATAACATTCGAACTATGTTTGATTCATACGCCTACTCATTCAGATTCATATATAAATTTCGAAAAATACTTATAATACTTATAAATGATTCGAGTGATTCGAATCATTCGACAAAATTTTGCAGTCTTAGTTGTTGTTGCATTTACAAAGAAAGAAGAAATACACAAACAAAAAAGACAAAGACAGCAAGCAGAGCAAACACACAACCTTCTTGTAAGTATGTAGTGTTTGTACGCGAATTATACTTATTTTGTGATTCGTGTATACGATGAGTCGTGGAGAGTCGAAATCAATAACATCGTGCGTATTGTTAAGTACGAATACCATGAGTATTTCCAACTTTGAATATGAGTAGTATGAGTATGACATTAAAATAAGTATGAATGCGTATAAGTATCAGAAATTATAAGTATGATTCGAATCTACTCATCGTTTTGAATACTCATTGCTGACCTCTGTTAGGAACCTCATAGTAGTTATAATGAGACATTGGCCCCTAGATTGAGGATACCTCACAACGACTTCTTTTGGTTGTAAAGATAAGGAAGAAGAAGGGATTATTGTCCGAAAAAAGTATTGATTTAATGTGTGTCTCGATTGCATTAAGTTTTACAAACTAGAGAAGGATTGCTAGCTTTATTCTGTTGCTATCAGTCTATCTGGTATCTATTCTTTGTGCATCTTTTATTGGCTTAAAAGTTGTTTTCATACGATAAGCGCTGATGTACTGTACTGTACTGAGAGGTACCCTGGTAGCCTAGTGGGTAGAGCGCTAGACTATTAGTGTAAGGGTTGTGGGTTCAATTCCCACAAGAGACTCTGGCCTGTCACACAACACCGATCGCATGATCGAAGTTACTCAGCTCGTACATTTTTAAATATAATTTGTAGTTGTATTGTAATAAATAATTTGAAAAGTGTTAGTAGACTTTATGCGATTCTCTACATTTGTTATGTTAGGCAGGTATACCGTAACGTGTATTGAAAGACCGTAGCATTTAATGAAACATAGTTTAGGCGACAACGTACTATTTTATTCTGCTCATTATCTAATCAAAATATTTACTGGGTTATATTAATAAAAAATAGAAAAATTATGACAGCAATTGATCAAACTATAAATAATTAAAAGTTCAAAATAAAAACAAAAAAAACAACAACAAATGCTACCAATACTATCACAATAATGAAGCAAATATTAAATATTATAAATTATTTTTCATTATTATTATTGTTGTTTTTTTGTACCCATCATTATATTACGAAAGAATAATTGCTTTAAACAAAAATAACTAAAAATAAACTAAAAAAAATTATAAAAAATAAAACCATTTATAAAACATTTGTATAAAAGTTGTGTAATAATAATTCTATTCTTGTCATTCATTTGTGGTACAAACTACGTTAATAACGTCATTTGTTTGTCCATAAAAGGCAGAGTTTTGGTTTGAAATTAAATGTGGTTTATCCAGTGGTATTAAAGGTTTTATAGACTACACAAGCTACACAAAAATTTCATATGTACCCTGGTTGGCAGTCTAGTAAGTAGCGTGCTTTTCTGCGAGTTAACAAATGTATGGATTATTACACTTGTTATCAAAAAAAAAAAAAACGAATTTAACACCAATTTGTCGCACGCTACTGGGTCTTTGCCTTCTCCTACAACATACTTTCTGATATTCCAACACAGTTTTGCTTTTGCAAAAACAATTTTGCATTTGCAAACACAATTTTGCTTTTGCAAACACAATTTTACTTTTGCAAAAACAATTTTGCTTTTGCAAACACAATTTTGCTTTTGAAAACACAATTTCGCTTTTGCAAACACAATTTCGCTTTTGCAAAAATAATTTTGCTTTTGCTTTTGTAAAAACAATTTTGCATTTGCAATTTTGCTTTTGCAAAAACAATTTTGCATTTGCAATTTTGCTTTTGCAAAAACAATTTTGCTTTTGAAAAAACAATTTTGCTTTTGCAAACACAATTTTGCTTTTGCAAACACAATTTTGCTTTTGCAAAAATAATTTTGCTTTTGCTTTTGCAAAAACAATTTTGCATTTGCAATTTTGCTTTTGAAAAACAATTTTGCTTTTGCAAACACAATTTTGCTTTTGCAAACACAATTTTGCTTTTGCAAAAACAATTTTGCATTTGCAATTTTGCTTTTGCAAAAGCAAAACAATTTTGCATTTGCAATTTTGCTTTTGCAAAAGCAAAATTGTGTTTGCAAAAGCAAAAGCAAAATTGCAAAAGCAAAATTATGTTTGCAAAAGCAAAAGCAAAATTGTTTTTGCAAAAGCAAAATTGTTTTTCAAAAGCAAAATTGCAAATGCAAAATTGTTTTTGCAAAAGCAAAAGCAAAATTATTTTTGCAAAAGCAAAATTGTGTTTGCAAAAGCTAAAGCAAAATTGTTTTTGCAAAAGCAAAAGCAAAAGCAAAATTGTGTTTGCGAAAGCAAAATTGTTTTTGCAAAAGCAAAATTGTGTTTGCAAATCAAAATTGTTTTTGCAAAAGCAAAAGCAAAATTGTGTTTGCAAAAGCAAAATTGTGTTTGCAAAAGCAAAATTGTATTTGCAAAAGCAAAATTGTTTTCGCAAAAGCAAAAGCAAAATTGTGTTTGCAAAAGCAAAATTGTGTTTGCAAAAGCAAAATTGTTTTCGCAAAAGCAAAAGCAAAATTGTGTTTGCAAAAGCAAAATTGTGTTTGCAAAAGCAAAAGCAAAATTGCAAAAGCAAAATTATGTTTGCAAAAGCAAAAGCAAAATTGTTTTTGCAAAAGCAAAATTGTTTTTCAAAAGCAAAATTGCAAATGCAAAATTGTTTTTGCAAAAGCAAAAGCAAAATTATTTTTGCAAAAGCAAAATTGTGTTTGCAAATCAAAATTGTTTTTGCAAAAGCAAAAGCAAAATTGTGTTTGCAAAAGCAAAATTGTGTTTGCAAAAGCAAAATTGTATTTGCAAAACCAAAATTGTGTTTGCAAAAACAAAAGCAAAATTGTGTTTGCAAAAGCAAAAGCAAAATTGTGTTTGCAAAAGCAAAAGCAAAATTGTTTTTGCAAAAGCAAAATTGTGTTTGCAAAAGCAAAAGCAAAATTGTGTTTGCAAAAGCAAAAGCAAAATTGTGTTTGCAAAAGCAAAAGCAAAATTGTTTATGCAAAAGCAAAATTGTGTTTGCAAAAGCAAAATCAACATTGTGTTTGCAAAAGCAAAATTGTGTTTGCAAAAGCAAAATTGTTTTTGCAAACACAAAAGCAAAATTGTGTTTGCAAAAGCAAAAGCAAAATTGTGTTTGCAAAAGCAAAAGCAAAATTGTTTTTGCAAAAGCAAAATTGTGTTTGCAAAAGCAAAAGCAAAAGCAAAATTGTGTTTGCAAAAGCAAAATTGTGTTTGCAAAAACAAAATTGTTATTGCAAAAGCAATTGTCATTGCAAAGTTATTTAAATTTATGCAGACTTTTATTATTATAAACAATTCTACTGAAAGTAAAAATCGCTTTACGGTTTAATAATTTTACTTTTTTCAACTCAGTTTTATTTTATTTCTTTTCGGTTTTTTCTTCTCTTCTTTTCGTTTAAAAGCAGAAAATTTATGCAGACATTTATTGTGTATATTTTTTCGGTTAATAAATTATATTTTTTTTTATTTTATTTCTCTTTTTTAATTTTTATTTTAAGTTTCGTTTGCATTTTTGTTTTCTATTCACATTTCAAGTACAATAGATTTGAAATAATAACCGTATGCCCTTGAGGTTTTTATTTTTTTACTGATGTTTTCATTTAAAAATACTAAAAATGCTAGTTTTAGCAAAAAAATAAAAAATAAAAAAAAATCGGTATTTCAATCTCAATTTGGCTGTTTTTCTATTTGATAAGCCAGGTCATAACCAAGTATTATATTTATAATCGTGATAGATTATCTTAATAAAAAATATAAAAAGAATTAGGAATGATGACAATCAAATAACGAAGAGTTTTTAAAATTTAAACAGAATTTCTTTTTAAAATTGTTTATAATATTTTTTAATTCAACGTATACTTCGTTTTGCCCTCACTTCCTTCACAACACCGAAGGCCCAGTTGCCGGTCGTAGTTAAGTTATACTTCGTTTTGGCCTCATATACAGTCAGTTCCGCTTTGGCAGCCTCCCGTGCTATAGAACTAATGGCAGCGGTAACATCTCGTTTGCTGGGCCCAAAGATGTCAATGTCGTCGGCATTGTCTGAAACATCACACTGTATCAAAAGATTCGGAGAGGTTCTTTTCTATATTGATGGGGCTGTAGGAGTTGATAAACGTCATACTGCAACACATTATCATATTTGCAGGAATACTGGCTTCAGGCATTTTACGATGTCTTATCGGCCTAATGAATGCTGCCTTATAAGCAACAAAAAGTTGATGTAGTTGACTTGGTTGTCAGTCGCCGTATTCTAGTAGGTAGTGTGTTGGCTTATTAGACGTAAGGCCGTGGTTCAAAACGAAACATGAAAAATATTTCTTCGGCGACTTCCTCTCAGCAGATTTCTGGCAAAAACCCTGGGAGTAAATAAAAAGTTTCTCAAAAATCTGTCGTTCGGAGTCGACTTTAAACTGTATGTCCCACCACTCTTGTATAAAATTATGGCACACACCGTAAGTGGTGTGAGTCGTAATCCTGACTGAAGGATTGTAATGACCAATTATGTTATGTATGTCGTGAGTCTTCTCTAGAAATTTGCATAGTGTGAGTCTACTCTTGATAGTTGACTTACACGGCACTGCTAAAGTCCAGTCAGTGCTCCGGCGAGTAGTTTCAATCGTGTACACAATCAAATGACCTTTGAAATTTAGAAAATGTACCTTTTCAGCAATGTCTACAAAGAATACGGATGGAAAATGCGATTTTCTGTTGCTATCCACGCCTTAGTTTAGTAGACAGTGTGTTGGCCAGAGCCCGTGGTTTAACCTCTGGCTCAGACATTTCGAACATAACTAAATATGACCAAAAATATTTCTTTCCGTGACTTCCTCTCGGCAGTCTTCTGACAAAAACTCTGAATGTCAAATAAAATTGACGTGAAAAGTTTCTCAAAAATCTATAGTTCGGAGTCGACTTTAAACTGTAGGTCGGTCTCAAAACTTATGGACAAAATTAACACACACAACATGAGTGGTGTGATATGCTAGATCATAATCCTGACGAAAGGGTAATAGTGACCATCTCCAGGCCTCTAATACGTATCAAACAGTCACTTTTTCCCCATGCAATGGCTTTGCTACAATCATATCTTCCGTTTATAAACAGATTTTTTAGTTTCAGTATACGATATTGCTTACAAACTCACACTGTGTCTGGTCTCATAAAGTTGCATATAAGTCTGGTAAGAAATGGTAAGAGTGATCATCTCCAGGCCTCTAATGCGTATCAAACAGTCACTTTTTCCCCATGCAATGGCTTTGCTACAATCATATCTTCCGATTATGAATAGATTTTTTAGTTTTAGTATACGATATTGCTTACAAACTCACACCGTGCTTAGTCTCATAAAGTAGCATATAAGTCTGGCAACTTCCCAATTTTAAAAGTGTTCACTTTTAATTTTGTTTCTCTTTTACTTGTTTTTCTTTGTTTTGTTCTATCGCATAAAATTTATTAGTTTGGCTAACTGGAGTATATTACCCACCCATTAGGAGAACAAAATATAATAAAGCAGTTGGCAGTTGGTTGTTGTTGGATTAGCTTTAAGTTTTTGTGTGTGTGTATGTGAGTGGCGAGTTCAGCCAGGTGAAACATTTAAATGTCAATAAAATGTAAATGCCAAAATTGCCGTATTACTAAGGTTTTTAACATTAACTCACAATACACGTATACACATACACTTTAACAAACCGCGTTAACAACTTACGAAAACTAAAACAAATTAACATTATTATGTTAGTCATTCTTTCCTTTCTTTTATTACACGAGTATACAACACTAACTAACAGCAACAACAACACCAACACCAAACAACAAATGAAACGGTAAAAAAAGCATAAAGAGAGAAATTTCTATACGAATTCAATTTAACCTGGCCACCGGTATGGTATAATGTAACTCGTATTTCTTTTTGTGTGTTGTTGTAACCGTATAATGAGTAATATGAGTAATAGCATCTCTCACAATTAATCTCATTGGCCTACTTTTGCTTTTCTTCATATTTTAATACGACAACAGACATTGTTGTTGTTGCTGTTGCCGCTGTTGAGCTTGTGAAAAGGTTCCATTGTCGGTTGGTTGTCTTTGTTGTTGGTCTTGCTTTTAAGTTCTTTGCTTTGTTACAGGCAATGCCATCTACATGGTTGGCCTTTCATTTACAGAATATTGAATTCATTGTTGGTGGGTAATTCAATACTCATGCATAAGTGTTGCTGCTGCAGTTTGCAATTTATTTTTATTATCGATCATTGAACTTTTTATTAAAATTTATTTAAAAAACCCCACACACACACACAAAGTACTAAAATAAAAACATGTAAAATGTAAAAATAAATAATAATTTTATGCAAAAATTTATTTTTGAATGCACGAAATATGCACGTAATAAGCAAAAGTTATTTTCGAAAACAGATTTAAAACGTAAAGCGACAAATTGCAAAGGCAAAGTGTTTTACTAATTCAATGCGACTTTTTCATAATTTTATTTTGAATTCGGAAGCTAACAAATTAAATGACAAAAATAATTAATAATAATTTAAAATCGTAATGAGATATTGCTCCCACAGTTTTGTAGGAAGAATTCGAGTGTAAGAAGTCGTTCTATCTTACAACATAATCCACAAAACTGTAGAAAATAGTGGACAGTTGCCTTAAAAATATTGAAAACTGTGATCGAAGCTGGAAGGAGGTAAACGATTTAGAAAATATTAGAATATGTATCCCAAGAAAATTGTGTAGAGTCATAGAGTTATGCATGTATTCCAAACACTTTAACTTTTGAAGTAAAATTACCTCCTTTTATATTTTTTTTTTTGTAGTTCGTTTTCTATTTTTTAATATTTTTTCTTCCGATTATTTTCAAAACTTACACGCGTGTTGCTTGAAATCCCATTATGCATACATACATATGTATGCATAGCGTGTACAACCTAATTTGAATTTATAATTTTTAAATATTATAAATAAATGCTGCCTGCGTGTTGTCTGTATGTTTATATGTATGTAATGTTTAGTCAATTGTAAATTGTTTTTTATTGTATAATTTACACCGCTAGCACGTCACTTTTTTAAGTTGAATACTTACCTGCCAGCTGTGTTGTTTTACAGCCACTCGTATTCGACATTCATTTCGACTTGAGAGAAAAAAGTTTATATTCCGTTGACCCAGTCAATATAATTAACACCATACTTGTATATCTGTTTGGTGGGCAAACCTGTGGCACGTTAAGGGTATTGGGAACATTTTTAAAATTATTTTTTCTCTCCAAGGCTTAGTCTCTACCATTATTTACGAAATACAACATCATTTAAATGCCGCTTTTCACACATTAATTTCCTACACATTTTGGACGGTATCTCGGAGATAACTTAGCGATTGTAGGTTTTCAAATGCTCCAATGCTAAGAGATTAATCGCATAGACTTCCTGTTCGATGTAGCAGAACAAAAACAGTGTGAAATCGCATGATTTTGCTGGCCAATTGACGTCGCCAAGACGTGAAATTACTCTCTCCGTAAACTTCTCATGCAATAAAACCAAAATACCACCGTCCACCTTATAATTCTCAAATAAATCCAAAAAAATCGGCTATTCGATAGCCATAGCATTCTGAATGTACGATAACTTGCTATTAAAAAATGCGTTAAAATGACACCTTCAGACCATAATACACCCCAAACAGTTTTTTCTTCCGTTTCATTCACAACCATCTTTGAGTTCTTCGACTTCGTATTTGACAATTGCGCTTGTCGATGTAGATACGGAGTGAAAAATAGTTTAATCGCTATTTGCAAACGCAAGGGACTTCCATTCCTATCTTGAAACACTTTTTCTCTTAGAAATTTTTGTAAAAATCGGGTTTTTGCCCAAAAATTCAAATTTTCATGGAGTCAACTTGAGGTCACTTCAATCTACATTTAGAGAATACATATACGAAAGGCTTTAAACCCAACACTAGAAGCTGCCGCCTATACCCGTTATACCAAGATTCAAACAATCATGAAACACTTGGGCAATTCACACGACTTTGTATCGTGTATGTTGTATTGAATACATTTGTTTGTTTGTGAACGCTGAATGCTATGCTGTATTGTGTATCTCGTGGCATTCAAACAATTTGATAGCCCGAAACCAACACAACTTTTTAAAAACATATGAAAACATATACACCTTTTTGTCATTCACACAATTTGATAGCACGAAACCAATACAACTTTTAAAAACATATGGTAAAAATGTGTATAAGTGTATCGGATTTTTATATGAAAAATATCAACAACTATCATACACTGTTGTATGTTCTTCCAACAATACAATGAATACAACGATACAACGGCTTGTGTGAATTGACCAACTTTTTCTCTTAGAAAATTTTATAAAAATCAGATTTTTGCCCAAATTTTGCACTTTTCTTGAGGTCAACTTTTTTTTTTGTTTTTTTGCGGGAAGGAGGGAAAATGCTTTATGCATTCATGATGGTCGTCACCCGACATGATATGTCGGACTCTCCCACTGGGTATACCGACTAAAAACCCGTCTTGTCTCCTCACCGGGGAATCATTCCACCTCGGAACCACGGTTGTATTACTTCGAGGTGGACCCCTTTTTCTGGCATATGTTCCAGTTCCATCGTCATCAGCCTGCGTCCAGGCTCCGCTCTATTCTCAGTCTGCTGCGTCTAGATCAAATTTCTTCCTTCGCAGGACGTGCTCCACAAATTGTTTTACTGCGTTCCAGCTTTTTTTTACTGTTCATCATTTTAGCACGACGTTTGTAGGGCTAATGACGCCGATTTCAGCTTCGAGTCGCTGGCGGCTTTCGGCCCATCGACAACAACTGAAGAAAGTGTGTTCGGAATCATCTAGCGTTTCTTTCTCTACATAGATACAGAATGGCCAGCGGCATTTGCCCATGCGATGCAGGTACTTTCTGAAATATCCGTAACCGGTCAGCATCTGGGTTATTTAGTAGTCAACTTCGCCGTTTTTTCTGTTTTTCCACACTTGCAACTCGGGAATCGGTTTATATGTATGTCCACCTTCCATGCTGTTCATTTTCCCAGCGAAATTGCCATTTTAAGAAGACTTCGTGCTTTATCGCTTCTATGCTCTGTGGTTGAGTCGTACTTTACCTGGCGTTGAAAATCATCCGGCGCTCATACGCTTGTAGGTCTATGGGAACCATTCCGGCTATAACTAGGACGACTTGTGTCGATACTGTGCGGTACGAGGATGTCACTCGTAGAGCAGCTATTCTCTGCGCAGACAGTAATTTTCTAGCCCTGATCCGGGTTTCCAAAGTAGAAGCCCAGATTTCAGACCCATAGAGGAGTATGCTATTTCCAGCCTCCATGAGTAGCTTCCTCTTACTTGGGAGGGGTTCACCAATGTTTCCCATCAGTCCTTAATTGAGTTGTTATTCTAGCTGCTCTCGCTGTTGCATACTCTATCTGCTCTGAGTAGGTCAGTTTCGAGTCCAGTCTAACCCCAAGGTATTTAATCGATTTCTTCGTGGGAATAACTAAGTCGCCTATGTTGATTTCGATCTCGATCGGAATGTGTCGTCTGGTTAGTAGAAGCAGCTCGGTTTTATGCATGGCCAACTGTAGGCCGGGAGATTCTAACCAGTGCTTAGTCCGCATCATGACTTGTCGTACTCTGCGTTGGACTTCGTCTGTGTTTCTGACCCTAATAACTGATGCGATGTCGTCTGCATATCCGACTAGGAAGGTATCCTCCGGCATCTCTATTTTTAAGATTTCATCGTAAGTCGCGTTCCAGAGATCTGGTCCCAATATGGACACCTGCGCCGCTGCGGAAGTGACCTGCCTTCTTCGCGGCCCTTGGTTTGTGTCGTAGATCAGCACTCTATTCCTTAGGTAGTCCTTAATGACTCTCATCAAATACGCTGGAACATTGAAAGTTGCCTTCAAGGCCTCTATCACATCTGTCCACCTTAGACTGTTGAAGGCGTTTTTTATGTCTAAGGTCGCCAGGAGTATAACCGGTCTCGGGAAATGATTCCCGGTCTGGGCAGCTTCGAATGCAGCTACTACTTCCTTAAGAGCTCCTATTGTAGATCTTCCAGGTCGAAAACCGTATTGTCTTGTAGAAAGACCTCCCGAAGTCAACCTTAGTCAACTGGTCTAGCACGTAATCTGTATAATCTGTGGCGTTGTGAATGGTCTTGGACGGCTAGAAATTTTGCGTGAAGCGGTCTTTATATGAACGGGTGTGCACAATTTAGATGCAAAATGAGCTGTAAATTAGGCCCGATGGTTGAGGACGTAGTGGAAACAATAAATTCTAATTAATCACCACACGGTCTCAAACAGAAGCAAATTTCGACAGGGCTTACATTGCAATGGTGCACAGTCAAAAATGGCAAACCTTTCGCTAAAGAAATATTCTTTCAGATGAAAGATGTTTAAAAGCTAACAGCCTTGCTAGACCGCCTGATATTTAAATAAAAATTTCCGTTCACTTTCTATCATTAATTTTGTCCATCACTGTTAAGCAAATGCAAAAGCTTTATTTATTAATTGGATAAAAGCTTTCTTCGTTTCAAAGCTTTTTGCAAAAGAAAAAAACTAAAAATATTTTTCAAGAGTTAATTTTATAAAGAGAGGAAAGCACTAACATATGTTTCTTCCTCCCTCTCTTTTCTGCATTGGCTGCTCTCTTAAAGAGCTATTCTCTTAAATTATTATTTAAGAACGTAAAACGTATACATTGCCGTACAAGAAGTAAAATTGAATGCAATTTACGTATTGTAATGCATTGTATGGGTATTGTATTGTATTTTGAATTTTGCAAATTGTTGTTATTCAGTAAATAATGGATAAATACAATCGTATTGTATTGTATAATAATTGTTTATTAGCGCACTAGCAGCTAGTACGCTCGCCGTCTTCTTTCCACTTACCATACTTAATGGTGGTCAGGCCTCTCATTCGCAGAACGTTATTTAAGATAAAAAAGAGTTTTTTTTGTGCTGTTGTTGTTATTATTATGATTTTTATTATTTGTTTGCATTTATTAAGTTGTTTTTCTGTTTTGTTTTATTTTTTTTTAATTTTCAATTTGTTATTGTTTTTCTCAGACAATAATAATTAACATTTTGTTTTTAGGCAAATAAATAAATACCAGAAGGAATAATAAATTAAATGGATTGTTTTTTTTGTACATCAATGTAAACAACGATAAAATATTACAGGGTAATGTTATTATAGAAAAACAAATTGAAAAACACAATAATATTTTTGATACCATTTTAAGTAGAATTTTATAAGGGTTTTGTATAATCAGTAGTGCTGGCACTTAAAATGACTAATTTTCGTATTACCAATAGCATTTTAATGGAGGGGAAGGGGGAACGTAACAAACTGAGTCAGCAACATAATTTGAATTGCATATTAAACACTGATGGATATAGTAAAAGGGTTCAGGACAATGATAATAAACTGGTGACAGCCATTCCTAAAGCCTACTTTACACGGTCCCACAAGTAATATGATCTGTCAAAATTTTGTGTAGAAGAGTACGGATGTGATCGTCTAAACGCACTATGTAATGAAACCATCACACATTGAGAGAGAATACGGATGAAAAGTTTGACAGTCGTATGCCTCTCTTCATTTTTTGAAATGATTCAAAAAGCAAGCAAGTCGCATTAGATCAGGGATGTATTTTGATGTAACCACATAGAAAAAAAGTGTAACAGCTGTTTTCATTTTACTTTGTTATTGTCTTATACCGATCATGTAAACGCAAAAAATATAAATCATACGACTTTTAGTCTCTTTTTTTGTCATACGGATGGAACTTCATTTTACTTTTTCATTAGACTTTACGTACGTAAAGTATTACCGTGTGTAGTGGGCTTAAATAAGAGCGGCAAGTGTTTTTTTGGCTGTCAAAATTTCTCATGTCCATACAACAAATTGTGTGGAGCATACCAAAATAACGCGGTGGCAACGCCGCGACAAAACTTTGCTATTAGAAAATCCGATTTTGACAGAGCATTTAATAGTGAAGTTGGTTGCAAAAGACAACAAATTTAAACAAGAAAAAAATATGAAAACAGTAAAACATTTGTAAAATATATTGTTTTTAATAACCCTGTTTTTATCGTTTTGATGTTAATTTGACACTTTTATTTAGGTATGGGCACGGAACGCAGAAGCGCGCTTGCCACTCTTTATAGGGATTACTGTGAGTTCTCTATTGAATGGAGTTTGATAATAAAGGGTCCGCCAAATAACTTTTTTTGAAAATACTTTAAAAAAAACTACTGAATATTTTCTCAAATTTCTTTTTTTATTTGAAAGTACAATCCTTCCGGTTAAAAATGGAAAATAATTTCATTCAAATGGCTGCCTCAGCTGGCCATGCAGTAGCCTACACCAGAAGATGCCGATTTTGGCAAAAAGAAATTTGAGAAAATATACTTTATTTTTTTTTAGAATTTTCAAAAAAAGTAATTTGGCGGACCCTTTATTTGTATCACGTCTCTGATCCGACTTTATCATGATGGAACATAATCTCTTTTCTGTTGATTAATTTTAGCCATTTGCTGACAGTAGATTTCAGATTCAATCGTTTGACAGGATTGTACAAGTTCATAATGAATAATTCCCTTCCATCCAAATCCAATCACACACACAGTATTGCCTTTCATGGTGCCAATCTTTGCCCCCTACTTTTATCCACCTTATTGCCGTACGTGATCTAGTTTTAAGCGCTCGTATTCATTCGCTTTAGAAACGATGTGGTTACGTACCCGTGAATTGCAAATGGAAATTCGTCCTTTGTGTATTCAGTTTTCTTCAAATGGTTGATAAGTATTTGGAGTGGCTAAATCCCTAGAAACGTCTACGTTGCTTGTTGTAAGCCGGGATTTTTAAAATTTTTTCCGTGATTTCATTGACTTCTTTAGTGATTTATTTCAACAGTTATCAGTTCGAAAACGAGAAAACCGCATCATCTTTGGAAGCATTTCTACAATAGAAAAGAAAAATGTTCTGCTGTTGGTCTACCCGTTTTTAATGATTTAATTGAACAGAGTGAGAAATTTATCAGTTCGGAAACGAGGAAACGATTTCGCTGCTGTTAGTTAGTTACCGCATCGTCTTTGGAAGCATTTCTACAATAGAAAAGCAAAATATTCTGCTGTTGGTCTATCCGTGAGCTTTTTTTTGTAATTTTTCCTGTATTTAATCCGATATAACTCCAATAGCAATTGTAACATTGTCTTCAATAGCTAGAATTCTAAGTGGCTTGTCCCTTTACATGAGATACTCCAATATTCCCACGAAAAAAGGGTACAAAAGGCACAATCTAGACGACCAAAAGGTTACTCAAAACGTGAATTTAATTGCTTTGCAAAACAGAGAATTTTTTCATTCTCACAAGTCGTGATTTCGTGAATAACTCTAAGATCGTTAGGGAATGTGGCCGCTGTCTCGACCTTCTTTCTGGGCGCTTCACCAGTGTCTCACTGGTGCGGATCCCCGTGCACAGTAACATTCCGGGAAACTGGTGCGCGCCAGAGCTGGTGCGCTCCTTCCGGAACCCTCTTCAATTGAACTGGGTATGCCACCTGCCTCGGTCAAGTTGGACATTGCTCGGAAATTCTCTCGGGACGCCAACCTATCCTGGGTCAATGAGGAGTCATGCTCCATCGCTAGACTCACCTGGCCCTTGATGGATAGAAGGCGTAGCAACCAATTACTTGGTCTTGGTCGTGACGTCATCTCAACCACAATGGCCGTCCTTACAGGTCATTGCGTTATGGGTAGACACGCGGAGAGAATGAGGCTCCCATTTAACGACTTCTGCCGTGGATGCAGATCCGCTGAGGAAGAGGAGACTGTTATCCACTTTCTTTGTCAGTGCCCGTCTCTTGCTAGGTGTAGATATAGGCTATTTGGCTCTCCATTTCTTGTCAGCTTGACGGAACTATCATCTATTGATATCAAGGATATAGCTTCGTTCATCAAACTTTCTGCCTGGTTTTCCAGTATGGGGTAGTCGTGCTTTTGATGTGCAGCCCTTGCGCTGTCCAACTTCTTCCTCTTCCCTGATTTTGGTGGAACTTGTGGCATCACAACGGGCCACTATGCGTGCTCAAGTGAGCTTTGTGCAATCAGAGCTACCACTCAGACCTAACCTAACACATGTCGTGAATCTTTTTTTATACCAAAAATATTTACACCAAAAAACAAAAACAAAGCTACCCGTTAAAAGAAAGTGTTGCGAGATTTAAAAGACATATTCTTTCATTTGAGAATATATATACATTAGCAAAGAAACGAGCCCCTTTAGTTGTTTTTTTTAATAAACAAAATCATTTTATAATAAATATGTATTGTTTGTATGTATGTATACTAATATAAAATTAAATATAAATTTTTGACAAACAACATCGCACGTTTTAATCATCATGTGTGATCATGTGAAATTTATAAACACACTTTTTTTAGAAATTTAGATTAAAATTGTCCCAATTTCTTTCAAAAATACAACATACATGCATATTTATACGCATTGTCTGATTAATAAAATAAATATCGTGAAATACTACGCAATTTCAAAACAATAAAATAATAACAATAAAAGAAAAAAGAAACAAAAACACAAAATCATGCAAAATTATGTGGACTTTCAAATTGAAATTCTATTTCTCAAGCGTAGATAAGATTTATCGATTATTTTTTGCCCTCTTTTTTATGTTTGTAGTGGTATAAATGAATTGTTTATAAAATAAAATTGCCATTTATTTATGCTTACACACATACATACATACATCTGTAGATATTTTGCAAATTGTTTATCATGGTTATAGCTGTTGTTATTTAATAATTTTTTAATATTGTTTTATTATGCGGAAGTATTAAAGTGGAAAATATTTAAAAGAATGCTTACAATATACGTACTACATAGAAGAAAATAGTTTTACACTTACAAATAAGGTTCCAAAACCATTGGCCTAGTGAAAGCTACGGCCTTTACAAATATGAATCGTTTAAGAACCGAAAAAAATAGGTAAAAATATTTAAAATTTACTACAAATGTGGTAATTTGAATATGGCCATTTAGTGAGCATTATGGTTGTCATTATTGTCCTAAAAGTCAAGGAATTGGCAAGATTATAAAGACATTTGAAGAGACTGGAAGTGTTACAAATGTGATGGTCATGCTTGTAAAGGGTGTTTTTTATAGAGGTATAGAACTTTAAGTTGCAATAAAACAACGATGGATTATTCGATTGACATGAATTTTATTTATCCGAAAGATAATCGTGTGGCATTACATTTTAAATATGATTTCTGGCATATGACCGCCACGGCTGGCGCGGATGTAGAGCAATCCGGACGTCCAATTTTCGATGACTTTTTCTAACATTTGTGGCCGTATATCGGCAATAATACGGCGAATGTTGTCTTCCAAATGTTCAAGCGTTTGTGGCTTTACCGCATAGACCAATGACTTTACATAGCCCCACAGAAAGTAGTCTAGCGGTGTTAAATCACAAGATCTTGGAGGCCAATTCACAGGTCCAAAACGTGAAATTAGGCGGTCATTAAACGTGTCTTTCAATAAATCTATTGTGGCACGAGCTGTGTGACATGTTGCGCCGTCTTGTTGAAACCACATCTCCTGGACATCATGGTTATTCAATTCAATTCCGATCACCATTGACTGTAACGTTCTGGCCACCATCGTTTTTGAAAAAGTACGGACCATAAAGCCCATAAAGCGCACCAAACAGTCAGTTTTTCTGGATGTAACGGTGTTTCCACATACACTTGAGGATTACCTTCACTCCAAATGCGGCAGTTTTGTTTGTTGACGTAGCCATTCAACCAGAAGTGCGCTTCATCGCTAAACAAAATTCGCTTATGAAAATCGGGAACAACGGTAATCTCGTTTTGGGCCCATTCGACGAATCTACGCCTTACTTGATGATCGTTTGGCTTCAAATCTTGCACGAGTTGGATTTTGTAAGCACGCAAACCAAGATCCTTCCGCAAAATCTTCCATAAAGTGGATGGACACAGATCCAATTCCTGTGCTCGATGGCGGATGGACTCATTCGGGTCTTCCTCAATGCTACGCTCTACAGCAGCAATAGCTTCTTCTGTACGCACCGTACAGCGTCTCTGGGGATGCGAGTTATCAATAAGAGTAAACGTGGTGCGAAAACGTTCCATGGTTAATCGAATTAACTGCTCTGATGGACGATTTTGTCGACGATAAAATGGACGTAGTGCGCGATACATTTTCCGCACAGAACCATTATTTTCGAAATAAAATTGCACTGTTTGGAAGCGTTGTTCAGGCGTAAATCTATTCATGATGAATTGCCAAACCAAACTGAGAATAAATCACTTGACAGCTGTTAAATCGGTCGCCATCTTGAAAAGTAATGCCAACTTAAAGTTCTATACCTCTATAAAAAATACCCTTTACATTGTTGCAATGTACACACTCCCGATGGTATCGCATTTGTTACAGAAAAATCTGGCGGATAATCCAGATATTTATATATTCCATAACTTTCTCAGCAATCTATTCTATCTTACAACACATTATGGCAAACATATTTTGCATTTGGAATTGCTCTCACACAATAATTAAGACGGCTAATCATTCACAAGACCTCTGAAATGCAGGCTTTCAATTCTGGGTTTTCCCAGGCTATGTCAGCAAAAATTGCCAGGCTCAGAAAACCCAGAAGGAGGAAATCAATCCCATGGAAAAAAATTACCATTTTCCATAAACATTACCATTATTGTAGTCGCCGTAGTCTAGCAGGTAGTGTGTTGGCTTATTAGACATAAAGCCAGGGTTCGAGCCCCAGGCCAAATATCAAAACAAAATACAAAAAGTATTTCTTCGGCGACTTCCTCTCAGCAGATTTCTGGCAAAAACTCTGAGAGAAAATAAAATTGCCGTGAAAAGTTTCTCAAAAATCTGTCGTTCGGAGTCGACTTTAAACTGTAGGTCCAACCACTCCAGGTCCAGACACACAACATAAGCAGTGTGACCCCTTTAGTCGTAATCCTGACTAAAGGGTTGTAATGACCAATTATGTATGTATGTATTATGGTCTGGGGTGTCATTTGATCGTATCTTTTTTTAATGTAGCCGTTACCATTCATTTAGAGTGATATAACCGAATGATAACTGATTTTTTTTTAGCCTGCAATTAATGACGGACAGTATCCGGTTTCAACGAACCACACAATACGACCAACTTTAGTTCTGTTGTATGGGAAGTTACCAGAAAGAGTAATTTCACGTTTTGCCCGTATCAATATGCTTCAAAAATCGTGAGATTTTAAGCAGCAAGGCTTTTTTGTGGATCTACAGTGAAAGAAAAAAGTCCCCAAATTGAATAAGATGTTATAGCCTTATTAAAGGCATTTACAATTAAGAACGTTTAAAGAAAAAGCGAATTTAAAAAAATATAACGTAGAAATTATTGAGAAAAATATATAAAAATATATACACCACTGTATGTAGACTTTTTCATTTGACTGTACGTTAAAGTTCGTGTTGACATTGATAATCCAGTCACGTTGGTGTATTTGAAAACCAACATTCGATAAGTTAACGCCGAGATTCACATTGAAATGTAGTATAAATCGAAAACTACCTTAAAAAGATCGATTGCTCCCACCAATCCGGACATTGTATTACGTATGTGAGAAAGGTCCAGGTATTATAACGAAATTAACGTAACAATTGATAGCCCTTTAGGTTTATCGATAAGGATTTTGCAGCAGTTTACAGCAAATGTTCTAAGTAGCGATATTAAATTCTTTCTAATTTTGTAAAATTTCAAAATCTTTTGCTGTACTCGTTGAGTTTTTGCCTTAACTGTAGTACTTTGAAATTATGAAATACATTTAACCCAGTAATCTGTTGTTTAACATGAAATTCTCAATTAAAAATCGCATAAAATTAATTAAAAACTCATGTAATTTTGTCAATATACGATATAAAGTTATAATAAAAATGAAAAAAACAGACAATTAATACAGTTTTCAAATGAACAAATTGATGTTTTGCTGTTTTTTTTTCATTTTTTTTTACTGAAGAGAGATAAAAAAATATCGCCTGATTTTGTATTAAAAACCATGGCAGCCTCAAAAGATTTAAAAAAAAAACAAAAAAACGACTGGTAAACATGAGAAACACAAACAAGTTTTGTGACGAAATCTTCTCATATTCCTAACACCACATACAACTGTAGGTATGAGAAAAACAAACACGTTCTTATAACCATGTGCGTGTGTGTGCGTGTGTGAGAGAGTAATGACTAACTGAGAAACGAATTACTTCAAGCTCAGGAATTTGCAATAAAAAATAAACCACTACGTATGTATTTTTGAATTTAATATTATTCACCATACCAACAATTATGCAGTTGTTATTGTTGGGTCATTGTTTATATTGTATTTACCATATTACGTTAAAAAATTATTATTTTTTTATGTATGTATGTAGTATTTACATACGTAGTATATCTACGATTAAAGTATTATTTATGCATTTCTTGTTTATTTATACCATCTCCACCCCACACCCGTTGTTTAATTATTGTTATTATTGTTGTTGTTTTTGTTATTTTCAAATGTTTCCGTATTGAGATTTTTATTTTGATTGGCTAACAAATGGTGGGCCTGTCTGGATTACTTAATTTTTATTTTTTTATATATATATGTTGGCGACGTTTTATTTTTGTTTCTTGTTGTTGGCGCTGCTTTTATTGTGCTGTTAGAGTACTGTCTTTACCCCCATATCACGCCATATGTTAATATCTTAACAGTATTAGTGAGAATATGTTGTGAGGGGGAGTATGTTGTAATAAGTGACGTTAAATTTATGTACATGTGTGTGGGTGTGTTGATTGTAAACAAAATTTTTTTTTCAATTTTATTTTGTTTTGATATTAAATTCAAGGTTAAATAATTGTAAAGCGCGTAAATATAGTGTTTTGAATATTTACATTACAATATTAACCCGTTACAAAACAATGAGATATGAGAGAATGTAACGGCTCTGAATTTTTTTACTTTAAAACCAAGAGAAAGTGCTACCAAGTTTAATACTACTTCTGTTTACATTTACTTTTATCTCCCGTAATGACATGTTAAAATAGACTTTTCTTATACAATTGTGAAGTATTTTTAATGGAATTTTAAAATAACAAAAAAATTAAATAAAAATAGAATAATAAATTAAATTGAGGGTAAAATGTAATGGAAGACGTTATGGAAATTACATTAACTACGCATAAAAATCTGTGAAAATTCGGAACTTTACCAACATAGTTTGCATTTCTGTTGTAGAAAAGTTAAGAAAGTGTCACAAGGCAGTTGGAAAAAACTATGAAGTTTTCTTAGAAGGGGCTATAACTAGAAAAAAAAAACAGTGTAAACATTTTGCTCGTTCTTGATTTGATAATTTTGATATTATCTGATCGACCAGACACTAAAAAGTCTATGATATCATGGAAAAAATTGAGAAATAGTTGCACATTTGAATTTGCATCTCCATTCATATAAAGCCCAAATCACATAACAATTAAAGCGAGCTAACCATTCATAATGCCATAGAAATGTTGCGTGGGTGCTCTGGCATTCATTGTTGATTTTTAGAACAAAATTTTCAGATTATCACTCCTGTAAAACACAATTCTATTAGGTTTTCTCTCAGAAAATCCAGAAGTTGTGATGGAATACCGTCTAGCCCTAAAAGAGGTAAAAGGTTAACAATCAAAACAGCACATACTTATTTGGTTTAACGAAACTCGTTTCAAATATGTGCAAGAAACATGAGTTTCTTTTAATATTGAAATAAATATTTAACATCAAGTACCAAATTCTAAATGCACATTTCATCAGTTCAAAAAAAAATTTTTTTTCTTTTTAAAATATCTTGTCCCCACACGCGCAAATGTTATTAATGGGTTAACACAATAAAATAAATTGTTATTGTTGTTCAATTTACACAATTTAATAGATAATTATTTGCACTAAACTTATACGCTTTAATTCGTTTATTATTATTATTATTGTGTGTTGTTGTTGTTGATTTTTATTCTTTTTTTCTTTTAAATATCTTAAACAAAATTGTTTTCAAAGACTACGAAATGGTAGACATAAGCAGATGTAAAGTGAATGGCAAATTATTCTCAAGGTTTCAAAATAACCTGAGAAATATTGTCTGTCTACAGTTTTGTTAACAAACGTAAACAAAATGCTTTAGCCTAACTACATATTGTTAAAGTTAGGTTGTTAAGTTTGTTGTTAGCAAATGTCAGTAAACTGAAGAGTATTTTAAAGAAGAGTACAATGACTATATAAAAATGTTTTTCTAATACCAAATAAAATGCTCAAAGTACGGAATGGTTTTTTAAATGTTTGGATTTGAATGAAATATTTATTTGATTTTAAAAATTATTTAAAGTAAATGTTACCCGCATCTAAGCAGATAAACCAACTGTAAGTTCCAATTTCGACATACTTTTTCCAATATTTTGATCGGTAGCTCGGCAATCTCAGAAATAATGTTGTTTACCAAGGGCATACTAGAGACTTGTAATGCTTGTAGCTCTCTCCTTTGGATGCGATCCATGCTTCGTAGCCATACAGAAAATTGATTTGTTGCTCTCTTTGAATAAGTCGCCGTAGTTCAGTAGCTAGTGCGTATATGTTCAGTTAAACCATCTGCAATTGCTGTAGTAGTCGCCGTAGTCTAGTATGCAATGGTTTGGCTTATTAGACGTTCGAAGTCGGCTTTAAACTGTAAGTTCCGCCACTCATGGATAAAACCAAACACACACGACATGGGTGTTGTGAGAAGCTAGGACGTAATCTTAGCTGAAGGATTGTAACGCCCAATTATATGTGTATGTATATATGTATTGAATAACTGTATTTCTGTGTCCCTTGAAATAAGTGACGATTATCATACCTTCTCCAGTGAACTAAAAGGTGGAAGTCCTTTGTGTATATGAGCCTGTATATCTTTTGTTGAACCATCTGCCGTCGTTGAATCTGCGGTATTAATTGGTGTACTGCCCGCGGTAGCAATGTGCAGGTGATTGATGTTCATACGCACAACTTTAGGTATGATGATAGACAATACCGCTACTACGACAAA
This sequence comes from Sarcophaga subvicina, assembly GCA_936449025.2. NCBI lineage: Eukaryota > Metazoa > Arthropoda > Insecta > Diptera > Sarcophagidae > Sarcophaga > Sarcophaga subvicina. Next base: position 32,157,794 of record OW388084.2, read on the forward strand.
TATCTCGCACATCACAGTTATGTCTGAATGCTTATGAACGAAGAGACAAACGTCTTCAAGTCAATCGAAGATTCTAAGTTCTGTCATATTTGCCGGTTAAGGTTTCTATATCTGCGACATCAAAGCATCGAGGACAAAAGCACTGGGGATAGTACACAACTCTCTATTTGTTTGCTGAGATGTTGGCCATGTCGTATACGTCATGTAAAGGGTCCGCCAAATAACTTTTTTTTGAAAATGCTTTAAAACAACAAATACTGAATATTTTCTCAAATTTCTTTTCTCATTTGAAAGTACAATCCTTCCGGTTAATAATGGAAAATAATTTCATTCAAATTGCTGCCATGCAGTAGGCTACATGATCGTTCCAATTTTTAAGCACATTATCGATTGTGTGCAGCTGTATTTCACCAATGGCTTCACGAATATTGTCCTTAAAAGCGTCAATTGTCTCTGGCATGTCGGCGTAACACTTTTCTTTGACGGCACCCCACAAATAATAGTCCAACGGTGTCAAATCGCAGCTCAGAGGTGGCCAAACGACATCAGCTCTGCGGCTGATAATGCGATCTTCAAAAACAGGGCCCAAAACATCTAGTGTAGCTTCGGCTATGTGGCACGTAGCGCCGTCCTGTTGAAACCAAATGTTGCCAATATCCTCCTCTTCAATTTTTGTGAACAAAAATTCGTTCAACATGGCCCGATAACGATCGCCATTGACTGTAACGGCCACTCCTTGCTCATTTTCGAAGAAAAATGGCCCAATTATGCCTCTGGACCAAACTCCGCACCAAACAGTGACTCGTTTTGTGTGCGTCGGCTTTTCAGTGTATGCGTGCGGGTTTTTTGTGCCCTAAATGCGACAATTTTGCTTGTTTACATACCCGCCAAGATCAAACTGAGCTTCATCTGAAAAGATAATTTTTTTGCCAAAATCGGCATCTTCTGTAAGTCGATCTCAAGCCCAGTTAGCGAAGCGAAAACGCATTGGATGGTCAATTGGCTTCAACTCCTGAAACAATTGGACTTTGTATGGCGTCATACCAAGGTCTTTATGCAAAATTCGTCTCAACCATGTCTCCGAAATGGTTAATTGTTGAGAACGACGGTGAATTTATGTTGATGCCGCTTCACGCACACTTTCCGCCACAGCAGCAATATTCTCGGGTGTACGCACTGTTTTTGGCTTTTCACTTTTTTCACAAGATAACGAACATACGCAGCTGACGGTACTTCTCTTCTTCCAAAATCCGTACGCAATTTTAGCACACATTCTGCAACATCACCATGATTTTCAAAGTAATGTCGCAATATTTCCCAGTGTTGTTCAAGCGTATACACAATCATATTCGTTCAGCGGAAGGATAAAACTAATTATCTGTCAAATCAGACATGAGCTAAGTGTTACCACTCACGAAATAAGCACAAGTTGAAAAAAAAAAACGTTAGATGGCGGACCCGATATAATACTTTGATACTCCGCTGCACTGTATATGTCGTATATATTAAGTCGTGTTTAATGGTGTTGACAGGCCCTCTCAAAAGCTGTAAATCAAACATATATTGGTAGACATTTTTTACTTTTGAGCCGCTCAATTCATCAATTAATCATGTGTTACGATATCATCTTTCGAAATTAAATGCCTAAAGAACTGAAATCTTAACTACTCTTGCCTAAACTAGCTACCGACCAATTTCTCAACTTTTTGTGTTTTCATTTCGTTTGATGAATGAAGTGGTAACGATAATTTATTCGAACTGATAAACGTTTGATGATAGTTTAACAAATACCATTAAAATGCCCAAATCATTTAATTAATAAATCAATTTTATGTGTCTAGAGTATTGAAATTTCTAATCATTATTTCAATATGCTTCTGTTCTGTTATTTTAAATATTCTTTTGATTTTTAAAAATAATTTCTCTCTCTTTCTCTCTCTCTCTCTCTGTCCCTCTCTCTCTCTGGATATTTTATTTATTTTTTATACTTTTGTTGACGACATTTAAGTTTAAAAAAGATCAACAAACTCAGTAAAGTCGCGTTTTTCGTTTATCTTTTGTGTCCCAGGGTCACATGTTTATTTATTTATTTTGTTTTGTTTTGTTTTTTATTTATAATTTATTATAATTTATTTTATTGTTGTTTTTTGATATTTTTTATATGTGGGTTATTTGTGATTTAAATATTAAATTGAAGAATTAGAATTTTTACGATTAGAGGCCTATGCGTTATTTTATTTTGTCATTTCTTATTTCTTTCTTTTTATTTGTTTTTTTTTTTATTTTTTTTTTGTTATAAAATAAAGAACTTTTAATTAACCTCTTCACGCCCTTGGCCACATACGTGGACGTTAAATTATATATATATAATTATAATTATAATTACAATAATAATAAGAAAAAAAATTTGATAATAACTTATTGGCTACCAAATCCTCTAACAAGAGAAGTAAACATTTTACTGTGTCTGCACTGATGATATTATTTCCGATGCATGGTTAGATACATTAAAAAAAAGTGAAATAATTCTGTGTAATTCAATCTGTTTATTATTATATCAAGAAATCGTTAATATTTGAAAAAAATAATATCAGATGTATTTAATATAATAAGTTTTACCATCACCACCTAAAAGATCTAAAAGCTGGACTAAAGTTAATCCTGAAATTAGCCTAGACGATATAGGTCATTATCCAAAATACAAGGAACTGAAAAATCAACCCAGATTTCACGACAAAAAGTGTATAAGACGAACTCGCTACATTTGTGAGAAGTGTTAAGAATATATATGCCTGATATGCCCGGAAAGTATGAAATCATTTCACACACATATATTACCATTAACGCTCAGTGGCCACAAATGTGGACGTTATTCCTTTTTGTGAATTTTCATTGTTTTTTGCTTTCTGAATTCCTATTAAAATAAAATTAATTAATTTAAAAAGAAAACTAGATTTAATCATTTTTTTGTCACCATAAAAAAATCGTCCCTGAAGAGGTTAAATAGAAATAATTTGTGATGTATGAATATGTTTGGTTCGATCTTTTGATGAAAAACGAAAAACTTTTTTTTTATATTTTAACGATAACATTTTGAACGATAACAATTTATCATTTTTAGAGGGATAAAGCCATTATCTCTTCACTTCCGGGGTTTTTTTTTGAACAAAAAGCTGATTGAATTGTTTTTTACAAACCATTTCGCTGAGTTTTTTCTGTTTACTGCATCGTCTCTATAAATTTCACAATTTTATTCAGCAGCCTGCGTCACTTTCATAACTTTTTTACAATAGAAAAGCAAAATACTTATCATTTTAAAACCGGGATAACTTTACTCAAATTACACTCAGCCACAAAAGTATACATACGGTTAACAAATTTCAGAAATTTTTTAACCAAGCTGTTTTCGTTGAAAATCTTTATAATTGTCTGACATCTTTCTTCGATATTAACGCGGTCTTTTCCATTGGTTCAGAAATTTGTGAAATTTGTTAATCGGATGTATACTTTTGTGGGCCTGTGCAGGACCACAATTCAGTTCAATTTCAGAAATTTTTTAACCAATGCAAAAGACCGTCTTAAAATCGAGGAAACTATAAAGATTTTCAACGAAAACGGATTGGTTAAAAAATTTCTGAAATTTCTTAACCATATGTATACTTTAGTAACTGTGTGTATATATTAATACGATTTTAATTAGGTCTTAAAACAAGGGAAAGCTTAAAATATTACCTTACAAACAAGCTTGAGGACGTTTTCGACCACTTTTCTAGCAATAACATGATGAATGTTGATTCCTACAAGTTTCAACATTCGGGAATTATCCAGTGTTTGATTTGATTCTACAAAAAAGTCTAAAGTTATTCTGAATTGATAATAATTCTTGTTCCAGAATCATAGCTTAGATTAGATTGAAAGGGTGGCTTATCATTGTATTAACAATTTCAAGCCTCGCATAATCATTAGTCAATATTGTGACCCTTCATATAAGAAAAGGAAAGGGGAAAAGGGAAGAGAAAAAAGAAAATAATTGAAAGGGGGAACAAAATCAAGAAAATAAAGAGAAAGAGAGAAAGTCAAAAAGAATCATTCATTACCCAGTCAGTCCCGAATATCTCGGTCATGAAACCTATAAGATACTCAAGTTTGCAGTCCTTTAGATCTACCAGTTCCTCAAAAATTCGACTAACTAACCATTTCTGTCAACGCACCTTCAGACAGACTGTATGTAAAGGGTCTGGTGTTACTCCTAAAATAGCTCTCATCTCCCGCATACTTATGCTTAAGGATTAGTTTCATTCCTATGGGATTAAGCTTTGGTCATAATGCCCACGTAACCCTACGTTCCATTCTACATCTTCAGTCATAGCTAACAACAAAATCGAAATTTTTCTCACTAATTCTATAAAAGGAACCCATTGATGGTCCTTGTTGTGACCTTCAAACATGAGCCTGATCATCCCACCTATTCATCCATAATTTCTTTGCCAATAAAGCCGCAATGACTAGGCACCCATCATAAGATAATCTGGTAATCTGACACAAGGTTCTCAAGACTATAATGAGCATGAAACATTAACTTTTTTCGATAGAAAGGCCAAATTGCTGATAATGTCGTAGTATCAACAAATTCGCATTATACGTCACACTTCTTCTAACAAAAGCGATATTTTCGGCAATGCGTACATTTTCCACTGATTCAAATGCCTGTTCACAGCTGTAACGCTTCCTGTCTCTTCAAATTTCCTTTCAAACCTGTTTATTCCTTGCAACTAGGTTCGATTATTATGGGGAAAATTGATCTCGTTTGAATTACCACTTTTTCAGTCAGTTTTAACTATTTTCGACCGTTCCCCGGTTGTAAAACAAAATGACACTTCAGACGGAAAAGATTTGACAGCTGACAGCTACACACAGTTCCTAAATTATACGTACGGTTAAAAAATTGCCGAAGTTTTTTTAACTAATCCGTTTTCGTTGAAAATCTTTATAGTTTCCTTGATGTTAAGACGGTCTTTTGCATTGGTTAAAAAATTTCTGAAATTGAACTGAATTGTGGCCCTGCACAGGCCCACAAAGGTATGCATCCGATTTACAAATTTCACAAATTTCTGAACCAATGCAAAAGACCGTCTTAAAATCGAAGAAAGATGTCAGACAATTATAAATATTTTCAAAAAAAAAAAAAACGGATTGGTTAAAAAATTTCAGAAATTTGTTACATCAGGCCCACAAAAGTTAACAAATTTCAGAAATTTTTTAACCTAGACCGTCTTAAAATCGAGGAAAATTGTCAGACAATTACAAAGATTTTCAACGAAAACGGATTAGTTAAAAAAAATTCTGAAATTTGTTATCCGTATGTATACTTCTGTGGCTATGTGTATGCCAGACTGGCGTTTTTGAAATCATTAAAGGGATAATCCGGTATTACATTTTAGAACCATCTACCGATAGTTTATAGTCGAACATCCAATGCGACCATTTAATAGAATTAATTTAATGGCGTTGGTGGGTTTAAACCACAGGTATACGGACGAATTTTAAACCTAAAATTAAAAACAAAAAAAAAATTTTTGGTTACAACTTTAAGGAAATGTTTTTGGAAAATATATTTTTGTAGCGTTAAATATTTCAATTTTACAAATTTTTTTCCAGTGTAATTGTGTTTTTTTTTCCTAATTTATGACAACATTTTTGTGTCAAATAGCAATCAAAATAATTATTTGACAAATTTTTTTTATTTAATTTTCATTAAAAAAAAATAAATTTCAAGTTTATTTTAAAAAATTTTTAAGTTTTCTTCTAAATTTTATTTAAGAAAAAGTAAATAAAAAAAATTTTGGTAAATTTGCAAATTGAAAGTAACAGTAAATTGGTAAATTTTAATTAAAGAAAATATTTTTGAAAATATTTTATTGTGTCACAAACCCAACATCACTTATCAGCTGAACAAACCCAGTACAAGATAAATTATCAATAATTTTGGTTGTTTTACTTTCAAATATAACAATTTCAGTGGAATTTTGGGACGAGAAGTTTCTCGGAACTATAAAGAAAACGACGGACAGTGAGTGTGGTAACACCTTTAATATGTTTACTTTCGATTTGTAAAATATTTTGTTTGTTTTGATACATAAACTATGCAAGATACACTAAAGTATCTCTTAAGTTCAAGATTCCGTTTCAAATAGAAATGAAATATGCAGTTTGAATGGAAACCGTGCTATTATAGTGTGCTACAGGCTCTATAATTTTCAAATGAGAAATAATTCTACGATATTTTGGCATAATTATGTTGCAATTGTCTTTAAGATGGTTTTTCCCAAAAGCTTTAAATGCTTCTGTTTATTTTCATAAAGTCTGATCTTTCAGATAGTCCCACACGAAATCATCAAAAAGCTTTTAAACTGGCGATCTTGGCGGATATTTTGTTGTAAAGTTCTGTGAATTTACTACTCATCCCAGTATGTATTTTCGTTTGCAATAAATTCATGGTGTTCTGAACAGTGTGTCATGGTGCACCGTTTTTCTACAACACTCAGTGTCAAAATCCAACAATTAATTCAATGATACACACAAGACCAAAGTACGAGCCACCCCGAAGTAGCCTGAAGAATTTTCTAACCTAATTTCTAATTTTCTAATGCGATTCGATCGATAGGTAGGTAGGTTTGTATGTACGTAGAAGTCGATGTCAACAAGAAAGACACACGTAACTAGCTTGGGCCGTTGTAATGCAACATTGAATCTCTTTTTCTATTCCTTGGACCATTCGGGGTCTCATAATAAAGCCTCTGAGTTTCGTAATGTCTGCATTCGACTGATCTGTGGGTTTAACACCATGTTTTCGATTGAAGTCGCCGTGGTGTAGTAGGTAGTGTGTTAGCTTATTAGACGAAAAGCCAGGGTTCGAGCCCCAGGCCAGACATATAAATAAGAAGTCGCCGTAGTCTAGTAGGTAGTGTGTTGGCTTATTAGACGTAAGGCCAGGGTTCGAGCCCCAGGCCAGACAAAATACAAAAAGTATTTCTTCGGCGACTTCCTCTCAGCAGATTTCTGGCAAAAACTTGCCATGAAAAAAAGTTTCTCAAAAATTTGTCGTTCGGAGTCGACTTTAAACTGTAGGCCCCACCGCTCATGTATAAAATTAACACACACAACATAAGTGGTGTGAGAAACTAGGACGTTGTACAATGGGTCAATTGGACCTCCGGATACTGTACTTGTCTTAATTGCCAAGTACACGTCCTCTAACCTAACCTAACCTAACACCATGTTTATTTTGGCCGTGTACATAGTAAGTGTACCTAAAAGGATAGACACACATAGGCTCATTGTGAAAACACATTAAATCTCTCAACGTATTCCCGTAACCATTAGGACCTCGAAGTGAACGCTCCGAGTTTCCTAATGGCCGTCTGCTACAGATCATTAAGTTCAACTGCTTGGTAAGATTGGATTTGAACACCTACTAGGTATATACAATAAATCCCTCCACCTATGCCTGAAATCAACTGGAGGTCGTAATAAAGCCTCTTAAGTTTCGTAATGGGTGTCTCCAATATATTATTGAATTTAGTTACATGGTGGAAGACCAGGTATATTCTTCTTCTGCAACATAACACATGTTCTAAATAGATGAAGACTCTTTTCTTTCTCTTCAATTCAAATTCAGACTTTTCATGCACCCATTATCGAGTGCTCGATTTTATATGTAAGGACCAGTGTAAGAATATGGAACTGTTCAGTATTCTATTTTATTAATATCTATGGATTCCGGAACTCAGAGGCATCATTTGAAATCGATTTCGAGTAGTTTAACTGGCTCGCTAGAGCTTCGATGCATGTGAAATTCTGTTACTCAGCCCTTTACTGTCCTATGAGTATAGTCAATAAACGAATTGGTATATTTTTCCTTAAGAGGTCATTGCACAGGTTGGAGTGCTGCCCATTGTATAACTGCGGCATGACCTTGCGATGTTATCGAGTTATTGGACAAGCGATATTCATGTGGAAAAAATGGATTTCCACTTAAATCTTCACTTCAACTTAACTTATTTGATCATTACAACCCTTTAGTCAGGATTATGGCCTATTTTCTCACACCATGCTTCTCATTGCAATTTTTATTTACTCTCAGATTCTCTCTTTTGCCAGAAGACTGGTGAGAGGAAGTCGCTGTGGAATTAACTTTTCATATTTCGTTTTCTTCAAGATATCTGAGCTGGGGTTTGATCCACGGGCTCGTGTCTAATAAGCCAGCATTCACTAGCCACTAGACTACAGAGATCTTTACTGCAACAGTTATAGGAAAAGTTCTAATCTCCGTTAAGGTATTGCGGCCAAACGATTAAAATACTTCGGGATTCTTTTTTTCAACGGCTTGGCACAGTATGCAAATCTGGTTTCTACTCCTATCTGCAAAATTCTTAGACTGGCTGTAGTTCGTCTTTCGTCCTTTTTATTTTATAAGAGAAAAAATGAAATTCTTTTTGAGAAATTAAACACAATTGAAAAAGAAACTCGTATTTGTAAGAACCTTTAGTTAGTTATTCATTGAGCTGACATGATGGCTCTCTTTTTCAATTGCATTTCCGCCACTTATTTCGTTTAGACAGTCTGTTGTCAAACGAGCACAATCAACATCTTTTGTTTCAAAGTGTTTGTTGAACTTTCGTGGCATTTTCCAAATTTCTCTCTCTCTCTCTGTTTACATTGAATATGCAGTTGTAGTGGTTTTATGATATTCATATGAAATTATGACAGAAATAGTACAATGAGGGCCTTGCACTATGACTTTTTCTTCACCCTAGACGAGACACTAAACTTTTAAAAGACAGACAGACAGATAGACAAACACTAGTTGATTCGTTTGCCCTTTGAGTACCTATTTTCACTCTGTCTCTGACACTCACTCTCTCTCTCCATTGACATTAGTATGGAATTACTTCAGTATAGAATTTGTTGTCTCTGAAGACAGTACCGATAGCGGCGAACGACAACGACTACTACAATTTATGTAATAACGGAAACCAACGTGATATTTCTCTTCTACATTCTCTCGAACTACTCCCAACAAGTACATTCACCGTTTGTTTCTTTCTTTGGCTGATATCAAGAGGGAAAATGTAATAAAAAAAACAAAAACAAAAAAATCGTCTTATCATTTAACAAACTACAAACGCACTCACACTCATACTCGCACACACATTGTACAATATAAAGAATTTCATTTTCGCTTGTCTAATTTTGAAATCTTATCTTCCGTAAGAATAACAATTTCTCCAAGTGTTTATTGTATTGTCGTCGTATGTCATCATTAAGGTACTCGTTCACATTTTAAGTGATAAAATAACAACAAAAAAAAAAGAACGTTAAACGTCGCGCAGCTCGTTTTTCAATCAAATTTAATTTATTAAAATAATTTTAATTTTACCCACATATTTTCAATTATTCTTATAAAAAGTGAGTGAGTGGCCTGTAAATAACTCAACATCAATAGAATTTCTTTCTTAAGGTACATTTGGATTATTCCTCTAAGTAATAAATACTAACACTATCTCGTGATAAGTAACTGTGTTTTAAAACAATAACAACAATAATAATGCTGATGTATAGCATTGTGTAAATAATAAAAGTGTGTGTACAAGAACAATCATCATAACAAGCTAAAGAAAAGTGTTCGCCCTTAACCTCACTTTCTTGTTATTATTAATTTTTTTTAATCATATTAATTGAATTGCGTGAGCCAATCAATACTTTTAATACGATAGTTGGTTTATTAATCAGTATCGTAATCATCGCAAGTGTTCTTCATAATTGAAATTGAAAATTCAAATTCTCTAAGTACTTACTTCGTCAACTTAATGAAAATGAAGTCAATAAATCATCAGGTAATAGTGTCGATAGGTTCTACAAGTAGTATTAAATAAAACATACAGAAAACTATGATTTTCATAAAACTTTTATGTCATTATAATTGTTGGATTTAGCCATTATGTGGAAGATACACACATACATACATAATTGAGCATTACAACCCTTCAGTCAGGATTACAACCTACTTTCTCACGCCACTTCTGTTGTGTGTGTTAATTTTATACATGTGTGACGGGGGTCCTACAGTTTAAAGTCGACTCCAAACAACAGAATGTGTGAGAAACTTTTTCATGGCAATTTTATTTACTCTCAGAGTTTTTGCCACAAATCTGCTGAAAGGAAGTCGCCGAAGGAATATTTTCCCATATTTCGCTTTGCTTGAGATGCCTGGCCTGCGACTTGAACCGTGGCCTCTCGTCTATTAAGCCAACACACTACCAACTAGACGAGGCTGGGGGAGATACAACATCATTTAAATGGCTGGCTTTAGATTGTTTGCAACAATCGATTGCCTTGAGGTGGTATGTGAACAGTTTTTCTTACGTTTTACCATCTCGGCATCAATTGTTGGTTCACAAATGCTCAATTTACTGACTTAATTCGTCTTTACAACCTTTTTGTCACTATTAGAACCTAGTTTATCATATCACCCATGTTGTGTGTGTTTATTTTATCCATGAGTTGTGGGACCTACCAAACAAAATATTGTGCGAGTTTTCATTGCAATTTCATTTACTCTCAGAGTTTTTGCCAGAAGACTACTGGAACTGGTAGTCACCGAAAGAAATATATTTTTCGTACTTCGTTTTTGCAAAATGTTTGAGCTGAGGTTTGAACCACGGGCTCTCATCTAATAAGCCAACATATTACCTAAGAGACTACGGCGATATTCATAAGAGTAATTGTTTACATTTTTATGAAATCGCGAAATGGGTTGTGAATTCTAGTTTGAGCTGAGGTTTGAAACACGGGCTCTCATCTAATAAGCCAACATATTACGCCGTAGTCTAGTAGGTAGTGTGTTGGCTTATTAGACGTAAGGCCAGGGTTCGAGCCCCAGACCAGACATCAAGAAAAAATACAAAAAGTATTTCTTAGGCGACTTCCTCTCAGCAGATTTCTGGCAAAAACTCTGAGAGTAAACAAAATTGCCATGAAAAAATTTCTCAAAAATCTGTCGTTCGGAGTCGACTTTAAACTGTAGGTCCCACCACTCATGTATAAAATTAACGCACACAACATGAGTGGTGTGAGAAGTTAGGACGTTGTACAATGGGTCAATTCGACCTCCGGGTACTGTACTTGTCTTAATTGACAAGTATACGTCTTCTAACCTAACCTAACCTAACCTAACCTAAGAGACTACGGCGATCTTCATAAGAGTAATTGTAACATTTTTGCTAAATCAAGAAATGAAACCCAGTTCCTCAATGGGTTGTGAATTCTAGCCAGTCTTTACGAATGTATCCGACCAGTCAAACATCACAAAGTATGCTTTTGTAGATCTAGACCTTTTTCTTCTTATATTTCGCCTCTATTTGGAGTGTTATGGCATGATTTGCTGGTTAAAGTGATTGACTGTAAAAGTTCGCATCCGGTTGATCATGGTTTTAAAAATTAAATGGCTTAAGATGTGCTCAAAATACTCCATCTACTTTGTCAAGAGTCCTGACACTCACCCAATCAACAAGGAACGTAGTAGGCAAGTCTAGTTGCGCCATCTCTAAAGAAACGAAGAGGACAGGACTCAACGAGGTTCCTATTTAGACGGTGAGATCTCTTTTACTTAAAGGAGGGAATTGAAGTATGGGCTATTCACTTTCTGTATGATGGCCTCTGCGTAATTTACACCATCTTTAGAGTCTTTAGATCTCCTTTTATGAAAATATTAATTATAGAACAACATTTACCGCTTTGCATAGCTGTAATGCTTGGAAAATTGTGTCGAAACCCGTATTAATTCTCAAAATATAATTATTTGCTTGCTTTATTGGACGTGGGTTCGCAACTAATTTATTGCACACAGCTGTACATTACATTACCATATGCACTGTTGTATACACTCTTACACTTAAAAGGTTTCATGGTAACACTAACAATATCACTTAATAATCCATCACCTTTATTCATCTCTGGTTATACTTACATATATGTGCATACATACTTAAACACTCACATTTATTTTGAAAAACAAAAAAAAAATTCATTTAAAAAAACCAACAAATTTTCTTCACTTCAAAATAGATTTTGAATTTAAAACTAAAAACTAAAGAGAGAGAAAAGAGAAAAACGGAATAAACTTGAAAAGAGTATACGCCGCCAATCAGTTTCCCAATCAGTGTGAACATCGTGAGTAAATATTTTCAACATAATGCCACTATTCGCCAAGAAAATCGTAAAACCGCCCATAATAGAATCGAATGGTTCGGCGCTACACGAAAATAATAATGGGCCCGCGGCTAATGGCAAACAGAGTGCTAACATGAATGGTCTGGGCCCGAAGATGGCCAATCAAACTATATCCGAGTCGAATGTTACTAAACCACAGCTAGTGTTTCACTGTCAACTCGCTCACGGTAGTCCCACAGGTTTAATAACCGGTTTTGCTAGTGTACGCGAATTGTATAAGAAAATAGCCGAATGTTATGAAATACCAGCCGATGAAATATTATTTTGCACACTGAATTCCCATAAAGTCGACATGTCAAAGCTGTTGGGCGGTCAGATTGGATTGGATGACTTCATATTTGCGCATCGCAAGGGACAACCGAAGGAAATTGAAATCTTGAAATCTGAAGATGCATTGGGCCTAACAATTACCGACAATGGTGCTGGTTTTGCATTTATTAAGCGCATCAAAGAGGGTTCCGTTATAGACCGCATTGAACATATATTAGTGGGGGATCACATTGAAAAGCTTAATGGTGTCACCATGGTGGGTAAACGTCATTATGAGGTGGCACGCTTGCTAAAAGAAATACCCACAGGCTCTACATTTACCTTAAGGCTGGTGGAGCCCATGAAGAGTGGCTTTCAGGGCATAGGACCGCGCTCACAGTCACGCATGCCTTCAGGACGTGGTGGTGGTGGCTATGGCAGTGGCAAAGAGACTTTACGCTTTAAGGCCAACGGAAATGTTGAAATTGAAGAGAAATTCGATGATTCAACGCAGGCCGGCATAGAGGCGATTAATAATTTACTGGAATCGTTTATGGGCATCAATGACACTGAACTGGCTACACAAATCTGGGATCTGGGTAGTGGTAAAACAAATTCCATGGACTTTGCCGAGGCTATTGACAATTCCGATTTGGAATCATTTGGTTTCACCGATGATTTCATCATTGAACTATGGGGTGCTATAACAGATGCCAGACGTAAAAAGGCCGCCAAAAATTAGTGTAAAATTTCATTCTACTATTCCTCTACTTTTTTTTATTATTATTATAAAAGTTTAATTATTAAAAAAGATTTTTGTTGATATTTATTTAAACCAGAAAAAAGAAAAACAATACCATCTGCTGTCCTCTCCACTTTCCTATCTATCCTAGCAGTACTTGTTAGGAGTGCTGCAGTATAATTTTGAATGTAAAATAAAATTTTAAAGAAAAATGACAATAAAAAGACATTAAAAAATCGTTAAAAATAAAAACGTAAATTGACTTTTACTTACAATTTTAAAAACATATTTTTGGTCTTAAACTGTTTAATTAATTAGTAAACCTTTCTAAGCTTCTATCTATTTGCCCCCCCAGAGTTGTAATAAAATCGTATTTAAATATAAATATTGTATGTAATATTATTTCTATGATTATTAATTATACACAAGAGTATTTGATTGATGATTTTCTCTTCATTTGCCAATATTTATTTTAATTTATAAACTTAAATTTTAATTATTAATTTGTATTAATATTATTATCATTATTAATTTTATTATTATTATTATTTTTATGCGTATTATTATTATATTAAAATTGTATTGTTTTTGTAAATCATATTTTTGCTTTAATTCTGTGTAATTTTTTTTTATTTTTTTTTTTTTTAATCAAAATTTTATTTACTTTGGCTCAATTTTTATTAGATTTAAAAAAAAAATACGATATTTTCATATTTTGTATTGTAAATTTGGAATTTTTATTTAATTATAAAAATGTCTCCTAAGCAGCAATTTATTTAAAAAAATTTATGTTTAAATAAATATTTAAAAAATAATACAATAAAAACAATTTTAAAAATTATTAAATTTTCTCTTTTTTTTGCATTTTTTGTTGTTTTATTTTTAAAAATTATTCATTTTTTTTTTTGCTTTTGGTAAGTTATTTTTATAATAGTTAACAACACTCTAAGTTCTTAGTTGTCTTTTTTATAATAGCAGTTTTTTATTATATGCTTATGAGATTTTCTTCAGTAGTTAATAGGCGTGCGCATGCAAAAATTTAGTCTCATATCTTTTCTTGAATTTGAAAAAAAAAATTACCGTTATTTTGCTTTAATCATCTGTCTTAGTATACACAACTAAAGTTTCACTTAGATTATCCGCTTCATGCACTTTTAGCCAAGTTAATAGGTATTAACCGAAAACTATCGCACTGATTATAAAAAAATGATGTTGTGAACACAGAATACATACATACACACATAATTGGTTATTACAACCCTTTAGTTAGAATTACAACCTAGCTTCTTGTACCACTTACAAGGGGCACCTACAGTTTAAAGTCGATTCCAAATGACAGATTTTTGAGAAACTTTTCATGGCCATTTTCTTTACTGTCAGTGTTATTGCCAGAAATCTGATGAGAGGAAGTCGCTGAATAGATATTTTTCATATTTCATGAACACAGAATAAACAGAGTATTTTCTCTAAGCATGAAGAAAAAACCAAGAAAAACAAACATTAACAAAATTACATTGAAATACCATGAAACGACAGAAAAGAAGAACAATAACAAATCAATAGTGAGTTTCTAGAAGTTGACAAAGCGAAAATAAATAAAATGTAAGTAAAGGGTTATTCATTTTACGCGTTTAAAAAATAAAGTTAAATAAAACACAGAGAATACCGTTTTCGAATAAACTTTTAATTCGTTGCAATACATAGATCTTTCTGTACGATTTCGATCACTTTTTCATACATTTCGGTCGGTATCTCGGCAATAACGTGATGAATGTTGGTCTGCAAATGCTCCAACGTTAGTGAACTATTCGTGAAGACATGGTTTTTGACGTATCCCTAAGAAAAAAATCTATTGTCAACAAACCGCATGATAATGGTGACCAATGTCGCTAAAACGTGAAATTACTTTTTCTGGAAATTGTTCATGGAATAAAGTTAAAAACGGTTGTATATGGGCTGAGCTATTAATTTTTCAGTTCCTTGTGAATTTCATTCTGGTACATTTCATCTGGTACATTTACACCACAAAATATCTGTTCTATTTAGAATTTGTTCGGTTGTATTCCTTAAACATGTTTACCAAAAGACAGATCTCATCAGCACAATCTGCTATGTCCTTAGACTATACCTCTTAGCTTTGGATAAGGTAAGCTCTAGTATATTGATGAGAACAACATTGATAAACAATGGGAAAAGAACACACAGAGTTTTACTTTATTGAAGCTTAGTAGGTTGATGTTGTACTTTGACAAAATCAATTCGAAAAGATAGTTCTCGATTCTATTACAATTACTGGTGCATTTTTTTTTGGCAAATTGATGAGATTAACACTGACTTATGGACGGTTAGTCTTTTGTTTATTATATTATTATATATATAGTGAGCATGGTCAACAAAGTTATGCCTCTCCAATTCTTCCTGTCGGTCAAATCGCCTTTTTGGGGAAGAAGACTGTCAAAATCAATTTTTCTCAGAGGGGAACAAGCTGGCTTCCGTTCCAACAAATCTTGCGTCGACCAGGTCAATAGTCTCAGGATTATTGTGGAACAGTCGGCTGAATGGAGATCGCCTCTTTATCTCGTATTTATTGACTTTGAAAAGGCTTTTGATACGCTCAACCATACGGCCATTTGGAACGCACTGGCTTGCAAGGGTGTCCCTACTAAAATAATAAATTTGATAAAGACATTGTACAACAACGCAACATGCCGCGTACTACATGAGAAACAACTAGGAAAGAGCATCAAATTAAAATCCGGAGTCCGTCAAGGTTGTGTGCTGTCACCACTCCTCTTTAACTGCGTCCTCGATGTAGTGATGCAAAAGTCGACAAATCATAGGAGAGGGATTACATGGGGTCTACAAGACAGATTAGAAGACCTGGACTATGCGGATGACATATGTTTATTAAGCCATTCTTTCTTCGACATGCAGTCGAAACTGGATCTAGTTAGCGAAACCGCAAAGTTAGCTGGATTAAAGATGAGTATCCACAAAACTAAATCACTCAGAATGAATGCTAATGCAACGGGGAAATTCCTAATATACGGCAAGGAAATTGATGAAGTGGAGTCCTTCTGCTATCTAGGCAGTATAATTGAAAAATGCGGCGGTTCAACAGCAGATATTGCCAGCCGCATTAATAAGGCACGCAAAGCTTTTGCTCAACTTAACCCCGTTTGGAAATCATCTAATATATCGAGACGCACCAAAATTAAAATTTTCAACTCCAGCGCCAAATCCACATTACTTTACGGTTGCGAAACGTGGAATATGGCACCCCGAGATTCCCAGTCTATTCAAGTATTTGTAAACAAATGCCTGCGTAGAATCATGCGTGTTTACTGGCCCTCCATAATATCCAACGCCCAACTCTGGTCAGATACAAACCAACAACAAATAGAGATGGAAATAAGAAGACGCAAGTGGGGCTGGCTTGGGCACACTCTTCGCAAGCCATTACATGACATCACAAGGAAAGCCATTGATTGGAACCCCCAGGGAAGCAGACGCATCGGACGACCATCACACACCTGGAAACGCCAAATCACAATCGAATTATCCAAACTACATCTACAGTGCAACGAAGTGAAACACCGCGCTGACGATCGGGTTTATTGGAACCAACTTGTTGCGGCCCTATGTTCCCTAGAGGAGTAAGATATTTACACTGACTTATGGAAGGTAGCGTACACCAAAAGATCTAAGCAAATTGTATATTTTAAAGGTATTATTTCTAAAACCATTGCTGTCTTATTTTATATGCCACAACGAAATAATCTACTCTTTACTATCTATATAAGGAGTATACCCTACTCTTGCGCTGGAAACATATCCCTACACCAGTACCGAACCTCCCCTATGCTCGAAAATAGCCTGAGTATTGTCCATGTAGGTTTGATCCATGTTGGTTAAATTTACGCTCATAAGTATAGAATACCTAAGTAGGAACTATGTACAGCTATTGACACCTAATTAGAAACGCTTTAAAATTTCATTAAATGTTGAAATATTTTTCATATTGTTTATTTCAAACTATTTATTATTTAATTTTATAAAGTCATAAAAAAGAAACAAAAAAAAAACTTAACAAATCTCTTATTACTAAACACTTCAAAAAAAGAACACAATTTTTTCAAATATTGACTGCGACACCTAATTAGAAACGATGAAAACCATTAGAAAATAATTGTGATATTATGTTTATAGTCTTACTTATTGTCAATATTTTGTTGAAAACCCATTTTGCTATAACACAGCTTCACATCGCAGGCGTATTGATGTTATAAGGTTACGATATCGCTCCACTGGTATTGTCTCCCATGCCTTCTGGACTTCCTCGAAAAGAGTCGCCATGTTTGTAACATTTTTGAGGCTCACCGCTTTTTTCATATCGCCCCATAGGTGTTTGATGGGGTTTAGGTCCGGACTTGATGATGGCCATTCCAAAACATTTGATGGAATTATCTTCAAGGAACTTCTTTGTTACCTTGGCCGTGTCCTTCGGATCGTTGTCCTGTTGAAATTTCACTGCACGTGAAACATAGCGAGGATTAAATTCTTGGTTTTAATGGGCCTTCTAACAAATCTTCGACCATCTGGACCAAGGCGATTTATCCTAGTTTCGTCGTTCCAAAGTACATATTTCCATTGATTGGCTGTCCAATACAAATGGGACGATTTTTCTGAATTTTGTCTCACGCCATTTAACGCGACTTTAACCAAACAACGTGAAACGGTTCTCTTGGATATGGAAATATAAAATCTGTCGCAAATTTCACGCTGGCAGTCGACTTTTTGGATCGGCTTTGTAAAAAAAGCGTTTCCAATTAGTTGTCAACAGCTGTATGTAGGTGGTCTAATCGGCATTTGAATAATCTCATACCGATTATACGTTTGAGCCACTGTATGCTAAATAAAGACTTCAATTTTATGTCAAAATAATGGATTTCTGTTTATTACCCCTTAAATAGTTACTTGTTGCTCGGTATAGAAGCCATCAAACACAAAAATCAATTTTTTTTTGAAACTTTTTTTTCTTGAAATTTTTATTTATTTTGTTATCACCCTTCAGTCGTTCACGTGTGTCTTTATTTTTTTTTTTTTTTTTGTTATTTTCATTTTCTTCTCGCATAATTACTTATGTATGTATTGTTGTGTTTTCGTCTTCCTTATAGACAGTCTGACCTTGTTTTGTTCTTATTTATTTGTTTGTTTTTATTTTGCAAAGTTTTTGACATTTTTTTTTGTTTATGTTCTCATGCAAATTAATACATTTTTTTTTTGTTATTTTCTGTAGTTGTTGTATTTTTATTTTCTTTCTTTTTCATTGATAAAAAGAAAATTCTTTTAGCATTTTACCAAACACAAGGCAATTTTTCCACCAACTCAGAACACATTTTTCACTATATGGTATGTATAGTATACGTTATTATAATTATATAGATATACATACATATGTATACTGTATACTTATGATTAATGTTTCACATAAAAATTTTCAAAATATTCGAGATTGTTTATTAAAAAAAAAAAAAAAAAAACTATTTCCCTTTTTTGTATGTGGGCTTTATTAGTCACTTTAAATAAATTTCGGAATACAAAATGTATCAACGAAATTCTTCCCATGGAATGGTTGCTGTGCAAAGATTTGCCTGCAATTTCTTATGAATTTGTGGGTATTAGCTTCGGATATTTTGAAAAATTTGTTCGGAAGCAAAAAAAATGGTTTTAGCCGGTCATTACAAGAAAAATGTGGAATTAGTAGAAAATACCAGACGAAATTATTCATCAAATCATTAGCAATGATTAAAGTCTGTGCCAATTATTAAAGGTACACACAGTCACTAAAGTATACATACATGTGCAGGCCCACAAAAGTATGCATACGGTTAACAAATTTCAGAAATTTTTTAACCAATCCGTTTTCGTTGAAAATCATTATAGTTTCCTCGATTTTAAAACGGTCTTTTGCATTGGTTAAAAAATTTCTGAAATTGAACTGAATTGTGGCTCTGCACAGGCCTACAAAAGTATACATCCGATTAACAAATTTCACAAATTTCTGAACCAATGCAAAAGACCGTCTTAAAATCGAAGAAAGATGTCAGACAATTATAAAGACTCAACGAAAACGGATTGGTTAAAAAATTTCTGAAATTTGTTAACCGTATGTATACTTTTGTGACTGAGTGTATATTGTACGACTTCTCTCTATCGCGTACTAAATTCGCTTGCGCTTTCTGTGTGATAAATTGAAACTTAATGGGATGCTATAATTGGAACGTAACACAGTGGTTTTAGATCAGGTAAATATGTATACCACTGACCCAATGTTCACACTACTACTCCAAATTCCGGAAATTCACGAAGAACAAATCGAAGCCAAGGAAAAAAGTCTACATACACCGGTGTACGTATACTTTTGTAGGTAGACTTTTATCTTTGACTACATTCGACGATTACATTAAAGTGAACAAATTTAATTCATTTATCCCTCGTAAAATGTTTTACTCGTTTAGACATCGAATTAATTAGCTGTATGATCTTTTTGCTGATATCAAGGCTGTTTGACGCCACCAAAGAACAACGTCTACGTTAGTTTGCCAGAAGAGAACAACGGAAAAGGAGATGGAGAGATCATCAACGTATCAGTTGAATACAATCAGTATCATGACGTATTATTAAATTTGCCCGTACGCAACAACAAAAAAATAAACAAGAAAAGCAAAACAAACCACCTGATAGCCATCACAGTACTTAACGCAAGTTATGCCTTGCATTAAGCCCCGGTTAGCCAAACGTCCGCGGAAGGGAACGTACGTTCGTTTTTAGCATATGAAGAGCAACGTAAATACTTACCTAAACTGCATTACGGTTAGGTAATCGTTCTTTTTGGTTTCCGAATTCTAAAAACGAACGTACGTACCGTTGACGTCTGGCTAACCGGGGCTTTAATTAGAAATACCGAATAAAATAAGATATACAAGAAACCAAGTATTTCTTCTCCGCTGTCAGTGGGAAAAATCAAAGTTTAGCGTATGACTGATTCTAAGAGACTCGGACTTTATTCAGGCTGAAGACCATAGGGCTGTAATACAAATATCCGCTAAAGTATGAAAAAACTTATTAGTCCTTCTATCCATACTAGTCTGAATCTATGCCTATCTAATCGATTCAAACACCATATCCCTTCTGTACTTTAGTTATATTTTCTGTTTATAAATAACATAATATAATATAATATATATATATAATATAATAAATACACAGTGAAATGAATAAGTCCTTTAAAGGCCTATAGTATACGAGGTCATAAATATTTAAAACTTCAGTATTTATATGGTGACCACTTGTTAACTTTTAAAAGCCACCGTTTAAAAATTCACCTCTTTTGTCATGGTAAACAGTGGTGAATGTGTAAATAAGTTATTATTGTAAACAAAAATAAAACGGAATTATTAATATTTTAGTTAAAAATAATATTATTTACTGCGGTACACACCCCCGTTTTAAACAAATCAAAACAAAGTTTTTTTTCCCACATTTTGTTTACTTGTTTTCTTCAATCGAATGTTAAAATAAGAAGAAAAAAAACAAAGCTCATATGATTCTCAGGCGATACGTGATCAAATAATACATAGTGTATGTATATGTGTGTCTGTATGTTAAAGTTTAAAATTTAATTAAAAAAAAACAACAATTTTATTAAGAGTTAAATTACAAGAAAAACTTGTTTTAAACAGCATAAACTATAAAACCAACTAAAAAAGCTTTTCTTCTTATATTAAAACGATCACTAAGAGAAACGATTTAAAAGAGTATTTTTAAAGAGATTTTTTGCTTTTAAGAAAAAGCTCCCGTTTTTTAATTTTTGGAGACGCTTTGCAAACATATGATATGCCCCCAAGGGAAGAGTAAGCAAAATTATTGTTGTTTCTTTTATTTTTGCTAATTCAGTTATTATACTCTCTTTTACAGCTTGTGTATGAATTCTACTGCTCTTTTATTTATTACTGTGTTGTTGTTAATATGCTTTAATTTGATTAAACCGTTTTTTTTTCTGTGGTATTTTGCCTCTTTTTTTGTGTTGTTCACACACAAAACCGATTGTGTATTATTTTCTTATAACATTCGAGGTCGTCAACGCGCAAGTTTTAGTTTAATAATCGCACTTGTCGGAGAAACAACAAAATAAAAAATACAAAGAGATAAAGAAAATACTACTGAAATAGGGAAAACCCTAAAATAAGTAAAATATAAGAACCGTTTACTATTTTTGAAATATTTATGAATTTTTAAAACAAATTAAAGAAATATTACAAGAAAAATAAGTTAAATTTGAAATAAATATTGTGAAATAGAGTGAGCAAAACTTAACAAAAGAAAAAACTAAAATAAAAGAAAACTTGTTATTAGTGTACGTACGCGTAGCCAACGTAAAACTGAAACAAAAACAATACAAACAAAACAAAAAACAATAAGAAATAACACTCACTAGTTTTTCTAAATAAGTTTTAACCAACAAAAAAAAAAACTTAAAAATTAATCACCATTTTTACTTGCCAAAGAAAAATTCATTTACGAAAGGTAATATTTATATAAAATTTGTGATTTTTCTTTTATTTTTTGCAATAAATTGTAGAATATTCTTTGAAAACACACAATTTTTCCTTTTTCGTTTGTATATTTTCATTCTTTCTGTTTCGTTGTCTCCTCCAATTGACTTGTAATGTAAAATTTGTTTTTGTATTTTGTGCTTTTAGCAGACTGTTAGCAACAACAAAATATATGATTTTGGACTTTGATACGTTTGTTTATTAAAATGTTTTGTCGATTTTTTGTTGTGAATTTGCTTTTTTTTTTTTTTTTTTCTTTGTATGTCTCAATTTTCTCTGTTCTCAACACTTAAAAACCGCAAAGCAATAAAAAGACATGAGTGTTGGGAAAGTAGAAAAAGAAGAAGAATTATTAATTTGCACAATTTGCATATTGTTTCTCTTTTAATGTCAAGTTTTTCTCTTCTCTCTCTTTTTCACTTAAGCTACCCCAGCAACAACATCAGTTGATTTGTTTGGGTTTTATTAACACAATAATATATTGTCTTTTTCTCTTTGTTGTTATTTAATAATATATTTGTTATCTGTTGTTGTTGTTGTTGTTTACATTAATGAATATTAATTGTATTTGATGATTTAGCATTTAACAGTAAATTTTTTTATTTTGTCTGTGACATCTTCTAATATCCGTTAATATTTAAAATTTATTAAAAAGAGTAAAGGAAAGGGAGAGGAGAATCCTTATACAATTTGTTGCAATTTGTTGGTTTTTGCCAGTTTTGGGAGAATAAAAATGCATTTTTGTATGGTTGCCAGAGTTTATTTAAAGGTTTAAATAAAAACTGCAGTCTTACCTGGGGATTTTACGAAAAAATTGTGCATTTCAGTATTTACCATACTGACACTTGTTTTTTTTATTCACAAACTTAAAAATTAAAACGAAATTAATAACCAATTCGTTTTTCAATGAATTTTTAAATTTTTGATCAACAAAACAGCTGATGTACATAAGTATATATGTACATATGTAACCGGTTTTCTAAAAAATTCTGTCATTGTAATTTTCTTAATGAATACATCTCGTACATGAAAATTGTTATAAAATTCAATGTAAAATTGCCTGCGGCCTACGTCAAATCTATCTATTTCTTGGAACTCTGAAAGATAGTATGGGTAAAGGCATTGAAAGAGACTATTGAACACGAAACTGCAATGTTAAGAGCCGGTTATTTTCAATAAACATTATTATTATGGACTCAATAGTTGAAGCTTATGGAAAATATCAATTCAAATTGTGTACATATTTTTAAATTGGAGTTTTTTTTAATAACAATTTAAATTTTTTAATTGAAAAAAATGTATTTATTTTCCTGTTACATATCAAAATTATTATTTAATTCAAACGAGTTTGATAACCTCACACAATGGCTATGCGATAATTCTGATCTGAAGTTGGCATAAAGTTAACATAACTGAAAAACGATAGCAATTCGTCCATTACCTATTAGAATATTACATAATTTTCAATCCACATTTAATCAATTTTTAAATTATAATTAATTATATGGCATTAAGGAAAAAACAAAAATTCCAATTTCGTTGATAATTTTTTAGACATAGATTTTTCTGTGCTTGCAAACTGTTATGAAATTTGTCAACATATTTAAAATTTCTAATTTCATTATTTACAGTTTAGTTAAGAATTTTAAAAATAAAAAATTAGCTCATTAATATATTCAATAGTATAATACATTATTACACAAGCACATTTATTTGTTTTAAATTGTTTTTTTTTTTATAAATATTTGAATTTTTAAATGACTTGCAAAAAATATGTTTAATTATCTGTTAATTGAAGATTCAATAGTATTCGGTAATATTTCCATTAAACGTAGACATATATTTAAATTTTTTATTAAAAATTAAATTGCAATACGAGCGAAAAATTTACGAATAAGGGGTGTAATCAGCGTTGCCAATAATTTAAAAAAAGTATTTCTAAAAAAATCTTTTTTTTTTTTTTTACAAAAATACCAAAATTTTAAAGTGAAACACCGGAGCCCAGTGCCTCTACTACTCAGTTAGTGTTTCTTTGCTACTTTTCCCCTGGACTAATAAAAACCGCGTCTGTTATTTAAAAATGTAAATATTTAATGTTATTATTATTGAAAAAATTTAAAAATTAAATTTGTTTAAAAAAACTTGTTTTTTAGGGAACAAATTTAATGAAAACTTTTTAGCATCTCAAGAATCTTGGAAAAAAGAATAAACTTGGCAACACTGAGTGTAATACACAGTAATCCATTATTTTAAATGAAAAAAATCAAATTTAATCGTCAGTACACGCATAAATAGGAGTGCAACAAAACGTTAATTGCGAATCTAAGTCCATCCATATAAGCTTTAGTACAAAAAATCCATTACCAGATTTAATTTGCCAAAAACCATTTGACAGCAATTGAATTAGGCTGAAAGTGAAAAATATACTGCAAATGCCTAACAATTTCTGTAGCGGACAGTGTGACTGACTAGTGATGAAAAGTAGGTCACTTACTACAACATCAAATGAAAGCATTCAAAGCTTTTAAGGACCATCTTACTAGTTTAGATCAAAAATTGATTGAATAACTTTGGCATTTAACTGCTATCGTCAAAATTATGCCGGAAATTTTTTAACAATAGTTTTATATACGCGAAAATTAAAAAATAGTAGAGTGGCCTTAAGATTGTCTATAAATTTGTGAACAAAACAGTGCATACTTGGCTTGCATGGGATTATTCCAATGGTGGTATATAAATATAAAAGCCTTAACGTTCGTCTAGGCACCTGAAAACTTAATCAAAATATTTAATTTTGCTTTTTTATAGTTTCAATTACAATTTCTATTATATTACGTTTAATTCAAACGAAATTAATTTTGTTATGAAACATTATATGTACCTGCTTACTTGTTCACTTGAAATTTATTTATTATTATTTTTTTTTTTTTTATTAAAAGAATAATTTATTTTTTAATAATTTTTATACACGCACTCTTATTCCGTCTATAAATTGTACATTGAACTTTAATGTTTCGCTAACTACAAGCAGATTATTGTTTATAAATTTTTTTTTAATTTTTTATTGATATACTCGCAACTCAATAGCACACTACTAATAATTTCTTATTACGATTATGAGTCAGTAAAAAAATAAAACATCGCGCGATATGAAATAAGCAATTTCTACAAAAAAAGAAAAAAACAATATTGTTTGAATTTAATCAGCATTTTTTTGTTTTGTCTAAAACCTTGAGGAATTTTACAAAAACTGTTTAACTAAAAGGAAAGGAGAACTTGACTATACTTTGAACGTTATATAGAACTGATAACAAACCTATTTTCTTAATTATTATTCCTTTTTTCGATTAAATGTCAGAACATCTGCTTAAAAATAGGTTTTTAATGGCATATGACAAGAGAATATCATTTAAATATGTACATGTGTAGGAATAAGTAATAGTTTTTCTTTTATTTTTTATTTAAAAATTTTCATTTTAATTGTATTTTGTTGCAAAAGGCTTTACATATGAGAATAATTGAGGTCATCAATTTATTACGTATACCACTTGGAATGGCTTCTTTGTTTTGGCAAAGAGATCATCAAAATTGTTTATTTTTTATCAAGCTTACTCTGATTCTTGCACGCTTCCATTAATTCGCAATCGAACTGATATCAGGATTGCATAAAGGCCAGACAAGAACTGTAATCGAATTGTTTAAAAAACATTGCTTGACGTGATGGGCCGTAAAGTTCGGATCACTATTTTGTTATTGACATTATCTCGTTGGAATACTGCATCATAATAATACTGCATGTTTCAACCCGACCCAACGCAACGCCGCGTTACTCGAAGCATGATAGAACTTCCTCCAAGCTTTAAAGTTGTCCGGGTGCAATTTAATCAAAGAAATTCTATTAATTTTTGTTTTGTTCGGAATTAGTACACTTTTTCCATTCCATATCGGTTCCGTGGTCTAGTAGGTAGTGTGTTGGCTTGTTAGACGAAAAGCCATGGTTCGAGCCCCAGGCCAGACATCAAAATAAAATACAAAAAGTATTTCTTCGGCGACTTCCTCTCAGCAGATTTCTGGCAAAAACTCTGAGAGTAAATAAAATTGCCATGAAAAGTTTCTCAAACATCTGTCGTTCGGAGTCGACTTTAAACTGTAGGTCCCGCCACTCATGTATAAAATTAACACACACAACATAAGGTGGTGTGAGAAACTAGGTCGTAATCCTGACTGAAGGGTTGTAGACGAATACTCTCAGAAATATTGCACCACTAGAAAGACCATCGTTTAAGAAAGTTTTAAGAGGGTTGTAATTTCCCAAAAAGTGCTTCTTCCATTCATTGGTACAATAATCGTATACCTTATACCACATCTGTGATTACCCCTAATGATTATTTACTCATTATATTCCTTGGTAAATAGCCTTAATAGCTTGTGCATTTAAACAAAAATTATTTCTTTGATTTGAAATACTGTTTATGAAAAAAAACAGTATAAAAATAACAAATTCCCAAGGGCACAAAAGAGACTACATACATACATACATAGGTATGTATATTGTATAAAACTTTTAAATGTTATTTTTATAATACAGTAGATATGTAATTTTTAAAAATATATACATTTA
Organism: Sarcophaga subvicina; assembly: GCA_936449025.2. NCBI lineage: Eukaryota > Metazoa > Arthropoda > Insecta > Diptera > Sarcophagidae > Sarcophaga > Sarcophaga subvicina. Next base: position 32,184,315 of record OW388084.2, read on the forward strand.
TATTTTCTGTATAAAATAAAAAAATAATAATATAAATAATAGCACAAGAACATGTAACAAGGAGCGAATAATACAAAAATGTAGTTGGCAATACATACATAAATAAACCACAAAACAAAATGATAAAAAAAAAGATGTTTAACGGCCAAACCAAGGTTTAAAAAAGTCTAAAAATAATTTCAAACAATTTTGAAATCATTTTCAAATGTAAAATACTTTGCAATTTAAGTGTAGATATTAAAATAAAATACTAGTGATGGTTTTACGCACTTTATTTTCTGTTGAAAGAAATGTTTACATATCCACCAACTGCGCTCATTAAAAAGTGCTGCCCTCACTCCTGCACTTTTATTTACTGCAATTCTTCATTTCACTTTAATTTACTTTCTGTTGAAAGAAATGTTTACATGCATATTTACTATCGCTGTACACATTAAAAAAGGTGCTGCCCTCTCTTCTGCACTTTTATTTGCGACAATTCTTCATTTGTTTTGCACGTTTTGCGTCAGCTGTCAATAAATAATAGAAGAAAAAAAACAATTAAAAAAAATTAAATTAAAAAACAGCAGCGTCATCATGTGCTATAGTCAGTCATTCGGTCAGCAATAGAAATAATAAATCTCGTCCACATGCTAGAGATGCCGTCTAACATCTGCACTGCCAGATATGCAATAGTATATTAGAAATAAAATAAAAGCAAAAATAATTAAATAATAATATAAAGGCTGAAGGTGTAAAGAAACAAACAAAGCAAAAAGAAAAAAACGCCTATACAGATAAGAATTATTATTAAATATTTTCTTTCGATTATATTTTCCATTCGATTATTAATTATAATATATTATACTGTTTAGAATGAGTAACAAATGCTTAAATTTGACAGAAGAGGTTGCCAAAAGGGTAGCTTCCATATCGTTGACAGGGCTAGAACCTTTTGCGTGGTGAATGTGAAGACGTGGTGGAGGCGACGCAATATCTCTTCACAATGTAATTTTATAGCTCCTATACCAGCGCATAACTTCGTCAGCGGTTGAGGAAGGCTATTGCCAATACACCTACATTTTCTTGTGCAGAAAACCATATTGTTGACTTAATGGTTTATGAAAATCTGTACTTTATTGCGTATTTCCTCCAGGACAAATCAGGTTTCGCCACCGTAGATTAATACGTAAAAACACAACTTTTTGAATTCTAATATTTTTTCTGTGAAACTATATAATGAAGACATTTATTGTTTACGTAGTTGTGCGTATTGCTCATCCCTAGCTCGGACTTCAAGGTCGCAATGTTCTCTGTGATTATATTGCCGAGATACTGAAACTCCTCTATTTGATTTGCTTGAGGTGCTCGGAGTAATAAAGAGCATATAGGCTGCGATACGCATTTCATGTGTTTTGGAACAGTCTCTCAGTGCAATCTTATCGAACACAAGAGAAAAATAATCTGCTTTCTTCTCCACATTTGTTAGTCATTATGATAGCTCATATTTGTCGTTAGCACAGTTAATGGATTCTAGTCGATCGCAGTGTTTAGTGAAGCTCATTATATGTCCCTAGGCTTATTCATTGACGAGTGTCTAAATCAGGAAGAGGAGTGAGGATACTAATAATACCAAATGGTATTATATAAGTTGATAGCTTCATCAATGACCTTTGTTTTAAGCGTCTGATATTTCCTTAACTTCTACTAACGCCCGTTGACAGCTAATTGAGAAAGTTAATGCACAGAAATCTTTTTCTATTTATTGATGGAGGAAATGAATTATAGCTTTATTCGCTGACACTTCGGTGTACCTTCCACAATAATCTTGATACGAAAGGCCTAAATCTAAACAGCAATGACCCAATTATCTTAGACTTAGGGCCATTATTACAACTTGCCGTTAAACTTGGGTTTATTAAAGGTACCTTTAGCTAAAGGGAACTGTAAAGTTACCTTTAACTTATTTTCGTTATTACAACTTACAGATAAAAATTTTCAAAAATACGGCAGTGCCGGAGCAATGTCGATAAAACTGCTCAAATATACAATTTTTTTAACGCAGTGGCAACCGCGGGCTTCGTTTTTTTTTTGTTGTATATGCTCATTTTGTTTAAATTTAAAGTTGCCATAATAATGAAAAAAATATGTAATATGGCAAGTTCAAACATCAAGTGACCTTTAAGCTTAACGATCACTTCTATCTTATTGGGTACTCAGAATAACGAAAAACAATTTATCTTACCGTTAAAATCCTTCCTTTAGTTAACGGCAAGTTGTAATAATGGCCCTTAAAGGCCTATTTACCGAAAATAGTTACGAAAAACCTTTTAAAATCTAACTTACCAAAGATAGATGATATGCAATATTTCAATTTTAAACCAGATCTTAAATAAACTGGCTGGTCTTCAAAAGAATTTAAGGAAATCTTAAACAAGAGTCTTTGAGTGTTGTTTTGAATGTATTTTTAAATATTTTTTTGAAAAATTCATAACAACTGTATTCGTATGAATTAATTTATTTATTTTTACTAGAGTTCCGCATAATTTCAAGCCAATAGTTTATTATTATTATTTTTTTTTTTTCTATAGTTTTTAGTTTTTATTATTTATTTATTTCTGTTTTCTTTTTTACTTCTTAAAAAAAAACTGCCGCAAAAAATCGTACGTTGTGTTGTGGTGTGTTTATGCCATATCACGCCATATGCCAGACATTAAATTATTTTTATTGTATTTCTTCTTTTTTATTTTGGATAAAAGGCAAGATCGTCAAAAACTAAACAAACGAAAAAAGAAAAGACTATTAAGACTTTGTAAAATACACGTTTGCAATAATAACTTTCACTAGACCAGAAACAAATAAACAAAAACCAATAATAATAAATAAAAACGTTATTTTATTAAATAATTTAAAGGTATTCCCTTGAATTATAAACAAAATCCTGTAGTAAATCAAATATCGTATGCAATAATAATAATATTATTTTAGTATTGTTGGGAATTTTGCAAAATGAAACACCTGATCATCGGATTGATGGTTTCACAGTTTTATTTCATTATCAGTAATAATATTTTTTATTTTTTTTTGTTAGCTGTAATGACGTTTGACGTTTTTGAAAAATTACAAAATTATTGTATTCTTTGTTGATTACCTATTATCAACAGCATTTTATTGTGTTGACATACGTTTTAGCACATATTCGTTTTACGAACACCAATAAATTATTTGTTAATAATCTTTTTACAATTATTCTTACTTGATTACAGAATTTTAAACTTATTTCGTTGTAATTTATTACACATTAAACGCAATCGATAACTGTTTAGGCAAAACTAACTTTCCTTTTTTTTTTTGTAAATTCTTAATGGAAAATTTTTTATCAAATTTGCACTATACATACATACATATACATATATATTATCTATAGCTTTTAAAAAAATTGGAGATATCTGTTTGTTTAAAGCTAATAAAATTTGCATAAAATACCTTCAGGCACTAAGTAGTAACGATGCCATAAAATGGACAAAAATAATTATGGCAGGCCAGTTTTTTTTTTCAAATATTTTTTTTATTGCTTTTAAGTCAAATCGTAGGCACATATAAAGTGCCAATACAAATGTATTCCTTTTATACTATTGGGTTTTATTTTATGCTGTAAGAAAAATCAGGGAATTGACTTTATCAAATCTTTAAGACAGCCTCTCCACTTACAACAAAGCCTTCTCGCCATTATCATTGGCCTGTTTACGTAGTACATAACAGAGATCAGCAATGAATCGCTTTTTTGCTACTCATAAGTACTCATGACATTTTGAGTACGAGTGAGTCAACAGTATTGAAATCCAACAACTCTGATTCATTCCTACTCAGTACAACATTGATTTATAAGTACAAGTTGCAATGAGTATGAGTACAACGTTGACATCAAACTTATAACATTCGAACTAAGTTTGATTCATACGCCTACACATTCAGATTCATAAATTTAGAAAAATACTTATAATACTTATAAATGATTCGAGTGATTCGAATCATTCGACAAAATTTTGCAGTCTTAGTTGTTGTTGCATTTACAAATAAAGAAGAAAGACACATAAACAAAAAAGAAAAAGCCAGCAAGCAGAGCAAACACACAACCTTCTTGTGAGTATGTAGTGTTCGTACGCGAATTATACTTATTTTGTGATTCGTGTATACGATGAGTCATGGAGAGTCGAAATCAATAACATCATGCGTATTGTTAAGCATGAGTACCATGAGTATTTCCAACTTTGAATATGAGTAGTATGAGTATGACATTAAAATAAGTATGAATGCGTATAAGTATCAGAAATTATAAGTATAATTCGAATCTACTCATCATTTTGAATACTCATTGCTGTCCTCTGATTCGAATCTACTTATCGTTTTGAATACTCATTGCTGTCCTCTGGTACATAACCTATCCATCGCTATTTTCTTTCAGGTATTTCAATAGCAATAGCGGTTTCATATTCCACATTTGATACCGAGTTTTGGAGCTACTGTATTTGGAGAATATAACGCAGGAATTGGTTGATAAAGGTATTCACTGCTTAAAGTATCCGAACACAGAGACGTTGTTCTTGAGAAAAGCTATTTTCGTTATGAAACTGACTTGTTTTTAGATTGCCAATCTAATATACACACAGTTACTAAAGTATACATACCGTTTTCATTGAAAATCTTTATAGTTTCCTCGATTTTAAGACGATTTTGTATTGGTTAAACAATTTCAGAACTTGAACTGAATTGTGGCCCTGCACATGCCCACAAAAGTATACATCCGATTAGAAATTTCACAAATTTCTGAACCAATGCAAAAGACCTTCTTAAAATCGAAGAAAGATGTCAGACATTTATAAAGACTTCAAACGAAAACGGATTGGTTAAAAAATTTCTGAAATTTGTTAATCGTATGTATACTTTTGTGGCTGAGTGTAGACAAGTAAAAGAGACCTTAGCAGTCGTAATCCTGTAAGTAACTCTAGTATAATTTGGCAAATTAGGTATGTGATAACTATGACCCCAAAAATAGAATCAATAAAAAAATCTTAAATGATAAGGCAAATCGGGTTAAGTCAACAAGCATCTGTCAGTTGACTCCTATCAAAACTTGAACATGCTGCTTGATGTAGTTTGTGTTTACTAACCATATATAACAACAAGTGTTTCCACTTCTATTCTATTTTCAATATTTAGGAGTTATTTTTATTTTCAAATCTAAATGGCTGAGGGAAAGACTTGACTCAAAGGATGAAATAGTTCCGAAAACGATACTATTTTGATTATGTCGGCATTTTGATAGGGAAAAATATGAAAAAATAGTGTATAGGAGTCAAAGGAGCGTGTTTTATTAAAAAAAATCGCGGACTAGTCTTCGTAAAATTCATAATTTTGTGGTCAATAGCAGAAATATTAAGACATAATGTTTTAAGTTACAATACTTTCCTGCACATGGTTTCAAAATATCAAAAATCTTCTTATTCTTTCTATAAATGTGGCACATAGTTCCTTAGCAATTGCATGCTACTACATACAAATGTCGTCCAGCTGTCTATGTGCCTTGGTTATCACCTTCTTCTTCTTTAATATAAATTATATTTTGAAAAAGATTTTATTTATTTAAGTTTATTTTTCTTTATTTATGCCCTCAAATAGTAGCTACAAGTTTGCTTTTGTTTGTAAACAACTTTTCTAAGTTTCTGTTCGCTTATAAGGTTTCACCTCGTGTCGTCGCATACACCATGATTGCACAATTCCCACGTAAGCAAGTTCATTTGTATACAATATTAGACAGGCGTACTCATATATAATAAACACGCATCTTCAAACAGTCATCGAAACATTCACCTTTAGACCGACCACCATTCCCACCCACCCACTCACTCATTCGCTGCGTGTTTTTGGAAATGTGAATAGAAATTATTGTTTTTAATATTCTCAATAACCACGAGTAGTAGTACGATCTCGTGCAAATAAAAATCTCTAGAATATTGCCAAGTTAGCAACAACAATAACAACAAGAAAAAAAAATTGAATTTAATTTTTGTTTCAAACAAAAAAAAAAAACATTATTTCGAAAGAAACGTAACAATTTCTGTTTATTATTTATGAAAATTTTCCATTTCAAGCATTATATTTGTTTTTAGTTATTTCAATATGTTTTTTTAATTCTCTTTTAGATCAGAAACAAATTTTGCATAGAGTATATTGTAATTATTTCTTAATACCTACGTATATATACAAATAAATATTTTGTTTTTCTTATTTTTCATTCATGATCATTGCCAAAAACAAAAAACAAATATTCTTTATATATAGAATTATACTAAACGAATGTATGTACATATGTATACAAATGGACGTAGACACTTATATACTTGCCTTAAGAATTTATGATGACTATTTGTTTAAAATTGTTTCTCATACAAGAAGATTTTTGAAATTTTTCTATATTGTTAGGCAAAGAAAATGGCATCAAAATGTCTACATATTGAAAGAACTAGAGGGAAATGAAATTCATTAGGAAAACTTCTAGAGCATCTATTTACATTCAACTTGAATTTGTTTACGTTGTTAGAAACAGAACAAAAGTTTTTAGCAGACCGACCATTTCATCTACGTAGGGTGAGACTAGAATGTCAATTGGGATTTTGCAATGCCTGCTATATTTATGTATTGACATCCGCCTTAAGAATATCTTACTTGGGTCCAATAATTATTAAATTCAATTTTATTTCCATAACTCTTGGCTGACATTTCTAACCATTTTAATAGTTTTATGAAGGTGTGAAGTCACCGTAGTCTAGTAGGTAGGCTGCCTTCCAAAATGTATCAATACAAAGTTTGTATGCAGTTCCACTACTGTATATAAACTATGTAGATATGCAAAGTAACCAAACAATGCATCAACTATAAATCCGATGCCTGAATACATTGTATATATTTTGTACAGCGGCATTATGAAACACGATACTTTGTTCAAACACAAAGCAACTAACATTTTGGAAGGTAGCCGTAGTGTGGCTTATTAGACGTGAGGCCACGGTTCAAACGAAGAAAATATTTCTTTGGCGACTTCCTCTCAGCAGCTGTCTGGCAAAAACAATGAGAGTAAATAATAAAATTGCCATGGCAAGTTTCTCAAAAATCTATCGTTCGGAGTCGATTTTAAACTGTAGGTGCCGCCACTCATGTATAAAGTTAAACACACACAATATAAGTATGTGGTGTGAGAACCTAAGTCTTAATTCTGACTAAAGGGTTGTAATGACAAATTATGTATGTATGTATGTTGTATATGGTCTTTATGGAATACATTTGACCTCTAAAAAGGGCTGCGTATTTAAAGCATTTTTTAATCCACTAAGGGCCACTTTTTGAATGCAAGTTTAAACTCGAGATTAAGTTAATCTCCAGTTAAATTTAATCTTCAGTTAACTGAGTTTTCATTTTTTGAATGGAAATTTAACTGGAGATTAACCTTGTAGAGTGCCACTCTTATAAGCAAAAAATTTCAAAGTGTTTCATAACAATTTGCTTTTGTATAGAACAAAAACAAACAAACAAAAGCTGAATACTATTGATCTTTATGTAAAAGAAATATTTTCTTAAAATAATAAATAAATTAAGACTGTCTGTATATAATTCATAGTCACTTAAATATTTGTCTTATTCGTTTTCCCCTCACTTAAAAGCTTTTTTTTTAACACGTTCATCGCCATGTCAGTCATATGTGTCTGACGTACGCGATTTGGTAAATCACAGATGTCCGACGCAAACGACGCTGTGTTCAAAACAACAGGTTAATACTTGTTGTATCTTGTTTGGACGCGTCAGACATATAAGACTGACACGGCTTGTCGAGAAAAAAGTTTTACTATAGGGCCATGTCAGTCATATATGAGTCGTTCAGTGCACAAAGTGATTAACTTCACTTTTTGAAAAATCTTAAATTTAAGTGTCAAAGCACTTGCGATAGTCATAAATTTTTATATTTATTATAACTTTCCTCAATAGTAAAGATTAACACCATTAAACGGCAACATTTTTTGGGCCATTGAATAATAAGTAATTTATTTCAGAAGACATTTTGATTAACTCCATACTCTTATGTAAATCGCAACGCATTTTAATATTTACATAGTCAACTTGATCAAAATATTTCTTTAAGAGGCTGAATCAAAGTTAAAGAAGTAAAAAGAAGGCTTCTCACGAATAGAACTAAAGACCAAAGATCACGTTCTTGCACATATTATCTTCGAAAAGACAAAACTAATATTCCCGTTTGCAAAAAATGTTTTAAAGATCAGGTGATACACAAGTGTTGTTCTAAAGAACAAGTAATTTTTTGGTTGATCAGTGCAAAGACCGTGTTGCAAGCATAAATGTTATCAAAGGGCTCATAATCCAAGGCGACAATATTTACATCATACAAACTTATGTTGCAAACTTTGAAAAAATTATAACATATTCTGATTCGTGTATCGGGCAAAATAAATATATTAAAACTTAAAAAATTTAAATACTTAATTTAACTTTATTATTTTTTCAGTTGCCAAATCGTTTAACTCCACCAGTCACATGAAACTTATAACATTACTGACATTATTTTTTTTCGCTATTCTTTCTTATTAATTTTATATACCATTAGATGAAAGCTATATATGTATTTATGTATTCTACAATATATATTTGAATTTATATTGTAAAGGGAATTTTAAAAAACAATTTACATTATTTCATCGCATTTCTCAACTTTTTGTTTTATGGAGTTAATCGATTTGTGCACTGAACGGCTCATATGTGTGACATAAAAAATAGTTTTTCCGGGAATTTTGGCAAAAAAAATTTTTCTGTGATACATTAAGTTTCCTTGATACATTTTTAACTAAGTTATCTAATAAAGTTACCGTAGCCCATGTGAAAACGTTGGTGGTTTAAACTTAAGATTAACTGCTTAACCGTAAGGTTAAACTCAAGGTTAAGTAAACTCAAAAACTGAAAACGGAGTTTAACTGGAGATTAACTTAATCTCGAGTTTAAACTTGCATTCAAAAAATGTGGCCCTAAGTGTGCAAAAAGTTGTCATATTTTTAATTAAGGGAGCTGATTATTTCCTATGAAATAGCAATTGGTAAAAGAAGATCCATTACAACCGAATATTACTAAAATTGAAATTTAAAATATTCATAGATAATGAACAATTTCATAACAATGTTTGGAAAAACAATGCAATCACTAATGCTAAGTAATAGTATAATACACTACAATGATTATAATATTAACGAACGAAATGGTACAATATTATCAATTTGCTTAATTAAATGTAATTACAACAATATACATACATATATATTGATTACTTATTTCTTTTTTCTTGTTTTTTTCTTCTTTACTTTCAGATAATAAGTCCATTTTACAATACATAATATATTGATTGGCTAGCTGAACGTAATAAATAGAATAAAGAATATAAACGATTTGCTGATAACCTGTTAACACTTAAAAAAAATAGGCGCTGCTTTGTTCGCTCGCTTGGAAAAACAATACACACCCCAACACAACAAACCATACAAATCAACAAAATGGCTAAGGAATGAATTCTTTTGAAAGAAATGCAAACTAAGAAATACATCAACAACAACATCTACCCTTAAAATAACGTAATTAAAGAGTAAAAACAACGTATAGAATAGAAGGTATTGCCGTGGGTTTTTACCAAGGCGACGACGACGGCAACGTTGTATAATAAAACAATAGAATTTAAACAACAATCTGCATTAGTAGTTACCGTCGCTCTCAGCGCGATAACCACCAAATAATTCGTCAAATAAGCAAAAAACAACAACAATAACGTTCTGTTCTATTGGTTTAAATACTGTATTAGTTAAGAAATACCTTTCGAACAATTCCAATCTAATTCTATTCTATAATTAGCTGTTCCACAGTTCAATACGATTGTATTGTGTTGGAATACAAAGAAAAATTTTTAAATAAATTTTATTAAAAAAAAAAGGAACAAATTTAACCAGAAACACACAAACACACACATCTACGCAACAAAAATGAATAGTTTAGTTAAAGTTTTTAGTAACTTTCGGGAGTTTTATAGTGAAATCAATGGAGCCACTTTAACTGGAGCCATTGATGTCATCGTTGTCGAACAGCCAGATGGCGAATTTCAATGTTCACCGTTTCATGTACGCTTTGGCAAATTGGGTGTTTTAAGGAGTCGCCAAAAAGTGGTGAGTATTTGAAAAATAAAATTATTATACAATATTTTAACAAAATAAAGGGTTATCCATTTTTGGGTTTCAAAATTAAACTTTAAGAAAACATACGTAAAAGTTTTATTTCATTATAATGCTTGAACCACCTTATGCCATTATTTACGATATGTTTGGTTACAGCAGTCGATCTTTTTGAAACATTTTGAAGTGTATCTCGGCAATAACTTGGTAAATATTGGTTGCGAAAAATATCCGCGTAGACATTTGTATTTGACGTAACCCCACAAAAAATTCTAACGACGTCAAACCGTATAATATTCATGGCCAATTAAAGTATTCAAAACTTGAAATTATCTTTTCTGAATATAATCAAAATCGGTTGTATTACTGGGCTCGTGACACCATTTTATTGAAACCATATACCGTCTAGCACTCTGAATGCCAAGACCATTTTCGAAAAAATCCGGTACAATGACACTTCCAGCATTTGTTTTATTTTATTTACTCTCAGAGTTTTAGCCAGAAATCTGCTAAAAGGAAGTCGCCGAAAAAATATTTTTTCGTATGTATTTCGTTTTGTTTGAGAAGTCTGATCAGGGGTTTGAACCGTGGCCTCAAGTCTAATAAGCTAACACTCTACCTACTAGACTACGGCGACTACACTAGACTAGACTAGTGAGCTACATCTTTAAAGAATAATTATTTTTTCGAATAATCAGCATTGATAACGTGGTGCTCGAGCACCCAAATAGAATATCTGCGGTGTTTAGAGATCTCCTGTGAGTTGGACTTCATAACAATGCATATTAAAAAAGAAATATTCCCATAATGAGGCTCAATTTCTGGGAATGCTGTGAAATCAACAAATTCCTGTTGCTTGCCACACTCTTTTTTTTTTAACAGAATCGATATTCTTGACATTGCGTACATTAATGCTCAGGTCTGATTACACTTGTAACGCTACAAAGTCCGGTTCGCTACGTATGAATGAAATCACTAAATGGATAATTCTTTATCAAGTACATAGATTTTGCTCGACCTACAGGGTTAGGTTCAAAGTTACAATTCAATAAACACATTATAATCATTTATTAGGTATTAGTCACTTTATTTTATTTATTATTTCGTAATTTTTTAAAATTTTGATAAGCCTGTTCTTTAGTTTACTTCCAAATTAAAAGTGTAGTTGATTATAACAGAACCTCAGACCACCACCACCCAACCTTTATTGTTTTCTAAGTGAAATAAATAAACATGAAGGAAAACATGAGTAGAACTTGCCTTAAAGATAAAATCTTGGAAAACAACACCCTTTAAATTTAAAAAGCCTTTTATCATTTTGAAGGCCCGGAACAATTGTTAGAACAGTATTTTGAATCAGTTGGCAGTATAACATGTTATTAAAAGAAAACATTGTTGTTTAAAAAAAAAGAAATTTTACTTTAAATAATAGATTTTTAAAAATATTCTATTAAGCCCACTAATAATAGCAATGATTGTAATGATATTAATTATAATAATCATTATTTTATTGATTATAATACTGGTAATGAAAAGAAAAATGTTTATTCAATTCAATTTCATTTTGTATTTTATTTTTCTCTTTTAGGTGGATATTGAAATCAATGGTGAACCCGTTGATATTCATATGAAATTGGGTGAATCTGGTGAAGCATTTTTCGTAGAAGAACGTCCCGAAGAAGATGTCGAAGAATTGCCCGATAATATGGCCACATCGCCAATACCATCAAATCATTTTCCCGAAAAATATCTGAATAAAATTAAGCTAGAAAATGAAATTGAAGCTGATAAAGAAAAGTAAGTTTATTGTATTTATTTTATATGTATGTATTGTATGTATATATGTATGTAGTAGGTTACTGTATTGTAAGTAGTTTGTTCTTAAATGCTTAAGCAAAGTAATTTTCACTTTAAATTGTGCATTACAGTTGCATAGTTTTTATAAGCTTTATTTTTAACACACAACAAACTTTACCACACTATCAAGTAGCCTTAAAACTCAGCTGACATAAACATTTTCCATTTACATACATCCATCTACAATCTAAAGAAGCATGATAATGTCTGACATTTCCATTTTATTTTCTCATCGAATATTTTATACAATTTCTATAGAAGTTTAACTATTTTGATTTGTACTCTAAATATTGTATCATATTTATGATTTCGAATTCTTCGTGTAGTTTTAGTTCTAAGAAAAGTACTTGAATTGTTTTATTTTTATTATAATTTAATTTATTTTATTTATAATTCTATTATTTATTTTTTCATTTGTTTTTTCTTTTTTTTTGTTTACTTTATACATCATAAAATCAACATAGAAACGCTAGTGATGAACTACAGTTGCCATTACCATTGCCTCGACGTAATTCCATAGATTTTTCCAAAGAGTCTGCCAAGGATGTTGAAATCGCTGGTAAATTCGAAAACCAAGTTTCTGATTTCAGCCACAGAAGGTAGGTAGTATATTATTGATATTATTTTAATACATTATAGCATCATACTTACATATGTGTCATGTTTAGCATGTTAATAAAAATTTCTAGCGGAACGTTATTTAGTTTTATCGAAACACACCGCTAATCAACGTTTACTACTAAAAGTTTAATTACTCTCTTTATAGGTATACCGATAATGTTCTGGAAAGACCAAATCTAACAATAAAAGTTAAGGAATATACAACAGAAAAAATACGTAAAGAATGGGCTGAACATGAAGAAATATTTCAGTTTGATGCCTTGGATAAAGATAAGGTAAGGTAGACACACAATTATTTCTTTTTTCTCGTTTTATTAAATTGCGTTTTAATTTTATTTGTTTGTTTTTATTTAATTTATAACTAAAGGACTGGAGTAATAGCACTCAAACTGACGACAAACCCCTTGAATTTGTGGCTAAAGAAGAACAGCCTACTATACTACAGGAAACAATACAATTGTCCATAAATCATGATGATTCAACTTTAACTTCCCAGACAATTGAGGAACTTAAAACACCTTCAATATCAATTACCAGCGTTGCTGTAAGTCAACAACAAACATCAATGGAACAAGCAACAAATTCCATCAAAGAAGAATCGAAAAGCAAAAAGAAACGCCGCAAGAAGTCCCAGATGAAAAAGAAAAATGCTCAACGCAAATCTTCATCGAGCAGTTCGGTAGGCAGTAATACACCACTCGATGGTGTAGCCGCAAACGATGACAATAAACAAGGTGAAGAGGCCGAGAACAGTTCAATATCGATGTCAAATAATACCACCAATTCATCGAACGATGAAGCTTCCCCGAAATCAGGTGAACAACTTTCGGCCGGTTTGGTTACCGCCATGGGCGGTGATGAAAGTCCCATATCGGAGACTTGCCAAACATCGCCAGTTACACCAAGCACAGCTCGCATACCCGATTTGGATATACATTTCTTTTCGGATACTGAAGTTACCTCGTCTGGTGGCAATGGCCCTTTGGGCGCAGGTCGTGGTGCTGGTCGCCCCTCCACACCCATACAAAGTGACAGTGAATTGGAAATTTCAATGCGTGAAAAGGATACTGATACAGATTTAATAAGTAGTTCGGCTTCTTGGAAGTGGGGTGAATTGCCAACACCTGAACATAAGGATAATCCAGCCGATAATCAGGCAGCACAAGCTAAACGTAATTCTATGCTTAGCAACATGTTTAATTTCATGAAGAACAACAATAAGTTACGTAAACAGGCCAATGATGGTGGCATGTATTTGTCTGATCTTGACACAGAGACCATGGATCCCGAAATGGTAGCCATGTACTTTCCCACAGCCTCAAAAGAAAATTCTCCTGCTGTAGGCACAACAAACAATAACAATGAAGATGATCGTGAAAGCGGTAATGGCACTTCATTGCCACACTCGCCCAGTTCGTTGGAGGGACAAAAGAGTTTGGATTCGGATTATGAAGACGGTAAACCTCAGGATGGAAAGTAAGTCAAAAGCCTAAAAGTTATTTATTTCTGTTTGTACATAAAATCTTAATATTTTATTCATTAGATACTTAGATTTTGTGGCCATGTCTTTGTGTGGCTTACAAGAAAAAGGCGATCCATCTGATGAAGAATTTGAACGTCATGCTATTAAATACAAAGATGTAAGTATTGTTGCTTTTGTTTGCTTAAGTTACATTCATTTTGTTTGCTATTAACTTGCTGATGGCATGCTATATTATTTAATAGCAAAATTTTTCACTTGAAACATATTTTGTTGCTCTAAATACACCGCTTTTGCTGCATACGCTCTACACAAAATTTATGCTTTATTTGCTTATTGTTTTATAATTTTGCTTTTGCTTTTGCTTAAACAAACTGTGATGCTTGAAGCTTTATAAGTTTTTAAATTTCATTTTCATTTAATAACTACACTCCCTTCAAATATTATTTTAAAAATTACAGTATGTGGAGCACTTTCCGCACTTAAATTCACAACTTATTTAGAAGTATGATTTGTGATTAAAAATTTTATTTAATTTAACGAGCACCGCGTATTCTTGTATAGGATTTCTTAAAATAAAAACAAAGTAAAAAAAGACTTCTTAAGAATATTTTTTAAAACTTGTCTTAAACATAGCTTTCAAGTATTTAAACATTACACAACACGTATACAAATAATTAATAAAGAATTTAACTTGAAATTACACTAAACATTCGACTTCTACCACTACTACTACTACTATAATCATCATGTTATTGTACAATGTCCTATAGGTCTGTGAAAATCCCAGTATCTTCTCATCGCCTAATTTAGTTGTACGCCTAAATGGTAAATACTACAGCTGGGCGGCTGCATGTCCAATTGTCATGACCATAATAACATTCCAGAAGCCTTTAACTAATGTAAGTCTGTTATGTTTTTGTCTTGATGTGATACTCGTTACTGGTAATCACAATACAACACAATCATGCATTAAAACTTTCTATTCATTATAAATTAACGACTAACTTAACTAATGCTGTCTCTGTATTATTATAACTTTCAATGATACAATATAATTTTAATCATTCCAACAAAAGGATGCCATTGATCAGCTAATGGTGAATTCTAAACAAGATGCTGTAGCTGCAGCTGAAGCTGATGCTGATGCTGAAAACAAGGCTGAAGCGGAAGTTGATGACAGTGGTACGCCCACCGGTACCCAAAATCAAGCCAAACGTTCTTGGTGGTATTGGAGACGTTCACAGAATGTCAATAGTAGTACCGCAAGTACTGTAACAAACAATGCCTCAAAGCCCAATAAATTAGATGACAAACAGGACGATAAAGGTAAATTATTTTGAATTATTAATAAAAATAATATTTGAACATATTTGAATATGCGTTTAGAAAATGATCAAACTGCTGTGGCAACACAAACAACACGTCCCAATTCACCAGATGTAAGTGATGATCATACATTGAGTAAAACCGATTCCACTATGAATGCTGAAAACACTTCAGCCATTATGGATAATATGGAAGACTTGTCACAAGCCTCCTCCAAAAGTGAATCGACCGAAAACAAAAATAAAATGGAACGTTATAAGAAATCTTTACGTTTAAGTTCAGAGTCAATTGTAAGTATACTTTCCTTTTATTTCTTTATTTTCATTTAACACTTAATTTTGTTTTCTCTTTTTGATGTTGAAAACAGAAAAAACTCAATCTGAAAGAGGGCATGAATGAAATCGAATTCAGTGTGACCACTGCTTATCAGGGCACTACACGCTGTAAATGCTATTTATTCCGCTGGAAACACAATGACAAAGTTGTTATATCCGATATTGATGGCACCATCACAAAATCTGATGTTTTAGGACATATTTTACCCATGGTCGGCAAAGACTGGGCCCAATTGGGTGTGGCTCAACTATTCTCGAAAATTGAACAAAATGGCTATAAACTATTGTATTTATCAGCACGTGCCATTGGTCAATCACGTGCCACACGTGAATATTTACGTTCAATACGTCAAGGTGATGTCAAATTACCCGATGGTCCACTATTATTAAATCCAACATCATTGATATCGGCATTCCATCGTGAAGTGATTGAACGCAAACCTGAACAATTTAAGATAGCCTGTTTGTCCGATATCAGAGACTTGTTCCCGAATAAAGATCCCTTCTATGCCGGCTATGGTAATCGTATAAATGTAAGTAAATCCTGTAAATAATTGAGTGATTAGTAGGTGGTTCATAGAGACAATTTGCCGCTTCAATTTAAAAGACCTAAAGTATGATTGGAAGGGAAATTAATAAAGTTTTAATTTATACATGCTTCTGACTCTACAAACCACATAGAGATATAGAGACAGAATATGCATGCAAATAGAGAGTGTCTTGAAAAGAAATCCAGTATTTTATGATTTTACTAAGTTGTACCACGCGTTGTATAATTGCAATTCAAATACACTTGGGAAAATCGATTGTGTAAATTAATTGTCGCGTGGTTTTTTTGTGACAGACTTATTGAAATTACCTTTGAAATGGCAACAAGATATTGTACCAAACAAAAAACATTTCAACTGAATAGTACCATTCTAACTGTGCTATATTAAGACTTCAATATCATAAAAGAAATTTAAATGATTTATTTTTACTACACCTTGTTATTAAAATTTATACAAAACGCACGTAATCGAAATTAATTTTTTTATTTTGAATTTCAGGATGTTTGGGCTTATCGTGCAGTTGGTATTCCCATTAAACGTATATTCACTATAAATACCAAAGGAGAATTAAAACATGAACTCACACAAACATTCCAATCTTCGTAAGTAGAAATTTATTTTATTATAATCTTTGTTTTATATCGTAATAATCCCGTGTAAGCAAATGGCTAAAGCTATTTCCATTTTCATATTATAATACAATATTATTTAAAACATAAAAAAATATAAATGTTAACTGTCACTTTCTTTGGCTAATTTACACTGACATGACACACTTAATTAATCTGTAAAAAAGCTTAAAGGTGGTTGTGAAAAAAGTAATTATACAACAATGTTAAAGGTCACTGTACACATATTTACACTTTATATAGTTAGTATTCATTATTCTTTATTAATAACATATTTAATGGTGTAATAGTCTTGTCATGAAACTATGTTTACAATTCTGCAATTTATTTTCTCATAGCATTTCATATTTATATTCTCCCATACGATAATTATTAATTGGCAAAAGAAAACGTAATCTATATTAAAAAAAAATAATAATAATAATAATGCATATATATATACATACATATATAAAATTAAATACTTTTAACTACAAATAACTATAAATTAAAACATATCAGTTAATGTAATGAGTTCATAAAATCAAATCGATAATTTTAAAACACACAAAAATGCATACATATCTAGTTGTTAAGCTCTCTCTCGTTTTCCCTATAAATCATCAAAGACCACGAATTATTGTATAAATAAATTAAAGCTGTGGTTGAGATACAATATTTACAAAATATAAGGAATACTTGAAGCGAAACAAACCAAATATATAAATAAATGAAGAGGAAGTGTATGAAATTCTCGAAAAAGTTCGATTGGTTTCAAAAAATATTTAATATCTCTTGTAACATTAATTGCCTCAGATAACACTATAGCTAGTTTAAAAGAAAACATTATTAAAATCATATTATTTTATGAGAAGTTATCCAAGTGTGATGATTGGAAACATAACCGTCATATGGTTTGTTTGTTTTTCGGGTTGCTTTAATTCGGGTTGCTTTAATGTTAAACATGCAATTCGCTCTGGTCGACCGATCTCTAACAAGTCAATGTAAGCAGTATAGAATTTGCTAGGAAACTATGTATTCATTAGCAAACATTTATTAATGATTTGCAGAAATAATATTTGCTTCCACATGAATAAACAATAAAAATATTAATGGACCGCATTTCCATTTGTGTTAGGCTGCTAAAAGGAAACGCAAACGAACTATTCCTGTAGCGAATGGCTACAGGCTATGACAAATGGATCACATGCGACAATAATGTACAAAAATAAATCATGGTTGTAGCAGAGAAAACCTCTTTCAAACGACAACAAAGCCAGTTCATACACCAAGAAACGTAGTGGTGCTATGTGTCTAATTGGATTCTAAAAGAATTATAGGTTTTTAATAGCCAAGATGCAAGCGTTTCAATTAAAACTTCCAGAATTCGATAACCCGGCGGAAACTGAGACACTTTGGCTGTGGGGTTTATATTTACCCGCCATATAGCCCAAAGTACTTACACTTTCAACGTATTGTTTATTTTGATTTCTGTAAAACCTTAATGGTCTGCGATTCAAATACCGTAGAGAGTTACGAAACGTATTTGTCAGTACAGGGACTGCGTTCACCTGTGGCGTCACAACGGGCCGCTATGCGTGCTGAAGTGAGCTTTTGGTATCGAAGCTACCACTCCAACCTACCTACCTACCTACCTACAAAACCCAGATAAGATACCCAGAAATTCTAAAAAAATGGAATTACATCGATCAATACGACTCAACTTTCTCGAGAACGCAACCCTAGCTCTCAAATCTTTAAAATTTTTGTTGGTACTGTTTAAAAAGTATTTAAATATTGTGCAAGTTTTTAATTCAATTATTCAAAATTGTTTGTACCCAATGAGAATACCTAGTTCCATTGTTGTAAATAACGATTCAAGTCGAGGAATTTTTTTTAATTTTGCTTTCAATAATTTCCTTGTATTGTATGATTCAACTGCAGCTTAAAGATGTTTGTATTGAAGTTTTCATACATAAATGTTATGTTATGTTTTTGTTTTTTGGAGAACAAATTATTTTATTTTTCAAAATTCTCTTGTCTTTGACATTATCATCATTACAACAACGATGACACCAACAGCGGATATATCAATCAATCATTAGAAGTCGATGAATATTTTCCACCATTGGATATAGATGACTACGATTATAAAACGGATATTTTCAATGATGACGAAGAGGAGGAAGAATTAAAGTTTAGCGATACGGAAAGTGATGAGGATGAAATCTTCAGTGATGAATACGTAGACGATCAAGATGATGGCATAGTTGTTGATGTATCGGAATCCATAAGTCTTAGTGGCTCTATAATTTCGCAAACACCCATAGCAATAAATGAAACTGCTGATCAAAGTATTAAAACCAATGGCAACATTACAGCAGCTGGAGACCGGCCGTCGTCTGTTGTCGCTGTCAATAGTTAAAGTAAAACACGATAACAATTTGGCAAAGGCAAAGGAAAACAAAAACGAGCAAATTATGAACAAATAGGAATTATATTTACAAAGACGATGACGATTATATCTTTTCGATGACAACTAAAATGTGATATTTATTACCTGGTTATTGTATGCAATTGAATTGCTTTTAACTATACATTACATATGTATACATATGTATGTATGTATGTAGTTTAATAAGTGAAAATAATATTTTTTTTTTTAATTATTTTACGATATTTGTTATCAAAGGTTACGACTGTTTGTGTAGCATACATTAGTAATATCAACTAAAATTATTCTTTTAATTTATTTATAAGTGAAAAAAGTATTGTTATTTTAATTTTTAAGAAAATGTTTAACAATATTACTCTTTATACACATATTGTTTTAAGTATATTAATTAAGTACGTGTTATTATTGTTTATTAAATTTAACGAAAAAGCGTTACATTTAGTACCTTTAGAATATATTTTTACGTTAATGTTTTTAATTAAGTGTGACTGTACAATAAAAATTAATTTAATAACAAAAAAACAAAAATTTGATGTGCCTTAGGCAGCCTTAAGCGGAAAAAGTGAAATTATGAAATTTATTGTGATGAAATTTAACAGACAAAAAAATATGTGTGTATATGTACATATATACATACGTATATTGTATACATAAAATATTTAAATATTGTATTTTGTAATCTAATGTGATGATTTATTTTGTAAAGAAAGAAAACAAAACAAAAACATTTTTATTTTATTTTTAAATTTGGCAAATAAATTTATTTAAATTGTGTTTATGTTGTTGTTGGTTTCATTTGGTAGACTTAAGAAAGCAAAATGTACGTACATATATATGTGTGTGTGGAAGGAATAGTTGCCTATATATAAATAATATAGATTACGTTTTTATGCCAATTTTTTTCTTTTTTTTCTATATTTTAATTAAAAAACAAGCATACTTTAAAATATTTTTTTATAACACTTAAAGCATGCTTTGGAAATATTGCCATAAACTTTTGTTAAAATGCCAACGTTTTATATATAAATACAATATTTTTTATTTACCTAAAAGCACGCTATGAAAATTGAATAGTTTATGTTTGACAGCCTAAAAGTATGTTTCATTTTTCTACCAAATATGTATATATTTGTTCAAAATTACTGTTTTTGCAGCAAAATTTATTAAAAATTTATACATTTTTTACCCTTATTTTGTTAAAAATTCGCTGGAATTAAAGTTCTCGATTTAATTTTTTATAATGACAGTTTTTGCTGCATACTTTTAGGCTTCACAAGAAAAACATTCAGAGCTGTATAATATTACGCTCAAAATATATAGTATATCCGTTAGTTTAATTCGACTAACACATGTCCCTTTTTTAAAATTTTACAGGAGACACAAAAAACATTGTAGTTTTTTCAGTTTTTAAAATTTGTAAACTTTTTAAACGCAATTATTTTTACAAAATAGCTCTCTTTAAATGACTTAAATCAAAAATCCATATCCACAAAATCTTGGGAGGGAAATTTGCTTTGTAAACTTATTCGTTTTATTGTGAACTTAGCACATTTTCCTACAATCAGTTTTAATTTTAAAAATAGTTTGATTTAATTTTCTATATAAATTTTATTAAAAAAAAACGGAACTTTTTAAACTAGCTCAGTTCATTTCTATTAAAAAGATAAAAAAAATTATGGACCTGAAGTTTCGTACGGTAATAACATAGGCTGCTTACTTCCGATTTTTTGGCCATTAATACAGACTGAAGGTCTACAGTGTAGACTTCACTGTCTTTGATCTTTTCGCACCTAGCTTCTGCTTTCCTTTCTTGGTGAAGGTTATTTATAAGTTTCTTGAGATAAATTTCCTGCTGAAAAACGTACGCATAATTCGCATTGGTCTTTTTTCGGAGAAAATAGAGAAAGATTTTTTGCTTCAAATGTGTTATAGAAAAATGTAAGGCAAAGCGATTTTGTGTTTTTTCCAACACACCAGTCGTTAACATAAAAGTGGTACAATTGCAATTTGGAACGCCATTCTGTTTGTAGATATTTTTTTGTAGTGACAGCACGACAGTAGTGCGACGATGGGTTTTCTAAGCAAAGTCTCTTTACGAGTTCTCGTATGAAATTCGAAAGAATCGTCCGTATTAAATCCATACGGAACTAGTCCCACAACACCGTCGTCTGCTTCAATTCCATAGTTTTGGAAAGAATCCATACCAATTTCTTAAAAATGCATACTAAAATTATTGTGAATTACATTAATTATTTATTAATTACAATACAATTACAAATTATATTTTAATTATATACGAGCTGAGTTACTTTGACCATATGCTCGGTGTAGTGTCACAGACCAAAATCTCTGCTGGGAATCGAACCCACGTCCCTCACGCTAATAGTCTAGCACACTACCCACCAGACTACCAGGGCACCCTGTAAATTACATTATATTTTATTATTTTTAAATGAAAACTGAAATCTAAATATTTACCTTTTTAAAAAGACGCTAAGTATTTATGTTTTCTTCTTAGATCTCCACTTTTCACGGCTTTAGAGAAAATATAACAGAAAATACCAAATTCAATTGAACAAATTAATATTCGTGGAGTTTAGCACATGCTTGTAATATTTTTTTATAGTTTTGTGGACTTAGCGTTTTTTAACCACAAAATTAAAACAACTTTAAACTACATAATGACACTTTTTGTTGTCGTAAAATATGTATTTTGTATACTGTTACCGTTTTGCATTAAAATTTCAATTTTAGAAAAAAGTGGACTTAGCGTCTGCGAATTATCGTTAGTATAATGTAATATTACGCTAGTACTCGGTAAATTTATTAATTGTATACAGTGGCTCCCAGCTTATTTCAACCAACATCTCTGGAAAAAATTAAACTCGTATAATTTCGAAACGAAACAAGATATCAGGAAAAAATTGAATAATAAAAAGAAACAGTTTCAAAATTTCTCAAATTTACAAACTAAGCTTAGAAAATAAAAACCAAACATTTATTCACTGCTTTTTTCAACCACTTGTTGCTATAAACAAACAACTGATAAATTAAAAAAAATTTTTTAATTTGAAAATTTATTATGACCTCCTCATTTACAGTTTTCAGCCTTTTTTTTTAATGGATTCCATTTCTTTTAACTTTCTAGTGGATTAGAGAGTTTATTTTTGCCCATCCGCTTTCATTTCCAATCCATTTGAGATTGAAAAAACTTCTTTTTTTAATTTTTGTTTACATTTTTTTAATATTTTGCTTCTTTTAAAAATTATATGAGTTTATTTTTTGTAATTTGTAGCTTGAAATAAGCTAAGAGCCACTGTATGTACATATGTAACTATTAAGTTAGAATGATTGAAACAATTCTTTGATATATCGGGTCTTTCATTTAAATAAAATAAAATATGTATGAGATATCGACGAAATTTTTCATTCGTTTGAAAGACCTTTTGATGTTATTATATGTGAAATATAACATCGTTTAAATGTCCACCACGACTCCTCTGGGTTGAACACATCTGAAATGTCCAATTCTGCATAGCTCTAGCAAAATTTGAACGATAGCATATGGATTATATTGGATTTTAGAACTGCCATAGTTTGTGTCTTATGTGGTTATGCTACTTAAGGAAACTGTACAAGTAAATGTCTAACAGGGACAAATTGTACCATTTCGGTGGACATACCCTCAAATCGCTAATGCAGAATATATAATGAGATCAGAGCTGTGTGGCACGTATTGACGTCTTGTTGAAACCACCCAGATCATGCAATTTAGGCCAAAAGAAATAATGAGCTTGCCAGCGTTGTTCTCTAAGGAATATGGACCGAATATGCTGCCAGCCTAAAATCAACAGCAAACAGTGACTATTAGGATATGCACTGGATGCTCACAGATCTCATGTCTCAAATTCGATAATTTCGTTTGTTCACGTACTCATTCTGACTGACTCTGACTGGTGATGGTGATTTATTTGTCTATGAAAATTAGGGTTAAGAATACCCAATTAAAAAAAAACTGGTATTTCCACGTTACAGACTGAGTAAATGACAACTAACTAAGCTTGTAGAATCATTAGGCGTAACTTAAGCAGCATTTTCAAAGCGTTTCAAAACGGCAGGGAAATTGGAAACCACATGATCTGAAGCCTGAAGTCGAGAGTCGTTAAAAGACGATTTTGTATGCTTGAGAAATGCTGTTTCATCGTTTTAAAAATAAATTATTTTTACATCGAATTATCACTGACGACGAAAACTGCTTTTATATCGACAACTTCACGCGCAGGAAGAAATCATGTGTGAAGCTCGGACAAGAAGCAAAACCTTTGTTCAAGCAGCATATCCATTGATATGAAAAGAGTGTGATCCATTATGAGCTGCGATGAACTATACAGACAACAATTAATTCCTTTGAAGCGAGCATGTGTCAAAAAATACCCTGAATATACAACCAGTCGCCATAGTCTAGTAGGTAGTGTGTTGGCTTTTTAGACGTAAGGCCGAGGTTCAAACCCCTGGTCAGTTGGTCAAAACGAAATATGAAAAAATATTTCTTCGGTGACTTCCTCTCAGCAGATTTCTAGCAAAAACTCTGAGAGTAAATAAAATTGCCATGAAAAGTTTCTCAAAAATCTGTCGTTCGGCATCGACTTTAAACTGTAGGTCCCGCCACTCATGTATAAAATTAACACACACAACATAAGTGGTGTAAGAAGCTAGGCCGTAATCCTGACTCAAGGGTTGTAATGGCCAATTATGTATATATGTATGTATGAACATACAACCAGACCTGAGGACGTAATTTTCTATCACGACAACGCTTGGCCACATATTAAGGAAAAAATGGATGGGAAGTTTTACAGTAAGCGACGTGTTCCTTCTGACTACCATTTGTTTCGATCGATACAGAACACTCTCGCTAGAATATGTTTCACTTCTAAGCAGAATATCAAAAATTGGTTCGATTCATTCTTTTCCGGTCGGTTTTTTGTTTTGGCGGAATTAATAAATTGTTGGGGAAATACTTTGAATACTTGTTCTTTCAATTATCTTAATAAAGCATTTGAACTTTTGAATGACACCATTTCCATTAAATCTAGGAAAATAAAATTACCATGACAAAGTTTTTCAAAAGTCGGGGTCGAATTTAAACTATAGGTCCCGCCACTCATGTATAAAATTAACACACACAACATAAGTGGTGTGAGAAGTTAGGACGTAATCCTGATTGAAGGGTTGTAATGACCAATTATGTATTAAGTATGTATGTAAAGCTGGGAATAACAACAGATCAATAATAATGATCTGTTTTTAGTTTTACTACCAATAACACAGCCCTGCAAATTTGGACTTTTTTTGTGCAAATAAGATGGCTCCAGGTGTTTCCCAAAGCATTTGCGCTCTGAACACAAATTTGGGTTCAAAAACTTTCCATCACGGCAGGTTTTCTAGAAAAAGGGTTCGAGGTTTATAAAAATTAATCAGATTTACTTAACCCCGCCATATTGGATCCGCCATTTTGAATTTTTTGAATCTGAATGAAGATCTGTAATCAGCAACCCCAAAAACCTCTGAGTAACAATTTGCAAGTAAATCTGATTAATTTTTAAGGACCTCCGTAATGTGTTTCTTTTTCTCTTGCCTTCGGAAACACCCGGAGCCATCTTATTTGCAAAACCCATGCAGGGCTGTGTAATAAATGTATTAATTTTTGTTCAATTTAAATCCAAGAACAATTGTGTTATTATTTATAATATTTTTAAACTTTTCATGCCAAATTTATTTATTGTTGTCAAATCTTAAAATTT
Organism: Sarcophaga subvicina; assembly: GCA_936449025.2. NCBI lineage: Eukaryota > Metazoa > Arthropoda > Insecta > Diptera > Sarcophagidae > Sarcophaga > Sarcophaga subvicina. The sequence goes on from OW388084.2 coordinate 32,209,608, forward strand.
TTCATTTCATTTTTCATTGCATTTTTTTACAGATACTGTAGTATGACTTACATAGTCGATCAACTCTTTCCACCCATTAAACCAGACGAAGTGGCAGCTGTAGAATTTTCACATTTTAATTATTGGCGTGATCCCATACCAGAGATCGATTTAAATTTATTCGATAACTGCAATACTACAAACGGTACGACAACCATACTAAATATCAGTGGTAACAGTATAAATGGTAATAGCAACGCTTCTGATCATCACAACAATTCAACACTAAATGGATCACACACGAAAACATTAACGACCATTCCAGAAAATTAAAAAACTCAAAAACTTCTCATAGCAATAAACTTTTTGACCTTAAAAGGAAGGAAATAAAACAAAAATCACATTTCATTGAAGCATTTTTCTCGTGGTATTTATTTTTATACATACATACATACATAATTTCTTTTAAGTTGATTATTGTCTTTTTTATTACCATTTTTATTATTATTCTTATTACTATAGAACATTATTATTTTAGAATTTATAACTAATTTCATTACTTCATAGTTGATACATACATATTTAAAAAATAACATACACACACAACAAATCATGTGATGAAGAAACATACTAATTTAATTTAATATAGAATGTTTCGATTTTTTTTTATTTTTAATTTATTTAAAATTCTAAATTAACTTTTCAACGGAAAAAAAAAATTTAATTGAACGAATTTTTTGCTTTACAATATCTGTGTCTTTAATGTACATCATTTTGAATAGTTGTTGTTTTTTTTTTCTTATTATTTTTATATTTAAATTTATTGTTTTAATTTAATTTTAGTTACAAATTTAAAAATTTCAAAGTGATTAAATAAGAAAACCAAAAACATTTTTAATATACATACTACTCGTACACATACAATTATAACTTAAATGAATACATATTAAAATGAGTTCCAAAAAAATATTACAATAAGAACGAACCTCCTAATTGTAATTGTATTATTTATTTAATCATAATGACAAACAATAAATACACTACTTGGATTTTAATTATAAAATTCCGAAATTAAATGATAAACAAAAACATTGCAAATTTAGAAAACTGTAGGCAAAAATTTGTTTGTCTTTAATGAAAACTAATATTTAAAATCGTATGAATAAAACATTACAAACAACACATACAAAAATAAATTAGATTTAACACAAACAAAAAAAAAAGAAATTAAATTAAAAAGTAAATATGAAAGTAAAATCTTTAGCAATTATAAAAAAAATTTTGAATTTTGTTTTTAAAAGAATTACCTACGCTGCTATATAAGTAAAAGTCATGTATGCCACGGTGAATATTTATTTTTAAAGAAAACATTTTTGAAATCATTTATAAATTGCAATTTAAACTATTTATTTAAAATCTATTTCCTCTATTTTTAAGTATATGAATTGTTTCAATTGAACAAAAAAAAATATTGAAAAAAATGTTTAAAAAAAAACTTAAAATTTTGTATAAAAACAGTCTTCTTAACAGTCTTGATTAAGCTAGGCCCTAAGGCATCGATTTTTTGACATTTTTTCTTGGAGTAATTAATTCCATAACATTATTTTAGCCTTAGTCTTCTGTGCAGCTGAATACAAGCGGTTATTAAACGAAACAGAAGAAAGCTGGAAAAGGAAGGGAAACGATAGATATAACTGGCTTGCACCGGATTCCCTAAGACGTTGTACAAAGGGGCTTTTATTATCTGTCATGTGCACAGACTACGTTAACCATACTCCATATTTAATTTCACTACAGGATTACACTTCTTTTGCATCATTCAAAATAAAATCAAGCTCTACGTTGCGTTTATGTTCCGTTTCTGTTTTGCATATTTAAAAACATGGCACCACTTACTTGCATATGTTTTTCATATTCACGACAGAAACAGTTGATTCAGATCGTAACAAAGCGTAAAAACTAATTCCCACTTGATTCCGTTTAACAGAATTGTTTAAAATATTTTAAAGAAAGAAAAGCATTGGTACGTTCGTAAATGCAGGAGTTGTGCAACATTGCAGCATAATAAAAATCAAATGTTCAAAAATGCAATATTTGGCAGCACTGAATTGCAGACAAATGGCAATGCTGTCGCAAATTTTTGCAAATGTAGCAACAGTTTGATTTCAGTTGCAATAGTTCGCGGTAAACCATTTCTTCGACAACATTTTAGTTTCGTGAAATAAAAACTATTAAACAAAAGAAAATTTTGCTTTATTTGCAGAAAAATGGAAAAGTAATAAAATTTAACCGATCAATAAATAAAATTTAACCGATGGCTGCAGAATACATCATCTTGATATCGGTTTATTACTTCAAAGTAACTTTTTATTTTAGGAATATGCCTCCTTTTGAGTTTTAATTGATTTTTAATAACCAGAAGTCTTTTAATTTTTTTCCTTATTCTTTTTTTATTATAATTTAATAGAAAGCTGTTAGGTCCACCGTCTAAATTTTCAATATTTGTTACTGTTAATTTTGAGAACTTTTTTTTAAGTTTTGCAGAACGTTCTAAAAAGCAAATTCTGTTTATTTATTGTGCAGTAGCAAGCATCTGCAACAGCTGATCGCGCATTAGCAACAAAACTTGGTACAACTGCCGCAATAGTGCACAAATTTGCTGAATTTACGAACGCACCCCATTTCATTTGATCAACAAACATAGCCAGGGTATGGTAATTTCATTTTCCTAAGTGTCAATATTTTAAAAGAGAAAAAAAGCATTTAATTTATTTAATAAATCTAGCCAAAGTACATTAATTTTATTTTTCTAAGTTGCCATCTTATGCAAACAAATGCTTTTTATGGAGAGAAAAAGTATTCGAGTACAGACATCAACCCATCTTGTTTTCATAAAGATGTTAAAGTATATTTTCAGGCTATATCTCAAAATTACATTGTAACGAGTCATCCTGTTGACAAAATTAATATTGAAAATATCAAAGCATACTTTAGGGGCTGAAACGTTCGATTTAGCAAAATTTATTTCCGCCCATAAATGCCACGCCTACTAAGAAATTTACTGAATTGTTATATATAATGCCTTATATTTAATAATAATAATAAGGTTGTGGTGAAAATAATGGATGGATGATGATAGTGATGATAGAAAGAATAATGTCTGCCTATTTCATTATTTATTAATTAATTATTACATTGTATTCATTTAACGTAATTATTTTAACAAAAAGGATTAAAATGTTTTTTTTTTTGTTTTAATATTAAAAGTAAAAGCCCCTTTTTTATTTAGTTTTCATTTTATTTATACTAAATAAAGCCAACATAATTTCTGAAGGTTTTATTTTTATTATATTTCATATAAAATAATAATTAATATGCAAGAAATTTAAGCTTACTTATCCAGCCTTAGTTTAAGGCCATAACTAAAAATAAATAAAAATTTATAATATTCAATAAAAACAAAATTAAAATGTTTGTTTAATTTATTTGGAAACTCGTTAGAAAATAAAGACGTAGTCGACCATTGTCTGACGTAATATATTAATTAATTACTGGCATATACCGCTACTGCGTCATGCGTCGTGGCCACTTTAGCGGGGAGTTTCAAATTTGACACACTTCTCAAGCATTTCAGCTGGCAAAGCAGCAATAGCAGTTGTAATGTTATCATTCAGGGGAACTATACCGGTCGTCTTTACTTTACCAGCTATTACATCAGCAATAGCAGTCTCTCCTTAACTCGAAAGACAAAAATAGTCTAGTGAAGTCAAATCGTATGCTTTTGGCTTCCAATGAAGAACACCATGACACGAACGATATAATGCCTTATATTTCAGGCGTTATTTAATATTTTGGGGCGAATTTATTTATTGTTGGAAAGCTGATGTTTTTTCCAGTCGCATGGTGAAAACTGATTGTCATTATCTCTTATAGTTTCCGAGATATTTGCAAAAATGTAAAATTGTTTTACGATTGTACATGTGCGTGTGTGTGTGTGTATGTCGAAAAATATTTTCAAATTTTCGTTCAAAAATTTTTTGCCAATACCAGGCCAACAGAACTCAGCAGGAAGTGTTTTTTGTTAAACAATTTTACAATTTTGCTTATAACTCGGAAACTATAAGAGATAATGACATTGAGTTTTCGCTATACGATAGAGAAAAACATCAGCTATTTAGCAAAATTTATTTCCGCCCATAAATGCCACGCCTACTAAGGAATATACTGTATTTTTATATATAAAGCCTTATATTTCAGGCGTTATTTAATATTTTGGGGCGAATTTATTTATTGTTGGAAAGCTGATGTTTTTTCCAGTCGCATGGTGAAAACTGATTGTCATTATCTCTTATAGTTTCCGAGATATTTGCAAAAATGTAAAATTGTTTTACGATTGTACATGTGCGTGTGTGTGTGTGTATGTCGAAAAATATTTTCAAATTTTCGTTCAAAAATTTTTTGCCAATACCAGGCCAACAGAACTCAGCAGGAAGTGTTTTTTGTTAAACAATTTTACAATTTTGCTTATAACTCGGAAACTATAAGAGATAATGACATTGAGTATTCGCTATACGATAGAGAAAAACATCAGCTATTTAGCAAAATTTATTTCCGCCCATAAATGCCACGCCTACTAAGGAATATACTGTATTTTTATATATAATGCCTTATATTTCAGGCGTTATTTAATATTTGGGGGCGAATTTATTTATTGTTGGAAAGCTGATGTTTTTTCCAGTCGCATGGTGAAAACTGATTGTCATTATCTCTTATAGTGTCCGAGATATTTGCAAAAATGTAAAATTGTTTTACGATTGTACATGTGCGTGTGTGTGTGTGTATGTCGAAAAATATTTTCAAATTTTGCTTATAACTCGGAAACTATAAGAGATAATGACATTGAGTTTTCGCTATACGATAGAGAAAAACATCAGCTATTTAGCAAAATTTATTTCCGCCCATAAATGCCACGCCTACTAAGGAATATACTGTATTTTTATATATAAAGCCTTATATTTCAGGCGTTATTTAATATTTGGGGGCGAATTTATTTATTGTTGGAAAGCTGATGTTTTTTCCAGTCGCATGGTGAAAACTGATTGTCATTATCTCTTATAGTTTCCGAGATATTTGCAAAAATGTAAAATTGTTTTACGATTGTACATGTGCGTGTGTGTGTGTGTATGTCGAAAAATATTTTCAAATTTTCGTTCAAAAATTTTTTGCCAATACCAGGCCAACAGAACTCAGCAGGAAGTGTTTTTTGTTAAACAATTTTACAATTTTGCTTATAACTCGGAAACTATAAGAGATAATGACATTGAGTATTCGCTATACGATAGAGAAAAACATCAGCTATTTAGCAAAATTTATTTCCGCCCATAAATGCCACGCCTACTAAGGAATATACTGTATTTTTATATATAATGCCTTATATTTCAGGCGTTATTTAATATTTGGGGGCGAATTTATTTATTGTTGGAAAGCTGATGTTTTTTCCAGTCGCATGGTGAAAACTGATTGTCATTATCTCTTATAGTGTCCGAGATATTTGCAAAAATGTAAAATTGTTTTACGATTGTACATGTGCGTGTGTGTGTGTGTATGTCGAAAAATATTTTCAAATTTTGCTTATAACTCGGAAACTATAAGAGATAATGACATTGAGTTTTCGCTATACGATAGAGAAAAACATCAGCTATTTAGCAAAATTTATTTCCGCCCATAAATGCCACGCCTACTAAGGAATATACTGTATTTTTATATATAAAGCCTTATATTTCAGGCGTTATTTAATATTTGGGGGCGAATTTATTTATTGTTGGAAAGCTGATGTTTTTTCCAGCCGCATGGTGAAAACTGATTGTCATTATCTCTTATAGTGTCCGAGATATTTGCAAAAATGTAAAATTGTTTTACGATTGTACATGTGCGTGTGTGTGTGTGTATGTCGAAAAATATTTTCAAATTTTCGTTCAAAAATTTTTTGCCAATACCAGGCCAACAGAACTCAGCAGGAGGTGTTTTTTGTTAAACAATTTTACAATTTTGCTTATAACTCGGAACCTATAAGAGATAATGACATTGAGTTTTCGCTATACGATAGAGAAAAACATCAGCTATTTAGCAAAATTTATTTCCGCCCATAAATGCCACGCCTACTAAGGAATATACTGTATTTTTATATATAAAGCCTTATATTTCAGGCGTTATTTAATATTTTGGGGCGAATTTATTTATTGTTGGAAAGCTGATGTTTTTTCCAGTCGCATGGTGAAAACTGATTGTCATTATCTCTTATAGTGTCCGAGATATTTGCAAAAATGTAAAATTGTTTTACGATTGTACATGTGCGTGTGTGTGTGTGTATGTCGAAAAATATTTTCAAATTTTGCTTATAACTCGGAAACTATAAGAGATAATGACATTGAGTTTTCGCTATACGATAGAAAAAAACATCAGCTATTTAGCAAAATTTATTTCCGCCCATAAATGCCACGCCTACTAAGGAATATACTGTAATTTTATATATAATGCCTTATATTTCAGGGGGTATTTAATATTTGGGGGCGAATTTATTTATTGTTGGAAAGCTGATGTTTTTTCCAGTCGCATGGTGAAAACTGATTGTCATTATCTCTTATAGTTTCCGAGATATTTGCAAAAATGTAAAATTGTTTTACGATTGTACATGTGCGTGTGTGTGTGTGTATGTCGAAAAATATTTTCAAATTTTCCTTCAAAAATTTTTTGCCAATACCAGGCCAACAGAACTCAGCAGGAAGTGTTTTTTGTTAAACAATTTTACAATTTTGCTTATAACCCGGAAACTATAAGAGATAATGACATTGAGTTTTTGCTATACGATAGAAAAAAACATCAGCTATTTAGCAAAATTTATTTCCGCCCATAAATGCCACGCCTACTAAGGAATATACTGTATTTTTATATATAATGCCTTATATTTCAGGGGGTATTTAATATTTGGGGGCGAATGTATTTATTGTTGGAAAGCTGATGTTTTTTCCAGTCGCATGGTGAAAACTGATTGTCATTATCTCTTATAGTTTCCGAGATATTGGCAAAAATGTAAAATTGTTTTACGATTGTACATGTGCGTGTGTGTGTGTGTATGTCGAAAAATATTTTAAAATTTTCCTTCAAAAATTTTTTGCCAATACCAGGCCAACAGAACTCAGCAGGAAGTGTTTTTTGTTAAACAATTTTACAATTTTGCTTATAACCCGGAAACTATAAGAGATAATGACATTGAGTTTTTGCTATACGATAGAAAAAAACATCAGCTATTTAGCAAAATTTATTTCCGCCCATAAATGCCACGCCTACTAAGGAATATACTGTATTTTTATATATAAAGCCTTATATTTCAGGCGTTATTTAATATTTGGGGGCGAATTTATTTATTGTTGGAAAGCTGATGTTTTTTCCAGCCGCATGGTGAAAACTGATTGTCATTATCTCTTATAGTGTCCGAGATATTTGCAAAAATGTAAAATTGTTTTACGATTGTACATGTGCGTGTGTGTGTGTGTATGTCGAAAAATATTTTCAAATTTTCGTTCAAAAATTTTTTGCCAATACCAGGCCAACAGAACTCAGCAGGAGGTGTTTTTTGTTAAACAATTTTACAATTTTGCTTATAACTCGGAACCTATAAGAGATAATGACATTGAGTTTTCGCTATACGATAGAGAAAAACATCAGCTATTTAGCAAAATTTATTTCCGCCCATAAATGCCACGCCTACTAAGGAATATACTGTATTTTTATATATAAAGCCTTATATTTCAGGCGTTATTTAATATTTGGGGGCGAATGTATTTATTGTTGGAAAGCTGATGTTTTTTCCAGTCGCATGGTGAAAACTGATTGTCATTATCTCTTATAGTGTCCGAGATATTTGCAAAAATGTAAAATTGTTTTACGATTGTACATGTGCGTGTGTGTGTGTGTATGTCGAAAAATATTTTCAAATTTTGCTTATAACTCGGAAACTATAAGAGATAATGACATTGAGTTTTCGCTATACGATAGAGAAAAACATCAGCTATTTAGCAAAATTTATTTCCGCCCATAAATGCCACGCCTACTAAGGAATATACTGTATTTTTATATATAAAGCCTTATATTTCAGGCGTTATTTAATATTTGGGGGCGAATTTATTTATTGTTGGAAAGCTGATGTTTTTTCCAGCCGCATGGTGAAAACTGATTGTCATTATCTCTTATAGTGTCCGAGATATTTGCAAAAATGTAAAATTGTTTTACGATTGTACATGTGCGTGTGTGTGTGTGTATGTCGAAAAATATTTTCAAATTTTGCTTATAACTCGGAAACTATAAGAGATAATGACATTGAGTTTTCGCTATACGATAGAAAAAAACATCAGCTATTTAGCAAAATTTATTTCCGCCCATAAATGCCACGCCTACTAAGGAATATACTGTAATTTTATATATAATGCCTTATATTTCAGGGGGTATTTAATATTTGGGGGCGAATTTATTTATTGTTGGAAAGCTGATGTTTTTTCCAGTCGCATGGTGAAAACTGATTGTCATTATCTCTTATAGTTTCCGAGATATTTGCAAAAATGTAAAATTGTTTTACGATTGTACATGTGCGTGTGTGTGTGTGTATATCGAAAAATATTTTCAAATTTTGCCTATAACTCGGAAACTATAAGAGATAATGACATTGAGTTTTCGCTATACGATAGAAAAAAACATCAGCTATTTAGCAAAATTTATTTCCGCCCATAAATGCCACGCCTACTAAGGAATATACTGTATTTTTATATATAATGCCTTATATTTCAGGGGGTATTTAATATTTGGGGGCGAATGTATTTATTGTTGGAAAGCTGATGTTTTTTCCAGTCGCATGGTGAAAACTGATTGTCATTATCTCTTATAGTGTCCGAGATATTTGCAAAAATGTAAAATTGTTTTACGATTGTACATGTGCGTGTGTGTGTGTGTATGTCGAAAAATATTTTCAAATTTTGCTTATAACTCGGAAACTATAAGAGATAATGACATTGAGTTTTCGCTATACGATAGAGAAAAACATCAGCTATTTAGCAAAATTTATTTCCGCCCATAAATGCCACGCCTACTAAGGAATATACTGTATTTTTATATATAAAGCCTTATATTTCAGGCGTTATTTAATATTTGGGGGCGAATTTATTTATTGTTGGAAAGCTGATGTTTTTTCCAGCCGCATGGTGAAAACTGATTGTCATTATCTCTTATAGTGTCCGAGATATTTGCAAAAATGTAAAATTGTTTTACGATTGTACATGTGCGTGTGTGTGTGTGTATGTCGAAAAATATTTTCAAATTTTCGTTCAAAAATTTTTTGCCAATACCAGGCCAACAGAACTCAGCAGGAGGTGTTTTTTGTTAAACAATTTTACAATTTTGCTTATAACTCGGAACCTATAAGAGATAATGACATTGAGTTTTCGCTATACGATAGAGAAAAACATCAGCTATTTAGCAAAATTTATTTCCGCCCATAAATGCCACGCCTACTAAGGAATATACTGTATTTTTATATATAAAGCCTTATATTTCAGGCGTTATTTAATATTTTGGGGCGAATTTATTTATTGTTGGAAAGCTGATGTTTTTTCCAGTCGCATGGTGAAAACTGATTGTAAAATGTAAAATTGTTTTACGATTGTACATGTGCGTGTGTGTGTGTGTATGTCGAAAAATATTTTCAAATTTTGCTTATAACTCGGAAACTATAAGAGATAATGACATTGAGTTTTCGCTATACGATAGAAAAAAACATCAGCTATTTAGCAAAATTTATTTCCGCCCATAAATGCCACGCCTACTAAGGAATATACTGTAATTTTATATATAATGCCTTATATTTCAGGGGGTATTTAATATTTGGGGGCGAATTTATTTATTGTTGGAAAGCTGATGTTTTTTCCAGTCGCATGGTGAAAACTGATTGTCATTATCTCTTATAGTTTCCGAGATATTTGCAAAAATGTAAAATTGTTTTACGATTGTACATGTGCGTGTGTGTGTGTGTATGTCGAAAAATATTTTCAAATTTTCCTTCAAAAATTTTTTGCCAATACCAGGCCAACAGAACTCAGCAGGAAGTGTTTTTTGTTAAACAATTTTACAATTTTGCTTATAACCCGGAAACTATAAGAGATAATGACATTGAGTTTTTGCTATACGATAGAAAAAAACATCAGCTATTTAGCAAAATTTATTTCCGCCCATAAATGCCACGCCTACTAAGGAATATACTGTATTTTTATATATAATGCCTTATATTTCAGGGGGTATTTAATATTTGGGGGCGAATGTATTTATTGTTGGAAAGCTGATGTTTTTTCCAGTCGCATGGTGAAAACTGATTGTCATTATCTCTTATAGTTTCCGAGATATTGGCAAAAATGTAAAATTGTTTTACGATTGTACATGTGCGTGTGTGTGTGTGTATGTCGAAAAATATTTTCAAATTTTCCTTCAAAAATTTTTTGCCAATACCAGGCCAACAGAACTCAGCAGGAAGTGTTTTTTGTTAAACAATTTTACAATTTTGCTTATAACCCGGAAACTATAAGAGATAATGACATTGAGTTTTTGCTATACGATAGAAAAAAACATCAGCTATTTAGCAAAATTTATTTCCGCCCATAAATGCCACGCCTACTAAGGAATATACTGTATTTTTATATATAATGCCTTATATTTCAGGGGGTATTTAATATTTGGGGGCGAATGTATTTATTGTTGGAAAGCTGATGTTTTTTCCAGTCGCATGGTGAAAACTGATTGTCATTATCTCTTATAGTTTCCGAGATATTGGCAAAAATGTAAAATTGTTTTACGATTGTACATGTGCGTGTGTGTGTGTGTATGTCGAAAAATATTTTCAAATTTTCCTTCAAAAATTTTTTGCCAATACCAGGCCAACAGAACTCAGCAGGAAGTGTTTTTTGTTAAACAATTTTACAATTTTGCTTATAACCCGGAAACTATAAGAGATAATGACATTGAGTTTTTGCTATACGATAGAAAAAAACATCAGCTATTTAGCAAAATTTATTTCCGCCCATAAATGCCACGCCTACTAAGGAATATACTGTATTTTTATATATAAAGCCTTATATTTCAGGCGTTATTTAATATTTGGGGGCGAATTTATTTATTGTTGGAAAGCTGATGTTTTTTCCAGCCGCATGGTGAAAACTGATTGTCATTATCTCTTATAGTGTCCGAGATATTTGCAAAAATGTAAAATTGTTTTACGATTGTACATGTGCGTGTGTGTGTGTGTATGTCGAAAAATATTTTCAAATTTTCGTTCAAAAATTTTTTGCCAATACCAGGCCAACAGAACTCAGCAGGAGGTGTTTTTTGTTAAACAATTTTACAATTTTGCTTATAACTCGGAACCTATAAGAGATAATGACATTGAGTTTTCGCTATACGATAGAGAAAAACATCAGCTATTTAGCAAAATTTATTTCCGCCCATAAATGCCACGCCTACTAAGGAATATACTGTATTTTTATATATAAAGCCTTATATTTCAGGCGTTATTTAATATTTGGGGGCGAATTTATTTATTGTTGGAAAGCTGATGTTTTTTCCAGTCGCATGGTGAAAACTGATTGTCATTATCTCTTATAGTTTCCGAGATATTTGCAAAAATGTAAAATTGTTTTACGATTGTACATGTGCGTGTGTGTGTGTGTATATCGAAAAATATTTTCAAATTTTGCCTATAACTCGGAAACTATAAGAGATAATGACATTGAGTTTTCGCTATACGATAGAAAAAAACATCAGCTATTTAGCAAAATTTATTTCCGCCCATAAATGCCACGCCTACTAAGGAATATACTGTAATTTTATATATAATGCCTTATATTTCAGGGGGTATTTAATATTTGGGGGCGAATTTATTTATTGTTGGAAAGCTGATGTTTTTTCCAGTCGCATGGTGAAAACTGATTGTCATTATCTCTTATAGTTTCCGAGATATTTGCAAAAATGTAAAATTGTTTTACGATTGTACATGTGCGTGTGTGTGTGTGTATGTCGAAAAATATTTTCAAATTTTCCTTCAAAAATTTTTTGCCAATACCAGGCCAACAGAACTCAGCAGGAAGTGTTTTTTGTTAAACAATTTTACAATTTTGCTTATAACCCGGAAACTATAAGAGATAATGACATTGAGTTTTTGCTATACGATAGAAAAAAACATCAGCTATTTAGCAAAATTTATTTCCGCCCATAAATGCCACGCCTACTAAGGAATATACTGTATTTTTATATATAATGCCTTATATTTCAGGGGGTATTTAATATTTGGGGGCGAATGTATTTATTGTTGGAAAGCTGATGTTTTTTCCAGTCGCATGGTGAAAACTGATTGTCATTATCTCTTATAGTTTCCGAGATATTGGCAAAAATGTAAAATTGTTTTACGATTGTACATGTGCGTGTGTGTGTGTGTATGTCGAAAAATATTTTCAAATTTTCCTTCAAAAATTTTTTGCCAATACCAGGCCAACAGAACTCAGCAGGAAGTGTTTTTTGTTAAACAATTTTACAATTTTGCTTATAACTCGGAAACTATAAGAGATAATGACATTGAGTTTTCGCTATACGATAGAGAAAAACATCAGCTATTTAGCAAAATTTATTTCCGCCCATAAATGCCACGCCTACTAAGGAATATACTGTATTTTTATATATAATGCCTTATATTTCAGGGGGTATTTAATATTTGGGGGCGAATTTATTTATTGTTGGAAAGCTGATGTTTTTTCCAGTCGCATGGTGAAAACTGATTGTCATTATCTCTTATAGTTTCCGAGATATTTGCAAAAATGTAAAATTGTTTTACGATTGTACATGTGCGTGTGTGTGTGTGTATGTCGAAAAATATTTTCAAATTTTCCTTCAAAAATTTTTTGCCAATACCAGGCCAACAGAACTCAGCAGGAAGTGTTTTTTGTTAAACAATTTTACAATTTTGCTTATAACCCGGAAACTATAAGAGATAATGACATTGAGTTTTCGCTATACGATAGAAAAAAACATCAGCTATTTAGCAAAATTTATTTCCGCCCATAAATGCCACGCCTACTAAGGAATATACTGTATTTTTATATATAATGCCTTATATTTCAGGGGGTATTTAATATTTGGGGGCGAATTTATTTATTGTTGGAAAGCTGATGTTTTTTCCAGTCGCATGGTGAAAACTGATTGTCATTATCTCTTATAGTTTCCGAGATATTGGCAAAAATGTAAAATTGTTTTACGATTGTACATGTGCGTGTGTGTGAGTGTATGTCGAAAAATATTTTCAAATTTTCCTTCAAAAATTTTTTGCCAATACCAGGCCAACAGAACTCAGCAGGAAGTGTTTTTTGTTAAACAATTTTACAATTTTGCTTATAACTCGGAAACTATAAGAGATAATGACATTGAGTTTTCGCTATACGATAGAGAAAAACATCAGCTATTTAGCAAAATTTATTTCCGCCCATAAATGCCACGCCTACTAAGGAATATACTGTATTTTTATATATAATGCCTTATATTTCAGGGGGTATTTAATATTTGGGGGCGAATTTATTTATTGTTGGAAAGCTGATGTTTTTTCCAGTCGCATGGTGAAAACTGATTGTCATTATCTCTTATAGTTTCCGAGATATTTGCAAAAATGTAAAATTGTTTTACGATTGTACATGTGCGTGTGTGTGTGTGTATGTCGAAAAATATTTTCAAATTTTCCTTCAAAAATTTTTTGCCAATACCAGGCCAACAGAACTCAGCAGGAAGTGTTTTTTGTTAAACAATTTTACAATTTTGCTTATAACCCGGAAACTATAAGAGATAATGACATTGAGTTTTCGCTATACGATAGAAAAAAACATCAGCTATTTAGCAAAATTTATTTCCGCCCATAAATGCCACGCCTACTAAGGAATATACTGTATTTTTATATATAATGCCTTATATTTCAGCCGTTATTTTATATTTGGGGGCGAATTTATTTGTTGTTGGAAAGCTGATGTTTTTCCCAGTCGCATGGTGAAAACTGATTGTCATTATCTCTTATAGTTTCCAAGATATTTTCAAAAATGTAAAATTGTTTTACGATTGTACATGTGCGTGTGTGTGTGTGTATGTCGAAAAATATTTTCAAATTTTGCTTATAACTCGGAAACTATAAGAGATAATGACATTGAGTTTTCGCTATACGATAGAGAAAAACATCAGCTATTTAGCAAAATTTATTTCCGCCCATAAATGCCACGCCTACTAAGGAGTATACTGTATTTTTATATATAATGCCTTATATTTCAGCCGTTATTTTATATTTGGGTGCGAATTTATTTATTGTTGGAAAGCTGATGTTTTTTCCAGTCGCATGGTGAAAACTGATTGTCATTATCTCTTATAGTTTCCGAGATATTTGCAAAAATGTAAAATTGTTTTACGATTGTACATGTGCGTGTGTGTGTGTGTATGTCGAAAAATATTTTCAAATTTTCCTTCAAAAATTTTTTGCCAATACCAGGCCAACAGAACTCAGCAGGAAGTGTTTTTTGTTAAACAATTTTACAATTTTGCTTATAACCCGGAAACTATAAGAGATAATGACATTGAGTTTTCGCTATACGATAGAAAAAAACATCAGCTATTTAGCAAAATTTATTTCCGCCCATAAATGCCACGCCTACTAAGGAGTATACTGTATTTTTATATATAATGCCTTATATTTCAGCCGTTATTTTATATTTGGGTGCGAATTTATTTATTGTTGGAAAGCTGATGTTTTTTCCAGTCGCATGGTGAAAACTGTTTGTCATTATCTCTTATAGTTTCCGAGATATTTGCAAAAATGTAAAATTGTTTTACGATTGTACATGTGCGTGTGTGTGTGTGTATGTCGAAAAATATTTTCAAATTTTCCTTCAAAAATTTTTTGCCAATACCAGGCCAACAGAACTCAGCAGGAAGTGTTTTTTGTTAAACAATTTTACAATTTTGCTTATAACTCGGAAACTATAAGAGATAATGACATTGAGTTTTCGCTATACGATAGAGAAAAACATCAGCTATTTAGCAAAATTTATTTCCGCCCATAAATGCCACGCCTACTAAGGAATATACTGTATTTTTATATATAATGCCTTATATTTCAGGGGGTATTTAATATTTGGGGGCGAATTTATTTATTGTTGGAAAGCTGATGTTTTTTCCAGTCGCATGGTGAAAACTGATTGTCATTATCTCTTATAGTTTCCGAGATATTTGCAAAAATGTAAAATTGTTTTACGATTGTACATGTGCGTGTGTGTGTGTGTATGTCGAAAAATATTTTCAAATTTTCCTTCAAAAATTTTTTGCCAATACCAGGCCAACAGAACTCAGCAGGAAGTGTTTTTTGTTAAACAATTTTACAATTTTGCTTATACCCCGGAAACTATAAGAGATAATGACATTGAGTTTTCGCTATACGATAGAAAAAAACATCAGCTATTTAGCAAAATTTATTTCCGCCCATAAATGCCACGCCTACTAAGGAATATACTGTATTTTTATATATAATGCCTTATATTTCAGGGGGTATTTAATATTTGGGGGCGAATGTATTTATTGTTGGAAAGCTGATGTTTTTTCCAGTCGCATGGTGAAAACTGATTGTCATTATCTCTTATAGTTTCCGAGATATTGGCAAAAATGTAAAATTGTTTTACGATTGTACATGTGCGTGTGTGTGTGTGTATGTCGAAAAATATTTTCAAATTTTCCTTCAAAAACTTTTTGCCAATACCAGGCCAACAGAACTCAGCAGGAAGTGTTTTTTGTTAAACAATTTTACAATTTTGCTTATAACCCGGAAACTATAAGAGATAATGACATTGAGTTTTCGCTATACGATAGAGAAAAGCATCAGCTATTTAGCAAAATTTATTTCCGCCCATAAATGCCACGCCTACTAAGGAATATACTGTATTTTTATATATAATGCCTTATATTTCAGGGGGTATTTAATATTTTGGGGCCAATTTATTTATTGTTGGAAAGCTGATGTTTTTTCCAGCCGCATGGTGAAAACTGATTGTCATTATCTCTTATAGTGTCCGAGATATTTGCAAAAATGTAAAATTGTTTTACGATTGTACATGTGCGTGTGTGTGTGTGTATGTCGAAAAATATTTTCAAATTTTGCTTATAACTCGGAACCTATAAGAGATAATGACATTGAGTTTTCGCTATACGATAGAGAAAAACATCAGCTATTTAGCAAAATTTATTTCCGCCCATAAATGCCACGCCTACTAAGGAATATACTGTATTTTTATATATAATGCCTTATATTTCAGCCGTTATTTTATATTTGGGGGCGAATTTATTTGTTGTTGGAAAGCTGATGTTTTTCCCAGTCGCATGGTGAAAACTGATTGTCATTATCTCTTATAGTTTCCAAGATATTTTCAAAAATGTAAAATTGTTTTACGATTGTACATGTGCGTGTGTGTGTGTGTATGTCGAAAAATATTTTCAAATTTTGCTTATAACTCGGAAACTATAAGAGATAATGACATTGAGTTTTCGCTATACGATAGAGAAAAACATCAGCTATTTAGCAAAATTTATTTCCGCCCATAAATGCCACGCCTACTAAGGAATATACTGTATTTTTATATATAATGCCTTATATTTCAGGGGGTATTTAATATTTGGGGGTGAATTTATTTATTGTTGGAAAGCTGATGTTTTTTCCAGTCGCATGGTGAAAACTGATTGTCATTATCTCTTATAGTTTCCGAGATATTTGCAAAAATGTAAAATTGTTTTACGATTGTACATGTGCGTGTATGTGTGTGTATGTCGAAAAATATTTTCAAATTTTGCTTATAACTCGGAAACTATAAGAGATAATGACATTGAGTTTTCGCTATACGATAGAGAAAAACATCAGCTATTTAGCAAAATTTATTTCCGCCCATAAATGCCACGCCTACTAAGGAATCTACTGTATTTTTATATATAATGCCTTATATTTCAGGCGTTATTTAATATTTGGGGGCGAATTTATTTATTGTTCGAAAGCTGATGTTTTTCCAGTCGCATGGTGAAAACTGATTGTCATTATCTCTTATAGTTTCCGAGATATACGCAAAAATGTAAAATTGTTTTACGATTGTACATGTGCGTGTATGTGTGTGTATGTCGAAAAATATTTTCAAATTTTCCTTCAAAAATTTTTTGCCAATACCAGGCCAACAGAACTCAGCAGGAAGTGTTTTTTGTTAAACAATTTTACAATTTTGCTTATAACTCGGAACCTATAAGAGATAATGACATTGAGTTTTCGCTATACGATAGAGAAAAACATCAGCTATTTAGCAAAATTTATTTCCGCCCATAAATGCCACGCCTACTAAGGAATATACTGTATTTTTATATATAATGCCTTATATTTCAGGGGGTATTTAATATCTGGGGGCGAATTTATTTATTGTTGGAAAGCTGATGTTTTTTCCAGTCGCATGGTGAAAACTGATTGTCATTATCTCTTATAGTTTCCGAGATATACGCAAAACTGTAAAATTGTTTTACGATTGTACATGTGCGTGTATGTGTGTGTATGTCGAAAAATATTTTCAAATTTTGCTTATAACTCGGAAACTATAAGAGATAATGACATTGAGTTTTCGCTATACGATAGAGAAAAACATCAGCTATTTAGCAAAATTTATTTCCGCCCATAAATGCCACGCATACTAAGGAATATACTGAATTGTTATATATAATGCCTTATATTTCAGGCGTTATTTAATATTTGGGGGCGAATTTATTTATTGTTGGAAAGCTGATGTTTTTTCCAGTCGCATGGTGAAAACTGATTGTCATTATCTCTTATAGTTTCCGAGATATACGCAAAACTGTAAAATTGTTTTACGATTGTACATGTGCGTGTATGTGTGTGTATGTCGAAAAATATTTTCAAATTTTGCTTATAACTCGGAAACTATAAGAGATAATGACATTGAGTTTTCGCTATACGATAGAGAAAAACATCAGCTATTTAGCAAAATTTATTTCCGCCCATAAATGCCACGCCTACTAAGGAATCTACTGTATTTTTATATATAATGCCTTATATTTCAGGCGTTATTTAATATTTGGGGGCGAATTTATTTATTGTTCGAAAGCTGATGTTTTTCCAGTCGCATGGTGAAAACTGATTGTCATTATCTCTTATAGTTTCCGAGATATACGCAAAAATGTAAAATTGTTTTACGATTGTACATGTGCGTGTATGTGTGTGTATGTCGAAAAATATTTTCAAATTTTCCTTCAAAAATTTTTTGCCAATACCAGGCCAACAGAACTCAGCAGGAAGTGTTTTTTGTTAAACAATTTTGCTTATAACTCGGAACCTATAAGAGATAATGACATTGAGTTTTCGCTATACGATAGAGAAAAACATCAGCTATTTAGCAAAATTTATTTCCGCCCATAAATGCCACGCCTACTAAGGAATATACTGAATTGTTATATATAATGCCTTATATTTCAGGCGTTATTTAATATTTGGGGGCGAATTTATTTATTGTTGGAAAGCTGATGTTTTTTCCAGTCGCATGGTGAAAACTGATTGTCATTATCTCTTATAGTTTCCGAGATATACGCAAAAATGTAAAATTGTTTTACGATTGTACATGTGCGTGTATGTGTGTGTATGTCGAAAAATATTTTCAAATTTTCCTTCAAAAATTTTTTGCCAATACCAGGCCAACAGAACTCAGCAGGAAGTGTTTTTTGTTAAACAATTTTACAATTTTGCTTATAACTCGGAACCTATAAGAGATAATGACATTGAGTTTTCGCTATACGATAGAGAAAAACATCAGCTATTTAGCAAAATTTATTTCCGCCCATAAATGCCACGCCTACTAAGGAATATACTGTATTTTTATATATAATGCCTTATATTTCAGGCGTTATTTAATATTTGGGGGCGAATTTATTTATTGTTGGAAAGCTGATGTTTTTTCCAGTCGCATGGTGAAAACTGATTGTCATTATCTCTTATAGTTTCCGAGATATTTGCAAAAATGTAAAATTGTTTTACGATTGTACATGTACGTGTATGTGTGTGTATGTCGAAAAATATTTTCAAATTTTGCTTATAACTCGGAAACTATAAGAGATAATGGCATTGAGTTTTCGCTATACGATAGAGAAAAACATCAGCTATTTAGCAAAATTTATTTCCGCCCATAAATGCCACGCCTACTAAGAAATATACTGAATTGTTATATATAATGCCTTATATTTCAGGCGTTATTTAATATTTGGGGGCGAATATTTTCAAATTTTTCGTTCAAAAATTTTCTGCCAATACCAGGCCAACAGAACTCAGCAGGAAGTGTTTTTTGTTAAACAATTTTACAATTTTGCTTATAACTCGGAAACTATAAGAGATAATGACATTGAGTTTTCGCTATAAGATAGAGAAAAACATCAGCTATTCAGCAAAATTTATTTCCGCCCGTAAATGCCACGCCGACTAAGAAATATACTGAATTGTTATATATAATGCCTTATATTTAATAATAATAATAAGGTTGTGGTGAAAATAATGGATGGATGATGATAGTGATGATAGAAAGAATAATGTCTGCCTATTTCATTATTTATTAATTAATTATTACATTGTATTCATTTAACGTAGGATTATAAAAATTTTTTTTTGTTTTAATATTAAAAGTAAAAGCCCCTTTTTAATTTAGTTTTCATTTTATTTATACTAAATAAAGCCAACATAATTTCTGAAGGTTTTATTTTTATTATATTTCATATAAAATAATAATTAATATGCAAGAAATTTAAGCTTACTTATCCAGCTATAGTTTAAGGCCATAACTAAAAATAAATAAAAATTTATAATATTCAATAAAAACAAAATTAAATTGTTTGTTTAATTTATTTGGAAACTCGTTAGAAAATAAAGACGTAGTCGACCATTGTCTGACTTATTATATTAATTAATTACTGGCATATACCGCTACTGCGTCATGCTTCGTGGCCACTTTAGCGGGGAGCTTCAAATTTGACACACTTCTCAAGCATTTCAGCTGGCAAAGCAGCAATAGCAGTTGTAATGTTATCATTCAGAGCAGCTATAGCAGTCGTCTTCACTTTACCAGCTAGTACATCAGCAATAGCAGTCTCTTCTTAACTCGAAAGACAAAAAATAGTCTAGTGAAGTCAAATCGTATGCTTTTGGCGTCCAATGAAGAACACCATGACACGAACCTATTTAATCTGAAAAAAATTACACGAAAATCCAAATAGCAAAAAAATTACCTGTTGTATAGAAATCCATGTATTGCGGGAAAATTCATTATAGCCGTCTTCTGTTTAATACCTTCGTAGTTGGTTCGTTGTTGTCGGCGATAAACATTAGTATAGTTTAACTACTTGACTCTGGAACCGCAGGTACATCGTACATATGAACACGTTACGTAGCTTAATTAAGCAGTCTGAAAAATAGAACTCTACATTGTATCCAAAGTTCTCTCGAAGGAGAGAATAACGTTTATACTTTACAAGAAAGAATTTAATTACAAACGAAAATTATTTAATTTAATAGGAAAAATTATTTTTTAATTTTATATAAAAGAAAGAAAATTCTAGTCCAATTATATGAAGTGCTGAGATGTGCCTCTGTTGGCATCACAAGCTCTAGTAGAAAAAGCAAAACTCAGGCTAACTATTGAGAAATGTGTAAAAAAGATGGTCTGATGAATTGCTATAGGGGTGGACGGTATTACTGAAATAACTAAAGTAGTGCGATATTCGGAATGACTGATGAATGAATAAATAAACTCTTCGATGTATGGGCTATTTTCACGGATAGATACAAAATGGAGACAGCCACGGAAGCAGGCGTCGTCGTCTATGAAATCAATATCAAGAAATTATTGTTAAAGTCGCTGGGCTGGTCAGGAAACAAACAACGCTGAAGTCTTTGAGAGAACATATTTTATATTACATCTAGCATAGGAGTGTAAAAGGCTGCTAGGCCAGCCTACGTTCGATTAATAAATTAGATTAAGCTGGATACCTTGTTATTCCGAAGTTACAGATAACTGACAAGCTCAGGTTATTCGTTATAAATAACGCCGGAAGAGAAGTCGGTGAATCAACGAATAGGCTTCTTCTTTGGAATAATTGAGAAAATGTTCGATTCAGTCACCATGCTTAGTATGGATGTACATTGAACTGTAGTAGCGTGGCAAAAGCCTTTTGGCCAAAGCTTAATTCTATTAATCCTAGGCATTCTAATTAGTAAGAGGGAAATGAGAGTTGTTATAGGCATGGGGTCATTAGACGTGTATATGTACGTACATGATTGGTAATTACAACCCTTCAATCAGCCTACGACCTACTTCGCACACCACTCGTGTTGTGTGTGTTAATTTTATACATGAGTGGCGGAACCACAGTTTAAAGTCTACTCCGAACGACAGATTTTTGAGAAACTTTTCATGGCAGTTTTTGTCAGAAATCTGTTGAGATAAAGTCGCAGAAGAAATATTTTCCAATATTTTTTGTTGGAGATGTCTGATCTGGGGTTTGAATCGTGGCCTTACACTACCCATTAGACAACGACAAGTTCAAACCCTTTAAATATAAGTTCAATAGATGGAATAGAATTATCTCTGATTTTTGTTAGCATGTGAGGTGACAAAAGAAACAGTTGATCCATATTTTATGCCACTGTCCCTGTCATGGCGAAAACTGATTGTCATTATCTCTTATAGTTTCCGAGATATTCGCACAAATATAAAATTGTTATACGATTGTACATGTGCGTGTGTGTGTGTATGTCGAAAATTTTTTTCCAATTTTTCGTTCAAAAATTTTCTTCCAATACCAGGACAACAGAACTCAGCAGGAAGTGTTTTTTGTTAAACAATTTTACAATTTTGCTTATAACTCGGAAACTATAAGAGATAATGACATTGAGTTTTCGCTATACGATAGAAAAAAACATCATCTATTTATCAAAATTTATTTCCGCCCATAAATGCCACGCCTACTAAGGAATATACTGAATTTGTATATATAATGCCTTATATTTCAGGCGGTATTTAATATTTGGGGGCGAATTTATTTGTTGTTGGAAAGCTGATGTTTTTTCCAGTCGCATGGTGAAAACTGATTGTCATTATCTCTTATAGTTTCCGAGATATTTGCAAAAATGTAAAATTGTTTTACGTTTGTACATGTGCGTGTGTGTGTGTGTATGTCGAAAAATATTTTCAAATATTTTATTCGCACAAATGTAAATGCTGATGTTTTTCCAGTCGTATCTCTGATTTTTGTTAGCATGTGAGGAGACAAAAGAAACAGTTGATCCATATTGTATGCCACTGTCCCTGTCTACAAAAACGTAGGCGGAGATGGCTATATAGTGAATTTATTGAGGAAGTGTTAGATCTGAAAGAAAGTAAGCCTGTGGATCTAATAGGGTCCATAAAAGGTATTGACTGGTTACGATCACTTCTTTATCATATATACATGACATTAGTACCTATGTAATGATCATAGACAAACTTCACTCTTCCAACCTAACCTAAAATAAACGAATGAATCTTTCCAATATTAAAAAAGATCTAACGTACGTACTATTCAACGTTCACTGTAATAAAAAATTTATATATGTACATATGTACACTAATTATAGAAAATGTTTACTTAAAGTGTTGTATACATCCGAAAAAATTAATTAATACATATGTATAATGCGCCAATAATTAAATACATTGAATAAATAAAACATTAATTGCACTTGATTGAGTCTTATTACTGTAATTAAACAAATAATATTCGAATTCCTAAGGAGATCAAAATGTGAAACCTCTGGTATAATATCAATAATGAATGAGTCTGGTTACCAAACGTTTAATACGAGTAAATATGGAAAAAAGTAGGAATCAGATTCAATATGAGGGGATAGCAATAAATTTATTTATAAGCTGTTATTATTACCGATTCTTTTAACTGCTTTTATTATTGCTAATGAATAAATAATGGCAATTCCACAAATCAATCAATATTTGTTTACATTTATTAAAATAATCTTCAGTAGATGTAATCATTAAGCTGATGAGTCAATTCTCAAAAGATATTGCCATGAAAAGTTTCTCAAAAATCTGTAAATCTCAATTATTCAAAACCATTTTAAAGGTTTAAGAATACATAGAATCTGAAACGTCACGTGTCACTAGATTCACTTGTCCCTATCCTTGTCCTTGACATTCGACTAATAGCAACTGAAAGGATCGTCCATGATCCTGTATATTTAGAACATCTATTGATTACCGCCCCGAACACTATCCCTCAATGATTTTTCAGAAGGGCAATTATTTACCATCTTAAAAGCATAAAAAAGCACTTCTTCTGCGCAGCCATATGGTAAACCAAACAACAGGTCCTAGTCTGAATAATGCCGAATAATATAGCCCTACCTCTGTGCTTGGCCACCGGCAACCAATAAGATGAAATAAAAGAATGGGTAGCAGATGATATGAGGAAAGCTGCACAGGCTTTCGGTGATAGTTAAATGAGCATTCTCTTAGCAGTATAACCCTATATATTTGGTGCACCCTACATAATTTTACAACGAAATGTAAGAAGCGATAAGGCTTACTCATACCTTAACATAAGGTGCGCATATGCAAAATAAATTAATCAGATACATATCGGAAGAGTCACTATACTGTGGACTAGCACGAGCAGATGTACGTCCATTATGTTTTCAAATTGCCACAATACATGAAATTCCCAAAAAGTTTTCTGTATTAAAAAATGCACTGGAAGATTTTAAAATGTTTTAAATTTCAGAGGGCCGCCTGGAACAGTTCAAAATGTTTCCGTGTTTTCACTAGAGAAAATGTCATTTTGTTCTTTTAATTTACACGAAGAGGTTTAAGGACGTGTACCGTAGTCTTGAAGACAAGTAGAAAGACCACTCTAAGGTCATTTGACCCATTGTGATCGTCCTAAAGTTACAAAAGAAGAATTAAAGATAGAAAGAGTACACTAGACGTAATTTTCCTACTCACGTATCTGGAACGTCGACAAAACCAGGATATCACCGGTGCCTTTACAGCAAATGCAAATACTTTCGAGAAAAGCCAAAAGGCTAATTGGACAATAACATCACCCGAGCAATGATCTCTTGTTACCATCATTACTTGTATGAACTCAAGAGGCGCCTCTTTTTATGAAGAATGCTCCGCCTGGTTCGAAATAGGAGTGCCTACAGGAGTGAATACAAATTCTGTCCATAGGTACAAAAATTTTACTAAAACGTTACCTCTACTTTAGATTTGCTCAAAAGTTTTATAGACCACAGCAGTCTCGACCAAAGATTTTTTGGCAGTTTTTAGGCATCCATAACGTTATTATCACTGTTACTTGAGTTCATTAGAAAAAATGATAATTATTCGTACTTTAAAGGGCAAGGGGTTCAAACAAATAAAGTTCTTAGTTTTAACAGAAGTGGTTTTAAAGATTGAAAAATTTTATTACATATGAGCTCTATTACTTTGAAGGGGACTAAAATGTGGTAGATACTGATGAATGAATAATTATTGAAAAAACCTTGTATAAATGTAATTGATCTGATTTTAATATAAAAATATTTCATTCTTTGTGAGATCTGCTTGCAGACACAAAATAAGACATTCACTCCCACCCACTTTAGTTGATGAAAAAAGAAAAATAAAATAAAAATAAAGAATCTTCCGTGGAAAGTTTCTTTGTCATTTTTCTGTGCACTAAAGTGCGTTAATAAAGACTAATTTAGTTCTATAAAATCGCATTGCCTATCTTCAGATTGATTAAGGAAAAGTACCATATACATACATATGTATGTATGTTTGAATAAAATAAATTGAATTTTGTACAGCTTATATTTTTTTGTGCATACACTACATACAACATATGTTGTATACGTTTGATGTAAGGAGTGAGCACAAAAAAATTTCACCATACGCTTTTCGTTATAAAAACTAAACAAAATTTTTAAATTATTTAAATCAAAAGAAAATATGCTTTAAGTCCTAATGCATAAACAATATTATTAATAGGTTGTAACAAATTATTTCCTATTTTTCCTGCAATTCCTTTCAATAGGGCGTTCATTGTTTTACCATTTTCATTTCTCTACTTCCTATTAAATTCATTTTAATTTTTAGACTAAGATTTTCGGGTCTTTCAATAGGGCAGAGTTTTGGACAATTTGTGGAATTCGCTTACCAGATTACAAAAAACAACTTTATACACATTGTGGCACTCATTTTTTGCTTTGAAGTCAAAAAGCCGTAAAAGATCCAGTCAGTCAACAAATATGTCCCCCATTGTACAATAAAATTCGCTATTTTTCTAAAAAAAAAAAAAAAACCTTTGGCAAATTTCCCACCCTTTTCAACTGCAATTTTTAGAATTTTAAGAGTCGGTAGTATTTCGCTTTATGCTTCCCTTTTATTCCAGAGGTATTATGATGTTTTGACAAAAATCTCTATAATCTTCAATTCCAATTCTTCTTCCATATTTACGTTTTGTTCCAGAATTCAAAATTATTTATTTTTTATTCGATTGAAAGACATATTGATGCCACTACGTGTGAAATATAATATCGTTCAAATACCCGCCACGGCTTTTCTGGGTGGAGCACAGGCCTAAATGTCCAATTTTACACGACTCTGGCGTCTAAATCAGACTGGAAATGACCAATGGCACAAGTTATATTGCCTTTAAAGACCGGACTTAAGAAAACCCCATAAGAAAAAGACAAACGAGGTTAAATTGCATGATCTCGGAGACCAGTTCACATCACATCCACATAAGATAACTATGCCTTAATAAGATACATACGTACCTACATAAGACAATTATGCGCGCTATATGCTTTTGGCGTCCAGAACGTCCAATTCAGGCCAAAAGACGTTGTTAGCCATCGGCCTATAGTGCTATAGTGCTGGCCAATGTCGTTTTTTAAGAAAGACGTCGATTTAAAAGTCATCGCCAACCCAAAATCCACACCAAACAATGACTTTTTAGGGATGCTTTTGACGCTCTTGCATCACATGTGGATTGGTATCGTACCAAATTCGAAATTTTGATTGTTTTATAGGTTCAATTACCACCTGCTCCAGAGTCTATTCAGCGAACACACATCGTTGTCTACTGTCATCCATGGTAATTTGACAAAACAGACAAGAAATTGACAATCAATTTAACAGATGTAGTTGCAACAAAATGGCCATTATCAACTGTCGAAGTACCTGTTGGAAGAGCCGTACCACAGAAACAATTTTTCGGTTAACAGTTGATCTTCTCTATTATTTTTTGTAAATGATTCTTACGTGAATCTTGTTCAATGGTTATTTTCAAAACAAAAAAACTGGTTTTTTAATCGAAATAAAATATTACCCGTGTTTACTGGGAAGCATAATTAATGAATGCGAAATCACTTTAATTATATAAAACTAGAAACATGCTCAAATTTTTTAAAGCACACTCCTTAATCACTATAAAAAAGTTAAGTCTATATCATAACAAAAAATTAATGCCATTTAAAAATGTTTTTCTGCATATTGTTTAATTAAAATTGTTTTCTGAACGCTAAGAAAATAATTTAGCAAATATATTGTTATAAAATTAATTACGTTCCATTTTAAAGAACCAAACGGTTTTACTCTAGGTTAGATTAGCTTAGGCTGGAAAAGCGGCATACCAATGTATTAGAGGTGGTACGACTTCACTGGGAGACCCAGTACATTGTGGCATTATACGTTAATGTTCATGAAGTAAACTTTTTTACGTACTTGCCTTAGCGACCCCAAACCGTTTTTCATTCTTTTTAACGTAACTGCTAATGACCAATATTTTTAATATTTTAAAAACATATCCTGACACTGTTAATGGATCCTTATTAAATCAAAATGATTCATGAAATGGTAATGAATAATGGGTACATGGTTTTGGTGACCCAAGCTTTGAGAAAGTACATTTATTTCTGTTCGTACTTTCCTTCGACTTCTAGTTATGGATCGTTAAAGAGGATCAGTACGAAAAAAGTGCATGGAATTTTTAATCAATCATAGAGTGACAAATTTTTACACGAGTAAAATTATTGATAGCGTACAAAACTATACCAAGAACTAATTAAAGGTAATTTCACGATAGAAACATTCTTTATCACTAATGCATTATATCTTAGGAGGGTGGGGGTAACCTGCAATAAAGACAAAATATGAAAATAAAGTCCCCCTATTATTCATATAAATCAGAGTTAAATTAATTTTCAAAATTTTTTTTCTGCATTAAAAATACGTTCTAATTTTTCAATTGCCATTCGACGAGAATATTCCCTAAATAAATAAGCAATTGCCACGTATTATTGTATTTAAAAATTACGTCAATTGAAAATGGTGTAGTTTAGTATAACTTCACTTTGATTTTGATTACTCTACATGTGGTAATTTAGCGTTTATTGGACTTTGTTGATGTCACTTAAAAATGGTCATCATTTAGCTGATAAATCTACCATTTAGGCAATTTTTCAATTAAAAATAAATGCAATTTTATGTTTTTGTTTTAAACAGAAATCAAAACAATAATTATACTCCCATGCACTTAATTCGGTAATTAGTGAAGCACTTAATAAGAACTAAATTGGTGGCTACGTTTTAAAGTACATTTAAATATTCCTTAAAAACCCATCAACATTGTATACAACCGGCAAATTAAAAAAATCAGATTAAAATCACTTGCAAGTAAATCTAATTAAAAACAGCAACAAATTGTCTGATAAACATCATTAACATAATGAAAATAGAAAATGTTCATACATATATGAGTGAGTGTAACTCATATTGTGGCGATGATAATAATAACGATTGCAATGATGATCATTGTGAATATGTTGTTGATTGTACTCAAATTCACAAGTGCCAAAAAGCAATCTTCCCCACTGAACACTCTTCCAGAGAATACAACACAAATTATATTGGATTAAATTGTTTATCCAACCTCCACGCAATGAACTCATTGTTGCTGATGTATTTGTATGAAAGCGATTTTATTTCATTCGAGTATATTCGAAATCAGAGAGAAAGACTATATAAAGCTCGTTGTGATTAAGAATTGTCATCAGTTTAAAGCAGATCAAGCTTAGCTCAAGATATCAGCGACTTAATTGTACAGAAAGAAATTTTTGTGATTTATACCACGCTTTTGTTCTACAAATACATAAAAAAAAAACAAAGTCAAACATGAAGGTTTCACTAGCCATTTTCATTGCTCTTTTTGCTCTGGTAAGTTTTAAAAATTGCAATTCGCTACAAACTAAAAATTTATAAAGATTTGAAATCATATTAAATCATAAATAATATTAAATAAACAATCATTTTTAAACTTTTAGGTTTCAGCTGAATACAAATTACGCAACCAGGAGGATTTAATGAAGGCTCGTAAAGAATGTATGGAAACCAAAAAAGTCACACCTGAATTGATTGAGAAATACAAGAAATTCGAATTCCCCGATGATGAAATTACACGCTGTTATATTGAATGCGTTTTCGAAAAATTCCAATTATTTGATCCCAAGGATGGCTTTAAAAATGAAAATTTAATTGCTCAACTCGGCCAAGGCAAGGAAAACAAGGATGAAGTTAAGGCTGATATTGAAAAGTGCGCCGATAAGAATGAACAAAAATCTGATTCGTGTGCCTGGGCCTTCCGCGGCTTCAAGTGTTTCATTAGCAAGAATTTACCTTTGGTTATGGAAAGTTTGAAGAAGAACTAAAATGTTAATGTTATTAACCAGCAAACTAAATATTTCTTTACTTTTAATTTGAATACAAACAAAAAACACAAAATCAACAGCAAAGTTCTTCAAATCCTCGATGAACATCTCTATGATTTGAAAAGAATTTAAACGTCAAACAATGGTCAAATGAATCATCTCTTACGTCCTTCAATCGTCATTTTTTATTATGTTTTTTTTATAAAAGTGTTAAATACTTTAGTTAATTTATGCAACTAAATAAAGCAATTTCTATAAAGATAATTTTAGTAATTTTTTTATTATAAATTTTAAATCAGTACAACAATTAAGAAAATATATGAAAAAGAAGAACTTTATATGAAAACTCAAGCTCTTTGAGAATTATCTTGATATCATTCTCAAATTCAATTCAAATTCAAAATACAAAATTAAGCTATAGAAGCACTATAGTACATACATACTTTAATAAGATTCTACTGTGGTATATTTGAACAAAAATTGTGGATACTTTAAATTTTGAGCCAATTTAAGATTTTTTCTCTTAGTATCGAAAGATTTGTTATACAATGTAAATAAGACGTTACATTCTTGTAAACAGAACTGCTTCCAAACGAACATTTGATTTATCAGAAATCATAGAACGTAAATTCCCACTGGTATTATTTAATCTTCTACTGTAGGGGTTCATAAATACTCGAAGTAACTTATCGCTACTTCGCAAGCATTCGATATTTCTTACTGATCAAAGTCGGTAAAACATTGATGCTTTCCTCCGGTGCATCGATGTGCATCATAATCTCCCCATAAATGTAATAAAAGGCTTTGTAAATATTTTCTTGAAAATAGTTCAGATGGAAGTAGATAAGGTACAGAGACGGGCTTGCGGGGTCATAATCGTA
Source organism: Sarcophaga subvicina (assembly GCA_936449025.2). Classification (NCBI taxonomy): domain Eukaryota; kingdom Metazoa; phylum Arthropoda; class Insecta; order Diptera; family Sarcophagidae; genus Sarcophaga; species Sarcophaga subvicina. The sequence continues at coordinate 32,239,401 of OW388084.2, forward strand.
GTAACGAGAACCTGTAGGACCTTTTGGATTCAATTCCGTTGCATAGGGTAGTGAGGACCAGTTTCATGAAGCCTATGTTGAGTTACTGGTAAACAAGTCTAAATAAGATAACATAGTAATCTAACAAATCAATCCTAGAGTGAGTTGCTTCCACGAGTAAGGTTACGCCATCGAAAGTGGTGCTGCATTCAACTTGAACAAGAAATAAAAAGAATAGGACATAGCAATACTTTGGCTGATTTCCTAAACCCATGCTGTAAAGCATAATTTGAAAAATGTTATGCATAAAAACGGCGTAAAGTAATGTGAATGTAGATTCAGACATCAAGCATATGCCATAAGAATTATAACCGTTTGCATACAAAATAAAACTGATGCGTTGTTTTTTTTGGCAGATGATACTCATCCAACTGAGTTGCAACACGAAAAGGGACAAAGGCATTGCCAAATATTTTAAATAAGAGTTTACGAACTCAATGCATAAGCTTTGCAATTTAGGTTTAGCCAGAACACTCAGCTCCTATGAGGTGAAAAACTGGATCAGATAGGTATTACTTCATCCCATTTTATTGTGAGGAGGGTAGCTTCTATGACACTGATGAGGCCAGAACCTTTCTGTTGAGCATGAAGAGTGGTTTGAAGACCAACATCGGCGAAAGGAAAGATGAAATGTGGGCGATTTATTCCTTAGATTATTTGGAAGTAGCCTAAGAATAGGGACTGACATTGTAGATTTAAAAAACATTTGCTTTTGAGCAGGGATCGTTTAAAGCCCAATAAGTAGACTCCGTGATCTGCAGAACGAATCACCAGAACATAAACTTAGAACCTATGCTGCGTTATTACATCACCACGGGAATACCTATGCATATCAAGTAATAGGCAGAAAGTTATCCTTACGGTGAAACCCAATATAGGATCGGACAGAACAATATTGTCTGGTCGTGGTACTCCACTACTCCTACGCAACGATAAATACAATCCTTTCTTAGTTCTATTTTGTTACAAAAATGAATTAATACAGGAGGAATTCTGCTTTATCAGAACAACATCAGACCACACATATCGCTAATGCGGCTATATCAGCACAATGGTAAATAATAACCGTTCTAAACATTTGAAAGAAACTGGTATTTTGAAGTTGTAATAAAATCGTTAACCTACTTTTGAAAAAAAAGCTTATCGCCATACATTCAAAATCATTTTCATTTTATTTTAATTCTTTACACATAGTAAACATTCTTACCTGTATGCTTAATTGAAAACATCTTTGGCAATGGTGTAATAATTAAGTACGTACGTAATGTACAACATAATTTATTCAAGACAAATTATATTTAAGAAACCTAAAATATTTTAAAACCAAAATAAAAATGCTTTGTTTTTTTTTATAATATTTAAGTATATTATTTCTCTATTGTTTTTTATTTATAATTATAATTAGCTTATTTTTTTATTAGCATTAATAATCAAGATTTTTTCTTTATTTTTTTCAAAAAAATGTTTGTTCTTTTTGTGTGCATTTTTTCCATTTCTTTTTTCCTTTTTCATCTTGCAATATTATTCATTTTTTGAATGATTCTCTTTTTTGTATCTTCTCTATCATTATCATCTGGTGTTTTGTTTTGTTTTTAATTTATTTTTATCTTTTGTTTATTTACTCCATTTTTTGTAAAATATTTTTTGATGTCCTTTTTTAAAATATTTTTTAAATATTTTTCATTTTAATCTTTTTTCCGTTAGGTCTCTTCTTTTTTATATTTTATATATGTTTTTTATTTTCAATTTGTTTTTATTGTGGTTTTCAAAAATAAAAAGGTTTTACAGATATATGTATAGATATATTTTATTTGGTGATCATTCAAAAAACATTATTAGCCACGTTTTGTTTTGTTTGTTTTAGGTTTTAGTTTAAAATTGTTATTTTTACTAGAAACAATAGACGGTTCTTTCTTTTATGCATCTTCTTCATATCTTCATTTATATTTTATCTTTTTGTCATATTTTGTGGGTTTTTTTCATTTTTTCTTTGATTTTTTTTCGTTCTTCTTTTCTTTTTTCGTCTCTTTTTCCACACATCTCTCTTTTTCATCTATTTTTATTTTTTTCAAGTTCTTTTTCATGTTTCGGATCTTTTTATTCTTTTGTATTTTCAAGAAGATTGTATTTTTATATGGCAATCATATAATGTTTTTTGAAATCATTATATATTGTAAAAAAAATCTGAAATCAAATTAATAGTGTTGAAATAAAATGCAATACGAAAAACAAATAAAGTGCAAAATTAACTAAAAGCTATAACGGATATTCGGTATTTTAAATATCGGGCTCTTCTAAAGGCAACCAAAAACAAAGCGCATATGAAACCAAAAAACAAATGTATGAAAAATAGAAATCCATATATAGAGTAGTGTAGTTTTTTTTCATTTTTGCTTTTAAATTCTCTGTTGCAAGAAAACACATTAAAAACAAATTTCTTATAGTAATAATATAAAAAAGAAATTAAAAAGAAAGAAAATTAAGAAAAATGGGAAAGCATTCAGTACAAAATATAATAAAAAAAAAACCTTGATTATATAAAAGAAGTTAATCCAATCTGAAATCAATTATTTTAAAATATTGCATTGCAAGTAATAGAATCGTTATTTTTTCATTTCACTATAAGGTTACCGATCGGTCCTTGGTTGCAGAAAGAACCTTTTGGACAGAATTTCCTTTTACAAATTGCTGCGAATTGCAGCAAAATTTAATTATTTTCGAAAAGTATGCACCAAGTTTTTACATGGTGAAACCTGAATAAAATGATCCTAACTATGCTACAAAAACAGACAAAACTAATGGATTTCTTTTACCACATCCGTATGGAATATTCTTCTAAATAATATACTTTAATTTTTCCAAACTAAGAAATTTTGAACACATTAAATTATCAACATTATGGAAACTACGAAAGATATTTCCACTGCACTATATTTTTCTTGGTTTATAATATTTCACATTTCTCACTTTTTATCTTCACCTTTTTTCCACAAGAAGAATGTCAAATACCTTGTTTTATAAAATGCCTGGCTCTTCATTTCTGAGAATTTTTTTCGCATAAACTAACTACTTCTTGTCTGACTGCGTTGCCAGAAGCATACTCATTGTCAGGCAATTAAGGATTAAAGAAATTGCAAGGTTTTCTGACAAATGTCTCACAATCCTGTGGGCTGATAATTTTAGATTATTTTTTGTAGCCTTGTAGTGGACAAAATGAAAATTGTACTATTTTAAAATATAAATTCTGTTCCTGTTTGTGAACAAAATCGCAGACCTTTTAATTTAAGCCAATATTAAAGTAAGTAAGAATGAACTTAAACAAATACTACTAGAAAAGATTGTATGCGTAATATTTTTTAGTATTTATAACAATAAAATTTAATAAGGGTCCTCATGAAAATGTTTAAGTTTTGTAAAGTGTACATATCAAACTTGATTTCCGCAATCCTTTTAAAATTCCAATTTTGGTTCGTAAAGTTGCACAGTTTATTTGAAAACTTATTTAACTGATACTAGTACTGTTATTAATAAATCACCAATAATTTTCCGAATAATCAACAATTTATAATTCGATTATGGATGGCAACCGAACCCAATGACCGCAATTTCAATTTTTGAAAATAATTTAAATTTTTTAAGGCTTAATGTTTAATTTTTACTCAAATAATTTCTGCCATTTAACATTACAACACAACTGTTTAAAAAAAAACAATTGTTATTAGAACCATTTCATGAAAACCCTTAATATAATCACTGTGGTTTTAAAATTTAATAAGACATTTCGGTACATGCATTAGTAAATATAATCTTCCAAATTAGAGCAACAAATGGTTTTGATTTAGAGAATTTTTTAGTGCCAAGATACAAAAAATGTAAGAAATAGGTGTTTTAGATGTAAAAAAATTAATCAACATGCAATTTCATGTGATATTTATATAAAAAGCAAGTGAACGGTTTCTGTTTGAGCTAAAAAAAAGTTATGTTAGTATAAAAACTCTTCTAAACTCCTTTGAGTTAGTTAAACAAGTGACACGAAAAGTTTTGCACTTCATTTTGAAAATATGAAGTTTAATTATAATTCGACGACTTGTGATCCTAATACTTAAACGTATAGCCCCGTAGATTTTCGTTTCTTCATTCTGAACGCCGAGGTCAGGCCATGTTAATTTACTTTTTTGCTTGAATTTTTAGCACTTTGCGTTCTTTTTTTAATTTACGCACATTACGTTATTTTATTTTGGTGCTATTAGCTATAATACTAACTGCTTGTTGTTCCTACGGAGCAGTTATGATTTTATGAACTATTTCTATATTATTTTAAAAAATTTGTTTAATGTCAAGTAGCAAAGAGTATTATGCTCCTTCATCTTTCTTTATATTATGCTTATTATTCTATTTTATCTAACGTTTAATTTTTCTTCATATTCGTAGAAGACCTTTAGGATCGTGACTTAAATAAACTTGTATATATGTATTCCATATGACCACTCAAATAAGTTCATGTTTAATATATCAAACAACAGACATGACTATCTCATAATCATTTTTATAGTTATTTCACGATAATTCCTTCAAAAATATCAGCGAAAAATCGTGGATAATAGATAATACTTCCCAAGAGGAAGAGAAAATTATTAAATCACATTATTTCTTTTTTTTTCAATCTTCTTGTGACTTAGGTTGTAGGCACCGTTGTCTTATTTCTTTTCCTTCACAAATGTTATGCCCGTTACTTATTGCACTTAAAATTTATGTGAAATTGGTGTCGGAATTAATAATAATAATTAAAAAAAAACAAAAAATTATGTATAACAATAAGTTGTAAACAATTGGTTACATGCATTGCATGCGTTTATAATTATAAAGCCAAAAAATTAAATATCTACTCACCATTAAAAGTAGGTAAGAATATTAATCAGTAAGGAGCATAGTAATTAACACGTCCACGATAACTTCTTCTAGAACCAAAGACAATAACGCATAAGTAAAAGAGGTCATAAAAAGAAAAACACATTTATTAGAATGAATAAAAGAAACTAACACTTACATTGGACGACGGGTGCCACGGAACGTGGAGGTGTGGCAACAGGCTCTTGAAACGCGAGCACCTCCTCGACCGCGAAAACTGCCTCGGGGGAAACGATTAGTTGTAGAGAGGCCAGGACGATTTGTACGTTTTGACATAACCTAAAAAATTGTGCAAACATTGTAGACAAGCTTTACATTTTCAACTGCCTGAGGCGAGACGAGTATGTTTAATACCTTAATTTGACGGCCACGGAACAATGTCTCATTCATTGCGAGTGCAGTCTCAACATATTCTTTGGAACCAAATTCAATATAGGCAAATCCCTTAGGATGGCCGTCAGCCTTATTACACAAAATAGTTACGCGATTAATTGTGCCACAACCATGGAAATGAGCCTCCAATTCCTCGGCCGAAGCACCATAGTCAACATTACCCACATATACAGAACGGGTATCAATTTCCTGTTTCTCTTCCAACGACAAGGGAACTGTAGCTAAGCCCGTTGTCGATCCGGCCATCTGTTTATCTACTTCAGACTGCATTTGCTTAATTTTTTCAGCTTCTTCTTCCATTTCTTTAACACGAGCTTTTATAGCTTCCAACTCTGGATCAATCTGCATATTGTTATCCTCCTAACAATTATTAATATTATATTTAATAAAAATTAAAAAAAGCAAAATAAAATGCGTCTCTTATATTTTTTTAAGAAATTAAACTGTGCGAATTCAGGTGAATTAAAATCACACGCCCAGATTTGTTGCAACTTAAACGAAGAAATAAAAATCGATGCTAACAAAGCAAAAAAGAAAAAACAATGGGTTTGAGTTTGGTATAACCGACACAAAAATATTCTGCTTTCTACATAATTCGGCATCGCAATGGCGTTACCAGATTAGACATTTTTAGAGATGGTATTCTTTCATACACTTAAAAATGCCTTGGATTGGGACAACCAAATCCTTGGGTCTTCGATTTCGCTTCAAGATGTTTTTGGTTTGAAATATTGAATTTTGAAATGATTATATTAATTTTTAAATAACATTTACATGCTTAAAAATAATTTGTTTAATATTTGCTAAATATAAACTCATAATCCAGGTCAGGATAACATATCTGCAATTGAAGGAATATTTTTTTTAAAAATTTTTTATAGAGTCGGAACCAAAGCGTGAAATAAGTTTTATATTTATGAAAATTTTGAAACAAATTAAAACCAGACAACAAATTTTCTATAATTGTAATCAATTTGACAACATTTAATCATCAAGTCTCATACCATTTTTTCTCTTAAGGGTTTTTACATAAATAAATCTGGCAACGTTTACTTCTTAAATTATACATTTTATTTTTTGCTGTTGCTACAGTTTCCCGAAATACAAAAAGCTTCTGCTCAAAACTTGTTTTTATTCCTTTTTTTCTCCACTGTTTTTGCGTTGGACTTTTTTTTTCTTTTTTTGCAGCGCCAAAAAAAATTGCGGACAAAACGCAAAAACCTGTTTTCTTCGTGCTCATTTTGTGCCTGCCAACATATACAGTAATGTGCATTTCCTTTTACTTACCTCATTTGTTAGTTCGGTTTCATTTTCACCATTGGCTTCATCCAAATTCTCCAAAAGTTGATCCTCATTCAGTGATAAATCTTCATCGGCCATTTTTGTATATATTTTTTGTTGTGATTCAAGTTTGTAAAAATGAATTAACTCTTTTTGTTATGGTTTGAGGTACGAACTTTATAAGCGTCCTTTTTTCCTACTTTTTGTATTTTTTTTTTAAATGACGTTGTACTTTTTGCTATCGTACCTTTTCTCTGTATTCTTCAATACTCTTTGACTTGTTTCTTCGCCGAGTTTTCTACTACTTCAAGTACGAATTCGCCCAAAATGGTGGTATTGTGTGCGCTGCTGCTGGTGGCAAAAATCTAGAAGCACATAAAAACACGCGTTAATATTTTCTTGAACAGCAATACATATTTTCAGATAAGGGGTTTATTAAAGGGTAAGTTTATTTTGTATTTTGAACTGGTTTTTGATTAAATTTATCGTAAATTACCGTAAATTTTATATTTTTTTACAATCACAAAAAAGAGCAAAAAAATTCCGCCTTCCCTAAACGCACACAAATGTAAAAAGAAAATTTCTAATTTCATTCAATTTTGACAATCTAATAAAAGAGCTGCCACATTGTTTTTGATGAACAATAATATTGTCAGTACAGTGAAACATTTATAACGTTTAACTTGTGTATAAAATGAGTGATTCTGAATACGAAGAAGAGGAATTTTTAGTATTTGCCGATTTTAAAAATCAGATAATGCCAGAAGAACTATCAGACAAAAATTCTGCAATTAAAATAATTGGCATTGAAAGTAAAAATCCCATAGCTGAAATAAATGGAAATATTTTTAAAGGTAAGTAAAGATAAGATTTGTATTTTAAGTAATCGATCATTTTTATATGTCTTAGGCTATTTTCATAATGATATATTATTTTACGTTTCCATTAAAGCTGCTAGACACAGATTATAATTTCGCTTATATTTCATTATAGAGAAAATTAAAGTCATTTCTTCTTTTCCGCTTAACTCTGTGGATCAGACTCTAACCATTGTTTTCTGTCATCCAATTGTAGCTTTTAGTCCATTCAAATCTCTCCTGCTAGTGACTAAATGTTAATTAATATATTATTTATTTATAGTTTACGTAGTCATATATAAAACAATAACATATTTTTTTCAGGGACATACGATTACGCTATGGGAACTGAAATATTTTTTGACAAAGACGTTGATGCGCCTGCGCCAGATCCACTTTATGAACTCAGTTTTCGGCAGAAATATAAAATAGCTGCTACAACAAACAAAGTTATTAATTTTAAGCGTATTTATGTAGAAAAAATTCCGGATAAAACTCAAAATATTGAAGATCCTGAAGCAGATACGTCAGAAGATGTACCACCTGAAGAGACTTTAAGACTGAATATGACCTACGAAGATGCAATCAAACAATTTCCAAGTGTTAATGATCCGCAATGGAAAGAAAAAGATTTGTTTTAAAATATGTATAAGTAAATATGACATGTATTTAGTTTTTTAATAACAAAATTAAATAAATAAATTTTTAAACCATTATTCTAATCAATTTCCAATTAACTTTAATTGAAATCAAATATCAGAATAATTCAATAGCCAAAAACCAGTAAAAATTGTTGCCAATTATTATGAAAATATTAATGTGTACATAAACATGTACAGAAAAGATTGTTTTAGGAAACTTAATAATGATGGAATTTTTAATTGTATACGTATTAGGAAGCTTTTTAACATAACGTTTTGTCCATTATATACGAGTATATTAACTATTTTAAATTATAAACATTCAATTTTAGATTGCTGCGGTTTAAAAAATGGAGGAAATATTAGGACAGTCTATGCGGCCTCCAATTGTACTGAAAGACTTTTTAGCGGAGTATAAAAAATTGTTTAAAAATCCTTATACGCTGCCATGCACTGATATTGATATAAGAGAGGTTATGCAGTTGTCCGAAAACAACGAACGCTTTAATTCGATTGAAGAAAATTGCTCTATAGATCATTTGAAACAACCCAATGATATACGTGTTGCTGAATTTTTGCCTGGCGATACGGAAATAGCACGTACTCCTGTTGTAAACCTGGACATACGAACAATTAAATTGAAAACCTTCAATACGTTAACGAAATCTAAAGCAACTAAAAAGCCAAGTATTTTTCATCGCACCAGAGACAGTTATTCAATGCTTAAACCTCCCCATGTAGACGATAATAACTTACATAATATACAACCTGGTGAAGAAATCAAGCTGTATGTACGATTTTACAGACCTTGCCGAGCCACACACATTGGTCGTACATTGGAAAAACCAGTGTTTTCTCAAGAATTTGAATGTCTTGGTAGAAATTTTCTAAGTGAATTGCGCGATAAAATCCACTGCGTTTGCAATAACAAACGTTTTTTTGATGTAAGCGAAAACCCTAATACCACTTTACCATCTAAGGAATCTGATCCGGGCTATTTTTTTATAAACGATACATTCTATAACGATAAACGCAACCCCTTAAATATGGACTATTCTCAGACTATACGAAACTGGGCTAAAAAGGCTAAGGGTTTAAGTAATTTAACATTTAAAACCGCCTTAATGGAAGAAACACGGTTCATTGATCTCACCCTTAGCCTAGGATTTCCACAACTTTATCAGCATCATGGTAATTGTGAACATGTTTTTGTATTCTCAAACATTGAAATCATAACGAATCCGAGCAAGCAACTTGCGCCCTCATTATCCTGTTATCCGTTTATACTAACAATTTGTCGTTATAATACCAGAACATGTAACATATGCGGCAAAATGAATTATGTTTTTGTAGTCGTCGGCAGTAATCGTCAATTACATGATCCAGCCTACCTCTGTAAGCAATGCTTTACATCTTATCATTACGTTGATGGTAAGAAAATTGGTGAATTCAAAGCATATCGTGTAAATGATGAAGTTCAGATTGCTGAACCAGAAGATACTAATGAAATTGAAGAGCAAAATATTAATGAATCGTTAATTAGTATAGATGAACAAGAAGATTACAATTCGGAAAATGCTGAAGAAGTTAATATAATCATCAAAGAAGAAACAAACTTAAACCTTCAGGAGGAGGAGGAGGAGGATGCGGATTAGCCAATCTTTATATTAGACATTTAAAAATAATTCTTTAAAAACATTTCTCTACACAAAATAAATGCAATTAAAACTGAGATTAAAACTTTTAACTGTTTTTTTTAATATTTAAGTTTTCATCTATAATTAATGAATACTCGTTGACAAATTGCTTACGTTAATTGATTACATATCAGGGATTCATTACCATACGCTCATTGACAGCATTGCGTTGTCCATCAGGATTAATTTTCAATCTATATATATTCTAAATTGATTTGATAAATTGCTGTGAATGAATTAAAAGATTCAATATAATCGTTCTTCTTTAATTCCTAAATAAACTGTATTTGCGATATTCGTAATTAATCTTTAATAGAACTTTCACACCTGCACCGAAAAAAATTTGCATACAGATTTTGACAGATCCGATTTTAAAAATCTGTCATAAAACCCTTTTATATCAAAACCATACATTTAAGTCCCTGCCACAAAAAGTATTTTGGTTGTAGGTAACTCTATTTAGTTGTCAATACTTCAGGAAATGTCAAGATGGACAAAATGAAAATACATAAAACAAAAACTAAAAAGGGGGAACTGGAGACACTAATATTGTTATCTGAGCGAAATGTTTGCAGTTTTTGTTAACTTAATTTTTTATTCATCTAACACAAGATATAAACTGGTGGTAGTACATTGTAAATTTATCAAAAGTGACTAATTTCCGTAGAATTAAAATACGAAGTTGGTACTAAAGTACCCCTGCAGTGTTTCAGTGTTTTGAAAACGAAAAATAAATACAACCATCACTGAACAACATATACACTTACTTACTATTAGTAATACAAAATGAATTATAAGAAAAGTATAGTTCAGCAACATGAAAATAATGCCTCATTAACAGAAGACGAAACCGATGTTCCCACAACGGTGGAATCAACAAAGAAGACAACAAATGCAACGATAACAGCTAATGCTAAAGAAAGAAAAGGCTGGTTTCATTCTCTGACTCGACGTAAAAAGACACAAACACAATCCACATTTTATCCTAATATAGGAACGCCGATAACAACATCGCCCACGACAGCATCAACTATTCAAACAGATGAGGCATCCAATTTTCTGTCCACCGCTACGTGCCTACAATCCAATAACAATAATGAACCTTTGGTGAGAACTTGTATTGCCACCGATGAAGACCCGTCTTTGGGTGATGTGCCCAGTTGTAGCAGCAGTAATAACAGTACACGCAAACGTAAAGATGAAAAAAGTGCATTTCAACGTTTCCGCAAAAAGATGGGTCTACGTCTGTCCTCGTTTAGACTAAATAAACAGTCATTATCATCATCGACAGACGAAGGGGCTACAACGGATGCCTCATCGGAATTTCTCACACGTTCGCCAATACATGAACCCTTGCATTTCAATTTTAAATGTAGCAGCCCCAGTAATATATGTGCGACTTCGGCAGACGATGCCGATATGATTCCCTTTACGAATGATTTTAAACGATTTATTAAAAAGAAATGGCTGGAACGCGAAGACGGGCCCAATCGTGTAATGTACGAAGCGAGTAGCGAAATGTTAAAGTAGGTATTTGAATAATTACTTAAAGTGTAAAATAAATAAAAGTACAAATACAATTTATTAATTCAGAGCCACTTCCTTATCATGTAATCGAATAGAAATTCCAAGAATTCATTTCAGAGTTCATCCGAATTTAAGATTTCTTTCCTTAATTAAATTTTTAATAGCGTATATTTATAATTCAGTAATACAGTTTATTATTACACTACAAGACAATAGTATTTTTGCATTAAAGTATTTTATAAACAAGGCGCTCTTTTCGTTTTGATTAATAAATTTAACAAGCTAGACCATTAAGAGCGGACATTAAGAGAACATTTTTTAATTACAATAATATGTGTATGTGTTTACACTGTAATTTTATTAATTCGTTAAAAACCAATTTCTTTTCAGTCAAGTCTGGTATTGGGGTGAAATTTCGAGACGTGATGCACAGAAGCAGTTAACCGATAAACCGACAGGTTCATTTTTAGTACGAGACTCAGAGACTATCGGTTGTCAGTTTACACTATCATTTCGAATTATAAATGTAACGCTGCATTACCGTTTGGAATATAGAAATGATTATTGGCATTTTGAGGAATTACAATATGAATCGATTGTTGAGATGATTGAAGATATTCTATACCGCTGTACAAATAATAATTTTTTATGTTTCGTTAAAGTGCCAAATGAAATGCAACCACCGTTTCCTGTTATCTTAAAGTATCCCCTTAGTCGCTATTTAAATATGCCTAAATTACAAGATCTATGTCGTCGGGCCATACAGCGTTCAACAAAGCCGGAGGATATAGCCAAAATGTCTATACCACCAGGCCTACAAGAGTATTTAGCAGAAACTAGAGAACTTGTATTTTAGTAAATCTTACTTTGTTTTGTTTTAACACTTTATTTAAATTAATTTTTTTATATATGATTTTCCTGAAACCAAAGATTTTCCATCATTATTAAAATTTTAATCAATTGCCTACAAAAATAAACTAAAAATTCGCAAATAGCTGTTAAAAAAAGAAAACATACTCTACGATTTGTCTAATCAGTCAAATCTTCTAGTATTACCTTAAGTGAAATAATGATAATATGTATTAAATGTTATTAAGAATAATTGCAAGAAGCTTGCTCATATTTCAAACAAAAATGGCATTTATCCTGTAAAAAAAAGACGTAAACAGATTATATTGTTTTCTAATAATAAAATGTACGTTTTAAGTAAATTTATTTAAGTATTCTTAACGAAATAAACATGTTCCCCATATTCATGTCATTCATGTATCTGTATTATTGTTCTAATTAAGCATTGCTTGTCTTTTATCCCACTGTCTTCCTTTAATAATTATATTTTTAATAAATTTCTTATTCAAACAAGGAAATAGTATAAACATAAAGGTCACAAGTATTATGTTACAAACGGTATTAGCTTTTTATGTTTAAGCATTAAGGTGTCTTGTTTGTGCAATATTGGCGAAACTAATTTACAATAATTTACAAAACCTTGCAAGTATAAAATTTCTTTATACTCTAGGTAAAGTTCTTTTAAGGTATTAGTTTAATTTTTTTTATAAATTTTTATACAATTATTTATTATCATTATTAGTTCTTACTTTAAACTTATAAAATTTTATTAATAAACGCAAGTACATTTTATTATCTCTGAGATTAAAACTGTTTTGCCACAATATTTGCTTAAACTTGTAGAAAAGGGTATCTTTAGTTATGGAAATTAAACATTATTTGTTGATAAATTTTCCCGTAATTGGCTATTGGTATAAGCCAGCAAATCATTTTCACTTTTAAACTTTAATTTAAATATTAAACGTTATATCATAAAAGATAAGATTGATTTATTTTGAAAACTTGTTTTACAATTGGAATGTTTTGTTTAAAATATTTTAATCACCTATTTTGAAATTTGTTTGCTGTTATTATTAAAAAATTATTTCTATGACTTAAAACATTAAAATAATTAAATTAATTATGTACCGAAGTTAAATTATTCAAAAAAAAAATTAAATAACAATAATATGATAAACAAAAGTATCTTAATTTTGAAATAATCAGTAAAAGAAAAATGGATAACTGCCATTATAGAGAACTCAAACGCACAATTTATTTAAACGATGTTAACATTAGTTCCATTAAATATAACAAATATTTTCCACAACACTATAAATTTAAGAACTAGCTCTTATAATTTAATTAATTTTTTTATTTCTTTGTGCAATAATACTTTTTATTTGAAAGTGGAAGTTCCTATCCTCATGATAGATATTTTTAAATATTAGGTATTAATGTTTACGGTTAACCAAATACATTCGATCTCCATTTACAAAAATTATCAGCCATTTCGGTACTACAACAATTAATGATCACGCAGGTTCCGTATGAACAAAAGAAAATAAATTAACAGAAGTAAAATTACTTTTACATCGGGTCAAAATTTGAAAAAAAAGATATAAGCTCATTATTAACCTTAACTATACATTTGTTGTTCACAAATTGTAATAAAAGAAATTAATATTAAGAAACAAAATTTTATTTTATTTGAAAAAAAAGTACTATAGATTTATTTTAATAATAAAAACAACAACAAATAATTTTTATTAGATTTAAGTATTTTAACATTAGCTTATAGTCAACTGAAGCAATTTAAATTAAATTAAAAAAACTAGCCAAAAAATAACTATAAATTAATGGAAATACTTTTATAAATCACGTTTATACTAGTTTAGCAACTTTTTATTCCTAAGTTTTTACACTCTCACTAAAAGGTTTATAATTTCGCATGTAATATTTGAACAAAAAAATTATTTAACCATTTTTAAATATCACATACGTTTTGATACTTGTTTAAATATAATTATGTATTCCTATGTTAAAATTTATTGAAAGCTTTTTTTTTATAAATTTATTTATTTATTGTTATAGATTTCATTAAATATTAATAAACACTCATTTGAATATAAAAGAAAAATATATGAAAGAAGATTTATTACCAAAAACAATCACAATATTCGCAACCGTATTCAAATGTACCAATTTTTTCCATCTAATCCTAGGTTAGTCAGGCCTCAATATTGTTTTCTATACCTGTGGGTGGCAATTCACATGTGTTCGGTCAAAGTTATGAAGACTGTTTTCGGATACAAAAAGTATTCGAAGTACAAAAGTACCCGTACCTTCTGAGATTGAAATGAAATTCATTGAAATGGAATTGTATGGAAATAGTATCTTTACTGGTATAATTTTATTTATTTTACTTTACATGATATTAAGAAATGTTTAAGAAAATAAAGAAAAATAACATTTGTTTTTCTAATATAAGATTAAAAATTCAATATTTTACAAACATTACAAATACAAATTATTTTAAGGCGTAGAATAAATTTTTGGCTCAATCATATCGTTCATTTTTACTTGCAAATAGCGAATATTATCCTGAGAAATATCCAAATTTGTAATGCAATTGCTTGGTATGTGGCCCAATTCTGTAAGACCATCTAAATGAAACGTACGATAGTTTTTATTAATTATAAGAATAACACTGTTGCCAGCAATACTTACCAACAATTAACATTTTAATAGTCTTTGTACGTTTGTTTATATACTCAACTCTACCGGCAAGATATTTTGTTACTCCATACCGTGGGGTTTTATCACTGCAAGCCATCTAAACGTATTAAATTATCAAACGTATTATTACTTTATTTTATTTATATGGCTGATGGACAAAGCTAACTTACTTTAAAAACAATGATATCATTGATGTTTGGCATGTCCAATGCAGCAGAACAGTATGGTAATATTTTATCAACTCGAATATCATTCAAGGAAGGCGAATTTGTTGATTCGTTAACTGTAGTACTACAATTGTCATCTGTTTCATTTAGATCAATAATTTCTGATACTTCTTCTACATCTGAAGATGTATCGAGTTTTTTTTCACTCGATTTTACACTATCACCTTCCTCTATTTCTATACTTAAATCAACGCAATTGCTTTCAGAAATAGCATTAATGCTTTCTGCTTGTAATTTTGAAGTGGCCTTTTGTTTACTGGGAGACACTTCAGTATTATTTTCACTTTGAGAGCTTTTAACACTACCGTTCGATGTCAGTTCGTTATTTTTATCAATAGTTGTGTTTTCTATACAATTTGTTGTATTATTTAAATTAGATATTTCCGTTTCAATACATTTTTCTTTATTTGAAATTTCAGTTGTTGCACTTCCTTCGACCGATAATCTTTTAATCTCAGCACTTAAATTTGGTATAGGAGCTAGTATTAAATTTTCTCTTATTTCTAAAAGTGGCTTCCGTTTTTCATTGTCAGTACTGTGACGTTTGATTTGAAAAATTCTTGGTTTTGGAGTAATGGCAACATCTTGTAAAGGACATCGAAATACGACAACAGTTTTCTTTATTTTATTAATATTATTTGCATCTTGGGATTTCTGTTTCGAACTTGTGCTTATGATTTCGCCAGTTTCGTTAAAATAAATGTGACCTTTGCCGGAAGACTGTTTTCTAAACGGATTGTTAGAAATCTTTTGGCCCATCATTTCACTTTCATTAAGGAATGTTGACGATGGTATACTAGAGATGCGTTTTAAATCATCGTTAACTATAAGTACATAGTTATAAACATAATTTGAAAATATATATAAAAATAAAAAAGATAATGTACATTTTCCATGATAAGCTTATCGATATGTAAAGGAAAATTAATATCAAATTATTATTTTAATATATTATATGTATATGGAATGTATTAGCAGCGTTAAAAAGTTTTTAGAAATTTCAATTCCAATTCATCCTTACCGCAAAATACCCTCCTACCATAGACTGCCTGAAATCTATCCCAAATCTTTGTCAACAATCTAACCTCACAATGGCCCATAAGAAACCCAATAAAAAGTCTTACGCTGCATTTATCTATAGAAGGTTAAATACAACGCTTCTGCTTCTTTTTCCTAACCAAACATCCAAAAAGGCCATAGAGGTAGTAGATTGGACCGTTAGGACCTACCATCCTGTCGCTCTCCGAAAGTAAACTTAATCTAGCGAAAGCATGCGATGGCGCATGCCACATACCACATATTCAGAATCCAAAAGACGGATCCGATCTGGTGCAGAAGATCTCTTACAAACTTTAAAATCACAAACCGATCATGATTTACAGCAGGCCGATACAAGAGCAGCATGTCTATACAAAACATAAACATATAGGTTTTCGCATTTGAAGAGGCTGTATCAATTAAAGCTTAACAGCAAAAATTTCTGCTCTCTTATACCTTCCTGAGAATGCCGGAATGGTCTGTCGGATGTTGTCTTTAGCAGCCAGGTTCCCAGGTCTTTCGTTGAAAGCTCTAAAGACACTCCACCAAACAATGCATACATAAGTAATAACAGACGGACTTTTATAAAACAACTTATATGATTTGAAATAACTTACGTGACTTTTCCTCTCCATTTTCCGTTTTATCTGTTACCTTTGGGGTTGAAGTATGAAGCCTTTCAGTTTCTTTATTCATTTCTTTACTACAGGTAGTCTTTAGCTCATCAGAGCTTTTGAGATTTTGCTCCACACCTTTATCAATTGTTTCCTGATTCAAAAGCCTAGTAGAGGCTTTCGATTTTTTACTTTTTGAAGGTTTATTGGATGTTACTGCTAGAAGTGTTGGTATTTGTTCACTAGTACTTGTAATTTCCGTAGATTTATTTTTATTTTCATTGCCAGTAACGCAATTCTTTATTCGTTTAGCAAGACTTGTGTTTGGGCTAGCGTTCTGACCATTGTCTAATGAACAATATTTACGCTTTTTCTTAGAGTAATAATCTTCTTCATTCTCTCCACACAGATTTTTTTCACTTTTCAATGTTTCTGATTCTCCAATCGAGCACTTCGATTTCTTAGAATGTTTCTTTTTACGCTTTTCCAAAGAATCTTTCGGAACAAAAGCTCTGGAATATGAATAAGTGGCTTTAACAAAACAGTCTTTTTTGTAATGTTTTAAATTAACATCATCATAATACTTACTTTAATCCACTGCAGAATTTTACAATTTCTATGGATTCCTGGGGTGGCAAAAATAAACCATCACTATTTACAAATCTTACAGTGTCGACATCAAATAGAAATTCCACTCTTTTTTGCAAATATTCAACATTTTCCCAGTTGGGATCGACCATAACAAATACCATTTTTCGTTCATCATCGAAAAATGTGGACAAATCAATTTTAATGCCTATTTTATTCATCACAAAACTAAATTTTTAACGATACTGTTAGATTTGAGGCAATTAAAATTAAAAACGCAAACACCATACAAAAAATAATCAAAGGATATGAGAAAACTGTAAAAATATTATGTATAAGCAATTGCATTAATGCGGAATGATAGACAAGGGTAAACAAAACAAATGCAACCTTGTTATAAAACAGTAATAGGGTTTTCGAGTTTTCTTTATACAAATTCCCTTTTGTCTCGATTTCGAAAGAAACTAGAAAAAAGACTTTTGTCGAAATTATTTATTTTTTATTTTATAAACTTTCGGAATTCAGTTCGTTTACCCGTTTTTTTTTTAATAAATTAAATTAATTTTCTTCTTAAAAATTATTTTCAGGCGTTTGTTGTCATATGTTTGTAATTGTATCGTGTTTCTGGAATGGTTACTGTATATATGCACTAATATTTTATATTTTTATTCTAGCAGACAGGAAAAGTCTGGCAAATCGACAAATGGAAATTTACCACAATCGATCAGTGCTGTATTTCGTGTTGTATATATTATTGGCTTGTGTGTTTTGCTTAGATTTTTTTATCTTTTCCTATTTTTTGCGAATATCATTTGCAGACGTTTCGCCGCTGTGTTGTTTTTATCTCTCGCCAGCCGAATAAACGTGGGAAAAATTTTGAAAAATTCGTCCACTGGGAAGAAGTGCTAGTTTATGTTTTGTTAAATTACATTTTTTGCGTAGAAATTCTTATTGTAAAACGGCTTGAAAAATATATTAACTTTTAAAAATAATCGAAAACGCGTTTAAGTGAATCGGAAAGAACTTTAATTCAATTGCAAAAAAGCAAATTTTTGTAGAACAACGAGGAGAAAAATTCTATAAATTTTTTTTCGTATAAAAGAAGGCGTGGGGATACACACTCTGTTAAATACAAGACAAAGCAAAGCAAAGAAGCACGTAAAAAAGTCAAATAACTAATAAAATATTTAACACTTTTGGAAAAAAAAGTAAACAAGAATAAATGTTTGTAAAAACCACGTGAATGGCAGGACATGTAAATTTCTGTAAAAAGTTCAATTACATTAAGAACAAGTAGTAATTGATAGAAGAAAAAAAAGGAGGCATCATAGTGTGTGTGCATGGAAAAGACGCGCTTTTCATTCAACTCGCTATTTTTTCTGTAAAGAAAACCAAAAGAGTGAGCTGCCGTCAACGCCACTTGTACAAAAAGAAACAAACAAGAAAAATAAAAGGAAAAAAGAGGCTGCTCTCACATCGATTTTTAACCGGCATTAAAACATTAAGGGGAAGGAATACAAAAAACAACGACAGAACATTTTTTTAATAGAAATTTGTTGATTTGTTTTTGGTTTACATTTAATCAAAATATATTTTTGATTTATAATGGGCGCCTATTTAACGCAACCGAAAACGGACAAAGAGTCAACGGATGAATTCAACAACTATCTGACCGTAGGCGCATCTTCAATGCAGGGATGGCGTAATAGTCAAGAGGTTAGTACCTTAAAAATGGTTTTTGGCGGTTTAGCAATATTCGCTAAAGCAATATGAAGCAATATGAAGTTGCATCAGCTAAATACGTTCGAAACCCCATTTTCAAATATCGAACGTTTATAAAAGTTTTTCAGCTTTTCTTCTTTAAATGAAGTCTTTTTATATTAACAATTTCGTTGACATTTTATAACATTTAAAGTTTTTTTTTATTCATTCAGCGATTTATCTTGGTTTTCTCTAAGTTTTATTTAAGTCTTGTATATATATGATTAAATTTTCTTTCTCCAGGATGCCCACAATTCAATTTTAAATTTTGATACAAATACGGCATTCTTTGCTGTATACGATGGCCATGGTGGCGCTGAAGTCTCAAATTACTGTGCCGATAAACTACCCGATTTTCTTAAAACGTTGTCGACATATACAAACGGTAATTTTGAACAGGCTCTAATGGATGCATTTTTGGCATTCGATAAGACGCTATTGGAACCAGAAGTTGTTGAAGTGTTGAAAATATTAGCCGGCGAAAAAAATTTTGGCGATGGTGATGATAGTGATGCAATGGAAGACGACGAAGACGAAGATTTGGCAGAGTTGCATGAAGAAGGAAATTTACCATTAGATGAGGTTATGGAAAAATACAAGGGCCATCCCTCAATGCCTTCGTTGAAGAAGTTAAAAGATACTAATAATTCAAAGCCTCAATCGCCGTATTTGCGTGGCAGACGGGCTGCAGCTGTGATTGCCGATGCAGCCAATAGGGCTGAATTAGATCCAGATGCGAAGCCGGAAGGTTCATCAACTTCTAAAGCAGCATTAACTGCAATGCAAGGTAAGAATAAAGTTTTGTACGCTTTAGGTTAACATTGTTTTTTAACAATCTTAATATGAAATAGATGGGCCAAGTTCTTCGAAATTGTCAAGTTCTTCTGCAGTCAATAAAATGGAAACCGAGGAGGATTCCACTGTTAGCAGTAGCAGCTCTAGTGCCAGTAAATCTAATAGCGCCAACAGTTCCAAAAACAATGCAGCTGAAGCAGAGGCAGCTGCTTCGACAACAGTTGTGCCAGAAACGGCTACAAATGGGACACCGAGCGATATTAATTCACCCCATTCATCAGTTGTTAAAGAAAACGAACAAAACGGTAGTGTTTCTTCTTCGGAAGTAAAAAAATACGATGAGGCATCTGCTTCGTCGTCTAAAGACGATGCCATTGTTTCCGGTTCTAGCGTTCACTCCAATAAGAAGGAACATAAGAAAAACGGCAATGTTGAATCAACAACAAAATCACCAGCTAAACAAGAAGCTAATTCCTCAGCCATAACATCCACAAGCAAAGATAGAAAAAAAATCAAGTTGGATGATGACGATGATGATGCAGACTTTGAAGGTACTTTTAATTTTAAGTTTAAAACTCTTATTTTACTAAAAAGAAAAACTAATGAGTATTTTTTTAGCTAATGAAACTAATGCCCGCCAGGCTTTAGAATATTCGTCTGAAGATGAGGAAGAATTAGGAGACGATGATACCACAGATGAAGATGCTGATTATGATGATGACGAGATCGAAGAGGATGAAGAAGTTGAAGATGAAGAAGAGGATGAAGAATCGTACTTCGCAAATGAACAATTTTGTGCCAATATGATTGAAGAACCTGGCAAGGACAGCGGTTGTACTGCTGTGGTTAGTTTATTGCACGGTAGGGATTTATATGTTGCCAATGCTGGGGATTCACGTTGTGTTGTGTGTCGAAATGGCAAAGCAATAGAGATGAGTTTGGATCATAAACCAGAAGACGATGAAGAGAGTGCACGTATTATTAAAGCTGGTGGCCGTGTCACCTTAGATGGCCGAGTAAATGGAGGTTTAAATCTATCAAGAGCTTTAGGAGACCATGCATACAAAATGGTGAGCACACTCGTATAACATAAGATTGAAATTATAATTTTTATTCTTTATAGAATCAAGATTTACCAGCCGAAGAACAAATGATTTCTGCATTACCAGGCATAAAGAAATTAATTATTTCGCCAGAAGATGAGTTTATGATTTTGGCATGCGATGGTATTTGGAATTTTATGACAAGCGATGAAGTTGTTGATTTTGTCCGCTTACGCCTTAAAGATGACAATAAAAAGATGTCAGAAATTTGCGAAGAACTTTTCGATGCCTGCTTGGCACCAAATACTCTGGGGGACGGTACAGGTTGTGACAATATGACCGCGGTTATTGTACGTTTTAAGCCGACTATACTCGAGCTGCCGACGAAAATTAATCCAGATGAAACGGAGGATGTGTTGTCGGCCAAAAAAGAAGCTGAGGCTGTGTCGTCTGGACAAAAGGCCCAAAAACGTGCTGCCTCACCCACCACAAACGACAAAGACTCCAATGAAGCTGAAAATAAAAATAAACGAATGAAGACTGACGACGAGGAAAATAAGACATCCTCTGAAACCTTAGCCTCCTCATCTACAAGTATGCCAGCTAATAGTACAGACACTACTACTGCTATTTCTATAACTACTACATCTACAGCAGCTTCATGTAATTCTAGCGCTGAAGTTGAAAAGTCAGCTACACAGGAGAAACAAAAGGAATGCGACAGTGTGGTAGCGTCCTCAACGTAAATTATAGGTTTTATTTGTGTTGCATAAGTTGTGGGCATTAAGGATTGTGTCCTTATATTGCCATAAACTTTTAACATAAACAACATAAAAATAAATACAACTAAAAGCATAATAATATGTCACTTTACATAATATTTATAAGTTTGGTGTGAATTTTTCCCCTCCCAATAGAGTATAAGTTTATAAGTATAAATTTAAAAAATAAAAAAGCAAAATTATTCACACATTGACAACACGTTTGACTCCCTATCGATCCACCAACCACCACACATATTTGCATAGGCTCAGAACGAGTAAAAACAATAATATGATACAACAATACTTAAATATCACATAGTGTTCTTTGTCTAAAACCATTTATTATTAACCTCTTATCAAAACTTTAAGACAGTTTTAATTGTAGTTTAAAAATGTAATAAAACAGAAAATTAAATATGAAAGAAAACTTTTATTAAAATTATTTGCCGTTTTCCCCCAGTATTTTTTCTTAAAGTGGGAAAAGGACATACAAATATATCAACAATATATCATTTCGAACTTTTTCTACAACTAATAGTTTCGAATTATGAGATATACAACAGACAATTGTCCAAACAAAATCCAATTGTCAAGAATATTTTTTTTTTATAAAAAAAAAATGTTACGTTTCGATAGATACAGGATTTTTTAGTTTACCTATCAACCTAACATTTACATTACAATTGTACACTCATAAAACACATACACATTTAATAACAGACAACAGTATAATAAAAATATAAAATAAACTTATATGAATATTGAAAATATGAACAATAAAAATGTAAAATCAATGCGTTCACAAAATATTATCGTATTAAATGTTATTCATAGATCTGGAAGATGTTTGCTGATTATGAAAAACCAAAAGAAGTGGAAGAATAGATCAAGTTAATAATCGTTCATTGCTTTAATTATTAATAAAATTTGTTACAATATATTAAAAACGTCAAAGCGGAAATTTATAGCTCCAAACTGAGCTCTTTTGTTTAACAACCTCTATAAAGAATTGAAATTATGACTATGATGATTTAATCGAACGAAAATCTAAAAACTGTACGTAGTTGGTCATTACAACCCTGCAGTCAGGATTATGAGATAGTTTCTCACGCCACTTATGTTGTGTGTGTGTTACTTTTATACAAGAGTGGCGGGACGTACAGTTTAAAGTCGACTCCGAACGACAGATTTTTGAGAAACTCTTCATGGCAATTTTATTTACTCTCAGAATTTTTGCCAGAAATCTGCTGAGAAGTCGCCGAAGAAATACTTTTTGTATTTTAATTTGATGTCTGGCCTGGGGCTCGAACCCTGGCTTTTCGCCTAATAAGCCAACACACTACCTACTAGACCTCGGCGACTTCTTTCTAAATAACTTGAAAGGTTTATTCAATTCTGTTGTAAACATATGTCAGAACATACTAGTTGCGTCATTGCATAATCGATATGAAGCGATATTCAACAAAATATTAACATACACAAAACATTAGAGGATTTTTTCGAAGAAAACAAGAGTCACACTCCCAACACCAAAAAAGTGAACACTTTTAGTTTCTCCTTCAAGAGTGTACAGTTTTCCTATAATTTTTATACATATTACGGAGACTTTTCGATCGATAAGGATCTCAGGAATTTCAAATAAATTTCATTTTGTTGTCAAGCCATGTATATTGCAAACGTAAGTTTGCTACATTAATCTATAACAAATCAATTTCACAACTCTGTTTGAATTTTTGGAACCACCCGTCTGACATTATGGTCTTGCCATACGTTAAGTTTATAATGGAATTGTTTTGAATTTGCACTTTTACTGAAACGGTTCCAGATAGAATTTTTGCCATCATTGAAAGCTACAAGTTTGCAGAGTTTTACGTTTCTCTGGTTCGTTTGTACATTTGTTTCGAACATTAAATTTTTTACTTACTGTTTAGTTCTTTTTGTAAAAATCGCTATTCTCCATTTTTCTTCTTAGATTATAAACTTTCGCTTACACTTAGGCAGTGTTGTTGATACCTAATGCAAATTTTATATGAACAACTATTTTTGGTTCAATTTTTATCTTTAACTTTGGATTTCTCCAAATTCGAAAACAAAAATAACAAATAATAAAATTGTTATTCACTATTTAAGGCTATAAAACTTTGTTCATTACATAAAGAGTTCATATAAGGAAATTAATGCTCGCATTACTGTTAAGTAAGTTATATTGGAAGTCAAATTGGTATCAAAATTCCGAAAAATATATGTATGTCTACAGCACTATGTAGGATTCGCATAATAGAAAACTATTTTATTTATATATATATACGTATTTAAACGATATAGAACTTAAAGGTCTATCTTTAGCTTAATTTTGTATATTACATATCATATGTAATACTTTTTTATGTAGTCATCGAAGTAATTTAAAAATATAAGTTTTGTATCATCTGGTAATACGTTAACGGCACGTAACATTTTCTCCATAGCAGGTTTTGTGCACTTATATTTACGAAGAGCTATTAAATCCCACAGGAAGGTTAATATCCCTACATATTCCAAAGAAAACTCACAACATTGTGCTTTTTCTAGCTGTTGCGAATATTTTACCATTTCAATCAATTCCACATAATCCTGATCGTTTAAATAAATATTAACTGGAAAATAAAACATAACCAAAGCTTATAAATGTAAACGATGAACATATTTATTATAATACTTACCAAGTGGTAGCTTAAGCCATTCAGTTGCTAATTTCATAGCAACATATGATCGAGCATTATTAAGACCTATAAGAATATTTTCTAAACTCTTAAATATTTGGTATTGGCGACGTCGAATGTCTGGACTTAAATCCGTATACAATAATCGCAGAAATTCATGGTACCAGCTTAGAGTTTGCAAACAGCCACAAATTGTGCAATAGATATTCAAGTCGTGAGTTCCATTAGGTGTTTCATTCTGCCACCAGTTTAATGTTGGTTTTCCTGGTATATTTGGTACAAATATTTTTCCGCATTTACTATTATCACAGCGATATTGATTGAATTTATTCTAAATTATATACGAATTTATTATATATTACAAAAAACTTTCCATTTTCGTAATAAACTTACAAATTCGAGGTCTTCACACTCCGTGCTTAGACAATCTTCACATTTGCAATTGAAATGATAGGTTTCTTTAAGTCTTTCTCTCCTGGCTGAGCGCTTCAACTTGCGATAGTCCATTTCATAACAATTTGTTATCTCATCACCCTTCCGAAAATTACGCAAAGCATAGGTACTTACATACCGACCAGAAAATTTCCATTGATAAGATTGCACACATGAATGGTTGCACAGACTTTTGTATGGTACATTTATTGAAGCCATGGTCTCATAATCACTAAAGATGTTCAGATAGCCCAATTTTAAATGCCAAGGACTGGACCATATCCTATCGTTAAGCATGTGATATTCCGTATTGCTTAAGGCATTTAATGATGTGGGTATAATCGTCATATAAGTATGACCATTTGAAATGGATTGTCCAATATGTCGTAATATTAAAGATCCCGTTAATACTTCCCAATTAATAACGTCGCTCTGTTCTTTTAATTTCTCAAAATAGTCCGTATAATGTCTGAGATATATAACTATAAGATGAGAGACCATTGCAAACCATATAATATCTAACTCAGACATTTTGTCCAAATGAGTCATCATTCGTAAGGATTCAGCGTAATTCGATGTATTATTGTCATCGGAAATGTCTCCATTGCTCAATAAATCGTACCATATTTGAGCAGTATTTTTATTAGCATTTTTTATTTTATCGACTATAGAGAATATGCCATTATCTAGCAATATTCGTAAAGCCAGGTGAGCAATGCCAAGGTGAGAAAATAGTTGAAAACGATAAGCGTGACATTCGTAAACGTGTATATTTGCATGTTCCTCCTGACATTTGACCGAGCAGTAATTCACTCTACCACGACAATGTACACAGGGATAGGGTATAAAATTTACTGTTAAGCACTGTTGACACATACGACGGCTAAGTGTTACTGCAGCCGGAATTCTTTCAGAAAATATTAACTGATTTTTTTCGATGTCACACTTTGCTATCATACTTCGTCCTTTCTCAGTAATTTTTCTAAAAAAAAAATAGACATGCAAAGAAAATTTTAAACATTAATTGTTCGAAAATGATGGCTGAGAAATTATTCTAAATAAAAGTATCAAAGAGCTGCGCACCTTCATTCATTTATTATAAATATTTCTTATTCATTTTGCGTTCTTCTAGCTAAATTAAATTACGCGGTAGTAATCCAAGAAGAAACTTAAACATTTCAATCTTCCCTGTAAAAATAAAACAAGCTTGATTTCGCCATCTAAACATCTGCAAAAACTGCATGGCCAACTAAAATTTTAACGTCATCAAGCTCTTTAACTATTGTATTCCACTTCGTCTACAATTGTTTAAGTGATGGGACATCCAGAGGCACACAAAGAGCCACTATCGCCATCTTCTCTGGTCCTACTGAAAGAGATCTTATTATCGTCTGTATTTTTACTCAGGATAGGTCGTTACCACCACATATATCTATGTTGATCTAAATCTTTGATTCTATTCCTAGTAACTAATAAAATCATCAACATTAAAATTAAATTGTAAAACTTACATTTCCTGTGATTCTCTATTTAGAGGGACTTCGTTTTCTTTTTCCAAATCTTCATTCCTGTCCATATTTTCTTCTTTCAATTGCTCCAATGTTTCTTCTAATTCTTCATATTGTTTAATGCAACTGCTATTGAGGTCAAGTTGTTTTAATTCCCTTAAATGCTTTTCGGCTTTTGGTAAGTTTTTCAACTTTATTGCATTAAAAGCCTGGCGTAGAATTATTTTATGACGCATAGCGTCCGGATAACCTAATTTCAAAGCCCAAACACAGTCATCATAGGCCTGCTGATAGTAACCGAAAGTTTGTAAAGCCATGCCACGATTAGCAAACCCCAATGCCAACTCTCCATTATCCGCATCTAAGACAGCATCAATTGCATCATTATAGAATCTGCAAGCTCCTAAAATATTACGCTTTTTGCTCTTCTCTGTGAACAGCTGGTTACCCTTTTGCCTAAGATCTATAGATTCTTTGACCTTTTCACTGGCTTCCTTCATATCGAATTCTATATTTTCATTCTGTTCCAGATTCTGCAGCCATTGTAACGAAAGCTTTTGAATTTTGTTCCTCATCTTTTCAGGAATTTTCTCAAGTATCATAGACATTGTCTCAAATTCATTTTGATAAGGCTGTTTAACAATGCAGCTAATTTGCTCGGAAAATAATTCATGTAATTCGAACGACATTTCGAAAGGGAAATCACATCGCTCAGCTAAATTAACAAAATATTTAAATGAAGATGGTTTCAT
This sequence comes from Sarcophaga subvicina, assembly GCA_936449025.2. NCBI lineage: Eukaryota > Metazoa > Arthropoda > Insecta > Diptera > Sarcophagidae > Sarcophaga > Sarcophaga subvicina. Next base: position 32,266,535 of record OW388084.2, read on the forward strand.
TCGCCATGGAATCTTGCTTTAACTAGTGTTTTTGTAGTCAGAGTTGCCAAAGCACATTTTTACTCAAAAATTAATTGCAATCTGCTTTAAAAGCAGGAATCGCCAAATATATCTAACATTCCATTTCGTCCGTGAAAAAAAAAATAAAAAACGCACTACAGTCCTGTACAAGACAAAAAGGAAATCTTTAGTAATCCACGAAACTCAAATATTCCATCGATGAATTCTCTTTTATAGAAAATATATACGAACGAAATAGGGTAAACATAGTCATGAGTACATTTAACTACTTTATTTTAATGGAATACCCTGAATTAGTAAAACATTTGTAATGCTGTCACATTGTAAGTTTCTAAACTTGGCAGTACTTTGAATCAAGCACATTACGAATGTCAGAATCGAAGAATTTACAAAATTCTGCCGACTACAGCAGTACTTCTGCTAGTGTAGAACAGCAGGCGAAATATGAAAATAATAAGAAGAAGCACCTGAGAATATCTTCCAAAACGTCCAGTCCAATTGAACAAACAACTAAAATAGGTTTTTTTTCGTTAATTTTATTATTATAAAACATTGTAATTGTACAAATTACTGAAAGAATTTATGGAGTTCGTTAATGCAAAATAGTGATTGAATAAGAAAAAAGTTTTGCAAATACCCAGAATAAAACAAAAGAAAGATAAAAAAGACACCCAATCAAATCGTAAATTTTCGGTCAGCCAGCAGCAGTTGTTGGACAACCAAGAATAAATAGTAAAAGTATTCATATACCATATCGGAATAGAAATTGAGAAGGTATTCAATATATATTCAATATAAAATATAGTTCAATTGCAAATAAAGACTTTTATTAAGCATTTTAATTTTATCATCCAGAGTTATAGTATTGCTCAGTTTCATTGTACAGCAGCGTGTATATGTTGTTCTGAAATTAAAAGTAAAATATATTTTGTTTTTTTCCCTTGTTTAATTTTTTACTCTGATAGCAAAAACAACACCATCAACAACGGATCGACAACCACAAACGTAAGCGTTGACTGCGCTGTTTAGCGTGTCGTACGAGCGGCGAACTATGAGCGCCTCGAAAAAATATAAATCATCAGAGACAGCTACAGAAATAATACATCAACAGGATACAGAGAATATTAATAGCAATCGCTTTAGAAAATCCGCGGACTACTTTGGTCCCTCAACATCAGCAGCAGCGGCGGCAGCGGCAGCAGCAGCTCAAACAAATCAATCCGGAGTTGGAGGACGTATTGCATTGGGTCAACAGAATATAAACAATAGTAACCCGAACGCTATGCAACGATCAGGCAGCAATACTAATTTAAATAGCAATTACACTAATTCAGCTGGAAATGGCAACGGTGGTGGCGCTGGCATTGGCACAAATGGTGAACGACGTGCAAATTTCTCTATGTTGGAAACAACAGGACATATGAATGATCATCGCTCATCGACTACTACCTCAGCGTTTTTCAATAAAATGGGAACTAACAATGCCTCTAAGCCGGGTGATGTTAAGAAAATTGTTATCAAAAATTTTAAATGTAAGTACACAAATAATTTTTTTTTTCCAAAAAATATATAACAATGAGTATATAATTATTGAAAATATTTTCCGGCAGGATCAATATAAAAAAGCAACAAACGTTGGTCTGTAAATTTAGTACTTTTCACTATAAAAATCAAAGACAGAGTATTTGTTAAACTAATAACACTACGAATAACCAAATAGTGTCAACAAAACCGATTTAAACTAGTTTGCCACAGTGCGATACAGTGGCACAATTTGTAGAATGTTTGTCGTACTATAAGGAACTTTCAAAGGCAACTACATTGCTTTAAAGTGATGCGACGTAATTTCTGTTTGATATGAATTTGAAGTATCTTATTAAAGTTAAATATGCACCGGAAACAAATTGTAATAAGTTGGAGTTGTGTCCGATCTATAAGGTGCGAGGTTAGAACTTCTCTGTTAAGCTTTTGATACTTCAGGCCATAATGTAACAGGTCCTAAGATCATAACACTCATATCACTTCCCCGTTCTGTCATTGCTTAGAAACAACGTGCTCTGTGAACATGTTGTTGGATGTTAAGTAGCGAGAAACGTCTGTTAAAGTTTCTTCTTTTTCAAGACATGGTGCTGCATAAACTTCCTCTGTTACCCTGTGGGATTATTGGGAGGAGAATTGAGTGTATTAATGTAATAAGTTTGAATGATGAATACATCTTTCGCCTACTTCGGGATTTCAACTTGGAATTCTTGAATTTAAAGTGGAGTCTTTAACCACAGTATCACTGAACGTCTGTTATGATAAATAATTTGAATAAAATCATTAAAATATATTAAATTCGGCATTATAATAATTTTTTCTTTTTCTATGCCGGTCTATATAAATAGACATGCACAATTAGTTTCATCTATTATGACAGCAATACTGTCATTAATTAACGTTTTTTCTGAAATTAAGAAATATTATGAGTAACTTCAATTCCTTTATTTTAGTTAAACCCACACTGCCTGAAAACTATTCAGAAAGTACTTGTCAAAAACTTGAAGAAGCTGTTGTAGCTATACAATTATCCCGGCCAATAAAATATTCTCTGGAAGAATTATACCAGGCTGTGGAAAATATGTGCAGTCATAAAATGGATGCTCAATTATATGCAAAATTAAAAGATTTAACTGAGGCTCATGTGAAACGTAATGTTGATACGTTTACTGGTGGCAGTATGGATAAGCTGGTAAATATATACACATAATATACATACATATATGTATATAAGATATTTTGTCTTAATTAATTTATTATTATCACTTTAATCATATATTTCAGGTATTCTTAAAGAAAATCAATGACTGGTGGTTGTCTTATTGCCAGCAAATGATAATGATGCGAAGTATATTTTTATATTTAGATCGTACATATGTTTTACAAAATCCCACTGTACAATCTATATGGTAATATGTCTATCTATGCTTATTTATTTTTATATGTATAGTGATGTTATAATTTGTAAATTTTTAATTTTTACTTTAGGGATATGGGATTGGATTTATTTCGAACTCATATAGCTCTAAATAGTTTAGTACAAAAACGTACTGTGGAAGGCTTACTTATGCTTATCGAAAAAGAACGTAATGGCGATGCGGTGGATCGTGGTCTTCTTAAAAGTCTAATACGTATGCTTTGCGATTTGCAAATCTATATAGCAGCCTTCGAGGAAAAATTCTTAATAGCAACGCGGCAATTGTACCAGGCTGAGGGTCAACGTAAAATGCAAGAACTCGATGTTCCCGAATACTTACAGCATGTTGATAAACGCTTAGCCGAAGAAAATGAACGTTTATTACACTATTTAGATTCTAGTACCAAGTAAATAATTTTAACTTTTCAACTATTCATTTAATTTTGTTGTTCTGCATTTTTTCGTACAGACATCCTTTAATTTATACCGTGGAAAAGGAATTACTTGCCGAACATTTAACACAAATTCTACAAAAAGGCCTGGATACCCTTTTAGAAGAAAATAGACTGAATGATTTATCAATATTATATAGTTTATTATATCGTGTTAAAAATGGCATTGCCGAATTGTGTGGCAATTTTAATGGCTACATTAAAAAGAAAGGTCGCACTATAGTCATTGATCCAGAAAAGGATAAAAGTATGGTGCAAGACTTACTTGACTTTAAAGATAAAATGGATATTATTGTGCGCACATGTTTTGAACATAATGAGAAGTTTACAAATTCATTACGAGAAGCCTTTGAATTCTTTATAAATCAACGAGCTAATAAACCTGCAGAATTGATAGGTAACTATTAAAATTGTAGTTAATTTATATTCTACATATGTTTTTCGATCCTTAACATCCTATAAGTATTTCTTAGAATAAGGCATGGAAAATATTACGATGCTTAAGAAAAGTTACAAAAAACAAAGCATTTTGAGTAGAGTAGTAGAGAGTTTAAAACATAGTCTATCGTATGCAGTACAACAACAATTATATGTTATTGTTTCAACAATTTGAATTTAATATTTTGTATTTAAATTTCTACAGCAAAATATGTTGATATGAAACTACGTGCTGGTAATAAGGAGGCAACGGAAGAGGAACTGGAACAAATTCTTGATAAGATTATGGTACTTTTCCGTTTCATACATGGCAAAGATGTTTTTGAAGCCTTTTACAAAAAGGTAAGCAAAATGACAGTAATTTTAAATGTGTTTTGCTAAATCTATTCATTTCTTTAAGGATTTGGCTAAACGTTTACTGGTCGGCAAATCGGCTTCTGTTGATGCTGAAAAGAGCATGCTATCGAAACTAAAACAGGAATGTGGCGGTGGTTTCACCTCGAAACTGGAAGGAATGTTCAAAGACATGGAATTAAGCCGAGATATAAATATTTCCTTTAAACAATATGTCGCCAATATGGATGGCGAATTGACAAATATTGATCTGACCGTAAATATATTAACAATGGGATATTGGCCAACTTATCCTTTGACAGAAGTTAATATGCCACCACAGTTGGTTAAGCCCCAGCAGGTATTCAATAAATTCTATTTGGCTAAACATAGTGGTCGTAAATTACAATGGCAACCTACCTTGGGGAATTGTGTGCTGAAAGCACGTTTTGATGGAGTAAGATATCGAATCATAACGAACTAAAATTATTTTGTTATATTTTCTTTTTTTGTCTTTTATTACAGGGACCTAAAGAACTTATGGTTTCTTTATTCCAAGCGTTAGTGTTATTGTTATTTAATGACAGAGATATTTTATCCTATGAAGAAATTTTAGCAGCCACCAATATTGAGGTCTTTTTCTTAAATCTAAAAGTTTAAATGTTCATGATAAATGTTAAATTATACAAATTTCAGGATGGTGAATTGCGTCGTACATTACAGTCATTGGCTTGTGGTAGAGCTCGCGTTATAACTAAGGAACCTAAAGGCCGTGAGGTGGAGGATAAGGATCAATTCCATTATAATAATGAATTTACTAATAAATTGTTCCGTATTAAAATTAATCAAATACAAATGAAGGAAACGGTGAGATCTTTAGAAACGTTTTTACAAATGCCTTATATTTTCATACTTCTTGTAATTGAATTTAGACGGAAGAACAAAAAGCTACAGAAGAACGCGTATTTCAAGACCGTCAATATCAAATTGATGCTGCTATTGTACGAATTATGAAAATGCGTAAAACTTTATCCCACAATTTATTAATAACCGAACTATTCAATCAGTTAACATTTCCTGTCAAGGTGAGAAACAGTATTCAATGTATTTTCCAGTAATTTTTGTAATATTTTGTTAATTTTTCTTTTTCTTGAAGCCGGCTGATTTGAAGAAACGTATTGAATCACTTATCGATCGTGACTACATGGAACGTGATAAGGATAATCAAAATCAATATAATTATGTGGCTTAATTTAACTCAAATAATAAATTAAGACGACATTTTGGTCGTCGTTTCTATACTTTTTTCATAAGTTTCTTTGGAGTGTGAATGTAAACTAAAGAAAAAAAAACAAACAAAAACACAAAAACATCTAAATGAATATATATATATATAAAATTTATGTTCTATATAACGAAAAAACTAAGATTGTTTTGTTTTATCTCATCTCTGTCTATCCTTTTAATTTATTTTGACACTTCCTATATTTTTTTTCAATTTTAAGAATTTGTAAATTCTTATTCATAATAAAATTTGTTAATATTAGTTGAAAAACAAACATTATTCTTATAAAAAAAAAGAAAGGATGGATATTAAGAAGCATTTGAGAATTTTTGTTTAAGTAAATACGCCAATATAGGCGTATATTTTCGTAATATGAACGTAATTCTATCATAATAAATGTAATAGTCTACTTAAGTTTCAAATATCTACTTTTGCCAAAGATTCTTTGATGTTTTTTTGCGTTTTGGGTGGAATTCGATTAGCCGTTTAAAAGGGGCGTTGAAATTTTTACTTGGATAATAAAATATAATGACAGTTCCGTTTCTCATATCATATTAGAGTTAATATCCGGCATAGATCCTAATTATAATTAATTTTATAATTCTTAATAGAGTGGTGAATAGGTCATAAATATATCATGACATAATTATTGCAATACTCAATATGAAAAATGTTTCGCTCCTTTCTATATGGTTCCAAAGTGTCTTAAACCAAATTGTAAGTGAAGAAATATATTTATCGGGTGTCCTGGTAGTCTAATGGGTAGTGTGTTAGACTATTAGCGTGAGGGTCGTGGGTTCGATTCCCACCAGAGACTCTGGACTGTTACACTACTCCGAGCATATGGTCAAAGTTACTCAGCTCGTATATAATTAAATGTAATTTGTAATTGTATTCTAATTAATAAATAAATAAATATTTATATTCAGAAATGCTAACTAGTCGAGTTTAGGCATATTTTATAAAAAAATAATTTTAAAATAATAATTTTGGTCTTTAAATTTTAAATATTTAATTCAGATTAAAGTCCTATTTTCAGAAACTGTTTTATTATTTATTTCCGATATTTTACTATATTGTACTTTAAAATAATTTTAATTTATTAACCATATATTTTTAAACATAGAACATATTATATAGAACATATTCAAAATGACTGTTTTTCTTTTAGTGTAAGCAGATGTTATTGATATCTCTTATCTTATCGCTTTGTTGAAAAGTTTAATCTGGCAGTTCCCCCCAGTGTTGAAAAATTCAGCACTTTTGTATTTTTTCAGTACTTTTGTATTTCAAAAATACCGCAGTACCCTCATCAAGCTTTAGTACTTATTTCATCAAATTCGTTTTCGTTCGTTCAAAAAATAAACATATATTTTAATAAATAATTCGCAAATTCTTTTTCCGTTTCCGGGTTTATTAAGTAAAAGTTAAGCCCCGTTTGTTTACTGCACTATGTGTGGTCTGTCAAAAAGGCCACTATTCAAACCCCAGGTCAAACGAAAACAAAAAATATTACGCTAAATTTGTTTGTTTATTTGTTAGTAAAAAGTAGTGCGGTCGCCAAACCCAACCAACTCGCCAATACCCAGGTTTCGGACTAACGAAAACAAAAAACATGGTGGTCGCTGCTGGTTTGGATAGAAAGAAAAAACAAAAAAAAAATTTTTTAATTAATTTTTCTTTTGAAGTGTGGTGAGCTTTTTTTTTGCAAAATGTGGTGAATTATCCGGTATGGTGATAAAATCGAAATTCACCAAAATGCCGTTATTCGAAATGGGCACTGTGTTACCATAAATCCATGTACTGTATATTGTGATTCGAACGGTGTATGTCTAGAATACGTAATTTTCACATCTATTAGTAGAGGCATTCACCGATATGTCTGGTTACTGCATTAAAACAATGTTGCCATTGTGTCATTCTATTTAAAATTCTAAAAAATTAAAATTAGAAAGATTAATTATTTTGTAAATGAATTTTTGAATAATTTATTTCTTTCTTCCAAAATGCTTTTGCAAATTGGAAATTCTTTGCCGAAATATTTATAAATTTTTGTGCTTTAGTTCGATCGAAAGTTTGTAAAATTTGAATCGGATCTAAATTTAACATTTTTCTTTTTCAAAAGCTATTTCATATCTATTCCATTCCGTACGGTAAGTATAATAAATATATTTGTATAAAACTACCATTTGATGCAAAAAGGTACTCTTTCAGTTATAGTTCAGTACTATTTCAAAATTTCAATTTTGCAACACTGGTTCTCCCTCAAATAAAAACACAAAAGGCAAAAAAAAGTAAATGGAATCAAACGCAGTCGAAAAAAAGCTGCCCTGATGGCAGATTGATTTAACAGCGATATTTGTTTGTGTAGAGTGTTTAGTGAAATATATAAATACAAATTATTAAAATAATTTATTTACAATTAAAACAAACACTTTGATTGGCAATAAGTCATACATACATGAGTTAATAATTTATAACGAACAAAGAAAGTGTTTCAATCACATTCCTGGAAAAAACAACGAAACAGAAACAAAAATCTTGTGCATTTAGTTTTCACCCAAAAAATAAAAACAATTTAAAAGTTATAGAAATAAAAATAACTAAACCAACATGCGTTTCAATATACGGCAGCAGCAGCTTCTTGGACCTTGGCTAATACTATTAATGGTTTTTATAATTGAATCAGCAACAGATGAGGTAATTTAAATATAAAAAGCAAAGCATGGCTGGCGAATAACATATAAAAAGGTTTAGAACTACGTTTTATAGTCCCATACCAGAAACGTATAGCCTTTTTAAACAATACATGGCAGAAAGAACGTCAGCTTTTAAGCCAACAAAACATTTGCTTCTCTTTATTGTTTTTATTAATTATTGTTTGGATTTTAGCTGAAGTAGTAAAAGGTGCAAAAAACAAGCGGGGTCTGTGTATTTCTTTTTTCTTTTCATTTTATTTCATTTCCCTCTTGTGTGTTTTTTTTGTACCCTGGCCAATTTGTTGTTTTAAAATTTCGTTAGCATATGGTTACAGCTGAGGTTTAATTTATTGTTGTTAAATAGTGTATTTGTAAATACGTACAATGTTTATTCATATTTTATTTACCGTTTTAACAATATATTTTGTTAGTGTTATTTTGATTTGTTGTTATTTTAGTATTTTATTGTTTTCGTTGTTTTTTTTTTAGTTTTTTGTGTTTACTATTGATTTGTTAGGTTTGCCAAAATGTTAAGTGCCCTGGAGCCCTGTGTATTGTATATGACGTTCAACAATAATTGCGAAAAGAAAACGTCATAAAATGTACAAATATGGACGTGGGTGGATAATATGTACCGTAAAATATGTTTTGGTATACGCGGCAGAATTCCTACGCAAGAACTTTACGGGTGGGTTGTGCTGGTTGGGAGTGATTAAAACCTGAAAACATAATTTTTAACCGGCTTTTAATATTGTAATAATAGAATTTGGTTGTGGCAGAATATAATTTATTTAATATTATTAAATACAGATGTTGAAAAAGAATTGCATTTTCTATCACGAATTCTCTCGGCTATTAGGTACATGAAACTAGTACCATCAATTTTCACAAGCTTCTATTAAATTGAATTTGTTTTAGACGCCACCGCTAAGCTTGAAACTATTATTAGAAAACCGAATCTAATATATACATACATTTTTGGCCAATACAGGCTTTTAGTTAGGATTACGCCCTAGATTCTCACACCATCAATTTTGTGTGGGTTCATTTCATCAATGAATGGCGGGTCCTACAGTTTAATGACAGATTTAAGAAGCCTATGGTTTCAATACACTGCGAGATTAGATCGCTGACAAGTATCTGGAACAGAACCCAGCCGGCCTATTGCAGGGTATGTTGCGATGAGGAGGAGTTGGAAACTATCGAACACCTTCTGCAACTGCCCTGCCATTAGTAGATGGAGGTTGAGGGCCCTGGACGGGACATTTTCGAGGGCTTGGCCTCTCTGTCGAGAGCCGACGAAGGCTCTCGATAGATTGTTAGGACATCAGGGTAGTAGTCGCGCTCTCTTGTGTGTTTGTGGTCCATCTTTTGTCCTTCCTCTAACTTTCCTACCTCTTCTTTTATAATTTTCCTATCTCGTTCACTATCCTTCATGAAACAGAAAACTGCTGAAACAACCACTTTGAAATACAAGCTTTAATGTAAATTGATATTTTTGTAGAGGGTCTATGTTCCACACGTGAACGAAAGACAGCGAAAAAAAGAAAAGATTAGTGCCGTGAGAATTTGGTGGTTAATGCTATAAATGAGCGCTGAAAAATGCTACCGATAAATACTGTATATTTATAAAACGTAATCAATTTTGTTCTAATCTCTTAAAGCAATAATAAATTCATTGAAATAATGGATTTAGATTTCTCTATAGGGCGGTTGTGTTGATGTTAAGGGGTCAAAGCGTAGAAAAAGACAAAGTCTGAAGCAGTATAAGAAATATATCATCACACCTATACTTCGCATAAAAATCTGGTTGAGGTCTACTTCGCATCCCCATCACAATGTCGAGTAAGGGAAGTAGTTAACAGTTTCACGAAGGGTTATCTAGTCCCAGTAGCTTGCTGGTTCTACCAACGTTGATAACTGGCCCAATAGTCCTAACCACGTAATTTATTGATCCATCCTCCAGTGCTTCTCTTCTCCCTCTCTATATCTTGACCTCATACTGAGGAGTCCAAATCGTGTGAGAACCCAATTACGTAATTGCATCAGCCTTTTTATAATCCAAAATAAAATTACGTCCTGGAAACCAACCTAATCCAATCCAATTTGGAAGTTTGCCAATGTTTCATAAGATCCTACCCGGAGTGAGAGTGACTAACCCAAAGATAAACGGAGCCAGTAGTTCTCTCCATATCAGCGGGGAAAAACATTAGGAATGTCAGAGCGCCGACCAACGAATTCTAAGGGCTGTTTGTTTTAGGTCCGGTAATATTCAATCCATATTGCATTGATTGCACGTTGATAGCCAAAGCATTCTAGACATATGTATTGTATGTATGTAATAATTGGTGTGACGTTCGCCTTATAGATCCAATGAATGGTCTTAGGCAGTAGCCTTATCTTTTATCTATGCAGTGGCGATACTGATGTAAAGAATTCAAACTATTCTTCATTATATGCTCGACATCACAAAGTGCTCTAAGAGCTTTAGGGATTTCTATGCATAGCTCTTTGTTCTTCTAGGATGCAGACATCTTTTCTGCGACATTTGATGTATAATGCCAGTTGATATTTGGATGATGTGCTAGAATAGAAAGAAAATAGAATATAAAAAAATAGAATTTATTTAAAAGCATTTATTGATTAATTACATCCGTTTAAGAAAATATTAATTACAATTTACAGAACAACTAAATGTTAATCTGTTTATTTGCACAAGATTTCAATTTTCTGCTGAAATGCGCATTACAGACCAGATAACACCTTTTTTTTGTTTTATTGGTATTATTATAAAATTATCTCGAAACGAAAATTAATTTTGCCATATTATATTGCCTTATTGTATTATATTGCATCGTATTTAATTAGAAATAATTGTGATATATTAAAAGGCTTAAATTTAATTTTTCTAGAAACTCAGTTTACAACGTTATTTTCCATTGGTGACCGAAGATCAATTGCTTAACAATGACAAGCGTTTTCAACAAATTATGCAGGGTAGCAGTAGTTCATCGGATGCTGTTTGGCCTGATAAGCATAAATTTGAAAAAGTTGATGTTAAAAAGGAAATCAATAAATTGAATACCAGTAAGTTTCGAAGTTTTCGAACACCAAATAATTATTTTGTTAACAATAAATTTTTCCTGTTAGCTTATGTTTATCAATCATCATGGCCTGCAATGAATGTTAAATTGGGTTCCGTTACTGCTGTTAGCTTTGATAAAGCCGGTAATGTTGTAATCTTTCATCGTTGTGATCGCCTGTGGGAGCAAGATAGTTTCCTAAATAATAATGTTTTTAATAAACGTAAACTGGGTCCAATACGTGAGAGTACGGTTTTGGCTTTGGATAGAGAAACTGGCAAACTGGTCTATGAGTGGGGAAAAAATCTGTAAGTTTAAAAAAATATATTCTCATCCTTTCTGTTATTAAGTTCATGTAAAATGTGAGAAGAAACATCATCAATTCGAAAATAGTTTAAATTTTTGGTGTATACTTTTTACAGGTTTTACATGCCTCATGGTCTAACTATTGATCACGAGGACAATGTATGGGTGACAGATGTGGCATTACATCAAGTTTTTAAGTTTGGTCCAAGAGGTTCAAACGACAATTCCCTAATGAAATTAGGTACTGCCTTTACACCGGGAGCTGGTGACAAATTTTGTAAACCAACTTCAGTGGCTGTTCTAGAAAATGGAGATTTCTTTGTGGCAGACGGTTACTGTAATGCTCGTATACTTAAATATTCGAAAAATGGCGACAAGATATTATACTGGGGCCAAAATACATTCGCTGGTGTTTCATTTGGTGTTGCCCCGCAGAATTTCTTTGCCGTACCGCATGCTTTAACTTTGGTACCCGAACAGGAGTTAATTTGTGCAGCCGATCGAGAAAATGGTCGCATTCAGTGTTTCTATTGGTCCAATGGCACATTCCATTCTCAGTATCATTCCCAAATAATAGGTGATCGTTTGTTTAGCATGGATTATACACCAGTACAAGGTAAGATGTAGATGAACCCCAAAACCCTAATAAATATTATAAAAATTTGTTTTTTTTTCTTGATTTTCAGGCGGCCAATTTATAATTGTAAATGGTCCTACAGCAGAGTTGGGCTTAAAGACTGAACAGTACAATGAAGTTCGTGGTTATGTAATGGACTTTAGTACTAAAAAAGTTTTAGCCAAATTTGGTCCCAACGATATGGAATTCTCTAATCCTCATGATGTGGCTGTCTCTAGCGATGGCAATGAAGTTTATGTAGCCGAACTGAATCCCATGCGTATACATAAATTTTTACACAAATCATTGGTTAAATCCATACCATTATCGGCAGCCAAGCCCACGGCAAACGTTGAAATTGAAGTTGATAGCGACAAGTCTGCAGCGAATTTGGCAAGAACTAAATTAAATAGTTTAAGTTATGGCCTCACCTCCAGTGGAGTCATTATGGAAACTGGCTCATCAGAAACGCATCATAAGCCAGGTGCTACGGCTATACTTGTTGCTTCTCTCATGCTGTTATTTGCGTTCTTAACATTTGGCCTGGCATTACTGATTGCACGTCGACGTAAACGAGGTAATGCGGCCACTTTAACTGTGGGCCAACCTAGTGAACTGGTCTATCGTAAATTGGTTGCTTCTACGCAAAATGTTTGTGATGATTGTCCTTAATTTATACGTGATTTTTTTATTTCCTTACTTTACTACACTTTTTCATGCTAACTTTGTATGTGTTTATGCGTCCTGTTTTTAATTATTGCGTGCTTAAGGCAGCTATTTATTGCCACATTTAACTTTATTTTTTGTTTATTTATTAATGTGATTATGTTTTGTATACTTTCAAATTTACTCATGGATAATGCTATTCATAAAATTTATTATTGGTACTGTTTTATTTAATTTTTAAATACAATTTTTATATGCATAAGTCACACTTTTTTCCCATTTTTACCTCAAACAGTTCAAACGTCTTTCGAAATTATCATACAATTACAAGGCCTTTAACTATAATTCGCTTAGGTCTTTAATAAACTTTTCCTTAAATTCTGACAGTAGTTGCTGCAAATTATTGTTAGGCCTTAAATTGTATTGTCCTTTGCTTTGACGTTTTTAATAATATCCCGTATATAGTCAATACTTTTTATGTATTTGAGAATTTGTACTGATTTCATTTACCTGACACGCTTTTCGAATATTTTTTATGATTTTATTTTCTTTACGTACTTATTTAGCAATTATTGTAATTAATTTTATGTAATCTCATTTATTTTGTAAATTATATTTGCGAAATATAAAATTATTATTTTAAAATTTATTGGTTTTATTTCAATTATTATCCATTAAATACATGTGTATGCACATATCTTCTATTTCACACGTTGAATGTATGTAGTTCGTTCTGTTCTGTTCTGTTTTGTGTTTGTTTGAGTTGTTTTTTGTTTTATTATTGCATAATATTTATTTATTATTAATGAAATATCAGGTTTTGTTAATTAATTTATTGTTATTTATCAAAAGTTAAGTGGCAATACTGTGTGTATCCCAGCGAAATTATTGATACGTTTAACGTTACGACAACATTTTTGTGTCGTATGTAACGTTTAACGTTACGACAACATTTTTGTGTCGTATGTAACGTTTAACGTTACGACAACATTTTTGTGTCGTATGTAACGTTTAACGTTACGACAACATTTTTGTGTCGTATGTAACGTTTAACGTTACGACAACATTTTTGTGTCGTATGTAACGTTTAACGTTACGACAACATTTTTGTGTCGTATGTAGGCCTTTTTAGACATCGAGATGAATATAAATGTTTCTGGTTTTCCGGTTCAGCTCGTTATTTTTATGCAGAATAATTGCTTGATCTGGGCGGCTATCCTCTCATTAAGAGTGCATATTTTTCCCATCTTTAGCTCTTGGTTGTAAATGTATTTCGCCTGGAGAATAAGGCATGCGAATGATCCGATCATTCTGGTGATTGGAAATTTTTGTCTTTTTGATGCTTGGAGAACTTTGAATCCGGTCATGAAGTTGCCTACATAGGGTGCGAATTGCGGTTCGAGTATAAAATCCAACAAGACGAAACCTAATTGATACCTTTTGAGTGTAATAGTTAAATGGTGTGGAGCTTTTACTATCTTCTTGGAGAAAACATTTGGAAAAAGAATGTTGAGGAGAGGATGAAATAGACTATGAATGCCTTATACTAGTGCCGCAACTCCATAAGTAAAAGTTGTGGACTTCCGATTAGGCGAATGTCCGTTTAGTGATTACGTATGGCTAAGTTGTTTTAGGAAATGCTTTAGGTGGGATCTTGAATAGGGATTAGGAGGGTTGGTCTTAGGCTGTTTGACACAATTCTCTCAGTCTACATGACTTATACGTCAAGCGTTGGAAAGCATTGGCTGTTGGAAATTGCGCTCGTGCGATTACTCCGACTTTCTGAATGTATTTTCTCCGCTGATGAGGAAGGAACATATGAATGGAACTACCGATATGATTTTAGAGGCTACGCGTAGCAGTGCTACGCAGTTAGCAGCACTTGGTCATCTTTCGACGGTAGTAAAACTAGCTTTCTGCTGTGACTCAATAAGCCCAACGTTCCTTACGGGGCATTGTAATACCAGGCCTCTGAAGGGGATCGAGGATAAATCTCAGACGGATTTTGGCACGGTATATGGTGATAAGGAGTAGTTAGAAGCGATAGAACATATCCTCTGTAATTGTCCAGAACTCTGTAGAAAAATGTTCATTACATTGTGAGAAGTTTTCTTTGAGGATTTAAAATCTGTGATTAAAATTCTTTGTATGAATCATATTAATATCAGTTTAACAGCTATATGCTAATATAAGGTGTAGTATAAAGGCAATGATTATTTTCTTGAAATTTGTTGCATTTGTAACCATTAATATTTGGCCTGAATGAATAATTAAATAATGCACTTACAAGTTTTTTAATTAGAAAAACTCCCTAAAAGGTTTTGTTTTTTTTTTCTTTTTAATATATGATCCAGAAAATGTTTAAAAACTTTATATTATTTTATAATTGAAATGCTAAAAATAAATACATTTTAGGTTGCATGCCATTTGGTACGAATAATCGACGACATGCCTGGGATTTTCCAGCGAAACCGGATGGTTTTAAACTTGGTGGTCTCTTGCTTGAGCGCAATAAACGCAGTGGCTTTGAGAAACTGGATCAGAATGCAAGCGACGAAGAAAATGATACGCCTACAAATAATACATTAACAAGTGCACAATTTGCTTAGTTTTCGATGCATCAAATCGGAAATCATATATAAATATATGTATACTATACGAAATGAACCTCTAACTCGCTCCAATCTTTTTAAGTACGGTTTTGTTTTGTTTTTCTTTGTTAACGAAAAAGATTTCTATTTTAGATTTATACATAAAGGAACAATTAATGATTTAATTAATGTATGTATAGTATATAAGTTTTAAATTCATAAACAATAATTTGTATATTAAAATTTATGTAGCATTAACAAACAAAAAAAACAAACAAAAAATAGTCTGGTTACGGACCAATGAAGTGGAAAACATATTTCAAAGAAAAAAAAAACTGGTGGTTTTTAAGATGTCCGGGTAGTGTACTTGTCTTAATTGACAAGTACACGTCCTCTAACCTAATCTTGGAGGCTTTTAGTTGTCGACAAAGAAAGACAGGTTTTGCCCGTGTGTAAAAAAATGTATACGTTGTACAGAGCATCCAAAGTTTTAAAGTTTTTCCTTTCTCAAAATAAAAAAAGACTTTCTTTTAGATGTATTAAGTTTTTAAATTGTAAGACTAACTAACATACATGCATACATATTACAATAAAATAAAACATTACATTTATGCATACGAAACTGAAAATCATTCCCTGTATATACTACATGCATGCATACTTATATATTCGTAAATGTATAATTTAAACGAATTTATATTTTAATACTAAAAAAGCTTTTAATGATACATCTAACTTAAGTTTATTTATTTTAATTTTTACGTTCCAATAAGGCTTTATTTATCTAAAATCAAATGCCAAAAATGTATGTAAAATTTTTATGGTATACCTAATAAATAATAAATTATTTTACAAATCAATATACATATGTAGTACATATGTATGATACATACATACTTTAAACAAAAAACGAATCTTTAGGTATTTTTCATATTTATTTATCAATGTTTTTTAGGTATAAAAATGGACAACAATAAAATTTTTTAAAATACAATACAATTAACAATAACTCTCATACAACCCACGTTTATAAACAGTTAACAAATACATATTTACATAAATTTTGTACTTAAAACAAAAAGACTGTTTACAAATTGGCTTTCATGAAAGGCTTCAAGTATTTATGGAATGATATGTTTACTGGTTCCTTATTAAGAGGACTCTTTTTGGCAGCTTCAAACATACGCTCGTACACATTGCCATCCCATGCACCTAAAGCTGAATCTAACATACGATCATCTATGTCGAAAGCATCAACTAAGGCCACAGCATTGGGTCTTAGACGTTGAAGGCAGCTTTGTAAACGTAATTCCAGTTGACTAATATCTTTATCCGTCAAGCTTGTAAACTGTGTAGGAAATGAAAAAATTTGTTTTATTCAAAGACGCTTCACATATTATGCTTCTAATTAAACTTACGCGTAAAAAGTCACCAATTCGATTTAAGCAGGCATCCACTAAATATAATTCCAAAATGGTTTTCAATACATCACCTAGGGCTGAAGAAACCTGAGATGATAAATTTTGCAGTTCATATAAAGCGGATGAAGCCAAAAATGCCCGACCATGAAGCTGAATGTAAAAAGAAAAGTTTATTTAGTTGGTATTGTTTTGTTTGTATGGATTATTTAATATTATTTTTATTAATATCGACTGCTATTTCATATTTAGAAGCATATTTCATATGTAGAGAAGCACAAATTCATCCAAAGACCGGCAAAGGTCCATTGTGGGCGCCTACAAATAACGCAGACTACCCAAAAAGACAAAGAAAAAATATCAAAACAAGAAAAAAGAACGCTATTAAGGATAGCATCGTGATAAAGTCAAAGGAGACAATATAGAAAGAAAAAGGCAAAAAATTGAGAAGAAAAATTAAAAGCGGAGTCATCTCAAAAAAAGAACTGATGATCGAGATAAAGCTCTCAGCAACAGAAATACTAACGGAGGCCATCTCACCAAAGAAGAACTTAAAAAAGTCTCTAAAGAATGGCCTAACCGATCACCAGGTAAAAATTTAATTTAACAAATCTTTGTAATTTAAATTATTAAAACAATTTTTTGTTCTTTTCTTAAATATGTTCTACAGTTTCTAATTGTTACGAAATCTCTGAATGAATATTCTATCAAATCTTTGCAAATTCTTTTAATGCAGTATTAAGGTACAAAATAATTAATTTTTACTTACATCTGCAGCTTGTGTTAACTCAATGCCACATAAATTTGCTGCAACTTCTGGACCATAACCTTGTGTGCGGCGATTCTCCATGCGTTCATAAGCAATACGGATTTTGCTAAAATTTTAATACAAAAAAATTTTGTTTCTTTAATAATTCTTTACAAAATTACTTGAGAAATTCAACTCACCTGGCTGCAACAAACTGAAATGCTTTAACAATTGATTCTAATGATCCATCGAAATTGTTAAATTCCTTATGCTTAATAGCATCCTCTATGTACGCCACTGTAGGTACTAATTTAATGCCTGTTAAAGCTTGACCATAAACTTTAACCAAGTAGCGGGCTGTTTGCAATAACATCACAGTATTTTCACCTTCATATGTGCACACAGCAGTAGACATGCCATACAGCGTAGGGAAATTAGAAGAATCCATGAAACCATGACCACCACAAGATAAGCGACATACTTCAACACCAGCAGCGGTATCAGCACTGCAAATTGCTTTTAGACAACAGGATAATGCATGCATTTCAGGCAAACGTTCCAGTTGACCTTGATCGATTTCACCATATATTTGATTGTACATATTGTATATGTTATCACCGTTAGTCTTGAAAACAATAGCTTTGGCTATTTGGGGGAAAATTTTCAATTGTTGTGTCGTATGATCCATTATCTGTGGCTCTGGCTGATTGGGATCAATAGGACTTTGGCGGCGTACAGCCGAGTAACGGCAGGCAATCGTTGATGCTTTCGCTAAACCCATGGCAGCATCACGTATTAAAACAACACGTACGAACATCATGGTACCATAGGTGAGTACTGAATTTTTAGGCGGCACATAAGTACCGTCAGGTAGAACTTGTTGATTCTTCATTAGCATATGACTTAAAGGAATGCGTACATTTTTTAAACCCAAATAGCCGTTGTTAACCGATTTCATACTTAGTTTTGTGCCAATTTCACCAATATCAATGCCAGGCATAGGCATATGAGTCTCCTCATCACGCACTTGAACTATAAATGGTGCCAAGCCGCGGAATTCACCTTGTGTATGCAGTTGGGCAACTACAACAGCATAATTGGCTGTATGACCCACTATATTGGAAAACAAATGAAGAAATATTGTAAAAATAAAAAAATTTAGTATCTAAAGAACTTACATCCTCCCGGCCACCATTTGTATGCTGTAAGAGTAGGCGAATTTAAAACAAATTCTTGTGTTTTTGCATCATAATCAGCTCTTGTTTCTAGGCCACGTAAAAATGTGCCATGACCCATTTCGGTTTGTGCATAAGTACCAATTATTGTACAGTCCCAAGCTTTACCTAACCATTCCACTTGTTGTTCCACAGTGCCTTGGCCCATAATGGTGGGCACGAACATTACAAAATGCAAACCCATAGGATTGCCTTCCTTTAGCAAAGCGGTACCCAATGTGCCGCCTAATAGTGCACTACACAAAATCATGTATTTTGTTATTGTTTGTTTGTTTTTTGAATTAAATTCCGAGAAAGATACTTACTTGAACATATCAACACCGCCTTCACCACTGTTGCGTAGTTCTCTTATTTTTTGTCCAATTAATGCGGCCTTGCGAACACTGTGCTCGTACAACTCTTTGTG
Organism: Sarcophaga subvicina; assembly: GCA_936449025.2. NCBI lineage: Eukaryota > Metazoa > Arthropoda > Insecta > Diptera > Sarcophagidae > Sarcophaga > Sarcophaga subvicina. The sequence goes on from OW388084.2 coordinate 32,285,788, forward strand.
AGACATGTACGAAATAGGGAGATCATCTTTTAATTCTGGATCCTGAAGTAATAGTTTTTCTAGAAAACGAAAACAGAGATGAAGACATTTTTAAAACATTTTTGGTACTTCATTGTATTCTATTCGCATAAAATGAATACATAATGCAAAAATGCATATTTAATTTGATTCATAGACAAATTGTTTCATTTAAAAATATGCATATGAGGAGGAGATACATACGTAATATGTACGCCGCACGCATTTATATTCATTAAACAAAACCTCATTGTTTTATTTGTTTCCTTTTAATTTGCAAGCAATGCAAATAAAGAATAATTAAACTGAAGTAAATATAGCATTTGTTTAAGCATTTAAAAACATTTAACAATGTTCAGTGAACTTTGAACGATAATTGGCGTAGCTGTTGTGATGATGAAAAATGTTGAGTCAGTAGTGCTAGTGTTTCACAATTCTAAACTAAATAAACGTTTGAAATTTTTCATTACAATAGAAAATGTTAAGATGTGAAAACACAAGCAATTCAAGGGCATAATATGAATTATCCAAATTAATATTAGGTTTTGAAAGCCCATTAAACTTTGTACTAATGTTGTGCTATTTAAATTATTTTAGATTAACTGGCCATGATTTACAACCGGTTTTTCTATCGCTTTTGTTGTGGAATGCTATAAAAATATTTAAACCGCAATTAAACAATTTAAGTACATCTGATATTTCATATTCAATTCTGATAATAGCATGGGGTTCTATGCTCTTCGTTTCTATTTATATTGTAGTACAAGAGCTATAAATAAATTGTATTGAATAATAATTGTGGAGGACAAAATCACATGTACTTTAACGATGTGATAAAAATAATTAAAAACTACATTTTCAAATCAATACAACATCTTTGTGAACGAGAAAGCTGTTAGCTTTGCTAGATTAGGATGTCAGGATAAGTTAAGTTAAACAGGTTAGATTGAAGGATAAGTTATTTTTTAGTCCCAGCATTCCCGTCTGTCACTCGTTTAACCTCGTTTAACTGATCCTTTTGTCTACATTTCCTCTCTTTCTCTGCTCCACTATTCCCCTAGTTTACTTTCTTCCTTTAAAATTTATTTTTTGTAGGAAGAATGCAAGAATACTATCGACGTACACGTCCTCTGACTGAGAGTAGAGGTGAGGGACTTTTGTCTGATAGAATTCTACTCTTTTTCAAGAGAAGACTTCTGTCTGACCCTTCGGTACATAACTTAATTCCTTCAGAAAGCTATGGTTTGGTATCTTTCTAGAAATAGTATTTGAATTAGTTTGCAATTTTTTAATTTTAAAAATACTAAAACCGTGATAAACATATATTCTCGTCTTTACGGTCTATGGTATTGGTCTGTCCGCAATTCATACAAGGATAATTTCCTTCCTTGCAAGTAAGTATTCTGATATATCATTCTCCTCTTCACAGAATCTACATATTCGACTGAAGGCGAACTCTATTCTGAACAAGTGTTCTTTGAGTCCACAGTAAGTACCGGTTACAGTAAGCCACCGGTTACTATTTTTAGGTTACTACTGGATAGCCTGATACATGACTAAAATCTCTTCTCACAGTAAGTAGTCAACAAAAGTTTAGATTACCTCTAACCCATTTGCCTGGCCAAGAGATTATGCCTTCACATTTGCCGAGTATATCCATTCAAACATCTATTCCCACTCCATAGATAAGTTTCTAATAAGAATTATTGTGTCTATTTCAATGTTATACCCAAATCTAATAACTTTGTTTTCAATTATGGAAGCCGATAAGCGTATATTTTTAGATGTCATAAAAAGCCTATTTTTTAATAAAATTACTTTGGTTGAATATCTGCAGTTTGACCTAATAATTAGACAAAATTATTAAACAATTACGTTTGAAAGCTATTAAAATGCTAAAAAACTAATTAGTTTCTAAATAGAAAAAAAATGTAAATTTTGCAATGTAAAAACAATTATTGCTATTTGAAATTGCATATGGGATATTAACAAACACTTGAACTCAAATGCATTTGTACAACACTCACGCTTACTGTAAACAATACAAAACTTACCCAGAGTTTTGCGTTCCTCATACTTCTTACGGCCGCCAGACCACCACAATGTGAATTCTTCTGTATTAAAGGTGGCACTATTACGTTCCTTTTGTAAATCGGGATTAACTTTTGAAGGCATTCTGTTTATTTTTGTTTAAATTTAACACTTATTTTGCACAGATGCCAGTAGTTGTTTGACCAGTTGTTGTACACAGACTAACTAAACAGTTAGGGAAGAGGTGTTTGTTTGTTAAAAAATATATTCACTCACATAAAATAATAGAAAATTAAACAGAAAACAAGTTATTGCAAGTAGCTTGTTGTTTAGCTGAAAACAATATTTAAACTGAACGACATTACCACTGGCAAAGTAGACAATTGCTTTGCTAACTAAATACGGTATAGTAAAGCCCGACCTTTGGCTAGTTAATAATTTTTTTTATTAAGACTTTGCAACAACAGTAATGAATTATACAACAAAAATTCTTATCAGTTCTAATCACTATATTTTTAGGTTAAACTTCTTATCAATTATTATTTTATTTTAAAGTAACACTTTTTATTAAAACGCATGTTCATTCTTCCACTTTTTTACATGTATTTGTTAAAATGATAAATAAATTTTGTTCTCATTGGATAAAATAATGTTATTGCACAAATAACTTGTTTATCATATTTAATTAAACAATACACTTCGATATATTCTATATTCACGAACAAGTTTATTTCTGCACAGTTCGACTAACTGAATTGTTGTATAAATTCAAAATTTAATAAACAAAGGAGAATAAAGAGAGAAAGAGTAATAAAAACAAAATCAGCTGTGCAAGATGTAATCAATATGGCAGCATTACTTTAATAATCCAGGCGAATTCACAGAGGTGAAACATCTGATTGCATTTCAAACGTTCTGTTTATTTGTATGTTTTTATATTTAGAAACTTAAACACACATTTCTGCAATTCTTCTTTTCAAAATATAAACAAAAATGTTCATATTAGGCAAAAATAATAATTTAATGTTGAGTTGTTTTAATACTCCTTCATGTTATCAAACCTTTATGAATGTCACTTGTTGATGAAGAAGCGTAACCATATGGTTTTAATAATTAGAAGAATGTAAACAAAAAACAAAACCAAAACAAACCATGGAGAATGAAAAGTTTAGTTCTCTTGATTTGCAAATAAAGTTGCAAAAATCTTTAAATATTATACGTAAATATGATTGGCTTATAAATTCATATGTTTTGGTAAGTAATTTAAATTTTAATTAAATTTAAAGCATTTATAAAAATGCGATTTATATCAAATAGGACTTTTATGTCGACGATCATTGGTCCAAGTTGCCAAACTCCTGGCGGGATTGTTTTACAGGCTTGCCTCCGGATAACTTATGTTTTTTGCTAGATAGCAATACTAAAAATTCCGCGAATAGAGTCTGGCCTTTAAGTTTACTTTCTTTAAAAAGAGCCTTCAAGGAATTATGTGTTAGACGCCAACAAACTTGCAAAGTATGTACAATATGTATTAGTTATTTTAAATATGTATATAAATAATTGCTCATGTTAGTTATAAAAGTAGTAGCACAACATTGCATCTGCCTTAACAAAATAAGTTTCATAAACAAGCAATAATAATTCTATTTTAAATTTTTTTTAGCAAACTTTACCAAGCAGTTCACTACTAACGCATCCAAAATTAAAGCATATATTCGATAAGGGAGTCAAACCTAAGAAACGCCATGAATTACAACATATGGCTGCTTTATGTAATCAAATACATTCAGAAGCTCCGGTAGATTTTATTGTAGACTTTGGTGCTGGCCTAGGTCATTTGGCACGAGTTCTGGGTTATGCATACAACATTAAAGTATGTTGCTTGGAAATGCAAACAGAACTTAATCGTCAAGGCAGAGAAATGGATCGTCATATGGAAAATCTTATGAAGAAATATCTAAAAGTACCTGAAAGTGAACAATATAAATCACCTGAACATGTAGATCTCTGTCTAACAGCTGACGTAACAAGAGAAGAATTTCTGGGTACAATTGAGAAAGCCTTGAGAATCACAAATGAAAACTATACATTTGGTATAATTGGTTTGCATCCTTGTGGTGATTTGGGTGTTACACTAATGCGTATGTTTTTACAATGTAAACAAGCAAAATTTCTAAATTTTGTTGGTTGTTGCTATCAAAAGTTAACAACAAATGATATTTGCTTAACGAAAAACCCTAATCCTAATCCTATACCTAACTATGGTTATCCTTTGAGTAAATATTTAAAAGATATGACTTCTGATGTGCGTTTAAGTTATGAAGCTAGAGAAATTTCTTGTCATGCTATGGAATTATATAATGAACGTTTATCTTTAAAAGATTATGAATATTTAAAAGTGCATTCATTTAGAGCAGCAGCCGAGAGAATTATTGTTAAACATTATTCATATTTAAAACACTCCGGCTTAAAAAGTGTTAAATACAGTACAGATATGAAATTCGAAGAGTAAGTGAATTAGTTGATGTATATTATCGCGTGTATATGAAATGTTCTTAATATTTCTGTTTTAGTTACTTCTATAAGGCTGTGAAAGGTTTACCTGTGGAAAGTCTTACTTCAGAGGAGTTAAGCTGTAGTATAACAAAGAAGGATCTTTCAAACTGGCAACAAATTGTGATTTTTTATACGCTACGTTTATTCTTTGCACCATTAATTGAAAGTGTGCTGTTATACGATCGTATGCTATATTTACATGAAAATGGTTAGTAATTAATGCTTAGCTTATCATATTTTTTCATTTGTATTAAGAATTTCATACGTTTTTTTATTTAGATTGTGCTGTTCATATAAATGCCATATTTGATCCACGTCTCTCGCCTAGAAATCATATAACAACAGCTGTAAAGAAAAGCTGACTGAAATGTTATACTTATTTTTACCCAGAACAAGAACTGAAAAGCAGATTTTTTCTATGCAATATTACTTATGGATTATAAATATGGAATCGATTTAATTTCGTTTTATTAAAATCGAATTGAATATTGTTGTTGTTTAATTTGATAAATTAATTAATTAATATAATTGATATGCTGATTGTGCTTTATGCCTAATCTTAAACGTATTTATACGATTCTCTTCTTATTTGATTTAAACAGAAACCAGAAACAAAAATATATAACTTGTTTTATTTAATGTTATTAAAAAAAGTCATTTTATCTTAATACTCCTCGGCAATGAGAAGGTAATAACATATAAATTGAGATTAAATATAAACACACACATACGTTGTATATTCATTGAAAATATAAATTTATTTATCTATGCATTGTTCATTTTAATATAATAAAATTCACTTATAATAACCTTTAGCGGCAGCACCTTTAACAATAGCTTGTATGGCTGCAAAAGCTTCTTGTGCTGTGGGTAAAATTTCTTCGGCAGGTAAAATAAACATATCCTGGCTGTCAGGTGGACCGCGCAATTCAAAAGTATATGCGATCGGTATTTTATGTTCAGCATAAGCCCAATCCATGCTACCACCACTTGAGGGATAAATGGTTTCAATCAAACTACCGCTAGCATAATCGCGGCCAGTCAATCCCTTAATGGCTGCAGAGGCAGATTGTCCCAGTTCCTTTAAATCATCATAATTATATACATGTTCCTTGGTATAGCCATAAGGGAACATGATCATTTGCGAGTAGGAATGTAAGGCAATATAGGTTTTTATTTGTTCCTTTCCCACATGATCTTCGATGAATTTCATTAAACGTTGAGTTTCAAATTCCGAGCCAGCCGATGGTCCCGCAAAGTCATAACGACAAGGATCACTGCTACTGCCAGTTGAGTTCCAATGATCAGGATAGTTACGATTTAAATCCACACCGCGGCAAGTGCCAAAGATTTGACGATTTTTGCGCCACATACGATCATGTTCGAATGTAAACTTATAACCATCCGGATTAACACTGGGAAATATAATCCAATTATAATTCTTAGCTAAATTTTGTACATTTTCATCGTTAGATGTTAACAGAGAGTTGATTATATATGTAGCCGTTGCTGGAGCAATCCATTCTCTGGCATGTATACCCGATTCAATAAATATGGCCTTATTTGCAGGATTATGAGAGATTTTTACACCTTTAATGGGTACACCTTGAGTGCTGGTACCCATATCCAGTAGAGTTACAATGCTGGGGTATTTAGTGGCTAATGTTTGTAACCATTCATAGATAGTCTCTAAATGATAGTAATGTTGCCAATTGAATTTTGAAAGGTCCGTACCAATGGGCAAAACAGAGGCATAGTTTTTGTCGATTTTCTCTTGGAAGTTGTAAGTCTAAAAAGGATGTTGAAAAAGGGAAATTAATGTTTTTATTTTTAAATTCTAATTTTTTTTTAGTATAAAAAGCATCAAGTTGGCGTTGCTGGCCACTGTTACAGAGATTTCAAAGCTTTTTTCAATAATATATGTACCTGGGCTACATGTGTACTGGTAACAGTAATGCTATGCACTAACTATCAGTGAATTGTTATTCTTTTTATTCGAATTAATTATTCGTTATGTATTGCTGCAAGTCTTTAGAACGGGCAGGCAGAGTACGATTTTATTGGGATTTTCAGACAAGATAGTCTGAACTTTTCCCACAGGGCTAACACATTTTTTGTATATTACTGGGCCATTTGAAGGAACGGGAAAGCCATTTTCCATCATCAACCGATCTAAAACTCACCAAGTCTAAGGCTCATCAAGTGACATTTCGCAATTACCCGTAAGAATAGATTCAGAGACATAGCTGTCTCCACAACTCAATTTAAGGAGTTCAAGCTATCATCTTTGGTAAATATGGGAGGAAATAGCTTTCATTAGGACAAGACGAGTTTACAAACATTGTTCATCATCTGTTCTGTTGCACCCATCTTGTAGTTTAGTTCTATCATCGTGGGATTGACATCTGTTCCTATTTTGCATATAGTATACCACGAATATAAGCACCCCGGATATAATAATCCCCGTTTATAAGCACTGTCCTGCAAACAGTTTTGAAAGTGCTTTTATCCGGGGAATACTATAGCGATTTTTTTAGAATTTCGATACGTTCAATCTTGACTAAGGCATTTAGGAAAGGGTGCATAGAAAACTGTTGTTGATCACATCCATAAAACTAGTTTCAGCTACTATGCTATATACTTCTTGGAACTTCAATCCCATTTAATTTCGTTTGCCATATTTAAATCGATATAAAACAAAAAAAGAAAATATTGAAAGACAGGTCGCGGATGAGAAATGTTTTGCAATACGAACAATAGGATTTCTTTTAGAATTAATCAAGAATAATGGTAGAAGTCCATTAACAGTTTTTAATTTATTCACGTTATAGAGATTGTACTGTATATGCATTATCTTGTGTACAAATTTTATGACTTTTTTTAAATAAATTTTTAATAATTCGCGGTTTCATGGTTTGTCTAATATATCCCACTAAAACTGATAAAAGTAACGTTACTAGCCTGCTGCAAAGTCAAATATTTAACCAAGCAATGTTAAATTAATTACTATTAAGGCACCAACTTACCAAGATACGATGTTTGACTTCATAGTGTTCCAATAAATCAGCCAAATCAGCAACCTTATGGGCAGCCACTAAAATTGTTAATTTTTGTCCCACCTCACGTGCATGTCCCATAAATGACATGCTATCACTTTGTTCTTCTAGTTTCTTAAACAAATCGACATGCTGTTCGGTAGCCAATTCCACATTATAGACACGATAATGATCGTAACGTGATTGATCCTTGTAAGGTTCCGTGCAACGATCATCTTTAGTGCAAAAGGCACTTGAACCGCTAACCGATTTTGACTCCGCCATAGTTATAAACACAATAAGCCAGAGCACTGGCAAAACACTGAATTTATTCCAACTACTCGTACACCGAACCATAGTTTTATAACTCGGACAATTCCTCAGGTTCTCTTCTCTATTGCCTATGACGGTGAGAGTTTTATTAGTTGAGTTAAATAAATAAATTTTATCTGGTTTTTTGTGTTTTGTTTCTCTATTTTGAGTTGAAAGTTTTATTTTTTTATCTACAATAGAATAATAAAAGATATGTGCGGTATATATGTATGTATGTATGCACGAAGGCAGAGAATACAAAATACAAATAAATTAATTTGTTGGTAAATATAATTTTTAAAAGGTTTTTACTCTTCCTGTATTATTTTTGTACTTACATGTATATGTATTGATGTGCGTAACCTCAGTCCAATCAGTAACTTTAGTGAATGCGTTTAAAATGTTTATTAAACAAAATTTTAAAAAGTCTTTACTTTTATAATAATGACTTGCTGGACGGACGATTGTGTTTTTTTCACAACAGTGTGTATACGGTGACCATATGTTATCACCGTGTAATAAAAATTTATTTTTATATATGCACACACATGTACACATTCTCACTTTCTTTATCAGGTCTGCACCCAGCTAGCATTTGGAAGATTGTTTTTTGAAAAATCACCTTGCTGAGTCTTTTTAGAGTACTCTTGGCGATCAAAAACTTATTAGTCAGTTACACGGTTAAAAAAGGACTCAGAAATGATTCGCGCCAATGAGTAAAATAAGTTCGATTTAAAATACAATAAAAAATTGTATAGCAATCGAAAATTAATCATCCAAATGTTTAAAATGTGACTATTATTTCCATTATTTATTATTATATTGTTCTTATACTGTAGATTGAAAAACGATTAATCAAAAACACATCATGCATGTGTTTGAAAAGTGATTATAAGTATGTATTTATGATCATATTTTGAACAGATGGATGATTAAACAATGCTTTTTTTTCACCCTCTCTATATAAATTTTCATTAATGTAAAAAGATGGCTATGAAATGAAGTACAACTTGTTTTTAAATATAAATATAATATTCTTTCTTTGGTAGTCGCCAACTTCCTTTCAGTTTAGTTTCTCAAAAAGCTGTCGTTCGGAGTCGACGTTAAGCTATAGGTTCCGCCACTCACGTATAAAATTAACGAACATTGCATGAGTGGTGTGAGAAGCTAGGTCGTAATCCTGACTGAGGGGTTGTAATGGCCAATTATGTATGTCCGTATGTATGAAGCCCCAAGCTTTTATTAGCCTGGGGCTAGGCTAAAGTCGGATTTTAACAATCTTTTCGTTGTATGCCTTTAAAGATGGCCAATGCATTTTAATTTTTTGCCACCTTGATTAGTCGTTGGGGTCGGCTAAAAACACATTTTGAAATACGACTAATAAATGACTCAAATTATAATCATAAATGACGCAAAAAGGAGTCCAGATTAATACAAACATGATTGATAAATGACAATAAAAGGACTCCTAAACATACTGATAAATTACTCATAAAAGACTCGCTTGCGATTAAACAATGACTGAAAGACGACTCGAAAAAGAAGCATAAACGAAGTTAAATACGACTAATAAATGATCAGAAAGCGATTCAAAAATGATCACAAAACTATTCGAAAACGCATCGAAAATGACTCGAAATTAATATAGAAAATGACTCATAAATGATTTTTCGAAAAGAGTCGCCCATAGTAACACTTTTCTCCCGACAAATGAGTCTTTTATGATCAGAAAATGAGCGCATATTCTTAATTTTCAATCGTGCAGAAGAGTCAAAAAAGACTCGAATTTGATTAAAATTTTCAAAAAATGCTGGCTGGGCATACACAGATTTTCAACTACATTCACATATTCATATGCATGTGCGGATGTATGTTTAATTTGTTTTGATGAGTCTACATAATTTTGTTTTCATATTTTACCGGTTATTCGCTGAACGAATGGAAAAATCAAAACAGAAGTTGAAATTGAAAGGCTGAAATGCGCATGGCTATATATTTGCCCTTAAACGGTTAAATAAAAAATTAATGTTATAATAACAAAACCTAGAACAAATTGAAAATGACTATGATTTTTAGGAATAGGTAAATAAATAATTGCGGTTCCATGTGCGGTTCTTATTAAAATTTGAGTAAATTCTTTAAATAACTTTGGATTCACATTTAAGAAATAAAACTGAGCTTGTATCCGGAAGGTCTGGCAGGGCTGTCAGCTGTTAATTATTATTCATCTGAAGTGTTATTTATTTACGAATGTGGCTAAAAAAGAACATGTAAGAAAATTAAAACCTGCTCCAAATAAAGTGATACAAAAATGGCATTATGTTCGTCTTAATTGTTTTACTGTGCAAATAATTGGAAAATAATGTGTAGAAATTTGAAGTGATTGGAAGTGTGGTCTCAGTCAGGCCTGCGCATCACAGCAATGTACGATGCATTGCTAAAAGTATCGCTTCTGTTAGTGAAGGTGTTGCTGATAAACTAAATTTGGTGATTCTACAATTTATTTTTAATGCTCTTGTCAGAAAACAGCCCATGGGGAGGTCGCCGAAGGAAATATTTTTTAATCCAGCTATCAGAACTGAGGTTTGAACTGATGAGCTCTCATTTGGTAAGCCAATTAACACACTACGCCTCCGTAACTTTGACTTTAAGAATAATTTTTAAGAAGAAACTTTCGCCTCTACAATGTTTTGGAGACGCAGCGGGACTAAATATTGTAAAATAATTAATGTGAATAAAAAATTGGAAAATTAAACTTTAACTCCACTATCTTAGCAAAACCTCCTCAGTTTTAGCCTGAGAAGTATTCCTAAAGGCTGAAGTTATGCCCAAAGAGACAAATCATCCAACAACTTCCTTTCTTCAATCTTTCTAAGATGTTCTCCTTCTAGATTTCGTTAATCCAATTTATGCCATCGTTTTAGTGGAATTGATGCCAACGCACTTACCAGAAGCCCATGAAGAAATCCATTAAGCGCAGGCTGCCCAGCTCGCTAGGCCTAGCTCTGTAGAAATTTTCCCGTGAGCATAAATATTGCATCATCGGCATAACAAAGAACTTTTCTTCCCTTAACTTCTAAGTGTAGGATGCTGTGACGAAATTCCATAGCAGATTAGTTCGGCTATATTGTTTTTCTTATACAAGTTCATCTTGTTCCGAGTTGAGACTTCTAACTATCAGGGTGTTAACAAAACACTTAACTAGGAAATTCTGGAAGGCCAATACCAACCCGTGCCTTTTGTGACACTCTCACTGTACGTGGGCCGTCGTTTAATATTTTATATTCTTCATATCTTTTGCTGCAAATTATTCAAATACTATTTAAATATTCTTTCTAATTGGCAAATCAAATATTACTTCAAATATTCTATTAATTTACAAAACATCCACACATTTTTGCTCAACATTCCTAGATGATGCTTAGAAATTAGCGACTTCTTCGATATTGAACTTTGAACCTATTGTACATACGTCACAGACAAATAAAGCAGGTTTTCTCAAATTGACTGAGAAAGTGTTATTGTGATCATTTCGATGTGCTCAACACATTTTAAATTTATTAAAGCTTCAGTTACCTTTTTGTTTAATAAAGAGTTTCTTTTGAAAGAGAGTTTTTTTTAAGAGATTTAATAAAATAAAATCGAACAAATTGAAGAGTATTATTAAAAAATATATGTCTGTTTGCATTGCTTATTTGGCATTTGTTTTGATAAGGAAAGCTTTACACAGTGTTTGATACTGAACAAAGAAACAGTAAAAGAAATAAAAAGAAAAATAAATGTAAAAATGATTATGAGATATTAAAGTTTATGCTTGTTTTACAATTGTTTAACAACTAAACCACTGTGCTTTCTCTACAGTACATATGCATATGCAAAATACAACTGCTCGCAATTAACAATATGTAATATAAAGCTATTCCACAGAAGAGAGTTGATTTAGTCATCTATAGAAAATAGTATTGAAAAGACTGCATAATAAAAATTAAGAAATCTAACATATTTATTGTACTATATATTAAATATAAATTAATTTAATTGTTTTTATTTGCAATTTTATTTGTTAACAAAAAAGTGTAACAATAATGCCTTCACAAACTTCTATAGTGCCTAAAACAATTAATCCGGATATTGCTAAAGAGCGACAAAATGCCACAGTTAATAGTGAAGAAATTGCCCAATGGTTCCATGGCGGTGCCGATAAATTGAAAACAAAACGAGAACTTGGTAATTATATATACATACATACATAATTGGCCATTACATTACATTCAGTCAGGATTACGACCTAGTTTCTCATTATATTACAATATATTAATAAAAATTTAATTAACAATATTATTTAATATGATTTCTTATTAGTTTAATAACCAAATATAAATGTTTGAGGGTTCAAAGTTTAAATTTCAATTTTATAAGAAGTCAACTTTTCTTTTTGTTAAAGATAAACGTTAAACCTTTGTTATGGCATGACTAACAAAAAAAAAGAAAACTTATCAGTACTTTCACGTTTAAATCCACTTTATTTTATCAGTATTAACAATGGTTATAGGCTTTTTTCTACAGTTCGATATCGCTTATCAAATAATATTTATATTGTATTGCTATATGTACATATGTATTTTTGCAGGGCACATTTAGCATGTTATTTACTTTTAGTATTTGCACTAAATACTAACAGAGTAATAAAGTTAAGGTGTTACAATGTAATATGTATTAAGCTTTATAAACTTAATGGCATGTTTTTATTACAAAAGCATGTTTTTCTTTTAAGTTTATATTTTATAATTTACGGTTTTTCTTTAGGGTTTTAATAACGTAAATCAATTATTCACTCATCAAACTAAGAAGTGTGAATATTTTTAAAATTGTCAATATTTACATACATACTTACATGTATGTATCTATATATAGTTAAAGACTAAAATTTAAATGCACATCCGAAATCTATGCGGTTTTAAGAAAACCAAAGATTCTTTGAAAATAATATAGTGAAATTCGCCGTAGTCTAGTAGGTAGTGTGTTGAATTAGTAGAAGTGAGACTTTGGTTCACCAGCCAGGTCAGAAATTTCCAATAAATCGAAATATGATATCAGCAGATTTCTGACAAAATTTTCTCAAAATTTTGTTTTTCGGAGTCGATTTTAAACTATAGCTTCCGCCATTAATGTATAAAATAAACTCACATGGCATAAGTGGTGTGTGAAGCTAGGTCGTAATTCAGACTGAAGAGTAATATAACAAAAATATTGTGATCCGTGAAAACATGCCGGCAATTTTTGGAAAATGCAATAAAATTAATTGAATGTGTATTTAAACTTTAGTCTATGATTGTATGTACATATAAATAATTTTATTTAGTATGTTATTTGGTTTAGTTATTAGTTTTATTTACATTTGAAAAAAGAAAAACACAATTTTTTCATGTCTAGAATCTGATTAAACATTGAGCGCCTGACACAGTTTAGTAATACAAATATTAAAATAATATGAAAATGATGTACAGTACGAGTGCAATAAAAATATTCCTAAATGTGGTACATGAAAGGTACATGAAAAATATTCTTCCACCCATAGACCAGAAATGTCCATTGTGGGTACATGCCAAATTCAGATTCAGAAGATGGGAAACAGTAAGAAAAATAAAAAAAACAATTGGTAAAATTAAAAAAAAAATGTGGGCAATAGGAAATAGAACAAAGAAAAAAGAAAATGCTTCTTGCCGTCAGGCCCTTTACTACAATCCTTAGATAGTATTCATCGATGACTAAGGAGTACTTCCAGAAACAACTGATATGGCGTAGAGAGACATTATTACTCGTCTCGCTATTCTTTTTCACCACATTGTGCAGTCATATATGAAAATTGGTAAGACTGTAAAGTTTTAAATCTATTTCCACACTTTCGGGCGAAGATCCCATCTCTTGTCTATAGCACACTTAATCATATAATAATCGTTGATTTCCTTCTTCAACCGTTCCAAAGTATTCTTCTTCCTGGAAAACCTTAACTCAATCCCATTAAGCTCGAACAGGGTGACTTTCTCTTAGTGGGATTAATGCTAAGACCTCTTTTATCGCTGAGTTCCTTTTTCATCCGTTCTGAAGTGTTCTTCTTCCAGGACATTCTTAATTCAATCCCAATAAGCCCGGACAGAGTGACGTTCTCTTAGTGGGATTAATGTCAAGACCTCTAGTATGCGCTTAAGAAAAGAGTTTTCTGTACGCAGACTCCACGATCTCAGTGATAGCCGAAAGCAGATTTCCTTTTACTATGATTCCTACAACAATGATTCCTACGCAAAACGAAAAACTTTTATTCCCTTGACAAAGAAATGTTATTTTAGGACGTTGTTTACAATGAGATTCAATATAAAGGCAAAGGCGATAAGTGGAAGTTAGTAAGCTAAGTAAGGTTAAGTACTACGGTGGAAGCTTGTTCGTTGTGATGCAGGGGTAGCTGCCTGTAACTAGTAGTGAATTCTTTCAATATATTTAATAAAACCAGCGCATTGTCTTGAATACTTGCCAGTGAGTTATTAAAATTCAAAATAGCTTTCATTTTTATATTCACATAGTATGGCACCCTGAGTATGCTTTTAAGGGTTTGGACCATCTACGCAGTAACGGTTTACGTGGCCCAAACAAAAGATAATAGCCAGCGATGCCCTAGTTATAATGGCCAGTTCTTTTTAGAACGTCCAAGTGATCATGCTCGTCCTCAGCACAACTACCAATTACCCACAGCTATCCACGAGAATTATACCTTAATTTTGTTTTTCTATATTACAGAACACATACTGTTTAGCGATCTCGAAAAGGGTTATGGTCTTAAGCATGAATATCTTGATCATGTTGGTGTCTATAATCGTGCCGTAGAGCAGGTCACTACAGTTTCACAAAAATTGCGGAAATTACAAAAAGAAAGAAACCCAGGCGGAGATGATATTTGGCCGTAAGTTAACTGCTAACAAATACAATTTTTTAAAACATAACCTTATGTTTCTCTATCTCTTTCTCTAGAAAAATGATATATGGCTTGGCAAGTCATGGTCTATTTCCGGCCAATAGTCCTTTGGCTACACACATAACCATGTTTGTTGATGTAATTAAGGGTCAGGGTACTCCTGAACAAGTCGAGAAATGGGGCAAGGCAGCAGAGAATTGTAATATAATTGGCACTTATGCTCAAACAGAACTGGGTCATGGCACTAACCTAAGAGGTATACAAACACGAGCCGATTATGATGCCAAAACTGAAGAGTTTATTTTAAATACACCATGTTTGCAGGCCTATAAATGGTGGCCCGGTGGTTGTAAGTAAAATAATTGTATTCCATTCTTTTTAAATATATTATATAGTTTTGCACTTTGTGTGTATATTCTAGTGGGTCATACGGCCAATCATGCCATGGTGGTGGCTCAACTTTACGTTAATGGTGTACACAAGGGCATACAAATGTTCATTGTCCAACTGCGTGATATGGAGACTCATATGCCTTTGCCTGGTGTGGACATTGGTGAAATTGGCAAAAAAGTGGGCATGGCTGCTGTAAATCAAGGCTTCTTGGGTTTGAAGAATGTTCGTATACCTCGCCAGAATATGTTAATGAGAAATGCTAAGGTTATGCCTGATGGCAAGTTTGTTCAAAGTCCTGCCTCAAAACTATCCTATATGACTATGGTTTATACCAGATGTTTGATTGTTAATTTGGATACCTTTTATCTATTGGAGGCTGCAACAATTGCCACGCGTTATGCTGCTGTTAGGAGACAAAGTCCCATAAATCCAGAGTGAGTAAAAGCAACTAAGCAAATAAGCTGTTTGGTTTGAAGATTAATTGCCGTTTAGTTGAACTTAATACAGACCATAGAACATTATGCCTCCATTTTTTATTTACGATTGCTTTAATCACAATCTCTCTTAATCTTTTAGCGGCCCTGAACCTCAGATTATGGACCATATGACTCAGCAATTGAAACTCTTTCCCGAAATCGCCACCGGTTTGGCGTATTATGTTTCTGCCGAATACATGTGGGAATTATACAATCAAACCGTTAACGAAATAAGTAATGGCGAATACCGTCGTTTACCCGAAATGCATGCCTTATCGTGTGCGTTGAAAGTTCTTTGCACCACGGATGCATGTGCTGGTATTGAACGTTTGCGTTTGTCTTGCGGTGGTCATGGTTATTTGACGGCAGCCAATATTGGCAATATTTATGGTAATGCTGTGGCGGCTTATACTTATGAAGGTGATAACACAGTATTGTTATTACAAATTGCCAGATTTTTAATAAAATCCTGGTCCTACTTAATCGAGGGTAAACCCATGCTAACAAGTGTAGAGTACTTAAGACAAGGCTTGGAGATGAACACTTTCCCTAAATGGAATAATAGTTGGGAATGTATTGTTAAAGCCTTAGAATACACAGCCGCCCAGTAAGTTTTTTTGTTTCTTAATATGAATTATTTTGAATTTATTTTCATAAAAAAAAAATATATTTTTACAGCAAAACCCGTTTAGCATTTGAAAGCGTTTCAAGTAAAATGTTGGCCGGTCAAACTCAAGGAGAAGCTTTTAATAATTGTGGTATTCAATTGGTACAGGCAGCTGAGGTAAGTTCCTAACTTGATTTTTAAATAAATTTAAAGTAATTGCTTTCTACTATATTTTTAGCTCCATGGTCGCCAATTTGTGGCAGGTACATTTTTGCGACAAATTACCGGCCCGAAGGTAGCAAATTTATCCCAGAATTTGAAATCTTGTTTAGAGTGCTTCTTGGAATTGTTTTTGGTGCAAACGGCCCTAAAGCATATGAATGATATTTTACGTTTCATTAATGTCACCGAAGACGATTTAAAATCTTTGCAAGAACGTTTAGAATTGGCTCTGCAGAAGATTAGACCCAATGCTGTAGCATTTACAGATGGTTTTGATTTTCCCGATAATGTTTTAAATTCTGTATTGGGCTCTTATGACGGCAATGTTTATGAACGTTTATTTGAATCGGCTAAAATGAGTCCTCTGAATCAAAAACCAGTGCCAGATTCATTTGAAAAACATTTGAAACCTTTCATGAAATCAAATTTATAAAATAAAATTATGTGTATTGGATATGTACATGTACATGTGTATATATATAGATTTATATCTTTTTGTTGTTAATCAGTAGGCAATTACATACAGACACACATATGTAAATCTAGTAGAACATAAATGTATACATATTATATTACAATGAAGTAACATGGTGTTACAGCCAGGATTGAAAGCCAAGTAGTTTGACAGGATTGACAAGGAACCAGCTTTCATTTCGGAACTATACTGATAATTATTAGATTTGCTAAGGAAAGCAGTAGTTCGGAAGCTTCTAATTTTGGTCAATGGAAGACGAAGGATAAATAACATCTATAAGTAGTGTGTGGAGTATTTAAAGCTCCGGGAGCTTAATTTTTTTTTTACAACTTTTACATTAGGCCCACTTTAAATGTAAGCCCATAAAAATATCCTCGTAGTATATTTGTATTTTGGCAGACCTATTTATAGAGGTTAAGTCTTTAATGTATTAGCCAGTCAAACCTTTTCTCTTCAAAGTATTTCAGATAGAATTGCAGAGATAACAAACGCTACAGAATTCAGCGCCTGTTTCTGAAAGACGAACAATTTTAAATGTAACACATTCAATTATTCAAATATTTTTGAGTTATTTTCATACAAGACGGTCACCTTAAATCTTTCGTTAACAGCGACTTTAACAGCGAAGGGGAAAATTTCTCTTTAATTTTCGATTCCATTCTTAAATAGGCCATGTACCGGCTTAGTTCTCATTGCACAACTGTGCTCTCCGCTATAAACAAATAATATTTTATTCAGTATTTGTTATTCTTTCTCTATAGTCTTGCATTTGCTATTTCAATTTGTGTTAAGCTTTTTTTATTCGATTTGCAATGCAAAACTGAAAGTTCACTCACTCTTTCAGTTAAAGTATTTATTTTAAAATTTAGAAAACAATAACCGTTCGAAGCATTAAGTGCACTTTTTTATAGTAAGGTGTTCAATAATAAAATAAAAGAAAAATTTAATTTACAAGTTTAAACAAAAAAAAAAAATATCAAGGATGCCTAATTTTTCCATACCGAAAACCGTGAATCCTGATCTCGCCGTTGAACGAAAGAATGCCAGTTTTAATTCGGAAGAATTTTCCATTTGGTTTTATGGCAGCAAGCAGGCTTTAGATATGAGAAGATTAATTGGTAAGTTATTAAGGACGAATATTGGTATTAAAGTCGCATAAATATGTATGTATGGGTTTCTTTAACATGGTTATAATGTGGTCACATACATATGCTACGTTTTATACGATAACTTGTTGTCGTTTTTAAGGATATTCAAAGAAAGGAACAATAATCAAATTCAAATGCCTCTAATGAGGTGAATTTCTCTCCCGCTAGACATAAACAGACTTTCTCTCAATAGATTTCTGGCAAAAACTCTGAGAAGAAATAAAATTACCATGAAAAGTTTCTCAAAAATCTGTCGTTCGAAATTGACTTTAAACTGTGGGTCCCGCCACTCATGTATAAAATTAGCACACACAACACAAATGGTGTATGAAACTAGGTCGTAGTTCTAGCTGAAGGGTTGTAATGACCAATTTTGTGTGTGTTTTCGGAAGTGACCAACTTTTCATTACATTACGGCAAATACAGCCATTTTGGAATCGAAAACGATACGTAACAAATCTATGATCTATGTATGGCGACCGGAATAATAAGGTATCAATAGAGTAGAGACTTAAGCGAAAGTTATAGGACTCTAACGTCAAATCCGGATGGCACAGC
This sequence comes from Sarcophaga subvicina, assembly GCA_936449025.2. Classification (NCBI taxonomy): domain Eukaryota; kingdom Metazoa; phylum Arthropoda; class Insecta; order Diptera; family Sarcophagidae; genus Sarcophaga; species Sarcophaga subvicina. Next base: position 32,304,586 of record OW388084.2, read on the forward strand.
TGTTTTTATTTTTTATATTTCTTTTTCAAGCCGTCAGAACTGACGTTTGGATTCTAGGTCCCTTGTATAATAAGCCAATCAATTACTCACTAGATTACGACGACCACATTATTATGAATATTAATTATAATACAAATAAAAAACCATAAATGGATTGTATAATGGACATAAATGGAATTTTTAATTTTGAAATTCTTTTTATTTTTTGCTTGTCATCGCAAATGAAATAATTGCAAGCATATTTGTTGACCCTTGATTCGAATAGAAATTTATTCAAAAGAATTAGACCTGCCTGCAGTCATATATTGTTTGTAATATTTTATTAGTTTTGATTTAGGAAGTATGTACATATGTAAGTATTTATATGGTGAACATATGAAATAATTTAGTCCCTTAACAAGTAATTTGTTTGATTATGAATCATTAGAACTCAGTCTATTACATTTTAATGAAAAATTGTTTTTATTTATACCACCACCAAAATGGTGATAGAATTTTTCGCCATTGTACTTTTCTGGATGATAATTTACCCTGTTCGCAGTTTTGAGCTTTGCATTGCAGCGGTATTGCATCACCAAAATAATTATTTTTCCAGGTGTTCATTACATGTGCCATAAGTAATGGATGTTTAACAATTCATCATATAGCTGGATAGTTGCAGATAGTTTAAAATAGCCCATCTGGGATCTTCTCCAGATTCTTGTCAGCGATATAATCTCGCAGTGCCCTGTAAGGAAACAATAGCTAACCTAAGGCTGGTCTTATCTAAGCCTAGCAGCAAATCTATTCTAATAATGTCTACAAACGCCACAATGAAAATTGATAGTCCTTTTAATCAGTTTTTGATTATCCTTTTAAACAGTTTTAGTTTCGACAAAATATTTTTTTATTTCATCACAACAGGACCAAACGGGAAACCATTTATTGGCGCCTAGCTAAGTTAAAAACATTGGAAGATTCATTTCTGTTACTCTTACAAGTGTAGAGGATCTCAACAATTGTTTTCTTCATTGTCTTCATTAAGATCAATCATGGCATGATCTAATAGCCATACGGACTTCCTCCTTAACATTAATGTCTTATTTTTTAATTGTTGTTGTTGTAGATAAAGAAATGTACCAGGATTTTGATGATAGTTCGTCACATGAATATTTATCTTACGAGGACTTGGTAACATTGTCCATTAAACAAGCTTTAAATGGTGGTAGAAAGTTACGTAGTATACAGAATCGCATAAATCCAGGAGGTTCAGAATTTTATCCGTAAGTTTTGTGGAATATTACAAACTTAAAACATAACATTTATACTCCAAATTAATTTAGAAAGTTAATGAACGGTTCCGCAGATCTTAATGTGGCGCCAAGCGGTTTTCCTTTTGTGTTACACGTTGTTATGTTTACGCATGCAATTAAAAGTCACGGTACGCCGGAGCAATATGAAATGTTTGGTCGTCGTGCCGAAAATATGGAAATCATCGGGACTTATGCTCAAACCGAATTGGGTCATGGCACGTATTTGCGTGGCTTAGAGACAAGGGCGGATTATGATCGCAATACCCAGGAGTTTATATTAAATACGCCCACTTTAACGTCATATAAATGGTGGCCTGGCGGTTGTAAGTTTCTTTTGAGATCATTTTCAACGTTGTGGTTAAGTTTCTCTTAATTTTTCTTATTAATTTAGTGGGTCACACTTGCAATTATTGTATTGTGGTAGCGCAACTGTTTATAGACGGCGTTAACAAAGGCATACAAATGTTTATGGTACAGATACGAGATGAGGAAACTCATATGCCGTTGCCCGGTGTTCATGTGGGCGATATTGGCAAGAAGATGTCCGTAAATGGTGTCAATAATGGTTTCTTGGGATTGAAAAACGTTCGAATACCCCGGCTTAATATGATGATGAGAAATCAACAGGTCTTGGTCGATGGTACTTTTATCGAGAGTCCTGTTTCTACACTTTCATACTTTTCTATGGTCTATGCACGTTGTTGGTTGACTGTGTATACTACAACTAAGTTGGCTATAGCGGCTACCATAGCAACACGGTATTCGGTGGTAAGACGACAAAGTCCAATTGAAGAAAGGTAAATTTGAAACCTTTAAACTTTGATCACCTGTAATAGGATAGCTCTTGATACTTTATCCTTACTCCTTTATAGTCAACCCGAACCAAAAATTTTAGAACACTTAACCCAACAAATGAAAATATTACCTGAAATTTCCAATGCCATTGCTTACCGACTAGCGTGCAATAGCCTGTTGCGTCTATATGATGAGACTTCGGAAGCTATCGGTCGTCGGGACTTTTCTCGTTTAGCCGAATTGCATGGTTTGGCATGCATTTTGAAGGTTTGCTGTTCTTACGATTCTACTTTCGGAGTTGAACGTTTGCGTCAAAGTTGTGGTGGTCATGGCTATTTGGCTGCAGCTAATCTAGGAAATTTATTCGCGGAGACAGCAGCCTGCTGTACCTACGAGGGAGAAAATTCTGTTCTCTTATTACAAGTGGGTAAAATTTTAATGAAGGTCTGGTCAGATGTTTTGGCATCGAAACAATTAATGCCCACATTTTCCTACTTGGCGGATCTGGCACAATGGGAGCGTTTTCCCCAGTGGGATGGTTCGTGGAATTGTTTGGTAAAGGCTTTCAAATATGCCTCGTTAGGGTAGGTATGAAAATTTTTGCAAGATTTCAAATTTTTTTTTAACAAATTCCTTTCTTTATTCTCCAGAGCTACACGTATAGCCTTTCGACATTGTAGTGAACGACTGATACAGGGCCAAAGTCAAAATATGGCCGTTAATAATACTGGTTTAGAATTAACAAAGGCAGCCGAATTACATGGTCGTGCGTTTGTGGCCGACAATTTCTATGAAGAGGTAGTAAATGGCAAAAATCGGCATAAACGTTCCGTGGAATTTCAGAAAGTTTTGGAAAATCTATTGGAGTTATACTTGCTAAACACATTTTTCCGTCACACGGGTGATATTTTAAGGGTAAGTTGAAGAATTTTGTATCTCTCAGGGGTAATTTATAAAAAAATAGAGTATCGATATTTCTAATGTATGGCTAATTAAGCCACCGTAGTCTAGTAGGTAGTGTGTTGGTTTATTAGACGTGAGGCCACGTCTAACCCTTACTTAATTACAACAGAAAGGTAAGGTAGGCCTCTAGTTTCCAAACGATTTAAAACGTACTGAAAAGAAGATGATGACAATAAGATATTTATTTAGGTTGTGAAGTAAGGCTTTTCTAACACTCGTTAAAATTTATTCGCCTCGTTTGCTTTATAACGAACTACAACTTATGCAATTAAAGTAATTTGATTCTCTAACATACCAAGAAGTGATCTGATTCACCCAAGAACTACAGACCATTACACCATATATGACTTTACTGGGTGAATGACTTAATCTAACCAGTTTGTTTATAAATCTCCCAACTTCTAAGAGTTCAAGTAAATATTTTTTCGATTAACAATTCTTTTTTCTATTTCCAGTTTATATCATTGACGGACCATGAACTCGAGGATTTACAAACTCGTCTCGAAAGCGTTTTAAACATATTACGCCCCGATGCTGTTGCTATAGTCGATGGTTTTGATTTTCATGACCGACTTTTAAATTCGGTTTTGGGATCATATGATGGCAATGTTTATGAGCGTTTGTTCGATTCAACTTTAAAGAATCCTTTGAATGCAAAACCAGTACCGGATTTTTATGATTTGCATTTGAAACCTTTTATCAGAGAAAATGCTTTGACTTCTAATAAATCGAAATTGTAAAAGGCAAAGAGTTGAAGGGCGTATTCCTACTTAATTAGAAAATGTTATTTAATTTTAAGTAGACGTTGTTGAAATTTAACAATTTTAATAAAAGTATAAGGTTCTAAAAAACAATCTTAATGTTACGTTTTTCTGAATGTGTTTAAGAAAGACGGATAGTGATTAGGAGTCACATGTTTACATAGTTTGCGGCTTTACTGCCGTAATTAAAATATCATTGAACGACTCTGGTTCGTATAAATCTTGAATCTTAAAATTGAGACCGTGTAGATGAAATGATTGACGATGTGCCGAAAGTGGATTGGAGACAAACAAATTACAACTGCATTCTTCTCAAAAGAAATCTGCTAACAGTTATGGCTAACCATTAAAACGGACAGAACTGGTACTACCTCTAGATCTTTATGCCTGTGTCAGGATCATTAGTGTGAAGCAATATTGACATTGTACAGTCAGGAGTATATGATCAAAATAATAAAACTATGTAAGATCTTTCAATATCAAGCTGAAGTATCTGCTTCGGCATTGGTGATAGCCAGGATTTGAACGGTGTCTGCAAAATAACCACTTCTCTCAGGAAATACCGAATATTTTCAAATGAATTGGAGATACGTTCTTTTTAGTGACAAAGATTCTTAAGGTTATTTGGTATCTGAAAAGCTAACACAGACTGGTTCCTGTGGCTGTCGCTACGAAGGAGCGTATGAAATTTTTTTCGTTTGAATCTCCTTAGCACATTAGTTTTTTTCGAAACCAACTCTTTCCAGTTTCATTGACGTTCAATTTTATAGCCAAGTCTTCTTCGCCTTCCTTTATTTTCTGTTTGCGATTTCGTTGTGGACTGTGGTCCCGCTCGTTCGTTGCCGTAGGCCTCAATAGGAAACTACATACATATAAGAATATTTTTTATTTTGTTCGTTCATTACGGTATTACCGTAATCTTAATTCGGACCGCTACTTCTTATAATATAACGTACTGAAGGAAGCTATTATTCAACAGAAGAGGAAGCTCCGGGATATAGTTTGTTGACGACAAAAATTCATGAGGCATCATGGAATTAGCTTTGAAATGCTTATTGCGGATATTATTACAATAAATATAGCCTTTATCCCATTTATATTATTCGACGGAATATTCCAAGAACATATACTCTCGCTTATCAAAAGGAACGAAATATTTCACGAAAAATTCTTTCTTATCACCAAGAGCCGAATAGTCCGCAAACAGTGACTGTAATTATTTCTTTCGGTAGAGTGTCGCATTTTTGAAGTGCACTGCGCATAGTGGACTAATTTCATGCGCGTCTTTTTTCCTTACCTCTGATGATGCATTTGCAGGCCTATTCATGTGGTTATAGGCGGTATCAGTTTATCAATTGATCCTTATCAGCTAATGTGCTTAATTATGCATGTGATGACCTATTCAGGGAGAATGGAGGTTTTTCTTACTGTACCATCAACCAATTTATTCTTTGGCAGGTATATTTTTATGTAAGGAGATTTGGAGTTTGAAGCAGAGTTATAAATGGAAAAGCATTCCATAGCGAAATTACAAAACAAAATTTATATAAGCCACCGACCAAGGCGAATTCATTATATATAATATAATATATAATATATTATATATAATGAATAATAATATAATATATAATATATTATATATAATGAATTCGCCTTGCTACCGACAATAAAGTGTTAAAATTTCTTTTTTAATTTGCCTTCTCCATTCGTAAACAAACAATATCGCTGTACTTTTTCTCTTGCGCGATTGCTCTCCCATATAAACAAATAATTCTTCATATTTTCATTCTTCATTCATTTATTTGTTTTTGTTTTGTTCCCTGGTTATTTTCCTCTTCCTATTATCGCTTTTGCGAAGCTTTTTTATTTTTATTTTTTATTTTATTTGCAATGCAAAACAGCTCAGTGAACTTTTAATTGAAATATTTATTTTAAAATTTAGAAAACAATTAAAGCTGGACGCGACAAGTGCTATTTTATTACGCGGTGCTCAATAATAAATTAAAAGGAAACAATAAATTTACAAGTTTAAACAGAACGCGAAAATGTCAAAATTTTCCATACCGAAAACAGTGAATCCTGATCTCGCTATTGAACGAAAGAATGCCAGTTTTAATTCGGAAGAATTCTCCATTTGGTTTTATGGCAGTAAAGAGGCTTTAGATATGAAAAGATCAGTTGGTAAGTGATAAGAATATTAAGCTTAAGTATTGAAATCGACGTCTCATACAATAACTAAATGAATAGCCATGGATAGAAACAAGTGGTAACCGATTAGAGTTAGATGCGGACTTTCAAGGATGTATAAGATGTTCCTGAGCTTCAGTCACTATCGATGTGTGGAGCCTAGTATTGTCCTGATTGATCTGAAATCCTTTTTTATTGGCCAAACTTAGCCCCATGTAGGGGCGATTGCTACTTTGAAACGCTTCAGTGTAACTGCCTGCCAATTATAACAAGCACTCAATACAATATTCCTCAATTTGAATGCTAGCATGGCCGATCAAGATCTTTTCGACTGGCCCTGTCATTACAATTTGTCAATGATTTCGATATTCACAGAAAGAAATTTGGATTTTTGTCCCTAGTCTTGTAAAACCCATGCAAACGAAGCAGTAATCCTTCCTGGCTATATGAGATACTAGAGAATATCCTTTAGAAGCGCGATGGATGTAATGCTCTCTATAAAATGTTACATTCGTTCTTGGATTGAACCAATATTTCCTGGCAGTAAAGGATGACAAGAAATTTTATGCGGACTTAAGTTTGATTCCTAATACACGCGAGAGTTTCGTGTAATTTAGGATGTGATGGGCATTCAAAATTATCTGTTCCAAATAAGTACGACTTGAAATTGCTTGTACTACAGGACGACAATATCTTCAATACTTGTTTCATGGCGATTGTTTATAAGGCGACCAAGTCTTATGCGAAAAGAATTCGTCTTTTTTATATAATATCTTGAAGTAGAGGAACAAAGACATGAAATGGCAACACTAGCTAAAGAATTTGATTTTATTAATGAAAAAAAAGCAAATGTATAGTGGGCTCAAATTGAATAATTTATGTGCTAATTTTATTAATTGAATTGTAATTCTAAATTAAAAGGTATATTGACCTTTGATGCGTATCAAAATTAATTCACAAGAATTGGTATTAGCTAAGTTGTATCAGTTTGTGTGTCTATAGGCATTACATTCTAATAAAAAGAATTCCGGTTTTAGAAAATTTGCTTAAGTACATTGTAAATAAAAACAAAGTACATCAATAGTATGACTGTGTTTTAAAAGCTGAATAGAGATGTATCTCGATGGAGCATAATAATTTAAAAAACAAGAAATTAAACCACTTACATCAACAGGGAGGATATCATCTTATGTACATCGTATGCTTACTTTTTCTGTAGACTATCAAGACCGACAAAATTACAAAAAAAAAACGAATAATTCAGACAACATACCACATTTTTCTAAAGGGTTTGGATACTCTGAATCGAAATCTTAGGCTTTCAAAGCATCCTAACCTGAAAATGCAAAAACCTTTCTTGTGTACCTTTATATGAGTATTTCTACGCTTCGTTGTAACATCCGCAAGTGTTAATTTTACCATTACATTTTTTTAATGTCTTCAATATTTTTGTATGCCTTGGAGATATCGTTTTCGTTTAAATTTTATCAAAATAATGAAAACTTTAAAGTTCTAACTGTCGTTCAATGATATCTGCAAAGTGTGGTAACTCTAACCTCAAATTTCATAACAGCTTTATCTAACGAATTCTCATTGATTTTTTTTCATAGAGTTTCTAACCAAGAGAAATCATGAATGGAGGAAAACGATGCACATATTGGTAAAAATATGAAATAGGTGTGTAACATTATGGTATTGCAAGTCAGTTTACATCATTCTGTTTAAGATCTCTGCTGTTTAGAGGATAATTAAATGTTGACTTATCTCATATATATTGATTTCAGACGGTTCTATAGCTCTATAGGTGGAATATATTAATATTTCCATCTCTACTCCTAACCTAATTTTCGGAAGATCAAAAAAACAATTTGTCCTATTGGCCTTTGTTAATGCTTTGAAGTTATCCTAGCCTAAAAAAAATCAAACCACTAGTACTTAGCAAGTAACTTAATAAAGAATATCACGGCTACATTAGTTAGTACAACTTCAAACCATTTTGCAACGTAATTACAATTTTTTTTTTCGTCATCCGATATTGTTATAATCACATATCCTTTGCAAAAATTGCATCGGATCCTCTAGTTCCTCAGTCTATGGATTGATTGTTCATGCCATCTGTTAGATTATTTAGCTTGTGATCAATATTACTCCACTCGATGTTTCCGCATTTTTTATGAATTTGTTGCTGTCGAGCTTCTAACTATAAAGAGTTGTTAGATTTATCATGCGGTCAGGTGTGGTGAATATTGCCAGGCGAAAATCGTCTGGATAATCCATATTCTTGAAAGATTAGCATTCCTTCTCGGCGCTCAGATTTTCATTCAGTATTCGCTAACATTGCTTTACAGACCTTTTACGTGGATAATGAGCTTATTGATGTCAATGTGCTTTGGGAGAGAAAACAGGTTTTTTCACTATAAAGTGCTAAGCTAAGATTAATCAACAAATTCTTTGATAGGATATCTTCCTGAGAGTGAAACTACTTAAATTTGGAATAAATTTTACAATTTACCTTTTTTTTCTTTTTTGTAGAGAAGGAAGTGTACCAGGATTTGGATGATGGTTTATCTCATGAGTATTTATCTTACGAAGACTTGGTGACATTGTCCATTAAACAATCTATAGCTGCCACCAGAAAATTACGTAGCATACAGGATCGCATAAATCCAGGTGGTTCAGAAATTTATCCGTATGTTTTACACACCATTACAATTGTCTATTTCATGTATAAAATTATTACATTTTATTATTTAGTGCCCTAATAGATGGAGCACCAAGTTTTGCTTTGGTACCCAACGGTACTCCTTTGTCTTTACACGCTATTATGTTTACGCGTACGATTAAAAGTCAGGGTACACAGGAGCAATATGAAATGTTTGGTCGTCGTGCCGAAAATTTGGAAATCATCGGGACTTATGCTCAAACCGAAATGGGTCATGGCACGTATTTGCGTGGCTTAGAGACTAGGGCGGATTATGACCGCAATACCCAGGAGTTTATATTAAACACGCCCACTTTAACGTCATATAAATGGTGGCCTGGCGGTTGTAAGTTTCTTTTGAGATCATTTTCAACGTTGTGTTTAAGTTCCTCTTAATTTTTCTTATTAATTTAGTGGGTCATACCTGCAACTATTGCATTGTGGTAGCGCAACTGTTTATAGACGGTGTTAACAAAGGCATACAAATGTTTATGGTACAGATACGAGATGAGGAAACGCATATGCCGTTGCCCGGTGTACATGTGGGCGATATTGGCAAGAAAATGTCCGTAAATGGTGTCAATAATGGTTTCTTGGGATTGAAAAACGTTCGAATACCCCGGCTTAATATGTTGATGAGAAATCAACAGGTCTTGACTGATGGTACTTTTATCAAAAGTCCTCTTTCTAAACTTTCATATTTTCCCATGGTCTATGCACGTTGTTGGGTGGCTATTAACTGTGCTTTTGCGTTGGCCCAAGCGGCTACCATAGCAACACGGTATTCGGTGGTAAGACGCCAAAGTCCAATTGAAGAAAGGTGAGTGCTAAACCTTGCAAGCCTTTAAAGCTTTATCAGCTGAAATGCTACACCTTTGACACCTTTTCCTGATTTCTTTTCAGTCAATCCGAACCAAAAATTTTAGAACATTTAACCCAACAAATGAAAGTATTGCCTGAAATTTGCAATGCCATTGCTTACCGACTAGCGGGCAATACTTTATTGCATCTCTATGAACAGACTTCGGAGGCTATCGGACGTCAGGACTTTTCTCGTTTAACCGAATTACACGGTTTGGCTTGTATTTTGAAGGTTTGCGCTTCTTACGATTCTGCGTTCGGCATGGAACGTTTGCGTCAGAGTTGTGGAGGTCATGGTTATTTGGCTGCTGGTAATCTCGGAAATATTTTTATGTATACAATAGGCGCCTGCACCTATGAAGGAGAAAATTCGGTTCTTTTATTACAAGTGGGTAGAATTTTAATGAAAGTTTGGTCAGACGTTTTGGCATCGAAACAATTAATGCCCACATTTTCCTACTTGGCGGATCTGGCACAATGGGAACGATTTCCCCAGTGGAATGGTTCGTGGAATTGTTTGGTGACAGCTTTTAAATATGCCTCGTTAGGGTAGGTATGAACATTTTTGCAAGATTTCAATTTTTTTTTACAAATTTTTATATTTCTTCTACAGAGCTACACGTGTAGCCTTTCAACACTTCAGTGAACGTCTGCTGCAGGGTCAAAGCCAAAGTGTGGCTTTTAATAATTCCGGTTTAGAATTAACAAAGGCAGCGGAACTACATGGTCATGCGTTTGTGGCCGATAGTTTCTATGAGGAGGTAGTAAATGGTAAACAACGACAACAACGTTCCGTGGAATTTCAAAAAGTTTTGGAAAATCTTTTAGAGTTACACTTGCTAAACACATTTTTCCGTCACATGGGTGATGTTTTAAGGGTAAGTTCTTGAATATTTTTCTCTCGGAGAAAACTTTAGTCATATAAAACAAACGAAATTTCCGTTTCGGTGCATGTGCGAACGTATTACGGTAGGTTATTACATGGTTAAGAAGCCGCCGTAGTCTAGTAGGTAGTGTGTTGGCTTATTAGACGTAAAGTCAGGGTTCAAACCCCAGGCCAGACATCAAAACAAAATACAAAAAATATTTCTTCGGCGACTTCCTTTCAGCAAATTTCTGGCAAAAACTCTGAGAGTAAATAAAATTGCCATGAAAAGTTTATCAAAAATCTGTCGTTCGGAGTCGACTTTAAACTGTAGGTCCCATCACTCATGTATAAAATTAACACACACAACATAAGTGGTGTGAGAAACTAGGACGTTGTACAATGGGTCAATTCGACCTCCGGGTTCTGTACTTGTCTTAATTGACAAGTACACGTCCTCTAACCTAACCTAACCTATATGATCTTGGAACATTCTAAAGCTTACTGGGCTAAAGCTGAGTACGATAGAGAGTTTTTCATTTATGTTGTTTGCCAAAGTCTGTCTTTGGATTTTAAAAATCTAAAACTTGTCGAGCTAAACAAGAGCTTAATTGGATTTATGAACATACTTCTACCTTTACTGAATTGCAGTAGAATATAAAGGCAAGCTAAATCCTTGTTTTTCAAACGAAGTTAATAAGACTTGGTTTGATTCACATTTGTAACACAAACTATTACAATAAATATGACATAGTCTTACCAGTTTGTTCAAAAACCCTTAAAATTCTGAGAGTCTAAATCGATAATATTTCGATTAAAAATCTTTTTTTTTATTTCCAGTTTATACCACTGACAGACCATGAACTCGAGGATTTACAAACTCGTCTCGAAAGCGTTTTAAACAAATTACGCCCCGAAGCTGTTGCTATAGTCGATGGTTTCGACTTTCATGATCGTCGCTTAAATTCGGTTTTGGGCTCATATGATGGCAATGTTTATGAGCGTTTGTTCGATTCAACTTTAAAGAATCCTTTGAATGCAAAACCAGTACCGGATTTTTATGATTTGCATTTGAAACCTTTTATCAGAGAAAATTCTTTAAATTCGAATAAATCGAAATTGTAAATGGTAAGGAGTTGATTACTTAATTCATTTTAATTTTACGTAGACGTTGTTAAAATTTAAAAATTATAATAAAAAAAAACAAATTTTGAAAAACAACGACATTTATTCTTAAAGACGTACTTTTTTGTAAACTGTTGAGCTGCCTGTAGTTGTTAAAATATTTTTAAAAGTTAGTCAATTAAACTAAGGTATACCATCCAATAGTGATATCATAAGCTTAATAATATGGGGCATTATTCTTCCCAGAACTTCTGAAAATATGTTCCCCTATTCTTAACCAATATTTTCTTTAAGGATTTTATGTTTTTAAGGTTTGTTGACATATACTCGTAATTTGTAGAAACTCTACAAAACATTAGTTTAGAAATGTTAAATTGTAAAATCATGCCAGCTAGTGCAAACAGGGCCCAAAGGTTTTCAGATACATTCATGTGATATGCACTGGTTTCCATTCTACCAGAACTACATGTTTTAATGTCCCAATTCGTCCAATTTATTGAAGTGAAAGTCATTGAACATGGTTGTGTAGCCTTCGGTGTTCACAGTAGTCGTTTCACCATGGGTGTAATGGATCCTCGCGTCATATTTGCGAATTTTCTATGTACCAGAAGCAATAATTCTGCTTATTCAAGTTTCAACCGAGTTTGAAATGGGTTTCGTTGCTCTTGATGATTTTCGATGTCTACTCCTCACGTTAGTTTAGGCGTAAGAGGCGTGGTTTTTCGTCAAATGATGCACTCTTAAAACTTTCTAAGGGTACATCTACAAGTATTTCACCTAATTTATCTGCAAAGACCGACAATTACAAGGTTAGTCGTCTGCTTTCTACTGAAGCGTCCTTTGTGACACCTTTAGTGTGAGGATCCTTTGTGACACACAGCCTCAGTATAGCTCTTGTGTTGTCTCAAGATCTTTAAACAAGTAGCTAAATGCAGTATCGTTAACTCAGTTAATGTTGGGCGACCGACCGAAAAATTCGGGTGGAAATTTGCGGTGCGTCAACAGCCTCAACGAATTATTACCAAAATAAATTGCAACAAATATTCTGCATCCTTGAGGAGTATGGGAACCGACATTTATAGCCATTTTCAAAAACAGAAGAGATAAGGTATTTCCGCGAGACAGGTATCTGATGCGGGGGTTGGCGAAATCGGCGTTTACAAGTCCTGTCATCGATTGGAGTGACCAACTGCAAACGTGCAAAAATCACAAGCGCCTGAAAGGTGGAAATTCCATGAACGGGTTCTAAAGCTAATTAAGTAAGTAAACGTAGCTAGTTCGGCAAACTTAGAGAACGCCCTCATAACTTAGTTTCGTATTTCAAACCTTTTCTTCTGTAAACAATTAAACAAATTTGAAATATTTTTTGTTTGTTTTTTATTCATACATTTTATTATTATTTTTTTTTAATTTTTCATATAATTTTGTTTTTGTTTTTTTTATAATATTTTATAGCAAATTAAAACCAATTACAATGTCTTTTATTTTCTGTTTATTATTTTAATTTTCAGTTCATTCATACAAATTTGTTTTGTTTTGCTTTATTTATTTTTTGCTTTCATAATATTAATATTAATATTAAATTAATTAATTATAATTAAATCAATTATTTAAATGCAGACAATAATACTAAAACAAATAAAATTAAAATATTACCACATTCTTAGACATTTTTTAAATATTTTTTAAGAAAATTAAATTTTTTTATTTAACAAAGCTAAGTACAAGGCATATTTTTACAAGATTACCTTGGTTTTCTATATATAAAAAAAGCTTAAATGCCAAACCTTCATAAACAATTAAATTTTTAAGCATTGCATTAAATGGATTATACACAGGCCCAAGTATACACAGGCCAAAGTATACACAGGCCCAAAAGTATACATACGATTAACAAATTTCTGAACGAATGCAAAAGACCGTCTTAAAATCGAGGAAAGTTGTCAGACAATTATAAGATTTTCAACGAAAACGGATTGGTAAAAAAAATTTCTGAATGCCTGTGCAGGACCACAAAAGTATACATACGATTAACAAATTTCACAAATTTCTGAACCAATGCAAAAGACCGTCTTAAAATCGAGGAATGTTGTCAGACAATTATAAAGATTTTTAACGAAAACGGATTGATTAAAAAATTACCGAAATTTGTTAACCGTATGTATACTTTTGTGGCCTGTGCAGGGTTAAAAAATTTCTGAAATTTGTTAACCGTATGTATACTTTTGTGGCTGAGTGTACATGGCAACTGTACTTCAGTTACATTGCCATTTACCAAAAAATACATTTCAGGCGGCAACCGATTTCTACAAATTTCCAAACATTCACCAACAGATGCCTGGCAATGTATTATAGATCAGGTGCCATCGAATAGAACCTTCAAGCTTAACACACGGACGGAAATATAATTCAACTGGTGAAAATCCCCAGAAGACCTTACAACATAATCTGTTACTAAATATTGTACTAGGGTTCAAGGATAAGAGGGTGATTGAAGAACTATTTTAAATTAAACTGGTAAAGCTAGCTTTTGGAGCAGATAGTGGGCATTACACGATATCTCAACATGATAAAAAAAAACATTTGGCACTTCTCGCAGAAATTTAGAGTATTTTGCGGCTTTTATTGCTGAACTGGCGCGTGTTGTTGGCCGATTTCTGAATAACATATTCTAATAACATACATAATTGGTCATTACAGACCTTGTAGTTAGGATTACGATCTAGTTTCTCACATCACTTATGTGTGTTAATTTTATACATGAGTGGCGGGATCTACAGTATCAAATCAACTCCTAACGACAGATTTTTATAAGAAGCTTTTGCATGACAATTTTATTTTACTTTCAGAGCTTTTACCAGAAATCTACTGAGAAGAAGTTGCCGAAGAAATATTTTTTCGTATTTCATTTGAACTATGTTTTCTTGTCCAATACATACATACATAATTGGTCATTACAACCCTTCAGTCAGGATTACGACCTAGTTTCTCACACCACTTATGTTGTGTGTGTTAATTTTTATGCATGAATGGTGGGACCTACGATTTAAAGTCGACTCTGAACGGCAGATTTTTGAGAAACTTTTTATGGCAATTTTATTTACTATCAGAGTTTTTGCCAGATATCTGCTGAGAGGAAGTCGCCGAAAAAATACTTTTTGTATTTTTGTTTTGATGTCTGGCCTGGAGCTCGAACCCTGGCTTTACGTCTAATAAGCCACCGCACTACCTAATAGACTACGGCGACCTCTTGTCCAATAAGCCAACATATTACCTACCAGACTACGGCGGCTTTTAATAAAAATTAATAGAATTCATCTTGAACTAGAGGTCTAAAGGATAATAGTTAGGATAGTAATAATATCTGACGTCGTAAGAATTCTCGACTCATATCAGGTTAACTCTATCTAGGCGCGATGGATCAGTAAGATCGCCTTCAACAATCATAATCAACAATAGTCAACACGATAATAACATTCCCTTACAATTTTCCCTTAGTCATTATTGTATTTGAAGAAAAAAAATTTGATCAGTACATGCATTTGCGGACAATTTGATGAAAACCCGAAATATTGTTTGTCGTATACTTTTTAATGGCTATTTTACATTTCCAAGTTTTTGATTGGTTCCAATATCAATTTCATCTTAGATTTGTTCAAATATTTAATTAATAGGTCCAATAAGGAAGTCAACCGCACTTCAATGGTCAAGAAAAATATTTTCAAGTGCTATTTGAAATGTTGTTTGCCATCAATGAATTGCTATCTGTAATTTTTTTTGGTTAACACAAGTGAAGTTCGATTGCCATCTATAAACGCCATATTAATAAATTATTACTGAATCAATATTTTAATTTAAAAGAACTATTTTTGTAAAAGATTTACAACATTGTCAGGATTTTTAGTGTTTATATCGTAAAAGTTATCGTAAGCATTAGAGGTTATCGCCCTAATAAAAAATACGAAAAGGATTGTGAAGAGAAAATATGCAAAAAAGAATCAATTTTCGACAAAACTGAACAAGAAATTTTTTAGTCAACGATCAGCTACGAAGCTGAGAACATCTTGTGAAATAAATACGTCTTGAAATAATGAAAGTGGTTTATTTAGAAGTGTTTTATTTAGAAAAAGTTTTAATAATAAAGTGTTTAAAATTTAAAGGAGTTTCAGAAGTAAAGTGATAAAAAGTTAAGTGATTAAAAGTGAATAAATATATGTATATATTTTTAAATATATAAAAGAGCATTGCAAAGAAAAAAAAAAAAATAAAATAAAATAAATAAATAAAAAAAGTGAAAAGAAAAGGAAATAATTAAATGAAAAAGAAAAAATCGTTTTCGATTTAAAAAAAATCTCTACAAATAGAATCCAAAAAGTGTTCACAAGTTTTCATCATTTTAATGGCGTTTTAAAAATTACATCAGTTAACGGTTCACATTAGTATTATTAAGGTGGTACGTATGCTGGTGTTGAAATTCCAAAAGAAATTCAAACTGTTTTATTTTTATATTTTTTAAGTCAAGTTCTTATGAAATTCTCTTTCTTTTCAGAGTTACCACTGCTTAGAACTGAAGATCTATGCTACACCCATAATATTTAACAACTGAATAGACAAGTTCATGTGATGTTCAGAGTTTTGCTACAACCGTTTAACTATATGAGGAAAATAAATCAGGTATTTAAAACTTATTTGGGGGGTATTAAAAAATATTTGTCATATACTGGCCATTTTTAAAAAAAAGTTTGCAGTAATAATTTTGTTAAGCTTTTATAATTGAAGTCGTTGATTTTCAACGTGTTTTGTAATAGATTAAAAGCAGGCAACTAGCTTTATTTTATTAAAGTTTTCGAGTCATAATTAAATTCGTTATTGTTTTAAGAGAGATGTTTTCAGTCGTGAACTTCTGCAAGTTAGTCAATGAATTTCGAAGAGCTTGGATTTTATTGAAGCAAATTTTGCTTTACAACTTTATTATTTCTCTGAACTTTATCATTTATTTACTGTTTTTGGTCATTTATTTTAATTCTCCAGAGTTTTAACCACTTTCGCACGTGGAGTACATGTTTTTCAAAGGTTATTATGCGTGCAAATGAAATTTGAATTCGAATAATAATCTTTAATCTACTGTAGCCGCTGTAGTCTACTAGGTAGTGTGTTAATTTATAAGACGTGAGCCCCAGTTCACACATCTTCAACAACTGCCTCTAAGCAGATTTCTGGCAAAAACTCAGAGTTGCCGTGAAAAGTTTTCCAAAAAAATCTGTTGTTCGGAGTTAACTTTAAACTGTAGATCGTGTCACTCTTGTATAAAATTAGCAAGAAGCTATGTCGTAATCCTGACGGAAGGATTGTTTGTAATGACCAATTTTGTTTGTATGTGTACATTTATAATCTATTACAAACTTATCGAAATTAGATTTCTATTCTATTATTTTCGGTATCAGTGTACTAAAAAAAATTATTTTTGACTAAACAGAAAAGAGCTGCCTTGCCTAATTTCATTAGAATGAACACTATAATCTAGTGCTGAGTAGGAATATGCTTTTAAAACTTCTTTGACTATTTGATCTTACAAAACAACTTTTTAGTTCGCTTTAGAACCATAGGAAATGACAGTACTGCACTTAATCATTGCTGCAGCCACTGGAATTAATTTATGAGTCATTAAGTATAGGCAATTATTGATGAATTCTTTATTGTTCAAAGACAAGTCCAACCGGTTTCGAATAAATCTTGTTTCCTAAAAGTGCGTTCAATGTCATTAACCTTTACTATCCTGGACGTACGAAATGTATAGTAAAATAAGTTACAATAAATATTCTTCCAGTTATTTAGCCAATTTCGGAAATCCTACGTAATGATTGAGGTTCCAAATTTTACAAGGTTTCGTAAAGGAATGCTAAATCTCAAAGTGAGATAAGAAAAACTAGTTTTTCACAAATAAAGAATAAATAAATAGCTGTTTAAAGAATAACCAATAGCTGTTTGGTCTTGGCTGCATTTCCAATATAAATAAGGACCGCATTTCTGCGGAGCTTAAAATCAAAGTCAAGTTTGGTTAAATTGGCAGTCGCCATAGCTTATTTGGGTTCTATAAGGCCCCATTGCCTTAATTTACAACTCCGCGATACAAAGAGTTTGATGAGTTGTGAATTTTAATCAAATCAGTCTTGATTAGACCGTTCTTTTTAGGTTCTCAAGCGCCGGACAATAACAGATAAGATGCTCTGTGGTCCCCCCTTTTCGTCCTCGTTGTTATAGCTTTTGCAGAAGTCGTATATAAAACTCAGGGTGTGTGCACCCAGAATCCAATTCTTCATTATAACTACTATTATGGGCTGAAGATGCAAGTTCTGGTCCAGTTAACGTTTAAATTTTGTTCTGCATAAATTCATACCGAGCCAGACTTGTCTCATCCGGCTGAAAGTGGGTTCATTATGCCATATCCTTTTGTGTGCGATCATTTGTTTGCTCGTTTGTAGCGAATGCCAATTTAATGTATGAATTCAATTGAATTTTCTGCTGCGCGAGCTGTGCACACGCGTCTGCTTTGTTGTTGTTGTAACAATTCTGCTGCAATATACGAACTTTGATTTGGCAATCCTTGGCCAAATTGAATTTGGTTCATTCCGGAGCGTCGATCCGGTTGCCGTGGGAACGCGCCAGCTTTGTTGTTGCCTTCGATGGCCCCGTGTAAAGGAATCCGTGTCTTGAGACACTCGCCATTCTTGGACAATACCAATAGATGTGGTGTACCGTCTCACTAGGGATAAAATAGTCGCTTTATTTTTGGTAGATATGAGTTCATCACAATACGATATACTCTGACACTGGATTCTTACAGCGCCAATCTTTATATCCATTATATCGGCCTGATTAGTACTACAGTAATCGGGTAGTGCAAGGGACAATCTAATGGCTCGATTATGGAGGGCAACCAAACTTCATTCTGGTTGTCAAATTTGGTGTAAATTTGTACTTTGTTTGCAATTTATAAACGTTTCAAAAATTTCAATTGTTTTGAAAAGATACGACTACCGTCCTTATCCTGGATCCATTAGTGAGTACTTGGATGACGTTCTCTAGGAGATCTTAACCATTATCATACAAGGATCCAATATTTTATATTTCTCTACAAAGTGTAGCGTTTATTAATTTACATGGTAAACCTGCAACGGGACGTCTTTACTTGTAGGATACGATACTACACAATTAAACCTTCGCTCAAGAAAGTGTCAAAGATTGCCAACTCAGCTACAACCGTACATCTTGCAAGTTTTTGTTTAAGAAGAAATTCTCAATAGCAACAGCAGAGTTGTTATGCGGTCCCTATATGTTGTGATTAGATCTACAACAAGTTGAATCGACGGTTGGTCACCTTCTTCACTTGTTTCTCTTCTTCGACCTAATTTACGTATAAATTGTTATTGTAGCGTCGTATCGGTCATCAGTTAAATGAAAATTAAAATTTTTTGTTCTTCAACCAACCAACCATTCAACATAAGAATTGTTTGTACACAATTATAAAGTTGTACAACCATTCGCAACGTGTAGGGGTCGCATTGCAACAATTTATACGATGTTAAAAGATTCGCTATCCAAATATACATGAATAATTAGATCCCAGATGACATGATTACTTAAATCTCTAATAATATCAATATAATAATATACTGTTATAAAAATTTGTTTATTTCTGAATGAAGAAATTATTTTGGGTGAGCCGTTATAAACGTTTACATTTTTTTTTCGATTTACTACACCAGCATTCCCTTCCTTCAATTATGAATGTGATTTAAATGCTGTTTTTCTTTTCTATAAAAAATATAAAAATTTAATAAAACTAACTGACGTATCAAAGGTTTAATGGACATGTACACATAGAGAGAAAGAGACAGAGAAAGTACAGAGTTTAAACAATTATTGTGTGTGTTTTTTTCCAATATGTTAAATTGAATTTTGCGTTTAAATAATCATAACGTAAATAGCGTCAGAGGTTATTGCAAGTGTTAGAAAAAAAACTTTTTGTTTTTATTATTGTTAATATTTTATTTCGTTTATTTTTTTGTGTCGTTTTTTACAAATTAATATTTTAAAAATAAACTTAAAATTATATTCATATAAAATTGTTTTTATTAAAGGATTTCTTTCTTTTTTTTCATTTTATTTAATTCAATTGTTTATTTATTTAGTATATGGCTTTTGTTTGTTTGTTTAGTAATTGTTTATTATTTATAAATATATAATTATTATTTTTATTTATTTACTTTTTTTAATTTTATAACAGAAAAAAATATTTGGCTATGAGATTTTTTCGCTTTAACAGAACAACAAAAAAAAATTGGTTTTATTTGTTCTTATTTTTTTTTAATAAAATTATTGTTTAAAAATTATTGCTTTAAATAAAAAAAACTTCAGATGCCATTGGTTAAATTGCTTAGCTGCCGTGTTTTATTTGTTTAATTGTATGTAGGTGTGTTATTTGTTTAAAAAATTCAATTTTTCAATAAAAGAAACTATTTTTCCTTTTTAACAATAATTATGAAAAATAGTTAATATTTGCATTAAACAATATTAAAAAATAAAAAATAGCAAAAACAAACAAATATCGTATTATTACTGTATGAAGAGGCAAAAAAAAGAAAAATAATAAAAAAATGTAATTATACAAGGCATGATTATGTGTGTGTATGTATTGAGGGGAGGATTCCTTTTTGATTATAGGTGTCATAGAATATTGCAACAAATATTATTTATTTTTCATATTTTTCCAAGGGGTTTTCCACTTTAAAATTTTTTTATTCGTATTTTTGTTCGTTACTTTTTTCTTTTTGTTTACTTTTTTTGTTTAATATTACTAAAGATTTAAAAAAAAATACGTTAAATTGCAATTAATTGGAAAGGAATAAATTATATCATAAAGATAATGAAGTTGTTTTTTTAATTTTAATTTTATTTATCAGTCCTTAGCACTAGCACTGCAAATTAATAAAAATTTTAAAAATCTTTTGCTTTGATTATTTTTGATTCAATGTGTAATTAACAGGGACGCACAGTAATTTATGAGATTCAAACAAATCTAGTTAATATGATCTTGTGATGTTATTTTTCGAACTTTGATTTTCGAAATTATTTTCAGGGTGGCTTTTTCTAAAATGAAAAATTTCGCCGTTTCATCCTTGATTGTTGATAATAAGCCTCCGGTAATCAATATTTAAAACGGTCTCTAAAAACTTACTGTGTACTCGCTTTCAAGAGCAAATATGTTGGGCCATTGTGGCGTACATTGCATGGAAGCTTAAAGAACGCTTTTTATTTGTTTCGACATGAAGTTAGTCCGCCTGGCGATATCATTTATCATTGTTTACCGTATTATTTAATATGAGACCGTGATCTTGTAGGAATTACGCATTCTACTCTATCTCTTGCTTACTAAATTAATGTTAAGCAAGATTCAAAAGTAACAATTATCGTTTATCATTTAATTCTCTTTAATGAATTATTCCTCATGTGTTCCATGCATACTTCCCTTCCTTCTTTCACTAAGCTTTTTCATAGTTTTCGAATTCAACTTCTTTGCTTTCAATTACTGATAAGAGTAATGGTTACGTCAGCGAGTGTTGTCTTCGAATGTGAATATATTCGAAAAAAAAAATTTTCTATTGATATGAAAACTTTGCAACCTTCATTAAAACTTTTTCAAATTCTTGACAGTTAAGTGCGACTGTTAATTACGGTTAAAGCAGTGTTCTTGCTATGAACAACTGTTTGAGTTTCATTTAAGTGGTAACAAAAAGAGATATTAAAAACAAGAATGAAGTAACAGCCTGTCGAAATGAATCCTTTTATGATAATTGTGATGACCAATATTTATTGGAAATGTTCATATTCTTCACAATGTAACAAAAGATTATAATTTTACAAAAAAATTATTAAAAGTAAAGTTAAAGTTAATTCGAATCTTTTTTCGCTCGTCATATAAAAATTTCCAATTGAAATTAATCTAAGGAGACATATAGTCACTATAATTGCTTTCCCGACAGATTCAAAGATTATATGTTTTTTAAATTATTTTGCATACACTGTGAGAAAACTTTAGACATTTAGAAGTTTAGTTTAAAATTAGTTATTTTTCGTTTGGCTTTAATATCAAGGTAGCAATGCAATGGGTATATAAAAATACAATTTTATGTATGAGATATACCCCCCCCTTAAATGCCTCCACGGTTTAGAATTTTTAAAGTATAGAAAATTTATTGAAATGTTTGAAATTTCAACAGAATCTAATAAATTCAAATCTGACTGGGAAAATTTATAAAAAATATTGTATTTAAACTAAATTTAATTTGTTAAATAAATAATTAGTTTCATTCCTTTTCAAATTAATTGCAATTTTTTTACTTCTTTTTTTCTCTACAGGACTGTGTTTATTTACTAAAAATTTTACAAAATCAATTTAATTAATTTTTATTTACTTTTTGTAATTAATTGTGTTTTTTTTTCATTCTCATTTTTGTTTTTATTTTTGTTTTTTTTAAGTAATGATATATTTCTTATGAATTTCTTTTTTCAAAATTTCTATATAAAGATTTTTTCTTACTATTTTATTTTTGTTTTGTTTTTTTATTTTATTTTTTATATTTTTTTTTTATTAGAAAATTGTGTGAGAAAAAAGGATCCAAATATGTTTCTTCAATTGTTTTTTGTTTTTTATTTTATTTTTATCATTTCTTTAAATACTAATAGTTTTTGTTTATCATGATTTTGTTTTTCTCCGCTTAAAATACTTTTTTTATTTTTTGTTTTTTGTATTACTTTTATTCATATATATATTTATAAGAATTACACTAAATATTACATTTATTTTTTCTTTATATACTTATATAATATATAATTGTTTTTTTTTATCAATTTTTATATGAGTTTTTTTGTTTGTTTTTATTTTTTAATATTAAACTTATAATTGAAATTTTTTTCGAGTGTATGCGTTTAAATTTTTATTAAAAAAAAATAAGAGAAGAAATCAAACAAATTTTAAGTTAATTAAGAGTGACAAAAAGTATGTTAATAAAAATGATTTATTAAATAATATTTATATAATTAATGCATTAATTATTGTTTATAATTACATTTTACTTAAACAAAGTATTTGTTTGCCATATAAGGGAATTATTCAATTTCTTTATTTTCTTTTTTGTTTTTTAAGGGTATTAAATGTGTTAACAAAACCAATTTTAAAACTTTATTCATAATAACAAATTAACAAACAGCTTTTGTTTAGAAACATTTTGTTTTTCTTTTAAATAAGAGAAAAATTTATTAAAAAAAAATGTATGTCTTCAAATATTGATGGTTACAAAGAATCATTTCTAAATTTAATAGAAAGTATTGAAAAAGGAAAACGAAATAAATAAAAAATTAATTGAGAAGAGTGTGTTTTTATTATTTATAAAATATTTGGAAATGAAAACATTATTGAAAACTAATTTAATTATTTTTTTAATTTTTTTCATTAAATTTTTTGCAGGAAAAAAAATTATTTTTAATATCCCGCTGACGTTTATTTAATGTTAAAATGTATGAAAAGTTAAAAATTATCTTTCTTTTTTTAATTAAATTTGCTTCTAATAATTTTTCGTAGACTTTTGTAATAAAAAAAAAGAAAAAAAAAATAAAAGGATTTCTTACAAAATTAATATTTAAACCGAAATCAAAATATAATTAAAAAAGAGAATAAAAAATAAAAAAAAAATATTTTCTTAATAAATTATTTATTTTCGAATTTGATTTAAGAATAACATTTTTGTTTTGACAAAAAAAATACTTAAATAATTTAGATCTTATCGATTTAACTACAAATATTATTAATAACTAAGTTATTCAATTTTAAACTGTTGGAATTAAATCTAATTAAGCATTGAAAAACTATTCTATTGAAAAAATCCCAAAAAAAATGTTTAAACAACGAAACCTAAATATTTTTTTAGATAAAAAAATCGATTATAAGTTGTTGATAATAAATTAAGATAAATAAACCAAAAAAGAAGAAAATGATTGAAATTTTTTTTAAACCAATTTTATTCCAAAAAAATGGTTAAAAAATTTTCATAAATAAATTGAATTGAAAAGAATGTTTTTGTGTTTTTAAACACTCTTGTGAAAAAAGAAAAAAATAAAATTATAGTTTTAAATGCGTAACTATTTACCGATTGCATGAAATGTTTTTAATGAATGCATGGAAAAAACTAATTCATTGAAAAAGTTCATTTAATTTTTAAATACATACACTTTTGAATTAAAAACTGTTTTTGACATTTTGCTAAACCACAAAACTTAAACATTTTTTTAAAAGGTAAACAATAAAAATAAATAGAAATTTGATAAGACAAATAAATTTATAGTATTTCAATTTAAATTAATAAAAAAAAAATAGAAAAATGTAGAGAAATAAATGTTGATTATTAGCAAAAAAAAAAAATACAATTAAAAAAAATATTTTGTGAGAAAACAAATAATTTAATTAAAGAAAAAAAAAAAACAAAAAATAATTGTCGAGTAATGTTAATTAATAATTAATACATATAAAAATATTTTTTTTTTATTTTGAGATAAATTATTCGAAAATAAATTTCATTAAAACAAAAACAATTTGATTTTTTTTAAAGAAGTATAATTTTAAAAAAATTATTGCATACAAATTCAATAGAAGAGGAAGTTGAAAATAATCTGAAAAAAAAAATTTTTTTTCTTACAAATTTTTGTCAAAATAGTTACAAAAGGAAGGGTTTTCTGCTCAAAAATTTCATTTTATATTCTATGGTTAATTAATTTTATTAAACATTGTCCTGCAAATGGAAAATATTCGTTTGCTTAAAAGCATTTCACGAAAATCTTATAGAAGGTTAGGTTAGGTTATGTCTTCTTATAGAAACTTTGAACCAAGTTTTTGTATTGAATTTTAAACTATTTTACGAAAAGGAAAAAATTGATAATTTTTTAATTTATATTTGCAATATTTATTTAATTATAATTATAATTAGAAACTTAAAAAAACTAACTTAGAAATTTGTTTTCTTTTACAGAATAAAAAAACAACCATCATGAAATACATTTTTTTTAAATAAATTTTTCTCTCAATTTTCCATTAATTTTCTATCACACTAGAATTCATAATAAAAACCTCATGTAATAATTAAAAAAAAAGAAGATTAAATGCATACTTCCTTCATTCACCGTATGATATTATTATGAAATAGAAAAATTATAATTAAAATGCCTTTCATTAAATTTGAAATTTCTTTTTTTTTTAATTTATTTTATAATCATTTTGTGTCGCTGTATGTTTTTATTTTATTTTATTTTAATTTTCTTGTTCAAATTGTATTTCTTTTTTCTTATTGGTTTTGTTAATAATTTTGTCAATGTTTTTTTACGGCATTTTTATTATTGTATCTGTTGTTGTTGTTCTTTATAAAAAAAAGTTTTTTTCTTGTTGTTGTTATTATTGGGGTATGTCTATATTTGTTTTTTTTTATTTGTATAAAGAAGTAATTTTGTGAGCTGGTATATGTGAGTGTGATTAGGTGACGTTGTTTTGTTTGTTATCCTCTTTCAAATAAAAATCCTTTTTTCTTTGTTGTTATTGTTATTGTTGTATTGTTATTTATTTGTTTATTTTCTTATTTATGGTTTTTGTTTTTATTTTTATATTTTTCTCTTATATTGTGTTTTTATTTATTTGTTGTTGTTGTATTAAATTCTTAATAACGTCGTTCTGCATTATCTCAGGCATAGAATTCTCGATTTGTAGCGTTTTTCGCATAGGAATTCATAGCAGGTGATCGTTTGGGTTCATCCAGAGCATAGGAACCTTCATCCTTTTTTCTCATGCGATAGACAATAAACATGACAACTAAAATGGCACACAAAAGGCCGACGACAGCGCCACCAATGACCGCTAAAAGAAAAAGATAACAAAAACAAATAAAAATGGTAGAAAAGAAAGAAAATAATTAATAGGTAGTCAAATAGAAAGAAAAACATTAAAAAATAAGTATTTTTATATGTTTATACATGAACTTATCAATAAGTACATCTGCACTCTCGTACTCCAGCCCAATATGTATAGTGGGAAGGAATATATAGCAGGGAGCAAATTAAAGATTTTTCTAAATTAAAATTTTGGAAAATTTTTTTAAAAATGAAACTGTTACCAATTTCGATGTGCTATAGAAACCACAGAATTCGCCATAGTCTAATATGTAGTGTGTTAGGTTACTAGACGTGGGGCCACGGTTCAAACCTCAGGTCAGACATTTCCATCTTCTTCGGAGATTTCCTCTCAGCAAATTTCAAAAACTCTGAGAGCAACATAAAATTGGCTGCCTTCCAAAATGTATCAATACAAAGTTTGTATGCAGTTCTACTACTGTATATAAACTATGTAGATATGCAAAGTAACCAAACAATGCATCACTTATAAATCGGATGCCTGATTGCTTTTTGACGGCGTTAAAAATACACATTGACGAAGTTTTGGAATAGAATACATTGTATATATTTTGTACAGCGGCATTATGAAACACGATACTTTGTTCAAACACAAAGCAACTAACATTTTGGAAGGCAGCCATTGCCATAAAAAGTTTGTCAAAAATCTGTTATTCGGGAGTCGATTTTAAATTGTAGGTCACGCCACTCACGTATAAAATTAACACACACAATATAAGTGGTGTGCGAATATAGGTCGTAATCCTAATTTAATGGTTGTAATGACTAAATATGCATGTATGTATAGAAACCACAGAAGATTAATGATGGAAAGCTTATTTTGTCATCTTTTAAGCATCACTTAGAGAATTTCTTTAATAAATAAAGCGCATGATTTAGTAATTCAAGTTCAAATAATGGAGAAATTTTAAATTGACATCCTCCAATCCACCTCCACATAGTCCATTAAAAAATTCTCTTTATTCCTGGATATCATCCAGGGTGGATATCATCAACAACAAACATCATAGGAAGATCATTGAGAAAGAGTATTCTTGCGAAAGCGCAGGACTATATAATGAGCAGAGTTTTTCCACCAGTACACCCAATCCAACAACCCAATACAATATCCCAGACGACGGCGTTTCTAGGCAACGATAGATTGCAACTTCGTCATCCTAGGATTTGCTATCATTTGCAGCAGCACAGATGGATATGTTTAAAACTCCTTTATTTCACTTCAACATTTTCCATTTTAGCATCACAATAAACCAGTGACATACACAGGCCACATTACTACAGCACGAATATGATTCAAAAAATGATTTCTAACGTCATTTATAAGCTATTTCGTCTCCTCATGTATGCAGTCGACAAGCATTTGAAGAAGATTTCGGAACATTTTCCATATTTGATCTGCTACATCGATTCCAATAAGAAGACGGTTAGATGAAGTGAAGTATTTAAAAAGGTGAAAATCGAAATTCGACACGCTATAATTCAATTTAATTGATGGAAACTCGTTAGTTATTAACTCAGACAGCGTATCAAAAATGGAACTAGAAATTAAACTCAACAAATTGCAAAGTGCCAGTCGGGATTACTACCTAGTTTCTCACCTCACTTATGTTGTGTGTGTTAATATAACACATGAGTGGCGGCACATACAGTTTAAAGTCGAATCCAAACGATAGATTTTTGAGAAACTTTTTCATGGCAATTTTATTTTACTCTCAGAGTTTTTGTCAGAAATCTGGTGGAGGAAGTCGCCTAAGAAATAGTTTTTTCATATTTTTTCGTTTTGTTGGCAATGCCTGACCTGGGATTTGAACCGTAGCCTCATGTTTAATAAGCCAACACACTACTTACTAGACTATGACGACCAGCCAAGTCTAGTCTGCCTACCAACAGTAAATTTGTCTATTGCAAGCTGGTTGGAAAGTTTCGGCCATAAATATTTCATATCGATTGCAATACATTACAAATTTGTTATACATTAGAAGTCCGTTAATCCGGCACGTTCGGGACCGGCTCGGTGCCGGACTACCGAAAATTCCGGTCTATAGGGCGATAATTATAAGAAGAATTACTGAGTCACTTTCTTCAAGATTTTGAGTAGGTTGAGGGTTTACTACAATGTTGTTAATGGTCCTCATCGGTTAGTTCTTGTTCAACAGGATCATTCTCGTCGATTCGAAGCCACTCCTCTACCTCATCTTCAGGCAGGTTTTTCAAGGGATTGTCAGCACTTCTCTCTCCTTTTGAGCTCGATTAGCTGAGACTAGCCGGACGCTAATTGTTTCCGAACAATACCGAGAGTATCCGGATGATCCCGAACTACCCCGAAAACTTCCGAATAGTTCTCGAGCGTTTTTATTTGCTTTAAAGACACACTTTTGGAGAAAACCAAAATTTTTACAATTTTCCGGAGCGATGCCGGACTATCGGGCATTCCGGACTAATGGACTTCTACTGTACTTCTAAGTGGAGCATAGGAATTCCAATAACGCATGCTTAACGCACGATATTTTAAGCTCAAGTTTATTGTGGCAGTTTCAGTCTTTATCCACCATTTATTTGTGAGTGAAGGATGTGTGCCCTTCTTCTGATGACATTTGGGTTGCAATTTATGGCCTGTATTCTTCTCTTAATTCGAGGTAAGTTAGTTGCTGTTTCGTTATTAACACCACCAGGAGTTATTTGAAATCATGATTGTCCAATTAATGAGCAGGTTTTTTCGTAGACAATTATTGATGGAAGCTTGAATTAACTTGGAAGTTCAATTGATCGCTAAACTCGCATTTGTTGATATTATATGGCGAATAACATTCTTGCAGGGTCCGTCTTGGACAAATTTAAAAAAATGTTGAAGTAGTCGTGGTCTAGTAAGCAGTGTGTTGGCTTATTAGACGTGAGGCCTCGGTTCAAACCCTGGTCAGGCATCTCTAACTGAATAAAATATGAAAAAATATTTCTTCGGAATTCGCCGATTTCTGGCAAAAACTCTCATGTAGTCGTCGTAGTCTAGTAGGTAGTGTGTTGGCTTATTAGACGTGAAAAAATATTTCAACGGCGACTTCCTCTTGGAAGATTTCTGCTAAAAACTCCGAAAGTAAATAAAATTGCCATGAAAAGTTACTCAAAAATCTGTCGTTCAGAGTCGACTTTAAACTGTAGGTCCCGCCGCTCATGTATAAAAAATTAACGCACGCAACATAAGTGGTGTGAGAAACTAGGTCGTAATCCTGACTAAAGGGTTGTAATGACCTATTATGGTAAGTTATGTATGCTGACCAAGTGTTGCGAATACTATCTGACCACACTGGACAACCTGAAATGTCTTTTCTCTTTTGTAATAAATTTCTTCACTTATAACTGGTAACACTTCGAGGTCGACACTTTTAGGTTCAACATATTTATGGAGTTAATTTATTATCTTTAAATACATAAATAAGACACTGAAACAGGGTTATTTTTAACATACGAAGAGTTTAATAAGACTTCAAGCTTTGTTAATATTTCGAAAAATATAATTCAAAAGAATTGGTAAGAAAATTAAATGATACACACCAATCGTATATAGAACCATGCTCCGAATTACGTCTATTTAGCGAAGAATTTTTTAATTTTTTTTATTTTTCTTTCCACTTGTGAAACACAGAAATTCTCTTTTCAAATGTCACGGCAAATTTGAATTTTTATTTTTTGTTTTTACGATTTGACCAAACACCTACATTTTGAGGAAGGTTTACGCAGACTGAATTTATTTTATTTACGATACGAGCTTACTTACTATAAGTACAAGTAATATTTCTGAACTCTTATCGTATGATTTTTTTTTTTAATTTGAATTGGTTTTTTAAAAATATAGAAATAAAAATTCATTTCTTGAGGTCACTTACATACAGTGTTTAATAGAAGAATAAGTAAGAATATATTTTAAAAATAATCATTGCAAAACCAACCACCAATCCTAAAACCACAAAGTGGGATTAACAAAAAAAAAAAAAAAAATATTAAAATGAGTCAAGTTGCTTAAGAAAATATAATTGTCGAATGAAGCAGAATGATCGAGTGATTTTTAGTAATTCAACAGAATTTTAAATATATTTTCTATTTAAAGTGCTCTAAGGGTTTGTTCGATCATATTTTAAAGTACATTGCTACGACAGTTTAATGAAAGACTTCTTTCTTGTAAACGTTTGGGGTTTTCTAAATGTATAGACCACGTATATAACGTTTTATGTATTATACTATGGCTTGGAAAAAGAACTTGGACCCCACTATCTAAGAAATTCACAATGATTCTTTCATTAATTCAAATTTTTGTAGTCGCCGTAGTATGTTGACTTATTAGACGTGAGGCCGAGTTTCAAACCCCAGTTCAAACATTTCCAACAACACGAAATATGAAAAAAATATTTCTTCGGCTACTGCCTCTCAGCAGATTTCTGGCAAAACCTCTGAGAGTAAATAAAAATTGCCATGATTAAGTTTCTCAAAAATCTGTCGTTCGAAGTCGACTTTAAATTGTTGGTTCCGCTGCTCATGCATAAAATTAACACACACAACATACGTGAGAAACTAGGTCGTAATCCTAACCTAGAAGAGTTGTTGGAGTCTGCGAAAAGCTGAGTTCTCTTGACCAATAGGAAATCGACTGCCTCGGATTCTGCTGCACGCTCATATTGGCCTTGTTTTAGCAGATCTTGCGTTTCGTCGATGTATGGGTGTTGATGGATCGATTAGTAAATCAGCGGGTGTAGGCCCCCTCGCCACTCATGTATTAAATTAACGTAAACAACATAAGTGGTGTGAGAAGCTAGGTCGTAATCCTAAGAATTGTAATGATCAGTTATGAATGTACATACATAACGACGCCTCCATTCTATAACGTTCTAAGTGTACTTAGAATGTTTTTTATGTTCTTGCATTTTTAAATTCTACTTTCTCTAACTTAAATACTGTCAAAATTTGGTTAAGAAGCGTCGATCCGTTCCGAAGTTATAGGGAAAAATCTATTTCGAATACCCATATAGTCGTAAGTCGCGCGAAAACTTTGAGAGCTCATAACTCAAAACACACTTTTTCGACTTAGAATGTTATAGAACGGAGGCGTCGATATGTATTGTAAAACCTTCTTACTTTTATGATTCAACTCTAATAAAGGGTCCGCCAAATAACTTTTTTTTTTTAAAACGTAAAAAAAAAACTACTGAATATTTTCTCAAATTTATTTTTTTATTTGAAAGTACAATCCTTCCGGTTAATAATGGAAAATAATTTCATTCAAACGGCTGCCTCGGCTGGCCATGCAGTAGCCTACACGATCGGACCAATTTTTAAGCACATTATCGATTGTGTGCAGCTGTATTTCACCAATGGCTTCACGAATATTGTCCTTTAAAGCGTCAATTGTCTCTGGCTTGTCGGCGTAACACTTATCTTTGACGGCACCGCGCAAATAATAGTCCAACGGTGTCAAATCGCAGCTCCGAGATGGCCGAACGACATCAGCTCTGCGGCTGATAATGCGATCTTCAAAAACAGGGCGCAAAACATCGAGTGTAGCTTCGGCTGTGTGGCACGGCACGTAGCGCCGTCCTCTTGAAACCAAATGTTGCGAATATCCTCCTCTTCAATTTTGGTAACAAAAATTCGTTCAACATGGCCCTATAACGGTCGCCATTGACTGTAACGGCCACTCCTTGCTCATTTTCGAAGAAAAATGGGCCAATTATGCCTCTGGGCCAAACTCCGCACGAAACAGTGACTCGTAACCGCCAAGATCAAAATGAGCTTCATCTGAAAAGATGATTTTTTTTTTTTTGCCAAAATCGGCATCTTCTGGTGTAGCCTACTGCATGGCCAGCCGAGGCAGCCATTTGAATGAAATTATTTTCCATTATTAACCGGAAGGATTGTACTTTCAAATAAAAAAGAAATTTGAGAAAATATTCAGTAGTTTTTTTTTAAAGCATTTTCAAAAAAAAAAAGTTATTTGGCGGACCCTTTATACGATGATCCACATTATCATACTCTTGCGAAACATTGATTTTTGGTTAGAGATTATAAAATAGAAGAGGCTATGGATCATATGAACCAGTTTCACGTAACCAATAATAACTGATAACATAAAGAAAATGGTTATGGCACACCATAAAAGAAGCAATCAACGATATTGCCACAGTCACTATCGAGTGGAGTCGTCAAAGCAGCCTCAAAATAATTCATACATGACAGACCAAAAATGAAAGAATTGATAGTGACCCTATGATCGCCGCCCTCTTCTTTTCTTCTTAATTGGCCATTTCAATTCTTCAGTCAGGATTATGACTTAGCTTCTCACACCACTCATGTTCTGCGTGTTTATTTTATCTATTAGCGGCAGCAACTACAGTTTAATAGTCGACTCCGAATGGCAGATTTTTGAGAAACTTTCATTAACTCTCAGAGTTTTTGCCGGAAGACTCGTTTCGTCTTGTTGGAAATGTCTGAACTAGAGCTTCGTTGCCCTCAATTCCCTCAAAACTTGGTATCTAGGGAAGAATGACCCTATTTTCCTGCCAAGCTGATTCATTTTAGGCAGTGTGTCATACTAATCTTGAATCAATCTCATAGGAACTAATTACTAGGATGGTGGAGCTGAGCACATTTTCGAATGGCGTAAAAAGTCCATTTGGGAAATACCAGCGTGTATTTAATGGGTTCCAAATTTTTCACTCTGATGCCTAACACTTACTCTCGCCACCCACTACATCTTTGATCCATCTGTGTACTATAAACGTTTCATGTAAAATGTTTCATTCACTTATATTTCTCACTTTTGTTGTAAAGCATTTTCCAAAATAGTTTGCTGATCCCGTGCTCTAGAAATAATTAAAGAGGGAGCCTTATAACCGTTGATCAACACTGAACGCACTAAATTTTGATAGAAAATCTTACAAATACCACATGGGCTATGAAATATAAACTGCAAAACATCACTTTGTGGTGAGAGTTCTATTATTATTATTTTTACCATGGAGTGGTCAGATTACGACAACGGTATCGCTCTTATACCGCTATTTATTTAAGTGTGTTGAGAGATTTTCAAATAGCTTCGTCCGCTTGGGAACAGTCGTTTGTTCGTTTTACTGGTGTATAAATCTGTTTGAGGAGACTGGTGATGTTAAACATCGCAAGTTATCAAGACTTTCAATTCAGGAATTTAGGAGAATAGGTTAGAATGGCAAGTAAAAGTCAAACGGGACTTGGCGCTTTCAAACGCCATTTGATGACAGTTCCGAAATAACTTATCAGTATTCATCTTCTCAGAAAAATGGCTTTTGGTAGGCCTCAGTTGAAACCACTGGACTACAAATTGTTCACAGTTGTGGAGGACATGGTTTGCTACAAAATATACTCCAACATTAATTCTCTTAACCTGAGAAATTTTTGATACTTGCAGTCAGTTATTTGACCAATTTTAAAGTGATAAAACATGGTTGAATAGCAAGTCACAGTTTTGCCATCCCAGACGAAAAGACAGCAAACCTTGGTGCATACAAATAGCTCCTGGCTCCTGGACTAGAATAATTCATTTCTAAGACTAGCATATAACTTATAAATGATTTCTTTAGTAAAGGAAAAGTTAAATAATTTCCGAAATTAGAAAAAAAAATTATTCGTTCAATACGTACCCGCTAAAATGCCTGGCTGAGCAAAGAAGCTTGCCGTTCTATCATCGTCGTTGGCATTCATGATTAAAACTTCGTTGCCTGTAGTCTGTTCGATAATTTTTGTATCTGGTGGAAGACTATTAATGCTGTTCGTATCCAAATCGTGTATATTTGTGCCTCCTTGAGTATTAATGCCACCAGCTGTAGATTCCATTTCAAGCAGCGCGTACCAAATCCATTTCCATTTCCATTCAATTCGATGCGATTCATTGCGAATCATTTATTTTGTTATTTTATTTGTATGTATGTGTATAGGGGAGAGCATAATACATACAATCATCCATCCAAGTATACAAATGTATTTGAAAAGTATGGCAAATATAAAGAATAATAAGAAGATTGAGAGAAGAGAGAGAGAGAGAACAAAAATATATTGAGTTTATATTAACGGTACGGTAAGAATTTGATTTTATTACAAACATATTTATTATTGTGATTCATTATCATAAAAATAATCATCGTATAAAATAAAATACAAGAGAAAAACAAAACAAAACAAAACTAAACAATACAAAACAAAACAAAAGAAACAGAAACAATAACAATCAAATATAAATAATCAGAAATAAAACAACTAAACAACTAAAACAAAAACAATACAATAAAAAGAAAACAGAAAATAAAATAAAAGCTAAGAAAAATGTGTATGTAAATAAATAAATAAATAATGGCATGGTATACAAGTGTTAGTAGTATTACACGTAGTATGAATAATAAAAAGTGAAGTATGATTAGAGAGAAAAATTTTAAGAAAATTAAAATTAAATATTTATTTTAATTGTTATTGTTATTGTTATAGCTACAGTCAGTGAATAATAAAAAGGGAAACAGAAATAGAGAGAGATTTTAATGAAATATATTTACGATTGAAATTAAATTGATTAAAGCACAAGTTTTATAACATACTTTAAGGCACACATAATATAAAATAACACAGTAAATTGTTTAGTACTTTTGTTTTATTTGTAATATTGCAGTATGTTATATACTTATTATTATTAAACAATTTTTTCTTAGTTTTTAATAACAATAGAAATTATTCTCATTTCAGGGTTAGTTAGATTACACATAAAATAATTTTAATGCATACTTTTAGGTATTTAAACATTTTTTCGCTAGAAATTTTTTGTGTATGTAATCAATTTTATTTTTTATATGCATAATTGTGATATCTCTTAATTTTTAATAACAATAGAAATTATTCTCATTTCAGGGTTAGTTAGATTACATATAAAATAATTTTAATGTATACTTTTAGGTATTAACAAATTTTTTCGCCAGAAATTATAGAAATAGAAATTATTCTCATTTCAGGGTTAGTTAGATTACATATAAAATAATTTTAATGTATACTTTTAGGTATTAAAAAATTTTTTCGCCAGAAATTTTTTTGTTTGTAATAAATTTTATTTTTTATACGCATAATTGTGATATCTCTTAATTTTTAATAACAATAGAAATTATTCTCATTTCAGGGTTAGTTAGATTAGATATCAAATAATTTTAATGCATACTTTTAGGTATTTAAAAATTTTTTCGCCAGAAATTTTTATTGTTGATATCTTTGTAGTAAAAATGGAGAATGGGGAAGAAAATGAATATTAATAAGTCTTTTTCGGGTTATATCTTTAACAATTCTAGTAAATAACCATTATTATTTAATTTAGCATTACTCTACGTACAGGCAAAGAAATAATCTCAAACAGAGTTTACTTATTTGCAAAAGAAATGTGGGAAAATGAACTCAAAACGTAAAGATGCCACACAAAACTGGCCGACTATGGCCATAGGAGATTAGATTAAGTTAGTTTAGTGGGTAGCTTGCCATTCACAGGCAAGTTTATTCGGTGGCACATATGGCCCATTGTGTTACTATGTGTAAGATAAGCCCATGTTATGTTTTAGCGTGAAACCGGCCAGTTCCCTTAGTGGCACGTTCGCTACCATGACCAGGTCTTCAAAACGTTCTGTCAATCAAAAACCGATGCAGGCACTCACATAAAAAGTGTTGTACCAATTCCCTTTCTTCTCCATCTTGGCAGCTTTTGTTAGATCTTGGTAGGGCAGACCAAGTTTGTCAGCGAAACTGCTAATAGCTCTGTGTCCCTTTAGAGTTTTAGTTAGAGTGCGAACCGTTCCCTTACCGAACTCTAATAGTTTTTTGGTTTTCTTGCTATCCACTGCTGCTCACAGTAGTTTTGAAATTCGTTAACCAGGTATGTTGGATTAACTGAACTGTGACTACACATAGAATGAAATTTTGCATTAAACCCTGCAAGCATCCATCTAACCTAACCATAAAAATCTCATGGCAGTCAGAAGGGGATAATGAGTTTATGGTGCTAACACCAATTGGCTGGGAATATCTCACAACGTCTAGGGATTTCTAACAACAAAATTTACAACAGAAAAGTTTATGGACCGAATTTTCATATTCAGATTGTTGCTGAATAGTAAAGAAAAATACTTTACTTAGGACTACATCTAGAGATAACGGTTGAAGTTTAATCGCGATGACTCTGCTCAAATAGTGGTCGAATTGAAGAGTAGGAAAATTTTATTGTACGCAATCAGCCAGGAGATACATTGTTATTCATTAGAACAATCATAATAAAACTACAAATAAATAATTAATTACAATTAAATAATACACAAACATAAATAAATAGATTCTGTACAAACACAAAAATTTTATCCTCAAGTCAGGTCGCTGCTCCTTTTGCTTCAGCTAACAACACTTGTTGAGTTATGTTTTTCAGTGAGAAAAATTCTTAAAATAAATTGTGCTTTTAAGAATTAATTAAGATATTAAAACAACAAAAACATTTCTTATAAACACAAATTAAAAAAAAATTTGTAATTCATAGCAAACTTACGTGAAGAGGTAGCCCTGTTTTCTTCTTTTTGTTATTTTTTTCTGGAATTCCAATATTTTCTACTCAATTACAAAGAATATACTTTAGATCAGTAAAATGAAATCTGTTTTGAGCGAGAACACGTTATCTCTTAAGAGAAACTTCAGTTTCCTAATTATGAACAAAAAATTGGGAGTTATCGACAAAAAATGCAAGTTATCGACTAAAAAATGCAAGTCCACGGCCAAAAATGCAAGTTATCGGCCAAAAAATGCAACACATCGACCAAAAAATGCACTCATTCGACCAAAAATGCAAGTCATCGGCAAAAAAAAAAATGCAATTCACCGACCAAAAGATGCAAGTCGTCATTCAAAAAATGCATTCATCGTCCAAAAAATGCAAGTCAACGGCCAAAAAAAGTGCAAGCCAAAAAAATGCAATTCATCGAGGAAAAAAATTAAAGTTGTCGACCAAAAAATGCTAGTCATTGACACAAGAAATTGAAGTCATCCACAAAAAAGCAAGTCATCGACAAAAACACTGCAATGCAACAAATCTGTCCAATTTATATGGAAATCTTTTTGTTGCTCATTTGAAGAAAACAATTAGCTTCATCGTCTATACCTCTGGTCCCAATACAACGCCGTATCGTAAGAAAAACTGTTTTAAAGTCCTTGATACCATTCAGTCCACTAGTTCCATGTCCTCCTCAGGCCTATTGTTATCCGATTTAGCCCCATTTATACAGAACAGTGCGAAGTAATACCATATGGAAGTACTACCGCAGAGTGTGTCGCTGAAAATGATTTAGTGAGGTGGAGCGGCATGTTTGTAAAACGCCGAACGGTTGTGAGAAATACCAGCAACGTAAAAATTCATAGGAAATCCGTATCGTTATCGTATTTTCGAAACTTTTGCCATTCCGCTGTGAAATAGATGTGATAATGACATGACGATGATAGATGATAATGGTGGAGCTGTCAAGAGTAATGATATAGAAAGTCTTTGATTGCCTCGATATCCCCTCTACATACTCTGCACTCGTTGCTATTCGCCGGACCTATGCGTCTTAAGTGCATGTGTGAAGTTGAGTACTATGTAAGGACACTCATCATCTTGCCCCGATTAATCTTATTTAGAATTGATAGGCTTATGGTCTTGCATATTTTAGGCACTCCTTAGAATATGTTACCGGGCCAGAGTGCGACATATAGAATGAAAATGGGTGACTGGCAGGCGGTTTACACATTTCAAATTTTTCATTTCATTGAACTTTACTTTTGGAGAGTAATAAATTAAAAAAGTAGTTCCTGTTCATGTGTACGTCATAACAAAAGTTTGTTGGAGAAGAAATCCTTTTAAAAATAAATAAATCATATTGCATGTATGGGGGGTTTGGTTGTCAACACATACTTACAACACACCCATTATTGTTAACATTTTAAAATAAATTAAAT
Organism: Sarcophaga subvicina; assembly: GCA_936449025.2. Classification (NCBI taxonomy): domain Eukaryota; kingdom Metazoa; phylum Arthropoda; class Insecta; order Diptera; family Sarcophagidae; genus Sarcophaga; species Sarcophaga subvicina. The sequence continues at coordinate 32,342,161 of OW388084.2, forward strand.
TGAAAAGAAAATAAGGGATAACAAGATGGAGAAGAAGACAATAATTGTCCAATAAATCGTTTATCGAGTTGAATGTAAGAGAAACGATAAACGATTGAAAAAATCTTTGATGTGTGCATAACATTGTCTTGCCTACGTTAGCCTTTGCAAGCAAGTATAAACAAAACAAACAAAAAAAAGAAAACAAAATGGAGAACTAAAGGAAAAAAATATGACAAGAAAAACAAACAACAACAATAATAATAACAAAAGAATAAGAAAAAAATATTGGTTGTCATTTTTTATTATCATTTCTACTGACAATATTTTCATGATAGTTTATGTTTATTGTACCATCTTTTTTTACTCTACAAAGGACGAGAGAGAGAGAGAGAGAGTAACCAAAGAGATAGAGAGCAGTATTTACATTTTCTGTTTTCTTTTTTAGTTTTCTTTTGGGTAAAAAAGAAGAAAACTTTTGTTGTTTTTATGTTATTTTGTTGTTTAAGTGTAGTAGAGCAGCAAAAGAAAGTAAAAAAAAGCAAAAAACCTAACTGAAAGATGAAACAAAATAAGAAAAGAACCGAAGAAAAACTAGAAAATAAACTCATATTATTTATGCTGAATGAGCAGATGTCCTTAATGTCCTAAGAAGCTTATTATTTATCTTTCGAATACAATACAAAAGAAGCAAAAGACCAACAAACTCTGATGATAAATATACATAAATAGGGTGGCCCCAATGAGGGGTCCACTGCAGAAAAATTGCCTATAAAGAAAACAATTAAAAGGAGGAAAGGCAGAATACCTTTAGTAAAGAAAACGAAAATAAGAAATCTTAATTTTGAGCATTTTACACGCCTGCAATGGATTTACTTTTAAAATTTGAAAACCACATAAATACGGTGGTCCAATGAGAGGTCCACTACATAAAAGTTGCCTATAAAGAAAACAATTAAAAGGACGAAAGGCAGAATACCTTCAGTAAAGAAAAGAAACTAAGAAATCTTAATTCTTCTTGTACAACACGAGCCCGTGAGCATTTTACACGCCTGCAATGGATTCACTTTTAAAATTTAAACGTCACAATGAAAATGTTGCCCTTTTACCGGAATTCTTGACTTAACTGGAATAATTATTCCAAACCGGCGTAGTCTAGTAGGTAGTGAGTAGGCTTAATAGACGTGAGGCCACGGTTCAGACCAACAAAACGAAATGTAAAAAATATTTCTTGGGCGACTTCCTCTCAGCAGATTTCTGGCCAAAAATGCTGAGAAGAAAATAAAATTGACATGAAAAAGTTTCTCAAAAATCTGTCGTTCGGAATAGATTTTTAAAATGTAAGTACCGCCACACATTTAAGAAATTAACACGCACAACATAAGTGGTGTGAGAAGCTAGGTCGTAATCCTGACTGGATGGTTGCAAAAACAAATTACGTATGTATTATGTATGTATGTATGTAGCAGAGGTCAGCAATGAGTATTCGAAACGATGAGTAGATTCGAATCATACTCATACTTTCTGATACTTATACGCATTCATACTTATTTTAATGTCATACTCATACTACTCATATTCAAAGTTTGAAATACTCATGGTACTCATACTTAACAATACGCATGATGTTATTGATTTCAACTCTCCATGACTCATAGTATACACGAATCACAAAATACGTATGATTCGTGTACGAACACTACAATACTCACAAGAAGGTTGTGTGTTTGCTCTGCTTGCTGTCTTTTTCTTTTTTGTTTATGTGACTTTTTTCTTTCTTTGTAAATGCAACAACAACTGAGACTGTAAATTTTGATGAATGATTTGAATCACTCGAATCATTTATGAGTATTATAAGTATTTTTCTAAATTTATGAATCTGAATGAGTAGGCGTATGAATCAAACATATTTCGAATGTTATGAGTTTGATGTCAACGTTGTACTCATACTCATTGCAACTTGTATTTATAAATCAATGTTTTTAGTGAGTAAGAATGAATCAGAGTAGTTGGATTTCAATACTGTTGACTCACTCATACTCAAAATTTCATGAGTACTTATGAGTAGCGAAAAAGCGATTCATTGCTGATCTTTGGTATGTAGTTATTCCAAATAACCGTGACCAAAATCACATAAAAAAGGATACCTGGGCTTGTTCCTAGTGTTGATCGTGTTACAATATTTTTTGACTACTGTGGCCACAATCGCCTAGAAAAGAGGGACCTGCTGTTTCCTAATTTTATTGTGTTCTCAAATCTAATTTGAACTTATTTCTGTTCAATATCTAATAAGGATTCAATAAGCAAATGTTGACAACAAAATATTGTTTCTCTTAATATTTTTTGTGTAGCGACAAAAAAAAAAAACCCAGAATACAACAACACAATGACTTTCCATTCATTACGAGAAATCCATTGAAGCATATTTTTTTTGTAACCAAAATAAATTGCATACTTTTGGGCAGTTATATCCTTCCTTAGAGAAACTGAAGCCAAAGCCAGAGAGAAAAGTTTTTCAAATTTATTTTCGTAAATTTGTATTGTATTGCGTATATGTATTGTATGGTATTTTTCAGTTCATTTGTTTAAGAATAATTGTGTAATAATTTTTTTTGAAACTCTACCAACAGAAAAATAATATTCGCAATAAAATAAATACAATTAAAAAAATTAGAAAAAATGGTTCTTTAGAATACTTGGCAACCATTTAGTTTAATTGGAAGTACTTTGTTAGTTAAATTGGATTATTTTCGTTGAGAATTTTCTAAAATAAACGATTTTAATTACTACACAAGTGGAATAAACAAATTACGTTTAAAAAGGAAGTATTTTTGATGTTAAAATAACGATAATAAAGTGTGGTAATGCCAAATCAATTAATATCGATAAATGTGGGATGAATTAACGTTTTACTGTAAGCGATTTTTGATTTTTTCTTCAAACTCGTTAGAAAACATGTGTGTGAAGATAAATTCAAATTTAACTAGCAAAGACAAAAACCAAAAATTTTAACAGAGGTAATGTTAAAGCTAACAGAGCAATGTTAAGTGGTTAACAGAAAATAGTCAAGGTAGGATTATCGATATTATGGGCAAATGGGACATGCTGCACATATCCCACTATATACAAATTGTAGCCTAAGGTGTCCCTAATAAAACCCAATAAGTCGTATATCCCAAATAATTTTGGAACTCGAGATATCGGGCGTCATATATACCCTATGTTAACAGTGGCTGGGTAGGATGACGGATGATGGATATTGTGGAAAAATGGGACTTGCTGCACATATCCCACTATATACAAATTGTAGCCTAAGGTGTCCCTAATAAAACCCAATAAGTCGTATATCCCAAATAATTTTGGAACTCGAGATATCGGGCGTCATATATACCCTATGTTAACAGTGGCTGGGTAGGATGACGGATGATGGATATTGTGGAAAAATGGGACTTGCTGCACATATCCCACTATATACAAATTGTAGCCTAAGGTGTCCCTAATAAAACCCAATAAGTCGTATATCCCAAATAATTTTGGAACTCGAGATATCGGGCGTCATATATACCCTATGTTAACAGTGGCTGGGTAGGATGACGGATGATGGATATTGTGGAAAAATGGGACTTGCTGCACATATCCCACTATATACAAATTGTAGCCTAAGGTGTCCCTAATAAAACCCAATAAGTCGTATATCCCAAATAATTTTGGAACTCGAGATATCGGGCGTCATATATACCCTATGTTAACAGTGGCTGGGTAGGATGACGGATGATGGATATTGTGGAAAAATGGGACTTGCTGCACATATCCCACTATATACAAATTGTAGCCTAAGGTGTCCCTAATAAAACCCAATAAGTCGTATATCCCAAATAATTTTGGAACTCGAGATATCGGGCGTCATATATACCCTATGTTAACAGTGGCTGGGTAGGATGACGGATGATGGATATTGTGGAAAAATGGGACTTGCTGCACATATCCCACTATATACAAATTGTAGCCTAAGGTGTCCCTAATAAAACCCAATAAGTCGTATATCCCAAATAATTTTGGAACTCGAGATATCGGGCGTCATATATACCCTATGTTAACAGTGGCTGGGTAGGATGACGGATGATGGATATTGTGGAAAAATGGGACTTGCTGCACATATCCCACTATATACAAATTGTAGCCTAAGGTGTCCCTAATAAAACCCAATAAGTCGTATATCCCAAATAATTTTGGAACTCGAGATATCGGGCGTCATATATACCCTATGTTAACAGTGGCTGGGTAGGATGACGGATGATGGATATTGTGGAAAAATGGGACTTGCTGCACATATCCCACTATATACAAATTGTAGCCTAAGGTGTCCCTAATAAAACCCAATAAGTCGTATATCCCAAATAATTTTGGAACTCGAGATATCGGGCGTCATATATACCCTATGTTAACAGTGGCTGGGTAGGATGACGGATGATGGATATTGTGGAAAAATGGGACTTGCTGCACATATCCCACTATATACAAATTGTAGCCTAAGGTGTCCCTAATAAAACCCAATAAGTCGTATATCCCAAATAATTTTGGAACTCGAGATATCGGGCGTCATATATACCCTATGTTAACAGTGGCTGGGTAGGATGACGGATGATGGATATTGTGGAAAAATGGGACTTGCTGCACATATCCCACTATATACAAATTGTAGCCTAAGGTGTCCCTAATAAAACCCAATAAGTCGTATATCCCAAATAATTTTGGAACTCGAGATATCGGGCGTCATATATACCCTATGTTAACAGTGGCTGGGTAGGATGACGGATGATGGATATTGTGGAAAAATGGGACTTGCTGCACATATCCCACTATATACAAATTGTAGCCTAAGGTGTCCCTAATAAAACCCAATAAGTCGTATATCCCAAATAATTTTGGAACTCGAGATATCGGGCGTCATATATACCCTATGTTAACAGTGGCTGGGTAGGATGACGGATGATGGATATTGTGGAAAAATGGGACTTGCTGCACATATCCCACTATATACAAATTGTAGCCTAAGGTGTCCCTAATAAAACCCAATAAGTCGTATATCCCAAATAATTTTGGAACTCGAGATATCGGGCGTCATATATACCCTATGTTAACAGTGGCTGGGTAGGATGACGGATGATGGATATTGTGGAAAAATGGGACTTGCTGCACATATCCCACTATATACAAATTGTAGCCTAAGGTGTCCCTAATAAAACCCAATAAGTCGTATATCCCAAATAATTTTGGAACTCGAGATATCGGGCGTCATATATACCCTATGTTAACAGTGGCTGGGTAGGATGACGGATGATGGATATTGTGGAAAAATGGGACTTGCTGCACATATCCCACTATATACAAATTGTAGCCTAAGGTGTCCCTAATAAAACCCAATAAGTCGTATATCCCAAATAATTTTGGAACTCGAGATATCGGGCGTCATATATACCCTATGTTAACAGTGGCTGGGTAGGATGACGGATGATGGATATTGTGGAAAAATGGGACTTGCTGCACATATCCCACTATATACAAATTGTAGCCTAAGGTGTCCCTAATAACACCCAATAAGTCGTATATCCCAAATAATTTTGGAACTCGAGATATCGGGCGTCATATATACCCTATGTTAACAGTGGCTGGGTAGGATGACGGATGATGGATATTGTGGAAAAATGGGACTTGCTGCACATATCCCACTATATACAAATTGTAGCCTAAGGTGTCCCTAATAAAACCCAATAAGTCGTATATCCCAAATAATTTTGGAACTCGAGATATCGGGCGTCATATATACCCTATGTTAACAGTGGCTGGGTAGGATGACGGATGATGGATATTGTGGAAAAATGGGACTTGCTGCACATATCCCACTATATACAAATTGTAGCCTAAGGTGTCCCTAATAAAACCCAATAAGTCGTATATCCCAAATAATTTTGGAACTCGAGATATCGGGCGTCATATATACCCTATGTTAACAGTGGCTGGGTAGGATGACGGATGATGGATATTGTGGAAAAATGGGACTTGCTGCACATATCCCACTATATACAAATTGTAGCCTAAGGTGTCCCTAATAAAACCCAATAAGTCGTATATCCCAAATAATTTTGGAACTCGAGATATCGGGCGTCATATATACCCTATGTTAACAGTGGCTGTGTAGGATGACGGATGATGGATATTGTGGAAAAATGGGACTTGCTGCACATATCCCACTATATACAAATTGTAGCCTAAGGTGTCCCTAATAAAACCCAATAAGTCGTATATCCCAAATAATTTTGGAACTCGAGATATCGGGCGTCATATATACCCTATGTTAACAGTGGCTGGGTAGGATGACGGATGATGGATATTGTGGAAAAATGGGACTTGCTGCACATATCCCACTATATACAAATTGTAGCCTAAGGTGTCCCTAATAAAACCCAATAAGTCGTATATCCCAAATAATTTTGGAACTCGAGATATCGGGCGTCATATATACCCTATGTTAACAGTGGCTGGGTAGGATGACGGATGATGGATATTGTGGAAAAATGGGACTTGCTGCACATATCCCACTATATACAAATTGTAGCCTAAGGTGTCCCTAATAAAACCCAATAAGTCGTATATCCCAAATAATTTTGGAACTCGAGATATCGGGCGTCATATATACCCTATGTTAACAGTGGCTGGGTAGGATGACGGATGATGGATATTGTGGAAAAATGGGACTTGCTGCACATATCCCACTATATACAAATTGTAGCCTAAGGTGTCCCTAATAAAACCCAATAAGTCGTATATCCCAAATAATTTTGGAACTCGAGATATCGGGCGTCATATATACCCTATGTTAACAGTGGCTGGGTAGGATGACGGATGATGGATATTGTGGAAAAATGGGACTTGCTGCACATATCCCACTATATACAAATTGTAGCCTAAGGTGTCCCTAATAAAACCCAATAAGTCGTATATCCCAAATAATTTTGGAACTCGAGATATCGGGCGTCATATATACCCTATGTTAACAGTGGCTGGGTAGGATGACGGATGATGGATATTGTGGAAAAATGGGACTTGCTGCACATATCCCACTATATACAAATTGTAGCCTAAGGTGTCCCTAATAAAACCCAATAAGTCGTATATCCCAAATAATTTTGGAACTCGAGATATCGGGCGTCATATATACCCTATGTTAACAGTGGCTGGGTAGGATGACGGATGATGGATATTGTGGAAAAATGGGACTTGCTGCACATATCCCACTATATACAAATTGTAGCCTAAGGTGTCCCTAATAAAACCCAATAAGTCGTATATCCCAAATAATTTTGGAACTCGAGATATCGGGCGTCATATATACCCTATGTTAACAGTGGCTGGGTAGGATGACGGATGATGGATATTGTGGAAAAATGGGACTTGCTGCACATATCCCACTATATACAAATTGTAGCCTAAGGTGTCCCTAATAAAACCCAATAAGTCGTATATCCCAAATAATTTTGGAACTTGAGATATCGGGCTTCAAATATGCTATATATATATATAGATACAAATATGTATACAATATAATATGTAGCAAACGTAGCTAACTTTTTTTTATTTCATAGTACCTTTTAAAATTTTCTGACATATTAGATTTTAACAGAACAGATTTCGGATTTTAACAGAACAGATTTCAGATTTTAACAGAACTGATTTCTGATTTAGCAGAAAAACAGGGTTGTTTATAATGGAGGGAACAGTAGAAGATTAGGTGTTTGTCAAACAGTTTATTATAGCAATACACTGCGGCTTCATTCGAAGGTGCTGTGGTCTAGTCGGTAGTGTGTTGGCTTATTAGACGAAAGGCCGCGGTTCAAATCCCAAGTCGGGTTTTAAAAAGATATATTTTTTATTTTTTTAATACATATCAGATATATAAAATTTTTCAGTATATATTTATATCAATATTTCAATTTTAAAATATATGTATTAGAAAAAAAATAATAAAATAAAAAAATCTTTTTGACGCCCGACTTGGGATTTGAACCGTGACCTTTCGTTCGTTTGAACTCGGTCATGATTGAGAATAAGCAATTGAATTTATTTAACAATTTGACTGCCGTAGCAATTTTCAGGAAATTGGCCACAAATGACAATTTGATTTTTTCACATTATATGTATTACTAAAAGCTCTATTTTTTCAAAAAGAAAAACTGATGTTTTTTTAATGAGGACAAGTGGCTTTCCCTAGAAGGGAACGCAATCTACGAGTTATCTCGTAGTTGGCAGTCAACGTGAATTTTAAATTAATTCATGTTTCAAAAATATTCTCAAAAATTTTGTATTTATTTAATTAATTATAATAATATTATTAATTTTTATAATTACATCAAATAATAATAATTAAATTAAATACTTCAATTAAATAATTATATTAAATAATAAATTTAAAAAAAAATCAGACAAAAACCACCCCAGTTAGGGATTGAACTCAGGCATGATAGAGAATAATTTTAAAAATATCCTCAAGAGTCTAGTACTTACAACTTTTAACAATGATGTCAAACAGATTGGTTTAGCCCCTGGCCAGGATGTGTTTTCTTTTTTATAAAGTATATATATTAATGTATTGTAGTTTTCTTTTTTGTTATTCATTATCATTAATTATTATGTTAATATCATTTCAGTACAAAATATGCGAGATTAAAATGCGTCACTTGGATGTACTACAATGAAAACATCGGGGAAGCCCCAGTTTTGTTTTTACTTTTAAACAGTTAATCAAAAAAAATTGCAAAGTTCACTTTCCGTCATGGTAACTAAAACCAAATATAAAGCATGCAAACCTCAATTCGCTGTGGTCTAGTAGGTAGTGTGTTGGATTACTAAACGAAAGGTCACGGTTCGAATCGCAGATCGGGTATGAAAAGGGTGTTTTTCCTTTTTTAAAAAATATATATTTTTTCTAATACATATTAAATATATAAAATATATACTATTAAATTAAATTAAAGCTTATTAATATATATAATAAAAAAGAAGAATATAATACATTAAATAAAATACGTACATTTTTGAAAGCTGAATGAATTTGAAATTCAATTGCTTATTCGCAATCATGTACAAGTTCAATCCCGAGTTAGGGTTTTTGCGTGATTTATTTTACTTTTTCTTCTAATACATATATTTTAATATTGAAATATTGATATAAGTATATACTGATAAATTTTATATTTCTGATATGTATTAAAAAAATAAAAAATATATCTTTTTAAAACCCGACTTGGGATTTGAACCGCGGCCTTTCGTCTAATAAGCCAACACACTACCGACTAGACCACAGCACCTTCTAATGAAGTCGCAGTGTATTGCTATAATAAACTGTTTGACAAACACCTAATCTTCTACTGTTCCCTCCATTATAAACAACCCTGTTTTTATGTTAAATCAGAAATCAGTTCTGTTAAAATCTGAAATCTGTTCTGTTAAAATCCGAAATCTGTTCTGTTAAAATCTAATATGTCAGAAAATTTTAAAGGGTACTATGAAATAAAAAAAGTTAGCTACGTTTGCTACATATTATATTGTATACATATTTGTATCTATATATATATAGCATATTTGAAGCCCGATATCTCAAGTTCCAAAATTATTTGGGATATACGACCTATTGGGTTTTATTTGGGACACCTTAGGCTACAATTTGTATATAGTGGGATATGTGCAGCAAGTCCCATTTTTCCACAATATCCATCATCCGTCATCCTACCCAGACACTGTTAACATAGGGTATATATAAAGCCCGATATCTCCAGTTCCAAAATTATTTGGGATATACGACTTATTGGGTTTTATTAGGGACACCTTAGGCTACAATTTGTATATAGTGAGATATGTGCAGCAAGTCCCATTTTTCCACAATATCCATCATCCGTCATCCTACCCAGCCACTGTTAACATAGGGTATATGACGCCCGATATCTCAAGTTCCAAAATTATTTGGGATATACGACTTATTGGGTTTTATTAGGGACACCTTAGGCTACAATTTGTATATAGTGGGATATGTGCAGCAAGTCCCATTTTTCCACAATATCCATCATCCGTCATCCTACCCAGCCACTGTTAACATAGGGTATATATGAAGCCCGATATCTCAAGTTCCAAAATTATTTGGGATATACGACTTATTGGGTTTTATTAGGGACACCTTAGGCTACAATTTGTATATAGTGGGATATGTGCAGCAAGTCCCATTATTCCACAATATCCATCATCCGTCATCCTACCCAGCCACTGTTAACATAGGGTATATATGAAGCCCGATATCTCAAGTTCCAAAATTATTTGGGATATACGACTTATTGGGTTTTATTAGGGACACCTTAGGCTACAATTTGTATATAGTGGGATATGTGCAGCAAGTCCCATTTTTCCACAATATCCATCATCCGTCATCCTACCCAGCCGCTGCTAACATAGGGTATATATGAAGCCCGATATCTCAAGTTCCAAAATTATTTGGGATATACGACTTATTGGGTTTTATTAGGGACACCTTAGGCTACAATTTGTATATAGTGGGATATGTGCAGCAAGTCCCATTTTTCCACAATATCCATCATCCCTCATCCTACCCAGCCACTGTTAACATAGGGTATATATGAAGCCCGATATCTCAAGTTCCAAAATTATTTGGGATATACGACTTATTGGGTTTTATTAGGGACACCTTAGGCTACAATTTGTATATAGTGGGATATGTGCAGCAAGTCCCATTTTTCCACAATATCCATCATCCGTCATCCTACCCAGCCACTGTTAACATAGGGTATATATGACGCCCGATATCTCGAGTTCCAAAATTATTTGGGATATACGACTTATTGGGTTTTATTAGGGACACCTTAGGCTACAATTTGTATATAGTGGGATATGTGCAGCAAGTCCCATTTTTCCACAATATCCATCATCCGTCATCCTACCCAGCCACTGTTAACATAGGGTATATATGACGCCCGATATCTCGAGTTCCAAAATTATTTGGGATATACGACTTATTGGGTTTTATTAGGGACACCTTAGGCTACAATTTGTATATAGTGGGATATGTGCAGCAAGTCCCATTTTTCCACAATATCCATCATCCGTCATCCTACCCAGCCACTGTTAACATAGGGTATATATGACGCCCGATATCTCGAGTTCCAAAATTATTTGGGATATACGACTTATTGGGTTTTATTAGGGACACCTTAGGCTACAATTTGTATATAGTGGGATATGTGCAGCAAGTCCCATTTTTCCACAATATCCATCATCCGTCATCCTACCCAGCCACTGTTAACATAGGGTACATATGACGCCCGATATCTCGAGTTCCAAAATTATTTGGGATATACGACTTATTGGGTTTTATTAGGGACACCTTAGGCTACAATTTGTATATAGTGGGATATGTGCAGCAAGTCCCATTTTTCCACAATATCCATCATCCGTCATCCTACCCAGCCACTGTTAACATAGGGTATATATGACGCCCGATATCTCGAGTTCCAAAATTATTTGGGATATACGACTTATTGGGTTTTATTAGGGACACCTTAGGCTACAATTTGTATATAGTGGGATATGTGCAGCAAGTCCCATTTTTCCACAATATCCATCATCCGTCATCCTACCCAGCCACTGTTAACATAGGGTATATATGACGCCCGATATCTCGAGTTCCAAAATTATTTGGGATATACGACTTATTGGGTTTTATTAGGGACATCTTAGGCTACAATTTGTATATAGTGGGATATGTGCAGCAAGTCCCATTTTTCCACAATATACATCATCCGTCATCCTACCCAGCCACTGTTAACATAGGGTATATATGACGCCCGATATCTCGAGTTCCAAAATTATTTGGGATATACGACTTATTGGGTTTTATTAGGGACACCTTAGGCTACAATTTGTATATAGTGGGATATGTGCAGCAAGTCCCATTTTTCCACAATATCCATCATCCGTCATCCTACCCAGCCACTGTTAACATAGGGTATATATGACGCCCGATATCTCGAGTTCCAAAATTATTTGGGATATACGACTTATTGGGTTTTATTAGGGACACCTTAGGCTACAATTTGTATATAGTGGGATATGTGCAGCAAGTCCCATTTTTCCACAATATCCATCATCCGTCATCCTACCCAGCCACTGTTAACATAGGGTATATATGACGCCCGATATCTCGAGTTCCAAAATTATTTGGGATATACGACTTATTGGGTTTTATTAGGGACACCTTAGGCTACAATTTGTATATAGTGGGATATGTGCAGCAAGTCCCATTTTTCCACAATATCCATCATCCGTCATCCTACCCAGCCACTGTTAACATAGGGTATATATGACGCCCGATATCTCGAGTTCCAAAATTATTTGGGATATACGACTTATTGGGTTTTATTAGGGACACCTTAGGCTACAATTTGTATATAGTGGGATATGTGCAGCAAGTCCCATTTTTCCACAATATCCATCATCCGTCATCCTACCCAGCCACTGTTAACATAGGGTACATATGACGCCCGATATCTCGAGTTCCAAAATTATTTGGGATATACGACTTATTGGGTTTTATTAGGGACACCTTAGGCTACAATTTGTATATAGTGGGATATGTGCAGCAAGTCCCATTTTTCCACAATATCCATCATCCGTCATCCTACCCAGCCACTGTTAACATAGGGTATATATGACGCCCGATATCTCGAGTTCCAAAATTATTTGGGATATACGACTTATTGGGTTTTATTAGGGACACCTTAGGCTACAATTTGTATATAGTGGGATATGTGCAGCAAGTCCCATTTTTCCACAATATCCATCATCCGTCATCCTACCCAGCCACTGTTAACATAGGGTATATATGACGCCCGATATCTCGAGTTCCAAAATTATTTGGGATATACGACTTATTGGGTTTTATTAGGGACACCTTAGGCTACAATTTGTATATAGTGGGATATGTGCAGCAAGTCCCATTTTTCCACAATATCCATCATCCGTCATCCTACCCAGCCACTGTTAACATAGGGTATATATGACGCCCGATATCTCGAGTTCCAAAATTATTTGGGATATACGACTTATTGGGTTTTATTAGGGACACCTTAGGCTACAATTTGTATATAGTGGGATATGTGCAGCAAGTCCCATTTTTCCACAATATCCATCATCCGTCATCCTACCCAGCCACTGTTAACATAGGGTATATATGACGCCCGATATCTCGAGTTCCAAAATTATTTGGGATATACGACTTATTGGGTTTTATTAGGGACACCTTAGGCTACAATTTGTATATAGTGGGATATGTGCAGCAAGTCCCATTTTTCCACAATATCCATCATCCGTCATCCTACCCAGCCACTGTTAACATAGGGTATATATGACGCCCGATATCTCGAGTTCCAAAATTATTTGGGATATACGACTTATTGGGTTTTATTAGGGACACCTTAGGCTACAATTTGTATATAGTGGGATATGTGCAGCAAGTCCCATTTTTCCACAATATCCATCATCCGTCATCCTACCCAGCCACTGTTAACATAGGGTATATATGACGCCCGATATCTCGAGTTCCAAAATTATTTGGGATATACGACTTATTGGGTTTTATTAGGGACACCTTAGGCTACAATTTGTATATAGTGGGATATGTGCAGCAAGTCCCATTTTTCCACAATATCCATCATCCGTCATCCTACCCAGCCACTGTTAACATAGGGTATATATGACGCCCGATATCTCGAGTTCCAAAATTATTTGGGATATACGACTTATTGGGTTTTATTAGGGACACCTTAGGCTACAATTTGTATATAGTGGGATATGTGCAGCAAGTCCCATTTTTCCACAATATCCATCATCCGTCATCCTACCCAGCCACTGTTAACATAGGGTATATATGACGCCCGATATCTCGAGTTCCAAAATTATTTGGGATATACGACTTATTGGGTTTTATTAGGGACACCTTAGGCTACAATTTGTATATAGTGGGATATGTGCAGCAAGTCCCATTTTTCCACAATATCCATCATCCGTCATCCTACCCAGCCACTGTTAACATAGGGTATATATGACGCCCGATATCTCGAGTTCCAAAATTATTTGGGATATACGACTTATTGGGTTTTATTAGGGACATCTTAGGCTACAATTTGTATATAGTGGGATATGTGCAGCAAGTCCCATTTTTCCACAATATACATCATCCGTCATCCTACCCAGCCACTGTTAACATAGGGTATATATGACGCCCGATATCTCGAGTTCCAAAATTATTTGGGATATACGACTTATTGGGTTTTATTAGGGACACCTTAGGCTACAATTTGTATATAGTGGGATATGTGCAGCAAGTCCCATTTTTCCACAATATCCATCATCCGTCATCCTACCCAGCCACTGTTAACATAGGGTATATATGACGCCCGATATCTCGAGTTCCAAAATTATTTGGGATATACGACTTATTGGGTTTTATTAGGGACACCTTAGGCTACAATTTGTATATAGTGGGATATGTGCAGCAAGTCCCATTTTTCCACAATATCCATCATCCGTCATCCTACCCAGCCACTGTTAACATAGGGTATATATGACGCCCGATATCTCGAGTTCCAAAATTATTTGGGATATACGACTTATTGGGTTTTATTAGGGACACCTTAGGCTACAATTTGTATATAGTGGGATATGTGCAGCAAGTCCCATTTTTCCACAATATCCATCATCCGTCATCCTACCCAGCCACTGTTAACATAGGGTATATATGACGCCCGATATCTCGAGTTCCAAAATTATTTGGGATATACGACTTATTGGGTTTTATTAGGGACACCTTAGGCTACAATTTGTATATAGTGGGATATGTGCAGCAAGTCCCATTTTTCCACAATATCCATCATCCGTCATCCTACCCAGCCACTGTTAACATAGGGTATATATGACGCCCGATATCTCGAGTTCCAAAATTATTTGGGATATACGACTTATTGGGTTTTATTAGGGACACCTTAGGCTACAATTTGTATATAGTGGGATATGTGCAGCAAGTCCCATTTTTCCACAATATCCATCATCCGTCATCCTACCCAGCCACTGTTAACATAGGGTATATATGACGCCCGATATCTCGAGTTCCAAAATTATTTGGGATATACGACTTATTGGGTTTTATTAGGGACACCTTAGGCTACAATTTGTATATAGTGGGATATGTGCAGCAAGTCCCATTTTTCCACAATATCCATCATCCGTCATCCTACCCAGCCACTGTTAACATAGGGTATATATGACGCCCGATATCTCGAGTTCCAAAATTATTTGGGATATACGACTTATTGGGTTTTATTAGGGACACCTTAGGCTACAATTTGTATATAGTGGGATATGTGCAGCAAGTCCCATTTTTCCACAATATCCATCATCCGTCATCCTACCCAGCCACTGTTAACATAGGGTATATATGACGCCCGATATCTCGAGTTCCAAAATTATTTGGGATATACGACTTATTGGGTTTTATTAGGGACACCTTAGGCTACAATTTGTATATAGTGGGATATGTGCAGCAAGTCCCATTTTTCCACAATATCCATCATCCGTCATCCTACCCAGCCACTGTTAACATAGGGTATATATGACGCCCGATATCTCGAGTTCCAAAATTATTTGGGATATACGACTTATTGGGTTTTATTAGGGACACCTTAGGCTACAATTTGTATATAGTGGGATATGTGCAGCAAGTCCCATTTTTCCACAATATCCATCATCCGTCATCCTACCCAGCCACTGTTAACATAGGGTATATATGACGCCCGATATCTCGAGTTCCAAAATTATTTGGGATATACGACTTATTGGGTTTTATTAGGGACACCTTAGGCTACAATTTGTATATAGTGGGATATGTGCAGCAAGTCCCATTTTTCCACAATATCCATCATCCGTCATCCTACCCAGCCACTGTTAACATAGGGTATATATGACGCCCGATATCTCGAGTTCCAAAATTATTTGGGATATACGACTTATTGGGTTTTATTAGGGACACCTTAGGCTACAATTTGTATATAGTGGGATATGTGCAGCAAGTCCCATTTTTCCACAATATCCATCATCCGTCATCCTACCCAGCCACTGTTAACATAGGGTATATATGACGCCCGATATCTCGAGTTCCAAAATTATTTGGGATATACGACTTATTGGGTTTTATTAGGGACACCTTAGGCTACAATTTGTATATAGTGGGATATGTGCAGCAAGTCCCATTTTTCCACAATATCCATCATCCGTCATCCTACCCAGCCACTGTTAACATAGGGTATATATGACGCCCGATATCTCGAGTTCCAAAATTATTTGGGATATACGACTTATTGGGTTTTATTAGGGACACCTTAGGCTACAATTTGTATATAGTGGGATATGTGCAGCAAGTCCCATTTTTCCACAATATCCATCATCCGTCATCCTACCCAGCCACTGTTAACATAGGGTATATATGACGCCCGATATCTCGAGTTCCAAAATTATTTGGGATATACGACTTATTGGGTTTTATTAGGGACACCTTAGGCTACAATTTGTATATAGTGGGATATGTGCAGCAAGTCCCATTTTTCCACAATATCCATCATCCGTCATCCTACCCAGCCACTGTTAACATAGGGTATATATGACGCCCGATATCTCGAGTTCCAAAATTATTTGGGATATACGACTTATTGGGTTTTATTAGGGACACCTTAGGCTACAATTTGTATATAGTGGGATATGTGCAGCAAGTCCCATTTTTCCACAATATCCATCATCCGTCATCCTACCCAGCCACTGTTAACATAGGGTACATATGACGCCCGATATCTCGAGTTCCAAAATTATTTGGGATATACGACTTATTGGGTTTTATTAGGGACACCTTAGGCTACAATTTGTATATAGTGGGATATGTGCAGCAAGTCCCATTTTTCCACAATATCCATCATCCGTCATCCTACCCAGCCACTGTTAACATAGGGTATATATGACGCCCGATATCTCGAGTTCCAAAATTATTTGGGATATACGACTTATTGGGTTTTATTAGGGACACCTTAGGCTACAATTTGTATATAGTGGGATATGTGCAGCAAGTCCCATTTTTCCACAATATCCATCATCCGTCATCCTACCCAGCCACTGTTAACATAGGGTATATATGACGCCCGATATCTCAAGTTCCAAAATTATTTGGGATATACGACTTATTGGGTTTTATTAGGGACACCTTAGGCTACAATTTGTATATAGTGGGATATGTGCAGCAAGTCCCATTTTTCCACAATATCCATCATCCGTCATCCTACCCAGCCACTGTTAACATAGGGTATATATGACGCCCGATATCTCGAGTTCCAAAATTATTTGGGATATACGACTTATTGGGTTTTATTAGGGACACCTTAGGCTACAATTTGTATATAGTGGGATATGTGCAGCAAGTCCCATTTTTCCACAATATCCATCATCCGTCATCCTACCCAGCCACTGTTAACATAGGGTACATATGACGCCCGATATCTCGAGTTCCAAAATTATTTGGGATATACGACTTATTGGGTTTTATTAGGGACACCTTAGGCTACAATTTGTATATAGTGGGATATGTGCAGCAAGTCCCATTTTTCCACAATATCCATCATCCGTCATCCTACCCAGCCACTGTTAACATAGGGTATATATGACGCCCGATATCTCGAGTTCCAAAATTATTTGGGATATACGACTTATTGGGTTTTATTAGGGACACCTTAGGCTACAATTTGTATATAGTGGGATATGTGCAGCAAGTCCCATTTTTCCACAATATCCATCATCCGTCATCCTACCCAGCCACTGTTAACATAGGGTATATATGACGCCCGATATCTCAAGTTCCAAAATTATTTGGGATATACGACTTATTGGGTTTTATTAGGGACACCTTAGGCTACAATTTGTATATAGTGGGATATGTGCAGCAAGTCCCATTTGCCCACAATATCGATAATCCTACCTTGACTATTTTCTGTTAACCACTTAACATTGCTCTGTTAGCTTTAACATTACCTCTGTTAAAATTTTTGGTTTTTGTCTTTGCTAGTTAAATTTGAATTTATCTTCACACACATTTAGAAAACAAGAGGGCGACGTGTAAGAAAGTTTCAAGGAGACTTAGTAGTCGAAAAAGTGCAACTAAAATAGGAAAGCATTATCCCAGTAATCACATTTCGGGTAGAATCTCGGCTACAAATGCTCTAACATTAGAGGATTATCTGTGTAGACACAAAAAATTCTGGTACTTACGTTGGAATTACCACTTTTGTGGTACACTTTATAACTACTTTATGGCCTTCATCGGTTGTTCAACCATCCATATGCGTAAACAGCAAACCTTTCGCTAAATAAATTATATTTGAAATGAACTGGAATTGGATAACCCCATATGGCTGCGCAGATAGAAGAAGTACATTCAGTGTTTATAA
The DNA here is from genome assembly GCA_936449025.2 of Sarcophaga subvicina. Taxonomy (NCBI): domain Eukaryota; kingdom Metazoa; phylum Arthropoda; class Insecta; order Diptera; family Sarcophagidae; genus Sarcophaga; species Sarcophaga subvicina. The sequence goes on from OW388084.2 coordinate 32,360,739, forward strand.
TAAGAACAAAACAGTAAAGAAATTATGGCAGAAAGCGAACAAAGCTTCATTGAAAGGCCACGAAAAAAATTTGGGCAATTCACAGAAGCCCTTGTATTGTTGTATTCATTGTATTATATTCCATATAAAAAACCGATACACTTATATACATTCTGTTCATATTGTTACGCAAATCGAAACGACCTAATATCGTTTAACAACAAAAACGATAAACAAAAGCCACACGATACAAATACACACTAACACTAACAATAAAATGAACGTGTTGACTATCTAAAGCTGCACACACACATATGTACGACAAACCTGGTTGCGCCTAGTACCAACGGTAACATAAGCAAAGTACACAAACAATAATGTATTAGCAATAGAGCTCTCAAGAAGGCGAGATCACGAACCTTCCACTTCAAGAATGTTCGTTAGACTGGTTGTGTCGGACTATAAAAGGGCTGGACAAAGCAGGCAGCAGGCAGTGTTAATTCAGTCAGCCTTGTGTGAAGTTGCGTGTGAACAAAATAAGTCGTGGTTGTAAAGATCCAATGAATACTTGTGTGAACTAGTAAAGTGAATAAACAGATTATTATTGTTGTATTGTTAAGTTGTATACGGTGGCACACAAAAGTAGTGTAAAGAATAAAGAGTTTAGCTGAAATTAAATTAAACACATTTGTTTTTATTTTGTTTGCAATTAACGAACTCATATTTACACGTTTTTAAAAAGGTAAAAACGTAACAATATGTTATTGGAAGTTGTACTGGTTTCGTGCTATCAGTTTATGTAAATGCCAGCAATCAAGACGAAGAATAAAAATACAAAATATTTTCTATGTAACTTAAGTCAATAATTAACATTTCAAAATTATAATTGCTCGCACAAATAATTAATTAATTTACTTTTTTTCGTAATATATTTCATTTTGTTGCTTGAAAATCAAATTATTAATACTGGTCCTCTTCTTCTTCGTATCGTTTTTTGGACGTTTCGAATACGAAATACACAATACAGCATAGCATTGAGCGTTCACAAACAAAAAGTGTATTCAATATAGTATACACGATACAAAGTCGTGTGAATTGCCCAATTGTAACAACAAATCGACAATAAGTTCTAGAAGTTGTCAGAATAGGAAACAAAACTCAATCAACAATAAGTTCTAGAAGTTGTCAAACTAAAAAGGAATGAATGATAAATAAAACGAAAGGTAATGTTGCCAGTCGCAAAAAAAATGGAACATGTAAACACAGTTGTCTTCTAAACAAGGTGTTATCAGTTAAAGTGTGCTGTGTTGTTAATTAAAATAAATATATCAAACGAAAAAAAAAAGAAAAACGTAACAATAATACCTGTTTACCTAATTGAAATTGATTGTTTAATTTTATCATTTTAATTAAATACAATATCGCCTCCTACAATCCAAATATTTTACATCAACCACACCGCACGATAGTGGAAATGAACGAACAAATGATTTGAAGGAACGAACAAACTAACGACGAACAGACGATGATGACAAGACTAATATCATCCATCAAGATAAATATCAAGTAATTAGATTGTGTTTAATTACACAACAAATATCATCATCATCATCGTGTATAAAACGATACTTGCAATGCAAATTCACAAATACTACAATGTGTATTTGTCTACATCTATGTACTGCTGCTGCCCCATAAGTATGCAATGGATTTTGTTGCCATTAACAAATTTCCCAATCAATATGACAAATACTCTGTAATTGTTTGTAGATTTGCAATGTCTTTGAAAATAAATAAAAAACTCCCTGTTTCTGTCTTCACCTCCTCCTTCTCCTCCTTTTGTACAGATATTTGCCTTTAACAAATATAATCTTAAAACTCGTTTATCATTTACCTTTCCATTGGCAAATAAATGCAAAATGATACAGCAAAGCCATACAGGAAGAGCGGCAGCGAGAGTGCAGAAAAAGGGAATACGTTATGATGGAGGCAAAAAGCAAAGAAAAAAAGCCCCCCAGTATGCAAAAAAGCTCTTATCGTTAAAGTACAATCTTTTAATAAATAATTAATATTTAAAGCATATATGCAGGGGCTATTTTGGCAGGTAAGCGTACAGTGTTTGCATTGTTGTTGTTGTTGTTGTTGTGTTTTAAAATGCCTTTAAGCCTTAATGCCTGCAAATTATCATTTTTGTTCAAGTGTATATACCGCCACATGCATTTGATGGTGGTGAATATTAGTCAAAATATGAAAGCAGCCTAAAGGTAGGCACTTACATACATATGTATATGGGTGATCCATAATAAGGTTTAAAATTAGACTTATTATTTATTAATATGCATTTAACATGAAAATTTATTTCGCAAATTTTGCTTAAAACTTGATAAAATTTTCCATTAGCTAAACTAAGCCACAAGCATAATGCCTAAAATTAGGCTACCAAAATTAGAAATATAAGGAGATTAAATACATGCCCAAGTTCTTTACTATAAATTTTATACTGATAAATTTATATTTATTATTTATTTGTTGAAGCAAAAGTTATGTTTTTAAGATTAAAACAAAACAAAACACACAAATTAAAGTATACATTTAGGCTACTATTTTAACACAATTACATAATAAATTATTTTGAAAGTTTTCCCTCTTTTTTTGTTGTCTATTTTTACTGCACTAAAAGGCATCGTTAATGGTTTTTACTGCATTAACTGTTGATACATGAGCAAGTTTTTATACAAACAGTTTTTTTTCAGCCTGAAGGTAGACTTTAGATAAACAAAAAATTGCTTTTTAAACCTTAAATGGATTTATAATAAATAATTAAAAGACTTTTAAAGCAATAATAATAAATGAAAATTTATGAAAGTGATAATTTAAATCACAATTATATGCCATTATACATACATACATACAGATATTACGAATTTTTGTTTATCAGCCTTAAGGGTAGGCTTTAATATGTTGTGTAATGCTTAATAAAAAACTAAATTTAGAAATGCAACTGCAAACTATTTTTTAAAGTAAATTGCAATGATCACGAACGAAAAGCAAGTCAATTTGGATACTCTTATCTGAAATAAAGCATTGTCAAATTGCTGCCTCAAAATCAGAGACCGAAAAGGTGTTTCGGTCTGCATTCATAGTTATCCGAGCGAACGAGAGTAAGTCCCTAATGCCATTTAAAGTATTCAACTATTATTTAAAAGACATTCCACATTCACGTTAAACTTTTATTCTAATTATACTCCTCCCATATTAAAACTTTAAACGAGAATTATAAATAATACGCCTTAAGCCGCGACATTTCCAAAAATTCGAAATAAATTAAGAATTTCATTTAAGCCTTAAGCTAGAATTTAATATGTTGCGTAATGCTTCAATATATAAACACCCTAAAATAGGCTACAATTTAGAAAAATAAGAATTGTTGAGGATAATTAATTTTGTTGTATGGTATCGTAAAAGACTAAGGATTTTCGTTTGAGCTTTAACATACACTTTAATACACATGTGGTGTAATGTTTTAATAACAGCCTAAAGGTAGTCTTTAATATAAACATTTGTACGCCTAAACCAGCCTAAAAACACTTAAGTTATTTTTAAATACAGAATTTTCAACGCATATATTTAATGTTACAAATTTAAAATTGTATAAGCCTTAGGGTAGACTTCAATATTTAAAATGAATATAAAGCCTTAAAAATATGCTTTAATTTCATAAAAACAGTGTTTGACAAAAATTTCGTTCATTAAATTTATTTTAAAGCATTAAATACGAAAAGTTAATATATTTGCCCAGAAGTAGGCTTTTTATTTATAATTTAAGAAATTTATACAAATTTTATTGCATATGGAAGCTTGTTTTCATTTTAATATTGATTTAACTTTTTGGGGAAATTGATTTATTGTTTAAATCGAAAGCCATTTCCTGGGTTAAGTTTCTCTTTTTGTTTTTATTTCATTCCTGTGATGTGAAATTGCTGACAAATCAACATACGAGCAGCAGCCAATATTGTGCAATTACCAGACATTGCTGCCACCACCACACAGCTATAGTACAGACATTAAAGGCTGTACAAATTGCATGGCCTAGATTCCTTTTACCACTATTTTTCTTGTTTTAATACCCAATAAATATACCACTCAAGTATGCTATAAACGTATAGGCCAAGTCTACAGCATACATGAACAAATTCCGCAGAAACTGCACTGCGAAAACCTCAGCAACCGATGAAACCGCGAGAGATTGTAGCAGAAATTGAAACAAAATATATCATCGTGTCATAAAATATTAACTTTAAGGTTATAAAATAAAGTAAAAAACAAGAGAAGAGAAAAAATAAAATCAATTTTGAAACGTGATTATAAAAGATTGACTACGTATTGAATGTTTCATAAGATTCTGAAAGAGGATTGCTTCACGCACAACAAGCTGTGGAGGTATTTAAAGCCTTTGAGAAAATATTTCAATTTTAAATCAAATGAAATGTACAAAAATGTAGTTGAGGTATAGAACCCAGTACCAGGTTGGGTTCAGCTAAGTTTGACACTTGGACTAATTCGTTTGGCTCATAGTAAGCAATACCAAGTTTTATTCAGAGAGAGAAATGTTATCGCAGAAATCACATTATAGCACTTAGACGACAGGCATACCACCACAGCAGATGACGTCCCTAGAGAATGAACGGGTTAATTAACTAATTCGTAATCGCCTCAACCTTGCGGTGGAGAAAGCCTTCGTTTCTATCGTGATTCGTAATCGTCAGTTCTTATCCCTAATTTCTAGTCTAATCGTGGAAAAGCAGGCCACTATGCGCGCATCATTTAGAGGTTGAATTCGTTCATAATAATTCGCCATTTCCCAAACGACTAGACAGCATTATTGAACAATTTTAGATGCTGATATGACGTGCAAAACGGTCCGAGTACTTTCGTATATTCTCTGTAATATTTCCCTGTATAGTCATTCAATCGTCATGACGGTAGCCATGCCCTTTGTCTGAAAGACACTGGAGTAATCTGAGAAACTGTACAAGCGTGTAATATCCCACTCTTCAAGTTATACATCGCAACTTGTTTTTCTGCCGAACTTCGAGAGAACAGTGTTAATTTTCAAAGAATTTGGAGTAGGATTGAGTAGTCTCTACGATTATTGTTCAGAACCATTAATCAGAACCATTAGCAGCATTTGTGAAAGGAGAGAAATTGAATTCAATTCCCACTAGTTTGAGAGGATTTCTTATTGAACAGAATTGAAGCCGCCGTAGTCTAATTTCTAGTCTAATCGTGGAAAAGCAGACCACTATGCGGGTATCATTTAGAGGGTTGATCAGTACCGTACCCGCTATGACCAATTCGTTCATAATTCGCCATTTCCCAAACGACTAGACAGCATTGCTGAGCAATTTTAGATACCGATATGACATTCAAAAGGGATTTTAAAGCAGCCTGGCTGTCCGAGTACTTTCGTATATTCTCTTTAGTAGTTCCCTGTATAGTAATTTAATCGCCCTGACGATAGCCATGCCCTTTGTCTGAAAGACACTGGAGTGATCTGAGAAACTGTACATGTGTCTAATAACCAAGTCTTAAACTTATACACCGCCACTCGTTTTGCTGGCCAACTTCGAGTGCAACGATGTTAATTTTCAAAGAATTGGGAGCTGGATTGAGTAGTCTCTACGATTAACGGAACCATTAGCAGGTTGAAATTGAGGATAAAACTGTCAGGTATTTGTGAAAGGAGAAAAATTTAATTCAATTCCCACTAGTCTGTGAAATTGGTTCTACAGATCTTATATTTCTTATTGAACAGAATTGTAGTCGCCGTAGTCTAGTAGGTAGTGTGTTGGCTTATTATACGTGAGGCCACGGTTCAAATCCCAGGTCGAATATCTTCAAACAAAACGAAATATATATGAAGAATTATTTCTTTCTTCCTCTAAACAGATTTCTGGCAAAAACACTGAGATTAAATAAAATTACCATGAAGAAGTTTTTAAAAAACCTGTCGTCCGAAGTTGACTTTAAACTGTAAGTCCCCCGTCACTCGTGTATAACATAAACACACCCAAAAGAAGCGATGTGAAAACCTAGGTTGTAAACCTGACTGAAGGGTTGTAATGACCAATTAATTGGGTGTGAACAGATTAGCTTGCAATTCGGGGCATTAACTAATCGATTTACTTCAATTAGAATAGATACCGACCGCTTTTCAAGGCACAGCGTTTTAATATAATATGATACCACTTTTGAGATGAACATCAACAACCTTGATGAATGTTAACTTTTCTTAAAGAGGGGGCATCAATAACAGCAAGTGATCTGATGTTATTAAAAGCATCTACAATGTCAACGAAGTACTCTACAGAATTGTTTATACAAAGTGGACGGTCTTTTCTATGAAGCTTACTAGAAAACTCAGAATCGATTCGATGGACCCGCCTCAAATGTAAACATGTACGGCATTGCCTTCTTACATATAAAGGGTCCGCCAAATAACTTTTTTTTTTTGAAGATGCTTAAAGAAAAAAAAAAAAAAAAAAAAAAACTACTGAATATTTTTTTAATTTCTTTTTTTTATTTGAAAGTACAATCCTTCCGGTTAATAATGGAAAATAATTTCATTCAAATGGCTGCCTCGGTTGGCCATGCAGCCGAGCCTACACGATCGGTCCAATTTTTAAGCACATCATCGATTGTGTGCATCTGTATTTCACCAACGGCTTCAGGAATATTGTCCTTTAAAGCGTCAATTGTCTTTGGCTTGTCGGCGTAACACTTATCTTTGACGGCAGGCCACAAATAATAGTCCAACGGTGTCAAATCGCAGCTCCGAGGTGGCCAAACGACATCAGCTCTGCGGCTGATAATGCGATCTTCAAAAACAGGGTGCAAAACATCGAGTGTAGCTTCGGCTGTGTGGTATGTAGCGCCGTCCTGTTGAAACCAAATGTTGCCAATATCCTCCTCTTCAATTTTTGTGAACAAAAATTCGTTCAACATGGCCCGATAACGATCGCCATTGACTGTAACGGCCACTCCTTGCTCATTTTCGAAGAAAAATGGCCTAATTATGCTTCTGGACCAAAAACCGCACCAAACAGTGACTCGTTTTGGGTGCGTCGGCTTTTCAATGTATGCGTGCGGGTTTTCTGTGCCCCTATTGCGACAATTTTGCTTGTTTACATACCCGCCAAGATCAAAATGAGCTTCATCTGAAAAGATGATTTTTTTTTGCCAAAATCGGCATCCTTTGGTGTAGGCTACTGCATGGCCAGCCGAGGCAGCCATTTGAATGAAATTATTTTCCATTATTAACCGGAAGGATTGTACTTTCAAATAAAAAAAGAAATTTGAGAAAATATTCAGTAGTTTTTTTTTCAAAGCATTTTCAAAAAAAAAAGAAGTTATTTGGCGGACCCTTTATAATAGATCATTACAACCCTTAAGTCAGGATTACGACCTAGTTTCTCGCACCACTTATGTTGTGAGTGTTAATTTTATACATGAGTGGCGGGACCTACAGTTTAAAGTCTCTTCCGAACGACAGATTTTTGAGAAACGTTTCATGAAAATTTTATTTACTCTCCCAGTTTTTAACAGAAATCTGCTGAGAGGAAGTCAGCGAAGAAATATTTTCTTTCATATTTCGTTTTGTTGGAGCTGTCTGACCTGGAGTTTAAACCGTAGCCTCACATTTAGTAAGCCAACACACTACATTCTAGGCTACTGCGAGATTACCTTTTCTAAAAATATTATATTTGTTGTGATTGTCTATTAAGATTTCTAGTTTTTGTAAAAAAAAAAGATATGCGTTTGAAGAACTTAGCGGTTGTGTGCGTAATTTATACCGCCTTGGGAATAAATACTACTTTGGATTTTTATCACCACCGGAATATGACAGACAAGCTCTGTAAATATATAATAGGCAACAGATGATGATGGCTCTCCTAAATGCCAGCACAAAAGTCAGTTGATTTAAAAATTATCGAAGGAATACGATTACAACTCCCCTTCGTTATTTTCTAGTTCCTTGAGTGCCAGTCATTCTAAAGACTTCATCTGCCCCATAATTTACTGACTTTGTGTCATGTGTTGATACAAGGAAAAGGTCATGTAAACTTTTAAATTTTAAATTAAATATTTTACTATGACCTCATATCCTATGACCAAAACTTATCCTTTATCCTTTGGGGATAAACTAAATGAACTTAATAATTGCATTACAAAAAGAAAAACCTAGAAAAGAAGAAGACGAAGAGAAAGAAGTTGATGACAAAGTTAATGGCAGAAGAAAAGCAAATGAATGAATTTTGAAATGAAAGTGTTGCAATTACCCTGTGAGTATTAGAAAAAGCCAAAAGGATAATTGGTTGAATACAAGTAATGAAACACTACTAATGAAGATAAATTAAGAGAAATACGAATAACGATAAAAAAAGGTGTAAATATGGTTGCCAGTGATTTCAAATAAAATTACCAGCAAATTCAGGTTTATAACTTAAATTAATAATTTCAAAAAAAGAGAAAGAGGGTGAGTGAGAGAGAGTTGAAATGCTTTAAGCATTTTAGCAATTAAATAAAATTTCGTTTATATTTTAAAAGCTGCTCTAGAAACTTCTTTTTACATTTAAATTTGATTAAAAAGATTTCCATTGCATATCTGCTGGCTGGCATTCATTAAAACTTCGGGTTTTTTTAATGCATAGTTTCAGGCAAGCATTTTTATGGCTTTAGTATTTAGCACACGCACATACAGAAAATATTCCTGGACATTTACGGTGGCTAAAACTATAATCACTGGAAACATGTCTCCCTCTTTCGCATTTTGTCTCTCCCTCTCTTTCTCTTACAGAAATTTACCAAACGAAGCAGATTTTTGTTCTAAATGCTGCATAACGATTACGTTGCACTAAAATCCTACAAAAATTGTATTGAGTAACGTACACACACGCATTTACAAATAATTTACATCATCATTCCGGCATCCATTTGTGCATTCATTTCTTGCCATACAGTTGCTGACCACGAAAATTCGTTGGAAGAGGTCCTTTAGGGCTCTGGGTTTTCCTTTTTTTCTATTTTTTTTCTCCATTTGTTACATAAATTTCAAATTCATTTCATTTAGACATTCAGATTGAACTTTAAGAGGAGATTGAAATTCTTTCATTCATGAAACAAAATTTATTGAAGAGAGTAAACTCAGAAGCTCATTTGCTTAAATGCTTTAAAGAGAGAACTGTACAGTGTAATGTAGCATACTTTTCAGAGCACTCTCCTTGGTATGGGGGAGTAGCTTTTAAAAAACCATGCAATCTGGATAATGTAAAGACAGGCAAACTGACAAGAGTACAGTCATATCGAATGTACTTTGGCCGCTTCATTTGATTCCATAGTGTTAGTTTGAGTAACTGTCGCCTATGGTTTGGAACCGTAACCTTAATACTCCACTAAAATCCATGGAAAGGGATAGATGATGCATAATTCTCGCTTAAGTGGGATTTAGACGATCACACAAATCGTATGATAGACGTGTCAGGTTTTTGTATAGAAGAGAGCGGATAGTATAATGTAGACTCAGGAATCAGGCATTGGTAATGCGAAGATACTTGGAGAATTTGGGATTGTTGGAAGCAGTGACCGCGATACGACTTCTCAATGAATTTTAGGAAATCCATTCCGGAAAGGGAAGTCTGGAGGAATGGTGAGGCGCACCTCGCAAGAGACTCTGAACAAATTTACACCGATAGCTCCTGGAGGTGGAGGGGGAACTGCAGGGTGTGGAATTTATTCGGAATCAATCGGAATATCACGGTATATAAGGTTATCAAATCACTGCAGTGTCTTTCAAGCGAAAGTGTCGGCAAGACGGGATGCGGTGAAAATTATTGTGGACAAAAATGTTCATGAGCGTAAAATTGCCATACTTTCCTATAGCCAAGCGACTATCAGAGCATTGGGTTCTAATATAATGAACTCCAGGACGGTATACGACTATCGCAGATGTCTTAACAAGGTAGCGAATGGATATGATGTTTGTATCACATGGGCACCGCGATATAGAAACATTCGCAGATGTCTTAACGAGTTAGCGAATCGATATGAGACATTACCGGTAACTGCAAAGCGGATGAAATGACCAGAAGGAGCACGACCATTGAACTCTCTGATAAATTCTCGACATTAGGGATCTCTTTGAGTACCTGCAAGCAATCGTGGACCTTGTCAACAATAGATGGGCTGCTTCGGGCACGGGCAGTACGGTGCAGAAAATCTTGCCAAGGCTGGATAAAAGGCAAGCGGCTGCTCTGCTTAAACTCCAAAGAAGTAGGCTCAGCACTGTTACCGAGGTTATTACGTGTCATTGTATTATAGGAACGCATGCGAGGCAAATGATTTCTTCAAAAGCTGTGGAGATGAGGATAATGATGAGACTGTGCTTCACCTACTGTGAACATGCCCGGCACTTGGTCGGACGAGAAGGAGGCTTTTGGGTATCTACTAAATGGAGAATCTGGATGAACTGTCGTGCATTGATATTGGCAGTCTGAGTCCTTTCATCGGAAGCACCGAGTGGTTCTGGCCAAGGCTGGATAAAAGGCATGCGGCTGCTCTGCTTAAGCTCTAAAGAAGTAGGCTCAGCACTGTTACCGGGGTTATTACGTGTCATTGTATTGTAGAAACGCATGCGACGCTTTGCAAATTGCTTCTGAAGAAGCCGTGGAGATGAGGAGGAAGATGAGACTGTTCTTCACCTATTGTGCACATGCTAGGCACTTGGTCGGATGAGAAGGAGGCACCTAGGTGCCTACTACATAGAGGATCTGGATGAACTGTCATGCATTGATATTGCCAGTTTGAGTGGCTTCATCGGAAGCTCTGAGTAGTTCCCAGACTAGGGAAAATGTGATACTATGGTATCACACTGGGCCCTATATGTGGCCTTTGTGTGTCCGCTCATGACTCCATCGAGGGGGATAGCCACTTCTACCTACCAACCTTCCGACCTAACGTGTAAGGTTAGGTTAGGTTAGAGGACGTGTACTTGTCAGTTAAGACAAGTACAGTACCCATAGGTCGAATTGACCCATTGTACAACGTCCTAGTTTCTCACACCACTTATGTTGTGTGTGTTAATTTTTATACATGAGTGGTGGGACCTACAGTTTAAAGTCGACTCTGACCGACAGGTTTTTGAGTACCTTTTTCCTGGCAATTTTATTTACTGTCAGAGTTTTTGCCAGAAATCTGCTGAGAGGAAGTCGCCGAAGAAATACTTTTTGTATTTTGTCTTGATGTCTGGCCTGGGGCTCGAACCCTGTCTTTACGTCTAATAAGCCAACACACTACCTACTAGACTACGGCGACTACAGACCTAACGTGTAAACTCAATGTATGATTTTGTGAGAAATTATGGACGGCTCCTTCGATTTCTGAAATTTTTTCATCAACCATCACACTTCATAAATCAAGACCTATTCATCACCAATAATATTCAAATAGATGACGTCAGTTCGATCGATCTGCAGCAGCATACATATGTTTAAAGTTTTACGTCCATTTAAAGAGTGATTCTCTCAAACTATGCCACTTTATTACAAACCACAATCAGCCATTGCGAATGAGATCTAATATTTGAAATGTTCAAAATTCTCAAGTCTTTATCCATCACATATTTGTCGCATAATCTATCATCTTCTCCCCTCTATACTCAAACAATGTTTTTTTCTATTAAAGAATTCCGCAATTAAAACTCAACCAACCATACGATGTTGTGTGTGCCAACTTGATTTTCTTTCATTGTTTGTGATGAAATGAAAATGAAAAAAAAGCAAAAGAAAACAGAAGCAGAAAAAAGTTTTCCTTAAGCAATGACGACGACATGTTTTTAGCATGTCACGCTAATTGTGTGTCTCTAGAAATCTTCCGGTTTCCAACTCAACTTAAACTCAAACTCCCATGTCATCATCAACATTATCAACAGAAAGTCGTCAAGAATTCATTTTCCATTTTCACATTTTCCCTTTTGGCAGCACACTTACACAGCCACATACACATACACATTCGCAATCACAATCACAATTGCAAGTTTTTTTTCCCTCTTTTCAAACTCTCCCCTTGAACTTGCAACTTTCATCAAATCTTCAGTCAATAACCACTTAAAGAAGTTCTTTCTCCCTTTCTTTCTCCCTTTCTCTCTCTCTCTCTCTCTCTCTCTCTCCCAAAGAACTGTAAAAGAAAAAAGATTTCTTTTCTTCGCTAAAGATTATTTCTTATCCTCCACTTTGGTTTGGATTTTATAACTTTGTTTATGACTTGCGAAAAGAAATTACGAAAAATGAGAGCAAAAAACGGGAAAAACTTATTAAGAATGACAATAAAATTGAAAAAAAATAAAAGAGAGAGAGAGAGGAGGAGGAGGAGGAGGAGGAGGAGGTGAAAGAGAAGTATGGAAATCGCTGATTGACTTTCGCTAGAAAAACTCAACAGATAATTTTTATTGGAAAACAATTTTCGAAAAGAACTTTCTCTCTCCACCTACCTAATGCAGCAGCAGGAGGTGCAATTGTAGCGAATGAATGTTAAAATGAAATAAGCAACAGCAGGGGGCAGTGGCAAGCAGAAACAACTGTTATCAAAAGCAGATTAGAGCTGAGATTATATGTAATTAAACGAAGAACAAAGTGAGGGATAAAGTGCTTACAAATGCATGCCTTAATCGTGTATCATAGTCTATTTGCAGACTATCTTCGTCATACACACCTGACTATACAATTATATGTCCATGTCTTCTGCTACCTCGTTCACTCCAATAACAGTAACTGGCTGTGTAATGTTCTCCGATTCAGTAAAGTCACACGAAGTCGCCGTAGTCTAGTAGGTAATGTGTTGGCTTTTTAGAGTGAAGCCACGGTTCAAACCCCAGACCAGATATCTCAATCAAAACGAAATATGAAGGAAAATATTTCTTCGACAACTTCCTCTCAGGAGATGTCTGGCAAAAACACTGCGCGAGTAAATAAAAATTGCCAAGCAAAAGTTTTTCAAAAGATCTGTCGTTCAGCATCGACTTTAAACTGTAGGTCCCGTCCCTCAAATCGTGTGTCAAATTAACACACAAAGCATAAGAGGTGAAGTCGCCGTGGTCTAGTAGGTAGTGTGTTGGCTTATTAGACGAAAAGCCAGGGTTCGAGCCCCAGGCCAGTTTTTCTGGCAAAAACTCTGAGTGAATAAAATTGCCATGAAAAGTTTCCCCAAAAATCTGTCTTTCGGATCGACTTTAAACTGTAGGTCCCGCCACTCGTACAAAATTAACACACACAACATAAGTGGTGTGAGAAACTAGGTCGTAATCCTGACTGAAGAGTTGTAATGACCAATTACGTACGTACATAAGAGGTGAGAGAAGCTAGGTCGTAATCCTGACTAAAGGGTTGTAATGATTAATTATTTATGTATGTAAGCCAACCAACATTCAGGGGGATGGCTCCTATACATGCAGAGCATTGTTTTGGAACTAGGAAAAAAAGGTGGTGGAAGAAAGGAAAAAATTTGGTGTAAAGTGGTGAGCATTAGATTTTAATTTCTTTATATTTTAAGGGTCAGGGAAAGATAACTGCAATAAGAGTTTTCCTCATATGCATAGTGCGACTAAAAAACGCATTTTGCCTGCAATGCGTCAGGGAAAGATTACTGCAATAAGAGTTTTCCACGTAAGGTGAGACCAAAGAACGTGTTTTCTCGTCAATTGTAGATCGCATTTATTAGACGAGAGCCCGTGGTTCAAATCCCAGCTTAGACATCTCGAACGTAACAAAATAAAAACAATACGACTTCCTCCCAATAGTAGGTTAGGTTAGGTCTGAGTGGTAGCTCTGATTTCACAAAGTTCACTTGAGCACGCATAGCGGCCCGTTGTGATGCCACGGGTGAACGCAGTCACTGTACTGACCAAGTTCCACCAAAATCAGGGAAGAGGAAGAAGTTGGTCAGCGCAAGGGCTGCACATCAAAAGCACGACAACCCCATACTGGAAAACCAGCCAGAAAGTTTGATGAACGAAGCTGTATCCTTGATGTCAATAGATGATAGCTCCGTTAAGCTAACAAGGAATGGGGAGGCAAATAGCCGATATCTGCACATAGCAAGAGACGGGCACTGACAAAGAAAGTGGATAACAGTCTCCTCTTCCTCAGCGGATCTGCATCCACGGCAGAAATCGTTAAATGGGAGCCTCATTCTCTCCGCGTCTCTACCCATAACGCAATGACCTGTAAGCACGATCACTGTGGTTGAGATGACGTCACGACCAAGGCCAAGTAATTGGTGGGTACGCCTTCTATCCATCAAGGGCCAGGTGAGTCTAATAGTAAGTATTGCGGCATAAATTTTGAGAGTAAATAAAAATCTGTCATTCGGAGTCGACGTTAAACTGAAAGTCCCGCCACTCATGGTTAAAATTAACACACACAACATGGTTGACATGTGAGAAGCTAGGTTGTAAGCTCGGCTTACAATCACTTAAGTAATTAAAAATAAAAGACGAAGTCCTTGGGAATAGATTCCGCACGAGAGAAAGTGAACACGAACTCCCAACTTCCACATGAGACTTGCTACTGAAACACAACGAAACCGAATCATTTTCGAAGTGAATAGCCTTTGGTAATCCAAAGCAAACAGTCGCCGAACTAATGTTAATGGTCAGAAGATAATTTAGCCAATGAGCGCTGCTCTCTTGGAAAGTAGAATTCTTAATTCACATCAACACAGCCGCCTATGGGACCTTTTGAAGGGAGCATGCATTCATAACATACGCCAAGCCACACATATTGTTAGCGCATAGGCTGAAGCTCACAGAGATTGATTTCGAGCGCCTGCACTTTATAGTTCGAACATGTCGCGTAATGACAGCCCCTTTTGCAAATAATTTGGCTGGCAAAAGACGAAACAAAATTTGTTTTGTATGCGAGGCATGTTAGAGTTGTATTTAAAATGGCAAAAAGTTGCGAAGAAAATCGTGGGTTGGGATAATCGGGATAATGTGAGTGTGCTCTACTGCGTATCTAAAGGCTGTGTTGGAGTTAGGTTCATTGCAGTCAGGTAAATTGGTAGTCCGTACCAGAGGCGTGAATGCTAGGATGGTGAAAGGCAGGATGAAATCAAGCGGTTGAAAATTGTTCTGGTCGGGACCCGTAAACTCCATACTTTAGGGAATGCTTCGCAACAATATTCAAAAAATAAAAGGGAGGGATAAGGCTATCTTATCTTCCCAGCAGAAGTTTACGCTGTCGGAAGATGTTTCCAATTCCAGTTGAGCAGAAAGCGCTGATGAAATAATGAATTTTTGTTTTAAAGGCCCGGCTGTTTATCCCTTTTTTTTTTTTGATAAAACCAAAAAGAGAAATCCACTGAAAGCATAACTCTGTGCAAAAATGTCAGCCATGAAGTCGATATTTTTTTCTTGAGTACACAAAGAAAAGAAAAGAAAAACAAAAATGCTGTGCATAATAAAATGACAGTTACTGATGATGGTGATTGTCATCATCATCATCATCACCATCACCATCATTTTCAGCGCCATCATCCATACATTTTAACAACACGAAACTGAAACAGACTTTCAAAAAAGTTTCCATTTTTTTAATTTTTTTTTATATAGCCAATGTTGTTGTTGCTGCTGCTATTTTTCTCTTGGAGTAACAGTGTTTATAAAAAGGAAATTCTCTTTGAGTAGAAAATTGCTTCAACTCAATATGCAGCAATATACACGGAATATTGTTTCACATTCCTTCACAGTCACAAAGTAAGCGGTAAAGTGGGAGACAAAATTATAATGACAACATAATAAAGGATTCCTTAATTTGTGCAATAAATTGCTTGAGTACTCTGTAGAATGTATTGTGTAGGTCAGAAAGACTTGCAGAAGTCTTAGGATGACACGATTTTGATTTTAACGACTCAGGTCGGGTCAAAATTATAATATTTTGGTATTTGAAAAGACGTAAAAACGTAAGCTTATCGGTTATAAACGTGATTAGAATTTGTTGCCCTCATAGAAATTTGTATTTCATTGACTCGGCTTCGGTAACTTTATTAATAAAGGAGTACCATCTCCTGAAAGAGGCAAATTTCTGTAAATAATTAGAAAATAATCGAATCCAATAATGAAAGCATGTAAGCAGCAGTGTCTAGATTGCCTGGAAGCTACACATTGTCCCAAAAGGTCCATTTAGTTACTCTTAACTAATGCTGGTTAAAACCAAAGAAGTACGACGTTAAAGGTTAGGCTAGGTTAGGTTAGAGGACGTGTACTTGTCAATTAAGACAAGTACAGTATCCGGAGGTCGAATTAACCCATTGTACCATGTCCTAGTTTCTCACACCACTTATGTTGTGTGTGTTAATTTTATACATGAGTGGTGGGACCTACAGTTTAAAGTCGACTCCGAAAGACAGATTTTTATTTATTTAGAAACTTTTCATGGCAATTTTTATTTACTCTCAGAGTTCTTGCCAGAAATCTACTGAGAGGAAGTCACCGAACAAATACTTTTTGTATTTTGTCCTTGGGGCCTGGCCTGGGGCTCGAACCCAGGCCTTTGCGTCTAATAAAATAAATACCTACTAGACTACTGCGACTTCACGACGTTAAAAAAATATTTCATTCAGCAACTTCCTCTCAACGGTCTTTTGGCAAAAACTCTGGGAGTAAAATAAAATTGCCATGAAAACTTCCTCAAATCTGTCATTCGGGGTCAACGTTAATTTGTAAGTCCCGCCATTCTTGATAAAATTAACACACACAGAATGAGTTGTGTGAGAAGCTAGATTCTAATCTTGACTAAATGGTTGTAATGACCATATAAGTGAATCACCAATACAGTGAATAAGAGAGTACGGATGTTCAGAGAGGTTTTACTGTGTATTTGATGTGATTGACAGGCTGCTTTCCCTACGGTTAAACTTTTAATTGGGACTAAATTTTATTTCATTTTTTAAGAAACATAGGTTAGTCACAAAGCGTGCCTTCCCATTCACCCTTATTCTGGTTGTCGTCGTCGCCTTCGTCGTCGTTTTTGAGTCGACATCGTTTTCTATCGTCGTCGACATCACGTCGACACTGTTTTGGTATTCTGTAACACTACTGTGTCGACGTCGACTATATATCGAAAATTGTAATAACACAAAACACACACCTCTAATATTTAAGTCAGCCGATTCATTTTATGGTTTATTTAGAAAAAGAAAAACGTTTTTTATCATCAGACCTGTCAAAATCAGCGATGTATTGATCCATGTCCAGGAATACGTGGTCGTTTTGCGCTTTGCGATGTTGTAAACCACAGTCCGTTCTGTACTTGTATTCAAGACTATACAGGAAATCCATTTGTTCAATGCCAAAGAATGAGTAAGTTTGATAGGATTACAATTGCTGCGAAAACTTAGCTATTAATACGATTTTTAATGTCTGTAGTTGAACCTCAAAAGGATGTTGTTGCTTCGAATCCTTAACCTTCACCCTGTGGTCCGAATTGCATTTGTAAGGATGTAGGGACAACACCTTCATTTACTTGCTTACCAGAGTATACAGGACAACCACCTAATTGCCGCCCTGAATGCGTTACAAACTCTGAATGTCCCTCGCAACAAACTTGTATTAATCAGAAATGTAAGGATCCCTGCTCAGGACTTTGTGGCCAAAGAGCAGTTTGTCGTGTTAATAGCCACACTCCAATGTGAGTCTGGCTATACTGGTAATCCATTTGTGCTATGCTCTCCCATACAACAAAATCCACCTGAAGTTGTCGACCCTTGCAATCCATCGCCTTGTGGACCCTATGCTCAAATGCCGTCAACAAAATGGCGTTGCATCTTGTCAATGTTTACCTGATTAATCTGGCAATCCTTATGAAGGATGTCGACCGGAATGTTTGATTCCGACTGCCCGTCGAACAGGACATGTGTTAATGAGAAATGTAAAGGCCCATGTCCTGGTACCTGTGGGCAGAATGCCGAATGTTTTGTTAGAAATCATTTGGCGACGTGTAACTGTATTTATGGATATCAAGGCGATCCATATCGCTATTGTGGTAAGGAAGAACAACGTAAGACAATAAAAGTTCACCACAGGAGTTAATTTTTTAATGCTTGTCGTTACCAAAAATGATGTCGACAAGATCAGAGTCGACACAACACAATATCGACTTAGTATTGACTTACAGAATACCAAATGTGTGTCGACAGTCATCGATAACTGTCAATAACGACAAACAGAATACCAATTTTAAATTGTCGACGCAAGTCGACGTCGTCTTGCGTCGACGACGACAACCAGAATAAGGGTGATTAATTCTTTACGTTGTTTCGGTTCTATAATCAAGGTTTCGCAGTTAAGCAGGCGATTGATGGGATTGTTATTTACCGTTTGAGAGAAATAATGCTCTCCTGTGATTGGGTGTAATTGTGAAAAAAAAACTTTGCTTTATTAAGGCCAACTCTAACACAAGAGACTTTTCCATAATGATGGTTGTTGATGTCAATCTCTAAAAGGACCAGCTCTTGGGTGGCCTTTTGGATTACTTATTTGAAGAGATATTGAAAGGCAGGCTTTATATTTCACAATTCCATAATCATGATGAAATTTAGTTTACCTTCATCTGGATTTGAAATAGAATTGCGTTGGAGTTTATATTCAAGTACTTTTTTGGCCACTAAACAACGAAATCTGCAATTCAGAGGAATACAAGCAACAATTTGTAATTTTGAAGAACGCAATCTCTTGCAAGATATCATTTTAACCAGGCTAAAACTCAGAGTGATTATCACTGGTCACTACAATCCTTCAGTCAGGATTACAACCTAGCTTCCTACACCTCTTGCGGCCCCCTTGTGGGAGCAACGTGGTGGCTGTGGTTTAAACCCAAATCGCGGGAAGAGCGCAAGCTCGGTGTGGCGTTGCACTCTCAAACACTGGAGAAGTGGAGTTTAGATAGTCTCCCACCCCTAACCAAGAGGGAAGTCTTGTCCAAATGCAATTGGTACTCACGCATGGTGATGTAATGATGCATTGTGCAGGGTTGCATCATTGTGCGTGGGGGCGCTGGTAGACGCATTATTTCCACCCGTGCTTAGATCACCGTGGGGTAAGCCATCGCGGCGATACTCACGTAAAACCCTGGACTGGACTCGACTTATGTCGTGTTCTAAAACTTTATACATGAATTCTGGTAGCTATAGTTTAAAGTCGACTTCAAACGACAGATTTTTGAGTAACTTTTTCATGGCAATTTAATTTACTCTCAGAGTTTTTGTCAGAGAGGAAGTTGCCGAAGAAATATTTTTTCGGATTTCATTTTGTTCGAGATATCTGACCTGGGGTTTGAACCATGGCCTCACGTCTAATAAGCCAACACACTGCCTACTACTAGACTATCACCTGCAATTCGAAGGAATATTGTCAACAATTTGTAATTGTGAAGAACATAATCCCTTACAAGATATCAGCAGCTGTAATGCCTGAACTGGCTAAGGCTCAGACAAGGTTAAAATTCAAAGAGTGATTACCAATTGGTCCTATCCATGGAAATAAAAAGGAACTGTCGGCGAAATATGTGAAAATAGATTGTTCTCTTGGTCCTTATTATAGCAAGGAGTTATAGGCTACAGCTTAGTGAAATTGGTTAGTAGATTTTCAAGTTCAAATCTTGACATGAAG
This sequence comes from Sarcophaga subvicina, assembly GCA_936449025.2. NCBI lineage: Eukaryota > Metazoa > Arthropoda > Insecta > Diptera > Sarcophagidae > Sarcophaga > Sarcophaga subvicina. The sequence continues at coordinate 32,380,435 of OW388084.2, forward strand.
TCAATTCATTACAAACTGTTGCTATCCTAGAAAAAATACAAATGGATTTGAAATGTCCATGTCTATATGTGAAAATAAATTTTCAATTTTTTTGGCAAAAGAAGGAAGAGGAATACTTGAATTAACATCAATAAGTTAATGAATTTATTTACAACATTTCATTACAATCCTTCAGACAGGATTACGACCTAGCTTCTCATACTGCCTATGTTGTGTGTGTTAATATTATATCGGGTCCGCCATCTAACGTTTCTTTTTTTTCAACTCGTGCTTATTTCGTGAATGGTAACACTTAGCTCATGTCTGATTTGACAGATAATTAGTTTTATCCTTCCGCTGAACGAATATGGTTGTGTATACGCTTGAACAACGCTGGGAAATATTGCGACATTACTTTGAAAATCATGGTAATGTTGCAGAATGTGTGCGAAAATTGCGTACGGATTTTGGAAGAAGAGAAGCATCGTCAGCTCCGTATGTTCGTTATCTTGTGAATAAAGTGAAAGAAACTGGCATCCTCATCGATAAGGCAAAGCGTGAAAAGCCAAAAACAGTGCGTACACCGGAGAATATTGCTGCTGTGGCAGAAAGTGTGCGTGAAGCGCCATCAACATCAATTCACCGTCGTCCTCAACAAGTGAACATTTCGGAGACATCATTGAGACGAATTTTGCATAAAAACCTTGGTATGACGCCATACAAAGTCCAATTGGTTCAGGAGTTGAAGCCAATTGACCTTCCAATGCGTTTTCGCTTCGCTAAGTGGGCCTGCGATCGACTTACAGAAGATGCCGATTTTGGCAAAAAAAAAAAATCATCTTTTCAGATGAAGCTCAGCTTTGATCTTGGCGGGTATGTAAACAAGCAAAATTGTCGCATTTGAGGCACAGAAAACCCGCACGCATACGTTCAAAAGCCGACGCACCCAAAACGAGGCACTTTTGGTGCGGATTTTAGTCCAGAGGCATAATTGGGCCATTTTTCTTCGAAAATGAGCATGGAGTGGCCGTTACAGTCAATGGCAATCGTTATAGGGCCATGTTGAACGAATTTTTGTTCACAAAAATTGAAGAGGATAATAATGGCCACATTTGGTTTCAACAGGACGGCGCTACATGCCACACAGCCGAAGCTACACTCGATGTTTTGCGCTCTGTTTTTGAAGATCGCATTATCACAGCCGCAGAGCTAATGTCGTTTGGCCACCTCGGAGCTGCGATTTGACACCGTTGGACTATTTGTTTGTGGGGTGCCGTCAAAGATAAGTGTTACACCGACAAGCCAGAGACAATTGACGCTTTAAAGGACAATATTCGTGAAGCCATTGGTGAAATACAGCTGCACACAATCGATAATGTGCTTAAAAATTGGAACGATCGTGTAGGATACTGCATGGCCAGCCAAGGCAGCCATTTGAATGAAATTATTTTCCATTATTAACCGGAAGGTTTGTACTTTCAAATAAAAAAAAAAGAAATTTGAAAAAATATTCAAGTTTTTTTTTTAAGCATTTTCAAAAAAAAAATGTTATTTGGCAGACTTCTTAAAAGTTCTACGGCGACTGATATTATTTATTTTCTAGTTTGTTGTCAAACATTTTTGAACTGCACTGTATATGTGTAAATGTGTGTGTGTGTAAATGTGTGTGTATGTGTAAATGAATAATGGTTGTATTCGTTTCGCTGAAGAGCATATGGTAATTTGTTAATATCCCCATACATACATACATACATACGCTATGTTTAAAAGCGAGTATGGTATGTGTGTGTGTGATTGCTGTTGTGTAAAGCGTATATTATCCTTTTAAGAGCTTATTTATGCATTCACTGAATGGCAAAATCAGTCTCTTAGACATACATTATATCGTATAAATAAGACGAAGTAAGTCATCAAGTTTAGATTTTTCTTCTTCTTCTCTCTATTAAATCTTTATAGCACGTACACAAGCTTTAAAAGAGCGTAAAAGTTAATTTTCATTTTTCTTCCATACGGAATATAACTGTTTTTGAATTTAAAAATATTTAAACAATTTTCTTTACCCAACCACACCCTGTATAATTGATTTATTTTTATTTTTTTTTCATAGAAGATTTCCTTCTCGTTTTAATTGAAAATTTCTCAGTTGGCAGGATTTCTTTTAGAAATCTTCTCTTGCATGTTCTTTCTCTCTCGCTCTCTCTGTGTATATGCATATGTATGCATGTGAATCTGTTTGAGAGTGTGTTGTTTCTCTTTTTTGCTTATAAAATTTATTTTTAGTAATTAAATGACTTTAAAAGTAAATACATTTTTCTACTCTCTCCCTTGCTCCCTTTCTCTCTCTCTCTTTTCCACCATTTATGTGCATATTAATGCTGTAGTTTGGTCTAGAAACTCCCTAGAAATTAATGTGTGTGTCAGCAAGAGAGGGAGAGAGATAGAGCGAGAGAGCATGCATGACTGTATGAAGTCAGTTGTTGCGCCTTAAAGTATGCTGTCATATTGTGTTGAGTTTAATTATTAGTTTTTTGTTTCACAGTGTATTTAGTGCGTAAAAACATTGTTAAATTTGTTGTGTGTTAAATGTGCCATGACGGCAAGGCAGCACAAGCAGCACTACTTTCCATCATTATGATTTTTCTTTTGATTACTACTTCACAGACTTTTCGTTATAAAATTTCCTATTTTTTTTATAGCATTTTGCTTTCTTTCTTTCTTTTTGTTGCTGATGAAACATGTCTAGAATATCAGCAAAAAAACAACGAAAACGTTTGGAATGCTTGTATGATTACATTGCGTTCGTTAAGATATTTTCATGTGCCAGAATTTGTGAGAGGAAATATGTGTTAAAAATTCGCGAAAATTATTTAAAATGAAGCTTGAAGTTTGATAGTGTTTGAAGAAAAAGGAAAAAACAAAATAAAAAATCTCATAGAAGGCTTTAGTAATCTATAACCGGGCGGAGTATAAAAGTGATTGAATCATTCTGGCTGGAAATAAAATATTTTTCAATACAAAAAAAAAAGAAATCTTTTTAAAAAATTGTTACTGTTTCCCCCCTTAGTATCCTTTAAAAGAAAGTCAAAGAAAGAAGACGTCATTAATCAGAAAATATGCATTTGGTGAAGTTGGCAGGAATTCCTCTACTATAAGATACACCAAGTGAGCAAACGTCTGTATTAATGAAGTTTCTTGCTACATATGTATAGTATATGACAAGCAAACCTACAGAGGAGATGGCAAGAAAATTGTAAGGCTAAGCACAGGGTTCGCCAAATAAATTTTTTTTTGAAAATGCTTTAAAAAAAACTACTGAATATTTTCTCAAATTTCTTCTTTTATTTGAAAGTGCAATCCTTCCGGTTAATAATGGAAAATAATTTCATTCAAACGGCTAACTTGGCTGGCCATGCAGTAGCCTACACGATCGGTCCAATTTTTAAGTGTTTCACCAATGGCTTCACGAATATTGTCCTTTAAAGCGTCAATTGTCTCTGGCTTGTCGCCGTAACACTTATCTTTGACGGCACTCCACAAATAATAGTCTAACGGTGTCAAATCGCAGCTCCGAGGTGGCCAAACGACATCAGCTCTGCGGCTGATAATGCGATCTTCAAAAACAGGGCGCAATACATCGAGTATAGCTTCGGCTGTGTGGCACGTAGCGTCGTCCTGTTGAAACCAAATGTTGCCTCTTCAATTTTTGTGAACAAAAATTCATTCAACATGGCCCGATAACGATCGCCATTTACTGTAAATGCCACTCCTTGATCATTTTCGCAGAAAAATGGCCCAATTATGCCTCTGGACCAAAATCTGCGCCAAACAGTGGACTCGTTTTGAGTGCGTTGGCTTTTCAATGTATGCGTGCGGGTTTTCTGTGCCCCAAATGCGACAATTTTGCTTGTTTACCTACCCGCCGAGATCAAAATGAGCTTCATCTGAAAAGATGATTTTTTTTTTGCCAAAATCGGCATCTTCTGTAAGTCGATCGCAGGCCCACTTAGCGAAGCGAAAACGCATTGGATGGTCAATTGGCTTCAACTCCTGAAACAATTGGACTTTGTATGGCGTCATACCAAGGTCTTTATGCAAAATTCGTCTCAATGATGTCTCCGAAATGTTTAATTGTTGAGAAGGACGGTTAATTGATGTTGATGGGATCTGCCAGAGCAGCAATATTCTCCGGTGTACGCACTGTTTTTGGCTTTTCACGCTTTGGTTTAACGATGAGGATGCATGCCAGTTTCCTTCACTTTTTTCACAAGATAACGAACATACGGAGCTGACGATGCTTCTCTTCTTCCAAAATCCGTACGCAATTTTCGCACACATTGTGCAACATTACCATGATAGTAATGTCGCAATATTTCCCAGCATTGTTCAAGCGTATACACAACCATATTCGTTCAGCGGAAGGATAAAACTAATTATCTGTCAAATCAGACATGATCTAAGTGTTACCATTCACGAAATAAGCACGAGTTGAAAAAAAAAACTTTAGATGGCGGACCCGATACAAGGGAATTTTTCTTTGTGAACTTCTACAACCTGATCAAAGGTATGATTCTGATCTTAACTGTCAACAATTGACAACATTGACGTAAGCAATTCAATTAAAACGACTACAATTTGTCAACAGCAAAGGCAATAAGTTCCATCACACAACGCTATGGCAACTAGATTTTTGATATTGCGGCAGGTGCTGAGTGAACTTGACTGCAAAGTTTTTATAAATCCACCATATAACCAGGGTTTTCCGCAGAAATCTTTTAATGATATAAGAGTGGACATACGCACACCACATGTGTCATATTATAATACCACCACAGTCTATAAATTCCCCTAACAACGGTGACATCCAGAGCTTCGTATAAAACTGTTTAGACTCTCAATGTCTTTACTGATAGATCATTGAGATTATCTGCTTAGTAGAAGCCAATGTGCTTCTTTCTCTATTATGTATTCAAGAGGTGTTTCTATGCTTTCTTTACTTTATCTGAAACCATCCAAGCAGCTTCATTACAATCCATTACTGCATTTTTCGTTCTGAGCTTGCAGATACTCAACAGCCGAAGAAAATTCTATGGTTGCCTGGGATGTCCTGATACCCATGTGAAGTGAAAATTATACTGCTTTGCCATCTCATTGTGAGCGTAGCAGCGAAAATAGTCTACCCAAGCGGTTATTAATTTATATCCCAGTGTCTATACAGCCGCCTGGATATTATATTTCTGCCTAAAGGACGCTGCAATGATCCGACAGTCCTATTGAGCTCTATTCCCCTGCAATATTATCCCAATCAGTAAACGAAACAAATAAAAAATTGTACAATTGTTTGCTGCATTTCAACAATAGCTTAACAGCTATTTTTAGAATTTTTAATTGATTTGGAAAATTTTGCTTTTCCATTTATCTTTTTAAAGTCATGATATTAAACAACCATTATTTCTAATCACTCCTGTGCAATTATTGCCACTTTTAATGGCCATAAGCAAGTGGCAGTTATTAATTTTTCAATTTTCCCGCAAATTCAATAAAAATTAATTATAATTTCTCTCTCTCTCTGTCTCATATTAATAATAAATAGAAAAACATTTTATTAGAAAATATAGTCCCCCATTATATAATATAATTTATAGAAAATAATACAATAATTATTGTTTATTTTTCTGTTGGCTGCTTTGGAATAACACCTCAAAATATGTAAGCACAATAAGAAACAACAACAACACCTAAATGTATGCAATTAATTTTTTTGTTGCTCTCTTTTTTCTCTCTCTTGTGCTTTAGCAAATATTCATTGAATTAATATTAAATATTCCAATGAAGTTGCATGTATAATTAAACAACACATAAATATGTATTTATTGTTGGATTTAATGAATATAAATGAATAAATGAAGTTATTTTTGGTTTATTGATCTGCTTTTAGGCGCACAATATATACTATGTATATGTATATTAAAATTATATGGAAATTACATATTATTATTATTATTTGCGTGAAAACACAACAACAGAATACACAAAAACATGATTGAGAGGAAGATTAAATTACAAATTTAATATAATTTTCCGAGATAACTTGTAAGAGATTTATAGTATTAAAGAAAAAACCAGTGACTGTTACATTTTCGAATGAAAATTTCTAGAACTTCTGGTTAAAATCATACATAAATCGATATAAAGATAAATAATAAAGCAGAAAAGCCTTGAAAGGGCTGGGAAAGCTTATGAGCAGTCGGTTAAAGATATGGCCTGAAACTCTTTGTCACATCCTGATTGTACGTTAATAGCTCAAGTTGCGCCAGATTGCTGGTAAAAAGCCGTGAAAAAATTTAATTGCCAGACTTTCGACTGCTTCAGAAGGCAGCAAGTAACTCTTCCGACCATTTGGTTGAATTCGGCCTAAGCGGCTCCTTGTACACGCTTCAGTCTTAAACCGATGTGCCATATGGTTTCGTGTAATTATCTAAATAGGTGCTTAGACTTCGTCTTTTCATATTCCATAGAAATAAATAGCAATCTTTCTGAAGCTGTAGGCTCGGTAATAGGCTGAACTCGGCCTAGGTATATCCTCGGACATGCTAGAGTCATAGTCTGATGCACAATATGGTCTCGTATAATTATCTAAACAGAGGCTTAAACATAGCGATGGCTTGAAGTGGAATGGGGAAAATAGTTCTGCCGTGTATTTTATGATGGACTTTGATACCAGACTCTCGTACAGACTCCCAAATTACTGCAGGTTTATTAAACAACTGTACAGTAGCACAGTATTCCATGCAAATACACTGATGTACTCCGGCAGCCAGGAGTTCTTGTCAACTTCCAAGCTTTTTAATGAATATTGTTCTTCGCTAAATGAAGTATTATTCGAAAGTCTCTATTATTTGGGTCTCTGGACATACGGATATATTTTGAAACAGTATCGTGGACGAAGGCGAAGAAGTCTAGTAGGCAGTGTTTTGTCATATTAGACGAAACAGCTCCAACACAACGAAATATTTAAAAAATATTTCTTTCGACAAGTTCCTCTCATCAATTGTCAGGTGAAAACTCTGAAAGTCAATAAAATTGGCAGGAAAATTTTTTCCAATCTGTCGTTCGAAGACGACGGCAAACTGTAAGTCCCGCTACTCATGAATAAAATTAACACACTCAACATGGGTGGTTAGGTTGTGTAATCCCGACTGAAGGGTTGTACTGGCCAACTATGTAAGATAATCTGATGCTTCAAGGGTAAAATTGAGCGTCTAATAATGACTGTGACGTCATGATACATTCATATCAAAAGCACATTAAATAGTGCCTTACAATAGACTTCTTTGTACGACACGCATGAAAGTATGCAATGCTAAACGAAAAACTAAATAACTACAGCATACTTTAAGGCATATAAATTAAAATATTTTATAATACAGCGTATTATCATTGAATTTTATAACGTATTATTGTTAAATTATATTTTTTTCTTTTGCGTTTTTGTTAAACATTAAAATTTATTCTTCTTTTCTATCTTTTCCTTGCAGGTATGTAAACTAATTCTTTCTGGCCAGCATATCCCCATAATATATAAACAGGATAAGTAGTAAAATTATTTCGATATTAATTTGCAAGCGTCTAATTGTTTGATGTAAGTGGAAACCATACGTCACTATGTATAGTGATTCTACCCTGTTAATAATTTATATGTTTAAAAATATTTGTTTCCCCCTCCTATTCGCAAATTATTTTAACAAAAATTTTTTTTGTATGAAATTTTTTATGACGCACTATATGCATATACCAAAGTGAAGAAATTTATCTCTTAGGTCATATGCCAGATACAATTTTCCTAAATAAATTTATAAAAACTAAGAAAACATTAAATTTTAACTGGTTTTCAAAAAGTTTTAAAATATTTCCAATGAAAGCTGAAGGGAATTGTTTCGTATTTTTAATTAATAACTTTTAAATATATTATATTGTTTGCAATAATCTAGGGATAATAGTAAATATTTAATACAATTTACATAAAACCATTACCACCGTTTACTAAAAATTGGTTAAAAACAAATCAAATTTAACCTCAAAAAAAAAATATAAAAAACCCAGCACCATTATAAAGTAAACAAACCAAATACTCTCTCTCATACGAAAGATGCTACTGTAAATAAAATACTAACAATGGAAAAGAAAACATAAACAGAGAGAGCACAAAACAACTCTATTTCCAAGTTTGTTTTCACATTGTTTAACTAATACACATGTAAAACAGCACATACACTCTTTATTGTACTCGTATAACAATAACAAAAAAAGATTTTACAACAGAAACAATGGTTACACGCATACAAGTATGCTATATGTAAATGGAACATTAAAAAAACCATGTTTTGTTAAGGACAGGGAGAAATTATGCTTGGTACGAGTGTGTGTGTGTATATTTTCCTTTTTGTTTGTTTATTATTTCGTTAATAAAAAAACCTTGGAACCCAAATAATATGTTGGAACAAAAAAAGGAACGTAAATAACAACACAATGGAGAAAACAAGTAAGAGCGAGAGAGCATTGGAATGCAAATAACCGTAACAATAACAATAAAAATAACAATTGAGTGGGTGAGTTATCGAATTGGAAATAAAAGAAAAGAAAAAGAAAATCGTGATGTGAGATGAAATTGAAATTTAATGATGGTTTATGATTCAAAAAGTGTAAATAAATCTAATGAAATTAATGCAAGAATGATTAAATGATTGCAGGAGAGATGTTATATGAGCGTGAGCCAATGATTCAATAATTCATAGAATTTACAATTGAATGAATGCTTTAGAAATTGATATGAGATGACAATGATGATGATAATGATGATTTCTGTTGAGAGGCGCATTGGTGATTAAGAGAGTATAAAAGTGTAAACAGATTAGACAGGTTTGTTGGTGGGATATTGTAGAATAGCCAAGGTAATGATAAAACAGTGGTGTTGTATCCTTGACATTATAAAACGTAATCGATTTTTCTTTTCTTAGGGTACAAATGTTTTGTTTTTGTGTAATAAAAAGGGGCGCCCAATTAAGTGCGTTTTAAGTGGTTTATTTTTAGTGTCCGTAAAGTGTAAAAGTTTTGCAGCTTTTTTTTTTTTCAAAAATAACAAGAAAAGGAGAAAATTTTAAAATATATTAAAAATTAAATATTAAAGCATAACAAAAATAAAATGTTTACCAACTACATGCCAATTAACTACAAATACAATAAAAAAAAAACTTATGAGTGGGTACGATAATACAAAAACAGAATATTGAAGTCTTAAATTAAAAAGGTACTAAATGGGTCTTATAAAGAAATGTACCTTAATTTTATTGAAATGCAATTTAAATGTACCTTGTGTTTATTTTATAAAAATGCAATTTATATAAAATTTCAAATTAAAAAAGAACTTTTTGAGGTACTAAAAAGAAAAGTACCTTTGCATAGTTGTATTGAATCACATTTTAAAAATGTATTTCCTATTAAAATCATTTCAAAAACGATTTTTTTAGATGTTAAAATTCGAAAAAGAACTAAATTGCTAAGGTGCCATTATGCAAGTAATCTCAAGTTGAAATCGAAGTAAAGTACTAATTTTTTTCCTTTTTTTTATTAAGAAATGTACCTTGTGTTTGTTTATAAATAAAATTTCAAATTAAAAGAACTACTTTTTGAGGTACTAAAAAGAAAAGTACCTTTGTATAGTTGCATTGAATCAGATTTTAAAAACCTTTCAGTGATTACTAAACCAGTCACTGAAAATATGGAATAAGAATGGCACATCAGCAATGTGGACATTGCAAAGGAATTAGACATTCATCACTGAGCCTGTGATAAGATTACTAAACTAAAAAAGGAAAAAAGTACTTTTCTAAAATACTCTATGCATTTATTTTAAATAGAGTATGTACTTATTTTAAATACAGTACTTTTAAAAAGTACTTTTTCAGTTTAATAATTTAAAAAAGTACTTTTTTAATATTTAAAAATACTTTTTTCTAAAAACCTTGTACACAATACTTCAATTTCTGTTTTTAGTGAAGCTACCCACTGAATACGTTAAAAAAAAAGAAACAATTTAAATGAGAGGCAAACAAAAACAACTTAAAGTGAGACAAAATCAAGACAAGAGGACAGAGTTTAAACAGATACAGAAGAGTGTAAAAGAAGAAAGTAAAAGCAAGAGCATAATAAATAAAATATAATTGAAATACACTGACGTCGTTTTTCGGTAGTCGACGAATGCGTTGACGATGATGATGATGATCCAGTATTGGTGGTCTCATCGCTAACATCGGTATAAATTTCAGTGCCATCTTCAGAATGAGTCTTATGGTGCTTTGTTACATCTTCTTCCTCATTATCCAAGTCAACGCCATCATCCTCATCATCATGATCAATGGGTTGATGATGATCAATCTCATGTTCTTCTTCAAAATCGTCATTATGGGTACTGGAGGGGGGTTTATGGTCGTCTTTGTCGGTATTTGTAGGCGAATTGAAAATGCCGTGTTGATATTTGGTAACATCAGGCAATAAATCACCACCATCGGCATCAACATCGCCCGTATGATCGTCATCATCGTTGTCATGATCAATGAGACCACCATCTCCGCTGCCCGCCAAAATACCGCCCTCCTCCTCTTCGCCTTCGACAATATCGAAATCGTCATCGTGGTCATCGTGGTGATGGTTAATATTCGTTTCGGACGTAATTGTTTTGCCTTGATTTTGCTGATTGTTGGTATTGTCTGGTGGGGTATGGGAAATAATTTGGGTTGTTGTTGTTGTGTCGTTGGTGTTTTCATAATGAGTTTGGATTGTTGTGTCGGTGTCGGTGTTGGTGTTGGTATTGGTTTTGGTTTTGGTAATGACAAAAGGAGTTGTATAGGGTGTAATGGTAGTAGTGGTGGTGGTGGTGGTGTTGGTAGTGTTGGTAGTGATGGTTTGTATTGGGGGAGATGAAATAGAGGAATTAAATTGTTTATTATGATTATTTGTTGTTTCTAATGAATATTTTTTTTCATTTTGATTTGAGATGATGAGTTAAAAAAAACAAATTAAGAAGAAAAGGGAGTAAAAAATGAAAATCAAAATCAAAAGAAAAATATAAAAAATATTTTTTTTGTTTGTTTTTTTTTTTTTTGGTGGTTAAATAAAATAGAAATAATTTTGAGGAATTGAATTTTTTGTTTTATTAACAAAAATTTAAAATTTAAATAATTGAATCGAAAAATTATTTGCTAAGAAGTGTTAATTAAAACAGTTTGAAGAGCAATAATAAAATGATTGTAAATGTTTTACCGATTGTATTAAGGCCAGTGTTGCCACTGGTTGCCGAACTACCACCGGAACTGATGATGCCTTGATTATTGCCCTGATTATTGAGGCCGCTATTTGATGATGATATTTGATGAATATTCTGATTCTGATTATTTCTACTTGTGGTTATGAATTCGTTGTCGTCAATATTCTTATTTATATTTGATTTACCCGTTTGATGTTTATGCGAATGATGACGATAATCACTGTCAGAATCTTCGTCATCGGGACCAAAGCCGGAACCAGAAAAATCGTGATCTTTCTCTAAATCATCGTGTATCTATGAAAAACAAAAAGAAGAAAAAAGAAATCTATTAAAATCACTTATTTAAGGAAGATGTATTCAATGTTAATATAAAACAAAGCCTTAAACTATGCAGCACAGATCTGGCTCGATATAAAGAGATATTTAGAACAAAATTTGTGTTAAACTGGACCTAGATAGCCCCCATCTTAAGAAACTCATTGTAGTTATAAAGGGACGACACTTACTTCTGGGCTGGAAATTCTTTACAATGACATTTGCAATAGCTGTAATGGCAAAGAAGAAGAGAAATAGACAATAGAAGATCTACTCTATATTCTTAAGCTCCCAGAAGTGATTGACAAAAGGTGTCTAGACAAAGGTCACATCTTCGCAAAATTATTAGTATTACAACGGGCTTTTATAGGATTCTAGAAAGCAGCTTTGCTCTTTGAGGTGTCTGTCAAATTAATTTATGGATTATACCACCTAAAGCCCAACTCACGCATTTTGACATCTATTGATTGAATAATAGAGCGGCAGTAGTCGCCTTAGTATTAGAAATAGTAGAATATGTGTGTGCGTTAGACGTGAGGCTAGGTTTCTAAGCCCAGGTCAGGCATCTCTAACAAAATTAAATTTGAAAAAATATTTCTTCGGCGACTTCCACTCAGCAGATTTCAGGCACAAGCTCTGTAAAACTGCCATAAAAAAGTTTGTCAAAAATCTGTCGTTTGGAGTCGACTTTTAACTAAAGGGTGTTTTTTATAGAGGTATAGAACTTTAAGTTGCAATAAAACAACGATGGATTATTCGATTGACATGAATTTTATTTATCCGAAAGATAATCTTGTGGCATTACATTTTAAATATGATTTCTGGCATATGCCCGCCACGGCTGGCGCGGATGTAGTCCAATCTGGACGTCCAATTTGCGATGACTTTTTCCAACATTTGTGTCCGTATATCGGCAATAATACGGCGAATGTTGTCTTCCAAATGGTCAAGCGTTTGTGGCTTTACCGCATAGACCAATGACTTTACATAGCCCCACAAAAAGTAGTCTAGCGGTGTTAAATCACGAGATCTTGGAGGCCAATTCACAGGTCCAAAACGTGAAATTAGGCGGTCACCAAACGTGTCTTTTAATAAATCTATTGTGGCACGAGCTGTGTGACATGTTGCACCGTCTTGTTGAAACCACATCTCCTGGACATCATTGGTTATTCAATTCAGGAATGAAAAAGTTAGTAATCATGGCTCTATACCGATCACCATTGACTGTAACGTTCTGGCCACCATCGTGTTTGAAAAAGTACGGACCAATGATTCCACCAGCCCATAAAGCGCACCAAACAGTCAGTTTTTCTGGATGTAACGGTGTTTCCACATACACTTGAGGATTACCTTCACTCCAAATGCGGCAGTTTTGTTTGTTGACGTAGCCATTCAACCAGAAGTGCGCTTCATAGCTAAACAAAATTCGCTTATGAAAATCGGGAACAACGATAATCTCGTTTTGGGCCCATTCGACGAATCTACGCCTTACTCGATGATCGTTTGGCTTCAAATCTCGCACGAGTTGGATTTTGTAAGCACGCAAACCAAGATCCTTCCGCAAAATCTTCCATAAAGTGGATGGACACAGATCCAATTCCTGTGCTCGATGGCGGACGGACTCATTCGGGTCTTCCTCTATGCTACGCTCTACAGCAGCAATAGCTTCTTCTGTACGCACCGTACAGCGTCTCTGGGGATGCGAGTTATCAATAAGAGTAAACGTGGTGCGAAAACGTCCCATGGTTAATCGAATTAACTGCTCTGATGGACGATTTTGTCGACGATAAAATGGACGTAGTGCGCGATACGTTTTCCGCACAGAACCATTATTTTCGAAATAAAATTTCACTATTTGCAAGCGTTGTTCAGGCGTGAGTCTATTCATGATGAATTGCCAAACCAAACTGAGAATAAATCATTTGACAGCTGTTAAATCGGTCGCCATCTTGAAAAGCAATGCCAACTTAAAGTTCTATACCTCTATAAAAAAACACCCTTTATAAGTCTCGCCGCTCGTGTATAAAATTAATACACACAACATGGATGATGTGAGAAGCTCGGTCGTAATCCGGACTGAAAGGTTGTAATGACCGCACGTGCGTACGTAATAAGAGTGAAGTGATGTTCATTAATCTCTAAGAGGTTATGTCAACAAACAGAAGTAATGACGCCTTTTGCTGTCGCAAAAAGTCAGTGCTATAGTCTGGGGGTGTCAGTAGACCTTATTTATTTCAAATGTAGGGTAACATTTGAATTGCTATTGTCAATTGAAAGCGGCGTTGTGCTCGCCGTTCTGTGTTGGATTGCTAGATGAGGAATCGAGAGTTTATACCTAAGTTCGGATATTTTACAAAAGCAATATGAAGAAAAAAAAAGATTTTTTTCCTCGAGATCCTCTCAGAAGTCTTCCGAGAAGTAATTGATTACATGAAAAATCTGCTCAAAACTGTCGTTCCTATTCCATTCTGCTACTCATGGATAAGAAAGGCCCAATCGTTGTAATGAAATTCAAATTTCTTTTGAATTCATAACTTTATCTCGTTTTTATTTCAATTTTTTTCTGAAACCATTAAATGGATAACCCTTTAATAATAATAATAAAAAATCAGAAAACTAACCGTAAATATAAATCACAAGTGTTTTTCTACTACTATAGAAGAACGGTATAATAAAATATGTTATTAACCTAAATTTTTATGAAGCCATTAATATCCACCACAAACAAAAAAAATAGGTGGCAACCACATATATATACACACACACAGAGTTGTATACACGCCGCCATATGTTTGGTTTACCAATAGCTTGAGTGTTAATTGCCTCATAAATCTAGGAGAACCACATTAAAGCCAAATTTTACTTATTGCCAGCCCAACCAAACCAACATCATTATTAAAGAACAAGCCAGCCAGCCAGCCAGCAGTCAACCGGTTAAGAAAGTATTGTGTGTGTGGACAACATTTTTAGTCACCATTTGCAAACAATTTTATTTTAATGACGCGCAATAAAAGGAAATTAAACAGACTGTGGGTTTGGAATTGAAAGGCAAACATATTTTTTTGTTTTCTGAATTGATTTGCAAATATGAAGAAAATCTGAAGAGAGAACGCCTTGTTTTTTAATCGTTCGCTTAGGGCATCATAATAGGATCTGATGATAAGAAAAATTCTACGTTTTATCTCAAACCTAAGCGTACAAGATACGTGACTGGGCGGGCGGGCAGTGGTATATTTATTAAGGTTCTGATAGGGCTACCTCACAACTTTTCCAGGTAGAAATCATGGCAATTTTGAAGGCGGTGCAATGCTTGTTCGGTAGCGGCATTTTACTTAAAAATCTCCTGATTTACTTTAACAGTAGGGGTGTGTTTAAGTCCCTAATGAACGTATTTTCCACAACCGTTCTTATCTATGAATGCAGAGGAATTCTAACGAAAATTTCTGATCATTCAAGGGCAACTCTTAAATGGGTTGCAGCACATAGGGATAGTGTTGGATATTCCATTACTAATGAACTGGTTAGGGCCTATACGGAGCTCGTCATCTCCGAAATGTTACAGAGAAAAGGTATTTCGATAGCCTCAGTTAAATTGGTTGCAGGGAGATAACAAGAGGGTTTAATGTTATATTGCTAGGCTCTGGAGGAAACGTATGTCCGCCAAATAACTTTTTTTTTTTTTTTTTTTTTTTAAATGCTTAAAAAAAACTACTGAATATTTTTTCAAATTTCGTTTTTTATTTGAAAGTACAATCCTTCCGGTTAATAATGGAAAATAATTTCATTCAAAAGGCTGCCTCGGCTGGCCATGCAGTAGCCTACACCAGAAGATGCCGATTTTGGCAAAAAAAATCATTTTTTCAGATGAAGCTCATTTCGATCTTGGCGGGTATGTAAACAAGCAAAATTGTCGCATTTGAGACACAGAAAACCCCACGCATACATTGAATAGCCGACGCACCCAAAACGAGTCACTGTTTGATGCGGATTTTGGTCCAGAGGCATAATTGGGCTATTTTTCTTTGAAAATGAGCAAGGAGTGGCCGTTACAGTCAATGGCGATCGTTATCGGGCCATGTTCAACGAATTTTTGTTCACCAAAATTGAAGAGGAGGATATTGGCAACATTTGGTTTCAACAGGACGGCGCTACGTGACACACAGCCGAAGCTACACTCGATGTTTTGCGCCCTGTTTTTGAAGATCGCATTATCAGCCGCAGAGCTGATGTCGTTTGGCTACCTCGGAGCTGTGATTTGACACCGTTGGACTATTATTTGTGGGGTGCCGTCAAAGATAAGTGTTACGCCGACAAGCCAGAGACAATTGACGCTTTAAAGGACAATATTCGTGAAGCCGTTGGTGAAATACAGCTGCACACAATCAATAATGTGATTAAAAATTGGACCGATCGTGTAGGCTACTGCATGGCCAGCCGAGGCAGCCATTTGAATGAAATTATTTTCCATTATTAACCGGAAGGATTGTACTTTCAAATAAAAAAAGAAATTTGAGAAAATATTCAGTAGTTTTTTTTTAAAGCATTTTCCAAAAAAAAAAGTTATTTGGCGGACCCTTTAGAACAGAAGCGACTCACATCTATCCTCACGGTCCCCTGTCCTTTTGCTAGCCATGTCGAAATACTAGGCATTTCGGCAAATGACTTCTGCAGGTGCTGTAGGTCTAAGGAGGAGGAGAATGTCTTTCACCAGATGTGCCTGTGACCTGATCTTGTCAAAAAAAAAAAAAAAAGAATTTGACTTGGCCGAGTTTGAAATTGGCCGAATTTGAAATTGGACGAGCTGTATCATATAAAGACTGATGCAATAGCAAGATTTATTTTGGTTCTGGATTGGTATCTTCTAGGTAATGTTTGATCCACGATTTGAATATTGATTGTGGTATCATAATGCGCCTTAATGCTGACTTTAAGTGGGACCTCTTTCTTTTAAGAAGAAGCCGCCACTTTATCTAACCTAACTTATCTCAAAACTGGTGAACTCCTTTATCATCTCGAAGTTACGATAGTCGGTTATCTATGTTCAGATGTTGATTATTTTTTGATTGTTCGTAGGAACTATTACAGACTTTAGCTCACGCAGTGTGCACCTGAACAAATCGGAATTTTTTTCGGGACTTCGGCACTATTTTCTGCCAGAAAATATTGAATAGAACACATGATAGATAAACTATCCCCCTGCCTGAATACTGGTTTGATGGTCAAAGATCCTTAGGAATTCTAACTGAACTGGCTCACACATATAGGCGCGTGTCGTGCTATCAAAAACTGCTTGTAATTATTAACAGCAACTCTCAACAATAGCTGGCACGCTTTACAAGTGAATTATTCGCACTTATTATGCATAAATAGTCCCACTGTGAACTAAATACCATACCTCTACACAACGTTAAGAATTATTTGTTGTACAACATTTCTTTTTTTTTGTATTTGAACAACATCTTTTGAAAAGAATCGTTAAGATATGGGTGGGTGTTAACATAGTAACTGAGAACAATTAAACAATGATGCTAAACACGTTTTTAATGGCTTAAAACAAATGTTGCACTAACATTTGACTTGTTGGCAGGAGTAGCAAAAAAAAAAAAGAAAGAAGGAGAAATACAAGAATAAGAGAAGGAATATAAAATAAAATAAAAACAATTTAAAAGGTATTATACGCAGAACATTAAAAGCAGAATACAAAAAAATTGTAACATACTTTAAGGAGTAACACCTAAAACAGAAAATAGGAAGGGAAGCGCGGCATACGTTCAGGAGTTACTCCAATGTTAAAGTAAAGTATCACGTTGGGATATTATAACATTTCAATAAAAATGAAGCATACTTAAAGGGGTAACTAAAAAGAGGGAGCATTTAAATGCTTGCGCTAAAGCATACTTTTAGGACTAGCTTTAATACTACTAAAGCATACTTTTAGGAGTAGCTACGATGTTAAACTAGAGGCCATTATTAATGCATCACAACGAGATATTGAAACATTTGTTTTTCGTTCAACTTCTTGCCTCTAAATGTTAAGAGTTAAGAGCGAATAAGAAAAATAACAAAACAAAACAAAAAAACTCCAAAGCCATTAACTACTTTTAGGCGTTAAAACAAAAACGATAAAGTAGCAGCAGAGCCTAAAAGAAGCTTAAGTAAACAAATTACAAAAAAAAATTCTTCTTCCTTATAAACACACACACAGGGAACTTAAAATTCCTATAAAACGTTAAGATTTTAAAAATGGCGGCACTTTGGCAAAAGGCACAATAAAACCAATTGGTACGTGAATGGAAATGAATCGAGTCCATGAATGAGTTTAAAGGGTTGGGTTTGCATATGCCAATATTAACTGCTTTCAAACTCCTCTACTATGGGCCTTCTAAAACACTCCGTATGAATGCCATAAAAACAATACAAAACAAAATAAACGAAAGGAGTAAAGGCTGCCTCTATTTCTCCCTCTCTCTCTCTTTCTCTGTTCCATGCCAATTTGTTTTCGTGAGAAAGCATTAGTGCTGCTTGGCTTTATTGTTTTGAAGTTTTCAAGCGTATGTAGATTATTGTTGGATTTTTTTTCTTCTTCATCCTCTATTTCTTCTACTCCATTATTTCATACTTTTGTGTTGTTGTTATTGTTGTTTTAAATACAATCGAGGTTAAGGCAACACAACTATTGTTCCCGTTTTGTATGCAGTGCAGTACACAAACAACAAAAGCCTCTTTTTCATCTCCATTCTTTTTTTTTTTAACAAAAACAAGAAAAAAAACAATGAATAAGCGCCCTAAAGTATACTACACATCAGCATACATGAGAAACACAATACGAAACTCTTGGTTTTGTTTTACTCTCAAAACAATACCCGTTCGGTTTTCATGTTGCCTCATTAACTGCAAAAATAGCGCACAATGTTGTTGTGGCAGTTATTGAAACTTAAATGACAATGGGGTTCGGGGTTCTCTTTTTTTCTGCCTCATTTTCAATAGACTACTTTTAGGGGGGCATTATTTTGTAAACTTTAGCACGTTGTATGGATTTCTAATATATAAACAGGGGTGGGGTTTCATCTTTTGTACCATTTTTTTTTGGATTATAATGCTTTGTATTTCAATTATTATTATTAAGGTATTCAAAATAAAACGTGAAGAATTTTTTCTTAAAATTCTTGAAGAGCTAAAGAAAAAGAATATTGTGATGTTTGGAAAAATAAATTCGAATTCTTATATTTTTTTTATTAATTTTTTAAAATCTTTTATTATTTACAACTAAAAAAATGCCTTTCTACTGTGTTTCAAGTAGAAATATTGTTGGGAAAACAATAAAAGAACAAAGATATTACGAACAGATATCACTTTTCATTAACAAAACTACTTATAATACAGCAACAGTGAAGAAATAACAATAACAAATCAACGGTAACATTCTAGAAGTTGCCAGACGAAAAATAAATGAAGTGTAAATACAGTCGCAGACAATATTGCCACGAGAGTTGTAGAAGAAAGTGCGATGTATAAATACTCCATTATACACCATGAAGAGTGACCTTTATAGCATAAGGATTCTGTAATAAAATTGATAGTGGTGTGAGAAGCTAGGTTATAGTCCTGCCCAATTATATATGTAATCCTCAAAGTCGACTTTAAATTGTAGGTCCTCCCGTCACTTATAAATAAAATATTCAACCACATCAGGTGTGATCCCGACTAAAGGGGTACACATATGGCCAAAAAATAGGTGTGAACTACATAGCAAACTATATATCCGTATATATTTTCGGTTTTATTTATACGTCATAGTTTAGTCAATTATTTTTATTAAATTAATTTATTTTACGTTCTTAAAAGTTAAAAGGAAGGGAAAATAACAGTAAATAATGTTTAAAATAAAGTGAAAAAAAAGACCAGCTTTTGATGTGGACAAAAAAATAGGTGTATACAAAACAACTTAAAATTTAATGAAAAATTTGTACTTAAAAATTGCTTTTCACTAATAAAAACTAAATGATATTATTAATAGCCCGTATAATTGCCATTGTTTTTGAGGACAGCTTCCATTCTTCGAGGCATAGACGAAATTAAATTACGGCAAGTCTCTATCCCAATATTGTACCAAACATGTTGAACGTTTCCCCATAATTGGTCTTTGTTACAACAAGGAAGCTTGGAAACTCTTCCTTTTAATTCTCCCCAAAGGTTTTCTAACGGGTTCAAGTCGGGCGACTGACTAGGCCATTCAATAACGTCTATCATCCTTTGACGAAACCATGCACTTACTAACTTTGTTGAGTGTTTTGGATCGTTATCCTGTTGAAACTTCCATATCAGAGGCATATTTTCCTCGGCAAAGGGTAGCATAACAAATATTTGTACACAAATCTGACCATTGTTTGCTCTATTCGGTGAATTGGACTTTGTCCATACCAGGAAAAGCAACCCCATACCATGATATTGCCTTCTCCATGCTTGATGGTCTTTTTTGTGTACCTACTGTCGAATTCTTTACCTTTTGGCCAACGAACATTTCTTTCTGCGTCGTTTCCAAATAAATTGATTTTGGTTTCGTTGCTCCAAAGTATATTTCGCCACATTTTATCTCCCTCTGCTCCTCACCAATCTTTGTGAGCCAAGGCAAAATTTTTCCTCTTCTTTAAATTCTTTGTTCGAAGCAGAGGGTCTTTGCGAGCTATCCTACCTTGCAGGCCTGCCTTCTGTAATCGTCTTCGCACAGTTCGTGATGACACTGTATTTTCAATTTCTCTAGCAATCGCCTTAGATGACTTAAAAGGGTCCCATTTGGATAGTGTGACTATGCGTTTGTCTGTACTTAATGAAGTTTTTCTATGTCTACCTCGTGTTTCAACGTTATTTTTTTCTTTTAAAGTGTTGATTACAAAATTCTCAGACCGATTTAAAGCATCTGCAATGAATTTGTAGGTTTTACCTTGCTCGCGAAGTTTAAGAACGAGGCGTCTTTATTCATTACAGCAATGGAGCCCACGGCCCATCTTAAAAATTAATTATGTCTGATATAACGTTTAATTTATTTTTAATTAATATTATTTCACTTACTTTCTTCCTCTTTTTCTAATTTTTTGACAATATATCAAATTTTTATCTAAATTACAAATCACACACCTATTATTTTGTCCAAGTAAACTTCGCACTTAAAGGAAAAATGCCACATTATTTATCTGAGACAAGCTTATTTTTAGTGGAATTCCCCTTTTTTCTTTCTGCAACAATAGTACCAGTCTACTTATTTGGTAATTTTAGCCTGGTTGTAATTTTTTGCATCTTTTAATAAGTTGAAAGAAAAAAAATTTTACACCTATTTTTTTGGCCATATGTGTAACTCCTGAACTTTCAAAATTAAAATTTAAATAAAACACGCGTTAGGCTATGATTTCAATGACCGCCTCTGGATTCCTTGTATCAATTGATCCTTTTCACATTTCGGGAAATAACTGGGCAATAAATTGATGAATGTCGGTGTGTATAAATACTTTAAAGCTTGAGAATTTTCAGAGTAGACGCGGTCGCCCTATAATGAAATGTAGTGGTCAACGAATCGTATATTTTTGGTGACCGAATTGAGATTGTCAAAAAGTGAAAATATTCCTCCTGAAAAATTGCTGCATAAAAAGCAAACTTGATGGCGTTCGTGACTTATAGCATTATTTTGGTTAAACCACATATAGTGCAGTGTGTAATCTTCAATATCAGGCCAAAAACGTCTGAGAGTTTCATAAAATTGCCATGAAAAAGTTTCTCAAAAATCTGCTGTTCGGGAACGGCTTTAAATTGAAGGTCCTGGTTGTAATATGGCAATAGCGCCCTGAAATAACGGGAATGCTGCTTCTAAAGCAATTTTCGAACAAGTACGACTCAAAAACTTGACACTTTTCCCAATAATGACCCGAAAGATGGAACAAATTGCTGATAATGTTGTGGAATTGTTAAAATTAGGAATATCCGCCACACTTTCTCTAACAGAAGCAATATTGTAATGAGCAATTAATAAGTATGGCAACCATGTTGTAATTACATACATAATTGGTCCTTACAACCCTTAAGTCAGGATTACGACCTAGTTTCTCACACCACTTATGTTGTGTGTGTTAATTTTATACATGAGTGGCGGGACCTACAGTTTAAAGTCGACTCCGAACGACAGATTTTTGAGAAACTTTTTCATGGCAATTTTATTTACTCTCAGAGTTTTTGCCAGAAATCTGCTGAGAGGAAGACGCCGAAGAAATACTTTTTGTATTTTATTTTGATGTCTGGCCTGGGGCGCGAACCCTGGCTTTTCGTCTAATAAACCAACACACTACCTACTAGACAACGGCGACTTCAACTTTACTGGTTAAACAGAATGAAAGCGAAACATTTTTGAAGCGAATGAATACGGACTATAAAGTTATCTTTTGGCAACAATGTGGGAAAGAACTTGGATCCGAAGCAAGGTGATGCTTTCTATATGCTGGCTAATTCAGTACTGGCAGGTAATGCAGAGGGGCTCTTGGTGGCATTGAAAGCGAATTGTTTATTATAAGCGTCAACAACCTGATCAAAAATTGATGCTGACGTCTACTGTCACAAAAATTACCTTCAACGAAGTAAGCAATTCGATTAAATGGCCAGAATTAATTAAAAAAGCTGTTGTTGTCCATCATGATAAAGCCATATACATTGTGGACACTCGGTAAGGCTGAAAGAGCTTGGCTTAAAAGTTTTTAAAGATTTTGAGGTAGAATATTTCGCAAGCTTTATCAGTATAGGAACCTTGGTTTGAAGTCTGTTTACATACATACATAATTGGTCATTACAACCCTTTAGCCAGGCTTACGACCTAGTTTCTCACTCCACTTATGTTGTGTGCGTTAATTTTTATACATGAGTGGCGGGACCTACAGTTAAAAGTCGACTCCGAACGACAAATTTTTGAGAAACTTTTCATGGCAATTTCATTTACTCTCAGAGTTTTTGCCAAAAATCTGCTGAGAAGTCGCCAAAGAAATATTTTTTCATATTTCGTTTACTTGGAGATGCCTGACCTGGGATTTGAACCCAGGCCTCACATCTAATAAGCCAACATACTACCTACTAGACCATGGCGGCTTCAAGTCTGAAGTCTGTTTAAAGGAACAAAATTCGTTTCTTGATAACCATCCGCAAGCATTAAAAGACCATTTTAAATATGAAATGGACTTTTCTGAAAATTAGGAAACTTAATCTGTGCCTATAAAACTCGCCTTTAAATTAGATTTTCATTTTAGTTTTCGTTTTAAATTTTCTACAATTTCAATGATTATCTGATTATCCTTCAACAAAACATAGAGAAAAAAACATTTCTAAGCTAATGAATGTAAATTAAAGACGAACGAACGAACAGAAATTGTTTGAATATGAAAATTTTTATTTGATTTTCATTCACGGAAATTCTCCTTGCAAATAAGGGCTGTTTGGCTGGCATAGGCATTTTGCCTCTGTTTTTAACTCTATTTTGGCAACATGAAAAACGAAAGAAAGAAAAAAATGGAAAAAAGTTGGCAATTTTGTTTGCGTTTGCTGTAACAAGAGCAAAAACAAGAACAAGATCGGCTGAACTCATTAAAAGTTTTAAATAGAAACTCAAACTCAAGTTCACTGAAAACTGTAAAACAACATCCTACGTTGAAAGACAGGCCGACCGACAAGCACAAACACGCACAAACACAAACACAAGCACATACAAATGAATAGATTTCATAAACTGATGAATAGACACAAAACATACACACACAAAAAGCGAAAAAACAGAGAAAAAACACGTCATAAAGGGAGGCAGAAAAACTGACAATGGAAGAAGAGAAGTACATGTGCAGGCACAGGCAGTTGTTGATAAACAAACAAACACACAAACACATACTGTGTGTACGAATACAAGGCCTTCATTTTTATGCTGGAGTGTGCTTGTGTGTGTGTGTGTGTTGTTATGCGTAAAACATCTCATCAACAACTCATATCATGTAAAATGAGTGTACGAGAGAGCATGTATATGAGCATTTCAGCTGACATGTTGCAAGCATTTTTGCTACGTGAGGCATAAACTCGCAATGACAATGAGTTTAACACAAAGACACTACACCGTAACAGTTTGTCTGTTTGTTTTCCGAGTTTATTTTTCATTCAGTTTGTCAGGTTTTTTCTGCACACTCCCCTCGCCGCTCATTTTCGCATTTGTGTCTGAAATTTAGAAAATTTAAGGCTGGTTTTTGGTTGGAAATTTAAAAAATAATTCAAAATTTATTAAAAAAAACTTTTTTAATAAAATTTTTTGAATTAAAAAAAAAAAAAAAATTGTTTCTAAGAAAACGGAAAACCAGTGCTTTGAACTTTCTTTGGTAAAGTACCAGAGTTCAGTTTTTACTGGACTTACACTAGAGTCGTCATATCCAGGTTATGGTTTCAAAAGCAGTTGATTTTTGTAGTCAGGCTTCATAGGAGAGATGATCATGCGATATTCCTAAAAGTGGCCCAAACTGTCACCCTCAACATGAGGGAGTAATTACCCTACAGTTTTAGAGTTCCTCTAAAAAATTGCAGGGTACTGCTGCCATATCCAACACCTTAAGGGCGCTCCCAATATCATTGGGGCTTTTAAATCATTAAAAACCGCCTTCATATCGAGAAAAGCAAGCAATCAGTGTGAACTCGTTATACTCAAGGGATTTATCAATACAGTTAGCACGACTGTATAAGTAAAATCGTAATGCATTTGTGCTTTTCCAATAGGCATGTTGGGACAACGAGCTACAGCGAGAAAGTCGCCATAGTCTAGTAGGTAGTGTGTTGGCTTATTAGACGTAAGGCCACGGTTCAAACCCCAGTCCAAATATCAAAACGAAATATGAAAAATATTTCTTTGGCGACTTCCCCTCATCAGATTTTTGGCAAAAACTCTGAGAGTAAATGAAATTGCCATGAAAAGTTTCTCAAAAATCTGTCGTTCGGAGTCGACTTTAAACTGTAGGTCCCGCCACTCATGTATAAATTTAACACACACAACATGAGTGGTGTGAGAAACTAGGCCGTAATCCTGACTGAAGGATTGTAATGGTCAATTATGTATGTATGTACATATGTTGGGACAGCGAAAAGATGTTAGACATTCAGTAGACGTGTCCGGGATGAATGTCAATAAACCTTTCAAGGATTTTCAGAAGGCAGGACGATAGATTTATAAGTGAAAAGTGCTTCGAATCCTTATGGTAAGGGATGAACACAACTGTACACCTACACACATACATACATATGTACCTTCAGTCAGGATTACGATTACCAAGCTTCTCACAACACTTATATTGTGTGTGTTAATATTATACACGAGGCGAGGAATCTACAGTTTAAAGTCGACTACGAAAGACAGATTTTTTTGAGAAACTTTTTCATGTTAATTTTATTTTTATCTGACCTAATAATCTAATAAGCTAACACACTAGCTACTAGACTGCGGTAACTTCCAACGGTATACGTACACACGTACATACATACATAATTGGTCATTTCAACCCTTCAGTAAGGATTCCGGCCTAGCTTCTCTCACCACTCATGTTGTATGTGGTGGGGCCTACAATTTAAAGTCGATTCTGACCTAGAGATTTTTGAGGAACTTTTTCATGGCAATTTTGTTTTACTCCCAGAGTTTTTGCCAGAAATCTGTTGAGAGGAAGTCGTCGAAGAAATGTTTTCTTTTATATTTGGATTTGTTGGATATTACTGAGCTGGGGTTTGAACCGAGGTCTCATGTCTACAGTCAATACACTACCTACTAGACTACGGCGACTAGTCTACGGTATACCTAGATCAGAGAGATCAAATGTCATAATGTTCAGATTTGAGAGAAAAAATTCATTGTTTTTTTCTTAGAAGCAATGCTGCCCCGCTTCCAATTTCTAAGCAAAAAATTACATCCTGGCATAGGTAACGTTTGCAACAGATTTGGTCCTGTTCATTTTTTCTTGCTGTTAAAACCATTCAAATAAAAAAAACCATAAGTGTTTTCGGGTGTCCAAAAAGTGTTGATACAAGAGCATTTGAACTGAGGAAAATTGTTTATGAAAGTATCGCTCTTGTGGTCAATATGGAGATAATACCGCCGTAAAAAGAATATGGTGGGGGATAGCACTTAATTCTATTTAATCATGAATGATTTCCGTCTTAATTTTAAAAGACCGAATCGATAAATAACCATCCTGAAGATTTTTTCTTATCAAAAATCAACTTGCCACTGCTGCATGCAATCTTCAAAATATCGCAGGATTTGCTTGTAAATAATAACGAAAAAAAGAAAAGAAAACACTTTTCATAGCATTTTCTTGATGATTATAATAAGTACTGTTGATGTAATCGTTCTTTCTCTTCTTTCACGTCATTGTTCATGGCCATAACCTCAAATATAAAATATAAACTGACTTTAGAAATTCACCATCATCAGTGTAACTTAACAAAGCAAAAACAACTCTTGAATGTGGCAAGATTTTTTTTTGGTTTTTGGTTTGGCTGGTTGTTGTGTTGAGCTCTCTCTTTCTCTCTCTAACGCCACACAAATGTTATTAAAAACCTGGGTATACGTTGTTGGTTTTATTTGTAAACAAGAAAAAAATCGAAAATCGATAAACACATAAAACCACACCCAATTTTATCCTGACCACGATAAATATTTATTTATTATCTGGTCGGTCGGGTCGATCTTCGGTTGTTGTTCTCTTAAATCATTTCATTTCGTTTCAATGTGTGTTATTAGAGGTTTTAACTTCAATCATCTGCTTGCTTTGGTTTTTTCTTATTATCTTGATTTTAATATACAAATACAGTGCTGGACGAAATAATAGGGACAATTACGTTTCATTTTCCGAAAACATGTCATAACAATTTATACACTAAACTTATATTGATGGATTGTGTTACTGGCAAAATATATGAAGTGCTTGAGGGAGCCGCTAAGGAGCATTTTAATTGAATATTTGTATGACGTTTCTCTGGGAAGTTAAAATCATTTTTTGATGAGTTTCTAATCCGAATTTTTGTGGTAAAACCAGAATTAGATCTGCCCCAAATATTGCCATAATTTAAGCTTCTGTACTGCATTACTTCTGGTAGTGCTTAGTCTTATGGTAACGAAAGCAACCATTTGTTTCACCAAGACTAGTAGGCAGTGAGTTGGCTTATTGGACGTGAGGCCACGATTCAACCCCTGTCTCAGATATCTCGAACAAAATAAAATTCGAAAAAGTATGTCTTCGACGACTTCCTCTCAACAGGTTTCTGGCTAAAACTCTGAGAGAAAATAAAATTGGCATGAAAAGTTGCTCAAAAAAATCAAACTGTAGGTCCCACCATTCATGTGTAAAATTAACACACACAATATAAGTGGTGTGTGAAGCTAGGTCGTAATCCTGACGCATAGGTTGTAACGACCAATTTATCAGATAGTTCTATAAGCATTGAAGTCGCCGTAGTCTAGTAGGTAGTGTGTTGGTTTATTAGACGTAAAGCCAGGGTTCGAGCCCCAGGCCAGACATCAAAACAAAATATGAAAAAATATTTCTTCGGCGACTTCCTCTCAGCAGATTTCTGATAAAAACTCTGAGAAAAAATAAAATTGCCATGAAAAGTTTCTCAAGAATTTATCGTTCGGAATGGACCTTAAACTGTAGGTCCCGCCACTCATGTATAAAATTAACACACACAACATAAGTGGTGTGAGAAACTAGATTGTATCCTGACTGAAGGGTTGTAATGACCAATTATGTATGTATGTATGTATCCTTATGTGCTGGAACCCATTTAAGAGTTACCCTTGAATGATCAGAAATTTTTTCCTGCCGGATAGATTGTAACGACCAATTATTTATGTTAGTATGACATGTATCGGATAGTTCTATAAGCATTTGTTAGTACGACCACCAAATTCAGTTTGAACTTTAAAATTGTGGTTATCGGAAACCAGATATCCGAAGTAGAGTTCTCACAGCGTTTAAAATTTGAAGTAATAGACAAAAATACTTTCCCCTTGGAGCAAAACGCATTGCTCGTAAGATGGAAATTTATACAGGACCCCTGTCTCAAACATTCAGCTTGAACTATAAAACTGTGGTTATCGGCAACCAGGTGTCCGAAGTAGCATTTCCATAGCGTGTAAAATGTCCAGAGAATACCGGTTCTTTTTAGTTCAAAGTATGCAAAAAACTGAGGGCGCTTCATATTCTATTTTCCCGAAAGTATACTTCAATATTGTATACTTAATGAATTGGCGGCTTTGATAAGAAATAATGTAAGCCTTTTACCCATTGAATTGAAATAATAAAAGCGTTTAATGGAGAACACATTAGGTGTGCCCCTACTATACCATCCAGGCAATATTTTCAAAGATTTTATTTATTGGCACGAAGAAAGCAGGCGGGAATATTATGAATTTCATAATTAAAATTTCACGAACATGTTTTTTTGTCCCTATTATTTCATCCACCACTGTATATGCATATGTACACATGTGAATTAACTTCAATTGTTTTTCGATGATTTTAAACCATCATAAAAACTTAAAAATGTTGATTTATTATGACAATAACCAAATACCCTATTTAGGAGTAGGGGTATTATTATGATTGAGGCTATTGAAAGTATTTGTTTGTTTAAACGCCAAAACTATATTTTTTTTTTTTAATTATGGCTTCTTATTTTAAATAAAAAGAGGAATGAAATCTTTATAAAATATGCTATAATTCTCTACATTAAATTAAAAAAAAAAAAAAAAAAAAGATTGGTGCCTAAATGTAGGCAACATTTTGCAATATATTTTTTGTAATAAAAAAATGCCTAAATATAGGCAACGTTTTTTCAATAACCCTCTACATTAAATTAAAAAAAATAATAATAATTTGGTGCCTAAATGTAGGCAACATTTCGCAATATATATTTTTGTAATAAAAATGCCTAAATGTAGGCAACATTTTTCAATAATTACAGTGTGTATGCTGCGGTTCTCTGCAATTTTAATTAAATAATTTGTATTTAATTGCGATAGTCTTAGTTGCTCATTTTTGTTTGTGTTTTATAATAATGTGAAGAAATAAAGTAGAATATACGAATGACGACTACTTTCTAAACAGATTTTGAACTGTCGATTAATATGAAAATAATTGTAAAGCTATTCTAATCAAAATTCTCATTTCAATATATTTTTCTGAACTTATCTTTCGAAAAAAAAAATATTTGGTTTTGGTTAAAATTTTATTAACTTTTTTTTAATTGAATTTGGCCAACAATCAAACCAGTATTATTCATATAATTTTAATTCATTTTATGGTATATGTATACTCAGTATGGTATGCTTTGTTATTGAATTCATTTGCTTTTGTTCTGCATATGGTTGGTGTGCTTATTTTGTTTTTTTTTATTATCTTTGGTTGGCTTATGTAAATCCATCTTTTGGTTCAATTTTATTAAATTCTGTTGGGTTTTTCTTTTTTTTTTATTTGTTTACGGTTTATAACACATGAGACCGCAACCAAAAACAAAAAAAAAAATTCAATAAAAAACTCTTGTCAAAGAGAAATAAACAAATACACGAATAAAGAAATAAAAATTCAATAAATAAATAATCAACTCCATTTAATCATATTTAACAACAGGCCGCAGCAGCCACCATAAAAGAAAAAAACAGGAGAAAAAAAGCCCCCAGGAATTTTAACAAGAAAAATTGAAATACAGTGGCTTACAGAAGTAAATTCCCCATATCCAATTTGATTTTTTAAATGCTTATTTTGTTGTTATAACAACTAATCTAGATTTTCAAAAATAAAGTTTTAAAAAACAAAAATCGAATTTCCTATAGAAAATCAGGGCATACGAAAATAAGCTGTAAGGCACTGTACGGCGAACTAAATAGTTTTTAACTACCTGGCGACATGTGGCCGAGGATATTGAAGCTGGTCTCTCATGTCTGCTCAAATATTGGATAGTTTTTCCGACAACACTTGATTCGAACTAATCAATTAGCTTCTCTGTGTTCATCGATTTCGATGTAACCTTTTTGGCATCCTGTCTGGTCCCATATTCGGTTGTTTTTCGAACAATAGACAGTTCAAACTAATCAATTAGTTTATCTGTACTTTCGATGTAACCCCTTTGTTGCCACTAAAATCGCAGCATTAAATTGATGCCATGAATATTAAGGTTCGTACTGTGATTTGCTTGACTGACTGAACTTTACATAGGCTTTCTTGTTCTCGGCTGGTAAGTCCCTTCAATTTGAGTGATATCTTGCATTTGAATCCTGCTGCTAGTAAACTTTATACTTAAGTCTCTTTGATAAAATTTTCAAACAGCTCTCAATTTGACAACAATCATCATGGATGCTTGACAATCCATTATGGATGCCTTCAGTTTATCAGCTTCAAACATTGTGTTGTCTGATCAGGGCAGTCTCTATCTATGGTGTCGAAATCAACACTTCTGAAGCGGATTATTTGCAATCCACGACAATCATTATGGATGCCTTCAGTACATCACCTTCAAACATTTTGTTGTCTGACTTGGGCAGTCTCTTTGTTCTTGATGTCGCAATCAACACTTCTGAAATGGATGATTGACAATCCATAACAATCATTATGGATGTCTACAGTTAATCAGCTTCAATCATTTTGTTGTCTGATGTGGGCAGTCTTTGTCTTTGATGTTGAAATCAACACTTCTAAAGCGGATGATTGACAATCCACGACAATCATCATGGATGCCTTCAGTTCATTAGCTTCAAATATTTTGTTGCTTGACCAGGGGACCCCCTGTCTATGATGTCGCAATCAACACTTCTGAAGTGGATGATTGACAATCCATAACAATCATCATGGATGACTTTGATGTTGAAATCAACACTTCTGAAGCGGATGATTGACAATCCATAACAATCATCATGGATGTTTACAGTTCATCAGCTTCAAACATTTTGTTGTCTGACTTGGGCAGTCTCTTTGTCTTTGGTGTCGCAATCAACACTTCTGAAGCGGATGATTGACAATCCACGATAATCATTATGGATGTCTTCAGTTCATTAGCTTCAAACATTTTGTTGCTTGACAAGGGCGCCCTCTTTGTCTTTGGTGTTGCAATCAACACTTCTGATGCGCACAAATGAAAACCCATTCAGTTTAGGTTTCGTTCAGTAATCGATGTGCTTAGCCTTACATACATACATACTTATGTACATAATTGGCCTTCAGTTAAGATTACGACCTAGTTTCTCACTGCACTTACATATGTTGTGTGTGTTACTTTTATACACGAGTGGCGAGATATACAGTTTAAAGTCGATTCTGAACGACAGATTTTTTTAAGAAACTTTCATTGCAATCTAGATTTATTCTCAGAGTTTTTGCCAGAAATCTGCTGAGTGGAAGTCGCACAAGAAATATGTTCCTTCATTTTTCGTTTTATTTTTTCATTGTTGATCTCTGATCTGGGGTTTGAACCTCATGTCTAATAAGCACACTACCTGTTAGAGTAGGGCGACTTCAAAAATAATAAACTTCCTAATAAACCGAATAAAGAATTCACTTTGCTTACATCATATTGTGTTTCATTGAGAAAATTCATATTTAACTTGGCTGCTAGTCGAAATGGTTTTTCTATTACTGCGCACACCCCTCCTCAGGTTGCCATTTATCTTTAAAAAAAATTCCTAGAAACAAAACCTGTGATTAATATTTCAGTTCATATGATTATTAATTAATCTCATACGTACAGTACAGTGCCCATACAAAAAAGACGTGTAACCATATGAGTGGAAAGGAGAGGAGAGGAGAGGAGAGCATAATTGATAATAATATTCCATTGCTTCAGAGAGAGTGTCTTATTGAAACGTATCAAATTTACGATGAAAATTGATTTCTATTGTATGTTTACAGGGTGGGCGTATGATTAATATCTCTTGGTAAACAAATATTAATCATACGCCAGCGGTGTTTACAACTGTGTGTGCAGTGCATATTTCTAGGCAACCATCATTTACTTTTAACTTAAATTCACTCCATTTTCAGTCTCAATTATAACTGTGTGAGGTAATGTGATGGCAAAAATAGAGAATTTTCTCTTGTCTAAATCGTAATTTAAATTTTAATTAGAAGCAGCACTTTATATTGGTAAAACCATAAATCATAATTATGTATTGTACTCATTAACATCATCATCATCATCATCATTATTACGATGATTTTCAGAAATATTTTCACCAAATAACACTTGAGTGATTTATTTCAATGCAACCGAGGAAGCCAAGTCAATATTTCGAAATATTTTTCAAATGATAGACGAAACGAAATGCAAGTAACGGAAAGGAAAGGAACTCTTACAACTATTTTCCTTAGTATTTTCATGTACATAATTATTCTTGTCAACATCTACTATACAGGGGATATTCGTTTTTTGCTGATGAACTGGCTAGGGGTAGTCTAAAGCTCAGAATTTAATCAATTAAATTGTATATATTCTAGATGTTTTAAAGAGAGGTCCTAATGGCAACACGAGGCTGCATGAAATACTGCTAGGCTCTGATATGGATAAGTAGACGACTTATTATCCTCTTTCCTTAAACCGAATGACCACATACTGCACATTGCTCGATTGATGCAACGTTCCTTCCCTTTAATGACTCATGCAAGAGCTGTGGAACTAAGAAGTTGGAGCCTATCTTTCATGCTATTGGTACAACTGAAATTGTCCCAAATAAGGATTGGTTCAATATGAAGATTAATTTTGAAGTCAGAATGGTTTTCTGCAGGAAATGTTAGTTCCCGGATAGGACATAGATATGTTGTCACTATAATGATAATCTTTGGCCTAAAAATGAGACCTTTCCCTTCAACGATGGCAGTACACACTCTAACCTAAGCGATCTCTCCAATGACTTATGCAAGAGCTGGGAGACTAGGAAAGAGGAGGAGAATATTTTTCATATATTGCAACAGTATCAGGCTTTTGGTGGAACTGGAACTGTCACAAATAAGGACTGGTTCAATATGAAGATTAGTTTTGAAGTCTGAATGGTTTCCTACAGGAAATGTTTAAGTCCCGGATAGGACACAGATACATATGTTGTCACTATAATGATAATCTTTGGCCTAAAAGTGGGATCTTTCCTTCCAACGATGGTACTTACACACTCTAACTTAAGCGTTCTCTCCAATGACTTATGCAAGAGCTGTGAGACTAGGAAAGAGGAGGAGATCATTTTCGACATCTTCAACAGTTTCAGGGAACTATCCCAAATAATAATTGGTTCAATAACAAGATAATTTTGAATTTTTAATGGTTTTCTGAAGGGAATGTAAATTTCCGGGTAGTACACACAGATTTGTTGTGTCACTGTAAGGATAATTTCTGGCCTAGAGTTGAGACCTTTCTTTTCAACGATGGTACAAGTTCTAAGTTAATTGGCGAAAATGCTCAATACCGTTGACTCTAAATTCTAAGCTGGTCTAGATACACAGGAAAAAAAAAAAACAGTTTGACTCTCTAACGTAGGATAGGACCCAAGTAAGCTTGCGATAGAGTGAGCTTTTTGTAAGGCGGCTGCAAAATTCATCTAATGTATGGATTCCATATGAATTTAGGCTAGAAACGAATTGCGAACTGAGAATGTACTCGTGTAGTGAAAGGCGGTCGAATCGCACACTGAAATGTTGTGCTATATGTTTGGTGGTGAGTGGCTTTTGCCTTTCAGTTAAACCTTTAGTTCTCTCACTATGCTATCCATAATCAAACCGTCTTAGGGAAGCTGTAGTTCTCAATTGATGAGTTTTATTCAACCAGGATATAAATCAGGACAACGCTAACACGCAAAAATGGATAAAAAAGAACAAAAGGAACGTATTGTTGCGTGGTAGACGTTGAAGAATATGTTGACCAAAGGATTTTTTTTATTCAGGACGTAATTTTTTTAGAATATCCTAAAATATATCCCCCAATCCTGTTGACCTGCCAATTTTCGGATGTTTTTCGACGTCAGGCCACAATTCACTTTGATGAATCTCACTTTTGACTTGTCTCTCATTATCCTAACCATAGGGCCCTATGCCTTTGATACTTACTACCATGTGCAGCGGTCTTAAATCCAATAGAGTCTGCATGCGCATTTATAGAAGACATGTTTATTGTCAGTGTTATACCAAGGCAAGATCGTTATTACAAATATGGGCCGATTACTGCTATATATTTGTATTAAGTTTTTAATACCGAAGGATCAAATTAATTAAAAGCATCGATAATCAATAAAAAACATCGAATTCCTTCGATGTATCGATACATCCGAGTCTTTTTAACACATCGAGTGTATATCGTTCACCACTAGTTAACGAACAGAACGGTACGTATTTCATCTGAATCGAACTATGATAACTACTCTGTAAAGCTTTAAAATTTTATTCAAATAAATTGCAGGACACTTTATGTTCAAAAAGTAAAAACTATACCTTCTAACCTATGATTTTATATGTATGTATGTACGAATGTATGTGGTAGATATATTAACAGACCACAACATTTAATTAATATGGTTTGGTGAGTGCTACTCATATACATACATACATATCTCGATGCTGGTATTTCAACAACAAATTTAAAAACTGATTAAATTTTAAATTCGAATGAAATTTGTTTTTAAAAAAAATCACAATTTATAGGCCATACAACAACAACAACAACAATACCTATATGAAGCACAGATTTTAGCCATAAAACTTAATTAACCCAATTTATATATTCTCACGTGTAATGCAACGAAGACGAAAAAAAGTGTGGTGGAAGAGCGTAAGTTTGCTCACATCATAGAACGCCATATAAATTTAAATGAAAAAAAAAACAGGAAAAAACAGAAAAATGCATGAAAAAAATGCATGAAAAAAATTAGCAAAAAGGCTTCACTTCACTTCTCTTCCTCTTTCTATATTTTTTCTTCTTTTTTTTTTTTTGTAAAAAATGCTACAAATTTTATGAAATAACTTGACTTTAGCAAAATTCGTTACACATTTTTTTATTAACAGCACTGGGGAGTTTATGAACCATATATGCTCACTTACTTACACACACACATACATATTTCCTGTTATAGACCCTAAAATACATGCATACTTGCACCTACATATGTACATACATATATACATATCATAATATATGTATGTATGTATGCCATAAATATTGTGTATTAAATATTAAATCATTTTATCAACATTTTACAGACTAATATTCAAAGAGTTTTTCTTTCTCTCTCTCTTAATTTTTTTTTTATTTTTTTTGTTTTTTCGTTTTTCACTTAAAAAAATGTCAGGAAAAAAATGCTCAAAGTTTACTCTGCTGCTTGCTTGTCTCTCTATCTCTTTCACTCTCTTACATAAATTTTTTTTGGCCCCTTGTGCTATGCTATAGAAATTTTGCAATGAGACACTTTTTCCCTCTATCGCTCTCTCTCTCTCTCTCTCTTTCACTCTGTTTTTGCTCTGGCTGTACTGTATTATGCTTAGCATTATTGCTTTTTGGGTTTTACAAAAATTATAACGGAACTATGGGACTTTTACTAGGCGCAAGGATCATGAAGTGAGGAGGCGAGGCGACAGCAGAACAGAAAATCTAGAACGTGCTAAAATAAAAACTTTCATTATAATTTACTGGCTTTATATGGACGGTTTAATACAGTAGCGATGGTATTTTTTTAAAAGTAAAGAGTTGGTCAAAAGAAAAAGTACCTTTTTGTGTTTTTTGCTATAGTAAGATTTTGTTTGGTACTTTTTAAAGTCTTTTTTCAAATGTGACCTTATGAGAACATTTTACAAAAAAAAGTACTTTTCACAAAATGTGTACTGTCACAAAAAAGTACTGTAAAATAAAATAAAGTCGACATCTCAGGACGAATAAAATTTATGTAAATTACGTGCATGAGGACGGTATTTTTTCAAGTACTTTTAATCAAAATATAGTGCTCTTAGGCTATTCATAAGTACCATTACAAGATCCTTATTCAGTATTAAGTCTTGTCTTTATACATCAACCGTGCTATGTGCATTAATTTTATGAATAATTGGAGGGACTTTGCTTAACGTCATCTCACAACGACAGATATGGGAATCTTTTTCATGGCAATTGGTTTATTCTCAGAGCGTTTGCTAGGACACTTTTAAGAGGATCGTCTGAGGTTTTAATTTTCGAGTCCTAATCTAGTAAGCCACCACACACTCCACTCAGAAGACTGCTATGATTACATACATACATACAACCTATCCGACAGGATGACGACCTAGTTTCTCACACCACTAATGTTAGGTGTTTAGAAGTCGCCGTAGTCTAGTAGGTAGTGTGTTGGCTTATTACACGTAAAGGCAGGGTTCGAGCCTCAGGCCAGACATCAAAACAAAATACGAAAAGAATATTTCTTCGTCGACTTCCTCTCAACAGATTTCTGGCAAAAATTCTGAGAGTAAATCAAATTGCCATAAAAAGTTTCTCAAAAATCTGTCGTTCGGAGTCGACTTTAAACTGTAGGTCCCACCATTCATGTATAAAATTAACACACACAATATAAGTGGTGTGAGAAACTAGGACGTTGTACAATGGGTCAATTCGACCTCCGGGTACTGTACTTGTCTTAATTGACAAGTACACGTCCTCTAACCTAACCTAACCTAATGTTGCGTGTATTAATTTTATACATGAGTGGCGGGACCTACAGTTTAAAGTCGTCTCCGAATTACAGATTTTTTGAAAAATTTTCCATGGCAACTTTTATTTATTCTCTGATGAGAGGAAGTCGCCCAAGAAATATTTTTTTTATATTTCGTTTTGATGGAGAAGTCTGACGTGGGGTTTGAACCGAGGTCTCATGTCTAGTAAGCCAACACACCATCTACTAAAAACTACGTCTTCTACACTGATTACTTCTTTTAAAATAGTTGTTTTCATAGGACTTTTTTTTTTCAAAGAGGATAAAAAGGTACTCTTCTGGTACTTTCTACAAAAGATGTCTTTCAGCGAAATCTTTACAAATGGTACTTTACTAATAGTTTTGTAAGCCATCACACCATTCACTAGACTACCCTGATTACTTTTTATAAAAAAGTAAAATTCATAGGACTTTTTTAAAAAGGATAGAAAGGTACTCTTCTGGTACTTTCTACAAAAGATGTCTTTCAGCGTAACCTTTACAAATGATACTTTACTAGTAGTCTTGTAAGCCATCACACCGCTCACTAGACTGCTCTGAGTACTTTTTAAAAAAAGTAGTTTTGATAGGACCTTTTTCAGAGGGGATAAAAATGTACTTTTCAGGTACTTTTTACAAAAGATGTCTTTCAGCGAAATCTTTATAAATGATACTTTACTAGTAGTCTTGTAAGCCATCACACCGCTCACTTGAGTGCTCTGATTACTTTTTTATATAGTTTTGATAGGACCTTTTTCAAAAGGGATAGAAAGGTACTTCTCAGGTACTTTTTACAAAAGATGTGTTTTAGCGAAATCTTTATAAATAGTCCTTATCGTGGAATATTTTGTGTAACTTTCTAGAGCAGATACTTCCCGGAGTGTTTCTGTTTCTTATCAAAATCTTTTGCATGAAACAAAATATTTTTTGCGCGTGTGAAATACATTTTAATTTCTTCTCTTCTCTGTACGATTTTCACTGACATTCACTGTATTTTTTTTTAAAGCCACATAATTTTTGATTTTAAATAATTTTTACAGTCGCTTAATTTTTTTTTCTATTTCTGATTCTATTTCACCAGATTTCCAGCTTAATTTCTCATAAAAACTGCTCGTAGTATGTATTATTATATGTAACCTGCATTGTTTGCTCACACAGCATTTAGTTGAAATAAACAAAAAACAAAAACTATACATCTCTCTTTTTTTCACTCTCTCTCTGCCTTTCTCTATGTCGAACAATAGTTTATTAATAATGTTGGCAACAACATAGAGAAATACGTACATATCTGTCTTAATTTTACTGGTGACTGTAAACATGTAATGTGTGGTAAATAAACATAAAAAAACAGCATGAGAGAGAAATAACAAGAGAGAAGGGAGAGAGAGAGAGAGAGGAGGGAAGCGAAAAAAGAGAGTAAAAAAATTCAATTTAAATTGCATCATACATTTTTAAATTCTCCATTTTGGCTTTGGTCGTAATTAATTGAAAATGTGAAGGCAAATAATTCATGAAATATTGGGTGGTGGAAAGAGTTTGGTTACAAACTATTTGGTAATATTATTTTGCAGAAAGTTATCCGCGTTAAAAAATGTGAAAAAATCCAAAATATTAATGTGGATGTTAGGTTAGCGGGTAGCTAGCCTCTCACAGACAAGTTCACTCGGTGGTCCATTGTGTTACTTAGTGTAAGGGAAGATGATGAAACCGGCCAGTACCTTAGTGGCATGTTCGCCACTATGCTCAGATCAGTTACTCGAAAATCGATTACGTCTGTTCTGAAGAGCACGGCACTTTGCATAAAAGGCATTGCACCGATTCCTAGTGGAGCTTGTCACCGAAACTACCAATAGAATTCCTGTTAGAATGCGAACTATACACATTTCGAACTCAGGTAATTCCCTGGTTCCTCCACTATCCACTGCTGGACCCAGAAGTCTTGAAATTCGTCGACCAGGTATGTTGGACCATCCTCGGTTTGTTGAATTCCATGCTGCTGTTTCTAATTTAGGAAAGTATTCTTGTAAAGGCTCATCTATCCACTCTATCGTCTCCTCCTCATACATCTGAGACCCCTACCTTGCCAGTTCTCGTCCTTTTCGTTTCCCTGTATGCCATAGTGGCCCGCAACCCAGTAGAGGAGGGTGTTACGTATACGGGTGTAGAGTTAATGCAACTCCAGACGTCGAATGTTGCTGTCATAATGATGGGTTTAGGAGCGAATTGTTAGTTAATACTGCGATCTCTACTATCGTCAGTTATCGATTTAACGAGATTGAAGCAACAAGCAATTCATTTAAAACAGCCAAAATTGATTAGCAAATCAAACACAAATTCGGTGGCCCGATAATAATGGAGAGATCTAGGCTGGGAAGTTCCTATGCGTCTGCGATATATAGTCAGGACCTCGCACGTTTTGGTTAAGTCTCTGAAGAACGCTTTTTAAGCGTTCTCTAAACTCACCCAAAAATGGCAAAATATTGTCGACAAAAAGGCCCAACAGTTTCATATATTGGGTTATCCATCTATTGGTGTCAAAACGAAAGGTTTGTTGGTCCAAAGTGCTATTCCTTCAATATGGAGTATAACATACACGATTAAGGATCGCATAACAACAGAAGAACGGGTAAAAATAATTAAAAATGCACAATAAAATTAGTGATTCAAGTGTGGCCACTTTTCGAGCATCACAGCATGGGACTATGGTCATCATAATCGTTCAAGTGCACAAACCAAAGACACTGGAAGGTGTACCGATGTAGCCAGACCCGAAAGCAACATCTCAATGTGTGCTTTACTGAAAATATAGCTCCTGTTTGAAACTATGGCGGATAATCTGAATTTAACGATTCTCCCGTATCTTAGCAATTGAGACTAATTTACTGTGTATTTTGCACCTCCATTCACGCAACCATTCTAGCCGTGTGACCAGACTGCAGACCTTAGATTGATAGTTTGATTTACCAACAGAGTAACGGAAACTTCAATATTTTTTTTTGCAAATTTTCTTCAGAAATGAAGCTCGCTTCTCATGTCGTTGCATATGGGGTTCAGTGAATGCAAAAGTGATTGTAGAAAAGCCATTTTCATCCGGGAAAAGTGTTTGGTGCGCATTGTGGTAGGGAACTAACAGGCAGTACGATAAGGGATTTTTTTTTTGGCCCGTAATAGACGATTATAAATTGGACGGAATGTGGCTTTTTACAGAACACAATTGATTTTAATTTTAATACATGAGTAGCTTCCCAAAAGGGACATTTAGATACCATGAGATTTGATTTGACGCCGTTAGGGGGCTATATCCCCGTCTACGACGATAATCCGTGAACTTTGGAGCATTTGAAAACCAACATACTTTTTTTCACCCAGAAAGCGTGGTGGTTTCGACTACCCTATCTCAATTTCTCTCATATGAAAAAAAAAAAAAAAAAAAAAAACAGAGCATATGCTGCAGGCTTGACTATGTAAATAATAACGTGGCCTGGTTTTGACTGACTACTACTGTGTCTCCTTTTATAGGACGTATTTACTATTTAATATGAGAGCCTCCTTACAGTACAAATGAATTTCTATAAAAAGAAACGCTTATTCCAGTCAATAGCAACGAATATAAAAGAACACAACGTATCGAAATACGCATGTAATGGTGAAAGGAAAAAAATTCCAACACAAAAATAGAAATTTGTGGAGCAAAAAACTCTTTTTTTTGGTTTGTTAAATTGTATAAGCAAAGTAAATAAAAGTCTAGACATGGCCACTTAAGCACAGTTACTTTTACGCAATTACCTGTATAAATAACGAATTCTGAGGAAGAAAACACAGAAAACAAAACAAAAATTCAATTAAACTCGAGAGATTTTTGATTTTTTTTTAACTCTACGGCTTTACGCTGAACTTTAAAAAAAATCAAATTTTTTTTGCATTTTTTTTTATTCTTCATCAATTGGGAATTAATGAAAAAACAAAAATCGTTTTTATGAAATAAAGTACATGAATTTTAGATAGAATTCCATGCAATCTTTTCTATCAGGATGAATGCAACAACGGTAGACATTTTAAGTGAAAACAAGTCACAATTAAACCGATTTTTGAGTTGAAAGGAATTTTTAATTCCTTTTTCTTGTCGTTTCTCTAAGGAACATAGGCCACATAGGAACACAGATTGCAAAGCATGTCCCACATTAGTTTACTGTAACGAATTCTAGAATAGTAGGGTTGCCACCTACCGGATTTTAATTCCTTTTTCTTATCATTTCTCTAAGGAACTTAGGCCACATAGGAACACGAATTACAAAGCATTGGCCCTGTTTTCTTATTTTTCCATTTAATGTCCCACATTGGTTTACTGTAACGGATTCTAGAATAGTAGGGTTGCCACCTGACGGATTTTTTAATTCCTTTTATTTTTATTTCTCTGAGGAAAGCAGACCACAAAGCATCGGCTTTATTTTCTTATTACTTTTCCCTGTTTAAATGTCCCACATTGGTTTACTGTAATAATGCTTACTGGGAATGTGAATTGGCTATAGGGGTGATGAACCTTGCTAAAATAGTATTTTCCTTGCTAAGTAGACGGCAAATTTTTAATTTCTTTTTCTTGTCATTTCTCTAAGGAACTTTGGCCACATAGGAACACAGATTACAAAGCATCGGCTTCATTTTCTTATTTTTTCCGTTTAAATGTTCCACATTATTTTAATGTAATGGATTCTAGAATAGTAGGGTTGTCACCTATGGGATTTTTTTAATTTCTTTTAGCAGACCACATAGAAACACGGACCGCAAAGCATCGGCTTTATTTTCTTATTACTTTTTCCCTGTTTCAATGTCCTACATTGGTTTACTGTAGCGGACTCTAGAATAATAGGGTTACCATTTGCCGTTGCTGGAAATAATCCCTACTGGGAGTGTGTATTGGATATAGGGGTGATGAACCGTGCTAAAATAGTATTTTCCTTGCTTAGTAAATGGTACTACCGTATCTCCCTAATGTGTTTTCATTTTTATCGTCTTGAGGATACAATGATCAGAATACTTGTTAGATGGATTGTTTGGAGAGGGGATTGAATTCCAAAGTTTGTAGACAAGCCCTTAAAGTACTATTATTTTTAATTTTGCCAAGGAACTTTGGCTTCAAACTGTGTAGATAATTCCTAGTGGCACAGTCTTAAGGTTACAACCACTTCTTAAAGTTTGAAGGTATGGTAACACTATATTACACTATTTTTGAGGGTACAAGAATCCGGATTCTTGTTGAATGGATTATTTGGAGAGAGAATTGAATTCCAAAGTTTATAGTCAAGTCACTTAACCACTATCATTTTTAATTTTGCCAGGACTATTGGCACAGTAGTGAAATTTGTAGGTTTAAAATTAATATTTTTTTTATTGAAAACCCAGAACAATAAAAATTTTCGTCCTTAACCGCAAATGCCTTGCTTGAATTATTATTTAATTTCGTTTGCAGTATACTTTTAGGGGCAAAAAATAAAATAAAAAGAATTTTCCTCGTATATTTGGCTTCCTTTTCTTTTTTAATAGACAATATTTTGGGGTTTGTATATGTGTGTGTGTGTTTGCTTCTATTTGAAAATAATTTATTTTTGGCAAATTTTCAACTCGGGTTTCAAATGCTTCTTCTACCACTATTGCTGCCATTCTTCTCCTCCTTTATTATTATTTTTTTTTTGTAACAATTTAGCACACAAATGTTGCAAAAATTTCTTCAACAAATACGAAAAGGATGGCAACAGAAGGTAGCACAAGTAAGGCAAGAGAGAGGGAACAAATAAGCAAAAGCGAGGAATAATAATTTTATTTAACTTCGGAGAGAGAGAGAGAGAGAGAGATATCTGGGGTTTTGGTAGACATTTTGTTATTAACCGACATCATTTTTATTTAACAAAGAAACTAAAAAGTTTACAAAACTTTGCTTGCTTGTGCTGCCATGCCAATGCGAGTAACACAGCTTTAACGATTTGCTAACAAATCTAAACGCTGTTGATTATTGCCAACAATGGCTGGGGTATTCTAAGGCGCTAGGCTGGTTGTAATAAAAAAATAGGCTCCTTCCCCCTTTTTTTAATAGAAAGAAAATATAAAACACATGACGACTTTTTCAAACTATAATTTATTAAAAACTTTTTGGCTGTTCTTTGCTCTCTCTCACTCTGCCCCACAAGGGGAATTGGGGGGAAAATATGAAATAAAATGAAAACAGTTTAGATTGCGGCTAAAACTGTTCTATGCTGTAATGTACTGCGCTGCTGTTGATGTTATTCTTGTCGGTTTCATCAGCATCTAAATTTTATTGTCGCATAAGAAAACAAAAAAAAAACTGAATTTCATTTCATTTTTGTTTTTTCTATTTATTTTCCTTCATTTTTTATGCCCAACCATAAATAAATGTTAAATTTATGACAAGAAACCAAATATGAGTGGCGTATAACCAAAAAGAAGAAAAAATAACAACTTTTTCTGTGTGTATTTTTATTGTGTTTAAAATGCCAGCCAAAACACTTGAATATCTCTCTAACGAATACACCGAGAAAAAAAAGTGAGAAAAACTTTGCAAAAAAAAAAACGCCACTTTTTTTTCTAAAGGGGGGCAGGCAATAAAAATTCCAAAGCATAGAGAATCAACATAAATTTGTTAAATAAAGTACGTGCTTGTATAATTTAATTTTATTTCACAATAATAACAATAAAAAAGGAGGAAAAAAATTATTTAACAAAATATGAATACGTAATAACAACAACAACAACAACAACAACAGCAACAGCAAAAATACTAACAGCAAGTGACAAACACTAAAATCACCAGCATAAAGAAGAGCCTCTTTAAGCAAACATTAAGTAGAGAGCCGCAGCATAAACACGCTTCGGTAAAATTATTCACAGAGAGAGAGAGAGCGAGAAAAAAAATTAAAATTTTGTTCATTTCAACTGTAATTGTAGCAAAAAAAAAATTTGAATTTAACACACACCGCGAATTTATACCAAAAGGTCATCCAATTGCAGGTTCACAAAAGTGAAATAAAACAGGAAGAATATTCGCCTCTTTTTTTCAGCAGCAAACTGTGATATCATAATGTGCTTTATAAGGGCAAAGTCTGCCTATCTAACTTCCTTATGTTGACAGTCACCTCTATCTATCGACTGTCCTACGTAAACAACCGCCTTTAGCAGTTGATTTTTTTAACACATTCACACCGGCGCGTACCCATACTAGACTGCCTTATCGGGCGGCGCGTACAACCGGTGGTTAGGTTAGGTTAGGTTAGGTCGGAGTGGTAGTTCTGTTATCACAAAGCTCATTTGAGCACGCATAGCGGCCCGTTGTGATGCCACGGGTGAATGCAGTCCCTGTACTAACCAAGTTCCACCAAAATCAGGGAAAAGGAAGAGGTTGGTCAGCGCAAGGGCTGCACAACAAAAGCACGACTACCCCGCACTGAAAAGCCAGCCAGAAAGTTTGATGAACGAAGCTATATCCTTGATGTCAATTGATGATGATAGCTCCGTTAATATATATATATATACACCTAGCAAGGGACGGGCACTGGCGAAGAAAGTGAACAACAGTCTCCTCTTCCTCAGTGGACCTGCATCCACGGCAGAAGTCGTTGAAAGGGAGTCTCATTCTTTCCACGTGTCTTCCCATGACGCAATGACCTGTAAGCACGGCCACTGTAGTCGAGATGACAAGACCAAGTAATCGGTTGGTACGCCTTCTATCCATCTTGGGTCAGGTGAGTCTAGCGGTAGAGCAGGACTCCTCATTGACCCAGGATAGGTTGGCGTCCCGAAAGAACCTCCGCGCAATGGTCCACTTGACCGAGGCAAGCGGCATACCCAATTCAACAGAACAACCGGTGGTCCGCACTAGACTGTCTCATCGGGCGGCCTGTACCTCTGGTGGTACGCAATTGATGATACTATTAGACGATACACTATACCAAATATTTAGATCTTTAACACTTCGACTGCCGAAAAAAAACCTGGGAGTCACGTCACGATAAAGCGAAGAGTATTAAGCGCAGCCGCCCGTAGGCGACAAGCTTAAAGCGCCGGCGTAAAAGCGTTAAGCTAAAAGGTTATCCAATTTCAGGTTCACAAAAGTGAAATAAAACAGGAAAAATATCCGCCCTCTTTATTCTTAACACTTTAAGTCGCTTCATCAGAAGCTCTAAGGGTCTCCGGTACTAGAGCACAACGGCACACTGTGATATCATAATGTACCTTGTGTTGACAGTCACCTCTGACTACCCGTACATAATTGGCCATTACAACTCTTCAGTCAGGATTACGACCTAGGTTCTCACACCACTTATGTTGTGTGTGTTCATTTTATACATGAGTGGCGGGACCTACAGTTTAAAATCGACTCCGAACGACAGATTTTTGGGAAACTTTCCATGGCAAGTTTATTTACTCTCAAAGTTTTTGCCAA
Source organism: Sarcophaga subvicina (assembly GCA_936449025.2). Lineage (NCBI taxonomy): Eukaryota > Metazoa > Arthropoda > Insecta > Diptera > Sarcophagidae > Sarcophaga > Sarcophaga subvicina. Next base: position 32,425,231 of record OW388084.2, read on the forward strand.
AAATCTGCTGAGCGGAAGTCGCCGTAAGAAATATTTTTTCTTATTTCGTTTTGATGTCTGGCATGGGGCTCGAACCCTGACTTGACGTCTAATAAGTCAACACACTACCTATCAGACTACGGCGACTTCCTCTGCTTATCCACCTACCTAAATAACCGCCTCTCGATCACTTTAGCAGTTGATCTTTTTAATGCTAGTTTTCGCCCAGTTTTTCTCACAGTTCTGGAGATAATTCTACAAATATTGGCATTCAAATGATGCAATGTAGAGACACGGTCTTTGACGTGGCCCTATAAAAAGAAGCCGAACGGCAGCAAATCCCATGGCCTTGACAGCTAGCTGACATCGGCTAAACGTCAACTTTATTCTTTCTGGCAACTTGCAAGTTCATGCAATAGAGCCAAAGTCGGTCATATTGCTTGGTTCGCCTTATTAATAACTACATACCGATAAGTTCATAATCTTCAAGGCCGAAAAACTTCATATTGCTCTGAATTAGCTTAAATGTATCTTCCAGGATTTTTTTTTTTTGGAAAAACTAGGACCTTCTGGACAACAGCCGTGCAAAACAGTCAAAATAGGTCCTATTGCTTGGCTCTAGGTACCGTTTTGTCGCAACCACATCATACCGAACAGTTTATAATCTTTAATTGCAGAATGAAAGCCTCTTTACTGTTCTGAATTGTCTTTAATGGTTCGTCTAGGACCATTTTTTAAAAAATACGACCGAATTGCACGGTTCACTGAGTCCCTTATATACAATTTGAGTGAGTAAGGAGCGGAAGAAAATTCTGTTTAGCATTAACAGCCTGTTGCTTTAGCAACCTATTTACTCGTTGTGAATGACCTGACAGTCTCAATTGTAGCATGAGTTTGATTGCATATTAATGTAGATGCAAGGCCATAAAGAGCTCTTACATGGGCTCAATTGCTGAGAAAACCGGTGAATTGACAAATTCTGATTACCCATCCATCCACTTTCTCTAATATAAGCGATATTTTCGGCAGTGCATAGGCCTGGCATAAAGCGAAAGAACAGGAATTATGTGAATGCTTTCACATGATATTTGTCTACTCGGTAGTACAAGATCTGGAAAGTTTAACGAGGATATTTTGCTCTTGAAATAGGTTAGGTTAGGTTACTCAGAGTTTTTGCCAAAAATCTGCTGAGCGGAAGTCGCCGTAAGAAATATTTTTTCATATTTCGTTTTGATGTCTGGCCTGGGGCTCGAACCCTGACTTGACTATATGATATAGGATATTTTGCTCTTGAAATAGGTTAGGTTAGGTCTGAATGGTAGCTCTGATTTCACAAAGCTCACTTGAGCACGCATAGCGGCCCGTTGTGATGCCACGGGTGAACGCAGTCCCTGTACAGTTGGTCAGCGCAAGGTCTGCACATCAAAAGCACGACTACCCTATACTGGAAAACCAGCCAGAAAGTTTGATGAACGAAGCTATATCCTTGATATCAATAGATGATAGCGTCGTCAAGCTGACAAGAAATGGAGAGCGAAATAACCTATATCTGCACCTAGGAAGAGACGGGCACTGACAAAGAAAGTGGATAACAGTCTCCTCTTCCTCAGCGGATCTGCATCCACGGCAGAAGTCGTTAAATGGTAGCCTCATTCTCTCCGCGTGTCTACCCATAATATTTGTCTAATCGGTGGTACAAGATCTGGAAAGTTTAACGAGGATTGTTGCTCTTGAAATGAATATCAAGAAAACCAAAGCCATGTGGTTATTGAATAGCAAAATCAGTATTTACAACTCAAACCTAGAGTTCAAAATAATGGTTTAGTTTTGACAGCCATTAACAGCACACAACCATGAGATTTATGGAGAAAATGAAAAAAAACATGAATTTCGGTGGAAACTCTCCATCATGAACATCAGTGTAGTTCTAAATTTTGTTTAGATATCATTGCCCGCAGCTGTTTGGACCCAAATCGCGGTAAGAGTCTTGTCAGCAGGCTCGGTGTGGAGTTGCATTTTCAACCGGGTACCATGACCCAAAGATCAGAAGGAGTTTTAGAAAGGTTCCGCTCCTAACCAAGGGGGAAATCATGTCCAAATACATGGTTTCGAATGGGTACTCAGGTGTACCAGTCTGCTACATTTTGGGGGCGTTGGTAGACGCATTGTATTTCACCCTGTGCGAAGAGCACCGTGGGATTAGGTCCACGCGGACAGGTACCCACGTAAAACCCATCGTCGTTGCCCGCAGCTCTTGAAAAAATTCTCGATATGATGACGGCTCTGTAGTTACAATTTTGCATGACCCTATTGGATCTGAAATCGCTGTAGTCTAGTAGATTGTGTGTTGCCTAGGGGATCGTGTCTAAGATACTGTGGTTCAACCCCAGCTCAAACAACACGATATTTGTATATGCAAAATATTTCTTACGGCGACTTCCCCTCAGCAGTCTCCTGGCAAAAAATCGAAGTAAATAAAATTGCCATTAAAGGTTTCTTAAATCTTTCATTCAAAGTTGATGCCCCGCTACATACATACTTAACATACATAATTGGTCATTACAACCCTTCAGTCAGGATTACGACCTAGTTTCTCACATCACTTATGTTGTGTGTGTTAATTTTTATACATGAGTGGCGGGACCTACAGTTTAAAGTCGACTCCGAACGACAGATTTTTGAGAAACTGTTTCATGGCAGGTTTATTTACTCTTAGAGTTTTTGCCAGAAATCTGCTGAGAGGAAGTCGCCGAAGAAATACTTTTTGTATTTTATTTTGATGTCTGGCCTGAGGCTCGAACCCTGGCTTTTCGTCTAATAAGCCAACACACTACCTACTAGACCACGGCGACTTCTAACGCCCCGTTACTCAAGGGTGAATTAACACTTACAACATGGGTTCTGTGACAATCTAGGTTGCAACCCTGACTTACTTAATTGGCACTGCTTAGCTTGCCGCAAGAGTGCTGCCAATCGCGTGACAAGTTCACAGTTTTGTGTTGGTTTCGGCCGTATGCGATTTCAGTTTCAGCCGCTTCGTTTGCTTTTACAAAATTTCGAACTACCACAGTGCACCAGAGACAAGCAAACGGCAGCCAACATAGTGGATTTCTTGGGGGAGGATCGTTGCAGAATTAAAAAAGCCATGTCGACCGTCTTTTGTTTAAGGGTGCACGCGGTATAAATCACTTTGATTATCTTTGAGTGAGGACAGCAATGAAAGGCGATTGCTTTGCTAACTAATTGCATCGTTTCAATGAGGATCTAAATTTTCCGAATTAATCCAAAAATATATAAACGCTCGATAAAGTTTAATCTTAACGCCTGTGTTTTAATTAAAAACTTACGAAGGCCTTCGTAGAAAGTCAACTTACTAAGGTGATAGAGATAGTTCTGACATCTATGCTCCTGTAAATTCTATAATAACTGTAATATCGATCGGATAGGTAGGGGGGGCAACAGCTTAGGATTATGCAAACAAGCAATGTTTTGAATATTCATGGCGTATGTAAATGTGATGTTCTATAAAACGGAAGTAACGGGTCTGCCAAATAATTTTTTTTTTGAAAATGCTTTAAAAAAACCTACGGAATATATTCTCAAATTTCTTTTTTTATTTGAAAGTACAATCCTTCCGGTTAATAATGGAAAATAATTTCATTCAAATGGCTGCCTACACCAGAAGATGCCGATTTTGGCAAAAAAAAAATCATCTTTTCAGATGAAGCTCATTTTGATCTTGGCGGGTATGTAAACAAGCAAAATTGTTGCATTTGGGGCACAGAAAACCCGCACGCATATATTGAACAGCCGACGCACCCAAAACGAGTCACTGTTTGGTGCGTGTTTTGGTCCAGAGGCAGAATTGGGCCATTTTTCTTCGAAAATGAGCAAGGAGTGGCCGTTACAGCCAATGGCGATCGTTATCGGGCCATTTTGAACGAATTTTTGTTCACAAAAATTTAAGAGGAGGATATTGGCAACATTTGGTTTCAACAGGACGGCGGCGCTAAGTGCCACACAGCCGAAGCTACACTCGATGTTTTGCGCCCTGTTTTTGAAGATCGCATTATCAGCCGCAGAGCTGATGTCGTTTCCAAAACTCGGAGCTGCGATTTGACACCGTTGGACTATTATTTGTGGGGTGCCGTCAAAGATAAGTGTTACGCCGACAAGCCAGAGACAATTGACGCTTTAAAGGACAATATTCGTGAAGCCTTTGGTGAACTATAGCTGCACACAATGGATAATGTGCTTAAAAATTGGACCGATCGTGTAGGCTACTGCATGGCCAGCCGAGGCAGCCATTTGAATGAAATTATTTTCCATTATTAACCGGAAGGATTGTACTTTCAAATAAAAAAAATAAATTTGAGAAAATATTCAGTAGTTTTTCTTTTAAAGCATTTCCAAAAAAAATGTTATTTGGCGGACCCTTTAAAAGCTGATTAGTATCGAATGCCAACGCATAAAAGCTGAAGTTATTTATCTATTAAATGGCTTAGAATCATAGGCAGGATAATCTAGCCCAACAGAGTCAGCAGCATGCATAGTTCTCTAGAATCTAATTAACGGGGAATCCCAGGAATTATATACAGGAAATGCAGAAGAATCAGCCATTCCATAAGGAGGCTGATAGGGTAGAGGGCACTATGGGTTTATGAGTGGAGATGTTTTGAAGTCACGATATCCCCCAAGTAGGGTAATGGAAAGCAAATTAATTTCTTTTTTTTAATTGTCGCTTTAAATCTGTATCTTTTGCTCAACTGCCTACCTTTAAGATAGTGGATGCTGGATGGTTGAATACTTTCATTCTAATCTTTCTTTATTTTCGTTTCTTGGCTGCCATTTTTGTCTTCTTTTTTTTCGTTTCGTTTCGTGCTTGTGCTTGTGCTTGAGCAATAATTGTCTCTGCACACGTAGTTGAACATTTAAAAGAGGCAGGCATACGACGAAGAAAAAGAGGAAGAAAAAGGAACAGGATAAGGAAGATGGTGAATTCATGAAGAAGAGTCAAGAATGTAAATCTTGTACAGGTAAGAAAGCATAACAACAAAGTGTTTATTAGGACAGGACAAAAACTTGAAGAAAAAAGAAAGTGTGAGGTTAAAATGACTACACAGCATAAAATAGGAGGATGGTTTCCGGTTTCCTTGTGCATACCCTCAATTACTTTCATTTTATATGTGGTAGGAAACGAAGATTTGTGTGTAGGGGGGTGGGTGTGGGTTAGTGGTGTCGGTGTATGTATATTTTTAAGTCACAGACAATTATTTGAAATTTATAGAGAAATTCTGTTTTTTATGACTTTCAACGACAATAGCGGTAAGTGAGACTTATGGTAACTCTACAACAACTGAGTATAATTATGAACGTTTGAGAAAGAGGAAAATAATGAGATAGAGAGAGTGAGAGAATGCTTGCAATAAGAATTTGTATCGTCTCTCTTATTTATTGTGGCGCTATAATTGGCCATAATAATTCGCAAAAATAATTTTTCTTTTATTATTTGTTTTTGTTTTTATTACAGGTGTTGTTGTAAATGCTATGGGTTATAAAATATATACGTATATAATGCTTTTATATAAACTGAATAAATAATATACATACATACATAAGTACATATGCGAATGTATAGGTAATAAACATGTTCATCCATTATATTTTATTATACATTTACTCACGTCTATATACATACATATATACGCTCTCACACCTCTATACTATACTATACTGTACCGTTAATATTTATTGTGTGTATAACTGTAATAATAAATTATTTATGGTCTGTAGTTGGTATTGCTGTGCTGTATCGGTATTATTAATAAATAACTGTAAATAGCAAACGGAAATAAAAAATAAAAAATAACGGAAAAAAAGGAAGAAGAAGAAACAACAGTTTTATTACAGCAATTTAATAAAGAGACATGCAATGCACAACAACACACAACACAACTATTTCCGTTGCAAATATTTCCCATCAATTGGTTGGTTGTACCGTTAGTATGAGTGTGTATGTACATATGTGTGTGTAAGTGTTGCTATTTAATTATACAAATTGTTTAAATTGCGGCTTACATATACACACGCCCTCTGCCGACCGAATGTTATTATAATTTTTCATATGTTTAATGCAACTGCCCGTTTCCGGTAATGCTAATGGCCACAGTAAATTTATATTATGGCCACACAGTGCGTATAAGTGTGCGTAATGAAGTTTTTTTCCAGAACACACGAATTAATCATACGCCTCGGGGTGTTTAATATTTGTAAATACGAAAAATAATTACAAATTGATCCCAACCCTCCCATCCAAACCAAACCACATAGTATTGAATGATCCCCCTCCTCGCCGCATAAGACAAGACCTCACTACCTACAACTCGGACATCGTCCACCTCATACCCTCAATAACTGATACACTGTCCGTCAGGGAGGCACAAAATGCCCTTCATAATACCATCATCGCGTAGGCCAGAGACGAGCTCAGCCATAATAGGGTTATTAATCGGCACCCACCACCTATAGCCGATTCGGAAAGGCAGCTTCCAAGAGTCACGGGAATGATTCTGGACCAGCTCAGATCAGGATGGTCGAACTTCCTGAATAACTACAGTGCTAGGATCATCCCGGGAACCCAGGATAGCTGCCCATTGTGCAACCAGACGCCACACGATACGGTGCACATTTTTAGCTGTCCAGCGAAACCGACAGCCCTACGACCCGTAGACCTATGGCTGAACCCTACGACAACAGCTGGCTTCCTCGGACTACCTACCACATGACGTTGACAACACACACATACAACCAACAACAACAATCCCATCTCCAATCCATCCCATCCCCACCGAATTACACGGCACACAACCAACAGAACATATAAACTAAAATTACTGATCCATCTTTATCTTATATACAGGGAAAAGCTTCCGCAGACAACAGCCGAACTGTTACAACAACAACAACAAATTGACCCAATGCAACTCGATGATAATTCACCGTATTGTGTTCCTTGGAACTGGTACAGATTCAAAACATTGATTGTAGGGCTCCTCGATCCCTAGAAACAGAGAAAGAAATCGTTGAAGTATAAGGAGTGCTACTTATCATAGCCAGTCAAAAACAAAATTGAAAGTTGCTGGGAATGCTTCTACGGTGGAAATATACTTTTGGTAACACAATGATTTGAACATTGTACTGAGGAAAAGAGCGAAATTGCAATTGTAATGGAAAGAATACAACATACTGGAGAAAACACTTTCTAATTAACATTACTTTAAATATGGAACTGAGAAGCATACTGGATGACCTTTGACGCTGAATCGAAAGAAGCACAAGCCAATGACGCTGGCAATAGACACACAATGTGACGAATATCTGAAGCTGATACAGAGCAGAGAAGTAAATGTATTATAGGATGAATGGAGGAAATAAAAAGCCTTACTCCGCAAGCTGGATAAAGGGCAAAGTGAAATCCATTCGGCATTTTTGCCTTCCAGAATAAATATGTTGCTAAATAAGTTTCAATATATAGAACGCTTTCAATTTGATGGCACTGAGGGCATTTTGTTTTAAGATCACTTCTGTGCGATATTGTTTATCGAATATGAAAAAAATAATCGAGGATTTCATCAAGGAATACAACAGCAGTTGTAAAAATAAACAATTTTGAAAATGGTCAAGGATATGCCACGGAAGTTTATGAAGTAAAACACCGAAGCTGTTTGTTGAAAACACTGGAGACAAACGCCAGAAATTTGAGCAACTGAGTTCGAGTTCGAAGTTTAAGAAGTTTCAAGACCTGCTCACCGGCAATGGAAGTAGATCAACTATGGGACTATATCGACAAGGTAGAAGGTTGAAACAACCAGTAGGTGGAGAATTATGTAGTATAAGGACCAGAGATCAGCAATGAATCGCTTTTTCGCTACTCATGAGTACTCATGCAATTTTGAGTATGAGTGAGTCAACAGTATTGAAATCCAACTACTCTGATTCATTCTTACTCACTAAAAACATTGATTTATAAATACAAGTTGCAATGAGTATGAGTACAACGTTGACATCAAACTCATAAGATTCGAAATATGTTTGATTCATACGCCTACTCATTCAGATTCATAAATTTAGAAAAATACTTATAATACTCATAAATGATTCGAGTTATTCGAATCATCCATCAAAATTTACAGTCTCAATTGTTGTTGCATTTACAAAGAAAGAAGAAAGACACATAAACAAAAAAGAAAAAGACAGCAAGCAGAGCAAACACACAACCTTCTTGTGAGTATTGTAGTGTTCGTACACGAATCATACTTATTTTGTGATTCGTGTATACGATTAGTCTTGGAGAGTCGAAATCAATAACATCATGTGTATTGTTAAGTATGAGTACCACGAGTATTTCAAACTTTGAATATGAGTAGTATGAGTATGACATTAAAATAAGTATGAATGCATATAAGTATCAGAAATTATAAGTATGATTCGCATCCACTCATCGTTTTGAATACTCATTGCTAACCTCTGATGAGGACCAGTTGCCCTTTGAGGAGATTGGGTTACCTTATTGAAAATGACTCTTCTCTTTAAAGATATGGCTGTCTAATCTTCTTAGGATTATCATTGTTGATGTTATTCCATTTTGGGCAAAGAGTAACGAATATCGTGACATGTTTGCATTTGTGGTCAATCCCTTTAATCTCTTTATCATGCCTTTTACTATACTTTGATCTTTTACTCGTAGATTTTTGAATGAACATGTGTAGTCTACGATGGCCAAGATCCTAATTGGCAGTAACGGTTACACTGTATTTAGGTTAGGTCAGGTTGGAGGACGTGTACTTGGCAATTAAGACAAGTACAGTACCCGGAGGTCGAATTGACCCATTGTACAACGTCCTAGTTTCTCACACCACTTATATTGGGTGTGTTAATTTTTATACATGAGCGGTGGGACCTACAGTTTGAAGTCGACTCCGAACGACAGATTTTTGAGAAACTTTTTCATGCCAATTTTATTTTATCCTTAGCATTTTTGCCAAAAATCTGCTGAGGAAGTCGCCGAAGAAATTTATTTGTATTTTGTTTTGATGTCTGGCATGGTGCTCGAACCCTGGCTTTACGTCTAATAAGCCAACACACTACCTACTAGACTGCGGCGACTTCAAAACTCACTGTGTTTACTAAAGTTTATTTAACGGCGTAGTGAAAATCACAGAAGAAATTTTAAAGATCCATAATGGCTATACTAATCAAATAAGAAAGTCACTGCAGTCTAATAGAGAGTGTGTTGGCCACGGATCAAACACCGTGTCAAACCGGAGATTTCTAACGAAACGAAATATGAAGAAATATGTCTTCGTCGACTTTCTCTCAGCAGTGTTTTCACAAAATCTCTGAGTAAAATAAAATTGCTAAAAAAGTTTCTCAAAAATCTATCGCTCGGAATCGATTTTAAACTTTAGCTCCCGCCACTCATGTATAAAACTAACACACACAACATAAGTGGTATAAGAAGGATTGTAAAAACCAATTATGTATGTATGCATAAGAAACGGTATTTATCGAAAGCTGTGCGATACCCAATAAAATTAAGGACCATTGCAAGGATTTTAGCTCATGTATGTACGGCATACTAAACTTAGTCCGCTAATATCGAGTTTTTGTTTTAATAATACATGCATTTTATATAATACATGCATTTTAATCAACATCTCAGTATAAAGCAAGCTTTAAGTCCCAAAACCTGAGTTTAGCTTTCAATTTGATCAAGGCTTTCTCATTTTCTGGTACCTTAAGGATTCTATTTGATTATTCATTCTTTTTTTATACAGAAAATGGCTTCGCTATCCAGTTTCATTTTTTTCCTGTTCCATTTTGTTTCGGATTTATGATTCACTCGATTTTTTTTCTTTCTCATTTTTTTTTTTTGCACTTTAAGGTCTGAAGTCTTAAGGTCCCAAAACATGGCTACATTATCTCAGCTTCATTTTTTTCTGTTCCATTTTGTATCGGATTTATGTTTCACTCGTTTTTTTTTCTGTCAAAGGCCCCTAATGGGAAGTAGCATACTCGCTCATAATTTCTTGGAGTGGATTTCTGGTGGATTTTATGGTTTTTTTTTTTATATTTGATTGAATGATTCGTATTGTATTTTAAAAATAATTCACGTATGAATAACGGAATTTAAATTAAATTGTTTTTCCAGTTCATTTGTATTTGTTTGTATTCGTATTTGTATTTGTTTTTCTTTATGTTTTTAATTTAATAAATAAAACCAAAATATATTCATCATCATTATATTTGCAGGTAAATTTGTAATTTGATTTACATTTGTTAACCTTTCTTTCCATAACTGGGTTACAGAATAACTTTTTTCCTATTTTTTTGAGAGAGAGAGAGAGAGAGAGAGAAACAAATTGTTTTTCTTTATGCAAAAAAATTCATGGTAAATTTATGGAAGTCAAAGATTTAAAAAACAAAACTTATTTAAATATTCCAGAAACATATAAAAAAAGTAAAAAAAAACTAGAATCTCTTTCAAGTTTCAAATAGTTTTTGTTGAATGCAGATTTTCATGTTGATTTTATTAAAAAAACGAAAACTTTTCTTGTGCATAATTTCGTTACAAGAGGTCATATTAGGGGAGAAGAAATTTCATTTCATTATTGCTTTCAAGGTATACATACATACGTGTAACATGAAATAAATTTAAAACAAAACACGGGGAGATAGACAAGAAAAGTTGGTTCTGCTTTAATACTTACAAATAACGAAGGCGTATGAGTTATATTTTTGTACTCCCATAATGAATTAAAATATTACTCATACGCTAACGGAAATGCTTGTATATTTCTACCATTTTAACAACTATTTCTGGATGGGATTTGAGGTTAATATCTAATGACATTGATTTAGATATGGACATACCAAGAGTTTTGTATTGTCGTTTCGTAAAACCAATGCCAGAAAATCCTAAACTTTGAACTTTAAAAATTTCTTAGTTAAGTGGCGATCCTTATTGAATATTTGATCTTTTGTACAGAGAAACTTTGCTTTTCTATTTACGTTCATTCATTTAGATTTGTTTTGCAAGACAAACTAGTGATGCATTTTTCTCGGACATCGCCACCTTAGTTTAAATGTTTGTGAATATATAAAACAGAAGGCGTCATAATAACCACTATCCTCCAAACTGAATCTTTCAAATGCTGTCTTATTCAAAATTATTTTTCAAAATTTTGTCAAAGTTAGGAACGTGGAAAGAGCACACACACAGCTGAGTCGTGTGCTTGAATCAATTTAACAGATTCTTATGGTAGATACATCATAAGTCGTTTATAAGCATATATAACATGCATACATACATAATTGGTCATTACAAACCTTGTTAGGTTTACAACCTAGCTTCTTACATCACTAACTTTGTGTGTGTTAATATTATACATGAGTGGCGAGGGGACCTATAGTTTAAAGTCGACTCCGAAACACAGATTTTTGAGAAACTTCTTTCATGGCAATTTTTATTTACTCTCAGAGTTTTTGCCAGAAATCTGGTGAGAGGAAGTCGCCGAAAAAATACTTTTTTGTATTTTTGTTTTGATGTCTGGCCTGGGGCTCGAACCTTGGCTTTACGTCTAATAAGCCATCACACTACCTACTAGACTACGGCGAATTAAAGTGTTGGACGGAACTTAATTTTATTTTGCAACCTGGAACCTTTGGGTATATTCCACTCGATCGTTAAATTTGCTACAGGCATACATGTTAAGGACTACTACTACCACTGTTCTGATCGCCAATTCTGACTTGATTTCTGCTTCCGTAGCTGGCTTGTTAGACAACTCCAACAAAACGAAATATGAAGGAAAACATTTCTTTGGCAACTTCCTGGCAGATTTCAGGGAAATACTCTGCGAGTAAATAAAATTGCCATGAAAAGTGTCTTAAAAAAAAAACGTCGTTCGAAGTCCATTTTAAACTCTAGGTCCCGACACTCATGTATAAAAGTAATACACACAACATAAATGGTGTAAGAAACTAGGTTGTTATCCAGTCTAAAGGGTTGTAATGACCAATTACGTATGTACACACAGTTACTAAAGTACGTACATACGGCTAACAAATTTCAGAAATTTTTTAACCAATCCGTTTTCGTTGAAAATCTTTATAGTTTGCTCGATTTTAATCGAAATTGAAATTGAACTGAATTGTGGCCCTGCACAGGCCCACAAAAGTATACATCCGATTAACAAATTTCACAAATTTCTGAACCAATGCAAAAGACCGTCTTAAAATCGAGGAAAGTTGTCAGACAATTATAAAGATTTTCAACGAAAACGGATTGGTTAAAAAATTTCTGAAATTTGTTAACCGTGTGTATACTTTTGTGGCTGAGTGTACATATTTACAGTCAAAGAAGAAATATTTTTTTCACTGGATTTTTTTTTTCAAATTGAAAAAAATGTCACGTAGAAATTATTGGGGAAAAATATATAAAAATTATAAATACACCACTGTATGTGCACTTTTTTCTTTGACTGTATATAAATACATAGGCTTGTAAGTCCAACAAACAGGATTATCTTCATTTGAACTGAATTCTTCTTGTAATGCAGCACAGTATAATCAAATTCTAAGGGTCTACATATGTATGTATGTATGTTGCTGCAAATAAAAACTTCTTATTTAAACTTTTAAAACAACAAACTCTCACCTCTCCTCTCTCCCCCCTTGTCAAATTAATATTTATGGCTTATAAAATGTCATTTAAAAAACCAAAAAACTTTCTTTATCTCTGGCTTTAATAACAAGTCATGTTAATAACAAGGCAATCTTATATGTATGTTGATGTAGACTACCTGCCGATAAGGATGTGACATCATCCTTTTCATTTTGGATTTATCTATTATTTTTCGTTTTGATTTGTATTGAATGCTACGCTCTCTCTCTCATGATTAATAATGACGTCTCATAAGATATTTCTGTTGAGTTGGGTTTCCAATTGTTGGCATCTCTTGATTTCTTGTCACATTTTCTTTATAAGAAAAAGGGGGAAGATGGAAAAGGAGATGAAGAAGAAAAACTTGCAAAAAAAATTTTCTCAATTTGGCAAAAATCCTTTCTATTTTTTGTTGTTTTTGCTTTCTCAACTATTGACAGATGCCTTATATACTGGCACACTGGCTGACCATCACAACAAAAGCAATTTTCTTATCATTGTTACCAGCATCTTTGTGTTGTTCTAGTTGTTGTTGTTGTTGCTGTTGCTTTTGTTGTCCTTGTCATTGTTTATATAACAAGAACGTAAACAGTGATAATAATAATGACAACAACAATAACGTCAGTGAAACTTAAATGTATGAAAGACTTGAAGAAAAATATGACAAATTAGTCAAGAGAGTTAAACAGTATTCCGGTAAAACTATAGGGACTCGATAATAAAATGAATAAACATAGTCCAACTCTCATTACTTCTTCTGCCTCTCAGACTGTATATATTGTGAAAGCAGATAACTTCGTTAACCTATAAAAAGGGACTCTAATCTTTGCATGGCCACAGTCTTCTTCTTAAAAACTTTCCTTCCATTTTTAATTGTGTGTGTGTGCGGCGTCTGTATCTTTTTCAAAAGACAAACACTGTTTAATGTACACCCCAAAAGCTGATGCTGTGGTGTCAGTGTAAATGACACATACTTAGACTGGTCGACCGATGGACAAAACATCTTTTCAATACCAATTGTTTTATTCCTTTTTGCCATACCAAGTGAATGTAAGACTTTGACAAGTCATAGATTAGAGAGGTTTATTCTCTTAAAATACCAAGGAAAACAAAAAATATTTCTTTTTATTACAGGGTGGTGTCTACACAAATCAAGACAAGTTTATTGTAGTCACCAATAAAGCAAATATAACAAGAAAATGTAGGGAGAAAGATCTTCGGACTTTATATCCCACAATTAGAATGTTGCCATTGCTGATAAATATGCCATGTTTTTTTTTTCAATAACTTGTTGACATTTCATAGAGAATTTCTTCTCTCTCATATGGCGACTCATTCCTTTTGGAAAAAATATGCAATATATTCCTCTTAACACACAATATTTCACCGACAAAATTATATGTCATTCAGTTGATGCCAGTTACGAACCATATACATACATACAGACCTAATTGGTCACTATAACTCTTTAATCTAGGTAACCTAGCCTATCTTCTCACACCACTTATGTTGTGTGCGTTAATATTTAGGCATGAGTGGCGGGACCTACAGTTTAAAGACGACTTCAAACGACAGATTTTTTTGACAAACTTTTTGTGGCATTTTTTATTTACTCTCAGAGTTTATGCCAGAAATCTGGTGATAGGCAAGCGCTGAAAAAACATTTTCATATTTAGTTTTGTTGTAATAATGTCTAATAAGTCCTATGCCTCCTCTATGTTTTACAGTAAGGTTTTTCGATTTAAGCCTTTGTGTTGGTTCACACCACACTCTTTTCCGATTTTTGCAATTTTTTAGTTCATATTTTGACTCGTCTGTCCAAATAATTTTATTCCAAAATGATTCAGGCATATTTATGTAAATATTTATGGTGGAGGGGTGTTTTCCTCTTAAGGTGTTGGTAGACTCGTTAACATTGATTCCTATGTAAAGATTTAGGAAGAACATCTTTACAGCAGTGCGGAGAAAATGGGCTTAGGGGAGTTTATCTTTCAACAAGACAACGACCCCAAGCACTCGAGTAAGGCCGCTAAAAAATATTTTAAGGAAAATAATGTTGAAAAATTAGAATGGCCTGCTCAAAGCCCAGATTAAAACCCCATAGAGCATCTTTGGGCTATCTTAGATGACAAAATCCCGATGGAGTCCAGAACAAATATTCAAACATTTTGGGAAAAAATGTAAGAGGGCAATTCCTACAAGTACTCTGAAGAACCTTGCGCTAAGTATGCCAAAAAGACTAAGAGTCATAATTAACAAAGGGGGAGCAACTTCGTACTAAATTTTGATGTTATTTAACTATTTATTATAACATTTTCTAGTGAAGTGTTACTTTATTTTGTCACTTGAAATTCCTTATGTGCCATATAGTTTCTATTATAAATAGAAAATATAAAGAAAGAATTCAATGTTAAGTTCCCTATTAGATAAAATATTAACCGAATAAAAAATGAAATTATAATTTATAAACATTTAAAAACAATAAACATATGCTTTGATCAAAAAACAAAAAATATTTCAAACCGCACTTTATTTTGTCCGACAGTGTAAATCAATGTCATTAAACATTAACCTCAACGGCGTTTTTTAATAACCCCATCAGAAATAGTTGTTGAAATATAGAAGAATTTCCGTTAGCGTATGAGTAATATTAATTCATTATGGAAGTACAAAAATATAACTCATACGCCTTCGTTATTTGTAAGCGTTAAAGCAGAACCCGTCTATCTCCCGTGTTTTGTTTTAAATTTATTTCATGTTACACGTATGTATGTATGTATACCTTGAAAGCAATAATGAAATGAAATTTTTACTCCCCTAATATGACCTCTTGTAACGAAATTATGCACAAGAAAAGTTTTCGTTTTTTTTTTTAATAAAATCAACATGAAAATCTGCATTCAACAAAAACTATTTGAAACTTGAAAGAGATTATATTTTTTTACTTATTTTTTTATATGTTTCTGAAATATTTAAATAAGTTTTGTTTTTTAAATCTTTGACTTCCATAAATTTACCATGAATTTTTTGCACAAAGAAAAACAATTTGTTTCTCTCTCTCTCTCGCCACTCATGTATAATATTAACACACACAACAGAAGTGGTGTGAGAAACTAGGTCGTAATCCTGACTGAAGGGTTGTAATGACCAATTACGTATGTATGTACACTTGTGGACACACAATTAAGTCACCTATGCAAAATTTTTCATTTTTATAAAAATTAAAAAATTTAAGAAAAGTGGAAACAAAAACAACTTATATTTATTAATTTCATATGCTTAATAATTAATTAACAACAAAAACTTATATAGTTTTTCATTGTAAACAATGTTTTGGTACTTAGTTCATATCAGACTTAAAATTTAAGTGGACACATAATTAAGTCATTTGAAACAAAATATTGAAAATTCAATTTAATTGCTTTATTTTTCACCCAAACTATTTGGAGCCTTTAATATTTTGTGGGGAACCCTTTTTGGCGTATTATTTCAGTACATCTTTGTGGCATTGGTTTGATTAAGTTGCGTCACTGCTCAGGACTAATGTTATCCCATTCTGCCTGGAAAAGCTGCCAAAGTGCTTTTTGATGCTGGGTTTTTTGGCTGCCACTGCTCGTTTTACGATCCCCCAAATATTTTCAATAGGGTTCAGATCGGGACTTTGAGTTGGCCAATCAAGAACGCTTATTTTTTCCTCTGCAAACCAAGAGGAAACCGTGTTTAAAACACTTAAAGCATCTGTTTTAAATCCAAATTATTTTGTTTAATTTTACTTCTAAACATTGCTTTTATAAGTGCCACAATGAGTAGAGAAAATATGTATCAAAAGCATGTGTTGTAAGGCAGGCAGGACTGGGCAAAGCAGGGCTGGGGAGAGCAGGGCTGGGCAGAGCACGGCAATTTAAAAAGTTACCAATTGCTTGTCTTTCAATGAGACACAAAAATAGGTCTCTCAACGATGAAAATACCAACCAGGATGTAATTTTTTTTTATGTAACGAACAAAAAAATTGTTTTTCAAGTATAAAAATAGAAAACTATTGCACTTAAAGGGTGCACCATTTAAGGTGTAACTTGTTTAGAAAAAAAAAATAAATAAAATTTCTCTCTTAACGTAAATAAAATTTGTTTGGTAAAAACATAGTAATTCAAATGTTCAATTCAACACCTCTGGTTGGGTTACCCTGTTGCTATATTTCTTATGGTGTAAAAAATATGTTTAACAACAATCCCTATTAAATAGTTTTTTTCACTTCGACTTGTTCTCTCCACAAAAGAGAAAGCCAGAAATGTAAGGAAAAACCAAACGAAAGCAAAAAAAAAACTATTAAGAGGGGGGGCCCCCAAGAGAATTACAAGAAAAAAAGAAGAAAATAACAAACACACACACGGAGAGAGACACATTTAGTGTACATGTTAATTTCCAGTTGAAAACCACATAATTTCCCTTGTGTAAATAAGACAGGCAACACACACACACACATACAGAGAGAAAGGGAGAGAAAAGAAGAATTAAATAGAGTGTGTGTGCTGTGCTGTGAATGCATGTTAGCTAGCATCATGAGAGTGTATAAATTGTGCATTATCTCAGCTATTTCCTGTCTCAAAACACAGTGGATGTCAAACACGATTATTTTTTAAACATCAAATATTTAAAACTCTACGTTTTTAAATGCAATAAAAACATATCAATTCGAAATAAATAAATAAATTTATTAAAATTATTTTTTTGATTATTTTCTAAAAAAAAAACAGAAATTTTTTATTTTTTGCCAACATACGCTTCAATAGTACGCTGAACATAATTAGATAGACCAGTACTCGCCGTAATCTAGTTGGTATTATGTAGGTATTAAATCCCTGGCCAGACAGACATCTCTAGCAAAACGATATATGTACATACCAGAGGTCAGCAATGAGTATTCAAAACGATGAGTAGATTCGAATCATACTTATAATTTCTGATACTTATATGTACGCATTTATACTTATTTTAATGTCATACTCATACTACTCATACTCAAAGTTCAAAGTTAACAATACTCATGATGTTATTGATTTCGGCTCTCCATGACTCATACACGATTCACAAAATAAGTATGATTCGCGTACGAACACTACAATACTCACATGAAAGTTGTGCGTTTGCTCTCCTTGCTGTCTTTGTCTTTCTTCTTTCTGGGTAAATTCAACAACAACTAAGACTGTAAAATTTGATAAATGATTCGAATCACTCGAATCATTTATGAGTACATATTATAAGTATTTTTCTAAATTTATGAATCTAAATGAGTAGGCGTATGAAACAAACATATTTCCAATGTTATGCGTTTGATGTCAACGTTGTACTCATACTCATTGCAACCTGTATTTATAAATCAATGTTGTAGTGAGTACGTATTAATCAGAGTAGTTGAATTTCAATACTGTTAACTCGCTCATACTCAAAATTTCATAAGTACTTATGAGTAGCGAAAAAGCGATTCATTGCTAATCTCTGGTACATACATATGAAGGCAAAATTCTGACAAAAAAATAAATAAATAAATAAATGAAATATCTGGCGTTCGAAATTTATTTTAGAGGGTAGATCCCGCCACTTGTATAAAATTACCACACACAACATAAGTGCTGTGAGATGCTAGGACGTAATCCTGACCGAAGGGTTGTAATGACCAATTATGTTGTGTATGTGGTGTGCATCATTTGGTTACCACAGCGGCGCTAGGAGTGATCGAACACGACGATGCAGATGATCTAATGAAAAAGTCTAGAGAATTATGAGGGTACTAATAATGCACTTATAACAGTGGGCTTAAATATTGCATAGTGTGCTGTGGAAGAATTCAGCCACGTTTTAGTAAATGCAGTGCATATGGATTTTATTAAAAAGACTATTGCTTGTTAACCGATACTTTGACTGGGTACTGTAAACTCCGAGTAGCATTCTTAAATTTGTTGGGGCAGTAGGTTTTGGAGGTTTCAGCTGCAGTCTAGTAGGTAGTGTGTTGACTTATGAGACGTGAGGCCACGGCGGTTCAAACCCCAGGTCAGACGAAACGAAATTCGAAAAATTATTTCTTCGGCGACTTCCTCTCAACAGATTACTGGCAATAGCTCTGAGAATAAATAAAATTTCCTTGAAAAGCTTCTTCAGAGAGTGTCGTTTGGAGTTATTTTTAAACTGTAGGTCTTGCCATTTCTGTATAAAATAACACACACAATGTAAGTTATATGAGAAGCTAGGTCGTAATCCTAACTAGGGGGTTGTAATGACCAATTATGTATGTACTGTATGTAACAGGTTTGGAGGAGACCTAAATAGGGATACCCTATAACGTATGAGGGGAGTAGAATAGCATGTATGATCGCTGTGCGAAGGTGCCTTTTCACTACAATAATAACAATAAAAAGTGATTGCTCTACTGTAGTAGCTTCTAAAATAGTAGGGTTGCCATCTGTGTGTAAATAAAACTCTTTTTGGAAATATAACGGAATTGATGTACTTGATTTCATGAGGTGGTATTGCCTGTGATTCCTATACAGTTAGCCGTCGATGTTATCTTTATCAGGAGATCATTATTGGTAACTGAAATCGTATTCAAAATATCGGCAAATGAACCATTTGAGGTAAATAAAAAAATAGAAAAAATTGTCCCATATTTTTCCAACAGGAGGACGTTTGTTTGTCCATCAATAATGAAAAACAGGCAACTCACATAGAAGTGACTTTACTGAAGCGTTTGATAAGATTTCTATTTATTGTCGTTTATGACAAGTAGTTCTGTTGATTTTTTTTGATTTGTCTCATAGAAAAGCTTATGGTAATTCACATTCTTATCCTTTTTTCTTTTCTTTCTTTTCAGGATGTTCTAACCTATGAAGCCTAACCGAATTCTATAGCATCTAAGGTAAGTAAAAGTTATAAAATAAAACCTTGTTTATTTAATCCAAATAGGATTAGTTCAACTATACAAAAAAGCCTTCAATTTCAGGCAAAATGTAAAAGGAACTCTACTTAGTATATCTTATAACGCTTGTATGGGGGTCCATTTGTAAATTTTGCTCATTAAAGACGAGTTAAATTGTAAAAATAAGCAAATTTTTGTCCTTTCTTCAATTATTTCAAAATAAAATAATTCATTTCGTAAGACCCCACCATTTAAGGGTAAACTTGTCATCGTTATATTTTTCAAACACTTTGAGAACCTACTCAATAGGCCTTTAAAAAATGCAAGAAAGAAAAAGAAATTTTCCAAAGCATTGAAGGAAATAAAAAAATACAAATATTCGTGTCCCTTCCATATGCCAAGGAATAAGCGACTGACTGTTGGTTGCAAAGTGTTACTTATTATCCCTGCCGTTATTTACTCCGTTAGTTACATATTTCATAACCTCAATCGCCGCAATCACAAGTGGTGTTGATGCAGCAGAGGATATAAACCACAGGAAAGAAAAAATAAATTGTCTACAGACTATACATCCCATCCCTGTACACTTTGCACATACACTTTTGGTCCGGAGACCTGGTATCAGCTGAAAAGCATACGGACAATGTATGAGTATTTTTGAATCTTAAAAAAAGAAAAAAAAATGAAATGAGAAAAAAGTGTTGCCTATACAAAGGCTGGCTGCTTGATGCTTGTGTTACATAACAAAACCACAAAGCAAGTGCATCTTCTTCTTCCATTATTTCTTTCTTGTTTTTCTTGTATTTTCCTTATTTGGTTACATGACGACTTATTTTTCATGTAGTATTTCAATGTGTTTTTCCTGCTGTCAGCGAGTGAAAAGTGAAGGGAAGGCAAGGGAAGGCAGCTCATAAACAATTCTACACGCTTTCAATTTGTTACATACAAGCAGCAGCAGCAGTCGTTTGTTTTTTTTTTTTTGAAAAATATTGAAAAAAGTTTTTTCATTAAATTTATTTACTTAAAATCAAACCAAAAACAACACACACACATACATACACAAAAGGAAGTTTCATTGTTTTTGGTTATCGAGGCAGTCTCGCAAAACAAAAGAGAAAAACTCTGTATTGCAAGCAAGGCTTTAAAAAAAAAAAAAGTGATGACCAAGGGAGCGGGTTTGAGGTTAGAAAAATAGAAACAACTTTCCAAAGTAGGAAATGGAATTTTTATTATTTTTTAATTTATATATTTTTTGTGTTATTGTTGTTATTGTTTATGTTTATGTTACAATTTCCTTTTGGTTCTATAAACAAATTGAATGAAAATAAAAAAAAAGAATTTTAGGTCATATGAAATGTGGCGATGCTATGGTTAAAGTATTCGCATAAAAACACGATCAATTATAACTCTAAGCTAGGAAAAGGCGTAGAAAGACATTTTAATTCCCTACAGTTTTAGACCGAATAAGCATATGAGCTCTATAAGCCCCCCAGGAAGATAAGATCAACAACAAACATCACATGAGACTGAGGCAGACTTAATAGAGATTGAAATTTAAATTTTAAATTTAGCGCAACATTTCGCCGCCACTATGCTGGGTACAATAACTCAATACACTTTCACAGAGTTCGTTGTATCTAAACAAAGACGAATGGCAACCCTATCATTCTAGAACCTAAAACAAAGGACAAACAAACCGTCGTTGAAGTCGGCGTAGTCTACTAGGTAGTGTGTTGGCTTATTAGACGTATAGCCAGGGTTCGAGCAACAGGCCAGACATCAAGGCAAAATACAAAAAGTATTTCTTCGGCGACTTCCTCTCAGCAGATTTCTGGCAATAACTCTGAGAGTAAATAAAATTTCCATGAAAAAGTTTCTCAAAAATCTGTCGTTCGCAGTCGACTTTAAACTGTAGGTCCCGCCACTCATGTATAAAATTAACACACACAACATAAGTAGTGTGAGAAACTAGGACGTTGCACAATGGGTCAATTCGACCTCCGGGCACTCTACTTGTTTTGATTGACAAGTACACGTCCTCTAACCTAACCTAACCTAACCGTCTCTATTGAGAACTTGTTGTATTTAAAAAGACAGACGGGCTATTCAAATAAACTTCCTGTTTGTTTGTCATCTGAATTAAAGCAATAAATACTTCTAAAGAGGTCCAGCTCTGTGTCATTTTTAAAGACGTTCATTACGTACAGATCTTCATGGCAATTTGATACTCTAGAAACTGCACAATAAGGCTTGAGGAAAGACATTCTTTTCCCAAGATGCTAGAGATAAGATTCGAACTCTAAAACTCCGTCTAATGAGTTAACCCTTTCCACTCGATTAATTTTCAACCTCGTTAACTGTCAACTTGTATTTAATTTTAGCTAAATGAATGTTGGTCTTTACAATATCTGCAATAAGTTCATCAGTGAAAAATCTTTTGGCTCAAACTCTTTGTCTTGAAATTGTAGCCCAACATTCTTGGCTCCAACACTAAATGTAATTTCTGTTGGCAGCTCATCCTCTTCTTTACTCACTTCTGATTCTGATATAGTGTCATTATACCTATCAGGCTCTGGTCCAGTATCACTTTCAGTATCAGATGAATATTGTACCGTTTGAACTCGTAAATTCAAATTCACTGTCATTATTCTGACTGTTTTCAAAATCCATTTTGAGCAAGAAATTAGGGTATGTACATGTGTGCTGAATTAGACAAAGAGAACAAATTCCGTGCACGATTAACACTCGTCTGAAAAAACTCGACAAATTATTACAGTGTAAGATCTCGAATGCCGCAATGTGTGTTTTACAGTTATTTAGTTTTATCGTCTACAAACTAATATGCGAGTTGTAGAGTAAATTAGTGTTGTCACCTCCAGTGTGACATACGAGTGCAAAGGGTTATCAGATTACCTTCTCTTGAAGGGAGTGGTCCCACTTACATCTGCGTTTAGACACCAAAATCAAACATTTCCTAAAGAAAACCATGCAGAATCCGTAATAAATCTTGCTATTACAGCAATCTTCATATATAAGAACCTGATCAAGGATGTGAGAGAAATCTCCATTTTTTTTGGACAAGAGCAGACCTACATTTGCTGCAAAAGTCATTTGCTGGAATTGCCTTTCAGTGCACATTGAATTGTGATGAATGCCCATGCAAGTCAGGGAGTCAGTCTTCTTTGTGTGCATTTGTGCTCAGCAGAAGCTAGCAATATTGCGCGTACCCTCTGGCTGTCAACGAGAATTAGTCTTCCTGTTAAAAGAGTTAAAATTGCCGTAGTTTGGTAGGTAGTGTGTTGGCTTATTAAACACGAGGCCACGGTTCAAATCTCAGGACAGACATCTCAAACAAAACGAAGTATGGAAAAATATTTCTTTGGCGTCTACGTCTCAGTAGATTTCTGGCAAAAAACTCTGAGTAAATAAAATTGCCATGCAAAAGTTTTTCTTAAATGTGTCGTTCGAAGTCGACTTAAAACTGTAGGTTCAGCCACTAATGTGTGAAATTAACACACAAACGACAGAAGTGGTGTGAGAAATTCGGTTGTAATTCTGGCTGGAGGAAAAAGTAGATAATATCCTAGTCAATTGAGGTAATTGGAATACCTATGCCATGTAACATATCGGAGATAGCAAACTCCGTATTGGTCCTTGACAGTTCGACAGCAATTCAATTTCCAACGATATTCCTATGTCCTGGAACCCATACAAAAGTTACCTTTAAGGGATCCGAACTTTCCCTAAGAAATTCTCAGCCTTCGTAAACAATCACGGACATGAAACTACATTCGTTAGGGCCTTGATTGCAGATTTTAAGAGCAGACTATACCACCAATTAAGCATTGTGCCGCTTTCAAAACAGCTATGATTTCTTTTTGGAAAACAGTTTAATATCAGAACTCTTAAACAGCTCATCGTTATCGATTATATATGAGAATACTTATCGAATAAAAATGATGATCAAAGGTGATTAAAACTCTCCACAAACGTAGCCACTGTTAAGGCCTAAATTGGAATGGGTTGCACAGTTGTAATCGAATAAATTCCTTGAATTCCAACAAGTTAACTCTAAAAAGTGAAAGCAGTAGAGAGCAAAATATTGAATTCAATTTCATTTGCGTATCCAAGACTCATTATTGAGCATGACAATCAGAATCGTCTGTCAAGTGATAACATTATGTTGAAACTACACACAGTTACAAAAGTATGCATACGGTTAACAAATTTCAGAAATTTTTTAACCAATCCGTTTTGGTTGAAAATCTTTGTAATTGTCTGACAACTTTCCTCGATTTTAAGACGGTGTTTTGCATTGGTTGAACTGAATTGTGGCCCTGCACAGGCCCACAAAAGTATACATTTGATTAACAAATTTCACAAATTTATGAACCAATGCAAAAGACCGTCTTAAAATCGAGGAAAGATGTCAGACAATTATAAAGATTTTCAACGAAAACGGATTGGTTAAAAAATTTCTGAAATTTGTTAACCGTATGTATACTTTTGTGGCTGAGTGTACGTGTCAAAAAAGTCCAATTCATCCATTGACTGTATCGATGCGATTTACGGCTCAAAAATCTTACCAAGTGGAGCATATTTCAGAGTGTATATGCAGTTCCTGGAAAAGCTCTGTCTGATCTTCACGAAATTCTGTTTCTTGATGCATCAATTTAAACAAAAAAAAGCATCGCTGCTGAAGATAATTTTTCTATAGAAACCTGTTTCTCGGGCAGAACAAATTTTGACGGCAGAAGTCAACGATTGTTAGGGAAATGCATGGTGACATGGTAATGTCATTCGTCACGATTTTATTTTTATACTGGAAAACCTATCATTTCTCTAAAAGCAATACCCCACAGTTTCATGAACTTTTTATTTATTTTCTTTTTATAGAAGAAAAAAGAAAACAAAACATAAACAAACAACATAACATAAAAGAAACAAAACTTTAACTATAAATTAAGTACTCTTGGGCATTAAAAAGTACTGTGTAAAGGAGAATACGAAACAAAAAACTGCTACTTTAGCAATACTAAACAATTAAAAAAAGAAGAAAAAACTTGTTTATTGTGTTATTGCATGTAAATAAACCTTTTGCGTGTGTGTGGCACATTCTTTTTACTTTTTAAACTAAATTTAACGATCTAACCACCGTACATAGCTAACCAGTGAAACCACAGGTCTTCTCTTACTCTCTGTCTCTCGTTTTCTGTGCCATACCTTCTCTTGATCTCATTGAACAGGACATGTATGATGATCTCCAATACAAAATATACGAATACTTTATGGTATGCATTTCAAAACAAATTCATACACAAGCACAAGTGAATACATGGGAATTTTTAATGGATGAATGTATGTATGTGTGTGTTATGTGTGCATGTGCATTTCTGTTTAAACCATGTTTTGTAGCGTATTTCCTAATTTATATGTTTATCTATACTTTAAAGCTCTTGTATGTATGAGTATATATGAGTGAGCATGTGAATTTGTTTATGTTTTATGGGAGAGAAGAGGGAGGTAGGAGAGTGTGTAAAAGAGAATTTGTTTTCCTTTGGGTATACAAACGCAGTTTTGTGGTGCATTTGTTCATGATGCATGTATTGTTGTTGTTGCTGCTACTGTAGTTGCTATTGTTATTAATGTTTGTTTGATTTTATATCTTGTTGTTGTTGTTATTCTGTGATACTACAAATTGGTTGAAAGTACACATACACACTTGCATGGAATTGTGTTTCAAATTTATATACAACGAATGTATGCCGGTATTCAAATAGTAGAGAATTTATATGCACATGCATGCAGCAGCATTGGAATAAAGAGTGTGATGGTGGTTTACGAGTATATTCAACGTTTAAAGACAAATGCGGCAACAACAATAATAATAACAACAGCAGCAGTTAAAGCGAAAAGTGGAACATTTCAAAAATATATTTCTATGTGTGCTCCACACATGGCTATCAATTGGCATACAGTTGGCGTTTTATCGCTTTCGTTTTAATTTTATTAAAAAAAAACCTTAAAAGAAGTTAAGTTAGGTTAGGTTATAAGTTGAAAAGTCTATTTAGAGGTTAGGTTGAACTCACCGTTGTCTAGTAGGTAGTGTGTTTGCTTATTAGACGTAAAACCAGGGTTCGAACCCCAGGCCAGACAGCAAGACAAAATACAAAAAGTATTTCTTCGGCGACTTTCTCTCAACAGATTTCTGGCAAAAACTCTCAGAGTAAATAAAAATGCCATGAAAAAGTTTCTCAAAAATCTGTCGTTCGGAGTCGACTTTAAACTGTAGACCCCACCACTAATGTCTAAAAATTAACACACACAACATAAGTGGTGTGAGAAACTAGGACGTTGTACAATGGGTCAAATCGACCACCGGGTACTGTACTTGTCTTCATTGACAAGTACACGTCCTCTAACCTTACCTAGAGGTTAGGTTATAGAGGTTAGGCTCATTGTGCTATCACAAGTCAATATTCATCGCGGGAATAAAACAGTCTTAATAGATAACCATCCCATACTCCAAAACAATTGGTGCTACAACAGGAAATCAGAGGTCAAGAACCTTCGTTCATAGATGGAGCCCATACGAAAAGATCTGGGGCGTTGATACATAAGCCAACAATGATCTCCTTCTCCTTAAATTCACAACTCCTTCAGTGCTTTCAGACATATATACACACATGCATAATTGGTCATTGCAAGCCTTTGAGTTGAATTCTAGGATTCAGAGAATGGCTGAAGTTATGCAAGAACTCCAAAGGTTGGAGGAACAGAGGCAAAATTTAACTTAGTGTGACAAAGCTTTAAAGCTAACCAACTCTCCGCGGTACTACCGTAAGGTATTACTTCGCGGAGGGAGAGTGGTTGAAGCATGTAGGGTGGGTTTTAGTACGTAGGCACAGTGATCGTGTGAGTGATTCGTGCACTCTTTTGTTGGAACAAAAGTGTCTTTCAAAGATTCCCACCTCCGGCCTAAGACAAAAAAAAATGACAATCCTTTAGTCAGGTTTACGACCTGGTTTCTCACTCCACTTATGTTTTGTGCATTAATTTTTATGCATGAGTGGCGGGACATACAGTTTAAAGTTGATTCCGAAAATCAGAACTTCATGGCAATTTTGTACTTACTTTTAAATTTTTTGTCAGAAATCTGGTGAGAGGAAGTCGACGAAGTAATATTTTCCTTCATATTTCGTTTAGTTGGCGATGTCTGGCTTGGGGATTGAAGCGTGGCCTCACGTCAAATAAAACTACTAGACTACGGCAATTTACTAGTACTATTAGTCCACAATGCCAATAGTATTTCGATACTGTCCACCAGATATAACACAGAAAAGCAACATAGACTATAACCCGATCCGAAAGGGCTGATTTAAGCCCGAAATTTTTTGTAAACGGACTTCTTGGAAGGTTTCTTTACAACACGTATTACATTTTCCTTCCAGGAGAGTTTAAGGTCCAAATAATCCCCATGGAAAGAGACTAGAAAAGCAAAGTTTGCATATTTAGAAACCTATTTACAAGGGTGGCAAAATTTCAATTATTTCTTAACACATAATCTCTGTCTACTCACTGTTCTCAGCGATAAAAATGAGTCTGATTTGAAAGTCATTGAATTTCGTTATTGCATGATGGACTTTCTTTCTGTAATTTCATTATTTCAACGTTGCAATATGTAAACATAGTATTCGCCTTGGGTTGTCATCATTGAACATTAGTTCTCGCAGGTACTCTCGTGCCTGCGGATGGAATTACAATTCACTGTGTTCACTCAGTGAGCTTTTGTTTCGATTGTGCAAATAGCGAAGAATTACAGTTTAATGATGCTGGCCGTTTAGAAACCACACCAAACAACAGTGCATCTTTCACTGTGCAGTGACAGCTCTGGGTGTTATTCACACCATTTTCGGCAATTCGTTTTACTGATGTAACCATTGAGCTTCATTGGTGAAGGTAATCTTTCAATGAAAACATATTCGTCAGACAACATTAATTATTATAATAAATTCCACATGATTTGAGAGGTCTCAACGTTTGTCAGGCTGTGTAAAGGCAAACCGTATTAAAATCGCAAAAGGGGGGGGGGGGGGAACATCTCAGTGAAGAGTAAATATGTGGAGTTAAAAATATTAAAAATTTATTTCCTTGGCTATTACGGCTATTATAACAATTTTGAATTCAAATATTTTATTTCATTATTTAATTTGTGGCAAAAAAAATTGTTTACTTTCTTTCATAGCCCACTGTATGGACACAAAAAGAGTGCACAACAACCAAGCCTTATACCCCAATGGCGTATAAAAACGAAAAAGGAGAACGGAGAACATTTTTCTAAAAATAACATTTAAAAATAGACACTGAAATACATGTGTGATGGATTAAATTTAATTCTCCTGAGGTTTTTGGCCAAAAACAACAGAGTTGCCATTCTTTTTTTTATACAAATAAAAAAAGCATTGAGGAGAAAAACAAAATATGAAGGCAAACACAGGATATTGTTTTCAATTTAAGTTTTCGTGTGTAATTCTCTAGGTGTACCATACACTCTTATTCACTCATATTTACAGACGTATGTACATACCTATACATATGTATAATAAATTGAACACACACACACACAAACACACATTTGTTATTGCAATTACTCATGTGCATGTGTTTCACATTTCCTAGACTCTGCATTTCTCTTGTATTTACTTTTGTTTTTATAAAAAGGGTTATCCATTTATAGGTTGCACAATTGCAGTTAAATAAAACACACATAAGGGCTGCAGGATATCATTAAAATGCTGGGTCCTGGCCATTATATTTGACGTCATTAAAATGCTTGCATCTGGATGGGGGGTAATGCAGGCGATTATTTTGTGGTCAGGTTAGGTTAGATTGGAGGACGTGTACTTGTCAATGAATACAAGTACAGTACCCGAAGGTCGAATTGACCCATTGTACAACTTTCTAGTTTCTCACACCACTTATGTTGTGTGTGTTAATTTTATACATGAGTGGTGGGCCCTACAGTTTAAAGTCGACTCCGAATGACAGATTTTTTGAGAAACTTTTTCATGGCAATTTTATTTACTCTCAGAGTTTTTATTTTGCCAGAAATCTGCTGAGAGGAAGTCGCCGATGAAATACTTTTTGTATATTGTCTTGATGCCTTGCCTGGGGCTTGAACCCTGGCTTTACGTCTAATAAGCCAACACACTACCTACTAGACTACGGCGACTTCTTCTTTTGTGGTAGTTTTTTTAAATTTTTTCTTAGATTTCGGGCGGTATTTCGGCAATACCCGAACGCATAACTGTTTTCAAATGCTGCAACGTTAGGGGATAACTCCCATAGACCTAAAAATGTCTAATGACCCATGAAAATATCTAACAGTGTCAAGTAGCATGATCTTTTGGTGGCCAATTGCTTGAGGATTTAATTGATCATAACAATCCTTTAGTCAGGTTTAAAACCTAGCTTCTCACACTACCCAAGTTGGGTGTGTTAATTTTATTCATAAGTGCCAGGACCTACAGTCTAAACTCGACACCGAACGACACATTTTAGGGAAACTTTTAATGGCAATTTAATTACTCGCAGAGTTTTTGATAAAACACTGCTGAGAGGAGCAGTTGCCGAAGAAATATTTTTTTAATATTCCGATGTCTGAGCTGGGGTTTGAACCACGGACTCGCAGTTAATATGTAAACCAACACACTACCTACTAGGCTATGGCTACTTTGTGGCCAATTATTGTTGTGAAGTATTTTGAAACTTATCATGTAGTGAACTTAAAAACAGTCGCAGTTCTGTGAGTCGTGGCATTGTCTTGTTGAAACCACATATCCTCTGAGTTCTAAAGGCTTTTCTAGGGCCATTTTTGAAAATAAATGGCTAATGAGCGTATTGTGTTAACGACTGAAGCCACTCATCAAAACCCTGAATGGATCTTATCAATGCGGCTTCAAACCTGGCAAATCCACCATCGACCAGATCTTTACACTACGTCAAATCCTAGAGAAAACCCACGAAAAAAAGTCGCCACACACCATCCTTTTGTCGGCAGCCTTCGATAACCCCATAAGGGATCGTGGTTTTGCCGCAATGTCTGAGCTCGGTATACCTGCGAAGCTAATGGGGCTATGTAGAATGACGCTGGCTCGGCTATGTCGTTCGAATGGAGGATGATCCTCGGGCTAGACGAGAGAGGACGATCTTTTTTGTGTTGGAAGGACCAAATTGAGGAAGCCCTGCCATCGATTGGTGTGACCAACTGGCGTAGGCGCGCAAGAAGCAGAGACGCCTAGAAGGATGTGTAAAGACAGGCCGAAATGCGTTAATCGGGACATAAATGGCTAATTAAGCAAGCAAGTAAGTGGCTCAGTGACGTCTTCAGATTATAATGCTCACCAAACAGTAAATTTCTCCTGATACAAAAACTTTTCCACATTCCCTTATGACTTCCCCCAGTCCCAACCGTAACCACCAAGCCTTATCACTGCAGAATATTTTGTTTTAAAATCAGCCTTGGAAGCCTACCCGAGCTTTGGCACCCTATCAGCAATAGACGCATCCACGGTGCTGTGAATTGTTAGCTGAGTTTAATTGGCACATGGATTGGACTTTACATGGATGGAGATACCCGTCCAAAATGCCATAATGTGTAGTAATCAAGTAGAATTTATGGATTCGGATTATAGGCGACAATTTGTCTAATAAACGCACTATTTGTGGCAATGTGTACGCTGCGACAATGCTCAGAACTGACCTCATTTATAACTCTTTCAATCTCTTTAAATTTCTTTATAATCTTGGCAATTCCTAACACAATAGAGGGCCCTGGAAGACTGCTATTCTACTAGTCGAATATGGCGGCCATAATCACGACATAATGCTCGAAAAGTGGCAATATTTGAACGACGTCTTCTGAGATTTTCAAGTGCTTTTAGGCATTCTTCGATCCATATTTGAAAACAACGAGCCTTCCACAGAATAAATAACATATCAGAAGGAAGATATTTAACAATTAACAGCCTTGCCTGACCCGTTGCATTTGAAACCACTAAAGGGATAATGCTGTGTGTGAGTGTAGGTGTGTTCTCGTGTCTATTTGTTGTTATTACGTGTGTATCATCTCTTTTCTCTCTTTGAATGGTGGCCGAGTTTTCTAGGCATACATGGCAACGTATTTGTTGCATTGCACATTCTATTGTTGTGTCGTATTTACTCATGTTGCATGTAGTTGCTATTCTTTTAATATTATCTCTCTTTTTATTTTATGTTTTTTTTCTTCTTCCTTTTTTTGCTTAACGTGAGTTTTTTGTTTGTAGGTAGTAGTGTGTTATGTGTGCTGTTGCTGTGATGATGATATTGTGTCACTTGTCCTGTTATATTTAATCTCCACTTCTCTCTCTCTCTTTCTCGTTCTCCCCCTATTTGTATGGTTTGTATTCGTATAGTGGTTCTCTGTAGAGATAAACATTAAAGCATTCGTGTTCTCTTCCTTAAGCCTTCTCTCATGTCAGTTTCTGTTGTTCTGTTGTTGTTACTCACATTAATTTCTTTTTTGTTTTTGTTTTTTCTTTTTTGTTTTATTTTGTTTGCGTGTGGTCGACATGATTTTGTTTGCTTTTATTTGATTGTGTTGTTGTGTTCGTTTTTATAAATTTTAATGCCCTTTTTTAAGTGACACATATGGCAGGGCAGGGCAGGGCAGGTTTATGAATTTTTAACTATTTTTCACATTATTTTTGTGCAACCCCGGGGTTGAGCATTAAAATTCGTTTTATTTTACGTCACTTTCAAAAAATATTCCAAAAAGTTTTTTATTTTTGTTTTTATTTCCCCCAAAAATTGTTTATAATTGATGCACTTAACTGCTATAGCCGTGATAATAAAAAAAATAAATTTATTTCGTGAAAATTTGACAACTAACAAACAAGTGTCAATAACAAACACAACTCGATTCCAGTGTCACATTTAAAAACAATAGAGGCAATTACCATCAGTATACATGGTTAAAATTGCTAAACACAGGATTAAATCGTAAAAATACAGGAATTATTATTTAAGACTAAGGGTGAGTGCATAATAAGCCTACTAGGAGGCTTATAGGTATGCGTATCTTGCTTTGTGTCCTCGCCTTTAGTCTACCTAACAACCATTTAGTACCTTTCCAAATTACTTAAGTTTTCACAGAGGCGAAAGGAGCAGTGATACTTACTGTCAACATAGTCGTTCCTACTGAAATATCAATCCACATTGCACATGACGTGGTCAACGTAGTCTAGTAGGTTAGAGCTGCATCCACGGTTCAAACCCCAAGTCAGACATCTCCATCAAAATGAAATACGAAAAAAATATTTCTTCAGCGACTTTCAACAGATTTCTGGCAAAAACTTTGAGATTAAAATAAAAATTGCCATGAAACAGTTTCTCAAAAATCTTTCATTCGGATTCAACTTTAAACTGTAGGCAGTACCACTCGTGTATAAAATAAAGGCACAGAACATAAAGTGGTATGAGAAGCTAGGTTAGCAATTACGTACGTATGTATGTATGTATTGCACATAACGCATCATTCAGAATATTTCCTTATATAACTGACTAGTTGATGGTCTAAGTACACTTAGAACGTTATAGAATGGAGGCGTCGATATGATCTATTGTACTGCATTTAATCTATATAGGGTATCCCTATAATGTCTCTGCCAAAAACAGTTACCCAGACAAACTTCCAGATGTTGTTCGGTGTTAGTAAGGACAACAACCTGCCGTTTTTACACTGCACTACGCTTTCAGTGAGCACGCAACGGTGAGATCAAGGGTGAAAAATCAATTTAAAAATATTGATGACAGATTTCAATGCCAAATTAAGCAATTAAAAAAGCACGATATGTGCATGAAATTGGCGATATGAACAAGAGCGGAGTGCGTTTAGTAGAATTATGCGGTATTTTCTCGTAGGCATTCGCATATAGTCATCACCGAATGGAAACATGCACAACACAGCATAATGAACATGAAGATACTTACATATGTACATACACAATTTCTCGTTACCATACTTTAGTGAGGATTACGACCTAGTTTCGCACGCCACTTATATTGTGTGCGTTATTTTTTATACATGAGTGGGGCGAGACCTACAGTTTAAAGTCGACTCCGAACGATAGTTTTTTGTTTTGAGAAACATTTCATTGCAATTTTATTTTCTCTCAGAGTTTTTGCCAGAAATCTGTTGAGGGGAAGTCGTCGAAGTAATATTTTATCATATTTCGCTTAGTTGGAAGACGTCTGACTTGGGCTTCGAACCGAGTCCTTACGTCTATTAAGCCAACACAGTACCTACTAGACTACGGTGACAATATGAAGACAACATTCACAAATATTACTGCAATCTTGTTGCTCTTCCGCAATTCATGTTTTTAACTTCAACATAATGCAGAACATGAGTAGGGCCCATCCCCTGATTGTTATGCAAATGCGGAAGGGAGTTGCGTGAATTTTTAACTCTTACCGAATTGATAGTCTGGTGTAGAGACTTAGGCGGTGGACTACAAATCTAAGTAATCAAGATGTGACTCAAGTTGAAAAAATTTCAACACAATTTTTGTATTTTAAAATTTTAGGGGCTTCCAGCTAGACGAAACGACGAGTTTAAACCTCAGATTTGATAAAAAAAACACGTAAGTTTTCTGGCAATTGATTTGAGAACGCCAAGTTACTATAAGAAGACTTGCCCAAACCTATGGTCAGAAGACAGTTGATATGAGTTACCACAACGTACATCCTGACTATTGGGCACTAACGGCCACTAATTTGTGTGCATATGTGCATGTGGGCCGCCTACGACGAACATGTTCATGATGATCAAGTAGTGAAACTGCATGGGAAGGAGTAGGATTCGATGAGAGCAAAGCTTTTTACGACTGCACCCAAAACACCAAGCTAATAAATGCTGACGAGGGTATGGTATTTCGGCATCGATAGATGGCAATCCTAACATTCTAGCATCTTCTATAATATAACAGAAGTATCAAATGAAGACAACGTCTTTAATGGCTATTGAAAGAAATTCAAAATTCATGATAAAGGTTGGAGGAGGTGCTTTATCATCATAGTCCTATAAAATGTATCCCTAAATGCCTCTTAGACCCCCTTATAGAGGACAATTAATGAGAAAAAAAAGTTTATTTCGAAGCCCATTTTCTAATCATAAAATATTTTTGCATTTTTTTTTTTAAGAAACAAAACTTATTGTAAATAATGGTTAGACAAGACAAAAGGGGGCATAGTAATATACGTCATTCCGTTTTAATCTTCCTTTTTAGAATTCTTTCATTATTGCAGTGCCAAATGACGTCAAACTTTACTGCGTCATTTTCAAACAGGATTTTAATGGAGGCAATAACAACAACTGCAATTGCAAGTGAAAAACCTTGACTTTTTGCGAGATATACGATGGGTTATGTTTTGTAACAAATAAAAAACAGAAAAATAACAAGAAAACAAGAAAGACAATAAATTATATTAAATTCAACACATGTTTTGCAAAAATGCAAAAAATACTGAAGAATAAAAAATACTGCATATATTCAGGCTGCAATAAAATATTTTAAATTCAGTAGGAACAAAGGGGTTTCTTAAAAATATTGTTAGGTCAGGGGTTACGACTATATAAAGCCTAGAAAGGTAAAAAAGAAAATAAAAACATACTCAAAATTTTTTTCTTGGTGATATTGGGGTATGATTTCGATAGTTAAGTAAAACACACATGTTGCTTTCGATGAGACCACCAACTTCATTAGTATGTATGGGACCTCGCTATTATACACGAAATACAATGTCTATTAAGTTAATGCTTTTGGATTGGTTGTAACGGTCAATCCTTAGGGAAAGTTTTCGATCACTTTTCTCTAACATTTTTGGGGGAAAAATGTTTCAACGGCAGAGAACTATCTACGTAGACACCGTCTTTAACGCAGATCCATAAGCAAAGTTTACCTAAATCACATGTGATCTTCATGATCCACTGACGTCACATGTCTGCATTGGAAAGCCAAAAGCGGCTGTTACGTGGTTGCTGACACCGTGTTGTTGCATCCACAAGACGTCTAGATTGTAATCCATAAAAAGAGCCCAAAAAAGAAATTGGTTCTCATAGGGCTATGAACTGAATTTTTCGGAGTAATATGGCCGAATGACTCTATAATGCCCACTAATCATTTACTCTTTCTGAATGTAATAACTTTTCTACAATCACTTCTGCATTTTACGAACTCCCCATCAGAGATCAGCAATGAATCGCTTTTTCGCTACTCATAAGTACACATGAAATTTTGAGTATGAGTGAGTCAACAGTATTGAAATCCAACTACTCTGATTCATTCGCACTCACTACAACATTGATTTATAAGTACAGGTTGACATCAAACTCATAACATTCGAAATATGTTTGATTCATACGCCTACCCATTCAGGTTCATAAATTTAGAAAATATTTATAAGACTCATAAATGATTCGATGAGTCATGGAAAAGTCGAAATCAATAACATTATGCGTATTGTTAAGTATGAGTACCATGAGTATTTCAAACTTTGAATATGAGTAGTATGAGTATGACATTAAAATAAATATGAATGCGTATAAGTATCAGAAATTATAAGTATGATTCGAATCTACTCATCGTTTTGAATTCTCATTGCTGACCTCTGCTCTCCATGCGAGAATATTGCTTGCCGACGTAACCATTGAGAGAGAAATGAGCATTAAGGCTGTAGAAAATTGAAAATTCGAAAAATCAGCTTCAAAAACCTGTTGCTCTAGCAACCATTCAGCACTCGGCATAGTGAATGGTTAGAAGGCTTTAATTATGAGTTCGACTTCATAAGGAGAGATGTGCAAACATAATAGAATACCGGGGAATTGGATTTCGTTTCTCTAAAAGAAATGATATTTCTGGCAGTGTGTGTATTGTGAAGTTGGCGTAGTCTAATAGGTAGTGTGTTGCCTTATTAGACATGAGGCCTCGGTTCAAGCACCAGGTCAGACATCTCGAACAAAACGAAATATTAAAAAATATTTCATCGGTGACTTCCTCTCAGCAGATTTCTGGCGAACATAAATAAAATTGCCTTGAAAAAGTTTCTTTAAGTTGACTTTAAATTGTAGATTCCGTCACGTATGTATAAAATTAACACACACAATACAAGTGGTGTGAGAAACTAAGTTGTAATCCTTACTGAAGGGTTGTAATGACCAATCATGTATGTGCATACATATGTATATATGTATGTTCATTCAAATGGCTGCCTCGTCTGGCCATGCAGTAGCCTACACCAGAAGATGCCGATTTTGGCAAAAAAAAAATCATCTTTTCAGATTAAGCTCATTTTCATCTTGGCGGGTATGTAAACAAGCAAAATTGTCGCATTTGGGGCACAGAAAACCCGCACGCATACATTGAAAAGCCAACGCACCCAAAACGAGTCACTGTTTGGTGCGGATTTTGGTCCAGAGGCATAATTGGGCAATTTTTCTTCGAAAAATAAGCAAGGAGTGGCCGTTACAGGCAATGGCAATCGTTATCGGGTCATGTTGAACGAATTTTTGTTCACAAAAATTGAAGAGGAGGATATTGGCAACATTTGGTTTCAACAGGACGGCGCTACGTGCCTCACAGCCGAAGCTACACTCGATGTTTTGCGCCCTGTTTTTGAAGATCGCATTATCAGCCGCGAGCTGATGTCGTCTGGCCGCCTAGGAAGCTGCGATTTGACACCGTTGGACTATTATTTGTGGGGTGCCGTCAAAGATAAGTGTTACGCCGACAAGCCAGAGACAATTGACGCTTTAAAGGACAATATTCGTGAAGCCATTGGTGAAATACAGCTGCACACAATCGATAATGTGCTTAAAAATTGGAACGATCGTGTAGGCTACTGCATGGCCATTCATTTGAATGAAATTATTTTCCATTAAAAGGAAGGATTGTACTTTCAAATAAAAAAAGAAATTTGAGAAAATATTCAGGAGTTTTTTTAAACATTTTCAAAAAAAAAAGTTATTTGGCGGACCCTTTACATTGCGATACTGTGCAGGACAGACCATATTTCTAATGCTTCCAGTCTCTCCAATTTTTTTTTTTAATTCCTTGCCTTGTCCTTGTACAGTAGGGTGAACATGATCACCCCGTAATGTTGGAAAAGTGATTACTTTGGAGGCACTAGTTTATTAATCAGTTTTAATTCCTTTTACAAGTTCTTCATATTCTTTCACAAATAAATGATACTTCAGAGCGACAGATTGCTAGTTTTAAAACCACTAAATGGATAAACTGTTATACAGATTCAGATTAAAAATAAAAGTTTTGAAACATTTTAATATTATGTTCAGACATGCACTTTTATTGAGTCAATATTCGGTTAATTGATTACAATATTTTAAGTGTTTAGACATAACAATATAAGCAGTTCAACTGCTTATTCAATATTCATTTGACAGCGCTGGTAAACAAAACAGCTGGTTGTTTCAACATTGCTTTTTTTGTCTTTGTTGATATTTGAGTTGTCAAATATCAATAGAAAGTGTTCGGAAAATTGTAATATGCTCACTAAATTTACTGAGCAATAATTGACATTTTATATGAAATATTGAGATCAATAATGTCATTTATTGCGATTTACTCAATATACGTGTATGTCTGAACATAGCATAAGAGTAACATTTTTAAAGTTTAAAAATTCAATTTTTTTTATCATTTATTTATCACTTTCAACCCATTGTGCAAACACCATTGCTGTTGCATAAAACATGCATGTGACCATCAACATCATCATCAACATCATCATTATATCATGCATGTTGTACTGCCTGCATCTTGTATTGTAGACAATAATAATGCATTACAGAGTCATATTCGTTGGACATAACAATTGTTGTTAAAGTCATTATATTTTTGTATTTCAGACAGACAGAAATATTATAAATTATTATTATTATTATTATTGTTGCTGTTGCTGTTGTTATTTTAAAAAATTGTATTGTTTTGTATTGTACTGTAGTAAATCCCTAAGGATATGCTATACACAAATGCATTTACGACCAGTAGCATAACAAATAGCAGCAACAATGCACAACCAATACAAATATAAATTTGTGTGTGTAAGTGTGTATGCTCGTGTGTATGTGTATATACATATGTATGTATGTATAACAAATAATATTTATAAGAATAATAATAAAAAAACAGAGAATTTAAAATAAAATAAAAATTAAAGAGAATTTTGCACACATACACTTGCAAAAAAAACATGTGACTCAGCAAATAATGCCAGTGTGTGTGAGTATTTTGTTATGAAATAATAAAGAGGAGCACAAAACAGAGCACAGTGACAATAATGGTCATATTCGTAGCATTTTAAAACACAAAATATTTCATAAAACACAGGAAAATACCTAAACTAACGAAAAAATATTTTAAATCTTCATCTTCTTTCTTTTTGTTTTTTAAATACATTTCAAAGGTAAAGCATAATATTTGATTTTTAAATTTTATATTTTTGTTGAGACTTACCCCACCACGTCCGGAACCTTCAAGGCGTTCATCATCAATGTAAATTTCATCTCTCGGTGATAGATTAGACGACGATGCTGCTGTTATGCCTGTTGAGGATTTAGAATTCTGCAAAAAAGCACAAACATTTTTTTTTAAATTTTTTATTACAACAAACAATGGTAGAGGATTTTAAAATTTATTTTTTTAATTAAAAATTTTACAGAACATTTTTCATAAGAATTTTTTTCATTTTTTCTTCTTGTTTTTCATAATTGGTAGTTTTAAAGTAGGCTTTAATAAATGAATTTATTTTTTGAAAGCCTTAAAATAGACAATGAATTCTTTGTAGGATTTACAATTTATTTGTATTTGGTCAATTCACACACACAAGTCATTGTATCGTTGTATTCATTGTATTGTTGGACAACTATACGACAGTGTATGCTTGTTGTTGATAATTTTCATGTAAAAATCCGATACACTTATACACATTTTTTTCATATGTTTTTAATAAGTTGTGTTGGTTTCGTGCTATCACATTGTGTGAATGAAAAATAAAATGTGTATATGTTTTCATATGTTTTTAATAAGTTGTATTGGTTTCGTGCTATCAAATTGTTTGAATGCCAAAAATTTTGAAGAAGAATACGACATACACAATACAGCGACATACACAATTGAGCGTTCACAAAAAACCAAGTGTATTCAATACAACATACACGATACAAAGTCGTGTGAATTGGCCAATTGTTTTTTCTCAATCACAGAAAATGTAAGTAAATATGTGTCTGCTGTAAATGACTCGAGAAAAAATGAAGGTAGTAGACCAGGGGAAATATAAATCCATCAGAGATGGAACTGTTATACCTCCAGATAGGATATTTCAATTTCGAAGTTACAACAAGCTTGATCTACATAGAGCCGCCGTAGTGTAGTTGGCTTATAAAGCTTCGGTTCTAATCCCAGGTCAGACATCTTCAACAAAACGGAATACGAAAAAATATTTCTTTGGGGACTTCTTTACAGCAGAGTACTTCGAAAAATTCTGGGAGTAAATAAAATTGCCATGAAGACTTTCTAAAAAATCTGTCGTTCGAAACTGACTTTAAACTGTAAATACAACCACTCATGGATAAAATAAACACACACAACATAAGTGGTGTGAGAAGTTAGGTCGTAATCCTGGCTAAAGGAACGGAATGGCCAGTTATGTATACAAACTAAAGATTTCAATCGCGAACCCTTCCATTAAAACTAGATGCTTAGGTAGAGGTGGCTGTCCACCCAAAAAAGTTGACAAAGGCACACTTAGGCCAGATCAGGTCCGTAATGCATTTTCTCCCAAGGTCTAAGGCCATTTGTGGCTTCTGATGAAGCGACTTATACTTCAAATGTCCATCACTGACAGATCGTTTATATATTAGATAACAAGGCGCTCCTTTTCTTCCGCTGACATAGTGCCTGGTATGCAACAAATACAGCACATGAAGAAACCATTTTCTATTTATCCAAAATCAAAGCACTCTGTTTCAAGTGAGTGCCCATAACGAAATTTTTAGTAATGATACCAATAATTATAATCCACGTCGTGCTTCTTTGGAGTTTGACCATACTGTTCATGTGTCCTCTAGTCAGTTTTGACCAGATTTGAAGAGCTATTCTGTCCGCTTCCGTAGCTACTCACACACTGTTGACAGAATCTCTTACTATTGGTTATAAGCTCGAAGGTCTTCAAGGGAGTTTTACGGTGTTCAGATATGCACCTTTATTGCGTAAATCGCAATAGACGCCATTATTGAGCTCAATATTTCATATAAAGTTTCAATCAATTATTGCGCAATAAATATGCAAATTGTTATAATATTGAGTAAAACTTAAAATGCAGCACTGTCATAAGTATGTTCAGTGAGCATCAAATGTCAACAACGACAAAAAAAAAAAAAAAAAAAAAAAAAAAAAAAAACAATGTTGTTGAAACTATCAGCTGTTTTGTTTACCAGCTGTCAAATGAATATTGAGTAAGCAGCTAAACTGCGTGTATTATTATGTCTGAACACTTAATATATTGTACTCAATAAACCGAATATTGACTCAATAAAAGTGCATATCTGAACATAGTATTACCAATGTAGTTAAAGGCATGCTTGCTTAGTTCATCTATTCTACAATTACCTGGTATATTACGATGTCCCTAGTACTTATGTGTCCCGCTATTTCAATGGAAAATTTGCGACAGAATGTAGTTGATCTCACGCATGGGCAGTTCATCTAACCTACAATAATCTCGTACTCATATGAATATACGGTGCCGCCATTTAATTGGGAAATCTGCGAGAACTATAAACCGTACTGGAGTTCATTGACTTACAACACAGTGCTTTGATATACGTCTGACTAGGAGAAGGTATTTTTATCGCAACTTGCATTGCCGACAAATCCGATTGGAAGACATTGTAGTGATCCACCAGTAGCCTTATGAATTGAGATATAATTACTTGGAATTTGTGACGTATCGCAGGCCGTTTTTCCAATACTTAGTCGAATAAAATACCTGTAATTTGATAGAAACGAGTGCCCATGGTTCAAGCCCCATCATAGATATTTAGAACAACACGAACTATGAAAAACGTATTTCTCCTCGCGTCTTCCCCTCAGTATTCTTCAAGCAAAAACTCTCGAAAGCATATAAAATTGTTATGGAAAGTTGCTCAAAAATCTGTCGTTTGTAGGTGACGTTAAACTGTAAGTCACGCCACTCGTGGATAAAATTAACGCACACGACATGGTTGTTATGAAAAGCTAGGAAGTAATTCTGCGCAGCATTCAACATACAACTTGAAATGCTTATTCTGGCCGCCTCCACTGTTACAAGGAGTGCGTATGAAAAAATTTGGTTTTATTTATACAAACTAAATTCGATAGTAAAATTATTTCAATCTTTATTCAATAAAGAAAAGAAAAAGAAATCTGAAACATATTATTTAAGTTTTAATGCATAAATAGGTCTTGAAGTGCTTTCATTAGGACCCTTAATGTGTTATATTTTACCATTTTTGATGGAAGTCTATAAATTTCCCTTTACAGCCTTTTTAACTATTTACTGAGTTTTCTGTGTATTTTAATAATTCTTTTTTTATATTTCAGGTAAGCAAAATAAAAAATTTTCGCTACTAATTATTGGTAAGTCGACTAAGACTTGTTACAATTTAGATTTTTTAATTACAAAAAAAAAAAAAAAACAAATTTTTTAAATGTTTTTCATCAATCTGTTAAAAACTATGAAATATAATCTTAAAACTACATTAAGGTGAATTGGTTTCATATTTTTTTTGCTATATTTAGTACAAAAAATTGTTCTTTTTAAATCAGTTGATCGGCTTAGAATTGGAACCTTTTTTAAATTTGTCCTTAAATAGTTTAAAAACTACTAAAAATATTTGAAAGTAATCGGAAAACAATTACAATTACTCTGCACTCTCTATACAAAAAAAAAAAAACTAGGTCTTATAAAGGGTCCGCCAAATAACTTTTTTTTTTGGAAATACTTTAAAAAAAAACTCCTGAATATTTTCTCAAATTTCTTTTTTTATTTGAAAGTACAATCCTTCCGGTTAATAATGGAAAATAATTTCATTCAAATGACTGCCTCGTCTGGCCATGCAGTAGCTTACACGATCGGTCCAATTTTTAAGCACATTATCGATTGTGTGCAGCTGTATTTCACAAATGGCTTCACAAATATTGTCCTTTAAAGCGTCTGGCTTGTCGGCGTAACACTTATCTTTGACGGCACCCCACAAATAATAGTCCAACGGTGTGAAAACGCAGCTCCGAGACAGCTCTGCGGCTGATAATTCGATTTTCAAAAACAGGACGCAAAACATCGAGTGTAGCTTCGGCTGTGTGGCACGTAGCGCCGTCCTATTGAAACCAAATGTTGGCAATATCCTCCTCTTCAATTTTTGTGAACAAAAATTCGTTCAACATGGCCCGATAACGATCGCCATTGACCCGATAATGATCGCCTTGCTTATTTTCGAAGAAAAATGGTCCAATTATGCCTCTGGACCAAAATCCGCCCAAACAATCACTCGTTTTGGGTGCGTCGGCTTTTCAATGTATGCGTGCGGGTTTTCTGTGCCCCAAATGCGACAATTTTGCTTGTTTACATACCCGCCAAAATCATCTGAAAAGATGATTTTTTATTTGCCAAAATCGGCATATTCTGGTGTAGGCTACTGCATAACCATCCGAGGCAGCCATTTGAATGAAATCATTTTCCATTATTAACCGGAAGGATTGTACTTTCAAATAAAAAAAGAATTTGAAAAAATATTCAGTAGTTCTTTTTTTTTAAAGCATTTTCAAAAAAAAGTTATTTGGCGGACCCTTTAGTTCAGAAACTACTAAAAATATTTGAAAGTAATATGAAAACAATTACAATTACTCTGCACACTCTATAAAAAAAAACTAGGTCTTATATATAGGCTGGAATAACTATGAACCCTAAAAGTCTGCTTCAATTTTATCAAGCCTTGAAAAGCAATGTACTTTTTCTATTTAAAAAAAAAATTAAAATTCGCTCAGCTGCAAATTGTTTTTATTGCATACAATAATTTTCTAGTTTGTAAACCTAAAAGTAGACTACAACAATTATTCTGTAGTTATAAGGCACTCAATTTGTGTTATTAAACTGATTTCATGCCCAATTAGGTTTCGAACCTTTAAACACAAAACAATAGCAACACACAGCCCAAACACACAACACTAAAATACATACTCAAACATACATACATACACACAAAAACAATACCAAGCATTGTTTATATTGATGTTAAAAACCTAAAAGTTTTGTTTTCCTTTCTTTCTTTTTCTTGCTTGTTTTCTCTGCAAGCCATAAACGTAAACCTAAATAAACGTTTATAAGCGAGAGCATACCATAAAATTTTACTGGAATTTCCAAGGCTAAATTAAATTTTTTTTAATTCTAAATTTACAAAAAAAAAAAAACAATCACAAATTAAAGGTCGAAGGTTAGTTAGGTTTGAAACAGTAATTCTTAGAGAAAAAGAAATAATATTTGGCTGCGAATAACAATTTTAATATAAACATTTTTAAATACAAAATTAAATTCCCAAAAGTAGGCAATAATTTTTATAAACATTTTGTTTTTATTACTACCACATTACGGGTAGTAGTCGCCGTGGTGTAGTAGGTAGTGTGTTGGCTTACTATTCGTAAAGCCCGGGTTCGTATCCCAGGTCAGACATCAAAAATGAAATATGAAAAAAAAATATTTCTTCGGCGACTTCCTCTCAGCAGATTTCTGGCAAAAACTCTGAGAGTAAATAAAATTGCCATGAAAAGTTTCTCAAAAATCTGTCGTTCGGAGTCGACGTTAAACTGTAGGTCCCGCCACTCACGTATAAAATTAACGCACACAACATGGGTGGTGTGAGAAGCTAGGCCGTAATCCTGACTGAAGGGTTGTAATGGCCAATTATGTATGTATGTACATTACGGGTGTTAAATATTTTGCAAATTTCCCAAATAATTTTATTTTTTCTTCCAAAATTTTCGTAAACAAATTTGTTATGTATCCCAAAAGTAGGCAATATTTTACAACGAAAGCTAATGAAAACTTCTCAGATTTTAAAAACAAATAATTTAAAATAAAATACCTTTTAAGGTTTAATTTTTTCTTTGAAAGCCTAACAGTAGGCTATAAAAATAGAAAACAAGGTGTTTTGTATATAGATATTAAAGAAATAATTTTATGAGTCTTCTCACCATTACGGTATATGGCAATTGCGTCATGCTAGAACATCCTTATGTAGACAAATCA
The DNA here is from genome assembly GCA_936449025.2 of Sarcophaga subvicina. Classification (NCBI taxonomy): domain Eukaryota; kingdom Metazoa; phylum Arthropoda; class Insecta; order Diptera; family Sarcophagidae; genus Sarcophaga; species Sarcophaga subvicina. The sequence goes on from OW388084.2 coordinate 32,469,243, forward strand.
CTTGGGTAATACAAGGATATCAAAGCAAAAAGGAGAAGAAGATGCTCTGTAACAGCACTATGTTTATAAAAAAAAAGAAAAAAACTGAAAAACAACTTTGAAGGCTAAACTTACAGACGTGTTCGAAATAATAAGAACATTCAAAGCGAAACAAAATTTCGTTTTAAAAAAATTTTTGAGAAAGATTTGAAAATATGGCTTTTTATTATTTTTATTGTAGACATCTTTAGCTTTTTAAAAATACTTAAAGTTATGTTTTAACTCATCTAATTTTTTTTATACTGCCGATAATGTTGAACTAAGTCGAAAATCAGGTGTTCGAAAAAATAAGAACAAATTGTAAAATTGGTAATAATTTCAGTTTTAACGTTTATTAAATTTACAGATTAGTATTATTTGTTTGTAAGTAGTTAATATGAAGTAGCTCCTCCACGATTAATGATTACTTCGGCACATCTGGACCTCATAGAAGCTATCAAAGTCTGACATCTGTGGAGTAGAATATTTTCCCGTGTATTCTTCGCTACAAATCAAAGTTTCTCCATATTTTTGGGCCTTGCATTTCTAACACCTTTTTTTACATCAATCCAAAGATGTTCAATTGGATTTAGGTCCAGCGATTGTGCCAGCCAATCCATAACATGGATATTATTGTCCTGGAAGCAACGCTTTGCTTTCTTTGAGGTATGCTTCGGGTCGTTGTCTTGCTGAAAGACCCATCGGAAAGGCATTTCCTCTTCAACGTAAGGCAACATTACGGCTTCTAAAATATTTTGAACGTAATAGGTGGCATCCATCTTTCCAACGATATGAACTAGAGATCCAACGCCGATCTACCCAAAGCACCCCCATAGCATGAGCCTGAAACCGCCATGATTTATAGCTTTTATAGTGTACTTGTCGTTGAATTGTTGATTAGGAGGGCGTCTAACGTACTATTTATCTTTGCCGTGGTAGAAGTGGACTACTTTTGTTTCATCGGTCCATAAGATATTACGCCAAACAGTGTCAGGCTCATCGATAAACTTTTTGGCAAACAGAAGTCCGTTCTTTAGATGTATTTTTTTCAACAATGGTACTTTTCTAGGACTTCGTACTTTCAAATTGACTGCAATAAAAGGTTTTCTTATCGTCGTTGTAGCAATTGGGAGGTTTAATTCGTTTCTAATCTGTAAAGACGTTATAGAGGGGTGCTTTTTAACGATCCGTGTGGTCGCATTATCCTGTCTTTTGTTAGTTTTCCTGCGCCTTCCGCGACTTTCGATCTTCAGTGACCAGTTCCTGGCATTTGTTATCGCTACGTTGGAAATTCCAAGCTGTTCCCTTATGAAAGCACACAACAGGCCGCAATATCTGCTTAAGTGAGCTTTGATAATCAAAGTCACCACTTCAACCTACCTTAAGCCCAAGAGAGTGATAAGGATTGCGCAGCAATTATAATTTATAAACAACGTTTAATATTTAAGCAGAGATTGTTACTGGAAATATAAATTTCATTCCTAAAAATAGACTTCAAAAAAACTGCTTTGTTTACAAAAAAAAATTAGGCAGAATATTTTATAAGGAACCCACAAGACTTCATGTAGACGGCCAATGGGCACGACTATTTGCAAATATTACAACTATAAAGTGGAATTAGAGGGTAGTGATGCAGTAAAGGACTGCACAGTTTAAATGCTGTTTGTAATGCGCCTGTTTTATAGCCTCATTGGCACTTCGGACTTCGGAGCTAGAGAAACATGCCTTTAATGCTGATCCTTCAAACAAAATTCTCCTCACATTGCGGAATTGATTCCGAACTGGAAAAACTACATGTTTCCTGTACATTATGGTCTGGAGATGGCATTTGGCAAAATCTTTTTGACCTGCAAAGGAAAATTAAGAACAGGACAGTGTGTAGTTTGAACAGGAAAGTGCTAGGAGTAACACAAAACAACCGTTTGTGGCCTTATTGCATGAGGAGTTTCACTACTACTACGGGTTTTGCTCCACCGGAAATAATGTATTCTACGTAGCATTTGTCTTTTTCGCAGAGTACAACCATTCGTGGTCGATTGGCTTGTAAATCGCACACTGCATTACAGATGGAATTCGTTCTTTAGCAGGACTATTCGTATGTACTCCCTATCTGCAGAGGTCTATCCTGCCTCTTATAATTTAGAAATACTCTACTCCCGCTATCCTGCTTCCCATAACCTATTTTCCTAATTCCAACACAAAGCACTGGGTGGCAGCCGAATTTATCTAATTTGACGCTTTTTTGTGAGCCTACGTCCAAATTCTTATCTACGAGAATATTCCATTCAAGTTAGAGGATATGAAAAACAACATTTGACAAGTTATCGCCGATAAACCGCCCAAAGTGTGTGGAAAATTGATCGAATACTACCTCAAAAGGTGTTCACTTAAATGGCTTTGGATTTCGCAAATAATGGTAATGCCCACGCGTGATGTATTTTCTCAAATTTGTTTTTAGAACCGAGGATTAGAAAATCTAAATTTCATCTTTTAATTTTGTTCAAAGTTTTCTTGACTTTCAAATGGGAATTTTGATAGAAATCCTAACAGCGAACTTCGCAAATAAAAATAATATTTAAGTTGTGCTAAAAATGAATCGCAATTTGTCATTAAGTTTCTAATATCATTAAATTTCCTGTATTTGCAATTATCAGTTGATATAATGGAAACAACATAATTGTTGCTCCTAAAAGTATGCCAATAATTTTCTAATAAACTTGTTTTATTGACATACCTCTGTATTACAACTCAAAAAATCCACTTTAACATACTCAAAGGCTTTTAAAACATTCAAACAATTTATTCAGAGTTGTTGTTAATAACATAACAACAAAACACAATTTTAAAGCATACTTTTTGGGATTATTACATAAATAAATTGTAACATGACACAAAAATGGAAAGCGAGAGAGAGCAAGAGAGTGAATGAAAGAGAATAAATAAATAAAAAAATTCACAAACAAACATTCAAGCCTAAAATAATAGAAATTGCAAAACAAATAAACCAACGCGCCAATCAATATATTGAAATGAATGCATGCGTATCGAGAGTATTCTCTGAACAAAAGTGAGCATAATGCAGCAGCCGTAATCAACTAAACAGCATAGGCACGTAATAAATAAAATATTGTTGCGTGTTTTTTTTTTCAAGCAAATAAAACAGTTTTTGGATTTAATTTTATAGAACTTTAGAGAAGTTTTCATTTCTCTGCACTAATTAGTTAATACAAGCTGTGGCTCCCCCTTTAGATTTCAATTGTGTATGATTCTATTTATTTTAAAAACATGGAAAAACAAAACATATTGACATTAAACATTAAGCGAGTGACACATATGAAATTCACATCGCATTTTCTCATTTCAATTTCAATATCGATATTCGTTTGCACATCCCAACTCTGCAGCGTGCCTGCCTTACTTAGTAACCCAGCAAATATTTACAATTCAATAAAAAAAACAAAGCAGTCAACATTTAAAAATCATTTTAAAATAATTCATATAAAGAATCGATCGTATAAAAGATTATAATCTTCCTCTCCGTGCGAGCAGCTATTACTACTCTAGGACTACGTTGTGATCTATGACGTCACAGGGTTTATGTACTTTATAACCATCGTAGTCTAGTAAAGGGTCCGCCAAATAACTTTTATTTTTGAAAATGCTTTAAAAAAAAACTACTGAATATTTTCTCAAATTTCATTTTTTATTTGAAAGTACAATCCTTTCGGTTAATAATGGAAAATAATTTCATTCAAATGGCTGCCTCGGCTGGCCATGCAGTAGCCTACACCAGATGCCGATTTTGGCAAAAAAAAATCATCTTTTCAAATGAAGCCCATTTTGATCTTGGCGGGTATGTAAATAAGCAAAATTGTCACATTTGGGGCACAGAAAACCCGCACGCATACACTGTAAAGCCGACGCACCCAAAACGAGTCACTGTTTGGTGCGGAGTTTGGCCCAGAGGCATAATTGCTCCATTTTTCTTCGAAAATGAGCATGGAGTGCCCGTTACAGTCAATGGCGATCGTTATCGGGCCATGTTGAACGAATTTTTGTTCACAAAAATTGAAGAGGAGGATATTGGCAACATCTGGTTTCAACAGGACGGCGCTAAGTACCACACAGCCGAAGCTATACTCGATGTATTGCGCCCTGTTGTTGAAGATCGCATTATCAGCCGCAGAGCTGATGTCGTTTGGCCACCTCGGAGTTGCGATTTGACACCGTTGGACTATTATTTGTGGGGTGCCGTCAAAGATAAGTGTTACGCCGACAAGCCAGAGACAATTGACGCTTTAAACGACAATATTCGTGAAGCCATTGGTGAAATACAGCTGCACACAATCGATGCTGTGCTTAAAAATTGGACCGATCGTGTAGGCTACTGCATGGCCAGCCGAGGCAGCCATTTCAATGAAATTATTTTCCATTATTAACCGGAAGGATTGTACTTTCAAATAAAAAAAAAGAAATTTGAGAAAATATTCAGTTTTTTTTAAAGCATTTTCAAAAAAAAAATGTTATTTGGCGGACCATTTAGTTAGTGTGTTGGCTTATTAGATTTGAGGCCACGGTTCAAACCCCAGGCCAGACGTTTTAAACGAAACGAAACACGAAGAAAAATATTTCTTCGGCGACTTCACCTCAGCAGATTTCTGGCAAAAATTCTGAGTAAATAAAATTGCCATGAAACGTTTCTTAAAAATCTGTCGCTCGGAGTCGACTTTAAACTGTAGTTCCCGTCACTCGTGTATACGCTTAACACGCACAACTGTATGGTGTGAGAAACTAGGTTGTAATGAACCACTATGTATGTATGTTAATGGTCTTTAGACCCCATTGTGCAGTGTTTATAACATTAAATACGTGTAGTGCCGTTTTGATTTTTTTGAGCCAAAGAAGTTTTTATTTCATATTTTATTTCATTTCTAAGCGAAAAGCTAGTCCAATTGTGTTTTGCAGCTGTCAAAAAATTATAGTCCGAAAGTGTAAGCCTCAGGCTGTAGGCATCAACACCTTCCTGTCAAGCATTTTCAGTTTTGTGTAGAGCTGTCAAAGATTTGTGGTTTGTCTGGAAGTTGTCCTAATGGACGTTGAAAAGATTGGTGGCTGATAAATTGTGTACAGAAAACATCCGGTCAAAATAAAATCATTTACAAACGGGTTCAAGAATTCGAAAAACGTTTCAAACAAAATATTTAAAGGGTCTCCACACGAAGTCATGCCACACCGAAGTCAAACTGTTTATTAGGGCGTGCAACTATGAATTTCGAAAGGTCCCTGTTATATTGGAGATTGATAAAAGATAATACGTTCTTTAAAAACAGCCTTTACTTCATAGCGCTGTTGTAGTCACCGTAGTCTAGTAGGTTGTGTGTTGGGTTATTAGACGTGAGGCAACAGTTCAACCCCGAGGTCAGATATCTTCAACAAAACGAAATCTGAAAGAAAATATTTCTTCGGTGATAAAAACTTTGGCAAAACCTCTGAGAGTAAAATAAAAATGCCATGAAAAACCTTTCTGAAAAATCTATCTTCGAAGTCGACTTTATACTGCATGTCCCGTTGGAAGCGGTGTCTACTCTGGGAAACTGGACCTAAATATTTCTCTCCGTCTGCCGTACTACTGCAGTGTGTTTCAGGCGGAGGTGATGGCAATTTACCGCGCCACTCAATGGATCCTCGTCAACGATGTTCCTTTCACTCGCGTCGCGATCTTTTCTGATAGTCAGGCCGCGATGAAATCTCTATCGGGTTTCGTGATTAACTCTAGGATCGATAGGGAATGTCGCCGCTGTCTCGACCTTCTCTCGGGCCACTTCACCAGTGCCTCTCTGGTGTGGGTCCCCCCGGGCACAGTGAAATTCTGGGAAATTGTAGGGCCGACGAGCTCACCAGAGCTGGTGCGCTCCTTCCGGAATCCTCCTCTGTTGAATTGGGTATGCCACCTGCCTCGGTCAAGTTGGAAATTCTTTCGGGACGCCAACCTATCCTGGGTCAATGAGGAGTCCTGCTCCACCGCTAGACTCACCTGGCCCAAGATGGATAGAAGGCGTACCAACCGATTACTTGGTCTTGGTCGTGATGTTGTCTCGCCTACAGTGGTCGTGCTTACAGGTCATTGCGTTATGGGTAGACACGCGGAAAGAATGAGGCTCCCATTTAACGACTTCTGCAGTGGATGCAGGCCCACTGATGAAGAGGAGACTGTTGCTCACTTACTTTGTCAGTGCCAGTCTCTTGCTAGGTGTAGATATAGGTTGACTCCCCATTTTTTGTTAGCTTAACAGAGCCATCATGTATTGACATCAAGGATATAGCTTCGTTCATCAAACTTTCTGGCTGGTTTTCCAGTGCGGTGTAGTCGCAGCAGGTTGTTCTGCAGCCCTTGCGCTGACCAACTTCTTCCTTTTCCCTGATTTTGGTGGAACATGGTGGTACTTGGTTAGCACAGGGACTGCGTTCACCCGTGGCATCACAACGGGCCGCTATGCGTGCTTAAGGGAGCTTTATGATAACAGAGCTACCCCTCCGACCTAACCTAGCATGTCCCGCCACTCATGTATAAAATTAACACACCCAACATAAGTGGTGTGAGAAGCTAGGCCGTAATGCTGACTGAAGGTTTGTGATGACCAATTGTGTATGTATGTAAAAGTTAGTGTCAAATTATGGTTTGTTGGGTTAGCAATCAGTAATCGAACTCTGGCAATTGAAAAAAGTCTGTGTACGATTGCGAAAGAGAGAGAGAGGGAGAGAGAGGCAGAGAGAGAAAGATAACAAGTAAATTGTGTGCCTATAACGATTCTAAAATTTATCCATTTATTTTATATATTTTTTCTACAACAACAATAACAATAAATATATATTTTTGTGTTTTGTATTGTACTCTGTACTCAACCTACTGTACTTAGAAAATTGTGCTCTTGCCAAACCCTATATATTGTACGTATGTATAGAAACCAATTGAATATGAAGCCTATTTTGTTTTCTATTTTACATAATTCCTATGAAACAAGAGTGTGTATGTATGTGTGAGGGTGTGCGTGTATATTATTGGATGAGTATGTCATTTATGGTATTTGCAAATGTAATGAGATTGGCAGGATATTACAAAAACAACAAGAGGAAAAAAAGGAAAAACACACACAAACAAATAAAAAAAAATTTATTTGAAACCAATAAATTGCTAAACATATACACACACACAGCCACACACACACATTGTATGTCGAGCAAAAGCAAATCTATTAAAAAATTCATTGAGACCTAAAAGTAGGCAATATTTTTTTATTAGTCCTCTCTCTGTGTTATGGTATGTTAATGTCTATTTATTAACATGACGATAACGATGACAATGTTAAGGCTGATGATGTGTAAAGAGAGACTGACATTTAATTTTAAAAACAAGTCATTTGCTGATAACTTTTTAAAGTAAGAAATGGGAGAAGACTTGTTTAAAAATTCCTGGAAATAATAATTCATAATTTATTAATGCCTAAAATTATGCTTTAGATTTTCTTTTATGCTTAATTGCAAGCTTTTTAAGTAATTAAACTGAGGTTTTTCCTTTCTTTTCTTCAATTCCGGTTATCTTTGTTACGGAATTTTCTTAACATTTTTAATATATTTTTTGGTAGAAAGAAAAACCCAAAAAGTTTTGGCTTTTCACCGCATAACTGCTATAACTTTAACCAACAATTTCCTTTCAACTCTTATTTTAGGGGTATTAACCCTGTTTTTATATTTTTCCACAGCTAATCTGTGAAAGTAAGAAAATATTGTTTTTAATGGCAGAAAAAAGAGAATTGTAAACTAAACTGTACTTTGAATCGGGTTATTCCTTTAGGGGTTTCAAAATAAAATATCAAAATTAAATATCTGTAATCCCAGGGGTCATTCATTTATGATGATGGATCGTTTTATTTTTATTTATTTATTTAGTTTATTTATTGATCAACTTCAGTACAACAAGCATTTAATCTTATTTAATAGTACTGTTTATATATTGTTATAATTAAAGTAATAGTTATATATATGTATGTAAATTTCACAAAAAAAGCAATATTATATTAATTAAATTTAAGTTAGCCTTAAGGATTGATTCTTAAAGACAAGAAAATTGTGTTAAAATTGCAGTTTTAAATTGCATTACATTGCTTTTCAATTGAATTTCTGGCGGAAGTTGGTTCCATGAACGAATTGCATTAACATAAAAGTGCCTTTCAGACACCTGTTTCTGGAACCTTACGGCGTTTATCCTATAGCCCCTGTTAGTTCTGGAAAATTTTAGTCTAGTAAATAGATAATTCGGTTCCCCTGAATAAACAATTTTGTGTAGAAAAATTAGCATGCGATATTTTAAGAGGTTTTCCAGTGTCATGTCGTAGATTTTATAGGCAAAAAACGATATACTACTATATCTAGTGCGTCCAAAAATATATCTTGCAATGTTATTGTTCGTCACGTTAAGTTTATTCCTGCTGACAGAGTCCAAACCCGCAAAAAGCTCACATCCATATAAGAGGGTTGGAATCAGGTATGTCTTCGCCAAGAGCATACGTATATTAACAGGCGTAAAGGACTGAGTCCTGCAAAGATTCCTAAGCATAGCATATGTCTTCCCACAAATCATATTAATATGGTCAGTCCAGGAGAGTTGGCTATTAAAAATAATACCCAAGTTTTTGGCATATTGTACAAATTCTATGGGCGAGTCCCCAACGACTAATGGTGGCAGTAAGTTCGGCAAAACGCCAATTTTCCCAATTATGATAGCTTTGAACTTATTAGCGTTTAAGCAAAGACCATTCACAGTGGCCCATTTATATATACTGTCAAGGTCCTGGTTCAGTCTCAATATACAATTGTCGATGTCGGTTCTAAAACAGCTAACGTAGAGTTGGACATCATCGGCATACATTTGAATTCCACAGTGAGTTATACGAGAAGGTAGGTCATTAGAATACATTATGTAAAGCAGTGGTCCGAGAATTGATCCCTGTGGTACTCCTCTCCGGACCAGGCTGCAAAATGATTTTGCATCGTCATAGTGCACTTCTCTTATACAGGTATGTACGTAAAAGTTTTACTGCTGATGTTGAAAATTTAAAGGTTTCCATCAACTTGTGACAAAGAATGTCATGATAAACAGTATCAAAAGCCTTTGAGTGATCTAGAAGTACCAGAATAGACACCATGTTCTGATCCGTTTTTGACCTCAACTCCTCTACAACATCCACTAATGCCGTAACGCAGCTGTGTTTGGGTCTGAAACCAGACTGTCTGTTAGTCAGTAAAGAATTGTCGTACAAATGTTTGCTAATTTGCCCATGAACCAAACGTTCGAAAGCCTTAGACAAGTAAGGTGGAATCGCAATTGGTCTGTACTTTCCATCAGGTTTGGGTAAGGGGATAATTTTTGCGTGCTTCCACATTGAAGGAAATACTGATGTCGTCAAAATAGTATTAAATAAATGTGTTATATACACAATAATGTAAGTCCAGTATAATTTTCAGGAACCTCGGGTGCATTTCATCGTAGCCAATTGAATTTGATTTGATGCCCCTAAACGCTCTATACACGTCCCCAAGGTTGACGTTCGAAAATTGAAAGCCATTGCCATTCAGATCAAAAGAAACACTTGGGTTTAGCAACCAAAGGAAACGTAAAAATAATTAAAATTGACTACAAAAGTGAGGATTCAAACGAGTCGCCATAAGTGTCGTACCACGTAAGGAAATCTGAAGAGATTGCAAGCTTTACAGGTCACTAAAGCTTCAGTTGATCATTTACAACAATATTGGTCCTTGTTATTTCGAAAAGCATCATTATTTTCAGAGCACTATGGTAGCATGACAACTAGGTTAGGTTAGGTTAGATTTGAGGACACGTTTACTTGCTTTTAGGGCAGCTACAATACCCAGAGGTAAAAAAAACCCATTGTTAATGCGCCCTAGAAGAGAGAAAGATGGTGAGAGAGGGGAAAGAAGAAAATACCTCTACCCACCGGAAAGAGAGAATATAGAAAATGGAGAAAAAAAGATGAACCACAAAACACAAGAGAGAGAGACTCGTTGCCCACTTCTTAACCTGCTCCAGCTCTTCATGAATCTCTGGAGAGCTCTTATATCGCGTCCTCAAACTCAGCCCTGCTGTAACTGGTATACGGTTGCAGATGTGTTCGATAGTTACCAACTCCTCCTCATGGCAATATACACTGCCATAGTCCGGCTGGTATCTCTTCCAGATCCTTGTCATCGATCGAATTTCGCTGTGTGCTGTTATGAAACCGATAACTAAACTCAGGCTGGCCTTATGCAAGCCTAGCAGCAAAAAGCACCATCCATAGAAGGCCATACACTCCGGGACACATAACATCCAGATCCATCCCTCCAACTCTTCTGCTCTTCCTCCCCGATCCTCGATCTAGTGATGACGCCATAGAAGTGGCAGATTGGGGGATTAGGATGAACTATCAGTCGCCCTCATAAAGTGAACTTCATTTAGTCTGCAATTCAAAACTATGACATGGGCTATGGGTGTTACCAACAAGAGAATGTTGGTAACCGATTTTGGGTGTGTTACATGAGAAATTTTCAAAAACTGTAATATTATCTTTTGTCAACTGCAATTAAATACTCAGATTAGGCGATTTAAGCTGTTAGACCTTCTTGTAGGGCTCCTCTTTAATGACCGCCTTTATCATTTCTTTACAGCAAAGCAGATATCAGCTCTTGGAGAGGTGGGATTACCAGCTGCTGTCGTCTACAAACAATGCTCACTGAAAACATACTGGATGTTGTATTGGGAGTAGTGGTGAACAAATTTGCTCATTGTATCCTACTTTTCCCCCAAGAGGTGGCACTGTTTGATTCCTACATAATGTTTGTTGGTGTTTTAAAATTGAAATACTATGACGACAATTTAACATTTTTTCCCGGACTCGTATCTAGATTGCTTACGTTTGGTTTGCGTTTCTTAACACATATGATTATCACAGTTATTAGTACAATGAGTCAATTCGACCTCCGGGTACTGCACTTGTCACGTCCTCTAACCTATGATTATCACACTCTCATACTGATGTCATCAGGTGTAGTCAAGCACTTGACCATTACATCAAACCATCTACAAGATATACGCATCGTTTGGGACTTTCAAAATGAAGAAAACTTCTCAAGCTTAATATATGACCTGAAGTTTATGAAATTATTTGACTCTTTTAATTATAGGAGCAAGTAGTAGTTACGTTTTAGATTTGAATTATAAGATGAATGCATAATAAACATCCAACGTAGATCCCAGAGCTTCAGAAGTAAAGTTATCAATGCGCGTATTTGAGCATTGCATTGATGGTTAGCAATTTCGCTTCTATCGGCTAAATTAGGCCGCTTAAAAGAGATTGCTTGGTTCGAACGGTTTAACTACTGGAAGTAGCGTGCTAATATCGCCAAATGTTTAGTAAAAGTCGCCGTTGTCTAGTACGTAGTGTGTTACAGCTACTGTTCAAACCTTAGGTTAAACTTCTCTAACAAAAAGAAATATAAAAAATATTTCATCGTAGATTGCCCCTCGCAGCAGATTCCTGGTAAAAACTCTGAGAGTATATAAAAATTGCCAATGAAAAGTTTCTCAAAAATCTGCAGTTCGAAGTCGGCTTTAAACCATAGGTCCTCGTGTATAAAATTAATACACTTAACATAAGTGGTGTCAGAAACTAAGTTGTAATCCTGATAAAGAAACTTAAACAACAAATACCCTGTATTTCTATGCATTTGATGAATTACATTATTTTTCTTAATCACAAAAAAAAAAAAATAAAATACAAAAAATCGTAGTCAACAGGGTGTTAATGATTAAGTATTCAAGTGTAGCCAGCACTGATGGATGTTATTTGTCACACTTACAGAGTGTGTTTTATATTACAGAACCCATGCAAATTTGTCTGCGTTGTAATCATTCAATGCTAAACAAAATAAACTACAAATAAACAAGGAGAGAGTCAAAGAGAGAGAGAGAGAGAGAGCAGGAGAAAGCAACCAAGATAAAATATATTGTTTACATTTCTATAACAAACCCAGACAACAAGTTGAAGCCATAAACAACACGAACAACAGCCATTTTAAAAAATCAACCACACTGCACAGAATAATAATGGAGGGGAATATACAAAGGGAATGTAGGAGAGTGAGAGAGAGAGAGAGTGGGACTGCATAGGAAATATGGTGTGGTATTTTGTTTAAATTTTATTTTTTATTTATTTTGGTGAGTAAGTACATACCACTCACTACTCACTACCTACTAAACCACACTACAAATACAAAGGAAAAGTTGCGATTCTTTTTTGAAGGAGCATTATGTCGGTGGAACAGGTATAGAAATGTGTGTGTGTTTGCAAAGCATTGAAAATGTTTTTTTTTCTGTTGGTAGTTTTATAATGTTTATTTACTGTTAAGTCTAGGAGAATAGTTAAAAATAGAGAGAGAGAAAGAAAGAAAATAAAAATTATAAACAAGTACAGTGCCATCACTACTGGTAGAGTGTTAACAACAGCAACAAAAAAAACTACTACAAGGTGTGAATAACCGTAAGCTTTTTAGCTGTTCTAACTTGTACTCTATGCTACAGTACTCCTCTTCTTCTTTTCTTCCCTCTCTTGTTTTCCATTCGATGGCATTGTAAGCAATGTTTGCAAGCGAATGTTTTTTTTTCAAATTTTATTTAAAAAGACGGGTTTTTTTTTTGTGTTTCTTTCTTTCTTTTGATAAACAAAAGATATTTGACGTCTGTGGTGGCGGTGCTTGCTTTTTTTTTTGCATTTCTAACTGCTGCTGTTGTTTATGTAGTTTGTTGCTACTGCTGCCTCCCCTACTTTTATAAGGCTTTTGTTTGTTAGGTTTTTTTTTTATATTTTACACGAGTTTCCTTTTCTTTTTCTTTCTTTTTTTTATTTGTGAAAAGTTAAATAATTTTTCTTTGGTTTACATTTTTTTCTTAATTTCGTGGGTGTGTAAATTATTTACTGATTAAAAAAAAAGATACAGAAAGAGAGGGAGAAGCAGAGACAGAGCGTAATTTGAAAAGATTTTTCAAGATGTTATGCATGAATAAAAATCAATAAAATACACGTAGATAATTACGAAAAGTAAGGCCTTAATGGCGGGGATAAGCTTCAAATCAAAAAACGATTTCAAATATAAATTTAAAGATTTTTATTTCATTTCCTTTTAATGTCTGCCTCGTAAGGCTTCATATGCATTGCTAAATTTTACTCTCTGCACACGGCATGTAAATAAATGTCAAATTTTCAGGTCTTGATTGCCAGCTTTGTTGTTCTAATGGATGGTTTGAAGATGGATTTGGAAATATGGCAAATGGACGTTAATTTGAATAGATGTTGGCCTACACCTTACATAGTACATATATGAAAGCAGTAATTATTCCACTTTTCCAATTTTACCTATTCCGCCATTCATTTGTAACACATCTTGGCTGGCGTTTCAAACCGTCATTTCTGTAGTCTCCTTTTCTTTCTTGTATTTACAGATTCTGTAGATGTTGTTGAAGTCGGCGGAACCCCATGTCAGACATAACCAACAAAATGTAAAAAAAGAAATATTATTTGTCTCGGCGACTTCCTCTCAGCAGATTTCCGATTTTAGCCTGTATGTCTGGCCCCTCATGTATGAAATTAACACACACGATATAAGTGGTGTGAGAAACTAGATCGTAATTCTGGCTGAAGGGTTGTAATGACCAATTATGTGTATGTAACCAGGGGCCAATGTCCAGTTATAACTGCTATGAGGTTCCTTAGATTGTCTGATTAGATTTTAAAGCAAATTTTGTTCTGCTTATCTCACACTTTTTATTTTTTGCAAATGAATTACGCTTGTGTGAGAGCATTTATTTGCCTCTATACAGAGAAATGAAAAACTAGCATTTGAATTCGCCTTTGCAAGTGCGCTCGTTGTTTTGCGCTTTAATGTCTCTCCGTGTACAGAAACCAGAGTAATGGTAACCCACGGACATAGCCTTATCTCCTCTAAATACACCCGGAATTTCTGAACAATCTTAAGTGTGGTGTACACACTCTCTAGATTCGAAATTTCGGCTTTATTGTATACCTCAAATGTGTGTATGATAGTAGCCGCCGTAGTCTAGTAAGTAGTGTGCTGGCTTACTAGACGTGAGGCCATGGTTCAAATCCCAGCTAACATACATATATCGAACAAAACGAAATATTGAAAAATATTTCTTCGGAAAAAGGCCCGCAGCAGATTTCTGGCAAAAACTCTCGCGAGCAAATAAAATTGCCATGAAAAGTTTCTTAAAAAATCTGTCGTTCAGAGTCGACTTTAAACTGTAGGCCCCACCACTCATGTATAAAATTAATACACACAACAGCAGTGTGTCAGAAGCTAGGGCGTAATCCTGACTGCAGCGTAGTAATGACAAATTATGTATGTATTTATGATATTCTGATATTAGATTTCAGTCTAAGTAGTATTAGAATAATCGTCCAAGCAACGATCTTAGATTCAACTGTTTCTACTCTGTTGCAGACTATGAATCCGTCAGTGAATACTTGGATGAGGTTCTCTTTTTATCATTATTTTATGAATTTTAAAAGTAAACACGCTGCAATCTCCATCCAAATATCATCCGTACGTTAAGTCTTCTGACCTATAAACCTTTAAAGAAGGAAGGCCTTGTTGCGACACCTTTTGAAGAAAGACTTTGGCGAAAAAGGAAAATTTCTTACTTAATTTTATAACCCGCTGATTGTACTTAAAGATAGCTGGCAACTCTATTGCCCTAGAATTTGCTACAGTAGAACAATTAAATGATTAATAAAACAGAAACCAAAAGCAAAGAAATCATGGACAGATGAAGGAAATGTTTTGCAACAGCTCATGTTTTTTAAAAGAAGGCCGTAGTATGTAGGACCACTTCAGATTCTGAATCTTATACGATCTTCGTTGACAGTCAGGCTGCCCTAAGAGCCATTGCGTCCATATGATGTAAATCAGGGCTAGTTTGTGAGTGCAAAGGGTCTTTAGAGGTCAGATTGAATCCGTTTTTATTGGGTTCCGGGACATAGCGTTATATTCGGTAATATAGCCGATATTCTTGCTAGAATAGGTTTAATTTTTGAGGGCGATTTGATAGTTAACCTGATCCCCCAATCTGTTATTTCTACGGCCTCATCACTGGATAGTTCAGGGAGGAAGAGCAGAGACAACAAGAGCCCAATATCCTATATCATACAAATAAAGAATTTTAAACTACATACACTACAATAAATAGGGTAGGTATCGTACCGAGCAGGATAATGGGCCTTACACCTAAATTTCAGAGTCAATTACCACAGTTTTCAAATATTTGCCGTCAATGCAAATATTTTCTTTCGTTTATTCACAAACGTTAAGAAAAAAAGGAAGAAATTTCTAAAAAAAAAAAAAATTTCAAGAAATTATAGCCTCATCTACGTATGCGGAGAGAGCGTATCTCCCATAAACATTTATTACCAGCCTAATGCCATTAATTATTATCAAATCATGCCTAGCTCTTAAGCAAAGTTTTTCATGTTCATGGGAATTTTCTAGGCGTAGAAAATTACGCTCTCTTACACACGTACATACAGGCACACATTAACTGTTAAGCACACACACACACAGTCTCACTAAAACATTTGAATTTTTCTTCCCTCATGCAGTAATAATTTCTAGCCAATGTAATGCCATTAAAATTATGTAAATTACTCTTTCTACCTCTCTGTTCCCTCTCTTCAGCACTCTCTTTATCTCTCTTTCGCTTTCTTTTTGTCTTTTATTATCTCCATGGTTTTTATTTATTTATTTTTTCTTTTTGCTACAGGTTTTACACAGAAAATAAAGAAGGAAAATGATGTTTTAGAGAAAACCTTTTTTGTTTTTGTTGTCTTCGTTTTTTTTTGTTCTTCTTCTTATACTTTTAACGCCATTCAAGGCAGTTAGTTTTTAGTTGTTGTTGTTACTCATTTTTTCTTCTTTCTTTTGCTGAGGCTTCTTGATAAAATGCCAAAAACATATTTTGTTTGAATGACTCGAAAAAAAAAAAGAAAAAATTGTGTGAGAAAATGAGCAGCAAAAACAAAATCAAAAACAAAGAAAAAAAGGTATTATAATGCGGTTTTTCATCATGCCTCTCACAAATTCAAAGCAGAAAAACAAAAACAAACAAACAAAAAAAAAAAAAAAAAAAACTAAAACTTAAGCCTTAAAGATATGCTTTAATTTTTTTATTACAACTTAAATTTTTTATGACACAAACATCAAGAGAAAGGCAAAGAAAAGGCGGTAGAAAAAATGGATAAAAAATTTCATTTTATTTAAATTATAAAAAAACACACTCTCCTCCTCCTCCTCCTTTTGTTTTAGCTACGGTTGCTTTAAGAGTGTTATAAATAGTTTGCTTTTAGGTTCACCTCCTAAAGGTAGGCCGCATAAATTGTATAAATTTTTCAACGTTAAAAAAAGATGAATAGTCCTTCACTAACAATTATAAACTTTAATGAAATTTAATGGAAATAATTTTTTTTTTAAACTGACTGCAGTCACTCACAAAAGTAGTCGTACTGGGACTTAGTGAGTAGAATAGCGAGTAGTAAGCTAGGCTCAGAATGCAGACTCTGGTTGCTGTTTTCTCTTTGTATTGAGAAGGAAATAAGTGTTAATGTCGGTTATCGCGAATTCCTATCGACCACCATCTTTAGCAGCACACTACACTTAATTGTCATACGATATATCATTTACATGAACTTTGAACTGACCGTGATGGCCCTCGTAATTTCCTTCCTCAATTTGCATTGTTTAGTTTGCTATTTTGGAGTCATCGTAGTATAATAGGTAGTGTGTTGACTTATTAGAAGTGAGGTCACTGTTCAAACTCCAGATCAGACATTAAAACGAAATATAAAAAAATATTTCATTGGCGACTTTTTCTCAGCAGATGTTTGGTAAAGTTTCTTCAAAATCTGTCATTTGGAGTCGACTTCAAACTGGAGGTTCTGCCTCTCATTTATAAAATTAACACACACAACATAAGTGGAGTAAGAAGCTAGGTCGTAATCTTGATAGAAGGTTGTAATGACCGATTATGTATGTATATAAGCAGTTGACTACTTCAAATACCGCATCCCATAACCTGGGACATTCGGTTTATCTCCGTTACGTTCTCTACCGTTTGCATTTCGCCTCGCACAGATCCCTAATCTAGTCGATGTATGCCAAGCTTTGGCAATTTGAATTAATGACGTTCTGAGATGTTGTCATTGCAGTGGTTCAGGCAACTTCTTCAACTCAGTGGTGTTGTAATTGACCTCCTCTCTATAGCGTTTATTAAACGATCCTTCAGCTTCGTTGTCATTTACTCAGAAATATTTTTTTCACTCATTTATGCACGTATGCAACACGCACAGTGCATTAGAGAAGATTACCCGACCATTAGGTCAACAAATAACCAGTTTGGCTTAACTTTAAGGGTCTAATCGGAGTTCCCCGCATTGTACTGGTGATCAAAGCAGAATTTTTATCTCAAAACTTTATATGATGCACCGCGATAATCAGACTTTTCATCTGGCGGTCACCAATACATAAGTATGAGCCGCTTCCCCATGTCAAAGACTCATGACGGGGACCTGGAGTTTAAACCTCACTTAGATTCTGTAGCTTATCTTCTATATGCGTGTATTGTACTGGATGCCTTGAATGTTGAAGTTGAACCTCCAGGTTTCACTTTCAATTCTTAAATGGTTTACGATCCTACAGCCCACTAAGGCTGGATAATGAAAGAAGATTTAGGTCTACGAGTTAAACTTCAATCAAAGTTTAAAAAATTTCATCTACTCACGTGAGAACAAGCGTGAACGAATTATGTTTAAACCAGGATTCAATCGAGTTTAGAAAAATTGTATAAGAGTTCTTATTGGTAGCGTTATCAGATAATCGTTTACTATAGGTGCTGCCGAAGTCTTTATTCGAACGTACAGTGCCAATAAGCATGATCTGCTGAAAGAGGAGTGTATTTGAAAACAAATGCAAGATGCAGTACTGATACCAATGCCGGGTAAAACGCTCGAAGAACTCCAGTTGCATTGCCCGAATGTGAACACAGAATAGGTGAAGTGGTAAGGAACTTTGCTAATTGAGTTCAACTCCTTCTATGCGGTGGCGATCTCTGATTTTGCAATATTCGTTGTTGATGGTAACATACCTGGGAAGTAACGCGTCAGTGGGTCTCATGCTGGTATTATTTGAAGATCGATTCGAAACAGCATTGTTGCAGAGCACTTTCTTTTAATTCTCAGTACTTACTGCCTAATTGGCAGTTTCTTAAGAGTTTTCTTTCAGGAACTCTTACTTTAACTCATTAACAACCAGATTAACGGATTTCGGCTAGCCTTAACATTTCTTCCAGGCGCTTCTGCTTCTTGAGCGCCAGTGCCAGTTGGTCATACCAATTGATGGATGTCTTTAAGGAGCCTTATTGTGGAAAACTATTGCTGAGTGTTTGATTTGAGCATATCTAAAAAGGGAACCATTAAGCGTTTTACCTATGACACGTGATTCATATCAAATAGAAGAGAACTTTTAACAGATTAACATAAAGAGAGAAAATAGCCGAAATTTGGGATTTAGTAGAAGAGTTATAACCTCTTCAAAATCTATCAAGTAATCCCTAACAATGATCAAAGTTATCCTATGTCAAATGGTGTCAAATTTATAAGAACGTAAGCAGAGCAATTTCCATGGCTTGGCAACAATAGTGGACTTGTTTACCTAATAAAATATTAAAGAATTACAAGAAAAGAAATTTCTTTCTTTCAGAATTCCTATGAAATGTATGACAGCAGGCATCAAAAAAGCCTTTTAAATTAAAAGTCAGTGATTTCATTACGCAAAAAACCAAACCAAAAAAAAAGGAAGGAATTTTTATCGTTATTTGGCTGCCAAAAACCGAACCAGAAAATCTAATTTGAAATCTATAAGACGGAATTTTATCTTTTCTCTCTCTCTCTGCCTTCTTTTTTGGTTGCCAAACAAGAAATGACATTTGTTTTGGGTCGCTGTCATTATATAATAAATATTTGTTGCCTGCTTTTTGGCTTTTCCTTTGGCAGTTAAAGAACGAAAGACGACAGACATGTTACGAAATGCTACACGTTTTTGTCATTCGAAGGAAACTTGTTTGACTCAATTTTTATTATTTCTATTATTTAAGCTTCAACCTAAAAGAGCTCGTATTCTTTTTCTACTCTCTCCCTAAAATATGCTTCAATATATGTATGTATGTAACGAACTTAGAAATAAATAAAAAAAAACATCCTTCAAATGTCAAATACAAGAAAAGTTTTACTAGAAGAACTCCAAAATAAATAAATAAATACACACAGTATACTAGTACAGGACGTAAAGTATAGAAAAATAACCAAAAATTTTTCGATTTTTTTTATTAGTCAACGAAAACGTGACATGAAACGGTTCAAAAGCGTAGAACTCTTGAACAGCAGGTTCAGAACAAGAAAATATTCTATTGGTTGTTTCGGTTTTATGGATTTGTATAGTTTAGATGTTAAGTTTTTGTATTCTTTTTTTGATAACATCCTTAAAGTAGGCAATGATATTTTTTATTTTATTTTTATAGCATATACTTGCCAATATGTTCGACATATTTATGTATGTTTGCTGCTAAAGCACCTAAAAGTATGTTGTATGGTTTATTTTTGGAGATGTGAGAAAAATAATTGAATCGTAATTGAAATCGAGTATTACACGTGAAACCAATTAGTATGTTGAACCTTAGTTTCAGTCATGCTGTGCACCATCATTAGTCTTGGCTGTAACCTTGCTTAGCTTCTTCCTTTAACAGGATTTGAAGCAAAAAATTGGAGAATATCTTGTATTTATTTGTATGTATTTCTTTGGTAACAAGAACCGGGCTAAATTATGGAGTCTTCTGTCCTTTAAAAGTAGTTTTGTACTGAGGACAAATTTTTTGCGACTCAGCATCAGTAGATGCCCTGAACCATCTGGCCCACACTACGGTTTCCAAAGCACAAGATCCTTATCAGTACCGGACGTTATTGAGGCACCAATCATGTCATTGAAATCTATTTAAGCAATCTTATGCTTGCGTCTGTTAACCTATCAGAGACTAACCTGCAAGAATAGGCAAAAAATTAAATAAAATCGATTTGGCCGCCCATTTGCACTACCATTTAAGTATGCTGCGGGAATACAACCAGGAGTATTTCCGATTTTGTACTCTGAACGACGGAACTAACTGCTTAAGCACCGGAATGTAAAGCAAATACTAAATAAACAACGTAGCACCATAAAGACAAGAGTTACGTGCAGTGTTAGGCACGGCAAAAACGAGTGGGCAAATAAGATAGAAGAAGGGGAATACGCCGTAAATAGGTAGCGATATGATATTACAAAACTGCCACTTCAGAAGCTTGCAAATGGAATTCCTAAAGAACAGCGACAGCAAATATGGAACAATTTCCATTCCGATGTTCTGACAACCGTATCTTTAGTTAATCAAATTGTTATATACCGACAGGACCCGTATAGACAGCAACTAGGCACATCCATGATGGATGTGTACCAAAATACCCTACCAGAATTTTGCATGTGGAATCATCAAAGAATAGCGGCAACAAATATAGAAAAATTGCCATTCCGATATGCTGTCAACCTCATCGTTAGTTAATCAAACTTTCTATGCACCTGCAGGAACAATTTCAAGGAACAGATATCTCCATACATTAAGCAAATAGAACAAGCTGTTGTATGATCCTAAAGGACAAGAAAATATCTGTTTGGAAAGATTCATATAGCACCAGCACACAAATACCCATTCATTTGGAGCTGATGACCAACTAAAAGGGTTATCTTGTGTTGATAGGAAGAACATAATCATAGTTGACATCCTGAATGCAAAACTCGATACATTTCTAACATCCAACAATCTTAGATTCGCAATACCATGCTTTGACTTCTTCAGTAGTCTTAGGATAACAGTGGAACGATCTATTGAATGGCCTGGACTTTAAGAAAACTCTCGACAGTCTGTTAAACAATGCCGCAGAAAGCTCATGTCACTAGGATGCCATACTTTAGAACCAATGTGGTGATATATACACCGCAACATCAACCTGGACAGTATTATGTCAAGCGTAGGTCAGTCTAGTTAGAGGAGCATTCGTTGCGAGATCCGTAGGTTAGGTTAGGTTAGGTTAGAGAACGCGTACTTGTCAATTAAGACAAGTACAGTAACCGGAGGTCGAATTGATCCATTGTACAACGTCCTAGTTTCTCACACCACTTATGTTGTGTGTGTTAATTTTATACATGTGTGGTGGGACCTACAGTTTAAAGTCGACTCCGAACGACAGATTTTTAAGAAACTTTTTCATGGCAATTTTATTTTTACACTGAGTTTTTGCCAGAAATCTACTGAGAGGAAGTCGCCTAAGAAATACTTTTTGTATTTTGTCTTGATGTCTGGCCTGGGGTTCGAACCCTGGCTTTACGTATAATAAGCCAACACACTACCTACTAGACTACGGCGGCTTCAAAAGATCCGGCGAGATCCGTAACAAGTTGAAAGATCAGAATTACGCGTAACACATGTGTTTTCTTTAGCAAAATCTCATGGACATCTAGCAAATTGGAATTGAGAATAACGTCTAATAAAACAAAAACAATGAATATAATTATGGTGGAGACACCTTGGTTCTATCATATCGCAAACGGATAGTTATTATCATGCATATGGATACATAAAGTGGTAAGGGGTCCTCCCCTCTTCGTCACCGGTATAGCAAAGTTGAGTCCATACTGCTGCAGCAGTACCAAGTACCAGCAAAACCAAGAATTCTGCACCAAAAGATCTAATGATCTAAATGATCTAATATTTTGTCAATTCCTGTTTTCGATGTACATATATTAGGAACCTTTTCGGCCTGTTGGTATTATCAATGAGGTGCTCTGGATTGCAAAGCAATGCAGGGTGGCTGATATGTATTGCAACCAACTTCAGGTTGTTATCATTTGTAAACCGCTCGTCTGACAGCTGACAGATTTATTCCAATGACAGTTCATTTTATTATTTACAAGCTTACAAAAGCATTTTGCTCTATTGCAATCAGAAAAAAAGTTATTCGTGATGGAATTCAAGCCTGATAGTGTGATTGTTTTATATTTGGCTTGAAAACCACAGGTGGTTACTATCGTTAGAGCCCTCCGGCATTTAAATGTGAATAAATCTTTTGTTTCTCGTACCATTGCTCGTTACCGTGATACTGGCAGTGTTGCATCGCGTCCAAAAAGTGGACGAAAAAAAAAACGGTAACAACACCAGAAATGATCCGAAAAGTGAAGGCCAGATTTGATCGAAATCCACGCCGCAGTGGTAGAAAAATTGCTCGTGAGCTGAACATATCGCGAGAACGGATGCAACACATATTGAAAAATGAGCTTGGACTAAAGCTATTGAAGTTCCAAAAAGTGCAAGAGCTCACCGATGGACAAAAAAAAGTTAGACTAGAAAGAGCCAAGGAGTTACTTCGCTTGCACGAAAGTGACCAGTTACCGAATTTGGCTTTCTCTGATGACAAGCCATTCCAAAGTGAGCAGTTTATGAATAAACAAAATGATCGGGTTTACTTGCCAAAGAGGTCAGCTGAAAATTTACACCTGCGATTGGCCACCAGAAATCAAGCGCCGCCGATGCTAATGGTGTGGGCCGCCGTAACGGCCGATGGTCGCTCCCCGCTCGTATTCATCGACCGTGGGGTCAAAACAAATGCCGAATATTATCGGGAAAATGTCTTAAAGACAGTATTGAAGCTCTGGGCAGACAAACATTTCGGCCGCAGACCATGGACATTCCAACAGGACTCAGCACCACCGCACTCAGCATGCGTCAGCCAAGAATGGCTTAAAAAGGAGGTCCTTCGCTTCATTTCTACCGCACAATGGCCACCAAAATCTCCGGATCTAAATCCGTTGGACTTTTGCGCTTGGGGCATTTTGGAGAGTAAGGTTCTAACTAAAAAATACCAAAGTGTCGATGATTTCAAGACGGCGCTTCGCCGGGAATGGGCCAAAATACCGCAGAGCCACTTTCGTGCAGCCTATGATGGCTTTGGCGGCCGTTAGAAGGCCATAATTCGTACCAAAGGTGGCCAATTCGAACAAATCTAAACTGATACTAAAATTTGATGTTATTTCCAACATTTTTTGCTTTTGAGCAATAAAATTAAAAAAAAAAAAAAATAAATTAAAAAATATAGCGCTTTACTTTGTTGCATTATATATCAGCCACCCTGTAACTCTCTACGGTTTCACTTTTTAGAAACTGTTACCTGCATACCTAAGATAGATTCATCCACAGCAGATTATAAGTTGTGCTCTCGATTGAAACCCCCACAGGGACGAGGGATGATCCATATAAAGGGAAGACAACTGAAGAAGAAAGTTAGATTGGCTGGATTGGGGAGAGCGTACTCAAGCAAATGGCTGGTGAGAGGGATTGCTTAGAAAATTGTAATGACTGTATGTGCCTTAAAGAGCTTGTCGTAAAACTTTAAACGTTCCATTAGATTGTGCTTTATCTTGAAATTGTTTTTATACTCTAAGGGCTAGCACCTCCCTCCACTTTTACTAACAAATTTATGGCAGTATTCTTTAACCTTAAAATACAGAAAAACTTTAATCAATTCATTACCAAATTAAATAAGTAAACAAACTAAACTAGACAAACGTACCGTGTAAAGTCAATAAATTTTTTAATTTATTTGGCATTTTGTTTTTCGTAGCATACTTTTGCTAGTTTTTTTCTTTTTGGGTAGGTTGTGGGGGGACCACAAGGTTCAGGAGAGAGAGGAGAGATATTTTATGAGTGCTCAAGGTACAATACAAAACAACAAATTTATTCTAATCCCTAAAATAGGCAAAGTTTTTTTTGCTTTTTTCTTTTGGAAAATAAAAAACTAGGATCCCAAAAGTAGGCTTTATTTTTCTTTCCTTTTTGAACACGAACACCCAACAGTATACTTTAGTTTTTCTTTGCATTAATTTATGACCTAAACCAGGTGGCATGAGCAAGTTTCAAAAACAAATGAGAATTTATTTTGTTTTGCACACACATACACACGACGATTTGCCTCTCGCTCCTCCTTTACTTTCTCTTTGAGTTGAAATTAAATTTTATTTCCTTTTATTTAATGAAAGTTTAATTTTTTTTTTTTTTTGATAGAAAAGTCTTGTTTAAATCAATTAAGATATTAAAATATTTCTTTTAATTTGTTTAAATAATAAAATGCTAAAGAAAAAAGAGAGGGAGAGAGAGGAGAGATTTCCTTAAAATTAAAAAACGGAATTTTTAAATAAAAAATAAAAATATTTCCTTGGAACTTGAAATGCAAAAGTCAGTTCTCTTCTCCAACACAGACTATATTAGTTCTTTGGATTCACCTTCATTTGTTATTCAAAAAAACAAAAAAAAAGAGAAAAGAAAAAAGATTTGATTTTAATTTTTCTTTTTGTTCCCTCTTTTCCTTGAATCTCTGTATAGAAATACATACGAATTACTTGGAAAGACATTCGCATTCACATTCATACAGAATATGTGGAGTATTTCTTTACCTCCAATAAAACAAGTGGTTGGTTATCCTCATACAACTCAGCTATTCATTCATTCATTCAGTCAGTCAGTCACTCACTCATTCAAATGCTGTATTCAATTTCTTATTCATTCTTTTAGTCGTACATTCATTTATTCATGCATTCGTACATACATTCATCCTTCCATTCGTCTATTCATTAAGTCTGGTGTATGAATTTTACATTTGCTTTACACACACACACACACACACACACACACACACACACAAACATTGTTGCACTGGCACTGGCACTAACATTTGTAACCAGGATGGATAATGATGATGTATCACTGGGATTTATTATTAAAACAACACAGCAGCTAAAGTCAGAGCTGGGAATTATTAATCACTAACATCAAAGACAAAAAGAATAAAGGAGGAAAAAAGGAAAACCTTATCCGTCCTTTAAATGTCAAGGGACTGAAATTTTATTTATTTTTTTGGTTGACCAGCACTTTTCTATATACGTGAGCATAATATCTGCTTATAGTTTATAGCAAATGGTGTATATTTTACACATGATTTGTGTCTTTAATAACTTAACTTATGAATACCATTCCATTAATATTGAATGATTATCGAAAGGGTTTAGTTGTACTTTGTTGATGCTAGAGAAGCAGTAGTTTTGAAAACATCGAATTATCTCTCATCAATATAAAACAAGCGAAGCACACTTAAAGCTAAAATATATCTGAAGCAATAGCAGACCTGATGCTATACTACAATCGTTCGCACATCTGAAACTGTAATACAGCTGTAATAAAGCTGTAGCGCATCTGAAGCAATACCACGTACAAAGCAGTAGTACATTTGAAACTGTAGTACATTTAAAGCAGTAGCACTTCTGAAACCGTAGCGTATCTGATGTAGTAGCATTTCAGAAATTGTAGGATACATGAAGTAGTAACACATCTGGAGCTGTAGCAAACTAGCATATCTGAAGCAGTAGAAGTTCTGAAAGTGTAATACTGATACTGTAGCACATCCGAAGCAGTGACACATCTGGAGCTCTAGCACATATGAAGTAGTAGCACATTTGAAACTGTAGAACATAATATGAAGTAGTAGGACCTCTGAAATGGTAGAATTTCTGAAGCAGTAGCATATATATGTGCAGTTGAAGCACTACTGAAACCGTAGCACATCTGTAGTAGTAGCACTTCTGAAACTGAAATACGTTTGACACTGTAGCACATCTGAAGCAGTGCCACATCTGAAGCTGTAGCACATGTGAAGTAGTAGCACTTTTGAAACTGTAGCACATATGAAGTAGTAGGACTTCTAAAACGGTAGAACTACTGAAGTTATAGAACATCTGAAGCAGTAGCATATGTGTAATTGAAGCACATCTGAAGTAGTAGCACTTCTGAAACTGAAACACGCTTGACGCTGTAGCACATCTGAAGCGGTGGCACATCTGAGGTAGTAGCATTTCAGAAACTGTAGAACTTCTGAAATTATAGCACACCTGAAGAAGTGGTATTATGTGGAGTTCAAACACCGCTAAAACCCTAGCATATCTGAAGCAGTGACACATCTGGAGCTGTAGCAGATCTGAAGTAAAAGCAATTCTTAAACAGTAGCACAGTAGTAGCACTTTTGAAACTGTTGCTGTAGCACATCTAGAACTGTAGCACATATGAAGTAGTGGCAAATCTAGAGGAGTGGGCCATCTGGAGCTGTAGCACAACTGAAGTAAAAGCAGTTCTGAAATAGTAGCACAGTAGTAGCACTTTTGAAACTGTTGCTGTAGCACTTCGAGATCTGTAGCAGATAGGAAGTAGTGGCACATATAGGGCAGTGACACATCTAGAGTTGCGGCACATCTGGATCTGTAGCACATCTGAAGTAAAAGCACTTCTGAAACTGTAGCAGATCTAATGCTACAGCACATCTGAAGCTCGAGGACTCTTCAAGATGTTGTGGTACACCTGATGGCACTGTGAAACATTTATTAAAGATCCTGATATTAAACTTTCTCGTAGGCTGCCTGATCACTCTGTGTTTTTCAGGCGGAGCTCATGGCCATTTTGAAAGCGATTCAGCAATTCTTGTTGGAAAGTAGGATTTAAACTGAAATTCCCTTGATTTACTCGAACAGACAGGTGGCGTTTAAGTCTCGAACGAATGTATTTTCATCGTCCGCTTTTGTCCATTAATGCCGAAGAACTCTGAAAGAAATTTTGGATCATTCAAGGGCAACTTTTGTGTAAGTTCCAAAACATAGAGATATCATTGGAAATCGCACTGATAATGAGCTGGCTAGGGCCGGTAATAAGCAAGGAATCTCCGACATGTTTGAGGGCATAGGTATTATAGTTGCTTCAGTTAAATTGGATACTATCCACACGTTTAGAAGAAGTGCAATATTACTAGACTCTGTTTGATACGACCACAATATTTATGCCATAATGGATGGTCCATAATGGTTCCAAAAATCCTACGCCATGTCTGTTATTTACACATTTCCAACCCTGTTACCAACTCATTCATTCGTTTTGATGAACAAATATTTGAATTTTTGTGTGTGTGTGTGTGTGTTTTTTTTTTGCTCGAGAAGAACTGAATTTTTAAATATTTCTTTCGATTTGAATCTCTTTCCTGCTCTCTCTCTCTCTCTCTCTCTCTCAAAGAAACATTAATTTGGCACAGAACACACACACACACACTCTCATGGATACAACCAATTGTAAGTATGTCATGCATACATACATATACTCAAAACTCATGCACACACATACACATACATACTTAACTGCATATAGAATTACTAGTTGTTGTCAAAATAACGGCATTAATAAACAAATACCCCCAGACAATAATTTCTCTTTTTCGACTTTTTGTCTTGCTCTCTCTCTCTCTCTCTCTCTCCCTTTCTCACTCTGTGTGTTCGTGTGTCATAGAAATACTTAAGAAATAAAGAGACATCAATAACGGAATGATATTTTTTGAGTGAGTCAAAGAGTCTCTATAATTATGATTTTTGTGTTGTTGTTACTGGAGTCCATATCATTTGTTTGGATTTTGTTTGTGTGTTCTACAATTTCTCTCTCTCTCTACTATCAATACTACGACTACGATTACTATTTGTATAGAACCTTGTACTTATTTATGCTTTGTTAAGTTGTTTTTATTTTTTTTTCTCTCTCTCTCTAGCCATACAGTTTTGTAATACGATCTCTGTGTATGTATAGTTTCTATAAATTTTAAAGTATACTTTTAGGGATCTAAAAAAACTAAAAAAAAAAAAAGGGAGAAAAATAGAAAAATAAACAAAAGAATTCCAAAGTAAATCATTTTACAAAGACAAATTGCTTTAAAGCTTCTTCCTTTTTTTTATTATTTATTTTTGATTTATCAAGTGAAGTATTGTAAAAAGGGAAACAAGAGATTTTCTGAGTGTGTGTATGTGTGTTTGTTTGAGTATGAGAGTGTAACAAAAACAGACAAATTAGTGCATAGAATAGTAGTAGTAGTAGTGTGATATCGTTATGGAGAATCTTAAAATTAAATTTCAAACGAAATAAGTTTTTTACAGCTAAAATTTTAAGTTTTTAAAGTGAAAAAGAAATTTTCTGTTAGAAATCTATATCGTAATAATTTTACTACTTATCCTGTTTATTTATAACTGGGAAATGCTGGCCAGATATTGGTTTACATACCTGCAAGGAAAAGATTAAAAAAAGAATAATTAATTATATTGTTTAACAAAAAACGCACAAGAAAAAATATAACTTAACATTAATACGTTATAAAATTCAATGATAATACACTTTATTATAAAATATTTGAATTTATATGCCTTAAACTATGCGATAGTTATTTTTTTCGTTTAGCATTGCATACTTTCATGCATGTCATACAAAGGAGCCTATTGTAAGGCATTATTTAATGTGATTTTGATATGAATGTATCATATGTAACAGACATTATTACATATTAGCCTCTGTTTAGATAATTATACGAGAGCATATGGTGCATCAGGCTATGACTCTAGCATGCCGAGTTCAGCCTAATGGCCGCAAGAGTTTCCTACTGCTTCAGACAGATCGCTATTTATATTGTTTAACAGAAAATATAAAAAAGAAACAAAAGAAAATATTATTTAACATCATTACATTATAAAATTCAATGATAATACGCTGTATTATAAAATATTTGAATTTATATGCCTTAAAATATGCTGTAATTATTTCATTTTTTCGTTTACTTAATAGTGCATAGGTACTGCATACTTTCATGCATGTCATACAACGAAGTCTATCGTAACGCATTATTTAATGTGATTTTGATATGAAGGTATCATATGCCATAGGCATTATACATGCTGAAGTATAGATATGCAGATAGAAGCAGATATCGACACAAAAGATTACACACAAAGACATATTTTGATATCATTGTTCGTAATTCCTATTGTCCCCTAAACCTGAAACCATCTGCAGCTTTTGATTACACACTTTTTTAGACTCCCTTGTAGTCACCGTAGTCTAGTAACTAGTGTGTTGGCTTATTAGACGCGAGGCCTCGGTTGAAACCCTAGGTCAGCTATCTCAAACTAAACGAAATATGAAAAAATATTTCTTCGGCGACATCCTTTCAGTAAATTTCCGGCAGAAACTTTGAGAGTAAATAAAATTGCCACGAACAGTTTCTAAAAATCTGTCGTTCGGAGTGAACTTCAAACTGTAAGTCCCGCCAGTTATGTATAAAATTAACACACGCAACAAAAGTGGTGTGAGAAATTACGTCGTCATCCTGACTAAAGGGTTATAATGACCAATTATGTATGTATGTCTAGCCCTGACGCATCATCTTACTTAATTGGTCAATACAACCCTTAGTCAGGATTGCAACCTAACCACCTATGTTGAGTGTGAATTTTATTCTTGAGTAGCGGGACTTACAGTTTGCAGTGGACTTCGAATGACAGATTGAGGAATCTTTTCCTGGCAATTTTATTTACTTTTAGAGTTTTCTCTAGAAAATTGCTGAGAGGAAATCACCGAAAGAAATATTTTTTATATATTTGGTTTTTGTTCGAGGTATCTGAGCTGCGGTTTGAACCACGGCCTATCAACCAATAAGACAACACAGTACTTACTAGAGTAGAGGCAACTTAAGTATGATGCTGGGCATTTATCCAAGAGGTGAATAGCAATTTAGTACTCTTTCTTATCTCTATAGCTAATGCAGATCTCATGTGCCAAATTGTGAAGAGCAACGTATTTCACATGAGTACCCAAAATACAAAGTAAAGCAATAAACCCTAGAACTGCGCTAAACACCGCCCCACCATAGAGATTAAACATGCGTTACGGGTGATTTTTATCTAGACATGGCCTAATTTGCTGCGTTATGTTGTTGAAAACCGCACCCGCGTCGGTTACGGGATCTGTTATGCACACACACATAAATAATTGGCCATACACACATACAACCTTTCAGTTCGGATTACGATTTAGCTTCTCACACCACTAATGTTGTGTGTGTTAATTTTATACATGAGCGGCGGGACCTACAGTTTAAAGTCTTCTCTGAAAGCCAGATTTTTTGAGCAACTTTTCATGGCAATTTTGTTTTTACTCTCAAAGTTTTTGCCAGAAATCTGCTGAAAAGAAGTCGCAGACGAAATATTTTCCTTCGTATTTCGTTTGGATGGAGATGTCTGACCTGGTGGTTTGAACCGTGGCTTCACGTCTACTAAAGCAACACACTACGTACTAGACTTCGGCGACGGAATCTATTGCTGTATTGTAAACCCTCAGTCAAACCACACTGCAGACTTTCCTATTCAAATGCCTTTTCCTAACGATAAATTGAGTGAAACCTGAGAAGAGCTTTTAAAGATTACAGGGAAATTTTGTTTTCAGTTATTAAAGATTTCAATTTTTAATTTTTATCTGTAATTTATTTTCACATGTCTATCTATTGCTAGCTAGCACATAATTAATAAGCCCTATACTCCTAAATGTATGCTTCATTATTTATCGTAAAACTCAAACATCAGGCAGCAATCTCAATAGCTTTACAAATTTGTGTCTTCGACAATGAAGCATAGAGCTGATAAGCCTTTAGCTCATTAGCAATTACCTTTAAAAGCACATAAAGACACATAGTCACACATACACATACACGCATACAAACTCCATATGTATTAAAGCCTTCAAGCAAACAAATACACCTGCAAGTAACATTATAAGTGAGTGTTTTGAGTTCTAATGACGGGTTTTAATATACAACGATTTTAATAACACAGTTGAAGAAGAAGAAGGGGAAGGGGGGGCGGGTGATGGCTATAGGTTAGGAAGTGTGTGCCAATATTAATGCTCATTTAAAAGCAGCTGTTGTAAGGCAATACCGTATTATTATCTCTTTAACACACACACCCACCCACATGTAGGATATTTACTGATTCTCGTATGTAAACAAATACTCTTTAACTGACATTATATTTACCGAATATGTAGTCAAGTCAGAGTAAAGTTTACTACTTATCTTGATCTCTAATATTTTATCTCTTTTTTCTTGTTGTTCTTGTTGCTGTTGTTGTTGTTGTAGTTTGTGTTGAACTTTTTTCCTTTTGGTGCTCTCTGCTATTAGCCTCTTGGTTTAACCTTTTCTCTTACACTTACTTACTGCCTCTCTCTCTCTCTCTCTCTGCCACTTTTTTTCTTTCTTGCTCTCTTTACAACTGTTTGCTTATGGTATTGTATTTATAGTTTTCGGTTTTTTTGTTGTTGTTGTTATTTAACAACAACTTAAAGAGTATTAATGAAATGAAAATAAATACAACAACAACAAAAAACACACCCAAAACATGCATACTCACTCACACACAATTATACCAACTCACTCGTATACAATTAAATCTACAAATACATAAATATTATCATTACCACTACCATTACCATACAAACAGAATCCCAACCACCCACACTCGCAATAACATAACATAACATGGCTGCATGCCTGCCTGCCTGCCTGCTGCCTTGTATTAGTGGCTCATAAATAAAGAATGCGTGCGTATGCTTATGTTTACCAAACAGATTGTGTGTGTGTGTGTAAGTTGAGATGTTGTTTTTACTTGCGATTATTTAATGCACGTTTAAGACACGTATTCCCAATATACGTACGAGTATGTATACAGTGTAATAAAAAATTATACGTCAACACAACCAATACGTTCTCGTCCTCGTTTCATTTCGTTTCGTTTAATGCTGTTGCGGTCTTTCTTTTGATTAAAATTTATTCGTATTTGATATGTGCGCTGCAGGACGGAGGAAGGAGATTTCAAATGGGAATTCATTCGTTTTTTTCCTCCTGTTTTTTTAGGTGTTAACCAAGTAATATGCATAGAAAGGCTTATGAAAGAAGCAAAATTGTTACAAAAACAGAGGCTGATGTGAAAAGGCTATAAAAACAAATAATCAGAAGCAAAAGTTTAACCAGGATCAACAGCTTTATTCGAAAAATGTTCTAAATAACCTTTAAAAAATTCTGATTTAGTTCTCGCTAAAATTTTGATACATTTCGCATGATATGTCGGCTTCTAAATGGTAACAATGTTAGGGGATTATACGCTTAGGTTCGGTCTTTAAGGTTATCGCACCAAAAATAGCAGCAATTCGCCTGATCTTGGTATTCAATTTACGTCGCCAATACGTGGAATTATTTTCTCTGAAAACTTTTCCTGAATGGTGTTCCAAATAGGTCATGTTGTATAGCTTGTGGCACCGGTTTATAATATTCAATTGCAGGCCAGAAATGTAGGTTATTTTATGGCATTGGAGTGACGGTAAAAGTTTTTCCAGGTTCTTTTTTAAATTATTTTTTGCACACCTAGTATCCATTTTTTCCAGACTCATTTTTGGGTACTCCGAGAGTGCTATATTCGACAATATTGATTGGTGATGGTAACCGCCGTATAAGAGAGAAGATTCATACATACATAATTGGT
The DNA here is from genome assembly GCA_936449025.2 of Sarcophaga subvicina. NCBI lineage: Eukaryota > Metazoa > Arthropoda > Insecta > Diptera > Sarcophagidae > Sarcophaga > Sarcophaga subvicina. The sequence continues at coordinate 32,501,946 of OW388084.2, forward strand.
CATTACAACCCTTCAGTCAGGATTACGACCTAGTTTCTCACACCACTTATGTTGTGTGTGTTAATTTTTATACATCAATGGTGGGACCTACAGTTTAAAGTCGACTCCGAACGGCAGATTTTTGAGAAACTTTTCATGGCAATTTTATTTACTCTCAGAGTTTTTGCCAGAAATCTGCTGAGGATGTCGCCGAAAAAATACTTTTTGTAATTTTGTCTGGCCTGGGGCCCGAACCTTGGCTTTACGTCTAATAAGCCAACGCACTACCTACTAGACTACGGCGACTTTCCAGAGAGGAGATTCATTGCATTGAAAGTGTGATTGTCCAGTTAAGTTAGGTAAGCGGGTAGCTTGCCGTTCACAGCCAAGTTTGCTCGGTGGCATGTGCCATATATGTGTCACTCAGTGTGAGGTAAGCCTCCTTGTCATGATCAGTTAGTGGTGGGTTTTAAACCAGCCAGTTCACTCAGTGGCACTTTCGCCACCATGCCCAGATCTACAAACGTTCTGTCACGTCTGTTCTGAAGTGCAGGGCAATTGCATAAAAGGTGTTGCTCCGATTCCATTTCCTCCACATCCTCCGTTCCAGTGCCAGCTTATTGGAATAGACGTCAGATTCAGTTCCACATTCCTTTTTGAGCCATTTCTGAATATTGTTATATCATCGTCACCGGTCACAGCTTCAACAACACATTCTTCCCATATGGGAGTGTGGCTCCTATATATTCCTTCGAAAACAATATCCGGTATCATGTAGTTACATCTAAAACCAGGGTAATTTAGTTCTACTTCACGCAGTATTGAAGCGTGATCCCCACCGTACATGGCCAATGCGAATGAGAATCTAAGTCTCAGTGCAGTTCTAGCAGGCACGTTTCGAAGGAGGATGTCCAATGGTAGTAGAAACAAGATGACTACGAGGCCAGCCTGTGGTGTGGACCTCAGAGCACTCGTAATGCCCAAGCATGCCAGTACTCAATTTACAAATTTACGGCATTGCGAAGGGTGACCCGGCTCTAATTCTCAAAAATCTATCGTTAGGATTCGACTGTAACCTGCGGGTGTTGCCTCTCAAGTAAAAAATTAACACACTCAACATGGTTGTTGTTAAAAGCTAGGTTGTAATCTTGACTAAAGGGTTGTTATATCCAATTAAGTTAGTGGGCGATTTATATAGAACAGCAAGTCTTAGGATGACAATGTTACCAACGGCGTTTGTGGAAAAATATTTAATCACTGTACCGTATTACATCCAGAACATACAAGTAATTCATCCAGGAAACCCCCAGACAATCCAGGAAACTGAAGATCAGGAAACACCACCAATTGAAAAAGGATGAGACTAAATTAGTATAGTTCCTCACCATCGCACCCAATACAAGAAGTCAATATATTTTCAAAAAGTGTGTTGTATTCAGCCAGCTACTGATGGCAACCCTATCATTTTAGAAATTGCCACAATGAAACAAAAATAAGCTGAAATAAGTTAAGGAATTGATCAGACAATGTAAGTGAGAGCTTACAAATAGGCGAGGGGAACGACCGTAGAGAGCTCGTCGTTTTTCTGCGTTTTAGAAAAGTTCTAATGAACAATCCAAAGCCTTGATAGTAGGAAGAGTGGATTGTAGTTTCGAGACTACAGTACTCTACTTAGAGATGGTCTTATCTAAACGAGGAATTATTTTTTTTGAATAATTGTCCCAGACAGTGTATGTAACCCGATCGTTGATTGCTTTTAATTGTCTGAGTGTTCTTACTTGATAATAAAGCCTAAAAGTAAACTTCATTTTATTTACGTAAAGCTGTAATTACAATTCATTATGAAGTGGAAGTAGAAGGGGGGAACATAATTTCAATTCATTATGAAAATAATGTGAGATAATGAGTTCTATGGCGCCTTAAATTAGACAACACATTATAATTTTGTTTTATTATTTTCTCATTAAATGATTTCATGCCTAAAAGCAGACACATTATGTGATATTTATTTCATTTAACACATAAAAGTAGGCAACAGTTTCTTTCTGTTTGTTTGTTTTGGTCTCTTCTCTCTCTTTATTGTTTTTGTCGTTTACAGTTATAAATATTTAATTAATAAATAAATTAGAAAAATTACTTCCTGATAAAGTCTTTAAGCGAATAGGAGCCTTTTTTCAACTTCCGTTATAAAAAAAGCTGGTCAGCTTCTGTCTTTTATAGAAAATGTTGTTCTTTGTTAAACTCATGCTTCGGCACTTTTACTTTCAAGATATACAAACAGAAAATAGGTCGTTTAAAATTGTGGGGAGCTTATATTGTGTTATTTAAGAGCCTTATGGGTCAACTTATTTTTCTTTTCTTTTCTAGCACTCTCTCACTCTCTTTGTCTCTGTCTTTTTCTTCTGTAACTTCTTGACACTTTTATTTCCATTTTACGCACCCGTTTTTATTATAAATTATGTTGCTGAGAGGCATACATTCCTCTTAAGTTCAAGAGAGCAAAGACAGAGAGAAAAAGAGAGAATTAAAGTAAGCAGTTAGTAAATTTAAGTATAGTATGTATGCAGCATATATGCACTATATATTTACTGTTATGGCAACTTTTATGCAACTTTCTGCTTAAAATAAGATTCTCGAGGCCATTGAAAAAGAAAACCCCATAAAATTTTAGTTCAATTCTAAGAAAAAATATCTCTCTTGAGTGTTCTTATGCCAAAGGCAGTAAAAGGACATTTTTCTTAACAGTTATAGTAACTATAAATCATCATTTAAAACTTGTGCTAGAATTGTAATAGAAGGACTTTTGAAACTATGTTGTATGGGGAATTAGTGAGGCCTTACTGATTGAGATATTAAAAGACCGCCAAAAAGAGTGACAAATGGAAGAAACAGAAACTCCTTGGAGTTTCAAATTGGAAGAACTTTAGGCGTACATGCCCTATTTGCCTCTTTGATACTATTGAAGATTAGGCAGTTGAAGGTTAAGAAGTTGTTGAGGAAAACTCCTGTAGGTGATGTACATGTCTTTTAAGAACATTCAGCGCGAATTCATTGTCATTTCTCTTATTAGATTCGGGCTGGCGATCTTAATTCAGCCACTACCAGCAGCATCACGTAAGACAGAGTGATCTCAGTTAGGGGCCAACTAAGGACTACTTTTCTACGGTGTGTTTCTTCACCACCCTTGTACCTTATTTTTCTTAGGAAAAGGGTGTTAATCTTACGCACCCCAAAATCCATTAGTCTTTATTCAGTCTACCAACGGCTCTAAACTCGATAATGGGATTGGAGGCGGTGTCTACTCTGGGAAACTGGACCTGAACATTTCTCTCCGTCTGCTGGACTACTGCAGTGTGTTTCAGGCGGAGGTGATGGCAATTTACCGGGCCGCTCAATGGATCCTCGTCAACGATGCTCCTTTCACTCGCGTCTCGATCTTTTCTGATAGTCAGGCCGCGATAAAATCTCTATCGGGTTTCGTGATTAACTCTAGGATCGTTAGGGAATGTCGCCGCTGTCTCGACCTTCTCTCGGGGTGTTTCACCAGTGTCTCTCTGGTGTGGGTCCCCCCGGCCACAGTGAAATTCCGGGAAACTGTAGGGCCGACGAGCTCGCCAGAGCTGGTGCGCTCCTTCCGGAATCCTCTTCAATGGAATTGGGCATGCCTCTTGCCTAGGTCAAGTTGGTAATTCTTTCGGGACGCCAACCTATCCTGGGTCAATGAGGAGTCCTGCTCCACCGCTAGACTCACCTGGCCCAAGATGGATAGAAGGCGTACCAATCCATTACTTGGTCTTGGTCGTGACGTCATCTCAACCACAGTGGCCGTGCTTACAGGTCATTGCGTTATGGGTAGACACGCGGAGAGAATGAGGCTCCCATTTAACGATTTCTGCCGTGGATGCAGATCCGCTGAGGAAGAGGAGACTGTTATCCACTTTCTTTGTCAGTGCCCGTCTCTTGCTAGGTGCAGATATAGGCTATTTGGCTCTCCATTTCTTGTCAGCTTGACGGAGCTATCATCTATTGATATGAAGGATATAGCTTCGTTCATCAAACTTTCTGGCTGGTTTTCCAGTATGGGGTAGTCGTGCTTTTGATGTGCAACCCTTGCGCTGACCAACTTCTCCTCTTCCCTGATTTTGGTGGAACTTGGTCAGTACAGGGACTGCGTTCACCCGTGGCATCACAACGGGCCGTTATGCGTGCTCAAGTGAGCTTTGTGAAATCTGAGCTACCACTCAGACCTAACCTAACCTATAACTATGAGTTTAACTACTAGTATTTTTAACAAAGTTTCCAACATTTTACCTAAAAATACTGATATTTCTCTCATTCTTTAAATAGTTTGGCATTTTATTGTACATATTCAGTCCCCTATAGTACAATGATTTCTGCATTGTACTTGTATCCGCTCGCTGTAGCCTAAAATCGTTCGCATTTCTCAGTCTGTACGTACGGTTACGCTTCTCCACCATATTTTAATTGTTCAGTTAGGTACTCTGGTGCTTCCCAATTTTTCATTTTTTGAATAAAATTCAGCGTGTTCAATTCTAATCCTTTACGCACATTAAGCCATCTCAGTGCATCTAACATCAAAGTAGTTGATGTAAATCTGTTCAGTTGTAATATAGAACGCATCGCCTTATTCTGTAATGTCTGGAGTCTTGTTAATTGTTGCTTAGTACAGCATGTTGTATATAATATCGTTGATCCATATTCAAAATGCGGCTTCAGCATTGTATTATATATGTTAATCGAAGTTAACATTGAGACCTTATTTCTTAGCCGATTAAAGAAACTATCTTTTTCCCTATTTTCCTACATACATACATACTCTAAATGTTCCTTCAGTTTCAAGTCCCTATCAATTATGAAACCTAGATAATACTTAATACTGTCGACCTTTTCAATTTCCACATTATTTATTCCAAATGACCTATTAGTGTGCATATTAATTCCCATCAACTTTGCTTTATTCTCATTTAATTTCAATTTGTTTATCTTCAACCATTTATTCACATTATCCATATCCTTTCCAATCCTTTCATAACATTCCTCACATGTTGTACACTCAGTAAAAATGAGGGTATCATCCGCATATGAAACTATCTCGCATTTCCCTATTACATTCTCAATATCGTTTATGTATATTATGAACAATAAAGCCCCCAATATCGTACCCTGTGGGATACCAAAATCATTCTCCATAGTACTCGATTCAACACCATTTGCCTTCGTTATCTGTCTACGTCTCGTGAGATATGATCTAAACCATTTCAATTCCTTATCCTTAATGCCATAATCTTATTAGTCATTGGAAAGCTGATTAATATAGTAAATGCTTGTATATTTCTTATCAACGTACTCCTAATGTTAACATTGCGTTGTCATTGTTATTACACTCTCCTTTTACTACAACGATCAAACCCTCAGTGTATAGTAAAGGGTTATCCATTTCGTGGTTTCAAAAGTAAACGTAAAAACACATAAAATATTTTTTTCATGATATTTCGTTTTAATTGTAAAGTTTGAACGTTAACATTATGTGTGAAACACTACATCATTTAAACGGCCTCCACGCGAAGTGATGCAAGCATTGATTCTTTTGAGGTAATTTTCGACCCTTTTTTTAACACATATTGGGCGGTATCTCGGCCATAACTTGACGAATGTTGGTTTTTAAGTGCTCAAGAGTTGAAGGTTTATCTGCATAAACACGGTATTTCGCGTAGCTCCACAAAAAAAGTATAATGGTGTCAAATCGCATAATCTTGGTGGCCAGTTGATATCGCCACGACTAGAAATTACGCGGCCAGGAAATGTCTCTTGCAATAAAGATATATTCGCTCGAGTTGTGTGGCATGTGGCACCGTCTTGTTGAAGCCTTATATTCTCCAAGTCGTATTCTTCAATAGCAGGCAAAAAATAGTCGGTTATCATATGACCATAATGCTCCCAATTGACGGTGACAGTCGTTCCATCGTCGTTTTCGAAGAAGTAAGGTCCAATCACACCTTCGGACCAAAGAGCGCACCAAACAGTGACTTTTTCTGGATGTAATGGCCTCTCTTCAATTACTTGAGGATTCTCAGAACCCCAAATACGACAATTTTGTTTATTAACATACCCACCGAGTGTGAAATGTGCTTCATCGCTGAAGAAAATTTTGTTCGATACGTGGCTGTGGCAGAATCACCATTTTTGTAGTAGGTTCTGATAATTTTTATGCGTTGTGTGATAGTTAAGCGATCCATTTTCGTCAATGTCAGACTTTCAACTGAAAAGAAAAAAATTGGTTTCACAACTTAGTTTGACAGATGTCGTGTTGAAACCACGAAATGGATAACCCTTTACAACAAGATTCATACAGACTGACAACGCCACCTTTCGCTCTATTTATATACTTCATGTGTTGCCGATCTGGTAACTTCGAGAATTTACTGTTGATTTGTTATTGTAATACTTTCCACTTCTATATTTCGTTGTCTTGAATGTAACATAAGACATGTCCTTCTGCTTGGTTATGAATCTCTTGAATAAACTTCGTAGAAAAGTTTAACTTTGATCTCTAGTGAGTGACAGATTCAAACATTTTTTGCATAATAACGGGTGATTCTTTTTGGCAACACTGGTTTAAACAGCTCACGCACGTTTCGTGTTTTGTTTCACTGTCAAACATCTTCAGTTTGGTCTATAATTTAACCATGAATCGTCTTAGAAACGAACAACGCTCTTGCAAATCATTGAATTTTATTATCAAAATGCGTGGCTCTGTTAAGAAAGTTCATTGCGCGCTTCTTCCATTTTATGGTCAGTTTAATCGACCCACTGAAGCGGCTATTCGGGCTATTGTGGCTAAATTTCGCACCAAATTTACTTTGTTGGACATTAAACCACCTACACGCTTACGTAGAGTGCGAACTGAAGAAAATATCGCAGCTGTATCGGCCAGTGTTAATGATCATCACCGTCAATTATGGATTCGTCGCCGTTAACAGCAATTGGGCCTCTGTTACTCAACAACGTGGAAAATTTTGCGGAAGGATTTAGGTGTGAAGCTTTTCAAAATACAGCTGGTGCTAGAATTGAAGCCAAACGACCTACCGCAACGCAGAATTTTTGGTGAATGGGCTCTTGTAAAGTTGGCTGAAGATCCACTTCTTTATCGAAAAATTGTGTTCAGCGACGAAGCTCATTATTGGCTCAATGGATACGTAAATAAGCAGAATTGTCGATTTTGGAGTGAAGATCAGCCAGAAGCATTGCAAAAGCTACCAATGCATCCAGAAAAAGTCACAGTTTGGTGCGGTTTATGGGCTGGTGGTATCATTGGACCGTACTTCTTCAAAGATGCTGCGAATTTTAACGTAACTGTGAATGGTGAGCGCTACCGTGAGATGATATCCAACTTTTTTTTTTGCCTAAAATGCAAGAGCTTGACTTGTATGACATGTGGTTTCAACAAGACGGTGCCACATGCCACACAGCACGCGTAACAATGCACTTATTGAGAGGCGAGTTCGGTTGTCCACCTAGATCGTGCGATTTAACGCCTTTAGACTATTTATTGTGGGGCTATGTTAAAGCTCATGTCTATACAGACAAGCCTGCTTCAATTGACGCATTGGAAGACAACATTGAAGCATTTATTCGTGAGATACCGACCGAAATGTTGGAAAGAGTATGCCAAAATTGGACTAAGCGGATGGACTATTTGAGGCGCAGTCGCGGTCAACATTTGCATGAAATAATCTTCAAACATAAAATTATATGGACCGTACTATCGATTCAAATAAAGATTTCATACATTTTTCTGAATTTTATGTGTTTTTTTTGAAAATTTTCCTATAGCTCTTAAAAAATCACCCATTATTTGCAACCCTTATGTAATACACATTACCGTTTAATCCGTAGCCGTTTAAATCCGTTTCTTTTAAACTTCCTCTCATGTTTTGTCAGCCACAACACCTACAAAGCTAAGCGCTTAAAGCCTATAATCATCACAGAGACGGAGAGAGGTCATATATGTACCATATAAACCATTTCGCTTAAATTCACCTCTTGACCTTTAGAAAATTTTTACGTTTGCATGTCTTAAGGTAGGTAAAGGAGTGAGTAGCATTGATATGCGACCCCAGTCACCGGTAATACTACAGTACTACATAGTATGTCCAGTGTTTTCTTTTATTACTCAGCGTTCTATTTTGATTTTCTTCCATAAATTCTAAGCACGTTTCCAATATCTACAAACAACAAATACTGGGTGTATAAACTACAAACCAAATAGAATAAAAGGAAACAAGAAGATGTTTACCTTGATAAAAATCTTACAAAAAACTTGTACAATTTCCTTTACGTTTACGTTTCTTTTTTTTTGTTGGTCAAAAACATGCTTCTCCTCAACATGTCCCCTAAAAGTATGCTTTCATGTTTTTGTTGGCTTTTCAAGGTTTCCTTTGGATGGCGTTTTTAAAATCAATTTTTTTTTTCAATTTCTTGGTTTTTTTTGTTCTTTTTTTGTTTTGTGTTTTAAAATTCTCAAGTGTGTGTCTTTTATTGTTGTTTTCAATTCAATTTCAATCGAATTCTTCTTTACTGGTTTAACTGAAAAAAACAAAAGAAGAAACAAGCCACCGCCAACTCAATTATTTTGTCATCTTCGATTTTTCTTTTTCCAAATTTTAGAAAATTTATGAGTTTTTCCTCCTTCTTTTCTTTTTGTTTCCAAATATTTTTTGAATTTTTTTTTTTCAAATTTCTGAGAATGAATTTCTATAGAAACACACACAAGCAAGAATTTTACAACAAGATTGTCTCTGTGTTGTTAATAAGATTTGCTACAAAAAATGTTGTATTGAACGCCTTAAAGCAGGCTTTATAATTGTTGTGCTCATGTTTATAATCAATATATTGCCTTCTTCTTCTCCTCCTTGTGTTTCTCTTAATTTTCTTGTCCTTTTGCGATTTTATTTTTTTATTTTTATTACAACCCAGTCTAGGCATACAAATATACTTGAAATGTGAACCACAAAGAAGGAAATTACAAAAGAAATACAGAGCATGGAGGGAGGGCACACGAAACCGACAAGACAGTATGTGTTAATAACAAATGTCTAGAATTGTATTCTTCTGTCTTTTGACGAAGAGATTTATTTAGATTCAATTCAATAGGTAAAGGACCCTCTCCTTTTACTGTATCCATAACATTGTAACCTTGTCAGAGATCAAATATCTTAGATTAGGTTATGAATGAAAAGAAATTTAATCCTCCTCCAAATTGCCCATACAACATACCGTTGAACACCATTGGCAAACAAGCATCTTTGAAAGCAGTGCAGTGTCACCACTTCTTTCTGGTCTTCAATATAAAGTTAGGTTGGGTATGGTAGCGGACGTTCTTTGAAGGAAGAGGTCCTACTCGGGCCAGCATTTATGTCCATTGTTATAGCAACTCAATAAATATTCGTCACTGGGATCAAATATGTCCTAGAGGAAAGCAACTTGAGTCCAAAATAATTCCTGCTGTTGCAGCAATTTTTATATTTGAGAGCTCAATCACATACATACATACATAATTGGTCAATACAACCCTTCAGTCAGGATTAGGACCCATTTATGTTATGTGTGTTAATTTTATACATGAGTGGTTTAAAGTCGACTCCGAACGACAGATTTTTGAGAAACTTTGGCAGAGTTTTTGCCTGAAAACTGCTCAGAGGAAGTCGCCTATTATATTGAAGTCGCCGTAGCCTAGTAGGTAGTGTTGTGTTGGCTTAATAGACGTAAAGTAAGGGTTCGAGCCCCAGGCCAGACATCAAGACAAAATACAAAAAGTATTTCTTCGGCGACTTTCTCTCAGCAGATTTCAGGCAAAAACTCTGGAGAGTAAAATAAAATTGCCATGAAAAAGTTTCTCAAAAATCTGTCGTTCGGAGTCGGCTTTAAACTGTAGGTCCCACCACTCACGTATAAAATTAACACACACAACATAAGTGGTGTGAGAAACTAGGACGTTGTACAATGGGCCAATTCGACCTCCGGGTACTGTACTTGTCTTAATTGACAAGTACACCCTAATTCTAACCCAAGTCGCATAAGAAATAGTTTTTTCATATTTCGTTTTGCTGGACGTGTCTGACCTGAGGTTTGAAGCGTGGTCCACATCTAATAAGCCAACACACTACCTAATACGCTACGGCGACTTCTGAGATGTTAAAAAACATCACCAAGAGCCCCAGTGCCCTCCCGACCCATAAAATGACAGTCTCTTCCTCCTTTTCAAACTCTCAACTCCTGTAGGTATTATTTGCCAGAATGCCAAGTATGTATTTCAACATGCGTATCAAAAGGACAGTGGGCCCTAGGCATCGATATTGTGCGACGAACTGCCATACTCTTTCGGAATAAAAGTGGGTTGATTCTCTTCTTATCTATACTTGTCCAGCAATATAGAACACACACCTTTTGCTGCCAATGATATTAAGACTCCTTGTAAATAGTATTCAGTTTAACTAACGCAAAATACGTAAGCCCTATAACATGTCGAAGCTTGTGAGAAACGTACTGGCCATGGCTTGGTGCGCTGCAACATACTGTATAAGAGTTGATCTGTAATTAACCTTAAAAAGTTCTAGGCATTCATTAGCAAGGAGGGACGTTGTAAATGATTTCTTTGGTGACTTAATCACAGCCTGGTATATCTAAGCAAATCAAGAGATTTACTGGGGAAATTCCGCCTCCTAACCAGCATTGCGCCGCTCCTCAAATGATGACCATCACGACCGCCTGGAGAACGCTGCAGTAGTTAGGGAATATAAAAGAAAGTTTAATATCCGCAACCTTAATAAATACTCCACAGCCCTCCTCCAATCTTACCATTCATTTTTGGGCCATTGGTATAAATCTTAAGGGTCCTATTGGGAACGTCTTTAAACCGGAAGTCCCTAGTCGGAATTCTAAAATCAAATGTTCTGTTCACTAAGTTATATAATCGACTCGGTTGTGTCTTCCCAGAATAGTATAACATCCATAGTCCAGGATGTGCTAGGGATTTAACTGCGTTGAGCCTTATCATTTAAACCCTTTGCTTTAATAGGTCCGTGAGGAGCAAAATATCTCCTTCACAGTCAATAACCAACTCTAGGGCTTATCAGATCGCTGGACTTCGCTGTCATATAGGACACATTCCAAAGTCTTAACTTACTGTAAACAGACCTAAGGCGACCTACGGATGATAGTATGTGTTGATGATGTGTTGTAGAGGTTACATGTGTGGGAGATAATTATTCATCCTAAGATCTGCTACAGCACCTTATATTTGCTCAATTAAATAAAAATTTTTTTAATGGAAGTGTTGGAGAAAATATTAAGAAGGTCAGGGTGACCGAAGAGGCTTGGTGACAGTCCCACGTTTATTTAAGGGTCAAAAAGGAATAAAACATTTCCACTTTTCGTTTGGATATTCGTTAAACTTCTCTGGAAAAGAAAATCTCAAAGGATTAATAACAATATGTACTGTTTACGAACACACCCAACTTCTCTAAACTTCCCTACGCTTCTTCACTTTCCAAGGTGATATGTTATCGCTTAAGATAACATTTAAGTCTCCAATACTTATGTAACTATCTGGTAAGACTTAAACTAATTTTTTTTACTTGAAACCAACACATAAAAATCCTTTTTTCTTTCTTGCTTTCAAACCCTCAAGACATTTCTCATGAGCTCTGGTGTTCTGCAACTCATTATGCACGTTTAAGACAAAAAAAAAAAATACCTATGAAGGCCATAAAAACTAATGGTAATAGACCAACCAACCAGCTTACATTTAAATTCAATAAGACACACACGTACAAACACATCTGTTTACAGTTTCAATTTACAAATTCCCAGAATGTAATAAAACAGAGAGAAAGACAGAGAGAGCGAGAGAGAGAGAGACAGAAAAAAGGTGGTTTCTAGCATATACTATACATATGTAATATTAATTTAAAATGTTTCAACGCCCAAATGTATGCTACGAAAATAATTACAATATTTTTTGCAACACACATCTTTTACTACAATTTTACGACAATAATAATATAGACTCGTAGGCATTACTTTAAGTGTTATAACATACATACACACATATACATGCATATTTACATATTTCTGTAGTAAAACATAATTTAATAAAAATAATAATAATTAAAATAACAAGTACAGTACACAACAGCCCCCTAGATGTAGGCAACATTTATAATAAAATACAATTTAAATGCGAGCAAAAATATAAAATACAAGAGACGTTGTATTCCGAGAAATAAATACAATAAATGTCACATGGAAATGTAAAATGGACATATACACGTGTCTGTCATTATGACATTATGAGAGAGAGAGAGACCGCGAAAGAAAGAGAGAATATGTCTGCGAAAAGCTCAGAGATGACAGTGTTAAATTATATTTACTTACGGGTCGTCTTAAGATAAATAAATCTTTTGGATCCGTAGACAATCCCATCGTGAAGCTATAGTACATAATTGGTCCTTACAACCCTTCAGCTAGGATTACGACCTAGTTTCTCACACCACTTATGTTGTGTGTGTTAATTTTATACATGAGTGGCGGAACCTAAAGTTTGAAGTCTACTCCGAACGACAGATTTTTTGAGCAAGTTTTCGTGGCAATTTTATTTTTACTCTCAGAGTTTTTGCCAGAAATCTGCTGAGAGGAAGTCGCCTAAGAAATACTTTTTTGTATTTTTGTTTTGATGTCTGGCCTGGGGCTCGAACCCTGGCTTTACGTCTAATAAGCCAACACACTACCTACTAATCTACGGCGACTTCCTGAAGCTATAGTACCCCATACTTATACCATCACTCGTCCATTGCGTAATTATTTTAATGCCAAACAATGCGCCGGCGTTTGCCTTGTGTCGAAATTAGGAAAGTGAGATGGTGAAAGAATAGGGATAGTTTGATTACAATTGAAAATCGGGAAAATTCTATGACAGCAATAGGCTACAGCTGCCAGTGAACATTAACCAATTATTCGTTGGCAGATCAAAATCACACGACAAGATCGGTAGTATAATCTGTACCGATCAGTTAGATCATTGTATTGTAACGCCATGTACAGTAGAGGCACTAAAATACTGTGACTAACCAATGTAATGTACTGCCTTCTTAAATAGGATTTCCCTATGTCTGCTTCCCTCAACCATTTTGTTCTGGCGAGCCTCGCACTGCTGTCTCGTGTCAGTAAGATCATCTTCTCACCTATTATCTGATAAGCCCTCTGGGGACTTCTTTATACGACACACAGGTTTTGTGTATGTGTTCATTTTAGTCAACCTATGTACATATTCGACTTGAAGCGATGCCCGTCCTGAACAAGTGTTCTTTGGATCCACAGTATTCGGTGAAATGATCGTTTACTATCCGTAGTTTACTCCTGCATGGTCTAATATATGATTCGATTTATTAATTACTGGATCTACATATTGAACCTGAAGCGATAAATTTTCTAAACAAATTTTCATTGGCTCTACAAAGCCCGTTATGGAAACCTTTTCATATTCTCTAGCTATTCCGCAATAGCTTGATGGAAAAAATCAAATCTTCATCCAATATAATTACCTGTAATATGAGAAGAATCTTCATTTCTCTTCTATATTCCCTTTCGCCAAGTAAAATCTGTCAAACTGATCTTCATGCTCCACAGACAGGTTCTGGCACCTACGTAACTACATCGGCCTGTTAGTTGCCCTGATTTACCATATGACCTGGAACCCAACAAAGAGTTATCCTATCCTGCCTGCCAGATGAATAAACTCGCTTAGACAGACTTCTACTAATTTTAATCCAACCACGAGCGAGCTAAGTGCTGCTAGGCCGTTCATCCTTTATATTTACTGGCCAAGTTGATTTGGCAAATTCTTCAGTGAAAGAAACTTAGGCTTGAAAAATGTTCGTGTTTCGAATAAATATACCATTCTGGACACACTCCTGTACCACTATCATTTCGAACTGAGCGAATACCACAGAAGCGCCCCGCCCTTAAAATAATATCTTGTTCCCAAGTCACATTCATTGCTACTACGCAGTTTCCTTGTAAAATATCTCCCAAATCCAATATTTTACTGGTTCTGTCAAGGAGACACTAAAGGATTAGGCCGGCAGCATTTGAATAATCAAATTTCAAAGAATAAAAAAAGAAAATATTAAACGAAGTAGTTGAGAAAAGTTCTCGGGACTTCAGAACACTTTGAACATCTACAAACTCGGTATAATAAAAGGAAACACCTGCATAGTTTCTATGTAACACAGTGTAATTACAGCATGTTGACAATAAACTGACGTTTTAAGCAATAATTATGAAAGAAATTTCCTTTTTTATTAAATAAGAGCACATATCAAGCCTAAATGTATGCTTTATTTCTTTTCCTTGATATAAATTTTAATAATATGACAAACCAAGGCACTCAAGAGTTATTAAGTAAAACGCGTAAGCTTTAGAACGAATTCAATAAGCCAAAAAGAAATCAAAGTATTGTGAAAGTATTTGATAAAAAAAACTTGGATTATTGAATATATTGAAGGATTATCCCTTAAAGTAGGCAATAATATATTGTATTAAAGAAAATACTTTTCTTAAAAATCTTTAAGCGAAATCAAACTCAATTTTTGTAATTCAAATAAAACTATTGACATCGTAGATGGCATAAATCCTAAAAGTAGGCCACAATATTTTTAGGATTGAGAAAACCCAAATTAAAATACAGCCTTCAATTTCAATCTCTTAAAATAGTTCCTTCCTTCTTAGTTGAGGTGAGGTCTTAGACTTGTACACGTCTCATGTCAATTTTGTAACAGTCAGAATAGAGTGACAGGTCTCCGATGAGTATTTTTTCTGCGATTATTTGTGTTTAGTTTTCAGAATTGATGCCAGTGAAACAAATGTTAGGAATATTCGTAATTGGATTAGAACTCAGAGGAATTCATCAGCAATTTAGGACAATCGAGCAAGAATTGTTATTATTTTGTTGGACATACCGACTTGATTACTTTTGCCACAGGCATGTTATAAAGGGTCCGCTAAATAATTTTTTTTTTTGAAAATGCTTTTAAAAAAAACTACTGAATATTTTCTCAAATTTCTTTTTTTATTTGAAAGTACAATCTTTCCGGTTAATAATGGAGAATAATTTCATTCAAATGGCTGCCTTGGCTGGCCATGCAGTAGCGTACACGATCGTTTCAATTTTTAAGCAAATTGTCGATTGTGTGCAGCTGTATTTCACCACTGGCTTCACGAATATTGTCCTTTAAAGCGTCAATTGTCTCTGGCTTGTCGACGTAACACTTATCTTTGACGGCACCCCACAAATAATAGTCCAACGGAGTCAAATCGCAGTTCCGAGGTGGCCAAACGACATCAGCTCTGCGGCTGATAATACGATCTTCAAAAACAGGGCACAAAACATCGAGTGTAGCTTCGACTGTGTGGCACGTAGCGCCGTCCTGTTGAGACCAACAAAAATTCGTTCAACATGGCCCGATAACGATCGCCATTGACTGTAACCGCCACTCCTTGCGCATTTTCGAAGAAAAATGGCCCAATTATGCCTCCGGACCACAATCCGCACCAAACAGTGACTCGTTTTGGGTGCGTCGGCTTTTCAATGTATGCGTGTGGGTTCTCTATGCCCCAAATGCGACAATTTTGCTTGTTTACATACCCGCCAAGATCAAAAAGAGCTTCATCTGAAAAGATGATTTTTTTTAGCCAAAATCGGCATCTTCTGTAAGTCGATCGCAGGATCACTTAGCGAAGCGAAAACGCATTGGATGGTCCATATTCGTTCAGCGGAAGGATAAAACTAATTATCTGTCAAATCAGACATGAGCTAAGTGTTACCATTCACGAAATAAGCACTAGTTGAAATAAAAACGTTAGATGGCGGACCCGATATAAAGAAGTAGTTTGTTATTAGAAAAAACGCTGACATGTTGGACGTAAGGAATGTTTAACGTCTGTTTAAATGGCCGAAAGTTATTTAAGAAAACTAAGAGACTACGTGACTGGTCTTGGTAGAAAGCAGCTTAGAGGAATAGCTTTAAAAACCTTAACAGGCAAACGAAGAAAAATACAGGACACATTTTGGTGGCAATCTAATGAAAGTTTTTGATAAGGCCAACATTTGATAAACTCTTGCACCTATGTCGCACATACACAACAGTTTACATTCGAGATGTGATTTGGAAATTATCAGGGATTGTGAGTTTGCATTTGATGTTTTCATGGAGACCCTAATATTAATATTTTGAGAGAAACCTAGTCGCTAATAAAGTCGCTAAGAAAACAAAAATAAGCTGCAGGCACTGAGAGCTGAGGCAACATGTGACAGGGGACATAGCAGGATAGAGCTGGGCGCTCTGTGCGTATAAGGAGTCTTGTGTTGCCAAAAACTTTCAAATGCTACTCTCGGGATGGGTGTTTGTCCATGCGTCGTAGAAACTGTAGTGAGAAGACTAGTTTTTAACGTTGTAGGTGCTGCGATTGAATGAAGACAAACGAAGCTTTCAAGCACAGAAAACTACTCTGAATAAAGCTTGGCTAACGTAAATATATAAGACGGTTAGAGACTACTTTGTTCGCCCATAACCTCAAAAGGGTTTGACCATGACTAGCTTTCTGTTGCATAAACGATTTATTCCAATTGTTATTAAGCTAATGTGAGAATCTAGCGTAACTAAGGCTCTGTTTATGAACACAGTATGTCCTACCACTCTATTGGTCTGAACATTTCGTTTTTCTGCTGTTTAATTTCCGCGGTATCATGCCATGATTCTAAGTGGAGTGAGGAATTTAAATAAAAACTTTTCTTTTAATTCATTAATTTCTGCTATACTCTCCCTGTAATTAAACATTGTCTGGCTTATATTAATTAAAGTTTTTTTTGCTGCAGAGTTTCATAACCATACCGTCAAAATTCCGTTACTTGTTTTTTTTGCTTTAGTTTCCCTATCAACATTTTTTTTACCCGCAATATGCTATTGTAGCTCCTTTGTTTTTTTTCGTAACGTCACTTATAGAGCAAAAGGAAAGAAAGAAAAACATTATTTTTCCTCCTAAAAGTAGACAACAAAAAACAACTTTTTTCTTTACTATTAAAAGTATGCAGCAGTATGTAAATAATATATTTCCGTTATTTAATGAAATGATGAAACAAAAAAACACAAACAACTATTACTACCACCACCACCACCACACCAGAACCAACACTCTCATCACAAACCAGACAAGACAAGTCAAGTCAAGCCAAGAATAGTGTAAGCGTTGTGAGAAAAAAATATTGGAGGACGGACGCTAAGAGTTTTAAATTGAATCTAAACTCTCTCTCGCTCTCAACTGCATTAGCAGTGGCAGTAGTTGTAGCGGAACGGAACATTTGCATAATTTTATGACATTTGCGACTTGTTTAGATGTTGCTGTTGCTCTTCCCAAGGAAGTCTGACATGTACACTGAACGGAAACTAAATTTCCATAGTGTTGCAAAGAAATACTCGACAACTCGAGCATTGGTGTGGCATAAACAAATTGCAACATGATATAGAAATACTATTTCAGTTTTTTTTTTATTTTACAAAACATGGCAACTTTTTTAAATGCCATGACGTTTTGTTGCGCCACATGATAGGCAATAGAGGAAAAATTTGAAGGACACAGGCTTTGCATACAAAAAACAAAGTATTCCATGACATGTGGTTACTGTAAGCAAAGGAAAACACAGTGAATGTGAATGAAACACAAAGCTTTTGATATATTGTATGCTGAACTAAAGCTTTCAGCGGTTGTTTCTGCCTGGAAAATTATAAATGGTAAGAAACTCCAGGTTCTTTCAGTTTCGTTTTTTTTTTTTATGAAACATTTTAAGAGGAGATTAACTGCTTGTATATTTAGATTGTCTACTTTTCTTGTCACTTGAGCACTAGGGAGGGGGATAGCTCCTACAATATGACTTCTAATAGTTCCGCCATCTAACGTTTTTTTTTTTCAACTAGTGCTTATTTCGTGAATGGTAACACTTAGCTCAGGTCTGATTTGACAGATAATTAGTTTTATCCTTCCGCTGAACGAGTACGGACCACCCAATGCATTTTCGCTTCGATAAGGGGGCATGCGATCGACTTACAGAAGATGCCGGTTTTGGCAAAAAAAAAAAATCATCTTTTCAGATGAAGCTCATTTTGATATTGGCGGGTATGTAAACAAGCAAAATTGTCGCATTTGGGGCACAGAAAACCCGCACGCATACGGATTTTGGTCCAGAGGCATAATTGGGCCATTTTTCTTCGAAAATGAGAAAGGAGTGGCCGTTATAGTCAATGGCGATCGTTATCGGGCCATGTTGAACGAATTTTTGTTCACAAAAATTGAAGAGGAGGATATTGGCAACATTTGGTTTCAACAGGACGGCGCTACGTGCCACACAGCCGAAGCTACACTCGATGTTTTGCGTCCTGTTTTTGAAGATCGCATCTTCTGGTGTAGGCTACTGCATGGCCAGCCGAGGCAGCCATTTGAATGAAATTATTTTCCATTATTAAACGGAAGGATTGTACTTTCAAATAAAAAATGAAATTTGAGAAAATATTCAGTAGTTTTTTTAAAGCATTTTCAAAAAAAAAAGGTATTTGGCGGATCCTTTAGTATTTTCAACGCCCTACCTACTGTTGTTATAATATAAAGGGTGCGTAAAATATCGGTTTTCAAACAGCCTCTAAGATGATAGTGTCAATAGTTCTTTAGTGCTCCTCTACTCATTTTTCTGCTTCTCCTTCCTGGTCTACCGTAATCCCTTGTGTAAAATCAATCGAAAAGAGATCTTTTTGGGTGGAACTTAGTCAAGAACTAATGCAGCAGGTAACATGTACATCAGAGGAATAAGACAATAAGCTTCAGTCAGTGTTGTGTTCTTCCCTGTATTAAATAGTGATCAATGTGCTTAACAACTAATTGTAGGAATCTTTGTACGAATCCGCACAAATTCTATTATAGTTTTGGAATTTAAAAAATTGCGACTTTAATCCTGTTCGAAATAATGCAGGAAGCCCTTTGACATCTGATCTGACAGAGAGGAGAACTTCAGCAACGAAAATCATAGGTCAGCCTGGCAGCATTTGTTTTTTAGGAAGAGTAGGACTAAATGAGTAAGGTGCAAATTGTAACCCTGGCATTCTAGGAATTACTACAGTTGGATTCTCTGACATTCTTATCTAATAGTCAGGCAATTTTAAAATGATTGGTAGGAAATGCTTGGAATCCCTAAATGGGATTTGAGAAGATCAAGACTTAACAGGCTGCATAAATATGAATGCAGAGATATTGAATGAAATTTTGCCACATGGAATACTCCTAACAGGCTCCAAATTAACAACTTGGTGATCACATAACTTACATACATACATAATTTGTCATTACAACACTTCAGTCAGGGATACGGCCTAGTTTCCTACACCACTTATACAGTGCGTGTTAAATTTGAAGCTTAAAGTTGACTTCGAACGGCAGATTTTTGAGAAGCGTTTCATGGAAACTTTTATTTAATCTTAGAGTTTTTGTCTGAAATCTGCTGAGAGGAAGTCGCCGAAGCAATATTTTTTGTATTTTGTTTTGATGTCTGACCTGGAGTTTGAACTTTGGCCTTGCGTCTAATAAGCCAACACACTACCTACTAGACTACGGCGACTTCCAGCTCACACACCATTGGCTATTTGGCTTGAGTGATTTGAAGGCATTGTCTTCTCAAGTTGAGGTGACGTGAACCGAGGTTATAGGAGGGTTTGACCCTCCTGGTGGTGTCAATAACGAAACAGCAACTAATCTACCTCAAATTAAGAGAGAAATACATCATAATTGGCAATTACTACCCTTAAGTCAGAATTACGGCCTAGCTTCTCATACCACTTATGTTGTGTGGGTTAATTTTATACATGAATGGCGGGACCTACAGTTTAAAGTCGAATCCGAACGACAGATTTTTGAGAAGCTTTTTCATGGCAATTTTATTTTACTCTCAGAGTTTTTGCCAGAAATCTGCTGAGAGCCAATCGTTGGAGAAATATTTTTTTATATTTTGTTTTGTTGGAGATGTCTGATCTGGGGTTTGAACCGACAACACACAACCTACTAGACTACGGCGACTAGGCATTGTTCAGTTCGATAAATTTGCTACAGTCCGGTTATACAGAATGTTTCAAAAAATCTTCCATCAATACTATAACAATATGGGTTTATAACAACTCTCCTCCTCCATGGATTCCATATTTCCTTTTTGCCTTTTCAATTTCCCAAAGGCAATTGATTCAAAAGAAAATATAGAAACTATTACAGCAACAACACGTTATGAATTCCATTTTAGTGATGGGAATATTAAAACAAATGTTATATGAAATGCAGTGAGAAAATTGCTCCATTACAGCATTATTTGCCTAAAAGTATGCAATAAAAATTTGCGTCATACTCACAGGAAAAAAAAAAGAGAAGAAAAATATCACAAAAATAACCGGAAAAAAGTGGCCAAAAATCGTCGTATTGATAGAAATAAATGTTTATTACTCTTCTATTCCGTTTCGTTTTTTCCCTCCTTCCTCCTTTTAAGCATACACTGGCAAAACCAGCAGAACCAGGCAAAAGAGCAAAGCAATACAAGTAAAATAATTGAGCACAAATATTTTTGAAGACTCGTTTCTCTCTTTTGTTGGCAAATTGTTCTGTTAACTGCAGCCAAAATAATAAAAAAAAAGCGAAACGAAATTTTTTTTAGCTTTCCAACCCCGCTGCTGCGTGATTATATTTGCAACTGACGACGGTGGAAATATTTACCTAAGCGATGTTCACTAAAATGAAAATTCCTGGAGGCCAAGAGGAAGTCTATGTATTCTTTCCTTCTCGTTTACTTTTTCACTCTTGGCATTTTGCGAGTGTAATTTTTTGGCTGGCTTGTCCTTTTGATGCTGCTGCTTGCTACTGCTGCTGCCTCATTTTTTAATATCACAGTAAAATTGGTTTTTTTTTTAATTTTTTAACATTTTTTTATACAAGTCAGCGTAGAGATTTTCTTCTGTTTTTCCTTTTTGTTTCTGTTTTTTTGTTTTTTTTTTCTTTCTTGTTGCCATCAAATATTATCAGCCGTTTAATATCTGCTATCGTGTGGCATAAGCAAGCAAAATTGAATTTTCTTGAGCGTTTCGTACCCCATCTCGCGCTGCCCTCTAATAAATTGACGTAAAAAGCCAATGAATGTGGTTGAAAGCAAAGTTAAGCTCCTGTGTGTGTGTGTGCCGTGCCGTGCTGTGTGCATTGTTTGTAGAGAAAACTTTGAAGGAAAACCATAAAGTTTTTGCTCGCTTTCTCCTTTGCTCGTCTAATGAAAAACTTGTGCAATAAAATTGAAAGATTTGGTTACAAAAATTTCATAGAACGAGGGATGTTTGCAAAGAAAATGCAAAACAAATTTTCTAAAGTCCTTCTGAGAGTTTCTCAACAGCTTCGGTATGTTGTTCATGCTAAGAATTATCTGTTAAGATTCATAAAGTAGCCCTCAGGCTCCAAATTTTCCCTTTTCGTCATTATTATTGGCAAAGTGTTTACTACATATTCAACCATGAAGTTGAAGTTTGGAGGCGACCAAAAAGTCGAAATTTAGGATGAAATTGAAAAAAAAAATATGGAAAAACTCTTCCAATGATCAGTCAATTAATTTTCGAGAAGTTTTCTAATGAGAGATGAGAGAATAAAAACGAATTAATTGAACAAATTGCATCCAAATGCCAGAGATTCAAACAAAACCGAACAGAAATAGACTTCGTGATCGACAAGGTGTTAATAAGAGTTGAAAATGAAGTGAATCAAAATCGGTATTTGAGAAAAACTGGGGCGAGATTGGTAACTACATTTTAACAAATGATGAAACACTGAGCCTACTCACTCGTTTTAGAAAGAGTGCCGTAATCTAGTTCATAGTATTATGGCTTATTAGACGTGAGGCCGCGGTTCAAAAAAAGGAAATATGGAAAAATATTTCTGCGGCGACTTCCTCTCAGCAGATTTCTGGGAAAACCACTATGAATAAATAAAATTGTTTTTCAAAAATTTTGTCGTTCAGAATCGAATTTAAACTGTAGGTCCTGCCACTCATAAACAGAATTAGCCTACCCAACATGAGTGGTGTGAGAAGCTAGGGTGTTACCCTCACTAAAGGGTTGTAATGGCCAACCCCAGTAAGTTCCGCGTTAATAAACCTTTTCCAAAAAAAACCTCTGATGGCATTTTCTGGAAATCTCATTAAATCTTTTGTCAAACATCTTGTCCAGGGTATAAGGTTGAACATCACCAATTTCCAAAATTAAATTTGTATCATTAGGAAATGAGAGACAGAAAGCTTTCAGTGTAACAGAACCCTAAGGGCCTTTATTACAACTTGCCGTTAACTAAAGGGAGGATTTTAACGGGCAGATACATTGTTTTTCATTATTATGAGTACCCAATAAAATAGAAATGATCGTTAAGATAAAGGGAGGATCATCATTTTAACATTTAAAGGTCACATTATGTTTGAACTTGCCATATTATATATTATTCTCATTATGGCAACTTCAAATTTAAATAAAATGAGAAATTACAACAAAAAAACGAAGCCCGCGGTTGCCACTAGGTAAAAAAAAACTTGTATAATTGAGCAGTTTTATCGACATTGCTCCGGCACTGCCATATTTTTGAAAATTTTTATCTGTAAGTTGTAATAACGAAAATAACCTTTAGCTAAAGGGAACTGTAAAGTTACCTTTAACTAAACCCAAGTTTAGCAGCAAGTTGTAATAATGGCCCTAAAAGTTTCAGTATGCTCAGCTAGTTCGTCTGGATGCAGTTGCATATGTTTTTTTTTTATCATAATGGAAGAGATCATGGTCTTGTTCACTGAGAAATTAACAGACAACGATTGTTTCTTGCTTTCAAGGCAAACCGTATTATACGATACGCTGTCTTGTTTTTGGCGTAGATTTCCATTTAGAGGGTAGTACAGTAGTCACATTATGCTTTAATGGAGCGTGATATCTCATCAGTTGCGCGTTTTGTGGATTCAACATACGTTTAAAAATCGGAATGATAATCAAATTGACTCAGAAATCTGCAAAACTTTTACAGAATTGAGGAGAAATAATCCAGCAGATAGAATCTATTACGCAAAAATCTCTCCTACATACCGTTCACTGAACGGTTTATTGAATTCCACAAATACGATACACAGAGAGTACATTGTTTCCAAGCAACTACATATGGCAACCCTATCGCTCTAGAATATGCTACAATAGACAAATAAGTAGGTTATCTGGAAATTTTTGATATTGATATGAAGCAGAGAAGTAATAGGTAGGTAGGTAGGTAGAAGTGGCTGTCCCCTGGATGGAGTCATGTGTGGACACACTTAGGCCGCACACAGGGC
The DNA here is from genome assembly GCA_936449025.2 of Sarcophaga subvicina. Lineage (NCBI taxonomy): Eukaryota > Metazoa > Arthropoda > Insecta > Diptera > Sarcophagidae > Sarcophaga > Sarcophaga subvicina. The sequence continues at coordinate 32,525,419 of OW388084.2, forward strand.
CCATTGTGATACCACAGTTTCTCATTTCCCCCTATTCCACGAACCATTCCGAGCTTCCGATGAAGCGACGCAGACTGCCAATATCCAGACATAACAGTTCTTCCATATCCTCCATGTAGTAGGCACCCAGGTACCTCTTTCTCCTCCGACCAAGTGCCGGACAAGTGCACAATAGGTGAAGAATAGTCTCATCTTCCTCTTCATCTCCACAGCTTCTGCAGAAATCATTTGCAAGGTGTCCAAGACCAATACGCCTCGCTTGCGTTCCTATAATGCAATGCCGCGTAATAACCCTGATAACAGTGCTGAGCCTACTTCTTTGGAGTTTAAGCAGAGTCGCCGTGCGTCTCCTATCCAGCCTCGGCCAGATCTTATGCGCCGCTCTGCCCTTATCCGAAGTTGCCCACATTCTGTTCACAAGATCTACGGTTGCATTGTCAGGTTTGCAGGACCCCAAAGGGAAGTAATAAAAAGGTGTGTGAAAAATCCTATGACGGCCCTATGTTGTTTAAAAGATTGCAAAAAAGAGAAAAATAAACTATGCTGACAGTAAGGCTACCATTGAGGAAGACGTCACATTTGAGAATAATTCGGGAAAATTTATGGAACTGCCCGGGGCAAGATCAATCAACTAGATAGGGGACAGAGACTCACCCTCAGCTGGATTTCAGGTTATGAAGAAGTACACGGCTACGAGCAGACAAATGAGGAGAGAGAAATCCCCTCTTTTGAATAAGAACAGAATCTTTACGTAGAATGGCAAGCGATGTTTGGAAGTACATACTCAGCCGGAGCTTAAATGAAAAGATGTCGAGATTCTTCCCCCGCCAAATGGGTTTCAGACAATCTCAATTTGTGTTGAGTAATTACAATAAGAAAGGATTTGCATTATGCATCAAACTATCCAGGAGTTGCCCGTTGGTAGTAACAGGCCTTTTGATCGGGCGCATTTGACGTAAACAACACTTGATTGGAGTAGAGATCGTCTCAAGTTCAATACATGAATTCTGAAATGAGGGAAATAAAACACCTGAACACATATATACTTGGAGCTTGTAATACATTTAAGAAGGAAATGTATCATGTAACAAGCAGGAAGTTATCCCTACAGCAAGGGAATAGCATTGGGAGCAATCTACATTTATTAAGGGTAGTACAATAGGGTCGAACATATGGTCGCCTCTACAAGACAACAATTCTAAGGGTAAACTAGACCAAGAATACAATATCTCTGTTAAGAACACAAGATCTCTAAAAGGAAGAAAATAAGTTCATGAGTGTACTTTAAGATTTGTAGCCAAACCAATAGCATGACTCAATGGGAGCTCATGCCCTGGCCTTGTGATCGGCCAAAATTGTCACAGTATCGGAAGTCAATTTTCTTTACCTTCTATTGTAATCGATCGTTTACCTTCTATTGCAAAATATTTTAAATTGTAAATTTTTCTGGCTAAATGCAGACACTTTTTCTTTTGAATCCCTAAAATTATACTTCATTTAGTATTAAAAAATTCATATTCTTTGCATACCTCTTTATTTTATCGAAAATCAATTTATTTTGCGCAACATAACAATTATGTTAAACGACCTTAAATTTATAAATTTAAACCCCTTAAATTATGCTGTAAAAAACAACGATTTATATAATTTGCCTTAATGTATGCTGCAAAAAAACTTATGTACTTATGCCTGGTGTGTTTAAATTAGATTAAAATAATTAACATACTTTTAGGTGTTTGCTAATGATAGGGATGAGTGTTATTAAGCATATAATTATGCTGAAACCTAAAAGTAGGCTTATGAAACAATTAATTATGCGACAAAGGAAAGAAATGAAAAATTTAATGAAAAATTTATGCAGATTAAATAAATGAAATGTTTTGTATTCACATTCTGCTTTAAAATTTAATATAACTTGAAGGAAAGGAAAGAAAGCTGGAAAATTAATTGTTTTACGTGCAATAAAACCTACATTTTCAAAGACTCTTTTTTGTTTATTGTATTGTCCCAGTTTCCTTGAGTTCTTTCTTTTTTGTGTATATTTTTGTTGTTTTCCTAAAAGTATACTTCAACATTTTGTCATTTTGGCTACAAAATGCAAAAATCAAATACAATTTAATTATCACTGCCAAACACTTTCAAATGCAAACAACTAAATGTCATCATCAGCTAAAAACTATTGTCAATTATTTACGGCTCGTTGATGTTGATGTTTTAAATTAAAAAAAGTGATGATTCTACTACGTTGCCTTGCAATTGCATGCCTAAAAGCAGGCTAATGTTAATGTTTTCTTTCTTTGCTATGGTAGATAAATTTGCCCTACATTAAAACGAATGGCATACAACAGATTGTAACCATTAACACCAAAAAGATAGAGAGAAATGAACAATTTCTTGAGGTAGACTTGGCCACATGGTCTATATTAGTCTCAAGGATGTATCAGTAGCAAATGAGGTAAATTTCGTTGGGATTGGCGAGAACTTTTAGAAATCTATTTTCCGATTTAAGGTTTTCTACAAAAAAAGGGATGGAAAGCAGCAGTTTCATGCTGTAACAAGTATGAGATTCCAGTGGCCTGACGAGCTCAAAAATAAAAGCTCCTTGATTTTTGCCAGAAATTGAGACAGTCTCCTTACGAAGGTATTTACTCGGCGATACATGATTTGGTTGTATGTTTGAGCGTGTGGGTTATCTGCATTATGACTACTTACTGCAGAAACTACCTAGATAAGGTGCTACAGTTACCTACGTGAAAGTCCTGCTCCAAGGAAAACTGAAGTAAGGCCTTAAAAAGGTTCACTTTAGCATGTTATTAGTTTTATCAGTAGTACTGGCTGAATAAGGGAACTAAGTGGAATACATTTCGAACTGGAATAGGGCAGTATGTCTTTCTTACGGTATCAGCATGAGCATAGGCTTTCCAATTGATCTTCGGAGTTAAACTTGCGTTCAACCTAGCCTAACCAAGGTACAGGAGGTTTACTGCACCGTATAGATCTACTTTTTTTTTTTATAAGGATGACATAGAAATTGATTTTTAAAGCTCATGCTAGGCTAACATACATACATACTTGGTCTTCACAACTCTTTAGTCGGGATTATGACCTTTTGTTGTGTGTGTTAATTTTATAAATGAGTGGCGAGGGGACTCACATTCTAAGGTCGACTCCGTACGACAGATTTTTGAGAGTCTTTTCATGGCAATTTTATTTAATCACAAAGTTTTTACCAGAAATCTGATGAGAGGAAGTCGTCGAAGAAATATATTTTCATATTTCGTTTAATTGAAACGCCTGAGCTGGGGTTTGAACCGAGGCCATACGTCTAATAAGCCACCACACTACCTACTAGACTACGGCAGCTGGCTAGGTTAACGCTGTATGCAAATTTGATACCTCATTCAGATGAAATAGAGGTTCTTTTTCCTAAATTGTATTAACATTTGCTATGAAAACGCAGAAGTGAAGCGGTGTAGTTTACATATATGCCACGACCAATATGTTTTATTCATTTTACCCATTACACCTCCCAGGACCAATCGGCTTCTAAAAAGCATGACAATCTTACACTGTTAGGTTAGGTTAGGTTAGAGGACGTGTACTTGTCAATTAAGACAAGTACAGTACCCGGAGGTCGAATTGACCCATTGTACAACGTCCTAGTTTCTCACTCCACTTATGTTGTGTGTGTTAATTTTATACATACATGAGTGGTGGGACCTACAGTTTAAAGTGGACTCTGAACGACAGATTTTTATTTATTGAGAAACTTTTCATGGCAATTTTTATTTACTCTCAGAGTTTTTGGCAGAAATCTATTGAGAGGAAGTCGCCGAAAAAATACTTTTTTGTATTTTCTCTTTGATGCCTGGCCTGGGGCTCGAACCCAGGCTTTTGCGTCTAATAAGCCAACACACTACCTACTAGACTACGTCGACTTCATCTTACACTGTTAGAAGCTTTTATTTTTGTGCATACTTCGCATACGATGCACTGTGCTAGCTTTTTGAATATAGTTTCTGACGAGCTGCATGTTATAACGCTCCAGTTGGGAGCATAATGTCTCCGAGGTAGTCATCATCATTGACACATTTGTATTGTAATCCGCTTAATTTATGTATATAAGTATGCACGCAGCCATCTAAATTAAGAAATCAGACGCTATATTTGCTTGCCTCTACTCACCAAAGCCAAAGATTAGGTTTACAGTGAGTTTACCAAACTGCATTGTTATGAGGCTGCATTCTTTATCGGCTGAGTATTTCTTGGATCCAAGTGGAAAAGGAAAAGTCATTAACGTCTGACGTTAGGTATTAGGTTTTGGTACTATACAACTGAGATCGGTCTTGGTCTATTAGTCGCCCAATTAGTCAACTGCTGGACTCTACCTACAGCTTATCATATTGGAAGCAAAAATTGTGTGTAGTGTGTTGGCTTATTAGACGTAAAGTCCGGGTTCCTATCCCAGTTCAAAAGAAAATATTTCTTCGGCGGCTTCCTCTCAGCAGATTTCTGGCAAAAACTCTGGGAGTTAAAATAATATTGCCATGAAAAAGTTTCTCAAAAAATCTGTCGTTCGGAGTAGACTTTAAACTGCAGGTCCCGCCACTCATGTATAAAAATAACACACGCAACATAAGTGGGGTGAGAAGCTAGGTCGTAATCCTGACTGAAAGGGTTGTAATGACCAATTATGTATGAAGTCAGGCATGGATAATGTCTCAACTAATCTACAGATTCATATGAAAGTGATGCAAATGCTTGCCTATAGCGCCTGTATTAAGTCTTTAGTTACGAACTCGTGGTAGAAAAAAGAGAGAGAGAGATAAAACGAGAGATCAAGAAAGAACTTTAATTTGTCAATTGTTGAACATTTGTTGAGTTTTTTCCATTTATTTTATTTCTTTCGATTTTAGTTTTTCTGTTTTAATTGTTGCAAAAAAGAGAGTAAAAAAGAAATAAAAAGTAAGAAAGTCTTTGAGGAGAATATTATTATTGCTGTATGCCATCACCAGCAAGCATTACCATAGTCATCGTCATAGTCGATGTCATCGTCATCATCATCCATATCCATGAATTAGCCAAAGGCCATTTGCACAACAATTGCAACAATTGCAAAGACGACAACAAAAACAACAAAAGCAAAAAAACAAATACAACAAAAAATAGAAAAACTAGAACATAAAACGTGCTCAATTGAAAACTCTTACAAACTAAAACGACACATACTCTATACAACCAAACCAACATCTTTTTCTCTTTGTTTCAATGACTTTTTTTCCTTTTTTCTTTGACTTGTCCTATGCTGTGTGCTGTTACCACTTCGACATCTATCTTTTGCTGCCTTCTCTCATACTTTCAATTTCAATTTCTTTTGGTATCAGCAACAGCAGGCAGGCATACTACTTATAAGGGAAAGACAAGAAGATAAAAAAGTTGCAAAAAATGGGACTAAAGTTAGCAATATTTAGCTGAAGCAATTGCTAAAGAGGGCACACAAAGAATTGGTCCAGTTCGTTTTCTTTCTCCTTTTGTATTAAATATTAATAGAGAGAATTTTTTTTTACAATTTTAAAGCCTACTTTTAGGGGTTTTCTAAACCCAAAACTAAATATTCATGAAAGTTTAATTCTCAAATGCTAAGAACAATTTTAAAAATTTAAATTTCAAAATAAATACGCAATCAGACACACTCAAACCATGCTTACACTTGTATTTAGTATTCCAACTTGCTCTCACACATACTTACACATACACTAACACTTATTTACTCTGCCATATATACGTAGTACATACAATATTTTCAGATTTTTATCTAAAAACCTTAAATAACATGAAATAGTAATTTTTAATACCTTTTTTTTTTAAGTTGGAGCTCTTAATGGGTGTAGTAATTTTAATTAAAATTCTTGTTAATTTTTTCTCTCTTTTTCTATTTTTTATTTTTTTTTAAAATAAAAAAGTCGGTTTTTTTATTGAAAAAAATTTTTTTCTACACACAATATGTTGGCTTTTTGTATTAAATTTTAATTTGTTGTGTTTGTTTTGTATATTTCAAATTTTTTTTAAATTTTCACTCCTAAAAATATACTTCGTTTTATTTTTAAAACACTCACGACCTTTTGGTTCACTGATAAGATTCAAACTGACACGAAAACATGCCAAAACACCACTACATATGCAGGCAAGTAATAGAAAAAACAGAAAAAAGAAAGGAAATAAAGTTTGTTTATACACATATAAACATACACTCACACACGCATACATGAAATTATATACAAGCTCTCTCTTATTCTTACTCTCCAAATAGTAGCTTTACTCAGAGAGAGATTTTCTATTATACACGCACTCTCTAATATTGCGAAAAGGGTTGCCATTCGATTTAAATTTCCACAATTCACAAAAAAAAAAAAAAAATCGCAAAAAATTACTCTTCCTCAAGAAAATTGAACGAAATTATTCGGTTACCGAAGCAAAAAGGCTTTTCCGAAAACAATTCTGCAAGGGAATTCAACGCCGCCATTATTTGGTTGCCGAAGCATAATGACTTTCCCGAAAACTGTGTTGGCCAGTACACTCTTCTTCAAGGAAATTGAACGCCGCCTTTATTTGGTTACCGAAGCATAAAGACTTTCGCGAAATCTGTTTTGGCCAGCACACTCTTCTTCAAGGAAATTGAACGCCGCCATTATTTGGTCACTGAAGCATAGAAACTTTCCCGAACCCTATGTTGGCCAGTACGAGTAACACTGTAGACACCACCTTAGTGATCAGCGCATAAGGTTACCCTGAGCTTTAGAGAAAAGGACTGAATAGGGTATAGCGGCCGGTTTTCTAATCAAACATAGAAGAATCATAGAACACTCGTTTAGAATAGGGAACCTGTCCGGCTTAACATGTAGATTATGTGGCGTACACACCATCAATGTTAGGAAAGGAAACGCCTGGATACTTATCAGGTACTTGACAGGGATTTATTCTTACTAACACTGAACAGTCTCCTGAAGTTTGTCGCGGCAACAGGATTTGTAAACAAATTATAGAGGGAGACCCTAGAGATTGAAGGAAATAAAATATATCGCCTGGACGCTGTAGTTTAGTACCTCAACACACCATCAACAGTGATAATTAGTCACGATGAAGATGAGCTACAGAGAGCGCCTTTTCGATCGCCAGGTTGAGCTGAACGAATCCTAATTTAGGAAAAACAAAAGCAATAATTTTTTTTTTTATCACGACAGGATGGATATCGACCGGAATTATGTAACTCTACCTCTTAGGTAGGCATGCCTGTCGGCTAGACGCCCTCTCACAAGATGTTCACAGAAGTTTCTGATTGGAAAAAAAGGAAGAGGTAGTCCATCAGTTAATATCTCACTTTCTAGGACGTAGTGAACGCAGTAGTCTAGTACTGTGAACCTCATTCTTAAATTCTCAGCAGAATTGAACAAGAATGGGCCCAACTATTTCAAACATTGGCAGCAACTCTACCTTTATTTCATTCCAGACCAGAGAATTTCGCAGGTAGTAAGTACAACTCTATCGCTTTTTTTAGGAGAACTTGTTTTAACTGGTATAGAAAGGAATCCTATAAGCAGTGCGAAAAAGTGGAGCCTAAATCTTTCCCCAAATGGAGAGGGCAGTAAATCTAGGCTATGGCTAAGCCTGAAGCCAAAACTTGATTAATCAATACAATAAAAAAAGGCAAATTCAGTTTGAGGACCCCCCTCAGACGGTGGAAGGCCAAGGCTGAATTGTAAATGAAATGCAGAAATGTAAATGCAGAAGGAATAGCGTTGCATCGACGAAATTGCAAAGTTAAAGAAAACTCTTCAATTCAGAAATAAAACTGACGAAGTTGACGACAAAGAAGGCTTGAAGATGGCGATCTGATCGAGGAAAATAGGGGGACTTTCCCCCTAGTAGTAGGTAGTGTGTTGGCTTACTATTCGTAAAAGCCCGGGTTCGTATCCCAGGTCAGACATCAAAAATGAAATATGAAAAAAAAATATTTCTTCGGCGACTTCCTCTCAGCAGATTTCTGGCAAAAACTCTGAGAGTAAATAAAATTGCCATGAAAAGTTTCTCAAAAAATCTGTCGTTCGGAGTCGACGTTAAACTGTAGGTCCCCGCCACTCACGTATAAAATTAACGCACACAACATGAGTGGTGTGAGAAGCTAGGCCGTAATCCTGACTTGAAGGGTTGTAATGGCCAATTATGTATGTATGTTCCCCCCATCAAATATAAGCCTCATGGCACACAAATTAGAAAATATCACACGATATATATCACTAAGCATTCACCAGCGTCATTCATTAAGGAACAGCTAAAATATGCTAAAAATTTTGTAAAATGAGAATACGATGATCGGTATGTAATTACTGATTTGAGTAGAGGTCTGTTAGGTTTCATTCACGAAATTTCAATGTCCATACAAAGATTTCACTCTGTCCGGCCGCTGACTGAAAACCAGATTGAAATGGTGATTCTCGCCGTAGTCTAGTGGGTACTGTGTTGGCTTATTAGACGTAAAGCCAGGGTTCGAGAGCCCCAGGCCAGACATCAAGCAAAATACAAAAAAGTATTTCTTTGGCGACTTCCTCTCAGCAGATTTCTGGCAAAAACTCTGAGAGTAAATAAAATTGTCATGAAAAGTTTCTCAAAAATCTGTCGTTCGAAATCGACTTCAAAATTGTTGCTCTCGCCACTCATGTATAAAATTAACACATACTACATGAGTGGTGTGAGAAGCTAGGCTGAAATCCTGACTGAAGGGTTGTAATGGCCAATTATGTATGTATATATGTACACTAATAAACTTTTAATTCAGACCTCAGGGATTAAATACTTCAAGTCATCAAATAAACTTAGTACTCCTATTTCAAGAAAAACAAAAAATACTTTAGCAAGCTGCTGTTATTGATACAACTCCTCGAAAAATACGTCTTCCCAGTAATACGAAAGACATAGTAGTTTGACCAGGCGACAACGACCGGCGTTGTAATAATTAGTTCAATGAGGTATGCTTTGACAAAATGGAATGCAGTTTGTTAGGTTAGAATGGCAAAGTTGTATGAATACTGGCCCCAAAGACCCAAAATACATAAAAAGGGGAATTAAACACACCAAAAGGCCGGCTTTTGATGTTAATAATTGAAAAATCTACTCCAATAAAAAAATTCCCACTTGGGGAAAAAAATATACAGTTTAGTTTGAAAACTTACTACAATGGCAACACTGTTCACAACTATGCACAATAATTTTTTTATTTTTTTATTGTTTACAAACAGTAGAGTATATAATAGAGACTAAACTTTCTTTCCCTCCTCTCTCTCTCTCTCTCTCTCTTTCCATATGGTGGTTAGAAAAAAAGGAACAAAAACATAATCGAACTTAAAATTAAAAAACGCGTTATAAGATGGATGCTGCAGTGTTTACAAAAACAAATTTTAAGCAAAAAAAACAACAACTAAAGTTAAGCTAAGGCTGCTAAATATTAGAGAAAGAAAGAGAGAGAGAGAGAAACGATGAAGAATCTTTTTTAAAAACAAAAACAAAATGTCGCAATATAGCCTTCTGTAGTTTTTTTTTCATGGCTTTGTTTTGCAGTTGTTGCTGTACTTATAGTACTTAAATGCGCACAGCTTTTTAAAAGCTTTTGTTTATTGCGTGTGTATGTGTGCATTAGAGAGAGCACAACTATTTTACATCCTTCCAATATTCACAATATATGTGTGTGAGAGTTAAAGTACAACACGCGAGAGAGAGGAGAAAGAGAGAACGACTTAAGAACACAAATAACTTTGAGGTAGGACATCTGTGTATAGGGCAGGCATCATCATATCATATAGATTTACGGTTATTACTTTAAAGGAAAGCTTTATGAACACCATAAGCATGTATTGAAATTCTGTTAAAAGCTTTGACCAGCAGCTTAAAGGTATCAAATCATTGAATTATAGAAAATTGTCACGGCGTTTTTTATTTTCAAAAGCAACTTTTTTTTTGAACCTCGTCATTATACACGAAGGCAAGATTCTATGGAGGTAGTATTCGATCAGTTTTTCTCACATTTCAGGCGGTATATGTTTGCTATGACTTGAATAATGTTGGCTTCCAAATGTTCCAACTTTATCAGACTATCTGCGAAGTTCCACAACACCAGCATCAAATAACTTGATCTCGCATAGCCCAATTGAAGTCGTCAAAATATGAAATTCTTATAGCAAAAATCGATTCTGTGCAGTGGCTCGGGGCAAGGACGTGTTGAAACCACATACCGTCAAGACCAAAAAAAGTTGATTATCATACGACCATAGCATTCTGAATGACCGGGGAAGTCTTCTTCCGATCGAATAGTCGCGTTTTGTGAATGCATTGGCTTTTTTTTACAATTAATTCTAGGTTTCTAGAAACCCATATTACTTCGCTCGTTGATCCAAACACTAAGTGATGAGTATCGTTGCTATAGAATATTTCATATGAAACCATAGTCTACATATGTATGTACAGAAAAAATTTCCTTCTAATGTCTCTAACAATCCTACTGCTCTGAAGAACCTCAGGATGTTGCACTGAACCAGTGGATTGGTTTGAATTCTTTACTAATAGATTCAATTTTGTTTTAACATCTGAGCAATGGCCAATGGAACATTATTTTTCTAGGATCGTTGCTAGGCTCCAGATTTATAACAATCGCGCGTAGCCTGGTACACCGAAATCACAACTGGATATAAAAAAGAGTAATTTGCTAAAAGAAGTCATCGTACGCTGCCTATGCTGTCCTAGAAGCTGATTTTAACACACACAAAGACTGAATGACTAGTCATCCAAGATTATGACGTAGTCTCTCTCATCACTGATGTTGTGTGTGTTTATTTTATACATGAGTGGCGGGGCCTACAATTTAAAGTCGACTCCGAACAACAGATTTTTGATTTTATTTACTCTGAGAAATTTTTGCCAGAAATCAATTGAGAGGAAGTCGCCAACAAAATATTTTTTCATATTTCAGGGTTCGGACCTGGGTTTTGAATTGAAACCTCCGCCCAATAAGCCAACATACTACCTACTAGACCACGACGATTTCTGCTTTTAACAGAACTACAAAGCGTGGCAAAGAAGTTTTGGGGACCGCTACGAGCGCAATATCTCTCTGCTCAACGCCCAAACCAAGACAAAACAGACGAACATTTTTTGTTTAAATACCAGGCGAACATCAAATTGAAATGAAATCTGTAAACTCATAGATACTGACGAAAGACAATGAAATGGAAATGATGATGCTGTTCGAACAGAATCGAAACGCAGGCTGAAAATCGCAGAGGGACGCAGAAAGTTCATTTCGATATCATAGCGCTTGACTAATGGGGCAAAGATATGCTGTACGGCAAGTCCATAGAATGCAGAACTAGCTATTAAGCTGTGTAAGGAGATATAACATTGGCAACTGAAAAAAGTTTCTAATCCTGTGTCAGTTATTACGATCGAGTATACGACCGAGATATTAAGATTGCCTGCTGTTTAGTTGAGCGTGGTTTAGTTGCAGTGTTTGAGTAGGTGTAATTGTCTGAGACAGCCCTACGAAAGTAGGTATTTAGTATTTAGTGTATCATTATATTAGATTGTCCAGATATAGATCAAGATTCCCGAGAATGAATTTTCTTGAAGAATTAGCGAATTTGACGTCCATCAATTGCGGAGAATGATTTAACTGACTGCTTTCGTGTTAGAAAGAGTAGCGGTCGTTTCCCTTGAAATCAAAGATTACGTAAGCACACAAAGACGTACGTTAGAATGCCCTCATGGTTGATTGAAGCCATGCTATTCCAACTGCTTCGTAGTTATTGTTACTGTTGCTATAGACAACTTTAAACTGGTGCTACATTAAGATAACTCAACGGTAGAGTATCTGCAGCTATTGCGGTGGGTAAAATGTGGTACCATAACTACGTCAGCAAGAGAGTGACTTTCTAAACAAACCAGCACTAATTATTGTACGACAGAAAAAATTATTATACGAAAGTTGCCAGAACAACAAAAATGCTTAGTATTATTTGGTTTACAACTCAAATCACAAGAACATCAGGAGGTTAATTTGTTGAGTTATTACTGCTCACAATAGCTTTTAGAAACTGTGTTTAACAGAGTTAACGTCATGTTTTAAACGCAGTTAAAATACTGTAAAAAATTCATCAATTAAAAGCTGTAAGCTTTGTATATTTTAATGATTGTGAAATTGGATTGATTATGAATTGGATACATTATAAATAAGAATATCCTTTTCAAAACAGTCCTTGCCTCTTAAGTTTGCCGCCTTGCATGCTTTATGTTTTCCCTTTAAAACTTTCTAAAAATGTTAACAGTACTTCGTAAGCTTTTGAAGCTTTTTAAGAGAGCTTTATTTTTGCACGGGTTCAAAGATTAAATGGCGACTTTAAAATCTTTAAATGATGAAATGTTTCATTTGTACAACAGATGGCGCATTTATTATGGGGGCATTTGGTAAATAGGTGGAAAGCAAGTTTCTGTGTAAACGAATTTCCTACTTAGGACACGCAAAGTGGCAACATTTTATTGAATAGCTCCTAACACAGACGCTGTCAAAACAGTTATTTAACATCATCAATGGTTGTGAGGATTATTTATAGCAATGTCTCGAGAATAACAGCCTATTGGGTACAGTTTTGATGGGTTAGGAAAAGATCATCGGTTGAGAACGCATCTGGAACATTTAGGTTTATATAGGAGTACCATAGATACTTGGGTTCTGTACAAAGGTACTCTACCTAATCATTGGACTTAACCTTTGCTGCTACACAAAGATCACTATGCTGCATTGAGTACTGTAGGTGGCTGTCTTCCAAAATGTATCAATACAAAGTTTGTATGCAGTTCGACTATTGTATAGAAACAATGTAGATATGCAAAGTAACCAAACAATGCATCAACTATAAATCCGATGCCTGATTGCTTTTTGATTGCGTTAAAAATACACATTGACGACGTTTTGAAATAGAATACATTGTAGATATTTTGTACAGCGGCATTATGAAATACGATACTTTGTTCAAACACAAAGCAACTAACATTTTGGAAGGCAGCCGATGTTTCGACAGCTCTACCGACAAAAGGGGAGATACTTACCGTTCTGTTGAACGTCTTGAAGATCTTGTTTATCACTCGCACAGACATCGATACAACAAAGCTTCCAGAATATTGCAGACGTCAGCAGCTTCGTATGTATGGGTAGGGCTTTTGTAACCAGCGAAGGAGATCAGCGGGATATTCTAAGTCACATACAAAAGGCGCATTCGGCAGTTGACAAACTACGAGATGTATGACATGCAACAAACACCAGCATTGAAACTAAATGGCAAATTTATATTGCTGACGTCTTGGAAACAGTAGAGCATCTTTAAAATATTCTCAACAATTATTCATTTGCAGAGCATCCGAGTTGACTTAAGGACGACGAATTAATTTTGAAGTCGCCGTTGTCTAGTAGGTAGTGTGTTGGCTTATTAGACGCAAAAGCCAGGGTTCGAGCCCCAGGCCAGACATTAAGACAAGATACAAAAAGTATTTCTTCGGCGACTTCCTCTCAGCAGATTTCTGGCAAAAATTCTTGAGTAAATAAAAAATTGCCATAAAAAGTTTCTCAAAAATCTGTCCTTCGGAGTCGACTTTAAACTGTAGGTCCCCCCACCACTCAGGTATAAAATTAACACACACAACATAAGTGGTGTGAGAAACGAAGGGTGTGCCCAATCGTTGTCCTTGGGTTAGGTTATAGGACGTGTACTTGTCAATTAAGACAAGTACAGTACCCGGAGGTCGAATTGAGCCATTGTACAACATCCTAGTTTCTCACACCACTTATGTTGTGTGTGTTAATTTTATACATGAGTGGGGGACCTACAATTTAAAACCGACTCCGAACGGCAGATTTTTGAGGAACTTTTTATGGCAATTTTATTTACTCTGAGAGTTTTTGCCAGAAATCTGCTGAGAGGAAGTCGCCGAAGAAATTCTTTTTGTATTTTTGTTTTGATGTCTGGCCTGGGGCTTGAACCCTGGCTTTTCATCTAATAAGCCAACACACTACCTACTAGATAGACTATGGGTTATTAAGTTTTACTAAATAAGTGAGTTTTTGCCAGAAATCTGTTGTTATTCGGAGACTACTTTAAATTGTAGGTCCCCCGCCACTCATGTATAAAAATAAAATTAACGTACAAAATAAGTGATGTGAGAAACTAGGTCTTAACCTTGACTAAAGAGCTGTAATGACCAATTATGCACGACATGAGTATGAGAGTAATGTAACTTCCGTGCCAATGGTACAGCCAGAACCTTTCGGTAGAGTAAAAAGGGAAGCTTCGAAAGATATGCTGTATTTGGTCATTACAACCCTTCAGTCAGAATTACGACCGACCTAGCTTCCCTTGCCACCCATGTTGGGTGTGTTAGTTTTATAGAAAGGCGGAGGGACCTACAGTTTAAAGTCGACTCCGAATGAGAGATTTTTGAGAAACTTTTCATGGAAATTTTATTATTTACTGTTTTTGCCAAAAGACTGCTGAGAGTAAGTCGCTGAAGAAATGTTTTGCTTGATATTTTTTTTAGTTTAAAATGTCTGACAAGCGGGGGGTTTGAACCGTAGCCACACGTTTAACAAGCCAACTCATCACCTACTAGACTATGGCGACTATAATTATCAGTCACTACAGTAGGTACAAATCTATCTTCGAACTTCTTTTTCAAGTACGAAATCTATTTTACTATACGATGTAACAACTTCTTGTTGTTGTACTGCAAAAAACAACATGTGAGTTACTAATATGAAACAAAGAAATTATTTTCCCAATTAAATTTCAAGGCTTTATTTAAACCGAAACCAAAATCTTAATATAGCATAAGAAAAAACCAAAAACGACCTGTAAGTTTCAATAATTGAATCTGTTGCTATGGCTCTGCTGTTGCTTGCTTTTGAAAACGAATTTTCAATCGTAATCAACTAATTGAACTTAAAAGATCCTTTTCGAACGATAATAAAATTTTTCCAACATAACCTACTGGTCAGTCAATATGGTAGCAACAAAAAAAGACGTATTTTTTTAAATTTCTTTGATATTCTTTAACTTGCAACAATTGTGGCAACCATTATCATCATCATCATCATCGTATGCAAAGAAATGTAAAATTTTCTTTTATCTTTTGCTTTCATTTTTTTCTCTTTTTTTTGTTTGGAAACTTTTTTCTTCTGCCTTTGAAATTCTCTATTTGGTAGTAGGTACCTGTATCATATTTTTTCCCTTTCCGCCGCCCCTATTTTTTTGGCTTCTTTTGGACCAACAAAATAAATACAAATTTATCTGCATCAGTATCTGTTTCTGTTTCAGTGTCTGTGCCTGTAGTATTCCATTGCTAAACTCTAATGCTTTACTTTGCTGGTTCATTGAACAGAATTTTAGCAAAAACACAAAAAAAAAACACACACACATACATACACTCAATAATAAATAAAGTACCAAACCCTAAAAAAATTAAATAACGATACAAATGATAGTGATGACTACATTAGTAAGGGAAAGAGAGAGAGAGAGGCAGAGAGAGATAGGGAAGAAAAACTCCACATATGGTGATGAATAAATGAATGCAGGTGATAGGAGAGTTTCCCAACCTTTCTTTCTTGGTGTTTATAATGAAACGAAAATATATGTCTCTTCTGAAAAAAGTACTTTTTTTTTTGCTTTTTCACAAGAAGTACTTGTTTTATTGTTTTCTAAAAAGGTACTTGGTTTATTACAGAAACTAAAAAAACCCGTTAGTAAAAGTAACTTTTTTTTAATTATCATGAAAAAGTACTCATAAAGTACTTTTTTTTAATAAAAAAGTACCTTTTATGCTTTTCCTAAAAAAAAGAGTTAAACAATATAAAGGGTCATCACCCAATTAATTTTTTGTTGAAAATGCTTCAAAAAAAAACTACTGAATATTTTCTCAAATTTCTTTTTTTATTTGAAAGTACAAACCTTCTGGTTAATAATGGAAAATAATTTCATTCAAATGGCTGCCTCGGCTGGCCATGCAGTAGCCTGCACCAGAAGATGCCGATTTTGGCAAAAAAATCATCTTTTCATCTTGGCGGGTATGTAAACAAGCAAAATTGTCACATTCGGGGCACAGAAAACCCGCACGCATACATTGAAAAGCCGACGCACCCAAAACGAGTCACTGTTTGGTGCGGATTTTGGTCCAGAGGCATAATTGGGCCATTTTTCTTCGAAAATGAGCACGGAGTGCTGAACGAATTTTTGTTAACAAAAATTGAAGTGGAGGATATTGGCAACATTTGGTTTCAACAGGACGGAGCTACGTGCCACACAGCCGAAGCTACACTCGATGTTCTGCGCCCTGTTTTTGAAGATCGCATTATCAGCCGCAGAGCTGATGTCGTTAGGCCACCTCGGAGCTGCGATTTGACACCGTTGGACTATTATTTGTGGGGTGCCGTCAAAGATAAGTGTTACGCCGACAAGCCAGAGACAATTGACGCTTTAAAGGACAATATTCGTGAAGCCATTGGTGAAATACAGCTGCACACAATCGATAATGTGCTTAAAAATTGGATCGATCGTGTAGGCTACTGCATGGCCAGCCGAGGCAGCCATCTGAATGAAATTATTGTCCATTATTAACCGGAAGGATTGTACTTTCAAATAAAAAAAGGAAATATGAGAAAATATTCAGTAGTTTTTTTTTAAAGTATTTTAAAAAAAAATATTTGGCGGACCCTTTACAAGATGCAGAGACTATGCAAGATAGAGAGAACTTTTATAACAACCTGTTCTACAGAGGTGTCGGATACCTTGTTGGATGATTTAAGGTCGCTGTACATGGTAGTGAAGATCACAGGTTTGGAGTCTATGATTAGGTTTATGGGGTACAAATTTAACATGAAATTTATAAAAGGATTTCAGGGTTTCTCCCCCCACTTATGTTGTGTATGTTAATTTTATACATGAGTGGCAGGAGCTACAGTTTAAATTCGACTTCGAACAACAGATTTTTAAGAAACTTTTTCATGACAATTTTTTTTTATTTACTTTCAGAGTTTTTGGCAGAAATCTTCGAAGAGGAAGTCGCCGTTGAAATATTTTTTCATGTCTAATAAGCCAACAGACTACCTATGATGACTACAAGAAGACTACAGAAACAAGGTCGCAATTCTTACCATAGGGTTGTAATGGCCAATTATGTATGCATTTCGGAACCTAAGGAATTGATTCGCTGGAAAGTCCCTCCTTAACTGTGCCTAAGTAAGTATATTTTTTTGGAAGAGGAATAATTTTGTGGTTAACGTTTATCTTTGACCAGGGACATAAGGTACAAAAGACCGGGTATGGAAATGCTGCCTGATGTCAGACCACCATTCGACCACTAGGTACATACTCGCAGAATAAACTTTCACGCTGTTGCATCCCAGATCATGTGGGTATTCTCGGCAATGAGCAATGAGACGAGCTTGCGAGGAGTTAAGCTTCCAAACCGCTTGGGACCAAACCACTTCTGTGAAGTGCTGGAGGATGTTTGAATAGGTACATATTCAGAATAGTGGGGACAAGCCCTCGGACATGTAGATTCTATGACGACAAGGTTGAAGCATCTGAATACATACTTGAGACATGTGGAGCATTAATGCATCCCAGAAGGTAACATCTGGTTGGATACTAGGAGCAATGTAGGAAATTATCATTGTTAACATCGAACAGCATCTTGAAATTTGTTAGGGCAATTGGCTTGGAGGAGACATTCACCCTTATTGCCCGGATTTCTTTGATCACCCCAAACAACAATTTTCTATCGTGAATGTCACGTGAATTATTTTTCCCTTCGAAATACTACAATTAAATTTTTAAAAACTAATAAAAATGTTTAGAATTGGTGCAGTTTTGTTATTGGAATTGGAAGAATCAGATTCAAAAGAAAGAAGAAGATTACGGGATGATTCAAATCCCTTGGAATTGCCGAGTATACAGTAAGTATCAAAAAATTAATAATTTTATGTTTTTATGGTATGTGGAGTTCTCGGGTCTAGATTTTTTATGCATTATAGGAGTCAACAGAGCTGCGTTTAAAGAAAGGAAAGGTCTGAGGTCATACTTTTAGAGAGTCCAGAGAGTCCAGAGTTTAATAGAAATTTTTAAACGCTTATAACTCTGGACCCATCCGACCTATTGAAATGAAAGGGGTGCCATTGGAAAGGTCAGAGGTCATACTTTTAGATCGTGCTAAAATAAAACCGATCAAGTCCAAGGCCAAGCCCAGAGAGTCCAGAGTTTAATCGAAATTTTTAAACGCTTATAACTCTGGACCCATCCGACCTATTGAAATGAAAGGGGTGCCATTGAAAAGATCGGAAGTCGTAGTTTAAGGTCCATGTCCAAGTCCAAGTGAAAGTCTATCTAGGACCCGAAATTTTCAAATTTATTGTCGACCTTTTTTTTTGTGAAATACCAGGCCAACAGAATCATACAGCAAGCAACTGTCGGTAAATAAAAATGTTTAAGCGCTTATAACGCTGGACCCATCCGACCTATTAAAATAAAAGGGGTGCCATTGGAAAGGTCAGAGGTCATACTTTTAGATCGTGCTAAAATAAAACCGATCAAGTCCAAGGCCAAGCCCAGAGAGTCCAGAGTTTAATCGAAATTTTTAAACGCTTATAACTCTGGACCCATCCGACCTATTGAAATGAAAGGGGTGCCATTGAAAAGATCGGAAGTCGTAGTTTAAGGTCCATGTCCAAGTCCAAGTGAAAGTCTATCTAGGACCCGAAATTTTCAAATTTATTGTCGACCTTTTTTTTTGTGAAATACCAGGCCAACAGAATCATACAGCAAGCAACTGTCGGTAAATAAAAATGTTTAAGCGCTTAGAACTCTGGACCCATCCGACCTATTAAAATAAAAGGGGTGTCATTGGAAAGGTCAGAGGTCATACTTTTAGATCGTGCCAAAATAAAACCGATCAAGTACAAGGCCAAACCCAGAGAGTCCAGAGTTTAATAGACATTTTTAAACGCTTATAACTCTGGACCCATCCGACCTATTGAAATGAAAGGGGTGCCATTGAAAAGATCGGAAGTCGTACTTTAAGATCCATGTCCAAGTCCAAGTGCAAGTCTATCTAGGACCCGAAATTTTCAAATTTATTGTCGACCTTTTTTTTGTGAAATACCAGGCCAACAGAATCATACAGCAAGCAACTGTCGGTAAATAAAAATGTTTAAGCGCTTATAACTCTGGACCCATCCGACCTATTAAAATAAAAGGGGTGCCATTGGAAAGGTCAGAGGTCATACTTTTAGATCATGCCAAAATAAAACCGATCAAGTACAAGGCCAAGCCCAGAGAGTCCAGAGTTTAATAGAAATTTTTAAACGCTTATAACTCTGGACCCATCCGACCTATTGAAATGAAAGGGGTGCCATTGAAAAGATCGGAAGTCGTACTTTAAGGTCCATGTCCAAGTTCAAGTGCAAGTCTATCTAGGACCCGAAATTTTCAAATTTATTGTCGACCTTTCCAAGTTCAAGTGCAAGTCATTCAAGGACCCGAAATTTTCAAATTTATTGTCGACCTTTTTTTTTGTGAAATACCAGGCCAACAGAATCATACAGCAAGCAACTGTCGGTAAATACAAATGTTTAAGCGCTTATAACTCTGGACCCATCCGACCTATTAAAATAAAAGGGGTGCCATTGGAAAGGTCAGAGGTCATACTTTTAGATCGTTCCAAAATAAAACCGATCAAGTCCAAGGCCAAACCCAGAGAGTCCAGAGTTTAATAGACATTTTTAAACGCTTATAACTCTGGACCCATCCGACCTATTGAAATGAAAGGGGTGCCATTGAAAAGATCGGAAGTCGTACTTTAAGATCCATGTCCAAGTCCAAGTGCAAGTCTATCTAGGACCCGAAATTTTCAAATTTATTGTCGACCTTTTTTTTGTGAAATACCAGGCCAACAGAATCATACAGCAAGCAACTGTCGGTAAATAAAAATGTTTAAGCGCTTATAACTCTGGACCCATCCGACCTATTAAAATAAAAGGGGTGCCATTGGAAAGGTCAGAGGTCATACTTTTAGATCGTGCCAAAATAAAACCGACCAAGTCCAAGGCCAAACCCAGAGAGTCCAGAGTTTAATAGACATTTTTAAACGCTTATAACTCTGGACCCATCCGACCTATTGAAATGTAAGGGGTGCCATTGAAAAGATCGGAAGTCGTACTTTAAGATCCATGTCCAAGTCCAAGTGCAAGTCTATCTAGGACCCGAAATTTTCAAATTTATTGTCGACCTTTTTTTTGTGAAATACCAGGCCAACAGAATCATACAGCAAGCAACTGTCGGTAAATAAAAATTTTTACGCGCTTATAACTCTGGACCCATCCGACCTATTAAAATAAAAGGGTACCATTGGAAAGGTCAGAGGTCATACTTTTAGATCGTGCCAAAATAAAACCGACCAAGTCCAAGGCCAAGCCCAGAGAGTCCAGAGTTTAATAGAAATTTTTAAACGCTTATAACTCTGGACCCATTCGACCTATTGAAATGTAAAGGGTGCCATTGAAAAGATCGGAAGTCGTACTTTAAGATCCATGTCCAAGTCCAAGTGCAAGTCTATGTAGGACCCGAAATTTTCAAATTTATTGTCGACCTTTTTTTTGTGAAATACCAGGCCAACAGAATCATACAGCAAGCAACTGTCGGTAAATAAAAATGTTTACGCGCTTATAACTCTGGATCCATCCGACCTATTAAAATAAAAGGGGTGCCATTGGAAAGGTCTGAGGTCATACTTTTAGATCGTGCCAAAATAAAACCGATCAAGTCCAAGGCCAAGGACAGAGAATCCAGAGTTTAATAGAAATTTTTAAACGCTTATAACTCTGGACCCATCCGACCTATTGAAATGAAAGGGGTGCCATTGAAAAGATCGGAAGTCGTACTTTAAGGTCCATGTCCAAGTTCAAGTGCAAGTCTATCTAGGACCCGAAATTTTCAAATTTATTGTCGACCTTTTTTTTGTGAAATACCAGGCCAACAGAATCATGCAGCAAGCAACTGTCGGTAAATAAAAATGTTTAAGCGCTTATAACTCTGGATCCATCCGACCTATTAAAATAAAAGGGGTGCCATTGGAAAGGTCTGAGGTCATACTTTTAGATCGTGCCAAAATAAAACCGATCAAGTCCAAGGCCAAGCCCAGAGAGTCCAGAGTTTAATAGACATTTTTAAACGCTTATAACTCTGGACCCATCCGACCTATTGAAATGAAAGGGGTGCCATTGAAAAGATCGGAAGTCGTACTCTAAGGTCCATGTCCAAGTTCAAGTGCAAGTCTATCTAGGACCCGAAATTTTCAAATTTATTGTCAACCTTTCCAAGTTCAAGTGCAAGTCATTCAAGGACCCGAAATTTTCAAATTTATTGTCGACCTTTTTTTTTGTGAAATACCAGGCCAACAGAATCATACAGCAAGCAACTGTCGGTAAATAAAAATGTTTAAGCGCTTATAACTCTGGACCCATCCGACCTATTAAAATAAAAGGGGTGCCATTGGAAAGGTAAGAGGTCATACTTTTAGATCGTGCCAAAATAAAACCGATCAAGTCCAAGGCCAAGCCCAGAGAGTCCAGAGTTTAATAGACATTTTTAAACGCTTATAACTCTGGACCCATCTGACCTATTGAAATGA
Organism: Sarcophaga subvicina; assembly: GCA_936449025.2. Lineage (NCBI taxonomy): Eukaryota > Metazoa > Arthropoda > Insecta > Diptera > Sarcophagidae > Sarcophaga > Sarcophaga subvicina. Next base: position 32,547,193 of record OW388084.2, read on the forward strand.
AAGGGGTGCCATTGAAAAGATCGGAAGTCGTACTCTAAGGTCCATGTCCAAGTTCAAGTGCAAGTCTATCTAGGACCCGAAATTTTCAAATTTATTGTCGACCTTTCCAAGTTCAAGTGCAAGTCATTCAAGGACCCGAAATTTTCAAATTTATTGTCGACCTTTTTTTTTTTGTGAAATACCAGGACAACAGAATCATACAGCAAGCAACTGTCGGTAAATAAAAATGTTTAAGCGCTTATAACTCTGGACCCATCCGACCTATTAAAATAAAAGGGGTGCCATTGGAAAGGTCAGAGGTCATACTTTTAGATCATGCCAAAATAAAACCGATCAAGTACAAGGCCAAGCCCAGAGAGTCCAGAGTTTAATAGAAATTTTTAAACGCTTATAACTCTGGACCCATCCGACCTATTGAAATGAAAGGGGTGCCATTGAAAAGATCGGAAGTCGTACTTTAAGGTCCATGTCCAAGTTCAAGTGCAAGTCTATCTAGGACCCGAAATTTTCAAATTTATTGTCGACCTTTCCAAGTTCAAGTGCAAGTCATTCAAGGACCCGAAATTTTCAAATTTATTGTCGACCTTTTTTTTTGTGAAATACCAGGCCAACAGAATCATACAGCAAGCAACTGTCGGTAAATACAAATGTTTAAGCGCTTATAACTCTGGACCCATCCGACCTATTAAAATAAAAGGGGTGCCATTGGAAAGGTCAGAGGTCATACTTTTAGATCGTTCCAAAATAAAACCGATCAAGTCCAAGGCCAAACCCAGAGAGTCCAGAGTTTAATAGACATTTTTAAACGCTTATAACTCTGGACCCATCCGACCTATTGAAATGAAAGGGGTGCCATTGAAAAGATCGGAAGTCGTACTTTAAGATCCATGTCCAAGTCCAAGTGCAAGTCTATCTAGGACCCGAAATTTTCAAATTTATTGTCGACCTTTTTTTTGTGAAATACCAGGCCAACAGAATCATACAGCAAGCAACTGTCGGTAAATAAAAATGTTTAAGCGCTTATAACTCTGGACCCATCCGACCTATTAAAATAAAAGGGGTGCCATTGGAAAGGTCAGAGGTCATACTTTTAGATCGTGCCAAAATAAAACCGACCAAGTCCAAGGCCAAACCCAGAGAGTCCAGAGTTTAATAGACATTTTTAAACGCTTATAACTCTGGACCCATCCGACCTATTGAAATGTAAGGGGTGCCATTGAAAAGATCGGAAGTCGTACTTTAAGATCCATGTCCAAGTCCAAGTGCAAGTCTATCTAGGACCCGAAATTTTCAAATTTATTGTCGACCTTTTTTTTGTGAAATACCAGGCCAACAGAATCATACAGCAAGCAACTGTCGGTAAATAAAAATGTTTACGCGCTTATAACTCTGGACCCATCCGACCTATTAAAATAAAAGGGTACCATTGGAAAGGTCAGAGGTCATACTTTTAGATCGTGCCAAAATAAAACCGACCAAGTCCAAGGCCAAGCCCAGAGAGTCCAGAGTTTAATAGAAATTTTTAAACGCTTATAACTCTGGACCCATTCGACCTATTGAAATGTAAAGGGTGCCATTGAAAAGATCGGAAGTCGTACTTTAAGATCCATGTCCAAGTCCAAGTGCAAGTCTATGTAGGACCCGAAATTTTCAAATTTATTGTCGACCTTTTTTTTGTGAAATACCAGGCCAACAGAATCATACAGCAAGCAACTGTCGGTAAATAAAAATGTTTAAGCGCTTATAACTCTGGACCCATCCGACCTATTAAAATAAAAGGGGTGCCATTGGAAAGGTCTGAGGTCATACTTTTAGATCGTGCCAAAATAAAACCGATCAAGTCCAAGGCCAAGGACAGAGAATCCAGAGTTTAATAGAAATTTTTAAACGCTTATAACTCTGGACCCATCCGACCTATTGAAATGAAAGGGGTGCCATTGAAAAGATCGGAAGTCGTACTTTAAGGTCCATGTCCAAGTTCAAGTGCAAGTCTATCTAGGACCCGAAATTTTCAAATTTATTGTCGACCTTTTTTTTGTGAAATACCAGGCCAACAGAATCATGCAGCAAGCAACTGTCGGTAAATAAAAATGTTTAAGCGCTTATAACTCTGGATCCATCCGACCTATTAAAATAAAAGGGGTGCCATTGGAAAGGTCTGAGGTCATACTTTTAGATCGTGCCAAAATAAAACCGATCAAGTCCAAGGCCAAGCCCAGAGAGTCCAGAGTTTAATAGACATTTTTAAACGCTTATAACTCTGGACCCATCCGACCTATTGAAATGAAAGGGGTGCCATTGAAAAGATCGGAAGTCGTACTCTAAGGTCCATGTCCAAGTTCAAGTGCAAGTCTATCTAGGACCCGAAATTTTCAAATTTATTGTCAACCTTTCCAAGTTCAAGTGCAAGTCATTCAAGGACCCGAAATTTTCAAATTTATTGTCGACCTTTTTTTTTGTGAAATACCAGGCCAACAGAATCATACAGCAAGCAACTGTCGGTAAATAAAAATGTTTAAGCGCTTATAACTCTGGACCCATCCGACCTATTAAAATAAAAGGGGTGCCATTGGAAAGGTAAGAGGTCATACTTTTAGATCGTGCCAAAATAAAACCGATCAAGTCCAAGGCCAAGCCCAGAGAGTCCAGAGTTTAATAGACATTTTTAAACGCTTATAACTCTGGACCCATCTGACCTATTGAAATGAAAGGGGTGCCATTGAAAAGATCGGAAGTCGTACTCTAAGGTCCATGTCCAAGTTCAAGTGCAAGTCTATCTAGGACCCGAAATTTTCAAATTTATTGTCGACCTTTCCAAGTTCAAGTGCAAGTCATTCAAGGACCCGAAATTTTCAAATTTATTGTCGACCTTTTTTTTTTGTGAAATACCAGGACAACAGAATCATACAGCAAGCAACTGTCGGTAAATAAAAATGTTTAAGCGCTTATAACTCTGGACCCATCCGACCTATTAAAATAAAAGGGGTGCCATTGGAAAGGTAAGAGGTCATACTTTTAGATCGTGCCAAAATAAAACCGATCATGTCCAAGGCCAAGCCCAGAGAGTCCAGAGTTTAATAGAAATTTTTAAACGCTTATAACTCTGGACCCATCCGACCTATTGAAATGAAAGGGGTGCCATTGAAAAGATCGGAAGTCGTACTTTAAGATCCATGTCCAAGTCCAAGTGCAAGTCTATCTAGGACCCGAAATTTTCAAATTTATTGTCGACCTTTTTTTTGTGAAATACCAGGCCAACAGAATCATACAGCAAGCAACTGTCGGTAAATAAAAATGTTTACGCGCTTATAACTCTGGACCCATCCGACCTATTAAAATAAAAGGGTACCATTGGAAAGGTCAGAGGTCATACTTTTAGGTCGTGCCAAAATAAAACCGACCAAGTCCAAGGCCAAGCCCAGAGAGTCCAGAGTTTAATAGAAATTTTTAAACGCTTATAACTCTGGACCCATTCGACCTATTGAAATGTAAAGGGTGCCATTGAAAAGATCGGAAGTCGTACTTTAAGATCCATGTCCAAGTCCAAGTGCAAGTCTATCTAGGACCCGAAATTTTCAAATTTATTGTCGACCTTTTTTTTGTGAAATACCAGGCCAACAGAATCATGCAGCAAGCAACTGTCGGTAAATAAAAATGTTTACGCGCTTATAACTCTGGATCCATCCGACCTATTAAAATAAAAGGGGTGCCATTGGAAAGGTCTGAGGTCATACTTTTAGATCGTGCCAAAATAAAACCGATCAAGTCCAAGGCCAAGCCCAGAGAGTCCAGAGTTTAATAGACATTTTTAAACGCTTATAACTCTGGACCCATCCGACCTATTGAAATGAAAGGGGTGCCATTGAAAAGATCGGAAGTCGTACTCTAAGGTCCATGTCCAAGTCCAAGTGCAAGTCTATCTAGGACCCGAAATTTTAAAATTTATTGTCGACCTTTTTTTTGTGAAATACCAGGCCAACAGAATCATGCAGCAAGCAACTGTCGGTAAATAAAAATGTTTACGCGCTTATAACTCTGGATCCATCCGACCTATTAAAATAAAAGGGGTGCCATTGGAAAGGTCTGAGGTCATACTTTTAGATCGTGCCAAAATAAAACCGATCAAGTCCAAGGCCAAGCCCAGAGAGTCCAGAGTTTAATAGACATTTTTAAACGCTTATAACTCTGGACCCATTCGACCTATTGAAATGTAAAGGGTGCCATTGAAAAGATCGGAAGTCGTACTTTAAGATCCATGTCCAAGTCCAAGTGCAAGTCTATCTAGGACCCGAAATTTTCAAATTTATTGTCGACCTTTTTTTTTGTGAAATACCAGGCCAACAGAATCATACAGCAAGCAACTGTCGGTAAATAAAAATGTTTAAGCGCTTATAACTCTGGATCCATCCGACCTATTAAAATAAAAGCGGTGCCATTGGAAAGGTCTGAGGTCATACTTTTAGATCGTGCCAAAATAAAACCGATCAAGTCCAAGGCCAAGCCCAGAGAGTCCAGAGTTTAATAGACATTTTTAAACGCTTATAACTCTGGACCCATCCGACCTATTGAAATGAAAGGGGTGCCATTGAAAAGATCGGAAGTCGTACTCTAAGGTCCATGTCCAAGTTCAAGTGCAAGTCTATCTAGGACCCGAAATTTTCAAATTTATTGTCGACCTTTCCAAGTTCAAGTGCAAGTCATTCAAGGACCCGAAATTTTCAAATTTATTGTCGACCTTTTTTTTTGTGAAATACCAGGCCAACAGAATCATACAGCAAGCAACTGTCGGTAAATAAAAATGTTTAAGCGCTTATAACTCTGGACCCATCCGACCTATTAAAATAAAAGGGGTGCCATTGGAAAGGTAAGAGGTCATACTTTTAGATCGTGCCAAAATAAAACCGACCAAGTCCAAGGCCAAGCCCAGAGAGTCCAGAGTTTAATAGAAATTTTTAAACGCTTATAACTCTGGACCCATCCGACCTATTGAAATGAAAGGGGTGCCATTGAAAAGATCGGAAGTCGTACTTTAAGATCCATGTCCAAGTTCAAGTGCAAGTCTATCTAGGACCCGAAATTTTCAAATTTATTGTCGACCTTTCCAAGTTCAAGTGCAAGTCATTCAAGGACCCGAAATTTTCAAATTTATTGTCGACCTTTTTTTTTGTGAAATACCAGGCCAACAGAATCATACAGCAAGCAACTGTCGGTAAATAAAAATGTTTAAGCGCTTATAACTCTGGACCCATCCGACCTATTAAAATAAAAGGGGTGCCATTGGAAAGGTAAGAGGTCATACTTTTAGATCGTGCCAAAATAAAACCGACCAAGTCCAAGGCCAAGCCCAGAGAGTCCAGAGTTTAATAGAAATTTTTAAACGCTTATAACTCTGGACCCATCCGACCTATTGAAATGAAAGGGGTGCCATTGAAAAGATCGGAAGTCGTACTTTAAGATCCATGTCCAAGTCCAAGTGCAAGTCTATCTAGGACCCGAAATTTTCAAATTTATTGTCGACCTTTCCAAGTTCAAGTGCAAGTCATTCAAGGACCCGAAATTTTCAAATTTATTGTCGACCTTTTTTTTGTGAAATACCAGGCCAACAGAATCATACAGCAAGCAACTGTCGGTAAATAAAAATGTTTAAGCGCTTATAACTCTGGACCCATCCGACCTATTAAAATAAAAGGGGTGCCATTGGAAAGGTCTGAGGTCATACTTTTAGATCGTGCCAAAATAAAACCGATCAAGTCCAAGGCCAAGCCCAGAGAATCCAGAGTTTAATAGAAATTTTTAAACGCTTATAACTCTGGACCCATTCGACCTATTGAAATGTAAAGGGTGCCATTGAAAAGATCGGAAGTCGTACTTTAAGATCCATGTCCAAGTCCAAGTGCAAGTCTAGGACCCGAAATTTTCAAATTTATTGTCGACCTTTTTTTTGTGAAATACCAGGCCAACAGAATCATACAGCAAGCAACTGTCGGTAAATAAAAATGTTTAAGCGCTTATAACTGTGGATCCATCCAACCTATTAAAATAAAAGGGGTACCATTGGAAAGGTCTGAGGTCATACTTACGGATCGTGCCAAAATAAAACAACCAAGTCCATGCATGAAAGTGACAATTAAAAAGGTTTTAAAATTTTTTAAGAAAACTTTCTGTAAAATGAACTTTGAATGAACTTTCTGTTAAAAGTTGTTTGTTAAAAAGTACCAAACTTACCCACAATATCGACAAAACATTGAGTTTGTGAGAGACTGTCTGATGAAATTCAACTCCAATAAATATTTCTTTCAACTCACATTACATAAATTTATGAGCCATGAACCCACGACCTTTACAATGGAAAGAAAAAGGGGAAATGTGGTTACCCATAGGACTCATATTTAAGAATCGCTTCCCTCCTTTTGATTATGTTTTTATGGAAAAAAAATTTTGTTTTGGTTGCATTTAAAAATGTCCTGTGACTGCCTGTGTATTTGTCAGTCATTTTTATGTGTGTTTTTACAAATGTATTCAGTCAGGCATTGAGGGACAATGCACAGAAGAGAGAGAGACAGAAAGAGTGAAAAAACAACCAACAATTCATTTGTCTTATCACTGTATCACAAACGAATGAACGAATGAGCGAACGAATGTAACGAACGGTATGAGTTGATGTTATTTTGACAAATGACTTGTCAAACAATGTGAACTTTAAACATTCATTTGTGATACAATAATAACACAACAACAACAACAAAAACGACACAATAAGACACAAACACGACGCACATAAATATGTTGTACGTGATGTTATAAATGATGACGGTGATACTATACTCCCAACCCTGATGAAAACATTTGAAAACATAAAACAGAACGCAGCCACACAGCCATCCAGCCAAGACAAGTCACCATATGCCACCAGGCAACCTGATGATATTTGTTTGTGGTTGAAAATCTGTTTTTGTAGATGATGGCAGGAGAGGGGAGGGCGGGTGTCAGTTATTCAAAGAGGGGAACAAATTGTTTAAATGAGGCAAAAAATCAAAATGAAATTTTGTTTTTAGATTTACCTGTGCATACCATATACGAGTATTTCATCATCGTCGGATATTTTTTTCTTGGAATTTTGATTTTTTTCTCTTGCTTAAATACATGCAATTTGATTCCCCCTGTGTATAAACGATTTAAAAATAAATGGAATTTATTTAAAATATAATTAAATATTGTATTTATTTTCATATCCATATTTTTCTTAAAAAAATCAGAGTATCTATCTGTCTTTCTGAATATTTTTTTTTGTTTGTTTTATATCCTCTGGTGTCTTAGCAACTACACTACACCACACCACACCACACCACACCACACCACACCACACCACACCACACCACACCACACCACACCACACCACACCACACCACACCACCAGAGTTCGTTCTTCGTTCGTTCATTCATTGAGATTTTTTATTTGAAAATTTCTTATTGAGAGACTAATTTGTGTATGACCCTCATCTATATTTTGACGCCTCTAGGCAAATAAACAGCGCTAAGGACGATATAAAAATAAAAATACAGAGAGAGAGAGAGAGAGAGAACGAGCGAAGCAGAGAAAGGGAGATAGAGAGAGATGGAGAAGAAAAACAAAATAAAATAAGACATGAAAAGCTGAATGTAATTCACCAGAAACGCATAAAATGTTTAAGGCTCTCAAGAGGCGGACTATGATTGAATTCAATGTGAATGCCAGTTTAGCAGACGCTAAGAAAAAGGGAAGGTATGCCAACATAAATAAAATGTTAAGAAAGGGAAATTGTTTAATACTATGTTCAGACCTTGTACTTTTATTGAGTCAATATTCGGTTTATTGATTACAATATTTTAAGTGTTTAGACATAACAATATACGCAGTTCAGCTGCTTATTCAATATTCATTTGACAGCTGTTTGTCGTTGCTGATATTTGAGAAAGTGTTCGGAATATTGTAATAGGCTCACTGAACGTACTTATGACAGTGCTGTCTTTCAAGTTTTAATCAATATTTATGAATTTATTGAGTATTAATTACAGTAGATAGATAGATTAATTGACATTTTATATGAAATATTGAGATCAATAATGCCGTTTATTGCGATTTACTCAATATAAGTACATGTCTCAACATAATATAAGGTATTCAAAAAATAAATATCGTGTGTGTTTCTAAGACCAAATGATAATACAAGACAGAAATATTGTTGGAATGAATTCCTTTTCTTTATAATCTGACAGATAATTAAATGACGGCCGCGGTTACTCGCGATTACACGCTACATTTTATCGGTTCAATTTTGCTGACAACTTTTTTTATTAAAGTTATACAAATTTAAGGAGTTCCATGGACCCTCTCCAACGTAGACATCTACTGGGTTTCGGGCCACTGTGGTATAGAGGGGAACTAAAAAGTGGACGTACTGGCATGGAAGGCATTCGGAGATGTCTAAGGAGGAGGCGATAAAGGGGATACACATATGTATATATGTGCCCCTATAAGCATACTTTTCCAGAATTTTACAAACCTTGCGTGGTCCAACATATCGGGTTGTTGAATTTCAAAACTGCTATGTCCAGCAGTGGACAGAAGCAAAACCATGAAAGTACTTGATTTCGACAAAAGAACGGTTCGCACTGGCACTGGCAGTAATTCCAACGGAACATAGTGTTATTGACAATTTCGCTGAAAAGTTTGGTTTGATTAGTGCAGAAGCTGCCATGATGTAGAGGAAACCGAATCACTAGAACACCTTTTATGCGAGTGCTATGCTCTTCAGAACAAACGTCATCGGTTTTTGGATGATAAAATGTTTGAATGGTGGAGAAACCCACCACTAACGGATCATGACAAGGAGGCTTACCTTACACTGGATAACAAAATGGGCCTTATGGCACCCGAATGAACTTGTCTGTGTACGGCAAGCTACCCGCTAACCTTACCTAAACAGATCTACGTATCTTTTTTTTTTTTTGATAAAATTTCAAACGTACAAATCAGAGTTTAGCTCTTGCCGATGTTTTCAAATTTACCTGCAAAGAAAAAAGAAAAAAATACCAATAAATTAAAAGAAATTTTTTTTTATTAAAATCGAAAAATAAAAATAAAATCAAAGCATAACTTTAGGTGTTTTGCAAAACTCTTCAGCTAGGCTTTACTTCCCATATTGCCTTCAAAACTAAATATTTACTTACGGTGACGATTTGTTTATTTTGAAGTTTTATCATCATCATCATCAACATCGTCGCCATCGCTGTTTTCATCATTTGTGTGTCTTGTATCATCTTAAGAAAATATTTACCACCCTCCTCCGTTTAGCCTTAAAGTATACTATGGTTTTTATTTTCTTATAGCGCACAAATGTATATATTTACTTTGACAATATCTATTAAAATATATCTCCATCTGTCTGTCTGTCTGTCTCTGCCTATCTTGGCTATTTGCTTTCAAATTAAACTGTAAACTAATCAAAAAAAAGTTCTTAATTTGATGAATTTGATGAAAATTCTGTGAAAACACCCGCCCTTTGTAATTACTTTTTCCGGGAATTGCCATTAGAAATTCTAAGAGAATGTAATTATGCCTTCAATTTTGGTATTTCCGTTAATTGGAATTGAAGCTTTTTTTCCAAGCCTTAAGCTTGGCTGGTTGGACAATGTGATGACAGTCGTTTTAATTAAAATAATGGAAATGGTGTTTTAAGGACATTAATTTTCGTTACAAAGAGAAAGTGGAATAATTTAAAGGGCAAAGCAAATGTCCCTTACAAGGGGTATGTTACCTCCCATCTGATAGAAGTTATTTACGGGTTTTTTTGGTTTTATTTCAATTCCGAGCTTGGTTTTGATATGGAAACGTAGTGAACGGCAAAGAGAGAAATATAATTCTGCTTCTAAACACATTAGTGTCCAAAGACATCATCGCACTGAATTGTCCCCACCTATGTATATTCCCAAACCGTGGGCTTGAGAACGAAGTTGCAGGGCATACATATTCTAATACGCTGCCTCAGATAAGGATGGCCGGGGAAACGAGCGGCGGGCCAAACTAGCTTATGATGAGGCTGTTAAATTCTGGAATTCTGTGGAGCCAGTACAGTCAGCGTATGGCTGAAGTGATGCTGGAACTCCGAAGATTGTAAACCCAAAGGCGAAATTTAATATGAGGAGAAAGCTTCAAAGCTGAAGTCGCCGTAGTCTAGTAGGTAGTGTGTTGGCTTATTAGACGTAAAGCCAGGGTTCGAGCCCCAGGCCAAACATCAAGACAAAATACAAAAAGTACTTCTATGGCGACTTCATCTCAGCAGATTTCTGGCAAAAACTGCGAGTAAAAAAAATTGCCATGAAAAAGTTTCTAAAAAAATCTGTCGTTCGGAGTCGACTTTAAACTGTAGGTCCCGCCACTCATGTATAAAATTAACACACACAACATAAGTGGTGTGAGAAACTAGGACGTCGTACAGTGAGTCAACCTCCGGGTACTGTACTTCTCTTTATTGACAAGTACATGTCCTCTAACCTAAGCCTCAAAGCTAATCAGCCCTCCGTGAAGCAGTATCTTACGGAAGTCCGGTGGAGCGAGACTGGTGGAAGGATATAGGGGTTGGGTTTAATACGTAGGCACCAGAGCGATGGTGAATCGTGCACACTTATGATGGAATAAAAGTGTCTTTTGAAGGTTACCACGTACGGTTCAATATAAAAACAAAGAAAAAAATGTATTGTCCACATGACAGTAAAAAAACCAATGGCCTTATAATTAGAAACGATGTTTCTGGAACAGAGTTCTCTGGAGTGACGAATCTAAGTTTAATTTGTCCCATTCTGATGGAAAAACGTATGTAAGAGACGTCCTCCAAACAAAGGCTTTGATCACCCAGGTACACAGTGAAAACTGTAACACAAATTAACAAACATACATGTTGCTAAGTCGCTTCTAATTATAAGGCCACCACTGTACATCTACAGAGAGTCACCCACCGCCACAAAATTTTCTATAGAAAACATGGAGAATATGTGACTACAAGCAGCTTAATTTCTCTTTCAGATATCACACCAGTGACTAAATTTCTTTTATTCACCCCTTAAAGATAACAATTAGACTGACTTGCTATGTCATTAACTGATGTCTGGTTTCTGCTAATCGGGCTGTATGCCTCGTTGAAACCATTTAAAGTTTTTAGGGCTGCGTACGTGACTACCCGTACGGATACGAATATATCTTTAGCTTGAGTAATAATGCGTTCAATCATTAGCCCTAAGCAAGTTTTCTCACCCATAGACTGAAGTCGCCGTGATGTAGTAAGTAGTGTGTGAGAGTCTGTGGGTCCATATCGAATAAAACGACTTCGGCGACTTCCTCTCAGTACCCTTCTGGCAAAAACTATGAATTTCTCAAATCTGTCGTTCACAGTCGACGTTAAATTGTAGATTCGGCCACTCATGGATAAACATGAGTAGTGTGAGAAGCTAGGTTGTAATCACGATAAAAGGATTCTAATGACCAATTAAGTAAGATTCATGAAGGTCTTAAATTGTTCCTTATATTCATGGGGAAGGATTATTCACAACAGGTATTAAGCCATGAGTTGCAGTCCCTTAGAACAGAGCTAAGGCTACGTATCTACAAGCGCATATCCTTATAACATACATACATACAGAATTGGTCATTACAACCCTTCAGTCAGGATTACGACCTAGTTTCTCACACCACTTATGTTGTGTGTTAATTTTATACATGAATGGCGGGACCTACAGTTTAAAGTCGGCTCCGAACGACAGATTTTTGAGCAGATTTTCATTGCAATTTTTATTTTCTCTCAGAGTTTTTGCCAGAAATCTGCTGAGAGGAAGTCGCCGAAGATATACTTTTTGTATTTTGTTTTGTTGTCTGGTCTGGGGTTTGAACCCTGACTTTTCGTCTAATAAGCCAACACACTACCTACTAGACTGCGGTGGTTTCAATATCCTCATAACGCTAAACCTAAAAGCCGATGGCAGTACAGTGGCTTGTAATGTCGGATCTGAACGAAAGGAATAGTGGAGACGCTTAGATGACTTTTCAACTTTTGATTCGCAATCCGGACGCGGATATGAACATGAAGGGGCCAATGGGCCAAAAGGACTCCACTCCGAAGTAATACCACCGTAGTTCCGGAGTGGGCACAAACAAGTCCACAGAAGACGAGGGGGGGATTTAGTGGGTGAGGGCCCCACACACGGAGGATGTGACGACTTCCTCTATGGTGCGGTTATCGGATCTGATGGAGCGTAATATAGCGTATTTGGTCAGATATTTTAAATTTATCTCAGACGGATAGTCGAGCAATTCAATCCATTTAAATTTTATTAAAAAAAAAAAGGCTGAGTATATCAGGTAGCCAATAAATTTTTTTCTCTATTGAGATGCCAGAGCATAAAGCCTCATCAAATGTCAACTTGAATCAAAGCAACAAAGATGACTTAATTTGTCAACAATAACAACAACAACACATTTAAAGTGTATTTAAAATGGTATTTAAAAGGAGAGAGAGATAGAAAGGGAAATAAAACATATACACACAGGATATAAAGGCTAAAGTCCTGTAATGGTTACTTAATGTCTGAACGTAGTAATCTTTACTCCAACTTTCTGTTTTTTTTTTCATTCTGTCTTCCTTAGAAGAGTTTAGATTATAATCTTTTACCTTCTGCTTCTCCTCCTCTTCTACATTTACTTCCCGCATTTATTCTTAAAACACTAATTACTTCAAAACAATTTCTTGTTATTTAAAGCACAGCAGTCCTAGTCCTTTAGACTGGAATGAAAACATTTATGGGCTTCTGCCTCTACCTCTCTCTCTCTCCTCATGTTTCCTTTTGCCCTTTCATCCTCCTCCTCTATTAGCATCAGAATGTAAACAATTTGAAAACGTAAATTGTCCCTGTTTAAAAGTGACACTAAAGCCCTGTTAATAATTTGTCAGGCTTACGTTTTTCTTTTTCGTTTTTTTTTTTATTCTCCATTTCCTGTGTTATTTTCTAGACTTATACTCTGGGTTTATTATATTCTCTCCCTGCACGTAATCGTTCCTTATGCTGTCGCCAGTCCATTTTATTTGTATTTTTCTTTTTTTCTTTCTCTGTTTTTATTGTGTGTATGTGTGTGTTTTTCTCGTCCATTTTTTCTTGTTAATTTTCTTCGTTTGTTTTATTTTATAATTTCCGAGTTGTTGTTGTTGCTGTTATAACTGTAACTCAGAAAAGTATTTAAAAAATTTACACAGAAGTTGACTTCATAATCGTCATTATCTCCATTCATTATCTTCATTACAATATTATACACGACATAGCAGCAGCAGCAGCAGCCAACCAACCAACCCCTCCCTTTTTTCTCTTACTAGATATTGTCATCTCGGGATGTTGAGAATTTATTTTTAAAATATTATGGAGAATGCGAAGAGAGAGGTAATGGAAGAAATAGAGAGAGAGACAGTGATGACAATAAGTAAGGGATTGTCGTAATGATAAGGTCCATCCACTCAACTAAACTTATACTCCGGACTTTAGGATTTCTAGTTTTTGGCACATAAAGTCATTGTTGATCGTATCCGTCTCCAACCGCTTACATCCTTACATATATCCATGCAAATACGGACCATGCAACAATCGTGCATAGGCTGGAGTCTGGTTATCTATTTCGAGATTTCTCGGCCGCATACAGGATAGGGCTAGGCGAAGGTGCTTATTAATGACAGTAGGGTATCCAATTCCCTTCATTACAGCCCCGTTGTAATGTTTGGCGTATTTCGCTGCTTTATCGCTATTATAACGGAAACTTGTCAGGATTTTCATATAAATTCAAGTAGTAATGTCTGTCGTGTAGAGTACATCCATTCGCTGTCGATTGCTCACATTGTATTACAGAAATCCCACAATACAGTACAGAGAGCAATCGTCCTTTAGTCGCGTCATCCTTCTTGAATGATAATGAAGTCGCTGTAGACTAACAGGTAGCGGGTTGGCTTGTTAGACCAGAGCCCCCCGCGGGTTTAGACCGGTTCTTATATTTTAAACAAAAAACGATCTTCTCTTGACAGTCTTTTGGAGCAAAAACTCTGAGAATAAATACAATCGTACGGACTTGACGTTTAACTGCACATCCCGCCATTTCAGATAACATAAACACAGTCAACAATGGTGGTTGTGATCCTGACTAAAGTGCTATAATATCCAATCAAGTAAGTAAACAATGATCGTGTCTCAGATAAAGGCAAACTTAAACTAGAAAATAACGAAAATAAATGAATTCGTAGAGCATGCCATGGTCTACTTGGCTGTTCGAGAGCACTTACTTGCAAAACAACGCTAGACAATGGGAAGTGGATTTAGTGTTCTTAGATAACAGCTCATGAGAATTTTTGCTTACAGAGCGACTAGTTTTGCTATGTTATAACACAGTAATGCGTCCTCCAAGAAGTCGCCTTAGTCTAGTAGGTAGTGCGTTGGCTTATTAGACGTAAAGCCAGGGCTCGAGCCCCAGGCCAAACATCAAAGAAAATACAAAAAGTATTTCTTCGGCGACTTCCTCTCAGCAGATTTCTGGCAAAAACTCTGAGAGTAAATAAAATTTCAATGAAATGTTTCTCAAATATCTGTCGACTTTAAACTGTAGGTCCCGCCACTTACGTATAAAATTAACACACACAACACAAGTGGTGTGAGAAACTAGGAAACTAGGAGCCTCTAACCTAACCTAACCTAAAATAGTCATACTGCTCTGAATTGACGGTTACGCTTCTTCCAGTGTGATTTTCGTAGAAATATAAGGCCCAATGACATAACCAAACTAGTTTCCACCAAACAGCTACCAAATCCGATACATAATTGGTCGTTACAACCCTTCAGTGAGGATTACAACCTAGCTTCTAACTAATTTTATACATGAGTGGCGGGACCTACAGTTTAAAGTCGGCTCCGAACGACAGATCTTTGATAAACTTTTCATGGCAATTTTATTCTTACTCTCAGAGTTTTTGCCAGAACTCTGCTAAGAGGAAGTCGCCGAAGAAATGTTTTCTGCGTATTTCATTTTAATGTCGGACCTGGAACCGTGGCCTCACGTCTAATAAGCCAATACACTACCTACTAGCCTATGACGACTTATTTATCGAATTCATTTCATCCATTAATGCCGTACGTCACCATACTCTACTAGTGTTGGCTTATTAGAAGAGAACCCGTGTTCCAATCCCCAGCTGAGACTTCGCGAACTAAACAAAATCTGAAAACAATGCTTCTTTCGGAAACTTCCTTAATATGGCCTTAATATGGAACAATTTTTCTTGATGTAGTGTAGTGAGATAGGAAGAGCCTCATCGCTGCATATAATACTGGCAGAAAATTCAGCATGCAATCAGCATATCTAAGGCGTTCGACTACTACTTCATATGTAGTGAAGTGTAGTGGGTCGTACGATTGATCCGATGGCTAAGAACGCTACCAAATTAATAAATCCGCCACATATTCTCTAAGAGAAGCAATATTTTCTGCAGTCAGTACATTGCTACTCTGCTACCGACCTACCCAGTTAGCCAGTTACCCAGCTAGCAAGCTACACAGCTAGGCAGCTCCCCAACTAGCCAGCTACATAACACGCCAGCCATACTAGCCAGCTCGCCAGCTAGCCGTCTACCCAACTACCTAGCTAGCCATCTTCCCAGCTAGCCATCTTCCCAGCTAGCCATCTACCCAACTACCAAGCTAGACAGGTACCCTTTCAGCTAGCTCCCCAGCTACCTTACTAGCTAGTTACTCAGCTAGCCAGCCACCCTACTAGCCAACTCCCCAGCGGGCCTACTATACTATATGGCTATACTAGTTAGCTACCCAGACCGTATGTACCTGCCTGTTGTAACGCTTCCAGTCTCTTGAAATTTCTTTATAAACTTTCCAGTTGCTCACACAGTTAATAATCATCGCATATTAAGCGTATTGCTTTTGCCAGATCTCTTGGATGTATGATGGGAGAGGGAGGATTGCATTTTTAAAATCGGAATCAAACCACACTACTTCATGGCCTTTTGAATTGCGAGTTACTCTGATGGATTTGAGATACATTTCGATAAATTTTGATGGGAATTCTATTGAAATTCCAATCGTTTTTAGTTTATTACCATCGATACTTGGAGCATGCCTGCGTTTCATTCACATGTAAACTGTGTTCACTTTTTTCTCGTTTGTTTTCATGTCGTGTGCAGTAAAGCGATGATTATTTGAAAGGACATGCGGACACACAAAACAAAAAATATTCTTTGCGGGACTCACGATTTTTTTTTGTAATTCAAATAAATTTTTGAAAACTGGATGAATATTTTTTGGTGTTCCAAATTGTTTTCTGCCTCTCCTACCCTCCCTCTATCCTAACTCTACATTCGAATGATGAGTGATTTGTTGTCCAGCAGGTGAAAGCAGCATTTGCTGAAATCCATCTCCGTATCAATATTTGTTGCTGCTGCTGCTGTTGTTCGATTTACATCGGAATTTTTTTTAGAAAAAAAAAACAACAGAAATGTTTGGTTTTTTTTCTGTTGAAAGTGAGAAATTTTATTCCGTTTTAAGCCAATAATTCCTTTGACTTGTTAAGGTTGAGAGGACTGGAGCGAAGCATATGCTGGTGAGTGTCTAGGCTTGCTTTGTTTCTTTGTGGAATTCAAAAAATGTTTTTTTTTCATTTGATTTGATTTTGAATTGTGTATACAAATACTACTGAAGGATATTTATTGTTTAGTTTTGCTTTGTGTTACACAAACCAGTTGACACTTTAGTTCTAACGAACTACCCCCTGGGGGCTTCCAGTTAAAAGAGAAAAATTTTGTTTTAATTTGAAGTGAAACAAGACATCCTAATATTGCAATATAAAGTGAAAAGAAAACTACACACAGGTTATGTAATTAAAAACAAATTTTTAATACTCCGCATATACGCATATAGGCTAGGGATATATCGGGTCCGCCATCTAACGTTTTTTTTTCAACTAGTGAATGGTAACACTTAGCTCATGTCTGATTTGACAGATAATTAGTTTTATCCTTCTGCTGAACGAATATGGTTGTGTATACGCTTGAACAACGCTGGGAAATATTGCGACAATACTTTGAAAATCATGGTAAAGTTTGCAGAATGTGTGCGAAAATTGCGTACGGATTTTGGAAGAAGAGAAGCACCGTCAGCTCCTTCTGTTCGTTATCTTGGGAAAAAAGTGAAAGAAACTGGCATCCTCATCGATAAACCAAAGCGTGAAAAGCCAAAAACAGTGCGTACACCCGAGACTGTTGCTGCTGTGGCAGAAAGTGTGCATGAAGCGCCATCAACATCAACTCACCGTCGTTCTCAACAATTGAACATTTCGGAGACATCACTGAGACGAATTTTGCATAAAGACATTGGTATGACGCCATACAAAGTCTAATTGGTTCAGGAGTTGAAGCCTATTGACCATCCAATGCGTTTTCGCTTCGCTAAGTGGGCTCGCTGGGTCGACTTACAGAAGATGCCGATTTTGGCAAAAAAAAATCATCTTTTCAGATGAAGCTCATTTTGATCTTGGCGGGTATGCAGCAAACAAGCAAAATTGTCGCATTTGGGGCACAGAAAACCCGCACGCATATGTTGAAAAGCCGACGCACCCAAAACGAGTCACTGTTTGGTGCAGATTTTGGTCCAGAGGCATAATTGGGCCATTTTTCTTCGAATATGAGCAAGGAGTGGCCGTTACAGTCAATGGCGATCGTTTTCGGGCCATGTTGAACGAATTTTTGTTCACAAAAATTTAAGAGGAGGATATTGGCAACACTTGGTTTCAACAGGACGGCGCTACGTGCCACACAGCCGAAGCTACCTACAATCGATGTTTTACGCCCTGTTTTTGAAGATCGCATTGTCATCAGCCGCAGAGCTGATGTCGTTTGGCCATCTCGGAGCTGCGATTTGACACAGTTTGACTATTATTTGTGAGGTGCCATCAAAGATAAGTGTTACGCCTACAATCCAGAGACAATTGACGCTTTAAAGGCCATGAAGCCATTGGTGAAATACAGCTGCACACAATCGATAATGTGCTTAAAAATTGGACCGATCGTGTAAGCTACTGCATGGCCAGCCGAGGCAGCCATTTGAATGAAATTATTTTCCATTATTAACCGGAAGGATTGTACTTTCAAATAAAAAAAAAAAAGTTGAGAAAATATTCAGTAGTTTTTTTTTTAAAGCATTTAAAAAAAAAAATTATTTGGCGGACCCTTTACCTGTAAGGAGTGCGTAAGAAAAAATTTGGCCGTCTATATCTGTTACTGTGTTTGAGAAAAAAAACATTAGCTTGAGTTACATGATTCTCAGTAACACGTGTGGTTTTGATAACAAAATTAATTTTTTTTTAAATGAGCATCGAACGAGCATCATAGTCTCCTTTAGTATTTTCGCTGACTTAATCGCTATGTGCGCTCAAATGACCTTCCATTATTCGAAATGTGGTGTACATATTCCGCCCTACAGCTTCAGTGTAAACGATGAACCAATACCCTTACGTTGAAGCAACGTAAGACCTGCCGAAAGCATCGTGCATACGAATCCGAGGCAGCCGATTTCACAACGCTCCCAAGAAGTCGGAAATCTACAACTTTACAACTTACAATTTTGCGTCTAGACTAGGTACACCGCAAGACTAAAATTCAATTGACTCAATAATATAAAGTAAACGACCATAGACAACAACGTGTGTGCGCTGAATAGGCTGGGATACCAATTTTCATAGAAAAATCAGTCCCATTTCTGTCTAAAAAGAACTAAATTTTAGAGTTTAAGACAATATAAATCCACATGAGACTCAAGAGCGACCAATGACTTTCGAAAAAGTCACTGTATGGTGAGAATTTTGTGCGTCTTCGGTCCATTTTTGTTTGAGGACGATGGCCATCACTGTCAACGGTCATATGTGACTTCAAGGGGAAGACGTTATTACCACATACCTCATGCCACCTCCTAACCAAGGGGGAAGTCATGTCCAAAATACATGGCTTCGAATTGGTACTCAGGTATAGCAGTCTGTTACATCTGGGGGCGTTGGTAGACGCTTTGTATTTCACCCTGTGCGAAGAGCACCATGGGATTAGGTCCACGCGGACAGGTACCCTATATAATACCTCATGCCACATTAGATATTCTGATTACGAGATTTTAAGCATGGTCATCTAACATGGAGGTGATAGCAACAGGACACCTGGATTGTGCGATTTGATCGCTTTAGATTTTTTACTTGTAGGGTTCTCTGATGGTTCTCAGATGTACACGAATAAGCCACAAATCGCAGCTGCCCCTCAAATTCAGTTTGATTGATGTGTCAGAACCACGGGCAATTGGATGTTGCGGGTGTGCTCCACCCAGAGAATCTGTGGTGGAAATTTCAACGATTTTATATGCTACTCAAAAGGACAACAATATCTTATTGAAACATTTAAAAATGTTCACTTTGTTTTATTTAAATTGAAAGATAGAAGCATTCATTGGTAGGCTTGATGATTGATTGGAAGGCTTGATGATTGATTGGAAGATTGATTGATCCCTATTCTAGGGATTAAAATTTATTAACCATTCCAAAATAGTGAAGTCGCCGTGGTGTAGTAGGTAGTGTGTTGGCTTACTATTCGTAAAGCCCGGGTTCGTATCCCAGGTCAGACATCAAAAAAATGAAATATGAAAAATAAAAATATTTCTTCGGCGACTTCCTCTCAGCAGATTTCTGGCAAAAACTCTGAGAGTAAAAATAAACTGCCATTAAAAAGTTTCTCAAATTTCTGTCGTTCGGAGTCGACGTTAAACTGTAGGTCCCGCCACTCACGTATAAAATTAACGCACACAACATGAGTGGTGTGAGAAGCTAGGCCGTAATCCTGACTGAAGGGTTGTAATGGCCAATTATGTATGTATGTAAAATAGTGTAAGAGATAGAGCTTGACTAAGAACATAAGCAATCCGATTTGGAATTTGGTAAAAGACTTCAATCACCACTATAAATAATAAATCGAGGAGACTCCCCCTTAATACATACATAACATACATAATTGGTCATTACAACTCTTCAGTCAGGATTACGACCTAGTTTCTCACACCACTTATGTTGTGTGTGTTAATTTTATACATGAGTGGCGGGACCTACAGTTTTAAGTCGACTCCGAACGACAGATTTTGAGAAACTTTTCATGGCAATTTTCATTTACTCTCAGAGTTTTTGCCAGAAATCTGCTGAGAGGAAGTCGCCGTAAGAAATATTTTTTTTATTTCGTTTTGATGTCTGGCATGGGGCTCGAACCCTGACTTGACGTCTAATAAGCCAACACACTACCTATTAGACCACGGCGACTCCCCCTTAATGCAAAAACTCTTATGGAAGATAATAGGAAAACGAAAATCGTAGAAAGTTCAGGCAGCGATAACTCTTGGTAAGCGAAGGACACATGGAATAAATTTGTTCGCTACTACTACAGCCAATGCATTTGTACATAATAAAAATGAAATGAAAGAAATTATAAGAAGTCGTACTGCAGTAAGCAAGAAAACTCATCATTTTGATTGATCACGTCATTATAAGCCTTCATTCGGCGAGGATCACAGGCTAGTTTCTCACATCACATATGCTGTGTGTGTTAATTTTTTTATACAAGAGCGGCGGGAGCTACAGTTTAAAGTCGACAGCGAATGACAAATATTTGAGAAACTTTTTTTCTTGGCAATTTCATTATTTACTCTCAGAGTTATTGCCAGAAATTTGCTGAGAGGAAGTTGCCAAAGAAGTATTTTTTCAGTACTTCAATTTGATGAAGATGTCTGAGCTGGAGTTTGAATCGTGGCCTCACGTCTAATAAGCCAAGATACTACCTAATAGACTACGGCGACTTGATCACATAGTATCCTCTCCATCATGATATTAACCTAGATAACCTGGATCATTCTTTCAAAATTTAATACCGTGGTGTTCTACTTTTAAACTCGCATTAAACAAATTTTATTTGAATAATAAAGAAAGAAAACGCACATAAAATCTATAATTTTGAATTGGTTTGCAAATAAATAACCAACCATTAATAAGTCGTAAATAATCCATCATAATTCCCATTAAATTTTAATTGAAATAATTACAGCGTGAAAAATAAAATAAAAATTCGAAAAAAAAAAAATTTTTGAAATGAAATTCAATACATACTCTAGCATATTTAAACACGGTTATGCAAGTTTGAATTGATGGCTCATATGTAAATTCAGGAAGAGTTATTAACATAGCAGAACTATAGGGTGGGTGGTTTAAAAATTTAAAATTAAAAATGCAATGAACCAAAAACGGGTTGAAATTTTGCCAAATTTGGTTTGTTTTTTGTTGTGAAGTAATGGCCCCACAAAAAATAGTCTAAAGGCATTAAATCGCACGATCTAGGCGGCCAATTGACCGGTCCCGAACGTGAAATAAAATGTTCACCGAACTCGCCTCTCAATAAGTCCATTGTTATGCGTGCTGTGTGGCATGTGGTACCGTCTTGTTGAAACCACATGTCATGCAAGTCAAGCTCTTGCATTTTAGGCAAAAAAAAGTTGGATATCATCTCACGGTAGCGCTCACCATTCACAGTTACGTTACGATTCGCAGCATCTTTGAAGAAGTACGGTCTAATGATGCAACCAGCCCATAAATCGCACCAAACTGTGACTTTTTCAGAATGCATTGGTAGCTTTTGCAATGCTTCTGGCTGATCTTCACTCCAGAATCGACAATTCTGCTTATTTACGTATCGATTGAGCCAAAAATGAGCCTTCGTCGCTGAACACAACTTTTCGATAAAGAAGTGGATCTTCGGCCAACTTTCCAAGAGCCCAATGACCAAAAATTCTGCGTTGCGGTAGGTCGTTTGGCTTCAATTCTTGCACCAGCTGTATTTTGAAAGGCCTCACACCTAAATCCTTCCGCAAAATTTTCCACGCTGTTGAGTAACAGTGGCCCAATTGCTGCGAACGGTGACGAATCGAGAATTGATGGCCGATACAGCTGCGATATTTTCTTCAGTTCGTACTCTACGTAAGCGTGTTGGTGGTTTAATGTCCAACAATGGAAATTTGGTGCGAGATTTAGTCACAATAGCCCGAATAGTCGCTTCAGTGGGTCGATTAAACTGACCATAAAATGGAAGAAGCGCGCGATGAACTTTCAAATTCAATGATTTGCAAGCGTTGTTCGTTTGTAAGACGATTCATGGTTAAATTATAGACCAAACTGAAGCTGTTTGACGGGTGAAACAAAACACGAAACGTGCGTGAGCTGTGTTTAAACCAGTGTTGCCAAAAAGATAATAGCTAAAAAATCACCCGTTACAATTGTTCGGAGTAGGAAAGAAATGTTATTTCATTCATATGGCCACACAGTACCTCATTCCATCGGAGCAATTTTTGTGTACTTTTGCGAGTCTATGGGGTCGTATCTCGGCAATAGCATCACGAATGTTGGCCTTCAAATGCTCAAATGTCTCTGGTTTGTCGCCATAACACTTTACTTTAACTGCACCCCGCAGAAAATAGTGAAATCGCAGTTTCTTGGCGGCCAACCGAGATCGCCATTTCAGATAATTAAACGGCCATCAAACATTTGACGCAATAAATCGATTGTGGCTTGAGATGATCCAGTTGAAACCAAACATCATTCACATCAATGCAATGAAGAACGGATACAAAAAATCGATTATCATGGTGCGATAGCTGTCTCCATTAACCATAATGGTTGAGCCGACCTCATTTTCAAAGAAATGTGGGCCAATGATGCTTCCGCTCCACAAGCCGCACCAAACAGTCACTCGTCATGGGTGCATTGACTTTTGTAAGACCACGTGCGTGGGTTTTCTGAGCCCCAAATACGGCAATTATGTTTTTTAATGTACCCAACAAGATGACACTGAGCTTAGTTCGAAAAGACGAATTTTTTAGGCAAAATCGACATCATCCTGCAGTTTCTCGTTGGCCCATCTAGCAAAGCGAAAACGAAGCGTAAATCTATTCATTACGTTCAGTAGAGGCAATATACCGAATTTTGTGACAGAATTTAATGACACACACACAGTTACTATAGTATACATACGGTTAACAAATTTCAGAAATTCTTTAACCAATCCGTTTTCGTTGAAAATCTTTATAGTTTCCTCGATTTTAAGACGGTCTTTTGCATTGGTTAAAAAATTTCTGAAATTGAACTGAATTGTGGCCCTGCACAGGCCCACAAAAGTATACATCCGATTAACAAATTTCACAAATTTCTGAACCAATGCAAAAGACCGTCTTAAAATCGAAGGGAGATGTCAGACAATTACAAAGATTTTCAACGAAAACGGATTAGTTAAAAAATTTGTTAAATGTATGCATACTTTTGTGGCTGAGTGTAAGTATTGCCAGATTTGAAATAACCTTTGGTTCAAATTTAAACCGATCGATGACCCACTTTGTAGAACGGCATCTCTAGAATTCTTGAATGACTAATAAGATCTAGTGAGTGCTTTCGCTCTCCCTGCACTCCCACTACATGTACCTTTTTAATGTTTCCGCACATGTATGGGTCTGTATTGACAATTTCATTCGGAATGTCGCAATGTTTGCATGAACCGTAACGTAAAAAGTGAGAGAACTTTTTCGTTCAGTAGCCACAGTTTCGACGCGACTTTAGTTTTCGAAATTTTAGTAATTTAAGTAGAATGCACACGACGTTCCATCCAACATGTGCTGCAGAATTATTAAAGCAATATTGAAAATGAAGCTCGAATTTGAGATACCCTGTATGCAGCAGACATATTTATTTTATTTATTTTATTTCATATTCCATAAATACATAGTTAGCGAGAATTCACGAGTAATAAAAATGATTACGTTTTCAATTTTTTTTGTTTTTGTTTTTTTTTAATATGCAATTAATATTTATTTTATTTCATAGTCTCTGTTGTTGTTGTTCTTATTTAATGTTTTTATTTAATAATATTAACAAATTTGCACAAATTCTGTTGAATTTTCATAATTTGCTGCAATAATTTACTGCCTTCACCTGACATATCGGGTGGTAATAAAATAAAAAAAAAAAAAAATTATGAAACAAAAATTTAAAATACTTGGAATATTTAGGCCAACAGATTATGCAAGCAATCAAAAACAATAAATGGTTGCTCGAGGCCCCATAGCAGAGGGGATAGCGTTACCAACGAACATCATAGAAAAATCAGGTAGAGCCACCCACTTCATGTGAATGTCTTGGACACAGTAAGCAACGTTTCTCATTTCAACATCCTAGAATCCGTCTGCTTAGTTGGTAAAAACTAGCTTTATAAAGTGGGAAAAGAGCGGCTGCCTTCCAAAATGTTAGTTGATTTGTGTTTGAACAAAGTATCGTGCTTCATAATGCCGCTGTACAAAATATCTACAAGGTATTCTATTTCAAAACGTCGTCAATGTGTATTTTTAACGCAGTCAAAAAGCAATCAGGCATCGGATTTATAGTTGCTGCATTGTGTGGTTACTTTGCACATCTACATAGTTTGTATACAATAGTAGAACTGCATACAAACTTTGTATTGATACATTTTGGAAAGCAGCCAGTAAATACAGATCGAAGAAAACTAAACCATAAAACGTAGAATAGAGCCCTGCGTTATCCCAGAATTTTGCATAAATCTGATCAAAAATGTAATCTAATACAACGCATTTTGGAAGTCGCTGCAGTTTAGTAGGTAGTATGTTGGCTTATTAGACGTGAAACTACGGTTCAAACCCTAGGTCAGACATGTCAAACATAACGAAATGTAAATATGAAAAAATATTTCTCAGCGACTTCCTCTCAACAGATTTCTTGCAAAATCTCTGAAAGGTTCTCAAAAATCTGATGTTCGGGATGGACTTTAAAACTGTAGGTCCCCCGGCACTCTTGTATAAAATTAACACACACAACATAAGGGTCGTAATCATGACTTAAGGCTTGTAATAACCAATTATGTACAATGCATTTAGTATGAAGTCCCTAAGAAAGTAAAGAATCTAGGGATTCTGTGGAAACTCATGCGGACGGTTCAGAACTAGGGAATAAGGCAGTTTATGAAATTTCACCACAAAACTTAACCCCATCTTCCTAGGTTAGCGGGCAGCTTGCCGTTCACGGGAAAGTTCACTCGGTGGCCCATATGGCCCATTGTGTTACTTAGTGTGAGGTAAGCCCCCCTGTTATGATCCGTTAGTGAACCGTGTTACCCAGTATGAGGTAAGTTCTCTTGTCATGACCTGTTAGTGGTATATTCGAACCACCCCGAGCTTCGGATGAAACCGGTCAATTCCCTTAGTGACACGTTCGCCACCATGCCCAGATTTTCAAAAGTTCTGTCGCCCTAAAACCGATGACGTTTGTTCGGTTCGCTTAAAAGGTGTTACACCGTTTCCGTCTACATCATGATAGCTTCTGCAGCAATCCTGTTGGGGCAGACCGAGTTTGTCAACGAAATTGCCAATAACGCAGTGTCGTGCTGTTAGAATTCCTGTTAGAGTGGAAATCATTATCCTGCCGAACTCAAGTAGTTCCCTGGTTTTCCTGCAGTCCACTGCTGGTTTCAGCAGCTTTCAAATTCGACAACCAGGTATGTTGGACCACCAACGATTTCTTGAAATTAAAGCTGTTTTTCCCAATTTGGTCCCCATCCACTTAAGTAACGACGAACTGGATTTTACGCTGCGTTAATTTACATAAATTAGGATTCTGTGATAATGTTA
The DNA here is from genome assembly GCA_936449025.2 of Sarcophaga subvicina. Classification (NCBI taxonomy): domain Eukaryota; kingdom Metazoa; phylum Arthropoda; class Insecta; order Diptera; family Sarcophagidae; genus Sarcophaga; species Sarcophaga subvicina. The sequence goes on from OW388084.2 coordinate 32,573,014, forward strand.
GGTATTCATAGCCAAGCGGCAATTAAAAACCTTGTGAGTGCAACCTTTAGGTCTAAAAACTGGTTGCCCCCAATGCCGTGACTTTATTAATCTACAGTCGTGGCAGTTTGGTGTCTATCTAATAAAGGTTCCCGGTTCCTACAGTGCCCAGTACAATTATGTAGCTAATGAAATTGGTAGAGCAGGCCTAGTTAATGCTTATCCTAACATTAGACTGTTAGGTTCGTATATTGGGCCGCTCGAAGATCATAAGCTTAGAAGTATTCTTGCTTTATTGCTAGACTCGCCATAAAGAAATTGTAGAGGAAACGTATCTGACGATCAATTACCTTATCAGATCGTGGAAACATCTCTGTCACTATATCTAGAGCAGGGTAATCTTAACTTTATGCTGTTAGGCTAATATATTAGGCAGAGATGTATTTTTTGGCCACTGGCAGATGCTTTATTGCTAGACTCGCCATACAGAAATTATAGAGATGGCCTACTTGCCTATCAATTTATCAGATAGTAGGAAAATCTGTTATTATTCGCATTGCATAATGAGTAGAAATGTGGAGAGACTTCGCAACACTCAATTGGACTCTTATATCCCCTCCCCTCCCCTGTTAGTAATGAAAGGGTTTCCAATTTTATTTTTCTAGTTTTCTCTGGCAATTGACTTTTGTTTTATAGCCCGCATTAGAATAATAATCATCGTTGCTGCCCGATGCAATATTAATTGATGTTTATTACACTTCAATTTATTGTTCATTTTATTAATTAAATATTTAAAAACCACAAACATACATAAATAGATATATGCAAACATAAATATTTATTTAATTTGATTATCAAAGGCAGTGAAATTACAAAAAAAAAGTATAAAAAATAAACGAATGGAAAATCCTTTACAGAGAACTCATATCACCACACAATATAGTACAACAAAAACTAATTGAAGAGAACAAATTTTGAAATTCAATTCAATACGTTATACTGACAGGCTGGCAGACAGAAGATAACACAAGTTAAATACGAGGCTTCCACTACGAAGTGAAAGGAGGAAAAGGTAGCATCATTACAGTGTTAGAATCTAAAATCAGTTGTGTTTTCCGGAGGCATTGAAATTGATTTTATTCCGCCTACTTTTGAAAATGCGGGCGGGGCAGGCGTAAAATCGAATAATGACGGGAGTATGTTACAATGAGGAATTAGGCTCCTATTCACTGTGAAGCTCCTACACGTAATACACGCAATAGCCTCAGAACTCCTACAGTATAGGCATGCAGCACATATTTCTTGCAGAAGTTCTCACTAAGGAAGGCGGACAAGGCTTTTCAAAGCCTTACTACTGCTTAAAGTTAAATGCCATACCGAATTGTACACACTAGGAGAGCAGTAATAGCCGAAAGGCCATACCGAATTGTACACACCAGTATAGCAGTAATCGCAGTAGTCTAGTGGGCTGTGTGCTGTCTTATTAGACAGCTCTCTGCTCGAGGCCCCTACAGCAGAGAGAATAAAGAGATCAGGTAGAGTCACTTCAAGTGAAAGCTTTGGACATAGTAAGCAATGTTCCTCATTCTATCAACCTGGACTCCGCCTGCTTAGGTCGAAAAACTTGCTTTACAAAGTGGCAAAAGTGTAAATAGAGATTGAAGAAAACTAAGTAACGCTGTGGGCTTTCATAAATTTGGCCTAAATCTGACCAAAAATTAAATCTATTGCAATGCATTTTTAAGCCGCCGTAGTCTAGTAGGTAATATGTTGGCTTATTAGACGTGAAGTCACGGTTCAAACCGCAGGTCAGACATCTCCAACAAGAGAAAAAATGGAAAAATCTTCGGCGTCTTCCTCTCAGCATATTTCTAGAAAAAACTCTGCGAGTAATTAAAAAATGCCATGAAAAAGTTTCTCAAGAATATGTCGTTCGGAGGCGACTTTTAAACTGTAGGTCCCCGCCACTTATACATGAAGTTAACACATTAATGGTTCCGCTCTTGAACCAATTGAATTTTTCAAGGCGTCATACCGAAATCTGTTCACAAAATTCGATGTAAACTGGCGTGTGAAATGTTCAATTCTTGAGAACGATGACGAGTTGATGTTGATGGATTCTCACGCATACTCTCAACCACAGCTTCTATATTTTCGGAGATAGGCACTGCACTGTACGAGCACGCTCATATCTTGTCGCATCAACAATGAAACCAGTTTCACGAACTTTAGCAATAAACTTGCGCTCATGCCGGGCATTGTTAGTCCGTCCTTCTCTGAGACCAAATTTTGTATGAAATTTTTGTGCAATTTCCTACCAGGTTGTCTTTGTTTTGGAAATAAATTTCCAATAGATCCCAATGTTGCTCAAGCCTAAATCGATTCATTACATTCAGTGGAGATAATATACTAAATTTTGTAATGCAATAGAATAACATAAGTATTGCCAGATTCGAAACATCCGATGGTTCAAATTTGAGCCGATAGATGGCCCACTTAAGATATGTATGTATGTAGTAGAGCAGTTAGGAAGCATAGAACATTTTACTGATTTGGGTACCTTTCATTTTGTTTCTTTTTAAGGTCTACAAGCCCTTTTAAGGCCTGTAGCAAAGCATTCTTATTTTACCCTCTCAGAAAATATGCGAGTATGGGCTGAATAGATGAAAAATATTTGTTTCTTCATTTCTACCTACTCTTTCTGAAGTGGCTTTGCTACATGGCAAGTGGTAGCAATCCACTCTCTGTGGGAAAGGTTAGGTTAGGTTAGAGGACGTGTACTTGTCAATTAAGACAAGTACAGTACCCGCAGTTCGAATTGACCCATTGTACAACGTCCTAATTTCTCACACCACATATGTTTTGTGTGTGTTAATTTTATACATGAGTGGTGGAACCTACAGTTTTAAAATCGACTCCGAACGGCAGATTTTTCAGAAACTTTTTCTATTTTATTTACTCTCAGAGTTTTTGCCAGAAATCTGCTGAGAGGAAGTCGCCGTAGAAAATACTTTTTGTATTTTGTCTTGATGTCTGGCCTGGGGTTACTGGCTTTACGTCTAATAAGCCAACACACTACCTACTAGACTACGGCGACTTCTATTGAGTGACTTGCTTTTCATTTCCTTCTTACAGTTCCACCGTTGCCTGTTATCAGACTTCGTAATCCTCCACTTCAATGCAATGGAATCTATGGAATCGAATTTAGATGATTTTCCTTCCAGACGTATTTAATCTGAGATCAACTTTATTGGATGCAATTAAGCAATTGGCTTTATGAGAAACCCTGGATATTGTTCGCGTAATAACTTGCAATTGAGAACTCACCAGGCTCTATTTCGTGCTCTAACCATGAACGAATTTCACTAGACTACGGCGACTGCGGGAAATATAAGAACCATTTTTGGTTTCCTCTTAGAATCAAACATGAATTGACATTTGCAATGCAAATTAAATCAGGCATGACTTACAAAAGAAGAAGTTAGTCAGTCACTATTTTTATTTAATTGTTGCACAGTGTAGTAGTTGTTATCAATAAAATTTATTTAATTTACTTTTATTTTTATTTTTTTTTATATTAATTTGATATGATTATTGGCAAAATCATTTTAAATAATCATGTTATATGTATACATACATATGTACATATGCACGTGGTATGCTGATAATAATATTATGGAGTTATTTTAAAATAATAATTAAAAATCATAAATAAAAACAACAAAATAGAGCAAAAACAACAAATTAAATTAAATTAATTATAAAAAGAAAATCACAAATGTTCACATTAATTATTGCAATTTGAAACAATCAATTAATGCTCGCCCTATTAAATTAACAGCATAGAATAATACAATAAAACGAAATAAAAATAAAATACCGGATAATGACAGTGACAATAATCACTAGAGACTGTCGGTGACAATCACAGTTGAGGCTAATTGTCAAAGGAAAAAACAAAAAATATTATTGTGAGTACAAGCATTTATTCCTAATCTGTAGAGTAGCTAGCATTCCATGTTAGAAATATGACAGTCACGTCACAATCCAGATAGTTGTGGGGCTTGTCTTCAAGTCGAGAAGCTCGACTGTCAATACATTTGAAAAAAAAAGCCCAGTTTCGAATCAAATTTGAAAATAAGGGTTAGGAGTAAAATATCGTTCATTATGCTTTTTGAATTTCAAATTAAATGGCTTCACCTTCTCTACTACAATCCACCTAAGAAGCCCCCCTTCATCCCCTGGAAAAGGAAAAAAGATAACATGCCAGAGAGGTCAGGCAGTGCCTCCACTTAGCGGGGAAAAAGTGGGACTCAACGGTTGGAAAGGTTCCCCGCCATTTTAGCACACACTCGGCAGACATTGTTTCTAGGCATCGATAGATGGCAGCACCATTAACCTAGAAACTGCTACAACAGACCATTCACTTGCTTAGCAGGAACAGCAATAGATCAACGAAACTGCAACAAGGCAGAATAACAAGCAACTGGAACTTATGACCAGATCAGCAGCAGCCAACTGGATAAGATGGGAAAAGCTTTATGAAAGCCATAATATGCCCCCTAAAGGGGTAATGAAAAAAAAAGCCAGATGGATGGATTTCAATTGACTAATTAATCTAAGCCGAGGACTTTAGGTTAGGTTAGGTTAGAGGACGTGTACTTGTCAATTAAGACAAGTACAGTACCCAGAGGTCGAATTGACCCATTGTACAACGTCCCAGTTTCTCACACCACTTATGTTGTGTGTGTTAATTTTATACATGAGTGGTGAGGCCTACAGTTTAAAGTCGACTCCGAACGACAGATTTTTGAGAAACTTTTTCATGGCAATTTTATTTTATTTACTCTCAGATTTTTTGCCAGAAATCTGCTGAGAGGAAGTCGCCGAAGAAATACTTTTTGTATTTTGTCTTTGATGTCTGGCCTGGGGCTCGAACCCTGGCTTTACGTCTAATAAGCCAACACACTACCTACTAGACTACGGCAATTTATAGAAACTTTTCATGACAATTTTATTTACCTTCAAGAGTTTTTGGAAGCAATCAGGTGAGAGGAGGCCGTCGAAGAATTTTTTTTTTATATTTCGTTTTGTTGGAAATGTCTGACCCGGGGTTTTGAACCGAGGCCCTCGTCTAATAAGCCAACATATTACCTACAAGACTACGGCGACTTTGAAAGGCTTACTGATGCTATTATGTGTGGAGTATAGAAGAAAATCGTTTAAACGTTCGCCCAGGCTTTTCAAAGTGGAGCGTAAATAAAGCTGAATTTGACCGGAGCCTTTGAGGACTGCTGTGGTTTGTAGCATTTATCAAAACAATTCGATGTTTTTTCATTTATCAAAGATCAATGCATCGAAGTTAAAAACTTGATACGAATACAATAAGACATGCATAATTTATACCCAAAAATGTTACAAAACATTTTGTAAACACATTCTCGAAAACAGTTCCAATGGAGTTGGATAGGATATAGAAAAGGCCTAGTGTTAGTATAATCGTGGCAATGAGAACCTGCCCTATAATGCAGCTGTAAATTCTGTTGGATTCAGGCCCGTTCCAAATGGTAGGGATTACGATAACGGGAGAAAATTCTAACACGAGGTTCATCAGGGGGTATCGTGTCCCTCTTTAACTGTTCAGAACCAATAAATTCTACAATTCTATACGAAAATTAGTTTATTACGGTTTATAGCAAAAGTAACATATTAGTTGCTCCATTTTTTTTAAAGAGGTACTATTCTGTGGTCTATAGAATAGTCAAGGTCTTATAATGTTGCAGAAACGAGGTTGTCTGAATATTCAGAGCCCAGAGGAGAAATTCACGAGTTTTTTCCAAGCGAAAGTTTGCGCCATCGAAAGTTCTACTACATTCAACTTTCTTTCAACAATTAGAAGTACAATACTATCTTACAGTGAGAAGTCGCCGTGGTCTAGTAGGTAGTGTGTTGGCTTATTAGGCCTTGGGTTCGAGCCCCAGGCCAGGCATCAAAGACAAAATACAAAAAGGATTTTTTCGGCGACTTCCTCTCAGTAGATTTCTGGCAAAAACTCTGAGAGTAAATAAAAATTGCCATGAAAAGTTTCTCAATAAATAAAAATCTGTCGTTCGGTGTCGACTTTAAACTGTAGGTCCCACCACTCATGTATAAAATTTACACACACAACATAACTGGTGTGAGAAACTAGGACGTTGTACAATGGGTCAATTCGACCTCCGCGTACTGTACTTGTCTTAATTGAGAAGTACACGTCCTCTAACCTAACCTAACCTAACCTCAAAGACCCTAAAAAGTACACGAAAATTGCTGCGATCGAATGAAGTACTTTGAGGGGTCAGCCGCGGCAGGCATATGAATGATATAATATTCCATATCTAACCGAAACAATTGAGCACACAAATCACTCACTATTTTTATCCCCACTTTAAACATGCTAGTACCATGCACTGAATAACCCATCCCTTGAGTGTATATCTCAGTTAAAAAAAAGAAACGAAAAAGGCTTGCAAAGCCTATACTGAAAACTATTGCTTTTAATAGCTTCAGGCATTACCCTAGCTTAACATGAGAAGTAATAATACATCCATCCGTCCATCGACGGTAATGGTTCACAGCAGCAGTGAACTCAAACAGTAGCTCGAAAGCCTCTGAGCATTTCTTAGAAATATTATGCTTGAGTGTCAATTTTGCCAGTGTGCAGCCCAAACTATTTATTGCAGAATGTGACCTTTTGACCGAACTAATACATTGAAATTTCAATTAAGCTTTGGTGATGGTTTTTCTAACTGTGAAACCCGTTCAAAGATGGATATCTTTGTTATCGGCTGAAGCAATTTAATGCTGAAATCAGCAGATACAGAGGATTACTTATGACATTCTGTTGTTTGGCTGACATCCTGTTTCAGGGCTTTAGACCTTACGGGTTGTTAAGCCCCATTTTAATTAACATCAATGAAATTGCTTTCATTCAATTCAGATCCTTTTGTGAAATGCTCATCCTTTCACAGCCTTTCTCAGCCTTTATTACATTCCTTACTTCAAAGACATTCTGTAACTTCAATACGTTACAAAGGATTCCTTAATATTCTGCACGGTGACACTGCATGAAAACCACATATGTACACATGACTTGTGATGCGTTGCTCCTTCTTTTGTTAAACATCGCATGTAATTTGGTCCATAAAATATAAATTTTTTTCTCTGCATTCGTTTACAATTGAATTGTCTACCCAGCTGGTGGTGTTTGATTTCACTCCTCCACCAATCATGTATTCGTTCAGGCATCATTCATTCATCCCCCTTCATTGTCTCTTTTGTGATTTTGCGGCATGTGTTCTCTCTTAATACAGGACATGACAATCGACGACTGCAGTAACTCCACTCTCTCAATTGCCAATAATGCTGGTACAAAAAAGACGTTTACATTGCATTTGTCAAATCAATTGGCCACGATAACAAGTGTTAAGAAAATTATTGTGTGGAATCAATGACATGATGTGATGGTGGCGGGCGAGGAGTCTATTGCAATTGTTTGCTTATGGTAGGGACGGCTGGGTGAGAGGAATGCTTTTTAAATTTTAAAGTGTCGGTCCTCCTTTCTTTCGACATTAATAACGTCACTCTAAATAAATTAAGAAAAGCTTCAACATTGATTTGATTTATTCTTTACGCCCCCTTTTTTTGCCAAATTTGTTGAAAAGAAAATGAAGAAAGAAAGAAATTTCTGTCTTCACCATACAAAAGGCCACAGAGAGAGTAGTCTCGTCGTAACATACATTTTCTTGAAGATTTAATTTTTCCTGATAATTGCGTTCATTTATACGGGGTTCCCACTGCTAGAGAGAATAAAATTCTTTTAAATATGTGCAGTGAGGTCTCTTGTTTGAAACCCTTTAAACAGGAATTTAATTACAACGTTTTCTTCTTTTTGTTTTTGGGGAGAGTGGGATGGAGGACTTGTGCAATTAAGTTGGGTTATAGATTTCAGTAAAAAAAGGGGGGAAAAGTTTTCTCCCTGCATTAACAAAAACCCACGCCTTTTAAAAGTGAACGTGTATTCAATATTTTTAATTTTTTTTTATGGTGGACACATTTCATTTCAAATTTGAATCTCCCCGGGGAGAAGGATATGTCTTTAGTCTGAAGCCAGAAGGATTTGGAACAGTTTAAACATTTACTGGTTATAATGGACGGTAGATAGTTTTAGAGTCTTGTATCATGTTACCCGGCATTGGTTCGTATATAAGCCGGTGTCTCGAAGTATATTTTAAGGGTTTTCGACCTCGTACTATACAGAGCGAAGATACTCATTTTAGTGACACTAGGCACAACGTGAGTAGGAGCTATCCTCTGAGTATTGGTCGTAAATCAAAAAAAATTATTGATTCTTTCATCAGGAATCGAATAAACAAAATGCGCGGCGTTGACTCAATTCAGAAGCTGCAGATCAAGTGCTAGTTATAGCTATTGAAACAGAATGGCATTCTAAGTAAGGAAACATACAGTCACACAGATAATTATAAGTACATCCCCCCCCCCCTAAAAATAATTTTTTTTAAAAAGTAATGAACTTCTAATCTAAAATTTCTTTACATTAGCGTCTGTAACGACACATTTACTTAAATAAAGAAAAAAGATGACCAAAATCTATGAATTTGCGACTGCAGTTTGCTTAAAATCAATATGGCAGCACAGAAAATTATACGTACGACGTATGTTTCGTATAAAATTTCTCCAAGGGTAGCCCGGTATATAGAAGGTATTGTGCATAAAAATCCTAGGACTACAGCCGTAAAAATACAAAATACCTCGGAAAGTGATCACAGTGTTATTGTGCATTCCGGAACAGTTCGAAGTGTTTTGAGAAAGAACGGCTTCCGCAGCCGATTGCCAAGAAAAAAGCCACGATTGGAATTCGCCCAATAATATATGGACCAGTCAACTGATATTTGGGCGAATGCAATATTTAGTGATGAGAACAATTATAATTTGTTCGGCTGTTACGGAAAACAAAAAATTTGGCGCAAAAATCAGTTGACTTGTCCATATATTATCACTTTAAAAAAATGATTTTAGCTTCTTCCAGCACTTCTGTTAAGGTTAATTTTATATGCGAGTGGCGGGACCTACAATGTAAAGTTGACTCCGGACGACAAATGCTAGTGAAACCTTTCGAAGCAATTTTTATTTCCACTCAAAGTTTTTGCCAGAAATCTGCTGAGTGGAAGTCGCCGAAGAAATACTTTCCTTCATATTTCGTTTTGAAAGGTTTGAACCGTGACCTTACGTTTGATAAGCCAACACACTACCTACTAAGACTACGGCGACTACAAGGGGCTCATAAAAATCGTCTGACGAACTCACTAAAAGTTTCGTGAGCTGAACAATGACGCAAATGCATAGAAACCCTTTAATACATACATTACATAATTGGTCATTACAACACTTCAGTCAGGATTACGACCTAGTTTCTCACACCACTTATGTTGTGTTTGTTAATTTTATACATGAGTGGCGGGATCTACAGTTTAAAGTCGACTCCGAACGACAGATGTTTGAGGAACTTTTCATGGCAATTTTATTTACTCTCAGAGTTTTTGCCAGAAATCTGCTGAGAGGAAGTCGCCGCAGAAATACTTTTTGTATTTTGTCTTGATGTCTGGCCTGGGGCTCGCACCCTGGCTTTTCGTCTAATAAGCCAACACACTACCTACTAGACCACGGCGACTTCAAACCCTTTAATAGTCTCCAATATTTTTCATGCCGGTTCATGTTTCTTGAATGCTGATTGAAATAAGACTGTTATGGCCATACTAGCTACTAATTGCTTCAGAGCAGATACCTCCCACGGGAACTAGATGCTCATCATGTCAGCGAAGTTCCATAGAACAGGCAATAGTACTACATGCCGATATCATCGCCTTATAAAGCCGGAGTTCATTTTGTTCCCAATCTACAAAATGCCAGTGTGAGTGTAAGAGACTTTTAAATTGTTGCGGATGGAAACTTCGGTGAACATAATACAGGATTTAGGAAATAAAGTACTACGCAAAATCTTCGGGCCAGTGCGAGTTGGCGATGATTTCCGTATCCTATACAACAGTGAGCTGTATGAGCTCCTTAACGACATAGACGTTGTACAGCGTATTAATATCCAGCGGCTGCGCTGGCTCGGACATGTCGTTCGAATGGAGTAGGAGGATGCTCCGGCGAGACGGGTATTTGATGCAGGGATCTGCGGAAGTCGGCGAAGACGACGACTTTGCATCTGTTGGAAGGACCAAAGCCCTGTCATCGATTGGTGTAACCAACATGCGTAAGCGCGCGCACGAAGCAGAGGCGCCTGGAAGGATGTGTAGCAGCAGGTTGAAATCCGTTAAACGGGTTGTTATGGTCAATTAAGTAAGTAAGTAAGTAATATTAGTCGCGGACCATTCTACAGTTTAGCGAATATCATATAACGAAAACGGCAGTATGTACACGGAGAGATAGAAACAGCAAACTGTCCATTTGATTCTCTCCTCACGGGCTGGGACGAACCATATAAAATGAAAGAAGCGCGTAGTATAAATGGGTTGTACTAATGAAAGCAGTGGAGAGGAAATTCTTCCGCAGAATTTTCTTCTTGCTAAGTGGGTTTTGCTTTGACATTCCTCTGATGTGCGATATTCACATTGCCATCTCTAGGGGCTCTCTCTGTTTTTAGATGAATTATTAACATGAAAGCCCCTCTTAATTATCAAACAAATGAAAACCATTAATTGGTTTATAGCGCACAAAAACAGTGTCGTTCTTAAACACATTTTCCCATATTCTCCTCATTCCTGTGCTCGCTTATTGGCGTAACCAACCCTCATATAGAAATTGTTTCATGTGACACTCTCACGAAATTATCGTTGATTTATAATTTTTTTTCGCTCTCTTTTTCGCCCGTAGTTTACTAGCCCAATAACCAAAAAAATGTCGCCATAATTTTAACTTCAACGCAACATTTGTTTAACAGTGTAGGGCGTATGGACACCGGGATGGGGTGGGGTTGGCGGTTTGCTTGGGTTAGGAGGCAGCAAATGATGAAACTATAAAAAGCTAATGCTTAATGATTTACAATTTCCATTATAAATGAAAAACGCGTTTTTATTGTCCCTATTATGCTGTGACGTTCTCGCCCTCTCCCTTTCTCTCTCTCTCTCTCTCTCTCTCTCTGGGCCATACATAGCTCTCATTGCGTATTTTTTGGAGTAAAACTGACTTCATTTCCTTTATTTCAGCTGTCGTTCTCCAATGGTACAGGCTACTGGTTTCAGATGACCATTAATTTTCATTTTCTTTCTCACTCTCTTGCGCTTTCTTAGTTTCTTTTTGTGGCGGTGGCGGTAGGAGAGGGGAATTTCTGTTTAAATAATGGCATTAAAGCCAAAATAGACAAGAATATGGCAGAAGAGCAAAAAAACCACGGGTTTTTTATTTTAGTAACTGAATTACGACACTTTCGGAATTCGTAATTCTTCTCTAAACTTCTCGGCAGCTAACCGAAAAAAAGGAAAGAAAGAAAAAATCATGAATAAAAACTAAATTGAGTCGCCAGGTGTTGCATGAAACGCACTCTTGTGCTGCTCGCACTCACTAACTCGCACTTGTGGAAACGTGGTGGTGGAAACGTCAAGTAAAGAATAATTGGCAAAAATTATTTCTAAAGGTATTGCAAGCAAGCACACGAACCGAAATGGGTTTTTCCCAAATCGTCCGGTTCATCAATTTCTATTAGAATAGCAGATTAGAGGGCATACACAGTGTAATATGGTCAGAAACATGGCGGCAACATTTGTTTTAATTTCAAGAAAAAAAAAAAAAAAACGAAAAGATTTCCGTATTCTTGGCTGATTTCATTAAAATTTATTTCGTTTCGTCAATTCTTAAACGCCTTACATTATGCTCCTCAAAATTTATTTACAGAAACACTTTATGGGAGTTCGACAGCGGTATACTTTATATAGGGGAGGAGACTCCCCCAGTGTTAAACTCCCGGATGCCAGTGTTATACTCCCTTTTACTTGGTATGACGGCGGTATATTTCATACGGGGGAGGAGACTCCCCCAGTGTTAAACTCACGGATGCCAGTGTTATACTCACTTTTACTTGGTATGATAACAGTGCCGCGTCTAAACATAAATTAACAACTCAAGTGCAAAATACTATGAGTGACAACGAATCTTTGGCATATGAAAGCAGCATCATATGTCACCGGCGGCTCTAGTCAGAACTCCAATAATTTCAAAATCTCAGAACTCCAAAAAATTGCAACAAGCATGTGGAGTCTAGACGTTGTCGAAAATTCTGCCGGAAAAAAGTGATTTGCATTGTTATATGGAGGCGTATAAAAGACTGCATGAACCGGATGTCGAACGGGTAATCCAAGAAATACTTCCAAGCCTTTAGAGTTGTATTTTCTTCAGTATGTTTAACCAAATAACTGTGCAGGAGATATACTATTCAACAACATGTGCAAATAATAAAATTTTGTCACCAAAATCGATTTTCTGTTCGGAAAATGTACCACGCGCTCGCCTTAGTCGCCCTATACATACATACATAATTGGTCATTACAACCCTTCAGTCAGGATTACGACATAGTTTCTCACACCACTTATGTTGTGTGTGTTAATTTTATACATGAGTGGCGGGACCTACAGTTTAAAAGTCGATTCCGAACGACAGTTATTTGAGAAATGTTTTCATTGCAATTTTATTTTACTCTCAGAGTTTTTGCCAGAAATCTGCTGAGAGGAAGTCGCCGTAGAAAACACTTTTTGTATTTTGTCTTGATTTCTGGCCCGGGGCTCGAACCCTGGCTTTTCGTCTAATAAGCCAACACACTATCTACTAGACCACGTCGCCCTATCCAGAGGACTAATTGCAATGTGAAGAATAACTAGTTCAGTAACTGATCGATTAACATCCATACCTCGGCGGAATGCAAGATCTACAGAAATCATCGCAACTGACCGTAATAGTGTGAAAGAGAATCCGAGGAATCCGAACGCGGGCATTGCGAAGATTAAAACGTGGCAAATTTTACAAAATATTCACTGAATGGGCTCCAGATCAGTAAGGCGACTACCCTAATTTTTATCGAGAAATTATCTTCAGCGAATAATCAAATTGTCGTCCAATGCATCGCGCAAAAGTCGCTGTTCGGTGTGGATTTTTCTCTGCCGGATTCATTGGTCTATATTTCTTTGAGAACGACGTTGGACAGGCGGCCATTAATGTCAACGGTCAGCACTATAGGGCAGAGGATAGGAAGATTGAATAATCTTCACCACAACGACATGTGGTTTCAAGTGGACGATGCTATTAAAGGGTGTTTTTTATAGAGGTATAGAACTTTCAGTTGGCATTACTTTTCAAGATGGCGACCGATTTAACAGCTGTCAAGTGATTTATTCTCAGTTTGGTTTGGCAATTCATCATGAATAGACTCACGCCTGAACAACGCTTGCAAATAGTGAAATTTTATTTCGAAAATAATGGTTCTGTGCGGAAAACGTATCGCGCACAACGTCCATTTTATCGTCGACAAAATCGTGTTTAGCGATGAAGCGCACTTCTGGTTGAATGGCTACGTCCACAAACAAAACTGTCATTGAAAATTGGACGTCCAGATTGGACTACATCCGTGCTAGCCGTGGCGGTCATATGTCAGAAATTATATTTAAAATGTAATGCCACAAGATTATCTTTCGGATAAATAAAATGCATGTCAATCGAATAATCCATCGTTGTTTTATTGCAACTTAAAGTTCTATACCTCTATAAAAAACACCCTTTATTACAGTTATTTAGACAATTTTCCTTCCGTTTTTCCCATTCCAAATCAAGTGAAAAGAAATCCCAAAAAAAAAGAAAAGCGAATAGAAGAGCAAAAACTAACTCAAAAGGAATCATAAATAATCATGAAACAGACGAATGAATGAATTCAACATGAAATGAAATGAATTCATTAAAGACAAAATGAAATGAAAATTTGTTAAAGATTTTCGACTGCTTTTTATCCTTGAAGATGATGATGATGAGAGCACATGAGTATGGGTATGAGTATGAGTGTGTGTTTGTCTTCATTTTTGATTAGAAATTGTAAAGAAAACTGATTACGGTTTAACACACATTCATTTGCTGGTGCTTTGTGTTATTGTTGTTGTATATGCTCTTAATACACACACTATCTTGCTGTGATTCGATATTAAATCTTCTCAAGTGTTAAGGAATATGGAATCAAAAACAGTGGAATCGTAATAGAAGAGACTCCTAAAAGTAGGCAATAAACTCTGTGATATCCTGAGTGTGTGATGGAATGAATACATGTTTACAATTTGAAATTGTTTTCCTTTATTTTGTCTGATTTAATTTCTCATTCTCTCTCTCTCTCTCTTGTGTTATTCTCCTCCTCTTTGACTCCTTTCCTTGTTTCCTTTGATGTTTTGTGTGCGTTTTTTCTTTCTTTCTTTCGTGTTTTGTATTTTAATAAATACTTGACTTCAATAGCAAATAGTTTTGTTAGTTTTTCTACAGTTTTGTACTTTAGTGTTTAGTGGAGGAGAAACGGAAGTGTAAATTAACAAACTCAGACGCTCTTACACCAAATACACACACACACACACGCTCGCTCGCTATTACGCACTTTATTTCTAACCAAGTTAAGGATTCGAGTTCATTGAGGTTTTAACACATAAAAGCGATAACGTTTGATGGAAGTTTCATCTTTAAACGCAATTCAAAGCTGACAAGCCTTTAAATATGCTAGAAAATATTGCCAATAAAAATATCTAAGGATTGCAGGATAAATGCTTTCGGTAAAGGGAGTTGATAAGAAATTTTAAAACACAATAATGGGGGGAAAATTTCATGCAATTTAAGGCCACATGCCTTGTGATATGCTACACTTACTTGCTCAATTGAATTACAACACTTCAGTCAGGTTTACAACCTAGCTACTCACAGCACTTATGTTGTTAGTGGCCTACAGTTTAGTGACGACTCCGCCTGTAGAAGACTGTAGCGAGGAAATCACCGAAGTACAGAAGCTATGGCATTTCTAAAATCGTGGGTACAGTTGATTTGAATATTCCTGTTGGCTATATGATATTTGAACCCGCTTTCGATTTTGGTTGAATACCGAAAATACGAGGTAGGTTCTTTTAAGAAAATGATCTGCACTTCCTAGAGTACATCATCCAAACACTTACTGATCCATCGAGATTATGGTACCGAGTATGAAACCTCTTCGGAACGCTTCAATTTTAGATTGTCTCTTGAACTACTCCGTTACCTCCGTCACCATAGTATTATTCAGGTTGAAATAATATCAACGAGGACTGTTGATGTACCATCTCGATACCAGCTCATATCGATCATTAGATAGATACCTATAGTGGGTATGTGCTCTACAGTTCTGATTATTTACGAATAACGAGTTCCTCTGGAGCAAATAGTAAAACATCCGAGAGTCACCCTCATATAAGTTCCCGGACATGGATATACTAAAGGCAAGAAAACTGATGTACTTGCAAAGGCATACGACGGTTACTCTCATATGAATTCCTGAAGACGGAGCAAATTGAAGGCAACAATAATGAGATGGTGTGCAAAGAGAGATACAATAGAAATATCAAATAAATACATAAGTGAGATTGGCCTTCCTCTGCAAAGGGAGCAAATAAATGCAAAGGATGGATGGGATAATAAGTCCGTTTATATAAAGGCCAGGCAAAGATGACCCGCTCTGAAGATAAGCTGCAAATAATTTTGCGTGCAACCCAACCAGCGTCCATTTGGAAACTTTGAAATGACGATTACTGTTCTTACAGAAAAACAATAATTTATTTCGAATGCAATGGATTTTCTACAATCACTTCTAGGTTTGTAAAGCTGCATGCCCAACAATTTTGCTTAGTGAGGTAACCACTGAAAGAGAAATGATTCTCATAGCTAGGCCTGACCACTCCTATTGTGCACCACAGTGATGGCGACTATAATTATCTTGTAATGCTCGAGAAAGTGGCCACATTTGAAGCAAAATTTTTGTAATCAGTTTTAGGACTGCTAGGCGTTCTTTTTTTGGGAAATTGAAATAAAGGACTCCTCAAAACAAGAGAGATATTTAACAGCTGGCAGCTTCCAAATCGGAAGGTTTTGAAGCCACTAAACGGCTAAACCTCAGAGGTTGTGTTGTCAGCTATTTATGCCTTTTTTCTGAACAGGTTCCTAATATAGAGAGAAGTACTTAAGCCTCTTCGTTGGGTTATTTGGAGAGAGAATGGCGTCTAATAAATATCAAAATTCCAAAAAATGTTGTATTCTGCCCCAATCGAATACTGGATTGCCTGGATTTATAGTTCAGAGCTTTTATGGATGCATTTGACTTGATTTAGATAATCTGGCGGTCTCAGCAAATCCTCCTAAGGGTAGACTTCTGAGTGGGTAGACCATTTGACCAAAATTAACTTTTGACCTTAAGAGAACTAATCTTAAACGTTTTTAATTTGATAAATATGTAGGCTCGATTTTGGAAAATATGGCTGCCTTCCAAAATGTTATTTGCTTTGTGTTTGAACAAAATATCGTGTTTCCATAATGCCGCCGTACAAAATATATACAATGTAATCTATTTCAAAACGTCGTCAATGTGTATTTTTAACGCAGTCAAAAAGCAATCAGGCATCGGATTTATAGTTGATGCATTGTTTGGTTACTTTGCATATCTATATAGTTTATATACAGTAGTAGAACTGCATACAAACTTTGTATTGATACATTTTGGAAGGCAGCCTATATGCTCCTTTAATGAGAAGCTAGGCCGTAATCCTGACTGAAGGGTTGTAATGGCCAATTATGTCATGTATGTATGTATGTATGCTCAATTAAAAAAAAGTAGCACTTTATAAGGGTAGGTGTCTAGAAGATAGTGTGTTGTCTTATTAGACGTGAAGCCTCGGTTCAAACCCCAGGTCGAACATATTTAATAAAACGAAATATGAAGGAAAATATTTCTTTGGCGACTTTTTCTCAGCAGGTTTCTGGCCAAAAACTTTGACCGTAAATAAAAATTGCTTTGAAAAGTATCTTTAGCATCTGTCGTCCGGATGCCACTTTAAACTGTACGTTCGGCCACTCATATATAAAATCAACGCACACAACATATTTGGGCACTGGAAGTAGGAAAAAAAAACACCATGCGCCTGAATTCGGGCAACGAAATTATGTTATTATGTGATCTGGAACATTAAAATGTCGATGAAAATGAGAAAGCAGAATAACTTTCTAGTGAGTGGACTGACCTAGTCCACATTCAGAAGACCTTATGTAAGAGATCCAAAAGAAAAAATGCCACAATCTCTTACATGGTAACGTACCCTCCCTATCAGTTGCTTGTAAATTAAAAATAGAAGATCCTTATGTATGTAACAATCAAGAAACGAAAATATTCAAGGCAATGATAATACAAAAGTCGCCGTAGCCTAGTAGGTAGTGTGTTGGCTTATTAGACATAAGGCCACTGTTTAAACCCCACACCACCAAAAAACGAAATACGAAAAATATTTCTTCGGCTACTGCATCTGAGCAATTTTCTGACAAAAACTCTGGAGGAACTTAAATTGCCATGAAATGTTTCCAAAAATCTGTCGTTCAGAGTCGACTTTAAACTGTAGATCCCGCCATTCATGTATCAAAATTACCACACACAACATAAGTAGTGTGAGGACAAGGCGTAATCCTGACTGCAGGGTTGTAATGACCAATTATGTTGTGTATGTTTTCCTGTAATTTAGGCAAATTATTTAAAATAGTTTTTAAACGATTTAACACTTATTATGAGGACCAGGGAGGAGTGTTCAAAAAAAAGGCCATCAAGCGTAATCGTCTTTAATTTTATTCCATCAGCGTCGTATTGTTTTTTTTTTTTTGCAAAATTTCATAATTTTGTTGGCGAAAAAAACTTTTGTTTTCTTAGAAAACTTTCTAATAAAAAATAAGAAAAACAAAAACAACAATAAAAACATTCTGTTTTATTTTACCCCAAAGACAGCGTTAGAAGAGGCAGAGAAGCAGCAAATAAAATACGAAATAGGCCCTTAAAAAGAGGGGATTGAGGGGGGTTGAATTAATATTCCTGTCATTTATCAATAAAAGTTATTAATGATTTTAGGAAATTTACAAATAAAACTAAACGATACACGACGACGACGATACACGAGGAGGATACAGACAAGACAAGACAAGCATTAAAAGGAATGCAAGAAAAATGTTTTTTTTTTCTTTCGATTTTTCCTTCTTTACAAGGCCAAAAAGGAATCATTACTTGGATGAATGTGTATGTATATGTGTGCATGAGAGTGTGTTGTTTGCCCTGACAAGAGATCATAAATGTTAATAACTTTTGCCCAAGATGTTACACACATAATCTTTCATATCCTGTATCTTCCTTCCTCTCCTTCTGCTTTTCTTCCTTCTTCTTCTTTTATAACTTTTGCTTACAATTTTTCATTTTCATTTTCCTCATCTTTTCTATGGATTTAGATAACATGCGAAAGAAGAAGAAGACGACAAAAAAAACCCGTAGCAATACCGGATAAAATATGTTTTAAATGAATCCCTGCATGACTGCACAACACAAGCGTAAGGATAATGAAGGAATACATGATGGCTGTTAAGACAACGAAAGAACGAATAAAACTTTTTTTATTTTTTTATTTTTGTTTCGTTTGCAAGACAAATTTTTGAATTGAAAATTTGAAACTTTTTTTCCACTTTTTTCCATCTTTTCTTAGTTTTTTTTTGGAAAAAATCAACTACAAGAGCAAGAGATCAGAGGTGTTTGTGAGTGAGGAGTGTGTAGTGGTAGGTAGTAGGACAGCAGCCGGCTCTTAAAACAAAATACATTGTTAGTCAAGGTATGTTGATATGTTGGAGGTAAAATAAAGAAATAACACACACACACACACTCATCAAGATATTGAAACACAAAAACACGATTCTGTATACCGACAAAAAGAAAGAAATATTAAGGTGGTACATATTCTATTGATTTGGCAATAATCTTGGATAGAGAAAATATGATTTGAGACAGGACCGCATATATGAAAGTTAGTTAAAGCAAATACTATTAAATTTTAAATATCGGGTGGGCCATATATCGGTTTTAATTTGAAACATCGGTTATTTCCAATCTGACAATACTTATTGGCATTCTATTCTGTCATAATATACATACAGTCAGGATTACGACCTAGTGGTCTCACAATACTTATGTTGTGTGTGTTAATTTTATAAATGAGTGGTGGGACCTACAGTTTAAAGTCGACTCTGAACGACAGATTTGTGAGAAATTTTTCATGGCAATTTTATTTACTCTCAGAGTTTTTGCCAGAAATCTGCTGAGATGAAGTCGCCGAAAAAATACTTTTTGTATTTTGTCTTTGATGCCTGGCCTGGGGCTCGAACCCTGGCTTTACGTCTAATAAGCCAATACACTACCTACTAGACTACGGGGACAAAATTCAATATTTTGTCTCCACTAAATGTAATGAATTGATTTACTCTTGAGCAACGTTCTGGATTTATTGGAATTTTATTTCCAAAACAAACACAATTTGGTAGGAAATTCCAAGAAAATGTACAAAATTTGATCGCAGAGAAGGACCAACCAACAGTGCCCGGTATACGCAAGTTTATTGCCAAAGTTCGTGAAACTGGTTTCACTGTTGTTACGACAAGATGTAAGCGTGCTCGTACAGTGCGTACACACGAAAATATCGAAGCTGTGGCTGAGAGTAAGCCTGAGAAGCCATCAACATCAACTCGTCATCGTTTTCAAGAATTGAACATTTCACAGGCCAATTTACGTCGAATTTTGCGCCCAGATTTCGGTATGACGCCTTATAAAGTTCAATTGGTTCAAGAGTTGAAATCGCACAACCATCCGCTTCGTTTGCACTTTGCTAGATGAGCCACTGAGAAACTGAACGATGATGTCGATTTTGCCACAAAAAAAATCGTTTTTGCGGATGGAGCTCATTTTCCAACCTTGTTGGGCAAAATTGCCGTATTTGGGGCTCAGAAAACCCACATATGGTCTTACAGAAGCCAATGCACCCATGACGAGTCACTGTTTGCTGTGGCTTGTGGAGCGGAGGTATCATTGGCCCATAATTCTTTGAAAATGAGGACGGCGCAATCATTAAGGACTATGGAGACACCTATCGCACCGTGATAACCGATTTTTTTGTACCCGTTCTTCATCGTATTTACATGAACGATGATGGTTTCAACAGGATGATGCAACTTGCCACACATCTGGTGCCATAATCGATTTATTGCGCCAAACGTTTGATTACCGTTTAATTAGGCGAACTGGTGATATCACTTACCTATCAAGACTCTGCGATTTGACACCGTTAGACTATTTTCTGTGGGTCGCCGTTAAAGAAAAGTGTTGTGGCGGCAAACCAGGGACAATTGACAAATAACGCACTATGATAAGATTTTTTTTGTACCTGCTCCTCATGGTATTGATGTGAACGATTCCAACAGGATGATGCATGTCACACAATTCATGTCACAACCGTTTAATTAGCAGAAATGGCGGCGATTTGACACCGTTGGACTATTTTCTGTGAGGCGCCGTTAAAGAAAAGTGTTATACCAACAGATCAGGGACAATTTTGAGCATTTGAAGGCCAACATTCGTGATGCCATTATCGAGATACGACCCCGTACACTCGAAAAAGTGTACGAAAATTGGTCCGATCGAATGAGGCCCTGCGAGTCCCGCCGCGGCAGTCATATCGATGAAATAATTTTCCGTTTCCGGAACAATTGTACATCACAACACTTTCAAAATTTAAACTTTTAAATGACCCACACCCTTCACAAATTTTTGTAATTTTTTGCAGTTTTTTTCTTAAACAATTTGTACAACCCTAATGATTTTATATTTTGTTTTCATGCCGAACTACATGTGTTAATACACATAAAAATTTATATGAACACAGTTGTTAATGCTCGTTGTAGATAAGACCATGTGTGTGGGTGGTGTGTGTCTGTCTGACTAAAAGTGTTCTTGTGTTTAGGCACAGGGTTATACACATGTACTCCCTACTTTCTTTCTCTGCAGCACTCCCTCTCTCTTTCTCTCTTGCTCTTTGCATACAAGAATACAATAAAAAGCTTTATTTCTCTGACAAAAGACAAGAAAGAAAAGGAAAAAAAGGAAGAAAAACACAAAAAAAACTTCATTTTAAGACAAGTGATAATAGCAGTATAGAATACAAGGATACATATAAAAAACCCACACATACATACATACACCCACACACTCTTTCCATGCATGTACATGTGTACGTATCTGTGTAGTCATAACGATTTGTAGATATGCGAACAGTTTTGTACTCATATCGTATGTGTTTATTGTGACTGAATATTCGTATAAACAAGACCTTTAAATAACTACAGCATACATTATGGCTGGCGGCCCTACTTAAAATAGCGTAAGTAGGAGTGCAAAAAGATTTATGAATTCGCGTTTATTGTATTCGTTAGTAGCATTAGTGGATGGTTATATGTAGGTGTGTAGAACACAACATAAGACAACAACATATTATTTTCAACCAAAAAGTTTGTGAATTTTGTGAATTCAATAAACGTGGGCACAGACCAACAATAATTTGTATAAAAAAATATATCAAAATAGAAAGGATTTGCGAAAAGTTATAAATAAAATGGCTAAAATAGGGTAAAATATAGAATACAAAAGAATGGAGATTTCTACCCGTTTAAAATGCCTGAAAATAGGCTACCGTTCGTAAAATATAACAATTTATAGGCCAGCTCAGAGTTGTAATCTCGTTTCCCTAATGCCTTAGGTTAGGCTGCAGAAATTTCTAATTTAGCGCATAGAAACATGCGGGCCCTATTTGAGGATCGGAAAAACCCCACAGCCTTAGACATGGTGCCCATATATAGTGAACTTAAGTACGATTCTAGCAAAAACAACAAATATGCCATTAAGCCGTTTTGTATTGCGGCTACAACCTTCATATTCAATTGTCAACGTCAGCTGGGATTTGGTCGCTCTTTTCAACGGCTGCTTTGGGGATTCCGGTCTATGGAATATAATGGAATATGGAAGATGAGGTGCAATGAAGCTAAGGCCGGTTCAAAGCTTCTAGTAATGCATATAGTTTTAAGTATTCGTTTTCCATCATTTTCATACCTTAGGTTCTCACAAAAAAACTTATTTAATGAGTAATCGTTTTTATTTCCATTCCCTATTCACTTTCATTCTACAAGTCTTACTCTAGCAAAGCAGGCGAATTGTCTACTATAGCAGGTGCTAGGGTGATAGGGTTGCCAACTGACATTGTTAAGAAACAAAGCAATCCATATAAATAAACCTTGATCATCAGTTGAGTCACAGTCTTTTCCAAGCGATGCCTATGCCTGAGCTCTTTCTGAAGTTCGTTGTTGATATTATCCTCTTTGGGAGGTCTGCTAAATGAATTATTTTGTGAAGTAAAATCTCAAGATTTTTAAAAATTGGCTGTCTTCTGCTATATTCGAACCTGCGATGTTTTGTCTATTTCACCACATTGGTACTCTGCAAGAGCTTTTACAAGCTTATGCTATTCGTATCCTGACCTTTATCGGGATGCTGTTTGGTGCCAGTAAAGATAACTTGCCACCTGGTACCTTATCAGACGCCTTTCCAAATGCATTAATGCCGTACAGGTTCCAGATGTGCGTTCTAGAGATTCACTCGTGTAATGAGAGTTTAACGCGGAATTAATCGGCGTTAAATTGTAATTTTAGATCCCGGTGTACCCTGCAATAATCTTCAGTGGAGGACTACCACCGGAACACTGTTTAGTCTTTTAAATAAAAATAATAGCATCAAAAACTGACAACGTATTTGAAATACGTGTTATCTTCAAACCAATTAAAAATGTATAGCTTTAACGTAGCTTCCACGGCTGTTGGGAGTGGAGAAGGGCTTTCGTGCTTATAAAATGTCATCGAATATGCAACAAAAATAAGTGATTACGGCTTCAGTTTCTATCGCAATGAAAGCTTTAAATATAATTCATGATTAATCGCAGGGAGAATGAAACCAGAAAGTATTGGCAGTACTACCTCCTAGCACCCAGACAAAAATAGTTCAAAATAGCACAAATTCTGATGTGCACACATTGAAGAACAAATCTTTTGATATTACGATATGGTATTGCGGGCGTAAGGTGGTATGGTTTTCCAGTTAGAAATACTTGCTGATTTCCCGCTTGTTTTAGTTCATGAAATTCGAGTAAAGTGCCTGCTGATTTTACTCTAGTTTAAGTTTATGAATTTAGAGGCAAGTGTTCTTAGTGCGCTTCATCCTTCTTAGGAGTTCAATAGCAAGTCCAACATTTTTCGTGTGACCCTGTGGACGGTGAACGGTGGGCATAACCAATGCTATACAAGACTCGATCGTGAAAAGACTTAGACATGGCTTTGCCCTTTAAATTACAAGTATTTTAGTCTCTCAAAAATCTTTTTTTCTTTGCTGAAATATTGCTGCTTAAAAAAAATTAATTTTAGCGCTTAAAAAGCCAAGAAATTTTCTTTATTGTACCGCAATACAGTAGTCAATATTATTAAAGGCATCCTTGAAGGCAAGTCCTAAAAGTGAGGATTAAGTTATGAATCAATCTTACATCCGGGATAAATATCATATAAACACCAGAGGTGGTATCAAACAGCATTGACTTAAATTTAAAACCTCAGAGCTATGCTTCATTTTTTAATTAATGTTAATATCCTAAAAGTATGCAATACTTCTCAAGAGTTAAAAAGTTTTTAAATTTAGAATTTTACGGTGTCAAGAAAAACCATCAGAATTTTATTGTCAGAAGTATGCTTAATTTTTTTTAGTTATTAACATCCTAAAAGTATGCAATACTTCTTAAGAGTTAAAATTTTCTAAAATTAGACATTTACCTTGTCTAAGAAAACCATCAGAATTTTATTGTCAAATAAGGTATGAACTCTTGGCCCCTTTAAACTATGCTACCAAGTCTTCCCTATTACGTAAGCCCCTAAAAGTATTTTAGATTTTATGTTTACAAACAACAATATTTTTTTATTGTTGTTGTTTGTTTGTTTAGTTTGTAAAGCATTTACAAAAATTATACTCTTTTTTAGTAGCAATATAAATTTTTGTACCCTGTGCTTAATTTTCTTTCATTTTTCTTTTGTTTCCTTCATTTTCAAACCCTTTTCACATGCTGCTGATAAGAAATCTCAAAAGCCAAAAAATAAACTTCATACAGAAACAAACAAAAACAGGAAAATAATACGAACAGAAGAACAGGGTTTTAAAAAGTTTGTTTACATTTCAGATCACATATATAATTACCCGGGTTATTTTATTTCGTTTGCGGTTTAAACTCTTGATACACAAAATTGATAAGAAAACAACGTACGTACCTGCAAAGAGAGAGAGAGAAAGAGAGAAAAAAGGGTTGTTAGTTAAATGCTAAAATTATGAAATAAATTAAAGAAAAAATAAAATACAATATAATCAGGGACGAATAAGGGGGGGAAATATTATACAATATTAAGGGTAATACTAGTTTAAGCCGAATTAAATATGAAAAATCATTTGTATGAAGCAAAGAAAATGCGTGACTAGAAATGTATTACCGTCCTCTACCCATCCATCCTCTTACTATTACTTTCCTTTGTTTCATTCTACTAATCGAGTCTCTAAAGTGGTTGTTCAAGGGGATTGCTCTACTGCAGCAGTTTTTAGAATAAAAGGGTTGCCATCTTTCATCAAAAAAGTGTCTGATTTAGTATATAATGTGGCTGGAAATATTACCATCCTCTCCCCATCCATTATCCTACTATTACTTTGCTTTGTTTCATTCTATTAAGCAAGTCTTTAAAGTGGTTGTTGAAGGGGATTGGTCTACTGGAGCAGTTTCTAAAATGAAAGGGCTGCCATCTTTCATTAAAAAATGCCTGATTTAATACATAATCTGTGTGGAAATATTACCATCTTCTTACCCATCCGTCCATTAATGAAGTCTGTAACGGAAAGCGGTTTTTAGAGGAGATTAGACTACTGCAGCATTTTCTAGAATTATAGGGTTACCACCTCTCATTGCCTAGAAACAATGTCCTTTGTTTAAACTGAAATGGGCTTTAACCTGCAACTCATCAATGATGAAGAATCGATGCAAATCCCATTTCGTTTTCAATCGATCGCTTGAAGACAGTCTATTAACCCACTAGTGCCCAGCGGCAACTAAAGTTGCCAGCAGAGGTTGCCTTAGTTTTTATGCTCTGAGGGGAAATTGAGTGTAAAAAACAAAACGGTAACCGTTAAAAAAAATGTAATTCGGTGTAATTAATGGTTAATAGTGCTCTGTGTTCTGCTACTAGTGTACTAAGCAGAGATATATTGCCTTGTCAGCGATCTTCACTTCGAGCAGACACTCATTGCGAAAATCAGATTGAACTCAATAAACAGCTCCATGGATATAGCGTTTATATCAATTGATGTGGTCTCCTTTAACCACTAGTAAGGGTATATATTTAGACACCATCCTCTCATATACATATAAACTACTCGGACCCGAGCCTTGCCAGATGTGGAAATATACACAAATGGCTCGAACTTGGAAGAAAATATGAGTGTGGTAAGTACGTCGGTCTTGGAAAACAAGAACTCGTACAGATTCTTCGATTACTGTATTGTTTTTCTGGCAAAATATTAAGGGCCGTACATAAGTTACTGACACTCCCGGCCTACTATAAAGTTCATTTCGAACGTCAAAGTGTCTTGACAAATGTCGTCTCTTTATCCTCTGAAATAATGGATTGTCCTAAGACCTATATTTTTGGAGTTCTTGGTCGTATGTGACATAAACAGAGTGTATTGAACAGTACAGGTACTGTTCTGGAAAACACGTTATGTGATCCGCACATGAACTTTTCTTTTTCCGTGATTAGACTGGGAATTGGGAATAGAATTATAGTCTTTGGTCAATATTTCCAGGGTTGAAACAAAGCACCTGGTCGGCCGATGGGTTGTACGGGCCAAACTAAGACCCAGTGAGAAATACTCTGCTTCTTTTTCTGACATCTTGTGCGGCTTGCATACTCACAGGACAATTTCTAATAGGTGGTTATGTTTTCTGTAGAAGCTGCCACTTGGAGAGAATAAGGAGAACGCGACCGATTGCTACTTAATGTCACTGCCCAGAAGTGCTTGCGTAAGCACGTGCTTAATACACAGAAATCCATTCTTGACACAACTGACAAGACTGTCTGAACTTAGAATAAAGGACGTTGCAAGTGAGTTTGGTTGGCTTGGACCAGAAGACTCTTCCCAAAGATGTGTAATGTAATCTTTTAATTGAATGCCAAGAACCTAAGTAGTAAGGTAGGCTAGCTACAAAGCATTTCTAACTCTTCTATATTCCTACTATTTCTTTCCTAGCTACGAAGTTTACTTGTGTAATAGTGCAGATACAGGGGGATAAGGTCTGCTATCTGTAGTATTGTTTCTACGTACAGAGTTCGCTATGAAAGTTATCCTCTCTTGACACCACTGACAAGACTGTCTGAACTTAGAATAAAAGACTTTGCAAGTGAGTTCCAGAAGACTCTTTCCAATGATGTGTAATGTAATCTTTTAATTGAATGCCAAGAGCGTAAGTGGTAAGGTAGGCTAGCTGCAAAGCATTTCTAGCTTCCCTATATCCCTACTATTGCCTTTCTAGCTACGAAGTTTATTGGTGTAATGATGTAGATACTGGGGATATGGTTTGCTAACTGTAGTATTCATTCTACGAACAGAGTTAAGTTCTAGTATTTTGTGAGAAGTCTTGGTCATTGAGTATTAGTTTTTCATAAGAGGTTATGAGAGTTATCCTCTCTTGGGTATCAGCGAGCCTCCTTAACAAATTTTTAATTTTAAAATTCGAAAATATTTTTCGAAATACACTCCAATGAATACAAGGGAATTCTTTCCAGCAATCAAATTTCGTGGAGAGAATTTTCTTATCTTCTTTCTTTGTCTTTCAAGGAAAGAAAATTCAAATCTATATTGTGCAGGGCTCTTCCTCTGAGCGTTGAACGTTAGTTGTCTGAGATATTTAATTGATTTCCTACATATTCATTGCAATTTACTTTTCAGTGAGAAACACTCACATCTTTATAGTCTTGTAACAGACAGACAAATCAAAGTGTTGATGTGGTGTCTGATTATTAATTAGAAATTGTAAAGCATACACTTAGTCTGCAAAACTTGTTTAAAGTAATTCAGAGTTTTTGTTTTTCTTAAATTATTTGCTTTTGAAAAAGCTTCAAGTGTATGTTGCAAACAACTTACGATAATCGCCTGCAGCTTATAGATGCCACAAAATGTTGAGTTTTTTTATTTTATTGCCACAAACTCTATGGAAACTTGTGCTTGTTGCGAAGTAGTTAATATTTGTAACACACGAGTACATTGCATTGCAACATTATGTTGCATTAGTTAATTATTTGCCGTCGAAACTAAAATACTAACTCTCTCTCTCTCTCTCTGTCTCTCGTTATAATTTCCTTTTATTTCTCTTACTTTATAATCTCTCATTCGCACTTCCTACGTTCTGTTCTTCCTTATCAAAAAGGAACAAAATAACTGTTTAGACAGAAGGAGGAAATCTAAGCAAAACTTTCTCCAGCTAAGAAATTGTGTGTTTAAGTAAGACAAGATAAAAAAAAATCCGACGACGATAAAAACTGTGTAGAAATTAAGGAGTGAATGAAGTCCATAAGTAATACGCAGGTAAAGCTAACCACCATACGTCTGTTAAGGTCCAGTAGTTTGTAAAACTTCTTGAGTTATTATTTTTCTCTAATGCGAGGTGTGGTTGAGAAATTAAAGTTATATAATGTTATATATAGCTCTCAAATTTTCTTACTGCTTTTCTACTCCACCGCGTTATGATTTTTTTCAGATATGCAGGTGATGCATCAAGTCTGGCAAGTTCTAGAATGTTTGGCTTGCCAACTGTCACTGTTTGAAAACAACAACGATCAATAAAGGCAATAAAACCATTAGCTATCAAAGTAGAAAAAATCAGGTGAAAATTGTCGCGTACAATCATTTTTGTACGACTAGGATCTAGGATTCGCTTTCAGGGGGCGATTTGATAGTTGGTCCTGACCCCCCGGTCTGTCACCTCTTTGGCCTCATCAATGCATGGGTCAGGGAGAAAGAGCAGAGGCGTTGGGGGAACGGATCGGGTTGTTTTGTCTCTAGATGTCTATGGCTGTTGGGGTTGGATAAGGCCAGCTTAAGTTTGGTTGTCGATTTTATCACGGGGCACTGTGAGATTAGGTCCCTGACGGACTATTGCAGGGCATGTTGCGATGAGGAGCAGTTGGAGAGTATCGAACACCTCCTCTGTAACTGCCCAGCTCTTGGTAGATTGAGGTTGAGTGACCTCGGCAGGGCCGAGAGTTTGAATTCTGTGTCGAGAGCCGACAACAAGGCTCTCCACAGATTCATTAGTGGCTTAGGCTGGTTGCGACGCGCTAAGGCTTCATCAGTGTAGTCGCGCCCTCCCCTTTTTGTTGGGTCTAATCTGTGTAATTCCCCCACTTCCCATTCTCCCCTTTCCTACATCCTCTCCTTTTTAATCCCTCTATTATCATTCCTTCTGTAAGGACGTTGTACAATGGGTCAATTCGACCTCCGGGTACTGTACTTGTCTTTATTGACAAGTACACGTCCTCTAGCCTAACCTAACCTAAGGATCTAGGATAAAGCCGGGATGCAAGAAGAAATTCGTTGTATGGGTAGCCTAGTTCATTTGGCTAACCGGAAAGTACAAATTTCCATGTAAGTTTTGGTTTGGCAGCTGTAGTCTAGTCTAGTAGGTAGTGTGTTGGCTTCTTAGACGCGCTGCCACGGTACAAATGCCAAATTCGGCAAATTTGTATCAGCAGTCTTCTGACAAAACCTCTGAGAATAATTAAAAAATAATTGACATGAAGAGCTTCTAAAAACATCTCTCTTTCGGAGTCGACTTTAAGCTGTAGATCCCGCCGCTAATGTATAAAATTAACGCCTACAACATAAGTGGTTTGAGAAGCTGGGACGTAATCTTGATGCTTGTTGGTTTGGCAGAGTTGATGCAGATTTGCCCGATATGTGGCCAACAAATCCTTGTGTGGATGAAATATCTGAGATAGTTTTTAGATCAGCCAAGAAGTCGCCGTAGTCTAGTAGGTAGTGTGTTGGCTTATTAGGCGCAAAGCCAGGGTTCGAGCCACAGGCCAGACATCAAAGACAAAATACAAAAAAAGTATTTCTTCGGCGACTTCCTCTCAGCAGATTTCTGGCAAAAACTCTGCGAGTAAATAAAATTGCCATGAAAAAGTTTCTCAAGAATCTGTCGTTCGGAGTCGACTTTAAACTGTAGGTCCCACCACTCATGTATAAAATTAACACACGCAACATAAATGGTGGGTCAATTCGACCTCCGACTTTTTGAATCTTGCTATTGCAGAAATCGTTATATTAGAGAGCTCGGTCAAGGATATCAGAAAAGGTAAGAACGCAAGAACAGGGGACAGACGCATGAGATTATAGACAATTTCTTTGGACTGCCCAGACCCACAGCTGCTGTTAGTAACCAGGCGGAATAATGTTTCTTTCGACATGACATCCAAAAGGTGCTGAATCAAGCAATATTGCATGAACCCTTTTACTGCCAACGAGATTGAGCTTCCAGCCGTACTAGTGATAGCAGATATGATCCCTGTGGACCTGCTGGCAGCGGAGCGGATGGAGATTTATAAGGCGAAATCGGCTAGAAATCACATAACCGGTTACTTCAAGGAAAACACCATTTCAAGATGGCAACAACGATTGAACGAGGAAGATAGAGGAAGATGGACGGCGAGACTTATTCCGGACATAAGGCCATAGATTGGTCGGAAATTTTGAGAGATAAATTACTACGTTACACAGATGCTATCGGGTCACGGATATTTTGGGAAATATCTGCACAGAATGGGCAAGACCGCCTCCCCTTACTGTCTTTACGAGGAATAGGAGGTAATTGATGACGCAGAGCACACTGTTTTCGAGTGTGCACGCTGGCAGAGCTATCGCTCTGTACTGACGTCAATAGTTGGAACGATCACGGCCGCTAACATTGTCGGGGTCATGATTGCGAGTAGTGGAAATTGGACCTCGGTGGTGAATTACGTAGAGCGCATTCTAAGGCGGAAAAAGAGAGATCTTGAGGCTGCAGAACGAGTAAGCATGTCGGCATAGGCGATACTGTCACACGTGCCAAGCGAAACCGAAATGATGATTTAGACGAAAGGAATAGTGGAGATGCTTGGATGTCTCCTCAACTTTCGATACGCAATCCGGACGCGGATATGATCATGAAGAGGCCAAAGGGCCAAAAGGACTCCAGTCCGAAGTAATAACACCGTAGTTCCGGAGTGGGCACAGAGAAGTCTACAGGAGACGAGGGGGATTTAGAGGGTGGGGGCTCCACACACGGAGGATGAAGACTTCCTCTATGGTGCGGTTAGATACATTTACCCCTCCTCGGCGAAAAAAAACAAGATTGAGCTCCCATGTAAAACGGTCGGATGATATCGGAATACCAACGCCATTTCGGAGATTGCGAACTCCATACCGATCCTGGTTAGCTCTTCTACAATGCAGTTGCGAAGGATATACATACCGTATCTATTACCCAGAAGTCGCCGTAGTCTAGTCGGTAGTGTGTTGGCTTATTAGACGCAAAAGCCTGGGTTCGAGCCCCAGGCCTGGCATCAAAGACAAAATACAAAAAGTATTTTTTAGGCGACTTCCCCTAGTAGACTTCTGGCAAAAACTCTGAGAGTAAATAAAAATTGCCATGAAAAAGTTTCTCAAAAATCTGTGGTTCGGAGTCGACTTTAAACTGTAGGTCCCAGCACTCATGTATAAAATTAACACACACAACACAAGTGGTGTGAGAAAGTAGGACGTTGTACAATGGGTCAATTCGACCTCCGGGTATTGTACTTGTCTTAATTGACAAGTACACGTCCTCTAACCTAACCTAACCTATTACCCAGAATCCATGTACGAGTTGCCTTTGAATAATCCGAAAATTCTCTGAGAAGTTCACGGATTGTTAATGCAAAAGGCTTCGATTTCTATTTTTCTTATTTAATTGGGGTAACGTTCTTCGATTTGGTTTTAAACTTTACAAGAACTTCCCTCGTACTTCTAAGTATCGAATACAAGTATAAGTTAAAGGTACACTTGTAACAACTTTGGAGGACGAAAGAAGAAAAAAATTAATTATTAAAAAATCTTATTCCTTACAATAACAACAACCCAGGCAACAACAACAACAGCAACAACTTAAAATGAAAACTAACATGTGTATGTAGGTAGATGGATAATGGTGGGCAGCCCTGAGAGTCTTGCTGAAGCAAGCCGAAGCAACAGGAAATGTAAAATTCTTAAGAAAAAAAAACAAAAAAAGTTAAAGAAACGGAAAAAACTTTCATGAGTTAGTTGTTAAGAGAAGAAGAAGACTAGAAATCCTTAGGAAATGTTGCAACAAATCCGAAATTATTAAAAACAACAACGACAACGACTACACTTGCAATAAGAAAAACAAGAAAAAGAAAGTAGAGAGAGAGAGAGAGAAAAAGAAAACTTTTACTTTCTGCTTGTGTTTCTACTCCTTTAACATGCAACATGCAATGGCAACTTAAAACTGAAGGTGGCAAGTGAGTGCGTAGGATAGAAAAAATGGAACACAAGTTAAAACTTGCAACCTGCAACTTGCAACTTGTGGAATGGAAAGAAGAAGAAGAAAAAGACAGAAAATAAAAGAGAAAGAAAAACGAAATTAAAAGAAATGAAATGAGAAATTATTTCAGAGTGTGTATGAAAATGAAACCTAGCCAAGCCAAGCCAAACCAAACATTTCACAATTAATTATGGACTTGAATAGTTTTTGAATAAGAAATTAAGAAAAACTTCAAAAGTAAAAAACGAAGTAGAAGAAAAAGAAAATAAATGAAGAAAAAACACAGTGAAAGTATATCGTTCAAGAACAACTTGGAAAAGTTCTTAAACGTGGTCAGAAATGAGACGCGTTTATTAACAACTTGAATTATTACTTTTCAAAAGAACACTTAAAGGCGGGCGGCGGCGGCGGCATCTACACAGACGAGAATGAAAGAGGGTGAAGAGGCAGGCAGATAAAGACAGAAGTACCAAGATTGATGAAGGATTATTGGTGAAACAATCAAACACTTTCAGGTTACTTGTGTGTTTGGCACTATAAGGCATTAAAGGCCTCCATAAATCCTCAAGTCTTCGTTAGACTGATGCTGACTTATCATAATTTCAAGAGCGTAAAGCTGTGCCTGGAGTTTAAACTACCAGGCATAATTTTGTGGGCGCTCTAAAATCCCTATTTTCCCTTTTTTAGTGCCAGTATTAATCCAGCTCATATACATATATGAAGTCTAAAAGCCAGGTCCACAATACTATCGAGTCTTCTAAATATTTCGATTTATACGGTGGGGAGTTCTAAAATGAAATAAACCAAATTTATTGTTTTTGTGTTGTTTTGAGAGTCGCCCTAGTCTAGTAGGTATTGTGTTGGCTTATTAGACGTAAAGCCAGGGTCGAGCCACAGGCCAGACATCAAAACAAAATACAAAAAGTATTTCTTCGGCGACTTCCTCTCAGCAGATTTCTGGCAAAAACTCTGCGAGTAAATAAAATTGCCATGAAAAAGTTTCTCAAGAATCTGTCGTTCGGAGTCGACTTTAAAACTGTAGGTGCCGCCACTAATGTATAAAATGAACACACACAACATAAGTGGTGTGAGAAACTAGGTCGTAATCCTGACTGAAGGGTTGTAATGACCAACGCTTGCAAATCATTGAATTTTAGTATCAAAATGCGTGTGCTCTGTTAAGAAAGTTCATAGCGCGCTTCTTCCATTTTATGGTCAGTTTAATCGACCCACTGAAGCGGCTATTCGGGCTATTGTGACTAAATTTCGCACCAAATTTACATTGTTGGACATTAAACCACCAACACGCTTACGTATAGAGTGGGAACTGAAAAAAATATCGCAGCTGTATCGGCCAGTGTTAATGATCATCACCATCAATTATCGATTCGTCGCCGTTCGCAGCAATTGGGCCTTTGTTACTCAACAACGAGGAAAATTTTGCGGAAGGATTTAGGTGTGAAGCCTTTCAAAATACAGCTGGTATAAGAATTGAAGCCGAACGACCTACCGCAATGCAGATTTTTTGGTGAATGGGCTCTTGGAAAGAAAAATTGTGTTCAGCGGCGAAGCTCATTTTTGGCTCAATGGATACGTAAATAAACAGAATTGTCGATTTTGGAGTGAAGATCAGCCAGAAGCATTGCAAAAGCTACCAATGCATCCAAAAAAGTCACAGTTTGGTGCGGTTTATGGGCTGGTGGCATCATTGGACCGTACTTCTTCAAAGATGCTGCGAATCGTAACGTAACTGTGAATGGTGAGCGCTACCGTAAAATGATATCCAACTTTTTGTGCCCATAATGCAAGAGCTTGACTTGTATGACATGTGGTTTCAAGAAGACGGTGCCACATGCCACACAGCACGCGTAACAATGGACTTATTGAGAGGCGAGTTCGGTGAACATTTTATTTCACGTTCGGGACCGGTCAATTGGCCGCCTAGATCGTGCGATTTAACGCCTTTAGACTATTTTTTGTGGGGCTATGTTAAAGCTCATGTCTATACAGACAAGCCCGCTTCAATTGACACATTGGAAGACAACATTGAAGCATTTATTCGTGAGTTACCGGCCGAAATGTTGGAAAGAGTATGCCGAAATTGGACTAAGCGGATGGACCATTTGAGGCGCAGTCTGCGGTCAACATTTGCATGAAATAATCTTCAAACATTAAATTATATGGGCCGTACTATCGATTCAAATAAAGATTTCATGGATTTTTCTGAATTTTATGTGTTCTATTGAAAATTTTTCCTATAGCTCTTAAATATCACCCATTATTATTGTTTTTGTTGTAAAGTACAACGCATCCGTTTAGAAATAAAATATTATTTCATTCATATGTCTTCCGCGGCTGGCCTCACAGTACCTCATTCGATCGGAGCAATTTTCGTGCACTTTATTGAGTGTATGGGGTAGTATCTCGGCAATGGAATCCCGGAATGTTAGCCTTCATATGCTTAATTGTCTCTGGTTTGTTGCCATAACACTATTCTTTAACTGCGACCCACAAAAAATAGTCCAACGGTGTCAAATCGCAGCTTCTTGGCGACCAACTAACATCGGCATTTTAGCTAATTAAACGGCCATCAAACGTTTGACGCAATAAATCGATTGTGGCACCAGATGTGTGGCAAGTTGCAACATCCTGTTGAAACCATCATCGTTCACGTCAATGCCATGAAGAGCGGGTCCAAAGAATCGGTTATCATAGTGCGATAGGTGTTTCCATAGTCCGTAATGATTGAGCCGTCCTCATCTTCAAAGAAAGAAATATGGGCCAATGATGCGTCAGCTCCACAACACGCACCAAACAGTCACTCATTATGGGTGCATTGGCTTCTGTAAGACCACGTGTGGATTTTCTGAGCCCCAAATACGGCAATTTTGCTTATTAACGTACCCACCAAGAGCTTCATCCGAAACGATTTTTTTTTGTAAAATCGAAATCATCGTGCAATTTCTCGTTGGTCCAATAAATCCGAAAGTTGCTCAAGCGTACATCTATTCATTACGTTCAGTGGAGGTAATATACTGAATTTTGTGACGGAATAGAATGCCAATAAATATTGCCAGATACGAAATAAGCGATGGTTCATATTTATACCGATAGATTTCCCATCCGATGAAATCTTCCAGAATCGTGTTCCCCCATAAGATATTATGCGTTGTATCTTTTTTAACACCCCTCATGAGGCAGAACTCCACTGCAAGGAGTACAAAATTCTCTAGAGGTCTATGACACTTCCCTAAAGGTGGAACTAACCTTAAAGGCTTTAAGAACAAGCAATTATGACAAGGAAAATGTGGTGACCACTGAACATTTTCTATAGAATATCCCAACAGTTAAGAACCTGAGGCGAAAAATTGTTAAGTACAAAATTTTATAGCCAGAGGTGATTTGGATAAAGTTCACATCTTTATTGAATTAATGGCTTGACTGAGAAATTTTTACAATCGAAATCAGTTATTATTTCAAAGAATTACGACAAAAATAGGCCTATAACTGGAGCTTGACAGGCTCTATAAAATTACAAAAAAGCTAGTCTTTCTTTTCTAAAATTGTTATAACATTGAAGCGCATTGGAAGGCTTACTTTTCGATTAAAAATTTGTTTACGTTTTCAACCCCCTTTTTTCGTTATACGCCTGCACATATGCAATACAAAAAAAGAAATCTTTTAGAGCCTAGATGTAGACAGTGCCATTAAAATTATGATTTTAATTAACACATGCCGCTGCCTTTATATTTCGCTAAACTCGTTCGACTCCATTAAAAACTTTGCATCTGAAGGAAATTTATTTTCCTTCTTACAGCGTTGTGTATTTATTTTGTTGCCTACCTTTAAGCGCAAGAAAAAGTAAAACAAATACTTGAGAGCTGTTTAAACAATAATTAACGCACTAAAAACACAATCAAATTAACGAATTTATACAATACGGCTCTCTCTACTACACTATACTACAATACACAACATTACGAAGATAGAAATGTAAATAAATAAATACGAGAGAGAATGGTATTAAGTCCAAAGGGTGACGAGAGAGGAGAGCGTAATAAAGGCACAGAGTTAAGGAGACTGACAACGTAAAAGCCTCTAGACAGTTTTTAGGGGTACAAAAAATAAAATAACGAGAAAGAAATGTGTTCGCAAGAAATATGAAGACTGCGGCAAAGTAGAATAACAAAAGGGACAGAAAGAAACAAATTCAGACCGTGATACACATATAAAGGGTCCGCCAAATAACTTTTATTTTTGAAAATGCTTTAAAAAGAAAAACAACAGAATATTTTCTCAAATTTCTTTTTTTATTTGAAAGTACAATCCTTCCGGTTAATAATGGAAAATAATTTCATTCAAATGGCTGCCTCGGCTGACCATGCAGTAGCCTACACCAGAAGATGCCGATTTTGGCAAAAAAAAAATCATCTTTTCAGATGAAGATCATTTTGATCTTGGCGGGTATGTAAACAAGCAAAATTGTCGCATTTGGGGCACAGAAAACCCGCACGCATACATTGAAAAGCCGACGCACCCAAAACGAGTCACTGTTTGGTGCGGATTTTGGTCCAGAGGCATAATTGGGCAATTTTTCGACGAAAATGAGCAAAGAGTGGCCGTTACAGTAAATGGCGATCGTTATCGGGCCATATTGAACGAATTTTTGTTCACAAAAATTGAAGAGGAGGATATTGGCAACATTTGGTTTCAACAGGACGGCGCTACGTGCCACACAGCCAAAGCTTCACTCGATGTTTGCGCCCTGTTTTTGAAGACCGCATTATCAGCCGCAGAGCTGGTGTAGTTTGGCCACCTCGGAGCTGCGATTTAACACCCTTGGACTATTATTTCTGGGGTGCCGTCAAAGATAAGTGTTACGCCGACAAGCCAGAGACAATTGACGCTTTTTTAAAGGACAATATTCGTGAAGCCATTGGTGAAATACAGCTGCACACAATCGATAATGTGCTTAAAAATTGGACCGATCGTGTAGGCTACTGCATGGCCAGCCAAGGCAGCCATCTGAATGAAATTATTCTCCATTATTAACCGGAAGGATTGTACTTTCAAATAAAAAAAAAGAAATTTGAGAAAATATTCAGTAGTTTTTTTTAAAGCATTTTCAAAAAAAAAAAAATTATTTGGCGGACCCTTTACAAACAATTAACAAAAATAGTTACATTCTCTAAACTCTTCTTTTAGTTCCAGTGGCGATATATACAGGCATAAACATCTTTCTTCTTACACATAAAAGCTTTCAGTGATTTAGAAAAAAAAATACCATGCGCCTGAAATCAGGCAGCGAAATAATCCTGTTATGGTATCTGGAACATTACAATATCGATAAAAATGAGAAAGCAGAATAACTTTCTAGTGAGTGGACTGACCTAGTCCACATTCAAAAGACCTTATGTAAGAGATCCAAAAGAAAAAATGCCACAACCTTTTACAAGGTAACGTACCCTATCACTTGCTTGTAAATTAAAAATAGAAGATCCTTATCTAACAATCAAAAAATGAAAATATTCAAGGCACTGATAATACAGAAGTCGCCGTAGTCTAGTAGGTAGTATATTGGCTTATTAGACGTATGGCCACTGTTCAGACCCCACACATCTAACAAAACGAAATACGAAAAATATTTCTTCGGCTACTGCCTCTGAGCAAATTTCTGACAAAAACTCTGGAGGAAATAAAATTGTCATGAAAAGTTTCTCAAAAATCTGTGGTTCAGAGTCGAATTTAAACTGTAGGTCTCGCCACTTATAAATAAAATTAACACACACAACATAAGTGGTTCATAATCCTAACTGAAGAACCTCATCTACTTTAGTAGAGGAAGGGGAGTGTATATCGAGTGGCATCAGATGTGCGGTCGATTGAATAATACTAATTGACCTCCTCTGCAGTTAGGTTAGGTTAGGTTAAGTCATGGGACGTGTACTTGCCAATTAAGACAAGTACAGAACCCGGGAGGTCGAATTCACCCATTGTACAATGTCCTAGTTTCACACACCACGTATGTTGTGTGTGTTAATTTTATACATGAGTGGTGGGACCTACAGTTTAAAGTCGACTCTGAACGACAGATTTTTTGAGAAACTTTTTCATGGCAATTTTATTTACTCTCAGAGTTATTGCCAGAAATCTGCTGAGAGGAAGTCGCCTAGGAAATACATTTGTATTTTGTCTTGATGTCTGGCCTGGGGCTCGAACCCTGGCTTTACGTCTAATAAGCCGAAACACCACCTAATAAACTACGGTGTCCTCTACATTTAACGGTTGAACAAATCATTCAAGATTGCACTGTACATTATATTTTAGAAAATGAGGTTATAATGCTTTTACACTCTAATATCAAGACAAATATTCTCTAGCTATAGATTAAGGCCCTTTAATTGATTCATTAATTTCTATTTGCCTAAAGACCTAAACTAAACTGTTGCCTTAAACAGATAAAATATGCAAAATATACTAATACAAGCATAAAGTGTAAATAATATAAATAAACACCCAAAAGTATACTTCATTCTTGAAATGTTTTCTCTTTATTTGTGAATTATTTATTTATTCTACTCTCTCTCTCTCTATCACTCTATGTCTTCTCATTTTCCCTGTTTGTGCTGCCTAAACTAAGAAAACTTACAAGTTAATTAATTTTTGACATTTAAGCAAAAAGAGATGAGAGAGAGAGAACAGCGTAGAGAGCGGAGAGGAAAAGAGAAAATACTATTCAAATCAAAGCGTTTTCATTAAAAATATGAGATATTAAACTGAAGTGTTAAGTATGCAAAAAAACAAATTAAAAATTTTAAAAGGGAATTAAATAGACACCACTTTAAAGCTGTTGAAAATAATTACAGTCATAGGAAATCTAAGCTTTTTGACTGAGAAAAAAAGTTCTTTTTAAAAACGATAACAGAAAAAAAAACATCGATTGTGGTGAAATCAAATAAAAATTAAAAAAGTTTTCTGAGAAACATTCAAATAAAGTTGGACTCATGTTGTGAACGGCCATCTTATTGAAGCTACGTCTGTCAAATTAGTTGTCATTTATTCAGTTTGTTTTACCACATTGTAATGAGCGAATATAGCATTCAACAACGAGTGAAAATAATAAAACTGTTTTACCAAAACAAGTGCTCCACTCAGTAAACGTATCGCACATCGGCCATTTTGTAATTGCCGTAATCGTTCTAACGATAAGGTGGATAAGTTCGTGTCCACTGGTTCAGCAAAGGATTAACCAACACGCAAGATCTTCAGAAAACATTAACGCTACTTGAGAGAGTATATAAGAGTATACGAGGCAGTCGCAGGTAAAACATTTGCGAACTTTACGTCATAACTTGGGACTGCAACCAGTAGCTGAATTTAAATGCCCGCCCATAATCACCGACATGAATTCCCTAAATTGGCTCTGAAGCAGTTACCACCGATCCTAATTTTCAGAGAAACATTATCTCTAGCGATGAGGCCCTTTTCGGGATGAGTGGGTACGTGAATAAACGGACGTTGTTGCCAATCCACATCAGATTCAAGAGTGTACAATACATCTCGATAAAGTTCCGCGTTGGTATAATCCCAGAGCGTCCAATGCATCCCAAAAAGTTAATGTTTGGCGGCGCACATCAGTCGAAATTTCTTTGAGGACATCAGTGTCAACTGCGGAGCATTATAGGTCCAGGATTACCAACTTTTTTTTTGGTCTGAATTAGATGATCTGGACATCAATAACAGATGGTTGCAAAAGGACGCCGCTAAGTGCCAACTTATACGTTGAAATGATACGAACTGTCTTCTGTATTTGCGTAATTCAACCCCGCTAAACTTTTTTGTTGGACTTTCGTAAATCTAAGTATATGCGAATAAGAAGAATGAAACCGCAGCGGCCGTTAAAGCGAACATAACCCACAGCATCGACCATTTAGTGGAAAGTGTATGCGAATGAGAATGAAACCGCAGCGGCCGTTAAAGCGAACATAGCAACGATCATCTTCAGCCTGAAAAACGCATGCGCTCCTCCTAGGAAAGCCTTTTAAACGAGTCCAATTCCACAAATTAAAAAGAAAATTTTTCGATAATATCACTCTCACACACTTTGTTTCATTTAAATTTAAAGGTGGAAAGCTCTTAATGAAATACCCTATACATATATGTATGCAGTACGATTGACAGGCTAATGATTGGGAATTGAAATCTTCCTCTAAGGCTTTCGCAAATTCCACAGAAATCATTATGCGGCAGACTCAATCCATGAACAGCTATCTGCCAACCGCCATCAAGTTAATGTGAGTTTTGGAAATATGTCAGGTTAGAGGAAGATCTCTTAGGATTACTAAAGACAAAAAGGTGGTCTGCCGCAGCCGATGTGGACGAATTATTCAGATTGCATGCCTATTAGGCAATGGTCTTTAATGATTCCTGTAATTACGGGTTGGTTGAGAGCAATAATTTTCACTTAAACCTCAAAAGAGGCAATGCACCGCACTCTCCCGCAATTACGAATGCTGGGGTTTCATAAGTTAGCATAGCGTTTGAAGAAATCCTGAACTCATATTCAAACTCTTTTAGGCAAGAACTAAAAGCCTCGGCATGCCATATATGGTACTTGCTTTAGACGTAAGGCCACAACAATTGCTTTGCATTTGAATCAACTCTTTGCGGTATACTTAGCTATTTGTTGGCTGGAAAGTCTACAACTACGATTTAGACCCTCCTAACCGTAGCTACATACATACCAGAGATCAGCAATGAATCGCTTTTTCGCTACTCATAAGTACTCATGAAATTTTGGGTATGAGTGAGTCAACAGTATCAAAATCCAACTACTCTGATTCATTCGTACTCACCACAACATTGATTTATAAGTATAGGTTGCAATTAGTATGAGTACAACTGTGACATCAAACTCATAACATTCGAAATAGGTTTGATTCATACGCCTACTCATTCAGGTTCATAAATTTAGAAAAATACTTATATGTACTCATAAATGATTCGAGTGATTCGAATCATTCGAATCATTCGTCAAAGAAAGACAAAGACAGCAAGCAGAGCAAACACACAACCTTCTCATAAGTATTGTAGAGTTCGTACGCGAATCATACTTATTTTGTGATTCGTGTATACGATGATTCATGGAGAGTCGAAATCAATAACATCATGCATATTGTTAAGTATGAGTACCATGAGTATTTCAAACTTGGAATATGAGTAGTATGAGTATGACATTAAAATAAGTATGAATGCGTATAAGTAGCAGAAATTATAAGTATGATGCGAATCTACTCATCGTTTTGAATACTCATTGCTGACCTCTGATACATACAAAATTGGGCATTACAACCCACCCTTCAGCCAGCACTACAACTTAGTTTCTCATACCACTATGTTGTGTGTGTTAATTTTATACATGAGCGGCCGGACCTACAAATTAAAGTCGACTTCGAAAGACAAATTTTTTAAGAAACTTTTCATGGCACCTGTATTTACCCTCCAGAGTTTTTTCCACAAATCTGCTGAGAGGAAGTCGCCGAAAAAATATTTTCCGTATCCCATTTTGTTGGAGATGTCTGACCCGGGGTTTGAACCCTGGCCTAACGTCTAATAATCCTACTAAACTACGGCGACTACAATACATACATACAGTGGTGGCCTTATAATTAGAAACGACTTAGCAACATGTACATATGTTTGCTAATTTGTTTTACAGTTTTCACTGTGTATCTGGGATCAAAGGCTTTGTTTGCAGGACGTCTTAGATACGTTTTTCCATCAGATTGGGACAAATTAAACTTAGATTCGACACTCCAGAGAAAAAAGAAAAAAATCGAAAGAAATAGAAAAATCGTTTCTAATTATAAGGCCACCTTAGATTATTGCATTTAAGGTTAAACTTTTAGGATACTTTGACAAATACACTAAATACATTGATGGCAGAAAGAGAGAAAGATGACTTCACTAAGAACATGTTGAAGAACATAGCCATTAAGTCTTGTAGTGTTGACTTAGTGGGCCTACGTACAGTGTTATGCATCAATTAAAAATTAAGTACGAAACCTAGCTATTCTTGGCTATTAATTTAAGTACTTTTTACTGCTAATGAATAGTTTAATTGCCAAAAAAAAAAAGGATTTGTTTGCATTTCATGGAAATTTCCTTCTCCATTTTCTTTCATATCATGTTGCACCCTCAAGTGGAATTGGTAATTTAAGACTATAAATGCTGCTACAATTTCCTTTTGAATAATAGAATACAGAAATTGATATGATATGCTGCTGCTCCTACTCTGTCTGCTCTTATTCCTACCCCAGTAGCTGCAGTTGCTAGTATTTTCGTTTGTTGCTGTCATGATATATGATCTCACAAGATAACAAATTTAATCTATTTATTACCAAACCAGAAGACAACAAACAAACTCATGACAACAAACAACAAAAATCAAAGAAATTTTCTAAAGAAATTGTATGAAAAAAAAAATGAAAAAAGAAAACGAATTCAATTTTAGCATGAAAACAGAAAGCAGAACAGAAAAAAACAAAAATTTTCACAAAAATAAAAAAAAAAAAATCCAAGCCACCCACTTATTGTGTCAACAGAAGTTGAAGGCAACAAATATATGTGACTTTTAACTTAAACAACAAGAACAACAACAACAAGAGTAACAATAACAGTAGCAGTCAGCAATGGCAACAAAAAATTTTTTTATGGCACAATAAAACTGAGAGGGAAAAAGGAATTTAAACAACAAAACATATAAAAATGTTGAGATTGTTGCCTTTCTCTCTTTTACTATCTCTGTCTCCTATTTTGCTCTGAAACTCTATAATTTGTTGCATATATAAACAAACTAAAAACAACAACAAATTATTGTTGCAACACAAAAAAAAAGAAAAGGAATAAAAAGTTACACAAAACAAATATAAAATCATAAAATACTTTAAGAGCTCAAAAAACAAAATCTACAAAAAAATATGTATACATGTTGCGTGTATGTATGTATGTATGTGTGGGCCATATAGTAAAGGGTGTTTTTTTATAGAGGTATAGAACTTTAAGTTGGCATTACTTTTCAAGATGGCGACCGATTTAACAGCTGTCAAGTGATTTATTCTCAGTTTGGTTTGGCAATTCATCATGAATAGACTCACGCCTGAACAACGCTTGCAAATAGTGCAATTTTATTTCGAAAATAATGGTTCTGTGCGGAAAACGTATCGCGCACTACGTCCATTTTATCGTCGACAAAATCGTCCATCAGAGTAGTTAATTCGAGTAACCATGGAACGTTTTCGCACCACGTTTACTCTTATTGATAACTCGCATCCCCAGAGACGCTGTACGGTGCGTACAGAAGAAGCTATTGCTGCTGTAGAGCGTAGCATTGAGGAAGACCCGAATGAGTCCATCCGCCATCGAGCATAGGAATTGGATCTGTGTCCATCCACTTTATGGAAGATTTTGCGGAAGGATATTGGTTTGCGTGCTTACAAAATCCAACTCGTGCAAGATTTGAAGCCAAACGATCATCAAGTAAGGCGTAGATTCGTCGAATGGGCCCAAAACGAGATTACCGTTGTTCCCGATTTTCATACATAAGCGAATTTTGTTTAGCGATGAAGCGCACTTCTGGTTGAATGGCTACGTCAACAAACAAAACTGCCGCATTTGGAGTGAAGGTAATCCTCAAGTGTATGTGGAAACACCGTTACATCCAGAAAAACTGACTATTTGGTGCGCTTTATGGGCTGGTGGAATCATTGGTCCGTACTTTTTCAAAAACGATGGTGGACAGAACGTTACAGTCAATGGTGATCGGTATAGAACCATGATTACTAACTTTTTCATTCCTGAATTGAATAACCATGATGTCCAGGAGATGTGGTTTCAACAAGACGGCGCAACATGTCACACAGCTCGTGCCACAATAGATTTATTGAAAGACACGTTTGGTGACCGCCTAATTTCACGTTTTGGACCTGTGAATTGGCCTCCAAGATCTTGTGATTTAACACCGCTAGACTACTTTCTGTGGGGCTATGTAAAGTCATTGGTGTATACGGTAAAGCCACAAACGCTTGACCATTTGGAAGACAACATTCGCCGTATTATTGCCGATATACGGCCACAAATGTTGGAAAAAGTCATCGAAAATTGGACGTCCAAATTGGACTACATCCGCGGCAGCCGTGGCGGTCATATGCCAGAAATCATATTTAAAATGTAATGCCACAAGATTATCTTTCGGATAAATAAAATTCATGTCAATCGAATAATCCATCGTTGTTTTATTGCAACTTAAAGTTCTATACCTCTATAAAAAACACCCTTTAGTTGAAACCATAAACTTTACATACTGACTGGCAACAGCAGTAACAACAACCACTTGTATTGTATAAAAAGTATGTGGCACATAAAAAACTTATTTATATTTCAATAGGAGGAGGGACTAATAAGAATAAAAATAAAAATTAAACTATAAAGTTGCCATCAAAAAAAGAAATTTTGTAATAGTTTACATGTCCCACGCACACAAACACAACAGACACGCTCTGACACACACACAGATTCAGCATGACTCTCTTCTTCTATTTCAAACATACACGCAAGTAATGTCAAATGTCTGTATAAAAATATAAAAACAAAAAACAACAAAAATAAAAAACTTTT
Source organism: Sarcophaga subvicina (assembly GCA_936449025.2). NCBI lineage: Eukaryota > Metazoa > Arthropoda > Insecta > Diptera > Sarcophagidae > Sarcophaga > Sarcophaga subvicina. Next base: position 32,617,537 of record OW388084.2, read on the forward strand.
TAAAGAGAAAGATAATAAACTGTCAAGTTGTTGAACTCAAGAAAGAAAAAGAAGAGAATAAACTGCCTGGCACAGTCGTACCTTTTCTCTAACGGCCTTAACAACGAATGTTCCAACAAGGCCTAAAAGTATGTTACACAAAATGTTTACTCTTCTCTTCTCTTCATATTAATTTCAATTAAAATCCACAACTAGCGCTCTCTACGAAAAAGCATAGAAAGTAGAGAAGAAACTTTTCATGGCAATTTTGTTATTACTCTCAGATTTTTTGCCAGAAATCTGCTGAGAGGAAGGCGCCGAAGAAATATTCTTTTTCATATTTCATTTTGTTGGAAATGTCTGACCTGGGATTGGAACCTTGGGTTCACGTCTAATAAGCCAACACACTGCCTACAAGACTTCGGCGACCACAGAAAACTGCGTATTCTCTTAAAGAAGGAACAATATTAAAGTATACAGCTGGGCCTAGCACTAATACTCGGACAAGAGCGGGGGTTTCTGGTCCCAGAATGAAATACTGAGATCATATGGAGAAACTTACGTAATATATATTTGTATATACAGCTATGGACATTAAATTAGTACAAAATCCATTTATAGTTATGTTTTTTTTTTTTTTCTTATTTGTATCCTAATTAGATCAATTCTTTTCGTCTGCACTGTTGCAGCTGTTGTTTAACAAAAAATTTTGCGGTTATCATTCACATTTTTTGTTTTGATTACTGATTTTCTATCAGTCGCGAAATTCGAGCTGGACAGTAAATTAGCACAGTGTTTTAGGTTTTAGCACAAGCAAAAATCTTTAAGGTAAAAGATTTGTTCCACATTTTTTTTCTTACGGTAAATCCAAAAGGATTTTGTGACATTTAAATTAATTTTTCTGAAAAATGGGACGTGGAAAATATTGCTCACCAGAGGAGAAGCGCATTATCGTAAAGTTGTGAAAGGATGGGAAAAAGATGGCTGAAATTGTCCAAATTTTGAATCGCTCGTGAAAAATGATTTACAACGTAATCATTTCCTTCAAAATAAATAAAGATAATACCACAGGCAACAAAAAACAGAAGCCACGTGTCAAGAAAACAGCCGAAGTCGTGGACCGTGCTATTGTCAGAAAGTCAAAGAAAGACCCTTTCATGCCGTCACGCGATATTTCGAACGAAATTAACTCCCAATTTGGGTTAAATTTATCGTGCAGGCTCATACGCAGACGTCTTAATGACGCAAACCTGTTTGGACGCTATAGCCGAAAGAAGTCACTTCTATCAAAAAAAAAAAATATAGTCAAGCGTTTAACTTTTGCTCGCACCTACAAGGATAAAGACCTCTCATTTTGGAAAAAAAAATACTTTGGACAGATGAAACAAAGATAAATCGTTTGGGACCGGATGGTCTTTGTTCATCGGCCAAAATGTCAGGCATTTAATCCACGTTACACTCAAGACTTAAAATACTATAAAAAATATGATTGTTTTCATGACAAGATTTTGTGCTAATTTAATGTCCATAGTTGTATGTATATATAAATACGTGCTAAACTCAACTTAGGCAGGGGGTCTGGAGAAGCTGAATCGACTGCGAAGGCTAACAAAGATTATCCAAGTCATCTCGGTAATGACCAAGCAGACGAGACATTATAGGTATACCTTATAAAAAACGAGGGAAGTAGAATAGATCGTATGATCGTAGTGCTAATGCACTTCTTCACCAGAATAATAATAAGGTACGAGGAACGAGAAAAAGTTAATATTAGGGATTTCCACAACTGGTTAAAAATATATTCGCTGGTAATCTTCGTAGAAGACGAAACTAGTCGACAATGAGAAAATTTATTACAAATATTAAATCCCTGTATCAAAATTTCAAGTACTTTGGAACCAGCAGAGACTGTGTAAAACTGAGTTTTAGCAAATTCAATCGAAGATTCTAACTCACAAAACCTTCTTACATCAATGGGCACTGATATAGCCCGGATCTATCGAAAGAAATCTCTCATGAAAGCGGTGAAGCACTGCGACTACATCCAAGTGTAAATGACTTCTGTGGATGCGGGTTTATAAAAATCTCAAAAGGCATGTGCGATTGCATTATAGCACATACACTACACAGTCTAAATGTCGTTTAAAACTTTTTAGACTCGTACAGCCATCAGCTTATTGCTAAAGGCACCTTCATAACCGACATTAGCTTTAAAATTCTTCCACATTTTAGTCCCTCATAAGAATTATGATTTCTAAAGACTGTAATAGCCGATAAGGATTGTATCGGCATTAGCATCGGTAACAGGTGTCTTCATATTCGAAATACTGTCGATGGACTTTCAGTTGGAAGAAAGAAATATTTGTGGATAGGGACGCAGCAGACCAGCCAATTCACTATAATAAGACATTGAAGTATTAAAACTATCGGGATATGTGTTATTGCTATTACTGCAAGTCTATCTTAAGCTATGCTGTTTAAAGCGACATACAATTTTTCCAGTTGTGTTTTCAATTGTAATCAAAAACCCAGAAATAAACCCAAATTTCTTACCACGCACTCCTTATATTACAAGAAAGTTGAAAATGTTGACAAACATTTTTTTAATAAAATTTTTGTCGAATATTGTTGTTGAAATACAAAATTGAAATTCAAATTGATTTTGTTTTTGTTTTTGTTTCGTTCTTTTTATGTTTCTGTATCTTAAAATACTCTATAAACAGGACTTTTTAGTTTAACCTTAAAAACAACAACAACGACAACAGCAACAGTAACAACAAAACAGTGTTACTAAAAACACTCCACTCTCGTAAACAACAGGAACAATACAGCAATACACGATACGATAATAAAACACAAGCAAAAAAAAAAAGAATAAAAATGAACAACTAAAAGCATTACGAAATATAAGAAGAGAATATAAAATGAAAAAAAAAACAAAAATTGCAGAGAAGGGAAAAGGAAGAGAAGTGATGAGAATAGAAAATGTCAGAAATTGAGTGCAAAAATTTCCAAACAACAAAAATGGGAGGGGGAGACAAAAAAGAGCAACATTTTCGTAAAGATTTGCATATTTTTAGGTGCTGCTGCATTATTGTGTGCTTTTATATTGGATGTAAACACACACAACACATAAATGTACACACACATACATACACACAAGAGACGTGTTGTACAATTTACATGCAGCAATAAAATATTGAAAGAACGAAAGAACGGAGATGGGGATAACGGCTTTGAATAAAAGAAAGGAGTCAGGAGACTAAGTGAAAGAGAGGAAGGAGAAAGAAAGAGAGAGATAGAGAGAGGGAGCAAGAGATAACACTTGATAGCACAGTATAATAGACCAACATTTGTGTATCGTTATGGAAACATGACAACAGATGTTGAGATTTCTTTCTATGCCCCTATCAAAATAAATCAAAATACGAAATGAGACGACATGAGAAAAAAGTAAACGAAATTGAATTTCGTAAACATTAAAAGCATTCAATAAATAAAACAGTGTTCACTCACATTAGGCAATTTTATAGGCAATTTCTGGAGCAAGTGCCTACTGAAAATGCAATGCAAAATTGCTTTGTGTAATCGCTTTATGCAATTTCCAAACCGCAAAGTGTTGCTCTAAAGATTTTATTACGAGAACAGCTGTGTCTTATCAGCTACTTGCACTGTACTTTCTACCCGACTAGAATCCCTTTTTCCAAAGGTTCGATGCTTGCCATGTCTCTCGGAAACCAGAGCAGCATTTTTAAATCTTCTTTTTTGATACGGCGAAATCAACATTTCTCTGCTGATATTTCTTTACTCCGTCAATCAAATCATCGCTGGTTTGAAAACTGTAATGAAGTATTCTGTAGTTCGAACTGGATTTCCTGGAAGTCACCACTACAACATTATAACGTATATCGTTGAAAAAGTTTTACAATTGTAAACTAAGTACACTTGCTATTAGAAACACCAAAAATGTTTATAAACATTTGTTGCCAGAAACAAACTTTTAGTATCCAAACATTGAAAATGCGTGGCAGTGGCCATGCTCCCATCTAAACGTAAATTTCAGCATGATAATATAGGAGTTGTGAATAGTAGACACTGGGGCTACCGGCGAATGGTAATAGGTACACTAACACCAGAGGTCAAAACCCCCCTTGAAACGTAACATTATTGAACGACAGTAGAATGAGCACATTTCGAAGAGCTGATCTAATTCAATGAAAGATTTATTATTTGAAGTCGCCATAGTCTAGTAGGTAGTGTTTTAGCTTATTAGCCATGAGGCCACGGTTCAAGCCAAAAATATGAAAAAGTATTTCCGCGGCGATTTCCCCTTAGCAGATTTCTGGCAAAAATTCTGAGAGTAAAAATAAACCTGCCATGAAAAAGTTTCTCAAAAATCAGTCGTTCGGAGTCGACTTTAAACTGTAGATCCCACCACTCAAGTTTAAAGTTAACACACACACAAAATAAGTGGTGTGAGAAGCTAGGTCGTAGTCCTGATCCTGGTCTTATTATGACCAATTATATATGTATGTACGTATGTAAGCGAAAATCTTGTTGCACGAACTGCATGGAAACTTATCAAGGACATCACGAATACTGCCCATCAAGCGATCACAGTGAAGCTTACTAGGAACAATACAAGGGGAGACGGAATTCCAAAGTTTACGGGATCTAACTGAAAACACAATTGTTTTGACTTAGAAGATTTTAATTAATGTTTAAGCATGGTCGGGGAAATGGTGCGAGACGCGTATGAGATGATCAACACAGAATGTGATGTTGCTATGCCTAGGAGATCTACGTACATAAATGTACAGAGTATGGGCCCCGTGTGCAACTGTTGGAATAATGAAATTCGGGATCTACGATCAATGTCTTATATTTTGTATGTTTTGATGCGTGAAGAAGGGCCCAAGGTACGAGAGGGAAATTGATAAGGAGAGCTGGATAGGCCAGATAAGAGAATCAATGTGATTAAGAAGTGATAAAAAAAGAGCAAGAAACTGATCAACAGACATGCCAAGCAGCTGATATGAATACTTTTGGAACGGTGTACAGAGACTTCCAAAACTGTTCACAAAAACTTAATTTTATGAATTTTTGTTCATTATAAATTTCTTATGAATGATTAGTTTTTGAGTTGCATATTTTTATATTAGCTAGGGACCTAAAAATTATATTTACCAGCTCTGATAAATACAACACTTATATGGTACCGTTATTTATGTTTTTTTTTTTTTTGATTAATTTTTTGTGAACACTTTTGCAACTCATTAATATTAGCCTGTTTTGCCGGCAATATATCATTTTAAGTGAATAAATAAAATTTTTAATTGGCAAATCAGTACGCGAAATTACTGAAAAATAATTTGTGTGAAGATAGATTTTAAAATCTATCTCTCATGTTAGCTAACAGAACTCTGTTATGTTATTAACAGAACTAACAGAGCTCTGTTATGTTATTAACAGGAACTCTGTTAAACAATTAATTTAAGACTGGGAAAGAAAAACTGGAAAAATTAATTAAATTCAAGGGTAAAAAAATAAAAAAAATAAAAAATTGATAAAAATAAGTCCTATAGTTAATCACTGTTACAAAATATTGCATAATAAGAACTACAATAAATAGATAATCACACATTTCGGAAAGCTATTGTAATCCGAGAAATAAATCAATATTGTGAGAATACAGGACAACATGGGCGGACAGTGAAAATTGTTTTTAAAGCATTGTACGTCCCTTTAACTAAATCAATCGCCAGAATCATTAACAGCGGGCGATTTCATAGTAGATTTTGAAATTTTCTAAGATTTCAGATTTTAAAATCCACTCTATGTCCTTTTGTGGGAAAACAGGACAACATGGGCGGACAGTGAAAGTTGTTTTTAAAGCATTGTACGTCCCTTTAACTAAATCAATCGCCAGAATCCTTAACAGCGGGCGATTTCATACTAGATTTTGAAATTTTCTGAGATTTCAGATTTTAAAATCCACTGTAAGTCCTTTTGTGGGAAAACAGGACAACATGGGCGGACAGTGAAAGTTGTTTTTAAAGCATTGTACGTCCCTTTAACTAAATCAATCGCCAGAATCATTAACAGCGGGCGATTTCATACTAGATTTTGAAATTTTCTGAGATTTCAGATTTTAAAATCCACTGTAAGTCCTTTTGTGGGAAAACAGGACAACATGGGCGGACAGTGAAAGTTGTTTTTAAAGCATTGTACGTCCCTTTAACTAAATCAATCGCCAGAATCATTAACAGCGGGCGATTTCATACTAGATTTTGAAATTTTCTGAGATTTCAGATTTTAAAATCCACTCTATGTCCTTTTGTGGGAAAACAGGACAACATGGGCGGACAGTGAAAGTTGTTTTTAAAGCATTGTACGTCCCTTTAACTAAATCAATCGCCAGAATCATTAACAGCGGGCGATTTCATACTAGATTTTGAAATTTTCTGAGATTTCAGATTTTAAAATCCACTCTATGTCCTTTTGCGGGAAAACAGGACAACATGGGCGGACAGTAAAAGTTGTTTTTAAAGCATTGTACGTCCCTTTAACTAAATCAATCGCCAGAATCATTAACAGCGGTCGATTTCATACTAGATTTTGAAATTTTCTGAGATTTCAGATTTTAAAATCCACTCTATGTCCTTTTGTGGGAAAACAGGACAACATGGGCGGACAGTGAAAATTGTTTTTAAAGCATTGTACGTCCCTTTAACTAAATCAATCGCCAGAATCATTAACAGCGGGCGTTTTCATAGTAGATTTTGAAATTTTCTAAGATTTCAGATTTTAAAATCCACTCTATGTCCTTTTGCGGGAAAACAGGACAACATGGGCGGACAGTGAAAGTTGTTTTTAAAGCATTGTACGTCCCTTTAACTAAATCAATCGCCAGAATCCTTAACAGCGGGCGATTTCATACTAGATTTTGAAATTTTCGGAGATTTCAGATTTTAAAATCCACTCTATGTCCTTTTGTGGGAAAACAGGACAACATGGGCGGACAGTGAAAGTTGTTTTTAAAGCATTGTACGTCCCTTTAACTAAATCAATCGCCAGAATCCTTAACAGCGGGCGATTTCATACTAGATTTTGAAATTTTCTGAGATTTCAGATTTTAAAATCCACTGTAAGTCCTTTTGTGGGAAAACAGGACAACATGGGCGGACAGTGAAAGTTGTTTTTAAAGCATTGTACGTCCCTTTAACTAAATCAATCGCCAGAATCATTAACAGCGGGCGATTTCATACTAGATTTTGAAATTTTCTGAGATTTCAGATTTTAAAATCCACTGTAAGTCCTTTTGTGGGAAAACAGGACAACATGGGCGGACAGTGAAAGTTGTTTTTAAAGCATTGTACGTCCCTTTAACTAAATCAATCGCCAGAATCATTAACAGCGGGCGTTTTCATAGTAGATTTTGAAATTTTCTAAGATTTCAGATTTTAAAATCCACTCTATGTCCTTTTGCGGGAAAACAGGACAACATGGGCGGACAGTGAAAGTTGTTTTTAAAGCATTGTACGTCCCTTTAACTAAATCAATCGCCAGAATCCTTAACAGCGGGCGATTTCATACTAGATTTTGAAATTTTCGGAGATTTCAGATTTTAAAATCCACTCTATGTCCTTTTGTGGGAAAACAGGACAACATGGGCGGACAGTGAAAGTTGTTTTTAAAGCATTGTACGTCCCTTTAACTAAATCAATCGCCAGAATCCTTAACAGCGGGCGATTTCATACTAGATTTTGAAATTTTCTGAGATTTCAGATTTTAAAATCCACTGTAAGTCCTTTTGTGGGAAAACAGGACAACATGGGCGGACAGTGAAAGTTGTTTTTAAAGCATTGTACGTCCCTTTAACTAAATCAATCGCCAGAATCATTAACAGCGGGCGATTTCATACTAGATTTTGAAATTTTCTGAGATTTCAGATTTTAAAATCCACTGTAAGTCCTTTTGTGGGAAAACAGGACAACATGGGCGGACAGTGAAAGTTGTTTTTAAAGCATTGTACGTCCCTTTAACTAAATCAATCGCCAGAATCATTAACAGCGGGCGATTTCATACTAGATTTTGAAATTTTCTGAGATTTCAGATTTTAAAATCCACTCTATGTCCTTTTGTGGGAAAACAGGACAACATGGGCGGACAGTGAAAGTTGTTTTTAAAGCATTGTACGTCCCTTTAACTAAATCAATCGCCAGAATCATTAACAGCGGGCGTTTTCATAGTAGATTTTGAAATTTTCTGAGATTTCAGATTTTAAAATCCACTCTATGTCCTTTTGCGGGAAAACAGGACAACATGGGCGGACAGTGAAAATTGTTTTTAAAGCATTGTACGTCCCTTTAACTAAATCAATCGCCAGAATCATTAACAGCGGGCGTTTTCATAGTAGATTTTGAAATTTTCTGAGATTTCAGATTTTAAAATCCACTCTATGTCCTTTTGCGGGAAAACAGGACAACATGGGCGGACAGTGAAAATTGTTTTTAAAGCATTGTACGTCCCTTTAACTAAATCAATCGCCAGAATCATTAACAGCGGGCGATTTCATACTAGATTTTGAAATTTTCGGAGATTTCAGATTTTAAAATCCACTGTAAGTCCTTTTGCGGGAAAACAGGACAACATGGGCGGACAGTGAAAGTTGTTTTTAAAGCATTGTACGTCCCTTTAACTAAATCAATCGCCAGAATCCTTAACAGCGGGCGATTTCATACTAGATTTTGAAATTTTCGGAGATTTCAGATTTTAAAATCCACTCTATGTCCTTTTGTGGGAAAACAGGACAACATGGGCGGACAGTGAAAGTTGTTTTTAAAGCATTGTACGTCCCTTTAACTAAATCAATCGCCAGAATCCTTAACAGCGGGCGATTTCATACTAGATTTTGAAATTTTCTGAGATTTCAGATTTTAAAATCCACTGTAAGTCCTTTTGTGGGAAAACAGGACAACATGGGCGGACAGTGAAAGTTGTTTTTAAAGCATTGTACGTCCCTTTAACTAAATCAATCGCCAGAATCATTAACAGCGGGCGATTTCATACTAGATTTTGAAATTTTCTGAGATTTCAGATTTTAAAATCCACTGTAAGTCCTTTTGTGGGAAAACAGGACAACATGGGCGGACAGTGAAAGTTGTTTTTAAAGCATTGTACGTCCCTTTAACTAAATCAATCGCCAGAATCATTAACAGCGGGCGATTTCATACTAGATTTTGAAATTTTCTGAGATTTCAGATTTTAAAATCCACTCTATGTCCTTTTGTGGGAAAACAGGACAACATGGGCGGACAGTGAAAGTTGTTTTTAAAGCATTGTACGTCCCTTTAACTAAATCAATCGCCAGAATCATTAACAGCGGGCGTTTTCATAGTAGATTTTGAAATTTTCTGAGATTTCAGATTTTAAAATCCACTCTATGTCCTTTTGCGGGAAAACAGGACAACATGGGCGGACAGTGAAAATTGTTTTTAAAGCATTGTACGTCCCTTTAACTAAATCAATCGCCAGAATCATTAACAGCGGGCGTTTTCATAGTAGATTTTGAAATTTTCTGAGATTTCAGATTTTAAAATCCACTCTATGTCCTTTTGCGGGAAAACAGGACAACATGGGCGGACAGTGAAAATTGTTTTTAAAGCATTGTACGTCCCTTTAACTAAATCAATCGCCAGAATCATTAACAGCGGGCGATTTCATACTAGATTTTGAAATTTTCGGAGATTTCAGATTTTAAAATCCACTGTAAGTCCTTTTGTGGGAAAACAGGACAACATGGGCGGACAGTGAAAGTTGTTTTTAAAGCATTGTACGTCCCTTTAACTAAATCAATCGCCAGAATCATTAACAGCGGGCGATTTCATACTAGATTTTGAAATTTTCTGAGATTTCAGATTTTAAAATCCACTGTAAGTCCTTTTGTGGGAAAACAGGACAACATGGGCGGACAGTGAAAGTTGTTTTTAAAGCATTTTACGTCCCTTTAACTAAATCAATCGCCAGAATCATTAACAGCGGGCGATTTCATACTAGATTTTGAAATTTTCTGAGATTTCAGATTTTAAAATCCACTCTATGTCCTTTTGTGGGAAAACAGGACAACATGGGCGGACAGTGAAAGTTGTTTTTAAAGCATTGTACGTCCCTTTAACTAAATCAATCGCCAGAATCATTAACAGCGGGCGTTTTCATAGTAGATTTTGAAATTTTCTGAGATTTCAGATTTTAAAATCCACTGTAAGTCCTTTTGTGGGAAAACAGGACAACATGGGCGGACAGTGAAAGTTGTTTTTAAAGCATTGTACGTCCCTTTAACTAAATCAATCGCCAGAATCATTAACAGCGGGCGATTTCATACTAGATTTTGAAATTTTCTGAGATTTCAGATTTTAAAATCCACTGTAAGTCCTTCTGTGGGAAAACAGGACAACATGGGCGGACAGTGAAAGTTGTTTTTAAAGCATTGTACGTCCCTTTAACTAAATCTATCGCCAGAATCATTAACAGCGGGCGTTTTCATAGTAGATTTTGAAATTTTCTGAGATTTCAGATTTTAAAATCCACTCTATGTCCTTTTGTGGGAAAACAGGACAACATGGGCGGACAGTGAAAGTTGTTTTTAAAGCATTGTACGTCCCTTTAACTAAATCAATCGCCAGAATCATTAACAGCGGGCGATTTCATACTAGATTTTGAAATTTTCTGAGATTTCAGATTTTAAAATCCACTGTAAGTCCTTTTGTGGGAAAACAGGACAACATGGGCGGACAGTGAAAGTTGTTTTTAAAGCATTGTACGTCCCTTTAACTAAATCAATCGCCAGAATCATTAACAGCGGGCGATTTCATACTAGATTTTGAAATTTTCTGAGATTTCAGATTTTAAAATCCACTCTATGTCCTTTTGCGGGAAAACAGGACAACATGGGCGGACAGTGAAAGTTGTTTTTAAAGCATTGTACGTCCCTTTAACTAAATCAATCGCCAGAATCCTTAACAGCGGGCGATTTCATACTAGATTTTGAAATTTTCGGAGATTTCAGATTTTAAAATCCACTGTAAGTCCTTTTGTGGGAAAACAGGACAACATGGGCGGACAGTGAAAATTGTTTTTAAAGCATTGTACGTCCCTTTAACTAAATCAATCGCCAGAATCATTAACAGCGGGCGTTTTCATAATAGATTTTGAAATTTTCTAAGATTTCAGATTTTAAAATCCACTCTATGTCCTTTTGCGGGAAAACAGGACAACATGGGCGGACAGTGAAAGTTGTTTTTAAAGCATTGTACGTCCCTTTAACTAAATCAATCGCCAGAATCCTTAACAGCGGGCGATTTCATACTAGATTTTGAAATTTTCGGAGATTTCAGATTTTAAAATCCACTCTATGTCCTTTTGTGGGAAAACAGGACAACATGGGCGGACAGTGAAAGTTGTTTTTAAAGCATTGTACGTCCCTTTAACTAAATCAATCGCCAGAATCATTGACAGCGGGCGATTTCATACTAGATTTTGAAATTTTCTGAGATTTCAGATTTTAAAATCCACTGTAAGTCCTTTTGTGGGAAAACAGGACAACATGGGCGGACAGTGAAAGTTGTTTTTAAAGCATTGTACGTCCCTTTAACTAAATCTATCGCCAGAATCATTAACAGCGGGCGATTTCATACTAGATTTTGAAATTTTCTGAGATTTCAGATTTTAAAATCCACTCTATGTCCTTTTGTGGGAAAACAGGACAACATGGGCGGACAGTGAAAGTTGTTTTTAAAGCATTGTACGTCCCTTTAACTAAATCAATCGCCAGAATCATTAACAGCGGGCGATTTCATACTAGATTTTGAAATTTTCTGAGATTTCAGATTTTAAAATCCACTGTAAGTCCTTTTGTGGGAAAACAGGACAACATGGGCGGACAGTGAAAGTTGTTTTTAAAGCATTGTACGTCCCTTTAACTAAATCAATCGCCAGAATCATTAACAGCGGGCGATTTCATACTAGATTTTGATATTTTCTGAGATTTCAGATTTTAAAATCCACTGTAAGTCCGTTTGTGGGAAAACAGGACAACATGGGCGGACAGTGAAAGTTGTTTTTAAAGCATTGTACGTCCCTTTAACTAAATCAATCGCCAGAATCATTAACAGCGGGCGATTTCATACTAGATTTAGAAATTTTCTGAGATTTCACATTTTAAAATCCACTGTAAGTCCTTTTGTGGGAAAACAGGACAACATGGGCGGACAGTGAAAGTTGTTTTTGAAGCATTGTACGTCCCTTTAACTAAATCAATCGCCAGAATCATTAACAGCGGGCGATTTCATACTAGATTTTGAAATTTTCGGAGATTTCAGATTTTAAAATCCACTCTATGTCCTTTTGTGGGAAAACAGGACAACATGGGCGGACAGTGAAAGTTGTTTTTAAAGCATTGTACGTCCCTTTAACTAAATCAATCGCCAGAATCATTAACAGCGGGCGATTTCATACTAGATTTTGAAATTTTCTGAGATTTCAGATTTTAAAATCCACTGTAAGTCCTTTTGTGGGAAAACAGGACAACATGGGCGGACAGTGAAAGTTGTTTTTAAAGCATTGTACGTCCCTTTAACTAAATCAATCGCCAGAATCATTAACAGCGGGCGATTTCATACTAGATTTTGAAATTTTCTGAGATTTCAGATTTTAAAATCCACTGTAAGTCCTTTTGTGGGAAAACAGGACAACATGGGCGGACAGTGAAAGTTGTTTTTAAAGCATTGTACGTCCCTTTAACTAAATCAATCGCCAGAATCATTAACAGCGGGCGATTTCATACTAGATTTTGAAATTTTCGGAGATTTCAGATTTTAAAACCCACTCTATGTCCTTTTGTGGGAAAACAGGACAACATGGGCGGACAGTGAAAGTTGTTTTTAAAGCATTGTACGTCCCTTTAACTAAATCAATCGCCAGAATCATTAACAGCGGGCGATTTCATACTAGATTTTGAAATTTTCTGAGATTTCAGATTTTAAAATCCACTCTATGTTCTTTTGTGGGAAAACAGGACAACATGGGCGGACAGTGAAAGTTATTTTTAAAGCATTGTACGTCCCTTTAACTAAATCAATCGCCAGAATCATTAACAGCGGGCGATTTCATACTAGATTTTGAAATTTTCTGAGATTTCAGATTTTAAAATCCACTCTATGTCCTTTTGTGGGAAAACAGGACAACATGGGCGGACAGTGAAAGTTGTTTTTAAAGCATTGTACGTCCCTTTAACTAAATCAATCGCCAGAATCATTAACAGCGGGCGTTTTCATAGTAGATTTTGAAATTTTCTGAGATTTCAGATTTTAAAATCCACTTTAAGTCCTTTTGTGGGAAAACAGGACAACATGGGCGGACAGTGAAAGTTGTTTTTAAAGCATTGTACGTCCCTTTAACTAAATCAATCGCCAGAATCATTAACAGCGGGCGATTTCATACTAGATTTTGAAATTTTCTGAGATTTCAGATTTTAAAATCCACTGTAAGTCCTTTTGTGGGAAAACAGGACAACATGGGCGGACAGTGAAAGTTATTTTTAAAGCACTGTACGTCCCTTTAACTAAATCAATCGCCAGAATCATTAACAGCGGGCGTTTTCATAGTAGATTTTGAAATTTTCTGAGATTTCAGATTTTAAAATCCACTCTATGTCCTTTTGTGGGAAAACAGGACAACATGGGCGGACAGTGAAAGTTGTTTTTAAAGCATTGTACGTCCCTTTAACTAAATCAATCGCCAGAATCATTAACAGCGGGCGATTTCATACTAGATTTTGAAATTTTCTGAGATTTCAGATTTTAAAATCCACTCTATGTCCTTTTGTGGGAAAACAGGACAACATGGGCGGACAGTGAAAGTTATTTTTAAAGCATTGTACGTCCCTTTAACTAAATCAATCGCCAGAATCATTAACAGCGGGCGATTTCATACTAGATTTTGAAATTTTCTGAGATTTCAGATTTTAAAATCCACTGTAAGTCCTTTTGTGGGAAAACAGGACAACATGGGCGGACAGTGAAAGTTGTTTTTAAAGCATTGTACGTCCCTTTAACTAAATCAATCGCCAGAATCATTAACAGCGGGCGATTTCATACTAGATTTTGAAATTTTCTGAGATTTCAGATTTTAAAATCCACTGTAAGTCCTTTTGTGGGAAAACAGGACAACATGGGCGGACAGTGAAAGTTGTTTTTAAAGCATTGTACGTCCCTTTAACTAAATCAATCGCCAGAATCATTAACAGCGGGCGATTTCATACTAGATTTTGAAATTTTCTGAGATTTCAGATTTTAAAATCCACTCTATGTCCTTTTGTGGGAAAACAGGACAACATGGGCGGACAGTGAAAGTTATTTTTAAAGCATTGTACGTCCCTTTAACTAAATCAATCGCCAGAATCATTAACAGCGGGCGATTTCATACTAGATTTTGAAATTTTCTGAGATTTCAGATTTTAAAATCCACTCTATGTCCTTTTGTGGGAAAACAGGACAACATGGGCGGACAGTGAAAGTTGTTTTTAAAGCATTGTACGTCCCTTTAACTAAATCAATCGCCAGAATCATTAACAGCGGGCGTTTTCATAGTAGATTTTGAAATTTTCTGAGATTTCAGATTTTAAAATCCACTGTAAGTCCTTTTGTGGGAAAACAGGACAACATGGGCGGACAGTGAAAGTTGTTTTTAAAGCATTGTACGTCCCTTTAACTAAATCAATCGCCAGAATCATTAACAGCGGGCGATTTCATACTAGATTTTGAAATTTTCTGAGATTTCAGACTTTAAAATCCACTGTAAGTCCTTTTGTGGGAAAACAGGACAACATGGGCGGACAGTGAAAGTTGTTTTTAAAGCATTGTACGTCCCTTTAACTAAATCAATCGCCAGAATCATTAACAGCGGGCGTTTTCATAGTAGATTTTGAAATTTTCTGAGATTTCAGATTTTAAAATCCACTGTAAGTCCTTTTGTGGGAAAACAGGACAACATGGGCGGACAGTGAAAGTTGTTTTTAAAGCATTGTACGTCCCTTTAACTAAATCAATCGCCAGAATCATTAACAGCGGGCGATTTCATACTAGATTTTGAAATTTTCTGAGATTTCAGATTTTAAAATCCACTCTATGTCCTTTTGCGGGAAAACAGGACAACATGGGCGGACAGTAAAAGTTGTTTTTAAAGCATTGTACGTCCCTTTAACTAAATCAATCGCCAGAATCATTAACAGCGGGCGATTTCATACTAGATTTTGAAATTTTCTGAGATTTCAGATTTTAAAATCCACTCTATGTCCTTTTGTGGGAAAACAGGACAACATGGGCGGATAGTGAAAGTTGTTTTTAAAGCATTGTACGTCCCTTTAACTAAATCAATCGCCAGAATCATTAACAGCGGGCGTTTTCATAGTAGATTTTGAAATTTTCTGAGATTTCAGATTTTAAAATCCACTGTAAGTCCTTTTGTGGGAAAACAGGACAACATGGGCGGACAGTGAAAGTTGTTTTTAAAGCATTGTACGTCCCTTTAACTAAATCAATCGCCAGAATCATTAACAGCGGGCGATTTCATACTAGATTTTGAAATTTTCTGAGATTTCAGATTTTAAAATCCACTGTAAGTCCTTTTGTGGGAAAACAGGATAACATGGGCGGACAGTGAAAGTTGTTTTTAAAGCATTGTACGTCCCTTTAACTAAATCAATCGCCAGAATCATTAACAGCGGGCGATTTCATACTAGATTTTGAAATTTTCTGAGATTTCAGATTTTAAAATCCACTCTATGTCCTTTTGCGGGAAAACAGGACAACATGGGCGGACAGTGAAAGTTGTTTTTAAAGCATTGTACGTCCCTTTAACTAAATCAATCGCCAGAATCATTAACAGCGGGCGTTTTCATAGTAGATTTTGAAATTTTCTGAGATTTCAGATTTTAAAATCCACTGTAAGTCCTTTTGTGGGAAAACAGGACAACATGGGCGGACAGTGAAAGTTGTTTTTAAAGCATTGTACGTCCCTTTAACTAAATCAATCGCCAGAATCATTAACAGCGGGCGATTTCATACTAGATTTTGAAATTTTCTGAGATTTCAGATTTTAAAATCCACTCTATGTCCTTTTGCGGGAAAACAGGACAACATGGGCGGACAGTAAAAGTTGTTTTTAAAGCATTGTACGTCCCTTTAACTAAATCAATCGCCAGAATCATTAACAGCGGGCGATTTCATACTAGATTTTGAAATTTTCTGAGATTTCAGATTTTAAAATCCACTCTATGTCCTTTTGTGGGAAAACAGGACAACATGGGCGGATAGTGAAAGTTGTTTTTAAAGCATTGTACGTCCCTTTAACTAAATCAATCGCCAGAATCATTAACAGCGGGCGTTTTCATAGTAGATTTTGAAATTTTCTGAGATTTCAGATTTTAAAATCCACTGTAAGTCCTTTTGTGGGAAAACAGGACAACATGGGCGGACAGTGAAAGTTGTTTTTAAAGCATTGTACGTCCCTTTAACTAAATCAATCGCCAGAATCATTAACAGCGGGCGATTTCATACTAGATTTTGAAATTTTCTGAGATTTCAGATTTTAAAATCCACTCTATGTCCTTTTGCGGGAAAACAGGACAACATGGGCGGACAGTGAAAGTTGTTTTTAAAGCATTGTACGTCCCTTTAACTAAATCAATCGCCAGAATCATTAACAGCGGGCGATTTCATACTAGATTTTGAAATTTTCTGAGATTTCAGATTTTAAAATCCCCTCTATGTCCTTTTGCGGGAAAACAGGACAACATGGGCGGACAGTGAAAGTTGTTTTTAAAGCATTGTACGTCCCTTTAACTAAATCAATCGCCAGAATCATTAACAGCGGGCGTTTTCATAGTAGATTTTGAAATTTTCTGAGATTTCAGATATTAGATTTTAACACAACAGATTTCAGATTTTAACAGAACAGATTTTAGATTTTAACAGAACAGATGTCAGAGTTGAACAGAACAGATTTCTGCTTTAACAGAGAAAAAGCTTTTTTAGGGAGGGAACAGTAGATTACGTTGTTGTTAAACAGATTATTATAAACAGTTAACATTGGTTAGTAGTCGCCGTGGCGTAGTAGGTAGGAAGTAGGTTTGTTAGACGTAAGGTCGCGGTTCAAGCTCCAGATCGGGTGTCAAAAGAATTATTTTTTTTTTAATTTTTTCTAATAAATATCAAATATATAAAATTCATAAGTATATATTTATATCAGTATATTAATATTTATACATACGTGATAGAAAAAATGAAAAAAAAAGAAAAAAACAATCACACAAAAACCCCAACTAGGGATAGAACTCGGCCAGGATTGAGAATAAGCAATTGAATTGAAATTCAACTTTCAAAAATGTTCTCAAAAATTTATTAATCACAACTCTTAATAATAATCTAAAACAGCTCGGTTCAATCCCTGGGCAGGCTTTATTTTCTTTTTTATAAAAAATATATTTACATATATACTGTATTTTTCTTTTTTTTTTTGTTATTAAACGCCATATACATACATAAATATATTTATAATATTATATTAATAAGCTTTAATTTCTGATTTAATTTATCAGTATATAGGTATTTTATATATTTAATTTGTATTAGAAAAATTAAGAAAGAAATAATCGTTTATTAATACCCCCGACCTGGGGTTAGAACCCGCGACCTTACGTATGGCAATCCAACACACTACCTACTACGCTACACCGACTCCTAGTTTTCGTGCTTTATATTTGGTTTTTGTTGCTGTGATGGAAATTAAACATTGTAATTTCTTTTGAGTAACTGTTTAAAAGTAAAAACAAAACTGGGGCTTCCCCGTTGTTTTCATTGTACCACAATCAAGTACAATGCAATTTTGTACTGACATGGTATTAACATAATAATTAATGGTAATGAAGGTGAATTATACATTTTATTTAATATTTGTCAAAAAATTATTATATGTAATAAATGTAGTTTAAATGATTATGAATATAAAAACTGTTTTTGTAACATTGAATTGAAACTAAATAATTTTTTTTTTTTAACCCTCTGTGCCAACTAATGTTAAATAATTTAATTTTATGATTATAAAATCAGAAAATCTACTATGAAAACTTGCTCTATTAAATATGTATATATATAAAATATATACTGATAAATTATATTAATTGATATAATACAATATTATACAATACATATTTATATACTATATACATATTTAATAAACAGGGAAAAATTCTGGTCAGGGATTAAACCAAACCATTGTTAAGGGTTGTGAATACACTAGACTTTTGACGATATTTCAATTGCTTATTCTCAATTATGCCCAGGTTCAATTCCAAGTTGGTGTTTTTTTGTGATCTTTTTTCTTTTTTAATTTATTATTTAATTAAATTATTTAATTTAACTATTCTTTTTAGTTATTATTATTTAATGTAATTATTTATATTAATAAAATTATTATATGTAGTTAATAAAATAAAAAATTTTTGAGAACATTTTTGAAATTTGAGCTTAAAATTCAATGTTCAATCCCTAGTTGGGGTTTTTGTGTAATTGTTTTTTTCTTTTTTTAATTTTTTCTAATAAATATATAAATATTAATTAAATATATACTGATAAATTTTATATATTTGACATTTATTAGAAAAAATTAAAAAAAAAAATTCTTCTGACGCCCGATCTGGAGCTTGAACCGCGACCTTACGTCTAACAAACCTACTTCCTACCTACTACGCCACGGCGACTACTAACCAATGTGCTTTATACTGTTTATAATAATCTGTTTAACAACAACGTAATCTACTGTTCCCTCCCTAAAAAAGCTTTTTCTCTGTTAAAGCAGAAATCTGTTCTGTTCAACTCTGACATCTGTTCTGTTAAAATCTAAAATCTGTTCTGTTAAAATCTGAAATCTGTTGTGTTAAAATCTAATATCTGAAATCTCAGAAAATTTCAAAATCTACTATGAAAACGCCCGCTGTTAATGATTCTGGCGATTGATTTAGTTAAAGGGACGTACAATGCTTTAAAAACAACTTTCACTGTCCGCCCATGTTGTCCTGTTTTCCCACAAAAGGACATAGAGTGGATTTTAAAATCTGAAATCTCAGAAAATTTCAAAATCTAGTATGAAATCGCCCGCTGTTAATGATTCTGGCGATTGATTTAGTTAAAGGGACGTAAAATGCTTTAAAAACAACTTTCACTGTCCGCCCATGTTGCCCTGTTTTCCCACAAAAGGACTTACAGTGGATTTTAAAATCTGAAATCTCAGAAAATTTCAAAATCTAGTATGAAATCGCCCGCTGTTAATGATTCTGGCGATTGATTTAGTTAAAGGGACGTAAAATGCTTTAAAAACAACTTTCACTGTCCGCCCATGTTGCCCTGTTTTCCCACAAAAGGACTTACAGTGGATTTTAAAATCTGAAATCTCAGAAAATTTCAAAATCTAGTATGAAATCGCACGCTGTTAATGATTCTGGCGATTGATTTAGTTAAAGGGACGTACAATGCTTTAAAAACAACTTTCACTGTCCGCCCATGTTGTCCTGTTTTCCTACAAAAGGACATAGAGTGGATTTTAAAATCTGAAATCTCAGAAAATTTCAAAATCTACTATGAAAACGCCCGCTGTTAATGATTCTGGCGATTGATTCAGTTAAAGGGACGTACAATGCTTTAAAAACAACTTTCACTGTCCGCCCATGTTGTCCTGTTTTCCCACAAAAGGACTTACAGTGGATTTTAAAATCTGAAATCTCAGAATATTCAAAATCTACTATGAAATCGCCCGCTGTTAATGATTCTGGCGATTGATTTAGTTAAAGGGACGTACAATGCTTTAAAAACAACTTTCACTGTCCGCCCATGTTGTCCTGTTTTCCTACAAAAGGACATAGAGTGGATTTTAAAATCTGAAATCTCAGAAAATTTCAAAATCTAGTATGAAATCGCCCGCTGTTAATGATTCTGGCGATTGATTTAGTTAAAGGGACGTACAATGCTTTAAAAACAACTTTCACTGTCCGCCCATGTTGTCCTGTTTTCCCGCAAAAGGACATAGAGTGGATTTTAAAATCTGAAATCTCAGAAAATTTCAAAATCTAGTATGAAATCGCCCGCTGTTAATGATTCTGGCGATTGATT
The DNA here is from genome assembly GCA_936449025.2 of Sarcophaga subvicina. Taxonomy (NCBI): domain Eukaryota; kingdom Metazoa; phylum Arthropoda; class Insecta; order Diptera; family Sarcophagidae; genus Sarcophaga; species Sarcophaga subvicina. Next base: position 32,637,738 of record OW388084.2, read on the forward strand.
TAGTTAAAGGGACGTACAATGCTTTAAAAACAACTTTCACTGTCCGCCCATGTTGTCCTGTTTTCCCGCAAAAGGACATAGAGTGGATTTTAAAATCTGAAATCTCAGAAAATTTCAAAATCTACTATGAAATCGCCCGCTGTTAATGATTCTGGCGATTGATTTAGTTAAAGGGACGTACAATGCTTTAAAAACAACTTTCACTGTCCGCCCATGTTGTCCTGTTTTCCCACAAAAGGACTTACAGTGGATTTTAAAATCTGAAATCTCAGAAAATTTCAAAATCTACTATGAAAACGCCTGCTGTTAATGATTCTGGCGATTGATTTAGTTAAAGGGACGTACAATGCTTTAAAAACAACTTTCGCTGTCCGCCCATGTTGTCCTGTTTTCCCACAAAAGGACTTACAGTGGATTTTAAAATCTGAAATCTCAGAAAATTTCAAAATCTACTATGAAAACGCCCGCTGTTAATGATTCTGGCGATTGATTCAGTTAAAGGGACGTACAATGCTTTAAAAACAACTTTCACTGTCCGCCCATGTTGTCCTGTTTTCCCACAAAAGGACTTACAGTGGATTTTAAAATCTGAAATCTCAGAAAATTTCAAAATCTAGTATGAAATCGCCCGCTGTTAATGATTCTGGCGATTGATTTAGTTAAAGGGACGTACAATGCTTTAAAAACAACTTTCACTGTCCGCCCATGTTGTCCTGTTTTCCCACAAAAGGACTTACAGTGGATTTTAAAATCTGAAATCTCAGAAAATTTCAAAATCTACTATGAAATCGCCCGCTGTTAATGATTCTGGCGATTGATTTAGTTAAAGGGACGTACAATGCTTTAAAAACAACTTTCACTGTCCGCCCATGTTGTCCTGTTTTCCTACAAAAGGACATAGAGTGGATTTTAAAATCTGAAATCTCAGAAAATTTCAAAATCTAGTATGAAATCGCCCGCTGTTAATGATTCTGGCGATTGATTTAGTTAAAGGGACGTACAATGCTTTAAAAACAACTTTCACTGTCCGCCCATGTTGTCCTGTTTTCCCACAAAAGGACTTACAGTAGATTTTAAAATCTGAAATCTCAGAAAATTTCAAAATCTAGTATGAAATCGCCCGCTGTTAATGATTCTGGCGATTGATTTAGTTAAAGGGACGTACAATGCTTTAAAAACAACTTTCACTGTCCGCCCATGTTGTCCTGTTTTCCCACAAAAGGACTTACAGTAGATTTTAAAATCTGAAATCTCAGAAAATTTCAAAATCTAGTATGAAATCGCCCGCTGTTAATGATTCTGGCGATTGATTTAGTTAAAGGGACGTACAATGCTTTAAAAACAACTTTCACTGTCCGCCCATGTTGTCCTGTTTTCCCGCAAAAGGACATAGAGTGGATTTTAAAATCTGAAATCTCAGAAAATTTCAAAATCTACTATGAAAACGCCCGCTGTTAATGATTCTGGCGATTGATTTAGTTAAAGGGACGTACAATGCTTTAAAAACAACTTTCACTGTCCGCCCATGTTGTCCTGTTTTCCCACAAAAGGACTTACAGTGGATTTTAAAATCTGAAATCTCAGAAAATTTCAAAATCTACTATGAAAACGCCTGCTGTTAATGATTCTGGCGATTGATTTAGTTAAAGGGACGTACAATGCTTTAAAAACAACTTTCGCTGTCCGCCCATGTTGTCCTGTTTTCCCACAAAAGGACTTACAGTGGATTTTAAAATCTGAAATCTCAGAAAATTTCAAAATCTACTATGAAAACGACCGCTGTTAATGATTCTGGCGATTGATTCAGTTAAAGGGACGTACAATGCTTTAAAAACAACTTTCACTGTCCGCCCATGTTGTCCTGTTTTCCCACAAAAGGACTTACAGTGGATTTTAAAATCTGAAATCTCAGAAAATTTCAAAATCTACTATGAAAACGCCCGCTGTTAATGATTCTGGCGATTGATTCAGTTAAAGGGACGTACAATGCTTTAAAAACAACTTTCACTGTCCGCCCATGTTGTCCTGTTTTCCCACAAAAGGACTTACAGTGGATTTTAAAATCTGAAATCTCAGAAAATTTCAAAATCTAGTATGAAATCGCCCGCTGTTAATGATTCTGGCGATTGATTTAGTTAAAGGGACGTACAATGCTTTAAAAACAACTTTCACTGTCCGCCCATGTTGTCCTGTTTTCCCACAAAAGGACTTACAGTGGATTTTAAAATCTGAAATCTCAGAAAATTTCAAAATCTACTATGAAATCGCCCGCTGTTAATGATTCTGGCGATTGATTTAGTTAAAGGGACGTACAATGCTTTAAAAACAACTTTCACTGTCCGCCCATGTTGTCCTGTTTTCCTACAAAAGGACATAGAGTGGATTTTAAAATCTGAAATCTCAGAAAATTTCAAAATCTAGTATGAAATCGCCCGCTGTTAATGATTCTGGCGATTGATTTAGTTAAAGGGACGTACAATGCTTTAAAAACAACTTTCACTGTCCGCCCATGTTGTCCTGTTTTCCCACAAAAGGACTTACAGTAGATTTTAAAATCTGAAATCTCAGAAAATTTCAAAATCTAGTATGAAATCGCCCGCTGTTAATGATTCTGGTGATTGATTTAGTTAAAGGGACGTACAATGCTTTAAAAACAACTTTCACTGTCCGCCCATGTTGTCCTGTTTTCCCACAAAAGGACTTACAGTAGATTTTAAAATCTGAAATCTCAGAAAATTTCAAAATCTAGTATGAAATCGCCCGCTGTTAATGATTCTGGCGATTGATTTAGTTAAAGGGACGTAAAATGCTTTAAAAACAACTTTCACTGTCCGCCCATGTTGTCCTGTTTTCCCGCAAAAGGACATAGAGTGGATTTTAAAATCTGAAATCTCAGAAAATTTCAAAATCTACTATGAAAACGCCCGCTGTTAATGATTCTGGCGATTGATTTAGTTAAAGGGACGTACAATGCTTTAAAAACAACTTTCACTGTCCGCCCATGTTGTCCTGTTTTCCCACAAAAGGACTTACAGTGGATTTTAAAATCTGAAATCTCAGAAAATTTCAAAATCTAGTATGAAATCGCCCGCTGTTAATGATTCTGGCGATTGATTTAGTTAAAGGGACGTACAATGCTTTAAAAACAACTTTCACTGTCCGCCCATGTTGTCCTGTTTTCCCGCAAAAGGACTTACAGTGGATTTTAAAATCTGAAATCTCAGAAAATTTCAAAATCTACTATGAAATCGCCCGCTGTTAATGATTCTGGCGATTGATTTAGTTAAAGGGACGTACAATGCTTTAAAAACAACTTTCACTGTCCGCCCATGTTGTCCTGTTTTCCTACAAAAGGACATAGAGTGGATTTTAAAATCTGAAATCTCAGAAAATTTCAAAATCTAGTATGAAATCGCCCGCTGTTAATGATTCTGGCGATTGATTTAGTTAAAGGGACGTACAATGCTTTAAAAACAACTTTCACTGTCCGCCCATGTTGTCCTGTTTTCCTACAAAAGGACATAGAGTGGATTTTAAAATCTGAAATCTCAGAAAATTTCAAAATCTAGTATGAAATCGCCCGCTGTTAATGATTCTGGCGATTGATTTAGTTAAAGGGACGTACAATGCTTTAAAAACAACTTTCACTGTCCGCCCATGTTGTCCTGTTTTCCCGCAAAAGGACATAGAGTGGATTTTAAAATCTGAAATCTCAGAAAATTTCAAAATCTAGTATGAAATCGCCCGCTGTTAATGATTCTGGCGATTGATTTAGTTAAAGGGACGTACAATGCTTTAAAAACAACTTTCACTGTCCGCCCATGTTGTCCTGTTTTCCCGCAAAAGGACATAGAGTGGATTTTAAAATCTGAAATCTCAGAAAATTTCAAAATCTACTATGAAATCGCCCGCTGTTAATGATTCTGGCGATTGATTTAGTTAAAGGGACGTACAATGCTTTAAAAACAACTTTCACTGTCCGCCCATGTTGTCCTGTTTTCCCACAAAAGGACTTACAGTGGATTTTAAAATCTGAAATCTCAGAAAATTTCAAAATCTACTATGAAAACGCCTGCTGTTAATGATTCTGGCGATTGATTTAGTTAAAGGGACGTACAATGCTTTAAAAACAACTTTCGCTGTCCGCCCATGTTGTCCTGTTTTCCCACAAAGGGACTTACAGTGGATTTTAAAATCTGAAATCTCAGAAAATTTCAAAATCTACTATGAAAACGCCCGCTGTTAATGATTCTGGCGATTGATTTAGTTAAAGGGACGTACAATGCTTTAAAAACAACTTTCACTGTCCGCCCATGTTGTCCTGTTTTCCCACAAAAGGACTTACAGTGGATTTTAAAATCTGAAATCTCAGAAAATTTCAAAATCTACTATGAAATCGCCCGCTGTTAATGATTCTGGCGATTGATTTAGTTAAAGGGACGTACAATGCTTTAAAAACAACTTTCACTGTCCGCCCATGTTGTCCTGTTTTCCTACAAAAGGACATAGAGTGGATTTTAAAATCTGAAATCTCAGAAAATTTCAAAATCTAGTATGAAATCGCCCGCTGTTAATGATTCTGGCGATTGATTTAGTTAAAGGGACGTACAATGCTTTAAAAACAACTTTCACTGTCCGCCCATGTTGTCCTGTTTTCCCACAAAAGGACTTACAGTAGATTTTAAAATCTGAAATCTCAGAAAATTTCAAAATCTAGTATGAAATCGCCCGCTGTTAATGATTCTGGCGATTGATTTAGTTAAAGGGACGTACAATGCTTTAAAAACAACTTTCACTGTCCGCCCATGTTGTCCTGTTTTCCCACAAAAGGACTTACAGTAGATTTTAAAATCTGAAATCTCAGAAAATTTCAAAATCTAGTATGAAATCGCCCGCTGTTAATGATTCTGGCGATTGATTTAGTTAAAGGGACGTAAAATGCTTTAAAAACAACTTTCACTGTCCGCCCATGTTGTCCTGTTTTCCCACAAAAGGACTTACAGTGGATTTTAAAATCTGAAATCTCAGAAAATTTCAAAATCTACTATGAAAACGCCTGCTGTTAATGATTCTGGCGATTGATTTAGTTAAAGGGACGTACAATGCTTTAAAAACAACTTTCACTGTCCGCCCATGTTGTCCTGTTTTCCCGCAAAAGGACATAGAGTGGATTTTAAAATCTGAAATCTCAGAAAATTTCAAAATCTACTATGAAAACGCCCGCTGTTAATGATTCTGGCGATTGATTTAGTTAAAGGGACGTACAATGCTTTAAAAACAACTTTCACTGTCCGCCCATGTTGTCCTGTTTTCCCACAAAAGGACTTACAGTGGATTTTAAAATCTGAAATCTCAGAAAATTTCAAAATCTACTATGAAAACGCCTGCTGTTAATGATTCTGGCGATTGATTTAGTTAAAGGGACGTACAATGCTTTAAAAACAACTTTCGCTGTCCGCCCATGTTGTCCTGTTTTCCCACAAAAGGACTTACAGTGGATTTTAAAATCTGAAATCTCAGAAAATTTCAAAATCTACTATGAAAACGCCCGCTGTTAATGATTCTGGCGATTGATTCAGTTAAAGGGACGTACAATGCTTTAAAAACAACTTTCACTGTCCGCCCATGTTGTCCTGTTTTCCCACAAAAGGACTTACAGTGGATTTCAAAATCTGAAATCTCAGAAAATTTCAAAATCTAGTATGAAATCGCCCGCTGTTAATGATTCTGGCGATTGATTTAGTTAAAGGGACGTACAATGCTTTAAAAACAACTTTCACTGTCCGCCCATGTTGTCCTGTTTTCCCACAAAAGGACTTACAGTAGATTTTAAAATCTGAAATCTCAGAAAATTTCAAAATCTAGTATGAAATCGCCCGCTGTTAATGATTCTGGCGATTGATTTAGTTAAAGGGACGTACAATGCTTTAAAAACAACTTTCACTGTCCGCCCATGTTGTCCTGTTTTCCCGCAAAAGGACATAGAGGGGATTTTAAAATCTGAAATCTCAGAAAATTTCAAAATCTAGTATGAAATCGCCCGCTGTTAATGATTCTGGCGATTGATTTAGTTAAAGGGACGTACAATGCTTTAAAAACAACTTTCACTGTCCGCCCATGTTGTCCTGTTTTCCCGCAAAAGGACATAGAGTGGATTTTAAAATCTGAAATCTCAGAAAATTTCAAAATCTAGTATGAAATCGCCCGCTGTTAATGATTCTGGCGATTGATTTAGTTAAAGGGACGTACAATGCTTTAAAAACAACTTTCACTGTCCGCCCATGTTATCCTGTTTTCCCACAAAAGGACTTACAGTGGATTTTAAAATCTGAAATCTCAGAAAATTTCAAAATCTAGTATGAAATCGCCCGCTGTTAATGATTCTGGCGATTGATTTAGTTAAAGGGACGTACAATGCTTTAAAAACAACTTTCACTGTCCGCCCATGTTGTCCTGTTTTCCCACAAAAGGACTTACAGTGGATTTTAAAATCTGAAATCTCAGAAAATTTCAAAATCTACTATGAAAACGCCCGCTGTTAATGATTCTGGCGATTGATTCAGTTAAAGGGACGTACAATGCTTTAAAAACAACTTTCACTGTCCGCCCATGTTGTCCTGTTTTCCCACAAAAGGACTTACAGTGGATTTCAAAATCTGAAATCTCAGAAAATTTCAAAATCTAGTATGAAATCGCCCGCTGTTAATGATTCTGGCGATTGATTTAGTTAAAGGGACGTACAATGCTTTAAAAACAACTTTCACTGTCCGCCCATGTTGTCCTGTTTTCCCACAAAAGGACTTACAGTAGATTTTAAAATCTGAAATCTCAGAAAATTTCAAAATCTAGTATGAAATCGCCCGCTGTTAATGATTCTGGCGATTGATTTAGTTAAAGGGACGTACAATGCTTTAAAAACAACTTTCACTGTCCGCCCATGTTGTCCTGTTTTCCCGCAAAAGGACATAGAGGGGATTTTAAAATCTGAAATCTCAGAAAATTTCAAAATCTAGTATGAAATCGCCCGCTGTTAATGATTCTGGCGATTGATTTAGTTAAAGGGACGTACAATGCTTTAAAAACAACTTTCACTGTCCGCCCATGTTGTCCTGTTTTCCCGCAAAAGGACATAGAGTGGATTTTAAAATCTGAAATCTCAGAAAATTTCAAAATCTAGTATGAAATCGCCCGCTGTTAATGATTCTGGCGATTGATTTAGTTAAAGGGACGTACAATGCTTTAAAAACAACTTTCACTGTCCGCCCATGTTATCCTGTTTTCCCACAAAAGGACTTACAGTGGATTTTAAAATCTGAAATCTCAGAAAATTTCAAAATCTAGTATGAAATCGCCCGCTGTTAATGATTCTGGCGATTGATTTAGTTAAAGGGACGTACAATGCTTTAAAAACAACTTTCACTGTCCGCCCATGTTGTCCTGTTTTCCCACAAAAGGACTTACAGTGGATTTTAAAATCTGAAATCTCAGAAAATTTCAAAATCTACTATGAAAACGCCCGCTGTTAATGATTCTGGCGATTGATTTAGTTAAAGGGACGTACAATGCTTTAAAAACAACTTTCACTATCCGCCCATGTTGTCCTGTTTTCCCACAAAAGGACATAGAGTGGATTTTAAAATCTGAAATCTCAGAAAATTTCAAAATCTACTATGAAAACGCCCGCTGTTAATGATTCTGGCGATTGATTTAGTTAAAGGGACGTACAATGCTTCAAAAACAACTTTCACTGTCCGCCCATGTTGTCCTGTTTTCCCACAAAAGGACATAGAGTGGATTTTAAAATCTGAAATCTCAGAAAATTTCAAAATCTAGTATGAAATCGCCCGCTGTTAATGATTCTGGCGATTGATTTAGTTAAAGGGACGTACAATGCTTTAAAAACAACTTTTACTGTCCGCCCATGTTGTCCTGTTTTCCCGCAAAAGGACATAGAGTGGATTTTAAAATCTGAAATCTCAGAAAATTTCAAAATCTACTATGAAAACGCCCGCTGTTAATGATTCTGGCGATTGATTTAGTTAAAGGGACGTACAATGCTTTAAAAACAACTTTCACTGTCCGCCCATGTTGTCCTGTTTTCCCACAAAAGGACTTACAGTGGATTTTAAAGTCTGAAATCTCAGAAAATTTCAAAATCTAGTATGAAATCGCCCGCTGTTAATGATTCTGGCGATTGATTTAGTTAAAGGGACGTACAATGCTTTAAAAACAACTTTCACTGTCCGCCCATGTTGTCCTGTTTTCCCACAAAAGGACTTACAGTGGATTTTAAAATCTGAAATCTCAGAAAATTTCAAAATCTAGTATGAAATCGCCCGCTGTTAATTATTCTGGCGATTGATTTAGTTAAAGGGACGTACAATGCTTTAAAAACAACTTTCACTGTCCGCCCATGTTGTCCTGTTTTCCAACAAAAGGACTTACAGTGGATTTTAAAATCTGAAATCTCAGAAAATTTCAAAATCTACTATGAAAACGCCCGCTGTTAATGATTCTGGCGATTGATTTAGTTAAAGGGACGTACAATGCTTTAAAAACAACTTTCACTGTCCGCCCATGTTGTCCTGTTTTCCTACAAAAGGACATAGAGTGGATTTTAAAATCTGAAATCTCAGAAAATTTCAAAATCTAGTATGAAATCGCCCGCTGTTAATGATTCTGGCGATTGATTTAGTTAAAGGGACGTACAATGCTTTAAAAACAACTTTCACTGTCCGCCCATGTTGTCCTGTTTTCCCACAAAAGGACTTACAGTAGATTTTAAAATCTGAAATCTCAGAAAATTTCAAAATCTAGTATGAAATCGCCCGCTGTTAATGATTCTGGCGATTGATTTAGTTAAAGGGACGTACAATGCTTTAAAAACAACTTTCACTGTCCGCCCATGTTGTCCTGTTTTCCCACAAAAGGACTTACAGTAGATTTTAAAATCTGAAATCTCAGAAAATTTCAAAATCTAGTATGAAATCGCCCGCTGTTAATGATTCTGGCGATTGATTTAGTTAAAGGGACGTAAAATGCTTTAAAAACAACTTTCACTGTCCGCCCATGTTGTCCTGTTTTCCCGCAAAAGGACATAGAGTGGATTTTAAAATCTGAAATCTCAGAAAATTTCAAAATCTACTATGAAAACGCCCGCTGTTAATGATTCTGGCGATTGATTTAGTTAAAGGGACGTACAATGCTTTAAAAACAACTTTCACTGTCCGCCCATGTTGTCCTGTTTTCCCACAAAAGGACTTACAGTAGATTTTAAAATCTGAAATCTCAGAAAATTTCAAAATCTACTATGAAAACGCCTGCTGTTAATGATTCTGGCGATTGATTTAGTTAAAGGGACGTACAATGCTTTAAAAACAACTTTCACTGTCCGCCCATGTTGTCCTGTTTTCCCACAAAAGGACTTACAGTAGATTTTAAAATCTGAAATCTCAGAAAATTTCAAAATCTAGTATGAAATCGCCCGCTGTTAATGATTCTGGCGATTGATTTAGTTAAAGGGACGTACAATGCTTTAAAAACAACTTTCACTGTCCGCCCATGTTGTCCTGTTTTCCCACAAAAGGACTTACAGTGGATTTTAAAATCTGAAATCTCAGAAAATTTCAAAATCTAGTATGAAATCGCCCGCTGTTAATGATTCTGGCGATTGATTTAGTTAAAGGGACGTACAATGCTTTAAAAACAACTTTCACTGTCCGCCCATGTTGTCCTGTTTTCCCACAAAAGGACTTACAGTAGATTTTAAAATCTGAAATCTCAGAAAATTTCAAAATCTAGTATGAAATCGCCCGCTGTTAATGATTCTGGCGATTGATTTAGTTAAAGGGACGTACAATGCTTTAAAAACAACTTTCACTGTCCGCCCATGTTGTCCTGTTTTCCTACAAAAGGACATAGAGTGGATTTTAAAATCTGAAATCTCAGAAAATTTCAAAATCTAGTATGAAATCGCCCGCTGTTAATGATTCTGGCGATTGATTTAGTTAAAGGGACGTACAATGCTTTAAAAACAACTTTCACTGTCCGCCCATGTTGTCCTGTTTTCCCACAAAAGGACTTACAGTAGATTTTAAAATCTGAAATCTCAGAAAATTTCAAAATCTAGTATGAAATCGCCCGCTGTTAATGATTCTGGCGATTGATTTAGTTAAAGGGACGTACAATGCTTTAAAAACAACTTTCACTGTCCGCCCATGTTGTCCTGTTTTCCCACAAAAGGACTTACAGTAGATTTTAAAATCTGAAATCTCAGAAAATTTCAAAATCTACTATGAAAACGCCCGCTGTTAATGATTCTGGCGATTGATTTAGTTAAAGGGACGTACAATGCTTTAAAAACAACTTTCACTGTCCGCCCATGTTGTCCTGTTTTCCCACAATATTGATTTATTTATCGGATTACAATGACTTTCGGAAATGTGTCATTATCTGTTAATTGTAGTTCTTATTATGCAATATTTTGTAACAGTGATCAACTATAGGACTTATTTTTATCAATTTTTGCTTTTTTTTCTTACTTTAGCCGGGAATTTAATTAATTTTTCCTGTTTTTCTTTCCCAGTCTTAAATTAATTATTTAACAGAGTTCCTGTTAATAACATAACAGAGCTCTGTTAGTTCTGTTAATAACATAACAGAGTTCTGTTAGCTAACATGAGAGTTAGATTTTAAAATCTATCTTCACACACATTGAAAAATATAGTATTTCTATTGCATTTGTATCCAATCTCCGAAAAAACTTGGCGTTTTCACAAAAAAAAAAAATAATAATGGTGGTCGAAAACAAAAATGAAATTGCCACACGAAGAGATTGGTGAGACGTCTTGTTTTATCAGGAGTGGTTGATAACGCTGTACATGCCAATAAGAAAATTAGGGAGTCCCTTAAAATAAATGTATACAATCAAACTGTACGTAGATGCCTCAATGAGTGCGGTATGAAGGCTAAAACCAAAATTAAGAAGCCGCTTTTATCAGCAAAACACAGGGTTCATCGTTTAAAGTTTGCAAAAGATCATGTCAATTGGATTCCTGAGCAGTGGAAACTTGTAACATGGTCTGACGAAACAAAAATAAATAGATTATGTTCCGATGGTCGCATTTGGTCCCGGTATGACACAAAAATAAGCATTACATCAAATAATATACAAAACATTAAAATATGGAGGAGGATCCTTCATGATATGGGGTTGTTTTCAGGGTGAAAAATTAGGAATACTTAGTCAATTAAAAGGTATAATGAAAGCAGAGCATTATATAGACATTTTAAGGGACTCATATCTGCCTTGTCTGGAAATTTTTAGTTGTGAACCAGGCGATACGGTATTTATGCAAGATAATGACCCAAAACACAAGGCCAAGGTAACCATGAAATGGCTAAAGGATTATAATATTAGGTGCTTAGATTGGCCCCTACAATTCCCTGAATTAAATCCGATCGAAAATTTATGGAATATTTTGAAAAAAAAAATATGAGAAATCCAGTGCCACAAAACCTTGAAGAGCTATGGGCGGCGGCTAATGAGGAATGGAGCAAAATAGAATCATCTATTATAACAAATTTAATTAACAGTATGCCAAAAAGGATGCAGCTTGTCATAAAAGCAAAAGGTGGCAATATTAAATATTAAAATATCCTTTAAAATGCACATACATGTTTAAGTTACAAAAGTGTTAATAAAATATTTTATGTTTCTTACTATATTTTGAAGCAAATGTTGATTAGTTTAATTTTCTATTATTTATTTTATTATTTAAAATGTAACATATTTAAAATACAATGAATAACATTTTTAAGTTACTACAAATATTAATAATTCGAAAAAAAGATAATTTTGTGTTTTTATGGACAGTTGTGGAAGTCACTGTATATACGGATATATTCCCGCATATGTTCCAGAAATGTCTTGTAGAGGATATATTTTCAATATTACGTGGGTGATAGGAGTAAAAGTTGGTACTCATCCCACAAGCTGACAAAACTCCAGATGAACTATCGTTGTACCAACTTGATGGGAGTACCGTTTGAAGGGATTGTAAACATTGCCTAGTATCCCTAACATATTCTCTCGGCTGGAGAACAAATACTTCGAACTGAACTTCTGTTTCCGAAATTATTTGCATGATAGCTAATCTATATTTGTTGAGGATGTGAATGAAAATGTGGAGCATTCTCTATTATCCAGCCCAAACCAGCTTCTAAGGCAGATGTTTAATTCTGAAATACTATGGAACCCGTACAGTACAGTAAAGAATTTCATGCGAGAAAGTTATAAAGCTACCCAACTCTTCGCGAAGTAGTGCTTAGTGGAAGTACTTCCCGCGAAAGAAGACTAAGTAAAGGAAATAGGATTCTGGCAATGGTGAATTGTGCACACTTGTGATGAAATATAAGAGTCTCTTGAATATTCCCAGCTACCTATGCGAATATTTTTTTTTAATTTTTTATTAACTGGGTCTCCTTGCACAATTTGACATGGGCACAATGCCCTGATGTTTATCTTTGATCCGTGTTCTGTTCAGAAACCATTTTTGCTATCTTCCAGCATGAAATAATAAATAAAACATGCAGATAAAGTGAAAGGAATAGAGAGTACAAAGATGGGAGGAAGGCCAGGCTAGGCAAGGCAGATATAAAAAGACTTTTTGAGCATCAAATTGGTTTCCGCCAAAAACTCAACAGGAAACAGCAAAAAAATAAAAATTCGAAACAGTTTTCCCCTGAAGGTTATGATTTGGTTTCATATAACAGGGCAAACAATAACAACAACCAACAAAATTTGTTAAGCTGTTTTTGTTGTTGTTGTTGTTGTTGGTAGGGATAGATGTTGCAAATATAAATTTTTTTGCATAAACGGAGGAAAACTTTGAAGAGATGACTTCGATGACAAAAAAAGATAAACTTTCTAGACCTCTTGCTAAGGATAGAGGGGAGAGAAGGAGGTGGAGAGAGAAGGAGGTGGGAAAAAAGGGAGGGAGAGAGAAGGAGGTGAAGAGATAAGGACAGGGAGAGAGAAGGAGGTGAAGAGATAAGGACAGGGAGAGAGAAGGATATGTGGTGAAAGAGAGAAGGAGGTGGAGAGAGAGACAGAGAGAGAATATGATGCAACAAAGTTAACAGAATGCACTTTACATGCAACACAAATTAAATTGCATCTGAGTTTAACAAGAACAACAACAACAACAATATGATTTTGCTTCTTGCTTGTCTTCCTGACTTCTCCAAAAAAAAATTAAAAAGAACGAGAAATTCTGGGCAACAATACTCACCAACAAAATGATGATGTTATTTCGAGCAAGTACTTTATCATCTGGCATCATTTTTATCCTCCCCCCTTCGACTATTGCAATTTGTTGTTTGTAAAAGTTAAAAGTGCTTTATTTTTTAGTAAGAAAAACAACATCTTAAAAAACTAAAAAAACTAAAAAAAAAAACAAAAAAATCTAAAAAAAGTAGTACAAGTGCAAGTTAAGCAATATTATGTTGCATGTTGCACTAAAGCTAGAAAATGTTTCGTTCTCTGTCTCTTCTATTTATTCTTTTGCAGGAAAGCTTAAAATAAATAAAAAATCTTAAAAAAGTTTTCCATTTTAGCTTGAGTACAACATTTACCTTCAAATCTTTTCTTTAATTTTTTTGGCATGTTAAAGGTCGAAATGCAAAAATAAACCAAAAACAAAACTTGACTTAAGAAAATTAATCAAAAAGTCCTAGCGGCCAGCCTCTCATGCTGGGCGGGCTGCTGGTGCATCATCTAAAACTTTTTCAAGAAGTTCATGAAATCAAAAGTAAAACAGAATAATCAAGGCAAATAATTTGCAAAATGAACTAAGTTTCTCAAACATTGTAGAAAAGCTTTGAAAAAAGTAATAATAACTCAGCAACATGTTGCTAAAAAAAAGGAGGATTACACTTATCCTTGATTTTTTAAGGCAAATAGTAAATAAAATAAAGCTGCCTTCCAAAATGGATCAATATAAAGTTTGTATGCAGTTCTACTACTGTATATAAACTTTGTATATAAACTTTGTAGATATGCAAAGTACAGAAACAGAAAATTATGAGGAAAATTTATACAATTATGCAGGGTAAAAGAAAGAAATAAAAGGAGTGGGGTGTATAAAATTAAAAAAAATACGAAAAAATATTTACTTTATTGAAATGAAGGTCAAAAAAGTAACGAAAGAATTCAAATCATTTTTGGCCCACATATTTAATTAGCTGCTTAGTAATAAGGGCATTCAACCTGGGATGCTAGCTACCCAAGGCTAAAATATTCTGTGGGTGTTTGTCGGTTAAACAGTAAACAAGTTGTCTGATTTTCTACACTTGATAGTCGATTGCATGGTTAAAATTATTTAGGCGATCCTCAACCAGCAATTTGCCTTCAACTCATATGAACTGATGGGCTGCCTTTCAAAATGTATCAATACAAAGTTTGTATGCAGTTCTACTACTGTATATAAACTATGTAGATATGCAAAGTAACGAAACAATGCATCAACTATAAATCCGATGCCTGATTGCTTTTTGAATGCGTTAAAAATACACATTTACGACATTTTGAAATAGAATACATTGTATATATTTTGTACAGCGGCATTATGAAACACAATACTTTGTTCAAACACAAAGCAATTAACATTTTGGAAGGCAGCCTAAATTTAAAAAATTAAAGCGATTTTACAATTTCAATTTAGTTTCTAGCAACATGTTGCTGATGAATAATAAACATTTCTTGTATACATTTTTTTAGAATATTAGAATGGCCCACGTTATTTCAAAGTTTAAATTTAATTTGCAATAAAATACACGGCTGGCCAAATTTATGTTTTTGTTGTGAAGTACAATTGCTCCGCTTAGAAATGGAAAGATTATTTCATTCATATTGACTGCCATGGCTGCCCTCACAGTACTTCATTCGATCGAACCAATTTGCGTGTACTTTTTCGAGTATATGGCGTCGTATATCGGCAGTGGCAACACGAATTTTGGCCTACAAATGCTCAATTGTCTTTGGTTTATAGGCACAACACTTTTCTTTAACGGGGTCCCATAGAAAATAGTCCAATGGTGTCAAATCGCAGCTTTTTGGTGACCAACTGACATCACCCCTTTGGCTAATTAAACCGCCATCAACAGTTTGACGTAATAAATCGATTATGGGTCATGAGATATGTGGCAAGTTGTGCCACCTTGTTAAAACCAAACATCGTTCACATCAGTACCATGAAGAGTGGGTACAAAAAAATCGGAAATATGGGCCAATAATACCACCGCTCCACAAGCCGTACCAAACAGTCACTCGTAAATGTTGCATTGGATTCTGCAAGACCACGTGGGGGTTTTCTGATTCCCAAATATGGTAATTTTACTTCTTAACGTATTCGCCAAGATGAACATGAGCTTCATCCGAAAAGAGGTTTTTTTTTCTTTGGCAAAATTGACATCATCGTGCAATTTCTCGTAGGCCCATTTGGTGAAGCGAAAACGAAGCGGATGGTCATTCGGTTTCAACTCTTGAACTAATTGAACTTTGTAAAAAGTCACACTGAAATCTTTTCGCAAAATTCGATTAAAACGGGTGCGTGAAATATCAAATTCTTGAGGAGGAAGACGAGTTGATCTTGATGAATTCTCACGTAAACTCTTAGCCACAGCTTCGATATTTTCCGGTGTACTTACTGTACAAGCACGACCACGTCTTGGCGCCTCAACAATGAAACCAGTTTCGCGAATTTTAGTAATAAACTTAGGTATATCAGGCCCTGTTGGTCCCTCTCTGCGACTAAAGTTTGTACGACATTTTCGCGTAATTTGAGCCCAGTTGTGTTTATTTTAGAAATAAATTTCCAATTAATCCTAATGTTCCTCAAACGTAAATCGGTTCATTACGTTCAGTTGCGATATTATACTGAATTTTTTGATGAAATAGAATGCTACCTGATTTGAAATAACCGATGTTTCAAATTGAAACCGATAGATGGCCCACCCGATATTATACTGAAGTTGTTTATTTTCCATTGCCTTTTTAATTGTAATTTAAGACATCAAGTAAACTGTCTGAATGTTGTTCTTAACGGTTGCAACATGTTGCTACAACAATATTTATGTTGCATTTCATATTTCTTTAGGTATCTGGGATTACAGATCGGACATCTGCAACTAAACGAAATATGAAGGAAAATATTTCTCTCAGCAGATTTCTGGCAAAAACTGTATGTGTATATAAAATTGCAACGAAAAGTGCGTCAAAAAAATATTGTTCGGAGTAGGCTTTAAACTGTAGGTCCCGCCACTCATGTACAAAATTAACACATACAATAGAAACTAGGTCGCTACCAGAACTGAAGGCTTGTGATGACCTATTACGTACGTATGTATATACATACATATGTATATATCTAAGATTACAGCGTTACCACAGTTTTTGCTAGAGACTAAAATTAGTCGATAATGTCAAAATGAGGGTAGTAGCGCTCATATTATTTTCAAGCAAGTATTGATAAGTAGCCTTCTGTAAAGTCAACAAAAAAGATTGAGGCCCTGTTGATTGGAATTGGCTTTATTCCACAGTCGAGCAGCTAGTACAAGCGTTCAGAGTTATGGAACCACTAAAGACGTATTGCCTACAGAGCACTCTTAACGTTTTTTAGTGCGTCTGGTGTGTGTGCGTTGCAAATTTAATAAAACGTGCATCTTTCTTTGCAACAAAAGTGTGTCTACGATTCGCGAAAAAATCGTACTCTTGTAAATGAATTCACATTTGTTGTCGCATTGTTCCACTAAGTAGATTTCATTCGAAACAAAACAATTTTTCGAAACTTTTGCAAACATTTATTTGGTAAGAATGTTGCTGAAACATTTTTCTTACAGAAATGTTTATAAACATTAGGTGTCAAGATTGTCGCACACAAAATTTTGAGTAACATTTTTTGAAACTTTTGTAAAAATTTATTTGCTACGAATGTTGCTGAAACATTTTTTTTTTACAGAAATGTTTATAAACATTAGCTGGCAAGATGGTCTCACATAGAATTTTTTGAAACTTCTGTAAAAATCTATTTGCTAAGAATGTTGATGTAACATGTTTATTTTTTACAAAAATGTCTATAAACATTAGTTGCCAAGATGGTCTCATATAGAATTTTTCGAAACACTTTTTGAAACTTTTGAAAAAATTTATTTTCTAAGAATGTTGATGGAACATTTTTTTTTCAGAAATGTTTATAAACATTAGTTGCCAAGACGGTCATAGAATTTTTCGAAACAATTTTTTGAAACTTTTGTAAAAATTTATTTGCTAAGAATGTTGCTTAAATATTTTTTTCCAGAAATGTTTATAAACATTTGTTGCCAAGATTGTCTCTTACAGAATATTTCGAAATACAATTTTCTTGTAACGAGTAGATGTACTTTAAAACTTTTTCTTTTAATTTACAATTTGGTCAAGAATTTCAGTTGAGATGTCTTTTACTGTTATTGTTCTTCTTCTTTTAATTTTTATGGTCCAAATACAATTGGAAAAGACAAAAAACAATAACAACAATGACTATTAAAACCAAAATATGGTTTAGTTTTCGTTTTCGTTTTTTTGTCATTCTTTATTTGACTTTCTATTGCAATTTTTGGTACCGGTTTTGGAAATTCTGTCTATTTGGGTTTTCGGTTGTAGTTCTTGTTGTTTTGTTGTTCAGAGTGGTAATGGTGGCGGCGCTGGTGGTAGTGGTGGACATTAAGCCAAATGGATTTTACTTGTATTGTGTTTAGAGAATATGAACAACAAAAAGAAATTATTTTCAAATATTGTTGACACACATACACACACACACACAGCAATTGTTGTTAGTGTTGTAGTTATTTTAACTTTTAGTGGCATTTTTTTAAAAGAAAAAAAATAATTTTATTTTCCTTCCACAGTCCGTGGTTGCTCTCTCTCTCTCTAGTTGTTCTAAATAGCAGTTACAGTGTGGCAGTGGCAGTAACTGTGACACTGTCAGTTGCAAAACAAAGTTCTCGTTCCATAAATATTCTCTTTGTAAGTAGAAAACACAGACACAACTTTTTCCTTATAATCCTTAATTTGTAAGTGTGTATGTATGTATATGTTATGTCTTTATTAAAAAATAAAATTCAAATTTAATTTATTTCATCTTGAGTTCAGTGTGGCCAAACGAAAAAAAAAAATGCAATTTCGTTTGCCATTAAAATGAAACTTGCGTGCAGTGAAAGAGGGCGTAGGTAGAGAGAGAGCGTGTGTCGAGATGCAGAAATTTTGGAAATATTTTCAAAACGTAGTTTCGAATTTTAATTACAATTTCAAATGAAAAAATAGGCCAGTAAAGGAAGTGTAGTTTTTTTTTTTCTATTTTTTGTCAAGTACTTTTCGCAGGTAATATTTAAACAAGACAAGACAAGTCAGAGTCTTAAATTGATTTTGAAATAATAAAATGGGAGACATTGGGGCTTTCATAGTGGATAAGGTCAGTTAAGAGTAGAAGGACTGAAGCCTATTAATGTGTAAAAATAATACAAAACTGTATTGCTGTCTTACAGATATTTGAGAAACTTTTCTTGGCAATTTTGCCAGAAATCTGCTGAGAGGAAGTTGCCGATGAAATATTTTTTTCGTTTCGTTGGAGGTGTCAGACCCGGGGTTTGAACCTTGACCTCACGTGTAATAAATCAACACACTACCTATTAGACTACGGCGACCACAACACGTGCAAATAATAAAATACTCTGTTCGGGCAAAATACCGCGCGTTTCATCCACTTTACGATTGGCATAATTGTTCTATCGAGAGGATTATCTCCACCGGCCGACAAATTCGAGTACAGTGGTTCAGTAAACGATTGACCAACATCTGTACGTCGATTAAACGCAGGATCTGCTGAAAACATATGTAGCTACTGTCGATGAAACCGTGCAGGAATATCCGAAGCAATGGAATTCGCATCGTTCACAAGAAGTTGGTCTTTCGCGGACAACAAATTGGCGAATTTTGCGTGGTGGCTTGGACCGTAAAAAATTCAACTGACCCAAGAGCTAAAAGTAGACGCTGTAAATAATGTGATGTGTATTCGCTGTATGGAATCTGGAGCAGTTGGTAAGTGATTTTAATTTCAATTAAAAAATCAACTTCAACGTTGAGGCCTAATAATTGTAGATGAATGGGTAAGTGAACAGCCGACGAATTGACGAATTTGAAACGATAACAATCCACATGAAGAGCGGATATTAGAAAGAAATACTGACTATAGATTAATCAGTCAAATTTAAGAGTTTTGATAAAAGTTCTGCAGACTAAAGAAGGGGGTATTACTATTAGCATTGGTGGGGTAAAGCTGATCACATTAGCTTGTTAAGAGTAATAGTGGGCCAGTGAATAATTTTGTAATTTTTGAATGGTGGCTTAAAAATTATTTCTTATACACTGTTCTGATATATCGTAGTAAGACGCAGAGACTCTTATATATGTATAGTCAGGTCGGTAAGAACTCATTTGGGAATTGCACCTGGAATGAGTAGATGGGATACGTCATTATTGCAAAAGTACAGCTGCGGTAAAAAAAATAGCACTAAGGATGGAATGATTATTTCGTCGTCAATTTTTCTAACATTTAATTTTGAAATTTTATGTCTTAAGTAAAAAGATAACTAAAACACAGTTGTAAGTAAAATTAAAAATATTTCAGACATATTTTTTTTAATTTAGTCCAGCGATTAAACAAAATTAATTTGAAACCTTAAATTTGATCGGTAAAAAAATAGCACTTCAACTAACAGGTACAAAAAAAGTAGAAAATACATAAAATTGAAAAAGATACATATACAGATACAGATCCATACATCATAATACAGTTTTAAATAGACATTTTAATATTTTGTGACGTGGCCTTTTATGGCTATAACGGCAGCACAACGTCTTGGCATGGAGTCAACTAGTTCTTCACATCCTTTTTTTGGGATATTGTTCCATGCCTCCTTCACTGTAGCCCATAGTGACTCATTATTGGTAGGTTTCATTTCCTAAACGTATTTTTTAACGTCAGACCAAAGATTTTCCATTGGGCTTAAGTCTGGCGACTGCGCCAGCCACTCCATAACATGTATTCTATGTTCGTCGAACAACTTCTTGGCTTTTCGACTGGTGTGTTTTGGGTCGTTGTCCTGTTGGAGGACCCATGACAACGGCATTTCCTCTGAAGCATACGGTAGCATAACATTCTCCAGAATATCAACGTAAACATGTTGATCCATCAATGTTTTGATCCAGTATATTGGACCCACTCCGTAATATGAAAAACACCCCCAAATCATAATGCTCGAACCTCCATGTTTTACGGTCATGCAAGTGAATTGGGGTTTATATTCAGCGTTTAGTGGTCGTCGTACAAACGCTCGAGAGCCTTTTCCACCATACAAAACAATTTTGCTCTCGTCAGTCCACAAAATGTTTCTCCATTTACTTACGGGCCAGGTGTTGATGCTCACATGCAAACTTCATTCGTTTTTCACATGCCTTGTTGTAAGAAGCGGAACTTTTCTTGGACTGCAAGAAAATTTATGAAAAATTAGAAAAATTATGTTCCCGAAGCCGATTTCGGACTGTTTCAACGCATGCCGTAATTTGTAGCTATTTTTCAACTCCGTTGCTGGCTTAAAAGGATCCTTTTTGCTCTGACGTACCCACCTCTTGACCAGTAACGGGGATATTGCAGATTTTCTTCCACGTGTTTCGACTTTTTTAGTATAAGTAATGGCATTTCCAATCATTTTGTTTGAGCATTTGAGAAACTGACCAATTTCCGCGCATGTTTTTCCCTCAAAAATCATTTTTTTTTTAAAAGTTTCTCTTCTTTCCTCAGAACAATGCTTTCCACGACCCATATTTATTGTTTTTTTCACTTAAATTTTTTTTTAAACTCCTTTCAAATACTTTTTTGCTTTGCTTAAAATAAAATTGCAAATGGAAGATCTTGCAAAAACAATGAGAAGTGCTATTTTTTTACCGTCAGATTTCATATGTTACTCTTAAAATTGTTTGGTAATAAAAAAAGTGTTCATATTTTAAGAGAAAAAATTATTATCTCAGAGAGGGCACAAACTGCAGCACTATATCTAGTGTTACCATGAAATCGAAAGAAAATATTAATAGGAATTTTATGTACAATGAAATAATATGTGCAGATTTGGTGCTATTTTTTTTACCGGCACTGTAAAACGAGTTGTGAAGACACGTTTTCGTAAAGATTTCCCATGTATTCGAGAAATTATATATTCGAGTCAAGAACCACTATATTCGAGTCAAGAACCATACTAGAAGATCTGGAAAGACTGGCCAACAATCGAGATAAACAGGCGCAATCAGAGGATATTACCAGTATTGCTACAAAATGGTTTACATAGGAGAACAGAAGAATTGAAAGATTTGTTTTCACGTAAAGGAGACAAGTAGCGGACAGAATTGAGATGAAATGAAGGCTTTGATAGAGAGATTTGTGTAGCAAATTTATTGCGGCCGTATGGACCCAGGGATTTTTTTGAATTCCTTTATTCATTTCTTCTCTAGTTGCATATCGGATTGTTGGCATATCGGATCATCATTACGGCTATTGGTCTTGCTTAAAATATTCTTTGATTCTTTCATTTGAAAGGATATGTAGCACTTGAGTGATTTAAATTGTAAAAATTTAAATTTACTTAAAGTAGAGGACAGACTAGAAAAAAAAACCAAAGTAATCGGAATTTTCTTTTGCATACAAAAATAAAAAAATACCCACAAATTCCATATGTAAGCCGCCAAAACTAGTGGCTTGACAAACATATGCGTTGAGAACTCATTTTATTTTTTATTGTTGGCTTTTAATTCTGCTGCTGCTTTGGCTGTTTTATATTCGATTATCATTTAACCCGCACCGTAAGCCACATTTACCGATTTATTTTGGGCTTTTTCAACACGACTTTGTAGTGGTTTTGTGCGCGCGCTTCTTTTTGTTAAATTTAATTCATGTTGCGTTTAATTTTGGTATACAATGTGTGTGTGTGTGTGTGTGTGCTTGCACTGCACTGCACAGGGCACTGCAGTGTAAAGCCGCCACCCCAAAAGTATGCCACAAATTTTTTATTTTATTTACATTCACACTTGCACTTGCACTTACAAGGACACACAAAACATATACAGTAATTTTGTTGTTGTTGTTGTGATTGTATTTGTTAGCTTTGGCTGTTATTGTTGCAGTTTAATGAGCTTAAAAATAAATTTTACCGTTTTTGACCAGGTTATATGTCTCTCTCCCTTTCTTCTTTTATTTAATTCAAATTCTTTTTCTCTCTCTCTCTCTCTCTCTCTCTAGCACAAGCCATTTTTTCTGTTTTGTTGTTTTTAACTCTTACTGATGGTAAGTAGTAGAGGGAGGGAACGAGGACAGGCTGGCAAGCTTGTTTATGTAGATTAAAGAATTAAATGACAAAAAAAGAGCGAAAGAAAGAAAAGCAAAAAAAAAAAAACAAAAATTTACTTTAATAAACTTGCCTTGTTATTGCAAGCGATTATTTTTATTTAAACTGTGTTGTGTGGTAGTGCACGAAAGGATTTTTATTTTAAAGGATTACCATTCCAGCAACTCTATAAATTCTTTTTTATTAATTTTTTTTCGCTCTCTCTTTATAATAATATTATAGACTGTCGGCCGACCTACGGAAACTATTTTTTATTGTTCCAAGTAATCAACAATAAAATTTTATGGCATAACGTCAAGGCTTAATGGAAATAAATGTGAATAAATGTGTAAAATTAAAGCATATTTTCAGGTGAAAACATATTAAAAATATATAAAATATAAAAGCATACCACAAGGCTGTTTTTAAATATCTTAAAATAAAAGCATATTTTCAGGAGTTAGTTTTATTTTAATGTTGTTTATTTCTGTTTATAAAAAATAAAAGCATACCACAAGGCTGTTTGTAAATCTCTTTAAATAAAAGCATGTTTTCAGGAGTTAGTTTTATTTTAATTTTGTTTATTTCTTGATACATTTTTTTTTAAATAAAGTTTTAAAGAAATATGTGAGATTGCGTTTGACAATGTTTATACTGAATTGGATTTGAAATGCTGCAGAACCCGACAGAACAGAGGCAAGCAAGGCCTTTAAAGGAACCAGGAAAATAAAGGAACTAAAGTAGTTAAAAAAAACTTATGGTAGGATAACATTCCAATTTAAGAATTTTGTTGGAAGCCTGGAATCTTGGCAGCAGTTTCATTTACAAGCAAGATACTGCTGATAATCTAGGCAAAGGTAGGTATGGATAGTGCGAACAGTTTTTCAAAGTTCATGGTAGGTATCGAGTCCGCCATCTAACGCTATTTTTTTTCAACTAGTCTGATTTGACAGATAATTAGATTTATACTTCCGCTGAACGAATGTGGTTGTGTATACGCTTGAGCAACGCTGGGAAATATTGCGACATTACTTTGAAAATGATGGTAATGTTGCAGAATGTGTGCGAAAATTGCGTACGAATTTTGGAAGAGCAGCACCATCAGCTCCGTATGTTCGTTATCTTGTGAAAAAAGTGAAAGCCAAAAACAGTGTGTACACCCGAGAATATTGCTACTGTGGCAGAAAGTGTGTGTGAAGCGCCATCAACGGATACATCATTGAGACGAATTTTGCATAAAGACCTTGGTATGACGCCATACAAAGTCCAATTGGTTCAGGAGTTGAAGTCTATTGACCATCCAATGCGTTTTCGCTTCGCTAAGTGGGCCTGCGATCGACTTACAGAAGATGCCGATTTTGGCAAAAAAAAAAAAATCATCTTTTCAGATGAAGCTCATTTTGATCTTGGCGGGTATGTAAACAAGCAAAATTGTCGCATTTGGGGCACAGAAAACCGGCACGCATACATTGAAAAGCCAACGCACCCAAAGCGAGTCACTGTTTGGTGCGGATTTTGGTCCAGAGGCATAATTGAGCCATTTTTCTTCGAAAATGAGCACGGAGTGGCCGTTACAGTCAATGACGATCGTTATCGGGCCATGTTGAACGAATTTTTGTTCACAAAAATTGAAGAGGGGAAAATTGGCAACATTTGGTTTCAACAGGACGGCGCTAAGTGCCACACAGCCGAAGCTACACTCGATGTTTTGCGCCCTGTTTTTTAAGGTCGCATTATCAGCCGCAGAGCTGATGTCGCTTGACCACTTCGGAGCTGTGATTTGACACCGTTGGACTATTATTTGTGGGGTGCCGTCAAAGATAAGTGTTACGCCGACAAGTCAGAGACAATTGACACTTTAAAGGACAATATTCGTGAAGCCATTGGTGAAATACAGCTCCACACAATCGATAATGTGCTTAAAAATTGGACCGATCGTGTAGGCTACTGCATGGCCAGCCGAGGCAGCCATTTGAATGAAATTATTTTCCATTATTAACCGGAAGAATTGTACTTTCAAATAAAAAAAAAGAAATTTGAGAAAATATTGTTGTTTTTTTTTCAAGCATTTTCAAAAAAAAAAAAGTTATTTGGCGGAGCCTTTAGAACGCCGTTGTTGATCTCATTGACGTTCACTATATGCCATGCATTAATGATCTGGTAGGAAAAAAAAAACAAACAACAAAAAAGAATTTGCTGATTCGAGAAAAGAGAAAAATTCTTATCCACTGGGCGTTTGTAGAGCTTTATGTCGCAAAAAGATGAAGCATCTGGGTTGAGCTTACTGCTCTGTGAGCAACAGCCATTAAAAAGTTCATCGGTTTTATCATGAGCTCTGGATTATTTACACAAGAAGGCGGCTCACGTCTGTCTTGAGTGGTAGCCAGTTCTACTGAAATACTTGCTAATAATGACAGTCCATAGAGTCCAAAGGAAATTGAGAATATTTGGTTTCGAAAATGAGATTTGAGACATTAAGCCCCATATGATATGATTATCAGGGCACTTCAGCCTGTTCTATATGTTCATCAAATGATAAGACGGACGGATATCACAAATACGTCCGCGTGTTTATCAGCAATTAATTTTAATACTAAATTGGAACACAAGAATGATTTAATGGAGTATTATTAACGCTTCCATTGTGTCAAATAGTTAGCCATTAGCACTTTACGATCCACTAAGAGCATCTCTTCTGGCCATGAAAGCTATTCGCTTTAGGGTCAGATAGACTGTCTAATATCAGACACAGAACAGGTGGCCACAAGTCATAAATAATGCGATCCCGTAGCCTATCGTGTAATCCTTTTTAAATAAAATATCTACTCGAAGTAAAATATCCAGCGGTAACGGATTAAAATTACATCAGTGATGAGTGTCGCAGTTAAACGTGATATGTATGTACCAGAGATCAGCAATGAATCGCTTTTTCGCTACTCATAAGTACTCATGAAATTTTAAGTATGAGTGAGTCAACAGTATTAAAATCCAACTACTCTGATTCATTCGTACTCAGTACAACATTGATTTATAAATACAGGTTGCAATGAGTATGAGTACAACTTTGACATCAAACTCATAACATTCGAAATATGTTTGATTCATACGCCTACTCATTTAGATTCATAAATTTAGAAAAAATACTTATAATATGTACTCATAAATGATTCCAGTGATTCGAATCATTCGTCAAAGAAAGACAAAGACAGCAAGCAGAGCAAACACACAACCATCTTGTGAGTATTGTAGTGTTCGTACGCGAATCATACTTATTTTGTGATTCGTGTATACGATGAGTCATGGAGAGTCGAAATCAATAACATCATGCGTATTGTTAAGTATGAGTACCATGAGTATTTCAAACTTTGAATATGAGTAGTATGAGTATGACATTAAAATAAGTATGAATGCGTATAAGTATCAGAAATAATAAGTACCATCGTTTTGAATACTCATTGGTGACCTCTGATGTGAGGGACAGTGAGAATCTTTAAATAAGAAATAAAGGCAGCCAGTACTAAGTACTATTTCATGAAAAATGCTGTAAATCATTAGGTAAACTGGTATGTTACCATTTGGAAGAAGTGGTCGAAGTGGGAGTAAAACCTTCTCATTTTTAAAATTGAAAATAAGGATGAAAATATTTTTTCTTTATGTGGTTTCGTACCTGCATTAGTCAAGTACTTTACAACTTCGAAATGTCTTTAACTCGGCATTATAGCCTTTTAAACAATCTTAAAGAAAGTGATTTTGAAAGAAGCGGGCTGATATGGTCAGTCCGCCCCTGATTCTTACATCTGGAAAAACTTTACTCATTCCTAACTTACGCATTCTGTTGCTACAAAGTGCGAAAATGCTGACCTTAATAGATGCAAGAAATCATCTTTTTTAAACGGGCAATGAATTGAAGTCACCGTAGTCTAGTAGGTAGTATGTTCGCTTATTAGACGAAAAGCCAGGGTTCTAGCCCCAGGCCAGACATCAAAATAAAATACAAAAATATTTCTTCGGCGACTTCCTCTCAGCAGATTGCTGACAAAACCTCTGAGAGTAATAAAATTGTCACGAAAACTTTCTCAAAAATCGGTCGTTCGGAATCGATTTTAAACTGTAGTTCCCGCCACTCATGTATAAAATTAATACACATAACATGAGTGGTGTGAGAAGTTAGGCCGTAATGTAATGTGATTGTAATGGCCAATTATGTATGTATGTAATGGATTCTCCAGATTAATGCTGAAGACTAGTTGTGGGTGATGAAGATGATGACGTGATATCAGCATTTAGGCTGTCAGCACGGCCGAAGCTTTGCGGTAGGTGCAAAAGTGAGTAAATAAGTCCGCAGAATATAAATTTTCAACGAACAAAGTTTAAATTCGGAATAAGAATCGATCTTGTAATTTAGTAGGTAGTATGTTGGCTTATTAGACGTAAGGCCACGGTTCAATCTCCAGGTCAGCCATCTCGAATATAACGAAATATGAAATAAAATCTCATCGGCAACTATCTCTCAGCAGATTTTTGGCAAAAACTCTGTAAAGAGTAAATCTAATTGCCATGAACAATTTTCTAAAAAAAATCTGTCATTCGGAGTAGGCTTTAAGCTGTAGGTCCCCGCCACTCATGTACAAAAATTAACACACTCAACATGGGTGGTGTGAGGAGCTAAGCCGTAATCCTGACTGAAGGGTTGTAATAGACAATTAAGTGAGTATATCTGCGATATTTCCTTACATAAGCCCCAAAAGAGTAGTTGTGACCTATGGAAACCCCCCTTAATCAATAGGTATTGGGTGTCGTTGAAATTTATCGATTGAAAAATACTTCCGCTTCATTCGGTATAAAGAACTCCTTAAAATATGCTTTACATAACATACATACATACATGCATACAGTGACGGACAAAAAAATATGGTCAGTATAATTACATATAAAATTTTCGAAATTTTAAAAAAATTTAAAAAAATGGAGAAACGTGTTATGGTCGGAAAAGATTAATTTAATTGGTAGTGATGGAAAAACGTGGGTAAGACGACCCAAAAATAAAAAAAACTTTGTTTCCCGTTATACAACAAAAACTTTTAAGCATGGAGGAGGTAGTATTATGGTTTGGGGATGTTTATCCTGGCATGGCGTGGGACCACTGTACTGGATTAAGGAAAACATGGACAAAAACTTATACTGTCACATATTAAACGAAGTGATGATACCGTATTCCGAATGGGAAATGCCAGTCAAATGGATATTCCAGCAGGACAATGATCCGAAACACACTTCGTATCTTGTGAAAAAGTGGTTTCTGGATAACGGTGTGAACGTACCGCAATGGCCAGCACAATCTCCGGACTTAAATCCGATAGAAAATTTATGAAAAATCGTAAATCAAAAAATAAGGAGGAGTTATGGGAGAAAATTAAATACGTTTGGTATTCTATTCCAAATAAGACTTGTCAAGAATTGGTGGAATCAATGACAAAAAGGCGCAAAGCTGTTCTTAGAAATAAAGGTTACAGTACAAAATATTAGCTTTAGAACCAAGATTTTAAATCTGGGGTGTTTTTTGTCCGTTTTCGTTAATGACCCTATATTTTTGTCCATTAAAAATCAATGAAATTAACAAAATTTAATAATTTTTTTTTTTTCATAAGTAAATTATTTTGAGTTTTTAGTATAAATGGTGAAGATATATAAACATAGCAATAATCACCCTTATTCTGGTTGTCGTCGTCGCCTTCGTCGTCAATTTTGAGTCGACATCGTTTTCTATCGTCGTCGACATCACGTCGACACTGTTTGGGTATTCTGTAACACTACTGTGTCGACGTCGACTGTTTATCGAAAATTGTAATAACACAGAACACACATCTCTAATATTTAAGTCAGCCGATTCATTTAATGGTTTATTTAAAAAAATTTTTTTTATCATCAGGCCTGTCAAAATCAGCGATGTATTGATCCATGTCCAGGAATATGTGGCCGTTTTGCGCTTTGCAATGTTGTAAACCACAGTCCGTTCTGTACTTGTATTCAAGACTATACAGGAAATCCATTTGTTCAGTGCCAAAGAATGAGTAAGTTTGATAGGATTACAGTTGCTGAGAAAACTTAGCTGTTAATACGATTTTTAATGTCTATAGTTGAACCTCAAAAGGATGTTGTTGCTTCGAATCCTTAACCTTCACCCTGTGGTCCGAATTGCATTTGTAAGGATGTAGGGACAACACCTTCATGTACTTGCTTACCAGAGTATGCAGGACAACCACCTAATTATCGCCCTGAATGCGTTACAAACTCTGAATGTCCCTCGCGACAAAATTGCATTAATCAGAAATGTAAGGATCCCTGCTCAGGACTTTGTGGCAGTTTGTCGTGTTAATAGCCACACTCCAATTTGTTATTGTGAGTCTGGCTATACTGGTAATCCATTTGTGCTATGCTCTCCCATACAACAAAATCCACCTGAAGTTGTCGACCCTTGCAATCCATCGCCTTGTGGACCCTATGCTCAAGGCCGCCAACCAAATGGCGTTACATCTTGTCAATGTTCACCTGATTAATTTGGCAATCCTTATGAAGGATGTGGACCGGAATGTTTGATTCCGACTGCCCGACGAACAGGGCATGTGTTAATGAGAAATGTAAAGGCCCATGTCCTGGTACCTGTGGGCAGAATGCCGAATGTTTTGTTAGAAATCATTTGGCGACGTGTAACTATATTTATGGATATCAAGGCGAGCCATATCGCTATTGTGCTAAGGAAGAAAAACGTAAGACAATAAAAATTCACCACAAGAGTTAATTTTTTAATGCTTGTCGTTACCAAAAATGACGGCGACAAAATCAGAGTCGCCACAACACAATATCGACTTAGTATTGACTTACAGAATACCAAATGTGTGTCGACAGTCATCGATAACTGTCAATAACGACAAACAGAATACCAATTTTAAATTGTCGACGCAAGTCGACATCGTCTTGCGTCGGCGACGACAACCAGAATAAGGGTGAATATGAAATAAATAAACACACAATTATATTTTAATTTTTTTGTTTGTTTGCGCTTTATACTTAATAATTTTGAGTGACCCTATTTATTTGTCCGTAACTGTACATAATAATATGCTTTACTATAATAAAATTTCAATAAGAATAAAAGAAGAAAATCAAGACTTTTATTAAATATTTGAATCCTTTTTTTTCTTTTTGTTATCCTAGCTTCCAAAATTTTCTACAGAAACTACAAATCACGTGTCAAATAATGCCAAGACATTTTTCTGTGTTGTCAACAGTTCTTTACTTTCAATTCTCTTCTTTCTTTCTTTATTTTTTTAATATTAAAAACACTGTTTGGATGGTAAGGGAGATTGTGTGGGAGAAGGAGAACAGAAGAACAGAAAGAAAAACGGCAAACTACGCAAAAAGGTAAGCAAAACTGATTGAATTCTAAGAAATATGGGAAGATTTTTCTTAGTTTTTAATAAAAAAAATTGTGATGCCTTTCAAAAAATCAGACTGAAATACATATATGGGGGGAGACGCCAGAAGTCTCTCAATTTTAAGTTTCCAATTGAAATTCCTTTAAAAACAAAATTAAATTTCTTTTTAATTTAAAAATCCATTTTTTTTTTTCTTGTTACGAAATTTATTACAACACAACACAACGTTCGTTTGTTTGGTTTTGTATATGTATGTGTTTGTGTTTTTGCTTTTTCTCTAGTGAGGTTTGTTCACCTCTGCTTCCGTTTTACATCCGTTTCCGTTTTGAACTACACATATTTTAAATATAAAAATACATCATATTCAGCAGTATATGCATATACATACATATATATGTATGTATGTGTATGTGTACATATGTATATAGGTATGTGGAGGTGTGTCTTTGTCTATTTTGCTTTTAAAAACACAAAATAAATGCAAAATATGTTGATCTGCTCTATTTTGCAAACACTAACACTCTCGCATACTCACATAAAAATACTAACACACACACATAGCACATATGAAACTTGTTGAAAAAGTGAGGGTTATAGAGTTGGCAATGTACCCCATATATATCCGGTAAAGTGTTTAGGCTGCCTTTGCACCATAACGAGGGAGGGATTTTATTATGATCCCTTTTTTCTGTTCTTAACCCTTTGATGGACACTGACGTCTATAGACGTCATAACAAGGGTTTCTGGGGGGAACATGACGTGTATACACGTCATAAATTGTTTCCTTGCCAAATAACGGAGATACAGCAAGTGTCCCACGGGAAGGCCTCCTAAAATTTTGCTGTCCGTCAAAGGGTTAACTATCCCCTGAACAGAACAAGTAGACTCTATGATTTTTGTTAGTGCTTCATAACGATACTCAGTACCACAATGAGTGGAGTATCTGGTTGCAAAATACAGTGGTGGCCTTATAATTATAAACGATTTTTCTGGAATAGAGTTTTCTGGAGTGACGAATCTAAGTTAATTTGTCCCAATCTGATGGAAAAACGGATGTGAGACGTCCTCCAAACAAAGCCTTTGATCCCAGGTACACAGTGAAAACTGTAAATCAATTCAAGATCATGTTGCTAAGTCGTTTCTAATTATAAAGCCACCACTGTACATACTCTTTTAAAAGAGAAACTATTTTTTGGTATACAAATGGGTTAAGAGCAGAGGTAAAATAATCCAAGTCCAAACAGAAGTCGATGCCAACGAAAGATGTGCTCAATTCAACTTGGACAGGAGATACCAAAGGTTAGGTCGCTATTCTAACTCTCGGCTCTTATGAGATTAAATCGTAGATTAGTATGGAACTGTGTGAAAAAGCTGAATCGGAATAAGGTTACGCTCTTTTAATCCGAGTCCATACAGAAGTTATGTTATGGGATTAAATCGTAGATTAGTATGAGGCCATCTGAAAAAAGTGAAAACAGAATAAGATTACGCTCTGCTAGATCCCAGCTCATGTGGGTATTCTCGACAATGAGAACGCAGATAAGCTCGTGGGGGAGGTAGGTCTTAAGCCATTGACAGTTGCAGGGCCCTGTCTGTAATGTGGGGCGGACGTTTCGAAAGGAATGTTTAACGAAAAAGAAGAAAAAAAAGTGGGCGAAGACTCTTCTCAAACCAAATGTGTTCCAGCAAATCAGAGCATTTGTTGGGAAATTACAATGAGAGGAGTTCTGAGACTCGTGCATCAAAAAAAATAATCTGAGATTGACAACCAGCAGTCTTTTGACAGCCTGAATCTACAGAGCACACTAAAAGGGGGTTCTCTCGAGCTCAATAGCTCAATTCTGTGACGATGAGTGAGCAGTTAATACAACTCAGACACAAACACCCGGGTTCTGTGCGGTTAGAATTGTCGCTGTAGACACCGAGATGCATTCCTGGGGTTTGTCAGGGCAATAGGCTTGAGGGAGACACTGTAGTGATACTCTATAAGACATAAGGGGAGTATAATAGACCGTATGGTTGCAGTACTAAGTTAGCTGTTTAACACGATAAATAAATACTAGGGATCTCACAGCAAATATAATATGATATTGGCATCTGGGGTTGGACGTACATACTTTACCAATGATATCCACGAAAGTTTGTGTGACGAGAAATAAGTGTCCGGTACTTGGAAACCCGAGACAAAGCATAACTGCGCACTGAAACATTAGTGACGAAACTTGTCTGGCCTTAGGTGAGAATGGTTAAGAAGTGCCAGCCAGGAGTTATAGTTGAATGAAGGAATAGGTTAGGTTAGGTTAGAGGACGCGTACTTGTCAATTGAGACAAGTACAGTACCCGGAGGTCGAATTGACCCATTGTACAACGTCCTAGTTTCACACACCACTTATATTGTGTGTGTTCATTTTTTCATGGCAATTTTACTTTACTCTCAGAGTTTTCGCCAGAAATCTGCTGAGAATAAGTCGCCGAAGAAATACTTTTTGTATTTTGTTTTGATGTCTGGCCTGTGGCTCGAACCCAGGCTTTACGTCTAATAAGCCAACACACTACCTACTACACTACGGCGACTTTAAATGAATGAAGAAATATATACAACGGATCCTTATAGCATCCAACCAAGGCTGTTGTCAAAAAAAAATTACTTTCGCTAGTTTCCAACTAGTTACCTAGTCGATCTCAGTTCCCCTTAAAGTATACTTCCTCTTTTCTTCACTTTTTCATATAGAATGGATGACTGCATGTATGTACGTAATAAGTGTTTAAACATATGTACAGAGAGAAGGAAAAGAGAAATGTTTCGTTGAAATTGCATGTTGCATGACTACTTTTCGATATAAAAATTGGAAATTATTTCTCAGAAATGGAAAAAAAAGACATGCAACGGCTGTCTTTGGGGAACATAAGGGCCTCAAAATGTTATGAACAATGTTGAAACAAAATTTAGGAAATTGTAGTCCACTAATGATCAGCGTCCTACTTCAAGCAACCAAAAAAAGACACTCCTGCGGCTAAATATACTCCAATTACCAACGTGCGGGAGAACTTATCTCGCGTCTTGGTAATTACAAATGGTTACATAGTTTTCAAAATCCCCTACACCATCCCCATCTATTATTTTCCATCCCGCTACAGTTTGGTAATGTAACGCCTCCACCAGCCCGTTTATAACCTCAATTTTTCTGGCTCAAATACAATGCTTTTCATGTGTAGAAGCCATAAGTTGAGTGTAAAATTTTGTAAGAGGCCCTTTAAAACAGAGGACCGTCCCCCTGTATAACCTTTTAATGGCTACTGAAGTATACAAACGTCGTAAATACTACCATCAATATACCCCCAATATATGCATGCATGTATGCATGCAAATTATTTTCAAATGCTTTTAACACTCTAACACACTAAATATGCAATAAAGTAAGCGTAACACTGTGTGAATTGACAGAAAACGAAGAAGAAAAAAATGAAAAATAAAAATGCAAAAGGAGGGTGTATGTATGTATGTACTCGCCGCCTTAAAAGTTTAATTTAAAATCAATTCAGTTTTGAAAATCGCAAAACAAGTCAAACGAGGAAATGAAAAAAAAAAATTGGAAATTTTGATTTAAAATCAAATGCAAAAAAATAATGCTCGTGAGTAGAAAATATGCAAAATGCATATGTGAATAAAATGGAGTGGTAAAGGCAAAACTTTTTTGATTAAAAATCGAAATTTAATCAAAATATGATCCAAAAATATCTGATAGCTATAATGAACAGTGATCTACAGTAGAATTTGAACCCCTAAAGCCTTTAGCCTGTACTACGGTCTATACTGGCTATTCCGTTTCACAAAGCTTGGGTGTAAAGTCAGGTTTATCAGAAGAAACTAGCATGGGCTCACTATGAATAAATCATAACAACAAGAGCTCGTGGAATTACTTTAGCGAAGGCTATGTTGACCTTCCTTAACTGGTCACCATCAAAAAAGGTAGGACGCCAAATAAACAGCTGCGAAAACAGCAATTTCTTCACGGCCATTATTGTCACGAAGGCATGAAAACACGGAAGCTGTGGTCAAAACGTAAATCAAAAAATGTTCAAGTTTGCCGCTATCCGAGACAATGTTTTGCAAAATTTAAACAAGGTCTGGGGAAGTCGCCGTAGTCTAGTAGGTAGTGTGTTGGCTTATTAGACGTAAAGCCAGGGTTTGAGCCTCAGGCCAGACATTAAAACAAAAATACAAAAAGTAGTTGTTCGGCGATTTCCTCTCAGCAGATTTCTGGCAAAAACTCTGAGAGTAAATAAAAATTGTCCAGATAAGTTTCTCAAAATTATGTCGTTCGGAGTCGACTTTAAACTGTAGGTCCTGCCACTCACGTTTAAAATTAACACACACAACATAAGTAGTGAGAAACTAGGACGTAATCCTGACTGAAGGGTTGTAATGACGAATTATGTATGTATGTATGGTCTAGGAGTACCACACTAGCGGCAAAAACACGCAATTAGTAGTCCGTTAGTATGACTTTGTATGCACAATTTACTTTGAAAGCACAAATTATTTTAAAATATCTCTGGAGGATCACACCTTACATACTAAACCTACTTTCGATTCGGCAAACATAACAAACATTTCGGAAAGACCCTTTAATGCCAGAGGTCTACATCAGGAGTATCATGAAAGTATCCATCACATCATATATTAGAGCCATTAAAATTGTTTCCGATCTGTTCAGTTTGAAATTCTGCCGTATACCTCCCGATTATAGTAGCATAATTCAGGTAGAGGTAAAGACAGCCGCGTAACAAGTTCAGAATCAAGATACATAGCTTAGGGTCATACACAGATTTAGCGATATTGCAGCGGCCATTATTTTAATTCCCTTGAGAACGTGTTGACCGCATTAAAGATTGCAAAAAATATCGAGTTTCTCGGGAGGTGATCGCATGAAATTGATTCATTTATGCGGACTGCTGAACACAGAAGTATAGCAGGCTATAACATAGCCTCATGCTAAATCTGACATAAGCTTGGCATACCTCTCGTGACAGTTAGTTTAGGTTTAAAATTCCACTTCGGCCAACAATAGGATCAACAATTAATTCTACCCGGGGATCTACCATTCAATTCCATGGAGAAAACCGAGACCAAAATAAATCATGCTATTGCATCAATCGTTATATTAGAGAGCTCGGTCAACAATGTCAGAAATTGAGAAGTCAGAAAATTTAGTGTCTTCATGGCAAGAGCAGGACGCTGACACATGCGGTGAAAAATAGTCTCTTTCTCGTCCTCAGAGCCACAGCTCATGTAGAAAAATTAGTTGAAATGCAGACTCTTTCGATATGCCTACTAACCAAAATGCCAGTGGCACGTAAAAATAGCTATCGTGCGATGGATGACTACATGATTCCACATAGAAACGCTACAGCGTCCATCACGGTTCCCTACATTGTTTTCTGTAGGAAAATTAAATACAATATCGAAAATGTGGCTAATGAGACTTAGAATTTATCGATAGGATTTGTTTCGCCGGAAGTGATGTTGCAATAGTTAACCTTCATAAAATTGACACAATGCCTAAGAAACTGCAGCGCGGAGTCATAGACATGCAGCGATATAGGCA
The DNA here is from genome assembly GCA_936449025.2 of Sarcophaga subvicina. Lineage (NCBI taxonomy): Eukaryota > Metazoa > Arthropoda > Insecta > Diptera > Sarcophagidae > Sarcophaga > Sarcophaga subvicina. The sequence continues at coordinate 32,673,250 of OW388084.2, forward strand.
TTCTTAGATGAATATTTGAAAATATTAGATTTGAAAAGCTATGGATTGTAGCTTAGGAGGTAGTGTGTTGGCTTATCACGTGTGAGGCCAAGGTTCAAACTCCAGGTCAGACAATTTCCAACAAAACGAGATATGAAAGAAAATAATTTCGACTTCCTCTCAGAAGATTATTGGCAAATACTTCTTTCCGCGGCTTACTCTCAGCAATTATCACAATGGGCCCCATAGGGCCTAAGTGCGCCCTTCCAATTCATTTGGGGGGACGGCCACGTATACCTACCTACTCTCAGCAATCTTCTGACAAAAAAACTCTGAGAGTAAATAGAAATTGCCACGTAAAGTTGGTCAAATATCTGTCGCTCAGAGCCGACTTTAAACTGTAGGTGGCGGTACTCACGTATGCAACATAAAGCGTTTGAGAAGCTAGGCCGTAATCTTGACTGAAGAGTTGTAATGACCAACTATGAATGCAGATGTATGTACAGATGCAGCAGCAGATGCAGCCTTGAGAGTTTTCGAGGGAAAGTACTACGCAAGATCTTCGGTCCAGTGCGAGTTGGCGATGATTTCCGTATCCGATCCAACAGTGAACTGTATGAGCTCCTCAACGACATAGACGTTGTAGAGCGTATTAATATCTAGCGGCTGCGCTGGCTCGGCCATGTCGTTCCAATGGAGGAGGATACTCCGGCGAGATTGGTATTTGATGCGGGAATCTGCGGAAGTCGGCGAAGAGAACGACCTTGCATCCGTTGGAACTGCAAAATCGAGGAAGCCCTATCATCGACTGGTTACGCCAGCTGGTGTGACCAACTGCTTCGTAGAGGCGCCTGGAAGGATGTGTTGCGGCAAGCCGAAATCCGTTAAACAGGTTGTTATGGCCAATTAAGTAAGTAAGTAAGTAGTGACTGGGAATATCAACAGAGAAATGGTCTCCAACAATATGAGGAAGAACATAATGTGAGTGGCATGCACTTTATAGCCGTCAGTGCGGACCTAGCTTTAAGATATACAACTCGTGTTTAAAGTTTACCCTGTTGTACGAATATACAGAAAACTGTTTGCTAGTTTAGCATGTCAATCACAAAAGAACTGTAGATATTATACCACGAATGCCTCAGAGTCATATGCAGCTTTTACTGATCCAATAGAATCAATACCAAGAGACTTCTCAAACTTAACCAACTCTGAATCCAAATAGGAGCAATTTAAAAATAGAAAATGCAGATGAATCGGCCATATTATCATGGCGAATTCCGAAGGTATCATAGGGATGACGCTACAGTGGAATTCACAAGACTCAAAAATGCGATACGTTAAGAGATTCGCTACTGAAATCGAACATGGAAATGCGCTCAATTGAAAAGGTGAAAGGTTGAATTGATTTGTAAAAAAGCCATGAAATGAGCACTCTAAACTATTCCGAATTCCGAACTCTGAACTCTGCTAGGAGCATACAGTCAGTAAAAAAAAAAAATAAATCAACGAGCTTGGCAACAATTGCGAGGAGGACTTCACATGTGACTTTTAAATTGATGCAAAGAGGATTTTTTCCATTTTATTAGTTTTCTTTTCATCAAATCACGTTCCCATATGTTAATGCTTAGGTATTATGGGGTGCCATTATTATTGTTAACCACTGTGGTCTCTGGTTGCCATATTCTGGCATATAACGGCAAGGAAATCTTATGAAGGAAAAAATAATTTTAAATCATGTGCCGTCGTTTAATAAAATAAAAGGAAAAAATAATGAAAATTACGCAGGATATTGTTACGGCTAAAAGAAGAAATAAAATGAATCGTTACACAACACATACTGTCATGCCTTCCCTGTACACAGACAGTAGAGTCGAATCCTTTAGCCAAACGTTAATCGACTGTTGTGGCCTGATGTTTCTCAAACACAATTTCCATTTTAAGTAATAAAAGATGTTCTGTTCTGTTCTGCTTTCTTTTATTTCGCTCTCTTTAATGCTTGTTTCTTAGCAGGATTTACTTTAAAGGAAAGCAAAGGAGAGCAGACAATAGAGAAGGAAAGAAAGAGAGACAGAGAGAGAGTAAAGAAGGATTTACACATGATTTGCATATAAAATGTAACTGTTATGGTTACAGCTTTCGCTACCACAGACCTGCCAAACCAACCAACAAAGACCCAGAACATGTCATGTAAATGAAGAAACAGAACTTCAATCCTCTTGGCATGTATGCCAGCCAGAATGTTTCACAGTGGAAAAGGAGTATTTGTTGTCCTTGCCTCTGCCTCACAACTCTCTCCCTTTCTTTCTCGGTAACGTATTGGTAATCAATAATTTCGTATTTCACGGTGTGTAGTATTTTAAAATACCCTGTGTTTGTACTTGTATTTCGGCTCATTTGTTGAGGTTTTTTTACATTTTTTTACATTTTTTTTTTTGCATTTTTCATTTATTTTTTAATGCTTATTTTGCTTGTTTCTTTTATGTCAACAAAATTAATGGCCAGAAATGATGGGAAAATGATTTTTTGTCTCGTTTTGTTTTCGTTTTACACTGTCATGTTCATGTTAAAACAGTTACAATCTGTGTTAAAAATTTCCTTTTAATTGTTAAAAAAAAATGAGGGAGAGGTAGAGTGAGAGTGAGAAAGAGGGAAAGGATGAAATTTTTCCATATGAGTATTCTTTATGGTTTTTAATGAATTTTTAAAAAAATAATAATAATTCTGAAGCATATAATACAAAGGCATTAAATATATCGGGTCCGCCATCTAACGTTTTTTTCTTCAACTAGTGCTTATTTCGTGAATGGTAACACTTAGCTCATCTCTGATTTGGCAGATAATTTTATTTATCCTTCCGTTGAACGAATATGGTTGTGTATACGCTTGAACAACGCTGGGATATATTGCGACATTACTTTGAAAATCATGATAATGTTGCAGAATGTGTGCGAAAATTGCGTAGGGATTTTAGAAGAAGAAAACCACCGTCAGCTCCGTATGTTCGTTATCTTGTGGAAAAAGTGAAAGAAACTGGCATGCATCCTCATCGATAAACCAAAGCGTGAAAAGCTAAAAACAGTGCGTACACCCGAGAATATTGCTGCTGTGGCAGAAAGTGTGCGTGAAGTGCCATCAACACCAATTCACCGCCGTTCTCAACAATTGACCATTTCGGAGACATCATTGAGACGAATTTTGCATAAAGACCTTGGTATGACGCCATACAAAGTCCAATTGGTTCAGGAGTTGAAGCCAATTGACCATCCAATACGTTTTCGCTTCGCTAAGTGGGCCTGCAATCGATTTACAGAAGATGCCGATTTTGGCAAAAAAAAAAATCATCTTTTCAGATGAAGCGCATTTTGATCTTGGCGGGTATGTAAACAAGCAAAATTGTCGCATTTGGGGCATAGAAAACCCGCACGCATACATTGAAAAGCCGACGCACCCAAAACGAGTCACTGTTTGGTGCGGATTTTGGTCCAGAGGCATAATTGGGCCATTTTTCTTCGAAAATGAGCAAGGAGTGGCCGTTACAGTCAATGGCCACTCGTTATCGGGCCATGTTGAACGAATTTTTGTTCACAATAATTGAAGTGGAGTATATTGGCAACATTTGGTTTCAACAGGACGGCGCTACGTGCCACACAGCCGAAGCTACACTCGATGTTTTACGCCCTGTTTTTGAAGATCGCATTATCAGCCGCAGAGCTGATGTCGTTTGGCCACCTCGCAGCAGCGATTTGACACCGTTGGACTATTATTTGTGGGGTGCCGTCAAAGATAAGTGTGACGCCGACAAGCCAGAGACAATTGACGCTTTAAAGGACAATATTCGTGAAGCCATTGGTGAAATACAGCTGCACACAAGCGATAATGTGCTTAAAAATTGGACCGATCGTGTAAACTACTGCATGGCCAGCCGAGGCAGCCATTTGAATGAAATTATTTTCCATTATTAACCGGAAGGAGTGTACTTTCAAATAAAAACAGAAATTTAAGAAAATATTCAGCAGTTTTTTTTTTTAAAGCATTTTCAAAAAAAAAGTTATTTGGCTCACATTTTACAAAAGAACCGACGAGAAGAGGCTTCTTCAATAATTTCTAAAAACGAGTAGAATGGACCACAAAAAACCTTCTAAGTTGGCCAAATATTAAAAAATAAAATCATAAACATTTTAAAGCATATCATGAAAAAGTAATTCTATTTCCGAAATTTTTAATAATTTTTAAAGCCATTGTTTGCATCATATTTTTGATTATTTTTAATTAAAAAAAAAATTTTTTTTTGGAAAATTTTCAACTTTTATTTACATACACACAGTTACTAAAGTCTACATACGGTTAACAAATTTCAGAAATTTTTTAACCTATCCGTTTTCGTTGGAAATCTTTATAGTTTCCTCGATTTTAAGACGGTCTTTTGCATTGGTTAAAAATTTTCTGAAATTGAACTGAATTGTGACCCTGCACAGGCCCGCAAAAGTATACATCCGATAAACAAATTTCACAAATTTCTGAACCAATGCAAAAGACCGTCTTAAAATCGAAGAAAGATGTCAGACAATTATAAAGATTTTCAACGAAAACGGACTGATTAAAAAATTTCCGAAATTTGTTAACCGTATGTATACTTCTGTGGCTGAGTGTATGTATGTATGTATTTTGGGGCATTTTTAAAAGCATATTTTTGCATATTTATGTTATAAGTGCATACGTAAATGAATTAGGCTTAGATTTTCCCATTAGAACTTTTTAAAGCATATTTAAACATACAGTAAAAGAAAAAAGTCTACATACAACGCTGTTAAGGCAGCCACATTTAAGAATGTTTGAAGATAAAATCGAATATAAAAAAATGTAAACTAGAAATTAATAGAATAAAAATTCATCGTTGTATGTAAACTTTTTTTCTGTAACTGTATTTTTGGGCCTGCATCTGTACAGCAGAAAACAGCTGACCTAGGAATCGAGAGTAGACAACCATAGAGAACAACTTGTGTTCAATGAGTGACCACTGAAGTAATTGACAACCGATTCTAATTTTCATAGAAAAATCGGTTTCAGCGGAAGAATCGGGGTACGTGAGCAAATGAAATTGAAGAAATCCAACTCATACATCATCATCATTTGGATTTTAAACTGGCAGCGTCTTCGATCCATGTTTCTTTGAGAATGTCTTTGGCCAGGGCATCGCTATCAACTGTGAGCACCATAGGTCAATGATTACAAACTCCCTTTGGTCTCTATGGAACGATTTGGACACTCACGACATGTTGCTTTAACAGGTCGGTGTTATGTGCCACACAGTTAATGCCATATTGGATGTTCGCTATGAGTGCTTTGAGGGCACGGTTATCTCACGTGGACGATTGACCACCGAAATCTTGCGATTTGACTTCATTGGACATTTTCTTGTGGGATTTCCATAGGACGCTGTTGTATGCGAAAAGCAACAAACCACAGCGGTCTTTCAAAGCCAACATAAACCATGATGTCATTGGTCAAATTCACTCTGATTTATGCGCCAGAGTTCTGGAAAATTAGATGCCTGTGGTTCTAATCCCAGCTCAGACATCTCGAACAAAACGTGACAAGGAAAAAAATATTTCTTACGAAGTCTTTCTCTGAGAAAGAATAATATTGTCATAAAAAGTTTTGGACATCTATCATTAAACTACACGTCTCCCCCTGTCGGATACGCTCAGGAATAAAATTAGGTCCTGAATTGGGTGTGGGAAGGTAGGTTGTAATCTTGATTAAATGGTTTTAAGGACCAACAAATAAGTAATAAGCAGGCGAAACTTAACGATGGAGACTCTTAAACGGCGACTTTTAAACGTATACTCCTCTCTGAGTAAGAAATCACGGGCACATACGCTTTGCGAGTATTGCAATGTAAATACACAGAAGAGCTGGTGAGCAGCAAGGACTCTTGTTATACAGGAAATTACCTCTATAGGCCACTGTACACATACATACAATTGTACAATTGGACATTACAACCCTTCAGCCAGGATTACAACCTAGCTTCTCAAACTACCTATGCTGTGTGTGCTAATCGTATATATGAGGGGCGAGACCTACAGTTTAAAGGCGACTCAGAACGAGAATTTCTTTTTTTGAGAAACTTTTCATAGCAGTTTTGTATTCACTTTCTGAGTTTTTACCAGAAATCTGCTGAGAGGAAGTCACCGTGGAAATATTTTTTGGTATCTCGTTTTTGTTGGAGAGAATAAGTCAACACACTACCTACTAGACTATGGCGACTAGGCCAGAAATCTGCTGAGAGGAAGTCACCGTGGAAATATTTTTTCGTATTTCGTATTTGTTGGAAATGTCTGACCTAGGGTTTGAACCGTGACCTCACGTCTAACACTACCTACTAGACTATGGCGACTAGGCCACTGTACAAGAGGAAGAAAGAAATTATGAGTGGCAAAATGAACAGAAGATAGTGATACCTAGATTAACAGAAATGTTATGGAAATGAGATGGAATACTGGCATGAAAGACAGAGGGAAATTGAAATATCGTCAAGTGGATTAACAGGAGAATCGATGAAGTAAACTATCACCAGATATAAATGCCCCCAGAGGGGCAGCACACAACGCACCATCTTACCCATATGCACAACAGAATATTATTGATGATGCTGAGCACACTGTCTTAAAGTGTTCCTGGTGATTTGAATACTGCAGAGCACTGGATATCTTCCCTCGGAACACTTACAATGTGGAAATGCGATAAAAATTTGACAAAATGATAGGAAACGAGAGTAAGTGACTTCTTATATCCGAGTACTGTAAACGAATGATCTGGATGCAATAAATCAAGCATGCTGTCCAAAAGAGCGGGAATCCGGTAGCAGAACAATACGAAAAACCATGGCAATTAGGTTAGGTTAGATTAGAGGACGTATACTTGTCAATTAAGACAAGTACAGTACCCGGAGGTCGAATTGACCCATTGTACAACGTCCTAGTTTCTCACACCACTTATGTTGTGTGTGTGTTAATTTTATACATGAGTGGTGGGTGGGACCTACAGTTTAAAGTCGACTCCGACCGGCAGATTTTTGAGAAACTTTTTCATGGCAATTTTATTTACTCTCAGAGTTTTTGCCAGTAATCTGCTGAGAGGAAGTCGCCGATGAAATACTTTTTTTTTTGTCTTGATGTCTGGCCTGGGGCTCGAACCCTGGCTTTAAGTCTAATAAGCCAACACACTACCTACTAGACTACGGCGACTTCAAAAGGCATGAAAATTAACACGGAATTCAAAAATAAAGCGAAAGTAGTTCCAGGGTGAATAAAATCGAATCTTTAGTAACCAATGAATAAGGAAACAGTTGCCTCGCTTGAACGCATGCCATTTAAATTTCCATTTAATATAATGGAATGTCTCATCCATTGCGCACCTGTTAAATAAATAATAAGTACTTGCGCATCCATTATGCAAAAAGCCTTTTACGGCTTAAAACCATTTTGGAAGTCTTTTGTCGAATTAAAGCACAATTCCAAAGGATTTATTGATTTACAGCTTAAACGAATGCCACAATATTTATTGTCGATGTCGTAAAGGTGAATGTGTGTGTGTATGTGTAAATGTGTTTCTGTTTCTTATTTAAATGACCCATGTTGCGACGTACAACTTGAGAGTTCATTATTTTCATTTCTTAAATCCTTTTTCAATCGAATGGATTATAAGTGAAGTGCGTGCGTTTGTCTGCGTATTGGTTGGTTGGTTTGTATGCGGTTAAAATGTGTATGTGTGAGTGTGTATGTAAGGCATGTGTGTACTTGACAGTCGTCGTTTCTTCTCTTTCAATTTCAATTCCAAGAAATCAATTTGAAAACAAAAAAATTTTTTTTTTGATTTTCGTTTTTCCTGTCAATGAACCAAAACACTTCCACACGTGCAACACACTCACAGTGTTATTTACGGGCATTTAAACTCAATAGATCAAGTCCATCATCATCATCACAAAACGAAATATTAAAAAAAGAGAAAAGAAAAATCTAATGTTTTTTCCTTAACAATTTCATGGGAATGAGAAAATAAAAAAAATTTTAAAAATTCTTGGGCATCACGGGTGCTCTGCAGGATGGCCTCGAGGTCATCCTGTCTATACAACCATTGGATATCTTCCTACAAAACATGGCAGCTAGAAATGAAGCTTAAGTTCTTAGATATGTTTTCGCCACATATGGCAGTGCACGCTGCATGGATTAGAACCGAATCACGCGGGTTGTAGATACGGCTACATGGTACCAGAGGCCGTTTTCGGACGAACATACAGAACTCACACCCCACAAACGGGAAGAAGAAAGGGTCGGGTCGCTGAAGCTGTTGTCGGTGACGGTGATATAACGATCTTCGGCTCACACCCCACAAACGGGAAGAAGGGTCGGGTCGCTGAAACTGTTGTCGGTGACGGTGATATAACGATCTTCGCCTCACACCCCACAAACGGGAAGAAACGGTCGGGTCGCTGAAACTGTTGTCGGAATTGGATCTGGGGCCTTTTCCGATAAGCTAGCACTGAACGGGTCTTACAAATAACTTACCCAGGCAAGCGTATTACAGGCAGAAATTTTTCCTTTTGAACAAGCTGCTCATATGATTGAAACCAGGAGCATACCTCCCTCGAACTTGATCATATGTGTGGACATTCAAGCAGTAATCAGTAAGCCTGGGATAACATCTCGTCAAAGCAAAGAGTTGCATAGGCTTTCTACACCTTATACTACGGCAAAACACCTGCTTCTACTTGGCCACTGCGTAATAAAAGAAAACGAAAAGGCTGACGAACTGGCGAGACAGGGATAGGAGATGTCTGAAGCAGAACCGATAGAGGCGATATAGGTGCCTCAAAGAATACTTTTCTAAATTGGAAAAAGCAGTATGGAATTCGACAAATCGTAGGCAGTCCAACATATCTGGTTGTCGAATTTGAAAAACTGCTATGTCCAGCAGGCGACAACAGGAAATTCAAGGAACTAATTGAATAGTTGCCGTAATCTAGTGGGTAAAACACGGATGCAGAAGAGTGCACATGACTAGCATGTTTTAATGCTTTAACCGCGGTATAACTTTTATGTCCTGTTAAGATTGTTAAAAGTGCCTGAGAAATTTTCGGATGGTAAAGAAAAAATTTGTCAGGCGAAACAGCTCTTTGTGTGGTCGTTTTAGGTTAGGTTAGGTTAGAGTACGTGTACTAGTCAATTAAGACAAGTACAGAACCCGGAGGTCGAATTAACCCATTGTACAACGTCCTAGTTTCTCACACCACTTATGTTGTGTGCGTTAATTTTTTATACATGAGTGGTGGAACCTACAGTTTATAGTCGACGCCGAAGGACAGATTTTTGAGAAAAACTTTTTTCATGGCAATTTTATTTACTCTCAGAGTTTTTGCCAGAAATCTGCTGAGAGGAAGTCGCCGAAGAAATACTTTTTGTATTTTGTCTTGATGTCTGGCCTGGGGCCCGAATCCGGGCTTTACATCTAATAAGCCGACACACTGCCTATTAGACTACGGCGACTTGTGGTCGTTTTACTACTAAAGAATGGAATTTATATTATCATTTTCTCTGTCGCTCTTGATGAGAGATTATCATTTAATTAAAGTAAACTTTTATTAACTCTCTACTTTCACTTCGGGATTTTTTAAAAGTTTTAATTGTTTCGTTTTAATTTTTGTGAAATCCTTTAAACATTTTCAACATAAATATCAATTTTTTTTTGCTTTTGTTTTTCTATCATAAATTCATTTGTATTAAAATTGTGTGTTCGTATGTGTTGCTGTATGCATATAATACCAGCATCCCAGCTCTGTATACTTGACCCGCTTTAATAAATAAAATGTGGATGCACTTAAACTTCTCTTGTTTTTTGTATTTTTTTTTAATAATAAAACAACAAAATAAAATTAAAAATTATTAATTATTGTTGTTGTTGTTGTTGTTGTTATGGTTATTGTTAAACAAATATAATAACGATAATAATAATCATTATTATTATTATGATAATAATTAAATGAGTAACATACTAGCCCATACACACACACACATATATATAAATAAATATAAATGTATTGTGTGTTAATATTTTTATATTATCAAGAGGAGCTCTCATCATCATACTGATACTGATGTTGATAATACCACAGCAACAACAATAACATCACGAAAAGTTGTAATAATAAAAACAATATTCGCACATACTGTTTATGTGGTTGCAACATTGCAACAGCAACACCTACAACACTTTAATACATTTTTTTCATTTGATCCACTTATTGTTTAATAAAGTGGTTTTTAAAATATTTAAACAAAATATTTCTGTGTGTGTATGTACGTGTATGTATATGTATGTGTGTAGGATTAATAACACTATGCAACAGAATACAAAAAATTAAATACATCCGAGTAACTAGCTAGTCTAAGTTGTTCAGTTAGTTGAATAGAACTCAAAAATACCTTTTTTTATGTTTCTCGAACCCTCTACACTTATTTTATTTGACAAAAACGGGTTTTTTGATCTTTTCAAACAAATTTATTGATTACACAAACATTTCTAAATTTCTGAAAATGTAAACCTTATTAGACAGGAGAGATGGACCTTTAAAACGATATACATTTATACATTATTTGACTGAATATGCTATAGGGTTTGATGAGGTAAACTTGATAAATGCGAATTTTTTTTTCATATTTTTTAATGTTTGTCCGTTCATAGTAGAAAACTTTAATTAAAAAATATAAAATAAATGATAACATTCTGAAAATGCATTATTTTGTGAAGAAATTAACATTTGGTTTGATCAAATCGGACAAAAATTGCCGTAGTTATTATTTGAAGAGTCTAACAGACACCACCAGAAGTTGAACAATGTTTGCGCAAAGCAAAATAATAATAATTTCAAAACACAAATATATTACCCGACTTCTGGTAGCAGTGCAAAAGTGAAATTGACACATTTTGCGATAAACAATCAATATCCATCAAATTTTTTTTTAATATTTTTGAACTGAAAGTTCATTTGATAAGATAACATATATAAAAAATATGACAGCTGTTATACTATTTAAATAATAACGACGGTAATTTTTGTCCGATTTGATCAAACGAAGTGTCAATCTCTTCACAAGATAATGCACTTTCAGAATTTCATCACATATTTTATATTTTTTGATTAAATTTTGCAATTAAGAATGGCCAAACTTAAAAAAATAAGAAAAAATATTTTCCAAGTTTACCCCATCAAATCTTATAACATATCGACGCCTCCATTCTATAACGTCCTAAGTGTACTTAGAACGTTTTTAATGTTCTTAAATTCTACGTTCTCTAACTTAAATACTGTCAAAATTTGGTTAAGATACGCCCATCCGTACCGAAGTTATAGGTAAAAATCTTCTTAGAATACACATATGGTCGTATATCGCGTCAAAGCTTTGAGTGCTCATAACTCAAAACACACTTTTTTCGATTTAGAATGTTATAGAACGGAGGCGTCGATATAAGTTTGAATAAAATGATTATGATTATTATTGAAAGACTAATCTCTCCCCTTTCTATAAAACTTTCAATTTTTAAAATACGTTCAAACATATTTGGGTAATCAATAATTTTGTGTGAAAAGATAAAAAAACCGCTTTTGTCAAATAAAACAAGTTTGGAGAGATCGAGAAAAATAAAAAAAGTAATTTTGTATTCTACTCAACCTAGTGGATAACTTGACCATGTAGTTACTCGGGTGTATTTTCACTGTCGCACTGTGTAATTATTATTATTGTTATTGGTCTTGTTGTTGTTATTGTTATATTTAAAAGGATTATATTTAATACCCTACACAAGCACAAGCAATAAAGTTACGTTAAATAATAAATAATAATAATAATATAATAATAATAATATGTATAAATAATAATAATAATAAATAATAATAATAAATAAAGTTAAGTTAAAGTTCCTTCTTCCCTAGAAGGCAATTGTAAAAAGTTATACAATTTCTACGCAATCTGGTACTGCAGTCTTAACTAATGCAAATGCAAAATGAAAGCCGGAGTGGTGCTGTCAACCTTGCAACTTCATTTAGATCACAGGATCTGTTGCTAGAATTAGTTTTTCTTCTGACATTCAAACTGACATCAAGATGTAGCTGAATCACAGAATACAGGGACGTCGTCGGTAGGTCAAGAGTATGAGAAACGTGATAGCGGTCTGAAGGCTTCTATGGATGATGGAGTCCTACTTGGAAATTTACTATGCTGCAACTCTCGTTACATACATCATATGCATTCGCAGTAGTCTAGTAGCTAGTGTGTTGGCATATCAGACGTGAGGCCATGGTTTAAACCTCGGATCAGACATCAAAATGAAAATATGAAAAAAAATATTTCTGCGGCGACATCCTCTCAACTGATTTCTGGCAAAAATTCTGAGATTAAATTAAATTGCCATGAAAGTATTTTGTAGATCCCGCCACTCATGTATAAAATGTAAGAAACTAGGTCTAGAGTACTTTTTTTTTGTAGTGCTGTGTACGATCCACTGGCCAAAAGCAACAAAGACTGTATCTTTTCTACGTAACAGAAAAAAGTATTTTCATTTCACTTAAGCACATTGAGTCGCTTAATGAGTAGCTTAATTGAGTCGCACAATGAGTCTACTTAAACTCCAAAGAGGCGCGCTCAGTGCAGTTGTCGGTGTCATTACGGGGCATTGCATTATGGGTACGCATGCGAGGCGCATTGGACTTGGACACCTTGCTAACGACTTCTGTAGAAGCTGCAGAGATGAGGAAGAAGAGGAGACTGTCTCTCACCTGCTGGGTACATACCCGGCTCTATGCCAAAGGAGAAGGAAGTACTTGGGTACTTACTACATGGATGATCTGGAGGAACTGTCAGAGATTGACATTGGCAGCCTAAATCGCTTCATCAGGAGCTCCGAATGGTTTCGAGACTAGGGGACAACGGATGACTGTGGTAGCACAATGGGCCCAATGCGGCCTAAGTGTGTCCATCAACAAGAAAAAAAAAATTTTTTTTTTTTTTTTCTTGGATGGGCAGCCACCTCTACCTACCTACCTACCTAAGCACATTCCATTGAAGAGCGAAAAAAACCTATGTAGTACCGTTGCTGTCATTAATAAGCAACTTTAAGCTCTACGACGTTAAGAAGCGTCCTAGCTTCTAAAGCCGCTACAGAAGTCGTTGTGAGGTATGCAATACCAAAGGGCGTGTATACAGAGGAGCAATCTGTTTATGGGTTCTTAAATGGACTCTGATTAGACTTAAGACAAGATTAGTCTTGTCTGCATACAAGTGTGTTCTTTATCCCATCTTTCCTGTGGAGGAACAGAAATCTTAAAGTCGGAATTACTTCCAATTTTCTGTTGCATCTTCAATGTCGGCATGTGCAGAAAGTAAGTTTCAGTAAACGCTGAATGTTTCATTATCACCTCCAAAGACACACACATCCTTCTTGATGTAATGCACATTTTGTAATGTGCCGTTTTACAGACGTGATAAGTACGTATATGCATACATCTTCACTTGATGTATTCGAATATCGAATTCAAACAGTGATAGTATTTATTTCAGGCCAAATAATACAACAGCAATCGGATAGTACAGAGCATCTGAATACATCAGAGCGTGATCTGAATACATCAGTGAATTTTGGATATTGTTTACAAGGAGAAAGAAAGATCTCCTCAGTATTTTAATTATAAATCCAAGACCGAGAGTGCATTTAAGTATCCTATCCTATCAATAACAGCTGCAACCAAGTATATGAAATGAACATAGCGTCTGTACTTCCATGCTTTTTTTGTGGCGCTTAGATTTGTGCTTTCGCAGTTACTTGTTTCGCCTATATGTCAGTGAAGGCTAGTAAACAACTAAGTTGTTGTTGTAGTAATTCTACGAGCACCTGACTGCCTCCATCGTTATAGCCACATTTGATAAATCTTTTTCTTCGTGGTGAAAAGACATGGATTTATTTAAAAATTGAATAAAATTTCATGTCAAAGTAACTTTCACAGGTTCACAGCGGTATTCTATTAAATTATTAAATCCGCTGTCTCACCCCTTCTTCTGTAAGATAAGCAATTTAAGAACTTTTATTTAAAAACAAAAAAAGAGAGAGAAATTGTGTGCTTTCCAGATGCAAATACGATTGTATGCCAGAACTTGTCTTATAAAAATATAGGCGAGACTAATAAGGCATATAAGGAGAGGACTCACACATAAAACTAACAGTAAAAATAATAATAATGGTAGTCATTTTTATCAGTTAATGAAAGCCACACACACACTCTCTCTCGCTCTCTCTTCTATACTCTCTTCAAAAAAGAAAAGTACAACAACAATAAAAATAATTGAGAGCGAAAAATCGAAATCAATTTTAAAAGATTTGCTACAAAAATAAATCTCCTTGTTGTTGTATAAAGAATTTAAAGAAATTATTGTTGTTTAACTAACAACTCCTTGTTGTTGTTGTTGATGTTACAAAATAATATAAAAGTAGTTTTTTGTATCGTAGTTGTCGTTGATATTGTTGTTGTTTTATATTGCAGCTGTCTACAAAGTGCACAAGTGTATGTATGCAATAACATATTTGACTTGTAACATTAGCACGTTGAAACGTGATGTTTTTTTCGGCATTTACACTCTCTCCCGCTCTGACTCTCCTATCTCGTATAAAAATTGTTTAAAAGCATACATACATATGTATATGCCCGAACTGTTGATGTGTTTGTTTGTTTTTTCAAGCGACTTACACCAACGACATGTAAAAACGCCAAATGTTGTTGAGAAAATATTTTGATATTCTCAAGCCAATATAGGAAATATTGAAGGGCTTAAGAGCTCAAAAGTTAGGAAGAGAAAGAGAGAGAAAGGAGAAGAAGACAATAATTGTCCAACTTAAAGGCGAGAGCACATTGAAGAGACTTATTTTTATGAAACAAAATGGCAACACGACGTGACTACATCGACAGACAGGGTGACTCCATACATATCATAAGTAAAATATAATTTTCTTCAACGATTTGCATACAATACGACAGCCTTCAATCATATAAGGAAACTTGCAAGATTTTAGAAATATTTTAAAAATACTTCCTCCAAGACATTCGTTACATTGATGGCCAAGGAAAACATTCACGGCTTCTGAAATAACAAAACTTACTTTGAAAAGTTTATAGATAGAAACATGTCGCCGCGAAAACGAATTCTGGTAGGCGCTGCAAAGTTGAATCTCTCAAAAGCTGCCTTTTTTTACGACAGTCCCCTAACGAGATCTCTATTCAAGCAATTTGGAATGAAACTAGGAATGTAGGGTGAGGTAAAAAAGAGAGAATAATAATGGGCTATTCAGCTAGTGGTTTCCAAACCAGATAACGGTTAAATATTTTTCACCCGATATTACATTTATTTGGCAATTGGTTTGCCATTATGATCTGGTGGTATGATAAGACAGAAAAGTTACCGCTAATTTAGAGCGCTAGGGCCATATAATAACCGGCCTTTTTTGGGTTCGCCTTTGAAGGTTCTGGTTTCAACAGAGCAGTGTCATCAGACTTTATTGCAACCTAACCTCAAAATGTTACGACGCATATGAAAATCTGCCAGAAGCATTATTAGAAGGGTCTTGAGTACTACACCTACATTGACGCTGGCGAAAATCTTATGCCTTTTTCCGTCGGAATTTTGTAAAATAAGGTCAGCCTGTCTGTGTGACTGGACAGTGGCGTACATCAAAAGTTAGTCACTCGAGGATTCCAAAGGAATTTTAAACCCTCTAAAGCATTGACGAAATGAGACCCTAAACTTCTCGAAAAAGTTCAAAACATATATTCCCGATTAAAACATTTGAAAGAAAAGTGCAACGAACCTTCTGAAAGATGGTGCGAAACTCGATGAAGCTGTGGATGAAATAATCTGTCCCAAAGTCGAAGTGTACAGCTTACCGGATCACCGCAAACGGTAAAGTTGGCCATATGGGCCGCAATAATGTTTATTAAGGATGCAACTATCGCTCAGAAATATATTAGCATACTCTGTGATACCCGGGAAGCTGTAAGAGGACTAGGATCTTATGTGACTCGGTTCTAAGACGTAAATCTCTCAATGGGAAGGCAAAACAGGGTGTGAGAGAACTGGTTCCTAATATGACTGGGCTCTAACAAGTGAAACTCTCAATGAGAAGGCAAAGCTTTACGACATTAACATGGGTACCAAGCCAGATAAATACCAAATCACGGAGATATTCCAAGAAAACGCGAAGGGGATGAACAGGCTAGGCATGGCAAAACTATCGAACTTTGATGAGTACTCTGCATTGGAAGACCCAATGTAAACCTGTGAGCTCTTAATTAACAATGCAGTAATGGATGCCGACAGCGGCAGATGGAAAACTTTGGTTGCAGGCAGGATATCACACAACAAATCTGGTTAAGCCTAAATGGAGGGAACGTAGAAAGTTCTACTATAAGAGGCGAAAGGTGGTCGGAATTATTACTGGGCATTGGCATGTGTTGCACCCATTCGAAACGCATTTGTCTTTCGACATTTGGCAAATGACTTGTGCAGGAGCTGAGGAAGAAATGGAAGCTGTTGTGGTCGAATTGGGTACATTAACAAGCATTATATGAGAGAGGAGGACAACACTTTGGGTTCTGTTGTACAGACGATCTCAATCACATTAGGAATTTAGTGATTGCATCAGAAGCTCTAAAAAGTTACAGAACTAGGGTATATGGACTGACGTTCTACATGTTCTCAAAATCTTTGTCTACACTGTTGTGAGAGAAATTTCAAGGAAACCAAAGTGTGAGTATATATTTGTTCTTTTATTTTTTTCTCTCTCCCTTCTCTTTCATTCTCTTTCTTTCATTTTTATTGTTTAGTTTAATAAATGTGCTGCTGCTGATATCTAAGAAAGTGATTATGGTGCCATGTTTGTCGTAAGTGTTTCGTGTTGTTTGTGCTCTCGTCTTCGTATAACAACTACAAATAGAGTCATAAAAGGAAGCAGAATTTTGATTTTTTTTTTTGCTGATGTTGAACGGAAACAGCTTTTTCTGTGTTTGTGTTTGCATTGGTATTAGTAGTACAGGAAGTACTGGCACATTTTCTATGGTATTTAAGGCATTACAAAATCACAAAATATTTCTTCGAATAGACTTTCAAACAAAAAAAAAATTTTTTTTTTTTTTGTACGGAATCATGTTTAACCATGATTTATGTTATGCAGTATAAAGAACATTGAAATAGATAAACTATTACAATTTGATTTATTTGATTGATTTTATTATATTTTCTTTGTTACACAAAAAAAAAAAGACTGGAATTATTTTGTTTCTAAAAAATCACCACACTAACACTCAAATGAATTGATTTATTTTTGGAAAATTTTTTCATAGAAATACTTACAATTATTAACTTTGGTCAATAAATTATTCAATATTTAGTTGCTAGTATAAAACATCATTGCATAACTCACCTAAAAAGAAAAGAGAAACAGAGAAAAAGAGAATTAAAAACAAATTTTTTTCACACAAAATTAAAATAGAAATTTAATTACATTTCATTGCATAATAAATTCAATAAAACAAAATATGTATGTTTTCATTCTAAATCAATAAATAATTGTTTTTATTAAAAAAAAAATCGAAAAAAGAAAAATTGTAATAAATCCCCTAAAATTATGCCATTATTTTCAAAGTACAAACAACAACAACAAAAACAGACTCATAAACACGCACACACACTCTGCTAGCTTAAACGTGTAAAAATTAATTAAAATATGCATATGTATTTAATGTTACAAGTGTGCATAATAAGTGGGTTTGTAATCCACACAAATTTTAATAATTTAAATTAAAAAAAACCTTTCAATTGCTGGCATTGTTTTCTACACAATACATAGTTGATTTCCTTTGTTGAGCATTAAAAAATAAAAAAATACCTAAAAATATGCCTCATTTTTTTGCTCCGTAATATATGCTTTAAATAACTGTGAATATTTGTGGAATATTCTTGAAATATTTTTACAAAATAATTTATGGGGAAATGCTTTTTCATATCAATTAATTGATTAAAATTATGATTTTAAATTACGAGAGTGATTTTTGTTAATATCCTGCCCATTGAATTGTAATTTGGTTTAGTAGTGTTCTTTTTTTGGAGTTTAAGAAAAGTATTCGTGACAGCTGAGCGATGCCAAAACTGCTATCAAAGGAAACGGAATGCACACACTTAAGTCTTATATGGACTATTATGATATGTGGTACAGGCGACAATTTTCTGAAGACCCTTAAACTCCCAATATCCAGTTTTGTGAAATCGTCCGAATAGAAGCAAGCGCATTACCAATCAGTGTAGAACAGTTTACTTGTCTTACTCATACCTGCAGCTCCTGCCGATATCATTGATCATTTAGAGTTTTAACCCTTTGACGGACACTGACGTCTATAGACGTCATAACAAGCGTTACTGGGGGGACATGACGTATATAAACGTCATAAATTGTTTCCTTCATAAGATCATTATATACAGCAAGTGTCCCACGGGAAGGCCTCCTAAAATTTTGTCGTCCTTCTTCTCATCTTGAAAATATTTACAGCGATATCTTGCCTTTATGCGAAGCTGCCCACATGGCATTGGCGTAATGTATTTCACTGTGGGGATATTGATAAGTTTTTAACTCTAGAACTTAGAAATCGGCCTTTAGACCTAAGAATTGAAGGTAAACGACCCTAGACAATGACGAGTGTTCCCTGAACAAGCTCTGAAGCAGTTGGTAAGTGACCCTAACTTTAATCGAAAAATCATTTTCAGCGTTGAAGTCAAATTTCTGGATGATAAAAACGTGAACAAAGAAAATTTGCTGAATTTGGGACGACATGGTATTGGAGAGCGTGCAATGCGTTTCAAAAAATTACATTTTAGGTGAAGATTTTAGGCTCATCGGTCTATATTTCTCTGAAAACAACCTTGGCAAGACCATTACAACTCAATGATTAACAACTTCTTGTAGCCTGAATTGAATGACCTGCATACCAACGACATGAGATTTCAAAAGGACGGTGCTGCGTGCCAAACAGTTCATGTCACATTTCACATTAAATGGAAATCGTAGGACTGGAGCCGGTTAGACTTTTCCTGTGGGGTTAAGTCGCAGATGTATTCGAATACGCTAATATACATAGCGACCATCGAAACAAAAATAAACCATGCCATCGTTCAAATTCAGCTAAATTTATGTTAGAGCCATGAGCAATTTGCCATTTCGGATGCGCTCCACCAAGAAGTCATGGCGGGCATTTAAACGCTTTTGTATTCATGAATCTTTAAATCCAAAGCATATTCGTCATGCTTCAAGCATTTATTGTGGCAAGTTTATAGTTTTCTTCCGTTGTTCTGGGTATAATTTGAGGTGGTGCGCAATCGTACACAAATAAAGATTTGACGCTACAGCCAAAGGTCCTTAATTTAGAATTGAACGAGATACTACTTGCATGGAATAAAATGCTCTGCGGGATTAATGTATTCGTTTCACAATATACGCATAGGAATCACCGTAGGACGCATGTTAAAAAAAAGTCGACAAACAGTAAGAATGAGTTGCTGTTGCATTCATTAGACTACTCGATAATAATTCGTACAAGACTTTGCTAGCCTGAATCTGCCTTTTCATCTTTGAAGTGCGGTATGCACTGTGAGGATATGCGATTCTGTATTAGGGCGCGGTTGTGAGTATAAGTCACCGTAGTCTAGAAGATAGTGCGAAGTAGTGACGTGAGGCCACGGTTTAAACCCCAGGGTCAGACATCTCGAACCAAAACGAAATATGAAGACAATATTTCTTGGGCGACTTCCTCTCAGCATATTTCTGGCAAAAACTCTGAGAGTATATAAAATTGCCATTAAAGAGTTTCTTAAAAATCTGTCATTTGCATTCGACTTGAAGCTCTAGATCCCTCAAGCACACACAACATAAGTGATGGGAGAAGCTTAGTCGTAATCCTGACTGAAGGGTTGTAATGACCAATTATGTATAACGGGTGATTTTTAAGCCATTATCTTTTTGGCAACACTGCGTTAAACAGCTCACGCACGTTTCGTGTTTTGTTACACTGTCAAACATCTTCATTTTGGTCTAAAATTTACCTTTAAATTTTCAACATCAGCAGTAAAACTTTTACGTACATACCTGTATAAGAGAAGTCAGACAGTGCACTATGGCGATGCAAAATCATTTTGCAGCCTGGTCCGGAGAGGAGTACCACAGGGTTCAATTCTCGGACCACTGCTTTACATAATGTATTCTAATGACCTACCTTCTCGTATAACTCACTGTGGAATTCAAATGTATGCCGATGATGTCCAACTCTACGTTAGCTGTTTTAGAACCGACATCGACAATTGTATATTGAGACTGAACCAGGACCTTGACAGTATATATAAATGGGCCACTGCGAATGGTCTTTGCTTAAACGCTAATAAGTCTAAAGCTATCATAATTGGGAAAATTGGCGTTTTGCCGAACTTACTGCCACCATTAGTCGTTGGGGACTCGCCCATAGAATTTGTACAATATGTCAAAAACTTGGGTATTATTTTTAATAGCCAACTCTCCTGGACTGACCATATTAATATGATTTGTGGGAAGACATATGCTATGCTCAGGAATCTTTGCAGGACTCAGTCCTTTACGCCTGTTAATATACGTATGCTCTTGGCGAAGACATACCTGATTCCAACCCTCTTATATGGATGTGAGCTTTTTGCGGGTTTGGACTCTGTCAGCAGGAATAAACTTAACGTGACGTACAATAACATTGCAAGATATATTTTTGGACGCACTAGATATAGTAGTATATCGTTTTTTGCCTATAAAATCTACGAAATGACACTGGAAAACCTCTTAAAATATCGCATGCTAATTTTCCTACACAAAATTGTTTATTCAGGGGAACCGAATTATCTATTTACTAGACTAAAATTTTCCAGAACTAACAGGGGCTATAGGATAAACGCCGTAAGGTTCCAGAAACAGGTGTCTGAAAGGCACTTTTATGTTAATGCAATTCGTTCATGGAACCAACTTCCTCCAGAAATTCAATTGAAAAGCAATGTAATGCAATTTAAAACTGCAATTTTAACACACTTTTCTTGTCTTTAAGAATCAATCCTTAAGGCTAACTTAAATTTAATTAATATAATTTTGCTTTTTTTTTGTGAAATTTACATACATATATATAACTATTACTTTAATTATAACAATATATAAACAGTACTATTAAATAAGATTAAATGCTTGTTGTACTGAAGTTGATCAATAAATAAAATAAATAAATAAATAAATAAAATTTAACCATGAATCGTCTTACAAACGAACAACGCTTGCAAATCATTGAATTTTATTATCAAAACGCGTGTGCTCTGTTAAGAAAGGTCATCGTGCGCTTCTTCCATTTTATGGTCAGTTTAATCGACCCACTGAAGCGGCTATTCGGGCTATTCGGGCTATTGTGACTAAATTTCGCACCAAATTTACATTGTTGGACATTAAACCACCATCACGCTTACGTATAGAGTGCGAACTGAAGAAAATATCGCAGCTGTATCGGCCAGTGTTAATGATCATCACCATCAATTATCGATTTGTCACCGTTCGCAGCAATTGGGCCTCTGTTACTCAACAACGAGGAAAATTTTGCGGAAGGATTTAGGTGTGAAGCCTTTCAAAATACAGCTGGTGCAAGAATTGAAACCGAACGACCTACCGCAACCCAGAATTTTTAGTGAATGGGCTCTTGGAAAGTTGGCCGAAGATCCACTTCTTTATCGAAAAATTGTATTCAGCGGCGAAGCTCATTTTTGGCTCAATGGATACGTAAATAAGCAAAATTGTCGATTTTGGAGTGAAGATCAGCCTGAAGCATTGCAAAAGCTACCAATGCATCCAGAAAAAGTCACAGTTTGGTGCCGCTTATGGGCTGGTGAATCGTAACGTAACTGTGAATGGTGAGCACTACCGTGAGATGATATCCAACTTTTTTTGCTCAAAATACAAGAGCTTGCCTTACATGACATGTGGTTTCAACAAGACGATACCACATGCCACACAGCACGCGTAACAATGGATTTATTGAGAGGCGAGTTCGGTGAACATTTTATTTCACGTTCGGGACCGGTCAATTGGCCGCCTAGATCGTGCGATTTAACGCCTTTAGACTATTTTTTGTGGGGCTATGTTAAAGCTCATGTCTATACAGACAAGCCCGCTTCAATTGAAGCATTGGAAGACAACATTGAACATTTATTCGCGAGACACCGGCCGAAGTGTTGGAAAGAGTATGCCAAAATTAGACTAAGCGGATGGACCATTTAAGCCGCAGTCGCGGTCAACATTTGCAACCCAAGATGGACACTTTTTCCCCACAAACTCCTTATTTGGGTGTCAGTTGAAAACATGATTATTAGACCGGACAACTCTTGATTATTAATTCCATTTTTGGCTCAACTTAAAGTAAGATTGAAAAAATCTTCATGTAAGTTTACTAACAATTTTGCACAGACGACCCTCGTCTTTCCGTTTAAAAGGAGTATACATTTTATTAAAATAATTTGAAATCTTTTTTTCGTTGACTGGTTTCTTTTGTTTTTGGATTTTTCTTAATGAAATTTAGTTGGAAAACAAGAAAAGAAATCAAGAAAAGGAAACAAGAAAAAGGAATATTAATGGGTCATGCGAGTACATTTTGTCGGTACGCCCACTTCCTGTCCTTCAAACTGTCAACAGTTCTTTACGGTAAAAAAAAATAAGTGTCAGCAGTAGTAGTAGAAGAAGGTTTCGTGTTTTTTTCCTTTCTTTTTTTTTGGGAGAGAATTTTTCAATTCAATAGCAAGCAGCACAAGAGTAATTTAATCAAGACGAAAATGGATGAATGATAAGCAACAAAAACCAAAGAGGGCCATTTATTAATAAAAACACAAGGAAGAAAAGGAAAGGAAGAAGGAAGAGGGAAGAGGAATAAAAAAAATTCATTGTAAGTAAATATTATGAAAATTCAAATGTTTCACTTTCCTCCTTTACTCTGTTTATTGCACTCTCAGACTGTGCTCTCATAATAAGCGTATGAATTTGATGATGATTGTCACAACAACAATAACAAAAACAAAGGAAAAGGAAATAATAAAATCGAATGTAATAAAGCATATTGCAGTTTCTTCTCTCTCGAAATTGACAGAGTGTCAGTCAGTCAGTTATTTGAATTTCAAAAAGAAAAGAAAAAGAAAGAAAAATACAATGAAAATCAAAATGAAAGTTAATTAATACGAAGAAGAAAAAAAGGAGCCCCCAAACACAGCTGGCTAATTGGGGGGAAGAAAGTTAGTAGTAGTGAGGATGGTACGTATGTTACTTATTAAACAAAAGAAAGAATCGAATTGAAAAGTTGACAACAATAAAAACAAAGAAACAAATTGTAAATGGCCGTCAGGCAGAAAAGGCAGCATGAAGACAATTAATGAATGAATAATGATGATGATGACTGTCAAACAGACAAACCAGTAAACAATTAAATTTGAAATATTTAAGGCACAGTGGAACAGAAAAAAATAATATTCTTTACAAAATTTTGATATGAATCATTTTGAATGATGTGTGTAAAGATAAATTCGATTTCAAAAACAAAAGAAATAAACCCACACATTAACAGTGGCAATAAGTGGAACAGTGTTCTACTTTGCGATTATTGCAGACTACAGGGTGGCTGATATGTATTACAACCAACTTCAGGTTGTTATCATTTGTAAACCGCTCGTCTGACAGCTGACAGATTTATTCCAGTGACAGTTCATTTTATTATTTACAAACTTACAAAAGCATTTTGATCTATTGCATTCAGAAAAAAAAATTATTCGTGATGGAATTCAAACGTGATAGTGTGATTGCTTTATATTTGGCTGGAAAACCACAGGTGGCTGGCTATCGTTAGAGCCCTCCAGCATTTAAATGTGAATAAATCTTTTGTTTCTCGTACCATTGCTCGTTACCGTTATACTGGCAGTGTTGCATCGCGTCCAAAAAGTGGAAGAAAAAAAAAACGGTAACAACACCAGAAATGATCCGAAAAGTGAAGGCCAGATTTGATCAAAATCCACTCGTGCTCGTGAGCTGAAAATATCGCGAGAACGGATGCAACACATATTGAAAAATGAACTTGGACTAAAGCCATTGAAGTTCCAAAAAGAGCTCACCGATGGACAAAAAAAAGTTAGACTGGAAAGAGCCAAGGAGTTATTTCGCTTGCACGAAAGTGGCCAGTTACCGAATTTGGTTTTCTCCGATGAGAAGCCATTCCAAATTAAGCAGTTTGTGAACAAACAAAATGATCGGATTTACTTGCCAAAGAGGTCAGCTGAGAATTTACACCTGCGATTGGCCAAGCCACAAGCGCCGCCGATGCTAATGGTGTGGGCCGCTGTAACGGCCGATGGTCGCTCCCCGCTCGTATTCATCGACCGTGGGGTCAAAATAAATGCCGAATATTATCGGGAAAATGTCTTAAAGACAGTATTGAAGCCCTGGGCAGACAAACATTTCGGCCACAGACCATGGACATTCCAACACGACTCAGCACCATCGCACTCAGCACGCGTCTACCAAGAATGGCTTAAAAAGGAGGTTCTTCGCTTCATTTCTACCGCACAATGGCCACCAAAATCTCCGGATCCCAATCCGTTGGACTTTTGCGCCTGGGGCATTTTGGAGAGTAAGGTTCTCACTAAAATATACCAAAGTGTCGATCATCTCAAGACGGCGCTGCGCCGCAGAGCCACTTTCGTGCAGCCTGTGATGGCTTTGTCGTCCGTTTGAAGGCCATAATTCGTACCAAAGGTGGCCAATTCGTACAAATCTAAACTGATTCTAAAATTTGATGTTATTTCCAACATTTTTTGCTTTTGAACAATAAAATTAAAAAAATATAGTGCGATTTGCACCAGCCCTGGCCAGCTCAGTAGCAATGCAATTTCTAACGATACCAATATGACCCGGAGAACATGAAAGAATTCAAAATGACCACGATTGACCTCCGCTTGGAAAACATAGCAGTCGTCAGTTAGCCTATAAGAAAGTTTAATTTCAGAACCCTACATATATAAATTGCTGATTACAACCCTTCTGTCAGGATTACGACCTAGCTTCTCACACCACGTTGTGTGTGTTAATTTTACAGAGAAACCAGGTTGCAAAATCCATGCTACAGGATTATAATGGATTAAGTAAGTAGAAACATGAGATTTGACGCCGTTAGACGTTTTGCTTAAGGCAACGGCCCAAACCCCGTGACATTATCGTCTGAATACCTCCTCATAATGTTTTAAAAAGTGATCGACTGCTGCAAACCATTGAATAAAGTTACGAAAAACCTTTTCAACTTCCGATTTAAATTTAAAATTTTTATGACAAGTCCTTCGAAAGGAAGTGCCACAAGGTAAGGCAAGAAAACTGTTGGAAATAAAAAGGCAAAATAAATTGTGTGACCATAAAAGTATAGTTAGACGCTAAAGAGGAGCTTAAACGACAACTATTTAAAGAAGAAGAAAAAAAGTGTTACCAATATCTTCTTGGTGCCACAACACACTTGTTTTATTCTTTTTAAATAAAATAAATCATTTGATTTTGCATAAAATTACGTTTCATTTTTTCTTCTCTTTTTTTCTTCAATTCTTTTCTGTTCGCTTCTTTTCCATTTTGTGGCATGAAAACCATCGTAAATGTTGCCCTAACAACCTGTATACCTAAAACCAACCTGTGATGTTGGATTATTAGAAGCAGAGAGAGAGAGAGAGAGAAAAGGATATTTTGTAGAGCATAAACGATATACAAAGGAAAGGATTCAATATAGTTTTTCCAAAGGCTGGTGGTATACACATTAGGGAGGCTCATTGTTTTATAAAAGAAAAAATGAAACTCAAATATGATGGAATACATGTTTCTAAAAAAGTAAGGCAAAATGGAATAAAAAGGTGCACTTCGAGTTTCAACACATGCTAAAACCGTGGAAAGCCTTTAAAAATAAAGGGTAAAAGGTGAATTGGTGAATCAAAATAATTATCCTTGCGACAAACACACACCGTAGTCTGTTAAAGTCTTGCGCGCCTACGCCAGTTGGTCACACCAATCGATGACCGGGCTTCCTCGATCTGGTCCTTCCAACGGATACAAGGTCGTCCTCTTCGCCGACTTCCGCAGATTCCCGCATCAAATATCAGTCTCGCCGGAGCATCCTCCTCCATTTGAACGACATGGCCGAGCCAGCGCTGCCACTGGATATTAATACGCTGCTCAACGTACATGTCGTTGAGGAGCTCATAGAGCTCACTGTTGGATCGGATACGGAAATCATCGCCAACTCGCACTGGAGCGAAGATCTTACGTAGGACTTTTCTCTCGAACACTCTCAAGGCCGCTGCATCAGTTCTTAATAGGGTCCATGCCTCTGCGCCATAACGAAGCACGGGTAGGATGAGTGTCTTGCAGAGTGTTAGTTTTGTTGTACGAGAGAGGTCTCTGCTACTCAATTGCCTATTGAGACCATAGTACCTGTTGGTAAGAGTGATCCTGTGCTTGATCTCCAGACTGACCTCATTTTTGGTGGTAACGGCAGAGCCAAGATAAATAAATTCCTTGACCGTTTCAAAAGTATAGTTATCGGCCGTAATCTGAGAATCAATACGCCGCACGTCTCTACTTGTCGATAACATATACTTTGTTTTGCCTCATTTACTGCCAGAACCACCTTACTAGACTCCCGTTCAATAGCACTAAAGGCAGCAGTAACATCTCGCTTGGTACGCCCTATGATGTCAATGTCGTCAGCGTACGCAAGCAACTGGACACTTTTTTGAAAAATAGTGCCATTGCGATGCACTCCCGCCTTTTGCAGAACACTCTCCGTGACGAAGTTGAAGAGGTCGCATGATAAGGGGTCGCCTTGTCTGAAACATCGCACGGTATCAAAAGGTTCGGAGAGGTCCATTCCTACCTTGACGGAGCTGCAGGAATTGCTCAACGTCATCTAGCCTTATGAGCTTCGCACGTATACCGAGCTCAGACATTGCGGCAAAAACACGATCCCTTATCTATCGAAGGTAGCCTTATAGTCGACAAAAAGATGGTGTGTGTTGACTTGTTGTTCGTGGGTCTTTTTCTTTAAACTAGTCTGCATAAAACCAGTCACGGCAACAGAATGGGAACTGCAAGCTTTGCAGTGTCTTAAAATGCAGTACATAGTTCCGCCATCCACCTCAATATTGCCACCTGAAGATTGCCAGACTGAGTTACAATAACCACACTTATAAATTGACATGATTGAGAACGTATCTCATCAGAGTCGAATGATTTTAAAACGACCACCATCATCAAATCCTCAGCAAAGATACAGCCACCCACAGTTGAAAGTTTCTTCTAATGAGGTTCCACACAATGATTGAAGAGGCTTTATTGCCTCTGTAAATAATTCATCTAAGAAGCCTCCTATCCCACCGATGAGGATAACAACAATGACGGACATCATAAGAAGACGAGTTAGCGCCATTTCTTGATATAAAGAGAGGACTCAGCAGTTGACAAGAATTATGCATTCCATCGCTCTCTACACAGCGCCAATTTGGGCATATGCGTCAGATAAGACGGGCACATTAATGCTCTGAGTTAGGTTAGGTTAGGTTAGGTTAGAGGACTTGTACTTGCCAATTAAGACAAGTACAGTACCCGGAGGTCGAATTGACCCATTGTACAACGTCCTAGTTTCTCACATCACTTATGTTATGAGTTTTTGCCAGAAATCTGCTGAGAGGAAGTCGCCGAAGAAATATTTTTTCAATTTCGTTTGGATGTCTGACCTGGGGTTTGAACCCTGGCCTTACGCCTACTAAGCCAATACACTATCTAATAGACTACGGCGACTTATTTATCGAATTAATTTCATCCATTAATGCCGTACGTCACCATACTCTAGTAGTGTTGGCTTATTAGAAGAGAACCCGTGGTTCAATCCTCAGCTGAGACTTCGCAAACTAAACAAAATCTGAAAACAATGCTTTTTTCAGAAACTTCCATCCAGCAGCCTTCTGGCATAAATTCCAGGAGCAAATGAAACTGCCATAAAGAGAAGCCGTTGTTCAATCCCCAGCTGAGACGTCGCGACCTAAACAAGGTCTGAAAACAATGCTTCTTTCAGAAACTTCCTCCCAGCAGCCTTCTGGCAAAAATTCCGGGAGTAAATGAAACTGCCATGAAGAGTTTCTCAAAGCGGTCGTTCATAGTCAATGTTGAAGTGCAGGTCCCGCCAATCATTGATGAAATTAACACACTAAACATGGGTAATGGGGGAAGATGGGTTGAAGCCCTGACGTAAAAGTTTGTAATGCGGCCTGAATTACAGACTTTAACGCTGAATTCGAACGACAGGTTTGAAAAACAACTTAAAGATGTCCGAACAGAAATTTGATCCTTAATGCTAGACTGATCCACGGAAAGTATATCAGGGGCAGTAACGACATTGATAATTGGCCGGCCGGATGTTGCGGAAAGATGGTAATAGTACAGAGACAATTTAGCACAGCCCCTCGCCGAAATAGCAAAAGGAGTAGGCCTCAATTAGCAAAGCTAATCACCATCTTATTCAATAGATGTTATATAGGGAAGGACGGTAACCCTATCATTCTAGAACCTGTTCCTTTAACGCAGCAAAGAACAACCAATGATAGGAAATGATAGGAAGAGATGGTTACTACCCTAATATCTTGAATTCTGCAGTTACATAGCCATGTGTTTGTTTGTTAAGATGTTGGGTTACAATATTTGCTATCAATACATACATATTATGGTACAAAGAATTCCATAAATCAACATTATGACAATGTTTACCGATACGTTAAACAAAAAATAGAAGAAAATAAAGTAAAGTAAAGAAGAAAAAAAAAGAAATAAGAAACGAAATAGAAAAAATAATAACAACAGCAACAACAAGAAAATACTGAATAAATATTGAAAATGAAGACGAATTCAAAGAAGCAAAAAAAAGGAAAAACGAACATGAATATGAAATGGAAATGATTATCATACTTTAGAAGCACTGCTAAAGGAATATCACAAGAAGAAAAAAAATAGAAGATGAAAAACAACTGCAAGGATACCAGGCGGATATATAGCCAAGGATACAAACAACACTTGGTACCCGTCCGTATCCTTCAAACAGCAACGGCAGGCATACTCCGGCTCACTCTACTCACTCTCTCGCCTTAAGTTATGCTTTAATAATTTCTGTTTTTATTTCTTCAAGTGTGTGTAAGTGTGGCGCAATATTTTCCTTCAATATTTTTAAATATGAGACGTAGGAGAAAAAAAGGAAAATTATTTAATACCGTTAGAAAAATAAATAGAAAAATTATATGTCTCGGTGTGTGCGGGCGGGCATGTGTGGGTGCGTATATTTGTTATAATAAATAAAAATTAAAAAAAATGGAAAGAAAATAAAAATTGCAAAAGAAAAATAAGTTCGAATAAGAAAATGTGGCTTTGGCAAGGTGTAAAGCAAAAAAGAAAAAAAGAAAAAAAAAATTGAGAAGAAAAACCCGAAAATTTATTCCTGAGGTGGTAAGAAGAATGGCAGGCAGCAGCAGAAAAACTATGTAATTTCATGGCATATGAATTTAAAATAGAACAAACAAACGATTTATAACCCAACACCAGCAACCAATACCAAAAGCCCAATAAAACCCAACCAAACACAACCAACAAAATAAAATAAAAATTTTGAAAAAAAAGAAAGAAAATTATGAGGAAAATTTATACAATTATGCAGGGTAAAAGAGAAGAAATAAAAAAATACGAAAAAAATATTTTCTTTATTGAAATGAAGGTCAAAAAAGTAACGAAAGAATTCAAATCACATTTTTGACCCACATATTTAATTAGCTGCTTACTGATAATGGCATTCAACCTGGGATGCTAGCTACCCAAGGTTAAAATATTCTGTGGGTGTTTATCGGTTAAACAGTAATCAAGTTGAGGTCAGATTTGCTACACTTGATAGTCGGTTGCATGGTTAAAATTATTTAGGCGATCCTCAACCAACAATTTGTCTTCAGCTCATATGAACTGATGGGCTGCCTTCCAAACTGTATCAATACAAAGTTTGTAGGCAGTTCTACTACTGTATACAAACTATGTAGATATGCAAAGTAACCAAACAATGTATCAACTATAAATCCGTTGCGTGATTGCTTTTTGACTGCGTTAAAAATACACATTGACGACGTTTTGAAATAGAATACATTATAATGGGTGATTTTTTAAGAGCTATCGGAAAATTTTTCAAAAAAAAATACATAAAATTCAGAAAAATCCATGAAATCTTTATTTGAATCGATATTACGGTCCATATAATTTAATGTTTGAAGATTATTTCATGCAAATGTTGACCGCGACTGCGCCTCAAATGGTCCATCCGCTTAGTCCAATTTTGGCATACTCTTTCCAACATTTCGGCCGGTATCTCACGAATAAATGCTTCAAAATGTTGTCTTCCAATGCGTCAATTGAAGCAGGCTTGTCTGTACAGACATGAGCTTTAACATATGCTCCACAAAAAATAGTCTAAAGGCGTTAAATCGCACTATCTAGGCGGTCAATTGACCGCTCCCAAACGTAAAGTAAAATGTTCACCGAACTCGCCTCTCAATAAGTCCATTGTTACGCGTGCTGTGTGGCATGTGGCACCGTCTTGATGAAACCACATGTCATGCAAGTCAAGCTCTTGCATTTTGGGCAAAAAAAAAGTTGGATATCATCTCACGGTAGCGCTCATCATTCACTGTTACGTTACGATTTGCAGCATCTTTGAAGAAGTACGGTCCAATGATGCCACCAGCCCATAAACCGCACCAAACTGTGACTTTTTCTGAATGCATTGGTAGCTTTTACAATGCTTCTGGCTGATCTTCACTCCAAAATCGACAATTCTGCTTATTTACGTATCCATTGAGCCAAAAATGAGCTTCGTCGCTGAACACAATTTTTCGATAAAGAAGTGGATCTTCGGCCAACTTTCCAAGAAGAGCCCATTCACCAAAAATACTGCGTTGCGGTAGGTCGTTCGGCTTCAATTCTTGCACCAGCTGTATTTTGAAAGGCTTCACACCTAAATCCTTCCGCAAAATTTTCCACATTGTTGAGCAACAGAGGCCCAATTGCTGCGAACGGCGACGAATCGATAATTGATGGTCATCATTAACACTGGCCGATACAGCTGCGATATTTTCTTCAGTTCGCACTCTATACGTAAGCGTGTTGGTGGTTTAATGTCCAACAATGTAAATTTGGTGCGAAATTTAGTTACAATAGTCCGAATAGCCGCCTCAGTGGGTCGATTAAAGTGAACATAATATGGAAGAAGCGCGCAATGAACTTTCATAACAGAGCCACGCATTTTGATAATAAAATTCAATGATTTGCAAGCGTTGTTGTTCGTTTGTAAGACGATTCATGGTTAAATTATGGACCAAACTGAAGATGTTTGACGGGTGAAACAAAACACGACAACAAAACCGTGTTGCCAAAAAGATAATAGCTAAAAAATCACCCGTTAGATATTTTGTACAGCGGCATTATGAAACACGATACTTTGTTCAAACACAAAGCAACTAAAGGGCTGCCATGAAGTCGCCGTAATCTAGTATGTATGTAATGCAGTTTATTGGCTTATTAGACGTGAGGCCACAGTTCAAACTCCAGGTCAGACATCTCCAACAAAACGAAATACGTATGAAAAAATATTTCTTCGGCGATAAAAAAAAAAAATTTCTCAAGATTTTGTCGTTCGGAATGGACTTTAAACTGCAAGTCCCCCACTCAAGTATAAAATTGACACATACACGATAAGTGGTGTGAGAAATTAGGTCATAATTATGACTGAAGGCTTGTACATTGAACTGATGGTTCACTTCTGCCTTTATGGGTCCCAAATCTGGTCTCCTTTTTTTTCTTTTTTTTTCCAAGATAACATTCCACGATATCCTTCCACCTTTTCACGCTTCCTTTTGACTTCTATGGCCGTATGTTTAAGATATTGCTGCTTGCAATTGGACCTGCTGTCAGGTACCACTTAAGATCAGAATATTTGAAAGATCTGCAACGATAGTCGTTTACATATATACATTAAACTTTACGCCAAGGTAAAGCACTGCATTTTGGTGGTTGTACCATCTATAGATGGGGCGGTTAGCGTGTAACAGATTAGGGTAGATGGTGGACCCCTCTATGAAAGGTAAAATAACCCACGCTTAGGTCAAAATTTAGGCTCACAGTGATACCACACAAGTCAATATTCAATCTAGCGACTAAATATTACTTGTACGAAACCATCTAGTCTGCGAAATAAATTTTGTCATGGCACCATTTTGAAGAATTCACTCAAAGACAACAGATAATGCGAAGTCAAGAAGAGAAATCATCATCTCCATTATGAAAGCCGCTCACTCAGACATGTGTTAAAAAATAATATCTTTCTCGTCGAAAGATCCACAGCCTTTACAGAAATCAGCCGAGGACACACTAAGTGTTTCGGTATGCCTTTTTCCTTCTCATCTTTAGATACACAACATCTGTAGACGTCATCCTATGACATTTTAGCCATTTTAGGTCTTTGGGTGTGCCTTTCAATAGCCTAGTGACCTCAAAGAATCGCTATAGTGCGATAGAAGTTCATATTATTTAAGGAAAGATGACGTCAATAAAATTTTTTCTAGCTAAGATATTTTAACGAAAATTCGCATGTTTATTCATTACTGTTGGATTATATTATAGTGTAAAAAATGTATAAAAATAACAACTACAACTCTGGTTATCGAGCATGATCGCAACATTTGACAACTCGAACACTTTTGCTCATATTGGTTTATGTCACTTTACAAGTGTCAATTTATGATTTATCGTTATTTTTTATCGAGTTATGGTTTAATATCAACTTTGTTTGGTTTTAAAAAAGTTTAAGTGCAGTTTCCAAAATATTATTGGCATTTTTTTTATTAAAATAAACATCGGTAATTTATTTGTAACTTCAAAATGAAAAAATAAGCGTGGAAATAGAAGATCGAATAGTAGTTATGACGGAAAATGGACAGTCATGCAGAGAAATAGTTAAATCTTTAAAAATAGCCCATAGTGTGCAAAGTGGTCGTAAAAGACGAAATATATCATCCAAATGTATCATAACTGGTCGTCCAAGGTTGTTAACAGACGCAGATGCTCGGCATATTGAGCGATTAATGAGAAATAGTGATACTAGAACACCAAAATTAGCTGCCAAGGCAATAAATAAACACGTTAGTGATTGGACTGTTCGTAGATCACTACGAAGAATTGGTCTAGTCGCAGCAGTCAAGAAAAAGAAACCAGCCCTATCAAATAAAAATGTTAAGGCGCGCCTGCAATTTTGTAAAGAATACGAAAACTGGATAGCAGAGGATTGGAAACATGTGATTTGGTCTGATGAAACTAATATTAACCGTTTCCAATCAGATGGGAAAGAATATTACTGGCGCCGCCCACATGAAAATCTTCAAAGCCATCATGTAAAGCAAACAGTAAAACATGGCGGGGGAAGTTTGATGGTGTGGGGGTGTTTTACTTGGTGGAACGTTGGTCCACTGGTTAAGATAGAAGGTATAATGGAGAAGGAAGATTATCTCAATATTCTTCAGACTAATTTGCCAGAATATGTTTACAAAAGTGCATATCCCGAGGAGGAGATACACTTTAAACAAGATGGAGATCCTAAACATACCTCCAAAATTGTTAGAAATTGGTTGTCAAATCAAAAATTTAAATTACTTAAATGGCCAGCACAAAGCCCGGATCTCAATCGTATAGAAAATTTGTGGGCTCTTTTAAAAAGAAGACTGGCCGTGTATGAAAGAGCACCAACGAACATGGATGAACTCTGGCAAAGAGTACAAGAGAAGTGGAACAAAATCCCAGATGAAATCATACAAAAATTGATGGAGAGTATGCCAAAACGCATTAAAAATATAAAAAAGAACAAAGGATTGTGGACAAACTATTAAAAATCGCTTAATATTAAGGTTTTTGAATATACGTGCAAAAGTGTTCGAATTGAGTTATTTTTAATTGTATTTATATTCTTGAAGTATGGTATAAAATTTCTTTTAATTTTTAATTTAAATATGTAATATAATAAACAAGTAATCAACCCTGAAACATTCATCTTGCGTTCTCATTCATTCATTCATTTTGCTCGCCACTGTAAGTACCAATTCGAAGCCTTGCATTTGGACAAGACTTCGCTCTTGATTAGGGGTGAGAGACTATATAAATTCCACTTTTTACAGTGGTTGTCCACAGTCCACACCGAGCTTCCGATCTTCCAGCGATTTAGGTTTAAACCACAGCCACCACGTTGCTCCCACAAGGGGACCTCACCATTGTTGGGTAGGAAAGATGATAATCAGCTGCCTTCTATTCCAGCTGAGCCAAACAATTTTGCACGCACCTTCATGCAAACAATGAATGAAATTGAGTTTCTTTGTAAAAGAAACGGAGAACAAATAGTTTAACTGGTGCAATCGGAATACATATGATGTGCAACAAAGCATTGAAAAAAAAAAACGATCGGTTAGATCGATGCAGAGTGTTCTCACTGGAATGTGTTTCACTTCACAACGTAGTATCGGAAACTGATTTTTTAACTCAAAAATTCCTTCTTGAACTCAAGAAAAATATGGTGGTTTGGATCATCGCTAACGGTGGCCTATAATTTAAAGAGATTTCTGTTGCATTCTATAATAAATCACGAAAATTTTGTCAAATATTTCGCTTTTCTCAGTTAGGCGTCCTACTGTACCTACTGAATTTTCCACTGTTATCTACATACGCATGTAAAGGGTCCGCCAAATAACTTTTTTCTTTTGAAAATGCTTTAAAAAAAACTACTGAATATTTTCTCAAATTTCTTTTTTTTATTTGAAAGTACAATCCTTCCGGTTAATAATGGAAAATAATTTCATTCAAGTGGCTGCCTCGGCTGGCCATGCAGTAGCCTACACCAGAAGATGCCGATTTTGGCAAAAAAAATCCTCTTTTCAGATGAAGCTCATTTTGATCTTGGCAGGTATGTAAACAAGCAAAATTGTCGCATTTGGGGCACAGAAAACCAGCACGCATACATTGAAAAGCCGACGCACCCAAAACGAGTCACTGTTTGGTGCGGATTTTGGTCCAGAGGCATAATTGGGCCATTTTTCTTCGAAAATGAGCAAGGAGTGGCCGTTACAGTCAATGGCGATCGTTATCGGGCCATGATGAACGAATTTTTGTTCATAAAAATTTAAGAGGAGGATATTGGCAACATTTAGTTTCAACAGGACGGCGCTACGTGCCACACAGCCGAAGCTACACTCGATGTTTTGCGCCCTGTTTTTGAAGATCGCATTATCAAGCCGCAGAGCTGATGTCGTTTGGCCACCTCGGAGCTGTGATTTGACACCGTTGGACTATTATTTGTGGGGTGCCGTCAAAGAGAAGTGTTACGCCGACAAGCCAGAGACAATTGACGCTTTAAAGGACAATATTCGTGAAGCCATTGGTGAAATACAGCTGCACACAATCGATAATGTGCTTAAAAATTGGCCAGCCGAGGCAGCCATTTGAATGAAATTATTTTTCATTATTAACCGGAAGGCTTGTACTTTCAAATAAAAAAAAGAAATTTGAGAAAATATTCCGTTTTAAAGCATTTTCAAAAAAAAAAAGTTATTTGGCGGACCCTTTACCAAGTAAATCCTATCGATTAGTATACTTCCCCTTGTCATATGCATTTGCCGATATAATGGCTTCATTAAGTGTTATGTGTGTGGTTATGGCTCAATCCGTTTATGTGTGTTCATCGATTGTGCAACTGTATGTATGCATGTGTTTGTATTCACGTGTGCGTGAGAGTATTAGAGGTTTAGATTTTTATTTATGCTGTTCGATAAGTATCCACCAATACATGCACTGCTGCCAATTCCACCTCTCATACTTATACTCTCTCATTTAAATAAGTTTAACGAGTGTAATCAAGTTAATTTGTTAAATAGAGAGAGCGAGCGTACATATTTGTTTTCATTTTGGCCCATTTGTTGATGTAATCCTCCTCCATTCATTCTAATGAAACAAAAATATTTAAAATTCGACACTCTGTCACACTCGGACACTTCCTCTCACTCTCCCTGTCATCTCTAACTAACTATCGCTCTGATAATGTAATTAAACTGTGATTGAATTTCCAAAAAAAATCGGTTGAAATTAAAAAAAAAAAATTGTTTTTAGTAAAAACATGTGTGTGTGAGTGCGTGCGTGCGTGCGTGTGTGTTACATATGAAAGCGACGAGTTTGTTTTTGTTATTGTATTGGACATTTTGGGATTATAGAACTTTAAATCACAATAACAAATCACAATAATCAATGCGTGCGAGCGAAGTAATTAGAGTATAATACCTCTACACAATGAATATTTATAAAAACGTATGCATCACTGGATTTACGGCTCTGTGTTGTATAGGATTCGATTCAATTCGATTGGATTTGATGCTGATAGATTCAGTGCTGGTGCCTAAAAGTTAATTATCGACAGTAATTTGTTGTGCCTTTTTAAGCCACTAAATCATTAGGGGGAGGAAAAACAAATATTTTAAATTTTTAAATGATTTTTATTTTAAAGCCAGTAAATCATTAGGGGTAGTAGAAACAAAAATAAGTCAACAGGGGAAAAAATATTTAAAATTTTAATTGATTTTTATTTTAAATACACACACACAGAAACACATGGAAATCAAATTTGAAAAAATAAACGAATTTTAAATGGATCTACAGGGCTTTGTTTAGAGTAACAAATGCATCATTATTCGCTAGGGGAAGGGGGGGTGATTGAAAATGTTGGGCAAATATTCAAAAATTTAAAAAAAAATTTTAAGACATTATCGAACTTAAGGAATTTAAATAAAATACAGCAAACCTGATTTAATTTTATAAAAACAAATTTTAGTGCAAGTACAGCCAGCCTTTTTGGATACACTTCTTCAACAACAAAAAAAATTTCCTCTGATATCACAAAGCTCACTTGAGCACACAGCGGCCCGTTGTGATGCCACGGGTGAACGCAGTCCCTGTACTGACCAAGTAACACCAAAATCAGGGAAGAGGAAGAAGTTGGGCAGCGCAAGGGCTGCACATCAAAAGCACGACCAAGCACGAAAACCAACCAGAAAGTTTGATTAACGAAGCTATATCCTTGATATCATTAGATGATAGCTCCGTCAAGCTGACATGAAATGGGGAGCCAAATAAACTATATCTACACCTAGCAAGAGACGGGCACTGAAAAAGTGGATAACAGTCTCTTCTTCCTCAGTGGACTTGCATCCACGGCAGAAGTCGTTAAATGGGAGCCTCATTCTTTCCGCGTGTCTACCCATAACGCAATGACCTGTATGCATGGCCACTGTGGTTGAGATTACGTCACGACCAAAACCAAGTAATTGATGGGTACGCCTTTTATCCCTCAAGGGCCAGGTGAGTCTAGCGGTGGAGCAGGACTCCTCCTTGACCCAGGATAGGATGGCGTTCCGAAAGAACCTCCGCGCAATGTCCAACTTGACCGAGGCAAGTGGCATACCCAATTCAATTGAAGAGAATTCCGGAAGGAGCGCACCAGCTCTGGCGATTTCGTCGGCCCTACAGTTTCCCGGATTGTTACTGTGCCCGGGACCCACACCAGTGAAACACTGGTGAAGCGCCCAGAAAGAAGGTCGAGACAGCGGCGACATTCCCTAACGATCCTACAGTTAATCACGAAACCCGACAGAGATCTTATCGGGGCCTGACTATCAGAACAGCCCGAGACGCGAGTGAAACAATCACCGTTGACGAGGATCCATTGAGCGGCCCGGTAAATTGCCTTCACCTCCGCCTGAAACACGTTGCAGTAGTCCGGCAGACGGAGAGAAATGTTCAGGTCCAGTTTTCCAGAGTAGACACCGCTTCCAACGCCATTATCGAGTTTAGAGACGTCGGTATATATATCCAGGACTTCCGGAGGGAAGACGACTGAGAGTTTTTCTTTTTTTTTTTTCATCAGCTCGTAATGCCGGGCATGTAAGCAGTAATAAATTTTCTTTCTATTTCTTCTTCTTTTATTTTCGTTTCTGTAACATCTGCTGAAAGCAAAATAGG
Source organism: Sarcophaga subvicina (assembly GCA_936449025.2). NCBI lineage: Eukaryota > Metazoa > Arthropoda > Insecta > Diptera > Sarcophagidae > Sarcophaga > Sarcophaga subvicina. Next base: position 32,711,560 of record OW388084.2, read on the forward strand.
TCCTTAAAGAACCTGCAGTTTTTTGCCAGAAGACTGCTGAAGAAGAGGACTTTAAACTGGGACTTTGTGCCCTATAAAATGAGGGGGAGTACATGATCAGCATAAGTAGATTTTAAGCATGTTTAATGCCAAGCATAGTCTGGACTACTGATTTTCTTACAAAATTTTTTAAGAATCAGGATTTTGGTCAGAAATTTGAATTTTTACGGCTCCCCTAATGAGGTAACCCTCCCAGGGGAGAACTATTAGTTTCCATTCCTAGAGGGTTTACACGCAGGTTTACCTACCCGTGGAATATGTTCGCTTTTAGAAAACATTACGAGAGGAATGAAACGAAGAAAGTGAAATAAAAATGATTTTTTTCTTTACAGCCGCCACATAAGAACAATTTTAGGTTAGGTTAGAGGACCTGTACTTGTCAATTAAAATAAGTACAGTACCCGGAGGTCAAATTGACCCATTGTACAACGTCCTAGTTTCTCACGCCACTTATGTTGTGTGTGTTAATTTTATACATGAGTGGTGGGACCTACAGTTTAAAGTCGACTCCGAACGACAGATTTTTGAGAAACTTTTGCATGGCAATTTTATTTACTCTCAGAGTTTTTGCCAGAAATCTGCGGAGAGGAAGTCGCCGAAGAAATACTTTTTTTATTTTGCCTTGATGTCTGGCCTGGGCCTCGAAACGTGGCTTTACGTCTAATAAGCCAACACACTAACTACTAGACTACCGCGACTTCTGAAACAATGCTACTCTGAAATGTATTGATTTAATGATCCAGGCTTAATAAAAAGTCTGAGACATTATTTTTCCAAGTATTCTTCTAGAAATGTAAAAGACCTATTTGGCCTCCTTAACTCAATTTTGGATTCAAGTTGAACAACACCAGAACTTTATTCAGAGCTTTTTATTCATGTGTGGTGTGTAGTCAAATTTGGAAGCATTTAGCTCCGCTTAATTCATACCCAATCCACAACAGGTTGAAAAGTATGAGGTGCCAAAGAAGCTGCTCTTATCCTATAACCTCACCTTTGAACCCTATAGCCCTCTGTGATGAACTCTCCTACAATCGTCTTCATATTAATCTCATCGCGAAAATCTCTTTCCTTATCACAGATTTTTTCTTTTTTTTTTTTTATAAAAGCAAATCAAAAATAGAATGCAAAATAGAAATAAAATCCAGGATGAAAACAGGACAAATATGTATTTTCTAAAATCTTATCTTGAGGTTGGTTTTCAATTCAACATTTCTTTGTTTATTGTTTGAAATTGTGAATGGAATACGAGAATTTTTTTTATTTATTTTTACAGATTTGTATGCAATACGATATTGTGTTGTGATCCCCCTGTAAACAAAGACCCAAAGAGTCCTCTGGGAATCGTTGTTTCATTCATTATTTGTACTTTTGATGGCTTTTCTATGTCCCTCATTCATTCATTTCTTGCCATTTAAGGTTGGATTTCATATGGGTTTTCATTTTTTCTTTCCCATTTTTCTACATTTTTTTTTTTCTCTTAAGTTTAATGACCCAGAAAAACCCAAATCGTACATGATTCCTGCATTTCTTTTGTTTTTGCTCCTCAGTTTTTTCTTTGTTTTTTAAGGCAGAAAAAATTTCTTTTTTCCCGTAAAGTATGCATAGAAATAAAATGAAAAGTACAAAAAAAAGAGAGAAGATAAATACAATATTAGAAATAAAATAAGGGGAAAAAGTACCTTACAAAAAGTACCAAAAAAATGTACCAAAGAAAAGTACCACTTGTTAAGCCAGAAAAAAGTTCTTTTTTCCCCGTAAAGTATACATAGAAATAAAACGAAAAGCATTAAAAAAAAGAGAGAAGAATAAATACGATATTAGAAATAAAATATGGGGAAAAAGTACCTTACAAAAAAGTACCTTACAAAAAAGTACCTTACAAAAAGTACTAAAAAATGTACCAAAGAAAAGTACCACTTTCATCTACATATGTAGGTTTCAAATTGAAAGCACTTTCGAATATAGTACTTTTTTATAATCTTTCATTACTTTTAAGGAGCTTAAGAATCTTTACATTCTTACAGTTTGGCTATACAAATTTTGGAGGCTAAGATGGTAATTGTTGTTTTATAATGAAAGTTCTAGAATGACAGAGTTGCCATCTGTCAATGGCTGTTAAAGGGTTCCTGTTCTTTTGCATTGGTTGTAGAGGTGGGGAGGAATTTTTTCTATATGAGTCCTATTATCTCTTGAGAGTAGGCGCTAGCTGTTCTATAACAGATCTTCGAATGACAGGGTTGCCGTCTTGCGTTGCCTTGAATTATTGCCCAGCAAATAAAAAGGTACTGGTCTTTTGAATTGCTTGTAGTGTTGGTAAGGAATTGTTTCTATGAGTCCTATTCTTTCTTGAGCGGAGGCGCAAAATGACAGCCCTTACGCTTTTCACCAGCTGCTGGATAAAATTTGTCTTCAATAACAGTTGCTTAGGGCAACTATTTCGTACTTTTTGGCTTCGCGTGATACCGATAGTGAAATTAGTACGCAGCACAAACTACCTAGAAGTGGCTTGTTTTGGTCACAAGCAAGCCCCGCACTGAAATCTTTTTTCACAAAACGAAACAGAGTTGGAAGACCAAAAAGACGACTCCACACCTGGCCACTTTCGAGTATTGCCGCTGATTTACGGTATGAATTACCCACGATGATGACCCTGATGCGATTCTGAAGTTAAGATACCCTTGGCTTGCTACATAAAGAAATAACGCTGAACTCTGCAATTCGCCTGAGGAAAACTTCACACTTCAGTAGGAAAACTTGCGAATATTTTAAATGTATAGAGGGAATTTCATCCCCAAGTAAAACGAGGATCACTCCACTACAATTAACTTCAATAAAAGTTTGGCAAAATGGTGACTCGATTTCAAACTGCAGCAGAATAGTAATCCCTGGTAGGAGGAAAGATTCAAAAGATTTGAAGTGAGTTTGATGGCTTGATGGACAGATCATTGCACAGTTTAGCTACCACAAATTATGAGGTTATAGACTAGCCAAGGCAACAACCTTTCGTTCCTACGATATCCATATGTTTCGTCGTTAAAGCCCTGGAACCAATATTTTTATGGACAAGAGCTGTTCCCTGTCACTTATTTCTTAATGAGTTAACTGAACAGTTCAATATTGAGACCATATGACTCCTGTGACAGAGGAGAATACAAAATAAAGGAAAAAAATGTATAGATCCCATTGGACTTCGAAGGCTTGTGTGGACTCTTGCCTTACTAAAGACGCTGCACATAATAGGTGGTCAGCTGAGGGTAAACTTCGCTTAGCCAGGCAGCTATAAGCCTCCTCCTTACTCGAATTTATATTTGTTCTTAACGAATATTTTTTGTGACAAAAAGACATGCACAGACTAATAGAGACTACTTACTGTCTTAACTGTGGATGTGAGTATAAAGAGGAGAGTACAGGACACCTCCCCTATCACTTTACTGCTATCATTCTCCAGCTACAGCCTAGTGTGCAAGGGAAATATTTCTTTCGAGTTGCATCAGATAACTGCCAATTGAAGAGTAGTTTGGCGGTTCACGACATTGTCGTAGTCTATTAGGTGGCGAGTTGGCTCAAACCATGGGAGACCATGGCTTAAACCCCAGGTCAAATATCTCTAACAAAACGAAATATGAGGGAAAATATTTTTTTGGCAACTTCCTCCCAGAAGATTTCTGGCAAAAAACTGTGAGAGTAAAAATAAAATTGCCGTGAAGTTTCTCAAAAATTTGTGTCATTCGGAGTCGCCTCTAAACTGGCGATCTCGTCTACTCATGTATAAAATTAATACAGACAGCAGAAGTGGTGTGAGAAGCTAGGTCGTAGTCTTGACTAAAGGATTGCAATACGTACAGGCTGACTGATATGTATTGCAACCAACTTCAGGTTGTTATCATTTGTAAACCGCTCGTCTGACAGCTGACAGATTTATTCCAGTGACAGTTCATTTTATTATTTACAAGCTTACAAAAGCATTTTGATCTATTGCATTCAGAAAAAAAAATTATTCGTGATGGAATTCAAACGTGATAGTGTGATTGCTTTATATTTGGCTGGAAAACCACAGGTGGCTATCGGTAGAGCCCTCCAGCATTTAAATGTGAATAAATCTTTTGTTTCTCGTACCATTGCTCGGTACCGTGATACTGGCAGTATTGCATCGCGTCCAATAAGTGGACGAAAAAAAACGGTAACAACACCAGAAATGATCCGAAAAGTGAAGGCCAGATTTGATAGAAATCCACGCCGTAGTGGTAGAAAAATTGCTCGTGAGCTGAACATATCGCGAGAACGGATGCAACACATATTGAAAAATGAGCTTGGACTAAAGCCATTGAAGTTTCAAAAAGTGCAAGAGCTCAGCGATGAACAAAAAAATGTTAGACTGGAAAGAGCCGAGTTACTTCGCTTGCACGAAAGTGGCCAGTTACCGAATTTGGTTTTCTCCGATGAGAAGCCATTCCAAATTGAGCAGTTTGTGAACAAACAAAATGATCGGGTTTACTTGCCCAAGAGGTCAGCTGAAAATTTACACCTTCCATTGGACACCAGAACTCAAGCGCCGCCGATGGTAATGGTGTGGGCCGCCGTAACGGCCGATGGTCGCTCTCCGCTCGTATTCATCGACCGTGGGGTGAAAATAAATGCCGAATATTATCGGGAAAATGTCTTAAAGACAGTATTGAAGCCCTGGGCAGACAAACATTTTGGCCGCAGACCATGGACATTAAAACAGGCCTCAGCACCACCGCACTCAGCACGCGTCAACCAAGAATGGCTTAAAATGGAGGTTCCTCGCTTCATTTCTACCGCACAATGGCCACCAAAATCTTTGGATCTCAATCCGTTGGACTTTTGCGCCTGGGGCATTTTGGAGAGTAAGGTTCTCACTAAAAAATACCAAAGTGTCGATCATCTCAAGACGGCGCTTCGCCGGGAATGGGCCAAAATACCGCAGAGCCACTTTCGTGCAGCCTATGATGGCTTTGTCGTCCGTTTGAAGGCCATAATTCGTATCAAAGGTGGCCAATTCGAACAAATTTAAACTGATTCTATAATTTGATGATGTTATTTCCAACATTTTTTGCTTTTGAACAATAAAATTAAAAAAATATAACGCTTTACTTTGTTGCATTATATATCAGCCACCCTGTATGGAGGACAGATTTGTGTATAATTGGAATCCCGTGATTTTATTTTCCAATTTTTTTTTTTTTTTTTTTGTAGGACATGACTTTTGCCCATACCCACTAAATTACTTATCCACTGTGTATTAGTTTATAAAGAAAATATTCATTTTTATAATTTTCAGAAGATTTTTTGTTAGAAAATTGTTTTTTTTTTCTTCTGTGTTTCTCTTCAAATGCCACGTTAAATACTAAAGAGAAACAAGATACAAAAACGAAACAAAAGAAAGAAAAATAGAAACCTTTTGGCATTTTCAGTGGTGACATGGCAGACGACGAAAAAATGAATTCTTCTCAAACACACGTACATACACACATACGTGCAGTGGTACTCATATATTATGCCATAAAAATTAAAAAAAAAGGAAAAAAACTACGAAAATTGTTTCAAAAATTCCCCACAAACATGCGACGAGCGAGTAGTAGTAGAAGAATTGAGTCGGGTATACAGCAGACAGCAGGCAGCACAACATTTGGTTGAAAGTTTATTTTTCTAAAAAAGCAAACGAAATCAAGTACATATTTGAAAATAACGCCAACAAACAAAATCACGTCTGGAATTTATTTTATTGCGTTTCTACTTTTTTTCAGTAGTTTTTGATTTTTGCCTGCATCAGGAGCTGCCACCACCGCTGAGAATGATGATGATGATCCCGATGACGATGATGATGCCATTACTGCTGCATTTGTTGTGGTTTTCCTAAATAATTGCTGTTGCAAGTTGCTTTTGTAACATTGTAACCGTGTGTGTGTGTGTGTGTGATTTCAACCTCATTTGAAACTTCTGCTGCAGCAGCAGCAGCATATTTTGTTTCAGGCATTTTTCAATGTTTTTTGAACATTTCACTGTATTGGTTTTTGTGGTTTTATAAGAAAATTGTTTTCAAACACTCTCTTGGTTTTTTTTGCATTTTGTGCAGTTAATTTCAACAATTTCGATTAGTTATAAATGGACGAAAAATTATTTTAAGGCGCCAAAAAGTATGCTACAGAATTTGTTTCGGTAACAAAATTTGAAATGAGCTGTTATGACTTCCGTACCTGTCTGTCGTCTCTTAATAAACTGTTAATGTAATTTTTGTTGCATACTTTTCAAACAACACTAACTACAATATAATTAAAGCATATTACAGGGAGCAAACGTATTATTATACTTATTATTATCATACATTTTAGACCACCACCACATACTTAGGCACCTTTAAAGCTCATTTATATACTGATTCTTAGCATTTATTTTGAAAAATTTTGTTTTTACATTTTTGTTGCATACTTTTATGCTTAAAAGAAAAGGGCCAAACAAAGAAGTGGAATAATTTATACACTTAATAAGGACTACAACCTAGCTGCTCACACCACCTATGTTTTGTATGTTAATTTTATTCATGGTGGGAACTTATATTTTCTGAGAATAAATAAAATTGCCATCAAGTTTCTCAAAAATCTGACGTTCAGAGTCGACTTTAAGCTGTAGGTACGGCCACTGTCGTATAAAATTAACACATACAATATAAGTTATGTGAGAAACTAGGTCGTAATCCTAGCTGAAGGGTTTGTAATGAAATTGAAGGGAAAACTCATAATGTAAGTTAAAAGGGGAATAAATTCAGTTCTTAGGTTATGTTAGGGCAATTAAAATTAGTACCAAAGTGCTGTTTGGACATCATGTCAATGTAATGAATCGTCCAAATAGAAAGAATGAAAAGTAATCCAGGACACTTACTGGGCAAACCCAGTCCACCAATAACCACCTTACCTCTGTCATACTGATAGCAGAGGGCCATCGAAATCTTACAGGATTTCGATCTAAATCTGTTCCGTGGCCTGCCATAGCAAAATCTGCAAATTCGTCGTTGTCAACAAACACAAAACAGAAAAAGTTCAAGAAGGAGGTGAGTGGCATATGCTGATTGACCAGTGCTTACAATATCACCGATGTCCGCCTATTGATCGAGACAAAGGAAGTTTATAAATATACTTCTGCTCCTTTCATTGGACAACCAATTTTCCGTAGCAAAGATCTACCCTGCTCTGCTCTGGTTCTTATCACATATTCTCTGACATTTTGGACACCTGCAAAGTTGCTGACTTCCGTTTCAAAAGCGATAGTGATCTCAGCGGTTATATAAGAAAAACGCTACAATGACGACAGCTTCGGATTAATACTATCCCCTACCCTACAGCGGATACATCCCCAAAGGTTTAAAAACCCAAACACCTGGTTATCTAAAGAATGTTACAATATTTACAGCTTAGGGATAAACACTATCCCCTACACTATACCGGGTATGTTTCCGTCGACTTCAAAAGGAAAAGCCTTGAAGATCCCACCTCTATTTGTGCTGAGCAGGACCCAGTTTACAATATGTTCTGTATGCTGAGAGATTGCTTCTAGAAACCCAGTGCTGTTGGCCTAACTGCGCTTTAAGTAAAAAGTAATCAAATATGGACATACTAAGCAATAAATACAGAATGTCGTGACAACCACAAAAGCAGTTCTCTACACTCTTTCCAGTTTAGCGGTGCTAGGGTTTTCACTAAGACCCAACCACTACATCAGCCAGTGAATCGTTTGATGAAATGACGAAAAAAATCGGTTCATTTGTGACTTGAATTCCAGTTTTCGAACGAACAGAGATATTTAAGAATAAGAAGATAAGCAGAGTTTTATATATCGGGTCCGCCATCTAACGTTTTTTTTCAACTAGTGTTTATTTCGTGAATGCCAGCACTTAGCTCATGTCTGATTTGACAGATAATTAGTTTTATCCTTCCGCTGAACGCATATGGTTGTGTATATGCTTGAACAACGCTGGGAAATATTGTGACATTACTTTGAAAATCATGGTAATGTTGCAGAATGTGTGCGAAAATTGCGTACGGATTTTGGAAGAAGAGAAGCACCGTCAGCTCCGCATGTTCGTTATCTTGTGAAAAAAGTGAAAGAAACTGGCATCCTCATCGATAGACCAAAGTGTGAAAAGCCAAAAACAGTGCGTACACCCGAGAATATTGCTGCTGTGGCAGAAAGTGTGCGTGAAGCGCCATCAACATCAATTCACCGTCGTTCTCAACAATTGAACATTTCGGAGACATCATTGAGACGAATTTTGCATAAAGACCTTGGTATGACGCCATACAAAGTCCAATTGGTTCAGGAGTTGAAGCCAATTGACCATCCAATGCGTTTTCGCTTCGCGATCGACTTACAGATGCCGATTTTGGCAAAAAAAAATCATCTTTTCAGATGAAGCTCATTTTGATCTTGGCGGGTAAGTAAACAAGCAAAATTGTAGCATTTGGGGCACAGAAAACCAGCACGCATACATTGAAAAGCCGACGCACCCAAAACGAGTCACTGTTTGATGCGGATTTTGGTCCAGAGGCATAATTGGGCCATTTTTCTTCTAAAATGAGCAAGGAGTGGCCGTTACAGTCAATGGCGATCGTTATCGGGCCATGTTAAACGAATTTTTGTTCACAAAAATTGAAGAGGAGGATATTGGCAACATTTGGTTTCAACAGGACGGCGCTACGTGCCACACAGCCGAAGCTACACCTGATGTTTTGCGCCCTGTTTTTGAAGATCGTCAAAGATAAGTGTTACGCCGACCAGCCAGAGATAATTGGACAATATTCGTGAAGCCATTGGTGAAATACAGCTGCACACAATCGATAATGTGCTTAAAAATTGGACCGATGGTGTAGGCTACTGCTGCATGGCCAGCCGAGGCAGCCATTTGAATGAAATTATTTTCCATTATTAACCGGAAGGATTGTACTTTCAAATAAAAAAAGAAAATTTGAGAAAATATTCAGTAGTTTTTTTTAAGCATTTTCAAAAGACAAAAGTTTTTTGGCGGACCCTTTATATGCTTCTCTTCATTCGAATAAAATATTGAAGCCTCTTTAACGATAGTTGTAGAGGGTATGCTATGCTAACTGAGGTGGTGTGTATTCGACAAATATACTCGATTGAGTCTGCTGTATTCAAAGTCCTACATTTTGATCACCTTAGTTGCACAACTTCGGTAATTGCCCTACAACTTAAGCGTTTGTTACACAACCATTACAAAATCCATAACTTTTCTTAGCCGAAGGTAGCATGTAAACGGAAAACTATGAACACTTTTATTGGACCACTAAACGTCTGTCATCTTGTTGGCGCCCGACAAAAAAAAAACTCGATAGACACACGGAAATATGCAGCTGGCGTTAGAGAATGCCAGAGAAACTATTTTTATTTCAGTAAAAGAGAGAGGAAAAAAGTGAACAAAATATGGCAGCAGAGAAAACAATTTTTTTTTATTTTATTTATCCCCACACTACCAAACAAACATAATACTTTGTTTTCGAGAGGGGAGAGAGGAGGGAGGGAGTTCGACCAAAGGACGACAGGAAAGTTTTCAATATAATTTTCCTTGTGTTTGTTGTTGTTTTTCTTTGCTTTTTTTTTTTCCGAAATATTTTTTTTTTGGCAAACTTTAGGTGTTCAAAACTATGTCAAGTTGGGCCAATAAAAACGTAAAATCGTATAAAAATTTGATGTTTCACAGGAAACGTAAGCAAGCAAGCACAAAAAAACAAAAAGGAGGTTAAAGTTGATGGATATATGGGGAGTGTTTGTTTGCTTGTTTGTTTGTTTGTTTATTTGCTTGACTGGCTGTCTGTCTGTCAAAATTCCTATCAAACACACACATGTATGTATGTACATACAATACACATATACAGTGTAGCGTGGTGCTGAGATGGCGTCAATATTTTTCACGGTTTGAGGTCATCAATAACGCCTTGGCAGTGTTTTAAATGATTGATTTACACACACACTTGCACACAAGTGGCACAATTCCACGTTTTATTTCGCTCTCTCGCTCTCTCTCTCTCTCTTACTACCTCTCTCTTTCTCCCTCTCACTACTTTAACTCCATAATTATGCTGACATTTTGAAAATGTTAAATAATGTTTCGTACATATGTGAACATGTCTATGAGTGGGTGTATTTCCGCTTGTGTAAATGTCTGTGTGCGTCTAAGCATTTGTGCATGGTCCAATGTAACGAAATTTATTTGATTTGTTCGTGCAGTTGTTTGTCATTATGGCCATTGTAAACAATCAATAGATACAGTGAAGGTTATAAAAAGAGCACAAAAAACAAAATTTTCTTCTCAACCATTGCATGCTTTTAGGCTTTTCGGCATACTAATCCATAGTCCGACCTAGATCCTGAATATCGCAGTGCAATGCACACAACTTCTTGGTTGATAGGAGCTGATCAAACGCTTTCAAAAAGTCCAGAAGATCTGATCTGATCAGCCATATTATTCCACGTCAATCAAAATAGAGTCACATCATTTCAACAATTAGTAGAGAACGCCAAGGCTACTTAACCCCACAAACTTTCCTTCGTTTGAATTTTCATCGCCACTGTATAAAGCGGTATTTCATATGCTTAAGTAGGCGTGTATGTAAAGGGTGTTTTTTATAGAGGTATAGAACTTTAAGTTGGCATTACTTTTCAAGATGGCGACCGATTTAACAGCTGTCAAGTGATTTATTCTCAGTTTGGTTTGGCAATTCATCATGAATAGACTCACGCCTGAACAACGCTTGCAAATAGTGCAATTTTATTTCGAAAATAATGGTTCTGTGCGGAAAACGTATCGCGCACTACGTCCATTTTATCGTCGACAAAATCGTCCATCAGAGCCGTTAATTCGATTAACCATGGAACGTTTTCGCACCACGTTTACTCGTATTGATAACTCGCATCCCCAGAGACGCTGTACGGTTCGTACAGAAGAAGCTATTGCTGCTGTAGAGCGTAGCATTGAGGAAGACCCGAATGAGTCCATCCGCCATCGAGCACAGGAATTGGATCTGTGTCCATCCACTTTATGGAAGATTTTGCGGAAGGATCTTGGTTTGCGTGCTTTCAAAATCCAACTCGTGCAAGATTTGAAGCCAAACGATCATCAAAAGTAAGGCGTAGATTCGTCGAATGGGCCCAAAACGAGATTACCGTTGGTCCCGATTTTCATAAGCGAATTTTGTTTAGCGATGAAGCGCACTTCTGGTTGAATGGCTACGTCAACAAACAAAACTGCCGCATTTGGAGTGAAGGTAATCCTCAAGTGTATGTGGAAACACCGTTACATCCAGAAAAACTGACTGTTTGGTGCGCTTTATGGGCTGGTGGAATCATTGGTCCGTACTTTTTCAAAAACGATGGTGGCCAGAACGTTACAGTCAATGGTGATCGGTATAGAGCCATGATTACTAACTTTTTCATTCCTGAATTGAATAACCAAGATGTCCAGGAGATGTGGTTTTAACAAGACGGCGCAACATGTCACACAGCTCGTGCCACAATAGATTTATTGAAAGACACGTTTGGTGACCGCCTAATTTCACGTTTTGGATCTGTGAATTGGCCTCCAAGATCTTCTGATTTAACACCGCTAGACTACTTTCTGTGGGGCTATGTAAAGTCATTGGTCTATGCGGTAAAGCCACAAACGCTTGACCATTTGAAAGACAACATTCGCCGTATTATTGCCGATATACGGCCACAAATGTTGGAAAAAGTCATCGAAAATTGGACGTCCAGATTGGACTACATCCGCGCCAGCCGTGGCGGTCATATGCCAGAAATCATATTTAAAATGTAATGCCACAAGATTATCTTTCGGATAAATAAAATTCATGTCAATCGAATAATCCATCGTTGTTTTATTGCAACTTAAAGTTCTATACCTCTATAAAAAACACCCTTTATGTGTGCGTGCAAGTGTATTTATGTATGCATGTGGTCTTAAATTAGGGAAGAAAGTTGTGTTAAGCTTAAGTACATGAAATCACATGAATCATCGTTTGTTTTCCTCAAAAATACTTTACTGTATGGAGGAGGAGGAGGGCCTCCTTTCAACATTATTGCGAGAGCAAAGGGAACGAACCGTTAAGCAAATGAAAACATGACTTTGCTTTTGTAAATTAAAGTACTCACGACGACATTAACTCACATAAATTCACAGCATACTTTAAGGCTATTAAAGAGCGTATAATCACACAAAACGACAACCAACGTGGGCTTTATTTGAATGAATGAATGAATGACTGAACGGAATGACTAAACGAATGACGGGTTGATTCGTGACTACTTTAAGGCTTAAAGTTTGAAAATTTACGTTGCTCTATTTAATAAGGATTACGACAATAAAGAGAGAGTGTCATGCTGCATTATTTCTATAGACCAGCTTAAGGCGATTATTATTACGGCGAGCATATAACAATAGATAAAGTTTATTCGTTATATAAACTCGTATAAATTATTGAATAACAAACAACACAATATAAATGTATTTAATTTTAATGAGAAATTTTAGGATATTGTTCAAAATTAAAAAAAAATTATTGCATACTTTTGGGTGTTAATGTGGGAAATACAAAAAAAAAACACGTGTTTCAGGGTAAATATGTGAAAATTATAGTGTTTAGCTAAGCAATTATTTTAAAAGAAGTAACTTATTTAATTATTTAGTCTTATTGATGAAAGCTTTGCTTTGGAAATTTGAGCATACTTTTAGGCATTTCTAAACAAACAGAATAAGATGTTCTTCACAATTATTTCACAGGATAATAAAAAAAATTCATAAGCAACAGCGGGCAGCTTTTAGTGCTGATGTCGCAACTCGAAAAATCCTGATTTAACCAGTTTTGACAACCAACATTTCACTTAAAGCACGACTTCCCTTGAATCTAGCTGTAAACCAGCATGAAAGTTTAATAAATTTTGTGAATGGGAACCAAATAAGAGAAGTCTACAGTGAGTTGGAAACGTATTTTGACAAATAAAGTGGAAAGACATCACTGTCTGTTCATCAACCTATCTATGGACATCCTCTCAAGCACTCTTTGTATTCCTACCCATTCCTGCGGTGAATCTTCCCATTCAATATAAGGCAGGTTAATTTGTCAATAAGGAAAAGTTTTCTTTAGACTAAGATTTGTAGGCGGCCAATAAATTTCACACATAGACCATTCGCTGCCAAGGACGAGTATACTCGTCTTGGCAGTGCGGGATACCCTGTCAAAGACGAGTATACTCGTCCTGCTTTAATATAAGCCAGGTTAATTTGCAAATAAGGGAAGATTTTTCTTTAGACCAAGATTTGTCCAGCGGCCAGTAAATTTCACCCACAGACATACAGACACGAGTATACTCGTCTTTGACAGGATATCCCGCACTGCCAAGACGAGTATACTCGTCTTTGACAGGGTATCCCGCACTGCCAAGACGAGTATACTCGTCTTTGACAGGGTATCCCACACTGCCAAGACGGGTATACTCGTCCTACTTTAAATGTATTACAACATGCGAATGAGTTAATATGTGGATAGCTAATCGGGAGGATTGCATCTGCTATATTAGTATATTTGATTAGATTCCTGGTCATATCTTTCTTTAAAATGAGCCCAAAGCCAAATTGTTTGCATTCACCCTTAAAGTAGGAGGTGGGTTTATGTCAAGGGGTGCGAAAGAAAACGAAACACATTACGGAGGTCCTTAAAAATTAATCAGATTTACTTGAAAATTGTTACTCAGGGGTTTTTACAGATCTTCATTCAGAAAATGATTACAGATCTTCATTCAGATTTAATAAATTCAAAATGGCGGATCCAATATGGCGGTCGAGGTTTATAAAAATTAATCAGATTTACTTGACCGCCATATTGGATCCGCCATTTTGAATTTATTAAATCTGAATGAAGATCTGTAATCAGCGACCCCAAAAACCCATGAGTAACAATTTTCAAGTAAATCTGATCAATTTTTAAGGACCTCCGTAATGTGTTTCGTTTTCTTTTGCACCCCTTGACATAAACCCACCCCCTACTTTAAGGGTGTATGCAAACAATTTGGCTTTGGGCTCATTTTAAAGAGCAAAGATCAATTGTCAATTTCTAACAATAGCGATGGTTCTAGCACGTCAGTGTTGAGCTCTACAATGTTTCAAAAATGGCCAAAAACGCCATTTTTAGGGTTTTCAACCCCCTTTTTCTCGAAAACCTGACGTGATGGAAAATTTTTGAAACCGGATTCATGTTTAGCGCGCCAAATGCCTTCGAAAACACCTGAAGCCATCTTATTTGCACCAAAAAGTCCAAATTTGCAGGGCTGTGTTATCGATTCGTCACCGTTCGCAGCAATTGGGCCTCTGTTACACAACAACGTGGAAAATTTTGCGGAAGGATTTAGGTGTGAAGCCTTTCAAAATACAGCTGGTGCAAGAATTGAAGCCGAACGACCTACCGCAACGCAGAAAGTTGGCCGAAGATCCACTTCTTTTTCGAAAAAATTTTGTTCAGCGGCGAAGCTCATTTTTGGCTCAATGGATACGTAAATAAGCAGAATTGTCGATTTTGGAGTGAAGATCAGCCAGAAGCATTGCAAAAGCTACCAATGCATCCAGAAAAAGTCACAGTTTGGTGCGGTTTATGGGCTGGTGGCATCATTGGACCGTACTTCTTCAAAGATGCTGCGAATCGTAACGTAACTGTGAATGGTGAGCGCTACCGTGAGATGATATTCAACTTTTTTTGCCCAAAATGCAAGAGCTTGACTTGCATGCCATGTGGTTTCAACAAGACGGTGCCACATGCCACACAGCACGCGTAACAATGGACTTATTGAGAGGCGAGTTCGGTGAATATTTTATTTCACGTTCGGGACCGGTCAATTGGCCGGCTAGATTGTGCGATTTAACGCCTTTAGACTATTTTTTGTGGGGCTACGCTAAAGGTCATGTCTATACGGATAAGCCCGCTTCAATTGACGCATTGGAAGACAACATTGAAGCATTTATTCGTGAGATACCGGCCGAAATGTTGGAAAGAGTATGCCAAAATAGGACTAAGCGGATGGACCATTTGAGGCGCAGTCCCGGTCAACATTTGCATGAAATAATCTTTAAGCATTAAATTATATGGACCGTACTATCGATTCAAATAAAGATTTCGTGCATTTTTCTGAATTTTATGTGTTTTTTTTTTAAATAATTTTCCTATAGCTCTTAAAAAATCAGCCATTACAAACAAAGCGGCTCCTTATGGGGTATTACATCGCAGAGTTTTTGTGTCACTTTACAGTTTTCATAAGCTCGAGATCCTAATATTTTTAGGGTCATAACTCGTCTCAGAGGCGTCGACCTGGAAGAGGCTAAGGAAGTTTGTACAAGATAAAGATTTCGCATAGAAAATAAAGCGGCATTCCTTAATGAGGAGCGCATAACAAGCCTAAATGATGGCTTAGGTGCATGTAAAAAGGTATGAGACGCTTCGGTTGGTCTCCATTTCTTCAAACTTGTAATCTGTATCGCAGTAGATCTCCATATTTTATCAAAAACTTCTTAATGGCAAATTTTATACATGTTCTCTCCACAATTTAGCTTAGGATCGAGGAATCACACCCTCTCTCTAAATTGATAACATTTTTTAATTTAAAAAAGAATTTCATTCAAACATACTTTTAGGCTGTTTTAATTAAAACATCACTTATAATTTAAACAATTCCTTAATGTCATACGATAAAATAAATTATTTAATGACATGACAACTAAATATTTAAACAAATATGTACTCATCACACACACACGGAATTTTTGCATCTCTACCTATTGCCATGCAACTGAGGACGTACATATATTCTCCAAAAGTCCGGTGGAATACTCTGGATAACTTTAATATTTATGTTATGTGTCCGGCCATGGCTTATATAAATAATTTCGTATAAAATTTCTAATGAGTTATTAATCAAATGCACATAAACCAAACCTATGTATAGTTTTGTTAATAACAAATGACGCCTTAAAGTATGTTGTGCCATTGGAGGAAACACACACACACACAGTGAGAGATTAAGACACAGGTATGTGTGAGAGGAGGCTGAGGAGCTAATAAAAGTCAGTAAATTATGGCAAGTGTTTCGGCATAATTCAACTAATTATGATCGAAATTTACTCTGATAGAGACTCTCGGAGACAGAGTTGGGGCAAATAATAGCAACGGAACAATTACTCCGAGGTTCTTAGTGAAAAATTATTTTCTTAGAGAAGGAATATGATATCAAGTGTACAAAACGTTAGATTAGGTTAGAGGACGTGTACTTACCAATTAATATAAGTACATTACCCAGACATCGAATTGGCCCATTGTACAACGTCCTAGTTTCTCACACCACTTATGTTGTGTGTGTTAATTTCATACATGAGTGGTGGGACCTACAGTTTAAAGCCGACTCCGAACGACAGATTTTTGAGAGACTTTTTTCATGGAAATTTTATTTAATCTCAGAGTTTTTGTCAGAAATCTGCTGAGAGGAAGTCGCCGAAGAAATACTTTTTGTATTTTGTCTTGATGCCTGGCCTGGGGCTCGAACCCTGGGTTTACGTCTAATAAGCCAACACGCTACCTACTAAACTACGGCGACATCAACGAGTGTACACAAAAAGAGGAGAATTTTTGGAAACCTGGATAACATAAAGGGCCCGTGAACTCTCCAATTTCGTTACTACATCTGCAATCAATTTAAACTATTTTTACACGATCTTCGGTTGGGAAATCTCTCACCATGTAAATGACACTTCAGCCAGGAAAGACATTAAACTGATGACGGCCGTGTTCTGACCGATGGTTTTAACAGCGCTAAATGAATGCTTTTGAATACTCCTCTCTTTTGCCTGCCTGTCGTACATAATATCGGGTCTGCCATCTAACGTTTTTTTTTTCAACTAGTGCTTATGTATTTCGTGAATGCTAGCACTTAGCTCATGTCATGATTTGACAGATAATTAGTTTTATCCTTTCGCTGAACGCATATGGTTGTGTATACGCTTGAACAACGCTGGGAAATATTGCGACATTCCTTTGAAAATCATGGTAATGTTGCAGAATGTGTGCGAAAATTGCGTACGGATTTTGGAAGAAGAGAAGCACCGTCAGCTCCGTATGTTCGTTATCTTGTGAAAAAAGTGAAAGAAACTGGCATGCATCCTCATCGATAAACCAAAGCGTGAAAAGCCAAAAACAGTGCGTACACCCGAGAATATTGCTGCTGTGGCAGAAAGTGTTCGTGAAGCGCCATCAACATCACTTCACCGTCGTCCTCAACAACTGAACATTTCGGAAACATCATTGAAACGAATTTTGCATAAAGACCTTAGCATGACGCCATACAAAGTCCAATTGGTTCAGGAGTTGAAGCCAATTGACCATCCAATGCGTTTTCGCTTCGCTAAGTGGGCCCGCAATCGATTTACAGAAGATGCCGATTTTGGCAAAAAAAAAATCATCTTTTCAGATGAAGCTCATTTTGATCTTTTGGGGCACAGAAAACCAGCACGCATACATTGAAAAGCCGACGCACCCAAAACGAGTCATTGTTTGGTGCGGATTTTCGTCCAGAGGCATAATTGGGCCATTTTTCTTCGAAAATGAGCAAGGAGTGGCCGTTACAGTCAATGGGGTTCGTTATCGGGCCACGTTGAACGAATTTTTGTTCTCAAAAATTGAAGAGGAGGATATTGGCAACATTTCGTATCAACAGGACGGCGCTACGTGACACACAGCCGAAGCTACATTCGATGTTTTGCGCCCTGTTTTTGAAAATCGCATTATCAATCAGCCGCAGAACTGATGTCGTTTGGCCACCTCGGAGCTGCGATTTGACACCGTTGGACTATTATTTGTGGGGTGCCGTCAAAGATAAGTGTTACGCCGACAAGCCACAGACAATTGACGCTTTAGAGGACAATATTCGTGAAGCCATTGGTGAAATACAGCTGTACACAATCGATAATGTGCTAAAAAATTGGACCGATCTTGTAGGCTACTGCATGGTCAGCCGAGGCAGCCATTTGAATGAAATTATTTTCCATTATTAACCGGAAGGATTGTACTTTCAAATAAAAAGAGAAAAATATTCAGTAGTTTTTTTTTTAAAGCATTTTCAATAAAAAAAAAGTTATTTGGCGGACCCTTTACACACTTTTTCAAGCCAATTTCTCTCCTGTACTCTTTTGTTGACCTCTATTGTTCAAACATTTCCATGCGAGTAAGAAAAATTAATATTTTATTAGCTTCACAACAACTCTCCTGTGCCAAAATAATAGCATTTTAATGATTGTCAGCTCAAGGAAGGGGGAGGGAGGAGCATTTCGGAAAAGTGGGAGAGACATTGACAATAAAACTGATTGATGCTTAAGGAGGAACGAACAGATTGTGACAATTTTACACAAGAAATTTTCAAATTGAATGAACAAAATTATTAAATTAATGAAAATGAAATAAAACAGACAATAAAACATAAGGATGGACGACAGACAGACTGACAGACTGACTTTAAATATTTATTAATATTAATCAGAAACATATTCCAGCAAACTATTAAAATAGGCCCTGGTTGTGCTGTGGCATTTTGGTTTTAAATTTATGAAGTCTCATGATTATTAAATGCATTATTGAGATGATTAAACGAGCCTAGTGAAGTTAAAATGTCAAGCTTGCAAAACAAAAAGTAAAGCATACCATAAGGCGTACTTTATGCAAAATATACATGCACAATCTAAGGATAAGAGTAAAACAGACTACAAACTTATGGGTTTAAATGAAATTAATTAATTTGTTTAAAACAAAACTGCCTTAGATTCGTTTAAGTGGTTCATGAACACACTTTGCATACAAAATCTAGTAATTCAGGTTGGAGTCTAGAACAAGGCGAAAAAAGTGTTCATTAGTTTTTAAATTTTAACAAAATTACAGGGTGGCTTATATGTATTGCAACCAACTTCAGGTTGTTATAATTTGTAAACCGCTCGTCTGACAGCTGACAGATTTATTCCAGTGACAGTTCATTTTATTATTTACAAGCTTACAAGAGCATTCTGATCTATTGCATTCAGAAAAGAAGTTATTCGTAAGGGAATTCAAACGTGATACTGTGATTGCTTTATATTTGGCTGGAAAACCACAGGTGTGGCTATCGTTAGAGCCCTCCAGCATTTAAATGTGAATAAATCTTTTGTTTCTCGTACCACTGCTCGTTACCGTGATACTGGCAGTGTTGCATCGCGTCCAAAAAGTGGACGAAAAAACGGTAACAACACCAGAAATGATCCGAAAAGTGCAGGCCAGATTTGATCGAAATCCACGCCGTAGTGGTAGAAAAATTGCTCGTGAGCTTAACATATCGCGAGAACGGATACAACACATATTGAAAAATGAACTTGGACTGAAGCCATTGAAGTTCCAAAAAGTGCAAGAGCTCACCGATGGACAAACAAAGTTAGACTGGAAAGAGCCAAGGAGTTACTTTGCTTGCACGAAAGTGGCCAGTTACCGAATTTGGTTTTCTCCGATGAGAAGCCATTCCAAATTGAGCAGTTTGTGAACAAACAAAATGATCGGGTTTACTTGCCAAAGAGGTCAGCTGAAAATTTACACCTGCGATTGGCCACCAGCACTCAAGCGCCGCCTATGGTAATGGTGTGGGCCGCCGTAACGGCCGATGGTCGCTTCCCGCTGGTATTCATCGACCGTGGGGTCAAAATAAATGCCGAATATTATCGGGAAAATGTCTTAAAGACATTATTGAAGCCCTGGGCAGACAAACATTTCGGCCGCAGACCATGGACATTCCAACAGGACTCAGAACCACCGCACTCAGCACGCGTCAACCAAGAATGGCTTAAAAAGGTGGTTCCTCGCTTCATTTCTACCGCACAATGGCCACCAAAATCTCCGGATCTCAATCCGTTGGACTTTTGCGCCTGGGGCATTTTGGAGAGTAAGGTTCTCACTAAAAAAATACCAAAGTGTCGATAATCCCAAGACGGCGCTTCGCCGGGAATGGGCCAAAATACCGCTGAGCCACTTTCGTGCAGCCAGTGATGGCTTTGTCGGCCGTTTGAAGGCCATAATTCGTTCCAAAGGTGGCCAATTCGAACAAATCTAAACTGATTCTATAATTTGATGTTATTTCCAACATTTTTTGCTTTTGAAGAATAAAATTAAAAAAAAATTAAAAAAATAGAACGCTTTACTTTGTTGCATTATATATCAGCCACCCTGTAAGCGGTTTGATCTCTATAAAGGATTAAACAGCTTCAACTCTTTAATTTGAACAAACTGTGTCGTGAAAAAGATGGTTGTGAAGATAGATTCTAAAATCTATTTCCCCAGACGCAAACCAAGGCAGTTAACAGAGATCTGTTATGTTACTACCATAACTCTGTTCCAAACAGGAATAATTAATTAAATATCTGGTTAAAATAAGAAGAAAAAAGAAAAATTGATGAAATACGTCCTTTAGTTTATCACTGTTACAAAATACGTCCCTTTAAATAAATCAATCGTCAGTGCCCTTAACAGAGCGAGTTTTCATAGTAGATTTTGAAATTTTAAGTGTATTACAGATTTATGTTAGTAACATAACACAGCTCTGCTAACTGACTTGGTTTGCGTCTGGGGAGATAGATTTTAAAATCTATCTTCACACACATGTGAAAAAGATTATTAACATTACAGCGAATGTATACAGAACAATGGCAACTCCGTCCATTCATGATCGCTCTCTGATCTCTGAGCCTCAGAGGGAATAACAAAAATAAGAAAACATCAAAGGCTCTGTGAGTAAAAAGAACCACACCACTCGCACTCGCCTCATGTGTACACATAGAACAGGGCATTTAGGCAACGAAACGTGGCAACCCTATCAGTCTAGAAAATCATAGGAAAACATACTACCTAGTTAGGTTGAAAAACTTGATAAAGAGGCTCAAATAACGCAAAAAAAACTAAAAGCTAAGTCAGAGATGCTATGAAACAGCATAATGTTCCTTAAAGTAAACTTTCAAAGTTAGGCACAATGTAAGTTGTATAGAAAGAACAAACGACGACATGGGCCAGTCCGACCGTTATTTAAAGACTCCGATTATATAAAGTTGACTCGTTGGGGAGTTGGGAGTAGTATTAGGCAAACTAGACATTCAGCTTGTCTTAGACTTAGAAAAACACGTTTGTCATCGGCTAAATTTATGACAATCAGCAGAACGATAAGTTTACGTGCAGGCTAGCAGGGACAGCACCATTCTGTTTAGTGGCAACAGGGAGGGAATATGGAGAGAAACAGAGACTCTTCTCAAATCATAAATAAGCCTCGCCAAAAAAAAACAGTACCTCTGAAAAAGTTCCCTGTAAAAAGGTACTATGCGAAAAAAACTGAAAAAAGGCATTTTGTAAGTAAAATATATGTGAAAAAGGACCTTACAAAAGTACTTACTTTTGAAAGAAGATACACCATAAAAAAGGACGTTCTAGAAATAACACTTTGTAAAGAAGGTACAAAAAATACAGGACAAACAGCGCTTTACGAAAAACGTACTTTGAAAAGCAATACTAAAGACCAAATATGAAACAATATAGTATAAAACAGTAATTAGGACAAAGCCGATTTGCAAAAAAGAAAAGAACCCTCTTTGAGAAAAAGTACTTTGTGAAGAAAGTATATTGTGGAGAAAGCACAGAAAACGACTTTGTCCAAAAAGGTACCTTAAGATAAAAATATTTTTTAAAAAATACTTTTTAAAAAAGTACCTTGTGAAAAAGTGCGTTTTTAGAAATGTACTTTGGTAAAAAAAAGTACTTTGTTAGAAAAATCCTTTATTATAAACGTACTTTGCTTAAAAAGTGCTTTGCTAAGAAGTGCTTTGTTAGAAAGATACTTTAGAAAAAGTACCTTGTGAAAAAGTGCGTTTTTAGAAATGTACTTTAATAAAAAGTACTTTGTTAGAAAAGTCCTTTCTTTGAAAATAACTTTATTATAAAATTTCTTTGCTTAAAAAGTGCTTTGTTAGATAGATACTTTAAAAAAAGTACCTTGTGAAAAAGTGCACTTTTAGAAATGTACTTTAATAAAGTGTACTTTGTTAGAAAAATACTTTGTTAGAAAAGTCCTTTGTATAATGAGCTTTGTTAGAAATAGTGTTTTCACACCGAGTGGTTTTAACGCAAAAGTTGGTTTTAACGTTAAAACCAAAAATAAAACCTGATTTTACCATACAAAATTATTGTGTTAAAACCAAAATAAAACCTTTTTTGAATTGGTTTTAAGTTGGTTTTATGAAATACAACCTTGTTTTGATGTACTAAATGTACTAAATCAGAGCTACCAGCTCTGAAAACCTGAAAACAGCTGATAAAAACAAAAACAAATGTAAATAAATAAATAAATATAAATGATCATTTATTTTGTATTAAAAAAGGAAAAATTTGGAATATTTTTAATTTCTTCAATGAAAATTTTAAAAAAATTTGTAAATATTTAATCATTAATCGATATGTGTATTGTTTCTGGTCACAATGAATATAGTTTCTTGTGCGAAAGGTAAGTCAGAAGCTAAATACATCAAGATAAAATAAGGCATATTGCTCATAAAATTTTTTTCTCGCAGTCGTAAATGTCATGAATTTAAAACCAATTTTAATAAAACCTGCAGTGTGCACGCAAAATCAGCTGTTTAAGGTTTTAATGCTAAAATCAGGTTTTAAATTTTGGTGTGAAAACACTAAAAGATACTTTTAAAAAAATTGTTTGTTAGGAAAGTCCTTTGTTAGAAAGGTACTTTTGACAAAAAAATAAAATATCACGCGAAAGGTACAAGTAAAAGCAAAACGTACAAAAAAGTACTTTTTAGGAAAAAAAGTATTTTGCCGGAAAGGTAATCTTTTAAAAACCCAATTTCAACAAAAGTATTTGCAACAAATATATGTATTTCAACAAAACAACTGTAGAATAAAAAAAGTAGAAGAAAAAGTACTTTGTAAAAAAGTACTTTGTAAAAAAGTACTTTTAAAAAATGTTGCCTTTTTGAAATATTGTACCTTTAAAATTAAATGCTTTAAAAATTCGATTGTTAACACAACATTTTGCCAAAATAATACTTTAAGAAAAGTACGACTAAAAATAAATCTTTGAAAAAAAGTACTTTTTTTCGGAAAGCCTTTTCTGTGATGCTTTTTAACATTTCCATTTAGCTTCAAATTCAAAAACTCCTTGGGAAAATCAAGTTATTTAGTCAAAAAAAAAAAGAACGCATAAGATTATCCCCTTGTTTTATAACCAACAACATTTGGTACTTTTTCCCTTCAAATCCACATACATACATATTTCAAGCAAAACATTTTAATAAAACAGAAAGGGGTTTAGTGTGACTGAATGACTGGATGAGTGACTGACTGACTGACTGATTGACTGACTGACAAGAGGAAAATTACAAAAATAAAATAAAATAAAAATGAAATTTAATAACATCTGCTGCAACATTTTTTCTCATTCAACATCATTATTATCTCTCTGTCTCTCTGTGACAGCAAATAACAAAGTACCATAGCGCCAGCTGGTATGGTAACAAATGCTTTGGACATACTTATTAAGAGGGACATTTTTAAAAAAGTAAAACGAAGATGAAAAAAAAAGTGAAATAAAATAAAATTTTTTACTGAGACTGAGAGACAATAAAAGCTTATGTAGTAGTGGATGCAATTACATGGGTACTTAATACACTGAGAAAAAAAAATTGTTCATCAAACGTACATAAATAAAAAGTACCATTTTGAAATGAATCGACACTTTGTAAGCGAGGCCCCGATGGTTATTTCATTAGAGAACTTAGTTTTTAGAATGAAAAAAACTGTAAATAAATTTTTTTGTTTCACTTCAAATTTTGTAAGCGTTCGATGAACGTTACCATGTTACGAAGTACCAAAATAAAGGGTACAACATTAAAAAAAAAGTACGCATTGAGATATAGTACAAGCAAGTCAGGAACTTCTATTTCTATGATACGGAGGCTATATAAATACCTTGGGGTTAGACTGGACTCGAAACTGACCTACTCAGAGCAGATAGATTATGAAACAGCGAGAGCAGCTAGAATAACAACTCAACTAAGTAGACTGATGGCAAACATTGGTGGACCCATCCCAAGTAAGAGGAAGCTACTCATGGAGGCTGGAAATAGCATACTTCTCTATGGGTCTGAAATCTAGGCTACTACTTTGGAAACCCGGATCAGAGCTAGGAAACTACTGTCTGCGCAGAGTATAGATGCTCTACGAGTGACATCCTCGTATCGCACATTATCGATATAAGCTGTCCTAGTTATAGCCGGAATGGTTCCCATAAACCTACAAGCATATGAGCGCCGGATGATCTTCAACGCCAGGCAAAGTACGACTCAACCACAGAGCATAGAAGCGATAAAGCACGAAGTCTTCCTAAAATGGCAATTTCGCTGGGAAAATGAACAGCATGGAAGGCGGACATATAAACTGATTCCCGAGTTGCAAGTGCGGAAAAACAGAAAAAACGGCGAAGTAGACTACTACATAACCCAGATGTTGACCGGTCACGGATATTTCAGAAAGTACATGCATCGCATGGGGAAATGCCGCTCGCCATTCTGTATCTATGAAGAGAAAGAAACGTTAGATGATTCCGAACACACTTTCTTCAGCTGTTGTCGATGGGCCGAAAGCCGTCAGCGACTCGAAGCTGAAATCGGCGTCATTAGCCATACAAACGTCGTGCTGAAGATGATAAACAGTAAAGAGAGCTGGAACGCAGAGCACATTCTGCGAAGGAAGAAATTTGACCTAGACCCAGGCTGACGATGATGGAACTGGAACATATGCTAGAAAAGGTGTACCCCGAAGTAATACAACCGTGGTTCCGAGGTGGAATGATTCCCCGGTGAGGAGACAAGGCGAGTTTTTAGTCGGTATACTCAGAGGGATAGTCCGACATATCATGTCTGGTGACGACCATATACATGCATAAAGCATTTTCCCTACTTCCGGCAAAAAAAAAAAAAAAAAAAAAAAAATCAAACGGAGGCGGCTCTTGGTAAGGTCCTCGAAATATATACCAATGGCTCAAGAAAGCACAACAGAGTCTGCTGTGTATTGAAGATGCTAACATGAGACTTCCATCTATGCTGCGTCTCAATGCTTATTTTGTGATGCGATTTTTCCTTAAAAAATTTTATGATTTCTGATCAGACAATTAGACTAGGCTCAGTTTCATAAAGAAACTTAGCTCAAGAACCACCGTAATTCATGAATACCAGGGACTTTTGAGGTTAACCTTGAATAATCCTAAGATGACTCCTGTATGCGTTCAGGGCATAAATAAAATGTCCGAAATTGCAGATACAATAAACGGACTAGGACTGATACATATCTCAAAAATCCGCCATATTACAGGGCATAGGAGCCCCGATTGAAGTCGCCGTGGTCTAGTAGGTAGTGTGTTGGCTTATTAGACGTAAAGCCAGGATTCGAGCCCCAGGCCAGACATCAAGACAAAAAACAAAAACTATTTTTTTAAGGCGACTTCCTCTCAGCAGATTTCTGGCAAAAACTGAGTGAAAATAGAAAATTACCATGAGAAAGTTTCTCAAAAATCTGTCGTTCAAGTAGATTTTAAACTGTAGGTCGCACCACTCATGTATAAAATGAATACACACAACATAAGTGGTGTGAGAAACTAGGTCGTAATCCTGACTGTAGGGTTGCAATGACCAATTATGTACGTATGTAGGAGCCCCGATTGCCTGCAATAAATTGAAATTTAATTTTCCAATATTCTGCTAGACTGTTTGGGATAATAATAGGACTGATTGCCTGATTTCCTTGAATAGCATTTATCACACACTCCACTCCGCCATAATATTAAAAGGCATGTCGATAGACTTAGCCTTTCTTCAAACGATTTTTACGAATGCTGTGTATCTATGAAGGAAAAGGGATTATCTTCCACCTTATGTGTCCCTACTAGGCGGCTTTTGCCATGAAATCGCAGATTTTTTTCAACACTTTCAGTTTTCTGTCATCCTCGATTGAACTCTACAAAAGAAGGTTTACTACAACAGGAAGATGTATAGTATTTTATAGCAAATGTTAGATCCCTAGGCTTCCCCCTTCCTTTTCCCTATGCAGCGGGTGCTGCACTCTATACGCAATTCACTAGGTATGTTGGTGGCTGAGCTTCAATATCATGGGCAATAGATTACGGAACTTAGAATCTCGTTAAACGCCCTCTGGTTGCCCGATCTGGTCACCGCTGAATAGAAGTCAAAGTTATAAGCTTAGAAGATTAGATTCTGATCTACGCGTATGCATTACTTTCAAAAGACATGAAGTGAGTTTTAGCGACATTCATGTCGTAGTATATACTGGCACCAGATGTTCACAGGCTTTACGTCAAAATGTAACGTTCCAAGGCTATGTTAAGGAATTTTTTGATATAAAAATCTTTGCGGATGTTTTCTCTTAACACCCGGTAGAAGACTAAACATCAACGAATACAGAGAAAACTGTCACTAGAACTCCAGGAACAGCATGGGATGCCTCCATGTTAAGAAGAACTGATAACACGACCAACCTCGGGAAGAAATGCCTTAAAAGGAGAGGAATGTACCCATATTAGTAAACCTGAGTTTCTATTCAGAAGCATACCGCAAGACAACCAAAGATTTGCACTCAACCAGAGCAGAAGAGAATGCTTTTGATAGGATGGGGAGGCGCATATCACATAACATTGTTTGAAACACAGGGAAGGAGGAAGTATCTCCCGTGATCCCCAAAAGGTGGCAACAAAATTGGAATAAAAAATTGCGCGTATAAGTAGGCAACATTTTTTTAACAAAGGGAAGGGAATCTGCACAATTGACGATCCCAATTGCTATAGGGAAGTTAATGAGGAACACCTAAAAAAAAAACACAGAAAATTAGAAAGAAGGGTTAGTTTTGCCGGCCCATCTGTCGGCAGGATTCTATTGAGAGTCAGTTGAGAGGCCAGGTATATTCCGTGCCACCAGTATGGATACGAATACTTAACGCGTATATTTGTGTCGCTCAAGGAGTTAAATGTACGCACCAGAGTATCTGATTCGAATAGCCAGAGTCTATGCGATATTAGAAAAAGGAAAAAGGGTTAATTTTAACGGCCCATCTGTATTTAGGATGCTATTGAAAGTTTCCTGGAAGAGCGCCATTTGGAGAGTCGGTGATATTCCAGTATGGATTCCGTACAGCAAGATAGATGGTTAATGCAATTCGGTCCAAGAATACTTAGCTCGATGACAGAATGGGCGCGTATTTTTGTGTCGCTTAAGGGATTAAATGTATGCTCCAGAGTATCTGATTCGACTAGCCAGAGTCTATGTGATATACGACGGTGAATCATATTCAACAGTTGTTGAATACGATGGCCAACTGAAGACGAAACTACGCTACATATTGTGTTAAAATGTCTCAGGTTTGACAAACATTGATCAACGAGAAGCTGATGCTACTGTCCGAGGAAAAGGAAAATAAAACCAATCCACGAGGCAACACAAAAGAAGATTTGTAGGGTGAGATTTGTAAGAATAGCCCGTGAGAAAATGGTCCACACTTCGCTAAGCAATATCGAACAACAAACAGAATTACCTGGCGATAATTCTTGTTTTATTTTCTTTCAGTGTTCCCTTACAATTTGCCACATTGAGCCGCACTTAGTAACTGCGATCCCACTTGCAACGAATACATGGCGCATCATTACCAATGGCACGCCATACCACATATTGCCATATTTCTGTACTTTTATACAGCCATCCAGTGTAGTCATAAGTACTGAAGGCTGGAGCCAAAAATTCTTACAGGATATATGTACATATGTATGTGTACACAGGATGCTATACACGTACAGGATGATAAATGAACAAAAAAAAAGCGAAAAAAAGGAGAAAACACAACAAAACGGAACAAAACGTATGAAAAGGTAAAATGATGGTTTGATTTGCTTGAGTTCGGTTTGGTTTGGAAAACCGCATTACAATGATTGTAATACAGATGGCAACAACACGAGGAAGAGCGACACAAGGCCAGGTAACAAACATCTGCTGTTGTTGTTGCCAACCCAATAAACATTTCTTTTGTGTTGCGATGCCAATGCTCAATAGGCTGCAATAAAAAAAAAGGGGGGCACAGAAAGCCCAGATGTTTTGTTGCCTCTCCCTTGTAAAGGTTTTTTTAAACAGGAACTGGAAATGCATTTGAATTTGAAAATTACAAGCAAGCGAACAGTTGAACTATTTGTGTTGGTGTAGAGGCGGACGGACGGTGTGTGCATATGACTTGTCTTTATCTCTGGCTGTGCGGTCTGGTCTTTTAGCAGCACAAGAGCTAAACCAGAAGCCTTTTTTTTCGTCAGCCAAATAAGCAACAATAGAGGGGAGGCTAACAGGCTATGTATGTTTCAGATTTTTTTTTTTGGCATTTCATTTCGGAACCCTTTTTTTCCACGACGCCAATTTTCAATTGTGGTCTATGTATACAGAGAGGAAATGGGTGTGTGTGCATGTGTCTTTGACACGGCCTATTACGAAAGCAATTTCCAGTTTATTTGCGTGGCAAATAACTCTGAATACAACAGTCAGTACTTTTTCGCTGCCCACTAGAGAGAGAGAGAGAGCACCATCATATGGCAGCACATGACTTTAAAGTTCAAATACAAATGCGTTCAGGTATTAGAGATCATCACATGGTGATATGGCGAAAGCAAAATAACTCAACTGGGTTGTTGGGTCAACAGTGACAGTAACATATTTTATGCTCTATTAAAGCACATGTCTGGCAAAAATTAGGGTGGCTGCTCCCTTACAATAAAAAAGCATGGAAGGAAATTTCTTTTAAAAACTCAAGTAAACATTCCCTTGATATAGGAGCCCCCACTTATTTGTTTGGAGTAAAAGAGAAAAACGAAATAATTTTTCCCATTATTTTTCAATTCAATTGTGTGCTTCTTGAATTTCTTTTTTTTTCAATTGCATGTTCCAGCAAGTCCAGTAAGTTAAACGAAAAAACCGAAATGTTACACGACCTGCAATGACGTGTCATAAGGTAAAGCACACAAGTATGGGATTTGACCAGCAACCAAACAACCGCTAACTTGAAGGCAATGTTTGTAGATTTCAAAGAAATATATATGTATGTAAGGATTCATTTTATTTTTTGTGCGCCTAAAAATAGGCCACAATTTTTTTTTTTTTTTTTTTTAAACTCAGCAATAAAGCCTTTAATAGACTCATATAAGTTAGATCAAACATACTAGTTTACTTCGTTTCAATCAAGGCCCTGTGAAAGTACTCTTGTGGCTGTATCACTGTATTTGACTGGCACTAAGCAGCAAATGCGGCAGTGTTACGTAAGAATTTTTCTCAAATCACCTTTGGCTAGCTAGGTTTTGTTGATTAAGTCATCTTAGGTCCACCAAGTGGAGTATAATGCTAGAAAAGATGATCAGTAGTCTTGTGATATTCCTTGTTACTACAGCTTCTGCAAAAAACGTTGTTGTATAGACGTGTATGCATATGGCACAATATTTCCTTATGACACCTTGGATGGATTCTATTCAAATCAACAGCAAATCAGGCCTATCAGGCCTTAAGGACAAGATGTGTCAACTTTAAATTGCCACAAATGTTAGCAGATGTTTATTTAATTTTTTGTGAAACGATTTTTTTAAAGTATCTTCCGTTATCCCCCCAAAAGGTGACAACAAAATTAGAATAAAAAATTGCGCGAAGAAGTAGGCAAAATTTTTTTTAACAAAGGGAAGGGAATCTGCACAATTGACGATCGCAATTGCTATAGGAAAGTTAATGAGGAACACCTAAAAAAAAAACAGAAAATTAGAAAGAAGGGTTAGTTTTACCGACCCATCTGTCATCAGGATTCTACTGAGAGAGTCAGTTGGCAAGCCAGTTATACAAATGCCGTGCCACCAGTATGGATTCCGTATGCAATTCGACCCACGAATACTTAACTCGACGGAATTGGAGCGTATTTTTGTGTCACTCAAGGTATGCACCAGAGTATCTGATTCGAATAGCCTGGGTCTATGTGATATACGACGCAGTATCAAACTTTAAAAGTTGTGCAATACGATGGCCAACTGAAGATGAAACTACGCTACATAGTGTGTTAAAATGCTTCAGGTTTGACAAACCTTGATCAACGAAAAGCTGATACTACTGTCCGAGTAAAACTGACTGTAGAGGAAGTATCTCCCGTGATCCCTAAAAGGTGGCAACAAAATTGAAAAAAATAATTTGCGCGAATAAGTAGGCAACGTTTTTTAAGGTCTTTTGCCGAAAAAAAATTTCTCAATTAATTCAGGAATCATAAGACTGTAAAAGCAATATCTTCTCGAAGTCCAAACGATCGTAAATAAATTTCTTACAAAATGCCATGAGTTTTATCACAGAGGTTATGAAAATAAAATATTTTTTAGCACTTAAAAGTAGGCAATAGAACTTTTGTGAGATACTGTGGAAATATTTCAGTAAAAAGGAATTTACTTTAAATACCTATAGGAACTATAAAGCCTATGGAAGTATTGTCTTCAATGATCAGTAAAAATATTGTTCAACAGACATTAGGAAAATTTAATTTATTTAGGGCCAAAACAAAAGAAAACGATCTTTATTAAATCCTTAATTCGCCTTAGGCTAGTAGGAAGGGAATTGACTTATTAAACGAGAGCTCCCAGCTGATTCGCTGAAATCAAATTTCACTTAAGTCCCCGAAGTAACCGGAAGGTAGTAATAATCCGCCTTGACAGCCAACAGAAGGCGTTCCCACGACAATCGGATCTTCGCTCCGGAACGTCTCGACTCAACATCGGCCAAGGATTGTCAACCCAGCGAAAGCTGTATCAACCGGAGGTTTTTTCCCAAGGGAAAAGCTTCCGGAGACAATAGCCGAACAGTTACAACAACAACAGCAACAACCAACAACAGGATTTAGCAGTTAAAGAATTAATTGCTTAGTATCGAGCTAAAAAGCAGCCTGAAGGATCAATAAAATCTAGTTATCGATGTGATATCATATAACCAGAGATCCGTTAGACCATTGGAGGAGATTGAGGAAAAGAAGAGGAGACCACATCAAGTTACGCACGGTCACATGGTCAATGAAATTTATAAAATTCTCTTCGATGTTTGGCATCTCTTTGCGGTGTAGTAATCAAATATGCACAAACATTATACATTTCAATCTAAAAGAGAACCCAAAAATATTCATCAAGGTCCAGCAAGACAACTCCTGACCTTCCAGAGGGCATAACTTCACTAGCGATTATAAAAGAAATGTTGGTTGAAGCACCTTTTAAAAAACGAATCAACAAATTCCAACACCACTACATCCACTACTTTTCTAAATAGAGTGCGTTTTTAGTAGGCAACGGCGGAGGGCAACCCTAGTATCCCAGAAACAATTATGGTGGAAAGAACACCTGCTGCTTACATGTATGCTTACCTAAATGGCGATTATAAATCTTTTAGTCAGGATTACAACCTAGCTTATCAAAGCACCCATGTTATGTGCGATCATTTTATCCATGAGTAGCAGGACTTATAGTTCCAAGGCAACGCCGAAAGACAGATTTTTGAAAAACATTTCATAGCAATTTTATTTACTTTCAGAGTTTTAATCAGAGGAATTTTTATACATACATACACACAGACATACATAATTGGTCATTACAACCCTTCAGTCAGGATTACGAACTAGTTTCTCACACCACTTATGTTGTGTGCGTTAATTTTATACATTAGTGGCGTGACCTACAGTTTTAAAGTCGAGTCCGAATGACAGATTTTTTTTTGAGAAACTTTTTCATGGCAATTTTATTTACTCTCAGCGTTTTTGCCAGAAATCTGCTGAGAGAAAGTCGCCGAAGAAATACTTTTTGTATTTTGTCTTGATGTCTGGCCTGGGGCTCGAACCCTGGCTTTACACCTAATAAGCCAAGACACTACCTACTAGACTACGGCGACTTTGGAATTTTTATATTTTGTTTTATTTCAGATATTTTAGTTAGGGTTTGAACAGTGGGCTCTCGTCTAAGAAACCAACAGACTACTTACTAGACTACGGAGACTTCACCACCTATTGCTTACCTTAAGAAAATGTGACTAATGCAACTGGATTAAGGCAAAGAAATTACAAAATGATGAGAAATACAGAGGTGCTCTGGATACAGTCCTTAGTGTAACAAAATTTAAAAAAAATTGCTTAACGAAATAAGAATTTTTTTCATTTTGTCTTATTGGTCAACAATTTCTGACATTTTTTTTTTTGCTTCACTGTATTCTTCGTAATAAATTATAAATGAAAACAATTGCTTTAGAGAGTACCTTTATATTTAACTCAATTACAATTATAATAATAGAGTAAAAAAATAAAATTATGCTCTTGCTTTTATCCTCTCTCTCTCTCTCTCTCTCTCTCTCTCTCATTTTATATAGCAGTCGTGGTATTTTTAATTACAGGCTATACACGCTAATATAGTACGTACGTAGCAAGGCAATATTTATAATTTAAAAGCCATACAAACCAATATAATCGCATACACTTAAATAGACACAAACATATACATAAATATGTATGTATATGTATGTATGTATGCATAGGTGGAAACAAATATAAGAGTTTATTGGTTGATTCAATGGGTATTAAATGAGTAGCCATAATATTATCTCCACAATATAATAATACTTCACTCTTCCCCCTCTCTCCCTTTCACAGGCTCTGTGTGTGTCACACATAAAACACAAATTGTATGGGAGAGTGAGTTTGTTTACAATAATGGTGTTTTTATATGTGGTTTTAATAAAAGAGAAGAAAAACAAAAACAAAAAACAAAACACACGAGCAAATAAATAAACGAACGTGCTTAAATGCTCGTTGCTAGCATAAATGCAAATGTAAACAATAATGAAAACACACACAGACGACACATACACACGTAGATTGGATGTAAACAAAAGGATAGTGAGAGCGAGTGCGGAACTTTTGCATAGGAGATCGTAAACCGAATAGAGAAACAGTTTTTAATGGTAATGGCGGTGTGGTGATGTGATTACTGAATTTAGTTACCAATACACACGAGTGTGTAAAGCAAAGTGAAGAGATTTTATGCTGCACACATGGCCACGGCTATATTTAGCAAAAGGTTTATAAAAAGCAAGACAAAAATAAACGTTTCGCAATACTTTATTCAAATGTTCCACAGTGTATGTGTGTGTGTCCGTGTGTGTGTTTCGTAATAAGGAGAGACAGTGTTACAAAAGATTAAATTTTGCTTAAAGAATTTTAAATAAAAAAAATGGAAAAAAACATCTGGAATAACAAAATATTTAAAACTCTTTTGTTAAATTAAAAAAATTGCTGTTTAACGGTACAATAAAATGTATAATTTAGCATACATTAACAGATTAAACAACAACTGTTGATTCTTTCTCTCACACTCTCTCATCTATTTATCTAACCTCTCCTTACATACGTACATAAATAAAACATAAACGCGGTTGTGTGTGAATGTTAGTTAATGCAGCATGGAGTTGTGTGTTCTGTTTGTTCTCCACACACATTAAATATTTTAATGAGCACAAGTTTCTCTTCTTTTTTTTTTGGCTCTGTTGTCATGTAAAGCATACATACAGGCATCATCATAGAGTTTTTCTAATATTTTTCTATTTTACAGAGAAATTGTTTAAATTTTTAATTAATTTTCCATTCTTTTTTTTTTTCTTTTCCATTTTAATTGTAATTTTTAGTTGCTTTTCATTGGAGACAAAATAAAAAATGGGAAAGAAACACACGGTTACTGTAATTGCATAAAAGGAAAAAGACACAAAAAAAATTTATGTAACAGTGGTTAACATAATTTAAACAACCTTTCTAATATGGAAACAACAAACATGTTTATTGTTAACAATAAATACGTATGATTGGTTCATGTCTTTAATAACTTATTTAAAGAATTTTTGTTTATTTTTTTCGATTTCTTATGAAATCTATGGATGTCTCTTCCATCTTCTTCTTGTTTCTATTTCAGCTTCAATAATCAAATTAAATTCGACAAAATGTAATAATCCAACAAAGAAATAACAGAAATAAGAACGATAGAAAATAAATAACAATAACAAATCAACAATGAAGTTCTAGAAGTTACCAGATCATTTAAAAACTATGTATTTAGAATATAATTTTCACTATATTTCTCCCCACTCGTCCTATAATCAAGAACATGCCACGGATAACTTAGAATTGTTACGAGCGGAAGGGAACGGCCAAAATGGTGTATACCAAATTGGATTGATTTAGTATTAAGGATAAAAAATGTTCACGGCTTTTGGGGTAAAAAGATGGCAAAAGATTTTGGATAACAAAACTTTCAATAACATTATAACGTGTAATAATTGGACTCCTGGGTGAGATGAACTCACGAAAAACCATGAAAAGTATTGAAGAATAATAATAGAATGAATTGGGGGATTCATACAAAATGCTTTGGCTTACTTATATGCAGAAGTCTTGCAGGGGATCTTTCCGCAAATTCTGCTTTGGAAGTACAGTGGTGGCCCTTATAATTACAAACGATGTTTCTGGAACACAGTTTTCTGGAGTGACAAATATAAGTTTAATTTGTCCCCATCTGATGGAAAAACTTATGTAAGACGCCCTGCAAACAAAGCCTTTGATCCCAGGTACACAGTCGCTAAGGCGTTTCTAATCATAAGGCCACCACTGTATGTATGTTTAGGTGTGGTCTGCTGAATTCTAAAATATGGGACCATTGCATGGGTAAATAGGATAAACTTGAAAAAACTCAGGAAGAGTCAGGCAAGGTACAACGGCTAGCATTTTTTGGTATATCCGATTCAATGAGAACCTACATTAACTCAGCGCGACTTCAGCCAATTGCATGTGGGTATTGGAAGATAAAAATACCACAAGATTTAAAAGAGGACATCGTGATTTGACAAAAAAAAAATTACTGACACCTTTCCCCTTGGACAGGTACTGGACTTAGGGAAAATCATTAATAAAAGTGAAGTCGCCGTGGTCTAGTAGGTAGTGTGTTGGTTTATTAGACGGAAAGCCAGGGTTCGAGCCCCAGACCAGACATCAAAACAAATTACAAAAAGTATTTCTTCGGCGACTTCTCTGAGAGTAAATAAAATTACCATGAAAAGTTTATCAAAAATCTGCCGTTCGGAGTCGACTTTAAACTGTAGGTCCCGCCACTCATGTGTAAAATTAACACACACAACAAAGTGGTGTGAGAAACTAGTTCGTAATCCTGACTGAAAGGTTGTGATGACCAATTATGTATGTCTGATGCTCTTTAGAACCTAAATAAACTTCTAAGACAGGGACCAATCCATGGTACACATATGAATAAAAATGGTGTTCCTTTCTAGAGCGAAAGATACTCGGAATTCATAGCAAACAAGCAAAAGGGCACGAAAGATGTGCCTATTACACTGGGATATGATGAGCAGCGAACGGGAAATAGCAATAATCTCAAACAGTCGTCATGTGATTAGTTAGCTCTCATTAGGTTGACTGGAATCGGAATGTCTGAGCAAGCTAAATCTGTTAGGATAGGGAAATGGGATCATCCTCTCCTGGATACTACGGGAATGAGTACTCAGATGAGCTTGTGAAGAGAGGGTGAAGCTAAAAGCTGAAGCTAAGGACCGCATATTATAAACTCAAAGAACAGTTGTTTAGAAGAGAGGTCGCTGCTTCAAAACCAGTATGTAGATTCTGTGAAAGGGAGTACGAATCACCAGAACACATACTAAGACTTGTACGGCATTAAAGTATGTCAGAAGTAAACGCCTAGGGAGGGACTTACTAATACCAAGAAGACTGCAATTATTACTGAAACTGTACAATATATTAAATTTTTGTCGGGAAAAGAGGTTTGGAGGAGACATTATAAGGAAAACCTATGTGGTTTTTTTCACATAAACAGCTTCCTGTTAGTCGTTTTCAAAATAGAACTGATTCGCTAAGACAAAATCTAGTTTCTTTCATACCAATAATACACATTTTGTCTACGACATGCCTCTGATTTTGTTACGCACTGTATACAAAACTGTTTTTTTAATTTCCAAGTTTTTTTTCGCTCTTCGATTACTTTTATAAACAACGTGGCAATTTAGTACGTGACAAAATGAACATATTTTTGGTACACAGGGTTATTTAAACAAAAAAAAAAAAAAACAGAAATTCAAACACATGCTCACACACACTATAAAGAAAGAATAAAAAAAAATTTAAATAAAATAAAAAAAATTATTTGAAAATGTACCACCAACACTTGTAAAAAAGCATATAAAATCTCTGGTATGTGGATTCACAAAAAAAAAAACACCGCACCACACTAACAACATAGCGAGAGTACAAAAAGAGCACAGAGAGAACAAAAAAAATTAAAAACATATAAAGCCGAAAGTCCATACCATCCTTTTCATGCGCCTTGCGAATCTTGCTTTCTATGCCGATTTTATTGCAAGTTACACACAATGCGTTTATGCGACTGGTTTTTTGTTTTGATCAGCTGTTGTGGTAAACAACAAACAAGCGAACAAGAACATTTTTGGAAAAAATAGAAAATCAAATTGTAATTTTAAAAGAATTTATGACATTAATTTCAAATTTATGAGTTTATTTAAATTTATGAGTTTACATTTGAAAAACGCTCATAACATAAAAGGACCGGTCAATTTAGAGGGAGAAAAAAAATGTTATAAGTTTTGCGAGGCAAATGTGTTAGAAGCAACAGATATACAGAGTGAAAACTGGCAGATAAAGTAAAAAAATTAAATGTAAACAAACATTTATTTTGTGTTAAAAAAGGGAAAATTTGGAATATTTTTTAATTTCGTCAATGAAAAGTTTAGAGATTCTTAAATATTTAAATATTAATCGAAATGTTGGTGAATTTCGGTCACAATGAGTATAGTTTCTTGAGCAAGAGTTAATTAAGAAGCTAAATATAATAAGATCAAAATAAGACGTACTGCTCATAAAAAATTTTTCCTGCTGAAAGTTGCCAACATTTTTTAATTTCTTGGAAGGAAAAATTAAAAATTGTTATTAGTTGTTTTTATTATTAATAGTTTTACACAAAAATTACATTGTATTGTGCTGTTAAGGCCTACGAAAATCCTCAAAAGAACACAAGACGAGTGTTTTCAGTAAATTTATCCTCCATTTTTCTTGTTTACCAATTGATAAATTCAAAATAGATGACACTCAGTACATAAAAACAATCATATACATACATATGTATAAACAATCATCATATACATATTTTGTTCATGAAA
Organism: Sarcophaga subvicina; assembly: GCA_936449025.2. NCBI lineage: Eukaryota > Metazoa > Arthropoda > Insecta > Diptera > Sarcophagidae > Sarcophaga > Sarcophaga subvicina. Next base: position 32,749,061 of record OW388084.2, read on the forward strand.
GAAATTTGTTAAAAAATGTATTTTAATATATTTTCCTCTTAAATTAGTAATAAACTTTATTATGAAATATGTGTTTATTAATATTTTTATAATACAAATAAAGAAAAATGCGAAAATAGTAATGCACTATTTAAACATATTTGTAGAAACCATTCACAATAGTATATAATTTGGCATGCCAAGTTTAAAAAACTGCTGACATTTTCCAACACTGCATTATTCGCATAGAAAAGTAGAAAGTAATCCTACTTTGTATGCGTCTATGCATATTATGCTTTTTCTTCTGTAACTTGTCACAATCAAATACACTGATTCTACTTTTTCGGTATACGCATGTTATGCAAAACGCATGGTATGGACTTTCGGCTTAATATTGCAGACATTGTAAAAGAGTAATGAACGCTAACAAACTCTTCCACTCTCTCTCTCACACGCTCTCTGCCATTCACTCATCAAGCCACATAGAGAAACCCCAAAATTCACACAGTTTCACACGCATTTACAAACACACACACACACACAGCCCAGCACAACTGTGATAAGTACCAATGCATGGGTGTGAAGTATTGGTTAAATTCTCAATGTTGCGAGAATCTCTCTTCCTCTCTCTCCTCCACTCGCTTCGCCATATCAAATGCATGTTACGTTACGTTTTACCGCAAATTTCAGTTTCAAATTTATTTTCTTTAACAAAATAATTCATTAACTGACTGATTGTTGGCTGGTTGGCTAGTCGTATAGACTGCCTGGGAAGGTGAAATAATTTTAAATTTTAATAGAAATTTTGTTTGAATTTCTTTTCTTTAAATTTATAAATTGAAAAAAATTAATTTTAAATTAATAATCAAAATTATCAGTTCAAAAACTTACCCTCCAATGGAGATTTTTTTAATAATTTTTAAATGTTTATGGTGGAAATGGAAAAAACGTACATACCTGCAAAGAGAAAAGAAATACATTTTAAATTAGAAAACTTAGGTTTTAAAAATTATTATTAAAGCAAAATAAGTATGCTGCAGTTTTCGCAACTATCGAATTCTAATATAAAAGGGGGTTATCCGCTTCCCGGTACTAAAAGTTAAGTAGCAATAAACGATCATTTGGAGGTACACTTCATCAAGATTTTCGCACATTTTGGTCGGCATCTCGCTAATAACGAATATTGATTTAGACATTGGGGCACAGATTTCAAAATACCCCCCCCCCCAAACAAAATCTAATGGCATCAAATCGCATAAACTTAGTGGACAAATGACGTCACCAAAACGTGAAAAGGCTCTTTCTTTCTCTTTCTATTGGCAGAAAAAATCGACTATAATTACGTAAATTCACTTTTTTCGAATGGTATGACTTTCTCACAACCAATTCCGGATTTTGCGAGTCCCATATCGAATAATTTAGTATGTTGTGCAATCACCGAGTAAAAAATGAGCTTCATTTCTGGAGGCCTGTTGCTCTAGCTAACAGTGCCAGCATATCCAGAGTGTTGCAAATGACCAACCGACTTTAATTGCACTGTGACTTTAAGCGAATGTACAGTGGTGGCCTTATAATTAGAAACGATGTTTCTGGAACAGAGTTCTCTGGAGTGACAAATCTAAGTTTAACTTGTCCCAATCTGATGGAAAAACATATGTACGACGTCCTCCAAACAAAGCCTTTATCCCAGGTACACAGTGAAAACTGTAAAACAAATTAACAAACATACATGTTGCTAAGTCGTTTTTAATTATAAGGCCACCACTGTAGGTATAAATGCACTACATAGTAGTGATAATAAATTTTCTTATAGGTAGCGTTTTCCAGGCGGACATTATGGCCATTTTGAAATCTGTAAAATCTGAAAATCTTACTTAATTCTTATTTTATTCGGACAACCCCAATGAATGTATTGGCGAAGTCCGTCATTGTCCATGTATCTTGAGAATTTTTCCTTGAAATTTCCAAACATCGATATGTAACTCCTATACGGGTTACGAGAGATAGGAAAATCCTAGAAAATTGCATTGTTGATGGGCTGATACGAAACGCATAATCTCCACATGTGACAGGGTATAGGTATTCCGATATCCACAGTAAATTGTAACATATCCACTTCTTTTCACAGAAAGGCTCAATCACATGGGCAACAAGAGGTTACGTGCATAATTGCTAGACTCTGCTGGACTCGTAGGGGTTAGAGGAGGACCGACTCAATTCCATCCTTATATTGCACGGGCACTCATCGCACAATAACAATTTCATGGGCTACTGTCCTTTTTGCTATGACTGCCTTGGCATTCTGGCAAATGACTTCTACAGACTGTCTTCAGCTCTTGTGTCAGTTCGCTGCTAAGGATCACTAAGGATCGTCCTTTTACTTTCTGACAACCTTGACCGAACTCTCTACTATAAAGATCGCTGCAAAAGCAAAATTTATTGTAAACTCCGGGGATTAAATATCACAATGGGTTTAATTGATGGCCTAATCGGGATGCTATGTGCATAGATGTCTGTGACCTGTTAAAGACAGTGATAGAACAGGGCTGCTGCTGGGCTTAAATAAGGCCATTCTGAGGTTCGTTGCCAGTTTTATTACAGGGCACTGCGAGTTTAGATCGCTGACAAGGACCTGGAAAAGATCTTTGGGCGGACTATTGTAGAGTAAGTTGCGACGACGAGTTGAAAACTACCGAACACCTCCTCTGTAACTGTCCAGTCCTTAGTACGTTGAGGACCCTGGGTTGGGGCTTCTTTGAAGGTTGGTACACTTTGTCGAGTGCAGACATTAGAGGTCTCCATAGATTCATTAATAGTTTAAGGTGGTTGAGAAGTGCTAGGGTTTCAATGCTGTAGTCGCGCTGTCTTGTGTGTTTGTGGTATGTGTTTTACATTCTAATATCGACGCCTCCGTTCTATAACATTCTAAGTCGAAAAAGTGTGTTTTGAGTTTTCACGCGATATACGACTATAAGGGTATTCTAGGTAGATTTTTCCCTATAACTTCGGAACGGATCGGCGCATCTTAACCAAATTTTGACAGTATTTAAGTTAGAGAACGTAGAAATTAAAAATGCAAGTGTACTTAGACCGTTATAGAATGGAGGTGTCGGCATATCTCTAATGTTTGCGGTCTCTTTTAAATACACGGTGCGACAGTGAAAATACACCCGTGTAACAACATAGTCCAAGTTATTCACTAGGTTGAGTAGAACTCAAAAATACTTTTTTTTATTGCCCGAACCCTCCAAACTTGTTTTAATTGACAAAAACGGTTTTTTTATCTTTTCACACAAAATTATTGATTACCAAAATATGTTTGAACCTATTTTAAAAATCCAAAGTTTTTTAGAAAGGGGAGAGATTAGCCTTTCAAACATTTTGTTCAAACTTATATGTTTTGAGATTTGATGGGGCAAACTTGGAAAATAATATTTTTTTTTCTTATTTTTTCAAGTTTGGCCATTCTTAATTGCAAACTTTAATTAAAAAATATAAAATAAGTTATTACATTCTGAAAGTGCATTATTTTGTGAAGAGATTGACACTTCATTTGATCAAATCAGACAAAAATTACCGTAGTTATTATTTAAATAGTATAACAGTCGTCCTATACTTTTTTATATACACTGGTGGCCAAAACTAAAGCAACTGACATTACACTTTGATATTTTAGCTAATATGTTCCGCAAAAAAGGTTAAAACTGGATGATTTTTGGTTTTTATGTTTACACATTATTCAGACTAAACGTAAATGCAAAAAAATTATAATCAATTTGCTTAAAATATTGCTTTTCTTTCAAAATAACGAAATAACCATAAAATTCTAGTGGTCAAAACTAAAGCAACTTTCGTACTTCTGTAACAAAACTTAAAAATTAAATTAATAGTCAATAGTGTAACCCTTATTTTTAATGACGGCAGCATATCTACGGGGTGTTGAATCAATTAGTCTCTTAATTTGATCTTTAGAAATGCTGCTCCGTGCGTTCTGGATACGATTAAAAATGGGGTATTTATTTGTCCCTAAATCCCTTTTTATTTTGCAGTCAACTATGCTCCAAAGGTTTTCAATAGGGTTAAGGTCTATCGATTAACCTAGCCACACGAGAACACTTACTTTTGATTGAATCAACCATCCCTTAACAAATTTTGGAGCATGATTTGGGTCATTGTCATATTGGAAAACCCAAACCAGTGGCATGTTCTCTTCTGCGTATGGCAGCATTACGTTTTCCAACAGATTTTTATAAACAAATCGATCCATTTTCTCAGTAATTTGATAAATTGGTCCAACTCCATCGTATGAAAAACAGCCCCACACCATTATTGAGCCTCCACCATCTTTTACCGTTCCTTTATAATATTGCGGTTTAAGGCGTTCATTTTTTGGTCTCCTTACGGTGAAGTTCTTTATGTCTGAAACTTTTTTATATAGAATTTGGATTCATCGGAGAACAATATGCTTCTCCACTGAGAGGACTTCAACCAATATGGGCCTTTCCAAAAGCTGCATTTACGCATTTACGTTTAGTCTGAATAATGTGTAAACATAAAAACCAAAAAACATCCAGTTTTAACCTTTTTAGCGGAACATATTAGCTAAAATATCAAAGTGTAATGTCAGTTGCTTTAGTTTTGGCCACCAGTGTATGTCATCTTATCAAATGAACTTTCAGTTAAAACATTTTCAAAAATTTTGATGGATATTGATTGTTTATCGCAAAATGTGACAATTTCACGTTTGCACTGCTACCAGAAGTCGGCTAATATTTGTGTTTTTTGCAAATATTATTATTTCGCTTTGCGCAAACATTAGCCAAGTGGTTGGTTCAACGGAAAAAGGACAAAATTTTCAATAAATACTTAAAATCCATAAAAATTTTGAAAATTTTTAAAATAAAGTTCATTTGATAAGAGAACATATATAAAAAATATGACTCAGCTGTTATACTCTATAAATAATAAGTTTTGTCCGATTTTATAAAATAAAGTGTCAATCTCTTCACAAGAAAATGGACTTTAAAAATATCACAACTTGTTTTATAGTTTTTAATTAAATTTTCCAATTACATACATACATAATTGGCCATTACAACCCTTCAGTCAGGATTACGGCCTAGCTTCTCACACCACTCATGTTGTGTGCGTTAATTTTATACGTGAGTGGCGGGACCTACAGTTTAACGTCGACTCCGAACGACAGAATTTTGAGAAACTATTTCATGGCAGTTTATTTTACTCTCAGAGTTTTTGCCAGAAATCTGCTGAGAGGAAGTCGCCGAAGAAATATTTTTTTTTTCATATTTCATTTTTGATGTCTGACCTGGGAGATACGAACCCATTTTCCAATTAGGAATGGCCAAACTTGGAAAAGTAAAAAAAAAAAACTATAATATTTTCCAAGTTTACCCCATCAAATATTATAACATAACAACAACTTAGACTATGTAGTTACTCGGGTGTATTTAATTTTTTATATTTTGTAGCATAGTGTTATTTTATAATCCTGTTTATTTCGTGCACATATTAGGAAACGTCTAAAGCTTGCAGAACATAACGGAAACGCCAATAAATGAATCATAACCCGGGGTAAATAAAAATATATTTTTTTTTAATTTAAAAACAAAACTTAAAACATTTAACTCTTGAGGTATTAAAACAAACTCGTTTATTAACAATGAATTTCAATGAATAGAATTTAAAATTTTGTCAACAGTCGACATAATAATACATACTTAATTTCACAGATAATAGCTCTTATGCTCACCACTCTCATTGTTCTGTTCTGGAAATTCTCATCTCAATTTTCATTTTCCATTTACCATTTACCATTTCCATTAGCCAATGTTTCAAAACAAAAAAATATATTTTAAATTCCTTAGAAATTGTTGCAAAAAGAAAACAAAGGAAGTGAAACCATTTCTATTTTTATTTTCCTTTTCATTTTAATATTTTTAAATAAATTGTTTTTTTTCCCTCACTCTCTCTCTCTCTAAACATTGTATTCAATTATATGCTTGACATTTAATGGACTTATCCCCCCTTCCAACATCCAAGCATTTCGTCTGTCGGTGGTCTCTGTCAGCAACAACACATGAGGATACAATTTAACAATAGTAGTGTGATGTGGACTATGCTTTCGAAAAAGAATTTCAAACAAAAAATATTCGGAAAAATGTCAAGTACGAGAGAGAGAGAGAGAGAGAGAGAGAGAGAGAGAGAGAGAGAGTGTAAAACAATGAGAATGCCATACAATGGCAAAGGAATTCAATTCAAAATATGGGATTTTTTTCATATTTTTTTATAATTTTTTTTCTTTTTTAATAAAATGAAATAAAATTTATTAAAAATAATTTTTAAATGAAAAAAGAATATGTCCTCCCCCCTCTTGCAAAACAAAATTATTGTTGGCCACACAACCAGAGAATCCATTTCGCACACAGAGAGATGACAGAAACTAACATAAGGCTCTGGTTGCAAGGATACCTATTAGATGGATGAGTGATGTACGTACATATATGTTCATATTCATATTTAAATTCATATTTTTTTGGTAAAAGGAATTTCAAAAACAATGGCTTTGAAAATCTATTTAAATTTATTGCTCTTAAGCAAAAGAATGAAAAAAAAACAGAAAAGCTAAAGGGACCAGGGTTGGAGGGAGGAGAAGGATAAGGCAAAAGTATTATTCCATAAATAAGACAATCAAAAAATATTTAAAAAAAAAACAACAGAAAAAAATTCATGGAAAACAATTGAAAATATGCAACATATCCTTCCTCATACGCTGGCTAAAGCATGAAAGATCGTTCTATTCTTGTACTCTCACACAGCAATTTAAACGGTATCCATGCGACAGGTAGAGTCTATTCAAGGACAACATCTGTTGAAATTTACTTTCCTGTTTCAAAACATTTATAAATTACCATCGTTCGTATGTGTAAAGGAATAACGTCAACAGGATTGTATAACATATCCTGAATATTCACACGCGCTCGTACACATACATACATACTCTTAGAGCCGAATTCTGTTGTTGTTATTGGGCATCTCAATAAATCATCAATTTGGAAGAAATTTATATTCGGAAGAAATTGTTCTTGAGTAAATTATGTCAAAAGAAGATATAAGACTTTAATTCCCAAAAATTATTTCGAAATGTCCACAAATTTTTAAATCCTTTTTTTAAAGGAAAAAGATTCTAGAAAAATTGGGAAAAATTGTCAGACTTGGACACCATGTTAGTTGCCCTCGATGGAAAGAACTATTTTAAGGATAGAGTGCATTTATTGAACACGGATGATGGCCGACGTCTAGTAGGTAGTGTGTTGGCTTATTAGACGTAAGACCTCGGTTCAAACCTCAGATCAGATTTCTCCCGCAAACCGAAACGTGAAAAAATATTGCTTTGGCAACTTCCTTTCAGCAGATGTCTGGAAAAAAATCTCTGAGAGCAAATAAAATTGACATGAAAAGTTTCTCAAAAATCTATCGTTCGAAAACGACTTTAAGCTGTTGGTTCCGCCACTCATGTATAAAAATTAACACAGACAAGTGGTTTATTGTAAGGTGTAAGAAGCTAGATCGTAATTCTAACTGAAGGCTTATAAAGGGTGTTTTTTTATAGAGGTATAGAACTTTAAGTTGGCATTACTTTTCAAGATGGCGACCGATTTAACAGCTGTTAAGTGATTTATTCTCAGTTTGGTTTGGCAATTCATCATGAATAGACTCACGCCTGAACAACGCTTGCAAATAGTGCAATTTTATTTCGAAAATAATGGTTCTGTGCGGAAAACGTATCGCGCACTACGTCCATTTTATCGTCGACAAAATCGTCCATTGTTGATAACTCGCATGCCCAGAGACGCTGTACGGTGCGTACAGAAGAAGCTATTGCTGCTGTAGAGCGTAGCATTGAGGAAGACCCGAATGAGTCCATTCGCCATCGAGCACAGGAATTGGATCTGTGTCCATCCACTTTATGGAAGATTTTGCGGAAGGATCTTGGTTTGCGTGCTTACAAAATCCAACTCGTGCAAGATTTGAAGCCAAACGATCATCAAGTAAGGCGTAGATTCGTCAAATGGGCCCAAAACGAGATTACCGTTGTTCCCGATTTTTATAAGCGAATTTTGTTTAGCGATGAAGCGCACTTCTGGTTGAATGGCTACGTCAACAAACAAAACTGCTGCATTTGGAGTGAAGGTAATCCTCAAATGTATGTGGAAACACCGTTACATCCAGAAACTGACTGTTTGGTGCGCTTTATGGGCTGGTGGAATCATTGGTCTGTACTTTTTCAAAAACGATGGTGGCCAGAACGTTACAGTCAATGGTGATCGGTATAGAGCCATGATTACTAACTTTTTCATTCCTGAGTTGAATAACCATGATGCCCAGGAGATGTGGTTTCAAGAAGACGGCGCAACATGTCACTCAGCTCGTGTCACAATAGATTTATTGAAAGACACGTTTGGTGACCGCCTAATTTCACGTTTTGGACCTGTGAATTGGCCTCCAAGATCTTGTGATTTAACACCGCTAGACTACTTTCAGTGGGGCTATGTAAAGTCATTGGTCTATGCGGTAAAGCCACAAACGCTTGACCATTTGGAAGACAACATTTGCCGTATTATTGCCGATATACGGCCACAAATGTTAGAAAAAGTCATCGAAAATTGTTTATATACAGTAGAGTAGAACTGCATACAAACTTTGTATTGATACTTTTTGCAATTAAAAAAATAAAAACATTGTTTTAATTGCCTTTGAATTCCCAAAAAAGTTTTCAAAATCCCCATAAATTGTATTCTTCATACAAAACAATTTCCATTCAAGGAAAATCGGAGTCACCCACTCATTTTTACACCAGCAATTCCATCCATCCTGAGTTTTTCTTTTTTTACAACTTCTTTCTGTACAACTTCTTTCTTATTTTGTATTAAAACTAAGCATCTGGTTTTTAAATATTTTATTTTAATCTACGAAAATATAACGAAAAATTCTAGTGTCAATTGCACTTGTTACTGTCTCAGTCTCTCTCTTTCTCTCTCTCTAAGTCATGATACAGACTCTAAATATGTTCCAAAAATAACAGAATATTTTACAGTCTTCTCTTGACATCACATGCCAGCAGAGTTACTCTCTGATATTCAAAATAAAAATAAAAAACAAACAAAAATTTTCATAAATTCAGAAAAGTTTGTCACTGCTTTTGAAATTCCGTTAAATTTTTTTTTTAATTAATTTCTAGTCAAAGTCAGAATACTGTATTGCTAGAATAGTAAATACATTTAAACCGAAGTTCTGGGAAAACTACATTTTCTTAAATTATAAGATTTATAAGACAAAACAAATACTAAAGGGTCCGCCAAATAACTTTTTTTTGAAAATACTTTAAAAAAAAACTACGGAATATTTTCTGAAATTTCTTTTTTTTTTATTTGAAAGTACAATCCTTCCGGTTAATAACGGAAAATAATTTCATTCAAATGGCTGCCTCGGATGGCCATGCAGTAGTAGCCTACACCAGAAGATGCCGATTTTGGCAAAGAAAAATCATTTTTTCAGATGAAACTCATTTTGATCTTGGCGGGTATGTAAACAAGCAAAATTGTCGCATTTGGGGCACAGAAAACCCGCACGCATTCATTGAAAAGCCGACGCGCCCTAAACGAGTCACTGTTTGGTGCGAATTTTGTTCCAGAGGCATAATTGGGTCATTTTTTCTTTGAAAATGAGCAAGGAGTGGCCGTTACAGTCAATGGCGATCGTTATCGGGCCATGTTGAACGAATTTTTGTTCACAAAAATTGAAGAGGAGGATATTGGCAACATTTGGTTTCAACAGGACGGCGCCACGTGCCACACAGCCGGAGCTACAAAGCAACACTCGATGTTTTGCGGCCTGTTTTTGAAGATCGCATTATCGGCCGCAGAGCTGATGTCGTTTGGCCACCTCAGAGCTGCGATTTGACACCGTTGGACTATTATTTGTGGGGTGCCGTCAAAGATAAGTGTTACGCCGACAAGCCAGAGACAATTGACGCTTTAAAGGACAATATTTGTGAAGCCATTGGTCAAATACAGCTGCACACAATCGATAATGTGCTTAAAAATTGAACCGATCGTGTAGGCTACTGCATGGCCAGCCGAGGCAGCCATTTGAATGAAATTATTTTCCATTATTAACCGGAGGGATTATACTTTCAAATAAAAAAAAGAAATTTGAGAAAATATTCAGTAGTTTTTTCTTTAAAACATTTTCAAAAAAAAAAATTATTTGGCGGATCCATTACTTCTTAAATCAATTCTGTTAGAAGGCCTATTTACGCAGTTATAAGTTGTATTATTTTTAATGTAGAGTCCCATCTCTGTTTGTTAACAAATCTTTACAAAAAATGTAACAGTTTGCCGCCATAGCCCTGGCAAAACCATAAAGGAAAAAAAAAAAAGAATAGGAAACCATTCACACATTGTAGAGGCTGTTAAATAGGCACATGAATGCTCAACTAATTAGTAATAATAAAACTTAATATCATAATATGAAAGTCAGTCTTCTCATTAAATAAATATATTAAATTATTACTAATTAGTTGCTAGCAGCTGTTAAATTTTATGCATATTTCTCGCATACACAAGCAACAGCTATGCATATAAAATGTTCATCCTGCTAACATGATTAAAATTTTATAAATTAAATGTGGGCGACTATGTGTGCGTACATACACACATACATACATATATGATATGTGTATGTACACATACATATGTAGATCTAAATATAAATAAATTTAAATTTTTTTCATTTATTTTTTATAGCATACACACAGGCATTAAAGCTTAACATGTAACTGCTGTGCATGTTGTAAAATATTGGGGGTATAAAATAATATGGGTGGAATTTTAAGCATACATTAAATTTAAAAAGATTTAAAGATCTTAAATGTGTATGAAGATAAATTAGAATTTGATAATCCAAGACGCAAACCAAAAAATTTTGTCAACGCCATATTCGACGTTTCTCCGTTTTATCTTAACGGAACGAAATTGGACCTTAACAGAGCACTGTTAGGTATGTATTTAACAGTATCCATTTGCACAAGCCCACTTGTTTGGGAGCTAATATTAGGATATATAACGGGTGATTTTTTAGCAATTATCTTTTTGGCAACACTGCGTTAAACAGCTCACTCACGTTTCGTGTTTTGTTTCACCCGTCAAACATCTTCAGTTTGGTCTACAATTTAACCATGAATCGTCTTACAAACGAACAACGCTTGCAAATCATTGAATTTTATTATCACAATGCGTGCTCGCTCTGTTAAGAAAGTTCATCGCGCGCTTCTTCCATTTTATGGTCAGTTTAATCGACCCACTGAAGCGGCTATTCGGGCTATTGTGACTAAATTTCGCACCAAATTTACATTGTTGCACATTAAACCACCAATACCCTTACGTAGAGTGCATGTGAACTGAAGAAAATATCGCAGCTGTATCCGGCCAGTGTTAATGATGATCATCAATTATATCGATTCGTCGCCGCCATTCGCAGCAATTGGGCCTCTGTTACTCTACAACGTGGAAAATTTTGCGAAAGGATTTAAGTGTGAAGCCTTTCAAAATACAGCTGGTGCAAGAATTGAAGCCGAACCATCTACCGCAACGCAGAATTTTTGGTTAATGGGCTCTTGGAAGTTGGCCGAAGATCCACTTCTTTATCGAAAAATTGTGTTCAGCGACGAAGCTCATTTTTGGCTCAATGGATACGTAAATAAGCAGAATTGTCGATTTTGGGGTGAATATCAGCCAGAAGCATTGCAAAAGCTACCAATGCATCCAGAAAAAAATTACAGTTTGGTGCGGTTTATGGGCTGGTGGCATTATTGGACCCGTACTTCTTCAAAGATGCTGCGAATCGTAACGTAACTGTCAATGGTGAGCGCTACCGTGAGATGATACCCAATTTTTTATGCCCAAAATACAAGAGCTTGACTTGCATGACATGTGGTTTCAACAAGACGGTGCCACATGCCACACAGCACGCGTATCAATGGACTTATTGAGAGCCGAGTTCGGTGAACATTTTATTTCACGTTCGGGACCGGTCAATTGGCCGCCTAGATTGTGCGATTTAACGTCTTTAGACTATTTTTTGTGGGGCTATGTTAAAGCTCATGTCTATACAGACAAGCCCGCTTCAATTGACGCATTGGAAGACAACATTGAAGCATTTATTCGTGAGATACCGGCCGAAATGTTGGAAAGAGTATCCCAAAATTGGACTAAGCGGATGGACCATTTGAGGCGCAGTCGCGGTCAACATTTGCATGAAATAATCTTCAAACCTTAAATTATACGGACCGTACTATCGATTCAAATAAAGATTTCATGCATTTTTCTGAATTTTGTTTTTTTTTTTAAAAAATTTCCTATAGCTCTTAAAAAATCACCCAATTTTTTGCTTGTAAATTCTCTAGAAGATCTGTGATCATTTTGGAGCTATTGGGACATAATACACCTACCCGAGTATATTACAAATGCTAGTCCAAATGGTCCCCTTACGAACCGTGGAATTAAATTTTTAAAGTGTTAACATTGTTCTGTTAACATCACCATGTTAATGTCAATGGTGACTACTGAAATTTTTGGTTTGTGTCATGGGTTTTTAAATATGAATTTATCATCACACACACATAGAAAGCTGTCGATCCATCCTAAACTCCTGCCACTACATCTCTCGTTTGGCTTCACATCTTTCAAACTAATCAATGATACTCCACATCGATACTTCCCTAATTTGCCAATACAACCCCTTACTTAAGATTTTCTTAAGGGGCCCTATTTTGGACCTAGGGGCAATTATGGACCAACCATAACAAACTTTAGTAATATGATTTAGCTTTACAAAATACACGTTCATACCGAATTTCATCACGATACCGATGTTTTTGAGCCATTTATAAGCGCACACGTGAATTTCTAAAGGGGACTTTATATGGGGACCAGGGTCAAATGTGATTTGATTTTTACCGAACTTCACACCACGATTTCTTAGTACACAGAACTGATCCATGCTGAATTTTATCATGATTGTTTCATAATTACCATAATTATGTGTAAATAAGTGCAATTTCGAGGGGAATTTGTATGGGGTGTAGGCGAAATCACGGACCGATTTGAACCAAAATCAATTGGGTTCATCCTAATTATCACTAACACTTTCAAAAAATTCCAGCCATAAACTCATAAAACAGTGCTATTAATTTTGGCCAGGTTTTCAAGCAAAATGCCCCTCTGTGCGTGGCCTCATGTGAATAAGCCAACACGCTACCTAATAGACTACGGAGACTTCATCTAAAGCGTTGTCTACTATACTTAACTGACTATCATTGGCATGGTGCCAGGCAACATGTGCAGCACTACAAAAGCATGAAAGTACAGAAAATGCAAAAATCTTGGGTACAGTTAATCTAAGTCCGCCAATTGACTATACCTTGTATGAACTCGTTCTATTGATCTTAATCTTACAACATATAACAGGCAGATTCCTATGTAATACTGGTCTGGCAACTTCTACTTTTGCAGTGTCTGTAATGATAATGAACTTCCAATAAAATTTTTCGACAGGACTTGTCTAGCCTCAGTTGGTTCGAATAGCAGCCTAACTTCACAAAATTCTCAATATGGCGATATCGAGAAATCAGACGATATTACAAAATGACTTTTGATAGATCCAGGAGTCTGCCAATTGAAACAGACAAGCAATGAGCAAAGGTTCGGACGAGAAGTCAGCAATGAGTATTCAAAACGATGAGTAGATTCGAATCATACTTATAATTTCTGATACTTATACGCATTCATACTTATTTTAATGTCATACTCATACTACTCATATTCAAAGTTTGAAATACTCATCGTACTCATACTTAACAATACGCATGATGTTATTGATTTCGACTCTCCATGACTCATCGCATACACGAATCACACAATAAGTACGATTCGCGTACGAACACTACAATACTCACTAGAAGGTTGTGTGTTTGCTGTGCTTGCTGTCTTTGTCTTTTTCTTTCTTCTTTTTTTTGTAAATGCAACAACAACTAAGACTGTAAATTTTGATGAATGAGTCGAATCACTCGAATCATTTATGAGTACATATTATATGTGTTTTTTTTTTAAATTTATGAATCTAAATGAGTAGGCGTATTCAACAAACATATTTCGAATGTTATGAGTTTGATGTCAACGTTGTACTCATACTCAAGGCAACCTGTATTTATAAATCAATGTTGTAGTGAGTACATATGAATCAGAGTAGTTGAATTTCAATACTGTTGACTCACTCATACCCAAAATTTCATGAGTACTTATGAGTAGTAAAAAAAAAACGATTCATTGCTGATCTCCGATTTACAGGATGATTTTTGATTCACAGAAAGCACATTTGACGATGTGCTGATGAGTAGAGAAAAAACGATTTATTGCTGATCTCTGCTTAAAATCGATATTTTCGACAGGACTTGTCTAGCCTCAGGTGGTTCGAATAGCAGCCTAACTTTACAAAATTCTCAATATGGCTATGGAATGATAGTGAGAAATCAGAGGTAACAGTGTAGCAGATAGAATTAAGATTACAAAAGGACTTTTGATAGATCCAGGAGTGCTAAGCTTAATGTGTCTGTCAATTGAAACAGACCAGCAATGAGCAAAGATTCTAACCTAAACTTCCTCTAATTGATAATGACGCTGCTGCTGCTTATAAAAAAAAAAACTCGATATTTTTGAAGCAAAAAAATATAGTTTTGAATACACTAGGGTATGCTGCATGCAATGAGTGCGGTAGGTTAGGTTAGAGGACGTGTACTTGTCAATTAAGACAAGTACAGTACCCGAAGGTCGAATTGACCCATTGTACAACCTCCTAGTTTCTCACACCACTTATGTTGTGTGTGTTAATTTTCAATTTAACATGAGTGATGGGACCTACAGTTTAAAGTCGACGCCGAACGACAGATTTTAGAAAAACTTTTTCATGGCAATTTTATTTACTCTCAGAGCTTTTACCAGAAATCTGCTGAGAGGACGACGCCGAAAAATGCTTTTTTATTTTGTCTTTGATGTCTGGCCTGGGGCTCGAACCCTGGCTTTGCGTCTAATAAGCCAACACACTACCTACTACTGTGATGTTATCCTAAAATTGCCATTTGAGTCATTAAAGACACAAACCATGTGGTGAAAGTATGCATCTGAGCGAGAATACCGCATATTTAGTTTATACACCCAACATACTATGAGCATAAGTGTAGCAGTTAAGTTATAGAGGGAGAGAGAGAAAAGGAGAGAGTGGAAGAGATTTTGTCTTATATAAGGGAAGCAGAGGGGAAGGAGAAGTGGTGTGTTATTAAATGTATAAATAGATGAAGTACTCTTTATTTTTTTTCTCTGTAGATGTGTGAGTGTGTATGTGTGTTTTTACTAAATTTTAATGCTTAAATATGTTAGCAAGAGTAATGAGAATGTATGTATGTGTAGTATTTGTGTGCGTATTAGCATAGAGCTTGTCGCTGTTGCAAGTGTATATTTCTCTCTGTTATAATGATAATCCCTCTTGTTCCTTCTTTTCTCTCACACTCTCTCTCTTTTATATTCTATAGAAGAGTAGTGCTTGTGTGTGCATGTTTTTATTATACAATTTTATGTATATAAACATGACCCCACGTTGGTGTTGTTGTTGTTGTTGGTTATTTGACTTTTTCGGTATGGTTTAGTTCGTGTTCCTGTTTCTGTTTCTGTTGCTGTTTCAGTTTTTTTTTTCTTTTTTAAATATTTTTTATGTTTTTGTCAACCAGTTTAAATGCATGCAAATGTAACTAAAAAAGTCAATTCAGTTGTGTTTGTTCGCTATTTTTATTTCAGGATACTTGTTATCCTGGCTCTCTTTTTTACTTCCTTTTTTCGCTCTTCTCTCTCTCTCTCTCTCTCTTTCTCTTTCTTGCCTTCCTTTCCTTTCTACAATTAATATTTAATTTTATTTTTGCATTAATTTTTTATTTCTTTCCTTTTTTTTGGTAAGTACACGAGTGAGAGTGAGTGGATGAGTAAGTTTGTATGGATGTATGCATGTGTGTGTGTAGGATTATGTTTATTTAGAGTTTTACGTGTGTCCTTTAGTTTTTAAATCAGTTGTAAATACTGCTGGTACTTATTGTATGTGTATGTGTAGTGTAAGTAATGAAATTTTATAGACTTTAAAATTAAAATAAATTTTACAAAAGAAAGACTACGGATTCTATACATAAAATGAGGTATTATCCGGTGTGCTTCGCTGTCCCTACTTATATCAATTTCACTATTCTGACATTATCATCTAAGGCTGATAACTGAAGACCCATAAAAGAGAACTCCTAATTTCCAAAGGCTGAACGCCCTAGGCCCTAACTCACATTTTTTTCGAAACTGATTTTGTTTTTCTGATTCCAATGTGTATTTGTGTTAAATGCAATTTCGAAAAAGGTGTGAGTTAAGGCCTTTATACATGAGACCAACGATATACAAAGAATATGCCCTTGTAAACAGATATACCGATCGACAAAGATATGGACGGTAACGGCAAGACGGTAATGGTTGAAAGACTGAGCTCGGAACTGACATGTTATAGACTACTTTAGTATGCCGTAGTAAATAAAACGAACGGAATTGCAAAACCATTAGTCCGTCCGTTTGCCAATAGCAAGCGTAAATTACTGACGGCAACCATTAACAGTCGCTGTAGTCTAGAAGGTTCAAACCCTAGGTCAGGCATCTGCAACAAAACGAAATATGAAGGAAAATATTTCTTAGACAACTTCCTCTCAGCGGATTTCTGGTAAAAACTATGAGCGAAAATAGAAAATTACAATAAGAAAGTCTATCAAAAATCTGTCGTTTGAGTCGATTTTAAACTGTAGGCCCTCCCGACACTCACGTATAAAATTAACGCACACACAGTGCAAGGGGTGTGAGAAGTTAGGTTATAATCCTGACTGAAGGGTTACAACGACCAATTATGTACATATGTATGTATGTTTGTAACAATTAACATCATCCTTCCTCTTCGAAATCTCCTCCTTTCTCCTCTTGGAAATCTGAGAAGGCAAAATGAAGATAGTGAAGAAGGGCAATCGCTTTATTGTTAGCGCCGTGAACAGTTGCATTATGTAGGCAATGTGGCTGGCATATCGCTTAATATCAGCTGAGATGGCCTTGTTAATAGCAGCAATTACCTCAATAGACCCCTAGGCAATGGAAAAAATTAAGAAATTTCTGCCAAAATGAGTAGAGATCCTTGTTATAGCAATGAGACTGAAGTTTATCGATAATTGCTAAGCACTAAAGACAGGTAGACAGCGTGAGACATGTCAAGTATTTACAATAGATTACAAATAGAGTCAGGGAACAACACGTTTTAGGTTGTGGAGTACATCGCAAGTATGTTTATCCGTGCGCCCTACACATTTTTTGCAAATATCGATCGGAACTCCGAACGGAATTGAAGTTTATAGTGGAACGACAACTGACAGATATTTTCTTAAAATAATCTTACGACTGTTCAACATAGCTTAAGACCAAAGTAATGCAGATTTTTGACGGCAATTATTTACAGAAGACAGCTGAGGGGAGTTTGTCGAAAGCGATATTCGTTTTCTTTCTTTTTTTTAAATGGCACTAGCTTAGTAAGCCAACACACTACCTACTAGACCACTGGCGAACGACTCTCGATAGCAATTTCAATGTGAAGCTCCATGATAAAGTGAGGTGTAATAGAGAGCGCAGACGTGTAGGTAAATGCGCAATTGTTATACTGAATTAGCTTCCATCCCGATAACTTGAAAAACAACTTTATGGACTGTCATATACACACATTATTCTCTATGGACTCATCTATTCTTCTTAAAATAGGGTCACAGGGTATTGCAAAATGGGTACATATGCGTAGAGACTATGGCTACCTTCAAATGATTTTTTTCTGACTTCCACTTTATACTCGCCGCGGGTTTTAAGCAGACTTCTCACACTATGTTCAACACTTTTTCACAGTCGAACGAAACTATCCTTACTTGATTATGGATCGATGACTAAGCTAATTGAACTGTTAGGCTAGTTGACATCTTGAGTTTAAGAATTTCATGTGGCAAATGCAAAGCTGTAATGGTGAATGACAAAATCTATTAATCAGGGCTTTTCGTTTAGTCTTGGAGCTTCATTTCTCATGGTATCGCAAATGTTATTCATGCTTTAATATTCTAACTTAACAAAAAAAAGTACCAAAAAAGTACTTCTTTAAGAAAGGCAGACTAAACCAGGAGTCTCGACGTCTGACGTGGATGCAGGTCCACTGAGGAAGAGGAGACTGTTGTTCACTTTCTTTGTCAGTGCCCGTCTCTTGCTAGGTGTAGATATAGGTTATTTGGCTCCCCATTCCTTGTTAGCTTAACGGAGCTATCATCTATTGACATCAAGGATATAGCTTCGTTCATCAAACTTTCTGGCTGGTTTTCCATTGCGGGGTAGTCGAGCTTTTGTTGTGCAGCCCTTGCGCTGGCCATCTTCTTCCTTTTCCCTGATTTTAGTGGAACTTGGTTAGTACAGGGACTGCGTTCACCCGTGGCATCACAACGGGCCGCTATGCGTGCTCAAGTGAGCTTTGCAATAACAGAGCTACCACTCCGACCTAACCTAACCGAAACCAAGAGTCTATGACAATACCTTCATAAAGTTGATTTAAGAGGGTTTTTTTATAGGAAAGGTACTTTATTTTTGAAAAATTACAATAAGTACCAAGGAGAAGAGCAAGGCAAAGATGTTTTTTTACCAGGTATTTCTGTTTTTTTGTATAAAAATATTTGGTCTTTTAATCCATTTTCAAAATAATAACTTAAAAAGTTTTTTAAAAAAAGTACCAAAAAAAGTACTTTTAGAAGGAAAATAATAAAAAATAGCCCAAACAGAAATCATAATTACTTAGTGTAAATTATGAAAGCCTTCATAAGCTTTCTATTGTTTTATAGGCACAGATCTGTCAAGTTCAATACTGTTTAAAAAAAAAGGTACCAAGAAACTACTTTTAAACATTAAAGAACCGTAAAAAAAAGATTTTAAAAAATGTTAAGCGTGCAATAATTTAACTAAGCTCTCACTGGGTGACAAACAATTTTGTAGGAAACAGTACTATTACACATTTTGAAAAAAAAAGTACTAAAATGTAGAAAAGTACCAAATAAAAAAAATTTTCTTTTATTTAACTTATATTAGCCTCCAATTCAAAATCTAAAGCTGGTTTCGTTAAATTACCAAAAATGAACACCAATTAGGTACCTTTTGCTTCCCCATAACAATGTACTTTTTGAAAAAAGTTATTTTAAAACAATATATTTTGAATCTGCAACAACTATTGCAATTTGTTTAAACTTTTTTTTTCGTTTTATTTGTTCTGCTTCTAGCTTTTAACGCGTAAAATATGTCGGCCAACAGAATAAAATTGTTGTTAAACATTCATTGTGGTTTTAAGCTAAAAAGTACTTTTTGTTTCTCTTGTTGGTGGATTTTTTGTTTTTTTTTTTTTTTTGGTTCATATTTTGTAATGTTAATAGTTTTAGTTTTAATTTGCTTTAGATGGCTATGGCTTTGGGTATGCATATGCATGTGTTAGTATAAGAATACATATGTAGGAGTGGTGCAAGTGTTTTTTTTTTATAAAATTTTTTTTTTTATTTATTTGTGGTTGTTTCATGAAATTGTTTACAAATTGTTTTAACATTAAAAGGGACTAAAAATAGGATAGCCATTCCCATATACATCCCCCAAAAGTACTTTAAGAGAACAACAACAAATTGGAACAATATGTGGTCTGAGGTTTTTGAGTTAAGCCAAGTTTTTATTTTATTTTATAAAAATTCTGTAAAAAAAAAATAGAATGGATTGAATAAATATTATTTTAAAAAAAGTTATAAAAAAAATTAAAGCATACTTTAAGGTAATTTTTTTTTTTTTTTTTTTTAATTTAAGTTTAAAGGAAAATTTATTGTTAAAACAAATATTAAAAGAGAGTTCATAGAGAAATTAAATGTAAATCTGAATTATTACATTAAAGATATTGTTTATAACAACCTAAAAGCATGCTTTAAATTTTTAAAACAAATATTTTCAAAATATGATTTCTCTTTCTATTTCCGAGAACGTACATAAGTATGAGTGTATTTAAGCCTTTATAGCTGAGCTGTTTGCTTTTGGTTTTTAGTTTGATTTTATTTTGCTGATTTAATTCAGTATAGCATAGTTTCAGGGATTTGCATAAAGTATTAGAAACAAAAAAGAAAAACTATTTGTTATTATTCACACACAATTTTTTTTTGCATGTGTCTGCTTTTCTATCGTCATTATTTGATTTTTGTTTTAAATATTATTTTATTTTCTATGGCATAAAGTTAGTTTGCTGATATTTCTATAGAAAACTATAGCATACATTTAGGTGTAATTCAATTTCAGTTGGATTTTATATTTTCTGCCTAAAGAAGAAAACATTTTTAATTGATTTTTCGAAATTGATGTTGTTTTTATAAAATATTATTTTTGTCAAATGCAAAAGCAACAAAACAACAACAAAAAGCTGAGAAATAAATTAAATTAAAAATATTTTTTAATACAGCCTAATGTTATGCTGCACTTTTTAAAGCCATTCTAAATACAAATACGAGGCAAAAAGTGAATGTAAATTGAGAATTTTTTTGGTGTTAAAATTTGATTTAAAATTTATGCCAGGTTACTATTGATGGATCATACTCCACAACCACTAAGTCAACCGTACTTAAATATTTTCGGTTCCTAGCAAAAGTTGAGTTGGAAAAAGTATTACCAACGTGACGAATGGTTTAAAGTTTATTTAAACGGAGTTTACGAATTGAGTTTAAAAGGCAAAATGAACACAGTACCCCTCTAGAGTTAAAAATGCACGATTAAGTATGATTGATGATATCTTAAGTACAGATAATGGAAGCTCCTTATATGAATTGTTTTAGAAGGTTATTTAATCGATAACCTCCTGTAAAACAAAAATCCAGAGACTCGACTTATTCATGGATTGATACAATTTAAATATAATCGTTAGACATCATAGCCGTATCTGAAAGTTTTTGTACGATTGAGAGTTATGACAAGCATGATTGATGCCATTTACAGATCAATTACATGTAAGATTGAAACAATTTATATATGACGGATAGGCATGATAGTCATGATTGATGGAATTCATATACAACAGTCGTGATAAGCACGATTGATGCAGTTTTTATGCGTGTGTCAGTCATCATAGGCATGATTGATGGAATTTAAATGTGGCTAATAGGTAAGCATGATTAAGATTGTTACAATTTAAAGATGCTTAACACATAGGGTGGCTATTTAACCATGAATATATAGTTTCAACTTATGTGTGAATGACTAATATAACAGACACGGTTAATGTGATTGCTACCTTATTGATGGGTATGGAAGGCAACTTGATTATATAGACAGAGGTAAAAATCGTAATTGATGCTTTTTATATACGATTGGCACACATGATATGCATGATTGATGCCTACATTATGCTACATTAATACCTTATAATATGACAGACATGATTGTTAAGTTTTAAATATGATTGACACATGTGATATGATATGATTAGAGCAAATTCTATATGATTTATGACTAGATCTCATGATTTATGAAATTTATTTATAACAAACTGGCAAAATATTAAACCAAGATACTTAATGAGAGGGAAATTATAAGAAAAGGTAATCTAAAGAACAGATTAAAGCAAAGTTAAGATCTGAAAAGAGGAAAGTGGTGGAAAAAAAGTTCAATGCGAAAACAATCAATCAAATTTTAGAATGATTCACGGATTTATAGAACTATAAAACTTTAAATTCGTTGGAATATTTTTCGAAATAATATCTTTTGAAGTAATTTCGCACAACACAGTGTAAACGCATTATTGGGCACACTTTTAGCAGTACTAGATTCTGATTGATGGTTGGCAGCATGAAGAACTATAATCTCAAAAATCCAAACACTATTATTCGGAAAAACTTTTGGTTTGCCGAAACTATGACAGTCGCAAAAATGTTGCTCGGAACCATTATTGTTACTTTCACAAACAAATACTGTAGCAGAATATTTAAAGGTTATGAATTCAGTTGCAACATGACGCCATGTCATGATTGATGACACAGATTGACAGACTTCTTGAGGTGTAGAATATATTTATTTAATAATACTTTGTAATTTTAATATTGAAAGCAGTGGTAATAACAAAAGCATTCACATTTTGATGAGATTCTAATGGTTAAAAATGAAGAATAGGATATGAATGAGAAATGTTTTCAATTTGTCATTCGAAATCCAAGCCAAACTCTAGATTCCGCCACTAATGGTAAAAAATTCAGACACACAACATGGGTGGTGTAAAAATATAATTTGTAATCCTGACAAAAGAGTTCTAATGACCAATGAAGTAATTAAGATTGTGATTGATAGTTGACATGATGAACGGTTTTATTTTTAACAAAATTGTTGAAGTGGCACCTTGTAGTAGCTAACCTGCTGGACTAAAAATCACCCGAACATGTTCAAGCCCTACAGGTTAACTTAAATAAACTAAGAAACCTTCAATCCTCGGCAAATAAACGAATTGGGAAGAGATATTCTTGCATGTGTATCAGGTGAATTGAAAACATTAAAAGGAAAAACAATTAAAAAATGGATTTCCTTTGAAAAAAATTTATTCACTTTTGTTTACCACTGTACAGTATGCATTATGTTCTAACCAAATATGGTAGAAGTAGTATATTAGGAAAGCAAGTTTTGAAAAACAAAACAAAACAGAAGATAAATCCTAAATTTTCCCGTTTATTTATTTAAATCCATATCCGTATGGTATTGTGGGTGTAGTGTAACTAGTATGTATATGTGTATCACATACTGCTTTAAATTTCTCTCTCCCTCATTCTGTCACACTGAAGCTTAGAAAATATTTGCATAAATTTTTATTCTTCACAATATTTTATTTAAACAAAAACCAGTAGAATCCTGTGTTTAAAAAAATTTTCACAGGATTTTGCAAAAGACTCTCTTTTTTTTTGTATTCATCAAACTGCATGCATACATACAGCTGTGGACATATAAATGGCACACATTTTAATTAAGAAAAAAACTTTATGTTTTGTCAACTAGAAATTTTATTAAATTCTACAATTATCTCTTAGGATTGTTGCTCTAAGAATTTTTGTTTCAGCAGCACTCAAATATTCCGTTATATTCTGGCTATTATTTACCGTTATTATTTTTGCGTAAACAAAGCTGATTTTAAGTGGACATGTAAATGGCACAATTTATTTGAAATAGTTATTACACGCGTAGATTTCATTCCAATCACTTGATACTTTGTTAAAGTGTTAAAAAAAACAAGTATAAAGAAAAAATTTTTCAAAATGGGATCAGGCAGGCAATAATACAACAACCGAGGTGAGGCGGATCATATGGAAAATGCATGAAAAAGGGGAAAAAAAGTATCGGAAAGTATCAAGAAAAAAAGTTTACAATGCCATTAAATCATGTGTAGAGAATCCCGATGTATTGATGAAGGGCAAAAGTCGGAAGCCAAGACCTCGAAAAACAAACTTGCGTACAGATGCAGCAATGGTAAGAATGGCAAAAATTGATCCATTCAAGTCTTCACGGCAGATAGCGTCTGATATTAATGAATCTTTTGGCTTGGAAAGATCTAGCAGGCTTGTCAGAAGAAGATTAAACGAGGCAAATTTGTTTGGGCGCATTTCCAGGAAAAAACCATTGCTCTCAAAAAAAAAATGTTTCAAAACGTCTAGCCTTCGCCAGACCCCATAAGGACAATCCTATTAATTTTTGGAAAAATGTGTTATGGAGTGATGAGACAAAAATTAATAGAATTGGACCAGATGGCAGAACCTTTGTTCGTCGTCCTAGATCAGTGGTGCTCAAACACATACTATCATAGTTTTGGTTGTGTTGGTAAAGCAGCGGAGAACAAAATTCAACTTAATTTTTGAGAATCGTACACTGGGAAAATAAAAAAATATAAAAAAATTGGTTTATTGTGTTGCGTGCATGCACATAATGAACTTATGTATGTATGTATGCATGTATGTGTGTATGTATGTATTGATGAATATATTGATGTATGTATGTATTGATGAATATATTGATGTATGTGTGTATGTATGTATTGATGAATATATTGATGTATGTATGTATTGATGAATATATTTATGCATGTATGTATGTATTGATGAATATATTGATGTATGTATTGATGAATATATTGATGTATGTATGTATTGATGAATATATTGATGTATGTGTGTATGTATGTATTGATGAATATATTGATGTATGTATGTATTGATGAATATATTGATGTATGTGTGTATGTATGTATTGATGAATATATTGATGTATGTATGTATTGATGAATATATTGATGTATGTATGTATTGATGAATATATTGATGTATGTATGTATCAATACGTCTGTCGTCAAATTCAAAAAGAAATTTCCGTCATCGAATGGACGGCACTGCTTTGCAAAAGCCAAAGCAACTATATATGATGCCTTTTTAAAAGGCAACGACAATTTATCGTTCTTATATGGTAAATTGTTGTAATTTGGTACGTCCGTTTCGTCAACCATGAATTTTAAAAAAATTCTGCTTTTAATTGCAATAAATTTAAAGTCCTATCATCCCTTTAATGTTGTCGAAAAATCCATGGCTAGCCTCGTAATGTCTTTTTATATAAAAAAAAGAATTGCGACATAAATAGCGATAACACACAATACATTGTGCATTACCATCCATATTCTCTATAAAAAAGAAATCATATTCCCAATTTCCATCAAAAATTTTGCTGCGTGTATTTGCAAAAAACAAAAAATCATTCAGAAAAGTTGCGTAGCGAGGTCTTACCTCATCAAGTGCTAAACATCAACTGAATTGATTTTGTTCTCTGAGTTCAACACAAAACAACAAACAAAGCAATAAACACACGATGATTATAAGAAACCACACAAGTAAGCTTATAGTGTAGGTGTGTCAACGCAGCGTCAGCAGAATTTTCTTTGCCTATCACATGTGATAGGAAATTTGGATTTTGAGCATCACTGTCCTAGATGCCAAGAATATAACCCTCGGTTCACGCAGAAGACGGTAAACACGGGTGCATTTTCTTGGCATGACGTAGGTCCACTTGTAAAAATCAATGGAAAAATGGACAAGTTTCAATATTTGGATATTCTAAAAAACCATATGGAACCATTTGCTTTCGATTCTATGCCAATTAAGTGGAAATTCATGCAAGATAATGACCCCAAACACTCGTCAAACGTAGTAAAAAATTGGTTTTGTTCGGCACAGATTCCCGTTTTCGATTGGCCAGCCCAGAGCCCTGACTTAAATCCTATTGAAAACCTGTGGTATGAAGTCAAGGTTGATATCGCCAAAAAAAAAATTATAAAAATATGGACGATTTATGGTCAGCCGTTCAGGAAGCTTGGTATGCCATATCCAAAACAAAATGCCAAAAACTTGTGGAAAGTATGGATCGTAGATGCGAAGCTGTCATTCAAAACAAAGGCTACAGCACAAAATATTAATGGTAGGGCATTTGTACATACCAAAAAAAATCAACAAATGCAATATTAAAAGGTGTGCCATTTATGTGTCCAGCTCAATCCAGTGTTGTTTTTTTTATAAATTATGTATATTTTTTTGTTAATTAATGAATTTCAACTTAAGTTTATATAATCATTATTAAATACAAATAATAAACCTTTGGATAAATCCAAAAATTTGTTTTTGATTAATAGTATTCGCGATACTTTATCGTAAAAAAAAACTTTTTCAAATGTGTGCCAATTATATGTCCATAGCTGTATATTCATCGTATTATTTACATAAAGTAAATAATTAAAATTGATAGATTTGGAAAATATGTAAAAAAGAAAATAAAGACAAAAAATATTTGAATAAATATTTTCATAAAAAAATACAAATAAAAGTTGAAAGACAGTATATTTGCAAGTAAAATAAAAGATTTTCAATATAAAGCCTAAAACTAGGCAACAGACATTATTATTGTGATGATGTTAAAAGCCTAAAACTAGGCAACAGACATTATTATTGTGAAGATGTTAAAAGTATGTAATTTCAAAATAAGTCGAGAAAAATATTTTTAATTTAAAAATTCTTAAAAAAAAAAAAGTTGAAAGAAAAACTTTCAATTATTTTATTGTGGAAAAAAGGTGGCATTGTAAGTACAAAAGGAAAGTGGTAACACTGCTAACAATAGAAAGACGACCACCAAGCAACAGAAGCCAGCAGCCATGGTAGACAAGACACACGTGTGGCAGTGGGCAGCAGCTTTAGTTCAATTTGAAGCATTGAAAACAAAAGGAAAAAAACTGGCAGTCAGTCAAGTCAGTTTTCATTTTTTTTTTTTTTTTTTTTTTTTTTTTTTTTTTTTTTTTAGAAAACAGTAGTTGATCAGCAGTGATGCCATTTCATTATTACAATAGAATCACAACCACTCCATCCTCCACTCTTTACCCCACTAGCCTACTCAAACCAAATTGCAAAATTCATTCATTCATTCGTTCACTTCATTAACAATGGCCAATAATTTACTGTGTTTCCTTTTGTGGTTATAAAGGGTCCGCCAAATAACTTTTTTTTTTTTGAAAATGCTTTAAAAAAAAACTACTGAATATTTTCTCAAATTTCTTTTTTTTTATTTGAAAGTACAATCCTTCCGGTTAATAATGGAAAATAATTGCAAAAGCAAAGCAAGCAAAATTGTCGCATTTGAAAAGCCGACGCACCCAAAACGAGTCACTGTTTGGTGCGGATTTTGGTCCAGAGGCATAATTGGGCAATTTTTCTTCGAAAATGAGCAAGGAGTGGCCGTTACAGTCAATGGCGATCGTTATCGGGCCATGTTGAACGAATTTTTGTTTACAAAAATTGAATAGAAGGCAATTGGCAACAGGACGGCGCTACGTGCCACACAGCCGAAGCTATACTCGATGTTTTGCGGCCTGTTTTTTGAAGATCGCATTATCAGCCGCAGAGCTGATGTCGTTTGGCCGCCTCGGAGCTACGATTTGACACCGTTGGACTATTATTTGTGGAGTGCCGTCAGAGATAAATGTTACGCCGACAAGTCAGAGACAATTGACGCTTTAAAGGACAATATTCGTGAAGCCATTGGTGAAATACAGCTGCACACAATCGATAATGTGCTTAAAAATTGGACCGATCGTGTAGGCTACTGCATGGCCAGCCGAGACAGCCATTTGAATGAAATTATTTTCCATTATTAACCGGAAGGATTGTACTTTCAAATAAAAAAAAAGAAATTTGAGAAAATATTCAGTAGTTTTTTTTAAAGCATTTTCAAAAAAAAAAAAGTTATTTGGCTGACCCTTTAGTTCTACAGTAAAAAAAAATGTAGGAAAACAATGCTTCTATTCCAAGAAAATATTGTATATTCAGCTAGCTGAAGACACTGGACAGAGACAGAAAACTTAAAACAACTGCGAATACATTACATAAAAGCAACTTAATTTAGCAAGCCAGCTGAATTAAACTCAAGTTACAAAAAAGTAATGCAAAATAATGGATTTCTTACAAAAAAAAATTATATTCAGCTAGCTCAATGGTCCAATAGCATTAGAAAAGCATTTGCTTACATAAACACAACACAGTTCAGCTAGCTGAATAATAACGAAAATGAATAAAAATTGATATTCAGCTAGCTGAATAGACAAACAGAATTGAAGGCAAGCTCTTTATAAAAAAAAAATTCAATTCAATTTGCTGAATCAGTACAAAATACATAGAAAACGTAAAACTACTGTCGTTACTCGAATACAACTCAATTCAGCTCGCTGAACTAAACTAAAATGGCAAAAAAAAATATAACGCAGAACAATTACAGCATTGGAGTTAGGTTTATTTTACGTAAAATTCTGTTCAGCTTGCTGAATGAGATTCAAGTGCTATGTAGATATGCGAATATCCAAAAATTATTCTAATCAACTTCGTTGATACGATGCAAAACAATAATTTCTTTGCAAGAAAAATTATATTCAGCAGAATTAATAAATAAATGTGTTTTCTTAAAAAAAAATATATTCAGCCAGCTTAATAACATTAAATTCTAACGAAACAGTATTTCAATAAAACATTGTCTCATTCAGCTGGCCAATACTCAATAACAACCTCAATTCAGCCAGCTTAATAACATTAAATTCTAAAGAAACAGTATTTCCATAAAACATTGTCTTATTCAGCTGGTCAATACTCAATAACAACCTCAATTCAGCTAACTGTGGAGACTGCAATGCATAAAAAGTATATTCAGCAAGAGAAACAGATATACATATGTGCGCCATTAAAAACAATATGTTTACACAAATATATTTCAATTCAGCCAGCTGAATACATTCAGAGTGCATGTAAATGATGCAAGACAAGAATTTTAGTGAGCTGAATAGATAAATGGCGTTAAAAATAATGGCTTATTATGAAAACCATTGAACCTAGCCAGCTAAGTAAGACTAAAATTAAAAAAAATAAAAATTAAATTAAAATTAAAAAGCCATGTAGGACTAAAATTAAATAAAATTATGGCTGAATAAATATAGCCCATAATTGAATTCAGCTAGCTGAATGAAACTAAAATGCATACATCTTCTGCGAATGAAGAATGGCCATTAAAACAATTACTTGGCCTAAAAACATCTCAATTCAGCGAGCTGAATAAGCTAAAATGATACAAAAAATGATTCTATTGCCATTGTATGTGTATTCAGCAAGCACACAAGTTAGTTTGGCGGAATAGGCAAAATATTAAATAAAATTTTTCATTGACTTGAATGAATATACAAATTTATTAACTGTCAGCTTTTCTTTAAACAAGTAATACCAAAATTAACAAAAATAATTATATTCACCAAGCTGAATATAAAAATTTCCAAGTTCTACGTCTTTTTTAACACATTATACTATCATTACAAATAAATAATCAAATTCAGCAAGCTGAATTATTATATTTTATCATCATTTTGTACAATTAAGAACAAACATGGTATTCAGCTAGCTGAATATAAAGATTAATATAAATAAAGCTTAAATTTTGACATCAAATACTAGAATTAAGTAAAATAATTGTATTCAGCTTACTTAATAAATAACATTTATTATTCTATTTAATTCAGAATAATGAGTTCAGCCAGCTGAATACAAATATTTGCAATACTAATGTTTAAATTTTAATACAAATTATTAAAACTGTGTTAAGCAAGTAATCTCAGCTAGCTAAATAAAGAAAATTCTGAACAGATATTTCCAGAATTCAAAGAAATAAATCAATTCAGCAAGCTGAATAAGGAAAATTTTAAATTAAATTTAAGCATTTGAACAGGAATTTCTAGAATTCAAAGAAATAAGTCAATTCAGCCAGCTGAATAAGGAAAATTCTATGTAAAATTCAATTATTTGAACAGAATTTTCGAGAATTCAAAGAAATAAGTTAATTCAGCAAGCTGTATAAGGAAAATTCTATGTAAAATTCAATCATTTTAATAGAAATTTCCAGAATTCAAAGAAATAAGTCAATTCAGCCATCTGAATAAGGAAATTTTTAAATAAAATTCAATTATTAGCACAGAACATTTCAGAGTCCGAAATAATAATTGAATTAAGCTAGCTGAATTGGAAACTACCGTAAACCTTTTGATTCTATGTATTAGTTTTACGTTATTTTTAAAAGATAGAAAATTAAGTGAATGCAGCTTGCTGAATATGAGTAAAAAGTTTGGAAAATCGTTTAAAAATAAATCTTCTTTAAAAAACATTTAAATTTAAGAAAAATAATCGCTTAAATTTTTTTGTTGTTGCTGCTGTTGTTGTTGTAAGAACAACAAAGAAAACAGCAGCCTTTCTTTAAATAAAACGATTTTTTTTTTGGTTGCCACTTGGTATTGGTTACCCGAAAGACAAAAAACATGGAAAAAAACAATGCTTGAGAGAAAATCGCTTACAATTCTACAGTGTCTGTTGGCGCAATGATAAGAAAATAAATTAAAAGAAAAAGAAGAAGAACAAGAACAAACAGCAGGAAGAAGCACAGACTTAAACTTCCGCCTACTTTTAGTTCATATTCGCGTTGATTTTTGTACTCCACCACCCATTATGTGATGGTGGTGGTGAGCTGGTGTAAAACCGGGTGTTGATGATGAGAAACAATAAATTTTTTTTGTTAAAAAAAACAGGAGAAAATTTTTTAAATTTAATTTCATTTGTTATTGTGGGCAAAAAATTTCGTTACTGGTGGCACAAGGAAAATGTCAACACTTTTCACTTTTTTTTATAGCCGGGAGTAGAGAAGTGCGCGTAGAGCTTTTGCTTAATTGATCTTTTCTAATGGTTTTCCTCTTTAGTTTATGCTAAGCGTTCTTTCCTTTTTTCTATTTTAATTATCCTGGTGAATGGCATGACAATTAAGCATGAGGGGGCGTAATGTTATTCCAACAGCCAAAATGTTTAGCCATCAGTTGGCCAAACATATTAATTGTACATCAACACAGACGCTAGACAGCCAACCAGCCAACACCACCACCACCACGAACAAAACCAAACAACAACAGCCAGAGAACAATTGTCTAATTGTGGCAGTATCGTGTCATAATTGTCTCGGCTCGCTAATTTCAAATTGTGTGCCAAAAAAACAAAAACCGCCATCACGGCAAAAGTAATAAAAACACTGGAGTAAAAACAACCTAAAAATAAAGACAGAAAAAGAGAGAGCGGCAGAGAGAGAGAGAGAACAAATTATCATTTTCATATCCGTTTTCCGTTTCTCATAATTAGCGCTGCTTGTTGTGCTGCCACCACTGCTGCTGTCGCTTGTAAATATGACTTGCGTTCCCGCTGCTCAACAACGATTTAATTCTGCTTACGATGGACAAATTACGACATGCCAATGGTTAGAGTCTGTCCGTCTCTGGCAGTAGGTGGGGAATTTTAAAATAAAAGTTGAAAACATAATTTAAAAGATTTCTTTAAGTGAAGCTGGGAGGGTAGCTAGCAATTAAATACTCTCCCCCTTCTCCCTATTTAGGCGACCAGGTAGAGTGGTAAACATTTAAAGAAAATCAAACACATGAAGAAGGTTACCATTAGGTTTAGTGGCCTATTTAGCAAGTCAGCATTAATAGAAGATAAATCTCGAGAGAATTAATACACACAACCATGGG
Organism: Sarcophaga subvicina; assembly: GCA_936449025.2. Classification (NCBI taxonomy): domain Eukaryota; kingdom Metazoa; phylum Arthropoda; class Insecta; order Diptera; family Sarcophagidae; genus Sarcophaga; species Sarcophaga subvicina. The sequence continues at coordinate 32,780,423 of OW388084.2, forward strand.
TGGTGTGAGAAGCTAGGTCGTAATCTTGACTAAGAAAATTAACTTTGTTGGATTCCAGCACACGTAAGAATTCAGCATAATAAACAGGCAGATGCGCCGTAGTCTAGTATGTAGTGTGTTGGCTTATTAGACTTAAAGCCAGGGTTCGAGCTCCAGGCCAGCGGATTCCTGGCAAAAACTCTGAGTAAAATAAACCTGCCATGAAAAAGTTTCTCAAAATTCTGTCGTTCGGAGTCGACGTTAAACTGTAGGTCGCGTCACTCATGTATAAAATTAACACACACAACATAAATGGCGTGAGAAACTAGGTCGTAATCCTGACTGAAGGGTTGTAATGACCAATTATGTATGTATGTAAACAGGCAGATGAGTATGACATAAGGGCAGCACTTCTACATCGCCAATTAGGTCAGAAACTTGCTGAGAAAGGGGTCGAGCAATTTGGAAAGAAATACTCGGCGATAGAAGCAAAAACTCTTTTCAAGACAGTCGGCATTCAGACAAGCTAAACCGATGTTAAGAATTTGTTTTTTCCAGTACCTCTCCACAAAGCATTTCTGCTTTGTTTCCCTTGGTTTAATCAATTTGTGTTATTCCAGCTAAGCAGATGATTGGTCTACTCTAGCACGCGTACTCGAATAATGGCGCTGCCATCTATCGTTGTCTAGAAACAACGACCACCGGGTTTTTGGTGTAGTGTGGGGGATGCGTACCTCTTTTCCCACTAGATAGCGGCACTGCCTGTCCTTCCAGTGATGTTAAGTATTGGCGAAGAAGGAGATTTTCATTCCTGCATCATTCTAAGCAAGCGTAACGTGACCTGATCTGACACAGTGTGTACAACAGAGAACGTTTGTTGTGAACAGGAATAAAAATTGAAACACTATGCTTTAATGTCTCTACACTACAATACACAGAAGAGTTAAAACAATCGTATTTTCTTACGTAACGATAGGCAGAATGATCTGAAGAAGGCATTTTGACACATACATACATAAGTGGCAATTACAAGCCTTTAGTTAGGGTTACGATCTATAGGGTCCGCCATCTAACGTTTTTTTTCAAATAGGGCTTATTTCGTGAATGGTAACACTTAGCTAATGTCTGATTTGACGATAATTAGTTTTATACTTCCTCTGAACGAATACTGACCATCCAATGCGTTTTCGCTTCGATAAGTGAGCCTGCGTTTTTTTTTTTGGCAAAAAAATCATCTTTTCAGATGAAGCTCACTTTGATCTTGGCGGGTATGTAAACAAGCAAAATTGTCGCATTTGGGGCACAGAAAACCCGTACGCATACATTGAAAAGCCGACGCACCCAAAACGTGTCACTGTTTGGTGCGGATTTTGGTCCAGAGGCATAATTGGGCCATTTTTCTTCGAAAATTAGCAAAGAGTGGCCGTTACAGTCAATGGCGATCGTTATCGGGCCATGTTGAACGAATTTTTGTTCACAAAAATTGAAGAGGAGGATATTGGCAACATTTGGTTTCAACAGGACGGCGCTACGTGCCACACAGCCGAAGCTACGAAGCTACATCCGATGTTTTGCGCCCTGTTTTTGAAGATCGCATTATCAGCCGCAGAGCTGATGTCGTTTGGCCACCTCGGAGCTGTGATTTGACACCGTTGGACTATTATTAGTGGGGTGCCGTCAAAGATAAGTGTTACCCAGAGACAATTGACGCTTTAAAGGATAATATTCGTGAAGCCATTGGTGAAATACAGCTGCACACAATCGATAATGTGCTTAAAAATTGGACCGATCGTGTAGGCTACTGCATGGCCAGCCGAGGCAGCCATTTGAATGAAATTATTTTCCATTATTAACCGGACGGATTGTACTTTCTTTCAAATAAAAAAAGAAATTTGAGAAAATATTCAGTAGTTTTTTTTTTTTATTTGGCGGACCCTTTAGCTTCTAACAACACTCATGTTGTGTGAGTTCAATTTTATGCATGAGTGGCGGGACCTACAAGTTTAAAGTCGACTCCGAACGACAGATTTTTTGAGAGAATTTTTCATGGCAATTTTTTATTTAGCATCAGAATTTATGCCAGATTTCTGATTTGCTGAGACGAAGATATCGTAGAAATATTTTATATTTCGATTTCATGGAGATGACTGACCTAAGGTTTGAACCGAAACGTCACTTCTAAAAAACCAACACACTGCGTACTAGACTACGGTGACTCCACGTAAGAACCCATAATGTCACTTCAAATCAGTATTTCTCTTCAATACATACGCAATAGTTTGATATAAAAATTTCATTTTTTTTTTCGTTTAGACTCCCATGTTTTCTGCTTTCTTGCCACCATACATGCATACACATGTATGTGTGTTAGTACACATATTATGTACTGTAGACGATAATAAAATACCATCAAGTGAATTCAAATATATGAATGAACTAGTGTAACAAATGCTTACACATGTAAACAATGGAATGTACTCTCACACGTATACATACATACATATGCATGTATGTACCATACATACATACTCTCAAGTATCCTTAGTAAATGAGTCGAAGGCAGCAACAATAATAACAACATCAAGGAATGAATAAAATTTTACGAAATGAAAATAAATTTCAAACACGAATACCACACCACAAGCGAGCATTTGTTTTCTTTTTCAATGTCCTTGAGAGTTAAGCACACGAATAACCAGTCACATACACATAAACGCACGTAAATATAAGCAATTTTAAGCATAAATACATCACAGCTTAATACACAAACAAATATTCGCAATCACAATTATACAACAACAACAACAAGTTAACATGAAAGACATAAAATTCTTCAAAAAAAAAAAAAAGAAATGGTAAGCCAAGATAAGAGAGAAAAACAACAGACAGAGAAAGAGAGAGAAAGAATGAAGGAGTAGTACCGTGAATTATTTAACGAGTTCATATGCATAAAAATGTCTAAATTCCTCTGATAAATGAATTGAAAATAAGAAAGAAAAAAAAACAAAATGAGAAGAAAAAAAAACATATTTAAAGCAGAGCATAATTTAACTGTTAAATAGAGATGTTTACATTGCACTCTCACTCTCAATCTCAATCTTTCGCATTCTGTGTGTGAATGTGTGTGTGTAATTAAAAGTATTAAATTCTGTGTTATTTTTTTCTCCCTGTTCAACAGTGAGTGACAGCGAGTTGTTAATTTAAGGCATTCAGAAGCACAGTTGTTGTACACACATACGTTTTTTTGTTTTTGTATACCACACACATTTATTAATAATCACGTTCTCTGTTATTATTTTACAAGATTTTTTCATATTTCAGTTGTAGGTGTTCGTTTAACAATTGTGGACATCAGAGAAACAGGATTTTTTTGTTGTTATTAAAGGGTTATCCAGTGTTCGGAAAACGGATATAATAAACAGAAACGCACATAAAGCCATGATCACAATAAAAGAAAAAAAAATTTTTTCATTATATTGGCTCCTCGACTATCTCTTTATGTTCGAAATTAAAATTTAATTCACAGCCTCAGAGAATTGGTTACCGTAATCGATCGTTTTTAGGTTGTTCACCAGGGCTTTTCCACATATTTTGTGCAGTATCTTGACGATAACTGTTAGGGGATTATCCGTGTAGACATAGCATCAAGTGGAATGATTGTGTTGAAACGTGAAAATACTCTTTCCAGAAAGACCACAAGATCGGTCGCGTTATGTAGTTATTGGCACCATCTTGGTGAAATCACATATTCTTCAAGCCAAGAAAAAAGACTCAGTTATCATTCGATCATAGCACTTTGAATCGATCATAGCATTGGAGTTTCCTCCTATGCATTCATTTAGTCAGGATTAGAACCTAGCTATTCACACTACTCATGTTATGGGTGTGTTAATTTTATTCAACAGTAGGGGACCTACTGAACGACAGATTTGAGAAACTTTGCATGGCAATTTTATTTTATACTCACGAGTGTTTACAGAAGGCTGCTGTTAAGAATAAGTTACTGGCAGAAATATTCTCAAAAACATTTCATATTTCGTTTTGTTCGACATGCCTGAACCGCTATTTGAACCACAAAGCCCTTTTCTAATAAGCCAACACACTGCCAACTAAACTGTATCGACTATACGAGGTTATTTTAGAGAAAATGGAACCCAATGACAAATCCAACCTATAGTGCGCAGCAAGCTACCACTTTTTACAGACACAATGGTTTTTTCTTAATCACTTTCAAGTTATGCGTGTCGCGAATTTTTTGCGGCAATTTCAGTTGACATAACGACCAAATGGGAAATTAACTTCCCCGCTGAAGAATATTTTTTGAATCGAAAATATCAACATGAAAGCCTATTGCGCTAGGCCCCAATCAATATATCTCTGGTGATGTGAATGGGTAGTCAAGCCGGTTTTAATTCTTGCTAGAATTGATTTGAGTTGAGTTTGGATGGATGGGAGTGTAAATTCAACTGTAGAATACCCTATAATGAGCCATTTGATAGGCTAAATTGTTGACAACATTAGAAAAACCGAATTATTCACCAGATGCTCTAGAGTAGTAGAAGTAATCCTTTCTGCAACTTCTCCCAGCACTTACATATGTTGTGTGTCAAATTTTTTATATGAATGGCGGCCCCCCAGTTAAAAGTCGACTACGAACGACAGATTTTTTTGAGAAACTTTTCATGGCAATTTGTATTTACTCTCAGAGTTATTGCCAGAAATCTGTTGAGAGGAAGTCGCCGAAAAAATATTTTTTTTTTATTTCGTTTTGGTGGAAACATTCTTTGAATCGAGGCCTCGTGTCTAATAAGCCAAAACACTACCTACTAGACTATGGCGACTTCGTAACATTTCTCGAAATTTCATTCAAACCTTAACAATTCCGTCGACTAAAGGCAGATTATAACGACCAAACAAAATGGCCACATTTTGTGGTAAATTTTAACTATTTTTACGCATCCTTCGCTTGAGACGCGTACCATGTTTGTTAAAAGCAAACCTTTCTCTCAATAAGTAACACTTCAGATATGAAATATTTTGAAACCACTTAACGGACAACCGTATATTTAAAATTTGAATTGAAATTCAATACGACTTCTATTTTTTTCTTTTTCTTTTTGATGGCAATTTTTAAATCAAACTTTTTTTAATTTTTTTTCTTCTGTTTGACCCATTGTGCTGCTGTTTATCTGTGAATATTTATTTATTTTGTTCCGGTATTGTTGCTGACAAAAAAAATTACAAAAGATAAGAAGCAGAATAAAAATTAACCCAAATTTTCCATAATAATTGTTGATGACTGTCTGTAGCGTCAAAAAAATTTGTTACAAGAGAAAAACGTTAAGTTTTTTAACAATGTTCATAACATATTTTTTCAAGAGGTTTTTGTACTGTGATTAATTTTATATGCCAGTCAGTGCTTTGACTTTAATGTTTTAATTTCATTAAAAAAAAAATTATAATAATAATAATTGGTACACATTGAATGGTGAAGAACGCTTTAAACAAAGAGGTAATAAAATATAAATTTTTAAATACTTTATAGGGTCTAAAAAAAATATAAATAAAATGTGATAAAAATCCTCCCTCTTCCTTTATTTGAAAGCCCTCCCCCATCAAGAAAGCAAATAAGAATAGAATAAAAAGTCCATGATAAAGATCTGGTAAGGCCATAAAACTAAATTTACGTACAGTACCTTGGAACCTCCTGAGGTAGTCATTAAGTTCTTCACGCTTAACGAACCCGTCCCTCGTGCTTAAGCCACTTAAAAAATTCTAACGACTGGGGCCTAATTCTCGCAGTTGTGATCGAAATTGTGTTCGAATAGAAAATAATTTCAATAGCGAGAAATTTTCTGATGATGTTACTCAGTGCACGAAACGAATCGATTTGTTGCTTAGGTGTTGTGAAACGAGTTAATTATTTCGTTTTACAGCACTGATTAAAATGCAAAAATTTTAAACAACAAACATATGTTTTCTTACAAAAATAAAAGAAATTTAATTAATCCAAGGCAGAAAAGTTTTATTAAAATAGTAATATTTCATATAATGGATAATAGATTTTGGTTTTACTTTATTATTATTAGCTGGGGCTGAAGTTTCTTCTGCAGTATCATCTTCAAGTTCTATAAAAGAAGACATGGTAGGTTCCATTTTGTCTTCTTCATAATCCGATAAACAGCAGGGAGATACGTCAGGAATACTATTTTTTGGTGAAATTGTTCGAGTAACATTTTCTTTGTCGCAATTCTCTTTTGGGCTGCCTTCTGATGTTTTTGAAAACCCAAAAGTTTGGACATTTTTTAGACCCTCAACAGAATTTTAAACTAAACAAGACTTTGTACACTACATTGCGCCACATTTTTGTATCTTTGATTGGTGGGCCGGAAGCATTGAGCTTAGCTGTGAGCTGTTCCCATAGCTGATTAACTCTTGCCTTTCCCTCAGAAGTATTTGGTATAATACCCTTTGCCAATTCTGTATGCTTAACCATGAAATTTCCAAGAATTTCCTTCAGGGTGTAATTAATTTTTAAAAGTTTTGACCCACAAATACTGCAAATAATTTTTTATTCATAATTATTATAAGTTTGTTACATAACATTTCTTTATATTGTTCTTTACGACTGAAAAACGTGAATTCGAAAACCTTAGTGCTTACGAGTACAAACTCGAAAGGTGGCATTCGAATGATCACACGTTATTGAATGACATCATTAGAAATTTCGATACACTTTACTCGATAGCGAATAAGAGAATCCCAAAACTAAAAAAACTCGCACGTTCGAGTAAAAATTCGTTCGTATACGACTGCCAGAATTAGCCCCCAGGTCAAAGTGTGTGACAACAAACCCATGCATACCAGGTTCGATAACAGCAGAAGACAAACCAATTCTCATATGACAGCCGTTTAAATGTTGAAAAATTAAGGGATTTATCCCCCCTACACAGCAATCATCCAGGAAACTCCGTGCACCCTCGAAGAGGATAATATCGTCTACGAACGTCGTATGAAAACAAACACTTTGAGAAAGAGTAGAACTTAATGTTTTCTCAGCAGAGTTCTAAAGATCTTGGCCATTAGGTAGACATGCTCCCTAGCATCACAGGTCGACATGAGTTTTATGTTTGGCATTGCTTATAACGAATCATAGTTTAATCATTTGTTCATTCCCTAGTAAGGCACATTAGATAGAACGAATGGTAGCAGTAGACACCGAGCACTGACCGACTGGATTATAGTTTAATGACGACCGTCGTATGAGGATCAGTTAGTTCCTTACTGCCTATGTGACTGTTTCTGGATCTTATAACCACCACGGTAGGGTCCTTGCTGCTGCCTGTCACCATAATTCTTCAACATGAAGTATAGTACACAGACTTTGTGGCTGCACTGGTTTGTTGGAGATCATTGCCGGTGGATTGAAATACGTGTACGAAATATGAAATATGTGTACGATAAGAAAACAATTGATCACTTCCTTTACGGCTGTCCAACCCTTCAAACCAAACGCCATCCCATCCTTGGAATTTAATGGAAGCCGAGCGCAGACTTTTTCAATTCAATTGATGTGGTGTACACCCACAAAACGGTATCTCACGGTTTTTCCTCAACGTGGTACCCAGTACAACAAGTTAAAACACTTCAACAGAAAGAATTATTTCGAGGAGCAACAGTAGGCAACTCTAACATTCTAGAGCATGCTACTATTGACGCAATACCTGCTTATCTGAAAAAACTTGTTTGAAACAATCTCTCAATCTTAGGGGAAAAAATAATTTGGCACGAGCGTTTCCATCTGTGACCGTATTAATTGTAATGACAGAACACCTATGCAGCTAGACAATGGTGATGATATTTTGAATGTCCATTAACAGATCTCCGTCTTTCTGAGGAGATGTCATTCACCTGACGAGCATAAAAGGTATTGACAGCTACTCGAACGTATGTTTTCCTGACGTAAAACGTAGATAGCGTTTCTATTAAACTCTGAGGTTCTGTTAGTAGGTGGAAGTGACACAGTAACTGTGGTTTTCACCTAAAGGGTCCGCCAAATAATTTTTTGTTTTTGAAATTGCTTTAAAAAAAAACTACTGAATATTTTCTCAAATTTCATTTTTTTATTTGAAAGTACAATCCTTCCGGTTAATAATGGAAAATAATTTCATTCAAATGGTTGCCTCGGCTGGCCATGCAGTAGCCTGCACGATCGGTCCAATTTTTAAGCACATTATCGATTGTGTGTGCTGCTCTATTTCACCTGTATTGGCTTCACGAATATTGTCCTTTAAAGCGTCAATTGTCACTGGCTTGTCGGCGTAACACTTATCTTTGACGGCACCCCACAATAGTCCAACGGTGTCAAATCGCAGCACCGAGGTGGTCAAATGACATCAGCTCTGCGGCTGATAATGCGATCTTCAAAAACAGGGCGCAAAACATCGAGTGTAGCTTCGGCACGTAGCGCCGCCGTCCTGTTGAAACCAAATGCTGCCAATATCCTCCTCTTCAATTTTTGTGAACAAAAATTCGTTCAACATGGCCAGATAACGATCGCCATAGACTGTAACGGCTACTCTTTGCTCATTTTCGAAGAAAAATTGCCCAATTATGCCTCTGGACCAAAATCCGCACCAAACAGTGACTTGTTTTGGGTGCGTCGGCTTTTCAATGTATACGTGCGGGTTTTCTGTGCGCCTAATGCGACAATTTTGCTTGTTTACAACATATCCGCCAAGATCAAAATGAGCTTCATCTGAGATGATTTTTTTTTTTTGCCAAAATCGGCATCTTCAGTAAGTCGATCGCAGGCCCACTTAGCGAAGCGAAAACGCTTTGGATGGTTCATATTCGTTCAGCGGAAAGATAAAACAAATTATCTGTCAAATCAGACATGAGCTAAGTGTTACCATTCACGAAATAAGCACTAGTTGAAAAAAAAAAGAAACGTTAGATGGCGGACCCGATACTTTTCATCTTGTTAACAGAATTAGGTTTTTATAGCGAAATATTGTCTGAAAGAAGAATCGGAATATACCACCCCTATATTTGTAACAAACCCTTCCAAGAGGCCAGGTTACAATAACCTAACAGTGGTGTTACAGGTTTAATTGCAGTGTCTTCACTGTCTATTAAAGCTCTGCACGATACCAGATATATACTTGAATAACACTTATGGAATGAGGCAGCAGAAAGGCAGTACATAAGTAGTCTATACTGCTAGAAATATGTATGTTCACCTGATGTTTACGTGCTTATGCATAAAGCTGACTAAAGTTTTGGCAACTCTTTCTAACCATCACATCGCAATACAGCGACTTTAAATCCCACACTTCGATCATCCTGTATGTAAATAATTCATAGGCGAAGCTTCAGATCACTTAGAGAGGATAATATCAACAAAGAACTTCAAAGGAAATAATGAAACTCAATAATCACAGTTCTTCACCATTACACTCAATACAACAATCCAATACACATTTTATCTAGATAACGAAATAGGGTAACATTATCATTCTAACGGGTAATTTTTTAGCTGTTATATTTTTGGCAACACTGGTTTAAACAGCTCACGCACGTTTCGCGTTTTGTTTCACTGTCAAACATCTTCAGTTTGGTCTACAATTTAACCATGAATCGTCTTACAAACGAACAACGCTTGCAAATCATTGAATTTTATTATCAAAATGCGTGTGCTCTGTGTTAAGGAAGTTCATCGCGCGCTTCTTCCATCTTATGGTCAGTTTAATCGACCCACTTAAGCGGCTATTCGGGTTATTGTGGAGTGAAGATCAGCCAGAAGCATTGCAAAAGCTACCAATGCATCCAGAAAGTCGCAGTTTGGTGCGGTTTATGGGCTGGTGGCATTATTGGACCGTACTTCTTCAAAGATGCTGCGAATCGTAACGTAACTGTGAATGGTGAGCGCTACCGTGAGATGATATTCAACTTTTTTTTGCCCAAAATGCAAGAGCTTGATTTGCATGCCATGTGGTTTCAACAAGACTGTGCCACATGCCACACAGCACGCGTAACAATTGACTTATTGAGAGGCGAGTTCGGTGAACATTTTATTTCACTTTCGGGACCGTTCAATTGGCCGCCTAGATCGTGCGATTTAACGCCTTTAGACTATTTTTTGTGGGGCTATGTTAAAGCTCATGTCTATACAGACAAGCCCGCTTCAATTGACGCATTGGAAGACAACATTGAAGCATTTATTCGTGAGATTCCGGCCGAAATGTTGGTAAGAGTATGCCAAAATTGAACTAAGCGGATGGACCATTTGAGGCGCAATCGCGGTCAACATTTGCATGAAATAATCTTCAAACATTAAATTATATGGACCGTACTATCGATTCAAATAAAGATTTCATGAATTTTTCTGAATTTTATGTTTTTTTTTTTGAAAAATTTTCCTATAGCTCTTAAAAAATCACATATTAGAATCTGGTGCAGTAGAAAAATTACCTGACCAACAATATTAAATGTTTATATACCTGGTGGTATGGATTTAAATGTGGAATTATTCTACATCTTGTTTTTTCTCAACTTTTCCTTTTTACCTCTCTATTCAAAAAGCCTGTAGGTTTTTGCTCTGTCAGTGTGATCTTTATATATGCCAACTGACTTGTACATGTAGAGCCAGTTTCAAACAAAACATAGGCTTTAAGTTTGTACATGTAGAGAGGAAAAGAGGGGGAGGAGGAGGATAAAAAACACATTTCAGACAGTTTCATTTCAAAAGAAAATGTTAATTTTCTGCGAGTCTTTAAAAGAAATAACAAAAAAGGGATAAACTTTACAAAACAACAATTTTTACTTGAGTTTTTATAGCCTTTATGAGGCCCCACTTTTTTCTTTTTCTTTCTTTCTTTTCATTTCGTTTCTGCTGGCAAAAAATAAATAAAAATATTTTCTAAAGAGTTTACTTAGCCTTTAATGCAGGACTTCACTGTCTAAGAAAAGCGAGCACCTGCTTGGCGGTATGTAAGCCTTGGCAAACGATAACAAAACATTTACCTGAAAAGAGAACAGTAAAAAAACGAAAAAATGAGATAAGCATGCGAGAGAGAGAGAGAGAATAAAAGAAAAAGAAATTAAAAATTGAGAAAGAAATAAAAGAAAATCAAATTAAAGTTTTACTGTTGATAACAAAGCAGCTACTGCTGCTGCCACACTGCTACTCTTGCTAACACTGGCACAGCTGATGCTTAAGCAGCAGCAGCAGCACCAGTACCAGTTGGTTTTTATTTGTTAAGCAAAGGAACAAAAAAAAAATATTTTTTAAAGAAAAAAACAACAGCGCCTGCTTCCCTTCAAACTATACGCCATCTACTATACCACCACCTGTTAAAAACTATAAAATTAAACAACAAACATGCACTTAAAAAAACCTACACAAACAAAAGCACACAAAAATAGAGAGGGAGAGAGAGAGAAGCCAAAAACTAAATAGGCTGATAGCATTATTTTTTTCTCTCTCTTTCCCTTTCGAAACTGTTACAAAAACCAATATAATATGGCCACATGTAAAGAGGAGAACAGAAAAACATATAAACAGAGAGAATGAGAGAGGAAAAGAGTTGGGAGGGGAGGGTGGACCAGAGTAAAGAATAAATATTAAAATCGTTTTCACAAACATGGCGTAAAGCCAACTATTTTATTATCTATTGAAACTCACACACACACACACCCACAGACATATATACGCTCATGCTGTTATATGTTTAAAGGATTACCATTGCTTTGGGTATCTATTAAATGAGAACCGAGTATGAATAAGAAAATTTTTAGTAAAAAAAACACCCACACATATATACATACATATGTAAATGTGGGGTTTTTTTATTTAAAATCAATAGAAAAACAACCACCTACTTACACTAGCACATACATAGGCTAACATTTGCTTTTAACTTCAAAAATAACGTTTAAAAACATCCTCTATTTTTCCTGTTTTTTCCGATTTTTTAAAAAGGAAAGTTTTTTTTATATAAAAAAATAGATTTTATTGCCTTCAATTAGGAAATGCTTTTTTAGTTTTCTTTTGAAGGCCTATTTAACAAATATTTAAGCAATTGAAAAAAATTTTGAAAGCCTTAAAAGGAATAATGAACTGATTATGTAGTCATGCGAAGGTAAATTTTATTAAAAAGTTAAAATGGAAAACAATTTAAGTTAATTTATCAATTGAAAAGCTATTTATAAGAAAATGTTTATTAAAAAAAATAAAAAATAAAAAATAAAAAAATAAAAAAAATAAAAAAAAAATTGAAAAAAATAAAAAAAATAAAAAAAAAATTGAAAACAATAAAAAAAATAAAAAAAATTAAAAATAAAAAAAGTTAAAAAATTAAAAAAAAATTGAAGAATAAAAAAATTGTAAGCAAATTAATAAAATTTTAAAAATATAAAAAATATTGAAAACAAATTAAAATCAAAGAAAATTTATAGAATTAACAGCAAAAAAAAAATTAGAAAGAAAAATATAAAAAACTAGCTGTAACCTGCGCATTTTGCTGCGCCACGAACAAAAATAAATTTGAAGGAGACATTACAAAAATATCCAATTAACTTTGAATCATTTGATGGATTTTGTTTCCCGTTGTCCAGATGATTCAGACGATCGGGCCTGAGTAATACGCATTCGATCAGTTTCTAATCTCACTTCTCGTAGTTCAAGTGATTCATGCGAACGGGCCTCAGCGGCTTGCACTCGAAGTTTTTCCAGTCTCAATGCTTCTTGAGGAGCAGGTCCACAAATTACTTGTCACTTTGGAGGCATGATAGCACGGGAACGAATTGAAAAATGCGTTTAAAATTTATTAGAATCTCGAAATGTACCCAATCCATTTTTAAAAAAAATTTCAAAATTAAAATGTTGCAAACTTGTTATTGACATTTTACGGGAATAAGTTATACTAAATGTTATTAATTAATCATAAATGATGAATCCTAAAATGTCTGGTATTTGTGCGATCAACACATGATCATATGCATAGTTTACGATTCAATTCATTTTGAATAATTCTCACTAGCGATATCTATTGGAAATTAATCGCACTGACTTAAAAACCTTCGTCGGCTCATGCGCAACAACTTTGCTAAAGTTTATATCATGATCAAATGGCCAGTTTACGATTTAATTCATTTTGAGTAATTTTCAATGGCGCCACCTGTCCGAAATTGGTCATACCAACTTATAAAACCTCGTCGCCTCATGCGCAACTGCTTTGCTAAAGTTCATATCATGATAAAATGCACAGTTTACGATTTAATTCATTTTGAGTATATTTCAGTGGCGCCACCTATCCTAAATTGGCCATACCAACTTAGAAACCTTCGTTGGCTCATGAGCAACAACTTTGCCAAAGATCATAACATGATCAAATGCATAGTTTACGATTCTATTAATTACATACAAGCAAACATTCATTTATATATATATATAGATAATTAAAAAAAAATAAAAAAAATTTAAAAAAAAATTAAATAAAAAAATTGAAAACAAATTAACAAAATTTTTAAATATGTAAAAAAAATTAAAAACATTAAAATCAAAGAAAATTTATAGAATTAACAGAAAAAAATCATAAAGAAAAACATAAAAATATTAAAAAAAATATTAAAAAAAATAAACAAATTGTAAAACAAATTAAAACAAAATTTAAAAAATGTAAAGAATTATTGAAAAAAAACATATTTAAAAATGAAAGTATAATACAAAAAAAAATTAAATAATTAAACAAAAATTAAAAAAAAAATTAAAACAAATTTAAAACAAATTTAAAAAAAATTTAAAGAATAAACAGAAAAAATTATGTATAAACGAAAATATTTAAAAACAAAACACAAAGAAAAAATAAAAAAATATAAAAATTAAATAAAACTAAAGAATTTACAGAAAAAAATTATAAAGAAAAATATTTAGAAATAAAATTTATGATCTAAAATAAAAAAGAAAGAACAAAAAAAAAATTGAAAAATTAAAAAAAAATTAAAAATAATTAAATTGAAAATTTAAAAAATAACTACAAGTTCCTATTCTCTCGTTTGACAAATGATTTTTCCTCCTGACCTATAAAAAAAATCCCGATCATCCATTTAGTGGTTTTAAAACCGCCCATTTAACAAGGCAGTCAGTTATTAAATAAACTTTCCATACATATGTGGGTACATAATTGGTCATTTTACAACCATCCAGTTAGGAGGATTACGACCTAAGTATCTTATCACACCACTTAGTATGTTGAATGTGTTAAATTAATGAGTGGCGGCACCTCCTAAAGTTTAAAGTCGATTCTGAACGACAGATTTTTGAGAAACTTTTCATGGTAATTTTTTATTTACTCTCAGAGTTTTTGCCAGAAATCATTCGAGAAGAAGTCGCCGAAGAAATACTTTCTTTCATATTTCGTTTTGTTTGAGATGTCTGACCTAGGATCTGAACCGTGGCCTTACGTCTAATAAGCCAACACACTAGTATGTGCAAATTTTATACAAGAATGGCGGGACCTACAGTTTAAAATCGACTCCGAACGACAGATTTTTGGGAAACTTTTTCATGGCAATTTTCTATTTACTCTCAGAAGATTGCATTTTCGTATTTCCCTTTGTTGGCGGTGTCTGAGTTGGGGGATTGAACCATGGTCTCACGTTTAATAAGCCAACACACTACTTACTGGACTGCGGTGACTTCTATTGAGTCGTACTCTTTCTTTTAAGTTGACATAGACTGACTACCAACTTTTTACACGGAGATGAGTGAAATTGATGGTTCATTGGTTCCTTTTAGTCTTAAAAGGTTACAGTGAGCCACTTTAACCAGGAAAGCACGTCACCTCTTCTGGCGAGACACTGCAGTCGTTCCAAACTTTTATTTTCTTGGTAGTTCGGGTGTTCCCTTCTAATTCTTCACCCTGACACTTTCCATGAAGTGTAATACATCTGATTCTTGTCTATGCCTACAAAATCCATTATAAGAGGTTAAACTGTTCCCGTGGCTGTTATGAGTAACCAAAATTTGCGTTCGGAAACAGCGCTTAAGGAAATGGCTTCACTTTACATTGTACTTCCTCTCGCAGCCGAAGATAACTGGGAATAGAAAGCAGGCCATGAAACTGGTTATATTGGCTTTAACGCTTTAGACGATTGGGTGACTTAGGTTAGGTTAGGTTAGGTTAGAGGACGTGTACTTGTCAATTAAGGCAAGTACAGTACCCGGAGGTCGAATTGACCCATTGTACAACGTCCTAGTTTCTCACACCACTTATGTTGTGTGTGTTAATTTTATACATGAGTGGCGGGACGACAGAATTTTGAGAAACTGTTTTCATGGCAATTTTATTTTACTCTTAGAGTTTTTGCCAGAAATCTGCTGAGAGGAAGTTGCCGAAGATATACTTTCTGTATGTTGTCTTGATGTCCGGGGCATGGGTCTCGAATCCTGGCTATACGTCTAATAAGCCAACACACTACCTACTAGAGTACGGCGGCTTCTATTGAGTAACTTGCTCAATTACATTTTTCATTTCTTTCTTACAGTTCCACCGTTGCCTGTTATCAGGCTTCGCAATCTTCCACTTCATTGGAATGGTAGTCATTTTGGATATACAGACCGACCACCACATGAACTCGAAATGATTGACATGATTTTCCTTCGAGAACCATTTAATCTGAGACCAACTTTATTGGATGCCATCCATTAAGCAATTGACTTTATGAGAAAACCTGGATATTGTTGGCGTAAAACTAAATTGCAATTGAGAGCTCACCAGCCTCTATTTCGTGCTCTAAACATGAAAAGAATTCCACAGTTCCAAGAAAAACGAAAAAAAATTTAAAATTTTCTGTAGGCTTTCGCCTTGGCTTCAATCCAACACTATTTATTAATTTTTTGCTTTTTATTCATCATGTTGTGCTTGTACCACCACTTAAGGATTTTTACAACAACAGCAAGGAAAAATTCAAGGAAAAAAAACGAAAATTTTTTTTAAAAGGTTTCAATAGAAAAAACCGAAACCAACAAAAAAAATACGAAAGTTAAACAGCTTAAATGCAAAAACCATGTAATTTGTTTCGTATTATACCCGCTCCTACTCCTGCTATCTATGTATGAATATTGATTCTACACGTTCATACTCATTCCCAACCCTGGCATGTAAGAGTGTTTACATGCATACGGCCATATGCATGTACAGTCGAAACTCTTTCTACAAGCACAAGTAAAGCACTGGAGATGAGGAACGAGCATTGTCTTTCGATATTGAAAAAATGCAAAAATTATCAGACAGGATAGTTGCGAGGGATAGCTGTGTGTGTGACTGACTGCTTATGATTTTATTTGCTTATGATTTTATTTTATTTTCTCTCATATAAAATGAATTGAAATTATTATCGTCCTGATATTTTATTTAAATACCGACAATCAGTGGTTTTTTCTCATTTTTTTATGAAAACATGTTGCAAATTTGCAGGAATTTTGATGTGGAAAAAGGAGAGATTAAGGAGGAAAAAAATTGATTGGATTTTTTAAACAGTTTCAGTTCGTTACTTTAGAGGGCGAAGTGATCTCCCCACTCCCAGGTAGGTAGGTAGAGGTGGCTGCCCATCCAAGAAAAATTTTTGGATGGACTCACTTAAGCCGCATTGGGTCCATTGTGCTATCACAGTCATTCGTTATCCCCTAGCCACGAAACCATTCGGAGATCCTGATGAAGCGATTCCCTGACAGTTAATCCAGATCATCCATGTAATAAGTCCCCAAGTACTTCCTTCTCATTTGGCTTAGAGCCGGGCATGTACCCAGCAGATGAGGGACAGTCTGCTCTTCTTCCTCATCTCTGCAGCTTCTGAAGAAGTCGCTAGCAAGGTGTCCAAGAGCAATGCGCCTCGCATGCGTACCCATAATGCAGTGCCCCGTAATGACACCGACAACTGCACTGAGCGAGCCTCTTTGGAGTTTAAGTAGACTCATTGTGCGACCCTCATCCAACCGTTCTACCCGTGTCCGAGACCGCCCACCTGTCGTTGACGGAATCGACGATTGCTTTATCAATTATGAGCTTGCAGGTCCTCATAGCTATGTCCAGATTCGAGAACTAATCGGTGAGTCCGATGGTCATGCCTCGCCTGGCAAGTTCTCCCCACTCCAAAAATTGATTCCTTTTAAGTCGTGTCTCTTCCGTAAACAGCGAAAAGATGGCAAAAAGGAATTTTCCCTGAGCACTATAAGACTGAGAAAACCAGTGAAGAACTGAAGAACTAGTTGGTAAAGAATTAACAGAAAGCCTTAAGAGAAGCCGAAGATGACAGATGTTTCAGTATAACCTAACATTCTTCGCCATACAAAGAGCCAGGGCCTTATGTGCAAGAAAGTTCCCTCTGATCAGCGAGTGCTTTGGAACCCTCAATATCAACTCATTGAAACTGTGCCGAATTTATTGCAAAACTCAAAAATAAATGGCAGCGATCTAAGGACAGCATATAAAGAGGACGCCTGGGTATTGCAACAGGCCTCCAAAAATAATGTTATGACAAGCGCTGTATAAATTGCGTAAGGCAAACATTAGAGCAACATCATAGCTTTCTATCGCGATACTATCCATCCGAGATATTATCTCAATAGCTTACGTTTGCCGTGTACGGCGGAGTGCTGTTTCTGTCTGTAAAAGGAAAAATCCATGGGACACACTTTGCGCCTCTGTATTGTGTTGACTAAAACCAAATTGCACGATTTCGACCCGGACAAATTGGATTTGGAAAACAACTGACACATTTCAACTTCATGCAAAGTGCACAGAATGTGGCAATCGGCCCGCTACTCTCCAGTTGAAAAACAAATGATATGAGTCAAACCCGATGGGCCATTGTGGTTAAAGGAGCCCCGAATGGTAGGAATGGTCTTGTGATTTTGTTTACTACAGCTGAGCACAATATATAAATTTTAGATTGAAGTGCCAACACATCCGAAAGCCTTTAGTCAGGATTACGACCTAGCTTCTCACACCACTTATGGTGTATGTGTTAATTTGATGCATACATGAGTGGGGCGGACCTACAGTTTAAAGTTGACTCCGAACTTTTCACGGCAATTTGATTTACTCTCAGAGTTTTTGCCAGAAATCTGCTGAGAGGAAGTCGCCGAAAAAATATTTTTTGTATTTTTGTTTTGATGTCTGGCCTGGGGCTCAAACCCTGGCTTTACGTCTAATAAGCCAACACACTACATACTAGACTACGGCGACTTCACCGAGAGGAAGTAGCTGAAGAACTATTTTCTTTCACATTTCGTTTCGCTGGAGAAGTCTGACCTGAAGTTTGAACTGAGACCTCACGTCTAATAAGCCACAACAGTATCCACAACTGTATTGTTAATTATAAGCTCGCAGATCTGTGGAGGGATTCCTCGCATTGAGAATTCACTGAAGAGTTCGATAGTTGTGCCACAACTGGCTAGTTCATCCACAGACCTGAAGTTTGTAGCGATGCATCACGTCAAATAAGTCAACACACTATGGCGACTGTCATCTTAAATCTTCTTTTGACAGAATTTACTGAAAAATAATTTCTACAGCATAAATTTGATGATTTATTGAGATGCCCAACAACAACAACAACAGCAGCTGAGTTTAATTTAGCCATGGGTGGCGGGATTTACAGTTTAAAGTCGACTCCAAAGGAAAAATTTTTTAAAAACTTTTTCATGACAATTTTTCATTTTCAACTTTTGCAGAGTTTTTTGCCAGAAGCCTACTAGAGGATTGTAGGTTAGGTTAGGTCGCAGCTCACTTGAGCACGCATAGCAGCCCGTTGCGATGCCACGGGTGAACGCATTCCCTGTACTAACCAAGTTCCACCAAAATAAGGGAAAAGGAAGAAGTTGGTCACCGCAAGGGCTGCAGGAAGTCGTCTAAAAAATATTTTTATATTTCATCATATTTCTTTTGGTTTATGTCTGTGCTAAGGTTAGAACCACGGGCTCTAGTCTAATAAGCCAACACATTACCTACTACGCTACGGCACCTTATCCAAATTTTTTTAAATTTATTTTGTCAATCAATTTTTTTCCTATTGCAGGTTCTAGAATGTTAGGGTTGCCACCTTTTGTTTTCTTGATTATCTCCGTAAATACCATAAGAAGTTAAAGATGATACACCATCAACAAGAATGACGTCCGTATCTATATATATATTTTGTATATTTTAGCCATGAGGCACATGTCCTTGGAAGATTGTCTTTATGACACTTTTATGAAATTAATAGCCTGGGGTTTGAGCCGTGATGTCACCTCTACTACCTACTAGGCTGTGATGACTACACCACGATACAAAAACTGAGCAATATTTTCAGAATATCAATAGGACAGTGATTTTTACCGGTATAAGTACCTTATAGTACTATTCACCTTTAAGTAGTAGTACTAATTTAAGTAAAAAAATAGTACGTAAATGTATGAGCGATAAGTACTCTGTCTGATAACATTTAACATCTGTAGAAATGTATCGTCGAACACGTGAAGTAGTCGACCGCAACTGGAATTAGGGTGGTACGCATTTTCTTAGGAAAACAATTTTAATAGATCATCAGATGTTATATAAATTTATTGCAAAAGTGTCTTGTAAGAGGAGAGTTTAAATTTCTAATTAAAAACGTCTAAATAATGCCATTTTGAAATTGGCGTGCACTGAATATTACAAGCTTTCACGAGTTTCCTAACTTTGCAATTACTATAAGCAGCGTGTAATCATGTTTTGCAAATATTGCGATACCAATTCTAAACAGCGGCGAACACATAGGTTAGGTCGAAGTGGTAACTGTGATTACCAAATCCCATTTGAGCTCACATTACCGCCCGTTGCTAAATTCCTCATAACACTGCCTTAAATTCTTTTTAGTTATGAGGTATTTACCGAACTCACATTTGATTAAAGAAGTCCATTCGATAAATATCGCTAATGTTTGCTTTTGTTGCGTGTTATGCATAACGCTTTCACTGTATCGATCTCTTACATTATAGAGCAATTGGTAGGTATGCGATGATAATTCCCTCTACTCTAAATGACTACCGTAAAGGTCGGTCGAGGAAGAATCTACTCGTAGTTTTATCCGCCTTATTTGTCACTGTCCCCGCCTCTGGTTTGACAGCGACCTGTCTCATTAGATCCAACCGTTTTCCATACTCTAACGGAGCTATCGTTACTAAATATTGTTATTGGAGAGATCGATCATTAAATCATTAAATTTTTAGGACGGTTAGGTTAGACAGCTTGATTCTAAGGATCCTGATACTGATTGTCAAGGCTGGTTAATGTACAGTTTTCTAGGGCATCGCTTCATGTGTTATTACAACAGATGGAGATGGCTGCGTGTGATCAAGTGAGCTATACCATGCTATACTATGCTTAGCTTACTTTAATTTAATTGTAGCAATTATTCAGCGTTATTTCTTGCCTCTGAAAGTTTTCACAATCAGAATACAGTAGAGCTTCCGATTACAGTGGCATAAATAGCAAATCCTTAAATGTTTCGGTTTTAAATCTCTTGTCAAATTGGATTTGTTTCAATGAGTATACTACAAAGGGCATTACTTTTATGCCATGAAATTCGATGACTCTATTATCATAGGGCCTGCTACAGTAGGCAAGCCTCTAGTTTATTTCTAAATATAATTGGCCATAGCAAGGATTACAATATTTCATCATATTTCGTTTTGTTCGAGGTGGCAAAGTCGGGGTTTTTACTAACCTACTAAACAACACACAACCTACTAGACTAGGATGAGGGCTCTTAAATATGATAATTAAATACTAGAGCGGCAGATTTCAATGCCGCTTTTTCGAGCCAAACTGTCTTCTAGCGATGCAGCTCATTTATCACCCAATTGTTATGGCAACAAGCAACATTACTTCATATGGGGAATGGAGAACCAATGTTAGCAGCCTTAAGACATTATTTTACTGTGACTTGTATTACTTTAAGAGGTATTATTTTAATATAATTACCTGTAGGTGATAATTTACGTACTTAAGGGTACTTTGGTTATCCCACCTTACTATTTAATTTCTATTAAATGTTTTTAATGCCCTTTTACTATTAACCAAAAAATTAATTTTACTAATTAAATATCATGAAGCCTTTTAAACCTTTTTTGTGGAAGACAAGGAAGCAGCATAACAACAATTCCATAAATAAAGGACCCCTATATAAAACGATAATATTTCTACCAATAAAAAGCCAGCCTACAAAGCCCTTATTAAATTGTAGCAAATAAATGCCCCTTCTTACTATACTTGCAAAATTATTAAAAACCCAACTCCTTAAGGTATGCTTTAAATTTTCTTTATTACAAAACAAAAGCATACGAAAGAGGAAAAAAGGGAGGAAATTGAATATTCTCTCATTAAATATCTCACATACTAACTACATTGACTTGTCTGTTGCTATTATTGCGCCACCCAAAGAGAGGAGTTTGCCAGCACAAGAGCCAGCATTGAGTATGTGGTGTTCCCTCTGTTGGAAACCCTAGCAAATATTACAAAAAATTGGGGGGAAAGAAATCAAATGAAAATTGAAAATCTGGTCAATGATTTGTAATGATGATGAACATTAACAATATTACACGACAACAACAACAACGACACAAGTATGATTTTGCAACAAACATTGCAAAATCTTATAAGGGAAGTGGGGGAGGGAGAGCCCAACAAGAAAAGCTAAGCACAGTGGGCTAAAAGAAAAGAAAAATGGTTTAAAAATTAACACCAAGGCATAACAGCCTGTAATACAAGTCCCACATTTATATGTCGTATGTTGTGTGCTTAGTGCTCCACGCCGGCGAAGTCAAGTTTGGCATGAAGAAAAACTGAATCATTAGCAAGCCCCTGTAGAAAATTTCTAAAATGGCGGATAAAGAATCAACATTGTCACGCTCTACTCTATGTGGAGGGAATGTAATATCCGATAACATTTTTTTAAAGCAAGACACAGCTAAGCAGACAACTACAAGCCCAAAAAACAATTTTTTTTCACGCCGAGGGGTAAATGTACCTAACCGCACCATAGAGGAAGTCGTCACATCCGCCGTGTGTGGGGCCCTCACCCACTAAATCCCCCCCTCGTCTCGTGGACTCGTGCCCACTCCGGAACTACGGTGGTATTACTTGGGAGTGGAGTCCCTTTGGCCCCTGCGTGTTCATATCTGCGTCCGGATTGCGTGTCGAAAGTTGAAGAGACATCTAAGTGTCTCCACTATTCCTTTCATCCAGGTCCCTGCTTCGAATTTCGCTTGACACTTCTGCCAGTTTCATCTATTCCGGCGTGCCCACATGTTCCGCAGCCTCAAGATCCCTCTTCTTCAGCCTTAGAATGCTCTGCACGTAATTCGCCACTGAGGTCCAATTTCCTCTACTCGCGATCAGAACACCGACAATGTTACCGGCCGTGATCGTCCCAATTATCGACGTCAGTGCAGTGCAGTGCAAATCGGTGTGCTCTGCGTCATCAATTATCTCCCCTTCCTCGTAAAGACAGTAAGGGGACGCGGTGTTGTCCATTCTGAGCCCAAAAAACAATGGAGGTTGAAGAAAAGACGGAATTTCGCCTTCTGTGAAACCAAAACTAACTTGAGCCTAGCGGACCACAAGAAGCGATGAGCTACAGCTATGTTACAAGTCCACGACAATGAGGCCCTAAACAATGAGCACCAGATCTACCGATTGAAGTATGATCTTCATGGAACCAAGACGGAAATTTTAATGAATTCAGTCATCAAACTGGTTTCAAGTAATGGTAGTTCCTATTAGACTATCGAAACTACTGATAGTCATTTGCAGATAAACAAAGCCTAACAATGACGCTATGACAAGTAAGAATAGATACAATGACAAAGATATGCCTCTACGACCCAGTATAAGAAGTTGGAAGCGTACCAACTTCCAATTCAATTTCTGCTCGGCGATTCCTGAAGTCGCCATAGTCTAGTAGGAAATGTTTTGGCTTATTAGACGTAAGGACGTGGTTAAAATCTTAACTCAGATCTCGCAAAACAAAACGAATTATGAAATCGTATCGGAGTTTACTTTAAACTGTAAGTTTCCCGCCATTCGTGTATAAAAAATGAGAAATGGCACGCAGAGAATATTAGTATCAGGACTTCCTTACTCCAGTCAAACGTGTAAATCAATGTTCATGTCTTATATTTTGTTTCTGTTCAAATATTCCGAGACCGCCCTTATTGTTAAGGGGAATTCTCCTTTAAAATTTTTAACACTCCATTTCCATTCAATTCAAAAAAAATCCCTCTCTACCTACTTGTGGCCCACTGTTGTGTTTGACTATTAATGATGCTGGCTGCTGATGTTTAAGATTGATATCCCTCCTTCTAAAGATGAAGATAAACATACATATTCTAGAGATTAATACTCATGTAATGTGTAGCCTGTCACTATCTCTCTCTATCTCACTCTACTACTATTTGAAACGTGAAGATACATATGAAATAAAAGTACCAAAACAGTGCTTTCTTAAATACATAAGGAAGAAAAGAAAAAAGTACCAAACGATACAATTTTTTAAGTGGAAAAGAGATTTTACTTGTCACTCGGCGAATTCTTCTCAGCAGTCTTCTGGCAAAAACTCAGAGTAAATAAAATTGTCATGAAAAATTTCTTCAATTCGTTGTTCAGAGTGGACATTTAAAACTGTAGGTCTCGCCGCTCATGGATTAAATTCATACATACATCAGGGGTGGTGTGAACAAGGAGGTTGGAATCTTGACTTAAGGATGGTAATGACCGATGCCCGGTATACTGTTTCAGGATAAGTTTAAAAGACAGCTCAATGGCGAAATAGAACGACCTTGTCTAACGACCGAGCTCCTCTAAAATCGTTAACTTCTCACATCATTATGCCTAGCATGAAAAGGAGTTTTATATGGTTTCCCACACAGTTTCGTGTTTGATTTTAAGGTATTGAAATCAATAACAACTAGGGGTACGTTCCATAAGTTCCAGCGCTAAACCATGGCCGTTTCATTTGCACACATATACAACAAATATCAATACAGTGTGCGATTTAGGGGAATCCCAATACTACCACGTAATAGTGAAACAGCGTTAAGCGGCGTCTTACTGTACAGTTGTAAGTGATCTTCTTAATTATATCGAATGTTCCAGAATCAACCGAAACGAGAGTAATTGTCAGATCCGGGTGGTTTAATGTGGACAAAAGTTTGGCCTGTACTTCCCTCAGTTACAGTTTTATAGGGTTTAGCCACATGGAGCGCCGTCTTTGCAAATTTGCGAACATGCCGGCAGGCCTAATAAGCCTAAGGCCAACGAAACCCAGTTTTCTACTCACGACAGATTTTGCGGCTTTGTATCTTGTAGTGTAGCTCGTTGTGACATCACGATAATACCTGTTGCAGAGTTGGATCCAAAGGATTTGCTGGCCATAAACTTGCAAGCAATTCTCGGCTGTAAACACAAACCCGAAAGACCCTCAACTGAAATTGAGATTCGCTGATCGAAATGGGAAGATGTTGATCACGCTTGGCGCAGATCGCAACCGAAACCGGCAAGTCAACTTAGTGGCATGTTCGTCACAATGACCATGACCAGATCGATCTTCAAACGAAGTTCTGTCATCCAAAAACCGATGACGTTTGTTCTGATGTGCAGGGTATTCGCATAAATAGTGTTGCACCGATTCCGTATCCTCTACATCAAGGCAGCTTCTGCGAGCTTGTCAGCGAAATTGCGCATAGTGCAGTGTCCCGTTAGAATGTGAATGTGCCTGTCAGAATGTGAACCATAATCTGGTCGAACTCAAGTAGTTCCCAGGTTTTCTTTCTGTTCACTGCAGGTATGTTGGACCACCAACGGGGTTTGTTGAATTCCATGCTGCTTTATTCCAATTTGATCCCCACCTTTCTAATTAACAACGAACTTTATTTTACGCTGAGTTAATCGCCGTGCTTTTTTATGAAGGAGGCATGGACCCTATTAAGAACTGATGCAGCGGCCTTGAGAGTGTTCGAGAGAAAAGTCCTACGTAAGATCTTCGGTCCAGTGCAAGTTGGCGATGATTTCCGTAGCCGATCCAACAGTGAGCTGTATGAGCTCCTCAACGACATAGGCTTTGTGCAGCGTATTAATATCCAGCGGCTGCGCTGGCTCGGCCATGTCGTTCGAATGGAGGAGGATGCTCCGGCGAGACGGGTATTTGATGCGGGAATCTGCGGAAATCGGCGAAGAGGACGACCTTATACCCTTGGAAGGACCAAATCGAGGAAGCCCTGTCATCGATTGGTGTGACGAAGAAGCAGCGGCGCCTGGAAGGATGTGTTGCGGCAGGCCGAAATCCGTTAAACGGGTTGTTATGGCCAATTAAGTAAGTAAGTAATCGCCATAAATTAGGATTCGGTTATGATCCTGTATAAGGATCCTTAAGAAGAATAGAATATGTCCTTTTCGCATATGCATCTTCTCAGACAGTCAAGCGACAATCATAGCCCCTTACAAGTGCATTCTTCAAGTGTAAACTGGTTGTCGTATGCCGTAACTCCTTTAATCTCAAAGTCATAGCAGTTTGGTGTATTCCATCATGATCCTTTTTCCTTCTTGTAGAGGCACATAGAGCTGAAACAACTTGTAACGTATAGAAGAAAATGAGGCTCAATTGTTGAGGCCCTATTCGACTCGCAGAAGTAAGAATTGGTCAATTCACACAAGCCGTTGTATCGCTGTATTCATTGTATTGTTGGACGACTATACAACAATGTATGCTTGTTGTTGAGAATTTTCATGTAAAAATCCGATACACTTATACACATTTTTTTCATATGTTTTTAAAAGTTGTATTGGTTTCGTGCTATCAAATTGTGTGAATGTCAAAAAATATGAAGAAGAATACGACGTACACAATACAGCATAGCATTGAGCGTTCACAATCAATCAAGCGTATTCAATACAACATACACGATACAAACTCGTTGTGAATTGGCCACATATGTATTGTGATTATGGTAGTATAGAGCAACTTCGGGCGCATTGCTTCGAAGCGGTATGTAACATCTTCACCAGGAACCTTATATCTCTTCATTATCAATTCTATTCTCCAAAAATTTATCGCATAAATCTATTCGACAAAGTAGCACATGCATACAGTCAAAAAAAGTACGCATTTGGTACTATTAGGCTTTCTTTTCTTATGTGTTAAATACCCATCACTCTTATATTCAAAATGAGAGTGTGTGTGTGTCATTGTACGTGTATTGATATTACAGCAAATGTTTGGTTAAAGTTCTATGAAGTAACACACACAGTAATATTAAGCAATTGTTTTCAACAACAATACTTAAAACACACAAAGAACGAGTGTTATGGATAGAAGAGAGAGAGAAGAGTAAAGTATTATCATATTAAAGTGTTACCATTGTTGTTTTCATAATAGTGTTAAGTATGTAATGGAGGTAGTGGTAGTGGTAGTAGTAGTGCTAGTGGTGATGATGATGATGAGGATAATAATAACGACAGTAAACATTAACGAAAATGAAATGAAATTTCAAGAAAGATTTCTTAATACTTTTCAAGTGTTTATTTATGAATAAATAAATGAGAGCATAAAATACTTGTAAATTAAACACACATACACACACACAGAGAGAGATACTCTCTTCAATATGTATGTATGTAAGAGAGTATAAGTGCTAAATAGATAGGGGTTAAGTGTTGAGAGTGTTTAAGTGTTAAAATGTTGAGTGTTGGTGGGTGTATTATTTTATTGATTTCCCATATATTTTACAGTTTTAGATCTGTATATAGAGCTCTGAATATTGAATACAAGGAAATCTCTTAGCTCTTTCTGTGTGTGTGTGCTCTATTTTTTTTTTATTTCAAATTTTCCAACGATATGTGTGACAAGATTGAAGTGAGTGATAATAAATTGTAACACTTGCAAAAGTGATGGATTGTTTATTGTCAAATAGAGGAAAATAAAGTTTCATTTTCTTTCTCTCTCTCGTCTCTCTCAATTACAAAACACTTTTTTGCCAACACACATACAAGCAATTTCAGTGCTCTATTATAGAACATACTTACATATGTATACCAAGTATATACACACACAACCTCTTACAAATACGGGGGAAAGTAATTTTTTTTTATAGCAATATCAGGGAAAATTGAAAATAATCAAAGAAAAAGAACACAAAAAATTACAGGATGACAGAGATGGATACACTCATATAGAAAAATTAAAGTGTATTAAAAAAAATAAATACAAATAAAAGGGTTATCCATTGTTTGACTACAAAAGTAATGTTTTATTGTCGCTGTAGTATTAGCTTATTAGACGTAAAGCCACGGTTTAAACCACAGGTTATTATCTTCGAAAAAACGTAATATGTATGAAAAAATATTTCTTCTGCGACTTTGGCTCAACAGATTTCTGGCAAAAATTCTGAGAGAAAATAAACTTGCCATGAAAAGGTTCTCAAAAGAAAAAATTTTTGTTCGGAGTCCATTTTAACTGTAGGTCCCCCCGTCGCTCCTGTATTAATTTAACAGACACAACATAAGTCGTGCGAGAAGCTAGGTCGTAATCCTGACTGAAGGGTTATTATGACCAATTATGTATGTACGTATGCTTGTCATTAGGTTCGAAAGACATTGTCAGTTAAAAGGCCATCTCTGGATCCTTTTGAGATACACATAGCCAAAAAAGTATACATACGGATAACAAAATTAAGAAATTTTTTTTAATTAATCCGTTTTCGTTGAAAATCTTTGTAATTGTCTGACATCTTTCTTCGATTTTAAGACGGTCTTTTGCTTTGGTTCAGAAATTTGTGAAATATCTTTGTGGGCCTGTGCAGGGCCACAATTCAGTTCAATTTCAGAAATTTTTTAACCAATGAAAACGACCGTCTTAACATCAAGGAAACTATAAAGGTTTTCAATGAAAACGGATTAGTTAAAAAAATTCGGCAATTTTTTAACCGTACGTATAATTTAGTAACTGTGTGTAGCTTCCCGCCAACTACTTGATAAATATTGTTTTTCAAATGCTTTAACGCGCAATAGCAATTTATCGGAGCAGACAAATTTTGTGGAAATTGCTCCACAAAAAAGTCTGACAGCGAAAATAAAATGACCTCCATACCCAATTGATCTAAATCTGTCACCAAAATTAGAAATTATTGCTTTTCTAGAAACTTCTCGTGCAATAAATTCAAAATCTATGGTGTTATACGGCTCGAAGCAATGCCATATTGATACCACCCCTTCTGCCTAGTAATATACAATTAGGGAATAAAAAGTCTGTTATGATAACGCCATAGCGCTCAAAATTGATTGGCAACGTTACTTCTCCACTCAACAAGCATACCTACAGCATTGTTAATGTTGTTAATGTGGATGGAGTTGCAAATTCATACGCAGTTCAATCGCTAAGAACGGCGTAGAATCAACAAATTCCGATGAACCAATGCACTTTCTCTAACAAATCAATTTCTTGCACTGAAGGTCGATTATGACAACCCCAATCACTTCGGCACGTTTATATCATCGGCTTTGTTGCCAATTTCTCCTATTTTCATGCCATTCTTCGCTTGTTAGGCGAGTCATACGCGGAAAACCTCTCTCCAAATAAATGATAATTCAAATGAAAGATAGGCTGCCTTCCAAAATGTTAGTTGCTTTGTGTTTGAACAATGTATCGTGTTTCATAATGCCGCTGTACAAAATATATATACAATGTATTGTATTTGAAAACGTCGTCAAATCGGATTTATAGTTGATGTATTGTTTGGTTACTTTGCATATCTACATAGTTTATATACAGTAGTAAAACTGCATACAAACTTTGTATTGATACATTTTGGAAGGCAGCCATATTTGATGCGCTTTTTCAGACCAATAGTCTTGAAACCACTGAAAGGATAACCCGAAAATAAGCTGTACAAAGATATTAAAATTAAGAAATCGGGGGAAAAAACTAGAAAAATAGGAAAATTATAGGTGACAGAAGGTAATTTGTCGATATTTCTGTTCTACGGATTTCCTATATGCTCGTAAGGCGTTCAAATGTCAAATTTCTCGAATTATAGACTCGCGTTAAATAGCCTGATTGGTAGACACTTCAAACAAATAGTTTCACATTGGCTTATAAAAGAACAAACCTCCACCGATTGCTCATGACAATAAACCTGAATTTTTCTGTCGATTCATATCTCTGAATGCGGCAGTGGTCCATCACTTCAGATCTGCGAAAAAAAAAAGTCTACTAAATTGCGAAAACCGTGCTCCATCAAGCCAGAAAAATTTGATGGATTTAAATGAGCTTTTTGGCTGGCTTAGTGACCCAGACAGACAGTCCTTATCAAAAACAGCAGGTTAACGAAACCATTAGAAAAATGTGTCTCGTATAAAATCCAATTGGACATTTTCTTGCCATATGGTTCCATTCATCAATAATCTTATAACGAGTCTCTCATTAAGCGCTTTTGATCTTTACATTTATATTTCGTAAAGCCCGGGTTCGTATCCCAGGTCAGGCATCAAAAATGAAATATGAAAAAAAAAATATTTCTTCGGCGACTTCCTCTCAGCAGATTTCTGGCAAAAACTCTGAGAGTAAAATAAACTGCCATGAAAAAGTTTCTCAAAATTCTGTCGTTCGGAGTCAACGTTAAACTGTAGGTCCCGCCACTCACGTATAAAATTAACGCACACAACATGAGTGGTGTGAGAAGCTAGGCCGTAATCCTGACTGAAGGGTTGTAATGGCCAATTATGTATGTATGTAAAGCATATGACATTCGTTTAAAGGTCTATTCATGTCAAATGTCTATCACAGCTTCTCTCAGCAGATCGCATCCGAAACTTCCAAATGTGACTTAGGAAAAACAAACACCACCACCACCCCCAAAGGAATAAATCTAATGTGGATAATCGCGCAATTTCAGTGACCAGTTAAAATCACCTCCAAGTGGGATAACTAAACCGGTCTCAAATCGATCATACAGAATGTCCAATATAGCATGAACTATGAGGCACTTAGCTCAGCCCTTTTGTAACCACAAATTGCTGGTGTCCACAGATCAACAAATTCAGTCCAAAACAAGATGGCAATCTTCGACCTACAGAACTAGGCCGTTAACAGTAAAAAAAAATGAAAAGATGACGTGGCCGTCAGCCTAAAATCCATGTTAAAAGTGGCTTTTTCGGGATATATTGGATATATTGTATCGTACCAAGATCAATAATTTTGTTTGTTTACGTACCCATACGTACATATAATTGGTCATTTTCAACCCTTCAACCACTAATGTTGTGTGTATTAATTTTATACAGAAATGCCGGGACGGGAGTTGAAAGCCGATTTCGAACGACAGATTTTTGAAAAACTTTTTCATGGCAATTCAATTTATTTTCAGAGTTTTTGCCAGAAATCTGCTGAGAGGAAGTCGCTGAAGAAATATTTTTTAATATTTCGT
This sequence comes from Sarcophaga subvicina, assembly GCA_936449025.2. NCBI lineage: Eukaryota > Metazoa > Arthropoda > Insecta > Diptera > Sarcophagidae > Sarcophaga > Sarcophaga subvicina. The sequence goes on from OW388084.2 coordinate 32,810,904, forward strand.
TTTGTTGGACTCCTTTGACCTGGGAGTTGAATCATGGCCTCAAGTCTAATAAGCAAACACATTACCTACTAGACTACGGAGAATTCAGAAAGCGAAATCTCTCACTAAAATAGACATGATTAGAACATCTCTTGCGATTGTGAAATCCATATCCAAATTCCAAAACGCATATAAAATGTAGGCAAGTAGAGTAGAGAGAAACTCGACGGGTTTTCATTATTGATTCCCCATGATTTCAAACCATCGCAATCAAAATAAATATTTTACAAGCAATGATAGTCTGTCTGTCGGTCTGCCTGTCCATCTGCTGTAAACTGCTTGGCCTTGTTTTCGTTTTAAATATTCATTTCGTAAATTGCATTGAAATAGTCCTGTTGTTCCGTCTTTTTTCTCGCATCCCTTTTGCCATCTATTTTCACTCTCCCTCTGTGTGTTGACAAGTTCTACGAAATTTTAATGCCAAATATTTGTCCAGAGCATGAAAATTTTATTGTGACACTCGCTGGCTGCAGCACATTTCTCCCTCCTCTCATCGATGGATGGGAGGCATCATCTGCAATGCATTGATTTGATGATGACGATGATGATGATGTTCTATGCCATGCCATACCATGCCATGCCATGCCATGTTGTTCGGCATTGATGGCAGAGTTAAACTCTTGTAAAGAATGGAGTGACAAGCAGAGAGGGGGGGGGGGTGGCACAATAATACAAATAACAACTGTTGTAAGACAAAATGTAAAGAAGCGATTTAGTGGCATTAAAATCTGTTGCATGCAACAAAATTCGTGATAAATTTGTTGGAAATTTTTTTTGAAAAAGTATTTGAAAGATGAAGAAATTTTAGAGTGTTGAGTGACAAATAACACATAAAAAGTCGCACATAAATTTTTAGTTTTTCAAAGTGATTTTTGTTTGGACTTTTAATGATGGCGACACTTCGATATGGACTGTCAGATAAGAGTGAAATGATTTTCAGTTGAATTTATCGGATCATCATAGGAACGCTATGGAATTTCTCCATACAACTGTGCATTCTAATGTATTCTAAGGCCTGGGTCCCTATTAGGTAACATTTCGAGTTACTTTTTCTATCTACAGAAGGGTGGATATACACCAACACATCCTTTTGTTGTGTGCATATGTAACGGGTGATTTTTTAAGTTATTATCTTTTTGGCAACACTGGTTTAAACAGCTCACGCACGTTTCGTGTTTTGTTTCACCCGTCAAACCATCTTCAGTTTGGTCTATAATTTAACCATGAATCGTCTTACAAACGAACAACGCTCTTGCAAATCATTGAATTTTTATTATCAAAATGCGTGGCTCTGTTAAGAAAGTTCATTGCGCGCTTCTTCCACTTTATGGTCAGCTTAATCGACCCACTGAAGCGGCTATTCGGGCTATTGTGACTAAATTTCGCAACAAATTTACATTGTTGGACATTAAACCACCAACACGCTTACTAGAGTGCGAACTGAAGAAAATATCGCAGCTGTATCGGCCAGTGTTAATGATCATCACCATCAATTATCGATTCGTCGCCGTTCGCAGCAATTGGGCCTCTGTTACTCAACAACGTGGAAAATTTTGCGGAAGGATTTAGGTGTGAAGTCTTTCAAAATAGAGCTGGTGCAAGAATTGAAGCCGAACGACCTACCGCAACGCAGAATTTTTGGTGAATGGGCTCTTGGAAAGTTGGCCGAAGATCCAATTCCTTATCGAAAAATTGTGTTCAGCGACGAAGCTCATTTTTGGCTCAATGGATACGTAAATAAGCAGAATTGTCGATTTTGGAGTGAAGATCAGCCAGAAGCATTGCAAAAGCTACCAATGCAGCCAGAAAAAGTTTTGTGCGGTTTATGGGCTGGTGGCATCATTGGACCGTACTTCTTCAAAGATGCTGCGAATCGTAACATAACTGTGAATGGTGAGCCCTACCGTGAGATGATAGCCAACTTTTTTTTGCACAAAATGCAAGAGCTTGACTTGCCTCACATGTGGTTTCAACAAGACGGTGCCACACGCCACACAGCACGCGTAACAATGGACTTATTGAGAGGCGAGTTCGGTGAACATTTTATTTCACGTTCGGGACCGATCAATTGGCCGCCTAGATCGTGCGATTTAACGCCTTTAGACTATTTTTTGTGGGGCTATGTTAAAGCTCATGTCCATACAGACAAGTTCGCTTCAATTGACGCATTGGAAGACAACATTGAAGCATTTATTCGTGAGATACCGGCCGAAATTTTGGAAAGAGTATGCCAAAATAGGACTAAGCGGATGGACCATTTGAGGCGCAGTCGCGGTCAACATTTGCATGAAATAATCTTCAAACATTAAATTATATGGACCGTACTATCGATTCAAATAGAGATTTCATGAATTTTTCTGAATTTTATGTTTTTTTTTGAGAAATATTTCCTATAGCTCTTAAAAAATCACCCATTATGTGAAGATAAATTCAAATTTGAAAATCCATAGACACAATTAATAAATCTTAGCAGCGCCACATTTGGCGTTAACATTACAAACAATTTTTCTTAACACAACAGAATTTGCCCTTAACAGAGCACTGTTAGCTGTTTAACAGTTTCCATCTGAACGAGCTCATTTGTTTAGCAGCTAATATCAGGATATATACAGGGTCTATGAGTACCATACTATAATCAAAGGAAGGTTCCAAGCCCTCTTAATATAATCAGCAATACAGTCACATATGTATAAAGTGATACCGTTTTGAGGAAATTGGCGTTGAAAATAAGATCTAGATCAGTGGCCATTTTGGAACAAATGGTAGTCCCCAGAGGGTTCCCTTTCGAGATGTGGTAGTCTACAATAATTGCAAAATAGAAGACTAATCTACTTATCGCCACTGTTAAACAGTTAACAGTGCGCTGTTAATAGCAAATTTATCCGTTTTTTTTTTTTTTTTTTTTTTTGGTAAAACCAGCTCTCAGGGGATGGCCCCTACTCATGCAGTGCATTGTGCAGGTTTAGGAAAATAGATTATAGTAAGGTGGAAAGAGGGAGTAGTGTTTGTGGACATTTGATTAAACCTCAGGATGCGAAAAGCAAGGAACGAGTTTCTGCTAGGTGACTATATAATGACCAGATATACCTTCACCATTAGACAGTCCACAGCAATCGTCCCCAAGAAGCCCGCATCTTAAGGTTATTTGAGTTCAAATGTTAAATGCAAAAAGTGGCGCTGCTAAAAGTGTGGGTTTATGTCCTTGTTTTTTAGATTCGAATATATTTTCAATTTTATTAAAAGACAATCACAATCAGCAAACATCAGGCATCATGCATCAGGCATAAATAAAATTCAATTTGCATTTTACATGAGAAAATTGCATTTAAAAAGGGAGAAGGAGGACGACGTCGCTGTGATTTCTTAAAAGCTTCAGCACTTATTCGAGATTTCTCCACACAACATCATAAACTTGTTTGTTGTTTCGTTTCTCCCTCTACATACATAATCCCTGCTCTCTTCACCACAAACGAAATAAATATTAAAAGTTTCTTTGGCATACAGTCAGTTTTTAAAGCGAATTTCAAGAATTTTTGTTGTTTTAAATTTAAATAATGACGTTGGCGGCAAAAGTGCCAAACCAATTCCATTACCAACCAATCCAGACCCAGTTTTCTAAGGAAAATGGAAAGAAAATTTTTTGAAAAGTTTCTCTGCGCGGCAGGAAGAGCCAAAGATGAGTTCAAAAATTTTGGCAAAATGCAATATGAACTGATGATGGTAACTGCTTGCAACAACAGCAACAGCAGCAGCAGCAACAGCAGCTGAAGCAATAGCATTACAAGGCATCATAGCATGGCGGCAATGGCAATAGAAATTCAAATTGTAACACAATGTAATCGGCTTAGAGCGAGAGAGAGCGAGGGAGAGAGAGAGAGAGAAAAGGCGTCAAACTTAAGAGATAAAAAAAAAGAGAACCAAACCAACAAACAAATCTTTTGAAAAAAGAAAGAAAGAAAGAGAAAGAGAGAGAAAAACAATTTAAAAATATACAAGAAATCTTTGATTTTTAACACATGCCACGAATTACACTAGGATTTAAATTTAATTCAAAAACTTCTTCAATAGCGCTGCTCCTAAACGAAAAGACAAAATTACGCCCGTCAACACAGGAATTTGTCAGTTGGCTGCTCTCAAAATTCCTAGAAGCTGCGTCATTTGATTTGTGTTCAACAGCCATTGATAGCAGACTAGAGCGCTATTTATTAGGGGACTTAAAAATTTAATTCATTGGCCATGCACTGTTGCCTTTATCGTCGTATTCTACGGATTTACTTAAGAGTGACTATTGCTTCTTGTTTTCAATCCAATTTTAAGAGTCGGAGGGGACAGAACAAACGTTGACATTGAGGACTCATATCGAGAGCATTACGAATAGTAAACAGCATGCCAGAGTGATATTCTGAAGGCCTGCAGCAAAATTTTGGGGATGAGGACCATGTCCCTATAGATCTATTGCTGGACCTGGCATCCCATACTTTGAAAACAGTTCATGTGGAGTTGGGCGGAGGCTTGCGGCACAATTTTTGGGGATGAGGACCGTGTCCCTATAGAACTATTATTTGATCAGGCAGCCCATACTTTGAGGCAAAATTTTGGGGATGAGGACCGTGTCCCTATAGAATTATTGCTGTATCAGGCAGACAATACTTTGAAAACAGCTCATGTGGAGTAGGGCGGGGTCTTGCGGCAAAATTTTGGCGATGAGGATCACGTCCCTAATGAACTATTGCTGGATCAGGCAGCCCATACTTTGAAAACAGCTCATGTGGAGTTGGGCGCAGACTTGCAACAAAATTTTGGGGATGAGGACCATGTCCCTATAGAATTATTGCTGGATCAGGCAGATCATGCTTTGAAAACAGCTCATGTGGAATTGAACGGCGAATGGCATGCGTTGGTATAACAATTTAAACCCGCTGTTGCATGTGGTAATAAAGACCAAAGCCATGGGAACTGTAGTGAAAATAATGGAAGACACGGCTAATACGTGATTTATCAGCGGACATCGTCGTGGGCATTTGACAGCGCCCTCTTGAACAGTCCGCTAGGCAGAACCAGCAAACTCTGTAATTTCGGAAAATGCTTGGCAACGAAAAAGGAAATGAGGGCAAAACAAATTATACGTTATCGACAAGTAGAGATGCGCAGCGTATTGATTCTCAGAATACGGCCGATAACTATACTTTTGATACTTTCAAGGAATTCATCTATCTTGGCTCCGCTGTTACCACCAGAAATGATGTCAGTCTGGAGATCAAGCGCACGATCACTCTTGCCAAAAGGTGCTACTATGGTCTCAATAGGCAATTGAGTAGCAGAGACCTCTCTCGCGCGACAAAATTAACACTTTACAAGACACTCATGCTCCCCGTGCTTCTTTATGGCGCAGAGGCATGGACCCTATTAAGTACAGATGCAGCGGCCTTGAGAGTGTTCGAGAGAAAAGTACTGCGCAAGATCTTCGGTCCAATAGGAGTTGGCGATGATTTCCGTATCCCATCCAACAGTGAGCTGTATGAGCTCCTCAACGACATAGACGTTGTACAGCGTATTAATATCCAGCGGCTGCGCTGGATAGGCCATGTCGTTCGAATGGAGGAGGATGCTCCGGCGAGACGGGTATTTGATGCGGGAATCTGCGAAAGTCGGCGAAGACCACGACCTTGCATCCGTTGGAAGGACCAAATCGAGGAAGCCCTGTCATCGATTGGTGTGGCCAACTGGCGTAGGCGCGAAGCAAAGGCTGTGTTGCGGCAGGCCGAAATCCGATAAACGGGTTGTTATGGCCAATTAAGTAAGTAAGTAAGTAAGCTTGGCAACGATATAAAGTCTTCAAAATGAAGCAATTTGGAGGCACATTTACTTTTATGAATCGAATCGGTTTGTAGAATACTTGTGGGTCAAAGACAGATAACGAGGCAGGAGAGGGGGTATTCGGTTAAAGAATGAAATACATACAGTGGTGGCCTTATAATTCGAAACGACTTAGCAACACGTATGTTTGTTAATTTGTTTTACAGTTTACACTGTGTACCTGTAATCAAAAGCTTTGTTTGGAGGACGTCTTACATACGTTTTCCCCATCAGATTGGGATAAATTAAAAATAGATTCGTCACTCCAGAGAACTCTGTTCCAGAAACATCGTTTCTAATTATGAGGCCACCACTGTATGTATTCGGAACCCGTAGCAGAACTGCTAAGTGTTGTAGAAATCGAAGTTTACTCTATCGAAAGATGAGCCCAACTTAAATACGACATGAAGTATGTATAGGGAACGTGACATAGCAAGACTGACTATCTGCCAGTTAGGGTGTCCTCCAAATCCTTAGGTCCTAAGACGTTAAGTCGAGGTTAGTATAGGATTGCGGCACCCTTTGCTGAATACCAGTCGAATTCCACGTCGCTAGGGGGTGTTCGAAATATGTATTCGAAACCCGTAGCAGAATTGATGAGTGTTGTCGAACTCAAAGTTTACTCTATCGAAAGATGAGCCCAATTTAATTACGACATGAAGTATGTATAGGGAACGTGACATAGCAAGACTGACTATCTGCCAGTTAGGGTGTCCTTCAAACCCTTAGCTCCTAAGAGTTTAAGTCGAGGTTAGTATAGGATTGTGTGGATACGGCACCTTCTGCTGAATCCCAGTTTTTTCGAAATTCACGAGAATGATCGTACAGGAGAAGAACTACCACTTCGCTAATGGGTTTAGAAACTTGGAATATTAAATTCGACGCAAAGGAATACGAATCACTACATGTCCAATATGGAGATTGTGAAATGAGGACAACGAATCAACAGAAAACTGGTACGCCGTTGGCGTTGATACGAGTAGAAACACCTACTGAGACTTTAGTGCTTCCTAAAGTTCGTCGGATCTGGATCTGCTGGCGGCGGAGCGGATGGAGATTTATAAGGCGAAATCGGCTGGAAATCACATAACCGATCACTTCGGAGAAAGCACCATTTCAAAATGGCAACAACGATGGAACGAGGAAGATAGAGGAAGATGGACAGCGAGACTTATTCCGGGCATAAGGCCATGGATTGGTCGGAAATTTGGAGATATAAACTACCACGTTAAACAGATGCTATCGGGTCACGGATATTTTAGAAAATATCTGCACAGAATGGGCAAGCCCGCCTCCTCTTACTGTCTTTACGAGGAAGGGGAGGTAATTGATGACGCAGAGCATACTGTTTTCGAGTGTGCACACTGGCAGAGCTATCGCTCTGTACTGACGTCAATAGTTGGAACGATCACAGCCGCTAAAATTGTCGGGGTCATGATTGCGATTAGTGGAAATTGGACCCCGGTGGTAAATTACGTAGAGCGCATTCTGAGACGGAAAAAGACAGATCTTGAGGCGGCAGAACAATTAGGCATGTCGGCATAGGTGATACTGTCACACGTGCCAAGTGAAACCGAAACGATGATTTAGACGAAAGGAATAGTGGAGACGCTTAGATGTCTCCTCAACTTTTGATACGCAATCCGGACGCGGATATAGACATGGAGAGGCCAAAACGCTAAGAGGACTCCACTCTGAAGTAATACCACCGTAGTTCCAGAGTGGGCACAAAGAAGTCCACAGGAGACGAGGGTATGACTACATACAAAAATTCGAGAGACCTTGGACGAACTGCTTAGAGTTCAAAGTTGTAATTTTTACTGCAAAAAACCCGTGTTTCAGAACGTTTCTAAAAGTTTCTAGAACGGCTGGGTACAGAGGAATAGAGGAACTACACACATTAGAGGACATATTGTCTCCGTAATCGGAGGTAAATTTGGAAATCTCCAGTAGAAGAAGCAATTGTGCACTTATAACAAACAGCAAAGCACAGAAGGGTATGCTAGTTTCACCTTGCCTGTCGTATTTATATGTAAATAAATGCGTTGATTTTCCGTAGACTTTAATTCTCTATTCCATTTAACCTATTACTCGCTCTCTCTTTCTCTCTTTCCCTCTTTCTCTCTACCTCTCTCTATCTGCCTTATCCTGCTCTTAAAGCGATTATTATATTTACGTTCACGCTTAAAAGTTATTAAAAACGAATTTGGAACCTTAAGCGGGAAGGAAAGAAGAAAAGTGAACAGCAGCGAGTAAACGAAAGGGAATACAGCGTGGAAATTAATGCGTTTTAAGATAAAAAGCTTAGAAAATAGAAAAATTGTTGTTGTTGTTGTTGTTGTTGCCGTTACTGTTGTTATTTTGTTACAATATTTTCTTTACGGTTGTTGTCGTCGTTATTTTTCGTATTCTTTTCATTAACGACTTAAAACCACAAGCGAAATCCGAGTGCTTATAAGAGCTAAAAGACAGTGGGTCCAAAGAGAGAAAATATTTAAAATAAAATCACAACAAAATTGTTCCATGTACTAAACACATGATGATGTGTGTGAAAATAAATTTGAACTTAACTACCACAGACATAAACCATATACACTCAGCGCCATAGTGATTTCTTTGGTATAAAAAAGTTCCTTTATCATGAATTGTTGTTTTTGTTGTAATATTTTATAGGTAATAGATAAACGTTTTTATTTTTGGAAATTTATTCGACTATTCTCATTTACTTTTCTCGCTATCCTAAGAAAATGAATTATTTCAGTAGTGTTTACTCAATTTTGGCACTCAGTGTATTTTAACAGAGTCTAACAGAAGGTACAAAAGTTTAACAGAATGTACAAAAATGTAAAATATCCCATTTCTTAGAAAGTGTACCCCAAAAAATTCATGGTGATTCACAGCTGCTCTGGTGATTCGGCAATTCTTTTGAAAATTGAAAACTTCCGACAAAAAAACAAATGAATGTTTTAAGAATGTCTGCTGAGGATGATCGACAATAGAACCCAATTAGTGGTTTAGGTTTAGGTCGGAGTTAGCTCTGATATCACAAAGCTCACTCGAGCACGCATAGCGGCCCGTTGTGATGCCACGGGTGCACGCAGTCCCTGTACTGACCAAGTTCCACCAAAATCAGGGAAGAGGAAGAAGTAGGTCATCGCAAGGGCTGCACCCAATCTCTGGAATATCCCAAATAATTTTGGAACTTGAGATATCGGGCTTTATATATTCACTATGTAGTACAGTGTCTGGGTAGGATGATCGATATTGTAGAAAAATGGCCACAGAGGGCTATATAGCCGTGGTATCAAGTATTCCAAAATAGTTTTCGTTGCAGTCGGGCGTTACTTGGGAAAGGAGACATAGCCGACAAAGCTAACTGTTTTCTTCAAATGAGAAGCAACAAGTTTCGTATATAAATCGGTTAAAATTGTTGCATTGCATGCTTTTTGTTCATGGCTTGCTTTTTTGTCGATGACTCGCATTTTTTGGTCCATGAATTGCATTTTTTTTTTGCTTATGACTTAAATTTTTTTGGTCGATAACATGCACTTTTTGGCCGATGACTTGCATTTTTTTGGTAGATAACTTGAATTTTTTGGTCGATTACTTGCATTTTTTGGACGATAACTTGCATTTTTTTGGTCGATAACCTGCACTTTTTTGGCCGATGACTTGAATTTTTTGTGTCGATAACATGCACTTTTTTTGGTGGATGACTTGCATGTTTTTGGACGGTGACTTGCATTTTTGGTCGATTATTTGCATTTTTGGTCGATTACTTGAATTTTTTAGTTGATTACTTGCATTTTTTTTGTCGATTACTTGCATTGTTTTAGTCGATTACTTCCACATTTTTTTTTTTTTTTTGGTGGATGACTTGCATTTTTTGCTGTGCCACAAAAATTAAGCTACGACTCGGAGTTTCTCTACAACTGTGAGAAGGTTCTTAGGGGAAGATCAGCTTGGGAGGACATCGCAATAGGTCCCCATATTAGCAAAAGAACACTGAAAAAATCGAGTACCGTTGTGCAAAAACACATCTGAAGAAGAATACTCGTAAAACAAAAGTACAAAACATGATTTTTTTCTGACAAATCCAAGACTAATCTGATTGGAAGTGGAAATGGAAAAACATCGTTCAGATGACTGAAACACAAAAAAAGAAGACTTCTAAGAAGCATATTGGATGTAAATATGTACTATAGTTTGGAGTTTGCATATCATGGCAATCAGGGGAATCAATATACCGGTTTAAAGATAACCTCGGGAAAAAACTTACCTACAACATATTAAAAAAAGTGATGGAACCTTTAGGCGACTACGACAAAATGCCCTTAAAATGGAAATACTTCGGGTCTCAACATTAAGCTGAGTGTTTCTTTTGTATGCAATTTGCAATTTGCGTTGACCCACTGTAAGTTTCTTGTCTTAAGCTCTCATTAGCGTTTTCAACCCCACAAAGTATTTAAGAATGTATACGTATGGAGTACTTGAGTATTAAAATGAAAAAATAATAGAAGAAGAAAAATAAACCATTAAACTTAAATTACTAAATACCGGGAAAAATAGCAGAAAAAAAAGAAAATGAACTCCATGTACGAAGAAACATAGAAACAGAGATAACGAGTAATAGCTGGGAATATGAGCTACAGAGCTGGGAATTTGTAGCAGAAAATTAGGAAGTGATGATGAAAGCAAGCAGCAAAAAAATATGTATAAAATGTAATACAAATACTGTTGAAAGAAACAAAAAAACAACAACAAAAAGAGAGAGAAAAGCAGAAATTAATGGCAAAAAAAATGTATTGAATTTCGATTAGAATAAAAAAATTTGCAAAAAAAAAAAAAAAAAAGAAATTGTAACGCAAATAGGAGTTACTTCTAATACATAACCTCAACCCCCTGGCTCGACAACACGCTAACACCCCACCCCCACTCTCTACCAAACTGTGTAAAAAAAAAGATAACAAAACAGCAATATTTTCACACCTTCGCACACAGCAGAAACACCAGCAATAGCAACAGCAGCAGCAGTAGTCAGTTTAAAGTATAAAAAGAAACCAATTTCCAGCACACAATGAAGGCAAAAGCAGAAGCAGAAGCGCAAAAAAAAAATAATACAAAACGCTTAGCAACCAAGTTACGACGTCACCACCACCAGCAAAATGGCAAAAATACCAAAAATGGCACAGAAAGATATTAAAACGAACGAACGAAAGATAACAATTCGCTCTTAATGATGTTGCACACACATTCATTCTATACATCCTACTTACCTACCAATGGATTTGGAAAATAAATTTAAAATTTTCCTTCGAAAGATAACACAACACAACACAACACAACAAAACAGAGATCATTAAGGGGGGATTAAAAGAAAAGTTTAAATGTGAGAGCAAAACAATACAACACGGTAGAGGAGTGAGTGGGGGTTGTCACAAAATCAATACGTATGAGTAATATTAGGAAATCAAATTAATATTCATCATACGACACCAAACAGAAAAATTATGGGAAAAATTTCAAAACACTCAGAAACAAAAATTTAAAAAAAAAGAGTCGATTATTGCACAGAAAATTAAAATAAAAAATTTCTTAGCACTCGAAGAGAGGTTCAAGAAATCAGTAAGTTTTGAATTTTGTACCTCTTAACCAAATGAGTGTCAGTGCTCCTTTCAATAGGCTTGGTCTTCAAAGCCCCGACGGGATTCTCCATCTATGTCAGCTACTGTCATATAACAAGGCGGCTTTGAAGGCTCAGCAATATTCCCATCAGAAGGATACCTAGTCACAGTAATCTCCTACGAAACTTCATAACAGATGAGCTGCCCAGAAATTCGCCATTTTCGAACTTACTTTCGATTTTTCCATATTGGGAAATAAAGTCTCTCTGTAGTATTTTCCAGGCTAGGGTATTCCAAATTACAAAACAGCGAAACTAGTCTGGAAACAGGTCCGGTTTGGGTATAAGTGGCTGCGTGCTAACACAGACGGCACTGACTGACACAGAAAAGTTTACAATTTTCTACCTCTTAACCAAATGGAAGTCCTTGCTCCTTTCGACCGGCAACTGTCTTACGACATCTGTCAAATTTTGAACAACAATTCTGTCAATAAATTTGCGTTGAACAGCAATTGTCAGAAGGCCATCTGGTTATTCCAGGTTGACAAAGAGAGCGAGCTTTACAGCAGAAATTTCAATGGTAAGAAAGCCCTTCACTGAATTTCGTTGTGGCAGTACAAAAACACGTACGAAAGCTGGACGTTCTGGACAACCAATTAACAATAGAATTCACCCTAAAATGACGGACCATCAAAGACTGAAACTACCAGATATTGTGGAAGACATAGGCGTCTGACAGGCGTCATTGCTTACATGAAATATGACGTAAGTTTCAGCACGTTTTCGTATATGGGAACGAAGTTTGGATCTACAACAATACCCATACCGCAGTTAAAACAATGGGTCTGGACGAACAGTTAAAAATAGAATTCAGCCTGTATTAACGGACCATCAAAGACTGAAACTACCAGAGATTATGGAAGACATAGGCGTCTCACATGCGTTATTGCTTTCACGAAATATGACATGAGTTTCAGCATCTTTTAGTATCGGGGAATGAAGCTTGGATCCACAAGAATACACCAAAGCCCACACCGCAGTCAAAACAATGGTTCTGGACGACCAGTTAACAATAGAATTCACCCTCTAATGACGGACGTCCGAAGACTGGAGCTAGCAACGATTGTGGAAGCCCTAGGCATCTAATATGCGTCGTTGATTTCACGAAATACAATATTTTCGTATCCAGGAATAAAGCTTGGATCTACAACAATACACACCAAAGCCCAAACCGCAATCAAAACAGTGTGTCTCTTGGACAGAACAATCACAAAGGAAGGCCAATGCCATCTATTGTATGAATTGTATGGCTGCCTTCCAAAATGTATCAATACAAAGTTTGTATGCAATTCTACTACTGTATACAAACTATGTAGATATGCAAGGTAACCAAACAATGCATCAACTATAAATCCGATGCCTGATTACTTTTTGACGACGTTTTGAAATAGAATGCATTGCATATATTTTGTACAGCGGCATTATGAAACACGATACTTTGTTCAAACACAAAGCAACTAACATTTTGGAAGGCAGCCTATGACAAGTATGGTAATTGGCGTCCACTCTGGCTACACAATGGAGGTCTCTTAACCGTCATCAATTGACGAAATTTACGATACCACCATCGACGGACAGTTGTTGAAAATCCTACAGATTCTGAAAGCAATTGGAAGTCATGTTTGCTTACAATTGACCACAAACACAACCGAATGACAACCTGGAAGGTCCAAAGCAGTAGAAAAGGCAGTTGCTGATAAAAGTGGTTAGATCGTTGGCTCTATGGGCTGAGGCTATGAATAAGAAGACCTATATATAAAACAGGAATAGAAGCAGCCTCCAAGAAATCCGCCCTTAAGAGTAATTTTTGCCTTCCACACGGTGTCTACGAATGCAGCATGGGGGTGATTGCGGGGATGATACAGGTGCAACTAGTAATGGATGTAGAGAAAGGAAACATATTACAAGAAGAAAAATGGGTCTAGCGTACCCTGTGATCAATTGGTTGACGATGCTAGGGACAGATGGCAGCAGGACTGGCCCACTTCCACGAGGGAAATATCAGACACATACTGAGCATAATGTGGAAGAGGTTGAGTGACCCAAAAGGAAACTCGGGCAGGTATGTTCATGAGATGGTTGAAGCCTATCCAGAATGCCAGAATGAAAAAGAAACTACGGAAGACAAAAACCAGCGAAATTACCTAGTAAGGACAATCGGATTTCTGGATATGTGGTGGATGAGTTTGGGTTTAGAACGTAAGCTCTCAGCTAGCTGAGAATAAATCTTACTAGAATGGTGCATTTTGTGTAAAACGGTCTTTAGATCGTAAATTGTTTGTTATTCAGCATAAATTATTTACTTGTACGAATACTTCTATAAATATTTACCTGTTTAAGTTATTAGAATCTGGGAAAATAATCTCCCAGAAATGTTTCCTTTTAATATTTTTCATATGTTTATGGAAAGTTGAAATACGTACCTGCAATGAGAAGAGAAATATAAATAAATTTAATATTCAGTTATTAAGTATTTTAAGTTTTAAAAATTATAATCATACGAAATTAGGAAGCTCTTCCGCATCTATTTAACTTTAACCCATTAACCGCCAAAATAAATCCAGAAGCGATAATTAACAAAAAAGTTTATTTTTGAATTCATTGTATACAAAATTAATATAAAAGTATGAAAAAATTTAAACAAATAATAAAGGGGTGGAGAAGGGAGGGTGTGCTCAACTGAGTACAGCGGCGGGTTATAGGTGAAAAATTTCAAAACATTGTTTTTCAATGCATGTTTTTAAACATTTCTTGCATTGCCAGCGAACTCTTGCCTGACATAAAGCACATCTTAATTGCTTTTCCAACTTTTTGGGGTAGTGGCCTATACCATCTTGGGGTAACCCTAGGACCAATGATGATGAAAGTCGAGCTTTAGTTTGGGCGTTTTGACGTAAATAGTACCTTGCAATTGAACGTCGGAATAGAAGTTGATCCATGCTATCGCTATGACGCATTACATATAACCGCCAAGCGTTTGCAATGGCCTTAGCTATTATATAGGTAGACAATGCCCACCACAATTTCTTACCACGAATGGCAATTCTGTAGAGTGCAATAGACTGGTCCAGCTCATCTACTCCTCCCATATGTTTGTTATATGACTGAAACACTTCTGGTATATTGACATCAGTTTTTTGTCGTTGTGTAGAAGACCAACGTTTTACTGCTCCTAATGGTTCTATTGTGTCATAGTTGGTTGCCATTGTACAGACGCTATTGTCTTTCCATTTCACCAAAAGAATTTCATTTTGCTTGTCAAACCTATAATCATATGAGGCCCGCTCTTCTTTTTTCATTTCTTTCGAACTTTGTAATGGACACTTTTTTGTTCTATTCCCTCTAATTGTTCCAGTCGCACGAAATCCTTTCTCTTTGAGATCGACCAAGAGATTATAGCTAGTAAAAAAGTTATCAAAACATACTTCATACGATGCTGAGTTAGTCTCCATTTTCTCAAGCAATTTGTTTACTACTCTTGACCCTAGGGGATCAGTAGAAATTTCCTCCGATTTTCCACAGTAAAAATCGAAAGTGTAGCAATATCCAGTGGAACTATCTGCTACCCAGTTCTTAAAACCAAATCGTACTGGTTTTCCACGTATAAATTACTTAGCAGGGTGATGGCCAAAATATTTTACCATAGACTCATCAATTGAAATGTGGATTTTGCCGCTGTACTCAATTGAGTACAGTTGTATTTAAATAAGCATAACTTTGTAAAAGTAAATTGCAGACCATTTGCTTTTACATATTTTATAAACAGAAATGCTTGCTTTTAGAAAATTAAAATAAAAAAGAAATTAACAAAACTGAAAAAGCTAAAAAATGGTAAAGTCTGTGCTGGCCACATCAATTTTGTATAAGTTGAAGAGTCCATTTTGTGACAGTCGATTTATATATAGCCTGATTTGTTTATTATTTTAACAGGGAAAATGTTTCTTTTATGCTAAAAACGCAAAAAAATTACAAAAACTTTCAAATTTTAAAAAATTTCGGGTAATGATTACCTGTACTCAATTGAGTACGTCGGCGCCAAATGGGTTAACGCAAAGGTAAAGAGTCGTTGGAGTCGAAGAGGTAGAGCGTTGGCTTATTAGACGAGAATCTGTGGTTCAAAATCTAGTTCAAGTACCTCTTACGAAACGAAATATAAAAAATATGTCTTTCGGCGGATTCCTCTCAACTAGAAAGCTGTTGCAAAAACAATGAGAGTGAAAGATTGCAATGAAAAGTATATCGAAAAAAATCTGTTGTTTAGAGTCGTCGTTGAACTATAGGTCCCGCCACTCAAGTATAGAAAATAACACACACAGTAAGGGTAGAGCGAGGAACTAGGTTCCACTCCTCACTAAAGAGTTGTAATGTTCTAAAGTAAATAAATATTTACGAAAGGCGGTATACATGGGGAGATGCTTACATAAAAAAGCTATACAAAGCTCCAATTTAGACCAATAAATAATATCCATTGTGCTATCAAAATTCTCGAAAGAAATTCTCACCAGTAGTGGGTACTCTTCTTCTGAATCGCAACTCCTGCATTAATAACATGAAGGGGCGTCTAGTCTAGCGACATGGCTCCCTATTAGGCGATGCCCGATAATGACGAAGCCCAACTCGAGAGAAAACTGAACAATGTCATCCTCTTTGGATTAAGATTCAGCCAGCAGAACCTACCTGATTAATTACCAATCTAATCGAAATCAAAAGTACCAACCCTATGCTAAGGCCATTCAGAGGCTGGCTTTTTAGTGTGGTACACGTTTTAACCCATATGTCCACAACACAATTTCAGGGTATATCCCCATGTTCTAATCCCAACAGCACATCTGAGCGTGTTCATCAGTATATTCTTAGAGATTACGCTGCTAATGAACAGCATTTTAATCGTCTTAAAGGTAGCCATGACATCAGTTTGGATGTCTAAAGTCTTAGCCCTCGCTTTGCACACGACACTGTTTTTCCAATTAACTGTAGGAAGCTACTACCACCAGATGGGAAACACCCAAAGCAATTATTTCTTAGTTTAGCCAAGATCCAAGAAAGCCACAGAACCTTTACGGTTGGTCCTTTCGAAAGTATTCTGTATTTGAAAGAGCTTTTAATCGAAAACAACCTCAGATTTTGTATCATAGCAGAGACATTAAGTTCAATTCCCATCAGTCTTGGAGGACCAAATCTCAGGATATCACACAGTCTCTACCATCAAGGCCGTTTTCCCCACTCCCCTCAGAGAGAGGATTTTGAAAGCGTCGTTGATAGCATGGATCCTGGATCGTTAGTATAACTTGAGTAATTCTTAACGAGCTTAATACGTATAGTGCACATGACGTGGATCCGGGTGGCAACATTAAGGATCCGCCAAATTCCTTTTTTTTTTTTTTTGAAAATGCTTTAAAAAACAAAACTACTGAATATTTTCTCAAATTTCTTTTTTTATTTGAAAGTACAATCCTTCCGCTTAATAATAGAAAATAATTTCATTCAAATGGCTAACTCGGCTGGCCATGCAGTAGCCCACACGATCGGTTCAATTTTTAAGCACATTATCGATTGTGTGCAGCTGTATTTCACCAATGGCTTCACGAATATTGTCCTTTAAAGCGTCAATTGTCTCTGGCTTTGGGTAACACTTATCTTTGACGGCACCCAACATATAATAGTCCAACGGTGTCAAATCGCAGCCCCGAGGTGGCCTAACGACACCAGCTCTGCGGCTAATAATGCGATCTTCAAAAATCAGGGCGCAAAACATTGAGTGTAGCTTCGGCTGTGTGGCACGTAGCGCCGTCCTGTTGTAACCAAATGTTTCCAATATCCTCCTCTTCAATTTTTGTGAACAAAAATTCGTTCAACATGGCCCGATAACGATCGCCATTGACTGTAACGGCCACTTCTTGCTCATTTTCGAAGAAAAATTGCTCAATTATGCCTCTGGACCAAAATCCGACAGTGCAAACAGTGACTCTTTTGGGTGCGTCGGCTTTTCAATGTATGCGTGCGGGTTTTCTGTGCCTTAAATGCGACAATTTTGCTTGTTTACATAGCCGCCAAGATCAAAATGAGCTTCATCTGAAAAGATGATTTTTTTATGCTAAAATCGGCATCTTCTGGTGTAGGCTACTGCATGGCCAGCCGAAGCAGCCATTTGAATGAAATTGTTTTCCATTATTAATCGGAAGGATTGTACATTCAAATAAAAAAAGAAATTTGAGAAAATATGCAGGTTTTTTTTTTGAAAGCATTTTCAAAAAAAAAAGTTATTTGGCGGACCCTTTAGATAGCGCGCTCCTTGAGCAGTATCAAAGCGAACTTTGCTAGTAATTTTGACATTGCCATTGGATGATTATAAGAAACTCAGGTTGAGAAGAGTACCAACGAATCGTGCTAAAAATCGAGAGAACGATTAATAACCACCAGTAGGTCAATATTATCCCTACAACCTATGTTTACTGAGTTCTATACTCCTTTAAATGGCAATATTTTGAGGCTTTAGGTTTTGTATTCACTAAGTTCACTTATTTTATCGTGCGCTGTAGGGTACATGTGCATGTTTTTGATTTGTCATCATCATTATGTTCATCATTGTCGTCATCATCATCATCATGTAACATGTGAAACAATGGCGAAATGACACAAAAAAAAGAAGGCCAATTTATGCACATGAAAGAAAGAAAGAAAAAAAAATGAGAAAAATTTTAATTGATTTGTAGAGCCAATAAAAGCAAAAATGGACAGATAGAGAGCCATTGAAAATAGACAACAAACCGCCTGACTGACGCAATTCCAACCACCCAATGACCGATTCTCCTCTCTGTGGCTACAAAGCCAGTCAGTCAGGGCCATTAATTTAAAAATAGACGTTAAAATGGAAATGAAAATTAAGAAACGAAAAAAAAACAAAAAATTCATAAATTCATAAACATCAAACGGCAACAACAATAACAACAAAAATAAAAAAACAATAAAAAAATATGTGATATTCATACGAAATACAGGTAAAAATTCATACGATGATGAAAATGAATCAATGAACGCGGGCATGAATTTAATGAATTTGAGAGGAACTCGTTAACCCCACACACAAAACATGCATTTCTATGCAGAGACAGAGTGACAGAGACACACACAGAGAGAGAGAGAGAGAGAGAGAGAGAGAGAGAGAGAGAGAGAGAGAGAGAGAGAGAGAGAGGAAGGGAGGTAGAAAACTGCAACGGCAAGGCAAAGGCACCGCATTTTTATAAATTGCTTATCAAATCTCCTCTTGTTCTTCTCATTTTTTTTTCATATTTTTTCCATCAATTTATGAAAATAATGTATGAATGACGGAACATTTCAAGCGCAAAATATCAGGTCCGCCATCTAACGTTTTTTTTTATCAACTAGTGCTTATTTCGTGAATGGTAACACCTAGCTCATGTCTGATTTGACAGATAATTAGTTTTATCCTTCCGCTGAACGAATATGTTTGTGTATACGCCGCTTGAACAACGCTGGGAAATATTGCGAGATAACTTTGAAAATCAAGGTAATGTTGCAGAATGTGTGCGAAAATTGCATAAGGATTTTGAAAGAAGAGAAGCACCATCAGCTCCGTATGTTCCTTATCTTGTGAAAAAAGTGAAAGAAACTGACATCCTCATCGATAAACCAAAGCGTGAAAAGCCAAAAACAGTGAGTACACCCGAGAATATTGCTGCTGTGGCAGAAAGTGTGCGTGAAGCGCCATCAACATCAATTCACCGTCGTTCTCAACAATTGAACATTTCGGAGACATCATTGAGACGAATTTTGCATAAAGACCTTAGCATGACGCCATACAAAGTCTAAGTGGTTCAGGCGTTGAAGCCAATTGACCATCCAATGCGTTTTCGCTTCGCTAAGTGGGCCTGCGATCGACTTACAGAAGATGCCGATTTTGACAAAAAAAAAAAATCATCTTTTCAGATGAAGCTCATTTCATCTGGATCTTGGCGGGTATGTAAACAAGCAAAATTGTCGCATTTGGGGCACAAAAAACCCGCACGCATACATTGAAAAACCGACGCACCCAAAACGAGTCACTGTTTGGTGCGGATTTTGGTCCAGAGGCATAATTGAGCCATTTTTCTTCGAAAATGAGCAAGGAGTGGGCGGTACAGTCAATGGCGATCGTTATCGGGCCATGTTGAACGAGTTTTTGTTCACAAAAATTGAAGAGGAGGATATTGGCAACATTTGGTTTCAACAGGACGGCGCTACGTGCCACACAGCCGAAGCAACAATCGATGTTTTGTGCCCTGTTTTTGAAGATGACATTACCAGCCACAGAGCTGCATGTCGTTTGGCCACCTCGGAGCTGCGATTTGACACCGTTGGACTATTATTTTTGTGGGGTGCCGCGTCAAAGATAAGTGTTACGCCGACAAGCCAGAGACAATTGACGCTTTAAAGGTTAATATTCGTGAAGCCGATAATGTGCTTAAAAATTGGACCGATCGTGTAGGCTACTGCATGGCCAGCCGAGTTAGCCATTTGAATGAAATTATTTTCCATTATTAACCGGAAGGATTGTACTTTCAAATAAAAAAAAAGAAATTTAGGAAATATTAAGTTTTTTTTTAAAGCATTTTCAAAAAAAAAAAGTTATTTGGCGGACCCTTTATTGAAAAAATAATTGAAAAAAAAATATTGTTTTCATTGAATCTAAAAAAAAAAAAAAAATCAATCGTTTACACTGAGAAATTCTTGTTGTCCTGTGTATGTTAAACGAGTGTGTGATTTTAATCAATAAAATTCGCATTTTTTGTTTTTCTCTTGCCCCACTTAAAATAGTTGGGCTTTGAGGTTTGATTTCGTTTTTGTTATCAAAACGTATAGAAATCACAACCATTCGATTGAATGTTCGCGGCGTACGTCATCGTTGGTCATCATAAAAATATTTTCCAATAAAATTATGTTCGTTTGCGCTTCTCATATTTCTTTATTGATTAATAAAAACGAACAATTCTTTTCGATTTTTGCTGTTTTCCATTAATTGTTTTGCGCGTTTAATTTTTTTTAAGGCCATAAATAACGGTTCCAGTGTTTTATTTTTTTCATAAATTCAAAATTATTATGAATAACGGAACGTTATTGATTGTTCCACTATCAACATCATCAAATAGCTTGGAATGTTTGGAATAAATATCCTGGACAAAGGCCGGCAAGGCAGTTAGACTGTAGATAGTTGGCGATTACTTATCGACATACACCCTAGCCATTGTGTTTAATATGCAGTTAAACCTAAACCTAAATTTGCCTCCAGGGTACGCATGGCAGTAGGCCATTAATAAAGGGTGTTTTTTATAGAGGTATAGAACTTTAAGTTGCAATAAGACAACGATGGATTATTCGATTGACATGAATTTTATTTATCCGAAAGATAATCTTGTGGCATTACATTTTAAATATGATTTCTGGCATATGACCGCCACGGCTGGCGCGGATGTAGTCCAATCTGGACGTCCAATTTTCGATGACTTTTTCCAACATTTGTGGCCGTATATCGGCAATAATACGGCGAATGTTGTCTTCCAAATGGTCAAGCGTTTGCGGCTTTACCGCATAGACCAATGACTTTACATAGCCCCACAGAAAGTAGTCTAGCGGTGTTAAATCACAAGATCTTGGAGGCCAATTCACAGGCCCAAAACGTGAAATTAGGCGGTCACCAAACGTGTCTTTCAATAAATCTATTGTGGCACGAGCTGTGTGACATGTTGCCCCGTCTTGTTGAAACCACATCTCCTGGACATCATGGTTATTCAACTCAGGAATGAAAAAGTTAATAATCATGGCTCTATACCGTTCACCATTGACTGTAACGTTCTGGCCACCATCGTTTTTGAAAAAGTACGGACCAATGATTCCACCAGCCCATAAAGCGCACCAAAGAGTCAGTTTTTCTGGATGTAACGGTGTTTCCACATACACTTGAGGATTACCTTCACTCCAAATGCGGCAGTTTTGTTTGTTGACGTAGCCATTCAACCAGAAGTGCGCTTCATCGCTAAACAAAATTCGCTTATGAAAATCGGGAACAACGGTAATCTCGTTTTGGGCCCATTCGACGAATCTACGCCTTACTTGATGATCGTTTGGCTTCAAATCTTGCACGAGTTGGATTTTGTAAGCACGCAAACCAAGATCCTTCCGCAAAACCTTCCATAAAGTGGATGGACACAGATCCAATTCCTGTGCTCGATGGCGGATGGACTCATTCGGGTCTTCCTCAATGCTACGCTCTACAGCAGCAAAAGCTTCTTCTGTACGCACCGTACAGCGTCTCTGGGGATGCGAGTTATCAATAAGAGTAAACATGGTGCGAAAACGTTCCATGGTTAATCGAATTAACTGCTCTGATGGACGATTTTGTCGACGATAAAATGGACGTAGTGCGCGATACGTTTTCCGCACAGAACCATTATTTTCGAAATAAAATTACACAATTTGCAAGCGTTGTTCAGGCGTGAGTCTATTCATGATGAATTGCCAAACCAAACTGAGAATAAATCACTTGACAGCTGTTAAATCGGTCGCCATCTTGAAAAGTAATGCCAACTTAAAGTTCTATACCTCTATAAAAAACACCATTTACTTCTGAAAGACTTCTGCACTTACAACTGTAATGATAATAGCCGCCTACGTATTATTAATAATTTTACCCAATCCACTCTTCTTAGATGAGTAAAGTCCAGTAAAATGTCATCCATAAAATAAAAAAAAGGTCGCCATTAAAAGTATTTTAATCGATGTCCTCTTCACATGCCCTAAATTGCATGTCCTTTGCAGCAACTACATACATACATATATAACTTACATTAGAACCCTTCAATCAGGATTAAGACCTTGTTCTCACACCACTTATGTTGTGTGTGTTAATTTTATAAATGAGTGGCGTGACCTTCAGTTTGAAACTCGTCTCCGAATGACAGACTAACGCAGGGTTGGGTTGTACACTTAAACTAAACTTATATCTAAACTTAAAGGTAGAGTGGCCAGCATAAAAATGAGCATTGCCGCCATCGTAACAATGAGCTGGAATCTAGGACTATACTGTGTCATAAATGTTTGAGAACTTTATGAGGATCTTTCTGATTACTGAAACTAGCTAACATAGTGTGCTAACACAGTATGCAGTCAGAGTCTTTTGTGTTCACACAGAGGCACTTAAAGCTAAACGCGACCTGTTCTCAAAACAAGCTTCGCTTTTCTGCAATTTGGAATACCTTAGCCTGGAAAACAGTACAGTCATCTGGGAGCCTTTATTTCCCAATATGGAAAATTCGCACGTAAGTTCGAAAGAGGCGCCTGTCTGGGCAGTTCATCTGTTTTAAAGTTTCATGGGGTACCATCTGTTGTGAATATTATTGAAGATCTGTGGCAATTTAAAACTGTCTTCGAGGTTGTCTTGTAAGAACCAAGAGCCTTCAAAACCGCCTTGCTATGCGAACGTATTATGTAGCTCAGCTGACAAGGCTGGAGAATCCCATGAGGTTACTTAGGCTCTGAAAACTAAGCTACCAGAATGGGTTAAAATGTTGGCACGTTATTGAACAGACAACACAGTAGGTAATATTGTTAGGATTCTGTGGAACATCACAGATGCGAGTATTATGCTTCATGTTATCCAATACGGATGCATTTTAGCAGTGCACTTGCCGCAAAGAAGTCGTCGTAGTTTAGTAGGAAGTATATTGGCTTATTAGACGTGAGGCCTCGGTTTAAAGCCCATGTCATACATCTCCAACAAAACAAAATATGAAAGAAAATATTTCTTCTATTCAATAAAATTCCCATTAAAGAGTTTCTTAAAAATCTGTCATTCGCATTCGACTTGAAACTGTAGACCCCTCCAGTTATGTATAAAATTAGCAGACACAACCATAGCTGCCAAAATTGACGATTTATCGTCATTTTGACGATTTTGAGCTCCAAAAATATCATATTGACAATTTGACGATTTGTGCCCTTATTTTGACGATTTTCGGAAATTAAAAACTTACATCATATTCTTTACTTTAGTCTCTTTAAGCTTTGTATTTACTTTGCAATTGTTAGTATTGGAAATTTATGTTAGTAATTCCAAGGAGTAAAGTATTATATTTTTAAGTTACTTTAGAATACCTATCATGATTTTTCCGTATTTTATTCCTTTTTAACCCCTTAAAAGCCAAAAATGCAACTCCTAAATAACCTCGTAGTTGAGAATAATTTGTCATTCGTCGTTGCAGACAATTTTAAATATTCGAGTATAGCTTCTAATATTACCTTCGGAAGAACAAAGGCAAGCACCGTTTTTTTTTTTACGACCAACGCTCAGGGGATGGATGGCATTGTGTTTTTAACTATGAAAATATGTTATGAGAAGTAGGAAAAAGAGAACAGTGTTTATGGACACTGGGCTTGTATAACCCTAAGTAACAGGAAAGACCTCTGCTGGAATTGAGTTCCACATACGAATAGTCCGACTAAAAAACATACTTCTTCTGTAATGCAGTGTGCGATCCACTGGCCAGTCGACCACATACGGATCTGCTGGCCGAGAAAGACGAGCGTTACGTAGGAATATATGATTTTCGGGAACAAGTCCCCTTATTTCGTTCTAGCAAAATCCTTTTGTAGTAGCGATAGAACAGTGAAACACAAACCACATTGCAACGATGCTCCAAAAAGTCAATGGAGTTGGATACACTACCGTCATTAACGAGCTACTACGGCCTCTCCTGTACACGCTCGAGAAACCTCAAAATAGACATTGAGGCCACCGACCAATACATGAGAGTTGTATTCCATTCTCGGTCGGTTACAAATGATCTAAATAGTAAGATAAGATCTTAAGAAGGAACTGAAGGAATTGGAAAATGCGTTGGTTGAAGCCAACATTACATTGAATTTTCATGCTCCGAATGTCAAGAACTTCTGGCTCCCTAATATTTAAGTAGATGATTTGATTATTTGGGATAGATTGTTTAAACGTTAAACAATTTTTTCCTGAAAATGATATAAAATTTCTGTTTTTGGAAAAAATTAATAAGTGAAGATGAGGTGAGGACGCTAGCTTTTAATTTCTAACAAATTTGTTTCAAATGTTTTATTTTTGACTTTATATGTTTTACTACAATAGAAACAATTTTGGTTTTTAAAAACTTTTAATTTAATTATATATTTTATTTGACGATTTCAATAAACGTCTTTGACGATTTTGACGATTTTTTCTCAAATATTTGACGATTTGGTGCCTCATTTATCTGGCAGCTATGGACACAACATAAGTGGTGTGAGAAGCTAGGTCGCAATTCTAACTGAAGGGTTGTAATGACCAATTATGTATGTGTATGTACTCAGAGCAAAAAAATAAGCCCCCCCCCTTCTTTAAATATTTGAAAATATTTCCATTCTATTGAAATAAATTTTTTAGACAACATTTTCTAAATCATATTTTGTTTTTAAAGTATTAAATTAAAAAACAAGGTTTTTTTTTTTTTTTTTTTTTGTACGAACAGCAACTGCACGCGACAATAGAGACAAATAAATCTATTTTTATGGCACTTAACGTTACAACAACTTGTGTCTGTAACAATTGCCAAAAGGGCTTATGACATAAATGGACTAAAAAAAATATGCACAACAACAATACAAATACAGCCGTACAGCAATAATACACAGTAACACTGTGACTGTAACACAGTAACAACAGCAACAACAGCCACAACACAGTACAAAAATGGCAGCCACAACAACACTTGCGTATACATTATACATAAAAAGCAAACTGCATATGACACAGAAGCTAAAGTAAAAGTAACAACAAAAACAACAGAAAAGAAAATATTTACAAAAATTGTAAAAACAAAAACAAAAAATTCATTGAAATGAAAATATTCGTAGTTTTTTTTTGACGTTCTCCACTTGAAAGTCAGGCAGTAAAGGACTGTAAAGACTTTAAAGGAGGAACAAAAATCAAAAAACGTAATCCCTTGACACAAGAAAACACGCCTAAACATTTATTGTCTACACCACTGGCGACAAATGGTCAAATAGGGAGACCATTGACTCCCTTATTGACGCTATGTAATGCTAAGGGAAGTCAGTTAATCAATTGCCAATTTCAAACCTCGTTTACACCTTTCTTTGTTAACTTGACTTTGTATACATACGTACATAATTGGCCATTACAATCCTTCAGTCATTATTACGGCCTAGCTTCTGGTGTAGAGCTGACAATTATAGGTCAATTGAGTCCATTATGGACAATTGGTAAAAACTATAACACCAAACGCATCAGTTCAGATTTTTTTGTTTTACCAAGAGCTTGACGGAAGCTTAATACTATGTACTTCCATAGCTATTAACCCATTAACGCCCGGATTACTTTTTTTTCTAACGGTTACCATTTTGTTTTTTACACTCAATTTCCTCGCATAGCATAAAAACTAAGGCAACCACTGCTGACAACTGAAGTTGCCACTGGGCACTAATGGGTTAAGGCAAGTTGAAGGAGATCATCCTGCTTTCTACAGAAATTCTGTACAGTCCCCACTCCTGTGAGGTGCAGTATTTCTGGTAAATTTCAAAATTTTGCAATCTAACATCACCAACAAAAATAATCGACAGATCATCAGATTAGCGCCACATGTTGCGAGAAAAATTGGGATTCAATAGACAAAGTTCCTTTCCAGCACATATGATTGACATGAGTTTTGAGCAATGAAAGACGGCAACGACTCCTCGTAATCTAGCAGGTAGTGTGTTGGCTCAAACCCCATGTCAGAAAACTGCAACAAAATGAATTACGAAATATATTTTTTAGGCGACTTCCTCTCAGCAGATTTCGAGGCATAAACTCTGGGAGTAAATATAAATTGTCATGAAGTTTCTCAAAAAAATCTGTCGTTCGAAGTCGACGATAAACTGTAGGTCCCCGTTAATCACGTATAAAATTAACGCATACAACCACAATACAAGGGATGTGAGAGATCCTAGGTCGTAATCTTGGCTGAAGGATTGTAATGACCAATAATGTAGTATATGTATGTATAAAACGGGTGATTTTTTAAGTTATTATCTTTTTGGCAACACTGGTTTAAACAAGTCACGCACGTTTCGTGTTTTGTTTCACTGTAAAACACCTTCAGATTGGTATATAATTTAACCATGAATCGTTTTACAAACGAACAACGCTTGCAAATCATTGAATTTTATTATCAAAATGCGTGTGCTCTGTTAAGAAAGTTCATCGCGTGCTTCTTCCATTTTATGGTCAGTTTAATCGACCCACTGAAGCGGCTATTCGGGCTATTGTGACTAAATTTCGCAGCTGTATCGGCCAGTGTTAATAATGACCATCAATTATCGATTCGTCGCCGTTCGCAGCAATTGGGCGGGCCTCTGTTACTCAACAACGTGCAAACTTTGCGGAAGGATTTAGGTGTGAAAGCCTTTTAAAATACAGCTGGTGCAAGAATTGAAGCCGAACGACCTACCGAAACGCAGAATTTTTGGTGAATGGACTCCTAGAAAGTTGGCCACTTTCTTTCGAAAAGTTGCGTTCAACGACGAGGCTCATTTTTGGCTCAATGGATACGTAAATAAGGAGAATTGTCGATTTTGGAGTGAAGATCAGCCAGAAGCATTGCAAAAGCTACCAATGCATCCAGAAAAAGTCACAGTTTGGTGCGGTTTATGGGCTGGTGGCATCATTGGACCGTACTTCTTCAAAGATGCTGCGAATCGTAACGTAACTATGAATGGTGAGCGCTACCGTGAGATGATATTGAACTTTTTTTTGCCCAAAATGCAAGAGCTCGACTTGCATGACACGTGGTTTCAACAAGACGGTGCCACATGCCACACAGCACGCGTAACAATGGACTTATTGAGAGGCGAGTTCGGTGAACATTTTATTTCACGTTCGGGACCGGTCAATTGACCGCGTAGATCGTGCAATTTAACGCCTTTCGACTATTTGTGTGGGGCTATGTTAATGCTCATGTCTATACAGACAAGCCCGCTTCAATTGACGCATTGGAAGACAACATTGAAGCATTTATTCGTGAGATAGCGGCCGAAATGTTGGAAAGAGTATGCCATAATTGGACTAAGCGGATGGACCATTTGAGGCGCAGTCGCGGTCAACATTTGCATGAAATAATTTTCAAACATTAAATTATATGGACCGTGCTATCGATTTCATACATTTTTCTGAATTTTGTTTTTTTTTTTTGAAAAATTTTCCTATAGCTCTTAAAAAATCACCCATAATGTAGGTATGATCAGCCATAGGACTTAATGCACGCAGTTCCTTACCAGCACACCCAATATACTTTCCAAGAGGGCTTAGTTTTTAGGCACTGAACGACCCACCCGTGCAGTAACACTATTATCCTAAGACCTGTGGCAGTTGGCCGGCCAGTCGCCTGCTTCGTTAGAAGCATAAGAAATTCATACGGAAACAAAAGCAAGAAAATAGCAAACTAGGGGCGATACTTTCTGATATCACCTAGTCAAACTGAAGGATACCAAAGTAAATGGACGGCCAGACGTTACTGCATACTAGTCGGGCAATTCCAGACCCAACATGATAGTGAAAGTAAAGGTTCGATGATGAGAATAAATAGGGAGCTCGGTCAATTATAATAATCGAACATTATCTCATAGCGAGGAAAAACATGCATAATGATTGCATGCAGGCTGGCAAGCATGCAGCATTAGAAGGTAAAACTGAACAGGAAAGTTTACAACTCCTGAATGGCTTGACCCTGTTGGCAGATGAATTCTACTCCCACCATTAGATTATTTTAGGCTTTGTAAAGTGCATGGGACTTGATCTTGTAGTCAATATTCTGTTCAATTGTGAGCCTGCGGTACTGCAAAAGACCTAAGGATCTAGGACTGGATTATACCTCTTACCCAATCTAACCTAAACCAAGGGTTTAGTAGAGCCTCCACTATAGACTAACTATGCTGACATTTCCAACTACCCCCCATCAATATCTACACACACAGAGTTGTAGTTCTCCATAGAATGCTATTGCAAACACAACTACAAATACAAACACAAAGTGTTGAAGAGAGTCTGTGGCATCCAGTGCCTACAAATATTTCTAAAACTGCTTCCAGTTTCTTTGAATGTACATATGTATGCGTGTTTTGGTTTTAATAAATGCAATGATGACCTTAAGGTTTAAAACAGTAAAGTTTTAGAAATTTACCATACTCAAAACCTCTCTCTGTCTCTCTGTCTCTCTCTCTCTTTCTCTCGACCCCTGTCTTTTAAGAGAGAACATTCCTTGCATAATAGGATTGTTGTTTTAGTAAATAAAGCATCTGATGTTTGAATAATAATTATACGTAGTTTGGGTTATGCTCACACACACTCACACATTTCAAGAACATTTTGGTATGTATGCGTGGGTGTGAGTGCATATGTGTAAACATTTATTTTGTTTGTGGCAAAATCATGGACTATTTATAGCATAATTTTAGGCATAATACAAATTCAAATTAAAGAAAAGACTTGACTTTGCGTTACTCAACATAAATAAACGCTTATCTCCAAAGTAGTTCCATAGAAGTTTATTAAATACTGTCAGTTTTAATATGGAATACTCTGCTCTCTCTCCCTCTCTGTTAATAGATAATTTTGAAGCATACTTTTGGGGATATAGTATTTTTTGTGTATTTAGAAATGGATGCGTTAAAAATAAAAATTATTTTAAACGCTAATAAACCACAATCTATTCATAAAAATACTGATAGTATTTTAAAGAAATACTGACAGCAAGTAAATATTTATATTTGTATTTATAATTTTATTTTAAAGCCTATTTTCAGGGGAATTTTTACGATAAGTTATGTATAGTTCTTGTAAAGTGTTGGCCGTACTAAATGTAGAGGATTTACAGCATTTAAGACCGAACTTTATAAGGAAATATATTCGCCAAAGGCGCTGTACTGGAATTTTTGATGAAGAGTAAAGTATAAGAAACCATATACTAAATACATACAAACTCCTAGAATTGTAGAATTGTTAAAACAGGGTGAAAGCTAGCCTGTCTGTCTGCAATGGAAATTCTGATATCTAACCCATGATCTAGCCTATACTCAATGGTTTCCTTTCAAGATTTAAAACGTCTCAACCAAATCGAGCGCAATAGCAATAGCAAGGGTTAGCATTAGAACAATCGCTCTTAATTTGCAACTTTTGTGGCTCAACAAAGATTTCGAAAGGGCCACGAAATATATTTTAGCGACTATGATCGTTGATCAACAGTTTGAGTTGCATCAGTCCTTTAGGTTAGAGGACGTGTACTTGTCAATAAAGACAAGTACAGTACCAGGAGGTCGAATTGACCCATTGTACAACGTCCTTACAGAGGGAAGGATAATAGAGGGATTAAAAAGGAGAGGATGTAGAAAAGGGGAGAATGGAAAGTGGAGGAATTACACAGATAAGACACAACAAAAAGGGGAGGGCTCGACTACACTAATGAAGCCCTAGCGCCTCTCAACCAGCCTAAGCCACTAATGAATCTGTGGAGAGCCTTGATATCGGCTCTCGACACAGAATTCAGACTCTCAAAGAAGGACCTGCCAAGGATGCTCAACCTCGTTTCACCAAGGGCTGGACAGTTACAGAGGAGCTGTTCGATAGTCTCCAACTCCTCATCGCAAAATGCCCTGCAAAACAGATGATGGTATAGAGAGATTGCACGTCTCACAAAAAGAAAAACGACGAGTGCGACGAACAAACTAAAGGGGCCTTCTCTGTCATAATACGACCAAAGTCCATACACTTACGGCTACATGCGAGAAAACAACATTACGATTACGGTAACACAATTTCGATTATTAGTTCAGATATTCACGAAAGGGCCAATAAAATGCCTTCGGAGTACAAGGCCAAAACCAATTACATGCGAACACTGTAGTGAACTTTTCCAATCAAAGGGACACTACTATAGTAGCCAGCATTCACAGATGCCTGCCACCATTCACAGATGGATACCCTTGAAGTGGAAGGGCTATTGATATAGAACCACCAAAGAAATATATGTGGTCCCCTAATGAATATTTCGAATAAGACTGATAAGTGTACGAACACAGTATGACTAAATGGCCTTTGCGGGTCATAAATTAATTCCCTTAAGAAAGGACAACAGTTATATAATATTGTTACGCAAAGGGAAACAGTGTACCATCGTTTAACATTAAAATGATAACAAACACACTAACACTAACAAATACAACGAACTTGCTCTTATATACCAACAGCAAGTATGAAAGAAAAGGAGACAGACAAGTAAGAAAAAAAGCAACAACAAACAACATAAGCAAAGTACACAAACAGTAATGAAGTAGCGATAGAATTCTCGAGAATTCTAGACCGCGAACCTTCTACTTCAAGAATGTTCATCATACTGATTTTGTGGACATATAAAAAGGCAAGACAAAGCAGCCAGCCAGTAGGTAATAATTCAGTCAGTCATCAAACGCGTTGCGGTTTGAACGTACAAGTGGTATTGCTTACAAAAAGGTTGTAAGCAGAGAAGATCTAACGAACAGTTTGTTAGTGTTTGCGCGGACAGAAGTGTGAAATAGAATAGTGAACAAGCAATTATTGTTCGATCCATTAAGTTGTACACGGTGGCATACAAAAGAACAATAAAGAGAGTTTAAGAGAAACTAAACACATATTTGTTTTTACTTGGTTTGCAATTAACGAACTCATATTTAAACGTTTTTAAAAAGGTAAAAACAGTAACATTATTATTCACTTCACTGTTAATCCCTAAATTTTTGCAAGTAAGCTATAACGGGTCTCATATAGTCAAGTTCTAGATTAATGGGGTTGCCAAACGTCTTTTGTTAAAATCACTTCGACGTTAATTGGATGTTGTCCTGAAGAACTTTTGGACAGTGAATTCTAAATAGTCACAAAAGCTGACGATATTTGACTGACTACTGTTCGGGCAATTTCCCTTGTGTGCTACATTCAGACAATTTCGCCAATCATATAGAGAATGTAAGGTTCCCGTTATTCTTGCAGTCGTTCACAAGATAGCTGTGCAATAACAGATTTAAGAACAGATGGTCTCTTTCTCATTCTCTATCAAATCAATGCCCCGTGTGGACAAACATCACATAATAAATTCCCAAGCGGGAGAGAAAAACGACATTTTTCATGCCTGCTGATTTAAAATTTGTCTCTCTCGACCTAGCGATGGAAAAGGTCTCTGAATAACGTTGATATGAGGAATTGATTTGACACGTTTTTGAATACAAAAATACCAGCCTACGTACGTAACAGCACCACTTTGTTCCATACAACTTTATTGTTATGTAAGTGTGCTTTAAAGTGGTGCGCCTCATGTATATTTTATGTGTGTTGTTGTTGTTTATGGATGGCACTATTGTTGCAACACAGTTGCATTTATAATTTCGTTTTGTTTCATTTTGTACAGTCAACAGTTGTCCCTAGGGGCTGTCAAAAACTATACATACCAGCCCACCCCCCTCCGCCACTAACATATTCAAGCACATTGTAGTGGTCAGCGTTGGCAACATTCTTCATAAGCACAGAAAATTCTGTTGTTTTTTTTGCACCCTCTCTACTTCACTCTCTTTTTAGGGTGAATATTTCATAGGAGTCAACACTAACACACACCACATTCTCACTCATACCAAAAGCAACAAACAAAACGCATTCACGAACAGTGAAAGCTGCCACCGAAGGAGGATATTAAACGATGAAGAAATGGACTCGCACAAATTTATTGGTGTTCGTTATAACAAAAAACAACATTCTATGACTTCAGGCTCTCTCTCTCTCTCTCTCTCTCTGTGTATTCCACGCTCTCCTCCTACGCTCTCCTTATGGTTTTTATTTGTTCTCATTTTAACTTGTTTTGGCATGTGTGAAAAATTTGTAAACGAGAGTTCGTTCTATTGTTGTTATTGTTCCTGCTGCTGTTTCTGTTATTGTTTATTTTGTGTGTGTGAGAATTTATTAAATTTTTTATTGTTTTTTTTTAAGCTGCGTGGTGATGATGATGGTGACGGTGTTGGTGTTAAAAGTAGAAAAAAAAAATGTTGTTTCCAACAACTGTTTTACAAGCAAATATTTGACCATAAGCATACAACAACAGCAGTCAGTCAGTCAGTCAGTCAATATGACTCAAAATAAACCCCGAAAAAAATATAAACTAAGAAAAGCAGGTCAGTAGCAGGATTTCCAGCTCACTAACTTGACACAACTGGCAGAGAAAATAAATTCGATTTGAAAGACAAATAAAAAAGATCCGCCATGGGAGTAATGCCATAAGCTGAGAAACCTTGTGCTCTTTGTGTTCTAGATGGGAGGCCTATTTGGCAAATTATGAAGAGATTAATTCGATTAGTCAAAAGCAATTGAAAGCTTATTTAGTGTTTAAACTGTTGAAAATTTTTAAAGTCAATCATTGCTAAAGAGCAGGACAACACGTTTGA
Source organism: Sarcophaga subvicina (assembly GCA_936449025.2). Taxonomy (NCBI): domain Eukaryota; kingdom Metazoa; phylum Arthropoda; class Insecta; order Diptera; family Sarcophagidae; genus Sarcophaga; species Sarcophaga subvicina. Next base: position 32,843,992 of record OW388084.2, read on the forward strand.
ACCTGATAAGACGGTTGCAAAGATCTGCCTACATACGCACAGCATTTACATGTTGGTCTTGCGGGTAATCTGAGGGCTCTTTTCGATTTATCATTTTTTTTCGTATGACGTCTAACATAAGTACGCGTCTCTGGCCTACTGGGCAGTCCCCTGGATTATATACTCGTCATGCAAATTTCCAGAAGGAATTTAGAACCATCGGGAGTAGTGATTACATCGTACCACGATACGACTTCTCAATTATAATCAGGACATCCATTAAAGAGATTAAAGATTAATAAAGATGCGCGGCAGAATGGTAACAGTACACCTCGTAAAAGACTCCGTGCAAATCTTTACTGATTACTACAGAGCTGGACTATTTGAATTTGAACCTGATACGACGGTTACACAAATCTACCAGCATACGCACAGCACCTACTGGACTCTTCTATGACTCTTTTTCGATTTTTTACGCGTCTCTAGGGTACTGGTCAGTGGCCTGGATTAAATTCTCGCCATGTAAAGTTTCAGAAGAAATTTGGAACCATTAGAAGCACTGATTACATGATACCGCGATACGACTTCTCAATGAGATCAAGGATCATTCCAGATAAAGAGGCCTGGCAGAATGGTACAGTGCACCTCGTAAAAGCCCCCGTGCAAATCTTCACTGATGTCTCCACAAATTGGATGGAACTGGGGGTGGCGGAATTTTTTTCGTAATCGCATGAATTAGACCCAAACTTAGCAAAAAAAAATCTGAGAATCCCTGAGAACCCCTGCTCCCATATTTGCACAGATACATACATACATTATTGGCCATTACAACCCTTCAGTCAGGATTACGGCCTAGCTTCTCATACCACTCATGTTGTGTGCGTTAATTTTATACGGGAGTGGCTTGAGCTACAGTTTAACGTCGACTGCGAACGACAGATTTTTAAGAAACATTTTCATGGCAATTTTATTTACTCTCCAGAGTTTTTGCCAGAAATCTGCTGAGAGGAAGTCGCCGAAGAAATATTTTTTTTTTATATTTCGTTTCGATGTCTGACCCTGGGACACGAACCCGGGCTTTACGTCTAAAAAGGCAACACACTACCTACTAGACTACGGTGTGTTGCACACACTTCTCGTAATGATGAAAATTGGTCGGATAGGCCAACAACTTCTGCCACACCGAGTTCGTTTAGAAATTTTTCTACCCAACTACAGTCCACATCGTATTCTAATTCCAAATAACTGTACCATCTTTCAGAAGGCAGTATCAGTAATACAGACTACGGCGTGAATTATGATGCAAATATCCGAAGAGGAGATATTCCTATGATTTCTGGTAGAAGGACGGCTAGGAAAGCAATATTTTCCAATGTAATGAACTCCGAGAAGGTGTATTGAACTCGCAGACATTTAAAGGAGGTAGTAGCGAAATGATATGATGTCCTTATGATATGAGTACCAGAACACAATGGCATTTCAGATAACTCTAGAGCGGATGAACTAGCCAGGTGGGGCACAATTATCGAACTCAACACTGGGAATCCTACTACAGATCTACAAGCCTCAAACTAGCAATACAGTTGTGGCTTATTAGACGTGAGGCCTGGGTCTTCCTAAAGCTAAATAAAGGGCGAAAGTCTGCTTCAACTCCGCTCAGTGTAGTTATTGGAGTCATTATGGAACTTTGCATTATTTGCAGGCATGCGAAAGGCATTGGTGTTGGACACATAGCAAACGATTTCTGCAGAAGCTTTAGAGGCTGAGGAAGAAGATGCCCAAAACAAAGTGGGAGGAGACAGTTTGCATATTTAACGAGAAGAAACAATAAAAATTCTTTTCTGTTTAATATGCTGAGCATATATTTTAAAAATGCATGTTTTAGCATACTATTGCATATTATTCTGGACAAAGTCATCCTTATTCTGGTTGTCGTCGTCGTCGTCGTCGTTTTTGAGTCGACATCGTTTTCTATCGTCGTCGACATCACGTCGACACTGTTTTGGTATTCTGTAACACTACTGTGTCGATGTCGACTGTTTATCGAAAATTGTAATAACACAAAACACACATCTCTAATATTTAAGTCAGCCGATTAATTTTATGGTTTATTTATCATCAAGCCTGTCAAAATCAGTGATGTATTGATCCATGTCCAGGAATATGCGGCCGTTTTGCGCTTTGAAATGTTGTAAACCACAGTCCGTTCTGTATTTGTATTCAAGACTATATAGGAAATCCATTTGTTCAATGCCAAAGAATGAGTAAGTTTGATAGGATTACAATTGCTGCGAAAACTTAGCTATTAATACGATTTTTAATGTCTGTAGTTGAACCTCAAAAAGGATGTTGTTGCTTCGAATCATTGTCAACCTTCACCGTGTGGTCCAAATAGCATCTGTAAGGATATAGGGACAACACCTTCATGTACTTGCTTACCAGAGTATGCAGGACAACCACCTAATTGCCGCCCTGTATGCGTTACAAACTCTGAATGTCCCTCGCAACAAACCTTGTATTAATCAGAAATGTAAGGATCCCTGCTCAGGACTTTGTGGCCAAAGTGCTGTTTGTCGTGTTAATAGCCACACTCCAATTTGTTATTGTGAGTCTGGCTATACTGGTAATTCATTTGTGCTATGCTCTCCCATACAACAAAATCTACCTGAAGATGTCGACCCTTGCAATCCATCGCCTTGTGGACCCTATGCTCAATGCCGCCAACAAAATGGCGTTGCATCTTGTCAATGTTTAACTGATTAATTTGGCAATCCTTATGAAGGATGTCGACCGGAATGTTTGATTCCGACTGCCTGTCGAACAGGACATGTGTTAATGAGAAATGTAAAGACCCATGCCCTGGTGCCTGTAGGCAGAATGCCGAATGTTTTGTTAGAAATCATTTGGCGACGTGCAACTGTATTAATGGATATCAAGGCGATCCATATCGCTATTGTGCTAAGGAAGAAAAACATAAGACAATAAAAATTCACCACAAGATTTCATTTTTTAATGCTTGTCGTTACCAAAAATGACGTCGACAAAATCAGAGTCGACACAACACAATATCGACTCAGTATTGACTTACAGAATACCAAAGGTGTGTCGACAGTCATCGATAACTGTCAATAACGACAAACAGGATACCAATTTTAAATTGTCGACGCAAGTCGACGTCGTCTTGCGTCGACGACGACAACCAGAATAAGGGGGAGTAGCTTGAAATCTCTTTCTCTAGGCAACAGAAATACATGAACTCCTCAATTCGGAAGCTGTGCAAACTGGAAATTTTTTCTTTCAAACTCTTGCTTCATTGATAAGCTGTAAATAGCCCCCCCCTCTACCCTCTTTAGGACTATAAAGGAATAAATTTAAATTTTCTGAGGTAGTTTTTTTCTATTTTTTGTAGGCTTTGGTGGTCCACATTTTGTTTTTTTTTTGTTTTGCTTTGAGAACTTTTGGCCCTGTATGCTGCTGCTGTACAACAACATCAACAACAACATTATGAATGTAAATACTTGTCAGAAGTAGTAGTAGATGTTGTTGTTGTTGTTGCAGTAGTTAAACTCTTATAACAAAAGTGATGCTGATAGTGATGGTGGTGGTCGTGATGGCGGAGGTGTTTGATGGTGGTGATGGTGGTGGTGGTAATGTTAGTGGATCCTCGAGACTTTTTTTCCATTCATTTTTATTATTATTGCCGACGCTTTTTTTATTTCTTCTTTCTTTTACCCATGATGGCTATGATGATGTTAATGATAATGGGGGTGGTGGTAGCGAGAGATGATGATGAAAAACATGTTGTAAAATATAAAAATTTATGCATGAACAAAAAGAAAAATTGCAATAACAACAACAACAACAAAAAACAAAGTCATCATCAACATCATCATCATCATCACCATCTGCATATAAAAAAATGCAATAAAACGCATGAAAATGTCTGTAAAAGCCAAACAAAAATAAGGTCAACAATCGTAAATGTTCTACACATACATACATGCATACACATGCACCCTACCCACACACATACATACATATACAAGTCCCGCGCTACAAGAGGCCTCCTCCTGCTATTTCAAAAACTTTTCAAGCAAATGAAAAAAATTATACAGCGATAGAGAGCGAGCAAACCCCCCAATAGAGTACACAAGAGAAAGAAAGAGTGACAAAGAGGGAATGAGAGAATGAGTGAGTTGAATAGTGAAACATAAAAAAGTTTTTGCATAAAAAAAGTTAATCTTAAGAATGTTAAACAATGAATAAATGGTTATAAAATACAGAAAAAAACAACATGCAAAAAAAAGAAGAATGACAAGTTGTTCTTTACAAAAACACTGAGAATAAAAAATCATTGCATACTTTAAGGCAGTGGCAAATTTAAATAAACAATAGCATACTTTAAGGAGTTTTAAAAAAACTAGTGTATTTTGTTATTAATAGGATTTTCAACACTCAGAGACAGCGAGAGAGAGAGCGAGAGAGAGAGAGAGATAGAGAGAGAGAGAGATAGAGAGAGAGAGAGATAGAGAGAGAGAGAGAGAGAGAGAGATAGAGAGAGAGAGAGAGAGAGAGATAAAAGCCGTTAAAGAGAAGCATAAAAGATTACAAACGACGAAATATGTAAATCGACTATAAGTTAAGCAATGAAAGCCAAGACAGCAGCTGCTTAAAAAGAAAAACTCTGGAAAATTATTGCAACTGCAACTAAAAGTATGCAACGGAAAAAAATTTAAATTAAATTTAGAAAAAATGCTCAACTTTAAGGCTTGTTTGAAAGAGTCGTTAAGAAAATAAGTTTTATTTAAGCAAAAGAGTCTTGTCTATTATCCCAGGACTTTTAGGGATACACATTTATATACTAGGATATAAGATAAAAATAAACCTTGAGCGCAAGGTAAAGCGTTATCCATTTTATAAATAGAACCCCTATAAGGTAATGATTTCGATGCAAATTTTATTTCACTAAAGACTTCACGTTCGAAGACTAAATGAATACGGAGACGTTTTTGAGGCAGAAACTTGAGGACGTAGCTAGTATGTAGCTAGTAGCTAGTATGGTAACCTCAGGCTCAGAAACTTAAGTGATCTTGGTGGACAATAAGTCTGCTCTAGGAGCCATTCCGTTACGACTGGTTGGTGATACTAATAACGGGTGATTTTTTTCTATTATCTTTTTGGCAACACTGGTTTAAACAGCTTACGCACGTTTCGTGTTTTGTTTCACTGTCAAACATCTTCAGTTTGGTCCATAATTTAACCATGAATCGTCTTACAAACGAACAACGCTCTTGCAAATCATTGAATTTTATTATCAAAATGCGTGTGCTCTGTTAAGAAAGTTCATCACGCGCTTCTTCCATTTTATGATCAGTTTAATCGACCCACTGAAGCGGCTATTCGGGCTATTGTGACTAAATTTCGCAACAAATTTACATTGTTGGACATTAAACCACCAACACGCTTACGTAGAGTGCGAACTGAAGAAAATATCTCAGATGTATCGGCCAGTGTTAATGATGACTCATCAATTATCGATTTGTCGCCGTTCGCAGCAATTGGGCCTCTGTTGCTCAACAACGTGGACAATTTTGCGGAAGGATTTAGGTGTGAAGCCTTTCACAATACAGCTGGTGCAAGAATTGTAGCCAAACGACCTACCGCAACGCAGAATTTTTGGTGAATGGGCGCTTGGAAAGTTGGCCGAAGATTCACTTCTTTATCGAAAAATTGTGTTCAGCGGCGAAGCTCATTTTTAGCTCAAATTTTTGGCGTAAATAAGCGGAATTGTCGATTTTGGAGTGAAGATCAGCCAGAAGCATTGCAAAAGCTATCAATGCATCCAGAAAAAGTCACAGTTTGGTGCGGTTTATGGGCTGGTGGCATCATTGGACCGTACTTCTTCAAAGATGCTGCGAATCGTAACGTAAATGTGAATGGTGAGCGCTATCCAACTTTTTTTTTGCCCAAAATGCAAGAGCTTGACTTGCATGACATGTGGTTTCAACAAGACGGTGCCACATGCCACACAGCACGCGTAACAATGGACTTATTGAGAGGCGAGTTCGGTGAACATTTTATTTCACGTTCGGGACCGGTCAATTAGCCGCCAAGATCGAGCGATTTAACGCCTTTAGACTATTTTTTGTGGGGCTATTTTTAAGGCTCATGTCTATACAGACAAGCCCGCTTCAATTGACGCATTGGAAGACAACATTGAAGCATTTATTCGTGAGATACCGGCCGAAATGTTGGAAAGAGTATGCCAAAATTGAACTAAGCGGATGGACCATTTGAGGCGCAGTCGCGGTCAACATTTGCATGAAATAATCTTCAAACATTAAATTATATGGACCATACTATCGATTCAAATAGATTTCATTGCATTTTTCTGAATTTTATGTTTTTTTCTTTTTAAATTTCCTATAGCTCTTAAAAAATCACCCATTACTAATAGTCTGCAAAACGCTCATCCTCTCCATGCTTCTTTGTGGCTCAGAGGCATGGACACTATTAAGCACTGATGTAACTGCCTTGAGAGTATTATAGAGAAAAGTCCTACAAAAGATCTTCGGTCCAGTGCGACTTGGCGATGATTTTCGCACTCAAACCAACAATGAGCTCAACGACATGGACGTTGTGCAGATAATTAACATTCAGCGGCTGCGCTGGCTTGGAAATGTCGTTCAAATGGAGGATAATGCTCCGGCGAGACGTGCATTTGATGTTGGGATTTGCGGAAGTCGGCGAAGGGGACGACCTTGTCTCCTTTGGAAGGCCCAAATCGATTGGTGTGGCAAACTGGCGTAGGCGCGCAAAAAGCATATGTTAAGCATATGGAAGCATATGTTAAGGCAGGCCGAAATCCGTTAATGGCAATTATGTAAGCAAGTAAGGGAGCCTAAAAGGCATCCAATCCAACAGTAAGCTGTATGAGAACGACATGGACGTTGTGCAGCGTATTAACATGCAACGGCTGTGATGGCTCGGAAATGTCGTTCGAATGGGGGAGGATGTTCCGGCGAGACGGGTATTTGATGCTGGGATTTGCGGAAGTCGGGGAGGACGACCTTGTTTCTGTTAGAAAGACTAAATCGATAGGTGTGACTAACTGGCGTAGGCGCGCAGAATGCAGAGAAGCCTGGAAGCATGTGTTAAGGCAGGCCGAAATCCTTTAATCGAGTTGTTAATGGCAACTAAGTAAGGGAGCCTAAAAGTCCCTTGTACCAAATCACATTTCCCTTTGTTGGATTCGGAGATGGCGTATGCTCTCGCTGGATTAGGTACACTTTCTGAGGACAAAGGCCACCATCCTCTGCAGCCTTTTTTTTTTTACTCCAAACAGCAAAACTGACTAGTAATTTATCGATTTTTTCTTTTGCAATGGAAGAGGCCTCTTCACCACATTATTATTGCTTCAAGAGCTAAATTTTCCGCTCTCCTAAATACCCCTCCCTCCTCTTTAACTCACCACTCACAAGTAAAACTTATCAGCACCTGGCATCATTACAACAGCAAAGAGTAAAAGAAAAGGAAGACGGCGGGCAGCCTAATAATATGCTACACGACATGACGTAAATGTGAAATGAAACTCTGTTGTGAGCGAAAGCGTAATGGAAAAACCTCAGAAATAATTCCTTAAGGGCCTGTCAATATAATGAATATGACGAGAAGGAAAAAAAAAATAAAAAAAGAGAAAATGAAAGCCACCAACCGCCAACCAACCAGCCAACCTTTGCATGTTCAGGACTGAACAAAGAAGGACACAGCAAACGGAAAAAGGTAAGGAAAATTGCTGTGTGTGGTTGTGTATTGTGTCAACTTTTTTTCTTTAATAACTGTAAACTTAACAAATATGACATTGTCAGTCAAGCAGCCAGCCAGCCAGTCAGTCAGCTAGTCAACTAGTCATTTAGTCCGTCATTTATTATTCGTGTTTAAGTCTGATGATAATAAGGCCGTCTAACCAACCAGCAATTGCTCCCTTTTGGTTGCCCTCATAAGACACCACTTTCCTTTCCTTTCGCACTTGCTTCTTGCTTCTAATGATGATGATGGGGTTTCATATTCTTATCCTTTTCCTTTCTTTTCCTCTTTTTTTGTTGTCCTTTTTTTTCCGTGTCACTTTTCTTTTTCATAATTTTGCAGTGTATGAGAGTGTGTGTACGTGTGCATGAAGCTTTAACAGGAATTACTCTCTCAAGTGCTGGCAAAAGCAACAACTCATTATTATCCTTTATATCCTTAAGATTCCACAGCTTCAATGTCTTCTTACTGGTTGTCTATGATTTCTTAGTGTTCTTGGCCTTTTTTTCTTTAGTACGTGTATTGAGAAGCAAGAAATCTCAGAATAGCAACTCGAAGAAAGTCAGTCAAGACCAGAGAAAATTGTTATCCTTAAAGGATAGGAAAAGGCAAAAGAAGGGCGACACGCAGTAAAGGCAGAGCCACAATAACGAAAATATTAACAAGGAAAGCAATGTTCTGTTTAAAGTCCTCTTGTGCTTGTGTTGAGTGCTCATTCATTCCTAATTATTGACCATGAAAACTAAGAAACATGAGGTTTTCAATTTTCAGTTAGGGGAAGGATAGCCTCATATTATATCATTATTTGAAATTGTCAAGAGCATCACTAAACAGTTTGTGTAATTTGAAAGCCATATCCTTCTAGTTTGACACAATTTAATTGGAATTTGAAGTGGGAAGTACAAAGAATATTGCAACGAAAGGCCTGTTTGAAGCCATATTGCTTTAATTTGATGTGTCATATTCCCCTATTGTAACTGAAGGTTTGTTTGAAGCCATATTGCTTTAATTTGATGTGTCATATTCCAAGTAAGCTTCCCATTTGTTTCTTCTTGTAATTTGAACATCACATCCTACGGTTTGATGCAACTGCTTTGATATTTGAAGTTGGTCTCGTGCAGTTTGATGCAACTCATGAGAAGTTTGAAGCACATTACAGAGTCTGAGCTGAAACCTTTTTCAATTCATTAAATTTTCTGAAGCTCTGAGGATACATAATTAAAATGTTTTTCTTCGATTTCAAAACTACCACCCTAGAATTTGATAAAACTCCTCGGGTTTATGATTTCTTTTATGCACCTCAAGACAAATTTGAAGCCAAACTCGTCAAACCACGCCAAACCTTCGCCCTGACTGTCAATTGAACATAATTGCCGATTGTTTTGAAGACTGCCACACTAGAAAGCTTGACCCATTTCGTTGGTTGATGCAATTCTTAATAAGTTTGAGCCAAAGTTCTTCACATTACACTTGCCAAGTTGAAGCCAATTTCTTTGCATTACTATTTCAGAGACTCTGTAAACCAGCAATTGGGATTTATTTTTTAATTTCAGCAATACAACCCTAAAGTTTGATGAAACTCCTTATGTGACTGAACAAAATTTGATGAAATTTGTTGCAACTTAATGGAAAATTTGAAGTCAAACTCTTAACATTGCAATTTCTTTTTCAGCCCAAACCATTCCAATTAAATTTCGATTGCTTTGACTACCACCACAATAAAACTTGACGCAACTTGACTTTGCATGTTCCCAGTCAATTTTGTGAAATATGATGCATATCAACAGATTTCTAAAACCGATATTATTAAAGATTTCTGAGACGATAACAATTTCTCTTTATTACATTTCAAAGCCAGCCAAGTCTATAAGAAGTTTGACGCAACTCTCTCTGTATATAAAATCAGTAGCATGTAATGTGGTGTTACTCAAATGAAGGTTCCTTAACTTTCAAAATCAGTATTTGTAATCTTAGACTACAAACCTAACATTTTGAGGCAACTTCTTCAGTGTTTGAAGTCAGTTTGATGAAGTTTGATGAAACTCAATAGAAATTTGAAGTCAAATTGTGATAATTATACACTTGGCGGCAGTAAAGTCGTGCGATTTTCCCGTAATTTTAATGCCAAGCCAAAGATTTTGATGTCACTCCCGATGAGTTTGAAGCCTTTCGCACAAGTCCAAATTTGAAGACGAACTTTCATGCACTGAATTTTTTGTTACATTCAGAAGCATAAAAAGTAATTTTTTATTATTTTTAATCCTACATTCCCTAAAGTTTGATGCAATTTCTTGGATGTTTGAACTCCTTTTCATAAAGTTTGATGTGATTTAAAAGAAATTTGAAGGCAAATTTTAAATCAAACTCTATAAAATACATTTTCAATGGTTGACAGGGTTGTGTGATGGTTTTTTTTTTCATTGAAGTTGTTAATGCCTTCTTTACGATTTGACGCGACTTTCTGAATTTTTGAACACCCTGTCAAGAAGCACGATACATTTAATTAAATTTTGATGCAAGATTTCTTTCATATTCTTTTCTAAGACAGTCGAAAATGGTTTTTTATTAAAGTTTGATGCAACTTCATCAATGTTTGAAGAGAGTTCAAACACAATTTGATGCAATTTAATCAAATTACTTTAATATACAGCCCAATTAATGACTGGAATCTATCCATAATTCCACATTCCCTAAAGTTTGATGCAATTTCTTGGATGTTTGAATTCCGTTTCATAAAGTTTGATGTGATTTAAAAGAAATTTAAAGTCAAATTTTAAATCAAACTCTATAAAATACATTTTCTGTGGCTGTCAGGATTGTGTGATGGTTTTTTCCTTGTAGTTGTCAATGCCTTCTTTACGATTTGACGCGACTTTCTGAATTTTTGAACTCACTTTCAAAAAGCACGATACTTCTAATTAAATTTTGATGCAAAATTTCTTTCATATTCTTTTCTAAGACTGTCGAAAATGGTTTTTATTAAGGTTTGATGCAATTTCATCAATGTTTGAGGATAGTTCCATGCAATTTGATGCAATTTAATCAAATTACTTTAATATACAGCCCAATTAATGACTGGTATCTATCCATAATTCCACATTCCCTAAAGTTTGATGCAATTTCATGGATGTTTGAACTCCGTTTCATAAGGTTTGATGTGATTTAAAAGAAATTTGAAGTCAAATTTTAAATCAAACTCTATAAAATACATTTTCTGTTGCTGCCAGGGTTGTGTGATAGTTTTTTCCATGAAGTTGTCAAAGCCTTCTTTACGATTTGACGCCCTTTCAAGAAGCACGATACATCCAATTAAATTTTGGAGCAAAATTTCTTTCATATTCTTTTGTAAGACTGTCGAAAATGTTTTTTTATTAAAGTTTGATGCAACTTCATCAATGTTTGAAGATAGTTCCATGCAATTTGATGCAATTTAATCAAATTACTTTAATATACAGCCCAATTAATGACTGGTATCTATCCATAATTCCACATTCCCTAAAGTTTGATGCAATTTCTTGGATGTTTGAACTCCGTTTCATAAAGTTTGATGTGATTTAAAAGAAATTTGAAGTCAAATTTTAAATCGAACTCTATAAAATACATTTTCTGTGGCTGCCACGGTTGTGTGATGGTTTTTTCCTTGTAGTTGGCAATGCCTTCTTTACGATTTGACGCCTTTTCAAGAAGCACGATACATCTAATTTAATTTTGATGCAAAATTTCTTTCGTATTCTTTTCCAAGACTGTAGAAAATGGTTTTTTATTGAAGTTTGATGCAACTTCATCAATGTTTGAAGATAGTTCCACATGCAATTTGATGTAATTTAATCAAATTACTTTAATATACAGCCCAATTAATCTGGACTGGAATCTATCCATAATGTTTTATGACACAGCTCATCTAACTGTCCCCAATGTACCACCAACCAACCAATAAGAAGCCAACTTAAATGCTTGTCATCATTTTTAAATTATTTTTCTCTCCATTTTTTTCTTTCTGGGTTTTCCCCCTTTTCGTGTTTAACGACCACAATTTTTAAATACACTTACACAACAAAATATGACACTGTAATACTTCACACTCACTCTCCCTCTCCCTCTCTCTCTCACTCTCTCTCTCTGTCTTACTTATTATGTTTCATTTTTCTTTTCTCCCTTTTGGGAATTGTAATTTTCTGCTTTAGTGCCAAAGGAAATGAGAGTGAAATTATCACACTCACTTTAGTGACAATGAAGAGAATGAAGAATGACGAAGAAAAAAGTGGAAAATAAATAGAAAGAGTGTGTAAGAAAAATAGAAATTCTATTTTAATATTTTAATTTTCTTTTTTTCTTATTCAACTTGTTGCAAATATAATCTGTTGTTGCAGCATTTTTTTTTTTTTTTTTTTTTGTTATTATTCTCTCTGCCACCCTATTCTGTTGTAATCTCCATAAAGAGGGGAACGGAAAACCGTAGCATTGCACAGCACAGCACAGGGTTAATGAGTGGTGGCACAACACAAATGAGTTGAACGTTAATGTTCCTTAAAAATTACAGCAACAACAACAAAAACAAACATACAAAAAAATTATAATGATCATGTTGCACGTTCCACAAACACGTATCTGGTGTTTGTCAAGTGGTGTTGCAAATAATTGAGCGTATAAATAAAGAATAAAAATCATAAAAATTACACTGTACTACAGAGAAAATAATTATAAAACGGTGCATCACGCTCATATGGTTTCTAGGCTTTGCTTAGATGTAAAGTTTGAAGTGATTTTTATAGGAATACTAACTGTACCCTGCGCGTGTTGCTGTGCCACCAACTCAAATAAATTTGAAGAAAAGACATCACACAAATGTCCAATTAATTTTGAATCATTTTATTGATTTTCTTTCCCGTTGTCCTGATGATTCAGATGAACGGGCCTGAGTAGTACGCATTCGATCAGTTTCTAATCTCACTTCTCGTTGTTCAAGTGGTTCAAGCGAACGGGTCTCAGCGGCATAAACCCAAAGATTTTTCAGCCCCAATGCTCGTCTGATTCTGAGGCTCGTAATGCTCTCTTTTCATCCGTGCTTGAGGTGTAGATCGACCAATTGTTTGTCATTCATTTTGAATAATTTTCGGTGACGCCATTCATCGGAAATTAATCGCACCAACCTCCGTTGACTCATGCGCAACAACTTTGTTAAAGAATGCACAGCTTGCGATTTAATTCATTTTGAGTAATTTTCAGTGGCGCCACCTATCGGATATTGGTCATACCAAATTAGAAACCTTCCCCGGCTCATGCGCAACAAATTTGCTAAAGATCCTAACATGATCAAATGCATAGTTTACGATTCTATAAGATACATACAAACAAACATTCATTTTTCTATATACAGACTATGGGAGGTGACACGGCCACTATAGCCAACAATCCGCCCATTTTGCTCATATATACGTCAAAGTCGTCCATACAAAATTTGAGGACTCTAGCTGTTGCAGTTTGTGAGATATGCGACATTAAATACTTATTGGGTATGTGGGCGTGGCACCTCGCCCACTTGAAATTTTAAAATAAAACGGAGCCTATAACTCCTTCCAGACATACAGGAAGATACTCTAAAAATTTTAAAAAAAGTCGGTTCATCCGTTTAGTCGTCTATAAACTTCAAGCAAACACACATTAATTTTTATATATGTTGGTAGATAGGAAAATAGGATAAGAAAATAGCAAGTAGCGGCAGTTTTGTTGAAATAAAAGCTTACGAATATACAAACTTAAAGAAATTAACTTGTCTAGACAATCACTAGCAGAGGGGATATCGCCTTAGAGCATAACACTGTTAAATTAAGAAGAAAATCAGCCTGAAAATCTAACGAATCCAGTGATTGAATTGATTTCAGATAAGCTTCGTAAAATTATACAAAAAGTGTAAGCCCAATGACAGAAGTCTGTTTAAAAGTTAGAGACGAATATTAGCATACAGGTTTCGTATTCGATTTACAACCCCTGCAGAAGTGATAGCTTAGCCTCTTCGCTTACGTAGTCTTTACGCAAGAACCTGTGAGAATTGATACGGTGACAGAAATATCCCTTTAGTCCCATTTAAGTGACTTTATCCAAATTAGGCAGTGTAGTCCTGCTCATGGAATATATGCCTTCGCCGAATACAGTTTAAAGGAGGTAAGTGCTCTACGTTTCATCATTCCTACAAGCGGGTGAGCATTTTGAGGTCTATGTCTGCTTTAACAAGCAGCAAATCGACTACGTAATTACCCAGAATTTGACTGTGACTAGGGATCAGCAGTTGTAGCCCAGCGGCAGCCACTTGAGCATTACAAAACATGACTTTTGTAAGCGCAGCCCGCAACATCTCAACCTTAGGTTAGGTTAGGTTAGAGGACGTGTACCTGTTAGTCAAGACAGGTCAGATTGACCAATTCTTCAACGTCCTAAAGGAGGGAAGGAGGGTATATGGGAAAGGGGGGGTGGGAAGCGGAGGAATCACACAGACCCGACACAACTAAAGGATACGAGACCGCGACTACACCGATGAAGTCCTAGCACCTCTCAACCACCCTAAGCCATTAATGAATCTGTGGAGAGCCTTGATGTCGGCTCTCGACACCGAATTCAAGCTCCCAAAGAAGGCCCTGCCAAGGGTTCTCAATCTCAATCTACCAAGGGCTGAGCAGTTACAGAGGAGGTGTTCGATAGTCTCCAACTCCTCCTCATCGCAGCAAGCCCTGCAATAGTCCGGCTGGGATCTGTTCCAGATCCCCGTCAGTGACATAATCTCGCAGTGCCGGTGGTAAAACCGACAAACAACCTTAAGCTGGCCTTATCCAAGCCCAGCAACAAACCTGTTCTCTTACTGTCTACAGCAGGCCATAGACACCTAGAAACAAAACAACCCGATCCGTTCCCCCAACGCCTCTGCTCTTTCTCCATGACCCATCAATTGATAATACCATAGAGGTGGCAGATTGGGGGGGTCAGGACCAACCATCAAATCGCCCCCTGAAAGCGAACCTAGCCTAGCGAGGGAACATCTCAACCTTTATCAAGGTGCTCTACAAGACATTCCACCATTAGACTACATACGAAAAGAGGTAGGCAGGTACGATAACCATTGGATGGATCAGACGTACAACATTAGAAGAAACTCTGCCTGCCTTTCAAACAAGTTGGTTGTGCAATAAATATTGTAGTACACAGTCTTGTGTAGATTCTTTTTTGAATGCAATACTACTGCTCAGCAGATTTTCACGTAAGACACGACATGTAGTATTCCGACATAAAGCCTTAATCAATTGGTGTAATTTCGAGGGATGGAGTTTTAAACTTCCAAGAGTTCGGAAGGGCTTTTCAAAATCAATGACTGTTCTAGGACCTCTGCCCTGGGGCGTGTTTCAAGCATGAAAAACAATAAATGCGCAGACATTTTCCCGTCCGTATCAATGAATGTCAACCTTTCATCTGAATGTAATCAAGCACATCAGCTGTTTTATTTCATTGTGTGTCCCCGCCGAGTTCACGAGGCATGCTAGTAATCATTGAATCTTTCGGAATTCTCTCCACATGGCACTCTATGCATTCTTAGACAAACTTCTAAGTGATGTGCACACGATCTATGAAAGTTATTAGAATTCCAAGTGGGATTATGAAAAATAAACCGAAAATAGTCCTGCTCTGCTCTGCTGGTGTGTATATAAAACTTTTCCGTTTAATTTTCTTCAATAGATCCCTGCTTACCAGTACGAGTATGAATTCTTCTAAATGTGAGTGTGTCTGTAGGTTAATCTGCAAACAAATACCCGAAACTCATAAGCAGCTTTTAAATATCTGCCTACTCACATAGCAACACTCACTGCCAACACAGCTATACTGTTAATATATGTGAACGTAAGAGAGGGAGTAAAGGAAAGTGGTTAGTAGAGGTGTTATGCCTATACATGTGGATATATAGGGTAAGCCATTTAGTGGTTCTAAAACCGCCGGTGTGGAAAGTCTTTTAGCTGTTGAATATCCTTCACCTGAGTTGTCATTTAGTTAGTGAAAGATTTTCTATTCACGAATATGGATTAACAACCGAACACGGCGTAAAAATCGTTAAAACTGACTACAAAACAAACGTTGCCGCTTTTCTAGTATTGCGGTGTGATTGTAGTCGTGATATGATTATAGTGTGCTATAATGGGGACCTCCTACTGTGCAAAGGGTTGGCAAAATTACAAAAATATTTCAAGAGACTGAATGCATTACAAACAGCATCATTCCTTTGAGTCCTGTGTTAGAAACTGTGGCACATAGTTTGAATTTGGCGATTTCTCAGCGTCCTAAGCAATTAAGTCTGTCTTATGACGTCACATGCCACAACTTGATTTGCATCTCCATTCAAAATAAAAGACAAACTTACTTTTCCATTAAAGCCGGCTGACCATGCAAAACGCTGTAGATAATTTGATTGGATATTAGAAGCAAGCAATAGGCTGGCGTTCAAAGCAGACTTTTCGAACAAGATTTACTTAGAAACGAAGAACTCTAATGTGCTTGTGGAAAGGTCACGTTATAATACACACGGAAAAATTGACTGTTACAGGCGCTCTGTGTTGTGGACCCACTATCGCCAAATTCAAAGTAATTTGGCTGTAAGACAACCTACTTGTTTTGGCCTACAATTAAAGCAGTATTTGGTTTCACCAAGATAGTGCCAAGAGTCACATAAAATTTTCAATATTTTGCTTCATTGTATAAAGAATTTCCAGTGAGAATAATTTCACATTTTGGTGGCGTCAATTGGGGACTTCGTTCCTTCACAAAAGAATGATCACTTTGTCGATGTGCAAAGGTTTATACTGCAAGGTCTCAGATGATTATATTGGCAGAGAACTATTCTCTCCCATGTCCGAAAGGCAATTGAAAAGCAGTACCTAAGAATTATTCCAGCGGACACGTGTTCAAAATCAGTCATGTTAAGGGCTTTCAACCAGATCCAGATTTGATTTAAAAGAAACTTCCACTGCTTTGTTCCAGGTCTTCTGGGACTTCTCGAAATTGAACAAGCCCACGAGCTTGCAAGGAGGGAAGTCTCCAAGCCTTTGATGTGGCCAGAATCTCTCTGTAGAATGGAGAGGGATGTTTGGAAGTGTATGCTCAACAAAAGGGGAAGATAGGTTAGAGGACGTGTACTTGTCAATTAAGACAAGTAGAGTACCCGGAGGTCGAACTGACCCATTGTACAAGGAGAAGATAAAGGAAGATAAAAACCAAGTGGACTTGATGCAATCAAAACTTTTCTTGGGAAATTGCAATAAGTGTAGATCGGGATCATAAATCAGACAACCAAGAAATAGCCTGAGGTTAAAACTGATATTATGATAGGGCCGCGTAGGCTCAGAGTTTACCTATCCAGAATCGAGATTGTCTCGAGTACAAAATTTTGATTACTTGACGGCAATTGAACGAAATTTGCGGGCACACCTGAGTGCATACCACGACTAGACAAGGAATTGGCATTATTAATAGCGAGCAAGATCCTGCAGTGCAATAGGTTTTCGCTGTACCATGACATCTCTGCACGACAATTGTAATAATATGAGAATACGTCAAAGACCTTGCCTACGCGGAGCTGCTCTACGTACAAACATACGTACATAATTGGACATTGCAACCTTTAGTCAGGATTACCACTTATCTTCTCACACCACTTATGTTGTGTGGGTTAATTTTATACATGAGTGATGGGACCTACAGTTTAAAGTCGAACCCGAACGACAGATTCTGAAGAAACTTTTTCATGGCAATTTTCTATTTGCTCTCAAAGTTTTTGCCAGAAATCTGCTGAGAGGCAGTCGCTAGAGTACTATTTTTTCATATTTTGTTTCGTTGAAGATGTTTAACCTGGGATTTGAACCGTGCCCTCACGTGTAATAAGCCAACACACTACCTACTAGACTATGGCGAATATACGCGACTATAAGCTGCTCTAACGTTGGCATATTTGAGGGGCCAACATTAGTCGAGTTATAGCCAAGGTACCTCCTCTCGAAATGTGCGAAAATGTGATCAAATGAATTCAGACGTCATCATTTAACCCTTTCATGCCCGAATTTTGTGGGCCAGAGCTAAAAGTTTTTAAGGACATGTGCTTGTAAGTCATGGACTAAATATGAAGTGATATTAAATTCAGAATCGTACGTATTCTGGTTTTACACGTTTTTAGCCAAACTTGTTTGCAAAAAGAAAATCTTTTAAAAAAAATTAAAAATTACGGAATTTATGAACAAAAATGTACAATGTTGCCTATAGGCAACATCGGGCATGAAAGGGTTAAATGACATTGTATTTCCTCCACAATAGCTAGGTTCAAGCAGTATATTGTTAGAAAAGCCTCCCTGCAATCATAGCTTTCTGTGTAATTTTTAAATAAATTTACTTTGGAAACCGAAACGTGGATAACCCTGTATGTATGTATGTGTCGTTGCTAAGATAGCATGTGTGTGTGAAAAATTGTAACAATTTTGTTCAAAAAAAAAATTTTTTTTGGAATAGACTACAGCAGAATTATGCTCAACAAACACTTCCATATACCGGTAGTACAAAACAAATATAAAAAACCCGATTATTATTACATACAGTGGTGGCCTTATAATTAGAAACGATGTTTCTGGAACAGAGTTCTCTGGATAGACGAATCTAAGTTCAATTTGTCCCAATCTGATGGAAAAACGTATGTAAGACGTCCTCCAAACAAAGCCTTTGATCCCAGGTACACAGTGAAAACTGTAAAACAAATTATACAAACATACATGTTGCTAAGTCGTTTCTAATTATAAGGCCACCACTGTACATAAAAGGTTATAACAACACCAATAAAATAAAGAAAAAAAAAATTCGGAAAATTTTAAATTTTTTACAATGAAAACTCCGTTACAATAATATGAGAGAGAATAAGTTTTAATTTGGCTTGTAATGGTAGTAGTTAGTAGCAGTAGCTTTAATAGGAGTAATAGTAGCAGTACAGTTAACAGAATAACTGTATTAAAATGTGTATATATTTTTAACACTTCATGTATGTATTTATGCCCAGCTAGCATTTGGAAGATTGTTTTTAAAAAAATCACCTTGCTGAGCCTTTTTAGAGTACTTTTGGTGATTAAAAACTTATTAGTCAGTTACACGATTGAAAAAGGACTCAAAAATGATTCGCGCCAATGAGTAAAATGAGTTCGATTTAAAATACAATAAAAAATTGTATAGCAATCGGAAATTAATCATCCAGACGTTTAAAATGTGACTATTATTTCCGTTGTTTATTATTATATTCTACTTATACTGAAGATTAATCAAAAAAAGATCATGCAGGTGTTTGAAAAGTGATTGCAATTACGTATTTTATGATCATATTTTGAGCAGATAGATGATTAAACACTGCTTTTTTATACCCTCTCTGTATAAATTTTCATTTATGTAACAGATGGCTGTGAAATAAAGTACAATTTGTTTTTATATATATATATATATATAATATTCTTTCTCTGGTAGTCGCAGACTTCGATTCAGCAGATTTCTGGCAAAAACTCTGAGAGTAAATAAAATTGTCATGAAAAAGTTTCTCAAAAATCTGTCGTTCGGCGTTGACTTTAAACTGTATGTCCCGCCACTCATGTATAAAATTAACGTACACAACATGACTGGTGTGAGAAGCTAGGCCGCAATCCTGACTGGAGGGTTGTAGTGGCCAATTATGTATGTTATGTTACGTATTCTTTCTTTATTACTCAACGTTCACACGAACTTGATTTTTGAAATCGCAGTAGTGTAAACGAAACCAACTAAAAAACACATTTTGAAAAACGACTAATAAATGACACAAATTATAATCATAAATGACGCAAAAAGGAGTCCAAATTAATACAAACATGACTGATAAATGCCAATAAAAGGACTCCCAAACATACTGATAAATTACTCATAAAAGACTCGTATGCGATTGAACCATGACTGAAAGACGACTCGAAAAAGAAGCATAAATGAAGTTAAATACGACTAATAAATGATCACAAAACTATTCGAAAACGCATCGAAAATTACTCGAAATTAATATAGAAAATGACTCATAAATGATTTTTTGAGAAGAGTCGCCCGTAGTAACATTTTTCTCCCGACAAATGAGTCTTTTATGATCAGAAAATGAGCGCATATTCTTACTTTTCAATCGCGCAGAAGAATCGAAAAAGACTCGAATTTGATTAAAATTTTCAAAAAATGCTGGCTGGGTGTATGTATGCACTCACACATACTAACTTTCTAAATTAAATCCCTTAAACAAACTGTAGAGTTTTATGTTGCCGTTAAACACTTGTACCAACACAACAGCATATGAAATTCAGGGATTTAGAGAGACAGAGAGAGAGAGCGAGAGAGAGCGGGAGAGAAATGTGTGGAAAAAAAGGAATAGAAAACTTAACCGAAAAGAAAGATTTTTCAAATAGTTTCCTAAAAATATTCTGTATGTTGATTTGGTTGGTTAAAGCTAAAACAACAACACTCTACAAAAATAATTCAATGAATTTTCGAATTGTTTAAATAACAACAACAACACCAGCAGCAGCAGCGGCAGCAGCTACACCCAGGCCAATGCAAAAGTAAAGTAAATTAGCCAACAAAAAGGAGAAAAGAAGAATACTTAAAAGCGTGTACCCTACTACCACACCTCTCAATGCATTTTCGAACAGCTTGTGTTAACTTTATTTTTCGAACAGCGGGCTCTTAGAGAAATCGCACAAATCAGAGTACAAAATTCCTTCTCAATTTACTACCCCTAGAATCAACGCCTAAGAACCGATAACATAACTTAGAATCAATAAAGCATAAACCACTCAATACATACATACATAATTGGTCCTTACAACCCTCTAAACAGGCTTACGACCTAGCTTCTCACACTATTTATTTTGCGTGTGTGTTAATTTTATACATGAGTGCCATGGGCCCTACAGTTTAAAGTCGACTCCGAACGTCAGAGAAATTTTGCATGGCAATTTTATTTACTATCAGAGTTTTTGACAGAAATCTGCTGAGGAAGTCGCCGTTTTCTTGGAAATGTACGATAGCCTCATATCTAGTAATCCAACACACTACCTACTAGCCTACAGCGACTTCAAGCCAAAAAATATTACTGTAAAGAAGCCATTTGCCTATGCTAGGACATTAATTCTTAGAACGTACGCTGTCCACTAAATCTACTCTATCACAGGCACTGTTCACCACTCTAATCGGACGGATATGTAAGCGCAACTAGCAGGTACGGAGATTTGTATTCTTTTCCTATGGAAATTTTCTAATTTGTCTTCAAAAATATACCATTTCCAGTCCAAAATAAAAACTGTTCCCACTCTAAAACTTTACAATTTTGTTATAATTGTTAAGGAATTTATTTGCTAGGCATCAGAAAATATAAACTTTGAAATTTCTCTTTAAAAATTAACTGTCCTCAGTTCATTAAAAACTCTTCCCACCCTTAAACTTCGAAGTTTTGTTATAATTTTTAAGGAATTGATTCATTAGGCATTAGAAAATCTTATTTTGCAACTTCTCTTTAAAAATAAACTGTTCTCAGTTTAAATAACAACTCTTCCCACCCTGAAACGTCCAAGGTTTGTTATAACTGATAAGGAATTTATTTACTTGGTATTAGAAAATGTATATTTTGCAATTTCTCTTTGACAATGAACTGTTCTCAGTTTAAATAACAACTCTTCCCACCCTGAAAATTCAAAATTTTGTTATAATTGTTAAAGAAATTATTTATTAGGTATAAAAAATGTGTAATTTGCAAATTTCTCTTTGAAAATAAACTGTGCTCAGTTCAAAAAAACTCTTCCCACTCTAAAACTCTGCAGTTTTGTTATAATTGATAAGGAATTTAGTTATTAGGCATTAGAAAATGTTTATTTTGCAATTTCTCTTTGTAAATGAACTGTTCTCAGTTCAAATAACAACTCTTCCCAAACCATAACTTAAAAAAAAATTATAATTGTTAAGGAATTTATTTATTAGGCATAAGAAAATGTTTATTTTGGAATTTCTCTTTGTAAATGAACTGTTCTCAGTTCAAATATTAACTCTTCCCACCGCATAACTTAAAAAAAAGATTATAATTGTTAGGAATTTATTTATTAGGCATCAAAAAATGTGTAGTCTGCAAATTTCTCTTTGAAAATAAACTGTTCTCAGTTTAAATAACAACTCTTCCCACCCTAAAACTTTGCCATTAGGCAATAACTTTTAGGAAAATTACTTCATTCGCATTAGAAAATGTTAATGTTGTCATTTGTCTTTAGAAACAAACTGTTCCCAGTTAAAATAAAAACAACACATAGGCTATACTCATTTACAAAAGTGAGAATGTAAATTCAATTCTAAAGATATCAGAAAATTCGGGTCCTTTATGGATATATGCGGCACGTGATTTACATTCAAACTACCTAGAGAATCAATCTTGAGGACCTTAGAGCAATCATACAAAAATCTGGCTCCTATATTGTTATCAGTTTAACCTAACCTAACCTCCTATCCATCATTTCTGTAAGCGAATAAAAAGAGTGAATGAAATAAACTCTTTGAACCTCACCTAAAATCGATAATTAAACTGGTTAAACGCTATAAGCCTGATTGTGTTAACTACTATATAAGCTATGCCTAGGGCCGCAACTATGCCATTTAGTCTCTGAAGTCAGTTCAAGCGTTGAACAATAACTTTTTTCAAGGCACATACATAAATCGTAAACATAAAAAATAAATGAAGTAAGTAGTCTAGTAGATAGTAGCTAGACTAGTGCGCGGTCTTATTGGGCGAGAGTTCGTGGTTCAAACACCAGCTCAGACATCTCGAAAAAAGTGAAAAATGAAAAAATCTTTCGAATTTCTCTGTGAAACTCAAAATTCTTAAAAACTCTGAGAGGAATTGCCATGAAAACTATCGCAAAAATTATCATTCTGAGTCGATGTTATACTGTAGGTCCGCGTCTCACCACCCATAGCTAAAATTAAGACTCAATATAAGAATGTACCATGAAAAGATAGGTTGTAATCCTGACTAAATGGGTTGTAAAAACTATGGGACATGTATGTTGGCTTCATACGACCGAAAACTGGCAATAAAGTCCACTGTCGACTAGATTATGGCTAAAGTAGTGAAGTGGATAGCTAAAGTAGTGAAATAAATACCTAATGTAGTGGAGTGAATAGCAAAAGTAAGAGTGGCAATGGTGATGCCTGTAATTCATTTATGGTCCGACTGGCAAATATCCATGGCTTCCATCATTTTTCTTTGTCATATCCATAGAAAGGATAGTATCGTTTATCGTGTCCGTGTTAATGTATGAGTCTGACTTGAGAATAATATGAGAATGTCGTGACAAACCTAGTCAGCTAGGCAAGGGAAACAGAAACACTTTGCTGGATCCCAAGTTATGTGGGAATCCCGGCATAGCAGGTATGAGTACGCAGGCAGATAAACTTGTTAGGGCAGTTTCGAAGCCGCTGATTGGGTTAGAATCTCACTCCTGGATGGGAAGAGAATTTAGGAAACATAGGTGGAGATAAGCAAACTTTTCTTAAGTCAAATAGTTTTCTTAAACCAAATTTTGAAAATGGGTAGTGACAATGGACAGAGATTTGAGTCATACATACACATAACATACATAATTGGTCATTACAACCGTTCAGTCAGGATTACGACCTAGTTTCTCACACCACTTATGTTGTGTGTGTTAATTTTATACATGAGTGGCGGGACACCTACAGTTTAAAGTCGACTCCGAACGACAGATTTTTGAGAAACTTTTCATGACAATTTATCTACTTTCAGAATTTTTGCCAGAAATCTGCTGAGAGGAAGTCGCCGTATTTTATTTTGATGTCTGGCCTGGGGCTCAAACCCTGGCTTTTTCGTCTAATATGCCAACACACTACCTACTAGACCACGGCGACTTCAGAGACTTGAGTAATGCATCAGTTTATTGGGGAGAAGTTTGAAGATAGTACGCAGCCTTTAGATCGGGCACTGTAGAGTGAAGATTTAGGGCTCACTTTAAAGCCCAATACGTATGTATATTCTGTGATGGGAGCAATGAAACACAAGCCCACATACTTAAAACCAAACGACGTGACGGTAATGCGTACCGGAAGATTGTAAAGATCAAGGTCCTTAGAAGATCAGAGCTACCCTTTACACATGAGTCCAAAAAGAGTTTTTCATTTTTCCCTGGCATTAAGAGCAGACAACAAAGCCTATCGGATTTAAAACAGTCGGGGGCGTGGCATATTTACTTACTAAAAAGTACTTCTCACAAATTGTGCACTGTAAAGGGAACTTTAGTTTAATTTTGATAAGTATTATAAAGGAAAAGGAAGCGCAACATACCTGTCGTTTCCATTAAACAGGGCAAAACTACTCCAATACACAATAACCCGCAACAACAACAACAATAAATGAAAATATAACCGGGAACAAAAACTGCATGTAAAACCACAAAAACAAGAGCTTAACCATGTAACCGATTAAAAACTACTAAAAAATAACCCAGAAAAGATCAGAGTAAAAAAAACAACGAATAAAAGAGAGAGAGAATAAAAGGAGGAAGGTGAACAAATAAAACAACATTTTGAAAACCAAAAATTATGGTTGAATACAGGGGGGGAAACTCAAAACACAAACGCAAATACGGCACTGTAAACTGTAAACGACAAAGGAAAAAAATGAAAGTAAAACGGAAACAAAAGAGAGAGAAAGCAAGAGAAGAGAGAAAGAGCATGAAAAACGAGTGCTGAAAAAACTACAAAGCGCGACCACAGAAATGTTTAAAATCTTTTCAGATTTCTATCTAAAGGTGGTTGGTATTTTTCCCCACAGGGAGTGGACAGAGAGAGAGTGAGAAGAGCTCTTTGCAAATAATTTTTATTGTTATCCTTTATAATTGGTAAGTTGTGGAGCGAAAAAAGGGAAAGTAACAAGAGAGACGCTTAGGTTAGGTTAGGTTAGAGGACGTTTACCTGTCAATCAAGACAAGTACAGTACCCGGAGGTCGGATTGGCCCATTGTACAACGTCCTAGAGGAGGGAAGGATAATATAGGGGATAGGATGAAAGGAGGGTATATGGGAAAGGGGGGAGTGGGAAGCGGAGGAATCACACAGACCAGACACAACAAAAGGTTGGGAGAACGCGACTACACCGATGATGTCCTAGCACCTCTCAACCAGCCTAAGCCACTAATAAATCTGTGGCGAGCCTTGATGTCGGCTCTCGACACTGAATTCAAGCTCCCAAAGAAGGCCCTGCCAAGGGTACTCAATCTACCAAGGGCTGGGCAGTCACAGAGGAGGTGTTCGATAGTCTCCAACTCCTCCTCATCGCAACACGCCTTGCAATAGTCCGACTGGGATCTGTTCCCCGTCAGCCCAGTGATAAAACCGACAAACAACCTTAAGCTGGCCTTATCCAAGCCCAGCAACCAACCTGTTCTCTTACTGTCTACAGCAGGCCATAGACACCTAGAAACAGAACAACCCGATCCGTTCCCCCAACGCCTCTGCTCTTTCTCCATGACCCATCCATTGATGACTGGGGGGTCAGGACCAACTATCAAATCGCCCACTGAAAGCGAACCTAGCCTAGCGAGGGCATCCGCCGTCTCATTGCCCAGTATTGCGCTATGACCCGGAACTCAGCAGAGACGGATACGGTCTGGTCCAAAAGTCCTCAACAACTCCTTGCACTCGCGAACAAACCGTGATTTGCACGAGACCGACGCAATGGTCCTAAGGGCAGCTTGACTGTCAACGAAGGGCATGTAAGATTCGGAATCCGAATCTGGGCCACCAGCTATGGCCCCAATAGCCTTTAAAATTGCGAAAATCTCCGCCTGAAAAACGCTGCATCCATCATTAAGAGAGACGCTTTATACCCATTACATTTCTTTACATTTTCACAGTGGGTGGTGTTTCCATATAGAGATAGTTGGCAACCCTACCACTCCAGAACATGCAAGAATATATTATTCACTGGCTCTATGACAGCATTACTTTCCTTAAGTGAACAGAAAGGTATAAAAAAAGGATAAGGCAGGTTTATTACTTAAAAAGGCCTCAAGTTCGGATGCCACAAGAATTAACGCAAACAAAATTCATTTAATCGAGCTTCTACCATCATTAGATCCGAATTGAAGGACAAAAATGGTTTGAAGTATTCGAAATATAAAGTGTTGGTTACAGAGAAACTAGAGACACAATTAGCTCTAGATAACGGTAGTTGGCAACCCTATCATTCCAGAACTTGCAAGAGTAAATCAAACACTGGCTCTATGGCAGCATTAGTTTCCTTAAGATAACAAAAAGGTATAAAAAAGCATGACAGGTTTATTACTTAAAAAAGACCTCAAGTTCGGATGACACAGCAATTAAAGCAAACAAAATTCATTCAATGGAGCTTCAATCGTTATTAGAACCGAATTGAACAATAAAATCTAAAGTGCTGGTTACTAAGGTATACAACTGCTTTACGTCTCTTTAAAAAAAAAGCGAGACAGATGCTTTACAGCAGACCTATGCTCCTTATTGTAACTAACAGTTCTAGTAAAAAGAGTTATATTGAGTGCGAAGGAAGTTAAAAGGGGGATGCATTGTCAGCTATCTAATATAACCTAGCGAACCAATAAATTTTAAGCTTTACATCACACAACTAAACCAACCAACACAACAAGTACCAACAAAATTGGACATCTTAGCTATGTGACAGCGTAACATTCTCATAAGACCGACCACCTTCGCCTAGTTAATAGACGTGCAATATCGGGGGTAATTCGATTGCTAAAGGGCTAGCAAAGGTAGTCATCAGATTGCCTATCTCATACCTCTATAACATGGCAAATGGTCACTTTACCCCCAACATAAAATTGATGTTGATTAAGCGCTGCAAACGACATAGCAGGGCAAATAGGGAGTGGCAGGCAGATTTTTAAAACCAAAGCTCTCTTGAGCACACAAATTGATGCAATTCCATAGAAATCAAGTGATAATCGCGTTTGTCAATCACCCATAAGGCTTCAAGTGGTGGTAATCACGATTCTTTTGAAATCAAACTGACAGATTCAATATATTTATAGCGATAGGTCCGTTGCGCTGTCGGGTAAGCCAAGTAAGAGATGTCGACGTCGAGCCAGAGACTGAGCTGTATATACGAAGTGTATCTCCCCTCCTTCTGATCACCGGATTAACAACTTGCGTTAACGTCATTTGCAGTTAAGCAAAGTTTCTCCGATTGCCTATCCATTATGCATAAACCCATGAGAATAGGTGTAGTGAGATACACGGCCCCACGATCCAGTTTAAGTAGTTGATTGCTACGATTCTACCCAATTTAGAGAAGCTAAGTCTCTAGCAATAAAGCAAGATTGTTAGGTTAGAGGACGTGTACATAAAGTGTCAATAAAGACAAGCACAGTACCCGGAGGTCGAATTGACCCATTGTACAATGTCCTAGTTTCTCACACCACTTATCTTGTGTGTGTGTTAATTTTTATACATGAGTGGTGGGACCTACAGTTTAAAGTCGACTGCGAATGAAAGATTTTTGAGAAACTTTTTCATGGCAATTTTATTTTATTTACTCTCAGAATTTTTTCCAGAAATCTGCTGAGAGAAAGTCGCCGAAGAAATATTTTTTGTATTTTTATTTTGATGTCTGGCCTGGGGCTCGAACCCTGGCTTTTCGTCTAATAAGCCAACACACTACCTACTAGACTACGCCGTTACACTGTCGGGAAAGCCAAATAAGAGATGTCGACATCGAGCCAGAGACTGAGCTGTATATACGAAGTGTATCTGCCTGTCCCCTTTTGATCACCGGATTTACAACTTGCGTTAACGTCATTTGCAGTTAAGCAAAGTCTCTCCGATTGCCTATCCATTATGCACACAAACCCATGAGAATTGGTGCAGTGAGTTACATGGCCCTACGATCCAATTTAGGTAGTTAATTGCTACTCTTCTACCCAATTTACAGAAGCTAAGTCTAGCAATAAAGCCAGATTTTTAGGTTAGGTTAGGTTAGAGGACGTGTACTTGTCAATTAAAACAAGTACAGTACCCGGAGGTCGAATTGACTCATTGTACAACGTCCTAGTTTCTCACACCACTTAAATTGTGTGTGTTAATTTTATACATGAGTGCCGCGGGGACCTACAGTTTAACGTCGACTCCGAACGACAGATTTTTTTGAGAAACTTTTTTTCATGGCAATTTTATTTACTCTCAGAGTGATTGCCAGAAATCTGCTGAGAGGAAGTCGCCGAAGAAATACTTTTTGTATTTTGTCTTTATGTCTGGCCTGTGGCTCGAAACCTGGCTTTACGTCTAATAAGCCAACACACTACCTACTAGACTACGGCGAATTCAAGCAAGATTGCTCCTCAGCCTGGAATTTTTCAGGAGACCACCAGGTCACATAGCCACATAATGAGAAACATTTACTTGAATTAGACAGATTATCATTAAAATTACAAAAGCTTTTTATATAACCTAACAATATACATAGTCCTTCTGTCCCCTTCCTCTCTCTTTCTCTGCTCTCATTAAATGCGTGTATTAAACGCTGTTTAAATTGAAATTTTCATTTTTTTTTCTGTGGCAAATTTTTTTGAGGTTAAAAATCCGATTTTTTTCTTGTTTTTGTTTTTTTATTGTGTTTTACATAAATAATTACATTTAATTTCACTGGGGTAAATGTCAACTTCATGTTTAACAATTTTATCCGCGTATTTTTTTTCGTTTTTTTACTCATGCGACTGCTGTCTCTTGTGGTTTTAAATCACAAATTCTTGTCATTTTTACAATTTTTTTCTTTCCCGTTTGTTAACATTTTAATATAACAACAGTTATGAAAACGTTATAATTTTAAAGACTGGAGAGGGAGGATATGTTCAAGGCCACATGTATGAGCTTACATACATATTGTTACATAAATCGAAACGACCTAATATCGTTTAACAATAAAAACGACAAACAAAAGCTACCAGCTACACCAACACAATACACACGATACAAATACACACTAACACTAAGAATACAATGAACAAGTTGATTATCTAAAGCTACACACACACATATGTACAACGAACCTGGTTGCACCTGGTACCAACAACAACACGAAATGAAAATAAACCAGCTACGACAAATATGTGGTAGACAACATAAGCAAAGTACACAAGCAATAATGTACTAACAACAGAACTCTTGAGAAGGCGAGAACACGAACCTTCCACTTCAAGAATGTTCGTTAGACTGGTTGTGTCTGACTATAAAAGGGCTGGACAAAGCAAGTAGCAGTGAGTTATAATTCAGTCAGCCTCGTGTGAAGACGCGTTGCGGTTTGAACGTACAAGTGGTATTGCTTGCAAAAAGGTTGTAAGCAGAGAAGATCTAACGAACAGTTGTTAGTGTTAACGCGGACTGAAGTGTGAAATAGAATAGTGTACAAGCAAATTATTGTTGTATCGTTAAGTTGTATATGGTGGCACACAAAAGTAGTGTAAACAATAAAGAGAGTTTAAGAGAAAATGAACACATACTTTTTTACTTGGTTTGCAATTAACGAACTCATATTTAAACGTTTTTAAAAAGGTAAAAACGTAACAATATGTATGTTAAAACAGAGCGTAGTATGGTTAATTCTATTAATCATACGACATATGCAGAAGGTCTGGTGGTCTTATACAGGAAATTAATTTTGCTACAGATTCTGGACGCTTCTATCATCTGAAGGGATTTCCTGTACAGCCTGTGCTTCAACAGAGACAAATCAGTTCAATCAGTTCCATGGAAATCAGTAACATAAAAAAAGTTTAATATTTATTCCAACGGATATTCAAAGAATTACGATTTATAAAGTGTGCAGGATCTCACGACTAGTCCGTGTCCAGCGCATCCAAAACATAGAATTTTACATGACACTGGCGCTTACATAAGGCTGAATTAGACTGATGTCATGGGTTAGATGGCTGTGAAAGACGCTATGGTTTATGGCTTATTCCCATACACCTAAAACTGAAGAAAAGCCCAAAAGAAAAAAGCAAAACGGAATCAAATCACACAATCTCGGTAACCTGTTGATATCACTTCCACTTGTGATTGACAATCGATCACGCATAATATTTAATGTGGCATGAGCTGTGTGGCAAGTAGCACCGTCCTCTTCAAACCTCATGTCGTTTCAATCCAAATCATCAAATTCAGGCAAAAGATGTTGTTAGCTAAACATTGTCTTATGGTGCTAAATATCGTTCTTAAAGAAATATGGGCCGTCAGCTCAAATTATAGCCTAAACAGGGATTTTTCGGGACGCATTGGATGTGGTTTGATATCGCCTCAAAAGGGAATCGCTTTATAAACGTAAAATAACGCTTTCGTATCAGCCAAAGGAAACGGACAGGCTGACGAATTTGCCTGTAGGATATCTGTTTGAAATTAATTTCAGGGAACCTTGGTGATATCTACGTTGGAGGTTATTGAAAAGTTTATTCCCTCGACTCGTGCAAGGCAATCGACTTCTGTAAAATCTTAAGGAACACATACATACATACCTGGACAATACCAGACGTTTTATACCGTTCAAAAGAAGGATGGTATTTAGGCAATTGACTGTATTGACTGGACCCTGAACGATTGACACAGTCATTGTACTGTGGACACAGGTTGTGAGTACATGTGGCCAATCCTCCTGTTCACAGTAGTCTGTACCGCACAGACCATCCTACACAAATGTATTGAGCGTACTGTGTCCAAACGGTAACAATACCAAATTTGTGCCTCAGATTCCAAGTCACACCGACAGTCCTCCTCTAATGCCTCACATAAAAATCCATTAAGCGCGCTACGGTAATAACTACAAACTTAGAGCAAAGTTCAAGAAATTTAACCGCGTTTTTGCGCCACGTTCATTTGTTACGAAAATCGCATTTGCGCTGCGAATTTCAGTGTAAAAATTTAGTCAAAAAGCAAAAATATTATTAAAAGACGAGAAGACCCTATAAATCTTTATACATAGGTTATTAGAATTTTGTAGATTTTTTTTATTATAATTAATTGTAGTTTTCGAGCAGCTTTCGAACGTTCTCACCAGAATCGCTTAGCAGTCAAACGGTTAAAATTATATTTGAAAAGATCACAGAGCCCTACAATTAGATCTACACAATTTCTACATCTCTGTGATCTGTAAATGAAAACAGAAGGATTTAGAGTTAGAACCCTATTACCGGTTATCGCCTTTTAAACGAAAGACTAAGTGATGACTTATGAATTTTAAATTTCCTACGAAGGAGATCAACGAACAAGGAAAACAAGGCTAAAGAAGATGGACTTCGTGAAGCATGTATCTGCAATCCAGCCCTAAATATGTAACAAAACAGAGGCAACTGTGGTCTCACCGACAGAACGACGAAATTTTCTAGAAACGCTCGTTTAGGGTATAATTTATACGACATTTCAACCCACTGGTCAAATGCAATTACAATGAGTAGATCTAGATCAGCAGTAAATATCACTTGGGTCCGCCAAAATTTAGTTTTCCGCAATTCAAAATTTTCTCATAATAAAGTTCTAGAAATAGCAAGAAGAGCTTTCGATTACTATGTCGCTTACGGTAGTTCTTCTCTGAATACTTCTTCTATTCAGATACCCTTTAAATGGGCGATGGTATCACGTGGTAAAAATTCTGTTTAAAAATATTTTCAAGAAAGAAGAATGCACTACAAAATGATGTTAACGGCTTTAATTCGAGAGGAGGAGAAATGTACGTACCAGGCCTGGAAGAAGACTTCTTCAGCAAACGTATAAACTTTGGAAAATCAATTACAACTCCTCGCCAATCAATTTCTCACAACATTTATGTTTAAAAAGTTATTGAGAATATGTAAAGGGTCCGCCAAATAATTTTTTTTTTGAAAATGCTTAAAAAAACTACTGAATATTTTCTAAAATCTATTTTTTTTATTTGAAAGTACAATCCTTCCGGTTAATAATGGAAAATAATTTCATTCAAATGGTTGCCTCGGCTGACCCTGCAGTAGCCTACACCAGAAGATGAAGATTTTGGCAAAAAAAAAAAAATCATCTCTTCAGCTGAAGCTCATTTTGATCTTGGCGGGTATGTAAACAAGCAAAATTGTCGCATTTGGGGCACAGCAAACCCGCACGCATACATTGAAAAAGCCGACGCACCCAAAACGAGTCACTGTTTGGTGCGGATTTTAGTCCAGAGGCATAATTGGGCCATTTTTCTTCGAAAATGAGCAAGAAGTGGCCGTTACAGTCAATGGCGATCGTTATCGGGCCATGTTGAACGAATTTTTGTTCACAAAAATTAAAGAGGAGGATATTGGCAACATTTGGTTTCAACAGGATGGCGCTACGTGCCACACAGCCGAAGCTACACTCGATGTTTTGCGCCCTGTTTTTTGAAGATCGCATTATCAGCCGCAGAGCTGATGTCGTTTGACCACCTCGGAGCTGCGATTCGACACCGTTGGACTATTATTTGTGGGGTGCCGTCAAAGATAATTGTTACGCCGACAAGCCAGAGACAATTGACGCTTTAAAGCGGCTTCGTGAAGCCATTGGTGAAATACAGCTGCACACAATCGATAATATGCTTAAAAATTGGACCGATCGTGGAGGCTACTGCATGGCCAGCCGAGGCAGCCGTTTGAATGAAATTATTTTCCATTATTAACCGGAAGGATTGTACTTTCAAATAAAAAAAAGAAATTTGAGAAAATATTCAGTAGTTTTTTTTTAAGCATTTTCAAAAAAAAAAGTTATTTGGCGGACCCTTTATAACACAAATTTTCTACAGAAAAACTTTTATAATACAGTGTAATTTACTTATCCTTAACATTAGTGTACCACACATCCACATCATCTGACAGTAACAATATGGGAAGAAACATACCTGAAAAGAAAAGAAAAATAAATGAAAATCAGAAATTTATTTATGAAATGAAAAAAAAAGAACGGAATTAAAATGTTTCAAAATTAATTTGGCAGCACTTTTCTTTTTAAATAATGTGTTGTAGTCCACCACCCTGGAAACAATTTTGATTGAATCAAAACTAATTTACTATGGTTTGAATGGGAAATTCTATTAAAAGTTTTAAATTTAATATTTAAAAACCCTTACTCCCCTCTTTCTTATCATCTTTAGCACCAACCTTGATATGTAGCAAACGTAGTATATGCTCCAACAATTGAATTCCTTTTCTTTTCTATTCTTTAAACAAATTTTTAACACTTCTTTACAAAATAAATTCTGTGTCACTCACTGTATTTGCAAAAGAAAGCAAAAAAAAAACATTTGAAATGGGTGCCCTGCATATGAGAGTCCATATTGAGTGTTTACTCTAAGTGTGTGAGTATTGGTAACTATTATTGGCCAATTTACTGCTGTTACTGCTACTGCTGCCGCTCTTGTTGTTGTTATTGCGCTACTACGACCGTTTTAACTAGAAAATGACACGCAAATTGCTTTTTATCGATCGCCAACTAAACACAACAACAATAGCAGTAGGAAAATTAGAAAAAACGAATAAAAGAATAAAAGAATGCCAGAATAAAAGAAAAATTAATAAAAAAAAAAATGGGAGTACGAGAGTACAATGACAGCAAAAAAAGAACAACAAAAAAGAAAAAGAGAAAACAAATCCAAGAAAAAAAATTACGAAGTAAAGGTCAATAAACCGAATTATTGGGTTACCCTACCCTAGTAAAATAAATGGAAGAAGATACCACAATATAGGGAGTGAATCTGAATTAAGTAAATTTAAACTCCATAGGCCATAGAATCACTATTTCTTGTGGTCGAAAGTGTCGACCAGAGGTCAGCATTGAGTATTCAAAACGATGAGTAGATTCGAATCATACTTATAATTTCTGATACTCATACTACTCATTATCAAAGTTTAAAATACTCATGGTACTCATACTTAACAATACGCATGATGTTATTGATTTCGGCTCTCCATGACTCATCGTATACACGATTCACAAAATAAGTATGATTCGCGTACGAACACTACAATACTCACAGAAAGGTTGTGTGTTTGGTGGTCTCCTTGCTGTCTTCATCTTTTTTCTTTATGAGTCTTCATTCTTTCTTTTTGAATGCAAAAACAACTAAGACTGTAAATTTTAATGAATGACTCGAATCACTCGAATCATTTATGAGTATTATGAGTATTTTTCTAAATTTATGAATCTGAATGAGCAGGCGTATGAATCAAACATATTTCGAATGTTATGAGTTTGATGTCAACGTTGTACTCATACTCATTGCAACT
Organism: Sarcophaga subvicina; assembly: GCA_936449025.2. Lineage (NCBI taxonomy): Eukaryota > Metazoa > Arthropoda > Insecta > Diptera > Sarcophagidae > Sarcophaga > Sarcophaga subvicina. Next base: position 32,878,151 of record OW388084.2, read on the forward strand.
TGTACTTATAAATCAATGTGGTAGTGAATACGAATGAATCAGAGTATTTGGATTTCAATACTGTTGACACACTCATACTCAAAATTTCATGAGTACTTATGAGTAGCGAAAAAGCGATTCGTTGCTGATCTCTGATGTCGACCATGCGAGCTCCGGCAGGGATTACTAAGAACGAAAGTATCTCTAAAAAGGATATTTGCTTACTTTCTGGCTATCAAGGCACTGACAATCGATAGGACGGTTTATGGTTGCCGCCTTTTATCAATAAGACGACTAAGTGGTGCTCAATTAGTAGTATGAAGAGGGCAGATGTGACAAAGCCATCATCGAAATCTCTGGTGAGTTCCTTATGTAGGTAATCTCATTGAAGACCTGTAATTACTAAGGAAATAATGGATTCTACCAACGCCGTAAGGGCAGTTTCGAATATAAGCAACATATGGTAGCAACTCTGGCCAAGATTGGATGAAAGATGCACGGAAAATATATTCAAACTCCAAAGCTTCTATTCCACAGACGATCTTACTGATGTGTCGAAAAATCGCCTTTAGAAGCCTGAGTGGCTTTACCAGAAGATCTGGATGATTCCAAAACCAAATTTAAATGGATGACAACGGTGCATAAACTTATATCCTCAGTGTGTTCATCTCATTACCATGGTTTGAGAGCCACTTCTACTACCTGCCTATAATCATTCTGTACTCATCCTCCTAGAGCCTCCACCTTCTTTTTGTACAGACAGGTCACTACTTAAGACCTCCGTGCCGATAATTTCATAGGCTTTCATGAAGATGGAACCTAAATAATCGAACCACTTAGAGAACAGCCACAACCCCCAGGACTTTTCTGTCAAATATAATAATCAGAACCCACTTCAGCTTTGGTAGAGAGTCGATTAGGCTTACAGAAGTCCTATCTGCTAGACGCTGTACGGTTAGAAATTTGTGGAAATCTCTAGATTACCCACGTTATAGCTTCCAAAGTAGTCAGGATGAAAACGAAGAGGAACGGGTACAACACCTTCTTTGTGACTGTACGGCTCCACTGTAGCGTAGATTTAGGTACCTTGTAGCATGTCTCTTGCACGATCTAAACTCGATCTCAGTGATATGTCACCGACAAATCTGATTCATTTTGTTGGGTGTACCGGCTAATTCTCTGTAGGATAATATGAAATGCACTTTCCGGTGTAGGATCTTGTTGAAAAAGAAACAGAAGATAGAGAGAATAGAAGTCTAGAATACACCGACTTACTTTGGCAAAGTTTTGGAATTCAGTCAGACTACTTACGGGCTCAATTCCAGGGCTAGGAAGAGGTAAAACAGTCTTAAGAGTAGAAATGAATTCGAAAAATAAAGAAAAACGCTTTACTTTCCATTAATGCCATGCATAGGGTGTTTTGCTTGACATACAATGTATTCAATTGAAGAAAAGTAAACCCAAGAAAGGAAAATAAAAGAAAAGAAAAAAAACCGAATATTGGTTATAAATAATGAGTGGTTGAGTTACGGTAACTTGTTCGTTTGAATATTTCATTATATTCTGCTGCTGCTGCTGCTGCTATTGCTGCTGCCGGTGCTATTGCAACCATTTTGTGTGTGTTGCTCCACAACTGTTCATGTTCATGTTCTGCTTTTTTTTCTTCCTATTCATCATGGTTTTCCATTCATTTTCACTTCTTCTGTATGCAAATTGTAGTGGAAATTCATGAAAAACTATAACGAAAGCTGTGGATAATTTATTGGCAGTGAGTGGCATGTCTGCATATTGATTTTCCTCCTATTTTTTCTACTTTTTATTCTTTTCTTTTGATTTATAAGTTAACATAGCACAGCATAGCACCACCTACATCAAGCAATGACTTGCTTTAATTTAACATTGTAATATAAAGAAAGAAAGGATTTTGGATGCACTAAAGAAGCCTCTTTTTAAAGTTATGGTGGACCGGTTTTGGTTCCAAAGAAAGTTGTTCTCCTACTTAACCATTTTATTTTATCTGCACATAGCAGTTTGTTAACCATTTGAATAATTTAGTCTTGACCTTCAAGCCTTCTCCAGAAGTTGACAAGATTAAACAAAATATTCTTCAACGAATAAAAAAAATGATCCATCAAAGTTACGTCAGAGTAAAATTTATCAAACCTACTAATTCTTCCGCTACTCCGGTCGGTATCTCTTCGATATCTGGACGAATATTGGTTTTCGAGTGCTTCAACCACCTTAGGGGAATAGTGCCGCTTAGACAAGATCTTCAATGTAGCCCCCATTAAAAGGTTTAAAGGCATCAAATCATTTGATCTTGTGTCCGATTGACGATACCAAAACCAGAAATAACTTTTTCTAGAAACTTTTCATACAAAAAAGCCAAAACGTTGTGTTGTTGAGTAGCTCTTGACACCGTTCTGTTGAAACCACATATCGTTGAGTTCACAATTTAAACTCAAGATAGTTTATCATACGTCCACAGCGCTCTGAATGTGCGACTGTGATACCTCCCAGACCATGATTCTCTTAAAAAAGTCGATTTTCCCGAACTCAGCATTTTATTCACAATAACTTCTGAATTCTGGGAGTCTCATATGCAACAATTTTTCTTATTCTGGTAACCACCAAGAGAGAGAAAAAAATTGATAGCCTGTTGTTCACTGACTTAGTCGAAAAGCTTGTTGCTCTAGGACCTGATCAACATATCTACAGCGTTGTGAATGGCCATACAACACAAAAAATATTGCACGAGTTGGACTTTGTATGAATGGAAGTGCAAATTCAAATGCAAAATACGCCATAAAAATGCTGAGAACGCAATTCGAATTATTTGCCACACTTTTTCTAACAGAAGCAATGCAGCTATGAAGCTTGCTCGTAATCCTGACTGAAGGCTTGTAATGACCAATTATGCGTGTGGAAGTATGATGCCCAAACCTGATCGGATTTATCATAAGACAATTATTTTCAACCATCATTAAAATCTTGTCAATTCTGTGCTTAGTTGATCGATTTTAATGACCATATTCGTTCCGTTACGCTCGATAAGTGACCAGGTTTTAATCACCACTTTTGTACTGAAAGTTTTAAATATTTGTACGATTACTTCGACTTTTTAAGGATCCATGTTTGTAAATGGGCAACCTTTCTCTAAATAAAGAACACTTCCGATGAAAGATGTTTAACAGCTGACAGCCTAACTTGCCCGTTAATAATGGGTGATTTTTTAAAAGCTATAGGAAAATTTTTCAAAAAAAAAAACATAAAATTCAGAAAAATGCATGAAATCTTTATTTTAATCGATAGTACGGTCCGTACAATTTAATGTTTGAAGATTATTTCATGCAAATGTTGACCGCGACTGCGCCTCAAATGGTCCATCCGCTTAGTCCTATTTTGGCATACTCTTTTCAACATTTCGGCTGGTAACTCACGAATAAATGCTTCAATGTTGTCTTCCAATGCGTCAATTGAAGCGGGCTTGTCTGTATAGACATGAGCTTTAACATAGCCCCGCAGAAAGTAGTCTAAAGGCGTTAAAATCGCACGATCTAGGCGGCCAATTGACCGGTCCCGAACGTGAAATAAAATGTTCACCGAACTCGCCTCTCAATAAGTCCATTGTTACGCGTGCTGTGTGGCATGGGCATGTGGCACCGTCTTGTTGAAACCACATGTCATGCAACTCAAGCTCTTGCATTTTGTGCAAAAAAAAGTTGGATATTATCTCACGGTAGCGCTCACCATTCACAGTTATGTTACGATTCGCAGCACCTTTGAAGAAGTACGGTCCAATGATGACACCAGCCCATAAACCGCACCAAACTGTAACTTTTTCTGGATGCATTGGTAGCTTTTGCAATGCTTCTGGCTGATCTTCACTCCAAAATCGACAATTCTGCTTATTTACGTATCCATTGAGCTAAAAATGAGCTTCGTCGCTGAACACAATTTTTCGATAAAGAAGTGGATCTTCGGCCAACTTTCCAAGCGCCCATTTACCAAACATTCTGCGTTGCGGTAGGTTGTTCGGCTTCAATTCTTGCATCGCAAAATTTTCCACGTTGTTGAGTAACAGAGGCCCAATTGTTGCGAACGGCGACGAATCGATAATTGATGGTCATCATTAACACTGGCCGATACAGCTGCGATATTTTCTTTAGTTCGCACTCTACGTAAGCGTGTTGGTGGTTTAATGTCCAACAATGTAAATTTGATGCGAAATTTAGTCACAATAGCCCGAAGCGGCCCGATTAAACTGACCATAAAATGGAAAAAGCGCGTGATGAACTTTCTTAACAGAGCCACGCATTTTGATAATAAAATTCAATGATTTGCAAGCGTTGTTCGTTTGTAAGACGATTCATGGTTAAATTATAGACCAAACTGAAGATGTTTGACAGTGAAACAAAACACGAAACGTGCGGTGAGCTGTTTAAACCAGTGTTGCCAAAAAGATAATTGCTAAATAATCACCCGTTATATACCTATTAAGACAGTTTGCTAGTCATACCAAAAGTCCTTATAAAATTTCCTTGAAGGCACAAGATGCCTGCTCCAAATGGCTTATTGTTAACCATAAAGTTGACAGAAGAAAATTTTAAATTTTAAATTAAAAAAATGTCAAAGAGAAAAATATTCCACAAAAATTTCAATCGGAATACAATACGCATAGCGGCTAAATGCAGAAGTATAAAGCAAAATTCCTATATGAGTCGTGTTGGACTCAAAGCCTGCCATTGTCCCGCATGCAATTAATACAAAACAATTTTAAATTAAAAAAAAATTCCCCCAGAATAAAACATTCAATAAAAAGTTAAATCCTGATAAGAGGTCAGTAATGAATCGCTTTTTCGCTACACATAAGTACTCATGAAATTTTGGGTATGAGTGAGTCAACAATATTGAAATTCAACTACTCTGATTCATACGTACTCAGTACAACATTGATTTTTAAATACAGGTTGCAATGAGTATGAGCACAACTTTGACATCAAACTCATAACATTCGAAATATGTTTGATTCATACGCCTACGCATTCAGATTCATAAATTTAGAAAAAATACTTATAATATGTACTCATAAATGATTCGAGTGATTCGTATCATTCGTCAAAATTTACAGTCTTAGTTATTGTTGCATTTACAAAAAAAGAAGAAAGAAAAAGACAGACAGCAAGCACAGCGAACACACAACCTTCTAGTGAGTATAGTAGTGTTCGTACGCGAATCACACTTATTTTGTGATTCGTGAATACGATGAGTCGTGGAGAGTCGAAATCAACAACATCATGCGTATTGTTAAGTACGAGTACCATGAGTATTTCAAACTTTGAGTATGAGTAGTATGAGTATGACATTAAAATAAGTATGAATGCGTATAAGTATCAGAAATTATAAGTATGATTCGAATCTAACCATCGTTTCGAATATTCATTGCTGACCTCTGATCCTGATATAACTAAGTTCCAATTAATCTCAGACGCTATGTAGTCAAATCCTAAACTAAAGCATTATATGCGTAGATTAACACGTGCTGATATCTTTCCCATTTTACAATACCACGATTATAGCGGAAATTGCAAAACAAAACAAAAATTAATGGTTTTCCATTAAAAAAAAAGAAAAACCCTTTAGTTTTTAGGTAAATTTAAATTTGTCACTCTACTCCACCATCAAGTTTTTCCAATTTCCTATTTTCCCCGTATTTTTTCTTTTAATTTTCCATTTTTATCACTTCCGTGGCAACAGCAGCACACATTATGTCGTCGTATAACAAGCAACACAAATAACTAAAACGTAAAAAAGAAAAACAATTTCTATTTCCGTTTTAAGTTTTTCCACTCATTTCGTTTCGTTTGTTATCGTGTTTATCGTGTGCTTCAAATAAAAATTCATAATTAATTGCGGGTTTTTCCCGTAATTAAGTACTTAGTGACACAAGAAAAAAGGGTTTTTCCCTGTAAATAATTAAACGTGCATTTTAATGTGGCCCCCCAAAAAAACACAATCAGTGTATGTATGTATTAGAGTACGGACCGCAATTGAAACGCAATTTTCAATGTTCACTTAACCGTTCATTTTTTAATAAACAATTGAACGAAAAAAAAACGAGTTAAAACACTTTTTAGGTTAAAACAAAAAGGAAATGAAAATAAATGTCCCCTCTTTGGAAAAACCAACGGCCTAATAAGAACAAAATATTGAGGAAACAAGAAATAGTACTTTTTAGGCAAAGTTCTGGTTGGAAAAAGTGCTTTTTTTGGAGAAAAAGTACCTTTTTGGAAAAAGTACTATTTTGGATAAAGTACTTTTTTGGAAAAAGCTGAATATTTTATTGAATGTTCTCTATACCAAACAGACGAGAAATAGAAAGTACTTTTTCTAAGAAAGTACTTTTTAGAAAACGCATTGGAAGACAACATTGAAGCATTTATTCGTGAGATACCGGCCGAAATGTTGGGAAAAGTATGCCAAAATAGGACTAAGCGGATGGACCATTTGAGACGCAGTCGCGGTCAACATTTGCATGAAATAATCTTCAAACATTAAATTATATGGACCGTACTATCATCGATTCAAATAAAGATTTCATGAATTCTTCTGAATTTTATGTTTTTTTTTTTGAAAAATTTTCCTATAGCTCTTAAAAAATCACCCATTATTTACTCCCACAGCTTTTGTCTGAAGATTGCTGAGAGGGTAGTCCCAGAACGAAATATTTGAGGTGTCTGAGATGGGGTTTGAATCAACAGAGTGCTTACTCGACTACAGCGACTATTCTTTCGAAAAAGTATTTTTTAAATAAGTTTTAAAAAAGTACCTTTGATTACAGAAAATCCAAACACATGGTTTAAGCAAAGTGGAGACGACTAAATGTACTCAAGATAAATAACCAAACAAATAAACATTCAATACCAAGACCTTGAGACTTAACACAGGTAATCCCAACATTTTCACATTAAATACAAAAAAACTCTGGGCACAAACGGGGGCAAATTGAGATCAATATTCTGCGGAGATTCAACCAAGACTACTTCTATTAGAATCATCAGAAGAGAACGCCTAAGTCCTACTTTTTGGAAAAACCCTTTAATGATCATTTAGTCCTTTAACGAAAAGTACTTTGTACAACTTACATAAATAGTACTTTTGTATGAAAATTTGAAATTGATTATTAAATTTGGAGAAGTGAAGACATCAAATTAGCATCGTGTGATGGAAACTTAAAAAAAAGTTTTAAAAAATTTCGAAACTACTTTCAAAAAGTACTTTCTGTTAAGATCTTTAAAATATTATTTAATTTAAAAAAATATTTTAAACTATCTTGTACATATTAATAATTTTCTAGGCAATGATTTCGACATTAATTGCACTCTTATGAAAAACAGTGCTTTTATAAAAAGTACTTTTATGAAAGGCATCCTTATGTAATGTACTTTTATGAAACGTATTTTTATTAAAAAAAATTCAATAAACTTCAATTTAATAAAACTTTTATGGTACTTTTCTAAAAAGTACTTTTGATAAGGTACCTAAAATAGTACTTTTACTAAAAAATTAATTTCTTTTTATAACTCTGAATACCTTTGCTATAATAATAACAATAATCTATATATATGAAATTGAGTGTGTGTTTGTGTGTATGTTTGTATATTTGAAATTTATAGACGACTAAACGGATGAACCGATTTTCTTGAAATTTTCACAGTATCTTCCTGTATGTCTGGAAGGAGTTAAAGGCTCCGTTTTATTTTAAAATTTCAAATAGGCGAAGCGCCACGCCCACATACTCAATAAATATTTAATATCGCATATCTCATAAAGTGCAACAGCTAGAGTCCTCAAATTTTGTATGGAGGACTTTGACGTATATATAACAAAATGGGCGTGTCACCTCCCATAGTCTACATATATATAGAAATGAATGTTTGTTTGTATGTACCTTATAGAATCGTAAACTATGCATTTGATCATGTTATGATTTTTAGCAAAGTTGTTGCGCATGAGCCGACGAAGGTTTCTAAGTTGGTATGACCAATATCCGATAGGTGGCGCCACTGAAAATGACTAAAAATGATTTAAATCGTAAACTGTGCATTCTTTAGCAAAGTTGTTGCGCACGAGTCGATGGAGGTTGGTGCGATTAATTTCCGATGAATGGCGCCAATGAAAATCATTCAAAATGAATGACAAGCAATCGGTCGACCTACACCTCAAGCACGGAAGAAAAGAGCATTACGAGCCTCAGAATCAGACGAGCATTAAGACTGGAAAATCTTCGAGTATATGCCGCTGAGACCCGTTCTCTTGAACCACTTGAACAACGAGAAGTGAGATTAGAAACTGATGGAATGCGTACTACTCAGGACCGTTCATCTGAATCATCAGGACAACGGGAAACATAATCAATTTGACATTTGTGTAATGTCTTTCCTTCAAACTTATTTTAGTTGGTGGCGCAGCAACACGCGCGGGGTAAAGCTAGTTAATATATAAAATAAAATAAATGCTAGTGGTCCGTTTTCAAAAAGTGCTTTTTGAAAGTGCTTTCGGATAAACTCTTCGATGTTTGGGCTATTGAAACTGACAAGTCTAAAACATAAAGAGTAATAGGTGCACAGAGGTCCTCATTTTTGCTTTCGGCGGAATGTAGGCAGAGGTTCTGAGGGCCAAACTAGTCAGAAAACATATTCCAAAGAACTCAAGTGTTACGATTTATGTAGACAACCAGTCACATCCAGTCGTTAAGGGCTCTTTTGTCAGATTATTAGATTAAATTATGCCGGATAGGTGATCATTGCAGAGATGTTGGATATTGAACGAATTGGCAAAATTAAACTCAACTTCGAAGACCAGCAATAACGGCTTTTTGTAATTATTTAGGAAAAATTCCATTCATTTATAAAACCTGCATAGGTATAGCAGTGCTAAAGGAACTTGGCGCCCTTTAGACATAGGATCAGCAGAAGGAAAATTAAAATCTCTGATTTCTCTGTAGGCTATAAGCAGAGAAAATAGTGAAACAATTCCAATGACACTGTTTTTGTCAGCAGGTGCGTAGTAATAGATGGCTAGTTAATAGATTTATTGACACAACTATTATCACTATCACTATCACTATCGTGATAATCTTACGGGGTTCATAAACCAGATTGGCTGGCTATGGAAATACATTAGAGGAAACATTTATGTATCTAAGGCTGTCATGAGGGCTAATTTTTGTACTCGCCCTTCCTTCCTTCCTTCTTACTCCTTGTTATTTAGATTTTGTTTGCACCTTCTTTTCTATTCTTTTCCACTTTTTCTCCTCATTCCTTTTCTTATATGGAGGATCACAATGGACTAATAGGTGATCTGTGGGTGATGGTGTGAAATCTGACCCAATCTAGCCTAAGCGCTTTGAAATAGTACTTTTTGAAAGGTACTAAAAATAGTACTTTTGTTGAAAAATATATTTATTTTTGTATTTATGTATCGATTTGTTAATAATATTAAATCAACAAAGGTACCTTTTTTAAAATAGTACTTTAATAAAAGTACTTTAAAATACTTTAGTACTTTAAAAAAAGGAATTTAATTAAATACAATGGACTAATTTGTGGTCCCTGGGTAAAGGCGTAAAAACTGACCCAATCTATCCTAAGCGCTTTGAAATGGTACTTTTAAAAAAGGTACCAAAAATAGTACTTTTATTTTATTTGAAAAATATATTTATTTTTGTAGTTATGTATCGATCTGTTAATAATATTAAATCAGCAAAGGTACCTTTTTTAAAAGGTACTTTAATAAAAGTACTTTAAAATACTTTAGTACTTAAAAAAAAGAATTTAAATTAAATTTAATTTAAGTGATGTATGTATGTGTGCAACAAGATTGCAAAGTTTTAAATTCAAAAGTTTAAAACTCTATTAAAATTTTAATGAAATTCCCTCTCTACTAACTTTGGTACTTTTTGCAAAAGTTAGAAAAAATTCCTACAACACAATTCTTAATCATATGTTTTCAAGTTATTTTTTCCTCTTCAGTTTTCCTTTACAAAAGTGTTCCCCTGTGGTATTTGTCGGCATTTTTAAGAAATGTTCGTACATTTTTTCACTCCCCAATTAAATAAAATTTGTTGTTGTTGTTGTTGTAAGTATTGAGTCATTAAGGGCATTTGTGTTTGAATATTGTTAATGGATTTGGTGAAATTCCATTTTCCATTTTCTACAATACATTTGAGGGTATTTTAAACAGTCTGTCAGTCTGTATGTCTCTGTCTGTCTCTGTCCACCATCTGTCAGCCATTGTAATATCCCCCCCAGTGTAAAGGTAAAGAGAGGTAGGCATGATTTGAATATGGTAAGGGGGGGAAGTGTAAAAGTCTAATCGTATTAGTTTTCATACTTGGCATGCTTTTGTTTTCGTTTTTTTTCTTTTACTGTTACCGTTACTGTTACCGTTACTGTGTTGTTACTTACTTACATTGGCTGTGCAGTAGTAAAAGGTACACATATTATCCAAAGATGTTGCATGTTTTTAGGAGGGATTACGAAATAATAATGATTTTAGCTTAAACACTCACTCTCTCACACGCACACACACTCACTTTTATACACTAAAACAGCAAACAGTAACAACAGCAACACGAACAATAATCGTTATAATCGAACTTAAAGAGGCAACAAATGTTTTAAAACGATTTCAAACTAATCGAGGTGATGGTGGTGGTTGTAGTGTTGAGACTTCGTAGTCTAATGAAAACAAAACAACTCATCAACAACAACAACAATACACACTTGCCGCTCGCCCGGCCTTTATGTAGTCTTATAAAGGGTGTTTTTTTATAGAGGTATAGAACTTTAAGTTGGCATTACTTTTCAAGATGGCGACCGATTTAACAGCTGTCAAGTGATTTATTCTCAGTTTGGTTTGGCAATTCATCATGAATAGACTCACGCCTGAACAAACGCTTGCAAATAGTGCAATTTTATTTCGAAAATAATGGTTCTGTGCGGAAAACGTATCGCACACTACGTCCATTTTATCGTCGACAAAATCGTCAGAGCAGTTAATTCGATTAACCATGGAACGTTTTCGCACCACGTTTACTCTTATTGATAACTCACATCCCCAGAGATGCTGTACGGTGCGTACAGAAGAAGCTATTGCTGCTGTAGAGCGTAGCATTGAGGAAGACCCGAATGAGTCCATCCGCCATCGAGCACAGGAATTGGATCTGTGTCCATTCACTTTATGGAAGATTTTGCGGAAGGATCTTGGTTTGTGTGCTTACAAAATCCAACTCATGCAAGATTTGAAGCCAAACGATCATCAAGTAAGGCGTAGATTCGTCGAATGGGCCCAAAACGAGATTACCGTTGTTCCCGATTTTCATAAGCGAATTTTGTTTAGCGATGAAGCGCACTTCTGGTTGAATGGCTACGTCAACAAACAACAATACTGCCGCATTTGGAGTGAAGGTAATCCTCAAGTGTATGTGGAAACACCGTTACATCCAGAAAAACTGACTGTTTGGTGCGCTTTATGGGCTGGTGGAATCATTGGTCCGTACTTTTTCAAAAACGATGGTGGCGAGAACGTTACAGTCAATGGGGATCGAGCCATGATTACTAACTTTTTCATTCCTGAATTGAATAACCATGATGTCCAGGAGATGTGGTTTCAACAAGACGGCGCAACATGTCACACAGCTCGTGCCACAATGGATTTATTGAAAGACACGTTTGGTGACCGCCTAATTTCACGTTTTGGACCTGTGAATTGGCCTCCAAGATCTTGTGATTTAACACCGCTAGACTACTTTCTGTGGGGCTATGTAAAGTCATTGGTCTATGCGGTAAAGCCACAAACGCTTGACCATTTGGAAGACAACATTCGCCGTATTATTGCCGATATACGGCCACAAATGTTGGAAAAAGTCATCGAAAATTGGACGTCCAGATTGGACTACATCCGCGCCAGCCGTGGCGGTCATATGCCAGAAATCATATTTAAAATGTAATGCCACAAGATTATCTTTCGGATAAATAAAACTCATGTCAATCGAATAATCCATCGTTGTTTTATTGCAACTTAAAGTTCTATACCTCTATAAAAAACATCCTTTATATGCTGCCTCCTAGATTTACTTTCAGAAGGTGAATTGGAAGCGGAGAAGAAGAACTTTCAACATGAATTGCAACATGCCTTCACAAGTCCTAGCCAAAACATGATGAATGAAGTCTTACAAGTTTAAGGTGGAGACCCGGGGAGTGTTTTCCCCTGTCCATTGTCTACAAATAAATTTCTAATACAGGTTCTAGAGTTGTGTATGCCTACGATTGAACTCTAGAGCATGCAGGTTAAGTGATAGAAAATGAAAACAATACCTGAAATCGACTTGAATGGTTTTTGGGGGTGGTTAGAAGAGCAACATTGTCTTCATCACCTTCTATCTTTTTCGATTACAGTAAATGAAAGAAAAACTGAAAAATTTTAAAATCTTCTATTAATTTTTAAGTCCTTTAATTAATTTGCATATTAATGTTGCATGATATCCAATGAGACTTTCAAAATATTCACGTTCTATGCCATAAGTCTCGCGCATAGGAGCAGCATCAAGTCGAGATACACATTACAATTGCATTGTTTGAATCTCATTAACAGTTTCTAGATTGAAAGAGTTGCCATCTGCCGTTTCCTTCCATGCTCGCTGCAAAAATTTATTGGATTTTTGTATTAGGTGTAGTGGTGAGAAACATCACTCAAGTCATGATGCTTGTTGTCTGACCTTCTCACAATCTACGTTGCAATATTAATCACTTTGAGGGATCTAAAATTCATAAGGAAGCATCGGAATGTATAATTTGAAAGAAAATATTGTCTGAAATTTGTATAAAAAAAAAAAAAAAAAAAAAAATAAAAAAAAAAAAAAATAAAAAAAATTCTTTCGATTGTGAACTTGGATGGAACTTGGATTTAGGCTATGCCACGCATTGGTCTTATAAATGCGAGTATATACATATGTACGTATGGATTTGGTTAAAAGAAAAACTGTGTATAAAATATTCTGTTTCCCGATGAGGCGTGCAATATTAACAACCTTAACGAGCCTGTTGTTCGGAAACGACTTTAACTGTAGGTCCCCCGTCACGCACGTATAAAATTAACACACACAACATAAGTGGTTTGAGAAGCTAGGTTGCCACTCTAATTAAAGTGTTGTGAAGACCAATTATGTATGTACAGTGGTGGCCTTATAATTAGAAACTATGTTTCTGGAACAGAGTTCTCTGGAGTGACGAATCTAAGTTTAATTTCTCCCAATCTGATGGAAAAACGTATGTAAGACGTTCTCCAAACAAAGCCTTTGATCCCAGGTACACAGTGAAAATTGTAAAACAAATTAACAAACATACATATTGCTAAGTCGTTTCTAATTATAAGGCCACCACTGTATGTACGAGCATATTTGGAAGCCATGATTAAAAATTACTGCAGAAAGATTAGATATTCCTCTGGTTTAAGGGCAGCGTATTCTTAAATAACTTCTGAAGAGTAAAGAAGAGTGAGTGGGTGCTTTGAAAATACTTTTAAAAAGTCTGGAAAGCGCATACGAAGGCTCTTATTAGCAGAAAGCGGCAATTCTAAGAAGACGCCAGGAATGAGCAAAAGGCGTTTACATTACATTTTATTGTTTATTGTTAGACTGGGTTGGAGGTTTGCCTTAAACAATGCTCACTTGTGTCCTATTAAAAGCCCCCTTACAAAGACATTGTAAATGTTTAAGCGTAATTCCTAGCTGGCACTTTGAATTAAATTTCACAATTTTATGAAGATCCGAATTTTATTTAAATCAACCGAGTACCCAAGTGAATTTTTAGTCTCAAATCTCCAAGTGAAGAGCAATGAGGGGGAAAATATTCAGTTACCTCTTCATTCATAATGGTCCGACCTACGCAAACTATTCTTTTCCAGTCTAGTGATGCAGCAGTAAAGATTGTCTGCAACAAAGGCTTATTTTTTAAATGATTTCAGTTTTGCACCTACAGAACACATAGCGGCGATGAAGCGATGTCCCCCAGCGTTAATTGGTAAGCCTGATTTAACCAATCTTGATTATTTAAAGCGTGAGTTATGCTTTCATCGGATCGAGTTAAAAAATGAGAGAAGTTAAGAGATTGAAATTACCGTATAAATCGCTTCTTTTTAAAATAATGGAGGATGTAGAAAAATCACATGTTAGAAATCGCATGCTAGCATACCACGACGTAAGTCTGTGTAAATCTAGGAGCACGCAAGCTCGAATCTAGGAGCACTTCCCTGCATACCAAAAATAGTGCATCGGAATGAAAGTTGACCTCGTACATATCAAAATACACTTACAATGTAGATACACGGCATTGTATCCAGGAAAAGAAGAAACTGCGAATAACTAAGGACAGTCTAGCACGTAATCTCCCACTAACAAGTTCGAATCTTGGGGAAAGAACCTGTACCAGAAGCAATTCGGCATGAAACTCGATCCTACAAATGTCAAATCTCCAGTCAAAACATGGACACAACACACCGTATACCAGGGAGTCAATTCTTAATATTAAACGAATTGAAGGATTAATTGGAATTCTAAGGCATTTTTTATCAAGCATCTATCAGTAGAAAGCTAGGTTGGGATTCAGTAGTGCGTAAACATATTAAAGATTCCAATCAAGTCCATCTGGCTAGTAGCTGAGCTTTAGAGAATCACATTAATAGTCTTCGTGAACGCATCACAACACTATAACGATTGGTGTTATACTTAAAGAAGTCACTGCAGTCTAGAAGGTAGTGTGTTGACCTACTAAATGAGAGACCGTGGTTTAAACCCCAGCTCAGGCATTTCAAAGAAAACGAATTATGAAAAAAATATTTCTTCAACAACTGCCTCTCAGCAGCCTTTTGGCAAAACCTCTGAGAATAACTAAAATTGCAACGATGAAAAAAAACTGAAAAATCTGTCGTTTAAAGTCAACTTTAAACCGTAGGTTCCCCGCCGCTTATGCAGAAAATTAACACACTGAACAAGGATGGTGTGAGAATCTTGGTTGTGATCCTGACTTAAAGATGGTCATAAGCAATTAAGAGAAGTCTTCATAGGATATGTAGCCGGCTAACTTAATATAATAACGCCACGTGGATGTAAGACATTCTATTTCAACCCTTCTATACTAAATAAGCCTTGGAATCTACGGACAACAGCTGTTCAGAGTAGAAGGCAACATTTAGAGAGGTTTACTGGTGTTCTTTCCCTTCCCTTCTATAATTTATTCATTCTTCTTGCAAACAATGACTCTCTATCTGACAGTCCCATAAATTTATTTCAATGTAGCACACGCCATAGAGCTCGTAAACTCGTAAATTATTTAACGTCTGAGAGTCCGAATAGACATTAATGGACTAATTTGTTTAGTTTTAAACTGTAAACGATGACGCTGATGACGACAATGACGTTTGAAACAATGAAAGAAACAACAAATTCAATAAATAATCCCCCCCCCTCCTCCTCTGACAAAAAAGAAGAAAAAAACAACACAATAAACTAAAAAGAAAGGAAGGAGAATAAAAAGGTTCTGGAAAAATAAAAAGGCATTCGACCATAAATTGTAGAAAAAAAATTATTGTTTGTCTACAACGAACGATAGTGACACATCATAAACAAAAAAAAAAAAAAATTTTGGTGTTGTTGTTTCAAATTGGTGGCATGATTAGATATTATTGCAACAACACTCACCATCTTACCACCACACCCTATTATCACCCACTGTCCTCCCTTACACCAGACACAACGTGAAGGATGTGAGTGAATGTCTTTTGGTGAATGAAAATAGCTCGTGTGTTACCATGTTGCTGTTGCACAATTGGTGCTGGTGTCATGTTTTGATGTTGAATATCAAATAACATTCATACACACAGCCAACACACACACACACACGTTCAGTCACTCAGTGAGAGAGATGTATACATACTTGCCTCATTTGACAGTCGAACAATCGAATGAAATGCGTTGCACAGCACATCGCACACAGTGCTCTGTGTTTACGTACATGACCGTCACCATCACCATCACCGCATATCCTTGACCAATAGAATCACTTGCACATGTGAAAGGAGAGAAGAGAGAAATAATCGTAGATGAGATGAACGAAATGATGGTTTAGAATTAATCGCTGCGCCATGGATTGCATGCGCTGGTATTTCTTCTTGGCTTAACCATGGTATTGGTTAGGGGAAAAAATTGTATTCCGTTTTAAAGACTTCACAGCCCTGCATGGGTTTTGCAAATAAGATGGCTCCAGGTGTTTCCGAAGGCATTTTGTTGTCTGAACCCGAATCTGGGTTCAAAAACTTACTCAGGGGTTTTTGGGGTCGCTGATAACAGATCTTCACTCAGATTTACAAAATTCAAAATGACGGATCCAATATGGCGGTCGAGGTTTATAAAAATTAATCAGATTTACTTGACCGCCATATTGAATTCGCCATTTTGAATTTTTTTTAAATCTGAATGAAGATCCGTAATCAGCGACCCCAAAAAACCCCTGAGTAACAATTTTCAAGTAAATCTGATTGATTTTTAAGGACCTCCGTAATGTGTTTCTTTTTCTCTTGCACCCCTTGAGATAAACCCACCCCCTACTTTAAGGGGGTGCATGCAAACAATTTGGATTTGGGCTCATTTTAAAGAGCAAAGGTCAATTGTCAATTTCTGACAATAGCGATGGTTCTAGCACGTCAGTGTTTAGGTCTACAATTTTTCAAAAAATTAGGGGTTTCAACCCCCTTTTGCCCGAAAACCTGACGTGATGGAAAGTCATCTTATTTGCACAAAAAAAGTCAAAACTTGCAGGGCTGTGCTTTTAGATTAGAAAAGACGAAAGACTAACCAATTAATAAATCAGGGGTTATTGCTGCTATCTCTACGAAAGAGGCAGATGAGCATTGATCATCAAATAGTGCTCTTCAACGTTCACTCCTGCCGCGCTGGTATTCTCCAACCTTGCGAAATGATTGCTAATGAAGCGCCTCTCGAAAATCAAAGTTAGGCTAAGAAGTTTATGGTTGCTCTGTGTGTTCACTGGTGTAGGTAGACTTTCTTCTTTGACCGTATGTGCACCACCTTCCCTGCCAGTTAAACGTAATCCAACCTATTGATGTAAAGAGTAAATGATTATCTCTCACAGTCGTGAATAACACGTAAGAACACCGCTGTATGTAGACTTTATTCTTTGACTGTACATATTCCTAGCTTCTAAAGGGTCCGCCAAATAACTTTTTTTTGAAAATGCTTTAAAAAAAACTTCTGAATATTTTCTCAAACTTCTTTTTTTATTTGAAAGTACAATCCTTCCGGTTAATAATGGGAAATAATTTCATTCAAATGGCTGCCTCGGCTGGCCATGCAGTAGCCTACACCAGAAGATGCCGATTTTGGCAAAAAAAATCATCTTTTCAGACGAAGCTCATTTTGATCTTGGCGGGTATGTAAACAAGCCCTTTATTTCCGCTAGGGGCCAAAGAGATAGGAACATTACTGTCACAAGAGCGTTCTTCAGTTCTATGCCTGTGATTCGTTTTATTAATCTATACTGGCCGTCCTACATCATCCAGAAATCTAACAAAATACCAATACCATCGAAAACTAGCGGATTCTGTCCCCCACATATTCAGAAGCAAATCATGGAATAAAATGAACGAATCCTTGTCACGCTCAAACCATTTTAAGGTTCTAGTGAATCTGGAAATATTTTGTAGGTTGCTGCTTATGTGGGAGTGTATTTAAAAGTGAAATTACTTTTTCGGAAGTTGGTTGTTATGCTCCATAGAAGGTGTAGAGTTCATCACACTGTCAATGTCCATAGACGCCAAGTCAAATTAAAATAATTCACTAGTCTGCCTCCAGTGAACGCCAGGTAATGGTGGAAAAAGTGTGTGATAGTCTCATCATTGCAGCCGCTACAAAAGATAGGATACACAAGACATTTTTTTTTCACGCCGAGGAGGGGTAAATGTACCTAATCGCACAATAGAGAAAGTCGTCACGTCCTCCGTGTGTGGGGCCCTCACCCACTAAATCCCCCCCTCGTCTCGTGGACTTGTTGTGCCCACTCCGGAACTACGGTGGTATTACTTCGGAGTGGAGTCCCATTGGCCCCTGCGTGTTCATATCCGCGCCCGGACTGCGTGTCGTAAGTTGAAGAGACATCTAAGTGTCTCCACTATTCCTTTCGTCCAGGTCTCTGCCTTGAATTCCGCTTGACACGTGTGCCAGATTCATCTATTCCGGCGTGCACACATGTTTCGCAGCCTCAAGATCCCTCTTCTTCAGTCTTAGAATGCTCTCCACGTAATTCGCCACTAAGGTCCAATTTTCTCTGCTCGCGATCATAATCTCGACAATGTTACCGGCCGTGATCGTCCCAACTATCGACGTCAGTGCAGAGCGATAGCTCTGCCAGCGTGCGCACTCGAAAACGGTGTGCTCTGCGTCATCAACTATCTCCCCTTCCTCGTAAAGACAGTAAGGGGAGGCGGTCTTGCCCATTTTGTGCAGATATTTCCTAAAATATCTGTGGCCCGATACACAAGACATAGTCTTCCAGCATGAGCACTCAAGTGGCAGTGATTAGTGATCACCCCAACAACCATGTGTAGGCCGTGGGCTGTCAATTCTGATGAAAACAAATGAGTACATAGCTACCACACCTGACAGTCACCTACATCAGGTTGAAAATCGAACCTAAAACTCCCATACTTATATAGACCAGTGCATTGGAGCATTACTTGAAGCTCTCCGGCCACGTACCACAAAGAACGAAAGTGGTTTCATTACGAGCAAGGTAAACTAGGGAAATAAGGCGATTGTATTGCACAGCTTTCTTTCCTTGCCCGTTGTATTCCTATGTGTAACACTTTTCTTGTAGAATTCTTTCATGTCTCCTCCCTTCAATGTAAACTAAATGCCCCTAAGCATTGCAGAGGCTCACACCCCAAATGATGGCATAACAAAAATTGTTGTTCTTGGCAGGCTTATTAGAAGAAAATAAAGTCAGAAAATGTTAGCCTCGATCACTCACGAGTGTCTCACGCGAATGGTTAGTTTAAGGCTAAAGCTTCGAGTCACTGTTGAACCAGCTTCTTAATCCTACACATGATATCAAGACCTCTCCATGGTTTTGGCATATTGTTATTCAAAAATTGAAGCTGCTTTCTTCTTTAGACTGCTGCACTTCGGTGCCCTAAATCACTGAACATTTGTGGTCCACCTCGTTACGCAGATGCTGTCCAGCAGGAAACTTTCGGGTCCTAACTCGAGGTGTTGAGCAGTAAAGTCATCTTCAACATCGCCATCTGCACTTTGATCCCTTAAAACGCTAAGCACGTATTGTCCAGGAGTAATTTTTTGCGGTCCTAACTCAAGTGTTTGAGGATAACAAGTAAACTCGTACCACATGAATAGCAATGGCATCTTCAAGTTCTCTCAAGAGTTTTAGAATTTTAGAAAGAATTACCTTCAGTCGCTATGGCTTCTTAAACTTATGCTTGAAGTGACGCAAAGTCAACGCCGATTAAAATATTTTAATCGGTATTATTAACACCAAAGACTGGTGGATTTTGTAAGGCCAGTGGGAAAGCATTTACTCACGTTCGAATGCACGATAGGGTGAACAGCCGCCTGGCAACCGCTTGCATAAAACGGGTATAAAATAAAGGCTCAGTATAGAGTTCCCACTTCTTTTACAGTTCAAGTGTAGTTAAGGCTTTCTTTTGGACCGCCCTTGCCTTCAAACTGCGGGCGGGTCATTTATTAGAGCTGAAAATCGAAACCCCACTGAATCACTTCTAACTTCGCTGTACACTTTAATAGCACACTTCCGGTAGAGACATACTCAGGCCGTGAGTAATAAGGCCACTTGGGGAAGTTTTGCAAAGTGTTAGCCACTCACGCTCTCTGAAGTGAGTGAGTTCATGCGTGATGCATCGCATTCACTCGTGCATTGAAATCTTAACCTCACTTTCAAAGTGTAAAACACTGTGCCCACGTGCTTTGAATAGACACGCTACTTGCTTGCCAACCCAATATTATGTTTGGACAAAAGCTGACTGTTGTCGCACAATGTGATCAGGCACTGTCGTTTTTATTGTTGTTGTTGGTGTTATTTTGTCACTTGATTCATTCATTCGTTCATTCATTCATTCCATACTCTCATAGAATGTATCAAATCATGTTTTGTTTTATGTGTGCTGGCTGGCTGGATGGCTGGCTGGCTGGCAGGCTGGCTGGCACTCATTTGTTCTTCTCCCACACACACTGTACACTTGTATCGTTCCAAATTTAAGCAGCAGCCAAAATAGAAAGCAGCGGCCAAATGAGAAGAAGACGAAGACAATTGTAGTAGAAATCCTTTGTTGCAATAGTAGACAAAGACGTAGTCGTTGTCGAGGCAGTAGTGGAACTCTTGCAATGCGTAACTAACTGCCCGATTTTGTGACCACCATTGACCAGACCATATATAACAAGTTGGTATAATTTATATGCAGATGCAGATATTCATTGCATCACTACTTCTCCTCCACTACTTCTTTCACTTGGCCAAAAATATGCCAGAGGGGGGGGAGATAAGCCCTTGTTGCCTAAACAACCAGTCTTTGATTCTCCCCTTCCCCAGAACTGCAGTATCATTTCTTGTATCGCATTGTCATCATGTTGCACAATTTTCACATTCGACCTTAAGGGCGCTATATACGTCCTTCCCCGTCCCCTCCCTCCCACCATTTGATGCTTTTGTAATTGCATTTATAGCCAACCAACCAACCTTTTCTTGCTAGAATCTGTGCTGTACGTACTCCTGCTGCTTGCTACTGGCTGGGGCTAACTGCTGGTTTCAGTAGTCATTTGTCATTGTCTTGTTAGTGTAGAGCAGGGGGATGAACACCGCCGTCAGTCTTTCATTTGTTTTTTGCTTTTTGCATTTTCTCTTGCCATTGTTGTCATCCTCCTGTATTGTTTATAACTTGTCGTAGCGGCTGTTGCTACTCCTGCTGTTTCTTATTGCGACTACTACACACTACACTGCACTACACTGCACTCTCACTACACACACACAGCTGTCACATGGTCTCAGTGTTTTTAAATGCACATTTAAATGGCATGACACACAATGCCAACGTCGAACCATAAAATAGAGACAATTTATAATGAGTAAAATAGGCAGAGAGAGAGGGGGGGGAGCCCAAAGGACGGGGGAAGTAGAATACTCCATTAGAGAGTGAAATGGTCGTTTATTACATAAAAATTATGGAAAGCGTAGGCAATATTTTAAAACCATATTTAACCCATTGTTTATGCTTCAAATTTGTCAATTTGAAAACGAAAGCAAAGGGGGAGGTAACATCCGCAAAGGTACCTAGCCTCAGAAATTGGATTTTCTTTAATTTTGATGATAATCTCGAAAGGAAGACAACATATCGACCACCCACCCTTCACAGAAAAAGAGAGAAAGAGAGAAGATTTCCTATAAGGAATGTTTGATTAGCGGCTTGGTTATTGGCCTTAGTAGGACCTCTTACCCTTGGAGAGTCCGCCGTCTAACATAACCTAAAATAATAACACTAAATTCTCGTTAGCCTTGATCCCCCCTCTCACATGGCAAGTTGTGGCAACAACAACTCTTGACTGATGATGAACAAGGCTAACAATTTCTCTTTAACTAGAGCAGACTGACCCCCCATAACATCGTGCCTAGTACAAAGAGCTGTTTTGAGCATTTTGGGCACTCAGAAAAACTACATGAAATATTCTGCTTTATTAAGTACAGTTTCGGCCGTCAAGATAGGCTTGCAAATATTGAAAACATAATGAAAAGTAGACCAGAGTGGAGTATTGAATTACAGGCGAGTTGGTATCTTTTAACGCTTTGCAACGCCTGCACTGGCGGTCACTTGCAGTTGCTCCCCTGAAGTCATCACGTAAGTGATCAGATGCTTTTAAACGAGTACTTATTCGGTGATTTCTAACAATGGTTTATTCATGTCCTCTAATTACAGCCAAAGTACTTTTGTTTTCGTACTCAGGGCGCCAAAGTTGATGCTTCAATAGTTCTGCTCCATACACGTGCACAGAGCCTGAAACGCACAACAAACGTGGATCATCGAATTTGTTTAAGTCAATATTCCTACCAAATGTTCACCAGATCAAGAGGATCTCTGAGTCTTAGTGTTCAACTCTGTTATAAATACAAAAATTGCTTCTGTATGGTAGAAAAAGCTCTTCAATCGGGCTATTTAACGAAGAATGTATTTCGTGCATCAACGGTTCTGCACTTAATTTCCATAAGTCAGTGTTTACAGCCAATGGTGTTTTCAGAGTCTGGAGGCTCAATTCACATCTACTATTCACACATTAAGGGTACCAGCAGCTAAAGATGAAGACGAAGGAAGAAGACAAAGGGCTATGGCAACTGTGGCTTTTAGTCACGTAATTACGTGAGTTTTAGTGCTCATCTCCTTACGACATTCTTAATATAGATAATGGGTCAATTCGACCTCCGGGTACTGTATTTGTCTTAATTGACAAGCACACGTCCTCTAACCTAACCTAACCTAAGGGAGCGATGTCCAATTCTGTATAGTCAGCCGATTGACTAAATCTAAAGGCCAGAGCTGAATCAGCTAGTCAGGGGAAATCGAGTCAACATCAGGTAAGTCCTAAGTAATGTATGTAGCAACTCACAGCAGTGAGCAGACAAAAGAGCTAGTGAGATGGGAACCCTCCACGCCGCCGATGGGGTCAATTACTTTCTATAGAGTAGAAATAGATGTTTGAAAGGACATACACCATGAAAGGATAGACAGAGGAAGGCGTAAACCATTCTCAAATGAGTTTAAGGCAATTGAAACTCTTGTTGAGTACTTGCAAAAGGAGGGGATTTGAGAGTCATGCATTAGACTATCCACGAATAATCTGAGGGTAATAACTGACCTTTGAAGTTGCCGTAGTCTAGTAGATGGTGTGTTGGCTTATTGGACGCAAAAGCCTGGGTTCGAGACATAGGGCAGGCATCAAAAGACAAAATACAAAAAGTATTTTTTCGCCGACTTCCTTTCAGTAGATTTCTGGCAATAACTCTGAGAGTAAATAAAAATTGCCATGAAAAGTTTCTCAATAAATAAAAATCTGTCGTTCAGAGTCGACTTTAAACTGTAGGTCCCACCACTCATGTATAAAAATTAACACACACAACATAAGTGGTGTGAGGAACTAGGACGTTGTACAATGGGTCAATTCGACCTCCGGGTACTGTACTTGTCTTAATTGACAAGTACACGTCCTCTAACCTAATCTAACCTTACCTAACTGGCCTTTGGAGCGGTCACCTTAGACTCAAAAAGCACTCGTTCAGAGTGGGTATTGCCTTGACCGCAAATTTAGATTCCGTGATAAGGAGAATATATTATCAGAAAACATTCTAGGGACCTGGAAGACATTAGTGCATTGCAGACCAAGACACTTGGGTGTACATATATCAGATGCTGAGCTAGTTATTGTTCTTGACGATACCGCGCAGTATTCTGATGTTTGTCCCAGCAATAAGACTCGGAGACATTGTATAGATTTAGGACCGTATAGTTGATCCCGTTATAGACAGCCTGAAAAGTCCCACTCCATAAACTCTGCTTAAACTTGGCAAGATTATTTGAAAAATTCTTTCACAGTTCTTAAGGATTAAAATCATCTCGCAACTACTACGTTACGTTTGTGGTTTTCATTGTGTTTATGGCTTGAGACCCATATATGTATGCAAAAAGGTAACAACAACGGGACTTAATGGAATTTCAATTTCATCATCATCTTTGAAAAAAAAAAAAAAAACGACCGGTAAAGACATGGTCAAAGACAAACGAATGCCATTAAGAGGACACACACACAAATAAAGTTTTAAAGAGACAGACGCAGGCAGACAGACACAGACACAGGCAGAGAGCGACAGAGACAAATTAAACTGAAAACCAAATGAATAAATAAATTTTGTAAAACACACAAACACACACGCATATGTAATATACAAACATGCACTTGCGATGGAAAATATGAATGTGT
Source organism: Sarcophaga subvicina (assembly GCA_936449025.2). Lineage (NCBI taxonomy): Eukaryota > Metazoa > Arthropoda > Insecta > Diptera > Sarcophagidae > Sarcophaga > Sarcophaga subvicina. The sequence goes on from OW388084.2 coordinate 32,902,257, forward strand.
GTGTGTGTGTGAGAGAGAGAGAGAGAGAGACAGTATCAATTGATTTTTTATTACATTATCCTTGAGCTATAAATATTAAAAAAAAAACCCAGACACATACATGAACGCAGTATCATGAGCACACGTATGATATGTACATGAATACACATATGGCTTGTGATACTTCTACACACACATGTATGCATATGTGTGTATTATGCATGCATAAAATGACAACTAAATGATTAATTTGTACAGTTTACATGTCATTACAACAATAATAAAATAAAATTTTAATTGATTTTAATTTTTTATTAAAAAAAAAAAAGAAAAAAATAAAAAACCAGAATAATTTGTTTCATTCTGTTTTAAATATTTTTCAATGATTTTTAATTTATGATTTCTTTTCTTTATTTTTCATTGATCATCACTTGATTTTAATATTTTAATAATTAAATATAAAGAGTGAACCCTATAGCGAGTTTAAAACTAAAGCTCTTGATTTCACTGATACTTTTGTAACACTCAAATGCTTAAATCGACCGCTCAGTTGTCATTCGCCCCTGATTTATTCGCAGAACCAGTTTTTTATTCGAACCAGTTTTCGATTACTTCTCCGTAGGAGTGTCAAAATATCGATGGCACAACTGATAGTACCGATAGTTCATATTTTTCGTTGCTATCGATGTTTTTTTTTTTACAACATATAAACATTTAACTATTATCGATAGTTTTTGTCGCTATCGATAGCAAATGTTCCGCCACTAATTTTTTTTTTGCATTTATAAACTGGTGATCCCCACAGTATTTATTATAAAATGGAGAGTGATGTAAAGGCATTAACTGGTAAGCTACAAATATTTCTGATAGTTTGCTTTCTTTAAATCCTAAATGTGGTGCGTCATATGTGTCAACTAGGTGGAACAGTTCTTTTGCAATGGTGGAACGAATTCTGCCTACCAAAGATGTCATCTTTTCAGTACTATTAAGTACCCCTAAGAAGGCTGAAGAAATAAAGCAACTTCAAGATATATGTTTGTTGTTGGAACCATTCCGGTAATCTGCACGTAACAATATCACAGGTAATTCCCACCGCGCCATGATGAATCTGAAACCACAAATGTAAACTACGCTAGAAGTAGAAATGTGCACCTTTTTAGTCGCACAAATCCATCGTAGACTCTTGTTTATGAATCTAGAAGTGTCACAAGATTAGCAACTTTACTGGATCCTAGGTTCAAAAAAGAAGGCTTTCGATCTGCTGAAATAAATGTATTATTTGAGCGGCTCCGATAGTGTTACGATAGTATTGCCGATATATCGATATTTTGTGTAAGAACTGATAGTTTAGATTCGATATATCGATATAATTTTATGAACTATCAAAAATTTTCGATAGTACCGCTATCGATAGATTGACACCTCTACTTCTCCGCTCCTTTTAGACAATATCATGGCGACAAGTTGACGGATGTTAGTTTTCAAATATTCCAAGGATATGTAGTTTTCGATTACTAGGAGGAGACATCGTCGTAAACACAAATAGCATCTAATCTTAGTGGCAAAAAATTGCCCTAGTCTAGGAGATAGTGTGTTGGTTTATTAGTCGGGAGGAGCCCGTGGTTCAAACACCAGCTCAGATATCTCTAACAAAAAAAAAAAAAATAAATAAAAAAAAAATATGAAAGAAAATATTTCTTTAGGCGACTTCCTCTCAGCTGTCTTCAGACAAAAACCCTGAAATTGCCATGAAAAGTTTCTCAAAAATCTGTCATTCGAAGACAACTTCAAACTGCAGGTCCACGGCACTCAGGGATAAAATAAACACACACAACAAAGCAGGTGTGAGAAGCTAAGTTGTAACCCTGACCAATGCGTTGTAGTAATCAATTTAAGTAACTTGGTGGCAAATTGGCGAAGCCATAATGTGAAATAAAACTCGTTTCGGTAACTTCTAATACGAAAATCGGCCGAGTTGTATAGCTTTTAGCAACTGAGCCTCATATCGGTCAAAATAAAATCGGTTATGCTAAGAAAATACCGAAACAATCGCTTCTTCCGCATGCAATGGCTTTTTCACAATCACATGTGGGAAGGGAACCACCCTCCACGCCTCTGTTAGGTTCCTTTCTACAGAGTAGAAATAGTTGATTGGAAGGACACACATACATCATGAAAGGAAAGATAGAGGGAGGCGAAGCGAAGACTATTCTCAAACGAAATGAGTTTGAAGCAATCTAAACTGTTGCTAAGTAATTACAAAAGGAGGGTATTTTGAAGTCAAGCATCAGACTATCCACGAGTAATCTGGCGTTATTAACGAGTCCCATCTGCCCCATTTGTGGATGAAATAAATTATTTTTGAAAAATCGGCATTAGAAACCTGTTGATTCAGCACCAAAACAGCATATCATTGGCGCTATGGATCATCAAACGGGTTCTATTGTTAAGGGAGTGGGAATTTTTATAAATAGAATTTTTTATAAATATAAATGCAAAATACGTCATAATGCATCACCTCCATCTGGAAGACTCTGTACTCTGTCTAGCATTTTGAGTTAATCGGTATATACCCCTGCCAAAAACCTGGACATAGTCAGAGCTGAAAATTTTAGTTGATATTCTAAAATCAAATGTCTTATCAAGCAAACTATAAAGAAGGTATTAAGGCTTCCTAGTATTGCATATCCATAGAGCTCAGGTTGAGGGAAAAGCCATTCATAAAACCTGTTGGTCTAGCACCAAATTAGCTTTATACGGCATTGTGGATGGTAATAATTCGGCTTTAATTATTACGTGAGTTGGATATTATTTGCATGGAAGTTAAATGAAACATAATGAGCTGTAAGATAGGTCCAATTGCTGAGGACAGCAGATTTCCCAGCAGATTTCTGGCATAAAGTCTGAGAGTAAATAAATTGCCTTGAAAAGTTTCTCAAAAATCTGTCATACGGAGTCGACTTTAAACTGTGGGTCCCACCACTCATGCATAAAAATTAACACACACAACATAAGTGGTGTGAGAAGCTAGGCCGTAATCCTGACTTAAGGGTTGTAATGGCCAATTACGTATGTACATACAGACGTGTTCGAAATAATAAGAACATTCAAAGTGAAACAAAAGATCGTTTTAAAAAAATTTTTGAGAAAGATTTGAAAATATGGCTTTTTATTATTTTTATTGTAGACATCTTTAGCTTTTTAAAAATACTTAAAGTTATGTTTTAACTCATCTAATTTTTTTTATACTGCCAATAATGTTGAACTAAGTCGAAAACCAGGTGTTCGAAAAAATAAGAACAAATCATATTTGTTCCACTTACATTCCTCACATGTGAAAAAAAGTCTAAAGTTTTGTTACAAATATAATTGTTGAGATGCCTTTGATCATTTTTTGTGCAGAATATTGACTTATTTTGGTGAAAAATTCTTCTGAAATGCGAAGAGGCAAGCATTGCTCTATCGAACAACGTAAGATAATAAAAAAATTGCTCAGCGAAGGGAAATGTGTGCTTTCATAAGGGAACAGCTTGGAATTTCCAACGTAGCGATAACAAATGCCAGGAACTGGTCACTGAAGATCGAAAGTCGCGGAAGGCGCAGGAAAACTAACAAAAGACAGGATAATGCGACCACACGGATCGTTAAAAAGCACCCCTCTATAACGTCTTTACAGATTAGAAACGAATTAAACCTCCCAATTGCTACAACGACGATAAGAAAACGTTTTATTGCAGTGAATTTGAAAGTACGAAGTCCTAGAAAAGTACCATTGTTGAAAAAAAATACATCTAAAGAACGGACTTCTGTTGGCCAAAAAGTTTATCGATGAGCCTGACACTGTTTGGCGTAATATCTTATGGACCGATGAAACAAAAGTAGTCCAATTCTACCACGGCAAAGATAAATAGTACGTTAGACGCCCTCCTAATCAACAATTCAACGACAAGTACACTATAAAAGCTATAAATCATGGCGGTTTCAGGCTCATGCTATGGGGGTGCTTTGGGTAGATCGGCGTTGGATCTCTAGTTCATATCGTTGGGAAGATGGATGCCACCTATTACGTTCAAAATATTTTAGAAGCCGTAATGTTGCCTTACGTTGAAGAGGAAATGCCTTTCCGATGGGTCTTTCAGCAAGACAACGACCCGAAGCATACCTCAAAGAAAGCAAAGCGTTGCTTCCAGGACAATAATATCCATGTTATGGATTGGCTGGCACAATCGCTGGACCTAAATCCAATTGAACATCTTAGGATTGATGTAAAGAAAGGTGTTAGAAATGCAAGGCCCAAAAATATGGAGAAACTTTGATTTGTAGCGAAGAATACACGGGAAAATATTCTACTCCACAGATGTCAGACTTTGATAGCTTCTATGAGGTCCAGATGTGCCGAAGTAATCATTAATCGTAGAGGGGCTACTTCATATTAACTACTTACAAACAAATAATACTAATCTGTAAATTTAATAAACGTTAAAACTGAAATTATTACCAATTTTCCAATTTGTTCTTATTTTTTCGAACACCTGATTTTCGACTTAGTTCAACATTATTGGCAGTATAAAAAAAATTAGATGAGTTAAAACATAACTTTAAGTATTTTTAAAAAGCTAAAGATGTCTACAATAAAAATAATAAAAAGCCATATTTTCAAATCTTTCTCAAAAATTTTTTTAAAACGAAATTTTGTTTCGCTTTGAATGTTCTTATTATTTCGAACACGTCTGTATGTATGGATTGTGTAATTGAGCACTTCGAATCATCTGCTACACTTTCACTTTTGTCCCATTATCCCTCTTGAGAGGATATGGCATCCACAAAGCATTTTCCATCTTATTCGATTGGCTGCTGTTGTTACCACAAGGTCCGACATGGTTTCGTTAATCAATTGTTGTTCCAGCTAAGCAGGTGATTGGTCTGCTGCGGCAGGCCCTAGGATAATGGTGCTGCCATCTATCGTTGCTTAGAAACAACACACTCTGAGTATGTGCTGTAGTGGTTGGGAATCTTGCTAACCGTTGATTCCCCGGTAGGTGGGGGCACTACATGATCTCTCTGTGATGCAATCCTTTTTTCCATTTCCAAGAGATAAGGGGGCTTCTTAGATGGATTGCATTGGAGGGGGTGAAGACACTTTAATTTGAAATTCGAAAACCATGATGAAAGATTTTTTTAGGTTAGGTTAGGTTAGAGGACGTGTAGTTGTCAATTAAGACAAGTACAGTACCCCGAGGTCGAATTGACCCATTGTACAAAGTCCTAGTTTCTCACACCACTTATGTTGTGTGTATTAATTTTATACATGAGTGGTGGGACCTACAGTTTAAAGTCGACTCCGAACAACAGATTTTTTTATTGAGAAACTTTTTCGTGACAATTTTATTTACTCTCAGAGTTTTTGCCAGAAATCTGCTGAGAGAAAGTCGCCAAAGAAATACTTTTTGTATTTTCGTTTTGATGCCTGGCCTGGGCCTGAACCCTGGCTTTGCGTCTAATAAGCCAACACACTACCTTACTAGACTACGGCTACTTCATTGATTTCTTTAACTCTCTTGCGATTCAATCTGAATTTTTTAACTCGATTGGGATTCGAATTCGGGGCTCCTCGACTGGTAGACAAGCTATTATACCACGCCGCCAAACACACTTTCACTTACAGAAGTCATGTTTGCGGGAGTGCAACACTTCCAGCCTCTTTAAATTCCTTCCAAAATAGCTTGAATATGACAACCATAATCACTTCGCAAAAGTGACTCGAAAACTGACCGTTTTTGTAACCAATTTCAACTAACTCTGCACGATCTTCGGCTGTTAAACGATCAATACTAAATGGCACTTCAGATGGAAAATATTTAACACCTGACCACCTTGACAAAATAGGCATTGTTGCAGCAACTAATTGGATAACCCTTTACTATGTTTTGTTTCTTTATTGGTATTGCTTTCTGCTTCTATTTGTTATTGTCTGCCTATGGCTGACACATTGGGACAAAAAAATATTCTTTTTATACCCAGGAAATGTAGTTTCTTTCCCGTCTTCTATGAATTTTTGCAATATTTTTCAATAAAAATTGTTTTTCTAATTGCCTTGAAACCACGATGAAATACGAGATGAAAATGTGTACGCAGAATAGGTTTAGAAAAACGATTTAATATTCTTCTTTTTTTTTTCAATTAATTTTAATTGCTGTTAAGGAGAGAGAGAAATAATTAAACGAATTGTAAAAACGTCGTCAAATAGATTACTTAGAAGTAAATATGTACGTTGTTTTCCTGGAAATACATGCAAAATGTTAAGCGCGCTTTAATAAAATATCTTGGAATTCCATTTGACAACAAACCGAACGGCAATTATAGACGCACTTAAGCGGCAATTAGAAATTTTATTCCATCTATCGGTTTAAATTTGAACTATTCGTTATTTCGAATCTGGCAATAACTATTGGCATTCTATTCTGTCACAAAATTCAGTATATTATATCCACTGAACTTGAACTTGGTCGTAACGTCACCTCAATCACAGTGAACAGCTTACAGGTCATTGTATTATGGGAAAATACACGGAAAGAATGCAGGTCCAATCTACCGACTTCTGCCGTGGATGCAGATCCGTTGAGGAAGAGAAGACTGTTATCCACTTTATTTGTCAATGCCCATCTCTTGCGAAGTGCAGGTTATTTTTGGCTCTTCAATCCTTGTTTCGGAAGTCGCCGTAGTCTAGTAGGTAGTGTGTTGGCTTATTAGACGCAAAGCCAGGGTTCGAGCCCCATACCAGACATCAAAGACAAAATACAAAAAGTATTTCTTCGGCGACTTCCTCTCAGCGGATTTCTGGCAAAAACTCTGAGAGTAAATAAAATTGCCATGAAAAAAAGGTTCTCAAAAATCTGTCGTTCGGAGTCGACTTTAAACTGTAGGTCCCACCATTCATGTATAAAATTAACACACACAACACAAGTGGTGTGCGAAACTAGGACGTTGTACAATGGGTCAATTCGACCTCCGCGTACTGTACTTGTCTTAACTGACAAGTACACGTCCTCTAACCTAACTTTTTGAATTGGAAAATTAAAATCACTTTACAACTTCCCGTAATCTGGTATATAGTAGTGTGTTGGCTTATTAGATGTGAGGCCATGATCAGACATCTCCAACAAAAGACAATATGAAGGAAAAAATTTCTTCGGCAACTTCCTCTCAGCAGATTTCTGGCAAAAACTCTGAGTAAATAAAATAAAATTGCCATGAAAAAGTTTCTTAAAAAACTGTCGTTCGGAATCGACTTTAAACTGTAGGTCCCACCACTGATGTATAAAATTAACACACGCAACATACACTCAGCCACAAAAGTATACATACGGTTAACAAATTTCAGAAATTTTTTAACCCATCCGTCTTCGTTGAAAATCTCTATAGTTTCCTTGATGTTAAGACGGTCTTTTGAATTGGTTAAAAAATTTCTGAAATTGAACTGAATTGTGGCCCTGCACAGGCCCACAAAAGTATACATCCGATTAACAAATTTCACAAATTTCTGAACCAATGCAAAAGACCGTCTTAAAATCGAAAAAAGATGTCAGACAATCATAAAGATTTTTAACGAAAACGGATTGGTTAAAAAATTTCTGAAATTTGTTAACCGTATGTATACTTTTATGGCTGAGTGTAAGTGGTACAAGAAGCTAAATCGTAATTCGGACTCAAGGTTTGTAATGACCAATTATGTATGTACGAGTATGCAGAAGTGGCTAAGAACTTTCCCTTGAACTTTTTATAGTCATTGAGGTTTTCTTCCTTCTCCTAGCTTTACCTACTAACGGTGGCGGTTGTACCTTTGGTTTGTGAATTGGAAAATTGAAGTCAATTTACAAAACAATTTCCCGTAAATATTATAAAAATAGGCCTTTAAGCTTTTTTAATCGCAATAGACCGCACCGCCTAAAATCAATTCCCCACACATACATTGCACACAATAATTAAAACCTTTTGAAGTGGAAATAAATTGAAATTGTTTTGTATAGAAGTACGGGCAGAGAGTTACAAAGGGGAACAGCAGCGCAGTGAATAAAGTTTCAATTTTTTTTTTTTGTTTTAAAACTTTTTTCTTGTTTTTTTTTTCAACACCCAGAGAGAGATAGGGATTCTCATTTACAGGAGGCCTTTGTTTTGTTTTATTTTTATTTTTTTTTTTTTCAATTTATTTTTCTATTGTTTTTATAAAATTATTTTCAGTTTTATTTTCGTTTTTTTTTGCTCTCTTGTTGCTGCAACATTTCGTATTTCTGTTTCATTTATTTTGCAACAAAGTGGTTGAAAGTTAAAAAACAACAACAAAAAAATTATTTTTCAAATGCAATGAATTCTGAATCCTTGTTCTTCATGTTCATCGTGCATTTATTTTTCATTTTCATTCTCATGTTTTCGTTTTGTTTTTGTTGTTGTTCTTCACTTGAATTATTTTTTATTAGAAACATACATACATGCATACATATATATTGGGAGAAGAGGGGGAGCAGGAGCAGGATCCTTGCCATAATAAAGTAGTTTTTTCCTTATTATGTTGTCACTGGTAACCTATTTTTCTTCGAAATTTCTTTTTGTTGTTGTTGTTGCTGTTTTTGCAACAACTTATGACTCGTGATTTTTCTTTTTACGTTTTGTTCTGAAATCGCTTTTTTCGATTTTTTTATTTCTTTTTTTGGTCGTTTTTTACATTCTGTTTTCAACATGTTGCAACATGTTCCAGTTGCTAGAAAGAAGAGGCAGAACAAATGAAGTGTGCGGTTGATAATCATATGAGAAGGAGGCGGCAACAGTAATGCCAACTAAAAAATTCAATAAAGAAATGATTTTCTCTTCAAAGACGATTTTCTTTTCTTGGCTAGGCCTCCCTTGCAACTCCAAGAGAGAGAAATATAATTAATATTGTTACGTATTTACCTTCTTAAAAACGTTTAAATATGAGTTCGTTAATTGCAAACAAAGTAAAAACAAATATGTGTTTAATTTCAGTTAAACTCTCCTTATTCTTTACACAACTTTTGTGTGCCACCGTATACAACTTAACGATACAAGAATAATAATCTGTTTATTCACTTTACCATTTCTTATCACACAACTATTCGCTTTACAACCACGACTTGTTTTGTTCACGCGCAACTTCACACAAGGCTGACTGAATTCTTACTGACTGCTGCCTGCTTTGTCCAGCCCTTTTATAGTCCGACACAACCAGTCTAACGAACATTCTTGAAGTGGAAGGTTCGTGATCTCGCCTTCTCGAGAGCTCTATTGCTAATACATTGTTGTTTGTGTACTTCGCTTATGTTGTCTATCCCTTTTTGTCACATACATGTTGTTGTTGGTACCCGGCGCAATCAGGTTCGTTGTACATCTGTGTGAGTGCAGCTTTAGATAACCAACACGTTCATTGTATTTTGGGTTAGTGTGTATTTGTATCGTGTGGCTCTTGTTTACCGTTTTTGTTGTTAAACGATATTAGGTCGTTTCGATTTGCGTAACAATATGTAAATGCTCGGCACTCACGCAAAGGTCGGAGGAAAAGGAAGAATATTGGGATAATAGAATTGTTCGCAATCACATAACGTCGCCACCATCTTGTTCACTTTTTAGAGTTGTTTTAGCTGCATTAAATAATTTTTCTCAACTTACGCAGAAGATTGTTATACTTTAGTAATTTCTAGAATGATAGGGTTGCCAACTGCAATTGCCTAGACACAAGGCGGATTTGTATGTTTAGTAAATGCAGTGGCAGTGAAACGTGCTCTATGTGTCCTAATCTTCCACCAGAAAAAAAAACACTGCCTAACATTCCTATGATGTTCATTGTTGTCACCCTGGGGTGACAAGTTCTGGTTATGTGATATCAAATCAATCACTAGATTCATTGACAATTCCTAGACCGGTTTTTAGCTTGATTCGAAAAGATTCATGCTTACAAAAGGAGGGTATTTTAGAAGTTCATGCTTTAATGCAAAATCCTGATGCTGTATGTGCTCAAAGAAGTTTTGTTCCGATTTCGGACTCGGAACATTAATAATCTTTTCCTTCTCAGTCGATCTACAAACTACACAGAAGTCATTTGCAGATAAGTAAAGTTTCCATGCGTGCCTGAACCTTAAAGCAATGACACGTGAGAAAAGCTGCAGTGACAGAGACGACGTCCCTACGATTCAGTTTAAGTAGTTGGGCGATACATTTCCTCTATAGTCACGGCCAAGTGAGTCTCAGGATTTGTCAATGGCCAATAAACACCTTCAAAGTAGAAAATATACCCCATGATGAACAAATTACTGGGCTATAAAACTTTAACTCCCTACCGCATATAAGATTTTTTTTTTTTTTGCCAAAATCGGCATCTTCTGGTGTAGGCTATTGCATGACCAGCCGAGGCAGCCATTTGAATGAAATTATTTTCCATTATTAACCGGAAGGATTGTACTTTCAAATAAAAAAAGAAATTTGAGAAAATATTCAGAAGGTTTTTTAAAATTTATTTGGCGGACAGCGCACGACGGCGTAAGGGAGCATCTTATCTGAGTTGAAAGGACAAAGGCAAGAAAGCCTTATTATTGATTGGCGTTACCAACCGGCGGAGAATATATGCTAAGGCAGGCTGAGTTCCGGCAAACGAATTTTCAAGGCAATAAACCAGCCGTGTATGGACTACCTTTTTGAAAAGCAAACAACTCTGTAAAAGGCATGAAAAAAAAACCGCTTCAGTAGCATTTCTCTTTAAGTGGCAAACAACACAAGCTGCAACAGCAGTAGCACTGACAGCAGCATCAGTATGTGTTTAAAACTATTTTAGAAGCAGCAACAACAAACAAACAACAACTACATGTGTGTGTGTAAGAAGTTACTGTAACTATTTTTTGTATTTATTTTTAGTTGTTCGCCGCGTTAGAATAAAATTTATTTATTCTTAATTCTTATTATCATTATTATTGTTGTTGTTGTCTTTTAAGGTCTTGCCATGAAACAAAAACTCTGTATGTCTCTCGCTCTTCCTCTCCCTCTCTCTAGCTCTCTAGTACAATGACTTCTTGTTCTCTTCCATTGTATTGTTGTGGCATACGATACAAATGTTGTTTCATTTTCGTGCTTCTTCTGCAACTTCGTGCATATTTTTCCAAACCGCCTCGATTTCATAATATGTACACAACAACAATTTATGTGGGTTTTAATTGTAATTTTGGATAGAAGAGAAAGATAGAAAAAAAGCAGGATTCTAATGTATTGGGGGCATAAGGGCAGCGAACCAGCAGGCTGCAACTGTAGAGGACAGTGTAGGGTTTTTTGTAAAAGGGGCGTGGCAGTTATTTTTCAAAGTGCCCACAAAAGTAACACAACGAAATTGTAACGAAAGTAAAATTCAATGCACCCTAAAGTATGCAACAAATAGTGACGACAGTGTTTCAAAGGAATTTCATTGAAGCCAAGTATTACTTCCCTATAACACCCAGTAACCTTCTCTAATAATTCATATTAAAAACACTTAAAGAAACACTGGATGGCAAACCAAGTATTCGATGTTGCATACCACTATTCGCGACCTGTCTGGTAGCAGTATTCTACAATAATGATAATACAGGACAATAATGATAATAGCCATTAAAATGTTGCAATGTGCCAACAATAGGGCCTAGATTACACAGCCCTGCAAATTTGAACTTTTTTGTGCAACTAAAATGGATCCAGGTGTTTCCGAAAAAGAGGGTTTAAACCCCTAAATATAGCGATTTTGGCCATTTTTCGAAAATTGTAGAGCAAAACACTGGCGTGCTAGAACCATTGGTATTGTCAGAAACTGACAATTGGTCTTTGCTCTTTAAAATGAGCCCAAAGCCAAATTGTTTGCGTGCACCCTTAGAGTATGAGGTGGGTTTATCTCAAGGGGTACAAGAGAAAAAGAAACACATTACGGACGTCCTTAAAAATTAATCAGATTTACTTGAAAATTGTTACTCAGGGGTTTTTGGGGTCGCTGATTACAGATTTTAAAAAAATTCAAAATGGCGGATCCAATATGGCGGTCCAGGTTTATAAAAATTAATCAGATTTACTTGAACGCCATATTGGATCCGCCGTTTTGAATTTTTTAAATCTAAGTGAAGATCAGTAATCAGTGACCCCAAAAACCCCTGAGTAAGTTTTTGAACCCAGATTCGCAAAATGCCTTCAGAAACGCCTGGAGCCATCTTATTTGCAAAACCCATGCAGGGCTGTGTTATCAAGCACAGATATTAACATTTAATTCGATATGAGGACTTCATCAATATCAAGTCGAAATATAAAGGCCAAATCCAAAGCCCTTAAGAAAAGTAAGCTTATAAGGATTTAATAAACTACTACAGCTGTAGGCAACCTGATTGCAGATACTCTTACAAGACTAAAGATCACGATTCAGTACTCTTTGGTCCCACAATCCAAGTAAGAAAGACGAAAACTTTTTCATACTTCTTCTCACAAGAAGGCTGATATTTAATAAGGTACGAAAAACACTGCACTGTAATTTATATTCCTATACAACGGGAGATGGCAACCCTATGATTCTAGAACTTGACTTAGCTCAAAATATACACGAAAAGAAATAAAATAATCACCCTTATTCTGGTTGTCGTCGTCGTCGTTTTTGAGTCGACATCGCTTTCTATCTTCGTCGACATCACGTCGACACTGTTTTGGCATTCTGTAACAGTATTGTGTCGACGTCGACTGTTTATCGAAAATTGTAATAACACAAAACACACATCTCTAATATTTAAGTCAGCCGATTCATTTTATGGTTTATTTAGAAAAAAAAAAAAAAAGTTTTTTTTATCATCAGGCCTGTCAAAATCAGCGATGTATTAATCCATGTCCAATGTTGTAAACCACAGTCCGTTCTGTATTTGTATTCAAGACTATACAGGAAATCCATTTGTTCAGTGCCAAAGAACGAGTAAGTTTGATAGGATTACAATTGCTGCGAAAACTCAGGACTTTGTGGCCAAAGTGCAATTTGTCGTGTTAATAGCCACACTCCAATGTGTTATTGTGAGTCTGGCTATACTGGTAATCCATTTGTGCTATGCTCTCCCATACAACAAAATCCACCTGAAGTTGTCGACCCTTGCAATCCATCGCCCTGCGGACCCTATGCTCAATTCCGCCAACAAAATGGCGTTGTATCTTGTCAATGTTTACCTGATTAATTTGGCAATTCTTATGAAGGTTGTCGACCGGAATGTTTGATTCCGACTGCTCGTCGAACAGCGCATGTGTTAATGAGAAATGTAAAGACTCATGTGCTGGTACCTGTGTACAGAATGCCGAATGTTTTGTTAGAAATCATTTGGCGACGTGTAACTGTATTTATGGATATCAAGGCGATCCATATCCCTATTGTGCTAAGGAAGAAAAACGTAAGACAATAAAAATTCACCACAAGAGTTAATTTTTTAATGATTGTCGTTACCAAAAATGACGTCGACAAAATCAGAGTCGACACAACACATTATCGACTTAGTATTAACTTACAGAATACCAAATGTGTGTCGACAGTCATCGATAACTGTCAATAACGACAAACAGAATACCAATTTTAAATTGTCGACGCCAGTCGACGTCGTCTTGCGTCGATGACGATAACCGGAATAAGGGTGAATAACAAAGAAAATTACCAGGTATTGTATAATAGGGAAAGTCAAACCTTTACGTAATGTAAGAAATGCCGTAAACCATATGTACATTCGTACATAATTGGAAATTACAACCCTCCACTCAGGATTGCGAACTCGCGTCTCACACCACTGATGTTGTGTGTATTAATTTTACACGTTAATGGCGGGGGACTTACAGTTTAAAGTCGATTCCCCGAACGACAGATATTTTTTAAGAAAGTTTTTATGGCCATTTTATTTACTCTCAGAGTTATAAAGGGTGTTTTTTATAGAAGTATAGAACTTTAAGCTGACATTACTTTTCAAGATTTCGACCGATTTAACAGCTGTCAAGTGATTTATTCTCAGTTTGGTTTGGCAATTCATCATGAATAGACTCACGCTTGAACAACGCTTGCAAATAGTGCAATTTTATTTCGAAAATAATGGTTCTGTGCGGAAAACGTATCGCGCACTACGTCCATTTTATCGTCGACAAAATCGTCCATCAGAGCAGTTAATTCGATTAACCATGGAACGTTTTCGCACCGCGTTTACTCTTATTGATAACTCGCATCCCCAGAGACGCTGTACGGTGCGTACAGAAGAAGCTATTGCTGCTGTAGAGCGTAGCATAGAGGAAGACCCGAATGAGTCCATCCGCCATCGAGCACATGAATTGGATCTGTTTCCATCCACTTTATGGAAGATTTTGCGGAAGGAGGATCTTGGTTTGCGTGCTTACAAAATCCAACTCGTGCAAGATTTGAAGCCAAACGATCATCAAGTAAGGCGTAGATTCGTCGAATGGGCCCAAAACGAGATTACCGTTGTTCCCGATTTTCATAAGCGATGAAGCGCACTTCTGGTTGAATGGCTACGTCAACAAACAAAACTGCCGCATTTGGAGTGAAGGTAATCCTCAAGTGTATGTGGAAACACCGTTACATCCAGATAAACTGACTGTTTGGTGCGCTTTATGGGCTGGTGGAATCATTGGTCCGTACTGTTTCAAAAACGATGGTGGCCAGAACGTTACAGTCAATGGTGATCGGTATAGAGCCATGATTACTGACTTTTTCATTCCTGAATTGAATAACCATGATGTCCAGGAGATGTGGTTTCAACAAGACGGCGCAACATGTCACACAGCTCGTGCCACAATAGATTTATTGAAAGACACGTTTGTTGACCGCCTAATTTCACGTTTTGAACCTGTGAATTGGCCTCCAAGATCTTGTGATTTAACACCGCTAGACTACTTTCTGTGGGGCTATGTAAAGGCATTGGTCTATGCGGTAAAGCCACAAACGCTTGACCATTTGGAAGACAACATTCGCCGTATTATTGCCGATATACGGCCACAAATGTTGGAGAAAGTCATCGAAAATTGGACGTCCAGATTGGACTACATCCGCGCCAGCCGTGGCGGTCATATGCCAGAAATCATATTTAAAATGTAATGCCACAAGATTATCTTTCGGATAAATAAAATTCATGTCAATCGAATAATCCATAGTTGTTTTATTGCAACTTAAAGTTCTATACCTCTATAAAAAACACCCTTTATTTATTTTTCATATTTTCGTTATGATATCTAGCCTGGAGTTTGATCTGGGACCTCACGTCTAATATGGAAACACACTATCTACAAGACTACGGCGACTTCAATGCCGTAAATCTATTACCAGAATAAAGGGTAAAGCAAATGTTGAAGGTGGTTTAATTGCCAGCGGATTATCAGTAGAATAGGTAAGGAATTATCGCGTATTGTTTTGTAGGATATAGTCCGATCATCAATAGCTCTGACAATGAAGATAGAAGTTTAATTGCCAAAGGCAAGCACTATCAAGATTGCCTAGTTCTGACATTGACTCATTTGCTACGCTGTAATTATAGGTTGCCGTTTGTCTTAATATAATAAAAATTATCTACGAAATCGGCTCTCTTTCCCTTAGTAACCACAAAAGTTACTCATCTATGCTGAGCAATTAGCAAAACTATTTCAACTATGGAGGCTTAAAAGAGTGAATTTCTGATCATGTACGATGGTTAGGTTAGGTTAGGTCTGAGTGGTAGCTCTGATTTCACAAAGCTCACTTGAGCACGCATAGCGGCCCGTTGTGATGCCACGGGTGTGCGATGGTTGATACCGACTAACTTTTTCTTTGTCTCATCTTGCACAGTTCTAGGATGATAGCATTGAATACACCTTTTCGTGACCGATCGATTTGAAGCCTGTGTTCTTTTTCTTCATGAAAAGTTATGCTAGATATTGAAATGCAGTCTGACACTCATAGCGAATACTGTGTTATGTGGTATAGAATACCAAAATATTTGCATATGGGCGGGCGCCTATCTTACTCTGATTTAATTTAATTTTTTGTTTTCTATTCTAATCTCAGAATAAAATTATAATAGGCTGTACAATAGTATTGTATTGTGCATATATTATATACTAAAATACAATAAAAACAACAATAAAAACTATTTTTACAATAGAAAAAGTCACAGCAAAAAAAGTGAAATAATCTCTGGTGCTGGTGGTGGCGTGGTGTGGTCCTTGTACTGGGTAGAAAAGAAAAATTGGTTACAATAGACAATAAAACCAACAAAAAAAGAAAAACATTCTGAATTTATTTATTTGCTTGGTTGTTAAGGCCACATACAATCACACATATGCATGTACAAATGTACATACATAGAAACACACATAGTAGTATGTGGGGAGAACTAAACAAATGCGTTTAGCCCTGCCATATACTCTTCTCTGTGGCATACATTGCTGTGTTAAGCCTAAAAATATGTTGTAAATTTTTTTCTTTCTTGTTACTGTACATTTTGCTATTTATGTAGCATAAATTTATAGAGGATTATATAATAAAGATTAAATTTTAATTTACTTGAATTGACTTTCAATAATTTAATAGAGAAAAACGATATAAATTCTGTAATAGGTTAACAGGAAATAGAATCAGGTTTCTTTCTTAATAGCGTTTTAAATGGCAAGAGATTGAAACAAAATTTTAATAAGACTGACGCAAGACTTTTTTCATTTTACAACTGCTACAAATAATAGGAACCTAAATAGCATTTAATATATTATTTCTACTAGCAATCGAACTGCTGGTACCGGTACTACTTAAATTGTACTACTACCAATAGCACTTAATTTTGCTAACACTATCATTTAATACTTCGACTACAACTGCTTAAAACTGCTAATAATGCCACCACTTGAACCAGTACTACTTAATTCTTACTATTACCAACAGTAGCACTTAATTTTGCTATTAGTATTACCAATAGCACTTAATTTTGCTACTACTACTGCCAATAGAATTTAATACTTCGCCTAGAACTGCTTAAAACTGCTAATAATGCTACCTCACTTACTAAATTTTTACTACTACCAACAATAGCACTTAATTTCACTGCTACTACTACCAATAGCACTTAATTTCGCTGCTACTACTACCAATAGCATTTAATTCTTCCACTACAATTGCTTAAAACTGCTAATAATGCTACTGCTATCAGCAGTACTACTTAATTTTTACTACTACCAACAATAGCACTTAATTTTATTACTTCTACTTCTAGCACTTAATAATTCGACTGCAATTGATAATGATAATGCCACTGCTGCTACCGGTACTATCTAATTGTTACTATTGTTACTACAATAGCACTTAATTTTGCTACTAACCTTATGCCAATCTTGTACTACCAATAGCACCGGTACTATCTAATTGTTACTACTATCAACAATAGCACTTAATTTTGCTACTGCTACTACCAATAGCACATAACACTTCGATTGCACTTGCTAATAATGTTATTGCTATCACAAATCGCACTCAATTTGGCAAATATAACTACCAAAACAATTTAATCCTGATACTGCTACTGCAATAGCATTTAACTTTACTGCTTCTATTATCAATAGCACTTAATTTTGCTAGTGAGCATTCAAAATTGCTAGCTATTGCTATAGTTGATAGCATTTAATATTATTTAATACTAATACTAAAAGTAGGACTAGTAGTAGTACAAAGTACCAATAGCATTTAGTTTTACTACTGTTAATTTCAATATTCATTGCACTTAATTCGTTTGTCATATCCTGAGTTGTATAAGCACACCTCAGTCGATTTGGTTCAAGTTTACCTGTGATATTAGTTTACAAAACATGGTGGTGTTGGACCTATGTACGTACCTGTAAGTAAAAAAAGAAAAATTGAATTATTTATTAGTCTGGCAAGGTAGGTTTAAAGCAACAATTATTATAAAAATCGGTTCAATATAATTTTCATTCAAGTGAAGCAAGTTTCAAAAAATCTAGAGCCATCAGCAATAGTTCTGTATTCTAATTATATCTTAAATTCGTGTATCTGCCCCATAACCTTATTCTGAAATACAAAAGCTCTGTCCCCAGCTATGTAGATTGCTACCTTTCTTGCCGCTTATTGAGAAATAGATTCACTAGAGCCATAATGAATTCTGGCGGCTGATTGTACAATCCCACCAAGAAACTAATCACTTAGCTACGGATTACGTAAGAATCTAAAAATTTAAGATTAGAGCTGAAAATGCCTTTTACATTGAAGTCTTGGATTAGTGAATATGATTTTGGCAGATGCTTTAATCATAATTCAAGCCGAAGTATCTGCTGGTCAGAAAATTACAAGCTGGATACGGAGATGGCGTAATCCAATGGTTAAAAAAAAAACTAAGCAATCAAGGTTAGAGTCAAAGAGATATTGGAAAAATTTATGAAGAAATTGATTTTAAAATTTAAAAGAAATTCTCTCCATATAACCCATAAAAAAGCTTCCGAAACCACTCCCTTACCTTGGAGTGAATAAAAAGAACAAGGAGGATAATAGCATACACCACCTTCTGATAACTTCTCCACCACTACAATGCGGTTTCTTCAACGAGAGATGGCAATCCTATCATTCCAGAACTTGACATATTCACGAAAAAAAGAAAGAAAAAAAAATACAAACCAACAAAAGTTGGTGTGGAATTACCGAGCATTGTATGGTAGGATGTAGGTAGGACCTTCTCTTCAAATAGTTTAATTGTCATCTTGCTACTTAGCTAGATTGTTTCGGACTGACATAGACTCCTTTACAACGTTCCCTATAGTCTTAAACTATCCTCTTTTAAGTCCTGTATTGCTCCCTCTGCAATCTTGAAAGATTTACTGTCCTGTCTAGCTAGCAGTACTATCTCAAACTATCTTACTAAGAGTGGTTAAAATTATTTTGCATCATGCAATAAGAATAATTATGTCTCATAATACCGACTTTGTCTTTATCTCACATTGCTCAGGACAAAGGAGAGATGCATACATATATAGAATCCTTTCGTGATGGATCGATTTGCATCTGCGAACTATTTACCCAATGAGTTCTTTGAAGATTTTAACTGAAGATTTATTGCTCCTCTCTGTCATAGACAGACTCCGTTGGGGTTCAAGACATTTGACGATTGAGCTCTTTATCCATTTTTTTTTCGCCGGGGAGGGGTAAATGTACCTAACCGCCCCATAGAGGAAGTCGTCACTTCCTCCGTGTGTGGGGCCTCTGCCCACTCCGGAACTACGGTGGTATTACTTCGGAGTGGAATCCTTTTGGCTCTTTGGCATCTTCCTGTTCATATCCGCGTCCGGACTTCGAATCGAAAGTTGAGGAGTCATCTAAGCGTCTCCACTATTCCTTTCGTCTAGATCATCGTCTCGGTTACGCTTGGTACGTGTGACAGTATCACCTATGCCGACATTCTTACTCGTTCGCTTCAAGATCTCTCTTCTTCCGTCTCAGAATACGCTCTACGTAGTCTTTATCCATAAAGACTACTTTATTCCTATTTCTTCTACTCTATTATCGTACCGTGTCCAGGGTGCTTGACGTCCTGGGCAGTCAATTGTGAGTAAAGCCAGCAGATAGTGTAAGCTGAGGATGCTTTGTGAAAGCAATTCGCTACCAAGAGGGTTAAGCGAAAAAGAAACCCATGCTTATACCCACATACATGTATGTTCATACGTACATATGAATGTACAGTGGTGGCCTTATAATTAGAAACAACTTACCAACATGTATGTTTGTTAATTTGTTTTACAGTTTTCACTGTCTACCTGGGATCAAAGGCTTTGTTTGGAGGACGTCTTACATACGTTTTTCCATCAGATTGGGACAAATTAAACTTAGATTCGTCACTCCAGAGAACTCTGTTCGAGAAACATCGTTTCTAATTATAAGGCCACCACTGTATGCATATTATTTCGCCTATAAATTGATTGAATCTCAGCAATTCACTAAATGAAGTTACTTCTCAAAATTAATTTGCAACCATTTAAAGTGTATTTTTTTCTTTCGTTTCTTTTATACGAAATTTATTTATGAATTCAATAAAAACAAAAAAAGAAACAACAAAAACGGTTTAAAATCTAATTTTAAACATCAACTGGAAATTAAATTAAACGAGCTAATGATTGTTGTTGCTGGTGCATCTACTTTTTTCTGTTTTTTTTTTTTTTAGTTTAAACAATAGCCATCATTCATGTTTTTGCTTTAAAAAAAAAAGAGAAAAAAAAACGTTTTTTTTTTTTCAATTTTTTTCGCGTTTTTTTTTTATAATTTTTTATCCAACAGCAGCAGCAGCCTTTATTTAGTCAGTTCTAGTGGAAAGAACAAAAAAATTTTACGAATTCATTGAGGCAGTCATTTATTTACACACAGTAGAGTAGTAGTAGTACAGTTATTTAGTAATTTTGTAAACACAAAGAGGGGAAAAAGAGATGACAGAGCGGGAGAGAGAGAGCTACACTCTCAATAATTTACATGACAATGGCAACTAAAAAAATCAGTTCAAATAACCAACCATCACACCACTACAGTAGCTGTAGCTGTACGACGGCGGCAAGCAGAGAGAAGCTCACTCACTATCATCATCAGCAATAAGTCACAGGGTGTTTTTTATTTTATTTTTATAATTTAAATTTAAATCAAATTTGTTGTCTATTTTTTTTAAATTTTTTTTTTTAAATTTTAGTTTTTTGTTTTCATTATTTTTTTTTATTATTTTTATTATTGTGGCTACAAAATTTATGCAAATTACTAGCAAATCAGCTTAAGCCATCAAAATCAACAACAACGAAAAAAAAGAATTTAAATTTAATACAGAGTAAAAAGTACTGAAATTTATTTCAGTTTTTTTCTTCTTCTTTTCTGCAAAAAAAAATAGAAAACAGACAGAAATGCAAACAAGCTGGTAAAAAACTAGGGAAGACAAGTAAGAATTTTTTATAAGACTTTGTATAACAGATGGTATAAGAGTTTGTATAAGAATCATGAATAAGAGTTGATGTATAAGACTTTTTACAAAAATTTGTGTAAAGAAAATAAGAATTTTTTATAAGACTTTGTATAATAGTTTGTATAGGAATCCTGTATAAGAGTTTCTGCGAAAATGTGTCAAAAATAA
This sequence comes from Sarcophaga subvicina, assembly GCA_936449025.2. Classification (NCBI taxonomy): domain Eukaryota; kingdom Metazoa; phylum Arthropoda; class Insecta; order Diptera; family Sarcophagidae; genus Sarcophaga; species Sarcophaga subvicina. The sequence goes on from OW388084.2 coordinate 32,923,400, forward strand.
AAAAAATTTTAAGGCTGTGTACTTACAGTTGGCATAAGATTTATATAGGACCCCTGTATAAGAGGGCATGTATAAGAGCTTCTGCACATTGTGCAGATATTTGTAAGAGAATTTTCATAAGACTGTATAAGAAATTTACAAAATGTTTGGTATAAAAATTCGTTTCAAAAGTAGTATAAGAGTTTTGTCAAGGCTTTACATAACCCTGTAAAAGCTAACATAAGTAAGAATTTTTTATAAAAGACTTTGTATAATATAGTTGGTATAAGAGTTTGTATAAGAAGCTTGTATAACAATTGTTGTATAAGAGTTTCTGCAAAAATTTGAGTAAAAAATAACAAGTTTTTATAAGACTTTGTATAATAGTCGGTATAAGAGTTAGTATATGAATCCTGTATAAGAGTTGATGTCTAAGTGTCTGCAAAAATCTGTGTAAAAAAATAAGAATTTTTTATAAGACTGTATAATATAGGTGGTATAAGAGCTTGTAAGTTTGTGAAAAAATAAGACTCTTTTATAAGACTGGGTATTATAGTTGGTATAGGAATCCTGTATGAGGTTTTACAAAAACTTGTGTAGAAAAATAAGAATTTTTTATAAGACTTTGTATAATAGTTGTTATAATAGATGGTATAGGATTCCTGTGTATAAGAGTTGATGTATAAGAGTTTCTGCAGAAATTTGTGCAGGCATTTGTAAGAGAATTTTCATAAGACCTTGTATAAGAAATTTACAGAATTTTTGGTATAAAAATTCATTTAAAAACTAGTATAAGAGTTTTGTCAAAGTCTTATATAACCTTGTAGGATGTGGTATAAGAGTTTGTATAGTGGTTTGTTAAAGAATGTGTCTTAAACCAAAGTCGCGGTAGTCTTGTAGGTAGTATGTTGGCTTATTAGACATGCGGCCTCGGTTCAGACATTTGCCTCTCAGCAGAACTCAGAAAACTCTGAGAGTAAAATAAAATTGTAAGAAAAAGTTTCTCAAAAATCTGTCATTCGGAGTCGACTTTAAACCGTAGGTCACACGCCACTCATTGATAAAATTTTAATATATACGACATAAGGAGTCGTCGTAGTCTACTAGGTAGTGTGTTGGCTTATTAGACGTGAAGGTACGGTTCAAACCCCATGCCAGACATATCCAACAAAACGAAATATGAATGAAAATATTTCTTTGGCATCTGCCCCTCAGCAGATTTTTGGCAAAAGCTCTGTAAAGAATAAATCAAATTGCCACCAAGTTTCTAAAAAATCTGTCGTTCGAAGTCGACTTCAAACTGTAGGTCCCGACATTCGTGTATAAAATTAGCACACATTAGCACATAAGTAATATGAGAAGCTAGATCGTAACGCTGACTGAATGAATCTATGTATGTTTGTATAAGAAATTTATAAAATTTTTGTATAAAAATTCGTATAAAAACTAGTATAAGAGTTTTGTCAAGGTCTTATATAACCCTGTAGGAGCTGGTATAAGAGTTTGAAAAAGATTATGTCTTCGATAAAAAAAATGTGTGTTTCTGAAAGACCTTTCTTTTACAGAATATTTTTGTTTGTCTAAGAGGTGGTATCAGAGTCTATAAAGGAATTTGTACAATAATTTCCACAAGACTGTACAAAATTTTTTTATAAATCCTTGTACAAGAACATAGAAGTCTTTGTATAAGAATTAGCATATGAAATGGATTAAGAACTAGGATAAGAGATGGTATAAAAGCTGGTATAAGAGTTTGCATACGTGCTGGTTTAAAAGTTTGAATAAGAACTGAATAAATAATATGAATTTTTTATAAGACTGTGCTATAGTTGGTATAAGAGGTTGTATAGGAACCCTGTAAAAGAATTTGTAGACATTTTTTAAAATCGTGTACAAGGATATAAAATTGTTTGTATGAACTGACATAGTGGCTGTAGTAAGAACTAGGATAGGAGGTAGTATAAAATCTGGTATAAAAATTTGTTTAAGAACTGAAGTAAGTGATTGCATGAGTTTCTACAAAAATTTAAATAAGAATTTACAGTGGCGAGCAAAAGTGTATTCATGTTGGCAGATTCCGCCCTTTAACCCCTATTAAATCTTTAATGAATGAGAACGCAAGATGAATGTTTCAGGGTTGATTACTTGTTTATTGCAAGTTGTTTATATTACATATTTAAGTTAAAAAATTAAGAGAAATTATATGCATACTTTAAGAATATAAATAAAATTAAAAATAACTCAATTCGAACACTTTTGCACGTATACTCAAAAACTTTAATATTCAGCGATTTTTAATACTTTGTCCACAATCCTTTGTTCTTTTTTATATTTTTAATGCGCTTTGGCATACTCTCCACCAATTTTTGTATGATTTCATCTGGGATTTTGTTCAACTCTTCTCGTACTCTTTGCCAGAGTTCATCCATGTTCGTTGGTGCTCTTTCATACACAGCCAGTCTTCTTTTTAAAAGAGCCCACAAATTTTCTATAGGATTGAGATTCGGGCTTTCTGCTGGCCATTTAAGTAGTTTAAATTTTTGGTTAGACAACTAATTTCCAACAATTTTGGAGGTATGTTTAGGATCTCTATCTTGTTGAAAGTGTATCTCCTCCTGGATATATGCACTTTTGTCCACATATTCTGGCAAATTAGTCTGAAGAATATTGAGATAATCTTCCTTCTTCATTATATCTTCTATCTTAACCAGTGGACGAACGTTCCACCAAGTAACACACCCCCACACCATCAAACTTCCCCCGCCATGTTTTACTGTTTGCTTTACATGATGTCTTTGAAGATTTTCATGTGGGCGGCGCCAGTAATATTCTTTCCCATCTGATTGGAAGCGGTTAATTTTAGTTTCATCAGACCAAATCACATGTTTCCAATCCTCTGCTGTCCATATTCCGTATTCTTTACAAAATTGCAGGCGCGCCTTAACATTTTTATTTGATAGGGCTGGTTTTTCTTGATTGCTGCAACTAGACCAATTCTTCGTAGTGATCTACGAACAGTCCAATCACTAACGTGTTTATTTATTGCCTTGGCAGCTAATTTTGGTGTTCTAGTATCACTATTTCTCATTAATCGCTCAATATGCCGAGCATCTGCGTCTGTTAACAACCTTGGACGACCAGTTATGATACATTTGGATAATATATTTCGTCTTTTACGAACACTTTGAACAGTATTATGGGCTATTTTTAAAGATTTAGCTATTTCTCTGCATGACTGTCCATTTTCCGTCATAACTACTATTCGATCTTCTATTTCCACGCTTATTTTTTTCATTTTGTAGTTCCAAATAATTATAAATTGACACTTGTAAAGTGACATAAACCAATATGAGCAAAAGTGTTCGAGTTGCGATATGTTGTGATCATGGTCGATAACCAGAGTTGTAATTGTTATTTTTATAAATTTTTTGCACTGTAATATAATCCAACAGTAATGAATAAACATGCGAATTTTCGTTAAAATATCTTAGCTTGAAAAAATTTTATTGACGTTTTACTAGAAAATTTACCAACATGAAAACACTTTTGCACGCCACTGTATATACACATCAGACTTATAACAACACATGTACGAATATGTTTATAATTCGTATAACAGTTTGTATAAGAGCTGACGTCGCCGTAGTCTAGTAGGTAGTGTGTTGGGGTTTGAACCCCGGGCCAGACATCAAGACAAAATACAAAAAGTATTTTCATCGGCGACTTCCTCTCAGCAGATTTCTGGCAAAAACTCTGAGTAAATAAAATTGCCATGAAAAGTTTCTCAAAAATCTGTCGTTCGGAGTCGACTTTAAACTGTAGGTCCCACCATTCATGTATAAAATTAACACACACAACATAAGTGGTGTGAGAAACTAGGACGTTGTACAATGGGCCAATTCGTCCTCCGGTTACTGTACTTGTCTTAATTGACAAGCACACGTCCTCTAACCTAACCTAACCACAATTGGTCAATAATGTGAGGAAGAAGGGAGGCTATTACCTACTTTCCCTGCCATTGTCCAGCGTTGCTTGTAAACGAAGAAAGGGAGGCATATATGGGTACCCTTCCGATTGCTTAGCCGGTCTGACTCCTCAAACGCTATATGACTTGAGTAGATGCTTAAAGTGGTTCTGAGAGTTACTAGAGTACGGTTGGTTTATCCTATTTAGGATGGCGCACTCCTAGAGTGTCCGAGATGCTTGATTTTTGTAGGGCAATATCACCTTGATCCTGATGGCTTCGTCTTTGTTACCGAATAGGGCATAGGAATCTATTTAAACTCCTCTCCAGACCATTGTATCCAACCTAACCTAAACCTTGAACAACACGGGCTAGGTCGCACGGAAATTCACCATTCCACTATAACCCTCTGAAACTCTCAGGACCACTTTGCACATGAAGTTCCTTTGAAAATTATTCAGAGAAGTCTGTCTACACACTAATTCATAGATGACATGGCTATCTTGTCGTGCCACAGGCTTTACATAGCGCTGAATCTCTTGTATCCCCCACCCCACCTAAGCTGTCATATCCTCTATGAGTAGAAGTTTTTAAAATTTCAACATTTCAACAGTCTTTACCTCTGACAGGAGTTAAGAGAAGTGACTCTCCTACCTTTATTACCAAGCAAATAAAACAAAATGGCTGACATGGCATTTAATGTGTGCCAACCAGTCAGTCAGCCAGCCAGCCAGCATATTTTCCTGAAAAATCCTTTTCAAAATTATTACCAACAACAAATGCAGCGCAACCTGGTATACAGCGACTCATCAAAAGTAAAACAGCAACTCGGTAGAAATATTAAAAAAAATACACGGGAAAATTGAACGGGGTGAGGGGGGAATGAGTCCTAAAACTGCAAAACTACACAGAGAAAGTGAAATTGAAAAAATGTTGATCCATAGCATGTGATGGATGGATGGCAGGCAACATAACAGCGATAGGCAATGACTCCATAAAAAAAAGTGCAAAAGAAGGGAAAATTTCTCTCGAAATAAATTTTTTTCCTGTACCGCTGCGTGAAAGCAGCGGGTACGTGTGGGTAGGGTACGGGGTTCCTGGTGCTCTTTTAATCTAAAAATCAAGTTGGGATTCCATCTTGTTTTTTGCTTTTTTCTCCTTAATATATAAGAAAAAATTATGCCAAGAGATGATGACGATGATGATGATGAACTGGGATAAAATGAATAATTTTTATTATTAATGAACGATGGAGAATGAAAGAATTACTGACTGAGTGACTGAGTGAGTGAGTGAGCGAGCAAGGGAGCGAGGGAGCGAGTGAATGTTACAGTTTGCTGCTTGCGGCACTTGAAAAAGGAAAGGATTTCAGATTTTTAGGTTTTCCGCCATCCTCCCTCCTCCTCACTGCAAAAGGGAGGGGGTAATGATGGTAGTGGAGTGCAGGCGGCAAAGCCATGATTTTTAATTCCATGATTTTTTGTTCAACTGTGATAAGAGATGGAGATGAAGACAGAGACAGAGACCCACCAGAGCCAGGGACAATGAAAAATGTTTCATAATGAAATTAAAAGAAAAATTACCGGCAATAATTTAAACGGTTATGAATGGATAAAGACTGTATAAGCAAACTTTAATTTAAAAATTCTTTTCAATCATTTAAGATCACATCAAAGGGCGACTGGCTGGCTGACTGGCTGGCTGACTGAATAGCTGCCTGGCGATGACATGGCACATTAAAAAAAATAAAAGAAAAGATTTCTTAAAATTTTAAAATCTGAATTAAAAATATGCTCAGAAATCTGCTGAGAGGAAGTCGTGCGAAGAAATATTTCCGTATTTCGCCGTGGCCTCAAGTCTAATAAGCCAACACACTACCTACTAGACTACGGCGAAATGACGCCAGAGAACCTAAAGAATACTTGTGTCTTATATAGGGTGTTGAATACATTCATTATTGTCGTTTTAAATAAATGAAACAAGTTCCGGAGGGCCAAAGGATTGCTTGTCGATAATGCCGCCGCTATACTTAGCAGGAGTAGCCGACCTCTTCAAGCAAGACAACGTTAAGCTCACCGCCAGAGCTTGATTGTTGTCGTTAATCAAGTTTATTTTTAAACTTTCTTTCGATGTCGCTAGACCTAAAGGGTCTTTTGTTAAGCGCTTCATAATTTTAAACTCAAATAAAAGAAAGTGTGTGTGTGTAGCTTTACGAGCTAAAGGTTGGGAATCTTCGAAAGACATTAGTAGCCCGGCCTACCAATGTGCACGATTCGCCGCAAGACTTACTCTCGGCTTGCTAAACGTCACACTTCCATTAAGTCGCCCCCCCCCGGGACCACAATCAAGTATTACATCGGGGGAGGTAAAGATTCAGCGAGTGCTGCTATCCATTCTTGCTGTTCTTCCTCTCTCTATTATCCTCTGTTGTACTAGAACTTCCTTCCGAAAAAACATACCGCGTTCCAGTTTTCGCGCGATGTTAACATCAGGTTAACCACGTTGTCGGGAGTCACCTGATAACCGATCGTCCTCTCAAGGAAATTTCGTCGGAATTCGTAGCGCGGGCAAGTGAAGAATATATGCTCCGCTGTTTCACTTGTATCCAGACATGATGGACACGCTTCATCCACGTCATGCCCATACTTGTAGAGGTATGTCCTATAGCATCCGTGGCCCGTTAGGAACTGTGTAAGGTAAAAATTCACCTGGCCGTGCTTCCTTCCAGTTCATTCTTCTATATTCGGTATTAATCTGTAGGTCCATCTTCCCTTTGTGGAAGAAGTCCACTCGTGCTGCCACCTATTCATTACATCATCATTCACCGGGTCAGGGTGCACTAGCCCCGTTCTCCTACTTATTAAACGTTTTCTCCTCTCTATCTCTACCAACATTCGTAGCGGCATCATTCCCGCTATCACCAAGGCTGCATCCGTAGACACTGTGCGAAAGGCAGAAATTACTCGGAGGGCAGATCTCCTGTAGGCCCCATCAACTCCTATTCTATATGTCTTCTTATCCATGGCCTTGGCCCATAAAGGGGCTGCATATAGAGCAATCGATCTAACCACTCTCATCAGCAATTGCCTCTTCTCCTGTCTCGGACCTCCCAAGTTGGACATTATCCGCGCGAGTGCGCCCGTTGCCGCCGCACACTTCCTACTAATATACGTCAGGTGCTCCTTGAATGTGAGTCTGTTGTCAATCAGTGTTTTTTTTTTTTTTTGTCTTGAGCCGGAGGTGGGAATCTTCAGAAGACACTTTTGTTCCAACAAAAGAGTGCACGATTCACCATCACTGGTGCCTACGTACTAAACCCACCCCCTACACACTTCAACCACTCTCCCTCCGCGGGACTGCCGTAAGGTATTACTTCGCGGAGAGCTGGTTAGCTTGAAAGCTTTATCTCGTTAATTCAAATTTCGCCTCTGTTCCTCCAGTCTTCGGAGTACTATCAAAACTTCAGCCATTCTCTGACTATATTGACTCCATAGAATCCTACGATTCAACAGCTCTTCCATTAGCCGGTTTGGTCCTAATCTCGTTTCCCCGGGCCATCTAAATCTGGGACAGCATATTAGAATATGCTCCGCATCTTCCTCCTCATCTACACAGTTTGGGCATATAGGGGAAGTGTCATGACCAAATCTGTGCAGGTACTTCCTGAAGCACCCATGACCAGTTAGGAACTGAGTCACGTAGTAGTTCAGCTCGCAATGTTTGTTATTCATCCAAAGGGTTACATCAGGGATAAGGCGAAATGTCCATCTTCCCTTTAAACTGCTTTCCCATCGTGACTGCCATTTGTGCATGGAAGTCCTTCGTTCCTCCGCTTTTATAGCTGCTATTCGTCCCGGGTGCTCGAGACGGCGAAGGTATATCCTCCTCATCTCATCCGCCAATATATCTATTGGTATTGTCTTTGCCAACACCAATACCGCTTCATCAGACACTGTCCTGAAGCCACTTATCCGTCTAATCGCGCTTAGACGATACACCGAGGACAGTATCCTCCTTGTCGTCCCCACGGAGAGTGCCTCCGACCATATTGGGCAAGCATACAGCATTATCGACGTTATTACCGCCGAAATTATCCTCCTTATGAATGGACCTGGTCCTCCAATATTTGGCATCATCCTCGCCAGTGCTCCCTGTGTTACAGATGCTTTTTCGCCGATGTATTTCACGTGCTCCTTGAAGTTCAACCTGTCGTCGATAATCACGCCCAGGTATTTTATCGCCCTCTTCGATTCGATCCTTGTGCCTCCAACGGTCACTTCCATCTTCTCCACTATCTTCCGACCGCTTATCAAGACGGCCTCCGTTTTATGTGCAGCAAGTGTCAAACCTGCCTCATCCAGCCATGCTCCAACATTTCGAATCGCTGTGTTCGTTTTCTCCTCTATTTCTCCTACCGTTTTAGCTACCGAGACTATGGCAATGTCATCTGCAAAGCCCACAATTGTAGTCCCGCTTGGCAATCGCAGTCGAAGTACTCCATCGTACATAATGTTCCATAGTAGTGGCCCAAGTACGGAGCCCTGCGGGACTCCCGACGTCACTACGTATTCCTGCTCTCCTTCATCCGTTAGGTATATTAGCTTCCTGTCCTGAAAGTAATTATTCAGAATCTCCATTAAGTATGGCGGCGTAGCCATTTTAAAGAGGGCTCTCATAATTTGTCAATCAGTGTGTTTTTTTTTTTTTTTTTTTTTATAGCTTTACGAGCTAAAGGTTGGGAATCTTCGAAAGACATTGGTAGCCCGGCCTACCAATGTGCACGATTCGCCGCAAGACTTACTCTCGGCTTGCTAAACGCATACGTACTAAACCCAACCTAGTTCGTCACACTTTCAACCATTTGCCCCCCCCGGGACCACAATCAAGTATTACTTCGGGGGGTGGAGATTCAGCGAGTGCTGCCATCAAATTCTGCTGACCTTGCTCTCTCAGCCAATCTTTGTTGCGTCAACACCTTCCTTGCGAAAACACATACTGCGTTCCAATTGTCACTTGAGGTTAACATCAGGTTAACTATGTTATCGGGCGTTACCTGGAATCCTACTGTCCTCTCCAGGCAATTTCGTTGAACAACATATCGCGGGCAAGTAAAGAAAACGTGCTCCGCCGTCTCCCTTTCATTGGGGCATTCTGGGCATGCCTCGTCTACATCATGACCATACTTATAGAGATATGCTCTATAACATCCATGGCCGGTTAGTAACTGTGTCAGGTAGAAGTTCACCTGACCGTGTCTCCTTTTGGTCCATTCGCCTATGCTCGGTATGAGTCTGTGGGTCCACCTTCCCTTGGTTGAATTGACCCAGTCATGCTGCCATCTATGCATAGCGTCATCCACTAACTGAACAGGACTGGGGAGATCCATTCCCCTCCTTGTGTCATGTTTCCTCCGCTCTACATCCACTACTAGCCTCAGGGGCATCATCCCCGCAATCACCAATGCTGCATCAGTAGACACCGTGCGGAAGGCAGAAATCACCCTGAGAGCTGATCTTCTGTAGGCCGTTTCGATACCTGCTCTATAGGTCTTCTTATCCATGGCCCCGGCCCATATAGGGGCCGCATATATAGCGATCGAAGTCACTACCTTCATCAGTAACCGCCTCCTCTCCTGTTTTGGGCCTCCAAGGTTAGGCATTAATCGGGCAAGTGCACATGATGTCGCCGCACACTTTCCACCGACGTACGTCAGGTGTTCCCTAAACGTGAGCCTGTTATCAATCATTACTCCCAGATATTTAATCGCCTGCTTTGATGTTATGCGCTGGTCGCCTACTGTTATTGTAATAAATTCTATCTTCTTCCTACTGCTTACAAGTAGTACATCCGTCTTGTGATCAGCAAGTTTGAGACCTATTCCCGTGATCCAGTTCCTGACCATACCAACCGCAGTGTTACATGTTCTCACTAACTCATCTAAATGTTTTCCCCTTATCACCAGGGCAATATCGTCCGCAAAACCAATGATCTGTGTACCTCTAGGGAATCTAAGCCCCAGTACACCATCATACATGACATTCCATAGTATTGGGCCCAGCACGGAACCTTGCGGGACCCCCGCCGATACCGCATATGTCTTCCTGCCATCATCTGTGTCATATAAGAGCACTCTATCCTTAAAGTAGTCCTTAATAAGTTCCATCAAGTAGTTCGGTACATCCTTTCCATCTAGGGCTGTTAAAGTGGCATCCCAATCCGCAGAATTGAATGCGTTCTTGACGTCCAGGGTGATGATAGCGCAGTACTCCTTATCGCCCTCCAGCCAGCGCTCACCACTGATAGCATCCTTTGCTATTGTCATAACCATCTCTATTGCATCTATTGTGGAGCGGGCTTTCCGGAAACCAAATTGGCGATCCGACAAGCCTTCTGCCCCCAGGAATGCTTCCAGTCTCCTACAAATTATCCTCTCCAAAAGTTTTCCAGCTGTGTCGATCATACAGAGCGGGCGGTAGCCCGATGCATCCTGCGCGTTGTTGCCCTTCGGAATTAGAACCAGTCTCTGTCTCTTCCATATCCTAGGGAACGTCCTCTCCTGAATACAAGCATTAAAAACTTGTCTAAACAGCTCAGTATTACTTTCAATGGCCGCCTTAAGCGCAATGTTTGGGATCCCGTCGATCCCCGGTGCTTTGTTAAGTTTCATTTCCCCACAGACTGATTCCAATTCCTGCCTGCTGACTTCTGGGATTTCCTCCGGTGACCGCATATCCCGCACGCAGTATGTAATTTCGGCTTTGTGCGGAAAGAGGTCCGCAACGATTGATTGCAGCTTAGCTGCACATGACGTTGCTGGTGGTCGGAAGCAGTTCAGCTTTCTCATCACCACCTTATATCCAGTTCCCCAGGGATTCTCGTCCACATCGGCGCACATTTCCCTGTAGCATCTTCTCTTGCTGAGCGCAATGGCCCCATTAAGGCTGGTCCTACACCTTTTATATCTTTCACGCAGTTCTGCAAATTCATCCCGGCCTCTGGCCCTTTGGAATAGCCGCCGTGCGCGCTTGCATTTACGCCTCAGATCCGCTATATCCGCGTTCCACCAGTAGACGTGTTTCTTCCCAGACATATTACGCCTCCTTGCCATAGAAACGTTGCAAGCCTCCGTTATGGAGCGCATAAGTTCCGTCGCCTTGACATTCGCGTTCCCGAATAACCGAATATCCTCCAATGCAAGGACAAATGTTTCCCTGTCAAAGGTGGAGTCCTTCCAAAGAGGGTTCGGCGGTGCGGCAGGAACGTTGTGTCCCGTAGAGCGTTCCCGGATCTCAAAAATGATAGCCTGATGATCGCTATGTGTGTAGATGTCAGACACCAACCAGGTAGATGAGGTCGCCAGTGAGTCGCTGACGAATGTCAGGTCAATTTTAGAGCAGCGTCCATTTCTCGAGAATGTATCCCTATCACCACTATTAAGTAAAACAACATCCAATGTTGCAAGTGCGTCGAGTAGGCATTCTCCTCTTGGATTAGTGAATGCCGAGCCCCATTCAACAGCCCAAGCATTGAAATCCCCGGCAATTACCACAGGTCTCACGTGCCTTGCTTCCTTAACAATGTCATCTATTCTGCGTCTATAGTCTTCTATTGATAGGCTAGGGGGAAGATAACAGCTGAAGAAATGTACCCCATTAACGGTGCATTTCACAAAGCTCTCCCACCTGTCGTCGACATTTCCCATTGGGAATTTACCACAGGACCACATCGAAGCCCTATTGCATTTGCTGGCTATCCAACGTTGGTTTTCAGGTGCTCTGTAGTGCTCGCTCAGTACTGCCAAGTCTATCCTCTGCTCCCGCACCGTCTGTTTAAGTAGCTCCTGCGCCGCTTCGCAATGGTTCAAGTTCAACTGCAGGACTCTCATTTACCTGAGTATGTCAACTTCCGTCGTGCCGCTAGATAGTGTGCGCACTTATGTCCTCCCGTGATATGCTTCGCGTCCGCGTCCGGATCGCCTCTACAAAGAAGGCAGTGAGGGTCACGGTCGCAAGCCTTGGCAATGTGACCTTGCCCTCCGCATTTGAAGCAGTGTTTGGACCAGTCACTATTACTGCTACACTTTCCTGCTACATGCCCGAACTGCAAGCACTTGTAACATCTCCTTGGGGTTACCTTTCTCAGTAAGCGGCAAACTGTCCACCCTACACGCAGTTTACCAACTTCCTCTGCCCTGCCTGCCAGCTTCATAGGGATTGCGATTACCGCCGTCCTAGTACCTCCTGGAACGTTCCTGATCGTCTTGAGAGCCGACGGTTGTATTTCCCCGATTTGGTCCCTCCATGCGGCGATTATTTCCTCCTCAGTTGTTACTTCATCCAGGTATCTGAGTTCGAATGTAGCCTCCTCAGTTATTGTTCTGACCTCTATCTCTTCGGCCAATAAGCTCCTTAGCTTAGAACGGTGCATCTCCGTAGCCACCTCTGCCGATCTTCTAAACTCCAGAAGGATTTCGCCCCTTTGTGTCTTCTTCACAAGCTGGACATCCTCGCCAACTGATTTAAGCTCCGGGGCATTCCTTACCTTCCTTAGAATGTCCGCAAACGATAGTTTCTCGGTTGGCTTTATTATCACTGCGTCTGGTCTTGGAGGTTTTCTGCGCTTCCTAGTTTTCACGATCCAATCATTGTGCTCCTGGGTGTTTTCCTCTGTTGCTGCGGGCACTACCACAGTCTGGTTCGTAGCAGTTGCTGGTCGCCCAGGCGAGTCACTATTCCTAACCTCAGCGGCAGGCTTGACTAGTCCACGAGGACGGGTTGTCCTGGTCTTCTTTGGAGGTGTTCTCCTTGGTTTTTCCAATTCATCCCTCTGCCTTTTGGAAGCACAAGGTGTCCCTTGTTGCATGATCGTCTGCGTGCTTCTGTCATTGGTTCTGACCTTTACCTCCTGTTCCGCAACTTTATCCTTAGCGGCTTGCTGGTATAATGACGATATAGAAGCTACTAAATCGCGCATCGCTTGGTGGATGGACCTCCTTCCTCCGCCCATCATCTCGACGAGTTCCGAGATTCTGTCGCCTAGCTTGGTGAAATCATCCACCTCCTTTTCAGGAGCTTTGCTCCTCTGTAACTCCGGTGGTGACGAGCGAGATCTCTCGCCGTTCTGCTTCAGCGGTGGTGAGTGGAGTAACCTCGAAGCCCTCCGGAAAGGATTCAGGAAAGGGCTGTCCTGCTGGGTGTCAATCAGTGTGTGTGTGTATGTGTGTGTGTGTGTGTGTGTGTGTGTGTGTGTGTGTGTGTGAGAGAGAGATATCATCGACATTTTTAATCGTTCGCAAGAGTTATTGTTGCCATTATATGTGACATGTAACAACGTTTAAATCACTCATAATCGCTCCGCTGTGATTTGTAGATTATTCGCATACGCACTATGACTTAAGAAAACCCTACAAGAAAAATTCTAACGTGGTTAAATCGCACGACCTCGATGGCTAGTTCACAGCACCTCCACGTGATATGATGAGATGCCTTCATATCGTTCGTACAGGATATCGAATATGGCATGAGCTGTATGGCACGTAACGCCATCCGAATGAAACCAGTGGTCGTTCGTTCAATTCATCTAATTCGGATCAAAAAAAGTTGGTACCGATCGACCTGCAGAGCTCAGTACAGAATATCAAATATGGCATGAGCTGTATGGCACGTAACGCCATCCGAATGAAACCCCAGTGGTCGTTCGTTCAATTCATCTAATTCGGATCAAAAAAATTTGATACCGATCGAACTACAGTGCTCGCCGTTAACAGAGACGGCTTGGCCAAGGTCTTTCGCAATGCAATATGACCCGATGACGTAGTCATTCCAACGTCCATACCAAACAGTGACTTTTTCGGTACGCATTGGACGCTTTTGGATGTCATGTGGATTGGTAACGTCTCAAATTTCTCCATTTGGTTTACTCACGTAGCCATTCATCCAGATATGGCTCTCAAAACCGAAGTTGATTTTTCGTTGAAAATCAAGGTCACTTCGAACAGGGAACACACATTGTTTCCTATGGTCGTCCATGGTGATTTGACAAAATAGATTGAATAAATGCCAACTAAAGGGTGTTTTTTATAGAGGTATAGAACTTTAAGTTGCAATAAAACAACGATGGATTATTCGATTGACATGAATTTTATTTATCCGAAAGATAATCTTGTGGCATTACATTTTAAATATGATTTCTGGCATATGATCGCGACGGCTGGCGCGGATGTAGTCCAATCTGGACGTCCAATTTTCGATGACTTTTTCCAACATTTGTGGCCGTATATCGGCAATAATACGGCGAATGTTGTCTTCCAAATGGTCAAGCGTTTGTGGCTTTACCGCATAGACCAATGACTTTACATAGCCCCACAGAAAGTAGTCTAGCGGTGTTAAATCACAAGATCTTGGAGGCCAATTCACAGGTCCAAAACGTGAAATTAGGCGGTCACCAAACGTGTCTTTCAATAAATCTATTGTGGCACGAGCTGTGTGACATGTTGCGCCGCCTTATTGAAACCACATCTCCTGGACATCATGGTTATTCCATTCAGGAATGAAAAAGTTAGTAATCATGGCTATACCGATCACTATTGACTGTAACGTTCTGGCCACCATCGTTTTTGAAAAAGTACGGACCAATGATTCCACCAGCCCATAAAGCGCATCAAACAGTCAGTTTTTCTGGATGTAACGGTGTTTCCACATACACTTGAGGATTACCTTCACTCCAAATGCGGCAGTTTTGTTTGTTGACGTAGCCATTCAACCAGAAGTGCGCTTCATCGCTAAACAAAATTCGCTTATGAAAATCGGGAACAACGGTAATCTCGTTTTGGGCCCATTCGACGAATCTACGCCTTACTTGATGATCGTTTGGCTTCAAATCTTGCACGAGTTGGATTTTGTAAGCACGCAAACCAAGATCCTTCCGCAAAATCTTCCATAAAGTGATGCTCGATGGCGGATGGACTCATTCGGGTCTTCCTCAATGCTACGCTCTACAGCAGCAATAGCTTCTTCTGTACTCATCGTACAGCGTCTATGGGGATGCGAGTTATCAACAAGAGTAAACGTGGTGCGAAAACGTTCCATGGTTAATCGAATTAACTGCTCTGATGGACGATTTTGTCGACGATAAAATGGACGTAGTGTGCGATACGTTTGCCGCACAGAACCATTATTTTCGATATAAAATTGCACAATTTGCAAGCGTTGTTCAGGCGTGAGTCTATTCATGATGAATTGCCAAACCAAACTGAGAATCAATCACTTGACTTCTGTTAAATCGGTCGCCATCTTGAAAAGTAATGCCAACTTAAAGTTCTATACCTCTATAAAAAACACCCTTTAGAATTTGCTACTTTTTGGTATTTTAATAACATTGCCTTCTTAATCACATCATGCTGGCATAGATTAAAACTATCTGACAGTTGGGTAGGGTTTGTAAAATGAAAAACAATTTTTTTGTGAGATTTTTTTTTTCAAATAATTTCTTTAAATATGCGTTGAAACAAAAAAATATTAATTCAATTTAATAATATTATTTAAATACTAAAGGTTTTTTTTTTTTTGAATAAAGCTTAAAAAATATTTGGTTTTAAGTACCTAAAAGTATACGTTGTTAAATTTCAGGATAATTTCATTAAATTCATTTTACTTCCCATTATGCCAGGATTTATAAGAAAAGTATTTAAACATTTCATTTTTACGAGTTTTTTTTTATTTAACAATAAAAAGAAATAAATAAAAACAATAATAATGAAATAAACAGATAATATGGCGTCTAAAATTATGTTTTAAAAAATTTTTAAGTTGAATTTTACTACCCAAAAAGCGACAAAACGAAACGAAAGAGTTGATGCTGAGTGACACAAAGAAGAGATAAAAAAGAAAAAAAAACGAACTTTTACTATAATCTTCTCGTGCTGAGGAGATATACTACATGACTTAACACAAACACAAGAGCTTTGAGAAAGAGACAGAAATGACAGAAGAAACTAGAAAGCAAAACACCCAAAAATATACAACATCAGCTCTTCTGTCATATTAAAGTCATGCTTATTTACTAAAAACATACACATATATTTACGATATACTGTGTATGTGTGTGTGTGTGTGTTTGTGAAAGCATTTTCCTTTTTGGCTCACCTGATGGGTCATGTCACGTCTCGGTTTTTGTTTTTAATAAAAAGAACCTGTTATTTGGAGGATATTTACCAAAACAGACCGCTAGACATGCTCTCTCTGTGGTATAAAAATAGCATATAATATGACAAAGAAAAAAAGGTTATTTAGATATACACACACACTCTCTCTATCTCTCTCCTTTGTTTTTCCTAAGAGGCGTCTTCTTTCTTTAACTCTTAATTTGCTTTCCTTTTTTTTGTCATTTTATTACGACATAAACACACAAGGCCCTTCATAATGATCACGTGTGAAAAACACATGTTCGTTTGCAAAACATACACACAAATACACACTCACACACAAAAATGTATCAAAAATAAAACCCATGCTCTTCATCATCATACTCATGCTCTTGCCTTTGTTGCATTTCACTCTCTCTCTCCACTTCTTTCTGTGTTAGAAGGCCAGGTCATTTTATTATAAACATAGCCGTACACTAGTAAGTAATATGTACGTATAGGAATTAGTGAGTGTGTTTGGAGTAGAAAGCACAATCACAGCTACTTGCGACAGGCACACACACACAATATTTTGATTTACTTTTTGCTGCTAATCAAGTCGTCGTAATTGGTTTTGTAGGTCAGTGAGTGCAGAAAAACAAAGAAAAATTAAAAAAAAAAGAAATTGTTCATGGCAAACAGAAAAAAAAAAAAAGCAAAAATAGAAAGAAAAACTTTTTTTACTCAATGAATTTAATAAAATAAAAAAAAATCTGAATAAAAAAGAAAAAAGAAAAAACAACGAATGAAAATAAAAAAAAACATAAATTTCATGGATTTAAAAAGCTTAGCCAGCCAGCCAAGCCAGCCAGTGTTGCTTAAAAGGTTTTTACGACTTAATTCTAGGAATTTTCCTTTCATTTAAAATAAAAACTTTACTGGACGTAATAAAATAAAAACATTCAAAACCAGGGAAAATTAAAATAAAAAAATCACCACCATAAATCTACAGCTAATTTATATAAATTAAGTTTTCTTTTCATTTTTCGCCTTTTCTATATTACACTTTGAAATTTAATTAAAATTTTATAAAAATATGTATGTATGTATAAAGAAAAATAAGGGCTAATTTAGGCTTTAGTTTACATTTCAAATGAGTAGAGGTGGTGGGTGGTGGTGGTTCCCCAGTTTATTATAAACATAACCTACGCCGCCGCCATGGTAAAACACAACCATAACCACCACCACAAAAACCAGCCTTTATTACTTTAATGAGATTTATGAGGGTGTACGTTTCACAAAAAAAAGGAAATATTAAAGGAATTAACTCTTGAAATCAATAATAAGGAAGACTATGAAATTTTCATTTAGAATTCATTGCTAAAAAACGGAGTGAAATCCAAGGCTTTCAGAAGCAAATGTTTACACACATGACATACACAAATTTGGTCATTAAAACCCATTGATCAGGATTACGACCTAGTTTCTCACACCACTTATGTTGTGTGCGTTAATTTTTTATACATGAGTGGCGGGACCTACACTTTAAAGTCTACTCCGAAAGACAGATTATTCTTGAGAAACTTTTTTCGTGACAATTGTATTTACTCTCAAGGAGTTTTTGCAAGAAATCTGCAGAAAAAAGAGATGTCTGACCAGGGGTTTGAACCGTGGCTTCACGTCTAATAAGCTACCACACTAACTACTAGACTAGGTTAGGTTAGAGGACGTGTGCTTGTCAATTAAGACAAGTACAGTACCCGGAGGTCGAATTGACCCATTGTACAACGTCCTTCGTTTCTCACACCACTTATGTTGTGGTGGGACCTACAGTTTAAAGTCGACTCCGAACGACAGATTATTCTTGAGAAACTTTTTTCGTGACAATTTTATTTACTCTCAAGAGTTTTTACCAGAAATCTGCTGAGAAAGTCTGCGAAGAAATATTTTTTCACATTTCCTTTTCTTCGAGATGTTTGACCTGAGTTTTGAACAGTGGCGCCTCACGTCTAATAAGCCACCACACTAACTACTAGACTAAGACGATGTCAAATGTTGACAGGCAATGAAAACTGGATCACATTCTGCTATCTGATTCAAAAAAAAAATTATTCTGATTTCCATTGTCGAGAACTAAAATGGCAACGATCCACCGCACGTACTCATATTTGCTGACCACTACGTACTTACAGGCAAGGTTCTCCCTACAAAAGCCAGGCGTATGCCTGCTCCCAGTTAGGAATTCTATAATTGCTCTCATCTCACTTTTACTGATGCCTAAGACTAGTGTAATACATTGATTCCATAGATGAAGACACCTGCTTCTGTGCTTCAGTTTCCATGAAAATAATCCAACCATCGAAGAGTTTATCCGAACCTAACCACTTTGTGTGTATCGCAGAATTAAACTGTTGTGACCCCACGAAATATTTAATTCTGAATATTTAATTCTGGGATCAAAAACTCCTGAACCTATTCCAAAATCCCTTCTTGTCTCATCTGCGTACCAGAATATAGTTCCTCTTTTAAGAGAGTATGCAGCTGCATGTTCTGTCCAGGAGACAGTTAAGGGAGCCAAGCGTTTCCTTATGACCCAATGTTCCCTAATTAATCTCTAACGCACTGTAACTAACTCATTTAATCTAAAGAGGCTTCGAGCTTCCGCTTAAATGGACTTCAAAAATGAAAAAATGTTATAAAAACGATTCATTAAATTTCTATTCAAACTGAATATTTGAAAAATTACGATTTCATTGTTTTAAGGCTCTGCTTTACTATTACAACACAACACACCGCATTTGACCTCATTAACTGTCGTCTGTAAAAATTTGCAACTGCATTATGATTATATTTTCTTTTTCTTTCTATTTATTCCTCCTCTCTATTAAAAAAAAAAGAAAAAGAGTAAAAAAAAAAGTCAACATTAACTGTGTTTAGTGAGTTCTTCTTTATTATGTATTATCCTTTAACCTCAATATGTTTAGTCAACAACAGCAACTGTTTTCTCTTGTTTTTTTTTTTTTTTTTAATTCGTTTTACTCCCTATTACTCTTCTGTTGTCTCTTTTTTACAACCTTAAACCCTTTTCAACTACTATTTACCTACCCGTTGTTCTATTTATAAATTAATAACGGTTGTGTTAAATGCTTTGATTTACTAAAAAAAAAAAAAAAAAAGAAAAAGAAACACTGAGTATTTGATGAAAAATTTAACTGTTTATCCTCAGTAAATTTGTTGTTGCTGTTGTCGTTGTGTTAATAAATACGTAAATAAAACAAAACAATACAATTGTCTCTTTGATACTAATACAGTTACGACAGTGATGATGATTACCATACTCTCTCTCTTATTCAAATTTCAAATGTTAAGTACTTTAAGAAATGTAATCGTTTTCTGTCCAAGAATTCATTGTTATAATAAGAAACAATATAAGAAATGACTTTTTAATGCTATTGATTGAGTGGAGAGAGAGAGTGAGAGAGAGAAAGAGTAAACTCTTACTACAGTGCAGGAAAAAATTCCACAAATTTTTTCGATTTTTTTTTTATTGAAAGAAAATTTTAAAAAATTAACTCAATGGAGAGAAATAACAACAAAAAAAATTAAAAAAACTTCATAAGAAATACGCCGTAGAAATCGCAATAGTCTAATAGGTATCGAGTCCGCCATCTAACGTTTTTTTTTTCAACAAGTGCTTATTTCGTGAATGGTAACCACTTAGCTCATGTCTGATTTGACAGATCATTAGTTTTATCCCGCCGCTGAACGAATATGGTTGTGTATAAGCTTGAACAACGCTGAAAAATATTGCGACATTACTTTGAAAATCATGGTAATGTTGCAGAACGTGTGCGAAAATTGCGTACGGATTTTGGAAGAGAAGCACCGTCAGCTCCGTATGTTCGTTATCTTGTGAAAAAAGTGAAAGAAACTGGCATTCTCATCGATAAACCAAAGCGTGAAAAGCCAAAAACAGTACGTACACCCGAGAATATTGCTGCTGTGGCAGAAAGTGCGCGTGAAGCGCCACCGTCGTTCTCAACAATTGAACGTTTCGGAGACATCATTGAGACCAATTTTGCATAAAGACATTGGTATGACGCCATACAAAGTCCAATTGGTTCAGGAGTTGAAGCCAATTGACCATCCAATGCGTATTCGCTTCGTTAAGTGGGCCTGCGATCGATTTACAGAAGATGCCGATTTTGGCAAAAAAAAAATCATCTTTTCAGATGAAGCTCGTTTCATTTGGATCTTGGCGGGTAAACAAGCAAAATTTTCGCATGCCGCACGCATACATTGAAAAGCCGGCAAAAAAATTTAAAAAAATCTGAAATGCTACCAAGAAAGCTGGTCGAAAGCTTGATTCGCTTTAAGAGGTTGATTTTACACGAAAAGTTGAACTTTCTGAATCTGGGTAAGAAAAACATTACTTTTCTCTCTAATCGACCAACTTTCTCACTTTTTCCAAACACACTTCATCACTGAAGGCAATTCCTAAAGAACGTAAAGCTACAGCTACATTATGTAACCAAAAACTGCCAAAATCTAGTAACCAGAGATGCTTGCAGTGCTCAAAACTTTTTTCAACAAACTGTCTCAAGATTTTATTTTCTTTTATGATGGATTGAAATATTTAGAAAGATTTTCTTCAACTCACTTCCTCACTGGAGCCGTTTCCTCAGAAACTTAAGATATTTTAGAGGCTCTATTAACCTAAAAATGTGAAATTCAGGCAACTAGTGGTGCTTACAATGATCTTAACTTTTTTTGGACCGAAATTAACTTTCTCTAAAGATTAGTTCACTTGATTGCTGCAATTTTCCCAAAAAAAAATTCAGTTGATGAGAATTTTCGAAGAACCTTTGAATTTTACTATCCTTAACGGTTTCGAATATGGAAATGGATTGACTATGATTCAAATTGCAACGATTGCAAAATGTTTTCGAAAGCATTTGCTTGGACATGCCAAGACTTTAAACATTTACTCCGCGATACCGGTTGACTACAGATTGGCCTAACAGAGACTACCGGAACGGAAAACCATTTTAACTTACAACTTCTCTAACGATATATGTACACCGATGTCTCGAAATTGTAGGGGAAAACCTAGTGTGATTGAGTACTGAATATCGGAGGCTTGTATAGACCCCCAGATCAAGCGGAAGTCATGACTATCTTCATGGAAATCAAAAAGCCATGTTGTCATAAAGTCCTCTACGAATAACACATCGACATCTAACCTTATCCATGAATAATCGCCTATTTGACCGCAAAATGAAAGATTTTTCGAAGGGCTTCATACCTTGAGCTTTGGCATACCAAACTTCGCAACCTAGCCAACAAGGCTGAAAAATTGGATTAAATTGCACGGCTCTGACTATACTTCCTGGTTAGATTGCTAGGCTAAGCTGACCGATTCTCAACAAAACAGCACATTTTCGTCTCTCCCTCTATCTTTCTCTCTCTATCTTTATCTTTCTCTCTATATATCTCTATCTCTTTCTCTCTCTCTCTATCTATCTCTTCCTCTCTCTCTCTCTATATATCTCTATCTCTCTCAATCTATCTCTTCCTCTCTCTCTATGTTTCTCTTTCTCTCTCTCTATATATCTCTTTCTCTCTCTATCTATCTCGTTCTCTCTCTCTCTTTCTCTCTCTCTCTATATCTCTTTCTCTCTCTATCTATCTCGTTCTCTCTCTCTCTCTCTCTCTTTCTCTCTCTCCATATATCTCTTTCTCTCTCTCTCTCTCTATATATCTTTCATTGCATGATGATGATGATGATGATAATAATGACGCTGATGGTACGTGTGCTGTGGTGAATACAAGCAAAAGTTCATGAAAATGCAAAAAAATTTCCATATTCCAGCACATGTTGTAGAACCTTTTCAGTGGAGAGTGGTGGTGGTGGCGTAAACTAACTGTTCGTTGTTATTTATTGTCGGCTGTAACTAAAAAAAATCCAAGTATTTCATATGCGTATGCACAACAACTAAACTAAAGGGTTTGTGAAAACATTTTCCCAACACTGATAGAACAAGGCTTTTAAACACACAAAAGCAATGCAGACTAGAAGGATTGTTTGATTGGTTGGTTGATCAGTATTCACTGTGTACAACAGCCAACTTTAAACTGTAATCACCCATAAGAAATGGCACAAGAGGCAGAGGATAGGGTAGAAAGCAGAGGTCAGCAATGAGTATTCAAAACGATGAGTAGACTCGAATCATACTTATAATTTCTGATACTTATACGCATTCATATTTATTTTAATGTCATACTCATACTACTCATACTCAAAGTTTGAAATACTCATGGTACTCGTACTTAACAATACGCACGATGTTATTGATTTGGACTCTTCACGACTCATCGCATACACGAATCACAAAATAAGTATGATTCGCGTACGAACACTACAATACTCACATGAAGATTGTGTGTTTACTCTCCTTACTGTCTTTGCCTTTTTTTCCTTTTTTGTAAATGCAACAACAACTAAGACTGTAAATTTTGATGAATGATTCGAATCACTCGAATCATTTATAAGTATTATAAGTATTTTTCTAAATTTATGAATCTGAATGAGTAGGCGTGTGAATCAAACATAGTTCGAATGTTATGAGTTTGATGTCAACGTTGTACTCATACTCATTGCAACTTATACTTATAAATCAATGGTGTAGTGAATACGAATGAATCAGAGTAGTTGGATTTCAATACTGTTGACTCACTCATACTCAAAATTGCATGAGTGCTGATGAGTGGCGAAAAAGCGATTCATTGCTGATCTCTGGTAGAAAGAGACAAACGAATATGGCTGGCATTTCCTTTACGTGTGTGACAGATAACGACAAAAGCTGCTTAAAATATCATTAAAAATTCCTCCATTAAAGTATGGAAAAGCCGTCAAAGTAAGTAACTATTGATTTTCCTTAGTATCCTTTCGTGTTTTTTGCATTTGTTTTTTGCATTTTCTATTCAGGTTTTATTTGTTTTTTTCTTCTTGTTTTTTGTTTAAAAATTGTTTCACACTTCATTGTAAATAAATAATTGGCCCATCCAACCAACCAACCAAACCCAACAAACATTGATGCCGAAGACAAGCTTAATAAACACGAAAACTTCTTATATTTTATCACTTCTCAAATAAAATTGCTTAAAAAGACAGACAGAGAGAAAGAGAAAGGGAGTAAGAGAGAGAATAACTCCGTATAAAAAAATGAAACAAGTGAAGAGAAAAATAACGGTTCTTAAATTGTTTAAGAATTTCCAAATAAACCAAGTATTTTTTAAGCTCACTCTCTTCCTCTCCCTCTCCCTCACCCTTCTCTCTCTTGGGTTTTAAAACGAGAGTAAAGTAGACAACAACTTTGACAAAGTTTAAGTAGAAATTTTTTAAAAGCAAAGTTTTGTGATGATTTTTCTTTTTTTTCAAGTTTTTTTATTACAATAACAAGCAGCAGAGAGCTCAGAGAGAGAGAGAGAGAGAGAGTGGTGAAAAAGAGAAAGTGGAGAAGGTGAGATATTGTAGAAATAAGAAAGTGGCGAAAGGGGCAAAAGGACATGTGTGAGGGTAGAATTTAAAACAAATTGCAGATATCCATGCTGCTGTAATGCCTTAAAGAGAAAGAGAGCCTCACTGGATGTTGTCGCAGAAAAGAAAACCAGAAGTAACATAAATGCACCACTCATTTGAAATAACAGATAAAAAATGTTTGTTCTGTCTTCAAAAGGAAAAGTGGCAGTAAACCCCAGTGGATAGATACGCACTCATTCATATTCAATGGCCTGGAGTCAGTCAATGTGGAACTTCCGATGAAACCACTTAGAACTTAATGCTGATTGGAATAGTATAGCCGAAATACTGCATTCTCATGCGACATAACGCCAGATATGTACGCAGTAAGTAAAGAACAGCAATTCTGCTCTCTTCCTCATCTCTGCAGATGATACAAGTCATTTTCAAAAAAAAAATGCAAGTTATCGAACTAAAAAATTCAAGTTATCGACCAGAAAAATGCAAGTAATTGTCCCAAAAATTCAAGTCAATGACAAAAAAGCCGGTACCAAAAAAATGCAAGTCATCGATAACTTCACCCCCTTTATACATATGTACATACATACATAATTGGTTACTACAACCCTTCAGTCAGAATTACGATTTAGCTTCTCACACCACTTATCTTGTGTGTGTTAATTTCATACATGAGTGGCGGGACCTTCAGGTTAAAGTCGAATCCGAATGAGAGATTTTTGAGAAGCTTTTCATGGCAATTTTTAATCACTCTTTACAAATCTGCTGTGAGGAAGTCGCCGAAGAAATATTTTTTATATTTTTGGTTTGATGTCTGACTTGGGGTTGACCACGCTTACGTCTAAGTCAACACACTACCTACTAGACTACGGCGACTTCCCCCTTTATAAAGAGAATTTTTTTGCTCATTTGAAAAAAAAAAAATGTTCCTTTTTGTTTGAAATCCTTGATCCAATAGCCGACTAAGTGGGAAAAAGTTCGAAAGCCGCATCTTTTTAAATGTGATCGAATTTTGCACGATTTATGAAGGCCACATATGGTAAAAGTTGTTATATTTTACGACTCTATTATCTCCAATAAGCTAATTCTAGTTTTCATTGTATATATTTTTTTTTGTAAAATTTTTCATTTTTTTCTCCACTTTATTACTAATTTTTGTGATTTTTAATCGATTTTCTTTCTTCTCCTTTCCAAATTTTTCAGTTATGTTAACTTCACAGTCTCTGTTAATATAACTTTCTTTGCTAATTTCATACACATATTTCCATCCAAGTTCTGGCGTACTCCTCAACAAGGAGAAACTAATGGATAACATTGTAATAACGATAATGATAATCATGATTAATACTATTTTAAACATTATAATTACCACAATGACTATTTAAAAGCTGTTAATCATCACTTTTACCTTATGAGTTGTTATAACTTTTACGCGGTTTAGCAATTGTAAGCTTAACCAACAACATGGCACGTAAATAAAAAACCAGTAAAGTTGACCATAAAAATATTAAAAATAAAGTCTATGATGATTAATAAAATATTCAATTATTAAATGCAAAATTAAATTAACAAAGGAAAACCAAAATAAATTTCTGTGTAGAAAAAATGACCTCGACTTTAAAAATAAAATAAGAATTGGTTTTAAAAGAAATTTATTTCAAATCAATACCACAAAAAATTATTATTAATTATTATATACGTATGTGCATACATACATACATGCAAGTACGCATGAGGCCCAGAATATCTTTTTAGTGCAATTAAAATTTGTGAAATTCTTTTCAAAACTTTACTAAAATTCATTAAATTTTCTCAAAACATTTTCTGTCACTATTTGGCCCGCCATTAGAAACAAGTTTGTGCTGCCCAGAGTTAATAGCGAATGAGTATTTGATTGTAATATTTCTTTTATGCTCTCAAATTGTTGTTTACATTTGGATTTCCGGTTAAAAAAAAAACAGAACGAGAACGAAAGAAAAAAAATTAAGCACATACACACACACACACATACTCGTATACAATCATTTATTTCGCATGCAAATGGCAAAACAAGAGCACGAAAAAATAATACACATGAGAACCAATACCCCGACTGAGTGGCATTAACTACTACAGCTCCCATCACTTTAAGAAAAAACAACAAAATAAAGAACGAAGTTTTTCGTTTCTTTTTTTGCTGGTATTATAAGCAAAAGCACCCAATAATGAAAACAAAATTGTTAAGAGTAACAAAAAAACAAACAAAAAAGAGAGCCAGAGGGAGTGAGATAAAGGGAGACCGGTTTGTTGTTAGTTTGTAAACAAAAATCACCATTAATAACAACATAAAAGGAGGGGTGGAAAGGACAGCAAAATAATGTAACAGTTTGATTGTATTTTTTTCTTTCTCTTTTTTTCTTCAGCATTTGCAAACTCTAGGGATTTCCAAAAATATAAGAGAAAAGCAAAAAAATTTTAATATTCTCACAGGGTTGATGATAATAATAACGCTCACAATGATGATGATGATGATGATGATGTGGATGATAATTATCATTCATTATTATTTTATGAAAACCCTAACAACACTAGTATGAGTAAAAGTAAAAGCATGTGTAGGTGGGTGTATGTATGTATGTATGTATGTACGTAAAACCAATTTTCAACTGAAAAACGATTTACCGGCGATATTTTTTCTTTCATTCGCTGCGCTCTCACTGTGCCGCTACCTACCTATACACATACAAATTTGTATAAACAAAATGGCATTTTCCTTGGAAAACTACAGAAAAAAAACGAAATGAAAAGTTTTCTTAAAATGAAATTCCCAACAAACAAAACTCATATAAATTTCAAATTACTTAAGCGTCAATGGTTTTTAACTGTTTTTTTCTGTTTTGTTTTCTTGTACATATTTAAAAAAGGAGAAACAACAATAACAACAAAAATTAATTTATGTCTTGAATATTAAAATAATATTGAAAATAAAAAAAAATAAAAACAAAAAAAAATTTTATAAAAATGGACAGTTACCTCAAATATGTATATTTATTACAAAACGGAACTTCAATTATTAAACGTACAAAGAAGAACAACAACAACTTATTTTCCAATAACCATTTTAACACAATGCGTACACACCATATTAGTCTTCACCAATATTTTTTCCTAACATAACAAAACAACATTTTATGATTCACCACGCAGCCTTTACAGAAAAAGAAAACAATAGTTAAATACTCTCACATAACAACTCATTAACACACCATATCCCTTATATGTACGTCCCCACAATACACACTCGAACATTCCATGTTTTGTTTTTCCATTGACTTTGCAAATTAACAGCAAGGTGAACTTGCTTAAGCATGTTTACATATTACAAAACCACCACAACACATTATTAGCAGTAGGGTAGTGGTGGTAATTATTTATTTTCTATGCAACAAAATAGGCATTGTATGTAACAAAAAAAAACTTTATTAAACGGTTGTTTAGTTTCTGGAAAAAACATTTCTTGACAAATTGTTTAAAATTCTTTAGGAATTGTTTTTTTTTTTTAATTCTATGAATTTGTTTCTGCCTAATGCCTAATGCTGTATAAAAATATAAACTTTTTATGTTACTTAATGTTGTTTTTTTGCTGGACTAACGCAAAGTATGAGAGTAACCAAGAGCGTGAGTTTACATTACTACAAAAACAATGCAGCATCATCAAGCAAAAACACACAACACATGAACACATTTTTGGCTTTTTAATAATGAGTAGCGCATTACTTCACTTCGCTCTTTTTTGCAAATGAATCACACAGAAAAATAAAACTAAAACAACAACAACAAAAAACAAACAGGCATGAGCATGCATAAAGAGTTTTGTTTACATCTTGCATCACTTTTCTAAAAAATGCACATATTAGTCGGAAAAGTATTACAAAAATACGTCAGTAATATAGAGAAAATGGAAAAGGAGAAAAATAAAAATGAAATTTCAGGAAAAAAAAGAGGAAATAATTAAAAAGCGCATAAACAAGAATCTTTTAAAACATAATTAAAAATGTTACAAAAATTACTTTGATTGAGAGAAAACGAACAAGTAAAATAAGGAATAAAATGAAAAAAGAAAAACAAGAAATTTTTGCTACTAAAACAAAAGAGAAACTTCAAGGATCTTTAAAAGTCATGGGAAAATAACAAAAAAAAAAACAAAGAGAAATGTAAAGAGAAAATAATAACAAGAAATGAATGTTTTGTTACAATTAGAAAAACGAAAGGAGAAATAAATTAATAAAACAAAATTAAAAGAACAGTAAAAAAATAAAACATAATCAGAATTTAAAAAATAAAATAAAAATTGTAATATTTTTAAGCCGGTTAAAAGCGTTTTTAAAACCTGAAAAACAAAAGAGAAACTTCAAGCTCTGTTAGGTTAGGTTAGGTTAGAGGACGTGTACTTGTCAATTAAGACAAGTACAGTACCCGGAGGTCGAATTGACCCATTGTACAACGTCCTAGTTTCTCACACCACTTATGTTGTGTGTGTTAATTTTATACATGAGTACAAAAGCTCTGTTAATACCCATAAAAAGAGAGTGATTAGGGTTAAGGGATTAAAACAATTTCTATAAAATCAGCTTAAAATGACGTTTAGTAATGCTTTAAAACACAATAAATTAAAAAAAAAATAAAATAAAGACTTTCAATAGAATTAATGTATAAAAATATACAATTCCTAAAGCTAATTTGTATAATTTTAATAATTCTTATTGCCATCCCTGGTGTTTTCTACAAAAAAATGTTAAACTGGCAACTCTGTATCTTTCTTTTCTCTCGTAATGTACATGATGTAATAAAGAGCTTACAAAGTAATGGAATAGCAAGAGAAGAACAAAAATGTTGTAATGATAATCATGATCATGATCATGATGTTAATTAATACTACTTTAAACAATATAATTACTTGAAAAGCTATTTTAAAGCAGTTGTTAATCATTATTTTTGTTTATTTATGAGTCATTATATTGGCTATGCGATTTAGAAATAATAAGCTCAACTGAAAAACCACGACGACTTGGTAAAGAAATAAAAATTGGTTTTTAAAGAGGAAAAAATTTATTATTTACCTATTTTTAATACAAATTATTGTTTATGATTAATAAATATGAAACAGATTAATAAAAAAAATTATATTTTAAACATGAAAACCAAAAGAATTTCTGTGTAAAAAAATGACCTAGACATGAAAAATAGAATAGGAAATGATTTTAAAGGGAATTTATTTTAAATTAAAACCACAGAAAAATTTTATTTTTATAATTGTTATATCGAGCCATAACCGCAAAAAAAAAGCTTAAGCGACATATTTTTCATATATCGTTTTTTGTAATAAATAAATTCATTATCCTCATTTGCATCATCTATAAAAATTTCAGGGTCACACTGTGCACCGTGTTATGAATTTATAGCAAAAAAAATTTTAACTTAAGTGCACTTGGAAATTTTTTTTTGTTTTTTTGTAACAGCGATAAAAATTTCTTAATAAAAAATTTGAAAATTTGAATTTTAAAAATTATAATATAATAATACTGAAGTATTATTTCAATATTGGTATGTAAATACATATCTAAAAAATTTATAAAACATGACAGAGGTGAATGAGGAGGAAGTGTTAAAGTTTTGTTAAAGTTTTGTATTAAATAAAAATTTTTTCTAGAAGTTTAATAGGCGCTCTCTCGTCCATACAGCGATTCAGACACATCTTCTAATGAATAAGAAACCTATGTGTGACAGAGAGGATTTAAATTACCTTTAAGGCTGAAAAATGTAAAGGTTCGCAACACAAGTGTTCTGCCTAATCCGTGTACGAACAAAAAATGTGGTAATTCGTGTGCCGAAAAGTTTTTCGACACGTTTTCTGACACGATACGAATAAATGAACATTTTTAGGGAATCAGCAAACAGCGACAAAAAGACTTTGAAAACTTGTATTAAAAAAAGCAATGTTAAAAGTCGAAGACCAGAGAGAGAGAGAGAGAGAGAGAGAGAGAGAGTACAGTTTTAAATATAACATACATTTTAAAGAGACTAATATTAAAGTATGTCAACAATTTCTTCTGAAAACGTTGCACGTTTCTCAAATGCTTTTAAAGTCTGTAAGGAATGAAAATAGCTGCTTACTTATAATATACGCGCTAAAAATTCCAAGAAATTTACTCCTCACAATAAATCTAACGAAGCAAATGTGTCATTGGTAAAATACTTTATTAAAAAATTTCCAGCAGTCCCATTTCATTATTGTCGAAATAAGAGCAATAAACTGTATCTACCTCAATAGTTTAGAAATGTAAATTGTAAACCCCAAAAAATCTCTCCTTAAAAACACGAGTTAGGGCCTTTCTATATTAAGGCAACGACATGTATGTATGTATACGTAACAAATAAAAAATTCGAGTCCTTTAACACCTATTTCCCATATTGCGATAATACGTACAGTTTGACATTCACTGTATTAATTACAAAAACATTTAATTTCTAATGCAAATAAAATGCCTTTTATATATAAAAACATAGATTTATTTATAAAATGAATTATATTAAAAAAATATAGTTTAATAAATGCAAAAACATCCTCCGTCATAAGAATATTTTATCTTAACCGACGAAAGTTTTTCCCAGTAGTTAATCAGAATGACAACAAAAATAGCTTAAGCGCCAAAAATTGCTGTTATTATGCTTATATGAGAAAGCAATTGCATTCATTTTATGCATTAGAACAAAATGTGTCTTCATACAAAATTTTGTTGCTCTTACTTGATTTGAACAAGAAATAAATAATAAAAAGCTTCCCCTGTAAAATTTCATTTTTGGCGCTTGAGCTTTTTTTGCGGTTATGGCTCGATATATGTACGTACATACATATATAGTATGTATACTTTAATAACAATCGTAAAATTATTTATTTTTAATTTAAAACGTAGCATTTTTAGAGAAATGAATTCATAATCAAAAATTCCTTTAAAATTTTTTGTTTTCTCTTTTTACTAACTAATAACACACTCTGTTGAAAGAAAGAAGAGAGCCTGGGTTGTAGAGATAATAAAAAACGAAACTGTAAACTTTACAGTGTAAACAAAGCAATAAGCCCTACTGTTATCAACACAACTTTTACAGGGGCCTTACAACAATACATTTATGGTGTTGCTGTTACCGTTGGTGTCATCATTATTGTTATCATTTTATTGTTGTTACAGCAATGGTTAACGATTCTCTCTGGTTTTCATTTAGAATTGTTGTTTGTAAGATTTGCTTCTCACTTTGAAGTTGTTTGTGTTAAGCTGCTCTATTAAAAGAGCACAAATAATAACATACTCGACATGCATGTAGTATGAAAGGGAGACAAAGGTAGGGTTATTTATGTTGTTGTTTTTGTTTTTGAATGTATGTATGTGTAAGAGTATTATTTATCAATTTTCAAATCAATATATGCTGATACGTATTGCCAGACATGCAATGTACAATTAAAAAAAAGAGAGAAAATCAAAGAGTTTTAACTCCTGCTGTTTAATGCAACACACAAACAGGCATATTATTGAAAAGTAGAGGCCACTAGAAACAGAGTACTTCATATGTACTCTTGTAGAAAGAAAATGGTTTAATGAACTCATGTTTACAAAAATAAAAGTTGAGAGAACAATTCATAATTCATTTTAATCAATCATTCAAATTTAATTAAATGCATACATATGCATAGTATGTACAGAGTTACGAATAAACAGTTATAAATGTATGGAAATTAAAATGTAGGTTAAGATAGAAAGAGAAAAATAGGGGCCGCCGCCACTAGTGTAAAGGCGATTAACATATACAGTGTGGAACAAAATTAAGACACGAAATATTTGTCAATAAAACGTTAGTGTTTTAGTTTTAACAACTTTTTTAGCAAATTATTCTATATTTGGAAATTTTTTATTAAAATAATATAAAAATTAATTAAAAGTTTGGAAACTAAAAAAAATAAATTTAAAGGTGTGCCCTTTGTGAGTGAGAACATTTAAAAAACGAAGAACGCTTAAAAATAATTAAAACTGACTACAAAATCGAGCGTGGTTAGGTTAGGTTAGGTTAGGTTAGGTTAGGTTAGTGTGGTAGCTTTAATTTACCAAAAAGCTCACTTGAGCACGCATAGCGGTCCGTTGTGATGCCACAACTCAGCCTCTGTACAACTTGAGGATCGGAGGAACTTGGTCAGCGCAAGGGCTGCATATTTTCAAAAAGCATGGTCAGTTTTCGGACATTGCGGGGTGATTACAGTCATCATAATCGGCGGCAAGGTTCAAAGTATGGGCATGTTTATAAAGAAATTTAAAGAGACTAGAAGCGTCTCTGGTCAAGCAACTCTCTCTCACGCAAATATTGATTCTATTGGATTCTAAAACGTGGCGGATAATTGAAATTTGTCGATTTTCAGCCCATTATGTCGCTTTCGGCCCATTACCCATCCACATAAAGTCCATTTTACTATACAATTAAAGCTAGCTATGCCGTAGCGTAGAAGTAGAGGTAGCCGCAGTCAAGTAGGTAACGTGTTGGCTTATTTGACGTGAGGCCAGACATCTCCCCAGGTCAGAGCCATCTCCAACAAAAGGAAATATGAAAAAATATTTTTTCGGCGACTTCCTTTCAACAGATTTCTGGCAACAACTCTGAGAATAAATAAAATTGTCATGAAAATTCTCTCAAAAACATGTCCTTCGCAGTCTATGATAAACTATAGGTTCCGGCACTCAGGGATAAAATTTGAACACACAACGTGGGTGGTGTGAAAAGCTAGGTCGTAATCCTGACTAAAGGGTTATAAAGATCAATGAATGAAGTTGAAGAGTTTCGATGGTATTTAATAAAACAATTGCTTATTAGTGAGAGAGAGAGAAATTTAAATGGATTTTATTTCTTTAACGATCCTAAAATCACGAATTATTTTGTTTGCAACTGTCGTTGATTGATTGTTACAGTGCATGAGCATAAAACTGGCGTGTAAAAATTTCAATTTAACGGCTTATAAGGCGGCGACTTATAAGTCATCATGCCAGCACACACATGCATTAAACAGAGAGAGAGAGAAAGACCACATTTTGTTTATCTCTAAAAAGTGTTGTAAAGTGGCACAATTAACGTGTGATAATTGCAAGCGAATTTGTTAATTTGTTTTCAAGTCTTTTTTCTGTTTTTTTTTGTTTTTTCAATGATTTTTCACAAACAAACAAACCAGTTTTAAAGGAAATTGGAGGCGTTGTTTTTTTTACCAAAAAAAAAAATGTAAACATATCGTATAATTTAATGGCTGCTGGCTTTTGTAAAAATGCGTTTCAAAAACAAATAACGAATAACACTGTGCAACAAAAAACAAATTTTATTTCTAATTCTTTTGTCCCTATCATGGCGATGAGTTATTATTTTTTATTGTTGTAACATAACACAACACAATTTCATTTAATTTTTATAATTTTTGCTTTTTTTTTTTGTTGATAGCCTTTGGCTTTCCGTTTAATCAGCAAAGAAAAATATAAAAATTCCCGCTAAAACTGCAAGGGAACCGAAAAATTTAAAACGCAGTTTGAAAGAGACGGCATTTTAACCTCGTCGTTTGTTAAAATCGCTGGTAGCGCGCATATAAACGAAGGTGCATTGGCCTGTTTGGCACAATAAATTCTGATATGAAAGTGCTTATGACGGCAAAACAAAAAATCCCAGATTAAATGAAAAGTAAAATGTTTTGATGACTACTACACTGTGTAGATCTCGCTTGAGATTAAAGGCACGAGAGTGCCTCCACTGCCGCGTTACTTTAGATTGCGGATGCAAATTTATCAAGTGGTAGACCCGTTGGAACTCTCGACATAGGTTAGGTTAGGTTAGAGGACGTGTACTTGGCAATTAAGACAAGTACAGTACCTGGAGGTCGAATTGACCCATTGCACAACGTCCTAGTTTCTCACACCTCTTATGTTGTGTGTGTTAATTTTATACATGAGTGGTGGGACCTACAGTTTAAAGTCTACTCCGAACGACGGATTTTTTGAGAAACTTTTTCATGGTAATTTTATTTACTCTCAGAGTTTTTGCCAGAAATCTGCTGAGAGAAAGTCGCCGAAGAAATACTTTTTTTGTATTTTGTTTTGATGTCTGGCCTGGGGCTCGAACCCTGGCTTCACATCTAATAAGCCAACACACTACCTACTAGACTACGGGGACTTCAAACTCTTACACACTCTGAAGAAAATAGGTCTCCTTAAGAATCAAACAGTCTTTCTAAAAAAAATTCTATCAGATTCGACTGCAGCGACTCTTTAGGAAAGTAGCCCTTTAACGTAGAGTAGGGTCGGTCTTCACCTATAAAGTGTTAACGATTCTCCGTTTCCATCTTAAAAAAGCAACTCCTACAAAATAGTATCAATGCGGATAGACGTACGGCCAATTATACCTACCAAGAGGTCGCACTAGGCTCCGGCATCTTCGACATTCTGCGAGTGACAATATCACACCAGCATTGCAAGTGTGATGACTGTAGCGTTTTTTAGGCAGAGATTTTCGCAATCTTGAAGGCTATTGGGGCCATAGCTGGTGGCCCAGCTTCGGATTCAGAATCGTACATGATCTTCGTTGACAGTCAGGCTGCCCTTGGGGCCATTGCGTCGGTCTGATGCAAATAACGGCTCGTTCGCGAGTGGGAGTCGTTGAGGACTTTTGAACTAGACCGTATCCGTCTATGCTGGGTTCCGGGTCATAGCTGAATACTGGGCAATGAGACGACAGATGCCCTCGCTAGGTTAGGTTCGCTTTCTGCTGGCGATTTGGTAGTTGAGAGTTTGAATTCTGTGTCGAGAGCCGATATCAAGGCTCTCCACAGATTCATGAGTAGCTTAGGCTGGTTGAGAGGCGCAAGGGCTTCATCAGTGTAGTCGCTATTTTTTTTTTGTGTCTTATCTGTGTTTTTATTGTATCTTATCTTTGTAATTCCTCCACGTCCCATTCTCCCCTTTCCTACATCCTCTGCTTTTTATCCCTCTATTATACTTCCCTCTTTAAGGACGTTGTACAATGGGACAATTCGACCTCCAGGTACTGTACTTGTCTTGATTGACAAGGCCACGTCCTCTAACCTAACCTATTGCAAGTGTCAATATCAGGTTCAACTACGGAGCTTAATTGAATTCCAATAGCTAGAAAGTTTAGGTTCTTTCTAGCGCTAGAGTGGCAATACACCTGGTTCCACGGTCATGGCAGCGGAGATATCCACTTGAATAAAAGTCCTTGGTTGATTGTAACATTTCCTCGGATGCCTTAGTAATTGGAACCCATACCAGTCGACGCGGTGCCTCCTACTAAGTCGGCCTAGTGAATCAGAATAATTGAGAAGACATTTCTACTTTGTCGTGTTGGAATTTGGTGCACAAATCACAATACAACTCTTCATGTAGCTTCAGCGTCTAATTCTTCAAAATGTTCCGCAGCCCGCGCGAGTGGGATTAATGAGCAGTTGCGAACAAAATACACTGTCGCGCACTACGCAACGTACGGTTTGGAGTAGAAAAACTTTAGAATGTATATTAGCATACCATGACTTCTGTGATAGTCTACGACTACCAAAGTCGTTGAACTAGATGTTAAAAGTGGTGCAGTTGTATGGGTACCGGAATATAGCGTTATCCCGGAAAACTGTAGAGTGGACGAATTGATAGAATTTTCGGTTAATTTCTTTGCTTTTAAGAGCACCATTGAGAATATGCAAGTTTTAGATTGATAATGCAGTAACAGGTTTCGTTAATGACATTTGGGTTGCTTCGGACACGGTCAAGATAGGGGGAAAATCTGCTCAAGGCCAGATAAAGAACACTGCATTCGAGATACTTACGAGAGACGCATGAGAGACGTCACAGAAAGGAACTTGAAGATAATTTTATTTCAGTAGAAGCTATAGATATGTAATGGGTCCGCCAAATAACTTTTTTTTTTAAAATGCTTTAAAAAAGAAAAACTACTGAATATTTTCTCAAATTTCTTTTCTTATTCGAAAATACAATCCTTCCGATTAATAATGGAAAATAATTTCATTCAAATGGCTGCCTCGGCTGGCCATGCAGTAGCCTACATGATCGGTCCAATTTTTAAGCACATTATCGATTGTGTGCAGCTGTATTTCACCAATGGCTTCACGAGTATTGTCCTTTAAAGCGTCAATTGTCTCTGGTTTGTCGGCGTAACACTTATCTTTGACGGCACCCCCCCACAAATAATAGTTCAACGGTGTAAAATCGCAGCTCTGCGGCTGATAATGCGATCTTCAAAAATAGGGCGCAAAACATCGAGTGTAGTTTCGGCTGTGTAGCACATAGCGCCGTCCTGTTGAAACCAAATGTTGCCAATATTCTCCCCTTCAATTTTTGTGAACAAAAATTCGTTCAACATGGCTGGATAACGATCGCCATTGACTATAACGGCCAC
The DNA here is from genome assembly GCA_936449025.2 of Sarcophaga subvicina. Taxonomy (NCBI): domain Eukaryota; kingdom Metazoa; phylum Arthropoda; class Insecta; order Diptera; family Sarcophagidae; genus Sarcophaga; species Sarcophaga subvicina. The sequence goes on from OW388084.2 coordinate 32,959,481, forward strand.
TCCTTGCTCATTTTCGAAGAAAATTGGCCCAATTATGTTTCTGGGCCAAAATCCGCACCGAACAGTGACTCGTTTTGGGTGCGTCGGCTTTACAATGTATGCGTGCGGGTTTTCTGTGCCCCAAATGCGACAATTTTGCTTGTTCACATACCCGCCAAGATCAAAATGATCTTCATCTGAAAAGATGATTTTTTTGCCAAAATCGACATCTTCTGGTGTAGGCTAATGCATGACCAGCCGAGGCAGCCATTTGAATGAAATTATTTTCCATTATTAACCGGAAGGATTGTACTTTCAAATAAAAAAAGAAATTTGAGAAAATATTCAGTAGTTTTTTTTTTAAAGCATTTTCAAAAAAAAAGTTATTTGGCGGACCCTTTAGTTCCAGAACTAGGAGAAAGGAAAGACTGTGGGGTGATGGTATTGAGGCAGCATTTGCGGAAGCTCCAATAGGCCTTACTAAACACAATCTCAATCAGAAAAGTCACAACAGAAAATCTATGAGACACTAATTTATTTGTACACCCAATATTCCATACCATTCACCCATTATATCACAGCATATCCAGCTGATAATTGTGTCTATCTACGTTCAATTAATAAATTGTAAGTTTAATACGCACAAAATTAATTATTTTTATTACGCATAAACCCCACTCACTCACAAGCATACAGTTTATTTAACAAATAATTTTTATTTATAAACAAAAAATAAAGACGAAAAAAGAAAAACTTTCAACCCAAACATTAAAAATAATGAAAATAATGAAATGAAAAGTGCCTTTAAAATGTATACAAAAAAATAATTTTTAAAGAAAAATTAAATTTATTATGCACACACGTACAGTATTGTTCGAAACCTAAGCAACTTTTTCCCACTAAGTAAATATGGACTCATATCTTTTCTCTAAATATATTTATAGAAAATATTTATTTTATTTACTATTGCACAATGTGCCTATAACCTAATAATAACAACACAAATTAAATTCCATTTCTTTGGAAGTTATAATAAAATAAAAACAAAATTAACTTAAAAATTCGCTGTTCAAAACCTAAGCAACTTTTAATATTTGGTATGATATCCTTTGTTTCTTACGACCTCAGCGCATCTTTTGGGCATAGATTCAATAAGATTTGATAGAATAGATGTTGGTATAGCTTCCCACTCTGATTTTAGACAGTTCATCAACTCCTGTTTATTCTTAAAGCGTCGAGTTCCAAGTCTCCGTTTTGAAATGCCGAAGAGGTTCTCTATGGGATTCAAGTCTGGCGATTGAGGTGGCCAATCCAAGACTTGAACCCCATTAGCAGACAAGCAATCGTTGACCAACTTCGGTGAGTGTTTTGGGTCATTGTCATGTTGAAACACCCATCGAAGTGGCATTTCCCACTCAGCATAGTTAACCATGTGAGTGGCTAAAATGACTCTGTAAACAAAACGGTCCATTTTTGTTTCAATTTCTACAAAGGGACCAACCCCACTGGCCGAAAAACAAGTCTAAACCATCACATTGTCACTCCCATGCTTTCCTTTTGGAAGCTTCATGCCATCTAAGAAGCCTATGCTGACTAAGAAGCATTTAAAAAAGAGGTCTGTCTGATTGATTGCAACGTAGTCTCTGATTTTCTCAACCTTTTGTTTGTTTTATGTTGGATTTTGCTAGAGCACATATGGATCGGACTATATCCAAATGGAGAACTGTTTTGTTTAGTGATGAATCTAAATTTAACTTACTAAATTCAGATAGAGTTTGCCATGTGAGAAGACCAAAAGGAAAGCGGCTACATACTCGGTACTCAAAAGCCACAATAAAGCATGGGAGTGACAATGTGATGGTTTCGACTTGTTTTTCGGCCAGTGGTATTGGTCCCTTTGTAGAAATTCAAACAAAAATGGACCGTTTTGTTTACAGAGTCATTTTAGCCACTCACATGGTTAACTATGTTGAGTGGGAAAAGCCACTTCGATGGGTGTTTCAACATGACAATGACCCAAAACACTCACCGAAGTTGGTCAACGATTGCTTATCTGCTAATGGGGTTCAAGTCTTTGATTGGCCACCTCAATCGGCAGACTTGAATCTCCTAGAGAACCTCTTCGGCATATCAAAACGGAGACTTGGAACTCGACGCTTTAAGAATAAACAGGAGTTGATAAACTGTCTAAAATCAGAGTGGGAAGCTATACCAACATCTATTCTATCAAATCTTATTGAATCTATGCCCAAAAGATGCGCTGAGGTCGTAAGAAACAAAGGATACCATACCAAATATTAAAAGTTGCTTAGGTTTTGAACAGCGAATTTTTAGGTTAATTTTGTTTTTATTTTATTATAACTTCCAAAGAAATGGAATTTAATTTGTGTTGTTATTTTTAGGTTATAGGCACATTGTGCAATAGTAAATAAAATAAATATTTTCTATAAATATATTTAGAGAAAAGATATGAGTCCATATTTACTTAGTGGGAAAAAGTTGCTTAGGTTTCGAACAATACTGTACCTCAATAGCACGGAGAAAAACTAAGCACAGCAAAAAGAAAAGAAAAAACGGAAATACAGTAATACATCGATTTACGCGTCGCCTCGTTTAACGTTATTTCGATTTACGTCGTCAAATTTTTTGTTCCCTCTAACTTCAATTTACGTCGTTTCGATTTACGATTTTTTTGGAACTAACTGCGACGTAAATCGAGGGATTACTGCATTGTGTTAACCATTCAAGTGGTTTCAAAACGGCTGGTCTGGCAAGGCTGTCAGCTGGTAAAGTCCCGCTTATCTTTCATCAAAAGTCCTACTTATTAGGGGGAAAGGCTTCTTAATTACGAATATGGATCGTTGAATAACCGTAGAATACCGAAGAAAAGTTAAAATTGACAATTGATGCGGTAATTCTCAAACGTGCGAGCATTACACACTGATTACGGTCATCATAATCGATTTATTGCAGAAGAGAGAGGCCAGACATCAAAACAAAATACAAAAGCAGATTTCTGGCAAAAACTCTGGAGAGTAAATAAAATTGCCATGAAAAAGTTTTTCAAAAATCTGTCGTTCGGAGTCGATTTTAAACTGTAGGTCCCACCACTCATGTATAAAATTAAAACACACAACATAAGTGGTGTGAGAAACTAGGTGGTAACCCTGACTGAAGTGTTGTAATGACCAATTATGTATGTATAAGAAAATTTGAAGATGTGTTAAAGCCTGTGTCCCATCGCAATATAAGCAGCACTGCCGAAAATATCGCTTCTGTTAAAGTGTGGAAAATAATCTGAAATTCTCTTCAATTCGTTCGATCTTACAGCTCATTATGGCGTATTTTGCATTTGGATTTTCACATTCATTCACATATAAAGTCCAAATCATGCAGCCAATTAAAACCAGCTGAGCAATTATGTTGCATGGATGTGCAGAGCCAACAGGCTTTGTAATCGTAATTGTTCGCACAACATTTTCTTCAGTGTTGAAGCCTATTTCTCACTCAGTGATTACGTTTAGATCATCAAGCAATAATGGAGATCACATATGGAGCTCAAGAACCCAGATGCGATTATAGGAAACGCCGGAAAATGTGGCTGCTTGATAGACATCATGATCTGGGGGTGCCATCAGTCCTTATCGTTTTTTTAATGACACTGAAGGAGTTGTTGCCAATAATTCAAAGCGCTACTATCCGTAAAACAGACTTTTTAGCCTATAATCAACCACATGAAAGGTACGGTAAGTGCATTACATACACTGAGCGCCATAAGTGAATCAACACTTTTGTTTTGTTGTAGGGATATACGTATTTCAAATCAATGTAAATTATGAGAATAATGTACGGACCTCAGACTATAGGTTTAATTTTCGTGCAGTATCTTTGATCGAATTGAAGAATATATGTAGGCATATGAGAAAAAAGAGGGACGACAGGAGAATATCACATGGCATTTTATTGGACAATTGGAACACAGTTGGTAATATTGTGCTCAGAATTATAAATAGATCGCTTGAAACTGGAATATTCCCAGAGGACTGGAAGGAATCGATGGTTACGCCTGTTGAGAAAATTAGAAATACTATTAAATGTGAGGAATATCGCCCGATAAATACCCTGAGAACATGTGAGAAGACTATTGAGAAGATAGTTAAGAACCAATTGGAGGAATATTTTGAGGGACATGACCTACTATCGAAGTATCAGTCAGGCTTTATAAAGAGATATTCGTGCGAGACGGCAATTAACTATGTGATAAATAGATGGAAATTTATAGAAAATGATCGCAAGGTTCTGGCAATTTTTTTTTTTGAATTTCAAGAGAGCTTTCGAAGCAATAGATAGGGATATTTTGCTTAGGAAACTTTCATGTTATGGCATTAAGGATAAGGAATTGGAATGGTTCAGATCATATCTCTCGAGACGTAGACAGATAACGAAGGTAAATGGTGTTGAATCGAGTAATATGGAGAATGATTTTGGTGTCCAACAGGGTTCGATCTTGGGGGCTTTATTGTTCATAATATACATAAACGATATTGAGAATGTAATAGGGCAATACAAGATAGTTTTATATGCGGATGATACTCTCATTTTTACTGAGTGTACTACATGTGAGGAATGTTATGAAAAGATTGGAAAGGATATGGATAATGTGAATAAATGGTTGAAGATAAACAAATTGAAATTGAATGAGAATAAAACAAAGTTGATGGAAATTAATATGCACACTAATAGGTCATTTGGAATAAATAATGTGGAAATTGAAAAGGTAGACAGTATTAAGTATCTAGGTTTCATAATTGATAGGGAATTGAAACTAAAGCAACATTTAGAGTATGTGTGTAGAAAAATAGGGAAAAAGATAGGTTTCTTTAAACGGCTGAGAAATAGGGTCTCAATGTTAACATCGATTAACATATACATATAATACAGTTCTGAAGCCGCATTTTGAATATTGATCAACGATATTATACACATGCTGTACTGAGCAACAATTAACAAGACTTCAGAAATTACAGAATAAAGCGATGCGTTCTATATTACAACTGAACAGATTTACAGCAACTACTTTGATGTTAGATGCACTGAGATGGCTTAATGTGCGTAAAAGATTAGAATTGAACACGCTGAATTTTATTCAAAAATTGAAAATTGGAGAAGCACCAGAGTCCCTAACTGAACAATTAAAAAATATGTTGGAGAAGCGCAACCGTACAGATTGAGAAATGCGAACGATTTTAGGCTACAGCGAGCAGATACAAGTGCAATGCAGAAATCATTGTTCTATAAGGGAATGAATTTGTACAATAAACTGCCAAACTATGTAAAGGATGAGAGAAATATCAATATTTTTAAGAAAAATGTTATAAACTTTGTTAAAAATACTAGTAGTTAAACTCATAGTTATAATATATATAATATTTAATATTTGTAAAATTTTGTTGTTAAAAAAGTATTTTAAATACTACTAAATAAAATTGAATTGAATTGAAACATTCGTAAGTATAAAAAAAGTTCCTTTATCATGAATTGTTGTTTTTGTTTTAACATTTTATAAGTAATAAATAAACGTTTTTATTTTTGGAAATTTATTCGACTATTCTCATTTACTTTTCTCGCTATCCTAAGAAAATGAATTATTTCAGTGGTGCTTATTCACTTTTGGCGCTCAGTGTATGTATATATGTACATACATCTGCTGAGAGAAAGACGCCGAGGGAATAGTTTTTCATATTTCGTTTAGTTGGACATGTCTGATCTGAGGTTTGAAGGGAGGCCTCACGTCTACCAAGCCAACACACTACCTACTAGACTAAGGCAACATCCAACCTACGGTATGTGGTTTCAACAAATCGATGGTGACAGGAGCTACATATACAACTCATCCGATTTTAGTTTAATTGCATGATAATTTTTTGGCATCAGCAATTTTACGTTTCAGTGACGTCAATTGCCCACCAAGAATATGTAACTTAACGGCGTTAAGCTATTTTTTGTTGGGCTACGTCAAAGACCGTGTGTAGACACGGATAACTCCCTAATGTAGGAGCATTTGAAAACCCACATTCGTCAAGTTATTTGCAAGATACGCCCCGCAAAAGGTGAGAGAAACTGCTGTAAGCAATCTAGAATCGTTTATATAAATAACAATGGCGAGCGAAGTCGGTCATAGTTTCCTATGTGTGTGTGTTTATCTTTAGACACCGTCGTGCAGTAGGTAGTGTGTTGGTTTATTAGCCGTGAGGCCACGGTTCAAACTCTGAGAGTTAATAACATTACCATGAAAAAGTTTCTCAAAAATTTGTCGTTCGGAGGCGACTTTAAACTGTAGGTCCGTCCCTCCACTCATGTATAAAATTAGCACACACAACATGGGTGGTGTGAGAAACTAGGTCGTAATTCTGACTGAAGGGATGTAATAACTTTAACTTTTAAATTTGAAGCCTATAAATGGAAAACCCTATCATTTTATAATCAAACATTTTAGGCAAGTTTTTCATTTTTTGTTTCTAGTTTTGTTTTGAAATAAATTTTGAATTCAACAATTAATTTGTGATGTTTTTTAATTTATTTTCTATACGAGTGTGCCAGAATTCAACTCAATTCATTAGGAAAACAAAAAATCCAACAACAAACATTTATGCGCAAGCATAATTATTAATTTTATTTCGTTTTTTTTTGTTTGTTTCAATTTTTCAAACCAAAACTGCACACACACACACATGCACACGTAATATTTATGTTACGTGATCCATGTTCTATATCCGGTAACCCTATGGTGGTCGGACGGTGGTCTCTGGTGCAGTAGGCAGCAGCAGCAGATTAATTTCAAACTCAATTTGATTGTGTTTGTTGTTGTTGTTATTGTTTTTGTTGGTTTTTATGTTTGTTTTTTTTTTTTCAAATTATTAATTCCAAACACTCCGTGACATATCGAACCAGAGAGTCAATATTGACTTGGAAATAAAAAAAAAAATAAATGAACATGCGAATTCCGTTTCGTTATTTATACACGTTCATCTCTACATACAGTGAACACACATACAGTTGTGTTCATAAAAATAGGAGTGAGCCCATTGAAAAACAAAAGATTAAATTTTAACAAATAAAAAACATCGTTTAATTCAATTTTTTGGTGTAATGTAATGTTGATTCAATACTAAATTATTTTTGAGTTATTCATTAATTACATAAAGCTTTCAACAAGTAAGTAACAGGAAGTTTAAAAAAAATATCTTAAAAAGTGCTGTTCAAAATAATAGGAGTATTTCAGTTTTCATAAAGATGTACTATTAAAAAAGTTAAAAATGCTTATGACTGTAATCAGAAACTTTAAATACGATTAGTATTTGGTAGAATAGCTTTTGCTTTTTATTACAGCAGCACAACTACGAGGCATTGAGTCAATAAGATCTTGGCATCTCTTTAAAGGAATTTGATGCCACGCATCGCACACTGTGACCCATAGTTCTTCTGCATTTGAAGGTTTTTTCTCTGCAACATACTTTTTAACATCTCCCCATAGATGTTCTATGGGATTAAGGACAGGAGACTGAGCTGGCCACGCCATAACCTTTACCCCATTATCACGAAACCACTCATTTACCAATTTACTGGTGTGTTTCGGGTCATTTCCTTGTTGGAATATCCATTTTAGAGGCGTGGAGTATACTAACATCGCTTCTCTCAAAATGCCAACATAGACGTTCCTATCCATTATGTCTCTAATTGTATGTGTTGGGCCTACACCATTATATTAAAAGCTTCCCTATATCATTAGTTTTGCACCACCATGTTTAACTGTCTTTTGTGTGTACTGAGCTTTATATTTGGTGTTGGGCGGACATCTAACATACTGTCTATAGACCCAGTGCCACCAAATAAAACAATTTTGCTTTCGTCGGTCCACAATAAGTTTCTCCATTTTTCTTTCGGATATTTGATATGTTCTTGGGCAAACATTAAGCGTGCTGCTGCCTGTTTTGTATGTCAACAATGGCACCTTTTGTGAACTTCTTGCGAATAAATTGTTGTCCATCAGACGGCTACGAATAGTAGGGACACTTACGGCAAGATTCAGATCCTTTTGAGTTTTTTGTTGAAGACGCTGAAGGATTTATTTTGCTGTATCCCACAATTCGGCGGTCATCGACAGTAGATGTTTTGCCCTTGCGCCCACGCGTTTCGGGCTTTTTTTACATTTTAATGGATTTGCGATCATTTGATTGGAGTAACTTAAGATTTCCTTAGTTTCTTTGTAAGTTTTGCATTTTTTTTCGAAGATTTTTAATTAGTTTTCTCTTTTCTTCAGTACAGTGCTTTTCTCGTCCCACTATTGCAAAAATTTATGTGAATCACTCGCACTCCTATTTTTTTTTAGCAACTGAAGTCAGGGGCAAGCACAGAAATGAATCAATTTCATGGTAAATATTAAAGTTATTACGAGATTCTTTTTTATATTTTATTTCGTAAATATCGTTGTTACTACCATTAAAATATATCAGGTTTTGCAAATTGGGAGAATAAAAAATTTTAACTTTGAAAATATTACATGGTAGCACTCCTATTATTTTGAACACAGCTGTACATATTGTGTGTGTATGTATATTTGGTGGCATATTTTATTTGATTTTTTATTTATTTATTAAATAAATATTGATATTCTATTGTATTTAAATAAATATTTACTTTCAAATCAGTTTCATTTTTGGTTTAGTTTTTATTTATTTCATCAACTATTCCACCCCCCCCCCCCTCTTTCACCATCCCTCTTAACCTTGCTGGTAATCTGATACGAATATTGAATGCAAAAGTAAAAAAAAATTTTAAAAAAAACTGAAAAAAAGCAGACAAATAAACCCGTCAGCTGAAATGAAAATAAAAACAAGAAATTGATGAGCAATTTAGCACAGCAAAAGAAAAATTCAGTTCACCACTCAACTACCACACGGGCCAACTGACACAATTAGCCGAACTACTAATATTATATTTAGACATGTACTTATATTGAGTAAATCGCAATAAACGGCATTATTGACCTCAATATTTCATATAAAATGTCAATTAATTATTGCTCAATAAATTCATAATTTGTTATATTATTGATTAAAACTTGAAATACAGCACTGTCAGAAGTACGTTCAGTGAGCATATTACAATTTTCCGAACACACTTTCTATTGATATTTGACAACTCAAATATCAACAATGACAAACAAAAATAAACAAAATAAAAACAATTTTGTTGAAACAACCAGCTGTTTCGTTTACCAGCTGTCAAATGAATATTGAATAAGCAGCTGAGCTGCGTATATTGTTATTTCTAAACACTTAACATATTGTAATAAATAAACCGAATATTTACTCAATAAAAGTGCATGTCTGAACATGGTATAAAATAACGCCGAAGGAAAAGAAATGCAAAACCCGCCTGTTTGTTACGGGATATCAACTGAAATTCTTGTAGTGAAAGCTTATGGCACTCAATGGAACAATTTAAAACTGTTTGTCGCTTACTTACATACATAATGGGTGTTTTTATAGAGGTGTAGAACTTTCAAGATGGCGACCGATTTAACAGCTGTCAAGTGATTTATTCTCAGTTTGGTTTGACAATTCATCATGAATAGACTCACGCCTGAACAAACGCTTGCAAATAGGGCAATTTTATTTCGAACATAATGGTTCTGTGCGGAAAACGTATCGCGCACTACGTCCATTTTATCGTCGACAAAATCGTCCATCAGAGCAGTTAATTCGATTAACCATGGAACGTTTTCGCACCACGTTTACTCTTATTGATAACTCGCATCCCCAGAGACGCTGTACGGTGCGTACAGAAGAAGCTATTGCTGCTGTAGAGCGTAGCATTGAGGAAGACCCGAATGAGTCCATCCGCCATCGAGCACAGGAATTGGATCTGTGTCCATCCACTTTATGGAAGATTTTGCGGAAGGATCTTGGTTTGCGTCCTTACAAAATCCAACTCGTGAAAGAATTGAAGCCAAACGATCATCAAGTAAGGCGTAGATTCGTCGAATGGGCCCAAAACGAGATTACCGTTGTTCCCGATTTTTATAAGCGAATTTTGTTTAGCGATGAAGCGCACTTCTGGTTGAATGGCTACGTCAACAAACAAAACTGCCGCATTTGGAGTGAAGGTAATCCTCAAGTGTATGTGGAAACACCGTTACATCCAGAAAAACTGACTCTTTGGTGCGCTTTATGGGCTGGTGGAATCATTGGTCCGTACTTTTTCAAAAACGATGGTGGCCAGAACGTTACAGTCAATGGTGATCGGTATAGAGCCATGATTACTAACTTTTTCATTCCTGAATTGAATAACCATGATGTCCACGAGATGTGGTTGCAACAAGACGACGCAACATGTCACACAGCTCGTGCCACAATAGATTTATTGAAAGACACGTTTGGTGACCGCCTAATTTCACGTTTTGGACCTGTGAATTGGCCTCCAAGATCTTGTGATTTAACACCGCTAGACTACTTTCTGTGGGGCTATGTAAAGTCATTGGTCTATGCGGTAAAGCCACAAACAAACGCTTGACCATTTGGAAGACAACATTCGCCGTCTTATTGCCGATATACGGCCACAAATGTTGGAAAAAGTCATCGAAAATTGGACGTCCAGATTGGACTACATCCGCGCCAGCCGTGGCGGTCATATGCCAGAAATCATATTTAAAATGTAATGCCACAAGATTATCTTTCGGATAAATAAAATTCATGTCGATCGAATAATCCATCGTTGTTTTATTGCAACTTAAAGTTATATACCTCTATAAAAAAACACCCTTTACATACATAATTGGTCATTACAACCCTGCAGTCAGTATTACGACCTAGTTTCTCACACCACTTATGTTGTGTGTGTTAATTTTATACATGAGTGGCGGGACCTACAGTTTAAAGTCGCCTCCGAACAACAGATTTTTGAGAAACTTTTCATGGCAATTTTATTTACTCTGAGAGTTTTTGGCATAAATCTGCTGAGAGGAAGCCGCCGAAGAAATATTTTTTTTGTATTTTGTTTTTGATGTCTGGCCTGGAGCTCGAACCCTGACTTTTCGTCTAATAATCCAACACACTACCTACTAGACCACGGCGGCTTCTCGCTTACTCACATCATACATAACATAACATACATAATTGGTCATTACAACCCCCCCCCCCCCCCCCTTCAGTTAGGTTCCTCACACCACTTATGTATGTTGTGTGTTAGTTTTATACGTAGTAAGTGGTGGAACCTACAGTTTACAGTCGATTCCGAACGACAGATTTCATGACAGAAACTTTTCATGACAATCTTATTAACTCTCAGAGTTTATAAGTCTAATAAGCCAATTCACTATCTACTAGACTACGAAGACTACAGACATCACGCCATTACGAAAGCTTAGATGTTAAAAACCACAACCAATACAAAAGAGTAGTGCCATGCCATAAGACGAAAAAAAGTTTTCAATGAGTCCATGTATGAAAGTAACCAAGATTCTGGAAGAATTAAAAGAAATTTTCTTTTGCATTGAGAACCAACAAAAACTATAATCGAATTGAATAGCAAACTGAGCAGACTGAAAGATCCATTAAGAAGAAGCCGAGTATCTCAGCTCCAATACAACATGGGAGAAACACGCGAACGGTTAGTAATAGTAGACATGACAAGCCCTTCTTTTTTGAGTCTCAAAATTAAACTTAAAAAGAAAACACACACACCAAAACGATGATTTCGATAAAAATTTAATCCCAGTACGATGTTTGAAGCCACCGTAGTCTAGTAGGTAGTATGTTGGTGTATTACACGTAAAAGCCAGGGTTCGAGCCCCAGGCCAGACATCAAGACAAATTACAAAAAGTAGGTCCCACCACTCATGTATACAATTAACACACACAACATAAGTGGTGTGAGAAACTAGGACGTTGTACAATGGGTCAATTCGACCTCCGGGTACTGTACTTGTCTTAATTGACAAGTACACGTCCTCTAACCTAACCTATGATGTTCAGACCGTGCCATTGTGTGCGAAAGTGAATTTCATTTAAATGACCGATTTTAGATTGGTTGTGGCAACACCAACTTTTCGCATATTTCTGGCAATATCTCGACATTAACTTGACGGATGCAGACACAAGAAACAACAAGTCTTGGTGATCGAAAACATAAAATTACTTTTTCTAACGACTTCTCACGCCCTAAAACCAAAATCGTTCGCATAGTATGGCTCGTGGCATTGACTTACTGAAGCCACAAACCTCCCAGCTTATAATCTTTAATTAGAGGTCAAAAAATTATTTTTATCATATGGCCATAGCGCTGCCAGGATAAATTTCACCTCCAGTAGTCCATAGTGCGAAGCAAGTAGTCGATTTTTATGAATCTGATGTGAACCTCCGCGAGTCAGAAATTAAGGAAAATCTTATTTGAAAAATAGGCATTGAAAACCTGTTGCTCTAGAACGCAATTAGCTTGTCTACGGCATTATAAATGGTCAGGCAGCTTTAATTGTAATGTGAATTGAACTTTACATGAATGCAGGTGGAAATACAAATGCAAAATATACCATAATAAGCCGTAAGAGAGGGCCAATTGCTGAGGACGCCTTAGAGTCCAGAAATTCGGATTATCTGTGACAATTTCTCTAACAGAAGCATCTGCAATATATGTACATACAGACGTGTTCGAAATAATAAGAACATCCAAAGCGAAACAAAATTTCGTTTTAAAAAAATTTTTGAGAAAGATTTGAAAATATGGCTTTTTATTATTTTTATTGTACACATTTTTAGCTTTTAAAAAATACTTAAAGTTATGTTTTAACTTATCTAATTTTTTTGTACTGCCAGTAATGTTGAACTAAGTCGAAAATCAGGTATTCGAACAAATAAGAACAAATCATATTGGTCCCGGACCCACTTACATTCCTCACCTGTGAAAAAAAGTCTAAAGTTTTGTTACAATATAATTGTTGAGATGCCTTTGATCATTTTTTGTGCAGAATATTGACTTATTTTGGTGAAAAATTCTTCTAAAATGAAAAAAAGCAAGCATTGCTCTATCGAACAACGTAAGATAATAAAAAAAATTGCTCAGCGAAGGGAAATGTGTGCTTTCATAAGGGAACAGCTTGGAATTTCCAACGTAGCGATAACAAATGCCAGGAACTGGTCACTGAAGATCGAAAGTCGCGGTAGGCGTAGGAAAACTAACAAAAGGCAGGATAATGTGACCACACGGATCGTTAAAAAGCACCCCTGTATAACGTCTTTACAGATAAGAAACGAATTAAACCTCCCAATTTCTACAACAACGATACGAAAACGTTTTATTGCAGTCAATTTGAAAGTACGAAGTCCTAGAAAAGTACCATTATTGAAATAAATACATCTAAAGAACGGACTTCTGTTTGCCAAAAAGTTTATCGATGAGCCTGACACTGTTTGGCGTAATATCTTATGGACCGATGAAAAAAAGTAGTCCAATTCTACCACGGCAAAGATAAATAGTGCGTTAGACGCCCTCCTAATCAACAATTCAACGACAAGTACACTATAAAAGCTATAAATCATGGCGGTTTCAGGCTCATGCTATGGGGGTGCTTTGGGTAGATCGGCGTTGGATCTCTAGTTCATATCGTTGGGAAGATGGATGCCACCTATTACGTTCAAAATATTTTAGAAGCCGTAATGTTGCCTTACGTTAAGAGGAAATGCCTTTACGATGGGTCTTTCAGCAAGACAACTACCTGAAGCATACCTCAAAGAAAGCAAAGCGTTGGTTCCAGGACAATAATATCCATGGCTGGCACAATCGCTGGACCTAAATCCAATTGAACATCTTTGGATTGATGTAAAGAAAGGTGTTACAAATGCAAGGCCCAAAAATATGGAGAAACTTTGACTTGTAGCGAAGAATACACGGGAAAATATTCTACTCCACCGATGTCAGACTTTGATAGCTTCTATGAGGTCCAGATGTGCCGAAGTAATCATTAATCGTGGAGGGGCTACTTCATATTAACTACTTACAAACAAATAATACTAATCTGTAAATTTAATAAACGTTAAAACTGAAATTATTACCAATTTTACAATTTGTTCTTATTTTTTCGAACACCTGATTTTCGACTTAGTTCAACATTATTGGCAGTATAAAAAAAATTAGATGAGTTAAAACATAACTTTAAGTATTTTTAAAAAGCTGAAGATGTCTACAATAAAAATAATAAAAAGCCATATTTTCAAATCTTTCTCAAAAATTTTTTAAAACGAAATTTTGTTTCGCTTTGGATGTTCTTATTATTTCGAACACGTCTGTACATAGCCGCTAGCAACAATTACATGCTGTAACCTTTAAAAAGTAAAACGTCAGAAATTCATTCTTTAGAGCCCCAAATAAATATTCATTCTCTTTTTTTCTTTTTAATTTGCAAATCTCCGTGTCTTTATTCATTTTGCCTTCACTGTATGCATTAAATTATTTTTGTATTACTGTAGTCTATGATTTGTTGTTGCATTCTTTAACGATTCATTTTCTCATTCAACATTCATCATAATTTATGCACAACTATTTCTCTAATATCCGGCTTTACCTTTTTTTTTTTAATGCACACATACAGACATTTATGAACGTGCACTCGGTTGTATGTAGTCGTCATATAAAGGCAAGTGCGTGAGGTGTTTTACCAAGACTTCTGTTGTTGTTGTTTCCTCTTTTTATTAATTCAAATATTTATACTCGTATTATGTTTCTCTCTCTCTCTTTCTTATTGCAATACTCATCGTGTGTTAATAATTTCTTAATTTATGGCCATTTCCTTAATTATTATGTGCGTATAAAATATCAACACAACAGAAACAAAAAAAAAACAAAATTATTTATAAAGAATTTGTGTTTGTTTATGTGTGTGTGCCTGTGTGTGTTGCTAGTGTTGTCTAGTGTTAACTATTTTCTCTTTTTTATATACACCCTTTTAAAACAGTGCCGTAAAGAGTATTGAAAAAAGAGTAGCGTTTTTTCCCAATTGATGCAGCTTAGCAATCTTTGGCCGAATAGGATTCGGGCCGTAAAGGAGCGACGGTCCGATTGACATTTCTTGTTGTGTTTTGCAGCGTGTTGGTATTAGTTTACAGGGTTTACGATGTAATTTTTTTATAAAATACTTGCGAAATGACACAAAAACATTTGAATGTTTCCCATAAAACATCTCAATCGTCTGAAATCGTTTGTCTTACGAATAAAGGAGTTATGAGTGTAAAGAAATTATGCTTCCCTTTTTGAAAAGGATGGAAGTTTAATTTAATGAAAACACTCCTTAAAAACGATTTTATTTTTTCTAAAAAAATATGTTTTAAAATATAAATTATATTTAAACATATTTTACAACATTACAATTAGCTGAATTAAAATTTTTTATAGCTGAATGGTGGTTTTTTAAAAATTACTAACAATTAATATAAATTTTCATTGCAATTCAGCTGGCTGAATTCGAAAAATGCATATTTTTTTGTAATTTAAATCATGTTAATTATTAGAAATCCTTGCAGTGAAATTATGTTAGCTGAATTTAATTTTATTCTCGCTGAATTGTTAAAATATAATTTTTTATATACGAATTTATATACAAATGTATATTACAACGAAATTCAGTTAGCTGAATTATGAAGATATATGATATTTTTAATTTAATTTATAATAGGACATTCAGTGAAATTCAGCCAGCTGAATCACAATTTTTTTGCAATCGAATTGTATAAATATGTATTCTTAAGCATAAGTAATAATGAATGTAACTTTTCAATGCAATTCAGCTGGCTGAATTGTATTTAAATTCATTTTAACAAACTAAAACAACAGTTAATTACAGTAAAGGCGGGTTCACCCACAAGTTTCTGAAACATTTTTGGTTCGGAAAAATTTCTTGCTTACTGAGAGTTTTCCGCAACATGATTCACCCATTTCAGAAACTTTGTTCGTAAAAACAGTGCTGCCATATTTAATTAAAAATGACGTAAATACATATTTGCATAAACTTAAGAAAGTTAATTATATATGTGTCAAAATAAAGAAATAAAAAAATTAATATTTATAACAAAATATAAACAGTATTTGTGGTGAATTATTTGGTAAGAATAAAAACATCTTGTTCTGCGATGGATAAAATGGATATAAATCATTTGCTACTCTTGTTCACCATTGAAGTGACCAAAGTAAAATTACTTGCAAAATATATTTATAAAAAAAGAAAATCAAAGATAAACAGGAGGACGGGTGTAAGACCACTTTTGAAACAAAGAGAAGCCAAAAGGTATTTTCACTCACTAGTTTCCGAAATGCGTTTAAATTACGTAGATTCATTTATAAATTATCATCGCATGGACCCTGGGTCTTTCGATGAACTTCTGCAAATATTTGTGTATTGTATAAATTTCATATGGTGTGGCAACCTTTTCTAAAATGGTTCGGACCAAATTTAAAATTAATTTAATTCACACTGAGAGTTGTTCGCACAAAATAATTTCGCTCGCTCTCTGAGAGAAACGTCAAACTCCATATAAAAAAAATTTTGTCCGAACCAAAAATGTTTCAGAAACCTGTGGGTGAACCAGGCCTAAGGCTCTAATTTCTGTTATTATCAGCTTGCTAAATAGTCTAAAGTATACATTTTCACAATTCAGCTAGCTGAATAGCATTAAAAACATGTAATTTTTAATCTACATTAAAAAAAACTATTTTTTAATTAATATGTACATTTAAAATAATTGCTTTGGCGATTATTTTAACTAGAAATGATATATATTTTTACAATTCAGCTAATTGAATTGCTTCATAAAGAATGTTAATTGAAAAAATTTATATTTTAATAAATTAAATAGAAAAATGTTTATTCAACTAGCTGAATTTTAGTAAAAGAAACATTAAGGAATGTTTTTGATGCAAATTACATCAAAGAACGTATATTTTTACAAATCAGCTAGCTGAATTTCATTGAAATATGCATATGTTAGCAACAACTTATATGGAAAAATAATTTTTTTAGCAATTCAGCTAGGGAAAAATTTAATTCAACTAACTAAAATTCATTGAAAATGTGAATATAAAGTAAATTTTCACAATTCAGGTATATAAATTTATAATTCAGCTAGAAAAAAATTCAATTCAGCCAACTGAATTGCTTTGAAAAACCCATTAAGAATTGATTTCATTCCGATTTAAAATAGAAAACATTAACTTTTGCAATTTAGCTAGCTGAATATACATATGTATACAGAATAAATCGCAAAGTAAATTAATAACATTTTATTAAAAAAAAAATTAGCCAAACGAAATAAACGTACCTACTATGTTTGGTTAATACATACGTAAATTTTTTTATTATTCAAATTATTTATTAAAAAGTAAAAAAACAAAACTTTTTATTCTAAATAATTTATTTAAAACGTCCATTTCCATTCAATTTATATATTTTGTATAGGTATTCAACAATTTGTTTTTAATTTATATGAGCTGGTGGGAGTTCAATTTTGTTTATCTTTTATTTGCTTTTATTGTGGAGGATGTAATTTTTAAGTGTGATTTTCCAACACTAAAAATCAACAGTTTTCGATAATGAAAGGTGTTGGGTTTATTTTGTTGGGGGCCCATTAAATATGAAGAAATTGAAGTCACACATACACACACACACACACACACGAACTTAATCATTCTCACCCATTAATTAAAAAGAAAGAACACTTTTCCAATGAAGAAATAAATTTAAAAGATTAAATTGATACCAATAAAATACTATTGTTGTTGCTTAAAGCAGAAAGAGAGAGAGAGATAGAAATCAAATCAATATTTCTTTTTTGAAGATCAAAAAATTCCAAAGAAAAATTATTTGAAAAAATATTGAATTTCCAAAAATCTGGCAGCATTTTTTCTCTTCTTTTCATTTCTATTTTTCCTTTAAATTTTGTTCATTCATTAGGCGCAGCAAACAGCAAGAAAAAAAATAAGCAACAATTTTTTTTAACATAACCGTTATATATTAAAACAACAACTAACGCTTAAAACTGTCTATCCAACAACACAAAACAACACGAAATAATTGATTTCTTTAAAGAAAACTTTCATGAAAAACTCTCTACTCTGACTCTTTGCCTTGTTTGCTCTCTCTCTCTCTCTGTCTAACTCACGTTATGTATAATTGTAAGGGGGCCTTTATTAATTTAAATCTTTCTATTGTTAATTGTAATAACCTTGAAAATGTTAAAACAAACAGAATACAATAAAAACAACAGCAAATAAATTACAATGAAAAAGGGAAAAAAAACACTAAATAAATGAACTTTTGAACCCGGTCATAACAAAGAGAAAAACACATACAGACGCCGACACACAGTTATTAAAAAGGAAAAAGAGCAAAGAGACAACCCTCTTCATTACAATAAAGAATTGGAGTAAATAAACAAACAAAAGCAGAAAATCATAAAAGAAACTGCCGACGCCACTATATAAAATTGAGACAACCTCAACAGCATAAAAATAACTCAACAGCAACAATAACAATAATATCAAAGAAAAAATAATAAACAAGGCAACACTTAATACTTGTGTATGTTTGTGTGCCGGAGTGTGTGCACATCAAAAATTTAGCCAAAGGCCAAACATTAAAGAACTATGCTTTGCTTATAAAGAGAAAAAAAAACTAAACAAAACACTAAGAGAGTAGCTGAGTAAGAGTAGAGGTTAATAAATGAAACACAACATGTGAAAAGGTTACAGACAAGATCGAGATAAAACTAAAAATAAAAAGAAAACAAAAGCAACGACAAACATCATTATTAAAAACGAATAGACGGGCATGTACGAAAGCACCACACCAGACCACACACGCACGCAACAAACTCTCTCTCCTTCGTCAGTTTTTTATAACAGAGAGAAATGAACAAAAAAGAAAGAAAACTTTGAAATGCAATAAAACGAAAATGAAATCAACAAGAACAATAAAAAAAAAACAAGAAGAGAAAGAAATGATACTCCCTGAGATGATTTAAAAATAAACAACAACCATTATGTTTATTATTTTAATAACAAAAAAGAGAAAATAATAATAATATGCTTGAATAAATACTCATGAAAGAAGAAATTAAATCAACGATACAACACGAAGACGCCGACACTCTACAACTAACCAAGCAACCAGCCAGCCAACCAACTAACTAACTAACAACAACAAATAATAAAGCAAGACATCAACGCCGTTATCATCATCATTATTGCCAACTTTTAATAACATCATTATTAAATTCATCATTGTTTTCTTGCATAGCAGCATAGGCATCAGGCAGTAGTCAGCATCTTGAAAAAAAAAAAAGAAAACAAAAACAACAGCATACAACATAATAACAATAACACGAAGAAGACGAAGCTCTTGTCATAACACAACACAAATCTTCACAACCGTACGCGTATAGCTTTAGCTGTTGGGCAAGATGAGTTAAAGAGTGTATGGTGTGTTCGAAGAAGAGCATTATAAGAGCAAGAAACGCAAGTTATAATGGAGTTAAAGAAAGAACATACACACACACATAGCAATGAATGGCAAAAGATATCCAATAAACGTAATGTTAGAGTTGCCATTTTTAAAGATTTTTGTACTTTAAAGGGAAATGGGGGAGGGAATGATGAATTTCAATACACACTACAATTTTAGATATTTTATAGAGATGCCTATTTCAAAAAGTAGTTTCTTGATAATAATGTGAACATACTGCAAATGTTAGTCATTTTATTGAAATAAAATACTTTTTCAAGATAGTTTTTGAAAGAACAAAGTATTGTCTATCGGTAGTTACGACTTCTTCCATCTTTATAGGAATTCATGGATTCTGTCCTCTCGTCTTCTGAGGCCAAGAACGAAACAAACCAATTTTTGATACTATGCGATCAGAACAAACGGCTGTTAGAAAGGTCTGTGCTATACTGTTTTCCAAATAGTTTTTGTCCGGCTTCGTAATAGGTATGTGGCCGAAAGTTGTCATTATGTAAAATTAGGATCTCGTGCCTAGTTGAATATTCAGGAAGTATTTCGGCCAATGTCGTCCTCACATAAATTAATTGTCTGAACACAAGTGAAGTGTGACATTCTGGCCTGGTTTTGGCAGCTCATAATGGACCACAACGAATACACAACATTACATCGCCGCAATGGATATTCTGCTTGGCCATTGGTTTTGCTCGTTGTTCGCGTTTCACAAATTTGTTGTTGTTGTAATGAATATTAAATTCTTTGTTGAGTTTTTATAGCAAATTCAAATTTTTTAGCCATTCTTCAAAATGTGAATATTTTTTACAGTTTTAGTAAAATTAAATTAAAAATCGCCAAAAAATTAATTCAAAACATTCATAGAAACGCACGAGTAACAAGTATTGTTAAAAAAACAGTTCCATTTATACGCCATTAAAATACTTTTTACATCACTATGGCAACACTTTGTGTTAGATATACGCATCAAATACACAATGAACAGCTTTTTTAAAGAACATAACAACAACAGGGAAAAACAAAAAACGAAAACAACACAACAAAAAGAAAACATAAACAGTGAAGTTTGAATGAGTTAAAGTTTCCTGTATTTAAAAATCAAAATGAGAGAAACAACACTAATAGTAGAGCACGCACACAAATCTTCATACAAACACGCATACAAAACTCACATAACAAGGAACAACAAAACAATGTGGAGTGGAGTGGAGCAAATAAAAAATCATTTAATAGAATAAACAGTCATACGCACACAAGCACATACATGCCTATAAACATAAAATATAATTGCAGCAAGGGCTTCAAGCACATGTAGCGAAAAACAATTTTTATTTACATCAACTCCATCAACAGACAAATATACACACACAAACACTTCAATCCAAGAGAGAAAGAGCAAAAAAAAAGAAACACAAAATATGAAATATGGCAACATGGCAGATACAATGTTGATTATTGACATTACTTTAGTGAGCTGTTGTTGTACGTGCATGTACGAGTCTATGCTGCTTTTTTTGCTTCCACTGCCACCCCAACACAACACAACAGAATACACATACTCTCGACTCTCGCTAGCAAGCATACAAAATAATGCCAACAGCGAAATCAAAAGCAACAAAATATAACTCAAAAAAAAAAGAAAATAACATAACCAAACAGTAGACAGACAAGAGCAAAAGAAGAATACCAAAACAGAAGAAAGCGTAATAAAATAAACATTAAAACCAACCAACGGAGGAGACAACAACCAAAATCCACAAAACAAAACCAAAAAAAAAAATCCCAAAAGAGATAACAAACAAACACAAACCCACATACGCAGAGAACTCATTCACTCATGTAACTAAATTTTACAGGCATTTTGTGTAAAGAGAGTAAAACAAAAACACAACAGTAGCGTCGTCGGGTAGTAGACTTTATTGTTGCAAATAGTATAAATGTATGTAAATGAATGAGATAGTGTATGTTATTGAAAAAAAGAGAAAAGACAGTATAAACAAAAACAAAGTTTAAGGCAGACGATAGACAGTGAATGATGTGCCGTAAGCCTTTTGTCAATAGGTTGGATAGTAAACTTTACAAACGAAATAAAAACACATGTATACGCACAACGTATTTAAAAATTCAGTAGGAAAAAATGAATTAAACGCCTACTCTTTATTGGTTTTTCTCTGTGCACATGTGTATGTCATACGTAAAGAAACCTGATTCATATTTTCTCTTTCAATACCAACCAACCATCATACAAATGTAAAAACAAATAATTCTCATTAACGGCGGCTTATTAGAATTTTTCCAATTTCATTTTCACCATTGCGGTTGAAAGAAACTGTCGGTATTTTGGTGTTCGTTGTTTAAGCGAACATCTGTTTTCAATTTTTCTTTTGTAGTGTGTAGACGAGTATTAAAATCCAATTTATAATACACATACTCTCTCGCTCTCTCTCTCTCTCTGTGTAGCTTATTTTCACTCGAATGAGTATTTTGTATTTCCTTTATGTTAGTAATGGAAGTGGATTACAACTTTAAAACCTACTTTACTCACTAAACTCTAACTAAGCAAATAAATACTCATCTTCTCCCTCACTCTCTGTCTCTCATCATATTAACATTTCCCAAGTCACTCATGTTTTTTTTTTGAACACACACATGCAAACTAAACTTATGTTTTGTGTATATTGTGCAAAATTTACTATTAACCCGCGAGCAAGAATAACACAAGGCAATAAAAAAACACATGCGGCATCAGACACAGTGGTTTCTGAACAGAACAGATGTTGCCAGATTAAACATATAAAGAGAAAGAAAGAAGATACTCAAGGTTGTTGAAAAAAAGTATGTACGTATTAAAAACACATGAGTTTATAAATTTTGTATTAAAATTTAAAAAGTATTTGTTTATTTGTTTTATTTACACTGAGAGAGAATATAAAAATGAATTTGAAATAAAAGTGTGTATTGTTTGAAAATGTTTACAGTGAGTTTTGTAAATAAAAACCAAAAATAATGCTTATCCATAATTATAACCGAACAAACAAACCTTTTTAAATTATTTCCGATAAGATAAAGAAACGAAAGTTTCCCTTGCTATAGAACTGCGAGTACTTAACTTTTTTGGGGGCAATAGTCTCTTAATAGTTGACAAGATAGCAATCAATTAAGCTTACTTATGCATGCTTTATTTAATTAATGGTTTCAAATTGTAAAATATCTATCATCGGAAGTGTCATCGGCTTGCCACTCACGAACATGAACGTAGATATTTGGCGCTGTTAGACTTCTTTTCGTGGGGTTACGTTAAAAAACACGTTTACATGTATAATCCCCTATTGTGTTGGAATTTGCGAACCAACATCCGTTATCAGATGACTCACTGGTTCTACGCAGTAGGAATAAGATTTCCTTTTACGGAGGGATGAGAATTTCTCGGAAAGAGATGTACAGATGTACATCCACGTTGTCGTTGAATATTTATTGTAGCTGCTAAGCAGCTAATACTAGCCAATGCTTTTGAACGACTGTATAGCGGCTCGAATCAAATATTGTTCACTCGAGGATTCTAAAAGAATTGGAAACATGGAAACGAAAATATCGAGGACATGACACCACTCACTATGACCACTCAGGGAAGTTCAGAACAACCACTTCAATACGGGGAAATGATTAAAGGGGATGCACACCCTTGCACAGCGCCTTAGTGCAGACTGCGTAATAGTGAATGGAGCTGTGGGTTAAAGCATCTTTTTGAAGTCGACATGTGAAGTTTACTTCATAAGGCTGCCAGCACATTACCACTACTACTCATTTTTCAGAGAGAGGTACTAACCTGTAATGAATATTGGGGGGACAATATCTGTAAAAGCGATATCAGCATATCTTCTGTTGCTGAAAAGACTCCCAGAGCTGTGGTACAGGCTTGAAGATGGCAGAGAGAGGTAAGACATGCACATAATGTGGATATTGTGGCAGAATGGTATTTCGGGAAACTGTAGAACGAATTTTCTACTTAAAGAATTATATATTGGGAATCCCTGCAAGATTTCGTTAACATCGCATCTTATACTGGCATAATAGCACATTATATATGGTCAAGGAAACAGTGCTCAATCAAACTAACTGGACATTACATTACGGTCAATGACTTCTACAGAGTCGCAGTGACGAGGAATAGGAAGAAGCAATATTTCATCTAGGCATACTTTTGCACCGTTAGAAAATGATCTTAAGCATCGCTCAAGAGTAGAAAATGGTAGATTAAGCGGCGTTACCAGGAGCTGCGATTGGTGCCAAGAACAGAAAAAGGAAATCACTGTGGTATCACAATGGACCAATGCTTGACCTAACTAAGGCCTTAGTGCTACTATACTCCTTTTGCCGGTCTACCTATCTTCTTCACCTAACCTCCTAATCTTTACTTTATCTTTATGAGAAGAGTTTTCTCTTGTGATCCGAGAGAAAAATTATTCATTTCGTTGTGAATTTTGAATCAAAAAAAAAATCCTAAAGCATTACGACGGACGGCATTTAGTTTGAGAAAAACTGCATTTCAAGCACTTAATTTGGTCAATATGGGTTTGAGAGTATATACGAGTATGTACAAAGAACGTCTAAAATAACATTTTGATTTTTAAGCTACACATGCATACATTTTGATGACAATTTTGTTTTCGTCTTTTTGTTTTTTTTGTTGTTTCTTTTGCATATCCATATTAAATCGATTAGTGAGTGTCATTTCATTTCAATTCATTTCAAATCATCACAATCTTTTGACAAACTGTTCTAAAAACAAAATAAAACAACAACAAAAACTTAATAGAAGCAAAAAAAGTGATGCCAATAAACAAATACAATTTGAAACATCAATAAATGCAACCCAAACATACGGCACACAAACATACGACACACAGTTAAACAAACTTCATATTTGGTTTGCTGACCATAGAATTTCAACACATAAGTAACACCACAGCAATAGTAGTAGAGTAGTAGCAGTGGTAGTGGTAGTATTGGCATTTAGAACATTTGGAAAAATGAAAAAAAAACTCTATCAATACTTTGAAAACAAAATACACACACTCGCACAAAAATAAACAAAAGAGTCGGTCGACTACGTAGTACTAGTAGTAGCAATGTCTGACCAACAGACCGACCTGCCAACCATCCATAACTTTTATTTGTCTGCAGCATATAAATTTTGCAATGTAAACAAGACAAGACTGCTGCTGCTGATACACACACACACACACATACCCACAATCTCTTACATTCAACAACAACCAACACCATGGGGCTGACAAAATATTTTTCTACTTTAACTTGGCAGTGTGTCTCGTACATATTTTTGTTTTTGTTCTTGTTCTTGTTTTTTCCTTAAACACAGTAAGAAAAAGAAGAAAAACAACACACACGCACACATATGAATATAAATAATGTGTTAAGTATTACTGTATTGAGAAACAAGAGACAGAGAGAGAGAGAGTAGGAGACCATTACTCTCTTACAAAAATAGAAAAAAAACAAGCAGAGAGAAGACTAGACGCTGAAATCAAATTAAAACTCTTAAACAACAACACTAAGTAAAACAGCAAAAGCAATAAAAATGGTCACAACAACAATAACAACTATAGCAAATATGCAAGTAATTGATGCCGGTTGATGATATTGCCAAATTAAACATAAAAAACAACAACAACAAACTGCTCTTTTCTACAAAACAAAAGTGACAACACACAACATATAAAATGGACACAACTTTTTGCCGTTTCCTTTTCTCTCTTTTGTTGTGTTGTCTTAAGTACAAATAGTAAGCAATATGTACTTTTAAAACAAAAATAAACAAGCAAAAAAAAAGAAAATGGTTGTCCTTTTATTTTCTGTTCTTTTCTTTCAATCAATGTTGTCTTTCCGGTAACACATGTTGTCGTCTTTTATGTTTCGTCTTTAATTTATATTCTGGTTATTAAATTTATGGCCATTATTATTACTATTGTTGTTGTAAAAGCCGACACTAATATCTGTCCGTCTGGCTGTTAGTAACACAACACAGCAAGAAGAACATAAACTTTCTCTCTCTTTATTGTAAAGCGTGAAAATCTGAGTTTTCTTTTTCTTTAATTTTCTTACAATCTTGGACATGCTTTCTACCAAAAAAATGCTGGTTAGTAGAAGTCACTATTAAGGAAAAATAAAAGCAAGTTTCGTTTCATTTTAAACGCCTACTCAATGGTAATTTAGTTGGTATTTATGGCTTGTGGCAAACGCCACAAAAACAACTGCCCACAAATTTTCTTTTCTTCTACATCATTTTACTCCACACTATATAGCCCACTCAATAACAGGGTTGTCATATTGATTATTTTCATGTCATTCAGAGTGAAAAAAAGTCGACAAGGGATTTTCATATTCTCCGAACAGAACATTCGCCTCTTTTTATGAGTTTAAATCAAAGATATTACGGCAATGTCTGGAGAAGTTGAGTTAGCTAGGTAAGCAAAATAAAATTACTCTCTGCTGGGTCTCATATCATGTGGAAATTCGCGATAATGAGCAAGCAGAAGAAGGGGTTGTGAAGAAGGCGCCAGAACTCTTTTGTATAGTGGGAGCCGATGTTTTGTAACGTACGTATGCTCAATGAAAAGAGATATAAAGAAAGTCACAGGCTCTCTTCTGAATCAAATTACAATAAAAAGCGATCTGAGTCATGCATCAGACTATTCGGTGTAGTAATCTGATGTTGGTAACCAATCTTTTGACAAGGTACTGTAGACTCAGAGTAGACCTATTCAAAATAAGGACTATCTCGAGCCCAACATGTGAACGATAGGGATAAAATCTCCGAACACATTCTTGGGAACCTGTGGGACATTAAAGCAGTATCTTGAAGTATATCAGGGCAATAGGTTTGGAAGCGGCATAATTTACAATTTGTCATGCCGTCAACAAGAAAGTTGAAAAATTGCCGAACCGGACAACCCTATTCAAAACGTATTAATTCCTTCTACACAATGTTCTCCCTCTTGTTCTCTCTTGCTCCTTCTCTACCACTCTCTATTTACACACGGATTATTTGAGTATTTATTTTTTTTTTTGTCTTGTATTGAGTTTTGTTTATAGACTTTCCTTCGGTTTTCTCAGAAAAATATTGGCTCCTTCCTCTATTCGTTACACAATGAAATGAAAATGATATTCCGATTGTTTCGTTTTACTTGTTTGTTTTTCTTTTTTGATAAATATTTACATTTGGCACAGTGGTATGGTACGATATGGAAACTGTAGTAAAGACGACTGCACTGGGTTTGTAGAAAAACTTTTGTTTAAAAAAAATTGATTAACATTCGAGTGGCAGGAATTAGTTTTGACACTTATTTTTTTTTCAGGATTAATATTTCATGTCGCAAGTAATGAATAATTAGCTCGTTGTTGACAGGCACGACAGAAGCAAATAGAAAGCAGTCGACGAGTTATCGCGTAGTTAGGCAGGCAATTCTCCTCTGTCAATTTTTTCTCTGTCTATTCTTCTTTGAAACTTTTAAAATGCCAAAGTTTTTTGGAAAGAAAAAATTATTTATGAAATGTCGACCTACGTTTCTCTAGAAATCGGTAGGGTTTCAACAATCTTGCATGCAGTGTGCTGTGCAAATGCCCACAGATTATTTGCAAGCATTATCGATAAGTAAAGATATTCTGCATTGAATAAATTCGTACGTATTTATTAAAGTATTTTCTTGTCAATTTTCTTAGTATTTTTCTTTCCTTCCATTTCCTTTCCTTCTGTTTTTATTTATATTTGTATAGCCAACCATTGTTTATATTTTGGCTCTAGTATTTCTGTTTTTCTTTTTAAAATGCATTCTGCGTAATTCTATTAATATTGGCCAGTCAGTCGTCTCTACTTCTTGGACACAGGCAGCTCATCTCTTTTAGTTTAAACTGCAAGAACAATTGGAAAAAGAGAGAGAACAACAACAATAAAAATACCATGTTTGTATGGAAGTGTATACTTGAGGAGGATAGTATTGTTGTTTTTGCAGGCCTTTATTGTTCTTAATATTTTGCTGTTGTTTTGGGTATTTGAGTCTCTCGGTGTGTGTATTACTTTACTTTTATTGTTTTCCTAACTGCTATGCGTTCATTTTTTCTCTGCCCTCTCTCTCACTTTGTTTACCTGTTTGTCCTTTATATTGCACACACAACAAGATGTTATCAATTATGTTTGGGGTTTTTTTTTCTAGATTACAACAATCCTCTTACGTTTAGTCATAGCCCCTCTCACTTCTTAAATATGTATTTATTTGACTCGCTTTCATTTAGGGTATTTTACATGCACGTGTAAGTAAGTATTCCTGTTCATGATGTTCGTGTGTTGTTGTTATTATTATCATACGACAGTTATTTTCATTTTCATTATACAATAATAGTGTCATCAACATTTTGGTTTTTATCGTTATCGTTGTTTTTCTTCAGTTACCATCACTTCCAATGGTCGTTGTTATTTTTCAATGGTTTTTCATATTCTTTGTCAATTGTATACGAACGAAGAATAATAATAAAAATAAAATAAAAATAAAATAAATAATCATGTCGCAGTCGACCAGTCCAGTCGAATGCAGTCACAACTTTTTCTTTCTTTCTCTTTTTTAAAGGGGAAGGAAAGAATGCAGTTTAGTAGGATGGCGCGGTGGGTAGGCACAAAAGTTTTAAGTACACACTGTGTTATTATATTGCATTTAGTTCGTAAGAATGCTTTTTTTATAAAGCGAGTGTCGTGAAATTTTCTTTGAAAAGTTTGTTTCTTACTTGACAGCGCAGTGGGTATGCATGCAGCTGATGGGTTTTATTAAGCATTTCTTTTTATCTTTTGTCCGGCAACAATTAAAATTAAATCAAGTAATAACCGCTGCTGGAAGATGCAAGCAAGACAACATGGCGGATGAGGTGGAAAATAACATTATCGAACGCCATTTAGTGGAAAAAATAGGACACACAATTGTTTTGTAATCGAAAAAAAATTTTTTTTTTAATTTTTACCTGGCCATTATTGGCAACGAAGTTGCGGATGAATTGGCAAGAACAGGCTCAGCTTTTGAGGCTACAACAGAGAAGAAGTCGGTGAGAAATGGGCCAATGGGCTTCTTTTTTTTGGGATTATTGAAGAAAAGTTTAATAGACTCATAAACCGTACGTAAGAATGTAGAACGGACTGTAAGTTTAAGCTCAATCTTATGGGAACGAGACTTATCCTAAGCATGAAAAGGCAGGAGGTGAGAGATATCATAGCTATTATTATTTAGACATGGATCAACAGATGGATTAGGGATATCTCAGATTTTTGTAGTCCATGTAAGGGAGCAGAGAAAATAGTGGATAATTTTCTATGAGACTTTCCCTAGGCAAAGGAAGTAGCTTTATTGAGGAACTGAAAGTGTAAGCTTTAGTATCTAACAGCATTCGTTTGACTGGATTGACTGTCTAGGGGAGATAGATCACACACATAACTTTGATGGCCACGCAGAACCCCAAACAATTTTATTGGAAAGTTTTAATGCATCCACCTGGATAGGTTAGGTTAGGTTAGGTTAGAGGACGTGTACTTGTCAATTAAGACAAGTACAGTACCCAGAGGTCGAATTGACCCATTGTACAACGTCCTAGTTTCTCATACCACTTATGTTGTGTGTGTTAATTTTATACATGAGTGGTGAGACCTACAGTTTAAAGTCGACTCCGAACGACAGATTTTTGAGAAACTTTTCATGGCAATTTTTATTTACTCTCAGAGTTTTTGCCAGAAATCTATTGAGAGGAAGTCGCCGATAAAAATACTTTTTGTATTTTGTCTTTGAGGCCTGGCTTGGGGCTCGAACCCAGGCTTTTGCGTCTAATAAGCCAACACACTACCTACTAGGCTACGGCGACTTCTATCCACCTGGATCTTTTGTTATCATTTGTTTCGATCTTTGCAGAAATTGCTGAATGATTTAAATTTGATTTGATACAGACCTACAAAGCGGAATTGAATCAGCTTTTGCTTTTTAAAACCCAGAATTTCTTCACTGATGGAATAATGACTGCTTTATGCGAAAAGTTGTAAAATGTTATCGATTAAAACGGCTTACGGTAGATTTAAAAACAACATCCTTTCAAAATTTTCTCTCCAACAAACGATAGAACTTCAATTACTTTATCTGCAAGTTTTTTGTTTTAAATTTTTATTATCACTTGAAATTTTAACGCGTTTTTGAAAAGCCAACAAAACTATTTTCAAAGTTTCGATATGTTTTGGTTATTAGTTTGCCTTAAACCTTCTCTTCTATTAAACTTAACGACAATCACAGGATATACATATTCCAACAACATACACTATAACAATAACCCATTTTTAATGTCCTATAAATGTGATGTTGAACAACCAAAAAAAGAAAAAAATTTAACTCTTGTAATCCTCCTGTACAACAACAATCACGTTGGTTGGTATGGCTATTAAAAATATTGGGGCGAACAAACGATAAAAAATGAAATGAATAGAGAATCGAAAGTAAATGTAATTTTAATATGCCGCATATAATAGGGCATCGCAAATTGAAATTAAAACCAAAGTAAAAACGCCTTTAAATGTTAATTTAAATTCAGAAACATTCTTGTGCTAGTAATATTACTAAAAATATTATTAAAATTACTAATTTTTTTACGGTTTTCCTTTATTTGAGTTAATTAAGCCTTGAGTTTAATAGCTTACTGTGTCCGAAAAAGCATAAACTAAACCTCTAGTAGTTGTTTAAATCAATATTGTCTTTGACAGGGCTTATCATGTCAAAAGAAAAGACAAAAATTAAGCTTTTAGCAGATGTCTAAGTCAATTTTACCCAGTAGGACAAAACTATTTCGAAAGAAATCGAATTTAATACCAGGGCTAAATCCCTTATATAAACCTGTTCATTTGTAGTCATTTGAGTGACTCAGAATATATTTTTTAAACGACCTACACTCAGGAAGGACGCCCTGGGTCTCTGTAACCCTCAGAAAAGATTTGTGCAGGCAGAACGACCGTTACAAATTGGGATAATGTGGTTAAAGAATGAGTTTTCTCTGTAATTCATTACGCATTCTACTGGCCAAACGATCGTGAACTAATGTGTTCAACGTGGCGGACGTAAAAATGTGCTGCATTTGGAAAAAAAACTTTCAATTCCCTCGAGTACTTTACGTTCTAATATAGAAAAATAAACAATCAAACACAAGCCACATTGAATGTTGAAAAATTGAGTTGAGATAAGCACTTTCCTGTTGTTTTTGTATGAGGTCGAGAAGTCTCCAAAAGTAGACTTCGTATCAAGGTAAAATTTATAACAAAAATTACTGTCGCCGGGAGTGAATTTTGTGGTATAAAGAATGCTATTTAATATCTTATTAAAATGTTAACAAAAATTTAACGCCATTACTTCTTTAAAAAATAATAACTTGACGAACTAACACTATCTATTGGCAGCACCTTTCCAACTGCACTACCTCCCCACCCATGCCCATAGCATACATATGTTCAAGAGTGGAAACAACCGTAACTGACTGAGCGAGAGATAAAAAAAAATATGATAAAAATTTATATTTAAAAAGGTAAAATAAAAAAAACTAAAAACTAAAAAAAAAGAGTAGAGAAACTTACCTCATCTATAGCAGTTGCAGTTACTATTAATAATCCAAATAGTACAGCAGTCCAGAGCCATTTATTAAGCCCATAAAAGGATGATGATGGTGACAACGATAACGATGATATACCGTTATGGTGATGGCGCTGTTGCTGGTGTTGCATTTGACAACGTTGTGGATGATGACGTTGATGTAGATGATGACACTTGGTCATCATTTTAGTGGCTGCATTAGACGATAATGCTGATGACAATGATGGTGCTGGTGTAGTGGTGGTTGACAACATGGTTTACTTTTTATTTATTTTTATTTTTTTTTTTCACAATAATTTTCTTTCTTTTTTATTTTTCTTGATTTTTAATTTATTTTTTTTTATGATAAAAACGGTATGCCCTTTATATATTGACTATATATTTGATAAATACATAAATTTTAATGACTATAACACTACCAAATAATTTCTACTTTTCTATTTTTTTAATTTTTTTTTTATTTTAATAACAAAACTACTAAATTAATGGGCGTTTAATAAAGAACACTTTAAACACTTTAGAACTTAAAAAAAAAATATATTAACACTCGCGTTTGATTTTTATCAATTATTTTGCGAAAGGTTTGTTGAATTTTTATTTTCTTATTGATCAACACATGTGCTGTTGTGCTTGCTTTTGCTATTTGCTTGATATGAAAATCGATAATTTTTCTTTGACTTCCTTTTCCTTTATAAGGTTATCAAAGAAGGAACGCAGGCAGGTGTATTTTTAAGCTGAAATTAAAAGAAAAAGATGTAGAATTTTTATTAAAAAATTTGTATTTAATTTTTTTGAGTACGCAATTCTATAGAAATTATTCAAGTCAAGCTATGAATTTCAATTAGAAACGCTAGATTTTTGCGATTATTAAATTCCGCTTTATTTGGAAGAAGGTTATTGATCAGAAAATAAATAAAGAAGTAGAAAACAAATGAATATATAATAAAAATAGTCATTAAAAATATTTATGACTTTATAAACTTAAATTCAAACAAATGATCTAATATGGCAAGAAACAAAAATTAACAGGTAATATGCAGACATACGCAGTAGTGAAAATAATAATAGGAATGCTTCAAAATATGCTTAAGGATTCCTTTACCACTGCAAACAATAGAACAAAGTATGAATTATTATTTCGTTATTCGAAGGCAACATGCTTGTTTTCGCTTCCTTTACAAAATTTATCAAAGTGCTGCAGACCATATGCCCTTCATTCTTTACAACAGAGTGGGTAGCACTAAAACTGACTGATCGCAATATGATGGTTTCAATTTGACGCTTGTTACTGTTCATCAAATGAGTCTATTTGTTACCCATACAGTTGGCTCTTGTCCTGGACAATGTTTTAAAACTATTAATTGAATTAAGTGGATAACGTCCATCCAAGATCACACGAACGACCATGTGTCCATTGTGCCTCTGTGACTTTGAGATATGCAAGCTAAGAGCATATCGAATGTAGTTGCCTCCAAGGCTAACACTATGAAGACTAATTCATTAAAGATAAATTCGTTCCGGCCTTACTTACTTTATTGGTCATTTAAACTCTTTTACACGGGATTACGACCTACATAGCTTCACACACCACTCATGTTGTAGTTTAACTTCAAATAGAAACTACAAGTTTGAGAAACTTTTTAACTTAACCTAACCTAACCTTTTAACAACAATATCATTTACTCTCAGAGATTTTGCCAGAAGGCTGTTAGGATGAAGTCGCCGAAAGATATATTATTAATTAAATAACCAATCGAAATCTGTAGAGCATACTATGCACGGGAATACGAGTATGCCTCTGAAACACTCATGGAATCACATATCTTTAATGACACGAAAGAAATTGGCAAAGTTTAACTGTGTACATATAGTTGTGATCCACCTTCAGATTATTGTTTTCTTCGATCTCTGCGTAACTCTTATTTATTTAAATTTTACTTTCTTTCTCTTTTTCAGATCTTCTAAACCAAATCGACTAGAAATAATCGGTTTTCCAAAATACCAATACCATGATGTACTAGAATAAGAATTTGAATATTACACTATTTTCCACTTATTTTTCGAGTAATTTAATTTTAATTTGTTTATAATTATAACTAATATAACTTTAATTTTTTTATTTCTAAGCTTTTCAGTTTTTTTTCCTAGAAAATGTTTTTTTTTTAAATTTTCTTACAGCGTATTGGCAACACTAAACTCTTTACACTCTCTTTATCTATCTCTCTCCCTCTCTCTCTGTCCATCGCACTCAGTCATCTGTAGCTTTCTTTAATGTTATTTCACTCAATACTAAAATGACAATGAGTTAAACAGCCATAATAAACGCGAACTTTGTTTGCATGTACAAATAATAATTGAATGTGATTATAAAAACAAAAAACAATACAAAAACCATTTAGTTAAAGCAAAAACAAATGGTTATAGAAAGAATAAAGGAAAAAAATAACAATAACAACAAATAAATAAGATGAGCATTTAAAACTGTTAATAATGATAATGATGATGATAATACATAATAATGTTAAAAAAGATTTTTGTATGTACAGAGGAAAACAACAAATTTACTCTCTCAACAACTACAACTACTACTTATTTGTGTGTAGGTTTATTATCTGTCTCTTGCCTGTACGTACAAACAATGTATCAATGGCTGGAAACGGGTTGGGGAGCGAAAGACACAAAAAAAAAATAAAACAGAAATTACAAAAACAGACAAAAAGAAACAAAAACAACAGAGAGACTAGTTGGTAACTGAATATGAAGTTGAGACAATTTTTTCAAAAACATTAGGAAACTAAAGGAAAGGTTGAGAATTATTATTTAATTTAAAGGAATTTTTAAAGAAAATACTTTTTAGTTGCTTATTCACCTTTTTATGTATTGTTACACAAACAAAAATAAAACCTAATGGCGGCTATTTTTGTTTACTTAGAGGTACAAAATATTGAAGAGAATTTTTCTCCGTTTTTCTTTAATACAAAAACATGGAATCTAGTTGCGGCAAAAAAGTGGATTTTTTTTTTGGTCGGAAACACAAAACGCGTCAAAATACAATTAAATTTTCTTTTGCTGGTGGTTGTTATTGTTGGTATTTTTGCTGTTGTTGCTGCTGCGTACACTTAATCGCAAGTAAAAATATTGACGGGCTGACTGCGGGCTGCTGTGTGTTTTTAAAACAATTTAATACAATAATTATTGAATTAATTTAATTAAAATCCGGTTATTTTTCTTTCTTTTCTTCCGATTTTAATTTTATTTCACACAAAATTTTGTTTTATTTCATTAAATAAACCGAAATTTTTTCTTTTAATTTCTTTTGTCTCGTATTTACAACGATTTAAAGAAAAAGGGTACAGCCGAGAAAATTATTCTTTTCTTGTTATAAACTTAGCACTTTTTATACACTTTTATTTATTTACTTTCTTTTCTATATTTTTAATTCCTTGAACAAAATTTATTACAAACTTTATGTTGTAATTAAAAAAAAAGAAAAACTCTTCACTACTGCCTGCTCTTTTTCCAAATTTGTGTGGGTATTCCTTTAAATTTATGTATGCATACACATGTGTATAACGTTATTTTTTTTTTTTTTAATATTGAATTTAAACACCGACGCGACGTTAATTCGAGACGCTCTTCCGTTATACGTTAACTAACAAACCGTACAACTCAACTTGTTCGCAAACACTCATCTCTTATTTGCCGTAAATTCTGTTTTGTATTCTATTGGGGTTTATTTTTTTTCTTCTCTAGCTTGCTTCATTGTGTTGTAGTGTTTTTCATTGTCTTCTTTGTTTACATATTTTATCGTCAATTTTTTTTTGGACTTCTCCAGTCAATGCACTCAATTGTGGATACTGGAATTTAGAGTGAAAAACTGACTCAGTTTTTGTTGTTTATATACGAAAGAGAGAGTAAACCATTACTCTCTTAAAAAGAAAAATCATAAAAGAGTGTCTAGTTTTGAAAGAGCATTTTAAATATTTTTGAAATTAAATACAAAACGTAACATACAATACAAACATGGTGTTCGTAAAAGTGCAGTTACAAACTGAATTATATTCTAAAATCTTTAAATAATTCCGGTCTTGTTACCAAACTCATCGATTTCAAATGACCAGTGGCCGGTATCGAAAGTTATTTCCAAAACCTCTTACGTTAGCATGTTTTTATAGAGCATTTTTCTTTTTTTCATTCGAGTACAGAGAAAAATTTTTGAATTTTCTAAACAAAAAATTGATCCATTTTCGTTTAGCAGTCCTCTGCCTTTTCCGAGCTCTATGGTAGTCTTTCCCGTCTAGCTCTGTTAGCTAGTTTCAGCTGACTCATCAGAAATGAGTGTGGTCTAGCGCGGTGTCATTACATAATTGTGGCCATTATAACTCCTTGCTTCAATATCGTTAGTTGTTCACAGTAGAAATGAGAAATTATCGTTTGATCAAGATTAGAAGCTTATAACGAACAACTTGTCCTTTCCATTGCACTAGACAAGACAGCAGCTTTGCCATCGTCTTAAATTTTCACCTCACTTTATTCACCATCTCTTTCGCTTATTATTGCCGTTGAGATTCACTTTTCACAGTCCATAATCATTCGTTGCAAAAATTATTAAATTTCGTTTTGCTTCAACAGTAGTAAATTCATATAACAGTCAAATATCGACATACTCTGCCTAGCTCCCTAGCAATATCCATATCAGCTAGAAGGAGGTGCATTTTCAACATTGAAGTCATCAAAACGAACACGAACAAAATATTTCGCTGCCGTTTTACTTGTTACAGCCTCGTTCGGAATTTTTACTCATTTTTAAGCGTGGATAACTGTTTGGAGAACAACTTGATTTTCAAACAAACTGTAGAATTGACAAGGACCAGTTTGCGAAGACTCAAGCTTCTAGGCTGAAGTTTCTTCAGTGGTGCTCGAGACTTCCTACGTTGAGACTCCTAATGTTGGAGATTTCATCTCTGGCATGAATTGGTTTGATAAGTTGACTACATTTCTTACTACTGTTTTCTATATTTTTTTGATGGTTGCTTCATTGGATCTTTTATGGATGCTGGTAAGAGTGTGCTACTTCACCTAAACCCATTACTTTTTAGACCCACCTAACGACAATTTGAAAACGAACAAGAAATCATTAATTTATTGTTCGAAGACCTATTAAGGTTAGGAAATATTTATTTATAATCATAATAAATAGGCTTCTTGCGAATCTTTAAATGAACGTTAATTTAAATAAAAATATTCTACAACATTTTTTATAATTAATACCTTATGGATCTATTTCATGAGTTATCTGCAAGCCTTACGTTTTTTCTCTCTTCTTTCTTTACTAGCGATGGTGAACATGACGATGTTTATAACGATAACTGTAAACAAATGTACCATCACTATCACATGAGCTTCAATGCATGCACAGCTGATACTAGTCCAATCAAAAGCAAATTATTGCTCATTGTTGTTATTGTTAAAGCAAGAAACACAGAGATACTTAAATTATCATATTTAAAATTAAAAATATAAAAAAATAAAACTTAAATTATAATGGATTTAAATGTAAAAGTTGAACAATTGGCTAAAACAACGGCCGTCTTAAGAAATTAATTCAACGAGTTGAAAGGCATAGATTTGCCAACAAAATTTAGTGAATTGGAACGGGACGGGACATGAAGAATTAAAAAATGATTTAAAGGATTTGAAAGGTAAATACAACGCCATATGGTAAATCAACAATAATTTAAAAAATATTTAAGTGTGTCTGGAATAACAGCATCAAAAGATTTTGTCGCCCTTAAGGCAATATCATCTCGATCACAGTGGCCATGCTTACAGGCCACTGTGTTATGGGTAGACACGCGGAAAGAATGCGACTCCCATTTAACGACTTCTGCCGTTGATGCAGATCCGCCGAGGAGAAGGAGACTGTCATCCACTTCCTCTGCCAATACCCATCCCTTGCGGGGTGCAGATATAGGTTATTTTGCTCTCCAACCCTTGTCAGCTTGACGGAGCCATCGTCCATTGATATCAAGGACATAGCCTCGTTTATCAAACTTTCTGGCTGGTTTTCAAGCGTGGGGTAGTCGTGCTTACCTTGCGCTAACCAACTTCCCGTCCTTGAATCGGAGGAACTTGGTCAGTACAGAGGCTGCGTTCACCTGTGGCATCACAACGGTCCGCTATGCGTGTTCAAGTGAGCTTTTTGGCAAATTAAAGCTACCACGCTAATCTAACCTAACCTAACCTAAGGTAACAAAACAAAGGAGTGCCTAAGTTGAAGCCTCAAATAACATTTCGTAACTTGTTTCCAATTAAAGCCATTAATGATCTGGATAAACTGAAGGAACTAATCAATGATAACAATATCAATGAACTGGTATATATTCTTATTAAAACCCAATTACCTTTATTCCATTAGCTTCATTCCCTTTCATATTATTACTTTCAGGTAGCTGTGGTCGAACGCTTATTGGCTCCTGAAGGTATTACAAAAAATATTGTTTCAGTGCTGTCTGCCGAATGTATTATGGCATGTAATTTAGATGGTCACTTTAACAAGCGGCGTTAGTAGAATCAGAAAAAATTTATGGATTTACTATATCGTATGTATTTACCCAGAATGGAATTGTTTAGATTTTCAGTAATTGTACCATGTTTTTATTTTAACAGGTGCTGCCTAATATAAAGGTTTTAGTCAGAAAATATTTTTGGCCCAAGTTCGCAGTGGCCTGCAGGTGATTAAAAAACGTCAATGTCAGCTGCATTGTCAACAGGAGGCTCAAGAACAACGGGAGCGTGATGAAGATAGTTTAGAAGATGTATTGTCCAACCATTTTATAAAAACAAAAGGACTTTTTACAAACAATATATGTATTATTTTCACGAAAAAACAAGGTTTAAATTCATTTGTTGAAAAGGACAAGCGACAACTAGCGGTGATAAACAAACTGGATCACAACTGTCATCCAGTCGGCCAAATATTGTTAAACACAGCGCCAAATTCACCACTCGACAGTTTTTTCCCTAGAAAGAACTTGTAGACACAGGCAAACTGTTATAACAATAACAATTGAAAAGTAGAATTTAGAGCCAACGATTCCCGAAGGATCGTCATACTTTTTTGGTATCTCTTGAACTTTTTGAAAAAGCGGGTATAGAAGAAAGCAAAGGAATTGAGGCAAATGAAAGTTTGATATTGTATTGTTTTTAACTGTTATAAGCTGTACATGCTGCAATAAATACGCAATAAAAGCAAACGTGGCCAAAGATATGAGGGTAGTAGGAGATAATTGACGTATCATTTGTCTGTTGCCATGCAAATCTTTCAAATCAAATCAAACGTGTGTCAGTACAGTTTGCAGAATGAGGTCAATAACGATACTGATTTACTCAAACAATTCAATCATTACTAATGAGGAGTCATAATTAGGGCTTCTAAATGAAAGATCAAACCGTGCCAAATGGTCAAAGCCTCAGATCAAACGCACCAAACGAAAAACCAAAGAAAGCACATTTGTTTTAAACAAATTTCAGGAGTTCGTACGTTAAATAAGCAGTCATACGTTTAATAAGGAGCGTTGTCAGCAATTTATGCGCGTCAAAAATTAGGCTCCAGTAATAACATTTCAGGGTTTAGCCTTCTCCTCCTGTCTTCAAATATAAAAAAGACGTTAAATAAGCACAAGACAAAGAGAAGACAGAAAAGAAAACACCATACGAAGACGCTCTGTGGTGTCACCTATTAAAATCTAACATTGAATTTCGTAGACAAAACACCTGCATCTATTGGATGTAAATGGCACAAAGCAATCAAAGCGGGTGGGTTTTTTTCACAATTGGATTTAGGTTGGATACGTCAGATAAAAAAAAAGACTTGACCCCACCATATTACTCATATGACATAACGAAGTCACAAATAAGCGTTCCGATCCAACAGATTGATATGTACATAGTATCAACCAATATATTGCGAACTACAACATCCAGTGATCAAATTTTCTAGAAATATCATCGGGAAAAAGCTTATCCGACAGTTTCAGATTGTAACAATAAAAGAATAGTAGTGTCCTACTAACTATATAACAATCTTACTTACGCTGGAACCATCTTGAATTTACAATGAAAGCGAATAGTCGCCAGCAGAGACATTCAGAAAGTTTCAGATCCAATAATCTTTTCTTTGTCTATAAACGACCCTAACAATGACAGAGAAAGTGATGATTGCCTCAACCAGTAAATCTGTGCTCACATCAACCACCAATGAACCTGTACATTCTGATGAGAGGAAATGATCTTTCATAATCATAGAGTAGTCGTCAGATCCTCACCAACTGCTGATATTGATTTCAATTCAACCGAAAAGAGCTTATCATATCGGAACAGTTAACGTTATACGATGATTATTATATATTTGCACAAAGAAGTCATTATCGGCTAGCGTCTGCTGACGGATTCAACAGGTAGTCTGTTTAGGATTATCACCATTAGTAGTTGTAGTTATAAAAAGTCAAAAACTGTCTTTTGACTTGACAGCCTTCCCAAGGAACAGCCATTAGACCAACATAATTATGAAGCAGATTACCATGTCAAAGAGCCACAAAAAACACCTGGATTTAGGCACCAAATAGATTCTATGGTTCTTCAACATCTCTAGATTGCAATCATAGATATGCATGTTTTTATGAATGTCCCATGCCATGTCCCATGCTCATTTAAAGTACAGAATGAGATAGTTACTGCTGTCTTCTACTTCTATTGACTCCATTGTGCTCCCATCAAATGCTCAGTTTTTTTTAAGTGCAGTTTCTAACCGATTAAACATAATATGTGGTTACTACTTACGATGATAACCAAGGAGATTAAAGGCTCTGGAATTATCCACCAATGTCACCCCTTTTTATTGGCAATTAAAGGTGATCGTAATATCGTGTCTTCGAAATTTTGTATATCTTCGAAAAAGATATAAGAGATTTAAGGAATGGAAAAAAATTTCCAAAGGAAAACTCATTAACGTAGGGGACTTTATTTAGTCAGAAAGAAATATCGGAAATAATTTCTGGATTCGATGAATGAATGTCGAGGAAATGTTGAGTCAGACTGCTGACCTAAAAGTGTAGCTGGTAGGAGGTTAGCATTTAACTTATAAACGGGAAATGCCGCTTTCGTTATGTCTCATAAAGTTCGGTACTGTAGGTTGGAGATGTTGGCATATGTTTAAAAAAAATCTTAACGAATTTTCAACATTAGAAAGTGACAGTAACATACTTTTTGTGTAAATTGTTAGTACCTAAGGAGAAGGTATTCAAACAACCCAGTTACAACAAGAAACAAACTGTAGCACACATTTTCACATTTTGTGCATAAATTTAAACATCAAACACCTGTAAGGAATTCTGACGAACACTCGTTATTGGGTTACTTAATCGATATATGTATGTATGTACGTATGTATGTATGTTTAATATTGAGATTGAAATTTCTTCCTAGGGCAACTAATGATACACTTTTCAACCATTTTCTCTATATTTAGCTATAATAGTGGTTGCAGTGTTTAAAATCATTTTATTCCAGTAAATTTATTTCCGAATCATAAAAGTATTAAATACAGAAAGATCATATTTCCAATTATATCCACCACTTTGTTGATGATCAACTACTTGGTTTAAAATAAATTAATAAGCCCCCATTGTTTTTTTTTAATGTTTATAACGTGCTAACCTCAAGCTATAATGAAATTTTAATGTTTGCCTTAAGGCAAGGGGGGGGGGTTTGTTTATTGCTATACTTTCAAGCAGAACTCAGGTATTATATTTGTAAACATAACAAAACAAAAACTATACATGCGACTTCACAATCTTTAC
Source organism: Sarcophaga subvicina (assembly GCA_936449025.2). NCBI lineage: Eukaryota > Metazoa > Arthropoda > Insecta > Diptera > Sarcophagidae > Sarcophaga > Sarcophaga subvicina. The sequence goes on from OW388084.2 coordinate 33,000,550, forward strand.
TTAAGTGATTCCCCTTCAACAGTCGAATTTTTGTTTTAATATTATTTTATTTTTGTTTTTGTAGTGATTTTTTGTTTCTTTTTTTAAACCAAATAGACGAAATAAATTTTTTGTTATCAATATTTCTTTTTTTGTTTATAAAATTCTAAAAATCCCAATTCCGTTTCATATATTGCAATATTTAACCGAATATTAAATGACAAATTCCCTTATCTCTCTATCAAGTATATAAAGCTGCTCATTACCTTAGATTGAGACACAATTTCTTAAACACTTCATCTGGTGATACGCTAACAGAAGAATAAAAAAAAGGAAATCAAAATGAAATTCTCTGCTATTTTTGGTGTACTTGTAGCCTTGTTTGCTTTTATTGGTTGCTTTACAACTGTCACAGCATCGCGTGACTCACGCCCTGTTCAACCGAGATTTAACCCACCACCACCACCAAAAGAACGTCCGTTCATCTATGATACTCCTATCAGAAAACCGAGTATAAAGTATGAATATGTTTACATTCCCATTTTTGACCAAGGAACTTCGGACAGTTCTAAGAAAAGATAAATCCTTCTACATTGACACTTGCCTAGTTATAGAAGCAATAAAATAATAAATTATTTGGTTGAGACATTGACCATAACATTATTGTCCCATTTGTTTCCTTTAAATTTAAGTTAGAATAATAATGCATATTCTATGGAAGATAAATACATGGCAAGTTTATGATCTTTATGATCCTACACTATCCTCTGTACTTGATAACAAAGATACCACCTAGGGATGGTTTTAGAGATTTATTACTGGTCATAGGGGTTCACATATGTCCGTTGGGTGGGTTACCCACTTAACAGCTTTTGTAGAAGCTGAGGTGAAAGGTTCTTAGATTGTCTATGTTTATTCTGTCAAGATCCTTTACTTCTCCGCTTCTATCAAAGTACAAAGGATAATGACAGTGTTCTCAAGCATTGTATAGAGGGACACAAACTACCTACCATTCAGGTTAATTCAATAATTTAAGATCGTCAACAACGTGACTAGCTTCACTTTTATATCAGACACTAAGCAGATGTGAGAAAGGCTGTATATAAGGACAGCGTCGAATTTAGCTGGTTAAGATTGTCAATAATATTGCTAACTTCCACTTTTTGCCAATATCTGTTACAAAATCACCGGCTAAGGAATATTGAAGATTACGAAAATTAAAATAAATGGCAGGAGTTCTATGCCAATCCTCTTTAACCTCTAACTTTGAATATTCGCACAACCATAGTCTCCTACGCCAATGGTATCAGAGACTAGACAGCATAACACCATTGCTTTCCAGTTACATGAACTCACTGGCAAACTTTTTGGATGGCCGAAACCTTGAACACCCACCGTTTAAGGCTATACGATCAAATTGCTATTGAAGATGTGATGATCCCAATTATCCGGTGTGTCAAGAATTTAAGGTTAAATGAAGATGAAATTTAGAAACAGGATACTTGCGTTAACAAAGCACATAGTAAAGGAAATTATTTTATCATACGAAAGACGATAGCAAAATCGTTAAATTTTTTTTAATTCTGTTCCTCCTTTCTAAACGGAACGAGAAAAAACGCATAACACCTGTGTACTCTTGGATTCAATATCTTAATACGAATCGGGTCCTGAACGCTCATCCTCCTGATATTGCCGAAGCTAGAAACAGCTATCTTAGCTGCGATCTGGCTTCACTAACACATAACGGATCAATGTCACATATACCAACAAGGATTTAATTACACGACACATATTATTAGCTGTGCAGGGAGGAACACCAACACTTTTGGATTACTGAACAAGGCCAATTGAGGCTGCTAATTTTCCCTAACTACCAACCTCTTAATAACTAAATACAAACTAACAATAAAAACGTAGATTGTACTATTTCCAGACGAAATTGGCATCCGCTAAATAACTTAACGAATTTTCAACACGAGAAAGTAATAGACGCATACTTTTTGTGCGAATTGTCTGCCTCTAAGAAAAAGTTATTTAAAAGGCCCAATCTACGGTTACGTGTGACAAAGTAAATTTTACTGTGACACAGATTTTGTGTAAAAACTTGAACCTCAAACACCTGTAAAGGTTTCTGATGGAAGCTTATTATTGGGTTACTTAACAGATATGTATATGTACGTATAATGTTAAGATTGAATTCTCCTTCTAGGGTGACTAATGATTCACTTTTTCCTTATTTTTCCCTCTATGTATTTAGTTATGATAGTAATAAAACGAAAGCAGCATAATAGTTAAAATTGCTTTAAATTCTTGTATTTAAATAAATCAGGCACCCAATCACAAAAATTAAATAAATTTGATTGCATTAAAGTATTTAATAAAGAAAGTTTTACTTGGTTGATGATCAATTACTTCAATTCCGTATTGTTTGAAATGTTTATAATTTGATAATCTTATGATGATTAATGATGTTCTGAAGTTTCCAACAAAGAGAAAGATTTTTTTCATTGCTATACTTTTAACAACTCAGGTAGTAAATTTGTGAGCCTATCAAACCAAACCTATAAAAGCGACAAAGCGACTTTACAAACTTTACTAAAGTGATTCCCCTTCAATACTCGCTCGTATTTTTTTATGTATATTTACACAGTTTGTGGCTATTTTTCTGTCTTTTTAAGACAAATAGAAGAAAAAGTTTTCTTATCAGTACTTTTTTTTATAAAATTCTAAAAAGATCCCAATTCATTTCAGATTTTGCGGTATTTCACCCATTATTGAACGAACAACAGATTCATATTATCTCTCCGTCTCAAGTACCTATATAAGCAACTAATTATTGTAGATTCAGACACAGTTTCTTAAACACTTCATCAGTGAGATATACTAGCAGAAGAATAAAAAAGGAAATCAAAATGAAATTCGCTGCTATTTTTGGAGTACTTGTAGCCTTGTTTGCTTTTATTGGTTGCTTTACAACTGCCACAGCTTCTCGTCATGCACCCTCTATACAACCACCAAAGTATGCACCACCACCACCACCAAGACAACGTCCATTCATCTATGATGCTCCTATTAGAAGACCAGGAGGACCAAAAACGATGTACGCTTAAGTTTATTAGAGGATAAGGCAACAATACTTAATGAATAAATAAAAAAATTGAAACAATAACAAATTTTAAGCTTTATTTATTGTCGTTGGCTGGATTAAAAGTGAATATTTTTAAGGCCTCTGATATAAAGCAGAAACTATTATTTTTTCCAAAGAACGTAGGCAGCCTGCTTTTAAGGCCTGAAAGGGAACTTATACGACATTCAGCTTTATCAAATAGGTTTAACCTTGCCGAATTATTACTGAGTATAAGGTACACATATTCAGATCGACAAGAGGTCTGATTTTTTTTATCAAGAGACTTCGAAGAGGTCTCTGATAGGTTAATTATCAAGGCAGACATCAAAAATTCTCGCATTGGGCACACGATTGCTGTGCCACAATTGTTCCGCCAATGAAACCTTAATAAAAAAAAAGATGACATTACGCCGTCTTCGAGATCGTAATAAAGTTTCTGCACTCATACTCAAAGGTGTCACTTACGGATGGTTTTAGGGATTTATCAGTAATAAATATAATAATCATCATAATTTAATAGCAATACAAGCGTGTAGTTTGGACCCTACTTTATTGCCTCTGCAGAAGTTGAAGAAGGTGCATTGAAGAAGTATTGTAGCTGGTAATATACTCTCCAAAGTGATGCCTGACTAGGTGTGGCTAAAAAAATGTGTATACTTTTATTATTCCATTGCCGTACAAATCAAGACTTGTTTTCAATGATTCTAAGGAAGGACATTGAGTTCTATTTAAGATAATATGGCTAACCTCAGAATCTCGAAATTACTATTCGACCAACTGTACAGTATACATACATAGATGTAGGTGGCTAATCTTCTGTGAAGGAGGAATATAGATCAAGTTCGCTGGCACAATATGGGGTAAGCTGAAGGAAGACTTACTTCCTGTATGGAAATTTATTGGTTTTCTAATTTCAATTCTAGAATTACATTGAATTGCTAATCTTTAGTTTTGATGAATCAATATATGGTTAGCATCGTTTCTTCGATTTGTTGTCCATTTTATAACCAAATTATTTGTAAATTAATTATAAGCCCGACAAGTTGTCGGGATGAAATAAATATAATTTCGTTACTTAAGAGGACCGAAGCCCCAATCAAATAAAGTACAGAAAATCAAAATTTTAAATCTACTTACATGACAATTGCTCGGAAAAAATTTTATTCCTTTTGAATTTCAAATTAAGCGAATTCAGGAATCAATTCCAATAAGATCTTTGCCACTCCAATTACTGGCTTCTTTTAATCGTGCAACAAAATGGCGTACATTTTACGCTCCCACAAGTTTCACACGGATACCAACGCCGCTGCAATTTTCATTCAATCGCAAGCATAATTTTCGGTTTTTTTTTTTGTTACTGGACAACTATTCTCTTGGATTTCTATCCATAATGGCATTTTGAAGTGGAGTCACGTCACGGTCACTTAGTTTGATTTGTTGGAATTTTTTGCTGCTCGTTTTAAAGATTTTAATTTCGAAAAGGAAAAAATAGCAGCGTCACACTTTAAGAAAATTTTATTTTTAAATTCACCACACTGGCACAAAGTTGTATTTAAAAACTAACCGTTGTGAGAGGGTTACCAGAATAAACTTCATTTAAGGTTAGATTAGTGTTTAGAAACGGCTAAAAATGGAAGTAAATATAAACTTTCAAAGGTTATTAGTGTGAGTGCTTGGTGAATAGCACAAAATAAATAAATCGGTGGTGAATAGGCCACAAACATAAAAAATAAACACATTTTCTTTGAATTAAGACATTATATGGTCAATTTGCAAGTTGTTTCCTTGTGTTTATAATTTTGAAAAGTTTTGAATACTTAACATTGAAACATTGGAAACATATGAAGAAAAACGCTCCTCTATAATGCCAGACCCTAATCTTAATTAAAAGGATTGCAGTGGCCAATAATGATACATTCAATACAGATAAAAACGTATATTGCACTTTAGCTAAGCTTCTAAACGAATTTTTTACGCAAGAAAGTTACAGAGCCATATTTTTTGTGTCAGTTGGGTGGATCTAAGAAGAAGGTATCTGAAGGGCCCAATATACTGTTATGTATCACAACGAGAAACGTACTCCAGGACACAGTCTGAGCAAAAGCTCAGGCACCTGTAAAGGTTTCTGATGGAAGTTCATAATCAGCTTACTTAACTATCTATAATATTGAGGTTAAATTATTATGGCGACTAATGGTCCAATGATACCCCATCATTTTCTCACCATTTACCTACAAATGTGTTTTATGGGCGAACAATTAAAAAATTCAAAAGTTTATAAATTAATAATCTCAAGCTTTCTCGACGTTTTAAAATTCCTAATAAAGTAAATGGTTTTTTTTTGTTTATTGCTATACCGTTACGAAGAGCTCAGCTAGTAGGTATATTTATAAACTTAACAAAACACAGCTAAACATGCAACTTTACAACCTGCGGTTATTTTTGTCTTTTTGAAGACAAATAGAAGAAAAAAATCTTATCAGTACTTTTTTTCAAAGAATTATAAAAAGATCCCAATTCGTTTCAGATTTTGCGGTATTTCACCCATTATTAAACAAACAACAGATTCTCTAATCTTTCCCTCTCAAGTATATAAATAACAAAATATCGTAGATTCAAACACAGTTTCTTAAACACTTCATCAGTGAGATATACTAACAGAGGAATAAAAAAGGAAATCAAAATGAAATTCGCTGCTATTTTTGGAGTACTTGTAGCCTTGTTTGCTTTTATTGGTTGCTTTACAACTGCCACAGCTTCTCGTGATGCACGCCCAGTACAACTACCAAAGTATTCACCACCACCAAAACAACGTCCATTCATCTATGATGCTCCTATTAGAAGACCAGGAGGACCAAAAACAATGTACGCTTAAGTTTATTAGAGGATAAGGCAACAATACTTAATGAATAAATAAAAAAATTGAAACAATAACAAATTTTAAGCTTTATTTATGGTCGTTGGCTGGATTAAAAGTGAATATTTTAAGACCTCTGATAGAAAAGAGCGTAGACAGCCTGCTTTTAAGGTCTGAAAGGGAACCTATACGATATTCACCTTTATCAAATAGGTTTAACCTTGCTGAATTATTACTGAGTATAAGGTACACATATTCAGATCGACCAGAGATGGTCAGTTTTTTTTTTTTTTTATTAAGGGATTTCGAAGAGAAGAAAAAATCCTTTCACATTGACACTTTCCTAGCCGTAGAAATATTCGGGTTTTGAAAGCCGCGAGGTCTCTGAGGTTAACTAAATTCTCGCATTGGCCATTGATGTTCCACAATTGTTCCGCCAATGAAACCTTAATAAAAAAGATGACATTACGCCGTCTTCGAGATCGTAATAAAGTTTCTGCACTCGTACTCAAAGGTGTCACTTACAGATGGTTTTAGCGATTTATTACTGATCATAATTTAGTAGCAATACATGCGTGTAGTTTGGACCCTACTTTATTGCCTCTGCAGAAGTTGAAGAAGGTGCATTGAAGAAGTATTGTAGCTGGTACAATACTCTCCAAAGTGATGCCTGACTAGGTGTGGCTAAAAAATTTTTACACTTTTATTATTCCATTGCCGTACAAATTAAGACTTGTTTCCAAGGATTCTAAATAAGGACATATTTAAGATCGCTAATAATATGGCTAACCTCAGAATCTCGAAATTACTATTCAACTGTACAGTACACATAGATGTAGGGGGTTAATCTTCTGTGAAGGAGGAATATAGATCAAGTTCGCTGGCACAATATGGGGTAAGCTGAAGGAAGACTTACTTCCTGTATGGAAATTTATTGGTTTTCTAATTTCAATTCTAGAATTTCATTGAATTGCTAATCTTTAGTTTTTATGAGTAAATTTATGGTTAGCATCGTTTCTCCGATTTGTTGTCCATTTTATAACCAAATTATTTGTAAATTAAATATAAGCCCGACAAGTTGTCGGGATGAAATAAATATAATTTCGTTACTTAGAGGACCTAAGCCCCAATCAAATACAGTACAGAAATTCAAAATTTTAAATCTACTTACACGACATTAATTTCTCGGAAAAATTTTTTATTCCTTTTGAATTTCAAATTAAGCGAATTTTGGAATCAATTCCAATAAGATCTTTGCAACTCCAACTACTGGCTTCTTTTAATCGTGCAACAAAATGGCGTACATTTTACGTTCCCACAAGTTTCACACGGATACCAACAGCCGCTGCAATTTTCATACAATCGCAAGCATAATTTTCGGTTTTTTTTTGTTACTGGACAACCATTCTCTTGGATTTCTATCCATAATGGCATTTTGAAGTGGAGTCACGTCACGGTCACTTAGTTTGATTTGTTGGAATTTTTTGCTGCTCGTTTTAAAGATTTTAATTTCGAAAAGGAAAAAATGGCAGCGTCACACTTTAAGAAAATTTTATTTTTAAATTCACCACACTGGCACAAAGTTGTATTTAAAAATTAACCGTTGTGAGAGGGTTACCAGAATAAACTTCATTTAAAGTTAGATTAGTGTTTAGAAACGGCTAAAAATGGAAGTAAATATAAACTTTCAAAGGTTCTTAGTGTGACTGCTTGGTGAATAGCACAAAATAAATAAATCGGTGGTGAATAGGCCACAAACATAAAAAATAAACACATTTTCTTTGAATTAAGACATTATATGGTCAATTTGCAAGTTTTTTCCTTGTGTTTATAATTTTGAAAAGTTTTGAATATTTAACATTGAAACATATGAAGAAAAACGCTCCTCTTTAATGCCAGACCCTAATCTTAATTAGGATTACAGCGGCCAATAATGATACATTCAATACAGATAAAAACGTATATTGCACTTTAGCTAGAAGTTTGCATCCACGTAATATCTTCTAAACGAATTTTTTACGTAAGAAAGCTACAGAGGCATATTTTTTGAGTCAGTTGGGTAGATCAAAGAAGAAGGTATCTGAACGGCCCAATATACTGTTGTGTCACAACGAGAAACATACTCCAGAACACAGTCTGAGCAAAAGCTTTCTGATGAAAGTTCATAATCAGGTTACTTTATCTATAATATTGAGGTTAAATTGTTAAATTATTATGGCGACTAATGGTCCAATGATACCCCATCATTTTGTCACCATTTACCTACAAATGTGTTTTATGGGCGAACAATTAAAAAAATAAAAAATGTTATAAGTTAATAATCTCAAGCTTTCTCGACGTTTTAAAATTTCCAATAAAGTAAATGGTTTTTTTGTTTATTGCTATACCGTTACGAAGAGCTCAGCTAGTAGGTATATTTATAAACTTAACAAAACACAGCTAAACATGCAACTTTACAACCTTTACTGAAGTAATTCCCCTTCAATACTCGCTGTTTTTTATGTGTTTACACAGTTTGCGGTTATTTTTGTCTTTTTAAGACAAATAAAAGAAAAAAATCTCCTTATCAGTACTTTTTTTCAACGAATTATAAAAAGATCCCAATTCATTTCAGATTTTACGGTATTTCACCCATCATTAAACGAACAACAGATTCTCTAATCTTTTCCTCTCAAGTATATAAATAACAAAATATCGTAGATTCAAACACAGTTTCTTAAACACTTCATCAGTGAGATATACTAACAGAAGGATAAAAAAGGAAATCAAAATGAAATTCGCTACCATATTTGGAGTACTTGTAGCCTTGTTTGCTTTTATTGGTTGCTTTACAACTGCCACAGCTTCTCGTGATGCACGCCCAGTACAACTACCAAAGTATTCACCACCACCAAAACAACGTCCGTTCATCTATGATGCTCCTATTAGAAGACCAGGAGGACCAAAAACGATGTACGCTTAAGTTTATTAGTTTATAAGACAAAAATACTTAATGAATAAACAAAATTAAAGCAATATAACTTATAACTTATTTGTGGTCGTTGGCTGGTTTAAAAGTGAATATTTTAAGGTATTTAACAGAAAACAGAAACAATTCCTTTTCCACCGAATATAGTGAGCCCGCTTTTAAAGCCTTAAAAGTAACCTTTGCGACATTTTTCCCGATCAAGGGAGTTTAACTTTGCTGAGTTACTACTGAGTGTAAGGTACAAATATTCAAATACGCAAGAGATGGTCAGCCAGGTTTATTGAACAGACTTCAAAGGATTCCTAAGAGATAAGGAAGTGTCATTCTACATTGACACTTGCCTAGAAAAATATTCGGAATTCAAGCACATAACTTGAACTCCGCTTTATTGCCTCTGCAGTAGTTGAAGAAGGTGCAACTATTGTTCACCTGTTACGGTACTATCCAAAGTGTTGAACGGCTAGGTAAGGCTTATAGATTGCCTATGTTTATTCTGAATAAGTCCTGTAATTATTCTGTTCCATTCCCGAGAATTGTACAGAAGAACACAGTGCTCTATTTAGATTGCTCCATCCATTTAAGATCGTCAACAATGAGGATAACTTTACATTTTTGCCTAAATATTGCACAAAATCTATTGATGGGACATCCAAGTTTAGATAAATCAAGGATATGCTTTAATTCGTCTTAGATGAGAGAATAGAGGACACGACACATTTCCTATTACTTGAAAACGCTAACAAACTACATGATGATTACAGTATAGGCTACTACTACCAGATACATACATATGTTATTCAAAATTTTAAATCTACTTACATGACATTAATTTTCCAGAAGAAATTTTATTCCTTTTGTATATAAAATTAAGTAAACTCAGGAATCAATTCCAGTTTTATTGTAATCATTTGGATTTTGGATGAATACTGCTGGTCACAAGAACGCTCAAATAAACATTTTATTTCCTTACATTTTCATTTTTCCTTAATTCGATTTTCGCCACTCCAACTGCTGGTCTCTTTTAGTAGTGCGACAAAATGTGGAACATTTATTGCTGCCACAAGTTTCACAAGGGTACCAACAACCGCTACAATTTTCATTCAAACAATCGCAAGCATCTTTTTCACTTTTTTTGTTGCTAGTCAACCATTCCTTCGGATCTCTATCCATAATGTTGTTTTGCAATGGAGGACGACCTCGACGTTTTATTTGTTGCGATTTTTTGCTGCTCATTTTAAAGATTTTTATTTTAAATGGAAAATAATTGCTTTCACACGTTAAGAAAATTTTTTTTTTAAATTCACCACGAAGCATCGTTACAATAGGGTTGCCAAGAGTAAACTCTATATAAGGTTACAGTGTTGAACAGCGTTAAATTATAGATGTAAATAAGCTTTCAAATTCAAATATATTTTGATGCCTGTAACTTATAAATAGGCCTCTAAACGTGAAAAGTAAATACATTTTCTTTGCATTAAGACATTATACGATCAAGTCACAATTTGTTACCATATGTCTATAATTTCGTAACGTTAGTAAGGATAACGAAAAACGCTCCCTCTCAAGAGAAAAAAGAGTGGTTTAAATAAAATGTATAAACATAGTACTTCGAAGGTAATAGAGTACTACGACGTACGACTATGTACTGCCCTCAATCTATGTAAGGATTTTCTATAATGCATGGAGCTCTTTGTCCTGACAAACTTCAGAATGGTCCGAGTGAGGATAATTCCTAGCCTAATATTTGATAAAGAAAAACCCAGGAATTCCTTTTACAATTCTATAACGCAGCATAGCTTTTATATATGCGTTCCAGTAACTCGTTCTCCTCATAAGAGTATCTATTCTAAGTAACAATGGCTGTCAGTTTTTTGTGGATTGTCTGATACATAACTCAAACCTACTCTCACTGTAATTACCTAGTAAAAGTTAGGTTAGAGGACGTGTATTTGTCAATTAAGACAATTACAGTACCCGGAGGTCGAATTGACCCATTGTACAAAGATAGTAGAAGTTTAAATTGCCTTAAATTAGTTGTTCTTGAATAGTATAATTCCTCTTCATCTTCGCCCTTGTCGAGTATAACCTTCCAAATTCCTCTTCCTATTCAATCCAGTCATATGTCATCATATCCAATCTGGATTAATTTGAAAACTGATTCATGATATTCCATTTACTCTCCGTTAAGCCTAATAATCTTGGAGAAAATTCGTAGAGGCAATATGCTGGTCAGAGAACAAAGCTAATACGTAGAAGAAGCTTGCAACTCAATAAATATGCCATTCAAAAACAAATTAATTTTCCTTGTATACGTACATATTACGAGAAAAACACATTTTTATTCTTAAAAACTAATAAAATAACATCCTTAAAAAATCTAAATATTGAAAAAAATACCTTAAATTAACGAACTAATTGACCACTGCTGCACTTCAGTCGGCAAGGCTTGATAACGTTGCACAGCCTGATTTATTTGGGAATAAGTTAAAGCCAATTTATGCATTTCGAATTCTTTTTGAACCTTACAGCCTGTAGAAGTCAAAGGCAGTAATAACTCCACATTGCGTAAATGTTCGAAGGCTTTTAAAACAACACAACGCTCCAGACCCTGCATGGTAGAAGAGACTTTGGCAAATTTCGAGAAACGGGAAAATATTATTTCGAAATTAAATGGATCACGATCATAGATTTCCGAATGATGTTTAATGGCTATAATAAGGCAGAACTCCAAAACCGATAGACCACATAGAAGCTCAACTTTATCATCGACTTCATAGGAAGCGGCTAGCTGTTGTATTTGTTCGGCTGTTATTTGATTTTCCAAGCGATTATTTGGTTTAATTTGAGCCACTAGGCGAAATATAAACAGTTTAAGCAAAGATTCGCTAACATCAAAGTCATATATAGACTGCAGAGATTTGCTTACAGAGGGTTGCTTAACAACACTTTGTATGTGTTTGTTCCAGTTTAACGCAAATTTTTCATTGAACTTATATTTGGCAGGATTAAAATGATTACGATGAAAGGTAAGCTCTTGGGAATTTAGGTTCTTAAGAGTGGCTACTCTGGCTGCTTGGTCCTTTAGCTCCTTCTCGCTGGGTATGGTTAAAAGATCGGCAAAAAGTTTTAAATAGTTTTTAAAATTATCAGCATCTGGAAATAGAAATATTTGACGATGGGAAAAACGTGACTTGACGCGTTTCTCCAAAAGTTCAATAACATCCAAACGACAGGTAACACCCAAGACACAAATGGGTGCCTGGGCACTTTGTGAAACATCAAAGAGATTATACAACAGGGTCTGGTTGTGATGGGTACAAAACAAATCAAATTCTTCCAAGATAAACACCACACTTTTTGATTTTCTATTGCCAGACTTAAGACAAGCCAATAAAAATGCTAAATTTTCAGCAAACGAACCGAATACTTTACCATCTGCGGCATTTTCCAATTGCATTTGTATTGTAGCCGATTTTAGAGCCAATCTATCATCCGTATGCAAGTTACCATTCAACTGCACGATCAAAGTATTCGAAATGAAGTCTTTATTTTTCATCAGGTCAGTTAGAACAGCATTGATAAGCTGGAAGGATTTTACTTAGTCATAAAACATTTATATTTTATAGATCCTTACTTACCGTTGTCTTTCCAGAACCCCGGGGACCAATCAGTAGTAAAGAATTCGATTCTCCCATTTCGGCTGTGCGCTGCAACAGTTGCCGAATATTCTCACGCTCATTTTCGTGACCCCTTAAGGTGGTGAAATCTCTTTGTAAACGTTCCTTAAGAAATTTACGTAGTTTCAGTAGTTCTTCGCTGTTATCGGTCATATTACTTCGCAATTTAATTGAAAATTGTAAGTTTTCTAAACAGAAGCTAAAATCCTCACAACGTTGTTTGTTTACAACCACTTTGTTTATATGCCAAAAAGAAACAGCTGTGATAACTTGAAAGTAAGCGCCAAATATAGGGATGACACTAACCTAAACAAATATAAACATTGCCAATTATCTTGTGCATACTATAACAGGGTTGTTTAATAAAACAAATATATTTAAGCAAGTTATATAAAAGAGTGAATTCTTCAAAACAGTTTGTAAAATAAGAGGGGCCATTCTTAGCGACTTAATGGAATTTTTAATTAAAAAAGAAATAAAATGTTATCCGTATTGCGGGGAAGGCTAAATGTAGATTATTAAACCGGTTGGCGTAAAGAAGGGAAGTTTAATGTGACAGAATTGCAATCAAGGGGATGTAGCTCAGTGGTAGAGCGCTCGCTTTGCATGTGAGAGGCCCCGGGTTCAATCCCCGGCATCTCCAGAACTTTTTTATTTATGCCAAATAATTGTAAAATTCCATAATTGATCAAAATATTTTTACTATTTACAAAGAAATTAGAATTTTATCAACAAGAAACATTAACTTTAGATATTTAAGGTACATTTTTGTTAAGCCCCAATATGGGGGGATGTAGCTCAGTGGTAGAGCGCTCGCTTTGCATGTGAGAGGCCCCGGGTTCAATCCCCGGCATCTCCATTGTACTTTTTACTCTTTAGAAATTCCCTGAAATTTTAAAACGTTTATCAAAGATTTTTTTTTATCAAGTGTTATGGATTTTATTTATTAAGTGTTATGGAATATAGATACTGACAGATCGGGTATTATTATCCTTAGAAGCCTTGTCTTTTCCTTTTTTTATTTTTATATTTTAATCCTTTATTTGTGATTTTGAAATAAAGATTTGATTCAGAATCCCTCATTTACTGTGGGGATGTAGCTCAGTGGTAGAGCGCTCGCTTTGCATGTGAGAGGCCCCGGGTTCAATCCCCGGCATCTCCAAAGAGACTTTTTTCTTGCTGATCTTTAAGTTTTACCGCATTTGGTAAGTAATCTTTTCAAGTTTTTCTAAATATATAGGTCAAGTCAGAATTGGATAAGATAACAATGTTGTTATGATGGTGACTGAGTAATAAATGGCCTGTGAGAACACTTGAGTAAATTTGTTGTTTAGAATTTTTATAAAATGGAGATTGGCTTGATTTTAAACCACTTTCAAAAACAGTAAATATTTAAAATCGGGAATTTTTCGAGTGTCAGAGTACTTGGAAAATTATAAACAAATCCGACATGCTTACGTACTCATCGTATGCTTAATTATTCAGATCAGAACTCGTAATCGCTTACAAAATTCAATTCAGTTTTTTTCGAAGGATAATGTAAAAATATAGGAGCTAAGATGGCCCAAACTCGATTTCAATTAATAGCATATGTGAAATAATTTGTAGGAGCCGTTTTGTGGGGGATGTAGCTCAGTGGTAGAGCGCTCGCTTTGCATGTGAGAGGCCCCGGGTTCAATCCCCGGCATCTCCAGTGGCAAGATTTTTTGCAACTTTTGAAACTTGATTGAAAGGATTACAACTATTGCTTATAAGAACTTATTGCTTCCAGTATTACTTTCTATTTAAATGTTACAAATGCAATATAAATGATCAAACTTGCTTTTGACTCGGGCATTTTTATGGGGATGTAGCTCAGTGGTAGAGCGCTCGCTTTGCATGTGAGAGGCCCCGGGTTCAATCCCCGGCATCTCCAAATTACATTTTTTGTCTATAAAGGCGGATTCATTTATAAAAGGACACCAAATGACACCATATTTCTCCATAGTAGTACAGCGACTGCACGTCGCATATTTTCAGTCTGTTACATATTCATCAGGGCCACATTCTTGCTGTAATTGTACATCCAAGGTAACAAAAGGATAGGTTATGTTCAAACACAGAGTATGATAAAGAACAGTCCAAGTTTATTGTTGATGTCCTCAAAGCTGAGAGCAATTTAGCAAATTAGATCGTCAGCGTAATCAAGATCGTATGGGTTTGTAAAGGGGTTTACATTATACCATTACTCTTCCTCATCATACTAGTCTGGAGAAATTTGTTTTTTCTAGAAATTACCCTGTAAAGGATACATTTTTATCAATAAATATGATTGTTTACTGTTTTCTAAAATGTACGTTAACACACTTTACTTGCTTTCTCACATAATTGTCGGCATTCGGCTTGTCTTAACACTTCCTTCCAAGGGCCTCTGCATATCGCGCGCTCCTTTGCCAGTTGGTGCACCAAGCAACTACAGGTCTTCCTTAATTTGGTTCTTCCAATGCAGACAAGATCATTCTCTACACCAATGTCCAGCAATCCCCACATCAACTACTTATTTCGACGGGATATCCTCTTCCATTCGAGGTGTTTGTCATACTCTGCAATTAAAAATGATGAATAACTTATTTTAAATTCTTAGATATATTGTATTTCAATTTATATTGCTTCAAATTAATATATTTCATAAGACTGAAATTAATTATTTATTGTTGCGTTTACTTAGTTTTTGTTTAAACAAATTGAAATTGTTAATAATTATCCATCTTTTACCAGTATAAAAGAAGTAACAAAAACAATTACGTTCACTTTATTTACCGACTAGCTTTGGTAACACTATTTATAACACATACGGTAGGTAAACAATAAAAAATATAACGTAAAACAACTCATTGAGTACAGCGAAACTGTGTAAACAGTAAACTCTTAATAAATATTTGACAGCAATTAAACAAGAGGGGATGTAGCTCAGTGGTAGAGCGCTCGCTTTGCATGTGAGAGGCCCCGGGTTCAATCCCCGGCATCTCCATTCCTTTTGTTTTACTTTTTTTTTAATTACACACAGTGTTTTTGTTTTAACGAATTTGGAGCAAAGTTTTGCTGCATAAAGGAAGAAATATGTTTGTTTGGTTGTCCGTCCGTCCTATGATTTTGAACAACAATTGTTTACATTCCCAAGGAAAATACTGAAATGTTGGCAACACTAAATCATTAAAGGTCATTGAACTCTTGCCATAAAATTGGCACACATTAATTTTTCTTCATTTAAATTAACATTTTTATATGCAAAACACACATTTAAACATTCACAATGGCTTGATTTCACTTTAATTGTAATGCATTTTGATTATCTTTGGGATTTTCTTGAGTTTTTGGGCCAAAAATAAATTTGAAAGAAAAAAAAAAACAAAAACCTTAAAAAAGGTGCAGTGTGGACAATCAATTGTACAAACAAATGAAGAAATAAAAACTTAAAGTTCTTTTTAAAACATGTCATCTTCACATTTTTTCCTTGGAAAAAAAATATAAACAAATGCGCCAACAGTAAGGTGCAATTTCTCATGTCAGGTAAAGTAAACACACTCAAAGCATATTATGGCTGCACAGATTTTCTTTTGTTTACATTTCTTAAGCCGTTTGTTTTCCCATTAATCAATAAAATTAAGCTTAGGAGTCATGTTTTAACAACCAAAGATTGTCGTTAAATACAGTAATGCATTAAACACATTAACAACTACAGGCCGCCAACCTTATGACTGCTTATGATGCTTGCAATAAATGAAGCTAACTAATCAGCTACTTTATTATTTTAAAAGAAAAGTGACAAAATAAATAGTTGACCTGTAATTGTGATACATCCAAACTAATAAAATTATGTCTTCTATATAGTACATATTTGTAAGATTATTTAGGGCCTTATACGTCGCATATTTTCAGTCTGTTACATATTCATCAGGGCTACATTCTTGCTAAATTGTACATCCAAGGTAACGAAAGAATAGCGTATGTTCAAACGCAGAGTATGCTAAAGAACAGTCCAAGCTTATTTTTGTGGTCTCAAAGCTGAGAGTTAGCAAATTAGATCGTCAGCGCAGTGTAATCAAGATCGTATAGGTTTGTAAAGGGGTTTACATTATACCATTACTCGTCCTCATCATACTAGTCTGGAGAAATTTGCTTTTTCTACAAATTACCCTGTAAAGAATACATTTTTATCAATAAATATAGTGGCGCCCCTATTTTTGTTACATTTTTGATATTTCATAGATCGCCTTTTTAAAACCGCTCAACAATAATGGCTACGGCTACATCCGTGGTAGTGTAGTTGTGTTGCCGCGAAAATCATAATTTTAAAATGCACTTATGGGTACTAATTTTTAAAAGTTTGTGGCATTATATATGTTCAATGCATAAAACGTTGCCAATTAAAAAGAAAAATACTTAAAACCGTAGGATAACAGGATTGTAGGATTATGGGCAAATTTGTAAAGTATCCGGAAACGGCGCGAGGAAATCAGTAGAGAAATGGTTTGCTTGATTCGACAGTTTTAATGTTTTGGTGATAAATATTTTAATATTTACTCGAAGCTGCGATTTTTTTTACTTTTGGATTTTGTCACTCTTTATCAAGCGAGTATTTCTAATATTGATTAATAGCCTGTTTCTGTAAGACGAACGATTTCACACGCTTGTCTGTTTGTACGGAGAACACAAACAAAAACACTCCGTTTGGTAAGCAATTAATCTCACATTTTGAGACACTGCATTGACCGCCAAGATCATTACATTTTATCCCCCTTATATATCGTATAAGGGCCCGCGAACCACAATTCCAGATCCGAAAACAACAATACAACTGCCATTAGTGAAATAACAGTTGAAATGTTTTAAAAAATACGCGAAAGTAGAGCTCATGAATGGAGCACATTGCAGGCATAAGAATTTAAGGATATCTGCAGTGATCCCGATGGAAGGAAAACCATGAGCATATGGAGACTCAATAAAGGTGACATGGGTACTCTGACGAACGCCCGCTCTACACGTACACCTAAACCGAAGAAACGCAGCAGATAATAATGAATACAGGGCATATGTTGAAGACGTCGAATCGATGGAACAGTTTATATGCCATTGAATAACCGTCGAAAGCTTGAGATTTCAAAATGTTAGAAACACACTATACATCTCAAAAGAATGGATTGGCAGAAGATAAGGAAGTTTGTATTAAATACAGACGTTTTATAAAAAAACGCAAAACGGAACGACGCAAAGCGAGGTATGGGTGCATTTATCGCTTCAAGTTACCCCAAGCGATAAAAAATCACCCGTCAATACAATATCACAGCTATCAGCAATAGGAGAACTAATTTTAAGTTTTGTTGAATTTGATTTTGTGTTTTTTTTGGGCAAAAATTTTAATGATCGTTTTATGGTTTTGTTGTAAAAGTTATTTACGTAAAAGTCCAGAGAACATTTCTTTAAAAATCATTAAAAATCAATGATAATAATAATAATAAAGAAAAAGCAGCAACAGGCACTTTTAAATGACTGGGGAATTCCAATTTCACATTGAAATTTGTTGCGTTTTTAATGAATATTAAAATTTATTTATTTTTTTTGTCAACTCGTCATTTGTAATATTTTGTTTTGTTTTTTTGTTATTATTTAATGAATTGTTAATGATGTTTTGTTTTTATTTTTTGAATTTTTAATTTTGAAAAATTCATTGATTTTTTTTATGTAAGAAAGTCAATAACAAAATTCGTAACTCAAATCGAGGCACCATTTTTTGATTGAAGCCGACTTATAATGGATCGTATTTGTTTATATTTTTTTTAATAAAAATTTCTTTCAATAAAACTGGTTCTATTCCATTTTTAACGATTTTTTTTTAAATTTTAAATGAGGCGACTACTACCACTGACTCGACGGCGTCACTTTCTTAAAACAGAAAAAAAAGCAGGGAATATTTTTAAAATAAAATGCAAATTTTTAATTTTAAATTCTGATTAATGAATAATGAATAGTCGACGTAAATGGCGTCTACATATTTAATGAATTTTTTTACTCTTGAACTCCTACATATTTTGATAATAAAAAAATTTTTTTTGGTCAAAATTTACGTTAATCACGAAATATTGAAATAGCACTGAAATCTAATATTGAATTTGTTTTTGTTTTTCCTGTTCTCCTATAAAGGGTTATCCATTTTTTGGTTTCAATATAATCGCTTGGATCTAGGATCTTTTATGAGGATCTCGGACTGAAGCTTTTTTATAGGTTGAATGACGACTACAGTGGTTTTGAAGCGCTGATACTGGCAGTTTTAATAGCTCCTGAGGTTGTGGCAGACCTTGCTTTTGCTAATTTGTATTCTTAAGTGATTTTTTGTTGGTAAATCGCCTCTGAGGACGATAGCATCGTTCTGGTGCAATTCGCGAATGATTTATGACTGTAAAGAGCCTTGTGATCCGATCTGATTAGTCTCTGTTGGCTAACTCAGTTACTAGATTGTGTTCTCTCTCGATTGATGTCATGTTTGTTCGTCCTAATCCGCAAATTTGCTACCCTTTTGGGGCTATTGAGGGATATATCGGGGAGTTGAGTAAGTCTACCGTCAGTGTTAGAACTAGCTCACTGCTGGAGCTCAATAAACCTAAGTGAGACTGATAATTACGTTCCTAATTGCACATTTTGATGATAGGTCGCTGATTGGAACTTGGAACACATCTCAGCTGGATTTCTAAACCGATTAAGACGGACTTGGAGACGTTGTCAGAAATTAAAGGTCAGAAACCTCCGTCTCTTCATGTCAAGAGCAGGGCACTAACACATGAGCTGAATGACAGTCTCTGCCTCCTCCTCATACACACAGCTTATGCAGAAGTTATTAGTTGGAATGCCGAGTCTTTCAGCATGCCTTCCAAAACAACAATGGCCATGGATGGCCATACTATTCAAGAATAGAAGTGAGTTAGACCTCTTCTTGTCCATATGTTTAGCAGAGTCTAGCAATATTGCACGTATGTACCTTAGTAACACGAGTGTACCATAACCACATTAATTGAAGCAATGGGAATACATATAGTTGAAGTCGCCGTAGTCTAGTAGGTAGTGTGTTGGCTTAAGGCCACGGTTCAAACCCCAGGTCAGACATCAAAACGAAATATGAAAAAATATTTCTTCGGCGACTTCCTCTCAGCAGATTTCTGGCAAAAACTCTGAGAGTAAATAAAACTGCCTTGAAAAGTTTCTCAAAAATCTGTCATTCGGAGTCGACTTTAAGCTGTAGATCTCACCACTCATGTATAAAATTAACACACACAACATGAGTGGTGTGAGAAGTTAGGTCGTAATCCTGACTGAAGGGCCATGACGACCAATTATGTATATTTTTGTGTATGTAATGAGAATACCTATACCCTGTAACATAGACATAACGGAGATTGCTAGCTCCGTAACAGCCCTGGTCAGCTCATCAACAATGCAATTTCCAATGACTGTGTCCCAGAACCCATATAAGAGTTATCCCTGAATGATTCAAAATTTCTCCAAGGAATCCTCGGTAGGAACTTAATCACAGCCTGGCTATCCAAGTAAATCATCAGAGTTTCAGGGAAAATTCCGCCACTCAACATTTTATACTTTTTGAAACAATTTTTTTTTTGCAAATTGTTGACACCTAATTAAGTTTTTTAAACAACAATACAAATCACAGTGTGGTGATTCACTACCAAAACTTCTTGCCGAAAGATCTACAAATAAGAAATGAAATTTTCAAACGTGATTGATGGCATCAATAAATATTACCGGATAATGAACGGCAATTTCTATTGTTCATTTAATCGAATCAAACGATTCTTAACATGACTGCCAAACGATAAATAACAATGTGCAATGTAAACAAAATCAATTTCTTTCCCACTCTCTTGCTCTCTCCATCTCTGTTTCGCTACAACAAATGGTACATTTCACTCACTACACCCAATCCAACAAAATAGACGGCGACAACACGTCAATAGAAAAAACATCTAGAAAACTTGACTTTGAACTGCGAACAACAACAAAAAAGCAATATAAATATGTAAACAAACAAATAAATAAAAAAATGCATTTTTTTTCTCCTAAACAGACAATTTCCATGTACAACAAGTATGACTAGTTTTGAGAAAAATATCTCTAAAAACAAACAAATAGTTTTGGCTCTTGTGCATTTCTCTTACTCTCACTCTTTGCTTGCGTGTGTATAGGTTTTATTTTTCCCCAAGAGAACTCTATTGGAGACTAGAGTCATTGGTTTAGCACAGTTATAGCTACAGGCGACAACGATATTTCAAACAAAAGAGGTGGGGAATTTTCGCCATTAATATTGTCAAATAGGTAACAAGAATATGGCCAATACTAAAAACTTTAATTTATTTTAAAAGATAATTATAATTATGCAGATTATGTTAATTAATTATGAATGGAATTCCCTTATTAACCTATTAAATATGTGAAAAGAACTTTTTTGAGTTATGGCAGCTAAATTTGAAATTTTAAAAATTTGTTGTGTATACGATATAGAAATAAATTTCACGGATCGAGATTGTTTTTCTGTCATTCTCTTTATGTCAATAAATAAAATATAATCATGGCTATGAATTCATGATCCCAAACAAGCTTTACTCATTTGCAAAGAAAAGATAAAGTAATGAATCCAGATGGATTTGGTCCTAAGCAGAGTCCATCTCCATCAACTCATAGTAGTTATGACGGAAAATTGGCATCTTGATGCCAGAAATACCAGTAGAGGAGACCACAGAACATCTTGTCCTTCATTGTTCGACCCTTGGGAGCCTGAGACGACGAATTTTTGCGCACTCAGGATTTATAGACAGAACGTTTTTAGCCAAAGATGATTTGGATAAATTCTACACCCTTATAAAGCTTTCGGGATAGTCGGGACATCGCAGACAGAACTTGTTGATGAATGGCGGAATATTACACATCTTATAGCACCCAAGTTGGCTGTGCTTTTGAAGGCGACTGCCAATTTAACCCAACCTTATCTAATCGTTGTTCGTTTGTTAGTCTCTTCAGGGTGAAATGTCCAACTTTACTAAGCATTTTTAGCATTGCCACCTGCCACAAATCTTTCCTTTTTGCACTATAAAACCAAATAGCAACGAAGATGGAGATTAACTAGCAAAATCAGAACCAGCTTTGGAAGTAATAACAGGAGAGAGGTCGATGAAACTGCCAAAAGGCTTTTTCTTTAGATTTATAGAGGAAAAGTTCGGTTTATTTAACAATCCCACACGGAGATCTAGATCTGATTGTAAGAGTCAAATTTCAAACCTACAAGTTTAGTAGAAATTAGTCATAAACATGGGTAGAAGGCCGATTACAGCTATTATAGGAGCCTTAACGGGAAGTGGACCCTTAGACATAAGATCAATGTGGAAGATCATATTTTATGTTACTGTATGTAGGCAAAAATGGCTAGGTAGTCAATTTGTTATTGTGGTAGGCTATTTATCCTAGCCTAACCTAAACCAAACAAAGTAATCGCTATAAACAATCGCCTGTCGTTTTAATTGTACCCAATACCTCTCTAGGCAATCAAGAGAAGAGTACTAAAAATGTACGTGAGCCATCTTCATACAGCACACTCATTATATGATTACAGAGAGCGGCTTAAACATTGAAAACAGGCCTTTTACAATAGCACAACAACAAAAACAATAACAATATGAATGTAAATAAAACAAATAAGCAAGTGGTTCACTACATTTCGTTTAACTGATGTGTGTTTGTATGCGTACGGAGAGTATGCTATGAGTGTGTTGTGAGGCCAAAAGAAGAGGATTAACTGTGTGCGAACAATAGTAGCTTTGAACGTGAGATGTATGTGTAAACAGAATAGTCGCGAGACTATAAATAAAAGTTTTTTAATACGCGAAGATTCATAATGAATTGAGTCTTCTTCAATGAAAGCTGTTTAAGAGAGAACATACAACAACTAAAACATTTGAAATAAATTTCGATAACAAATATTGGAAATATTTTAGTGGTGTTTTTACTACAAAGGAATTTATTAAAAACAAATTAAAAGAAAAAAACGCAAACAATTTATAACAAGTGAAGTGAATAACTAGCAAATACAATAACTATTTATTTAAAAGTGTATGTGTAAGAGTGTTTTATTAAATTAAAACCATAATAGAAAAAAAAATAAAGAAAATAAAATTTATTGCAAGAAAATCACGCATTAAAAATTTTTAATTGAAACGTTTATTATTTAATTTGGTATTTAGCTAACGGAAATAATTAAACTTGAAAGATTAAAAATAAAAATAAATTAAATTAAACAAAAAAAATTTAATTTTGAAAAAAAAAGAAAAAAACACAAAACTTTCAGTAAAAAATAATAAATTTTGTTGTTTTCTATCGAAACATCGAAGATAAACAAAAAAGAAAGTTTATATTGTTGTTATTACAGCTTGTATAAACAAACAAACAAACAAAAAAAACATTTTGTTTTAAAACGTACCTAGTACAACAACAACAACATCAATTAAAAGATATCCACAAGTATTCATCATCATCAGCAGCACTATGGCTCGCCTTTATCAGTTGAATGTAGCGAAAGTTTTATTAGCATGTGGTATATTTCTAACTATACACAGCCAACAGCATATACAGACCACTTACGCCTCTTCCATACCAATTTGGGAATTTTTAACACGTAATGAAAAGGTGAGTACAATTATTTTTTGTTTGTTTTTTTTTTTTGGTCTTTTTTACCTTTTTTCACCTGTAAAAATATTTTATTTTTAAACGCTCCACTCTACACCCTTTTTTCTTTGTGTTGTGGTTGTTGTTGTTGTTATTTAATAAACATATGAATGATAAATTAGTTTTTGAAATTTTTAAAAACATCCCAATTTACTTTTTATTATTGATGTTGTTGTTATTATTATATTTGTATTAATAAACTTGTTTTTTACATAAACAAACAAAATTCCAGTTATAAGCATAGTCGTCTTCACGTATTGTGTTTTTTTCTTGTACCTTCTCCAAAGACACTACCTCCACAACAGTAAATACGTATGTACATATGTACCTATTTACATACAAACGTATGTATGTATGCATGTAAATATCTCTTACGCGTTACGCATATCCAGCTTATTTATGTGGAAAAATTAAAATTTTTTAAAATACATACAATTTATTGGGGTTTCGCGAAAATTCGGTTACAAATTTGTTTTAAAAAGATAATTTTTTTTATTTATAAAACCAGCTTCCGACATCCCCAATAAAACGAAATATGAAACATTATTTCTTTGGCAACAACCTCTCAGCAGATTTCTGGCAAAAACTCTGAGAGTAAGTAAATATTTCCATGAAAAAGTATCTCAACAATCTGTCCGTCCCGCCGCATATGTATAAAATTAACACACACAACATAAGTGTGTGTGTGTGAAGCTAGGTCGTAATCCTGACTGAAGGGTTGTAATGCCCAATTATGCATGTGTATGTATGATATCTCAGTTTCTGCCGGGCCATCATAAATAGGTGTCGTTTGTCATAATGGGACAAGAACACCTTCTCTGTTGATCAGTTCTTACTTACGTTACTTACTTTATTTGGCAATACAATCCTGTGGTTAGGATTACACCCTAGCTTCTCACACCATCCATGTTTTAATTGTATCCATTAGTGGTGGTGGGACCTACTGTTTAAAAATCTGGCGTTCAGAGTCGTTATTAAACAGTAGGCCCGACCACTCATGGATAAAATTTACACAAGCACATTATGGTTAGGTTAGGTTAGGTTAGAGGACGTGTACTTGTCAATTAAGACAAGTACAGTACCCGGAGGTCGAATTGACCCATTGTACAACGTCCTAGTTTCTCATGTCGTGTGTGTTAATTTTATACATGAGTGTTGGGACCTACAGGTTAAAGTCGACTCCGAACGACAGATTTTTGGGAAACTTTTTTCATGGCAATTTTATTTACTCTTAGAGTTTTTGCCAGAAATCTGCTGAGAGGAAGTCGCCGAAAAAATATTTTTTTGTATTTTGTCTTGTTGTCTGCCTGGGGCTCGAACCCTGGCTTTATGTCTAATAAGCCAACACACTGCCTACTAGACTACGGCGACTTCAAGCACATTATGGATGGTGTGAGAAGCTAGGCTGTACTCCTCACTGAGGAGGTAGTATAATGACCAATTATGTAAGAAAGTAAGCATGGTCTACGTAAACTTTACAAATTTTTTTAATAGTCTGGGATACATTTTGTCTCTTTCTGTAATAGAAAAGAATTATAATTTTCATTAATTTTTAATCGCCGATAATTTTTCACAGAATAATGAGGTTCTAATACAAATTCTCGTTGAATGGCCTTTAAATGTATTAACTCTGGTAATATTAACTACATTATGCAATGCTGTAGCTTCTTTTTTAATTTTCTGCTACTGTCCGTTGATATTTGTATACCACTGTATTCATTTTTGGTTAAGAAAACAATAAAATATCAATAATTATTTGGGTTTTCTTTTTATTCAAAGAACTTATTGAAATTCAAATTAAATTTTGAATGTTTGAAAAGCCTTGATTTGGTTTGGCAGAAGTGTTAAGATTGTCTTTAAAAAACCAAAAAAAAAATCTAAAAATTTGGAATCGTTTTTAAATATCATATTCGAACTCTATAAACTTGTACCTATTGAAGGTAAAATTTTTGTTTTATTTATTTATTAATTAATTTCAGTATTTATTTATTTATTTTAATCTTTAAGTATTGTTATAGTTTCAATTTAAAATTGTATTTCTAGGATTTGATAGAAAAAAAAAATAAAATAAAAAACAAAACGTTTGACAAGTTGATGTTGATTATTAGTTCATTATTAAAGCGTGATATTGTTGAGACCTCAAAATAAAAAAATAAAAATCATCATCAGCCGCAAACTGTAAAAACTTGTTAACACTCATTAATATTAAATTTAAACTGTTTTTTTTTTAATAAATTTATTCAATATTACCGGCTTATCAGGTATTAATGCCAACTGACTGATACTGATGATATTAAATTGTATTCCAATTCATTTGATTTCATTTCTAGTTTTTGGTTGGCTGAGCATTATTTTGCAAAAATTTTTTTATAAGTTTTGATTATATTCTTTCTAATTCTAATTATATTTTAATTTTTGGAAATTTATATATTGAAAATTATTTTTATTTAGAAAAATTTCTTGCTTTTTTATTTTTTCTAACTAAAAGTCAATTAAAAATTAAATAATTTTTTTGCATGACCATATATAAAATATACTGTGTTACATAATTAATCGCAAACAACGTAGAGTATGCCATCTCAAACAAATCATTTCCAGAGGGCTGCAGTTTGGTGATAAAGGCTAGTTTACACGATAATGGTTTTACATACGTAAATTTAGAGAAAAAATATTACAGAATTCCATTCGTATTTTTAAAAAGGGAGTAAAAATCATACGACAGAGTTTTTTTTGCATATACACGCTTAGTAAAATATCAAGGCAAAGTAAACTTAATGCATTCCTGATCTAATGCATTTCAAAAAACGAAGAGAGCGGTACATCATCCAAATTTTCATCCGTACTTCCTTATCACACGATACTCATCGCTTTCTTCTACACAAAAACTTGACATTTCGTATGGCTTGTGTGACCGTCTAAATTCACCTTAAGCTTTAGCGAAGAAATTTTTAAACTTTTGCTCGCAGGAAGAGATTTCAGAAGATTTTCCATCAGATTAACCTGAAATAGCCTAAATATTCCGTCATAAAGTCGCCGTAGTCTGGTAGGTAGTGTGTTGGCTTATTAGACGTGAGACCATGGTTCAAACCTCAGGTCAGACATCTCTAACAAAATGAAATACGAAAAAATATTTCTTCGGCGACTTCCTCTCTGCAGATTTCTGGCAAAAACTCTGAGAGTAAATAAAATTGCCATGAAAAAGTTTCTCAAAAATCTATCGTTCGGAGTCGACTTTAAATTGTAGGTCCCGCCAATCATATATAAAATTAACACACAACATAAGTGGTGTGAGAGGCTAGGTTCAGACCCCAGAAAAGACACAACAAAACGGATATATTTCTTCGGCAACTCCCTCTCAGCAGGTTTTCATGGTAATTTTATTTATCTCTCAGCAGATTTCTGGCAAGATCTCTGCAGCAGATTTCTGGTAAAATCTCTGAGAAGTAAATAAAATTACCATGAAAAGTTTCTCAAAAATCTGTCGAACGGAGTCGACTTTAAACTGTCGGTCCGGCTATTCATGTATAAAATTAATACACTCAGCATAATTGATGAGAGAAGCTAGGTCGTAATGCTGACTCAAGGGATTTAATACCTCATTATGAATGTATATGTATTCCGACATTTATTTATAACTCCTGAATGGTTTTTTCCAACCATCTCGAAAGTTTTGGAACAGCGTGACTTTTATCCAAATCATTTACGGCTAGACAAGTTCTGTCCATAACATCTGAGTGCTCAGGTTCTCTATGTGTTTCGTCTCTAGTCAAGTGGGTTGCATATCTCATCATCTATTTACAAATAAGGAAAGTTCTGTGAGCGATTATTTGTTTGCCCTTTTACAAAGGAATGCCAATCTAACTCCATTCGATTTCTTTGCTAGTGCTTCAGCTATGTCGTTAAAATTATTTCTAATTATTCCTGACACCACTTTCGCATTCCATAAATTCACTTTAGCTGAATGAAGAGGCCTCCGATGACTCCATTTCGGATTCTTTATACTTATGCAGCCAGTGATGGAATGAAATGAGCCAAAGCTAGTCTACGTCAACGCTGAGAAGCATGCAATTGACTCTGAAGTCTTTGACTGGGCAGCTTTTTCTTCATGCACCAATTGAATTTTGTAGAGAGACAGTTTTAGATTTTTGTGTAAAATCTGACTTGAAGACGTTGTTGTACAAGTTTTTGGTCATCTCTTTTCGAAACCTTTTTAAGTTTTTATTCTGCATTTTTTTTATTTAATTTTTATGTGTTTCAAGCTTTATTGTTTATTTTAATGCAACTTTATTTATTTAACAATTTAAACTATTTTTGAATTGTTTATTTATTTATTTTTTATACTCAGGCAATGAGAAAATGTATTTCCAAAAATTCTTTAATGAATGTCAAGGTTTTGTCTATGACAACAATTGTTTAAATTCGTTATGTTTAAAATTTATAAAGAATTTTAAGTATTTTTAACATTTAAGCCCATAAACTATTGAAAATAAATTTAAAATAAGGTCAGTGGCGGATATATTTAAGGAGATTGATACTCCCATGTAATCAATGCCTATTACAAGTATTGCAATGTTTGGAAAAGAAAGACAATAGAGAGTACTATGACAGTAGATTGTAGATAGAAAGAGAGAATAGATCATCAGTTTAATTTTGTAATTAAGCGCTTTAAATTAGTGAAATTTTTTTATGGCAATTTGTGTTTAAAGGGCCCTGTAGCCGTTGCGTGTTTACTATGCAAGATGCTGAAATAGTGATGTCTGCTAAAGCTGTCTTTCAGCCCCCAGTATCTAATTTGCTCTTCTTCTTATTTGTTACTCAAAGCAATTGTTTTTTTTCATTATTTTGTTTCTTTTTTTTTCTATTCGATAGTTATGCTCTGGTGATTTTATCGTTTCGTTTTTGAACCTTTTTTTCTAAACACATTGCATGAGTGTTTGTTTGTTTTGATTGTTGTTGTTGCTGTTTTTGTAATTTTAATCTCTATAAATTAAGTGCAGATTTATTTGCTACACTTTGTTAAATACAAATTATTGTTGTTACTGTTGTTGTTGCTATTTTTATCGCAATTTGTTTAATTTCCTTTGAAAAGAGAGAAGATACAAGAAAAACACTTTAAGTGCAGTATACAGCTGGTAACAAGAAATAACCAGATTTATCGATTTTTATCGCTCATGCAGAATGTACGGTGTAGCATAAGCCTGTTAAAATCACTTGTCGTGGGTGCCCAGATAAGTTAATTGCGGCTAAGCAAGTTGGTTATCACTAACCTATATAAGTATGAGGCTAGTCATCACAAAATCCACACTAAAAAAGTAACTATTCCGGGAACCATTCGAATCTCTTGTATCTCATGTGAATTCGTCAAGTTATGGTCTACCTCGAACACTCCTATGCTCGCTCAGAGCCAGCGGCGGTGTTTTGAGCAGATATTGCGTTTCGTCGACGGACGGGTATTAGTCGATCGTTTACTGAACCAGTGGACAACAAAATATGAAAGAAATATGTCTTCAGCGACTTCCTCTCAACAGATTTCTGGCAAAAACTCTGAGAGTAATTAGAATGACGATGAAAGTTTCCCAAAAATCTGTCGTTCGGAGTCGACTATAAACTGTAGTTTCCGCCACTCATGGGCAATTCTTACTGAAGGGTTCTAATGTCAAATTATGTATTCATATATTGTGAATAGTTCTCTTTATAGGACGGTTATGGTGGTACGTTGTCTGAACAGAACACCCACTTTGATTAAACAATATTATTATTTGTACGTTTTGTTGAATGTTACATCCATCGATGGTGAATTAGCAAAAGAGTCTGCATAAATGACAACTATTTTGACAGATGCAGCTGCAACAAGATGGTCGTTACCAACTGTCAAAATTCGAAGGTTCCTGATAGTTGAACCGATATTATAAACGGCTTGCTTGTTTGCCACCAACTGTTTAAATATTTGATTATCTTCGCACAAATAGTGCAGAATTTCATTATTCATTATTTCCGTTATATTTACGAAAAAAAAAACAGTAAAGCAACAAAACAAAACAAAACTGAAACAACAACTACAATGCTAGTAACTATTAAAACATTACACAAATTGCTTTAGCATGAACGATAAAAAAAAACATTTTTTATTTTGAAAAATGCTCTTCTAACACCCTCTATCTCTCGCTCCCTCTCTTTTGTGATCTGTTAACGTGTGTATGTGCCTATATTTGCATGCAAATAAGTATTCAAATGTAAACAAATTTTATTATTTTCGTAATACAGCCAGGAACACGAATGTATGTATGTATGTATATGTGTGTGTGTGGTGTTTTCTACTATTTTAGGATTTCAATATTTGATATCCGCTTAGTCAACAGTAATAATTAATTTTTTGTCTGTTTTGTTTGCTTTTTTTGCATTTATTTAATTAATATTCAAAATGAAAAATCAAATAGGAAAGTAATGTTTAAATTTTTATTAAATTATTGAATAATTTTTTTATAAAACAATACACAAATGAAAACGAGTAATTAAATAAATACACAAAAAAATGTATTTCATTTAATAAGAATGACTAAATTTAAATCAATGACATAGAACTTGCGTGTGTTTTGAAAAACAAAACCTGTTCAATATAAAAAAAAAATTAAAATCAATTCAGTTTTCAAAAATCAAGTTAAAATTCTAGTTTGTGAAATTATTTAATTGTTTTATTATTTATTTCGTTTTTTATTTTTTTTTTTGCGTTTTTGCATAACAAAAAAAAAAAACAACCGCCTTTTGATATTGACAATAAAGTTTAAATAATAATAAAAAAAATGGCTTTACAAACAATATTTTAATGTACAATATTTACTTTCTAAATAAAAAACAAACATTAATTCGGATATAAAAATTAGAATTTTTAATGGAAAATCAAGTACGTGCCTTGCGGACATTTATTGAATGTTTTAATATTTTTATTTAATATTTTATTGGCTTACACAATAAATATTTGCTTTTTTTTAATATTTTTTTAATAAAAATTTTTTTTCATTTATTTTGTTTATTAAAATTTTTTATTGAAGTATAAAAATATTTTAAAAAACACGACGTAGAGCGTATGGCGTCATTAATTTCGTCTTTTTGAAGGCATGTGGTTTCCACAAAGCTTTCCACCTTAAATAATTTGTTGTTGGTACTTTTGCACGGTCCAAGTTTTTGAACTATCATTGCCATACTATTGGAATTCCTCCAGATAACATGGCTGATTCATCTAAATTTCTGTGTTTGATGCAACAGATTCGTTTTGCTGATGGTATGGACCTGTACTCTTTACGTGAGTGTATTCTTCATTAGTCTTGTTGCACTTTCCTACAAGGAAGTAGACTTACGCATGCCTTAAATATTCTATTCTTCTCTAAACGTAGAGATTATAATGGTGGGGAGTCTATTTCTTTCCACCGTTCGTTGTATTTTCACTGCTTAGATCGCAGAATTCTCAAATTCTTTGTGATAACATTATTTACTGTTATGTTTTTAGTTTTCTTGATATTTATCAAGCTTTCCAGAACTGCCAGTTCACTGGTATATTGGAGATCTTGTGCGATAGGGTATAAAAACATCATCCGCATAATCCAAAAGCTTGTCTTGTTAAGCAATTTCCTTCTATTATATCATCCTATTATATCATCCAGAATGATGATTAGCAAACAATTATTTTACTTTAGAGTTGAAATGGTTGACCGATGCTCCCGTTGTGGAGGGGTGAAATTTTGCATTCCCTTCTTGAAGGGTAAGATCTTACGTTGATCAGAGGTTAGGGTCATTGTAATACCACAAGCCAATATCTTACGCTATTGGAAACCAATACGAATCTAAAAAAATTTCAATATTTATTTTGGAGAGTTCAGTCAGTACCCTGTTGTACAATGACCAGGTGATACCCATCTTTGTATTTGCTCTGGCCAGTTTGCGAATAACACAATTTTCAACGATACATATACGTTGTGTATTATGGAACCCGAATGAGTTACGTTTTAATGATCCGAATTTTTTTAAAAATCCACGGCATTCAGTGATCAGAGCTGACGTCGAGCTGATATTTGTATGGGAGTTGATTTCAATCTGGTTGTTCAGAAGATTTTCAAGGACATTTCCTTGCTTAACAAGCTTTGCGCATCTTTCGGTATGGCCATGGCCTCCAGTAGGAATACACTGTAGTGGTCAGACAGCCAGTACAGAAGTCTTATGTTAGAATTTCCAGAACATCACAGCAGAACTTTATACTGTCGCGTATTTTTTATATGTTGGGGTTGTTTAATTGCATTTTTTCACTTTTTACAGAAAGCGTACCAATGGGACCACTTGAGAAAGAGTAAGCAAAACTCTTCACAATTACATGTACTACAGCACCACGTTGTTTCTAAGCAACGAGAAATGGCAACCCTATTATCCTAGAAGCTGCTAAAGTGTAACAATCACCACCACAGATAGGGGAACGGTTTGTGACTGGTTCTATATTTATAAAGGCCTTTTATTTTATAAGATCGACTATGGCTATTTAAGGGAGACTGCTTGGTCTTTATTAAAATAGCAGTAAAAGTGTAATGACTAACATTCCCAGCCAAATCATATTTTGCAGAGTAAAGCTCTATTTTTATAGCTATTAAATCTATTGAAGTCCAGTAAAGAAATTCAAGGAAATACGTTTAAAGCCACATTTTATCAATAATCAGTTGTCAAATGCAACTTTCGACAAAGTGATCACGAATAAACATTTCGACTGTTTAGTTTTAGTATCGAGACAATGGCCTAAATAGCTTCACCGGAGCATAATGAAACTGCAAAATTTTTGGTGAATGGAATGATATGGCACAACATGTAGAATTTATAAGAGATCACTAAGTAATCGAACGTTTAACTGAGCGTCATTACGGTAAATGACATTTGCAGGAGCTTAAATTAATAAAGGGTGTTTTTTAAAGAGGTATAGAACTTTAAGTTGGCATTACTTTTCAAGATGGCGACCGATTTAACAGCTGTCAAGTGATTCCTTCTCAGTTTGGTTTGGCAATTCATCATGAATAGACTCACGCCTGAACAACGCTTGCAAATAGTGCAATTTTATTTCGAAAATAATGGTTCTGTGCGGAAAACGTATCGCGCACTACGTCCATTTTATCGTCGACAAAATCGTCCATCAGAGCAGTTAATTCGATTAACCATGGAACGTTTTCGCACCACGTTTACTCTTATTGATAACTCGCATCCCCAGAGACGCTGTACGCTGCGCACAGAAGAAGCTATTGCTGCTGTAGAGCGTAGCATTGAGGAAGACCCGAATGAGTCCATCCGCCATCGAGCACAGGAATTGGATCTGTGTCCATCCACTTTATGGAAGATTTTGCGGAAGGATCTTGGTTTGCGTGCTTACAAAATCCAACTCGTGCAAGATTTGAAGCCAAACGATCATCAAGTAAGGCGTAGATTAGTCGAATGGGCCCAAAACGAGATTACCGTTGTTCCCGATTTTCATAAGCGAATTTTGTTTAGCGATGAAGCGCACTTCTGGTTGAATGGCTACGTCAACAAACAAAACTGCCGCATTTGGAGTGAAGGTAATCCTCAAGTGTATGTGGAAACACCGTTACATCCAGAAAAACTGACTGTTTGGTGCGCTTTATGGGCTGGTGGAATCATTGGTCCGTACTTTTTCAAAAACGATGGTGGCCAGAACGTTACAGTCAATGGTGATCGGTATAGAGCCATGATTACTAACTTTTTCATTCCTGAATTGAATAACCATGATGTCCAGGAGATGTGGTTTCAACAAGACGGCGCAACATGTCACACAGCTCGTGCCACAATAGATTTATTGAAAGACACGTTTGGTGACCGCCTAATTTCACGTTTTGGACCTGTGAATTGGCCTCCAAGATCTTGTGATTTAACACCGCTAGACTACTTTCTGTGGGGCTATGTAAAGTCATTGGTCTATGCGGTAAAGCCACAAACGCTTGACCATTTGGAAGACAACATTCGCCGTATTATTGCCGATATACGGCTACAAATGTTGGAAAAAGTCATCGAAAATTGGACGTCCAGATTGGACTACATCCGCGCCAGCCGTGGCGGTCATATGCCATAAATCATATTTAAAATGTAATGCCACAAGATTATCTTTCGGATAAATAAAATTCATGTCAATCGAATAATCCATCGTTGTTTTATTGCAACTTAAAGTTCTATAACACTATAAAAAACACCCTTTACTACCAGTGATATTATATTTTCAAACCATTTACCGACAATTTGTAACCGAACTTTTTCAAACACCTAATATACGTTTTTTAATTCTTATTAAGGAAATATGCAAATATTCCCAGCATCATTTCTAGCACAATATAGGTATATTGATTTACGTGTTATTTAAATTACAATACTTTTTAAAAAACAATTAAATTGCAATAGAAAAAAATAATTTCCTTAAAAAAAATAAATAAATTTCAAAGTGAGTAAAAACACTTCACACGGGTATACGTAAATACATATGTAGATGAGACAGTAAAAAATGTTAGTTTATAAAACTAATTTTTTATGTTTGTAATAAAACCTAAATAAAACGAAAGAAAAGTTGTTAAAAAAATATATCATTATAGTGCGTGTATACTTTAACAAAAAAAAAAAATAAATAAATAAACTACTCATCACATTAATTAAAAAACGTTATTTTTATTTTTTGTGTGTGACATTTTAATGGCCAACGGTCAACGGCGGCTGCAAGTGATTTTTGATTTTCAAAAGTGGGCTGATATATCAGGTTTTGATTGCCTCACAAAAACATGAAGATGAAGATGAAGAAAAAAAAAACGAAATCAAAACAAAATGCCGTTGTGATGACGTTGTGCTGGTGTTAACCAATATAATAGCCATTAACCATATAATTTTATTTTTTTTTTTATATTTTACGTAAGTTTTTCTCTTGCCATCTCACTTCACTATCTCGCCATAATTACAAGATTTCTTTCTTTGTGTCGAATACTTTTTTTGTTTTGTTTTTTTGTGGGTTTCTTTAGTTTTGGGAAAGTGTCGGCATCTTCTCTGCTGCATTGGGTCAATAGCATAATTTTGTTTTGTTGTTGTTATTGTTACTTTTGTATTTCAACAAAGAAAACATATGTACGTACAACATGCCTTTAAATTCCAATTTAAATTTATTTTTATATTCTCATTAATTTTTTTATACTTACGATTGTGGCTTTATTTTTTACTGCCTTTTGAACGGTACTGGGGGATTTAAAGTGAGGCCTAAAGGTTCGCAATCACTTTAACATAACACGGAGAAAGTGTGTTTTTATTTGAACTATGTATACTTGCATGGTATTAATGCATAGAGTAGGTTGTGGAACTATCAACATCACCCAGCAAGCAATGTGGCGCTTAATATAACCATCATCTCTGCTTAGAAATCAGTGCAGTGGTCAGAAAGACAGATAGGGGCTGTCAAACAGATATGTATAGGCTGTCAAACAGATATAGCCTGTCAAACAGATATAGACTGCCAGACAGTTTAAATCAGTTAAACAGATATAGGCTGTCAAACAGATATAAACTGTCATACAGATACAGGCTGTCAAACCGATATAGGCTGTCAAATTATAGGATGGCAAACAGATATAGGCCGTCAGACAGATATAGCCTACCAAACAAATGTAGGCTGTCAAACAGATATAGGCAGTGAAACTATAGGATGTCAAACAGATATAGGTCGTCAGACAGATATAGCCTACGAAACAGATGTAGGCTGTCAAACAGATATAGGCTGTGAAACTATAGGATGTCAAACAGATATAGGTCGTCAGACAGATATAGCCTACGAAACAGATGTAGGCTGTCAAACAAATATAGCTGTCAAACATATATAGGGCCAAACTGTAGGATGTCAAACTATAGACTGCAAACAGATATAGGCTGTGAAACTACAGAATATCAAACAGATATAGGCTGTCAGAAAGATATAGGCTGTCAGACAGATGTAGGCTGTCACACAAATATTGGCTGTCAAACAGATATAGGCTGTCAGAGAGATAGGGGATGTCAGACGGATATAAGCTGTCAAACAGATATATGTAGGTTGCCAGACAGATGGTTAGAGGACGTGTACTTGTCAATTAAGACAAGTACACTACCCGGAGGTCGAATTGACCCATTGTACTGCCAGACAGATATAGGTCAAACAGATTTAGACTTTCATTGTAATATTTATATTGATTGCAATATTTGTAAGACATTGTTTTTAAGTTTTAAGAACTTACATCTTTTCTTACATGACTTATACGATGTACACGTCTTTATATTGCAACAAGAGCCGTTCAACAAGTGTCTAGTGTAGATAACACGTATGGTAATTATGCTGTTGTAGGTACAAGTAATACCCGTACGTCTGACCATACAACAGGTTATTGACCGCTGATGGCTCTTTTCACATTTTTCAACTTTTTTTATTTAAATTTTCTTCACCAGCTTATATGTAAGTGTTTGCGGTTTCGAAAACAATTTCTTTCGTCGAATAATTATTTACGAAATATTTTTTAATTTCTGTGCATATTCAGTGGAATAAATTCCAAAAAACTGAATTAATATTTCTTTCGTTTTTATTATTTGAGTTTTTTTTAGTCTTTTAGATTTCATAGAATCAAGGTTTTATTAGAGTAAAATAACCTTAAACAGTAAAATAAGCATGGTTTTGCATAAAATTTATGAAATTAATCCTTGATTTTCAATTAGTGGTAGTGGTAGTAGTGCTACGAGTATGTGAAATATTTGGATGGATAGTGTTTAATAGTGCATGTAATTTGAATAACATTTTAACACTATATGAACCCGAGACTACGGTATAACAGTTTAATCAAATATTAGATGGAGGGGCACAACTTTTTATTAAAATTAAATATATTCCTGACATTCCTTCCCATTTATGTACACACACAAGAGTTAGCTATGGCCTGTTATAGGCGTTAGACATTGCTATTGGGCTACTCTCCAAATCTAAGTAGTAGTTTTTGTGAAGGCATTTTGTGAATAAAATTTTAAAAATTTATTTAAAACTTGGACCTGAAAACTGTCAAACGGTTTTAAGAAATTCAAAAATTTAACCGCAAACGTACAGCTCTAACTCAATTGAAGGAGACTGTATATGAGCCCTAAACCTAGTAGTTTATACTGCTTCATGAACTTCAAGCTAGATCTTTAATACTAGACTTTTGTTTAGGCTGTCTGGACCCGGTCTGCATCGTAGTTTGGCCATGTCCAATATGGTCTTGTTAGAGCCTTTAATTAGGTCTTATGTAGCAAGTTTCTTGGTGCACTGATTATAGTAGTGGTTGCCTATAAATCCAAGCAATCCAGATTCGTCTGCGAGTGAAGGCGAAAAAGCATACTAGTCCCGATAAAGAATACAA
Organism: Sarcophaga subvicina; assembly: GCA_936449025.2. Classification (NCBI taxonomy): domain Eukaryota; kingdom Metazoa; phylum Arthropoda; class Insecta; order Diptera; family Sarcophagidae; genus Sarcophaga; species Sarcophaga subvicina. The sequence goes on from OW388084.2 coordinate 33,037,343, forward strand.
CAACCTTAGCTAACATCACAGAAATATCAGAGAGAACCATATCTTGAACACGAGTAGGACCTGATGAGTAAAGTTCGTCACGATTGCACCAGTATATCTTTCACAATATAATAAATCAATACAATGGCAGATGGCAACTCTGTTATCCTAGAACCTATTATATTAAGTCAATTACCTACTTTCCTAGAAAAACTTGACTAATGAAATTGAAAAGGCTAAGCACCAATGCATCGAGCGTTGTTTTAAGGAACGATTTGCCATTAAAAATTGCCGCATTTTGTTTTGATAGAAATTAAGGACAGAAAAAATGCTTTCTGACGACGTTAAGTTCATTTGAAGAATGAAAAAGAATAAAATGCAGCAATTGCTATCAATTCTTGGAACCAAGTATGAACCTAACCTAGAATAAACTTTGTTTTATTTACCTCATACTAGAGTTCGCATTACAACATTTTTATTCTAAAAATTCAGAATTTATTGGAAACATTTCTTCTACCTGTGAATTCTCTTGTGTTTGCAAATTGGTGGCTGAGGATGGATCTTTTATAAAGGATTGAGGGAAATGCTTTCATCTTCTTAGGGATTTAAGCTGAAATTGCTGGGTTTTGTAAACAAACACAGAAATGAAACAATTTTGTTTTAAATAGAATCGTGATATGATTTTATTTAAGCAGGTAAAAGCCTGTTAAATTTTCTGAAATTTTTTTTAATTGTACATGCCAGCCATTGTATATAAAACAATAAATCAAAGTGTTTATTTAAAAATAAAAATCATTGTGAAAATTACACAATTTGTTTTTTTTATTTAATTTTACACTCCTCAATTGATGATAAATCAACAAATCCTTGACAAACCTTGACATTATTTTGGAAAAAAAAAACGATATTTTAAATCTCACATTTATTCTCAACGTAAAGACTTGTAAAGAAAACCGATTAATACATATATATATATATAGCATATATTTATGGAATATATATGCAAACAATAATTAAGTTTATGATTCAACAAGTCATAAAAAAGTAATTGAAATAAAAAATTCTTTCGAATTGAAAAAAAAAAAATCATGATTCTTTTTTTTTTGACGCTTAAACAAAACGTACTTGTACTGACTTGTATTTATTAATAATAATACTGTACAGTTTCTTACTGTTTTTTTTTGTAAAATAAAAGTATAAAATTAAATAATAAAATTAAAAAATACAAATTAAATTATACATGGTTGAGATAAAACCATTAAGATAATAAATAAATAAGCCATGGAATACTGAGTATTTAAAAATCGTTATGGAATGCAATTTGTCATGAATACAGATACAGCGTCATCCGTTGTGATGTACTTTTCATATAGAATTTTAAGAGTTAAATAGAACAATTAAATTTTATTAAATTCTTTCAAATTTAAATACCGTTAAAGGCTAACTTAGTGTTAAAAATATTGTATTTTATTTGAAAAGTAGCGCTTTTTATATACATACACAGTATATAGAACGCCTGTTTGCATTGTGCAATTGTTTAAAGGTTGCCTTTAAAAAAAACTTGTATATTTAAATATTATATAATTTACTACAGGCGTTAGCCAACTTATTCAATATTTATAGCTACCAAGTAATTAAAAAATTTCACAACAATTATAATTTTTTCTTTTAATATCAAAATGGTTTATAATTTATTTCTATTTTCTATGTTTACCTATTGTTGCATACACCCTGTAGCTAATTATTTCATTTGCTTTACTATATTTATCGATTACTAAATATTTTGTTGTTTTTTTTTTGTTTATAAAAATTTGTCACGTACCTTTTTTAAGACATTTTATTGTAGTGCCAACAGCTTAAACAAAGGCTTGTTAAATAAATAAAGAAAAAAATACAAAAAAAATAAAATAAATCACAATTGTAACAAAATATTTAAAATTTACCGTTGCATTATCAATTGCCACTGTTTTACGGACCATTAGACAAAAAACAAGCATAGAAATAAGCTTGACGTCTAGTGCAGTACATTTTAAATAATTTTCAGCCTAGAAAATGTTTTTAAATTACTTTTATATACACTCAGTCACAAAAGTATACATACGGATAACAAATTTCAGAAATTTTTTAACTAATCCGTTTTCGTTGAAAATCTTTGTAATTGTCTGACAACTTTCCTCGATTTTAAGACGGTCTTGGTTAAAAAATTTCTGAAATTTGTTAACTTTTGTAGGCCTGATGTACACTGTACACCAAAGTTAACAAATTTCAGAAATTTTTTAACCAATCCGTTTTCGTTGAAAATATTTATAATTGTCTGACATCTCTTTCTTCGATTTTAAGACGGTCTTTTGCATTGGTTCAGAAATTTGTGAAATTTGTAAATCGGATGCATACCTTTGTGGGCCTGTGCAGGGCCACAATTCAGTTCAATTTCAGAAATTTTTTAACCAATGCAAAAGACCGTCTTAACATCAAGAAAACTACAAAGATTTTCAACGAAAACGGATTAGTTAAAAAATTTCTGAAATTTTTTAACCGTATGTATACTTTAGTAATTGTGTGTAGGGTCTTTTAACAGGGTCTTTCGAACTTTGGCAATTGATAACGATCATCCGGTTGAAGTCACATCTGTCAAATTAATTGTCATTTATTCAGTCTGTTTTGCCAAATCACCATGAATGAGCATAAACAATAGCTTCAGTTTTCAGACTATCCTCAGCGAGGAAAGTGGTATACCAATCACAAGGTGAAGCCTAGATTACCTATATGTCTGCTTATATGTATATTGTGTTACCCAATAAAAGACAAAGAACAATTTCTAGCCTAGTCTAGTCTGGCATGATAACTTTTCCTTGGTAGAACTAAAAATATAGGCATTTCTCACAAGTAGGTTAGGTTAGGCTAGGTTAGAGGACGTGTACTTGCCAATTAAGACAAGTACAGTACCCGGAGGTCGAATTGACCCATTGTACAACGTCCTAGTTTCTCAGACCACTTATGTTGTGTGTGTTAATTTTATTCATGAGTGGTGGGACCTACAGTTTAAAGTCGACTCCGAACGACAGATTTTTGAGAAACTTTTTCATGGCAATTTTATTTACTCTCAGAGTTTTTGCCAGAAGTCTGCTGAGAGGAAGTCGGCGAAGAAATACTTTTTTGTATTTTATTTTGATGTCTGGGCTGGGGCTCGAACCCTGGCTTTACGTCTAATAAGCCAACACACTACCTACTAGACTACGGCGACTTCAAGTCAGTGATTTATGGTTATAATAAGACGTTGCCGTGATTGACACACTAAACAACCGATTGTGACTTTACCGCATGACAAGCCCTAGGAGGAGTAATTTAACGTTTTGGCTACTAAAACTAACTGATGCCGTAGAGTTACACAAGGATAAGCTTTTAATGTGCTATGTTAGATTAGGTTAGAGGACGTGTACTTGTCAATTAAGACAAGTACAGTACCCGGAGGTCGAATTGACCCATTGTACATAACGTCCTTAAAAAGGAAGGATAATAGAAGGGATAGAAAACAAAAAGTAGAGGAAGTAGGAAAGGAAAACGGAGGAGTTACACAGACCAAAAACAAAAAGGAAGAGCGCGACTCCACTAATGAAGCCCTAGCACTTTAATGTGCTAAATATGTGGTCAAAAACTTCCTCAAAAAGATCGACTGCTGCATACAATTCAGATTTATTTCATTTACACTGTATTTCGTAAATTGAAATAAAAGCATTATGTGCGATTTTTTTAAGTTGACTTTTGAAACCAAAAAATAGACAACCCTTTATACTATTTGGAAACGGTGTATGTCATACTATTATTATCATATTATTCATAACAAACTACGCAAATAACATGCTTGATGGGTTATACCTGGGTACAGCTGTACAGCATACAAATTTTATTTGAAAGTCATAATAATGATGACGACGACAACAACGACAACGACGACGACGTCGTCTGTGACAGAATGAAGAGTGAAAACCCTGCTGGCATATTTAAAATCATTTTTTGTTGTGCGTTCTTTTTTGTTTTTTCCTTCTTCCATTGTTACGATTGTCTACGCCATGAATTCAAGCCAACAAATCAACAAGAATGGGCTTGTGAAGCTACTGAACCATAAATAGTGCATTTGTTAAGCTACTGTTGTTTGTGTTGTTGTTGTTGTTTTAAAGGTGTTTTACAATTTATTGCATTATCTTAGACGAACGAGCACAATATGTTGTGTTGCATGAATATATGAGTGTTCATTAAAGAATTCATTTCAACAATTGACGACAGACACAAACACACAGCCACAGACAGCAGTGATAAACGCGTCTGGAGAATTCTGTTGAAGACGATACGTGCTTGACTGGCAAAAGATTTATTTTTAAACATGATGATGATGATGAATTTCAAACTATTAAGGAAAAATAATTAACATGCGGATGTTACACGTTTTATGGGTAAGGCCTTAAGTCTTTTAAACGTTCTCTGATAGGCCTTATATAAAATTAGAGAGTCAGTTTACTGCATGTGACCATATCAGGGAATCCCGGATGTCTCTAAATGAGCAGGCCAAAATGGTTATGGCATTTGTGCAATTTGGACACTTTGTTTTAATGCTAGCCTGTATTTTAAGAATACGCGTGATACGCGTTTCTAAAAGGCCATGACTTTTGTGTTTGATAACCACTTTTGTGTTTAATAGTGAAGGTTCACAAGACAGAGGTTTCTAGATAGAAACCAGAAATTTGCTGAGAATTCGCTGAAGAAATATTTATCATATTTCAGTTTGTTAGAAATGTTTGATCCGGAGTTTGATATTTGATTATCTGAACCAGATTGCATTGACATATGACGATCATCAAATAGCATCCAGGGATACCTGATAACTCCATGTATGCAACGGTATTCATTACCTAGCCTACCTAACCATTTCCATGAATGAATGGAAATAAGGAAGCGAATATTCACGATAATAGTGTTCGAATTACCAAAAGTTTAGATAACCCAATGCTTTCATTGCAGCTAAGTAAGTGGGTGAAAACTTCGCTCCGAATGTTGTGGAACAACGTCACATTAGGAGGAATTACAAAGATACTCTGAGAGGATCAGAGGAAACCCATGAGTATAATAAGACTGAGTAAGAACTATTTGAATGCTCTAATGAGCGTATTCAAGGGACATTACATTTACACTTAAACCGTATTGCCATGGTGAAAAATGATGAGTGCAGGACATGTGGTTAAGGCATCCCAATTTTTTGGGAAAGATACTATACCAGACGTAACTCGTCTCAGTCGAAATTACGAAAGTTAGTACAAGATGGCATGCGAACAACAAGCTAACTTGATGCCTTAGGTGGAAGTCGATAAGCATGTTGTTTTCCTTCAGACGACCTGCCTTGATTCTAAATGTTAGTCTTCCTTCCTAAGTAACCATACCGTCATATGACAATCTCATGTTCTGATATAAAACTTCGTAAAATTTTGGATGAAAAAGGGGTCCAGGGTTAGGTTAGGTTAGGCTAGAGGACGTGTACTTGTCAATTAAGACAAGTACAGTACCCGGAGGTCGAATTGACCCATTGTACAACGTCCTAGTTTCTCACACCACTTAGGTTTGTGTGTGAATTTTTATACATGAGTGGTGGGACTTACAGTTTAAAATCGACTCCGAACGACAGATTTTTATTTATTGAGAAACTTTTCATGGCAATTTTTATTTACTCTCAGAGTTTTTGCCAGAAATCTACTGAGAGGAAATCGCCGAAAAAAAACCTGGCCTGGGGCTCGAACCCAGGCTTTTGTGTCTAATAAGCCAACACACTACCTACTAGACTACGGCGACTTCAAAAAGGTCCAAAAGTGGTTAAATTTTTAAACTAATGATCAATCTGAATTTGTCAATTCTGTCCTGTTGAGCAACAAATTGCTGTCGCTTCTCCTTACATAACCTAACATCAACTAACATGTTGGAGTAAACATATGTATTCTTTTCAATAAGTCAGAGACAATATTTAAAAATTGCCTGAAGGAAATGGTGTACTTTTATTATTTCTTTTTTTAATAAAATACAATTTTTTAAATTCCAAAAAGAAACCTCTTTTAGAATACTTAAGAAAATAGCACGGGAATAATTGAGAGAAAATGTGTTAAAAGCATTTGCAAATCAAACGATGACACACTTAAAGACAACGTAATTTCTTTTTTTGACGGATTTTTTACTTTTTATTTGGGGTATTTTCTAAGTCACAAATGGAATTTTAAATCAGCTTATTTTGAAGCAATGACGTTAAAGAAAAGAGGAAAAGAAAAAAATTAGCATTAATTAGTAATTTTATTTGTTTATAATCATTTGAAAGATTTTAATCTAAACAAATAAATTTCGCTTCTAAAGCAAAGTGAATTTTTTTTGCATAAAAAATCTTTTTTTTTTGCCTTTTTTTAACGGAAAATCCTAAAAAGTTAAGTTAAGTTATTTCCAGACGTTATGCGATTCGTTAAGTACAAGAGTGGCATACAAAATAAACACGTAATTGGTCACTGTATTTCTAATGCTTTGTAATACATACATTTTAACGCCTGTATTTTATAAAATATCGCTTAAGTTTTATGATTCCTTTCACTTATTTTTTTTTTTCTTTCTATATTTTTTTGCAGATGTCCTACTTGTATTCGACTTTTGCTCAGCTTGTAAGTGTCCACTGTAAAGCTACAACAGCGACATCTAACGTACCAGTTAATCAATGTAAACATGATCTATTGAGTTACGGTTATGATAAGCTACAAACGTTTACCGATGGCCAATTGGATGCTTTTGATCCCTATCAAAGGGATGCTAATCAATTAAGTATGTTGTCCATGAAAATTTTCTCAAAAATCTGTTGCATGGAGTCGACTTTAAACAATTGGTCCCTCCACTTATAAAGGGTGTTTTTTAAAGAGGTATAGAACTTTAAGTTGGCATTACTTTTCAAGATGGCGACCGATTTAACAGCTGTCAAGTGATTTATTTTCAGTTTGGTTTGGCAATTCATCATGAATAGACTCACGCCTGAACAACGCTTGCAAATAGTGCAATTTTATTTCGAAAATAATGGTTCTGTGCGGAAAACATATCGCGCACTACGTCCATTTTATCGTCGACAAAATCGTCCATCAGAGCAGTTAATTCGATTAACCTTGGAACGTTTTCGCACCACGTTTACTCTTATTGATAACTCGCATCCCCAGAGAAGCTGTACGGTGAGTACAGAAGAAGCTATTGCTGCTGTAGAGCGTAGCATTGAGGAAGACCCGAATGAGTCCATCCGCCATCGAGCACAGGAATTGAATCTGTGTCCATCCACTTTATGGAAGATTTTGCGGAAGGATCTTGGTTTGCGTGCTTACAAAATCCAACTCGTGCAAGATTTGAAGCCAAACGATCATCAAGTAAGGCGTAGATTAGTCGAATGGGCCCAAAACGAGATTACCGTTGTTCCCGATTTTCATAAGCGATGAAGCGCACTTCTGGTTGAATGGCTACGTCAACAAACAAAACTGCCGCATTTGGAGTGAAGGTAATCCTCAAGTGTATGTGGAAACACCGTTACATCCAGAAAAACTGACTGTTTGGTGCGCCTTATGGGCTGGTGGAATCATTGGTCCGTACTTTTTCAAAAACGATGGTGGCCAGAACGTAACAGTCAATGGTGATCGGTATAGAGCCATGATTACTAACTTTTTCATTCCTGAATTGAATAACCACGATGTCCAGGAGATGTGGTTTCAACAAGACGGCGCAACATGTCACACAGCTCGTGCCACAATAGATTTATTGAAAGACACGTTTGGTGACCGCCTAATTTCACGTTTTGGACCTGTGAATTGGCCTCCAAGATCTTGTGATTTAACACCGCTAGACTACTTTCTGTGGGGCTATGTAAAGTCATTGGTCTATGCGGTAAAGCCACAAACGCTTGACAACATTCGCCGTATTATTGCCGATATACGGCCACAAATGTTGGAAAAAGTCACCGAAAATTGGACGTCCAGATTGGACTACATCCGCGCCAACCGTGGCGGTCATGTGCCAGAAATCATATTTAAAATGTAATGCCACAAGATTATCTTTCGGATAAATAAAATTCATGTCAATCGAATAATCCATCGTTGTTTTATTGCAACTTAAAGTTCTATACCTCTATAAAAAACACCCTTTATTTAAACAAAAACCTTTATAAGTTCATACACAACAAAATTGTTTACTAACTCATCCACCTTTCTTCTTTTCAGTATGGGCTTCCATTATGAAAGATCATCCCAGCTCAAGATTACAGACCACACGTAGACCTCTAGCTCTACCCACACCACCTGCCACATCCATTGTCATTCTGACACATCAACAAGGCAATCGGCCTACACAAAATAGATTCGCCGCCGAATCGACCACCACTACTATGGCAGCAAGTGAATATCCCAAAAATCCCATGTTCGATAGCAGTGAACATAAACATCAATACGCCATGGATATGGACATTGCCTATGGCTATCCCAGTATGGCTCATAATCCACAAATCGATGTTTTTGATAGCCAAAGTGTCCATAAAACCTATTTGACTGGTCCCTCAGTGGTGCGTGTAAATCCGGACGGTTCGCCCGTTGAAGAGGACAGAAATAAAGCCCCAGTTAAAGATGATGATTTGGAGACATATGCCACGGCCACCTTTAGCACTAGCGATGATATTAAGATGAATACTCAGCCTGGCCAGCAGAAACATCGTAAAATTGCCACCATTAATGCCTTAAAACAGCAGTACTTGGCTAATTTGGCTCGGCAACAGCAAGAGTTATTGCCACCTTTTAAAGAGCAGCCAGAACGTCAGCGACGCCATCAACCCATGACTTACTATTATGGTCCCATGCGTGTATAATTCGAATGGATTTGTGCTTATCCATGGGAGAATATTTGAAAAAGAAATTTTTTATTGTTTAATAACAGAATTTCAACAGAATTTTTTTTAAGTTTTTTTCTTTTAATTCGAAAAGATTTTAAAATTTAAGACAAAAAAAAGAAAGAAAAAAAACTTTTTTTAATTTTAGCTTTATTTTTAATTTTTAATTTATAATACGATATTAATTTAATTGAAAATGTATAATTTACATTCCTTTGTAATATGTATGTATGTGTTAATTTGTTTGTTTGTTTATTTTTAATGTCTGTATGTATGTATATGAGATTGATGAGTGCATGAAAAATGGCTGTGCCTGTGTAAGTTTATGAATGTTTGAAATTAGCAATTATTTTTTAAAAAACCAATAATTTTTTATTATTATTTTTTTTAAACATATTTCTCGTTTATTATTACAAAAAAAAATCTCATGGATTTTTTATTTTTTTATATTATTTAATTTCTTTTTAAAAACATTTTTGACATTTTAATTTCGAAAAACGAAATCACATTCTTTTTTATAATTTTATTTATTGCGTGCTTTAGTTTAAGTATCATTTTTTATTATTAAATTAAATTTAAGCTTTTAAATTATAAACACAACTTTGTAAAAAGGAATAATTTTTACTCATAAAATAAAAAAAATTTAAAAAAAAAATATACAATCAATATTTTGTTTTCTTACATAACTGGTCATTCAGTCAGGATTACGAACTAGCTTCTCAAACCATTTATGTTGTATGTAGTAATTTTATACATGAGTGGCGGGACCTACAGTTCAAAGTCGACAGGTTTTTGAGAAACTTTTCATGTCAATTTTATTTACTCTCAGAGATTTTGCCATAAATCTGCTGAGAGGAAGTCGCCCAAGAAATATTTTTTCATATTTCAGTTTGTTTGAGATGTTTGATCCGGGACCACTATTATTTTAACTAAACCTTCCTTTAAATCGGGGTATTTTTTTGTAATTTTTTACAAACTAACCGGACTTACATATTTTCGCTTACAGTCCGCAATCGATGTTTGATTGTTTTAACCGGATTGCATTGACATATGACGATCATCAAATCACAATTAGGGCAATAGCATCCAGGGATACGCGATAACTCCATGTATGTAACGGTATTCATTATCTAGACGATCTAACCATCAATGAATGAATGGAAATGAGAATGCGAATATTCACTACTAATTACCAAAAGTTTAGATAACCCAATGCATTTCATTGCAGCTAAGTAAGTGGGTGAAAACTTCGCTTCGAATGTTGTGGAACAACGCAATATTAGGAAGAATTACAAAGATACTCTGAGATGATCAGTGGAAAACCATGAGTATTATAAGACTGAATAAGGGCTATTGGAATGCTCTAATGAACATATTCAACGGACATTACATTTACACTTAAACCGTAATGCCGTGGTGAAAAATGATGAATGCAGGACATGTGGTTAAGGCATCCCAATTTTTTGGGAACGATATTACACCAGACGTAACTCGTCTCAGTGAAAATTAGGACAGTCTATACAAGATGTAGACTTCCTATAGAAAATATGGTTATCATCCTTTAATGGTATGCGCACAACAAGCTATCTTGATGTCTTAGGTGTTAGTCGATAAGCATGTTGCTTTCCTTCAGCCGACCTACCTTGATTCTAAATGTTAGTCTTCCTGCCTAAGTAACCATACCATAAGATAGCAAAAATGTTCTGATGTAAAAGTTCTTAAAATTTTGAGTGAAAAAGGTCCAAAAGAGGTTAAATTTTTAAACGAAAGAAAATGCGGCTTGCATTAGTTAAAGTTTAGATGTTCAATCTGAATTTGCCAATTCCACGTTCTCAGCAATTCGGCCATCTTAATGATCATTATGGCGTATTTTACATTTGAATTTTTATGTCCATCTACATATGGGGAATTTCGTGTCAAGTGACCCAATCGATGTCTTCCGATTTGGATGAAATTTGCACCAAGGTTAGTACTATTGGATAGTAGCCAGACACAAATTTTCAGTCAAGAACTACCGGAGTTAGAGGGGGCCAAAGTTGGACATTTTGGTCATACAGGGTTTTTTTAAAATGTGTGTAACTTTTCACCTATTGGTCGTAGCAAAAATTTTCCAAAGGATATTAGATAGCTATTTCTTCAATCTTTCCAAAAATAATTTTTTTAATTTTTTAAAAAAAAAATTTTATATTTTTAAAATTTTAATATTTTTTTTTTTAATTAATTTTTTTTTAAATTTTTTTTTTCAAAATGGACCCCTTTGTTTTCCTCAAAAGAAAGCTTATACAATTTCCTTTAAGGCCTTTATAATCGCTTAATGGGATGCGAGTGGGATATCTATCAAAAAAATTATTTTTTAATTCAAGAATAAGATTTTTCAATATTATTTCAATATTTTATGATAAAATTGAGTTACTAGAGCTTCAGTTTCGCACGCTAAAGTTTTTCCCTTCTTCTCGTTTGGAAGTGTATGAATCCCATGCTGGATCACTTGACACGAAATTCCCCATATATAAAGTCCACCTCGCGCAGCAATTAAAGCCAGCAACAGATTTTCAATGCCCACTTTTCGAACAAAATTTTCTTTAGCGTTGAAGCTCATTTCGCTCTGGATTTTTGCGTGAACAACCAATTGTTACATGAGACCCGTAGAATCCAGAAGGAAAGGTCATTGCATCGGGGAAAAATTACTATAAGCCTAGTCAATTAAATTTCATGCAATTGAAGATTAAGAACTGGCCGATATGTAGTTTGAGCAAAACGCTACAACAAGTTATATAACACAACAGATTTCAGGTTAATTGTATGAGAAGTTACCAAAAAAGTAATTTCACTTTTTGGATACTACAACTGCCCACCAACTTCACTTGACGCAATCGGACTTTTATGTAGAGCTCCGTCAAGGACAGTGTATAAAATTAAATTAAATTATTTGAATACAACCATTCGTTAACTTATCGCCGAGATACCGCCCGAAATGTGTATTAGCCAACATTCACCGAAAATAATGTAACATCACAGGAATCTCAGGTAGGAGCTCCTCTTTATAAGAGTAGTAATGACCAATGTTCTTAACACCTTAACAGTTATTACTTTTTCATAGAATGTGTTGTTACTAGGCAACAACGACAGATAGCAATCTTATCGATCTAAGACCTATTTGACTAAAGAAACTTTTTAATGAAACGCCACAGCAAGAAACCAAACGGAAACCAAATTAGTAGGAGGAAATGATTTGTGATTACAATGACGTGTAATCAAACTGATAGCGACCACAGTTCTTGTAAAGTTTAGTCTCTAGAAGAATGCAGATCGTATTGTTGTAGTTGATCTTATTATATTTTCCGCTATTAAAATCTGTCATTGACAATACTTTGTTTTGTTTTGGATTTTAATTGCTTTGAATGTTCTTATATATATGAATATTCTGTTTTTATACGATGCCCTAAGTATATTGGGATTTTAAATTAAAAAATATTTAAAGGCGGAATTACAAAACAGGCAGTCTTATTTTCGAATCACGAACCACTGATTCAGGATAATTTATTCGCCACCCAAAGTGGCAGGAAGAAACAATTTTATGCTAGGCCCTAGCTAGGAGTATGTGAGTGCAGTAGAACTTTCCAACCAAGCATCTGATTTTGCCGTAGAGTCACTGACTCTTTGTAATAATATTTGTCAGTCCGACCTCTGGGTTTGACTGCATAAAAGTTAGCCGATGTTAGCAAGAGTAGTTAGTGATTACTTTTCAATTCCACCAAATACTCATTAAAATTTTTCTAACGTGAAAGCCCTATTACCGTCCGCGATGGTTCGCTGAATTTTCGATCTCCACAGTTTTCAATTTTCCAGTCAACATTCGTTTCAGAAATGGGTCGATTCATGAAATTCAATCGCGTCTAGTAGGTAGTGTGTTGGCTTATTAGACGAAAAGCCAGGGTTCGAGCTCCAGGCCAGACATCAAAATAAAATACAAAAGGTATTTTTTCGGCGTCTTCCTCTCAGCAGATTTCTGGCAAAAACTCTGAGAGTAAATTAAAATTGCCATGAAAAAGTTTCTCAAAAATCTGTCGTTCGGAGTCGACTTTAAACTGTAGGTCCCGCCACTCATGTATAGAATTAACACACACGACATAAGTGGTGTATGAAACTAGGTCGTAATCCTGACTGAAGGGTTGTAATGACCAAGTATGTATGTATGTATGTATGTATTGCGATGTATTGGATTCACACGCTATTTCTTTTTTATTATCACCGATTTTTTTTGCAATGTATAGCATCTAGGCAATCGAAACAATGGTCAAATGACCTCGCAGGCCTTTTATGACTTTCATTATATCGAATTATTACTTTACAGGTCCGTCTTTAACATTAAAATTAATGAAATCAATATGCAGTGCGATTCGATGTTGCAGTATTTAAGCATTATAGACAGCTTGTTTTGTTTTCATCTTTTATTTTATTTTATTTATTTATTATTGTTATTTTTTTACAATTAAAATTATCTTTATATCATTACGAGGATTGAACAAATCTCAGAGCTCTAATATAACTAAAGACGCAGAATATTTACTGATTAGGCATGTCATTATAAAAAAATTAAATAAAATTTTGTGTAAATATTTTTCCAAAATTTTAAGATAATATATCATAAAATAATTCGATTCACTTTAAATTACATACTTAATCGTATGTATGTATGTACATCTGTATATATATGTACATACGTGTAAATTTATCATTATTGCGTTGTAAAAAATCAAAAAATTAACAGAAATTCCCAATTTGAAATCCTAATTAATTGTGATTTATTACAAAATAAATAAATAAAAAAACAAAAAAAATAATACCTACAAAGTAGCTTAGCAAAAATAATTATTGTAAATAATTTATTTAAGTACTCGTTCACGTGTAATTACTTTTCTTTTTTTGTTAAATTAATTTATGGCATTTGCCAAAAATCCTGTCGCAATTAAACAAGTAAACGTTATAGATCAGAAAATATACTTTGACACAATTTTTTATATAAATTTTCATATTGAAAGTGTTGTAATAAACAAAACACAATCTCTACATAGGAGACCTATTTTTTAATTCTTTTATTTTTTTAATGAAAGTATAGAAAAATACTTTTATCTCTTAAAATAAAAAGTTTTAGTGTAAAACTTCTGTATTTTGTGAGCTAAGGACCCAAAAAAAAACCATTTTGCAGGATTCTATTGAACTTAAATTTAAGCCGTTAACAGCGAGATTGAAACAAAAAAGATCTATGTGGTCTGGCATGATCATGTTAGAACACAACACCATTTCTATTGATCAATTCTGATCAGTTCATATGGATTATTTTTTTCAATCTTGTTAATATCGTTTAGCCGGGTTACAGAACCTATTTTAATGCCCACAGACACACAGAACTACCTACTTCGATATCACCGCCTGCAAAGCTTCACCTCATCTGTTATCTTTTCCAAACATTCGTTTCAGAAATGGTTCGATTTCGATCCTTTTAATTCATGCGGTACACAAAGCTTTGGGCAACCCGTTTTTTCCAAATAATTAATAACTGTTTGGTGTTGGATGCCTAGTTTGCTAGCAACGTGATTTCCTAGACGAGTTGCATGTTAAACATCAAAATTATTAGATCGAAAACAATCAAACCGTTCTGCAACTGTTTTTAGTTAAAATATAATCTCCATAAACTTCGCAAATTTTGGAAACAGGTGTGCAGCTTCACAGACATATGAAAGGTTAAGAAATTCCAATCCAAACCAAAAATCAAGACTGAGACTCTAACGGACAATTTGGGAAAGCAGATGGCCACAGCAGAGTGATACCTATTCCCCAACGAATCGACGAAATCATCGTCGCTGCAGTAAATCGGAAGCAACAGGACTTGGCATAACCCTGAAATCACCACAAATATGATTAAAAAGCGATTATAAAGTCTTCTCCCTTTAAGATGGCAGGGACAGATGGAATTTTTTGCATTTCAACAAAATGAGGTGTTAATCGAATCTTATTGGAATCTAGATTACCCTCCTAATTTAGGCACACACCCCTAAATATTAGCAGGAAGCAAAGTTGCTATTTATAAAAAAAAGTCTGGCAACGATCTCAATGGCTTTTTGCCCAATTATCCTCCTTCTACTTGAAATCATGGAACGGTTAATAAGATTTTGTATACAAATATTTTTGTAAAAATGTTAAGTTTTGAAAATATTTTGTTTTTTCATTAAATTTTAATTGTTTTTTCTTTCAAAAACTACAGTTTCTCGGAAGCTGTTTTTAATTTTAAAAACGTACAATTTTCAACTGACTTATACAAACAGCTTTATCTATAACCAAAACGTAGCTAAAAGATAACACAGTGCTTCAAAGAGGAAAGGTTTTAGTGACGCAATTAATAAATTATTATTTTGTTCAGCTGTCAGATAACAGCAAACAAGAGACTATTATTTAATAGACATGAATGAAAGCATCAAGGAAAATTCAGTTTCTAAATTTAATTTTGTATAATTAATTTTAAAGTAGATAATATGGTTTTCGCCAATGTTGTGTTTTTATTGGTACAACAGTTCTTATAGGTAAAAGGCATTGCGGTACAACAGTGATTGATAAAAGCGTGTATTGTACAAGTAATGACTAATATGGCGCTTTTTCTCTTTAAGGCGATTTAAGCAAAAACGAGCATTTAAAATTTATTTAAGCAATGTTAAAAAGATTTAGAAGGGAAGAAGTTGTTTTATTTTTCAATTTATTAAATCTGAATTTAATAAAAATAAATTCTATAATTATGGTTAAATTCTCATACACAAAGCTACTTTAATAAAAATTTGAATTTTTTCGGTGTTGTTTATACAAGCATGTAAAAGGTCAAATGAAGAACAAGTTCGTTTTTCTATTTTTCCTAAAAACTTAAAATAAAAAACTTTGTAAAAGCCAATATATGAGAACATACATATTATCGTATAGCGCGTTTTCGCATCTTATATTGGCATTATTGCTATTACAGTAGAAAGAAGAGATAATAAAAAATACTGAAATGAATATGAAAACAAAACAAAACACATGTAAGAAACTACAGTGGAACATACACATGCAAAATTTACTTGAAACAGTCAGTTGATAAAATCAATTCACAGCGAACGGTTGTACAATAAGCAAAGAAGCGCGGTTGCCCAGTGACCAAAGAAATTATAGTAACTTATTGGTATTAATTACAATAAGAAGAAAATTTAAAAGATACAATTACGAGAAAATAAAAATTATAAACATTTTCAATAAGAAACTGAAAGAAACAAAACCGTTTTAGTATTGTGTAAAGCAAAGAGAGGTTTTATTTGAAAGCGAAGAAAACCAATATCAAATACACACAGCTATTAATTTTAATTGTACATAGAAAAAAGCCGGTTCGTATATATATGTCGCACAAATATAATTATTATTTATATATAGAAATATAGATATAAATTCTTATGTAAATATAAATTTGTTCGAATATAATACACATAAATGGATATGCCTATGTGTGTATGTGTGTATATATGTACATTAGTATATTTTGTAGTAGCTTACCTTATTAATAAGTTGTATCTCTATTATGTATGTAATATAAGTACATATTTGTTGATATATTTCCATATTATGTATTGTACTTTAAATTTTTTTCACTAATATTTATAAATTTTATTAGATAAACAACTTTTAATTTGTTTATATAAATTTGTATATGAAATTTTAGCGTCGTTTGGCTACCATTTTATATTCCAATCAGCAAAAGTAATGCACTGCACTATATTATTGGAAAATTTTCATTTACGAAGCAAAAAAGAGCGCCTTTTAATAGATTTAAACACCCTTTAAGAAAACATAAAAAACACGTGTTATTTTTTCTAAAATTTCTAGAAATTTATATAAATCCACCGAAAACTTTTAATTTTTAACTTTACCGCTACTATATTGTTGTAAATTTCTTGTTCGGCACGTACACTACCACATGGTTTTTTCCTCTTTAGTTTCTCTTTTTTATATATACTCTCATATGTATATGCATAAACAAAAACAATTTCTCCCTCCCTATTTCTCTGTTTACTCTTTCACTCTATCAGCTGTTCACCGGCTGTAGGAAACATTGATGTCTTATTTTTTTTTTTTTTTCATCACTAAAAAAACAAACTCCCTAACACAAACCAAAGCACATTTATCAATACTGTAATAAAAAAACTGCGCAATTATTTTCCGTACCGTATTAAAATGTTCTAATGTTAACATTCAATTTTAGCTTTTTTTTTAATATTATGTGGGTTGTATTTATCTACAATATTAGCTTTAAATAAATCTTTACGTTATAACTTAAACGGGATTTATAAAATAAATCTTGGTTATAAAGTTTTCATAAACCTGTAAACTAGTGTTAACAACTATAGCGTTTTTTAAAGTTACAGAAAGAAAATACATTCGGTGAACGAATCAATTATTTTTCCAATCGATTGCTAAATATATTTCGCTTTGTATAAGCATGATTAAGGGTGGGTCCAATAAATCTATATCTTAAAATATAGTCTCCTATGCGAACCATAGCCTGCGTCTTTTATTTTTTAATTCATTTATACCTCTTAAAAAGTAGTAGCTCGATTATGGATGGCAACGCAAATAACAAAGTTTTTTGTCCGTTGCCAACTGTAACGTTAATTTATGACAATTTTGGCAACTGACAACTTAACTGTTGTTTGGTTTGAAAGATCGCATTTCTAAATCAGGAAAAAAGGATTTTTACTTTTTTTTGCATGAAAATGTGTTGTGGAATCTGCTATTAATGTCTTAAATTTTGATGGAGTAAACTGACTAATGCTTGTTGACCACAGCAGCCTTTCAGTTAAGAAGTGAGCAATTTATAAGGTAACGGATTTAGAATCCATCATCATGAAAAAAAAAACAAGGAATACCGCGTGGTTTTGTTTTAGTGTCAATGCTCTGGGCGACGAATATTATCAATACAATAAAGAAAATGGTTCAGTTCAACCATTGGATACCAAACTTTGCATCAGCATCGCTTAGCATTGTTGAATTACCGTAGGTTGTTAAACCTATGACTTTGAAATCTATGCCCAAAGGCCCAAGTTACAAAGTCTAAAAGAGCCATATGCACGAACAATGTGCATCCAATTTAATCAAATCGAATTGTTTCATACCAATGAATATATGTATGTATGTATATATCGCTCTTGATCTAAGGATTACGAGCTTCATCTACGCCGGGCATTATTATTATTTATACTTTTTCGTTTCCTTAAGGTTTATAAGGGCCATCTTCAGGTCCTGAAAACAGGTCGATCTCTTGTTGCCTGGAATCTGTGCTGATTGGATCCTATTTTCTTCCCGTGATCGTTTGTGATGTTAACTTCTCTCTAGGTGCATTTTCCTCCGTTGGATTGTACATAATGTATCCAATCCATCTACATCAGTAACGTCCCTGAAAAGAAAATTTAAGAATACGTCTTATATAATGGTTAACAAAGATTCTTAAGTTTGTTTCAAACAACTACAGTCACGAATCAAGTTTTGCAACCCCAATGGAGTACTTAAGTAGTTGCATCTTTAATTATAGTCTTGCTTAACTGTGTAAATGCTCGGATTGATTTTCTCATTTTTAATACATCCCAGAGAGTTCCACCATCTTCTATGATCGTACTCCTCAAGTATTGGAATTCTTTAACAGACTGCTCTTAATTTTGAGACAGCATGAATGAGTTGCTGGATCTTACATTTATTCTCTAAAGAAATAGTTTACCAGGCTTAAGTTTTTAAAATAACTTGTAAAACCTCTTCATTTTTTTAAAGATATTAAATTCATTGACAACACTCGGATTAAATTGAATATTTTTCCATTTTTTGTGGTGTTTGTAACTTACTTTGCGCTGTAACCAAACTAAAAATATGTATGCTCTGGTATACTCCATCATCATTGCCGCTGACAACTTGTTTTTGTTTTTTTAGCTTTTTATCTCCAACCAACTGAGCCTATGTATAAATTTATAAGTATGTATGTATATAGATATATGGGAGCATCATGTAACAAAATCATGAAATTTTTATGCACATCCACAATCTTTATACGGAGGCCCAACAAAAAAAAACCCAACCAGTCAACCCACTAATATTTTCTTCAAATTGTAAAATTTCCATGCAGGGAGAAAAACTAGAAATTAAAATAGAAGAAAAAAACCATTTGTTTTCTTCGGTTTTAATGCATATACAAACATAGTCAACATAAATGAAATATTGTATATGCATATAAATGCATACGTATGTATGTATGTATGTACATACAAATGAATTGTAATGAAAATAACAGAAAACAACAGAAACAAAAAAAAAACATATTTGTATGCATGCAGGAGCTTATGTTACTATAGAAACCAACAATTGCAAGAAAAGTTTATTGACTTTTTGACCTCTAAAACCACTTTAAAGAGAAGAAAATAAACTGTATAGTTTTCATATACACAGCTTATTTAAATTCAAATGATATTTTAGCTTTTCATGCATATTTCATATGATTTTTCAAAATAGAAAATGTGCATATGAATACGTATTAAATTTAATTTTAGAAAATTTTTCATTACAACCTACATTACCCTTGTTCAGTAATTTCTGTTTTAATAGAAACCACATTAATAAGCGCTGAAGTTGCAATGGCTAGGTTTTCCATTTCATATCATTTTAGTTGTGTTAGACTTCTGAATATGTAAAATCCTGATTATAATAGAAAATTTTCTCTCACGTTGCTTCATTCTAATTCATATCATCTACATTCAATGGCATTTGGCGAAAACATTTCGTTAATTGGCAAAGTTTCGAAGTGAAGCAAAGTGTCTTCGGTTATATCAAATCAGCTGCTCATTTATATGATCGCACACTTCACAAAAATCTAGGAAGTACATATTTGCAGAGCTTCTCCCGATTTGAATCCCCAGAGTTATCGTCTTTCATTCAGGACAAGTTAAAGTGCTCCATTCTAAAAAACCTGTAATCAGTCAACCACACGTGGCCGCGAGTTAAAGCGTTGCCATTAAATAAACTTTGTTAGAAAAGCTTTGTTGATATGCTATTTTCCCAATTGGAATAATAAGAAAAATATTGTAATCTCTGTATGTATACGAAACTATTATTACAAACAATAATTGAAAGTCATCAACTTTAATGACAAAACAAAACAAAAATAAAGGTTTTCTTATTGGCTGATTAGTACTGTTGTAAATAGCGCCACTTTTTACATTTATATTGTGTTATCGTTTTTACTTTTTTTTTATTGATAAAACAATTTGTTCATGTACTATAATATAATTTTCTATATATCTATTGTATATGTATTTATTTTTATAAGTGCTATTTAACAAACACCTGTAAAATGATTTGGTGTACGTGGTGTAATACCTTCTCGTTCAAAAATTTAAGAACAACCACTAGCCATAAATTTATTCAGCCGTTAGATTATAATCCAAACCTAATTCTACCCCTCTCCGGTATGATATGACGCTTTACAATGTAACATTGTTAGTCCCAGTAGTTTTGGGCTGTGGTGCACTGAATAGTTAAAGTGAATGAGTGTTTTTTATTCGTCGTTTTCCTAAAGCTCTCTCGCTCTCAATGTTTGTTTATTTAGTTAAGAGGTCGATAAAAAAATAAACACAACTAATCAGTTTTTCTTTTGTTTGTTTTTCTTATTTTGTTATATTTTTATATACTTTTTTATTGTTACTTTATTATTATTATTTTTTATATAATTTTTTTATATGTAAATATATATTTACATAGAAAAATTATACATATGTGTGTATACAATTAATTGAAACCAATCGTATCTATTGTAAACAACAGAACAGTACTTAAAAAGTTGTGAAGGAATTTATAGAATCACAGATCACTTATACAACATGTTATACTAAAATCATTTGGAAAATGAATGGCTTTCTTTTTAAGACATTAGAAGACAAACCCCTTAAGGATAAGACAAAGATTTTCGGAAGCAAATCTGAAGGATATTATTCTCTACTTGTTTTGTTGAACGACTCGCATAGTTTATGACTGAAAATTCTTCTAAAATTTAAGGAAAAGGTATTGTTCATTATTGAATAGATTTACTGAAGTGAAAAATATGTCCTATTTTGGATGTTAAAAATACTTCCTAATACCTTTCCTTTTTTTCGTTTTAATTGTGCTATAATTTTCAACAATTTACTTGCTACAGTACTACCATTATATCAGTTGTATATGTTTGTATGAATGAATGTAGGAGACAAAACAAAATGAGGACAAATCTAATGCTTCTCTCTATTACATTCTCTTTTCTATTCTAGTTTATTTTTTCCACTTTACGTTTTCAATTTATTGTAGGTTCTATATTCTTTATATATCGGCATGTAAACGTATCTATTCGTATTATATAGGCTCGTGTTTTTTTTATTTTGCCGGATTTTTTTTACCGGTAAATTTTGTTGAGGTCTTTTCAATACTTGAAATTTTATTCATTCTCGCATTATTTTGTTTGAACCCATCAGACAGTATAAATACAGCACTACAGAGAAAAGATTGTAAAATAAATCATTCGCTTATATTTTATTTATAAAAGAAAATTGCGTAAGTTTTTTATTATTGTAATATTTATTTTTTTTTTCAATTTTATTAAATATTACAAACAGATACCGTTACCTTCTTTACATGCATAAATAATTAATTTGAATCAAATATTAGATTGTTTTGTATTGTAAATATTTTAATTAGCATTTGTTTTATCAGATCAGATTGTTTTTTTTTTCTTTTTTCATGCATAGTTTAAATATTTAATTTTATAAAAAAAACCAAATGAAAAAATTCTCTCACAATTGCGTTTTTAGATTTCACAGTGTTCAAATTGTTTCAAATAGTCAAATAAATTGTATATTCGCATATGAAATATTCATATACTTTGTATATTTTAAAATTAGAATCGATTAGAGTTGTAAACGTTTATGGAAACTTTATTCGCTTTTTAACTCTTAAATAAAATTTTACTTATTCATGTAAACTTAATGGACAAATTTATAGAAACCCTTAATCACAACTATTCAGAATTCTTTTGTATTTAAATACTCAATTTTTCTTATATATTTGAGTAGATTTTAAATTCTTTACAACTTCCTATCAAAATTAATTTTAAAAATTAAAAAAAAACTGGCTGTAATAAAAAAAAATAATAAAATCGTTTAAAATTTCAATAACGACTGCTTTTTTTAACCGTTTGGGTTTTGATATTAAAAAAAAACAAATTTGGCAGCAGTGAATATACGTATGTACATAATATTTGGGGTGAAAAGTGCGTGACTGCCGTTTATTTAGACTATTTCACGTAAATGCTGCTTCGAAGGTAGTTTTTTTCGCATACTTTTTCTAGCGTATCATCAATGGCAACTGCAGCAATCTGTTCTAGGCCTGAAACTCCGGCTGGTTTGTCTAATCAAATAAGTGATCTGTACAGAGTGAACTAAATCGAAGCAATGAAGTTTAAATGGATTTTTAAACTAGAGGAGTGGACCCTTATACTAGTAGAGAAGTAGTTTTAAAGCCTTTCGTGGAGTTTAAACGGCATCCCTATCTAATTGAGTTGGTGTGCAATTCTATCGAAAATACATGGACACGTACGTACTGAATAATATGTTAGCAAAAACAAAACTAGTTTATCTGTTTTGGATATTGATAATAACGCATCATTGGATATCTCAGCACTGAATAGTATTCAAAGAAACCACTTATGTTCGTTATGATTACTGGAGTTTACCTTAAAAGGACGTTTGCAATCAAAATAAGTCTATGCTCTCTTCATCTAATTGTCCAGGGCTACAGGGAATTGAATTCTTCACTGACTAATATTCAAAGAATCCGTGCATTGCAAGATTACAATTGTCCGTGTTAGAATTAATTTGTCGATGCTTTATAACATCAACTCAGAAACTTGCTGCTGAATTTGCACTAGAATTTGCATCTTAGAAAACTTGTATTGGTTGCTTTTAGTATTTGAATTTAGTACGGGAGTAATTGCGCTTTGTTGCTTATATGGACGATTAGTCTTCTTCTTGTTTGGACATCACAGCTACACCATTACTTGAAAGCTAGTATGTATCCTACCCTTTTCTTTTGCTTAAATGATAAATTTTTACGATTACCATATTTTACTTTAACGAAAAAATTTTAAACGATTTTTATTTATTTTTAAAAGGAATCAGAAAGTGTTTTAAGTGTTCCTTTCACAATCAATTGGTCTTTATTAACTTCAATTATTATTAAACAATTAAAACCAATTAAAGTATGTGTGTGTGTTTAATTTTGTTTACTTTATTATCAATGACAAATATGCCGATAGATTGATAATGAGTAAGTGTGATGGCATACAAACTGCATAAATTTAGGAAAGACCACCAAAACATATTTTTTTTAGATGCTGATAAAAAATATTACGTTTTATTATAAAATTATTTCAAATATTTCAAAAAAATTAAAACAAATGTAGGGCAGATAAGTTGTTTTAAACTGATTTTTAAATACTGAGTGAAATGAAAAATGTGGTACTAAATTTAGGAATTTTTTCATGTTTTTAATTTAATTTCAATTTAATAGACCTCGTGTTCAGCTATATTTATAAATGTTTCTTTCAAAATGTTATTTTATATTTCATCACTCTGTTATTGTATTTCTATCTACAGTTCATACATACACATGTATTTTGAATATTTTATTTCAATATATTGAAATAGTGACGTATAATTATTCTATTGGTTAAATTTTTTTATTATTATTATTAAAAAAAAAACTCATAAACGATAAACAAGCCGGCATACATACATACACACATATATCACATGAATATATAGAACATTTTAATAAAAAGTAGGCAACTAGTGAAACCCCTTGTTTCATTCTTTTATTATTTTATTTTCGAAAAATCACGCATATATTTCGTTTAATTTCAAAATCAATAAATACAAGACAAATTAATTAATTTCTGGCAATTAAAACAAAACAAAATTAAACAAAACAAAAATAAAAAAGTGAAACATTGTGTAATAAATAAATTTCTATTTGATTTACAGATCAATCAAAACAAAAAAGTTTTAATTCAATATTTATTTGAAATTCTGACAAAGAAGCAAAGAAAAAGAAACGCAACATCTTTCAAAATTATTATTGAATAAAAGAAGGAAAAACACGTTCAAGCCCCAACACGTCTGCCGAACTGTATACGCAAATTGCGTCATGTCCGCAACTTCGTCTAGTACAAAACCGCCTCTTAATCCGCAAAAAACTGAACTTCCTAATCAACAACAACAACAACATACGAAACCATCATCATATCAACGCAACAATCCACAGCATCTTGATATAACAAAAGAAGAATTAGATCGTATATCGGAGGCACTTAAAAAGGAAGAATTTCGCAAACTATTCCTTGACTATATCGAAGAGATCCAAGACCCGGAGAACCGTAAACTTTATGAAGAGGAAATTACACAAATCGAACGTGAGCGTGGTGTCGATGTGACTTTCATTCATCCTAAGCCGGGTTTCGTTATAAAAACATCGCAGGATGGCAATCAGAAATGTTTTATTAATTGTGCTAAAAATGAGCACATAGCCAAGCCAGCAAATCAAGTATGTTTAGATCATAAGACTGGTACACGTGGCCTAAACTGGTCTATACCTTTGGCTCAGGCGCCACCGCGTAATGATTTGGACAATAATAACAAACATTGTCAGGTATACGATGTGGTTTTCCATCCGGATGCTTTGTATTTAGCAGAACGTAACAAATCATTTCATAAGTGCCTTGTTGATACAGCACTGGATGCTGTTGAACGAGAATTTAAGGTATATTCTATTGATTATTTGCTTTTTAATACTTTAAATATTAATGAGTCTCTTTTTCTTTTCGAACAAATAGGTCACCTTAGATCGCGTTAACATAAAATTTCCAAAAATGCAATTCAAAGGAATTGCTCGTCCTACTGTGATACGTAAATTGGCTAAAGATCCACCAGCTGAATGTAATGAACCTCATCCGCTGGAAAGTATTTATCCTGCTAAACCTACAGCCAGTGCTGGCATACCCAAGGTATTGCCAGTGAAAACTATCAACTGTAATAAACCAACAACAACAACTAACACATCATCAGATTATTGCACCCCCAAGTACACAATAAAACATCGTCATGATGTTGATCTCAGTGAATACACAAATGAATTAGATGCTAAATTGAATCGCACGAAACCGCGCGAGTTAGTCGTAGACATTGAATTGCCCCTATTAAATTCGAGCAATGAATGTCAATTAGATGTGACCGAAAAGACTGTATTCTTGTTAAGTGAACGAGCCGGAGCTAAATATCGCTTAAACATTAATTTACCCTTTAATGTGAATGATAAAGACGGTACGGCTAAATTCGATACAGACACAAGACGTTTGACAGTAATACTGCCAGTGATACATGCATCGGCTGAAAAGCAACGTGAAATGCATGAAACTTTATTACACTTGAGTCGTGAGGACAGCGGTGTTGAGAGCGATATACGCGATGAATTAGTATCCAACAATAGTGAATCACCTGTAGAGGAAATAAACACAAAAGCTGTTGATTCATCTTTACAAAAGGCTAGTGAAGAAATGTTTCCATCAATAAACGAAAGTAAGTGAAGATTCAAAGCTTGTGTAAAGTGGAAGAGGAAAACCTAATTAAACGATCTTTTTTTTTAATTTTAGCTGTGATTAAGGAAACTACGGAGGAGCATGAATCTTTCCTTGAATCAAATATTGAATATCAATTGCCCAGCAAATATGATTGCAACATATTGGACAATACCATGTCTTGGGTGTTACATGTACGTAACGTTCAGGAGGATTCTCTGCAAATGAAACGTGGCGATAATTGGCTACATTTGAAATTCACTTCAATAGGTAGCGGTTTTTATCCCTCACATTATGCACTTTATGTTAAGCTAGCTCCAGAGCTAACAGAGGCTAAAATTGTCGATGCTGATGTTGAGGCATGGGAAAATAATGTAATCTTAAATGTACATTTAAATACGAATGCCGAATCAATTAATAGCTATCTAGCGGGTATAGATAGTGAAAATTTACAAGTAAATGTGATACAGGAAAAATTTAAAGTGGCTCATAAATCTCGGCAACGGCAAAAGGATCAGTTACCTGCAATGGACATCTCTATAGAGCGTTCAGAATGTGAAAAATCAGTGGAAATTGAAATAAAACCTAGACCGCATGAAACATCAACTTGCAATACCAATACCACTGAAGACGAAGAAGAAATGGGTGGAGATGTATTAAATCAACAAACCAATCAAAAAAAGTTGAATAAAAAACAAAAACGTAAAAATAAAAAACGTCGCTCGCTCTCCGAGTCGGCCTGTGATGATATAAAACTATATCAACAACAACAACAACAGCAACAGCAGCAATTACAACAAACTGCTGTTATATCAACAACTTCAGTGCCAGAAGTTAATGGAACTGAAAATGCTGAAGATGGCGATGCTGATGACGATGAAGATTCTTCACCTGATCGTACTGAAAAATCACTCAAACATATGCATGCTACATCGTCATCCGTGAATGTTCCATCGGCCAATAGCAATAGCTCAAATAGTATTGGCACTTTGCAACAACGTAAACAACGTAGTTTTTCTGAATCTCGCGATAGCGTTATAAGCCTTAGTGCCGGTAGTTGTTCGTACAAGGGTATACTAAAGCATTACAGTCGTTACGATCCAAGACCTTCTATATCGGATTCATGTGATTCTATTGATGATATTTCATCAGCTTATTCTACATCCGTTGATGGCATTTCCAGTGCCTTCAATTCATTGCGTTTTTCGCAATCTTTCAGTGACATTCCAGAAGAAAATGTTGCTGGCCTATCAGAGAGCTGTAAGAAAACTGTACGTTTCAGTGAAGTTATTAAGAAACAAGTATTTAGGTGAGTACACATTTATCTTTTAATCAACGCCTCCTATCATTACTTAAAATGCAAAAAACCTTAACTGGCAATATAAATCAAAAATTTGAAAATATTTAATATGAAGGTGCTTCAAAAACTGAAAGTGGAATTGAAATTGGAAAACTTTTTGTGGAAGTGAATATTAAGAAATATAGTTTCCATTGTCAGCTTTAGGATGAAAGGCTATTTGCATTTAATGTCACGATATATGTACATTAAATCAAAAATTTAGTACTAATTCCATTAAAACGATGTGTCTTTCTGTTTTAGAATGGACTCAAGTATCTTAGGACAACGTAAAAAGAATCAAAAGCGTCGTGATCGTAAGCAACGTGCAATTCAAAGACGTCTCAGTGAAGGTGACTCTGCAGATTATGAAGACAACAAGGTAAATACCCATTTAATAATGCAATTTATTCTTTATTTGAATTAATATTCATTCATATTCGTTAAAAGCAAGCAGAGCACTTTTTATCTAAATTAATAACAACATATTTTTTTATTGAAAGATTTATTTTTATCTCAATTGTCTTCAATTGCATTTCTGATACTATTGACGAATGTATTGTTGTGTTATTTTACGCATTTTTTGTATGAAAATTGTTTATAAAAACAAATTATTTTTCTTTGTTGATTTTTATTTGTTTATGTTAGAAGGTGGTCTAGAAATAAACAAATAATAAAGAAATGATGGCATGCGGCCAAATTTGATATTGCCAAAATAGAAAAGACCGGCCAAATTAACAAACAACGACCATTGTCGTCATGACATTTATTTGTCTATCATGTAATTTTGTTTATTTTAATCTTTTCTTATATTATTTTTATTAGCTTCTTATACTTAATAGGTTTTTATGTTGTTTGTTGATATTATTTAATCGATTACAGCATTTCATTGGTGTAGGTTAGGCACTGGGGCCAGTGATATTTTACACTGGGAAGCCTTTAGTGAGCACAAAATGAAACTCGAATAAGAGGTTATTTAGGAAACATTTGATATCTTGATATATCAGTGATTGATGTAACAAAAATATTGTTTTATTAAGAAATACTCAGGACTGTATCATTAGTAGATATAAAAGTGATTCATAAACACAAAACTATTGTTCTGCGAAAAGTTGTATTTGCAATTTCAAAACTATTTCCATTACGCCTCTCACATAGATACTCCAACCATCTGCAATAATCACCATGAACGAGAACAGGTGGTTGTTTATTGTTGTTAAATGTGAGCATTTGTTTTCATCGGATTTCTTTGGCCGCAGAGGGGTAGCATGATTATTGTATGATTCCTTGAAAACACTACAAAAACATCTTGACCGTCAATTCTAGCTAGTCTGTATAACGCTTGCACCGGCTTCTGCTGTGCCAACTTTTTGATAGAATCCAACAAAGTTGATCTTAGAAAAACATATCCAGATCATCTTCAAACTCCAGTGCAATCAATGTATGCAATAATATCAATAAGATGATAACAGAAAACTGTTTAACTGATATTGAAATCTGGATTAAGTAGGCTCTTGGTGCAAATACATAAGATAGAGAAGTTTACAGCTCTATCACAAATCCTATCTGTGCTTCTTACTCTATGTGTGTGACACTTTTTCAGAGGTCATACGAAGCTAAACTATATGTGCTCGTTAAGCGCTGTATCCGAAGGATAGATAAAATATTTTAAGATTGAGGTTTCTGTACAACTTCTTTGACAATAGCTGTAATTAGCCTGAGTTGGACGAGACTATCACCCATATCAAATAAGGAAATGTTTCTCTACGCGCAAACTTGAAAATGGCTAAACAGTGATTGATTGAAAGTTATAAAGTGGAAACAATCGAATTACGTCACGTGAAAAATAATAATGTTAATGATACATCCGCTGCATTTGTGCCTTGTATTGGATTTTCTCACTAGTAATCCAGAGACTAATATTTCTATCAGTATCTGTGGCTGAAACACCTCAGATTCCCAACTTAGATTATGGTATGTTAGAGTAAACGGTATGGTTCCACTCATGCATAAAATTAACTCACACAACATAGTTGGAATTGGGTGCAAAGTAGTGAGGAGCAAAGTTTTTATCTTGACTGAACGGTTGAAGTTGTCAAAAATGTATGTATGCATGGTATTGGTCCATTACATGAAATATCGTGCTTTTCATAAGCAGAGGAAAAAATCTCAAATCTAAATTTCTGAAAAGAGTAATTTATAGAAAATAAAATTGAAGATTTAAAGTGGATAACACAGAATGTACAATGTATGCAGATAGCCTTTCTTTTGATTGTATTGTGATTATATAAGTACTTTGGCAATCCAGTACCTTGTTTTATACGTCATGCCCAGGCGGATAACAGAGATATTTCATTCTCATTCTAGCCACCTTAGCTGACGTAGGTGACATGACGGTTAGACTGAACGGGTTTAACTATTTTTATCAACATTTTGGACAACTGGTCTTTCAGAAAATGCCACATGTTTGACAATATCAACATGAGATTAAGTTCATTTGTATCGAAACTAAAAACCCCATTTCCATTACTAGTTCTATTTCATACTATTTCAAGCAACATCTATAGTTATTAAAATTTTAACTTTTTTTTAATATCTTGCAGCCCATGATGCCACTTTCAGAACCATCCCCAGTAGCTGCACAATATTTGAAATGTAAAAATAATCAACAGAATGTGGCCAACAACAATTGCAAAAGCATTATTGACAATGCCAATGCAAATAAAAATAAAACATTCGATAAAAAATCTAATAAAATGAGAGCCAGATTGGAATCGGAATCTTCATCAGACATAGATAATCATCATAAAAATACAATGATGTTTGAAATGGACATGTAATGATCATAATTTTTGTCAACAAAACGATTTATTGTTAATCTTCAATCATATCCCACCACCAACAGGAATATAAATCATTATAGAAAAGTAACGATACGAATTACAAATACAAATTCATAAGCATATTACAACATATTATTACATCATCATCCATACACGTCATATTCAAATTAAATGTAACTTTTATTAATTGTTAACGTAGTAGGGTAATATACAACGTAGTTTCTAGAGACGTTCGAAAATTTTTTTTAAATTGTATATCGAATAATTGTATTGCCTTAAATAAAAATAGGGATTATAATATATCACAGCATGCTGTTTAATTAGTTATTATGCGTCTGCATATGGGCCTTACGTTGAACAAAATTCAAAATTAAAATTGTTTACTTTCTTTTTTATTAAAAATTATATTAATTTTATATTGTTTATAAAAGCCATTATTACTGCTGTGTTATGCAATCAAATCGAATTGAATATTTGTAATGTTAACATTGAAATAATTATTATTTCTTTAAATTGTTGGAAAAGTTAAAAAAAATTTCATTTTGAGTGTTAAATTTTAAGTCTTATTTGTTAATTTACTACAACACATGGAAAAAGAAAAACAGCAAAAATGCATATCTTGTTGCATGCTGGTAGAAAATGTTCAGATAAAACTGCCAACTTATAATTGTTATATACATATTTAGATTATATTATGTATGCTGCGTACGCATGCCATGGCAATTACTGGATTAGTTGTATTTGAAAGAAAACTTAATCATTTACATGAAATAATTTTCATTGATTTCAAGTGTTTATCGACATTTTTATATAAAATTTATATAACATAGACATTTACAACGTTTTTCCTTATAAATAATTTAATAAGCATGTTGAAATATTAATACGATACAACACACACATACCGTGTACTGTATGATTTCCTTTTATTATTAAATAAAATTAAATATTAAAAATAAAAAGAAAACTTGTTTTATTTCTGCTGTTAAAGGGGCAACATTATTCCACTGAAATCACTAATGTAAAGTGAACATTTTATTTCCTTGAAATACATGTATTTATGGAATGAAAATGAAGATGTTAACACTAGATTTACGGACCGAGCCAATTAGACTCATTAAAAAATTGATCATTATATACTATATAGAAAACTTTAATATTACTTTTTAAAATCATACGTTGGTTTTTAGTTAAGTAATGAAAGATGCGTAAACGTAAACGCATTATCGAATGTGGTATACCTATTTTCACGCCTGTGAGCCAATTTGACTCATAAAATGGTTTAATAATTTAACAGCCTGGGCAACAGTCAAGAAGCCTGTGATTTTGTTTCTCCGATTGTTACTTGTTTTCGATACATTATTACCCACTTCTGTCATCATTTCGATTTATTCATCCCGTTTATTTATGGGAAAAAAATCAGAAAAATTGTCTTCTGTTGAAAAAACTAAAGATAAAGAGAGACCAATCAGATAATGAATCGGATACAACTGATGTAGACCAACGGCATAACGAAATTGAATTAGAAGAGGAAGTCAATAATATTGAATCTTCAAGCAGTGAAGATGAAGATCTTTGTTATATAGCTTCTAACAAAAAAAAAGAGCCAGGGTTTTTTCTGATTCTGAAACCGAAAATGATTTAGACGCTATCGATATATCTTCTGATAAAGAAATTTTAGCCGAAAAAGCTGCTGATGGCACTTTATGGGAAACATTGAACGAAGGCAGATCACCGATTTATACCATATTCAAAGACGTTTCTGGTCCAACTGCCTATGCTAAAAGGTATATTATGCTTGGTTCGCCAAGTAGCGTATTCAATTTGATAATTGACGAAGATATGATGGCATATATCAAATCATGTACCAAATGGCCCGAAAGTATAGCGTTAAAGCAAGTTCACGCAGATGGCCTCTACAAGTCTTCTACAACATTTTAGTTTTATCAGCTATCCATGCTTGTATTCTGTGTAAAGAGAATATTTCACGAAAAAAAGTAAATATTTCACGAAAAGATTTTATTTTCTATTTGGCTGAAGAGCTAAGACGTAAATATAAAGCGAAGTCGAGTACATTCCATTCCAATGACCGAAATCCATGCTACTGACGCACGGAAGAATTGTCAAGTTCAACAATCATGCAAAAGAAACAGATCTTCAAACTATTGTACTAAATGTAATAGAAATGTTTGCGGAAAATGTGTTTCAAAAAGGGAGTCTATATGTAAAAAATGCTTTCTATGAATTTTTTGATAATAAACATTTTATTTAAATTGATTTGGAACTATTTTTCGGAAAAAAATCAATTTTCTTGTATGAGTCAAATTGGCTCACTTCAGTAACAATAGGTAGATAATCAACATCCGTAAATCTAGTGTTAAGGCAAAACAATTTAGAAATCTTGTCTCTGTATAGTTTTAGAAATTAAAGATTGACGCTCAAAGCATTGCTGATTAAAAATATTGAAAATTTTATATTTTTCTATTCAAAAATTGCTGCTTATATAAACATTTAATGAAATATTTGTTACTATTAGATATAATTACCCTTAAAAGTATTAAATAAAGTGTAAAGCTTAATCCGTTTACCACTCACCTGATTTTAATAGATACTTTAGCTTATAGACGGGTTCATTAGCCTCAGAATGCCAAAATATGGTGACTATTGATGCTCAAAGCATTGCTGATTAAAAATATTGAAAATTTTATATTTTTCTATTCAAAAATTGCTGCTTATATAAACATTTAATGAAATATTTGTTACTATTAGATATAATTACCCTTAAAACTATTAAATAAAGCGTAAGTCTTAATTCGTTTATCACTCACCTGATTTTAATAGATACTTTAGCTTATAGACGGGTTCATTAGCCTCAGAATGCCAAAATAT
Source organism: Sarcophaga subvicina (assembly GCA_936449025.2). Lineage (NCBI taxonomy): Eukaryota > Metazoa > Arthropoda > Insecta > Diptera > Sarcophagidae > Sarcophaga > Sarcophaga subvicina. Next base: position 33,070,027 of record OW388084.2, read on the forward strand.
GGTGACTATTGATGTGAAAGTTTGCTTTATGTAGTGACGCCAAATGTAATCTCTTCTTCCAATAATGGAATAAAGCGCCATTCAATATTGAATTACGGTTGTAAATCCAAGGCATGTAATAGAATGAAATTGGACATTGAAATTAATGAATTGTTCTTCAAAACTACTGTTACTAGCTTACCTGGCTTCATAAAGATGCAGGTCTAGAGATGGCACCAAAGTTTAGAATTTCACTGCCATTATGAATTGCCTGGAGAGCAACACATTATGTGGCTAGGACAGAGAGGAGTCTGAGTGGCCGTCGCTAGTCATCTTTATCTAGTGTCACAGTGCTTAGTGTATTATTTTGGGCTCCCTGAAAGCCTTTTCACTAACTTCCGCTCGGGAGGTAGGTTGATACTGGGACAGCATAGTTTATTATTGATTTTCCTATCGTCTTCATCTACATCATTCGCCTGGCCCCGCGTCGTACTAGCGGGCACCTTTAGTATTTTATTTCATCATAGGTTAGTTGATTCTAGTTTGATGAACACTGGTGCTTAACATCGCAGTCTAAGCCGATTAGTAATCTAAAGTATAATTTAATTAGTAAAAATATTTAATAAGATAATGTTAATTTGCCATTAGCATCCAGGTTGGGTTAGGTTAGACTACGTGTACATACAATTATTAGCATCCAAGAAATTCAATAGTTTTTGTTGCTATTAGACAATGTGCTTTTCGGTAGATATTAAATCTTGCTGGAATATTATAAGTTTTCGCCAACTGCAGTGCATTTTGTTATTGACTTCTTTGGATTCTGGTCTTCAACTATCATGCCATTCCACAATCATTTTAATGCTGCCAATATCGCTGTAATATGAATATGTTCAATTCACCTATAATTTCTTCGCAAACAATAGTTTCAACTAGTAACACAGCTCTCTATGCATTTGATATCAATTTCCATTAACTGTTTAAAAATACGATACAAAACGATATCCGATATCCATTTGGCAAGGTTGTAAATAATATAACAGATTTGCAGATATTCTCGTATTTTGTGATTCACATTGTTTTTAATAAATTAAAAACTTTTTTATTATCTTAAGAGGCTATCTGTGTATAATAATTTTAAATATAATTCTTAATAATCATACTAGTAAACACAATGCTGTACAATTAATTAAAATCTTTCTTCTAATAAATTCCTAAAATGCATAATTTGTTGTAAGTCACGACGTTTGCCTTCCAATACAAACAATACGGGGCAAACCAATGACCCGCATTTCAGATCACCCACACGACCGCAACATGCCTGACAAATATGCTGCGTTGTCAGATAGGCACGTTCCAATTTGGAAATTTTTGATTGTATTACAACAATAGAACGTGTAGGTTTAGTACTACATTCAGTGCATATGCCCTGTTTAGTTTGACGGCCACAGTCAACAATACAATTTGTTGTTGAAAAAAATTGAGAAATTGTACTTTTCTTAGTTTTAATAGCATTGGAACAAGAAATAATTTCATTGGCCATTGACAAGGCAGGCGTAAATAAAATTTTTCGCGGTAAGCTTGCAAACCTTAAATTAGAAAATTTGCATAAAAAATACATTGAAAATAAATAAATAATTAACCAATTTACCACTCATTGACATCAGCTCCAATTAATAAGAGGCAACGATTTAATGGCGGTATAATCGCTTTTGTTACATAATAGATGGCATTAATTTTCAATCCTTCATCGGCCAATACTTCATGCGGATGTCTTATTAAACGTATTAGTGGTACGCCTGGTGGTCCATTTGTTATTATAAATGGTACGCGTTCACCTCGGCGTGGTACACGACGTGGATCAGTTTGTATCCATTTCCTTAAATTTAGGATTTATCAAACTCGCGGAAAAATTTTAATAAGTTTTCTATTTAATTACCTGGTTAACTCTAAAGCTGGTACACAGGCTGTAGGTCGATATCCATTAAGGCCACGAAATTCTTTAGCAAAAATTAAATCTTGTATGTTAGCACGGCCTGACAGAAGTTTAGTAAATTGCCTGCACACATAATGTTTAACTTGACTGACATCGGCCGTTTCGAAAAGTATACGCAAAACCTTTTCAAGCATCTAGAAATATTATGTAATCGTTTAGGATATTTGTAAAGAATGTCGCATCAAAATATGTTTAAAAAACAAATTATTCTAGAAAAGAAATGCATCTCAATAGACTTTACCTTTGCAACCAACGGACAGCCATCTCTTCTGACAGTTTCAATGCCTTTTGCTTCATATATTGGCTCCTTTTGGTCTGGCGTTTCGTACATATAGCCAACATAACGTTTTTTGGTCTGAAAAAAAAAACATACTAAACCGTGTTTGGCAAGCAGGTCATGCTTAATACATACCTGCAAAATACAAGGCTGATAGACTTTCTCTAGTTTTAATTTAACAGGTTGGGGATTTTGTTTTGTTACAGCTTCAGCAATTTCTTCGCCAATACGAAATGCCTCATCACGATTACGACCGGGTACCAAAACAAACATTGAATCAGTATCACCATAAACAACGCGAACATTCCACTGCTCATTAGTTTCCACAAGTTTTATGGCACGCTCCAAGGTTTCGCGACCCTTGGCAACAACAGAATCGCCAACCTCAACGGCTGGCATACGACCGCTGAAATTTGCGGCTGTATAACCATAAGTTACATTCGCCATTAATTTCAAACCTAATTGGCGAGAATGTAGAATACGTTGTAAGGCTGAGTTCGACTTGTGTAACTTCATCGATTGTTTATCCATTTGACGCGTATCTAATATTTCCTTTAACATGCGCGGCAAAATACCCTCACGTATTGCAGGTTTAACAAAAACTACACCACAAGGTGAAATATTTATAAGATCGCGATCGATTAAATTTCTAAGCATTGCAGGTGAAACACGCAATTGTGAAGCACCAAATTCAAATGGAGTGGGCCTGAACAGAAATAGAAAATTAATGAGATACAATTTTGAGTCTTTTGATTAGAACTTACTGGCCCAAATGCTCCACTCGCCCTAAACAAGTAGAAAAACAATAATTATACGCCATAATCATGCTGGGATATAAACTTTGAAAGTCCAAAACTATCATGGGATCAGCATAAAAACGTGACTGGGGTTCCATAATCAAAGGCAAATATTCAGGAGCTCTCATATGGGCCCGCTGCTGAACACTTGGAGATAGAGGCACTAAATTTTTTGGTTTTGCAATTCTAATAAAAGTAGACATTAAAAGATGACATGAGAAAATGTTGACATGCCTGTATGGAAAATTGTATTACCTCAACATCATGCTTTCTACACGAAATTGTGAACCTCTGGATAGAACTTCATAGAACTGAATGCCAATAAGTTTCGCCATTTCACTAGTTCTGCCTATTAAATCCAACTGATCTAACAGAGCCAATGTGCCGCGTACTCTTTCCAAATAATATTCAATAACAATCCAACGGGAACAGGGCGAGGCAAACCATTCTGTTAGAGTTCTATAGCTATGCCAAGGACAACGTTTATGCATTATATGGTACATAACATTTTCAAATGTATAGGATGTAAGAGCTATTTCGGATCGTAACAAACGCCAAACATCTAGTAGAATGCGTCCACACAGCTTCATCTAAAAGCATACAGCAAAGAAGAAAGGTTATAACGATTATAAATCAACAACGAATTTGCCTAACTTACTTCAACATCCAAGTCTGTAAAGGTTTCACGATCTTCATCAACAAACTCTCGCATTTTTTGTGTTGGTACTCTTGACAGTAGAGGCGCTATATTCAGGCATAAATACTTAGCACGCTCAATAACAAAACCCCACGAAGACATTTCTATTTCATAGCCTGCATAAATATCAGGATCCCAACGAGCACACAAATCCAATAGAGCTTCCAAGGCTTGGATTTCGGTTTGGACTATATTGACATCGATATCTTTATCAATACCCTGAAAGCGACCTTCTCTGCTAACAATATCGCGATGATCATGTACCATTATGTAACCACAAGCATTACGTGGTAATTTCTTATCAATATCTGTATGTTCATTGGGTACGCTATTTTCAATGGCATAAAATAGACAACGAATTTCATCAATTTCAGGATTAGGATACAAATCATCTCGTGTGGCTACAAATACCTCCAGTGTTATTATGGTTAAATAATTAAACTGTAATACAAGTGGAAGAACTACTTGTAAAGAAGGAAAAAAACCAAAAGTAAGAAATAAAAACTTTACCTCAACATCTGACTTGGCCTGTTGCAGATTTTCCAAGGCTACTTTAAAACCAAAAGTATTGTTTAACGTTGAATTTTCACTGAAACCTTCATTAAGTGTTACATCATGTTGCTGTATGTTACGCATAAAGGAGCTACGTTCCAGTTCTGCCAAAGCGGTTGAGCTTGATACGCTACTTTCACTTTTTTGACTTTCTTGACTGTCTTTTATAATTTCACTTTCTTGAGAGCTTCCTTTGGATAAGCTCTGAGACTCTTTTTTCAAAGCCTCTTTAAATTGTTTATCTAATGATACACGTTTAAGCATACGATAATTTTTACGCTTTTTTATCAAACTATCGCGTTTCAATGTTACCTTTTCGATATGTGTAGTTACAGGAGTAAAATTTTCCTTCATTTTATAATTTAACGTTTGACTTTGAATCTGTGGCGTGCCGGGTGTAAGAGGTGTTAATGTTAAACTTCTAGAAGTACAATCTAAACTATTGTCATCGTCATCACTATCTGCTAGACCCTCTTCGGCATTTAACATCATTGTTACTTTTTGCCGGCGTACTTTAATGGGGCTATCTTCTTCAATATGTTTTGCATTCAAATCTTCCATTTCTTGTCCTTTACTTTTTAATAGTTCTCTAGCCTTTAACCATAATTTCACTTCCTGGCGAGTAGGAGCCTCGATTTGTGGTGTAATGGCCACAGTTTTATGATTTGCAAAATATTCCCGTATACGTTGAGTATTGCGGTATTTATTTAACACTTCTGGACCAGCCAATTTCAATAATTTATTACGCCTCCAGGCTGTTAAGCCTTTCAAATCACTGCCCAAAATACTTTGAAATTCTTCGATATCATTTAGTTTATTACCAGGTATTTGTAGAATGGTGAAACCAAGTTCCTTATATTTAGTTATGTCATCTGGGTTACTGTAGAAAGGTTCCTGGAATTCATATTCGGGCAATTTTAATTTGGAACAGCCCTTTAAAACTTCATCTGAACTGGGTGGCAAATCCAAAGGTGTTATAATACATTTTGTCTCTGGTATCACAGAAGAGTGATTACTTGTTGAGGAAGATAAACTAATACAAGCTTCCGTTTGTATAGAATTAGATCTAGAAGGAGTTTTTGATTTTTGTATATCTTTGTTGGCTGGTAGTACTGGACTAGAGTTTTCAGTAAATAAAGATGGGCTTTCTAGCAACAGATTTCTATCACAAAGACGGCTTATCCGTAATTCTTGACATCTGGGCGGTGTTTCAATCATATCTTCATTAAAACTTTCATCAATATCATCAAATAATATATTCATAGGCGAAGATTGACATACAGTTTCTTTTCTAAGTTCATTGTTTTCAAAATTGTATTTAAGAATGTGGTTTAAATTTTCCAAAGTCTTGGATATTTCCGAATTATTTACAACAGCCGTTTCTAAGTTATCATCTATGGAATTATGTTCGTTTGTGGCGGATGGTTTTTCGATTTGATGTTGAATTGCTAGATTTTGAATTTTTTTTAATCTAACTTCACATTTTTTTAATTTGAAATTGTTTTTTAAATTATTTTGCGAGTTTTCAATTGGTTTTCCAAATTTCGAAGAATTAATTACAGATGTGGACTTAGTGGTTGAAAATTGTTCTCGCTTAGCCGAATTTACAGCTATAAGACTAGGCCTTAATCTTTTTAAATTGGGAGTTTTTCCTAGCTGTTTAAGCGTACAATCACACTCATTGTCGGAATCTATAATTTCATTCTCACTTTCATCTACCGATGTAACCAAATCTTTTACCAAAAAGCAACTTTCCGTAGGATTCGGCAATATTTCTAGGCTTAAAGTTTGTTTTAAATCTTTTTCAGGTACATTGTTTGCCAAACTAACAGTTTTACTCTCAGAAAAATTTTTATTTTTATTTTTCCTAGGCTTTAAAGCCTGCTTTGTAGTGACAAGCGCAATTGGATCTTTTGATTTTAAATTTTTTAACGTCTTTTCTTTTAATTTTAAATCTTCTTTAGCGTTGGAGAATTTTTCACATTCCTGAGGCCATTTTTCCTTTTCATTTTTATCATTATTTTTGACACTATATACCTTAAGTAATTTTTCAGCTGTTCTGCGTGGTGTTAAGGCACATGTAATATGGGTTTTATCCAAGCTGGCTAAACGTTTTGAACGTCTCTTTACACATCTGCAATAATGCGGAACTTTTACAATAAATTGCTTACAAGCAGTTAAGAATACATTCTTTGTATGAACATTATTTAATTGATGACTTATACTAATTTACCTGCTTACTTTGTACTTTCTGTCATCGCTGCCTGATTATGTGCATTACGTTTAATTGATGCGCTTTTTGCGGGACTATCGGGTAAAGCAAGCTTTTGACGTAAAGTGTACAAAGGTCTAAACACAATAGAAAATAAAACTATTAACACAATTTAAAAATGAATTGATTTAAATGACTTACAAATTTTTTCTATCATCCGATGCACTTGAAGACATAATTTCCGCAACGTGTGAAGAGTTTTCTGTAAACAAATATAAATTATAAAATTTTTTTAGAGTTAGAAAAAATATATTTTTTTAACCTACTTTTACCAGTAGAACGATCAATAGATATTAAAGGCAAAGATGCATATTTACGAGCAGTTTTTGGCGTTCGTGGTGAACGAGAAGGAGAGTTTATAGTTAAACGTCTATTTCTAGGTGTAGTAGGTGTACGGGGTGGAGTTCTTAGAATCATGTTTCGTACAGGTTTTGTAGGCGTTTTAGGAAAATCATCAGTTCCATCCATTTGCGGTATATTTACCTTCAATTTTGTTTCTGGTGACTGTGGAGATTTTTGTGATTGTGTTAATTTTAGTATTAGATCGTCGAGATTTTCTAAGGCTATGGAAAAATCATGTATTTTATCTTCATCTTCTTGTTCATTTTCGGTATCTGTATCCGATGTGGGTTCATGCATGGCAGCAGCTGTAGTCTCTTTATCTAATTCTTCCGGTGACAAAGCAACTTTTGAGTAGAAAATAAACAGTTTAAAATAGAAACAAAAGTAGATTTTCTTTTTTAAGTCTTAATTTTAATAACATTTTTCTCTTTTCATGATCGTTTAACTCACAATTTTTATGTGTTTGTGACAAAGGTGCTAAACTACTGTCCAAATCAATTTTATTTGCATTATTTTCTTCCAGTTGTTGTAAAATATCTAATAGTTCCATGTCTTCCTGGCGAACTGTTTCAATACATTTTATTGAATTAAATCATATTAACATATAAATTTAATTAGTACTTACGTGTAACATTCATTGGTACAAATTCCTCCTGTTCCTGTTTTTGTTTTACATGATTTTGATTATGTGTTAAGCTTAAGACCAGTTCTTCGTCGACTATGGTATCGTCCAAAAAGACACTTTCATCATCATTTATTTTAGGTTTATCAACATTCTGTTCTTCGTTTGAACACAATAACAAGCTCTGTTCCAACGAGCTATTACTGGATAAATGATTTTGTATGACCGAGGCATTAATTAACTTATCATTTTGTGTGCATTCCTCCGGATAAACGGAATTTTGTAAAATTTTTGATAAATTAAAGGTACGCTTTTGCTGTTTACTTAATACTGTATTACAGGAATTAAAAGCAAGGCTTGATATATCGGTTGAATTAAGAGTTTGATTAGTATTTTGTGTAGAGTCCAAAGGCGAGGTTTCCATAGTTAAAAGTTTACTTAATAATGCAGTACGATAGAATATTTCGCTTTCTGTCGGCCCAACATCTGTCCGTTCTTGAGTGGAGGGTATTTCCAGAGGTGGTATCTGTAAACAAAAAAGTTTATGACACAAACGAGTTTATGACATTGGAAAATTCATTATGTTTTGACACACTGTAACTGATTACTCCAAACGATAACTTACCGCATTTAATTTTTCGTCATCGTCAGCCAAAGATTGTGCTAATTTCTGCCTCCTTAAACGTTCATCATTCCAAATTGATTCAATGCCCGGATTTGTATGTGTAGTATTCGTTTTAGTAATCAATTGAAAACGATTTAAAATAAAATTAGAAACTACATCAACTTCCAATGCACTGCAACATATTTTCTTAACCGTATTGCAATCCAAAATTTGTGTTTCTTGTATATTTTTAAATGGTATCGCTTCGGTTTCACTGTTACGTCTAAATTTAACAATTTCCGAAGGTACATGCAGAAAACTCATGCCATACAAATTGTAATCAATCATAAATTGTAATATATAAGGAACATGCGATTCATGTGGATGAAAGCTTTTATTTAGAATTGCACCATTTTGTAAAAGATTTGCTGCCCTTCGCACAAAACGTGGATTAAACATATAAATCTTAAGAAATTGATGATCAGAGCGATGATAACCATAGAAGGGTCTGAAAATTAAACATTATATTGTATTTAATAAAATATAGCTTCTGTTTTAGCAATTGTAGCACTTACATGCCTTTCACCAGTTGTATTTTAAAAACATGTTGGGAACTAGAAGTCGCTTGACTGAGTGATATATTTATTGCCTTATCTAAATTTATGGCTATCTGATATATGGTTCTATTCAATGATTCAAAATCCTTTTGATCGTATGGTATATAGAAATATGGAAATACACCATGTATATGCATGCAAGTCTTTTGACCCTGAGCATTGGGGCCAAATATACGTATCACTGGTACCTTTTTTTTGGAATAACAATGTACACAAATATCACTTTTTTATATCTGTAACTCCATACATTGATATTTTTACTCACCCTTTTAATTTCCTTTCCTCGAAATTCCGAATAACATGGATCTAAGCCTGCTACCGGCTTTTCCATATAAAAATCTGCTATTACCAAACGTAATGAGAATATACTCTCATTATTGGCCATATCATAAATATAATTATTTAGTTTTCAGCATAAATTAATGCAAGTAAATATAACAAATAAAAATTAAAAATTATTGTGAAATTAAGAAAAAGTATACTTGTTGGCTATCGCGCCACAGAAACAATAACACAGCTGTTAAATGTAAACAAACAATTGTTTTGATATGGCAAAAACACGATAACATTGTAATCGATAAAGTAATATTTACATATATCTTTATTAGAATTGATTACACTGAACAAAATTGGCTTAGAGAAAAGTGTTCCATTTTAAGAGCTGGCGTCTTCCGCCTAGGGCCATTCGCTGGATATATCTGGCAATTGTTAGACCGGTTATTACTTATGGCTGCGTTGTCTGATGGTGTGCCTTAGATAAGAATTTTCAACGGAAAATCTTAGATAAGGTTCAGCGGATTGCCTCCTTGAGTATCACTGGAGTGAGGAAGAGTTGCCCTCAGGCTGCTCTTGACACTATGCTGTGCCTGACCCCGCTTGATTTTTATGTCAACCGATGTGCAGCGCGTAGTGCCATACGTCTGAGGGAATCGGGCTGCTGGAAACAGAGCTCGATAGGTCACTCCAGACTTCTGAATGTCGTCTTTCCCGACGGGAGGTACGGACTTTCGGAAAAAGTCACCGATTATATTGTACCTGAGGCTATGTTCCTGCCTGGTTTAAGGATACTTATACCGGAAAGGGCACAATGGAATGGTGGGGTACTCCAGGGGCAAAGAAGTATACCCATCTTCACAGATGGGTCTAAGTTCTGGTGCTGGGGTTTTCTGTAGGGAACTCGGTCTTGAACTCCACTTCAGGTTGAATGATGACTGCAGCGTTTTTTAGGCGGAGATTTTCGCAATCTTGAAGGCCATTGGGGCCATAGCTGGTGGCCCAGCTTCGGATTCGGAATCTTACATGATCTTCGTTGACAGTCAGGCTGCCCTTCTCGTTCGCGAGTGCAAGGAGTCGTTGATGACTTTTGGACTAGACCGTATCCGCCTGTGCTGAGTTCCGGGTCATAGGGGAATACTGTGCAATGAGACGGCGGATGCCCTCGCTAGAATAGGTTCGCTTTCTGGGGGCGATTTGATGGTTGGTCCTGACCCCCGGTCTGTCATCTCTATGTCCTCATCAATGGATGGGTCAGGGAGGAAGAGCAGAGGCGTTGGGAGAACGGATCGTGTTGTTTTGTCTCTAGATGTCTATGGCCTGCTGTGGACAATAGGAGAACAGGTTGGCTGCTGGGCTTGGATAAGGCCAGCTTAAGGTTGGTTGTTGGTTTTATCACAGGGCACTGCGAGATTAGGTCGTTGACGGGGATCTGGAACAGATCCCAGCCGGACTATTGCATGGCATGTTGCGATGAGGAGGAGTTGGAGACTATCGAACACCTCCTCTGTAACTGCCCAGCCCCTTGGTAGAATGAGGTTGAGAACCCTTGACAGGGTCTTCATTGAGAGTTTGAATTCTGTGTCGAGAGCCGGCATCAAAGCTCTCCACAGATTCATTAGTGGCTTAGGCTGGTTGAGAGGCGCTAGGTCTTCATTAGTGTAGTCGCGCCCTCCCCCTTTTTGTTGTGTCTTATCTGTGTAATTCCTCCACTTCCCATTCCCCCCTTTCCTACATCCTCTCCTTTTTTATCCCTTCCCTCCGTAAGAACGTTGTACAATGGGCCAATTCGACCTCCGGGTACTGTACTTGTCTTTATTGATAAGTACATGTTCTCTAACCTAACCTAACCTAAAGTGTTCCATTATGAATACATTATTTTTATTATTGAATGGTAGAGCGTATAAGCGAGCCAGGTGTGGGATAACCATCTATCTCGCCGGTGAGTTTTCTCTCATTTGGGAACCCTTTAGAATATCTATATTTGACAATGCAGTTATGGATTTCGTCATTGTTGTGTGACCGGTTGGCCGAAGCTGGATGGAGGAGGCACGTTGAGTTTACTCAAACTCCAATGGATCTTGCGAATTGACTTTGAAGACGTGGCGAGAATTCTGCCAAGTGCCCTATTTCGTACATGCGCAGCATTACGCCATCTTTGTGTCTACTATATAGACGATTTGAACGATTTGTCACCTTTGACAAGGAATTAGTGGGTGGAATAGAGATTTGTCAGATTTCGTCATATTTTTTGTCGTTGCCCTTGTAGTAAGAGATGGCTAGGTAGTCGATTTATTGATGAACTGGTAGATCTAAGGATTTAATAAGGTTCATTAACGGGATTGACTGGCTATAGGAATATCCTTATAGGTAGAATTTTTTTTATCTACGGGTGCATTTATTTGACTGATTGTACTTTTATCCTTAGTTCTTTTCTTCCTAATTTTGTTTCTCCTTCTTTTCCTCGTTCCTTTTTCCCATAATTGTAGGACACAATAGACCAAAAGGAATTTGGGTGAATGGGTCTGACCCGTAACGCAGTGAAATATCACCCTTCCTAACCTGACCTATCCCTTTCTGTTTTGTCTAATACGGGATACTTAAGATATCCATAATGGTCTGAAATCGAATCTAACTTTTAAGCCTAGAACCGAGTTATGGATAAAAAAATTTATAAATCTATTTATTTATGAGACAATTTTTATATATTATTAACTATTAGCAAGTTTTTAAATTTTGTTTTATGAAATGTAGAGCCATTTCCAGCGGATTAATATCAAGAGGTTTATTTCTTCTTGTCCTTACCCATTATCCCAATTTATTCTGAGTAACATCACATACACATTCTTTAAGTTTTCAAATTTTTTGTATTTTTTTATTGATTTTATTTTATTTTTTTTTTAACATTTCGATAGATTTCAAATGTTATTTGAATTTATAATTAATTTTAATAATTTGTTAATTTGAAATTCTTATTAAAATGCTTAATTTTATTTTACTTTTTTATTATTATTATTATAAACTTTAGGAAAGTAAAAAAATTATTTTATTTATTTTTTCTTTGTTTGTTATTTAATGAAATAAAGATGGACAGAAAAATAATGATAAAATGAATAATTCGATTAACGTATAAGTAGATTAGTAAATTTAAGTTATTTTAAAAAAGATTTCTTGTTGATATATATAACTTATTAACTTAAACACCACACTTAAACAGAATTTGTTTATAAACAATTTTAATGTTCATTCTCTGTAAGCCTTTTTCATTTAAGTGCGTAAGTAAAAAAATTAAGATAGATTTTGTTTTAGAAAATTACCACTTAATTTGTTTTATGTATTATTATTATTTGTTAAATTAGTAATAATGCATTTAAGTTTTTTCTTTTTTTCTTTTTGTTTTGTCTTTATAATTAATTTATTAAGAAGTGCTTAATTTATGTTTTGCTTAGAAAATTTGTAAGAATTAGATACTATCAATTTTAATTTTTTTTTTCTTTTAATAAATTTTACAAAGTGCACATTTTTTTTGTTAATTATATATGTATGTAAGGGTGATTTTTTAGCTATTATCTTAACCTTAATTTAACCATGAATCGTCTTACAAACGAACAACGCTTGCAAATCATTGAATTTTATTATCAAAATGCGTGCTCTGTTAAGAAAGTTCATCGCGCGCTTCTTTCATTTTATGGTCAGTTTTATCGACCCACTCAAGCGGCTATTCGTGGCTATTGTGATCAATTTCGCACCAAATTTACATTGTTGGACATTAAACCACCAACACGCTTACGTAGAGCGCGAACTGAAGAAAATATCGCAGCTGTATCGGCCAGTGTTAATGATGACCATCAATTATCGATTCGTCGCCGTTAGCATCAATTGGGCCTGTGTTACTCAACAACGTGGAAAATTTTGCGGAAGGATTTAGGTGTGAAGCCTTTCAAAATACAGCTGGTGCAAGAATTGACGCCGAACGACCTACCGCAACGCAGAATTTTTGGTGAATGGGCTCTTGTAAAGTTGGCCGAAGATCCACTTCTTTATCGAAAAATTGTGTTCAGCGGTGAAGCTCATTTTTGGCTCAATGGATACGTAAATAAGTAGAATTGTCAATTTTTCAGTGAAGATCAGCCATAAGCATTGCAAAAGCTACCAATGCATCCAGAAAAAGTTACAGTTTGGTGCGGTTTATTTATTTATTTAAAAGATGCTGCGAATCGTAACGTAACTGTGAATGGTGAGCGCTACCGTGAGATGATATCCAACTTTTTTTTGCCCAAAATGCAAGATCTTGACTTGCATGACATGTGGTTTCAACAAGACGGTGGCACATGCCACACAGCACGCGTAACAATGGACTTATTGAGAGGCGAGTTCGGTGAACATTTTATTTCACGTTCGGGACCGGTCAATTGGCCGCCTAGATCGTGCGATTTAAAGCCTTTAGACTATTTTTTGTGGGGCTATGTTAAAGCTCATGTCTATACAGACAAGCCCGCTTCAATTGACGCATTGGAAGACAACATTGAAGCATTTATTCGTGAGATACCGGCCGAAATGTTGGAAAGAGTATGCCAAAATTGGACTAAGCGGATGGACAATTTGAGGCGCAGTCGCGGTCAACATTTGCATGAAATAATCTTCAAACATTAAGTTATATAGACCGTACTATCGATTCAAATAAAGATTTCATGCATTTTTCTGAATGTTTTTTTTTTTTTTTTGAAAATTTTTCCTATAGCTCTTAAAAAATCACCCATTATTTCTTTTATATATTTATTTTAAATCTGATGTGAATTTTATTATATGCTGTAATCCGTTAATGTATTAGTTTTTGTATTAAAACCAAATTTAATAATTTTGTTTTTCTGCTTTTTATAGAATTTAAATTATAATTTACACAAAATATACTGAAATTTTATTGAAAAAGTTCGTTTTACGGGATCTGTGGGTTTTATTGTTGTTTTAAAAGAAGAGAATTCAAATAAACTATGAAAAAAATTAACTGTTTAAAAATATTGCAGTCTAAAATAAGTTCCATATTGTTGTAATGTCAATGCTGCCTCGTACTTTCAAATATTCATTTAATCTTGAGCTCAGATTGTCAATATTTTTGCCTTTAGCTGAAATTGTCGCTAAGTCAACAGCAATGAACGAACTCAATGAAGAGAATGTAGTCATAAACGATGTATACAATCACAATACTATCCTATATCCAATGATTTCATTAACTCGTACTCCCATATGCATAACAATTATTTTTGATCTATTAAGGGTTTATGAAACAAATTTTCATACAAATTATGTTTTATAAACCTTTTATAAATTGGAAATCATATCTATGAATGATCTAAGGTAATCTTCAGTAACTGAAAATGCTAATACTACCTACCCAATTTTTTCTATACTTCTTTCTTCAGAATAGTCTTTTTGATTAAGCTAAAGATCTAATTTATTTCAATACATACTAATCACTTTCGTAGCTCGATTGGGGATGATTCAATATTTTATTAGCTCAACTTTTCATGCTTTTCTATTCACTACGAACAAAAAATTACACAATTTGGAATATGGGAGGTAGTGTCAAATAATGACGAATTCATGAAATTCCTCCTAAAATTATACGAAGGTACATACATCCATAATTGAACATTACAACCCTTCAGTCTGGATTACGATCTAGCTTCTCACACCACTTTTGTTGGGTGTGTTAATTTTATACATAACTGGCGGGACCTACAGTTCATAGTTGACTCCGAACAACAGATTTTTGAGAAACTATGCAGGGCACATTTTTTTGTCTGATATCTGCTGAGAAGAAGTCACTTAAGAAATATTTTTTTCATATTTCGTTTTTGTTGGAAATCTCTGACCTTGGGTTTGAATCGTGGCCTCACGTCTAATAAACCAACACACTACCTGCTACTAGACTACTTATACGAAGGTAATAATCTTTAATTTATTACTCGTATTAAGAATAAAACACGAGTCAAATGTATACTATTACTTGCCAAACTCAGTAATGTTATTATAAGCCCAGATTATTATTTGAAAAGTACCATAAAATTGTTCAAAAAGCAGCTTCAATAGTCCTAATGCCGGTGTAATACTATTATATGTACATACATATACAAACTTATGGTTTTATACAAATATATAACGAATTAAAGCCTTAACATATCATCATGAGTCATCGATAAATTTAAGTAAAACATAATTTATGCGTTATTCGTTATATATTGTAAAAATTAAACTGCTTTAAATTTTACTATTTTAAACTAAATACCTAGTTTTTTTTGTTTTTGTTATTCATAATGTTTTTGTATAAATTGTTTATAAATACGTTTTAATATCAAGATTTTTATATTTGAATTATAACAATAATAAAGATTTGTTATTTATTTCTTTAATAGTCATTTAGAAGTAATTTTTAAACACATTTATATAATGGAAAATCTTTTTTGTTAACTAAAAGTTTTATGTAAATAATTAGAATTAAGTATTAGTTTCTTTGGTAAGTAATGGAAATAACAGATTTTTATCGGGGATCTATATTATTGACTAGAAAAGAAAAAGAGAAACGAATTGATATATTTATAACAAATGATTTTAAGTTAAGTTTTTGAGAATAAAATTGTAATATTTCTTTATAAGTTTAATATCTATTAAATTTTGTGAGAAATTTTAATAATGCTAACAATAATTGCAGTATGAATCTTATTCGCAAAACTTTTTTTCTTTAATTATGAAATAATGCTTTTTTAAATTACTTTAATATACATATTTGAAAGCTAAAAGAAGAATTTTCCTTGCCCGTCTTTGTTTTAAGTACCTCAAGTTAGTACATTTAAATAAAAACAATTGTTTATAAGTTGAGATAAAGAAAAGTTGAATAACATGAAACTTTTATCAGTAACTTATAATTGAAAGCTAATTTCAAAATTGATTTCAATTTAAGAATTTGATTTATTTTCATTAAATAATGATTTAACAATAAAAATTTCTTATTTGAAAAAGTTTTGTAAATAAGAACGTACATACATACGTTTATTTGATTGTTTTATTAATTTAAAAACTATAAATTAATTTACTTCATCATTAGGCAAATCTTGGAGTTACAATAATTGTTTAGTTTAGTTTAGTTTATTTTATTTAGCATTTGTTATGTTATGTTTGTCGATTTTCAATATTTTTCTAAATTCATATTTAGTAAAATGTTATTATGCATTAATTAGTTCGTTTATTGGTGAAAGTTGCTTTTGTTTGTATTTTCATTTCATACCTTATATTTAATTTAGGTAGAATTTAGTTTTGTATTAATTAATATTTTTATTTTTAGATTTTTTTCTTCTTCTTTTATTATAAAGTAAATAACTGTATTTGGTTTTTTTTTCTTTTAAGCATTTTTTTTATTAAACATTTGTATTTTTCTAGGATATTACAATAAAGACTTTAACAAACTTAATAATATGAAAAAAAAAAATATTGTAAATAAAAGTTACTGTTTGAATAAAATAAACAACTATTGAAATACAAATTGATAACAGATTGAATTAAAAAAAAGAATAAATAAATACCAAATAAAAACGTACTACGTTATTTCAAAAAAGAAAAGAAGAACAAAAATATATATGAATTCTTTAACAACGAGTGTGAAGATTTGTAAAACTTTTGTATTTGTTTTGTATTCTTTTTAAATATGTTTTTTTTAAGTATAATTAAAAAGAGTTTCTTTTTTTTGTATTCCCTTAGCAAAATTTACAATTAAAAATATATAAATATTAGTTAAGTATAATTATTCAAGGAGTGAGGGTAAAGGCATAAAGAGATAGCAGATATATAGATGAAAAAACTGGAGAGTTGGACTTTATGCAAAAAGAAATTGGTTGAAAATGATTGAACAATAGACGAGGGATGATGAGGATGACAAAAAGGGGCAAAAAGAAGACAAAAATATGGACGTTTTTAAACGTCAACAACCATTTTTTTATGTATATCTGTATTGCCGACCACCGAACAAAATTCATCGAAAGAGATTTTACCATCTTCATCCTTATCGGCAAAACAAATTGTTTTATCTACGATTTGCTGTAATTGTGTATCTTTAAGATTATTGCCTACCATCATTTTTAACACCTAATCGTTGAATAATAAAAAAAAGAAACACAAACAAACAATATTTATCTTAGAGACTTAAGAAATATTTAAAAAATTATAAAAAAAAACTTACTTGGAATAATTCACCGTTTGATATGTAGCCATCATTATCCATATCATATATACGAAATGCAAAGCGTAATTTTGATAGTTTATCACCTTTAACGCTAAACTGTGATACACCTTGTATGAATTCCTTAAAATCTACTTCGCCATTACCATCAGCATCAAATATGTCTATGACACGCTGTACTAAAGGATTCTGTTGTAATTCTGGCAAAGACATAAACTCGTCCACACTCAAGGCACCAGAATTATCTAAATCGAGCTTACGAAAACGTTTGCCTAATCGACGAATCTCATCAGCATCAACTGGTGGAAGTAAAATAAAATAAATAAAAACATATTTTATAAATTGCTATCCATTTCATAGGTCAGGTATGTAAAAAACAAATAGAATTTTTTATTTAACATAGTTTATGTTGTTCCAAATACAAATAGAATTAAATATAGAATTACGAATATTAAATATATCTTTCAGAATTTCAAGTATTTAAATATTGTATTGATAGTTATGTCGTTTTGTAAGCATTGGACGCAATTCTCTAATATTAAATATGCGATTGCTTTTGTTTTTCAAGCAAATATGTAAAGGAATTAAAGAACGAATTATTCATAATTGTTTACACAAAGCTTTGTAGGAAAAAAATTTCAGCGTGGGAGATGAATGCCTCACAAAATTCCATTATTCGAACTATTAAATAAGACTTAAAACCTCGTGCTGTCGAACACTGTATCGGACATTTTATTGATTGCAACAAAAAAATAGGATGAAATAACGCCAACGTCATTTTGGAAAGCGCACTGATAACTTGCACCAGAGAGCTGGTTCCTCGAGTCGAAAAGCGCTAAGTATTAAGGATAATTTTAGAGGATATCGTTTGCGACAAAAGATATCCCAATACTGATTCTCTTAAGACAGCCTTGATTCGTACTGTAAGCCATGAATGTAGTGAATGATTGTCCAGTACGACTTAAGGCGAACACTTGTATATTACTATACATACACTGGTGGCCAAAACTAAAGCAACTGACATTACACTTTGATATTTTAGCAAATATGTTCCGCTAAAAAGGTTAAAAATAACGAAATAACCATAAAATTCTAGTGGTCGAAACTAAAGCAACTTTCGTACTTCTGTAACAAAATTAAAAAATTAAATTAATAGTCAATAGCGTAACCCTTATTTTTAATGACGGCAGCACATCTACGGGGTGTTGAATCAATTAGCCTCTTAATTTGATCTTTAGAAATGCTGTTCCATGCGTTCTGGATACGATTAAAAATGGGGTGTTTATTTGTCCCTAAATCCCTTTTTATTTTGCGGTCAACTATGCTCCCAAGGTTTTCAATAGGGTTAAGGTCTATCGATTAACCTATCCACCCGAGAACACTAACTTTTGATTGACACTTTTAACCTTTTTAGCGGAACATATTAGCTAAAATATCAAAGTGTAATGTCAGTTGCTTTAGTTTTGGCCACCAGTGTATATGTGAAAAAATTTGTTCAAAAACATTTACATGCATACGTAAACAATTAGTCATTACAACGCTTCTGTAAGGTTTACGACCTAGCTTCTCACACCACTTATGTTATGTGTGTTAATTTTATACATTAGTGGCGGGACCTATAGTTTAAAGTCGACTTCGAACGACAGATTTTTGAGAAACTTTTAATGACAGTTTTATTTACTCTTAGAGTTCTGAAATCTGCTGAAAAGAAGTCACCGAAGAAATATTTTTAATAGTTCGTTTCGATCGAGATTTCTGAGCTGGACTTTGAACCTTGGTCTGACGTCTAATAAGCCAACACACTACCTACTAAACTATGGCGCCTTCACACATAAACATTATGGTATTTAATTTTATACCATAAAATGTGTACAACGGTAGATAGGTCTCTAGTAAATAGTGAAATTTTAATCAAACGTTGAAGGGAAAATGTATTTATTATTAGGATTATAGGAGTATACATAGGAAAGCTAAGACTTAAGTTGTTTAAATCAAAGATTTCATTTATATGTAACTCTCATTTAGTTTAATAAGAACAGCATTTAGGTGGACTATTGTTTATATACAGATATGTACATACATATACGTACATTATTTTGTTGTCATTTATTGTTGCCATAAACATATGAAAAATATGTATGTATATAATAACAAAATGTGTATGTTGAAAGAAAAAGTAAAGTAAAATTTTTTTAAGAAAATGCAAAACAGAAAATGTACAAGGCACAGATCCAAATAAATAATATTATTATGAGAAAATTATTGAGCAAAAAAAGTCAAAAGCAATGCCAAGGTAGTAGACAGTAAAAATCATATACATATGTATGCATACAGATGTGATTAAAATAATATTTGCAATAGTTTTATATGGTTAATATATTTTATACAGGTTAAATATAAACGCATTTTAACATCTGTATGTAGTGTTACTCCAAGAGTATCAAGTAAAGTTTATTACCAGATAGATAGCCAGATAGACTATGAACTAAAATAGTATTTAACAAAGTCTGTTCTCAATGGGTTTGTGCATTTCATGCCATTCATATCAATTAAAATAAAATATGAGAATAATCAGTTTGACAAAAATACAAGAGAAAGCAAAACAACTTTATTAATGTCTCTCGCTAAAACAACTTCAGACTAAGATGAGTTGAGACAGTTAGGTACTTTAAACAATTGCTGTCAAACAGTTAGTTTATCTACCATGTAAACATTAAAAAATGTATTTAAAACAGAAAAAACAAAGAAATATTTTTATTGAAGACAATAATTTTGAAATCGATTGAAGTTTACAGGGTAAGCAAGTGAATAAACAGCGTTATGCAATTTAAATTGTAATTTGTTTCAACATACCATATATGTATATACAACATTACAGAAATATGCACATTTTCTTTATATTTCATTAATTTCTGTATTAGCATTTCATTCAATTTGACATGAACTATCCAAAATATACAACTGTTTTAAAAAGAGGACTTTATGGTACACAACTCGCGAATTTGCCCAATTGCCGTTTATACAATTTTAAACATTTTCATGAAATCCCTTAATATAAATACATATACATATATGTAAGTACATAGTATTTATACATATTCTTTCTTTCTATTTACACTTGAAATTGTCAAATGACTTGAAAATGGCAAAAGATTGACAGAATATTCTCAATTGTATATATTGTACTCGTATATACATATACTATATGTATGTATGTATATTTAAAGGTATTATCATATTAAAAATTAAATGCCTCTAAATTCATACATAATTTACATTTAAATAAAAGAAGAAATTTTAAGCAAAGGCATGTTTATATTCCTAATAAACATTTTTATTATTCGATAAATGAAACAAATATGTATGTAGGAAGGTACATACAGTACAATATTGTTTTTAATTTAGGTATAATGTTTTTTTTGTGACAATTTTTGTTTAAAATCAAATGGGCATTGTTTACGATTTTTTATAATTCTTTTACAAAATATGCTTTAGTAAACATCACAAAAATTATATAAAAAAATTAATGATTCGAATAACATTGACATTAGCATTTATTGTAGTCTACTGTAGTTTGTATTGGCGATAAAAAAACCAACACTTTTAGCAAATAATATAAATTACAATAAATTATTTAAATTTCTGTTCGTTCATTAGTTCAACCCTTTAACGGTTTAATTTTGTTTCTGCCTGCTTAAGTATTTTCCAGCGAAGACGAGTATACTCGACATAAACAGTGTAAAATCTTTCTGTCTGTAAAAAAGTAGGCATTTATGACTAAAAATCAAATGTTCAGTGTTGCTTTTTGAGAAAGTATATATTTTTATAGTATATATTTTATTCTCAGCAGCTTTCTGGCAATAACTTTGAGATTAAATAAATAAAATTGCCATGAAAAGTTTTAGTTTATTTGACATTACTCAGGGAATTTCCATTAGATTCAATGAATTATAATACGAATCTGATATTTTTTCTTTAAAACGCTTATACTTGACATTATGCGAAATAAAATTCATTTCGCTCTGACGAGTCTACTTGACATAAACAGTTAAATAGTTAGATTGCTTCCTAAAAAAATTTACAAAAGTTGGCATTCCAAAGAGGTGTGGTAAAAAAAATTAATTATTTTTAATGCCCTTATTTAATCTAGTTATAACGGCCATATTTAGGTCAAATATGTATCGTTCTGACACTCTACAAGACACTCATCCTACCCGTGTTTCTTTATGGCGCAGAGGCATGGACCCTTTTAAGTACTGATGCAGCGACCTTGAGAGTGTTCGAGAGAAAAGTCCTACGTAAGATCTTTGATCCTGTGCGAGTTAGCGATGATTTCCGTATCCGATCCAACAGTAAGCTGTGTGAGCTTATCAACGACATAGACGTTGTACAGCATATGAATATCCAGCGGCTGCGCTGGCTCGTCCATGTCGTTCGAATAGAGGAGGATGCTCCGGCGAGACGGGTTTTTGATGCGGGAATCTGCGGAAGTCGGCGAAGAGGACGACCTTGTATCCGTTGGAAGGACCAAATTGGGGAAGCCCTGTCATCACACCAATCGGCGTAGGCGCGCAAGAAGCGGAGGCGCCTGGAAGGATATGTTGCGGCAGTCCGAAATCCATTAAACGGGTTATTATGGCCAATTAAGTAAGTAAGTAAGTAATGTATCGTTCTTTTCTCTAACACTTAACACTGAATTCATTTTATTTAGACCAAAGCCAGCCGCTTGTGAGCGATTGCTACCTACAGGTGGCATTATTGTAAATAATATAGGATCGTCGAGATTCGAACATCACTGTTCAAGCTTCAAATTGTCATACGTGAATCATTCTTCATTTACCTGCCACACCCTGCAATTTGCAATTTAATTCAAAAAGTCCGTCTACGAATTCCTTACATTAACTCCTACGATAAAGGTAATGGAAAGAGAGCTTACATGACGACAGCACTAGTTGACTTTCGTTATTGGTATTAAAGTTACAAGGACGGAAGCTACTGTTTCATTATTAGGTCACTATTACCTTATTCAAAACATCGAATTTATCGAAGAAAAACTGGTGAAATGCATATAGTAAGACAGGTAATTACTTGGCAATTGAAAAAAATGAATTTAGTATGCAATCTTATCTAATATGATGTATTTTCCATTTGCTATTATCGAATAAGAAAAGACAAAGGCGTTGAAGTACAAAGTACAATTCAAATAACTCCCACTGTTATTCAAAGGCACTCATATAAATTATGAATATACTACATATCCAGGTATTTTCCCAAGGTTTAAAAATATATTGAGTAACTATTTGTCGCCGATGTCTGGCGTGGTGTTTTATTTATACTGACAGATGTCTCTTGATTTCAGTAGTGTTGCGCTTTCAACTAAACAGCTAGGACATTCCAAAAGTTTTGGACTTATTGACTAAACAGTAATTTTAGAGATAAATTGGAATACTTACAGTTGGAGCACATCTCCATTGGCAGAGAAGTTTCATTTCCCTGAAAACAGAATAAAATATTTTTCGATAATGTTAATAAAGTATTTTTCGTTAAAAAAAGTTTAAGTTCAAATAACAATTATAAAAAAAAAACTTATCATAATTCTCAATCTTAAATAATTTACATTGTTTAAAATATAACTTCTTTAAAGGATTATAGGAAAGTCAAAATAGTTGTGATATGCATAATAAAAACCCTGAACATATGTAATTATATTTATAAGTATGTATGAGGCTTTATTTGAAGTATTTGTATGTATTCAAATATTTAAATAGAGAACAACAACTTAAATATTAAAAGGAAAGACCGACGACATCCTTGCTATTGCATGATTATAAAAAAAAACATATCGCCTGTGTTGTGTTTTTGCATAAATGTGAGGGCCTTAAGATTATAAAGAGTATAAACAAATAAGTTCATGTAATACAATATATACATTTTTTAGCTGCTGCTGCAACACTTTGATGATGTTACAAGAATAAACATTTTAATGACTAAAGAAAAAACAAGAACAAAAACCAAAATCACAAATTTCAAAACAAAATACTCTTAGACATCACATAGTTAAGTCTTACAGTTCACATACCCCCCCAAGGTAATAAAAACAAATTTAATCAAAGCCGAATTTAATTTACACTATAAGGTATCGTATGTTCTGAATTTTTAATATTTTGTATTTCAATTATAATGATAGTTTTTTTTTTTGTTGTTCAAAGTCTATTAAACGATTTATTTTAATAAAAAAATTTAAAAACAAATATTTAAACCAATAAAAACAACAGGTACATTCCCGTTTCAAGAATACAAAATATTAGTTAATGTTATCTTTATATTCCTTTAAAATAAAGACGTTCAAATATGAGAATTAGGATTCAACGTTCGAACGTGACTGCTTAACTCTAAAATAAACTGACATACCAAATATGAGATCAGGAGTTCACATTTCAGTCTTCTGACAAAAGCTCTGAGTGTAAATAATTGTAATGAAAATGATACATAAAGCTATCTTTCTGAGTCAATGTTAAACGAGGGTTGTAAAGGCCAATTAAGTATAAGTACGGATATCATTTTTCCTAAAGGAGATTTGAGACACACATTTGCATGTTAAAATTTCAACAGCATCTGTATGTTAAAGGACCATAACTTTCAAAGGCCGATGTTGGACTGCAATATCATGTACATATTCAAATGGGAAAACCTAAAAATTAGCTCGGATTACTGTTATATCCACCGTGTAGCCATTTTTATTGGAAACCCCTTTCTATATACATACCCAATTATAAAATGAATTAAACTTTTCTTAAACCCTATAAATAATGAAAAATGCTTAGAGTAGAGCGCAAGATTTTCCTACAATAAAAATGAAATTTGATTAATACAAAACCAGGTAAAAAAAAACTTCTGAAGCATTAGACAACAAGGCTCGATTAGTCATTTTAGTCCATTTATTCAATTTACAGACACTCAAAATGGCATTGGACGCCTGTCTAGCTCATATATTTCAAAGTGGGTACAAAAAATCGCAGAAAAAAGTCGTCATCCTTGTCGAATGTACTGCGACAAAATTAGGTTCTAATTTATTTTTTTGTACATGCGTAGGGGGAGGCAAAGAAAGAAGATTTAAATTGTTGGCAGCACTATTATACAGGTGGCAATAGTGGTTGTTTTTTATTTTTCGTCTTTTTCATGTTTTAGTTGCTTATTTCGTGGCCCAAATTTTGTAGCCAATTCCTATACGTAACAAATGAACCAAAAGTCATATGGAAAGCCAACCAACAATAACAATTTTATAAGCAAAAAGAAATAAATTTTAATAATAGATATATTTTTAAAAATTTACCATTTTTGTTGGTTATTAAGTACTGTTGCGTTAAAATACAAATACGTATAAATAAACGTTTTTAAAATATATTTCTTTTGCTTTTTTTTATATATTTTCACAAAAGAACGCAAAATCTGCGCTAAATTTCACTTCAGTGTGTCACTTTTTTAGTAGCAGCAGCAGAAACGGAGCAACACCACCACTGAAAGAGAGCACTTTTATTGCTATTCTTTTTTTCTTGTTCTGCTTTCCTTTTTAATTTTTGCTTTAAATTTATCTCAAACACTTTTTGTATAGTTATTTTACTACAGACTATATATTATTTAAATTTAACAGCAAATATATGCATTGCCTTTTAATGGGGAATTTTGCAAGTTTATTTAGAAAGTTTTATTATTCGAATTGGATTATTTCTTTTCTGGTAATGCACAAAAATTCCTTTTTTTGGTATGTCTTTTTTCCTATTCCGTTGTTCGATATACACAAAAATGGCGATAAGAATTTACAGTCTCTCCACATTTTTAACGGCGTTAACGAATTGTTAAACTTGCGGCAATGTCATTTCAATTCACAATATTGCTCATAAAATATTGTGAATTTGTGTTCTTACTTCAAAGTGAATTGTTTAAAAAGAAGAAGCACAGACTGATTATTTCGTATCAATTTTTTTGCTAAACAACAACGAATATATTGCATTAAATTTTACGCTTACACTTATACATTAAATACAAGAACTTAACTATACAATAACTTTTTTCTATTTATATTATAAAGTTCAAGTGATAAAGACAATAAATTGAACTCGAAGTAAAAAAATGGCTTCAGCAAATTCTGAAATGAGTGACAATGGTAATGCGCCTCCTACACAGACCACAAACAGCAATACTGGGAACTATGGCGGTATTAACAGTGAAAATCCAACAACAACTAATAGCGCTACAACGGCGGGAAATGGACTGCTGGAAAGGAATCCATTTATAAAGACTGTAAATTTCGAAGACATTGAAAAATTGCCCTATGAAATTCATCGTTATTCATCATACTCTACTAATTATGTGCCAGAGTAAGTGGAAATATTTGTATCATCAAATTTATTTAATGTCTTTCGTCTTTTTTTGGTAATTTGCATAACTTTGATGTTTTTGTATCCATTGTAAATGTGTTTGTAAAATTGTTATGCAGCCTTGGCTATGATTTTTGTTCTTTAATTTTCTTTTGTCTCTTTCTTAAACAAAAACAAAAAATGCAAAGTATTTTAAAAAACAATATTTGTACATAAACTAAAACACACGATACATTATAATAAAATGTGTTTGTTGCTAAAGTAGTTGTATAGCATATTTCCATTTGCATAACTGTTGCAATTTTTATTAAAATGTCTCCTTTATTAAACTATATACGACCGTACGGGATCGTATTGTGCAGTATTGATCTATATCAAATTCCTTTCAAGTTCTCTAGCACTAGTACTATTTATAAAACGAACTCAGCGAAAAAGAAAGTATGCAAAATAATATAAAGAATGCAACAACAACAACAAAGCGTTCCCACGACAATCGGATCTACGCTCCGGAACGACCCGATTCAATATCGGCCAAGGATTGTCAACTCAGCGAAAGCTGTATCAACCGGAAGTTTTTTCCCAAGGTGAGCAAATCATGCCAGCGCATTTGCTCTGTACCCTACTAATAAGAGCTGGCATTGAACAGAATCCAGGTCCTGAATGGATCTGTTCAGTGTGCCATACGATCATCAGGAGAAACATAACATCAGTGAGATGTAACAGCTGTGGCAACTGGTGCCACCTCAGGAGATGCTCAGGCCTCTCCTCTCATCGGGAGTGGTCTGTGAACTTCAGAGCTCACTGCTGTAATACACAACACGACACCGACACAACGGACACCCATATAGACCCACAACACGATACACATGTAATAACTACACGACGACGCAACCGGCAGGAATCCACAACACACACAAACATAAATTCACAACCCATACCATCCATCCCCCCATCCATAACCCCCATAGCTCATCAACCCACCGTGGACAGCCCACACTTTAATTTCAGCATCTTGCAGCTAAACTGTAACGGACTTAGAAATAAAATAGCAGATATTACCAACTTCATGTACGACAACAACATCAAAATAGCCGCCATACAGGAGACCAAGTTACCCAGGGAGTGCACCATTACATCTGCGGGCAACTATAATATAGTGAGGAAAGACCGGGAAAGGGACAACGGAGGAGGACTTGCTTTCATCCTCGAACGGAACGTGAAATACAAATTAACTAATGTTCCAGCCCACACCAATCCAGATAACATCATCGAGGCGATGTCAATATCGGTAAGGTCGGAGGAAACCGATATCGAAATCACAAATGTTTACATTCCACCAGTAAATAGTATAGGAACCCACTACCACCCGAACATCATGCATCTCCTCCAAGGTGAAAATAAGATCATTCTAGGGGATTTCAACGCACATCATGAGAGCTGGTATTCCCTTCTTCCCAACGATCAACGTGGGATCGCGATAGCCGGTCAAATAGACGAGTCGGACTTCGCCACGATAAACGAGCCACAGCCGACCAGAGTCACCGCAAGATGCTCCAGCTCCCCAGACCTCACCATTGCTAGTCGGTCACTTCTAGCCTTTACCACCTGGCAGACGTATACTGCCCTTAGCTCCGACCACTTACCCATAGTGGTCAACATAGAAAAACGCAATGACTTTATGGAACCTGACCGACAGACGTACGTGAACTACAATAAAGCCAACTGGGAAGGTTTCAGGATCTTCATTGAGGATAACCTTGAACATATGCTCCCTCCCACGTGCGTTAGAAATGGTGAGAGGAAATTCCGAACAATTGTTCAAAATGCGGCGAAACGTTTTATTCCCGCCGGCAGAATTAACAACACCAGGCCGAACTACCCTTCAGATGCCGCGCGCCTGGCTCAACAGCGGGATAACATCAGAACGGCTAACCCAGCGGACGAGAGGCTAGAGGCTCTGAACATAAGAATTAACAAATTGGTGAACGAGCACAGACGTTCCAAATGGCTGGAACACCTAGAACGCTGCTCCTTAGCTCCCAAGAAACTGTGGAAGACCATAAGAAACCTATCTGGCTCTAAAATTAACAACAACCTCACAGCCATTGAATTTGAAGGCAGGCAATATATTGAGGGCAAAAAGTGCGCCAAAGAATTCTGCAAGCAATTTGTCGAACACCCAACCGAGCAGAATAAGACCAAGAGAGCAACACTGAGGCTGCTAAGGAACCTGTGTAGAGACCAACAAGCACAGTCATTTGAGGAATCCGCGGTGGCCTACATCATCACCAACGCCAAACCATCAAAGGCATTGGGACCCGACGGACTGTCCATGCTTATGCTGAAGAAGCTGGGCGAGAAGGCTTTGAGGTTCATTACCAGATTAATAAACCTGTCATTGCACAGCCTGGTGATACCTGACATCTGGAAGGTCGCTAGGATCATCCCGATTCTAAAACCGAACAAACCAGCGACCAAAGGAGAATCATACAGGCCGATCTCCTTACTATCACCAATGGTAAAGATCCTCGAAGCCCTTATGCTCCCTGCTTTCAAACAGCACTTCCCACTGGCAGAACACCAACATGGCTTCAGAGAAGGGCGAAGCACCACCACGGCTCTCACCGAGATAACTACTAGGATAGCTGACGGACTCAACCAACAACGACCGTGTCAACGAACTGTCGTTGCGGCCCTTGACCTTTCAAAGGCCTTTGACACGGTCGACTACCCCACACTCCTGAGAGATATACTAAACTCAACCTTGCCCAACGACCTGAAACGCTGGACCTCCAATTACCTTGGAGGTAGGCAGGCATACGTTGAGTTTAGGGGACAAAAGTCCTCTCACAGGAGAATAAAGATGGGTGTCCCACAGGGAGGAGTCCTGTCGCCTATCCTGTTTAACATCTACCTCACCTCACTCCCAACGCCTCCTCCTAACATCTCCTTGGTCTCTTATGCGGACGACTGTACGGTCTTTTCCTCGGGCATTAACATCGACGAAGTCAGCTCCAACATAACCACCTACCTCTCGTCCCTGGTGGAATTCTTTAAGGAAAGAAAATTACGAATATCCGCACCAAAATCAACTGTATCCCTCTTCACGACATGGACGAAGGAAGTAAGAACCACGTTAAACGTCGCAGTGGAAGGAAACATCATTCCCACAGTTAGGTACCCAAAGATCCTCGGGGTCACCTTCGACAACTTGCTTCACTTCGCCGCACATGCGACTAACATCAACACCAGCGTGAAGAGAAGAAACAAGGTCCTAAAGGCTCTGGCTGGCACCACATGGGGAATGGACAAGGAAACCATCCTCACCACCTATAAGGCTATCGGACGGTCTCTCCTCAATTATGCTGCTCCAATCTGGACATCATTCCTGAGTGACACACAGTGGAGGGCACTACAAACGTCGCAGAACAACGCCCTGCGTATAGCCACAGGATGCGTGAGGATGACAAGCATAGACCATCTCCATGAGGAGACCAAGATGCTGACGGTCAAAAAACACAATGAGCTGCTCACAAAACAATTTCTAATAGCCTGCTACCAACCTTCCCATCCAAACCACCACATAGTCTTAAATAATCCCCCTCCTCGCCGCATAAGACAAGACCTCACCACATACAACTCAGACATAATACACCTCATACCCTCAATAACCGATACACTGTCCGTCAGGGAGGCACAAAATACTCTTCACAATGCCATCGTCGCGTCGGCCAGAGACGAGCTCAGCCATAACAAGGTCTTAAATCAGCACCCACCACCCATAGCCGATTCAGAAAGGCAGCTACCAAGAGCAACGAGGACTATTCTAGCCCAGCTCAGATCAGGATGGTCAAACTTCCTGAACAGCTACAGGACTAGAATTATCCCGGAAATCCAAGATAGCTGCCCATCATGCAACCAAACACCACACGACACGTTGCACATTTTTAGCTGTCCGGCGAAGCCGACAGCCCTGCGGCCATTAGACCTATGGCTGAACCCTACGCTGACAGCGAACTTCCTCGGACTACCTACCACATGACATTAACAACACGCACATACAACAATCCCATTTCAAACCCTTTCCATCCCCATCAAATTACACGGCACACTACAAATAGAACACATGAACTAAAATTATCTTTATTCACATACAGGGAAAAGCTTCCGGAGACAACAGCAGAACTGTTACAACAACAACAAAGACATTTTCAAATGTACGGTTGTTTTCGTTATTTTGTTTTTATTATTTATTGTTTATATTTATTATTAACCAAAGCAATGTTGACAACTGGGCAACATCTAAATTTAAAAAAAAAAATCGCCTAGTAATAAATATTAAAGCAATAATATACCTATTTCACCTTCATTAAAAGTATTTTTTTAATATCTCATTTGATTTAACCTATAACACTTAACTTTGACAATAGACAAGGCACATAAATAATTTTACGGCATCATTTAGTTATTTTTCATATCTTTATTTCATATGCTTTGGAGTATTATTATTACTTTCCACATTTTTTTTATTCCAGAAATATACTCGTAGACTGTCCATCTGACCAGGCGTCGCGCTGGTCAGCTTTTAGCAATAATCCACCTCAATATTTAACATTAAAACTACGACGACCTGCTCTTGTGTACAAAATTAAATTTGGAAAATTTGAAAAATCTCATGTGTGCAATATCAAAAAGTTTCGAGTCTATGGAGGTTTAGATGAAAACAATATGATTTTAATACTAGAAGGGTAAAATTATATTATTTTAAAAAAAAACAAAACGATAAAATCAGTAAAATTTTTCTTCTAACTTTCCCGTTAGTGGCTTACGAAATGATCACATACCAGAAACATTTAACTTTAAAAGTGAGATCGCGCATAACTTACCAATGTTGTATATAAAAATTGTACCGATCTTATCTTGGGGTCCAACATTTAACTACAGTATTTGGTATGTTGAACTATTAGGACAAGATGACCCTATGTATACCAGCGTTTGCCTAAAGGATTATAATAAGGTTCTTATAATACATAATATATTTCATTGTTTTGAAATTAAATCACGAATTAATTTTTCGTTTTTATACAGTCAAGAGAAGTCGAAATAATACGCTTATGCTTGAAACATTTTCGTCAAAAAGGATATGAAATAGCTTATAAAGCTTTACAAAGACAAACACGTGTTCACCTAGAACATCCTCTCGTATCCGAATTATATGAATTTTTGGTGGTGAAAGGCGAGTATGAAAAATCTGAAAGGTTTATAGGTGACTGTATTGATGAAGGTCTAATGGATGGCTATTTGGATCGTCAGGATTATAGACACACTTGGCATGAACAACTAATTCAAAGCAATCACCCAGGTTTTTATACAAATTAGCATTTAATTTAATTTTCATTACATTCAATTTTAATTTGCTTAGGTGTCCGTGGTGGTCATCAACTTGTTGTGGATACTGTAAAACATTCAATATATTTGCATGGCGGCTGGAATGGTTATCAAGACTTAAGCGATTTATGGGTATACGATATATGCGGTAAATCTTGGACACAAATATACGAACATTCTGAGCAATTTAATGGACCTACTCCCAGATCGTGCCACAAAATGGTTTTTGATCCAGTTAGCGAAAATATATTCATGCTAGGTCGTTACTTGGACAATTCGATTAGAACAATTGAATATATAAAAAGCGACTTCTTTTTATTTGACACACGAGCACAAACATGGTTGCAAATTTGTGACGATACCAGTCAAGTAGGTGGTCCTCAGCTGATATATGATCATCAAATGTGTATTGATGTTGACAAACGTACAATTTATGTATTTGGTGGTAAGATCTTAACCCCACGCAGTGTTAGTGCCTCGACAAGTGAACCAGAATATTCTGGTTTATTTTCTTATCATATTGCCACCAATACTTGGAATCAAATTTTAGTGGATTGCCATCATCCCTCTGCTTCACAACCTGATGTATTATCAATTAAATCGCGTGTCACCCATTGTATGGTCTTTCATAACGTAAGTATTATCTTCTCGATATGGAAACTTTTCAACATAAAATAAAATTTTATTACGATATCAGATTACCCTTAAAAATGTTTGTGAATAGCATATACATATGTATACTCGTATATAATTTTTATAAATATTCTGTAGATGAAACGGAAACTGTATATTTATGGCGGTCAACGTGGCAAAGAGGATATGCATGACTTTATCAGTTATGATGTGGATACTCAAACATTAGAATATTTAAATAAATATCCGAATAACGGCCAAGGAGGTGGAAGTAACAGTGACAATGGTAACAGTAGCAACAATACTGATGGAAAAATTGAACCGCCTCCGGTTGCTCTCAGAGCGACTATTGATTGTGAACGTGACGAGATCTATGTATTTTCGGTGAGTGTAATCATTTAGAAAATTTCTCTTTGCAGTAATATTTTTATAAAATCTTATTTTTGTATAGAGCTTAAGCAAAATTAAGGATCGTCGGGATTGCATGAATACAAGTGATACCTCAAATTCATTTTGGTTGTATTCCTTAGAAACTCATACTTGGTCTCAAATTTACTCCTATCGTTACTCCTATCCGTATCCAAATACTGTGGCTATTTCAAATCTTAAAGAACCTTGTCCACGTTATGCCCATCAATTAGTTTATGACGATCATGCCAAACTTCATTACCTTTTTGGCGGTAATCCTGGTAGGGTAGTTGCACCACAGCTACGACTGGATGACTTTTGGATATTGCAATTGGAAAAGTATGTAGCTAAAGTTAAATACCAAACAAATTATATTAATGATTATCTGGCATTTCAGGCCTCAACGTGAAGAAATCTTCAAACATTGTCGTTACTTACTGCGTAGACAGTGTTATGAAGAAATGATCCAATCGGATTTTGTTCAAGCAATGCAATACTTACGCACAAATGTAGCCGAAGTCATTGACCATGACAATGTAGAACAATTGGAAAATGTAAGTTATCAAATACTTACTGCTTTCTTTTATTATTTTCACCACCCCTTTTTTTCTCTTTAGTTTCATAAATTGGCGACGTTGCTTTTTAAAACAGAAGATGTTACAGATTTGGACCAATCATGTTTGGACAGCACTGGTTCAGACTTAAATTTGTCATCGACCAACGAAGAAGGTATTTTAGTAAACAAATTTTGTGTATTAATATTGTGATGTAAAATTTAAAATATTGTTCGTATAAAATTTGTAGATAGTATGAGTGATCATACTGAAGAGTCACCATTGGAATCTGTTGAAAATACATCCGGTAGCTCGGATGCTGCCTCTTCCTATACAGCATATCGAAAGTTGGGTGGAAAACGTTCGCGTCGTGATTTTTATAATAAATTGAGGTCAAAACGATCATTTCTATTTAATAAAATTGTTCAATTAATGCCTTCATATATGGTACAACCAGAACGTAATCTAAGCGATTTTGTTACGGTGTGAAAAACTTTATTGACTGACGGTTTGAATAATTTGATTTTGTTAAAACTGCTGCTGAAACTATATTGATTTCCTGTATGTAAAATTTAAAAGACTTGAATAATTAACTTTAATACTTACAATAGCGTATGTTTACTTTCCCTTTTTGTAAAGAGATTATTATATTATTTAATTTAACAAAGTTTTTTATTTAATTTTTTTCCTTTTTCTTTATATAACTTTAATATAGTAAAAGATGAAAGTTTTTGTGATATTAAAATTTAATCAAAGGGATGTAGATATGTATTTGACATATTATTTATATTTCTTATAGTTTTGTTTATGTCCATAAGTTTCTTGTTTGTTTTTCCTTTTTAAGTTAAAAAGAAAACTGAAAAACAATGCCCAACTTTGTTAAATTAACTTTAAGTAGAATATTAATCAAAATAAATAACGTTTTTTCATATTTTAATATACAATAGTTTTAGATTTCTTTCTTAATGTAAATGTAAGAAGCTTCAATGATATTTTGACATTTACATTTTACTGGAAATATATGAACTGAGTAATATGTGCATCAAGAATTAAGTTTATCCGGTCAAGAGTCTTGAGAAGATTACGCAACTGATATACGGTTGCCACCCGTCAGCTGACAAATTAAAGTTGTTGAAAAGTATAAATAAAATTTTAAAATGTTGGTTGTCAGTTACCATCTTTAATATATTTCTGACTGAAAGTCGATTGCCATCCAAAAACTAGATCTAAAAGACTGCCTTATAACGTTTTTAGAGTTTTTTTATTTTTTTGCTAAATGCCCCACTATACGTATAGCAATTGTCAAAAATCCACGTATAGTGCATAAGCATTCCATACCCTGAATTGTAATAAATTGCGTTATCAGTCTACTTTGAATGAATTGTCTATCGGAAGAGAAAGAAGCAGAACAATATATAATTGGGAGTGCATTTCTCCTAAAAAGTATAATTTTGATGATAATAGTGCTGAAAAAATTAAATTAATCAATTATAAATCCACAACAGTAATTAAAAACATTTCATTGTTAAAAATTGTAACTAATCGCATGATTTGTACAGGAGACTGTGTAATTCTGCCACAATTTGTACGCCCCGCACATTATGATTGTGGGTGTTTTTCTTTAGATGTAATAGAAAACAAATAGAGAAAAACAAGTGTTGCAACAACAAACGTATTTGGCTTAAAAGAATTTTATGCTTTTAATTGTTTTCAATAAAAAGGGCATGAATGTGTTTCGCCAGCAGTGTCGTTGAAGCGCATAAAAAGCTATTTATAGCAAACGCGGGTGGTGGCAATAGCAATAGTAGCGGCAGCAGTGCAGTGCCAGCAAATGACAAGCGGGACTCCTTAAGTGGCATTAAGGGCATACGCAGCGATAAGCGTGGCAGTCTAAGTGGAAGCAGTAGCAGCAATAGTAATAGTTTGAAAAACACAAAGATGTCTCGCAGTAAGACTCGTATACAAACGGAAGTCTGTGGCGATTGTGGAGCCTCTGGTAAAAATATTAAAGCAAATAAATAGTTCAAATTGTTAAGATAACAAAATCAATTGAATTTATTTCACTTGTTAACAGATCCCTCTTGGGCATCCATAAACCGTGGAATTCTACTCTGTGCCGATTGTTGCTCAGTACATCGAAGTTTGGGACGGCATATTTCCATAGTGAAATCTTTGCGTCAGGGCACTTGGGAACCTTCCGTTTTGAATTTTGTCAATTCGTTAAATGCTCATGGTGCTAATAGTGTTTGGGAACATCATCTACTGGATGGCACAACCTCATCGGGTAACAAGGGTATACCACGTATACGTAAACCCACATCTAAAGATCCCTTGCATCCAAACAAATCGGATTTCATAAAAGCCAAACACGTTCAATTGGCTTTCGTTTTGAAACCAAATTTACAAGATACTGACGATGACATCACTGGTGCTAATTTAGAGCATGAATTAAGTAAACAACTACATGCCAGTGTACGTACCAGTAATTTAGAGACATCTCTACGTCTTCTGGTACAAGGTGCTGATCCAAATTTTTTTCATGAGGAAAAGCGTTCAACACCTTTACATGTTGCAGCTAAATTTGGTCAGGCGTCACAAATTGAATTGCTAATTGTCTATGGTGCCGATATAAACGCAATTGACGGCAATGGCTTAACTCCGCTTGAGGTCGCCAAAGCCAATAATCATACATTAATTGCTGAACGTTTATTGGATGCCATGTATGAGGTCACCGATCGTATTATTGTGTTTTTGGGTGGCAAAAAACCTGATCACACGGTAAGTTAACTGGCTATGAGTCATAATTATGAGTGAATTTTTGAATTTTGATTTGATTTGATTTGATTAGAAAGAAATGATCAAGTGTGTGAAAGTAGTTTGTATTGTATTGTGGAGAGTTTGTTTACGATTTTCCATTCGATTAAACATTCTTAAACGTTAGTAAATATATCTCATAATAATATGCTTATTGTATCTTTAGTCTGGACGTCATTTAATTATACCCGAATCAAATACTGCCGAAATAAGTGAACAATTAAAAATTGCTCGTGGACGTTTGCAGCTAGTGCCTAATAAAATGTTCGAAGAGCTTGTAATGGATCTATATGATGAAGTCGATCGTAGGGAAAATGAAGCCAGTAAGTTAATGAAAACTAGCTTGATATTAAATTAAATATTTAATATTATTTACTATCAATAATTCTTTTAGTATGGGCTACATCCATTGTAAATGGTGAAAACGTTGCAGTGCCATTTTTACCAGCCAATCCATTTTTAAGTGCCACACGTAATCAGGTATGCATTTTTATTTTCATTACTTTGTTTTTGCTCTGTTGCAGCAGGCAATTAAACACATCTTTAATCGTATGGTTGTTTTTAATTACATACTATATATAAAAAATCTTTGTAATTAATTTAGGGTCGCCAAAAACTTGCACGTTTTACTCGTGCAGAATTCAATGGTTTGTTAACGGATGTTTTAATTGATGCACGACGTCGTCAAAATATGGCAAATTTACGTCCATTAGATACATCACAAGCGTCGTCGTCATCTAATGCAGTTGCCATGCAAAATAATAACAACAATGCATCTGTTATTTTCAATGCGATTCCATCTTCAGTTTTGAGTGGTAATGATTATCACGATCCAAATTTATCTGATGATGAACCAATTTATGATCCAGTGGCTGACGATGATTATGAACCAATGCCACCTATAGCCCAGCAGGTAAATTTAATGCGTCAAAAAATTTTAAAACTGAATAACAGTTTCGGTTAAACGTCTAAACTTAATAACAAATTTTTATATTAAAAGCTCAACCAATTTTTTAACATTTAAAAGTAACTGAACTTGTAGTCTAGAGATTAAAGAAAGTCTCTTTAATATATTTTTTTTTTGCTTTTGATATTATGATGATAGTATTACGATGATAGTAGTTATAGTACTATTTTATATAAACATTTATACATGCATATTTACAATTTACAAAAAAATAATAATAATTCAAAACAATATCACATCAACTAATTTATTATTACTTATATTGTGTTATATACATATGCTTAGATTCATTTTCACATATAGAGAAAGAGCAATGTTACAAATGATTTTTAAAAAGATTTTAAAATAATTTTTTAGTGACAATTATACGACGTTCCGGGATGGTCGATGTGACTAAAAAAATTTGTTTAGCGGTTAATAAAAGAACAACAATATGGCGCTGTTATTTGAGAATAGTTTATGCTATTTATCGTTATAAAAAAGATCAAAATATTGCTCGTGATTAAAGTAGTATTTATTTATTTATATTTTTTTTCTTCTGTTGGGACTAATTGATAATGATTAATTTATGTGTTTGTGAATTTAAAAAAACTCCTCATCACAATCGATTGGTGCTTAAATGGGTAGTGGATGATAGACGTATAAAGGTCTGTTATATAATAATCACTGATAAAATAAAACCTTTTTAACAGTAAGGAAATAACAAGGGATTTTTATCTGTCGTATCAAATAAAATAAACAAAAAATAAAGCAAATTTTTAACTGCTAAATAAGAAATATTTCGTTTGTATGTTGCATGGATTCGGTTTGAACGGCGTTCTTTGTTTCAAGGTTAACATTTTAATTAAAACATCATTTAATTTTAAATCATATTAGAATTGAAATAATTTTATTAATTATTTGTTACATTGCCTTCTTACATAAGCTATAATCTATTAGTCGTACACATATGGATATCCGTATATATATATGTAGCTGTCAAGTAATAATTAGAAAAAAGGAAATACTTAACAAATACTATCTTTATTATAAATTTACAATAATAATGTATTTTTTTTTTTTTTGGATAATAAATTCAATAAAAAGAAGTAACTTTCGAATAAATAAAAGAAATTTTTAACATTTAGAAAACAAAAACAAATTATTCTCACTTAAATTGTTGGATTTTTATTAGAAAACATTTATTATTTATTTATTTAGTTCTTAGTTAATATTTTTTATAGTTTTTGTTTTTATTTTATTTTATTTAATTTTTTTTTGTTTTCTTTTTTTTTTCAATTAAAGGCTATTGTACATCAATCAGCCAAGCCCGATGAAATGACAAATTTTGAAATGGAAACGTTACGTAAACAAATTAATGATTATGTTACGGAAATCAATCAACTAAAGACTGTAGTACAGAAATTATCGAACGAGAACACTGAATTGAAATCAAAATTTTCAACTGTACAACCATCGACAACTGCATCGAATACCAGTGTTTATGATGAACCATTGTGAGGATTTATTTTCTTATTTTAGTTTTTATTTTATTTTTATTTCTGAATTATTTTTTAATTTGATTTTTTTTGTTATGTTTAATTTAATATTTTTCTTTTATTTTGTTTTTATTTTTGCTCGTGTTCGAAAACATAAATTTTTTAATCACAAGGCGTATTGAAAGTACCGAACATGACCATGAACCGCATTCTTTGCCTGAAGGTCTCAATTCAAGTTTAGCTAATAACACTAGTACAGCCCAAACACATGCGGCTGCAAGCTCTTCATCTTCTTCTTCGGCTACAAATTCACAGCAATCGACTATTAAGAGGCCAGCCAGTATGTATGAACGTCGTCTTCAGTCCAACGTAACGAAAAACAATGCTGATGCACGTAATACTACTTCGATGTATCAAATGGCCGCCGATAAATCATTTACCGAAGAAGTTAACCAAAAGACCGATATTGTTACACATCGTCTTAAAGAGTTGATACACTCCATGCAAGATCCAAATAATCGTGAAAACTTAGTACCATGTGCTGAACGCATACGTGCAGCTGTTTTAGAATTAATCAATGTTTTTACAACACCAGTAAGTATTACGAAAAAATAATATAAGTTTGTATAGCATAATTAAGCAAATGAATTTAATTTTTTATTTCTCTCTCAGAATAATTGTAATGAAACGATACGCGAAACGTTAATGCAATTAACACGTAATAATATTTTAATACAACATAGTTGTGAAAATTTATGCAATTCATTCGATACGAACGATAAAGCCGCCATTGAAAAATATACAAAAGATGTACGCGAGTGTGCGTATTATATTGCCAGTGCCACAAAAACTTTAGTTTTACAATTGGAATAGTTTTATAGAATTTTGTTTTCGTAAAACAACTAACTCCTCTATCCAATCATAAAAACAAATCCCGTAATTATTTTTATAGCATTTACAAATTATATTACAAGCATATACATATAATTTATTTTGAATATTTATCAATATCTACGTACGTACATTATCATATTCTCTGTAGCAGTTTTAATATGGTAACGATACGAAAAACGTTAAAAAAATAACATAATTAACATGTTCTTCCAGCAATAACAATTTAAATATGCCTTAAATAAATGAAATTAAATATTTGTAAAAAGGATACAATTTAAATCGCATCGTTTTTATTTGCAATTAATTTAATATGCTATAAAGTTATCGTCTACATGAATCAAACAGAAGTTAAAAAATCTGAAACATATGCCTACGCTCTGTCCTTAGACTTAGCTTTCTGAGTTTGTCTAATACCAAGTGCATTGCTGTCCTCGAAGTTAGCTAACACATTGCCGTTCGAGTATACACTTTATTTAATTTATTTATTGGTAAGTCACATACAACAAGATTATAATCTTATAATTATCATACAACATTAAATTAACATAATTATTACATATAAAAAAGTTAAAAATAATAGACATTCAATATATCGATGGCTTAATATAAAAAAGGCCTAACTCGGTTTTTGGTTACTTTACAGGAGAAGAACAAAACTTAATAAAATTCATAAAATTTTAGATACAACAAAAATTTTAATACAATTTTTAATAAGAAACAGCAACACATTTAGTCTCTCATTTGAAATTTTTTATTTTTTTTGTGCATCTGACATTTGTCTACCAGAATAAACAAAAAACCATATTTTGAAAAAAATTGAGTTAGGCTTTTTTTATAGTAAGCCATCGATATACATACATATAAAAAAACGAAAGTATAATAAAGAATTTAATGCTTATACATATACTAAAACATAGCGAAAAAGTTATTTTTAAAATGCACTACATTACCTGCTAATTGTACAGTACGAGGTAGAAAGTTCCAATAACGCTCAGCACTAGTTAAGAACTGCTAATCAAAGTTATAAATTAGCATCTTTTCTCTCTCAGAACTCGCACATCAAAATCGTCTAAACAAGTAATCAGGTTTCCTTTTGTAAACAATTTCATGTAGCAATATAAGTGTGCTTATTTTAAGCAGAGTTTTGGAAAGATACACCATATGAAGACCGCGCATATGCAGAAGTTTCATCATATCATTTTACTCTGCAAAATCAACAAATTAATTTTATTATAAATTTTACGTTTTTTTATATTTAATTATAAAATTTCGTCATACACGAGTCTCAACTGTATTAGTAAATATTTAAAAGCTTTAAGCAGAAACGTATTTTGTAAATTTCATAGAATTTGTGATTCTTTGCAGTAAAAAAAAACTTTTTATGGCTAACTCAGTGAATTTGAGCTTTATTTCTATAGTTAAGTAGCACCCCTTTAATTTCGTGGATGTAAGAAAATGTAATGCTCATTTAAATTTATTCGAATTAATTTTTTTAAGTTCAAATACATTAGTTAAGCTATCAATTACTATATGTACTATACATACATAGCAGTATATCTACATATTTATATTCTATTCTCGTACATTGATGTCTCTAATTTAAAATAATTCCAAATACCAGTGGTTAAATTGGTTGTCGCCCCAAAAGCATAGCTTACTTGTTTTCCATAGGATTCCGTTGGAATACCAATTGTAAGGACTAAAAAATGTACAGGCATTTTGTTTTTACTTATTATAAATACGAGAAAT
Source organism: Sarcophaga subvicina (assembly GCA_936449025.2). Taxonomy (NCBI): domain Eukaryota; kingdom Metazoa; phylum Arthropoda; class Insecta; order Diptera; family Sarcophagidae; genus Sarcophaga; species Sarcophaga subvicina. Next base: position 33,110,545 of record OW388084.2, read on the forward strand.
TGAAGAATTAATGGCTCGATTAAAAACGTTCACCTCATTCACGTTTGGCAACTGCCAATTTGTAGGTACCGAAAAAAATTAAATTTTATAAGTAAAACTTTAGAGTGCTGATTGTCAGTTGCCATCTGTAAGACCACATACATACATAATTGGTCATTACAAACCTTCAGTCAGGATTACGACCTCGCTTCTCACATCACTTATGTAATGAGTGACAGGACTTGCATTTAAAAGTCGACTCCTTTTCATGGCAATTTCATTTACTCCCAGATTTTTATTCAGAAATATGCGGAGAGGCAGTCGCCGAAGAAATATTTTTTCATATTTCGATTTGTTAGAGATGTCTGATCTGGTGTAGCCCCACATCTAATAAGCCAACACACTTACAATACCGTGAAATTTTAAATTTATCACTTTTTGCTAGTAAAATAAAAGAAATTATTTACTTCTAATCGCTATTTGTTTCTTTATTTAAGTAAATCCTCTTTAATTATTCAAATAAATCCTTTATTGACATGAAGTAAAAACACACTGTAACCGATAACACGGTGCTATCAATTTTATTCACGATCCTTATTAACAAATATTAAAATTTTGTTGTTCAATACCACTGTGCTTAACGAACATTTTTTCATGCATCTCTCTTCGCTCCATTTATACTCCTTTATTTTACATTAAGTAATTTCATGATCTTTCTATGAAATGTTTGTTGTTGGATTTTTGTTTTGTTCTTTTCTTGTAAATTCCTACATGATTGTTTGTGCAATTACTGTTTACCGTTTGATGTGAGTATTTCGTGTTGTTGCCTGTTTGTCTTGTTTGATGATTTTCGTTTAGTTTAGTTTTGTCCGTGTAAGAATATTATAGTCTGAATGGAGTTTCAAGTGTTATTTAATTTATTATTTTAAAAGTGATAATTTGTGAACAACTTATCTGTGTAAACTGGATCAATAATTAAAACAAACAATTTTTCTATATAGGTATGTATTGTATTTTGTGTTATATTTTTATTTATTATACTTGTATTTATTTATTTCATTTATGTTTATTGTTTGTTAAACATTTATCTCGCCTATAAATTATATAAATTTCATTAATGCACTATTGCTTATAAATACATTTTGCCTCTGTTGTGTAAAAGAATCCATAGGTATAAAAATTATTAATTTTCTATTGTTGAACAAAATAAATTTAAAATTTATTATTTAGTTGGATTCCAAAATTAAATAATTGAGTGTTTATACATACATACATATGTATGTACATATATGCAGTTTTTTATATCATTTAAAAATACTTTCTGTTGTCTTTTTAATGCTGAAAAAAATATTAGTAAAAAAGGTTTTTGAATTTGGAAATTAAACCATAATATTAAAACTAAAGCTATAGATTTTCTAGGCTTTAAAATATTTAGACAAAATTGTAGGTACTTCATTCAATTCTTCATTTATGTATATTTCAATATTATATGTATGTGTATATTATTATATATATATACATATATATATATATTTAAATATTATTCGATTTTATTTTTATTTATTTAAAAAATGCTATATTTGCATATGGAGGAAGTATATAAACAATATTAAATATTTAAATTTTTATTTAGTTTATTTATTTTGTTTTTAATATGTAGTTAACTTTTTTTACATCATCAGTTGGACTTGTTTACTTAACGATAAACCGTATTAAAAAGTTATTAGGGATGAAATGAAAGGTTGAAAAAAAATCATAATAAAATTTTAAAACATATTTGTATTATACTGTTTGCTAAGTGGATCTCAGTAAACTATTTCGAAATTTAAGGGAGTAATCAGTAATGCCAGGAACGATTCGTTTTAAAACTCACAGCTCGACAAAATTTAAAAAATATTAATAACCCAGGCACTAGGCTATACTTTACACTTTGAATTTCAGAGTTGTTCGATCGCCTTTTTCGGCTTTTACGGCGCTGAATTCGAATACCACTTCAGAATTGTTCCATCACCTTAGGTTTTCTACTTTTAGTAACCGAAATGTGCATAAAATACATAAAAAATTTTGACTATATTCGAGTGGAATTATTATTTTTTTTTAATCTCGCTGTAGCATCTGAAAAAGTTAATCTTATGCGGCCCCTACTACATATTACGATTTGTTGTACAACTTGATCACAAAATTGCAAGATTCGTTGGCTGATTGGCCAACGTTTGGTCGGTTGGATGATCAAATTGAACAACCAAATTTTGGTACGTACCAAAAATTTTGATGCCGTTAGCGCAGAATAACAGATAGATAACATTTCAAACAAAAAAAAAAATGAATTGGAACAGAATGAAGTAGTTGTAGTAGAAGCAGAAATTTACGACGTAATGAGTAGCGTAGCAAAAAAAAAATGTGAACAGAATGGTACAGCTCTTTTATAATGTTGCCAAATATCCCTTTCAAAATCTTACAGAATAGCACAAGAATATTAAGTGAATTTTCTATATAAAATGCATATCGAATTGTATAATAAATGCATATTTAACTATATATTTCTCGACGGCAACATTAAATTTTATGTTTCACATATTTTTAATGTGAATATATTGAAAATCATGGGAATCTCCTTTACAATTTATATTTGTGGCGTCATACATACATAATTGATCATTACAACCCTTTAGTCAGGATTACGACCTTGTTTCTCACACCACTTATGTTGTGTGTGTTAATAATGGCGCGACCTACAGTTTTAAAGTCGACTCCGAACGACAGATTTTTGAGAAACTTTCCAAGGCAATTTTATTTACTCACAGAGTTTTTGCCAGAAATCTGCTGAGAGAAAGTCGCCGAAGAAATACTTTTTGTATTTTATTTTGATGTCTGGTCTGGGGCTCGAACCCTGGCTTTTCGTCTAATAAACCAACACACTACCTACTAGACCACGGCGACTTCAAATATCAAAAATTAAAATTTTGCATTTTAGCTTCTACTACTCCAACTACTATCACTATGTACGTATGCTGTTTTTAACTTTTGACATCTTGCAGTGTTACTCGTTACGTTATACTGCAGCGACTGTTCTGTTTCCCACTTTAAAGTGAAAAAAATAATGTGTAATTTCATTGAGGTATACAAAGGTATGCTGGAATTATTGAATTCATTTTGAATGTTGATGCCACAAGAAAAATTTTTAAATAAACATGGACAAACATTTGGCCGAAAAATCAAATCTGTAGAGAAACCTATCAATTTGTTCATTTAACTGTGTTGTACAACCTATATGGGCCGCATTATACTTCAAAACCTTTCTTGAATTTTTGCGATATCTCGGAAATATTGATCAATGACAATTAGTACACACAAACTTCTTTGTTTTTGTAAAAATTAAACTATTTTATGGTAAATTAACTGTAATTCCGAGACAAAAAAGATATCACAAATTCTCAAAAAGAGATTAAAAAACTTCGCATATAGCCTAAAACGGTTTTTATTCTCATTCAAGTTAAGATATCTCGAATACTTAGAGTGAAGGAGCAATTCCGAGATCGAATTCTAATTCAGTGTACAAAAAACCTTTCGAAATGTATGGTTTTATGCCAGGGTTAAAAATCTTGTCGGAACGTGATATTTTTTATTTTCATGTCTTATCATATTAAATCATATGCTTTAGAATTACGTTGAGTATAGTTTTAATTTGTATTGAGCTTTGATTTCAATTTGATAAATCAATCATAATCATGATTTAATAATTTAAATGCATAGTGCTGTCTGTCAGCTTGATTATTGCGATTGGAAAAAGTTTTATTAAATGAAATAAGTTCGAATTTTTTGTCTCCGAATTATTTTTAAATTTCCCACTTTCCCTTTTCATTAGGGATACAAAATATATATTTTGCGTTTTAAGTATTTCGAATTCGAATTCAGTAAAAAAAGTTGTGGTATGGAAGTATTCATTATTTTTCCAAAAGATGGGCTTAGTAATCTGCATCTGTAATGCAGAAGTGTGACTTCATCACTAATGGGAGCATTAGAAAAAATTAAAGTTTGAATTAATACCTTGACACTCACTATTGGTTACGACTATAAAATTAGCAAAAAGAAAACTCCTTGCCCTCTACATTTTTTCATCGATAATGGCTAAACTCGCCAGAGTAGAGTTTTGATATATTAAACGAGAACTCGTGGTTCAGACCCTTGCTCAGACATCTCATACAAAACAAAATATTGAAAATATATTTCTTTGGCGACTTCCTCTGGCATAAAGTCTGAGAGTAAATAAATTAAAATTGCAATGAAAAGTTTCTCAAAATTCTCCCGTTCACATTCGACTTTAAACTGTAGGTACATGAGTGGTGTGAGAAGCCAGTTCGTAGTCCTGACTAAAGGATTAAAGTAAGTGCTGGCAAAAAGTACTTTATGATTTAGAAAATGTCCATCAAATAATACAAAACCTCGAATTAAAAGGTCGTGTAAGCAATATATTAATTGCTCACAATTTAAACAGAATTAAAATCAAGATTCATTATTGTCCTACAAAACGTCATGGATTGAATTTAGATCAAGACTGTTAGGAGGTATTTTACGGCGTTAAACTGTCAGTGTCAGTTTAATCCATTAAATTTGAAAAATACTAAAAACATTGTGTTTCATTAGATCAACGGTAGGCCAAAAGAAGTCTATGTCGATTCCTTGAATTTTATTATGCATTGTCCTTTATAGTCGGGGCCTGGAATTACTGCTAAATAAAAGATTTGTACAACGTATATTCTCTACTATTCAATATTAACACATTGGATACGAAAAATAATATTTCATCGGCGACTTCCTCTCAGCAGATTTCTGGCAAAAACTCTGAGAGTAAATAAAATTGCCATGGAAAAGTTTCTCAAAAATATGTCGTTCGGAGTCGACTTTAAACTGTAGGTCCCGCCAATCATGTATAAAATTAACACACAACATAAGTGGTGTGAGAAGCTAGATTGTGATCCTGACTGCAGGGTTGTAATGATCAATTATGTATGTATGTATGTATGTATGTACAACGTATGCAAAACAAAATAAACTTGAGAGTTTTAATGCTTTGCTGATTAAAGAAGAGGAAAGTTGCTAAAGGGGACTGTTTACTGAAATTTCAGAGCCTCTTTAAAGTTGTAGATTTGATTTAATAAATCAACTACTTATAAACTTTTAATAAATAAAAGTCTATGGCATCCTTAAGCTCACTAGTTTTCATAGTTTTAAATTTTTCCTTTGAAAGAAAAACTTACGATGTTTTCCGACTTTGAAAGCTGAAGTAAAATAATTTCAAACATAACTTGAACTAAAAAAGAAACAAAAGTTTAATATTGTTTAAAAGTTTAGTTGATTATTTTTTTTTTAAATAATAAAAAACAAAATTTTATTTAATTTTTTTGTAAATTAATCATATAAATTCGAGTTATTTTTGTTTTTCTTTTCGTCAATAATTTTATTTTCTTAATTTCTAAATGTTTTATAAGTTTGTCTTTGCTAATGTCTTAAATATTGTTGTTGTTGTTGTTATTTTATAAATAATATACGAGGATTTTATAGTTAGTAGTTGTGTTTATTACTAATATAAATACGTTTACGTTTGAGTATATAGTATGTAATTACGTTATTTGCTTAAATGTAATTTTAATTTTCTTTTTTTTTTGTTTCTAATAATAAATCAAAAATATGTTTGTATGTGGTGTATATGATATTTAATAATAATTTAGTGCTAAAAAACTTTTCGAGATGTGCATTGCAAATATTTAAAATAATTATTTTCCAATCAATTTTTCTTATTTTGTAAATAAATAAATTTCTTTTAAAGCTTTTTCATTTAAAATTTTAATATTTTTTTAGTATTCTTTTTCTTTTTAAGTTAATTATTTTGAGGTTTGCTTTTTTTTATTAAATTAATAAATATTTATAATAGAAAAGGCATTTTTGTTTTCTTTTTTTCTTTCTTTTCATTTACAAATAATAAATACAATTTTTTTTACAACATAAATTAAAAAAAAAACGACAACGAAAAAGAATTATAACAATTTCACTACAACATTGACGTACATTTATATTTATAAATAAAAACTATATATTATATTATATGTATGTATGTATATATGTGTAATAAAAGAGTATATCTTCTGTTATTTAGTTTAAAAACAAAGTTAGGATAATGAATTTAAGAAGGAAAATGCGCCATGTAACGTGTTGCGAGTCATTTCGTATTTGGGTTGAAGTTAAGTTTTTACAATCTTTTTTGTTTAGCTATTTAGAGTTGTTCAGATGTGATGGTTTAAGTTATCATTATTCGATTTAAATTTATTCATCATCAGCTTCAGTAATTGTTGAATTCTTAATTGAAGTCTCCTTTTTCATGAGTAGTTGATTGTAGTGCTAGAAAGAAAAATAAATAAAAGAATAAATAAAATCGAACGATTCGTACAATATGTACAGTAATGGTTATCGTCTCCAAGTGATACAGAAAATCACAAACGAGAACCATCTATCGAAAGAGCAACAATCAAATTTATTTTTTATAATCAAGGTTATTATTACTATTATTTTAGTGATGCCTTAGCATTGCGACCATTCGATCTATTGTACTCCCCTCAAATTTTATTTATATTCCTATAATGTTTTCTTTAAGCATATTGTCCCGATAAATTTCAAGATGCTGTTCAGAGTCAACGGTGACAATTCCATGCCTAGCGCTTAATTTTTCTACCTGGTCCACAAGTTTCATTCTGAATAAGTTGTAAAAAGATCGCTTACCAACCTCACGTTATTTTTGGATAGTCTAGCCTAGCGCTTAAAGGACACCCAGCCAGTTGTGTTGGCCCTTATTGTTTTGTTATCAATGAATTTTTCTACAGACCGAGAAGTTCTGTGGTTCTGTATTCTGTTTGGATATTATAGGTCCTGTTAATTAGTTCCGCGGCATCATATGTTGTGTGGTTGTGTATGAACTACTGACAAAACTACCTGTCTGCCAAGGATATATGATTAACTCTTCTATCCTACCACCTATTTATGATCTCGTGAGAAGGGATATCAAATGCGCCCTGTATGCCAAAAAATGCTTATATCGACACCTCTTTCAAATACTCCTGAATGTTTCCCACTAAATTTACAAGAGTCGACTCAGTATAGATCTGCTTGCCCTATAAACGTGCTGTCTAGGATGCAAGGGTACCCTTTCCAATATCTCACACCTTATACAGTTATCCACAACTTTTTTAAGTGTTTCGAACATCAAAGTCTAATTGGTTTGAAGATTTTTTGTGTGTTCTGGACTTTTTTTCCACTTCGTCAGGTTGTTGGTATAAGTACACAAGAGCTAGACTACTGCGGCATATATTTATTATGAATGGCAATAGTTCCTCTGGGCTCCTCTGTAAAAGGTCTGGAAAGATTTTAGCCATTTCCGGAGTCTTGTGCTATAAAAGGCGCTTAAAGTTTATAGAGAGTTGCAAATACACAAACCCGCAGTCTTAATATAGGAACTCAGCCCTCTAAGGTCAATATCGGATACGCCTGGTAACCAAATGATTAGTGAGTTGCCAAAATAACAACATATCGACCTTACAATCAGACTCATGTAATCTCCATTTGCACCCCCAATAATATTTTTTGAATTATTTTGCTGCAGAAGGTCAAGTGTAAACCCTTGTTTGGAAAACTCACCAAAAGAGTAATCCTTGAATGTGTGCTTAATTACATACATAGTTGGTCATTACAACCATTCAGTCAGGATTATGATCTAGCTTCTCGCGCTTATGTTGTGTGTGTTAATTTTATGTATGAGTGGCGGAAACTACAGTTTAAAGTCGACTCCGAACGACAGATTTTTGAGAAACTTTTAATGGCAATTTGCGAGGAAGTCGCTGTAGGAATATTTTTTTATATTTCGTTTTGTTGGAGTTGTCTGATCTGGGGTTTGAACCGAGGCCTCACGTTTGAAAAGCTAAGATACTACCTACTAGACTACGGCTACTTCTTAATTACCGAAATCATATGCAAGCGAATATTCATTGCTGATAGGATTTTAATTTAATTTTGATAATCCTTTCCATAAACCCTAATAAACGACGCCGCGAGGTTGTATAAAACTAAGACGTTAACCCGTTTCATATTAATCTGCTCATATTAATCTGTTCATGAACCAGTTTTTAATTATTAATAGCCCTTTTCCTAGCCATGGATCTCCACTTGCATTTAGTTTAAAAAACGTACAGCGTTGTTCTACCCGAACATTTTCGTATTTTCAAATCACAATGTACAGAATACCGACCACGTTTTAAACTTACCTCTGCATTTTGTATGCGTATTATTCTATGTTGTATTTTTGGGGCCAATTGGCAACTGGCCTGTTCGAGGTCATCAAGGGAAGCACGTCGTAACATCTAAAAATAGGAATAGAGAAGGAATATTTATTTTATGATAACAAAATTCTATTGTTTGAATCAGCCATTACTTTTGAGCAATTTGTATTTGTTAAATCTATTGATTTAGCTTGATGGCCCGCTGATAGCTTTCGTATGGGTGAAGGACCATCTAATTCTAAATTATCCAACATTTGGACCATACTATGACGGCGGGATAAAGTCACCAACGATTGACGATGTTTAGTATGATGGCCACCTTTGCCGGTGCGTAAAGTAATTGCCTTAAAATGATTTTGTACTGTTAAACCAAGTTCTGGACAGGAATCATCATCCATCTGGAAGAAGAATTCATTTAAAAAAAATTAAAATTTTCTTTCTTTAGATTATCATAAATGAGCAACAACAACATACCAATACTTTAGCGTCTTTAAACATGGTAAAGCCATCACAGCCATTATAAATATAACTTTTAATACAGATTTTATAGGACTGATCCATATTTAAATATTCATCGCCTACTTGCACTAATTGTGGATCTATTCTCTGTCCAGGTGGCTTGGCAGGATCAAAAGCAAATACTACACCCGATACCTAAAAAGATTTACAAACATTTACTAAAGTTTTGTTAACGTGTATTTGTATTTGATAAACACTTACTTGGGGAAATCGGCCTTCCAGTTTTGGATAGCTGGACACGGAATTTTCTAATGCTTCATATAAACATTTACCGGTAATTTCTAGCAGCACTAAAGGATCCCTCATGGGTATAATGTTCACCAGATCTCGCATGGTAAATGGACCAGGTGGATGTATTTGATCAGATCTAAATGTGCCCGAATTAATTATAACAACATCAGCACCTGTTGCCGCCAGCACTACATCACACACCCAATCGCCCAAATTCGTTTCTTGGGTACGTATTGCCGAAAAACGACCATCCAATTCGACACCAAAGTTACCCAAAACTTCAGTCATTTTAGACTCTATTACTTCGGAATATGTAGCCAATTCAGTTTTTAACTCTTGATCCTCTTCATATTTGGATGTTACATCGATTGGTTCAACATCGATTTTTAATTTGCCATTTGCATCTCGTTCCTTGTGTATTATGATTTTGGAAAATTGTCGAAAATCTGTACCGGATTTAATGATTTTTATACCGTTCACCTCTTTGATTTCATACACATGATCATGGCCACCCAAAATGAGATCAATGCCGGAACAATTTTCAGCCAAATTTATATCGTTGGGTGTGCGCATATGGGTGAGAGCAATAATTAATTCACAGCCTTCGTTACGTAACTCTGCCGACAATTTATTGCCGGCCTCTACATAGTCTATATACGTGACTTCTTTGGGATCTATGGTCGGCAGGGTTTCCAGCCATTCCCGCTCCACCAGACCAATAAGGCCAATAGATATTTGATTATGAAATATAAAATGTGATATCTTTCCACCGCCCAAAGGCCGGCCCGTTTCATTATCTACAACATTTGACATTAGCCAGGGAAAGGGAGTTTTCTTAATTAATTCCACCAATACATCCAGGCCATGATCTAAAAGTTAACAAAAGTTTTTATTTCCAAAGAAATCAATTAAATTTAATTTTTTGTGTTTTGTTTACATACCAAAATCATGGTTACCAAAAACAGCACAATGAGTGCCAACTGAATTGAGAACGGGCACCATTTGTTCCCCTTGGGTAAAAGTACTTACTATAACGAATAGAATATAAATTAAAAAGGATTTTTAAAAGAATATTTTAAAGGCTTACACATGCTGGGCGAAAAAATATCACCACTGAACAGCACTAGAGGATTTTCGTCCTGAAATGTTTTGATGGCGGTACAAAAACGTGCCGCACCACCTATGGGCTCAACTTCGGTGGTCACATCCACATTATAGACATCGTTGTAATGCAATATACACAGAGGCTTATCGGTTTGATCGGACATTTTTAAAAGAATTTTCGATTTTTCCAATTGCGTTATAATTGATGTGGAACGATGATAACCGGCAGTAAAATTATCCACACGACCGCGAGCCCTTGGACTTTGTGGCTGACTTAAGGAGTGGCGTGTATTGGACGTTAGATCTTGATTCGTTAAGGATTTTGTATCGTATGTTGAATCTTCAGCGTTGAGGGCGGTCGGCGATATTAAGTCTGGCTCATCCAAATCAAATTCGTGTGATAAAAAATTGGGATTTGACGTTTGTATTTGTGTGACAGCACGTTTGCCCGCTTCTCGTACTTCTATTGAAGCCTATGATCAAAAAATAGTAAAAGAGAATGAAAGTTATTTGTTTGTTTTTGTTTGTTAATAATTAAATAAATTAATTTTAACTATTATTAAGGCTTTTTACAACATCGACTACATATTTAATTCTAGTTGTAAATGAAAATTGGGAAAAAAATAAGGATTTCTAAGACATTTTTAAATACCAAAAAATAATTTTCAAATAAAAAAATTATTTTTTTTTTCAAACCGATTTCAATATTGGAAAATATTTTTGAAAGCCAATAATACATAAAACATAAGGATATATTTCTTATTATTAATTTGAAAACAAACAAACAAAAAAAATCACTTTTTTATAGTGCAACCATAGAATATATTACTGAATACCAAAGAAAATGAAATCGAAATCGCCAAAAAAAATTCGAAAATTAAATTTAAGAAATCCTTTTTTAGTGGAAATAAATAATAGCAGAATTTTCTTTTGTTTTTTTTATTTTTTATTAATTATATTTAACATTCTGTACTGTTTTATTTGGGTGAAATGTGAATAAACGATTTACATTTTTAAATCGTAATACAATCATCGCAGGTGCTCAGTTATTTACATAAAATGCTTAAAATTTTCAACTTTCGCTGACGGGATTAATATCACATTTTTATGCACGTTTCATATTCCGAACTGATTAAAATCAAATAATATCGAAAAATATTGACAATCATAAAATTCTATTTCGTTTAATAATAATACTGGCAGCAAATGATTCTAAATTATCCACGATCATATGTACATCGGCTGAGCCGATATCGGTTTAAATTTGAGCCATTGATTATTTCGAATCTGGCAATACTTATGTCTTTCTATTCTGACACGAAGTTCCACTGAACTTAACGAATCGATTTATTGGAAATTTATTTCCAAAACAAAGAAATTTGGTCGGAAATTGCACGAAAATGTCGTACAAAATTTGGTCGCAAAGAAGGACCATTAGTGTCCGTCCGCTATGCGGAAGTTTATTGCTAAAGTTCGTGAAACTGGTTTAATTGTTGATGCGCCAAGACGTGAGCGTGCCCGTACAGTGCGTACTCCCGAAAATATTGAAACTATCTCAACTAGTCATCGTTCTGAAATAGTGAACTTTTCACGCACCAGTATACGTCGAATTTTGCGAAAAGATTCTCGGTATGACGCCTTACAAAGTTCAATTGGTTCAAGAGTTGAAGCCGCATAATCATCCGCATCGCTAGATGGGCAAAAGAGAAACTACTCGATGCTGTCGCTATTGCAAAAAAAAACATCTTTCGGATGAACCTCATTTTCATCTTGGTGGGTACGCTAATAAGAAAAATTGCCATATTTGGGGCTCAGGAGACCCACATGTAGGTCTTAAAAAAGCCACTACATCCATTATGAGTGACTTGTGGAGCGAGCGGAGGCATCATTGGTCCATATTTCTTTGAAAATAAGGACGACGCAACAGTTGCGGTCGATGGAGACACCTATTGCGCCATGATAACAGATTTTTTTGTATTTGCTCTTCATGGTATTGATGTGAACGATATTTGGTTTCAACAGGATAGTGCAATTTGCCCCACACACATCTCGTGCCACAATCGATTTATTGCATCAAATATTTGATGGCCGTTTAATTAGCCGAAATGATGATGTCAATTGATCACCAAGAAGCTGCCATTTGGCACCGTTGGACTATTTTCTGTGGGGCCGCATTAGAGGAAAGTATTATGCCGACAAACCAGAGACAATTGAGCTTTTGAAGGCCAACATTCGTGATGCAATTGCTGAGATACGATCCCATACACTCGAAAAAGTGTAAGTGCAGGCCAGGCCAATCGCCATTTATAACCGGGACAATTGTACTTCGCAACAAAATAATAAATTTGGCAAAACTTCAAACCGTTTTTGTTTTATTGCATTTTTACAATTAAACTTTTAAATGGCCCACCCTTTACAATTTTCTTAATTCAGAAACGAAAAGAAAGTAAAAACTTCTCTAAATGTGTTTTTGAATATAAAAATAATTGGGATTATCTGCTTTAGTAAACAATTTATCAGCATTTTATTTTGAATTACTTCACTTGCCATTACAACTCTTTAGTTAGGATTGATTACACTGCCCAAATTGTGTGTTTAAATTTTTGTCCTATGGTCATATGGGACCTTCAGTTTTAAACGACAGATTTGAGAAGTTTTTCATGGCAATTTTATTTACACTCACAATTTTTTCCGTTTTGTTCGAGATGTCAGAGCTGAACAGCCGATATAAACATTTTAAGCGCTAACTGACCTACCACTGGAGAAAAATCTGGGTTATAAACGGAGTATATCGTTTTCCTTCACGATAATGACCTTAAGCATACTGATGAACTTAAAAAAAATGATCAAATGACGACAGCTAGTACGGTCTTTATCGATAGCCTTAGTTAGCCGATATTAGCTTCATCAAACACCTCAAAAGACGTGTTGCCTATACTCCTTGAACCCTTGAAGAATTGTGGACAACGTGGAATGGCATAGACCCAAAAACTGTAAAAATTTAGTGAATAGTATGCCGTGTAATGTAGAAGCTATATGTAGTTATTGCCAAAGAACCCTATATAAAATACTGAGCCCAAAAAAGTCGTACAATTTATTTAAAAAATGTGAACTCAAAAAACCCTCCCAATGGCTATTTATTTATTTTATTTTAATTTTCTATTACCAACTATGGAACTATAGTTTTGTTGTTGCACTTAACTAGTGTTAACAAGTACTAGCTAAATACTGGGACGTTTATTTGAGTGACCGAATAAGTAGACAGTTGATTAACATAGTGTCTGGTAAAGAAAGCTATTGATAGGGAGCTGATTCCTACCGCTCTTTATTTGCACCTACACTATCTATAATGAAAGCGGTTCAAGGTAAAAGTCGCAAAAGATCTGTCAGCTATAGACTATTAGGAGATTAATTGTATCTCATTGGATTAAAAGTGTGAGACGACCTGTTGGTAGAGTCTCATGACAATAATTGCAAAGACAAAAGGAATAACTATGTCCCATTAGGACAAAGTCAAACAACAAACATGGATGGCGGTCCGCCACCAGCTTTATTATGAATTTCTTATTTATTTCCTTTTTATTCCTGCTTGTTTCTTTTAAGGGGATACGAGGCTGTCACAAATCCTTTCTCTCCCATCTTCTTTATTTTTTCTTTGTTTGACTACCGCGGCAATTTTCAGAAAACTTGCCAAAAAATGACAATTTGATTTTTTCACATTAGTGAGTACGAGATAACTCATAGATTACGTTCCCTTCTAGGGCGCCAAACGTGTTAATTCATTAAGATTTTGTCGAGCTAGACAGAGGATTGCTCTCTACTGTAGCAGGTATTAGGATGAAAGGATTGTCATCTGGCGTTGTCTAAAAACAGCATTGTATGTTGTGATGAGGAACTTGTTACTCACTAGATCCTAGCCCCTACCAAGAGGTAACAATACCGGAACCCATCCTATGTTGTTTGTTGTTGATGTTATCTACTCTGAAGGGCGGCGGGGGTCAGCGAGTTTTTCTATGGTTTATTTTGTAATACATACATACAAAATACATTATTACATACAAAATTCGTAATTGCATACGTAATTGGCCATTACAACACTTCAGTTAGGATTACGACCTAGCTTCTCGCACCACTTCTGTTGTGTGTGTTAATTTTATACATGAGTGTTAGGACCTACAGTTTAAAGTCGACACCGAACGATAGATTTTTGCGAAACTTTGCATGTCAATTTTATTTACTCGCAGTTTTTGCTAAAAATCTGCTGAAGGGAAGTCGCCGAAGAAATATTATTTCATATTTCGTTTTGATGTCTGACCTGGGGTTTGAACCGTGGCCTTACGTCTAATAAGAGCCAACACATTACCTACAAATTCTAAAACCGTTTGTTTCGCGGATATAACCCTGGTTGCTTGGGTTTATTGTGAAACGGTTTAATCAATAATTTTCGCTACCTAAGGCGCTTCGTAGGCATACACTTTTTAGTCCCGGAGCCATCAATTCGATAACTGATACTATAATTCTGAATACACATCATGATGTGTAATATTACGATACAAACAGTTAATACAGAAAGTTTTTTCTCCTTTTTTTAGTTTTGAAACTGGAATTTATTTATTTCAGTTTAACGAAATTTATTTTAATTTAAATTAACTCAATTATATTAATTTTTTAAATTTAATTTTATAAGTTTTTCTTCATATTCTATGGCTAAAAAGAAGCCCAACTCTTTGTAATGCCAATTTTTGTTTTTTGTTTTAAATAAGCGAGTAAAAATAAAAAAAAAAAACATTAAAAATTATTGTATTGTATGCTTGTATTATGGTATTTATATGGAATCAACATAGTTTATCTTACCACAGTAAACATTCGATAGAACATTTTAAAGAGTCGAGCTTCTCAGTGCAATTCTATGGTGCTTTAGATTTCAAATAAAAGTTTTTTATTTTTTTTTTTTTTTTTGCAAACAAAAAGGAAAAAACAGGAATAAAAAAATGAAAAAACAAAATACACATTACAATTGGCAATAAATAACATTATTGAAGGTGATAAATTACAACATTTAGTTTGAAATATTTTATTTATTTATTTATTTTCTATTTTTAATTATTTATTTAATGTATGTAGAGGCAGACAGATAGATAGTTTTACATCACAGCAATAACAACAAAAAACATAATTGTTTTAATAGAAAAAAAAAGAACAAAAAATAAAAAAATAAATTTAAGTAATTTTTTTTGTTTTTGAACCTGTTTTAACCATCCAACCACATTACGTAGTCCTTTTGTCACTTCTGTGGCTTCATTTAGAGCCGTCGAACTACTGTGTTCAACGATGTCACCCAATTTTGTTCTCATTTGTCCCGATTGTGATGTTATATCGGCCATGATTAAACTGCTTTGAATTTTGTCAAGGGGAAAATAATTGTTTGATTTATTTTTTTAATTTTATTTTTGTTTTTTAAAGAAAATTTTAAATTTTGTTTTTCGAAATTATAAAAGAAAATTATACACAAGAAAACAAAATAATTTTTAAAGTTTTAACGAATTCATGTGTGAAGTGAAAACCAAAAATTTAAGGAGATTATAATTGTCGATAACTAAACGAAAAAAAAAACAATGATGAAAAATGTTGATAAAAATCATAAAAACCAAATAAAAGGTATTAGACTACATGGTTAGCATAGGTGTAAATCAACTTTTGAATACCCTAAATGTCACTAAAAATTTTATAAGTAGATACCTATTTACTTTGTTACAGAAGTAGTCACTTATGTATATCTGTTCAATATGTCTTTGATTTCTAATTTATTAGGAATTAAGTATTATCACTCAAGTCTACACAATATTAGGTTTATAAAAACATAGATTTTCATGTGTATATGAACTGGAATAAACTTGTTGCGGCTCTAAGCTTAGGTTATCCAGGAATAATTTGAGGTTGGTAGCTGGTTTTTTGACAGACCGCAATAAGTTAACAGGGTTGTCTCAGAGTACACATATTCAGAATGTGTGTAGTCGCAGAGTACCTCTATTCAGAATGGGTGTTGCCTCAGAGTATGAATGATTTATCAGAACACATTTGTGCAGTAATATATCCCACACAGAAACAGCTGCTAGGCAACTGTCATTGTTGAGACCGAGCAACATTCTGGGGGGGTTACTCTCTATTGCGATGCAAAAAGAAAATGGTACTTAATCGAACAATTGGTACTCTTTATTGCGCTTTCGAATTTTCCTTTTTTTTATTGGCCATTACAAGCCTTTAGTCACAATTACGGCCAAGCTTCTCGCGTATTTTCCTTACGCATCTAATTTTTTCCCTTGCGCAAGTCTGGTATCATTTTCAACTAATTTTGCGAAAGCTTTTGCGTAAGCGATAGAGAGTACCAAATTGTACTCTTAACACATTTAACTTACGCATCGAACTTGCTTGCGCATCGCAATAGAGAGTAACCTCCCTGAAGTTTGTCAGGGCAATAGACTTGAAGGCGACATTATAGGGATACCCTATGAAAACTGAGGGGAGTACAATAGGTCGTTAGTCGCAATACTGAGGCACCTCTTCATTATAGTGATAACAATAATAAGCTCTAGGCTTCTTGTAGCAATAAAACGAATGATTAACCATATTCGAATGAAACAAGTATTGACACAGAGAAAGCATTCAGAAATGAAGGTCACATTAAAAGTAATCTAACAGATATGCTCTGCAAATACGCGTAGTACTTTTGTATCACCGTACTACGGAATATACTAAAGTACCTCTCATCTCTCTCCTACTCATGCTTAGTTTTTTGAGGTTTGCCCATTTCAATGTAAAAGAAGAAGCCTATTGATGGTTTTAGCGATCTCCCTGCTGTCGTTACTTCAAAATCTGATGCAGTTCATCTGTCAACTTTATTGTCACTAAATTCGTAGAGACCAGCTACCCAACATAACCTAATTCGATAATCCGGTATAAAATTAGATGTGACCTTAAAACTCGTTCTCTCAAAGCCTTTAGTATTGCCCGGCTATCTGCATTAATTATAAACCTTTGAGATTATATAATCCACTGGCACTGTTGATCTAGAATTATTATATTTTTTAGTAACTTTAAGGAACTGTCTTTGATATGTCATGAATCATTGAAAGTTGGACATCTTAAGAGTTAGGTTAGGTTAGGTTAGGTTAGTGGACGTGTACTTGTCAATTAAGACAAGTACAGTACCCGGAGTTTAAAGTCGACTCCGAACGATAGATTTTTGAGATACTTTTTCATGGCAATTTTATTTACTCTCCGAGTTTTTGCCAGAAATCTGCTGAGAGGAAGTCGCCGAAGAAATACTTTTTGTATTTTGGCTTGATGTCTGGCCTGGGGCTCGAACCCTGGCTTTACGTCTAATAAGCCAACACACTACCTACTAGACTACGGCGACTTCATCTTAAGAGTTAATTAAAAAGAAAAAACCTATAAAATATACTGGTTTTAGGATTTATTTCATTCATTTATTTGCAATTATAAATTATATTCTAATTATTACGAACTGAGAATCTACGAGCTTATGCTCTGTGTAGTGTAATAGACCAGAATCTCTGGTAATAATCGATTACGTCATAGCTTCTCACGCCACTTATGTTGTGTGTATTATATATATATATATATATGTATACAGTCACACAGATAGTTATACGTACCCCATAAAATCAGTTTTTTAAAAAGTAATGAACTCCTAATCTAAAATTTCTTTACATTAGCGTCTGTAACAACACATTTACTTAACTAAAGAAAAAAGATTCGCAAAATCTATGAATTTGTGACTGCAGTTTGCTTAAAACCAATATGGCACCACAGAAAATTATAATTTCGTATAAAATTTCTCCAAGGGTAGCCCGGTATATAAAAGGTATTGTGAATAAAAATCCTAGCCGTAGAAATACGAAATACCTCGGAAAGTGATCACAATGTTATTGTGCATTCTGAAACAGTTCGAAGTGTTTTGAGAAAGAACGGTTACCGCAGCCGAGTGCCGAGAAAAAAGCCACGATTGGAATTTGCCCAATAATATATGGACAAGTCAACAGATTTTTGGGCGAATGTAATATTTAGTGATGAGAACAAATATAATTTGTTCGGCTGTGACGGAAAACAAAAAATTTGGCGCAAAAATCAGTTGACTTGTCCATATATTATCATTTAAAAAAAAAAATGATTTTTAGGAGGGGGGTACGTATAATTATCTGTGTGACTGTATATATATATACTATCAACTAGACTACATTAATTATAAATTATATTCCAATTATTACTATGAATCTATAAAGCCATAATAACCTAAGCTATCTGGTCAGACGAAGTTACATATGTTATGGGAAACAACTAGCTATTCAAGTTAATTTGATATCCTCATTACGATAAGATGCCAGTATTTTATAGTATGTATTGTATATTTGAACAAATGTTTTCAAACAAATAGGCGAAGATCTTCAAAAAATTAATAATTTTTTTATATTCAAGTTTTCTTTGTATATTTCAATAGAAAATCCTTATATGACAAATATTAAAATATTAATATTCTCTTTTCTGAAAACGAAAATATTTTATTAGACGTTGTCTATATTGGGCTAATGAAAAAAACCTTTAAAAATCATTTTGTTTTTTTGCAAGCTTAAACGTTTTGAATTTTAATGATTTTTTTTATGTTTTGTTTTAAACAATTCCCTTATACACTTACAAGAACAATTTTCTCATATTGTTTAATTTCATTAATTATTTAGTATTCTATTGTATTTTAAAAATTTGACAATAATATTACAAAAGTTTTAAAACACACAATTATTTTTAACGTTTAGAAATGTAAATTCTAATAATTTCAAAATAAAGATTTAAGATTAGATTCTGAAAAGTTTGTACATATAATGCTTAAAAATTTTTTTTCTTTTTGAAAATGAATTTTTCTTTTTATTTTTACACAAAACCTTCACATTGAATTAATTTTTATTTGAGAAAACACTGACATTGAATTGATTTTATTTTTTTTTGAGTTTTTCAATTAAATTTCTTCGTTAGAAGAATTCTATTGCTGCACCCGCATCATTGTAAAGCATTTTCAAAAAATAAATTCATTGAATACGGCAGCAAAAGCCTTTAAAAAAAGAAGAAAGAAAACAAGCAACAAAAACAAATAAAGAAACAATTCTTAACGCCAGCCAAATAAAGTGGTGATGATAACAAGTTTTTATTGTTATTATTTTTTTTATTTAAATAAATATCACTTTTTTTTCTTTGAATTGTCTGTGTTTTGTTGTTGCTGTTGTTGTAGTTATTGTTTTTATTTGTTCATATTAAATTTTATATTTATAAACGATGCCACGATAACCCCGATAATAGTAATATAAGCACTAACAGTTATAAATAATGTTTATTTTTTATTTTTCTTTGGAATTGTTGTTGTAATTATTGTTTTATATTATGAATTACAATTCACGCCTTTCTTTAAATATTTTTTTTTACAAATTTTCAATCTTATCGATCCAACTAAGCAACGCAACAACAAACTACATTCGACTGAATTTTGTGCAAAAAAAATATTTTCAGTTCGTCCACCTTTTTATACCAAATTCTGAACATTATATATGTAAATAAGATTTTTATTTTTTTGTATATAATGTACAACAAAAACAATTTTCAAAACAAAATTATAAACAAATGCTTATGCATTCAAAGTATGCAAATTAAAACAACAAAAATATAAAATAAATCATAGAGTTCCTCTCTCTCTTAATTTATTTATTTTTTTTTTTGGCAAAAACAAAAAAAAAATATGCAATGTTGTTAAGCAATGCATTATAGATTTAGAATTAGGTGTTGTAGAAAGAAAACCATTATTCTTGAATATAAGTTATAAGTTACCATCATGGTCTTTAATTACTTGTTTCCAACAATACTTCCGTTATATTTTACATCGTATATAAAACGTATATAATGGGTGATTTTTTAGGAGCTATAGGAAAATTTAAAAAAAAAAACACTAAAATTCAGAAAAATGCATGAAATCTTTATTTGAATCGATAGTACGGTCCGTATAATTTAATGTTTGAAGATTATTTCATGCAAATGTTGACCGCGACTGCGCCTCAAATGGTCCAATTTTTGGCATACTCTTTCCAACATATCGGCCGGTATCTCACGAATAAATGCTTCAATGTTGTCTTCCAATACGTCAATTGAAGCGGGCTTGTCTGTATAGGCATGAGCCTTAACATACATACATACATACGTCATTACAACCCTTCAGTCAGGATTACGACCTAGTTTCTCACACCACTTATGTTGTGTGTGTTAATTTTATACATGAGTGGTGGGACCTACAGTTTAAAGTCGACTCCGAACGACAGATTTTTGAGAAACTTTACATGGCAATTTTTATTTACTCTCATAGTTTTTGCCAGAAATCTGCTGAGAGGAAGTCGCGAAGAACTACTTTTTGTATTTTGTTTTGATGTCGAACCCTGGCTTTTCGTCTAATAAGCCAACACACTACCTACTAGACCACGGCGACTTCTAATGCCTTAACATAGCCCCACAAAAAATAGTCTAAAGGCGTTAAATCGCACGATCTAGGCGGCCAATTGACCGGTCCCGAACGTGAAATAAAATGTTCACCGAACTCGCCTCTCAATAAGTCCATTGTTACGCGTGCTGTGTGGCATGTGCCACCGTCTTGTTGAAACCACATGTCATGCAAGTCAAGCTCTTGCATTTTGGGCAAAAAAAAAGTTGGATGTCATCTCACGGTAGCGCTCACCATTCACAGTTACGTTACGATTCGCAGCATCTTTGAAGAAGTACGGTCCAATGATGCCACCAGCCCATAAACCGCACCAAACTGTGACGTTTTCTGGATGCATTGGTAGCTTTTGCAATGCTTCTGGCTGATCTTCACCCCAAAATCGACAATTCTGCTTCATTGAGCCAAAAATTAGCTTCGTCGCTGAACACAATTTTTCGATAAGAAGTGGATCTTCGGCCAACTTTCCAAGAGCCCATTCACCAAAAATTCTGTGTTGCGGTAGGTCGTTCGGCTTCAATTCTTGCACCAGCTGTATTTTGAAAGGCTTCACGCCTAAATCCTTCCGCAAAATTTTCCACGTTATTGAGTAACAGAAGCACAATTGCCGCGAACGGCGACGAATCGATAATTGATGGTCATCATTAACACTGGCCGATACAGCTGCGATATTTTCTTCAGTTCGCACTCTACGTAAGCGTGTTGGTGGTTTAATGTCCAACAATGTAAATTTAGTGCGAAATTTAGTCACAATAGCCCGAATAGCCGCTTCAGTGGGTCGATTAAACTGAGCATAAAATGGAAGAAGCGCGCGATGAACTTTCTTAACAGAGCACGCATTTTGATAATAAAATTCAATGATTTGCAAGCGTTGTTCGCTTGTAAGACGATTCATGGTTAAATTATAGACCAAACTGAAGATGTTTGACCAAAACACGAAACGTGCGTGAGCTGTTTAAACCAGTGTTGCCAAAAAGATAATAGCTAAAAAATCACCCGTTATAACAACTTCCGTCGGATTTCAATCTGTTTTACCAGGTTTTTCCAGACGCCTTTTCTTTGCGTACGCCTTCACGTTGGTCTAACTACTCGACAATAAGGCTTCGTTGGTTTGGTCCTTTAATATAGACAGGCCGACTTCCGCTATTCCCGGCATCAAATACCCGTCTAGCAGTGATTTCATCTTCTATCCGAGCTATATGGTTGTCAGGCTACCGAATGTTAAGGCGCTGAACAAGATCCATATCGGTGTTGAGCTCATAAAGCTTATTGCTCGATTTGATGCGGAAATCAACGCTAATTCGCGCTGGACTGAAGCTCTAAAGGCTGTTGCATCGGTGCATAACAACGCCCATGCTTCAGCGCCATAGAGAAGCACGTAACGCATGAGCGTCTTGTAGAGCATTAGTTTCGTCGAATGAGAGAGGTCTCTCCTACCCAATTGTTCATTGAGACCATACTAACAGCTGTTGACAGGATTGATCCTACACTTGATCACCAAAATGACTTAATATTTGCTGTTAACAGCGGAGTCAAGGTAAATAAATTCACTGACAACGTCGAAAGTATAGTTATGCATATGCAACATATCTTTACTTGCGACAACACATATTTCGTTCTGTCCTGATTTACTGTCAGACCCGTCTTGGTAGACTCCCATTCAATAGCGGCAAATACAACTTTTCATATCGTCAGCGAACGCTTGTCTACACACTTTTGTAGACGATAGTACCATTGTTATGAACACCTGCTTTCTGAAGAACCTGGTATAAAATCTTGCATGTTATCGAAAAATACGGAGATTCTTTCCTATTCCGAATGAGTTGTAGGTCAACGTCATTCTGCATAGTCTTATCAGATTCACAGGTACACAGTGCTCAAACCTTATACCAAAAATGCAATTCCTTATAGAGGCCGTCAAATGCCGTCTTATAGTCTAAAAAGATAGGGCGTGTCTACTTGATTTTCATGGGTTATCTCCAGATTTTGGCGTAATAAGAATATCTGGTCGATGGTGAACATACCAGGAATGCAGCCGCGCTAATAAGATCCAATCAGTGGTGAGTGACTTCAGTCATTCAAATCAAACTCTTGCAAGAACCCTAGCAATTTTAGAGGAAGCTTTAACACGTTGACTGCCGCGGCAATTTTCAGAAAACTGGCCACGCAAGCCAACATTGACTTTTTGTTCTTTTCCCAGAAACCATTTATCGATACTAGCACTGATATAATACGATTTTATTCGTAGCTACACAAAAAATGGCAGGTTTAGTGAGTACGAGAGTTATCTCGTAGTCGGCAGTGTTAAACATCCTGAAGCTTGTCCGAGAGGTAGCTCCACAAGACTCTTTCATAGCAGACCTCGATCCTGATGGCGTTCTATTTCAATAATAAAAATATTTAAAATAGAAAGATCCAGAAGACAAACACTTGGTGACAGGTGTGGACTTTAAACTTCCAAGTTCCTCTATTGGCTAGAGGTTCTGAAAGAGTTTTTGTCTTAAGGCAATATAACAGTTGGCAATATAGAACCGAATAGAGAGTTTTGGCTTAGGGGTGCAGCTTTTAGACAATTCCTCCCAACTTTCCCAATCAAACACACAGAAAAACCTTCCTTGTTGTCAATTTTGGTTTGTGCCAGGTTACAGCGATTCGAATGTGTCCCATTTACGCTTGTAGTTATTCTAAAATAATGTTTTTTTTTATTAAATCATCCTATATATGTATGTCACATACCTTTATTATATGATATTCATAGCGAAAGATAATAGTGGGGTTTCTTAGTGGACCTCTTTTAGTCCTAAAATTAGCTTTTAAACAAGTGCGCTTGTTCAGATGGATATTGTTAAACAGCTGAGACTAAATATTATATTTTAGAATATTAATCTCATTCGTAAACAATTAAAACATTTCAATGAATACAATAATGTACAGGGTACAGTAAAAATCAAATAATGAGAAAATGTGTTTTAAAAACTATAATTTTTTTAAATAATTATAAACTTGTAAAAGTATGAAATATGCCATAACGCAGGCCCATTGGGTCAAGCGGTTTCCGCAGGACAGGGGCGTGCGAACACAGCTCCCTAGGAACCTCCAGCCTCTGCCCTATCAAGACCGTTCGTGCGTGACGTCGTCACATCCTGCTAGAGGTGGCCCTGCCCTTCAACAAAACTGCGGATCTAGACTGAGGAGTCAATAAAAACCCCCCTCAGAGGGCTGAGGCTGAACCCCCCTTTTTGACATGACCCTTTTTTCTCCGGACCACTCCCCCCTGTTTCTGATTCGATTGCCTTCGGCTGGTGGCTGTAGCTTTCTGGACCTAGTTGCGTATGCACGATAGCACCGGGTGAAACGGGCTACAACCGCCCCCGTCCCTTTAAAACCCTGGCAGGCCTCAAAGTACGTTCCTTGTGGTGATGTAGGTGCGGTTGATAAGACTCCCGATTAGTACCCGGTATGGCTCTGAGCACCTGTCCCACAACCTTAGCGTGGCCTCCCTGCTTGCATAGATAATCATGGGACCACTTATGGATAACTATACATTGCGGGCACGGATAGCGGCTTTGAACGGTGACCCAATTGCAATGAACTTAAACCCCAACCCCAAAAACAAACCCTTGCTAACTCAAGTCGGTGAGCGAACAGCATCCACTCTAACCGGTGCACGCAACCCCCTCTCCAGGCAGGCACGTGTCACAAGTGCAGCTGCCCCTACCCCAAAAGTCAAGGCCCAAAACATCTACTTGGCAACATTGCGTTTGGCACACAAGGCTCCGGTTGCGAAACCGTGCCCTAGTGTCGCCACACCTCCCTCCCTGGCACCTTCGACCAAGGCACCGTCTACCTCCCAGGCTGTGGAGAATATGTCCATGCAGTCTTTGGCTGCCGCTAAGGCATGGCAGACAAGTCATGCACGCAGGCCCCTGGCACCAACCCATCTTCGGGTGTCAAAAGTACCCTGAGTGCTAGCTTCAGGGCATATATAACTCGCAGATCAGCCATGCGAATCATTGCAAGGATCGGCTCGACCGACCCGGCTCTCCTGGGTTAAGGCCCATCAAAATGATCGCCCCCCAACTTCTCCGATCACAGCAGAGTCGGCCCCAAAGAGACAAAGATCTGCCGAGCTAAACGCTCCACTCTAGCCTCCTAAACGCTCTAAGGTGGCCAACTCGAAAATGTCCCCCCTTACAAAACCACGATCGTCGACGCTGTCCAGACGTCCTGACCCCAGCAAACCTCCCAAGCCTCTCAGTGAGGTGTTAAAGGAAGGTCTAGCCTGGGCAATGGTTGACCAGAGGCACCCTGATGGTTCCATCGCTCACACTAAGTGGAAGTTGGTGGAACACGAGCTCGTGGAAGTCTTCCTTGAGATTATGTAATCGAACCCCTGCCTTTCACCCAGCTGTCGTGGTTCAGGGTGGTACCAAGGGTACATCAAACTGGTAGCCTGGTCCGACCTCCGTTCTATGGACTTTTATAAGGCTGCTATCAGCCAGATTGACGAAGTCTGGTCGGGAGCTAGGCTTGCTGCCGTCCCTCCAGACCAGACTCCTAATCGTTCACGATCCAAAGCGAGAATCCCGACTGGACCATCTGACCCGGAAGCCATACTGAAGATCTTCGAGGCCAGCAACACTCACCTGCCCACTCACAACTGGAAGGTAGCAAAAGTTGCTGATCAGTGGGGTGACTAACGCGAGGCGATAATCATTCTAAATGAGGAGTTACTTCCGCTTATCAATGCCTGCGGGGGCATGATAAATTATGGCTTTAGCTCAATTGAGCTCTACAAGTCGGACTCCCGTGCTGCCTACCTACATCCCCAACAGAACCCCCACGTAGATCACGTCCCATCGGACCTAATCCCACAGGACTCCGTCTCATCTGACCCCATCCCGGAACCTCTTGACTCGAACCCTACCGCCGAGGACGTCAAATGCGGAAGCGTATACAGTCACTCTTCTCGACGCTCCGCAGCCAGCAACAAATCCAATTCTGAGCTGCTTGGGGAATTCCTCGACAATATAGACGTAGTCGCCGGCGTAACCTCTCCGTTATCGGAAGAGGACGCTGATGTGACAATGGCTGATTCTCTGGCCGATGCTGAAAGTCATTAAAATTAACCTCCAACAATCCAAAACAGCTTCCGCCGCTCTGGATATCTCATAGCGTATATCAAAAACTCAGGTAAGCCTAGGGCTTGTGTTATGGTTAAGACCAGTATTAATGCTCTTCTCCTCCACAGGTTTAGCGACAAGGACACCGTGACCATTGTCGTCGGGATAAACTCGAGGACCCTCTGGATCGCATCATCGTAACAGACGCATGACTATGGGCTCTCTCCCCCACAGGAACCCAATGCTCGACTGGTGGCAGATGGGCGACTGCGCGGGATTCCGGTCATTATCGGAGCCGATTCCAACTCCCACCATACGATGTGGGGCAGTTCCGGTACCAACGAACATGGTAAATGCCTCTGATTTTATTATTACAAATAACCTATTTATAGCTAATCGGGGAGATGAATCAACTTTTCTTACTTCCAATAGAAGGTAAGTAAGATAAGGACATCAACTGGTCAGCTCCGATTTCTCTGAAAACCTTAGGGACTGGTTTGTATATCAGGAATGCTCCTTTTCGGACCATAGAAACATTACCTTTATTATTGTCACGGAATAGTCTCCGCCTAGAACGATCTTTCAGGTCAATTGGAAAAACACTAGAGTAGTATGTTTATGTACCTTCGGGATCAGTTTCTCCATACAAAATTTGGCTCATGCCTACGCTACAGTCGGTGGTGTCGGTTAGTCGATAGGTTTGTAACATGTAATGTGAAAATGTATGTACGAATGATTGGACGGACAGAATGAGTGTGTGCACGTTTCCTCATCTACATACCAACTATACCAGGTATACAGCTATATTAGCTTTACCAGGTACATACCAGGTACATACCAGGTATATACCAGGTACACACTAAGTATACCAGCTACAGCTATACAGCCCTACAAGCTGTACCAGGTATATACCAGGTACGTACCAGATATACCAGTTACGTACCAGCTATACCAGGTATATACCAGGTACGTACCAGATATACCAGGTACGTACCAGCTAGACCAGGTATATACCAGGTACGTACCAGATATACCAGGTACGTACCAGCTATACCAGGTATATACCAGGTACGTACCAGATATACCAGGTACGTACCAGCTATACCAGGTATATACCAGGTACATACCAGCTATACCAGGTACATGTACCTGGTATATACCAGGCACATACCAGGTATATACCAGGCACATATCAGGTATATACCAGGCACATACCAGGTATATACCAGGTGCACGACAGGTATATACCAGATGCATACCAGTTACGTACCAGCTATACCAGGTACGTACCAGATATACCAGGTACGTACCAGCTAGACCAGGTATATACCAGGTACGTACCAGATATACCAGGTACGTACCAGCTATACCAGGTATATACCAGGTACGTACCAGGTATAAACCAGGTACGTACCAGCTATACCGGGTATATACCAGGCACATACCAGGTATATACTAGGTACACACCAGCTATACCAGGTACATGTACCTGGTATATACCAGGCACATACCAGGTATATACCAGGCACATATCAGGTATATACCAGGCACATACCAGGTATATACCAGGTGCACGACAGGTATATACCAGATGCATACCAGGTACATACCAGGTACATACCAGCTATACTAGCTATACCAGCTACAGCTCTACCAGCTATAGCTGGTATAGCTAGTACATAGCTACAGCTATTACATAGCTATAGCTAGTACATAGCTATAGCTGGTATAGCTAGTACATAGCTAGTACATAGCTACAGCTAGTACATAGCTATACCAGAGCTATAGCTGCTATAGCTGGTATAGCTAATACATAGCTATAGCTAGTACATAGCTATAGCTAGTACATAGCTAGCTGGTATAGCTATGCTGGTATAGCAGCTATAGCAGCTATAGCTATAGCAGCTATAGCTATAGCAGCGATAGCTATAGCAGCTATATCTGGTAGAGCTAGTACATAGCTAGCTGGTATAGCTATGCTGGTAGAGCTAGTACATAGCTATAGCTACTACATAGCTATAGCTAGTACATAGCTATAGCTAGTACATAGCTATACCAGCTATAGCTATGTACTATAGCTATAGCTATAGCAGCTAGTACATAGCTATAGAGCTGTATAGCTGTAGCTGGTATGTACTAGCTATGTACTAGCTCTACCAGCTATAGCTGCTATAGCTATAGCAGCTAGTACATAGCTATAGAGCTGTATAGCTGTAGCTGGTATGTACTAGCTATGTACTAGCTCTACCAGCTATAGCTGCTATAGCTATAGTACATAGCTATAGCTAGTACATAGCTATACCAGCTACAGCTATACAGCTCTATAGCTATGTACTAGCTGCTATAGCATACATAGCTATAGCTAGTACATAGCTATACCAGCATAGCTATACCAGCTAGCTATGTACTAGCTATAGCTATGTACTAGCTCTACCAGCTATAGCTGCTATAGCTATAGCTATAGTACAGCTATAGTACATAGCTATAGCTAGTACATAGCTATAGCAGCTATAGCTATACAGCTCAGGTACATACCAGCTATAGCTGGTAGAGCTGTATAGCTGTAGCTGGTATATACCAGGTACATACCAGGTATATGCCATGTATATACCAGGTATATACCAGGTACATACCAGCTATGCTGTATAGCACTGTAGCTGCTATAGCTATACCAGCTATAGCTGGTAGAGCTGTATAGCTGTAGCAGTGATATAGCTATAGCAGCTATAGCTGTAGCTGGCACGTTGCACCTTCTGTTCACTCCTCTATTTAAGAGGTTGATCCTGTGGCCCCATCGTACATCGATATTCTCCCTCCGGAATATTGTCTTGACAGGGGTTTTCACTTTCTGATTCCGAGTAGGGATGACTGGGACCTTAACACGATCGTCCCCCCGGAACTCCTGGATATATACACGGACGGCTCTAAACTCGATAATGGGGTTGGTTGCGGAGTCTTTTCTGGGAAACTGGACCTAATCACCTGTCTCCGACTGCCGGATTAGTGTAGCGTGTTCCAGGCGGAGGTGATGGCCATTTACCGGGCCGCTCAATGGATCCTCGTCAACGGTGCTCCTTCATCCGCGTTTCGGTCTTCCTAGACAGTCAGGCCGCCATAAGATCTCTGTCGGGTGTTGTGAATAACTCCAGGATCGTAAGGGAATGTTGCCGCTGTCTCGACCTTCTTTCTGGGCGCTTTATTGCCTCACTGGCCTGGATCCCTGGACACAGTAACATTACGGGAAACTGCAGGGCCGATGAGCTCGCCGGAGCTGGTGCACTCCTTTCGGAATCCTCTTCATTCGACTTGGGTATGCTACTCGCCTCGGTCAAGTTGGCCATTGTGCGGAAATTCTTCCTAGACGCCAACCTATCCTGGGTCAATGAGGAGTCCTGCTCCACCGCCAGACTCACCTGGCCTCTGATGGATGGAAGGCGTACCAACCAGTTACTTTGACTCGGTCGTGGCGTCATCTCAATCACAACTGCCATGTTTACAGGTCATTGTGTTATGTGTAGACACGCGAAAAGGATGCGGTTCCCATTTAATGACTTCTGCCGTGGGTGCAGATCCGCTGAGGAAGAGAAGACTGTTACCCACTTTCTTTGTCAGTGCCCATCTCTTGCGAGGTGCAGATATAGGTTATTTGGCTCCCCAGTTCTTGTCAACTTGACGGCTTGGTGTCAAGGATACAGCTTTGTTTATCAAACTTTCTGGCTGGTTTTCCAGCGTAGGGTAGTCGCGCTTTTGATGTGCAGTCCTTGCGCTGATCAACTTCATCCTTTTACCTGATTTGGATGGTACATAGACTACTTTCACCTGTGGCATCACAACGGGCCGCTATGCGTGTTCAAGTGAGCTTTTTAATATCAAAACTACCACTCCGACCTAACCTTTAAAATGATAATAATTTGTTACGAGTAAATAATAGACTCAATGAACTCTATTCCTTTCTTAGTTTGTTTATTTGTCTTTTAACCTTTGACTTTTTGAATCTTTTATTAATTTGCGCACGCAATTTTTTATAAAATGTGTTCAATATCCAACCTATTTTCAGTTTAGTTTCCATGAAACCAATTCAATTTTAATTAATACGATGGAAGTAACTCTTAAAGAATTATTTGTTATAGTGTAACCAATTTCTAAATTAAATTAAAATATGAACTTTTTTTCTATCAGTTCATTAACAAATATGAATCAATATAGTTTGAAATAATAATAACGGCATTATTATTTATTAATCAATATTGCTACTTTTCTAAAATAAGATTTTAATACTTCGTATCTTGCTTTGTATAACATGCATTGAACTGACGATCATTTGCCAGATTGGATGCTTGGAGCCGAGCTGAAGGTAGTTCAACTTTCACTTTCCCATCTCCAAAATCCAGTAGCGCCTGTCCCACTTTCTAAAACCTGGTAGTATATATAAAATGCAACAAGACACTTTTCCCATCCCCTATTCATGATGTCGAGCCCAAATCAGGGCCCTCATTATCCGGCAAAAGAGCGTGCTAAAATCTCCGGAAACCTGATCACTCAGGTGGAGGCCACAGGCCTGGTCCATGCTACTAGGACATCGGCTACCCATATGTCAACCTCACGTTTGGATAGTCGACGAACTACTGACGGGGTTCTTCGAAGACACAGCAGAGCTGTCTCCACAGACTTTGAAATGTCGGCGCAGGCGTCAAAGCTGATGGGGTTGACTCTCTACTCGACTGACGAAGAGGACTTGAAACACCTCTCTCAGTCGAAGAGAGCGCTAATCCAACCAGAGGACGTTTGTGCACCGACGAAACAGGTTTGTGCGGTAGGTTCCGCTAATCCTTCGGATGCCTACCAAACAAACACAGACTTGGGCGTAAGCGTAGATCGGGTTACAGAAATTCACTTCGATTTTTAAAGAAGTTGAGTGAACGTGGCGCAAACTTGCTTACTCCCCAGGAAATAAAGCTGAAGTAGAAATATATCTATCTCTTTAGGCGGTTCGAAAGAGGAGGAGAGCGCTTCTTGACGCCACGAAGCAAACCAACCAGCAAACGGTAAGTTAAGGGACCCGCATACTTTTCAGTAATCTCTTGCCACAGATCTGCGATCCCAACCGTGGCAGTATGCGAATGCGGTGGAAGCAGTAGCTTCCTAATAGCACCTGCATATCTGCCATGCGAAGACGAGGAGCCGCTATCACTCGGAGGTTTTGACAGGACGCAATGCCAAGGCTCACCACACCGTATGGGAGAGCACAGACATCAACAAGAGAGGTGAATCCTTTTTTGATTTCATTCTAAGGCTGCTAGCGAGGATCTGCTGTTGTTCATGATCAAGGAGAACGTGGACGTGGCCTGATCCAGGAGCCATGGCTCGTAAGAGACAGAGTCTATAGATTAGGGTCTAACTTCTACACACTTCTTGTCCCGCCACCAAACTGTAAGTTAAGGACTTGCATACTTTTAATATCACCGCTGCTATGGAACCTAGTTATTAATCAAATCTTGATGGAAGTGAACATCGGAGGCTTCAAAATGATAGCATATGTACGACATGGTAATACTGGTCACGGAAAAACATCTTCCAACAACCAGCGATCTTATGGAGCCGGCACTGGCATAGGTACTCTCGGGTGGGCAGAATAGAACGGCTTAGGTGTAATCCCAG
This sequence comes from Sarcophaga subvicina, assembly GCA_936449025.2. Lineage (NCBI taxonomy): Eukaryota > Metazoa > Arthropoda > Insecta > Diptera > Sarcophagidae > Sarcophaga > Sarcophaga subvicina. Next base: position 33,142,032 of record OW388084.2, read on the forward strand.
GCAAAGTCGAACGGCTCTGAGACTTTCAAAGGAGAAGTATTTAGGTATCATTCTGGATTCTAGAAACATGGAGGCTAGAATGAAGAAGGCGATGCCTTGTACGTCTGTTAAAGGACGTTTGGGAGTAAATGGGGCCTGCAGTCTCCTATCGCTACGCTGAACAACGTACATAGGTTGGCACTCTTGGGCATCACGGGTGCTCGGAAGTTCACGCCGCAGGCTGTCATCGAGGTCGTCTTGTCTATTGAATATTTGCTAGAGCTGCACTGAGGCTTAAGTTCTCAGATATCTTTAGGCCCTATTCGGCGGACCACGCTTTAATACTGCATGAAGTAGAACCGAATCATTCAGGTTTTAGATGTGAATACATGATATTGGAGACTGTTTTCGGACGAACATACAAGACTCACACGCCCACACGGGAAAAATGCGTTGTGGAAGCTGTCATAGGTGACGGTGATATAACGATTTTCACCGATGGCTCAAAAATGTAATGCGGAACTGGATCTGGGGTCATACAGATTACCTAACCAGACCAAGGTATTCAAACGGAGATTTTTGCTATTGAACAAGCTGCAAGCATGGTTGAAACCGAGGACATATCTCCTTTGAATTTGATCACATGTGTGGACAGTAAAGCAGCAATCACAGCTCTGGGATCCCATCTCGTCAAATCAAAGGACGCCAGGAGTTGCATGGACTCTCTACACCGTATTCGTCGACACAACACCCGCCTCTACTGGACTCCGGGCCACTGGGATGGAAACGAAAAGGCGGACGAACTGGCACGGAAGGGATCGGAGATGTCTGAGTAGCAGTCGATAGAGGGAATATGTGTGCTTCTGCAGGAATACTTTTCCAATTTGAAAAAGAAGCATGGAATTCAACAAGCCGTGGGTGGTTCGACATACCTGGTTGCCGAATTTCAAAACTGCTATGGACAGCGAGAGAACCAGGGAACTACTTGAGATTCGGCAAGAAAACGGTTCGCATTCTATTGGTAATTCTAACAGGCAGTTTCCTTGACAGGGTCAGTCTGCCCCACCAGGATTACTGCAAAAGCTACCAGGATGTAAAAGAAACGGAATTTATGCGAGTGCCCTGCAATTCAAGACAGACGACATCGGTTTTTGAGTGACAGAACGTTTGAAGATCTGGCAAACGTGCTGCTAAGGGAACTGGCCGGTTTCATCCGAAACTAGGGGTGGTTCAAACCCATCACTGGATCATGGCAAGAGAGCTTGCCTTACACTGGGTAGCACAATGGGTCGTATGGCCACCTAGTGAACTTGCCTAACCTAAAAATCAAAATCTTATACAAAAAATATAGGCTTAGACATCTAAATAATTTAAATAATTCTTAATAATTTTTCTTTTTCGATTCCACCCTAATATTTTGTACATTGCGTCGGTATCTTTGACATTCACACCATCACCATCATCGTCATCAGGGCCTTATTAGCTAAATAATAGTATTATTGTAATATTGTTGTTGTTTATTGTTTGTTTTGCCATTATTTTTTTTTATTTATTCTTTACCTAGTAATTGAAATCTTCTGTATACAGTCAGTTCAGCCCGGTTCATACAAAAGAAAATAATAAAAATCAGTCCAACGAATGAGTAAATGTATCAATGAACGAATGAATGAGCAGCGACTCAATGAATGAATGAATGAGTGTGTGAATCAATGTATAAAATAAAATCAAAAGATGAAAAAGTGAATAAACTAATAATAATGAACAATAAACAATTGTTGCCCCCGACAACCCAACACCATTTTCAATTTCAATTGAAAATTTAAAAAGAAAACATTGATTTATTGTGGGAATTTCAACGACTATTATTCTTTTTTTTTTTGTTGTTAGAAAAGATATATTAATTTAATTGAAGTTTTTTTTCATTTTATCAAATAAATTTTTCCATTAAAATTTTAAATTGGTGTTGATTACAGATAGTTCCCAACAACAGTACATTAAAGGAAATGGTGTAATTGTCATTGTTGATTACATATTGCATATGTGCGTTTCTTTATATATACATTAGAATTATGGAATATTGTATTATATTTTCTTTTTTACTTTTAATTATTATTACATTATTATGTATTTATTAACATTGTATTACATTTCTTTGTAAATAATTTGTAAATCGATTTTTATAAATTGTTTCAATTTGTTATTTAAATTTAAAAAAAAAAATTGGAAAAATAAGTACATAAGTATCTCCTCATTGTATTTTATTATTATTATCGTTATAAACTTTATTGTAAACAAAATTGGTATCAGATAAAAAAATTTAAACGTATAACAATTGTATGTTTTAAAATTTCTGACTAAAACCATTCTAAAAACAACTTTTAGTCATATTGAGCTCTTAAATTGAAGTTAAACTCTTTATAGAGGTATTACGGTATGTACACTGATGTAAAAAATAATACGGACACATTGTCCGCCCTGTTTGGCGGCAGTTCAAAACCTTGTTATAGGTATAAAATGCAAGAACACACCCTCCTCACCTATTCATAATGTTGACCTCAAATCAAGGACCTCAGCATTCGGCAAAATAAGGTGCTAAAATCTACTGAGACCCGATCACTCAGATGAAGACCACAGGCCTTGGTGACTGCCACGGTACTAGGAACTCGGCTACCCAATTGTCAACCTCAGATTTGGATAGTCAGCGAGCTATTGCGGGGCTCTTATAAGACAGAGCAGAGCTGTCTCCACAGACTCTGAAATGTCGGCGCAAATGTCGGAGCTGGTGGCATTAACTCTCTACTGACTGACGAAGAGAACTTTAAACTCCTTCCTCAGTCGAAGAGAACGCCGACCCATCCAGACTACTTTTCTGCACTAAGGTCTGTGCGGAAGCGCGCACATAAACCCAGACCTGAAGCATAAGCGTAGATCGGGTTACAAAAACTCACTTCAATTTTTAAAGGAGTTGAGCGAACGTGACCCAAACTCACGTACGCCCCAGAAGAGATAAACTGAAGAAGAAATTTGACTATCTCGTTAGGCGGCACTAGAACGCTATCGGCTCTGATGGAAAGTTCAATATCGATAACGAATAGGCATCATCTTCATCGAACCCTGAAGCAGGCCAAGCGCAATGGGCCAGTTTGATGACGCCAAGTGGGAAAAAGGATTGAAGGTAGTAGGACGCAGTAGCCAAGAAGCTATCGAGTTTCTCACAAACTGCGTCTGCAATCAAGAAGTGTTGTAGCCGGGTGCTCAGCTCGACGTAGTGCCACTAACGAAAGCTCCTGCCAGAAGGATCGTCAGGGTGTGGGTTCCTCCTACAATTTTGGAAGATGAAGCCACACTCTCCCTGATCAAACTAAAAAATATGGGGCTAAAGCGTCAGATTTAACGATTGTGCGCGACCGAGCAAATGGCAAAGATGCTAGAAAGGATCTTTGGATTAAAATAGGTCTGGAATCTGCAACTTCTGCGGCCCTTGGACGGCAAAATCAGGTATAGGGTGGAACACCTAACGCTGATCCTGCCATCGAACAATAGCAGTGAGACCGTAACCGTAGAATGTGGTTCAGATTAATCTGCTGCATTCTCAAGCTGATAAAGAGGATCTGCTGTTGTTCATGATCAAAAAGAAAGTGGATGTGGCCCTGATCCAGGAGCCCTGGTTTGTAAAAGACAGAGTTCATGGATTAAGGTCTAACTTTTACACACTTCTTGTCCCACCAGCAAAAGGTAAGTTAGGTATCTGCATACTTTTCAGTAAAGTAATTAACGTTCTTCTCTTACCAGAGATGTGCAATCTCGACCTCACAGTGACAGCATGAGAACGCCTGTGAGCAGTAGATTCCTGATAGCAATCGCATATCTGCCATATGAAGAGGAGGCAGGTGGTAGATCTGACGTTAGTGTCGGACATAGTTAGGATCACAAACTGACGGGTATCTAGGAAGTGTTCCTTTTCAGATCGCTACCGCATACTCTTTATCATTGACTTCTCACGATCGGAACCCTATAGGAATCGCAGGAGCGCGAACTGGAACAGTTTTAAAATGCTGATAGACCAGTTACCTTCCTTTGCGGGGACTGAAACAGTTGATGTCGCACACATTGAAGAATCTTTCCAGCAACTTAGAAGATCCTTTCCCAAATCATGCCCAATCATGATCATTGGAGGTAAGGCATCTTAGGAAGGAAACGAGAAGACTTTTCAATAATGCCAAAGCAGCTAGACAGGGTAGGGGCTGGGCTATATATAAGCTGAGTTTCAATTCCTACAAAAGGCAAATAATTAGATTTGAAAGAGACTCCTGGACTAAATTCTGTGAGGATATTGCCTGTACAAGTGAAGCTGCCAGGCTTCGAAAAGTACTTGCAAAGAATCCTGAGGGTGCCAGACCTGTTAATTGCGCCTAATGGCGACCACACAGAGAGCAGACAGGTATCGCTTGAGTTATTACTGGAGACTCACTTCCCAGGTTGTGTAGATGTGGAAAACACTGCACACGAAGTTGCGGATCCAAATCACACTCACAGCAGAGAGGTAATGAGACTCATTCAAAACATAATAACGAGGAAAAAGATAGCATGGGCTTGGGATTGGCGTTATCTTCCGTCAGGAAACGAGTAATTAGAGGCACACCGCAGTGGGGTGGAGGTTAATATCACCACTGCTCTGGTACCTAGTTATTAATCAAAATGATAGCATATTCTCGACGTGACGATGCAGGCCACGGGAAAGAATCTTCCAACGATCAGTGATCTTATGAAGTCGGCACTTGCATAGTCAAACGGGTAGGCGAAGAAGAACGGCTTGGAAGTGAACCCAGATAAAGCCGAACCTGTCTTGTCTTGTTCCCTCGGAAGTACATGGTCCCAAGCTTCACAATTCCAAAAAAGAAAGGAACGGCTCTGATGCTTTCAAAGCAGACTAAGTACTTGTGTATCATTCTGGATTCCAAACTGTCTTGGAAGAGGAACATGGAGGAAAGAATGAAGAAGGCGATGCTTTGTACGTCTATAAAAGGATGTTTGGCTACACTAAAGAGGTCTAATCTCGCTGCGCTGAACAAGGTACAGTGGTTGGCATGCTTGGACATCAAGGGTGCTCTGAAGTCCGCGCTGCTGGCTGTCCTCGAGGTCATCTTTCTTGTCTATTGGACATCTTCCTCCAAATCGTGGCGGCTAGAACTGCATTGAGGCTTAAGTTCTCAAATATGTTTAGGCCATATACGGCGGGCCATGCTTCAATACTGCATGAAGTAGAACCGAATGAAGTCGCCGTGGTCTAGTAGGTAGTGTGGTGGCTTATTAGACGAAAAGCCAGGGTTCGAGCCCCAGGCCAGACATCAAAATAAAATACAAAAAGAATTTTTTCGGCGACTTCCTCTCAGCAGATTTCTGGCAAAAACTCTGAGAGGAAATAAAATTGCCATGAAAAGTTTCTCAAAAATCTGTCGTTCGGAGTCGACTTTAAATTGTAGGTCCCGCCACTCATGTATAAAATTAACACACACAACATAAGTGGTGTGAGAAACTAGGTCGTATTCCTGACTGAAGGGTTGTAATGACCAATTATGTATGTATGTAGAACCGAATCACCCAGGATTTAGAAGTAATCCTACCGGAGGCTGTTTTCGGACGAACATACACTAACACTCCCAGACGGAAAGAATGGGATGCTGAAGCTGTCGTCGGTGATAAACTGGCACGGAACAGGTTATACAGATTACGTAACCAGGTCAGCCTATTTCAGACGGAGATTCTACAGCGTATACGTCGACACAAAATCTGTCCCTACTGGGTTCCGGGCCACTGTGGCATAGAGAGAAACGAAAAGGCGGACGAACCGGCACGGAAGGGATCGGAGATGTCTGAAGAGAAGGGGCGACTTTACAGAAATACTTTTCTAATTGGAAAAAGCAGCATCTAATTCAACAAATCGTTGGTGGTAAGACATACCCAATCGCTGAACTACTAACGGAATCCTGAGCTATGGGCTGATTCGCTAACACGCTCTGTCTGCCCAACCAGGATTACTGCAAAAGCTGCCATGATGTGGAGTAAACGGAATCGGGGCAACCCTTTTTCTACGAATGCCCTGCACTTTAGGACAGACGTCGTCGGTTTTTGAGTGACAGAACGTTTGAAGATTTGCACATGGTGGCGAACGTGCCACTATGGAAACTGGCCGGTTCCAAGCATACATGTCTAGGGAAGATTCAATTATCCAAGGTATTTAAAACTTTTGAAACAAAGATAAGCGAAGATATTGCACAACTTTTTAGACACTGTGCATAGTCGAAAAGTCTTAAATAATCAATAATGACTTCTACACAAATTATGTGAAAGAAGAGAAGAATGTTAGCGGAAATTATCTATTGAACTCTAGTAGTCTGTAGTTGATGGAGTGGAAGCGAATTCCTTCGAATTGAATATGTTAAATAATGCAAAAGCAATTAGTTAAGAGGTTCACGGTTTTATTATAAATTTCTAACAAAAATTATCACACGAATATGATTGATTACATTTCCAATTGCAATAAAACCAATACCTGACAACAGCAATTGACGAGGTAGACCAGACCCCCCGTGGAAGAGGAACCGGATTACATTTCCAATTGCAATAATACCAATACCTGACAACAGCAATTGGCGAGGCAGACCAGACCCCCTGTGTAATGCTCAACCACAGATTATCAATCAATTTAAAACAGAAACAAACAAGTAATTGATATTAGTAATGTGTAGACAGGCTTTAAAGTATTCGAGTATGATTCATATAGAAATTGTTTAAATTTAAAATTGCTGCATTAGTTTCTACATAAATTTATTAAATTAAATTTAAATTATCAGAACAATTCAAATGCAAACAATATAATCTATTAATAATATACAGACATATATACATACATATATACATACATTTTTAGGGTTTATTTATCTAATGTCACTGCTAGCCAATGTGAATGTACTTTTTATTATGATGCCTTTAGCAATAATAACGGCCATTAACCCAAAACAAGCCCTAAAGAACAACCTACCGCAGGTTATATTATATTTTCTATTGGCTAATAAAAGACAAAAATAATATGATTAATTTTGGAATTTGTTTACATTTTATATTATTATTATTATGAGCTATAATATAATTATATACAAATTATAGTCTACCACACAAATTAGTATACCGACCATACACCGTGGGTGAGGTATTATAACATAGAAGAGCACTGGTGATGATTATTTGAACAACTATTTCATTGAAATGGGCAAAGTTATTTCAATGAACTTGTCATGCCAAAAAATGCCATTTCGTAAATAAGATGATGAAAAATACAACTCAATAATTCAACATGTTTAGCACTTTCTAAGATAATTAAACGTACGAAAAGTATGATCAAATCACCTTTCATATAGACTAAAAAGTGGAAGTCATCGAACAAATAATGTAAGTTATCGAATCAAAAAATCCCAGTCATCAACAAAAAAAAAAAAAAAAAAAAAAAATGACAGTCGTCAACCAACAAATGTCAGTAATTAACTTAAAAAAATGCTTGTCATCGACCAAAAAATATAAGTTATCGACCACAAAATGAAAGTCATCGACCAAAAAAATAAGTCACCAACCAACAACATGTAAGTCATCTACCAAAGAAATGCAACTTGCGTAAAATTCCGACATTTTTGTTGGATTTATAATATATGTATATGTAAATGCAAATTGGGGGCCCTGGTAGCGGGTAGTGTGCTAGACTATTAACGTGAGGGTCGTGGGTTCGACTCCCACCAGAGACTCTGATCTGTGACACTACACCGAGCATATGGTCAAGTTACTCCGCTCGTATATAATTAGAATATAATTTGTAATTGTATTGTAATTAATAAATAAATAAATAAATGCAAATTAACTTAATGAGAATTATTAAAATTTTTAAGTTCATTACTAAACAATTTAATTTTTTATCCTATTTTGACTACTTTTTTGATCACATAAAAAAAATTAGCTTCTTCGCCTATATCTCCGGTGCTATCAAGTAAAGCTTGACCGAAAACTGTTTTCGAATCCTAGATACCATGTGTATCCAGCTCACTAGGTCCACTTCCATTTTATATCCCATTTTTATCGATTTATAAAGAGCATTTTTTTTGTTAATATGACAAAAAGTTAGCTTCGTCGCCTATATCTCCGGTAAGGAAACCTGTTTTGGAATCCTTGATACTATGGCTATCTAGCCCACTTGGTTCGAGACTAGGGCTGTTTCTGACACAAGTCCATTTTGTATCCGATTCAGCTCGATTTCTACAGAGATCTTTTTCTTGCTTATTTGAAGAAATCAATCAGCTTCGTCGGCCATATCTTCGGTCCCATGGGTTAACCGAACGTCAGAAAAATTGTTTTTGAATCCCAGATCCGAAAACTGCACCTTTTTAAATTTTATCGAATTTAAGCTTATTTATGGAGGGCATATTTGGTAAAAATTCTTATATTTTACAACTCTATACTATTATATGTCATAGTCATGACTTAGGAAGTGAATGTATAGGTTAGGTTAGGTTAGAGGACGTGTACTTGTCAATTAAGACAAGTACAGTACCCGGAGGTCGAATTGACCCATTGTACAACGTTTCTCACACCACTTATGTTGTGTGTGTTAATTTTATACATGAGTGGTGGGATCTACAGTTTAAAGTCGACTCCGAACGACAGATTTTTGAGAAACTTTTTTATGGCAATTTTTATTTACTCTCAGAGTTTTTGCCAGAAATCTACTGAGAGGAAGTCGCCGAAAAAATGCGTTTTGTATTTTGTATTTGATGCCTGGCCTGGGGCTCGAACCCAGGCTTTTGCGTCTAATAAGCCAATACACTACCTACTAGACTACGGCGACTTCAAGTGAATGTATAAGAACCTCCTAATCAATTCTTGGTATTTTAGTTCCGGATTAAGCTCGTAGTAAAAATAAGAAACTTTCAGACTGATTTATTTGTCCTTATTTATTTTCGGTTAAATAGGTAAGTAAATTGGTTTTTATCGATGGTTTGCGAAAGGTGTTTTTCAGGTTTTATATTACCCCTACAGATCTACTTATATGTGTACTTATGTAAAAAGTTGACAGCATTTTATTCAGTTTATGATTTTAAATTGTATACAAAAATTTAAAATAAAATTGTTATTATCAGATAAATTCAGTGTCCATTATCGTACTTGCCAACAGATGGTTGTGTTTAAAAATTAACAACAAAACTAATTTAAATAGGCTGGAAGTTCTCAAAATCCTATCTCGTGGCTTTATAGAACTCTTTGAAATTTTTTGGTATAAATTTCTTTTTGTTTTAAACATAATTTAGTTTTATTTGTTTTTTTTTTTTTTTTGATAAGAAACTGACACTGATAGAATGGAAAGTTTAAAAAACTAATTTGATTTTATTACTGTTTAAAAAAAAACAGTTTTTTTTATTTATTTATAAGATGGGTTAAGATGGGTTTATTTATAAAAAAAACATTTCAAGCCTATTGATAAACTTTTTTAATATTCCAAAAATACTTCAATCATCGACATTTAAATCTACGTGAGTGAGCTATGGAAATAAAATATTCGGTGAATACAATATATTTTAGAAACAATTTTAAATTTCTTAACAATGTAAAGTAATAGATAAAGTACGGACAAATATTTTATAAATTAGGAATTAATTAACAAACATTTTTTTAAAGAGATTTAATTAATCCTTTGATATTGTACAATGGGTCAATTCGACCTCCGGGTACTGTACTTGTCTTTATTGACAAGTACACGCCCTCTAACCTAATCCTTTGATAAATTCTAGAATACATGTTAATGCTAAGTTTAGGACGAATACAATAAGGGTCATGACCTCCAAAATACGTCTAGACGCCAAAAAAGGCAAAAACAAAAGTTTCGAAAGGGCAGATCGATATATAGACCCAGACGAGTTAAGCATAATGTTAAGCAAAAACAGTCGTAGTCGAATCACTGTGCGTTGACATAAAACATGGCCAAGTGAGAATTGTTGCCAAGCATTTCAATCCTAACTGTATTTTATCAATTGGGAAAATGGATTCACAAACGGATGTTGCACGATAAAAGTTTAAAAAATTGGTCAAAAATGACTAATGCGGGCATATAGCTTTAGTCCGTGTTAAGGAGGCGATTGAAACAACATATACAAAAAGAAAATAAATTTAACGATAATGCTTTGGTATATAGATGGGTTAAATGCAGATAACGGTACGGAAGTGGAAGAGTTCTTTTACAGAGGGAAATATGCGGAAGGCATGGGTTAACTTGGTAGTTCAAGTTCAAGTCTCAATTCAATCCGTACAGGCCGTACGGAGGATAGAACATAATAATACTATCTGACTGTTATGCCTGCTTTCGGGCACTTAGCTTATATTAGGTTGACTACAGGTTAGAGATTAACTGGAGAAAAGCGTGTGCGCTCTTTGCTTTTACAGAGTGAAATATTCGAAGGAGGCATGGGTTAACTTGGTAGTTCAAGTTTACGTCATTGATGTGCTCATTTCAATCTGTTCAGATAGTACAGAGGACATGACATAACAATATTATCTGACTGTTAAGCCTGATTTCGGGCACTTAGCTTCTATTAGGTTGTCTAGAGATTAGCTGGAGAAAACGGTGGTCGCCCTTTGCTTTTACCGAGTGAAATATTCCGAAGGAATGGGTTAACTTGGTAATTCAAATTAAAATTTACGCCATTGATAAGCTCGATTCAATTTGTATAGGTATTATGGAGGACAGGACATAACAAATACTATCTGATTGTTATGCCTGCTTTCGGGCACTTAGATGCTACCGGGTTTACCAGAGATTAGAGATTAGATGGGGAAAAGGGTGGTCACCCTTTGCTAAATTCCAGTTCATGTGGTTATTCGATGCAATGAGTCAACAGATAAGTTTGCTAGGAAAAAACATCAGCACAGTTGATGGGGGCAGAACCTTTCTGTGGAAAGAAAAGAGGAATTGGGAAAGTAAAGATATAACAAATAAGAGTTTTAATCAATCTTAACTCATGATGGGTGATTACAGTATGTGAAGAGATTTGAGTTTTGCATCAGATTATTCAGGAACAGCCAAAGAATAATAATCGACCTTCTTATTGGGCATTGTAGACTTTTTTAGAATAAGAATTATTTCCGCCGTAGTGGTGTGTTGGCTTATTAGACGTAAGGCCACGGTTCAAACCTCAGGTCTGATATCTCCAAAAAAAACGAAATATGAAAAAATATTTCTTCGTTGATTTCGTTTCAACAAATTTCTGGAAAAAAACTCTGAGGATAAATAAAATTGCCATGCAAAAGTTTCTCAAAAATCTGTCGTTCGGAGACGACTTTAAACTGTAGGTCCCGCCAATCATATATAAAATTAACACACACAACATAAGTGGTGTGAGAAGCTAGGGCGAAATCCTGACGCAAGGGTCGTAATGATCAATTATGTACACATGTGTGTAACGTCTGACCATTTGATGAGTTCGTAAGATTTATATTTGAAGTCGCCGTAGTTTATTAGACGTAAAAGTCAGAGTTCGAGCTCCAGGCCAGACATCAAGACAAAATACAAAAATTATTTCTTCGGCGACTTCCTCTCAGCAGATTTCTGGCAAAAACTCTGAGAGTAAATAAAATTGCCATGAAGAGTTTCTCAAAAAACTGTCGTTAGGAGTCGACTTTAAAAACTGTAGGTCCCACCACTCATGTATAAAATTAACACACACAGCATATGTAAGTGGTGTGAGAAACTAGGTTGTATTCCTGACTGAAGGGTTGTATGACCAATTATGTATGTATACTTGGCAGCTGTACGGCGTTAATGAATTTCAGAAGGAAAGCAAATATTGGACAAGGAGTTATCCTGAAGTTCCACAAGGTTTCGGGGAGATATTAACCATAATTCTTGAATTTTGTTTCAGAATACACATGGGTAGTGTGAGAAGCTAGATTATAATTCTGACGTATGTATACTTGGAACCTGTAAAGCGTTAATGATTTTTAGAAGGAAAGCAAATATTGGACAACGAGTTATCCTGAAGTTCGCCAAGCCACAAGGTTTGGGGAGATAATAACCATAATTTTTGAATTTTGTTTCAGGATACAATTGGACCACATGGGTGGTGTGAGAAGCTAGATTATAATTCTGACGTATGTATACTTGGAACCTGTAAAGCGTTAATGATTTTTAGAAGGAAAGCAAATATTGGACAACGAGTTATCCTGAAGTTCGCCAAGCCACAAGGTTTGGGGAGATAATAACCATAATTTTTGAATTTTGTTTCAGGATACAATTGGACCACATGGGTGGTGTGAGAAGCTAGATTATAATTCTGACGTATGTATACTTGGAACCTGTAAAGCATTAATGATTTTTAGAAGGAAAGCAAATATTGGACAACGAGTTATCCTGAACTTCGACAGGCCTCGAGGTTTCGGATTTTGCTTGTAATATTTTAAATTTAATTTAATTTTGTTCTTAATTTTCCTTTTTAATTTTGTGGAGTAAGTATGTATGTATATTATGTAAACACTTATATATTTATAATGCCTGCATAATTAATTTCTATTTTAAAGGATTTTGAAATTAATAATTAAGTTCCTTTCAAAACTCGCACAAAATAGACTAAAGATTCGAGAGGAAATTATTCCCCTATGGCTGTACGCTGAGCAAAATTAATGCCTTAATTAGATTTAAGGACTTCATAAATTGTAACAATTGTTGATTTTATTTGTTTGTGTGTGCGCTTCCTCTTAATTTTTAAATTGATTGTAAATATTTTTGGATTTTATTTGATTTATGTTTATTATAAACATAAAATTTGTTAGTCTTACATACATTTTTTTTTGTAATAAAATATTTACAAATCAAAATTGTGTACATTTTATGGCAAATATTTACTTTACAAGTTTAAAAAATTTTAACTGCTTCAATAGAGTGTATGCATGCTACCATACGTATGTATGTACATTGTACAATCATCTTTAGTGCCAAACACATGATGAGATTTAAGTGGCAGTGGCAAGATGATGTAGATGACATGGCCTATTACACTGGCATGAACTATAAAAGTACACAGCATATGTACACCCATAATTTTTGACATTTAAGGCTGGTTAAACAATAAGTTTTGACGTCATTCTACAAAATTTATGGAAATTTAAGACCAAATAAAAATTATGGAACATCATTTGATACAGACGCACGACAACAGTACGTACGCTTATACCTATATCCATAAATTAGTCTCCTTTTCTTATAAAATTACGCACAAGACTCTCTCTTGACAAGTTAGACAAGGAATTTTTCATGCCCATAATTTGATGAAATAATTTGTGATTTGCATTTTCCAAGAATAGAATAGAAATGAATAGCATTGAATAGAACAATAAGTATGTGAAATTTATTTATTATTTAAAGAGATTTGCATAAATTTTAATACATGTGTTGCACACATTTGAAAGGATGTCGATGAAGGATAGATGGCTATATATGGTTACCTTAGATAAAATAAAATTTTATTACAAAATTTCATTACAGAAATAAATTTTGTATGTGATGTTAGCAAATTTAAGAATTTCTTATCTAGAAAGCTTTCTCATATACTTGGAACTTGACAGAGATGTGATATATGACGGTCAGGAATGTATTTATTACGAAAGCGAATTATCGAATTAGCATATTACGAGATCCAATTTTTATCGTTCGTAAATATACGCTTCGTACATTTATTTCATATGGCACCCAAATATTTAACTATATTTGTCAAAGGGCTTTCATTAAGCTCTTCCTATCTTTAAATAAAACAACGTGTGTGTGCAATATCTGAAATTTTTCATTCCTTTGAAAGGAATGTCATTACATGGTCATTACAACCCTTCAGTCAAGATTACGACCTAGCATCTCACACCACTCACACTGTGTGTGTGTTAATTTCATACATGAGCGAGGCGACCTACAGTTTAAATTCGATTCCGAACAACGGAAACAGAAAGAACAGAGAATCTTTCACACACATAATTGGTCATTACAACCCTTCAGTCAGGATTACGACCTAGTTTCTCACACCACTTATGTTGTGTGTGTTAATTGTATACATGAGTGGTGGGACCTACAGTTTATAGTCGACTCCGAACGACAGATTTTTGAGAAGCTTTTCATGGCAATTTTATTTACTCCCAGAGTTTTTGCCAATAATCTGCTGAGAGAAAGTCGCCGAAGAAATACTTTTTGTATTTTGTGTTGATGTCTGGCCTGGGGCTAGAACCCTGGCTTTACGTCTAATCAGCCAACGCACTACCTACTAGACTACGGCAACTTATAGAAACTTTTCATGGCAATTTTATTTACCTTCAAGAGTTTTTGGCAGCAATCTGCTGAGAGGAAGCCGCCGAAGAAACATTTTTTTTGTATTTCGTTTTGTTGAAAATGTCTGACCCGGGGTTTTGAACCGAGGCCCCTCGTCTAATAAGCCAACACATTACCTACAAGACTACGGCGACTTTGAAATTCTTACTAATGCTATTATATGTGGAGTACAGAACAAAATCGTTACAATATTCGCCAAGGCTTTTCAAGGTGGAGCGTAAATAAGGCTGAATTTGACCGGAGCTTTTGAGGACCGCTGTTATTTGCAGCATGTATCAATACGTCAAAACAATTCAATGTTTTTTTTTTCATTTATCAAAGATCGATGCACCGAAATTAAAAACTTGATACAAATACAATAAGACATGCATAATTTACCCAAAAATGTTACAAAACATTTTGTAAACACGTTCTCGAAAACAGTTCCAAAGGAGTTGGATAAGATATAAAAAGGCCTGGTGTTGGTATAATCGCGGCAATGGGAACCTGCCCTATAATGGAGCTGCTAATTATGTTGGATTCAAGCCAGTTCCAAATGGTAGTAATTACGATAATGGCAGAAAAGTCTAACACGAGCTTAATCAGGCGTATCGTGCCATGACAAATCGAATGGATGACTGACTGTTCCCTCTTTAACTGTCCAGAACCACTAAATTCTACAATTCTCCATGAAAATTAGTTTATTACGGTTTATAGCAAAAGTAACATATTAGTTGCTCCATTTTCTTTTAAAAGAGGTACTATTCTGTGGTGTACAGAATGGTCAAGGTCTTATAATGTTGCAGAAACGAGGTTGTTTGGTCCTACAGTTGAATATTCAGAGCCCACGGAGAAAATCGCGAGTTTTTTCCAAGCGAAAGTTTGCATCACCGAAAGTTGTACTCTATTTAACTATGACTCAACATTAAAGCGGAAAGCCTAATTAGTTAGGCTGGGGAAATAGGGTAATACACTGATGGATCTCACCCCTTGGCTGATGAGGCCAGAATTTTTCTGTATAGGAGGAATAGGCTTTTAGAAGCGTAAACTCGGTAAAAGGAAAGATGAGGAAAATGTACACGAGTTAAAGATTTTTAGATGGTCTAAATTAAATTTGAGAGAGAACAATAGAAAGAAATTTGAGTTATTTATCAGACTATCCACTTAAAACTCTTTTTAAAAAAGAAATCGATTAAAACCTATGATGTAGACCCCGTGATGATGAGAACGAATCATAAACTTGGAACCTGTACAGCGTTAATACATCTTAGAAGCAAAGAGCTGGGTATTTATTAAGTAATAGGTACGGAGTTGTCCTTACTGTCGCCAAACAGCATCCTAAAGTTGTTAAGCCGACAGGATTGGGAAAACATTACAATGATAACCCATATAGGTTGAGGGTGGTACAATAAAGCGTTTGACCGCTGTAGTCACCACCGCTACGCAACGTACTGTTTTTTCCTTAATTTTGTTACAAAAATAAATTGATGCACCGAAAACATCGATGTCGGAGTTTTCGTGTTTCGTTTAGTTTGAGATGTCCGGGGTTGAACCACGGCCTATCGTCTAAATCCCTAACACACTATCTACTAGGCTACGGCAACTGCTGTCTAGGTCAGGCAAAAAGAGTTGGCAATCATTAACCTAAAATGTTCGCCGTTGACAGTGATGGCATGGCTTACGTCGTTCTCAAAGAAATATGCACCGAAGACGCCTTCAACCGAAAATCACAAAAAACAGTGAATTTTTCTGAATGCATTGGACGACCATGGATTTCATGTGAATTTGTATCGCCGTAAATTCGACAATTCTGTTTGTTCACTTATCCATTCATCCAGAAATGGGTCTTATCACTGAAGATGATTCAGTTGCTACGTCACAGCCCATTCAGCGAACACATGTCGTTGTCTATGGTTGTTCTTGTGTAGCTTCAACAAGGTGGCCGTTTTCAACTGTCCAAGTTCGGAAGTCCCTGTTGAAAAACCCTATTCTATTCCCTTTTAAACTTTCACATAACTTTATCTGTACACAAGGAGTTTTTCATTACTGTAAAATTCGAAATGAAAGGAAACAATTTCTATTAAAATATAAAGCAAGTATACTGTAGTGCCATACGTTTGACAAATCAGGCGTTAATAATTAATAATCCAACAGTGAATTCCATATAAGCACTGTCAGTTGCTACTCCATAACGTTTGCAAACACAATCACAGGCGGCTTAAGTAAAATGGCGAAATACTTCTACCTTCCGTTAAAGAAATTCCGAATACATCCATCCATCTCGTGTACAATATTATATTCAATTTAATCGCTATCGCACTGACTGACTGACTGACTGACTGACTGGCTGACTGTCTAGTTGACAGGCAGCGAAAATGAGGGCGAAAGGACTTCAGTTTTACTGTTAAAAAAAAAGAAATTCAATTTGCTGACAGGCAGGATAAATGGGGGGGGAAATAATGAAATATATTTAAACGTGCGAGTATAACTAAAGTTGTTGCTGTTGTGGTTGTTCTTGTTGTTGGGAGAAAGAAGTTCAAACGAAGGAAAATGAATGAAAAAATAGGACTACAATTTTTATCAGAGTTACCACCAGCAATTCATTTTTAGCGTAAATGGAATGAAAAATAATTTTATCCTTTAAGTTAATGGTCTGCTATTTGTGTAAAGTACTTATAATTCTGCATTTAGTTTCAAAATTCATTGTAGCTTTGTGGATTGGCTCAATATTACTAAATTTGAAGATACATTAATTTTGTCCATTATTCAACTATATTCCTGATATATGTAGATTCCAGAATGATACATTGATCTATAGACAGATCTATCCCTGTTAAATTATCGTCAATAATTAGTAGAGTGACTGTTGCCTTGGCTTACTAGACGAGAGCTCAGGAAATCAATTCTCAGCTCAGATATATGAAAATAATATTTCTTTCGTCAACATCGCTCTTCTGACAAAAGTTCTGAGAGCTACTGCAATAGCTGTGTCAAAGCTTATCCAATCTGTCGTTAGGATTCTACTTTACACTGCAGTTTCCTCCACTTATAGATAAAACGTACACAAAGTGGACGATGGGAGAAGCCGGGTTGTAATCCTGCATGTGTGTATGTATGTATAATTTAATCATCAAAAAGTGAAAACAAGGCTCTACAAATGGCCAATACAGGGCAATAAACTTAAGTGTAACCATTTAGAATGCATGTTTGATGATTTCAAAGCTAAAATACAATTCAAAATGTTACTGAAGGATAATACGAAGTGCAACATTGTTCTTGAAGCCACATTTCAACGCAACGTTGTTGCGAAGTACAATTTAGTTTAATTTTAACTTAATTTTGGCAACAATAATCGCTCAAATATTGTTGAATGCTGCCATTTCAATTCCCTTAAAAGGATTATAGTCGATGATGATTTATAAGTGTAATGTTAATATGAAGAAATCAATGGTAAATCGGTTCAACAAATTAGACGAAAAGAGCTAAATCCAATTGTAATCGTAATTGATTATGGATAACATAAGCATTTGCGCTGCCAACTATAACTTTTTAGTTACCAAAAAATTTTATTTTTACAAGCAAAAGTAAAAAGTTGTTAGTTGTCAGTTGCCTCCCAAAATGTTAGTTGCTTTGTGTTTGAACAAAGTATCGAGTTTCATAATGCCGCTGTACAAAATATATACAATGTATTCTTTTTCAGAACGTCGTCAATGTGTATTTTTAACGCAGTCAAAAAGCAATCAGGCATCGGATTTATAGTTGATGCATTGTTTTGGTTACTTTGCATATCTACATTGTTTATATACAGTAGTAGAACTGCATACAAACTTTGTATTGATACATTTTGGAAGGCAGCCCATCTGTAATGCCATCTTATATCATTCCTGGCAACTGAGTTCAGTTGCTACCTATAATTGAGCCATAAATGTAAAGTTTTATTGTCACTGTTTTCTTTCCAATGTAAGTTCTAACATAAAGATCACACGGTTAATAAGAATTATTACCGTTAAATTAGGTACTGCTTCCTAGAAGCTTTACGAAGTATGCGTTTTGGTTAAAGAAAAACAATACACCTGCAAATTTGTATTTCTGTGCCTATTATCGGCTATAAAATCCGAATATACGGAGTTTCGCACTGATTGTTGAAATAAATACTGGCACGTTAAAGAACTTCAAGGTTAAAACTTTCCTTTCATTTTTATAATGCCACAAAGCATCTTCAGTTTGGGTAATCAAGTTTTCCGGAAAACCAGATGTAGCAGGATGTCCTAGGATGTCCTAGCAGAACCAGATGTCCTAGGATAATAACATTGCGATCTGGGCAAAACCTGCATTATAAAATTGATCGTGTAGTTTGCATGGAGTTTATAAAGAAGCCAGCTAACAATACAGGACCTATGCACTGAAGTACAGAATAACAGGTAACAAGTTCATATTGGTTTAAAATTTATTCTTATATGAAGTATGCTTTCGTTATACAGAAGACGACGGAGCACGCTTATTACAAAATCTCAGCCTTAGCATAACTTAGTTATTTTCTAATATCGACCTGTTTGTAAAAAAAGATTTTGTGTTGCTTTTTTAGTGTTGGTTCGTTATGTTAAATTATCCCGTGTGCTGTTTAACTATTTATATGGATTTTGGCAATACTGCTGTTTAGTGGGCACAACAACAAAATGTCCTTGAAAATATAAGCAGGAGGTTAAATGCAACCATTACTCCATCAACATCAACTTGTTAACGATAAGACCGAAGATATAAGTGGAAATTGTATCGAAAATTGTACA
This sequence comes from Sarcophaga subvicina, assembly GCA_936449025.2. NCBI lineage: Eukaryota > Metazoa > Arthropoda > Insecta > Diptera > Sarcophagidae > Sarcophaga > Sarcophaga subvicina. The sequence goes on from OW388084.2 coordinate 33,161,178, forward strand.
ATTGCACAATATTTTTCAAGGAAGACTGTGTACAAAAAAAAAAACAACAAATGAATTAACAAAGCAAAATACTGAAATGAATAAAATGGAAGTTATAAAACTAAAATTAAGCTGATTAAATAAAATTAAATTTTATAGGGAAACTGAGTATTAAATTAGAGTGACTCCGTAATAAAGGAAGGAAATCATAAAAAAAGAAATACCAAACAGTACTACAGTATATAAATTGAAATTACTTACCGATAGAATGCAGAAAGCAACAATGTTATTCAATTTGAATATATAATTTCAAAGGATTTCAAAGGATATTTTGGATTATGTTATCAAAACTTATCAATCAACACGATTTTTAATTTTCTTTTTTCATTATGGCGAAAGGAAGATAGAAAAAACAAATTATTGCATTAATTAAGCGATTTAATAGGGATATTTTGGTATTGAATAATAATCAAAGAAACAAACTGAAATTTTAAGTACTGAACAAAAACACTTTCTCTTCCTCCTTTTTTGCCACTTTAATACTACAAAAAAAATGTGTTGATTTTTCACTTTTTAAGGTGAATGTTTTTCTTTTTGAAATTTTATTATCCTTTTTTTTGGTATTACAATACAAAAGGATCGTTTACATAAATAAAACTTTAATACTTTATTTTCTTCTTTTCTTTTATTCTATTTTTTTTATTATTTTCCTTTTCAGGTACACCTAAACACAAACATTTAAACATACTATGATAATAGTATACGAATATACTATATGTACTATATAGTACAAGTATACCAACAAATTCATATACATTCACATATTTAATGAACGAACCAAACAAATATACTGTGAATATAGAAAAAGAAAATTGGAATAAATTTTCTAAAAAAAAAAAAACACAAAAATTAACTCTACAATTCACCGCATACCCACGGATTAGCACCTTTTTTTCTCTATAAAGAACCTTAGAACCGCACTGTTGGAATTTTCTTTTTTCTTTACGGTATTTTTTTTTTTTTGTTTTTTGCTTTTAATTTTGAAAAATTAATCTCGTGGCTTCAAAGTTTTCCGTGTTGAGAGCAGCCAAACGCACTGAAAGATAGAACAGTACTAAAAATAACAGTCGAACGAACAAATTTCTGTTAAATTGAGTTGTTAGTTGCACGCTCTATTTGTAAACAGGGATGAAAACTAAACGACAACAGAGATGGTAACTGCGCTATGAGCTGGTACTTTTATATTGTACATACAACTAGAGCCATTTTAAATAAAGTAAAGTTTTGTTTGTTTTATTTAGCAAATATTTAAAATACACATCTCTTGCTGTACAATTAAAAAACTTACGAGCATTCTGTTTAACAGAATTAACGCTACAGCGAAAATAAAACTATGTACACTTGTGGACATACAATTAAGTTATTCATGCATGCGGTTTGCCAAAACCCACCTCCATAAAGACGAAAAATTTTGGAAATTAGTCGCATGGAGTGATGCGTCCAAGTTTAATACCTTTGGAAACGATGACAGACCCTATGTAAGACGTCCTGTCAATACACAATTAAACCCAAAGTACACCAAAAAAAACCGTAAAGCATGGAGGTTCGTCAGTAATGGTTTGGGGTTGTTTTACCTCATCCGGCGTTGGTACACTGGTAAGAATCAATGGGAAAATGACTGCGGAAATTTATTAAAACATCCTACAGAATAATTTGACTAAAGATTATTACCAATAGCATGGATATTTCAGCACGATAACGACCCGAAGCATATATCTCGGGTAATTAAAGCTTGGTTTGCCTCGGAAAAAATAAGAGTTCTTGACTGGCCAGCTCAAAGTTCTGCTCTGAGCCCTATTGAAAATCTTTGGGGGATTGTAAAACAATCTGTTGCTGCCAAAAAACCTAGCAGCAAAAAAGCACCTTGGTAGCTTATCCAGGCAGAATTAACATTAGTCCTGAGCAATGTCGCAATTTAATCAACTCAATGCCACAAAGATGTACTGAAATAATAAGCCAAAAAGGGTACCCCACAAAATAATAAAGGTTCAAAATAGTTTGAGTGAAAAATAAATCAATTAAATTAAATTTTCAATATTTTTTTTCAGATGACTTAATTATGTGTCCACTTAAATTTTAAGTCTGATATTAACTTCGTACCAAAACATTTTTTATAATGAATACCTATTTAAGTTTTTGTTGTTAATTAATTATTAAGCATATGAAATTAATATATATAAGTTGTTTTTGTTTCCATTTTTCTTAAATCTTTTTAATTTTTCCAAAAATGAAAAATGTTGCAAGTGACTTAATTGCGTGTCCACGAGTGTACATTCGGAATAAACCGATTTCCGGACAAGTAGGACATGTATTGATCACATAAATATACTGTATTGTTGCTAAAGGAATTGTTGAGTGGTCTACACTCGATAGCATATTCCGATGGAAAATGTGGGATCATCTAACAACCAAAGGTACTCCACTCAAATTAACAGAGCTCAATATAATGATTTCTAGTCACGAATTTAACTAATATTCGGCTCCTCCCAATCTTTCCTAGTTAATAGGTCTTTAGAAACCTTGAGTTAGGATTACAACCAAACTTCTCTCACCACCCATGTTGTATGCGTTAATTTTATCCATGAGTGAAGGAACCTAGAGTTTAACGACGACTCCAATGACAGATTTTTGACAAATTTTTCAGACTTCTGGTCAGGAGGCGGCTGAGTTTCCACCACAGGCTCTAGCCTAATAAGAAAACACACCACCTACTAGACTACGGCGACATATCTGAATAGTGTCTTTTAGAATTGGGCGTTAGACATACTTAGATGTCTGGTGTCGCCCATATCTTTTTCGCCGAGGAATTCAATGGACCGAACGATTTAGTAGATTACTCAGCTAGTTTCGATTTGAAAACTTCGGAAACGATAACGATAACACCAATTAATAACTTTTCTGTTAAAAGCTACGTACAGGTTAAATTCCTAAACAGATTGCTACATTGGAAGTGTGATGAATGGAGAAGCTAAAGCTTGCATAAAACTTGGAATTCGCCACTAGGACGTTCGTCTTTATAAACTGTCTACAAAATGACTTATGCCATTGACTCAGAAACTAAACTTTCTACCAAAAAAACCATTCAAAACCTCTTAAACAAGGCTGGAAACAAGTTAATTCAAACCAATCTCAGGGACCAAATTTCTAACTACGAATTACTGATGAAGCGTAAAAAGCGGCAAAGATTGAAAGGTTAACAATCATATTATTAAACAACAATATGATCGGTTTCAAGTGGAGATTATTAGCTATGTTGGGAGGTTCTTAGGAAATTAGCTTTGTGTCCAAACCTAGCAACAAGTAATTACCATCTCTTCCGGTCTATGAATAATTTTATTGATGATACATTCTCCTCTCTTGAAAATGGAAATCCATTGTCACAAACATTGTTTACAAAATTAATGGATTTCTTTTTACTATAGCTAGTATACTTGACTATAACATTAACACCAAAAGTTAATTGAAGGAATTAACCAGATAATGACCTCCTTTTTTTATTAATTTATCACTTCTTTCGTGTGTTACGAAATTTTCTAGAACATTGTTAGTAAATTAAAAGTCACAGCACAATATATCCCTCAAGAAAGTGTTTTATTACACTGTAAAATTAAATTAATCGTTGAGATATAACTTTTGTTTTCATGTTAAACCATGCAATCTTTACACTTTAGTACTTATTTGGTACTTTGAGAATATATTGTAATAAAAAAACACAAATAAGTGCTAATGATGTGATTGCAGAGAGCAGCTCAACACTTTTTGAATTGTGGCAATGTGAGCAAGCTGTGATAGTGTATCCATAAACATATCTTGGTCCTCTACATGCGCACAATAACAATATAATTTAAACCCCATCGTTATAATATGACCATTTCTAATCCACAGTGTGGTTTTCAACATCAAGTGAAATGGAATAAAAATAAAAAGTTTTTCTTCACTTCTCTTCAAATTAAACGAAACAATAAAAATTCGCACATCGTTAGAATAATCCCATCCATGCCATGCCATTCCATCTTTCATGCTTGCAATGGCCAACGATTAAATAAATTTTGAAGTACAATGGAAAAGTATTTTATTTAATTTAAAGTAAACATTTTAAGTTAATAAACATTTTAAATTAAATTTCATTTTTTTTTTATTATTATTTCAGAATACCACGTTTGTCTGTTTGGGCAATAGATGATGATGATTTCATTTGTTCACTCATCGCACTTAATGATGTTTCAGTTTTGATTAGATTTGATTTTAAAATTGAATAACCCAATCCTTTAAAATAAAACCGACATCAAACGCAGACAAAAACAAAAACAAAATGATAAACTTGAGAAATTGTATTTTAATAAAGGTGGGAAATTTGTTTTTCGTGACTGACGTTTGACCTTTAAAAAAATTCGTATACATATATGTATGTACATGTACGTATGTATGCTCTCGTAATATGTATTCCAGGGCAAGCTCTTCAGTGAGTTTAAAAATCATAAAATTATACAATGAGGCGCTGTAGTCTAATAGGTAGTGTGTTAGCTTATTAGGCGTGAGGCCACGGTTCAAACCGCATCTTTAACAAATCGAAATATGGCAAAAATTCGGAGTAAATAAAATTGCCATAAAAAAGTTGCCCAAAAATCTGTCGTTCGGAGTCGACTTTAAACTGTCGGTCCCGCCACTCATGTATAAAATTAATACACACAACAATAAGTAGTGTGAGAAGCTAGGTCGTAATCCTGACAGAAGGGCTGTAATGTCTAATTACGTATGTATGTCTTATGACATTGGGACAAAACTAGCATATGGGCATATATAGAGCTGAACAGCTAGTTATGGATACAACAATCACCCTCTGCAGAATTTCCTGATGATGTACAAATTTAGCAGGCAGAGAAAATTGCCAGATGGGGGGAGCTAATAGCGACAGAAGAAGAGTTTGAAAGGGTAAGCTTAGCGAAAGTGAAGACAAAGAGAAAGACGGATTTTTGGGACAGCCAGAACCTTTTCTCGGCAACTAGAATATGTAAGGATAGAATCAATCTAAGAATAGCACTATAATAGTAACCAGTCTTCAAACTGGCCATTGTAGACTTGAGAAACATTTGTACAAAATTGAAATTGGATCAAGACCACAGATTCCGGAAGGAGGATCACATCGTACACCTTTTATTTATGCGGCGTTAATATTTTTCAGAAGGAAGTTTATAAGGCTATCCTTACTGACTTATTAAAATGGATAAAAGTTTTGGGTTTGGATGGATTCTTATATTTCTTTTCTTGCGACAGATAAGTGGTTTTAATACAAGGCACTTATTATTTCGCAAAGTACAGCTGAGTGCTGTCCAGCACGTTCATAAATTGCGGATAATGGAAATTCGAGTAATTAATTTGAGCAGCTGCAACCAAACAAGCACTAGGGAATAAGTGGAGAGTTTTGAGAGTGCTCGATACATAATTGATCGATGAAATAATGTGACCAGTAATTGGTTTCACTAATCAGGTAATAGCTAGCTGGATTAAAGATGAGTATCCACAAAACTAAATCACTCAGAATGAATGCTAATGCAACGGGGAAATTCCTAATATACGGCAAGGAAATTGATGAAGTGGAGTCCTTCTGCTATCAGGCAGTATAATCGATAAATCCGGCGGTTCAACAGCAGATATTGCCAGCCGCATTAATAAGGCACGCAAAGCTTTTGCCCAACTTAACCCCGTTTGGAAATCATCTAATATATCGAGACGCACCAAAATTAAAATTTTCAACTCCAGCGTCAAATCCACATTACTTTACGGTTGCGAAACGTGGAATATGGCACCCCGAGATTCCCAGTCCATTCAAGTATTTGTGAACAAATGCCTGCGTAGAATCATGCGTGTTTACTGGCCCTCCATAATATCCAACGCCCAACTCTGGTCAGATACAAACCAACAACCAATAGAGATGGAAATAAGAAGACGCAAGTGGGGCTGGCTTGGGCACACTCTTCGCAAGCCATTACATGACATCACAAGGAAAGCCATTGATTGGAACCCCCAGGGAAGCAGGCGCATCGGACCACCATCACACACCTGGAAACGCCAAATCGCAATCGAATTATCCAAACTACATCTACAGTGGAACGAAGTGAAACACCGCGCTGAAGATCGGGTTTATTGGAACCAACTTGTTGCGGCCCTATGCTCCCTAGAGGAGCAAGAGGAACATATATATATATAATCAGGTAATATAACATTTGGAGACTCCAATCCGTATTCCCTTTACCAGCATCAGAATACGAAATATCAGAACGCATCTAGAAATAACGATATTCGAATAAATATGTAATGAGTTCCGTTTTCTGTAAGAGAATTTGACAATATAACAACTGCCAATGACATCAGTTTCTTTTATGTGATCAAGCCAAGTCAATTCGCTAGATTCAGCTGAGTAGAAAATTAAAAATGCCCTTTTTTCTTTATACTTATGAACTCAGTAACACATGCATCCATAAAATAAAGAACACTGCTGTAGCCTAAAGGAAAAAGCAATAAAACACATGCCTGGTAGAAAAATTCTACGCCTAATTGGCGACTAAAATACACATTTGGTATCAGATTTGGATTCTAAACACTGAATTTTTCACGGTATTCTATTTATTGATGGACTTTAGTACTCAAGAGCTATTGGGAGCCATATGTACTTTGAAATCAATATGTTGTAATTAAAAGACAACAATGGTAGGAAAAAGTCTATGATATCAAACACAGATGATTCAGAACACTGAAAAATTTGATTTTAATTAAAATTAAAAGAAAATATTTTTTTTAAATAATAAAATAAATATTTATTAAAATAATAATTAAAAGAAAATATTTTTTTTTAATTTTTCCAAATTGTTGAAAACCGCACGCTTTTCTTATGTTTTTGCATATGCATGGTTTATATGCGAAATATTTTGATCGTAAAATTAACGCCCACCTACAATAAGTTAAAGGGAACTTAAAAAAATAAACACAAGTAAATAAATAAAAAAAAAGTATTAAAAAAGTATTGTTGTTCTTGTCACAAAAATTTACATATATTTTCTAAAATATTGAAAATATTATTTTGAATATACATACATACATATAAAGTTGCGCACGCACTTTTAAATGAATTGACTCAAAATTAAATTGTCTTGAAAAATATTAGAAAGAAATATTGCATCTTGTTTATCGATTTTTCTCTCTCAAAAATTTCATTGTTTAAAGTTTTGTCACAATTTGACGAAAAATTTGAACTGAAATAAAGATAACAATTTTCTAATTGAAGATAATAAAGTTGAAAAATCAAGTATTTTCATCTATATGTCTTAGATAAACCTTGCAAAAATCGATCAATGTTTTCAATGGGTTGAATTGGATTAAGAACCTCAAAGCAGTTTTCATTACGGTCAGGTAACCCTTGGGACCGGTGATATAGCTGAAAAAGCTAACTTTTTTGTACGAGCAAACAAAATGCTCTATATAAATCGGGTAAAACTTGGATAAAATTTGAAAAGGTGCGGTTTTGGAACTTAGTTGGTTGGATTGCTATTGAATCAGGGATACCAAAATAGTTTTCGTAACGGTCGAGTAACTCTAAGAACCGGAGATATAACCAACGAAGTCAACTTTTTTATGAACAAAAAAAGTTTTCTATAAAAAATTGACAAAAAAGCATCGACCAAAACATGCAAGTCATCGACCAAAAAATGCAAGTTATCGATAAAAAAAAACTACAAGCCATCGACAAAAAATGCAAAAAAACAAGTCATCGATCAAAAAATGCAATTCTTCGATCAAAAAATGCAATTCGTCGACAAAGAATGCAAATCATCGACCAAAAAATTGCAAGTCATCGACAAAAAATGCAATTCATCAACCACACGATTTACACGATTTATATAGAGAACTTTTCTTGTTCAATAGAAAAAATAAAAAAATACTATAAAAGTAAATCTGAATGGTTACACAGCCCTGCAAATTTGGACTTTTTTTTGTGCAAATAAGATGGCTTCAGGTGTTTTCGAAGGCATTTTGCGCACTGAACACGAATCTGGTTTCATAAACTATGGTGGTCAAGGAAATCTGATTAATTTTTATAAACCTCGACCGCCATATTGGATCCGCCATTTTGAATTTTTTAAATCTGAATGAAGATCTGTAATCAGCGATCCCAAAAACCCCTGAGTAACAATTTTCAAGTAAATCTGATTAATTTTTAAGGACCGCCGTAATGTGTTTCTTTTTCCCTTGCACGCCTTGACATAAACCCACCTCCTACTTTAAGGGTGCATGCAAACAATTTGGCTTTGGGCTCATTTTGAAGAGCAAAGATCAATTGTCAATTTCTGACAATAGCGATGGTTCTAGCACGTCAGTGTTTAGACCTACAATGTTTCAAAAATGGCCAAAAACGCTATTTTTAGGGGTTTCAACCCCCTTTTTCTCGAAAACCTGACGTGATGGAAAATTTTTGAAACCAGATTCGTGTTCAGAGCACAAAATGCCTTCGGAAACACCTGGAGCAATCTTATTTGAAAAACCCATGCAGGGTTGTGTTATCTATCCTTTTTCATGTAAATTCAAATGCGTTTACAATTGTGCTCTTACCTGCATTAGTTAACACGTTGACTGCCGACTACGAGATTACTCGTAGATTGCGTTCCCTTCTAGGACGCCAAACTACGAGTTATCTCGTACTCACTAATGTGAAAAAATCAAATTATCGTTTTGGCAAGTTTTCTGAAAATTGCCGCGACAGTCAACGTGTTAAAGGGATTTCTTATATTTATTTCTTCCTACCTATGGGATGTATACAGTATGAGAAAGGCTTGCAGTCGACATTTCAAGTTTAGAATACGTAGGTATGTTATTGAATCAGTAAGCCAATAATACTGCTCTATTTATCATATGCGAATATTTTTCGACAAAAATTTTGCAAGTATGTTTGTACTCTAGTTTCAAATATTTCGCTTTAATAAAATTTGCATTTTTCCAATAAATTTTGTGGTATGGACTGAATTGAATAATGCCAACAAATTGACAGCTGTCGCTATGACTAACACATCATTAAAAACGTAATAATAACAAACAATACAGTTTTGTCTAGTGTCTTCAAAAACCTTTAAGAGTTTTTCGAACTTATTTCAATGTCGAAGATAAAAAGAGAGAAAAAACAGCTTTATTTAGCATTTTTTTAAAAAATTCATTATTTTCGAAATAAAGCAACTTAAGAAGATGTTTTTTTGTTTATAAATGTGTCTTAACAAGTGTTAACAAGCAATAAATACAGTTGAAAAATTGAGAGATTTACTATAGTAAAGAGTAATAAATTTTTGGTATCAAAACATACATAAAGTTACTATTTCACTGCAACTATCATTTCACTAAAATCCTTGGACCTTGTCATTATGTATGAAATAAGATATAATTTAAATTATCGCTTGCTTTTAATTATCGATCGCTTTGAAATAGTTTTCTACTACTTTTATGCAAGTTTCGGACAATATCACAACAATAACTTGACAAATTTTGGTCTTTAAATGCTACAACATAAGCAATATATTCCCGTAAACATGATGTTTGACAAAGTCCCACAAAAAGTCTAACAGCAGCCTATTCGCATTATCTTGGGGGCCAATTGATATCATCAAACAGAGTGAGAAATGAGATTCATCGCTGCAAAAATATATTTCGAATAATCAGCACTGAAAACCTGTTAGAGTAACATACAATTAACGTCAATCAACCGGATTTAATTATTGCATGAATTGAATTTCGCACGGTTGGAGGTGCAATTTAAATGCAGAATACTTCATAATGAGCCGTAGTTAGGTTAAGTTAGGTTAGTGTGGTAGTTTCATACCAAAAGTTCACTTGAGCACGCATAGCGGCCCGTTGTGATGCCACAGGTGAACGCAGTTGCTGTACTGACCAAGTTCCCCCGAACCCAGGAGGGGGAGGTCGATTGGCGCAAGACGTGCATATCCAAAGCACGACTACCCCGCTCTGGAAAACCGGCCAGAAAGTATAAACGAGGCTATATCCTTGACATCAATGGACGATAGCTCCGTCAAGCTGCAAAGGGTCGGAGAGCCAAATAACCTATATCTGCACCTCGCAAGAGATGGGCATTGACAAAGAAAGTGGATAACAGTCTTGTCCTCCTCAGCGGATCTGCACCCACGGCAGAAGTCATTAAATGGGAGCCGCATTCTCTCCGCGTGTCTACCCATAACACAGTGACCTGTAAGCATGCCCACTGTGATTGAGATGATGCCGCGACCAAGTCCAAGTAACTGGTTGGTACACCTTCTATCCATCCAGGGCCAGGTGAGTCTAGCGGTAGAGCAGGACTCCTTGTTGATCCAGGATAGGTTGGCGTCTCGGAAAAATTTCCGTGCAATGGCCAGTTTGATCGAGGCAAGTGGCATTCCTAAGTCGATTGAACAGGATTCCTGGAGTAGTGCGCCAGCTCTGGCTAGCTCGTCGGCTCTGCAGTTTCCCGGAATGTCACAGTGTCCGGGGACCCAGACAAGTGTGACACTGAAGCGCCCAGAAAGAAGGTTGAGGCAACGGCGACATTCCCTGACGATCCTGGAATTATTATATAATGAGCCGTAAAATAAGTGCAATTGCCGAGGATGCCTGAAATCCACCAAATACGAATTATCCACTAAACTTTCACTAACCAAAGCGTTCGAAATCTTAATAGTGGTATGCAAATCTGAAGTCATGCTTGAATATAAGAAAATTGACTTAAAAAATCGTTTTTTGAAATTTTTCAAGGAGAGTGAAAGAACACACATATCCCACTATATACAAATGGTAGTCCAAGTGTCCAAAACAGCCTTTCACTATTAAACAAGGATTCAGGCAGTGCAACAATTTCTCTGGCGATGCACATTTCATTGCAGAAAATCGTGTGAATTAATACTTGCTGGGATAAACCACCATGGACTGTTTTTGTGGGTCAAGGAAAATGGGTCTAGCGGCCAACAAATACGAAACGAAGCTAATGGTTTCTGCAAACAATAGCCTAAAAGAATTTGATTTTAAAAGCTTTTGCATTACTTTTCAATCGCTGCTACAACGGATTGTGTTCTAGCCCAAAACCCACATTCTTTTACATATCCGTGTATGGTCCATTGACCAGTGAAATATGGTATGCAATACAGAGGATTCTTTCTGCAGCCGCAATGTCCTTATGTGGAACGCTCTTCCTGTAGAAGTTTTTATTGTTGTTTAAGGCATAAGCAACATAAAATCCAACCTTCGTATACACTGCTTTCTCTTTCCTTTCTCTCTTACAAACTATTATCTTAGATCCAACACATTGCACTGCATGATTAGAGGCCATCCCCTGACTGTTCGTTGCACAAAAGAAAAAATTAGCGATATCACATTATGCAATGTTTGTATTGTATACCGGTGATAATGTAGTAAAATAAATTAAACAGCAGCGGCTGCGTTAGCTATGACATATCACATGGATAAGTAAAGATACTCTAGAAAAAAAAGGGTTTTAAAGTGATCTCGAGGCAATTGGAAAAGGACATGTGCACAATATAATTCTATCTTCTGCTTAGTCTTTAGCCCAATCGGAATAAATGGCCGTCTAAATAAATGAGTAGGTAGTGTGAGAAGCCTGAACTTCACAAAATAAATACATTTTTTATGACTTAGTTCTGCGATATGTTTTGTTTATCTTCTATCAAACTTAAAACATATTTCGTTCTTGGTAATCTAATGAAAATAGAAATCATAAACAAAGTTTTAAAATTGCAAAATAGTTCACTTGAAATTGATGAAATTAAAGGTAAAACTTTTAACATAATATTCTGCTTATATTAAAATAAACAAACAATATTTAACTCTTTTAAATGTTTTAGGTTTTAGTCGAAGTCGAAGTCGCCGTGGTCTAGTAGGTAGTGTGTTGGCTTATTAGACGAAAAGCCAGGGTTCGAGCCCCAGGCCAGACATCAAAATAAAATACAAAAAGTATTTTTCGGCGACTTCCTCTCAGCAGATTTCTGGCAAAAACTCCTGAGAGTAAATAAAATTGCCATGAAAAGTTTCTCAAAAATCTGTCGTTCGGAGTCGACTTTAAACTGTAGGTCCCGCCACTCATGTATAAAATTAACACACACAACATAAGTGGTGTGAGAAACTAGGTCGTAATCCTGACTGAAGGGTTGTAATGACCAATTATGTATGTATGTAGGTTTTAGCGATACTTGACAGTGGATTTCAAGAAACAAAATCACATTATGACGCAAATATTTTCATTTTTTTTCGCTTCATAATCATAAAGTAGGAGTGTGGTTAAGTTATAAAAATTGTTTTATCAATAAAAACTTACAAAGAAATGTAACAGGCAAGTATACATATAAAAGAAACATCATGTCTTTTGTATTTTATTCTGGCAAAAGTCAAAGACTGAAGAATGTTGCCTATTGTCATTAAGTTATTATGAAAATATACATCAAAATTTGTCGAGGATGCGACAGTAATTGGATAGATAGATTCTGCATATTGATGTTTGATGCTTCCATACTTCTCTGTAATAAATTCCTGTTGATAGGAAAGTGAGTTACATTCTTATACTTTTCCATTGTGGAGAAGCTGAATGAATCTTATATACTGGGTGTAGTAAGCACAAACACAATATTTTTTATTGGTCACTTAAATACTCCATATCTTACAATACCTTAGTGCGGTTGAATCTGGCTGGGAAGGTTTATAACATTTGAATCAATATTACATAAGCGCGCATCAAAAAATATGTGAAACGTGCGTTTTTTCCCTAACAAAGATGAAAATGCCTACTTGCAGCTGTTGAAACCATGAATAGAATTTCCGATTTTGCTATTCTACATGATGGTAGTGCGTTGCGTGTACCTCTTACAGAAACTTTTTTCGGCTGGTTGATCAGGTGGTCAGATCAGATTCATAGCAGAATAATGGAGGTAGCAGAATCTTAAGGCTACTATGGCCTAGGTTCAGCCGCCCTAGACCAGAATGAGCTCTGAAACTGGTGAGGGAATCAATTAGTACTTTATTACTGCCTCTGGCAGCACATTGCGATTAAAGGGCAAGGGCTAGTATTTAGTACAACGATACTCCTTCCTTCTGCAAGATGTGTGGTATTGTGAGTTAACCGCACTCTGTTGAACAAATTCTGTGTCGCAGTACTGTAGTGCAGCGATGAAAACTTAAGATTCTTCATCCGAGTTTCTTCAATGGTCAAGGGGAGTTGAAACGATTTCTGGCATTGGAAGTCTCAACTTATAGAAAACACAACCTTAGTATATTTTATCTCTTCCGTCGTTCTTATTTTCTTGTCTTTCTTGTTCTTATTTTTCTTGTCTTTCTTTTGGTTTGAGGCGCATTCCCGTAGGTACCAATAGTAGGTCTTTTCAGGTCTACAGAAGGAGGTTTTTTCCTACCTAATTTCCTTACCTAACCCACTGTAAGAGATGCAATTTATATTTCTCCGTTTACTATACGATAATTTTGATGTCAGAGATTCATTACACATCTAGAAAGCCAGTTTCTAAACATTTTAATCAGAGTAGCTGAGTTCGACCGTCGATGTTTATTTGCCCAGTATCTGTACATTATAAAGCAATAGTTTGGAGGCTGTATACATATGTATGTACAACCAAATTACAGGTAATAATTCGCAACTAAATCGACTTATTTCAAAATCGGATGATGTTTGATAAAAAAAAAAGTGGTAAGGAAAATCAGCGAAAGTGGTCAAATTGTAAAAGGTACAAAAATTATGAGACATCAGGACAACACTTGACTTGTATAGTGGCTCACCACTGGCATCGACAGTTCGGACCATGCATTCATCTTAATAAAGCCATTGCAAATTTATTCCAGCCCTTTCTATATGGTAATCGATTATTTACGACAATCTAAACTAAATATAGTTATAAATAAACTGTAGTGAGACGGTACTAACTGTGGAGGCTTATGTAGGTTTTGCAGTTTGTATTAAATGGAAATATGTATATTATTATGAAATGCCACCTACGGCCAGACTGTTTAATTCGGTTATAAATTGTTTCGGAATGTACCGCTAGAACTTCGTACAAACTATAGCGGAAAACTTTGCCGGTGAAAAATTCGCCTCAAAAGCAGCTTGTACCATTTTTTCCAACAGAGACAAAATCATAAACACCTAATCGGCGATGCATTCAATGTCATGCTGGAAATTTATAATAAATAATGTTTTTTTATTAAATAATTACCGGCTTAGTTTAAGTCTGTGAGATCACAATAAAGTACCGGTTTTTATGTTACATAATCTGGTAACATTGTTATCGATTCCAAGAAATAAAAGTGCAGCACATAATGAATGAAATATTCTCAGATGGCCTAAAAAAGCCTTTTAACAAGAAATGAAAATCATCTTTACCAATAAAGAAATGTTTAATAAATTTTATTAACAATTAAAAACAGATGTTGTATGAAACAGAACCCTAAGTTTAGAATTTTGTAAATATGTATGTAAATATGTATATACATAGCTATGGATAGTTAAAATTAAATATGGTGGAATGAATGAAAGGTTACATACAATGTTTGATACTCACAGTAATTATTTATTTCACAAATAAAACTTTCACTTGAATGACGATGATACACACAATAAATACTTAAAATAATTATAAATTATTTTGGTTTTCTTCAATATTTTTTTAAAGCATTGAACCGCACAAAAACTATAAAAATTTATGATGAATCATTTTAATTGAACAACTTCGCCGGTCTTCTTCTTTTCTTTGTAATTCTATTCGTAGTTTTTGTAAACTTCTTGTAAATTATTTAATATTTTTCGGTAGCCAAAGATATTTTCTTTATGTTTTATTTCACAATTTAAGAACTTTCTGTCATGAATCTTTCAAAAAAATTGTTTTTTTTAGCACAATTGCAAGAAAAAAATACACTTAAGTTTTATTAACGTGCGTAGCTTTTAATGCTTTTGACTTTTTCGGCGAGAGCAAGATAAAACACGTCGTCAACGTTTTGTAGCCAGAGAACAACTAAAATTACAAGTACATTTGTTGAGGCATCGGTTTGTTTGTAATTTTTCTTTTCCTTTTAGTTTTTTATTTCATGCTCTTTTTTTTTCTTGCTTTAACCGTTTTAATATTTTGTTTGTCGTTTTGCAAGTCAAGTCAATTTGCGTTCTGTTGTACAACAACACGAGCATAAAGTAATGAAAATCCATATGAAAACAAGTGTTGAAAAAAAATAACAATTTTAGTAAAGTAAAGAGAAAAATAATTTCATAAGAGTGGATTTTATGAAGAGCATTTAAGAGAGCATAAATGAATAAAAAATAAATGAACAGAGATTTAATGATGCTGTCTGTTATAAAACTGTGATAATTCAATATATTTTTAAAAGTCTGTTACCATGTTTTTTATTTTGAATTAATAAAAAAGCAGAATTGCTATGTTATTATATTAAAATATGTAAAATTTAAATTTTTATTCCAATATTTTCGAAAAAGCATTTGAAGAGGCTAAGTAGATATCCGCATTAATGTTTCTCATATCATAACATATAAAAAAATTTAAGACAATTTTACTATTGCTTGATATATGTATGTATCGGAAAGACTGCAGCTACTTTCTTGATCTTGCCCTTTGGATAAAAATGAGAGTTACTTTCCTAAAACGCCAAGACAATATCAAAAGCGAATCTTGCTATGGACGTCTCAACACATGAAAATCTTAAAAAACATATCGCAGGGAATACTTTAATCGCCATAAAATATTTTGTAATGATGTAGGCACCTCGATTGACAAATTTCGAAACTACATACCTCTAATCAGAATAACTATCGCATTAGGATCACCTAGGAATTGTTATATAACGTCAGTAAGTATCCTGACGAATGGTGACGAATCATGAACTGAAATGGGCAAAGTCAATACTCTGAATCGTTAAAAATTTAAATTTTTTGGTCATTGTGCCACCTTATAATCCTGACGTAGAGCATCTAGAATTTTTACATAAAATCGTGAAGTTAATATGAAGCATTACTGCCATCTTAACATAAAGACATGATTCAACATTTTTGCCTAATTTTTGACCAGATGCCTTCCTTGATCTTAAAATTTAAATAAAACCCATGAAAGGACCAATAGTTGCAACAATTTAGGAGATTCACACTGAACGAACTCAAGCCGAACTATGCCAATGAGTTTTTGCTATTTATAATTGATTGGGTAATAATAGATTTTCTTTTCATATGGTCAATATTTTCTCTAAATAAAACATGCTCATAAAGTCATCTAAGTCATCTACTAAGTTTTAGTCCGACATTTTAAAATTGTTTTCTTATGAATCATGTTTAAAGTCTGATTTTATTTAAGTTCAGTCTGCACGTGCCTATTAAAATTTGTCTTGGAATTTCAAAAAGCAAATTTGAATTTTAATTTTTTGGCCCACGCAATATAGACGCAGACTAGTGTGTTCTATTTCACATTACGCCGACGACTTTAATGAGTACAAAGATTAAGCGCTTTAAATAAAATCACATACGTAGTTGTTGTTGTATTTAAAATCTGACCATTTTAAGATATTATAAATAACTGTAAAGCTATGATTGTAAACAATATTTTATGTGCATAATAAATGTGTTTTATTAAATCATAATATTCTTATTAGGAATGTCGACAATAACAACAACTACACAAACCATATTCGTAGACGCATATATTTTTTTTTTAAATATAATAGGTATTCCAAATAAAATAAAAAGAGAAAAAATAAAATACATTTGCAATAAATATTGTAATAATAAACAGCTTATTGCGTTGATATAATATTGCGCATTTGTCTAACAGCCGTTACTAAACGTGGCTCACAGCCAGCACTTAGCGACAGATAATTCTCTGGGGGTGCTTTTAACAAAGTCAATATTTGTGTTAGCGAAGTATTCAGTGTTAAACCTAATTCGTCTACAACGCTTGCCAGGTATTCAATGTCAACTGACAGTTGTTTTGAAGCCGAATTAGATAAAGATTTTATTTGTAATATTTGCGACTGATATAAGATACAACATTGAGCCACTACTAGAGATAGCAAAATATCTGCACTCGGTATTGGTTGCGAATATTTGATGTGACACATTTCTAAGGCCTGTTTCAGTAGAGTTGAAGGTGATAGCAGTAAAGGCTCTAAATGTTGTGGTAGTGTTAACAGATATTGTCCAATTTGTGTTATACTCTCCTGTGGAGCAAAACTAAACGCTGGCATATCTTGTACATGGCCTTGCGATAACTCTGTAGGTGGTTGAATTTCCGATAAATGGGAATTCAAAGGTTGCAACAATATATTTAAGGTAATGTCGTGGGTTTCAACAAAATGCGCCTTTAAAGCATCATAAATATTAGCAAATATGCCCAGAGATGTGGATGTTGTATCTTGATTTAATTCCAAACGTTTTTGCTGAAATTCGGCAATTGAATTGAGAATTCGTTGTTGTTCTGCTGCATCAAATGTTTGGTAAATATTTAAGTTGGTCGATTGGCTTTCTTTGAGTTTTTGTTCCAATACTACCATACGTTCTTGCAAGTTTTTCTCAAATTTCTGCAATTTTTGATGAAAATCCGCTAGACATTCCAGCAAAGCTAAAGTATATTGCAGCATAGACCAGTTACTATCAGAACTGGTCTTATTGGCGGTATTGCCAAGATGTAGGGAAAGTTGACGTTGGGTTTTCGAGAATTGCTCCATTAAACGTTTAAAAATGCCACCCAACAGATTTATAAGTTTGCACAAAGCTAAATCACTTGTTATATTGAAGCATCTGTTTAGTGATTCATTTAACCAATTGAATAGTTTACTTGTTATATCCTTCAAATGACGCACGGCATCACTGGTATGGGACTGAGTTATTAAAACGCGATCAACTTGCGTTGACAGCTGTGTCTCCTCCAAACGTGGATATTGTTGTATAAATTTATGAAAATATTCATAAATAGCCAAACCCAACTGTTGCGTTAGATCTTTTGGCAGTTTTATAGATGACTGTTCCAAATACGCATTTAATTGTAAGACAAAGTTATGATTTGCCTGGGCAAATTGTTGTAACAACTCTAAGCGTTCATTGCATGTTTTTAGTAATTGTAATATATGATTGTCTCTGGATGGCTGTAAGGCTGGCAATAATTCTGCTAATAATATGAATGGCTGCTGTTGAGCTTCATCATCATCGAATACTTGTGAACACCATTTCACCTGGCGTTGACAACTTTCCAATAGCTGGTCATAGAATAAAGTGAGAAAATGCTGTTGTTGTCCAGCCGTTTCAGTTGCCTGCAATTCTAAAGTTTGTTTCCATTGCTGTTGTAAAGCAGTTTTCTGAACAGCTCGGTAATACTGCAATAATTGTGGTTTTCTTTGTATGGCCGCAAAAATGCCGACATAACGTTGTGCTTGTTGTACACTACCTTCCGCGAAGCATTGCACAACATTTGGTGATGCTAAAGCTTCCAGGCGATTTTTAAAATCTTCAACTTGTGACTGTCTATCTGAATGACCGGGTAATTGCTCCTGAGCCTGAAGACTCTTTTGTAAAGCAGATATTTTATCGCAAACACTCTGAAAAGGAGAAAATTTAAAGAATTAGTTATTGAAATTAGCTTTCTAAGAGTATCGGGGGTTTTGTGTTTGATTTGCACCAGAGTTTCTGGCCTGTTACGCTTTCTAAAATTTGTTTATTGTTATTAAAAAAATTATAATAATAAAATTAATAATTCAACACCAATTTGTCACACACTACTCTCAAGTTCTCTTCACGTGAAGCACACATTCCGATATTCCAATACAATACAATGTATGAATAAGGATGATCGCCTGGTTTGAAAAAAAATAACTTCCAAGAAAGGGCTCCCACTGAAGTGTGAGATTGAAATGCAACAAAATCGGTCGATTTCTTGTAAATTTATGACCGGCGACCTAAATCAGATGCTACAAACAGAAATCTAAAGGCTAAATGATCACTCGAAGGCGCCGCAGTCTAGTAGGTAGTGTGTTGGCTTATTAGATATGACGCATCGGTTCAAACTCCAGGTCAGACATCTCGAACAAAAACGAAATATAAAAAATATTTCTTCGGTGACTTCCTCTCAGCAGATTTCTGGCAAAAACTGTGAGAATAAAATTAAATTGCCATGAAAAAGTTCCTGTTCTGTCGTTAGGTTTCTGTCCCGCCATGCATATATTAAATTAACACACACAGAATAAATGGTGTGAGAAGCTAGGTCGTAATCCTGACTCAAAGGTTGTAATGACCAATTATGTAGCAAAATATTCCTCATTTAACAATTATTCAAAAATGAAACTTGTTGTACCTCTCCTATTATTCTCGCATAAATTTTGGAATTCTTGTAAAAGTATTGTTTTGAGGTTATCGGAAGCTAACGTTTTCAGCACAAAAAATTAACATAGAAAATTTATATCGCGATGCAACTAGGAACAACTCCTACAATTACTTTCTTCTGCAATTTTCCAATTGACGTATTAAAGAATTCTTATGTTGATTGTGGTCAACTAACCTCAGTTTCCATATAAACTAGCTTCATTTAAACTCGCACTAAAAACAAAACCGATATGAGACTATTCAAAACATTTTATTTTCTACTGCGCCCATGAACGAATCGTATATGAGGATAACAGAGGTCTACAGACCTACCATCTAGAGCGACGTCCTCCTTCCACATTTTCCCTTGTCCTGACTGATTATGCAGTCTCAGTAGCGATGTAATTGCGTCATTCCTATTGTTATTATCAAAACTCCTTGTTAGCAGACTAGATTTTAGTTTTTCTATCATAGCAACATAGACAGACAAAGCTATGTCTTATATTTCACCGGCCGCAAATCAATATGCAATAATATATAATAATTAATAATACACTACACTCACCTTCAGATCATTCCTTTCGAAACTGTCCTCCAATTCAGATATTAAATTACCCCAACCATCCGATTCTTGTAGAGATTCTTTAGCGGTTTGAAGTTTTGTCTGCAACGTATTTAAACGTTCCAAAGTGGCCATACATTCACCAGTTTCAGCTTGAACAGCTGCCACCTCCTGATGCATAACCAACATACGTTGTTGCAACTCTTTAACATCATTTTGTAAAGTTTTGGCATCCTTCACCACTCTAGGCATACTCGCCACTAATTGTTGACTGCTATCCTCTACGGCATAACTTACCTGTTGGACATATAACTGAAGTTTTGAAACATAATTATTGATAAATTCCACAGCTATTTCGGAATCATCGGCGGAGTTCTCAGATTTCTTGGCAGATGAATTTTCATTATATTTTTTGAAATTTTCATTAATCCAGTCAACTGGATCAAAAGTTTCCTCCGATAGTGCGGTTATATCCATCTTAGAATTAATAAATTAAATAAATCCTTACAAAATTTAAATATTAGGATTTTTGATGATGTAGAATATTTTTTGTTTTGATTTTTATTTCTTTCCTTATCTATAGATAGATTAAATGTCATAAGCAGCTGTTGTTATAACTTGTTTACAATTATTACAGGGTTGTATGTTGTATTTGCAGCCAGCTTAAAACAGGGTTATTAAATTTGAATCAAATGGAATTAAAAATAAAACGTTTGAATTTTAAATTGAAATTCAAAGAACTATATGAATTATACATGTACATATTTATTAGATATATTTTTTTATTTTTATTAATTAATTTATGTTTATAAAATATAAAAATAGATTCACAATTCCTTTAAAGTAACAAATTTCTCTCGCTTCTTACAAGTTACTTGATATTTTACATCATCGAAAGGTATTTTAGAGACTGCTACATATTTCGGTTCCAGTTGAGCGTATTTTTGCATTTTCCGTGAAAAATTTAAGCATATTAGTTCCTAAAAAAATATATTAAATATAATTAATTAAAACAATATCAATAAATTCTTATTATTTTATCCAAAACAGAACAAATATCAGGCACATCTTTGTCAAATTCGTGTGTTTGGGAAGATCATAAACAATTAGAAATTTCTAATACGATTTGACATATTTACTACATTAGACAAGCTTAAAGTAAATATATTGCATTGGCTTATCCTCCTGCATGAATTTCTAATCTTTTGAATGAATTGCTTACCTCTAAACAATTGGAGGGTTTTTTTGCATTCATTTTATATTTTTCAAACAATTTCCGTATAAAATCATTAGGATTGGCAATACGAAGCTTTAGGTAAAATAAAAAATAATGGACATTGTAATTTTGACGTACATACTCGTATATAATTCAATATAATTTACCTTTGGTATAGGATACTCCGTTGGCAAATCGGCTTGATGGCGATACTCATCTTGCATCATAGAAACTTTACATACATCATTTTCCCATATGCCCTTTTGCACTTGGCCCGTATGATTATGATAAAATGTACCCTCACCATTTTTAAAACCACAAGCAAAATGTCCCTCGTAACGATTGCCATTGGCTTGAAATATTTAAAATTAGAATTTATCATTTTCTTCCACAAATAACTCTCGTGGCATTTTCTATACCATAAAACAATACAGCCAAACCATGGTGAACATCCGCTTGCCATTCACCCATATACAGATCACCGTTATTATACCACTTAATGCCTAAGCCATGACGACGATTATATTTCCAGCCACCATAATAGATGCCATCATCATAGTATTGTTTGCCCTCACCCCATTTCATGTCATCAAACCACTCGCCCATATATATGCGTTCCATAGTGCCATCACATAGTCGTCTTCTCATCATTCCATAACCGTGGCGTTTTCCATTACGCCATTCACCATCATATATTAACTGATTTTTCGATTCTTTAACACCGTATCGATGATGTTCCGAATTTAACCAATAGCCACTATATGTGCCACCACCGGGATAATAAAATGTTTTCCGCCATCCCGTACTTTTGGGTTTAATATGATTTCTAAGCTCACTCGTAGAACAGCGATTTTGCATAACTGAAATTGTTTCGTTAATTTATTTTGCCAGGTGATTTTAAATTGGAATTGTTTCAAATATACACACAAATTGTGTCAATTATCTTGACATACTACAATACATATTTCCTTTAGTGATGGTTTTTATTACTTGAGGTGTCTTATCGCAACTGCCAAGACAAAGTGTGTTGCTGTGGTGGTGCAAGTGTCCTCCTTCGCATAATACATGCATGTTCGCGTTGATAATATATGTATGGCGGCTACACAGCTACATATTGTCACTAGTCACGAAAGTGGTTTTTTGAAATCCCTATAAACTTTTACTTTCATTTTTTCATTAAAGAAAACTTAACTCGTACACCATTTCCAACATATCAGAATTTTAATTAAAAAAAAGAGAAAACATTCCGAACTAGCGCTTCAGTCGGCTATAAAAGTCAGATACAAATTGAAAGAACCGGGAAGTTCTCTAAAACTAATTTTATCCCGAAACAGAATTGAACTTGAGTTCAACGACAACATATTTAGAAGAAGAAACATTTAAGTTTTGATTACAAATCGATTTATTTACTAAAAATTAAACTGGAAAACTTGTCATAATCTTGGAAAACATTATTCCAAGAGACCACGATTGGCCAACCAAGGTAATATAGCTTCTGCATGCGATTTAAAGCGTTCGTTTAAAAATAAGGATTTACGATATTCTTCAGCTTCGGGTGAATCGTTCATTAAACAATCAAGGTTACATTCAGCTTCGTTTTTAGGTTCATACAAACACACCGAAAGGCAATTGAATATCGAGGCAAAGGCTGTACCAAAAAGGAAAAGTGAATAAATTGGAACCAATAATGAATAATATAGTACCTACCCATATAGCCATATTTCAATAACATTAACTGTAATTCCTTTAAGGTGAGTGGTTTACCATTATATTTTAGAATCTGTAGATACTTTAGCAGATTATCGTGATAAAATTTAATAAAATAATCGAAATAGGGAATTTTTATATCCAAACTAGTACCGGATAACAGAAACATATAAAGATCCAAAGTGGGTGAACCGTATTTGCATAATTGAAAGTCAATAAAATACGTTTCCAATGTTTGATTTTCAGCGGAATTCTGGAACAGTACATTGTTTATCCAAAAATCACCATGATTTAAAACATTAAATTCCCCAAAGTCGATTGAGCTAGCAGCAATACATTTGTCCAAATAATTGTCTAAAACATTTGGCTAGAAATTTTTAAATTTAAGTTAGAAAATCGATATAATTTAAAATTATTTTCTATAGTTACCAATAAATCAATATATTCCTCATGGCCCTTGTAGGCCTTGGCATAATCATAAAAATAATTAATTTTAACATTTTCATACAGAGGCCTAGTCTCTTCCGAAAAGATATGCTGTTCAAACATGGCCTCGTACGGACCGTATACTTCCACATAACGTGCTGAGACTGCATGAAAAGCAGCCAATTTTTCTAACACATTTTCAGTATATTTTAAATTTAAACCTTCCAGACGATTTTGTAATCCAAAGCCTCGCTGACTTAAATCCTCCAATAATAAGACATTGTCATCCATATTATCACTACGGGGTAAATCATAATATTTGGGGGCAAATGTAATGTTAACACCATGATCTCGGTATAACTTTTCAAAACGTGGCAATATTTTACGATACATTAACGTTTCTTTAGGGAATAAAGACCATAAAGAATCCACCGTTTCCGATTCACCCGAAGGCAAAGGTATTTTCAAAATATATGAAAGGGTTTCAGTAGAATCATCATCTAGTTAAAGCAGTAGAAATATATGAGAATTGATTTCTAAATGTTGTTTGTGAGAGTTAAAACTTACCTAAAGTGACCACCATTTCGATTCTCATTAAATTTGAGGCATAATTTTCACCACCCTTTGTTGCAGACGTTACCGTAAAGCTTTGCAGTTCCTTAAAGTTTTCCAAATGTTGTTGAAGAAATTCAGTAAAATAGGTTTCATTGATCCATGATGTTGATAACGATGGTGATGATGCAGATGATGTGCTGAAATAAAATATTTTATTCAATAATGATTGCATATTTGCAGCGGAATTAAAATGTTTCTTATGTTATACACTTGCGAAATTGAAGAACGTGAAAAAATTCATTCATGTAATGGTGAGAACTTTAAGGTTTATGACAACAGATTATCTACCGTTATTGACTGATTAGCGAACAACTTTTATATTATAATACTCACGCCGAATCTGTCATAACTGTTTTCTTTTTACTTGTACTTCAAGCGTATTATTTCTTTTACTGACGAAATTATTTCAACTTTTTCGTTCGCTTTCCAATTTAATACTACAGCCGGACTATAATATTTCCCGGACTAGGTAAACGATAAGAGTACAATATTATGGTAGGTCTTTAAGTGATATACGCTCTCGTCGCTCATGATAAATATATCAAACAATTCTTACTCTCATTTATGAGCTCATAAAATAAATCATATCTACATATATAATGGAAAACAATTGTTTACCCTACACTATTATATGCCCATATACTGACACGTATGCGATGGTGTTTTAAAATACCAACCGAAATATGGAATAACTTTAACTTAAGAGACTATTAAATAATAGTTGTCTTAAACTTTTGAGCTAACAAACGACATGTTTCAACGTGTGATGATTTTTTCAATAATTTCTAGTACGAATTGTTAGCCTTAAATTGTATGCAATAACTTTCCCGATCATATTCTGGACGTTCTCAGGAAATAGCCTGCATTAGAATTAATAAAATCAAGTGTGGGCACACGAAATACATCAATGACTTTTCCCTATCAATAGTACGGCTAAAGAATCTTAACTGATCCACCAGAAACTAAGTGAAGAGTACCATGTAAAACTAATCTACTGTCTAAAAGAAGCCCCCTTATGTCATTGTAGTATTGCTGAAGCAATGAAGCACAAGAGGCATAAAATCAGTGTTCTATTGAACCAAACAACATTGCATTTTGCATAGATAGCGATTCGAAGATTGTCTGTGAGTTCTAATTTTGATATAATTTTTCCCGCATTCCAGTAGGTACATATCTCGCCAATGGTGTATTTCAGGGCTGGAATTGTGGCTGGCTTGTTCCCCATAAAAATGGTCTAGTCTTGTCAAATCACACCACATAGCGGTAAAAAGACTGCTCGAAAACACTAAGACTAATTGCTCGCCAAACTTGCCTATCGATAGCTACAAAGAAAATCTACTTCGAGAGGCATATGCAACTACCTGTCAATCTCGTCGAATTCTGCGATTAGGGACAAATTGATTGTAACTGTAATGCTTATAGTTCTTGAAGTGCGATCCTATAATGCCATGTCAACCATTTGCAATTCTCCCTTTTGGGGAAATAAAACTCATTGTTATTAAAAAAGTAAGCTCCAATAATATCACCAGCTTACATTTTTAGTAAATTCGTGGTAAAATAGCAAACCATGTTTTCACTCAAAAAAACAGCTAAAAGATTTACCCGTTGTATTCTGCATTGAATTAATAAAAAGTTGGAATTAAGGAATTTTATAGTCAGCTTAGACCAGTACTATGACTCATATTTTTCAATTAGACAATATACTGAGTTGACTATTTCTAAATTGATGATAATGAACGCAATCTAGATTTGTTACTTTAGCTACAAATGCAACAACAATTGCTCTCAAATGTTTCAAAAAAAGTTGAGGAGATAACAACAGCTTCTCACGGCATTGTGCATAAGACAACCGCAGAATAAATATTAAAGCCGTTATTGTCTATGATAATAAAGAATAAGAAATAATGAATAAATAATGAATAAAATATTAAACATTTTCTATAAGCTGGTCATCCCAATCGTTATCAATTATAACTTATGGGGACTTACTTTTTATATATGTATGTATGCCTACCTACGCTAAGAAATAATTTTTAATTTCAATCCAAATTTAAATCCAAGCCTGAAGTAAACATTTTAAGCACAATTCTTAGAAGATGATACGGAAATTCAAAATCAATATACTTTTGTTTAGTGTTTTAATAATTTGTGGAAAATCTTTAGATGTAAATGATGTAAGTTTAAACATATATTTTTTAAATATACATACATATACATATATTTTCTTTGTTTAATAAAAATAATTTAATTTTCCATTGTAGAACGTAGATGAGCTGGAAATTTATAGACATATTTTTTCCAAATTAAATCAGATTATAGAAGCAAATGATGCTGTACAAGGTGAATTGATCGACATTAAACAGAGGTAAGTAAAATATGTAGTCGCCGTAGTAAAGTAGGCTTATAAGACGCGAGGCCACGGATAAAACCCAGGTCGGACATCTCCAACAAAACGAAATACGAAAAAAGCCACTCATGTATAAAATTATTACAAACAACATATGTAAGTGGGGTGAGAAGTTAGGTCGTAATCCTGACTGAAGGGTTGTATTGACCAATCATGTGTGTATGTATGTATGTAAGTAAAATATGAGTAATTATCACGAAAAAGATTTTCATTTGGAGATCTAGAATCACTTATCTCATTGGACCTACTAAAGGCCCCAATTCCCATTGACAAAAATGCTTTTTTACTGACTACATCCATCCCTACCGCTAACGCTATCCAGCGGTAACAGAATCCACTGTTAACGATCACTTATGTGTCTCCTTGATTCTTATCTCTCACGAGCCCTTATCTCATTCAACTACTATACTTTTTTGTATAAGAGATTGTCCCTTCCAAATGTCATTGGTTCAGTTGTTTTCTTATTGACCAAAACCACCTTTATTGCAAGCACCTACCTCCATGTATCTGATCTCTCTACAACCTTGCTTGAATAATTGTGTTTCGTTTATTGAACTCTTTCCCACTATCTTGCGAATCGACCATAAACAAATAGGCTTTTTATGAAACTGGATGCCTTATATCATTAGATAAAAAATTTTTTTATTGCAGACCTCAAATATCATTAGCTAAGTCGGTCTCTTATCGATTACAACCTCCCCGGTTGCTAGTGTAACCCTTCGTGTAATTGTGGTTAATACCCTATATTTCAAGCTCCCTTATCTCATCATTTGTTTTTAATTGTTATAACGCGTTAAACAGATCTCCTCCAATTGCAATCATTTAAATATTTTGTCCTTTTTCCAAATATTCACCTCGGATACTATTTTTCTATTTGAAAAAGTAATTTTTTTGTTTCTTTTTCCTTGCAAGAATTCTCACTTTAGAAAGCAAACTCGTGAAAGGTCCCCAAACAATAAGAACGGCGGAAAATTATGAACTTGAGCCCTCTGTCCATTGCAGTGTGAATAGTTTAGAAACCATAACGGAAACTGTAGATCTTAATTGTTTCGGCCAAAATTGGATCGTTGTACAAAGGCGAGCAGACGGTTCGGAAAATTTTAATCGTAATTGGAATGATTATAAATATGGTTTCGGAAATAAATCCAATGAATTCTTTGTGGGTTTGGAAAATTTACATCAGATGACATCTTCGCAACCGCACGAATTATTGATAGTTTTGGAGGATTTTGATGAATCTAAACGTTATGCCAAATATGATCTATTTGAAATCGGTACTGAAGCTGAACAATATGAACTGAAAACTTTAGGTTCTTACCAAGGCAATGCTGGAGATTCACTATCATATCATAAGGGTTCAAAATTCTCTACACTGGACCGTGATAATGATTCGCAGCCTGTGATGAGTTGTGCAGAAAAATTTAAAAGTGCTTGGTGGTTTAAAGCTTGTCATGAGAGGTTAGTGTATAAAGTACTTTTTATTTGAGTAAAATAATATCCGATTTTTATTCGTTTTTTCTTTTTTATTTTAGTAATCTCAATGGCTGTTATCGAGATACAAATTTAAGAGATTCAAAAATTGCTATTGCCTGTGGTATACATTGGAGAACGTTTCGGGGACAATGGTATTCTCTAAAATCGGTAGAAATGATGATACGGCCAAAATTAAAATTATAACGAATAAGATTTACACGGATTCATATGAAATTGTATAATTTGTTTAACTTTTTGTATATTTGTTTATCGCTATCACAATAACATTTAATAATTAATAATTTGGCAATAAGAATTTTCAAATAGGTTATTCACCATTTTGAGTTTGTAAAACAACAAATTTGTTCACCAGCGTTTTTTCTATTTTTCTAGAGATACAAGCTCTTTTCTTGGCCCCTTATACGGTTTATAAATTAACCCGTTTTGTGCCATTTTATTTTTCAAATTTATTCTTAAAACCGACAAGGTATTCTTATTAAGTCCATTTACAGGGGCAAGCATTCATTGTCGTTTTAATCTATTTACAGATGCATAGACAAAGATAACCATTATATTGCCTATTTTAGATAAGAGTAATGCCGCGTCCAAATCTTTTTCCCCGACAAACTTTAGATGTCAGTAATGTGTTATTCGATGTGCTTAAGAACAACAACTGGATATGCACCCAGATGTTTCCTTCTGAGATGTTTTTATCAAAAAATCATCTTCAGCGATCCATTTCTGGATCACTGGGTACGCGAGCAAACAAAATTGGAATTTTGAACGGTACCAATTCACATGAGATCGAAGAGCGCCTAAGGTATCCTGAATAAGTCTCTGTTTGATGTGAATTTTGAGCTGGCATTGTCATCGATCCGTACCTGTTTGAGAACAACGTTTGGCATGCTATCTCTGTTAACAGCAAGCACGATGGCTATCAAGGTCGATGAATATCAACTTTTTTTACTTAATTGGATATTTGAATGGCCAACTACATGTGGATTCAGCAGATCTTCGTTACGTGCCACACAGCTCATGCAACATTAGATATTCTGCTCGAGCGATTTGAGGGCATAGTCGTCTCACATAGAGGTGATGTGAACTGGCCATCGAGATAGTCCAATTTGACCTCATTAGACCTATTCTTAATTCGCAGGTATATGCGAATAAGTCACAAACTACGGTGGTCCTCATAGGACCGATGCCATTAGTCAAATTTAGACACGTCGGCAAAATGTTAAATGCCATAAATAATGGAATCAATAATCAATAGGACATTTAAACGAATAAAAAATTTCGATGATATCTCACACTTTGTTATATTTGAATTTAAAGACAAGAAGCTCTTTAAAGAAGACCCTGTACCATAGAACATTTGAAATTTAAATTTGCCTGTTTATTTTTAATACAAACGATGAAACTACTACTATTTTCGTACAACTGTGTATATTTCATATGATTTGGTAACTAAACGTATCTTAAGAGTTTAACAGATGTAGACCAACAACTACAACAAAGTGAGTAAATAATAAATACTCGCTCATTGAGTACACTATCGTGGTTTCAGCAATTAGAACAAAAACAAACTTTAAAGATATAATAATAACAACAAAACATATGCTCTCTTAATACTACGACTGCGAAATAAAGAATAGTCGATGAAAGGCAAATGAAAAAATGAAGGCGTAAAAAGAAAACAAAGTTGAAAATGAAATAAAATAATACAACAATACCGCAATTCATCAGTTAATTTTAATAAGTCGCATGAGGAGCACTTTCTCTCTCTCCCAATCTTTCCGACGAATATTTTAACGTTTAAAAATATTTAAGACCACGGTATCCAGTTTTACTACTAGTTTTTAATAAAAAAAAATTCTACAACAACAACAATAAAAAAATGTCTCAGTATTATATAAACGGCAGCAGGGAAGACTCGAATGCTATTAAAGATTTTGAAGATTTAGGTAAATTATTCACTTATTTCCTGACTTGCCTTTTTAACGGTAATTTTTGTTTTGCACTTTCTTTTTGTCCTAATTAAAGATGCTCCAACTCAGGAACTTATTATGGCTGCGGTGGAAGCACGTAAGAATGCCTACTGTCCCTACAGTAACTTTGCTGTAGGCGCTGCTTTGCGCACAGCTGATGGTTCAATTTATACGGGGTGCAACATTGAAAATGGAGCGTATACGGCTGGCATATGTGCGGAGCGTACAGCAGCAGCCAAGGCTATAAGGTGAGTAACAATAACAACAACAATAAGTTCCTAAACGAAAAATAGGTTACTACTTATGGCAATTGGAATCAATTAAAGTGATTCTCTCATATATATTTTCCAAAAACCACACGGATTCAAAGTTTCATTCCATAAGAGTCCAATATATAAAAAACATACAGCAATGATACCTATCCACGGTTTGAAAAGTGGATGGATGTTCCATATGATGAATTCTGTAGGCTTTTTTTAATTTGAATGTTCGTCATCTCTATGAGGTTGTAAGTTCTACATTTAGTGTTTTAACACTAGATGTATTGATAAATTAATGATAACTTGTTTCTCGGATTCTAGGGGAATCGTACTTAACCCAATGTTCATGTACAATGAAAATATTTAATTCCTCTTATCATTTCGGTGTCTTCCTAATATTCAATAACGAATGTGTGATTCCCCATATTAATTTATATTGTATGTATGTAAGATTATTATAAAAATGTTGTATGTCTGAATGTATTTTACCTGAATGTATTTTATTACCAAATTATTATGTTATTTTAATTATAATATTATTATTAAATATTAAAAGGAACTATTCTCCGTTACTCATATTTCTTTCTTTATTTTATTCTGTATTTAATTGCAGTGAAGGAAAACGTGATTTTGTTGCTTGTGCTGTGGTTGCTCAACAAGAAGGTGTCTTTACAACGCCATGTGGAGTATGTCGTCAGTTTTTAGCGGAATTTGCTGTCAATAAAGATTTTCCACTTTATGCAACTCGACCATTAAGTCCACCATTTCGTGTTTTGTGCACTTCTATAATGGAATTATTACCAAAAAATTTTACTTTTACACAGTAAACTACATACTATGTGCATGTTAACATAACTAATAATCTATTTACGATTTCAAATTCATACACTTTTATATAAAACCACTGTATTAAATATCATATGGTATTGTATTTATGGCAAATATTTTATAGAAGCTAAACTGGTAGAAGCAAATGTGTATAATGAGGGCTAATTTATAAAATTATACTCATATTTGAGATTAAGATAAAAAAAATTAAAAATATGTTATCGATTTTTATATATTTATTAGAGAAATAAATTTTTATCCAAACAATACAATATTCTGCATTGCCTTTATTAATTCTCAAATAATTACACAAAACAACATAAATTAATACAAAATAAAACCAGATATCACCACGTTTATCCCTTTAAATAAATATCTTACCCAAAAGAGTTTAAAGCTGACCTAAACTGGTAAACCTACACATAGGTCTGCTCGTCACCGTAGTAGAAAACAATTCCAGGGAAATGTTTAAAATCAAATTTTATTGAAACTATTTATTTCCACTAACTGTTTAAATACAATAGTTACGTATATATTAGCATACTTTATTGAATAAGCATAATACAACGAAAAACAGTATACAATTGGTCTGTTATGGTTATTGAAAAAATCTGAAAATATCTGTTCAACATTATCCACCTCTTCCCTACACTACCTTTCCTGTATTTCAACACAATGCACTGCATGAATTGGGGTCATCTATTGAATTAGCCTCAACAAAATCGCCCTAACGAATCTCAGGTTGATTTTCAAAGTATACATTCCCGCCTAGTACCTTATATAAGCACCCAAGTGTTTCCTACTCAAATACAATAACACCGTACAGGTTCCAAGTGTGTGTGCTGATGAATAGTTCTTCTCATTACCGATTCAACGCATTGGGCTTGAAACGTTTCTTTTTCTAAATAAATATTATTTTTGTAATACGTATACAAGTCGACACACACCATCTTTTTGTCGACTATAAGGCAGCCTTCGATAGCCCCATAAGGGATCGTGATTTTGCCGCAAAGTCTGAGCTAAGTAGATAAGGCTATGCAGAATGACGTTGCAGGAATGGACCTCTCGGAACGTTTTGATACCGTGCCAGGTGTCAGATAAGGCGACCCCTTATCATGCGACCTCTTCAACTTCGTCATGAAGAATGTTCTGCGAAAGGCGGGAGTGCATCGCAATGGCACTATTTTTCAAAAAAATATCCAGTTTCTTGCGTACGCTGACGACATTGACATCATAGGGCGTACCAAGTGAGATGTTACTGCTGCCTTTAATGCTATTGAACGGAAGTCTACTAAGATGGGTATGGCAGTAAATGAGTGCAAAACAAAGTATGTGTTATCGACAAATAGAGACGTGCGGCGTATTGATTCTCAATTTACGGCTGATAACTATACTTTTGAAACCGTCAAGGAATTAATTTATCTTGGCTTAGCCGTTACCACCAAAAATGATGTCAGTCTGGAGATCAAGCGCAGGATCACAGGTACTATGGTCCCAATAGGCAATTGAGTAGCAAAGACCTCTCTCGTACGACAAAACTAACACTCTACAAGACACTCATCCTACCCGTGCTTCTTTATGGCGCAGAGGCATGGACCCTATTAAGTACAGATGCAGCGGCCTTGAGAGTGTTCGAGAGAAAAGTCCTATGTAAGATCTTCAGTTCAGTGCGAGTTGGTGATGATTTCCGTATCTGATGCAACAGTGAGCTGTATGAGCTCCTCAACGACATAGACGTTGTGCAGCGTATTAACATCCAGCGGCTGCGCTGGCTCGGCCATGTCGTTGGAATGGAGGAGGATGCTCCGGCGAGACGGGTTTTTGATGAGGAAGTCGGTGAAGAGGACGACCTTGTATCCGTTGGAAGGACCAAATCGAGGAAGCCCTGTCATCGATTGGTGTGACACCAAAGAGTGTCAATGGATAGATGGATTTCTTACCACTATATTTTATACTAATATTTAAGCAAACCACTATAACACTTGTATTTTTTTTTTAAATTTATTTTTTCACATTTTCTTCTTAAAACAGAAATTAAAGTTTTCTTTAAAATATTGTATAATCATTAATAAGTATATAATTTGTTTGTTTTTTTTTATACTTTCACATTTTTTTCTTTTCTTTTTTATATAAATTAAGAATGAAAAAATTCTAACAAATATAATTGTAAGTAGATGAGGAGATAATATGAAATCATAAAAAAAAAAAAAACAAATTAATTAATAAACATATTTAAAAAAAAAAAGTTTTTTTTCTTTTCATTTGTTTCTTTCTTTTTTTTTTTTTTTTTATTACTAATTATAATTATTGTAGTTAATTTTATTTTAAATTTAATATTTATAGTATAATTTATAAGAAATTTTTATTATATATTACAACAATGTACTATATACGTTAGATATTATCATTATGTACTTAAGTATGTATAGATATAATTTTCTGTTTTATAAATATAAATATAATTATTAGGGGCTACACAACATATACATTTAATAAAAAATATAGATTTAATTTAAAAATATTGAATTATATTTCCCAATTTCGAAAATATTATTCTTGGGTATTTTATAAAATAGTGTGGTAAGTATGTATGTATAGTATGTATAAAGAAAAAGTTCTAGGAAAATGGAATTTTATTTATAAAAGTTTAGGGAAAATTATAACAAAATAAATCTATATAAATAAACTGTACTTTACATAATTCTTTTTTCTGTTTTCTGTTTTGTTTTTATCCTAAGCAAGTAATAACAATTTCACTATATAAAAAAGGTTTCGACTTAATCTATAGATAAATTTTTCAAAATATGTTTTGTATTGTATTGTATTGTATTGTATATTATTCTGTTTACGTTTCGGTTTTTGTTTAAATTTTTTCCTATTTTGTTGTATGCATATTAACAGAAAATAAAAATAAAAACAGCTAATAATTTATTTTAAAATTAAATTAATTAAAAATCTATTGCAAACTCTAGGAGTTTTTAAGTATTTTTAGGATAAGTTCTTAAAACGTATGTAGATTACTTACTGGCATACCATCGATAATTAAATCCTTATGGCACACCAAAAGCATTTAACAGTAATTTTTTTTGGATGGAATTTCACATGGGAAAATCTAAATGTATAGTTGAACTAGGATTGTTTTTCATTTTAAGTATGATTTCTCATAAGTACAGAACTTGAATTGAAACTATATAAACTTATATTCTACATAAAACACTATCAACTAAAGCTAAAATAATTTTACTAGCATGCATTTATACTTTTAAAAAGTTTGCAAAATGAAAGTTAAATATGGACAGGTGTTAAAAGCCTAATAAAATGCAAAGGAAAGTTTTTATAACAACAAACAAACAAATTTATTATCGAACTTGAAAAATATTTGCGGAATTCTGTATGAAAAATTAAGACTTTTTAAAAATTGGCATTCACTAAGCGTTATCGCGTTTATCGCTTTGTTATTATATAATACAAGGCTGCCAAGAATTACTACAACACAATAAATTAATATTTTAATAACACTACACTACTACGGCAATATGAATTCTAAAACGAATATCGTTATTAAAAGAATCATTCTTTAAACAACCTTATTGTTAATGTTTTATAGCTTTAAACAGTTGTTGTTGTTATACAAACTTCCCTTGAATATTCTGGCAAATACAAGTGCTTTTTTCCCCTATTTTGATTAGTCTACAGAACTGTCTAACAAACTTTCAACATTCCTTAACGCTATTGCCTAACATCGATTGAGTAACAAAAACATCACTACTGTCCGCAATAGTTGGGTTTGCTGCTAATAATGTTATTGCTGTTGTTGGCGGTGGTGTTTGTAGTAACTGTTGTTCGGGCTGCTTCTGCTGCTGTGCTTGCTGTGATTGAGCCAGTGTAGGTGTCGTTGGCATTTGAAAAACATGCTCAGGCGTTGTTGGTGTATTCGGTTCGAAATCAAAAAAATTATTCAATGGATTGTCATCGGAAGCCGGTGTATCGAAATTTTGTTCGGCACTTATTTCAAAATAAGCCGGATTTACTTTGGCTTTGTCAATTTCCATTGTGTGCACTGGCTCTTCTGTGATTTGTGGCCAATTCTTATAGAATTGTAAATCATATTCGATTCTCATATATTTGCGTTTCGATGTACGCAAATCATGATCACGTCGTGCTTGGAATTTCTTAAATAATAAAAATTCCACAACCAATGTTTCGATAATAACGTGCGCAATAAAATTGAATATGCCGTAGAGAAGCATCCAATAGCGGAAATCCATTTTAGGCGGTAAAATCAATTGGAAAAAATCAGCCAACCATTCAGGTGGTATTAAAATGAGGTAGATAACGATAAATAAGTTGGCGATTAATGTTAAGCAAAATGGTAGATTTGACCATATGGGCCGACGGTATGGAGCACCTTTGGAGAATACAAAAGCTAAAATGATATACTGGAAACTGGATATAGCAAACATAGTGTAGTTTTCATAACAGCCCAAATGGTTTTCATTACTGCTGACGAAAGGCACAAACCAATCCTCTTGGTGTAAATGATACCAGGCTGCTACCTGGAATGCTATAACCACTATTAAATGCAAGACTATAGAGGACAAGGGCGTTAAGGATATTAACGATGACAAGGGCACTTGTTTCACCAAAGGTCCTTGAAATGATTCCGTTTTGCCAAAGAAAAATGCAAATATTGATATCAAACCCAAATCTATGTATAAGTATTGTTTATCAGTCAAATTCGAATCAATTGAATACAAAATCATAACCGATATAAATTGTACCATTGAGTAGGCAGCCATATATTTAAAAATACCAAACGAAGTGACTAGAGCAGCACGTCCTTCCTTAATGACATTCGGTACAGCAGCAATTGTAGGATTTCGTGAGGTAAACGGCGAGGCAATTGAAGATTCTGTTTCACTTAAAGAGATACCGGTATGTGCCACTTTTAAAGCACCACAATCATTAGCACCATCGCCGCACATAGCAACGCAATA
This sequence comes from Sarcophaga subvicina, assembly GCA_936449025.2. NCBI lineage: Eukaryota > Metazoa > Arthropoda > Insecta > Diptera > Sarcophagidae > Sarcophaga > Sarcophaga subvicina. The sequence goes on from OW388084.2 coordinate 33,197,080, forward strand.
GTCTAGGTTTTGTAATTCCACAATTAAAGCTTGTTTCTGTTCAGGTGACATGCGTGCATAAATAACACCGCGTGTTAAAAAGTTTTGCAATAAATCGGGGAAATGGTCTTTAACAATTTGCCATGTTTTACCCACCATAGCAAAACGATAATTATCACGCCAGTTTTTACCATGCAACGGTCCATCTGACGAAGAAATCGCCGGTGGTGGTTCACCATCCATGGGTGTGGTTACGCCCAATTCTATATCATTATGAGTCCAAGTATCCATAGTTTCTACACTGCCACAACTTTTACTGTTAGGCAATGTAAGCGAGGCAGCACTTGATAGAGAGGCCACATCACCATTTAGACGATGGTAGTTGTTATCCCCTTCGTAGGATAAGGCATCATTGGTGTTGGAATTAGTTAAAACACCATTTGATTTACCGTTTGTTACAGAACTATTAGCACACGAAGCGCTACCTACATCCAGAGTATAATATATTTCATACTCGTGGTGATCATGTTCGTGATTATGATGGTCATGGCCATGGCCATGACCATGACCATGACCGTGTGCGTGACCATGTTGATGCATTTGATCAATCTCTTCTGACTTTTGACGTACATTAACTGTAACTACAGGTTGTGTAGAACTAACTATTCCGCAATCTCTGGCTACACTTAAAGCCGTCAGTATATTATCACCGGTTACCATTATTGTTCTAATCTCGGCCTTAGTTAAGGCGCCTATAACTTCGGTAGTATCGGGCTTAAGACGATTTTCCAACACCACAAAACCCAAAAATTCTAAATCACATTCCACATTTTCACGTGCCAGACGTTGAACTTTGGTAAAATTAATTTTAGGATTTAGTTTCTTGTAGGCCATGGCTATAACGCGATAGCCTTGTTTGGCATAAATCGCCAACTGTTGAGAGAAGTTGTCAGGCAAACTGCTCGGCGCACATAACTGTTGCAACATCTCTGGCGAGCCCTTACAATAGACATTGAAATTCTTCTCACACAAACGTCTTGTTACTACCGACATTCTTTGTAAATTTGAGGTAAACGGAAATTCTCTAACTATACCATGATCATTTACGTGTTCGCCATTCAGCAAACCAACATCGGAAAGTAAATCATCAACAGATGACTGTCTTTCTCTTATGTGAGGTGTTTTATTTTCAACGTCTTCTTCAGACTGTTCGGGTTTAGATTGCTTTGGCTGTCTTACAATAGTTGTTTGCAGCATACCATTTGGCTCACCCTGAGGATCTTCCAGAGACCAACCAGTCGATTCAAACATTTTCAAATCTAAAGGATCGCCCATCATTTTACCATTCATTACAGTAATCGAATGACATGTCACCATTCCGAAGAGGAAATTATCACACGGTAAACGATCAATCTGTTTGATGGGTATCTGAAATTGATTTGTAGCCGACTTGGGCACTACACCCCACATATCTAAGCCATCTTCTGTTAAGGTACCGGTCTGTAATTAAAATGGCAAAATTAATGAAATTCTTTGCAATTCTTTGTTTAAATTCTTACCTTATCAAAACAACAACAATCAATACTACCGGCAACATTTATTGAACGTGGTGATATACAATAAATACTATTACGTTCTAAACGTTTTTGAGCATAGAAACGACCCACAGTCATGGCAGCTGGCAAAGCGGGTGGCACAACAATTGTTATTAAATCTAAAGATTCAACAGCAATTTTTACAGGATCTACATTACGCAATATCTAAAACGAAAACAATTGTATTTTTATTCATTTCCGAATAGTAATAATTTGAAATATTTAAATTAAAGAAAACTTACCTTACTGACTAAGGTATAAATAAAACCGATTAAGGCAATTAAACCCAAAAATTCAATAAATTTATATGAATCCTTTTCGAATTTATAATCAACTGGTGGTGGATACAATATTGAGCGTATTAGGCCACCTTTGGCAGTAATATTTCCAGTATTTATAACAATGGCTAAAACTTTATCGGTACCAATCAAACGAGTTTGAATAACTTTAGTGCCACAGAATAAAGTGTGGCGGGCATGTTCCTTCTTATCGAATATAACATCACGTTTTGAGGGCAGCGGAGTTTTTGTAACGGGTACACTTTCACCTACAAAATCACATCTCTTAGCATAAAATATTTAAACAATTAAATTATAATTAATATAGTTACCGGTTAACATTGATTCATCGAGTATACAATTGCCTGACAAAAGAACAGCATCACATTGCATAGTACAACCACTTGAGGGTATTTCTATTATATCACCTGGTACCAAACATTGGGTGGGCAATTCTTGTGTTTCACCTTTTTCACTAACAATCAATGCCGTACCCGTATTATGTACAGTTTCTCGTAAAGCATCTTGATTCTATAAAAAAAAAGAAATATAGAAAAGAAAATTAAATTGATTTGTACTGTAAGTAAATTATATGCAAACAAAGCAAAGCTTTGCGTTCGTTACCTTTTTGGTTTGAACAATTGACATTGTTATGCCAAACACCGACATTAATACTATAACACAGGCATAATAATAGTAGTCGTAGGCAAACCATAATGCCACCGAAAATATTTGAAAAACATAAAACGGATTAAGTACTTCTAAGAACAATAGTGTCTTTACATCTTTATAAGGAACTGTTATTTCATTTGGCCCATACACTAAACGTCTGGCAATTTGTTCTTGGGCATTTAAACCTTTCTGCTGGTGATAATACGTATTCAATACGTCCACATCCAAACCTTGTAATTTATCAAACGTATGCGTCTGTCCGTTCCAAGCATAACGTAACTGTTTGCAGTTGAATATACGGGCACTCGAACAATCTGTAGATATCAAAAAAAGGGAAACATGTTTAAATCTAGAATCAGTTACGATTTAAATAATTTAATTATAGATTGCGTTTATCATTAAAAATCCAAAAGCACCTCAAAATGTTTATATTAATGCATTTGGCATATTAACAAATGATTTAACAGTTTTTTTTCGTTCGTTCGTTAGCACGCTTTAAATACTTTCTGTCGTCATTAGATTCATTGATAACATACATACATATATTTATAAAATTTAACATTAGATTTGTTATCATACCCCGGCAATAACTGGTTTAAGGCATTATAACACATTTAAAAAGTTTTTAAATTAATTTTAGAGTTTTGTATCAAAAAAAAGTAATTCATCGCGCAAAGCCAAATAGATGATTTTTTTAGGTTATGTTTATCAGCCGTGCCAAAGAAATATTTACAGTTTAAATGCCATTATTGATTTGGTTTTTAGAGACATTAAAGTACGAATCGCTTGATGAGTTTGAAATTTGTATCCGGCCGAAAAAAACGATTTAAAGAATTTACATTGAAATTTTTTTTATTAATTTATCTCAAGATATTGGATACGTTGAAATGACATTTGCTTACGGTGAGCAAAGAATGAAAGGAGTGGTACGAGCTCCTTTCAAAACGTTGAATTGAATGACTTCAACGGTCACAATTTTCTGAAAAGGGTTTCAACTAGGGGCGAAACATAACGTCAAAATCAAAGCCTATATAATACCAGATCTTATGTAATATTCTTTATCCGACTCTTAGACGCATGGAGGTTAGAAATGTTCTAAAGAAAAGAATAAAGACTAATTAAAAACAAATGTATGCATGTATGTATATGAAATATGTTAGGCAAATATGTGAAACAACAACAAAAAAACGTGGCATCAATTTTAGAGAAGTTACAAATGATTTCGTCCTTTCGGTACTTTTTTTTAATGGCTTTTATCGCGACAGGCATGAAGATTTCGATTTCATTAAAAAGATAACGAATAGGGTACATGCTTACGAATCAGGAAAAGGAGAATCAAGAAAAGAGGAATAAAAAAATTAATCAAGGTTAGGTTAGGTTAGGTTAGGTTAGAGAACGTGTACTTGTCAATTAAGACAAGTACAGTACCCGGAGGTCGAATTGACGCATTGTACAACGTCCTAGTTTCTCACACCACTTATGTTGTGTGTGTTAATTTTATACATGAGTGGTGGGACCTATTTAATAAGGAAAGAAATTAATCAAGGAAAGAAGAGTTTTTACAATGGAAAAGTTCTCAAGAGATAAGATATGCAACGACTAAGATTCATAAAAAAGAGGTTGAAAGTGACAAAAAAAACAAATTATGGCTTTTGGAAGAGTATAATGTACAGTTACTTAGTTATCGTAGCTAGTGATTGATAATGTAATCAAAACAACATTGCATTTATGACAAAACCACAATATTTAGCCAATTTGGTTACATGCTATATTATGGCATTCGAGCATTGGACCAGGACTGTATTTAAGTCAACCGCCATAATGTTTCTCTGGCTCATACTAACAGGTAGGATCTAAGAACCTGAAACAGTAAGTTTCTAGGTCCTATAGGGTATGTACATAAGTTTGGAATGAAACTCCCATAGCAGATTTTATGGTGTTCGCACTATCAAGAGTAGATTGGCGTGCTGGTTATGAAAATAACTTTAAAAAAATCGTAAATTCTACTCGACAACTTTTAAATAATGATGTAAAAAATCTAAACTGTTTTGGATTCCGGGCTAAATGGAGTACAATGAAATAATGATGGATTATGGCTGCCTTCCAAAATGTATCAATTCAAAGTTTGTATGCAGTTCTACTACTGTATATAATAAACTATGTAGACATGCAAAGTAACCAAACAATGCATCAACTATATATCCGATGCCTGATTGCTTTTTGAGTGCGTTAAAAATACACATTGACGACGTTTTGAAATAGAATACATTGTATATATTTTGTACAGCGGCATTATGAAACACGATACTTTGTTTAAACACAAAGCAATTAACATTTTGGAAGGCAGCCTATTTGTTATTATAGTAACTATTCAAGCCATAGATATAAAATCAAAGTACCAGTTTCAATTCTTATTTTTCTAAAAATTTATAAAAAGAACAAAAAAAAAAGCATTAGGGAAAAAGTTCACTTACACTTAAATTGGCCGGTGGCAAAATGCATCGATAGATGGAAATTTTTCTCATCAATATTGGCCAATGCGTCTACATTAGTACAGCCATTTGCTAAATTATCTTTATTGCTCGCCGATGATTTCTTTAATTCTTTGGCCTTCTTCAATTGATCTTGTCTGTTTATATATAAAATATAAAGAAAAAAAGGATATCGATATTATTTATGTACTGAATAAAATATTTTATATTTAAAAAGAAATACCTTAAGGTAGTAAAATCTAAAGACTGTATTTGTTTGACGTAATAGATTTTATGTTTTCCTTTATAGTCTTCTTCTACCAAAACTTTTTCAGCATCTTCTAGTGGACAAATTTCATGAGTAGCGATTAAATACCAATGGCGCCACCAGTGCATTATCAAACGCAATAAACCACCGGTTAAGCAGATGCATAGCCAACATAAAAATGTACGCAAATGTGACCGGCGATAGCCGGTAATTTTCATTTCGTCATCTTCGTCTGGATTTAATAAACCAAAACATGGTTTTTTATCTGCAAATAGACAATAATAATAAAATGTATACATTCATTATTAAGAGTGATAATAAAACATAAAATCTTTATTTAGTTTAAAATGTTTTATTTAGACATTGAAGAGTATTGTACAAAAAGTGTTTTACAATTTTTAAAAAGTTCATAAAATGTTAATAAAAATAAAGAGAATAGGAGTAATATCATTTGCAATTAAGTTAATGGAAACTATAATGATAAAGGTAATTCCAAAACAAAATTTTAAATAAAAACACTTTAATTCGTATTTTAGTTATTTCTTTTTTGAAATTGCTAAAAAAAAATAAAAAATAATTGCGGCCAAAGTTTAAGTTATTTTAAAAACAATACAATTTCCTTATGATTATTACAAACGAAAGCAAATTAAATTGTCAGTTAAAATTTGCCAACGGCTTTGGTGAGTTAGATGCAAAACATAGAAGAAAAATTACGATTCCAGATAACTGCGGCACGTCTGTATTTGAATAACAATTTGTTTATTTAAAATTTGTTGATAATTGCAAAGTATATTTTAAATATTTAATGTCATGTAGTTTTATTATATTTATTTTTTATTTCAATACAATAGTAAATAGTATATTCCAAACGAAATATTTGCCGTAAATTTACATAAATTTTTAAATTATAAGAAACGTTTTATATTTTTATAGTAATCACGCAAATATTTTTTACAACTGGACTGAAATACAAAACTTAGAAATTCAGTGTTCCTCTGGTTTTAGAGATATAGAGATAGACATCAGGAAATTGTAATCAAAAGTTACACTAGAGCAACTAGGACGTTGTACAATGGGTCAATTCGACCACCGGGTACTGTTCTTGTCTTAAGTACACGTCCTCTAACCTAACCTAACCTACACTAACAGTCATTAGATGTTCTATTCTTTTGATAAAACATATCTACGCCATACGGCGTTATATTCGTCATTCATTATTAATGAATGCATTTCAGAGTTCTATGGCACTTTCCATAAAAGTAGGCTTTTCTTTTATAAAAGTTATTCGCTTTGGCGTAATTTGTGACGTCTATTATAGACAAGTTATTTACCAAACATTCTGAATTGTCTTATGCCTCCAAAGATTGTTTGACTCTACATAATTACTTTAAAATTTATCAAAAGCGTCGTTAAAACAGAGGCAAATATCATCGAGCGCTTTTATACTCAGCGAGGTTTGAAACAAAAGATTGTTTTATTGTGTACATATCTTAATTTGTTCACTAAACAGTAAGTAGAAACTTTTCAAAATTCGTAAAATAGTAGCAGATGTCCTCTTTAGATTGGAATGTATAGTAAAACCACGAACTGTAAAAATCCATGGATGGGGATTAAAATTCCTTTGATATGACAAGGTGCAAATACTTTTCAATTGACAAAAACCCTTAACATTATATTTTATTGCAATACGTAAGCAACCCAAGGTTATAATATTCACTTTCTAATATGAAACTAGCATATTGCGGTATTAAAGGCGTTAATATTGTTGCTTGTTATTTCCGCTAAATGGATAACACTTTGAACCCTGATAGCAGTTTACAGGATGAGGTTCATAACAAAATGCGATCGATAATTATACTTATTTTCTTCAAGTTATTACATTTTTACCAAATCTAATTATTCATTTTAAATTGTATTTACCTTTAATTAAAACTTAAAAGCTAATGACTTAAACCGAAACGATTTAAATGATTTGGGCTAAAATGCAAACTATTCCCATTAAAAAATATCCTACTGTTTTTAATTAAATTTATTAACTTACTTTGTTGCTGACCTCCTCTTTATATTAATTTATAACAATTTAATAAATAAATTAATATATCAAAATACACACCTTGGTGGAAGTTAATCGGCATAACCTCTTCACTTTTAAACAATTTAAGAGAGAAAAAATAATAAAAAAATATACCACCACTTTGTCTACAAAACTAAGTCACCGTATCTAATCGTTACTAAGCTGTTCTAATCAATGTTAACATTCCACATTCACATGCTTAAATGCAAGTTAAAAATAAAAAATTTTAAAAGCATTTAACAAATAAGTAAATAAGAAAAATAAAAAAGAGTTTAAGCGAGTTTTGCAAATGGCACAAACGTGTTTGTCTATTTAACAAATTTTAATTTTAAGGGTTGAAGACATTATAATGGAATCAAATAATAATAAAAACAGAATGAAAAAAAAAGGTTTAATAAAATAAAAGCAAATATAATCATAAAGATAAGACGTAAACAAATTAAATAGCAAATATAAATTAAAAATACAGTGATTTAAATAAAAAAATTAAAAAAGTAATTTCGTTGTTGACACTTCAATTAACAGACAAGTGGAAAAATGTAAAATTATTCACGATTACTTTTTTTTTGTAAACTTGAAAATTAAATATTAATACATATTAATACATATTAATACAATGTTAACATTTAATTATGTTGCCGTATCAAAAAGTAAACATTTTATCGATAACAGTTTGATAATATCAAGTGTCAATATTTGTCGTATCAAACAGTTTTAGGGGCCTATTAAAAACAAATCTAAATTGAATGCCTAATTTAACATTTCATGTCTGAAAACTATTGTAAATTTTATTTAATTTCTAATAACAATTTGTCTATATTTGTTTAGATTTTTAACAATAACTCACATAAAATAATTTTTCCATTCATTAAGTTTGTGTTTTTTTTTGTGGTTACAATATAGAGAAATGAAACAAATTATAGTTTCCACTATTTTATCATCCATTAGAGATGTGATAATAACTAGTATGAAGCAATACGTTAAAGCATGATATTATTTGGTTGTTTATTAGAATATACTAAAGAGAGTACAAAAACTTTTATATACATACATCATATATAATGCTAAATATTACATTCATTTCTATTAATTATTATTGTAAAAAGGAATGAAATTATGAATGAAAGAATTAAGTTTCAAGTAGAAACTTTAAGAATACATAGGGAAAATGTGCCTTATTTTAACGCATTCGTTGCCAATTTTGCATTTGCATAAGATGATTTTGCTTTGTCACATCTGTTTTGAGTTGAATCAGATGTAATGGATGACAACATTCCAACAGTCAGTAATTTTGAGCCATAAGAGGAATATAATCATAAGTCAAATAGAAACTGAGTACGACAATAGTGAATGTATTATTATATATATATTATTATATATTAAAAAAAACACGGCGAATAAATATTACAAATGATTCGGCAGAATCGGAGGGTAAGAGAACTTGCATACAACCACGATCAATGTCATAAACATGCATTATGTATTGGACCTTCGTTAAAAATTCTATTATTTATTATATGTATATATACATACATATATACTATATACATATGTTTAGTTTTAATAAATGTTTTTATACTTGCGGACATAAAATAAAAATATAATATATTGAAAGTATGACGCCTTATTCGTGCTGGCAATACATAAAACCCCGCCATTCACGAATATATTCGTGGTTGGCAATGAATGGCATAATATTTTCTTTGGAAATGATGAAACCGCAATGTTAGGCGGCTGAAAATTTGGATAATATCTATTTTTCTGATATGGTAACAGCCAATTACGCAAAATTTAAGTTTAGTTAATACTAGTCCGTTTTGTTGTCAAAGTAATGTTGGTAACTACTTGACAAAAGACTGGGTACCGAAAGAAAGATTTTAGGACCGACAATGAACTCAGACGGAAATTTAAGTGATGTTGAGGTGTTGAATTTTAAACCGCCTAAAGACAGCAGACGTCCATAATGAATAGGAAAGTTCGTCTCTTTAGAAAAACTTGTATTATATTCTATGAAAGATAAAATATTATGTACATATTACGTCTAAATCGTTTTGTGGTTTTTATAATATCATGGAAAGCCTTAATTAGAAAAATTAACTGTTATTACATGTGGTCACAAAATGTTGATTCCCAATACAGATATCTATTCTCAATATACGACATATTATAGTATAGTATTAAGTTATTTCTTATAATGTGAAACGAGAAGGATAGAAGGGATGCTGTATACTACACAAATCTACTCAATAATATAATATCATGCGGCCTTATGCTGAGTGGGAAATACCGCTTTGGTTTCAAAACAATGACATCCACGTCTAATTAGTTGAGAAACTTAAATACCCTTTAGAATCTGCCATAAAAAGTTTTGAATGCATACATACATATATCTGAGGGAAAAATTCTTCTAATAAAGATCAAATATGGAAATGACTCAAACATGTGTAAAAAAAAACACTTCAATTGAAGTCTCTCAAATGGCACAAGAGATGAAGCCTTGAGTTAAGTTGAAATTCACGATAACTTTTCGCAGAGATTTTTTAATAAATATCGCAAGAAATTATAAATTTCCAATGATTTATACTATTTGCCACAGAGCTCTACACAGTAAGGAAGTAAAACTTTACGAGACTTTAAAACCATGGTACTTTTCAATAACATTATGCCCATAGATAGCAAAAATAGACAATTAGAAAAGCTCTATGGGAGTTAATGCACATGCTAAATAATTAATTAAATAATTCCTTCAAAGCTAATTTTAAGTATTCACATTTTGAATACTTATAATTAGTCAGTGTTCTAGAAAACTAGCCTAAACAGACAGACGTACATAGGTACATATATTTGGAGCACTGAATATTTATTTTTCAATTATAACAATTAAGAAAAAATTGTTGTTGTATTTTAACCTACCTGTAACAGTTACTTTGTCAACGTTCATTTGTTTTCGATAAGAACGCAACAATCGTGCAATATACAGCAGTTTTTGAAGACGTATTATAAGACATTAAAAGGAAACACTTTTTTTAAAATTCAATATTGATTTTAAATTAATTATAAAAAAACAAACAAAGATGAAATTATGTCGATTGTTTTTTTTTTTGAAAATTCCCACTTTTTAACTTCTTGAATTAAAGGGGATTTTATTGTAGCTTTATGGGGGTTTTTTGTTTTCTTTTTTTTTTGGTATTCTTTGGAATTGAGAACACTAATGCATGGGAATCACAAGGATCGTTATCATTTAAAACAATTTTTTATCATTTATTTGGCACAACACTTTATGATTTTGAAAGATTTCGTTTTTAATATTTTTTTCTATGAGTTATTTGTAATACTTCTATAATTATCTCACTTATACACGCTTGTCTATGATTGATAAATTAAAATCTTGCTATTATTTAAAATTAAAGGCACGTAAATATGATTTTTTCATATTTTTTTAATGATTTATTTATTCGTATACCTTTTTTATTAAAAGAAAAAAACTTTACATTATAATATTAACATTATTTTACATTTTTATTTATTTTCATTTATTTTTTATTTTCATAAACATTTATTGATTGGTTCCGCATATTTTATTTGATTATTTTTCTTTTTTTTAATTTTTTTATTAATTATTAAACAAAAAATAATTACTATCTGTGCTCTGCATAACCTTAACCGCTAATTAAATACGAAAAAGCAAAAAGAAACAGAAAATAAATGTATTAACCGCGTAAAATGTTATTAAAGAACTTCTTGTGTACGAATAGATCAGAAGAGAAGAAGTAAAGAATTATTAAATTTTAATGTGAATCATTTATATATGTATGTAATTGTTATAATTATTGACTTTTAAATTCTCTTATAATATTTATTCTCTTTACGTTTAAACTTTATATTAAGCATTACGTTTCGAAAGAGTATGTTTTATTGTCTTATTCATTCAATGATTATTTTTAATGATTTATTTTTATGGTACTATTTAATCAAATCTTATCGGTGTGTCAAAAAAAAAAACAAAAAAAAAATGAAACACGATTTTCTATACTTCTTATTAAAAAACACTACAGTTTTGACGTATTTTCCTTAGATTAATGAACTCGATTTGAAACAACACAAGCTCTTATATTTACTAGTAACTGTGTTCAAATCTGTACAAAATTTAAAACTTAGGTATTTACATATTTTAGTTATTTATATGTATACATATACATACGTGCATATTTTTAATTTTTTGTATGATAATTTTTTTGCTAGTTTTTGTTTGGGGGGGAAGGTATCCCTCTCAGTTAGAAATGAATTTAAATATTCAGTGGTTTCATGGAGTTTAATCTTAATATCAAAATAATTTTAAATAGAATTATTTTGTTGTTTTTAAGTGTATTTTCCAAAACTTAAAATAGCAAACATTTCATCTTTTAAAATACCGGGTAGCGAAAGAGTAGTAACTTCACACTACGTGCACATGTGTCTTGTTTATTAGCAAAAACCAAAACAATCAGGTACCAATTAAGTACAAACTACAACGTGTATGCATTAGAACTTTCCAATGAACTCTCTGGAGATCGTAACGAGACATTAACGGTGTTATCCTTATGTATTATTTTTTATTGGATAAACTTGAATATGGTATAGGTTTTATTAAAAATTTGGCTATGGAGAAGCAACTCATAGTATGCCATAATGCAAAATATTAGGCACAACAAAATCTACCTGGTATTAACCACGGAGCCGGGTTAGAGCCATTCTAACACTATTGCATACGTTAAACAATGGCGTTAGTCGCTTTTTTTCAGATCTAGACACCATCCGCTTCAGTAGGGGAACGTTTTTGTTGTTATTAAGCAAATATTCGGAAATGAAAACTGCTTGATTTTTTGCGTTTATGTTTAGCTTCACGTTTAGGTTTTGGCTCATGGTCGCGATAGTCTTACTAATATTGTGTTGATTTATTAGATTTGAACACCAAGTTCCAACCTCGGTTCTGACAAAACATTTCTTTCGACTGAAAAGGCTTCTCAAATCTGTTGTTCGGAGTCGACGTTAAGCTATATGTCTCGACACTCACGGATGAATCACAGACACAAACAACATTAATGATCTGAGAAGCTATCTCTCATAAACTTTATTCACATTTTCAGGTGCTAACTAGCTTTGTCTTTATCTTTATCGAAGAAAACCTGTAAAATATGAAACATTTTGCCTTTCCCTTTATCCATTTTTGACGTGCGACCAAACAATATTGTGTCTATCAATTATACGCATTAGTTTCTTGAACTTGTAGCACGAGCATTGAACCTCATTCTCATATACATACATATATTAGCAAACCTCTCTACACTACAGTAAACCTGCATGAAATACGACTAGTTTCATTGAAAGGTATTTGTTTGTTTTGGCATTAGCAATGATAACTAAAAGAAATTTGTTAACCGAAAGTTACCGGATTAGGACTAAAGCACAATTGAACCTATCATGACGGAACAAAACTTTACTCCATTTTCTTCACTGAAATTTTTAAATACGATACGATTGACAATTCACGAAACCGAAACATGTGATTTTTCGCCTCAACACAATAAGCAACTAAAGATTGTCACATAGAGACCATCACTCAGTATCGATATTAAAACAGAGTTGACGTAAAAGTGAAAACTATAAAAAAAAATTATCAAACGGAAATACGTTTAAAGAGAAGGTACTTGAGAATAAACATCATATTGTTCTTATTTATCTAATCATTTTAAGAACACTCTCAACAAATACTTAGGAAACCTTCCTAAACACATATTTGATTAGTCACAAACCAAACTTCTCTCAGACAACTTAAAAAAAGAGTTCGTGTAAAGAGAATAAATAATATTACAAAGTTAACCGTTATTAACAAGTGCATTTGTATACCGCTATTATACATTGCCGAAAGAGAAAAGGAGATAAAAATAGAAGGACGTTTGACATTTTTAAAACTTTTGATAAGTAATGAATGTATTTTGGAATTTTGCAATCGATTTCAAGAAATATTACAACAAGTAAATAAACTGCATATCAAAATGCATAGCGACAACAAGAACAATCAAGTTGTTTAGTTGTTGCTGTAAATATGGTTAGCACAGTGGGGAATAGAAAAATGAAAATTAATTAAAAATATTTATGATTAATTGGTATAAAACATGGCAAAGTTAGAGGAACTTTACTACGTTTAAATAACGAGAAGTATAACTACGCATTATTTCAGAAGTAAACGCTTTTTACCGACCACTGTTTTAAGCTAATACAAAGCCAATTATGCCAAGAGAAATAACACTTAGGCTATGAATATTTATTATGTTGCTTTCTTCCTTTTGCAACGCAGGGTATAGCCCCTATTCATGCAGTCGATCGGATTGGAATTTGGGAAATCAGTTATAGGAGAAGAGAACGATGTCATATTTTAATTAAGTTTTAACTAAATAAGGCAAAGTCAAAATCTCCGGCCTTCATACTCGCAGACCCATCAAATTACTTGGGCACAGGGTATTTCGGCAGAAATAGAGAATAGGAGGCACAAATATTAGCATTAACGTACAAAAAATATGTTAGACGCTTAAAATACAAATGTAGGCATTGTTGCGGTTGTCGATAAATCAAACGTTAGCCATTTAAGGATTTGTATCCACTTAAATACGGCTTGGAAGTTCGATGAATTGATGAGAGTTAATGAAAGCAAATCTCATTGAACGTATTACCATCTGCAAATATCTACGGAATTGTCAGAAAAGCAACCTATTTTTTCATCGTTAATATTAACTATGATGAAAAACGTGTCAATTACAACAACGTCAAACGATAAAGGTCCAGTAGAATCCCGTTAGAATTTCAGTCGAATCTTACTTCAAGTACACTATGACCAAAACAGGATTGCTGTACATTTTTGGATTGGCCCCACAAGAAATATGTGAACACTCACAAGCGGCTAGTTTCTTTAGAAATATGAGTATAACAATATATACTAATGGCTTCGTGGTCTGAAAGTACTTTGAGGGATGACAATAATTAGGAAATATTAGGGCGGGAAAAAATCTTATATATGGAGCACATAGTAAGCAATGACAAGAACTTAATTCCTCAGATATCATAGAATAGAAACATAAAATTTTAATTTTGAGCTTGCGATATATAAAAAATGGTGGTTTTTATTTTACTACGCCTTATATAACTTAGCAGATTGGAGTTTCAATAAACTGGTAACTAATTTTAAATTTTTATACAACATCCTGCAGTTAGCAACACTGGTTTATCATAAGTATTACGTTTTCAAGTCACTTCATAGAATACTTGAAAAAAATTATCAGATTTCTGTATAAATATTTATAAAGATACCCAGAGTACTTATACTTTTTAATCTTTATTGGCAATAAAGAAACAAGTTATACTGAAATGTGCATATATTTGATTTTAATTGAATGTAAAGTTATTTAAATTCTTAATAAACTGGATTAAATAATAATTGCTATTGCGAATTGGAAACACTTGTAATTAAATTTAATAAGAAATTTAAATAAAGATACTGCCAGTTAAATACCGGCAAAAAATCTGTTTTAGCGCTTAAAAAACAGAATGTTCCTTATTAATAATTCCTATAACACAATATGTTATTAAATATTTGACGTTTTTCCATATCATATTTCCCTAATGCATACATATATGTATGTATCTTGTGTTGTATTGAGAATTAGTATGTAAAAAACTTAGACACGAGTCATCATTAAAAATTGCTGACATTAATTACTTTGTCATGCCTGTTTCTAGACAATTTTGTTAAACTCAATCAAAAGAGAAAAAAACACTTTTTTCATTAATAACAAAGGTCTAGATTTTATACATTTACATTGTTTACTTATCAATATCTAGGAATAAGAGCATTCGCGTGTACAATAATTATTAAAGTACCAAGTATTATAGCAAATTGATAAGCTTTACGAAAACCGATAACATCATTGTAGAATCGGTCGACAACCAACATATGAATAAAAATTTAATATTTTGGAATATTTTGAAATATCTTGCTAGCATAGAGTATTTAAAAATTGAGTGTTATTCGCAAGTAACGACAATACAAATATTTAAAAACAATAACAAAAAAAAAAATTAAAAACATAAGCCTTAGTCTTGTGGGTAGTGTGCTAGACTTTTGGTGCTTATGGTCTGCTTAATTCGTAATAATTATAATATAATTTAGCTTTGGAAAAAATATGATTTAAAAAAAGGAATCTTGTTTGACAGTTCCATGATTGTTTGAATGCAAGTCAAAAATGGCCACCATTCTAGATAGCTGACAATTTTGTCCGTTTACTTAACAGCCGATCACGCACAATTAGAGTTTTGTTGATGCAACTTTGAAGTGACGTTCTAGAAGGTCAATAGTTAAAAATTTGGATAAAGTATTGAAAACCATCCAGTTTGATCATTATAGTTATAAGTACTATTTCGAATACCCAAACGCTAAACACAAAAGAACTTGTTCCAAAAAGTTGCATAAAGGAAGATTACAAAATAATACCATTCTATATTAAACGCGTCAAGAAAATTTCCAACCAAATTGAGCTATTTCTGAGGCGGATGGTGACTAGTGATGAAAATTATAATACTCACGACAATTTCATTCAAAAACATTAATTTTTTTTAGTGTTTTTCAACAATGTTTAAGGTTTTTCCTTAAGGTTTTTTTCAACTACATTCATTATTTCATTTCATTATTTTTAAGAGATATGAAGCCCCCTTTTAAGTTATAAGGTTAATATGGTTTTTGACAAAACTGGGGACAACTAAATTATTACACTTTTTAACTCGTATATAATGTTTTTTAAATCAAGTGATTTTCTTTTTTCAAAAGTAGTAAATAAATTTACTAGATTCTCCTTTGTTTGCCAATCACAGCATGAAGATTAAAAGACGTTTTTCCAAAACTGCTTTTTTCTAGAGCATAGAAACGGCATTACCTTACATATCGATAAGGAAAAGCAACAGTAATTGAAAAGTATTTATTCATTTTAATAAGTTTTTATTGTTTTTATAAGAATATACTTAATTTCTTTTTTAACAAGAAGTAAATCTTTTTCGTTTGAAAGGTCGTAGTATCCTGCGAATCTGCTAGTTGGAAAATACTTCTTCCTTTCCTCATCAAAGATTCTAGGATGTTAAGAACCAATTTTTCATATATTAGAAATATTTTCTTTTCATTTCAAAGAATCATAAACATCCCAGGTCATTCCAGTTTCTTCTTGTAAAAACTAGTTGGAAACTCTTACGTAAACCATATTAATGGATTTTTTTAAAGAATCATTCATGGCTGATATGCCTCAAAATAGAAAACATATGCACTACAAAAACCCGCATTAATTCGGCAAATATTATTTTCGTTCTGAGGTAATATAGTCTGATCTAGTAAAACTCATCATTAAAGGAAAATTTTGGCACTTTAAATAAACTATATACAGTCAAAGCAAAAAGTCAACATACACCGTTGTATTTTTATTTTTTTCCCAATAATTTCTATATTAAATTTTTCTCTTCAAATATTTTTCAATATAAATGCCCTAAACCACGCAATAACTTCTTTTTTAATTTAATAAGAATCAGCAAGAAAAAAGTCTACATACACCGGTGTGCGCAGACTTTTTTCTTTAACTGTTTATAAAAAAATGCCCATAAGAAAGTGGTACATTTATTTTTAGTGGTATTATATTTACTGCATCTTGATGATGCTTTGTTGTTTCTTGAAAGTAAACGTTTATGTAAAAAAAAATTAGGCCACAGACTCAGCTCCATCTTAAAAAGCTGTATTTTAGGTTTTAAAGCCAAAAGAACGAAATTCACCATCTTTTCGTTCAGACTTGGAAGATTAAATATGTCAGCCTGTAGTTTCCATATAAATAAACTAAAATTACAACGTTTACGATTCATAAGAGGCAAACCCTGTAGAATATTTATCAAAAAAGTTTACAACACTAAAATATTTTGCAATATTTTCCATAAAGTACAACAACAACTCTATTAGCAATGATCAGTAAATGTAGCACAACGTTAAATAGAAAACAAGTAATACAACAAAACTTTATAAGCTTTTTAGCAATTCATTTTTATGAAATAATCACTGCTTTGAATATTTGAAAACAAAATTCAGCATATTCATTATCAATTGAAAAATCAAAATACAAGTAATTGCAGATGAAAAACTCGTGGTGAATTAATTGTTTCTTTTCTGTTTTCTACTTTTCTCTTAATATTCCTTTCCTTACTACAATTCTCTTAAAGACTTCTGAAAAACGTTGTGTATTCGTGATTTATATGTGAATTTCATTCACATTGATTTGTTGTGATGGTATATACATATGTATATGTACGTATGTATGTATATTTGTCTTGTGATATGTATGCTTTTCTTTCTAGATTATTAATTAAATTTTATTGAATTTATTTCGATCACCCAATAAAAACCAACCCCGAAAACTTTTAAGCGTAAATATATTTATGCACGCACACATACAATTTTGTTCGAATTTTTATTTTTTAATTAATATAAATTTTTCATTTATTAAACAACGCAGTGTAAGTAATAAACTCGCGTATAAATTAAGAACATTCACTGTTAAAACAGTAATAAACTAAGAACAAATAAAGCACAAACAAACGGTTGGGCGACACATTAACAGAACAGAAAACGATCAGATCACAACTTTAACTGATCGACGCTACCAACGATTGTAAATTATTAAATAACAAAAAAAATTATTTAAATTATATACATACATATGTGTACACACGCATCAATACATACAAAATATCAATAATGGGAGAAAAAAAAACAGAAAAGGAAACAAAGGTCTGAAAAAAATATATAACTTAGTTACTTGAAGTTGTTGTTATTTTATTTATTTAACAAAACAATCGAAAATAATTAAAAGAAAATAGCTTAAAAAAATGAAATTCTCTTTCATTTCATTACTCTTTTACGGCACAATATTGTTATAAAGGAGCATAAAATTTTAAAAACAAATACATATGCTCACAACAAATACTTGCCACTCTCAGAAAGTTATGCTAGAAAAATATGGCACATTTAGCAATTTTTGATTAATTATTACTTAAACGATTAAAACAAATTAAAAGGAAACAAAGAAACCACACGTAATTTTAGGGGAACATGTTATAAAATGATAACAATTGAATATTTTATAAAAACAAGATCTATTTACATGTATTAGATCAGATAGGGAGTATTCTTTTAGCAGATTGACCCGAAGTCCACCAATCTTCTTAGTTGAAACTAAGCAGTTGTTCTGAGATGATTAATTCAACCCTCTGTGGTTATGATTACAATACGTTCCAAATACTGAAAAGTGTATTCTCACAAGTATTGCCAGAGAATCGCATAGATAATGCTGTATGGTTCCTTCTTATTTCCATTAAAGGTTATTTAATATACTCAACTGAGCCTTGACATACATACATACATACTATTGTAATAAATCGGGTAACTACATAGTATCATATCTCGGCTACATAAATATAGCAGTTACCTCTTTCTCTTATAATCTTGTGTTGACCATAAATTATATAAAATTATAAATTTTAGAACCGCTACCATCAACTATCTCTAGTTTCATTCATTTAGAAACTACTAATTGATCCAATTCAAGATTTCAATTTGATGGCTGCAGTTGTGATTGTGTGTCTCCATACTTTCCAGAGGGAATCACTTTTCTCACCTAACTATGCTAACATATAAAATATCTGTCATATTGATACTCCAGACTCTAAATACTGTGGTTTAGTTACTTAGATGTTATTGTAACAGTCTAAACAGTCTTCCAAGGGCAGAACTTTTGTTTCTAGAGAATGATAACAAGATACTACAGGTATTTGGATATAAACTGTATCAATTTTGTTTCGTACGCATCTATATTCAACCCATTTTAATGATCCGCGTATGTATACAAACATTTCAAATTCAATATTCGGTAGCACAGGACCTTCTGGGATGACTAGAAACCGATGTTTCTCTTTTTAAGGACTTATCTAAAGGATATTTGTTTTTTTTGTTTAAAAATATTTTTAAATAACGTGCTCTTCTATAAAATATCTGCCCGATGTGCTTTTTCAAATTAAAATTAAACGATTAATAATTTTTTGAACACAAACCCGAAAACTATAAATGAAATAAATTCTACTTTTAAGTATCTATTAAATGTTAGAATGTCTATTAATTTTATTGAATTAAAATCCTTCAACATGACACATTTTTTTGTTAGTTTGTTTATATAATTTAATTTGAAAACAAAAAGCTCTTTCAGTTATTAGAAGCATTTTTAATAATAACACCACGTTCAATTTGAAATTCAAGACATTTTAATAAAATAATTATAAAAAGAAAAACAAAAAAAAACACAAAGAAATAGACAATTGACTACAACACAAAATAACACACTTTTTGATTAAAACAAATAACGCAGACTGATTATTGTACTCTCGATCGTATTGTCTTATCGTTGCGACTTGATGTTGACTTGAGAATTTGATTTCAATTGAATTGAATTTGAGCAGCAGAAACAAAAGCAGCATATCAGCAATTGTGAATGTGAATGTAAAGAGTTGGTATAACTATGTATCGGTCGATTGTGTCTACTGCTCAGAGACTCGTTTTGGGATCCGTAATAAGAAAATATAAGTACATAAACAATAACAACAACAACAACACAAAAAGAGCAATCAGAGCTAATGATGGTGGTAATTTTGGTTGTTAAGTAACTCTCACTTGTGCATTGCATTGATATGCAAGTTAAAACACAGTAAATTTTTATTAAGATACCCTCTTGGAAATTATTTCGATACGCTTCATAAGCATGCGGGTCAATATGAAGGTCTTGCAGGCATGCAATAATTCAAATAGTGGAATAATTCAAAATTTATGATTAACAAAAATGCAATAAGGTTTATCTGAAAATTATTTAAAACTATGCAGTTATGATTTATAAGGAGAGGGTATTATTTTTGGGTTAATCAAGTATCTTATGATAAGACTAGGCAAGAAGACGGGCAAGAAGAATGTGAATTTACTCTAGTTCCCCATTTAAGTATAAGAAAAGGAATGATATTGATTGTATAGTTAATTACCAGGCCATTTTGTAAATCTTATGTTTGGTTAGAGGACGTGTACTTGTCAATTAAGACAAGTACAGTACCCGGAGGTCGAATTGACCCATTGTACAACGTCCCAGTTTCGCACACCACTTATGTTGTGGGTGTTAATTTTATACATGAGTGGTGGGACCTACAGTTTAAAGTCCACTCCGAACGACAGATTTATGAAAAACATTTTCATGGAAATTTTATTTACTCTCAGAGTTTTTGCCAGAAATCTGCTGAGAGGAAGTCGCCGAAGAAATACTTTTTGTATTTTGTCTTGATGTCTGGCCTGGGGCTCGAACCCTGGTTTTTAAGTCTAATAAGCCAACACCTCTACCTACTAGACTACGGCGACTTCAAATATAAATCTTACGAATTAATCAAATGGTCAGACGTTACACACATGTGTACATAATCGATCATTACGACCCTTGCGTCAGGGTTTCGCCCTAGCTTCTCACACCACTTATGTTGTGTGTGTTAATTTTATCATGAATGGCGAGAACTATAGTTTCAAGTTGACGCCGAACGACAGATTTTTAAGAAACTTTTAATGGCAATGCTAAGAGAAAGTCGCCGATGAAATATGTTTTCATATTTCGTTTTGTTAGAAATGTCTGACCTGGGTTTTGAACCGTGGCCTCACGTCTAATAAGCCAACATACTACCTACTATACTAACGCGATCGGTCAAAGGTTAATTTCTACTCCACTCTAACAAAATTGAAAGGCAATATATATCTTTCTATATCTTTATAAATTCTGAAAAAATATGTTTCAAACTTTCGAAATTTCCATCTTCCGTTGTAAGGAGTGACCAGCAATGAAAGACCATCCACATTGGATCTGTATTTGTATGGAGAACCGATTGTAAAAAGAATGAGGAAGAAGTCGTTCGTCTACATCTCTGTCTGCTGGTGCAGATATGTGACTATAAGAAATTAATTTAATGTGTATGGCTATAAATTTGAATTTGGAAGATTCGAACTAAGAGTGTAATAATGTGCAATATTGGCATTAGCAGAGCAAATATTGATGTAATAAAATCAATATTTTATAATAGTACAATCTTTTATATGTATGCAAGCAATCGGGTTTAAGAATATACATCGCGATACATAAAAATTGTACCTAAGAGTGCCTTCTAATGGTTAATGATTAATTTCTACTCTTTTCAAGCATTGA
The DNA here is from genome assembly GCA_936449025.2 of Sarcophaga subvicina. Classification (NCBI taxonomy): domain Eukaryota; kingdom Metazoa; phylum Arthropoda; class Insecta; order Diptera; family Sarcophagidae; genus Sarcophaga; species Sarcophaga subvicina. The sequence goes on from OW388084.2 coordinate 33,218,750, forward strand.
CCCACGTTGTTTATGCTATAATTTCTGGTGAAGATGGCAGGAGGAGCCCAACTAACAATATTTACACTCTCATTGGTATTTGAACATAGATTGGCAACAATACCACACCAAATAACAACATCTTATACGTACTTTAATAACTTGAAAATAACAATATTATTATTTAAAAATTACATATTTTGTAATAAATCAATTAATTAGACTTTCCAAAATTCTTATGTCATATTATCTTATTGTTAGGAATGTAGTTTCTTGTTCATATTGCTTCAAGGTCTTATTTGTTACAGCAAATCAATTAATATTACAGCGAATTAGATAAATAAGTAACTTAAATAGAAAATAATTAATTTTGATGTCATAAATTGAAAAAGAATGAAATATTGTAATAATGGTTTCAAGACAAATGTGAATAACATTCAGATCTATTAATAAATTTTATAAGAATTGTGAAATTAATAATTTTTTAAGGCCATTAATTTGTTTCAGATTTATTTTAAATTGAAATGATAGGCAATAATGAAGTTATTGAACTATGGCTTAATGGTATTTGTCGTTAGATATGCATGAGCATACAATAAATTGGTTTTACCATGAAATTATTGTAATAGAAAAAATTAAGTGAATGTCTGAATAAACATAACATAAGGGTTTACATATTTGTTAATAAATTAGACATGTAATTGTAATAATTGAAATCTCTTTGTTAGCCTATATATACAATAGTTGCAAGGGATTTAATAAATTCAAAACACGTTTTGGAATTTCTTCATAGTAATAAAAGATTTCTTTTTTAATAACAAACCAAAAACGGATTTTCTTTTAATAGGCAAGAGCAACTATTCTCCACTATTGACACACGTTTTATTATTTTCAATTTTATACCTCCAAAAATGTGTGTCTGACCTATAATTACTAAATTTTGTAATATTTTATAGTAAAATGAAATAAAGCTTACCATTTAACAGTAGCTGCGAATCCAGTTTATTTTGATCCTGATCTTCTTCAATACTAAATTGATTAGTGAGTGGTATTTTGTTGGATTGGCGATCTATACTGGATACCGAAAGATTGTGTATTTTATGGCGTGAGCTGCTGGCACTTTTCGATAATGGTGAGGCACCTGTTTCACTATGGCTTTTATCATGATAAGGCGAATGATGATGTTGATGGTGATGTTCATGTTGCTGAAGATGTTTTGCTAGATTTTTTCCGGACAATACATTTTCATTTTCTATTCCGCCTTCTATTTGTGTAGCAGAAACACCATTCATTGTTGTCCTCTCATTGGGATTTAAGATTGTAGAATTCATATCTAAGCTAATACGTGGTGTGGGTGCATGCCACCATTGTAGTTTAGCCATATTGGTTTTATTGTTATAATGTTTAGCTGAGGCATTATTATCTATGGTATCCATTGTTGTACTCAATGTGGAATCAATGGTATTAACCGCATTATAACCGTTGACTGTTGCTACCGCAACGGCGGTTCCTGATGGTTGATCTTTAAGTGGAGTATATTTTTGCATTTTGAATTTTAATTTCTTTTCGCGTATACTTCTTGTGCGTTAATCTCAAAAAAATTTAATGTTTTTTCTTTTTCTTTTACAATTTCTTTTTAATGTCTTAGTTTTGTTTATTTTCTAATTACAAAAGTTTTAATTTTTTTTTTCAATGTTTTTTTTTTAATAATTTTGTTTTTAGTTTTAACGATTATTATTTCTATAATTTAAAATGTCCTTCTTTAAATATTTTTGCGTTTTATTTTATTTGACCCTATATAATGGCATCATCTTCATCATATAATAGTAGATAATGTCAGCTTCGCAGTTTCTTGGCTCCTGTAGCAACCCGTACATGAGCAATGTGACAAACTTGGCTCATATTGTATTCACAACTGGTACTTTCGCTTGCTAAATGCTCAATAGAAATTAACAATTTTCTTGGTTGACTGATTTCCATTTTGAAAATAAAACAAAGATCTCAATAGTATTACAAACAATAAGTTTAAGTATCGATCTGATGATGAAAGCAACTACCAGTGATATAATTCATGCGAACATCTATCTATAGTTGTACTTGAGATTTAGTTTGTTATATGATATTTCTTCCGTCAAAAGTCCAGCTAGACTAATTTCTAATTAGATTTTATTTCCGTTATGGTGTTTTCTTTCTTTTGCACAATTGAAAATGATAGAGAAACACTCATTTAAGTTACATTAACGATTTTAACGATTGCGAGTACGAGTTTTTAAACGCCTTCTTTTAAATTGATGCTTGTAATGTTGCAGTTTTAATGGAGCACACTCTAATATCTTAACCTTCTCTGCTGCTGTTAGTGGAAGCCGTTGTGTAAACCTTCGATAAATGTGATTATAATTGACGACAACTGAAACTGATTGAAAAACACTCGAATAAATGAAACAATTGTAATAATATTCCTGTCATTTATTACATAGCCTGGTTGATATCAATCATCCAAAACGTAAACGCTGCAATTTCATAGAATATTTATTCAAATGCCGATAAAAATCGGCATATGCATGCTCATCAGGATCAGGTCCTCCTCCGCCACTGCGTTTTTCAAAGTAAAATTGTTCGATATATTCTTTTTGTAGTAATACCAGCGAAAGATTCGATACTATAATGCCGTGTACTATAGGAACTGTGTTTCTGCAGGATTTTGGAATTTTATATGCGCTGTCTCTAGCTGCTGTCGTCAAATCTGTTTCTGCTGCTGCTAGTTGAGAGCCTGTAGCTGCGAGTGCTGACACTGCTGCACTATTTCGGTGACGTATTCGTTGTCTTCTGCTTAGCTTTGTTTGTTTGGGAACACTTTGAACTGAATGCATTACGTTTAGAAACACGAACTTGTTAAATAAATTCAAAGGGCGTTTTTAATACCGCACTTTTTAGGAGAACACTTTAAATAAAAATTGTATACGTTTTGTTAATAGTTTTTTTTCTTTTCTTTGTGGATAATTTGATTGAATTTTTAAAATGTTTTCTTCTTAGGTTTTTCAATTATTGTAGTTTTATTTTATTCTTTTGAACTTCTCTTTATAAGTTATTGGTTTTCTTTCGCTTTTAATTGTTTTGTGGGAATTTTTTGCTTGTTTATAATACTTGTTGTAACTTACAATTGTATTAAATTTTTACAATTACTAAATGATAATTGTTCTATAATTTGTTGAATATAATAAATTTTCTTTGTTAAATTCATAAATAAATTATTATTAATTAATAAGAGCTTGTTAACTGTATTTAATATGATGGCTATAAGACTGATTTTAGTACAATTATGCATTAATATAAAATTAATTAATTTAATTTTTTGTTTCCCATGCACACTCTGAAATAACTTCATATTCATTTCGCACAATTTTCTTTACACATTTAAAATTCACTTCATTTGTCTTGTTGGTTATGTTGATGATTTCTCGAAATTGCGTTTTAAGGCCGTTTAAATTTTTCTATATCTGACTTTCGTTACGAATACGTTTTAAATGATTTTCGCACAAACTATTTTATGGCATAATATACACAAAAAGAAAATCCCATAAATTTATTATTATTTATAAGAAAAATATAATTTTTCTCAATTTTCAATGATGCCGAGCCACTGAGAAGAGAAGTAGTATTGGTAGTAGTACGTAAACGACGACGAGCTCTTTATTGTAGAATGGTTGCAAGAAATCTGTAATAAAAATATAATAAGAACAAGCATTAGACATTTAGACCAGAAAAAAAAAAACAATGTGGTTGAGTTGGATAGGAACTAAAAAAAAATCAATAAGAAACTATTTAATCAACAACGTCTGTGATGATATATTGGTGACGACGAACATTTTTTTTGCGGCTGATGATGACGATAATGGTGTACGCATTTTAAAATATATTCGAGGAGAGTATGCGCACTACATCCATCACATGATGCGTAAATTGACATTTAAACAGGGTGTAACACAATTGAAAATATGTTGTAGCTCTCTTCAAAACAAATTAAAATTTAAAAGCTATTTTTCGTTTTACGCAAATAAATAAATAGGCAACAAACGCATGCTATCACTTAATTAAACAATTACAAAAGATACATTTTAGTTTTCTGATCGTTTAAATTGAATATTTTCATTAAGGCAATTAAATTTATAAAACAATGTTGGTTGTCGATAAAAATATTCTTGGTTTATAAAAATTGTAGATTTTCAAAACAAGTCTAATACGATAACTGCCAAAAAAAAAAAAAAAGAAATCGTAACATAAAGGACATTTTATTCAAGAAGACCATAATAGCCTTTGTGTTATTTGCTTATTTGCCAGCTTTACTTTGCCTAAAAATAAAATATGTTTTGATGCTTAATACCCAACATACACTTAATAAAAGGAACACTATATCCACCTCCATTTTGAAGAACAAAAAAATATTGGAATGAAACCACAAAATTTTGTTAGAAATGTTTTTAAGCGGCACCTTAGGTAAATTGACACATTTTCTTATTGAGGTTATAAACTAGAACTAAAATTACAAATCAAATCTAAAGGAAAACAAATAGATTAATTTTGTAATTTGAGTATGCACATATGTATGTCTGTAAGTATATTGTATTCATTATTTGCTGATAACAAATAATTGTGTAGAATATTCCTTAAAAAGAAAAATAATCTTTTCACATTTCTACATAGAAGGTGTAGTAAAAAAATGATTTCTTTCCAATATATGGCTCACGATAGATGGCTTTGGAAAGATTTAATTCTACGACAGCTTGACTTAGAATATATATTGAGTCTTCAAACGTGGGCTTCTGAAATTTAGCATTTGATCCATCTTGTTGAAGCTGCATACATACATAATTGGCCATTACAACCCTTCAGTCAGGATTAAGGCCTAGCTTCTCACACCACTCATGTTGTGTGTGTTAATTTTATACATGAGCGGCGGGACCTACAGTTTAAAGTCGACTCCGAACGACAGATTTTTGAGAAACTTTTCATGGCAATTTTGTTTACTCTCAGAGTTTTTGCCAGAAATCTGCTGAGAGGAAGTTGCCGAAGAAATATTTTTTCATGTTTCGACACCACACACTATCCACTACCACTAGACTACGGCGATTTAAGCTTGAAGTCTCTGAAGCTGCATACATCTGTTAAATTAGTTGTCATTTATTCAGTATGTTTTGCCAAATCACCATGAACGGATATGGCAATGAACAACATTTGTATATAATAAAATTGTTGTAGCAGAGTGGGTGTTTTATTCGGGCCTAATTTTCATCGAAAATCATCTTCAGCAATAACACCCATTTCTGGATAATTGTGGTTTCACGTTGAGCTGATGTGATCTGGCCACAGATATTGTGCGAATTAACCCCGATCGACTTTTTCCAATGGAGTTTTCTTAAGTCGCATGTGTATGCGAATAAACCACAAAGGTCCTCAAATCCAACATAACATACGCCATCGGTCAAATTCAGCTTGATTATGCTAGAGTTGTGGATAATTGAACATTTCGGGTGCGCTCCACCCAGAGAAGCAGTAGCCGACATTTGAACGATATTATATTCCACAGACACTTTGTTTTATTTAAGTTTAAATATAGGAAGAGTTTAATGAAAGATCCTTTATTTATAGTGAATACTCCTTAAGTTCCAGACATTTGGTTGGAAAGATCGTATAGATTTATTATATATTCTCATGCTCTATAAGTATATGCTCATGTCTTTGGCAAACAATGTTTAGTTGTGAGGATTTCTAAAAGGATTAACTTCCGCGAATGGAATGAGTTCCTTTTTACTACACCTTAAATTTAAAAGAAAAAAGAAATTAATTGTACACATTATTGATTACAATAATGACATTGAATTACAAATAGCCATGAAAATATGAATACAATGAAAACCATAACAATGTTTACAAATAATGTTAATCGCATGGATTTTATTTGTTGTTTTAATTTGAAAGTTCGAATTTTTTATATATTTAAGAAACAACGTTTTTATTGTGAGCTGTTAGCAGACATATACATGTGTATATTTCGCATTCGAACCAAAAATTGTGCAAAATTGTCTAATCAATTAAAAGCTGAAAATATTCAAAATTTGTTTTAATTTTCAAGCATATTCATAACCTAAACTAATCCTAATTTATTCTAATATCTGCATAGAGTTTTATTTTCAACTATTTTAGTAACACAAAGCATATATGCCTTTGCAAAGCACTCAATACACAGCATAGAACAAAACTCATTGAAAATCTGCCTAGAACAAGACTAAAATTATTTCAATAACATACTGAAAAAACGAAATCTTTAAAACATTTAATTTGTATGTGAAATATTTGATAAAAATATGTTGCGAGAGTGTTAAACAATATCCAGCAACTTTTGTATACATACATACATATGTATATGAATAAAACATTCTTTTTTTTGCATTTCCAAATTTAAAATTCAGTTAAGAACAAAGATGCAATGCAAGATTATTTATCAATTTAATATTCATCAATTAAAGCATGTACATATTAAAGTAAAGAGAAGGAATAGAAAAATAAATTAAAATCTAGAAGCCTTTTTCCGAAAAGAAAAAAAATAAAATCAAATCTCTTGTAACCTCCAACGTTCTTTTTTTGTATAAAAACCATGTAACAGAGAAAGGGTTTCGTGTTCTTTTGAGTACAGTATAATCGTGCCCTAATTAAGTGCAAAAATGTTGCACTTTTTTCCTCAAAAGATCAAAGCTTCATTTACATTATGATTTTTTGCTTTTACTCTGTGTATAGGTTTATTTTAGGCATAATCTCTTTAAATTTGTTATTTTTCTTGTGGTAATAATATAGTAAATAATTTTTTAAGATACCACAGTCACACTTTTATGTGTAACAAATATTGTTGACGAATGAATCAATCAACTGCACGTATAAATAAAAATATAAAATAATAATTCCAATTGTAAACGAATTTTAAATTGTTGTGTCCCTCTGTGCAATACACAAAAGCTAGACTATGGTTTTATCTTTAGACGCATAAGTAGTTGTACTTATAGATATATAGAACTATATCTTATATACTTGTTGTAGTATTATTTTACGTTTTCATGGCTAAAATAAACAGGGCAAGACTCAAATTTCAAATGAAAAATTCTAATATTTGAATATACCTACATAATACATACATACATACATACATATACATATATTATGTATGTACATTGTACATAAACACCTTCAACGTTCTTATTTTCTCATTAATTTCATTTTTTTTTTTTTTTTTTAGACGCCTAGCTACACAACAAAGAAAACTAATGACGTTAGAACCAAGATTTCAGGTATACTCATAGTATTTATGTACGGCATTGTTATCAGTGACAATGAAAGTATCTCTGTAGAAATGTTTTAGAAACATGTGTATTGACATGCATGTATGTATGTATATGAAATCAAAGTCGTTTGTTATATACAAGAATGACATTCAAAATATCTATGACAATTTAAATAAAATCAAACATTTTAACACATTTTTAGCAAAACATTAAATATGTTTCCTGTTATTTTGCGTGGGTGCTCTCAAATACATACTTATATGTATATATTTTGTTTGAGCCAAACATTAAAAATATACTCTTCTTGTACATATATATTATATTTATAAAATCAAAATTATTATGCAACTGCAATCAATCATTTGTACTTCTTTCAAAAAAAAAACGAAAAAACATGTGATGGGCAACAAGCATTAAAAGATTCACAAAATTATAATTCAAAAAAAATTTCAATTGTTTTCAAAAATCTACTTGTTTTTAATTTAATATGTAAAGTTATGCAGTGTGAATTGAAGATGGAAATTTTTAGAGAAAGGTTGATAATTAATAGTTAAATAGTTTTCATTTAGTAAAAATTATCTCAGCTTATGATAAAATTCTTAGAATTCTCGTTAATTTTTTTCGTTAATGTTATTTTTTTTATTATATACAAGCCCTTAAAGCTTTAATGTATTTTTTCATGTGAAATATTATTTTAATAACATTAATAAATTATTCGCAATAGAGAGAATAGTGTCATAAAGTCAATAAAAGCATATTTTTGAATGCCAATAATTAGAAACATTTTTTATATACAATTTTCATAATTATTGTAGAAATATTATAATAACAATAGCCACTTAAAAGCCAAATTTATATTTAATTACAAAAACAAAACTATTCAATTTATAAAATTTTATATCTATTTAAATCAAGATTTTAAAATTATAATCCTTTATCAAAGTTTTCTTATTAATTTTTATTTTCCTAGCGATGCTACCCAAATTACATGTGAAAATGGAAAGTGTTTTCTTTATCTTTATCAGTACATTTTAAGGATTTTTTCTTTCACTAATAACAAATAAAAAGTTCAAGTATTAAACTTAATGTTTTTATTAAAAAGTTTAAACTTTAATTGCTTTTTAAGTTCAATTGTCAACCAATTTCATCAAATTCTGATACGAGTAACAAACCTGCGCTATCGGTTTGCATCCATCTGGTATACCAACTCACAAATTGATTTCGAAGATTAATGTAATTATAGTATGAATAAAACTAAACAGGAATTAATAAATGGTACAACGATAATCGTAACACACTTGAGTAATGTACAACGTGTTCATACCCCAAACTAACCTTATACCTTCTGATTCTATTGTGTCTTTCCGGTTGATAAAAGAACAGCTGAATATTTACTATAGCACAAAGTCTGAGGTCAAAAAGCAGGATAAATTTATCAGAACCTATGTTTTCCGGGACAATTATATGCTGCTTTTTCACGAGAACGTGTGTTCAAAGATACTTTTGTTTGTGTTAAAGATTCTTACTGTATACATTTTAAAGAAGTATTTTCAATATACTTAGTGATGGAAAATTAATATAATTTACAAAGTATCACTCACTTTATTATGTTACAAAAATGACAGCTAGCGATGTGAAATATTTACACAGGTTATTTAAAAGTAAATACATTATTTATTATACAGTTTGAATTCCTATTAAATATTATTTCCAATATTTGCAATAAGTATTACAATAAAAATTAAATAGAAGCAATTGAAATAAAATATCTTTAACGCAAAATATTTTCACTAATTTGATTTATTAAATTTTGCTATACATTTCTAATTGATAATGCATATTTTAAAGAAAAAAAATCAAATTTAATAAGACCTGATTAGTAATAGAAAACAGGAAATCATAAACTGATTAAAAATATGTATATAAATAAAAACAAAAATCATAATTTTAAGCACTTTTCAAAATTCAAAATTTTTATACAAATTTAATAGAAAATTTGTTAACACAATTCAATTTAACTCAAACTCGTATAAGACAATATAATCAACTAAGTTAAATTAAATTACTGCAATAGATTTATATTCTATCAAATTACTTTTAGACTACACGTATTTTCCATAAAAAAAGAAAACTATTAAGTGATAGTATGTAAAAATAGATTAAATGTAAAGATTAAAAGGCAAAAATCCCCCAATTTCTTATATTTAATTAATGGAATCACTTTTAAGCCTAAACAATGATGAGAAAAGTGGTCCTTTGATGAAATTCAATGAACATAGAGCTATGTATGTGATGTTATAACTTGTTCTTTAAGTTGGGTATTCGCAGAAGACTAAATTAACAGGAATTGAAGCTACTCAATTGCCAAAAATAAAATTCTACCACTAAGTCTAGTAACTAAGTTTAATAGCGATCAAACCAAATAAAAGTTCTAACGAACTCTAGAAATTTTTCTAACATTTACCTCGCTCAACATGCATACATATAAGTCTCAACTGGATACAAAACTCTGTGCAAAAGATCTTTCACGATTCCAAAGAAATGAAATCTGTCCTGTTACCCAACAGGACAATTATGTGTTAAAGTTTACCACCTTTAATTAAAAATAAGGAAAATTAAGTAGTCGCCGTGTGTAGTAGGTAGTGTGTCGGCTTATTAGACGTGAGGCCACGATACAAACCCCAGATCAGATATCTCATACTAAACAAAATTTGAAAAAATATTTCTTCGGCAACTGCCTCCCAGAAGATTTCTGGCAAAAACTCTTAGGGTAATCTAAATTGCCATGAAAAAGTTTCTCAAGAATCTGTCGTTCGGAGTCCCGCCACACATGTAAGAAATTAACATAAGTTGTGTGAGAAGCTAGGTCGTAAGCCTGACTGAAGGGTTGTAATGACCAATTATGTACATATGTATGTAACTTAAATTATTGTTACGTTTCTATTATTTTTCTTAAATTGTAATGTGCTTTTAAATAGTTATGCAGACAATGACTTTGCAACTAGCAATTCCTAACTCAAAATTCGTTTTTGTAATTTTAGATTTATGGCAATACTGATTTATGTACATTTTCCAAACCCTGGTTTCTAATAAAAATAACCGGAAAAAACTTGCATAATAGAATGGCGCAAAAATTGTCGCTTTTTCATGGTCAGACATTGTTTAGTTATTAAATATAACAATTAAGTATGTTCAATGAAAGCCACAAAAGTATTAAAAATGTTCTTGATAATAATGAAATCAGTGAAAAATATTAAAGGTTACCCTCTCTCTCTATTACTCTTCTGTCATTCTCTTTGTTTGTAATGCAACAAGCAAAATTAAGTAAAAAGATATTGATAGCAACAATAAATGTGTGTAAATAAAAAACAAAGCAAGCAACATCAATATCTTTAACTATTCATGAATAATATTCAGAATATTACTGAGAACTTGAGGAGAACGTAGGACTTTAATGCATTAACGTCTGGGGCACCGATTGTAATTTTTTATACTATAAATACATATAAATTTTGTCATCAACAAATTACACCATCGTTTGCAATAAATAAAATATAATTGCAGACAGTAGCAATGTGCCAAGAAAACTGGAAAGCACAGACGACGTATGTTATGAGTGAATCATTTTGGCTAATATTAACAAAGTGGAGCAATGTGCATGGCATGCATATAGATATATACTTTTTATATACACATACAGTGTATCCATGCGGATGGTTTAATCGAATTTCTCTTAAATTGTCGTCATATCTTTATATCAAATTAATTAAAAAACTTCTCTCCCTCTCTCTCTCTTTCCCTCTTAAAACTAATATTCACAAAATACAAATACACCTTTATTTACCTTAATTTACAAGATTTGCACTATTAAGTTACCTCTTGTTTCCGAAATTTTTGCAAAATCAGCAATTTTTATGAAAATATGTTAAACAATTTCCGTCAGATATTTAAAAACGTATGGTTGATTACGTATTTTTATCATTAACACTTTTTTTCTTCGAATAACTTAATAAATGTGAGCACATGAATGAAGAATGCCAAAGAAAGTACAATTCAGTTTTTCTTGCGTTGCTCTTTCTGTTTAAGATTTATTTTTACTTAATTTTTGTTCAGACTTTAATCACTTCTATGTGCACTTTATTTTTTAATTCATTAAAGAATATGTTTCAGCTTTTCTTAGATAGATAATTCTTAACCTTAGCGACAAACTTTTAGAAATAAGTTTGTCTAAATAATCCTCTTTTTGAAATGTGAGTGTGCAAAATGTACACACACACATATATGAGTACAAGCCTAGATGTCATGTGAAATGTCACGAAAAATGAGAAAATAAATTATACTCAAAAAAACAGAGTTGTTATGAAAGTAAATTGAGTGTGGCCATATTTTAGGAGAAAACCTATGATTTTAATTTTCGTAAACAATTGTTTAAAATTTAAATATTTTATAACAGTAGTGTAATCTCATTTGAAAAAATATATAAAAATATTCGAGTAAATTCTCATCATTTTTTGGTTGTAAAAAATCAAATAGGTATTCATATGTGGAAATTTCTACCTTTACTTCTCCTTTTTAATACCCAAACTTTCTGTCCAGATCCATTAACATCACTTCAACTGAAAAGTTCAGATGCTAAATATCAAAGTATTTGTTACTTATGGAGTATACGGTAAGAAATGATCGGATAGCATGAAAGGCATAAATGAGATGGCCAGACGTTACATATTGACCTCCGCGTTGGAACGTGAAAATGCACGCATTAGAGCAATACCATCGCTAATTAACTAACTACACAAAATTTTTGTGATCTAAGCATTGACCAAACTTGTCTCAATTGCAATTAAGGTGGAATACGCGCTTTAAATGGCAGTGTAGACCAATCGGTCTGTATACGACTGGTTATAGGGGTAGGCTTCACAAAAGTTGGAATGGATTAGAAGAGGATGAGACTATATACATATATGTAATCAAACTACATTGTCCAGTAGTAGGTCGTATTACCTTGATGGAACCGAATTAACGTCTATTAATGTTAGTAGGTTTTCTGTGCTTGCTAGAAGTTCTACACGACTCCGTTTTGCTGCTGAATCAGCTTAGTAATTTGCAGAGATTATCTACCCCAGGCTGCCTCTATGGTGTCTCAAATTTTGAGCTTGATTCAGATGTGACTGAAATTTTCTGTCCAGCATAATAACTACCAAACAGGGCTCTAAATTTACGAAAAAAAAGTTGACTGTGAAGTAGTAGGAAATATCTAACTTCCCTCCATAATATTAGCATTGAGATATCACATCTGGTAAAGTTTTTAACTACATTTAATATTATACATATTTAATAAACAATTATAATAAATATGTTTACAGAAAGTAAGAAAATATAAATAAATTATAACAAACATTTTCTAAGAATAAAAAAAACTATGAGAAGAAAACAACACATTATAGTATGTTCTTCTGACGTTTTCTACTCGATGTGGTGCTCGAAACTGGTGTTGCCGTAGTAAAACATTGTTTTTCTTCAGTGTTTGAATCTGTATTTAGTTTTCGCTGTCTACGAGTGCGTGTACTAGATGGTAATAGTAAAAGATTTGGATCAGTGGGTCCATCAATTGGAGATTTATCTCTGCCTCTGAGGGTTCTAGGTGTTGGGGTTTCCAAAGGTGAATCCTGCAAAACAATGACAGGAGCACTTAGTTTTTTCATTAGCGGTGTTTTAGGTGCACGCACACTTCTAGTTTTTGTTTCTGTGGTAGTTTTGGTTGACTTTTTCTGTGATTTGATCTCTAAATTCTGCATTTGTGCTATCAGTTCATTTGTATTCAGATTTTCTTTTGTTTCTAAATTTTCTGCAGATGATGACAGTGGCGGTGTAGTTGTAGGCGAAGATTCGGAACTATCAGTTAAATCTATGTTAATAAATTGTAGTTTCTTCATCCTGCTTGTTGTTTTTGTTATGGTTGTCTTTACAGATCTAGTAGTTGTTCGAGCAACCTTTGGTGTTTTATACGATTCACTGTACTCTATAGCATTTAGGCCTTCTATCTCTGTATTAACAACAGTTTTTGTTTCATATTCTGTAAGATCAATGCGTTGTTTGGAGTCTTTGCATATTTCAAACTTTGGTTTCCGTTTGATTTTATCCAATTGAATGTTTGGTTTCCTTTCAGAAGCACACCTTCTGGATGACACAATTTGTAAAGATGATTTGACAATTGGCGTTTTGCTAGAAGAAGGCAATACTTTACGTTCAGGCGATATATTAAACTGTAATTGCTTCCGTATTTTATTATGCACAGGACGTTGGCATATCATGTTTTGCATGTTGTCCAGTTCTTTTCGCGTGTTTAACAGTTGCAATTGAAAATTAATATGATAGAGTCCATCAACATTGTATTTCATATTTTCACACAAATTAATGGCGGTAAGCAAATATTGTTGAGCTTTATCGTACTTTCTTCGGGCTCTAAGAAAATTAACATAGTGTTGCAAAGCCATCAACTGAACATTTCTATAGAATTTTTTATTGAACCCATTTTGGCGCATTTCAAGCCATTTATTACCATTTTCGTAGAATGCTTCCAATTGATCATAATCTTCTACTAGGAAATAAAGGCGGGCATTTAAACAGCCAACCATGAAAAATATCCAATCCAGCTGTTCAATTTGTTTGTTATCAGTGACACATTTCAGATAATTATTAAGATTGTAGTTTTTACGCGAAGGACTCAATTGTAGTTTTTCCTACATTTTAAATCAATAAATACGTTATTTATATTGTTATGAGTAAATGTTTCATAAAAGGTTTTATTAACTTACCGTCTTAATGGGCGATAATTGAACTTGGGCTAGTTTGCGTATTGCTTCCACGCCAGGATTTAAATTCGCTGATGCTAAATCTACACAGGCTGTCGGCAATAAAGTGCTGGATTGAATATGCATCATGTTTTTCGCTTTTTCTCTCAACTCTTCAAGACTTTTAACACCCAAAACATATTCGATAATTTTTAATTTGGTCTGAAGAAAATTTGTTTTTATTATTTCAATATTAGAATAGAATTCGTTACACCTCACCTGAGCTTTATCAACGTATTCCATTTGTAAATTTAATCTCATCCACATGCTCAATATCTCTACTAAACGGAAGGGAAGTCCAAATAACAAGGAACTTTTGCATGTGGCAATAAAAAGTGAACTAATAAAATTATCGCATAAACGATTTGCTGTACATTCGGCTAACTCTTGTACTAATCCTAAAATTAGTATCGAGAATAAAACACCATCATTGGAACTAATGTAGGAAAAGTCATGCAAACGGTCCAATGTCTCTTCAATATCACGTAATAAACATCGATTTAACAACGCATTTTTGGCCGAAGTGCGTACCGCTTTTTGTTCACTAGCATTGAAATTTTTCCACAACAGACGAAACTTTACTGCATCCACCGTGGCCATAATAATATCGTAACGTCCCTGTCGTTCTGGAAGCTCTGCATGTTTTAAACTCACATATTGTAATAGCATTTGTGCAAATGAATAACGCAATGAACGGCTATAATAGTAGGCTATTTGAACTAAGACTAATAAAACATGATTCTGATATGTTTGCCTTGGAAGATTCGGCAATTTTTCCAAGCATTGTATGATAAACGGAAAATGATTATTAATTTCTTCGTCCAATTTAAACGAGTTATTATAGTCCGCGCAGTGCTCCGAGTATTCACAGAAGAATGCTAAACCTCTTAGGGATGAATAACTATCTTGCAGCAGGCATGAACATTTATAATGAAACAACCATATCTGTGAGCATTTTTCCATAAAACCAGATAATTGTAAAAACAGAGCTAAACTAGCTACGTCATCCATAAAAGATTCCCAATCGATTAAAGCTTCATTCATAGATATTATTTCAGAATCGAACTGTAAAACAAGAAGAAAGAATTTAAAATGTATGACATTAAACACAGGTTTTTTGTTTTACCTTCTCATAAAATCCTTTAAAAGCATCAAATGCTTCCCAAACTAGATTTAGACGTTTCATATCACTTTCCATGGTAAATGTTTCCATTTCTTCACGTTCTAATAGCTGTTCCAATTGTTCTTCGCTAAGATCTTTAGACTCAATTTGAAATTTTCGATTCGAATTTGTTTCATTCAATAGCATTACGCAAACATGACCAAAAGTCAACAGGTCTAAGCGATTTAAACTGCCCTGTTCATTGGCTTTTGCTTTAAAGGATTTATATAAGGATGAAATTTTTGCCATAGCATACGTTTGCAATTTGCCTAACTTTGTTACAATCACAAAATCATAATAGGATTGAGATGATTCTAGAAGAGAATGCAAAAGTGTTGTATTCGCTTTTAGATATTTTAAAATATGCTGACTTTCCAGCCAATGTAACAGCTTTTTACGTGTTGGCTTTAAGTGGGGTTTAAACAAACTTTTCGTTGTTTTGTGGTTTTGAAGTAAACACATTTCATGCGGCAATTGCACTGACTGATCATTCGTTTCCACACTCGAATTATAAAATAGACTTATTTGAGCACGTATTTGGCCAATATCAACATCAGTTATAGATTCATGTAACATTGATGTTATATAGCACATGTGTATATCTCGCTGCTCTCTGAGTGACTGATTTACTGTTTTACAAAGACGTCTCAAAAGTAAAGGCCATTCATTGGCGGGTATTTTTGTTTTAATGTTTAAAAATTTTTCTAATATTGTTCTACAGGTACCAGCTTGTCTACTAGTTTTACAATTTGATGCAGCCTGTTTGAAACGCATCAACATAATTTCTATTTCTTGTGAATTACTTGTAATACAATCCATTTTATCAATAATTTTGAAAGCATGATTTACTATCCCTACAAGATTAGTTTGTATCGTTTCTTTGTAGTAATTTGCTAACTAAGAATAAAAAGAAAATTGAATTCACTTTTAGGGCAAAAAATTTAAAAAGGTTTATTACTTACGTTACCATCTTGATTTGAAAATTCTTCTTCGTCTGCTACACTTACATTCTGACAATATAACACAAAGCCGGTTAGTGCAACTTGAGCAAATGATAGCATTACATGCTTTCGCGGACTTGTACAGCACCTGGGAGTATACAGCTTTGTATCAGCTGGTATGCATGGAGCTAATATCATTAATTCCTTGAATAATTGAAACATGGATTTATAACATTCTGGTTTACACATTTCTCTCCAAAAGCAACTAAATATTAAATTATTTTGCAATTGTGAGTGTATATAAAACAGTAGGACCAATAGATTACCAAACCATGATTGATTTGTTACTACTTTTGGATATTTATTAAAGAGTTCCGAAAATCGTTCACAATACATGCAGTATAGTTTTTGAAAATCCAATATTGAATTTTGCGCGCACATTAGCTTTACATAATCATGCAATACATGCAATAGTTCGGCTATTGGTCTAACAGCTTGTAGTCGACTTTCTGTGCGACAATAAGATAAAAGCATAACGCCTAATTGTAATTTCATTTTATCCAACATATCGATCTGTAGAAATGTATACGCTGCTTCTATTACAATTAGTGCTTGCTCCTGACTTTCAGAATTATATTCTATTTTTTGTTTTCCATATAAAGTGAATAAGGATTCAAACATTTGTTTTACTTTATCCGTAGGCAACATTTTTAAAAGATGATAAACCGCGCCAATGTTATTTTTTGGAAATAGCCAATGTATAGTCTTATTTAAAATGTCAGGATATTCAAAATTCTTTTCTTCATTTGTTTTCAGCATTTCTTTAAATATCTGTGTTAAATTTTCCAATACTTCGCAAGAATTCTTTTTGGCCAATTGTAGGTCAATTGATTTCAAAAAATTCTGTAGAAATAGATGATAGCAGCAAATGTTGATATAAGTTAAGCCATTTTCGGCGGTTTGCAATTTATTATCATATGATGAAATATGTTTGTAAACTAAGGCAGCCTTTTCGTAGTCTTTCTATGAGAAAAATGTAATTGAAAAGCAATTAGCATACAGAAGTTTTACAATAAAGCTTTATTTTTTATATTATAGGTGCTATGCAAAAGAAATTAAATTTATTAAATTAATTAATAGGGGACATCGTTGTTGTTTTAGCACTGCAACGCGTTCAGCTGTTGCTGTATTGTGTTAGACAATTTTTGGGCGATGATATCCTAATGAACACGGGGTGTTTCGGTTCGTAGAACTAATTGTAGAGACGATATACTTGAGTTATGCACTACCTGAAACGATTGTTCGTATACCAGGCTATCTAAGATTATATTCATAATATTCCAATATATTGAATAAAGCATGGTGAAGATAATATTGTTGTTTGAAGGTAATTTTCATATTATTTTATTAGAGCACTATATCGTTTACAAAGTATTTAGGAAGTAATGGATTATATTGTAATACTTCAACACTTTATGCTACATTATGTTGAATAAAAATATGCAACTTCTATGCATATTTCAGGAGGATAATTACGTTGAATATACTGTAAAGCGCGCTAAGAAATTGTCCAAATATAACAATATCAATATATTATACTGACCAATACTATCTTCAGATCAAAATTCGATCGAGAACTTGTGGAATATATTAAAAACAATAATCAGGGAACAGTGTCCCACAAATTGTTATAAGCTTTGGAAATCAATTCAAGCTGCGTACCATGATATACCATAGTATGATAAGTAATACCGGAGTTGCTATATAATATTAACCACTCTAGAGCAACGCTAGAACTTAAATTAGTGCAAAAGAATTTGTCTAGTTTATTGCTTCATTAGACCTGAGGCCACGGATCAAGCCCCAGGTCAGACATCTCCAACGAAACGAAGTAGGTAGGTAGGTAGTAGTAATGAAAAAGTTTCTCAAAAATCAGTCGTTCGGAGTGAGCTTTAAACTGTAGTTCCCGCCACTGATTAATTATTAAGCAAAATTGATCATATTCTCCCTTCCAGAGCAAGTTCAATTGTACAAAATGGAAGAAAATAAAGCACATGTATGGATAAGGGTATGTGTTGATTGATTATATAGGATATTTTTCAAAAATTATAAGAAATTAAATTAGAAATTTCTCCTTCCTATTATCCCCTGTTCACTTTACAAAATATAATTTCATGCCGAATATTAAATTAGATGTCCACCATACGATTTTTCTTTTTCTTATATTTATTTACACTACATAAAATCTTACCTTTTCCACAAGTAAAAAATGTAAATATCGTATATAATTGGCATAAAGTGTCCAATATTTGACACTGGCTTCTGACTGTAAATGATGCCAAAAAACTTCCGTTACAATTTCACAATAAATATTAATATGATCCTTGCTGCATTTCTGTATTGAACTCAATATTTTACTCGCAAGCATTAATTGAATTTTTTTTGCATCCTGACGATTAGAATTCTCACAGTCTCTAAAATATTTAGCGATTTGTTGTTTGGCGGCATTGGCTTCTGTTGCAGACCCTCCTAAAATTGATGCAAAATCTATACTCATCCATTTGTTTGGATCCATTGTATTTAATGTGATATTTTTATAGAATTATGTTATAATTGAAATAAAAAACTAAAACGTTGTAAACAAAAATTATCAAAACACTTTTTATAAAAAAGCGCGCTTAATTAAATAATATTGCTTCGAAAATAATTTTAAAAAGACACTTTGACAGACGAACAAATGACAAATTGAAACAGAATGAGAAAACTTACACAACAGGCTGTTTCATAAAAATAATTATTACTTTTAAAGGGCTACGGCAATAAAACGCTCATAATTTTAACAAAACAAAACACAATTTTACATGGACACCTTTTTCGGAGTACCTTTTTGTATCAAATGGTAGTTTTATAAAAATATATTTATTTATACTTACGCGCGGAATGAATAGAAAAACTAACATGTTTCTCACATACAAAACAAAAACAGTTGATTCGAAACGTAAGGTTTAGTCAAAAATGTCGACGCAATGGTTCATTCAGCATTCTCATTGGTTTTCGTAATCTAAAAGCGAACATACATACGTTAGTTAGTACCTGGCTAGCATATCGGTGAATGTCTCCACTAACAGGTGTGAAAATTACTTATTCTAGACATGAACCGTCCAAAGCACGATGTACAGTACACGCATTTATGGTAATATAGTAGTACCCATTCCGAATAACGGCACTTAGGTGAATTTCGTTTTTATTCACCACACCGGATATACACCGCGTTTTGTAAAAACTCACCACAACTACAAATTTCACCACACTTAAAAAAAACAATTAAAAAAAATTTTATGTATTTTCTTTCCAACCAGCAGCGAGCAAACAAACACCAACAACAACAACAGTCCACACAGCCAACATCTTCATGTTTTTGTTTTCGTTTTGTCTGCGAGCGAACTAAAACGAATTTGATGAAAAAAGTACTGCAAAACTCTGGCAATATTGTCTAGAACAGTCACACTTTTTTGTTAGGGTGGCATCTCTACATTTTGTAGATAATTTTCTCTCTGCCTTCCAGTAACAACAACTGAACGAAACCAATAATTTCGCTTCGAATTTTCTGATAAATTCGATGATTATTGAGTGAAAATTTGTCAGTTTCCTAGTGAGCATTGAAGCAATCAGATATTTTGAGAAAAAAGACTCTTATATTTACACGCCAGTAAAGTGTTAAAAAAGAAAAATCTCATATAAAATCCTACATAAACGAAAAGAAACAGTTACAAGCGTTTTTTCAGTTAAACTTTTTCGTTATTACTAATATTTTGTGTTTTAAATTGCAACCATTAAGTATAAAAATGCCATCAAGTATGAATAATAAACTGTAAGTAAATTCCAAGTGCATTAAATTTAGAAAAAAAATATAGTGAAAAATCGATTTTGCAGTGATGTTAATAGAAAAAGAAGAAGATATATAAAAACGGGAAATAAAAAACCCGTTTTTGATGGCAAATTTTTTTTATTTGCAATGGTTGATTAAAATGTAAAAATGGTTTGTAAATAAATGGTGGTTAAAGAAATAAAAAACAAAAAGGAAAATTAAAATAATTATGTGTACTGGTGGTGGTGATGTATTATAGATAGCTGGTATGATTATGTGTTTTCTTGTTTGTAACTTATTTTCAATAAAAGAAAAACTTCATGAACGAAACCATAATTGAGTAAAACGAACGAACGCACTGATATAAATTTATATTTTTAACCTTGTTCGTTCGTGCCACACTATTAATACGTGGTGCATACATTTGGATTTCTTCTTGAACTACATTAGAGGTTATTTGTTCATTAAAAGCACAAACACAAAAGCGAACAAACGAACATTGTGTACCCCATACCGTCTATCGGTTTCGGGTGCTCAAAGATCGTAAGTAAAAAATTAAATTCCAAAAAAAAAAAATTACATACTATATTAATATATTTAACTGAACAAAGGAAAAAAGAAACATTTTTAATTTACTGTGTATATTTTTTTTTTGAAATTTAATTTTTTTATGACTATTTTTTTTACCTTTTTTCAGCCATTTTGGTGCTTTACTAATTGTTGTTTTTATTTATTCGTCATACACGAATGTTTCGTTAAGTTGGAAAGCTATTCTCTATTTTTGTGCTCTCTCGCTTTTGTTTTTCTTTCTTATCAGTGTTTGCTGTTTCAAATTTTTTACATTTTTTATTCAGCTTTCCTTTATTTATATTTATTTTATATGTTTATCCCTGCTTTTTCTTGAGTCTACTTTTGGACAAGAAAATTTTCTTTGAAAAGTCTCGAATTTACAGGGAATGAGTTTGAGCCCAGGCATTCTTGTGCTCACAAACCTTGTTTTACTATTCGATCGAAGTTGGCAACAAAATTCTTTTGTTGTATAAACAGTGAACAACGTTTTAGAAGATATCAATTTGTTTTTATACAAATAAACCTTTTATCTGAAACGCATATCTTTTTATCACTTGTCTATAAATTTTTGCATTTGAGTTGCTAATTGGTATTTATGTTTCATACAGATTTAGCAATTTTAGTTTTTATGCCTGCCATGTTTATTAATTCAACTATGATAATCCAATTTTGCAGTTCTAATAGGAATTTCTATTTTATACAATGTTTAATTATTTATTTCATGGTAAACAAATAAAATAAACATTGGTGTTGAAATTTATTAAAAGTCTATGAGATAGATACAAAGTCTCAATTTACAATAATACTTTACTAAACCTCTGCTGCGGTTATTTTGACAGTGATGACTTTGCTAATACTAATTTTTAAAGCAGTAAAGATCCCTACTAAATAATTTAGTTATTAATCAATCAAATCAAAAAGGCGCGTTGTAGTTTTCCTTTGTTTGTTGGTATCTTTGACGTTGTATTCATATTGATACATTACTAATCAAGAAATTGTTAAAAGTCGAATAAAAGGGGCCGACTATACCATCTTCAGACTTTTTTTACTAAGCAATCTAATTTCATTGTGAAATCGTTTTAAATCTCTTGCATTATTGAATTTAATTTCTCGAGAGAATTTGCAAATCTTATCACCTTATCAGTCGAAATAGCTTTTTTAAAGTATGATTTTAACAAAGTTGAAATTTCCGAGATTTACCAATCATCACTGTGTAATAAACTCAAATTTAAAATATTTTTATTATCTTTATATTTATTTGTTCTTTAGAATAATTCTTTTTTATCTTTTTGTATATACATTACATTTATTCAAAAATACATATGTACATATATTATTCTTCTTAAAAGTGACTTGTCTATTTTGTTTTTTTTTATCAACGACAAAATAAGTAAGTCAACGGTAAACTTAGTTGTATACAATATGTATATATGCATATTTATCATATGTTTATCATTTGCAGGTAGTACAAATGTGTATGCATGTATTAAATATAGTATGTACAAGTAACAACAATATAGAAATTATTCGGGCCACTAAACCTCTTCTACGAAGTGATTGTATTAGTAATCTTGTGAACGTGACTTTATAACTGTTTACTATCTTGTTATTGCTATACTGTTCTTTCACATTAAGTCATGTATTATTTTATTTACTTTTTGTTTCATATATTTTTATGGTTGCTTAAATTTTATTATAGTAGGTATATTTGTCATTATCTTTTGCTTACTCTGCAAATATCATAATGCAGTCGTAATTGTTTAGCTTACTTTAGTGATGAAAGATATACATTTTTAAGATAATTTTATTTTTTTCAATGATTTAGATGTTACATTTAGATAATAACTACATACATAAATAAATAAATAAATACTCTTTCTCGTTATTTATTACAATTATATGCCATTTAACTATTTAATGCCCATGTAAAATAGAATGGTTTACTTAATGGGTCTGTTATGAATAGCAACAGATCACTAGTGGCGTTGCTAGGCGAAATTTGTAATTTTTTTGTTGGCAGTTTAAACAGAAACGGAGCGTAATAACTAATTCTGCCTTGAAACGCACACATGCATTGTTTTTAATTGAAAATTTAACTTCATTGGAATCATAGACACACATTTATATGTATTTAAACTACTACTTGGTGCCCTTTTCAGGAAAATAGATTTTATCGTATTTATTAATGAAAGGACGTACCTACAGCCAGACATTAAAAATTTAAATATACATATTTAAATATTTAAACTTTTGCCCATTTAATATTAGTGAATTCCTATAAATTACCCTTATTTTTTAACTGAACTATGTTGTCGAAGGCCAATAAAATTTTAAATTTTCTTTAAATCACTGACTGTAAATAAGAATCCAGCCTCAGGCTAAATATTTCATATTGATTAGGTAGTTTCAGACTACGGAATACATAATATGACCAAAGCCAAATCCATATTTCTAAACAAATTGTAGAATGAGAGGAATGAAAAAATAACAGAAGTTTTAACATTATTACAATCCATTCTCATTTCCTTTAAAGTACATATGAATGTATGTATGTACTTTTTTTTTTATCAAAACATTGGTCTAGATTTACAGAAAACAATCACATGACCAAAAATATAACACACAAATACATTTAAACTTTAAATTTATGTCCATGTACATTTTTATTGATGCTGTGATAAAAGTATTTGCTTTCTTCTCTCTTTGTTCTTCTTTTCTTATTTATGCTTTGTGCTCTCTAAACAAAGCTGTGGAAATTTCCACGACAACAACGAGTGCATTTCAAACACTCCCAGTTAAGTAACAAAAAAAAAAAACAACACAGTATATACTATATGTATACAGGTATCGTCATAATGTGTTATATAAGTATTCATCGAATAAACTTACTAAATAAAGTAAATATCGAAATTGTATATTATTTCTTGGTATTACAATGAAACAAGTATGAGCAATTTGCTAAAAGTTCATATAGCGTTTGTTTATTTTTTTTATTTCAGTATTGCATTGTTAAAAATTAATGAAATATATTTATTATAATGCCATCATTTCATGTCTTAATGGTAGCAAATTTATATTTGAATATGAAATAACAACTTTTGCTAAAACACCATTTAAAAAATTATTAAACGATAGATAAAAGTATTTACTTTTTTACTTTCCTATCTTATCTTACTTGCTTTAAGAATAATAAAGCAAAAACGTACTATTTTTGTATATTCACTGCTGATTAGCATCTAGTCTTTTTTATATACATATGTATGTATATATAGTAATAGCTTTAATAAAATCTTAAAATTGTTTTACGTTTTTACAATTTATTTTACGTCGTAGAAATTTATAGGTACTTGTTAAATTAATATGTTAAATTTTATATCTATTGTAATATGTAAATTTTTTATATGTTCTTAACTATTGTAATTGTTTTGTTAAACTATAAACACTTCGATGACAATTCAGAAGTGTAAATATTTTATTTTAATACGAATTTAATTGGTCCCTTCTTTCATATAAATATTCTATTCTATATTCTATATCCAGCGAATATTTATAAAAGTTTTATTTTAATTCGAATTTAATTGGTCCCTTCTTTCATATAATTTATTTATATATAGTATATATGGTCTATTTATTGCCAAAGAATCCTTGACAATGATTATTGCAACAAGGTAAACGATAGACAATAAATTCTATATTTGGTTAAACAAAAATTTCTGTAATGTATTCGAATGTTTTTATTTGCTATAACACATGAGCCTTTAACTGCATTGTCAGTCCATTTTTCACAATTAAAATTTTTGAATAGCGATTGTCAGCCATCTGTTGCATCATTTTGGCAATTCTGGTAATGCTACTAAGTTTCTGTTAATATCCATAATCGCTGTTCCTACATACAAATTATATTTAAATTTTTAGTGTTATAACCCTTTCATGCCCGAATTTTTTGGGCCAGAGCTAAAATTTTTTTAAGGACATGTGTTTGTTAGTCATGGCCTAAATATGAAGTGATATTAAATTCAGAGTCCTACGTATTCCGGTTTTAAAAGTTTTTAACCAAGCTTGTTTGCAAAAAAAAATTTTTTTAAAAAATTAATAATTACGGAATTTATGAACAAAAATGTACAATGTTGCCTATAGGCAACATCGGGCATGAAAGGGATAATAATGGAAAAAGTACATAAAATAAATACAATAAAAACCTATTTTACAAATGAGTAATTTCTAATTGACATTAATAATCAATATCAATATAAATAATATGATATTAATGAAAATATTGCCTTTATTTATTCTTCATGATAAAGTATTTAATATAATATTGTTATTTGTCTGCTATAAGTTTATTTTGTTCGAGTTACTAGTTTCATGACTTGAAGTATATTTAGCAAATTAGGCATAACAAATATCGCGTGATTCAAAAACTAAAAAAAAATTGTATAAACAGTTTATTAAAAGCAAACATTACTTTGTAATAAAAATGTAAAATATCGCATTTTATTTTTAATCTAATATCCATCCTTGGAATTGACAATGATTAACAATCGAGAAATGTTTATGCTCCATTATTATTAAAATATTTTGCAAACACGTGAGCTTTAAAAAATTCTATTCTTTTATGCGTCATACATTATAAAGCTTTTAAATTTGTTGTTAATAATTTGTACAAATATAAACTCAAACTAAAGCATTTTTAAAAATGTCTGTATTTTTTCATTATACACCTAATTCTGTTTTTACACGGTAGATTGGTTCCAGAAAAAACCGTGTAAAAAAAAACCGTGTAAAAAAAGACACTAGTCGTATGCAAAAATAGGTGATTGGTTCCTAATCTCTAAAACCTATTAAAATTAGTGAAAAACAAGGATTTTTTAAGAAGTTTTGTATTTGACATTTTCTTTTAGGAATTCATAAAATATTTAACAAAATTTAAAACATAAATAACTTAATAAATATAAAATATTAACACATTTCAATTGCTCTGACCTTTGTGCTTGTATGCACAAAAAGGGAATTCCCCTAAATTCATGCCATTTACAATTGCTTTGACCAGTAAATTTGCTTGTACGCGCAAAAAGGGAATTCCCTTAAATTTGTGATATGAACATACTTTGCAAAAATTAAATTTGACAAAAAAAATTAAGCACAAAAAATTTTAAATCGTGCTAAATGGAAAAGAATCGTTTAAAAAAAATTAAAAATATTTTATTTTCAAACCGTGTTATATCAAAACCGTGTAAAAAAAGACCGTGTAAAAACAGAATTGGGTGTATTCGCCTAAAATACATTCATTCCAGTATGTAAACATGTTTATGTATGTACATAGAACTAGCAACCAGCCTTAACGATTTGTTGCTTTCTATTCAGAAATATTGAATAAAAATCTAGTCACCCTTAACAGAGTATGCGATAAATGTAGACATTTTATTTATTTTATATGCTTTTTTTTTAAACTAAAATTTGATAAATTAAATGCGCATTTAATTCTTTTCTTCTCTTTAATGTAAACAAATAAACAAACCACCATGTAGTATATTTCAAAATATGTCTTTTTAATATTTTTATATACATACATATGTACATAGTATTGCGAAATTTATAAATAAACGTTCATCAGTATCTAAAATATTTTTTTTTTTGTTTTCTATTTTTAAATTACATATATTTTGAATATAAAAATATGTTCGATACGTTTTTTATTTATTCTATACAGTACAAAATATTTACCCACCATTCAGCGATTTAAAATTTAAAAATATGACGTCTTAAGGCACTTGCTTTTGCTGAAACAATATCTATTTTCTCAATACAAGGTCTACTAAATTAGAACTTTGTTCGAATAAAGACAGAAAAGTTCCACCTGTTCTAATTTTAAAAAGTTTTTGGTTTACTAATTATTAGAGCAATCGAATCCCCGCATTAGAAAGAATACTTCTTAACAAAACAACTTTTCACTGATTTATATAGACGCATTTTTATAATGTACTACCATTAAAGAGAAAATATACAAAATTTTATAGTTTCAGTTCGGTAAAACCGAAAACCGAAGAAGAAAGGCTGCAGAAATTGTTTATGATTTTAAAGGTCATGATCAATTCCCAATCATTTTGATATCCACGAATGGCAATTAACCAAAATATCAATAAAGTTGTGAAATCCATGAATTTTAAAGGTCATGTAAGCACTATTCTCTATTTTTAAAAACAATCCAAAACCTGTTGAATCATCCGTTTCAATAAGACTGGTTTGCCACAACCAATCTGATATTATGGTCGAACCATATTTTGGAATTGGAATAATCATTACTGAATAAAGTCGAAATAATAGGAATAAATAATTATAAATAATTATAATATGGAAATCGATTTAAAATTTTTAGCTCTTTGTTATAATATAAAAAATTTACGCTGTTTCCTATTTTCATATTCTGAAAAGACAAAAATTGCGGAGTATACAATAAATATTATTTAATACTTAAATGAAGAAAAGCCCATTAGACATGAACAACAAAATGGCACTGTGTTATGTATAGCATACATACATGTACATGCATATTTGTGCAAATTAAATTTTAACTAATATAATAAACGTATTATTTCCTATTCTTGTCTGCCAACTGCGCGTTGTAGCTTTAATGTTAAATTAATTTACCAACCATTTTCTGCAAATACCTACTTTGCACTTTTTTAAATTCTATTTTGCTAACCATATTTGTTTAGATTTTAGAAAATCTATTCGTTTTTTTCTTTTCACCTATGAACAATTTGTTTTTATACTGTTTTTCTATGCAGTCTTCTACATAATTAGCTTTTATTGTATTTCTTGTTTTTGCTTGTTAGATATTACACAATAATGCAACGTAGGTAGTATTAGTTTTCTTTTTTATTACTTTTAAGTTTTACATTCGTTTTTCTATTTTTTTTCCATAGGCTTTTTTGTACGTTCAGATAATAAGCCTAAATCTTTCTATTGTCATCATCATCTCATATACAACACGAGCAAGTTCGTTGCCACTCTCTGTGACCAGCTTTTCCCACTTGCCTACCTACCTACCACCACATGTTATTA
The DNA here is from genome assembly GCA_936449025.2 of Sarcophaga subvicina. Classification (NCBI taxonomy): domain Eukaryota; kingdom Metazoa; phylum Arthropoda; class Insecta; order Diptera; family Sarcophagidae; genus Sarcophaga; species Sarcophaga subvicina. The sequence continues at coordinate 33,246,517 of OW388084.2, forward strand.
TTGTGAATTTTCTTATAAAAATCTTTGTCTAAGCAAATTTTCAGTTTAGTCTTAAATCGGACGTAGGGGCTTTAACGTCTTAATATATAAACTGAAATATATACACACACATAGAAATAGAAAATAATATTATTTAAACATTGAAAAAAAATCAATCAATGTTTAACATTTTAAATAAATTGTTTAAATGCAATTTTAAACTGAACTAAATGTGAAGAGCGACAGTCTATCAAAAAAATATTCTTATTTGTAAACAAACTGTGATATTTTTCTTCAAATAATTTAATTTAGTGAAGTGATTTTGTCAATAAATATTTATTTTTAATATTAAATTATAATCATTTGATAATAAGAGTGATATTTAGTTTACACTTATAATATTTTAGCAATAATGTCTTCTGCTGCAATTAGCAACTGTGATAATAGCAATAATAATAGGTATGAGCATCAAAAGTATTAGCTTTTGTGGGTCACTACCATACATATTAAGATATTTCTTGATCTCAAAATTATCAAGAATTTATTAATTGCATGCATGTACATTAATTAAATGAATTGACCGATATTTTGTAAAGTTTGTATTGTTTAAAGTTTATGAAACACATTTTGAATGTGAATTTGAATATCTTGTGGTTTTGAGTAATAACACTCAACATATGATTGTTTCTTGAAATCCGGTAAAAACCGGAATACCGGTAAAACGAAACTTGTTTCGCAATCTCAATCATCTGCCTTGATTTTAGTTTCGAAAATACGCCTTTTTTAATTGCAACATAAAAATTTATGACTAGAATCTTCAGATTTGTTTAAGAAGTTAGCTTTCCATTCTTCACCAACGAACGTTTAAAACATTCTGTTTTTTTTTTTTTTAATAAAAAATTTGGATCCTTATCTCGTAACAAAAGTGAACATTTAATTCCGCACAATTTTCTTCTTGTAGAAATTTAGGGCAAATTGATAAATTAAAAAAACCAATAAATAGTTCAACAAATCAAATAATATTTTAATTAAGACGCATCTAAAAATTAATATATTTTTCTATAATTTGTTAAGTAAAACCCCTCTTTACCAAAAATCTATTTATTTTTTAATTTTTTTGAAATAATTGAAGTACAAAAAAAATAGAAATTGTTTACGATTACGCTGCATTTGATTTATTTTTTTTTGCATCTAAATGAAAATCATCTCGTGAAAAATTAAAAACAAAAAAATGTGTGCCAAGTGCGCAAATTTTTCATTGATTCAAATTTCAGTTCTTTTTTTTTCTGCTGCTTTAAGCATAAAATATATAATTTAGGTCTCGACAAATACACACATAAAAATATTGAAATGTTGATGTTGTTGTTGTTTGCAAAGACGTCACAGTAGTACTTAATTAACGTACACAAGTCAGCTGCAAAAACGAAAAAATAAATTTTTTAATTGAAGAGAATAAATACAAATTACTGTTTGCTCAAATTTAAATTGTTATAGTTTATAAAACGACTAATATATCGTTGCCAGTGTGCGTCTTTAATTAAGCGAATATATAAATAAAGAGAGCTGTCCGTCGACAGTCCAGATAAAACAATATAATACTGTCATGGAATTGCTCTCTTTGTATGATATTCGATAAGCCTCAATAAATGTAAATTTATGTAATTACTAACAAACTTCTCATGCAAGCTTCTTGAGCAAGCTATCATATGCATAATATTGCTTAAAAGTATGCAATCCATATGACATGTATTTGTTATTGTCTTTTTCCATTTATTGTATCTTGTCCTGTCATGTGTCCTTATCAACTTTGTCAAAAATTTTTATAATAAAATGTTTTATTTGTCACTTACCAATCAATATTAACTGAGTTAATATTCTATCTATATTTCATCGAATAATGAAATAAAGAGAGCTATCTGTCGACAGTCTAGTTATTTGAAAAATACAACATTTTATTACTGTCATGGAATTGCTCTCTTTGTATAGTATTCGGAAAACAACACTGTATAATTTCAATGTAATTATATGATGCATTTTTTATTTTTGAAACCCATTAAGTACAATAAATTATGACTTTTATAACATTTGTTTCAGTATTTTGAAGACATTATTGTTTTTCTTCTTGCAGTATATGTAATCCTTTTTACATATTTGATAATAATTTATTATAAAATTAATAATACATTATAAATTTATAATATGAAGTACTCGTTTATTAAGTTTAACATTTTTGCCGCTTTTTCAATCAAAATAAAATGATTATTCAACTAGACAAACGTCAGCGGTTTTATTTGATTTTCGTTGCGGTTGAAAAGGAAGAATTTAAAAGTAAAAATCTTTGGATCTTAAGGATTAGCTCCACTTATAAGAATCTAAGTACTTTATTGATAAAAATATATAAAAACCCATAAGCCTTAGTTACTTAAAAGAGGGATAGATATCTTTTTTAGGTATAGTAGTGTCCAAACAACTATAGATGTATGCATAGAAAAGGTAAATTATAACAAATTTTTAATGAAGTTGAATAAAACCTTTTTTTCTTACTGTAAAGATTATTTGGTTATTGATGGAAGAGATATGCTCGTATAAAAATTATAAAAAAATTAAATTTAGACTTCAGGAAACTAATTTTCTAATATTTATTTTAAATATCACATTTTCTCTTATCGTCTCTTTTTTCCTGAATCACTACTCCACTGTTTGGTATAAATAATGGAACTATTTCCAAAATAGCGTCGTAGAGGAGGGGAATTTGTAAGTTTTTTTTAAAGCTTTTTAGCGTACATACATTTACCTATTCATTGTACCTCTCTGACCCCCCTTCTTAAAAGCAAATTGCTTGTTATCCAGGACTTTTTTGCACATTTATCTATTTTTTTATAATAAAATATTTTTATTACATCAGAATGCTGTTTAAGATTGAAATCCAGGTATGTTTTAATCCTCTTAGATACGCCTCTAAAATTATTAGAACTGTTTTTTTCTTTCTGTATATACATATGAAATCAATTGAATTTTTCCTAAATCACGGAGCAAAGTGGTTTGGCTTTGAAAATAGCACACTTCCTTTAACTGCATTTTGTATTACATAACTTCATGATTACCTCCATCTCCCCGTTTTATTTGAGTATAGTAAGCCTTCACAAACTTATTTACAAGGTTCTGAACAGTTTCTCCCAATATTTTCTAAGGAAGCACTCGAGTACCTTTCGTTCGCATTAAACTAAAACGTTTTATTACTTAGAGGGTCTTCATTTACATACTTTTTTCTTGATAAACTTGTAAGAGATTTTAATTCGCCATTATAACGAATTAGTAACTGGATAGCCCCTGAACTGTTATTAAAATTCAAGAAATACAACACGAAATATACTTAAGCATCATAAAATAATTTGACATACATATGTTGAGAAAATGATTCATTTCAGCTGAATTTGCTTTTAAGCTACCAAATTAAAAAATAATTCTCCTCCGAAATGCATATTTCATTTTTTAGTTTCATTAGCTTTACTTTTTCCTTTAGTTAAGAGGCATAATTTTGTCTAACCACTTTATTCTGTTGATGTAATTGAGATTTTCACTTGTTCTAAATACAAATCAGTTTCCACTTACTATTTCTTCTGTATGTTTGTCTTGGTAATCTTAAATGATATTTAACTTTGTTTCATCTCGATTTATTTTATTGTTTGAAAACTGTAATGCCTCAATTAGAAATTCTGTTGTACATTTATCTAAAAAAAATTATTTGACCATTATTGATCCGCTTTCATTATCAGTCAGTAGTTACAAAATGTATTGGAAAGTTTGGAGAAAAATCATTTAACATAATTTCACTTGTTCTGGCTTTTTCTCTAAGGGATATAAATTCCATATTCATTTCAATCTTATTCAGTTTTATTTGAAATAACCTCTTCACTGTTTTTACGTTGCTAATTAGAATATTGAACATAACTTATCGTAAAAGTAGAAATACACAATTTACAACTGAATGTAGTAGAATGCAAATTCAAAATAGTACTTAAAATTTAACTTAGAAATATATTTAATTAAACTCCGGATGTAAGGTATATTTTTCTGGAAAAGAAACCTCGTTTTCTTGACTATTTATAAACCTCCACGGCCACGACCACCAGTAGGACCACCTTGCCAAGCTCCACGACCACCACCAGGAGCGCCCGGTGGTCCACCGCGACCACCACCTGGGGGTCCGCCTCTTCCTCTACCTCGTGCTATTCAATATTAATATGACATTACTTTTTAACACCATAAATTTTTAACAAATTAAAGACCTACCTTGAGCTCGCAGTATAGCAGCTTTTCCTCTGCCCGATGTGCCGCCGAGACCTTTACCCGTTTGTTTTTTAAACATCGGGGCATTTTTCAACATGTCCGGCAATATAAGGAAACGAATTTTTGATCCGCGTATATAAACATTTTCCAAATTTGCTGTGCGCCCGTCACGGTATGTTACAGATATTTGTGTCATTTGGCAATTCATGTTATCCTCAGCTTCAATAAGTTTTCCACGATAAACTTCACCGGTTATTGTTTCACATGTAATAATGTGACCTTCTGCTTCATGCAGTACTTTTATGGGTACACCAATAGACATATTTTATGTTTTTTTATTGCAGATAGAATTCCAATTTGTTATAAAAAGTATTTTTCTTTTATTTTTAATGTGCTTATCCGTGAAAACGATTAAAGACATACGGCTTCTCTGCTATATTTGACAGTTGTGCGGCGCCATGTTTTTCTTTTTGCTGAATTAACATGACGTACGTTCATGCTTGTCAAGCATAAAATTGTATAACAGGGTTGTATTTAACACAGGCTGTAAGAAACATGTTGCCATATGTTTAGAAAAAACTTAATATTAAATACAGACTTTTTGGAATATAATATAAAAAATATTTTTTTCGAAAATAATGAAATCCACCTTAACTTACAAACCATTTACCGAAAATTACAAATGAAATACTGCAAAATGCATACTATGCCTTTGATTAAAATAATTTGTACTTTTTTTTTATATTTTTAGCGATCCAATGTTTAGTAGTAGTAGTCGTAGAAGAGAGTTTACGGAGGCTGTTCTCGGTGCAAGCTGTTCTGAGAATAAGTTGCGTACTATTTCTACCTCTTCTTGCGCTACCAACATGTCGACTGAGTCCTACTGTATCTCTCTCGGCGTAGGGCCTCTGTGGTGGTCCTGATGTCCCTACCCACCACAGAACAGATCACGATAGGGCGTCACTCTTAACAGGTAATTAATAAATGTTTTAATCATGTTGTAATGGTTTATATATAATACTTCACAATATATTTTTCTAATATAGATTATACTCGAAAATCTTCGGTTGACTCAGCTGGTGGCAGCAGTTTATTCGACAGAAGCAACTCCACTAGCAGCAGCGGTGGCTCTAGCCCTGGCTCTTCAACATCTTCAGAATGTTCTGACTCGGACGTACAATCCTTGTACTCCGACGACGACTGTCAAGAGGTAGTCAGGCAAATTTTGCAACATGAACATCCCATACGCATTGTCATCAAGCTACATGTGACTGAAAATAAGTTCACAAAATGGGAATCAGTATTGAATCCAACAAATAACATCTTATATGTAGCCATACCGGAAAAAATGGCTTCTGAAAATTCTAAGGATACATTGATTTCTTTGCTGGAATTTGCTGAGGATAAATTGGAAGTCGATGCAGTCGTCATGTGTGTACGTAAAAATCGCGCTGATCGTGCTCGTCTTTTGGAGAGCTTTATGCTTATGGGCTTTGAGCCATTATCCAGAAAAGCTCCACAAGCTCCACCAGCCGCTGAAAAGGATGTTGAGAATTTCTTCCTTATCTATCGTATTGAGGAATAAGTTGACAATACTATATTATACAACATCTAATGAAATACACTGTTTATGCAACAACAGCCACAACTCAAATCTAACAGCTAATCTTATACATAAATAATAATAATTGATAAACTAAATTGTTAGGAGGAGGCCAGTACAGCAAATAACTCACTCCTATATTATTAACTAAAGTGTTCAAAATTGCATAATCATATAAAATTATATTTTCATATTGTCAACATTCAACTCAATAATGACAAAAAAATTTCTATCTGCCGAAGGAATATCGAAAAACACTGTTAAGAGGAAATCGTAATAAAATTTCGTAATTAAAAACATAAAATATTAAAAAAACAAAAAAAAACAAAAAAAAAATATAAAAAAATATAAAAAATTAAAAAAAAAATATATAAAAATATATAAAAAATACAAAAAAAATTAATAGTTTTTAGAGAACAATATTATATCTTTGTAACAATACAGACACTTGCTTACTTATTATTTGCAAATCAACTTAAAATTCCAAACCACTAACATTTTTATTGTATTGTTTAAATTATCATTTTATTCAAATGTTTCATTAATAGTTATTAATATCTTTTCAATATCATTTAAAGTTTCGTATTTCTATCTACACTTAAGCTTCATTTGATAATAGTTTTAATATTCCGTTACATATTCATATTTCTATGTTAAAAAGTTAATATTATTTCTTTCGCCCCCCATTTTCATTTCAAATCAATAAACCAGCTTCGGGATTAATCCCGTTAGCAAAACTAAAATTTTTAATTTTTTTATTTTCATATTTTTAAAACATAATTGAGTTTTCCCCCCAATTCTTAATTCATGTAATGCAGTAATATTAAAAGCACTTTCTTCTTTCTAATTGAAATATGAACAAATAAATATTTACTCACCAATAAAATAATCTTGTTTTTACTGGAATGAGATATATAATTTGTTGGATTCAACTATTTGTAATATTTTCAAATAAGCTAGTTTCATTAATTTTATATAAGAACACTTAGGAAGTCTTGATTTAAAATTTATAGGCCGATTACAAATTTTATATTGCCAGTAGGTAGGCCCACATAGTGTTTTTTATAGATTTGAGGACTTAAGAAATACGCCGCTAAAAAGGATTCTTTGTAAAAATATGTATTAGAAATATATATTGTTTTTAAACTGAACATTTTTCAATTGGTAAATTCTTATTGAAAAATATTTTTTAGATCTACAGATTTTAGTTAAAAAGTTTTTCAACAAGTGCGTTTTCATTTAATTTTAAATAAATTTATTGAAATCCCGCCCCGTTCCCATTCAGGTATAGATTTTCGAAAAATCTGGTAACTCTTTTTGTATTGTTTCAAGCATGGATAATGGCAAAAGAATCAGCGTAGTGTAGTAACGCTGTGCATATGCAATTCAATAGCTTTAAAACTGTAGATTAGTAAACATTTGTTATATTCAGCAACGCATTCAAGGTGATAAAAAAATAATATAATATAATTTGTATAAAATGGTAAGTTATTTGAAATAATAATAAGATATATGAAATAATATAATTTATGAAAAAGGAGTAATGTCAAATTGTTTATTTTCTCATATTCTACATTTTAAACTCAACCAATACGTATGAATTGTCTCATTTATTATCCGTGTTCACTTTTATTATCTAGTCGATTACTTTGCACACTGATGTTGGCGATATTAAAATCGAACTTTTCTGTGAGGACTGTCCGAAGGCTTGTGAGAATTTTTTAGCCTTATGTGCTAGTGACTATTACAATGGTTGTGCTTTTATACGGAATATCAAAGGTTTTATAGTGCAGACAGGCGATCCAACAAACACCGGCAAAAATGGTCAGTCCATATGGGGTCGTAAATTCGAGGACGAATTCAAAGAAAATCTAAAGGTTTGTGGACATGTTATAAGACAGTTATCCAAAAAGGAAGGCTCGATTTGGACATATTCTTAAAGTCAATCACATCGAAGCTTCCCTGTTGGAGATGTTCTATGTTAAGCATATCTTTTTAATAAAACAAATGTTTATCATTATTAGCACACGGATCGTGGTATGGTTTCTATGGCAAATAATGGTCCAAATGCAAATGCAAGTCAGTTTTTTATTACATATGCTGCCCAACCTAATTTAGACTTGAAATACACACTGTTTGGTCGTGTTATAGATGGTTTTGACGCTTTAGACGAATTAGAGAAACTACCAGTAAATCCTAAAACGTATCGTCCTCATGTTGAGAGAAAAATTAATGGTGTAACCATACATGCGAATCCTATAGCAGGATGATTGTTGACTAAAAGCGTAACTTCTTAGAATTAATGTTTTATACCCGTAAGTAGGATAATTAAAAACATACATTTTAGTGTACTTTCAAAAAATATATACAAAATATACAATTTTATAAATGAATATCAAAACACTTATGTCTCGATTATGGATGGCAATAGTACTTAAGTAGCATTGCTATTTGCCAAAATATTTAAAAATTTTACTTCTGAACTGTGAACTACATAGAACTCAACTGAAATTCGGCTGCTGTTCATAATAGGAGCATAATGGTAATTACTTTGAAATTTTGAAGAATCACAGAACTAAACAGTGCTTATCACTTATTCCTCTTGTACAGGTGGTGTGACAACTGTGGCGTACAGGAATGACCTTGGGATCGAACTGATGCTGTCATCTGTGTACATGCCGTACGAAGCTGCAGCTCCTTCTGGTGACCTCATTGGACTTCTGATGGAGCATGCGTAAAGCAAAAGATATCGTCTCGTCATGGGTTGTGATGCCAATGCTTATCACACCCAATGGGGAGGTGCGAACATAAATATTTGGGGTGAGTCGATTTTGGATTTTATTATTTTTAATGGGCTTAATGATGTAACTTCGGTAGTAAACCGACTTTTAGAAATCATGTTAGGAAAGCTGTAATTGATATTACGGTCTCTAACATGCGTAGGTCTATGATTAAGGACTGGAGGGTTTCAGACAAGTGTTCCTTCTCGGATCATGAACTTATAACCTTCAGTATTAATCTCTCTAGTGGCTTTAAGAAGACAGGAATCCGAGAAGAACCGACTGGAACAAATTTAAGAAGGCTGTGGAGGAGGAACTTAGGGCCCTTAGGGGCCGTTCCACTCCTGGCATCAATGCTCAAGTTGGATCTTTAACAGACATTTTGTTGGCTTGTCACAGATAAGATTTACCCTTACTTACCCGGTTAAAAGGAACCAACAAGGCTAAAAGGTCAGAGGAAGACTATGGTCTGCATATAGATCCAGTTTTAGTGAATATAAAAGGAAATTAAACTTTTAAAAAAGAAGCACCTAACTGAGTTCCTACGAAAGTGTTGATAGCATAGCTTCTTTCCGCAGTATGTTATCTAAGGATCCCAAATCTTAGCAGTGTGTAGCTCGCAGTGCCATTAGTCTGAGGAAATTGGGCTGCTGAAAACAGCGATCGATAGGGCACTCTGGAATTCTGAACGTCGTCTTTCCTGAGGGGAGGAAGGACCTTTAGCTTGAGGCTGTTTTCCGTAGCTAGTAGGCCCACTTCAGACACTCTGGAATTCCGAACGGAAAAAGCTACCGACTATATTGCGCCTGAGGCTATGTTTCTGCCTGTTTTGCGTAGCTAGTGGGCCCACTTCAGATTCGGAATCTTATATGATCTTCGTCGACAATTTGTTCGTGAGTGTAAAGAGTCTTTAAAGACCTTTGGACCAGATCGAATTCGTCTATGCTGGGTTCTGGGACATAGCGGTATACTCAGTAAGTAGGTTCACTTTCTGATGGCGACTTGACAGTTGGCCCTGATCCTGCCGCTTCCACGGCCTCATCACTGGATGGGTCAGAGGGGAAGCGCAGAGTCGTTGGGGGATGGATCGAGATGTTATGTGTATAGGTGTCTATGATCCGCTATAGACAGTGATAGAACAGGTTTGTTACTGAGCTTATATAAGGCCAGCCTGATGTTAGTTATTCGTTTCATTACAGAGCATTGTGAGATTAGATCGCTGAAAAGGATGCGGACTATTGCAGAGTATGTTGCGATGAGGAGGAGTTGGAAACTAACACATTCTCTGTAACTGTTCAGGTCTTAGTAGGTTGAAGTTGAAGACCCTGGGCTTCTTCGAAATGTCGACACTGTCGAGAGTTGACATTAGGACTCTTCATAGATTATTATAGAGGTTGAACTAGTTGAGAAGTGCTGGGGCATCAAGGTTGTAGTCCTGTCTCTCTCTCTTCTAGGACGATTTTAGAATGGGTAATTTTGACCTCTGAGTGTTGTACTTGTTGTACACAAAGACAAGTATACGTCCTCAAACCTAACCCAACCTAACCTAACTAATTGGGATCCTTTTAATTATGTCGTCCGTTTTGTGTAGAAATTATGGAGATATTTAAAACAAATTGGTTTGATTGTATGAGTTTTATTCTTTTTATTTAAAATTCTAATATAAAATAAAATTTAAATTTGTAGTTTTTTTTTGTTTTCAATGATAATAGATTGATGAATTGAAACAAAATGTACACTAAAGTTTTTAATTAAGGGTAGACAATAAAGAAATATACATTTATATATAAAAAAATGAAGTACAAATAAAGATAGTTGCATTGATTAAAACTTATAATTTCACATTGTATTTGAACTTAAAATTAAATTTGAAATTTTAGATTTTTTAAATAAAAAATTAGGACTACAGTACACACTCAATAAAATGGGGGGAAATTTTAAAAAGGAAAGTGTATGCAGAGACATTTTTCAATCAAGATAAAACAAAACTTACGAATGATAACATACATATTCTAAGTTTTTGTGTGATTTTAACTAACAATTAAACTTACACTAATATTGCTAACAATAATAAGAACATAGTTTTTCTCTTTATAAACGTTTAAGTTGTAAAAATTAAAAAAAAACAAATGCTCCAACAACAATTAGATATTACAGGTAGATTAGCGCTAATATGAAAAAAAAAACTATTTATATCAACACTAGAACGCACAAAACGTAATTTGTGGTAAATAATAAAATTAAAATAAAAAAACTACTAAATTAACTTTAAAATAAAGTTAAGCGGTCATCATTTCTTTGCTGCTGTTGCGGGAGTTGCAGCACCATTGGCAATTGCTTTCTTAGGTGGATGGTCTTTCATATGTTGCTCAAACATACTGCGAATATCAGCTAATGCTTTGCATATATTATCAGCAAAACGATGAACATCCTGAAAAAAGAACAAGAAGCTTGATGTTTAGAGAGACAATAAATAATTATTTGTAGTTACTACACTAACCGTTGTTTGGCATGATTTCTTAGCTGATATATGGAAGAATATTAAATTTTCTCCAGCTATTATGTATGAAACACCATAGCCATCATCGGCAACTGGACCAAAACCACCACCCGAACTGATACAGTTGGGATGTTTTTTCAAATCCATTTTAGGTGTTTGTCCATGAGGTGTTTGACTAGTAGACAGGCGCCATGGTTCACTGAGAACTTCATTTAAGAATGGTGAATCGACTTCTAAATACTTCGAAACCACATATAAACAGAACAAGTGACGATCAATACCGTGACCACACATGGCATCTTGGTAGCCCAATTGATGACGATCACAAGCTTTTTTCAATAATTCTACACGTTCTTCATTCTAAAATTTTGGAAAAATAAAAGTGTATATAAGGATATAGCTGATTATGACAACTTGTAAGCTAGCATGACATACCGTTTTAGTGTTATCTTGCATAGCTTTAACCCAGGCTGATGATTCTATGGTGCAGGGTCTAACAGTTTCAGTACGACCTTCGCGGAACAGACGAGTCATTGAAGCCTCATAAGTTAATGAGAAACGTCCTGCGTCACGATAATAAGCCAACTGTAAAGCCATTTGTATAAAGGCATCAGGGGACAGACGGCATTTCTTCATAAAACCCTTGCCGTATTGATCATGCACCAAAATTCTGAGATCAATATCCTGTTTAATTAAATTCAAAAATAATAATTACTTATGCTTTCATTTTAAAAGAAAGAAAATCACGTACTTTAATCAATAGATTAGCATCCCTAACGGCTTCATTTATTTGTGGCAGACATGGTTCCAATTGCCAACTTAAACGTACTGGTGATGGTGGCTGGAATTCCGGTGTTCCATTTGTGTTGCCGGTTTCATCATATCTGATTAGGGGGGTAAATTATGTATATCTTCATTAATTAAAAATATACATACATGGCTTTTATATACAATTATATGCTTGCATCGTTATTCAAAGTAAAATATTTGATATTTACAAAGGAAAATGAAGTTAGACAAACATACAGAAGGAGTTAATGACTAGGTAGGCTAGTATTAAACAATATTAATATGATTAGTAATGATTAAATTGTGATTAATTAAATTGTAATAACGATGCATAATTGTATGTACAAAAAACAAAATAAAACATAAGAAGCATTAGTGTTAGTGAGTTAAACAAATAAAAAAACGGTTCAAATATTTTAGGGGTAAATAGTTAATTGATGTTTACCCATAAATATCATCACCAAATATATATTCCCATGTATGACCCATAACCGGTGCATCAGCCCTAGAATAATGTAAATATATATACAAAATAAATTATAAAAAATATTCAAAAAAAATAAATTAAAAATATTAAATAAAAAAAAAATAATTTCAATTAAAATTGTATTGAAATTTACGAAGTATGTAAAACCACAACCAAGCTAGATATTATATAATATGATATTCTATAGAGCGATTCAATCCCGACACCTGCTTTTCTCGCTGCTAATATAAAGAAAGAAATTGTATCATTACCCTTTGTTGACTAAATCATCCACTATAAGGTTTTCCCACATATGAGAGGCAACAGCAGCATCGGCCCTTTATTATATATTTTATATAGTTTTTCATTATTATATTTACGATTTTTTTTTTTGTCGAAAGAAGAAATTTTCTCGAAAATAAAATTCTAAACTTACCAAGTATGCTCTGCATTGAACCCTACACGACCATTGGTGCCCACGCATACGGTAAAACTTTTATCAAACCAACGATTATAGCCATTACCATGCAACAAGGTTTTGCCAAAATTATCCAACAGTTCGGGACGTTTTAAATCAAATTCATAGGGAACTTCATCTAAAGATACCACAAAAGCTGCCGATTCGATAAGGTTCAACGACACACGATTAACGCCACGTGAGAAATGAGTATTACGTGTTTCAGCCCATTTAGAACGATTCCATGCGGTCAAAGCCGCTAAATGTTCTTCTCCGGCCAAAGGTGTTGATTTCGAATTTAGAATTTCCTCCATTTGTCTGCATTAAACATAAATAAATAATTATTTCCATACAAATTCCCAAGTAGAGTAAAGAAAAGAGATGGTAATTACACTTGAATTTCGCAGGGTCTCAACTGACGTCCTTTATAGTAGATTAATACTTTATAATAGCAGCCTTTATGTAAAACTACAATATGATTTGAATCTCTATAGTGTACAATGCGATCAGTTTCCATACCAGGAACTCGTACAGTATTAAAAGTGCGTTCATATTGCCAGGAGCATAAGGGGACAATGCCTTGCACCATGATCTGTAATGAAATAAAAATAAAATCATCAGGATATATAAGAAATCCTGCTGTACTGACAATGGTCTTTGGAGTACAATACAATGATACCTCTAAAATAAATACAAAATTGGATTTAAAATTGGTTGTACGCTTTAAAAGAATTTTTTCCAGTAAAGCAACCAAATCAAAAAATTCCCGAATTTTTGGATCTGCCAAGAAGGGCAACCACTTACAGGCTTCTCCTTTGGAATTATTAGGTCAAACACACGCAAAACCACCTGCATCTGAATGTAGAACGGACTGTAGGGCTGCAAGAGCCTTATGACCAAAGCTTAATGCTATAGAAAAGAAACTAATCCTAAGCAGTTGTAGGCGGGAGGTGAGAGCTATTCTGGGAGTAATAACAGGGCATGGCCTTTTTAGACATAGGATCAGCAGATGGACCAGGGATATCTCTGGTTTCTGTAGATTTTGTGAAGGAGCAAAGGAAATAGTGGATCCATCCTAATTTATGTCCTTGTCTTCAGAAACGTATGTAGAGATGACTAGGTTAGAGGACGTGTACTTGTCAATTAAGACAAGTACAGTACCCGGAGGTCGAATTGACCCATTGTTCAACGTCCTAGTTTCTCACACCACTTATGTTGTGTGTGTTAATTTTATACATGAGTGGTGGGACCTACAGTTTAAAGTCGACTCCGAACGACAGATTTTTGAGAAACTTTTTTTCATGGCAATTTTATTTACTCAGAGTTTTTGCCAGAAATTTGCTGAGAGGAAGTCGCCGAAGAAATACTCTTTGTATTTTGTCTTGATGTCTGGCTTGGGGCTCTAACCCTGGCTTTTACGTCTAATAAGCCAATACATTACCTACTAGACTACGGCGACTTCTAAAGATGACTAGGTAGTTGATTTGTTGAGGTGCTGGTAGATCTAAAGGACCTTTTCTCATTTTCTTTCTTTTCTTCTTTGACTTTTCCCCTTTTTCATTCATTTCTGGGTCAGAAAATGGTCACAATGGACCAATGAGTCTCTGGGTGAAGACGTGGAACTGTAGATACAGTAATGTGCAACTCTTCTAACCTAACCTGACCTAATGGACCTGCTAGGTTACGGTATACATGGAGGACATGAAGAAGTCATTGCTGCCATTTAGGTTCAAAAGTCCTAATACTATTACGTCCGCTAAAGTTGTTCAGATTTTGTGGTCAATAACAACCAAATACCGGAATAGAGACTTCCGATGTTAATAAATGCTAGACCACCAAGTTCAAAAGTATATCCTCTTTCTACCAATCCCCGGACTACCATTCGTAGTTGGCTATTCAGAATGTTACTCAACGTATTTTCGCAATCTATTAGAAGCTTGATAAGTATTCATAAGGGTTATACAAATAGTATACTTGGAGACAGTGACGTATAATCTTGACGATCTGAGCTATAGAGTAAATCAAAATAGGAACTCTAATGGCAGAAAAGATAACACAGAAAACTGAAACAGCATTGATTATATTGACGAATATTGTATGCCAATCTAAAGTTAATTCTAAAATTCGGAAATTCTATTACTTATTCGAATTCGAAAACGTATTTACGAAATACTATACAAGCTTATAATCAGGCACGTAATTAAGTGTTTTAGTACTTACCGGTTGTAATTCTTGTCGTTCAATTCCTCTTCTGAATAATAATAAAAGATAAATGACATTAGCAGCACGGGCGGCTTGATTGTTCGTCAATTCCATAAAGATGGCGTCAGTACCATAGAAATTACTGTTGATCATTAGGGGTGAACGACCGCGTAGATAAACATATTCCTCCCACCAATCTGAAACATAATTGGTGGACGACCAGCTCTTCAATAACAAATACCATTGTAGTTTTTTGCCAATGGTATTTTCGAATTCCTTAGCTAATCCCTCCATGCGTATGTAGTTTTCATCATCCAAAAGAGGACGCACAGAACGTAAATAACGCTGTAGAGTATCATGCACGGCTGGCAATGGTAGTCTTGGCAATGAACCTTGAAAACTGTACAGACCAGGCTTATTCCAACTGGAGAAAACTTTTACAGCACCAGCCCAAAGTTTTGTTTTTAAAGAGATTTTACTACCCGGCGCTCGAGATTCATACATCCAGCCTTTATACATTAGCAGTAATTTCAGAGTATAACGCATTGTCAGACATATACTGATCCACACAATTAGGGAGGCAAGAAAACAGGCTGTTATTTGCCAATTTACTGTGTTCGCAGGTAAATGCACTAAGATACGATTTGTTAAATTGAAAGGTGCTTTCATTCCAGCAAAATGTAAGCCCAGTGCTATGGCCGTTATAAGCCATAGACTGTGTATATGCGCTGGATAGGCGCCATTGCGTATGCCATTCTGAAAAATAAATTCAATTTAAATTCGAATAGTTCCTTAAAGCATATGGACATTTGTAGATGGTTTTAAGCATACCTTGGCTCTGGCTAAACGTTTTTTCCATGATCTTATGCCAGAGTTCCATACTAAATTAAGAACTTCCTGATCATAGTTGATATCAAAGCCTTCATGGGTGATGGCAAATGAAAAGGCTACGGCTTGATGGGCTTCAGCCATATTTTCAACAGCTTACACACACACTCAGTTAGCCACACACGTAATTAATGAGTATTTAACAGGTTATGTCTTTAATTAATCAATTCTTTTATTTTTTATTTTGGTGTATAAATTATCTGAAAGTAAATAAGTTAAACGTGTGTAAAATAATTAATAAAATATAATTATAAAATATTTACGTTGCAAATAATTATGAGAATATGCGTTTGACTTTATTGAACACGTTGTGTTGTCTAGCATTTTCGGTAATTTGAGGTCATTATCAAGTTCTATAATTTAAAAAATAAAGAAAACAACAAAAAACAAGAAAAAAAAACAAAAGAATTTGTCATAAGACTGAATAAAAGTGTATTATCTTGGCAAAGTCTATGTATGATATCAAAAATTTTGATTCAGACACCGAAAAAAAGTGATAAATTTTATTGATAAGAATTACGTTAGAAATCTAGCCCCCAGGTAAAAAGTGTGTCATTTGGCAAAATAATGAAGGAGAGAAAATAAACTTTTCTTAGGTAGAAGTTAAATTGACAATAGAACGAACTTTTTATTTGTATTAAATAAGGTTTTTAATTTTTGTTTGTTTAAGAAATTTAGGACAGGCAGAACGATCACAGAATTCCATCTACGTAATTGAACATCAGAATTAGAACTGAATTTCGTCTTAAACATTTTGTAGTTTCCCATAAAGGTGTTTACGACCTAGTTTCTAACACCACTTATGTTGTGTGTGTTAATTTTAGACATGAGTGACGGGACCTACAGTTTAAAGTCGACTCCAAATGACAGATTTTTTTAGAAACTTTTTGCCAGAAATCTGCTGAGAGGAAATTGTGGAAGAAATATTTTTTCATATTTCATTTTGTTGCAGATGTCTAACCTGGGGTTTGAACTGAGGCCTCATGTCTAATAAGGTGTTTAACGGCAAAGGAGACTAAGTCCATTAGCTCCATTTTCATTCTACAACTTCTATAAAAAATACTCAATCCTTCTCATGAACCTAATCTAGTTATCGCTTCGACAACAATACTATGAATGCAGGTTAATACAAAATATCAATTATATTATAGTTCTTGCTGGTTTATTGAAACACTCCTCAGCTTTGTAGCAGGGCGTATATGCCACAATATGTTGCCCGTTTTTGCAAGTTAATTGTTGATCAATAGAGCCGGTATACAAGTTAGGCTTTTACCAGTTCATATAGAGATGATTAGAATTCTTTAACCAGGAGGGTAATAAATTCATAACCTAGTTTCCAGTAATGTTTTTTATCAATACGAAATACTCAGTAGTGTCGAAGTCAATTCTGAAGGATTCTGTATCAACTGTTAACAGCAGTTGCACTTATCGGTAACCACTGGATAGTGAACTTTATTTAAGTTTTTGACTTTCTAGCCTTATAAGTTGCGTTTGAAATCAAACGACCTTCCATTTCATAGATGATTACTATTTAAAGGCTTTGTTCAAATAATGCGAAAATTTCTTAAGGCAAAACTATTTAACTTCTTAATTAATAAGGAGATAAATGTGTGTATTCTACTTGTGGGTCAATTTTTTTTGAGAATTCAACTGGAAGTGTGACTAAGGATTCTGACATCGTGATATATTACAACTACTTTCCATAGTAATTCCTATTGATATGGTGATTAAATATATTTGAGTTCAACAAGACGGTGCAATGTTACACACATCCTAGGAATAACTCGACGAATTACAATCCTTAGAGAATTGGACGCCTATGGAGTGTTTTCTTTGAATCCATTTCACAGATAAATTTTATTTAAGCAAACATGTAGCAATTAAAATACTGGAAGACAACATATGGAATGAAATGACGATATACTATGTGTCACTTATGTAAAGACTTAAATAAGTTGTAATAGAATAGAAAAGGACGAAACCATCAGACACTTTTTGTCACTATTCTGTATTGTCAAGTAACAGGAAAGGAACTTTATCGACAAATTGGCCGATGGTTGTCATAGGCTTATCACAACCCCAAAAGGGTTAAAGCGTGATTGTGGAGAACGAGGTTGTGCAGTCAGGACCCAACTTTTGGGTTCTATAGACGCAGATTTATTATAAACACTAGAATTTGTACAATTCTAAATATTTACTTGGTCGTCGCCGTAGTCTAATAGGTAGTGTGTAGCCTTATTAAACGTTAAGCCTAGGTTCAAACCACAGGTCAGACATCAAAACGAAATACAAAAAAAAAGTATTTCTTCGGCGACTTTCTCTCTCTCAGCAGATTTCTGGCAAAAACTTTGAGGGTAAACAAAAAATTGCCATGAAGTAACTCAAAAATCTGTCGTTCAGAGTCGACTTTAAACTGTAGGTCCCGCTACTCATGTATAAAATTAAAACACACAATATAAGTGGTGTGAGGAACTAGGTCGTAATCCTGACTGAAGGGTTGTAATGACCAATTATGTATGTAGGAAATATTTGCTTTATAACACCACTATTGTCCAATGTGTGCTGCTACAGGTACCTGTTGTTTGTGCGCAATTGAGTAATGTCTAGCTGTAGTACTAAGGCCACCTTGTAAAGTAAATATAACCTGTAGTATAATATTTCTTTTTTTATTAATTTAATAATTTATAATTCAATATTGTAAAAATTGTAAAAATTCTGACAAATCAAACTAAATTGTTGCTGTTGTTTTTGTATCTGTTTCCTGATTTTAAATTTGTTAAGTAACAATCTAAGTACATATGTATGCATGTAGAGATGTAAGTAAATAAAATGTGAACTTTGGTCAAAATACTTAGAAATGAATTGAATAAAATTGAATTGGAGGCATGTGTATGAGCGTATAAATACAATAATAGTAATTTACAATTATTAGTTTGTATATTGTATTACATAAATAATAAATAATAAACAATAGTAATAATAAATAATAATAATAAAAAAAAAACATTGTCAATAATATAACAGGTTGTGGTTGAACAAACTTAAATTGTTTTTATTGCCAAACGTGGCTTTTTTTATAGAAAAGCCTTGATAATTTTAATTCATTACTTATTTTTTGTTTGTTTATTTTTTGATTATTTGTTTTGAATTTAGCTGTTAAAGCAAACATGAGAATAATAATACGAATAATAAAAAAGAATGTAAATAAACAAATAGAAATGAATCGGAGACGTTCGTTCATAAATTCATAAATAATAGTTCATTAAGGAATCAGCACAAATAACAACAAACACTACAAAAATTAAAATTAATTGTAAACCAAATGACGTATTATGTTATTTTCTATATTTACAGTGGAAGACAAATATTGTGAATAAGTGTATATATAGGTAAATATAGACTATGTTTACAATTTTTAAGTTTTGTGGTTTTTAAATAATTTTCCTAATTCTCGATAATCAACAAGTA
Organism: Sarcophaga subvicina; assembly: GCA_936449025.2. Classification (NCBI taxonomy): domain Eukaryota; kingdom Metazoa; phylum Arthropoda; class Insecta; order Diptera; family Sarcophagidae; genus Sarcophaga; species Sarcophaga subvicina. The sequence goes on from OW388084.2 coordinate 33,265,939, forward strand.
GAAAGAAAAATTATTTTTATTGTCATATAGAGAAGGCCTACTTTTGTTCTCTTCTTGTGGACATTGATCCAGTTTCAGACGGAAAAATTATTTATACTATCATATAGAGAAGGCCTACTTCTATTCTCTTCTTGTGGACATTGATCCAGTTGCAGATGGAGTAAGGCACGAAAGCCTGATTCAGTTGTTGGACAACAATGTTATCGGCCGGAAGATTGTCCTTAATTACAGTGATTTTGTAAGCAACCCTCAGCCAATTGCTGCCGATGTGTCATGAGGTTGGTTATTGGAAGCTGTTTAAATTTAATATACACTTTTAAAATGCCATTGCATAGTCTTACAAATTTGTCAATGACACTGGTGCCAGCCTAATCATGAGAACTCTAACAAAGGAACATATTTTCCAGCTGGCGAATTAAAGTGAATGAACATAACATTCATATTGTTGTACAATGGGTCAATTCGACCTCCGGGTACTGTACTTGTCTTAATTGATAAGTACACGTCCTCTAACCTAACATTCATATTACGGTGGACAACATCTCCGCCCCAGTTCGGATTACTAGTAAAGTTGTAAGGCAAAACACTCACGCTTAAAATGTCTTGGTATTCACATTGATAGACGCCTCATTTGAAAGAATCTAAATTAGCTCAAATTATATTGTAAATCTTTAAAATTTATTGGATTTTTGACAGTGACTAGCGTCTGAAGATAGATTGCAAACGTCTACTATGCAATTCACTTGTAAAGCCAATAAGGTGTTATGCTACTCATTTATAGGAAACTACATTTTTTTCTCACATTAAAAAAAATTCGAAAAGACGGTAAAATAAAATCTTACTTATCATGGCATCAGAAAGTATTTCTTCGGCGTCTTCCTCTCAGCAGATTTCTGGCAAAAACTCTGAGAGTAAATAAAATTGCCATGAAAAGTTTCTCAAAAAAATCTGTCGTTTGGAGTCGACTTTAAACTTTAGGTCCCGCCACTCATGTATAAAATTAACACACACAACGTAAGTGGTGTGGGAAACTAGGTCGTAATCCTGACTGAAGGGTTGTAATGACCAATTATGTCTGTATGTTATCATTACAGCAGTGCAGTGATATTCGAACTTATATAAGAATCTTAAAGTTGCAATTGTCAAAGCAGGGATTGGTATATATTCAGACGAATACTCTTAGGCACATGAAATAAAATCGAACCTTCATCCGGAAATTTGTTACATTATTGTCTCTCACTGTATATGAAAATATGTATTCACTTTCAAAAAGCCAACCATAACCTATAAATTGTTGACGCTGTTCTCTTTATTAACACAATTTTGCTTTCAATCATTGAATATTTTATGCGAAAAAAAAGAAATTTAAAAAATTAATTTGTTAACAATTAATATGACAATTAATTGTTATGTTTAATTCATGTTTTTTAATTAAAAGTTTAATTTAATTTAAATGCCTTTGCATGAAATTATTTTTAAAACAAAGAATGCGAAGTAAATGTGTATTATTGTTTTCCATTAAGAATATTTGAATTATTTTTCAGCGGTACTGATGTTATTGTATGGCGGGCATTATTTAAACGTGATCTTCTTTTAATTTTGTTTCTAAATGCTTCAATGAAATAAGATAAGGGAGCAATTCGTAGAGGAAAGAGTGTGTAGTACTTGCATTGTTCTAGTGTTCTTGACCAGCCCATAAAGTTGGTAGGTATTCCAACAAAAATACCTTTATATGCTGAAAATGAAATCGAATGGTTTTAGTCTACTTCTATTATCATTCAAATCTCCGCGCCGGGTATTATTTTGCCGCTAAATGTACACTCACAAATGTGCGAAAATCTTTTGGACTTTGTACATAATTAACAGCGACATACACATTTTATTTTTATTAATTTATTTATTTTTAACAATATACATATATGCACATGCATAGATACATACATATATCTTTTAACCCACATAATTATTATATTCATATTTATGTGTATAAGCTGTTTAGAGAAAAATACTTTTCTAGGATGGTATTTTTCAAGAAAAAAAAAAAACAAATAAAAAGTTCAATTGGAGAGTTTTTCTTCTAAATCTAATACCTTTAGATGTCTATGGACACCACATGTTGGTGCCTATGGTAAATAATTCTATTAATTAAAATTCTTCTAAGCGGAAGTTGATATGTAAATCTATTTTAAACTTTTTTTACCAATAACATAAAGATATCTGTGACGATAGAGTAGTGGAATTATCGCCAAGATAACAAGAAATTATTTGATTTGATATGAACTAAAATCATCTACTCTTTTTATCTTTTAATTCTATCCATTCTTTTGGAGATTGAGGAGAACAGGCTTAATAAGAATGACTTTTTCACATCCGACCTACAGCTGAACTCGGATTGGAATTGCCCGAATAGGTTTAATTTAATTTAATGTTCGAAGGACATTAAATACAACTGTCATGTATGGACCATTGGCACATTTTGTCTATTTTGAGGTTTATAGACCGCGTACAGGAGTGCATGAAGTTGCTCATTAATGACTGAAGTATATCTAACTCTAATCAATTCATTGCAGCACAGAAATAATAAAGGGAAAATTGGGTATTTTTCCGTAGTACAATTTGTTACGTAGAGCACATCCTTTCGGTGTCAATTGGCTAGTGAATCGCATAATGCATTAGATAGATCGCTATGTGGAGAAGTCCTTGTCACTTATAATGTAAACATATTCGAATTTAAGATCTATCAACTCTACTTCACCTTTCCTATATTTCTAGTTTTAACTAATAGCTAGTTTTGGACGCAAACGAATTGTATTTTTTTTTCTTTTTTAGATAAATTTTGCCCGCTAAAAAAGTAAATAAATGTTCGCAACGGGTTTTTTAAAATATTTATCGAAAATTTTCCAAATAGTCACTGAAAACAATTTTTTTCTTTTGTTAATAAAAAAAAAACATTACTAAATGATGTGTTGACCTAGATTCCTAAAATGAAGCTTAGTTAATATTGTTGTGATATTATTGTTATTTAACTGGTTTCTAGTTTTAATATTTATCGTTTATTAGTTTTTAGTTTAGTTTTAATATAAATTTTATATTTTTAAAGATAAGAAGCGTATTTCTGTAAACATGTTGCACAATAAACAAGGGGGCCTACTGCCACACACACACACATGTTGAATGGTATTTGAATTTCTGTTAAAGGCCGGGAAGAGAACTACAAGGAAAACATCTCTTAGAGAGTACGCTCTTTATTTTGATATAATACATGTTTTTATACATGTGTAGTGTACACAAGAGAACAATTTATCACAGTTTTTTTTAATCTTTGCTTGTTGTTTTTGCATTCGCTGGTGGTTAGAAAGAAAGAAACAAACCAAGAGGTTGTATTTAATTTTATATACTGTTATTGTTTTTGTTTGTTTTCATTTTTGCACCACTACGTCGTTAAGGTTCAAAGTCTAATTTTTGTTTTAATTAAAAACAATTTATAAATAAAATACGTGTTAGCCATTAATATGTATGAAAATTTTGAAAGAAAAGAAAAATTCATGGTATCAAAGATTATTTATCAGTTTTATAACAAAACAATACTTGATCTTAAATAAAATGGTGCTTTTTACTTTATTTTTTATTTTTAATAAATGTAGGTCAACTTTAAAACATTTGATAACAATTTATTATTAGACTATTTATATATTTTTTTTTATTAAAATATCACCAACCTTCATTAAAATAAATATTTGTACTATTTAAAAAAGAAATACTCTATGATTTCTTTTAACAATAAAAGTATTTGTTATACGTATTTGTGTTTCTTATTTACAATAATTATAATCACTTTTTATTATTTTCTCTTGTATTTGTTTTATTCAACGTTAAAATCAATTAAAAATAGAATATCTCGTATTTATTTGTAAATATTTTCTTGTGCTTTAGTCTTGTTGATCGATAGCCAGTCAAAATCTAACTGACTTGTGTGTCTATGGTGAAGGTCTAATTTAGCCCCCCATTAAAATACGTTGCTTTAACTGTATTGTGTGTATTCAATTATTGTTGCTGTAGTCACCACACTAGACATCACTTTTTTTATTTACTTTACTTTTTTTTCTCATAAAAAAACGAAATAAATAAATAAAGAAAAACAATAATCTTTTGAGAGAGAGAGCAAACATTTGAAGGCTTATCAGCGGAGACAGAGCAAAATGAAAAGAGTATAAAATGAAACGAGTAGCAAGTGTTTCTTAACGGTTACAGATGTTTAGACCTCTTTCGGAGGCAAATGCCAAAAAAAAGCGTTTATAATTGTATTTGTGTTTTCGTATTTCTCCATTTATTATTAATGCTGTATGCTGTATTGGAATATTTAAAAAAATATATTTGAAGTAGGAAAAACGTCCAGTCGTATGAACAATACCCACAATTATGAACACCGCTTTCAATGTATTACATCGTATTAAGATAATAAAGACTATTTCATGCACATACAATGTATAGCCCCGTATAGATGGTCTAGCTGTAAATTCCAGTTTTGGAAATAATTATTCCAACATTTCGATCGTTGTTTTAGCTGTAAAGTTACCATCCTATATTTGAAACTATGGCTGGCTTCGCCCTATACGAAAAAGACTTCTCGTATCCCCTCAAAAAATATCCTATAGGAGCCAAATGGACTTCTCTAAAATGTGTGATTAATTGCTTCCCAAAGGCGTCACTCACTGAGTTTATGACAACGGGTGACCTGTGGCATGTATGACCGTCTTGTTGAAACCAGATGTCAACCACGTTTACCGCATGTAGTCGTCGCTTATATCTTCGGTCACAAGTAAGGTCCGATCGTAAGGAAACATGTTTTAAAATTCTTGAAACAATGGCTATATAGTGGCATACCTACAGCAAGTCCCATTTTTCCACATTATCGATCATCATAGCCAGACACTGTTAACAGAGTAAATTTTTCAAGCCCGGTTGCTCAAGTTCCAAAATTAGTTGGTTTTTCATAGGGACACCTTAAGTTACAATTTTTTATAGTGGGATACCCACAGCAATTCTCATTCTTCCACAATATCGATCATCCTACCCAGACATTGTTAAAACAAAAAAAAAAATTTTATAAGTTTTTTAATTTTCCAAAAGTATTACTGAAATTTCAGGAACGTGTGGGTCATAATTTTTAAGGATATATTTGGTTGATTTATTCCTTGAACATTTTTTGTATTTCCTGTTTACCACTTAACATCGTTCTGTTAACTTTAACATTAGTCATCAAATAAAGATAAGGCGAATTTTGATAATAACATTCTGATGACCAGCAAGAGTTGTATGTTAAAATTAAAACTGAGAGTTTCGTACTAAAATCTATGATTTAGACTACGAATTGTTCCCTCAAACACTTTAAGCTCCGGATTAACTCCGAGTGACCACACTGCAATAATGAAATCATCTCATAAACAACTCTATTTTTATGAATTTTTTGGAAGGGATAAACTGACGTTGAGCAAAGTGTACAGAACTCAAAGGACACTAAGAGTATCCATATTAAAAAATAAAACAATTTTTTTTTATCAAAAAATCTGTGTTTAATGCAAAAAATCCTAGACTTATTAACCCAAGTTTTGTACATTTCATTATTTTAATCTTCTGAATTTAGGTGAATATCACTTCTTATTCAATTACACTATATGCCTATATGTATACGCATACGAGTTAAAGTGGGTATGTTTAAGCGATAATTACAAATGTGTTTACATTTGTGTTCGACTAGATAACATGTTTACAACTAAAGAGAAATACATATGAAATTGTTATTCTTAAGAGCAACAAGAATTACACTTACATACTTTAACAAAATTTTTGTTTTGTAAACAAAGTACAAAAAAGGCATGTTGATAAATGTGCCTCCGTCCTCCTTGACACACCCATTGTTTTGTACTCCGGAAAGATAATCAAGTGTTATCTGTGTTATTTTTATAGCTTACAGTTAAGGTTCAATACATTTTATAAATTTGTTTACTACCTTACATATAGTATTAATGCAGCTGCAGAAATTATTTTTTACATTTGTTTTCAAAATGTCTTTAAACCATTATTAATTAATTTATTACATACTAATAAAACGCTAATTGTAACCGACCAATTTTATTGGCGTTTATGAAATTTTTAGGACTGAAAGTGTAAAAATAGTTCAAACTTACTACAAACTTGGCATTACGTTGTAATTATGGTCGTCCTATTCTACCTACTAGGCAAGTAATTGCCCAAATTATAAAGAAATCTCAAGATATTGGAAGCGTTATATACAGTGGAAAGCAAGAGTATTGGTACTCCAACATATTTTGACAATTTCATAAATTTTAACCAACAGTTTGTATAAAAAATTAAGGTGTTTATATTTATTTTATTAATTTATTTCTGTTTTATTACAAAACAAACAATATTTTGGTGTTTTTCATAAAACAAGAGAAAAATAAAGAAAAGTTTCAGATGACTCCATAGGTACCCCCTAGGAGAACCCTGAGTAAATTTAAAATTCAAAGGCCTAATATATGAAAATGTTATTTCTTGTATTTAATAGAATAGCCCTTAAGGTCAAGCACTCCATTTAACCCATTTGGAATTGAATACACAAGTTTTGTTTAATATTTTCTGGTGACACTATGAGCAAGTTTTTCGATTGACTTTTGTTTGAGGTTTAGCGATTACGTAACCGTTCTTATAAATGATCTCCTAAATACTCTCTTGAAGTCATATCGGGACTTTGGTGCAAGAGTATTAGGCCTGTGGAGACTTTTGTCAAAATATATTGGAGTACTAACACTTTTCCTGTCCATTGTATATGATCAGGACGGCGCATATATGCACTGCTGAAAATATCACTTCTATTAGAAAAGATGACGTGAATAATTTGGATTTATCGCTTATGGCATATTTTTTATTTGGATTTGCACCGTAGTCTAGTCACTAGACTCTAGTGTGTACAGTGCTAACTTAATAAATGAAAGCTTGAGAATTGAAACCACAGCTCTGACGACACTCTCTCTCAACACTACTCTGACCAATGCTCTGGGAGTAAGTATTGGCAAAGAAGAATTATCTCGAATCTCTCTTTCACATTCTACCTTTAATTGTAGGTTCCCTCAGTCTTAGATTAAGATAATGCACACAACATACATGACGTGAGAAACCAGGGCGTAATTTTGACTAAAGCGTTGTAATAGCCCATAATATATTTACGTATGTATACATATATAAAATTCAAATCACGCAACACTGAAAGCTGCCCGGAGAGCGATTAGGTTCGTTTCTCAGTAGTTACGCCAACAAGCAAAGTTATCGCATAGGGAGGTAGAAAAACCCAGAAGCGATTGTAAGCAGCCAGCCACAGCATCAGGAAAGCGATAGTTTGGTATGTATTATGGTCTAGAGGTGTCGTTGGATCTATTTTTTCGAAAAATAACAATGTTTGTATGACAACCAGCGTTCTTTTTCCTACAATTGAAAATTATGAACAGGACGATATGTGATTTCAACAATGTGGTGCCACAACTCGAGCGAATTTTGTTACATTGCCTGAGAAATTCCTAGAACTGGTGAAGCATTTGAAAATCCAAAAAGTGGCTGACAATTACCACAAAAGAATCGCCTACTGCAACCGCTTCAGAGGCGGCCATTGAAGTAAGATTATATTTTGTACAAAATTGTACGACCTAAGCATTATAATAAAATTAAAATCCATAAAAATCACAGCTTTATGTGTGTTCTATTAAAATTCACATTGATGCACTAAAATTTTTCTCAAGAATATTATTTTCTTTAATTTTCTTTCGTTTGAGATTTTCTTTCAAGTCCAGTTTTATAGAGATTTTCCATTTGATACAAATAATTCTAGAATATGTTATCAATCTCTGTCTGTACGTTGTGTATATTATTAATTGACGTCATTTGCAAATCTTTTGCAAAAATTAATCGTAATTCGCAATTAAAATTATCAATAATAAGAAATAATTTAACAATTACGAGTATAAAAATACGAGCGAGGGGATGGGTTGGCTATATTGTGGGGTCTGAAAAGAATGCAAATGATTTCTAAAGCTTCCGAAATGAGGGCAATGAAATAAAAATTGTTGCTTAAATTCCAAAGTCTAATAATTGACTGCTCCTCACTTAAATGTGTGATACTCTCGTATTTGTTAAATGATTATTAATCAGTGTGTTCAAAACAAAATACTTATATCGATAAATGAACGTATAAAAAATGACCATGTGTGGTTGGTTAATGCGTTGAATTGTAGGTTTTTAATAGACTGATGATAAGGAAAAGTTACGTCTGTTATTTTGTTATTTTTTTTAAATTTGAGACCAAGCAAGGCAATTGTTAAAAATCAAGAAAAAATATTTGCAATGTCTGGTTGATAATTCTAATTTCATATAAAAAATAAATAATTAGAAAGTACTATATGATACAAAATATAAATAAAGATAACTGGTTATCACTAAATAAAAGTTAACATTTGAATATATTGCGTAAGGATATTAAAAATTTTAATTGAAATGTTCGGGAGGTTATCTTAAGACTTCGATTTTACTTACAACAACATACATTTAGATGGACATTTCCGCTTAATGTACATTTCCTCCTCTGCATATGGAAGCGTAACGTTAAGCAAAATGTCTCAGTACATGAAACGTTCCATTGTATAATTTATTCTATGTAGTGGATAAGTAAAACGCACAAAAAACATCCCCACACAATTACATTACTTTCTCTGAGTTTGTCTGTATTTTTGCTCGTGCTTTTGGTTGTCATACTAGCTTTATTCCATCAGAATTTTATTTACTGCCTTAATTGACCATTACAATCCCTCAGGATTACGACCTAGCTTCTCACACCACTTATGCCATGTGCATTAATTTTGTACATGAGTGGCGGGACCTACAGTTTAATGTCAATTTCGAACGGCAGATTTTTAAGTAACTTCCCATGGCAATTTTATATACTTTCAGAATTTTTGTTAGAAATCTGCTGAAGAAATATTTCTTCATATCGACGCCTCCGTTCTATAACATTCTAAGTCGAAAAAGTGTGTTTTGAGTTATGAGCTCTCAAAGTTTTCACGCGACATACGACCATATGTGTATTCTAAGAAGATTTTTCCCTATAACTTCGGAACGGATCGGCGCATCTTAACCAAATTTTGACAGTATCTCAGTTACAGAAGGTAGAATTTAAAAATGCAAGAACATTAAAAAGTACATTAAGTACACTTAGAACGTTATGGAATGTAGGCGTCAATATTTCGTTTTGATGGAGATGTCTGACCAGGCGTTTGAACCGATACTTCACGTCTAATAAGCCAACACACTACCCACTAAACTATTGGTATATACCCATGTTGTGTATTTCAATTTTGTAAGTGGCGGAGAGAGAGAGAGATTTTTCATAGTAATTATTTGCTCTCAAAACTTTTGCTTTAAGACTAGACTAGACTAGGCTGAGAGTAGGTCGTAGAAAGAAATATTTTTTTCCATCTGAGGTTTGAAATAACTAGCTCCGGTCTGGTAAGCCAATACACTGCTTACTGGAAAACAGTCTTGCTTTTTCTCAATGGTCAAAGTTGAGTTCTCACCCTTCATCAGAATCTTCTAGATTAAATCTGAATGCATTAGAGAAAACCACAGTTTACCATGTGCTCTTTAGCATTTCAAACATGGCTATTGTGTTTTGTAAAATGAGTAGCTAGCAAACGAAACTAGGCATGTCCTCATTAAATGATTTGTTTTTAATTTTATTTTCGGCATCTCCAAGTACACATCTGTGATGTTCCGAAATTTTTTGATTGATAAAAAAATATTATAAATTAGTTCAAGATAGTTTCAATCACAACAAAAGAAAATTCTTCTTTAATATGAGTAAAAAACGAAAAGCAAAAATTATTTCGAAATGTTTTATTGGTTAAAAATTTAAATTGTTTATTTTCCATGTGTACGATTATGGTTACAACAGTATTTGTAGTTACAACATTAAAAATATATACTCCACGTATATATATATATGTACGTAGTTCAAAGACTTTTTCTCGCTTTAAAATTAAAACTCAAAAAATATTGAAGAAGAAAATGAGAAGAAATACAATAAAATTCAAAAGGTTTGTTGAAAACACCAAACAATAACAAACCATGGCAAGCACATGTTCAGCTCATCATTCAACCAAAAATAAACACGAAAGTCCAAAGTCCGGCTTAAATTTATTGCGATCAAAAAAGAAGAAAAAAACCCATAATAATAATAATAAAAAAATAAACAAAGCCGAAAACGATCACATTTAAAAAAGAAGAAAAAAAGAAATCAAGAGGTTTGTAAACAAGAGAACAATGCAATGTTGTTTGTATTTGTGAGTTACAAAGCAATTCGACGCAATTCAAAAGAGTTGAGATATTACGAGAGAGAGATAGAGTGATAGTGAGAGAGAGAAAACAAATAGGAATTTAAGTCTTTTATAGTGTGGGTGAGTAAAATTTCAAATTTATCTCTCTTACAGAGTATTTTGGCACATCTCTTCTTCTCAAATGCTGTAGACCTTATTGAAAAGAAGATTTGATTACGTTTTGTTAATCTGTTTGTCCTTGTAAACTATTTTCTGTACTATATTATAGACAGTGGGATTGATTTAAAAAATATGGGAATAAGAATGTGATGTTTTAGAGATAATCTTGAGATTATCGACTTCTAGATCTAATAGGATAGGAATAGGGATCTTGGATAAGATGTTTTTTGAAGAGCATTATGCTCTGAGACCTGTCCAATACTTACACAAGGATGCAACAAACTTCCCAGGCATACATTTAATCCACGATATTGCATGGCAGGAACTAACCATTATGATGGCATCAGAAATTACTTCGGTGATTCGATGATTTCCCAACACAATTTGCTTTACTTAGTAGAACGTATTCATTTTGTGCTTAGGAAGAATCCAGAGTGAACTTCTTTAGAACTTCTTGACAGAGCTTGTGTAGAGACGTCTTTTTTTTTCAGTATATTTGGGTTGTCCAAATAATCAATGTCGCTTGACTAGCAAGTTAGTCATTGAACATGTCTTATCCATGTAAATATAGACACGAATGATACCAAATATTAAATAAATTCGATCGGCAAAATAACAAAGATTTTTCTCATAATTGAACCTAAAATAGATCACAGATAGTGTGGTTAAAATATTTGGTTATAAGCGATATTGTCGTTCATATTTCCAAGAATTTTTTAAAGTATTTGGAATTCGTTGTTGTCTCTTCAACCACCAACATTAGATCTTAATCGAGCTTAAGTCATAACAAACTAGATTTACCTACAAATACATAACTTCAAGAATACATACATACATCTATATGTACGTACCTATGTACATTGCTTAAATTTAAATTGAATATATGAATGGATGAATAGTGCTCGTATTTTCGTAGAGTGGTTAAGTATAAATGTATCTACGTATCGTTTTGTATTTCTGTTATTGTATCTACTATCTACTGTTTATTTCTTAGTTCATGTACATATATACATATGTGTATAGTTGGTATACAAACTATGATTTTACTACGTCTTTGCCTACCTTTAAAATTATCTAAATTCATTCAAAGTCCAAAGTCTATACGAATTCTAATGTATTGTATGTTATTATGTTGTATGTGAGGTAGAGAAATGAAAGAAATAAACGACATTGAAAATAGAGTTAATGAAACTAAAAAGTCATAACAAAAAATATGTAAAGAGAAGTATGTATACATGTCTGCATACATATATACATTTTAAATGTTTGTCGAAAAAAGAAAAACTAGTTAAGCAAAGTATGATAATGGGAAGTTTGTTAAAAGTGTGTATACACACACACAAGTATAATAAGTTAAAACAAAAGATATTGTACCATCAATTCCGTACGTTCTCAATTAACTCCTCCTGCACGGAGTCAATACTGATTCACAACTGTTAAGACTACACCTAGAGGACAAGCTGATTTATATAGATTACATATGTACTCTGTTTAATGTTATCGCCAATACATACATACATAATTGCTTATAACAACCCTTCAGTCAGGTTAGCTTCTCTCAGTTACGATCTAGCTTCTCTAATAGCTACGATTTTATTTTCTTTTTTGTTAATCAGCTTCAAACCAAACTATTTTGACTTTTTTCAACCTTAATATAAGATATATGTGTCCTAATGGGTGATTTTTTAACCAATTGGGTTTAGAAAATTGTAAAAAATACAGACAATTAGCTAAATTGAATGTGATAATAACTGGCAAGCGTTTTGTGTGATAGCTTGGTGAAATGTTAAACTTTATTGAACATTTTTGACCTTATAACATGTCAAGGACCAACTTTGATACTGAGAAAAAATGCAAACAGCAAAAATATCACCTTCTATAAATAATTGTGTTTTTTGTTTGTCTCTAAATAACGACAATATTCATATTTCAGACGCTTTTATGGTAAACATCTTAATATTTTTGGAAAGAACGTAACGTAACGTTGAGGCTTCCGCAGATCATTTTTTTTATGAAAAGCAATGAGAACGATTACCGAATCGCATTGTAATTTCTGTCCGTTCCTTTACGTTACGTGAAAAAATATAAAACGATCCAATTTATGTAAATAAAAAGTAAAAATCCGTTTAAACTATTTAGCAAAAAGTAAATAGAGTGCATGTAAGTGAAATAGATTAGTTTTTAATATTAATTCAGGTTTTTTTTATTATTATAGTTAAAAATGAGAGATATTTTTATTTTAGGGAACAGGACAATTTTATGCGCGGTTAAAAAACAAATGTTCTTCATATCTACAAAAAAAAAATAAATGTGTGTGAAGATAAATTCGAATTTAACTTGCAAAGACAAAAACCAAAAATTTGAGCAGAGCTAAGTTTAAAGTTTACAGAGCAATGTTAAGTGGTTAACAGAAAATACAAAAAATCGTTAAGGAAGAAACCACCCAATGGGATATGGGATATCGGGGAATGGGATCTGTATACCATTCCCTAAAAATTATGCCCCACACGTTCCTCACTGGAAAAGCTGCTCTGGTAATTCAGAAATTCTTTGGAAAATGGAAAAACTTAGACAAAAAACATTATTTGTTTAAACAATGTCTAGGTAGGATGATCGAAAAAAATTGGGCAGGTATCCCACTATATACAAATTGTAGTCTAAGGTATCTCTAATAAAATCCACTTAGTGGTATATGCCATATAATTTTGGAACTTGAGAAATCGGGCATGAAAAATTCACTCCTCTAACAGTGTCTGTGTTTGATGATCGATATTGTGAAAAAATGGAGCTTGCTGCAGGTATTCCACTATATATTCATGGTATCAAGGATTTCAAAACAGGTTTCCTCTCGATCGGACGTTATCTGGGACCAGAAATATAGTCAACGAAGCTAATTGTTTTCTTAAAATGAGCAGCAAAAACTGCCTTGTGTGGGAAACGGACCTAGTGGTTAGACATGGTATCAAGGATTCCAAAACAGTTTTCTTTACGGTCGGGCATTATTTGGAACTAGAGCTATAGCCGACGAAGCCAATTGTTTTCTTAAAATGAGCAGCAAAAATGGACTTGTGTGGGAAATGGATCTAGTGGTTAGACATGGTATCAAGGATTTCAAAACAGGTTTCCTCTCGATCGGGCGTTACTTGGGACCAGAGATATAGCCGACGAAGCTAATTGTTTTCTTAAAATGAGCGAAAAAAAGAGTTCTGTATAAATGGAGCTAAATCGGATAGGAAAATGGTCTTGTGGGGTAATGAATCTAGTGGGTTGGATAGCCATGGTGACAAGGATTCAAGAACAGATTTCGTTACGATCGGGCATTACTTGGGGATTACCAGAAAAGCTGTTCCAGGCAGGAACGTCTGGGACATAAAAAATTATTTTCTAAAAGCGTTTAAAGCAATCGCCCTTATTAATTTTTCCAACATTATTATTATTATTAAAACATTAACACAAATATATATTTTTTTTAATAAATATGTAAAATGTTGTGTTTTTTATAAATAAATGTTTTAAAAGAGTTAATTAAGTAATCTTGTAATTATCGTTTATTTATCTTATCTACGAAGTCACAATCAAATGTACATACATAAATACATAGCTACTGATCATCAAATATTATAAAAATGATATTTTACAATCTCTGCACCACGAGACAGCTGGCAATGGAAACAAAAAGAAAAAAAACACGTAAAAATTGTTAAACAGCAGGTAAAGGTAAATATATTTAAAGAAATAACGTGTTGTAAAAATCACAACAACAAAAACACCAGGAATAATAAATAATCGGAAGGAAAACACAAAAATAAGCATTGAATGTTTGTGGAGATAAAGAGGGTCATTGAACAATACATATTCGTACATAGATAGGTAGGTAGGCACATATAAGGCCGACATACATATACATGCATAAATACATACATATGTACATATGTAGAATAAAATGAGAGGGAAAATATAAAATATATGTAATTGTTACACAAGACCCAGTTAGCACCAATGATTATTGTTTATGTGTGCATCCAAATGTATATATGTATGTGTATGTACGTAGAGGGAAAAATTAAAACAAAACGCCATAGAAGAAACTGCCACATGCTAAGAAAATAAAATGCCAACAGAAACTTGTAAATCCATATTTAATATAAATACAATGTATGGTATGCATTATATGTACATACATAACTACATAAATATATATGCGTATGCAGGTAATACTTACATTTTAAAATTTGGTACGAAAATATTTAATATTTTGTTATTTTAAACACTCTTATTTTGTTATTTTATACACTCTCACATACATATATATATACTGTGTACTGCAAGTCAATAATTATTGCAATTTCATTAAACAAATAATTAGAGATCGTTGTGGGAGTGTTTAAATAAAATAAATTATTTTGTCTTTAATTCTTTTTTTCGCTGCGATTTCTGCTTTCTATAAATCTACACATACACTAGCAACAAGTTATTTATTTTTTTCATTCCTGCTCTGTGCACATTTTTACATGCAATTATCTAATGTTGTTGTTGGGTATTTTTTGTTTTTCTTTATTATATTTACAACACATAAACACAACCGTAACTAGAAGCGAACACAACCGCACGACTCAAAAGTAAACAAACAAATGAATCGTACACAAAAATATCACAATGAGGTATTCTTTGCTTTTAAAAACTGAACATCTCTCTTGAAAAGTTTTCAACCGGTTTTTCTCTTAACATAATAGTAGAGTAGTGTTCTCTTAAGATGATCATATATGTTTACATATGTCTGCTCCTAACATGTTATGTATGATAATTTAACATTTTAAAATATTAAAAAACAAATATTTTTTCCTTTAAAATTTCACATCTTTATTATTATAAATTAAAAAATAAATCAAATAATTATTAAAATAAAATTAAAAAAAAATCATAAATTCAATGGTCAAGAAAAAAAAGATGGAAAGTAAAGAAACATATTTTATTTGTCTTCATTAGTATTTGCTTCCTCTGCTGCGTCAACAGTTTCTATATTATTGCTACTTCTGAGACCTCTTATACTGATGTCGTATACCACCTCCTCAATTTTCTTTACATCATACTTCAAAGCGTCAAAACGTTTGCGTAAAGCATCATTTTTTAGATTTAACAAACGATAGCCGGAATTAAGATCAGCCATAAACCGTGATATTTGCAATGGACGATCGTAATCGCCCATTGTAACGGAATTTGTAGCGAAACGTGATAATTCTGATGCCATCTGTAGGATACCCATGAGATAGTCTTCAATGTCCAAATGAAATCCTTCTGCATGATGGGTTTTTACTGAATATTATAAATAATAAACTTTAAATTATTTTAGAAATTACGAAAATCTATGGCAAATTATTTTAATAAAGTGAGCCCTTATAGACGTAACATAATAAATCATTCCCTTCATACTCTGTTGAGAATTATTAAAGACGGTTCTATCAAAGGGAAAGATATTTAAATATTTTCTACAAGGAGCTGAGAGCACTTGGGACGCAACGATATTCCAGATAACTATAGAGCGGTTGATCTGGCCATTAAACTCTCCTATGAATTCTCTACTTTGGGAATTCCTTTAAGGACCTGCGTGCTTATAATTCAAATGCAGTTATGGTTTCCGTCAACACAAGAAGGGCGGCTTCGGATACGGGCAGAAAGCTGCTTAAACTCTAAAAGAGCACGCTCAGTATGGCTGCTGTAGTCATTACTGGGCTTTGGTTTATGGGCACTCATGCATGAGCTGAAGAGATGAAAAAGAGCAGGAAATAGTTCTTCATCCACTGCGTGATTTAAGCGAAGCAGAAGCTCGGAATAATTCCGAGGTTAGGGAAACATATAAAACTGTGGCATGAATATTTCTCCACCTTCCTTGGATTGAGAGCCACCTCTACCTATTTATATTTTCTAAATACTACGAAACTTGGAGGTGATAATAAAGTTCAATAGAGTTGCAAGCATATAAACAAAATTATCGCTGAAAGAAGATACCAACAAAGTTATAAACTCTTAAAAAACGATTGAAAATGAGTAAGCTTTTTTTAACTTTTGGAGGCTTATTTTAAAAAATAAAATCCTTGCCGATGGAAGTATCAGGTATCTATTGGAGGGACTCATAAATTGCCCACTAGACTGAAAGAGCTTCCTCTTCTAAACAAATGTAATTCGGATTATTTCTATCACAGACCTTAATTGTTAAATTACTCTCATTGGATTTGCACTTACATCCCAACATTTCTGCAACAGTTTCACGTGTTACAAGAAATCCTGCCTCTAGATAAATCACCATGGCACTAAGGAATACCAAACGCTGTGTAATATACGTCCAATGATCCGAATAGCTATATACATTAGAGAAAGTCAAAATAAAAAATATTTATTAAAAAACATCCCACATTCATTTCCTTAGACTGTGACTCACCGATAATATTGTCCCGTTGGTATAATTTCCGCCAATTTTTTATAGCTTTCAGCACACAGGGAGATGTGCTTGCGGGCTTGGGTACAAGCATAATCAACTATGAATGGAACAAATATATTATATTATTTGGAGATAATAAATCAATTAAAAAAGCATACTTTTTGTTAAATCACAGTGTATGATTTGCAACTGAATGGTGGCTTCCTTGGCTAAATGCTCTATTTCACGTACAACCACACGTATTTGCTGGATAAAATTTTTTTATTAAAGACCAGGTAATAAGAAGGGAATATTATTATAACTAACCTCACGAATTTCCTGTTCATTGTCAATATATTTTTGATAACTTTCGAAAACGTTTAAATTAATAAAATTACTCATTTCGGTTTGTTTATTTCGCCACCAGTAAATTTTTATTTCTATTGAAAATTGTTTTTACGTTCTTGTTGTTGCGCCTAAATGCCGGTAAATTATTACAGACGACGTATTGATTGACGCCGTCAAGAATTAGAAGTAGAGTCGTACAGTTAACAATGCTTCTGAAACTATATTAAAAGCAATTCAAATCATTCACAATAAGTCGAAATGAAAGCATATTTTTTCTTAAATTTATTTTGTTATAAATGTAAATAAATGCCCCTTGTCGTTTAAAAAAGGGTAGGTATGTTTGTGTGGCGGTGGATTTTTTATAATCTGAATAGAAGAAATATTGTTTGTTGTCCGTCTGCTGATGTACTGTATTTCAATAGATCATTGTGATTTTTTAGAATTTTAAATAGAATGACACATCGGTGGATGCCTCCGCTAACAGATGTGAATATTACTTCTTCTAGACATCAACCGTCCAAAGAACGATATACAGTACATGGATTTATGATAATCAGTACCCATTTCGAATAACGGCACTTTGGTGAGTTTCTATTTTATTCACCACACCAGATAAATTCACCACATTTTGGAGGAACTCACCACAATAGAAACTCACCGCAACTACAAAATTCACCAACCCCAAAAAAATTAAATTTATTTTATTTTTTTATTTTTTCTCTCTCCTGTCTGAACGAGCGAACTACAAACAACACTACTTACTACTTAACAAACATCCACCACACACACACATACATACGCCATTTTGTTTTTGTTTTCGTTTTGTCGTTTTTTCTTGACTTACAAAAGCACTATATTTTTCAACACTGATGTAATATGTTTTGACTTGGCAACGCTGAATATGACATTTCTCTACACTTTTACTATTGCGGTAGTCTATATAAACAATTAACAGAACAAAAAGTTCTAGTATTTCTAAAAAAAGTCACACAATTTCAATTAATAAAAAATAAAAGATTAATTAAAGCGTATCAAGACTTAATCTTAAAGTAAACAAGTTTCTAATCAGACATTAGAAATACAATAGCAACATGTCATACGTAAGCCGAATGAAAATTGAACGAAAAATAAATATGCTAAAAACATAGTTGAAAAGAAAATAAATAAATTAATGACGAATTTAATTTTTTCCGTATAAGGGCGGTTATAATCCCTATGAACAACAACAACAAGGTGGTTACCAAGCAGGATATGCGGCACCACCCGGAGCCTATCCACCACAAAATGCTCAGGTTTCTCCTGAAGCCCAGCAATGGTTTAACATGGTCGATCAAGATCGTTCCGGAAAAATTAATGCCCATGAATTGAAAGCCGCTCTGACAAATGGTCGTGGGGAGAATTTTTCCGAAGCATCATGCAAATTAATGATCAGTAAGTAATTCTAAAGAAATTTACAATACATATATAAATCAGTACGTACTACTGTTTATGATTAGAGTTTGCCCATGTGACGTCATATATACATACAAAAATATTTATATTAATAGGTATATATATGGGTGCATCTGACGTGTAACAAAAACAAACAGTAGTAAAAATTAGTGACAAACAATTTTTAGTGTTAATGAAACGATTAATCGATTGATCACATGACGGGAGATTATAAGCTTTCGTTAGAATTTTTAAAATGAAAAACATTTTTTATTTGTTACGTATTGTTTAAATTTTATAAAAGAAATTTTATAAAACTGAATTATTTATTTATTAAATAGCTGTATCCTGCGCGTGTTGCTGCGCTACCAACTAAAATAAATTTGAAGGAAAGACATTAGGTTAGGTCTTAGGTTAGTTAGGTCTGAGTGGCAGCTCTGATTTCACAAAGCTCACTTGAGCACGCATAGCGGCCCGTTTTGATACCACGGGTGAACACAGTCCCTGTACTGACCAACTTCCACCAAAATCAGGGAAGGAAAGACATTACACAAATATCAAATTAATTTTGAATCATTTTATTGATTTTGTTTCCCGTTGTCCAGATGATTCAGACGAACAGACCTGAGTAGTAGTAGTTTCTGATCTCACTTTTCGTTGTTCAAGTGATTCATGCCAACGGGTCTCAGCGGCATGTACTCGAAGATTTTCCAGTCTCAATGCTAGTTGCCCGCCTGATTCTGAGGTTCGTAATGGTCTTTCCTTCCGTGCTCAAGGTGTAGGTCGACCAATTGCTTGCCGCTTTGGAGGCATGATTGCACGGGAATGACGTGAATAATGTGTTAAATTTATTAGAATCTCACGATGTACCCAATCCAATTGAACCCAACAGCATTTTTAAAAATTTTCCAAAATTAAAATGTTTCAAATTTTACGAGAATGAGTTTATACTAAATGTTATTAAAATCATAAATGATAAATGCTAAAATGTCTGGTATTTTTTGTCCGATCAACACATGGTCAAATGCATAGTTTACGATTCAATTAATTTTGAATAATTCTTAGTGGGGCCATCTATCGGAAATTAATCGAACCAACTTAGAAACCTCCGTCGACTTATGCGCAACAACTTTGCTAAAGATCATATCATGATCAAATGCATAGTTTACGATTCAATTCATTTTGAGTAATTTTCAATGACGCCACCTGTCTTAAATTGGGCATACCAAATTATAAACCTTCGTCGTCTCATGCGCAACAACTTTGCTAAAGTTCATAACATAATCAAATACACAGTTTACGATTTAATTCATTTTGAGCAATTTTCAGTGGCGCCACCTGTCGGGAATTGGTCATACCAACTTAGAAACCTTCGTCGGCTCATGCTCAACAACTTTGCTAAAGATTATAACATGATCAAATACTCAGTTTACGATTTAAATCATTTTGAGCAATTTTCAGTGGCACCACCTGTCGGAAATTGGTCATACCAACTTAGAAACCTTCCCCGGCTCATGCACAACAAGGCTGCCTTCCAAAATGTATCAATACAAAGTTTGTATGCAGTTCTACTACTGTATATAAACTATGTAGATATGCAAAGTAACGAAACAATACATCAACTATAAATCCGATGCATGATTGCTTTTTGACTGCGTTAAAAATACACATTGACGACGTTTTGGAAAAGAATACATTGTATATATTTTGTACAGCGGCATTATGAAACACGATACTTTGTTCAAAAACAAAGCAACTAACATTTTGGAAGGCAGCCCAACTTTGCTGAAGATCATAGCATGATCAAATGCATAGTTTACGATTCTATTAATTACATACAAACAAACATTCATTTTTATATATATAGATTGTCATAAATCGTCATATGACATTTGTTTTGAGAGGACTAATTGTTATGAAAAAGCTTCTCTAATTTATCTTTGGGAATCGACGTTGGATGTATGTTGGTGCTGCCACTCAAGTAAGGTTTACATGCACAACATGGGTCCTACGAATTATTAAATATTCATCTTAAATATATGTATCTTGCTTTACTGTTTCCAATATTCTTTTCCATAATCTTTTGTTATGCCCGTTCTTTTAAGGTATGTTTGATAACGATGCTAGCGGTACAATCGATATTTACGAATTCGAAAAACTATTCCAATACATTAATCAATGGTTGCAAGTTTTTCGAACTTATGATCGTGATAATTCTGGTCATATTGATGAAGGTGAATTGAGTCAAGGTAATATAATTGTGTAAAAAGGTTTTACAACGAAATAAACTACTATAATCGATTATAATTTTAGCTCTCACACAAATGGGTTTTCGTTTCTCGCCAGAATTCATACAATTTTTGATTAAAAAAAATGATCCAGGAAAGCAAAGCGAAATTTCTGTGGATCAATTCATTGTATTGTGCGTACAAATTCAACGTTTTACGGAAGCGTTTAGACAACGAGACACTCAACAGAATGGTATTATAACAATTGGTTTTGAAGACTTTTTAACTGTTGCATTGGGCTGTTCGATATGAAAATGAAAAGTATTTTTATAACTTTATACACTTTTTGAAAACTAATAAAAGTTTTGCATAAAAGATCATAATTGCTTAGCTTTATAAATACTAATAATGAATCATATTTATTGCACTTCATAGAAATCTCCAAATAATCGACATATGTGTATGTATATATATATTATTAAAGTAAAACAAACAAATTTTAAGAATGTTATTTAAATACTTTTAATCTATTACTTTCGAAATATTTATAGATATGTATGTACAATTCTCTATACAAATATTTTTTTGGTACAAACACTTTAATAAAGGCTTGAAATATATTTTTATTCAAATGAAAACATATGTTTTACTTATTTTCTTGTATGCTGTGCTATTCAACTTCATTTATTTTATTTGTTTCATTAACTTACCATTTGTCCCAAGTGTTTGTGTAAATATGTTACTAAATATATTTAAATTAATAAGGGATAATTTGAATTATTTTTTAATTACATATTTAACCATGAGCATTCTCTTTTCCCATTAATTTGATTCAAAGAATGTAGCCTCTACTTATTCATAGTTAGACTGTCAGTTACCACAACTAACTACTAACAAGTTCAACATAGTTTGCGGTCGTATTCTGTTTATATAATAAAATATTTTATAACTTAAGGAAGTTTTTTTTTATAACATATTTTATTTATTGACAGTAACTTAATTTTACTAAATTTTTATAACTTTATAAGTTTCCATTATTTATTAAATTTATATATGTACTTATGTTTATATACTAAAATATATTTGTTACTATTAATTAATAGGATCATAATATTTTTGCCTTGTATCAGTTAGATATTATTTTTACAAATTTTTAAATGGTAATATTTGTTTTATAAATAAAAATATCAAAACCAAGCCTTTTTATTATAAATTTAATTGAATAAAACAAAGAATAATGCATTAGTGCTATTATTATTACGAGTTTCGTTTTTTGGGTTTTTATTTAGATTTGATTAACTCTAGCTTTAGGTATCTATTTGTAGTAAATTTTTTCATATTTATTTATTTATGCTACATACATGTGCTGATTATTTAATGGCTCGTTTATGAATACCAATTGAACTTCATTTGATTTGGCAGTTCTCTAAAATGGTATTAAAGATGGCAACTGACAACGAAAATTTAAAAATTTCACTTGTAAGCAACATTTTTGTAAACACAAATTGAAACTAAAATTCAATTGCTAATCATATTAGACCCATAAGTTTCACTTATACTAATGACGATGTAAACTTAAATATTATTGTATATAGTTACAGGATTATATATATTTATGTGGTAAATAAGCTTGTATCAATTATACAGACCTGCAAAGAGAACGAAATCCATTTGCCTACAGATGGTTTAAGAAAGTTGTAATTCTCTAGGAAGTTGAACTCTTCTTTCAAATACTGTTTTTGATTGCTTGACTTAATTTGTTTAAGCTCTAGAAAACTAATTTATTTATGCTGCATTTATTTTTAATTTCAATTTAATTCTCGTTGTTTTTAAACCGGGATTTTGAGCTCAAAAATGAATCATTTTTTGAAAGATTCATAAAATAATGAAAATCTTCATACCCTACTGTAATGTTGTGGTTGCCTAGTAGCTAAATATTCACAAAAACCGTTAAATAAGGTTTTACATACGAGTTAATAAATAAAATTGAACCATTTATGAAGCGAATAGCAACTGGTAAAGAACCCAAGCCCATCCAGAAAGGTATCTAGACTGTTTTATTTCAATAAGATACTCTTTGTGTTATTACCTTCAAAATCACAACTCTATTTCCTTTTTACTACACCTTATTTATTTGATTCCTAAAAATGCTTAAACTTCCTTTCATTACTTGAATAGCATTCCTTTGTCTTGTGATTCTTGCATTTAGAAGTTGTAAACAATTTTCTATTGCAGGCCTATATTATTAATAAATCTTATGAGATTTATATACAAATATTTTTATTGTTTTTAACAAATTTATAACTTTTAAATTAAGTCTAGAAGTGACTATTCGTTTCCTACGATATGCTTCATATAGTATGTAATTTATTTATGTTTTGTTGTTTTTATTTTCGATATAATATAGTAGTATACAAACTTTTTTTTTAAATTATAAATATTGGGATTTTTCCATCTACAAAAAGTTTTTAGAAAAAAAAAACAAAAAAATATTATTGATATGGTAAAATATACTTTATTGGTATCATATAATGGCATCATACATGTTTATATTTAAAAATAATAAAAAATAAAAAAAAATATTGAAAAAGTTAAATCAGTCAAAGTTAAAAAAAAGTGAAATCAGTCAGGGTTTTATAATAATAAAGAAAATCAGTCTTTACAAAATATTTAAACATAAAATCTAATAACTTAATAATAAATTATAAAAAAAATTATAAACTAATATTAGATGACTTTCTTATTCGAGCTTATATTCTTAATGGTTATGCATACATGTGAGTATAAAAAAATTAAATACCATCCATATACGAATGATATTCTTTTATTATGTAGATAATTTAAAAACTACTTTTTATAACATAGTAAAATAGTTGCACGCGGAGAAATACGTTTTAGTAAGACTTCCATTAGCACTTAATCGAGTATTACTTTAAAAACTTTTTTTTTTAATTAAAATGTAACGACGAAGTGGAAGACATAAGAAACAAGGCTATTGTTTAGGAACGCAATTAAAAAGTAATTTTTTTTTTCAGCATAAATATAAATTTCTAAAAATTTTTTGTCAAGTTTTCTTTTAAGATCAACACTTAGAAAATGACCCATATTCATGAAGTGCATTGTGAAGAAATATAAAAAGAAAATCATACAGGAGTAAAGTGCAACATATTTATTTTGAAGTAATGTTGTTATTGTTTTTTTTGTTTGTTTTAATGACCAGTAGTAAAACCTTCGTAAATTTTTGCTGTGTAAATAATTCCCACTTTCTTTTTTCTGTTGTAATTAAACATATATAAGATCCGGCAATCAGTTCACAACTATGACATCGACACTTGTAGTTTAGTTAGCGCACTACCAACTAGACTTGTTAGAAAGGGAACTTAGTTTGCCAGGATAAAAGGGGGGGAGTGTTGAATTAACAGGAGGGACAATGCCTTTATAAGATCGCTTGCTACAAGAGTACTTTTCAATACTACTACCTCTGCGCAGTGAATCGAAAATACAATATTACAATAGTTAAGAAAAATCTCTATCCTCCTCTCTCCTCTCTTAGTGTGCTTCAAAGTTTATAGAACCTCTGTAGTTTGGTAAATAATTAAAGAATTTTTGAAGGAAACAAACTTTAACAAATAATATCCTCATTAGAAGAGTATCTCCAACATAATACCACATATATATGAATAAGTTTCAGTAGACTCCTCCTAATCTCGCTGAATAAATCAAATCTTTTCAGAATCGATAACAAAATCTTAAGTCTCGTGTCTAACCTATAACAACACCTCCTTTAAATACAAGTGTCATTTGACATATTAAGATGGTATGGTATGATTTGAAACACGGTAACAGTAATTAATTCTGGCATCTATTGATGAATAATGGACAAAAAATAGATAGGATTTTACAGGAGATCGAATTGTATTTTGTTAAAATTATTTTTCAGAAAAGTTTAACCTCTGTATGTATATACATAAACTATAACGTGATACATTTAAAATCTTGTAGTTCGGTACTTTTTGTCTAAATTTTTCTTCTTTACAGCGTTAATTTATCAAAATCAAGTGTTATGGCCCTTCTATATTCAGACAGCGATATGTATTTAGACTTTGTTAACGATAATCTAAAGGTATAGAAAAACTAGAAAAATCTATGTGCATAGATTTTGCCTATCAAAAACCTACATCTGGGCTAGTGAAGACTTGGTTTGTTAAGGACCACCTTCACCTACTACAGAGAACCAATTAGAGCCCAAATTTAAATATCAGAATTACGAAGAAAGCACATTATAACAATATTAGTATCGTTTTGAATTTATAATATGTTTTGGTTCACGTATAGATGAAATCGGTCCCGAGTATACAGGAAAAGAGTGGTATAATCTACGAATGGAGGCTATATTTTATTTAAAGGGTATACAATTTTAAGTACAAGGTTTAGCTACTAGTTCGAAAAGTTATTAGAATTTCAATTTTTAATTCAGTTTAATAGTGGCCACATAAGTAGAAGAAAATTTTGTGTTCATCTATTTTATAACGTAATATATTATTTAATTAAAGAAATGAGTTTTTTTTCTCGAAAATAGTATTGTATATATCTGTAATTGTATATCGAAAAGAAAGATAGGCAGATAACAAAATATTTATAATAGTTTCAGTTCTGTAGTTAATGAAATAAGAAACCATCATCGCTTTAAGAACACAGTGTAATAGTATTCACAATATTTATAATTTTAATTATAAATTGGAAATAATTCCATTTAACACGAATTAAAGCCGAGTATTTAATTCTTTTGACATTTTTAATTTTTGTTTTATATGTATTAGCGTTTAGGAGAGAAAATTACTTCATGTTAATTGGAATTAGGTTAGGTTAGGTTTGAGAACGTATAGTTGTTATTGGGACAAGTACAATACTTGGAAGTCAAAATGACCCATTGTAATACGTCCTAAAAAGTGGGATTAACATGTTAATAACATTTTAAATGAATTTTAGAAATTATTAGCACTTTTATTAAAATTAATCATTAACTGCCATGGAATAAAAAGGTAAAATTATTTAAGCAGTTCTGAGCTCTACTATTATTTAAAAAAAAATTATAAATTTAAAATATTTTTTTATTTCTATTTTTTATATATTTTTTATTAATTAAATAAAATTAATAAATTCTTTTTTAAATGATAGTAGAGCTCAGAGAATAATTTTGTTTTGATAATATAAATAAACATCTTTTGATTTTGCTAGACTTTTGAATGAAGTATAAACTAAACTTAAAAAAACAATATTAATTATTACTTTGAATTTAAATATTTTTATAAATAATAAAAAATAAAAAAATAAAATTAAATTAAAAAAATAATAAAATTACAAACTATTTCCGTATGGTAAATAATTTGAGACAAACAAAATTTGAAACAAAATTATCTTCTCTATTGAGAATAAATATAATGTTATAAAAATGAATTGGATTCCAAAACTATATGGTCAGGTTTAAGTGTCAATTATAATCGAATGAACAGTATATTATAATTATAAAATCAAATTTGTCAAAAAAAAATTAGAAGATTTTTATCCAGAACAATGATTTCTAAGACATGGGAATACTAAAATGTGGTTCGAAATTGATAGGAACACTTCCATAATATCCGGATATAAATATTAGCTAAAATTTATTGAGTTTATGGACACAAATATAGATCATATAAATAGATCCATAGATCATTAATCATACAAGGGAATTTTGAATTAGATGTGTCAATATCCGAATATAAATAAACGTCGATAATTTTGAAAGTAAAATTTTGACTAATGTAAAACCATACACCACAACAAAACAAATACGAAGACATATAAACCACAGAATGGATTAAACATAGTCATACAACACAATAAAAGAACTACAAGCAATTACAAACAATTAATTATTGTATATTCTGTGTAGATATGTTTAAAAGTAGGCCTTAAATGAAATGATAGTAGTAGTCTTACAAAATCTAAATTTGAAAGTAAAAACATGATGACCAGGCGAATACTATTTGTTGTATAAAAAATATTGTTTCTTAGTATTGATTTAAATAATCAGAAACAAATTCAAATGAATAAATAATTTACATAAAATACAATTTGTTAGCAAATTGTTTAGCTAGCCCGTGTATATGTAGTTCTAATTAAATTTGTTTTATTTTTCAAAAATAAGACTAAATGCATTAATTGAGCTCATAAATTGTTTATATTGTAGTATAGTATAAACGTGAGTATTTGATTTGTTCGAATGTTGTGTGTACTCCATAAATTATTTTAAAATTCTGGTCATGCAAACTTCCTTACATAAAAAATATTTAAAATTCAAAAGTCATGTGTATATATTAATAGATTTGGTTGGAATCATCTGATGGAAGCCCTACGTTCTTAAGGCAAATACAAAAAAAAACTGATTGGAAAGTAACTATTAATGTTAATTTATATCAACATTTGTCCCGACTGTAAATGAAACCTTAGATATTAATGAGATTATTACAAAAACCTTTGAAATTATTGTCAATAATTTTGAAATTAATATTGTGAAATTATTAAGGAAAATTCCATAGTACTTTTAAAAAAAAGCAAGCAAAATAAATAATAAAATAGACTCTTAAAAATAATTATTGTAAGCACAAAATAATAAGAAAAGTATATATATAAGTATGTATACATATGAATTGCACTTATTGCTGTAATATTAACGGAAAATTATATATATGTACATATACACATATGCATACATATATGATTGATGTACGTATGTATATACATAATTTTATTTTTTGGTTTAAATTTTTTTATATTGTAATTTGGTTAGAAAGTATATTTTACGTTGACGTGACGTAAGTAAGTAAAGCTAAATCTTGTTATATATGTTTTTATTTTAAACTTAATTTTCTATGAATATGTATAGTATGTGTTTATGTATATATGTATGTATGTATGTATGTAAGTATTTATGTGTTTTCATAAAAACAAAATTAAAAAAGTAAATTTCAAAAATCTAAAAATTTAAAACTAAAAAAAAAAGATCATTATGAAAAAAAATGCTTATAAACTAGTTTTGATTATGAATTGTTTTTTAAGGAGTATTTTTGTTTTTGTTTCTTATCCCTTGTGGTTTTTGTTTTTTGTTCTTTAAAGCAAATAAAAGTATACAAATATAAATATAAACTTATAATTCCACTTAGAATGGTTATAGAACAACATTTTAAAATAAATCATATTTCTGACATAAAGTAACAATAATATTGTAATAGGCTCGCCAGGTTAACAATGTACAAACATGTATATATTTTGTGTAATTTTACATGTGCTTAATTTAAAACAAAAAACATTATTTTTAAAAGCGGGTTCATAAAACATAAAATATTTTGCAAATGTTTATAAATTATTTTTGTTTTTTCTTTTTGTTTTAGTTTTTAATTGTTAATACTAAAAAGGAATTATAAATTTCGTTTTTAAAGGAATAAATGGCAAGTGATTTAAGTTAGTGTGTTTGTTTTCATTTTAGTATAAGATGGTGGCACATAAGTTAATAATTTTTTGAAATTTATACAACAATAAAAAGGTATGAAAAATTAACTTTGGTTATGAGAGCGAAATTCTCATGTTTTTGTTAGTCTTAGTTAGTGCAGGTTTGTTGACAATTTTTAAAATTTTTTAGATTTTAAAAAATTAACTTTGGTTATGGAATAATTCCAGTGATTTTTTCAAGTCTTAATAGTGAATTATATTTGTACACGTTATGTCATGATTATGTGAATTGTTTGCTGTTTTATACTCCTTCCTGTTCTGTATTCCAAATCTTCAAATCTTTTCCTGTGCTGCACACAAAAACTGTTTAGTGGAAGCAAGTATAATAAAAATTTTGTAATGATAAATAAAATTCCGGTACCATTTAAAAGACAGAATAGAAACAATTATTGAATTTCTATACAAAAGTTTGATTGATTGAAGTCTATAGTCCTGTTCTGTACATCGAATAAGAATATTCTCTTTGAGATTCCATATTTTTGCTGTTCTGTTATTCACTTCCAATTTGTTTCCCTTTTATTTATCTTTGAAAAGCTGTTGTGGTATTCACATGTGTGTCGAAATGAGCTTCAACTTGAGGAAGCAAATGGATTAAAATTTTCAAAATCTTTTCATGCTGAATATTCTAATACTTTAAGAACCCTAGGATTTTAAATATTTTTAAAGTCAAACGTTTTCATATCAATCGCAGTATAGAAACATTTTAGTCGTTAGCAATAATTGCATCTGTTCTGTATTTGGAATGCGAGAAGTTTTTTTTTTCGAAATTTTACTATTTTTCTCCACTTCCGAATCTTCCGATTTATTTTATTATTTGAATAAGTTTCTGTGCAAGCAAATTGAACTACATTTGTAGCATCTTTTGATTAGAAATATTCTTTAAATGGACCATGTTTTAATTCCACTAGAAATTTAGAATTGTGATACTTTTTTTTTATTATAAGCTATTTTGCAATCTGCATGGAATCTCTTTATGTAAAAACCATCGAATCTTGCCGATCTCTAATAAATCGAGTAGAATTTTCACTTCAAATGTCTCTGGCGAATACAAATTGAATAAAATTTATAGAATTTTCTGATTCTGAATATTTTTTTTCTTTCAATTTAAAAAGATTTCACTGCCTTAGGAATACAGAACAGGAACGCAAAATATTCTTGTCATAATTTTTATATAAATTTTGTTAAATCTAAATGCAATTCTCATTATATATACTTGATGAATACACATTTAAATAGTTTCGATAAATATCGATTTCAATATAAAAATTAAAATTATTTGAAGATATTTTTGTTCGTATATGTTTCGAAAATGTTTTTATAAAAATGTCCGTTCGTCCGCCCCTTCAAAGTTACCTAAAGCATAAGTGTTGTAAATTTTGTAAGTTCGGCTCCTTAATATTCTTGAAACATTTTCAGCAATTGTTATCTATCGTGCTTCCATGACTGAGCCATCAGATAGGCCCACACTCATTTGGAACAGTCAATTATTAATTTACTGTTGGAATCATCGGAGACATTGGCACTTGATGTTGATTCGTATTTAACTGAGTATTTTGAACGTCGCTTGCTGGCCAGTTGTGGTAAATTTGAATGATGTTTGCGTACATGTACACCCAAATTACCGCGTTGTTTTGATTTGTACGGACAGTAGGGACATTGATGGGATGGTTCTTTGCCACCACATTCAACATTTTCATGGCGCCTCAAAGTTGACTTCCAGCGATATTTTTTACCACAGTGGCGACATTCATAAACAGGTTCGCCGTCCGGTCCAATGCTGGTAGGTCCCAAGTTGGAATTATCATTGGGGCTGGTGCTATTGTTGCCAAAGTCTCCCAGAGAAAACTCTAAATTGCGAAAGGCTTGAGCTTGAGCAGCTAAATTTATATATTTTTGAGATTCATCTGACAAATAGCCGCCCGGAGACGCTGTGCTGCCGTTTGGTAGTATATTAGGTATTTGACTTCTAGATGAGCCACCTTCCATTAAGTGTATATCATCGAAACCACTATAGCGATTATCATCTTCATCATCACCATCGTTATTGTCCGAGGTAGTCGTTTCGTTATCACATTCCGACGTTCTTTGTTGTCTTAGAA
Organism: Sarcophaga subvicina; assembly: GCA_936449025.2. Taxonomy (NCBI): domain Eukaryota; kingdom Metazoa; phylum Arthropoda; class Insecta; order Diptera; family Sarcophagidae; genus Sarcophaga; species Sarcophaga subvicina. Next base: position 33,296,549 of record OW388084.2, read on the forward strand.
ATGTTTCCAAAATTTTTGATGTGGAATGCTCCTCTACCTTTAGACTTTTATTCAATTTACCCGAATGGAATTTTAACAGCTCTTGGGCTCTGATTTGTTGCTGAAAGCTATGATAACCGTCTCTGATTAACGCCGCTGCTATGGCAGCAGCTTGAGGATTTGTGTTTGTATTTGGTACAGTTACGGCTCCAGGTCCGGGCACAGACACAGGTACCGGTTTTATAACACTTGGATTCGGCGTTATAACTAAGCCGGTAACAGGATTTATAATTGGTTTAATATCTAAAGGTTCTGCTGCAGCACTGGCAGATGTACTAGCTGTAGGTACCACAACGGATGTGGGTATAGCTGTCATGAATGGCGTACTACACTGTTCGTTGGCTGCTTCATTCGATGGCAATTGATTGGCATTTGTATTGGTATATTTAATGCGCGGATGAAATGAAGCTGCCAATTTATTAGACATCATTTCATCACTTGGCAAGTTTTTTGAAGCCGTATCAGATGCAGCACCATTTGTGGCTATGGCCGCAATGCTAGACGGTTCTTTTGTTTCTGCAGATGTGGGTGAGGTTCGATCAACATATTTTACGGCGGCTGGTGCGGCAACCGTGCCCAATATATCTGTGGGGTGTTGTTGAGTCTGGCATTTAGGTGCTTTGGCTGCGGCATTGGCTCTATAAAATTCATACAGCATATCGGATACATCCGACATGGACAGGCGTTTGCCATTGACATTTGGATTAGAGCAAGATGGATTCGATGTTTCATTTGCAAGTTTTGCATTGCTGGTGTTCGAAGTGGAACGAGTATTAGTTTTTTGAAGTTTTTGTACCTGATTTGGTGCAGTGTTTTCTTTGTGCAACTGTGATAGCTTATGGGTTAAATCTGAAATTAATAAGGAAAGATGTAAAGTTAATGAAAACGTTTTAAAAATTTGTTTGGATTTGAATTTATTTTTCGTCAATGTTGAAATAATGAAAAAGCAAAAATCATTTTGTTTTTTGTATAATGCATGTGCTATAGATTAGTTGATTGAATGACCTGGGATCTAAAATGAATAATGAGTCAAAAAGCAGTTAGTAGGATAAGGTATATAAGTAAGAAATTATACAATCAATTAATGTTAACAGTTTGAAGTTTTTCAAATCTTACTAACCGTGATTATATTTATATTATATTTAAAAACCAGGCAAGATGTTTTAAAACAGAAATAACAACGTGTTTAAAATTTAATGTTTAGAGTAAAATGAACTACTATGCCATTATTTTACTTATAATACTAGTAAGAGACATGCATATTAAATTTGTTTTTTTTATTGTTTTTTTCTTAAAAATAAATTTCTTATTTTATATAAAACATTAAAAATGTTTCAGTTAAAATTTAATATCAACAAAATAATTTTATTTATGATCATTTTTAATTCTTTTAAAAATAAATATTTAAAAATATTTGTACGATTTATAAGTCTTAATATTTTTATAAAAAAAATGGATTATAAATTATCATAATTAGAGCTTAATACCAATAATTTATAATAAGTAATGCATTAAAAAACTGAAGTTTAATTTTTGTAAAACGTTATGAGCTTAGCTTAAAACATTAGTGTTGTAACACTCTAGCATTGTTTTTAAATTAGTCGGATTACATGTTAACAGGAATACTTCGTCACATCGTTATAAGCTTAGCTTAAAACTTTAATGTTATAACGCTCTAATATAGTTCTTATATTAGAAGTCATATTACATGTTAACAGGAATATGACAACAAACAATAATATTCAAAGTCTTTACTTCAAGATTTTAATTCTTTTTAATAAAATTAATTCTAATTTATGGAATAACAGCTATGAAGCTTGAACCCTACAGTGCTTGCAGAAAACACTTAATTGCTCGCAGTACGGTAGTATTTTTTTAGTGGTAGAAAGCGTTTAACTGATCTAAAATTAAAATTAATTCTAATTTATGGAATAAAAGCTATGAAGCTTGAACTCTAAAGTGCTTGCAAAAAGCACATAATTGCTAGCAGAACAGTAGCACTTTTTCTTTGTAGGAAGCGTTTAAATGGTTTAGAGTTTAGTAGGTCCTGAAGTTTACATTACTGATATTACACGGGCTGGTAAAAGTAGTATATTTCAGGTAAAGGTTTTTGCCATTTGCAGAGCTGTGAGTAGCCTATTGTACATATAATACTTTGAAGGAATTTAATGTTTTCAGGCAATACTAGTAGTCTTTACAGAATTTTAACGAAACAATTTAGTATGTACTCGGGCAAACGACTGAATAGTATTTCTGTATGGTTAAAAAGATCCAGTTTAAAATATAACATTTAAGGGGTAAAGTAAAAATTGATAGAAGAAATAGATATCGAATCTATTGGGTTGTTCGGAAAGTAATTTCGTTTTTTCCCAACAGAGGATTTAATTGTACTTTTTTTGTACTCAACTTCACACTTAAGCCGTATAATTTGTATATGCTTTGAAAGCTCATATAGCAAGCAATTAATTTTACGCAGTAGTTTTGGTTGGTGCCCTTTTAAATATAGAGAGCGATAAGCAGCATTTTCGATATATCTTACTGTTTTACTACAGTTCAAGCCAGAAAGAAATTCACCGATGTGTATGGAGAAGGTGTGTTGTCAGTACGCCAGTGCCAGAACTGGTTCGCTTAATTTCGATCCGGCAATTTTGATGTCGAAAATGCACCACGTTCGGGAAGCCTGGTTGAAGCTGATAAAGGCGCAAAAAAGGCATTAGTTGAGGCGAACCGGCGAATAACAACACATGAGATCGGAGTGAGGTTAAATTTATCAAATTCAACAGTATACTTTCCGAACAACCCAATAGTTTCAAAAAAGATTAAATCTATTTTTATAATTATGTTTTAGTGGAACACCTTGAGTCACATATTTAATTAGACGAACAATATTTATGTTTCTTTGATACCATCTTTTGGTGAATTCATTTCTTTCGACGAACACGTTGTTTAATCAGCAAGTTATTCAAGTTTTAATGTGTAATATGAACTTAAATCGCTTGGTCCCATAATTGCTGCAGATTTATTAGCTTAAAATGTAATAATTAAAGAGTATATAAGTAATGTGTTTGAATAATATTTGATAGGCTTAATGTGATTTGCATTTTAAAAATTAATAATTTTAAGTGACTAATAATTACGAGTATAAAGCTCCCATTAACCTTTGCAATTCTGATTAATGCATTCTAAATGTTGTTTTTCATTTTTTTTGCTTATAATACAATAAAATTTTATTTGTGAATAGGGTTACGATGATGATGGTGGTAGTGGTGATGAAAAGACTTGTTAATTCCAGCTTAATTTGTTCGAAGCATTTCTTTTTTGTTGTAGATTTATTTACCTTTTATACCATCACATCAGAATTTCGTGTATTCAGTTCATTTAATTTTACCTAAAGAAAAAGAAAAATATATTAGTATTTGATCAACATTCTATGGGAGCTAAAGTCTAGTTAGCCAACATTAACACTTAAATCCTGGACAAAATACCTGAAAGAAAAAAGAAAACAAAGGGAGTTAGTAAGAGAATTTGTTGAGGATTTTTTGATTACCAGTGCTAGAAACGTATTTAAAAGCAGCAGATGGTAAAATTTTTAACAGTGCAATTGTGAGTTGAGAAAATTAAGTGAAAATAACTTTTGGATGAGCTTAAAATGAACTTAGTGAAGAATGTTTCAATTTGGAAATTATTCAAACCGTTTACTGTAATTAAACGGTTCTTTAGTTTAACTTAAGTCTTTATGGGATAATAAATAATAAGTAATCAATAAAAGCGGCTTGAAAGTTAAAGTAAAAGAAAATGCTATCAAAGATCATAGTTAATTAGCTTTAAAGACCTTGATTAGGCTCTACATAGTATTTATCTCAGCAAGAAATTTCTGGCATTTCTAAACGAGAGGACGAAAGTATCGTTTTTGATATTGATTGCTTGATAGCGATTGGGATTTGTTCTAAGAAAGTCTCTTGGTAAATTGGCGTTTCCAGAGATCGTTAAAGTTAGAGCGCCACATACATACATAATTGGCCATTACAAACCTTTAGTCAAGAGAACGACCTAGATTCTCACACCACTCATGTTGCGTGTGTTAATTTTATAAATGAGAGGCGGGATCTGCAATTTAAAGTCGACTCCGTATGGCAGATTTTTGAGAAACTTTTCATGGCAATTTTATTTACTCTCAGAGTTTTTGTCAGAAACCTGCTGAGAGGAAGTCGCAGAAGAAATATTTTTTCATATTTTCGTTTTGATGTCTGACCTGGGGTTCTAACTGAGGCCTCACGTATAATAAGACAACACACTACCTACTAGGCTACGGCGGTTACTGAGGGTCACATTATAACTTATTTTTGTCTTTACTCATTAACTTAGTAATTATAAGTGTTGTGATATTGTCCTAGAAAAAACAATTCAAGATCCAAGCATTTGCAACAGTTTTAGATAAAGCAGCGAATGAATAAAAAAGAAAACTCAAAGCATAAACATTTTACATGGAATTAAAACTCCTACCTTTTTTGATTAACCAAAAAACCATGCTAAAAAATATTATTACATAAGGAGCATAATTTTAAAAAGCGACGTCAGAGTAAACTTGTTTAGGCCATACAATTAATTATATGTGATGCTTAAAATAAATTTTAGAAATTTGGCAAAAATTTGTGTTATTATTCGCCTGTGGAACGTGGAATATGATTTGAATTTGTAAACTGTTGTCTCATAGCGAGAGAAGAAAGAAATTATGCCAGTTAAATATCTTGACAAACCTTCGTATATATTCCTCAAGGTGGTTACTAGAGATCTGTGATATCTACGAAGACGTATATGACAATGTAAAAGTGCCAAGGAGTCGGAAGCCATTGCTTCGGTTCTTGAATATATTTGCGTTGTCTGAATCAAAAGTATTTCATTTGTTGCACCCGTATTTTCCATTGTAATAGCTGACATTGTAAAATTTTTGCAAGCAAAGATGGTTTCACGCTGAACAAAATTTCTTAAATTATTCTTTGAATGTAGAGTCAACTCTTGGAAAATTTAGGAATAATATTTGGAGTATAAATTAAGTTAATATTTTATTTATTAAAATGTTTAGGAAATATTAAAATTTCTATAAAAAAAGCTATTAAATTATGGCATTTACTGCACTTTTTTGGATAACATTCTTAATTTCAAATGTAATTTATTTCGAATTTCGAATTTATTTAATTTTGAATTATATTTCAGCTTTAAAAAACACTTGAAAATAAAAATTTAAACTTAATTAAAAGCTTCTTTCTGTTTAAAGCCAAGCTTAATCTCTCAATTCAAAGCTTAAAATTTCACTTTTCACAAAAATTTTGTTGTTGTTCCATTTGCTCACAATTACACCACAAAAAAAGTTTACCGACGATTTTATTGAAAATAAAAGCGTCCTAACTGCACTAAACACGTTTCTGCACTAGCTGCACTCCTCGATAAAATAATTTTAGCTTAAATTTTTTTCCAAAAAATCCTAAAAATACACACAAACATATAAAATTCTCGATAAAATACAACAACAAATACATGATGCTACCAGTATATTTTCGAATACCTACAAAACATGTACAAAAACAAATAAAACGGAAAAACGAAAAGCGAAAAAAAGTCGAATTTTCCACAAACACATGCGTAAAAGAGAAATTCTAAAATTGAAAAAATCTTTTCTTTTATCAGAAAAAAAAAGGCAAAAACAAAAACAAATGAAAACAATAGAGTTACGCCTGCGCACAGCTGTCATAAAGGAATTAAAAGGAAAACTTGTTACCTACTAAAAACACGCAAAATATACCAATCTAACCTATTTACTTACACATGGACAGTAGCGAACATAAAAATAGCAGTGATAGTCGAGTATTCTTTTCACGTTCAACGACAATAAAAACTAGCAAAATAGCAGTGGCTACAGGTATTGCATATTTCTTCCAAAATACACGGAATAATTATTTTTCAAAGTTGGATTTGGAATGTTCTGCCAATGCTTTCATTGTAAATTTGTGATAAATCCAATGTAGAGTCATGGCTTACTTAGATTTTGTTTTAAGCCTTTTCAATAATATTGCAAGGCTGCTCACTATTGGATCTTGGGATTAAGGATCCTTAATGCAACTCAATTAGTGAATTTCTGAATTCCGGAATGTTTTGGGTTGGCGCCACCGCCCACCCTCCAAATATAATATAATTTACTTATTCTTAAATAGTAATGAACTAAATGAGAATTCCGCATGTCAGAACAACTATATAATGAAGTACGCAAACGATTGTATTTTGATCGTAATACTTACATAAATAGAATTCTATGTGTATGTGAGTGAAGATAAATTCGACAAACTTTCAATGTTAATATGAACACAGTAATGTTATGTGTTTAACAGAATACATGTGGTCATGGTACTTCCATTACCCAAATATTAGATATCAATGTTGGTTTGTATGCTTTGGACCGTTGATCTGTGAAAGGTCATGGGCCAGATGCATTTTTCTATTGCTGTATGACAAAATGGTCTGTTTATCCACAATTCAATTTATTTTAATATATGAGTTCATATGTAATGTAAAATGCAGCAGCATATTAAAATTGTTGATACATCGTGCTTGCAGGCGAATATTTTCTGTACAGCCAGATCCTACATATAGAACAATTGTACATGATTTATACATTTTGAAATTCTTTTGATACTGATTTTACATAAATTTTACAAACTATAAGAGTATACTTTGTATATCTAAATAAAGTTTCTCTACTTTCTGATCCACGAGCTTCAATATTTGTTTTAAATTTAATTTTAAAGTTAAAGTAATATACTATAGGCACTGCTATTTACATGTTCGCAACTGTAATACTATATAAAGAGTATATAAAGAGTAAAAGTAATAGAAAAACAAGAGAAGATATTAAAGAAAACCTAAAAAAGAAAAATCAAAGTTTTTTCGTACAATAGACTATCGCTTCCTTAATAACAACAGGCTTTAATTTATGTTTTCGATAATTGCTTTTTTATATATATTTGGTGTTCACCGAAAAATACAAAAAACGTAGTAGTACTGCTAAATTTTTGATATACGTTCAACGTATCTACTAATAACTGGGTGCCCTGGTAGTCTAGTAGGACTCTGGTCTGTGACACTACACTGAGCACATGGTCAAGTTACTCCGCTCGTATATAAGAATATAATTTGTAATTGTATTGTGGGAATCGAACCCACAACCCTTACACTAATAGTCTAGCACACTACCCACTAGACTACCAGGGCACCCTGTATTGTAATTAATAAATAAATAAATAAATAAAATAAATATCTAATAACTAACGATACAAAAGAAATAATCTGCCGAGTATGTCGATATACATTCTTTCAGAACCAATCGGTTGTAAAAAAATACTGTACTGTTTCTTCTAACTCCTTATCAACACAGATTCTGTACTTTCCGTTGACAAAAAGTCCATGACATCCCACATGGAAAACCGATCATGTAATAATTTCAACAAATAGTACTGTTTTGTTTGCTAAACTTTAGTAATTTCTTCGGCGTCTTTTATTATGCTAAGGTCATAAGGATTTAGAAATTCTGTTGGTGGTGATGTTTTCGATAATTGATGATTGAAAAAATCCTCAGCCATAGCAAGGATTAAAGGTTGAGTACGATTTAATACCATCTCTGATCTATTTCCTTATACGGTTATAAAACTTGGGCACTAAAAATAGCTCACATGAACAAAATGGAAGCTTTTGAGTAAATACGACACTCTTAAAAATACCTGGGTAGACCAAGCAAATAAAACTCTTCTTCAAACAATTAAAAGGAGAAACAAATATTAAATTTGAGGACCAAATCGAAGGTTGAAGAGCAATTTGCACATAAACAGATGTCTCCAGTAGACTGTATGGTTAAGAATAATGAATGCAGGTAGTAATCTAACAGCAAATTGAGAGAAATATTCTGATGTGAAAGAGAAAAAAGGCAAAGAAATTTATTGTAAAAATTAAATGTAATTAAACGTATGTGTTGCCTTACTACATACTGTAAAGGATTGCAGGATTACAGAAGGATTACTGAAGGATTACTGAGTAGACTCTCAGGTATATTTTTCAGCAGTCGAAGTGTTAAAGATCTAAATATTTGGTATTACGTATCGTCTAATAGCATGATCAATTGCGTACCACCGGTGGTACATGCCGCCCGATGAGACAGTCTAGCACGGGCCACCGATGGTATGCGCCGGGGTGAACATGTGAATGACAAAAAAGTTATACACTCATATTCGTTTTCGATGTATCCATGATGACAAACATTTTTTATTATCAATACAAGGTCCAGCAGTAGTTTGGAGCAGTGAAACAGGCAACCCAATATCATTAAACTGATACTCTGATACTGAACTCCATGGTTATTTATACAGATGCCACATTTCAGATAATATCGTATATCTACGATCATATAAAATTCCACAAAAAAGTCTATGCCTCGAAAGATTCTCTGGAATCAAAATATCGATCTTTAAATTGCAACAACTAACCAACACTGTGCTCTAAAGTCAGGAAGTAGCGACTAAAAACTTTTTAATTTTTAATAATTTTTTTCCTTCTCCTGCAGAGCAAAGGAAAAGTTACGTTTGGCTGTTTTTATATTTAGGTAACGATATATGTATACAGTAAATATTGTAAATTTAAATTCCAATTTTTTTCCTCTATAATAATGGGTGCATACCAAATAAAGTATGGTTCTGTAAGTGAATGTGTGATTATTTTTGTGTATAATGAAGGATTGCAAGTGTCTAAGGCTTAGTTTAGGTAAAAAGCCAGCCTTTGAACATCAACAATGAAAATGCTTACATCAGAGAAAGAGAGAGAGAAAGTAAACCTAACATGATATTTATTGTATACATAGACAGACATAGAGAACGAGCATCCTTTATGTACAATATTAATAGTTTTGTCTGCTTTTTATTGTAGGTATTGTTGATTGTAGTTTTTCTACCTACTCATTTCAGTGGAAAACAAAAATCAGAGATGGAACGTTTTACTTAACAATTACTATATAAAACTAGGCGAGATATTTTATTGGCAGAAATTTAACCGCAATTGATAAAAATTTTTACATTTCCTTAGAAACGTTACACGCTTTGTAATGTTTGCTAATGGTATTTTTATTTTCACGTTTATGGGTCTCCTTCATTTTAACCTATTTTTAAGAAATATTATGGTAATAAACGGATTGAAGTTGAATTGAAAAATATTTTCTCTTCTGTCCATTCATCTTTACATATTGGTTTTCTCTTTTTGTATCAGGTTTACTTTCTGTCGCTTTACTTAGTTTAAACTTGTCTTATAAAAAATTTGTTTGTATTTAAAATATCAACTTGAAAATGGAAATTGTGTCAGTTTTCTTCAGAAGATACTCAACCAGGAAATACGGAACTGATTAACAGTAATTCTACTATTATCATCGTGTTTATGGCCGTTCGAATCCATTTATGGTACTGTCTGTCCACTATACTAAATCCAAATGCCTGGTACAATTTGACAATTTTACAATGGACTCAAAGAATGAAAATTATTTTCTGCTGGTGTCCATAAGTAAAAATTGTATGACTGCAAAATATTATTAAGATTTCATAAAGAAAATCATTGGATTGAAGCGATTTTGAAATTTCACAAAGGATATTTTGATTTATATTGACTTTACTAAGCAGCCACTATAAGGAAAATTGTACGATTACAAGTTCGTTCATGATTCTCAGAAATTTATTACCACAGAACATGTCCTGAGGTTTCATTATGCGGTTTAAAGAATTGATACATTACAGGCAAAACTACCAGTTAATATTTCTAATCGACTACAATTTTGTTTAAAGAATTTTATACAGCCAATTAACTGGGAATAGAAACTGAATTTAAAGCATTTGGGAATTAGGCAAATGCAGTGAAAGGGACATTTCAGGTGGTAGGATAGTCTTTCCCTTGTACACAGACGCACAGCTATTACAGAAATGATTTGAGATATTGCCAACTTAAATGATGGATCCAATAGGACAGTGGTCTGTGGATGACCATTACTCTTCTTATACATACAAGAATAGACTACCAATATTGTACGTACTTTTCTGCTGCCAACGAAACATTGAAACTCTCTGTTAAACGAGCGGATAATACCCAGTTTAATTGTGATAATATGGTAACCTTTTAAGATCCCGAAGGTTGTAAGCTCTTTACCGGCAGTGGGCAATGCATTATGTGCTGTAATCCATACAACAGTTTCCTTAGAATGATTAGAAACGTTCCTGCGACATTCGTGAATTCGTCATGTTTTGCGGCCTAAAAGGTTCTATCTAGTCAGGCTTACGTTCGAGCACCTGACTCTTATGAGATTAAATCGAAGATAGTGCGGGACTCTGGGGAAGGTGAATCAGAATACGGTTGTCCTCTATTGGATTCCAGGCCATATGAAAATTCTGAGTTATGCGTCAAACTCCCCGGAAATAACCTGAGGGTATAACCGGTCTCTCGACAAGGAATTGGAGACTCAGGTTACATTCATTCAATATGGAGGTCTTTTCAGGCCTACAGATTCTATAACAATGGCAATGAATCATTGGAGCACGTTGTTGCAACCTGTGGGGCATTTATACTTTCTAGGAGGAAACACTTGACTGCATGTTAAGTACTAGGCAGAAAATTGTAATTGTTGATACCGAGCAGCATTCTGAAGCTTGTCAGGGCAATAGGCTTGGAGGCGATATAACAGGAACATCATGAATATGTGGTTGATTTGGGCGACAATGGATTTAATTGGAGACTTTGTTACTCGTCTAAGGGGAAGGTTGAGAGGTGGAATGAGGGCACCACATCATATTGGAATTGTTGTCTAAAGGATCTCTAATAGAACCCAATTAGTGGATATTTGAAATCCGGAATGTTTCGAGTTGCCACCACCGCCCACCCTCCAAATACAATGTAATTTACTTATTCTTAAATAGCAATGAACTAAATGAGAATTCCGAACGTCAGAACAACTATATAATGAAGTACGCAAACGATTGTATTTTGATCGTAATACTTACATAAATAGAATTCTATGTGTATGTGTGTGAATATAAATTCGACAAAACTTTCAATGTTAATATGAACACAGTAATGTTATGTGTTTAATAGAATACACTTCCATTATCCAAACATTAGAAATCAGTCGATGGGATACATGTGATCCACTATAAAAAAAGTATGAAGTTGAACCTTAAAATTTCCAAGCCTTTTGAGTTTTTATTAACGCAATTGGTTTTGGTGTCGATTTCTTAGTAATAAGATTCTATTGCTGTTAATGTCACTACAATCAAAAGAGCTAAGCTTCTACAAAGTCTAATATGGTACAGGAATAATGCTAAGACGCACATCTGAATTGTGTTAATTTAATAAATCGTTGTACAAGAGAAACAAACCATGCTGTGTACTGAAATATCTCTTACTTTTTGCCACAAAGCAAACTTTTAATTTAATGGTACCCTCAGTTCTAGATCGTTTAGACCTCTACAAGTATTAGTAGCTTTGTTTATGGGGATCAGAAGACTTTAAAAATTCGTTTTGAAACTTTTATTAAGTATGGGCTGCTCCTGTGCAGTTTAACTCTACAATATGACCTATATATACTATAATAAATAACAGTTCAACCATATGGTGGATTAAATTGCCCATAAGCTGCCAGCTCTAGCTGATAAGAGAGTATATGCTTTCCTGAGGACAAGACTTGATACATATGTTCTTATGTTCTGCCTGCGATAATAGAAATGATAATGTTAATGAATTATTTTTGAAAGATAACTGAATGGTATGCTTACTGGAACTGAATGTTATCATTTTAACTAGTATGTAGACTTGTTTCTTCTACTTTTAGGCGAATAATAAGGCCGAAAATAAAATCTTTAATTCATTACATAAATAATACATTTCAATATAAAAAAGAAATTTAAGGTTGAGTTTGAATTTACCGCATGTATTTGTATTAGAAAGTATGTAATATGAATTAGAATATTAGTTTCATCAAGTAAAATATTCGATTTTGAGTGTGCATAAAAATAGTCGTTAATCTATTACAAAATTAACTAACATGTTAACAGTTTTAAGTTTGAGAAATATACAAAAAATAATTTTAATTTTTACAATCTTAAAAAGACTACTAAGCCACTATTAAGCAATATCCATCTCTGACTCAAATACGCTTAAGCACATAACTATGTTCTATGGATTTGAGATATTTATTTATTTTTTTTTGTCTAAACATAACCTAAAATTTCATATGAATTTCAAACGAAATCGAACAAAAAAAAAAAACAATCTGTACATAGAATTTATTTTCTACTGATCAACATATCAATTTTCTATACATAAATACTAATCTATACATACATACATACATACATACAAATATAAGAATTCTGGTTAATTTTGAAACTGAGGGTTAGATTTTTTCCATTTCTATTTCAAGGTTATTTATTTTAAATATCTATTTTTATGTATGTATGTATATACATATACATATATATATATATATTTGTAGGTATCTATGTATGTAAGTTTGTTTTTATTGTTTGTTCTCTAACAGGATATGGTTATTTTCTTTTTTGATTTTGTTTTTCATTTCGATTCAAGGTCAGTACATATAGTATATGGAAGTATACAAATTTGTATGGTGAGTGTGGTGAAAGAAAAGAAATAAATTCAAACGGGTTTGTGAAAAACTTCCAACCTGTACAGACAATTGAAAATAGTTTTTATGAACAGCATGGAAATATCTTTATTGCCTACAGAAATGATTTTCTGTTTTGTGGGAGGTATAATGCGTAATTGTTTAATTGTGAAAGTGAGTGATTTCTGGGTTTTAGGAAATTTCAGAAAGTATGTGAATACAACTTATCGCAATGATAACAAATTAGACTTAAATAAAATATACAGGAAAAAATGAAACAGAAAAATAGGTGAGTCTAGAGAAATCATTTAATTTGATCTGTAATGTAATAAATTCCAATGAAATCGAATTGATAGTGATATCGTAGTATTTGTGGTGTTTCAACACAGCGTTCGGTCAAAGTTTGAAATGGTTGAAGCGATTAAATAATCATTCTATCTCCAACTTTATTTTTTATCATCCTTAAGGAACTCTCTTCTTCGAAGGCTGTTTGCTTTGTCTATAGGTGAAGCACTTTGTATATTGGAGCGAAAGGCTTAATAGAAATTATCTCGTCTCACCTACAGGCAATATCTGAATGAGATAGTGTGAACAAGGTCGATATTAATTAACAGAAGCAGTTTTATTAGCTGAATGCTAAAAAAAACTTTCTATGAATGGTGTGGCGTCTATAATTAAGAGTAGTAAAGATATTAGAATATCAAAAGCCTTTTAATTATGTGGGCTGGAGAAACCAAAACAATGGTTAAGAATGGAAAACAATTTTCGTACAAGGTGAGATATTTTAAGTGCTTATTATTAGCCACCAATCCAAAGAGGCCTGTGTGGATACTGCTTATATGTACTACAATAATTGTTTAATCTTCAAAAAATTAATATTACTACGCAGTACTAACTCTTTATATATAGTATATTTCAGTCCATGCTCTATTGGTCAGTGGATTGCTCAAAACCTTTCCTATTCATTACAAGGGGAAGTCAATAATCATAATAGACATTTTTAAATACTTAAAAAAATAAATACTTGATTTAATAGCATTTATATTGAAGTTAATTAAGAAAGTAAATGCTAGAAAGTCTAAACCAAAGTAGGTTTTCATGTGCTAAGACACGAGACGAGCGTCAGGCATATAGAATGAGTTCCATAGCAAAAAGTAAACAATATTTCAACGTTATATAAATTAGGTTTCAAATCCTAGACACGTATATAAACCCCTTTAGAAGAAATGTTTAATTGGTGTTGAAAAAGTTTAATTAAATAAAAAAAGTTATAAGAAATCTTTGTTTTACAAAATCTCTACCTGCTGGCCTTCAAAAAAAAAAAAAGACGATTTTTCAAAACGAAATAGAATACAATATCTTGAACATTTCAAACAAAAGAGACAACAACAGTAAGTAAAATAAAAACTAAAATAAAAATAAGTACAGTAACGCTTTTAGAAGTTTCATAAAATCATAGGAAAAACTGTATGCACACTTACCGAATGTCCGATAGTGTCCTTTCGTGTTTCTAAATACATACATTGTACGGCAGCATACTATGTACTTAAGTAGATTAGTATGTACATATAGATTATATACAGGATGTGGTTATTTATAGAAATCTTTGTGAAACCTGTCCAACTGGTTTTAAACAAGAATGAGATTTGTATCCGTTGTTGAAAGACTTTTGGGTCTGAGTTTAACTTCTTTTGAATTTCTGTAAACAGTTTAAATAAAATGTGAATTATTTTTGAATATTATTGTTTATTAAAATTATTGAAATACTAACCTGTGATTAAAAGAAAATCCTAAACGCATTTTTAGAATTTGGAATTAATGCAGTTAAACGACAGACTGATAGATAGATTGTTTAGACTTGAAAATAATATGGATTTTAATTCTTTATATCATATTTATTTTTTTTAATTGCAAATTTCGCTTATTTTTCTTGTTCTTTAAGTTTAATTACATATTTTAGATTTTCTTTATACAAGGATTTTATAAATAAACCCTTGCTTGTGTATGGACATAAATAAATTTCTTTAGAGAAAATCGATTTGGTTTTTATGGAATTGAAAATACAAGCATTTTTTTATGAACTTGTCTTCCCAGTATTAATTATATAAAAAGGTTTAACAATTTTAAATTTCTTAAACATTTTATTATGTTATTATTTATGAAATATACGCGTGTGAAATATTTAAACAAAATATTTAAAGAAAAATAATAGCGATTATACCACGAATGTTGGTTGTATAAATTATATACATACATATGTACATATAAAATATAAGATTATATTAATTTATAAGAAAAAATTTTATCAAATAATATTTAATAATATTTTTATATTATTTATTTAAAAAAAAAAGATTCCGTTTAACTAAAAACTTTAATTCTAAATAATTGTACTTTAATTCTCTTCGGCTGTATAACCAACAAAATTATTTAAAAATTTAAGTTTCATATTTTTCTTAAAATATTCTTTTATTCAAAAAATGATTGTGGCACAATAATATCGTTTGCAACACAACTATATGCATTATGCTGCATATGATGTATAGTTTTTATATGACGTTTTAGATCCTCTTTTCGTTTATAAAATTTAGGGCAATAGGGACAATATTTTGGTGGTATGCCAATACATTCGTCTGTTATGTGACGTTTCCAATGAGCTTTACGCAAATAACTTCTGCCACATACTTTGCAGGGGAAACGAGTAATTGAACGACAAGCTATAAAGACATAAAACATATGTAATTATAAGAAAATAAATTATAATTACTTGTAATTTAGAAAATATTGAGGTTTTTGAAACCTATTTTAAACAAATTAAAATTCTATAATTTAATAAGTAAAAATCGAATGACTTACAATAAATTATAGAAGAAGTAATTCGAAAATTAATAGTTATGTTTGCACAGAAAATATGCTATTCGTTAATGCTCTGATATATAATGCACTGAGAGATAAACTTTCCGCCAAAGAAAACTGAATTATTGCGGTTTTATTCACAGAATTCTAAACAATTGTTTCTTCATGTTCGATTAAGTTATTTTTGTTTGAGTTTTCGCAACAAATATTTAATTTAAGATGCATTTTATATACATTCCGTTAATATATTAATAAAACAAGAAACTTAAATCTTTTTTAAAAAGAAAAAAAAAAACAAAAAATTTGAGAACTTTCTAAATACATAACTACTTCGCACAAGGGAAGAAAAAAGAAATAAGATCCAAAACACTTTGTAATGTGAAAATGTTGTCTTGTATCTATCAGAGAATAATCGTATTGTAATCGTAAGCATTTATCTTTTGTTGCTTCTAAAAGCCTATTCTTTATCCTTTATTTTTCTTGAAATCTATTCAAAGCCTTTTGTTAAACATATCCTAGATATGCTGAAAATTCCATTTTATTTTTCAATGAATTTAAAATTCAAAAGTGTGTGGAGCGCTTCTCTAAATTTGAAATTTTACGCATAACATTAGTCATTAATTTAATAATTAAAATATACTAAAGTCAGTTTCTTTCATTTCTTTAAATATATTTTATTGATTATTTTAATTTTAAATCTTAAACGTATTCTAATAAATGTTTACGTTAATTAAACTTAAAGGTGAAGTTTTAAATTTTGTTTCAGCTTTTCATGAATGGAAAGTAATAAGAAATTCCGTAGTTTTTAATTCAATTTGTTTTTAATTTTTGTTTAAATTTTTATATGAAATTTGAATAACAAGTTTTTTTGATTTAAATTTGTTAAGTACTAGTAGTTTTTGATAATTTCTTTTCTTTTTATATTTTAATTAAAGCTATAAATATTTAAAATATTTTCAAGGCAAATCTTTTAAAATTGGCTAAATAATGATTTATTTTTCATTTGAAAACTTAAGGATAATGAAAACTTAATTCTAAATAGTTGCTTACTTTTAAAATGAAAACTGAAGTAGGAAAATTCATTGATAATTTCAGCACCAGCTGAAGGCATAAGGAAAAAAATATTTATTAATCTTTTTTTTTTAAATGTTTTTGATGATAAAAAGAAAAAAAAAATTCATACTGAAATTAATAAAAAAAAAAGA
Organism: Sarcophaga subvicina; assembly: GCA_936449025.2. Classification (NCBI taxonomy): domain Eukaryota; kingdom Metazoa; phylum Arthropoda; class Insecta; order Diptera; family Sarcophagidae; genus Sarcophaga; species Sarcophaga subvicina. The sequence continues at coordinate 33,313,340 of OW388084.2, forward strand.
AAAATAATAATTTTTACCAATTTAAAATAATTTTCCTTTTTCATAAGCTAATAGTAATTTTTGGCCAGTTTTACTTAAATGATTTTGTTTTGTTAGCTAAAAATAGAGTTGTAGTGGTCTAAACAATTCAATTCTATATTCATTACGATTTTGATTAACATATTTAATTTCATTATGCATTATTTCATTATTTAATTTGATTTAATTCTTTGTTGTTACTTATTTTCTATTACTAGCTAATATTTTTTTTTGATTGTAGAAAAAATAGTGCAAACCTTTCTTTTCAATTTAATGTTGTGTAGAGAATAATTTATTTTTTTAATTTTATTAAATGGTCCTTCGATTTGTTTTGTAAAGCTTTAATTTTGTTCTTAAGTTTTAAATATTTTGATATATTTATTGTAGATAAAATCCTTTAGTTTTTGTAAGTATTTTGCTTTTATTTAGATATTGTTGATTGAGTAGACAATTCAAAAAGTTTACTAAAAATCGAAAATTAAGGCCTTTACTTTATGAAAACAATGGGGTTTTTAAATCAATGTATACTGTACTGTACTGTTCAAAGAATTTACTGGAATACATACTATACTCCTGAAAGAATTTACTGTATATATAGGTTACAAAATTTATCACTTTCAGGTCTGGTTTTTCAGGACGTCCCATAAGGAGTAGAAAATAATCTTTGCAAGAGGAAAAGAATAAGACAATCTATAAACTAATATAGAATATTCAACAACAGGATAAAAGACTATAATTATTAAAAGGTTGGGAGAGGGAATTTTGAAAAACATTGGACATCCTGTGTATAGAAGGCTGTAACTTTTAAATGAACTTTTTGCTGCAATTTGCTTTAATTTCTCCAATTTTTTTTATATTTTCTTGTACAAAAGAAATTAAATTCATTTATGATATGAATGATTGATTGATTGATTCCATCGTTGTCAAAGTCACAGTTTTGACAGCTATAAATTTGTATATTTGCTAACTTTGAGTCTTAACTAATTTCTCTCTAATTGTATACCTTAACTCTAAGGCCAAAAGCATACCGTGACAAAAAAAATATAGGTCTTTAGAATCTTTGATACGTAACCGACTATATATGGAACTTTACGTTAAATTATGTTACCATCGTACTCCTTTCAAATGCACACAGTTTGTTGAATATAAAACAATGCTTACAACATTCATTATAGTGCGTAATTGGATCTATATTTGCAACTCAGTGTATAGCTACAATTGTAAGCCAGCTTGTTGAATAAAAACAATGCTTACAATTTCATTATAGCGAGTAATTGGATCTATTGTTGCATCTCAGTGTATAACTACCATTATATTCAATTTGAAAGCCAGTTTGATGCAAGTTTCAACCTGCCATATAATCATGGCAATATATAAATCCCTATTGTCGGGAAATAGGTGGATCAGCTACAGAGCCTCTTTCAGTTATCAAGGTCTACATGATCTCTTTTAATTGTATTATTGAGATTGAATTGCCTAGTTAGTAGGCGTTATTTGTAAAGGACTTTAAACAGTTGCTTACATTATACATTCACTTCTTTTATTAATTAGATTTTGTCTTGGCAAACCATGTATGGAGTAGCATCACTGCAAAAAAAAAATTATATCTTTGAAATCCGACAATCAAAACATAATAAATGGCAGAGAATTGCTAATAATAATATTAGAAAAATAAAAATGCATTAACTAGTGAAGATATAGCTGCTCTTTGTCACTGAACAAAAGTATTTGTCAAGAAATTAAAAATGCTGAACATCAATATCTTGTAGGTTATCTTCTAGACATAGATCCGAAAGTATGGATGATGAAGAAATTAAAAATTTGCTTTAAATAATGCCTGCAACGTGTAGCATCCATGAGGAGTTTTGACGCTTTAGAAAATTTGTAAATTTATGGATAAAACTGAACAGAACATAATTTGAAACCATAATCAAAATTAGTTCGTTGCTTTCTACAGTCTCTAGACAATCTTTCTCCAAAAATAGATATAAAATTATTAACATAATTAATATTGTTTTCTCCATTTCCAAGCTTTTAGTATTAAATAAGATTTGACCATAATTTTCAAATTTTTTTTAGTATCTTCTTGGATTGCAACTTTTCTCGTGTTGTAGAAATATCTTTTTTGCTTATATAGTAGTATAGTATACAAAAAGTTTCATTGAATTGAAATATATGTATGTAGCAGTATAGCGGCATATTAAAAGTGTATAGTGTTTGTTAAATATAATTGTTAAATTTAATCTTGCCTGTTATCAGCCATTACTTCCTTATTCATTTATTTACAAATTTTAAATCAAAACTGAATGCTCTTTGCGCATATGCTCATTTAAAAATGCCTGCGAACGATAGACACGCGAACAGAGTGGACAACGATTTGTCTCGTATTGCGAGAGACGTTTTGAACTTTGACGTGGCAGTTTTTTGGCTACACGACCACTATACAGCAACAATTCATTTTGTGCCAATAGATCTTTAGGCAGACTAGGTGCTAGACGTTCCATGCACTGAGCCGATGATATCGAAGCCAACTGTTGTAGGGCAATTAAAGCTGAAGGGTTTGAGGTAATGTGACTGGAAGAGGTTGAGGGTTCTTGTGGTGGTGTAATCGATGTAGTTGCTGCTGTGGCATTAGATTCACTGTGAAGTGATGTATCCGATGAGTAGGAACCAAACATATCCAAGTCAATAGATGATTTATCAGATTCGATTTTTATTTGAAATTCCATTTCTACATCTGATAGCTGTTGTTGCTGCTGCTGCAGTTGACTTGAGGTTGAAGAGGGTTGTCGTCTTAAATTGTATTTAATGGCAACTGTAATGGTAAAGAAAATTGTGTGGATTTAGAAATTTATGTTAATTTAATTAAGAAAAAAAAAAAAAAAAAAAAAAAAAAAAAAAAACATTATTTTTGCAACATATCATGTGTTGTGTATGTAAATTCAAACAAAATTCATTTATATAAATATATGTATGTATATTAAATATACATATTTTTTTATTTATACAATAAAATTATGCTTACAATTAAAGCTTTGAAAAGAAATAAAAATTAAGATATACTTTAAAGAATATTTAGTTTAGTAAATAAACATAAAAATATTATTCAATTTAAATTTACAAAAATTAAAATATGAAATTCAGTATAAAAAAAGGAAACAAAATAAAAAAAAAAACATTTTTTACCATACCAATATGTTAAGAGGCTAACAACAGACATTTTAATTTCATTTATGGTCGTTTAATTTTCAAGTTTAAGATTTGTTACAAACCATTGTATTACTAATAAATACTAAAGCAGAAGTTTATATGAATAAACATTGAAAATGAAAATATTTCTGGTCAACAAATGATTTTAGAAGATTGAACATTTTTTTTTTAGAAAAAAATACTGAAAAAAAATTTCAGAAGTTGAGTGCTTTTTATATACAAATTTTAGTTTGTAAAATATCGTCTGTATTACAGTTTAAGAGCGCAATCTTAAACATTGTAATATAAAAATTTTTGGTTTACAAGCATATCTCTATTGTCACTGATTTGGTCTGCAAGATATAGTTTAAATATACAATTGAGTGTATGCGTTTTAGTAATTAATATTCCAACTTTGGAATATTATATAAAAAATAACTTCATTTACTTTTTTTTTTACAAATTTTTTCTTTTAAATTATGACAATGCCTACATCCCTTAAGTGTTGACAGATATTGTAAGTCCTTAAATTTGTTATAACAATTTTAATCATATACAAATAGATTTAAAGTTAAAAACAAATTGAAAATTTGGTATATTTTTTAAACCTTAATTTTAAATTAAAAAAATTTCCAATTTAAAGCTTGAAATTTATTAAAAACTAAAAAAGAAAATCTTAAATATAAACAAAGAAATTTCTAAACAACAAAAAACGCACTTTTCTAGTGCGAAAGATTTCTTTAAGAATCTAATTGATCTTTCAGTACCTTTTTCGGGCCTTTTTTTGAAAGAAAATAGCTTCGCTTCAAGCGACCTAAATTTAACCTTAAAATAATTATTAAAATGAAAACCTTTAAAGAATTTATGCCAACAAAATGGTTTGATTCGAAATAATTTCCAAAACCAACATATTATAATTAAATATACATTTCAAGTTATAATATTATGGATCTAACATTTAATTTACAATTAAAAAAAAAAGAATACGTAGCATTTTACGCTCTATAATATATAGAAAACCTTATATGAGTTAAAATTCGTTTGAATCTTTAAAATCTACACTGTCATCTAAATATTCATCGATTATGAAAACATTTTCTTGTTGAGCTGCTAACAAACTCAAAGGATTATATGTTACAGTTTGAGTTCCATTTTGTAATGCTAAATCCTCATTCATATTTAAGGATACTGAAAATGGATTTGTTACACTACACTGTGCGGCATCATTTCCATTGCCTGCGGTAAGCAATCCGGATATACTTTGGTGTTGTTGTTCTTGTTCATTATATTGTTGTAATTTATTATATAACTTTTGTATATCTTCAAAACTTAAACCATGCGTTTGTCTATAATGACGATTTAAGCTTCCCTTTGATTGAACGCTTCTGAAACAAATTCTACACTGATGCATTGCAGCAGCAGCTTTATTTGTGGATTTTTTTGAGAATTTTTTGCTTTGATTTATTATTTTAGAGGTATTTGTATTGGTATAATAATTCGATGTTGTTGTTGTTGTAAAATTAATAGGTGACAGTGTGGACGCTAGAATATTTGTGCATGGGTGGTTGTGTTGAAGGGTGGTGGTATCTAAGGAAAAAAGGGAAAAACACAAGTAAATAAAATATTTTCTTGGTTTTAGTAAGTTTTTCTCCAAGAACAGAATTTAAACACAGAAAAAAAAACACAAAGATTAGTCACAACATTTAAAGCTAATAAACGCTACTGAAGTTAATTTTTCTTTAGGACAACAACATTTGGTATTATTTTTAATAATAAAATAAAATTAATTAATTAATCAAAATTAATCTTTTTTGGCAGTCATGTTCTTGTTTAGTAGATTTTATAAAACATTAAAATATTTCTAAAATTCTTATTTTTCATTAATTAGTAATAATTTTTTTTAATAATATACTATGCAAACAATATAAATTCTTGTATATTATATACATATATAAACTAAAATGAATTATTAAACCGGTTATTAACTTTATAATTTTATTTAATTCAGAATCTAAAAGGTTTTAATTAAACACAATCATTTCCAATTCGTTCATTCCATTTTATAAATTAATTTTTAAATTCATAATTGAATCGTAATAATAAATGCATAAGTGATATACAAGTGAGTAATGCGTTTAAAAAGGTAATATTTACGAAACGTAATGAAAAATGCCTACAAAATCGTATAATTTCTAAAGAAAATTTAAGGAAAATTTTATAGTAATTGAAACCATTGAGGGTATTTAAAAAAAAAATATTAAACAATTAGGTTAGGTTAGGTTAGCGTGGTAGCTTTATTTTACCAAAAAGCTCACTTGAGCACGCATAGCGGCCCGTTGTGATGCCACAGGTGAATTAAACAATTAAATTCATTACAATTTTTCTGGTTTACAAATGCCTTAATAATTAACTAATAAAATATATCATTGGCTTTTCAACTGATAGACTACTTGATATATAAAACCTCATTCGAAATGCAATTAAAATAAAACAATCTCAAATATTTAATACAAAAAACGTTCGTGAACTTAAAATTAAAAATTTCTGTTTATATGTTTCAGAGTTTATGTGTCTTTTTGTTAAGGCTTCTTTTTTTCTTTGAAACATTTCATAGTTGACATTACTGTTTTATATCAAAAATAGAATATATATCTTTCCCTTTAATAATTAATACTTGGTCGGCTAGCATTGTATTTCGTTTTTAATATACATAAATCAAAAAATATTTAAATTAAGTAGCAGTTAAATGTTAAACCAGCAAATTTTTGAAAATTTTTTGAAAACAATATTGAAAATATACAATAAAACATATAGTGTTCAAAAGTATTTCAAACTGCAAAATTCAAAGCAATCTATATATTAACAGCATTGGTGTAACAACTTGATATTACTGTTTTATATTAAAAATATAATAGTATTTATCGACGCCTCCGTTCTATAACATTCTAAGTCGAAAAAGTGTGTTTTGAGTTATGAGCTCTCAAAGTTTTCACGCGACATACGACTATACGCGTATTCTAAGTAGATTTTTCCCTATAACTTCGGAACGGATTGGCGTATCTTAACCAAATTATGACAGTATTTAAGTTAGAGAACGTAGAATTTAAAAATGCAAGAACATTCTAAGTGTACTTAGAACGTTATAGAATGGAGGCGTCGATATGTGCTTGTATCTTTCCCTTTAATAATTAATTTGTTTTTTTAAAAAAATTAATTTTTAATTTTATAAATATTTCAAACTTAAGATCTTTTCTAAAACTTATTATTAATTTTCTTCATTAATTCTATTTATTACAAAATTTATAAAAATGTATAATATTTCTATTATTTTTACTCTTTTTTATGACAGTTTATTACAAAAATAATTTTATTTGTATATTTAAACATGGTTTTTATATACAAATATCAATTAATAAAAACATTAAGTATTATTTCTAATAAGAGTTTTTAATTTAAAATAATTTCAATTAAATTAATAAAAAAAATAATCAGAAAACTATTATAATTATTAAAGATAAGAAGACTGCTAGTTCCAATTAAATTATTAATTTATTTAGAATTTATTTAATATATTATAAATATCCAACTTAATCGATTATTTATAGTTTAGTTACGAATGGAGTGATATTATAATTGTTTCTCAAGAATGTAATGATAGTTTTTTTTATTCTCAAAACGATTCATTAGTCGGATAGCTACTGGATAAGCAACTTCAATGAAATATAAAAAGGAGTACTTTTTCTATTGGAAATTCGAAACGGATTTTCTCTTTCTTTATTATAATACAATTATACCTACGGCAGAGCTAACTTTAAAAGAAATTTTCTCACTATATTTAAGACAACAGGTTTGACTTTTTGAAAGCATTGAAAAATTGAACGAGAATTGATTATAAATTATGATGAGAATGAATTATAAATTAAATAAAATTTCATGCAATGCAAAACAATTTATTATAGAGAAAATTCGGCATGTAATATAAATGGATTTCTAGACAAATAAAAACTGAATTTTTCTGAAGTTGTGAAAAGTTTTTTAAAGTCATTTCAAACATATTTTATAAATTGGGTGCCCTGGTAGTCTAGTGGGTAGTGTGCTAGAGTATTAGCGTGAGGGTCGTAAGTTCGATTCCCACCAGAGACTCTGGTCTGTGACACTATACCGAGCATATGGTCAAGTTACTCCGCTCGTATGTATATAATTAGAATATAATTTGTAATTGTATTGTAATTAATAAAATAAATAAATAAAAAAATAAATTTTATAAATTACATTTGACTCGGGTAGAAAAATAAATAGTGCTTAAATTGATTATCTAAACTATTTCTCGAAATCATACTGCCATTAAAAAGAAAACTAAACAAATGCAAATTACTTTTAATATAAATATAGAACTTCTTTATGATATAAAATATTAAAAAAGGAAAAAAGTAATCATTTCGATTTTTATGTCCTTGAATTTCGTGCAATAAGACTAATGACTCTTAAATAATATAAATGTACATGCAATTTCGAATATATATACCAATGAGTTCATAATAATAAAGTATCAAAAAAAAAATGTGGCAAGAAGTCATATGCAAAAATGAAAATAAAACAGGGAATACATGTTTGTTATTACACAACTTGACTTATATTGTTTTATCTTTTAGCCACAGATATCTTTATACGCTTAAAAACTATATTCTTTATTAAAACAAAAAAAAACAAAATTATTATAAGAAAACAAATCTAAAATATTGTTTTTATATTTACATTTAAAAACACTTCATTTTCTTTAAATCAAAAATCCATTCAATATTATCATGTTGCTTGCAATGTGTGAAGATATTTAGAAATGTTGTAGTAGAGTCAGCTTCAATGGTTTTTAAGCACCTTGAGAATCTTCTATGAAATTTGAAAAAAATCATGGATAACCACCCATTATTTTATTTACCACAATTTCTAGACCTAGAAAGAAACCAATATTAGTAAAATAATCTTTTTCAATTTTAAATACTGGTTAAACACACAATATACATAAAGACAATACCAAATTTTATTTCAGATTCTTTTTTTCTGCACACCTGTATATTATGTTTGTTAAATTTCGTACAGTGTTAGAGAGGCAATTATAAATTTAAACGAAATTATAAATAAAACACATTTTATGGTTTAGATTTTGAAATCATGTTTGTCTTATTAGAACAATTAATTTTAATTTTCTTTTTTATTATTCGATAAAATCCTACATATTTCTATATAGATATTTAAGACTATAGTAAATATAAGACTATTTAAATAAATAAATAAATTATAGATAGATTAAATATAAATTTAAAGTTGGTAGTTATTATATATGTATGTACATGTTAAAAATAAATACTGTTTTCATGCTTTACAAAATCGTTTTAAGAAGGAATAAAAAAGAATTTTTTTTGTTTGGAATCTTAAGAAATATTTACGCTCTCATAACTGGGCTGACTACTAAGCATATGTACGTATGTGTACGTATATAATAAATTTATTAATTTTTTTTTAGAGTTTAGTAGATTTGAGATTAGATTGTGTTTGTTTTCATTTTATAATTTATTGACAACATTTAAGTGTTAAGAAATTTTTACCACATTTTTGAAAACATTGTTTAATGCTTCGAATTTTTTCTTTACTGTTTATACTACGAATAAAAAAATCATTTGAAACTTGAAAGTTAAAATATTTTTTTTAATTCATTCAAAGTATTACAATTCCACACGAGTTTATTTTAATTTTTGTATGTTAGAAATTATATTTTCTGTTTAATTTTAAATGAAAAAAAAAAAAAAAAATGAATTTTCAATCTTTTAAAATCACTTGCCGTACAAAAGGGGAGAATTAGTTTTTTTTTTTTTTTTTTTTTTTTTTTTTTTTTTTTTTTTTTTTGTAGAAAGACAAATTTACAATAAAAGAAGGAAATTATACAAATTAGCGAATATTTTAATTTAAATAAATTTAAATCAAATTTTTTTCATTACTTAAATAATTATTTTAAATTTAAGAACCTTTTTGAAATTTTCTTTTATTATTTATTTACGTTGTTTAACTACTTTGACGGCTAGCATCGTATTTCATTTTTAATAAAAATCAAGTAATATTTCAATTGCAGCTAAATGTTAAAACAGCAAATTTTTAAATTATTTGAAAACAATATCGAAAATAAACAATAAAATTCATAATTTTCAAAATCTTTTTAAATTTAAAATAATTATTTGGAAATATTTTATATTTGATTAGAAAAAATTCGTTTTTTGCTTCAAAGCAATTTATATTAACAACATTGGTATATAATATAGAAAATAAACTATTGTTTTTAAACTTAAAAAAAAATTGTAGAAAACTGAATTGTATATAAATACAATTAAAAAATCTTCTTAAAAATTAGAACATATAACTGTACACAACTTAAATTAATTAATTAATTATTACAATATAAAAGTAATGGGTTCTTAAATTTTATTTTGTTTTTGTTTTATTTTTATTTAGTAATAATCATGAGATCATAATATAACAAAATAATGTATTTGTTTTATATATATATACGTAATTAAGCATATTCAATATGAATTTGTTTTAATAAATAATTTTCATTCAAAATTAATAATTATGAAATACAACCTCAAATTCGTATTTTTTTCCACAAAAAATATTTGAAGTGACTTTTGCTGTGTTTTAAATTAAAGTTATAAATAAGAGAGGTTGTTTTAAAAGTTGCTCATAAATAATTGCTTTATAAAATAAAGTTTTGCATAAATTCCATGAATTAAAGATCATGTGGGTTATTATCTTTTAATATTGTTTGGTATACCATATTTTCCTTTAATAAACTTTTATAAATTTTAAGTTATTTTTCTTTTTTCTGCATGTATGATATATTCTGTCATATTTTGTATATTTTTAATAAAATAAAAACTATTAATGTCATAGTTTAAATAAAAATTGTTTTGTCTTAGACAATATAAATATTTTGTGAAATAAAATTTTTTAAAGAAATAAGTTTTGTACATATAAAAACAAATATTTCGAAAGGTGCTACTGTTATAAAAAATATAGAATAAAGGGGACACTGTTTCCTTAGCCTATTAAAATTAAAGGTTTGGGATTTACAATTATACAAAATAAAGGGGACACTGTTTCCTTAGCCTATTAAAATTAAAGGTTTGGGATTTACAATTATAAAAAAATAATACATTTTGGGGTTAAATTCACTTTAGATGTATATGTTAATATGATCTTACACATATTTTTTTAATTTATTAAAATATTTTTGTTCAATGAGACTGAACATATTATATCAGAATTTCAAGAGAAACAAAAATTAAAATACAATTTAATTGAAACATTTAATTTTAGGAGAATCCACTACCATCACTGTGTCAAACCAATGCCATTTCTGAAAGTAAGAACGTTACAAACGCTGATACACTTCCAAGACGTTAGCATAAATTAAGACTAACAATATTTCACTAACTATGCCATTGTAACCCAAACGCTATTGGTAAAAGATTTTTCAAATAAACAAATAAATACGAGACTAAAAACACGGACGAAGACACATGTTTTAAAATTGGGTTGGTCTGTGGGACTGTATTATTTTACAATCAAGATCAATTATGTCATTTGGGATATGCGATACCAGCGTTTTGATAGGTTTACTTATGATGACTTTATGTGGTTTAAAGGTCGGTCTCTTGAAGCAAGGAACAAGGAAACAATGAAAAATTTTACAAAGAATGCAGAGAATAATACGTATGTAAATTCTCTGTGAAACATTCACATAAAAAACAAGGAAAAATCTTACAAAGACTACAGAGAATAATAGGTACATATATTCTCTATGAAACATTTACATAAAAAATAAGGAAGAATCTTACAAAGTCTGCAGAGTATACACATTAAAGAAAGAATTACAAAATTAAATAAAATATAAAATAAATATAAATAAAAATTAAATATTTTAAAACAATAAATAAACGGTTGAAGTAAACTGTTCTGAACACCGGATTCGAGATGAAATCAACAAAAATAGATTAAAAAATATCTTAAACCTTCACAAAAATATTTAAGATTAAAAGAAATAAAAAAACGATATAAAATAAAATCGATATGATTCAATGGAATCAACAAATTAAGTTAAAAAATATTTTAAAGAAAATATTAAAGATTTAAAAAAATAAAATAAAAAAAACAAAAACAGTATCAAATAGAATCGAAAATTAAGACAAGAAATGTTTGATTGTTTTCTCATTTAAACATATGACTTAATACTTTTTAAATCTAAATTAAGTATACAAATTGTTTCATGACATATGGCCCCAAATATGTTAAAATTTGCGTTTCAAACGAACTAAAAATTTACAATCTATACAATCAGTTTTATTTTTTTTTATCACTGTGTCAAACATTATTCCCAAATTATGTCTTTTCTTCATATTGATTTGCAGAAAAAACAAGAATTTTTGTTTTCTCCTTGGAATTTTGAAAATCATTTTTAAATTGCTAAATTATTACTGCTGGTTGTTATGTTAAGTGCATGCTTTTGCGATATATGCTTGCGTAAATCGGATTTATATTTACATTTATGTGGACAATAGGGACATGATAGGCCTGGTGCCACGCCACATTCGTAACTTTTGTGACGTTTAAGGGAACCTTTAATTTTATACGATTTACCGCAAACATTACACACATACTGAAGGCCGGCAGCCACTATTTCAGCTGGCTTCAGGCCAGTCTTGATGCGTTTGGGTGGTGTAAGGAATTTTTCATTATCACTTTCTGCTGTATCGTGCTGCGTGGTGGAGGATGTAGACGATAGCAGTGTACTAGATGATGTTGTGGTGACATTTTGGTTGGACGTCACCAAAGGTTTTAATTCGACCAATTCGTCCAAATCATCGGCTTCTGATGCGGAAGTTGTTACAGATTCTGTTTGCAGCTGTTCATGTTGCTGTTGTTGCTGCTGCTGCTGCTGATTAGCATGATGTTGGTCATGCTGGTTCTTGGCATTATCGAATTGAGCTGCTGTAGCCTCATTCACTATAATAGTGGCCTGTGTAGCCTGAGCAACTGTTGTGGTTGTCGAGGGTGTCGTTGTTATCGAAACTGTTTGGTGATGTTGCTGTTGTTGCTGCTGCTGCTGAGCTGCTGTTTCGTATTGTACAACATTTCTTAACAACACTTTATCCTCAAAGCGCGATGTATCAATTTTTATAAATTCCGGTTGTATTTGCGTAGACGTATGTTGATGATGTTGTTGTGGTGTGGTTTGGTGTTGTTGATGATTTGACGTTGTTGTACTGGCTGCTTGTTGTATATGATGCTGCTGTGGCTGGTGTAAAACATTTGCCGTTGTAGCCTCTAAACATTCTTGCAGTGTTATATGTTGGACTTGTTGTTGATGTTGTTGTTGTTGAGTGTTTTGATGTTGAGTATTTTGTATTATACGCGTTGTTGTTTGCTGTTGGTTATTTGGCGCCTGTTTAACAATCTGTATAGTAGCCGCTGCTGGATTGCCGATTTTATTGTAGGCTGCTGTTAAGGCCGTTGAAGTTTGAACATTTCTTAAAATTTGTTGATGATCTGTGTTTGTTGTTGTTTTAGGCAAAGTATAGTGTATAGTACCACCCGGCATTCCCACAGTGTCGGATGGTATTTCCACTACCACGGTTGCGGAGGCAATGAGACTGGAAGGATCGGTTGCACTTGTAACATGCTGTTGCGTTTGTTGCTGGTGTTGTGTGTGCTGTGGCTGATGATGATGATGTATAGTAGTGGTCGGTTGTTGTAGCTGATGATGATGATGGCCATGAGTGCTAATGACATTGGTCACTGCCGCCGAGCCACCATTTGTCTGGCTATTTGCTAAAGTATAGGGCACAGTTTCTACAATTGTCCAATAGCTTTCGGTGGAAGACGAACCTAAAATGATTTAAAATACAAATACAACACAATTTATTTTATTTTTTTTTCAATTTCAGTTACAAGTAAACAGTATAGCATTTCATTTCATTTTAGTTCTTCTACAGTTGTAAGAGGAGAGAGAGAGAGCTTACATTGTGTGTATTTGATTGGACGGTTGGTATTAATGTTGAAGGAGTTCTCAGGTTAATATGGAAATTGCTTCAAAAACAATTACTGCTACACCAATTCAAATTCAAAGTTAGGAGTTAGGCATTAGCATTACCTTAATTTAAAAAGTTTTACAGATATTTACTACAAAATCCATTTGTATCTATAGCTCCCACATAGTTTAATCCGTTTCAGTTTATAAAAATCTATTATTTTGTTTATAGTTTTTATTTGTAATTTTATATATAAAAAAATGTACAAGATTTACATTGAAAAATTATTTATTTAAAACTAATTATTGTATATGTATGTCTATTAAATTGATTTATTTAAATAGAGAGAGAAAAAAGTACATCAAATACAAGTATATTCATACAAATTATAAGAAAAAGAGAAAATATTGTAATAAAAAGAATAAAAACAAATGGTGGCCAATATAAAGAAAACTTTAAAACTCAAAATTTTTTATAATGTTTACGATTTTAAAATAATTTTTGGAGTTTAAAAAATATATAAGAATTTAACATAAAGAAAAAAATAAAATTATTTAAACTAAATTGGAAAAGTTTTTAAAAATTTTACTATAATTTTTATACAATTCATTTGTTGTATTTTTTTAATTTAAATACATATTTATAATTTATTATTTTTAAAGAAAGTAATAAAAATATATTTTAGAAATAATGAAATCAATTAAATTGGCATAGAAATGGCGAAATATATAGTATATTTTTAAATTAAATTTATAATTAAAATAAAATTTTATTTATTTATTTTAAATTAAAAAAATTTATGCTAAGTATTATTATTATTATATTTATTTTTTTTGTTTGTATTATGCATTTAGTACAAATTCTGTGGTTTTTTAAAGAGGTATTTGAAATATATGTATTTTTAATTTAACCCAGCCATAATAAATATGTATATCAAGTAATTTTGTTTTGTTAAAAGTAGTAAAGTTGTTTTTTTTTATCATCATTTTGTTATCAATTTAAAAAATTTTCAAATGGCAAGATTTTTTTCCGTTTTTATTAAAAAAAAAAAAATTATAATTAACAGGAATGTTGTTGGTTGTTTTGTTTTCATATAAAACTTGTAGATCTTTTGTTTACGTTTCAATTTGTTCATAAACTGTTTTAATCACATTAGATTTTAACTTTTTTTTTTTCAATGGTTGTTAATAACTTTCAGACATTAAGTGACCAAACAGATAAAAAGAAATTTTAATTTTTTTTTTTGGACACATTTTAGGAACTTATTAAATAATAAATTTACTAGAATTATTAAGGGCCGTAGAATTAGAACATACATATTTATGTTGTAAAATAGTAAAATTTCTTATAAAATAAAAGTAAAAAAAAAAAAATTCTCTAAATTTATGCATATTTTTTATGAATCGAATTTATAAAAAAGATTTTTAATTGAAAAAGTTTCTGGAATAGTTTTCAAAACTTTACTGAAGAATAATTTATTATATATTTATATATTATTTGTGAATAGAATCTTAATTTTTAAAAGATCATTTGCTAAAATAGTTTCTGTTTTTTTTTTAAACCAATTGAAATATATTTTTTCTTTTTATAAAATAAGTTTAACCCAGTAAACGTATTTTAAAGTTATAACAATTTAATATTTAGGGACAGTAATGGGAATGGTTTAACGTTAATTATTCTACTCATAGATTTTTGAAAAATTATATATTTTTTGATAGTAATTGAGTCCAAAGAAAAAACTTCTAAAGGAAACATACAATTAAAATTTTATTTACACGTGGTTAATAGAACTTTAGGATTACATTTCTTCCTTTTTTTGTAGTATGTACGCATGTGCTTTTAAATTATTTCAATTGTTTAATAACAAATAACGAAATATATAGCGGTTAACAATTTTCACTTGTTAAGCTTGTGCTATTTTATAAAAATTTATTGTTTAAGTGTTAATTAAAAAAAAAACCGTAAAGACAAATACGTAAACCATTCTTTTAAACTGTACTTTTCTCTTTAGCTAAATATTTGGTTCAAAAAAGAAACAATATTTCATTTTCAATTTATATGCATGTATGTACATACGTTAGCAAATTAAATTAAATGTTTTTTTTTTAAATTTTTTTTATTATTATTTCTTACTCTCCATCCTCATCGTAATCATCATCATCTTCTTCACTTTCTTGTAGCACAGGAACTGTTGTAATAACTAAATCACGACTGCCAAACTTAAAGCCCATCGCTTGCATAGTTGAGCTGGCTGTTGAAGGTAGACCACTGTCAACACTAGCATTATAACCACTACTCATGCCATCTAAACCAGTATTGCTATTGCTGCCAATGCCCATTGTTACAGTCGGTATCAAATAGTCTTCATTCGGACCATCATAGTCAATATCGGCCTCGTAGTTTTCATCTTCCGTACGTATAACAAAGAGACTTTCCTCATCCTCTCTATATTGCTGATAAAGTTCACAATGTTTACGTTTGGCATGTCTTAACACATGATCCTTACGTCGCGAACGATATTCACAGGACACGCATTTGTATTTCTTTTCTTTAAGACAATATTTACGTACATGTTCCTGGAGTTTTTGCATAGACTTGTAGAAACGTTTACAATGTTTACATTGCATATAATTGTCTCGTTCCAATATGGAACCACTACCAGCACCAGTGCCAGCTAAGGCATTAATTAGTATAGATTGTGTTGTGGCAGATGCTGGACGATTGTTGGCATTAGAAACACTATTATTATTATTGTTGTTAGCATTTGTGGCTGTGGCTGTTAGTATGGTATTGTTGTTATTCAAATAGCCATACGTTTGCATGAGATCATTATTGGTATTATTATTTGGTGTATTGTTGCTTGTTGTTTCATTGCTATTATTGGTGGTATCGACACCCAAAAGACTACCCAATATTGGATAAATATCTGCCAATTTGTTGTTTGTTGTTGTTGATTTTTTTTCGATTTTTTTGTGTTTTTATTTTTTGGATAGCCAATGATTTACATTAAAAATTTGGAAATGTAGCAGTTTTGAACATTTTTACATGGATTTGCAGTGATTTGTAAGGAAAAAGAAAGAAAAAAACAAATAAAATAATAATTAAATTAAATTTAAAAAAATTTAAAAATAATTAAAGCAAAGTGTAAGGAACTGAAAGCTACTTTGAAATAAATAAAGAAAAGTCTGCTGTTGGAATATAGAAGAGAATAGATTTTTTTCATTCAATTTGTATTTTTAAGAATTATTTAAATTGGTTTAAAAATAAAATATTAGAATAGAAAACCCTTTTTTTATTTTTGTACCTAATCAAAGAAAATAAATAAGAGATTTAACTGTAGAGGGAGGATCAGTGCTCGAGTACTCATTTTCATTTTTGGATTTTAATATGAACTGCTTTGTTCAACTAAAAAATATGTTTTAATTTCGAAATAGAATCGAAGATAAAGCAGAAAATAAATTTGTTTTCCAGAACGTAGACTTTAGTTTAAAAAAATCTGTTTTAATTTTTGAAGTCAATCTAAGATGCCTACAAAGGAGTCTGTTTGTTGCCCTTTTAACTTTCAAATAAAACTGTAAATATGAGCATTAAGTATGAAATAAATTTTATACAAAAAGAGCTGGCAAAAACTATTCATATTTTCTTTGTATAAGAGTTTGAAAGCGAACTTTGTGGTTTCGTTAACCTTAACTATTAAAAAAGAATTTGTAAACCCCATTTTATTGTTCATAAAAAAAAGTTGGCCTGTATTACTCTACACTGCTGAATGATGCCGTTTATATCATACAAATAATTTCATTGAAATTATTTATAATTTATGTAGAGTAGTATAAAGTAGTATAAATCATTATATAGTCAGGCTGGCACAACTATAACTTGGGTATTTATTTCACATATAATGGTGTGTTAATTAGATTTGACTTCAAAGCAATATTATATTGTTAGTTTTAAATTCTTTAAAACTTAAAAAAACTTATACGTTGTATATATGCCTACTAGGATGCTTCGATCCTTTGTAATGATTATGTGTAATCTGACATATGGTTTTAATCAACCTAAGTGACTTGTTATATAAAAAATTACACTAATAATCCGCGACAAATTTTTTTTAGTATCATGCTATCGTTGTAGCCTCATAAACGTTTAATACAATTTAAAGAAAAGCTTTAAACATGCAATCCTGCATGGACAAATGATGTAATAAACAAAATCTATTCTCTGTCATACATATACTAAATGCAGCAAATATCTTAACAAAATACTCTAACAGAAAACTTAAATAAAATATTAAAAATTAAAGTTAATAAATACAAATACAAATATACGATATTATAATAAAAAATAAATAAAATAATTAATAAACACAGCATAAACTTAAAAATAAATACCCACATTTAAGAAAAATTTGATGATGAACAAATTGATGATAAATTTTTTACAAATGTTTATGTATTGGTTTCAATATGATGCAATAACACGTCTCACATATTTAGGTGCAAAGATGTTTTAGTTCTGTATGATGTTGTTTAATGTTATGATGGATATACATATGTATATGATGATGTGTGATATTGTTTTTGTTTTTTATATAAATATGAATTTTATACATTAAAAAGCTTTTACATTTACAGTTAAAGTTTAAATCAAAACACTTATTTGTTTTTAAATAAGGCTGGCTGGTATTTTTTGTTTCTGTTATTTTAAGAAATATTTTGTATATTTTGAACATAAAAATATTTCAAATATGAATATTTTAAAAAAATTATTTTCATATATATGTATATTAATATTCTCTGGTTTATGTTTAAAGAATTTTAAATGAGAATTCCGCTAATTATGGCCCCCAATAACAGAGTTTCATGGTAGTTCAGCCCGCACTTTGGTCTCACCTAGAAGAAAAGAGACCCATATTAGTTGAAAAG
The DNA here is from genome assembly GCA_936449025.2 of Sarcophaga subvicina. Taxonomy (NCBI): domain Eukaryota; kingdom Metazoa; phylum Arthropoda; class Insecta; order Diptera; family Sarcophagidae; genus Sarcophaga; species Sarcophaga subvicina. Next base: position 33,331,548 of record OW388084.2, read on the forward strand.
TTTACAAAGCTTTATATGGTGATTATTGAAACATAAATTGTGTATTAATAAGTAAAAAAAATATTAACTTAATTTATAAATTGATGGAATGTAATATAAAATTAATAAATATAAATTATATTTATAAATTAGTTTTTTATTTTCATTTTACTTTAACATATTTTGTTAAATTTTTCTTTTTTAATTACATCATAATTTTTATCCTGAAGGAGGTATCTTTCTGTAAAGTTTTCTTCTTCAAAAGCATTCTGTCAATGTTTATTTGTAGTAATAAAAAATTTTCAAAGGGACAAACTGATAAACTCTTTTTCAAATTGTATGTATGTATGTTTTATTCTCAGTGTACAAAAGAAAATTTAGTTTTCTAGAAATTTGTATTAAAGTTTAAGATGATTTTGCATGTCTTAAACTTCCTCAGCTGATCTGCAGAATTTAAAATTTTAATTTATTTTAAATCCGTTAATAAGATTAAGTTGCATAATTTTATTGAACTTATTTCATAACATAGGTTTTTATTTTTTTTTGTATAAAAAATGGACAAATAAAGTTACTTATTTTGATAAGAGAATTTTAAGTAAAAAATATTCAAAATAAGTGCAGAGGATATAAAACGCACACTTTTAATTTAAATTAAATAGTCTTCTCTTCTTATTCCCCCACTAAATACTTTTTATTTTCGTTTAATTATAATTAATTTTGAAATTTAATATCTTCAAAATCTTTTATATATTTTTGATAAAGTATTAATCCATGATTTAAATCCAATTCAATTACTTGCCCGTATTTTCTTATTTCGATTTAAATTCATGTTCTACAAACCTGTAATAAAAAAAGAGAAAAAATATTGTGTTAATATAGTTTCTTTTTAACTGATGTTATAATTAAAGAACTTACCTTTTTTAACTTTAAATCGGCATTGTACTAATGGCCAGTTTTTTTGTTTTAAAATTTACAAGGAAAATATTTTCATACTATGGTTTAATAATTACAATTTAGTAGCAATTTTATACAATTTTTGTTTTGAAATCTTTAAATCATTTTATATCAATTATTAGATTTATATGAAGTAAAGAAAATATAAAACAAATTATTTCAGAATTTTAAATATTTCATTTTTTTTTGGTTATATTTCATACAAATTTTTAATTGTTTTTTAAATTGTATATCATATAAAGAACAAAATAATTAATAATAATTTTTTTTAATATTTAATTTAATTGTATAAAATGTACTTATATTTTGTAAGAGATATGAAAATATTTTCATTATTTTTTTTTTGTTTTACTTAATTCAAAATAAAAAACAATAATTTTTCGTTTAGTTTTTTTAAGTATATATATTTTTTGTTTTGCTTTAATTTTCCTTATAACAATTAAATAAGAGTTGTTTTTTTCGTAGTTTTTTTTTTCTTTTTTATTTTCACACAATTTTCTGTTTATTTTTAAATCGATGCAATTACATTAAATATTATATTTACTTTAATATATAATCATTTTTACATAATTTTTCATTATTAAATATGTTTTATTTTTTATATAAAATATATCATTTTCTTATAATGTTTTTTTTCTTGATACTAATTTTTGTTTGTATTATTATTTATTTAAAATTTAATTTTTGTGTAATTTGTTATTTTTAAGGCGTTCATTTTGTTTTTTTTTTATATTTATTTTAAAATTTTTCTTTTATGAATTGTATTTATAGGTTAACGTAGAAAAAGAAAGACGAATAAGAAAACAAATGAAAATAAAAATTAATAAAGAATAAACAAACAAAAAAAAAAAATAACAAATACTTTAAAATAATATTTTGCGCTTGTAATAAATGTATGTAAACATATATTTAATTTAAAAAATTAAACAATTTTTCCTCTTTCACTTATGTATACATATATTAATTATTCTTTTTTTCTTAACAATTTTGTGGTATTACAAATTAAAACTTAACATTTATAAATATAAATCTATGTATGTATGTATATAATTTATTTACTTTTTCTATTTTTATAAATATATATAAATTTAACAATGCAAGCAAGTTATGGGTGTTTTTTTATATTTAAACATGTTTTAACAAAGTTGTATTTTACCTAGTTTTATTTACAACCAGTGTTAAGAATATGGAAACTAATTTTATTTTTTTTTTTAGTTAAAAAAAAGAAAATATATTTAAAAGAGGAGTTTAAAAAAATTTATTATTTTAGAAATTGTTTCCATTACTACATATAACACTGTGTTCGTTCTTTGCATATATATATATATATTTCTTGATATTTTAGTTTATGTGTATATTTTTAATATGTCTATTTATAAAGCATTTTATTGTTATTTAAAACTACAAACAACTTGTTTTTTTTTAAATTTATTTACTTCATTATAAAGAACATTTATTCCTTGTTACCCTTGTTGTTATAGTTATTATTTGTTATTCTATCTTGTTGTTGTTTCTATAAATTTGTTAAAAATGACTAAAATTTACAAAATATTTTTTCATAGATTGTGTTTTTGTTTTTTTTAAGTGTTTTACAAAAATATATTTTATTTTTATTATTATTTGTTATAAATGTGCTATTTAAAGGCATTTTATATTTTTCTTTTTTTACTTTTGTTTATTAATTTTTTTCTCTTATTATTGTAACTTGTTGTGCTTTGATGAAAAGGTGTATTATTGGTTTAATTTTAAAATTTTGTTTTTAATATAATTTATTTCTATTTAGTGTTGCTTGTAAATAAAAAAATATTATATTAATTTGTGTTTTCTTTTTCTTGGATAATTTTGTCTCATATAACAATCACAAAAAATAATCACATCAATATGTTATCTTGTTTTTATAAATATTATGTTATATTTTTTATTTCACAGCTCTTTTGTTTAAAACAAAATTATTTATTTCTGCAATTTGTTTTTAGTGAAAGAAAAATTTTTTTTTAAAGATTTATTATGCCTGTAAGGGGTAATCAACTATAAATTTTGTGTTTTATTATTAAAAGCCTTAAAAAATATATATCTTTTAAATTTATTATAAAAAGCCAAGAAGTTAAATCGTTACATTAATAATAATAATAATAGACAACAGAATAGAAAGAAAAATGTGTAGTGTATATTAGAAAGAAAAATATCCCTGCTAAAAAATCTAATAAAATATAAAGTGAAAATATGTATGCATAAAGAAATCAATAGAGGTTTCTAATATTAAAAAAAAAAAAACAATATCTAATAGTTTTAAATTAATAGTTTTGTTATGAAGGTTTCAAGAAAATTAGGTTTTATAAAATAAACAAATTTTCCTAACACATGTATTTAACTATTAAATTTAAAACTATTAAATGTGTATGTTTTTTTGTGTCTAAAAAATATCTAAATGAAGGCTTTTGAAGGGATTAGACTATTTTCTTGTTTAGCTAAATAACAATAAAGAGTTAAAAAAAAATTTTAATTAAATATAAACCACAACCTTAAAGTGAAAAAATATATCGTATTTATAAATAAAAATTAATGTTAGTTTACTTCTTTTTTTAACACTTACATTTAAAGCTAAATTAATCAACTTAAAATCATAATTAAAAACTAATCTTTTTTAAAATTATATTTTTTTAAAAAATATTTACAAAAAATTATGCAATTTTTTTGTGTATGACTAGCGAAGAAATTGCACAGAAAAAAAATATTAAATATTTCACTATAAATATTTATTATCTTTCTTTTTTTTTTGAATTTAGTTACAAATAATAATATATAAAAAATTACGAATTAGAAAAAGAAAATAATAAAATATATAAATTAAAAAATATAAAATTTTGCATATACAAAGTAAAAGATATTGTATACCAAATAGTAACAAACAAAAAAAAAGTTTATTAATAAGAATTTAAATTTAAATTTAATAACAAAAATTTAGTTTAAATAAATTTTATATCTTTTTGCGAATACTGACCGAAATTTGTTGTATATATTTTAAAAATAAATTTTGCCTATATACTTATAATGATTTGAAGAAATGCCAATTAATATAAAATTTTCTTTAGAAAAGAAATCACAACAAAGCCGTTCTTAAAAAGGGAGTGTTAAAAAGAAAATTGTTTCCAACAATTAAGTCTCGTTTCTTTTTTCCCTACACTTGACTTAAACTTTTTTTATTTTTTTTATTAATGTTGGAAATTGTTTTTTTTATTTCTATTTTAATTAAATTTTTAAATTAATTAGAAAATTCTTAGAAAAATAAAATTTAAATAATTTTTTTTTTATCAATTTTGCGCCATTTATATATTTTGTTTATAACAAAAGAATTTTTGTTTATTTTTTTTTACATTTTGTTAAACAAGATGTTTAAAAGAATAGTTTTTTATCACAATTTTTTCACAGCACAAAATTGTTGGATTTTTTTGTTTGTTTGTTTAGGTTTTTGTTGGTTGTTGTTTAATATGTTTCTTTATATATGTATATATATATATAGGTAAACTGTAATTATAAATTAGTTTATAAGTTTAGAAATATAAGTATGTATTTAAATTACATTAAAATAACCGTAATTAAAAGACGGAAACAAAAAGTAAAAATAAAAAAGAATTCTAAAACATTTTAAATCAAATGGGAGGGACATATCATCTGCCATGATTCAGTGCAAGAGGATTGCATTACACTATTATTTTAATTCATTAGATTTGTAGCAGAATAGCAAGTTAATTTTATTGAAATATCATTTCTTTTATAAAAAAATACTTTTTGTCTCCTCATTTTAGTTTTAAAGAAAATTTTGTGGAATGAAGCAAAAAAATAACAAATATATGTACATATAAGTATGTACATACATATATTAGAAAAAAGAAATAATAATAATAATAGTAGTAATTAGAAACATACAATCTAGAAAAGCTATTAAAAAATGAAAAATATTATGTTTGTTTTAATAATTATTACAAATATAATGTTAAAAGAGATCGCAAGTGTAAAAATAATATGTAATAATAATAATAAAAATATTACTAATTGAAAGAATTATTTATACATCTATATAAATTTATGTATGTATATGATTTATAGTTTAATTATTATTTTTTTAAAACATTTAGTTCCTTTTTTTTTAAATAGGTGTAAACAAGCTTTGCAAAGACACACATTACCAAAAAATAAAAAATTAAGGAAGTTTTTTTATATTTTTTTCACGATGGTTTTTTTTATGTGTTTTTCATTTCATATAATTTAATTTTATTTTTTTTATAATAAAGCGAATTAATGTTTTGTTTTTGTTAGAAAAGAGGACGGCTTTTGTTAAAGACAAATTATTACAGAGGTTGTTATTTCTAAATATGGTTTACAATAAGTCAACATATCTTAGAAGGATTATTATTAGAAAAACATTTACGCGTTTAGGAAATTGTGCCTAAGAAAATAAATATAGACATCAATAAATGAAAAACCGTGGCTGGACCTTATTATGAATGGGATCTATTGGTTATCGGAGAAGACATCTCGAAATATTTAGAAAATATATCAAAAGATTTCTGGTTTGATTGTGATGATTAAATCAAATTTTTTTTTATTAAAGTGGGATAGAATGGAGAAGATTGGCTGCTTCGTTAAAATCATAACTGATTTAAGTAAACATGTATGTGTATGTTGCTATACCACATATGCTCCAGAGCTGAATTAATAGGTGTCGACAACTCGTATTGAAACAAGCCGGAAAATTTGATGAATTTTGTGATTCATATTGTTATCAAGTAAACATAGTTTCATTAGATTATCGAGAATGGCTGAGTCAAATAAGAAAAGTCAACTTCCAGTCAGAGACGGACTGTGGCAAAACTAAGAACAAATAAATGTTAGGTTTCCAATAGGTATGGAGGAGTATCATAGATAGATAATTGTAGCCGCTGTTGAATGTGTGCTATACACTGAACCAATTTCATTAATTTTAATAGAGGAATTAGAAAAGAAACTTCTGGTGTTGATTAAGACTGAATTTTTTATCTTTCGGAAACCTTATAAAAGACCTTACGGACATTAAACTTGAACGGATATTTGTTTATTTAAGGTTCTTTGATAACAATAACATATGTTATCACATAGTTTCCAAGATTTTCTTTTTGTTATTACTTTAAAGGTCTACAGAATATATCTGAATTTATGTATCAATTTAATACTCTGTTATAATTGAAAACATTTTAGCCATTCAAATTCTCCGAATATATGTATTTCTTTAAAGCATATTTTGCATATTTAAAACATTTTTAATAATTTCTATTATAATGTTGACTTAAAGCAAACCATATTACTTTATAATTTAGGTGCAATTGCATGTTTGTTATATTATTTGTATGTATATTAAATATTTTTGTTATTAAATTCATTTTTCGTTTAAATTTGAATGATTTTTATTTTATACTGTAGTTTTTATTGTATGCAAAGCTAAATGCAAGTTTAAAAGGTGTAAATATAGATTCATTTTCATATTTTCTTTTTTTAAAACGTTTGGTCTGGTGTGTGTGTGTGTATGTGTTAAATTTTTGTTTAATATTTATTTATTATCATTTGTATGAAGTGTCTAGAATTTGTAATTCTCTCAACAAAATATAATTTTCTATATTGTTTTTTTTAGTTTTTCTTAAATTATTTACATGTGTTTACATTTTCATTGTATAACACATTGTTATTTATAGGTTTTTGCTGTGTTTTTTATTATTATTATTTGGGAGCTTTGCTTATATCGTTTTCTTTTGCTTAACATCAATCACTTAACTTGCTTTGCTCTTTGCCATTTTCCATTTCGTTATCATTCTTATATTGTTTTGACTAGTTAAACTATATTTATTTATATTATTTAGTGTTATACACAAGAATCACAAAAAATAAAATTAAAAAACAAGGCTTAAAAACCCCATAGCTATTTCAATTTATTAATTTGTTTTAGTTTTTCTTTTCTTTTTAGTTTTATTAACATTACATTACTATTTTCGTTTCCTTACTAACGTTCTCACATTGCTATCACATTGTGTTCCTCGAAAAAAAAAAAAAAATGTTAACAAAAAAGGATTCTCTGGTCTTTAAAAAAGAAAAGAGAATACATATATCACTTGAGTGCGCTTTTTTCTTTTTCTTCTTTTTTTTTTGGTTTACTTTTAACAAAATGCTCTCCTCTTTGTAGCGAATTTGGTTTGCAAATAATTATTTTTTTGTTTTGCTCATTTCATTTAAATGGTTTGTTTGCTATAAAATCATGAGATCACTGTTAAATGCTCTATTATTTGTAAAGAAACTTTTGTTTTTGTTTTTTTTTTTTTTTGAAACATTTTGCTAAAAGTTCGTATTTCGTTAACCAGCTTAATGTAATTCTATAACATCATTTCACAATTTCGATCTAAAGTATACATATATTAATGATGTCTTAATTTTGCCAGGATGTAGTTTTATTTAAAAAATTTACAGTCATCTAGTTTAACTAGAGCCAATTAATCGAGTAAGTAGTGCCAGTGTATTATAAGAAAGGATTCTGATCTGATGTACTAAATGAATTAACTTTTTATTAACTCATCCATTAATTGCTTTGAATTTAAAAAAAAAATTTGTATCTTAATCAAGACTTTAATAAAAAAAATATTTTTGCTAATTTGATAGCCAGAGCTTTATCATTTATGCCTTATATTTCTATTATGCTCTCACACAATTCCTTTAAAAGCTTCGTAAAGAAGATAATTAATTCAGGAATTAGTGGCTTTTTATTTAACATTGACCCACCGCAATACTTGTTAAAGAAATTAAACTTTTTTTTTTAGATGTGGGAGTCATTGTGAATTTTGAATTTGAATCTGATTGTGCTAACACAAAACTCATAATATATGCATGTGTGCATATTTAATAAAAATTAATTTTTTTTTAAACTTAAAATAAGCTCCTCTTTTAAATAAAACTACATACCCATTGCATCATTTAAGACAAATATTTATGTTGTGTTCTACACAATTTAGACTAGTTTTAATAAAATAAAAAAAAAATATTGTATATACTTTAGGCCTGGCTCTAAACATTTATCACACCACTTAAACCATTTTCCTCCTCATATTGTTTTTCTCATTACTTTCTCACTAATTTTGTTATCATTTTTTTTTAATATTATTTTTGTGTGTATGTAGTATATGTGTGTTTGTTTAATTATTTTTCTATTAAAAAGGTATTGTTTTGTTTTTTTAATTTTTAGTTTTAATGTGTACATAAAGCATTATTGATTAGTATTTAGTTTTGTTAATTCTTTTTTTTTCTTTTGTTATGAACGATTTTCGTTTTTGTTTTTATTACTCAGGATTGGTTTTCTTTTTTTTAACGTTGTTTTTTAGTTATTATTTTATATTTGTTTTTGTTTTTTAATTAATTAATTTGTTTTGTTTTTTGTATGTAATTATATATAAAATTGGTGCTAATTTTTGTTTTTTTTTTTTCATTATTATTATTGATTTATTGCACATTTAGCTCACAATTAGTTTCATAGTTTAGTTTGCCTATTTTTAAATATTTTCTTTTTACGTTTTTCTTTTTTTTTTTTTGTTTGCTTTCATTTATTTTAACTAATGCTGACTTGATTGGTTTTCAGGTTATGTTTTTTTGTTTTTTGTTTTTTCTTAGAATATTTATTTATGTATGTATTATATAAAAAATAAAAAATATATATTTATTTTATAATTTTTTTCCAACAAATAATTAAGAATGCGTTTAATTTTCATTTCATTTGTATAGATTTCGTTAAACCCAAGTGTGTGTGTGTGTTTGTTTTATAGGGGGGAAAAAGAAAAGCTTTTTTTCTGTAATATAGTACGTCGTGTCGTTTTGTATTATTTCTCTTTGTTTTTAGTTTCATTAGTTTAGTTTTAATTATTATATTTTTTTATTATTGTTATTCTTGTTTGTTTATAATGTTTTGTTTGGAAAAAATGCATTCATTTATTATGGTTGAGATCATTCAAGTATTTTGAAATTTACAAAAAAAAAAGTTATTAAAATATACATACATATTTAATAATAATTAATAATTAAGAAAATATTTATTTCTTTTAGTGTAATTTTTTTGTTTTGTTTGATTTAAAAAAAGCTTTTCTTTTGTCTAAAATTTGTATATGTCACAAGAAAACCTACGCAGTTGTGTTTTTTATTTTATTCATTAAAAAAGCTTGACTTAAAAATTATAAAACGACTAAGAAATTCAAGATCATATGGAAAAATCGTAGATTATTTAAATTAAAAAAAAATTAGAATAATAATTAAAATAAAATAAAAATCACATTCGTGCTGATATTTTAAAACATTTTTGAAACATTAAAAAAAGAAATCACATTTACTTTGTTTGTTTTGTATAAAATTCTTTTAAGCTCTTTGATTTTGTTTTTATCCTATAATATTATTTGTTATATACTCTTAAGCTTTTATTGTTATTCTTTCTATACAGGCAAGTGATTCTCTTGGTTTTAATGTTGGCTGCTGTCATCGATTATATCATCGATGTTGATGGGTGCGCATGTGCAGCACGAGATTGTGTTTATGCTTCGATTTCTTGTGACAAATGGGACACTCGAACTTGGGTTCAACGCCGCATTCGAAACGTACATGTCTATTAAGGCTATGCGGACGTGCATAAGAATTACCACAACGATCACAGGTGTAGGCACCACCCCAAGAGGTTGAAGTGCCGCCACCCGAGCCACCACTCGAACCACTAGCACCAGTAGCGCCTGCACTACCAGCGCCAGCTACACCGTGAACACCTATTATGCCACCACCAGAACTGCCAGTACTGGAAGGCGTATGAGGTGCCACAATAGTTGAGGTAGAAGCACCAACATTGGCTGAACTGCTCGAAGGGGTTATGACACTAGACCCCGACGACCCACTGACGGTGGGAGCCACTGGCAACGAGCCCGCACCTCCGCCACCGCCGCTACTTGTGCTGTAGCGACGTGAAGGAGAGGCAGCCGCTCCGGATGGAAAGTTCATAAGGGCATGATGGGCTGCAGCCGCAGCATGTTGTTGGGCTTGATGGTGCAAAGTATGATGTGGCGCTTGGTGCGAAGTCGCTACTGCTGCTATTGTTTGCAAGGCCGCCTGTTGAAATTGAGAAGCTGGAGCCATACCTGATGTTCCGCCCGCTACAGCTGCTGATCCACCACTGCTCATCATAGCGGCTGCCATAGCTGCAGCCGTTGTTTGATCACCTGTGGCTGCAGCTACCGCCGCCTGATGTAAGGCCATCGATACGAGATTTAATTTTAATTCTCTAGTTAAACGTAAATCACAAGGTTGCTCACTCTCCTCATCATCATCGTCGGCTCCTTCAAGATGTCTAACGACGCCGCCAACACTACCTCCACTCATACCACTCATACTTGTGGGCGGTTTGTGTTCTAAACCACTTACTACCAACTTATTTTCATCATCATCGTCATCCTCATCATCCAAGTTCTCCTCTAAGCCAGTGCTGGGTTCATATTTTATAACGCCTGGAGGCCCCGTTGGCAAAGGGCTCGTCAATGGACTTGTTTTTAAACGTATACTACGGCGTCTTTGATGTAAAAAACTACTGCTACGTAAGAGAGTAGCATCATCTGTAGGCACATTTGGATTAAAATAAACAAAGAAAAAAAAAGATTGGAAAAAAAAAGAAAAAAGTATTGAAATGTTGATTAATTTTATATATAAAAACGAATATTTTAAATAGAAAGAGAGAACGAGAGAGAGAGAGAGTACAAAAAAGTATAATAAAAATTAAAATAAATAATAAAAATAATTATTAATTTTATAGGAATTACACAAGTACACATAATTAAATTAGTAAATAATAAACAAACAAAAAAATTTATTCCAGCAATAACAATATATTTTATTTAATTATTTTCATTGTCTAAATGTGGAAATTTCAATATTTCACGTTTTATTTTGCTGGAATTGAATTTTTTTTAATGATTTTTATGGAAAAAAAATTGTTTTTAATTAATTTACGCCGTTATTTGAATGGATTGGTGATTTTAATGCTTAAAAAATATGTATAAAGAGTGATTGATTTCAGTTGTTTTGGGGGGAGGAGTGTGTGTTATATTTGTGTGGCAAATTTCCTGGAAATGTTTCATATTCCTTAGATTTGAATATAAAATTTATGATGATTATAAAATATGAGTTATATTTAAACAAAAAGCTGCTCTAATGAACTAAATATTTTATATGTTGAAATGTTAGTGACATATTAAGTAACTTGTATGATTAAAATATATCATCAAACAATGTAATTCAATAATTTTATATGAAAACGTTTACATTGCTTAGCTTAGCTTGTTTAGATTTCAGTTAAAAAAATAAAAATAAAAAATAAGTAGGTTTTCTTTGCCTAAAGACATTTTCAAGGGTAAGATAGTAAGGAAACTAAGGGGTTTCTTTAGAAATTTAAAAAGTTATGACTGATTAAATTATAAAAACTTTATTATTTATTATTACAATATATTATATTACAATATATTATATTACAATATATTATATAATATATTATATTATATTATATATTACATAATACATATATTATTACAATATATTATATACAATATGTTATAATAATATATTATTACAATATATTCTATTGTACAGTATAATATATATTACAATATACTGTATAATATATGATAAAAGCTTTATTATTATTATAATATATTTTTACTATAATATATTATAGTAAATATAATATTTAAATAATGTTTTCAAACTAAAAATGTTTATTTTAGAATTTATTAGTATTTTATTTAAGAAAAACTATTATCATTAACATACTCATAACAATTGTAATAGTATTTCAAAGACGTACTTGTTTAATTAATTTTAATCGTTAGTTTTCTCAAGTTTAAGATATTTTTTTTAATAATTTTTTTTTGCACATAGTAATCTTCAATTCTATTCAATTTCTTAGTACTAGGCTCGTAAATAAATATATAAATTCGAATATTATTGCTTCTTGTAGAAAACAATTAAAAATCAATCAATAACAGAAAGGTATGTAAAAAACATACTCCGTATTGAATGCTTAATAATTATTCAACCAACCTATGATCATGTAGCGGCCTATTAAACCCTTTTCCCAACGTCGAAAAGGTTTTCTTATTTCTCACTATTACAAATTATCTAAAAGAAATCAATATGATCACTACAATATAATCAATATTAATAATTAATTACTTGTATGTACTTTTTTAAAAATTTCTAAATAAATTTTTTTTTTTATTATGTTCGACTTGTGATTCTACACAAATTGCTCAATAAATATTATCTCCAAGCAATTGTATATTTTACAGCAAGTCGTTTCGTTTAAAAATTTTATATTCAATTTGAATTTAATAGCGTTTTACAAATACATATAAACAAATAAATTTCATTAAAAAAAAAAGAAATTAAATTTTAAGACAAATAAAAAAGACTCATATTATGTGAGAACTATTGACAATACCTTCACTACCAATGTATTAAACATTTGTTTATAAAATTTGCAAATATTTTACTATTTTATTATTAATATTATTTACTATTATTATTGCAATTCTTATAAATTCGAAATGCAATAAAATTTTACTCGAAAATAAAAAGTTTATAAGCTCCAGCACATATTTCCCTCAGTACAGTCCCCTTTTGCAAGACAGATTTTGATACAAAACTAATACCTAACAACTAATTTTTTTTTTCAATAGAGCGACCTAATCATTATACGAACATTAACAATTTAAAGATCCTTTTATGGAATTTAAAAACAAATGATATTTTTATCCATTCTTCAAGGATACTTCTTTCAAATTAACTTATTGCTGATAAAAGTTCAAAATGTCATCAAATTTTTGAATTATAACTCGAAAATTGGTTGAGAAGTAGGGGAATATATATAATGAAGAAGTAGAAAAATATATAATGAACCTTTTTTTTCATTCAAAAGCGTAACATAATAACTTTCATTACAATTTGTTAAGATTTAAAAATTTTTGTGAAAATTTAAACTCCACAACTGTAGTAAATAAATGACAAATTGTGGTAGTCTTTGCCATATAAAAATCTAAATAATCTTATGCCACAAAACATCATATAAAATACAATTTCTTGTAGATTATTTAAATTGTATTTAAAAGTTCATTAATAAAAATTTTTTTTTAAATATTATTAAACAAAAAAAAAAAAAACGTCAAAATTTAAAATGGAAATTACATTCATTATTTTCCAAAACGTAACAGTAATAAATTTCAACTAGAGTTTTAAGATTGTTATTTTAATTTAAAAATAGCAATGTTTTAAATAATTTTTTTTTTAAATTAAATACGCATGCACTTAAAATTTACAAAAAAAATAAATAATATTCAAATATACTAAACTGTTCATATATGTTTTATAAAAATTAAAAGAATAAATATAAATGCTACAAATTATAAAAAGTAAATGTATAAAAAAATTAATAAAAGAAAATATATTACCTGGTTAAATAGTAATATAAGTAAGGAAATATTGGTTTTTAGGTATTGGTAGAAGTGGGGGTAAAAATATTGTAGTAAAAGAACCGGAAACAGCATTTAATTTTAAATAAATTTTGTTTAAAACTTTTCAAATTTGACCAATTGATTTTTTTGCACAGTAGCAGTCCCATTTTTACACAAATTTCGTTTATGCAACGTATTTTTTTGCAGCAGCTTCCGTTTCTTTTGAAATAATAAGAAAATAAACAAAACAAATAAAATTCATAAAAGCTGAAAAAAAAATATAAAGAAAATAATAATAATAATAATAATAATAATGCTGTAAACAGCATAATAAATAAAATAAAAGAAAACAAAATGAAATATAAATTATAATTAATTTTTGTTTTTCTTCTAGATTTTTCTTTACAAAATTTGCTAACTTGTTTACTTTTGGTAAGACATAATAAAAGACAATTAAAAAGGAAAAAAAAAGAAAGAAATTTTTAACATTATTTTGGTACTTTTTGTTTAGCATTTTACTGTAGAATCCATATACAAGGTAGTAAGTAAGTAGTATGCAAGAACTAATAGATTTTTATTTCAATATACAATACGATATTTCCTTTTGTTTTTGTTTTTCTTTTGCTCACTTTCTAAGTTTAGAAAAGGCATGCATTAATTAATATTCTTTAAAAAATGAAAACAGAAAATATTTTTTATAAAAAAAAAACAAAACAAAATAAAAATAATTACTCTAATTAAATAACATTTTACGTTGCTTGTAGGTAGAATATTTGTTTGCTTGTTCTTGTTACGTCTACTGCATGTACATATATGTAGGAAGACAATCAACCAACCAACCAGTTAAATAAAATCCAGCAAATATGAGCTACTGTTGGAATAGGGTATGCAGAGGAGAGATCAGTTTATAACAATTACACACACACACATATACACTATCATCAATGTTATATTATATTAAAGGTGCTTGAAACAAAACCACGTCCTTTAGGCTCAGGCGCTCGGAGGAACAACGGTTCAATTTAAGACACCTAAAAGAAAAAATTGGTTAGTAAAAATATTTTCACAAAATCAACATAAAATCTAAAAAAAAGAAAAAAAATAGAAACGGAAATCGGTAATAAAGAAGTAAAGGAATAGAAGGGCTTAGGTTTAGAGGGAAATATTGAGGAATTTTTTTTATTATTATTGTGGATTTAAATTAGAATTATTAATGGAAATTTGATGATAATGCTTGATTGATAATGTAATGAATTTGTGGTGAATGGTCATGATGAGGTTGGTGTTTGTTGTGTTTTTAGCCTTTGGGTGTTGAAATAAAAACTCATTTTCGTTTTTGCTTTTATTTTTCTTTAATATATTTTACATATTAATTTTTATTTAGTTAATATTCCAAAGAAAAAAAAATTAAATAAATAAATATATTTCATTATATATTGTGTAATTTGTGTAAGTGTTAATTAATTAAGATTTTTATATTTATTTCTATAAATAAAATTAAGTATTTTAAGTGGTTTTTTGTGAATGTTTCTTTTTTTTTTTTGTTTTCAGTTTATCTACCAAAATACACATGTAATATTTATAATATTATTTTGCAGTATTTTTTCTTTTATTTACTTTTATTATTTATATTATTTATATATGTATATTGTTTTTGTTATTACTTTTTTTGTTTTACTAAAATAATTTACACAGTATTGCCAATTTTCTTAATCAGTGTTTTAATATTAAACATTTATGAAATTTTCTTATGAAACTTAACTTATGACACTCTTGAAACGTTTGTTTTTTTTTTCTTATCAGACTTTAACCATTATTACTTCCAAAATTTTTTTTTTAGAAATTGTTCTGACATTAACAAAAAAAACAAAAGTGTTTTAATTCATATTTTTGCTAGTTTTATAAATTTATTTAGAAAAAATTTGAAAACAATAAATTATTTAGAATAATTAATTATTAGAGGTTATGAATTTTTTTTCTTTTGACTAGATGATGTTTGTTTTGTTTTACATTTAAAATGAAATTCAAATAAAAAAAGATTACTTAACATAAAATATTTAAAACAATCAAACATACATATAAAGCAATATTATTTTCAAAAGTTTTAAAGTTTCTTGAAAACATTAACTAACATAACATTAATCATAATTGTTGAAATGTTTACAATTTAATTTAAAAAAATTATATTTCTATCAATTGTATATATTTTTTTGTCAGAATTAAAGGTGAGTATTAAAAAAATAATTGTTTTAAAAACTACAAATTAAATTAAACTTTAGACATATTGATTTTTACTGTATGTAAACATTTTAATAATAATTTTGTTTTTTAATAATAATTTTAATACAGTTTCCCCCCTTTTCAACTTTTGTTTGTTTTTAAGTTTTTAGCTTTTAATTTTTTTTATATGCAAAAGCTTTATATTATACAGCTGAATATTATTTTTTTAAACTATATTTTAATTTTTTTTTTATAAGTAGACAATAGCAATATGTTTTTAAGTATTAAAAAATCCATATATATATTCATATATATAGTTGACTAGATTGTTCAATTTTTATAAAACGTTTGTATATGATTACTTTTTATTTAATTATATTTTTGTTTTTATTGTTTCGACTATAAAAATAACTTAAGTTATAAACAAAAAAAAAATATTTAATATCCTTCATACGTTTTAAAAATAAAAATAAAAAAATTTGTTTCTTTGACTAGAGAAATAAATGGCCTTTGACATGAGATCAATACATTAAATTAAAATAAATTAATAAATAATATTTAATAATATATAAGAGAACAATGTGTGAACATTTCATGCTTAAAACCTTACAGCAGAAATTGAGGATTATGCTAGAGACAAAAAAAAAAAAAGAAGACAAACAATTTACATTAAAATATTAAATTCAAATTCCGAGAGCCTCCACACACACATTTTCTCTTAAAAATAATTTGAAATACATTTATATTCTGTTTTTTTTTTAAATTTGTTGAAATAAAATTGCACTGTAAAAAGATATTTTCTTGTTGTTATGCTTGAGGGAGCAAGCAAGTAATCTACTCTATTTGACTATGGCTTATTTCTTCTAAAGTTAACCCGTTTCCTTTCAACTCATCATTGTCATGATCATCGTCATCAGTGTCGTGTGTTAAACTTTCTCTACTGCTGCTCTCTAAACTCTTTTCATAAAGTAATTGTATAACTTTCTCCCTCAAATTTTCCATTTTCTATTCGCTCTTCTGAAATACTAGCGTATAAGTTGATGTTGCATTGTTGCCTGTAGTGGTACTTATGGCTAGGTTACTATTGTTGTTGTTATTATTATTATTATTGTTGTTGTTGTTGTTGTTGGAGGATGATGATGCTAAAGTATTATTATTAGTAACGACCGAGGAGGTAGTAATTGCTGCTGCATTAGTAGTGATGGTGCTGTTGCTAGTGCTCTGTGTCTGTGATTTGGTTTGATGCACTAATTGCGGTTGCTGTACCTGTACCTGTTGCAATAGCGTTTGATTCTCTTCTTCGGTACGCTCACGGCACTTGGTATTCATGTGTCGTTTCAAATTACTATGGACATTGGTAGCATAACCACACAATTTACTGCAGAAATAACGAGGCGGCTGGCCGCATTCATTCTTTAAATGACACTTGAGACTGTTTTTCCATTTATAGTTGCGATTGCAATTACGACATACCCAAGGTTTTTCAATGTCTGCATTATAGATCATATCATCAGAGTGTTCTAGAGATTCTTTGCGTGTACGTTGATTTTGTGTAATCATACGATAGCGTCGATCCTCTGAAATAGTCGACCTAAACTCGGCGGATGAAGATGATGAGGCTGCTTTTAAATCACTAATCCCCGGTTTAAGTGTAGAAAGGGGAGCAAGCGGTGGTGTTGCTGTGTTAGCTTGCTTGGGTTGTATGCTTGTTATAGTGGCCGGTATCGATCGTAACTTAATTTGTACAGGTTGATTAGGCTGCAGACGCAATTTTTGGAAATGCTGATGTTTCTCCAGCAACTCTTGGGGGTCCTGCAGTTCGATTTGAGTAACAAAAGATTGATTTTTATTATTCGTTTGCTTGTTCAGCGATTTTAAAGTCTCCAATGATACACGTTTCTTAGCCACTAAAACGCGATTTTTTTGCAAGTCCATGTCACTGAGACTTAAACTACTGCCCACCATTGGCGTGCCGATAGGCAGAGCCTGTAGAAATTCCTCTTCATTGTCTAAAGAAGCAGTGGTAGTGGTGTTATCTAGGCCAGCCGTAAGTATATCTTCGAATTCTTCTTCCTGTTCTATTTTCACACTATCAATGGCCCACATCATGGGACTTGACAATTTTATATCATCATAGGTCATATCGCCTTCTTCATCTTCATCATTAGTCTCCGTTGTGGGGGCATCGTCTCCCTCATCGGGCATTTCTTCATCTTCGTCCTGTGATGAAGTGGCAGAATTTTCAATTTTCACTACAACCTCGGTCAAACTGTTATTATCCTCAACGGTGTCCAGTTCAACGCCAGCTGCTGCTAAGGCAGCCTGAGGATGAGCCGCAGCAGCCATGGCATCGCCTCCCGCTGGTGTTATACATGTAATTGTGGTGCGACCAATACTGCCAATACGTTGTATTGTGGGTACATTTTGTGTTGTTAGATTTAGATTTGAATTAGTAACGGTATTCGTAGCATGGTTAACATTTAAAGCAATATTATTATTATTGTTATTGTTATTGTTGTTAGTGGAACCGGTACTGACTGTAGACGTCAATGTATTATTATTATTTTTGGTTAATTGTTCTAATAGGAATTTTTAATTTTGTTAGTTTAAGAATGTTTTTTTTTTCAATTTTTTTTGTTTGTTTCAATTATTGTATTATTGCAAGCGTGAAAAGAGAAGATTATTATGAAAAAATAAATGCATTAATTTCATATCTTTTTGAGATTAATAATTAAAGACCAGAAAAATAGTAGAAAACAATTAAATTGTTTTGGAAATGAGAAAAAAAAAAAACAAAAATACTGTAAAAGAAAAAGAGTTTAAAATAAAAATTGTTTAAATTTAAAATTAACAAAAACTGAAAGAGAAAATAAAATTAGCATATGATTTTAAATAGAACATAAATAAATAATAAAAATAATAATAAATTTATAAACTATCAAATTGATTATTTGAAGGGCATGGTACATATATTTATCGAAAATTAAATAAATTTAAATGAATCATCAGAAAATATTTATAAGAAGAATTTGATAAGGAAACTGATTTAAGGTTAAGGCCTTATCACTGACTTTAAATTAAATTTAAATTATTAAAAAAAAATTAAACTTTGGCCATGTGACCAATAACTTTTCCTTTTTTTTCAAGAGGTTAGGTTATATATTTTTGAACAATAGGTCAATTCGACCTCTGGATACTGTTTTGTCTTAATTGACAAGTACACGTCCTCTAACCAAATCCTCTAACCTAGGTTATATAAAACACATCTTTTTGAATACTTAGCTGAAATAATAAACTGATTAAAAATAAAAGCAAAGAGTTTCCTATCAACAAAACAAAAAACCCTACTAAAATTATAACAATTTAATTATAAAAATAAAATAAAAAATATATATTTTAACTTAAAAAACATTTAAATATTTTCCCTTTGTTCGACAGAACATGTGGAAAAGTTTCAAACAAAAATAACTAATCATTTAACAGACTACATACCAGCACTTTCGTTTAAATTTTTCTCCAAAATCGATTGATCGGCCAACATTAACCAATTACGCACTCTAATACGAGACTCATTCTGGGCTGTAGAATTTGTTGTAATAGACTGATTTATGGTTGACTCTTCTATAAAAAGGAAGAAAAAAGAAACAAACTTTTATTAGTAAAAAAAAAGAAGAAATATATTGTATTTATTTTTTAAGTATATTTTATTTCATATTAAGTTAGTAATTTCAATATATCTTTGAGAAATTTCAAATCACTTTAACTTTCTTTGATACATTTTATATTTAGAAGAGATTTTTGTTTTTTGTTTTAAAAATAGTTATTCAGGGAGTAAAACAAAAAATTAAAATTTTAATAAAATAATGAAATAAAAACAAAATTAAAAAGCAAGTTGAAATTTAACAAAATTATAAAAGAAAAAAACAATAAAGTTAATATAACAAAAGAAAAAGTAAAAAATAAAAATAAACGTGGCATTTACTTACATCGAAACGAAAAAGTATGTATGTGTGAGTGTTGTTTGTGTAGAAGGAGTTGGAAATTGTAAACTATTAAAACATGGCTACAAAAATTAAAGAAATAATAACAATAACAATAATAAAAAAAACAACAACAAAACATCCCAACAATATGTTTATGTTTAGGTTTTAGGGCACTCGATTTTTTTTTTTTATCATAAAAAAAATTCAGTTTCAGAGATTTTTTTTGTAACTTTATTATACAATAATATTTTTTTTTGGATTTTTGTTTTTTTACAATTTTAAATATAAAAATTAATAATAACTATTATAATTATAATAATAAAAAAATATGTATATATGTATAAGGAAGAGGAAAAATAAAACTTAATTAAAAACTAACGATTGTTTTTCTTTTTGTATGAGTATTTTTTAAATCAATTTTTTTTTTTATTTGTAAGTTTTTTTTTTCCTTTACATTAAAGTAAACATTGGAAAGATACTATTTTTCTGTTTTTTTTTTTAAATATATTTTTAAGTGTTTTAATTATAAATATAAAATTTATAAATTAAATATCTTTATGTAAAAAAGAAATGTTTAAGCCCAACACCAATTAGATCCAATTACAATTATATTTAAAAAATTATATAACAAAAATTAATTACATTGTTGTTGTATACGTAAAAAAAAAAATAATAATAAAAACGGGAGTATAAAATAATTTATAAAATTTATTTTATTTTATTTGAACTATTGTATGAACGAAAAAAAAATACTATTCTTCTGTTTTTTGTTATTTTTACGTGGAATGTTTAAGAGTTGCAAATCTTATGACAGTATCGTAATAGAAATTATATTAATTAATAAATTAAGGGCTATTTTGTAGTTTTAAAATATGTAAATATTATTAATAAATAAATATTATTATATATAAAAAAAATTAAATTAATTTAAATAAATATATATTGTATACATATATATTTATGTATGTCTAGCTATATAAAAATGAAAAACTATTTGTGACGCGTTGGTAACATTATTGAACGAGTAAATGGATTTTTTTTATAAAGCAACAATACAAAGAACTTTGAAATAAATTAAAAAGTTATCTTTGCATTGTTGTTTATTTCATATACAAAAATATTTAAATAAGTTATTGAGAATATATTTTTTTTTAATTTTCCATTTTTTTTAAAGCACAGCTTTTTTATATTTCTTTTGTGTTATAAATTAAGCAAAAAGCAATATGTTTTACTTTACTTTAAATATATATAGTTTCTTAAGGGAATTTTTGTGAAAATAATATAAAATTATTTGAATTTTTTTTATTTTTTTAAACACAAACTAAGTACCTGAGGTTTTGTATGTTTTTTTTTTAATTTATAAATATTTTTTTTGTTTGTTTAACATAATAACTAAAATATAAGTTTTTAAAAATAATAAATATATATGGCTTTTTAATATATCATTTATTAATGAAAAAAAGTTGTAAAACGTTTAAATTAAAAAAAAAAAAAAGATTTTAAAAATTTTAAACAAATTTTGAATTTGTTTTGTTTAATAAAAATTAAACTTCCACCTTTTATTAATTAGATATCAAATCATAAAAAAAGAATTCATTATGTTTTACATGTATAACTGTGGCAGTTTAAAAATTAGTTTTTAAACAAGGAATTTATAATTCTGCTATACTTCAAAATGGTAGATAATTATCATAAATATTCTGCTAAGCGGAATATTTTTCTGTTTTTTTTTTTTTGTTTATTAAAACATAATTTTGAAAATAAGAAACAGTTTTTAATTTAAATTTTGAATTTAAACATTTTTTTTTTCAATTTAATGAAGAATTATATGGTTTTTAAAAACTTTAGAAGTTTCTTTTTTTTTAAGACAAACGGTAACTTTTGAAGTTCAGTGATAACAAAAAAAAATAAATAAAATAAAAAATAAATATCTTTTTAAAGAAATTTTAAATGTTATAAACATTTTGAAGTATTGTAAACATTGAGACATTTTGTAGACTTTTTTAAAGTCCAAAAAATGTAGAGTAAAGGAGAAGCAGAAGCATAAACAGAAAAAAATTTTGAATCTTTTGTATGTATATTATTTTCTTTTTTTTTGTTTTTGTAACTTAAAACTATTCGTAGTAATTAGTTTTAGATTATTTTTGTCTAAAGGCACTTTAATAAAATTGTTCTTAATTTTAAATAATCAATTGGAATGCATTAAAAAAAACTTACAAATTATCATTTTTAAAATTATTAGATTAGATTGGTATAAATTTTCATTGAAATTAAATTGAGCAATTGGTTTCCTTCGTTATTTATTATCAATTGAGGTATTTTAAGTTGTTTTATGACAATTACAAGGAAAGAGAATTGAAATGAAATTTTTAAATTGTAACAAATTTTTATGTTTTCTGTTTAAAATCCAGGTTTTATATTTTTTTTAATATAAATAAATGCTATGAAGTTAAAGAGAGCTTTCTTAGAAATTTTGTTTTTTACTTGAAGCATTTCAATTCTCTCCATGTTTAACTATTTAATGGTTTTATTTTTGACTCGATTGGTTGGTTTTTTTTTTGTTACTTTTCCTATACGAATTCGTTGTAATAATGTGTGGCAAACATTATGTGCATAAGACCACAATTAATTCTTTATAATATATATACATATATATAATTTGAGCCATTACAACTAATTCTAAAACTATAAATATTGCCTTTATTAAAAAATTATAATAAAAATTAAATAAATAAAACTAAGTTTCGCTTTCTCTAATAAACTTCAAAAACAAAGCTTGTACGGTTTTCAAAATATCCTCTGAGAATTATGTTTGTTTAAAAACACAAAAAAAAAAATTAAACAAATATTATTTTAATATACATGTGGGAATTTGGATAAAACTATGGAATTACAAAAGGTGTTTACTAAAATTCTATAAACAAAAAAAAATAAAAATGTTATTAAATAAATATATCACTGAGTGTTTACGGTTAAATTTTATTCATTTTGTGAGAAATTCGAATTTGATGTAAATTTTGGGACATAAATCGAAAAACCGGCTTTCGAATATCTAGCAATAAGGGTACAAAAAAATATATGTATGTATTGAACTTAACAACTAAATTGGAATATCATTTGAATATAATTGTCTTTGTAATTACAAATCTTTTTGTTTTTTTTTTTTTTTAACAGCATAATGTCTTTTTAAAAGTAAGTTAAGGAATGCCAAAGTTTGTTGCTTTTAAATAAATAATAAGAGTGTAAAAAAAAACGTGTAAATTTTTAACGAATTGCTGCTGTCTTACATAATTTGTTTTGTTTAGCATTTTAAATCATATAAATGGCATTTAGAAGTTGTAAGATTTTTGAATTTTTCTTTTCTAAGAGCTTATAGTTTTTGTTTTTCTTTTTGTGAAATATTTTTTTTTTTTACTTTACTTTCTTCAGTTAAAGTAGATTGATTATAAAATAAATTATGTTTTAACAATTATTAATAAAGTAATAATAATAAAAATTTGGCACACTTGTTTCCATATTTCACACAATTGTTTATATATTTTCTTTATAACAGCTAATAATGTGATTAGAAATGTTTTCTTTTCATGTAAAAAAAAAAAATGTTTTTTTTTTAATGTCAATTATACTTATTACTTGAGAAAAAAAATTAAAAGGAAATCTTTCCCCTGATTTTGTTGGTTGTTGTTGGTTTAACACGCGTGTATGTACAAAGATATATACAAAAATATATTCTTTATATATCGTATATATCCATCATTTTAAGTGTTTTTAAAATTAATTGTTTTTTGTTTTTTTCTATATCAATGTGATTATGGTTGGTTGGTTGATTAGTTTTTTCAGAAACTTCTTTCTTAATACGCATTTTAATAAATTATTTATATATCCCTGATATAAGAATCTCTTTCTATCTTAACTAAGAAAAAACCTACATATAAATTAATTTATATTAATTGATTGAATGTTGTATAAAAAAAAAAATTAATGTTAATTATAATTTTACCATAAAAAATCAATAAAAAAAAATATGGATCTTATAATGGTAAAAAGTATTTAACTCTTACGAGAAATGTTGACGCAATTCAGCAACAGCTGTTGATGATGAATCATCACCACCACCACCACCACTGACACTAGAACCAGCTAATTGAGCACCAACAGTGGCAGTGGTAAAACTTTTCAAATCTTCAACCTTAAAAAATTTCTCCTTGTGCATGCGTTCCATATGGCGTCCAATGTGCATTTTCTGCTTGGCCCGATAAACACAGAAAGGACACTGGAATTGTGGCTCCTTGCCACATTCCCATTTTTGATGATTACGCAGCGATGATTTGAGTTTATACACTCGCCCGCATTCTGGACAAGGGTGACCAGCACCATTGCCAGAGCCACCCACACCCAAAGCAGAGGCATTTGCCAAGCTAAGGCCACCATTACCGCCTGTTCCGCCGCTTATTAAACTACTCATGGCATTGATACTATTCAATATGTTGAGACTTATACCCGTGGCTCCACTAACATCAGCAAAAGCACTGTGGTAATCAGAAGAATTAGCACCGCCTGCACCCGCGCCGCCGCTTAAGTTTCCGGTAGTATTATCATCGGTATAACTGGTGTCACTGAGATTACCACTATTGTTGGCAGCTTGAGCTGATTTTTCAGCGGCTGCTTTTAGCATTAATGCCGTAGCCTCTTCTTCGGTAAAATGTTTGATTTTTATACCTTCACCACTGCCTGTCACATTGGCATTGCTGCTACCTCCACCACCGCCACCACTAGCTGTTTGTGATTTGTCTTTTTCACTGGCTGAAGAACAGTTTAGCGGCGTACTGGACGCTACTTGTTCACTTATATCATTGTTCGATGGCGTGGGTGACCCCAGTAGAGCGGGACGTTTTAATGGTGAGGATTTACGTTCTGTTTTACATGTATCCTTCGAGCCACTAACACCATTATCGCCTACGGCACCTTTCTCAACGCTCAAGTCAGTGGGAAATACCAGGGGATGAACACCTTCTCTTAATTGAGTAACAAGAGGCATTGCTAAACGGGCATTCCACTCATTCCAAGTTAGACCCGCTATACGTGTAATACTTAAATCTGTGATATTGTTTAAGCGTTTTTTTTATTTAGTTTATAGCAATTATTTTTATATAATAAAAATTCGTTATCATAGACAAAAAACACCGTTTATTAATAACAAATATTTGTTTTTTTTTTTTTTTATTAAAAATGCACATTTTTGTACGTGATGGATCCCACATTGTAGTTTTCGTTCGGTTGATAGTAATCGAAGAGGTTTTTAAAGTTTTTTTTTTTAATATCACAATAAACATAAATTAAAAAAAAAAGAAAAAGAAAAAAGAAATAAATAAAAATAAATAAATTAAAATAAAGGACAAAAAGGTACTTAAATAATAAATATAAAAAAAATTAACTGATTCATATTGATATACAAAATATTCATTTAAAAAGATTTGAAATTATTAAAAGTTAAATTCTGTTTATCAAATTATATTCAAATCTTTTTAAAATTTGTATTTTGTTTCGTAATCTTAAGTTACAATCCTTTAGCAACATTTGTTTGTTTTGAGTAGAATACATTTAAAGAGATATTATTTTAAAAGTGTTGTTATTTAAAATGCCAACGCCAATTTTACATAAAAAACATATTAAATAACAATGTTTAGTACTAAAAATAAATGACTTAAGGAAGTTAATTAAATTAAAGAAACAAACATAAGAAATGAATAAGCAAGAATATGAGGATGATGATATTAAGCTGAATAAAGAAATTAAAACAAAATAGAAAAGATTCTTTTGCTTTATTTGCAATGGGAATATTATAGGCTGATGAAAAAGCTTTTCTAACAATGTTTCATTTCTTTTAAATAAGAGAGAATAAAAAAAAAAAAAATAATAATGAAAAGCAATTTTACAATTTAAATGATTTCTTTTAAGAAGCAGCTGTTTTTTTTTTTGTTTCAGAATCTAAATTTTAAATATACAAGCAAGCAATCAATAATATATTTACAATACACAACAGCATTAAAAATAACGAATTGAAAAAAAGGAAGAATAAAATTTTAAATTAAAAGAAAAAAACGACAACAAAACACTGTTTTAATTATTAAAATATGGTGTGTATTTCTTTTGTTTTTTTTTTTGTTTTTTAAGAAATCTAAAACAATATAAGGGGTTGGTGGTAATTGGCGAATTTTAAAAAAGGCAACAGAGGGAAGCTCAAGGTGATGGGACAAATAAGGGTATGGCACACAACTAACAATTTATATATATATTGTATTATATATAATAAAAACAAATTTTTATTATATAAAAAAACGAAAGAAAAATTCAAATTTAAATAATAATCTGTTTTGTTTGTTTCAAAACAGACTATATATTTTGATTTTAAATTTGATTTTTAATTATAAAAATTGTATTCAAAATAAATAAAAACATATTCGAGGAAAATTAAAAAAAAAAAATTCAAATAAATAAAAATAATAAAAGAAATAAAATAAAAATTACAATTCCACTTCCATTACGACACGGCAATCTATTGACCGACCTTCCTCTTGGCCTTCATTAGCAGTTAGGTAGAATGGGTTTATGCTCAACTCTCCAAGGGTTAACCTAGAAAAAGAGAAATATATTAGTGGAAAGGCATTTGTAAATATTAAAATAAAATTAATATTTTAATAAGACAAATAATTTTATTGCAGCCTGTTATTTGTCTTACGTTGAAGATTTTACACTGTTTAGACCTATAAGTATAAAAGAAAAATATATTAATAAGGATTTTAAATAAAAGGCATTCACGTTCAGCAGAAAGCAGAAGGCATAATTTACTGAAAAATTTTAAAAGTATAATTAAAACTCAGTTTATCTTAATTATTTTATATTAGTATTTATTTATTTTTATACATTTAAAAACTAAATTCTAATAAAATTGTATATATTTTATGTTTCTTTTTTTTTTTTTGTTTATAATTCTTTGCTTTGTTGTAAAGATATTACTTACAATAGTGTTTGTTTTAATATGTATATAAATATAATTTTCTACTAAAAACATTTACAAGTAATTCCAAGTATAATTATAAATTATTTCTTTTACAATTGCATTAGAAACATTATGATTTGCTGGCTAACTTGTGCTGTAATATAAAAAAAATCTAATAAAATATATTTTTAAGTAAAATTTAATGGAAATATTTAAAACATAATTCTTTTATTTGTTTATTTCCTTCATTCATATGTATATATTACAAAACAAATATGTTGGCTTAACAGTTAAAAAAGAAAACATAAAACTTAGAACAGTTAACATATGATAAATAGTTTAATCAAAATGAAACTTTACTATAAAATATTGAATAGCGTGATTTAAGAAATAATGGTTTGTATATTAATTTTAAAAAGGTATTATCCTGTAAGTAATAATGTTTAATGAAGGATTATGGAAATTTTATGATTGATTTATAAAGCCTCGCACTCTTATTTTCTTAATTTGTTTTATTCTATTTCATATTCAATTCAAATGAAAACTTTACATATATTTAAACTTCAAATAAGTTTAATATAAAGTTTAATTTAAATTAATTAATAGGAAAAAAATTATTTTTAGATGATATTTTTTAGATATAAAAAAAATGTTTCGTTTAAAAATTAAAGTGATAAGGAAATGTATATTTAAACAGAAAAAAAATTTATTCAAAGCTGCTAAAAAAAAAATTATTTTTATGATTGAAAAATATTTTCAAAAAGTGTTATTTTAAAAAATATTGTATGTCTATATTGATTCTATTTAATTTTATATTTTTTTGCTTTTACTTAAACTTTAAATATTAATTAATTACATACACTTATATATATATTTTTTGTTTTCTTAAAATGAAAATATAAAAATTATTTATATTATTTGCACATTTTGTAGATTTTTTTAATTTAAAAAAGAAATGAAACTTGCAGGTTTTTAGTAATTTTCAAAATTACAAATTTCTTTTTAAACTTAAAGTTTTTATATATTTTTATAAAACGATTTTTCTGCTTAAAATAACTTTTAAAACAAATAACAAATTATATATAAAAACTTTATATATGTAAATATAAAATTAAAACAACAAAAGGAAACAAATATATGTATATAATTAATAATAAAAATATATTATAAAAAGATGTGAAAATGAAAAAAAAATTTAAAAACATATTTTATAAAATACAAATAGAAAAATAAAATGAAAGTTTTGTTTAATTTCTTGTATTAAATTCAGAAAAATTGTTAGTTTAATATTAATTCTATTAGTTTACTGGGAAGTGGGGCCTGGCCTTGAAAGAAGGAAAAAATATATTCTAATGAAATTGAATTAAAATTTTATATTTTATATTTCCTTTACTTGTATGTCAAGCGACGAAGACAAGAAAGAATTAAAAAGCTTATCAAAATTTGAGCTGCTATTAGAGCAGGCATTAGAATTATTACAGTACTTAAAATAGTGTTCTGTGGATCTGAAAGTGATAAAACAATTGCCGGAACAATTATCCGACTTATAATTTTTGCGATTTCCATAGATTGTAATGATAGTGTATGTAAGCTATGCAAATACTTGCAAAAACAAGAAGAAAATAATATGTAAACTAAACTTACAATAATATTGTAAGAGCGAGCAAACAGTGTCAAATAATATTTAATATTACATTCAACTGTTTGAAACATATTTCAATACTTTCTAGCCTTTTATACCAATATATTCTGTATAAGAAATATGAATTAAATGTCTTCATTACATATGTATTTGCATCATAGTAATTAACAATCTCTTTAGCATGATTTTGAAAAAAAAAAATAATTAATAAGAAGGACTTATAAATAATTTGTGACAATTAAAAGAAGTGGTAAAATTGAAGTAAAAAATAAAATAAAAAAATAAAAAAATTGTAATCATAATCAAAATAATATATCCTACTCACGTGATGTGGAAATAGTACAATGAAAAATAATTCTTTTAGAGCACACACGTTTCGTTTTCTCGTTTTCCACTCACATAACGTTGTTTAAATCTTACGTCCACGTTTACTTTCCAGTTGTGGTTTATCCGGATGATGTTTACGCACATGTACACCCAAATTACCACGTTGTTTTGCCTTGTACGAGCAATAAGGACACGGATGACAAGGCTCCTTGCCACCACACTCAACATTTTCATGGCGGCGCAATGTAGACTTCCAACGATATTTCTTGCCACAATGGCGGCACACATATTTCGATTCTTCACCTCGATCATCACTGGGTCCCAATGACGAGTCACTCAACGACAATTCATATGTCGTGGCAGAGGGTTGTGTCAATTCACTAAGATCGTGAGATGATTCCGTTTTCAGAGGTCGTGCTGTAAGTATCGTATAGCTTTTGGTTATGGTTGGTTGTTCGTGTACAGTAATGCCATCGGGTAGAATGGCTTCAACGCTGGTTGTATTTTCATCCTGTTCTTGTAAATGCAATTGCTGATGATGTATAACATGCGCGGTGGTTGTGGTCTCTTGTTGCTGTTGTTGATGTTGTACTATGTGATGTTGTTGCTGTTGTTGTTGTTGCGGTGACGTCTGTATATGATGGACTAACTGTGTCGTCTGCTGTAACTGATGATGTTGTTGTTGCTGTTGATTATTTGGATCCGTTTCTAATGTTGTGATTTGAGCCGTTGTACCCGCCGTCGTTTGCATATGCTCGGTAATTTCAGTCGGCGCAAAACCAATGCCAATCTTTGTGCCATCCGGTAACTCAATATCATCAATTTCAGCATATTTTACCAAATCACTTATAATTGCCGCCGAAGTCTGTGGATTGTTCAAATCAATTTCACTGATTTCATATTTAGTACCATCGGCTATTTCATGCGTTTGCGCATCATGTGTCTGTACGATCTGTACACTGCCTGTTGCGGGTGTTATGATTTTACCACGAGAATATTTAATGCGAGATAATACAGGTTTCTGTTCGGTAATTTGTACATTTCGTAGACCCATTAAATTTATGGTTTGTGAGTGTGTACCCGAGCCGGTTGGCGTGGTGGTGACAATACTTTGTACTTGGGCATGGTGTTGAAGTTGATGATGATGATGCTGCTGCTGTTGCGGCTGGTGGTGTTGTTGCTGTTGCGGCTGATGGTGTTGTTGCTGTTGTGATTGTTGGTGGTGCTGTTGTTGTTGTTGTTGTTGGTGTGATTGCTGATGATGAATAATTTCATGTATTTGCTGGGTTTGATGCTGCTGTTGTTGTGGTTGATGATGATGCTGCTGCAATTGGGCTGGTTGTATCTGTTGAGTTTGTATTATGGTTGCATGTGGATGATGTGTAGAAATTGTTGTCGATGCTGGTATTATTTTTTTCAAATTGATTAATTCTGCAGAGAAAGATAGTTATAAAGACATTGAATTGAAATATAGTCTAAGCGAATTAGTTAAAAATACTAGAGTAGACAATGTTGTTTAATCTTTTCTTTAAACTTTCCAAGCGTTCTAATTTAAAGGAGTTTTTTTAGGCACTTTAATTAATTACTATCAAAGGAAAGCCACAGCTGCATAAGTAAGTTGTTAGGAAAACAATTTTTGTGGAAGAGTTGATAAGATATCTCTTCAAAGTTTCACTGAGATTTCTTTAAATTGAAAAAATATTGCAAATTTGCAAAAATTGCTTCGTAGATTTAAGGTTACGTCGTAAATGTTTGACGATTTTTATTTAAAAAAGTTATAACAACAACTCTAAATAAATGTTTCTAAGCCTCAAGGATTAGAAGAGAAACTACTAAAGATTTATTTGAAATACAGTCATAAATTGCTCAAAAATAGAATATTTTGGCTTTAAATTTAAAATGTTGTAAACTCATATTTGTATTGAATTATCATGTTTTTCTTTCTACTTACCACACTCAGAAGAGGGTAATTTTATAGCTGAACTCGTTGTTAATGTAGTAAATGTAGGCTTAACATCTTGAACTTCTTGGATTTCGGTGATTTGAGCATGATTCGCTGATTGCTGCTGGACATGACCCCCAGTTGCAGCGGCTACGGCAGCAGCGGCTATCTGATCTTCATCCTGTGACGATAATTTTGCTGTTGTTATATTGCCCAACTTTTTTACATGCAATATAAAACCATCCTTATTTTGCGTGATAACAATGTCATTACTTTCCAACAAACAATCGTCCAATTCAAAATCATCGGGATTAATATCGGTCTGTTCAGACTTATCATGTTTAGCTAAATCATATTAGAAATTTATTGAAAGAAAATTATGTTATTAAATAATATAATTAAAGATTTTTGCTTTAGTTTTATACTTAAATAGCGAAATAGTTTTTAAAGTTATAAAGATAATAAAGAAGAGACTTTTTTTGTAATTTGCAAGCATGGAAAAAATCATTAAAAAATTTATAAAACATATTAGATTAGAAAAAAAAAAAACAATTACATCCCCTTAACCGTTAGGTGTTATAAAATAATTTCAATAATAAAAAGGTAAAGTTAAACTTATATTTATCATAGAAAAATAATTACACATGTTGTTTTTGTAATTCAATGAAATTTTTTCTTGTTATTATTTTTTTTTCATGGTTTCATTTTATTTAACAATATTTTTTTATTAATTAATTAAAAAATATATGTATATTATTTGTATTTATAATATTTAATTTCAATAAATTTACAAATAATGAAAAAAAAAGTAATTTTACAATCTTACCTGTAATTTAAAATAAAAGGTCTTTTCAAAATTCAAATTCTCCTTACAATTAGAGATCAAAAAAGTAAAGTTAAGTTTAATATTACAAATGCTGTTAACGAGAGGCTACATAATAACTTGTTTAATTTGTTAAAGAAGGCTATATTGTATGTAAATAAAGAGGGGTTTTTAAACAATTTTCTTTCAAGAGTTTCTAAAGTAAAATAAAGTTTTTATATAACAAATCTAATTACACTGATCATCGTGCTGCTTCCGCCAGCTTATCTGAAGAGTAGTTAGAAAAATATGCATTTATAAAATAAAAAAATAAATTATAAACCCAATTACCTATAATTTTTTGTAAAACTTGACAAAATTAAAGTAAATTGTTTTCTCTCTCTCACTCTCTCTTTTTTTAATTACTCATAATAACTAAACAATGTTTAAGTCTTATTTGTGTAAATTGTAATAGCCTGGATGCTGAGTTCTCACATGAATATCGAGGTTATGTTTATAGCGAGCCAAATGACCACAATACGGACATTTTTTTTGCGGCAAAATACCACACTCAAATTGTAAATGTCGTGATAAATTCTTCTTATAGGTATAAACTTTATCACAGCGTGGACACATATGGCGGCGATTGGTACCACGCCGATTGGTACTACGCCGATTCGAGTATGTTGCACCGCTATCTGTAATGGTTTCGATAGTGCTAACAGCCTTTCCACTGCTATTACTTCTACTGTAGCGCGATTTAGTAGGTGATTTCTTTTTTGCTGCTATACATTTTCGTTTGCTCTGCTTCTGTTTTATTTCTTCCAAAGCAATGTTATTCAATGATGTCACAGATTTTATGGATATGGCGCAGTAATCCTCTAAATTGTAATCTAAAATGTAGAAGAAAATAAAAGAAAAAATATAAATTAATAAATTTATTACAAATATTTACAAAATAACGAAAAAAAGAATAAAATAAAAAAATTAAAATAAAAAATGTTTAAGGTACTCAATATATGTTATATTTAGGTTATATGTTATATTTAAAAGTTATGAAATTTGCTCATTATTTTAAATTTGTAAAATAGATTGCAAATAAAATAAATAAATAAAAAAAATAAGCAAGTTAAACCTATTTTTATGATAAAAAATAATTACACGTGTTGTGTTTGTAATTCAATGAAATTTTTTCTTGTTATTATTTTTTTCTCGGTTTCATTTTATTTAACAATTTTTTTTGTTATTAATTAATTAAAAAATATATATTATTCGTATTTATAATATTTAATTTCAATAAATTCTCAAATAATGAAAAAAAAAATTCTTTTACAATCTTACCTGAAATTTAAAATAAAAGGTCTTTTCAAAATTCAAAATCTTTTTACAATTAGAGATCAAAAAAGTAAAGTTAAGTTTAATATTATAAATGCTGTTAACGAGAGACTACGTAATAATTTGTTTAATTTGTTAAGGAAGGCCACATTGTATGTAAATAAAGGGGTTTTTTTTAACAATTTTCTTTCAAGACTTTCTAAAGTAAAATAAAGTTTTTATATAACAAATCTAATTACACTCATTATATCTTGCTGCTTCCGCCAGCATATCTGACAAATCCTGACAAATCTAAAGTAAACTTTTCTCTCTCTTTAACTAGCATTAAATTCTATTACTACGAGTAACTAAACAACGTTTAAGTCTTATTTGCGTAAATTGTAATATCCTGGATGTTGAGTTCTCACATGAACATTGAGGCTATGTTTATAGCGAGCCAAATAACCACAATACGGGCATTTTTCTTGCGGCAATATACCACATTCAAATCGTAAATGTCGTGATAAATTCTTCTTATAGGTATAAACTTTATCACAGCGTGGACAAATATGAGGTCGATTGTTACTATGCGGACTGGTGTATGTTGCACCGCTATCTGTAATGGTTTCAATAGTGCTAATAGCCATTCCACTGCCAGTGCCACTGTCAACGCCACCGTTAATGCTATTACTCCTACTGCAGCGAGTTGTAGTAGGTGATTCTTTTGTTGCTGCCATACATTTTCGTTTGCTCTGCTTCTGTTTTATTTCCTCCAAAGCAATGTTATTCAATGATGTTACAGATTTCACGGATATGGTCCAGTAATTCTCTACAATATGTTATAAAATGTGGAAGAAAATAAAAGAAAAAGAAATAAATTAATAAAAAATTTATTAGAAATATTTACAAAATAACACAAAAAAAAATAATAAAATAAATAAATTAAAATAAAAAAAAAATGTTTAAACAAAAATCTAAAAAGAAAAATATGAAACATAAGAGATAAATTATAAATAACCGAAGAAATGCAAATCTATTAAATAAAAAAGAAAAAAAAAACTAAATTTTTAAGAAATTTACGAAAAAAAAAACAAAACAATAAATAATTAAAAGTTTTTGTAATATAGGACAAATTGACTTTTAGGTAGCAGCTAACACCACATAATTTAATTTTTAATTTAAAATCAATTTTTTTTTATTTTTTTATTTTAATGAAATAAAAGCCAATGATTTGAAGCGGCGTTATTGAACGCTAACGAGATGGTATTTAATAAGAGATAATGAAAAAAGTTGTATAAAACAATTCCTTATTAGCTGTAATTAAAAATGTATTCTTGAAAATCTAATGGAAAATTCAATTTAATATGAAAGCTTGCTTTAATTCTTTGCTTCTAAATTAATTTAATACAATTTTAATTATAGACTGTAATTTATAAATAATATCCAATTGTTAACGAATGTTCTTAATAAATGTTGTTTGAAAAATTGTTAATAAATATACCATCATAAACATATGAAAAGGATAAGATAACCTAAGAATTTCTTTGTTAATGAATAAAACTTTATTCACTTTGTATTGATTATATAAGAAGTCATGTCCTTAGCAATTTTATTTCACCAGGTTATACAATTTGGATGAATACTTTTATATTACTTTTCTCTGTAATACTATTTTCTATTTCAAATTAATTTAATTGTTTACAAAAACTAAATTTTCTATATTACAAATTACAAAATAAATCAAATTACATACACAACAAAAACAAATTAATTAAATAAAAATTAACAACAAACAACAAATAGTGTTAAAATCAAATGAAATTAATTGTTTTTTGTTTTTGTAAATTAAAACTTGAATTTTCAAAAGAAAACTGCTGCTTACCATTAAAAAGGAAAAATAAATAAATTTATTTCGGATACAACTTCTCTTTTTTCGAATATATTGTAAGAAATTGAATGAGAAATGTATATGTATGTAAACAAGAAAATTATAAAAGAAAATGAATTTAAAAAAAAATATTGTGTTAAAATCAAAAATACATATACAATTAAAAAAAACAAAAGTGTTGAATTAACAGTCGCAGGTAGTACCGTCTACTGTTCATTTAAAAATGGATTTACGGTAGCAATTGTTGTTTTAAATGGATAGTTTATTAAATACAACAATTGACCTGACTTTATAAGGTGGAGAATATTGAAATTAAACGAATTAGTTTTTAATTTTGTAATTTCAAAAATGATACATGTTTATTGATATTCGGTTTTTAGAGTTTTTTTCAGATACAATAAAATGCTTTTAGTTAAATTCTTAAAATTTAATATTCTTTTTACTTCCAATAAATTTTTAATACTTTGTAGTTAATGCAAGATTTTGTTTTTATAAGAGATATTGATAAGTTTTGAAATTTCATTTTGTTTTAAATACATATCTTACTTTGTGTCTATTTTTTTCTATGAACATGTACATTAAATAAGCTGTTTTAAGCCATAAATACAATTCTTTTTTTTAGATTCAAAATTTTGTAAATTATTTCCCTTTTTTTTTATCAATATTATGCTTAATTTTTTTTTTTTTTGCTTTTCCTTATAATTAAAAAAATTAAATTTAAGATTTTAAGTTGGATGTTTATCTTGAAAATGTTGTAATAAAATTTCTTTATGGGCACAAGAGAATGAACATAGATGACACTTAAAATTATGTACCTCGGCTGGTAGATTCATATTGAAACGACCAAATCTTTGATAGGATATCTCCTTAGCATTTCTAGGCAAATTCTCATTTATATTATTCAATAACACGGAATTAATTTCACGTCTACAATCGTCTGTCAACTCACTTATAAGGAAAGATGATGATGCTAATGCTGAGTTGTTTGCAATTGATGCTTTTGATAATGTTACCTCAAATGTTGTTGAAGGCGCTGCTGAAGAGGACGATGAAGATGATGGTGGTGGTGATGATATCAAGTTAGTACGCGTTACATCATGCAGTTCTTTAAAGTGATGATAGTCCATTAAATCCTCTACTACTTGATGCTGCGCTGCAGAAGAATCATCTAAATACTCTATATCTAAAGCAGAAGTTTTTGTCACCGGCTCTTCATGTGTAGGCGTGGCAGTATCATCGTTATCGTTTAAGAATTCATTAACCATGGAAATGAAAAACTGATCAGGTGACTGGCAGCTGTCTAAACGAGTGCAATGCTCAGTTTCCTCTGCTAAATTTGTAGCCGCTGTTGATAAGGCACTATTTATTTCGGGCAATTCATCCATTATAATGAAATCACTGTCCTCATTCTCTTTGTTATCATCAGTAGCCAATATTAAAAACTTTAATTGATCTGTAAATATAGTAAAAAAAAAGAAGAAAAAATAAAAACATATTTATTAGTAATTATCAAATTTTATAATTTATATAAATTTACTATAAAATTAATTTATATATATTATACCTACTTGGTTGTAATTGTTATATATGTATAGTATATATTACGTTGTTATTACCTTTTTGTTTTTTTTCTTTACAATATATGTTGCAAAAATAAAACACATTATTTTTTTTGTATTTTTTTTTATTTTAAAATTTTCATTTTGTTTTTATTTGTCCTCAAAATTAAATACGTTTCATTTTTATTAATTTCTTTTTGTAGTTTTATACTAAATATATATAATATGTAATCATAATAATATAATATAAACGTTTACCTATTACGCTTTTTTCTTTTTCTTTCTTTTTATTTAATTCTTTTTTTTTTGTTTTTCATTTGTATATTAATAATATGTGTATCTTTTTTTGTTTTGTATTAATTTATTGTTTTATTGTTTAAAATTAGTTTTATATTATTATTTTCTTTTTCTAAAATTAAAAGAAATATCTTAAATAATAAATTAAACAAAAAATCTCATTGTTGATAAAGAAAACTTATCGGTATTTGAACAGAACGAATGACTACATGAGAAGGGAAGGGATGATGAGTGAGTGGGTGGGTGGGTTTTTTTTAAACAGAGACTAGGATGTGGGGAAAATTGTATAAATTTTTCTTGATTTGGTTTTTTTTAATTCCTAGAAAGAAAAAAGGAAACAAATTTAAACACAACAAGCTTTTGTTATCATTTGTAGCAAAAATTTTCAGCCATTAAAACATATTAAATTGATAAAATATAATCATTCATATGATCAAAGAAATCAAAATTAAATCTCTAAACAATTTAAGGCATGTAGCTAATGATTTTTTTTAAATAAAAACAATAATAGTAATAAAATTACATAGAAATTCTATTCAGAAGTTGTGTTATTCTAAACCTTTTATATTGAAAAGCTTAGTATAACTCTGCAGTTAACAAAAAAATTGTCAAAAAAGAAGAAAACTCTCTGTATATATATATACATATATATAGTATAGCGTAAAGCATACAAATTATACTGCAAAAGTTTACAAAAAATTATGTTTCTCTAAATATCACATAAAATGTTGTTTTCTTTACAATCAAAGTTAAAAATTGTTTAAATTTGTTTCCTTTTTTTTTTCTTTTTGAAAAGAAAATTATTATTATTCTTTGAAATATGCTTAAATTTATATATAAATATATCTTGTATGTATATAATTTTGCATTTACGTTTTTGTTTGGTTTTAAAAACTACATTTTTATTGTTTTTTTTCTTTTCTTTTCGTTTTTTTTAATATTTTTGTTAATTTCTCTTTTTTATTGTAATAGGTACTAAGAATATCATTTTCTTTTAAGTTTTGTATATAATTTTCATTTTTTTTATTTAATTTGTTAACAATTAATAATAATTTGTTTTTTTTTTAATAGTAATTAATCTCTCAATAAAAGATAACAAGTAACAAAACAAAATTTAACTAAAAAAATAAAATTAAAAACAAAAAATAATATGTTTTCACTAATTCAATATGGCAACTGTTTAAAGAATATATTGGTTTGTTTGTTACAAAATATTTATGTATGTATGTAATTTTAAAATGTTTGACTATTTTCTTTTTTCATTTTTTGTTTTTTGTATTTGTTCGTTTTCTTTTGTATATTAAGGTAAGTAATATATATATGTATGTGTATAATATTCATTTCTTTATTGTATATAATATATATATATAATATTGTTATTTCATTTTAATTTGTTTTAATTCTTTTCCTTTTTTATTCTTTTATTTTCATATATATATTGTATATATATGTATATATAAATGTATATATTTTTGGTTGTTTTCTTTGGAGTATATTGTTCGTAATTATTTGTTTTATTTTTCTTCTATTTGTTTTTTTTATTGTTTAAAAACTATTTTTTTTTCTATCATTTCTCAATTTTATATATTTGTATATATATTTATAGATGATAAATATTTAAATAACAATAACAACAATTCTTTTTGTATTAACATAAAGAAATTCAAAATAATTAATATACCTTTAACATAATAATAATTGCAAATTTAAACAAAAACAAATTAATTAAAATTAAAAAATAATTAACAAAATTTCAATAAACTAAAAATATAAACTTAATAACAAAAAAAATTAATAATTTTTTAATAAAACACTTAAAATAAAACAGTAAAACTAAGTTCAAGAAAATTTTCTTTAAAAACTACTTTTCAGAATGATATTCAAGCATTCAGATAAATAAAATTCAACAATTTTTTTTTATAATTTGAAATACCGTTTTTAAAATTATTTCTCAATTGAGAGAGAGAGTAAAGCTTTCTGGGGCTATTAGCTGAAATAATAGTTCATATCTTTTCTATTCATATTGTATAACATTTTAAAACCATTATAGTAATATTTAAAGCCTCTAAAGAAAAGTAATTTTTAAAGAAAATTTTCTCAGAGTTATTTCTTATAAAACTGTATTTTTTTCTTTTTCGTTTTTTTTTTAATATTTTAAAGAAATATTTATATTAAGTTTTAGTTTGAAATTAATTCGAGTTTTAACAAAATATTAAATTCTTTACCAATATATTTTATTTACTAACAAAACAAAAACAGAAAATTTTATAAATTTGTCTTAAAATTGTTTAAATGTTAATTCTCCTATTATTATTAATGTATGTATATTGTTTGTTGTTTTTAATAATTCATTCATTTAACATTAAAACTTAACAACAAGTAACAAATAAATATATGTATGTAATGTATGTTAATATAAATGTATATTTTTTGTTTTTGTTTTTATTATATAATAAATATATATTTTTTTTATTATCGTTTTAAAATTAAAATTTTTTTCAATATCTAAATATTATTTAATTTTATTTTCATTTAACATTTTATGTTAGAGCACATTGTGTGTGTTAATTTAGAATTCTAACAGAAAAAATAAAAAACAAAATTTTATATTTTTGAACAAAAAAAAACTTAAAACAAAAAATATGTTTTATTTTAATAAAACTTAATTTACTACACAATTTTATTAATCTTTTTTTTAATTGTTTATAATGGCACTCATTTTCTATGTTTTTTTTTGTTTATATAGAATTGTATTAAATTTATTATTATAACAACATTTCTTAAATATTATATCAACGTTCTTAATTATTATATTTTTTTTTTATTGGACTAAAAATAAATTATTCTCATAAATATATATATAATATAAATATTTATTTGCATTATCTTTTTTTCTTTATTTCATAATCAACAAAGTTTTAACTTCTTAATTAATCGTAATATTCAGTTAATTTATTTTTTTATTATTATTTTTTTTTAATTACTTGATTTAATAATAAAATTGAGTATAAATTTGACTAAAATAAAAAACAAAACTCTATTAACACAAAACTAATTAGAACATACATATGAATACGTTATGATCGATAACATATATTTTTTTAAGTATTTTAAATGTCAAATTATGTAATAAAAAAACATTTCATTTCAACACTACAAAGAAAAGAAAATCATAACCATATTTTGTACTTGAAAAATTGATAAGAAAAAGTCAAGAGTTTGAATTTTATAATAAAATAAAAATATGAAAACACAATATAATAAAAATATTGTTAAATATTTTGTTCGAAAAATATTTTTTTTATTATAATATAATGATTTTCGTTAATATTTTTAAATCAAAATATTTTAAAGTCAAAATAATATAAAAAAATAGGTTTTTAACAAATTAACTCCACAGAAATTTTTTTCTGAAATATATTTCATTTATTTCTTCCTCAGTTTCTTTTCTGGTCATTTTTTATATATAAAGTGCAATACTGAAGCTGCATATAATGCTCGTTTTCGAATCTCTGGGTTAAGGTGTATTTCTTAACTAGATTTGCAACCTAGGCTAACTGCTCAAGAAGAAAAATTTGATAATTGCATGTACAATAACACATTTTTTTTGATAAAATTATAGCAAAAGCAATACGAATTCTGAAATGTTTTTAATTATTACTTTTCATTTCTGTTTATTAAGTTTAAAAAAGTGTTTTCGATACAGAACTTTTTAAAAAGTAATATAGAGCAACAGATATGCATATTTTGGAATTTTTGGCAAGAAGTTTTCGTATTTTCTTTTTAAAATCTAAAGAACGTTTGCCTTCATATTTCATTTTTAAATTTAGAATTTAATTAAATAAAAAAATTTAATTTAAATTCAAAACAAAATCTGTTTGTTAGAGAAATTATTGCATCTTCAGTGCTAGTTCTTGTCACAAAAAATAAAAAAATGTAATCTTCAAAACAAAATCTGCTTATTAGAGAAATTGTTGCATCTTCAGTCGCAATGATAAGCATTGTCTTTTTATCATTTGGGAAAACATTTTTAAACCAGAAATTCCGGAAAAAAATTTAATTTTTTTTTAAAAACTAGACTGGATGCAAAGATTTTAAAATTATTCTATTGAATCCATACAACTTTCTTATGTCTGCTGTCTCTTCTATTTGTAGCAGGTGCCCAAGAAATAACAGAGGAAGTAATTGTAAATTTTTTAATAAATTTTTTCAAGAGAATTTAAAATACTTAAGCAAACATGCATATATTTACTCTTAATTGGTGATAAATAAAAGGGAATATAATTTATAAATGTGGAAATTTTGTAAATTTTATATTGGATTGTTTAATTTGTTATTGAAATTAATTGGCACTTTTTATATAAATAAATCTGATTCTGGCACTTATGAAGAATCAATACAAATTCACTACGTATAATTCAATTCAACATCTTGACTTTTAAAATAAAAAATAATTGATATTACAAATAATAACGAAAAACAAATTTAAGCTCTCTTTTTTAGTCCTGTTTTGAACACGACTTTAGTTAATTTAATTTATTTGAAATTTATGAAATGTTTTTATGTTTTCTTTTCACCATTTAGTAACTACGTTTTTTTTTCTGTGTTTAATTTTATATGAACAAGTTTCTCATTTTTTCTTTTCTCTTTATATATATTTTATATGCATTTTCAACAACAATTATTTTTTACTTTTACTTTTACTTTTTCTTAAAAACTTCTTTTTTATATGTATGTATGTATATACTTTTGTTTATTTTCGTTTACCATATAACACATGTACAATGTATAACAAACATGTTTCTTGACATTTAAAACACTCTTATAATTATTATTATTTTATTATTTACTACTCATTATCATTTTCATTTTTTCTTGTTTTGTTTCTTTTGTTTTTGTATTATATTTGTTTTAAAAACTTTCAACAACTTTTCCATTAAATTACTTTTTATTTTTCTTTTCATCTCCAAATACAAGTATTGTAATTTCCTTACGACAAACAACATGTTTAAAAAACAAAATAATGACTTTTTTGTTTTGTTTTTTAATGGTTTTGAAATAAGGAAAATAAAATAAAAAATAAAAATATATAAAATTGACTATTGTAGGTGATGTTATTTTGTTAAAGAGTTTCTTATAAAGAAAAAGTTTAGATTACGATTTTCTTTTTTTCCACACCTATAAACAGTGTTTAAAAGTGAGTATATATGTTTGTATGTATATATATTGTTGTGTCTTTAGTAAAATGATCTTTTTGTTCTTTTCCGTTTTTTCTTTTGGTTTCAGTAAAAGTTATAAGAGTATATCATCTCCTTTTCTTTATTTTTATGTTTTTTTCTTTTAAATTTAGTTTTTCTTTAGTAGAATTACGTGTTTTGTATATATTTGGCAACAAATAAACACAGTACGTTTTTAATTTTTCATTTATGTATATATATATGAATGTTTTTTTCTGAACGTATGTATGTATAATATATATATAAACTTCATGAAAAGATTTACTTTTTATTATACATATATGTATAATTCATTTAATGAAAATAGAACTCATGAATTTGTTTTAAAAAAATGAGTTTGTTTTGTTTTTTATTAGATCAGTTTGACTAAGTAGTTTTTGTTTTTTTTTAATTACATTAAATTTTTTGTGTGTAAATTTAACAAATTGCAAGACTATTATATTCAAATTTAATATTCAAAAAAAAAAAAAAAAAAAAAAAAAAACATTTAATATGT
Source organism: Sarcophaga subvicina (assembly GCA_936449025.2). NCBI lineage: Eukaryota > Metazoa > Arthropoda > Insecta > Diptera > Sarcophagidae > Sarcophaga > Sarcophaga subvicina. Next base: position 33,373,730 of record OW388084.2, read on the forward strand.
TAATTGCTTATATAGGCCATCAAAGATTCGTTTTAAAATTAAAACAGAATAAAAACTCCAACTTGAGTACAAAAAAGCAACATAAATCCTTATTTAAATACTAGAATTGAAAGAGGGACAGAAAGAATAGAACAAAGTTTTAATAAAATGTGTGCCAAAAACTGAACTCACAATGTGTATTAATTTATAGAAAGAATTTTAAAATTATTTTAAATATATTTTTGGTATTTAATTCTGATTTAAGTGTCTTTAGCAAATTCAAATATTATATCATATCTCGTTCAGATTGCGATTATTCGATTAAACCAGAAAATGAAAAAAAAAAATTACAGAAGAATACTAAAAAATTAAAAAAAAAAATTACAGAAGAATACTAAAAAATGTTTAGTTAAAATACCAAGTAAATGTTAAACCAAATGAATTATTTTTAAAATCTAAAATAACTTTTTTGGACAGGTTACTTTCTAAAGAAAGTTTTTGATTCGAAAAACTGTCTTTATTTCAGTTGGCATCATTTTTTATAGAAATTTATGAATAAAAAATCTTTTTGATCACTTGTAGGTGAAATAATTTGATTCTTAAGACATCAAGTATATTAAACCTCGTTTATTGAGAAAGAAACCATGACAATATTTAAAAAGAACTTGGCTGATTAGTTAATTGTTTGGTACTGGTAACATTTAAATAAGTATACTTCCGTAAACGAGAATATTTTAAAACTTTTCTAAGTTATTTCGAAGATTTAAGTTCAATTTTTAAATAAAATAGCAACTTTTGCAGTCACTTTGATATGTACTTAAGAACATGTTAATAATAAAAAAACGTACGTAAAACTATTACAGTGCACGCTCGCTAATGTGAACTAATTAAAACTGGCGTTGTTCACTTTTGCGAATTGTTCACATTTCCGAATACCGAAAATTTTAAAACAGAATTATACCATCTTTTAAACAAAAATCATTATATATGAATTTTTTAGAACACATTTTATAATTTAATCTTCACAAACTTTCTTCACAGTATCTAAATAGCAAATGAAGAGTAAATATGCAAGCATGTACATATATAGATATACACCTAAAACGGGAATTCCCGCAATTAATAAACACAGAATTTTAACGTTTCAAATTAAAACAGAATTCTGTTCAAGTTATAGGGCTTTTTTACATTTTTTTCATCTTTTGGAGTAGTCAATGAAGCAAAAAAAAATTTTCACATTAAGCGGTGTTCATATAATGCGGTGTTCACATTAGCGCGCAAGCACTGTAATCGAAAAGATTCTGTTATAAAAAATTTTATTTAAAATATTAAAAAAACCAAATAATCTATAGCTTTAAAAAACATTCAGTTATTTGTTTTCGTTGGCAAACATTTACATTCCTTAATAGGTTTAAACGTAAAGCGAGAACAGGATAGTGTTACTTGTCTCATATAACGTAATCAGGTAATTTCTACACTTACGCTTACTTCAACCTACACATACGATAATCTAATCAATAATAAAAATTTACAGTATGGGGGAATAACGAAGTTCTTAATTAAATTATCACTTTAACAATTTGACACTGTGTTTCTATATTGTAGTGTATATCATCTACCTTTTTCAAATAATTAAAAGATGTCACTGAATCCATGAAATTTAAATGAAGTCTTTCTATTACTCCTAGATATTTGCAAAATTAAAATTTCAATTGCATTTACATAATTGGTTATAATTGTCACTATAAAAATTTCACTTATCATCCGTAATGAGATTAAATAATTCCATATGTTTATATCAACTTTGAAGGATAGTTTTAAAACGTGGTTTCTATTTTATTTCAAAGACCGAAATGAATTATTAAAATATCCTTAAGAAGACTGAAAACTTTAATTGCGTATTCAATATTCATGTATGCTGATATGCTATAACCACATATAGCACGTCAGATTTCTGGTTCTGGTTTCTTTGAAACTCGATAAAGTAAAATAAAGTATTAAAATTCTTCGAAAATAATTTATTTTTAATATTGCAATTGTATCAAGCTTGAAAACTTTTGCCACACGTTATGAAATGAATTTTTGTTTGTTTTTTATTTCAATATTAAGTTTTAATGAAATAGGGTAACTTGAGAGATGCCTACTTTTTTTTTCAAAGTAATTGCATAAAATCAAATCTAACAGCTCTCTAAGAACGTATATTTATTTATTTTTAATTAAATAATAAACTTAATGGCAAAACGGCTTTATGACAAGAAGAGAATGGGAATTTTCTTTGTTAATTAAGAAAATTTGTGTGTAGTTGCTCCAAAGTTTGGGAACTTGTAGTATTATTCACGAAGGCAATATTATATCGAAATATCCTTGACCATTAAGTCTAACTTCTTAAGAATATATTGATAGAGTACCATTAGTGGGGGCCAACTATTTATAATTAAATATTGAAAGTTTTATTTAACTTGAAATCGGTAAATCTCTTTATATCTTAGTGGCTAGTAATTCAGAATCTAAAATCGAATCGACAGATAGACCTCTGGTCATAGTTTTAAACTGAACTTATAAAATTTTTAAGAATATGTTTATAATTTTTAATTTTTCTATAAAAAACTTTCATAAAGTATTTGTTAAATTTACAACACAAAAAATATTAATATGATCAAAATAAAAAAGTTAAAAGATAAATAAAAATCTTTTTGTAATTGTATAGTTGCATTTGTTCTCTCTTTGTTGTTTGAAATAAACTAGTTTTTGTTTTAATTATTTATGATTTTAATTTATATAATTTGATTTTTTATGTTAATTTATAATTAACTACTATTTGACTATTAAAAAAATTATTAATAATTAGTAATATATATAATATATATACTATATATATTAATTTCATTTGTTAATAATTTATAATTTATCAAACGTTTGTTTTTTTTCAGTAATTTTTTGTTTTTTCTTTCAATAAAAAATATGATGATGTGGCATCCAATAAATTCGTTTTGTTATCCTTTTTTATATAATTGTTATTTTTTTGTATTTTATTTTTTTTTTTAAGGGAAAGGAAGGAGTAGGTGGTGGTGGTTTGTTAAGGAAGAGGGATAATTTTTTAAGGTTTTTTTTTAATTTTTTTTTTTAATTTTCTTTTTTTGGTTTTTAAATTGTAATTAACATTTTTCGTATATTGTTATTGTTGTTTGGTTTGGTTTTGACTTAGATAATTTCTTTTTTAAGGTATATATAATATATAAATATACATATGAATATAATTATATATACATATGTATATATGTACCTTTCATATATATTTTTAACAGCTCATTTCTTTTCATAATTAATTTTTTCCTTTTAATTTATTTTTTTACAATTTCTTTTTGTTTTTTTTTCTTTTCTTTAATATTTTGTTCATTTTTTAAATATGTTTTGTTGAGTTTGTTTTTTGTTTGTTCTATGTGTAGTAATTGGTATATAATATAATATATAGTATATTTGGTACTTTTGGTTTTTGTTTTTTGTTTGTTTGTTTTATTTAGTTTTAACTAAATTTTTTAAATAATATTACTATTAATTGTTTTATAACTACGTTTGTTTCTTATATTTTCAATATTAATTATTATTATTATTATTGTTATAATAAATTTATTTTTATATTGTTTTTTTATATTTTCTTTTTGTTGTTCTATTTTTGGTGTTAATTTCATTTTGTTTTTATAATAATTATTATGAAATTTTTGCTAATTCTATGTTATTTTAAAGAAAACATTATCTCATAAGTAATATTTAACACAGACACCAGATTCCAGGTGTCGTTTTAGGTGGGAGCTTTGTGAAAATGCTTTACCGCACATAAGGCAGCGGAATTTTTTCTGACCACCACATTCATATCTATTGTACGTACGCAAAATCGTTTGTGTTTTTTTTTTTCAAGAGAGAGAAATGAGAAAAACATTTTTGTCAGAAAATTTTTTCATTTTATAAAAATTAGTTTCGTATTAAAATTAAATAAAAAAAAATTAACAAAAACAAAAAAAAACTAGTAGTGGTGTTTAAATGGAGTTGATTGTTGGTGAGAACGAAATCATGCATTAAGTATTATAAGCAAAAAGCTTCTGCAGTCTAACTAATTATCTTAATTTTTTTTTTCGGAAACCTTACGAACGTAAACATTTTTATATGACTTTCATTCCTTAGTTCCTTCAATAAATAAAACTGCCCCTTAAAATAAAATCTTTAATTTTGATAAATAATATTAAAGCAAAACAAACAATTTTTTTGTCAGAGTACAGTAGACTCTTAGGCTTTTAAAGCATTTAACCAGCAATAAGAAAGCTTAAGTACAGTCGAACTTCTATAAATTGAATCACCATTATCCAGAAAAAATTTCAACTTATAGAAACTTCAACTTTGGGAAGTAAATTTACAAATGATCTAGATGCTGTTGCCACGACATGTGTTTCAACTTAAAGAAACTTCAAGTAATAGAAGTTCGACTGTAATAGATTTTAAGAAAATTTAAAAATTTAAATCCGTACATGCCTATATCAAAAGTTTGAGTAGACATGCTTCCCTACATATACGTGATTTTAACTCATTTTAATGTCTACTATTCTTTTATTTGGTAGTCGCCGTGGTGTAGTAGGTAGTGTGTTGGCTTACTATTCGTAAAGCCCGGGTTCGTATCCCAGGTCAGACATCAAAAATGAAATATGAAAAAAAATATTTCTTCGGCGACTTCCTCTCAGCAGATTTCTGGCAAAAACTCTGAGAGTAAATAAAATTGCCATGAAAAGTTTCTCAAAAATCTGTCGTTCGGAGTCGACGTTAAACTGTAGGTCCCGCCACTCACGTATAAAATTAACGCACACAACATGAGTGGTGTGAGAAGCTAGGCCGTAATCCTGACTGAAGGGTTGTAATGGCCAATTATGTATGTATGTATTCTTTTATTTGAAAAATATACGCCTTAAAATAAGGATTCCAATAGTTATACTAAATTGTATGTATAAAACAGGAAATTCGGAAATCAATGGGCAGTTGACAGATTTATGGCTTTAAACTGACATAAACAAGATGTTTTAGTTTTAGGCAGTTGGACATTCCTCTTATCAATCGCTTATGCAATGCTTTTAAAAGAGTTAAGGTATGTAGACATTATGTAAAGGCATTCATCAATCTGTTAAAATCCCTTTCACCCAACACCTTCGATTTGGCATTCAAGAAAAACTGTATTGTATTTGCCCGTTCTAAGTTATTAAAGCTTGAGGGAATACCAGCTGTTGCCTGTGTCTTCAGAAAGCCCTCCTAGGTGAATGGTTGCTAAATAATTATAAGTAAAACCGGAGATGTGGACTGTATACGTCCATGTAAAGCAACAAATTAAATTCTAAACCTTTTCAGGGTATTACAATTAGGCCATTCACCAAACAAGGTTCAATTTGATACCTAAAAATTGCATTGTAAATTAATAATTATTTGCCAATTGAATGTTTTAAAATTTCTTGGACGGGCTTAAATATAGAAAGAAAATATAAACCGTAGTAGCTCTGGACGACAAATTATAACGACAAGCTTTCTAAACAAGATGTTATCACAATGGGCCCTGTGTGCGGCCTAAGTGTGTCCGCTCAGGACTCCATCGAGGAGACAGCCACTTCTACCTAAACAAGATGTTGTTACATCTCAAAAAATAAAGTATTACAAAAGTAATGAAGGAAAAAATGCTATCTAGATCTTATGTTTTTAATAGGCAGAAAAATTGAGAATTTAAACCGTATAGCTTCTTCACTTCTTTCCTTTTAGCAAATGTAATGCATATTACTTATACAAGGCGGCCGTATTTTTTTTCTTTCAATTTAAAAACTTTTTATAAATTGGATTAAATAAATTTGATTCCTTGGATTTTACATAGAGATACTCATGACTTGTATTCATAATGATTTACATGATACAGCGCTGGATGTCTGTTATATTTTTTTCAGTTGCTACCATAATGCATAGCTTTGTCAGTCAACCAATTTCGGGATGAATACAGCTGATAACATTTTCGCTCTACGAAACGAATATCCATTGATATGGTTACCGATATCCGAATTTTCATCTCGGTATCTGGCTCTTCAGATTCAGAAAATGCAAAATACGCATGAGAGGGCATTTGATGTTCATACAGTTCGACATAAGCTATTGGATATTTCTGTTTCAGAGGCATATACATACATAGCTGGAAAGCAACGAAAATGTATTTATGCTGTATACATTTTCACCTCGGTATCTGTTTCTTTAGATTCAAAAAATACAAAATACGCATGAGAGCGAATTTGATGTTCATACAGTTTGACATAAGTTATTGCATATTTCTGTTTCAGGGGCATATAGCTGGAAAGCAACGAAAATGTATTTATGCTGTATACATTTTCACCTCGGTATCTGTTTCTTTAGATTCAAAAAATACAAAATACGCATGAGAACGAATTTGATGTTCATACAGTTTGACGCAAGTTATTGCAGATTTCTGTTTCAGAGGCATATAGCTGGAAAGCAACAAAAATGTATTTATGCTGTGTACATTTTTACATTCCCAAATTTTTTTTTGAGGCCAATATATATTTCGTTACACATTTCTTTTTAAAAATGACTCGACACAGCTTGATCGATCTCACTAATGGATCAAACTTTTAGTTCAAATATGTATATTTTGTGTAGACGGGTACATGATCAGATCAATCAAGATTTAAATTTATTTGTGTTTGAAACGAAGCTGTGGAAGGGCTTGAAACATACAATGAGCATTATAATTAAGGATTATGATTGGTATATAAAATATATAGAAGATTAATAAAATTAAAAACCGCTTTTTTGGGTGCCCTGTGGGTAGTGTGCTAGACTATTAGCGTGAGAGTTGTGGGTTCGATTGCCACCAGAGACTCTGGTCTGTGACACTACACCGAGCATATGGTCAAGTTACTCCGCTCGTATATAATTCTCTGACAACTTTCCTCGATTATAAGACGGTCTTGGTTAAAAAATTTCTAAAATTTGTCAACTTTTGTGGGCCTGATGTACACAAAAATTAACAAATTTCAGAAATTTTTTAACTAATCCGTTTTCGTTGAAAATCTTTATAGTTTCCTTGATGTTAAGACGGTCTTTTGCATTGTTTAAACAATTTCTGAAATTGAACTGAATTGTGGCCCTGCACAGGCCCACAAAGGTATGCATCCGATTTACAAATTTCACAAATTTCTGAACCAATGCCGTCTTAACCGTCTTAAAATCGAAGAAAGATGTCAGACAATTATAAATATTTTCAACGAAAACGGATTGGTTAAAAAATTTCTGAAATTTGTTAACTTTTGTGTAGATCAGGCCCACAAAAGTTGACAAATTTTAGAAATTTTTTAACCAAGACCGTCTTAAAATCGAGGAAAGTTGTCAGACAATTACAAAGATTTTCGTCGAAAACGGATTAGTTAAAAAAATTCTGAAATTTATTATCCGTATGTATACTTTTGTGGCTGAGTGTAATTTGGAAATAAATAAATAAATTTAAAAAAAAAACCGTTTGATATAAAATCTCATCAGTCAACGATAGCCTGTGAAACACACATGCTTTGAACTAATCCTTGAGATTGATTTTTTTTTAAATATTAAAGTCTTGGCTTTATTACCTAAAGTACTAAAGATCCTAGCAAATCAAAATTTTGTACAATTTTTAAAATATTTTAAAGACTGTTTTAGTTATTGTAAAATAGAAGTTAAAGCGATAATCTATAAACTATATAAATGTATATCTTAAAAGCTTTTCTCCATAATAGTATTTAATAAGTCTTAATAAGCCTCTGACAAACGCTTAATAATTTTTTTTTAAATTTTAATAATTTTTTTATTTATTTATTAATGATATTGTATTATTAAATAATGAACAACAAAGAACAAAATGGCAAAAAGGAAACTTTGTATTTAAACTAAAATAATTATTAACGGATGCTTTAGTTGTAATTAAATGAATGAAAATTAAATGGACTTACCTGATATGTCGCTGTAGAGAGCTAGCATCCTTATAACTTTTTAAACAATTATAACGTGGACATTGATAACGGCCATCGGCATTGATAAATTTAAATAAATCCGAAAATTTCAATTCATACCAATAGTCGCGTATCAGTGACTGAGGGGGTGGTGGCGGCGGTGATGTTTGACAATTTGAATTGCCAGCATTTGATAAAGATGATGATGAACAGCTGCTTGCACCACAGGCTAAAATTATACAGGAGGCATGACACAAAAAATGGTAGGCAAAAGAAAAAAAAGAAAATAAAAACATATTATTTAGACTTTTAGAATGCAATTATATGTACATATAAAATATAATTTTATATATATATATGTATGTATATAAAAAGACATTTTTTTATTATAAATTTATAAATATTTAAAAAATAAAATATTTTTTTTTTGTTTATTTTGTTGTGTTTAAGGAAGAAAATAATTTTAAGGTTTTTGTTTCTTTATTAGTAATAGCAAACGTTTTCGTTTTTTTTTTATCATTTAAATATAAGAAAATATGCGTTTTTAGCATTTTGAAAAGCATTAAAAAAACATTTTTTTTAGAAAAGAAAATATAAAAAAAAATTAAACAAAACAAAATAAATATGAAATATGAAAAGTTATTTAATAAATATTATTTAAAAAATTTAATAAAATGAGATATTTACAGTTATTGATTTGAGTTTTTGAGATTTTTTTTTTTTTTAGAGATATTTGTTTTAGTTTTGGTGGTGTTGTTGGTGAACATTGGTATATTTGTTTGGCGCAATATGAGCAATATGAGCAGGCTACTCTAGATTTTCTTTATGGTTTTTAAACTTTTTTTTTCTTGTTTAGCAAGCGAGCGTTTTTTTCGTTTTTGTTTTTAATAAGCTTAAGTTTTGTTTTTAAAAAGCTAAATAATGGCTGATTGATTATGATGAATTATGGGCAAGAATGATGAAGCAATATGATGATGTTGATAATATGACGATGATTATATATGGTGTGGTGGTGGTGGTGGTTGGAGGTGATGTTAACTTTAATTGCTGGCACGGGAAGTATTAATAATTTCTGTTACTGTTTTGCCCTTAATCATTCATTCATTTTACACATCCTAATAATTTGTTTTGATCTGCAAATAAATAATCTATGAGAAGAAAAAAGAGAGTACATCATAACGAATATAGAAAACAAACAAAAAAAAACTGACACAAACCTACTTAATAAATATGCTAAAATTTAGGCATTGCATATATGTATATAACCTAATGAATGAAAATATTTACATTAAAAAAATCAGTTTATTCTCAAAATAGATTTATTCAAAAGTACAAAAATATATCATATAATATAATATAAATGTATGTATATATAGTTATTAGCTGACATTGGAATGTATGTATATATATATATATAAGTATAAAAATAGTTCTTAGTAATAGTTTTATAAAAAATGTTATTGATTATAATTAAACTCTTATTTTTTAGTTAATAAATTATAATTACCAATAAATAAATAAGTTTATATAGTATATTTTAAAAATTAGGTGTCATATTCAGCACTTGTAGTTATATATTAAGAAAGATCTTAGATGTGCATATGATTTAAAATAAATCTTTCACAGTAACATTAAACACTTTCTAAAAGAGGACGTTCTGTTTTTTTTAAATAGTCCTAATTAGAGAATTTGGTTTCCCCTAACAGGGTTTCTCTACACGTTTAATATAAAACGTCGCTATACGATAATTTCATAATCTTTGAAAATATAAAACTTTGTGTCTTTTAAAATCAAAATTATTTAAAAAATTTAATATAATTCAGCATTATTGTCCAAAACATAGGCCATTATCCCAAAGTCAAAGTCAACTAATTCTTTTCTAATGTGTATATATTACAAATAATTTGCTTTGCCTTAAACAAAGCAGCAAGTTATCGGCGCCAGATTGTTTCAAAACCCCTCATTTTTTAGTTATAATTTGTCTGAGTGGTTAAATTGCAGACTTTATTTGAAAGAAAATTTAACCATTGACCGTATAGAATAATATATTTTATTTATTGTAATATAATTATAAAATATATACTAATTATTACGAGCAGAATAACCAAAAACCTTGTGCTCCAGCGGAAACTCTAATGGATACCGGTCATAGAAAATTTGAACATAAATGAAAACCTATGCATAGAATCCATCACTGAACTTTATGACAAATGTCTAGTAATGCAGTTCAGAATCGATTAATTGTCAATGCAATCAATAAGATTTAAAATTCACCATAAAATTTTGAATTGAAAATTATTCTGTGTTTTCTTATTAATTGTACACAAAAAGATATTTTTTTTTTGTATTAATTTTGTTCATACTATTCTGAACTTTCATTTTGTATTTCAAATTAATTTTGTTACAAAATAAAAACCCGTCGTAATTATATAGTAACTAACAGTACGTATGTATGTATCAGATCAGTTCGAAAATGTTTAATGTTATTGCAAAACTAAATTATTTTAATTATTAAATACTAAATATTAAATTATATTATAATAAAAATTATAGCATACTATAAAATATATCTTTGTTTAAGCATTTAAATTGTTTTTGTTTTGTTTTTAACAATTACTTAAATATATAATATAATTTTATTAATACAAGTGACAATAACACTTTTTTGTAAGAGATTCAGAGAAATGTTATAATAAATATTATTTTTTTTAGGATTTTTTTATCTTTTCAATTATTTAACTGTAATAGAGGTATGGTAATAAAGTTTTTATAAATATACTATATGTGTGTATATATGGTAAAAAAATATATTTATTTTAATTTTATTTTATTTTTGGTGAATTGTTGTACTGTTTTCACAGGTTAATTACTTACTATTTTACTTTTGTTTTTGTTTTGTTTTAAAAACTATTTACTTTATCACTTAATTTTTATATTTTTTTGTGGTACTTTTGTTTTGAATATTATTATTTTTAATATCTTATTCCTTTAATTTACAAGTATTTATAAGTTAAAAAAGGAACTTATTTATATATAAAAAGTAATGTTAATATATTGTTTATAAAAAAAGAAATTTATTAAAGAAATTTATTTGTTATTTGGCAAAAGTTTTTCCTTTTCTTTTTTCATTTTAATTAAACGTAAATGTTTTATTTTAATTTTAATTTTTTTTATAATAAAGTATTAATGCAATAAACAGTATATATTACTTAAAAAATATTGTTATTAATCGCGAAATAAAATATATATTCTGAAACGCTACATACCATATAAAATTCGAAATTTGTTTAATAATTCGAATTTTATAAAGACAATCTGTAATTAATTGAGATCAGCATTATACAAATTTCAAATTGTTAAGCTTTTTTCACGCAATAACCTTCAAAAATATCTTTCTTTAATGCCTTTTCTCAATCTTATCTTCTTATATAATAACTAAGCTGTATTTGTGTTACAATAAATTACAAATAATTCTTAAAATAATATTAAATAAATTATATTATATAAGAAGAAAATTTACAAAATGATTTTCTTCTTAATATCTAATATATTTGAACCTGAGACGACTAGATTTTGTTGTTTTCTATGAGTTTCTTATTTTTTTCTTTTTGGTATTAATACTTAGGAATGTGTTTCGAGTGCCTTTAAGTTAAAATATTTAAAAGATAAGATTTATTTCATTAACATTTATAAATAAATTATAAACAAAGATTATTAATAGTATGCAAGCCAAACCTTAATTAGTTATTGTTAGGTTTGCTTTTCAAATATTCAAAATTAACATATGAGTAGAGTATTTATAATTTAAAATTTGGAACTTAATTACTACCAATAATAGGATAAAAATATGTTTTTCTCTTTTTTTTTCAAATAAATTAAAACTTTAAATTTATTTCTCAAATAAGCTAAATAGTTGAAAGAGTATGATTTTAGCTATAAATTAACACAAAAAAAACCAAAACAAAACAAATCAAAAAAACTACATAAATTTGAATTTTAAACATGGTATTAAAATATTTGAAAACTTTGTATGCATAGGAGGCTAGGTAGGTAGGTAGGTAGGTACGTAGGTATAGGTTAAATATGTGCTGTGAATATGAATTTTGAAATTTTTATTATTGTTTTTGTGTTGGGTTTTTTTTATTTATTTTTTTAATTATTTATACTTTGCTGTGCGCAATTGTATAAAATTTGCATAAAATTGTGTGTCTGTTAAAGAAAGTAAATCTATAAAAAATGTAAATTTTATGCAAACTAATGTTAAATTAGAATAAAAATCAAAATATGCAAGGAATACAAATGTATGTACAGTCCAAAAAAAAAAAATAAAAAAAAGCTGTGAATGTTGAAGAAGAGAACAGACAAAATATGGTGGCTGGTATTATATGCAAATTTTCAAAACGCACAGAGAGTAAAACGACATGACAGAACTACTTAATAAATAAGAAGAAAAAAATCCAACACAACAATAATAACAAAATAATTTTTTTTTATTATTTTTTTCTCTGTACGATTATAATAGCAAGTATATAGACAAAGCTAAGCCTTAGGCTTGTATTGAAATCGCATGAAAGAAAAAAATCAGTTGACAAAAATTATTTTGAGTTGTAACACAGCAAAACTAATAAAACTCTATACTTGGATAATTGAGCTTATTTGGTAAAATAAAATATTGAAATAAAAATAAATAAATTTAATTTAAATTTCTTTAATATTTTAATACATTTTTTCTGTTTGTTCTGATTAAAAATTAAAAAAAAAGAAAATGTTAATTAAACAATTCACCAAATTAAGTTACATTTTTTTGTGTGTTTTAAAATACTTAATACAATGTCAATAAAGGTATAAAGTTCCCGAGTTATTAAAATGTAAAAAATCAGAGATAATGTTTACATTTACTTCAAAATAATATGTACGAGTATATATATTGTGATAAATAGTAGTTTGTATGATGATTGGTAGTGATGATGACAATGATTACAAAAAGAATTTAGCGCAATTGGAAAAGCCATGTTAGAAAAATTATGTTTGGATTTAAGAAAATTATTTTTAAGACCTTGAAAATGACAACCAGAAGAGAGGTATGAAAATGAGTTTAAAAAAATTGTAAATAGAAACGCTAAATCGAAATGTTAATTATTATTTGTGAGACTAGCTATCTTAGTAATTAAAAAGAAGAGAACTATTGATGAAAGATATGAATATTCAAGTTTATAAAGTTAAAAAGAAAAAGTTCTTACGTTAGAACTTTCGAATATTATTTTCAAAACCGAGTATTTTAATTCTACATAAAAACACTTTACAGAAATATCGACTTTTTTAACGAATTTCGAAATAAAAATTAGAAATTTCCAAGGAATACGAATACCAATACCAATTTTCATTTGAACTACTATTAGGAAAATATAAATTTCAATTAATTTTAATTTCTTTTTTCATTATTATTATTAATATTTCTTCCTTTTGACTTTCGTAGTTAGTGTAGGTAGGATAGTTAAGCTTTTAAGCAGTTTCCATATGTGATTGTAAAGTACTTTGGATTTTCACAGCCAACGGCAAGAATTCACGTTGCATTTTAGCGAAATGTGTTTTAATGTGTTTCGTTAAGTTATCACTACGTTTGGCAGCATAATTACACGAGGGACATTGAAATACCGGACGTTCGGTAGTAAAACGACACTCAAAACGACGATGGCGTGATAATGATTTACGAGTTTTATACGATTTACCGCACTGATCGCATGAATGCTGATACCAGGTTAATACAAAACCTAAAATGAGATTTGCGTAATGAAGAAGAAAAAACGAAAAGGAAAACAAAAAAACAAAAGCAGACAGAAAGGATGTGGATATGGTTATTGCAATGCAAAAGGAATATTGGGGTGGGGATAGGTAGAAACATAAATCAACAGATAGCAGAGATAGGGAGAGAGAGAGAGAGATTTGAAGTTTGGATATTAAAACAGAAAACAATCCATAACATAAAGAGAGAGATGAAGAAAAGAAATGAAGTTTTGATGAGTACAAATGTTTATAATGAGTATGAGTATGTTTTATTTTGTAGGGGGAGATATTTTATATAAAAATAGTTAGAATTTGAAAAATAAATAAATGTAAAGCCATGAAACAGTGAGTATTAAAATGAATTTCAACAAAATTGTATTGTTTAAATATGCATAAATATAGTATATACAAAAATGTTTCATTAAGAAAAAATAAAATAATAAAAAAGGGTTTTAAGTAAATATACTTATGCTACAATAACAATGGCTACTAAAATAAAAAATAATAAAAAAAATATTTAAAAAAGAATTACAATAATTCGTGCATTTAAAAGTTATGTATCTAAACAAGTTGACGAGATAAATCGAAATCAAAACATAAGAAAAAAAGATTTAAAAAACATCAAAAAATTTAAATAAAACAATTACATATCATCATTATGTACTGTGTATGCCACTACGTTTCGAAAACTTGTTTCGCCTCGAAATACACAGTATATTACATGTTGTGCTGAACCCTGGGCAAGAAAATATTTATTGGAACGGATTTGGATTTAAAAAAAAAAAAAATATTTTTCCAATTTTATAAGAATAAGGCGATTTGCCCTGGGTGTTATTCTGCAGTTTTTCGTTTCTTAAAAAAAATAATTTTTTTAAAATTGGAATACTCCAATTTTAAACACCCATTCTATTTATAAGCGAATATCAAACTTATTAAAGATTTTTATTCAATACAAATTTCGTTTTAAAATTTTGATTTATTCAGTTTATTTTCTTAGTCATAATGAAAATTTTGTAATTCCTATAAATGCACCATAAGATTTTCGCTTAAACTTATAAACAAAGGTTATGTATTATATATGGTATATCGATATAAAGAAGAAAAGAAAAATTATAATTAAAAACAAACCACCACACATACAATAATTATATAGAATAATAATAATAAATAGTAGTAATATGACATAAAGAGAAAAATGAGAGACAGAGATTATATATATATATCGTATTTTGTTTATATTAAAAATTATATGCTTTTGTTTTATATTTATATAGTATATATATAATAATAATAAAAGTAAAGGTTAATGACATTATAAAATTAGATAAAAAAATTTTTAATAAAATATATATTTGAAGAAAAAGTGGTTTTAAGATAACTATAACTATAAATATTTATAACTATAACTATAAATATTATAACATATTGATGATCTTTTATTTAAAAACATATTTTTTTTTGCTTTGTTTAAACACCCATATATTAAACAAAAGAATTATTTTGAGGAAAAAAAAAAAAGAATTTTTGTTTAAATGCTCACTTTGTTGACATTACAATTAAGAAAGTAGTTTCAGAGAACTGGGTGGGTTTTTGTACGAAGTTGAGAAGTTCGGCTAGGCAGTAAACACTATATATTGAAGAGTTTGCCCAAATGTTCTTTCTCCCCTTCCCTTCCCTGCTTTTCTTTATGCATTTTACTGTCAATGAAAGTTTTATCTGGTTTTTTTTTTTTGTTTTAGTTACAACAAGAACAGTACAATAGAGTTGAATTTGTAGAGGAGTTACAATTGTTTTGTTTTAAGAGAAGCTGTAGTAGGTAGTAGTAGTTGTAGTGGGTAGTAGTAGTAGTACATAATCTAAAAGAAATTTAGTTATAAAAATAGGTTAGTGAAAATGTTCTTTTTTTTTACTCAGATATTTTTCAAAAGTAACTGAAGGAAACACAAAACAAAATAAAATAAAAACTCAAGAAAATAAAAAACATGAAATAAAAATAAATCAAAAAAAAAATCAAAATGAATGAAAAAAAACTTCAGCAAAATATTGAATTTCTGAATGAAAACACAGATATTGTTTGACACACGCTGCAAAAAAAAGGAGAAAAAATAGCCTGAAATTAAAAAAAGATAATTTTAAAATCGATAATATTTCATCAACAAACTCATTAAATAAATACACATTTTGGGATTTTTGTTTTTTTTTTGTTTTTAATTATTATTTTTAATATAAATTGTTTTCGGTTTATCTTACTTAATACAAGAAATTGTATGTATACATATATTATATATCTTTTTAGGTGGTATTAAATGTATTAGTAATACATTATACAATAATTAAATGCTCTTTTAATTAGAAATAAAGGAATAAATTTTAATATTTAAAAGAAAACCTAAAGCTAAAAAACGTATGAAAACATAAATCATATACACAGAGGTATAAAAAAATGAAAAAAAAAAAATATTTTTTAAAAATTAAAAAAAATTTAATTTTAAAAAATTTTAAATTTAAGAATTCCTGATGGAAAAAAATATATAATTTTTTAATATATTTATTATAGAATTTTTTTTATTTATAAAATTAATTTTACAATACAAAATATCTTGTATTTAAAAAGAATTAATTAAAGGAAATTATAATGAAAAGATATCTTAAATATCTTAACTGACGACTGCTGTTGCATTTCGATATATGTATGTACTTTGACATTTGAAAATAGAAAATAGCAAAAAAGCGAATATGTTCTGAACTTTTCAAGCTTTAGGTTCTTATTTTTTACAATATTCCTAAACACACAACTTAACAAATTAAAATTTTTGTTTTGTTTTTTCTTAAAATTAAAAATAATACATGGCTTAAAGTTTTCTTTTTTTTTAATAAAAAAATGTATGAATATTAAACTTAAATTAACGGAAAATGAAATGAAAAAATGTTTTACAATTCAATAAAAAAATTTATTTCGTTTATAAACCACATACGTACGTATACACAACACATTTACACAATAAAATCAATTAAAGCATTTTTAAGGGGGTGTTTTGCTTAAATAATTTAAGAGAAATTCGTTGTTAATAAAATTTATAATTTACGTATTTTTTTTCTTCTTCTTAGAATACACATAACAATATAGTTTATATTTTTTGCATTAAAAAAAATATTTTTAAATACATATTTAAATTAAAACTTTAAAGTTATTTTTCTTTGGATGACTTGTGCATACAATTTAATATTTGGTTTTGATTTGTTTTGTTAAAATCTATAATGTAAATAAAAATAATTTTAAAAAAATTTTTTAAAATAAATTACATGAGTATTGTATTTGGAAATAATTATTATGGCAAGGGAATTACAAAATATTTGTGGTTAGAGAGAGGATTGTGGTTCTTTTATATGTAATTATTGTAATATTATTTATATTATACTTCTCAATCATGTAGAGATCGCAAAAATTGTATGAAGAAAAGAAAGAAATAAATAAAGAACCTTAACCACACACTTAAAATTCCCTGCTATATGTTTACATATAAAAAAATTAATTTTATTCTAAAAAAATTTTGTTTAAATTTTTAATTTTCTTTTAAATTAAAAAGGAATGTTTATTTCACAGTGACAAAACATACACGATATAATAAAAGAAAAACTTATTTTGTATTGTTTTTTTTTTTTGTTTATAAATTAAAAACGGAATGTTCGTTTGGCTTTGAAAAAAAAATAATAAAAATGAGAAACGTATAGAGATCCTTTTGTAAATTTGTTTGTACATAAAACACACATGAATTAATATAAATTTTATATGTCTTTTTCTTTTTTTGGTTTTGAGTTACACAAAAATTAATTCTTATTTGGTATAAAAAAAACAATAGTTTTTTAAAATTGAAATTTTCAATATTAATACAAATCACATGCATGCGTCGTCTTCACGCTTATATGTTATATGCTATGGTAATAAAAAAAAAACCTTAATAATAAATAAAATTGAACTTATCATAACTAAAGAGTATTAAAAAATATTTGGTTGTATTTATTAAAAAAAAAAAAAAGAAGAGATTCGTTTACTTATTTTGATAAGCAAATGGCATGGTATTCATTAAACGCTCTTTGAGCAACGAATTCGAAATCAGTTGTAGGCTTAACTTCATTTTCCATTCTTCGTCTAACATATTCATATTGGCCGATGAAGTAGCTGCTGAAGCAGTTGCAGCAGACTTGGTCGGTGTCAAAGGTTCGGCTTTAATAAATTGCAATTCATTTCCGTTAGTTCCTGGCGAAGTTGTTATTATTAACGGATTTGCTGCTGCTTTATATGTTGTTGTTAATGTTGTGCCTGGTAATTGATTTTTGGCAATATTTTCATTACCCTCAACCGGCGAGTGTGGCGTATTATTGGCGGCCGCGGCGGCTGCTGCTGCTTGAGCAGCTGCTGCAGCAGCTTCCAATAGTATCTTGGCATCCTTTTCCTCAACATGTGCAGCTGCAGCAGATATGGCTGTAATTGCACCCGTTAAACCATATGTGGGCATATGAATCATACGGCTATTTGGAATAGGTGATGTGCCAGCAGTATCACCGCCATTACAGTCACTACCGCTATCACCGCTTGTAATATGCGAAGGACTGGCTGAGCTTCTTGCACCACCACCACCACCACCATTTAAATGATGATGATGGGGGGTATGAGGATTTAAGTACGAAGGTGGCTTTGCTTCATAGTTCTCCTTACGTATTGTTAAATTTTCGGGTAAACCATTATCACAGTTACCTAAATTGTGATTATACTGCTGCTGCTGCTGTTGTTGTTGACTTAATGATAAATTCTCTCCAGTCATGCTGAAAATTACAACATTCTCATCTTTATGTGTGGACGACGGCGACAAGCAGGAGCTTTGATTACGATGCGAATTGCCGCTGGCTTGTTGGGCTATAGCTGGCGGTACACCATGTTTAGAGGTTAAATGACGCACCATATGATATTTGCGACGAAAGCGTGACGGACACAGATCACAGCTGAAGCGTGGCGGTATACCAATACATTCATCGCGCATATGACGTTGTAAATGACGTTTGCGCAAATATGATTTATCACAAACGGCACAATGAAAACGATCACTACTATTTGAACCGGTCTTTTTACTCACACCACGATTACCACTTCTGGCATCCAATTTCTGATAGTTCAGATCAGCAGCAGCTGTCGCTTGTATATAATTAACGCCTTCTATCATAGTTTGCGAAAATTTTC
The DNA here is from genome assembly GCA_936449025.2 of Sarcophaga subvicina. Classification (NCBI taxonomy): domain Eukaryota; kingdom Metazoa; phylum Arthropoda; class Insecta; order Diptera; family Sarcophagidae; genus Sarcophaga; species Sarcophaga subvicina. The sequence continues at coordinate 33,392,741 of OW388084.2, forward strand.
TTGTGATATCTTTTTATTTTTAGGTTTTGTGATTATTAGTACATATGTTAAGTTGTTTAGTTTTATTTATAAATTGTGGTTAAATGTTATATTCATTATCATGTTCATGATGGGTGTTTTTTTTTTTTTTTTGTTTTTTTTTTTCGTGGTAGTGTGAGAAGAATTGTTAAAAAGTTGTTGATGATGATGATGAATGATGAAAAGTTTATGATGATAAGGAGGTATGGTATTGGTTAAGGATTTTTTTTTTTTTTTTGTTTTATTTGAATAGGTTGTTAGTAAGGCAACAACATTTTTTGGCCACACAGACATACACACACACACCCACACGTATATGGATATATACACATCATGAGTTGTATTATGGAATTGTTTGGATAATTTTAATTAGTTTTGGTTTTATTGGTTTAGGGATGAAATGAAAAGAAACGAAAAAGAAAAGAAAAAAATTAAATGAAAAATAAATTTAAATTAAATATAAATTTTGTAAATAAATGATTGATTAGAGTTTATAATAAAATGTGATAATTTTAAAATAAATATGAATTCTCTTTAAAACCTTAATGCTTGCTAATGCTATAAATGGAAGAAAAAATGAAGAGAAAATAATATTTAATAAGCAAAACTAAATAACTAACTAAGTTTACAAAAGAAAGAAGACTGCTAAATCAATAAAAAAAAATAATTACAATAATTATTACAAAATTAAACTATAAAAAATAATGTTACAGAATTTTAAATTTAAATACAATCGATATAATAAATATTTGTGTGTATAATAATTATAATACAAATTTTTAATTTCAGTTTCTACAAATTTCGTTATAAAATATTACAAATTAAATAATACAAAAATAGAACTACAATTGATTTATTACATTACATTACATTAAATTAAATTTTTTTTCAACATATTTCTTTACATATGTATGTTTTTCATTGTTATAGTATAGTTTATTTAGTATGTATTTTTTTTAATCATAGTCTACATTATGCATACGTTTGGCATGTTTACGTAAGGTAGTTAAATAGTAAAAACGTATAGAACACAAAGAACAAATATGCTGAGGATCCTTGTGACACTCAACACGTTGATGGCGCAATAAACTATTATAGGTTTGATATGATTTATGAGGACATTTATCACATATAAATTTGGAATTCTTTTTATTATCGCGCACTGTTAAAATGGGTATAGTGGTGGTAAAATTATATTTAGATTTGGTGGTGGTGGTAGTAGTGGTAGTATTAGTGTTGGTGCTAGAAGTAGAATTTTTATTATTTAAACGTCTAGATCTTCTGTCATACACACAAACAGACGTTGATGCTAACGATGATGCTGATGATGCTAATGATGACGATGGAGGCAACACTGATGGCAATGATGTTGATATCGATGTTGATGTTATATTAGGCGGCGTTGATGTACACGTTGTTAATGTTGTCAATGGTGTTAATAGTGATGTTGGTGATAATGGTTCTACCTTAAGTGAAGTGGGCATTATTAAATTATGTTGAGCTTCGTTGTACGCTAAAATTACAGCTCCTATACAGTGTGTTTTTATTACAACGAACGATGGCAGAGTACAACACAAGGTGCATATATTTCATTTGTTGTGGAAGAAAGAATAAAAAAAATGGAAGAAAAAGAAAGACAAAAAAGCAAATATTTGGAAATTCTAAAAAAAGTTATACTTTTTAAGTTATTAAGTTAAGCTTTTATATCAATGAAGAAATATTTGTTTGTAATAATATGAAATTTAATTACTGCTATAACATAAACATAAGTAAACACAATTTAAAATTAAATTAAGTAAATAAATATTAAATAACAACATATTTGGTTTAAACTTTTGAAATTTATTTGTTTTTTTTTTTCTTCTTTATTATTAGAATTTGTTTTTTTAAATATTTTTTTTTTCCAATATTAACATTAAATATTTTGAATATTTTTGTTTTTCCTGTTAAATAAGTCTACAATATTTTACAAAAATTTGTTTGTTATGTTATACATGGTATGTAATAATAATGCAATAACTACTACAGCTTATAATTTATAATTTACAGATTGAAACTTTATATGTATATTTTATACAAAAAAAAAATATAAAATAAAAATAATTTACAAAATGTACACATACTTGATTTCCTTCCTTTGAAATCTAAACCTTTAAATCTAAAATGCTTCAATTAAAATAAAAATAACGTTCCATATTTTTTTATTTTCATATTTGGCACATAGTTAGGAATGTTTCTTACAGAAAAAAAGACTTACAGTTTTAAGACCTGCACATTTTTGCAGGTCTAAAAAGTTATAACTTGAAACAAAAGTTAAAAATAAATTTTAAAACTTAAAAAGTTTGTATTTAAAAATTGCTTTAAAATTTGTTATCTTCCCTTGAAAGCATTTGTATGAAGAAAATATGGAATTTAGATAATAATAACCATACATGGTTTAGGCAAACATGCTAATAAAGCCAGACGGATTGGTCTTCTCTTTATCAGTCAGTTCTTTTGAATCTATTGTTTACAGAAAGCAAAAAAAACAAGAAGACTTTTGAATCTTTTTCATAAATTCGTAGGAACTTATTTTCGTCAGTTATTTTTAAACTATAAAATAGCTTTTGTAACTCTAAACCCCTAAATGATAAATTCGCAACAAAGTATAACAGAATTATTGTTTCTAAATAGGAGTTAGAGATTTAAATTTAAATAAAATTAAAGCTAAAAATTTAACAACCAATTAAAACAGAATAAAAAATGCATTTAAATAGTGAAAAATAAAAATTAGGAAACAAAGTCCCAATATTTGCTCAAATAACGCTTTCAAAGAGCATATGCTAAATAAGAATATTACACAACAAGATGACTTAGAGCTTTTTGAACAATTTAAGAGCGAGAAGAATTTTCGAACACGAACAATAATCTTTTCTACTATTTTCTAAATGTTTCAAAGCAAAAGAAACATAAAAGAGGAAACAGATTAGTGGTTTAATAAATACAAACAAGCTTAAGACAGACAATGGAACGTTATTTTTTTAAAATATTTTACTTAAACATACACTATATTTAGTAAACATAGCAAAAATACAAAAAAAAAAATAATTTAATATTTAGCAATAATTAAAAAAAATATAAACAAAACAATCTCCTCGTATCTTAAAATATATATGTTTTCTTCTTTAGCACCTTGTTTTTAAGTCTTGTTGTCTTTAAGGAAATAATAAAAAAAAAATTAATGAGACGATTATGAAATGGAAAACGGATGACTTCATTAGCGTGGCCAATTGGCAATCATAAATTGTTAAAAATTGGCAACTCATTTAGTGTCTCAGTTAACATCCATACTCGATCCATTATAATGAATTAAGAAAGTTTCAATTGCACAGCATTGTTTCAAAAACACATTTTGAAGAGACAAAAAGAAACAGACTAAATAAGAATTTTCGTCATGTATATTAATTGAATCCACCTCTCTAGGACGTAGAATTCATTACCCATTATCCTCACTTTTTTTTAAATAAATTTTTAAAATTTATTTTAATTTAATTCAAGTGGATGTGTTTTTCGAATCAATCAAAGTTCAAATACCAGTTTAATTAAAAAATATTTAATATTCTTCAAATTTAATTTAAAAAATGCATTAATGAATGAGATATTTATTTTAGATCTTGTAGACTCTATTCAAAATTAAAAACATTTGCTTAGATCCACAAATAATTCTCAAATAGTCTTTCCTATCTTTGTTGTCTCCTCTTGATGTGATTAAATCAGTTACTGTGCCTTGTTTTCATTTGTACAGACTACCTACACTCTATACTACATTTCGGAAATGTTGCAGCAACCTAACAAAGGGAAAACAAATTTAATTTGTCTATATAGGCAGGCAGGCTGGCTGGCTGGGCGGCACAAATTGGCATTTACATTTTCTTATTGTGTATACCATGCTTCTGACGCATGTGTAGTTTTAAATCGTATTTCCAAGAACATGAAAAGGAACAAAATTCACATTGAAATATGGTGGTATTTAATTTCTTTGGCATTGCTATCAGCGATAGCGAGGAATTAGAAAGTGACACAGCAGCAGAGGAAGAGGAGGAGGCGGCGGCGGCCGCGACAGCAGCAGTAGTTGCCGCTGATATAGTAGTTGAGATATTGCTGCCTGCAGCAATATTATTGCCAAGATTTTTTAAAGCAGCCACTTGTTGTGCCGCCGTCGTATTGGCTTTACTACTGGATGAGGATGCAGCTAAAGAGGATACACCAGCGACCGATTTCGATGGCGGTGTGACAGCAGCTGCTGCCGCTACATGGGGCAATAACATGGTGGAACCTAAAAGATTGGCTAATTGAAATGAAGCTGCCGCTGCAGCGGCTGCTGACATTTGACAATCATTGCAATTTTCGCTAGGACAACAGCCGGAGGAAGCTGTAGACGATTTACAGTGGTGCAGACTACTACTTTTACTGCTGTGATGATGATGATGATGAGGAGGGGGAGGAGGTGGAGGGGCATGAGTATTAGAGCCATTGTTAATAGTATTAACAGTGTTGCTGCCACTGCTGCTGCTACAGCTATTAAGGCATATATTACCACCACCACCACCAGCTACATTTGCAACCTGATGCTGCAGCTGTTGTTGTGTAGTAGTGCCAGTCAAGGGTGACAATTGAGATTGATTGATTGGGGTTTTTGTTGTAGTACAACATTTATAGATTTTATGTATTGTTAATTCATTATCATATAAATCCGCGGCCGGATTATTTAATAGCTGAGCTATGCTGGCACAGTCCAGGCTATTGCGACTAGCAGAGCGAGGTGTCATAGAGGCTGACGAGCAGGAAGGTGTTGCTGCAACATTTAATGATGATGATGAGGCTAAATTTGTTTTTGTGTTGTTATTATTACTGTTATTGCTAATGCTAACTGTGCTAGAGGAGATATGGCTAATGCTGTTGTTATTACTATTATTATTATTATTGTTGTTGTTGTTATTATTATTTATTGTTTGACAATTATTATTATTATTATTATTGTTGTTGTTTAGATTATTTTGATGACTTTTAGTGGTGTTGATGATCTTGTTGGAATTTATATGTTGTTGCTGCTGCTGCTGCTGTTGTTGTTGTTGTTGAGATGTTGCTGCAGCTATAACCGCGGCTGCCGCTGAGGCTATGTTATACAAGGTCCGTAAATCTGCAAAAATAAGCCATGATGTATGGGTGTGCTATTTTTTTAGTTTCTTGTTTTTTTTTTGGTATAAATTCAAATTATTTCTTGAATTCATTAGAATTATTTGGTTTTCAGTTTTCTTTTCAATTAAAAAAAAATTAAAAGACAATAAAACCTTATTGAGAAATAAAACTGCAGTAGTAATAGTAAAGATTAAAATCGAAAAAAAAAAGGTTTGCTTAAAACTTAAATTTATAAATCCATATGTATTGTATCATATATTGTAATATTTATAAACAATTAGAAGAGAAGTGTCTTCTTTAGTATAACAGAGAGATTTCAGCCTAATATAAGTTGATAACAGAGAGACCCTAACCTAAAACGCTATTTAAAAAATAAATCTTAAACCAGTCTTAAAAACTAAAAGAAACAAATTATCCATTTAAAGTAGAAAATAAAAGCCGCCATAAGCCTACATTTTCGCAAAAAAAAAAAAAAATCACCCCAAATGAAAAATAAAATTTACAAAAACAAATAATAAATAAATAAATAAATTATTATAATAATAATAAGAAAAACTATGAATAAAAAAAGGTGTTAATATGTAAAATAAAACATATAAATTATAAAAAATTATTTACCACCATACGAAGAAGAGGACATGTTTTAAAACTTCAAGAAAATAAAATATAAAAAAGAAATTTTTTATAACAATTATTTTTAGAAAAACAAAACCTTTAAAAAAAACACAGACATGCAGTAATAAAAAAAAGAAAAAAACCCATTATGTAGTAGAAGTTATAAAGAAAAGACCTGCTTGGCTGTAATAAAATATCAGGAAAGAAAATAAATAAAAAAGAATCATTTTTTAAATCAACAAAAGATTAAAAAACACTTTTTAGAGGTTTTATTTATTATTTAATAATGTATATATAATTTTAAACCTTTAAATTAATTAATAGTGTGTATTAAAAATAATAATTTGCTTCTTTAAAAAAAAATAAATGTTTACAAATATATGTATGTATGTTTTTATATTTTTTAATATGTTAGTAGAGTTTTGTTTAAATAAAATTAAATGTTAAAAAAAAAAATACTTTCTTAAATGCACTTACAATTCTTTGTAATTAAAATAAAAATTTTATAATATTAAAGTATAAAAAAGTATAGAAAATAAATTTGCATGTGTATAAATAAAAAATAAAATCTTTGGTTAATTTGATTAGTTTATAATTTTTAATTTCAATAATTTTGTTTTTTTAATTTTTCTTTTTAATTTTTTAATAAAGAATATTTGAGAATTAATCTGGGGGTTGTGTTAGCACCTTTTGTAGGGGTATTTTTTTTAGATTAAATTTTTCTTATTAAAAAAATTGCACTTCGTATAGCATTGATTTAGAATAAAATTGACTCAATTTTTTGTTTTTTCTTCTCGTAAAATTAAATAAAATAATAACAGTAATAATGGCAAGTGTTTTGTTTGTATTCTTTTGGCACTTGGGAGGAGTTTGGAAAAATAATTAATGGCCTGACATGAATGATTTACGAAAGTATTGAAGGAAATCTCGTATATAAAATATAATAAAGAAAAAAAAATTAGGAATCATCGTCATACATACGAGTGTGAAACTATAAAATATGCATAGACAGGGAGCAAAATAAACGTCAATTCAATTTCGTTACATTTAAATTTGTAAAGAATATTTAAAAAAGGGGCACAATTAACGTTAATTCAATTTCGTTACATTTAAATTTGTTAAGAATATTTAAAGAAGGACCGCAATTAATTTGATTTAATTTATTTATTTATTGAAGGAAATCTCGTATAATATAAGAATTGGCAATCATCGTCGTGCATACAAGTGTGAAACTATAAAATATGGATAGACGGGAGGTTAAACAAACGTTAATCCAATTTCAATTTATACATTAAACATGTAAAGAATATTTAAACAAGGGCCACAATAAATCTTATTGAATTTACTCAAATTAAATAAAAGCCTATTTTACCCTTAAAAACATTCATTGTTATTCCTGGACATATTGAAGCATTCAGTACACGCTTCTGAAAAATAACTCTTTAGAAAATAGAAAAGAAAATCTTTTAACACATTGTATGTGGGTAAATTCGGAGCACTATATGCCAAGCGGGTGATATAAAACATTCGACTTCGTTTGCAGCATATATCGGTAAATTTTATATTAAAAAAAAAAAAGAAAACAGGAGAGCAAATGCATTTTGACATGCTCACAATTTGAACAAACAAAAAAAAAAAAAATAGCTAAAAAATGTGTTTAATATCCTATTACTGCTTTCTCTAAAATCGATACTAAGAAAAAATTACGTTACTAACACGTATTAGTACATATCTCGCGCTCAAATATCAATCGTTTGAAAAGGTACTAGAGTCCCGAACACCAAATTTAAATTTTTAAAGATAATACTCGTTTAGAACAATATCTCGCGCTCAAGTATCAATCATTAGAAAAGGTACTAGCGTCCTGCACAACAAATTTAAAGTTTTAAAGACAATACTCGTTCAGAACACTATCTCGCGCTCAAGTATCAATCGTTAGAAAAGGTACTAGAGTCCCGCACAGCAAATTTAAAGTTTTAAAGATTAATACACTCGTTCAGAACAATAGCTCGCTCTCAAGTATCGTTTTAATTTAAAATTTAATTTCGTTTCAAAAAGAAAAAGACAATACACTCGCATTCAGAACAATATCTCGCGCTCAAGTATAAATCGTCAGAAAAGATACTAGAGTCCCAACACAGCAAATTTAATTTTTTCAAGATGATACTCGTGTTTAGAACAATAGTTAAGAAAATTCCAATTCGCCTTTGAATTTTACATTTTAGTTATCACTTCACATCGATACACATAAATTTACAAAGTTGAAATGAAACATCAGACCGTACTGTACATGCCATTTAAAAATAAATCTTGAATGATATATTTTTATTATTGTATCTGTATCTGTCTGTATCAATCTGAGAAAATATCATTTAAAAGATATTTTTTATAACCTTTGAAATAGTGGTCCATTCAACAGGCTTTCAAGTTTCAATTCGAAATTAAAGCGAAAGAGAGAGAAGAAAAACACTATTTTGCCATTATTGTTGTTAGAAAAACGATAAGCTAAGTTAATACAAATATTATTAATACGTTTTACTCATTACTCCTTTCTTCCTTTCCTCTATTTTGTTATTGTATTAAAACCAACTCTTTCTTTTTTTTAAAGATATTCAGTTTGTTTGTTTTTTTGTTCCCAACTACTTAAAACTCTTCGAGTGGAGGCGCGCATGCACACACCGAAAATAACCACTTAGAAAAAAAAAAACCGAACGATCTAACAATTAAATGCGAGTTTTTCATCGGCTAATGATGTAGTATCTGTTGATGGCTTAGACGATGAGGAGGAGGAAGAAGAGTTTGTTGCAGCAGCATTTAGTGCCAAGTGTTGTTGAATATGTTGTAGAGCCGTTTGTTGCTGGTGATAAAATGACGACGATGACATGTTTGTTGCAGTAGTAATAGCAGCTGTTTGGGAAATAGTACTTGCAGCCGTAGCCGGTGGTATACAATTTTCTCTACTGTCATCATCGCTATCGATTATGTCGTGTGTAATTTTAATATCCACATTGGCTGCGGCATTTACCAAATCACTTATACCACCACCACCTCTCTCATCCTCATCATAATCCTTATGCATAACGTCTTCTTCATCTACTTCGCCGTCGCCGTCGTCGTCGTTGTCATCATCATCATCATCGTCATCCAAATCAACAATCTCATGTATAGTAAGGTTTTGATTTTGTGCTTTTGAAGCTGTAGTAGAAGTAGTTCCTGGTTTAATAACCGACTTTAAATTTAAAGCTGCCAAAGTGGCAGCAGCCATACAGGCCGCCGCAGTGGAAGCCGACATTTTATTAAGACTTTCCTGTTGATGGTGCTGCTGTTGCTGCTGCAACAATTGTTGTTGCAAAATACTGCCACCAACACTAGACGTCGCATCAAGATCATTATTATCATTGTTGTTGTTGTTGTTATTGTTCCCAATACTATTTGAACTATTTTGATTCGATGATGATGCTGCAAAGTTTTGCATGGAACTGTTTCTTCTTCTGAAAAGTGAACGCAAAGCTATTTCAGGATGCTTTTTACGTACATGTTGGCGCAAGTGATCAGCTCTCTTGGTACGATGACCACATACCGAGCAGACCATTGATTTGCCTTTGCCACACTCTTGGCGCAAATGACGTCTCAAAGTGCCATGGCGGCGATAAGTGCGAAAGCATTGTGGACACGTATAACTTTCTTCTGTGTTTAAATACGGCGGGTCATATTGGCCGGTCATATGCGGTGGTGGTGGCGGCAAGGATGATAGTTGCTGTTGTTGCTGCTGCAAGAAATTCTGAGCCTTTAAATGCAACACATTTGAGCTTGGCGGCGAAGTGGGCACTGAAGACGACAATGTTGTCGTGGGAGTAAAAGTGTTTTTTAAATTATGATGATGGTGGGGATGTTGGTGGTGCTGGTGTAATTGCTGTTGTTGTTGTTGTTGTTGGAGGTGCTGATGATGGTGGTGGTGGTGATGATGAAAATGTTGTTGTTGTTGTTGGGAAGAGGTGGTGGTATTGGTGGTGATGATGGAGTTGGAAGACGACACAAAGCCTGAAATTTGGTTTTTAGGGTTTTGTAAAGTTTTTCGTTTTCTAAAGCTTTTCTTATTGGGAAAAGGGGGGTGGGTTAAAACAGAAAAAAAAAAACATCTTGTTTGTAATAACAAACAGAAAAACTTGTTAATTTTTGATTAAAAAAAATAAAAGAACGAAAATTAAGAGAAACACTTAGAAAAAAAAAAACAATTAAAAATTAATTTTTAAATAAAATTTTAATATGAAATATTATGTAATTAGTGTTGTTGGGTTTTTTAATATTTCATTTTCGTTTATTCTTTTATTTTTGAAGGTGGTAAAAACAAGGCATGCCAATCAATGTTATGATTATTTTTGCTAGTGTTTGTTAAAAGAAAAAAAAAAACAAAAAAAAGAAATACAAGCTGATTTCTTTTCAACTGTTTTTTATTTTTATTTTTGTTGGTAGTGGTTGTGGTTGTGGTGGTTAAATAGAGAAGAGTTTTTTATTTTTCTTTCAAAAGAGTTATAAGTAGTGGTGAGTTTGGTTAAGAGTTCTTTTTTAGCTTCTTCATAATTCTTGCTGTTCAGGAAGAGTGTTTAGAGGAACTTAGAATGGAGCAGAGAGTTAGGCAGTCATTGATATTAATAATTGTATATGTATGTAATAAAATTATATAATTTAAAACAAAATTAAATTCCTTTACAATAGTTTGTGTTATTAATATGCTGCTGTGATTCGTGGTTAGAAATTCTTTTAATCTTGCTTTAACAAATACATGTAAAAAAAATAAAACAATACAAGCCATACACAATAATGTCTTCCTTATTTTCATTCTAAAATGCACATCACACATACACAAAATTGTAGAATTTTTTGAGATAAAATTTTATATAAAAAGTGACAAAAAAAAAAGTATGTACTAATAATGATAATAACAATAAGGTAAACGTAAATAAAATTTGGTTGTTGGGACATATTGTTTTGTAAGTAAGAAATACCAATTAATTTCCTAAATTTGTTTCCTCTTTTTGTAAAAATGTGGTTTACTTCGAAAGATACATAAATGAAATCATTTTAAAAATATTATTTTAATACAATGTATTATGTATTGTGTTTTAATAAACCAAAAAAAAAAAAAAAAAAAACTAATATTTTTTTTTAATATATTTTTACATCCCACTTTTCTCATGGATACTTGGAATTTTTCAATTTATTGTATAAAAGTACACTAGAATTTAGGGAAAACAGAATAAATTACAAAGGAAATTCTATAATGTATTTAAAAATTATTCAAGGCAAAATCTTAAATAAATTTCATGTTCTACACTAGAAGGTTAAGATGATATCAAGTAAATCAGTTAAAAAATTCCTGTTTAATAGTACATATAGGCTGCCTTCCAACATGTATCAACACAAAGTTTGTATGCAGTTCTACTACTGTATATAAACTATGTAGATATGCAATGTAACCAAACAGTGCATCAACTATAAATCCGATGCCTGCTTCCTTTTTGACTGCGTTAAAAATACACATTGACGACGTTTTGAAATAGATTACATTGTATATATTTTGTACAGCGGCATTATGAAACACGATACTTTGTTCAAACACAAAACAACTAACATTTTGGAAGGCAGCCATAGTGATATAGAAATCAAAAAGATATCAAAACTGTTCTACAGAAAAGCTTAGAAACAAATATCAAATTGTAACATTTTTTAATATTTCCAATCAAAGTCATACAACAGCGGTGTATGTAGACTTTTTTCTCCCGATGATTTTTATCAAATTATAAAGTGTATTATATTATAGCACTTACAAATAATAGTATTTGAAAACAAAAACGATTATTATAAAAATATAAACTAGAAATTATTAGAAAGAAAAAAAATTAACGGGAAGAAGTCTGCAAACACCGTTTTTCTGTGTCTGTAGCTCTTGGCTAACATAGTCTTCAGAAGTGCCACATAAAGATGTAAACTTCTGACAGATAATATCAGTGAGATGATAAGATTCTATCACTAACTAATCATGCATTTACTATATTTCTCTATAAAATATAAAAAAAATGAACGACCAAAACTTTCGTGGAAGAACAAAACCTCCATCTGGTTGCACTACCTAGAAAGTGATAGAACACAATTTGAGGCTAAACTATATAAATTTCGATTGTATCAATTAGAAATATTCTTAAGAGTTTGGTTAGGTTAGGTCGAAGTGGTAGCTTTGATTATCAAAGCTCACTTGAGCACGTATAGCGGCTAGGTAAACGCAGTCCCTGTAATAACCGAATTCCACCAAACTAAAGATGAATTAGGTCAGCGCAAGGGCTGGACATTAAAAGCATGATTATTCTACACTGGAAAACCAGCCTGTAAGTTTAGTAAACGAAGCTATATCCTTGACATCAAGCTGACAACGAAGCTACATGCGTTAAGCTGACAAGGAATGGCGAGCCAACTAACCTATATCTGCACCTTGCAAGATATAGGGAGTATAAGAGTATAGAACAATTATATTATATTTCTATTATAAGTAGAAAGGTAGTTCATAAAAATAAAAAACTAGAATCTTGGTAGTGCATCTAATAATTCTACGGGGGATTTAAGTCTAATGAAGTCCTTGAATTCTTCACAACAAATATTTTTTTATTTAAAAGTAATTTGAAAGCGATGTATAGTATAATATTATATTATTATATATAATATTAGGGGAAAAAAACTTTGACAATTATAGTAAACAGGATCATGCTCAATAGGTTAGATTAGGTTAGAGATCGTGTACTTGTCTATTAAGACAAGTACAGTACTCGGAGGTCGAATTGATCCACTGTACAACGTACAGAAGAAACTAATTGCAAAAACAAAGCTGTTAAATACAAAAATTATAAATTAGAATATCTTAACGATCTCCATATGTATAGGCGAAGAAAAAATCAAAGCAATTAGACAGTATCAATCTAAGAATTTAAATAAAAATCCGTCAACAAATTTTTTCGAATTTCATACTAAAAAAAATTCATCCAAAAAATCCAAATTTAAATTCCAGTCTATTCCAATTTGAAGGCACTCTTATTATATCAAATTAATTAAATAATCATATCATAATTTATTTAAAATACAAATAACAGTTCCCCACAACACCTCTTAGTAAAAAATTATAAATTTATTTCCTATTTCACATCATAATTTAAAATCTCTTTTGTAAATAGAAAACATAAGAGAATAATAACGAAGGGAAAAAGGAAAAATAAATAAATAATTTAAATAATCAAATACAAAATCATTATGAATAAATCAATCTAAGCAAGAATTAAATTGAAATGGTTGAAGAAAAATCCTTTCAAAATCGTTATCGAAATCTACCATCAACTTCTATTGCTGAGAGTTACATAGAAAGAAAGCAAAACGTTGTTGTTTGAAATAACAAACAGGAAACAATTCGTTAGTCTCATTCGTAAATGTGTCAAGTCTCTTTTTTCAAATTTTACAGGAGACACAAAAAACATTGTGGCTTCTTCAGTTTTTAAATTTTGTAAACTTTTTAAACGCAATTATTTTTACAAAATAGCTTTCTTTAAATGACCTAGATCAAAAATTAAGAATAATTAATAATTAATATTCGTGGAGTTAGCATGTGCTATTAATATTTTTCGTAGTTTTATGGACTTAGCGTTTTTGCAAACCACAAAATTACAACAACTTTAAACTACATACTGACATTTTTTTGTCGTAAAATATGTATTTGGTATATTGTTAACGTTTTGCATTAAAATCTCAATTTTGGAAAAAAGTGGACTTAGCGTCTTTTCGAATTATACTAACGAATTTTTTAAAACCATAACATAACATACATACATACATACTAATTAAAAACTTACAGATTCGCTCAATAAAAACCCATTTTAGTTTTCTTTTTTGTTTTTAATTTTCAGAAATGCCTACGTATTTATAGGTAACATTTTATTTCCAAAAAAGAAAATAAAAAATATTAAAAACTGAATTCTTTTTGTTTTGTAAAAATAAAAAGGAAATATTTATTACAAATTATGTTTAAGAGTAAAAAAAAAGAGAAAAAAATCTTATTTAATATTATGCAATCGACGCAAGTGATCGGAGAGTTTAAAATTGTGATGAAAACCACGATTGCAAAGACGACAAATGAATTTTTTCGGTTGATTGCATTCACTGCGCATATGACGTTTCAAAGTCGAAACCGTTTGGTATTTACGGCCACAATTTACACAATTAAAGGGATAATAACCGACCCGTCTATTGTCAACATTAACAAGCGCTTCTGAAATGTCATAGGTGTTGTCATTGGCTGAAGTAGTACTATTATTATCAATCTCCTCACGCTTCTCTATAAACTTGGCAGGCAGCCTATAAGGCACACAACACAACAGACACATGGGGGTTAAGATGCGAAGCGAAAGAAATATGAAAAAATATGAGCAAAAATTTACTGGCATTAGAGATTTTTTGGGTAATTAAAAAAAGACCAAATGTCAAAGAGCAAAAATACCTGCGTTTTCTAACACTGCGAGTAACTTGGGAAGCTACCAACTGTCGCACATTGTGATTTCTATAAGATCTGCGTTTTGGTACGACTAAACTTTTATTAGAATTGCTATGGGAGGAGACGGCATCAGCGATAACCGCCAAAGGATTCAATGCGGAGGTCATGGACAAGGAACTTGTGTTGGCATTTATAGTAGAAGTGGTAGTGGTGGTGGTGGTTGTGGTGGTGATAGTGTCTAAACTAGCTGGCAGCAGCTGACGCTGTTGTTGATGATGATGATGATAGTGATCTTGAGCATTTGCATTTGTGCTTGTTTCGTTTCTTTCTGCAGAGAAGACAGAAGAAAATAATTGAATGTAATAATAACAACAACAACAACATCATCATCAAAAATTAAAATATTTTTTTTTTGCAGTAGGTAGTATTATTAAATTTTATATTATTTTGAATTTAATTTTATCTTTTCTTTTCTTTTTTAATAATAATGAGAACGCAGTAAAGAAAGCATTTTTACGAATGAGTTCTTTTTAACTTCCAAGCAACAAAAACATTTTCTTTTTCTTCTTTTTTTCACAGAAAATTTATAGAGAATATATAAATGTTGTACCAAACGAAAGAAAAGAAGAAGAAAAAAACAAAAGAAACACCATATCACCACCACTTTAATTTTAATTGTTTTTATTGGTTTTTTTTGTTTGTTTTTAAGATAAAAAAAAAAAAATAGAAAAATCATATTCCAGATAATTGAATATGTTTTTAGTAAGAAGAAGAGCAGTTACATTCCACAACAAAAACACAACTACAAGAAGAATTAAAGAAATTATGCCACACATAGTAAGTATATTAACACACAAAATAAATAATAAAAAAAAAGAAATTGATTAAACAATTAAAAACTAAAGTTTTAAACTACTTTAAAACAAAAACAAAAACAAAAAAATCAATGGCAATAGCAGAGATTTCTTTTTTTTTATTATTTTAAAACATGTTAAAAAAGGACGTGTTTTTGTATTGTATATAGGGTATGGGTATGGGTATGAATAAAATTACAGGAGATAAGTATCATAAATAAAAATAAAAACTGTGGTATATAAAAAAAAATTAAGGATTTGTTTTGTTAAGACTTTATACACACACACACAAAAGCAAAAAAAAACTATAGTAGTATTTTGAATTGATAATCACATACATATGTATGTATAAAAAAAATAAAAAGAATAAGGATTTAAACGCAAACAAATAAAACTAGGTCAAGGTCATTTTATATAAAACTATACTACAAAAAAAAAAGGCAAACTATTATAAAAGCATCGGGTGGGTGGGGTAATAAAACTTAGAAATATTGTTTAGACTTTCTATTAAATTCCTTAAACATTTTAAGTAATTAACTACAATTTTTTAAGTCAAAAGTCTACAAATTCTTATTAACCCATTAAACCCGAATTACTTTTTTTTTCTAACGGTTACCGTTTTGTTTTTAACGCCCAATTTCCTCTCAGAGCATAAAAACTAAGGCATCTTCTGCTGGCAACTTAAGTTGCCACTGGGCACTAATGGGTAAATAGTCTCCTCCTTTAACCAAAAGAATAAAATTATTTCCAAATTGTAAATTTTCAGTACTACATTGTTTTACAATTGGCCGATATTCATTCACAAGTCACTACTAAAATTTAAATCAATTAAATCTATTTGGAAAAATAACTACAGTGCTTAGTACGCAGCGAATTACCTCATATCCTAAGAAAATTTGAAACTACCAACGTCTTTTTAGGAGATTTATTACAGTGCCGCAACATGTTTTGGACTAACCTTATATCCTTAGAAACTTTTTGAAACGATTAATTCCTTTTAATGTCAAAATATGCTACAACTTAAAATCGAGTGATCAATAATAGAGCAATTAGAAGACCTTGATCTATTGTATAATTAAAAGGAAAATATCAATCAATATCATGATACATTTGATATTTGCAGTGCTTTAAAATTTAACATAATTAGATTTACTAGGCATTTTCTTGAAAGAAAATAAAAAACATGATATTCCCAGGTTTACAAACAATTGTTAAAGAGTTTATATGTATGTCTGAAGAACTACTTTGCATATTTCGTTTCACAATGAATTTAAAGACATAATATCTTGCACACCGCCACTCATGCGGTGTGAGCAACTACATAGGTCGTAATCCTGACTAAAGGCTTGTAATGACCAATTATGCATGTATGTATGTATACTTTGGACATAAATTAAGTTACTTAAATTAGAAGTTGCTGTAGTCTAGTAGATAGTGTATTGGCGTATTAGACGTAAAGCCACGGTTCCAACCCGAGGTCAGAGAAATCAAAACGAAAATATGAAAAAAAAATATTTCTGCGGCGGCTTCCTCTCAGCAATTTGTTGCAAAAACTCCAAGAGCAAATAAAATTGCCATATAAAGTTTCTTAAAAAAAAATCTGTCGTTCGAAGTCGACTTTAAATTGTAGGCCCCTCGCCACTCATGTATAAAATTAACACACACAACATAAGCGTTGTGAGAAGCTATGTAGGTCGTAATCCAGACTGAAAGATTGCAATGACCGATTATTATATATGTACATATATTCAATATTGTTGACATTCGACATTTTAAAGACGTTTTAATTATATTTTAAAAAGTTCTACAATAAAGACTATATCACCATAGCTTAAAGACAACGAAACATGGTCTTCAGCGTATGATCTCAAAGTAAATACATATCAAAAGAAAGGAAAGAAAGAGTAGGATAAAAAAAAATATAAAATCGTAAAAAACTTAGATTCTCTTTGTCCCTACAGGATTTACTGAATTAATTGATTAAGATTAGTGATTATGGCTTTAAAAGTTTATTTCTTACGATCCAAAGGTTCATGGCTATTAAATTGAAAAATCTATTGAAGAATCTTTAAAACTAGATATTTATCTCGAGGGTATTTTTTGTACGAATATTAACAAAAAAAATTAATAATACTCCAGAAATCTTTACATTAAGAACAGTCAACCTATAGGCGCTTGAAAAATTGGACGACAAAAATTTCTAAAAACAATATCTCTATAAGACCCAATACATATAGAGAAAATAGTAATCGCAATACTTTCCCTACTTGGATTGAAGAAATTAACCCAGTGCGTTCTTCAAAAGGAACAAACCCAGTGTAATGTTAATGAGATTGTGAGTGTCACGAATATATTACAAATTTCAATGGATGGTAGAGGGCAATGTAGATCAATGTAGACCAATGATGCGCAAATAATGTAATGAATCTAATTTTCGTTTTCCAATAAAGGAATTTCCTTTAAAAATAATTATATTAGCCATTTTTGCCCCAAGCCGTTATTTAAACATTAAAAAGTGTTTTTTATTTGAAATATTTGACTAAAAAGATTCTCAAAAATCTATCATTCAGAATCGACTATAAACTGTAGGTCCCGCCACTCATATATAAAATTAACACACACAACATAAGTGGCGTGAAAAGCAAGGGGCGTGATCCTGACTAAAGGGTTGCAATGACCCAACTATGTACTACAGTGGTGGTCTTATATTTAGAAACGATGTTTCTGGAACAGTGTTCTCTGGAGTGACGAACCTAAGTTTAATTTGTCCCAATCTGATGGAAAAACGTATGTAAGACGTACTCCAAACAAAGCCTTTGATCCCAGGTACACAGTGAAAACTGTAAAACAAATTAAAAAACATACATGTTGCTAAGTCGCTTCTAATTATAAGGCCACCACTGTATGTATGTATACTCAATAACAATTATTGTAATTTACAATAGGAAAGATTGTTTAATTTCCTAAAATATATTATACCAGCCATATGTGTATTGCAATCAGAGAAAAAAACGTGCTGATCTCCTCTTCATTAGAATAGAAAATTTTAAAAATCTTGTTACATTTTGCAAAAGAAAAAAATACATCATAAAATGACAAGAAATACGATCGATCGATATCTTTCAATATTGAACTGAATTTTACTGTTCCACTATCTAATATTTAAAGTGCATATTTCAAATACATTTTTATTATTTCGAAAATACTGCACATCACGCATGCGAATACCAATTTTTCAAAATATTGTATTTAAAAAGGAAAATATCA
Organism: Sarcophaga subvicina; assembly: GCA_936449025.2. Taxonomy (NCBI): domain Eukaryota; kingdom Metazoa; phylum Arthropoda; class Insecta; order Diptera; family Sarcophagidae; genus Sarcophaga; species Sarcophaga subvicina. The sequence goes on from OW388084.2 coordinate 33,411,200, forward strand.
AAAGGTTGCCGGAATAATTTTAATCGGGAGACGGAATGTCAAAGTTTTATACACAAATATGCTTAAGAGGCTTTGGGAATAACGTCATATAAAATACTAAACTAAGATTTTTAATATTTTTCTAAATTTGTTTTCATTCTCTTGTTGTTTTATGTATTTTTTTCGACATTTTTAAACACAAATATTATTTTTATAAGTTCCCCCTTTCTAAAACAAAAATGTATACAAAAAAAATAATAATTAAAAATTTGTGAATTGCATCATTTGTGATTACAACAACAACAAACCCCAACCAATCATATTTAACATCGCATCATCATCATCATAATGAATGACAATAATAATTATTTTGAATAATTATTTTCATATTTTGTTGAAAAAACTGGTTGTAAAAATATTATTTCCATTTTTTCTCTAAATTTAACAATTATGAAAAACAATAAACAACAATGCATATAAACACAGACAGACAAAAAAAACAAAACTTAATTTAATTTATGAATATCATGAGGAGATTATAATGAAAGAAAAAAAAAGAAACAAAAACCCGAAATTATATTTTTTTAGAATTGAAATTTCAATGGAAGGGAATATTTATTTATTGGCTTTGTGGAAAAGAGTAGAGTTGTTTCAAATAATAATAATAAAAAAAACAATAAAATTTGACTAAAAATACATTTTCATTATCAAATATACGTTATATGCACATTTGCACAATGTGCAGATAGGGGGGGGGGGGGGGGGTAGAGAAAGGAGAACAACAAATCTCAAAAATGATTGTGGTGGTGATGGAGAGCTCATAGTTAGACACAACAAAAAAGCTGAAAAACAACTCATTAAGAAGTCTGAATTGTTGCTCTTTTTGAAGAAGTATGTATAAATGTACACACCGAAGTAATATATTGTTTTTAATATGCTTGTCTAATTGTGACCTTGAACTTGACTGTTAAAGTTTAAGCTTGTATAATCATTAATAATGCAATCGTCACGTCACCGCAATACGAATGCGAAAATTTTATGAAACAACAAAAACGTTTACAGATAAACAGACAAGAACGACGGATATCCGTATATATTGGTAGGTAAACAAACAATAAATTATTAAAAAAAAAAAAATATTCTCTCAAATAATTGTTACTTTAGTATTGTACTCATATTCCTACATCATATTATTTAGAAAATTAATATTTTCTGAGTCATAATAGAAAATATGCATAAATATTGATATTGTCACTCACACGTTAAGAAAAATATACAAAAAAATTTAATTCTATTCTTTTTTTTATAGATTTAAGGTGAAATTTTATCTGTATGAACCCGGTATACAGTGGACAGCAAAAGTCCTAGTACTCCAATATATTTTGACAATTTCATGAACTTTAACCAACAGTTTGTATAAAAATTTAAGATTTTTATATTTATTTTATTAATTTCTTTCTGTTTTATTATAAAACAAACAATTTTTTAATGTTTCTTTCTACCTGTTCTAGTAGGTAGTGTGTTGGCTTATTAGACGAAAAGCCAGGGTTCGAGCCCCAGGCCAGACATACCACGTCCTTTCATAAAGTCGCCGCAGTCTAGTAGGTAGTGTGTTGGCTTATTAGACGTACGGGCCACGGTTCAAAGCCCAGATCTGGCATTAAAACGAAAACATGAAAAAATATTTCTTCGGCGACTTCCTCTCAGCAAATTTCTGGCAAAAACTCTGAGTAAATAAAATCGCCATGAAAAATTTCTCAAAAATCTGTCGTTCGGAGTCTACTTTAAACTGTAGGTCTCGCCACTCATGTATAAAATTAACACACACAACATAAGTGGTGTGAGAAACTAGGTCGTAATCCTGACTGAAGGGTTGTAATGACCAATTATGTATGTATGTATAAAACAAGAGAAAAATAAGGAAAAGTTTCAGATGACACTCCATAGGTACCCCCAAGGAGAACCCTGAGTAAATTTAAAATTCAAAAGCCTAATATATGAAAATGTTATCCCATGTAGAATTAGTAGAATATCGCTTAAGGTCAAGCACTTCATTTAACCCATTTGGATTACAAGTTTTGTTTAATATTTTCTGCTGGTACCATGAGAAAGTTTTTCGGTTGACTTTTGTTTGAGGTTTAGCGATTATGTAACCGTTCTTTCAAATAATCTCCTAAATACTCTCTTGAAGTCATATCGGCACTTTGTGCAGAGTATTAAGCCTGTGGGGACTTTTTTTTTGTCAACTGTATATTGTTGTGCGGTCCCCGATAAGACAGAGGAACAATTCCATTTCAATATTAAAATAACATCAATATCTACGAGATAATCTGAAAGTTCTTTCATAAATACGAATTAAATTGGGCTTTTTCAAGTCTCAAGAGAGGAGCTACAGTATATTCGAATATAAAGAAGTACAATATCTGAGCCTCTATATGTTGTAACATGTTGTTATAATAGATCTTATGTTATGGATAAAAACGAAACGTTTTTTAAAAAAATAAACCCACAATCAAGGAATAACCATTAGAAAAGAATACTTCTCTCTTAAACACGCAATCAAGGGATAACCATTAGAAAAAATACTTGTGGTTCGGGAAACAGTTTCAAATTTTAAAACATAATTTTCCAAAAATTCTTGTCTCCTTTGTGAATAAGGCTTAAAAGGGAATTTAGCCACAAAGTAGTACGAATGCGTTTAATATTCGTCTGAAAACCAGGCACAAAAATCTTGCCTAATAATCGAAATTTATCTGAATGATACTTAGTACCATAAGATTAGGTACCATAAGATTAGGTACTAAGTATGGCGAATTCATAAAGACATTATCATACCGTTTCAAGTAATTATTTATCCCTATTGTCACATATAAAATGATACAAACATTCAAAGCGATTAAGGTATGCGAACCATATTAACAACAGCCTGTCAGTATATAAAATTCTAAATAAATATTCTCTTCTTTTGACAGAAATGTTTTATAAAAAAGTTAGACTTTGTGGGATTTAAAGGAAAAAGTTCATCATCATCAATGGTACCAAATATGCTTTGAAGCCTCTTATCAGTTGTATGATGGGTTTATTGGCAAAATCATTAGGCAATAAGGGGAAGGAAAAAAGGAAAGCAATTGGTAACGGTCACAAGAGCTTTCTTTTCTTTTCACAACGGGCCGCTATGCTCAAGTGAGCTTTGTGATAACAGAGCTACCACTCCGACCTAATCTAACCTAACCTATCTGGCATTGCGTAAATCAGTAGTCATTAACAGGAAATTTTATACAATTTGAAACAGTCCATGTGCTTATTTATTATGCTATATGCCAGAGCAACTCTCCAAAGCTGTAATAGAAGTCCGACTTCATAAACGCATGATGCAAAGAAAAATTAGAAAAATTGCGTACGCAATGCAAAGCATGAAGTGTTTCGCTTAAAAACGACGTTAAGGAATGTGACTGTAGAGTCTACAGTGTAGACCCATACATCAAACATATTTCATAACAACTACAATAGTTTACATACAAAATAAAACTGATGCGTTGGAACATAAAGGATCATAGAGAATTGCCTAATATTTAACACGTTGACTGCCGCGGCAATTTTCAGTGAACTTGCCACAAAAAAAAAACGACAATTTGATTTTTTCACATTAGTGAGTACGAGATAACTCGTAGTTTGGCGCCCTAGAAGGGAACGCAATCTACGCAATTTATGATACAAACTAGTTCAAATCCTTAAATAATTCAAACAATAACGGATATTTCGAAATACAGACACGCATAATTCATTTATACAAAGTTTATAACTTTTTTTAAATACAATTAGAATTCTTTTAACGTAGTTTGGCGCCCTAGAAGGATACGCAATCAACGAGTTATCTCGTAGTCGGCAGTCAACGTGTTAAAATATGAGTTTAGGAACTCTATGTATTGTACATATGTCGACCACAGAAGAGTATCACTCAAGCTTTTAATGAAATGCAATCAAACGAACAAGACAGCAATCAAATCTCTGTGATCGTCGTCCTACCTAGTATTCCTGAAGTGCTAATAAGATTCTTGATTCTCGCACTATTGATTACAAAAAAGGAGGGAATTGATACCAAGCTTAATTTGAAGTTACAGATTAAACATCATATTCATTTGATCAAGATACAACTGATCTTACATGTAGAATATACTCCCTCCCTCCTTTACAGTTAACCTGCATGATTTAATTTTAAAAATATTACTGTAAAGGTACAGTGTCACATTACAAAAAATATTTCCAATAACTTAAACGTAAGTACTACCCGAATATAACATTCAATTCCATTTTAATATTTGTGTTGATATCTTCGAATTCTTTTCAACAAGATGCAAATAAATATAAAAAGAAGCTTTAACGCATCTGAAGACATGAGGCTTAGGCTTAATACCAATTTTTCAAAATATTGTATTTAAAAAGGAATATATCAAAAGGTTGCCGGAATAATTTTAATCTGGAGACGGAATGTCAAAGTTTTATACACAAATATGCTTAATAGGCTTTGGGAATAACGTCATTTAAAATATTAAACAAAGATTTTTAATATTTTTCTAAATTTGTTTTCATTCTCTTGTTGTTTTATGTTTTTTTCCGACATTTTTAAACACATTATTTTTATAAATTCCCCTTTCTAAAACCAAAATATATACGGAACTTCTATTAGGTGCAAAAAAATTAAAACGCTGGATGCGATACAATCGAATCTTCCTAATGCAACAAGAGAAAAAAAGAAAAAAATCAAAACAACCGGACATTTAAATATTAAAAATAAAGTAAAAGACAATCTGAAAAGCGTAATGTTTTGAGCAGGGAGAAAGAAAGAAAATGTGCTCTTCTCTTAAACGGTCAGTAAGGAAACACAAATATAGGTTAGGTTAGGTTTGAGGACGTGTACTTGTCATTGGGTCAGACGAAGCCATTGTAAATTCGTCCTATAAGAGAGGGAGAGAGAGAGGATAATGAAAGAAATAGCGAAAATATAAGTGCTTACACAAATTAAATACGGAATAGATTTTACACATCAACTTAAGGTTTTTAAAACACTTAAAGAAAGGCTGGTAGGCACCATATCAAACCGAAGCCTCCGTTCTATAACATTCTAAGTCGAAAAAGTGTGTTTTGAGTTATGAGCTCTCAAAGTTTTCACGCGACATACGACTATACGCGTATTCTAAGTAGATTTTTCCCTACAACTTCGAAACGGATCGGCGGATCTTAACCAAATTTCGACAGTATTTAAGTTAGAGAACGTAGAATTTAAAAATTCAAGAACATTAAAAATGTTCTAAGTGTACTTAGAATGTTATATAATGGAGGCGGCGTCGAAACGGTCTTTTATAAAAACGCAATACAAAAAATTCGTTTTCATCGTACTACATTTGATTTATGTCCATCGTTTTCGCAAGTGATATCAGAAGAAGGTCGGAATAGTAATGCAAGAAGGAGGGTAGTTTAAGATTCGTGAACTAAATCCTAAAAAATTTATAAAGTTTTTGAATTCAGAATACAAATGTGAGCGAAAATTGAATAGTTTTTAGTTGATTGACAAAAATACGGAGTAAATTTTAAAACATGGATATGTAGACCTAATAGATATAGATTTCTGCCCACGTTTCACTTAAACGTCTAACGCCTAATTTAAAAAGTAAATTTCTTTAATTTTTTTTTTAAATAAATTTTAAAAAATTCATCTTTAGAAAAATTTTTAAATTTTTATCAATTTAGTTGGATATAATAAAAGTTTAATAACCTAAAATTCTAAACCGATTTACAACGATTCATTATAACTACTATAGTTTTTAAAATGGTTTCAATATCTTTAAAATGACTTCTTTTAAAATGAAATTAATTTTCTTGGTGAAGGGAAACCACATTTTCATTCGCCTATAACTTAACTATACAGTATAAAGACCATCTAAAAAATCTCTGATATGATATACTAGGATAAGTTCTTATAATTAAATTACAATTTATATATAAATTTACTTACATTTTTCGTTTCAATTCTTTTTCTTTTTTGTTTTTGTATTTTTTTTGTGTTCTCACCCTTTATGCAAACACAACAAATCGTAGATGGATGGAGGATTTTGTTTCGTTACTTTCTTTTTTCTTTTTTGTGTTTTAAGGTTGTTGTTGTTGTTTATGTTGTTAGTTAAAGTTGCGCACGTTTTGCGAAGATAAAAAAAATTTTTGAAGATAAAATATTGTGGGAGGTTGGTGGTTGGGTCACATTTGAAGGTAGGAAAAGGATTCTTTTCAAAAGTGCAAAGATATGGCCAATATAAATCTTTTTTCAATTTAAAATAATTTTGTGTGCAAAAGCTGCTACTACTACTACGAACTACTAAGGGGGTATTTGGTTTTCTTTCTTTTTATAAATTTAAATTTTTTTTTCATATTTGAAAAACTTTGTGTTTTTTACAATTTTTTTTCTGTGGGTTTTTTTTTTTTTTGCTAAACATTTGTTTGAATTCGAAGAAAAGTAATCTGTAAATAAAACTTACGTTTTATTTTTAGGAGTTTTGAAAAACTTTTCTTGTATTACACATGGCATTATTACTAAAAAGAAGATTTAATTGGGCAATTCACACGACTTTGTATCGTGTATGTTGTATTGAATACATTTGTTTGTTTGTGGACGCTCTCAATGCTATGCTGTATTGTGTATCTCGTGGCATTCAAACAATTTGATAGCCCGAAACCAACACAACTTTTTAAAAACATATGAAAACATATATACATTTTTGTCATTCACACAATTTGATAGCACGAAACCAATACAACTTTTAAGAACATATGAAAAAAATGTGTATAATTGTATCGGATTTGTATATGAAAATGTGTGTATGTTCTTCCAACAATACAATAAATACAACGTTACAACGGCTTGTGTGAATTGACCAAATGTTTATAGTTGCATTAGAAAAAAAAAACTCGTTAATTTCTTTTAATTATTTTACGAGCAAAGAAACAATTACGATTTTTAAACGATTATTACTAAGGCATAGAGAGGGGTTAATTGATATTTGAAAAAACTAACAAGTCTTATAGAGCTTTTCGTTTTGAAGCAAGTATCGAATGAATTGACAATCATAAAGGAATGATAAAAAAAAACAATTCAAAGAGCTACTTTGAAATGAATTCGTTTGTGTATGGGATATACAAAAAAGGGTAACAATATAAATATGAATTATTTTTAAATGTGTAATAAATACGTTGACCTATCTATAAACAAACAAAAGCAATAGTATTCTTTTATTTTTCCTTACCACAGAAATGAAATTTGGAAAAAAAATAAAAAAAATCGTTTAAATTAAAAAATAAAATGGCATTTGTATAGTAAGTAGGTACAGAAAACTTTGACAATTACTGGGCGTATTTAATAGAAACAAAAAAAGAAGACACAGATATTTATTTGTATATATAGAGAGAGAAAGAGAGCTTACCCGTTTTAAATCATGTCAAAATGTTAAATGCGTGCGTTTAGCCATTGTCGTATGTGAGTACACCTTCAAGAAAGTAAAGATGTTGAAAGGTTTCTCTATTGTACACCCACAAATTTTGTAGGTTACCTTTCATTTTTCCCATTTCATTTCATTTTTTTAGCTGAAAATTGTGTGTGTGAGTTAAAAATGATGAGGTGTGATAGGAAAGAAAAAAAGAAAAAAGAGAAATAGTTGTCTAATGGAAAAAGGAAACAAAATGGGGGATGCTTTAAAATAATTAAAAAAAAAAGGATGAAGATGAAAGGAATTGATTGATGGATGGAGTGAAGAAAAATGAAGTTTTTCTTTTCTGGATAACAAAAAATATTTGATTTTAACTTTAACAGCAAATATTTTTTGTTATATAACTTTAAATTGGAAAATAAGTTAAAAAAACTTTGAAAATAATAAAAAAAAAATAAAAATAGAAAAATAAACCTACTGTTTCAACTCAAAAACATAATTAATAAAAATCACATTTTTAAGCCCTTTACCCAACCGATACTGTTAGGCAAAGTATACTTACCTGTTTCCCAAGGGAAAATCCTTTCAAATATCTCCGTTTTCTTACTGATGAAGCTGCTGTAACTCTTTGGGCAATATGTTCATCACATGATGGGTGGATGTTGTGGGGGTTTTATTTTTAAAAGCTCAAAGTACCTCACTGTCTTTTTTTCTTGTTGCTGTTGTTGTTTACATACTATACCCTTTATTTCAATATTTTGTTATTGCGTGTGTGAAAAAAAGACAGCTACATGCTTTTCTCTATAAAACCCATATCTGCCGCCATCCCACGCTGGTCTCCGGCTCTCGTTATAGTGTGTTGTTAATGGCTCACACAACTTTCACCTTATTGTTCAATAAATCACACTTTTTTCTTTGTTTTTTTATTTTTCTTTTTTTAATTATTTTTTTTTTTTCCAAACTTGCACTTAAACTTTACTTAACGTACGTACCGTAATAAGCAAACTTTCTTAACGTTTTTAGTTTTTTAAAACCTTAACATTAGAGTTTTGCTATATTTTTTTTTTACTTATTCACGAGCGCGGTTTGAAACGTAAAACGCTTAAAAACAATTTGAAAACTTATGCTAGATTTTTTTTAAATAAATTTTGTGTGCCATTTAAATAAAAACTATTAAAAAAAACTTTTCTTTTTTTTTTTTGTAAACAAAACAAAAAAAAAACAATATAAATGATAAATAAAGTCCCGTCAACCAAAAAAAAAAATATTAAATAATAGTATACAATATTAAATTAAAGCAAATGATTTTTTACTAGGAAAAAAAATCTTTTTATACATAAAAAAAATTTACATAAAATTTTAACTTAAAAAAAGTCTATAAATTGTTATATGCATGCGTATTTTTTTTTTTGTTTCAATTTCAATAATAAAAAAAATTTATAAATAAAAAACCTTTCTTTAAATAATGAAAAAAAAAAAAATAAATAAAAAAAAATTAATTCTCTAGACGGCGGCTGGCATTTCTTTTGTTTGAAAACATTTTTTGTATACAATTGCTTGGGAATTTGGCTTTTATAAGGCCAACGTATATTACACGATTTGAAAAAAAAGAAGGTTGCGGGGCAGAGTATTTCTAAAATAGTAAGAATGACTTTAGTTTATATATTTCAAAAACAATTTGAAAAACAAATTAAAAAAAGGGGTTGTAAAAAGAACAGCTAATGAGAACAGAAAAATTCTGCTTTGAATAGAACCATTTTTTCTACAACCCTTTTCCAAAACTGTTTCTAAAAAAGTTTTTGAATACTTCCTTTTCCATGAACAATTCTAAGATTGTTGGCTAACAACAAAACATAAATTTTTTTATATAATATTATGGAGTACATATTTATAAAAAAAAAAAAACGAAAAATTATTTTCAATCTTTACTAAATGATGAAAGAGTTAATGGAGGGAGAAGGGTACTTTAAAATGCTTTGTATGTTTAATTTCTTTACTGCGGGTTTTTTTTTTAATGTAAGTAAGTGGGTGTATGTGAGAAAGTGTATTGGAATTAAGATTTTAAAAATAAATTGTATGAAATTAGGCAATAGGAAAAAAAATTTTTTTGTAGAAAAAAATATATTGAAACTGATTTGATAAATGCGAGCTGCTTATGATTTGATTTGATAACGTTAAGTTGAATAAAAGGAATTTCCTCCTTTTATTTTGCTTTCCCTTACAAACACAAATTAAAAAAAAAATATATATGAATGAGAAATGACTTGAGAAAAAAAATTTAACCAAAAAAAAAAAAATTGTTTGAAAATAAAAAAAAAAAAAATTGATTATAAAAAAAAAAGAAAAGCTTTACAAACACCAAAATGATACAATGAATAAAAATAATAGTAATTATGTTTTAAATTAAAGTAAAACTATAAAACAATTTAAATACAAACAAAATTAAGGTTAATAAAATATAATAGAGAGAGAGAGAGAGAGGTAGCAAGAGAGATAGATAGATAGATAGAGAGAGAGAGTTAATTAAGAGTTATAAAAAAAAAAACAAACTATAAATAATACAAGGAGTTAAAAGTTAAACATTCTCTCTAATAAAAACATTAACTTGCACAAAAGAGGTTAAATTAAGAAACAACTAAATATTTATGTTTATATAATTAAATAAATAAATAATACATATACAAATAGATAAAACAAAAATTAAAAGTTAAATTAATTTGTTTTTAACAACCAAAATAATAATAATAAAAAAAAAAACTAAATAAATATTACAACAACAATAATAATAATAAAAAAAAGGTGTTTATTAACTACCCAAGTCTTTCAGGTTAAAAGTTTAATTTGCATTAATTTCGTACTCGTACTTGGGTATTTTTAAACACTTTTTTCTTATTATATATGTATTGTATGCACTATTATTTAAACTAATATAATAGATAAAAATTAGAAAGGAGTTTTAATAGGGGGGTTAAAAAAAGTTTTTTGTTGCTTGTTTTTGTTAAATTCTCTTCTTTAATATCTCTAAATAAATATTTAATTTATTTATTTTATCAAAACAAATTATATAATAAAAATGAGCACGACGTTCGGTTTTGTATTTTTGTTTTCTTTGGTAATTTAAACAGCTTTTTTTGGGAAAGGCATGGAATTTAATTGTAATGAAATTTGTTTTCTAGTAGAGGAGGAGCTTGTCTTCTTTTTGTTTTTTGAAATAATAATAACAACAATAATAAAACACTAAAAAAAACATGATAAAACCAAACAAAATCAAACTATATTTGCAAAGTTTACTTTAAGCAAATTTCTTTTTGTAATACAATTTTTGTTTTAGCTTTAGAAATATAAAATAATCATAATAAAATAACAACAATAACAACAACAAATTAAAAACATTGCCAAATAAGAAAAGAAGAAGTTCAACTAGATTTATTTTTAGAAAGAAGACGCTCGTGGAATTATTTTAAATGAAATACAAGTATATTTCGAATGCTGTTTTTTCCCTTTGTAATTTACTTTTTAGTGTGGAAGGAATTTTTTCTTTTTATAGAATACAATATTTTTAATGTCGTGCTCTTTTTTTTCTTTAGCTTTCTTTTGCTTTTTCATTTGTTTTCTTTGACTCTTTTTTTTGTATTTAAAGTTAGATTTTCTAATTTTTCACTTTTGTTTATTGGTTTATCTTGACTCACCTTGAGGATCCCGTTGCTGTGCCTCTTGTGTTGCCAATAATAAATCATCCTGAGATCTATCGTGTTGCCAGGGTGCATATCCTAAAAGAAAAATAAATAAAAATAAGGTATTAATAAAAAGATTTCACAATTTAAACAATTTCACAGTAGAAACTGCTAAAATCTGCTGGTTTATTATATACGTAACTATCGAGAAGTTTTACCTAAACTTTAATTGATTTCTATACCCCTTGCTTTACCAACTTTTAAAACGACAATCCTAAAAATAGGACACATCTAAGACAATGCGCACTGCCAATACAACTTATATGGACTTTCTAAAATCACATGAAAGCAAAACAGAAAGTGGTAAAGACCACTTTAAGAAAACTTAACCGTCCACATTTCAAACTGAAGATTCACTCGGCGTAAGCCAAATACTGAGTTTTTGCCGAAAAAAAAAAAACCCGAATTATTTTCAAGCATGGGGAGTATCGGTATCTGTGGTGGGATGTGTTTCCAGTGCAGGAGCAAAGTATGTTCATTATATGGACAGTAAAATGGAGACATTGAAGTCGCCGTAGTCTAGTAGGTACAGTAGAAGTCCATTAGTGCGGCATCCAACAGTCCGGAATGCCCCCCGATAGTCCGGCATCGCTCCCGAAAATTGTAAAAATTTTGGTTTTCTCCAAAAGTGTGTCTTTAAAGCAAATAAAAAACTCTCGAGAGCTATTTGGAAGTTTTCGGGCTAGTTCGGGATCATCCGGAAACTCTCGGTATTGTTCGGAAACAATTAGCGGCCGGCTAGTCTCAGCTGTCACAACAAATTCAGGTGCAGTGCAGCTCCATTAATCAATCACGATGTTTTGCGCGTCCTTTCACATCGCAGTAAACGTAACTTTTAAAACTGTTTATAAAAAAAGTGATTTTCGTTCTAACTGTACAGTGACCATGTTTTCAAAACCTAAGCCATCGAGTTCAAAAGGAGAGAGAGGTGCTGACAATCCCTTGAAAAACCTGCCTGAAGATGAGTTAGAGGAGTGGCTTCGAATCAACGATAATGAGCCTGTTGAACAAGAACTAACCGATGAGGACATTAACAACATTGTAGTAAACCCTCAACCTACTCAAAATCTTGAAGAAAGTGACTCAGTAATTCTTCTTATAATTACCGCCCTATAGATCGGAATTATCGGTAGTCCGGCACCGAGCCGGTACCGAACGTGGCGGATTAACGGACTTCTACTGTAGTGTGTTGACTTATTAGACATAAAGCCAAGGTTCGAGCCCCAGGCCAGACATTAAGACAAAATACAAAAAGTATTTCTGCGGCGACTTTCTCTCAGCAGATTTCTGCCAAAAACTCTGAGTAAATAAAATTGCCATGAAAAAAAGTTTCTCAAAAATCTGTCGTTCGGAGTCGACTTTAAACTGTAGGTCCCACCACTCATGTATAAAAATTAACACACACAACATAAGTAGTGTGAGAAACTAGGACGTTGTACAATGGGTCATCTTCGACCCCCGGGTACTGTACTTGTCTTAATTGACGTCCTCTAACCTAACCGAAAATAGAGACATTCCAATATTTGGGCATTTTAAAATGAAATGTGAAGCAAGGTGCCGATAATTTGAATATACTGGACACATTTGTTTCTATCATTTGTTTCTTCTTCCGAAGCACGTTGCGAAACTGTAGTTTATCCATAATTGCCTCTGATCACGACATTATTGTGCATGTTCGGGGAAAACTTGCCCGTAAGCTCTATAAGTCTAGTATCAGCACAGTGGAGCAAGGAATTAGGCGAGAATGGAACAATTTAACACCGAAATTTTATGCTCATCTCGTGAAGTCGATGCCTAGACGTTTGGAAGCATTAATAAAAACAAAAGGTTTTAGTTCTAAATGTTAAAACAGCGCCTCTTATTTGGCCGCGTTTGACATGAAATTCGTTAACATCGTTTTCCTTGTGTTTTAAAAATATTTGTAACCCTTTGACGGACACTGACGTCTATAGACGTCATAACAAGGGTTTCTGGGGGTCACATGACGTGTATACACGTCATAAATTTCCTATCTTGCCAAATAACTGATAAACAGCAAGTGTCCCACGGAAAGACCTCCTAAAATTTTGGTGTCCGTCAAAGGGTAAAATAAAAAATGCCAAACAACTATACATTGTTTAAAAGCTTTTTTAATTATCTATAAGTCCGTATAAATTTTTTTGTAATATTTCCATTGATCTGAATAATTTCATGTCTAGTGTCCAATTATACGTTTGAGCCACTGTAGGTTGTTTTAAAAGTACGTATAAACTAAAAACTGTAGACTATTAACACTAACTCGTACTAATAAGTGTCGTACTAGTAAGAAAACGTACTAATGGATGTACCGCTCAATGTGTTAACTACAGAATTGCACGTAAAGGAAACAAAGAGCGCAAAAATTTGTATTTGAGGTCCTAATCTTACATTGACTAACAACCATATCGAATATTTATAGCAAGAAGTTGTGGTGGCCAGTAAATTTAATAAATTCTTTGAAAAATCATTCTATTCGCACTCCTCTATCTTTCTTGAAGCTATTGTATTAAGAACTACCTCCCCCATTTGCTATGAATAAATCCTTTCAACAAAAAGAAAGAAAGAAAAAAAAAAATAAAATGAAAAATTACCTTGACTAGATCCTTCACCGCCTTGGCTTGTTCCAGCATTTTGATCCAAATCATCCATGCCCATATCCTCTTCATCTAATGTCAAATCCTCAACCGGTTCATCGTTGGCCTCATCGTCATATTCAGCTTTTGGTTCGATAACAAGATCGGTTGCAGATGTTGCACCATTTCCTGAATCTTTAGCTTGTTTCAATTGTTGCTGTTGCAATTGTTTATGATTCGATTTATCAGCAGATGTAGCGCCTGTTTGGGCATCCGTAGTTTCTGTATCGAGTGAACCACCGGTAGCTGTTGCAGCAGCTGAGGCAGAACCGCCAACTTGTACATTTTCGGTATTCATGGCATCTTGTTGTTGGGCTTGTTGTTGCTGTTGATGATGATGTTGAGTGGTACCTTTAACAATGTCAGTCTTTTTGGAGGAGCTTAAGGTCGTGCCAGATGCCGTAAGAGCGCTTGCTGAGGCTGATGTTGAAGCGGACAGAGGGGCATTTAATCCTAATGCAGCAGCTGTATTTGGAGCTGAAGCAACGGCGGCAGCAGCTAAAGCTGATGCAGCAGCAGTTATGGCTCCTAAACCAGAAGCATTCGATTGTGTTTGTTGTTGCTGCTGTGATGAATTGGAATTATCGTGTACATCTAAAAAAGAAAATTTGTTCTTTTAGAAAACTGCTTTCAGATAAAAGAATTTAAACAAAAAATAACATACCAGTCATGGCATTTTCAATGCTCCTGCGTCTAACTTTTCGACGTCTTCGCGAAGGACTAGATGAACCCTCCCTAGAACCTATTTCAGGCTCGGCGGGACCGGCTATACGAGCTCTTTTAGTTTGTTCCAATGTATAGCCCGCAGATAATTTGCCAGTTGGCATTGTGGCCCTGTGATGTTCCGGTTTGGGTGCTGTTGTACCGCCAGCCGAACGATTATCTGACAAACCCTTAATCTGAAGAGATTCTGCTGCCTTCAACAAGGCAGCCAATTGATCTTGTGAGATATTCACCTCGCCACGATACATATAATCCATCATGGCTCTTAATTCTTGATATTTCACATCCTTTAAAATGAATATCGGATGTTTATCGTATTGCTGTTGCAAAAGGGTCTGTTGATAGATGAAAGAAAATTCGAAATTAGAACATGTATGCAAGAGAATCAATGAAGAATGTGTATGAAGAAACTTACCGCAAAATAAGGACTGCATGCGGATAGTACGACTTTGTGTGCTTTCAAAAATTTACCCTCAGCCGCCAGTGTACAATCGACAAGAGTTTCATTCTCAAGTAACGTATCGAATACACTGATTAGTGTACTCTGATGGTTATTCCATCTCAAACAGAATTGCTGATCGTCATCCATATTGACGATCTCAGAGTGATGCTGTTAATAGCCCGTTTAAACTTATTTTGATGGTGATGCTGAAGAAGAGTAGCAGCAGAATGGGTTTGTTTGGTTGGTAGTAGGTTGGTCGGGCGAGTGTGTGTTTGGGATGCGATATACACACCGCGCGCGGCGCTAATGTCGTTGTTCTACAACCGGTGTTGTAATTTCCTTTTTTTCCAAATACTCTCTCTTTTTTGTGTTGTTCTTAACTTCTTCTTTGTGTTGTTTTTGTTTTTGTAGAATATATATGATGTATTATTAATTGTTTTGTTTATTTTTCCTTTTTTTTTGTGTGTTATTTTAATATTTTTCTTTATTTTATTTTATTGGTATTTCTTATTTTTTTTTTTTTTTAATTATTGGTCACTACTTTTAGTCCTGAGTGTATTACGTGTCAATTTTAAATTAAAACAAAACAAATATAATAAAATTATTATATGCATATGTTGTTTCTTTTTCTGTTTTTTTTTCTTCTCGTTATTGTAGATTTTTTTTAATAATTTTCTTTCTGCTTATGTCTTAATATTTATGCTTCAATAAGAAAATGTAGTTCAGAAAGTCAGAAAAGAGAGAGAAATTAAGAGGAAGAATGAAAGAGGGAAGGGAGAGACAATGGAAATTGTAGAGAAATCAATCTGATGTCCCTTCTTCTTCCGCTGCTGGTTCTTTCTTTCTCGTCGTTTATGTCTTCTGTTGTTTTCTCTCTCTTCTTGTTTTTTGTATGGTATTTCCTTTTAACAGCTTTTCCTTTTATAGTTTATTTAGAGAAGAGGAGGGGGTTTTTAAGGTGGTTTTTCTTATTGTGTTTTAAAAATTTTTCAATTTGTTTTTGTTTTTATTCTTTTACTATATTTTGGTATGTTGTGTTGTTTTCAATTTTTCTTTTCTTTTTTATTTTTTTACTTTTATTTTTTGTTTTTCTTTTGTTTGCTTTTTGTTTTGTTTTTCAATATGCTTTTTTACACTTGTATGGTTTCATTTAGGAATAAATATTGTATAGTTTGGTATTTGTTGTTGTTGTTGCTTTTTCTATATATATATTTTGCTTGCTTTTTATCTCTGTTGCCATCAAATTAAAGCTGTAAAGAGTTAGAAAGAGAGAAAAACATGTTGATAAGTACAAAAAAAAAAAGAACAATTTTAAAATGGCAATAATAATAAATGTAAATTGAAAACACATGGCGGCGACTTGGGAAAAAGAGAACTGAACTGGTCTGGTCTGGCCGCTGTCCCCATCGTTATTAATATCATCATCATCATCATTGCTATATCATCATGGAATAAATGAAAACAACAATATTGGGGGAAGAACAACAGCACACACAGACCAGTTGTCAGTTGTTACAAAGTGAGTTCTAAATTCCTATACGCCATATATTATTACTCAATTTCCATTTTATGTGTTGTGTCGTCGTCGTGAGAGAGTGTTGGTTTCATAAATAATGGAAGAGAGAGAGTGTGTCATTACACACATATACGAAGGCATACTTCTCTTCATAACCTCTATAAATGGAAATATTTTTTGTGGTATTTTTTTTTTACAATAAAAACCAAACCTACGGTTTAGACTTTCCATAGAAATGAAGTAAGTTTCCATTCCTGACTGTTGTTATTTTAATAAAAATAAAAATGTGGCATATTTTTTTTTAAATACTTAAATAATTTATAAATAAATAACGTTCTCAATATGGTATAAAATATACATACATATATACATACATAAATTCTAATGATGAATCCCTATTGTTTATTTTAATTACGTTTTAATAATTTAATTAATTTGAATTTTCATATTTTAGATTAATTTTTAACATTTCTTTTCTGATAGAAAATGTTGCATTTGGTTTTCTCTCAAAATGATTTGTTTTATTCTTTTCTAAAAACAATGTAACTAAATATGCATGTTTTTTAATAATACTGCTCTCAATAAGTGCAAAAATGTTGCACTTTTGCCAAAAAAAAAAAAAAAATCACAAAGTAAACAACTGTCATTTTTGTTATGATTTTGTGTTTTTATTGACATTCCTCAAGTAATTTTTTTACGTAAATTTTTGATGAAGAAATGTTGGAGCCGTGAAATACAAAAAAGAATATGTAAATAAATAAAACATCGCATCAAGGAAGAAGAATACGTCACTAAAACATCGGTTACAACAGGTTTATGCTCTTTTCTTGGCATTATAAAGTGAAGAATATGATATCAATTTCGTTTTAATGGGTTGTTTGGTGTAGTATAGAGTATTATTGAAAGGTCAAGTTGCTTACATGACTTAAGGCAATAAAGCATACTATTTTTTTTTTGGCTTCTTCCTCAGTGGTAAAGACATATTGTAAATTGTAAAAAATGCTTAAGATTTCCCACTAAAAAAATGTGTTAAAAAAGGAAAAATCTCTAAAATTGTTGTTTGCTAATAGGATGTTAAAGCAAGTAGAATTTGACATGCTTTGAGGGCATGGGAATTTGTAGATCTGTC
The DNA here is from genome assembly GCA_936449025.2 of Sarcophaga subvicina. Lineage (NCBI taxonomy): Eukaryota > Metazoa > Arthropoda > Insecta > Diptera > Sarcophagidae > Sarcophaga > Sarcophaga subvicina. The sequence continues at coordinate 33,428,846 of OW388084.2, forward strand.
TTTAAATTGTATTCAATGGCAACGTGTTGCAAGTGTCATGTAAATTGTGCACAATCGATGGTTGTCTCATAGTGATTCGCTATTCTAAAATTAGTTTCGATTTGACGTCTTTAGTAACCATGGTTTACTGATTAATTGTTTACCAGAGAAGACGCTGGAATTTTTTTTTTGCTAGATGAACTGTATAGCCTTTATGAAGTCTACCATATATTCCTTTATTTTGTTTGTCACGTGGTGTTTATGGCATCCTAGCAACGCCTGTTACATTTGGCAATGACAGACTGAAATTTTCTAGCAAAAGAAATGTTCAGTTTTAACCATTATTGCAAAAATGGTTTTAACATAAACGATTACCTATAAGAGATCAATTCTTGCAGAAACAAATTGAAAATGTTGTCATTTACCGTTGTATAGTTTCGGTTTGTTTGCTTGATAATATCAGCCAATAATTGATAAGCATTACAAATGCAGGGTACGTGTTATAGTATTAAGGAATGTGTTCTTTTGCATAAAATGCAATAAAAACGATTAAATCAGTTGAATACTAATCAAACATATTTTTCTAATAAATGTTGCTTTTTAAAATAGATGCATGGTTGCAAAGAGCACTGTTTTTTTTTATCAAAATAGATTCCAGCAGTTTTATATTTACATTTTTATCCATAACTTCAGACATTCAGAATTTATATTGTATGTATGACTCATACATACGTATACATACATACATATGTTTACAGATTGAAATAGCAAACTTTAATAGCAAAAAATGAGAAATGAAAGCATGATCGGGTAAAGTAATGCGTATATCGATTTGTACTATGACTTTATTAAACACTTGTTTCAGACGTTAACTTACTCCCCTTTGCAATGGAAATTTAATTGGCTTTTAAAATAAGTTGATGAGTTTCAAAATTATGAAGAACTTAATGCCGAAATCGTGCTATGGGTCAATCCGACCTCCGGGTACTGTACTTGCGTTGATTGACAGGTACACGTCCTCTAACCTAATGCAGAAATTCATTGTCGAAAACGGAAAACATCACTCTTAAAAAAATTAAGCATCATATGGTCAAATGAAATGAATTGCATTTGTTAAGACTCCTCAACTGAACAATAGAGAAGCGGGGCATATATACATATAGTAGTATTAGTCGGTTGTATTACTATTATTGTTATGTAGAGGTACTAAAGTAATTCGTCCAGGCGTTTTATTGTACTGCCTCCTGTCAATACAAGGTTTTCCTGTCTCTTCAAGACCTATTTCCTCGACTGTTTGTCAGTAAAGATAACAACTCAATTGCTAGTATTGAATGGGTCGGTGGTTAGGGTTCCAAGTCGTATGAATAACAACAATTGTAACAGGCAGATATTAAAATCGTGGAAGGGAGTGTTGTTTAGTCATTAATAAAGACAAAACAAAAAGACAATTTGTGTATAAAATTTTCTCTTCTTGACATACATCCTGGTTGCTTAGAAAAATTATGAAATATTTCTATTCTATTACAATGACAACAACATATTTTTAATAGCTTAAATTGAAAGTAAGCCTATCTTGTCATTTTTTTTTAATAGTACACAAATTTTAATTATAGAAATCCTTATTTAAAACTATTTTTCAATACCTAGTTTCATTAAATTTTATTCCAAATAGTATTAAGTTATTATAATTATAAAATTAACCCATCAGGAGCGAACTAAACTGCTATATATTTTGAACAAATTATTATTTAGAATGAATAATAGAGATTGAATTATAACAATATCGCAATTTGGTGTATCCAAAAACTATATCTTTCGCAAGGGAGTAGGTATACAGAAATTGTAAGACCCAAGAATTATTTTGTAGGTACTGATGTTAAGTTATGTTTCTATGCAATTTAACGTTCATGAAAATTATAACTAAAACCAATTAAATTTATGAACAATCAAAATCATTGATTGAATTAATATTTACATTGTATAGTATTTTGTTTATTTTTTGTTACTATTTATTTACATTTTAATTATGTATGCTTATTATAGGTTTAATCACAATTAATATTTGATTTTCTAAGTCATTTTTCTTTTATTTATAGTGTCACTGTCTTTTATTATATTATACTATATTATATTATTTAATATTGTTTTTTGTCGAATTATTATTATTTTTTTACTTTTATTATTTGAACTTTTAAATGTTCTTTTTTATGGAAACATAACAAAAAAAAAAAAAAAAAAAAAAAAAAAAAAAAAAAAAAAAAAAAAAAAAAAAAAAAAAAAAAAAAAAAAAAAAAAAAAAAAAAAAAAAACAAGTAAAAAAATAAGTACCTATGTATTTCACATTTGTTTAGTTTTTTAATATGAATCGAAATCTGAATTTATAATTTAAAGTATATTATTTTTTTATAATTCAATTTTTTAATAATTTATTATTATTTTCTATCATTATTATTTTCTATCAAATTTCTTATTAAATAAGTTTTTATTTAATTATTTTTTATATTATTTTTTTATGTTTATTATATTATTTTGGACATTATATTTTATTTTATTGTATTATATTCATTTTTTATTTATTTTAATTAAATTAATTTTTTCCTATTACCTATTACTATTATTTTATAATTTTTTTTATGATATTGCTTTCTGCTACTATAACATAATTTTTACATTCTGCTTTTATTTTATTCTTTAACACATTCCCTGCCAAGCTGATTATGAGAAGGTGTCATTTCTAGGCCACATGTACCATTTTCGGTACACGATAACTACTTTTATAAATTTCTATAAATACACGTAATTTTTTTAATTTTTAAGAAAATGCTAAATTTACAAAATTTATATTATTTCATTTATTTCACGTAGAATAATTGACATATTAAATTTTGGATATAAAATTTTAAATTTAAAAATTCTTCTTGGCGTAGAAATGAGGTTAGTGTGCACCGAAAACGGTACATGTGGCAGGGAACGTGCTAATATTATTATTTTATATTATTCTTGTCATATTATGTGTAAATTAAAATTTATTTCTGGTTTTAACTGCATTATATTTAATGATATTAAATTTTATTTTAGCGTTTTTATAAAAATATTAGTATGTATTATAAAAATTATAATAAAAAATATGTAATAAAATATTGTTTCCTTATTTATTTTTTATTTTATTAATTTTGTATTATATTAGTATTTTATTATATTATTCTTTTATATTATTTTTTTATTATACTATGTTGTATTTTATTTTTTAACGTATTATTTCATAGGTACCTATATATTTTTTATATGTATTATTTTTTTATTATATTATTTTTTTATTATATTATTTTTTTATTATATTATTTTTTTATTATATTATTTTTTTATATTATTTTTTATTTTATTTTTTATATTTTATTATATAAACAGTAGTGGCCTTATAATTAGAAACGATGTTTCTGGAACAGAGTTCTCTGGAGTGACGAATCTAAATTTAATTTGTCCCAATCTGATGGAAAAACGTATATAAGACGTCCTCAAAAAAAAAAAGCCTTTGATCACAGGTACACAGGAAAACTGTAAAACAAATTAACAAACATACATGTTGCTAAGTCGTTTCTAATTATAAGGCCACCACTGTATATATATATATTTTTATATTATTATTCTTTTATTATATTATTCTTTTTTTACTGTATTATTATTCTTTTTTTTACTATATTATTTTTTTTTTATATTTTTTTTTTTTTTTATTATAGGTACCTATTAGTCGTTTAATATATTTTACCATATTTCTTTATTACTATTATTTCTTATAAAACATTAAAATTTTAACATAATTTTTATTATTATATTGTGCATTAAAAAATTACATTGCTTTTCTACTTATTCCCAAACATTACATTTATAGGTATTTACTAATTTTTTCTTTACGTTATTTTTGACAAACGCCAAACGATTATTAATTATATTTTAATTGCACATGTCCAGGGGCTCTCTCGTGGAAACGAAACCTACATTACTCGCACTAAAACAATAAGCCAGCAGTTCAAAGCTTAAAAAAAACTAGATCAATGTGACCGTAATTATTATTACACCGATGTATTAGTCGCCATCATATACCCCTCGTGGGTATATAAAAAATAATAACAAATAAAAGAATTCTAGCTAAAAATATTAATTAAATTTTTCTTAAAATAAAACAAAACAGAAAAGCTATTGTGTACCTATATAAATAATGTTTTAATTGCATTCTACCTATTTCCTAAATTTTGTATTAAATTTTAACGCTTTATAATTATTACCCCCATTTTCCTATACAACCCCTGTGTCTTATGATTTATTTTAATGTTATCTATTAATTATTAATGTATGTATTTTAATAATTACCTACAAACATACTATGTAAAGCTCTATGTCTATTGATTACTTAAATGTTTTATTAGATTGTACATATCTGCATTATATCTCTTTTGCTTTTTATTTTTAATATTTAATTATTTAATTTGTTTTATATTTAATTTATTTGAATTAAATTTGTATCATTTATTCTGCTATTACTTTCTATAAGTTTCTAAAAATGATTTTTTAAAATATTATTGCATTCTTTTATTTATTACTTTGTTTAATTATCACTACTTAATTTGTTTAATTGTTATTATTATATATATAATATTATTTCCATTATTTTATAATTATTTTTCAAACATTGTTTTCTATTTATTTCTAATAAAATTATATTTTTTAATAATAATTTATTTTTTTCAAATTTAATTTTTATGTTATAATTATTTCATTTTATTTATGTTTAGTTTATTATCAACCAACATCATCAATCTAATATTTATAGCTTTATCAACTTTTTACATGTTGTATTGTAAATTATATTTTAATAATTTAAAATTATTAATAGTAATTTTTTTTTATAAATTTTTAATTCCTTTTATTATAAACTTTAAATTATTATTACTTTTTTAATTTTAACTTCATTCTTTATGCATCTATTTTATAAAATTATTAACTTTAACTCGTTTCTCTCTATTTTTTTTTTATACAACTTTAACAAACAAGTTTCAAACGTTATTATTTATACACATACATACATATACATTATTATATGTACGTACATATATATATATTTTCTATTATTATTTATTATCCGTATGCATAGAAATAAATTTAAACAAGAAAAATGTTTAGAATATATCATCATACAACACACGTATGCATAGCATTATATACGAGTACCAGTAAATTCAAGGTCAAGTTCAAGTATTAAATGAAATAAAAATAAAACAACAACAACAACAACATCGACAATAATAATAAAATAAATTGCAAATGCAAAATTAACAAGAAAGAAGAAAAAGCATATACACTCAGCAGCACTGCTCTCCTATACTCGCATAGAGGCACTTTGATGATAAACAAAGAAAAGCAAAATGGACGCATAAATAAAACCCAAGTTATTTATGGATTTGTTGTTCAAAGTAATAAATAAAAAACAAGAGGAATTAAAGAAGAACAAGAAGAGGAAAAATGTACTATTTATGTGTTAAAAAAATCTAAAACTAAGCTTAAAGAAGAAGAACAACTTAAAAGTGTTAAAAATTCATTGAAAAAAAATATGTTAAAATTAAATGGAAAACCTTATAAAAATCTACAGAGTGAAATATAGAACACAGAACTGCATTTTAAGTTTTTCGTAGAATTTGCTTTTGCATTGTTTTAAAAAGAGTTTACAAAACATAATTTTCTCTTGTAAAGAAACTTTTTCGAGAGACTAGACTTTTACTCTTAAGAGAGAATCATATTTAATTTTAAGAGCATAGGGAAATTTCATACTTGCAAAAAAAGAGTAAAATTTCCTTTTTTTTTTACGATTAGTTTTTATGATATTGTGGTTTTACTGCTGTTGACTGCGGCTGCAAAAAATTTTCTTATGATGTTGCTTGCTGTTTTCTTCTTCTATGAAAACTAAACTACACAACTACATTTTCAATTTTACTGCTTCCTCTTTTATTTTAACGCATATAATGTGCTCTCTTTTACTCTTGCATAAAACAGTGAATATAGGAAAAATACTCTTTCGCAATATCTTTTTTATTTTTTGATTTGTTGTTGTTTTTAACTGAAAACATACTAAGAGTGTATGTAAGCACATTGACGACGACGACGACGACGCCATTTAATAAAATAACCAACATCATCATCATCATTATGCTTTTTCTTTTTGTTTCCTTTTCTATGCTTTGTAAATATTAAAAAGAAAAATTATTTTAAAGAAAATCCTTACACTTTACTTAAGTTTTACTTTTTTTTTAATATAAATTATAAAAGAAATAAATATGCCACATTTTATTATTAACAAAATAACTCACGTACGTTTGTTTTTGCTCTTCTTTTAAAAGAAATTTTCTTTTAAAAAGGAAAATCTCTTTTGAAAAGCATTGGTTTTTCTAAGTGTAAATAAATCCAATATAATATACAGGCTTTTCGTTATTTTAGCAATTGATTGCTTGCTGCTGCTTGCTTTAATTATTAATGTTGTTGATAATTATGCTGGACTTGTCTTTTTTTTTGCTCTTTTGTTCAACTTAGTTTTGTATCAGGTGTGAATAATAAATTTTCTTTCAGTGTGGGTTTTTTCGAGATATTTTCGTTGCTTTTCGTAATACTTCTTTTTATTTCTTTCTTCTTACGTTTCAAGCATTATAAATAGCACACAAACACAACATAACAGAGTATAAAAAAAAACGAAAAAGAAGCAGCCTTAGTTGAAGCGACAGCACAAAGTAATACACTTTTACACACACTCTCTCTCTACATATGCATGTATATACACACAACACATAATCTCTTCACTTTGATTTACCAACACTACTAAAGAAAAATAATAGAAATATTTCTTGTAGACGACGATTTTTTAAGGTTTTTTTTTCTTTCTTTTCATTCGCTTTTTCTTTGGAATTTAACCAATAAATGGAAATTTTTCTTAACAAATTCTTAAAAACTATTAAGTTTTACATTAAAATTGTTTTTTTTGTTTTTCTTTATAAAATTCTTTTTATTAACGTTAAAAAAGCTCTTTTTGCAATTCATTTCATTCTCTTCTATTTTCTTTTTTGCTATAACTTTTCCTTTAATATATTTCTTCTTAAAAATTCATTTCAATTTTCTTTTTGTTCACTACAATAATAATGAGCTCACTTTTTAATTTTTCTTCTTTTCTATTATACATATATTTTATATTATACACACTCACATTTATTTTTCCTATATATGTAAAGAAAAATTTTTTTGTTTTTGTTGTATATTATAAAAAGTGAAATTTTTTTTTGTTAAATTCTTTTTAGAAAAAGAAGCGCAAACACACCAAAAAGCTCCAAGAGCTCAAACGCAACTAAAGCGACAAAACAGCGTTTTTCCTTATGAAAGCGACAAAATAGTACACACTCTCGCTCACTCTTTCTCTTGCTTAACATTAAAAACTCCCTCTCATGTTCTCATTGATATTTTCAGTTTTCATACTCTTTTAGAAAAATTATTTGAAAACTAAACAACAAAGAGAGTAAGGGATATTTTCTTTCTATTTATCCCTTAAATATCACAAAACAACGCTCTCTCTCTCTCACTCTTTAAATTTTTTCTACACACACATGTATTAACTTTAATATAAAAACAACATTTACCGTTTTATTTTCGTTTTCTTTTTCAATTGTTGTTACAGCAAAAAAAATATAAAAACTCCCTCTCACTTTGCCGTTGTATATTGTAGTGTTCGAAATAAAGTACAGGGAAATTATTATAAAGAAAGATAAACAGAAAATATAAGGCTCCACACAGTTGTTGTAGTTGTTGTTATGGCTTTAATGTACAGAAAATTGTGAAATTCACCGAAAATGTACCGTTCACTTGCAAGCCTTATGAAAAACTAAGCAAACGGAGCCAACATTATTAAAAACAAACTCACCACACAACACTGACTACACTTACTCACTCAATCGTTCTCTACTAGGCTGGCTTGTTTGCTCACATCATAACACAACAGACCAACTACACTTATACATCCATACATATCCACATACCATACTTATTATTATTATTATTTTATACACACAACATCATTAAAAACAACACTACTATTTGAAAGAAAACGACAACGCCAACAACAACAACAACAACAAAACAGCGAAGAAGAAGAGAGTATTAATATTTAACACAAAAAAATTAGCAGCAGAAAAAGTAAGGAATGGGCGCCAAAAACCACATTACAACAACTACATACACTTACACACATTCATACACACAATACAATGAACACTAATGAAAAAGAGAGTATTTATTGCTAACGTCTACTATACAATATGTCTGCATATACATATGTATGTTGGTATGTAGGTATGTATGAATGGATGTGCATATTTGATTTGTTATTTACTAAAGAGTCAAAGAGTGAGTTATTTATGAAGAAAAATTTCGTATTTTTCAGCATAGAATATAACAAAAAAAAAACACATACTTATGATAGGCATGTGTATGTATTTATGTAAGTGTTACATGCATCCATACTTATCCATATGCATGTGTAAGTAATTGTTAAAAAGAAAAATTTTGTGAAAAGTAGAAAAAATAACTGCTTGCCCCGTTCTCTTTACACTTTCCTGACAATATCACTTTATCAACAGTAACTACAACAACAACTAAAACAGCAACAAGAGCAGTGTGTATGTGTGTTATACTTTATAAGGGGATACTTTACGATAAAATCTCTGTACAAGTTTTGTTTTATGTTCACACACAGTGTTGCCAATTTGTTACTTTTTGGCGTAGTTTTGGCGTAGCTCCCTTTATGACTGACTAAATTTTAGAAAACCAAATTAAAACTATAAATTTACAATTAATTTGTAGTTTTTGTTTTTTAAATTTAAAATAAGTTTTCTTTACAGATTGTAAGATTTTCCATTAACTTCTTTGCAGCATTGCAGAGGAAAACGAAACTTTTTCCTGACAATTAAGAATGTCCTGAGGTTGATAACCGGCTTTTTAGCAAGCCATTGTAGACTCAAGTACACACTCTTGAAATCTCTGGGGCATTTAAGCACTCCTTGGGTGCATATCAAGTGCTTAGCAAGAAAATGGCATTGTTGAGAGCGATTAGCATTCTGAAATTTGTCACGACAATAGACTTTTAGGAGACATATTGATACCCTTTAGAGTTTAAGGACAATACAAATACTATGGTCGCAATGTTAAGGCACCATTTCACAACAATAATTATAATATAAGCATTGCAGCCTACAAAAACAATTTATGGCCCTCATTTATATAATCCCATTGCATTTATTGGTCTTTTCATTCAATTCAAAACAAATAACCAGGAAAATAGACTGCAAAGTTCCACAAATGTTGGCATTTTGTAGGCTAACTTTGTCAGCGCTACCTGAGATGCTCGAGATTCGGTTCATTCCTATTCTCCTTGCTAAGAAGGTTGAATTGTATCAATTTTCAGGCTCAAATTGATTTTGGAACGGCCAACTGCTCTTAACTTTCTTTCTTTAGCTTCTCATGTTCCTTAAGTGAACCGCATTAAGATCAGCACTTTTTTCATATATAACGGCTGATTTTTTTACCATTTGCTTTTTCCGTTTCAAATTTGTATAATAAAAAAGATTCATGACGCGTGACAATGCCAAAAATGTTTCCAGTAGCTTTAAAATCATTGAATTCCATTATACGTGCTATGTGAGAATGGCTATTCTGTGGAAAATTTATCTCCAAGGGAAAAGCTCAACAAACAGAATTTACGAATGTAGCAAGAAAGAAACGCAGTTTTGTCCGTAATCAATGGAACGTAATTTTTCAAGAACCATGAACATCGCAACATTACAACTAATGAAGTAAGAAAACGTGCTATGATTTCTTACTTGCTTAATTTATCAGTCCAATAGACCAGATTACAATCTAACTTCTTACGCCCTCCATTTTGTATGTGTTAATTTTGAGAAACGTTTCCTGGCACTCTTATTTACTCTCTGTTTTTTTCTTTTGACAGAAGTCTAATGAGAATACTTTCGTTTTGTTTGAGATGTCTGAGCTGGGATTTGAACCACAGGCTCACTACCTACTAGACTGCGACGACTTTTTCACTCAAACTAAATATTTCAAAAGCCAAACGATTAAAAAGCCACTCACCCTTAACAATGTTTACTGAGGGTAAAAAGTGTTTCCTACTTTTTCGTTAACATATAATTCCTTCCTTAAAATTCCTATTTAGTTAGGCAAATAATTTTTTCCAGCGCTTTTTAAAACCAAATTATATATTAGCGTTTTTTAACTTTGCAAAACAATATGTTTACTGCACTGATAATGAGATTTCTTGAAAACCAAAAACAATTGTAATACAAACTGTTTCATTGGAAAGCAAAGAAAAACTCCCTTATTAAGTTTTATTGTTTCTTTAGCATGTGTTGTTGTTGTTGTTCGAAATGATTTTTACTGCTCTTTGTACATGGAGAATATTGTAAGTGAACGAGAGCGAAGAGACTAACTAAATGTAAAGAGTGGAAGTTTTAAATACTTGCTTGTATTTGTAGCTGTATTTCCATTGAAATGTATGTTAAATACAAAAACAAAAAAGCGAGAAAAAGAAAAAACTGGAAGAAACAAACGTTTCAGTTTTTATGAAAGCCATTTACAATACGTTCGTTGTTAATGTTTAAAGAGAAGAAGGGAAATTACATGGTCGATATTTTCTCGAGTCATGTAAAATGTAAGCGAATGAGAGACAGAGAGAGAAAGAGAGGGAAAATGTGTAAATGGTTAAGTAAGAGGGGTGGTTAGTTCGGTTCGTTTTTTTTTAAATCATTAAGGGAGATCGTCATAGTCGTGTGGAAGAATATTGTTGATGTCGTGAGTGTGTGTTTTTTTTTTTGTTTCTTTTTTTTTGCAAACATAATGAACATGTGCGTATGTTTTAGATACGCTTTAAAAAAATACCTGTGTGTGGCTTTTAATGACGTATGCTGGAGTTTTTAATGAAGGAGGGAATTAAAAAATGTTCCGTTTTCTTCTTCTTTTTATTGTAGTTCTTTTTTAAGGAGTGAATTTTTGCTGTTTATTGTATAGGGTTTATGGGTTATTTCCCTTTTTTAAGCACAACAAAATGTAATATTTTAGCACCTTCAATAGATATTTTATTAGAATTGTTTGTTTTAAAATGTATGATGTATTCTAAATAACTATTAAAACATTTAAAAAAATGTTAGAAATGTGTCACAGTTTTTTAAATATTTTTATTTAAATTTTAAATGAGTTTTGTTTAAATTAATACCTACTTTTTAATGGATTACAAGGAAATTAAAATGTATTATAAAAGCTTAAAAACGTTAATTTTTATGAAAGTTTAAAGTTTTTATTCAAAAAAAATAAGCTTCTTATAAATTTTCCTTTTACAAATACCCATTACGATATTCCCCTCATTTATTAATAATTTATTAAGCAACCGTCGTCGCCATTTTGTTTTATTGGTACTCAAACAAAATATCCCCACTTAATTGGCATGAGAAAATCAATTTATTAAAGGGAAATTTCCTTATGTAAAGAGAGAGAAAGAGAGAGATTTAAAGAACAGCAACTTCTTTTTAATAAAAAATAAAACAAACAGAAAATTATTGACTAACCTCCCCCACCCCCTCTCAATTCAACAAAAGGATCTCTTTCTCTGTATTTATTATTGAGAACATTATTAATACACCATAGGCGCGTTCACTATTCCTCTCTCTCTCTCTCTCTCTGCTATTAGAACTCCCCATAGAAAAACAACCCTCGCAAAATGCAAAATCAAGAAAGAAAGAAACCGTAAAGCAAACGAACGAACGAACGAACGTACAACAACAAACTTTTTCTGTATAACCAGAGAAAACAACTGAAAATTATTTGTATGTTTTGTACACAACTGTACCCATGGCACGAAAAATTTTCATCATCATTAACATGATTATGCTTTTTCAAAAAAAAGTCAACAACAACACCATCACGAACACCAAACCAACAACAATATGAGCACAAGCATTTACGAACGAACAAACGAAATGCGTCCCATGTTCATGATGATGATGATGATGAAAACTACAAAAACAACAAAGTTGAAATGAAAATAAAGTTGCAAAATATAAACACATAACAACACATAATCACTCATACATGCATAAATTTGAAAACACAAGCAAAATGAGAGTATAAGAGACTATAAATACGTTGAGAAAATTTAAACGCACGCAAATAAACGAACATCATACCAAAACAACAAAGGATCCGTCGTAATAATACCCTGTTATACTATGTATACACAACACGACCGACGACAACCACTACTGGAAATATCGAATTTGCCCAACCATAAAACACACACTTACACACATGCACACAAACTCTCATTTATTTGGTGTTGCCTAAGCAGACATGAAGAAAAAAACAAAACCCCAGAGAAAAACCATATGCTGCGCAAAAACTGCAAAATGATCCTTTATAACCAAAGCAACAAAAAAAAATGGAACAAAATAACCCAAACTAAACTGTTTTTCTGTATGCCCTCCCTCTCTCTTGCTATAGCTTTAGGCTTACCACCGTGCATATCCATTCAAACTGATGAGTAATAATAACAGCAACAGCAAGAGAAAGGGAGAGAGTTTGTGTTGAAATTCTCCAACCTTAACAACAAAGCCTAATGTAAACGACTGCAATGTTTATCGAAACATTTGATGCCGAAGTTTTTTTTGTTGTTGTTAAACCGTTAAAACTACCCTTATTTTCTTTTGTTTTATTTTTTCTCAACATAGAAACACAACAAGCATTAACAACAGCCAACAAAAACAATTGTATGCATTTAATAAGTGTTTACAAATCCATGCACACACACACACTTGCACTCGTAAACCATGTGAAGTAGGCACAGGGCATTATTATTCAGTCAGGTATGTATGTACACATGTGAAATTGACAACAACAATTCGTTTAGCAAAATAGTCCTGTTTTAAGTTAACGAACGTATGTACATACATACATACTCTCTGTTTGATTTCAATTTTAGGCTTTTCGTTAAGAATTCTTCTGTTTTTAGTTTCCTTTATAACACCAAATTTTTTCTCTCTCTCTCTCTCCCTCTGTGCACGTCTTAATGATAAATTCAGCAAGTTGTGTAGAGATAGATAAGAGGTGTTGCTTACTTACTTTCAGGAATCGCAAGTGAATTTTTAGTACCTGTTGGTGTAACTAATTGAAAGGTATTCTGAAAGCAAATATACCTGCTGTATGGTATATGAAAAAGTGACCTTGAAGTAAGGATAATAGAGAAAATATTTGTTAATCTTGTTCTAAAGGAAACATTTCTAAGAAAAGATTCTTTATTTTAGTATTGTATCCCAAATAATTAGAAAAAATTTTTTTGGAATAAACAGACGGGGCTATATGAGGTTCAATTTCGTTTTTGTTTGTAAATTTTATTTTTCAAATCTCCAACTAATTTTAAATTTTACGCTTAAAGTTATTATATTCTGCTTTACAATGAAATAATTAGGGAATTTACACAGAATATCTACGAAAGGGCCGGGTAAGTTAAGGCGACCGTTTTTGGTAAAAGATCGAGGCTCAAAGCCATTGTCCCATTTTGGATATACAGGCCAATTATTATTGCCGTGAAGAGGGGCTTAGTACTACTGCGACCATACTAAAGGGTGTTTTTTATAGAGGTATAGAACTCTTTAAGTTGCAATAAAACAACGATGGATTATTCGATTGACATGAATTTTATTTATCCGAAAGATAATCTTGTGGCATTACATTTTAAATATGATTTCTGGCATATGACCGCCACGGCTGGCGCGGATGTAGTCCAATCTGGACGTCCAATTTTCGATGACTTTTTCCAACATTTGTGGCCGTATATCGGCAATAATACGGCGAATGTTGTCTTCCAAATGGTCAAGCGTTTGTGGCTTTACCGCATAGACCAATGACTTTACATAGCCCCACAGAAAGTAGTCTAGCGGTGTTAAATCACAAGATCTTGGAGGCCAATTTACAGGTCCAAAACGTGAAATTAGGCGGTCACCAAACGTGTCTTTCAATAAATCTATTGTGGCACGAGCTGTGTGACATGGTTGCGCCGTCTTGTTGAAACCACATCTCCTGGACATCATGGTTATTCAATTCAGGAATGAAAAAGTTAGTAATCATGGCTCTATACGTGATCACCATTGACTGTAACGTTCTGGCCACCATCGTTTTTGAAAAAGTACGGACCATAAAGCGCACCAAACAGTCAGTTTTTCTGGATGTAACGGTGTTTCCACATACACTTGAGGATTACCTTCACTCCAAATGCGGCAGTTTTGTTTGTTGATCGCTAAACAAATTTCGCTTATGAAAATCGGGAACAACGGTAATCTCGTTTTGGGGCCCATTCGACGAATCTACGTCTTACTTGATGATCGTTTGGCTTCAAATCTTGCACGAGTTGGATTTTGTAAGCACGCAAACCAAGATCCTTCCGCAAAATCTTCCATAAAGTGGATGGACACAGATCCAATTCCTGTGCTCGATGGCGGATGGACTCATTCGGGTCTTCCTCAATGCTACGCTCTACAGCAGCAATAGCTTCTTCTGTACGCACCGTACAGCGTCTCTGGGGATGCGAGTTATCAATAAGAGTAAACGTGGTGCGAAAACGTTCCATGGTTAATCGAATTAACTGCTCTGATGGACGATTTTGTCGACGATAAAATGGACGTAGTACGCGATACGTTTTCCGCACAGAACCATTATTTTCGAAATAAAATTGCACTATTTGCAAGCGTTGTTCAGGCGTGAGTCTATTCATGATGAATTGCCAAACCAAACTGAGAATAAATCACTTGACAGCTGTTAAATCGGTCGCCATCTTGAAAAGTAATGCCAACTTAAAGTTCTATACCTATATAAAAAACACCCTTTATCTTTTATACTCCCCTCATACTTTATTGGATATCCCTCTCTAGTAGTTGAGAAACAGTATAATTGCAAAATTCTAGACGGCGTGAGAAGCCAGTGTAGCATCCTTGTTAAGTGTGCCCTGAGGGTAACAACATGCTGAATTGTTTCCTCACTGCTGCTACAAAGAGCTCCATGAACATGCTGAGTCATATACCCTTACTACTTGGATCGATGGAGTATCTGGTTTTCTAAAACTACGTGTCCAAGTACTTAGACATGGTTATCCGAAATCGATTTTATAGGAATGCGATCCCAGATGATCCCCGTTTAAAGTTTCTGGTTCGAAGTTGAACGGGAAAACGAGTATGATGTGTATGTATATCGAAGATTTCCCTGATCATATACTCGGAAACTATGTATGCTCCAGAAAAGGTGCCGTACTGCTTAAGCCCTATTTGTCTTGGCAATTAGTAGGTTGAAAATTAGGGATATTAGGAAATAAGAATTTGCCATACTCTAGTAAGTAGTGAGTTATTTTATTAGACCCCAGATCAGACATCTCAAAAAAATACAAAATAGGGGAAAAAATGTTTCTTGCAGCGACTTCCTCTCAGCAGTCTTCTGGCATAAACTAAAATAAAATTGCCATGAAAAGTTTCTCAAATCTGTCGCTCGAGGCTGATGTTAAATTGTGGGTCCCGCCAAACATAGATAAAATTAATACACACAACGCGAGTGGTGTGAGAAGCTAGGTCGTAATCCTGACTGAAGGGTTGTAATGACCGATTATGAATGTATATACATGGGTGGTGTGAGAAGCTAGGTTATAAAGGGTAAATAAGGAAAGAAGAATCTTAGGATCTTCCAGAAGAGAGGACCTATTCGATCACTAGGTTGAAGTGGTTTACATTTAAACTCTGCAGGAGGGCGAAACAGTTTTTTCTTCTGAACATTTCTCACGGAACACTGCCTAATAAGGAGGTGTGCCTATCGACTTGTCAAACCCTTGGGTAATTTCTGTTGCTTTTTCTACGAAGTTTTTTAGCGTTTGGCTGACAAAAGTAAAAGCAAGCAAAATATTTCCCTGTTGTTTGTCTAGTCACAGTATCGTCTCCTAACTAATAGGTTTACAAAGCTCTGGCACATCACCATCCAGCGACACAGTGACTCATTGTGAGCCTTTAGAAAAAGAAACTGATAACAGAAGATGCACTTGATTTACAGCAACCAGAGGAAATTCGTCTCAGTAAACTGTACAATTTTTTCAGACCTTTTTTTCTTAAGGAGCAAAGCAAACGATATTTTTCTAAAAAAATAATATCAGCGTTTTATTTAACAGCAAAGCGTAACACTGTTTAAAATAATGTTCACCGTTATTTATCGGCGTTCTATTTGTAACACATTTTTGGGGTAACATTTTGCATTTTGTTAGTTACTCTTTCTGTCTCTCTCCCTTTATTATTCAGTGATGTTGACGTCGCATGATATTTTTGAATTACAACGACCCTCTTTCGTAAAACTCTACGTGTGTTCGCTATAATCGCGGACAGACTTTGGTTAAAAGTTTACGAGCAAGGGAGCATATTAAAAAGAAAATATAAAAAGCTACCACTATAGAGCTGCTATTGGTCATGCGCCCTTATAAATGCAATCTCACTCTCAATCTCGCTTGCTTTTCTCTCTTCTTTTAATATTCTTTATGATGATGTGTCTTGTTTGTGCACATACAAATACAATATGAGGTTCGATTGAGTTGTCCCCTTCGCTTAACACGAAAATATGTTGTTGTTTTGTGAAGTTCGCTTTTTGAACACCCGCCACTCACCCTTCGTTTTTTTTTTTTTTTTTCAAATAAAGTGATGTTTTGTTTGATGGGTTTGCGAGTGTGTGTACGTGTGTAAGCACTCACCTTCTTAATGTAATGGCGATGATGATCTCCCCCTTTTTGTAGAAGTGTAAGTGTTTGTATGCCGTAAGCAAGGGAGAGAGCATAAGTTTGTTCGTAGAATAACGTTAAACAGAAATAATAATGATTGTTAATATTGTTGTTGTTGTTGCTGTTATTGTGAATATTTAGAACAAAGGAAGTGCTTGTGTTTGAAAACTGCTTCGTAAGAAATGTAACTGAATGACTGATGGACGTTGGATTAGTTACTAACGGTGGCTTTGTGTGTTTGCGTCTGTGTATGTATGTAATGCCATTGGCAACAACTCGAAATTGTTTGTATCAGATATCGCTTTTCCTATCGAATTACTATCGCTTTATTATCGCAAAGTTATATTCTAGGTTATGTTTGTATTTATTTTCTCTACACATCAGTGCCATACCATTTTTTTTGTCATTCTCCCTTATTTTTTTGAAGTGATATTTTTCCTTAATTTTTTTTTCTTCTCCTGTTTTGGGGTAACTCGTGCCATTCACTCACATGTCATTTGCAATACAACATGTTCAGTTTCTAAGAGGAACAGTGGTTCGTAGAGCCTTTTTATGTCATTAATATAATGAGAAAGGGTTAGAATGAATCAAAGGCCACCAATTCCGAGAGAATTTCGGTGAAAAAAAATTTTGATTTTTCATTTCTTTTTTCATATTTCATTTTATTTAGGATTGAACCACGGGCTCTCGTCTAATAAGCCATCACCATAACTACTGGGCTGTGCTGACTTTTTTGACGGTGCTACATGCCATAAATCAAGTGATTTTATGAACTCGTTGAAAGGCAAGTTTAGTGAGGCATTAATCTCTCGTCAAAACTCTTTATTAGCGTCCAAAATTATACGATTTGACCTCGGTAGACTGTTTTGTTGTTAGTTGAAACGCTTCAGAGACTGCCAAGTTTGGATAACACTAATGGACCACCTACGGCGTAAACCTACGGACCAAACCCTTAAAAAACCATCCGTTAGTAGCAAAGGATATGAAATAATATTAAAAATAATTTCTAGCGGTGATTACGGAATAACGAACGGCATTTAAAACATTTAATGAAGTGTCAGCTTTTTTTTTTTATTAAGTTTTGAGGTGTTAGGTGTCAAGGCAGCTAAAGAAATCGGGGAGTTAATCGCCACGAGTAAGCTATTCTATGTGGACATTCATTCTGCCTTATAGACACCGAATGGGTATCATGTTAGCCCGAGGTTGGTCATAACAAGTTATAGGCTGGTACTATGCTGGGTTTCAAGGCATTGTGGGTTATGAAGCAAGGACATTGCAGATGAGCTACAAATTGATAGAACTTCGCATTATGTGAACATGATGGAGCAGTCACTTGGGCTTTCTTTGGGACATATTACTGGACTGATTGATCAGGTAATTAGGCGAGAAGTAAATAGTTCTAGTTATTGCGGCCCAGGCTTGAACGTCCTAAAATTTAATGGGAATTAAATCTTAATAAGGAATTCACTAGGATGTCCTTCTTACTGCAGTATTTGCGATAATGTAGAGCAGTTCGAAACTGAGGGGCACATTTTTTACCCAGAGACGGAGGCATAAAATTCTACGTCAGTGTTTTTGCAATTGGTCAGGTAATCAGGCGAAAAGTAGATAGTTCTAGGTGGTATAGCACAAAATATAGAATTCCTAGATTATTGTGGCCCAGGCTTGAACGTCCTAAAACTGATTAAATTTCAATATGAAATTTATTAGCGTCTCTTCCTTTCTGCAGTGCTTTTTGAACAATGTGAAGTAGTTCGAAACTGAGGAGAACATATTGTACCCACGGGCGGTATAGAACGGAATATTCTGGCCCCAGATTTATCTGACCCAGGCCAGGCCAGGACTGAATTTTAATAGCAGAACGAAACTGGCGGACACATATTGTACCCAGAGGTGGAGGCTACAGATTCCACGCCAGGATTACTTAAATGGTTTAGAAGAGTTAGGCTCTAGCATTACTTAGCTGGTGAGTTGATTCGGTTTCTTACTATTTTTTCCGTTATTTTGTGTTTTTCTTTTTATTTCTCTATCTTTTTCATAGACTCTGACTCAAATATATCCTTATTTTTGGGTTTATTAATTTCTTCGTCTTTCCTCTCTTTTCTATTTATTTTGAAATTTTCTTGTTGTCTTTTGAATAACCTGTGTTATTTGTAGGCTACCACAATGGTGTCTGCCTTTATAACCTAACCTAACCTAACCTTTTGAGAGTTTTATTACATCACTCTTTAGCTTTTTTTAGTTTTATTTCTATCAGATTCTCTAACCTCTAAGTGTATTTGCCTACTACACGAAATAAATTGTGAACATAGAATATAAACGAAACTTAAGGAACTTTAAAACCACTGTGCGGTTTGCTCATAATCCTCTGACATGCACTCTTTTGTTGTTTTAAAAATATTTCGTTATTGTTTTTGTTGTTCTATGCTTTGATAAGTACCAATACTTTATAGTTTTTTTATTAGTTGTTGTTATTGTTTTGTTTCAGTTATTATATGCTGTTTACTTGTAAGTCTGTGTGCGAGTGTGTGTGGCTGCGTAGAGAGTGTGTTTTTCCATGAGTTTTATTTTTATTTTCGTTTTTTTTTATATTCTTGTTCCGTCTAGTGTGGGTTCTCTTCCTGTGCGAGCGTGTATGTGTGTGTGTGTGTGCTTCTTTTTGTATATTTTTTATCGATCTTGTGTTTTATGTTTCATTGTTCTTGCTGTTGTTGTTGCTGTGGTTGTTCTAAATGAAAAAAAAAAACAGAAATAAAAAAGAAACCCTTCTTCTCTATGTTGTTGGTAAATTGGGAAAAATAAAATAAAAACCCTGAACACAAAAGAAAATCAACAACATCAGCTACAAGCAACACACACACACACACACACTCTTAAAACAAAGGAAGAAAAAGAATGTCAACGAAGTACATTGAAAATAATGGCAAAAACAAAAACGGAGCAAGGTTTTGCTGTACAACACAGAAAGAGAGTAAGAGAGAGAGAGAGAGAGAGAAAAAGAAAAAGGTTCTTTTAATATTTTTCTCCCTTTTTATTCTTCTTATTTTTTAGTTTATTTGTTTGTAGGTTCAGTTTGGAAATATCGACAGCTGTTGGTTGGTGGTTTCGTTCGTTTGTACGTTCGTTGTTTAGGACAATGGCAGGAAATTTTAAGAAAAACTTTTGAATTTTTTTCTTTTCCCTTCTTTTCGTTTTTTGTTGTTGTTGTTGTCGTTTCCTTTATTATAAGCATTTTTACAAAATGTGGGCTACATTTGGATGCACAAAAGGCAAGGAAGGAAAATAAAAATAAATTCCGAACATATGCTTGTCAAAACTGTGGAGTCATTTCCTTTCAACGTTTTATAGACGGCCAACGAAAAAGTTGTATTTTTTTTTTTAATTATTTTTGTTAAGTCTGTGCCCTTAAGAAGCATGAAACATGACAGTATTATGAGCATGTCCTGCTGTATTTATCCTGAATTAGAAATATGAACAACGCACGTGGTGAAGTGGAATCGTTGGACACCATGTGGTGAAATAAGCTGAAATCTACAGACGCACGATATAGTATGTGACAGAATGGTTGCAGAGTGAAATATTTCAAGGCCATGCGGAAACTCGTAGTAAAAAGGCATCACTTCATGACAATAACAATAATATCAGCAAGACTATGGTACCGCCCTTCTGTTCAAATAAAAAAATCTATTGCAAGTCCTGGAATTATCCTCAAACCCGGACACTAACTAGAGTAAAAATAAATTTGATCTTGATTTCCCTATGTTTTGAGAAGTCTCTAGGAATGTCATGGTAGTAGAAGGATTGAAATCAAAGGATTCATGGGACTCCTGAGGATAAAATAAAGAACCACTTGCATATGGTCATCTGGCAATTAAATATTAGCCCAGCATGGTTATTTAAGACTTAACGAGCTGTCTGGGCCTGTAAACAATCAAAAAGAACAAGCTTTGGTGTAAATTTTAGATGTTTTCTGTTGCTCCTTGGCATGGTTGTTCGGATCCTAATTTTATAGAGCGCTAGTACAATGGATATCTTCATAGAAGGTTGTAAATAGCTTAATAGCTTGGAGAAAGTGTACAGATTTTATAAGTACCAATACTTATTAATTATTTTCGATACTGATTGACTAATAGCAACTCCATCCCGAGCGCCACACTTTGCCCAACTGCCATAAGGCATAACGTCTTGTTGTAGGTAGCCTCATACGTTCTATGGTGCCGTACTAGCCTTGCTGAATCCACCTGCAATTCACACAGTTTTTCATTGACTGCCGTCCTATGAATTGTTTTAGCGATAGCGCCATAGCGCTATCGCCTTAGATTCTCGTTGATTCGGTTCATATTCTATGTTCGCGAATCTCATGCATTAAACATGTTTTGTTCCTCAGTTTCATCTTCATTTGAACATTGAGAAACTCTTGTTAAGATAATGTGCCCGAAGCAATATTTGTCCCTTCTCTAACGGCCGTGACCCGTCAGGTTATAGTTGAGCTCACTTTCATTTGAACATTAAGGATCATTTGTTGATTAAATGTGTCCGAAGCGATATTTGTACCTTCTCTAACAACCATGTCCCGCCAGGTTATAGTTGAGCTCGCCATTCGCGTATAATTCGCTTAAGAAATTCAAAGATTTACTTCAGCAGATGGTGTTTTTTTTATAGCTTTACGAGCTAAAGGTTGGGAATCTTCGAAAGACATTGGTAGCCCGGCCTGCCAATGTGCACGATTCGCCGCAAGACTTACTCTCGGCTTGCCAAACGCATACGTACTAAACCCAACCTAGTTCGTCACACTTTCAACCATTTGCCCCCCCCCCCGGGACCACAATCAAGTATTACTTCAGGGGGTGGAGATTCAGCGAGTGCTGCCTTCAAATTCTGCTGACCTTGCTCTCTCAGCCAATCTTTGCTGCGTCAACACCTTCCTTGCGAAAACACATACTGCGTTCCAATTGTCACATGAGGTTAACATCAGGTTAACTATGTTATCGGGCGTTACCTGGAATCCTACTGTCCTCTCCAGGCAATTTCGTTGAACAACATATCGCGGGCAAGTAAAGAAAACGTGCTCCGCCGTCTCCCTTTCATTGGGGCATTCTGGGCATGCCTCGTCTACATCATGACCATACTTATAGAGATATGCTCTATAACATTCATGGCCGGTTAGTAACTGGGTGAAGTTCACCTGGCCGTGTCTCCTTTTGGTCCATTCGCCTATGCTCGGTATGAGTCTGTGGGTCCACCTTCCCTTGGATGAATTGACCCAGTCATGCTGCCATCTATGCATAGCGTCATCCACTAACTGAACAGAACTGGGGAGATCCATTCCCCTCCTTGTGTCATGTTTCCTCCTCTCTACATCCACTACTAGCCTCAGGGGCATCATCCCCGCAATCACCAATGCTGCATCAGTAGACACCGTGCGAAAGGCAGAAATCACCCTGAGAGCTGATCTCCTGTAGGCCGTTTCTATACCTCAGCAGATGGTGTAAGCCGCCATATTTGTGGCTGCATGTGGATGCACCACTACACTGGCAGGCAAAAACTCCATCTACTCTTCCGTTTGATAATGATTATTCCGATCATAATGTTAGATTCCTTACTTACTTATTTGGCCACTAACAACCCGATTAACGGATTACGTATCCTTCCAGGCGCCTCTGCTTCTTGCGTACCTTAGCCAGTTGGTCACGCCAATCGATGCCCAGGCTTTCTCGATTTGGTCCTTCCAAGGCAAATATGGTCGTCCTCTTTGCCGACTTCTGCAAATACCCGCATCAAATACCCGTCTCGCCATAGCATCCTCCTCCATACGAACGACATGACCTAGCCAGCGCAGCCGCTGGATGTTAGTACGCTGTACAACGTCCATGTCGATGTTAGATTCAACATCAGTGACATACAATTGCAAATTGCAAGCCGTAGAGTCTACAGTTTATAGATATGCAAACTTGTTGAGAAATTGCTGAGTACACGTCAGGGATTCTCGGATTTGTACAGGTACTTGTTATCTTTGGAGATGCCTCCGAAAGAGGGACTCTCTATTACGAATGCATGAGTATTTGGACATACAGAATAATCCCGAAATTAGGAGGCTACCAAAGGCAGGATCTTGATCGCTTAAAACAAATTATGCAGGAATATCGGACTTATACAGGTACTTGTAACCTTTGGAGATGCCTCCGAAAGAGGGATTCTCTATATCGAATGCCTGAGTATTTGGACAAACAAAATAATCTCGACGTTAGGGGGCTAACAAAGGCAGGATCTTGATCGCTTAAAACAAATTGTGCAGACAGATGACACAGAGAAAATACTTGGGCTTTAACACGGTGAAGTCGCCGTAGTCTAGTAGACTTATTATGCGCGAGTCCGTGGTTCGAGTCCCAGCTCAGGACATCTCGAACAAAGCGAAACATGAGAAAGAAATAACTCTCTAGACAATTAAGTAAGTGACGTATTGTTAAAGACAACAACAACATTTTAAATGTTTAAACCCTTTCACGATTTACTTTCCTTACATAATTTTTTAGCAATAATTCCTCCTCCTCCCCCGCCTCACCTATTTCTTACTGCAAACCACTTTCAACAAAAATGTCTGGCAAATTACCTCAGCTTTTAAATGAACAAGAAAATAAAAATAAAAATAAAAAAGGAAATTTCCTAAGAAACAAGGGTACAACACTGTCTTGCTGTCAAGCAAGGATAATTTCAATTACACCCACACACAAAACGAAAAAGATTTAGACAAGACGCATACGCATACACAGAGATTTTTTAAGACGTAACAACAACATTGCCAACATCATCAACACATATTTTGTATTGTTTAAGCGTGTTCAGTGGAGATGTGTGAGATATGTGATGCCAACATAAAATTATGAAGTCATGGAAATTTCTTAAAAAAAAAAACTCAGAAAAAAAGATTTTGATCGTGCCTTAAACGCGAGATAAGGATTGGCAAATATAATTACAACCCCTAAATGGAATTAAAAACGAAAAAAGAAGAAAAAAATGAAAAAAAACGAACACAAAAAAGTGGGCATAAAATTAATAGACGGGGCTGAACACGCGCCATATTTCCCATTAAATTGTATACAAATTCGAGTTTTTCTCGTACCCCCGAGTAATTTGTTTTCTTTAATTATTATTGCCGTTGAATTGATGTTGAATTGAATGAAACGAAATGAAAGGAATGAATGAATGAATGTGTGAATTCAAATGTAAAGTCTGCTCAAAAGAGGGAGGGAAGGTAGGAAGGATGGCAGAACTTTTGGATGGTTGGGCTAACTGTATTAAATTCAATCATCCATCATAACCATCAACCCTAGAGGGTTTCACACAAGGTTGCTAAGCTTTGCTTTTGTAAGTGCCACTACCACCAGACTACTGTTGCTGTTGTTGGCACTGCCACAGCTACTGCCACTGCACAATCATATCCTGTGAGTGTGCTGCAGACAAAACACAACCCAGAAACCAGGTGGTTGGCGTACGTCTCTAAACAGGGTGGTGTAAAATTTGATGTTTTGTGATCTGTGAGGTGGCTTTGTATGTAGCTGCCGTAGCCCCATGGGTATTCTGTTGGCTTACTAGACGCGAATCCGTAGTTCAAACCCCCGCTGAGGATATCTCGATTAAAGCGAAATAAGAAAAAAAATATTTTTTTAGGCGTCTTCCTCTCTCAGCAGTCTTCTGGCAAAAGTTGCTTGAAAATCTTTCGTTCGAAGCCAGCGTTAAATTGTAGGTCCCGCCACCCATGTATTAAATTAACACTCACAACAAGGGTAGTGTGCGAAGCTAGGTTTTAATCCTAACTCTACACATAACTTCTCTGCCGGTTTTTACAACAGTTTTATGCCCTTAAAGGCGAAGGAGTAGGTCAGGTTAGATTAGAGGACGTGTACTTGTCAATTAAGACAAGTACAGTACCCGGAGGTCGAATTGACCCATTGTACAACGTCCTAGTTTCTCACACCACTTATGTTTTGGGTGTGTTAATTTTATACATGAGTGGCGGGACCTACAGTTTAAAGTCGACTCCGAACGACAGATTTTGAGAAACTTTTTTCATGACAATTTTATTTACTCTTAGAGTTTTTGCCAGAAATCTGCTGAGAGGAAGTCGCCGAAGAAATACTTTTTGTATTTTATTTTGATGTCTGGTCTGGGGCTCGAACCCTGGCTTTTCGTCTAATAAGCCAACACACTACCTACTAGACTACGGCGACTACTTCTGTTTCATGATCTACGAAATTAAGATTCATTGATTTCATCCAGACTTTAGTTACCTTCAGGCCTCAATGCCTGCTCCACACAACAGCGGTCGTAAAATATAACCTTAAAGCACTTCCACTATAATCACGTACAACTCCTCACTGTTGCAATATTCTTAACACATAATTTAGTTTGAAAAATAATTTCTAACGATTTAGATCGAGTATCCAAATAGATTTAACCAACTCAGAAACTCTAGGATGTTTTCAAATTGCGCCGAGTTACAACAACTTTAATCATACTGAGTAAAGTAGACGCTTGTAAGTGGTTTTACCTTTAAAACGATGCAAAAAATCACAGTATGGGTCTGAGATAATTTCGTTCGAGTTTAAAGCGCTTGCCGAGCAATTCGGTATCGTATTGGAGAGAAGACGAACAAAATCTTGCACGCTTTAATCCCCTTAAAAACAATACAGATCTTCGCTTGATCCCTGCCATCCTCAGTGAGAATAAGATCAACGACAACGATCTTACGATGGGAAAGGGAAACACCATCTCTTGAGGAAGTTTGGGATTCAATGTACAAAATAACCTTTACACCGATAATACAGCAACGAAATAAATGTTCACAGATTATATTTTATTTAGACTACGATACATGGCAACCCTATTGTTCTAGTAAATGCCACTGTAGACTTGCTTAGCTGCGAAAACGTTGGTTAAATAAACTGAAATTAAGCGAAAGAATTAATAAAAAAAGATGTGGAAAACGCTTTGTAGGTTAGGTTAGGTTAGGTTAGAGGACGTGTACTTGTCAATTAAGACAAGTACAGTACTCTAGTTTCTCACAAAACGCTTTGTAACCGAAAAGGAAATTGTTGAACGAATTTTTGTTCACAAAAAATTGAAGAGTAGGATATTGGCAACATTTGGTTTCAACAGGACGGCGCTACGTGCCACACAGCCGAAGCTACACTCGATGTTTTGCGCCCTGTTTTTGAAGATCGCATTATCAGCCGCAGAGCTGATGTCGCTTGGCCACCTCGGAGCTGCGATTTGACACCGTTGGACTATTATTTGTGGGCTGCCGTCAAAGATAAGTGTTACGCCGACAAGCCACAGGCAATTGACGCTTTAAAGGACAATATTCGTGAAGCCATTGGTGAAATACAGCTGCACACAATCGATAATGTGCTTAAAAATTGGACCGATCGTGTAGGCTACTGCATGGCCAGCCGAGGCAGCCATTTGAATGAAATTATTTTTAATTATTAACCGGAAGGATTGTACTTTCAAATAAAAAAAGGAATTTGAGAAAATATTCAGAGGTTTTTTTAAAGCATTTTCAAAAAAAAAAAAAAATTATTTGGCGGACCTTTTATTACCAACACTAGCCAATAAAGTGTTAAATACCACTTCACCCACTAACAAGTGACAAACGAGTGACAATTGCCACTAGTGGACAGTTCGTAACTAGTAAAGTAAGTAGAGAAGTGTTACATTAACGACAAACAGGGAGACAATCGCCTCCACACAGCAGGAAATTGTGTCTGGAGAAATACAAATACAATCAAAGAAAAAGAGTCTCTTACCCGCCATCAAAGGCGTATAAAACAAAATGCTTAAGTATGTATTTCTCTTCGTTTTTGTGCGTGTTTTGGACATTTCACTTCGATTTTCAAGGATATTCACTCTTAGTTACGCACGCTGTGTTACACACACACACACACACACATTCATACGACCATACTTCTGTAACCTAAATCAACAGCCTAAGCAGACAACCGTTTGTTGTTTTTTTCTCTTCTCGTTTGAATTGCTTTCTGCTCTGTTGTCGGGTATACCCTACTGTATTATACAGAGATAGTGAGGGTGGTTTGTACGGCAAACTATAAAGGATGAGTTTTTTAAACGTTCAGGTTTTTAAAGTCGGAGAATAAATGCCCACCATTTTGGTTTACTTACTATAGGTCAACATACAATCTACTAGACTATGGGCGGAATGATGAATTTCAATTTTGGCATATATTTTACAACATCATTTCAAACGGTACCTCACCAATGGAAGCCATAACCTTAAAACGTCATAATTGTAGCCCGCCTGTTCCTGTACACGGAAGACTTCGATCAATACTCTGCTATAAAACGTGAAATTAATTACTCGCCTAATTTCCCTGTCATTAAGTTCATAGTATTGCATGCCGAATTGCATGTGGCACCGTATAGCTGGATCCACATGACAAGAGATTTGATTTTAGCCTTCCAATTAGGGACTGCTGAAGCCCTTTAGGTAAATGCCGATGGTTTTGAAATGCTGGAAAGGTCATACATAAAGGGTGTTTTTTATAGAGGTATAGAACTTTAAGTTGGCATTACTTTTCAAGATGGCGACCGATTTAACAGCTGTCAAGTGATTTATTCTCAGTTTGGTTTGGCGATTCATCATGAATAGACTCACGCCTGAACAACGCTTGCAAATAGTGCAATTTTATTTCGAAAATAATGGTTCTGTGCGGAAAACGTGTCGGGCACTACGTCCATTTTATCGTCGACAAAATCGTCCATCAGAGCAGTTCATTCGATTAACCATGGAACGTTTTCGCACCACGTTTACTCTTATTGATAACTCGCATCCCCAGAGACGCTGTACGGTGCGTACAGAAGAAGCTATTGCTGCTGTAGAGCGTAGCATTGAGGAAGACCCGATTGAGTCCATCCGCCATCGAGCACAGGAATTGGATCTGTGTCCATCCACTTTATGGAAGATTTTGCGGAAGGATCTTGGTTTGCGTGCTTACAAAATCCAACTCGTGCAAGATTTGAAGCCAAACGAAGTAAGGCGTAGATTCGTCGAATGGGCCCAAAACGAGATTACCGTTGTTCCCGATTTTCATAAGCGAATTTTGTTTAGCGATGAAGCGCACTTCTGGTTGAATGGCTACCGCATTTGGAGTGAAGGTAATCCTCAAGTGTATGTGGAAACACCGTTACATCCAGAAAAACTGACTGTTTGGTGCGCTTTATGGGCTGGTGGAATCATTGGTCCGTACTTTTTCAAAAACGATGGTGGCCAGAACGTTACAGTCAATGGTGATCGGTATAGAGCCATGATTACTAACTTTTTCATTCCTGAATTGAATAACCATGATGTCCAGGAGATGTGGTTTCAACAAGACGACGCAACATGTCACACAGCTCGTGCCACAATAGATTTATTGAAAGACACGTTTGGTGACCGCCTAATTTCACGTTTTGGACCTGTGAATTGGCCTCCAAGATCTTGTGATTTAACATCGCTAGACTACTTTCTGTGGGGTATGTATGTAAAGTCATTGGTCTATGCGGTAAAGCCACAAACGCTTGACCATTTGGAAGACAACATTCGCCGTATTATTGCCGATATACGGCCACAAATGGTGGAAAAAGTCATCGAAAATTGGACGTCCAGATTGGACTACATCCGCGCGCCAGCCGTGGCGGTCATATGCCAGAAATCATATTTAAAATGTAATGCTACAAGATTATCTTTCGGATAAATAAAATTCATGTCAATCGAATAATCCATCGTTGTTTTATTGCAACTTAAAGTTCTATACCTCTATAAAAAAAACACCCTTTACATAATTGGTCATTACAACCCTTCAGTTAGGATTACGACCTAGCTTCGCACAACTGTGTATTAATTTTGTACATGAGTTGCGGGACCTACAGTTTAAAGTCGACTCCGAACGACAGAATTTTGAGAAACTTTTCACGGCATTTTTATTTATTTACTCTCACGAGTTTTTGCCAGAACTCTGCTGAGAGAGGAAGTCGCCGAAGCAATATTTTTTCATGTTTGAACCGTGGCCCTAACGTCTAATAAGCCAACACACTGCCCACTAGACTGCGGCGACTTTATGAAAAGAAGTGGAACATAAATTAAAGATTTTGACTTTCATAAAGCCTGCCTGACCAGGCTGTTCTCCAGGCTGAGTTCACGACTTGTTGTATGATAGGATGTTTTGAGAGAATCTCTTAATTTATTCCGACAGCGAATGGGCAATTCCATTCTCGTACATTAAGGCCAGAGGAATTGCTGAGGAACATTTCGAACCATTTAAAGGCAACTCTTTTATGGGTTCCATGATATAGGAATACCATCGGAAATTGCATTTCTAATGAACAGGCCATGAACAGGTATCGAGTTTAAAATCACCGATATGTTGTAGGTGTTGCAATTGTCGCAGTTAAACCGAGGCTTAGCTTCGTTCGAAATACGAGGGCACGTGCTATATTGTTAGGCTATGCTGGAGTGATATTGTTAAGAGGACTGATTGTCTTCTTTTCTCAAAACGTATGACCATCCACCGCATTATCGGGATTCTTATAGAGCACTGTCCTATTGGAAAGCATTCTGATAGACTTGGCATTCTCTCGAATGAGGTCTGAGGGAATTATGGGTCACAGGAGAAGAAAGAAAGAGGCTAAAACTCTTGAGTTTCTATCACCTTTACCGGAACTCTCCACAATAAGGATTTCTGCAGTAACGAAATTGGTTTTGGATTCGAATGATTTCCTATGGGGAAGGAATATTTGATTCCCGTATGGGATACTGATTTGTGATAACACAATGGGCCTAGCCTCTGATCGTTGAGGGAACTAAGCCGCCATTTACACCAAATTAACCTGAACTAAGCTTTAATCGCTTGTTAATGAATACATTACAGGTGAATTGAGCATTTTTGGCATTGTAACATGCCACGAACCATTAATTATACACCAAATTACTTACTTACTTAATTGGCCATAACAACCCGTTTATCGGATTTCGGCCTGCCGCAACACATCCTTCCAGGCGCCTCTGCTCCGTGCGCGCCTACGCCAGTTGGTCACACCAATCGATGACAGGGCTTCCTCGATTTGGTCCTTCCAACGGATGCAAGGTCGTCCTCTTCGCCGACTTCCGCAGATTCCCGCATCAAATACCCGTCTTGCCGGGGCATCCTCCTCCATTCAAACAACATGGCCGAGCCAGCGCAGCCGCTGGATGTTAATACGCTGTACAACGTCCATGTCGTTGAGGAGCTCATACAGCTCACTGTTGTATCGGATACGGAAATCATCGCCAACTCGCACTGGACCGAAGATCTTGCGCAGTACTTTTCTCTCGAACACTCTCAAGGCCGCTGCATCTGTACTTAATAGGGTCCATGCCTCTGCGCCATAAAGAAGCACGGGTAGGATGAGTGTCTTGCAGAGTGTAAGTTTTGTCGCGCGAGAGAGATCTCTGCTACTCAATCGCCTATTGAGACCATAGTAGCACCTGTTGGCAAGAGTGATCCTGCGCTTGATCTCCAGACTGACATCATTTCTGGTGGTAACAGCGGAGCCAAGATAGATGAATTCCTTGACCGTATCAAAAGTATAGTTATCGGCCGTAATCTGAGAATAAATACGCCGCGCGTCTCGACTCGTCGATAACATATACTTTGTTTTGCCCTCATTTACTGGGAGGGAGGGATGCATGCAAACAAGGTAAAGTTTCTGATTGTGGTCAACGTGGCGACCACCAGGACGATCCTTGTCTTGCTGTATTCAAGTTGACACGCAGCCTCCTCGTGGCCCCTCCTGGATGGTATTCTAGCACCCGCTAGATGTTAACTAATGCGTGCAGCGAATGTCCAATCCCCTGAACGTTAAATTTGGGTTGTGCGTAGGGCTTGGAACCCACCACGTAAAAACAAATATCCAATGAAAACCACAGAATCCTATGAAAAGATCCCCTCTAAAGTTATACACCAAATAGCCAAAAGAAAATCAGCCGTTATAACATGTCTGCTTAAAATTTGCGAATTACTCGTTTCTTAAAAGCTCGTCGAAAGAGTGTAGCCTGTCATATAAATCGTCATGACCGAACCACAATATTTTCACTTCTTTGGGTATCGATATCCTCACGCATGTTCTAATGGCTGAGTATACATATGTATGTGTGTATGCACGTGTGTATGTATAAGTGTTACAGACAGTTAAACTCACGTTTGTATGTGGAAAAGTAGTTGGATTGTCAAGGACTCTGTTTTTCAAAAGGTAATCAACCCTTAAATGGCAACTTTTTTGTTTGTTTGTTTTTTCTTCTTGTTATTGTTGTTGTTATTGTTGTTCGGGTTTTTATTATAATCAGGATATGGCTCAGCACGATTTCAAATATTTGACGTAAAAAGGATTTTTTTTTTGTTGGCCAAAAACAAAGGAACAAAAAAAGGAAAGAAAAAAAGAAAATAGAAGGGAAAGCGTCATTTACAAATGAGCTGATATTGTTGTTGTTGTTGGTGTTGTGGATCTTTTATTGTTGTAAATAAATTCAATATTTAAATATGCAGAGTATTATTGAATAGAATTAAGAATTTACAAGCAGAAAAAAAGGAAGAAAATTCAATTTAATTGAGTGGAATGTTGTGAAATAGTCACGAGAGAAAGGGCGGCCACATCCTCTTCTAAGGATATGCATCAGTGTTGTAAGCTGGGTATGTTAGTCCATGTGATACTGGGGTTGTTTGTTGATCTAATGTGTTCTACATTTTACAAGATAATCAAGTAATGTCTTGGACTTTGTCCTAAGATTACTAGAAGCAGCTAAGCATAGGCTGTCTTTGACGATCCATCACAATTTTTGACGAAGTGCTACTAAAGGGTGTTTTTTTTTATAGAAGTATAGAACTTTAAGTTGCAATAAAACAACGATGGATTATTCGATTGACGTGAATTTTATTTATCCGAAAGATAATCTTGTGGCATTACATTTTAAATATGATTTCTGGCATATGACTGACCGCCACGGCTGGCGCGGATGTAGTCCAATCTGGACGTCCAATTTTCGATGACTTTTTCCAACATTTGTGGCGGTATATCGGCAATAATACGGCGAATGTTGTCTTCCAAATGGTCAAGCATTTGTGGCTTTACATAGCCCCACAGAAAGTAGTCTAGCGGTGTTAAATCACAAGATCTTGGAGGCCATTTCAGAGGTCCAAAACGTGAAATTAGGCGGTCACCAAACGTGTCTTTCAATAAATCTATTGTGGCACGAGCTGTGTGACTTGTTGCGCCGTCTTGTTGAAACCACATCTCCTGGACATCATGGTTATTCAATTCAGGAATGAAAAAGTTAGTAATCATGGATGGACACAGATCCAATTCCTGTGCTCGATGGCGGATGGACTCATTCGGATCTTCCTCAATGCTACGCTCTACAGCAGCAATAGCTTCTTCTGTACGCACCGTACAGCGTCTCTGGGGATGCGAGTTATCAATAAGAGTAAACGTGGTGCGAAAACGTTCCATGGTTAATCGAATTAACTGCTCTGATGGACGATTTTGTCGACGATAAAATGGACGTAGTGCCCGACACGTTTTCCGCACAGAACCATTATTTTCGAAATAAAATTGCACTATTTGCAAGCGTTGTTCAGGCGTGAGTCTATTCATGACGAATTGCCTAACCAAACTGAGAATAAATCACTTGACAGCTGTTAAATCGGTCGCCATCTTGAAAAGTAATGCCAACTTAAAGTTCTATACCTCTATAAAAAACATCCTTTATATCCTTGAGGTCTTGGCATTCTTCAAAGCCATTGCCGTAAAGGATATTGTTCTTTCAGTATGAATCAGTTCGTAAGTGTTAAACACGTTCGCGACAGAGTGTACCACGGTAGAGCGAAAAGTATTAAGCTTAGCCGCCCGCAGGCGACAAGCATAAATTAAAGCGCCGGCGTGAAAGTGTTAAGGAAACTAGGACGTCCTTTTTTCGTTGCGGGATGTACTCGATCAAAAGGTTTAAGTGGTGTATGACAGAAGTCGTCGTAGTCGTGTAGGTAGTGTGTTGGCTTACGGTTCAAACCCCTGGTCAGACATCTCTAGCTAAACGAAAAATGAAAAATATTTCTTCGACGTTTTCCACTCAGCAGAAAAAACTCTGTGAAGTCGTCATAGTCTAGTAGGTTGTTGTGTTGTGTGATAAGATGAGGGCCCGTGGTCCAACAGGCAGTTCAGACATCTCGCACAAAACGAAATATTAGAAAAATACTGACATTCTCTGAGCAGTCTTTTGGCAAACAGGCTGAACGTAAAATAAAATTTTCATGAAAAGTTTCTTAAAAATGTGTCGTTCGGAGTCGACTTTAAACTGCAGGTCCCTTTACTCACAGATAAAATCCGCACACTCACAATATGGGTGTTTTAAGAAGCTGGTTTGTAATCCTGACTAAAGGATTTTAATGTTCAATTAAGTAAGTATTGTTTCCAACACTCTTGTAGCTGAAGTTTTAAACGTTTCTTGAAAAAAAAAACTGACTTAAAGGACACAATTAATGCGACTCGATGCTAGTCTCCAATACTAATGTAAACAAACTGTACCAAAACGTGCATTGGGTCACGTGGCTTAAAATTCTTTTACAAAAAAGTCCCCCCCAAAGTTTCTGCACGAACTGTTGCTTTCAAAACTTGAT
The DNA here is from genome assembly GCA_936449025.2 of Sarcophaga subvicina. NCBI lineage: Eukaryota > Metazoa > Arthropoda > Insecta > Diptera > Sarcophagidae > Sarcophaga > Sarcophaga subvicina. Next base: position 33,462,410 of record OW388084.2, read on the forward strand.
GTTTTCTTTAACATACTCCCTTACTGTTTCTCTCACTCTCTTGTTTAGTGGCGATGTTTCGTTTTCTAAAAACAATATTTATTTTTATATGTTGTTGTAAATAAATGCTTATAGGAAATCTTTGTTCTCTGCTCTAACATTATACTGTTGGCTGGCTATTGCTGTTAATATTACTACTTGTTAGTCGTTGTTGTTGTTGTTAAGTTTTGTTTTTGTTGTTGTCGTTAAATTTTTTTACAACTTCTCATAAATTTTATGAAATTACGACGTAATTTTCAAATCGTTTGTTTTTTTTTCTTCTCTCGGCTTTTTTTTTGTCTTTCATTCCAATGAAAACGATTGTTAAACATTAACGAGACGGGTATGTGAGGAGTATGAATAGATGTTTTGTGTGTTTAAAATTGCAACAACAACAACAATAATTATAATATAATATTATTTATATAATATTGTTAGAGCAACAACAACAATAATAAATACAAAACCCCATAAATGTTTGTTTAACACTTAAGCATGCATATGTACCAAAAGAGCTACAAACGTACAGTATTTGCAAAGTATTTTTTGTATTGTTTTTGTTTTTATTGTATTATTTGTTGTTTGTAATTGTTGTTGATTCTTAGATTGCTTTGCTTGGTACAAGTGCGATTTTTGTGTGACAGTGTTTGCATACAGAAAACATATTGTATGGCTGTTTAGAGAAATAGAGACAGAGGCAGTGGGAGAAAGAGAGTTTACCTTTACGAAACGATGTGATGTGATGTGATTTGAATTGTTTGCCAGCCTTACTCTGTTGCTGTTGCTGTTACTGCTGCTGCTGCCTGATGAAAATAATTTCAAGTTTTTATTTTTAAGTTTCTTTGTTGTTGCTGTTTGTTAAGTGTGTATGTTTTTTTTACAGTTTTTTCTATAATAAATTTTTATTTTACTACTACCACAAGGTATGTGGGTGTATCCATACATACATATAGTCAGCAACAGTTTTTTTGTTTGTACAAAATCAGGTAAAAGAGAACAAAAAACCTTTTTTTAAGCAACATTTTGACTTCATGATTGATTTATGGTGTGTGTTTGGAAAAACCTTGAATGGAAATTTTTGTTTCGCATCATTTTTGAATAATTTTTTCTTTATTTTTTTTTTTTCATTTTAAAAAGTGTTGGAAAGTGTACTTTTGGCTAGTCATTGTAACTGTAACTGTTACACGTTCACAATGCAATGCAATGCAATACAAAAAAAAAGAATAAAATAACGGGTCAAGGTTTTTCTTTGAGAAATGCTCTCATAAAACAATTCAAACTGAAAAAAAACGTAAAGAATTGTAACGAACACAATGAAACTACAAAGTCTCGCTCTCTCAAAAAACACTCTGACCTAAAATGTATGTCTCTTGTGTGGGAGGGAGTATGAAAATTATGTTATGGCAGCAGCTCTTTGCAAGTAATTTTAGGTTAGGGTTCTTGAAATAAAATGCAATTAAAGGCACATTTTTGTTTGTCAAGCTGAATGCTTAATTAATTTATTTATTTATTATGCCAGACAGGTCTCTAGAATCTCAACTTTACTCTTAATAAACCTATGAACGAGAGGATTTTTAAATATTTTATTGTATTTTAAATAACTCACTTAATTGGCCATTTGACCATGGCGTCGTTCTTGACCAGGCTTTTATAATGGCTTATTCACGGCATCCAGATAGGATTCCAACATTAGCTGTGGAAGTGATGACGATCCAAAAAAATCTTCTGCATGCCTCATATTCGATGAAGTTCGCAACTAAATTTCAAGGAAGAACTAGGCAACAGGTATATTTGCAAATATAATTAACGAAGTCTTTTGATAATCTAAGTTCTAATATATTTTGGAGTTCAGTGGCGTGTAAACAGATGCCTAGAGGACTTATCATGCTTGTAAAGGCCAATACCAAACCTCAATTGAGTACACGGATCGTAAATCATTTTCAGAGAATTTAAAGGAGCTTGGAAGTAAATACCACCCGATAGTATAACCGCTTCCGCTGCTTATGCCCAGATCTTAAGAAAACCGAGCTTATTTGCGTGGATAGTTTGAAAACATTGATGCTATAGCGTGACAACGGATCGTGAAAATTTTTGAAAGAATTTAAACGAGCTTGGAAGGAAATACCACCCGATAGCATAGCCGCTTCCGCTGCTCATGGCCAAATTAACACATACAACATTGGTGGTGTACGAAACTAGGTTGTAATCCTGACTCAAGGCTTCTAAAGACCAATTAAATAAAAAAAATAAACAAGAACTTCGGCAAGCTTAGAAGGAAACCATATCCAGTTTGGAGAAGTCAATGTACCGCCTGCAAAAACAACGCTTAAAACTTGCTTGAAAAGAAATAACGCCCGATAGTATGGAGAATTTTTGTAAGTTAATACCATGCCGTCTTTAGCTCGCGATTCTACTTAACTTTTGACGTACTGTCCACCACTTCCTCATGAATTTTAAAGGTTTTCGTAATATCTGTTGTTGTTTCCCTAACAATATTATCCTTGGACACAATAAAGCAATATTTATACATTGCAATTTTTACCACAACTCACTGGCAATATTCCTATTCGTTCCTCTTTGCTCTATTTACTTCATTTATTTTCATTCTGGCAACTTCTAGAACCTTACTGTTGATTCGTTGTTGTTATAATTTTCATTTCTATCATTCATGGTGTTCCTATGTAAGTAGTTTTGTTGTTGTAATTTAATTTGCTTGTTTTTTTCTTTGTTGTTTTATTATGCTTTATTGTTCTTGTTCTTTATTTTAGTATTTATTCTGTCTTGGCAATGTGGTGAAACAAATGTGGTGAAATGTTTTCGATTTATTTTTAATTTTCTTTAGAAACACTTAAAAAAGTGTGGTGGTGTATTCAAAGCTTTGTTTTGTTACTATTTTCCTAATCATCACTCACATTTTCCCCACTTTGGTTTTGGGGTTTTTAAATTATGGCTGACTAAAGGGGTTGCTGCTATTACTACTGTATGATTTCTTATTGCTTTCTTATTGTGTGCTGGTGCTGTTACACTTTAATATGTAAGTATATTCTCGGTACGGTTGGTTTTATTAAAAAGTTATTATTATTCTATATTCATATAAACAAACATACACACACATGCTACTCACTCTCGTAGTGTTGTTCCCTAGGTTTTATTTTTTTTTTGTTGTTTGCCATAGACAACGATGCTGAGAGTAAGTGTGAGGTGTAGAGTGGTGTGGTGTGATTTACAGTGGTACGTGGTGGTGGTGGTGGTGTTTATATAATCATTATCATGATTATTATCACTAAAACAACAAAATGTTTATTGCATTGTGATGATGATGATGACGACAAACGATCATTATTAATATAGAATATTTACTTAGCTTAGAGATGAGTTGAGATGATGATGATGAGCCTTGCTGACTAATCAAGTAATAATTCTGTGTTAAATTAACTGTTTCTGTGTACGTCTCTTTCACTGTCTACATATGTATATGTATGTATGTTTTAAGTTAAGTTTTGTTTTTGTAGTTGTTGCTGTATTGTGGTTTGCTAGTAAATCATATGCAAATATTATAGAAAATTAAAATGAGCAACTTTTTTCTCTCTAATTTTTGTTTTTGTTTTTTTTTCTTCTTTCTTGCTAAAAACAAACATCTTTGAGGGGGAGCCATTTTCGTTAAATTGAAATTGTTGTTGTTGTTGTTGCTGTTGTACAGAGTGTGTGGTGTGTTTATTTTTTTTTTCTTCTATTCAAGTGATAAAAATAAATGAGTTATAATCATGGGTGTTTGATTTTTATTTATTTTATTGCTGTTGTTGTTGTTGAAACCCACAAAAAAATTTATATAAAATAAAAAACAAATATATTCTGGATTTGGGTTTTTTTTTCTAAATTTAATTTTAAATTTTTTTCTACAAAAAAAAATAAAAGAAGAAAATTAAACAAAAAAAAACTTGTTTTCTGTCTTTCAATCTCAAGTTTTGCTGAAAAATCACATTTCACATTTCAGTTTATTATCATTGTTCTTGTTGTTGTTGTTGTTTTAGTGTCGCAGCCACATTTAAATATGCCAAGTAATGAATTTACTGTTGTTGTTGTTGCTATTATTGGTTGTATTATTTATTATTGTTTGTTGTTATTTCTTTTTTTTCTGTGTGTGTTTTGTTTTTATGGCTAAACAACCATTAAATGTGAAAATAAAACAACAAAAAGAAAAAAAAAACGTTTAAGCTCGTCTGTGTTCTGTTCTGTTCTATTCTGTTCGGTTTTTGTTTATTTTTTTTTCGTACTCTTTTCATAAGACTTCTAATGCGAGTAGTAATACAAAAAAAAAAAGTGTTGCTGTGGCGATTTTTTTCTCTCGTTTACATTTTCAAAAACTAGTTTAAAAACGTTTCTAATTCAAATTTATTTTTTTTCTTTTTATTTTATTTATTTGTGTATAATTTTTTTTATTTTCTTAATGAGTTTTGAATTTTAAACAATTTATTGTTAAAAAACAGAAAAAGAAAAAATCTTTTTAATTTTCTCGATTTTAAATGCTAAAGAATTTAAATTTCAGGAAACAACAGTGTACAGTGTACAAAAGGAAAAATGGCACACTTGGAAATGGTAAACCTTTAATATCAAATTAAAGGCATATTAGTTATTGTTTTAAGCCGAGTTCACTACTTATTTGTGAGCAAAAGATTTTCGGGCAATTAAATTAGTATAGTCAGGGTGACAAAGCATTGTTTTGCATTTGACAAGATCAGCAGGGGGACACCAGTTTCAAGATATTGTGAATTTGTGTGGCATGAACAAATTACAGGACACGTCATGTGTAACCAATTTACAATCGCTGTGAAAATTTTAAACAATTTTCCCACACACACAATCTGTATTTTCTTAGGCATTATCCTTTATGTCCGTTATCTACTATGGAATACGTTTTACTTTATTATTTGCTAACGTGACCATAAGGGCCACCAAAAACATTTTGAAAACTAAAAACAAAATATCGATGTGGCTGTGGTCCATAGAAAATTTTATAGACTGTTTATATCGGTCTTTAGACAGAAAAAGACAACAAAACAATTTAAAAGCAACGAGAATATAAACAGAAAACCAACTTACAATTACAAAAACTATATAGGAACACCATGAATAATACATATGAAAAGAATAACAATAACAAATCAACAGTAAGGTTCTCGAAGTTGCCAGATCAAAACTAAAAAACGTATGAATAGAGTGAAAAAAAGTATTTCTTCGACGACTTCCTCTCAGCAGATTTCTGGCAAAAACTATGAGAGTGAAATAAAATTGCCATGAAAAAGTTTCCCAAAAATCTGTCGTTCGGAGTCGACTTTAAACTGTAGGGCCCACCAGTCATGCATAAAAATTAACACACACAACATAAGTGGTGTGAGAAACTAGGACGTTGTACAATTTGACCTCCGGGTACTGTACTTGTCTTAATTGACAAGTACACGTCCTCTAACCCAATAGTCGACCTCAAGGTTTTTAGCAATTGCACTCAAGAAGCTGGTTATCAGGACCAAATTAAATTAATGAATGGTACCAACACATCCGTAGTTCAATGTAAATGAAATGGAGGACATTTATGCCAACACAGTGCTGAAGGAAACTTTCACTGAACCCACTAAATTCTAAGCCCAAAGGATACTGAGGAGACTTTCATCAAATCCACTAAACTTTTTGGCTGTAACATCAGACTCCTAAAAGGCAAGATAATGAAATCGTCATCACGCATTCAGAAGAAAATATTAGAAAGACAGTGGTCTTAAGCATTCCAAACAGTTGCTGAGCTTAGATGTTCAGAGAGGGGACATTGCCCTTACACTGGACAGAGTAAACACTCGCATTGGAGGTTGTGACACAGTTCCTTAGTCGCTGCCAATAAACTATCTCAGATCTGACGCCACCAACATGATTCAGAAAGATCTCAAATCTGAATTTCAAATCCGACACATTGAATAATAAAATGGATGGACTACACATACAGTGCTGAAAAATATTATAGACACCAAATTTAAAATTAAAATTTTCTACAATACAACTGTTGCTTGGCAGACTTCAATCCGTTTTGCCTATTCCGTTTGCTAAGGAGTGCTACGTTTCGAGGATTTCGGTGGAGAATTTCAAATTCTTCAAGTCGTTTTCCGATTGTGCGTTTTGAAAATGGAGCTCTGGGTTAATTTTTGGGGTTGAAGGGACTATTCTTTGATGTTGAAATTAAAAGAGAAAGTGTTGTTGCTAATGAATTGTCCAAAAATGACACCGGACTGGTGTCCATGTGATCTGTGCATAAGAGTCACCTTGGCTACGAATTGGCTGGAGACTAGAAATAAACTCCACTCCATGGCTAATGCTTTCTGTGTAAAAAAGAAGATCGAGCGCTAGGTAGGGAAGACAAAACAATTAATTTTACCATGTGTTCTAAGTCCTTAAGGGGCACTGCCTACTAAAAAAGCAAACTTGTCGACAAGGCGGGCCTCTTCCAACGCTTGTTTTTTTGCAGCAGTTGGAGACTTAGAGGAGGAGAACATGTATTACTTGAGGTATCACCGCCTAGATACGTGTGACGATGTTTGACCTTCTGGAAACCTTATAGTTGACATCCCCGAAGAATCTGTTTGTTAGATTAACCTTAGGACGTTGTACAATGGGTCAATTTGACCTCCGGGTACTGTACTTATTGACAAGTACACGTCCTCCAACCTAACCTAGATTAACCTTCCGATAGAATCCAGATCCTTGCACTAGACGCCATACATCTGCATCTTTCTCTTTGTATAAAGCGTGGTAGTGCTCAATGAATTGACCTAAGAGGGAACCTCCCTTGATTATGCGTAGAGATGTCAACCATTCTAACCTAATTTGCATTAATTTTGGGTTTCTTTTCAATTTAAACAGAATTAAGGAAAGCGTTTCTATTATTTCTTCCAACACTGTATAGAATTGTGAGAAATTTTGGACATTCTTTCCGGGATGTCAGTTTAAGCCTGCCTCTTTCTATGCCAGAATCAAACCCACTTTCAATTACACTGAGTGGTAAATAGCTGGGAAGTAAAAACAATTCAATTTAAGCCGGATTTACACTTTAAGGCCTTAAGATAAATTAATTTTTATTACTGTATGGTCTTCTTCATAGAATCCCTTACTTTGTATGCCAGATTTTATTTGTTTTTGTTGTAATAACTTGTAAAATGAGCTCATGCCCCGCCACTATTTAAAATTCAAAAGAAATCTAGAAAACAAAAAACAAAAAACAAAAACAAAAAAATACGAAACAAAAGCTCAACTCAACTTAACCGCAAATGCGTGTTTCAAGTTTAGCATATGGAATGGAAATTTCGATTTGTTATCGATAACAAAACAATTTTCTCTTTAGAAAGAGACGGCGTTTGTGCGACGTCGCAAAAGCGAATTTTTTTTTTGTAATTTTTTTTTTTTTGAACGGTTGTTTACAAGCAAAGAAGCAAAATTTTATGGATTTTTTCTTAATTTAAAAAAAAATTGTTTTTTTTTTTCAAAAGATGCTGGAAACCAGTTTGAAAATATTTTCGTATTAATTTCTTAAGTATGTGTGTGACTTTTAATGTGCGGACACGTAACATAACACGTACGTACGTACATACCGTACGTATGTATAAATAATAATAAAAAAAAAATTAAATAAAAAATTTAAATAAAATCCACAAATTAGTCATGTTTATCGAGTATATCTCGTCGTCTCCGTTGCCGTTGCCGTTGTTGTACATGTGAAGTGGCGTACGGGATTGAATGTAAAACGCTTCTTGATTATTTGCTCTTGATTAAGTTTCTAAAGAAACCACAACATCCGTATTATTTTGGTTATAAACACTGATTTCTTTTCTGTTTTTCTTCTTCTTCTACGTTTTTTTTTAATTTTTTTTCTTTAAAATTTTCACAAAAAATGTCTTGATTTGAAAACACAACACCGATGCCTTTTTATTTTTTTTTCATGCTGGAGAAACCAAAAATTCACAACGAATTTTTAATTTAAACGAAGTTTTCTAAGCTCATCAAGGAGCTTTCAAGCCACTGATGGAGCCAGTGCCTTTATGGGACGTAGGAAGAGGAGTTTGAAAGGATATGCTCGACAAAGAAGGAACATTAGTAGATCCTGGTATCCTCTTCTTGAGACAAACAGATCAATATAAACCTTTCCCAGTTAATTACAGTGGGAAGAGATTTCAGCCATGCAGTGGAGTATCTAGAAGTAGTGTGAGTTCATCTAATCGCGTATGGTAGCCTTAAAGAACTCTTGTTTAGAACAGAGATCGTTTCAAATGTCTCTATGATGATGATGAAAATGAATCACCAGAACATATATTCGCGAACTGTGCAGTGTTAATAAATTTCAGAAGATCTAAGCGCTCATCAAATACTAGTAAAAGAATTTGCATGGAATTTATAGGTTATGTTAAAATGGGGTCCTATACTGTGCCGTTGTAACATGAATAGGACCTATTTCATCGTACAACTATAACTCCTGGCTGACCCCACTTAGCCATCCTGATAGTTTAATAAAGATACGAATCAAATCATCTTTGACTAGCCTGGTTCTATGAACAAACTCTGGGTTCTCAAGAAGCCTTCGTCTCGGGTTCCCAAGTACCGCACAGTGATAGATAAGATGTTTTATAAACTCCTCTTCTGTCTCATCGTTACAGCTTTTGCAGTAGTTGTTGTGAAGTATTCTCAGTTTCCGGGCGGGTGCACCTCAAAGCCAGTGTCCCGTTTAAACCTCTAATCTCAGGTTTAACACATGTTTTGTTCTGCATATATTCACACCGGGATTAATTTTTCCACAACAGGGAATCTCTCAAGGCAATCCAGTCACTGGCTTCGCCATCTCTGTCTCTACAGAAGGCTCGAGAACAAACTGTGGTATTGGAGACAGTATTTTCATCCTCGAGACAACCTGAATCTTCACATGCAGTTTTTATGATAGCTCGAGTATGTTTTAGGTGGTGATCTTGGGCATTAAAGAAGTTGACTACACTCTCGGATCGAAACTACTACTATTACTACTACTCTCAGGCTACTTCTGTATAGTCTGGTGCAAGGCTTAAATCTCTTTCCACTATAATTGCGTAGAGAAAGTTCAGAAATCGTTTATTTCAGAAGTCTTCGCTTTTCTTTATTTTAACTTTCGGTTCTAATCTCATCAGCGGTATGAGTGCTATTTTCCTCGTAACAGTGACTTGGGTAACAGCAAAGACTAACCAAATAGCCCTGTCTTTGCGTTCCAACAAAAATGTTTGAGTCAACATCATAGAAGGGTTGGGTTTCTATCCCTGACAAGGTCATCAGCCGGTCATTGCCTCGAATTACCACATGAGCTGAAACCCACCTAAGGGTTGACATTATTCACCCTGTCTAGTTGATTTGGCTTGCCTAGACAGCTCCATGCAATTTTTAAGTCAAGCCCAAATAAGGGCTTAATACTCAGAAAGTGTCCTAACTGCCACATAGTCTTGTTATAACCGCTCCTACAGACCTTTTGACAATTTAAATTGAGCACAGCTTACGGTAGCCTATACTTCAGTTCGGAAAATACTTGAGAGTTGTAGCCATGGATTTCAAATATTTCAATCCGGAAGCAATTTAGAATTTATAGGCCACATAGGGAAAAACGGAAAGCTCTTAATAAAGCCTTATCCGATCCCAGTAGAGTATTTAAGAAAAGAAATCCGAGATTAAAAAGAAGTAAACAACTGCTTGTTGAAGTCGCCATAGTCTAATAGGCAGTATGTTGGCTTATTAGACGAGAGCCCATGGTTCAAATCCCTGTTCAGACGTCACAAACAAAACGAAATAAGACAAAGAAACGACGACTACCTATCAGCAGTCTTCTGGAAAAAACTTGACATACTGCCGTTCGGAGTAGACTTTATTTGTTGTTGGCTTATTAGACGTGAGGCCTCGGTTCAAATCCCTAGTCACACATCAAAACGAAAACATGAAAAATATTTCTTCGGCGACCTCCTTTCAGCAGATTTTTGCCATGTAAAGTTTCTCAAAAATCTGTCGTTTGGGGTCGACCTTAAACTATAGGTACCGCCAGTCACGGATAAAATTAACACACACATGAGTGGTGTGAGAAGCTAGGTTGTAATTCTGACAGAAGGGTTGTAATGACCAATTATGTACTATGTATGTATGGTAACATTGGTGGAGTGAAAAGCTAGGTTGTAATCCTGACAAAAGGATAATTGTAATGACCAATTATGTACGTTCAGTAACTAACAACTGCTTACATAGCTTTCTAAAATTTTGCCTTGTCTCTCTGGACCAGACAGATATTACCCCTACGTGTTGTTTAAAAAAAAAAACAAAACAAAAAATAAAAATTAAACATTTCTTGTAAAATAGTGTTGCCATGCTTACAGCATGTAATGAAGAAAAACAAGTCAAGTTCAATTATAAATGCCAAGTGCATTGCATTTGTTTACCTTTCCCCCACCCGTATACACTTAAATTTACAAGAACAACAATAATAATGACAAACACAAAAAACTCAGTCACTCACCTATTTGAAATTGGTTGGTTGCTCTTGTTGCTCTTCTATTTGTTATTCTTTCGATGTGCAATTATTGCTGTTGTTGCTGCTGCTATTTGTTGGCGTAATAAAATAATCTGTAATGCGAAAGGAGAGAATGAAAATTAATTATTAACTATTTTATTGTATAAACAATTTAAAATTAACAAATTATTTGTGATTTTTTTTTAATTCATTGTTTATTAAAAAATTGTTGTACAAACAACCAAACAAAGCCAGCAACATTGTTTTCTAGTTTACAACCCAAGAAGAAAACCATATCAGAGAGAGAGAAAGACACTGACACAGACTGTGAGAGATAGAGAGCAAAAGGGAAAGAATGTGCGAGAGTAGAAAAGTTCAATGAACTGTAATAGTGAAAAACAAAAACGCAAAAGACTGCAAAAAAATAAAATAAAAAGCTTTCATTTTATAAAATAATAAAAAAAAAATGTGTTTGAAATAGATTGTTTAACAATATTAACAATAAAAAAAATAAAACAAAAGGGAAAAAAACAGCAGAGAGAGAGCTTAACAACAGCGAAAAGAGATGGAGAGACCCCCCCAAAAAAAAGAGTGTGACACAGAAACAAAATAAAAAATTGGGACATTTTACGCATTTTTAAGGTCGTTTGTTAAAAAAGAAAAACAATAACAACAACAACAGCAACAGCAACGGCAAAAAAATGAGGAAGCAAATACGCGAAAAATTTATAAACAAAAAGAAAAACGATTATTTTTTTTTTTTGGCAACAACAAAAATAGTATGCGATAGCAAAACACACACACACACCCATGCACATATAAAAAAAATGAATTGAATGCATGCATGTTCCGAATTGTTTGATACTCGCATTGTGTTTCAGTTCTGTTGTTGTTGACTGCTCTCTAAAGTACATGTAATAGAGAGTCAGCAGCAAGCAGTGGCGAACACTCTAGAACAGGGATAATAATTTGATAAAAATAACGGTTTGTCCGTTATTTGGAATGCCAAAGTAAAGTTAAATAAGACATACACACATATATATACATACATATTTTCGCTGTAACTTTTAAGACAATAGAAGCTTGGATCTCATCCTTACGTAGGAAAGTATAAAATATTTCGCCCGCATAGAGAAATTCAGAGGTGTTTTCAAAGCGGAAGTGTATGCCATCAAAGTATGCTCAATTAAACTTGGAGGGCTGTTACAAAAGACAGAATGTAGCAATACTATCGAAGATGGTATTCCACCACGGATGGTGGAAACAATATTCTTTTAGGAGATCAAAACGAAGATAGAATGGGACTATCTGGGAAAGCTAAATAAGGTTATTTACTGCTGGGTCCCAGGTCATGTGAAAATTCTAGACAACTTACGAGCAAATGACATTGCATGGAGGGGAACCTCTACGCCGTTGATGGGACCAGAGCTCTCCTGGGAAGTAGGGGTAAATTTTGAATGGGTATGCTCAACGAAGTCGCCGTAGTCTAGTAGGTAGTGTGTTGGCTTATTAGACGTAAAGCCAGGGTTCGAGCCCCAGGCCAGACATCAAAACAAAATTCAAAAAGCATTTCTTCTGCGACTTTCTCTCAGCAGTTTTCTGGCAAAAACTCTGAGTAAATAAAATTGCCATGAAAGGTTTCTCAAAAATCTGTCGTTCGGAGTCGACTTTAAACTGTAGGTCCCACCACTCATGTATAAAATTAACACACACAACATACGTGGTGTGAGAAACTAGGTCGTAATCCTGACTGAAGGGTTGTAATGACCAATTATGTATGTATGCTCAACGAAAGGGAAGAGAAAGAGACGTAAAGACTCTTCTTAAACCAAGTGAGCTTGGGACAATCAAAGCTTTTGTTGGGCAATTACAACAAGAAAACATGTGCATTAACATCGCTAGAACATTAAATTCCAAATTAAATCTGTTAGGTGGCTTGTGTCGCCGATTTGTTGAAACCACATACTGTCCGGTTCATAACCTTCAATTGTAATCCAAAGAAAATCGGTTATCATACTATCATAATCGGTTATATCGGATGAAATAGCTTTTCCACAATCATTTCCGGGTTCTGCGAGCCATATTATGGGACAAGTTTGTTTGTTGTCGTAGTCACTGACTGAGAAATGAGTTTCAGCATTGAAAGCTTGTTTCTCTAACACTCAATCGGCACATTTATGGCAACTGACAATGCGCTCTATGGTCTGTAGCATGTCTAAGAATAAAATGTCGTATGCGCTCAGCCTATAATTTCGCGCCCTCAGTTTTGAAAAATCGTCTTCAACCTTATTTTTCCATTGGAGTTTTGGTCTTCCTCTTCTGCGTCTTCCCACTGTTATAAACACTTCGATGAATTGAATGACGTTAATGTTGGTAAGCGATTAATCTCGTGTTTTAGAGAAGTCCATTGGCCGTCAAGGTCATGCAATGTGATCCCACTAGCCTCTTTTTTGTGGCGATATATGAAGACACTCGGGTACAGGTCTACGCCTGTACTATTAATTCTTTTCCCCATCCTCATTTTTTAACAATTACAAAGCAATTGGCAACACCGCACGAAAAATGTAAACAATCAAATTAAATAAAAAAATTTGCAGGCAAACATTTTTAATTTCACGTTTTTTTTTGTTTTTGTTTAATAAACAATTAAAAATTGTGTGTGTAAGTGTAGTGGAAAATATTAAAAAAAAATTTATTTTGTTTTCGTGCTCTTCTAAACAAAACAAAGCAAAATAATTAAAACGGCAATAAAAAATAAAAGAAATAAAAAGTGCATAAAATAAGGCCATAAAGTACTTTTAAAAACCGTAACTAAAAAATTACCCATTAAAAGAGAATGAAATATAAAAACAAAACAAAAAATAATACTAACACTGTGCTGCACAGAAACAAAATGGAAAAGGGGTTGACTTTTAAACCCCCTTTACCATACCAACAGAGTTTCACGATCTGTGGGGGGGGGGGGGGCAAACGAATAATTTTAATTATCAGCCCGAATCTCATAGAAATAATGAAGTTTAGCATCATATTAGTAAATTTATTTACACATACACCCACACACACACAAGCATATAAATTTTTATGCAGGGACGTAATCAGCACAACTGTGTACATAGAAAAACGAACAAACTAGATATGAATGTACATATGCATGTACATACGTATTTAGGGAGCCGAAGTATAAAGAGAGTTTAACGAATTTTTATACTCAGCAACAACACCCCATATTAAACTGCATTATTTTGAAAAAAAAATACAAACACAAACACAATTGAAATTTAAAGGTAGCACATACACAACAGCAATGCCATTAATTTTTAAACAACAACAACAATAAATACAAACAACCTCCAAAAGTAAATGAAAATATGCAATTTTAACATTTCCTACAAAAAAAAAAAAAAACATGTACACATTCACACACATATACAGAGCAACACAAAACAGAAAAGTTGATTTCTTTAAAAGAAAATTAAACTTACGAAAAGAGAATAGAAGGTGTTTGTTGTATGTTTTTGTATACAAATAAAGAGCAAAAGAGCAGTACAACTCATACTAAGATCATTTAGAAAAACAAAAAAAAAAACAATTAATTACATTACCACACTCTATAAAGTTGATGTTTTTTTCCGAAAAATAAAAGCTTAACTGCGCAAAATCAAACAACATAATATAATAGCAACAGTACATGACTCTCTCTTTCACTTATTTCAAATCTCTTACACATTTTCAGAGATTTCTTTTAAAGTTTATGAAATTTCCCATGGAAATTTTCTCTTATTTTGTACAAAACAAGAGAGAGAGAGAGAGAGTTTTACAACGTATGCTTGTTCGTTTCGGTTATGTGAAGTTAAAATTTGTTGAGTGAAATTTTCAAAATGGCTACATACTAGCTCTAGTGTAGTAAGTCGTTTTTTTCTTTAACACACAAAAGAAAAATGCAGTTAATTTGTGTTGCTGTTGCTATTGCTATTGCTTTTGTGAGAAAGTCTTCTCTTTCTCTCACTCTGTTTCTCCATCAGCCTGTGTACTACACTCTATTGTAGTTTAGTAGTTTTGCTTCATTTGCCATTAATATGTGCATGGCATAGTTGTTGTTCTTGTTGTTGTTTTAGTTGCTGCTGTGGTGTTTTTTGTTGTTGCTTTTTTGCTGTTCAAGTACATTTGGAGAAAATTCAAAAACGATGAAAATTTTTTTGTATGTAAAACAACAACAACAATAACAATAATACCAATGTATATATAATAAATAAATATTTATAACAGTTTTTATTGCTGTTATTGTTTTTGTTGTTGCTATTGGGTAGTATGTGGTGTGTGGTGTACAACTTTGTTTATTGAGGCCACATACAAAGCCCAGTAAAAAAAACAGAAAAAAAGTAAAACACTCGCACACCACACGTACCAATAAACAACAACAACAACACTAACAATAACAAACTGAAAAGAAAACACATTGAAAATATGTACGTTGTTGCCGTCCGTCGTATGTATGACAATGATGACATGAGAAATTAATGGAACACAACACACTAAATTACAGTAACAAAAACTATGTACATACATACATATGTACATGCATTCATACATCCAAGAGAAAATGAAAAGATGGGCAAAAGAAAACCATCAATACAATACGTTGCCAGATTGCTTATATATTTTAATGCAATTTTTCTTATTATACAAGGAATTATTTATGAGTTCCAGAGTGCATTTGTAAGAAAATAAAAAATGGAAATTAAATGCAAATTGCACACAGAGAACAGTAAATGGAGTAATGAAATATGTGACAACAAAACCAGATAAAAAAAAATGGGCCAAATGCTAAATTCTTCTACATGTGAAATTTACTCAAAAATTTTTATGTTAGTGGGTGTATGAGGTAATTCGGTGCGTTATTTTTTGGCTATCTTCATAGGGAACAATCAAATATACTACACTTTTCTCACCGAGAGTCTAGATCAGGGAATAATTTTCACTACAGTAAATTTCATACGATCTTCTATTTAACCTCATAACTGCTGAGTGCTTGAATGCCGTAGTGACTGTCAGATTATACTGTCATGTCCTGTTTTTTGTGCCTGGCATCCAAATTGAATTGAATTGCATCTTTCGATGGCATAGACTTCCGCTTGAAAGACACCCGCAAGTTTGCCCTTAGGCTCGGAATATTTCATTCTAGGGACAACAACATCTGCTCTCGTTCCGTGAACAGTTCTTGACCCATCTGTATACCACAGAATGGTTCTCTTTTAAGAGTATGTAGCAGTGTTACTGACTTTCTTTGCTTCTGTCAGGAGAGCAATTAAGAGAACAGCTCTCTCCTAATGAATTTCATGCTTGACTTGAATCCCATCAACTTAACCATGGACTCCAAAGTTTTAATCTTCACTATCACATGCAGCGGACAGTGCCTCCAGTGTACTGTACATGTAAAACATACAAACTCCACTACCAGCACCAAACTATAATTCATTTAGGCTTTAAGACCATTTTTTCAGCCAGTACTACAGTAATCGGGTGATCGAAAAGATAATATAAGGTTTACCTGTTCTCAAAAGGTTCCGCAGCCGACGTTGTCGCGTTGTATAGCACCGTCAAACAATTCATTTTCTGGGTGGTGTAAACAATTATTATGCAGCTCCTATCTGGTATCTTCGTTATATAATCCAAATCGAAAAAGGCTTCAGTTATCGTATGGCCATTTGATATATACAAATCATGTTTTTACTTCCATATATAGCTTGTATACTTCCATGTTCTTGTGGCATTTAGTTTCAGTACCGCTTTCGCAGCCACTTATTTTATTTATTCTTCTAATACCTTTAAGCCGGGTTTAATTATTTTTCTATTGCATATTAAACGACGATTGATCTTACTAAACGACAGTATTTGCAATAAGAAATTCCAATCTGGCAACTATTTGAGCATGAAGTCTTGTACATAATCACACACAAGTTGCCTGTTAGTGTGTGATTGCATGTGTTATATTGTCTGCCAAGGGAAAGTTTGTGTTTTTGCTTTAAGGTTTTCCTGCAAAAGCAACAACAACACCAACGAAAATGCAGTCACACAATGTACAGTTTTTATTTTTTAACAAAAAAAAAGAGGGAAATTTTATGATAAAAAAACGCCACATTTTCAATAACACACACGAAAATTATTACGAAAACTTACTCTCCTCCTCTGTATGTATGGATGTAGACTGTAAATGTCATCATCATCATCATGAACAGAGTTTTGTTGGATTTCACAACTGCAACACAAATATGATCGTATTTTAAGTTTTCGTTTCATTTGTGTTCATGCTCATCTTGTTGTTGTTATTATTGCTGATTTTACTCTACTATTAAAACATCACGTCCATATTTATGAACCAAACAACGTACATACGAACGAATGTACGAAGATTCATGACAAATAGGGAAAACCTCATAAAAAAAAACAACAAAAATACACCCCGCACAACAGCAGCAGCAAAATAATAAAACACATGATGGTGATAAAGCTAAACTAAATTGTTGTAATGAACAACAACAGCGACAGCGACAACGTTAACTAAAAAACATTAGAAAAACCGAAGCACACCAACAACACACATTTAAAGTAAAAAAAAAAAATGCGGCAGAAAATATAAAAAAAGGGAACAAATTTTTTCTTTTGTAGGTAACAACACACCACATTATTGCAAGTAAGGAGACTGAATAAATGAGCGGCAGAAAGACAGAGAGAGTACGGTGGTGATAGCAGAGGGGAGTACGTCGTACCTTATGCACTGTTGATGTAAACATTAGGAAAACAACAGCAGCAGCACCACTGAAAATCGTATGTGGAAAAAAAGCTTATGTAATAAACTCTACACAAATTACAATAGCAACAACAACAACAGTACTAAAAAAAATACAATTTCTCAGGAACGAAACAGCAAAGAAATACAACTGCATACACCACATACGTACATACATATGCATGTATGCCTGCATACAGGCTGGCAAGCAGGCACAAACTTGACTAGCAAAGCAAGCGAATGGAAAAATATTAAAAAAAAATTCATTTTAAAATGACCTCAATTTTTAGAAAAACAAAACACACACATACTTACACACACATGTATTCACGTATGTACATACATATTCTATACATACTCGTACTCGAAGAAGAAAAAAAATTGTAAAAAAAGAAAATTCACTCCCATGTTGAAATTGTATGGCAAAGGCACAACAAACAAAAGTTTTTAATGCATTTCATTTTATTTGCCAGTGTATGCACATGCATGCCAAGTTAATGAAAAGAGAAATAGAGAAAATGACAAAAAAAATAAAATAGAGTCCCCCACCAAGTAAAGAAAATATACAGTAAGAAAAAGAGTGAGAGAGAGGGCTACCAATGCATTGTGTTTGGTATGCGAAAAAGGTGTTGGCAATTTAGCAATTTTTCGCATTGTATGGCTTTTAAAGTAAAACGGCGTTATTTTTTCTTTTCAGTGGGTAATAATAATAAATCTCACACACGAAGGCATGATGTTTGAATCAGTAGATTCGTTTGAGCTTGTTTCCGACTACTTTTTCGTATATTACGGGCATTAACTGGACAAATTTACGCGACCAACATTTGAAATCACTCTTTCTGGAAGTTTTTTATATGAAAAATTCAAATCATACAAATCTTAACGAAGGGTTCCAAACTAGATGAAGCTGCAGAAGCTGTCATCTTCTCGAAATCGGCGGATAAGGCTTCGTGATCAATGCGGTGTTTTCCAAGTGTCGACCAAACGAGACGTGGTAACGATTATTAATACTTGGGGAGTATAATACGACAATTTCTAATAGTCAGGCGGGTATCTTGATAATGGGTTCTAACACAATAACATCTAGGAAGGTGCACGGCTGGCAGGAGTCTATTAGCGAAATTTCAATGCGTTACAATTACAAAAAGTATCGGGACATAATGGTAATCCAAGAATCTGTAAAACTTACGAATTGACAATAAACTGTACAACCTACGAACTTTCAACTGCGTTCTCTGCTTTGAACGCACTAATAGATTCCCTTAACGCGGGAGAACAGCTTTGAAAATTAGAGTCAGTCAGAGTCATTACTGCATTTTGAATACGCATGCGAGACTCATTGATATTGGCCAATTACTTCTGTGAGAGCTACAGAGACGCAGCTAATTGTTCTTCACCTATTGGGTACATGCCCATCATTATGAATGAATGAAATACCTGGACTTCCGCTAGGCCGAGTAAAGCAGTGATGTATCACTGCCCTAAGAGACTGCAGAAAGTCTGGCAAAAACTCTGAGTAAATAAAATTGCATGGAACAGTTTCTCTAAAATATGTCGTTCGAAGTTGACGTTAAATGGTAAGTATCGCCACTCATGGATAAAATTAACACACACACAACATGGGTGATATGAGATGCTAGGTTGTAATCCTGGCTAAAGCGTTGTAAAACCAATTATGTAAGATTTTCCAAGCGTTGTATGTTCGTCAGTCATAGTGACATATTCCACGAATCACTTTTCACACTGTCACATGCCACGAATCTTCTTTTATATTGAAAAAATTTCCACTAAATTAGCAGAAGCAATCCCCTCTTGATTGATTTTTTTTTAATTCGAAAAACGCTTTTATTTTACTTGTAACGTTTTTGCATTATAAACGGTCTAGGCAACACTGTTATTAAAACACCGTAAAAGAGAAGGGAGTAGCAGCAGCCAGAGTAGAAAAAAGAAAGTTATTTTCAATTATTAAAGCTTAATATCGCGTACAAAATGTAAAAAAAAAAGAAAAGCTTAAAGCATAATTTTCAAAATAACTGTGTTCTTCAAGAAATAGAAGAAAATTCACACTTAGGTTAAGGGTTTAAATACCTGTTTCTGATGATATTTTTTTTTATAAATAAATATTCAAAATTTCATGATTAAAATATAAGAAAATTAATTATTTTAAAATTATTAATAATAGTGGAAAACAACAACAATAATTTCCTTCTACAAAATTTATAAAAATAAACACTCACTCATTTACATACTTCTCCTATACAAAGTATAGTTGCTTGCTTGCTGGCTGGCTGTAGTTTTTATGATGAATAAATAAGAAGCAGCACACAGAACAATAATAACAACAATGTTTTAAAAGGGCAAACACAAATAAAAAAAGCACGTTTAGCCGCACAAAACTTTCGTGACTTTCAAGCGTTGCACGACGTTGCTTAAACTGTAGGAGAAAAAGTTTTCTACAACTACAAGAGCTTCGCAATGACTTCAACGGCGCACACATAAAAAATTCGAAGCCCATCAAGAGCAGCAGCAGCAGCAAGAAAATCAAAACACATAACAGAAAGCAAACAACAACAACAACAACATAATGAAATTGTATAAATTCACAATGAAAATATGAAACAGAAGTCCAAAAACGAAATAAGGTTTCTGAAAACTCTTTCATAAAAGAGAATGTAAGAGAGAGAAAAATGTTTTCTCTACAAGTAAAAGTTGCAATTAATAAGCTCTTTTATATTTGCAATTATTTAAGAGAGTTTGCGGTACTCTCTTTGAATTCATTTTTCAACTTTAAAGTTCTCTTATGTTTTTGAGTTAAAAAAACTGAATTTTCTTTCAATAAATAGTTCATCTCCCTTGTTTATATGGTAGTGTAAAGCACTAACATTAGTTGTAGTTGTTGTTGTTTTCATTATTATTGCATTATTCTACTAAGAGAAGTATGTGTGCCAATTATTATGTGTTTTGTTGGTATTTCTATTTCGTTGTTTGCATATGAGTTAGTGCGCGTGCAATGCATTTTATGCAAAAAAATTATAAAACAGAGAAAAAAATAACCAACTAACAACAACAACTAAACTAATGCACTCGATTTAGTTTTTTTTCTTCACTTTTTTTTATAGAAAAACAGTTTTTTTTGTTGTTACTATACAGGCTTAATAAATGCATTTTAAGCATTTGTTATGGTATTGGTATAAAAGCGAGTACATGTTTATTTTTTTCATTTTTGGGAGAATTACTAAATTTACCGTTTTGTTCTTAATTTTATGGTCAATATTTTGTTATTGCTTGCTTGTTTGTGTTTCCATTTTGTAGTTTTTACTTTGCCATGCCATTGTTTTCAGAAATTCGTTTGAAAATTCTCAAGGTAAACATTTTATTTCTATTGTATTGCAATGCATTTTTCTGTATGCTCTTGTTGTTGTTGTTGTTGTTCTTGTTAGTTTTGTTTGCATACACACACATACACATCTACTCTCATGCATTTATGCATACATTGTATGCATATATGCTTGTTCTATTTGAATATTGCTGTTGTTATTGTTGATTTTGGTATTTTAAATCAATATTATTTTTTTTGTTTGCTTTGTTTTTGCAATGCACTCTCCTAATACTTGTTGTTATTGGTTTATTTATTCTTCTCTCTTATCTGTAATACATAGGCAAGGATGTATTGTCTTAATACATAGCAGAGTTGCATTTTCTTGGGCGTTTTGCGCCCAAGCAACGTTTAGTTTATAGCGTGAGTGTTTAATTAGTGAAGCAAATTTTCTTTTTCTTAGAAAATTTCTTTGAATTTTAAAGTAAAGTATTTAAAAATGTTGTTGTGCTTTTACAAAGAGTGTTTTTATAGTGTTTATCCATGGAAAAGGCTGTAAATGATAAAAGTTTGGGGTAAGTGTTGCTATTTGCTATAAGAAAAAAATTTTGTGTTAAGATGGCCTCAGGTGGAGGCTGCTTCGTATTGGCAAGTGTAAGCCAGCAGATTACTTGGACAATATATTGCCCGAAAGAAATACTTTGTGTCATTTTATTCATCACAATTATTGTCGTGTGGAGCTGTCCACAATTTATATACAGTACCACCCCTTTAATGTCTCATTCAATTCTGTTGCCCCGGCAATCTACAGAATACTGTTCAGCGTCAGTAAGACTATCCCCTTGCCTAGCACTTGTTACGCACCCCATGTGTTTCCTTCTGTTATGCAAAAACTCCGGATAGGTTTCAGTGTGTGCTCTAATGATTCTTCTTATCTACATATTGGGCTTGTGCCTAACATGAGCGAATTTTCTTTGAGTATATAAGGACTGCCCAAATGATCTTGTTCTATCCAAGAAAAGTTCAGATTGTTTGAAACCCTTTCGGTTTCAGAAGAGTCTCTGAAAGAAGCCAGTGACGATAACTGGGAGCTTAATAGTGCTTTCTTCTGAGGCGCCTTAACGCCGCACACGTTTCAAAAATATATTGTGCTTCATTCTCCTCATCACAGAATCTATATTTTATGGGGCTTGAGTGGATTCCTATGATGCAAACATGGTCTTTGAATCTACAGTACCCGGTCAGAAGGATGTATGTATGTATAGTCTACCGCATGTGGTCGTACGATCAATGGTACCTTCTGGAATACATGAATGAATCAAAAATGTGTTCTGGTGATACATTCTCCTCATCACAGCATTCAATTTGTCGACTGAAGGCAATTCTTATTGGACACAATTACTACTTGAGTAAACAATATCTGATCAAAAGGCCGGTTATTGTCCTTTTCCATGCCTGTTCGGGATCCATTCATTTGGCACCCAATGGTCCCTATTTGAAAATAATTTGTAGCCTTTAGGTTACTCCGTTTACTTTTGTTACTAAGATTCGTTGCAAATCCCTGGTTCTGTCCAGCGGACAGTTAAGTAGAGACTTATCATCCACTCAATTTATCAGGCCACGACATGTGCTCTGATGAATCGCATATTAGACTTGACTCCCCTTTTCCTAACCAAAATTTCCAAAGGTCTGATGCTGCTTACCATGTGGAACAGAGCCTCTAACATCACTATAAGACAGGTTCTCATTGCCGCGGTTATACCAACTCACTCTAGCCTGTGCTTCTTGTCCAACACCATCTGAACTGTTTTCTAATTTATTATGTCTACCCAAACAATGGCCACATAGGTCACTATTAGCCTGACCATCATGGTATACATCCAGTGCCCATCATTATGAAAAGCCTCACCATTCTTCAAATACTCTCTATAAGCCTTTCATTTCAATTTGATATCCATACAGTTTACAACCAGTTTGGGTAATATTACCTCACCCAGGATTCGAATTTTTTTCCATTTAGGAAGTTTTGCTTTTTGTGGTCTACTCGGATTTATCATCAACTTGATTGATACTACAAAGAGTCTTTTCAAATTTGACTTTTGCCATCAAAACTCTAGCAACTGCATGCTCTTGGCTGTCATCAAGAGGTCATCCACAACCAAACTCTACATTAGTGTTGAAAGAACCCCAGTCTGTGGGCAACCTGTGGTTGTGCGACATTTAATTCGACCTTCTAAAAGAAAACAAATGCCCTTTGTATGTATTAAGCGGCTTAAAATCTAAACAAAACCCAGAGGTATTATTGTAAAGTGGGCTGTGACAAGAACATTCCATTTTGGGCATTCTTGTGAGGCGCATTAACGTTCATCACATGGTCAATGAATTCTGCAGTAGTTGCAGATATGAGACCGAGCATCAGCAATTGTTCTTCACCCATTGGATACATGACCATAACCGATATGCCATAGGGGCCACTAGGTCGCTTACCGAACAGTTGACCTCATTGGTTTCAAGTGTAGGTTTGAGGACGCTTGTAGCCATAATTGCAAAAACAAGAATACCCATAGGTTAGGCAGTCATTGTTTGTAACACTAGAATGGTTAAGAAATCGGGATATATAGAGAGAGAGAGAGAGAGAGTTAAAGCAGCAGAAAACAAACCGGGTGTTTATCGGGAATGAACGCAAACCTCTTAGACCGTGTAACTCCATTACAAATTTAAGTAGAAACCCCTCTTCCACGGTATTTAAACTAGAGTAGATGCTCAATAGTCTACAACTCCTTTTCATCCTTACATACCCCTGAAAAATTTGGGCTGAGATATCTATCCCAGATTCCCGTTCGCGACCTGACATAATGATGACTCATAAGCAATCCAGTTGCCACCATCACAAGCCATTATATCCTACTATGGAGCCCAGATTAATACGTGTGTTAATATTCTTTTAGATTGACCGCCACTTTTGTTTTCTTAAAGCAAACAAATTATTTTTATATTCGGTTTTTTAAAGTCTTTTATTTTCTATTGTATTTGGTTTCAAAAAACTTTTTAATTAAATACAAACATGCAAAAAGAAATCAGAATATTTAAGGCATCATGCAAAAAAAAAAAGAAAAATTCGAGAATTTTAAGGCCTCTACTTCATTTCTGATCATCTGATGGCTGCCACCACAGTGACTTTTCATAAAATTCGATGACCATTTGGGGAATTTCTTTGTTTGCCACCTCGTTGTGCACCATATGTGGCTCATCGTCGCCTTTAAATTTTATAACCAGGTAAAGATTGTTTTTAAACTCTGCAGCACCTAAGATTTCTTCTGGCGATAGGCCTCTTTCAAAGCCTGTTTTAGGTGTCGGCTGACGGGTCAGAAAATCGCTGACTAATTTTTTTCCATTCAGTTGCCAGGATGCGGAGGATGATGGCAAGGACTTGCTGTCATTATCTGCTGTGTTAGTATGTTCTGTAGATGTTATACTTACAACGCTTGAAGCATCATTGTCCTTTAACTCAGACTTATTTACATTTGCAGCAGGAGCAGCAGGAACAGCTGCAGTAACTGTTGTCTTATTATTCTCTTTTGAATACGTTTTTATTTTATTATTGGCCGTCTTGTTTTGTTGTTCCTTTTCTAACAACTCCAGCTGAGTTTTTCTGCGTCTTGTCTTGGACATTTGGATATTTGCACTGGCTGTCTGACTTTCCTCTTCCGTTTTTTCTGGGGAGTTGCGTCTGCCACTTCTTGTTACACTTAAACTCGCACGTGTTGCCCTCTTTTCTCTGTTGCGTAAAAGACGATTCTCTTCGAAATTCTTTATCATTTCAATACAAAAATATAAATTCTCTGCTGGTTCCCAGGTATTTTCTGGCTCTTCGATGCCTTGCCACTTTATAAGATATTCCACCCGAAGTTTGCGTACACGCCGAGACACAATTTTCTCCACAATAAAGTGCTGCTCGTTATCCGAAGTTTCTTTTGCTACTCCTTCATTTTCTTGAGACATATTTGACATAAAATTCTGTTCAAATTTAATCACAATCGTTGGCTCTTTAAGTGGGGGGTGGATTTTTAATTTTCAATAAAATTTTCTTAAATGTATGAGGATTTGTTTGATCAGAAAAAGTAAAAAAAAAATTAAAAACACGAGGGACAGCATTCGCTGTCATCCTTAATAAGAACAAAAAAAAAAACAGAGAGTCGAGAGTCGAAATTTAAGAGCACATGTGCTCAATTTAAAACAGAGTGTGAAGAAGAGAGCAAAACGTAATTCATTGCAGTGAGGCCACTTATTTAGAAAATAAAGCGCTAAAATTTCTGAAATTTTATAAGAAAAAAAAAAAAGAAAATTTTCAAAACTTTATCTGATATTTAAAGAAATTTCTTTTAAATAATCAGACAGACAATTAACTCAGTTTTTACACAGTCTTGGTGTGCTAGGGTTTGATTTATGCTTCGTTGAAAAATATACCTCTGAATCACAGTAGGTTGTGCATTAGAAAACTATGAGAATAGATTGTGGCTGTCACCCGAGACTATAGATAATGTTGGGTCACTTGTTTTCCATTGTAATATCAAAGTCTTTCCATTCCCATAGTACTGGAACTATCCGGAGCTTTTGGTGTTAGTCGACAGAGAAAGAAATATGGACCGATGACGCCGTCAGCTCAAAACTCACCTCAAACAGTGACTTTTTCGGGATGCATTGGACTTCATACGAATTGGTATCGTTCCAAATTCGACAATTTTCTTTAAACAAATGCACCGTTCTATCCATGATCGGTTTGAATATATTCCAATAATCGCATAAGCTGGATTGAGCCATGTTGTTCGGACAAATTATTTGTTCGTTTAACTGTTGTCACACTAGTCTTCACCACTGTATTCTACAGTTGCCTTCTCACTCTACTGTAGTCAGTCACTGGGTATTGGAATTTTATGTACTGCACAAGGCGAATTCATTACGAGGTGGGATTTGTTTACCAGCTGATGTAAGTAACAATGTCAAAAAATTTTTGGTTTTTGTGTATTTTGTTTTGATAATCAATTTCGTTTTTTGTTATTGTGACAGAAGTTTGTATATTTTTCTTCTTTTTCTTTTAACATTTTTCTTCCCATCGTCACTCTTTAACAATTTTTATAAAATTTTTTAACATTCTTCTTCCCACCGTCATTCTTTAATCAACATTTTTCTTTCCATCGTCATTCTTTAATAATTTTTATAAAAAATTTTAACATTCTTCTTCCCATCGTCATTCTTTAATCAACATTTTTCTTCCCATCGTCATTCTTCAACAATTTTTATAAAATTTTTTAACATTTTTCTTCCCATCGTCATTCTTAAGTCAGCTGTTTTTGACAACATTACTTCTTCTCAACAACAAAAAATCCTTGTTGTTCTTGTATTGTTGTACTTATTGTAATACTAGTCCCACCTCGTAATGAATTCGACTTGGTACTGCATGCACTCCAAGTCCATGTATGTGTATGTGTATTAGTACTTGAATATTTTTATTATGAACTTGAAGAATAAAAATTAAAAACAGACAAAAACAAAAACTATTCAATTGATAAACTTGAATTTTCAAACGTCATTCGCTCTATTTCATATTCTTTTGTTTTTTTTTTATCAGTCATTTGGAGTGTTATTAGCATGACTGTCGCTCAGTTTAAAGTTTTTTGTTTCTTTTTTTCTGCTTCTCTTTTATAGCGATTAGATCAGACATCATTAAAAGCAAGAACTCACCATATTACTCTCACAGCACATATTACACACACACTCATACATGTTTACACATTTTAATGTTCAATTTAATGTTATTGCTGTTATTAACTCACCCTTCTCTTAATTAATCGCTCTCTCACTCTCACACACTGTATTTTGTATAGTATGGGGTATGAAATGTTATTTTCTTTTGGTATTTTAATTGTGAACAAACGTTTTTTTTTTATTAAAAATTTTTAAAACGCTAATGGAAAATGTTCAACAAATTAGCATGAATTTGTAAAATATCTCAACAATTTTTTGTTACTGTTTGTTATTGTTGTTGTATTTATTTAAAAATCTGGCAATTTATGCAAAATAGTTATGTGGGGCTGAGTTTAATTTGTAAGCATGACAAGCATAAAAACACACATGCAAAGTATGATAAAGGGTTATCCATTTGACGGCTTCAAAAGTAAAATTTGAATTAAAACATACGTAAAGCTATGGTTTTCATGCAAGTTTTATTTCATTATAATGCTTGCATCTTTGCCGTGTCATTGTGTCATTTAAATGACCCATTTTAGATTGGTTGCAGCGTATTTTGAGCGATATATCGGCCATCAAATGCTCCATTCGCTCTGCAATACTTATCTTATACTTTTTTATATCCGATTCCTTGACATTAATCCTAGATTATATTGTATTATATTACTTCTAATTTGGTTGATCGATTTTTATGTGAAAGGAAAGGCTTTATTAAACGCTTTCCTTCTTCTACAGTTCGCCTACATATCGTTTTGACGCTTTCATTCGGTGAAAGATATGTCTCTTAGCAATTGTATAGAACTTACGGTCTTTTTTATCTGTCGTTGTTGTGTGGACTTTGCACATTTGCAGGAATCTTTTTATTATTTGTGAAATTATTGAATTACATTTCAAATATTTTTTCGAATGTTTTTGTTGCCCTCTTTGAACTTCATTCTGGCAACTTCGAGAATATTACTGTTGATTTGTTATTGTTATTCTTTTCATATTTAATGTGAATGGGGACCGGGGGTTAGTTGCGGGTCTAAATGTTAAAATATGGTTTTCTCTCATAATTCTTATCTTATTCAAGTTTTATTAAGTGTATGTAGGTATGTAAAGGGTGTTTTTTTATAGAGGTATAGAACTTTAAGTTGCAATAAAACAACGATGGATTATTCGATTGACATGAATTTTATTTATCCGAAAGATAATCTTGTGGCATTACATTTTAAATATGATTTCTGGCATATGACCGCCTCGGCTGGCGCGGATGTAGTCCAATCTGGACGTCCAATTTTCGATGACTTTTTCCAACATTTGTGGCCGTATATCGGCAATAATACGGCGAATGTTGTCTTCCAAATGGTCAAACGTTTGTGGCTTTACCGCATAGACCAATGACTGTACATAGCCCCACAGAAAGTAGTCTATCGGTGTTAAATCACAAGTTCTTGGAGGCCAATTCACAGGTCCAAAACGTGAAATTAGGCGGTCACCAAACGTGTCTTTCAATAAATCTATTGTGGCACGAGCTGTGTGACATGTTGCGCCGTCTTGTTGAAACCACATCTCCTGGACATCATGGTTATTCAATTCAGGAATGAAAAAGTTAGTAATCATGGCTCTATACCGATCACCATTGACTGTAACGTTCTGGCCACCATCGTTTTTGAAAAAGTACGGACCAATGATTCCACCAGCCCATAAAGCGCACCAAACAGTCAGTTTTTCTGGATGTAACGGTGTTTCCACATACACTTGAGGATTACCTTCACTCCAAATGCGGCAGTTTTGTTTGTTGACGTAGCCATTCAATCAGAAGTGCGCTTCATCGCTAAACAAAATTCGCTGTTGAAAATCGGGAACAACGGTAATCTCGTTTTGGGCCCATTCGACGAATCTACGCCTTACTTGATGATCGTTTGGCTTCAAATCTTGCACGAGTTGGATTTTGTAAGCACGCAAACCAAGATCCTTCCGCAAAATCTTCCATAAAGTGGATGGACACTGATTCAATTCCTGTGCTCGATGGCGGATGGACTCATTCGGGTCTTCCTCAATGCTACGCTCTACAGCAGCAATAGCTTCTTCTGTACGCACCGTACAGCGTCTCTGGGGATGCGAGTTATCAATAAGAGTAAACGTGGTGCGAAAACGTTCCATGGTTAATCGAATTAACTGCTCTGATGGACGATTTTGTCGACGATAAAATGGACGTAGTGCGTGATACGTACGAAATAAAATTGCACTATTTGCAAGCGTTGTTCAGGCGTGAGTCTATTCATGATCAATTGCCAAACCAAACTGAGAATAAATCACTTGACAGCTGTTAAATCGGTCGCCATCTTGAAAAGTAATGCCAACTTAAAGTTCTATACCTCTATAAAAAACACCCTTTATATATGTACATATATACACAGATATAGTACTAAACTAAAACTTATCATATTATAAAAAAATTGGAACGAATGACCGGAAAAATTCAGCGTCTAAAATACCTGGGGACTACAATTACGCTGAATCATTTGAAACAAAAAAATTGAATGTCTTTCTGACTTTCATTGATGAAAATGAAACGTAAACTTTAATGTTTTCTAATAATAAATATGAAGAAAAACACATATAAAAATAAATAATTAAATAAACAAAACAATAAACAAAAGATAAAAAAAATAATTTTATTCTTCACAATCGGTATTCAAAAAAATTCAGTTGAAAATTATTAATTGGGGGCTGTAACATTTAATACAATATCTTTGGAAATATTAATAACATCTGCCAAGACTATAGCTTATTTGAAAGTTAACATTTTAAGCTTCATTTTCTTAGAAGACATTATTAAAATCACATGATTCTGTCAAAAGTTATAAACGTTTAAAAATCAGTAATGAGTTCAAAATATTATCGTCACAGTTTGCTTTTCTTTCGGCAAAAAAAGGAAGATGATATTACAGGCTTTCGAAAAAAAATTTAATGCAGTTGTTGTTGTAACTAGAAACATAGCAACGAAATAGTTTGCTCACTTTTGAGCTGATAATTTTAATATTAAATGTCTTTACCTCTCAATTTTCCAATTCCAAAGAAATTCGATGAAATCATGACACATAAACAGCTTAAAAGTTCAGAATTGGGTATTCATGGCATTTTTTCATACGTTTCAGACCATATATCGGCAAGAACTTGAAGAATTTTCTTCAAATGTTGCATCAATTTCCAACAAGAGAAGCCCAAAGACGTCACATGGCATTGTCAAAACGTGATATTCCTCCTTCTAGAAACTCTTCATGAAATAAATCCAACATTGATAGTATTGTGTGGCTCCTGACACTGTCTTCTTCAAATTACGTACCAAGGCATATTTATAAATATGCCATGTTACGTACAGTCCTCTCCAAAATATAGGTTACAATACGGCCGTAGTCGCCATAGTCTAGTTGGTAGTATGTTAGTTTATTAGACGTAAGACCAAACCCCAGTTCCGACATCAAAACAAAATACAAATACGGCGACTTCCTCTCAGCAGATTTCTGGCAAAAACTCTGAGAGTAAATAAATTTGCCATGAAAAGTTTCTCAAAAATCTATCGTTCGGAGTCGACTTCAAACTGTAGGTCCCGCCACTCACGTATAAAATTAACACACACAACATGAGTGGGAAGCCAAGCCGTAATCCTGACTGAAGGATTGTAATGGCCAATTATGTATGTATGTATGTAATACGGCCATAGCGCTCTAAATTATTTGGTAACTGGTCTTCATAAAACAATAATTTTTTCTGAACTCCATATGCAGCAATTTTGTATTTGTTGGTGTAATCGCCGAGTGAGAAATAATTTACGTGGGGTTCATGAACTGAAGAAATTTTTTTTAGCAAAAAATCAAAAGGGTCCGCCAAATACCATTTTTTTTGAAAATGCTTTAAAAAAAAACTAATGAATATTTTCTCAAATTTCTTTTTTTTTATTTGAAAGTACAATCCTTCCGGTTAATAATGGAAAATAATTTCATTCAAATGGCTACCTCGGCTGGCCATGCAGTAGCCTACACGATCGGTCCAATTTTTAAGCACATTATCGATTGTGTGCAGCTGTATTTCACCAATGGCTTTACGAATATTGTCCTTTAAAGCGTCAATTGTCTCTGGCTTGTCGGCGTAACACTTATCTTTGACGGCACCCCACAAATAATAGTCCAACGGTGTCAAATCGCAGCTCCGTGGTGGCCAAACGACATCAGCTCTGCGGCTGATAATGCGATCTTCAAAAACAGGGCGCAAAACATCGAGTGTAGCTTCGGCTGAGTGGCACGTAGCGCCGTCCTGTTGAAACCAAATGTTGCCAATATCCTCCTCTTCAATTTTTGTGAACAAAAATTCGTTCAACGTGGCCCGATAACGATCGCCATTGACTGTAACGGCCACTCCTTGCTCATTTTCGAAGAAAAATGGCCCAATTATGCCTCTGGACCAAAATCCGCACCAAACAGTGACTTGTTTTGGGTGCGTCGGCTTTTCAATGTATGCGTGCGGGTTTTCTGTGCCCCAAATGCTACAATTTTGCTTGTTTACATACCCGCCAAGATCAAAATGAGCTTCATCTCAAAAGATGATTTTTTTTTTGCCAAAATCGGCATCTTCTGGTGTAGGCTACTGCATGGCCAGCCGAGGCAGCCATTTGAATGAAATTATTTTTCATTACTAACCGGAAGCATTGTACTTTCAAATAAAAAACGAAATTTGAGAAAATATTCAGTAGTTTTGTTTTTAAAGCATTTTCAAAGAAAAAAAGTTATTTGGCGGACCCTTTACATTGAAAGCCTGTTGCTCTAGCACATAATCAGCATATGTATCTACAGCGTTGATATTAGTCAGGCGGCCGAAAGCTAAGTATGCCATAAAGAGCCGTTAGATCGGCCCAATTGTTCAGAAAACAATGGAATCGAGTTTGGATTATTAATTACACTTTCGCTAACAGAAGTGATTTTGTCGGTAGTACACACAATGCGATAATGCATGGGCCTGACTACAGCTATAAAATATTCTGTCTCTTTAAATTTCTTTTTAATCTTATCAATTCTCTGCACAGTAGATCGATTACGATGAACATAAGCCATTATAACCGCAGTACATATTCAAACACCCCATATTTAACAAACTGGTAATATTCCATTTAAATACAAACCCTATGACAGAAAATATAAACAATGGCAACCCATTTCGAAAGTAACGGGCAATAGTAACAAAGCCAGGATTTTTAAAAAGTCAAAATTACCTTTGCGAAGACGAAAATAACAGACTTAAGCATGATAATAATTTTTTTAAATAAATTGTAATAAAACTTTAAAAACATTTGATTTCTTTTAAACAATTTGTTTGTATTTATAAACTTTGCGCACTGTTCTTAAGTTTGTGGAGGTCTAGGAAATATTGCATGCGAAAGCTGAACGTCTGCATAACCGAGTGATTGTTTGACAACTGAGGGTGGAAAACACACACACAGAGAGATTGTTATTTAACATATGCGAAATTTAAAAATAAAAACAAACCACAAATAAAACAACAACAACAACAAAAGCAAAAGCAGAAATATAAGCAATTGTACTTGTTTTTATTGATCATTTCATAAATATTTACTCCATACGTGGTATTTATGCCTGCTTTGCTATGATTTTACTCTCTCCCTCTTTCTCTCTCTCTCTTCCACCTTACTGTTCTAACTCTCTCTCTGCATAAATAAAATAATAATCATAACAAATGTTTGCACTCAAACCAATACTCATAAACATGGCTGGCTAATCTCTATTAAACATACAAACTTGAACGTATTAATCGTCATTATTTTATTGAATCGTTATTATCAACAATATACGACCGACCAGCTACATATATCACCTTTCTACCCCCCCATCCACCACCCTAAAACCAAAAACAAACATTAAAATCATCATCATGCACTAACAAAGAAAGGAACTCACATGCATTTCTCTCTCATTATCTAATGCTGTATTTATATACACCCTATCTCTCTCTCTCTCTTGCTCTCTCTAAGTTTTGTTTATCTCTTCGTTGATTTCCTAAACGCCTTTACCAACAGCAAATATGTTTCAATGTTAAGAAACTTATGTGCTGTTTCTGTAAGATAATTGGTTTCAGACTAACGAACAAAATTGAGTGTTCGTCTTACAGAAACAGCACATTAATATTCAATCTCTCGGAGCCAACTTCTAAATTAAAAAATAAAAACAGAAAAAAATCCTGAATTTTGAATAGATTTATATGCAAGAACAAGAACAGAAATACTACCGTTATTTATAGAGAACAAAATTCTCTTAATGAAGAGGTTTGTTTACTACACATGTGTGACATGTACAGTGTTAGACAAAATTAAATCATGTATCTTTGCATGCTAACGAAATATATGTATGTATTGTGGTTTGGAGTATTAAATCAAGTTGTTAGTCTGTTGTAATAGGCTAGGCCGTAATCCTGACTGAAGGGTTGTAATGGCCAATTATGTATGTATGTATGTCTGTTAGTCTGTTGTTATTCTTAATTTATTTAAATTTAATAATAGATTTAATCGCTGAGACCTTTCATTGTAAAGGGTGTTTTTTATAGAGGTATAGAACTTTAAATTGGCATTACTTTTCAAGATGGCGACCGATTTAACAGCTGTCAAGTGATTTATTCTCAGTTTGGTTTGGCAATTCATCATGAATAGACTCACGCCTGAACAACGCTTGCAAATACAGTGCAATTTTATTTCGAAAATATTGGTTCTGTGCGGAAAACGTATCGCGTACTACGTCCATTTTATCGTCGACAAAATCGTCCATCAGAGCAGTTAATTCGATTAACCATGGAACGTTTTCGCACCACGTTTACTCTTACTGATAACTCGCATCCCCAGAGACGCTGTACGGTGCGTACAGAAGAAGCTATTGCTGCTGTAAAGCGTAGCATTGAGGAAGACCCGAATGAGTCCATCCGCCATCGAGCACAGGAATTGGATCTGTGTCCATCCACTTTATGGAAGATTTTGCGGAAGGATCTTGGTTTGCGTGCTTACAAAATCCAACTCGTGCAAGATTTGAAGCCAAACGATCATCAAGTAAGGCGTAGATTCGTCGAATGGGCCCAAAACGAGATTACCGTTGTTCCCGATTTTCATAAGCGAATTTTGTTTAGCGATGAAGCGCACTTCTGGTTGAATGGCTACGTCAACAAACAAAACTGCCGCATTTGGAGTGAAGGTAATCCTCAAGTGTATGTGGAAACACCGTTACATCCAGAAAAACTGACTGTTTGGTGCGCTTTATGGGCTGGTTGAATCATTGGTCCGTACTTTTTCAAAAACGATGGTGGCCAGAACGTTACAGTCAATGGTGATCGGTATAGAGCCATGATTACTAACTTTTTCATTCCTGAATTGAATAACCATGATGTCCAGGAGATGTGGTTTCAACAAGACGGCGCAACATGTCACACAGCTCGTGCCACAATAGATTTATTGAAAGACACGTTTGGTGGCCGCCTAATTTCACGTTTTGGACCTGTGAATTGGCCTCTAAGATCTTGTGATTTAACACCGCTAGACTACTTTCTGTGGGGCTATGTAAAGTCATTGGTCTATGCGGTAAAGCCACAAACGCTTGACCATTTGGAAGACAACATTCGCCGTATTATTGCCGATATACGGCCACAAATGTTGGAAAAAGTCATCGAAAATTGGACGTCCAGATTGGACTACATCCGCGCGCCAGCCGTGGCGGTCATATGCCAGAAATCATATTTAAAATGTAATGCCACAAGATTATCTTTCGGATAAATAAAATTCATGTCAATCGAATAATCCATCGTTGTTTTATTGCAACTTAAAGTTCTATACCTCTATAAAAAAACACCCTTTATAATATATTAGCGTTTTTCCTCTACTATTGTTTCATTTATTTAAGGTCTGGTAACTTCCAGATCTCACTGTTGATTTGTTATTGTCATTCATTTGCCTATTTTGTGGTCAATCTATGTAGGTATGTTATTGTATTTTTCTCTTTGTTTATGACTATTCTCGAGTATCTGAGAATCCTTCGTTTCAGGTTCCCAAGAGTATTGATGTTCTCCTCTTCTTCTTCGTCATTACAACTTCTGTAGAAGTCGTTGTGAGGTATTTCCTACCACAATATAATTATTTTACCTCTAACGTTTTGACTGCTTTGTGGTTCTCTGATGGAATAGCAGACCAGATTTCTCTGGTCTGTTCACATCTGTTCTTTTAAAATAAGTCTGTGTGACATCATTTCCATCATGTAACGTATCCATTCTTTACGGTCTTTATTAAGCCTGAAGTCTGAATAATAATACAGTAAGTAGATCCAGTTGTTTCAAAGCCACATCCGACTTTGGATCTGTCCGAGAGTAATATACTATCATAACAGAATACAACCAGGATCGAAAGGGGATTCAGAATCAATAACATCACACATGTTGTTAAGTATAAATGTGATCAGTACGTCCAACTTTAAAGAAATTTTGAGGTTCCATGACATTAAGAAAACTATAAATGCGTACAAGTATAAGAAATTCTGAGTCATGATTCGATTCTACTCACCTTTTTGAATACTCATTAATGACCTCTGATTCAGATAGGGAAGTTCAGATCATTCATCCACTTAATGAGCAAACATTAAGTCGTCGCCATAGTCTAATATATAGTGTTTTGGCTTACTAGAAAAGATCCCGTGGTTCAAAACCCCATTTCAAACATCTCAAACAAAACGAAATATGAAAACAAATATTTGCTTCAACGACTTGAATACTTCTACGAGAATAATTCTACGAGAAACATTCATAATAGAATACAACCCATATCGAAAGCGGATTCAAATATCATATAGTCAATAGGGAAGTTCAGATGATTCATTCAAACATTTCTGGTGGTAGTCTAGTATGGTGGCTTATTAGAAGAGGTTCCATAGTTCAATATCCCATTTCAGACAGCTCGAACAAAACGAATTATGAAAACAAATATTTCCTTTGACGACTTTTTCTCAGTAGTCTTCTGGCAAAAGCTCTGAGAGTAAATAAAATTGCCTTGATAAGTTGCTCCAATATGTCTTACAGACTCGATGTTAAACTGTAGATCCCGCCAATCATGGATAAAATTATCACATACATCGTGAATGGTGTGAAAAGTCACGTTGTAATTCTGACTAAAGGATGTGTAATGACTAAACTAAGTAAGTCTGGTGGTTGTTAGTTAAGAATCGTAAACTATGTCTTAGATGATGTAGTTGTTCTAAGGGAGATTTTGTACCTTCCTGTGGATACTACTATGCCTGTCTTTATTGCATTAACCTTAGCTCAGATTAGAGAATTTCAATAAGAAATGTTTAAATCTTGCCTGTATTTGCTGTTGCAACGTTTCCCGTTGCCTCTTTAACATTAGAAATAAAGAGTTAAAGAAATTAAAATTAAAATACTAATTAACTTGTTAGTTGGTATTTAAAAATTAATTACACGGAAACATTTAAAAACTTAATAAAATTGGCTACAAAAACAATACAAAACGAACTAACGATTTAACAATTATTTAAATTTTATTTATTTCTTTAACTCTTTTATTTTAATGTTAAAGAGGCACCATTACCACTGTAAGTCACTGTATGTTTTATATGCCCTCTGTTGTTTGTTGTTTTTCTAAAATGCTTACCTAAATTGTATGAGTTGCCTTATAGAAGCACAATAAATTGTTTTTGTTTTCTTTTTTCTTCTGGTTTTAACACGAGCCATTGTGAAAACATGTTTTGTTTTGCACGAGCTAAACATTTTTTATTAAAATAACAACAACAACAACCACAGCGTTCAGACAATGAACGATGCACTATGTAGTGTAGTGCACTTTATAAATCAAACAAAGTTATTCAATACTCGCGTATTCAATTGTATAGGCAGAGAGGGAAGGGCAAATAACGGAAAGAAATCAATAGTTTTGTTTTAAATTACACATAATGCAAGTGAGTGTGTGTGTTTGTGTACTACAGAACATAGAAAATTAGAGATTAATGTTACACATACTCACATATGATGCATGTAATGAGTAATTTGCTTCTCTTCTCTCACTCTGTGTAATACCACAGTGTGTTGAGTATTAATTTCCTAATAAATACGTATTATTTGTGTTCTTCTAATATAAGTTCTCTTGCATTTTTTAATTTCTTATTAGTGCTTAGGAAATTAAATTAAATTAGTTTTTTTTGAAATTTAATTACTTTTTGTACAAATTAAAAACCAGAATGGCATTGAAAATTAATGAAATGCAAGTTTTTAAAAGAAATTAAAAAATGTATTTGCAAATGGCTTAGAGGGTTTAATCGGTAGCGGCAATACTGGCGATCCAGAAACTGAACTTTTATTTAAAAAAAAGACAATTTAAAGCAGATATTAAAAGGAAACCAGTTGCCCATAGTGTAGTAGCAAGTGTGTTGGGTTATTAGACATGAGGCCACGGTTCAAACGACAGGTCAGACCTCTCCAACAAAAAATATTTCTTCACCAACTGCCTCTCAGCAGATTTCTGGCAAAAATTTTGAGTGTAAATAAAAAATTGCCAATAAAAAGTTTCACAAAACTGTAGGTCCCGCCACTCATGTATAAAATTAACGCACACAACATACATAAGTGGTGTGGGAAGCTAGGTTGTAATCCTAGCTGAAAGGTTGTAATGACAAATTATGTATGTATTAAAAGAAAACCAATTAAAGAATTATTTACATTGCAATTTCAAAAGTAAAGTTAAATAAAACGTAGATAAAGCTAAAATTTCTATGAAACTTTTATTCCATTCTAATTCATGGGCACCTAATTGGCCCTTATGTACGAAATACAATGTCAATGTCATTTAAATGATCGGCTCTTTTCTAAAATAGTTTTAAACCACGCTTTTCCTTATTTCTGGCAGTATCGCGGTGATAACTTGACGAATTTTGGTTCTCAAATATTGTAATGTTTGGGGTATTTGATGTAACTCCACATAAACGTCTAATGCGGCTTCTACAGGTTGAGAATGGCTGTACAATTTTATTATTTTGTTCAAACAATTGTTATATTGGTTTGCTGGTTGGTTGAAGATCAATAAATTGTGATTTTCATTCAAAGGATGACCAATACGATGCTACAATAACAATTTATAAATAAATTTGGTTAAAAAATCAAAACGCTTGAAGAAGACGACCAACCGTTGATTCAACATGTTGCACAACTAATCGCACGGTGTAGGGGACGCACAATAGTGCCAAATATTCATTATTGTACTGAAAAGGTATTATTGTACTCCTACCATACGGTGTATTGTACTCACGTTATAGTTTGTAAGATATCCCTATAATGTCTCTGAGAAACCTCAGGATGCTGCTGGTGTCAACAATGACAATTCGCTTGCCTAACACTTGATATTCACTGTGGTATTTCTTTCTGGGATGTATTACTATTGCACAGATTCCAAGAATTTGTTCCAGTGATTCATTCTCATCGCCACAGAATCTATATGTTGGACTACCATTCTAAATAAGTATACTCTGAGTCTCCTGGCTGAAGCTGCCTTGTTAAAAGACTGGTTAAGTTAGGTTAGGTTAGCGGGTAGCTTGCCTTTCACAGGCAAGTTCACTCGGTGGCCGTATGGCCCATTGTGTTACCCACTGTGAGGTAAGCCCCCTTGTCATGATCCGTTAGTGGTAGGTTTGAACCACCCCGAGATTCGAATGAAACCGGCCAGTTCCCTTAGTGGCACTTTCGCCACCCTGCCCAGATCTTCAAACGTTCTATCAGCCAAAAAACCGATGACGTCTGTCCTTAAAAGGTGTCCTTAAAAGATGTACCGATTTCATTTCCTCTACATCATGGCCGTTTCTTCAGTAATTCTGGCGGGTCAGACCGAGCTTGTCAGCGAAATTGCCAATAGCGCGGTGTCCCGTTAGAATATCTGTTAGAGTGCGAACTGTTCTCTCGTCGAACGCAGATAGTTCCCTGGTTTTCTTTCTGTCCACTGTTGAACAGTAGCACGATCCCTTCCGCGTCAGTTCGTTCCCCTTTCGTTCCCCTCTATGCCTAAAAAGTTTGGTTACCAAGCTCAGATATATATTGACAGCCTGATGCCTCTTTATTGTAATTTGCAAAGACGGGTTTTGGCCCCAACGAACAACTTTGAAGCTCTCCTCCTTGCAGGATTTATTTTATATATTGACAGCCTGATGCTTCTTTATTGTAATTTACAAAGACAGGTTTTGGCCCCAACGAACAACTTGGAAGCTCCCCTCCTTGCAGGATTTCTTTTCGATTAGAGGAAGTAAACAATTTCTTTTAATGCAAAATTATAATACGAAACATTCGCTTGTAGAAAGGTAAACATTGCAATTTGTTTTACCAGCCTATATAAATGCGAGCTTTAATTTTGGCTGCCACTGTATGTATTACGTAGGCAACACTGTTTCATAATTCAATTTCTTTTTCTTCTTGGAAGAAAAACACGTACAAAGTAGTTTTATTTTCTCTTCATAAAATAAATCAAAACAATGCAATGACGTCTGTGTCCTCTTTAATGTTGTTGGCTTTGAACTTTTTACCGCTACACTAAAAGAAAAATTTTGATTTTTTTGGTTTGAAAACTAACAACATTCACATTAATCTCCTCATATTTTCTCTCTCTCAGTCTATCTCTTTCTCTCTTTCAATAACATTAACACTCTTTCAGTTAAAAAATAAAATCTCTTACAACTCCATCTAGAAGAAATACGAAATGAAAACTTAAGTCATTATCTCTTCACCTTTAATGTCCCTGAAATAATTTTCTTGTTGTTGTTTTTTACTGTTCGTAATTATAAAAAAAAGAAGGAAGAAGAAGAAACAATAACACAGTCATACAATGCACGTACACAGATATATGCACGTTGTAAGCATGCATTTCATAGGAAAAACATTTTATTTTCATAATTGCATGCGTTTTTTTGTATTTGTTTAGTTTAAGTCAGAGAAGGAGAGAGATAGAAAGTGCGTGTGCGTTTGTGTTAAATTTCTTAAGGCCCTGGAAGGTTATTCTCATAATAAATGGCAACTTCATGAGTGTGTTAATTTTATTTTTAACAAAGCCTGGCATATAAAAGAGTAAAATCATGAAATTTTTTTTATTAAAAACAAAAAAACAATTGAAATATAATTGAGAATAAGCATTAGAATAACAAGTAAAGTTAGAGAGAATTTTTAATAAAATTTAATTCCTTTCACTTCGTATTTAATCTGATGATTACACTCTTTTTAAATGTTTTTTTTAAATATTTGTGGGCCATTTCTTTTCTTTTATTCTGTTTACTTTTGTTGTTCATTATTTTTATTTATTTTTTTTGTGCTGTTTTCCTTATTTTTATTTTTTTTATTTTTGCCTAAATGCAGTAGCGTCGGCGTCAGCATTACTTTAAACGGAAATTAATGATGGTGCTGTGGCATCACTTCGTTTTTCTTTTAAAAGGTGAATGTGCGCCCAACAACAATTGAATAACGAAACATGCATGCTAAACATACAGTGCAGAACTGAAGTCTACATACAGCAGTCAATTGAATTATCAAAAACGATTTGTAATACGTAGGTAATTAGAATTAAATACTTAAATAAGAATTAAGGAGACATATCACTGTAATGATATTTAATGCTACTGCCTAATGGTAACGGATATCTCCAATATCGAGATATCATTGAAATTTCTTATTCGTTTGGTAGACCTTTTGGTGCCATTATGTGTGAAATATAACATCGTCGTCTGGTACATCTTCTCTGGGTGGAGCTCATAGGAAATGTGCAATTTTACATGACGCTGGTGCATAAACCAGGCTGAATTTGACCTATGACATGGGTTATGTTGGCTTTAAGGACCATTGTGGTTTGTGGCTGATATGCATACACTATTGGCTTAAGAAAACTCCACAAGAAAAAGTCTAACGGGGTCAAATTGCACAATCTCCATGGCAAGTTCACATTACTTTTACGTAAGATGTTCATGTTAAAAAATCGCCGTAGTCTAGTAGGTAATGTGTTGGCTTATTAGACGTGAGGCCTCGGTTCAAACCCCTAGTCACACATCAAAACGAAAACATGAAAAAATATTTCTTCGGCGACCTCCTCTCGGCAGATTTCTGGCAAAAACTCTGAGAGTAAAGAAAGAAATTGCCATGTAAAGTTTCTCAAAAATCTGTCGTTTGGGGTCGACCTTAAACTGTAGGTTCCGCAACTCATGTATAAAATTAACACACACAACATCAGTGGTGTGAGAAGCTAGGTCGTAATCCTAACTAAAGGGGTTGTAATGATCAATTATGTATGTGTGGACTCTGTGGCACGTAGCGCAGTTCTGTTGAAGTCCTATGTCTGTAGTGTCCAGACCAACCAATTAAGACTAAAAGAAATTGATAACCATCGAACTGCAGTGTTCGCCGTTTACAATGATCGTTGCCCTTAAAGAAATATGGACCGTTGAGGTCGCCAGAACAAAATCCACACCAAACAGTGTAATTTTTCGGGATGCATTGGAAGCTCTTGGATCTCACGTGGATTGCTATCGTCCCAAATTCAACAATTTCGTTTGTTCACGTATTTATTCATCCAAAAATGGGCCTCATCGCAACTGACCTTCAATTTAGGCTCAATTGCCAACTGCTCCAGAACCCATTCAGCAAACACACGCCATTGTCTATGGTTCTCCATGGTGATTTGACAAAACGGACTCTAATTTGAAAGATGCAGCTTCAATATCAACTTTCAGAGATCGAAAGTCCCTGTTGGAAGACCCTATAAACTATAAGTACATAATTCAGAACCATTAAGTCCACGACATCTCTTTACTGTTCCACGAAAGCAACATAACACTTTGAGGGTGATTCAGAAATGTCAGCCAGACAAAATTGGGGCCTTATAGGACCCAAGCTGGCTATGTTTTTTTTAGGGAAGATGAGGTCAAGCAAAACGACTTCTATCGTAAAGAACAAAGGTGAGATTTCAGTCAATTAATTTACATTTTCTGAGGTTGATTGTTATATCTAAAAACACTTCGAAAGAAACTGTTTAAAATCTAGGGGCGTAGATTAAAATAAAATCAAAAAAGTATTGGCGAAAGTCTAAAAACTTAATTAGGTTGTATTTTGGGCCCGAATTGTACCTGCTATAACAAAGAATTTGTTAACATCAATGCCACAGAGTCATTATCAAGCATTTGTTCATGCTCAGAGGGGCCCAAAAAAATTCAAAACTTGTCTTTAAACAATACACTTTCATCAGGCATATTAAAACTTGTACGAAAAATTATTATATTTTAAACACTGGCACATGATACTATCTTCTGTAATATAAGCATTTTATCTAGCAGACGTATACTTCTGTACTGCACTGTACACGTACACACAATGCAAAAAAATGTGCGAAATTAACACACAGTGCTTGAAAGAGCATGAATTAAACAGAAAAAAACGAGAAAAAAAACAATTTAAAAAGATAAAATTAACTTTACCATAAAAATTTAACACTTTGTGACAACAACAACAACAACAAAGTGTAAAAAAAAAATAATGAAAAAAAATATTGCAAGTTTTAGGAAAAAATCATGACTCATATGACTCTGATTTACACCTCTCTTGCCAAAGACGGAAATTGCAGGGAAAAAGCATCACAATATAAAATCTCCATAAACTGTGATACTAAAAACTAAGAGGAAAACAAAGGAAACTAGAAATTGCAGAAGATTTCTGCTACTGGACTACAATATCTGCAGTTTATCTAGAGTGTAAGTGATAGTAGGGAGTTTTCACTTCCACACTATAAAGTAGACTTTACACACCCGTTGAATATTCTAAGCCAGATTTGTTGTGATATTTATGATCGTTTGCATATTGATTGCAACTCTTGCTCTGTTCAGCCTGTTGTCTGTTTCTGAAACGCCATTCGTTGTTACCATACAGTTCTGTTTGGCCCGTGCTTACATTGTTTATTCCGATGTTTTTGATTTTTTAATTTTTTGTTCCTGGATTTTTACTTACAAATTCGAGCTCTTTGCTTAGGTTGAATTAGATGGCGGACTCGCCTTGAAGGGTTGAAGCTCCCCCTTAGGTCCCAAATTCCCTATAGGAAACCATTACATACATAATTGGCCATTACAACCCTTCAGCCAGGATTACGACTTGGCTTCTCATTCATGTTGTGTGTGTTAATTTTATACATGAGTGGCGGGATCTACAGTT
This sequence comes from Sarcophaga subvicina, assembly GCA_936449025.2. NCBI lineage: Eukaryota > Metazoa > Arthropoda > Insecta > Diptera > Sarcophagidae > Sarcophaga > Sarcophaga subvicina. The sequence goes on from OW388084.2 coordinate 33,505,073, forward strand.
TAAAGTCGACTCCGAACGACAGATTTCTGAGAAACTTTTCATGGCAATTATATTTACTCTCAGAGTTTTTGCCAGAAATCTACTGAGAGGAAGTCGCCGAAAAATACTAATAAATAGGAAACCATTCCGACAGCAAAATAAATCTTGTTCAGTTAGAGATGATAAGAAATAAGATGTTAGGGTTCTTCATTCTTCTTAAAGAACAAGAAATTATACGAGATAATGCCATGCCTTTACGGCATGCATTTCAATTGGACAGTACCCTGTGTGATTGATGACAATAGTGCAATCGATGGTTGTGATTTAAGGAAAGAATACAATCAGTCCACTTCTTATCCATATCAGTCTAGTAGAGCCTAGCAATATTGCATGTGCTCTCAGTTGAGTGTACCTATAAAACTACCCAATAAAATAATCCGAAATTTCTCTGAGAAATCCTCGGCATTCATGGATGTAGACGAACTTTCGAGAGAGACTTGATGGCCATCTGGCAGTCTGAATAAATTAAAAGATTTTCAAGGAAAAGCTTATCACCTAATCATTGCGCCGTTTTCAATGTGGTCATAAACTCCGCCTGTAATAGGTGGTAAACCCTACCAAAGAAAATTAAGTATAAAGAATGTGCATTTTAACATATTTTGGAATATTTTTCAAAAATATTTCAAGACGCGGGGGGAAAGATAGAAGGGAAGGTTACAGAAACCAAGAGCGTAACAATGCGTAGTTCTCATCGTGCGTTTTTGTTGTCTGACCACTTTTTATTTATTTTTCTGGTATCGTCGGCACCAATGTCCCTCAGGGGAAGAACATCTTCGGCTTTTTACACACATAGGACACGAACATCAAGAATGTTCGTTAAAAAGAGCGTAAAAATTTCGCTTTTTTCAGACTTCAATGATACACCCAAAGAAATATCACAGTAGTATTCACTAATATCAATGAGAAATGATTTCGATTTTTGGAAGAATACGTGCCAAGTTAAATACGGTGGCTTTAGGGACTTAGCGCTTTTTCGCTTAATAATTTTAGATAAATAAATATAAAATAAAAAATCAATTTTATTATTAAAAGAACATCTTTGGCTTAAAAATTAGGCCATGTTTTTTAAAAAAATAAAAAGAATAAAAAAACCATTTTTTATTAAAAGAAAAAAAAACGAGCATTCCAAAGCATTTAAAAAAAATTATACTATGAGACAAAATAAAAAATGAAATACGCCCAGCTAATGACAGAACATTTTTAACACAAAATATTCTTCGAGTGTTATTTTGAAATAAAATGATAAAAAATCCACGAAACATGTGTTCTTGTCGCACTCTGATCGACAACTAAATCAAAAAACACAAGAATACATACACATGTACATATGTACGATGAGAGCGACACATTGTTACGCTCTTTGTTTGTGTTTATTTTCCTTCTGTCTTCCTCCCTCTCATCTAGAAATGAATTTGATGAGAGCGGGTCGTAATGTTACAACCCGCCATAAGAAATTTTACTTCTACATGATGCGTATTCTTTATATCCATATTCTTTGTCCCTACTCAGACATCTCGCACAAAACGAAATATGAAAACATATTCCTTCACCGGCTTTACGGCATCAGCCTCCTTGCAAAAACTCTTCTTTTTTAAGAGACTTCACTCATGATATCATCTACCACGATGCTAAACAGTTAAAGTAAAAGCAGCCATCACAGGTTATGATTTCCTGGGGTACGCTTTTTCTCTCAATGCCTTCCATATAAGAATTCATCTGATGGTTGACACAAGCAGAGGAGTACATTTGTTGGCAGAAGATGTACATGTTTAGGATTGCTTTAATAAACATACGTTCCCAATCCACAGAAAGATTCTGGTCCGATCCACGACGTGGAAGCATCCCTCTTCGCATTTTCGTCTGCTTGCTTATTGCCGTGAATTCCCAAATGATTTAGGACTCAGCAGGGGGTAACCTTATTTTTCTTACCTAAGCTGTTTAGCTTCTTGAGACACGGATCTGTCTAAATTCGATTTAACCTCATAAGAGCCGAGTGCAAAAAACTCGAAGCAGACGTAATTGTAATGTTTTCTATCCTAAAGAAAACGGTTGAGCTTGACTTAGGTTTAAAGTTTTCTAGCTTAGAGAAAACTGATGCCGACACAATTTGGCGGAGAAGAAAGGCGATTGCCGTCAAAACCGAGATTAGTTAGTGGGCCACAGGCATCTCTAGTTTCCAACGATTACATGAAAATAAATGGTAGCCTGAGGTGTGTTCAGACCACATCAGACTTACACTCGGACAAAATAAAGTGCGGTTTGAAATATTTTTTGTTTTTTCATTAAAGCATATGTTTATTGCTTTCAAATGTTTATAAATTACAGTTTCATTTTTAATTCGGTTAATATTTTATCTAATAGGGAACTTAACATTGAATTCTTTCTTTATATTTTCTATTTATAATAGAAACTATATGGCACAAAATTTAGTACGAAGTTGCTCCTCCTTTGTTATTTATGACTTCTCTTAATCTTTTCGGCATACTTATCGCAAGATTCTTCAAAGTATTTGAAGGAATTGCCCTCCACTCACTCCACTCCTCACTTCGCATTTTTTCCCAAAATGTTTGAATATTTGTTCTGGACTCTATCGGGATTTTGTCATCTAAGATAGCCCAAAGATGCTGTATGGGGTTTAAATCTAGGATTTGAGCAGGCCATTCAAATTTTTCAACATTATTTTCTTCAAAATATTTTTAGCGACCTTACTCGTGTGCTTGGGGTCGTTGTCTTGTTGAAAGATAATCTCCCCTAAGCCCATTTGCTCCGCACAATTGTAAAGATTTTCTTCCAAAATGTTTACATAGTGCTCTCCAGTCATTTTGGAATCAATTTTAACGAGTCTACCTACTCCTGAAGAGGAAAAACATCCCCAGACCATGAGGCTGCCTCCGAAGAATAGTCCATTGATCTCATTTTTCCTAGTCGCCGTAGTCTAGTAGGTAAGGTGTTCGCTTATTAGACGTAAGGCCACGGTTCAAACCCCAGGCCAGACATCAAAACAAAATACGAAAAAAGAAAATATTTCATCGGCAACTTCCTCTCAGCAGATTTCTGGCAAAAACTCATAAGAGTAAATAAAAATTGCCATGAAAAAGTTTCTAAAAAAAATTTTCATTCGGAGTCGACTTCAAACTGTAGGTCCCGCCACTCATGTATAAAATTAACACATACAATACGAGTATGAGAAGCTAGGTCGTAATCCTGACGTAAGGCCGTAATCCTGTCTTTCTATCTTCTTCTTTCTCTTTTTCAACTTTGTTTCACCTAAAACTTTACATGTTACATCCTTCTTTTCTATTATTCTTCCTTTCTTCTTCGTTTTCATATCTTTTTTTTAAAGGGTGTTTTTTATAGAGGTATAGAACTTTAAGTTGCAATAAAACAACGTTGGATTATTCGATTGACATGAATTTTATTTATCCGAAAGATAATCTTGTGGCATTACATTTTAAATATGATTTCTGGCATATGACCGCCACGGCTGGCGCGCGGATGTAGTCCAATCTGGACGTCCAATTTTCGATGACTTTTTCCAACATTTGTGGCCGTATATCGGCAATAATACGGACATCATGGTTATTCAATCCAGGAATGAAAAAGTTAGTAATCATGGCTCTATACCGATCACCATTGACTGTAACGTTCTGGCCACCATCGTTTTTGAAAAAGTACGGACCAATGAATCCACCAGCCCATAAAGCGCACCAAACAGTCAGTTTTTCTGGATGTAACGGTGTTTCCACATACACTTGAGGATTACCTTCACTCCAAATGCGGCAGTTTTGTTTGTTGACGTAGCCATTCAACCAGAAGTGCGCTTCGTCGCTAAACAAAATTCGCTTATGAAAATCGGGAACATTCGGCGAATCTACGCCTTACTTGATGATCGTTTGGCTTCAAATCTTGCACGAGTTGGATTTTGTAAGCACGTAAACCAAGATCCTTCCGCAAAATCTTCCATAAAGTGGATGGACACAGATCCAATTCCTGTACTCAATGGCGGATGGACTCATTCGGGTCTTCCTCAATGCTACGCTCTACAGCAGCAATAGCTTCTTATGTACGCACCGTACAGCGTCTCTGGGGATGCGAGTTATCAATAAGAGTAAACGTGGTGCGAAAACGTTCCATGGTTAATCGAATTAACTGCTCTGATGGACGATTTTGTCGAAGAGAAAATGGACGTAGTGCGCGATAGGTTTTCCGCACAGAACCATTATTTTCGAAATAAAATTGCACTATTTGCAAGCGTTGTTCAGGCGTGAGTCTATTCATGATGAATTGCCAAACCAAACTGAGAATAAATCACTTGACAGCTGTTAAATCGGTCGCCATCTTGAAAAGTAATGCCAACTTAATGTTCTATACCTCTATAAAAAACACCCTTTATTAACTGCGATCTTAAGGTATCCACAATGCGGCTGCTTCTGGTGTCTAATAACACGGTAACCTAATCGGAATGAATTTAAACAAAACAATTTAGGGGGAAGACAGTTTTAAAACAGCCAACCGATCTGTGGCGTAAATCCTGCTTATTAATACGTCAACTTATTATGATAAGAGATCAAATTAATCCAAAGCTTTGAGAATTTAGGCATGAGAAAACCATTTCAAACTGTTTTAAAGCATCTCTTGGCTATTGTTATCCCATTTAAGGAACTGCAGACGTATATTTTCCTCTAATTTACCCCCAGAATTTTATTACAAAATAATCTCAAAACTTTTCCCTTTGTGACGCAATTCATGATAAAAATCTTTTGCATCCCTCCCTTTCATTTCTTTGCATTTGCATTGAATACCATGCATGGAGTGACTGGTACATTTAAAAAACCCAAAACCGGCTGCCCTACTCTGATTACCTTCTCTATTCATTTGGATTGGATTTTTCTCTTGTGAATGTCATTCGTTTTGTAGGCAGATGTGAGTTTTTCAATAACAAAACCCAAAAAATGAGGGGATTTTTTTGTGTGGTTTCTGCTTCTGTTTTTGTTTTTATTTTGTGTTCCACTTCATTGTTCTTCAATTGTTACCCTTAAATTTCCCTATTTTATGATACAATAGGGGATTTTTTCTTCTTCTTTTTTCAGTTGTTTTTTGTTTTTTGCTTTTCTTTTCGTTTAGTTATTGCAGCAGATGTGTGCTGCTACCGATCGAAATGTTATTACAAAATCATGGGGGTTACAAATTGCAAATGCAACGCCATATGTTGCAAAAAGCTTATCCCCTAGTCCAGCCCGTGAAACTAAAAAAAACTAAATTTAAAAATAAAAAACAAAAGAATGAAGGAGTAGAAGAAGAAAAGGATCAAATTGTATACATACACATTTGCCATAATTGTTGTTATTGCTTTGGAAATGTAATTGCTTTAGGCAGATACCACGCTGTAGTAGCTTTCCAAACAAGACTGTATTTGTAAACAAATATGGCGTCATACGGCAATTGTTTAGTGTTGCAAAACGACTGCAAACTAAGCTTTCGTCTAATTAAAAGGCAGATCTCAGGGAACGTTTAAATAAACATGCCCACTAGAGATCCTTGAACAGAAAACTCGTCTTCTGTGCAACGTTAAACGGTAATTTAATACGAATATCGCAAAGAGCATATCGTATTACTTATTTCGCAATAAAATGGTTTTCTTTTTTAAATAAAATCCATGTTGTTGCAGTGACTTTCTACAGCCACTGTCTACACAAATTGCATTGTTTGTTTACCTTATTTCAGTGTTGGAAAACGTACATCAATTTAATCTCCGATCAGATGTTAAATTTGTTTCCATTCATTTTGAAACTTTAAAAATTTATTGTCTTTAATTGTTAATCTATTATTTAATCAGGTTTTTTTTTCTTTTTGTTTCTTTTAAAAGCAACACCTATTTTCTCTTCAGATTTTTAATGTTTTTTTGCAAAAAAAAAAACCTGAAAAGACACAAAAATTTCACATTATCAAACATCACTTAATGTCAGGTATTTTCTGATGTCTGATTCCACACTCTGAATAAAAAGAAATTCAAATAATAAATCATTGAACTTTAATTACAAAAAAACAAACAAAAAATTAAGCGCAAATCTAAGAAATTGAAATTAAAATAAATTTCCAAAATAAAAGCATGCATAAATAATAAAATAAAAATGAAATAAAATAGAAAGTTAACTTAAAAAAAAAAACGAACCTTTTTTAAGGCGTTGGTTCATTTTGTTCATAAAATGTTTCATGTGTCATGTTACAGCCTCCCAAAAAAACGAAAATTACAAAAAAAAAAATTAAAAAATAATCCGACATGTTCCACAGAAACTTAAAAAAAAACTATTAATTTCTCTTCCTCTCTCTGCCTCTCTATACACTGTGAAAAATTTCAATGATTATTTACTTACTTAGTTGGTCATTACAAGTCAGGATTACAACCTAACTTCTTAGGCCACCCAGCTTCTGTGTCTTAATTTTATCCATGAGTAACAGCATCTACTGTCTTACGTTGTCTCCGAACGACAGGTTTCTTGAGAAACTTTTCATGGCAATTTTATTTATACTCATGAGTTTTTTCCAGCAGAGTGATGGGATTAAGTCGTTTTCAAATTTCGTTTTTTATTCGAGGGGAATTTGAATTTGAAACACGGGCTCTCTCGTTTAATAACCAAATACTGAAGTTCACTGAATATGTAGAATGCACTAGGATATATCCGTGTCCTCTTAAGCTAAAAGGCTCAAAAGAAAGATGAATGCACTAGGAATGTCTGTGTCCTCTTAAGCTAGAAGGGTCAGGACAAGTCCTCGCATGGATTTGAAACTCATCGTTCTTAATGTGACGTAAGAAATAAAGAAATCCCGAGCCTTAGTTCTCTTAAGCACGAAGTTTCAGGTGAAGGCATTTTAGGAATTTGAAAAAGTCTGCCTTGGAGTCACGACGTAAGGGATTTCCAAGCTCTGGAGCTTCAAGTTGCTGCCCTCTTAAGCAGAAGGCTCAGCAGAAAGTGTTTTATGGATTTGAAATAGTCTTCCTTAGAGTTACGATATAAAGTAGTTTCAAGTTCTGGAGCTTTAAGGCACTGCCATCTTAAACAGGACGATTTAGCAGAAGAAAGGTCATGGATTTGGAATCATCTGCCTTAGATTTACTGCATAAAGAAGTTCTAAGCTCTGAAGCTTCAGGCAGGAAGACTCAGGGGAAAGTGTTTTATGAATTAAAAAGAATCTGTCTTAGAGAGACAACAAAAACAAAGAAGCTTCGAGTCACTGCTCACTTAAACAGGACGTCTCAAGAGAAGGCATTTTAAGGATTTGAAACCATCTTCCGTAAACTGACGTTAGAAAAAAAGTTACAAACTCGGTAGAGCAACAATCAACCGGATTAAGAGGATGAGTTCACTCTCTAATCTGTTTATCCGGCCATTTGGGGGAAACTTCTTTAAAGCTATGGAAGTGTCAAATAATCAGGTTATTTTTCTTGAATCGGACTATGTCTGGGTAAGATACGATACGACTTTCTGCACCGTGAACTCTATTGATCAAGTCACAGGGTCTGTAGGGCAAAGAACCGGGTCAGAAATAGGACTTTCATTGAAAGGGACAACAAGCCTTATTTACTCAGCATATGTGCGTGTAGTAGCTTGTGTATCCTATGTCCCAATGGTACACAATTGCATATTAAGTGCTCTATTAAGTTACCTTCCTTACAGCAGAAACTACTGGTAATGCTTTTCAAACTTTTTCTGTCCATTTTCAGCGCAAAGCCCCTCACCTGGTGTCGAAGTGTAGAAAGTTTTTATATGTTTGAGGCCAGTGCAGTTATTTTCAACATTTTCTCACGATAGATATGGGACATTTCCTCATCTAAATGATGGAGTGGCTCTAAAAGTTTATTTGAGCGCCCTTATGATATAGATATCCGTTCCTGATATCCACAAATCCCATAACAAAGTAATTTGTTGAGAGTACATCGGAGTATCTCAATGCCTCGAATACAAATGTGTAGTGTAATCTTGAATTACTCTTTATCACTCTAGGGCGGCGTCGGGTGCACTCATTCCCTGGCTGCTTTTGTATATGATGGTCATAAGTCGAGTAGTAAAACTCAGGAGTAGTTGCATAACATGTGAACAAGAAGGTGAGGATAAAGCGAACTCCACGCCTAAGGCTTTTTAATTCCTTTTCATTGTTTTAGGGAAGGTTGTCTCCCCCATCGTTTTATTACTTTCTATGCTGCGCCCTCTATGAAAATGAGTTTGTTTGTCATGTAGGGAATGGGGCGAGGAGCTCTACCCCTTCAGTAGTCCTATTCTTTCTCAAGAGGTGATTATATTGTTGTTATTATTTGTTTAGACTTCCAGAGGGTCACGTATGAATTACATATTTGACGGGAGGATTTTATGGTTTCGCAAAGATTCCATGGTAATGGAATCAGTAATTTTTTAAGTTATTAGTTCTTCTGTGTTCATTAGATGTTTGTCAGGTTCAGGTGGCCAAGGACATCTTGAAACTAGTGGAAATGTATCCACGGATACTTGTTCCAAATCATGGGGAATACCTTAAAGCAATAGCTGCCGACCAGATAAGAATACGATTGAAATGGCATGCGGAGAGGACACATTCTTAGGATACGCTGGTGACATTGCAACCATAATTACATCCAGAAGAATGGCGGATGCTAAAAGAACCTGCGATATTTTATTATAAGAACCAGGATATAAAAATAGAGTGAAGATAGACCCAAAATGCTAGACAAAGTAGACTGTGGAATACATATTAAGGGTTCGGGAATACATATTATAGGTTGTCTGATCACTACAGAGTTTTCCAGCCAAAGTTGTTGGATATATTGAAAGCGTCGCAATGCTTGTTTGGTGATGGAATTTTCCTTGAAAATATCTTCTTTTACTCAGACAAAAAGGCTAAAATCAAGTCCCTCGCCAACGTCACCTCGTCGTCCGTTCTCGGCCTCGCAGTTTTAAAACGATTTCGCTTCAGTTTCACACACATTAAGTTCATTGTGAATTGGGGCATCTTTTCTTACAGTGTACAATGTACGATTTTTCTTCACATATTTTGTTTACAAACAATAACTTACCGTTATATCACTTATTTCGCCGTACGTTTACCATTTTATGTGTCAACTGTCAGTGTGTCAATGTGTTCAATTTAAACGCTTAACTGATGAAATTTGAAAGAAAAAAAATGTTAAAACTTTTTTCATTCTCTACCCTTTCATTTGCATGCAAGGAAATTAAAATTCAAGAAAAAGAAGAAGAAATGATCGCTGATACTTGGTTTGCAATTAAATGTTGTTTTTTGTTTTCTTTGTTTATTTTTATAATTTTTTATGATTTTTTTTTGTTGTTAACTTTTAAATTTTTTTTTATGCAAAATGTTGTTGGTTTTCTTTTGATATTCTTCGGTTTAATTTTTATTATTTTTTTTTTTATTTTTCTTCATCTGCGTTTTAATGGTGTGGCGGTCATTAAAAACATTATTATGGCCATAAAAAAATAAAATAAAAAAATTAATTGAAATTAAAAAAAAACTGCATAAATCGACATAAAAATGTTGAGAGAAAAAGAGAGAGCTCAAGAAAGATCTCAGTGCAGACGTAAGTGGTGAAGCCAATTAAAAATATATAGACTGGCGTATGGTTCCATTATAATATACAATATTCTCCACGTTTTCTTCAATTGCATGGAACTTCTTAATCAAATCATAATCGCTTCGACAAAACCAGTTCATTTTGGCAACTCTCCCATACAATCTAAATCCTCTGGGTTTAATTTAAATAAAAATTTTAGGTAGTCCTTGTCCCACATGGCCCTTGTGATAAAGCCTTGTAGACTTTCCAAAATAATATCCGCAATAATCCTAAGATGCAATCAAAGGCTTGATTCGGTAAGCACGACAATTGATAATTAAATAGAGAGCAGTATTGATAGTGGAGTGTCTGGAATTTGCAATGCATTCCCCTTCTTAAGCGCAAAATACGCAAAAGGAATCATCACAATGTGGAGATTTGGTTCTTCCTTGATTCTTCATCAGGGATATAATCTAAGGGGTGAGATCAGATCACGTGCGTTCCGTTCTTCTCGCTCAAAAAAAAAATATTTTAACGAAAAGTGTGACTCAAGTGGTTCTGGGGAGAGCCCAGTGTCCAGTAATTATGACAGTTGGAAGCTCAATCCACTCTCTTCCAAAGGACAAGAGATTTTTTGTTGTTTTTTTAAGGCTATAGAACTCTAGACGTCCTGTAAGTGATGATATCTACATAACTGAGTTCCATCTTTCTAAAATCCATCAATCAAGTTAACAGCCTCGTATGGCGGAACTACTGACTGCCCAATATTTGTAATAACTATTCCCAGAAGCATGAAAAGAACAGCGAATAGTACTCGCAAACAAATGAAAAGAGGATCATAAATCGCATTCTTATGCAACGCAGACTATATTGCAGCCGTGATTACAGTAAACCGAATGGATGATATTAAACGGACTGCCATCCAACCAGGCAACCAGGCTGCATTAAAGCCCATCACGAACGTCATCCAGAGGTACGTTCCCGTCCATGAAATCCGGAAAGTCGGAAATTCGGGATTTGGTACAAGAGTTATATTACACAAGATTTCCGATTAACGCAGTTAAACAGAAAGGCTCAAATGCCAGCAAGAGATTGCTATGCTCTACTAGGCTGACATGAATAAGAAAAAGAGTACGGGTTGCCTTCCTTAAATCGCAAGGCCATTCATTGCACTATTGTGGTTATCACAGATTAACGCCCTATTGGAAGACATATCGATGCACTTAACATTTTCTCGAATGACTTCTGCAGAAAATGTGGATTTAAAGGGGAGGAGGTAGTTACCTTTTAGCTCACATGTTAGTACCCGGCTCCTGTTATTAAGACGTAGAGATAATTTTCTGTCATCTTTCATTGAACACTTCAAAATAAGAATTAAAACAATAGTAAGATTCGTTTAGATGACTTCCTATAAAGAACGTTTAATCATCCCAATTGATTTATGGTATCATGATGGGCCTAATCCCTGGCTTATAAGACTTCGCCACCTAACCTAAAGTAAACAAGCAACCCATAAGACGGTACTTCTACTCCTTATCACCTGAATCATCATGATAGAACTCTTCGTAATAGAAACATAGAAAGTGTAGATGTCGAAACGAGCAAGGGACACTTGATCCGTAGAGGTAACACCGATAAAACTGAGGAATATCTTGAAATGCTAATCAAGAAGGACGGAGAGACTCATTTCAATTATAAAGGGTGTTTTTTTATAGAGGTATAGAACTTTAAGTTGCAATAAAACAACGATGGATTATTCGATTGACATGAATTTTATTTATCCGAAAGATAATCTTGTGGCATTACATTTTAAATATGATTTCTGGCATATGACCGCCACGGCTGGCGCGCGGATGTAGTCCAATCTGGACGTCCAATTTTCGATGACTTTTTCCAACATTTGTGGCCGTATATCGGCAATAATACGGCGAATGTTGTCTTCCAAATGGTCAAGCGTTTGTGGCTTTACCGCATAGACCAATGACTTTACATAGCCCCACAGAAAGTAGTCTAGCGGTGTTAAATTACAAGATCTTGGAGGCCAATTCACAGGTCCAAAACGTGAAATTAGGCGGTCACCAAACGTGTCTTTCAATAAATCTATTCTGGCACGAGCTGTGTGACATGTTGCGTCGTCTTGTTGAAACCACATCTCCTGGACATCATGGTTATTCAATTCAGGAATGAAAAAGTTAGTAATCATGGCTCTATACCGATCACCATTGACTGTAACGTTCTGGCCACCATCGTTTTTGAAAAAGTATGGACCAATGATTCCACCAGCCCATAAAGCGCACCAAACAGTCAGTTTTTCTGGATGTAACGGTGTTTCCACATACACTTGAGGATTACCTTCACTCCAAATGCGGCAGTTTTGTTTGTTGACGTAGCCATTCAACCAGAAGTGCGCTTCATCGCTAAACAAAATTCGCTTATGAAAATCGGGAACAACGGTAATCTCGTTTTGGGCCCATTCGACGAATCTACGCCTTACTTGATGATCGTTTGGCTTCAAATCTTGCACGAGTTGGATTTTGTAAGCACGCAAACCAAGATCCTTCCGAAAAATCTTCCATAAAGTGGATGGACACAGATCCAATTCCTGTGCTCGATGGCGGATGGACTCATTCGGGTCTTCCTCAATGCTACGCTCTACAGCAGCAATAGCTTCTCTGGGGATGCGAGTTATCAATAAGAGTAAACGTGGTGCGAAAACGTTTTTGTCGACGATAAAATGGACGTAGTGCGCGATACGTTTTCCGCACAGAACCATTATTTTCGAAATAAAATTGCACTATTTGCAAGCGTTGTTCAGGCGTGAGTCTATTCATGATGAATTGCCAAACCAAACTGAGAATAAATCACTTGACAGCTGTTAAATCGGTCGCCATCTTGAAAAGTAATGCCAACTTAAAGTTCTATACCTCTATAAAAAACACCCTTTACACGTACAGGATGTATATGTATAGGATCAAATTTTTTTGATCCGCAATCCCGCAAAAAGAAACTATTGCAGATAACACTTCATTAAAGTCTTTAAAAGAAAATAAAACCCTGCACAGCCAACCCTCGATAAAAGCCATAAAGTGTTATAAAAATGAATTTCAATTTGCCATTCGAAAATGCCAAAAAAGAAATTGGAAACTTGAAAATGATTTCAGCATGACGAAACATTATCGCACTGTTAACGAAAAAGCCAAAGAAGAAAAAACTGGAAAAGAAAAGAATGCAGAAAAGAGAAAGAAAAAAACATTTTAAAGCTTTAAAAACGCTGAAAATATGTTAATGCGTTAGGTGAACATCACTTAGCAGACAAGCGGGACTTGGAGGAGTGTATGTGTGTTGAGTAGAAATAATAAAATTAATAACAAAACAAATATTTTTATATGTACATCGGGTTATCCATTTATCGGTTTCAGAACTGGCAGTCTGGTAAGACAACCAAAGAATGTAAGATTGGCTATAAATTTGGTGATTCAAACGTGGTCAATACAGAGCTCTATGGTCCTAAGTAGGTAGATTTAGGGATGTATACGACTAAAAACTTAAGGACATCAATGTGTTCGTTCTAGAAGGTGTATTAAAATAAATAGGATAGAAAAAGAGAACAAAAAATGCGGAAAACAAAACAGAAGGATCAGCTACGAAAGGACTAAAGCACACTTTTCAGTCAGAGTTATTCCATTAAAACGTCTGAGTATAGGCTTCAGACAAAAAGTATAAATTTTTAAAAAACTCACTTTCCGGATAATTAACCTTCTCCTACAAAAGCCTCGACAATTTATAAGAGATGATCTATCGTCTCTAACTCCTCTTCTGCAAATATTTTACAGAAATCCCACTTACTTCTGCCTCAGATCTTCGCCACTGACCTGACAGCGCAATGTCGCCTAAGGACTCTAGTTAGTAGTCTCACAATTAGCTAATTAAGTCTTAGCAATGACATAGCTTTACCACCGCCAAGGTCTCCTTGTTACTTAATAAACCAATTAAACCTTCCAGCGTCTGCCTTTCAAAACCATCTCCTATGGGGCGATAAGGACAACAGATTGGATAATTAGAACCAACAACTACAGTATCATCAATCGAGTGTGAACCTGATATAAAGGGTGTTTTTTATAGAGGTATAGAACTTTAAGTTGGCATTACTTTTCAAGACGGCGACCGATTTAACAGCTGTCAAGTGATTTATTCTCAGTTTGGTTTGGCAATTCATCATGAATAGACTCAAGCCTGAACAACGCTTGCAAATAGTGCAATTTTATTTCGAAAATAATGGTTCTGTGCGGAAAACGCATCGCGCACTACGTCCATTTTATCGTCGACGACAAAATCGTCCATCAGAGCAGTTAATTCGATTAACCATGGAACGTTTTCGCACCACGTTTACTCTTATTGCTAACTCGCATCCCCAGAGACGCTGTACGGTGCATACAGAAGAAGCTATTGCTGCTGTAGAGCGTAGCATTGAGGAAGACCCGAATGAGTCCATCCGCCATCGAGCACAGGAATTGGATCTGTGTCCATCCACTTTATGGAAGATTTTGCAGAAGGATCTTGGTTTGCGTGCTTACAAAATCCAACTCGTGCAAGAATTGAAGGCAAACGATCATCAAGTAAGGCGTAGATTCGTCGAATGGGCCCAAAACGAGATTACCGTTGTTCCCGATTTTCATAAGCGAATTTTGTTTAGCGGTGAAGCGCACTTCTGGTTGAATGGCTACGTCAACAAACAAAACTGCCGCATTTGGAGTGAAGGTAATCCTCAAGTGTATGTGGAAACACTGTTACATCCAGAAAAACTGACTGTTTGGTGCGCTTTATGGGCTGGTGGATTCATTGGTCCGTACTTTTTCAAAAACGATGGTTGCCAGAACGTTACAGTCAATGGCGATCGGTATAGAGCCATGATTACTAACTTTTTCATTCCTGAATTGAATAACCATGATGACCAGGAGATGTGGTTTCAACAAGACGACGCAACATGTCACACAGCTCGTGCCACAATAGATTTATTGAAAGACACGTTTGGTGACCGCCTAATTTCACGTTTTGGACCTGTGAATTGGCCTCCAAGATCTTGTGATTTAACACCGCTAGACTACTTTCTGTGGGACTACGTAAAGTCATTGGTCTATGCGGTAAAGCCACAAACGCTTGACCATTTGGAAGACAACATTCGCCGTATTATTGCCGATATACGGCCACAAATGTTGGAAAAAGTCATCGAAAATTGGACGTCCAGATTGGACTACATCCGCGCTAGCCGTGGCGGTCATATGCCAGAAATCATATTTAAAATGTAATGCCACAAGATTATCTTTCGGATAAATAAAATTCATTTCAATCGAATAATCCATCGTTGTTTTATTGCAACTTAAAGTTCTATACCTCTATAAAAACACCCTTTATTAAGTGCGATAGCCCAATCCGATCCAAAGGCTTCTGTGAAATGTTTTCAGTTACGAACCATTACTGACTGACCTATGGAAGACCGATCCTATCGTCCTCAAGACCGTTTGCTAACGAAAATCACGTAGTAATTCTTATTAAGAGAAGCGCAATTAGTCACGGCCTTATTAGTCTTCAAAACAGCAAATAACTCCGCCTGATGCTCCATTCCAAGATCTTTACAAAAGACAACGACACCAGTACCGCCATTCACCTTCAACATATCCGAGAAAAGTTGAGTTTCAGCCATGGAATTGGAATGAAAATCCTCAAACCCACTCTGTTTCATTTATAAGTAATAATAATCGTCTCATTTTGGCCGGCATGGAATTGCAACAAGACTGTGTCACGACGCTTACAACACGATGGATTTGGGAATTGTTTCATGGGAAGTTTCCAGAGAGAGTAAGTTTACATTTTGACGACGTCAATTAGTCATCAAGTTCATGCAATTTGACGCCGTCGTAATAAACTCCGCGCCTTCGCAAATAATACCATAACGCTGGGGTATTTGAAAGCCTAAAATCGTCAACTTAACGCCCGAAACGTGCGAAAAAATGAACAAAAACTATCTTACAAGAATTGACGGCTGCAACCAATACAAATGAGCTCATTTAAATGACATTGACGTTGTAATACAGTTTCATCGCTTAAATTTTGCAACCAACAAAATGGATAACCTTTTACGTACAAACATACATACGTAGCGGGAGTAGTATCGTTACGTGAAGGCGGGAAACGAGATGGATGGATGCCCAAAAAGAAAACAAATAAAAACCAACAACAATAACATTGAAAAACCAAGATATCGTATCGTATCGTATTGTACATAGTAAGGTGAGGTTATAAAATTGTTTGTACAAATAACTGGCAGTTCAATCATTTTTTCTTGTTGTTGTTTTTGTTGCTGGATAATGTTTCAAATAAGATTTCAAGAAAATTTAAAAAAAGCAACAACAACAACAACGTTAATCAACCACAATAATTTGCACCATCAATCATGCTGTACAACAACAACAACAACACAATCATAAACAATACAAATTCAAGAAAACAGTATAAAAAAAACAAGAACAACAACCATAATAAAGTACTACTCGTTGGCATACTCACTCACTCACTCATACAACAGCTTGGCACAATAAATAGCAACAACAACAACAATAACAGTTAAAAGAAACGCAGAAACATGACGCAAATCACTTAAAATACATAAAAAAAACCGCCATTAGCAGCAGCAGCAGCAGCCATAACAGCGATCAGTTAGAACCCACTCTCACACAGTAACAGCAACAAAAACAAGTGTTTTAAAAAGAAGCAGAAATAAATATTAACACAAACGCCAACCACTTTGAAAAGCTTTTCAAGTTTGTCTTGAAAAATTGTACCAACAACATTTCTATTATTGTTGTTATTATTGTTGTTGTTGTTATTATTATTTACACTGATTTTAAAGATTTAACAACAGCCACAAAAACAAACAAAAAGAAGAAGAGGAAAATAAAAAATTACGGTTTTTTTTTAACGAAAACAATCAATGCGTTTCTGTTCTGATGTGTGTTTATCAGAGAACAGAATTTGGCAGCAACTACAGAGAAAAACGCTTTAAAAACCAGGCTTTTAATTAAATTGTCCTCGCATTATTTACATATGTATGTACATAAATTAAGGGTCTTTCATTAAGCGTTTTCTATCTCCAAGTGAGTTGACCATGACCACAAATTGCTCGTATGGTATGTTTGGTGTGGCATGAACATTGGATACACTTGTCCAAAGATTGAAAATATCGCAACGACTTTTGCCAAAGCTCTCGTCATTATGGCACAGAACTAAATTCTTTGTTATAGTTTGGCAATTCAAAATATGAGGCGAAGGATTGATAGAACTTGTCTTCCATGAGGAGATTTTGATAAAATCCGTGAAGTTATCAGGATGGCTACTGACATTAGCAAATTAGTTATAATTCGGTCAGTATTACCATGAAACAAGCCAGGCTTTAATGCTATAAACACAATAAACGGAACGCAGCAAACACAGCAATCTCTCAAAAATAGAATACATGGGTGTATGTATGTGGAAATGATTACTTTAAAATAGCTGTGTTTGCTATGTTGCTTTTATTGTTTTTATAGCACCATATCACCATACTCTGCGACTTTTTTCTGAATGATACAGCTTTCTCTATGTTGACAATCCATGACCGATTTTGTGTCGGGTCGTTCTGGATTGAAGATCCAATTGTTGTGGGAACACTGAGCCCTGGCTGGTCTGTCATGCTCAATTGTTATCGTGAAAGAATCTTTCTGGGACGTTAAACCCTTGTATGGCATTCCGTCAAAGTTCATATGACACAGCTCATCTCTTTAATTGTCCTGACAAGGCCACTGGGCTTATGGCTGAAACAAACTAGCTTTTACATAACCATCCTCACCTCTACATTCATAGGCATGCAATTTTCTTACACTCTTATTCTATTCCAACAGAGAAATACCTTCGGACTCAGCAGAGCTGTTACAACAGCGACTTTTTTATGTCGCTCGTATTCTGTTCTATCTTTCAATGATGTTAACTTTACTAGATGCTCCTCTTTGCACTGTGGTTACAAATCAGTGTTGCAAAACTGAAATTTTGAAATGGTACTGAACTATAATTGAAAGAGTACTTTTTTGCACCAAATGGTACTTTTGTAAGCAAATGCGTACATAAATATTGGTCATTATAATCCTTCAATCAGGATTATGACTTAACTTCTCACACCACTTATTTTGTGTGTGTTCATTTTTTGGAAAACTTTATCATGGCAATTTTATTTACTCTCAGGGTGTTTGCCATAAGGAAGGCGAACAGAAAAACTAACGACTTATTCGTGTTCCTCACATACATGACAAGAACAGCTGATTCGGAACGTAATAAAACGTAAAAGCCCCGTTTAGTCAAAAGTCGATGGAACGTAATGTGAACGTTTCTTAGCATATGAAGGCAATGCAAACGAAATTACATTACGGTTCGGCAAGCGTTTTCACTACTTTTCGTATTCGAAAAACGAGTGTACGTTCCGTTGACGTTTGGCTAAGCGGGGCCAAAGCCTAAGTCTACCTTTAGCGTTAAGTTGCTAATGCATTAATAGTTGAAAAACGCAAGACATAAAATATGTAATAATAAAAAAGTACTGAAAACGTCGCGGGGTACTGCGGTGTTTTTGAAATGAAAAAGTACTGAAAAAAGTACCAAAGTACTGAATTTTTCAACACTGTTACAAACCAACGCATACAAATTTTCAATCGTTTCATTTACGATATTCAATACATATTTTGTTCACAATTTCCGTTTCGATTACCACTGTGCCGTCAGTACCACTGTTGATAATATAACAGTAACATTGACCAGTAACAACAACGTGATAAAATTTATGTTGTTTTGACGAAAAAAATCTTTTTTTTCTCCGTCTTCGCATACAAACAAACAACAAATAAGACAGCAACACAACAATAATAATAACAATAAACATGAGGATTATGATTAAAAATATTTTCTTTTCTTCTGATATTTTAACAGTGTTTATCTGTGTGTGTGCGTTTGAATTCGTGTGTATTATTATTGTTCGATGTGGTTTGTGTTGTTGCTGCTTCGTGTTATGTTTGCTTTTGTTTTTATTTACTTTTCTTCTTACATTTCATTTCGTTTGTGTGCGGTGGTTTCGCTGTCTTAAAGGCCTGTTTTATGTGGTGGGGGTGTAATTCGTACATATAACCCATCAACAGCCAAGTGTTTGTGTTGTGTTGTGCTCTTTTCTTTTTTTTTTTTGCTCAATTTGAGTTGTGTATGCTCTTTACACTAGCGCAACTTTTACTCTTTTTAAGAAAAATTTATGTTTTTAGGTATTCCTGTTGTTATTGTTGTTGTTGTTATTGTTTGGGGAATTATATGTGAAATTATTTGTGTTGTGTTGTTTTGTTTTCTTTCCTTTTTTTGTGCCTAAAACCAGTTTTTCAATTTAAGAAGTCTTTTTCGTTAACAATTTTATTTATTGCTTTTTCCCCCTGCCTCTCTCTCTCACACACTCTTTTTAGATTGTTGTAGTTGTTGGGCTAGATAGTATTTTTTTTTTTGTCAACAGATTTGTCAGCTTCTTTTTCTTCTTCTGCTTGTATGTTTGATTGTATGCTTCAGTGTTGCCAAAAAAGCCATTATTTTCTGTGCAGGTACTTTATCACTTTGTGTATGTGTGTGCAAGTGTTTATAACAGTTGTGATAAAAATAATAGGCAAAGTAAAGTATTATTTTTAATTTGGACATTGAATTCGTGATGTATTATGAGAAAATATAAAGAAGTATACACAGGTATTGACAACTAATTAGAAACGCTGTTATTTATTTTACTGCCAACTCAGCAATATTCAAACTTTTATTGAAAATTATTCGTCATGGGGAATATTTTGAACCCTAAACTCTCTTGGTGGTATAGTATACTTACTTAATTAATTGTTCATTACAATTCTTTAGTCAGGACTGCAACCTAACGAATCACACCACCCATCTTGTGTGTGTTAATTTTAACCATGAGTGATGGGGGACGTACAGTATAACGACGTCTCCGGACAAGGGATTTGAGAATCACAATACCGTAGATATACTGATTTGGGTGCTAAGACAACAGAAGAACCTAGAAATGATTGTGTAAAAGCATTCCATTCAAAAAAAGTGACTGTTAATGTGCTCTATTATATGGCAATGTTTTTCGTTCACAATTTTTCGAAAGTATTGCTGGATGAACGGTTAATGCGACTTCAAAGCGTCATGGCCGTATGATAACTTACTTTTTTTGGCCTGCTATTGCAAATTATGAACTGGAAGGCGTGAGATTTCAACAAGGCGGTCCTACGACCCATACAAAATGACCGATTTTTGCTTTATTACATGGGAAATTTCTAGACAGAGTAATTTTTACATCAATTAGCCATCAATCTCGTACGATTTGACAGATCTACAAAGATAATCCCCTAACGCTATTATTATTACTATTATTAGCGTGAAAATGTGCCTTAGTACTGCAACCATTCACTTTATTGTACTTCTTTCAAACTTTATAGGGTGTCTTTATCATGTCTCCTTCAAACCTATTGCCCTGGAACATTGTAGGATGCTGCTCGGTGCTCAATGTCTTTTCACTGGAAAACGCTTGATATGCACCCATATGGGATGCATTAATATCCCATAGATTCCAAGAATATGTTCCAATGATTCATTTTCATCGTCGGCGTATCTACATGTTGAGCTGTAGATAATCCGCATTCTGAATAAGTGTACCCTGAGTCTACAGTGTCTTTTCGAAAGACCAGTTACCAAGCTCAGGTTATTCATGGATAGTCTGATGCGTGCCGCAGGTCATCTGTTATTGCAATTTCGCGTTAAAAGTTTAGATTGGGTCAAACCTACTTGGTTCTTCCTGTTCGTTGTACATATCTTTCCAAATATCCCCTAACGTTGGAAAATTCTGAATTATGCGAAAATGTGATCGAAAACTAATTCAAACGAATCTGCAGCAGCCGATTCAACCCGGAGGCGGTTTCTTAGTACATAATGACCAGGTCCAAGCATTTAATAAATTAAAAGTGCGATTTGCTTAACTTTACTTTTAAAATCATAAGACGGGTAACCCTTTGTATGTACATGTAGGATAAATTTTACTTTTTTATCTCTAATATTCTCTAGGTATTCTACAGCCTATTTTTCTCAACGAATTATTATCTAATTGAAGGAAAAGAAATTCCTGTTTTTTAAAGGATTAAAGAAACAAAACAAGTATTTATAAGATATAAAAATTTTTGCTGTACCTATTAGTTGGGCCACTACTGTATGTCGGTTGGTTAATGTTTTTTTTTTTTGTTAATTTTGATCTTAAACATGATTTTTTCCAATTTTTTTTCTTTGCTTTTTCACTTCAATAGAGTCAGGTATTGAATAACAAAAAAAAACAAGACAAGACAGCAAAAACAACAATAATAACAATAACAATAATTGTATTTGAATAAAAATAATTGTTTTCTTTTGTTAAAAGATTTCTCTTTAAACGACAAGAGTAACAAGTTTTTTTCTTCTTCTTCTTCTTCTATTTTGAATGGTATTTTGGGAATTTTCTGAAAAAAATGTCTGACTTTCTTTTGCTTTGGCAAAAAAAAAAAAAAAGAGAAGAAGAGAAAAAAACAGAAAAACAAGAAATACCTTACGAATGGAGTCATCATCAGCGTCATCAGCCATATGAAATCATCAAATGAAAATACAACAGCAACCTCTAGAAAAGATCAATAAATTTTCTATTTCTGTAGTGAAAAAAAAACACAACAAAATAAATAAATAAACCCACCACCTATTAATGTCAGTCACTGTTAGAATACTTACAAGCGTTTTTGTAATACGAACTCGCACACACACATTGAATATCCAACGATCCGATCCACCCTTTTATTGATTTTTTTCTCTACTACTACTACTCCCATTTGAAAGAGATTGCCAAAGAGGGAGAACTTAAAATGAACTACAACAACAACATTTCTTTACTATTCATTTGCCTAAAAGCTAAAAAACATACCCATTCTATGCAATGCAAATATTATTAATACACACGTGTATGTATGTGTACCTACAATTACTGTATTTTATATAAAAAATAAAACAGCAATTACAAGCTTATAAACATAAATATGTACATACATTACAAGTATACATACATATATTATAAATTGTAATACAATATAGGAATACACATAAATTCAACATACTTTGTGAATTCATTTTCACCACACCACTTGCATACTGTTCTTCACTAAAAACGAAATTATTTATCCTTGAATTGCTTATTTACACTCTCTCACCCTCTGTGACTCTCATATGTTATGTCTCTTATGTTATGCCATACACACAGCAATGAATTGTTTTAAGAGAGAAATATTTTTAAGGCATTAAAATATTGTAAATAAAACAGGGAGCAAAAGTAAAAAAAAAAAATATTTAATTCAGTGTTGCCATGATAGCACAAAGGAGATGCATTTTTAATAAATTTTTTCCCTTTTTAAGGCTTAACTATAATCAAAGAAAATAAAGTATAAAGAATGTGCATTTTAACATATTTTGGAATATTTTTCAAAAATATTTCATGACGCGGGGGGAAAGGTAGAAGGGAAGGTTACAGAAACCAAGAGCGTAACAATGCGTTGTTCTCATGCGTTGTTCTCATCGTGCGTTTTTGTTGTTTGACCACTTTTTTATTTATTTTTCTGGTGTTAAAAACAGACGTCGGCACCAATGTCCCTCAGGGTAAGAACATCTTCGGCTTTTTACACACATAGGACACGAACATCAAGAATGATCGTTAAAAAGAGCGTAAAAATCTTCTCAGCTTTTAAAGAAGAAGGTTCATGTCGCTTTTTTCAGACTTCAATTTACACCCAAAGAAATATCACAGTAGTATTCACTAATATCAATGAGAAATGATTTCGATTTTTGGAAGAATACTTGCCAAGTTAAATACGGTGTCTTTAGGCATTTAATGCAGTAAAATTTTTCTATATTTTCCGATCACATATACATACATATCATTGGGTTAATAAGTAGACTTGAAATTATTACTAACAATTTTCCTCTAGGTTAACACATGCCTATGGTTATGGATTAGTGAGTGAGAGAGAGAAAATAAGTTGAGAGAATTTATTTATTTACAGCCATATAAAAGTGTTAGTAATATAATCTATTTTTATTTTCATTTTATCAACATACATATGTAAAGCTGTCTATCTTTGGCTTAATAATTTTGGATAAATCGATAAACATCGATTTTATTATTAAAAGAACATAAAGCTTAAAAGCTTTGGCTTAAAAGTTAGGCCATGTTTTTTAGAAAAATAAAAATAATAAAAAAACCATTTGTTACTAAAAGAAAAAAACGAGCATTCCAAAGCATTTAAAAAAAATTATACTATGAGACAAAATAAAAGAATGAAATACGCCGAGCTGATGACATTTTAACACAAAATATTCTTCGAGTGTTATTCGGAAATAAAATGATAAAGCATCCGCTAAACATGTGTTCTTGTCGCAGTCTGATCGACAACTAAATCAAAAAACATAAGAATACATACACATGTACATACGTACGATGAGAGCAACACATTCTTACGCTCTTCGTTTATGTCCATTTTCCTTCTGTCTTCCTCTCCCCTCACCCAGAAATGATTTTTAAAAATATTTTGGTGAGAGCGGGTCGTAATGTTACGACCCGCCATAAGAAATTTTACTTCTACATGATGCGTATTCTTTATATCCATATTCTTTGCTATAATATACTATATATACTATACTTAAGGCTTAACTATAACAAGCTAAGTGCATATAACCAAATGTATATCACTATAACGTACTTAAAAAACTTTTTGTGATTTCTTTATACAATTAATGACATTAAGTTACGATTTGTTGTACAACTTGTTTCAGTTGTACAATAAATTGTAACGTTGTAGAGCTAATTGTATGAAAATCAAAATTTCTTGATCTGCAACCAACCGATGGCCAACACGATGGTACAAGAACAATTTATGTATATGTAAAGTTGGTTGAAAAATTGTAACGTGTAAAGGAAAGGACCAATTTGTTTATTCAACTGCGTTGTACAATGAATCGCAACGTGTAGGGATCGCATTTAACTGTAGGTCCCGTTACTCATGGATAAAATTAACACACGCAATAGGAGTGGTATGAGATGATAGGTTGTAATGACCACTTTCAACGATTAAAAAACATTTGGCAACCCTATTAATTTTTCCTGTAAAGAAAGTAACCATTATGATCTGATGATAAAGGATAAATGATGACAAAAACGTGTGTTAGCTTGTAGTGGTGAGAACTTTTAGTACAATAACTACCCTTAAAGAAGAAGCATGTGTTGTGAGGCAAGCCTATTTTAAAAGAGAGGGAGTTAAAGTAAAGAGATTAACACACGCAAATAAATAATAAATGCCAGAATAATATCGTTAAAGAAAAATATCATCAAAGGAAATATCGTATACATACACAAAATTAACCTCCCTTCCCCCCATAATAAGTTAAGAAACGATTAGGTGAGAGAGTATAAGGAAAAAAGAGAAATTAAAAAAAACAGTTAAAAAGGAAAGGAAATAAAGTCATTTTAAGAGAGCCGAGTTATGTAAGGGAATAAGAGCATATTTTAAGGTTTAATGCTCTTAAAACGTTGAGAGTTCGTTGATATATTGTAATGAAACATGTTATAATGGCAGAGTTTTAACAGAAAGTCTGAGAGAGCGATAGGGAGAGAGAGTGTGAGTTTTGTTTTAAGGGACATTTGTCTCCAAGTATGCAAATTTCCCTATAATTATAATTTCCTTAGAGTTTTCTTTATTTAACCTTGTAAGGAGATTAAATTAAAGGAATGAGTTTAGGTTTGTATTTTTTTTTGGGTACTTTAACAGCTGCAAGGAATTTTTAATATATTTTTTCTTGTTGTTTTTCTCCTTCTTTTCTTTCAAGTTACATATGACGCTGCATAACCTTTATAACCAAAACAATACCAATTCACTTGTGTTGTGCTACTCTATTAAACATTGCTGTAGTGTTGCCAATTAAATTGTAATCAAAGTGTTCGTATGTGCATTTATGATCGTAGCGCGTGTAAAAATTGTTTGAAGAATATGTTGTAAATTTTCATTTATTGCGTACAGATCAGATCATCATTTAAATATTGCTATTTTTGTTGTTAGTGTTACCGTTGTCGTGTGTATTTACTGATAATATTTGTTGTTTCATAAACTAATACCCGAGCATTGTTTATAATTTACAAAAAAAAAGTATAAAAATAATCATTATTATTCGCATTCATCGTATGCATACAGTTTTATTTATTTTTTTTTTACAATAAATCATGCATAATGTATGAATTTCTATTAAAAAAAAATTATTATTACAGGGAGTGGCCACTCACATTTGGTCTGTGAGTTTAAAATGCTACTTAGTGGCCTAAGGACAGATTATTAAATTGGTAATAACGGAGTTGCGGATAAATTGCCAAGATCAGGTTCAATTTTGGAGATTACAACAGAGGAGAATTCGGTAAGCATCTGGATTATTGAGGAAAAGTTTGATTCACAAGTAAAACGTGTATGGGGATGTAGGACGAACTCGGGATAAAGCTCAATTCAATAGGAATGAAATTTATCCTAAGCATGGGAAGTCCGGAGATTAGGGCTATATTGAAGAACTAACGGGTCATGGCTCCCGTAGACACAGAATCAGTAGATGTTAAAGAGATAACTCAGATTTCTGTAGGCTTTGTTGTCGCCGTAGTCTAGTAGGTAGTGTGTTGGCTTATTACACGTAAAGCCACGTGGTCAAACTCCAGGTCGGACAGAACGGCAACTCCCTTTCAGCAGATTTCTGACAGAAACTCTGGGAGTAAATAAAATTGCCATGAAAAGTTACTCAAAAGTCTGTAGGTTCCGCCACTAATGGATAAAATTAACACACACAACGTAAGAAGTGTGATAAACTAGGACGTATCCACACTAAAGAGTTGTAATGACCAACTATGCATGTATGTATGTAAGTTTGTGATGGAGCAGTGAATCATTTGCTATGTCACTGTACTTGTCCGCAAAGATGGCTAGGTAGTCGATTTGTTAAGCAACTGGTAGATTTGAAAAATTTCAGACTTCAGTATCTAATAAGATTCATAAACAAGATAGACTAGCTAAGGGGATATCTTTAAATGGATACCATGATGGCTAATTGTTTTCTTTTCGTCTTTCTGACTTTGTTTCTCTTTATTTTGTCTTTATTCTCTTCTTTTTTTCCCTCTTTCCTTATTCCTTATTTTTAATAAAGGATCACAATGGACCAATAGGTCTCTGGGTAAAGGTGTGGAAATATCAATACAGTGATGCTTTACCCTTTCAACCTAACCTAACTTAACCTTAGCAAAAGTTGCCAACTGTAATACAAAGACCCTTATTATACGGTTATTGAAGAAAACTGCCATAGCCTTACGAGATTTCTTCAATGAACTACAAGAGGTATTTAAACGCGCTCACACAAATCAGTTTTGTTGGCGTAAAAGAGAGCGGATAGTATGGTGTAAACTCAATATATGATGAGAGTTTACGATATTGATACTTTAGCAGGCATAATTTTTCTAAAGCCATTCATTAGGCCAGGGATGCATTCATTTTACTCTTTTTTGATATTTTACTACTTGTGTAAACGCTGAAAGATCTGTGGTAAGATTTTTACTCTGGAATTCTGTAATATTTTCTCTTCGACTTTACATACATAAAGCCTTGTAGTGCAAATTGTCCTTTAATAAACACTTTAATTGCTTAGTGTTGAAAAACGTTTTCATTTTTTTTTACTGTTTACATGTGCTTACTCTTCAGCCATATTTTCTCATGAGCACTGGTCATCCCAATGTGAGACATCACAGCACAATAAAATATTTAAAATATTAACATTTAATGTTAATGTACATGCATGCAAGTGAGAGAGTGAGTGTGGTGTATTAATGTATGTATGCCTGTGTACATTTCAAGATTTAAATATACAGACATCATTTACATGAATTTGCAAATAAAAGAAAATCAAAAGAAAAACAACAATAATAATGCACAACAGCGTGTGCATGGAACTGCGTAAGTGCATGGCTGTAATAGAAATAAAGTTAAATAAGGTACTTACTTATGTGTGTGAAAATAAGAAAAAGAATAAGTGAGCGGGAGAGTAAGAAAGAGTACTTTTATTTGCATACATGTAGTTGTTGTTTTTGTTTTGTGTCCAGACAAAAGGTATTCATGCATACACGAACACACATAACATTCATATAATATATGTATGTGGACAAACCTTGCAAGTTAGCATGTGTATGCAAATGTATTTGCGAGCGAGTACGAGTACGAGTATCAATTTAATAACAACATCAACAGTAACAACTGTTTTATTTCATTATTGTTGTATTAAAGGCAGGCGTTTTTCTACTCACCATGTTGTTTTTTTTTTCCTCTTTTTTTATTTAAATAGTGCTGCTGCTGTTGTTGTTGTTCGTGGTGTTTTATATTCATTTCGTTTGGCAACACGCAGTGCAAACAAATGCATGTTAATGACATCAATGTTGGCTACAACAAAGTTGAAAAAAAAAATAAAATAAAAATAAAAAACAATAATAAAGAGAAATAATTCATGTTAAAAATACAAAAACAATTGCAAAAATAAGAAGAAGAAATAAAGAAAAAAAACATAAAAAAGTACATTTTCTGTGTATGATTATTATTGATCATGTATCGTACATACAAATTGTTTAAATACATAAATTATTCGTAATTCATTTGGAATTATTCTGTCTGTCCGTCTACCTATTATTAAATGCTGACGTTTTTCTCATTGAAATTGAAAAAAACAATTGTTTTGGTCTACATTAGTAGGCAGGCTACATATTTAAATTTATTTTTATTTCAAAGGAATGCATTTTAGTAAGCAAGGTAATGAAGGCGAACTCTGCTTTTTTGTGAATACTTCGGGAATACCTATGGCTATTGCAGAACTTGTATGCACACATTGGTCATTACAGCCGTTTAGTCAGGATTACAACCTAGCTGCTCACGTAACTTATATTGTGTGTTAATTTTGTGCATGAGTGATGGGACCTACAGTTTAAAGACTTCTTGAGAAACTTTTCATGACAATTTTATTTACTCTTGGAGTTTTTACCAAAAATTGTTAACAGGAAGTCATCGAAAGAAATATTTTGCTTTCATATTTGTTTGAGATGTCTGAGTTGGGCTTTGAACCACTAGTTCTCGTCAATTGAACCTATTAGACTATGGCGACCGAGTGAAATATTCAGAACCAACAGAGAAACTCAAGTGAAAATGTATGCCATCGAGAGAACGGGAATATTATGTACCTGGAGTGATGTAACCATCCGAGCACCCGGCTCATATGATATTGAATCGAAAAAATAATTGGGCTGCCCGGGCGAGCTGAATCAGGTCAACTTTATCAACAGTGTTCCATCGAAGAGAAAGTGCTCTTCGCCACCGTGGCCACAATAGATCTCTGCAAGATCTCTTCTAAGCATTCTGATGTCCGTTACTTCACCTCTTATAATCGACCGAACGACATTGGGGCACCCAACAGTATGTATTTATTAGAGCAGGATCACAAAGTGGTTTGTGTATCATTACTTTGTCGGAATATGCCCGAGGGAAATAAAGGGCGACATAGGGATCATGTCTTTATATTTTTACATAAATTTTGTCTGTCAAAGGTCACGTTCGTTCCTGTAGATAATAAAATACAGAATCTCAGAGAGAACTTGTTTCTTAGCTGCACTAAACGTATGTATGTGGACACCGTAGTCTACCAGGTAGTGTGTTGGCTTACTATATAAGAGTTGATGGGTTCAAACCTCAGCTGCCCTCGCGAAAAAAAGGGAAATTTTAAATATTTCTCACGGCAACTTCAACTTAGAAGTTTTCTGGCAAGAGCCCTCTGAAAGTAAATAAAAATGGCATGAAAAAGGTTCTCAAATCTGCCATTCAGAATCGATATTACACTGTAAAACCTGCCACTCATTGATAAAATTAACACACTCAATATGAAAGCTAGTCTTGACTAAAGGGAGGCAGATTCAAATCAAGGCAGATTCAAATCAAATATTCTGAAATGCTGATCCTTCCGACCTACAACCTATGTTCCTACTTTCTGCGTTTCCCGCGTTACCCATTAATTTAACTGTCACTGCTGGCAGACGAAAAATTAACAGAAGATACGCCACACATTTAAGTGGAACAGAGTTTAAAAGCATACGTATTTTCCCATGTGCTTCTTCTTTCGAATTACTCCCATTTATGTTTTGTTTTGATAAACATCAGCAGCAAGTAAGCGAGCATGTCAAATAGACAGACCCACAAACTGAACAAGCAAATCCAAAGCATTACAAGCAAACAAAAAAAAAAACATTTTTTCGTATTACAATCTGGCTCATCATTGAAACTAATGGCGATAGTGATGATAATGAATCACAATAATGACGTTAAGTTAGCTTGTAGTACATGATTATTACAATAGATTTGGATATGAATTGGAGGTAATTTATTCATGTTCATAATCTTCCATCGGACGGAGAGTAAATTTTTGCAATTGAAGTGTGCATGTGTTCTACGTTTGCTGTTCTAATCGGTGTTTTCATAGTCAAATTAACAACAACAGCAACATTAGCAGTAAGCGTTGAAGTAAAATTGGGTTAGAAATTATGATTTTTTTTTATATGGTATGGTTGGCTGGCGACGGCGGTTGATTATGAGTATGACCTTGAAATAAAAAAAAAAATTTAAAACAATGAATTTAAGTTGGAAATAGAAATTTACAATTTTACTCTACTTTAGCATCCGTTTCAAGCCGGATATAAATGTAAGGGAGAGTATAATTTTTTACGAATAACTGAAGTAAAACACTATTGGGGAGGTAATTAAAAGGCCTACGTATGTATTTGCTCGGTAGGCAAATTGATTACGTATGTATACGGCTAAAAATCGGACGCTAACCACTCCCTCTGCAGCACAATACATATCTCCTGGTCAAATTTAATTACAAAATGGCAGATTGTAGTTTTGTTTCGGTCAGCCACTTTGTGTTGACGTAAAGAGACGTGAAGGGATCTGTATTGGCCATATTCTACATAGGGCATCGAATAAAATCACAAGAAATGTCATTCACTCGAATTAACCGGACAGTTGGAGCAGAGAACGACCGGCGCGTACGTATTACTATTGATTAATCGACTTCAAATTGTCCATCTAGGAGTTGTAATACGGAGCGTACGTATTACTATTGATTAATCGACTACAAATTGTCAATCTAGGAGTTGTGGTCATCTGCAATGTTGTGACATCAGCAATGAACATCATAAGAAGATCAGGCAGCGCCACCTCTTGAGCAAAAATAGGAGTTAATCAGTAAAATATTAGCAGTACACTCAGTATATTTATTCAACGCTCTCTTGTTCTGGACAACGACAGATGGTAACTCTATTATTCTAAAACCTATTACAGTAGACTCATCACCTGCTTATATAGAGAAACATGATTAACTGAAACCAAATGGGAATATGCTTCCTATTAGCCTTAATCGTTAAAGGAGTAAAAGAGCTCGTTCTGATTTTTGTTCACCACAGCACCAGACAGGACATCTGCGAAAACAGGCCAGGCATTGTGTACTATACCCTGAAAGTCTTCAAATTACTTGAACAGACGCTAACCTAAAATATGTTGCAGAGTTTCCTTCTCATCTTTGTTCGTCTTCTTGTTGCCATGTAAAGGTCATAAAGATCTTAAAACTTTAACTTTAATTACATAATGGTTAGGTTAGGTTAGGTTATGTCGAAGTGTTAGCTTTGATTACCAAAGCAGAGTTTCCACGCATAACGACCCGTTGTGACGTCATAGGTCACATAATGGAAAATCACCATGTTCTTTGTTTAGAGGTATTATGAGATATTATCAACTGATTGAGGATATTCAATGTCCCTCATGAGCAAGCCACAAAAATCTTAAAATGTAATACCGTATGGGAGCCCTAGCTAAAACCAGCCAGACGGAAAGCCCAAGGCAGAGGATTTCCTACTCCTTGATTTAAATGGAGTGAAGGTTAAACTGTGTGGTGGTGCTAAATACTTAAAGCGCTTTTTGGATACCAAATTGTCGTGAAGTTCAAACATTAAAGCATGTTTTTTAAGGTCTCCTGTGCTATCTCCGTAAATTCGTATATGTCTGTACAGAAAAGCAGCAGGATCTTCCAGTGGTCTAAACCTCAGAGGCTTGGTATGGCTCTTTGATATGGTAGACGAACCTATTCTTGTTCGTCACTTGATAAGACATTGTGCTTAACACGGTTCTAAAGTCAAGTGTTAACCAAGATGAAGTTTCTGCAAACTTCAGGGTTGTCAATTAGTTATAATATTGCCAAGTATATGTACTGTTATTCTGATCCTTACTGGTAACCAAGCTTTATTTGGATTAGAAAATGCAGGACATCTTAAACTACAACGCACGAACATATTCCATATGACTAGAGACTCCTTCTTCTTATTTTAAACCTGGATAACTAACTACGTGGACAAATGAGTTGCTAATAGATAGGTTAGCATGTAAATCGCAAGTTATGGACGATATCACAAGCAAGGTGCGGTAACGCGGCAGACATAACAGTTCTCGATTTGAGGTCCACTGTTTTCTAACAAAATCGCACACGTACTTTAAAGAAGTCATTCTTGAATATCGAAGCGTACGAAAAAATCAATTGTGATCTAAATTTTAAACGATACGATACTTTTTTGAGTAGTGCTCAACTATTGTTTTATGTGTTAATGACGGATTTTTATTGCTTCCCACTTTAGTCTATTCTGACTTTCAATGTGTCATACAAA
This sequence comes from Sarcophaga subvicina, assembly GCA_936449025.2. Taxonomy (NCBI): domain Eukaryota; kingdom Metazoa; phylum Arthropoda; class Insecta; order Diptera; family Sarcophagidae; genus Sarcophaga; species Sarcophaga subvicina. Next base: position 33,536,596 of record OW388084.2, read on the forward strand.
ATTTAACTAGAATTACTCTAAAATACAATGTATGATACAAACATATAAATGTATGTACAATTTTTAATATTTTGTGTTAATTTTATTATTTTTTTATTCCTTTTTCAGTGTGAAATTTAAATAAAAAAAAATAAATGATTGATGTTTTAATTTAATTGCACTTTCAAAATCGTGCATAAAAAATATTGTATTGCAATTTAATAATTATAAAATTATGTTTATTGTTAACGAACAATTTAGCAGTTATATTCAAATGTATTTAGAAATAATTATATTCACTCATTTCGATTTAATTTCGAGTTGCAGGTTTTTCTAAAACTTAAAAAAATAACATTTTTCAACACCGAAAATAATAATTTGATTCAAGCACAATATGACAGATAAAATGCAAAAGGTGTTCATAACGGTTTACCTAGACAAGTTAACGTGCATTAAGAGAGGTTGGATTAGGTAACTCAATCGACATCTCAAAGACCTCTACTACGGCAAAATAAATTGTTCAGGAGAGAACACATGAAAAACCTAATCAGCGACCCTATCTCTACAGTCTCAAAACTCTGACCTGATGTGTAACCATCTTACAACCAGTATTCCGTTAATCAAAAACATTTCGTTATCATAACACCCAACGGATCAAGTATCTCGGTGTTGTTCTAGACAGCAAGCTGAACTGAAAAAGAAACACCGAGGAAAGAATGAAGAGGGCGCTGAATACTCTTTATCAGTATAGCAACTCCATAGGAAAGAGCTGGGGTCTTCCGAATAAGGCCAATCGCTGGATATATCTTGCAATTGTTAGACCGGTTATTACTTATGATTGTGTTGTTTGATGGAATGCCTTGGATAACGCTTTCCAACGGAAAATCTCAGATAAGGTTCAGCGTTTTGAATCCTTGAATATCACTGGAGTGAGGAAGAGTTGTCTTCAGGCTGCTCCTGATACTATGATATGCCTGATTGCGCTTGATTTGTATGTCATGCGGTGTACAGCATGCAGTGCCATACGTCTGAGGGCATCGGGCTGCTGGAAAGAGCAATCTATAGGGCACTCTGGAATTCTGAACGCCGTCTATCCTGAAGGCAGGAACGGACATATGGAAAACGTTGCTGACTACATTGTGCCAGAGGCTATGTTCCTGCCTGTTTTGAGAATACTCATACCGGATAGGGCACTATGGAATGGTGGGCTACTCCAGGGGCAGAGAGGTATACCCATCTTCACAAATGGGTCGAAATGAGACACAGGTGCTGGGGTTTTCTATAAAGATCTCGATCTTGAATTTCAGTTTAGTTTAAAAGATGACTGTAGCGTATTTCTGGCAGAGAATTTTGCTATCTGGTAGGCTATTGAGGCCGTAGCTAGAACGCCTACTTCAGATTCGAAATCTTATATGATCTTCGTTATTAATCAGGCTGCCCTAAAGGCCATTGCATATGCCTGGTGTAAATCACGGCTTGGTCGTAAGTGCAAAAAGTCTTTAAGGGGCCTTTGGGCCAGCTCAAATCCATCTATGGTGGGTTCCGGAACATAGCGGTATACTTTAATAATTTCTGTAGCACGTTAGAAACTCTATTTTATCAGAACTTTTATAGAAATTGTTTTTTTAATCTTCTTTAATTTTATTTTACTCTTTTATTCTCTTTTGAAATTCATTAATTTATTTTCATTGACGATTTAAACTTTTCCACATAATTTTCTTTGCAAAATTTTAATATTTATTGTCTTAATTTATTATTTCTAATAATTTTATTAACTTGTATCCTTTTAGAACCGGTTTCCATACTGTAATAATGGCAGCTCTTATCTGCGCTCATTTTTTCACGTTTGCCAACACTACGGAAATAAAACATTAAGCAGGGACAACCACCATTATTAATACTATTTTGATCACGTTTAAAGTAAAATAAAAAACTGCTGCAAAGAAAACGAACGAGTGGCTCAAATTTAAACAAATAAAGGAATTTAGATGTAAATATATGTAACAATAATGCAGGTATGTATGTATGTAAATAAAACAATAAAAACATTATCATTATATGCATAATGAAAAGAATTTACTGACACACACTACGTGACTCCCATCCATGGCTATTTCGCACACCAATTTATATATGGTGGATTTGTTTTACCCGAATGGCTTCGCTAATGGCGGTGAATTTTACTTATTATAGACACACACCAATTAATTCACCACTTATAGTGATCCATGGTAATGCAGTACATATTCGAATTGTGGTGCTTTTGTGAATTTCAATTTTATTTACCACACCGAACAAATTCACCTCCCTTTGCATAAACTCACCACACCGAATAAATTCACCACTGCACAAAAATTTACCACGATCGAAAATACTAAAAAGTAATTAATTTTAGGGTCTGTCCATTCGTCAAATTCGACAAATAGTTGTTTTCTGAGGGAGGTCTTCGAAAATTTATCCATCTGGGATGCTCCTTATAATAAAACGATTTTATTTTCCATTTTACTGATTTTTTAATTAATACTGCAGAGTTTTATTTCTAATAACAATAAACAAACATCCAATTACAACCAACAAGTCTTTAAAATCTTGTTTAAATTCCCCTCAACCGTTTAACTTGTACTACAAAACTGAAAATATTCCATCTGGCAATGATGTAGACTGACTATCTACTGAATGGAAATGTCAAAATAAAAAAATTACCACACAAAAACGAAATGAAATATACAAAACGGAAACAAAGATTACTGCATGAAAACGATAAAGAATGGGAGAGGCGACAGAAAAAAAGATTCGTTTCAGTCGCAAAAGAAAATCCCAATAAAAATCAACCACACAGTGTAAAAGCGGAGAATTACTCGCAATAAACGAGGAGGAGTGTGAAAAAAAATTGTAAGAATATCAAGAACAGCATAAAAACCACACATACAACACAAGAATAAAATAGCAAAAGTAATGAAATTATCAAAAAAAAAGAAGTAAGAAAAATGCGGCAAATAAAAGCTTAAAAAATTCAATTTTTCAACAAAAATTCAGTTCAAGCCGCCATTTTGCTTAACAGAAAATAATGAAAAAAAATATAATTGAATTGAGCAATGAAAAAGTGCTTTTTCTCTACGTTTTTTGACTCGGTTTATGTAAAAATAAAATTCTATTGTTGCTTCGTTTCAATATATGCTTTCATCGTTATTTGTCGGTTGTGTCCGTTCGTTGCCTTGTGTTTTATAATAAATTTATCAGCCATTGCGTTTGTGTGCCTTCTCTTCTTGTCGTTCAGTAACATTTGTAGCTGTTCTGGTGTGTTCTTTTTCTCCTTCGTTCCCACTTTTTGTTTGTCCGTTTGTGGTATTTGTGCGACGTGCAGAGTGAAAATGTTCTCAAGTTTTTGGCAACTAATTTGTTTAATTTATTATAAAAATATTAAATAAAATTAAGCTACGGGATGTTTTGTTTTGTTTTTTTACTCGCACTCACTATATGCTTTTTATAACTTCTTTTAAAGTTGCCAGACTAGGCAGCATTGTGAGTCGTAGTGTGTATTGTTGCCCTTAAGCAGGGAAGTTATAAAAAGTAATATCGAAAAAACAAAGTAAAAAAATACTTTAGTTCCTCTTTGTTTTTGTTTCTCATACAATTTTTAACAACAAAAACAATAAAAAAATGCATAAAAATATGTCAAATGTTTATAAAAATAACTTTTTAAAGCAATTTTAGTGCCAAAGACCCCACATTGCCCGCTGCACTTGTGTAACCCACTTTAACAAAAAAAAATTCATATAAATTTGCTTTTCTCGCTTTGTTTTTGTAAATACACAGCAATTACTACAACAAAATAGTGATAGTGCAGCAAATTAAATAAAAATTTCTATTTAAATAAATTGTATTTGAACCCCTTACTTTGCACTTGTGTTGTTTTGCCACCTCTAAACACTTTTTAGCTTCGTGTGCTTTCTGTTCTCAATTTGTTTTAAATTGCCAATTTATAAAAATAATACTTGACGCCAACAACAACAGAATTAAATTTGTTTATTTTGATTTTTGCTATGCTTGCAACACTATCATCAGCCAGCTAATCAACCATTCAACCACCCACCTACTACTTGCCTTTGCTGTCTGTCTGTTTCTTGTATCTCTCTTAGTATCTGTTTTTTATTTTTGTCGGTCTTTTTATTCTCCATTGTTATCTTTATTATTTTCTTCTCCAACTTTTTTCTTTCACTTTTTGCTAAAAACAAAAAAAATTTGCAAAAAATAAGAAACATTCAAAACGAAAAGAAAAAACATTCATGTGGGCCTATCACAATAAATGGTAGCAGACAAAAACAACACATTGACTTGAAGAAAACTTACACAAAGAAAACTCGAAAACAATAGATTTTTTTATTTTTAATTTTATGAAAAGAAAGTGAAAGAGAGAGGGAGACAGAGAGCGAGCGAGCGAGCTAAAGTCCAAAAATAGCAAAAAGACTAGAAGATTCTCGTCTGTTTCTTTTTGACTGCTTTTTTCATTCAACAATTTGTTTTAATGCAAGAAAGATACAGCAATAGTAGCTGTTGTTTATGGTAATGTTAAATGAAAGTTGAAGTATTGCCAGATCCGTAAATATATGGAAATAAAACAAGTGGTAGTAGTAAATCAACTTAAATTGATCATATTATGTCTTCCATATTTTTTACATGCTTTTATTCGTTTAATATTCGGTATCTCAATTTCTCTTTTCAATATTTAAATATAAAAAGAAAATAATAGTGTAAATCAGCTTTAAAGACTTGCAATGTTAATGTTATAACAGCTTCGCACTGTATTGGAAATTATTCTCTAATAAAAAAAAACTACCTCGACTGGAATTCGTGTCAGGTTGGAATGTAAATTCGATTGTCATTGGAACATTCGATTATTATCACATCAGTAATTTTTTCAATAGATGGCTTCAGTAACCAGCGTATTACATTGTATGTTTGTATCGTGTTTTTGAGTTGACATATGGTCTGATTGTATTCCGATAAATTTTATGTTAATGCTGCTCACAATATCTTTGATATTCGTCCCTTTTTATTTAAAGAACCATAGGGCTATCATAAATCACTTCCTCAAATTTGTTTCAGTTTCATTAATCAAGCTAAGCATGGTATTAGTACACAAACACAAATCGAAAGACCGCGGTCCATCGTTACTTACGGGTGCAGTGATAAAAAAACTTTTTCAGTTAATTAAAAGCGCGCACATCGGATTTTCTTTGAGTTTAGTTTGAATGTTATCTTTTTTAAAGAGAAACAGGGGTGATATGGCCTCCTAAATGTATTCCTTGAAAGGGTCTGACCTCATTAAAAATTTATAAATTCAAAAACCATGATTGAAAATTCTTGTGCCTTCTCCAGAGTTGGGGTCGATATTCGAGTTTCAAGTCTTTTGATGAAATAATAAAAATTAAAATGTTTTTACAGTCAGATTTTTATGTAATACTTGCGCAAAATCCTTTTGAAACAACATAATAAGACTAAATTCAATTTTTGAAAAGTTATATAAGGTTCAAATATATAAAAATATTTACATATTTCTTTTTTTCGAAATTCAATGTTTTAATTAAATATTCTGCACATATTCTTAAATAAATCATATTTTTTCATATCCAGCATTGAACGACAAATTGCATTCGTATGTATATTTAAATGTTATTGTTAAATACCGAAAAATTATAAACTATTACACTGCAACAGACGCACGGCTCTGATGCCAATTCCGCCCATAACCTTACTTATTTAACCAACAAATAGATTAAGTTAGAAAGTCATAGCACCACTAGATGAGGTCTATATTTACCATCTGCTTGAATACAAGGGGTCTCAGTATTTAAATTATTTTTAAGAATTTCTCTAATTTCATCGCATGAGTCAAGAATGTTGATTTGTTATGAATATTTTATGTCATACAAACATTTGAGAAGTGCGCAATGTATTTAAAAATAAATAAAACGCAGCACATGATAAAAATATAAAAAAATATGATTTTTCTTCTGCAATACAATTTTCTTGAAATGAAATTATAAAATAAATCGTAAACATTGTCTGGTATTTCATTCCAATGCTTTTTCTGTGTTCAAATTTACATTTTCTTTACACACACAACTTCATCAAACATCTGGCAACCTTAATGTGTTGAAATCAATAATGGACAAACGTTGAAAAGAGACAACTATACATAGCTTACGCACAAATGAAAAAGCAAACAGAAAGAGAAAAAACTGGCGCGAACTGAACGAAGAAAACGACAAAAAATACAACGAAAATGGCGATACCGACAAACAACGAAGAACTACGAATGTAATGACGAAGTGAAAAAAATCCATTTTCTAATAATTATTCGAAATTACGCTTTGCCAGCGAAATTCCTTCATGTCTGTGTCTAGCAATTGAATAGAAAAAAAGTGTAAAAAATAATTAATAAAAGCAAAACAGCCAAAATAACAAAAATAAGAAACCAAATTTTCCCAACAAAATTAAATTTGTGTTTGCAAAAAAAAAAAGGAAAATTCTTATTAATTGGGAAAAATGCATAAAACATCATTCATTATAAAACAATTGTAGAGCAAAAGAAGCAAAAAAAAAAGATACGAAGAAATAAAAGTGTGTTGGGTACGTACAAAAAAAAATTGTACGATTAATAAGAGAAAAAGAAAAAGGTAGTGGAAAAAATAAACCATAATTAAAAAAGTATATACAAGACGACAACAAGACCTTGAGTGCTTAAAAAAGAAAAAAGTGGATTAAAAAAAGTCTCGGAAAACGAAAACTACAACAAAAAGTGGAGTGGAATAATAAAACAACAATAAAATTACAAATTAAAAGGCAGATGAATTAATCTTTTTGTTTGTTTAATTGAAAATTAAAAGAAAATTTAAATGAAAATAAATTGTTAAAGCAAAGGAAAACAGAATATTTTTGTGTTCAAATTTTATGAGAATTAAAAGAAAAAAAAAAACAAGATTGTTTTCAAAGAATTCATTTGAATTTTAATGAATTTTGTTTAATTTATTCATACATTGGTTGTGACGTCAATATAAAGTCACAGGCAACACAAGAAATTACAATAAAAACAACAACAACTACAACAGCAACATTCATAGCTTTGCTGCTTAACCGAACAAATCAATCAAAACTCATTTAACTATGCAACAACAACAACAAAAGCTACGATAACACTTCAAATATAAATTCCCTCGTTTTTCTTAATGCTCTCTGTTGTGTGTCATTTTAACAACCAGAGTATTTATTACATTAAAACAAAAACAACAAACGAGGAATAAAAACAAAAAATTATAAAAAACAAAACCGCTAAGCAAAAAAATAATTTTTTATTTTAATTCAATTGCTAATTTTATACCATTTGTTTGTTATTTCGTTCAAATTATGCAAAACTCAACAATTTCAGCAAAAGCGAAAACAACCAAAACAAAACCAACAAACAACACAACAACTATAACAATTTCAAACGGAACAACAAATTGCCGCTGTATTTGAATTGTGCGAGTGTTTGTTTTAAACAAAAATTTCTTAATTTTTGTGCATCAGATTAACAATTGAAATTAATTTTTAAAACAGGTAATAATTTTTCTGTTAATTTAATTAATTTTTTTTAACAATTACTAAGTGATGCTTAAATTTAGTTTCTGTATGTCTTGTTGCTCTCTCTCGCTCTCTTCCTCTGTGCTTTTTTTGTTTGTTTACCGAATCTGTCTCTTTGAAGAAGTTGTCAGGCAAATAAAACGTGTTTTTAATTAACGAAAATCCATCCGTGTCCGTGTGTTTTGTCCGGGAATTACTTTATTGATGGTTTTAACAACAAAATTACTCGTTTTTTTCTTCTTTCATTAAAAATAAATTTTTATTACAACAATAAAAAGAAAACATTAACATAATACGCGTTGTATTTAAGAAATCTAAACATTGTGGAATTCGAAAAACTTAAAATTAAGAAAACCTTTCACTTTTTTAATTGAGTTTAGCGGATAAAATCTTACCAAATAGTTTTCCAATAAGTGGCAGTTATGTTGTTGATTAAAGAAGCAATAAAACAAAGTGTTTAGCTCTCTAAGAGTTTGTCTTTAGGTATGCCTTGTACTCAGAGCTTGTGTAATTTGAAGATTTTATTTCTAACCTCAACAGCAAGAGGGTTGATTTCCAGCATTTTAAATCAGGGAATAATGGAACAAAATCCCTTATTAAAAATGCTTTGTTTGTATTATAGCCGTTCTAGCTAGTTACTATGCTAATTATTAAACTTTTTTAAGCCTGTTCTCATATTATAAAGCATTTAAATCAGTCTTTAGTTGGAGTAATTAGCGCAATTCTTTGATTTTAAATCTCATCTTAGGTGGCTAAAGCTAATATAATTGCTTAAGAAATAATATGGGAACATCAATACTTTATTATCCGTTCCACCAGTTTTTTTTATTACTACTCCATACATAATATGGATAATATGCTAATATTAATTGCATCTGGCAGCACTTTAGCTTAATTTAAAAGGTGATATTTGAAGCTACATTTTGTTGGAAGACATTACATTTTAAAATTAAATAATTCTGTGAAAAATTATGGGGCGTTATTATCATAATTTGCTTTTCCATTATAGAAAGTGTAAGCCTGCGCAAAGTTTACCAGAACGATTGAAGCTTGAAGGTTGATTTTCGATTTGACATTGCCTTTGTTCTGATCGATACGAAGAAGACGGAAACCCGGGATTTTCATCTTTGGATGCTAGAAAATTGGTTACCCGGGATACAACATAATCGGGGTACTCTTTGTATTGTTGTTGTTGTTGTAACATCTATGCTGCCGTGTTTTTCCCAAAGGCAAACAAGTGTTTCCAAGTTTTTCACTTGGTTTGGTCCGTTTGCTACAGCTATCACTGGGTTGATAATCCTTGGCCAGGGTGAGATCGGGTCGTTCCGGAACGTAGATCAGATTGCTGCGGGATTATTGTTATTTATGTGAATTTGAAAGCAAGGGCTGTAAGATGGAGATCTACATTTATGATGCAGTAGTCCAAGTTATGTGGAAGTTGATAAGCTGCAGTCGACACAGTGGGATTCGTCCCTGTGAGCATGTAGTACAGGTCTGGAGATTAACACAAACTAAACGGAATTAGTTATACCATCCAGGAGGTATATGGCAGTCAGTTTTCGATCACCATTTCTTAAAGGTGGCGTTAAGACCTTCGGATAGTGCAAAATACTTGGGAAATAACAGTCTAATGAACCGAGTTTCATACAGCATTTCGCTGAAGCAAATGTTTCCGGACGATGAAAAGGCAATAAAAACCAAAAAAAAATAAATAATCACGAATGAAGCAATGTGAAGTTTCGTGAACGGAGGAAAGCCAAGATTGTCCTTAGGAAAGGTAATGTTATGTGTCTATTGTGCTTGAAAGGAAACTGTTCATTGATTCTAAATTGATTGATTCTAAACTCGATTGTCAACAATTAACGAGATTGAAGCAAAAGCAATTCAATCAAAATGGTCATAAATTATCAACTGAAAAGATATTGTTTTCCAAACTGATGGCGTCATACAGCAACAAACTCACCTTTGATGACTCGCAAAAACCAAGACAACTTGTCGGGAAAAATGCTTCCATTCAATTCCTTCAATTTATTACTTGTTTTGTTATCCGGGGAACTCTCCAAATGGCATAAATTTAAGTTCCGCGGGGGAGATCCTAGATGTTTTGATATTGATTGTATAATGGTTAGGTTAGGTTAGGTTAGAGGACATGTACTTGTCAATTAAGACAAGTACAGTACCCGGAGGTCGAAGTGACCCATTGTACAACGTCCTAGTTTCTCACACCACTTATGTTGTGTGTGTTAATTTTATACATGAGTGGTGGGACCTACAGTTTTTAAAGTCGACTCCGAACGATAGATTTTTATTTATTGAGAAACTTATTCATGGCAATTTTTATTTGCTCTCAGAGTTTTTGCCAGAAATCTGCTGAGAGGAAGTCGCCGAAGAAATACTTTTTGGATTTTGTCTTTGATGCCTGGCCTGGGGCTCGAACCCAGGCTTTTGCGTCTAATAAGCCAACACACTACCTACTAGACTACGGCGACTTCTTGTGTAATGGTTTTATGCTTCAAAATGGAACGTGCTATTGTTGAAAATGGCAAATATTGCTCTGAATAAAGGATCAAATTTCTAAACTAAATTCTTTGAATCACTCAATAAATAAAATATATTCTTGATCACTTTGAAAAGGTTCTCGATTGAGTTTAGATCCGCTGATATTATTATTTTTACCATTATGGGTGCTTGTTTTTCCTAAGATCATCATTTCATGGTTCTAAAAGAATGTTTGGTACTTTTGTCCTGCATAGATTACCTTACCAATTGGCCAATTGGTTTTAGTGTTTGGCAAATGGAAGCATTTAATTCTGTAGGACAGTTAGGATATCTACATACAGAGAATTGGATCACTTCAAATTAACTGGCACATAGAGTGTAAATTAGTCTACTTTTTGCTAGACCATGGAGTAGTTCCATTAACTACGACTCAGTTGCTGCTTTGCAAACTTTTAAAGATTGTAGGCTATGCAAGTTTAGTATCCTTTTTTCCAATTAAAACGACTGACGCCTTATTCCTGCAAATAAGCAGCAATTGATGAAGCTTGCTTGAATAGAAAAAAATTGTAGAAAGTAAAATATTTTCCAAAATTAAAATTTTTTCAATTCCCCTCTCTCTACTCTTTCTTTAATATACTTTTACTTTGAAAGAGAGCGATTGATACAGCCCCAAAAACTGTCGAAACAATCTTCTGTAGTTTAAAATCTTATCTGAGCGAAGCTACTGTTTAGTCCAATTGACTGATACATAGTAAATATAAAAATGAATCGATATTGTCTGAACAACAAAGGAATTGTTAGGAACTTGCATCTGTGCCAGGCAGACTTATACAGCAAAATAAAACAGGAAATGCAATTATTATCCTTACAACTAACTAGTAAAGTTCAATATTTAAAAACTTCTGATGAAATGCTCCAGGCTGTTATCAAACATAGGTGTCAGATTAGGCAAACTGTCCACAGATTATCTGTGAAAGAAACATTCTATGTTTTCAGAAATAATGAACTTTGGCAGAGAAGTCATTGCAATCCCTACAGAAGTCGTGTTGAGGAAACTGGAGTAATCTGCAATAAGCACTCGTTCCCACGACAATCGCATCTACGCTGCAAAATGATCCGACTACACATCGGCCAAGTATTGTCAACCCAACGAAAGCTGTTTTAATCGGTATTTTTTCCCCAAGGGAAACACTTTCGGACACAGCAGCAAAGCTGTTACAACAACAACAATAAATACTAATTATATAGTGACCACTAATAACCTTAGTCACCATGTTCAGGTCTCATCGTTGAAAACGCTGTATGTTAGTAAAGAAAGAGTGTACTGACAAGCCTTACAAAAGCTATGATTAAGAGAATATTGAGTCTTTTTCCCACCGATGAGGCAATGGTCATTAGTCAAAGCAAATGATTTCTTATGTTCAAGGAAACGTAAAGCCTAAGCTACCTCAATTTTAGGGGAGAAAAAAGTGATACCATTCCTGTTATTAATGTGCCTATCAGCGACAAGGTATTGGGTATTGTAAAAACACCACTAGCTTTTACATTCATAAGAACCGAAATAACTGCAACATATAGTGCCAGAAACTTAGCCTGAAGCTTATCTTATTACAACTTCGTAACTGTCTTAGCTAGCCTATTAGTGTGCAGATATTCCTCATCGACCGCGTCATAAGTTTACCTAGACAGTAGTAAAAAGATGTCCGCTATCTTCTAATCAGTAAACTCTTTTCAAGGCTTTTAGGTTTATTTAATTATCAGTAACGATCCAAATATTACTTCAATGCATCCGGGAGTAGTACCTAGGATGCTGAGAGCCCTTTAGATTGCAGAAAGTATGGCCTGGAAAACATTAAAAATTTTAGTTTCAACAAAGAGGAAATCCCTGTAATCAATTGGTAGACTTGTTTGAAAACGTTTCGGGGTATTCTTAAGAGGACGCCCGAGACATTGTCACAAAATAGTGGTACTCCATCTCTTCTGCAAATCTAAGCGACTGTGGTGGGATGTTGTAGTTTGCGAGGAAGATAAATGGTGGTTCCATAAAGGATTTATGTATTCTGTACATATGGATGTGTTTTTTTTTGTCTTGAGCCGGAGGTGGGAATCTTCGAAAGACACTTTTGTTCCAACAAAAGAGTGCACGATTCACCATCACTGGTGCCTACGTACTAAACCCACCCCCTACACACTTCAACCACTCTCCCTCCGCGGGACTGCCGTAAGGTATTACTTCGCGGAGAGCTGGTTAGCTCGAAAGCTTTATCACATTAAGTCAAATTTCTCCTCCGTTCCTCTAGTCTTCGGAGTACTATCATAACTTCAGCCATTCTCTGGCTATATTGACTCTATAGAATTCTGCAGGTCAACAGCTCTTCCATTAGCCGGTTTGGTCCTAAATTCGTTTCTCCCGGCCATCTAAATCTAGGACAGCATGTTAGAATATGCTCCGCATCTTCCTCCTCATCTACACAGTTTGGCATATAGGAGAAGTGTCATGACCAAATCTGTGCAGGTACTTCCTGAAGCACCCATGACCAGTTAGGAACTGGGTCACGTAGTAGTTCAACTCGCAATGTTCGTTCTTCATCCAAAGGGCTACATCAGGGACAAGACAAAATGTCCATCTTCCCTTTAGACTGCTCTCCCATCGTGACCGCCATTTGTGCATGGAAGTCCTTCGTTCCTCCGCTTTAATAGCTGCTATTTGTCCCGGGTACTCGAGACGACGAAGGTATGTCCTTCTCATCTCATCCGCCAGTATATCTATTGGTATTGTCTTTGCCAATACCAAAACTGCTTCATCAGACACTGTCCTGAAGCCACTTATCCGTCTAATCGCGCTTAGACGATACACCGAGGACAGTATCCTCCTCGTCGTTCATACTGAGAGTGCCTCCGACCATATTGGGCAAGCATACAGCATTATCGACGTTACTACCGCCGAAATTATTCTCCTTTTAAATGGACCTGGTCCTCCAATATTTGGCATCATCCTCGCCAGTGCTCCCTGTGTTACAGATGCTTTTTCACTGATGTATTTCACGTGCTCCTTGAAGTTCAACCTGTCGTCGATAATCACTCCCAGGTATTTTATTGCGCTCTTCGACTCGATCCTTGTGCCTCCAATGGTCACTTCCATCTTCTCCACTATCTTCCGACCGCTTATCAAAACGGCCTCCGTTTTATGTGCAGCAAGTGTCAAACCTGCCTCATCCAGCCATGCTCCAACCTTTCGAATCGCTGTGTTCGTTTTCTCCTCTATTTGCCTTACCGTCTTAGCTACCGAGACTATGGCTATGTCATCTGCAAAGCCCACAATTGTAGTCCCGTTCGGCAATCGCAGTCGAAGTACATATGTATGTGTTTAGAAACAATTTTGTTCACGTTTGAACACCCAGTCGCTTGCAATATTTTTCACATTTTCAAACACTACAGGAAAGTACAACGTACAGTACATTTAAAAATAAATTTATTGTTTATATGTGTTGTTGTGTTGTGTACATTTTAATATAAAATTTATTTTTGCACTTTAAAATGCAAAACATATTGCCATCATCATACACAGGGTTTATTAACATCAATTTTTTTTCTTTATTTTTTGTTTCTTTGTTTGTTTTGTTTTTGTTTTTACCTTAAAAATTTCACAAAGTGAAAATCAAATGTTGGCGCTAAAAAAGCCCAGAGCCAACAGTGATAAACACACAAACATTTATGTTTACTTTGTTAATGAAGTTGAGTTTTCTTTTTTTTTTTGTTCGTTTTTCATTCTCTTTAACAATAACACTATTTTTCTTTCTCCTCTTTTCTTTAGTTTGTTTTGATAAACAGAAAATACTGTTAATTTTTTTCTCTATTGCAAACTTTAATGGGCCATAAGCTGAATACTTTTCTGCCGTACTGTTAAATTCTTCTTTTTTCCTTTAGTGTTATACAGTGTGTGTTAATTTTTATTATTTTTCCCTTTTTCCTTTTCACAATAATAAAGTTTTTTTTGTTTTGCTCTTGTTATTTTAGTCAAAACATTTATTTTATGCAACTAATAGAGGCATATACTGTTATGGAGTGATAGAGAGAGAGAGAACGAGCTTTGTAGTTGAAAAGAGCTGAGAGTAGGAAAAAGAATCCATTGCAACTGTTTAATGACCATAAAAAGGAGAGAGAAGATGGCAGTTAATAAAAGTAGGGAAATGTAAACAAAAAGGAAAAATTTAAGTGCCCTTCATATTATAAGGCTGCCAGATGTGTTATTTTATTTTTATTTTAGGAATTGCTACAACTGTGCCGCGTAATTTCTCCTTTAGCATGCTATTTTAAACAAAAACACCTCTGTAGTGCAAACTTAACTGAAACTGAAACCTCTCTGAAGAAAATTGAAGTTATGGCCTCTGGGCAGATTGCATTAGTTGGTCAGTTTGAAATAGTTTTCGATTACTTTCTCACCAATTTCGTCTCACAAAATAGTCTGAAAGATGTCAATTCTTGCTGGAAGCTTCTTCTCAACAACTGTTCACAGTCTTCTATCATAGGGCCATGGCGCTCTGAATTGATGGTAGCAGTTCCCCAAGTTTCATTTTTGAAAAAGCACAACAAAATATTATTTTTTCTCTGATACAATGGCTTTTCCACAATAACTTCTCTGATCGAATCCCATAGGCGGCAATTGCGCGTGTTAACGCAATTAAGAAAAAAACATAATCAACATAATGTAGCTCTAGTAGCCAATCAGCATATCTGTGACGTTGTGAATCCTAAGTAGTACTTTGCACTGGTGGAGACACATCCAATTACAGAAAATATCATAACGAGACGCAAGATATGCCCACATATTCGAAAATTTTGCTTGAATGGGTAGCCATCTCAGAAATGGACTTCAGCGTTGAAGAAAATCCGCATTGAGCATATCTATGATGTTGTTAACGGTCATAAGTTGTTATGTGGATGGAAGTACAAATCCAAATGCAAATATAACAAAGTTGGTCGTAAAATAGTCTCAGACGCTGAAAACATCATGAAATTGACAAATTCATAATATCCGACACACCTTCACTCATAGAAGCGATGCTTACGTCGTCATGGTGGACATTGCGATGATGTACAGACCTGAACACACATCCTTCCAGGTGCCTCTGCTTCTTGTGCGCCTACGCCAGTTGGTCACACCAAATCATGACAGGGCTTCCTCGATTTGGTCCTTTCAACGCATACAAGGTCGTCCTCTTCGCCGACTTTCGCAGATCCCCGCATCAAATACGCGTCTCGCCGGAGCATCCTAATATCTAAAACAGTTTTTTTGTTTTGAATTTTTATTTCAAACCGTTAATCTTTGCGATCCTAAGTAATTCGTTTCAAAAAAGAAATTTCATTTCAAACTGTAAACAGGAACTCCTATAAAACTAATTTCCCATCGATCATAATAAATTCAAACATCTGGCATCTCCATTTAATTTTGTTTTCATGCCTATTTTTTTTTTTGTTTGAAGATTTTTCTCGTTTCCATTTAACAAACAACACTGTTGCTTGTTTCGTTTCTACGATTTTTTTTATATTTTGTTGTAGTTGTTGTTGTCAATAATGAAAAGAAACACTTGGTTACGCATATACATGAATAACAACGAAGTTCTTTCATTACAGCTTTGTTTTTTTCTTTCTCTATCCCCTTTCCATTAATTTTTATTTCAATTTATTGTTTTTATTTTAATATTCTTTATGGCAAATAACAACAGAGAAAGTAGTAGTAGCAGTAGCAAGCAACATGATGAAGGAAGGAGAGATGAAAAAACAACAATAATCATATTATTTGTGAATTCTTTTTTAAACTTTTCTTTTTCTTTTCCATGTTTTTTTCTTTTTAATGCCAAATAAGGTGGGAGCACTTAAGAAAATGAGAGAAAAACAGTCCCACAAAAAGGTTTAAAAAACAAAAGTGTTTGGAGAGTGAAAAGAGATTGAGGGATTATTAGCATTTTTTGTTTTGATTTCTTGTGTTGAATTTTTGTTCTTTTTTTCTTCTTAATTTGATAGAAGTAACATGTTTATCATTAGTGAGGCCAACTGTTGGCATGTGAACGCCATTAAGCTTTTTAAAATATTTTGATTGCTGAAATATTAAAGCACCAATGTTTTTATTACAAACATTCAAAATAAAACAGAGAAATTGCAATTACAACTGAAACTGAACAAAATTGAGTTGCATGTGTATGTGTTGTGGATGCTTTGTAGCCGGGAAAGTGTGTAATTTTTAAAATTTTTCAAACCCAAATGGTTATAAGCTAAGAGTAGCTAGCATTTACCTTCGGAAAGTATAATATGGCTACCTAAAAGTTTTCAGTTAGTTTTTTACCCATTTGAAAAATATATTTCAGTTCTGGGGGAATTTTTTCTTTTTCATTCTTTATTATGGTGATTTTATACACAATGTGTCATCGCTGATATCGTTCAATTAAGAGAATAATGACCGCAACAACAACACTCCACATTGAATATTCACCAATTAATTTTTTACAGTGTTGGATAACGTACATATTACTAAAGGCACATTTGTTGGAAAATTAATAAATTTTCTTTGTATGTATTTTCATTTCTGTTTTCCTTATTAGTCATTTTCAATATATTTTGAAAATCAATCTCGTCTTTTTTAAGAATCCTCGTGATCAGGGGTATTTTCCTATAATCCCTTAAGCATTCATAATATAAACGCAGCAACTCATAAAATGTAAATAAAACAGAAGAAAGCGGTAAATTTATTAAAAATAAAAAGAAGGAAAAAGTGCCTCATGAAAAATTATTACAAAAATAATCACAACATAAGCTAAAGCAGGAACAGAAGATGGAAAACAATAACAAAGAGGCAGCAGCAATAATGAAATGCTTTTTTTTTTTTAATCAACACTTCAGTGTTGGCAAAATTATACACACACACACATGCATGCACAAACAAAAACAGAATGTATAAAACTCATCAGCAAACACAACAGCATGGAAGCATAGAATATGAAAATGGGAAACAGAAAAAAAAACAATAACAATAATGAGAGACAAAAAAAATATCAAATAAAAGAGAGTAAAATAGAATAGACAACCCCGATACTCATGTTTCAAAAAGAAAAAAGCAGGAAGAACAAGAAAAAAAACAATAACTTCTGTAGGTAAATGAAATGACAATAAAAACAATGCACAAGAACAAGAACAAGAAAAGTCAAAAGTGAACGAAAAATTGTAATCAAAACAAAAATTTGTAGAAAACAATGTTACTGCTGCTGCTGCTGCTGCTATTGCTGCTGCTTCTTCTTTTTCATGTACTTGTATTTCCATGTTTTTAAAAATATTTTGTTGCTGTTGCTTATTCTATTGCTTGTGTTTTTCTTCATTTGAAATGTGTTTTCTTCGTTTTTCTTTTGAAAATATTTGTTTGTCTCTTTGTTTTATGTACGTACACATTCATACAAACATGCATGCATTCACATGCACGAGTACATTATCTATTTAATGTAACCGAGAAAAAGGGAAAAAAGGTCGTTGGTTATTGTTTTTTTTTTTTTTGGTTATTTTAAATGAAAATATAAAACAATAACGACAATAACAACAACTTAGTACCATAATATTCTACTTATAAGTGGTAAAAATAGAAGAAGAGAACACAGGCAATAAATAAACAAAGTAAACTAATGGCAGAATAAACATGGTGCCGTACGTTGTTGTAGTCTCTCGGAAAAATAAAAATTAAAAGAAAGCAATAAAAAAAAAACTGCTTACCGGACTTGTTAAAACCAGAAATGGTTTACCTACCTAAGCGACTTACATAGGTGTGAGTATAGAATACGGCCTTAAGTTCTTAATAAAACGTTTACTTAAAAAACAATGTGACCCAGAATTAAATCATCTGGCATAACTTTTATATTGATGAATAAACAACAACAATTGCACTCGCTAGGTAGAGGTCGCTCTCCAACCAACGAAGTTGAATGGACAGACTTAGGCCACATAGGACCAATTGTGTTACCAAAGTTTTCATTATCCCTGCTTAGAGCCTGACAGTTCCTCCAGGTCATCTATGTATACCGGTGGCACCCAGTAGAATTTTTTCTTATACGATAAATAAAGAACAGTTTCCTCTCTCTCTCTCTTTATCTCTATAGCTCCTGCAGAAATCGTTTATTTGGTCCTAAAGAACAATGCGCCTCGCATGCATGTCCACAATGCAAAGCCCCGTAATGATCGTATTTTCTTGTTGTTTTTAGGCAGACTTTTCGTGCGCACTCTATTCAGTTTTGTTCAGATTTTTAACGTCATTCTGTCTGTATGTATCTCAACCCATCTATCTCTAATCGGAGATCAATTATAAGCAGGCAGGTCTTTAGAGGTGTTGCCAAAGTTGCGAATTCATCTGACAGTTCGACGGTTGTGCCATGCCTGGCTAGTTTATCCGTTCCACAGGATTCACTGTGTCCTGGGGCCTATATGATATGGACTTCATATCGTTCCGCTAATTCGTTGAGATATCTGCAGCTATATACCGTATTTTTTCTGAAGTCTAATTAGCGAAAGGATTGCCATTAACGAATATAGCTTGTTTGACAACCAAATAGCTCGTATTACAGGCTGGTTATAGTCATCATAAGGCCAAGCATTGCCACGATTATAAAGAAATTTGAAGAGCCTGGTATCGTTACAGATGAGATCATTATTGTGCATCAAAGTATATTGTAAGCACTGCTGGAAATGTTGCTGTTGTTTGAGAAACTTTGTCTTGCGAAATATTCAATTCTATCGATTCAACGGCAGTGGGCCTATTTACTATGTTGCACCTCCATTCACAAAACAACAAAAATTCATGCAACCATTAAAACCCACTGTGGTTACACTTGGTTATTATCTCAAGAAGGTAAATTGATGCTTGTGAAGGCTAGGGGTTCTCAGCAATTGTGCATATCTTGCGATTTATTATGGCGTTTTTTGTAATTGGATTTGTAACTCCACTCATACAAAGTACTCTCACGTAACAATTAACGCCGTGACTAGTCACAACTCCCTAGATAAGATGGTTGGGTGGTAGAGCAACAGGCTTTTACTCTTTTTTTTCCAATAAAATTTGCCACAACGCTAAAGTTCATTTCTCGTTTGGTGGTTATCTTAACAAGCAAGATTGTCGCAAATGCAGCTTTGTGAAGCCAGAAGATGGATGAAGCCATCAGTGATTGTGGTAAAACTTTTGCACTCGGAAAAACAGGCTATTTGATTCCCATTACAGCCTAGAGGGGTCATTAAGTCGTATACTTTTCGTTTTAGTTACCGTCGAGAGCGCTATGGTCGAATTCTCTTTCATTTGAACTGCATTGTGTGTGGTTCCCACAAGATGATGCCATAAGCCACATAACACAATCGATTTTTGGTTTTATTGTATGGCAATCTTCAATGCTAATAATTTTTGTATGCCAAGGTTATGCGATTTGATGCCTTTCGAATTTTATTTTAAGGAATTAAGTCAAAGACCGCTTCTGCTTGGATAATCCTCTAACGATGGATCATTTTAAAATCCACATTTATCAAGTTGTCGTCGAAATACTGCTCGAAATGTGCGAAAAAGTGGTTGAAAACTATCTCAGAAGCATTGACAACTGCAATGACAATGCATTTCGTTTAGAAAAGCAAGGTACAAGCATTAGAATGAAATCAAATTTTCATCGAAATCATAGCTTTAAGTGTGTTTCATTTAATTTTACATTTGAAACAGAAAAATGAGAATTAAAATTGTATCTGCAGTAGATAATATGTATATTGTATTGCTTTCAACCTATTATATAGGGTTTCTCTATAACGTCTGTCTCAACTCTATTGCTCTAACGAACCCCAGGATAATTTGTGGTATGAGCGAAAGATAACTTTATGCCTAATGAGGGGTATGTACCCAAGTTTTTCTTTCTGAAATATAAAGGGTGTTTTTTTTATAGAGGTATAGAACTTTAAGTTGCAATAAAACAACGATGGATTATTCGATTGACATGAATTTTATTTATCCGAAAGATAATCTTGTGGCATTACATTTTAAATATGATTTCTGGCATATGACCGCCACGGCTGGCCCGCGGATGTAGTCCAATCTGGACGTCCAATTTTCGATGACTTTTTCCAACATTTGTGGCCATATATCGGCAATAATACGGCGAATGTTGTCTTCCAAATGGTCAAGCGTTTGTGGGCTTTACCGCATAGACCAATGACTTTACATAGCCCCACAGAAAGTAGTCTAGCGATGTTAAATCACAAGATCTTGGAGGCCAATTCACAGGTCCAAAACGTAAAATTAGGCGGTCACCAAACGTGTCTGTCAATAAATCTATTGTGGCACGAGCTGTGTGACATGTTGCGCCGTCTTGTTGTTTACCACATCTCCTGGACATCATGGTTATTCAATTCAGGAATGAAAGAGTTAGTAATCATGGCTCTATACCGATCGCCATTGACTGTAACGTTCTGGCCACCATCGTTTTTGAAAAAGTACGGACCAATGATTCCACCAGCCCATGAAGCGCAGCAAACAGTCAGTTTTTCTGGATGTAACGGTGTTTCCACATACACTTGAGGATTACCTTCACTCCAAATGCGGCAGTTTTGTTTGTTGACGTAGCCATTCAACCAGAAGTGCGCTTCATCGCTAAACAAAATTCGCTTATGAAAATCGGGAACAACGGTAATCTCGTTTTGGGCCCATTCGACGAATCTACGCCTTACTTGATGATCGTTTGGCTTCAAATCTTGCACGAGTTGGATTTTGTAAGCACGCAAACCAAGATCCTTCCGCAAAATCTTCCATAAAGTGGATGGACATAGATCCAATTCCTGTGCTCGATGGCGGATGGACTCATTCGGGTCTTCCTCAATGCTACGCTCTACAGCAGCAATAGCTTCTTCTGTACGCACCGTACAGCGTCTCTGGGGATGCGAGTTATCAATAAGAGTAAACGTGGTGCGAAAACGTTCCATGGTTAATCGAATTAACTGCTCTGATGGACGATTTTGTCGACGATAAAATGGACGTAGTGCGCGATACGTTTTCCGCACAGAACCATTATTTTCGAAATAAAATTTCACTATTTGCAAGCGTTGTTCAGGCGTGAGTCTATTCATGATGTATTGCCAAAGCAAACTGAGAATAAATCACTTGACAGCTGTTAAATCGGTCGCCATCTTGAAAAGTAATGCCAACTTAAAGTTCTATACCTCTATAAAAAACACCCTTTATTAACTTTGCACTGGTTCTCCAAGTATGTGTTCTCGCGATTCGTTCTGCACATTACAGGAGAAGGGATTCCTTTTCAGTACAAATGCTTATTGTGTCTACAGTGAGTTCCATCACTCGAAAACTAAGCAAACTGTCTGCATTATAGTTTTCAACACTGTATGAATCGTGAAACTTGTAGGTTTGATGTTAGATTCGATGCTGGTAATAAGTCTACAATTTCTGTGTGTGTTGTAATTCGTTAATTTAATAAAAAAGATTTATGACTGATTTATTCATACGTATGTATGTTGACTTTTACAAGCAGTTTAGATTGCAATTAAAGTTACACTCTCAGTTTATCGATAATAAAAAACGATTTTAAGTACATCAACGATGTTAACAAACCAGTTTCTTTTGCTGGCTGTAGCCTGTAGAGACCTTGAAAGACATTTTAGAGCAACTAAAAATATAAAGTTTTTCTTTTTTCCCCTTTTAAACAATGACAAGCTCTACCAGGACATAAAACAAAAACCTTAAAACCCCTACTGAGTTATTAGTTTCAACGCTTTTTGTTGGTTTCAACTTTTTGTTTTGTTTTGGAAAAGTTTTTTTTTTATTTTATTTTACTTGTTTCCTACCTTTTTAAATACGTTTTGTATTCGTATTTGATTTCTGTTGAAAATTTTTTTTATATCCGCCAGCATTATTATTTACAAACAAATCATTTGTGAATTTCGGAATTTGTTTGTGAATAATTTAAAAAATATTTCCCAAGTAGCTGTAGTTGTAATGTAAGAAAAGAAAGATCCTTTGAAAGAATGTTTTCGTTAAACGAATAACTTTCTCTTAAAAGGAGCCAATTTTAATGCAGATTTTACATTTTAATGCAGACCTTAACATCAAAGTCCTGTATTTTTAAGGCTTAGGCTTTATGCCTCATTAAAAAAGTATCTAAAATGCCCCATCCAGATGTCAGAAAAATGTTTGGGGTTACCCTCAATTTTGCAGCTTCACCAAAAGATCAACAGATAGAAAAAAATTAAGAATAGGTGAATAGGTTAGTTGTAGAAAAGAAGAGAATGTAAAGGAGTAAGGTTGGAAACATAATTATCTCATCAGTAAACTTAGAATGTCAGATGTTAAACCTTTAATGACAGAAATCATAACAATGGTCAGCTCACCAAGACAATTGACGAAACTCTGGCTAAGAATTCTAAGGCTTCATCCCTGCGCAACACAGCAGAGGCTCAGAAAGTACTCATCAGTTTCAGGCTCCCTCTTGAAGTCGCCGTAGTCTAGTAGGTAGTGTGTTGGCTTATTAGACGCAAAAGCCGGGGTTCGAGCCCCAGGCCAGGCATCAAAGACAAAATACAAAAAGTATTTCTTCGGCGACTTCCTCTCAGTAGATTTCTGGCAAAAACTCTGAGAGTAAATACAATATTGCCATGAAAAGTTTCTCAAAATTCTGTCGCTCGTAGTCGACTTTAAATTGTAGGTTCCGCCACTCATGTATAAAAAATTAACACACACAACATAAGTGGTGTGAGAAGCTAGGACGTTGTACAATGGGTCAATTCGACCTCCGGGTACTGTACTTGTCTTAATTGACAAGTACACGTCCTCTAACCTAACCTTCAGGCTCCCCCATAAATTCTGCCGGAGAAAGGGGTGTCCCGCAAAAAACAATCTCTTGTTAACAAACTAAACATGATTCTAATAGATGATCTACCTGGATTCCGTACCCATTTAGTCCTAGCACTTGAGTTTGAGGACCCTGGGCAAAGGCTTCTTCGAAGGTTTGGATTCTTTGTCGATAGCCGACATTAAGGCTCTCCATAGACTCATTAATACTTTGAGCTGGTTGAGAAGTGCTAGGGCTTGAAGGTTGTAGTCGCGCTCTCTTTTGGTCCATCTAGGGCTCTTATATCCTCCCTTTACTATCTCTTCTCCCTCACTATTCACTCTCTCTTCTCCCTCACTATTCACTCTCTCTTCTCCCTCACTATTCACTCTCTCTTCTCCCTCACTATTCACTCTCTCTTCTCCCTCACTATTCACTCTCTCTTCTCCCTCACTATTCACTCTCTCTTCTCCCTCACTATTCACTCTCTCTTCTCCCTCACTATTCACTCTCTCTCTCTCTCTCTCTCTATCTCTCTCTCTCTCTCTCTCTCTCTCGCTCTCCTCTATGACGTATTTCCAGTGGTCATTTTGACAAGTACACGTCCTCAAACCTAACCTAACCTAGCTCTAGAATGGTTGAACCAGCAGTACTCAAAATTGTTTGGATATTCCACAATCTTCTCTATATCCATATGAAGTATACATTCTTCTTTTGATCACTTGATTGATCAGCTTGAAAAAGAATCCCAAGTGTAGTCTATCGGACCACTTCACCACGCCTGCGCATTTCTCTGCTACTTCGCTGGTTAGCTCATATGCAGTCTCATTGCTTCATACATCAGAATAACTATGATTTCAGCGCAAAAATCTCAGCTTGGATTACATTATAAAGCATCACTTCATTTCCAAAGTAAACTGACGCTCCAGCGCCAGCATTCTCTACGGAGCCACAGTAAATGTTGCAAAAAATTGTATTTCTTCTCAGAAGGATTTTAGTTGAGCCTTAAAATAGAAGACTTTGTCAAATGTTTCTCCGTGAATTAGGCGCTGAGACACCGGGAGTAGGATTCACTGTTAGTCACCATAGCATCGTATAAAACGTGGGCAAATTAGTCTTGAGACTCCATTGATGTAGACTATTGCCTTCTGCTCCCCTTTTTAGTAGTGAATTAGCCGTGCTGATCTACAACGATCCTTCGCCGATGGACCCTACCAAAAACGATAATGGTGACGGAATTTATTGAGGCTTTTTATATAGGAGATTAGCTTCTGTCTAATAATTAAATTTAGTGTTGCCCTCAAACCCAAAGATTCCTCAATTTATTGCGCTGTTTATTGGTTAAGGTGTTGGAGAGAATGTGGAAGAGATATTTGGGATCCATACGGACAACTAAGCAACCCTAAAATTTTTGGATGATATTTACATGACATTCGTTTTGATTAGTCTCCCGGAAAATTTTCTGGAGGTATGATCACGCGGGTTAGCTCAGACAGCTACCAATAACGGACTTTCACATGAGGTTGGCGCAAGCTAAGTGGGCGAGGGAATCTGTCTGCGTTTTAACGCTGCCGATCGTTTGCTTTGACCAGAACTTGCAGACGTGGACTGCTTTTGCAATTACTGGTCACTGTCCCATCGGTGCGTATGCGAGAAAACTAGTTCCTTCCTAGCATGACTGTTGAAGGATTCTGTAATCATATGTAGGAGGCTGAGATATCAGATACCCAGTGTTGTCTTTACAAAGCACAGCTGACGACAATAGACTTTGGCAGACTTCTATAAGTTCATTAGAGTCTCAATGCGTTTTGAGCTTTATTAGGTTTTGTTGTAGAGTTGATTAGTTTAACTAGTTCAGATTCAGCTCGGGTGTTGATATTACGAACTACCTACTCTCTGGTTGCTTTTTTTTCGTAATCGGTATTACAGTACCACCCCACCTAGTTCGGCACGGCTACGCTGCCTCTTCTTCACAATGTCATACGGGGTAACGAAATGGTATTATGTCTCGATCCAATTGGCGAATGGAATCTATACTTTTCCTCTGTCCAATGCAACTCACTTAAGCTAACCTACATACATATATATGTACATAATAGGTAATCCTTCAGTCAGGATTACGACCTAGCTTGCTTCTCATACCACTTATGTTCTGTGTGTTAATTTTATATGTACATGAGTGGCGGGATAATTTTTTTTAAGCTAACCTAACCTCATTTTTTTTTTTGTCTCTGAACAGAATAATATTTTTGAACAACAGATTTACATGTTGAAAGATCCCTGACGACTATCTCATGGTTTTTTAAACTGTGATTTGAAGGTCATAAAGCTGAGGGATGAAATCGTAAAAATGTGTATTCCATTACGAATACATTATATGAATACTCTGGCCTCTTTAGGAACTTTAAAGGCACTTATTTAGCAGTTGTTGGGTTCACAGCAGTAATAAAGTCTCTAGAAAAATTAAATTAAAATGAAACATTTTTGAAAAATTTAAAGATTTTGAAGAAATTTTTTTTTTCAGCTAACCTAACCTCACTTTTTTTGGCTCTAAGCAGAATAATACATATTTTTGAACAACAGACTTACATGTTGAAAGATCCATAACAACTATTACATGGCTTTTTAAAATGTTATTTGAAGGTCATAAAACTGAGGAATGAAATCATAAAAATGTGTACTCCATTACGAATACATTATATGAATACTCTGGCCTCTCTAGGAACTTTAAAGGCATTTATTCAGCAGTTGTTGGGTTCACAGCAGTAATAAAATAAAGTCTCTAGAAAAATTAAATTAAAATGAAACATTTTAGAAAAATTGATTTGAAAACAATATTTCTGTTGTTGTTGCGTTGTAAGCATTTTGCCTGGGTTTCATTGCAGAAAAACCCCTTCAATAATTGCAATGAAAAAGAATTAAAAAAGGGGTTTTTTTTATGAAAAATTAAACTAAAAATGCAATAATGTTTGCTGTGGTAAACATTACCATCATCATCAGCATGCATTACCACCACCACTACCACCGCCACCATCTTAGCTAGCAAAACACGGGCTTACAATTGTAATGTTGCCTTTCGCTTTATTTTTTTTGTTGTCGTTGTCGTTGTTTCTGTTGTTTCTGTTCTTTTTTTTTAAGAAATAATTTTGCCACATAGACTGTGGCATTGTAGCGGCAGCGGCAGAAGCAGCAGGAAGCATAATAGGTTGCTCGCTTGCTTGCTTGTGCCTCTTCATCCAGTTTAAGCATCAATTTTTTGAAATTATTTTCCATTTTGTTCGTTTTGTTTCTTCTTATTGAAATTGCGAAATAAAAACGGAAAAATTTATTTTAAAAACCCAAAGAAACTTTAAAATACTCACTCATAAGCTGTGAGCAATGTTTTGTAGTTGTTAGCGGCTACTGCTGCTGTTGTTGTTGTTGTTTTTGTTATTTATAGAGTCTGCATTTTGGGTTGTTTTACGTCGTCATGTTTTCATGTTGTTTTGCTTCTTGCAACCATGAGCAATTGCAAGAAAAACAAAAAAAAAAAAGGAAAACATTTTTTAAAAGGCCTTTAAAAAGGATTTTTTTATTTTGCTACAGAGTCGAGTCTTTTTTTTTGTCTAAAAATACCAACGAAATCCTAAAACCAGTTCCCTTTTATTTTTTGTGTGCCATAAAAGGGATGCCTGCTTCCTCCTCTTCTGCCTTCCTTTAAGTTCCTTTAGTAGCTTTTTTTAAAAGCCAGCGAAAGATACACAAAAAAATTGTTTTTTTTTTTTTAAATTGTTTTTTTTAAAAAAAATTGATTTTAAACTGGCAACGCATTTAAAATAATTTTTCTTTTAAAAATTCTCTCCCTCTCTCTCTCTCTCTCTCTCTCTCACACACTATAACCTTTTGAATTCTATGGAAACTGTGCTGCTTGCCATACGATCCATATTTATTTCAACATCTTCCCTAAGCTTTGTTGCCCTGATTGTTGTTGTGCAGGTCAGTTACCTTTTTCCACGAGACAAACATGAGTTCGTTGCATTTAAACTTGAATTTTTGTTAAGTTTCTAATACACAAGATTCTTTACTTTATTATATCCTTGCACTCAGATTGCGATTTGATAGCGAGGGATGGGTTACGAAAGCTTAGACTATGAAAATCGGTTAACATTATACCTCCAATCAGAGAACAGTAAGGGAAGACGTAGAAAGACTGGAAAAGCAATAACAAAAGAAGAGAAACTCTGCAGAAACGTATTGAAATGTGAGAGTTACAGGGAAAAGATAGAGAGAAGTGGCGAAGAAGTAAAGAATCATCTTAGCAGACATTCAGGTTCAAATTCCTAATAGACGCTAACGCTTCAAGTCTATTAAAAAACCCCAGGCCTAGAGCCCCGAGTTTGTACTTTTGGATGTAGGGGTAGAGGCATATAAAGTGTCTCAGACTCAGCTATATTACCGCATACTCCACAGAAAACAAAGATACAGTGGTGGCCTTATAATTAGAAACAATGTTTCTGGAACAGAGTTCTCTGGAGTGATGAATCTAAGTTTAATTTGTCCCAATCTGATGGAAAAACGTATATAAGACGTCCTCAAAAAAAGCCTTTGATCCCAGGTACACAGTGAAAACTGTAAAACAAATTAACAAACATACATACATGTTGCTAAGTCGTTTCTAATTATAAGGCCACCACTGTACCTGCATCTCACAAACTGGTTCGAGTCCTGAGAGCTCAATGTCCAGACGACCTATAAGGATTCTGCTAAATTTCCCTCTCAAGTTCCGTTTAAAACAGTCCAGTTTGGCATATAATAGTCTGGCTATAGCAGTCTTTTCTTTCTAAAACGACAAGCCTCCGTCTGATTCCTTGATCCATTAGGCCGAAGAAATAATCCATTGAACGGCCAACAGATCCCTCGGTCAGATTTATGCCGTGGTCTATACTGCCAGGTTCCTGAGTCTATGCCTCTAAACATCAGGGCAGAGGTACACTATCAAAACACTAATAGACTCCGTACCTATTTTCAGAGCCAATTTGGTCCAGACTATTACGCAATACAAACCATTCGCCGTCCAAACTGCTCGATCAGCACGAAGAAATAATCGATTGTTGACCTAACAGACCAGAACTACGCCAGATTCGCCGATTTCATCACAGACATTTTCGCTAGGTTTCGCAATCTGTGCCTTTGAATATCCAAAGGTGTATATAATGTGTTTGACAGTTTCAGTTTTGTTTCACAAATTTGCACTCGCCATCAGAGCATAATGTCCAGATAGATAACCTAACCGGGTGAAGTTCTACTTCCATTCTAAAACGGTTATAAAATATCCAAACTCTGTCTGATTCTTTAATCGATTAGCTCGACGAAATAGTCAATAGCAGGCCTAACAGACTCCTTTGTCAGTTTTACGTACAACGCTGCACTTTCTTTCACTAAATCATCTGCGATTTCCTCACTACAACGGTCAAGTACCTCGTAACACAGAATAGTTTTTTTTTACTTTACTTGTAGGAGATCATTGTGTGGGCCTTTCTTTGCCATATTAAATTAGCCTGCGACTGGAGTAATGTCCTCTCAGTGCTTCTAAGGCAGCTAGGCTATCCAAGTACATTAAATTACTACTCTACCGCCCATTGCGACTCATTCCCAGCTTTTTTTTTATCATTAGTGCACCTCAATTTGAGAGCCACTACACCCATTAGTAGTTTAGCACTGTTTCTAAACTAGCTTAACTCGGGAGTAAGGTAGCCTATAACAAGCAGCCGTAGTCTATAGTAGGTAGTGTGTTGGGTTATGAAAAATATTTCTTCGGCGACTTCCTCTCAGCAGATTTCTGGCAAAAACTCTGAGAGTAAATAAAATTGCCATTCAAAGTTTCTAAAAAATAAATCTGTCGTTCGAAGTTGACTTTAAACTGTAGGTCCCGCCACTCATGTATAAAATTAACACACACAACATAACTGCTGTGAGAACCTAGGTCGTAATCCTGACTGAAGGGTTGTTTGTTGGTTTCTACCATTTTGTCTCATTACTGTGTTCGCAGTTAGTTGTTGCGCTAACATTTCTTGTGGTAGCCAGTTAACGATAGTAAATGATGCCTTAGACGATATAAAGGGTGTTTTTTATAGAGGTATAGAACTTTAAGTTGGCATTACTTTTCAAGATGGCGACCGATTTAACAGCTGTCAAGTGATTTATTCTCAGTTTGGTTTGGCAATTCATCATGAATAGACTCACGCCTGAACAACGCATGCAAATAGTGCAATTTTATTTCGAAAATAATGGTTCTCTGCGGAAAACGTATCGCGCACTACGTCCATTTTATCGTCGACAAAATCGTCCATCAGAGCAGTTAATTCGATTAACCATGGAACGTTTTCGCACCACGTTTACTCTTATTGATAACTCGCATCCCCAGAGACGCTGTACGGTGCGTACACAAGAAGCTATTGCTGCTGTAGAGCGTAGCATTGAGGAAGACCCGAATGAGTCCATCCGCCATCGAGCACAGGAATTGGATCTGTGTCCATCCACTTTATGGAAGATTTTGCGGAAGGATCTTGGTTTGCGTGCTTACAAAATCCAACTCGTGCAAGATTTGAAGCCAAACGATCATCAAGTAATGCGTAGATTCGTCGAATGGGCCCAAAACGAGATTACCGTTGTTACCGATTTTCATAAGCGAATTTTGTTTAGCGATAAAGCGCACTTCTGGTTGAATGGCTACGTCAACAAACAAAACTGCCGCATTTGGAGTGAAGGTAATCCTCAAGTGTATGTGGAAACACCGTTAACATCCAGAAAAACTGACTGTTTGGTGCGCTTTATGGGCTGGTGGAATCATTGGTCCGTACGATGGTGGTCAGAACGTTACAGTCAATGGTGATCGGTATAGAGCCATGATCACAAACTTTTTCATTCCTGAATTGAATAACCATGATGTCCAGGACATGTGGTTTCAACAAGACGGCGCAACATGTCGCACAGCTCGTGCCACAATAGATTTATTGAAAGACACGTTTGGTGACCGGCTAATTTCACGTTTTGGACCTGTGTATTGGCCTCCAAGATCTTGTGATTTAACACCGCTAGACTAGTTTCTGTGGGGCTATGTAAAGTCATTGGTCTATGCGGTAAAGCCACAAACGCTTGACAACATTCGCCGTATTATTGCCGATATACGGCCACAAATGTTGGAAAAAGTCATTGAAAATTGGACGTCCAGATTGGACTACATCCGCGCGCCAGCCGTGGCGGTCATATGCCAGAAATCATATTTAAAATGTAATGCCACAAGATTATCTTTCGGATAAATAAAATTCATGTCAATCGAATAATCCATCGTTGTTTTATTGCAACTTAAAGAGTTCTATACCTCTATAAAAATCACCCTTTACTATGTGCAGACATGTACTTTTATTGATTTAATATTCGCTTTATTGTTTACAATATTTTAAGTGTTTAGACATAACAATATACGCAGTTCAGCTGCTTATTCAATATTCATTTGACAGCTGGTAAACGAAACAGCTGGTTGTTTCAACATTTTCGTTTTATGTATTTGAGTTGTCAAATATTATCAATAGAAAGTGTTCGGAAAATTGTAATATGCTCACTGAACGTATTTGTGACAGTGCTGTATTTCAAGTTTTATCCAATATTATAACAATTTATGAATTTATTGAGCAATAATTAATTGACATTTTATGTGAAATATTGAGATCAATAATGCCGTTTATTGCGCATGTCTGAACATAGTATTAATCTTAATCCTGCGCATCGACTAGGATTTATACAGTCGCACTCTTTATGGCGATTATTCTAGCCTAAGCAAGTCGTGTACATTAAACGGATAATCTAAGATTCTATTTATCCGGCATTATATTGTGGCACATCACTTTCTCTGGGAGGTGTAAACTGTTGTCATAACAAGATCTATTTGATATCTTCCTCGTAAAACCTGTACCGTGAAGTTGTCAGGGTGATTCAGTTCAACTACACTCAAGCTTTTGGCATGACCATTCCATTCTTTTTTGCCATTTTGTCTCATTACTGCGTTGCTGCGCTAACATTTCTTGTGGTAGCCGGTTAAGGATAGTAAATAATGCCTTGGACGATATACACTGAGCGCCAAAAGTGAGTAAACACCAATGAAATAATTCATTTTCTTATGATAGCGAGAAAAGTTAAGAACAAAACTGTTTTATACTTAAGAACAAATTATCGTTACAGCCTCATACGCATAGGGTTTGGTGATTCTCTCTTTTTTTCGAACCCAATCTTCAAACCACAGTTTTATAGAATGGAGTTGGTTTGACGACTATAGTCGTATACGTTTATAGCGATATATAGATCAGCGATATGCAGATCAGTTGCCGTCTTAGTGATTCTATTTTGGATATCTAATGTGTTCTAAAATGTAGATACTCGTCTTCATGAACATTCCATAAAAAAATTCTGTTCTAAACAATAATTGTTTAAATAAATCACCCAACAACACTAAACCTTCAGTTCATTTTAATCATTTCGTTTTTCTTTTTATCTTTTTGTTTTTTTTTTGTTTTTGTAATATTTTCATACATTTTTTTTCTTTCTCTGCTTTTAGATTATCAGAAAAAGCAAATACAAGGAATTTCGCGTACAACAAACAAACAAAACAAACAACCAACCAACTTGTCTGTCTGTCTGTCGTAAACACTTGTGGGCCGTCGTCAGTGCTTCAAAGATACAAAACAAAACCGCAATTAATTTTTATCATAACCTGAGCTGCCGCCACCGCCGCCCCTCTTCATCAGTAGTTGTATGTAAACGTTGTGCCAAAACCAAATAAAAAGGGGGTGCAAGCAAGCAAGGAAAGCAAATTTTTAACATAAAATTTGAAAAGTAAATCAATTTTAAAAATTCATCACCACCACCCCTACCACCACCATAATAAAGGCAAAAAAATTACGGCAACAAAATGGCTCAACGAAGTCATCAATATTTTAGTTTACGATGGAATAATTATCAGAACACCATGACTTCGGTGTTTCAACAATTACGAGAAGATCTATCGTTTGTCGATGTCACACTCTCATGTGAACATGGTTCTCTGAAAGCACACAAGGTATGTAATCCCCACAATCATCATCATCTGTGATAATTTCTCTATAAATGATGTACGATTTTTCTTTAATGTACTTCTCTCTCTCTCTTTCTCTGCTTTTTTTTAATTTTTAATTCGAAACAAAAAAAATCATCATCATTGACATGCATTTTCAAACATTAATTTGCCGATGTCGATGTCGATGTCGATGCCGATGCTGTGGTTTGATGCTGCTGCTGCTCATACTACTACTACTACTACTAATGAACGCCATGCCGTGTTCATTTTCCATTTTGCGTTTTCTGTGATTATTTTTGTCTTTGGTGTGTGTGCCGCTGTTGATTGCTGTTGCTGACGGATATTGTGATCAGGTGGTGCTCTCGGCATGTTCTTCATATTTTCAAAAGTTACTCTTGGAAAACCCCTGCAAACATCCAACCATAATATTACCCGGCGATATTATATTTACAGATTTAAAAACGATCATCGATTTTGTTTATCGTGGTGAAATCGATGTTACCGAATCAGAATTACAGGTGAGTGACAATATTTTATTCAATTTAAAAAAAGATTTTGAACGTATTTTTACCAAGTTTTGGAAAAATAAAATCCAAACTTGATATATTTATGTATATATGTACGTACGTACTTATGATAGAAACAGAAATTCGAAAAAACCTTCTTATTATAACGATTGGAATGCATTTTTTCAATTGCTATACAGTAGTGTTACGCTTTAACGAGCCTAGTTGTTGTCAGGCTTATTCGTTATATTCAATACTAAGTTTAAAAAGGACAAGCGTCCTCCACTTTATTCAAAACTCGAAAGTATATTCTTTATTTTGCTGTCAATGTTGACGGTAGAAACTACAATCAATCGTTTGACCAGGTTGTATAGAAGCTTTTAAAAAACAATTCCCTTGCAATTACATCAGAGATGCGGCATTACTTTTCTTACTGTCCCATCTGACTGGAAATACGCGCTTATTTACTGACAATGAAGTGGCTGTTAGATCTGTAAAGACACTGTAGAAAATGTCCAAGATCGTTCCAGAATGTCAGATGTCTCTGGAGGATTATTGTTGTGGTGACCATACAAACTAGTACTGCGACCTTACAATCTATTGTACTCCTCTTAAACTTTATAGGGTATCTCTGTAATGTCTCATTCAAGCCTATTGCTCTGACTAACTTCAGGATGTCGTTCGGTGTCAAGAATCACAATTCCCTGCCTACCAGATGTCTCTGGAGGGGATTATTATTATTGTTGTGGTGAAGAGTTACCTTAGTACTGCGACCGTACAATCTATTGTACTTTTCTCGAACTTTGTAGAGTACCTCTGTAATGTCTCATTCAAGCCTATTGCCCTAACTAACTTCAGAATGTCGCTCGGTGTCAGCAATGATAATTTCCTTCCTACCACCTGATCACCGCCCAATTGCCTTTTTCCGGAGATGCATTAATACTCCAGAGGTTCCAAGAATGAGTCGCCATGATTCATTCTCATCGTCAAAGACAAAATCTACATGTTAGGTTGGTGACAACCCCCATTCTACTCTGTTAACACATTGACTGCCGAATACGAGATAACTCGTAGATTACGTTGCCTTCTAAGGAGCCAACAACGAGTTATCTTGTACTCACTAAACCTGGCATTTTTGTGTAGCTACGAATAAAATCGTATTATATCAGTGCTAGTGTCGATAAATGGCTTCTGGGAAAAGAACAAAAAGTCAATGTTGGCTTGAGTTTTCTGAAAGTTGCCGCGGCAGTCAACGTGTTAAAAGACCAGTTATTAACCTCAAGTTATTTCTAAATAGTCTGTGCATAATTCAGATCTCTTCTTATCATACTTTCGCAACAAAGGTTTTGGTTAACTCTAACCAACTTCCCTTTCGTTGAGAATACCTTTCCATACTGGAACACATAGCAAGTTCATTTGGAATTCCTGAATATGGAAGAATTTAAGGTCAAAACATATTTGACGCACTTGCAAATGCTTTGTATAACAAATAATTCAAACGTATGAATTCTTGTGTTATATTGGCATTCTTTTGTAGAGGACCAAACAATTGATCTTCATCAGAGTTTGCTAATTTCAGACAAATATGGTCTACTATTGTTGCGAGTTTAGGTTAATCAGAGTCCATGTTAGTAAACTCATAGCAGCTATTACTGTACACTGTGCAATAATGCTTTTTGAATACTTCTATGAACACTTAAAAATGCTTTTTGCAGAAGCTGTAAGGACGTGAAAAGAAGGTTTTCTTTCTCATTTGTCGGTACTTGGGAATCTATGACAATTGATTCTTACGCACCCCTAATTTATTGCAAGAACCTGTCTAGCCAAAGGTGATTTTGATGAAATAAACACCATTGTGGAGTAGTTACTACTGGTATTACAACCTTACATGGCCCAAATACGGCAGTTGCCAATTTAACCTAACCTAACCTTGTATGCCTAGTTCCCTAGCAACCTGTACGCTACTTATGTGCCGGTCTTATTCAATTTTTCATTAATATCGTTGACTTTATTATAATTGATCGATTAGAGCATCTTTAATATTAAAATTGTGAGATCGACAACGAGCCGATAATTTGGTTCCTCTTATTCTAGTCTCTTATTCTTTTCGGTTCTGTAAAAAAAGAAATGGAAATTTATGGTAGTGCTGTGAATTTTCACTCAGATAGTTATCTCATTATGATTTATAGCCGTAATATTTGATAATTTGTAGGCGTAACTTTCTCTAGAGCTTAATACTATGCATGTGGAAAGATTTGATGGATGGACTGTGGCACGCCAACAAGTAGCGTATGGTTTGCAATACATTGAGTTACATAATAAACACCATCTAGGCCTCATATCTGGTACTGTTCATTTTTCTGTGCAGTCTTTCTTACTCATCATTGTTAATACATAGAAAGTGATGGCCTCCTTACTTATGCCTGAAGATTTACTATCAAGACTTGAGTATTCTGTTCTGTTTTTGCACTTTCAAATTGTTGTATGTGGTGTGTCCCGAGAAGTGGTGGTAGGTTGTCAAATGCTATCCCGAAA
Source organism: Sarcophaga subvicina (assembly GCA_936449025.2). Lineage (NCBI taxonomy): Eukaryota > Metazoa > Arthropoda > Insecta > Diptera > Sarcophagidae > Sarcophaga > Sarcophaga subvicina. Next base: position 33,571,668 of record OW388084.2, read on the forward strand.
AATTTTGAATTTAGTAATATAGAGATACGATTGCTTTTGAAAGCGATATCAAGTTCCACACATACTTCTTAGTCCAGGAACTAAAAATTAACTTGGGGTCGATACTTTTTCCTTTCGTTCCTGCAGGCATTTCACAATGCTGGCCAGATAAAGCTTAATTTTGCTACTTACATACATACATAATTGGTCTTCATAATTGGACTTCAACCATTCAGTCAGTATTACGACCTAGCTTCTCACATCACTTATGTTGTGTGTGTTAATTTTATACATGAGTGGCGGGGGGACCTACAGTTTAAAGTCGACCCTGAAAGGCAGATTTTTGAGGAAGTTTTCATGGCCGTTTATTATTTATTCTCAGAGTTTTTGCCAGAAATCTGCTGAGAGGAAGTCGCCCAAAAAATATATTTTTCATATTTTCGTATTGATGTCTGACCTGGGTTTTTGAACCGTGGCCTTACGTCTAATAAACCAACACACTACCTACTAGACTACGGCGTGTGCGCTACTTACATATGCCATCTATATTCAAGCCTGATGAATATATGGAACGGTTTCTTTTATTGGGCAGCTTTAATTTTAATACGAAAATATTTCTTCCAATTAAATGAAATAACATATCAATTGCACGGGAATAGTTAACATATTGTGTGTAGGATGCTTAGTTTTTGTTTTTTCAATTGATACTTGAGTGCGGGACACTACTTACTACATTTCAACGGTTGAAATAAAGGGTGTTTTTTATAGAGGTATAGAACTTTAAGTTGCAATAAAACAACGATGGATTATTCGATTGACATGCATTTTATTTATCCGAAAGATAATCTTGTGGCATTACATTTTAAATATGATTTCTGACATATGACCGCCACGGCTGGCGCGGATGTAGTCCAATCTGGACGTCCAATTTTCGATGACTTTTTCCAACATTTGTGGCCGTATATCGGCAATAATACGGCGAATGTTGTCTTCCAAATGGTCAAGCGTTTGTGGCTTTACCGCATAGACCAACGACTTTACATAGCCCCACAGAAACTAGTCTAGCGGTGTTAAATCACAAGATCTTGGAGGCCAATACACAGGTCCAAAACGTGAAATTAGGCGGTCACCAAACGTGTCTTTCAATAAATCCATTGTGGCACGAGCTGTGTGACATGTTGCGCCGTCTTGTTGAAACCACATCTCCTCGACATCATGGTTATTCAATTCAGGAATGAAAAAGTTAGTAATCATGGCTCTATACCGATCACCATTGACTGTAACGTTCTGGCCACCATCGTTTTTGAAAAAGTACGGACCAATGATTCCACCAGCCCATAAATCGCACCAAACATTCAGTTTTTCTGGATGTAATGGTGTTTCCACATACACTTGAGGATTACCTTCACTCCAAATGCGGCAGTTTTGTTTGTTGACGTAGCTAGATTTGGTCGACGATAAAATGGACGTAGTGCGCGACGCGTTTTCCGCACAGAACCATTATTTTCGAAATAAAATTGCACTATTTGCAAGCTTTGTTCAGGCGTGAGTCTATTCATGATAAATTGTCAAACCAAGCTGAGAATAAATCACTTGACAGCTGTTAAATCGGTCGCCATCTTGAAAAGTAATGCCAACTTAAAGTTCTATACCTCTATAAAAAAACACCCTTTACATTGAAAACGATGTCAAATATTTTCGTCCACTTCTGTGACCATTGAAAACTCCGCACCTGCCTTAATTCCGCCACGAAATATACCCGCACACAATGTGTTTTTAAAAAAGTGAATAAAAAATAAAAAACAAAAAAAATGTGAATAAAAATAAATATGAAATGCAAAGTACAATCGAAATGATGAATAAAATATTTTCAAACACAATTAAAATTGACCGCAATTTATTATAGGCCCTCTATCTCTCTCTTAATAATTGCGTATCTCAATTTAAATTCGTTCCAATTATACCAATTACGGGCTCTCTATCTGTTTCTCGGAGGTTTTAAAATGTTAAACTCTATCGTGTTTCATTTTCGTTTTCATTTTTCATAATGTTTGTTTACAACAATTGATTGATTTTCATTGTTGTTGTTGTTGTTGTTATCATTTTACATTAAATTACTGTTACTCGTGAGAGCGTGTGTGTGCATTGCAAAATACGGGTGGTTTTAGGTAAATACACGCATTCATTCTTGTCATTGCCTTTGGTTGCTGTGCCCTACACCATCAAAGTTTATGTGTTTTTTTTCTACTCCGGAAGTCGTAAAGAGTTACCCATTTGTAGGTTTCAAAAGTAATTTTTAATTAAACACACATGAAACAGTGTTGTCGATCGACTCTAATTTCATTGTAATGCTTGGACCTGGCCATTGCAAACGGAAAACAATGTGAATGACTTCGTCCGGTTTAGTTGCAGCTGACAAGCCTTTTGAAATAGTTTTGGACCACTTTTTCGAGCAGTAGCTAGGCTAAATGCTTCACCATTAGAGGATTTTCGACATAAACTCACGAAAAAAGTCTAATGGTGTCAAACTGCATAATCCTTATGGCCAATTGACGTCTCCAAAACGTGAAATTACTTTTTTCGCAAAAACATCTCAAGCAATGAAGCCAAAATCGATTTTGTTATGTGACTTGTGATACATACATACAGTTGTGGCCTTATAATTAGAAACGACTTAGCAACATGTACGTTTGTTAATTTGTTTTACAGTTTTCGCTGTGCACCTGGGATCAAAGGCTTTGTTTGGAGTACGTCTTACATACGTTTTTCCATCAGATTGGGACAAATTAAACTTAGATTCGTCACTCCAGAAAACTCTGTTCCAGAAACATTGTTTCTAATTATAAGGCCACCACTGTACATAATTGATCATTACAACCCATCAGTCAGGATTACGACCTAGTTTCTCACACTCGTTGTACCGAGTTGTTAAACTCACCTACCTTCCAGTCCATAGCTTTGATAATTGCAGGCCAATAGTACTCTGAATTGACGGGTTTTCTAGGGCCCATTTACACCAGTCAGTTCTTTTTTCCAAATGCATTGGATTTTTCTAAATAAAGTATGTGTTCGTCGAGCTTCCTCTGTGCCTATATTGCTTGTTGACGTAACCACTGTAGTAGGAAATTATGATTTTCATTCCTTTGTTCTTTTCTTCAAAAAATCTGCATGAAAAGTATTGTTGCTCTAGCCCCCAATCAGTATATCTGCGGCATTGTGAATGGTCATCAGCCCAGTTTAACTTTTGCATGCAAATTCAAATGAAAAATATGCCACTCAGGGGTAAGGATACAGGTTAGGCCCATTGTGACGCCACAAATCAATGTCTACCCCGGGGATTAAACATTAGGCATAGAAAACTAAAACTATTCAGGCTCAAAATAAATATTGCCGTTGCATTAATCCTTAGCTTGGATAGTTCAGCCAAAGATGACAGAAAATGAGAAGCCAAGATGCTACGCTTTTCCATAGCAATGATCTGGAACACAGTTTCCTACTTCCCCTCCACAGCTTGTGCGAAAGTCCTTAGCGGAATGCCAAGTCTTTCGATGTGCTTTTTCATAGCGGTGAATGGCCATGCGATATAAGGACAGAATCAATCCTGTTCTCATCTGTATTAGTCCAGTAGTTACGCTGTCAAAGCAGATGAGAATACTTAGTTTAACTGTAAAACGTCTATGCTTTGCAGCATGAAGGGCATTATAAGTTCTGTACCTGGTCTCATCAGATCATCAGCGATGCAATTGCTGACGATATTTCTGGAATACAGGAATAATTCGAAATTACTATGAGAAATACCCGGCATATAAGAGTGAGAACGGATGGGCTCCGTTCATTACGTACTTGTAGGGAGTTTGGTTGTCCACGAAAATCTGGAGGTTTTCTGGAAAAATCCCATCAGCCAACATGCATTGCGCCGCTTTCAATATTGCCATGAGCTCCGTCTGGAAGACTCTACACTGTCCAACGTTTTCGCTGTCACATAATATCTGAATGGTATTGTCGGCAACCTCCGGATCGTTAGACTAGAGGACTGTAGTTGGTATCCAAAATTGAAATCTCCTAATATGACCATAGCTTCACAGTTTTGTTGTATGACCGTGGTTCAGATTAGGCCAGGAATTAACTGCATTGAGACTTACTAAGCCGTAAGATAAGCTTAATTGCTGAGAGTGCCCTGATGTCAATAAATCACGGTTAAAACGTCACACTTTCTCTGATAGAAGCGCTATATTCCGCAGTGCGTATGTTCTGATAATGCAGAGGCTTGATGCCATCTGTAAATACCAGGTTTTGCTCGAAAAGTGGTCACGTTTGTAAGAAATTTTACATGGTCTTACGCGTTCTTCGGTTAGGAAGCCTTTCGCTGAATGAGTGAATTCATATCTCCTGTATGTCCATAGATTCTCAGTTTTGTTGCATGACCGTAGTTCAGATTGGACCAGGAAAATGAACTACATTGAACTTTACTAAGCTGTAAGATAAGCTCAATTGCTGAAAGTGCCACGATGGCAATAAATTCGGTTTAAACGCCACACTTTCTTTTATAGAAGCGCCATTTTCCGCAGTGCGTTCGTTCTGATCATGCAGAGGCTTGATGCCATCTGTAATTACTCAAAAAGTGGTCATGTTTGTATCAATTTTTACGTGTTTTCACGCGTTTTCCGATAAGGAAACCTTTTGCTGAATGAGTGAATTCACATCTGCTGTATGTCCAAAGCTTCTCAGTTTTGTTGCATGACCCTGAACTACGGTCTTCGGTTAGGAAACCTTTCACTGACTGAATGACTGTTACTTCGGATGAAAGGTGCTTAACGGGTTGGCGGATTTGGGACCACTAAGTGGATTATCCAATATTTGGAGTTGCAGGACATAATATACTAGCTCGTAGGCTTTTCATGTTTTAATTTTCTTTCATACTGTTTGTTTAGTTTATTATTTAACTCTCGGTTGATGCCTGCCATCGTACATACACTGAGCGCCATAAGTGAGTCTACACTTTTGTTCTTATAAAACAGTTTTGTTCTTAAGTATAAAGAAAGTTCCTTTATCATGAATTGTTGTTTTTGTTTTAACATTTTATAAATAATAAATAAACGTTTTTATTTTTGGAAATTTAATCGACTATTCTCATTTACTTTTGTCGCTATCCTAAATAAATGAATTATTTCAGTGGTGTGTACTCACTTTTGGCGCTCACTGTATATAAAGACCGCACAATTGCGTAAAATTTGAATTGAAACGTTCGTCGTTCATATTCTGTTGTTTATTATGTATGTATGCACATGTATTTTTCATTTTTATTTAAATTTGTTGTTATTGCCGGGAGAGTACAATAAATAAGTATCGTAGTTTTTATTGTTTTAGTAGTAGTGGTTACAGGGCAGTCGCGGACGGATATTGTTATTAAATCAATGATTGCTTTTAATTTATCAGTTCAACAGAAAACAAAAAAAAGGGGTGGAGGAATTAGCGGCAGTTAAACTAAACAATGACCGATTTTTTAAATTTAAAAAGAAAGAAAATTCAAATAAAAAAAATGAATTATTTTTACCACAAATCGTGTGTTTGTGTGCAAATGCGATGAGCAATAAATTCCTTTTTCTTTCTGCTAAGATTTTGCTCCATGTATTATAGGCAAATGCATAAGAAAAAAACCAGGGAATCTGTCTAATCGCAGGGGCCACAGTTAATCCCTTTTTCGATTAAGAAAGGTCATCTGTTCATTTCGAGGTGGTATCTTGGAAGGTTAGGTTAGGTTAGCTTAGAAGACGTGTACTTGTCAATTAAGACAAGTACAGTACCCGGAGGTCGAATTGACCCATTGTACAACGTCCTAGTTTCTCACACCACTTATGTTGTGTGTGTTAATTTTATACATGAGTGGTGGGACCTACAGTTTAAAGTCGACTCCGATCGACAGATTTTTATTTATTGAGAAACTTTTTCATGGCAATTTTTATTTACTCTCAGAGTTTTTGCCAGAAATCTACTCAGAGAAAGTCGCCGAAAAAATACTTTTTGTATTTTGTCTTTGATGCCAACACACTACCACTAGACTATCTTGGAAGATCACTGATCATTTTGTCTTATCGGTGTTCATGAGAATAGATTAGATCGTTTGATTCGCAACTTACGGAAGACGCCATGAAGTATAACCGCTTCAAGCTCTCACTCACACACTTCCTGTGGGATTAACTTGTGCAATTAATGAAAGGAAAATTTTTCATTAATTGACAATTTGTATGTCTACGAACGTAAGTAGTCTTTTTAGATTTATCAGAAGTATCGCCAAATGGCGTGATGTTAATTGAGGCTTTTTATGATCGCTTTACGAGTTTTGCAGAATTTGTCATGAACTTTAGCGTTTAAAATAATACCCACTTCCTAGCCTCTGGGCTGCCTTATTAACGAATTGAAAGAGATTACTGAGCAGTAAACTTTATTGATGAATTAGCCGTTTTAGCTCTTAAAAGTTCGTCAGAAGTACTTACAAGTGGTTTGATCTTGATTGAAGTTCTTGACCTGCAATCACAGTATTAGGCACAGTGTATCGCCATAATGTATCTCTTCTGTTGCACTGAAAAACTTCAGGATGTTGTTCGATGTCAGTAAGGATAATTAACTTCTTGCCTATGCACTAAAGACGCATTGGTTTCAAATATGTATTTCTGATGACCTCATTCTACTCATCTAGAATCCATATGTTCAGCTTGAGGCAATCCGTATTCTGAATAAGTGCTCTTTCAATCCGCAGTGTTCGGCCCAAAGATCAGACTACTTTTAGATCGTCTGACGCATAATTTAAATCTCTTCACTCTCCTCCATAGAAAAGTTCAATTCTATCAGAGTAGTGATAGCTTCTCTCCTCTTTAAGTGAACTCTTGTGACTTCTTACACATCTTTGGTTCCAGCAGAGAGTGATGATCCTACTTCTGTTCTCATAATATTCTAGAATTAAGCTAAACTGAGCCGAGTGCTCGAATGGCTGCCTGATTGTAAGATAGTGTTGATATCTCCTGTTCTTTGTATTTATCCGACCAAAACAAATCACACAGATACAGTCTTTAGCCTTTAGAGCCGTTGTAGGATCTCATTGTTGCCCACCGTTTATAACACAACACATGTCGCAATCTATTGAGATAATCTCTCTCTCTCTATATATATCTCTCTATCTCTATCTCTATCTCTCTCTCTCTCTCTATATATATATATATATATATATATATATATATACACTGGTGGCCAAAACTAAAGCAACCGACATTACACTTTGATATTTTAGCAAATATGTTCCGCTATAAAGGTTAAAACTGGATGTTTTTTGGTTTTTATGTTTACACATTATTCAGACTAAACGTAAATGCAAAAAAATTATAATCAATTTGCTTAAAATATTGCTTTTCTTTCAAAATAACGAAATAACCATAAAATTCTAGTGGTCAAAACTAAAGCAACTTTCGTACTTCTGTAACAAAACTTAAAAATTAAATTAATAGTCAATAGCGTAACCCTTATTTTTAATGACGGCAGCACATCTACGGGGTGTTGAATCAATTAGCCTCTTAATTTGATCTTTAGAAATGCTGTTCTATGCGTTCTGGATACGATTAAAAATGGGGTGTTTATTTGTCCCTAAATCCCTTTTTATTTTGCAATCAACTATGCTCCAAAGGTTTTCAATATGGTTAAGGTCTATCGATTAACCTAGCCACCCGAGAACACTTACTTTTGATTGACTCAACCATCCCTTAACAAATTTTGATGCATGATTTGGGTCATTGTCATGTTGGAAAACCCAAACCAGTGGCATGTTCTCTTCTGCGTATGGCAGCATTACGTTTTCCAACAGATTTTTATAAACAAATCGATCCATTTTCTCAGTAATTTGATAAATTGGTCCAACTCTACAGCTGTAGAAGCAGATTTAAATGCTCGGAAACCATCAAAAAAAACCATTTATTTCCCAGAAAAATCGCAGATGCAGGTTAGCTTTTGGAAAGGCCCATATTGGTTGACGGCCTGCTCAGTGGAGAAGCATATTGTTCTCCGATGAATCCAAATTCTATATAAAAAAGTTTCAGACATGAAGAACTTCACTGTAAGGAGACCAAAAAATGAACGCCTTAAACCGCAATATTATAAAGGAACGGTAAAAGATGGTGGAGGCTCAATAATGGTGTGGGGCTGTTTTTCATACGATGGAGTTGGACCAATTTATCAAATTACTGAGAAAATGGATCGATTTGTTTATAAAAATCTGTTGGAAAACGTAATGCTGCCATACGCAGAAGAGAACATGCCACTGGTTTGGGTTTTCCAACATGACAATGACCCAAATCATGCATCAAAATTTGTTAAGGGATGGTTGAGTCAATCAAAAGTAAGTGTTCTCGGGTGGCTAGGTTAATCGATAGACCTTAACCATATTGAAAACCTTTGGAGCATAGTTGATTGCAAAATAAAAAGGGATTTAGGGACAAATAAACACCCCATTTTTAATCGTATCCAGAACGCATAGAACAGCATTTCTAAAGATCAAATTAAGAGGCTAATTGATTCAACACCCCGTAGATGTGCTGCCGTCATTAAAAATAAGGGTTACGCTATTGACTATTAATTTAATTTTTAAGTTTTGTTACAGAAGTACGAAAGTTGCTTTAGTTTTGACCACTAGAATTTTATGGTTATTTCGTTATTTTGAAAGAAAAGCAATATTTTAAGCAAATTGATTATAATTTTTTTGCATTTACGTTTAGTCTGAATAATGTGTAAACATAAAAACCAAAAAACATCCAGTTTTAACCTTTATAGCGGAACATATTAGCTAAAATATCAAAGTGTAATGTCAGTTGCTTTAGTTTTGGCCACCAGTGTATATATATATATATATATATATCTCTATCTCTATCGCTATCTCTCTATCTCTATCTCTCTCTCTCTATCTCTATCTCTCTCTATCTCTCTCTCTCTCTCTCTATCTCTCTCTCTCTATATATCTATCTCTCTCTATCTATCTCTCTCTCTCTACACAATAAAAAGAAATAATAAATTTTATTCCCGATCCCTGAACCCTCTTTTCCATCTACTTACCGATATTTGCAATTATACTGGCTGTCTGTCTATCTACTCTGGCATTTGTGTTGGTTTTATTGGACATTTCCACCCGGTTCTATTGAGAGCGTCTGTAGAGCTCCAGTGTCTACTTGATTTCTGCCTTTCCGTTGTTCAGAAGTCTGCCTACAAAGGCGATTTCTGCTATACGATACGCTAGAGTTAAATAAAGATTTCAACGGCCTAATTCCCTTTAAAAGACGGTTAGTTGGTATACGTTCTACTCGATGCCACCATAATTATGTTGACCTTTTCTCTTCTACCCCATGTACTTACTTTGGTTCGAAGAAAATCTTGAATTTTTTGAATTTTCCAAATGTTTTTCATGCATTTTTTTTGTTTTTGTACTTTGTTTTTGTTAAGTTTTTCTTTATTTCATGTTTTCTACACTATTTTTAAATTTTATTCATAAAAGCAGGCGTAATAATTTTTTTTACCATCAAAACATTCAAATTGTAACGGTTTTTTCATTTCCTATACTTTTGCGTACTTTTCGCCTCTAATTTCGAACTTGAATTGAATTCTTTAACCATTTTATACACCACTAACGAAGTCTTTACTCCCATCTACGTAATCTTTAAATTTTTCATCAGTGGTTGTTGTCTCTGCTAACCAATTGTAAACCGTGGTGAACATATTCAAATGTTACCAATTCTGCTTAGTGTCGTGTATTATTATTTACACCATATGAATCAGGCATTGACCGTTATTTGTGTTTATAAACGAGAGAGTCAGAGATGGTTAATAACGAATAAAGAAAAGTAGCAAAACAACAACATATCGGAGTACCGGACGTAAATATGGCCTGGGAGTAGTTAAAAACAGCAGAAATGTTTAAAAAGTTGAACAAGAAGAGTATTTTTATGCATTAAATATGCTTTTATGGAATAAATCGAACTTGTTCATAAGTTATAGACGAGAGAGATTTCATAATTTTTGCTGTAAATAATAAGAAACAAATTAAACAATTTACACAACTAAAGGGATAGAAAGTATGGAATGCTGTCACCTGCAATATGTTTCTATTTCTAAGGTAACTCTGGTTCGCCATCCAGCTTCCATCGAAAGGCAGGTTATGATGAAGCCCTCGGCCAGAAGACTGCAGGTAAAGAGAGGCGAGGCCTCTTCTCAAACCAAGTGTGTTTGAGGCAATCAACACTTTCGTTGGAAAAGTACCATAAATAAGAAGAGATCTGGGTTGTACATCAGTCTATCTAGAAATAACTAGAAGTTAATAACCGGTCTTTTAACAGGATACTTTAGAATCCAACAATAGTTATTTACAATATGGAGGTTGTTTCGTGCCCAAGATTTAGATGAGAATGAATCTTCGCAACACATTCTTTGAACCTTTGAAAAATTAATTCGTTCCAGAAGGGAACCCTGAGTGCTAACCAGGAGCTGGACAGTTAGGCGGCATTCTGAGGTTTGCTAGGGCAATAGGCTTGGAGATCGCAGTACTAAGGCAGCTTTTTACCACATTAAAAAATTATACTGCAATAAAAGTACTGAAGGAATATATTGGAAAAGAAATGATTTCTCTTTACTGCACCTTACACTGATTTTTTTAAATTAATTTTTTTTTAATTTGGTTTTTTTTTTATTTTAAATTGTTTACTATTTCAATTTGTTTAAATATTTTAATTTCAATTTAATTTTTAATATTAATTTATTTTTTAATTTTTATTTATTTTTTAATTTTAATCTTTTTTTATTTTAATTCGTTTTCTTTATATTTTTTAAATTTTTTTAAATTAAATTTTATTGTATTTTTATACTTTTTGCCCACTGTTCTTCCTAAAGCTGACGATTATATTTTTTCGCTCTAATTTTTTTTCATTTCTTTTCGTCTATTTGAATATTGAGTAGCGGTGACCAAACGAAGCGAATAAACTTCCTTAAATGTGTTGTGTGGTATGGTTAGCTTGTGTATGTGTGTCTGAATACATGTGAGTGTCAGTTATTATGAGTGAATGTATGGCCCAGTGAACATTTTCATACGGCGTCTTTACAGCAATTAAGTTAACTGTTACTACACTGTTTAGAAAAAAATTGCTTGCATTTAATTATTTTTATTATTGTTTTTTATTTTTTAATATTTAAAGGCCTTTCGAACAAATTTTTTTTTCTGAATTTCCAAAACAATTATTCTTTAAACGTTTTCCGTAATACTTTCTCACCGCATACGCCAAGAGAAAATGTAAAAAAATGTTCCGTGGGTGGATTAATACAGACGAAATCAAAAAAGAAAAAATACCCAAACTCTCTTAAGTGTGTATATGTATCAGTGAGAATATTGTCTTCATGTTCTTCTTCTTCGTCTTTTCCACAATACTCTATAAAGTCGTATGTCTGCCTGCATATACCGTATTTCTACATGAACAACAACAACAGCAATAACTTTAAATGTTGTCGTCGTTGTCGTTATTATTGTTGTTTTACAACAAAACTTTTACCCCATTTTTTTATTCAACAATTTTTTTCTCTTTTCATTTTACAAACACACACACCTGCACTAAATATATGTACATACATTCACTCAGAAAAACTTTTATTTTTCTCCCAGTTTTGCTGCTGCTTCTTTCTATTTCATTCATGGATACGAGCGCGCAGTTAAGAAAGAGTAGCAGCAGCGCGCTCCATTTTTAAAATTTTTGCAGCAAAAATTTTTTTCCTTTTCTCTTTTTTTCTTGTTGTTTTCCTTTTTTTTCGTTTTGTTTTGTTTCAATTATCCACCTCCTTGACCTCCACCGACAAATGTCTGGCTAAAGAAAAAAAAAATGGAACAATTTTCTATTTGAGTATGAGTTTCTCTTTTTTGCATTTTTTTCTTTTTGGTTTTTGTTTTTGTTGCTGTTGGGTGTTGGTGACTCTCACGAGTGTTTTTGTCTATAAAGACGTTGTTGGCTGGCTGTCTAGTTTGCATTTGCATTAGTATTAGTCTTAGTGGGTAAAATGAATGGATGGATGGGTGATAATATTAACAGAGAACAACTGAAGCTGGTGGGTTTCTAAAAGTTGCATTAAAGTGTAGTAAATCAGGGTAGAGTGGAGTGTGTTAGTGATGGTTATAAATACCGATGGTGGGTTGAGTTCATTGTTTGTTGGTTTGATGTTTTGGTGGCAATGGGGTTTGCATTTGACTTACAAACAAATATCGTCTGCAAAAATAGTATCACTTCTCTCAGTTAACAAACGTATGTATATTTTTTCCTTTGGTTTTTGTTACTTTTTTTCCTCTATTTTTCTGTATTTTCTTGGTATTTAACATTACTTTTGAGAACTTTTTTCTTTGGTTGAACAAAAAATTAACATTTGGAAAAATAATATTTTAAATGATATTTATCGCTGTTTAGAGTCAAAAATTTCTTTTTAACATTAAGTTTTATTGTTTGAAATCCTTTGTGGAACAAGTAAAAAATATTAAATTATATTTAATACAGTGATGAAAAAAAATTAAAGATACAATAACCCATTTTTACAATACAAATATAAATTATCCCACGTTCGTGATAGTGTAAACAGTTCAAACTCTCACACTCTTTGACTGACGAATCCCATAGAACCTATTCACTTATTTATCAATGGCTGTTTTGTATGCTTCTTAGTAATTGTCCTATCTGACCTAACGCCGCATACCATAAACAAGATAGTGCCATGTACCACATGACACGCGATAGCGTCAAACTATTGGCATTGATGAACAATTAATCTGACGCTTAGCAGCAGTGCATTGACCCCCAAGTCTGAGCGATTAAGATTCATTTTTGTGGAGATATGTTCAGTCTCTTGCGAACAGGGAAAACCTAGCCAGAATTCAATTATTACAGTAGCCGTTGGCCTACTGAGATAAAGATTTAAAATGCTGGAAGAAATAAGCCAATCGAACTTGTGATAAGGACTTCCCAAGTGTTACGCTGGTGATGTTGAAGAAAACCTCAAGCAAAAGTTGCACATTTAAATAAAATTGGCATATTTTCGGTTTTAAAACAATTTCTCTATGATTTGTTACCAATTATTACTTCTTTGGACAAACTAGGTTCATTATTGTAGTCAATAATGATAACAAAGTGATGCTTTTTCATTTAAAATTGAACAATTTTGGAAAGACCTAATGTGACACAGGCATTAACACTGCGTTATAGATTAGGTACGACCAAATCGGGCTGTCGACCTCATTATGAATTGCTCTAAGGGAGACAATACTTAGATCTCACCATCATTTGCTTAACCTTTTCACTATTTTGAGCATTTTGTGATATACTAAGACATTTATTCAGAGTGAGGTTTCGTTATTGGCCTTTTCTGCCATTAAGTTTAACCTTAAAACGACTAAAATCGTCTGCCTAATCAAGAATTCAATGAAAATTTACTGTGGTTTTTGTTTAACATTTTAATATTCATTCACATTTTAAACAAATATTCCATAGCAATATCCACGAATACCTTCAATACATCTATTTACTCCTTATTTATCCAAAAAAAAATAAACTATAAAAAAGTACCTAAAAACTACTCCCTAAAATAATTACACTGTGCATAACAATGTTTTTACATTCCCTCTACTCTCAATCAAAGAAAGAGAAAATAAAAAAACATTTCTTGTTATGCTTCCGCTAATATTTCTATACCTTCTTTGAAATCTAATGATTTTATTCTATGTGTTTTTGGTGTTGTAGTTATGCATTGCACTCTCTCTCACTCATTCATTCATTACAACATGTGTGAGATTTTTAGTGTTTTTTTTACTTCTCTTATAGTGTTGTAAAGTGACAGGCTGTGACTTGACTGTGAGATTATTTTTTTTTTCTGAAATTTTGCCTGAAGAGTCTGAGAGGCAGAGTCAGTTATTACTATACGGATAAGAATTTTTTTTTTGCATGAATGGTGGGACAATAATGTGTGGTTTCTTCTTACAATGTGTGTGTGTATTTTTGGGTAGAAATTGTTTTGCATTGTTGAGTAGTATGAGAAGGTCAATGGAGTAAAAAAAGTACTTTTTTTGTTTGTTTTTTCTTGTGTTATTAAGTTGCTTGCTGTTCTATTTTTTCTTTGTTGTGCTTTTATTTTTTTTGTTGTTTTGTTGTTGGCTGTGATTTTTATGAGAATTTCTTTGGTGTGTTGCATGCATGCATGTATGTGAGTAGTGTGGCTATTATTCAGTTCAAGGCATATTCATAAGAGGTAACCGCAAGAATACAACAAGTACAACAATGCAAAAACAACAGGCATTTTGTTTTTGTTAAAGAGTACACGGAATGTCAAAAACAGCTTCATAACTGACTGACGAATAACAATAGAAAGAGAAATGTTAAAAAAATTTATAAAAATGGTTACAAAACACTAAAAAAACAACAAAATTTTGACATTTTAAGACTCGTCAGCTGTTGACTTACTCCTACCTGATATAAATATGCCATGATTCAGTTCTTGTTTGCATTGCATTTTTCCGCTGTATTGTGTTTGTTTGTTGTGTTATTGTAATCGAAATGTGAAACAGTTGCCTTGTTTTGTGTAAAATTTAATTTGTATATTGTTTCTTTTGTTATTGTTGTTGTTGTTTTTCTTATAATCTTAGGATGAAACAGTTGTGTGCAGAAATTTTTTGTTGGCGTGTGTTTTTTTTTCTTCTTCCTCTCATTGTTTTCTTGAGTTTTTATCAACAACCGTTGTACGTTAAACTGTTTTTCTTCTTTATTATTGTGTATGAATGACTGATTATGTGTTTATGTGGGTGTGTGTGTGTCGCTCCCAGTGTAATTCTGGGTGTATGTGTGTGTCAGTATTTATTGGAGGAGTTATCATTCTTGATTTGTTTGGTTTCTTTTCCTATTGGATTTTTTTTGTTTTTTTTTCTTTGATTTTTTTTTTTTTGCAAAACAGCTGCAACTGTTGTCAATACTATATTTTTTTGTGTGTATTTGTGTGTGTGTTTTTATACTTTCTTCAGGGTTTGCATTGCATTGCCATAACAACGACGATAATCATCATCATTGAGTTCAAACCAAAAGTCATGTGAATTTAAATTTGAAGGTTTTATTAAAAAAAAAAAGAAGTAAACAACTCGGATTTATTTTTAAATTATGGAACTCTGAATAAAGGGAAATAAACAAAATGTGATATTTTTAAAACAGGAAAAAAAAATCAATAAATAAAAATATTTAAAAGAAAACACGATAATTTCAAGGTTTGGTTGATGAAAATAAATACAGCGGGAGCCATAAATATATTTTCCTTTCGGAATATAATTTTCAATAATTTAATAAGTCATCGTGGTCTAGTAGGTAGTGGCGTATTAGGTTAGAGGTTGGGGTTCAAACCCCAATGCAGACATGTTGAAAAGCAATACGAAATATGAAAAAAAATTGTATCGGCGTCTTCCTCTCCTCAGCAGTCTTTTGACAGAAACTTTGAGAGTATCTAAAATTGCCATTAAAAGCTCTGTCGTTCGGAGACCCCGAATTAGCACTTATAAAATTAGTGGTGTGAGAAGCTAGGTTGTAATCATTACTAAAGGGTTGTAATGACCAATTAAGTGAGTATTTTGGATAGGAAGCTGTGGTGGAAACCAATTACATTCTCAACAGAATGGGAGAAGGCCTTTATTTCTCTCTATGACTGTAGTAGGCTGACTTAGTAAGGCCTATCTTGGACGTAGAGACGCATGGTTGTAATTCCTTATACAACGGATGCGTTATTAATACCGATGCATTCAGTACTTCATCAACGGTCTGTACTTTTAATTGTAGGGCGCTCAACATCTTCTACTAGTCCTAGCAATGCAAGGGTATGGTTTCTTGAGAATCTTAAACCAATTGAGTACTTTCGGGGAATATTGATTACATGATATTACGATTTGACTTCTCGAGTAAGTTCAATGCGTGCATTCCATTGTGTAATAAACATCAGTACAGAAGCGAATGGTACAGATCTTCACAAATGGGTTAAGATTGAATAAAACTAGGGGTAAGGACTACTTTCTGAGAGCTATCATGCATTCGATAAAGCTATCCGAACCGTTTCAGAGTCTTCCAAACAAAAGTGTTGGCCATAGGGAATATTATAGCATACTTTCTGATAGCCAGGCTGCCTTAAGTGATTATTTCCATATCCGAAAAATCTGGTTCAAAAGAAAATTAATCAAGATTAACAAAGAAACTCGAACCTGAAAGATTTACGTTACAGTAACCCATATCATTATCTCACTTCACATTTTAACTTTCAGTGATCACTTACTGTTGAGACCAAAAATATTTTTGTTCCTGGTTTATTTTGCCTTTTTTTCTGCTCTTTAAAATACCAACTGTAGCTTACAAGAGCGTACTTATTTATACAGACACTCCTGTAACTGTTTTGTTCTTTGTTTAATTTTTTTACTTTGTTTTGCTTTTAAACACTTTTCTTTAAAAATATTTGTAAATAAAATAACGGTAATCGACCTTATTTGGTTTACATACTACATTTTTATATTCTCACTCACTCTGGCTCTCTCTCTCTCCCCCTTTCTGTCTCGCACCCACTCTTCTGCCTGCTCTCAATAAAATATATGGTGCTGCCAAATGTCCAGTTATTATTTAGTAGATCGTCATCAAAATCTAGCCTATACATACACATGCACATGCACTGTAGTATTTACTTTTTTTAAGTCATTTTCCTCTCTTGTTTTTTTCTTTTATTTTTGCCTTTGTAATGATGAATAACATTTGAAATGAGAGCGGCGACTTTTAGACAACGGCAATGAGACATAATTTTTGTAACTGTTTAGGTTAAATATTTAGATGGGAGTGTATGTGTTTGTGTGTTTATGAGTATATGTAAGTGAATGCTATGGTATGCACTAAGCATATACAACAACAACAAATGATAACAATTACATGTAAATGACCAGCACAGTATACAGAAATTTTATGTAATTTTTTCCCCGTTTTTATTTTATTTTTGTTGTTTTTGTTGTTTTCATCTCTTGTAAGGTTTCTCTTGTGCTTTTTCTGCTTATGCTGGCTGTTTTTTTTATAACGTTCATGAGTGTGCATGAGTATTTAATTTTTTTTCGTAATTTTTTTTTTTTAAATTTCTCTTACTAAACTAAACCATGCCAGACTGGCCCGTAAGCCATTCATGCCTGGGTTTAAATAACCAAAAATAACCGCATTTAAAATACCAAAATGACTGGCTAAGTGAGCAAATTTCTGTGTTGAATAGCAGTGGTGAGGTGAGGTGGTGGTGTAAAAGTATGTGCAAAAGTAGACTGAGTGACTGCCTGTTACAATTTTTTCTTAACTCTGTGTACTCCGTGAAGGCAGAGGTGATGGGTAAGAAGTTGGTGTTGCCATTGCCATTTAAGCATACAACGGGTGATTTTTTCAACTGTTTGGGTTTTGAAAATTGGAAAAAAAACTCACTTAATTAGTCATTACAACCGCTTCCACAGGATTACAATCTAGCTTCTCACACCACCCCAATTGGGGTGTGTTAACCTACAGTACCTACAATTTAACGTCATCCCCGAAAGATGGATTTTTGAGAAGCTTTTCATGGCAATTTTATGCTTTTTTTCAAGAAGACTGCTGAAAGGCAGAAGGCAAAGAAATATTTCTTTTCATATTTCGTTTCGTTAGTAAGTTCAAAACACGGGGCTATCGTCCAATAAGCCAAAACACTACTTAGTAGATCAAGACGTTTTTTTAAAGCAATTTCATGTAAATCTTGATCACGGAAATGTTGCAATACGTTTTCCTGCATTACGCCCAATATCTCACCAAATGTGACGTTGTGTTGTTTTCCAAATCTGTAATGTGGTTGGCTGGTTTGTTGCGGTACATAAGAGGCTTCACGCATCCCTTCAAGAAATAGTCTTGGCGGCCAATGTTTGAGGTTCGTCTCTCAAAAAAGATACTTCAACCAAGTATCAACGTAAATTCTTCCATTTTGGGCATAAGCAAGTTAGTAATCATAGCACGATTGCGATATTAATTGTTCTCTAAGGTGTACGATCCAGTAATGCTACGAAATGTAGCAAACAGTGAAACTTCGTTAGGAAACATACATATTTCTCTCGCATTTTTCGTTTGTTAGTCTATTGATGGCGAAATTGCAAACGTTACTGTGGATTGTAGCCAAGGTAGTCTAGTAGGTGGTTCGTTGGCTTTTAGAGGTGAGGCCACGGTTTAAACCCCAGGTCTGACATTTCGAAAAAAAAACGAAATATGAAAAAATATTTCTTCGGCGACTGCCTCTCAGCAGATTTCTGGCAAAAACTCTGCGAGTAAATAAAATTGCTATGAAAAGTTTATCAAAAAATTGTCAATCGGAGTTGACTTTAAACTGTAGATCCCATAATTGGTCATTGCAACTCTTCAGTCAGGTGGTCCCGCCACTCATGTATTAAATTAACATACACAACATAAGTGGTGTGAGAAGCTAGGTCGTAATCCTTTTCGCAAACGATGATTAACACCATCATTCTTACTAACAATGTGTGACAGTAGCTACAACAAAAACAATAACAAAATCCATCATAACTAACGATTATTGTCAACGGTTTGTTTGTTAATGTACGAGTATGTATAGTTTATGTGTAGTATAGTTCATTATTAAAGGTTAAATATGCCCACGAACCTATTTAAACAAACATGGCAACCCCATTAACAGAGCAAACAAACAAATAACATGCAAGTCATACTCTCCACACACACACACACACACACACACACTATTCCAAACACCCACCATCTAATACCCCCACGGCATTCTCTTTCTTTCAAACATTACATCTTACTCTGAGCTCTTAGACCTCAACATTTTTCTCCTCTCTCCGAAAAAAAAAAACATAAAAAACCGTATATCTTTAACCCTTATGTATAAATGTGTGTGTGTGTTGTAACAGAGAGAAAAGAAAAAAAAAACGGAAAGAAGGGTCTCTTCTTAGAGCACTTTTTTTCTTCTTTATTTATTCTTGTTGTTGTTGTTTGAGAATTTTTATTTTCTGTGCAGAAAATAAAAATGTGGCAAAGCAGTAAAAAAAAAAGCAGAAAAATGGAAAAAAATTCATGTACTCTGCTCAATTTTTTTTCGTTCTCCCAGTTATATGGGTTTATTGGTTTGCGTTGTTGTTGTTGTTGGTGTGTTTTCTGCTATGTTTCTTATTCTTTTACTCTTAAGGATTTTTTGCATTTGAAAAGAGAGACTCAAAACAAGCAGAGTTATTGGGTTCTTTTTTTCCAAAGCAAAAATGTAAAAAAAAACCGAGAAACAAAATTTTTTCTCAATATTTTTAAGCGGTTGTTTTTGTTGTTGTTGTTTTCTTCTTCTTCTCCTGCATGACCAAGAAAACGAAAGAAAAAATTTTATGTAGTCATCGGTGTGTTGTAAGACGTTAAGAGAGCGAGTGAAAGAAGAAATTTTTTTCTTTATAAATGCTTAATGCATGCATGTGTGTGTGCATATATGTTTACTATATGTATGCCGTTGTCATTGCAATATTTTGTCGCCATGTAGTTTATGATGTGATGTTGCGCTACCCTTACATGGTGGCTTTGATTTTTTCTGTTTACAATCTCTTTCTTTCTCTCTCACAACCTTACATTAACTACCTAGCATTGCCTACATCATCATAATCATTATGTCCGCTATAAACAATGAATTGATCCAATTCGTATTGTCTTCGTTGCCGTTGTCTTGTCGTCGTCGTGGTTAAATTCTTAAACTGCAATTGCTTTGATTTGCTACACTAACCAACACAACTACATTCAAATTGTTTTGCATGCATACCCATATGCACCCATACAACGTAGTAGTAGTACTCTTTGAGTTTTCTTCTCCGTTAAAAATTATGTCGTCTTCTCTTGTGTAAAATATAGTGTAAGATTGTATAGCCCAGCCATGTGTTGTCCACTTTTCGTATCATTTCTCATGCACATGACGATGATGGCAACAAGCAGTGAGTGTTGTGTTGATTTCTTTCGATTTGTTGTTGTTGTTTTTTTCTTTGCCGGGCTTACATGCATACATATCCCTTCTCTTTTTATAGGTGCTTGCTTGTGGTTGCTGTAGTCGTGTTGTGTGTTTCATATCATCGTCATCATCATACAAATTGTTATTGTCTTTCTTATTATTATTGTTGTTGTTCGTGTTGTTTCTCATTTTTCTTGTCGTTGTTACATTGCATTTTAAAAAAAGGGCGCAGTATTGTTTTTCTTTGGATTTTTTCTTTCTTTCGCTTTGTGCTGTTTAATCGCTCTTGTTTTTTTTTTCGCTCAAACATTTTTTTCATTTACTACACTCTTACAGTGGGTTAAAACGTATGATTTTTCGAAAAAATCTTGTGAGTAAAAAACCTTGTAAAAACTTTTCCTTACACTTCAGGCGGCACCTTGATGTTGCTTTTCAAATGCTTCAAATGTTAGGAGATCATCAGCGTAGACACTGTTTTTGGTTGTAGTCCCACACGAAAAAGTGCAACGACATCAAATCGCATAATCTTGATTAACCAATTGACGTTGTCAGAAGGTGGAATTATTCCTTTGGAAAACTGCTCGTGCAGTAAAGTCAAAATCGGTTGGGTTGTGTGACTCGCGGCACCTTCTTTTTAAAATCGCATAACGTCTCCAGTTCGTTATCTTTATTTGAAGATCTGTTGTCGTATGGTATAAATTAACGGTAATGGTTTTTGCAGGGTAATTTTAGAAGCAATTCGGCTGCAATAACATCTCTAGGCCATAAAGCACACAAACAATCACTTTTTCCCGAATGCAATGACAATAAATTTGCTTGTTGAAGTAAACAACATTTTTTTCGAAAATTTTGTTTGAAAACAATATCATCGAAATCCACTTAATTAGCTTATATCTCTAGCATTAGTAATTATCTGCCGGCTTTAAATGTTGTATCAGTTGGAATGGGGCGCAAAATACGCTATGATAAGCCTTAGGATACCTTCAATTGTTGATAATGCCGTGAAATCGGCAAATTCGGATTATCCGTCTCAGTTTCCTTAAACATTACAATGATGTTTGTAACGCTTATATACATGCATAATTGGTCATTACAATCCTTCTCACATCACTTATGTTGCGTGCGTTAATTTTATATTTGAACGACGTGACTTACAGTTTGAAGTCGACACCGAACGACAGTTTTTGAGAAACTTTTTCATGGCAAGTTTATTTACTCTTAGAGTTTTGGTCAAAAATCTGCTAAGATTTGTAACGCTTACTGTCCCTTAAAATGTCTTTAGAATCTTGTCAAAGCCTTGCAAAAAGGGCCTCGCAAAAAGGTCCTCATAATCGCCTCTTAATTCTTTAAAAGTGGCCATTTCTTCGGTTGTTTAACGCTCCATATTGGCAAACAGTAAACTTCTCACTAAATAAATAACTTTAAATGGTACAGTTATTTAACTGCCAACTGCCAGACTGTCGGTTTTGAAATCACTAAATAGATTATTGTGTTTGAAACCAGTCTCTTTCAATATATTGCCAAACATTATTCCATCAGTCTAGGTTATCTAAGAGAAAAACCGATCCAACTCCACTAGGCATTATTTAAAGAGTTTTGCAGCAATGGATTATTTTTGAGACATATTGTTGCGTTAACACTTAGCCGTCAAAGCGCAGCTTGCTATGTGACATGACGGCATTATGTAGCTGTCGAAAACGAATCGGTCATCTTTGAACACTGCGGCTATTGAGTAAATTTTTTCACTTTTTTTTTCACTGTTAATCAAAGTTTTAAAGTTTATTTTTTTATTTACATACATATTTATAAAACTTAATTTTTTCTCTTTATTTTTTCTTTTCAGGTAAGAAATTTTCAAATCTATGAAGAAATTATTTAAAAATATTGTCCTAGTAAGTATTATTATTATTTCGATTTTTTACTTCTTTACACCCACTGTCACTGTGTTAATTACATAGACATTAGGAGAGTATTGAGAAAAAACAAAAAACAAAAACGCTATTCTCACACCCAATATTGTAGAGTTTTCTTATGTAAATGATTACCAATTGGAATTGCATCTCCACGAGAGAAAAAAAATAAAAAAAACACACATACACACTCTCCTCCTGCTAACGCGGTGGTCATTAATAAAATCGAACTGACTGGACAATTTCATACACACACATGCATATACACAGTGGATTGTGTATGTAAATTCGTAGCAACAACTCAAGTTCTTTCTTGGGCGATTATTTTTCGTTCGTTTTTTTTTGTTTTGTTTTTTGTTAATGGACACAGAAGCCGACCTCTTTTTGAAACATAACACAGCACACACCACACAGAACACATGTATCAACCGAATGTTGTATTCTTTCCAACTTCATGTTGAAATGGAGAGACTCTGAAGAAATATTATTGCCAGCGCTTGCTTCTGTTGTTATTGTTGTTGGGTGAATGATGAAGATGACTATGAAACACTTTCAGCTGTAGGCTGGCTTAGTTGTAATTAATAGGGCTAATGAAGTGAAGGGTTGCCATTATACAGCAGCTTTAAAAGACTGGCTGAAAAAGTGCATTTTTTTCCAAGGAAACTTGACTCTCGAGTTGTGTACGCTAAAGTATAAGTATGCGATAGTAGTGTGTGCATGCGTGTGTGTAGTACCACTCACACTCAATGATGGTCACTTTTGATTGTTTGATCGGATCTGGCAACATTTTAATTTTTTTTTTTTAAGCGGACTTTTCTTATGTTTTTCTTTTTGTGTTTCGAAGGATATTGTTTCTCCTTTCTTACTCAATATTGCCTGCTACCGGAGTGTATAAAACACATGCATGCATACATGCGGCATGCTGCCGCTCACAGTGTCTTGAGTAACTTGTCACATTTTTTTTTCACTATTTCTTGGCCAATTTTTTTTGCTGTTGTTGTTTTTTTTTTTTGTTTTTAAGAAGTATTTTGAGGCAGCATTTTTATTTTTCTCGCTCTCTCTAGCTCAGCAATAAACTCGAAATGTTTATCTTTAATTGTATATGTGCGTGAGCGTGTAAATATATTTCAGCATATACGGCGATTTCTTTACATGTATATGTGCGTGTATGTACGTGTGTGTATATAAAAGATTTCTGGACAAGGTCCGTCCTTTCGTTTTCTTCTTTAGTCAAGTTGTTATTGTTGTGTGAGCGCGAGTGTGTATCTGTGTATGTGTGTTGGTTTGGAATTGAAGAACCTGTGCCAGCCAGAGCCAACGAATAATATCCTGCTCACAATACATTGCAAACAGCGAAGTAGCAGCGTCGGGCGACTCAATAGTGGCTTTTTAAAAACATTGTTTTATTCCTGTTGTTGTTGTTGTTCTTTTTGTTGTATAGTACATGCATGAATTTCTTTTATATTTTTTTTTCGCCGTTTTTTTTCTTCTTTGTCCATCTTTTTCTTCTTCATCATCATCATCATTATACCCAATTTCTCTGCTTCTCTGCATGAGTGTAGTGTAGTGTGGTGTTGAGTCCATTTTCACATGATGATTTTTTCTTTGGAATATTTATATTGTTTTGTTGTATATTTGTTGTTGTCATTGCTGCTGTATTGTTGTTGTTTTTAAGGGATGTTCTCTCCTTAAACATTTGTTCTCAGATTTTTATATACTTTAATGTTGTTGTTGTTGTTGTCGTTGTTCACACACATTTTTTTTTCGCTTAAAAAAATTTTTTTCTCAATTTTTTTCTTCTTTTAATAACACCCTGTGCCCGCAGCTCGCCTCCACCCTGGTGATGACCACCTTATCCTTAACATGCCATTACATATGGACACAACGAACGTTCCAATTCTTAATTTTTTTTTTATTTATTTGTTCTCTCGCTCTCTTTCGTTAAGTTTCAAAGTTTCTTGTCAAGAAAGAAGGAACAAAAAAAAAATCATTGCTTTCATACACTGACTGGCGTTTGGCCATTTTTATATGGGCGGCAAGACAAGCAGCAGGGCTGGTTAATAATAAAATCGATATGAAATTTTTTCGAAAATTTTTCCATAAAAAACTTATCGTTAAAATTTGCTTTGAAAATAGTTTTTATAATAGTTTTAATTTTCAAAAAATCTATCGATATTTTTCCTTAAACAAAATATTGATTTTCATTTTTGAACAACATTTTCCTTAAAAAGTTATTTCAATTAAAAAGAATAGAATATAATATCAGACAATTGTTTGTTTGTTTTTATAGAAAATTGATTGCAATTATTTCTATAAAAATATATCAAAATTAATTTCCTTATAACTTTACTGAATTTTTTTCTAATAAGAATGGTGGAAGCAAATTATTGGAATTGTTTTTATAAAAGCATTTATTGACTTGTTTTCTATTTTTTATTTAATAGAAAAATCTATCTAAAAATTTAGAAAAATAAAATAAAAAAATAGAGAATAAAAATTAAATAATAAATAAAATCTAATAAAAAAATTAATAAAAATAAATAATCGAGAATATAATAAAAAATAAATAATAAATAAATAAAAATTAAATAATAAATACTAATCGAAAATATAATAAAAAATAAATAATAAGTAGAAATAAATATAAATATTTAAAAATTAAATAATAAATAAAAAATAATCGAAAATATAATAACAAAAGAAATATTAAATAAAAACACATAAGATATAAAAATAACTAATAAATAAAAATAAATAATAAATGAAAACTAAATAAAAAATATTAATCGGAAACATAATAAAAAATAAATAATAAAGAATAAATAATAAATAATAAAAAAATAATCAAAAATATAATAATAAACATTAAATAATAAATAAAAACTAAATAATAAAAAACATTAATCGGAAATATAATAAAAAATAAATAATAAATAAAAATAAATAATAAATAAAAATAAATAAAATTAAATAATAAATAAAAATTAAATAAAAACTAAATAAAAAATATTAATCGAAAATATAATAAAATAAATAAATAATAAATAAAATTATATAATGAATAAATGTTAAATAAAAAATAATAAAAAAATAATCAAAAATATAATAAATAAACATTAAATAATAAATGATCGAAAATATAATAAAAAAATATATAATAAATAAAAATTAAATAATAAATAATACAAAAATAAATAAATAAAATTAAATAATAACTAAGAATTATACAATAAATAATAAAAAAATAATCAAAAATATAATAAATAAACATTAGATAATAAATAAAAATTAAATAATAAAAAATATTAATCGAAAAAATAATAAAAAATAAATAAAAACAATTAGAATTAAATAATAAAAAATAATCGGAAATATAATAAAAAGTAAATAATAAATGAAACCAAATAAAATTAAATAATAAATGAAAATAAATAAAATTAAATAATAAATAATAAATGAAAATTAAATAATAAAAAATAATCGGGAATATAATAAATAATAAATAAAAATAAATAATAAATAATAAAAAAATAAACAAAAATATAATAAATAAAAACTAAATAATGAAAAATATTAACTGAAAAAATAATAAAAAATAAATAATTAATGAAATTATATAATAAATAAAAATTTCATGATAAATAATAAAAAAATAATCGAAAGTGTAATAAAAACTAAATAAAATTAAATAATATATAAAAATTAAATAATAAATAATTAAAAAAATAATCAAAAATATAATAAATAAACATTAAATAATAAATAAAAACTAAATAATAAAAAATATTAATCGAAAATATAATAAAAAAAATAAACAAAAACAAATAAATAAAAACAAATAATAAATAAAAACTAAATAATAAAAAATATTAATCGTCAGTATAACAAAAATAATAAATAAAATTAAATAATAAATAAAAATTAATTAAAAACTAAATAATAAAAAATATTAATCGAAAATATAATAAAAAATATAAATAATAAATAAAAATAAATAATAAGTAAAATTAATTAAAAATTAAATAATAAAATAGTCAGAAATATAATAAAAAAAGAAATAAATACGTAAGGTAGGAAATTCAAATTTAAATAAATAAATCGGTAGATATGGATTATAATATTATTTATTATTTTTGATTAAAAAATAATTTTTTTTTTTTTTTTTTTTTTTTTTAGAAATTATCGATGTTGAATTAACTGTAGATTTAGAAGCAGTTATTTACGAATCGAAAAAAATATTACACAACTAAGTACAGAATTGTAATATAATATTTATTATTTTTTCTTAAAAAATTTAGAATAAAAATAAACAATTTTCCATATTTTTCTGTACGAAATAAAATTATCAATAAATATCGAATATTTTCTTTACTCAGTTTTGATTTTTGTTTGTTTTGTTATTCCTTATTTTCTCCGCTCTTTTCCTCCTTTATTTTAAAATGTTTTTCTCAACCATTCCATTAACATTCCATTATTTACTCACTCAATTTTTGAAATTGTTTTTATATTTTTCATACTTTTATCCCACTGTATGTCCTCAACATGATTTTTTCCGTTTTCTTCTTCTTCCTACTCTGCTTAACGACTTTTACTTTGATTTTTTTTCGCTTCTTCCTTCTTCTTCTTTTCCTTCTTTTGCTACTTCTTGCTGCTGCTTTATGTTTTTATTTTTTTTTTTCGTTGACGGTGGCTTCTCTTCTTTGTGGTTGTTGTAGCTGTAGTTGGGCGAAAAAAAAGAAAAAATTCATCGGATTTTTTCCATGCAATTTTTTCCTTTGAATTCTTTTTTTTTTTGTTGTTTTTTGCCTTCTTTACAATTTTTATTTTTCTTCTTCTTCCAATCCAATGTACGTGTTTGTTGTTGCTTGGCGTGTGTGTATGTGTGTGTGTGTTCTCTCTTGAAACATTTTTTTCGCTTCGATTTTTTTCTTTCCCACACTCATACATATGTATACACCGCACACAGTCATATAACTTTAAGTGAGCTTGTGTTGTGTGTATGTGTATTGTTGTTGTGTACAATTTTTTCAGATTTTTTCGCTTTTTTTTTCTCTCGCTCTCTTACGTTTCTTAACGCCGCTCCTCAAAAAAAATTTTTTCTTGCCTTTCTTTCAATTTTTTTTTCGTATTTCCACTTGTATGTGCACGCAAACATATACATACATATACATACGTACACGTTAAAATATACGTGAGTTTTTATATTTTTTTTAATATGATTGGATATGGTATGGTTGCTTTATGTATGCATGAGTATGAGTGTATGTATGTATGTGTGTGCGTTTGGAGAGATATTGCTTTTGACTGCTCCTTGACTCTAACTGCTGGCTGTTTGTTTGGCTGCTTGGCTGGCTGGCTGGATGAATGGCTGGCTTTGCCATTGCCTTGGCTGGCTGGCTGGCTTGTTTGTATGGCGCTCGGCTTGTTGGATGGCTGATGATGATGATGGTTTGGTTTGGTTTCGTTTCGTTTGGTTGTTTCGCTTGCTTGCTTTACCTACTACAACTACTACTACTACTACTATTGCTCACTGACTGACTGCTGCTTATGCTTTATGTTGTTGTTGTTGTTGTAGCTGTATATATAATTTTTTTCTTTCTTTCTTTATATATATTTTTTTTATTATTTCTGTGTATATTTTTTCCGTTTTTTTCTCTCATTTTTTTGTTGTTGTTGCCTGCTGCTAATCGTCGTCGTCATTGTAGTCATTGCCTGGCTGGTCGTCTTTTTGCATCATCTTTTATTTGTAATTCTGTTCATCATCATCGTTCATCGTTAGTCGTTGTCGTTACGGCCGTGTCTCGCGTATAACAATAATAATAATAAAATAAAAGAATAATAAAATAAGAATAATAAAAATAATACAATTCCTTCTCTCGTTCGCTCGCTCGTTCGTTTTTATATGCTTGCACTCGCTCTCTCTCTCTCTCATTCGCTATTTCGCGTTCGCTCGCTTGCTCGCGCTGTTTTGTGGCTGCTTGTGGAAGCGTTTGCAATAATTTTTGTGATTGAGAGAAAAACGTAAACAAAAAATCGCCGTTAACATATGCATACGCGGCATTGATATATTTTTACACGCACGCTGGTCTACAAACAAAAAAAGTGTACGAAAAAATCCTTTTTTAAAACGTTTAAAAACGAGTATAATATCCGTCGCCACTGTTTTTTTTTAAACAATAAACAAAAACAACATAAGAAAACCTTTTAAAAACAACGAAAAAACGCGTCTAATTTTAATTTTTTTTTTATACATTTCTTGTCGAAATCGAAAACGTCCAATTTGTCAACCTTTTCGTGGTCGTCGTAGTTGTTGTTGTTGGTGATATTTTACAATTTCCAACTGTCGATCGAAATCGCCGTAATTCGCCTTAAAAAAAAAAGAACCCAAAACCAAACGCGAGAACGAACGTC
Organism: Sarcophaga subvicina; assembly: GCA_936449025.2. NCBI lineage: Eukaryota > Metazoa > Arthropoda > Insecta > Diptera > Sarcophagidae > Sarcophaga > Sarcophaga subvicina. The sequence continues at coordinate 33,600,035 of OW388084.2, forward strand.
GCTCTATCAATCAACCAACATAAACCAAGTGAAGTGTACGTTTGTTTGTTTGTGTGTGTGTGTGAGTGAGATTTTGTTTGAGTGCATGTACGTATGTGTGTGCGTGTATTTATTTGTTGTTTTTTTCCTCATTCATATACAAAAAATTACAAATTTTTTGTGCCTCTCTACTTAACCTTAAAAATAAAAACACAATAATTTTTCCATTTGTTTTTTATATTCTGTAATAATAATAATAAATAATCGTAATAATAAATAATAAAAGAAAAGTAAAAGAAAAATGAAAAGAAATAAAAGTTTTAATATTAAAAATTAAAAAAAAAATGCAAAAAAGAATCATTGAATCACCCGTATAAGTTGCAAAAGCAGTTATTTTCTTTCTTATTATTGGCGCTGTTGTTGGTGTCGTTGTTGTTGTTGTTTATTCTTATCAGTTCAATTATGGAAGCCAATGTTTTTTTCCATATAAAATACTTGGATTTCTTGACTTTAGTACTCTCTGTCTCTGTCTCTGTCTCTCTTGCTCTCTCTCACCACCCTCAATCGTGTTCTTTCTGCCATAACATTGTTGTCATAACAGAAATTCATATGTAACATATGTTGAGAGAAATTAAAGAAATTTTATAGAAATTCTAATTGGGCAGACGTTTAGAAAGTCTTAAACGAAAATTTCAAAAAGTTTTTTTCTTTTAATTTTCAATCCTTCATTAAGAAACTTTGCAAAGATCCTCCCTCTCTTAGGGCAAACAGGATTCGCCCTTTACTAGCAGCCTGCTAGCTTCCCTAAGCACACTAAACTTTAGCGTTTTAACGGTATACTTTACGGGTTAGTCCAGCCGGTGATGTACCACCTCTTGAACAAAATTGTTTGCTCTGAAACTACATATTGTGGCGAATAGGTGCCTTACCACTGCAACCATACGATCTATTATACTACTCTTCTCAAGCCTCATAGAGGGTATCGCTATAATGCCTCTTCTCCAAGCCTATTGTCCAGACAAGCTTCAGGATGTTGCTCAATACCTACAATGTTAATTTCGTGTTTGGCATCTGGTATGCGTGCACCCAAATGTTTCTTTCGAGAATGCATTAATAACCCGCAGGTCAAAAAATTGTGTTCCGATGATACATTCTCGTCGTTATATTTTAAAGAAAGGTTCTCTGAGTCTGCAGCGCCCTTTCAAGAGATCAGTTAGCAATCTCTGCTTATTTCTGGATAGTCTCATGCATTATACAGAGCTCCTTTTATTGTAATGTCCAAACAAAATATGTAATTACCTGAAAGCTACTAGGTTTGACAAAAGCTTTCCCCTCTCTTTATAATATCTTTCCAAACATTCGTTCTCCCCGCCAGATAAAGGTTCTGGCACCATCTAGCACAAACTCGTTTGCTTGCTCATTGCCGAGAAAGCCCAAATGATTTGTGATCCAGCACAGGACAACATTCTTTTCACTCCCTAGCTAGCTTTTCACGACAATGCCATGTTATCTTCAATTTAACCTCATAAAAGTGCATTGCACGAATTTCGGCTTGATTGCCGGATAATACTGCTGTGTCCTGCCTTTGGTATTCCTTATCCGAATTGTAATGAGTACATCTTTCAATGGCATAGGCTTCCACTCCGAAGATGCCTGCGAGTTTCCCAAATATTCATTTAGCGATCAAAAATTTTCGCTTCTCTTTCTTGCTACAGTTACGCTCGTTATTGTACCACATGAGGTCATGACTCAGAGCAAACTGGCAAATTCAGTTTGACCAGCCTCGATGTTCAACACAAGGGCGTTGCCGTAAACCACAATTCCCCTAAAATTAACTGCAAGCCAGCCTTTAAATTATCGAAAAAGGATGAAATAAAATGGTCTGTACTCTTGGTCGATCAACAAATCTCTGCAGTAGTCATTAGCAGCTAAGGATAGTCTCTCTGTATGACCAGCCGTTATGACATGATCTGTGGGAATAGAAATAGCGACAGAGATGTTTCTACGGCCCAGTTTAAATCGATGATTGATACGCTTTCTCTTCAATTTAAACAAGATAACGTAAGACGATAACAGTTGATTCCTTAGCATTATCGCTTTTAGCTGTTAATCATAAATTAGCTCTTACAACCGTTCATAGCAATACATCAAATGCTGGTTTTTCTTGTATCACTATAAATGAAAAACTGTGCTTACTCACCAAGGCCTTAGATAGGACTTAAGGGTTACCTATACCTTACAAAAGTAAATCAAAAACTTAGTAAATTTCTCTTAAGCCTTTGCGACCGTATGTCTGCTCTCAGCCACCAAAGGTTTTTTACCATTCCAGTTGTCTGTCTGCTCTCAGCCACTAAAGCCTTATTACCGATTAATTCCGACCAGCATGACACCCATATATAGAATTAATACGGTCGCAAAGGGTTAAATATCTCTGTGGTGAACACAATGCTCAGATTTAAAGGCATAACTGTCTAAAGAAATATGCATGAATGGAGTGAAAAAGCTCTGAATTTAAATGATCTGTTGGGGCATCCTATAGCCGGTAAATTCTTGTTAAGACGGTTCTTTTTTTTCTTGTCGAATTTCTATTTTTTTGTAAGCGATTTGCCATATCCGCTAGTGATTTCTCTACCCAGAGAGAGCACAAGGACTGAACATCTACTAGTTTCACATTGTTTACAGTGCAGTTAGGAGAACTGTACTGGCATAGAATCTTTTTTGTTTTGCGGGTGCTAATACGTGATCCGACATCGACTGCTATTTGATCGAAATAATCGGTGAAGTCGCCGTGGTCTAGTAGGTAGTGTTTTGGCTTATTAGACGTGAAGCCTTGGTTCAAACCCTAGGACAGGCATCTCCAACTGAAGGAAAGATGAAAAAATATTCCTTCGGCGACTTCCTCTCAGCAGATTTCTGGCAAAAACTCTGAGAGTAAAAAAAATTGCCATGAAAAGTTCCTCAAAAATCTGTCCTTCGGAGTAGACTTTAATCTGTAGGTCCCTCTGCTCATGTATGAAATTAACACACACAACATAAGTGGTTTGGGAAACTAGGTCGTAATCCTAATTATGTATGTATGTATGTATCATTGGCTGTAGGAGACAGAGACTGTCTTTCACCTCGTGTGTCAGTGTTATGCCTTTTTCATGAAAAGTTGGAGATTTTTAAAGTCTCATTTTCTGATATCCTTGACCGTGCTCTCTATTATACAAATATTACTGCAATAGCAAGATTTATTTTCGGATACGGGTTGGTTTCCTCTAGAGAATGTTTATTGCCCGGGTTGAATATTTATTGCTGGGTTCAAGGAAAAAGGTACGTCTTCTCATCAGCATAGTCTACATCTTCTAGTTACCCATTCATACGTTCTGTGAGTACAGCACGGGTGGTAAAACTGCTGTCAAACCTATCAGTAATTGGTCTTGTTGCAGTACTCAGCTTATTGAGTTTCATCACAGAACTGTGAAGTTGCCGCTTAGTTTTCATATCACTTGAAATGATGATAAAAGTGTGTTAAAGGCCTTAACGAAATTGTAGTCCTTCAATCAATTTAATTGGACTGCTTGAGCGTCCAGGGTAATAGCGGTACATAAGGGTAACTTGGTAGTAGATCTGCTGTGAGTAGACTTGACAGTTGCGTGCAAAGTCTATGATAACATCACAGTGATGCTGTGATCACATAGCACTGTGTTATTTCATCAGTTTCTGTAATCAATGTGATCTCCTTTGCTTAGAGCGATAAGCAAAAATCCTCCGTTAAGATCAGTGCTAAAGAAACACTTGTAGTGATCGTTTTTCTTTCGCAAGAGTGCGTTACAATATTAAGAAATCAAATCGTCACCATTAAATATCGTTTTTTTTTTTACTTCCTTTGTTCCAAAATGTAGTGATACCGTTAGTAACACAATCACGGCGCGTCAAGCGTCACCTTCCGATCCAGTTTTTTTTTGTAAAGAGTACGAAGACTAGCAGAAATACGATTTCGATTCGGTTGTTTCCAACTATTAAGAGTCATTCACAATGTGTACCAGGCGTCGTTCACTTTCAAAAAGTGCACGAAACTCTATAAATTCTATCACACGGAAAATACCGTCGGTTATGATCTGGTTTACTTCCCAATTAAATTTCTGTTCAAAGAATAGTGTTCACAAGTTATGTGTTTAGAAGAGAACATTAAAACGAAACTAGGAATAGGTATTGAACAGTTCCAGTTTATCTTTGAGGAAGAATTCAGATCGTTTTTACAGGAGATTCGAAAGCTTTACTTCATTTGTTACGTTGAAGAGAAAAATTTTAAATTCCCATTGTGTGCAATATCCCCAAATGATGTTGAGGGCTTTAAACTGTTAATATTTTTAAGTCTCTATCCTTAATTCTTGAACCAACTCAATCGTGTAGAACTTACAGAGGACCTGAAGTCGCCGTAGTCTAGTAGGTAGTGTGTTGGCTTATTAGACGTGAGTCTACAATTCAACTTTAACACACAACATAAGTGACGTAAGAAGCTAGGTCGTAATCCTGGCTAAAGGGTTGTAATGATCAATTAACCTAATTGTGTTCTGTAGAAGACTACATATAATAGAAGGTTATTTTCGAAAACCATTGAATAGAGCCAGCGTACTGTACTACAACAAAGTTCCCATGTCTTGTGGCAAGTGCTCTCCTGTGTGTGCAGTAATAAGCGGGTTAAGTTGCTATATGATAACCCAGAGATGACCTCGCCAATTACGAACATCGTAGAACGGTCAAGCAGGGCTAGCCGCCTGTTGAAAAGGAATGAATTGACGCGGAGAACAAAATTCAACATCCCAATACCTTTTTATCGATGAAGACTTTGTTTGTTTTTAGGCAAAAACACGTATGGCAACACAAGATTTCTGATGGCCGTCTCTATCCTTAATTCTTGAACCAACTCAATCGTGTAGAACTTACAGAGGACCTGAAGTCGCCGTAGTCTAGTAAGTAGTGTGTTGGCTTATTAGACGTAAAGCCAGGGTTCGAGCCCCAGGTCAGACCTCTCCAACAAACTAAAATAAAAAAATACTTCTTCGCCAACTGCCTCTCAGCAGATTTCTGGCAAACACTCTGAGAGCAAATAAAAAATTGCCATGAAAAAGTTTCTCAAAAATTTGTCATTCGTAATCGACTTTAAACTGTAGGTCCCACCACTCAGGTATAAAAATTAACACACACAACATAAGTGGTGTGAGGAACTAGGACGTTGTACAATGGGTCAATTCGACCTCCGGGTACTGTACTTGTCTTAATTGACAAGTACACGTCCTCTAACCTAACCTAACCTAACTGTTAATAACACAGATAAATCGATCCTTTCCTTAAGCGCTTTAAAGGTTAAATTTAAGTGAATCAAAGTGGGTGTCAGAGAGAGAGAGAGAGAGATCATCAAGATTATTCGTTTAAAAGACGCCATTTGATGTCATTATGTGTGGAATATAATATCGTTTCAATGCCTGCTACACCTTCTCTGGGTGAAGCACAGCCTCTATGTCCAATTTTTCTTGATTCTCTCGCATAAATCAGGCTGAATTTAACCCAGGACATGGGCTACGTTGGCAACACCTTCTCTGGGTGAAGCACATCCACTATAACCAATTTTTCTTGATTCTCTTGCATAAATCAGGCTGAATTTATCCGATGACATGGGCTACGTTGGCTTTGAGAATCAGTGTGGCTTAAGTAAACCTCTCAACAAAAAGTCTAACAGGCTCGGGTTGCACAAACTCGGTGGTCAATACAAATCACCTCCGAGGGAGATGGCCATGTATGTCACCCTCAAATCACTCGTACGGAATATCCAATGTGCCATGAGCTGTGTGGCACGGAGCGTAGTTTTGTTGAAATCACATCTCGTTGTTGATCCAAATTATCAAATTCAGACCAAAAGAAGTTTGTAATCATCGACCTGTATTGCTCGCCTTTGACAGTGATGGGCCTGGTCAATGTCGTTCTCAAAGAAATGTGAAAAGATGACGCCACCAGTCTAAAATCCATACCAAACTGTGAATTTGGACGCTCTTGGGTCACATGTGGGTCCCAAATTCGATAATTTTGTTCGTTTATGTACTTATTTCAGCACTGAAGATGATTTTACGATGAATAATTGTGATCTGTTGCCAACTCCTCCAGAGCCCATTCAGCGGAAACACGTTATTGTCTGTGGTCGTAGCCGCTATCAACCGTCAAACCTCAACTTTTTATTTTAAAAACATGTTTTGGACTCAAATGCAAAGAGCAGGCAGGCTCTTCATGTGGCTAATAATGAAAATGGTGGTGTAGTATAGTTTACGAACCCACCCATTCCAGGTTCCGAAACAAGCGACGTGTTCTGGATCTGTCATTACTTTCTGAAAGCTTTTAGTCTGTCCACCTTTTTTAATCAACTGCCGAAACAGAGTGAATGAATTCGTTTGCGAAGTTATGTTGTCCCTAAAAGTGTCTTTTTTATCGTGTGAAGAACTTCGAGAAACAATTTTTCAAATATCTTTCATACATCTCAAGGTAACGATACCTACCTTATACTTCTTTCCACATACTTCTTTCCAGCGACTCTGAAGTATTTTCTCTTCAACGACGTCTAGTTTTCAAATATCGGGCATTTTACCGTAATTTTGAGTTACGTTGGTAGTTTTAAATTCACCGCTTTTATTTGTATTCACATTACGAGCCCTTATGCTTGATCCAGCCGAATAATTGGACACTTTAGTCTCACATTTGTGTCTCTTTCTTCATATTTCAAGAAATTCAATTGAGTTTCCCTTGGATTTTATTCTTTTCCATGAAATGTTTACCAATAAACAGTCGCCAATTAGTATTTCCATGTATAGTTAACCTAAAAGTATGCTGCATTTTTTATATTTAATTGCTTTAAATGTGGAATTACTTCTGCAAATAATGAGTTCTAAGAAATTTAATGGATTAACTTGACCTTTTTATTTTTAATATTAAAGGAGTGATTTTATTATGACAGAAAAAATATCAGCCTAAATGTAGGCAGTAAAATGAATGGCTTTTTCGGCAGTTTTAGGCATTTTTAAAATGGGGAAAATATTAGCAGGGTATAGTAAAAAGAAATACGGGATTTCTTTATTAAAGATGGAAGTATTTTTGACTGGCGGAGCCCTTTATTCATTAGGTTTTTGAAGTTCACGCCATGTTATGCTTGACAGTAACTTCATTTGCCAAATACAGAAACAATGAGTGAAAATCAAATGGTTTTTCTTATTTGCCTTTTATTTTATCGTCTTTTTTCCATATAAACAGGTGCTTTGGTTTGTTGTAGTGCATCCAGAATGGCATGGTTACCATCTCTTGTTGCCTAGAAATAACACTTTTTGCTCGCCCAAAACTAATCTTTGAAAAGAGATGATACGGCTTGACATTCCTATGATTTCTGGTACTGACGTTGTATGCTAAGCGTATGGAGTTGTTGATCGAATAGATTATTTTTACGTTTTCATTACTAGAAGGCCCTTAGAGTGCGATCACAAAGCATTTTTTTCTTTTTAGGGTTACATTAGGTTTACTGGTCTACTGCAGCAAGTTCTGGAATTATAGGGTTGCAATCTTTGTTGCCTAGAAACAAAAACATCCGTAAAAACGTATGTGATCGTTCTACTGGCTTAGGCGCTGATTTTACCCATTCTGGACATGTTAGCGGGCCTTCTGTATGCATTATTTGGAGAAGCAATAAAGTTTCTTATTTTTTCAAAATTCTGTAAACGTTACGGAAATTTTTTCTCACTTTTCCGCATATTTAAAATCGGATTGTTTGAGTTTGTACATCTCAACAGAAGTACGCTTAAAAAATACCAAGTTCCCGAAGGCCGCTATCTGTAATGGGCCGCTATTTATACCTCAATGATCAGAGTTGGCCTCTTGGAAGCCTTTAGACATTCTAATTTTGGACAGAATTTAATTTTGAGCCGCTCATAATGGAAAATTTCATAACAATTCCTCCAAAGTTGTTTTTAATGAGCTTCTGAACTGGAGCTCGTTGTTGTAGAGTACCAAAAGACGGGAGTGGCCGAGAACACAGCATTGCGACGGACATTAAATATGGAAATTGAAATTTTTTTTTATTAAAATCTACAGTGAAGTACAGATAATTGCGAAGAACAGAGGAGGTCATTGAAGAAATAGACTGCTTCAATTTGTAACGCTTTCCTGTTTATCTGATGACCAATATGTTCCTTTTTATGTCTAGTCAACATTGGTTTCAGGAATCGATCGAATTTGTTGTAATACGGTGTGATTCGTAAGAGGAAATTCGATTTACGAGTTTATTTCATGCCTTAAGACGTGTGGGGCCAATATATTGAACTTTATTTCCTTCAAGGCAAGTGTTTCCAAATAGTATGTAAAATATACACTCTTGGATAAAACCAAACAGAGCTTACAGAAGGACTATTATAAGAATTGACTGATATTTCCATGTGTCATATGTGTTTGGTACACTTGAATTGGTTTTATCGGGAAATTGTCTTTCGTTTTAGTCTTTATGTAAACCAAGTCTATTTCGTCTATACTGAGAATCATTTTTGATGTTCCCTCTCATAATACGGAGTGAAAAAGGCCATACATACAATGAAATTTTATATTTTTTGTAAGCCTAAAAGTATACATTAATTTCCAAAACATGGGTTTTTAATTATTTTTTAAATGTTAAAGATCATCTATCAGAGAAATAATGGATTTCGTTTTACTGCACCTAATATTTCTACTTAATCAGAGGCTTTTTTTAGTTTAATTGTTTTTCTAGCCCAAAAGTAGACTTTGATTTTCAATAACACCCGGTTTTCAAACATGATTTTAAATTTAAAAGATCATTTATAGGAAAAAATATTGAATTTCGTTTTACTTCACCCTATTAAAAAAAATTAGATAATTCAATTGGTTTCCAAGCCTAAAAGTTGGCTTTAATTTTCAAAAAACATGGTTGTTAATCACCTTTTTTTGCATTCCAAAGGCATTCCTTTGGGAAGGATAATGAATTTCGTTTTGCTGCAACTTATATTTCTTTCGAAAATTGGAAAACGGGATTTTTAAAATTGTTTTAAGCCTAAAAGTATGCTTTGATTTTCAAAATCACTAGTTTTAAATCACCGATTGGTCTTTAGGGCATCGATGGGAAGAACTAATGATATTCGTTTGACGATATCTTATATTGCTTAAGAAAACATGTGAAATTGATTACTTATTTTGTTCAATTATTTTTTAAAAGTCTAAAAGTAGGCTTCTATTTTCAAAACACCATTTTCTTAACATCATTACGAAATAAAATGTCATTAAAAGGTAAAAGGCCGGCGAAATTGATTAATTCTTGGTTTAAATGTTTTATAAGCCTAAAAGTAGGCTGCGATTTTCAAAGCACCGGTATCGTAACATCATTTCGAAATGAAATGTCCTTAAAAGGTAAAAGTAATGATTTTTGTTTCCAGACAGGCGAAATTGATAAACTCTTGGTTTAAATGTTTTATAAGCCTAAAAGTAGGCTTCTATTTTCAAAACACCATTTTCTTAACATCATTATGAAATAAAATGTCCTTAAAAGGTAAAAGTAATGATTTTTGTTTCAAGACAGGCGAAATTGATTAACTCTTGGTTTAAATGTTTTGTAAGCCTAAAAGTAGGCCGTGATTTTCAAATCAAACCTAACATCATTTGAACATAAAATGTCCTTAAAAGGTAAAAGTAATGATTTTCGTTTGAAAACAGGCGAATTTAATTAATTCTTGGTTTAAATGTTTTATAAGCCTAAAAGTAGGCTTTGGTTTTCAAAACGCCGGTTCCTTAACACCTTTTCGAAATAAAATATCTTTAAATGGTGGAAATAAAGAATTTCATTTAAAAACAGGCGAATTTAATTAATTCTTGGTTTAACGGGTTTATAAGTCTAAAAGTAGACTTTGATTCTGATTGATTTCAGTTTCCTAACATTTCGAAATAAAATATTCTTAAATGGTAGAAAAAAAGGTTTTTGTTGTCCTACAGCTTATATATCCTTTGAAAAATATACTCTTTTGCGGGCATAAAAGTAGACTTTAATTTATCAAAAAAAAAAGCTGGTTTAACTCTCGACCCATAATAAGTCACATTATCTTTCAAGAAACACATGTTTTTCTAAGCAGGTGTTTCTCTCGCATATGCGTTTATGTTTTATTGTATTGTTTTCGTTGTTGTTGTTCTTGGTGTTTTCCTTTAAAACACTTGCAGCATATTAACCTCTAAAAAACATCGCGATTTTTTTTCTTTTTATTTCGTTTTCTTTTTTTTTTTGTGGTGTCTTCCCTTTGTTTACAATAACAAATGCTCTGTTTATATTACTCAATGATTTTTATTGTTATTTTTTTATTTTTGTCTGTCTGCCTGCCTTTTTTTTTTGTTTTGTCTGTCTGTCGTCTTGCTTTCTAAAACATAAACATGTGTGTAGAAAATATAAAAGTGAAGAAAGAAACATAAAAAGAAGCTGATAAAAATTATTATTATATGGGGGAATCTCTTCTATTTTCTTGTTTTTTTTTTATATTTTTTTGTATGATTTTTATTGTTGATTTTCATGCTTTTTTTTGTTTGAAGGAGAATAACAACAAAAAAGGAAAAAAATTCTAAAATAAAAATTTCGCTTTCGTTGAATTCTTTTTTAACTACTTTTGCTTGCTTGCTTCTTGTTTTCCTTTTGCTTCTCCGTCTTCAAAGCAAGAAAACATTAAAAAAGAACAAGAATACCATCATGATGTGACGGCAGCAACAGCGGCAACGGCGGCGGCGGCTTCTCAACTCAACTGAACTCAACTGAACATATGAGTGTGTTGTGTGTGTTGTCTGAAGCAATAAAAGTAATAAAAATAATATAAAAAACGAATAAAAGAAAAGAAGCGGAGGAGGGCAGAGAGGTAAATAGGATTCCTTCATGTTTTTATTTTTCTATTTTATTTTTATTTTATTTTTTGGTATAATTTTCTACCGGTTTTTCTTTAAACACTCTCTGTGGTGCACTTTCTTTTGGTGCTGCTTTGCCTCGGTTTCATTCAATTGAAATTGTGTTTTGACGTTACTGGGCTCTTTTGGAATAAAACAGGTTTTTATGAGTGTACATACATAGGTATGTGTATGTGCCTTTTTTTTCTACTTTCAAAGCATCATCACAACATTCTCATTGACGGCGAATTGTTTCTTAATTTTTTTCATTCTTCCCCAAATCCTGTTTTATTTCACTCTTGTGCCCGTTCTCTCTTTCTTCCTAAATGCTATCAATTTGTTTTCCTTTATATTTGTAAAGGCATTAGTAAAGAAACAATTGTAAACATTTTAATAAGCCGTTACATTGCATATCTCTCTCTCTGTTCATAACTTGTAAGTGATTGTTTTTGTTTATTGAAAGGCATCTTTTATAGTGTTATTGTTGCAATTTCAAGTTCGTATTTTATTATGATCGTGCAATTGATTTTATGTTAAAGGAGTTCGTATTGTTATTGCTCTTGATTGTCGTGTTGGTTGTACCATACAGTCAGTGCTGCCAATTAAAAAATTTCTATAATTTTACTAAATTGTTGAAAATTTGTTTGTTTTTACTTGTGGAAATCAAAATTATTTGAAATTAATTGAATACTTCAATGGTTTCTATTTGAACAACGAAAACTTTAAATTCACATGATCTTATTACCGATTTACAGCACAATTTTAATTTGAAAACTATTTTGAATAGTTTTATGCATAAAAGAGTAACTAAACATACCGTGTTACTTAGAAACAGCTCATATTTTGCTTCATATTAATGCCTTCGCATAGGGAAACAAAATTTCTCGTTTTTAAAATCTCGGGAAACGAAGTTTATCGTGTGTAGTTCGTAAATAATTCCTTTTCCAGCAAGTAAGTAGTTCGAATAGATTATTAAAAATTTAACCTCTTTTGAATCGTTTTCTTTAAAAATGCTTAAGACATAAGTTTTTACATAAGGATGTGAAATTCTTAAACGCCGATAGGATTTCATAGAGAGAAAAGCTAAAGATTCCAATCCAACATTTAACATCAAGTCTGTATTTTGTAAAAACTTCTTTAACTTTTTCCATTCCACAACTCTGAGATGAGTTATGTCCTGGTATAGTATCAATCCCATAAATTTCGGAAGTGCCTACACCACATTTCCTTCTTTCTTCTTTTTCCACGACGTCAATCCACAAAGTATTTAGAGTATTATAAGTATGCTCCTTAGTGTACTCCAATTGCCGTTAATCAGTCTCAAACTACTTATGATTTTCCTCTCATGGGGATCACCCATTTCGCAGGAGTATAGTAGGTAGTGTGTTGGGTTATTAGACGCGACGCCACGGTTCAAACTCCAGGTCAGACATCTCTAACAAACTAAAATGTTAAAAAAATTTTCTTCTGCGACTTCCTCTCCTCCGATTTTTGACTAAAACTGAGAATAAATAAAAAAATTTGTTATGAAAAGTTTCTCAATAATCTGTTGTTCGGAATCAACTTTTAAACTGCACGTCCCGTCACTCATGTGAAATTAACACACACAACATCAATGGTGTGAGAAGCTAAGTCGTAATCCGGACTGAAGGGTGCTAATGACCAATTATGTATGTATAGTGTCAACTCCATAATATTCTGGGACTGAAGCCTAAAACATGACATTGTTCCACAATAGCCGATAAAACGTTTTCGCCTACTTTCCCAGTTTAGTCTTTAGTGTACTAGAAGACATTGGGTTATCCAAGCTAATGGTACGTAATACTCTGGCTTTATTAGAATATATGTGCTCTAAACGTTGGCATATTTTCAGAGATATGTTTCCTTTACTGTTATTGCACTCAATGAAACAATTTATCACTGTTTTGATTGTTTTTTTTTTGTCCACGATATTACTTTTTAAAATTGTAAATAACTTTTCAGATGGGTTCAGAACAAAACATAAATATTTAACTCGTAACTTAATGCTTCACTAAGTCTGCGCTAACTTTTCATGCAGCCCATGAAAAGGGTGTCAATTTTTAAAAGATCTGGCTCCCTTCTTCCATCATTTCCGCAGTGTACTTGAAACTTATGGCGTTGTTTTGAAGGATATCTTACATACTTTTTTAAGGTTGCTCTTTTTAAATTGAAAATATTTCTTTCGGTGACTTTCTCTTGGCGGCGCTCCGTCAAACACTCTGAGAGCAAATAAAATTGCCGTGAAAAGTTTTTCAAATCTGTTGTTCAGACTCGACGTTCTAGGTTCCGCTACTAATGGGTCAAATTAGCACACACAACGTGGGTGGTGTGTGAAGACAGGTAGTAATCCTGAGAGTTGTAATGATCAATCAAGTATGTAAGTGATAAGAAAAGTTCAAAAATTAAAATGTAATCGTCATGTTTCAAATCAAGCAAAATAATCTGAATTTTGTTGGCCTTAGTACTTTACTGAAGTCGCCATAGTGTGTTGGGTTATTAGACCAAAAGCCGAGGTTAAACTCCTGGCTCAAACATCTCAAAAAAAAAAAAAAAACGAATTATGAAAAAAAATATTTCTTTTGTCGACTTCTTCTCGGAGAGTAAATAAAATGGCCATTAAAAGTTTTTCAAAAATCTGTCGTTCGGATTCGACATTAAACTGTAGGTCCCGCTACTAATAAGCAAAATTAACCCACACAACGTGGGTGGTGTGTGATGATAGATTGTAATCCTGAGTTGTAATGACAAGCCAAGTCAAGTAAGATATGTTCAGAAATTCAAATGAAATCTTCATGTCTCTAATCAAGGAATACAATCTTAATTTTGTTGGCGTTACACTACTCTTTACAGTAGAATTTTTATTTCCTTAAAATAGTGTTTCTAAATATATGCCCAGTGCTTTAAAAAAAAAACGCTAAATTGTTTATTTCCTTAATACTTGTGAAAGAGTTTGTTTTTTTATGTTGTTTAAAACGGTTATTTCCTCTCTCAATCTCTGGATTTTCTCTGTAGATCTCTTTGGATATCTACTTTTCTTTTATCATTCGTATTAAAATTTCTATATTTGGCTGGCTTGCCGCTGTTATCAGTTCGAAAGTGCAGTTTCTGTTTATAACACCCTAAAGCACAGTCAATGATTTCTTTCAAACAAATTACTTGCGATGTACATACAATAATAATAGGGTATGAAATATTCGTCGGCAAGTGGTTTACTTGTGTTTTTTTTTTTTATTTGCTTTCTACTGCACTCTTTATGTCTAATGTTGTGCTAAGTGCGTGTCTAACATATTACAACTTTTAGTATTCTATCATATTGTTGTTGTGTGCGTTGTTGTTGTTTTTTTTTTTTTAATTATTAATATTTACTCTCACTCTCTCCGCTGTAAGTTGTATGTTATTTATACTCAACATATTAGTGGTAATGCTAAGGTGACTCTCTCTGTTTTTGTTGTTTATTTATATGCCATGGATATTTGTGTGGTGTAAGTCATTTAATATATAAAAAGGAAAAGAAAAAAATCCACCACCCTTGAGCAAAGAGAGAGTGTGGCATTTATTTTATATGGTGGGTGGATGGTTTGTTAGTGACAGAGTGAGTGAGTGAGTATGTGGTTTTTTTTTCGTGTCATGAGCGAGCTAGCATATGATTAAGATTTTTTTTTAGTTTTTTTCATTCTCTTTTGTATTTTTTTATATGAAACACGTCTTATTTATTTTGCTTTTTTTTCTTACCATATGTGTGGTTTTTTTATTTTTTACTCTCTTTAAAAGAATTCTCTCACATGTTATGCTATGTTGTATTGTTTTTTTTCTACCATATTCGCTGAGTTTTTCTCACGAATGTTTAAGTGAACTGTATTTTTTTTTCTGTTAATATTACAGCTGTAAGTTTTTTTCGTCAAAAACAAAAAAAAAATTTTTTTCGCCGTAGCAGTCGTTCGTTTTGTGGTTTCTTTCTTTCTTGCTCTCATCATTTTTTACAATTTATTTTATTTCATTTTATAATTCAGACGTTGTTGTTATCGCTCTCCTGTAATATTAATGGTATGTAAGTATGTAAGTACGTGTATAACATCATCATCGTCATTACCATCATTGCCGTTGTCGTTGTCGTTGTCATCATCATGAGAGTCGTTTTTTTTCTACTTATTTTGTTATTATTGTAACGTTTCTCATCAAACGTCACACACATGTTGTTGCTGATTTTTTTTCTCGTATTTTTTTTTTCTGCTTTGTGCTCTTGTTGTAACGAAAAAGAAAAAACCTGTTTCTCGTTGTAAGAATGCAAAAGAGAAGAAGAATTCGAATTCATTTCTTTTAAAGCGAAATTCTGAAATGAATTTTTGCATATTTTTTCTGTAAGCATAAGAATTTTGTTTTGTTTTGTTTTTTATGTGGGCTCTTAAGAAATCAATGAAAAAAATATAAGAAAAATAAGAAAAAAAATTTGTTGTTTTTTTCTTTTGCTGAAAATGTATTAAAAAAAAATTTCTTTTTCTCTGGTTTAGTGTTTGAAAAAATATTTAAGAAAAGTTAATAAAAATTTAAAAAAAAAAATATAAAAAAAATATATTTTTCCAACAAAATATCAAAAAAAAAATTAGTGTTTTTAAAATAAAATAAAATAAAATAGAAAAAAAGAACAACTTCGATCACTACTACAATTTGTGTTGTTTGTGTTATATATTAAACGCGCCTCTCTCGCGGGCTGTTCTCTTGCTTGCTTAAACAGACCTTTTGCCGCTGTTTGCTTTACTACAAGTCCTATAAACTTTTCCGTTATAAAAGGTAAGTTTCTTTCAAATAAAAATTTATTAAACTTTTTCTCGTTTATTTTTTATTATTTTTTTTTAATCTAAAATCAATGACACACCCATTATGTGTTTATAAAATAACGCAAACAAAAAAAGAAAAAGAATCCTCAACGAAAAAAATTGCCACTATTTTTACAACCTTTTTTTTATCCCTCAAAACATTTTATAACAGTTTCTTCTTTCGTTTTCTTATAAGTATCACTGCGTATAAGTGTATGTGTATGTGTGTATGTGTATATGTACCTTGAATTCCTATAAATATTTCTTGGCATTAGTTTTTGCAAAACAAAAACAAAAATAATCAAAAAAGAAAAAAAATTAGTCGAAAACCAATCAATAATAATAAAATACACCCAAGAAAAGCAAAATAAAATAAAAACAAACAAAAACAAATATTTTACAGTGTTGTAAATAGTTTGAGAGAAGCGGTGTTGTAAATGTAATGGATTTGTGCAAATGCACTTTTCCCCAAAGGAACACAAATTGTAATCGGCAACTTTTAACGGAGCCTGTTCGATAATTTAATGCTCGCATTAGACGCTGTAAAAGGCGGCTTAAGTTCACGATCGTATGTAGTTCGCCGAATGATAGCATTTTTCATCACTTTTATGAGAATAACTGGCGATAGTTTTTCGCATTACTGGCATACAAAAATATTTTTCTTTGAGGTCTTTACGTGGATAAATATTTATCGGGTACTTCATTTAGAGTTTTCAAAATCGCCAGTCTGGCAAGGCCGGCAAAGTGTCTCGTATTTAGTGGAAGGTTTACCAACACAAAGAACGCGTAAAAAACAGCCAAACCTAATTGTCGTGTTCCAAGTGATCACTACGCGCGTTTTATTGGGTGATTATGGTCGTAGAAGTCTTTGTAGTCTAGCAGGTAGTGTACTGGCTTATTAGACATAAGGCCGCGGTTCAAACTCCAGATCAGACATTTTCAAAAAAACGAAATATGAAAGAATATTTCTTAGGCGACTTCCTCTCTCAGCAGATTTCTGACAAAAACTCTGAGAGTAAATAAATGAAATTGCCATGAAAAGCTTCTCAAAAATCTGTCGCTCGTAATCGAATTTAAACTGTAGGTCCCGCCACTCATGTATAAAATTCACACAAACAAAATAAGTGGTGTGAGAAGCTAGGTCGTAATCCGGAGTAAAGTGTTGTAATGACCAATTCGGTGTGTATGTATGTACATATGTATGGTTGCTCTTTATTCCACCGGAGGAATTCAAGGATCATTTATAATTAACCTCCTCTACAGGGAATTGGAAAAATTATAAAGAATTTATGAAATTATAAAAGTGCACGCAGTGTATTGAAAATATCGGTTCTATTACTACAAATGTGGCATATTTTGCAACTGGTTTTGCAGCTCCATTCATATAACGGTTCATATAACTGTTCAAATCACGTAACTTCTAAAGACGGCTGACCATACAGTACGTCCTAGATATGCTAATTGAGTGAGGATTTAATTTCTCATTCGGTTGCATGTCGGGTTGAAGATCGTCAGCATTTGTGCTTAACTTGCGGCTCATTATGTCGTATTTTGCAGTCGTATTTGTATCTTCATTCAAATAATGTCCATCTTACGCACACATTTAAAGCCGCGTGACCATTCTCTACGCCATAGATAGGCTGAATGGGTGCCAGAGCAATTGGATTTGTGATTCACACTTTTTCAACAAGATTTTTCGTCGTTGAAGTTTGTTTCTTACTCGGTGGTTACATCAAAAACTAAATTGTCGCATATTGGGGGCTCAAATAGTCTGGAAGTGTTTATTGAAAAGCCCCTCTGAATCCGGAAAAATAAACTATTTTGTGCACATTATGGTTTAGAAGTGTCGTTAGGCCGTACTATTTTCAAAATTAGCTTGTAAGAGAGTGTGACCACCAATTCAGAGCGCTTAAGGCCCCATGTTACGGGACTTTTTATGGCTTGTAATTGAAAATTATGAATCGGGTGGAATGTGTTTTCATGACCAGTTTCCAGACACAGTTTCTCGAAATATTGTTGGGATTTATAGTGTAAACCCGTTCAGTGTTGCCCGTTCATAAGGCCAATCCTTTAAGCTATTCCTATATAATCTAATAAAATACCCAAATCTCTTTCCATTATAATTGCATAGAAAAACTATACATTTTTCAATCTCATCTAGATTGAGAAAAGTCCCTCCCGTCCCCTTTCGCTCTCTAGCAACCCTTGTCATTCCTTAGAAAGTTTCTCTTCCTCAAGCTCCTCTTGCTGCGCATTGTAGGCATTATATTCTCATTTGAAGTAAAATTTGCTGTTTTAGTTCAGAGTTCAGATGGCCAGATACTCTGATTCAGCGCTTGAAACAGAAATACTTTGTAATAGAACCTCATCACTTATCTCTCGAGGGGGTCGCTGTGGTTTACTGTACAAGTCTGCTGTGTTCTATGCTCTGTACATTTCACCACTTGGTGAATCCCATCACTTGCCACGTTTTTCGCCCCCCAAACTACAGAAGTTCCACAGCGAAAGAGTGATGTAAACATGCAAATGTGGTTGTAGATAATACAGACCCAGAATTCTATGTTTGGTCTTAACTAGGCCCGCTTACGTACGTAAGGCCTTCCAACAGGGACTTTAGAATTTTGACGGCAGGCAGGCAGTGCATCTGTCAAATTAGTTGTCATTCAATTTGGACAACCAACGTGAAATGTGATTGGATATTCTGCATGAGTGAGACTTGAGCGCGACTTGGTCATATCTTACGTGGAGGTAATGTGAACATGGTTACTAAGATCGTACAATATAAGCCCGTTTGAAATTTTCTTGTATAGTTTTCTTAGGTCGTAATTGTAAGCGAATCAGACACCAACTGTAGCAGCCTCAAAGGCAATGTAATCCATGCCCACGACCCAATTCATGAGTGAGACTTGAGCGCGACATGATCACATCTTACGTGTGAACCTGGTTACTAAGATCATACAATTTATGCCCGTTTGATTTTTTCTTGTGAAGTTTCTCTTCAAAGGCAATGTAATCCATGGCCTCGATGAAATTCAGCCTGATTTATGTGTCAGGGTGATGGAGAATTCGACTTTTTGGATAAACTTCATCCAGAGAAGTGGTGGGGGGTTTAGGTCAATACGTATTTCAAATCAATACAAAATGCCTATGGTATCTCATAAACTTACAGACCTTAGCCAGGATTCCAACCGAACTTCTCACACCACTCATGTACAGCTTAATGTCAACTCCGAACGACAGATTTTTGAGAAACTTTTCATGGCAATTTGTTATTTACTCTGAGTTTTTGCCCGAAAAACGCTGAGAGGAAGTCGCCGATGAATTTTTTTTCTGTTTCATATGGTTGATGTCTGAGCTGGGGTTACAAGCTCGGCCTTGCGTCCAATAAGCGATTTCTCATATTTCATAAATACTTTTCTATTTTGATTTAAAGTTTAGGAAGCGCTTAATAAAGGGTGTTTTTTATAGAGGTATAGAACTTTAAGTTGGCATTACTTTTCAAGATGGCGACCGATTTAACAGCTGTCAAGTGATTTATTCTCAGTTGGGTTTGGCAATTCATCATGAAAATAGACTCACGCCTGAACAACGCCTGCAAATAGTGGAATTTTATTTCGAAAATAATGGTTCTGTGCGGAAAACGCGTCGCGCACTACGTCCATTTTATCGTCGACGACAAAATCGTCCATCAGAGCAGTTAATTCGATTAACCATGGAACGTTTTCGCACCACGTTTACTCTTATTGATAACTCGCATCCCCAGAGACGCTGTACGGTGCGTACAGAAGAAGCTATTGCTGCTGTAGAGCGTAGCATTGAGGAAGACCCGAATGAGTCCATTCGCCATCGAGCACAGGAATTGGATCTGTGTCCATCCACTTTATGGAAGATTTTGCGGAAGGATCTTGGTTTGTGTGCTTACAAAATCCAACTCGTGCAAGAATTGAAGCCAAACGATCATCAAGTAAGGCGTAGATTCGTCGAATGGGCCCAAAACGAGATTACCGTTGTTCCCGATTTTCATAAGCGAATTTTGTTTAGCGATGAAGCGCACTTCTGGTTGAAGGGCTACGTCAACAAACAAAACTGCCGCATTTTGGAGTGAAGGTAATCCTCAAGTGTATGTGGAAACACCGTTACATCCAGAAAAACTGACTGTTTGGTGCGCTTTATGGGCTGGTGGAATCATTGGTCCGTACTTTTTCAAAAACGATGGTGGCCAGAACGTTACAGTCAATGGTGATCGGTATAGAGCCATGATTACTAACTTTTTCATTCCTGAATTGAATAACCATGATGTCCAGGGGATGTGGTTTCAACAAGACGGCGCAACATGTCACACAGCTCGTGCCACAATAGATTTATGGAAAGACACGTTTGGTGACCGCCTAATTTCACGTTTTGGACCTGTGAATTGGCCTCCAAGATCTTGTGATTTAACACCGCTGGACTACTTTCTGTGGGGCTATGTAAAGTCATTGGTCTGTGCGGTAAAGCCACAAACGCTTGACCATTTGGCAGACAACATTCGTCGTATTATTGCCGATATACGGCCACAAATGTTGGAAAAAGTCATCGAAAATTGGACGTCCAGATTGGACTACATCCGCGCGCCAGCCGTGGCGGTCATATGGCAGAAATCATATTTAAAATGTAATGCCACAAGATTATCTTTCGGATAAATAAAATTCATGTCAATCGAATAATCCATCGTTGTTTTATTGCAACTTAAAGTTCTATACCTCTATAAAAAAAACACCCTTTATAAGACCTTTTATAAGATTGTTAGGAAATGAACTGAACTGTTGTGCTTACTATGTGGCGTAGTGTGTTACTATTTAGTTAAATTAAATTGATTGGCCTGCCCTATCCGTTTCCTCCCTGTAAACTTATTGTCATTTCTATGGCTGCCACCTAACGCAACCAACTGGAGCATAAAAGTTTGTGGGTGCCGTCTGGCTAAAAACCCATGTTATTTAAAACAAAATCAATTGAAATGTTAAGAAATGTTTTCTTTTTTTTTTTAAATTCTTGTGAATATTCTTTCTTAGTTTTCCAATAAATTTTTATTAATTTTATTAATTTCTCTTTATTTTTTGCTTTTATTTCCAGGTAAGACTCTAACCTCCTTCTTCTTATTGTTGTTGCATTATAAACGTCAAGTAAGTTTTAGTTTTAGTTTTAAATCAAACATTTCCAATCTGATGTCATTTACTACTGGGGTTCCAGTTTTAATTTTTTTTCTGTTCAATTGGTGTGTCATCAGCTTATAAATGTGGAGGGGGGTTGTCTCTCTCTCTCTCTCTTGCTCTCCTAGTTTCCTCCTCTCCTTGTAATTCTATTGACTATTGACTCAAGTACCGTCGCCATAACTATCGTTTGCTGCTTTGCTGTAAATCCTGCCAAATCGTTGAGACGTAATTGAAATTGTTGTTTGAAAATAATTGACCAACAATAACGCCAAAAACAATAATTTTTTCTTCTGTTTTTTATTTCATAAAAGAACTTGAATTTTATGGTTTTGTTGCTTTTTTTCATTGTGGCCTTTATTGTTGTCATAATTGTTGGGTAAACATACCAACCCCAAAAGGAAAGCCTTGAGCACACAAGTTGCCTTAAATTTAAATTTTTCTAGGAATTGTAAGAAAGTTTTTCAAGATTTAAGTAAGTTTTCGTTCTCCCGGTTTCGATGTCTTGAAATTCAACTTCATTTGCAGGGTTTTTCCAAGCAAGTTAGATTGAATTGGCAGTCGCCTCAGTGGGCATTGCTTTCTTGGGTCCTATAAGGGTCCCGTTGGAACTCCCATGTTACCTATTCCGTCAAATAATTATAACTCCTGGGTTGGTATTCCATTCAGTCGCCTTTTTAAATGATAAAGACGTGGTAACTGCTTGTAATTTATTTTTGAAGTGAAGAAATATTGTGACAGAATACAGAAAATGTTTAAGAATTACCAAAAAGCCTATGGAACTTGAAAAGAAAGCGGGCAAACTAAGTATTCGTATTTTTTAGAAGTCGCCGTAGTCTAGTAAGTAGTGTGTTGGTTTATTAGACGTGAAACCACTGCTCAGGACCTAACAAAATACGGAATATAAAAAAATATTTCTTCGGTGACTTCCCCTCAGCAGATTTCTGGCAAGACCTGAGAGTAATTAAAAAAATGCCAGGAAAAGTTTCTCAAAAGTCTGTCGTTCATAGTCAACTTTAAACGGTGGTGTGAAAAGCTACGTCGTAATCCTGATTGAGGGGTTATAATGACCAATTATATATGTATGTTTGTGTGTCAAGGATCGCATAGCTAGAGTTGTAATAAGTGGAATTCAATCGGATGAGTTTCGGTTATTTTCAAGAGGTACATAAGGTTCTGTTCGTTGTTTTCTAACTTGATTTCTTATCTTTCACAAGGTTGTCCTTTTTTTAACTGCCTATCCTACCTACTGTTTTGCATATGGTTGAACCTCGTACACATCTGTCAAGTAGAGCGTATTGGTTCGTGTTTAATTGACCAGTGAATCGCACAATGCACTACAGAAAGAATTTGCTTTTTACTAGCACTGCCCGTATGCCTTGTCGCAATGTAAACAGATTGAAATCTAAGTCCATAAATACTACTTTATAACCACTACACTCACATTTCATTAGAGGGCACTGCGAGATTAGATCGCTGGCAAGTATCTGAAACAGATTCCAGCCGGACTATTGCAGTGTATGTTGCGACGAGTAGGAGTTGGAAACTATCGAACTGCAACTGCAACTGTCTAGCCCTTGGTAGGCTGAGGACCCTGGGCAGGGGCTTCTTCAATGGTTTGGACTGTTTGTCGAGAGCCGATATTAAGGCTCTCCATACATTCATAAATAAGTTGAGCTGGTTGAGAAGTGTTGTTTTTCCTCCGTGTCCTTACCCTCCCTTTCCTACCTCTTCTCCTTCTCCATTTTCCCTATCTCCTTTAACATAATCTCTTACCATCGAGGAGAAGTCGCCGTAGTCTAGTAGGTAGTGTGTTGGCTTATTAGACGTAAAAGCCAGGGTTCGAGCCCCAGGCCAGACATCAAGACAAAATACAAAAAGGATTTTTTCCTCGGCGACTTCCTCTCAGCAGATTTCTGGCAAAAACTCTCTGAGAGTAAATAAAATTGCCATGAAAAAGTTTCTCAAAAATCTGTCGTTCGGAGTCGACTTTAAACTGTAGGTCCCACCACTCATGTATAAAAATTAACACACACAGCATAAGTGGTGTGAGAAACTAGGACCTTGTACAATGGGTCAATTCGACCTCCGGGTAATGTACTTGTCTTAATTGACAAGTACACGTCCTCCAACCTAACCTAAGTATTCGTTATGTTTCTGGTTTTCTGGTGTGGTATTGCAAAACTAACTGTTGGAGTAACAATCCTGGTGAGAGACTAAAAATTGAAATAAAATCCATGGAATTAAATTTTACAACTTAAACGCCTTGCTGTTGACATCATAAAATGTTGTTGAACTCATTAGTTGAGCAGTTGCGTGGTCGGCTATCCTTAAACTTCACTATTCTAAGTGCCCTTTCTACTTAGTTTTCCAAGGGCCGGACGATGTCAGAGAAAATGTTCTGTAATCGCCAGTGTTTCGTTACACAACTGGAATCCTTAGATGGAATCTGGTTAGGTAGAACGCAAATTTTGTTATATAAGGTCGGAATCGGACATGTCTGGTCTCTTTACAAGCAGAATCGTGTTGTGTCGTTTGCCTTTCTCTGTAGAGGAGTATTAATTTAAATCTCCACTGTGCTAGCTTTTGCAAGCTTGATGACCCTAGTATCCTCGTGTCCAGGAACCCATATGAAGGTAACTGTCGAATGTTTCGCTAAAGACATCAGACATTCGTGCACAATCTTTGATGTGCTGCACACATTCTGTAGAAATCTAATGACTGCTTTACTGCTGGCAAATGTTCGTATATAATCATACAATATACTCCAATAGCGGGGTCGATCGAGGACATTCTTTTTATAGTCATTATTTTAACTTGAACAGGAGTACAGCCATCGGGTAGTACAAGAAACAATCTAAGATTCAGTTGTGCTGGAAAGATTTCACATTGCGATTTTGTCGAGTAAAAGATTCCGATTTTGTCGCGTGATTTAGATTTCAGTGAGTAGATTTAGATTTAGATTTTCAGTGAGTTCAGTGATGTTGTTCTCTAGGAGGCGTAAACCATTATCATAAAATCTGTCTATCTCTGGTATCTTTGTTGTGAAAAACAAGAATTCAAAGCAGCAAGTTCAGTCTCGTTTTCCGCGTTCACAGCCACTTTATTAGATGTGAAGCCAGGGTTCGAGCCTTAGGCCAGACATCAAAATAAAATACAAAAAGTATTTCTTTGGCGACTTCCTCTCAGCAGATTTCTGGCAAAAAAAACTCTGAGGAGTAAATAAAATTGCCATGAAAAAGCTTCTCAAAAATCTGTCGGTCGGAGTCGACTTTAAACTGTAGGTCCCACCATTCATGTATAAAATTAACACACAACATAAGTGGTGTGAGAAACTAGGTCGTAATCCTGACTGAAGGGTTGTAATGACCAATTGTGTATGTAGATGAGCACCTGTTATCGTGATCCCACCATTCTCATTATCTCCCTCTAGTTACCGCAAGGCCTTTCGAAGAAAACGAAATATTTGGAATAAATATTTCCTTTAGCGAATTTCTCTCAGCAGTCTTCTGTCAAACAAACTCAGAAAGTTAATAAAATTACTATGGAAAGTTGCTCAAAAGTCTTACGCTCGTAGTCGATGTAAAACTGTAGGTCCCACCACCCAAAAAATTTACACATCAATTGGAAAACGAAAAATACACCAAAAAATCTGTCTAAAGAATTAAAATCCTCTTCAAAAAGTTTCCTGAATTTTGACATTACAGTAGTAAAAGCAAAGAATTAAGAAAAACACCTAAAAGTATACTTATTTTTATGGGTAAAGCTAAATAAATATAAAAAACTAATTTCTGATTATTTTTAAACGCAATAAATTGATTTATTTTCCATGAAATTAGAGTTTTCTTAAAAACTGCCTATAAGTATACTTCATTTTTTTAAATAAGTAAAATTAAAAAATAATCAAAAATAATTAAAAGAAATTAATTTTCAGTCCAGTTTTTATAATTTAGTTATAAATTATCAAAAAAAATCTTCCAAAAGATTTAAAATCCTCCTGGATTTTGACATTACATTAGTAAAAGCAAAGAATTAAGAAAAACACCTAAAAGTATACTTATTTTTATGGGTAAAGCTAAATAAATATAAAAAACTAATTTCTGATTATTTTTAAACGCAATAAATTGATTTATTTTCCATGAAATTAGAGTTTTCTTAAAAACTGCCTATAAGTATACTTCATTTTTTTAAATAAGTAAACAAATAATTACAAATAATTAAAAGAAATTAATTTTTAGTCTTTTTCCCGTTTTTTGATAATTTAGTTAAAAATTAACAAAAAAAAAAATCACCAAAAAATCTTCCAAAAGAATTAAAATCCTCCTGAATTTTGACATTACATTAGTAAAAACAAAGAATAATTAAGAAAAACACCTAAAAGTATACTTATTTTTATGGGTAAAGCTAAATATATATGGAAAAAATTATATCCGCCTATAAATATGCTTCATTTTTTAAATAAGTAAACAAATTAAAATATAATCAAAAATAATTGAAAGAAATTAATTTTTAGTCTCTTTCCCGCTTTTTGGTAACTTAGTTATTTTTTTGATAATTTAGTTAAAAATGATCAAAAAATCACCACAAAATCTTCCAAAAGCATTAAAACCCTCCTGAATTTTGACATTACATTAGTAAAAACAAAGATGAATTAAGAAAAACACCTAAAAGTATACTTATTTTTATGGATAAAGCTAAATAAATATAAAAAACTAATTTCTGATTATTTTTAAACGCAATA
Organism: Sarcophaga subvicina; assembly: GCA_936449025.2. Classification (NCBI taxonomy): domain Eukaryota; kingdom Metazoa; phylum Arthropoda; class Insecta; order Diptera; family Sarcophagidae; genus Sarcophaga; species Sarcophaga subvicina. The sequence continues at coordinate 33,625,717 of OW388084.2, forward strand.
AATTGATTTATTTTCCTTGAAATTAGAGTTTTCTTAAAAACTTCCTATAAGTATACTTCATTTTTTAAATAAGTAAACAAATTAAAATATAATCAAAAATAATTCAAAGAAATTAATTTTTAGTCCTTTTCCCGATTTTTTTTGATAATTTAGTTAAAAATTATAAAAAATTTCCAATGAATTAAAATCCTCCTGAATTTTGACATTACATTGGTAAAATCAAATAAGAATTAAGAAGAACACCTAAAAGTATACTTATTTTTATGGGTAAAGCTAAATAAATATATAAAACTAATTTCTGATTATTTTGAAATGCAATAAATTGATTTATTTTCCCATGAAATTAGAGTTTTCTCTTAAAAACTGCCTATAAGTATACTTCATTTTTTTAAATAAGTAACCAAATAATTACAAATAATTAAAATAAATTAATTTTTAGTCTTTTTCACGTTTTTTGATAATTTAGTTGAAAATTATCAAAAAAATCACCAAAAAATCTTCAAAAGAATTAAAATCCTCTTGAATTTTGACATTACATTAGTAAAAACAAAGAAGAATTAAAAAGAACACCTAAAAGTATACTTATTTTTGTGGATAAAGCTAAATAAATATGAAAAACTAATTTCTAATGATTTTTAAAAGCAATAAATTGATTTATTTTTCATGAAATTAAAGTTTACTTAAAAACTGCCTATAAGTATACTTCATTTTTTTAAATAAGTAAACAAATAATTACAAATGATCAAAAATAATTACAAGAAATAAATTTTTAAAGTTAATTGTTCTTTTTTATAATTTAGTTTCAAATTATCAAAAAAAATGCACCTAAAAGCATGCTTTCAAAAATAATTTAAAAACATCTTTTAAACACAACATAACACCGCCACCATATTTCTCAATAAATTTTTATGCATAATTTATAAAATTCTTATGTGGCACAATATATGTACACTGTGCTCTCTCTGTTATCATCAAAGCTTGTCTTTTTTGTTGTTGTTGTTGTTGTTGTTGCTTTTGTTTTGCGTCTTTGCTTGCATAATATTATCATTTGCCTTAAAGTATGCCATAATAAAAAACAATTCATACCCACACCTACACACACACACACACACCTTTTTAATATGAAAATTTAATTCAAATAAACCGCGCACGCAAACAAAAGAAGAAGAAGCAAAAGAAAATATTAATTTCTATACATGGTTGCTGTTTTTGTTGTTGATGTTGTTGTTGTTCTTGTATAGTTTTTGTTTTGTTTTTGTGTTTATAGTTGTAACGTTTAATCCCTGATAACAAAAACAGCGATCCTCTCACACACTTGGAGTGTGTGTGTGATTTTGAACCAACAAAGCCTAAAAGTATGCTTTGCCTTGCAAATGAATTTGTAGGGAAAAGAAACCAAAAAGAAATTTGTTGTGTTGTATTGTGTTGTTGTATTGTGTTTTTAAAAGGAAGAAATAATTTTAAACATTTATTTTTGTTGTTGTTGTTGTTGCCTTTGAACACATACATACACACACAAACGCACTGTTATATTATGCGTTCGGTGTTAAACAGGAGGAGAGGCCATATAATGTGACATTTTTTTATTCCTTATTATACTTTATTTGCATGTCTTTATAGTGGTCGGTCGCTTGCTTCGCTCACTTGTTTGTGTCGGCTTCTTTTGGCCTTTTTATGTTTTTTTATTTCTTTTCTTTGTTTTTGTTTTTTTTTTTGTACTTTCACAGGCTCCTTTAAAAATACCCGCACACACACAGTCACTCACTCACTCATTAAAATTCATTTGAGGCTTGGTATTGCTCATATGCATATTGTTGAGTGTGTGTGTGTCTGTTTGGCTATGGCGGCATTTAAAGTAGAGATGCGTATGATGAATATTTATATGAGAACATACAAGCATGTGTTTATAAGAGAGATAGAGAGAGAGAGAGTGTATGTGTGTGCGTTATGTTGTGCGTGCATATGCACATTAAGAGTAGAAATTTTTCATACACGCGTAATAATTATTCTTCGTATATACCGTTATTTTCTGGTTTTTTTCTTCTTTCTTTCATTCATTTGTATGAGGTTGCATTAATTACTTTCTTTCTTTTATTGTTTTTTTCTTTCTTTAGTCTCCTCACTCACCACCCTCTACCTCTTCTCGGTATTCCTTTGGCTTGTTGAGTTTTGTTCTTGTTTTAGTTGTTGTTATTGTCATTATATAAGTTTTATATACATATGAATGTATGTATGTTTGTAATCGAGAGCCTAAATGAATGCGTGTGCATGAGAAAAACAATACAATTCATTTGCTTGTATTTGTTGTATTTTTTTTATTTAAGATTCAAAAAATTTTGTTGTTTTTTTATTCTTCTCCTTTTCTTGTGCATTTTATTGCATACAACAAATAATTTGTGAGTACAAATCAAAGAGTGTATGAGCGAGAGAGAGAGAGAGAGAGCGAGAGAAACTTAAAAGAATGTTAATTGCATACCTTGTATATGGTCTGTCTCAAATGTACTCACACATACATACATATCCACATACACACACTTTTAATCAGCATAAGGCATTTAAAGAACAATTTTTTTCTCTTGCATCTTAAAGCTGCAGTGCACCATCTTAGGCCCCTCATTTGAATATATATTTTTTTTGTTCATAAGATTTTTATAAGATTTTCTTGCTCATTTCTTGGTTTTATTTTTCTTTACAAAAAAAAAATGCAAAAAAAGAAGAAAAAACAAATGAAAACAATGATTAGCTTTTAATACATGAATAAAATAATGGAACATGATTAAACAAACCAGGCTAATAACCAATGAATACCGCTTGTACTTGAATGACGGAAATGTTTACATCCGTCTTCTACTTTAATGAGAGCACCATACAAGAAGACAAGAATACAAAATGAAATATACTCTACGATGCTTTAAAAATATTAGAAATTTGAATGTGAACTCAACTTGATTTCGTGTGTTTTCTGTACTCTTCAGCCAATTTTATGTGAAACATACATGGGGTTTAGTGGAAAATTTAATAAAATAAATTTTAAACTATTAGCTGATAGGGCTTTTTGCATCAGGTATTGGTGACTGAACTTCTAGCATACTTCCAGGCAGGTGATCGTTCAACAATCCTTCAGGCAGGATTAATTTATTTTATACATTAGTGGCGTGACATACAGTTTAAAGTCAACTACGAACAGCAGATTTTTGAGGAACTTTTCATGGCAATCTTATTTTACCTCAGAGTTTTTTTTTTCCAGAAATCCGCTGCTAGGAAATCGCCGAAGACATTTGTTTTCATATTTCGCTTTGCTAGAGATGTCTTTGAACCGTGGCTTCACGTCTAATAAGCCAACACCCTACCTACTAGATTACGGCGACAACTATTCTGTCAATTTTATGTGGAAGGAATGGGGTCTTTGCATCTGATATTGGTAACTGTACTATTATCACAGCGCCAGAAAGCTGTTCATACAGTGTATAGAGCGTGATATCTATTACAACCCGCACATTACATGGTGTTCTGGGTAATGTCTTTCAGACGTAAGTTCTAGACGTGTAGTTAAGACCGCCGAACGAAATCATACACTGAAGAGCTCAAGCGGTACGCTCTTAGGTAGACTGTCCATTTAAGAGAGTTGGATGTACGCACTTTGGCCACATAGGGCCCATTGTGTTACCACAGTTTTCCGCTAACCCCTAGTCACGGAACCACTCATATCTCATAATGAAGCGACTTAAACTGCCAATGTCAATCGGTGACAATTCCTTCAGATCATCCATATAGTAAGCACCAAAGTGCCTTTTCCTCGTCTGACAAAGTGCCGGACATGTACCTAGTAGATGAAAGGCAGTCTCCTCCCCCATTTTCCTTTTCCTTCAAATACAGATACCATTCGCTGCTAAGCCATTAGGCCACTATGTCCACGAGCGTAGGCGCTAGCAGACATTTGAAGGAAACAAATTACTTGCCTTGTGATTTTCATTCTTCGTGTCTGTCCACGACATAATACCACATAGTTTTAGTATGTGCAACATGTGATCCACCGGTGGTGACTTGTGTATCACGGGTTAATTGTTTTACTTGGTTAAAGAGACCTGGAACTCCGCGATTTTGTCGAGTAAAAGATTCAGATTTTAACGCGTGATTTAGATTTCAGTGACTAGATTTAGATTTAGATTTTCAGTGAGTTCAGTGATGTTGTTCTCTAGGAGGCGTAAACCATTATCGTAAAAGGATGAATCTATCTCAGGTATCTTTATTGTGAAAAACAAGAATTCAAAGCAACAAGTTCAGTCTCTTTTTCCGCGTTCACAGCCACTTTATTAGATGTAAAGCCAGGGTTCGAGCCCCAGGCCAGACATCAAAACAAAATACAAAAATTATTTCTTCGGCGACTTTCTCTCAGCAGAGTTTTGGCAAAAACTCTAAGAGTAAATAAAATTGCCGTGAAAAAGTTTCTCAAAAATCTGTCGTTCGGAGTCGACTTTAAACTGTAGGTCGCACCACTCATGTATAAAATTAACACACACAACATAAGTGGTGTGAGAAATTAGGTCGTATTCCTGACTGAAGGGTTGTAATGACCAATTATGTATGTAGATGAGCACCTGTTATCGTGATCCCACCATCACGCGGTGGTGACTTGTGTATCACGGGTTAATTGTTTTACTTGGTTAGGGAGACCTGGAACTCCGCACCGCGCATCCTTAAGACTGTGCTTTCCGAACTCTGAATATTTTCTAGTCCAACAGAATTTCCGCTTGGATATATAACAATGTAGCTTGTGCAGCACACAGACTGTATCTACAGCGTAGCTGTCGAAAAGGATGACCAATTCATCCCTGGATGCGATAGGTTGGTAGTGAAGCTGCAAAGACGTTGAAATGTTAAGAACAATTAACTGCAAATGGATTGATTAAAATAATATCCAGTAGTTGTCTAGGCCCTAAGCTACTTATAGATACGAGGGGAATTATTTTTTATTCCTTTTTGTTCTTTTAAGAAACGGGTTTCCACCTTCTTTTCCTATCCACCTTAGAAGGTGCTTGTGGCCTACTAAAACAAAACTACAAAGAGGAGATCCCTGAACTTTCATATGATATTAGTTTGTGGAGTGGTCTACCATTCATCTCCTGGTTGCTCTATCTTTCATTGCATTTTCTAATGTGTCCTGTACAACCGCAGTAATTTTATGTATTTCCTGTACTATTCATAGTCCTTGGATAATTTATTTTCTGACAGTTGCCTTATCACAATTACATTTGCTACTGTCAAGGCATAGCCGATCACAGATTCATTCATTCATCTTCGTAAGATGTCCTACCCGAAGCGATGTCCTCCGTAACTGCTATGGTCACCATGTCCCCTATCAGGAATTGCGTTGCAATAGAATGGAAATCTCTAAATACAAATAGATTGCGTTGGCAATCTTGTGTCTTGTATGTTACGTCTCCATGCGTCTTTTTTCTTCAAAACCTACTACCTTTGGAAGTATAGGAGCCGTTTTACAGCGCTTTCTAATTGAAAATGTCGTCGCAAATGCTTGTGATTTATTTTTAATGAAGACATGTTGAGACAGGATTTAGAAAAATTTCCAAAAAGCACCTGCTTTGTAGAAGAGGTGTCGGGGCAAGCTAAGTTGTCCTATTGCATGCAAGAGATTAAATTTTGGAATGAAATCAACTTGAACGCCTTGGTGTGGAGGACATTATGTGATTTTGTTCAACTCATTAGTTGTGCAGTAGTTGTGCGCTCGACCATCCTTAAACCTTCCTTCTCTAATTTTATCCACATTTTTGTAGCATACTTTGCGGTTTGTTAGACGACTACGACGAATATTCATTAATTCATGTTTTTCATGCAAAAATTTTATTTTTTTTCTCTCTCTCCCATTTTGTAAAATTAATGCCAGAAAAATGTAATTAAAAAATTATTTTGATACGGACAGGGGAACAAAAAAAAAAATGTGAGAAAGCAAGAACAGAAACTGCAATAAATAATGGCCAAAATTACACGGGAAACACAAAGAAAAAAAATCCTTTTTAACCGCAAAAATACTGGAAAAAAAAATTGGACAACCGAAAACCCTTAAAAAACAACAAGGAACATAACAGAGAGAGGACCACAGAAAGACGGAGAAAAAAACCCCAAAGAAAAATGCAAATTTAGCGAAAAAATTCAAATAAAAAAACAGAAAAAAAACGAAAGCCAGGAAAAAAATTGCATGAAGTACAGAAAATGAATGGCTGGGGAGGACTGGAATGGAAAACTAGTGTTTCTGGACAAAGACTAGCGAACAAAAAAAGAAAAACAACATGAGGAGAATCACAAGAAATAGTAGAGTCCAATTATTTAGTTTTTCCTTCTTTTATTTTCTCTCTGTTTTAATTCCGTTTTTTTTATCATTAAATTACAGGCGGTAAGATAACAACTGAGTAAGCATTGTATGATGTTGTTGTCGCAACAGAATAAAACCCAAACAGCACCTAAAAGTATGCAATACTCTATGCTTCAATAGTTTTTCAATTGTTGCGACTGTACCCACACACTTCTCTTTGAAATATTCGTTTTCAAACAGTAGGCATGGCTAGGACGGCTGGGCTTTTGTAATCGATTGCAAAGGGGAGGAAAAACTGGATTCCATAGTACAGGGACATAGTGTAGTATAGTCTGACAACAGTTCCGAGCTTTCGTTACAAGGCAAACATTTTTTCATTGCTTTGCATTAAAAGAAAAAAATTCCGCCTCCTTTCCCATCAGTCTTTATGCCAGAATGCCGTGCAATTAAGAAATTTTCATCTTCTTCGAGTGATTTCTTTTACCAGCGTAATAGGATCGAATAGAATAGGGGAGTGATACCACATGTAGTGATATCCCAGAGCTAGGTGACAGGTCCAGCTTGAGAATCGGTCTTGACAATCAGCATCAGGCTTCGCATTTAAAGCATTTCCATTAGAACTAAAATGTAAACCAGAATGTAAACCAGAAATTTTAACAAATCGATTTGATGTAAAGCTCCGTTATACTAACGATAAAGAGAGACAGTCAATTGGGAGATAACATGAGACGGATATTGGCATGTAAAGAGTCCTTCCATTTCCTCTGACTTACGACCTCTGAAGAAGTCATTTGCTAGTAATCTCTCCGCATTAAGCATTGACCCGTGAAAATAATGATACAGTGATACAGGCAAGTCCATAGCATCCAGTCTATTTAGTTTAGTCCCAATCCAACTGAAGTCAGCTGCCGTATGCAATAAAGCGGACCTAATATACAGCTATGGACATATAAATGGCACACATTTGAATAAGTTTTTTCTTAGGCTAAAGTATCGCGAATACTATTAATCAAAAACAAATTTTTGGATTTATCCAAAGGTTTATTATTTGTATTTAAGAATATGATATAAACTTAAGTTGAAATTCATTAATTAACAAAAAATATACAGAATTTATAAAAAATAACACTGGATTGAGCTTTTAATATTGCATTTGTTGATTTTTTGGTATGTACAAATGCCCTACCATTAATATTTTGTGCTGTAGCCTTTGTTTTTGATGACAGCTTCGCATCTACAACCCATACTTTCCACAAGTTTTTGGCATTTTGTTTCGGGTATGTCATACCAAGCTTCCTGAACGGCTGACCATAAATCGTCCATATTTTTATAATTTTTTTTGGCAATTTCAACCTTGACCTCATACCACAGGTTTTCAATAGGATTTTAAGTCAGGGCTCTGGGCTGGCCAATCCAAAACGGGAATCTGTTCCGAACAAAACCAATTTTTTACTACGTTCGACGAGTGTTTGGGGTCATTATCTTTCATGAATTTCCACTTAATTGGCATAGAATCGAAAGCGAATGGTTCCATATGGTTTTTTAGAATATCCAAATATTGAAACTTGTCCATTTTTCCATTGATTTTTACAAGTGGACCTACGCCATGCCAAGAAAATGCACCCCAAACCATAATGCTACCTACCACCTCCGTGTTTTACCGTCTTCTGCGTGAACCGAGGATTATATTCTTGGCATCTAGGACGACGAACAAAGGTTCTGCCATCTGGTCCAATTCTATTAATTTTTGTCTCATCACTCCATAACACGTTTTTCCAAAAATTAATAGGATTGTCCTTATGGGTTCTGGCGAAGGCTAAACGTTTTGAAACATTTTTTTTTTGAGAGCAATGGTTTTTTCCTGGAAATGCGCCCAAACAAATTTGCCTCGTTTAATCTTCTTCTGACAAGCCTGCTAGATACTTCCAAGCCGAAAGATTCATTAATATCAGACACTATCCGCCGTGAAGACTTGAATGGATTGAATTTTTGCCATTCTTACCATTGCCGCATCTGTACGCAAGTTTGTTTTTCGAGGTCTTGGCTTCCGACTTTTGCCCTTAATCAATACATCGGTATTCTCTACACATGATTTAATGGCATTGTAAGCTTTTTTTCTTGAAACTTGCAGTTCTTTAGCAATTTCCGATACTTTTTTTCCCCATTTTCATGCATTTTCCATATGATCCGCCTCTCCTCGGTTGTTGTATGATTGCCTGCCTGATCCCATGTTGAAAAATTTTTTCTTTATACTTGTTTTTTTTTTAATTTTTTTTAACACTTTAACAAAATATCAAGTGATTTGAATGAAATCTACGCGTGTATTAACTATTTCAAATAAATTGTGCCATTTACATACATGTCCACTTAAAATCAGCTTTGTTTAGGCAAAAATAATAACGGTAAATAATAAGCAGAATATAACGGAATATTTGAGTGCTGCTGAAACAAAAATTCTTAGAGCAACAATCTTAAGAGATAATTGTAGCATTTTATAAACTTCTAGTTGACAAAACATAAAGTTTTTTTCTTAATTAAAATGTGTGCCATTTATATGTCCATAGCTGTATGTACATATATCTAACCTTACCTATATAACAATTTAGATTGTGATTGCTGCCTGGCTATCACAGAGCATGGAAATACTGGTAGTTGGAGATCTCTTACTCAGGATCAGTTCCGCAATGTTGTGATACAAAAGGAAATGAATTTTTACAGGGGGCGTTGTTTCTAGGTCAGAGATCAGCAATGAGTATTCAAAAATATGAGTAGAATCGAATCATACTCATAATTTCTGATACTTATATGCATTCATACTTATTTTAATATCATGGAACCTCTACTCATATTCAAAGTTTGAAGTACTCATCATATTCATACTTAACAAACGTATGATGTTGTTGATTTCGACTCTTCTCCCCTGACTCAACGTTTACAAGAACTACAAAATAGGTATGATTCACGTATGGACACTAAAGTACTCATTAAAAGGTTGTGTGTTTGCTTGCTCTGCTTGCTGCTCTGTCTTTTTTGCTTATGTGTGTTTTTCTTTTCTTTTTAATAAATGCAACAACAACTAATACTATGTTCAGGCATGCACTTTTATTGAGTCAATATTCGGTTTATTGATTACAATATTTTAAGTGTTCAGACATAACAATATACGCAGTTCAGCTGCTTATTCAATATTCATTTGACAGCTGGTAAACAAAACAGCTGGTTGTTTCAACATTTTTTTTATGTATTTGAGTTGTCAAACATCAATAGAAAGTGTTCGGAAAATTGTAATATGCTCACTGAATGTATTTGTGACAGTTCTGTATTTCAAGTTTTATCCAATATTATAACAATTTATGAATTTATTGAGCAATAATTAATTGACATTTTATGTGAAATATTGAGATCAATAATGCCATTTATTGCGATTTACTCAATATAAGTGCATGTCTGAACATATGAATGATTCGAGTCACTTGGAGTTCATCAAATTGTTGTAATTTAGTGCTTTGGTAGCCGCTTAGTTATCCGAAAGTGTGACAATATTTCGTCTGGTAACATTTCCATCTGCAATAACTTTCGGCTCAACCTGTATTGCGATACCTTCGTCTGAAAGTATCGTTTTTCGGCAGTACTCCACTCTGTACTCTTCCAATGGATTCAGAGAAAGTTTCGCCAGCCACAGTATCATTCAGTAAGGATTTGTACGAAGTCTTCTACGAAGTGCACTGCACCATTTCACCGGCCTTCTTCGGAATCTTGAGTCTATTAAACAGAAAACTGTGATTTGAAACAAAAATCTTATCTGCCTAACGCCATCTAGCATGATTTTTTCGCATTTGTGCAACCTAAGATACCGTTTATCTATTTATTAAAGAAAGATTTTTGCGTGCTACAACTTCTTGAGAGTTTTCCTTATGGTTTGTTTGTTTTCGTTTTGTTTTTTGTTATTATTTTTCGCTGCTGTTTATGTTTATTTAACTGTTATATTTGCTGTTGTTGTTGTTGTTATTATTTTATATTTTCTTTGTGTGTTATTTAAACCTTTATTTTATCCAGTTTGTTTTGACCGTCAATTTTTTATGATTTTCTTGTTCTTGTTTTTTGTTTTTTTTTTTGTTCTATTTTTTCTTGTATCTTTCTTGTATTTTTTTTTATAATAAAAAATGTCTGTCTACCCCATACATATGATTTTGTTATTGTCGTCGTTCGTTTTCTTCCTTTTTATTTTGGTTGTTTTTGTTTCGTTTGTTTTTTCTATTGTTATTATTATTGTTGTTGTTATTGTTGTTGTGTAATAACATTTCTTTCTTCAAGTCTTTTTATTTTAAGAATATAACCTAGTGCTTATGTGTGTATGTATGTATGTTTGTGTGTTATTTTTATAAAATAAATAAAAACAAGAAAACAAAATAAGAGAAAAGAAGACTTTTCCTTTCTGTTTCTTTTGATATGATTTCATTTCATTTTCTTCTTTTTTGTTTTCTTTTTTTTTTTGGTTAGTCTTTGCTGCTACTCCCGCTTTTTTACTCTTTTTTTAGACAAAACGCGTTTTTTTTTGTGAATGCAGGTTTCATAGCTATTTCTCATCATGTTCTTGTTTTTATATTTTTGTGTGTGTGTGTGTTTCTTTCTCTTTTCAAACCATTGTGGTAAATGCACGTGTATAAATGTATGTCTGCCTCTCTCTCTCGCTCGGTGTACATACATGTGTGTGCGTGTTCTCATATGTTTATATTTCTTTTACGTGGAATTTGTTGTGTAAAGTTTTTTTCCTTCTCCGTACAGAGAGCAACTCTGTTCCCTTTTTTGCATTCTTATACTCTCTTTCCAGTTTTGTTGTTGTTGTTGTTGCTGCTGTTGTTGTGTTTATAAAAGTCCTTGTTCTATAGTAGTAATACCCGGCTTTTAATTTTATTGTTATTTTTATTTTATTTTTATTTGTATTATTTTTGTCTTCTTTTTTTATTGTTTTTATTTTATTTTCGCTCTCTTCTTCTTGTTTCTATGCTTTTCAAGAAGTAACAAAAAATTATGTTTTTAGATCACATACAATTTCGTCGTGCTCTTTATGCCTCATGTACGTGTGTATGTGAGAATTGGGTTTTTCCTCCTAGAAGGTTAATGACTCCCAATAATACGGTTTTTGAAAATCTCGGTTTCTCCTTTTTAAATTAATTTCGCCTAAAATTATGTGAAGAAAATGCGTTTAGCATTTAAGAGTGCTTTATAGAAGAAGTTTTTAATTATTTCAAGAAGAATTCAAAACAAATTTGTTATCTTTCCATATAGTACCTTGAACGGGCTTTTGCCTTGGGCTTAAAGAAGGACTTTCTTCTTTGAACATTGAAACATTTGGTTGCAGATCGTCACAAAATAATATCAGGCTTATGGAATGTATAAAATATCGTAAAAAACTTTTTGGTATCTCGAAAAACTGCAACAAAAAATATTTAGAAGCTCTTGATGCTGCACCCGAGCAGCCCAATTCTTCATTGTGCTACTTAAGAGACTCATTGTATTTAAGTTTCTTTTTCGGAATTCTATTGGTGGTCGAACAAAAAATGGTAACAAGAAAGATATTCTACTTGAAACTGGTCTTGGCTTTAAATTTGTACAACGGTACGAAGGATGTTCTTTGGTTCTGCTCTTCTAAGATTCCAATTTCAAGAAATATGGATCTCGACTCACTATTGCTCAACTGAATTCTGATATTATTATTGTATTTAGAGGTGCCACAGTGCTGGGACCATAAAGTCTACTATATTCCCTTCAAACATTATATAGTATTCATATTATATATCCTCCAAGCCAATTGCTCTGATAAATTTTGGGTTGCTGCTCGGTGTTAACAATGCCAACATCTCGCAAGGACCCAGGAGTTTACTGCCCCCACTTTCAAGAATGTGTTCCGATGAATCATTCTCATCCTCATAGAATATACATGTTGGGCTCGGACAACCCCCATTCTTAATAAATGTACTCTGAGCCTTCCAAGCCTTGTCAAAAGACCAATTACCAATCTCACTTTACTCTTAAATTGTCTGATACACGTCTCGGATCTCTTCTCTTTGTAATTTCGCATTAAAAGTTTTCATTGCCTCAAATCCACTTATTTTAAGAGAATTTTTGCTTCTCTGCATCTTCCCTTTCGGTGGGGCATACTTTTTCAACCATCCATCCCTACCGAAGAGTTCTGGCACTACCAACGACGTACAATGGGTCACTTCGACCTCCGGGTACTGTACTTGTCTTTATTGACAAGTACACGTCCTCTAACATCAACGACGTATAAGCTCTCCTCCTCGCTTGTTTGTCTGTTTGCTTATTGCCAAAAATTGTTACAGGGCCTGAGATCCAGTAGAGGGCAATACTTAGTTCCCTTCCTCAGACAGTTCTCCCATACTGTCTTTAATTTAAGAGCCGAGTGCTCAAATGGTGACCTGCCTGTCAGATATAATAGCTATGTCCTGTCTTTTGTATCTCCCATCTTTACGCTCATCAAAAACTCCCGGTTGGAAGATACCCGCGAGTTTCCACATGAGCTCGAAATATTCCACTCTGGATCCAAAAAGTTTTGCTCCTGTACTGAAATCAGTTTCTGATCTGTCTGTATTGCATAAAATAATCCCTGTTTTAAGAGAGTAAACAGCATCCAGATTACTCAATTTTTAACTGTCACTTGGTCTCGTTTCAAAGTACTTCCTAAAGTCATAGACACCACAGGCATAGTTAAGGAAGGAGCTGTTAGCCAATCGATTCCTTAGGTCATGAAATCCCTTGAGTTTTATATCAGACTTGTCTCACATCAACCTTACCCTAGTCTCTAACGCTTTGGCCTTCACTACTATGTGCAGCGAACTGTAGGAGGGGGTTCTCATTTCCAACTGGAGAGAACCAAAATTTTTAAAAAGCAAAGTTATTTTTTTATTCTTTTTTTTTTCGATTCTAATCAATTTTTTGTTTATTTTTTTATATCTTTTCAGGTAAGCATTTTAATTAATTGAAGTATAAAAATCATAAAATCATAAAATCAAAAAACCAGAGTAAGTACGTACTTAAAATGTTTTGACAAAAGTTAGTCGTGTGCATTATAAGCTCTCTTTAATACTCGTCAAGATCTTAGAAAACCATCACTCGCCAAGGTGTTGGAAACTTAATTTCGATTAATTGCAACTTTTATTGAAATCCTGTTCAAAATATCCATGAACGTGATATGGGCAATTGTGGTTTATTCGCATACAGCTAAGATTTTAGAAAAAAACCTAACAAAAAAGGTTTAACCGGTTCAAATTACTCGATTACGGTGATCAGTTCCCAACACCTCCAACAACGGGAACAACTCACTCGTGCAGAATATCCCATGTAAGCTGTGTGGCTCGTAGAACCACCACACGTTCTTGAAACCACATGTTCTTGGTGCCCACATCATATAATGCAGGCATGGCCAACATCGTTCTGAAATAAATATGGAGCGATAACGTCGCCAACCCAAAATCTACACTAAACAGTGACATTTTGGGGATACATCAGGACAATAACAGCCTGTTAATGGGTTCAATGCAAAATTTTTTTCGTCTAAATTCAGTCTGTTGTTTGCCAACCGTACTCTGTGATGATATACTCACCAACCTTTTGTTAATTATGTACTTAATTTACATCTATTGAAAGAGGCCATGCCCTCTTTCTTTGAGATCTTTACTGTTATATCTTGTTAAAGATCCTCAACTAGATGGTTTGTTTTACAGAAGTTGAGAGTCTCAATCAAAAATGGGGTATTTGCTTTGTTTCAGTGCTTTTTTCGAGCACTCAATCTTTTTCGCGGTGAATCGATTACTTGGTATGACCTATCTTTTCATTTCTGCTTACAAAGAACCCGTGACTTTCCGTATTATCCTTCTTTAATACTCTTCCCACAAATTAATTTGTAAGTTCATGAGAAAATAAGTTTTTTCAAGTCAACTGTCACACAATTTTTTACAGATCTTGGCTGGGGTGAGTCTGGAATGCGTATTTAGTCGTCCTTGTTAGATTTTTTGTTTCCAGTTATCATAAAAGAGGATCATAGAAATCTCCACAGTCTAGTAGAAAGTTTGTTGGCTTCAACTCCAGCAACAGGCATTTCAAACAGAACGAAATATCAGAAGAAATATTTCTTTCGTCATATTTCTCTCTGCAGTCTGCTGGAAGAAACCCGGAGAATAATTGAAATTGCCATGAAAAGTTGCCCAAAAATTTGTCGCTCGAAGTTAATTTTATATTGTACAGGGTGGCTGATATATAATGCAACAAAGTAAAGCGCTATAATTTTTACTTTTTTTTAATTTTATTGTTCGAAAGCATAAAATGTTGGAATTAACATCAAATTTTAGAATCAGTTTAGATTTGTTCGAATTGGCCAACTTTGGTACGAATTATGGCCTTCAAACGGCCGACAAAGCCATCACAGGCTGCACGAAAGTGGCTCTGCGGTATTTTGGCCCATTCCCGGCGAAGCGAGAACCTTACTCTCCAAAATACCCCAGGCGCAAAAGTCCAACGGATTGAGATCCGGAGATTTTGGTGGCCATTGTGCGGTAGAAATGAAGCGAGGAACCTCCTTTTTAAGCCATTCTTGGTTGACGTGCTGAGTGCGGTGGTGCTGAGTCCTGTTGGGATGTCCATGATCTGCGGCCGAAATGTTTGTCTGCCCCGGGCTTCAATACATTTATTTTGACCCCACGGTCGATGAATACGAGCGGGGAGCGACCATCGGCATTACGGCGGCCCACACCATTACCATCGGCGGCGCTTGAGTTCTGGTGGCCAATCGCAGGTGTATATTTTCAGCTGACCTCTTTGGCAAGTAAACCCGATCATTTTGTTTGTTCACAACCTGCTCAATTTGGAATGGCTTCTCATCGCAGAAAACCAAATTCGGTAACTGGCCACTTTCGTGCAAGCGAAGTAACTCCTTGGCTCTTTCCAGTCTAACCTTTTTTTTTTGTCCATCGGTGAGCTCTTGCACTTTTTGGAACTTCAATGGCTTTAGTCCAAGCTCATTTTTCAATATGTGTTGCATCCGTTCTCGCGATATGTTCAGCTCACGAGCAATTTTTCTACCACTGCGGCGGGGATTTCGATCAAATCTGGCCTTCACTTTTCGTATAATTTCTGATGTTGTTACCGTTTTTTTTTCGTCCACTTTTTGGACGCGATGCAACACTGCCAGTATTACGGTAACGAGCAATGGCACGAGCAACAAAAGATTTATTCACATTTAAATGCTAGAGGGCTCTAACGATAGCCAGCCACCTGTGGTTTTCCAGCCAAATATAAAGCAATCACACTATCACGCTTGAATTCCATCACGAATAACTTTTTTTCTGAATGCAATTGATCCAAATGCTTTTGTAAGCTTGTAAATAATAAAATGAACTGTCACTGGAATAAATCTGTCAGCTGTCAGACGAGCGGTTTACAAATGATAACAACCTGAAGTTGGTTGCAATACATAAGAACACAGAAAACCTGGGTGGTGTAAGGTGCTAGGTCGTAATCCAGGGTTGTTATGACTAATTAAGTAAGTAAAGATTAGCTGCTGAAATATAAAACAATTCAATGAATTTCTCAACAAACGGGCGCTTATAAGGTATTATAGGCGCGCGTACTTTGGACTGTTTTGCTTGAGCTATCGTTTTTAGTTGGTAATTCATAGCATTTTTAAGGGATAATCCAAGGTGCGATGATAGTCATAAGGTTCTTTAGGGTTTAGGCGTAATTAGATGTAAAAAATATGATTGATTTCCCTAAAGTATGCAACACTTTTTTTTATTTTTTTATTTTTTTTATTTAAAATTAAAATAGTTTCTCGTGTTTTTCTTCGTTTTAATTAAATGAAATCAAAGAACTACAAAAACTACAAAGTAAAACTGTACCAAGTAGAACTAGCAATTCTTTTTTATTAAAAAATTTTTTTTTTTACTATAGTTCGCCTTTTTTTTCTGTTACAATTTATAATACAAAGTCTTGCCTAAAAGTATGCAACAAAAAATGGAATAATAACGACTGAACAAAACAAGAAATAAACAACGTAAATGCTATAAAAGGAACTAAAAAACAAATATTTTTTTAAATTTTCTACTTCTCTTTCTTGTCAGATACAGGGGGGGGGCATAAATATAAGCATATTTCTCTCAGGAACTTGGTTTTTTTTTTCTTGAAATTGTTTTCTGCATTTTTTTTCTCATTCTTCTTCGTTAAACAAACCATGTAGAAAGTCATTAGCAAAGCAGAGCATAAAGAAAAAGAACGGAATTATTGATTTCTAAGACAGACTCCCCACAAAGAACATGTTTGGGAGCCACCTACCACCTACCTTGCCTCCTGCCAAGAAACTTTCAATTTATGATAGGCTTGGCCTGGCCTGGCAAAGAGGTTTTCTATGTTCAGTGTTCAGTGTTCTGTGTGTTCATAACCAATAGTGACTGGTCAAGATTTAATTACAAGTACGGGATGATGATTTCTTTTTTCTTTCTTTCTTTCTTCTCTATTGCTTTTTCTCTTTCTTCTCTTTGGAAATGGAAAAATCAAAATAGAAAAAATTCTTAGAAAATGGAAAAATCTTGCTAGAAATAAATAGGCCTTCTTCGCTTACGTTTGTTTGTGTTTGCTTTCTTAAAAGTCTTGCTTAAATCCTTGCAAAGTTATTAAAAAATCATACGTTTTCTTTTACGCCTCTTTCTTTTGTTTCTCTCTCCTCCTTGGGCCAAAGCGAACATGAGTTAAAAAAACGGTGCAATTAGTGCCCGGGTCCATGCCCACCACCACCACCAACTATCTTTCCGTTTCGTTGCTTCCTCCCTCCTTTTATCGCCAAGAACACAACGACAACGTCTAATTGGAAATTGTTATTAAACCGGATGTCCAAATGCAGTTCAATAACAGCAACAACAACAGCAATAATAGGAGCTTAAAAGGAAATGTTTTTTGAACAGGAAGTACAGAAAAAAAAAATAGAAAACCTGCAGGATAATGCTTAAGAAACTCGTTTTTAAAAACGTCATAATGGGCTCACTCTATCGCTTATTGTTGTCAGTGTTCTGTCTTAAGTCCTGGTAAATTTATTTTTATGATGGCAGCAAAGCTTAAAAGCTGGTCTCTATTCACGTTTAAATGTCATTCTCCATTTATAACCATGGCCATAACCATTGACCAAAGAGGTCTTTAAAACGTCAAGCAATTTAAGCGTTTTTTTTTTCAAACGATTTTACAGGCTTTGCAACTAATCTTGTAGATTTCAGAGGTTAAGACTTTAATGTTCTCTTAAAAACAAAACAATTTCTAATGGCTCTTGGATTTTGAAATCAAAGCTTTAAACCTCGTAAAAACTGTAATCATTTCCAATGGCAATGAAGTTGATGAGAAAGTGTCATCGTAGCTGAAACCGTTTAAAGCCTGTTAACATTTCGAACGTCTGCTCGACTACAACACAATACTTACATACTTATCAACTCCTTAGTCGGGTTTTACAACCTGGATTCTCACAAAACCCCTGTTGTATTCATTTAATCCATGAGTTTAAAGTCGAATTCGAATAACAGCTTTACGAGAAACTTTTCATGGCAATTTTATTTACTCTCACAAGCTTTTGCCAGAAGACTGCTGAGCCAAAGTAGCCGAAAGAAATATTTTGTCCCCATATGCCGGTATTGGAACCGCGGATTCTCGTATAATAGGCCAATACAAGATTACATACATACATAATTGGCCATTACAACCCTTCAGTCAGGATTACGGCCTAGCTTCTCACACCACTCATGTTGTATGCGTTAATTTTTATACATGAGTGGGGCGGGTCCTACAGTTTAAAGTCGACTCCGAAGATTTTTAAGAAACTTTTCATGGCAATTTTTATTTACTCTCAGAGTTTTTGCCAGAAATCTGCTGAGAGGAAGTCGCCGAAGAAATACTTTTTGTATTTTATTTTGATATCTGGCCTGGGGCTCGAACCCTGGCTTTTCGTCTAATAAGCCAACACACTACCTACTAGACCACGGCGGCTTCAAGATACAGTACAATAATACAATACAAGATTACTCCATTAAATAATTTATTCGGAAGTATTTCTGACCCACCGAGAGAATGATGAAAATCATAGGAAGGCAGCCACAAACCACAGCAATAAGTATAATTTTTAATCAGCAAACCTCATAGTACATGTTTACAGAAAGCACTATTTTCAGGAAACAAAATGGCAACCCTGTAATTCTAGAACCTGCTAATGTGACCACTTACATGCAGTCAGCGAAGGAATTATAAAGATGCAGGGTGGGGATGTTTTGCCACAGTCCTACATACATATGTTCCTTGAATGAAAAGTCTTTCTGGGATAAATGAATTACAATGTCAGTGTCATTTAAATGATTACCCCTCGGAATTGATTGCAGCAATCGATCATTTTGTTGAGATAGCTTTCGATCACTTTTTCGCACATTTGTGTTGACATATCTCGGCGATTAGTTGACAAATGTTGATTTTCAAATGCTCCACATAGACAGTGTTGCTAATGGAGTTCGACAAAAGAGTGTTATGGCTTCAAATCGCCAAAACGTGATAACGTGTACCTCGCAATGGTGTTTCCATAAACACTTCTACGTTCGTTCTCCTAGCCTTTTATGTGACAGTTTTGCTTGTTGACGATGTAATCACCGACTGAGAAGTGAGTTTCAATGAACTTCAGTTGCTCTAGCGCGCCATAGCACCCGTATAACTGTAGTGTCGCCACAATGAGTCGTGAGTAAGACTTTGCTTGGAGATGGAGTTACAAATCCATTTACAAAAATTGTCGTATTGAGTCGCGTCATAGACAGAATGCTGTAGAAACGATAAATTCGGATTATCAGCTTCACTTTCTCTAACAGAAGCAATGTTTTCGGCAAAAAAAGAAGGCGGTATAGACGGTGTGCAAATACCAATGACACTGCCGACTGATAGACAAAATGCGCAGGGATGCAGCTGTTCTCATCTTCAGTGCACTCTGTTTCATTTTAACCACGGCAATGTTTGATCCACCCAATTGGCTTCCTTCTGATGTTTTAATGAGTTGGTGGCCTTAAGGCTCTATACAGCTAAATTCTGATCCAATCCTGAATTGTGCTTCTATACTGGGATCGATTACGTGGTTCCTTATAACTTTTTTAATAAAATATTCGATTTTAGAATTCTAACTAGGATTTCTGGTCTAAATATCCTCAGGTTGCCAGTGGGCTGTGCTATATTTATTAAGAATTCTAATATTAAACTTTCTGTAGTGTTTTTCAAACGGAAGTCGTGGCTTTGCCTATTGGGTGGCAGAATTTTTCCTGAAAATCTTTTGATTTGCTCGAACACCCAGCTATTGATTGAGTCCCCAGCGGACGTTTTTAAAACATCCGTCCTTGTCCATGAATGCCGAAGATTTTTCAGGGAAAGAACGATTCACTTCTATCCTTAAATCGCATGGTCATCCATCACTCAATAGCGATTCTCACTGTCCTCTGCTCTTTTGGTAGACATACTGATTCATTTCGGCTGGAGTTAAAGCTCTAAAGACGGGAAAGAGATTGTCTTTCACCTCATGTGTCATTGTTCTGCTCTTGTCATGAAAAGACGAAGGTTTTTGACGTCTTACTTTCTGACATCTTGGACCGAGTTCTCTACTATAAAGACTGCTGCAATAGCACGATTTATTTTTGACTGGAGTTGGTTTCTTCTAGGGATCTACATATGTCTGATTCCCGGGTTGAATGTAGGTTGTGGTATTACAATACGCCTCCTTCTTCTAGGGATCTACGTCTGATTCCCGGGTTGAATGTAGGTTGTGGTATTACAATACGCCTCCTTCTTCTAGGGATCCCGGGTTGAATGTAGGGTGTGGTATTACAATACGCCTCAATGCTGCCTTAAGTGTGGGTACTTCTTTTAAGAAACCGGTTACCTTACCTAAACCATTGAAAAAAAAGTGATCCGTTCCTATAATTACTTCCAAAACTGTATATGAAAACAATATAATGGAAGAGTAAATCATAAGAGAGAATAAAAATACCACACACAAACACACACATACTACGAATTAATTTTTAAGAGGTTAGAATATGTATAAAAAGAAAATTTGTTTCAGTAATACTGTGCCACATTTTTAAGTAAGAATAGAAAGGGAGAGAGAAAGCTATAAAGAGTGACAGAGTGAGGGATTCATAGTAGGGAAAGGGGAAAAATCCTTTAAAAACCCGGCTACATGACAAATGAACTACTGATGAGCACTAGAAACGTGAAGGATTAAAAAAAAATTCAAAAAAAAACAAGAAATAACGGTATCCAAAGAGAGAGAGAGAGCGAGAGTGTAAGAGAATTGATTTATAAAAACATAACCTACAACAACAATCCAAAGAATATGGAAAATAATGACAAAACGAATAACAATACTCACTCCCCCTTCGTAGTAAACACAATACTTTTATGCATACAAACAACAAAAAGGACTGAAATAATGTCTTGTGTGTGTGTGTGTTCAATATGTAGCAAGCAATTGCATAAACAACCGTGTATGAATCTTTATGTTGGCGATGGAAAGAAGAGAGTATAGCACCAGCAGCGGCAGCAGCAGCAGCAACAAAGTATTTAACACAGCTTCCTGTTACAGGTTTTGTTCCGTTTGTTATTGTTGTGGTGCTTGTGTTTTTTTTACTGTGCTCTATTTCTATCTCTCTCTCTCTCTTGCTGTATTTATAATATATTCGTATATCTTGTCAGTACGGTTAAATGCTTGCTAATCATTGTTTTGTTTTCTTTTTGTTTTTCTTTTTTTTCGTCTTGTTTTTATTCCATTTTCAATGCATATTTTGCTATTTAGAACGGATTTTTTGCTGTATTTTTGTAGTTCAAAATGTTCTCCCTTTTTTTATGGGGGGGAGCCTACATTTTAAGTCCGTGCTTAAATTAGTTTCGTTTAACCATACTTATCCTAGTGATTCTTGTTGCTGCTCCTTGTGCTGCATATCATCGTCGCTCGTATCATACAATGTTTTTTTTTTACTCCTTGTAGCAGCATGTTTGGCAATGCCTTTGACGTTTAATTTCCTTTCGTTCTCGTTCTTGTTCTTATTCGTTTTACGAAATTCTTTGCTAATCATTCCTTCATTCCTTCATTTATTGTTTAGAAATTTACTTTTATTCTCTGCATTTGAGGTTATAATTCTTCTTCTTTTTGTTTTTATATTGAGTTGAAAAATATTTTTATTCAACAGGAGATGATTTTGAGAGTGGTGTGTGATTGCCTCGGGTTAGCCATTTAGAGATTTCAATACTGTTGGGAAAATTTATTTCAAGTGCCTGCCTAAGAATCCATAGGAATCGTTAAAACTTCCAACAGAACGGAGGATGCAAACGTAGCCACTCATTGAGCATTACGGGCTGATTATGGTTTTCATGATCACCCACCTATGACCCCCCGGAAATTAAAGGACTAGTTTTTGCTCGCACTAAGCATCAGTGCGATATACGTTCTGCTGAAAAAATTGCTTCTGTAAGACAAAATGTGCCACTTTGAACCGGATTTGTCGATTTCGCGGTGTTATGAGCAATTAGGTCTGTCTTACAGCTCATTATGCCGTATTTTGGATTTAGATTTGTATCTCCACCTATACAAAGTTCTACTGAAGCAACAATGAGAGCCGGTTGATCATTATTAACGCCGTTAATATGCTTATTGGATGCCAGAGCAACTGAATTTCAATGTTGATTTTTCAAACAAAATTTTATTCAACGATGTAGTTTACTTCTCAGAAATTGTGCCTAACTTGAGGCCCATTATTCGCCTGCACAAAGTCCTATTCACGCAACAATGATAGCAGCAATGATTGCTGCTTTTTCGATAAAATTTTCTTCAGCGATGAAGTTTATTTCTCATCCAGTAGTTACGTCAACAAGCCAATTCGACACATAAATGGGGCTGGAGAACTCACAATTGAATGTGACAAAACCCATTACGTTCAGAAAATGTGAATATTTCTTGTGCATTATGGTCTAGAGGTGTTATTGAATTGTGGAACATGATTACCATCAATACAGATCGCTATGGTTGTATTATTAACGGCTTTGTTTGGTCAGTGGTTGGAAATTTCGTAGTGGTCGGTATATGGTTTCAACGAGAGGTTACTACGAGCCACACAGAATGACCAATTTTGTCTTTACTGTTACTGTTATGTGATGAAGAGGTTTTCTCTTGTACTAACCGCATACTTTATTCAGTATTCCTATCATATCATCTCCAAGCTATTGCCCTGACAAATTCCAGGATGCGTCGATGTTAACAATTTTCTGCCTAGCTCTTGATATGCGCCCAAGTGTTTCCAGGAGGGTCTCAGAAAGTGTTCCGATGATTCATTTTCATCCTCACACAGACTAAATGTTGGGCTTGAGGCAACCCCCATTCTAGGTTAGGTTAAGTTCAGTTGGCATTCGACTTAATGGGTACAGCTTACTTGGATCCTATAAGGCCTCGTTGTAGCATTGATATTACCAGTTCATGGTTGCCATCTCTCAAACATCCCTAGAGTCTTATGAAGGTGTGAACCCTTCAAAATACGCCTTTGATTAGACTACCATTATAAATACGTGTACTCCGAGTCTACAGTAGCCTGTCAAAACACTGGCTACCAAACTTATTTTATTTTTTGATAGTCGAATGCATGACTCAGTTCTCTTTTCGTTGCAATTTCCCTACAAAAGTTTTGTTTGTCTCAAACCCACTTATTTTGAGAAGAATCTTTGCCTTTTTTCATCTTTCCTTTCGTGATTTGTGGCTTATCCATACCAAATTGTGACGTTTTTGTGACTTTTCAACCATCCGCCCATCTGCACAGAAGGGTTCTGGGCCCATCAAAGGCATGGAAATTTCCATCGTAAGCTCAATGAGGTCGCTCATTGCTGAGAATTCTCACATAACCTGGGACCCAACAGAGGTTAACCATACTTTGTCTACTTGTTAAACAAGAGGTTACAATGAACCACAAAGAGTACTTTTTCGTTTTGGCGCCATAAATTGACCATTATGAGGGATTTGATGCCCTTAGGTTGTTTTCTACGAGGTTATATGGAAGACCGTGTTGTTAAGTTATCGTCAAAATATCATATGAAATACACGATAAAATTATTATACAGATGCAATCAATTCACAAGCGTTTATTTAAATAACATTGATCGAGTATTTCGCGTATAAGAACCGGCTTTATAATGAAATAAATTTGTCATGGAAAACAAAGCTTCATGTGTGGTTTGGTTTATTTAACCTGACATTTGAAACCGAAAAATGGATAACTCTTTACATAAGGAAAAGTTCCCACTTAGGCCCTTTGTGATACCACAATTAATTCTAACCATTCTCCAGAACATACCATTCCGAGTCTAAAATAAATCTTGCTACTGCAGCAATCTTCATATTAGAGAGCTTGGTCAACGATATCAGAACATTAGAGGTCAGAAATCTCCTTCAGTTCACGGACACATGAGGTGAAAGACAGTTTTTCCTTCTTCTCAGACCCACAGCTCCTGCAGAAGTCATTGGTTGGAATGCCGAGTCTTTTGGGCATGCCTACCAAAAGAACAATCGCCCGTAGGCGTAGCCTTTGTGTGATGGATGTCCATACAATTTAAGGACAGAAGTGAGTCAGTCCTCTTCCAGTCCACACTTGTCCTGCAGAGACTGACAATATTGCACGTATCCTACTGCTGCCAACGAGATTGAGCCTCCTCGTCGAACGAGTGGATAATATCCAATTTGACTGAGACAATCGGATTATCTATACCCTGTAACATGTCGGAGATTGTTAGCTCTGTACAGGCCCTCGCTAGCTCACCAGCGATGCAATTTCCAACGATATCCCTAAGTTCCGGAACTCATGTAAGAGTTGCCTTTGAATGATCCGAAATTACTCGAAGAAACCCTCGGCATTCATGGACATATGAACACCCCCAACGTCAACGAAAAAATAAAAACGGAATTTTAAAGAAAATTTTTATATAATTTTTGCGTCCCTATTATATGTTGCAACACACTGTATATTCCAATTTAAATTATTATTTTATAATTCTCTGTGTCTGTTATCCTGTATATCCTGTATGTTTTTGTATTTCATTTGTGTGCGTGCGTTAGCACGTCAAGTCATAAGCTGCTCCTTAAGGTATGCTTTATAAAAATAAAGCCACTAATATTTGTGTATTAAGTAGTATGCTTGTGCTCGTAATTAAAAGTTAAGTTAGATGACAACGTCATTCATTAGTTAAAATTCTGCCGATCAAAAAAATGTTTCTCTTTTAATGCCACACTCTTCAGCTCTCACTGATGGTTCGAAAAAAAATTTCGCTTGCATCTATTTGTGATATGTATATGAATCGATTACGACAACAACAATAACAACAATCAGCACACTATTGTTATTGTAATTTTACAAACTTATTGTTTTTATTTTTCATGCCATTCATTCATTCATTCATTGTGTATGGGTTCGTGTGTGTGACCATTAGTTTGATTCGGGCACGACGACGACAACGAGAACAAAAACCACAACATCTTCGTTAGCAAATACGTTCGTACGGAGATACCGATAAACATGATTGGTTATGCAAAACAGAACAACAAAGCCAACAACAACAAATACCAAAAAAAACCGAGCAACAAAAATGCCAAATTCCCCACACTACAATGATGATGGTGGTGGCAAGTATTCTTGTGACCACCACCTTACTAAGAATGTGTGTGTAGGAACGGTGTTAGGATGGTGTACAACAGTTATACACAATAAATTGTATTTTTTTTTTTGTTCATCTGCATAAACAATACAAATACAAACAGAATTAAATGAACAATTGTTTTATGAAATAGAAAACAAAAGCAAAACAAAACACAAGAAATAATATGTTCATCGTTTTTTTTTTCGTCTTTTCTTACTAATTGCTCACGAGCTCTGTGGTTCTCCTTTCTTTGCAATTAATTCGCATACAAAATGTATTTTAATTGAAGACACTCGTAGGAATTCAAATCACAGGTCTTTGTAATACTTGGCAATCCTTAATTATAACGGTTTTTTGTAATCGATAAACCAGCTACAATAGTTGTGACAAGTCTGTGTGAGTCGGCTTTATATAACGGAAATGAAACCAACCGATGCCTGCATTACCTAACCATAATACCGCTATTCTGGTGGAGAAAGCGCACAATTGGGCCAATGGAAATTTGCTTTGAACGGATATTAGAACCTTTACTGTCGAACCAAATGACATTCGAGGCTGTCGAGACCAGAAACATAAAGTTTGGGTCCAGTATGAAACTATAGAGACCTCCTAACAGGGACTTTTGCATTTTGACAGTTGTTTACGGCCATCTTGTTGAAGCTGCTCCTGTCAAATTAGTTGCAATTGATGCAGTCTGTGTTGCCAAATCACCATGGACGTGTGTTTGTTGAATGGGCTGTTCTCTAGAGCAGTTGCAATTGTTGATTCTAATTGTCATCAAAAAATTTTCTGTAAGGATGATGAGGCCCATATCTGGATGAATGGGCAATGTAAACAAACAAAATTATTGAATTTGAAACGAAAACAATCCACATGAGATCCAGGAACGTCCAATGCTTACCGAAAAAGTCACAATTTGGTATGCATTTTGGGTGTCATCGTTCATATTTCTTTGAGAATGAGCTTAGCACGGGCCATCACTATTAATGATGAGCACTTTAGTTCAATGACTACCGGCTGTACAACAATAATATGGGGTTTCATCAGGACGACGCTATGATTTGATCTCGCTGGGCTGTTTCTTGTAAGGTTTTCTTAAGTGTCGCAGGTTTATGTTGCGAATAAGCTACATATCACGCTGAAAATTTGTTTTTGGACCGACAAGTGCAACCTCTGATTAGCTTCTGTGGTCTCTACCACTGTGACAACTTGTTGGATGTTAAGGATCGGCAAGTGCAACCTCTTCTATACGTTCTGCCATTGCGGCAACTTGTAGGCTGTTAAGGACCTTGTGACCTGCACACCAACAACGGAAAAGTGTTCGTTTGTGTGGTAAAATCATTACCGCGTACTACCGGATAGATAATGAAAAAAATTGCGTGGCAAATATGGTGTTCTCAGTCAAGTTTGAAAACCACTCACTCCCAGACCTTGAGAGTACAATCAGCATAGCTTTCTTAAGACCACTGTAGTGGCAGTTAGTAGGCGATTCATAAAGGGTGTTTTTTATAGAGGTATAGAACTTTAAGTTGCAATAAAAAAACAACAATGGATTATTCGATTGACATGAATTTTATTTATCCGAAAGATAATCTTGTGGCATTACATTTTAAATATGATTTCTGGCATATGACCGCCACGGCTGGCGCGCGGATGTAGTCCAATCTGGACGTCCAATTTTCGATGACTTTTTCCAACATTTGTGGCCGTATCTCGGCCAAATGGTCAAGCGTTTGTGTCTTTACCGCATAGACCAATGACTTTACATAGCCCCACAGAAAGTAGTCTAGCGGTGTTAAATCACAAGATCTTGGAGGCCAATTCACAGGTCCAAAACGTGAAATTAGGCGGTCACCAAACGTGTCTTTCAATAACTCTATTGTGGCACGAGCTGTGTGACATGTTGCGCCGTCTTGTTGAAACCACATGTCCTGGACATCATGGTTATTCAATTCAGGAATGAAAAAGTTAGTAATCATGGCTCTATACCGATCACCATTGACTGTAACGTTCTGGCCAGCATCGTTTTTGAAAAAGTACGGACCTATGATTCCACCAGCCCATAAAGCGCACCAAACAGTCAGTTTTTCTGGATGTAACGGTGTTCCCACATACACTTGGGGATTAGCTTCACTCCAAAATGCGGCAGTTTTGTTTGTTGACGTAGCCATTCAACCAGAAGTGCGCTTCATCGCTAAACAAAATTCGCTTATGAAAATCGGGAACAACGGTAATCTCGTTTTGGGCCCATTCGACGAATCTACGCCTTACTTGATGATCGTTTGGCTTCAAATCTTGCACGAGTTGGATTTTGTAAGCACGCAAACCAAGATCCTTCCGCAAAATCTTCCATAAAGTGGATGGATGGACACAGATCCAATTCCTGTGCTCGACGGCGGATGGACTCATTCGGGTCTTCCTCAATGCTACGCTCTACAGCAGCAGCAATAGCTTCTTCTGTACGCACCGTACAGCGTCTCTGGGGATGCGAGTTATCAATAAGAGTAAACGTGGTGCGAAAACGTTCCATGGTTAATCGAATTAACTGCTCTGATGGACGATTTTGTCGATGATAAAATGGACGTAGTGCGCGATACGTTTTCCGCACAGTACCATTATTTTCGAAATAAAATTGCACTATTTGCAAGCGTTGTTCAGGCGTCAGTCTATTCATGATGAATTGCCAAACCAAACTGAGAATAAATCACTTGACAGCTGTGAAATCGGTCGCCATCTTGAAAAGTAATGCCAACTTAAAGTTCTATACCTCTATAAAAAACACCCTTTAGTTTTCTGTTAAAGAGGACAGACCCAAAGCCGAGATCTCTCTTTTAGGAGCTGGTCATTCTAGTCCCTCTGTGAGTTTCTTTTAGCGAAGGCAGATCCAAAGCTGAGTGTCTTTTTTAGGGGTTGGTCACCCAAATATCATGTCATCATCGAAAGCTTTGCATTGGTCCAGTAGCCGCCGTACCTATGTACATAATGGTCAGCTCTTATCACAGCAAATAATTATTGGCAGGATGAGTTATGTTAGAATTTCTTCCCCCCATCCCCCACCAGTAACAACAACAACAAGAAGAGAAACTTTTTAATTTCCCAGAAACAGCAAAACTAATCAAACATCAGCTCCAACCAACTCTCCTCTAAAGATTTCAGTTTTTCAGCAAAAATCACGTAAGCAAACTAATCCTCATACGCCGCCACCACACTACACCATCAAAGCGGTGCCACAATCCATGATACCATGCTAAAAAAAAATTGTGGAACCAGAGAATAAAGGAAAGCAAGAAAAAAAAGCGCTAAAACTACTAAAACTATGGGATCAGAAAGAGAGAGAGAGAGAGAGAGAGAGGCGAATAGATTGACGAGAATTCTCATTGTGAAGGAAGGTAATGGGTTTGTCACCGGGGTGATGGTGAGAAACTAAAACGAAGGCGCCTTCTGAATTTTTTCTGTGAGGAATGTTTAAACCTCCACGTAATCGAGAGACAGTCGAGTGAATAAAGAAGTTGGGTTATGGAAAGCAAGGAAGCTTCAATTGCACAGAAAAAATTGAAAAAATTGTGGCGAAAAAAAATTGGAAAAAAATCATCATCATCCTCAGACACACACACACAGAGAGACACTCGGAACCTTATGTAAGTAAGACACCCTTGGAAGACAGGAAGAGGAGGAAGGTGATAAGGGTTAGGGGCTGGCTGGCTGGCTGCCTGGCTGTTATTGTACAACAACGACAATGACGATGATGAGCTTGTAAGGGTTTCTTGGCCAAAGGAAAGTGGTAGTGGTGGTGGCAGTGACAGTGAGTGTGGCGTACATTCCTCCTCCTCGGTTAATGTATCAAGTGGCAGGAAATGTTGCTGGTTGTTGTTGTTGTGTTTTGGAAAGGGAAGAAAACATTCAAAGCGGAAAAAAAAAGATTCAAAATTAAAAAAAGAAAAGAAAGAAAGGAAAAAAATCAGTATTTAATGCACCCAAAAACACGGGGCGGGATTAGCATATGAATGCGAAAAAAATAATGAAAAAAATGTTTGTACACTCGGACACCATCCAGCTCCCCCCCCAACAACCAAGCCGCCCGGGCAAGGCACTGTTTTATAACAAAATAAACACTCTCTCGTAGAAAAACTAGATGAAGAATGGAAAAAAGAAATGCAAAGTAAAGATAGAAATAATTTCTAGAGACCAGAAAAAAACAAAAAAAGAATCCCTAAGAATTGTTTGTTTGTGTATCCGTGTTTGTATGGAGTACACAATAATACTGAAAAAAATATTCTTCACAAGAAGAAGGGAATACGGTTTACTTTACTACTCGTATGTAGAACAGAACAAAAAAAAATCTATGGAAGCAAAAATTCAAACAAAAAAGAAGCAGAAAAAAGCCTTCATTAGGTGGCAGAAAAATTGTAGGGAATGAAAGAACGAAACAAGACACAAGAAAAGCAAAACATGAATTCAAAAACTATACGTGCTTAGGCAACATCGAGTTACCAGAAGAGAAGCTAAGCTGCTAAGCAAAGCAATTCTACAGAGCTTTCTAGGCCTCCCCCCTCCCCCTTTATGTCATTGTAGTTGTTAATGAAAGTTTTTTAGAAAAAAAATCTTGGTGAAGATAGACAGATACACACGTAAACATTATGAATAAAAAAAAGGGGCGAAAAAATCGAAATTTCTGTTGAATTACAAGCGAAATTCATTACCCTTTAAAGGGTTAGAAGAGCCCCCCATTTCCCTTAATTACTTGAGTCAGTATTATAACCTGGCCTTCTCGCATCACCGTAAGAAATATTTCAATTTCATACTTTGTTTTCTTCTAACTATTTGAGCCCGGCCTCTTGGCTAATAAGCCTACACACTACCATCTTAACAACGGCAACATCCAACCACGGAGACTGGTTGGAGAATGTAGTGATTTTCTGGATATTTCCCACACCCTCTAAAAAAGCTACATTTGAAGAAAGAAAAGAGAATACATGATTAGAAGAACTAAAAAGATTTTCGTATATATTAACCTTGCCACGCCCACTTTTAGCAAACTTTTACAAATTCTACCTCAAATGGTAACACTGAATGGTTACCTGAATTTCACTGAATTTTCGCACACACACGATTCTAAACGCGGATAAAATTAAATTTGCTTTTCAGTTTGCCATTTTTAAAGACTTTTTAATAATGCCACGCCCCATCTTTTATGAGTTGTGGTACTGAAAGTATTTCTGAATTAACAATCCAAACCACAATCATTTAGTCAGAATTACAACCAAGTTGCTCACATCACACATGTTTTGTGCATTAATTTTAGTAGTCTAGTAGGTAGTGTGTTGGCTTATTAGACGAAAAGCCAGGGTTCGAGCCCCAGGCCAGACATCAAAACAAAATACAAAGAGTATATCTTCGGCGACTTTCTCTCAGCAGATTTCTGGCAAAAACTCTGAGAGTAAATAAAATGGCCATGAAAAGTTTCTCAAAAATCTGTCGTTCAGAGTCGACTTTAAACTGTAGGTCCCGCCACTCATGTATAAAAGTAACACACACAACATAAGTGGTGTGAGAAACTAGGTCGTAATCCTGACTGAAGGGTTGTAATGACCAATTATGTATGTAGTAATGGGGGACCTACAGTTTAACGCCTTCTCTGAACGACAAATTTTTGAGTAACTCTTCATGGCAATTTTATTTACTCCCCCGAGTTTTTACCAGAAGACTGCTGAGAAAAGAAAGACGCCGAAAGAAATATTTTGAATTACGGGATGTTAACTCGTCTAATAAACCAACACACCACTACCTACTAAACTACGGTAACATTCAACCTCGAAGACTGTGGTTGGAAAATGAGGATCGGTGGTCTAACAGGGATATCATAAGACGATACTGTCCATGACCTGTCAGATCGAAAAGCTGTTCAATGGACAGCAAGAGCAAATTCTATAGTTTTAGGAAATATTTTACAGTAAGACCAAGAAATAAAGAAGAGAGAGAGAGAGAGAGGCAGCATTCTCGGCTTAATGGATGTCTCAAAGCAGATATCGGGACAGAAACAAGTAGTAGAGTTAGATGGAGATGCTTGGGCCTCATAGACTCCATAGCGATTACACAGTTCTCCGATGTCTCCTACCATTTGTAGCTTTTGATGAAGTGACTCTAACTGCCAACGTCAATAGGTGATGGTTCCTACATATCATATAAAGGGTCCGCCAAATAACGTTTTTTTATTTGAGAAAATGCTTTAAAAAAAGAAACTACTGAATATTTTCTCAAATTTCTCTTTTTATTTGAAAGTACAATCCTTCCGGTTAATGATGGAAAATAATTTCATTCAAATGGCTGCCTCGGCTGGCCATGCAGTAGCCTACACCAGAAGATGCCGATTTTGGCAAAAAAAAAAATCATCTTTTCAGATGAAGCTCGTTTTGATTTTGGCGGGTATGTAAACAAGCAAAATTGCCGCATTTGGTGCACAGAAAACCCGCACGCATACATTGAAAAGCCGACGCACCCAAAACGAGTCACTGTTTGGTGCGGATTTTGGTCCAGAGGCATAATTGGGCCATTTTTCTTCGAAATGGTGCAAGGAGTGGCCGTTACAGTCAATGGCGATCGTTATCGGGCCATGTTGAACGAATTTTTGTTCACAAAACTTGAAGAGGAGGATATTGGCAACATTTGTTTGCAACAGGACGGCGCTACGTGCCACACAGCCGAAGCTACACTCGATGTTTTGCGCCCTGTTTTTGAAGATCGCATTATCAACCGCAGAGCTGATGTTGTCTGGCCACCTCGGAGCTGTTATTTGACACCGTTGGACTATTATTTGTGGGGGTGCCGTCAAAGATAAGTGTTACGCCGACACAAGCCAGAGACAATTGACGCTTTAAAGGACAATATTCGTGAAGCCATTGGTGAAATACAGCTGCACACAATCGATAATGTGCTTAAAAATTGGACCGATCGTTTAGGCTACTGCATGGCCAGCCGAGGCAGCCATTTGAATGAAATTATTTTCCATTATTAACCGGAAGGATTGTACTTTCAAATAAAAAAAAAGAATTTTGAGAAAATATTCTGTAGTTTCTTTTTTTAAAGCATTTTCACGGAAAAAAAAGTTATTTGGCGGACGCTTTACATATATAATAGGTACCAAGGCACTTGCCCTAAAATGCGGTGAAGAACTTTCTCCCCTTTCTTCTCATTTCTATAGCGTCTGCAGTCGTGATTTTGATGTTTATGTGCCATGGAATGTTACTGTGTCTTGGTTTTCATGTGATATCGACATTATAACGTTCTGGTACCTCATTGAGATATCTGCGAAAGCAAAGTACACCATTTTGGTGTTCATCAAAACGCTACAGTGTTTCGATCGCTTCATAGACATGGGCTGTTCCAATCGATACCGAAAAAATTCCAAGGTTAACAACGGTTCCGGAGCCATCGGTCAAGGTTTACATGGAGTTCTTGTACAATCTATTTTCCAAAGTCCAACGCAACACACTGCAAGAGTAGGGACTAACCCCTGAGATATTTTTTTCTTTTTTTTTGAAGTGGGTGTGGCATTTTAAACCAATTTTTTGAATTTTTCTTTTCTCTATATCTGCCTCTCTGTCTGTCTGTCTTTCTGTCGGTCTGTATCAATCTTAATTTATTTTTGCCACTCAGCTTTTTCTTCGTCTTCTGTTGATTTACGCCTCTCCTCCCCTCGCGAGCACCTCTTCACCCATTTTACTGATGAAGAAAATGAAGATTCACTCACGCCTGTGTGTAAAATCTTATGGATTTTCTTTCAAATTTTTTTTTGCATTTTTTTTCTGTTCTTCATTTGCAGGCCGTTATTGAAATGCATCATCGGAAAAAAGGCAAAAAAAAAACCAAGAAACGAAATGAAATTGAGACGGTTTGCACGCTCACTTGCTTGCTTTTTTTTTACCGTAAACTCCCAACGTAATGATGAATTTTTAATTTTTTTTCTTTCGTCTTCTTGCCTTCACTGTGTACTCTGATGTGGATTTGAATTCGGATTCGGATTGTGTTTCTTCTTCTTATGCTTCTTCTTACAGTTGCAATATTTCTCAGATTTAATTACAATTTCGTAGATAATCGAATTGTTTTTCTGCTTTCTTCTGTTTTTATTTCATCTTCTTTCTTGTTTCTGCATGTTTTTTCTTCTCCTCCTTCTTTTGCTTGAATCTTGTATTGCTGGGCTCTCTGGTTGTATTGTGAGATTAATTTCTCCTTTAAGAGGGTGCCTGGTATGGTAAGGGTGGTAAAGGCTTTGATTTAAAACCGCTTTGTTATGCCCTTGCCCGTGTCTCTTATTGCTGGCTGGCTGGCTGGTTGGCTGTAACTGGCCATTCGTATTGCAAAGTCTTCGTTTTTTTTTTTTGCATTTCATATGACGAAGTAGGCGAAGGGAGAAAAAGCACACACACTAAGAAACAGCATATAAACGGAAAGTGTATTGGGAATTGCATTCCTTTCTTCTCTTCTACGGCGGGGCTGATGTTTTCATTAAAGAACAGAAGAAAAAAAAAACACGAATTAATTTTTTTTTTTTTTCTTAAAAAGTCGTTGCCATGTTCCATAATAACACACAGAGAAGAACATCCCGTATAAAAGAAGTATCGAATGTGACTCGGTTTCAGTATGTTTTTTTTATTGTTTTTTGATGATGTATTACGTACGTACGATATTTCGGTAACGTCTTATGTATGTACATATGTAAAGGGTGTTCTTTTTATAGAGGTATAGAACTTTAAGTTGCAATAAAACAACGATGGATTATTCGATTGACATGCATTTTATTTATCCGAAAGATAATCTTGTGGCATTACATTTTAAATATGATTTCTGGCATATGACCGCCACGGCTGGCGCGGATGTAGTCCAATCTGGACGTCCAATTTTCGATGACTTTTTCCAACATTTGTGGCCGTATATCGGCAATAATACGGCGAATGTTGTCATCCAAATGGTCAAGCGTTTGTGGCTTTACCGCATAGACCAATGACTTTACATAGCCCCACAGAAAGTAGTCTAGCGGTGTTAAATCACAAGATCTTGGAGGCCAATTCACAGGTACAAAACGTGAAATTAGGCGGTCATCAAACGTGTCTTTCAATAAATCTATTGTGGCACGAGCTGTTGTGACATGTTGCGCCGTCTTGTTGGAACCACATCTCCTGGACATCATGGTTATTCACTTCAGGAATGAAAAAGTTTGTGATCATGACTCTATACCGATCACCATTGACTGTAACGTTCTGGCCACCATCGTTTTTGAAAAAGTACGGACCAATGATTCCACCAGCTCATAAAGCGCACCAAACAGTCAGTTTTTCTGGATGTAACGGTGTTTCCACATACACTTGAGGATTACCTTCACTCCAAATGCGGCAGTTTTGTTTGTTGACGTAGCCATTCAACCAGAAGTGCGCTTCATCGCTAAACAAAATTCGCTTATGAAAATCGGGAACAACGGTAATCTCGTTTTGGGTCCATTCGATGAATCTACGCCTTACTTGATGATCGTTTGGCTTCAAATCTTGCACGAGTTGGATTTTGTAAGCACGCAAACCAAGATCCTTCCGCAAAAGTGGATGGACACAGATCCAATTCCTGTGCTCGATGGCGGATGGACTCATTCGGGTCTTCCTCAATGCTACGCTCTACAGC
Organism: Sarcophaga subvicina; assembly: GCA_936449025.2. NCBI lineage: Eukaryota > Metazoa > Arthropoda > Insecta > Diptera > Sarcophagidae > Sarcophaga > Sarcophaga subvicina. Next base: position 33,660,458 of record OW388084.2, read on the forward strand.
AGCAATAGCTTCTTCTGTACGCACCGTACAGCGTCTCTGGGGATGCGAGTTATCAATAAGAGTAAACGTGGTGCGCAAACGTTCCATGGTTAATCGAATTAACTGCTCTGATGGACGATTTTGTCGTCGACGATAAAATGGACGTAGTGCGCGATACGTTTTCCGCACAGAACCATTATTTTCGAAATAAAATTGCACTATTTGCAAGCGTTGTTCAGGCGTGAGTCTATTCATGATGAATTGCCAAACCAAACTGAGAATAAATCACTTGACAGCTGTTAAATCGGTCGCCATCTTGAAAAGTAATACCAACTTACAGTTCTATACCTCTATAAAAAACACCCTTTATGTGTACATGTCCCTCTTTCACCGGCAGGATTTTTTTACGTGAATTTGTTGCTCTCATCTGTTGGTAGTACTCCTAGCTTTGTGCATGTGCCTGTGCCTGCGTTTATTCCTTAGTTTAACAATTCAAATGCCGTTTCATTTGCGTTTTTTGATATTCTTTTCTCATCTCTTGTCTCTGCTCTTCTCTCTTCATTTTCACAAACATAAAAAATAATCCAAAAAAAAAAAAGAAAAAAAGTGGAGGAAAAAAATTGTGCCGAGATTTTTTTCATTTGATTTCCTTCCTTCCTGTGCAATTAAGTTTTGAATTTCAATCATTTCCATATCCATACATGAATGGTTCGTTGTCTTACTTACTTGTTTCCAAAGACTATACATTTTCACCCCTTTCCTTGCTCTCTCCCCCCTCCCTCTCCCTCACCTATTCATACACACTGGGTGGTTTTTCTTTTTTCTATTAAAAATTTTCTTTTTTTTTTCACTTTTCTTCTTTAGTGGGAGAAAAACATGAGACTTTTCCAGATATTTTCACAAAAAAATTTTTCTTAACAGGAATGGCAAGTAGACGTGGATTATCTTTATCCATCAAAGAATCTCCAGGGTTTTCAGTTTGATGCTTAGAAAATTTTTTTTTAAGATTTCTTCTTGCATGTAGGCTGGTGTATAATACACTTTAGGAGATATCAGAGGTCTTCATAGGTCTTTCTCAGAGTGTAACCAAGCCTTAGTAGTATTAGCATTGGCGCCTTTCTAGGTTAGACTAGTTAAAACGTACGTACTTCACTTGAATGCAAAAACATGATCCGATAAAAAACAATAATAGAAGTGAGCAAGTAATACAACAAAACCTAGTCACGCTTAAAGCATTTTGAGGTTCCTATGAAACCGTTTAGACTCCCAAACAGACTATCCAGGAACCTTACCCTGTTTGCATCCAACGCTTTAAAGACAGAATGATAATCTCTTGCTTACAGTGTCAATAAAAGTCATGATCTGTAGAATCCAGTCGTTTCTCATGGGCATTCTTGAGGCTAAAACAAGTAACACCTCAACTGCCAAGTACACATCAATGCATTCTAATCAAAATAGATGCTCTCAAGTGATCACAGAGCCTTTAGATCTGACATATTATAACACAGGCAGACTTGGTGGTGTTATCTCTTCTGTGAGGAAAGCAAAACGACCCTAATGTGGTCAATATCCGTAATTGGCAATTTAGTGCCTTGCTTAGCTAGCCAGTCCAGCGGAGCCAATGACCAGCGGAACGAGTTATCTCATTAGTAGATATGTATTCGCCATCTGCTAATGTGACTAAATGGATCAATGTCGTACAAACCAACCAAGCAATCAAGATCTCTTAGGGTTGCTTGGGTATGCGTAAGAATCCTAATATCTCCTCCGTAAATTCCTACACTTACTTAGTTGGTCATTAGAACCCTTTAGTCAAGACTACAACCTTGTTTCTCACATCACCACCACATTATGGGTGTTAATTTTATCTATGAATGGCGGAATCTACAGTTTAAAGTCGAATCCGAACGACAAGTTTTTGATAAACTTTTCATGGCAATTTTATTTTACTCCCAGAGTTTTTGCCAGAAATCTGCTGTAAGGAAATCGCCGACAGGAATATTTTTTTATTTCGTTTGGTTGATGTCTGAGCTGGGGTTTGAACCGAGGCCTTACGCCTAATAAGCCAACACACTACCTACTAGACCACGGCGACTTCAAAACACAGCGTTATTATCTTTCTGGATGTCAATCTTGGCCTTGTTACTGTTTGCGAGTCCATTTATTGTCGTACGTGATTCACTTTTCACATCGTCTGTCAGATCAGATGCTTTAGAAATGGTTGGCTTTCATTCCTTTTTAACAGTAAATCGCCAATTAATATACGGCGCATGTTCTTTTAATAATAAAATTGATTTTTTATTTTATATTTATTTATCTAAAATTATCAAGCCAAAGATAGACAGCTTTACATATGTATGTTGATGAAATGAAAATAAAAATAGAGTATATTACTAACACTTTTCTATGGCTGTAAATAAATAAATTCTCTCAACTTATATTCTCTCTCTCACTCACTAATCCATAACCAAAGGCATGTGTTAACCTAGAGGAAAATTGTTAGTAATAATGTCAAGTCTACTTATTAACCCAATGATATGTATATGTGATCGGAAAATATAGAAAAATTGTACTGCACTAAGACACTAAGACACCGTATTTAACTTTCTTCCAAAAATCGAAATCATTTCTCATTGGTATTAGTGAATACTACTGTGATATTTCTTTGGGTGTATCATTGAAGTCTGAAAAAAGCGACATGAACCTTCTTCTTTAAAAGCTGAGAAGATTTTTACGCTCTTTTTAACGAACATTCTTGATGTTCGTGTCCTATGTGTGTAAAAAGCCGAAGATGTTCTTACCCTGAGGGTCATTGGTGCCGACGTCTGTTTTTAACACCAGAAAAATAAATCAAAAAGTGGTCAAACAACAAAAACGCACGATGAGAACAACGCATGATGAGAACAACGCATTGTTACGCTCTTGGTTTCTGTAACCTTCCCTTCTATCTTTTCCCCCGCGTCATGAAATATTTTTGAAAAATATTCCAAAAAATGTTAAAATTCGCATTCTTTATACTGTATTTTCTTTGGTGCGACTTAAGCTGGTACGTTTCAAATATGGTACAGTGTTGCCAGATGCAATTAATATTACCAGAAACTATTTCTAATTCAATTATTTACGTTGTGCACACTTTCGCTGAAAAATTATTCAGTGATCAGCAAATAATTCTTCAAAACAAAATTAGAACCCCTTGAAGGGTTAAACAGATAACAGTGTTGCCATATTATTTATTACAATTATTTTCTTTTTGTGGGCAATATTTATAACAATTTTTATTATGAACATATCGTTTTAATATTTATAGAACAGATTTACAGTGAACTCGCGATAACGTGAACTAATTTTTACCAAGGCAGTTCACATTTTCGAGTTTGTTCAACGTTATCGAGTACCCAAATTTAAAACAAAAATGACCCTATTTAATAAGTAAAAATGCTAAACTCTATTTTAAATTAATTTTTAATAACAAAAATTTAAATGAAATATACCTATATAACTCACTTTGCATTCAATAAATACCAAAAAAAAAAATAATATAAAGGATACAAAAAAATACGTGGTAATTAACAAAAACAACAAAAATAAACTAAAACCAATAGGAACATTTCTTCCCTTGGATAATTAAGTTAAATAAAGTTTAAAGGAAAAAATCAGTAATTTTTTTGGGGAAGTTTTTTTTGTTTAGCCATCTTTAACAGGAGCTTTTTCTTCATGGTTTCTCAGTACTCTAATGTCACTTTGGTCTACCATCTCGTTTTCAGCACATATTAAAGCCTTATCAAAAGCTTCTACAGCTTCCTTGGGTTTAACATTAATTTCTGGCTGGAATATAAACGAATCACTATCATCGTCGGTATCGTCCTGAATTTCAATACTTCCTACTTCTCTCTTATTTCTGGAGGAGGTATCCTCTCTCTTAAAACACTTAAGGGAAATTATCATCAGCGTAATCTTTGTCCGAAACTAAATTTAAAATACTTTTCCAATTGTTTAAAATTTGTTGCGAAATTCTACTCTATGCTGAGCCCAAAATCAAATGAGCATCTCTTATAGTTAACATCTTAATAGAATCTAAGAATTATGTTTGTTTTCCAGCCACTAATGCCAAGAGACTTTTTCTATAATACAGTTTTGTTATTTGAGAACCATCTGGTCCATGGGTTGAATTAACAATGTGACGTTAGGTGGCAAAAACATTGCACAAATGAATCCGTCATCATAAATAAATTGGGATTCAGCCGGATGTGAAGGGGCATTGTCTATTAACAGAAGGGCTTTTGCCGGTAGCCCCTTTTTAGTCAAGAACTCAATAACCTAAAGCCAAAAATTATAACAGCGTTCAGTTTTAAATTTGTTAGTTGAAATCTATCTCTTTAACAACACATTGATGAAACCAGTCATAAAAAATTTTACATATCATTCATGCTGACTTGGAGTATTTGTAATTCACTGCACAAGTAAAGTTTTTGAACTTCGTGGATTTTTAGATTTCCAATTACCCGTAAATTAAGTTTGTGAGTCCCCGACGCATTTAAACAGTGAAAAACAGATTAAAAAAACAAGAAATAAAAAAGTGTTTAGGTTTTAGAGCTTTCAGATTTTGTTCACATTTTAGAATACTCAGTGAAAAATAAATTTTTTCACGTTTCTGAGACGTTCACACTTTCGAGTGTTCACGTTTTGGCGAGTTCACTGTATTTATAAAAATAATTTTTTTTTATTAAATCCTGACTATTTTTTAATAATTTTTTTTCTATTTTCTTTTATTTTCAGGTAAGGAACTGATTTATAATTTAATTTAACTTATTGTACCCGTATTCAAAGTAAGTAAAGGAAAACAACACCAATATTTTAGTATTTTTTTTTTTTTGCTTTTCTCGAGTCTTTAAATAAAATATCATCGAATATATTTTTATTTTAGGTTTCAATTTGTCTTAAAAGGTTTATATTTCGCAGGGTTATGTTGAAATGGTAGCTTTGATTACCCAAGTATACTGGAGCACTATTAGCGGCTTGTTGTGATGCCACTGATCAACATCCATCAAGGTTAGGTTAGGTTAGAGGACGTGTACTTGTCAATTAAGACAAGTACTTTTTCATGGCAATTTTATTTACTCCCACAGAGTTTTTGCCAGAGATTGAGAGGAAGTCGCCGAAGAAAGACTTTTTGTATTTTGTCTTGATGTCTGTCCTGGGGCTCGAACCCTGGCTTTTACGTACTACCTACTAGACTACGGCGAATTCAACATCCACCAAACTCATCGAAGAAGTTGGTCAACGCATGGGCTGCACTAGGCTATATTAAACTCCTCTCAAACTTTATAGGGTACCCCCATAATATCTCCTGCAAGCCTATTGTCACAACAAATTTCAGGATGTTGCTCGGTATCAACAATACTAAATACCTGCCCAGTCCAGATATTCATCCAGGTGAATTATCATTGTCACTCTTACTATTCTTGGATAGCCTGATGCTTGACTCTGAATCTTCTCTTTTGTGATTTCCCAACAAAAGTTTTCATTGCCTCAAACCCACTTTGTTTGAATAGAGTCTTTGCCTCTCTTTATCTTCCCTTTCGTTGAGTATACCACCAACGGTGTGGAATCGCTCCACTCCTTAAAAGCTTTTTTTCTTTGACATTGTCAAGAATACCTACATATATGACCTGGGACGCTGCGCAGAGGGTAGTCTTATTCTCCCTTCCTAACCGATTTACTTTCTCCCGACTATTTCGATTTAACCTCACAAGAGCCGAGTGCTCAATTGGTGTCCCAAATGTAGTAGTAATGCTATGTTCCATCTTTTGCACCTTCCATTCAAGTTCAATTGAGCTCATCTTGAGATGTTTATAAACTACTTCGTTAAAGATACCCACGAGTTTCTCAATGGGCTCGAAATATTTCATTCTGGGAACCAAAAACTTTTATTTCTGTTCATATATCTGTTCCTGACCATCTGTATACTACAAAATAGTCCCTCTTTGAGTATGCAACTTTCAGAAGATTCCTCCCTTTATATGTGTCACTAAGTCTCGTTGAGAAGTACTTCCCAAAGCCGTTGAGTCTCCTGGTGCTGTCCAGGGAACAGTTAACGTTGAAGCAAATTGATTCCTTAGATCACAATATTCCCCAAATGAATTTCATCAACGTGACCATAGTTTCCAAAGCTATGTTCTTCATCGAACTTAAATCCAACGGAGCTTCTGTAGCTACTGTAGAACAGGTTCTCATTGCAAACCTTAGGCGAACACTAGCTAACCTCTGTATCTTGTCCAGTTCCATTTCGTGTATTTTAAGATTATTTTTCTATATACCCAGTCAATTCCGTGCATAATTCCGGGGTTGCATCACCAGAAGTTTGCTGTCAGCCTTCTGGCATCTGTGTGGTCTTTTTTTGAGATGCTTTCTATCTGAGCTCTCCATTCCAATTTACTATCCGTAGTATTCCTAATTATTTTGCCTTCATTTTGTGGGGTATTGTCACACCCAACAGCCTTATATTCTTTTATTTAGGAAGTACTATTGTGATCTTGCCTGGGTTTATTCTTAAGCCCACTATCATGAGACTTACAATCTCAATGCCTCCTAAAATGATGGGCCACCAAGACTGCATATCTTTGGTAGTCAATGCCCGCCTCAGATAGTTTTGTTAGGAATTCACCCACAAGCAAGACTCCACATTTGTAGAGAAAAGATACCGTCCTGAGAACATCTCCTTGTCGTGAGGGCTTTTATTGCTTCGTTTTCACAAGCAAGGCTTTACATTTGTAGATAAAAGACACCACCCTGTAAGCATCTCCTAGTCGTGTGGGCTCTTATCATTTCTTTTAATGCGGGTGTTTCCCCAGATTGAGAGTATGGAACCACTGCCATCCATCTGGATGTCATATCTTCTATACCTCCTCTATCTAATCATCTTTTTATGACTCCGTGTTATCATGTTATGCTCGCTCTTTATGTCAAGAAATGCATATATGGTTACATTCTTAAAGAACTTCTGAATATTGCCGCACTAGGTTAGGTTGGTCGAAGTGATAGCCCTGATATCAAAGAGCTCACTTGAGCACGTATAGCGGCCCGTTGTGACGCCACGAGTGAATGCAGTTTCTGTACACTGACCAAGTTCCACCAAAATCAGGGAAGAGAAGGAAGTTGGACAGTGCAGGGGCTGCACATTGCCCCACTAAGTCTACAAGAGATCTACTAAGTTAGTTGCCCGGAATGCCGAGGTACCCGTTCTAATATCCCACATCTTATATAGTTGTCCACATTTTCTATTGTCTATTTTCTTTGAATGAATTTGAAATACTTGTCTGAGAACTGCACATATAAATTGAATTAATTTCCATTCAAAATATCTTCTATAATTTGCTTAAAAAATTTATGTTAATTGCGAATCCATTAAACTTAACAGCTTAAACGACAATGGCAACCCTTAAGAAGCCAAATAATTTTATGAAATAAAAATAAATTTCCCTACACACGAACGGTGAACAGCATAAAGTCAAATTTTGGTTCAACACTTACATACATATACTAATACACAACCATAGCAATTGTAATTAAATCATTTGCATTTGCTCTCACACTCTCTTCCTCTCTCTATCTATACAGTAATGAGAAGAGCATTATTTTCTTTTACTGCCCACAGAACTCTTTAAAGAGAAATTTGTTACAAAGTTTCGTTAAGTGTTGAATGCATTCATGATTGGTTTTCTTGTGATAAATATAATGTAAGTTTTGTTGTTGTTGTTGTTATTAACTAAAGACGATCGTTGTTTTCTTCTTCGTTTATTTAATAAGCTTTCTCTTCTACCTTTGTGTTATATTAAAAACAGAATGTAAATTATTTGCTTACACATACGTGTGTGTGAGAGTGTGTGTATATGGTATGTAAGAAATTTAGAAGAAACATTTTACACTTGAAAGAATTAAAACAATTACAACAACAACAACAATAACAATTTTAATAACAAACTTACAAGTGTTTTTGCTTTTGCTTGCTAATGCCTCTGTTGTGTGTTGTGTCCAAACACTTCGTGCAGTTGTATTCAGAGTTATTGTCGTCGTGTATTGTAGATTCGTGTTTAACGTTTTAAATATTTTTCGTGTATGTTAATGACAACGACGACGACGATGACGATGGATGATGATGTTAATGTTGTGTTGATGTTCATGACGGTAGTGTTAACACTTCTACTACATTCAAGCATATTTACTGCGATGTATTCGTATATAAAAGAAGTGAGTAATGCTCAGTTATTTTAATTTTAAATACTAAACTACCTGTATCATTTGCTTACTCCATTCTCTCTCTCTCTTTTGTCTCTCTTTTTTTGTATTTTAAAAGATACTAATCAAATAATAACAAATATACATATAATGTATGTATGTGTAGATATATACATACATATGTATGCATATACAATTAATGACACCGGTAAAACACCGGTAGGCAACTACAAACTAAACTAAAGGGTCTCTTTACTCAATTTATGTATGTTTTCTCTGTGTTGTTTCATGTTTTATTATTGTATTTAGTTAAACAGCAACACAAAAATTACTCAACATAAGTGGTATGTATGTACATATATATATTGAGCATTTATTCATATTATAGCTGTTGTTGTTGTTATATTTTATTTTTATTAGTTTCTTAAATACCAATACATATATACATGCTTATATTAGGGCAAAAAAAAAATATGTAAAATAGTGTGTGTGTGTGTAAAATATTTCGAAATTGTAATTACAGACGTACGTAAGTCATTGAATGGCTTTTATGTGAGAACTATAAGGGTTGCCATAAGTAATTTATTTTTGATTTTTCATAAAATGCATACAAATTTTGAATTTTCCTTAAAAAAAAGTTCAAATTTCTTTTGAATACCACAAGCATGAATATGTATTGAAGCCATAGTAGTCTAGTAGGCAGTATGTTAGCTTATTAAACGTAAGCCTAGGTTCAAACCCGATGTCAGACATCTCCAACAAAACAAAATATGAAAAAATATTTCTTCGGCGACTTCCTCTCAGCAGATTTCTGGCAAAAATTCTGAGAGTGAATAAAATTACCATGAAAAAGTTTCTCAAAAATATGTCTTTCAGAGTCGACTTTCAAATGCAAGGTCCCACCACTCATGTATAAAATTAATACACACAACATAAGTGGTGTGAGAAACTAGGTCGTAATCCTGACTGAAGGGTTGTAATGACCAATCATGTAGTATCATAACATCAATGAATTCTTAGCTAAAAACTTCAGTAAACCAGCGGTTATCCAAACCGCCAATATGGCAGCAATGTAAACACATATTTTCTTATGTAAATACTCTATTTATTGACAGTTATTTTATTAGTCATTTTTTCAAGTAAATATGTATGTAATATTGTGTTCGTTAACTTTGTCAACACATTTTGTCATGTTTTGCTTTTCTTTTATGGAAAAAGAAAGAATGTGTAGCGATTGCTGAAAAAACTAATGAAGATTACAAAAACAATGCTGTATTTGTAGGGTCTTCCGATAGGAACTTTCGAATTTTGACAATTCAGATATGGTGACAGTATTTTGTTGAAGTTACATCTGTCAAATTCCTTTTCACTTAGTCAGTCTGTTTTGGCAATCGAGTACGTGTTACCAACTTTTTTCAACTGAATTGATTGGTCAACACAACAACGACATGTGGTTTCAACAAGACGGCAATACGTGCTACATAGATAATTGCCACATTGGACATTCTGCAATTTGAAAGCATTGTCTTCTCGAATACAGGTGAAGTGAACTGGCCACCTAGAGTGTGTGATTTAAACCCGTCAGACTTTATCGAATTTGGCCATTTTGAGTGTGCTCCTCCACCCAGATTATACGTAACGGATATTTGAACGGTTTTATGTTCTATTGGCATCAATAGGTCTTCCAAACGAATAAAAAAAAATTCGATAATATCATCCCACACTCATTTTATGCAGCCCATGCACTGACCGACTTCTTTCTCTTCCCTGATTTTGGAGGAACTTGGTCAGTACAGGGACTCGTGGCATCACAACAGAGCAACCACTGCGACCTAACCTAACCTAATCTCACACACACTGTTGATCTGTACAGCGAAACATTAGGGAAATCAAAGCCAGAAATTCAATTCAAACAGCTAGAATTGGTCAACAGAAAAGTTGTGACGACAACGTCAGATCTTTCACATATTTGGGAATGTCAGAAACAGAGTTTGGTTGGGAAATTTCGATGCATTCATCATAGAGGTTGTTGTGTTCAGGAACTCAATATTGTCGTACAAATTTCCACAATCGTACATGTTAACTACCTTGGTTTTTATTACTTCACATTAGTTAGAGTTTTGTGCAGATGTGTGATATTTTAATTTGTTTTCTGTTTTGTCTCATTGGCAATTCTCACTATGAAATTCACCCTATATTGTACATAAACAATAAAATAATTTACCAAAAACTACACTGTATTGCAGACTATCATGCGCATTTTACATTTTTTTATAATGTTGTTATTCGTTTAATAATAAAATTCCGTTTTTTATAAACATTTTCCAAAAAAAATTTGAACCAAATCGGCTTATCCATTACGGAGTTATGCACACATAAACGATTAGAGTTTTAATTGACATTTTTTAAGGCGATGGCAACCCGCTTTTATGGTGTCATACACTCTTTTGAGTCGGTTGTTGGCTTATTAGCTAGCTAGCCACGGAAGAAACCTTAAATTGTTTGTGTGTGCCTCTTTTTTAAATACAATTAAAGTCTGTCTTTTGTGTTGTTTTTTTTTTCATACTCAAAACCTAAACAATAACAACAACAACAGCACATACACAAACACACACGCATACTTATTGTATTGTATTAAAAAAAATACGTAAATGTTGGTATAAGTCATCACTCACTTTATATTATTCAATAGCAATTATGCCTGTGTATAGGTGGTGGTGGTAGAGTGGTGAGTGTAGTAGACCATTAAAATTTTATACACACATGCGACGAGTAGTAGTAGTGCTGTGTAGTACAATGGTCAGGCCAAACCATACTCTTCTTATGCTCAATTATGTAGAAGAGTAAGAAAGATTACGTAGACCAGGTAATATTTAATGTGCATTAATGTGCGCGATGGCTGGCTCGCTGGCTGGCAATTGTTGTTTATGTATTGGTACGTGTTTCTTTTTTTTTCTTCTTCTGTTTCTTAACAGTTGAGCAGCCATTTACGAAGAATTGTTTAAAGAAATCAACAGCAACAACACCAACAAATTCGTAGCGTGTGTGTGTGTGTGTATGTGTTTTTTTTTGTGTTTCGTGTGTCTTTTTCTTTACCCGCTGCTTTTCTTTGGCTTCAGTATCATTTTTTACATACAACACGTTTCTTTCTTATGAAAAAAGGTACGGGAGACGGTGGTTTTTTTATTTTTTCAAAAAAATAAAAATCTTTTTTTTTTGCTTTAATAAAATAAAATTAAAAAATAAAAACAGAAAGAAACTATAAAAATGGTGTTATAAATACTTAATAAAACCAAAAATTTAAAGAAAAACTACAAGAAAATAACAACAACAACAATGCAAATCGTTAAAACAAGTGCAACACCTTCTTCTTAATCATCTTTTTTTTCTTTGCTGCTGCTGCTTCTTCTATTTGTGCTTTTTCGGAATTTCCTTCGAATCAGTTTTTTTTTTCGTGGCTGTTGTTTTTCGCTATTTTTTTGTTGTTGTTGGCCTTTATTTTCGTTTTTCGTGTTTTTTTTGTGCGCATGCGTGTTTGTGTATGTTTTTCTTTTGATCCGGGTCTTACTCTTTTTTTTTTTTGAAATATTTTTCCGGTGCTTCTTTTAAGTGTACGATCGAAAGAGAAAATATTATCGCTGTTTGAAAGGAAAATCAAAATTCCTGTTGGAATTTATTTGACCAATAATAAAATTTGATTAAAAAAAATTGTGAAAAGAAAAGAAAAAATTATAAAAAAAATATATTAAAAATACTTTTAAAATAATGATTTTTTCAACCAATAAAATTGTAAATTTTGACTAAAAAAATATAAGAAAAAACTACAAATTCAAAAAAATAAAAAAAAACTAAATTTTTTTAAAGATTTTTAAAAAAATTTGACGAAAATTAAAATACAATTGCGAAAAAATTCCTGTTGGATTTGGTTTGATGAATCACTCAATAAAAATATATATTTAATCAATAAAAACATAAGAACAACATATAAAATCTTAAAAAATTAGAAATAAATTATAAAAATTAAATAAAAACACAATAAAAAAAATAAAAAATAATACGTTTAATAATAATAACAATTAAAATTTTTCAATTTAATAAATTCCTTTTAAATAAGAAAAAAAAAAATTTTTTATAAATTAAATTTAAAAAGAAAATTAATTAAAAAAATTTCGTTAAAATTATGAAATTCTAACATATTGTAGTCCTATCTACAAGCATACATAGTACATTACAAACTATTATAAACCCTTGGGCAGGGATTATGGCCCTGTTTCTCATGTCAAGTCACGTCGACTCTGAACGATCTATTTAAGAATATTTTTCTTGACAATTTTTTACTCTGTACTCATTTCTCCCGAGAGTCGCCTTATTTTCGAGGTGTCCGGTCTACGATTTGAACTCATGAGTTCCTTTCTAGTAAGCCAATATACTACTCACTAGACTATTCCGATCGCAAGCATTAGATTGTTGTTTCTAAACTTATTTTGTGTTTGAAATAAAAAAAAAAACAATTAAAAATTTGCTGAAGAAAATGTTTGCCCGTCTCAAAGTAATCCACCCGTCAGCGCCAATATTTCCCAAAACTTGCGTTAAATCATCATATGTGTTCTAAGAGATCTGATATCAGTTATAACAAGTCACTGACCTCTGGATAAACATGCCCGGAGACTAAGAATACCTCACACCAATTTCTGCTTAAGTTGTAATGACGAGGAAAAACGATTACTTTACAGAAATCTGAGACGGTGACCACTTCTTGGACACATTGAATATATTAACAAAACATGTCTGGTCAAAAGTCTTATCTTAAACTATTAGGGAAGTTGACAAATGTCAGTCAGGATTTATTCTAAACCTTAAGGCAGCCAAGTGTTCTTTGAAGCGGCTGGGAGCCAAATCTATTCCTCCATTTCTGTCGATATTTCAGCAATGCTAACTGTAAACTGTTATTGACCAGGTCTAAAATTACGGTTGTGGTTATCACATGATCTTTTGACAATTAATGATCTTCTCATCAAGTTTGAATCACAATAGTTCTGCGTGCCATGAAGCATCGTCTTGTATGTCAACTAAATCTTCTGTTATGGGCAAAAAACGCCAGTAAATTATTGAACGATAGCGGCCCACATTGATTAACGTTTTCAATTTGATTTCGCCAACCCAAAAAACACACAAGACAGTGCATCTTTCAGGGTACATTGCCAACTCTTAAATTGCTACTGATTGCTCTTCACAGTAAAATAAATAAATCTTTACAGTGAATGGCCTCCCTTAAAGTGTTTAACGGTTTTTATTACCGAATTTTTTTTTTTAATATTCCTTCCATTTCTTGAAATTTTTGAATATTTTTCATTCGTAATATTTACATGAGCAAGTGGACTAGACACTGACATACCAATCCTAACAGTCAAGTAAGCTATGCGAGTAATTTCCTGTCTGTTTTGTAGATAGTATTGGACTATAATTTGTAAAAGAATTTCAATAAAGAATAATACTGTACATTGTATGCATTTCTTTAATTTTAGTTTATTTTGTAATCATTAATAATTAATTAATAATAAATAAAGCAAATAAAGTTCCCAACTTTAACCTGAATTTATTTAAAAAAAAAAGAAATTAAAATTTTTATTAAAAAAAGTGTCATTAAAGAAACGGCTTTTTCATTAAAAACCAATTTTTTTCTTCATTTATTAAATTCTAGTAAAAAGAAAAATTTCGAAAAAAAAACATCAGCTTAATTCATTAAAGAAAAGGTGAGAATAAATTATTTAAATAAATTTATTGGTTTATTCTATTTCCTAGTGGTATTGTTACTTAGTTTTTTATATTATTTATTAATTATAATTGTTATTAATAACGAGCTCGTTCGTTGCAAATTGAGAAAATTGAGTCTCCTCTAGAACACACGACACAGTCACACTGATAGTGTAGGCCACTATCCACTTAACTACCTAGATTTCTTAGAGTTTTTTGTGTCTTATTTTTAATTTAAAGGCAATATGTATTTACAATTTTCTTTTTTAACTAATTAATTTTTATTTCTTTTATTTAATTTTTATTTTTATTTTTTTTTTATTTTAATTTAATTTTTTTATTTTTATTTTATTTTTTTTAATTATTTATGAATTTTCTTCCGTCATTTTTTATTTATTTTATTTTTCATATTTTTCATATTTTTTGTTGCTGTACTTTTTAATTAATTTTCATTTTTTATTAAATTAAAGAAGCAGTTATGTATTCATTCTTTGAATAATTATTTATTTTAAAAGTTTTCATTTTCTTTAAGAATTTATGATTATTTTAAAATTTATATTTATTTCAAATATTTTTTATATTTTAAGAATTTTTTAGAACTTTATTTTATATATTTTAAGTATATAATTTTTTATATGTATTTTTTATATGTATTTTTTTATATGAATATTTTTTATTTTTAATTTTGTTTTTTTTTTTTTGAATATTTATTAACTTATAAATTTTTTTATCATTTGTTTTATTAAACAATTTTATTCAAATAATTGCAACAATTTTTTTTTATATGAATATTATTATAGTTTGAAACTATTATTTCCTTTTCTGTAATATACAGTGGACAGCAAAAGTCTTAGTACGGCAATATATTTTGACAAAAAAAGTCCCCACAGTCTTAATACTCTTGCACATATTTCCGATATGACTTCAAGAGAGTAGTTAGGAGATCATTTGAAAGAACGGTTACGTAATCGCTAAACCTCCAACAAAAGTCAACCGAAAAACTTGCTAATGGTGTCACCAGAAAACACTAAACAAAACTTGTACATACAATTCCAAATGGGTTAAATGGTGTTCGTGACCTTCAGGGATATTCTACTAAATACAAGGGATAACATTTTCATTATTAGGCCTTTAAATTTTAACCTTACTCAGGGTTCTCTTTGGGGGTACCTATGGAGTCATCTAAAACTTTTCCTTATTTTTCTCTTGTTTTATGAAAAACATTAAAAAATTGTTTTGTTTTATAATAAAACAGAAATAAATCAATAAAATAAATATATAAACTATAAATTGTTATACAAACTTTTGGCTAAAATTCATGAAATTGCTAAATTATATCGCCTTACTAAGACTTTTGCTGTCCACTGTATATTAAGATTTTTTTAAGATACTATACAACATATTTAATTAAATTTTAATATTTTTATTTTATATTATTTGGTTTAATTAAAAAAATTTTTAATATTATTTTATTTGGTTTATTTTTTATTTATATTTATTTCTTTTAATTTTATTTATCTTAATTTTATTTATTTTAATTTTACTTTATTTTATATGTATTTATTTTAATTATCGTTTTTAATTTTTTTATTTTGTGTTTTATATATTGTGTTTAATTCTTCAATTAATTTCTTTTTTTTCATCAGTATATTTTTTATGTAATTTTATTTTTATTTATGTTAATCTTTATTTATTTATTTTTTATTTATTTGATTTTTATTAACTTTATATTTCTTATTTTTATTCTAATTATTTAATTCTTTCTTTATCTTACAGTTTACTTTTTATTTTTTTATTTATTTGATTTTCTATTTATTTCATTTTTAGTTGTTTTATTTTTAATATGTTTTTATTTATTTTATTTTATATTTTTAATTTTATTTTTTTTAATTTTAATACATTTTTTATTTAACTTTTAGTTTCCTTTTTATTTATTTTTTATTTCAATTGCTTTTTTATGTATTTTATTTTCACTTAGTTTTTTGTTCATTTTTTATTTATGTTATTTATTTTTTTATTTATTTTTTTTTATTTATTTTTTTTTATTTATTTATTTTTTTTTTATTTATTTTTTTATTTATTTTGACTTTTATTTAATTTATTTATATTTTTTTTTAAATATATTTCATTTAATTTTTATATTTAATTTTTTAAAGCGTTTACTTTTTACATATCGATGGCTTAATATAAAAAAGGCCTAACTCAATTTTTTTCAAAATAGTGTTTTTTTTTATTCTGGTAGACAAATGTCAGAATATTATTCTGTTTTTTTATTTATTTTTTTATGTATTTTGTTATTTTGTATTTTTTTTTGTTAATTTTATTTTTATTGGTTTTTAATTTGTAAATAATTATTTTAACCAGAGATCGTTTCGCTTAAAAATTGCACAAACATTTTCTTTAAACATTTATTTTATTAAAAATTTATTTAATTAAAAATTTATTTGATTAAAAATTAAAAGATCCTTTAAGATTATTAAAAATATTTTTGTTCTGTATAATTATTTACACATTTATGTATATTTTTTTAAAACCTAACATATTTCGCAATTGTTTATAATTAATTTTTATCGTTTGTTTTATTACATATTGTTTGATTTTATTTAAATATAATTTTTTCTAAATGTTTTTACTTACTGTAATTTAATTTTTGTTTACGTTTTTATTTATTGTTTATATTGAAATTTAAAAAAAATTCATATAAATTTTAAAATTTAATGTACTTAAATTATATTTTACTATTAAGTATAATCATTTGATTTATTTTTTTATTTTTATATTCATTTGTTTAACTAAGCAACTGAAATTTGGTTGCCATTCTTAATCGATACATTATTCACTATACGTTTGACCCTGTACTTCCTTATAATCTCTTACATGGGATGTATTTGCATTTCTCTCTCTTTTTTTACTCTCTCCCCTACTTCTCTCTTTTTGTTTTAACCGGATACCATTTATAGTTGCTCACTCGATCTCTCTTATTACACTCTCATATCGTTTCAATTCCTTTGCTGCTGTTGTTTGTGTTATGTACTTACGACAATAACTACAACAACAATATTAACATAAAACGAATTCAATTTTAAGCCCATCCATGATTTGTATTATTATTGTTGTTGTTGTTGTTGTTATTGTTATTTTAATATGGTTTCATTTTTTCCGCTCTCTTTTGAAGACTCACGAATACACACGATCAATATTCTGTTGTATGTTGGTATTGTTGCTGTTGTTGCTGTAGGTTTATATTGTTGTTTTAATTAATTTTGATTAATTATTGCTGACGCGTTGTCTTCAGCAAAAAAAAAAACGTTTTTTTTAAACCTAAAAAATGTTTTATTTATTGAAAATGAATTGATTTTTTTTCTGTTTGTTATTGTTGTTGTTTTTGTGTAGAGTATTTTAAATAAAAAACAATATTTTGTAGGCCTTTTTTGTTTTTGAAAACTACTTCAATATGGGCAGAAGGTTATTTCAAAGAAAAAAGCCATTCAACTTTTTAAGAGCACACATAAACAGATTGGGGGCGACAAGCGATTGAAATTGAAATTTTCTATACAAAAATCACTTTCAAAAAAATTAAAAGATTTCATAAATCATTTTGGTTGGTGTGTGTTTATAATTAAAAAAAAAAAAAAATTAATATTAAATACGCTTTAATTATTAAAACTTAATTAATGACAGAAAAAATGGCAAAAAAAAATGTTTTGAATTCATTAATAAATAATGGACTAATGAACGCTGCTTTTACAAAAAGGGTGCATAGTTTAAAAGAAAAAGTTTTTTTTTTTTTTAAATTTTGTTGCTTTAGTTTGACCGCCCTTGACCACCACACACTAATGACGGCAATATAAAGGAAAGAAGCAACTGATTTTTATTTTTTTTTTCTTGCCATTTTGCGATTATCGATTAGCCGATGTCAAGGCGAATTAAAAAAAAAAAAAAGAAAAAACTGCGAAATATTTTGCAAAATTAAATGAAACAATACATGTGGAATTAAATGGTCTTCTCTGCAAACTATGATGGTTTACAAAATACATTGTTTTTTGCTAATTTTGTTAATGATTAAATCTTAAACGTGGATTATTATTATTTTTTTTTTTGTTTTGTGGGGAAATCGATTATAAAACTTATGTGTCATAATACTCGGCTGATGATAAATTAGAGGTTTTTTGTTACATAATTAAGGGAGGAGGGGGGTCTATTGTGGATGCCAATCAAACTCCATTTGAGTTGCCATTTGTGCCAAATATGTTACGACAGATGAGAACTGACAGCCAACATTTTAAAGATTTCTCTTTCAACAATATTTTTTCTTCGGAGATTACACGATTTTTGGTTGCCATGTGGTAAAGCAGTCCCATTGAGCAAGTTTTTCTGCTAAGCAAGTGTTTAGCCTGCTGTAGCATATTCTATCGTCTAGAAACAGGCTCTGATATGAAATACTTTAGGTCGCCGTAGTCTATTAGGTCTTGTGTTGCCTTCGTCCCGTGATTGAAACCCCAGCTCAGACATCAACCAAACGAAATGAAAACAAAAATATTCCTGTCGGCGATTTCCTCTCAGCAGTCTTCTGGCAATAATTCTCGGTTTAAATAAGAAAAGTTTCTCAAAAATTTGTCATTCGGAATCGACTTTAAACTGTAGATCCCGTTACTTATGGTTAAAATTAACACACAGCAACTGGGTGGTGTAACAAGCTAGGTTGTAATCTTAACTAAAGTGTTGCAATGACCAATTATGTGCGGTACCTTGGGATTAAGCTTAAACGCCTTGTTCTCAAGATTAGCACCAATTGTGTGGACTTTAAACGAATCTCCGTGGAGGATGTGCTGTGATGTGAATATTTATGATTTGCTCTTACTTTGTAAGTGAATTTTCGTTCCCCAATTTCATGGTGTTTTCAAATGATGATCGGAAGACAAACCTCTTTCAGGTCAGCAACAAGAGTGTGAAAATGATGAAATGGAGGCATTTTACTCCACGAAGATTGTTGGGAAACGTTAGTAGAATTTGAAAAATCATTGGAAGCCATTCAAGCAGAACGTTTGGAATATTTGTATCATCAAGGTAATGTTCTTTATGATGCTTATGATGTTAGCTAAACATCAATAAAAAAAATAATTTATGCGCCAAAGAAGATATTAAGCGAAAAACGGCTGTAATATGCCATCGGACATAAAGTGGGTAATATTTGTCACACTCATGTTAAAGTGCCCAGAGTTGGTGCACTCCTTCCGAAATCCTCATCAATCGACTTGAGTATGCCGCTTACCTCGGTTAAATTGGCTATTGTAAGGAAATTCTTTCAGGACGCCAACCTATCCTGGGTCAATGAGGAGTCCTGCTCCACTCCTAGACTCACTTGGCCCTCGATGGATAGAAGGCGCGCCAACCAGTTACTCGGACTTGATCGTAACGTCATCTCGATCACAGTGGCCATGCTTTTACAGATCATTGTGTTATGGGAAGACACGCGGAAAGAATGCAACTCCCACTTAACAACGTGGGTGCAGATATGTTGAGGAACAGGAGACTGTTATCCACTTTCTTTATCAATGTACATCTGCTATTATGTCATGAATATATAGATTCGTTTATCAAACTTTCTGGCTGGTTTTGCAGCATAGTGTAGTCGTTCTTTTAATGTGCAGTCCTAGCGCTGACCACAACTTCCTTCCTAGTTTGATGGAACTCGGTACAAGTAAAGGGTGTTTTTTTTATAGAGGTATAGAACTTTAAGTTGCAATAAAACAACGGATGGATTATTCGATTGACATGAATTTTATTTAACCGATAGATAATCTTGTGGCATTACATTTTAAATATGATTTCTGGCATATGACCGCCACGGCTGGCGCGCGGATGTAGTCCAATCTGGACGTTCAATTTTCGATGACTTTTTCCAACATTTGTGGCCGTATATCGGCAATAATACGGCGAATGTTGTCTTCCAAATGGTCAAGCGTTTGTGGCTTTACCGCATAGACCAATGACTTTACATAGCCCCACAGAAAGTAGTCTAGCGGTGTTAAATCACAAGATCTTGGAGGCCAATTCACAGGTCCAAAACGTGAAATTAGGCGGTCACCAAACGTGTCTTTCCATAAATCTATTGTGGCACGAGCTGTGTGCCGTTGCGTTGCGCCATCTTGTTGGAACCACATCTCCTGGACATCATGGTTATTCAATTCAAGGAATGGAAAAGTTAGTAATCATGGCTCTATACCGATCACCATTGACTGTAACGTTCTGGCCACCATCGTTTTTGAAAAAGTACGGACCAATGATTCCACCAGCCCATAAAGCGCACCAAACAGTCAGTTTTTCTGGATGTAACGGTGTTTCCACATACACTTGAGGATTACCTTCACTCCAAAATGCGGCAGTTTTGTTTGTTGACGTAGCCATTCAACCAGAAGTGCGCTTCATCGCTAAACAAAATTCGCTTATGAAAATCGGGAACAACGGTAATCTCGTTTTGGGCCCATTCGACGAATCTACGCCTTACTTGATGATCGTTTGGCTTCAAATCTTGCACGCGTTGGATTTTGTAAGCACGCAAACCAAGATCCTTCCGCAAAATCTTCCATAAAGTGGATGGAAACAGATCCAATTCCTGTGCTCGATGGCGGATGGACTCATTCGGGTCTTCCTAAATGCTACGCTCTACAGCAGCAATAGCTTCTTCTGTACGCACCGTACAGCGTCTCTGGGGATGCGAGTTATCAATAAGAGTAAACGTGGTGCGAAAACGTTCCATGGTTCATCGAATTAACTGCTCTGATGGACGATTTTGTCGACGATAAAATGGACGTAGAGCGCGATACGTTTTCCGCACAGAACCATTATTTTCGAAATAAAATTGCACTATTTGCAAGCGTTGTTCAGGCGTGAGTCTATTCATGATGAATTGCCAAACCAAACTGAGAATAAATCACTTGACAGCTGTTAAATCGGTCGCCATCTTGAAAAGTAATGCCAACTTGAAGTTCTATACCTCTATAAAAAACATCCTTTATTTGTCTCACTCATGTTAAAGTCCAGACATTGTACTTCCTCAACTGCTATTTTTTCCAATCAATGCACAAGAAAAGCTCCAACTGTAACACTCTTTAGAATAGGGACAACCTTTAGAGTAGGGACACTCTTTAGAGTAGGGACACTTTAGAATAGGAACACCCTTTAGAGTAGGGACACTTTTTAGAATAAGGTATCCGAAATTGTCTTGATTTGTCCTTAACCAAGCCATTCGCACACACATGGTATTAGAAAGATGGAGGAGATCTAAGCTAGCGACGGCTGATAACAGTAGTAATAATCAGTTTAATTTGATTATGAAAAGAGCGGAGCTAAGGTAGCCTACATGTGGCCTATTATCGCACCACAGTCTTTCAATTCAGAAAGAGTTTCTTTTGCAAATTCCTCTCAATTGCAAGCAGATTGGCTTGCTTCCCTAAGTTTTTAGCTGCTTTTACTTCTACTTGTGTCTCTAAAACCCAAACAGACATACCACTTTTTATTCATGAGCTTTCAATTTGTAACGAAATAGTAGCAGCATAACGGTTCCGTATTCAAAATGGTCTTTCCTATCCAACATAAACACAAGATCTGGAGAAAGAAAAACAAGCACTTTTAAAATCGAAATGAAAGAAAACAAAACAAAATAAAACGAATTGAATCGAACATTGAAATGAAGAGACATGATAACAGACATACACACACACACACACAAACCGTTTAAACAAATTGTCGACACTTGTAATAACCAATGTCCGTCTCTTTGGTTTGTGTGTCTGTCTGTCTGTCTGCCTGTCTCTCTGTATGCATTTCTATGGCCAACTGTATCTGGTTTGTTGGTAACATATTGTTTGTAGTTTATGTCTCTATTGTTGTCGTTGTTGTTGTTGTTGTTTGTAAAATATGGCTGATATATATGCATCTGTTGTTGTTAGTGTTGTTGTCGACAATTGAAGCCACATTTATGCCAATTGCAACTGAAACTTGGCAAACAAAAAAACAGCCACCATCATCGACGTAAAGAAAAAAAAAAAAAAAAAAAAAAAAAAAACAAATCAAACAGCCACCACAGCCATTCAGTGCGTTACCAACTGTGCCGTGCTGTTTTGTGTTGTGTTGTGTTGTGTTGTGCAGTGCTGTGCTGTTGAGCCTATTTTAAGCCTCTTGATGGTCATCGTTACTCAATGGGTGCAAATTCACTTTACAAATTCACCACAAATTCCCCCCTCAGCTATCCAACACAACAACCAACCACATTCAGCCAGTCGGCCCATCACACAACGTTCATCATTTGTGTGTTCAGAGTCAGTCACAGTCAGTTATTCACACACTCAATATATAGGAGATCCGTTGAATATTTCTTTATTTAGTTGTAACTGTTGTTGTTGTTGTTGTTGTTCTACTTGTTGTTGTTGTTGTTATAAATGATTTTCATGTTTGATTAAGTGTTAAAAGTAGAATATGCCTGTAAAATACTGCACTTGCACCACAATATACCACACTGCACCGCACCGCCCTGCACCGTCTCGTTAATTTTTATTCATTCGCTCGCTTCATTCGCTTATTTAGTCGTCATTTTTATAATTCACTTGTGTGGAATATTTACGAGTATTTAGTCTTTTTCTTTTCTTTCTTTTTTCTTCATTTTCTTGGTATAATTATTTGAACTGAAAGAAGAAGAAAAAAAAAGATTTAAAAACAAAAGAGGAGACGAATATTTTCATAATGACTTCGTGCAAAACATTTTTCCATCGAAAAGGAAACTTTTTAAAGAATTTCTAAAGAAGAAAAATCCTGCTTAAACGCGTTACATTTTTATCACATAGAAATTAATTTAAATGTGTGAAGATTTTTCTAAAAAATTTCCAGGAGTTTTCTTCTTTAAGGAAAGTTTTAGAGACAAACTTATCTCTTCCACTGTCAAACCTTAGCTTTCGAACTTTAAGAGGGTATGCTGCAAAGCATTCCTCGAGGAGTTTGCTGGTTCTCCGACTTTTAATCAGAAACCATCTCCAATTTAAACCCTTAAGCTCCCGTTTACAAGGCCATATTACAAACCTGTATGTTTTGTATGCATTCCAAGCGCCTTACATATGTGCATACATACATACAGAATTGGTCACTACAACCCTTTTGCCTGGATTGCGACCTAGTTGCTCTCACCACTTATGTTGTGTGTGCTGCTGTTTAAAATCGATTACGAACGACTGGTTTTTTGAGAAACTTTTCATGACAATTTTTTTATTTACTCTCAGAATTTTTGCCAGAAATTTGGTGAGATCATTAGTCCAGGTTGTAACGTGTGTTCCACCATGACGGCATACTCCACGGTGATCGCAGTACGGGTGGAAACAATGCGTCTACCAGCGGCCCCCCCACGCACAATGATGCAACACTGCACAGTGCATTATTACACCACCATACGTGAGTACTTTGAGCATTTGGACAAGACTTCCCTCTTGGTTAGGGGGGTGGTAGACTATCTAAACTCCGCTTTTTACAGTGGGAGTACAGAGTGCAAGTCGCCGTAGTGTAGTAGGTAGTGTGTTGGCTTATTAGACGAAAAGCCAGGGTTCGAGCCCCAGGCCAGACATCAAAACAAAAATACAAAAAGTATTTCTTCGGCGACTTCCTCTCAGCAGATTTCTAACAAAAACTCTGAGAGTAAATAAAATTGCCATGAAAAGTTTCTCAAAAATCTGTCGTTCGGAGTCGACTTAAAACTGTAGGTCCCACCACGCATGTATAAATTTAACACACACAACATAAGTGGTGTGAGAAGCTAGGTCGTAATCCTGACTGAAGGGTTGTAATGGCCAATTATGTATGTATGTATGTACAGAGTGCAACGCCACATCGAGCTTGTGCTCTTCCCGCGATTTGGGTTTAAACCACAGCCACCATGTTGCTCCCACAAGGGGGGCCTCATTTGGTAAGATCAAGTGGCCGGAGAAATACATTTTATATTTTGTTTTTGTTGGAGATGTCTGAACAGGGTTTTTTAATTGAGACCTCACCTCTAATACGCCAACACCACACACTGCCTACTAGACTTCGGCTCCTTTTCCAATTTCTCTTATTAAGTTTTGAAGATCATCTTCAATTGATTTCAATTATCGGAGTTAGGGTTAAGGTCTTCCACTTTTGTGATTAATCACCATTAATCACCAGAGCACTCTCACTAAAACACACGATGTGGCCAAATTGACATAGTCGTTATACGGTGTTCAGATATGCACCTTTATTGCGTCAATCGCAATAAACGCCTTTATTGAGCTCAATATTTCATATAAAGTTTTAATTAATTATTGCGCAATAAATACGCAAATAGTTATAATATTGAGTAAAACTTAAAATGCAACACTGTCATAAGTATGTTCAGTGCGCATATTACAATTATCCGAACGCTTTCTGTTGGTATTTGACAACTCAAATAAAAAAAAAACAAAAATGTTGTTGAAACAATCAGCTGTTTTGTTTACCAGCTTTCAAATTAATATTGAATAAGCAGCTGAACTGCGTATATTATTATGTCTGAACACTTAAAATATTGTACTCAATAAACCGAATATTGACTCAATAAAAGTGCATATCTGAAAATAGTCGTTACTCTTCCATGCATTTAACTACATGAAGCTTGTGATTCCTTCGAGTCCTGCACCCGATGAGGTATCCTTCGCTCGAAAACATCAAGAACAACTACATCTGCTTGAGCAAGTACCGCCCATTCTCTTTATTAGTGTTATTTGAAGGTACTAGACTCTTGTGACCATACTGCCCTCAATTAATATAGGGTTTCTCTATAATGTCTCTCCACATTCTGCGTCTTATTCAACTCTTGAGATGGCTGCCCAAACAATGGACCCAAAGGTTTTCATGTATCCACTCTTCTGCGCTATATTACAGCACGGGTGATATTACCGTCTTGTATAATGAAATTTTTTTTAATAAGACCCTTTTAGTCGGCTTGTTTTATTCAGGCTGCAAAATCAAAAGTTCGTTTGCACTGCACTCAAATCATGTTCACATATTGCATTGTTTTCACACAATAAAAGTTGGCAACCCTATCATTCCAGAACCTGCAACAGCAGACCAATCATATGCTAACCTGGAAACAACTTGTTCAATGAAACTGAGGCTTAAAAAAGAAACACAATAAGAATACGGGGTGGGAGAAGTGTTTAGAAAACGTAATAGGTCGGCATTCTCTCCCCCACATTGTATAACATCGTTATTATAGACGTTGATATGACATGTCGAAAAGCAAAGTGACAATAACTTGGAGATTGTAAGGTTTCCTATATAATGTTTACAATGCGCGAGGAATCTCCTTCTTTGATTACAACCATGGGGAAAATGGTCCTCCAACTTGAATTGGTTGCTACGTTCGTTGCTAGAAGCTCTTGCTAGAGCTCTTTACAATACGTTGGCCATATCAAAACTCTGTGAATAACTCTGTTAGTAACAACCGATCGTTTCAAGTAGGTGGCTCTACTCTGGAAGACGCTATTATGTTCGATGGTAAAGTAGGGCTCAGCAGAAAGTTTTCAAATGGTTTTTAGGGGTTTTTTTCCCTCTGGAAGATATGCAATCACTGCTTTCTTCACTTGGGTTGTATCAAGTCAAATACTGTTGGAAGCTCAGTAACTTATCACAGCAGGTTTTCGATCAACTTTACAACATATGATAGTCTGGATTTCCTCTTCTTATCTCACGGCGAACGGAAATCTGTTTTTTTATATCCAACGTCACTTCAGTACTTCTTAAAGGGTGTGAATAGGCTTGCAAGCATTTAATAGCCCTTGTCCTAGCCTAGTTTGCTGTAAAGCCTACAAGTATTGTTGGGTTGAAATCCAATTCATTTGAATTGGAAAAGAAAGGGCAATGGGATGAAGTCGACGTAGTCTAGTAGGTACTGTGTTGGCTTATTAAAGGTGAATTCACAGTTCAAACCCCACGGCAGACAACTCTAACAAAATGAAACATGACGGCGACTTCCTCTCAGCAGATTTATGGCAAAAACTCTTGAGTAAATTAAAATTGCTATGACAGATTTCTTACAAATCTGTCGTTCAGGGCCGGCTTTAAACTGTAGCTCCCGCCGCTCATGTATAAAACTAACTAACACACACACAACATAAATAGTGTGAAAAGCTAGGGGTCGAAATCCTGACCGTGATGTTAACTCCATGAAAAAAAAAGCAATTTTTGAGCAAAAACCAAAATTTTTACTGAAAATTCTTAGAGAAAAACTGTTCAACGTATGGCTAAATCCGGGCTTAACCTGTTCAGGAACGGAAGCTACTAGTGTTGCCTCTGTGAACATACATATACATACAGTGGTGGCCTTATAATTAAAAACGACTTAGCAACATGTATGTTTGTTAATTTGTTTTACGGTTTTCACTGTGTACCTGGCATCAAAGGCTTTGTTTGGAGGGTGGTCTTACATACGTTTTTCCATCAGATTGGGACAAATTGAATTTAGATTCGTCACTCCAGAGATTTTTGTTCCTGAAACATCGTTTCGAATTATAAGGCCACCATTGTACATATATGTACGTCTCCTCTTTCAAGTATTCTTTAAATTTCGATCACAGTGACCCGAAGTTAACTTTATGAAAGGAGCAAAAAAAATTTTTCTTTTAAAAATTACACGATATCTCCCGAACAGTATTTTATGTTGTTGTTGTTGTGCTTTTTTTCTCTCTCTTTAGCTGTTGTACGTGTATAGTAAGTACGTGGAAAGTGCATAAAAGTAACACCCGGTTTAGTTTAATGCAGCAGTTGCATGACGCAAAAATTGTTGTTGTTATTGCTGTTTATTGTGTTAGTACGATATTACTGTTGTTGTTGTTGTTGTTGTTGTTATTATTGTAACTAAAAATAAAAAGAGAAAGACTGAGGAAAGAAATAAAAAGAAAAAATACTGTAGACTTACGGTTACTTGGCTTCTTTTGGTTAAATTATGCCGGTTGGTCGATTGTGTTTGTTGGTTTGTTCGTTCGTTCGTTTCAATACAAAATGCTGTCGGTACTTAATTTCGTTTTTTGCTGATGTTGTTGTTGTTTTTTTTTTCTTTTTTCTTTTTATAGCACAGTGAATTGTACGAATCAGTCAATAGTTAAATTGAAAACAGATACGGAATACTTACATACTTACTCACTTGCATAGTAGAAACAGAAAGAAATGCTCGGGCTTTTGTTGTTGCTTCTAACCAAGGGAGACGAGAGAGAGAGTAGATTTGATTTGATGGTTTTGCCTTGCAAGTGTAGTGAAGTGCTAACGATTATTGGTACACATGCTGCTGCATACTATGAATGCATGCATGCATGCATGTATGCATGTATGCATGTGTTGCACATTGCATGGCGGTGTTATAAATTCATACTGAATACTGTGCAATGGTTATGGCGATGAATATGACGATGATGATGATGACTACGATGGTGATGAGTTCGATTTGGCGGCCTTTCATGTTCGATTTTGTAATTGAAACACATTTCAGCTGTTACTGTTGCTGTTTGGACGTTTTTCTTTGTTTCACTTCATTTTGCATACATCACGTCGTCATGTAGTCATCACCATCATTATCATGTTCATTAACATCATTATCACCTTTTTTCTTTCATTTTTTCTAGATTAAAATAAAAACAACATTGCTTTACATTTGATTTTTAAAGCGTTTTCCCCCCTCCATTTTGGTCTTGGCTGTTTTTTAGTCAATACTGTTGGCAATTAACACTTTTGCTGGTTGCGCTGTTTGCTGGCTTATAATGGTCGTTTACGTGCACATGTTATAGTTCAAATAATCTTCTCGAGTTATTTTTTTTTTCAGTTCACTTAGCATATGTGTTGGTTGGTTGGGGTTTTAAGCGACAGACGTCAGATTTTTAATTTTGTTTTCATAATTTTACAATGACGTGGCCGCCGCAGTCAAGTAATTTTTTTAGTTTAGTTTTCTTGACCGCTTTGTATTTTTTTTTAATTGCTTGCTTTTTCTCTGTTCAGTTCAGTTCAGTTTTCTTTATTATGGCCAAGTTAAATAAAAAAAAAGAAAAACGTTTAAAACCAAGTGTTACCATTTATTATAGCCATTGCAGCTACTGTTTTCTGTGTTAATTTTTCCAATTATTGACCATTTGTTACTCTCCATAATGCAATGGCAAATTGATTTTATTTTTTTCTTTCTTGCACTTCCATTTTCCCCCATTGTATATACCCCCTCGTTTTTAATTGAATTATAAAAATTATACAGAAAATGGAAAAAATTGAAAAAAAAAAAATCTTTATTCACATGTCCATAAGAGTCTTCGGCGACGATGACGACGACTACGACGACAACGAGGCCAGCCAAACGGTCTACACAGCAAATGTTGTAATTTTGCAACAACAACAACAGCGAGAAAAAAATTATAAAACACTCAGAGAAATGCTACAGTTAAGGCAAAAAAATATTTTTTATGCCATTGCAACCCTTTAGCTAGGCTTACAATCTATGTTCACACCAAACATATTGTGTGTGTGTCCTACAGTTTTAAGTCGGCTCTGAATGCAGATTTTTGAGAAACTTTTCCCTGACAATTTTATTTACTCTCAGAGTTTTTGCCAGAAGTCTGCTGAGAGAAGGAAGTCGCCAAAGAAATATGTTATCATATTTCGTTTTCTTGGAGATGTCTGATCTGGGGTTTAAACCGAGGCCTCACATCTAATAAGATAACACACTGCCTACTAGCAAAGAATATGGATATAAAGAATACGCATCTTATGGCGGGTCGTAATTATCATCATTACGACCCGCTCTCATCAAATTCATTTCTAGATGAGAGGGAGGAAGACAGAAGGAAAATGAACACAAACAAAGAGCGTAACAATGTGTTGCTCTCATTGTACGTATGTACATGTGTGTGTATTCTTGTGTTTTTTGATTTAGTTGCCGATCAGACTGCGACAAGAATACATGTGCTGCGGGTGCTTTATCATTTTATTTCAGAATAACACTCGAAGAATATTTTGTGTTAAAAATGTTCTGTCATTAGCTGGGCGTATTTTATTTTTTATTTTGTCTCATAGTATATATTTTTTAAATGCTTTGGAATGCTCGTTTTTTTCTTTTAGTAACAAATGGTTTTTTTATTATTTTTATTTTTCTAAAAAACATGGCCTAACTTTTAAGCCAAAGCTTTTAAGCTTTATGTTCTTTTAATAATGAAATCGATGTTTATCGATTTATCCAAAATTATTAAGCCAAAGATAGACAGCTTTACATATGTATGTTGATGAAATGAAAATAAAAATAGCGTATATTACTAACACTTTTATATGGCTGTAAATAAATAAATTCTCTCAACTTATTTTCTCTCTCTCACTCACTAACCCATACCCATAGGCATGTGTTAACCTAGAGAAAAATTGTTAGCAATAATGTCAAGTCTACTTATTAACCCAATGATATGTATATGTGATCGGAAAATATAGAAAAATTGTACTGCACTAAGACACTAAGACACCGTATTTAACTTGGCAAGTATTCTTCCAAAAATCGAAATCATTTCTCATTGATATTAGTGTATTGGGTGTATCATTGAAGTATGAACAAAGCGACATGAACCTTCTTCTTTAAAAGTTGACAAGATTTTTACGCTCTTTTTAACGATCATCCTTGATGTTCGTGTCCTATGTGTGTAAAAAGCCGAAGATGCTCTTCCCTTGAGGGACATTAGTGCCGACGTCTGTTTTTAACACCAGAAAAATAAATAAAAAAAGTGGTCAAACGACATAAACGCACGATGAGAACAACGCATTGTTACGCTCTTGGTTTCTGTAACCTTCCCTTCTATCTTTCCCCCCGCGTCATGAAATATTTTTGAAAAATATTTCAAACAATTTTAAAATGCGCATTCTTTATACTTTATTTTCTTTGCTACTAGTCTTCGGCGACTTCAACTTATTTGGCTATTGCAACGCTTTAGTAAGGATTATAACCTAGTATCTCACACAACCCAAGTTGTGAAGGTGGAACCTACAGTTTACCATCGACTTCAGGCGACAGATTTATGAGAAACTTTTCTTGGCCATCTTTCTTTACCAGAAAACTGCTGAGCGGAAGTTGCTGAAAGAAATATTTCTTTTCATACTCCATTTCGTTCGAGATGTCTCAACTGGGGTTAGAACCACAAGCTCTAGTCTAATAACCAACACTCCATTTGCTAGACTGCGGAGACTTTCTCCATTATTATTCCGAATACGGAAGCCTTTCGCACACATCGAAGAGAGAGTTAATATTTTTGCTCTTGTTGTTGTTGTTGCTAACGGTATTAGGCTATAATGAAATGGTAGCCAATTAAAGTTTGTCATTATTAGCAGCACCTCTATTTCTCTGCTTTCCCAAAAAACTTTTGATGATGAAATTGTGCAGAAGTGTTGCACTGATTATGGGGCAGTATACCTTTGACATATTAAAGTAATATTGCCAGCGTCAAAGGTCTTGTACGATTTAAAGTGCCATTATGACATCAGCCAGCTGTTTCATAATAAATTGCTGATATTTGGCAAACATTTTAAAGAAATTTTGACATTTTTTCCAAGCGCAACTTGCCACATTGGGTAAATAATCATGGAAAATGGCCAGTGTTGCAATTTTGTAAATATTTAATGTGAATTTTCTCAGTGTATTTAAATGTTATAAATGTACGTGTAATATTATCTAATATTTTCTCTTCTTTTGTTGTATTTGGTATTGAATTTATATTAAAAAATTAAAAAAAAAAAATACAACAGATTTTAATTATTTTTCAATAATAAAAGGCCAGGTTGCTAGGCCATGCCAGTCAGAGTCAGTCACTCACTCAAGTCACACTTTTAATGGATGTCAAAGAAAATCGATTTCTCAATTCATATACGTATTCATTATATTATAATGGATATATGTATGAATATATTTAATTATGATTATAATTATTATTACAATTATTTTTTTATTTATTTTTTTAATTTAATTTTTTTTATTATTTTTTTTCAATTTTTTTAATTTTTTTTTAAATTTTTTTATTTTTTATTTATTTTGTATTTTTTTCTTTTTAATTAAATAAAGTTTTAATGAAGATAAAAATTAAAATAAAAAAATTGTTGGACATTGTCGCTTTAATGGATGTCAAAGAAAATCGATTTCTCAATTCATATACGTATTCATTATATTATAATGCATATATGTATGTATATATTTTATTATGATTATAATTATTATTACAATTATATTTTTTCCATTTTTTTTAATTTTTTTTTATTTTTTTCCATTTTTTTAATTTTTTTTTAATTTTTTAAAATTTTTTTTTATTTTTTAAATTTTTTTTATTTTTATAAATAAAGTTTTAATGAAAATAAAAATTAAAATAAGAAAAAATTATTGGACAATGCCATGCTGCATAGTTTTTCAAAATAATTTTGGAAATTTGGTTTTAAAAATGCAAAAAAAAGTCTCAAAAATTGCTTGTTTTGGAATAAAAATCGTTTATACGAGTAGTTATTAATTAATTAATTGGTAATCATGATTTCCGACAATGTTTTTTGTATTTTTTTTTATTCAAACACGTGTTTCTTGAAATATTTAAGAAAAAAAGTACATTTTTTTGCTATTTTTTCTTGAAAGTTACCAATTAAATGCGTAACTATAACAATAATCAACAATGTTGGTTGGCAATATGTACATATGTATGGTGAACATGATGATGATGATGATGATTTTTATGATGGTTGGCCATTAAAGCAACATTTTTTTCATTTTCACCATTTTGTTGTTGTTGTTTTTTCTTCTTCCCATTTTGGTATTTCTTAATGGTTTTTTATTTTATATTTTTTTCCATTTATATGGTGTTTATAATGTTTTATTACTCGTATGTATTTATTGTTATTGTAGTTGGATTTTTGTATTTAATATGCCTTTTTTTCCTTGCCCAGTTGGAAATAAAAGCGTATAATTAACACTAATTAATCATAATTCCATAGAAATCATTATATTTGGTGATTTAGCAAAAGGCCTCCACTGCCTTTACTACTCTACTCTCGCTGCTTATTTATAATGATTATTTGTTACAGTGTATGTAGTACATGCATATACAGTAAATTGTTATGGCAACACTATCGGTAATAAGTAATATTACCCACACATACACACTTACCTTAACGAATTATAATTGTTGTTCACATTAAATAATCAAACAGCCATTCAGCCTAGCAAGTTAAATCTATAAAAACTCCATAAGCACTTATATAAACACTATTACATACAGTGTGTTGTATGGAAGAGGGCAGGGAGGGGGGTAGAGAGTAAAAGTAAAACTTCTTTTACTCTTGTTTGTTTGTACATACACGATAATAAAACAAATCAAACCAAACCAAAAAAGGCCTTGAACTTGTCTTCTTCTACACGCATATTGTGCGTACGTACATATGTATGTGTAACTTATAGTTGTTATTCTCTTAGCATTGTTGTGTGTGTGTGTGTAGCATCAGCAAGCAGTCCTAAAATTAAATCATAATGTTGTTGTCTGCTTTAACATTCGGTTAATATTCGTGAAGAGTATACAATTCGTTTCATTTCATTTCGTATCGTATTTTTCTTTTTTCTTCTATTCGAGTACTTGTTCGTTTAATGCTGGCATTTCCAAGTGTTTGTTTGCTATGTTGGTGCGTTTTACCTTTGCTTTATACAACCAAAATGCGTATTGAATGTGAGTGCTTACGAAGTCGGTAATAAAAACAAAGAAAGTACACGAGTACCATGAGTATTACCAAACGAACACAGTGATATTGAGACTGTAGTGTTGTTGTCGTTCCTCACACAAAGGATTTGTTGTAAACACTTTGTGTGTGAAATTGAAGGAATTCTTGTTGGTTAATTTTGTAATAAAAAGTGTTGGAAAGCGAAAAAAAGAACACATTTTTGCAATGCTAATAAAAATTATATTTTGATTAAAGGGGAATTCTATTTTCTTTTTGAACTTGAAAATTTTATTTATTTTAGCGTTAGTAGCTTCAAACTGCAGACATCTATAGTGTCCTGTGGCTCAATGTTCAATGGGAATTTATTAAATTGAACAGCTTTATTAAATTCCCTGTAACCTTACCCAGAGGAACACTACTGTTGATGTAAACTGTTTACAGTGGCAGCATAAATATGACTTCCCCAACAAGTGTCGCGCAGTTGTAGGCTCCCTGATGTCTGCTTCCTGAAACTGTTCTGATGGAACAGGATTTTTCTCTTATTGTCCAACACTGGTTGCTTGAGGCAGACTGCTTTCTTTAGATTTATCAATCCATATAGCAGGTGCGAGTTAAAATAGTGTTCAAGGGAGAGAGTGTCTAATATTGGGTTCTAGAACTTGCCTAATCCACTAAACACACAACAAATTCCTTCGTTGTAGAAGTCATTCGATTTTGTTACGTTGCAACAGATGAAGAGCTCGGACTGTGTAAATGTACCAAAATTCTCTCCAGCCACGAGGGTGATAATTTCCGCCGAGCCTTCAAGAACATGTGTTTGCGTTGCCATGATGGAGCATAAAACCTTTTCTGTTGACCAATTCTGATCATTTTAATCGAATAAATTGCTTGAATATCATTTATTGATGCTAGTAGATATCAGATACAGTTCTTTGACCAGGTGTTATAACCATATAATGATAAATTCCAACAGTTACACAGCATTTCCTTTCTCAGTGTCAATAGTGACTTCTCCATCGCCTGTGATGCTTCACTTTGCTTTGCGTTCACAATCTTTTTCGTACATTATGGTCTCACGAAGTCCAGTTGTCATCCTCCGTAATCATGGAAAATTATAAAATTCTTCTTCAATTTCATAAGTACACATTAGCAATTGCTTTTCGCTCCACTGTGCTTATTTAAATTTGTATATCACTTGCTTTATTTAATAATAATTTAAATTCTCAGGTAAATTTGTTTTAAATACGCAAACCATTGTATGGACTTACTGTACACTCCACTCCACTTTACTACTACACACACACACACTGGCTTAAATGTCTTCTCTACCAGCATAAAATGATCAATTTTGTTCAGTCTTGATTTTTTTTCAAATGGAATTAAAAAAAAATAAAGTTTCGCTTCCTTAATGTCGGTTCCATACAAGGGGCATACATTCATACATATATGTATATGTGACTATGCCTGTGTATGTGTATGTAGTTTTATATTGTTTTTGAAAAATTGTTGTTTTTTCTGTGTTGTGTTGTTTTATGAACTGTTGATGAGGGTTGGCTTGAAAATCTTTTTAATATAAACACGCTTATAATTACGATGATGGCGAATTTTGTTTCTGTTTTTTTGTTGTTTTATGACAAAGACAAGATTTTTAAAGTGCGAAATTATTACAGGCTCTATCATATCATAATAATAAAAATAAAATAAGTAATTAAAAAAATTTTATTGTAGATTTTCTTCTTGTTCAAGTTCATTATGATTTATTTAAAAATTTTTCTTTCTTTTTTTCTCGTTTT
The DNA here is from genome assembly GCA_936449025.2 of Sarcophaga subvicina. Classification (NCBI taxonomy): domain Eukaryota; kingdom Metazoa; phylum Arthropoda; class Insecta; order Diptera; family Sarcophagidae; genus Sarcophaga; species Sarcophaga subvicina. Next base: position 33,694,957 of record OW388084.2, read on the forward strand.
AGGTAAGAAACTTTTGATTTTTCTCCAACACTTATCAATTGTAAGTACAATTTTGTTAAGATTTGTTAAAGAAATCAATTTATGAAAATACAATTTGCGGAAATAAAAAACAGGGGGAATAAATTATAATAAATTTATTTGATTTTGGCAATTGAAACAGAGCTCCAAAAATTGTCTCTATTTTTCACTGACCTTTGAACTTTGGATTAACTTCCTTTAACTATTATTTAGAAATTCTATAACTCCATTAAATTGAATTTACTTTTGTTGTTGTTGTAAAACAATTTTCATTTAATGTTTTAGTCTTCACTGCTTTTAAAGCGAGGTAATGTAGTTCAACAAACGTAATCACTTTTTTGTCACGAATCATTTGTATTTTTTTTTTGGCTTCAACGACTCTTATAATCTTGATAAATGTTCGAAAATACAGTACCAGCCATTGCTAGTAAGTAAAGCAATTAAGCTTTCAGCAATGCTGTTAAGAAAGTACTTATCCTAGTACCTCATTGTATATTTTTCTAGAACAAGGCATTAAAGAAATTGTGTCTCCTTTTTGATATCTTACTGAAGCCGCCGTAGTGTAGTAGGTAGTGTGTTGGCTTATTAGACGTAAAGCCAGGGTTCGAGCCCCAGGCCAGAAATCAAGACAAAATACAAAAAGTATTTCTTCGGCGAGACTTCCTCTCAGCAGATTTCTGGCAAAAACTCTGAGAGTAAATAAAAATTGTCATGAAAAAGTTTCTTAAAACTCTGTCGTTCGGAGTCGACTTTAAACTGTAGGTCCCACCACTCATGTATAAAATTAACACACACAACATAAGCGGCGTGAGAAACTAGCATGTTGTACAATGGCCAATTCAACCTCCGGGTACTGTACTTGTCTTAATTGACAAGTACACGTTCTCTAACCTAACCTAACCTTTTGAGATCTTTCGGATCATGCAGCAGGTAATGGTAATTGTACTGATCAAATGTCAGTCCCTTAGTTTAGTTGTTCTAGTAAGTAAAACTCTAGAATCTTGATACTCGTCATTCAAAAATTTTGCAATCACAAGACTTTGATAAAAAAAAAGAAGCTTGCGAGAGGAGCAGGGCTAATCCAATGAAAATCCAACGACCATCGGAAAGACAAAGAAAAGTTTCTGATATGCTGGCATTTATAGTACAACTTTACGATTCTCTTTTAAAATTTGATTAAAATAAATCGGCCAAATCGACTGCAGCTATCGATTTTTTTTAACTGAATCCACTACTCAGGGCATATCCCCTAGTTTCATATGTTGTGTTTAGTTTTCGAATACTGGAAAGGATGTTTTAGGGGGAGGGTATCAAACCCAATATTTTCATAGATTGGCGTTTAATTATGCTTGTTTGTTTGTCTACTATTAATAGTAATTTTTTAATTACAACATAATTTTAAATTCATGAGCGGGGTAACTAAGACCTTAAGGTCGTTGTAGTTTAATAGATCATAGTCTCTCGTGAGAATCGAACCCACAACCTACAAATTAATATAGTAGCACACCGCCTATTAGGGTGTGACTGTTAGGGAACCCTCTCACATTTCATACAAAAAATACAGTTATTCGTATCATCGAATAGCAAAAATATATTTTATTCGTTCTATTATTTACCTTTCGTGCCATTGGGAATTTGGTAGAAACGAAGGTACATTCTACTGGACATCCACTGTATTTGAATTGAAGTTTTAAAGAAAACAGAATTAAAAAGTTTATCTCAATTATTTGGCACCTAATTTACCCAGAGAATTTCTTTCAGTGCACTAAAATACTGTTCATTACTTAGGTCGGCCAACTACATGCAAGCAGTGTACTCAAGTGCATAACAATTAAAAACTCTCTCTATTAGAGAGAGAAGGAGAAAGAGAGAGTGAGGTCAAATACATTAACTCTCCACGAATTTATCAAAATTAATTATCGAAATTAAAAAGAAGAATAATACACAGACACGACACTTATACACATGCACACATGCAAACAGTTATCCAAAATGGTTGCTTTTTATGAGAGTGATAATTAACATATTGTGAGAGAAACTATAATAATTTGTAATTACAAGAGCAACATAGTAAATGAACTTGCCTTCTTCACTGTAATGTGTGTACGGAGCAGACATTAAAATAATTTTCTTTTTGTTGTTTTAAATAAAATTTTCTCTCTCAAAAAAAAAAAGAACGAAATAAGAAAACACCTTGCATTGTTGTTTGTAATAAATTTCGGGTATGCAAGTGCAAGTCAGTCCTATATTAACGATGGAAACAGTAGAGTTTGTTGTGTTTTGTTGTAATAAATTAGATGGAGAGTGTTGCTTATACATATTTGATTACTCTCTTCAATGCTAACTGTTCCTTTAATTTTATACCGGTTTTCTTAAACAACAACAATAATAACCAGGGCAGTGCACTTTTTAACACTCTTTCTTTTTCTTTTTATTATTTGTTATGATTTGATGCCTGCCCGGTGTTTATTTTTCACATGTTCTCTGTAAAAAGAAAAGTAAAACAAACAAAATATACAAAAACAAAAAGGAGACAAAATAAAAAAGAGCGAAAACAAAATAAAACAACAAATTTTTGTGTGTTAAACTTTTACTTTTTCCTTAATGTTGTGTGTTTTTGTGCTTTTTTTAATATTATTTTTCGTTGTTGTTCTTCTCGTTGTTGTTGTTGTCGTTTTATAATAGAATCTGTTTTTGTTTTTATTGCATCATCATTGACAACATCGTCGCCATATTTTAACTGGCTCTTGCTCTGTCTCTCTATCACTCTGTGTTTTAGTGTATGTGTGTGTGTGTTTTTTTTATTATTATTTTTAAGAAGAAGTGGTACAATAAAATCACTGTGTCGTAGTCAAGGAAAAATACCAAGTGGAACAAGAATAAAAGAAGGAAGAGGAGAGACATAAGAAAATACAACGACGACGCTTGTAATAAAAATAATATGCTTTTTTCTTTCACTGCATATGTGTGTGTGTGTGTGTAGAACAAAATATATTTATACACAGGGTACGTACTCTACCAGTCAAACATAGCAGATTCGTTCGTTCATTCATTCAAACATTTTCACCGGTCTTCCTAACCTACTACACACGTGAGTTTTTCTTTTTCTTTCTTTTTTTATTTCTTATTTTATTTTTATTATGTTTTCTTTATTTTTTTTTTTCGATAGTGCGGTGTTTTTGGCCTAAATCTTTAACATTTTATTTGTTTTTTTCTGTTGTTGTTTTGTCTTCTATTTTTCTATGTTGTCCTACCATTTATTTTTTTTTCGTTTTTTTTGTGTTCATTTTGTTTTAAAATGAAGAAAAAAAAAAAACAAAAAACAAATAAAACATGTTTTCCTCCCGGTAAATATTTTTAAAGGTCGATTTTCTTGTTTTTTATTTATTTTTTCTTCCTTCTTTTTTTGTATACTTTCTTAACTGTTTTCTTTTATTATATTTTTATTTATTGTATGCCAAGCTCTCCTGTAACATATTTTTCTGCTTTCATACATACTTACATACTAATAAAGTCTACACATGGAATCGGAAGTATTCATATGTGACTTCATAGTAGTATAAGTGGTTGTTGTTGTTGTAAATTAAAATTATAATTTAATTTAATTTAACCAGCCCTTAAAACTATGTATTATGTACTTGGCGTCATTTTATTACAACATATGTTGTGATATTAACTCATTAGGTAAGAGAAAACCAGTATTTTCTTTAAATAGTGGTTTTAATACAATCAAAGAAAAAAGTCTACATACACCACTCTATGTAGATTTTTTTAAGCAAATCGGAAAAGGTGTTATAGCAGTTACAATTGAGAAAAGTCTACATATAGCGGTGTATGTAGACTTTTTTCTTGCTAATTTTTTTTAGTTTTCTAATAATTTCTAGGTGATATTTTTTATATTCGTTTTTGTCTTCAAACATTCTTAATTGTACGCTATACAGTACATCGTAGACTTTTTTCTGTGACTGTAGGTAAAATAATGTTTTTATAGTCAATTTATCACAAAACAATTGTAATATTTTCCTATATAGTAAGAAAAACAAAGAGATTGTACTCTTATTAATTGAAACCGTTAAAAATACCTACAATATGCATGGCTTTGTTGTTGTTCCATTTCTACTCCAAAATAAACAAAAATCCTGTTATTAAACATGGAGTAACAACATGGATTTTGTACCATTTACTGTAACAAACACACGAGAGTTAAAAATTATTTACTCAAAAAGAAAATAAGAAAGAGAGAAAGACCAAAAAAGAAAAAAAAAACACCAAATTTTTTATTTGTTTTGATTTTCTTTCTGATTTTATTGCAAAAAAAAAGAAGAAAACCACCGATAATAAAAATAAATTTTTCAAGGACGTTTCAAAGCTTGAACACAAAGAAAATAGTCAAACAAACAAAGCAACAACAACAAGTCTTAAGACAAGAATACACAACAGAAAAAAACGAGGATGTTTTTGATTTCGTTTTTTTTTTTTTAAATAAAACACAGTTTTAGTAACACACTCACTCTCTCTTATACATGCATTTACTGTTTAAAACACACGCACACATATTATTACAGGCTAAAGTATAAAACTGGATTCCATTACATTCTATTTTTTATAGGTAGAAGAGTGTGTGTGTGTGTGTGCGATTGTGTGTTTGTTTATGGAGTATTTTCTTGCTTGAAAACTAGACAATCAAATTCTCTTCATGCATACATACATCCACGCAGACAATAAAAAATAACAGAAAATGTTGTTGCTGTCGGGTTTTGTTTTTTAACATATTGAAGGCGACAGCGTTGATGCATTTTGTATTGCATTAAACATTAATAAAATACAATAACAAAGAGAAGAGGCCCAATTATGACGTATACTAACAGGAATACTGTAACAGGATGTAGTTGTAGCTTGGGAATGTTACACAATTCACTGAGAGCAGAGAGAGAGTAAATTTTTGGTTGTGCTTGCTTTTATAAACCCAATTAAAACGCACTTATGTATACACTCACATTACATGCATAATTAGCATCATTTTGAATTAAACGAGGTATTTGTGAGGCATCAAGCTGCTTATGAGTGTTTGACTACAAAGTATAGAAATTAGATTCTCGTATTCTTTTTCTCTTTAAAAGTAATAATTATTCTGCTTACATTGTAGAAGAAGAAAAAGAATGAAAAAAGAAATTCAATTGAAATTAATTGTATGAGTGTGTGTGTGTGTGTGTTTAAAGAAAAACAACAAACTTCTTTTTCTATTTTTTTTCTTTTTATTTTTAATTATTTCAACATGAGTGATCAAGTAAATCGTGTTTTAATTTCCTAGAATTATAGCAACGGATGGATGGATGGCTGTGCCGCTTTGGTTTTATAAGCAAAATGTTGTTGTTGTGTGTCATGATGGTGTTCAATTCCTTAGAAAATTTCTTCATTAAACAAATGAAGTTTAAAGAAAAACATTAAAAAATAAAAAATAAAAAAATAATTAAAAAACCTTGAAAAAAAAAAACAGAAAAATTAAACAATTTAATGCAAAAACAAATTTCATATTTTTTGCTAAAAAGCACACGAAAAAAATAATCACAACGCGGCTGCTTTTGTCATTTCCTTTACAAAAACGAAAAAAAAAACTACAAAAGACAACTTCTTTTATTTCTTAATTTTTTTTTTATTTTTAATTTTGGCCATAACCATGACTTGATTATGAGGTCAACAAACAGCTGCTCATGACAAAAAAAAAAAAATACCCGCACACACTTGCCTCCTCTAAACACACACAAATAACTTATGTACATACACAAGCACTTTTATGTTCGGTACATAGAGTATGTTGTGACTCCCTTATAAAAAAAATTCTCACACATAAATTTGAAAACGTTTGGTAATGTTCTCTTCTCTCTCTCTCGCTCTTTCAAAAATACTTCTCTTAACTCATTAAAAGTATGATTTGTTTGTTGTTGTTATGCTTATCAAGTATTTATGTTTTGTTTTTTGTAATTGTATTGTAATCTAGAAGATTACATAAGCTCATGTCGTTTTAGTAACTTAATGAGTCAGTTTCGGTTTTCTAAGATAGTATTACAAAGAAATATTAACCCACTGAGGGCAATAAACACTTTTTTGTACATTTTTTGCTGCCGCTTTAGTTGAGATTACTATCTAGCTTATCTTACCTACCCATGTTTTATGTGTTCATTTTATCTATGAGTGGTTTAACGTCCACTCCGAATGACCGAATTTTAGGAAACTTCTCATGGCAATTTTATTTTACTCTCAGAGTTTTTGCCAGAAATCTGCTGTGGGGCAGTTGCTGAATGAAATATTTTGTTTTCATACTTCGTTTCATTCGTGTTGTATAAACTGGGGTTTGAATCACGGGCTCTTGCAGACACACTACCTACTAAACTAGGGCAACTATTGCCACATACATATGTACGTACATAATTGTTCATTACAACCCTTAGGTCAGGATTATAACCTAGCTTCTCGCAATACTTATGTTGTGTGTGTTAATTATATACATGAGTGGCAGGACCTACAATTTAAAGTCGATTCCAAAAGACATATTTTTTCCGTATTTCGTTTTGTTGGGAGATGTCTGACATGGGGTTTTTAACTGTGCCCTCACACTACCTACTAGACTACTTTCACCACCTCAAATTTGGTAGTGAACCCTAGCAGACATATAGTCAGCATTATAGATCCTAGCTGCCAGCAAAAGAGGACCTTATGACTTAACAAAGCTTCGGTACTGATTTTCAGTGATCGGAGTATCGATTATAATCATTTTTTGTACAATGGGTAAATTCGACCTCCGGGTATTGTACTTGTCTTAATCTACAAGTACACGTCCTCTAACCTAACCTAACTTTGAGTGATGTATGTAGCTTTGTAGACAATTTAAAAGCGCACATGTGGCTCACAGTCACCGAAGTCTCAAATCGTGGCTCAGATATTTCATTTCAGACTTTCTCTACGCAGCAGCCTACAGCCTACTTGTCATAAGCAATTTTTAAATTGATCGCATAGCTTTGCTGATCTACATCACATAATAGTATGTCTGTAGGAATATGATCCTTGCCTAGGGCTTTAATGTGTTTAGAAGTGAAGTTTTTGTTGGTGAGAGTAGTCGGGCAATCCTATTTCTTTTTACAAACCTTGTGACTTGGAAGAATTTCTCCAGTTTTTGTTTTATTATTATTTTAGCAGGAATTACAACAAATTTTTAATTATTTTTAATGCTTTTAAAGCATATTTTTGAAACATATTTTTAAAGCATATTTTTAAAGCATATTTTAAAGCATATTTTTAAAGCTTATTTTAAACCACATTTTAAAGCATATTTTTAAAGCATATTTTAAATGTGTAAATCAAATATATGTGGGTTTTTTAAAGAAAACCTCTTTTAAAAATGTTGGTTTTTTAAAGAAAACTTTTTTTATTTAAAGTATTTTATTTATTACACATTTAATGATGTTAAAATTTACAAAAAAAATTATATGGTTTGTCTTTTGTGTCAGTTTGTCGACTAACTTGTTTTTCCTATTGTTCATTGTTTTTTTACAAGTCGTTGTCATTTTGCTGAGCTACTATGATTTTTATTATTGGTAGGCTACTACAATTATTATTATTGGTAGGGTTGCCCACTTCTCGTCCGCCCTGTCCCCGGTCCCACATATATGCTTAGAGGAGCATAAATTTATTTGTAGGGCTTGCAAACAGTCCAACCGTAGGTGAAAGTTGAAAAACGGTTTCGTCCGATTGATTGCATGTATTAAAGGGTTAAAGAAAATTTGCATTTTTTTTCCAAATTTAGATATTTAATTTAAATTAATTTAATTTATTAATAATTGATTATAAAAACCCATAAAATACTGCGCTTGTCATCGGTTTTTTATAGAAATGAAAGCGAATATATTTACAAAATCGTTTCTTAATAACTACCGGTTTCAAATCAAATCAATTTCACCGATTTCTTATAAAATTAAGTTTTATTTTTAAATAATTTTATTTCATCATTAAGACAACATTTGAGACTTTATGAGTAGTAAATTAAAGTATAATTTTCATTTCCCATAAAATTTATAGAAATTTGAAACCAAACATTCTAAAAAAATTGAAAACAAGTCATTGACTTTATAAAATAAAACAAAAAAATTTTTTTCTTATAAATTTAAATACTAATTTCAAATATTTTCTTAAAAAAATTCCTAAAAATTATAAAAAAAAATTTTTTTTTTGGAAAACGTAAATGCTTGCTGGGCTCTAAAACTTCTTCTCCAATTCCATGCCAATTTCGCTTCAAAATTATGCCAGCTTTTGTTTTTTGTATCTCTCAGTTGTTAACATCTTTTTCTGAGAAAAATAAATGCTTGCTGGGCTTTAAAACTTCTTCTCCAATTCCATGCCAATTTCGTTTCCAAAGTATTGCCAGCTTTTGTTTTTTTTATATCTCTCAGTTGTTAACGTATTTTTTCTGAGAAAATGGATTTTCATTTGCCCTACCAATCACGGTCAATTGAAATTAACCGTTTATAATTTTGTAAAACATCTGTCTGTCTGTCTGTCTGTCTGTCTGTCTGTCTGTACATTTTGCTTTTTCTCTATTCGCAAAGGGTCAAAATAGTATTTTTTTGCATGCAATTGCAATACAATAGTCTTCATACGAGATGTATGTATAACATGATTACGTCTTAAATGCTAATCACTATTGCTAGCGAGATAATGATGTTTAATTATCATTTATTGTAATTAAGTTAAATGTAATCGTGATAGCCTTAATGCATCCATCATTGGCTGAAATGTTGGTAAAGTACCAAAACGAAGTTGTCTTTTCGTTTACTATTTAAGCTAAGCATACATTTAAAGGTATTGTTTCTTCTAAAATTTTTATAAATTTTTTCATTGCATTACAAGGTGTTTGTTCCATATGCTAAAAAGTAAAAAAGTACTTTTTCCGAATAGTACCAAAAAGATGTAATAAAAAAATCTCATTTTCATATCCTTTGAAATTTTAATCATTTTATTTAAAAGAATACAAAAAGAAATTTCTTAAAAAAAAAAACTTTATTGCTGCATAGATTTCAACGGTAAGAAAATAATAACAACTATACAAAAAGTACAAAAAAGGGAGCCAAGCATTACATTATTAAATAAATGCGTTAAATAAGGTAAATTTTTTGCTTCATAAAGTGTGATGTGTTAATATTTCAATACTTTTTAGCATTTATTAGTATTTCTTATACTAGTTTTAGTACTTTTTTGGTTTTTAGTAAGTTTTTTGTTTTTTAGATTTTTTAGTTTTTTAGTACTCTTTTGTTTTTAGTACTCTTTTGTGTTTAGTACTTTTTTGTTTTTAGTACTTTTTTGTTTTTAAGTACTTTTTTGTTTTTAGTACTTTTTTGTTTTTTTATTACTTTTTTGTTTTTTAGTACTTTTTGTTTTTAGTACTTTTTTGTTTTTTAGTACTTTTTAGTTTATAATATTTTTGAGTACGTTTTTAGTACTGTTTTAATTGTTATTAGTTTTTACTTCACTAAGTGCTATGTTAGATTTTTCGATATCTACTTCCTTGGGTCATAGCATGAAACTTTTTTAAAACCTTTCTATTACTTACTACGAAGTACTTTTTAGTACTTTTTATATCTTCCTGGTGTCTTTTACATGCGTACATAATTGGCTATTACAACCCTACAGTCAAGATTACGGCCTAGCTTCTCACACCTCATCATGTTGTGTGTGTTAATTTTATACATGAATGGCGGGAGCTATAGTTTAAAGTCGACTCCGAACGACAATCCTGGTGTCTTTTTGTGTCTTCAAATACTTTATAGAAATTTTAGTGCATTTCAACTTCTTTTTAGTATCTTTCAAATAATTCTTAGTATATTTCCAATACTTTTTAGTACATTTATAGTACCTTGTAATACATATCTTTTTAATATTTTTAGTATCTTTTCTTTGTACTCTTTCGTATCTTCCAATACTTTCATACTTAACGCTTCTTCATTCCTTGTACTTTTTAGTACCTTTCTAGTACCTTTTTGGTTCATTTATAGTACTTTTTCATATCTTTCTAAGATTTTTTTTGTATTTTTATGTATCTTTCAATACTGTTTAGTACTTAGTACTTCTCAGTATCTTTCTAGTATAGTATATGTTTAGAATATTCGTGGTATTTTTTTTTGGTACTTTCAAGTACTTTCTAGTACTTTGAATACATTTCTAGTATAGTTATAATATTTTTTAGTTTCTTTCTAAGGCTTTTTGGTCTTCATTTAGTACTTTTCCAATGTATTTTAGTACTTTTTTGTATCGTTTAATACGGTTTAGTGCATTTCATAGTCTCCCTGTACTTTTTAATATCTCTGTATACATTTTAGATTCCCTTTGTACTTTTTAGTACTTTTTATTACCTTTTGGCACTTTTTTTAGTTTCTTGTATAGTCTGTTGATACACTTCAGTAACATTTTGGTACCTTTTTTGAACTTTATTTCATTTACGTTTGTACGGATTTAATGATGCATGATACGTTTTAGGACTTCTATATATAAAGGGTGTTTTTTACAGAGGTATAGAACTTTAAGTTGGCATTACTTTTCAAGATGGCGACCGATTTAACAGCTGTCAAGTGATTTATTCTCAGTTTGGTTTGGCAATTCATCATGAATAGACTCACGCCTGAACAACGCTTGCAAATAGTGCAATTTTATTTCGAAAATAATGGTTCTGTGCGGAAAACGTATCGCGCACTACGTCCATTTTATCGTCGACAAAAACGTCCATCAGAGCAGTTAATTCGATTAACCATGGAACGTTTTCGCACCACGTTTACTCTTATTGATAACTCGCATCCACAGAGACGCTGTACGGTGCGTACAGAAGAAGCTATTGCTGCTGTAGAGCGTAGCATTGAGGAAGACCCGAATGAGTCCATCCGCCATCGAGCACAGGAATTGGATCTGTGCCCATCCACTTTATGGAAGATTTTGCGGAAGGATCTTGGTTTGCGTGCTTACAAAATCCAACTCCTGCAAGATTTGAAGCGAAACGATCATCAAGTAAGGCGTAGATTCGTCGAATGGTCCCAAAACGAGATTACCGTTGTTCCCGATTTTCATAAGCGAATTTTGTTTAGCGATGAAGCGCACTTCTGGTTGAATGGCTACGTCAACAAACAAAACTGCCATGATTACAAACTTTTTCATTCTTGAATTGAATAACCATGATGTCCAGGAGATGTGGTTTCAACAAGACGGCGCAACATGTCACACAGCTCGTGCCACAATAGATTTATTGAAAGACACGTTTGGTGACCGCCTAATTTCACGTTTTGGACCTGTGAATTGGCCTCCAAGATCTTGTGATTTAACACCGCTAGACTACTTTCTGTGGGGCTATGTACAGTCATTGGTCTATGCGGTAAAGCCACAAACGCTTGACCATTTGGATATACGGCCACAAATGTTGGAAAAAGTCATCGAAAATTGGACTTCCAGATTGGACTACATCCGCGCCAGCCGTGGCGGTCATATGCCAGAAATCATATTTAAAATGTAATGCCACAAGATTATCTTTCGGATAAATAAAATTCATGTCAATCGAATAATCCATCGTTGTTTTATTGCAACTTAAAGTTCTATACCTCTATAAAAAAACACCCTTTATAAAGGTCTCTTTAGAATCATTTTAATTTTTTTTTGCAATTTTTAGTATCTTTCGAAATCTTTTTAATACTTTTTTGTATCTTTCTAATGCTTTTTAGTACTTTTTAGTATGTCCGAGTACTTTTTACTATCCGTTTATATATCTTTTGCACTTTTTACCAGTTTTTGGCACTTTTTAGTATCTTTTAAAACTCTTTTGTGTCTTTCTGGTACTTTTTTGAGTACTTTATTTGCTTCTCATTTAGAAGTGATTTAATAATGCCCTGTACCTTTTACCTGTTTATCTGAAATAGCCTTTCTTTTATAATGAATGCGATTTTATTATTTTTTTTTAATAAAAGTACTTTTTTGGCACCTTATTTTCCTTAACTTTCTTTATTTAAGCTTGATTTTTTGTGGGAACATTCGTTTTTTTTTTTTGGAGTTCTGTGACTGTGTAAATTTCTCTGGTACTGGATAATACCATCCTTTAGTATTTTTTCCCCTTACTCTCCTCCTTTTTTCTGTTTGGACTGGATTTTCATTATGAAACGTGATTTCTTTTGGATCACAACTTTTCTTTCAATGCTGTCGTTAGTTACTTGTGGTACTTTTTAATGCTACAATAGTACCTTTTTTTAAATAATTTTTTGGCTGGAATTTTAAAAATTTAATTTTTACTTTTTTTTAGTACTTTAGTACTCATGAAGTACAAAAAAATTGTACATGTAAAGGCTCATGATATTACAGAAAATTTTCCTGATTTATAATCTAATTTTTTATTTACCATGATGCATACATTTCAACGATCCCGTTGGGTGTTCGCTCCATAGAGATTCCACTGTATTTAGAATTGAAAGGGGGCCCCCCATTCTAGAACAAAAAAGGGTCATTGATTAATGCCTATAAAGACAAGGACAGACAGATAAACAGACAGACAGAGAGAGAGACACAAAAACCATGAAGCCATACAAATGGCAAATTAACCGAAACCAATGCAAAATAACAACAATAACAACAACATAAGCATTGAAATACACACTTACACACACAGAGAGCCCTATAATGCTTAAAGCCTGATACATGTGTTTTCACTCATTCACATAAATGCACACATACATTCATATTCATACACCGAGCAAGCAAAACAATCAATGAAGATTATAAAGACTAAACTACACATATACACTTGCATATACAATTACACTATAGTGATACTACTACCACTACCACTACAACCACAAAAACGAAAGAAGCCCTTCTAAACTGTAGAAAAAAAAAGTCAGCAACAACACAACAACGACGACGACAACGACAGTCTTTTCTCATGGTTCTTTAGGTTTTTTTCTTTCGTGCACTGAGGCCAGAAACTATTGTGGTGGCCATTAGGGATTTTAGTTTTTGCAGAATTTTTTTTTGCTTTTTTCCTGTTGTTGTTGTTGTTGTTGCTGTTTCTTAAGCCCCAACAGAACTTAATGCTTTGCTTTTTTGCATTCAGCACTACAAATAGTTTTCATGTCTCCATAGATTTGAGTTTGAAACTTTGAAATGCCAGAAGAAGAAAAACTTTTGAAAACTTTTGGAAACAGTTTTCCTTCTTTTATTTCATTTGTTCAATAGGTTTTGTTTAAAGGCATGCTCTAGATGAGGGACGGACAACATACAAAAGGGACAAGGGGGACGGGGGGTTTAATGCCGAAAGTCATAATGATCGGGCTTTAAACACAGTTGGTTGATAGGAAATTAAAGTAAAACACAAATTGTTATGGTCACGGTTTCTACTCTATATTGTTAGGTGAAGGAATTAAATCATCAATCAGTTCCATTTAAAGATACAAAGGTAGTCAGAGTTTTTATTTGAAAATTGAAAAACAACAAGGCGTCCGGGGGCTACTACTTATTGTTAACGAAACCACTTCGTGACAAATGAACAGGCTGAACCACATCCCTCTAACTCTTCCAGTCTCTTCAAATTTCTTTAAATCTTCTGGGAATCAACCCATGCTGCTTCAAAAGCGACCGCTTTAGATCACCGCTTTTGTAGTGAGTTTTACGTGTCCTGTGGTTGTTAAACGATCCATATTTGTAAAATTCAAATCTTTCACTTGATAAATTACACTTCAGATGACAAACAGTGTTGCCAGACTGGTAGTTTTAAAGCCACTGAATAGAAACACGATATTTTGTCCTTCTCATCGGATGGAAGTTTACTTACTTTACTTACTTAATTGGCCATAACAACCCGTTTAACCCATTTCGGCCTGCCGCAACACATCCTTCCAGGTGCCCTACGCCACTTGGTTACACCAATCGATGACAGGGCTTCCTCGATTTGGTCCTTCCAACGGATACAAGGTCGTCCTCTTCGCTGACTTCCGCAGATCCCCGCATCAAATACCCGTCTCGACAGAGCATCCTCCTCCATTCTAACGACATGGCCGAGCCAGCGCAGCCGCTGGATATTAATACGCTGCACAACGCCCATGTCGTTGAAGAGCTCATACAGCTCACTGTGTTGGATCGGATGCGGTAATCATCGCCAACTCGCACTGGACCGAAGATCTTACGTAGGACTGTTCTCTCGAACACTCTCAAGGCTGCTGCATCAGTGCTTAATAAGGTCCATGCCTCTGCGCCATAAAGAAGCCTTGTAGCAGAGTAGAGAAGTGCTTCCTTCATATAACCTCAGCACCCCTTGCGGATCTGTTACCAAGTTTCCATTACGTTAGTAGTTTACTTCTATTATTTAAAAAAAGCCTACTACGGATTTACACAGAAGCTTATCTTGAATCGGCCCCCACAGATTGCAACGTGCAGCAGAAAGTTTCTGCGGTCCAGAAGCAAAACGCAAGGCAAAGATTGCCCTGATTAGCCAACAAATTTCGAAAATGATTAATTATGGAAGTATTACGTCAAGAAAATTGTTCAGAAACAGACTGCAATTGATTCGCGCATTCCCTTGTGTCCTTGAATGCGGAGGATTTTTCAGGGACATTTCGGATAATTTAAAAGATAACCCGTATGGGGTATGGGACATAGGTTTATCATTGGAAATTGCATTGCCAGGGCTGGTATTTTCGACATGTTACAAGTTGTCTTGAGTTTCGTTTTAAGGGAGGCTTAAACTCGTTGACAGCGACAGGGTGGGTGTGTGCACTACTGCTAGAATGTTGGACTCGTATGGATAAAAAGTCTCAGCATCGCTTTCAAGGAGACTTAATCTCGTTGGCAGCGACAGGGTGTGCACAATATTGCTTGACGCTGCTGGACTCGTATGTATAAGAAGAGGACCGACTCACTTCTGCCCTTAAATTGCATGGCCATCCTTCGTATACATATTCCGTTTGCCTCAGTTTCGCTAACAGGAAGGCTCAATCTCATTGGCAACGTCAGGGTGTGTACAATATTGCTAGACTGGTGGATTCGCAGGGGTTAGGACAGAACCGACTCACTTCTCTCCTTAAATTGTATGGCCGTCCTTCCGATACGTATTCCATTTGCCTCAGTTTCGCTTACAGGAAGGCTTAATCTCATTGGCAGTGACAAGGGTGTGTGCAATATTGCAAGACTCTGCTGGACTCGTATGTATAAGATGCGGACCGACTCACTTCTGTCCTTAAATTGCATGGCCAATCTTCGCATACGTATTCCGTTGGCCTCAGTTTTACTTTCAAGAAGGCTTAATCTCGTTGGCAGAAACAGGGTGTGCTATATTGCTAGACGCTGCTGGACTCGCATGGATAAGAAGAGGACCGACTCACTTCTGTCCTTAGTTGTATGGCCGTCCTTCCCATACGTATTCCATTTGCCTCAGTTTCGCTTAAAGGGAGACTTACCCTCATTGGCAGCGACAAGGGTGTATGTGACATTGCAAGCCTCTGCTAGACTCGTATGGATAAGAAGAGGACCGACCCACTTCTGTCCTTAAATTGTAGGGCCATCCTTTGCATACGTATTCCGTTTGCCTCAGTTTCGCTTAAAGGGAGACTTAATCTCATTGGTAGCGACAAGGGTGTGTGCAATATTGTCTCACTTCTGTCCTTAAATTGTATGGCCATCCTTTGCACGTATGCAGCGAGCCTCAATCACATTGGCAGCGACAGGGTGAGCACAATATTAGCAGATTTTGCTGGACTCTGGTTAAGAAGGGAACCGACCGACTGACTTAGCCATCCATCGCACAATATCGATTCTTACGGGTCCACTGTGCGTTCAGTAGACCTTAGGAGAGACTTGGCATATGGGCAAATAATTTGTGTTAGAGCTGTAGGTTTGATGAAGAGGAAGAGAATTACGTTCACCTCGTGGTGTCAGTGTCATACTCTTGTCATAACAAGGCTTTATGGCCTCTCACTTTCTGACATCCTTGACCAACAAGCTCTCCAATTTAAGGATTGCTGCTATAGCAAGATTTATTTTGAACCTTGGGTTGCTTTTCTCTTGGGAATATTGGTAGTGGTATCACAATGGGTTTGAATACTGGCCTAAGTGGTACAATGGTTCGTTCAAGGAGGGTCCGCAATCGTACCTAACCTAACTTTCTAAACAGTTTCCGATAATACCATTTGAAGTCGCCGTAGTCTAGTAGGTAGTGTGTTGGCTTATTAGACGCAAAGCCAGGGTTCGAGCCCTAGGCCAGACATCAAAGCAAAATACAAAAAGTATTTCTTCGGCGACTTTCTCTCAGCAGATTTCTGGCAAAAACTCTCTGAGAGTAAATAAAATTGCCATGAAAAGTTTCTCAAAAATCTGTCGTTCGGAGTTGACTTTAAACTGTAGGTCCCACCACTCATGTATAAAATTAACATACACAACATAAGTGGTGTGAGAAACCAGGACGTTGTAAAGGGTGTTTTTTATAGAGGTATAGAACGAACTTTAAGTTGCAATAAAACAACGATGGATTATTCGATTGACATGAATTTTATTTATCCGAAAGATAATCTTGTGGCATTACATTTTAAATATGATTTCTGGCATATGACCGGCACGGCTGGCGCGCGGATGTAGTCCAATGTGGACGTCCAATTTCCGATGACTTTTTCCAACATTTGTGGCCGTATATCGGCAATAAAACGGCGAATGTTGTCTTCCAAATGGTCAAGCGTTTGTGGCTTTACCGCATAGACCAATGACTTTACATACATACCCCACAGAAAGTAGTCTAGCGGTGTTAAATCACAAGATCTTGGAGGCCAACTCACAGGTCCAAAACGTGAAATTAGGCGGCCACCAAACGTGTCTTTCAATAAATCTATTGTGGCACGAGCTGTTGTGACATGTTGCGCCGTCTTGTTGTTTACCACATCTCCTGGACATCATGGTTATTCAATTCAGGAATGAAAAAGTTAGTAATCATGGCTCTGTACCGATCACCATTGACTGTAACGTTCTGGCCACCATCGTTTTTGAAAAAGTACGGACCAATGATTCCACCAGCCCATAAAGCGCATCAAACAGTCAGTTTTTCTGAATGTAACGGTGTTTCCACATACACTTGAGGATTACCTTCAATCCAAAAGTTATCAATAAGAGTAAACGTGGTGCGAAATCGTTCCATGGTTAATCGCATTAACTGCTCTGATGGACGATTTTGTCGACAATAAAATGTTCGTAGTGCGCGATAAGTTTTCCGCACAGAACCATTATTTTCGAAATAAAATTGCACTATTTGCAAGCGTTGTTCAGGCGTGAGTCTATTCATGATGAATTGCCAAACCAAACTGAGAATAAATCACTTGACAGCTGTTAAATCGGTCGCCATCTTGAAAAGTAATGCCAACTTAAAGTTCTATACCTCTATAAAAAACACCCTTTACAAGGGGTCAATTCGACCGCCGGGTACTGTACTTATCTTAATTGACAAGTATACGTCCTCTAACCTAACCTAACCTTCCGATAATATCAGAGATTTGGTGCTTGAAGGGTCATCGGAAATTATTTTTTTCGCTTGGAAAAGTTTTTCTGTATCTTCTCATCTGTCATGTTTACACAATGCAAACGTGTGTAATTGTTTGGTCAAGAGCGAGAGAAGCCGATTACAATTTTTACCATATGCTACGCTGCCGATACTTGCCAACAATGTCCATTAAAACGAGGCTGTCGTTTAAGGAAGCCTGTCGGCTTAAAAGATATTCCACTGTATAGTATTCGTGTATAGGATTTTAACATTATTTTTCCTCCCCAATATAATATTGAAATTAAATTCAAATACGGGCTTAGCATTGATTCTGACAGTCTCAGTCCACCACATGTGTTTCTGCCTGTATTTCTCTTTTTATTGTTCCAAGTGTTTAAAATTTATTCTTTATTTAATTTTATTTTCTTCTTTTTTTATATTCATTTTTTTAAATCATCATCATCGTCATCATCGTTGTTATCATCATCATTAGTTTGATTACCTTTACCTTGAGTTCGATTCGATTTCGTTTCTTAAGACGCCGTTTTTTCTTCATTTTTTTTTTTTTTTTTTTTTTTTTCAGAAATATTATGAAAAAAATATCTCATTTCCTTTCTTCAATAATAATAATGAAGAAGAAGAAAAAGAATAATTCGTTGATTTTTTTCCTTTGTTTTGTTTCGTTGGTTATATATCTTTTGCATAAAATTTACATAAATTTTCTATAGATTGGCAAACAAGAAAGAAATCCAATCCCATAAGGATTTATTGATTTTTGAAAAAAAAAAAAAAAAAAGAAGTTTCTTCTTTTTCTGATATTTCTACTTCTAAATAAAATAAAATAAAATAAAAGGGTTTCAATTATGCCAAATGGGACTTGATTTAGTTTTCGTCTTCGTTTTTGTGTTATTGATTTAAGCGAAATGAATAAATGAAGGAATGATTAAATATTCGAATACTTATTAGCCTAGCCAGGCATCTTGATCCATAAAAGTTTTTTTTTTTTTATTAAAAAATTATCAAAAAAAATATATGATTTTCTTATAAGCTGCTTGAATACCCTGTATTACACGCAACTAATAATTGCCCAGTATATAGAAAAGGTTTCTATTTCGACAGATCTTTGTAACAAAATTTTCTTTATTATTGACAATCAATTTTAATCAACCCACCTCCCTTTGGCTTTATTTTTTCCAAAACTTTTGTCGTCTTGTGTATGGTTTATCGCCGTAAAGCTCGGTTCGCAGTTCTTTGGTTGTGTAGTTGGTTTTACTGCCCACAAAGTTTTGCAGAGATAAAAAAGAACCAGTAAATTTCTAGTGGATCATAAAAGATGTGTTCAGTGCGGTATTTGCATGGTGGGCAAATTTTATTATTTGGAATTATGGTTGTTGTCTGTTAGCCGCATCAACTGGGGAAGTAGACACTAATAAACAGGTGATTTTTCTTAGTTTTGTGCTCTTCTTGGACCCCATCTCACACGGTGTACCTTGCTGACAGTGATTAAATCATTACAGTCGGTTCACAAAGCAACTCCCGAACAACTTCTGTCCGCCCTCCGCACTGAATTCGAAATTGCTGTTTGTAGAATCTAAAATTAACTTCGTTAGATTGGTAGGTAGAGGTGACTGTCCACCAATGGAAGTTGGTTCGACACACAACAGTTTTCCGTTATTCCCTAATCCCGAAAACATTCGGAGCTTCTGATGAAACGGTTTAGACCTATGGTATCTTCTTCTTCCTCATCCATGCACGATTCATTTATAAGTGTACGAGGCAAATGCGAATGTGTGTCCATAGTGCAATATTGAGCTTGCATGAATTTAAACAGATTTATTGTGCACCCTTCATCCACATTTGGACAGATTTTCTGTACCTTTCTACCTGTGTCATTTTTTTTTTGCGTAATCGATGACTGCATTGTCAATTATAAGCTGGAAGCGATTTTCAAAGTCGAGGATTCATTGAGAGTTCGATGGTTGTGGCACTCCTAGCAAGTTCTATCGCCCAACAGTTACCTTGAAAGTCTGTGTATCCCGCGGTACCCATGTGTTATAGACATCTTGTCGTTCACATATCTGTCTTGGTATATTTAGAGCTTTGATAGCCCCTTGGCTATCGGAAAGTGTGGATACTAAACAATAACAAATGAGAAAAAAACATTCGTTAGTGATTAGGTGGGTAGGTTAGAGTAGTAGCTTTGATACCATAGAAACCATATGAGAAATTCGTCAGCGTAGAGACTACACACTTTTTAGTGGTTAAAAATTAATTATAACTTGTGCTCCCTTATACAGCGGCTTATTACAATATAAGCTGGTCTAACTTGCATTATACACACTACTTTTTAATTTACTGTTTATATTTCGTTATCAAAATTATTTAAATTATAAAAATTATTGCCACAATTGTTTGTTTAATTGTTTAAATATTTTCTTTTTTTGATTATTTTCTATTTTCTTATATCTTTGCAGGTAAGACTCTAAACTTTTTAAACTTTGTATGAAAAGAGTGAGTACAATCTATATTTCAATTATTGAATGTACAGACGTGTTCGAAATAATAAGAACATCCAAAGCGAAACAGAAGATCGTTTTAAAAAAATTTTTGTGAAAGATTTGAAAATATGGCTTTTTATTATTTTTATTGTAGACATCTTTAGCTTTTAAAAAATACTTAAAGTTATGTTCTAACTCATCTAGTTTTTTTTGTACTGCCAATAATGTTGAACTAAGTCGAAAATCAGGTGTTCGAAAAAATAAGAACAAATCATATTGGTCCCACTTACATTCCTCACATGTGAAAAAAAGTCTAAAGTTTTGTTACAAATATAATTGTTGAGATGCCTTTGATCATTTTTTGTGCGGAATATTGACTTATTTTGGTGAAAAATTCTTCTAAAGTGGGAAGAAGCAAGCATTGCTCTATCGAACAACGTAAGATAATAAAAAAAATTGCTCAGCGAAGGGAAACTGTGTGCTTTCATAAGGGAACAGCTTGGAATTTCCAACGTAGCGATAACAAATGCTAGGAACTGGTCATCGAAGATCGAAAGTCGCGGTAGGCGCAGGAAAACTAACAAAAGCAGGATAATGCGATCACACGGATCTTTAAAAAGCACCCCTCTATAACGTCTTTACAGATCAGAAACGAATTAAACCTCCCAATTGTTACATCGATGATAAGAAAACGTTTTATTGCAGTCAATTTGAAAGCATGAAGTCCTAGAAAAGTACCATTGTTAAAAAAAAAACATCTAAAGAACAGACTTCTGTTTGCCAAAAAGTTTATCGATGAACCTGACACTGTTTGGCGTAATATCTTATGGACCGATGAAACAAAAGTAGTCCAATTCTACCACGGCAAAGACAAATAGTACGTTAGACGCCCTCCTAATCAAAAATTCAACGAAAAGTACACTATCAAAACTATAAATCATGTCGGTTTCAGGCTCGTGCTATGGGGGTGCTTTGGGTAGAACAGCGTTGGATCTCTAGTTCAAATCGTTAGGAGGATGGATACCACATATTACGTTCAAAGTATTTTTGAAGCCGTAATGTTGCCTTCTGCTGAAGAGGAAATGACTTTGCGATGGGTCTTTCAGCAAGACAACGACCCGAAGCATACCTTATAGAAAGCAAAGCGTTGGTTCCAGGACAATAATATCCACGTTATGGATTGGCGGGCACAATCGCCGGACCTAAATCCTATTGAACATCTTTGGATTGATGTAAAGAAAGGCGTTAGAAATGCAAGGCTCAAAAATATCGAGAAACTTTGACTTGTAGCGAAGAATACATGGGAAAATATTCTACTCCACAGATGTCACACTGTGATAGCTTCTATGAGGTCCAGATGTGCCGAAGTAATCATTAATCGTGGAGGGGCTACTTCATATTAACTACTTACAAACAAATAATACTAATCTGTAAATTTAATAAACGTTAAAACTGAAATTATTACCAATTTTCCAATTTGTTCTTATTTTTTCGAACACCTGATTTTCGACTTAGTTCAACATTATTGGCAGTACAAAAAAAACTAGATGAGTTAGAACATAACTTTAAGTATTTTTTAAAAGCTAAAGATGTCTACAATAAAAATAATAAAAAGCCATATTTTCAAATCTTTCACAAAAATTTTTTTAAAACGATCTTTTGTTTCGCTTTGGATGTTCTTATTATTTCGAACACGTCTGTATGTTAATACCTTTTATATGCTTAATTTTTTTTACTAAGTTGGCCACCCCTTTTTAGTAATAAAGAATCCTTTGGGCCAGAGTGCATATCAATCAATATATGTTCATACCGTTATAGGGTTTAAGATCCTCTACTAATATTGAAGCACTTGCTGGTTTTTAAAGCGAAATAATTTTGTGTTTTCTTATAAAAATATAAAGAATACTAGAGAGTGGGAGAAAGAGAGAGAGAGAGGCTTAAGAATTTGGAAAATTTACTTTAAATTGCTAAATGAGGAAAGTGTGTCAATGTTAAATTTTATTTTATTTTGTGTTGTTCTTGTTGTAGTGTAATAAAAAATAAACAAGAACAAGGGCTAGAAGCATACAAAATCTAAAGAAAATCAAAATAAATAAATGTCTGTATGAAAAAGAAAAGTAAAAATAATAAAAAAAAATAAACTAAAAAAATCAGCAAAAAATGAAAATAACAGTAAACGTGGAGAACAAAACAAAAGCGCCAAAAATAGAAAATGAAAACAAAATAACAAAAGAAATATCATAAAAACATCAAAAACACACACACACACTTAAAAATGAGTCAAACAAGAATCAAAAGAGAGAAAAAAAAAACAAGAAACAGGAAAAATTACAAAGAAAAAAAATTGAAAATAAAAATAAAACGCGTTTAAACACATGGAAAATATTTAAAAAAAAAATAACAACAATATAGGCAAAGAGAAAACGCAAGATAAACGAAATAAAGCTCATATATGGAGAAAGAAAACAGGAGCCCAAAAGTAGAGAGAAAAAAGTAAAAGTAAGATTTTCTAAAGAAATAACCTTAAAATAGAAAGAAAAGAAAAGTAAAGTAATAAACGTAAAAGAAGAAAACCAACGCACACACATCCACACACAAAGAGAGAGGGAGACATTAACACACAAAGAAAATGTGGGTGAATATTGCTTTAAGAATGAACAAGTTTAAGATTAACAGAATAGGAAAGAAGAGCTTAAAATAAAAACAAAAAATTTCCTACAGAAGAAGATGCTTTAAAAATAGCAACAACATTACCCACCCATACACACACACATGCACATAATAATAATGCAATAAAGAAAAGCCGTAATAAGCTAAACAAGCACCACAAGAAAAAAAATCACATCACATACGCTCTTTTTCCTTTTTTCCTCTCTCTCTCTCTATCTCGGTATATCTCATGTTCTCATTTTATATATTAAAAATAAAAACTAAGGAGAGAAATTCCCATACAGTTTGAAAACCACAAACAGAGTCTTTACTTGTGAGTCACACAAGTACGGGCAATAAACTTAAACCAACAACAACATGAGATTTCCTTGTGTGTTTTTTTTTATCACAACGTTTTTTTTTTCTTTCTTCTTTAATTTTTCACTTATTTTCTCACCGCACAACCAGAAAATTTAAGGAAATCAAAGCCCCAGACTCTGTATTTTGTTTTTGTTTCTCATGTAATAATGTGGCGGCTAAATAAAACGCATACATACACACACTCACACAGTAACTAACTCATGACAAAAACACTTTCAAACGTTTTTTGTTTTTGTTTTATTCCATGGAATCATAATCATATGGTTTGTTTGTGTTGTTTTTGCCCAAGTTTTATTGCATTATTTTATTTGTTTGTTGTTGTTGCTTGCAAATGCCGAGGGAAAAACTACTCGTGTCGTGTGTGTTTGTGTGTCTCTGGTGCTTATTTTTCAGGTGTTTTGTAAAAGACCTTCAACTTAAATTAGCAAGAGAATGAAAAAATAAAAAAGAAAACATAACAATTTAACATTTGCCCTCTCTTTCTCATTTAAACCAGGGAGTGTAATTGTATGAAGAGAATATTTTTTTTTTGGTTAGAATTGAACAGGAAATCTTTTGATGTCTTTATACGTTTGTGAATTCCTTTAATTTTTTTTTTGTTTGGTTAGGGACAAACCATGTGGTTTTAATTCTCTTGTAACAAGACATGCATGTTTAATTGTAAAATTAAAAAAGTAGAAGTTAATGGATTAAAATACTAAAAATACTTAGTCAGGAATTCAACCAAGTTTCTCACACCACTTAGATTGTGTGTGTTCTTTTTATCCGTGATTTGCGGGACCTATATTTTAAAGTTGATTACAAACGACAGATTTTTGTGAAACTTTTCATGGTCATTTTATTTACCCCCAGCGTTTTTGCCAGAAGTCTGCTGAGAGGAAGTCGCCGAAAAAATATTTTGTATTTATTGTTCCTTTGTTGAAGTTGTCTGACATGGGGTTTGAACCGGGGCCTCACCTCTAATATACCAATACACAACTCAACTACAGCGGTCCTTATAGCCAACACAGCCCATAACATCGATCACATTCAGGCTGATTTACGCCGGCCTCATGGAATATATTGGGCACTTCGGAAATGCTTCACCCAGAGAAAAGAGAGAAGGTATTTGATGGAATATCGAATATATTGACAGCATAATCGTCTCTTCAGCCAGAATTCCAACCTAGTTTCTTACACCACTTATGTTGTGTGTGTTAATTTTGTGCATAAGCCGCGGCGGAACCTACAGTTTAAAGCCGACTACGAACAACAGAATTTTGAGAAACTTTTCATGGCAATTTTTTTACTTACTCTCAGAGGTTTTGCCAGAAATCTGCTGAGAGGAAGTCATCGTAGAATATTATGTTTTCATATTCGTTTTGTTGGAGATGTGTGACCTGGGGTTTGAACCTCGGACTCAGGTCTAACAAGCCAATACACTATCTACTACTAGACTACGGCGAGTTCGTTTTGACATTGCTAAGTGGAAAACCCGATACAATTGAAAAATGTGTTGTATTCAACTAG
Source organism: Sarcophaga subvicina (assembly GCA_936449025.2). Taxonomy (NCBI): domain Eukaryota; kingdom Metazoa; phylum Arthropoda; class Insecta; order Diptera; family Sarcophagidae; genus Sarcophaga; species Sarcophaga subvicina. The sequence goes on from OW388084.2 coordinate 33,719,542, forward strand.
GACAGAAGGTTCAGAAAGAGGACGAAATACAGGCGGCCAGCTGTCTCCCTAGTTAAGTTGGTGGATAGAGAAGACTATCCACCCAAAGAGGTTTGATGCGCAAACTTAGGCATTAATGTTCCCATACTACAGTGTTCCGTTATCCCCTCGTCTCAAACCCACCCTGAACACCTGCTGAAGCTGCACAGACTGCCAATGTTAGAGACCGTCAACTGCCTCCCTAGGTAGGTAGGTAGATAGAGAAGGCTATCCTCCCGAAGAAGTTGGATATACACACTTAGGCTCGTCTTGGGGACGAATGCTGTAGACTGTCTAATGGTGAAGGTGTAGCACTGGCCATTATATAGTCACCTAGCAGCAACTCGTTTCCTTGCCGTTCGCATCTTGAGTTTTAATCAAATGTCTACAAACACTACTCCCTCTTTCCACCTTCCTATAACGTATTTTCCTAAACCTGCACTATGCATTGCATGAATAGGGGCCATCCCCTGAGTGCAAGTTCTAAAAAAAAGGTCCAATTGTGATACCATAGTTTTCCATTATCCCCTCGTTTCAAACCCACTATGAGCACCTGCTGAAGCTGCACAGACTGTCAATGTTACAGACCGTCAACTGTCTCCCTAAGTAAGTAGTGCAAGTAGAGAAGGCTATTCTCCCAAAGAAGTTGTATATCCGTACATACTTCGGCCACAAAGCGCCAATTGTCATGCCATAGATTTCCGTTATCCGCAAGTCTCAGAATTACACGGCGCAGCTGCTGAACCTACACGGCATGCCAATCGTTGATCGGAAACTATACTCAATAGGATCGAATGATGCAACCAATCCAGAGGCGATTATTTCTGTGACTTTGCACAGTCTAAATATTATAATGGAGCTGACATAAAAGTTTCATCGAAATCATAGCTTTGCCTGTGATTTATTTAACTTAACTTATGAAACCGAAAACCGAGATAACATGTTCTAATCTTTCAATGCAATAAACAATGGATTACAATTATAAATTGGCCCTCAATTGCCATTCCTTAGGCACTTTTGTAGACAATTTTATTGCCTGTAGCCAGGCATTAAGTGCCATTTATTTGGTCCCTTGGTTTCTCTACTGGAGGAGGGGACAGTATCCCCCAACATTTTTCTTTAAATGCTTATCATAAAAATCAAATTCTTGTTAAAATATTAGAGAGAGTGGGAAAGAGAAAGAGGTTGAGACGAATAAAATTAAATCATTTCCATGGTAAAAAACAATTTTGTGACGAATTCTTAGTCATGAAATGTAAGCGTTTCCCCTGTGGTTAGATGACTTGACAACACTTTAAATTAAAAGTTCAATGATGATGACTTCAAAACTATAGTGGGAAAGAAAAAAAAAAAAAAGAACATGGCGTAATAAACGATAAAAACACATGCAATACATACATACATACAAACAAATAAACATTTTGACTATTAAACTAAACTAAAAAAATTTTGGTTAAAAACCAATAACAACAAACAAACAACTATAAATAACAATAGGAACACAATAACAGCAACAACAGCAACAATAATAAATAAATGTTACAAAAAAAAAAAACGAATGAAAACAAAAAAAAAAAACATCAAATCAAACTCTCTCAGCAGCTAAAAGTTTATTGAACTTTTATTTTTTTGTGAATTATTTTTTCCTGTGTGTTTTTTTTTTTTTTTAATATTTTTTGTTGTTATTTTTGGAGAGTTCATTATAATTTATTCTCTGCTGTGTTGTGTGTTTACAGCATAACAAATACCGGTAGGTAGGTTGGTAGGTAGGTGTAGTAGACACACTGTTGTGAACATTAGAGAGTGGGGGAAGGCAACGGGGCAAAACAAGAGAGGATAGAGAGAGAGAAGGAGAGTTTAGCTAGTGAATACAAATGAATTTTTGCACAAACAAACCTACACATGCTCATGCATGCTCGTACACATACAATACATTATGAAAATGTGAATGTGAGTGCGATAGTCTAGTAAAACATTGTATAGTTTCCGTAGGCAAAAAAAAAGAGAAGTTTTCTTAAAACGATAGACAAACAGACATAGTCTTACTCGGCATATGTACGAACTAATAATTAAAAGAAAACGAAGTTTTGTCTATGTGAGTAGTGGTGGTTGGATATTGGCTTAAAAAATTAGCAAAAAAAAACCCGAAAAAATTCAAATTTTTTGCTAAAATTATTGTGTAAGGAAAAAAAAACAAATTATCTCTTCTATATGATCACTTTGATGGTGGCCATCACCATTATCATCATCACCACCATCATCATCAGTATTATTATTATTATTGTTGGCCATCTATCCATCTATTATTGTCAGTGATTAATTTTAAAATGAAAGTCTTAACAACGAACGAGGAGAAAGACAAGTTAATTAAATATTTAAATTATATATGCAGACATTGGATGGCCACGATTAATGATAAGAGTATTTTTCCGTATTCAAATTTTCGGTTTTTTTTCAGTTTTTATTTCAATATCCGGTTTATAAAAGCTTATGATTCTATAAATAGGCCTGCAAAAACATAAAAGAAACTTCTCTAATCATATTATTTCATTTCATTCAGTTTTAAAATTAAAGGTAAACACACATGAAACTTTTATTTCAATTTTATTATACAACTCGGATTGGATCATGCATACATACCTACACTCAGCCACAAAAGTATACATACGGTTAACAAATTTCAGAAATATTTTAACCAATCAGTTTTCGTTGAAAATCTTTATAATTGTCTGACAACTTTCCTCGATTTTAAGACAGTCTTGATTAAAAAAATTTCTATAATTTGTTAACTTTTGCATTGGTTCAGAAATTTGTGCAATTTGTTAATCGAATGTATACTTTTGTGGGCCAGTGCAGGGCCACAATTCAGTTCAATTTCAGAAATTTTTTAACCAATGCAAAAGACCGTCTTAAAATCGAGGAAACTATAAAGATTTTCAACGAAAACGGATTGGTTAAAAAATTTCTGAAATTTGTTAACCGTATGCATACTTTAGTAACTGTGTGTAGTTGGTAATTATAACCCTTCAGTCAGGATAATGTCCTAGCTTCTCATACCCCTTGTGTTGTGTGTGTGTGTGTGTTAATTTTATACATGAGTGGCGGGACCTACAGTTTAAAGTCGACTCCTAACGACAGATTTTTTTGAATAACTTTTCCATGACAATTTTATTTACTCTCAGAATTTTTGCCAGAAATGTGTTGAGTGGAAGTCACCGAACAAATATTTTTTTGAACCGTGGCCTCACGTCTTATAAGCCAACACACTACCTACTAGACTACGAAGTATGAACACTGTGTGTCATAGGGCTTCCACTGCATTTGTTGCAACAATGGACCCTTTCGAGGTAGAGTTGAGCCACCTTATTGCATATTCCGGGCAATGCAAATACACTTTTAATGTGATTTGAATGACTGCTTCTGGAGTAGTTGCAGCAGTCGAGCTTTTTGAGTTAGATTTCGGCCACCTTTTCGCATATTTCGGGTGATATGTTGGCAATATCCTGAAGAATGTTCGTTTTCAAACGCTCCAGCGGGTGGTAATCTGCATAGACACATATTTTCATATATAAACGCAGAAAAATGGTCAAATCTCATGGCCTTGACGTCTAATTGATGTTGAAAACGTGTGAAACTTACTTTTTTCGTAAACTTCTCCTACAATAAAGCTAGAACTGGTCGTGTTCTGTGTCTTGGTTTTCAAATGCTCAAATGTTATGTGATTATTCGCGTAAACACAGTCTCTGATATAAATTCACAGAAAAAAGGGCTTTGGTGGCCAATTCATGGAAACTTCCGAAAACATCTACAATAAAGTCAAAATCGGTCGTGTTTTGTCCTCGTCGAATCGTTTGATTGAAACCAAATACCGTCCAATTTTTAATCTGTAACTACAGGCCAAACAAAAAAAAAAAAAAAAAAAAAAAAACATTCGGGTATCATGAGGACTTCTTATATTGATTACTGCTCTTAGTCGTAAAGAAAAATGCTTCTTAACTTTCATCAAAAACAGAAACAAAACATTTTAATTTGTATGTCTCATCATTGTGTGTGTGTGTCTCATCATTGCAAAAGCCCGTCCGTCACCCATGTTTTCTGTCTACTGACGTCTTTTATAGTTTTTTTGTTTTTTTTTGCAACGGAAGCTAGAAAAAAATCGAAACTATTTTGCATTTATGATTAGCAGTAGTACGACGTTATAAATTCTGATGAAAGCTTCTTCTTATTAGTGATTCAAAAAGGAATGGAAAATATTAATTGGGTCATATAAAAAGTAATCGTGTTTGTTCCTCTAAAGTTCTGTAAATCAGTTTTATTCTCCTAAATGCTTTACCATGTTCTGTATAAAATTTTCTAAATTATCGAAGATGTTTTCCAACTCCATCGTCTTAGAAAATCAGTGGTTTATCGCCTAGAACCTTGGCCAAATGATTTTTGTTAGCTCTTGCGCCATTCTTTTTATTTTAGCCTCGATAGAACTTACTACATGGATGATCTGGAGTCACTGTCACGTATTAACATTGGCAGTCTAAGTCACTTCATTAGGAGCGCCGTGTGGTTCCGGGACTAGGAGGTAGCGGAAAACTGGGCCCTATGTGGCCTAAGTATGTTCATCCAACTCTACCGAACTCTACCTATATACAAAATACCTCTCTACCTATCCACGACAGATTTTTTCAGCCACCAAAAGAAACTATAGAATCGATTCAAGTCGGATACAAACCATATGGTGGATGCAGGCACTAATTCGTGTGGCAATTGGCATTCTTATGATGGAAAACAATTCCTTTGCTGTTTCCCAATACGAGACTCTTCGTTGCTTCTTTGCTTTGTTGCTTGATTGCTTCTTTCCCTGACTTTTTTGTTCCTTGATTGCTTCGGTCTATGACTGTTTTGTCCCATGATTTCTCGGTTTTTTGATTGCTTTGTCCTATGATTGATTGGTTCCCCTGACTGTGATGCCCCATGAGTGCTTGTTTTTTCGATTGCTTCATTTCATGATTGATTTACCCCGTGATAGCTTTGTTCCATGATTGCTTTGCCCCATGATTGCTTCGTTCCCTCAATGATTGCTACGTCCTTCGACTGTTTTGCCCAAGATTGATTGGTTCCCTGACGATTTTGTTCCATGATTGCTTGGTTTTTGATTGCTTTGTTCCTTCATTGCGTTGTCCTCTGACTGCTTTTTCCCATGATTGCTCGGATTTTGATTGCTTTGTCTCATGATTGATTGGTTCCCTGACTGTTTTGTTCCATGATGGCTTCGTTCTCTAATTGTTTTGTTCCATAACTATTTTATTCCTTGATTGTTTTGTTCCCTGCCTGTTTTGCACTACGACTGTTTTGTTCCATGATTGCTTCGTTCGCTGACTGTTTTGTCCCATGATTGCATTGTTCCATGATTGATTGGTTCCCTGACTGTTTTGTCCCATGACTGCTTCCTTCCCAGATTCTTTTGTTCCATGATTGCTTGGGTTTTTGATTGCTTTGTACCATGATTGCTTCGTTCGCTGCCTGTTTTGTCCCATGATTTCTTGCTTCCCTGATTGTTTTGTTCCATGATTGCTTGGGTTTTTGATTGCTTCGTCCCATGATTGCTTCGTTCGCTGACTGCTTTGTCCCATGATTGCTTCGGTCGTTGACTGTTTTGTCCCATGGTTGCTTCGTTCCCTGACTGTTTTGTCCCATGATTGTTTAGTTTTTTGATTGATTGGTTCCCCGACTGTTTTTTCCCATTATTGCTTCCATCCCTAATTGTTTTGTTCCATGATTATTTGGGTTTTTGATTGCTCTGTCCCATGATTGCTTCGTTCGCTGACTGTTATGTCCCATGATTGCTTCGTTCTGTAATTGTTTTGTCCCATGATTGTTTAGTTTTTTGATTGATTGGTTCCCTGACTGTTTTGTTCCATAATTGCTTCCTTCCCTGATTGTTTCGATCCATGATTGCTTGGGATTTTGATTGCTTTGTCCCATGATTGCTTCATTCGCTGACTGTTTCGTCCCATGATTGCTTCGTTCCCTGACTGTTTTGTCCCATGATTGTTTAGTTTTTTTGATTGATTGGTTCCCCGACTGTTTTGTCCCATTATTGCTTCCTTCCCTGATTGTTTTGTTCCATGATTGCTTGGGTTTTTGATTGCTTTGTCCCATGATTGCTTCGTTCGCTGACTGTTTCGTCCCATGCTTGCTTCGTTCCCTGACTGTTTTGTCCCATGATTGTTTAATTTTTTTGATTGATTGGTTCCCTGACTGTTTTGTCCCATGATTGCTTCCTTCCCTAATTGTTTTGTTCCATGATTGCTTCATTCGCTTACTGTTTCGTCCCATGATTGCATTGTTCCCTGACTGTTTTGTCCCATGATTGTTTAGTTTTTTGATTGATTGGTTCCCTGACTGTTTTGTCCCATGATTGCTTCCTTCCCTAATTGTTTAGTTCCATGATTGCTTGGGTTTTTGATTGCTTTGTCCTATGATTGCCTCGTTCGCTGACTGCTTTGCCCATGCTTGCTTCGTTCCCTGAATGTTTTGTCCCATGATTGTTTAGTTTTTTGATTGATCGGTTCCCTAACTGTTTTGTCCCATAATTGCTTCGTTATCTGATTGTTTTGTTCTATGATTGTTTGGGTTTTTGATTCATTTGTCCCATGATTGCTTCGTTCCCTGATTGTTTTGTCCCATGATTGCTAATTTCCTTGACTGCTTTGTCCCCTTAAACGGTCTAATCGTGTTTCAAAATTCTCACAATAGAGACATTTCTCTTCCAATACAACTTTGCTTGTCTTCAATCCAGGCTTTAGACACGTTTATAATTTTTTGGAGATGCCTTTAGAGCTCTGTTGTCATCGTTATTAAAATAAGAGTTTCAGGAATTGATAAAAACATTGAAATTTTTTTAATTTTACTGGGATAATTAAGTTCCTCCGCCCTTTTCTTTTTCAATGGCTTGAACTAAGAAATGTTATTTCACTTTGCCTTGCTTACTATCGTTTTAGAAGTGCTGCATTTGAATTAGCAGCGAAAAGTCAAATTCAATTCCCATCTTAAGATTAAAAAATTATAGAATGTTTGCAGCAAACAAACAAATCTTGTGTATGATTTTACATGATCCCCAACAATACTGAAGCAGCCAGCCCAGCCGTACTTAGTAGAAAGATTTTTAAAAACAGTTTTTTTTTTATTTTTATCTTGCCGGGTTATTATTTTCGTTCATCATCGTCATGAATGTTTGACGGCATGATATGAATTTCAATTGAATGGAATAAATCTTCTGTTTTTTTTTTTTTTTATTTTATTTTTCCTATCGCCCGCCTGTATATAGGAAGGGAGTGGGACTTTGACTTCTTTTCAGTTCAGTTTTTTTTTTTTTGGGTGCAAAATAAATTAAATCAACCATCAAAATAAGTTTTTGTTGCTGTTTGTTGTTGTTGTTGAGCCAAGCAGCAGCAGCAGCCGCTAGTGTAGCTTACATTTCTCTCTCTTTGATTTTCATGCGAATTTTTCTGGCAACTTTGTGTAGCAAATTAAATTATTTTTTCTTTTTTTTTGTTTAATTAACATAATTTAATATTTAATTATTTGCTTGTTTGAGAATATATTGTAGAATTTTATTTTTTCTTTCATTCCCTACTCTTTTCAATTTGATGAGAATAGAATACAGGCAACATAAATCCAAAAAAATACGAGGGCATGGTGATGAGAATTATTTGAAAGCAGAGAATATTTCCTTGAATTTGTTAAACATAACAGCGTAAATTTATCTTGATTTGTAAGGCTTTTAAACTTTTTAAACTTGGCTAGATTGATGGGCTAGCTAGATAGGTAGGTAGGTAGAGGGAGGTGGCTACCCATCCAAGAAAAATTCTTGGATGGACACACTTAGGCCGCATTGAGCCCATTGTGCTACCACAGTCATCCGTTATCCCCTAGTCTCGCAACCATTCGGAGCTCCCGATGAATCGATTTAGGCTGCCAATGTCAATCCCTGACAGTTCCTCCAGATCATCCATGTAGTAAGTACCCAAGTACTTCCTTCTCCTTTGGCATAGAGCCGGGCATGTACCCAGCAGATGAGGGACAGTCTCCTCTTCTTCCTCATCTCTGCAGCTTCTGCAGAAGTCGTTAGCAAGGTGTCCAAGTCCAATGCGCCTCGCATGCGTACCCATAATGCAATGCCCCGTAATGACACCGACAACTACACTGATCGCGCCTCTTTGGAGTTTAAGTAGACTTGTAGTAGCCTGGTAGTCTTATAGACTGAGCTATTCCAACCGATTCCGAAAAAATTCCACTGCCAACCGCTCCGTTCAGCTTAGAGCCATCGGTATAGATTTGTACGGAGTCTCTAAACAGGTGGGTCACACCACCCTTCCAGCCCCCTTGTCCGGAACCGATGTCCTAAATCTCCTCGTGAAGTCGTACCGCGGTGTCATGTAGTCACTGCTCCCGACAGCTCCAACTTCCCTCAGGATCCTTACCTTGTGGCCTATATCCGAGTCATGTCACTGTCCAGTCGCCCAGAGACGTTTCCTTATTTTAGCAGCCACTCCCCTACAGAAAAGGTCAAGCGGAAAGAGGCCCAAAATTATCTCCAGTGCCGTCGTCGGTGTAGTGCGCAAGGCACCACTAATGATAATACAGGCAGATCTCTGCAGTCGCTGTATTAGTTTCGAATTAGTCTTCTTTTCAAGGGATTCCCACCAAACTAGGCATCCGTAGGTCAAGATAGGTCTGACCACCGCTGTGTAGATCCAGTGTGTCATCCTAGGTCCTAGGCCCCATTTTCTCCCCAACACTCTGTTACAAGCATACAGGGCAATGGAAGCCTTTTTAATTCTGTTAATGATATTCGATTTACAAGACAGCTTCCTATCCAGAACAAGTCCTAGAAAGTGTGCCTCCTGTTTGAGTTTCAGTTCCGTCCCGTTCAGTTTCAATGGACGAAATGTCGGTGGCTTGTACCTTCTCGTGAAGAGTACTACTGCCGTTTTCACCGGGTTAACACCCAATCCACGCTCAGAAGCCCACAAGCAGACCCTCCTCAGAGCCAGTTGCATCCTATCTCTGATAGTGTCGACAAATCTTCCGGAGATAACAAGAGCAATGTCATCCGCAGATTGATGGGCTAAAACTGTGCCATTTTATTTGCCTCCAGTACAATAGTGCAGATATTAAGCTTTCAATTGCTTGAAATATGATTCAGTCCTAGTGTATAATACACTCCACTGGCAACGGTACCTTTTGCCCCATTTTCGTTTTCATTTTCTGTTTGGCAACTTCTGGAACTTCTAGTGTTGATTTGCTGTTGTTATTCATTTCATTTTATAGTTTTGTTACTATACTTAGATAATTTTCTGACTTTCTTTGATTGTTTTATTATCCTTTTTTCGTCTCGTTCTTTCTTGTTTCCAGCGTAAATTCGTTGAGTGTTTATTGTGTCTTCACAGCAATATATTGGTACTGTTTCCGTAAGGAATATAGGGTTCGCCATTATCCCTTATACGGGATGAGTCCAGTAAACTGGTTATTAACAAAGCATTCTTATTTAAAGACTCGTTTTATGCCCATAAGTTTACATGTGCCATTTCAACTACGTTAACTAGACGATCAAAGGTCACCCTTTATCAGGGTGTATGTGATTTAAAATCCACCCATTCTGTTGTGGATTTTTTCCCAACAGCATAAGTTGTATAAACTGTATTCATTCTTAGCTGACTTTTCTGTGTAAAGACCATTAATTATCTGCTGTTGACAGCGACATTAACCGCGTTGAGGCACCCCTCCTCTCGAAAGCTTGTGAACTTGCTCACTGCCGAGAATTTTCACATGACCTCTGGGACCCATCAGAGGATAACCATTATTTTACACTACCTAACTGATTCAGCTTCTCCAGACAGTCCCATACTATCCTCGTTTTGATTCCTTAACCGTTTGACGTCTATAGACGTCATAACTAGAGTTTCTGGGGGGACGACGTGTATACACGTCATAAATTGTTTCCTTCATAAAATCATTATAAAGAAGAAGTGTCCCACGGGAAGGCCTCCTAAAATTTTGGTGTCCGTCAAAAGGTTAAGAGCCAAGTGCTCGAGAATGGAGGTCTGACTGCTAGATAATGAATTTCATATTCGACTTGACTCCCATCAATCTTCCTATAGATTCCAAAGCTACGGCCTTCACACTGCAATATGCAGTAGATTAATCGCGCAGAGTTTTCAGCGTCACTGTAGGATAGATTCTCACTGCCCCTATTTTGACAAGCACAGGCCAGTCTCTGTATCTTATCTAAACTCATTTGTGTTAGTTAGTCTTGTTAGTCTGGACTAAAATCTTTGAATGTCAGTACTGACGCTGATCATAGAAGGCTATACCAAGGCTATGCTAAGCATATTGCCAGATTATTGTTTCGGATTCGATGACTTTCCATTTCTCCCGGATTCAAGCCTAAACTAGACTCGGATTTGTAGTTACCTAGCTATTGTATTGTGTTATTGTGTAGAGGCAATGAAGGTCTACGAGCAAATAATCTATTTTACTGCCCACAACTTATATAGGATTTCCTTGTGATGTTTGCTTTAACCTTGTTGTAGTCTGCTGTTCAGAGTTTGTAAAACCGCTGTTCAGCGTCTGTTAGGCTGTTGCTTAGGTGCTTAACAGCTCTCCACCTAGCATATGAACCTACATAATGATACCAATTACGATTTCCGTAGTTAGGCAGATTCGCATTGTCTCCATTGGCCTCCAACATTGTTGGCTTTGTAGTCATGACTTCTGATCTGTGTTCAGACTATCAGACGATCAGACTATCCATGAATAACCTGATATTGGTAACTGATTTTTTGGCAGGGCACTGTAGACTCAGGATAAACTTGATCAGAATAGGGGTTGTATTGAACCCAACATGTGGATCCTGATGAGATCGAAACACATTGTTTGAATCTGTGGAGCATTAATGCATGCCAAAAGGCGACATCTGGTAGTATATCAGATGCTAAGCAATAAATTCTCTTTGTTTACATGGAGATGCATGCTGAAGTTTGTCAGGGCAATGGGCTTGGTGGAGACGTTACAGGAATAAAGTTGGAAGGGAGTACAATAGATCGCAAGGTCGCAGTACTAAGGCACTTCTACATACATACATAATTGGTCTTTACAACCCTTCAGTCAGGATTACAATCTAGTTTCTCACACCACGTATGTTGTGTGTCTTAATTTTATACATGAGTGGCGGGGGACCTACAGTTTAAAGTCGACTCCGAACGGCAGATTTCTGAGAAACTTTTCATGGCAATTTTATTTACTCTTAGAGTTTTTGCCAGAAATCTGCTGAGAGGAAGCCGCCGAAGAAAGACTTTTTGTATTTTGTTTGATGTCTGGCCTGGGGCTCGAACCCTGGGTTTTCGTCTAATAAGCCAACAAACTACCTACTAGACCACGGCGGCTTCTGCACGACATTAATAATACAACCAAGAGAGAAGCCCTAATGTGGGAGAACTATGCGTACAAATTTCTGTCTGTCTGTACTACCAGAGTTCCCAAAAGGCTGAAATGATTTTAGTTCAGGGGTTTTTAATTGATTTTTATACAGTCGTAAAGAAACGTTTGAAAGTTAGGAATTTTTGATGGCATAACCTCTACTTTTTTTTTAGTAGGGTGGTGAGAGGAAGAGCGGGGGTAATAATTCCATTTTTTAATACCTTTTAGAAAAAAAAAAAAAGAAAACTGCTGATATGGAATACTTTTTTTTTCAAACTTTACATTACAAAAAAAACCACTGCAAATGACATTTTTTTAAGAAGGTAAGCCGGGAGACGTTTCTAAAGGTGCTGTTTTGTGTCCCAGTTGTACATAGAAATTATCTTTTTAAGGGTAATTTAAAAATGAAATAAATTATGTACTCACTCACATAGGTTTTTTTCTTCTTGCGGTGGTATGGTGGTGGTATTTAACGCCGCTAAATTTTTATGGCTTTAAGCCGTATAGAAAAAAAAATCTGCTTAAATGTCATTTTTTTTTTGTCGGCTGCGCATTTCTTGTTTCTAATTTGTTTTTCTTCATTTTTTTTCGTCTTTAGTTTATAAATTTAAAGAATTTTTATTTTTTTGTCTTCTTGTGTTTAATAATTGGTTCAAAGCCGCCTCTGGCTATAGAAACCTAAAACCATGATCTCATTTTTGTAGTCAATTTCGGCTCGTTTTTTCTTCTTTCTTTTCTTTTAAAATTTGCAAAACTAGAAAAAGCAAAAAAAAATATTCGAAATGATTATAGTTTTGTTTTTTGCTTATAGTCAGCTGTCTTTTATTATTAATTTATTACGAATAGATTTTATTGTATATTTTTAAATTCCATTGGTTTTCTTTAATTAATTTGCAAAAATTTTCTCTTTCAATTTCAGGTAAAAATTTGATTTAAAAAACCCACAAAAAAAAAAACAAAAAAAAAACTTTCAAATGAAACAAGAAACAAAAACAACAAAGACAACAAGTTCATTAAACCATGTATTATTATTATTGTTATTAATCTATTATTATTATTAATTATTAATAGATTATCATTTTCAAAAAACTTTAACCAGTTCCTTCTATTGTTTATAAAAAATTTGATTTTGTTGTCTGTACTGTCGTTGATATTTCTTGTCTTGGTTTTTTTTGTTTTTAATTGATTGCCCTTTGCAACTGTTGAAGTGAAGTAAAGTGTTGCCATCGCTGTTTAACATATACTGAGTAAGTCTTACTTTTCCATACATTGAATATATAAAAAAAAAACGATTGCAGCGCAAGTAAATATAAAATTTTTAAAGAAAAAATACACCATAAAAGAACAGTGGGTGCCCCTTGTAGTCTAGTAAGTGGTGCACTAGAATTTTAGCATGAGGGTTGTGGGTTCAATTCCCACCAGGGACTCCAAGCACAAGACCTAAATTATTCAGGTCGTAGTACTTATAATATAATTTGTAATTCTATGTTAATTAATAAATGGGTGCCCCGAAGGCCTAGTTAATAGTGTGCTAAACTTCAAATGTCCAGGCCGTGAGTTCGATTCCCACCAGAGACTGGGTTTTTGTGGTTGTATGTAATTACTCACCATAAAAAAAAATAGAGTAAGAAATAATGCTAAAAAGTAATTCTCGAGAAAAACTGGCGAAGATATACAGTCACACAGATAATTATACGCACCCCCCCCCCCCCCCTAAAAATCATTTTTTAAAAATGATAATATATGGACAAGTCAACTGATTTTTGCGCCAAATTTTTTATTTTCCGTCACAGTCGAACAAATTATATTTGTTCTCATCACTAAATATTCCATTCGCCCAAAAATCAGTTGACTGGTCCATATATTATTGGGCAAATTCCAATCGTGGCTTTTTTCTTTCTTTCCGTTCTTTCTCAAAACACTTCGAACTGTTTCGGAATGTACAATAGCATTGTGATCACTTTTCGATGTATTTCGTATTTCTACGGCTGTAGTCCTAGGATTTTTATTCACAATACCTTTTATATACCGGGCTCTACCCTTGGAGAAATTTTATACGAAATATACGTCGTACGTATAATTTTCTGTGGTGTCATATTGGTTTTAAGCAAACTGTAGTCATAAATTCATAGATTTTGGTCTTTTTTATTTATTTAAGTAAATGTGTCGTTACAGACACTAATGTAAAGCGTCTGTTAGAAGCGCTTTAGATTAGAAGTTCATTACTTTAAAAAAAAATGATTTTTAGGGTGGGGGGGGGGTGGTGTTATGTATAATTATCTGTGTGACTGTATACACCGGTCATATATCACACACTACTCTCCCTCTTTCCCTTCTCCTATAAACCATCTTTCGTGTATTTCACAATACACTGCATGGACAAGGGGTCATCTCCTGTTAGTTAAAAAAAAACTCAAAGTATTTCAATGCGATATCATGTAATGCTTTGGTTAACGGGTACCTGGCCGTTCACAGGCAAATTCACTCGTTGACTCATATGGCCCTTTATGCCATCCAGTGTGAGGTAACTCCCCTTGTCATGATCCGTTAGTTGTGGGTTTGAACACCCCGACCTCCTTACCGAAACCGGTCAGTTCCCTTAGTGGCATGTTCGCCACAATGCCCGAGATTTTCAAAGATTCTATCACCCAAAAACCGATGACGTCCGTTCTGAAGTGCAGGGCGCGCACATAAAAAGTGTTGTACCGATTCTGTTTCCTCCACATCATGGCAGCTTCTGCAGTAGTCCTGTCGGGGCAGACTGAGCTTGTCAGCGAAACTGCCAATAGTGCAGTGTCCCGTTTGAATTCCTGTTGGAATGCGAATCGTTCTCTTGTCGAACTCAAGTAGTTCCCTGGTTATCCCGCTATCCACTTCTGGACATTGCAGTTTTGAAATTTGGCAACCAGATGTGACGGACCATCCATTTTGGTGTCACAGGGCACGCGTATAAAAAGTGTTGTACCAATTATATTTCCTCCACATCATGGCAGCTTCTGCGGTAGTCCTGGTGCGGCAGACTGAGCTTTTCAGCGAAACTGCCAATAGTGCAGTGTCCCGTTAAAATTCCTGTTGAAATGCGAATCGTTCTCTTGTCGAACTCAAGTAGTTCTCTGGTTCTCCCGCTATCCACTGCTGAGCATTACAGGTTTGAAAGTTGGCAACCAGATATGACGGACCATCCGTGTTGGTGTCATGTTATAAAAATTAAAAAAAAAAAAAATGCCAAAAAACAAATCCTTACCACGATAAGGCCTGCTACAGTATCTGATTGAGACTGGAAAAACCGGTCACAGCCTTCCAGACACTGATTAACAGAATCGATCTTAATAGAGTCGTTGGATATAAAAACAATTGGCCCAAGTGATAGGCAAATTGCTTTTTACACAGAATTTTTTCCCAACATTTCCTCTTGAATCCCCTACATGGAATTCTTGTCTAGTAAACTATGAAAATTTAATCAAACGTCTGCTTTCTCGTTCATTAAACATCACTCATATTTCTTAAAGGATACCTTTTCTACACTTCTAGCCTTTTTCCTGGATTCTAAATTTGCATTTCTGCCGGCTAATTTTTTCTTTGGATCCGAAATTCTTGCTTAAAGTTTCTGCCGAAACTTTCGGGGCAATTCGTTTTTTATGTCACGTTTCTTCTTCCAGAGAAGTGACAAGATGGCAGTTTTGACAATATCTTTATTATTTTACTTGCTTTACTGGAGTCCTTAAATATTTTTTTCCTCGTTTCACGTTTTCTGTTAATACAAAAGGTTTTTTTTTTTAAATTTAATCATTTAATTTTTTTTATATAACCAGTAGAACAGTTTTCCGTTTAACATTTTCAAAGCTTGGCTTTTGTTTTTTGTAGGTTGAATGAATTCTTTTAAAAAATGTTCAATTATTCTTTAAAACATGAAAAATTATTTCCTCGGCGACTTCCTCTCAGCAGATTTCTGACAAAAACTCTTGGAAGGTAAATAAAATTGCCATGGACAAGTTTCTCGAAACTGTCGTTCGTAGTTAATTTTAAAGTGCAGGTCGTGCCATTCAGGTATGAAATTAAGACACACAACATAAGTTGTGTGAAGAGCTAGGTCGTAATTCTGACGGAAGGATTGTAATGACCATATTATGTATGTATCATACGTATATTGAACACTAAGGTTGTAAACAAAATTGAACTTTACGTGCCAAATCCAAATTTTTTCGTGCTCATTTCTTTGCAAGGGATTTAGATGATCATACGACATATCAAACTTAGTTGTGTAAAAGAGAAGCGGATAGTTTCGTGTAAACTCAATATGTACACAATTCGAGTATAGGACATTGAAATGAAATACGAATGAAAATTTTGCAGTTATACGACTCTCTTGTTTTTTTTTTAATTTATCAAAAAGCGTCACACTTCATTGAACCGGCTTTATTTTAAAGGCAAAAAATCTATCATAAGAATTTTGCGGTCATTTTTAAAATGACAATTGAATTCTATTGTATTGTGCAGAAATCAGCAATGAATCGCTTTTTTCGCTACTCATAAGCACTCATGAAATTTTTAATATAAGTTAGTCATCAATATTGAAATTTAACTATGTACTCTGATTCATTCATACTCACTACAACCTTAATTTATAAGTATAGGTTGCAATGAGTATCCGTACAACGTTGACATCAAACTCATACCATTCGAAATATGTTTGATTCATAAGCCTACACGTTTAGGTAACTAACTTTAGAAAAGTACTTATAAATGATTCGAGTGACTCCAAATAAGTCGAAATCAATAAAAAGGTTCCATGATATTAAAATAAGTATGAATGCGTATAAGTATCAGAAATTATGAGTATGATTCGATTCTACTCATCTTTTTGAATTTGGTATCGTGTAATATTTTCTCTCTTGATGTTATGTACAGTCGTGGCCTTATAATTAGAAACGACTTAGGAACATGTATGTTTGTTAATTCGTTTTACAGTTTTCACTGTGAACCTGGGATCAGAGGCTTTTTTGGACGACGTCTTACATACGTTTTTCCATCAGATTGGGACAAATTAAATTGAAATTCGTCACTCCAGAGAAGTCTGTTCCAGAATCGTCGTTTCTAATTATAAGGCCACCACTTTATGTAAACACTTATCGTGAAAATTGAGCTCTAATAGTACTGTCAGTGTTTTTAGCCAGGTATGTACATGCATACATGGTACCATGATATGATACATTATATATCGATTTAGAATGGGTGTGTCCGATTTTGTACAAATAAATTTTTTCTTCTTTTTTGCTAATCCATATACAATTTTGTAGTTATTAAAAAAAAAGCAAAACTTGAAAAAAAGGGAACTCAAAACTGAATTGGTATAGAAAATTAATGCTGAATTTGAGAAGAACAAAAAAAAAATCATGAAATTTTTTTTTCTTTTGTTTTCTACTTTCATTACATAAACTTTGCATATTTTGTCAGTCATACAGTAGTTGTACAAGAAAATAAAATACGACCAACCAACCATCTCCTCTCTGGTTGGTATACATATTATATTTTTGAATAAGTCACAGTAGTGTAGTACACAGCAGTAGTAGTACATATATACATAAGCAAAGAAATGGTATGTTATTGCTGCAGCGGCGGTGATATGGATGAGGTTCAGGGGTTAGAAATTGGATTTAATTTTAACTCTTCATTCATTTTTTTTATTTTTTTTTTTAATTTTTTTCTTTTCCTTACCACTCAAACATACATACATGGTTTGAAATCTTTTATAAGAATAGAATTAAAAAAAAAATAAGAAACAACAACTTTAATTAATGATTTCTTTTTTCTTTCTCTTATCATTTTCTTGTTGTTTTTGTAATTATTGGTGAATTGGTTTTCTATATCCCATGTACATATACTAGCCGTACATATAGTATATTGCTGGCTGTTCTGGCTATATTTTCGTTTCAATTTTTTTTCTCGGTTTTTTTTCTCGATTTTTTTTTGTAAGTTTTTCTGTTTCTGTCTGCTTATGTACTTGAAACAAAAACAAAAAAAAAATAGAAAAGAATTTATTTTTTTTAACAGAAAAAAAACACCACAAAATATAGAAAAAATCAACTGATTTCTACCAATACAACCAATAATATTATACACTGTGTGTGTGTGTGTGTGTGTGTGATGTGTATGTGTTGTTGTTTGGTTTTTGGTTTAATTTTTTTTCTTCTTCTGCTTCTTGTACTTTTCTCTCTAAAATTAATGATATAATGTTGCAATCAAGCTTACATTTCCGTTTGCTAACAACAACAACAACAATTATTTTTCTATATATTGTATGTGTGTATATGTATTGGTTAAAACTCCTACCCCTAAGCTTCAAACCTGCTTCTCCTTTCCTTTCCTCGTGTTTTTTTTTCTTTCAGATGTTATTAAAACCATTTGGCTAACGCCACACTAGCCTTGCAACATTTATTATATTGGCAGGGCTAATGTTGTTGCAGAAAAAAAAGAACAGAAAAAACACCATTTAAAACACCCATTTCTTCTTACATTTTTATTTATTTTTCCGTTTTTTTCTGTCCAACCATCTTTAACACTTACCACACTCACTCACACTTAAAATCATACACTTACACTACACCACACCACCCCATGCCAAGTTGCGCTATATTAATCAGTTTCTTTATTTCTTATTTTTTTTTATTTCTGTATGCTGGTGTTAGTGTTGGTTTTGGCCTGGTCAAAAGTGGGTGTTAAATGGGTGATTTTGTTCGTTTGTGTTGTAATTGTTAGTAGCTTTGCTTGGCGCTTGTGTCTTCATTTCTATTGTCGTGTATTTTTATAAGGTATTGTATAATTTCAAAACAACAACTTTATATACACCAGTCCAAGAGTCCTTCTTCTCCCCATTTCTGTTGATTTTTTTTTGCCTTCATAGTGTGTAATTAATTTAAAAAAATTTTATTCAGCGAAAAAAAAATCTGCTGGAAAAAAATGTTTAAAAAAAAGAAACAGAAAGCGAAACAAAATATTCTGTTCACCAGACAACAACCACTTCTCCTAGTTTCGCTTTTTGCCCTTTTTTTTTAGTAAATTACGTGTCTCCCATTTTCTTCACCATCAACGCCGCCACCACCACCACTACCACCACCACCACCGACCAACACCGTACCGTGTAGAACTTACGGAAATTGTTGAAAAAAAAAGGAATTTTTTAACTCATTTACATAATTTTTCTCTTCTTTTTTTTCATTAATTTTCTCTCGCTCTCTCTCTTTCTCATTTGACCACTCTTTAGTATATGAAGGCCAGTCAGTCGTCCAATCGTTGTTAAAGGGTAAATGGATGGGGGGATGGAGTAATATAATCTTTATATAATTTTTTAGCACCCTTTAGTGTCATTTTCGAAAGAAAAAAAAAAACGTGTTCCCCCCCACCAGCTATACTATGTACCTACCAACTTAATTTATATACCCAGTGTTTTTGACTCCAATGTTTCATTTCCTTTTTTTTAAAAAAATCTGGAAAAAAACTTCTAGAATTTTTAAAAAATTTCACTTGTATTGCATACTTATGGCGCCTCCCAACCCCACATATATACTCTTTGTTAACCCTTTTTCCCCCCCAAAAAAAAAAAAACTATTGTTTAGGATAGCAACCGGGCAGTTATCTTTCTAAAAAACAAAAGAACTTGTAAGAGCGCCTACATAAAATGGTAGAAATTTCCATTAAATTGCCTTTCTTTGTTCTGTATTTTTCTTTTCTCCCTGCAGATTACTATGGAATCTCTCTCCCCATAGTTTAATTAAAACTCTACAATACATACATACATAATTGGTCATTACAACCCTTCAGTTAGGATTACGACCTTGTTTCTCACACCACTTATGTTGTGTGTGCTAATTCTATACATGAGTGGCGGAACCTACAGTTTAAAGTCGACTCCGGACGACAGATTTTTGAGAAACTTTTCATGGCAATTTTATTTACTCTCAAGAGTTTTTGCCAGAAATCTGCTGAGAGGAAGTCGCCGAAGAAATACTTTTTTGTATTTTTGTTTTGATGTCTGGCCTGGGGCTCGAACCCTGGCTTTACGTCTAATAAGCCAACACACTACCTACTACGCTACGGCGACTTCCTCTACAATAGTTTGAGTAAATAAACAAAATACCTGCAGGTTTTCTCTAGAAATTATAATCTAACCATCAATAACTGTATAGGTTAGGTAAGGCAGCCACCCCTACTTAAAGGAAGAGATCAATATTCATCGCGGGTATCAAATATTCCTTAAGGGAAACCAACCTGTTTCTGAAATAAATCTTGCATTGCAACATCAATACCAGAGGTCAGCAATGAATCGTTTTTTCGCTACTCATAAGTACTCATGAAATTTTGAATATAAGTGAGTCAACAATATTGAAATTTAACTATGTTCTCTGATTCATTCATACTCACTACAACATTGATTTATAAGTACAGGTTGCAATGAGTATGAGTACAACGTTGACATCAAACTCATAACATTCGAAATATGTTTGATTCATAAGACTACTCATTTAGATTCATGACTTTAGAAAAATACTCGTAAATGATTCGAGTGGATTCGAATCATTCGTCAAAATTTACAGTGTTAGTTGTTGTTGCATTTACAAAAAAAGAAGAAAGAAAAAGACAGAGACAGCAAGCAAAGCAAACACAGAACCTTCTAGTGAGTATTGTAGTGTTCGTACGCGAATCATACTTATTTTGTGTTTCGTGTAAATGTTGAGTCAAGGAGAGCCCAAATCAACAACATCATGCGTATTGTTAAGTATGAGTATGATGAGTACTTCAAACTTTGAATATGAGTAGTATGAGCATAATATTAAAATAAGTATGAATGCGTATAAGTATCAGACATTATGAGATTCGATCTACTCATCTTTTTGAATACTCATTGCTGATCTACGATACATACATAATTGGTCGTACACCACTAATGTTGTGTGAGTTAATTTTGTACATGAGTGGTGGAACCTGGAGTTTAATGTCGACTCTTAACGAAAGATTTACAAGAAACTTTTCATGGCAATTTTATTTTCTCTCAAGAGTTTTTGCCAGAAAATTGCTGAGCAGTAGTTGCCGATGAAATATTTTTTTATACTTCGTTTCGAGTTGCCTGACGTGGAGTTTGAACCGTGGCCTCGCGACTGACTAATAAGCTAACACAATATCTACTAGACTACGGCGACTGCAATTATAACAAACTTTATATTAATTAGCTGCATCAAGGATGCATAAATTATAAACCCGATGCCTGATGGCTGTTTGACTGCGTTAAAAATACACATTGACGACGTTTTGAAATAGAATACATTGTACATATTTTGTACAGCGGCATTATGAAACACGATACTTTGTTCAAACACAAAGCAACTAACATTTTAGAAGGCAGCCTCTCCGTCTTTTTAGTGCAAGATCAAGGCAATGACTCATGAGGAGGAGAAAACTGTCTTTTCATCAGATGCATAGCTCTTGTAAAAGTCATTTGGAGGAATGACAAATCTTTCGGCATCCCTAACTGACGGTCCTCTTCATTTCCATTACGTGTCCAGCAGTCTAGCAACATGGTATGTTGTTCCCTCTGTCTGCGAACGAGATTATGCCTTCCCGTAAAATGAATGGATAACTACCTACTTACTTGATTGGTCATTACAACCCTTTAGTCAGGATTACGACCTAGCTTCTATCACAGCACCCATGTTGTGTTTGTAAAATTTATACATCAATGGCGGAACCTAAAATTTAAATTCGACTCCGAACGAGGAGGAACTTTGCTGATGGGGAAGTCTCCGAAAGAAGTATTACCTCGAACAAAACGAAATATCAAAAATATTTCTAACGATGACATTCTGGTCAAAAACTCTGAGAGTAAAATTAAATTGCAATGAAAAGTTTCCCAAAAAATC
Source organism: Sarcophaga subvicina (assembly GCA_936449025.2). Classification (NCBI taxonomy): domain Eukaryota; kingdom Metazoa; phylum Arthropoda; class Insecta; order Diptera; family Sarcophagidae; genus Sarcophaga; species Sarcophaga subvicina. The sequence continues at coordinate 33,740,946 of OW388084.2, forward strand.
TGTCATTCGGATAAAATTAACACACCCAACAGGATTGGTGTGAGAAGCTAGGTCGTAATCAGTTGAGTAAGTATGTAATGTAAATGTATGTAAATATGTATGGGTCTTAGTATGACAGGGTATTATAGTGAGAGGGAAAGTATTGAATCCTATTTCTTCTATGATGTTATGCTCTATGTGTGAGTAAAAGAATTTTCTGGACCGGTTATTTAAGGGGTATTAAAACTACGATAAAAATTTCCCGCTTTAATAATTAATTTTTCATCAGAAAAACTTTGTATTTTAAAAACATATCCGCAAATAATTTTCAGGGGAAACTACTTGAGTCCAGAAATTTTGTATATTCCCTTTAATTGCCTCACTCTTTTCCCTTTTCTTTCTCTCTCTCTCTTTCTCTCTCTCTCGTTTTTTGAACCAAAACAGTTGCTTGTTTTAGTTATCCTTTCTGTTTATGCCAATTGTTCTGGTTTGTGTTTGACTTTAAAACAAAAAGTTTTTAATGTTTCCCTATTTTTTATTTTCTCACAATTCTTTTGTAAATTATTTTTATTTACAATATTTATAATCAACTCCACTCTCACTCCCATTAACCCCTAACGTCACACCAAATTTTTATTCTCCATTTTATGTTTCTCTTTTCCTATCTACCGCTTTCTTTTACTATGAATTATTATTTCTTTTATGCTTAATTGCTGTTATTGATCAATATTCTTGAAGGAAAAAAAATAATCAAAAGTTAAATTAAAATTAAAACTTTCTGTAAAAAAAAGAAAAGATTTCTCCCCTTTCTTATTCTTTGAGTTCAGAAAAAAAGAGGCAAAGAAAGAGATTTAAAATAGAAATATTAAAAGTTTCTTCTCTCTTTGCAATTTATACTTTTTAGATTTTAAATCATCAAATACAAAGATAGAGAGGAGGCGTCATCCCCTCATAAGATAATGAATCAAAATTAAGTTTGAATCACAAAACAATCGATTGCACTTTTTAAATGCTAGCCACTAGTGAACATACATAAGTACATACATAATTGGTCATTACAACTCTTCAGTCAGGATTACGACCTAGTTCCTCGCACCACTAATGTTGAGTGTGTTAATTTTATACAGGATCGGCGGCGGAACCTACAGTTTAAAGTCGTGTACGAACGACAGATTTTTGAGAAACTTTTCTTGGCAATTTTATTTTACCTCAGAGAGTTTTTGCCAGAAATCTGCTGAGAGGAAGTCGCCGAAAAAATATTTTTTCATTTTGATGTGCTGACGTGGAGTTTGAACCGTGGCCAGAAATCTGCTGAGAGGAAGTCGCCGAAAAAATATTTTTTCATTTTGATGTGCTGACCTGGGGTTTGAACGACGGTTCACGGTACGTCTAATAAGCCAACACACTACCTACTAGACTACGGCGACCTCTAATGAAAAAGGTTTAAAAAAATCCAGCCCGTTTGAACGTTTTTTTTTAAATTCTACAAATGTCCCCAAATGTCTCGCTTTTACGGTTCGAATCTTGGGCAGTTTTATTTGAATTGCGTCTTTGAATGCAATTTGTGCAACAAGAGGTAGAATCAGTGGCAAGAGGTAGAATCAGTGGCAAGAAATTTGTCCAATATTATCAAATAGTTTTCATTCATAATCCTTTACAACCAGATCACTGGATTATATTATCAAATTGCTCAATGAAAAAAAAAAAAAAAAAAAACATTTGGAGGTTATATTAGATAGGTAGAGGCGACTGCCCAGTTAAGAAGTTTGAATTGACACACTTAGCTCACATAGGTCCCATTGTGATACTACAGTTTTCCATTTATCCCCCCCCCCCCCACAGGCAGCTTCTAATGAAGCTCCTCCGACTGCCAATATCAATGCATGAAAGTTCATTCAGATTCTCTATATAGTAGGCACCAAAATGGTTTTTTTCTCCTTCGCCATGGTGCCCGGGCAGGCACCAACACGAGTGAAATTGTCTTCCATAAGAATCATATCAGTCATCGTATGTAGAGTGATGGCCTTATAATTAGAAACGATGTTTCTGGAACAGTGTTCTCTGGAGTGACGAATCTAAAGTTTAATTTGTCCCAATCTGATGGAAAAACGTATGTAAGACGTCCTCCAAACAAAGCCTTTGATCCTAGGTACACAGTGAAAACTATAAAATAAATTAACAAACATATGTACATGTTGCTAAGTCGTTTCTAATTATAAGGCCACCACTGTACATAGTTAACGAATGGTTTAAAGATCCAAATTTTTATGCTTGTAATGGTCTTTATTTCTGACCTGAAGATTCTAATTCTTAAGCTTGTGAAGGTTACCACATCTTCCGCTTATTGGTAGAAATTAAGCTACAATTTTGTGAAAATCAATTTATTTTGACATAAAGAAACGAAGGTTTTTCTCATGGGGAGTCATTATGACCTTCAAAAAGTCATTATTTTGATGTGTATGGACCAGAGATCAGCAATGATTCGCTTTTTCGCTACTCATGAAATTTTGAATAAAGGGTCCGCCAAATACCTTTTTTTTGAAAATGCTTTAAAAACAAAACTACAGAATATTTTCTCAAATTTCTTTTTTTATTTGAAAGTACAATCCTTCCGGTTAATAATGGAAAATAATTTCATTCAAATGGCTGCCTCGGCTGGCCATGCAGTAGCCTACACGATCGGTCCAATTTTTAAGCACATTATCGATTGTGTGCAGCTGTATTTCACCAATGGCTTCACGAATATTGTCCTTTAAAGCGTCAATTGTCTCTGGCTTGTCGGCGTAACATTTATCTTTGACGGCACCCCACAAATAATAGTCCAACGGTGTCAAATCGCAGCTCCGAGTTGGCCAAACGACATCAGCTCTGCGGCTGATAATGCGATCTTCATTTAAAGCATTTTCAAAAAAAAAATTATTTGGCTGACCCTTTATAAATGAGTCAACAATATTGAAATTTAACTATGTATTCTGATTCATTCATATTCACTACAAAGTTGATTTATAAGTACAGGTTGCAATGAGTATGGTATGAGTATGAGTACAACGTTGACATCAAACTCATACCATTCGAAGTATGTTTGATTCATGAGCCTACTTACTCATTTAGATTCATGACTTTAGAAAAATACTTATAAAAGATTCGAGTGACTCGAATCATTCATCAAAATTTACAGTCTTAGCTGTTGCTGCATTTGCAAAAAAAAAAAAAAAAAAAGGAAAAAGACAGAGCAGCAAGCAGATCAAATACGCAACCTTCGAGTAACTCTTCAATTACTAGAGGATTCTCAGAACCCCAAATACGACAACTTTGTTTATTAACATACCCACCGCATGTGAAATGGCATCAGTTGTTGCGTGAGCTGGACTTTATATGGATGTAGGTGTAGACCTAAATGCAAAATACGCCATAATGTGCCGTAAGACAGTCCTAATTCCTGAGGACGACGAGGAATCGACACATTCGGGTCTTCGGCAACACTTTCACTTACAATAGCGATATTTTCAGCGGAACGTGCGAAACGATGATGCACAAGCCTTTCAATATTTGTAACCACTCCAGTCTCTTCAAATTTCTTCACAATTTTGCCAATTGCTTGCGTAGTTGGACGATTATGTAAACCATAATCTCCTCTTAAAGTACGATACGTGGCTGTGGCAGAATCACCATTTTTGTTGTAGGTTTTGATCATTTTTATGCGTTGTGTGATAGTTAAGCGATCCATTTTCGTCAATGTCAGACTTTCAACTGAAACGAAAAAAAATTGGTTTCACAACTTAGTTTGACAGATGTCGAATTACAGTCCCATACTTTTGAAACCACAAAATGGATATTTTAGTGTTCGTACGCGATTCATACTTACGTATTCTGTGCTTCGTGTAAATGTTGAGTCATGGAGAATCGAAATCAACAACATCGTAGTTGTTAAGTATGAATATGATGAGTTTTTCAAACTTTGAATATGAGTAGAGGTTCCATGATATTAAAATAAGTATGAATGCATACAAGTATCAGAAATTATGAGTATGATTCGAATCTACTCACTTTTTGAATACTCATTGCTGATCTCTGATACGCACATGATCTCTTGACTTTGTTGATTTTTTTCCACGCACCAATACGAGAGAGTCGCTGTAGTCTAGTGGGTAGTGTGTTGGCTTATTAGACGTAAAAGCCAGGGTTCAAACCCCAGGCCAAACAATCAAGACAAAATACAAAAAGTTTTTCTTCGGCGACTTCCTCTCAGCAGATTTCTGGCAAAAACTCTCTGAGAGTAAATAAAATTGCCATGAAAAAAAGATTCTCAAAATCTGTCGTTCGGAGTCGACTTTAAACTGTAGGTCCCATCACTCATGTATAAAAATTAACACACACAACATAAGTGGTGTGAGAAACTAGGAGGTTGTACAATGGGTCAATTCGTCCTCCGGGTACTGTACTTGTCTTAATTGACAAGTTAGTAACCTAACCTAATACGAGAGAAATTGTCTTCCATGAGAACAACATTAACCTATGTACGTACAGAGACAACGGTCTAACGGACAGTGGTCTAAAGATCCAAATTTTTATGCCTGTATAGGTCATCAAGGTTTCTGACATGACGATCCCAACTCTTATGCTGGTGAAGGTTGCCATTTCTTCTGCTTTTTGGTAAAAATTAAGCCACAATTTTGTGAAAATCAGTAAGAAAAAACACAGTTTTTTTTAACATAAAGAAATGAAGGTTTTCTGACGGGCAGTCATCATAATGGAATATGAATTTATGACCTTCAAAAAGTAATAATTTTAATACGCATGGACTGATTCTGATTAATTAATATAAAATCATTAATTTTATACTTCAGTAAAGGATTTCCTTTTACTATACCTGCTTATAACTGGCCCTAGAACTTTTCAATCCTTGTCCATAAATGAAAGACAATACAACAGAAGTGTATTTAAAAAAAAAAGAATGATAAAGAGTTGGTAGGTAGGATTGGGTAGTTGAAAGTCCAACCGTATAGAAGAGCAAAAAGGAGTTTATATATTTGAGTGTGTGGTTGTGTGTGAGTGTGTATGTGTATGTGTGTTTATTTAAATGGTTAGTGGCAATATTTTTTTTAAATTGGAAATTTTTTTACGTGTTTTTTTCTTGATTCCAACAACTAAACCGTTCTAGAATTTCATTTAGATGAGAATATTATTTTTATATAGTATTGTACACATACAAACACACATATACAGAATATATGTATGTATGTATATATTGAAATCGGTATGGAAATATGAACTTAAAAAATTGTTTGTTTGAGACAGAAAAATAGAAAGAAAAAAAAAAATGTGGAAAAAATTATTCTAGAAACTAAACAAAAAAAAAAATGAAAATGTTGGCAACTGGCAAACTACAGAGACTTTGTTGTTAAACCATAACTGAACAACACAAAACTGAAATCAAAACCCTACCAATACCCAGCCAGCGCATTAACACAACACCCCTCCACAAACTTCTCTCTTACCCAGGCAGGGGGGAGGTCGTATAAAAAGAAGAAAAATCTACAGAAGAAAGTTACACACAGCATTTGAAATACAGAAAAAAATATTGAAACGAACAACTAAAAAAATTTAACGAAGTTATGGCAAGAAAACGAAACATTCGCTTGCAATTGTTCAATGAGGAGCAGGAGGAGGGCAGACAGAGAAAGCTGGCGATGAAGAAAAATCGTGTTTAATCTCAAAAACTAGAAAAAATTGAAAAATAATTTTAATTTTTTTTTTTTCTCGCAACTTTACTAATGATAGAAAAATAAAAACGAAAGAAAAACAAAAAAAAAAAGAAAAAATTCTCTACTTTTTCCAATTTGGGTTGATGTCAAGAGGTGGCAAATGTTGGAAAGTAGTGGCTGCTGCTATAATGCACTTCATCGTCGTCAACTCACTTTCATGGCAGACAGATAGCATTACATTTGAGTGGAAATCAATGAAGCTAAACAAGAGTTACCCATTACCCAACCAATGCCACAGTTAGTCAAGCTAGGCAACAGCGATACAAACAAATAAATATCGTATATAAATATTCAGTTTCTGTTGCTTGTATTAGATACAATAAATAGAGAATCGTTTTGGTTTCTGTCCGTTCTGGCACTTCTCTTCTTTTTTTTCTTTTACAGTTTAGAAAGCTTACTTATGTAATTAACCTAACTTCTCACATCACTATCTCCTTTACTATCCTCTCTCTCTCTCTGCTCTAGGACGTATTACAATGGGCCATTAAGACCTCTGGGTATTGTACTTGTCCCAATGATCAGCACACAACCTCAAACCTAACCTAACCTTCAAACACCACCCTTGTTGTGTGTGCTGACTTTAACAAACAGATTTTAGAGCATTTTTCTGAACATATTTGAAGTTAATCATATAAATTTGAAGCTGGAAACAAGACATAAAAACTTCAGTCTTGCAATCAACTCAGGACTACTTTTAGGCAAGGGTTTGGCCCTTTGAAAGTCCTAAACGGTTAAATTGGTTCAAGAATTAGGGATAGACAACCATCAGCAATCTTGTTTCGACAAATCAAACAAATCATCAGTGCCATATGTTTTTGTCTCAAAACAAAGTCCTCATCGGTAAGAAGGTATTGGGTGTCATGACGAAGGAGTTTGCTCTCTGTGATATCCTATTCCTTTACAAAAGACGTCGGCATTGCTTGACCGTTCTACGATGTTCGTAATTGATGTTATCATCTCTGGGTTATCATACAACAACTCAACCCGCACTTGCCACAAGACATGGGAACTTTGTTGTAGTACAGTACGTGGCTCTATTTTATGGTTTTCGAACATAACCTTCTACTATATATCATGTAGTCTTCTGCAGAACACAAATACATTGATAATTACAACTCTTTAGCCAGGATTACAATCTAGCTTCTTACACCACCCATGTCAATACAACCCTTCAGTCAGGATTACGACCTAGCTTCTGTTGTGTGTGTTAATTTTATACATGAGCGAAGGGACCTACAGCATAAAGTTGAAGTGTAGGCTCACATCTACATACTACCTACTATACTACGGCGACTTCCAACCATATTGTGTGTGTTTATCTATTAATAGCGGGACCTTTTACGGTTTAGAGTCGGCTCCATGTTTTTGCGAGAAGACTCCTGAGAGAAAATATGTTCCTGAAAGAAATATTTTTTCTTTTACGTTTTATTTTGTTCGAGATGTCTGAGACAAAGTTTGAACAAGATATAGGCTACGGCGATTTCAGTTCGACGGGAGTTTTTACCAGGGCACTGTCTCATGGCTATGCTCCAAATAAAACTGATCAAATTTGCTAAGGATTCTGCTGGACTCACGCAAAGACTACGTCAAATGCAAAATATCCAGGGTGATCTGGTCCCTGAAATTAATCAGCAGTCTCCTTATGGATGTAATTACTGCACCTTATGTGATTGGAAGTCCATCTGAACATATTAGACTATCCATCCTTTTGTAGTCGCCGTAGTCTAGTAGGTAGTGTGTTGGCTTATTAGACGCAAAAGCCTGGGTTCGAGCCCCAGGCCAGGCATCATAGACAAAATACAAAAAGTATTTTTTCGGCGACTTTCTCTCAGCAGACTTCTGGCAAAAACTCTGAGAGTAAATAAAAATTGCCATGAAAAGTTTCTCAATAAATAAAAATCTGTCGTTCGGAGTCGACTTTAAACTGTAGGTCCCACCACTCATGTATAAAATTAACACACACAACATAAGTGGTGTGAGAAACTAGGACGTTGTACAATGGGTCAATTCGACCTCCGGGTACTGTACAATGGGTCAATTCGACCTCCGGGTACTGTACTTGTCTTAATTGACAAGTACACGTCCTCTAACCTAACCTCACCTAACCCATCCATCCTATGACTTTTGTGGGAATTGTTTGGATAAGATGGAAAGGTTTTTTGTGTGTATGTAGTTTTAAAAAACGGGACACTTGACTCTTAAAGTATTTGTTAAGAGTACTGATTGGTTCTCAAGGAATCAATTTGGAATTTATGTGGGACTAAACTAGAAATCATCCATTTTCAAAGAACCCAAATGCGCCATATTTTCTCCAAGAGAACTTGTAAAAATTTTGGAAGCAACTTATTTAACCCATTAATGTCCGAATTACTTTTTTTTCTAACGGTGACCATTTTTTTACACTCAATTTCCTCTCAAAGCATAAAAACTAAGGCAACCTCTGCTGGCAACTTAAGTTGCCAGTGGACACTAATGGGTCAATTGTGTATTGTTAGACTTGAATCTTCGGCGTATATTGCATATCAATTTGGGCATGGTTTCATGTCTCGAAGCAATGTGAATTAAGTTTATGCGTTAGGAAGAATGCAATTAGCATTTGAATCTTAATAAAGTCAAAGCTCGCTAAACTCTCGCTAAACTTGGTTTGAGAAGAGTCTTTTCCTTTCTTTAATTTATTTTCGATGAGCATATCATTCGTTCCCACTCCATAGATGGGTCCTGGCCCCACTAACTGCATGGGAGCTTAATAAAGCTTTTCGCTTGCGATTGTTAATGGCCACACTTGGCCCACTACTTAGGCTTTTTCCAATGTCTAAGGCTGGGGTTTGGCATCGTCCATTTGAATGTTATTAATGATGAATAAAAAGTAAGCACCCAGAGAAAAGGAATACAAACAACTGCTAAAAGCAGTATCCAGTATACGAGATAGAGGCAGGGGTATGTCAAAAACCCTTTTGTATTAAAATTTTTATTTTCTTTTATTTTTTAAGATTTCCGGTCATTTTCTTTTATTTAATTATTGTTTCTTGACATTTAGGAAAAATTGGAAAATTTTTTTCTATAATTTTTCCTGGCTTTTTTATGTAAAGAAAAAATGAAATTAAAAAAAGGGGAGAAAAATTAAAAAAAAAAAACGCAAAAAAATTGGTTAAAAAAGTTTGAAACCCTGTTGTTTCGCATCATTTACTTTTTTTCTTCTTCGCCTTTAATTAGAAAAATTGTAAGAGAATAATAAAAATAATGAGAAAGAATCCTTTTTCTTTTTTTTTTTCTAACATCTTCGTATTTTGTTTGGTGCTTTATCAAGCCCCCAATCATCACCACCACCACTCACTTCACTACCTTCACTTTAGGGTACGTACCCCACCCCTTAAAGTATGTAAATTTTTCTTGTTTTAAAAGTGACTTGAATTTTTATATACAAACAGACAAGTTATATAATCAGATGCAAGAAAAAAAGGCTCCTCTTTTTTTCTTTTTTTTTTTGTTCCCGGACCACGATTTTTATATAAAGTTCGCTTGTTTTTTTTTGTTGCTTGAAATTAAGAAAAAATTTACGAAATTTTTATTTTGTCGTGTGTTTTTTTTTTTGTTTATTCTCCTTTACACTGTCTCTTTACGCAGTGTATACTCATTAATTTCTTATGTACCAAGAAGAAAAAATACGAAAAAAGAGAATTTTTTTTTTTAAGAAAAGGACTTACAATCCTTTCAGAGTATGTTTCCACGTAAAAGAAGAAAAAAAGGCGAGAAAAAAATTTTCGTAAAAAAAAATGAACTCATCTGACAGCTTAAAAGAAAAAAAGTGGAAATCTTGAGAGAAAAATTTTTTTTGTTCGCTCTTATTTCATAATGATTTCTTATGCTGTTCTTCGTACATTCTTGTTATGACACAACAGCACAACGTAAGACAGCCAAAGATATGAAAAACAAAGTGCTGATGACCGCCACACGCCATGCCATTCCACCACCACCACCCACCATCTTCTTTACAATAATATATGGGCCAAGCAAATCCTGCATCACTTAACCCAAACCATCAATCTATCTGAACAACCCAACCACCACCCACACTTATTAACAGAAAAACCTTTTTTTATCGTGCTCCTTCGATTATTTTTTCTTTTCACATTTTTTTCCTGCAAAATTTAAACTGATTGTGTGCAGTTCAAAGAAATGTAGCTCAACAGAGCCAGCCTGTATTTATTCATAAGTTATCAGCATCAACATCTCAGCATCCTCATTTGATATTCGAATATTTAATCAAACCACCTCATTCCGTTTCCCATGCCAACCAATCCCAACCAGCCATCACTTCGATTTTTTTTTTGTTTGTTTTTGTCCTGCCAAGAAAAAAATCGAAAGAAATTTTCAAGAAATTTAAGAGAAAAAAAATCCGTTTTTGTACAGTGGGCCGAAATGTCAACAACGAAAGGGTTGGGATTCAGCTTTTCTTGCTCTTAGATTCAGATTCTCCAACATTAAAGCACTCTTTTACAACTCTGTTCTGTTCATTTACGCAGTCTTTATCTCCTCTAAACGTTTGTGGTTGTCTTTAGTTTGACAAAAAGAAAAAATCCCTAGGGGCTAAAGATATGTAGATGCTTAATCAGGTTATCTTTGGGACCATAAAGTCCCTTGTATCAGCCTTAAAAATATCCACACCTCTTCTTTTGTTTGTCATCCGCGACTACTGTAAAACTAGCCATTACTTCGGAGAGAACTGATGAAAAGTCATCCCAATAAATGTACAGTGCGCACTCGATATTCTCTGGAAACAGGTTTCTTCATTTCTTCATTCATTTATTTCACTCACTTGTCCTGCCCTATATTTTAATCGGGAAATATGCCAGATGCCTGCATGACGGTAGAGTTTGTTGTTGATTTTAGAGAAGTGCACACTGATGATGTACAATCAGCTCATTAGCGGTAAACCGGGGGGAGTTCCCTCTGTATTTGGCAAATATAATATCGATCGGCCTTCCTTCGATAATTTTTTGTGATGATAGAGCAGATCATCGGGTAGATTTTGAAATCGGAAGAAACCATCAAAGATTTCGGCACCTTGAGGATTATAACTTGGTCACTAGTTTGCCTCCACAGATTTTTTGGAGCATAAAACTGCAGATAGTGCTTGAATTCGTTGAAAATTTTGTGGAAGTTGGGAACTTCAGAAGTTAATGCAATTGAACTTTGGTTTCAGTGATTTCTAGTCTCGAATAAATAACTAAATAAGCAGCTCTCCTGTTAATGTCATCCAATCGATCACATATGTATAGTGACCAGTTGTAAGTCCGGCAAGTAGCTCAACAAACTCTGTCTAGACCAGGAAGACTTGAATAATGTCAGAAAAATTATTACTAACCACCTCTAATCCATTCCTTTTGGAGCCACATATCAGTTACCAGGGAAATACCGCCCACATTCTGTGTTTTCCCAATTTTCAGATCTGAAGTACTACTTAAAGTTTCGCCCACTTATTCTATTACAATAAAGATCTGTGTAATCCCTATCCAAGCTAGTATAGAATTACGCTTATATGCTGGATGATGGCCTGGCTTCTCATATCACCCATGTTGTGTGCGCTAATTTTCTCCCTGAGTAGCGAATGATAGTCGTGATGTCATATCGACTACAGTGGCCGTGCTTACAGGTCATTGCGTCATGGGTAGACACGCGGAACGAATTCTGCCGTGGATGCAGGTCCACTGAGGAAGAGGAGGAGACTGTCGTTCACTTTCTTTGCCAGTGCCCGCCTCTTGCTAGGTGTAGATATAGGTTATTTGGATCCCCATTCCTTGTTAGCTTAACGGAGCTATCATCTATTGACATCAAGGATATAGCTTCGTTCATCAAACTTTCTGACTGGTTTTCCAGTGCGGCGTAGTCTTGCTTTTGTTGTACAGCCCTTGCGTTGACCAACTTCTTCGTTTTTCCTTATTTTGGTGGAACTTGGTTAGTACAGGGACTGCGTTCAACCGTGCCATCACAACGGGCCGCTATGCGTGCTTAAGAGAGCTTTGTGATATCAGAGCTACCACTCCGACCTAACCTAACCTAAGCAAATGATATATTTTTCGTAGCATTTAGTTTATACTTAAAGGAGGAGGGCCTTTAAGGGTCATCAGATTTTTTTGTTATTTCAGAGTTGACGATTTTTTCCAGTAAGCCCACACACACTACTCAATAGTCAGGCATTACTCTTAAAAGAAAATCAATTGGATGGATTAATCTCTGGGGAAGCCATGAATCGTTTTACTGCAATTATGGGGACTCTCCTTTTCTTGTCCTTATGTTCGGAACTCGTTATTCATTACGCCATAGCAATAATCGTAATCTAGTAGGTTGTGTGTTGTTGTGTGTTGTGTGTCATGAAAACTTTTTCAAACCTGCTGTTCCGACTCGATGTTAAACTAAAGGTCCCTAAACACAGGGATAAAATTAACACTCAATAGATACTGGGCGGTGTTGTGGTGGCGGCCAGCCCATAGTCTTGAATGAATTGTGGCAATGACCAATCAAGTAAGTACGGCTTTGGCTCTGCAGGGCTCTATCTTTGGACAATTGCTCTTATGTTGCCATGTCATAATCGTGCACCCATTGTGACTAATTAGGGCCACTTACTACATATCAAAATTAAGCACTTACGTAGCAAACTGTGTTCGAATAAGCTTCACAACCTAAAATTCTGAAATAATTGCATAACACTAGCCACCGATATGCTCCCAAAACGCTGTTTCCTCCATTCCTGCACTTTTCTTTTTTTTTTTTAGGAATTTCGTCAGTTTTTTTTTGATGTTTTTTTGAAGGCCTTTCTCGGTCATCTTGTGCCATTTATAGGCTCACGTTAGACCACTGTCAAACTTTCCGATGTTTTTAGAGAAAACGATTCCATTTTTAAATACAAAATTTTATTGTTGTACGCATTTTGAGGAGTTCAAACACTTGTGCGATCCTGACAAGCTAAGATTAAAATGCTCGTCTAACAAGACTAAAGGAAAAGAAAATATTTTCGGAATTTAACCATTTTTTTGCGTCGAAGCGCTCTATCAAATGTTGATGTGTTGGGATAAATGGACTGACAGATAACGCAATAATGGGTTAAAGTGTTCTTTTGAACATTCCCTTTATCGTCTGATCAAATGTTTCCAATTCACAAAATTTATCGCAATTTTTATGGGCTTGACTCCACTGTGTTTGTTGTATAATCAACTTCCTTCTTATTTTTCTTACTCCGTTCGTATCATTCATTATCTGACTTGAACAAAATTTTTTATTTTCTTTTCCGTTTTTTTTTCTGTTTTATTTGCGTTTTTTTCCTCGTGTTTTTTTTTTCTTTTAAAGGATAACTGATGTTATTTTTAAATTATAAAATGTTAAACGATGGCCAACACGACAACTACTACTTCATCATCTTCGTGTGTCTATTTGTATGTAATTTCTTGTTCTTATGCAAATAAATATCACACACAAACACATACACACACACACACAACACTTTCAATTCAACAACAACAATAATAAAATGGATTTTTTTTGTTTCTTTCTCTTGTACAGGGTCTATTGCGTACCGCTGAACAGTTAAAGATAAAAGGTCTGTGCGAGACAGCAGAGAACGCCGACGATCTGAATGATACGGCCACAGCTACAATAACAGTATCCGAAAATATACAGCAAGCAGTCGTTGGTAATATTGTGAATGCAACAGTAGTGCCGGGACAACAATCACCTCCAATACCCCACCAACAGCATCAGACGCCACAGCAGCATCAACAGCAATTAACAAATACCGCCGTCTTAAGTCCGAGTAGTGCTCAACAGTTAGCCGCTGCTGGACAATTGGTCACATCCACACCTGCCACAACGCCCCAACAACAACAGCAGCAGCAACAACAGCAGCTGGGCCGTAAATCGCGGGTACGTAAACGTTCGAAATCACCCGATTTACAATTGCAACAACAGCAACAGCAGCATCATCAACAGCAACAACAACAGCAGCAACAACATCCGCAGGCAATACTAATACAAAATCAAAATCAAGCTGCCATTGTAAGTTTGCAACAGACATCTGCCGGTAATTATATACCCGTGTCGGGCGTGCAAACGGTAACCACGAGTATAGCGGGCGGTCAACAGCAACAGCACCAGCACCAGCAACAGACCACCATTGTTACGGCAGACGATTCGGATTCGGATAAGCCGTTGACGAAAATCTGTAAAACTGAAGCATCGTCAGCTTCACCGGCGTCTACATCATCGGCATCGGCCTCAAATAATGCTGGTGGCGTAACTGCGGTCACAGCTTCGGGTACAGCGATCGTAACACAAATTGTAGTAGCAAGAGACGGAAAAGATAAAAATATGACTAGTTTAGGCATGGGAATGGTAAGTGATTCCAAAAAGGCCAAAAAAAAATTTTGGAATCTTTCTTTCACTCTTCTAATCCTATTTTTACATACTCCTACACTTTTTGTTTTTTTTTTTTTTTGGGTTTTGGTTTTGTTTCTTTGCTTTTCTTTTCTTTCTTTTTCTCTCTTTCTATTGTTTTGTTTTGTTCGAAACAAAAAAAAGATAGAAAAAGGAAACGGAAAAGAAAGAACAAAACCGCCCAAGCATTTAAAATCATTTTATTTATAAAACAAAAATGTTGCATTTTCCACTTTTTTTCTTTTCTTTTTTCCCCTTTCGATTTGTCTTTTAGAATGGCGGCATACTTGGAGTCCCTATGGGATTTTTAGATTTCGCTCCTGAACCACCGGCACCATCAGCAACACCAGTTACGGTTACAGAACACGTTGATCTATCCTGTAACCCCAGCACGGATACACGAGATTTATCAAGTGAGTTTTGTTTGTTGGTATTTCCTTAATTTTATTTCATTTTATTCAATTTATTTATTGCAAATTCATTTTCTAAATACAATAACCCATATTGAAACCACCCACCCTATGCATTTCAAGACAAGTCAGCTCTCTGGTTCTGTAGCAGTGTTCTTTGATTCTCGCTTGCTAACCTTTTTAGTGCCTGGAAGGTTGCTTCTGTGTAAAACCAATCCCCATCCTAAGAGTAAGACTGGCTAATGCTAAACCTGAAATCTAGTAGCCAATAGCAATATGTTTTGCTATCCTCATGGTTATGCGCATATTCTGAAGCCAACACCGTTCTAATAGCGTTGGCGTTACTCTCAGAATTGCATTGCTATTGAGATCGGCAGTCGATTCTCTCGATTTATATCGACCTTCCTCAAGGAAAGAATCGACTGCTCTGCAGCCAATCCAAAGATGATCATTTAAATGTCATTGTATGTCGTACATAAGTCGCCGTAGTCTAGTAGGTAGTGTGTTGGGTTATTAAACGTGAGGCCACGATTCAAACCCAAGGTCAGGTGTCTTTAACAAAACAAAACATGAAAAAATATTTCTTTTTTTCGACTCCCTCTCAGCGGATTTCTGGCAAAAACTCTGAGAGTAAATAGAATTGACATGAAAAGTTTCCACCAAAAATCTGTCGTTCGGAATCGACTTTAAACTGTTGTTGTTGTAACAGTTCTGCTGTTGTCTCCGGAAGTATTTCACTGTGGATATAAGAAAATTTGTTATGGGCTTGATTGTATGCCTGTGTGATTCTGGTGGAGATAGTATGGATAAGAGACGGAATTTTGAGTTGTTGAGTTTATATATGTAGTCGTCGTTATGTGGTCGGTAGTCCTAAAAAGTCCGCTACTAGTGTTGGATTCAGTCGGATCTACGGGGCAACCAAAGCTGTGCATCGTATCATGTGGTCCTTGATTGCATGAGGGGCAGCGATCGGAGGTCCCCGGAATGATCCTCGCCCTATAGCTGTTCAGAATGTTCGCCCATTCTGACCTTAGCTGATTTAGAACCCTGTTGTGGCTAAGTACGTCAATAGCTGTCGTCACTGTCGTTCGGTGTAGGGAGCGCTGTGCCTCCCTTACTGACTGAAGGTCCACTATTGTAGGCATAAGGTCCGTGTTGAAGGTTCTGAAGTCGCGTCTAATACGGCGAGGAGCAGGGTCGTCCATTACTATATGATGGTTGGGATGGGAGGCTAAATAGCAAGCTTTAATCTGTAGGTCCCTCCACTTATGGATAAAATTAATTCACACAACATCGGTGGTGTAAGAAGCTACGTCGTAATTCTAACTGAGGGGTTGTAATGACCAATTATGTATGTATGTTTGTGTGTCAAGGATCGCATTGTTAGGGTTGTAATTTGTGGAATTCAATCAGATGAGCCTCGATTATCTTCAAGGGGTACATAACTAACTAACTTGATTTCTTATCTTTCACAAGGTTGTTCTTTTTTAACTGCCTATCCTATCTACCGTTTTGCATATGATTGAACCTCGTACATATCTGTCAAGTAGAGCGTATTGGTTCGTGTTTGATTGACCAGTGAATCGCACAATGCACTACGGAAAGAATTTGCTCTTTGCTAGCACTGCCCGTATGTCTTGCTACAATGGAAACAGATTGAAATTTAAGTCCATAAACACTACTCCATAACCAATACACACACGTCTCATTACGGGGCACTGCGAGATTAAATAGCTGAAAAGTGTCTGGGACAGATTCCAGCCGGACTATTGCAGGGTATGTTGCGACGAGGAGGAGTTGGAAACTATCGAACATCTCCTCTGCAACTGTCCAGCCCTTAGTAGGTTAAGGACCCTGGGCAGAGGCTTCTTCAATGGTTTGGACTGTTTGTCGAGAGCCGATATTAAGGCTCTCCATAGATTGAGGACCCTGGGCAGGGGCTTCTTCAATGGTTTGGACTGTTTGTCGAGAGCCGATATTAAGGCTCTCCATAGATTCATAAATAAGTTGAGTTGGTTGAGAAGTGCCAGGGCTTCAAGGTTTTAGTCGCATTCTCTTGTGTTGTTTTTTCCTCCGTGTCCTTACCCTCCGTTTCCTACCTCTTCTCCTTCTCCAATTTCCCTATCTCCTTTAACATCCTCTCTTACTATCGAGGAGAAGTCGCCGTAGTCTAGTAGGTAGTGTGTTGGCTTATTAGACGTAAAGCCAGGGTTCGAGTCGCAGGCCAGACATCAAAACAAAAATACAAAAAGTATTTCTTTGGCGACTTTCTCTCAGATTTCAGATTTCTGGCAAAAACTCTGAGATTAAAATAAAATTGCCATGAAAAGTTTCTCAAAAATCTGTCGTTTGGAATCGACTTTAAACTGTAGGTCCCACCACTCATGTATAAAAATTAACACACACAACGTAAGTGGTGTGAGAAACTAGGACGTTTGTACAATGGGTTAATTCGACCTCCGGGTACTGTGCTTGTCTTAATTGACACGTACGCGTCCTCTAATCTAACCTAATATCCTCTCTTTCTCTCCTCTACGACGCATTATTCGATTTATTTATTACAATACAATTACAAATTATATCCTAATTATATACGAGCGAAGTAACTTGACTATTTGCTCGGTGTAGTGTCACAGACCAGAGTCTCTGGTGGGAATTGAACCCACGACCCTCACGCTAATAGTCTAGCGCACTACCCACTAGACTACCAGGGCACCCAAAATTATTATTCGATTTATATTCGATTTTTCTTTAATCGAATTATTTGACTCAGTTAGGAACGGGTGCGGCGGATTAGGTTTGTAAAGTAGAAACAAACACTTGAAATCAAGCTCTATGGCTCTATCGTATCAGTTTGTGTGGACTCACTGAAGTGAACCTTAAAGGGATAGAGCTCGTAGTAGATGATAATTCCATTGTACATATGTATGTGGTGAAGACTGTAGATAATCGCAATGTATGTGACTGCTGAAAATATTGCTTCTGTTTGTGAATGTGTCGCGAATAATCCGAATTGGTTCTATCCTACGGGTTTTTAAGGAGTATTTCCCATTTTATTTTAAATTTTTATCTCTATAAAGCCAAATTCCCGAGATAAAGTTGACTGGCCACTTACAGCCCCGTAGATATGCTAATTGGGTGCTAAAGCAATAGGCTTTCAATGTTGATTAGTCCAAAAAAATTTCTGTATCGATGAAACCCATTTCTCCTCCGATGGTAAACGTCTGCAAGCACCATTGTCATGTATGGGGCTCAGAAAACTCGCATTATAGTCTGGAGTTGATATTAGGCCGAATAAATAACATCAAATTGTTTTTGTAAAGCAAAATTCGTTTCGATTCAATTTATGCCATCATTATTGATATGGTAGTCAGTCTTTTGCACTTTAACAAACCAAAATCAAAGATTAATTCGTCTAAATTGTCTCGTATCTACTTTTAGATCCCTCAGAACCGCTCGATATCGACAATCACTTGGCTCAGCATATGATACAACGGCTCGATCAATCTCCAATGCATTCGATACATCATCAAACCGGTGACGAATCAAATTCGAATCTGGTTCAACACATAAAAAGCGAAGTTATCGACGCCAAACAGCAGGCCCAACAACAGCAGCAACAACAGCAAGCAGCTGCAGCGGCACATCATCAAGCCCAACAGCAGCAGCAACAGTTGCATGCTCAGCAGTTGGCAGCAGCGCAAGGACAAGCACATCAGCAACAACAACAACAGGCCGCCCATCAACAACAACAACAGCAGGCTGCACATCAGCAGCAACAACAACAGCACCACCAACAGCAGGCCCACCAGCAACATCATCAGGAAATAACAGGAGCCACCGTAATGGAGATTGATCCGAGCCAAATAAAACATGAGCCGGGCATGATAATAACACCGGAAATTGTAAATATGATGACGACAGGGCATATGGGTAAGTAGTTGCTTGAAATAGGTTAAGGTTTAGGTTAAGTTTTATTAAGAAGGCAGGTTTTAACATACACCTCCATCCAGGGGCCAGAAAAGGTCCTATGTGGGTACCTATAATACATACATATGTACATAGATGCCTACATTATTGGTCATTACAACCATTCAGTGAGGATTACGACGTAGCTTCTCACACCACTTACTTTGTGTGTGTGTTAATTTTATACATGAGTGCCGGGGGAACTACAGTTTAACATCGACTCCAAATGACGGATGTTAGAGAAACATTTCATTTCAATTTGTATTTACTCTCAGAGTTGTTGCCGGAAGTCTGCTGAGTGGTGGAGGTCGCCGAAGAAATATTCTTTTTTATATTTTGTTTTGTTGGAGATATCTGACCTGCGGTTTGAACCGTGGCCGTGGAGACATTACTACAAACTCTGCCGGAAGAAAGTGTGCCTGTGTCCTATAGGTCTGTAATTGCCCTCATAGCATATTGTACATTGAAAAAAACCTATGAAGATCGAGATTTCTATGCAGATTTTGTTCTACAACGGTCGTGCCTGGGCCAGAACAGTCAAGGGATTCTGCAATTTGCCCTGTTCCGCCATGAAAGGTCATCATTCTCCGTCTGATGTCTCAGTTAATCACCCCTCCCAAGTGTACCAAAGGAGGCCTAACTAGCTGTTCCATCAAGTCTGCGCATTTCGGAACTTCATTCATTGCGAGCTCATCTCATCATCATCATTTCATTGTCCCCAGCACAGTACCACCTGGTATCTGTCCACGAGCCTTCCGATTTAAAGGAGTCTGCCTAAATAAGGGCACTTTCGACTATATTAGGTTGGGTAAGGTGGCGGATTCCCCTTAAGGAAAGAGATCCCGTTTAGGCCAGTGTTTAGGCCCATTTTAAAACCATAATCAATTCTAGCTGGGGATTAAACATTCCTTAGATGAAATCAACTCGAGTCCAAAATAAATCTTGTTATTGCAGCAAATAAAATTGCCATGAAAAGTTTCTCAAAAATCTGTCGTTCGTAGTCGACTTTAAACTGTAGGTCCCGCCACTCATGTATAAAATTAGCACACACAACATAAGTGGTGTGAGAAACTAGGTCGTATTCCTGACTGAAGGGTTGTAATGACCAATTATGTATGTATGTATTGCAGCAATCTTTATGTTAGAGAGCTTCGTTAAAGACGTCAGAAAGTGAGGGATCGAAAATTTCCGTTTCTTTACGACAAGAGCAGGGCACTGGGATATGAGATGAAAGACAGATTATTCCTCTGCCTCAGACATACTGTTTCTGCAGAAATTATTTGGCGGAATGCCTAGAGAGTTTCGGCATACTTCCCAAAAGGACAGCGAGCCCCTAAGAATCGCTGTTGTGCGCTGTTGATTAAAGAACAGAAGTGAGTCGGTGCTCTTCTCGTCCATACGTGTCCAGCAATACTGTACGTTACCTCAAGCTGCCAGCGAGATTGAACTGGCCATCTCGTCAGCAATGCAATTTCCAACAATATTCGTATGTCCCCGAACCCTTAAGGAGTTACCATTGAATGATTTGAAATTACTCGGCATTGCTGGACAAGAACGGACGTTGGATTTACGTTCGTTAGGGACTTAGTCGCAGCCTGGCTGTTCGAGTAAATCAAGAGATTTTGAGGGAAATCCTGCCACTCTGCTTGGAGTGGTAAGGCAGCCTATAATAATGTTTAATATCAGAACCCACAGCTCACTCTGCCACTCATTTTATGAGCCTTCAGTGTAAACTTCAAGAGAACTATTGAAAACCTTCAGATATTTAGACCAGATCTCTAAAATTAAATGTTTTATGCAGAAAATTGTTAGGATGTGTTTATGTCTTCTCTGAATAGCAGCATGTCCACAGTCTAGATTGGGCAAGGATTGGACTGCATTAAGTATTAATGACACCAACTCATCCCCCTGCTCTAATAGGTGGTTAGAAGAGAGCCAAGGTCAAAGCCAGCCATTGCATTTCATAACATTACTTTGTTAACCTAACTATTAATTCGTAAATGGTGACCAGTAATAGTTAGGTTAGGTTTGAGGACGTGTACTTGTCACTGAGTATAAGACCCATAGATCAACTGACCCATTGTAAACGTCCTAATAAAAACATGGGAGGCAGAAAAAAGAGGTGAAATACGAAGAAAAAGTGAAGAGAGCACTAAATAAACTGGCGCCATGATGTGCGGACATATCTCAGACAGCTCAACCCCGTTACAAATCTCAAGAAATCCCGAATGTAGGCCCTCGATAGGGAAGCTTAACTCTGCTAAGGCCGGTATCATCCAGAGCTCCGAGGGAGTTTAAATCCATGACAAAGAGGGCTAACCTTGACACAATGGGCCATATCGGACAAGTATCTGCGAATTGCAAGATACCCGTTAACCTGACCTAACCTAAGGGCTTGGCAGTTACAGAGGAGGCGTTCGATAGTACGGCTAGGATCTGTTTCAGACCCCCTGTTGGTGATCTAACCTCACAATATCCCGTAAGACCCCCAGTAATCAGTCTTACTTCGGATTTATCAAAATTCAGCAGTAAATCTATTCTAACAGTGACCAGTAGTAGTAAAACAGAAATTTAATTAATTTAATTTAATTTTCTTTTTCTTTTCACTTTACAACGAGTCTAAATTCATGATTTTTATTAATTTTTGTTCTTCCCGTTTCTTTCTTCCTTCTATTCTATCTTAATTTGCAGAGATGTACAATTCCGATACGAGCGATGATTCAATGATGATTGCCAATGGTTCACCCCATGATCAAAATGAACCCCATTATACGAATTTAGATCAACAGCATGGCGATATGAAAGGTCAGTTTAATGGTCCCAAAACTTGGACACAAGATGATATGAATTCAGCTTTAGATGCACTGAAGAATCAAAACATGAGCCTGACGAAAGCATCCGTTACCTATGGCATCCCCTCAACAACCCTATGGCAAAGGGCCCATCGCATGGGCATCGAAACACCGAAGAAGGAAGGAGGTACCAAATCATGGAACGAAGACTCACTCAACAATGCATTGGAGGCGTTACGTTCGGGACAAATATCGGCTAATAAAGCATCGAAAGCCTTTGGTATACCTTCGTCGACGTTGTATAAAATAGCACGACGTGAAGGTATACGATTGGCAGCGCCGTTTAATGCCGCCCCCACCACCTGGACACCAGAAGATCTGGAGCGAGCCTTAGAGGCCATACGAGCTGGTCACACATCCGTACAGAAGGCAAGTGCTGAATTTGGTATACCAACAGGTAAGTCGATGATCGTTAGAAACCAACGCTAAACTATATAAAGCAAATCGTATGGTTTGGTTGGTGGTATGAAGAAGGTTTCCTTTATCGATAACACTTCTATTAGCAGTTGTTGAGTTTTGTATCTTCTCTACTAATGTTTTCTCTCTAATTAAATCCCCCCAAAAAACAAGGCACATTATATGGTCGCTGTAAACGTGAAGGTATTGAATTGTCACGTTCAAATCCCACACCCTGGTCGGAAGATGCTATGAATGAAGCTTTAAATTCTGTGCGGTTAGTTTAAAATTGATTTCTTTTGTTTTTTCAAAGTTTTAAAACATTTTTCTTTTCTTATTTGCTTCCAGCATTGGTCAAATGTCTATCAATCAGGCGGCTATACACTATAATCTACCCTATAGCTCCTTATATGGCCGCTTTAAACGGGGCAAATATGATGTGGCCAACACAAGTGGTACTTCCATTAATAATACGTCGGGAAATACGTCCGGCAGTATTGAAATTATTGAACATAGTCAAGAGAATTCGGTAAGTAAATTTCAAATGATATGAAATCAATCACAATTAATGTTTCATTCAATTTCGAAAACATATCCAAATTCGATTTCGATGATTCATATTTCATTTCTTTGTTTTTATGTATGTATTTTACTGTTATTATTACTTGTTATTATTAATTCCGTGGTAAAGTATTCGAAAGTAAAAATAGTGAATAGTGAAAAATAATTACCGCGTACAGTTCAAAATGTGCATTGTTTTGTTCCATTATACATACATACCACTCGTAAAAGTAATCAGTGAGACATGTGATCTAAGAATTTTTACAAAAAACGGGCTAAAATTTTCCAAAATTTATTTATTTTGTTGTGAAGTACAATTGTTGCGGTTAGAAATGGAATATTATTTCATTCGCATGGCTGTCAAGGCTGGTCTCAAAGTACATCATTTGAACGGACCAATTCTCGTGCACTTTTGCGAGTATATGGGGTCATATCTCGACAATGGCATTACGAATGTTGGCCTTCAAATGCCCAATTGTCTCTGGTTTGGCGGCATAACACTGTTCTTCAACGGCGTCCCGCTGAAAATAGTAAAACGTTATCAAATCGCAGCTTCTTGACAGCCAATTGACATCGCCATTTCGGGTTATTAAATAGCATATTGATTGTGGCAAGCTGCATCAATCTGTTGAAACTAAACATCGTTCACATCAATACCATGAAGTGCGGATGCAAAAAAAAACAATTATCATAGTGCGATAGGTGCCTCAATTGACCGTAATGCCTACGCTCCATAAACCGTCCCAAACAATCACTCGCAATGGGTGCATTGACTTCTGTAAGACAAAGTGTGGCAATTATATAATAATAATAATAATAATAATAATAATAATAATAATAATAATAATAATAATAATAATAATAATAATAATAATAATAATAATAATAATAATAATAATAATAATAATAATAATAATAATAATAATAATAATAATAATAATAATAATAATAATAATAATAATAATAATAATAATAATAATAATAATAATAATAATAATAATAATAATAATAATAATAATAATAATAATAATAATAATAATAATAATAATAATAATAATAATAATAATAATAATAATAATAATAATAATAATAATAATAATAATAATAATAATAATAATAATAATAATAATAATAATAATAATAATAATAATAATAATAATAATAATAATAATAATAATAATAATAATAATAATAATAATAATAATAATAATAATAATAATAATAATAATAATAATAATAATAATAATAATAATAATAATAATAATAATAATAATAATAATAATAATAATAATAATAATAATAATAATAATAATAATAATAATAATAATAATAATAATAATAATAATAATAATAATAATAATAATAATAATAATAATAATAATAATAATAATAATAATAATAATAATAATAATAATAATAATAATAATAATAATAATAATAATAATAATAATAATAATAATAATAATAATAATAATAATAATAATAATAATAATAATAATAATAATAATAATAATAATAATAATAATAATAATAATAATAATAATAATAATAATAATAATAATAATAATAATAATAATAATAATAATAATAATAATAATAATAATAATAATAATAATAATAATAATAATAATAATAATAATAATAATAATAATAATAATAATAATAATAATAATAATAATAATAATAATAATAATAATAATAATAATAATAATAATAATAATAATAATAATAATAACAATAATAACAATAATAATAATAATAATAATAACAATAATAATAATAATAATAATAATAATAATAATAACAATAATAACAATAATAATAATAACAATAATAATAATAATAATAATAATAATAATAACAATAATAACAATAATAATAATAATAATAATAATAATAATAATAATAATAATAATAATAATAATAATAATAATAACAATAATAACAATAATAATAATAACAATAATAATAATAATAATAATAATAATAATAACAATAATAACAATAATAATAATAATAATAATAATAATAATAATAATAATAATAATAATAATAATAATAATAATAATAATAATAATAATAATAATAATAATAATAATAATAATAATAATAATAATAACAATAATAACAATAATAATAATAACAATAATAATAATAATAATAATAATAATAATAACAATAATAACAATAATAATAATAATAATAATAATAATAATAATAATAATAATAATAATAATAATAATAATAATAATAATAATAACAATAATAACAATAATAATAATAATAATAATAATAATAATAATAATAATAATAATAATAATAATAATAATAATAACAATAATAACAATAATAATAATAATAATAATAATAATAATAATAATAATAATAATAATAATAATAATAATAATAATAATAACAATAATAATAATAATAATAATAATAATAATAACAATAATAACAATAATAATAATAATAATAATAATAATAATAATAATAATAATAATAATAATAATAATAATAATAACAATAATAACAATAATAATAATAATAATAATAATAATAACAATAATAACAATAATAATAATAATAATAATAATAATAATAATAATAATAATAATAATAATAATAATAATAATAACAATAATAACAATAATAATAATAACAATAATAATAATAATAATAATAATAATAATAATAATAATAATAATAATAATAACAATAATAACAATAATAATAATAATAATAATAATAATAATAATAATAATAATAATAATAATAATAATAATAATAATAATAATAATAATAATAATAATAATAATAATAATAATAATAATAACAATAATAATAATAATAATAATAATAATAATAACAATAATAACAATAATAATAATAATAATAATAATAATAATAATAATAATAATAATAATAATAATAATAATAATAATAATAATAACAATAATAATAATAATAATAATAATAATAATAATAATAATAATAATAATAATAATAATAATAATAATAACAATAATAATAATAACAATAATAATAATAATAATAATAATAATAATAATAATAATAATAATAATAATAATAATAATAATAATAATAATAATAATAATAATAATAATAATAATAATAATAATAATAATAATAATAATAATAATAATAATAATAATAATAATAATAATAATAATAATAATAATAATAATAATAATAATAATAATAATAATAATAATAATAATAATAATAATAATAATAATAATAATAATAATAATAATAATAATAATAATAATAATAATAATAATAATAATAATAATAATAATAATAATAATAATAACAATAATAATAATAATAATAATAATAATAATAATAATAATAACAATAATAACAATAATAATAATAATAATAATAATAATAATAATAATAATAATAATAATAATAATAATAATAATAACAATAATAACAATAATAATAATAATAATAATAATAATAATAATAATAATAATAATAACAATAATAACAATAATAATAATAATAATAATAATAATAATAATAATAATAATAATAATAATAATAATAATAATAATAATAATAATAATAATAATAATAATAATAATAATAATAATAATAATAACAATAATAACAATAATAATAATAATAATAATAATAATAATAATAATAATAATAATAACAATAATAACAATAATAACAATAATAATAATAATAATAATAATAATAATAATAATAATAATAATAATAATAATAATAATAATAATAATAATAATAATAATAATAATAATAATAATAATAATAATAATAATAATAATAATAATAATAATAATAATAATAATAATAATAATAATAATAATAATAATAATAATAATAATAATAATAATAATAATAATAATAATAATAATAATAATAATAATAATAATAATAATAATAACAATAATAACAATAATAATAATAATAATAATAATAATAATAATAATAATAATAATAATAATAATAATAATAATAATAATAATAATAATAATAATAATAATAATAATAATAATAATAATAATAATAATAATAATAATAACTGTACTAGCCTCCTATATATACTAGCCTCCTATATATACTGGCCTCCTATATATACTAGCCACCTATATATACTAGCCAGCTGCACTAGCCACCTATATATACTAGCCAGCTGCACTAGCCACCTATATATACTAGCCAGCCGCACTAGCCACCTATATATACTAGCCACCTATATATACTAGCCAGTTGTACTAGCCACTTATACTAGCTGTACTAGCCACCTATCTAGACAGCTATAGTTGCCACCTATAGTAGCCGGCTGTACTATCCAGTTGTACTAGCCACCTATCTAGCCAGCTATAGTTGCCACCTATAGTAGCCGGCTGTACTAGCCAGTTGTACTAGCCACCTATATATACTAGCCAGCTGTACTAGTCACTTATACTAGCCAGCTGTACTAGTCACTTATACTAGCCACCTATATATACTAGCCACCTATATATACTAGCCACTTATACTAGTTGTACTAGCCACTTATACTAGCTGTACTAGCCACCTATATATACTAGCCAGCTATAGTTGCCACCTATAGTAGCCGGCTGTACTAGCCAGTTGTACTAGCCACCTATATATACTAGCCAGCTGTACTAGTCACTTATACTAGCCACCTATATATACTAGCCACCTATATATACTAGCCACTTATACTAGTTGTACTAGCCACTTATACTAGCTGTACTAGCCACCTATATATACTAGCCAGCTATAGTTGCCACCTATAGTAGCCGGCTGTACTATCCAGTTGTACTAGCCAGCTGTACTAGCCACCTATCTAGCCAGCTATAGTAGCCGGCTGTACTAGCCAGTTGTACTAGCCACCTATATATACTAGCCAGCTGTACTAGCCACTTATACTAGCCACTTATACTAGCCACCTATATATACTAGCCACTTATACTAGTTGTACTAGCCACTTATGCTAGCTGTACTAGCCACCTATATATACTAGCCACCTATCTAGATAGCTATAGTTGCCACCTATAGTAGCCGGCTGTACTATCCAGTTGTACTAGCCACCTATATATAGTAGCCAGCTGTACTAGCCAGCTATACTAGCCACTTATTCTAGCTGTACTAGCCACCTACATGTACTAGCCACCTGTAGTAGCCACCTATACTAGCCAGCTGTACTAGCCACTTATACCAACTGTACTAGCCACCTATATTAGCTGTACTAGCCACCTATATATACTAGCCAGCTGTACTAGCACTAGCTATACTAGCTGTACCAGCTATGAGAAGTCAATGCTGAAGAGTATACGGCAGTGATCTGAAAAGGAAAACTTCGTGAGCAGATTGCCCCTATCACATAAAATAATCACATAAAATAAGTTTACAGTTAAATATGGAATCGAATAAGAACTGAACTCTTCTGCTGATGTTTGTGCTCCCTCATATGGTGTGGTGGGCGTTGACATCGCATCTTATCAAAACTTGCTGGCTGTTCCTGTTTACCCAATGCAGGTACATGAAGGCAGGAAGTGGTGGCTCCTCGTCATCGTATGGCAAATATGCGGATGATATCAGGAAGCTACTGCCCCAGCGCTATCGCATGCTGCCGCAGTGAGGTCGGGATCACAGATCTGTGGTAAGAGAAGAACGTTATTTCTGTACTGAAAAGTATGCAAATCTTAACTTACCGTTTGCTGTCGGGGCGAGAAGCGTGTAGAAGTCAGACTCTAGTCCATGAACCAGGGCTCCTGGTCACATCCAGGTTCTTCATGATCATGCACAACAGTAGATCTGCGCTAGTAGACTGTCAGCCTAATTTTGCCGTCCAAGGGACGCTGAAGCTGCAGAGATTTCGAACCTATTGTGATCTAGAGATCCCTTTCCAGCATTTTTGTCTCTTGCACAGACGCGTACAATTGTCCATTCGGACGCTTTTAGCCCCATATTTTGTAGTTTGACTAGGGAGAGCGTGGTTTCGTCTTCTAAAATTGGGGGAACCTACACCCTGACTATCGTTCGACAGGGGATTCCTTTAGTGACACCACGTCGAGGTGAGCACCCAGCCACAATTCTTCTCGGTTGCGGATGCAGCTTCTCGGTTACAGCATCCTACTACTTTCAATCCTTTTTGCCACTTGACGCTATCGCATGCTGCCGCAGTGAGGTCGGAATCGCAGATCTGTGGTAAAAGAAGAACTTTAATTTTTTTTACTGAAAAGTATGCAAATCTTAACTTACCGTTTGCTGTCGAGGCGAGTAGCGTGTAGAAGTCAGACTCTAGTCCATGAACCAGGGCTGCTGATCACATCCAGGTTCTTATTGATCATGCACAACAGCAGATCCTTGCTAGTAGACTATCAGCCTAATTTTGCCGTCCAAGGGGCGCTGCAGCTGTAGAGATTCCGAACTTATTGTGATTCAGAGATCCCTTTCCAGCATTTTTGTCTCTTGCACAGACGCATACAATTGTCTAATCCGACGCTTTTAGCCTCTTATTTTGTAGTTTGATCAGGGAGAGCGTGGCTTCGCCTTCCAAATTTGGGGGAACCTACACCCTGACTATCGTTCCGACAGGGGCTTTCTTTAGTGGCACCGCGTCGAGCTGAGCACCCAGCCACAACTCTTCTCGCTTGCGGATGCAGCTTCTCGGTTACAGCATCCTACTACTTTCAATATTATACTGCCGCGGTGAGGTCGGAATCGCAGATCTGTGGTAAAAGAAGAACTTTAATTTTTTTACTAAAAACTATGCAAATCTTAACTTACCGTTTGCTGACGGGGCGAGAAGCGTGTAGAAGTCAGACTCTAGTCCATGAACCAGGGCTCCTGGTCACATCCAGGTTCTTCATGATCATGCACAACAGCAGATCCTCGCTAGTAAACTATCAGCCTAATTTTGCCGTCCAAAGGGGCGCTGAAGCTGCAGATTCCGAACCTATTGTCATCCAGATATCCATTTCCAGCATTTTTGTCCCTTCCTTTAGTGGCACCGCGT
Source organism: Sarcophaga subvicina (assembly GCA_936449025.2). NCBI lineage: Eukaryota > Metazoa > Arthropoda > Insecta > Diptera > Sarcophagidae > Sarcophaga > Sarcophaga subvicina. The sequence goes on from OW388084.2 coordinate 33,770,338, forward strand.
CGAGCTGAGCATCCAGCCACAACTCTTCTCGGTTGCGGACGCAGCTTCTCGGTTACAGCATCCTACTACTTTCAATCCTTTTTGCTACTTGACGCTATCGCATGCTGCCGCAGTGAGGTCGGAATCGCAGATCTGTGGTAAAAGAAAAACGTTAATTTCTTTACTGAAAAGTATGCAAATCTTAACTTACCGTTTGCTGGCGGGGTGAGAAGCGTGTAGAAGTCAGACTCTAATCGATTAACCGGGGCTCCTGGTCACATCCAGGTTCTTCTTGATCATGCACAACAGCATATCCTTGCTAGTAGACTATCAGCCTAATTTTGCCGTCCAAAGGGCGCTAAAGCTGCAGATTCCGAACCTATTGTCATCCAGATATCCATTTCCAGCATTTTTGTCTCTTGCACAGACGCATACAATTGTCTAATCCGACGCTTTTAGCCTCTTATTTTGTAGTTTGATCAGGGAGAGCGTGGCTTCGCCTTCCAAATTTGGGGGAACCTACACCCTGACTATCGTTCCGACAGGGGCTTCCTTTAGTGACACCACGTCGAGCTGAGCACCCAGCCACAATTCTTCTCGGTTGCGGATGCAGCTTCTCGGTTACAGCATTCCACTACTTTCAATCCTTTTTGCCACTTGACGCTATTGCATGCTGCCGCAGTGAGGTCGGGATCACAGATCTGTGGTAAGAGAAGGACGTTAATTTCTTTATTGAAAAGTATGCAAATCTTAACTTACCGTTTGCTGGCGGGGCAAGAAGTGTGTAGAAGTCAGACCCTAATCCATGAACCAGGGCTCCTGGTCACATCCAGGTTCTTCTTGATCATGCCAACAGCATATCCTTGCTAGTAGACTATCAGCCTAATTTTGCCGTCCAAGGGGCGTTGAAGCTGCAGATTCCGAACCTATTGTCATCCAGATATCCCTTTCCAGCATTTTTGTCTCTTGCACAGACGCGTACAATTGTCCATTCGGACGCTTTTAGCCCCATATTTTGTAGTTTGATCAGGAAGAGCGTAGTTTTGTCTTCTCGGTTGCGGACGCAGCTTTGTGCCACTTGACGCTATCTCATACTGCCGCGGTGAGGTCGGAATCACAGATCTGTGGTAAGAGAAGAACGTTATTTCTGTACTGAAAAGTATGCAAATCTTGACTTACCGTTTGCTGGCGGGGCAAGAGGTGTGTAGATTTCAGACCCTAATCCATGAAACAGTGCTCCTGGTCACATCCAGGTTCTTCTTGATCATGCACAACAGCAGATCTTCGCTAGTAGACTATCAGCCTAATTTTGTCGTCCAAGGGGCGCTGAAGCTGCAGAGATTCCGAACTTATTGTGATCCAGAGATCCCTTTCCAGCATTTTTGTCTCTTGCACAGACGCGTACAATTGTCCATTCGGACGGCGCAATATTTTGTGGTTTGATCAGGGAGAGCGTGGTTTCGTCTTCCAAAATTGGGGGAACCTACACCCTGACTATCGTTCCGACAGGGGCTTTCTTTAGTGGCACCGCGTCGAGCTGAACACCCAGCCACAGCTTTTCTTGGTTACAGTATCCTACTACTTTCAATCCCTTTTGCCACTTGATGCTATCGCATACTGCCGCACTGAGGTCGGGTTCACAGATCTGCGGTAAGAGAAGCACGTTCATTTATTTACTGAAAAGTATGCAAATCTTAACTTACCGTTTGCAGGATTGCAGTAGGCCTGCTGGTGGCGCTCGAATGATTCTCTCCTCAAAAATTAGCCAATTACTGTTTGGCGGCTTCCCTTGGAGATGCTGGGGGTCAATAATGGCCACCTGAAGTTCATGTGGCGAGTTTAAAGTTTGCTATAGGCCTCAGCCGCTTGTTCTTCGCCACATGAGTCGAGTCACACGAACGCTGTCGCTTCAGAGTCTAGGATGGACGATGCGCCTTTCGAAGTCGACAGTTTAGCATCTGCAGCACGAGCTTCTGTAGCACCAGTCCTTGCGCTCACAACTGTTGACGCTGAGGCTCATGGTCAATTCCATTCGGCCTTGCTGCACTTTTCGAGGTTTGGGGCAAATCGTCTGGTCGCATATCTTCGAAGTGCCCTCGCAGCAACTCGTCGACTATCCAAACCTGAGGTTGAGATTCGGGTAGCAGAGGTCCCAGTAGCATGGCAGTCGCTCAGGTCTGTGGCCTCTACTTGTGTGATCGGGTGTACGGAGATTTTAGCACCTTTTTTTACCGGATACTGAGGGCCGTGATTTGTATTCGACATCATGAATAGGGGGGTTGCTGCATATTATACCCGCTGTCAGGTTATAGAACAGTCGCCGCACTGAGGTCAGGCGCAGACCAGGGAGCCGTCCAATGTGTGACAGACGCTTCTGGAAGATGTAAGGAAAAGAAAAGAGGGAGATTGAGGAATTAATAGCACTTAGCGTGTCTGAAATTACTTTTACTTTCGAATACTTTATCATAATTTATCATTAATATGTCTTGTAACATTTATAACTTTTTGTATTTCTTTGTTTTTATTTTAATTTTTCTTTTTTTTAATTTCTTTTTTTTTTAATTTATTAATCAACAACAATCGTTACTCATTTTAATTTCATTTTCATTAATTTTTCTTAACCAACCAACAAAAAAAAAATTATAAAAAAAAACTCTACCCCACACAATCAAACAAACAATCAATCAATCAAACAAACAAACAATCAATCAAACAAACAAACAAACAATGAAAACAACAATTGCGTCAACAAATAAATTTATCAAGTTGCCTATGTTTCAGCAACAATTCCAATATAGTCCATCGCCGCATCAGCAACAGCACGGCGGCAGTAGTACACCACAGCAAAGTCAAACGCCACAGCATCTACAACAGCATGTGGTGCATATTCAACAGCAACATCATCAACAGTCGCAACATGCGCAACATATCCAACAGCAGGATGTTGTAACCTCATCGAGTCAACAGCAAGTACAGCAACATGCCAGCAATTCGGCAGCCTCCCAACAACAACAGCAACAACAACAAATTCAACAAATTTATCATCATCACAACACACCTGAGAGAAGTTGAGAATCACTGCAAATCGTATCAGCCGCATCGACTGTTGCTGTTGCAGCCGTTGCTGCCGCAGCAGCAGCTGCAAATCTAAGTGGCGTAAGTAATCACAATACAACCACAACACATCATCAACAACAACAACAACAACAACAACATCATCAGCAACATCAACATCATCATACAACAACAGTTGCTGGTCACAGCAGCAATAAACGTAAGAAAACATCAAAAACAAAACGTTGAATATAAAAAAAAAATTTTTAAACAAAAACAAACAATAAAAATTAAAAAAAAAAAAAAATGAAAATAAAATTGAAACTGAAAAAATTATTCCTTCTAAGGCAGTCCATATGGGAATAGACAAACAAGGAAAGCAAAAAGAAAAATGAATGAAAGAAACAATTTTGGAAAGTTAATACTAAAGAGAAACATTAATCAAATGAAATTAAATTATGATTTAAAATTAGAAAGTGTCAACGAACGAAGAGAGCGTTTTCTTCCGCAGGAAGGAAGAATGTTACGAAGTGTATGATTTGGGGAAGGATTGAATGGAAGGAAGGATATATATTTGCCTGATGAACAGGCTGGGCTGGCTGTTTAACTTTATTGTCCTGTTGAATGGGTGAATTTATTATTATTTTTATTTTAAAAATTTTATTATTTTTATTATTTTTTTTCTTAAGGTGTAAGTTGATCTTTATTTTGATTTATTTTTTCTTTTTTTTTATTATTATTATTATTATCATTATTATTATTACAAAAAAAAAAAAAAAAAAAAAAAACAAACCCTATTACTATATTATTATTATTATTAAATTTAATTATCATATTATTTTAATTTAAAACAAAACAAAAAAAAAACAAACTAGGAAAACAAAACAAACATTATAAAAATATTTAATTTAATTTAATTATGGAGTTAAAGAATTATTTTAACAATAAAACAACAACACAATAACAACAAGAACTATATGTAGAATACCACATAACACAACAACAACCAACATTTTTAAAAATAGCAGCAGCAGAACAGAATAAAAAAAAAAACAAAGAAAATAATTGAATATTAGTTTTTTTTCTGTTTTTAAATTTAAATACACAATAAAGAAAATCTAAAAAAAATAATTAAAAATTTTTAAATTTAAAATATTAATAAAATACAATTATTAAAAATAAAAATAATAAAACAAAGCAAAAACTAATTGAAAATAGTGTATAGAGTTATCGAAAAACGCAACGCGGACTTATAAATAATAATTTACCCCCTCCTTACATTGTTTTTACCTCTTTAACGTTTTCGTTTTTAATTTTTTTCATTTAAGCTTTATTCTCATTATTTTAATTAATATTTTAAACAATAATAAAAAAAGGGAAACTATAATTAAGAATTTTTGTTTAAATTTCAAATACTTTAAAAATTTGTAAAAGAAAACCACAATGTTAAGTTTACTACTCTTAAATTCTTAAAACAATTTTAATTTGTTTTTTTTTTTGAAAATAATTTCAAAATTTTGTAAAAAAAAAAACAAAATGAAGAAAAGGAATACTTCTCTTTTACTTTCTCTCTCTCTCTCTCGTTCTTTTCTTTATTAGAATATCATAGTTTAATTTACTTTTTAAAAAGTATGTTTAATTTATCTCGATTTTCAATCCACATAGAAGAAATCTTTTGTAATAGCTTAGCTGCAGTATATTTTTTTTATTTCGAAATTACTTTATAAAGCAAACGTATGCATATATTTTATATGATTTTTTTTTAAGTTCAAGAGTTATTGTCTTTAGAATTTAAGTGAAATGAAATACAATCAATAAATATTGAAAATATTTAAATGAAAAAAACAATTGAATTAATTTTTCAAAATTATTGTTAAAAATAATCAACGTTAATTTTTTTCTTTTTTATTTGAACAATTTCAATAAAGATACGGAAGTTTTATTTCTTTTTGAACCTTAAAAATGTGTTATTTTTTTATATAAACGCAACGTAAATGCAATTTTATTCGACTATTAAATAATTTTTTAAAATTTATTTTAAATTAACTTTCAATTCAAAATATTGTTATTAATAGTTTAATAACAATAATTTTCAAATATAGCCGTAAACAATAGCAATACAGCTCTAGTTGCCTTCGGATCATGAAATAAATTTACTGGGAGTATAGTCTTGGAAAACACATTAATTCCGAATCATTTTCGAATTTAATTTTTTTTAAATCAATTTCGAATGAAATGAAATTGAATTAAATTTAAATTTACTTTCAATGCAAAATATTGTTAATAATATTTTAATAACAATAATAGTTCGGATCATGAAATAATTTTACTGGCAGTATAGTCTTGGAAAACACATTAATTTCGAATCGTTTTCGAAATTAATATTTTTTAAAGGAGTTTTTTTTAAGAAATGATTTAAATCAATTTCGAATGAAATTATAAAATTTATATTTTCAAATATTTGTAAATAAATTTGTAGTTGCTTTATATGAAAGAACATTTTTTAAAGAAATTTTTTTTTTATTTTTAAAATCAATTTCTAATGAAATTATTAAATTTTGCTTTTCAAAGATTTCAAAATAAAATTTTAGTTGCATTTTAAAGGAACATAATTTCATTTCTAAAACAAAATTAACTTCAAAAATTACAATCAATTCTGCTTCTTGAATAGAAATATTATGTGCGACATTTATCTACTACTAATGATATATTTTAATATGAAACTACACTGAGCGCCATAAGTGAGTCAACACTTTTGTTCTTAAGTATAAAACAATTTTGTTCTAAAGTAAAAAAAGATTTCCTTTATCATCAATTGTTGTTTTTGTTTTAAAATTTTATAAGTAATAAATAAACGTTTATTATTTTTGGAAATTTATTCGACTATTCTCATTTACTTTTCTCGCTATCCTAAGAAAATGAATTATTTCAGTGGTGTTTACTCACTTCTGGCGCTCAGTGTACATTTTATTTATTGAAAAATATTGAAAAACAAAAATGTTTCCTTAAGTTTAATTCAAATATTCAATCATAGAAACAAACAGTTTAAAAACTTTTTATAAATCGAACTGAAATGTACTAAATAATGTATTGTCCTCTAAATATTGGATATCGATTTAAATTTAAAAAAACTTGTAATAATTTTTGTTTTGAAGACGTTTCAAATTGCTCTCCTCTTTAACACGTATTCATTCAGAGTGAACAAATTTATACTCTCTTGATTTTGTATTTTTTTTTTTATTTTGGACTAAAATTACATAAGAATTCAAGAGAAAAGGAAAGATTCCAAATGAAAAATCATAGGAAATAAGGGGTGTTATTTATAGAGATTTAAATATTTTAAATTTTTTTTTCTAATATTTTTTAATTTTTAAAGGTTACCCGAAGTGTTATAAAAAACTATGTTAATGTGTTCAAATCCTAGGATACTAGTTTAATATCATAACAATTGAGAGCTTATTGAGATATTTTTATCGGAAAAAATATGTAAAAAAACTCGTATTAATGCGATATTGTAAAATTAAAGAGTAGAACTGCTTAATTCTGATTAAAATATAATTAACGTTGTCAGCAACGCTCCCATAAATTTTTTCCAGCGGCAACGCTTTTAAAAATGGTTAAAAATTCTTAATTTATAACATACATATGTACATATTTAAGACTAATGAATTTGATAGTCCATGCAAAGTGTAAATCAAAGACAAATATATATGTATACATACATATCTGTATAATTTTGTACTTTGTAAAGCTTTTAATAAAATCGTATTAAACGCTTTCATTCAATTATTTTTTAACCATAGCAATATCGAAAAGAATTGTTTATGTTCCACTTCTTTTACACAAATAATTTTAAATAAAATAAACATTGAAAGCCATCTTATTTCTTAAAATTTTTGTACACTTTTCTACAAAGATAAATTATTTAGCGAAAGAAAAAGAGAAGGGCAACATAATTTTCTACAATTTTATTCATAAGAAAACCCATGGATATGAATTGAACCAATATTTGATGAAATATTGCAAGTAAAAGAAACTTTTTAAATTTAATTAATTGATAAGTCTTGATTCTACTGCAGTAAAATAGTTTTTCTTTTTATTCAACCTTGTGAAAATCCTTTTGACTTTAAGAAAAATAGAGAGAGAGAGAGAAGGAGAAAAAGAGAATATTTAAACTGTTATTGAAATAAATTTTTTTTATTCTTTAAGAATTTTATGTGACCAATTATTATTATTATAATTAATTTATTTTTAAATATTTAATTTTAAGATAGAGAAGAAACCAGACACATATAAAAAAGAATTCAATATACATAATTGTAGATTAAATCTTTAAAACCTATACAAATATAAATAATGATTAATAATTGTTAAAAATATAATTTGTAGGATAAAACAAAAAAAGATTAACGTAAAGAAACTCAATTTGTAAATTAATGAATTCAATTCTTATTATTTTTTTGTTTATTATTCGAAAACACAAACACAAAATGGAATTTTGTTTAATATTAAATGAAAGGAAAAGAAAGAGAATCAATAATAAAGTAATAAAAATAAAATTAATAAAAAAAAAATGGAAATTATTTTTGATATTTAAAGAAATAAAAAGAAAACTATAATCAAAGAGAGGAAAAAAGAAAAGCGTTAAATAAAAAACAAAAGACAAGTAATTGTATGTTAAACAAGAGACAATTCAAAGATAAATAAAAAAAAAGAATCAAAAAGAAAAAAATTATGGAAATAAGTAAAAGAAGAAAAATATTGCCCAGAACGTTTTGTAAAATAAAATTATTTTAGCCATTGTTTTTATAACAGCTTGATTATGTTAAAAAAGCTGTGGAATTTCAGTTTCAGAAATTTAAAAATGTCAATACCAGAAAGAAAATTTTTTACTTTTGATTTTGATTCCATCGGACAATGTTTGCTATTTCGAGTAGATCCATAGGACAAACGATTTCAAGCTATTGAAAATTAGTAGGAATATATCTCCAAGATATTTGAGTACTTGAACAAGTTTTTTATACAAATTTTCGGTTTAGTGAAAACTGGTCTTAGGGAAACCTTGTTTTAGATAAAAAAAATATATTTCGAATCGAACGTTATTTTTTCGGACGAAAACTTATATAAAGAAAGAATACAAAAAAAAAAGATTTCTGAGATCTTAAAGAGTATTCTTTTTTTTTTATATTTTACTTTAGCAACCGTCTGGCGCAATGAATTTTCTCTTGTTTAGCATACATGCATATGTAGCTTTGTGTAGAAATATTTTCTCTTTTTCCAAAGAAAACAAAATTACTCCAACTCAAACCCACTTGAACATGAAATAACAAAAACAATAATAACACTATATATATATATACAATATACATAAATTTAAATAATTAAAAAGAAAAAGGAAGAAATAGAAAGAGGAATATTAAAAAAAAATGTATTGAATTTTTAAAATTGTAAAATAATTTTTGAATTAAAAAGTATATTAACTTGAAGTAAAATTTATTAAAAATAACAAAAACAAAACAAAAAAAACCATATAAATAAAATTATTAAAGAATAAACCCTGCTCCCTCTGTAAAATTTTTACACAACCAAGTCCACACCCTCCCCCAAACTAACATTATCCTTAAACAGATAAAAAACTATTCTTACACTATGTTGGTTTAAATTTAATTAACTTGTAAGCTTTAGCAGTAAATATGTAAAGGAAGAAATAAAATAAAATAAAATGAAAGATAAACAAACAAACATGTAAGAAAATTTAAATTAAAATTAAAAAAAAATAAATTGTTTTTTATATATAAAAATACTTGAATAAAAATAAGAGAAATTGGTCTATAATTATATCATTTAAATATAGATTATGTACACAGAAAATAAATAAATTAGAAAGGAAAAGAAAACACATGTCTTTAAGAAATTTAAATAAAATAAACCCCAATAGATTTTAAAACTGAATTTAATTATAATAATGCATATAAAAATATTCATAAAAAATAATTGAAAATTAAAATTATATTACATATGGCTCTCCCTTATTATTGGTATAAAATAAAATTAAAATTAAAATAAAATAAAAAAAAACAAGAAAGAAATTATAAATATTATACATAAACCTTTTTAACATTAAATTTAATAAAAAAAAAATAAATAAATAACAATAAAAAACACTTTCAATCAATGTTTATTGTAAAAATTATATATAAAATAAAACCACAATAAAATTGGCTAAAATAACATAAAAAAAATTATTAAAAAAAAAATAATTAAAATAAAAAATAAATAAATTTAAATTCTATATCAAAATATTTTTTTAAAAAATTTTAAATTTTTTAAAAAAGCAAAATCTAAATAAAACTAAACAGAAGAATAAAAAAAGAAATAAAAAAACATCTTTACAACACCTCAAAAATAAATTTATTAATAAAATAATTAAAACTTTAACTTTAAAAATAAAAAAAAATTAAAATAAAATATTGTATCTACCTACGTCTATAGTAATTATATTTATAGTAAAAAAAATAAATAATAAAACAAAACCTATTAAATATTAATTTAAAAAATTAAATAAGAAAGAAACAAAAACAAACAACAACTCTTACTTGTACGTATGTTAAACATGTTTAGTGTTAGTCAACAATTATAATTATATTATTATTATACATAATATATTATTATTATATATTAATTATAATTATAATTAATTAATTAATTATTATTGAGTTTTAAAACAAAAGAAAAAGGCTGCATACAACAAAAAAGAAAAAAAAAAAACAAAATAAAGAATTAAATTATAGAAGATAATGAAACATTGTAAGAAAATTACAACCCAAGAAAATCAAATCGTTTTCGTGCAGCGGTTATCATTTTTTTTTAATTTTAATTTTAAACCGTAAAATAAAAACTACAATTTTAATTGAACATAAACTAAAAAAAAAAAGAAAAAAATTATGTGTCTTTCTTTCTCTAGCCTTCGCATAATTCCGTTTTCCTTTCTATCTGTAGGAAAACTGGGGGGTTACTCTCTATTGCGTTGCGAAAGCAAGTTCATAAGTTAAATGCGTTAAGAGTACAATTTGGTACGCAAAAGCTTTCGGCAAAATTAATTGAAAATTATGCCAGAATTGCTCAAGAAAAAAATTAGATGCGTAATGAAAATACGACAGCGCAATAAGGAAGTATCAATTCTTCGATTACGTATCATTTTCTTTTCGCATCGCAATAGAGAGTAACCCCCCTGTTTATATAAATCAAAGTATTTTAGAATTTAATTTATTTAAAGTAAACAATCCCTATTGCTTGATTTTTTTTTTAATAAAAGTGAAGGTCGCCGCAAAGAGGCCTCGAGTGGTCCGTGCTAGAATTTTCTATTGCCTTACTTTTTGGGATAATCGCATGGATCCAATACTGGTCACTAGGAAACCCTAATGGTATTGAAAACTTTGTGGCATGAATTCCCAACGAAAATTCCGTATAGAGAGGATTGTGACACACATCAAATACAAATTCGCCCAAATCTTTACAAATATTTCTAGACTGAATGGAGCTGTAAGTGGGGTATCTTTTCGGAGTCGGCAGGTATAGCTCACTCGATGATGGTACCAAACTATTGATAAATTCTCCAGATAGTAATATCCTTAGTACCTGCAGGTACTAAGTGCAACAATAACTTTGGGAGGGACATTAACATACTTCCTAAAATCCAAACAGTTGTCAGGACACTGGATTCTAACAAAATAGCTTATAAGATGATTTACGACTGCCGCGAGTTTTACAACAAGATGATAAAAGAGTATAAAATTCTCATTATAGGGGAGCGGAAGCAAAACGATTTTCAGAACAAAATTGCAGAGCGCATGAGTTGGTCAGATGTGGCCCAAACAACGAAATTTCGGATGATTCAACACCGTGTGCGCAGAAAATTCGACCAAGGTTAAATATTGGAAGTCGGCGTAGTCTAGTAGGCAGTGTGTTCGCCTATTAGACGTAAAGCCAGGGTTCGAGCCCCAATCCAGGCATCAAAGCAAAATACAAAAAGTATTTCTTCGGCGACTTCCTCTCAACAGATTTCTGGCAAAAACTCTCAGAGTAAATAAAATTGCCATGAAAAAAGTTTCTGAAAAATCCGTCGTTCGGAGTCGTGTATAAAATTAACACGCACAACATAAGTGGTGTGAGAAACTAGGACGTTGTACAATGGGTCAATTCGACCTCCGGGTAATGTACTTGTGTTAATTGACAAGTACACGTCCTCTAACCTAACCTAAATATTAGCCACACAGAAAATCTGTTAAAACTACAAAAGATTATGCTCAGCAACTTTGTTGAAGTTATAACTGGACTTTGCGTGTTGCGTTCTTGTGCAAGATGGTCATATGGTCAATGCCTTCTGTAGGTTTTGCACAGACATAGGAGAAGAAAGCATCTGGGTTTCTACTATGCAACTGATATCACTGATTTGTCCTCGATAGATATTGAAAGTATAATTGGAAGTTCCATATGGTTCCAGTACTACGAGAATTAAATGACTGTGGTATCACAATGGACTGTACTTGGTCTAGGTCTTTGTATGTCTTTGAGCTGACTACCACTATCTAGTTTCTGGGTACTTACATTTTAATTAACATATTTACATTGAACTTTCGGCCGTTCACTTAACAACAATAGATGGCAATAGATGGCATACCTAACATCTTAGGACCTGCTAAAGTAGATCAATTACAAGCGAAGATGGAAGAGCCTGATTTATATAACTAAAACAAAGCAAAGCGATAATAAAAAGATAGGGGGAGATCCTTTGCTCTATACTTAAAAGAACACAAGAACTGGATGCAATGTATTTTTTTTTATTGAGACCAATACTAAGAGGATAGTCATTGCTGATGCAGTACATTATGGATAGCCATTTATAGTAATATTACTACACAGATAGCACAGCTCATTGAATGGGTAAAGAAATTTAATTATAGGGGATTACGACAGTCTAACGTTAAAGAAAAGAAAAGGGATAACAAATAATTTAAAAAGCGGGTTTTTAGTTTAATTTTATAAAATTTTTTAGTGCAACATTTATACATTAAAAATTTACATACCATTGGGCAGCGTTAGTGACGAATGTCAATGACGAAACCGGAGAATAGAGAGAGCATTCTGAAATTGTGTACCTGGGTGATCTTTATGATCACTTTAGAAGGCTCATAAACTATTATCTCAAGCATGTTAAAATTTGTAGAATACATTCACCAAAAAACTTCGTGGAGTAATCAATTTGCTCAATTTGTTTTTAATTTAAAGAAATAAACAGACATCTGGAAAATCATACTTTTTGCTAATCAACGTTTTCGAAGAAGAAAAATCTGTTGTTTGAAGTATTGTATTTCGTTCAACAACTAAGTAAGAATATTTATTTATTTGAGATCCCAACAACATAAGGTTGTATAGGTCGACTTCAAGTGGGAATACCTTTCAAAATACAATGTATATGTAATTTAATATACAAACCGTGTGTAAAAAATACGTTAACGGCTGGCTTTCATTTTTTATTTTTCATAGAAATCATTTCGTTTGCAAATTAGAAGTTTCGAAGATATTTTGAATGATGGTGAAGGTGAAATTAGTTTGTTAAGTTTTAATCTTCAACAATTAAAAAAAACAAAACTATAAGTAAAGTATAACTTCGTTAAGATAATTTTTTTTATCTACGGGATGAGATTTAATTGGCTAAACACTAATGTCATTGGAAGTGAAATGTACTTCTTCTGGGAAGCAACAATAAACTAGCGACCGTGGCACAATGCACTCTGAATCGCAAGTGGATATGACAAGTGAGGATCACTTATTCGTTTAAGTTTAAGATGCTGTCTGTTAGAAAACATAGTATGTTACTGACTGGATACTACTTGGTGGCATGTCATCATCCATTCACTCGAATCACGTAATTGTGTGCATCTGGCAATATTTATGTCGCTGTAATATAAATGTACAGGACGCCATCCCGATTGACGTTGACCGATTGTAAATATTAAATGCACAGAAAGCATTGCATCAACCATTGGACTTAGAAATCATAAATGCATAATGGTATAGCTGAGATCTCACTGGTCGAGCATATTCAACGTCTATCGGGGTAGGAGTATTATAACTGGTAGCACAAACTTTTATCCGGCATATTATCAAAGCACTTCCGATATATTTTGTCTATTCAACTGCACCGATGTGGCGCAATTTCTTCAGCTACCAACTGCTTGACATTAAGACATCATCATGTTTTAGAGAAATACTTTAGAATACAACAAAGCTGTTACAACAACAACAACCATTTCTCACATACCTTTAATTCTAGTCTAACCCTCTATTACTAGCTGACTGTCAACAAAGTATGTTCATTTTGACGGTTTAAATTCTTGTAGGAGAGGACAAACCTTATGAGAACAATACGGGGTTATTAAAATTATTTCCATAGACCGGTACCTTAGAGGTCAGAAATGTATGGGAGAACCTGTGATAGAGTATTGTTGTAAAACACAGTAATTCTTGTAAAACTGTAATGACCCTGGGTTTAAGAATTTCGTTTCCATATGGCGAAGTCACCGTAGCCTAGAAGGTAGTGTGTAGGCTTGTTAATCAAGAGCTTGTGCCTCGAACAAAACGAGGTCTAGCCATTCATGGAAAAAATTAAGACACACACAACATACGTGGTGTGTGAAGCTAGGCTGTAATCTTGATTACAGTGTTGTAATCATCAATTAATTCAATAATTAAGTAATTTATGTTACCATTTACCTGTTTAGGGGGAGAAATGGAATCAATACAAATAAAAAATTAAAGAGAATGATAAGATGAGGAAAGGCAATAAAAAAAATATATTAAATCGACTGAAAAATCAAATTAAAAAAACCGTAATTTTAGGAATTTAATTCCCTATTTATATTACCTACCATTTACCTGTTTAGCTGTAAAATCCTGATAAATGAAAATGAAACAAGGGTAAGTAAATAATAAGAAGGCGAGGAAAATGAAATGAAAAAAAAAAAAAAAATAGAAATGCAATAAATATTTATGTGTGCGTTTTTTAAGTGTTTTTGCATGCATGAAGAGAGGTTATGAAAATTAAAAGAAAAGTAAATGAAATGAAATGATAATGAAATTTAAATGATAATTTCATATGATTAAAACACTTGTAAGACAATTTTATTTTTTATGTTTAGTTAAGTTATTTAAGTTTTATTTTATTGCTCAATTTTTATTTTTGTTTTAACGTTAAGTAGTAGTTATTAATACTTCTTAATTTTAAGTTTTTTTTTTATTTTTTAGATTATTTTACTTTTTTTGCGTGTAAAAAATATATAGTAATTGTTGACAATATCACAATTGTACGATTATTATTATTTAAATAATATTTTTAATTTTTATTTTATTTTCGCAATTAAACAATTTCTTTTTTAAAAAGTAATTAAATTATGTTAACCATACAGCAAAATCACTTAATTTATTATGTCTTTTTCTTTTTTATATTATTATTTATTTATTTAAACTTATTGCATTTTGCCTAACACATACAATATAAACTTAAATAATTTATAAAAAAAAAATTAAAAAGATTTTAAAACTAGAAATATTTGTTGATTTTAGTACATGTACTAAAAATCGAAATATTAAATATTAAGACACAAACAAAGAGCATAAATTATCTTCCGCCATTAATGGGAATAATCAATCAATCTTCTGTTGTAGAGAAACAAGGATAAAAAAAACAAAAAAAAAAAATTTTTTTATTGTTCACACAATATCACCACTTGCTCCATAATTAAGGCCATTGCGGTGACCCTGTTGATGGTGATCCATTTGATGATCCTGTTCCATTTGTTCTTTTAGTATTTCCAACTCACGTATACCGGATACGGTCACTTCATATTTATGGGTCATCAGTGAGCGATAAAAGTGTATGGCGAATGCAAGGAAAATGATAAGAACGGGTATAAGTACAATGCATGCCGACCATGCAGCCGGCTGGCTTAGATCGTAAAATTTCACCCAACATAGAATGGCAATTTCGAGCAGGAAGAGTATAAGACCTAATAGAGTAGAAAAAGCCCACGCTGTTTCGATGTACCAATGGAGGCGTTCGTGCGGTGATTCATGTACCAACGAGATGCTGTGCAAATTACACACCGTCTCTATGTTTGGCAGTATACAGGTACTGATCATGAGGGCCAACATATGCACGGCAACCAAGAGCGTTGTACAGATGGCAAAGGCAACCAACATGCCGGGTGGCACTTGGGTATCATTGTTCAGTTGGACTTCTACCATAGCCACCTATAAAAACCCGACCGAAAAACGTAGTAAGGGCAAGCAGCACGTAGAAAAAAAAAATACAAAAAAGAAAAAAAAAAAACAAAAAGAAAAAAAAATTCGCATTAAATATAGCAACAGAATGATGTGAATGAAAGGTATCAATTAATTTTAATTTTAAATGGGGTTCTGTGCTTATATTATATCGAGAGAGACGACATTTTGATTTATTTGTTTGTGTATTCATCCTCTTCTTTGTTTTTTTTATTTTTTTGGCAAAGTACTACAAGTGTTATTTGCTTTTGGGTAATTTCCTTCCTAAGTTCACCTGATTTTGTGTTATTTTAATTAAAAGAACATAAAAATAATTTTGTTTTCTATAAATACCGGCAACTATACATTTTAAAGACAACCAATATTGATGGATCAAGTAATTTAAAAAAGAAAAAAAGAAGAAAAAATCTACACCTCTTAAGACGTAAGGGATGAAATTAAATGCGATACATCCATAAAAATATTATTTTTTTGTATTAGCTTTCTTATTTAATGCCTAGAAACGTAGTCAGTTTTTTGTCACAAAGTATTTAAAAAAAAAAAACAAACAAAAATTGTGTCTTCGAACCTTAAGAGCATGATCTACCATTATCGCTATCAGTAATGGCGTTCAAGAGCTGCTACTACTTGGCTATTCAACGGAAGCAAAGTTATTGACCTAAATTAATTAAGCATCGAAGAATATAAATACAACAATAACAGACTAACATTGTGCGCAAAAAAATCACTGTATCCTGCTGAGACAGGATTAGTAATCCAAATTGACTTGACTTTCATGTCAAATACTATGCGGCGTACGTCATACCATTATTTCGGTATTCTGAATGTCTGTTTTCCTTTAGTTGAGAAAAAACTTTTGGAGCGAACACTCCCTGAGGCCACATTCATCCCTGGTTTGACAATTGCACTTTCGGATGCGCCCTCGTAAAACATTGGCGAACTTCCAACTCGGGTTGGCACACACATTTTTACGGAAACTGTGTGGAAACTGGAGGGAATTGAGGGTACTGGTTTCGAGAGATTTTTTTATAAGAATCACATGTTTGACAATTGCAATTTCGGCTGCGCCCTCGTGAAACATTGGAGAACTTCCTACTCGGGTTGGCACACACATTTTTACGGAAACTGGAGGGAATGGAGGGTACTGGTTTCGAGAGATTTTTTTTATAAGAATCACATGTTGGAGCTTTATTTTACACTGGATGATGAGTGTAGCCTCTTTAAGGCGGAGGTATTTGCTGTATACAAAGAACTTGAGGTTGTATTCATTCTAATGCGATTTTCGTTGGAAGTTAAGTGTCCCTAAGAGCGACAGGAGTGCTCTAAGATTCCTGATGAGATTCATAGCTGCATGTACATACATATTCATACATACATACATAATTGGTCATTACAACTCTTCAGTCAGAATTACGACCTAGTTTCCCACACCACTTAAGTTGTGGGTGTTAATTTTATACATGAGTGGCGGGAACTACAGTTTAAAATCGACTTCGAACGAAAGGGTTTTTGAGAAACTTTTCATGGCAATTTTTATTTACTCTCAGAGTTTTTGCCAGAAATCTGCTGAGAGAAAGTCGCGGAAAAAATACTTTTTTGTATATTTGTTTTGATGTCTGGCCTGGGCTCGAACCATGGCTTCACGTCTAATAAGCCAACACACTACCTACTAGACTACGGCGACTTACTTAGCTGCATGTAGTCCATGAAAATATTTGGATCGTATCGTATTAGTTTTCATTAAGATTTAAAGGGCTGTTTGTCGATATGCTTCTGTCATCTCTACTCTACGAACGACACAACATTTCCTTTGAAGTCCGGATCTTGGCAGGTTGAATATCCTGGGCAGGGTAGTTTTTGAACGCTTCAACACTCTGATATTCATGCTCTACTAAAGTTTACTGTGGGATCACGTTAGGTTACGTTACCAATATACATACGTACGTCGCTTATGGAACTCAGCAAGACCAACGTAAGACTTTGGTAACTGGGTTCCTTCCGAAACATTGTGGTATCAGATCGGTGAGGGTGGTATGAGGTGATGTGTTTTACACAATGTATGGTGATAAGGAGTAGTTGGAGACGATAAAACATCTCCTCTGTTGTCCGGATCCTGGTAGGTTGAATAATCCTTATGAAAATTTCTTATCTCTGTCGAGATCTGATATTCATGCACTAAAGTTTATTGTGGGCACATTATACGTGCATCATTGCATATCTCATTCTTCTATTTTTTCTATTGATTTGCAGCCTCTCCACCTCACTTCTATGCTTCTTTTTACAGGAAGAACACAAAGGGGCTCCAAGACTTTTGGATTTTTGTATTAATTATTGTGGCCATACACGTCCACAAACTTAACTCCGTATCTTTAGAAGTCAACCTAAGAAAGACCAAAAGTGACAAACATATGGCTTCAGAACCTTCGAAATTATAATTCGAAGAAGCAGAAGAGCAATCAGAGAAACGTTTAAACACGTTGGTATACGAGGAGAACGAGAGTACAAGATTTTCTTAATTTCATGTCCTTTATTTGTGAGCAGGCATTTGTCCAAATCGACTTCTGTCCAAATTTGATCAAGCTGCTGTATGCATCTTGTGTTAAACATATAAAAAAAAGCAGGCTACCGGATAGTTTAGGGGCATTAAAGCATCCCAGAATGAAGCAACTGTGAGAAACTAGGACGTTGTACAATGGGTCAGTTCAACCTCCGGGTACTGTACTTGTCTTAATTGACAAGTACCCGTCCTCTAAGCTAACCTAATGAAGCAACTGGGTGCATATCAGATGCTGGGCAGCGAATTGGCATTGTTGACACCATTGCACGCAGAAGTTTTTCAGGCGAATCGGCTTGGAGGAGACATTATAGGTACATATCGATGGCTTAATATGAAAAAAGCCTAACTCGATTTTTGGTTACTTTACAGGAGAAGGAAAAAACTTATTAAAATTCGTAGAGTTTTAGATACAACGAAAATGTTAATACAATTTTTAAGAAGAAAGAGCAACACATTTAATCTCTCATTTAAAAAATTTTTATTTTTTTTGTGCATCTGACATCTACCAGAATAAACAAAAAACCTTTTTTTGAAAAAAATTGAGTTAGGCCTTTTTCATATTAAGCCATCGATATGTATATCCTATAAAGCATGAGGAGTGTACAATAGATCGTATAGCCGCATTAATAAGGCATCTCTTAATGAATATAATAAAAGTAGTCGCATGAATTAAAGCATTTTCATTCAGATTTTTTTGTCGGATGTTACCAAAGACTTTTACTTTAAATTTCAGATGACTTTCGTAATTAAATGTGCATGTACTTCTTGGCTATTTTCAATCAGTCAGGCTATAAATAGTCAGTCAGAATATAACAGAATCAAACTGATATTTTGAACTTTTTAATTAAATTTCCCTGATATTGAATAAAATTTAAACTTACTCTGTGCCTTGAACTTGTACTTGCACTTGCATTGCACTTAGAAATGCACTTAAAAGTACACTTACATACATATATGTATGTTTGAAACAAAGACAAAAACAAAGAAAATGCATTTCATTTGTGGTATTTTAAATGAAATTTTTCGAAATGAAAGAAAGAAAGAATTTTCAAAATATTAGATTTTTTTGTTGAACATTTCAAATTAAATTCAATTGTAGCATAAATACCTGTCGATGTGTCTATGCAACAATGTATGTCAGTGTCAAATATATTTGCAGAAAGGCAGAGGAGAGGAGCCTTTTTATTATCATATAAATTTTTAAGATTTTATATGCGAATGAATTATAAATGCAATGTTGGGATCTTTTTTGTTTTCTGTTTTCGCTGTTTTTGTTGCATTTTGTTTTTCATTATTTCTCTTAAAAATGTTCTTGTTTTTGTTTTCTTTCTTCCTTTTTAATGAAATTTAAATTAAAATTTCTTTTCTGTCGATTTCCTCGTGATTGAGCTGATCGCAGTATTTATTTTTGTTTTTGTTTCTTGTTTGCTTTTGTTTTTTGTTTCTTTTGATTTCCTGTGTGCTTTTTCTTAAAATGTTTTTTTGTCTGCCTCTTTTGATACACGGTGATCGTGTATTGCGATTTTAGCTGCCTATTTTTACAACCTTTGCCCAGTAATAGTTTTCTATTCTGGTTTCAAAAATATCTTTTCAGACATGACGGAACCAAACGATTCAGAATTTGGTTTTAATGCATTTTGTATTTCTGTTGCATACTTTTTAATAAAAAGTTTGTTGGAATTTAAAGGAATTAGAAAATGAATTTCTATCTACGGCCACAAAACCGTAGATAGAGATATGAAGTAGTAATTGATAGCATTTCCATGCCTTAAAGGCTAATAAATTAATTTTGGATCACCGCAAACTGAAAGTGATCGAGATACTTGAGACTGTAAAGATATCAAAGGAACTTGTTGGACATATTTTGCCTGAATATTTGAGTATGCGGAAGGAAGACCTATTCGAAGGTGATGACGCAATAGCTTACAATCATAAATAACCAGTGTAGGAAGCTGTTCTACCATAAAAACCCAAATTTATGTGTCGTTTGTGACAATGAATGGAACTGAGAAATTTTCACCCCCATTGCTTGACTTCGGACATGCCACTGAGAATCCATATTCACAGTTCTAACTTGGCTGATGATATGTAAAGGACGGCTGGCGATTTGTGACTCAATTGATACGCCAACAATATGAAATAAATTGATACTGAATACTATTTGTAGGCAGCGTTCAGCGTTGGATCGTTCTCCTACAAGAACAATGGAAACCGCTACGTTACAGTGAGGTACCGTACGATGATTAGTGCCTTCATTTTGCCCAAAATGCCTTGGGGTTCCAACAAGACCATGAACATAGTGATAAGACTTTTTGGTGAGAAAATAATATTACGTTTAGGGATTTGCTCCCGAACCCATGGGCAAATTCGCCTTTCAAGCGGAAGTCTATGCCAAAGAAATATCTGCTCAATTAAACTTGGATTGGAGGTACTAAAGACAGGACATAAAAATACTATTTGCCAGCCAAGACGCCCTTCAAGCACTCGGCTCTTATGAGGTTAAATCAAAGATAGTATAAGGCTGTCTGAAACCCTCTGATCGGTCTCAGGTCATGTGGGACTTCTGGACAATGAGCAAACAGACGAGTTTGCGAGGAGTGGCGTTTCGTCACAGTTTATGGGGTCCAAGCAAGGGAGATATAAAGGGGCAACGATTCTTCTGAAACCAAATGGGTTTGAGGCAAACAAAACTTTTGCTCGAAAATTATAATAATAGGAGATCTGAGTAATGGATCATACTATCCAGGAATAACCTGAGGCACCGTAGCCTCAGAGTAAACCTATACAGAATGGGGGTTGCCTCGAGCCCAACATCTAGATTCTGGGACTATCAGAATGAAACATCGAAATACATTCTTTCATTAGTGCTTGAATGCATAATAATGGAAACGCATGCCAGATTGACAACGAGCAGCATCCTCAGGATTGTCGAGGCAATTGGCTTGGAGGGGTCATTATATAGTAGATACCATATACAGTATGAGGGGAGTGCAGTATTAAGGCACCAGTTCACCACAATAATAATAATAAGAACTTACGATTAAAATCCTCTAGAGTATATTTTGTGGAGATATGTAAAGTCTCCCTCGCGTACAGGACGATAAGCCTCGATTACAGCCATTGGTGAGGTACCGATTAATATGCTGAATAAAGTAGGCTAAAATTTAGTGAATGGAAAACTTCTATGAAATAAATTAGAAAATAAAAGGCAGGCAATCATTTATAGGCCCAAATAAAAGTTTATGCGTCATTTTCAATTTGTAAAGTCCAAACGGTTGAAAAAAAGATTGTTGAAAGCCCTGTAACTAAATCCATCAAACTCTAAAGGTTGTTTAAAAAACATTCTACAATTTAAATATTTTACTTTCTATTTACGGTGTTAATAAGATTTATTGGAAATTGTTTTCTGTGTTTTTTTATCTCTAAACAGTTTCCAAAATTGGTTTGAAATGTTTAAAATTCTGTGATTAAGATTTCAATCTTTAATTGAAGAAAAACATTAATTCTTAAACGCTCCTTAACTTGTTTTTTCTGTTTCTCCTATTAAGATAACTTTATATTACTTTTAACCTGAATTTTTAGTTTTTCTAATTTGAATTTAATTATGTTTATTGCCCTTAAATTCTAAATAAATGCTATAAATACTGTTGCTGCTGCTATTTCTAATGTTTGCTGGGTTATTGTGTATTTATGTATGATATTAGCGTTCTTTATTTAGTATTAAAATAATTTGTTAAACATTTAATGAAATTTATAATGATCTTGTATTATTAAAACACACACACACACACTCACACATTCACACACAAACACAAATTGTATTTGAAAAAAAGTAAAAAAAAATACAAACTTTGTAATTAAAAAAAAAAAGTCAGAAAAAACCGATGCTTTTATTATAAATTACTCAGCTATAAAAATTTTTGTGATTAAAAGACTAATTGAATTGATGGTTTTATTTTTTACTCTTTTTCTATGAGCTAAATATCCGATTAAATAGTAAAAACCTTATTCATAAAAATATTTTTAATTTACTTGAAAATAATAATAATTTTTGATTTAATTTTCAATGGAAATTGGCATTAAAAAATTGTGTAATAAAAACATTCCTTAAAAGGGTATAACTTTTTGTTTTGATGTATTTAGTATAATTGGTCGATCTGATATTCACGAATTCGATATGCCCACTCAACTTCAAATTCACATCAGCACAGCGATTACGCTTGATAATATTAAATCGGGGACATGATCAGATATTTTTCTCTAAGACATCTCTCTTACGAACTAGCAACGAATTTGTTTGGATTTTGTTTACAATTCCTCTTCATACCACCAAAAGAATGTTGAAATCTAGAACACTTGAAATCGAGGACCATAACAGACAGACAGAACTTAGGAGAATTTAATTTTAATGTCCATTCAAGAAGCTTCTCTTCTCCCTATAATAAAACAACCCTAGAACGTCCCAACGCACTACAAAAAGTTGGGCAATGCTCAGAATGTTCGTCTCAATTGTAAATATAAGAAATAATATTTCTTTTTAAATATTTGTTCACAAAGCAGAAAGGTTTCAGCCGTATTTGCGAAGTGAAATGTTCTCTCCTGGCCTAAATTCTCGCATGATCTGGGATTCTTCCCCTGACAGCTGATTCAGCTGGTCTGTTCAGCTCCATACTAATCTCGTGTCAATCTCATAAGGTTTATATTAGATTTAGTTGTGAGAAACGTTGCTCCTCTTTTCTCTCAAGAGGTAGACCTGCTGCCTGTGACCAGTTTGTAATGGTGGTTGTTGACGTTATCCTCTCCTGCAGATATTCTGAACAGACCATATGTCTCGAAATCACCTTTTTCATCTTCAATCAAAATCGAATTTGATTTTCAATAAGACAATGATAAGACTGGTGAGAACGTAGTCTTTTAGGACCGTACACCGAGGAGATGTTAGAATATTAAGCCAGGTTAAGCAATTAGCAGGGCTTTTCCTCTATAGCAAAGGACCGTATAAATATGGTAAGGCGAATTTTAGCATGATATTAGCTTTTCTATTGGGACACTCGAAATGCGAAGAAATATTTCTTCGGCGACATCCGTGCAGCAGATTTCTGGCAAAAACTCTGAGAGTAAATAAAAAATTGCCATGAAAAGTTTCTCAAAAACTCTTTCGTTCGAAGTAGATTTTAAACTGTAGTTCCCGCCACTCATGTATAAAATTAACACACACACAGCATAAGCGGTGTGAGAACCTAGGTCGTAATCCTGACTAAAAGGTTGTAATGAGCAGTTATGTATGTATGTATACAATGTAATGTCAGAGATATCATCTCAATAGGTTACATGCCTTGAGAGATACATAGAGCCACTCCTGATTGGACGATAATGAAACCCCATTTTGTGCAACTGTGTTACAATATGATGCGAGAGAAATCATATGTGGTCTTATCGGACATTTATTCAATTTCTTTCGAAGAGAGAGATAAGTTGCTGTTCGAATAAGGTGTTCAGAATATGATTGCGAAACAATTAACAATTGAGTGTGATGTTACCGGTGACGCGTGGAGTGCTCAAGTAGAAATTTTTAGGACTTTAAGTTACAGTGACTACCATTGAGGAACTTAATAAAATAACTAATAAAATTGCAAACTGCATTTTAGTTTTCATTGGGTTTGATCACCAGCGACTATTAGTTGGAAATAATAAGCACGAGTTATACTATACCAAGATAGACTTTGCGAAAGAATTGCGAAAGTAAATCTTCACCTTTCACAAACATTGTACACTATATTGCCATGTGTAGGCGGATTCTTGGGAGCTCAGTTGGTTTTTTATTACCTTCTATGGTGAAAGAATTATTTGAACCGAGTTAGGGGTAAGGTGAGAAATTAATATCTGATCACTGGAAGGAACTCTCTGTCTCAGTATCTACCCTCACAAATCATTCCGTAACGAGTAAGGAGGCGGAGAGCTTCTCTAATCTGCTAATCACTTCTGTAGGGATTGTGAATCAATCGAAGAGAGAGTGTAGCCCACTTCATATGTCAATAACTGACCGCATACATATGTCCAATATATAGGTTCTGTGATAAAAAAAGGAATGAATCATCAGGATATATACTTGAAAAATGTATGACGTTAATGCATCTCTTGAGATAACACATAAGCATGAGGTAAGAAGTTATCCATACTGGCACCGGACAACGTTGCGGGGTTTGTCAGTGCAACAAAAATGGTGGAGATATTATAGGGATATCCTATATAGATTAAGGGCAGAACAGTAGACCGAATGGTCGAATTACTGTAATAACTCTAAGCGACAATAATACGCCAATATACGTCTGGGGATCAACGAAAATTTTAATTTGGCTCACTCTGTAGCAATCACTAGATTGGTTATACTTTGAGGCTGGTTTTTAGTTTAAATTAAAGGAGACATGCTTGAAGACCCTGTGCTGATTGTCGAAACTGGGCTCAATTTCAACAAAGTTGTCACTCTCTTTTATCCTATCCTACGTAATATTGATGCCTTAAATATGATTATTTTAAACTTTTTTTTTTTTTTTCAAATAGGCCCCTGATCAAAAGATCTTATAATGCGATAAAAATTTGCAACACACAATCACAGAAAAACAAATCAAAGATAAAAGAAAAAAGTAGTTCTACTTACCATAGCAAAACCGGATAGTAGAGCTGATGTCTTGCTGGATGCTTTCAGTTTGGCACGACTCAACTGTAATTTGCGCCATGACAAATAGCTGGGCGAGTGAAGATCTTCACCGGACTGTGACATACTGCTGCTGGTTTGGCGACGTGGCTGGAAACGAGAAAATTGTGTAAATGAACGTAAAGTATTAAAGGGATTGGGTGCTTGTGGCGGAAGCTGTGTGTTTAGCAAAGAAGCAGGCGGCTTATTGCCTACCAGAGCCGTTAACGGTGCTGTTATCGAGGTCAGCGATGGTGCGGCCTGATATCTTTTCGAGTTCAGATATCGCGAACTGCCGAAATTCTTTTGTTGTGCTGCTAATAAAGCTGAACCGTGGTGATGTTGTTGATTTTGGAATCGTATGGGACGACACGAATCGCAAAGTTTAAATTCGTGTGACTGATGCGAAGACGCTGAGGGAGGTGGTGGTTGCTGTGACACGGTGTTGTTGAAATTTAAATTTTGCGACTGTTCTAATAGATTTAATAACGATGCCTTGGTAAGCGGTGGTGTTGAAAAGGAACGAGAATATTGCTGCTGCTGTTGTTGTTGGTGTTGCAACAGTAGTTGTTGCTGTTGTTGTTGTTGTTGATGATGATGCTGTTGATAATATTGATTTTGTACTGGATGATTAAGATTAACTGTACGCGGCGGTGTTGCAGTTTGTCTAGTTAATGTTGCTGGTATTATTGTGGCTGTTAGTGTTGTTGCCGAGCCGTTTGTGGCTGTTAAGGGCACTGTTGCGTCGTCACTAATTATAGGCTCTTCGTCGTTGTTGTGTTGTTCATCCTCCGCAGTTGATGATGGTGCCGCAAGACAATCGAGTACATTCTGATTTAAAAGTAGACTACTTTGGCTGAGATCTATTTGTGATGATGAATACCGTAGATTTGCAAACATTTTGCCACCACCGACAACAGCATCAACGATATCATCTCGATTTAATGGTGATGCTGCTGCTGCTTTATTGGATGATGTCGACGTGTACGTGGACGTCAACGGCGTTAATGCTGATGTTTTTATAAAATCGTCTGTTTGATAGAACAATTGTTCCTGTTGTTGTCCTTGTTGTTGTTGTTGTTGTTGATGATTTTTTTCACGCCGTGGTCTTCGTGGTTCCCGCAGTGGTGGCGGCAAGGGCGGTGGTACTGTGACTTTTTGCTGCAGTTGGCTTTGGTGTATTTGTTGTTGTAAATTTATGGGTAACATTGCGTTTTTTATAACAAAATATTTAAATTCTTATAAATTTTGTTTCTTTTTCTGTTTTTGTAAAAAGAATTTCTATAAAATAGTTCGTTTTTTTGTTTGTTTTTAATTTTTATTTCGCTTTTCGCTTTTTTCAACGAAGGAATGAATGAATGGATGGATGGCACAAAATCGCAGCGATCTATTAATGAGTCTGTTGAGATTCTTTTTTTGAAAAATATTTTTTCTGTCTTTTTCGTTGTTGTTGTTTTCTTTTTCTAACAAACAAAATTATAAAAGGTTTATGGCCGTATTAAATGAATACACAGTAATGTTGGCAAAAATAGCCGAGATTTTTCTAAGTTGTGGTATAAATGGTATTTATTGAGTGAATAACTTGAAAATGAGGATTTCACAACAGAGAAATGAAAATTGCTGTCAAAATTAAAAGTAGTTGGTTGCTTAACCCATTAGTGCCCAGTGGCAACTTAAGTTGCCAGCAAAAATTGCCTTAGTTCTTATGCTCTGAGAAGAAATTGAGTGTAAAAAACAAAGCGGTAACCGTTACAAAAAAAGTAATTCGGGCATTAATGGGTTAATAAGCAATTTCAATATGTTCTATTCATTCTAAAAACAAGGATGAAATTGAGAGGAGTTGAAATACGATTTCAAGTGGCTGAAAAGCTAATTGAACGCCATAAAATGAAGTAATTTTTACATCGAGCAAATAGAGGAGTTGAAAAATGAACCCGAAACATATGCATCCTAGCGAAAGCCAGCTAAATCAACAGCAGAACCAGTTATTCCCGGTCTGGTGGAATCAGAAGGATGTTCCCATCCAGTATGAGCTGCTGAAATCGCTCCATTACAACGCTTTAGTCAAGATTACAACCAAACTACCCATGTTGTGTGTGTTAATTTTATCCAAGAGTGGCGGCAACCTACAGTTAAACGTCTTCTCCCGTCTATTTACTTTCAGAGTTTTTACTAGGAGACTGCTGAGAGAAAGAAGCTGAAAGAAATATGGGTTTTTTTCATATTTCATTTTGTTCGAATACGCTTGAGATGGGATTTGAGCCACGGACTCTAATCCAATAAGCCAACAGACTACCAACCGCACTACGGCTGTTGATTAATTGTCGGGACAAATGATGCGAATATAGAATCAGAAATAAGTTTTCATAACAACTCTTCGACACATGTTGCTAACAAAAATTAAAAAAAAAAAACTGGTGTTTGGGAAACCTTCCTCACCCGCATTATAGTCAATGGGAAAATAGGGGTCACACTTTGCTAGATACCAGGTCATATGGGATACTACAGCGGCTAACGGACAGATTAGCTTACTAGGCCATCAATGGGGTCAGGAAGACAAAAAGAAATTTGCAAGGATGTACATGACAAAATGTAAGATAGAAAGAGGCTGAGTCTTTTCTCAATCCAGAGACTCTTCTCAATCCGGTTTAAAACAATCTAAGCTTGTGGTGGATGATTATACATACATACACACATAACTGGTCATTACAACACTTCAGTCAGGATTACGACCTAGTTTCTCACGCCACTTATGTTGTGTGTGTTAATTTTTATACATGAGTGACGCGACCTACAGTTTAAAGTCGACTCCGAACGAGAGATTTTTGAGAAACTTTTCATGGAAATTTTATTTACTCTTAGAGTTTTTGCCAGAAATCTGCTGAGAGGAAGACGCCGAAGAAATATTTTTTCATATTTTCGTTTTGATGTCTGTCCTGGGGTTCGAACCGTGGCTTTAGCCAACACACTACATACTAGACTACGGCGACTTCAATTGATGAATTATAGTACAAAGAAATTTCACAAATAGCTTGTGGAGATTATAGACACAATAGTCGTACAGTCGTCTTCAAATCGATATATTAAGATAAGATTAATAGCCAGAAAAAGAGAAGAAAATTGAACACTGGAATCGAAACAACGCGAGGTTTGAGAACAAGAGGACTACCGGAAATAACTTGGAAATGAACAGAGTCTAAAAATGCAATTGGGATATACTTCAAAACGCAATAGGGCAACCCTGTACACGACAATAATGCACACGACAATAATGCATACGACAATTGAAACAAATTGTAGCCCGGAGCTTTCCCTGTTCGACCACCATTTGTTGCGATAAATACAGAATGTGCTCACTACAATGCAATGGGGAAAGCCAGTATAGGTTCGGCACAACAGTACTTTAGTACCTGCTTACGATAATAATGAGAGAGAGAAAAAAAAAGGAGTGTAGTTCAAAACTTATCGCCGTAAAATTCATACATTTCCAGATAGATAAAAAAGGTCACAGGCTAAGCTAACGATGTACATATCGTTGGTCTCATGTAGAAAAGCCCTAACTCACACTTTTTTCGAAATTGATTTTTTTTTGTGATTCCAATGTGTATTTGGAATGCATTGGAATCACAAAAAAATCAATTTCAAAAAAGCCTGAGTTAGGGCCTTTCTACATGAGACCAACGATATAATGCTTTGAATGAAACAATGTTTCCTAATAACAGCCTCATATGGTTTAAAATCCCACATTCTTAAGTTGTAAAATATTTTAAATACAAAATAAAGTTGAAATTTGATAAGAATTTCATTCAGTATTGTATGCTGTGTACCGTATATACTAAACTTAAAATGTGACTATTTTTATCAACACCACTGTATATCATTAGCATGCTGGCAGCAAAAGGCGACAAGGTGCATGCATATCTTTATACACATATTTACATACAAACATATACTACATATGTATGTATATTATTACTTATTTGATTTTTATTTAATTTTATGAAATTAATTTTTTTCTTTTCTTTAACGATTTTCTTTTGATTTTCGTGCAGTAGAAGTGAATGGATCTCTCAACGATACTCTCTAGCACAGATGAGATTCTACTCGTAGTTTATTAGCAATATCGTCTCTATTTGGTGTTTTTTCTTGTTTTTTTTTTTGGTTTATTTCTTAAAAATTAATGTTTTTGTATTTGATTTTTGTTAATCATTTATTTTATGCACATTTTTTTTGTTGTAAATTTTATTTAAATTTTTTAGTTTTGCTTTAGAAATACACATGTTAGGATTGATTTTGAGGTTATTTTTTGCTGTTGTTCTGATTTTCTTGTGGTTTTTCTTAAAAAAAAATTAAAAAAGAACAAAAAACGTTGGGAAATCGAGTACAGAAGACGTTTAGCATTTTTCATACATATCTCAGCTATTTTGTGGTCAAAGCAAAAAAATTTTCCTCTAAGTCTTCAATCATTTTTTTGTAAGACAAGGACAGCGTTGGGCATCGTTTGTTTCATTTTTTATTTAATTTTTTATTTTAAAAACAAATTTTTATTATTACAAAACTTTTTTGTGGCATCAGAAAAAAAATTTGAAATTCAGGTGGCATAAATATTGAATTTTAAAAACATAAATTTTCCTACCAACAGTACGTACCAACGTACGAGCAGGTTCGGTACTTTTTTAAATACAAATTAAAAAAAAAAAAAAAAAAAAAAAAATGAATTATTTTAAAATAATTTATGAGATTTTCGTTTTCTTTAAGATTTTATGAGTTACTCATACAATGAAATAAAAAATACGGCCCCATAAGTTTTAAATAATTTTTTAAAAAGTCTGTTTAAACGTAGACTTGTGGTGACAAAATTAATTGGAGACTTCAAAAGAGTATTGAATGGTATTGAAATTGAGACCATAAATCTTCGGTTTAATTACAATCTTTTAAGAAAGTTACCTGCTTCTAATTCCAGCTTCGATTAGCTTTGTTTAAATATAGAAGTGGGATACTAATAATAACACTATCATATTCGCTTGGCTCCAAATAATGGGCTCACTGTGATACTCAACACATGTATGACGAAGAACACATTCGTTATGTCTATACAAGACAGCTGTGTCATTTAAGACATACACTGAGTGCGAAAAGTTAGTAAACACCACTGAAATAATTCATTTTCTTAGAATAGCGAGAAAAGTAAATGAAAATAGTGGAATAAATTTCCAAAAATAATAAACGTTTATTTATTACTTCTAAAATGTTAAAACAAAAACAACACTTCATGATAAAGGAACTTTTTTTATACTTAAGGACAAAACTGTTTTATACTTAAGAACAAAACTGTTTTATACTTAAGAACAAAAGTGTTGACTCACTTATGGCGCTCACTGTATGTTTCCAAGAGCCATAAAGTCGCTCTAGTCTAGTGGATAGTGTGTTGGCTTACAACGCTTGTGGTCAGGATTGCGACCAAGCTTCTCATAGCACCCATTATTGTAATCATAATTTTATCCACGGGTGGTGGAAAAACAGATGAATGTCGACTCAAAATATCAGATTTTGAGAAACTTCTCTTTACAATTTTATTTATTTTCAAAGTTTTCGCCAGAAATCTGCTAAGAGGAAGTCGCCTAAGACTTGCAAACGTCTGATCTAGGGTTTAAACCGTGGCTTCACGCCTAATAAGCCAACACACTACTTTCTAGACTATGGCGACTTCAAGCAAAGTATTTACTGCGAGAGTTTTTGCCAATGAGAAAGTCACCGAAGTAATAATATCGAGAGTATCGTATCGACTGATATTTAAGAATTAAAAAAAAAACAGTATCCCGAGGTTATTAAACTTAAACAAATGCTGGATAAACAATTTCAACGATGAATTAATTTCTGGCTCAATAGGTACGCTAAAAACAAGACTCAGTTGAACAGAAGCCAGAAGCAGTTCAATGTTCGATGCGATTTATTAGCCGGAAGCATTATAGGACTGAATTTTTTAAGAACGATGAAAATTGCAACATTTCACCCAATGAAGCATTAAATTACAAATTTAACTTGGTTGACGTGTGGTTTTAATAAGACGATGGCACACATAACACACAGCATGCGAGTGTGCAATTACTCTCATGTTTTGGAGGAGTCCATTTGTCGCCAAGATCATACGATTTGGCTCCGCTAGATTGAGTTTTGTGAGGCTACGTGCAGACCGTTGTGTATAGGGACATGGCAGCCACATTTCCAGCCTTGGAAGGCAATATTGCAGTTGTCAACGATGAGTTATCGACCGAAATGCTGAGAAACTTATATTATAGGTCATTACAACCTTTTAATCAGAATTACAACGTAGCTTCTCACACCACCCATGTTGTATTAATTTTATCTATGAGCGGTGGGTCGATTCCGAAATACAGAATTGAGAAACTTTTCACGGCAATTTATTATTATTATATTATCTCAGGGCCATTATTACAACTTGTCGTTAAACTTGGGTTTAGTTAAAGCTACCTTTAGCTAAAGGGAACTGTAAAGTTACCTTTAACTTATTTTCGTTATTACAACTTACAGATAAAATAAAGTTAACTGTTTTCAAAAAT
The DNA here is from genome assembly GCA_936449025.2 of Sarcophaga subvicina. NCBI lineage: Eukaryota > Metazoa > Arthropoda > Insecta > Diptera > Sarcophagidae > Sarcophaga > Sarcophaga subvicina. The sequence goes on from OW388084.2 coordinate 33,801,545, forward strand.
ATGGCAGTGCCGGAGCAATAAACTGCTCAATTAAGCAAGCTTTTTTTAACGCAGTGGTAATGACGGGCTTCGTTTTTTTGTTGTATATGCTCATCATTTTGTTTAAATTTGAAGTTGCCATATTGAAAATAATATATAATTTGGCATGGTTTTAACATAAGCTTAACTTTAAAATTTACCGGCAGTATGATCCTCACTTTAGCTTAACGCTCACTTCTATCTTATTGGATACTCATAATAATGAAAAACAATTTATCTGCCCGTTAAAATCCTCCCTTTTAGTTAACGGCAAGTTGTAATAATGGTCCTCAGAGCTTTATCCAGAAGACTGCTGCAAGGTAGGGTGGTGTCTGAGCTAGGGTATAAACCGCGAACTCTCTTTTTTGAGAATCTTTTCAAGGCAATTTGTGTCTTAGATTTTTTTTCTAGAAATCTGCTGAGAGGAAGTCGTCGAAGAAATATTTTCTCATATTTCATTTTTTGTTGGAGATATCTGACTGGAGGTTTAAAACGTCGCCTCACGTCTAATAAGTCAACACACTACCTACTATACTACAGCGGGTGCTGCGGACTATATTTACATAAAATAACACAGTCCTGCATGGGTTTTGCAAATAAGACGGCTCCAGGTGTTTTCGAATGCATTTTGCGCGCTGAACACAAATTTGGCTTCAAAAACTTTCCATCACGTCAGGTGTTCGAGAAAAAGCGCGTTTTTGGCTATTTTTGAAAAATTGTAGAGCTAAACACTGACGTGCTAGAACCATCGCTATTGCCTGAAATTGACAATTGATCTTTGCTCTTTAAAATGAGCCCAAAGCCAAATTGTTGCATGCACCCTTAAAGTAGGGGCTGGGTTTATGTCAAGGGGTGCAAGAGAAAAAGAAACACATTACGGAGGTCCTTAAAAATTTATCAGATTTACTTGAAAATTATTACTCAGGGGTTTTTGGGGTCGCTGATTACAGATCTTCATTCAGATTTAAAAAATGCAAAATGGCGGATCCAATATGGCGGTCAAATAAATCTGATTAATTTTTATAAACCTCGACCGCCATATTGGATCCGCTATTTTGAATTTTTTTCTCGAAAACCTGACGTGATGGAAAGTTTTTGAACTCAGATTCGTGTTCAGCGCACAAAGTGCCTTCGGAAACACCTCTTATTTCCACAAAAAAGTCGAAATTTGCAGGGCTGTGTAATCTTTACAAAGTATATGGCAGGACTGGACTGACTGGAGGTTTAAAACGTCGCCTCACTTCTAACAAATCAACACTCTACCTACTATATACTACTGCGGATTATATTTAAATAAAATAATCTTTAGAAAGTAAATGGCATTTATCAGTTCTTAACGAATTTTTCACTTAATGTTGCAAATTTTCTGTTAAATCGTCACCCGTTATTTTGTTTAATTATTACCTCAAGTGTAAGTGTTAAATAATTATTCAAAGGAAATTTGAATTTGTTTAAAGGAATTCACTTCAAAAATTACTGTATTGAGTGTGCTAATTAGCTAGATACTGCTGTAAATCATTTAAGGATAACACACTTCGTTTTTTTTTAGTTTAATTTACATTAAAAATAAATTCCAACCACAAGTTATTTATTTATTAGTTTTTGAAAGAAGTTTTTTTAATAGTTAATTAGCACATGGTTTATTTAATCATTTGTTTATTTATTTTTTCTTGATTTATTGTTTACTTTTCAATTTTAAAATGTTTAGATGATAAATTTGAAATATTTTGAAATATTTAAAATATTATTGTTGTTGTGTTATAATAAATAAATAAATCACGCAAAAGAAATGCAAAAAATTTTGGCGAAATATTTCTTCATGAATTTTTTTCCCTCTTTTTTTTGATGTTTTTGCGGCACCAAAAATTTTCTTTTAAGTTTACTTGAGTAATAATATTAAAAAAATTGGTTTTTTTTGTAGAATTTTTGAGCAATTGTTTTTAGTTGTATTTAGTTTTCTTTACGCGAGATTTTCAATTTTCATTTTAACGTAACCATTGCGGAAACGACGACAAAGTACCGATAAAAGCTACAGCGCGATGACGGGTTGGTAATAAACGACGACGGATGATAACAAATTGACGGCAGTAATGCGAAGATGGTCGGTCTATTACTGAATGACTATCGGTCTGGGTTTGCTGATTGATTTTAGCCCATTATTGTAAATGATTGTATAGAAGATGATGGTGCTCATCATGATAATGATAATGATGATGATGTTAATTAAAATAGAGAACAACAAACAAATAAAATACACGATAATTATGCTTTTAACAAAGAATAATTCAAATCGAATAAAATTAATTACAATTTAACACACAATAAATGAAATTAAATGAACGAACGAAAGTATGATTGTATGAATGAATGAATGCATGAATTATTTAATTTATTTTGCGCTCATTATCATGTCATACGATTAAATATTTCGGGTTTTTTTTCCTTACGGCTACGAAAACGGAATCTTAATTTAGAATATCACGCAGGAAAATAGTGTAAAAGCAGTAGTAAAGGAACAACAAGTAAAACAAAATCCCTTTCAGAACAATCGAGTCACAGTAAATAATATCCAGTAACTGTTTAACAAACGCCGACACCGTTACGTATCACTCACAACTATTGGTTGTGTCACGCGTTAACACAACTGATGTTAAGAAGTGTTTCTTCTTACTGGCGATACTTCGTTTTCGTTTCACTACTATTTACACACACTCTGTAAACAAAATTGTTTGTTGCTCTTAATATTGTTGTTGCTGCCTGTGCTACTACTACTACTGGTGCTGCTGCTGTTGTTGGTGTCGTTTTTTGGTCATATTGTTTGGGTTGATTTGACAGGAGGGTATATTGAGTATGTCGTCATGATTACGTACGTTAAGCGACATTAACCAAATGAATAAAAAAGAAAGAGAGAGTGAGTATCGTCGTGTTTTGTATATGCAAAAACAATTTCTATACAAAAAATGGAGAGAGCAAGAGGTATAAAAGAAAAGAAGAAAAAAAAAACAACGAGGCGAATATAAAACAAAACAAATTAAATTAAAGTGGAATAAAATTTATAAAGACAGACATACTATTCTGCTACGGCTAGAATTTCTAACTGCTGCTGGACCTAGAACTATAAACAAAAATGGCAACAATAACAACAACATCTACATTAAACTATACAAAAATAAAATAAAAATTCAAAAATTGAATACAAATTTAAAAATGTTTTACAAGTGGTCAATACGAAAAATAAAATTATAACGAAACGAAATTTAAAGAGTGTGCACAAAAGAAATTTTACAAAAAAAAAAAAAAATTAACGAATTTATAAATTAAAACTATGAACCCCCTGATCAACAGCTAAGTGTTCGCATACAAGTAGAGAAAGTTGTACACTGGGGATGTATCTTCCCAACACATCTTATGAATCTCATGCTACATACCGTAATGATCCATCTGAAGATAACAGAGACATTTTAAGAGCGTAAATTATATTGCAGAATAACAACCAAAGGTGAAAGTGTTTAAGACACGCAGAACTAGGATTCGACTATTTAATCCAACAAGACATGGGAGATTTCAAAGAAGAACAATTTCATGTTTTGCTAACTTTATTTGGACACTAAGAACATGCAATTTGGCATCATTTCATGTCTAGGAGCATGTCGATGCGAATAGTATTTTAATGTTAGAGCACTCGTCAAGTAATCTTCAAAATATCGGGGGCATATACCCGATTTGTACGAAGAAGTCACTGAAATCTACTGCGAAAGAATGGACTGCTCTGCATCCAAACCAAAGTTGGCCATTTAAATGATATTGTTTATCGTACATAAGTCACCGTAGTTTAGTAGGTAGTGTGTTGGCCATGTTTCAAACCCTAGGTCAGACATCTCCAACAAAATGAAATATGAAAAACAATTTCGTCGGAGACTTCCTCTCAGCAGTCTTCTGGCAACAAATGTGAGAGTAAAATAAAAATTGCTTTGCAACATGGATGGTATCTTGAAGATAGGTTGGAATCCTGACTACAGAGTTGTAAAAACCGAAGATGTTAATCAATAAAGTCTGTGGTACTTTATGGTTTGCTGCCAACAAAGAACTAGAGGAGGATAATGTGCACTTTCTGACCGAATATAGTTACGAGCAAATCTCCATGGGAGGCTACATGACATAGTCTTCAAATCCTACTCCGTAAGTGTTTGTGGATTGAACACATCCCAAAGAAGCCAAACGACAATATTACCCGCTCGGTACTAATGTGGAGTCTGCGAGTTAGTCGTAGAACGTAGAGACCAATAAAAATGTGTAGACTCCGCGGACTGAGAAGCTTGCCAAAAATAATAAATAAACCCAGTCGTTTAGCATATTCGCTTTGCCTATACAGTGAGTTTGACATTAGATTTCGTCAACATCCATATATAGGGCAAAAGTGATTAAAGTGCTTTAACTACAAACCCGTACAACACAGGTTTGAATCGGGCGGAAGAAAAAATAAAATTAAGACACACTGTACAACAATACATAGAAACAACGCCCTGTTTCGAGGTAACGACAGATGACATAACCTAACCCCCCCCCCGAAAACATGGCGAAATCACTTGCTTTGCTAAAAAAAATTTGACAAACCAATCCGAAAGAAAAACAAAGGAAAAAATGACTGTTTAGTGAGATTACTAGGGAAGTATTAATTATAAGGTGCTACAACAAGGCAAAATAAACAATCTTTGACCTCTACAGCTTACAACTCAATCGTTTGAAAGTAGAGTTTTGAATTGACAAACCGAAAAGGTGTTGTGTTTCAACGGAAACCCCAAATTTGTCGACTTCACGGCGTTCCTGTGAATAATCTTGAAGATACCTAAAGGGTATTTTGTTCCAACTATGGATTTAAAGAAGGACTGGTGGTTAGTTCGAATTTTGGACACATCTTACAGCTTATTGCAGGGTATTTTGCATTTGTAATTACATCCCTTATCCATATATAGAGTCTAACTCATGCAATTATTAAAGCCGCCTGATCATTCACAACATAGTAGATATGACGATTTGATTCTAGAAAAGCAGGATTTGTATGATGATTTCTAGATCAAAATTTTCTTCAACGATGAATCTCATTTCTCGCTGGGTAGTTACGATAACAAGCAAAATTATTGTAAATGGGGATCAGAGAATCCAGAAGTGATTGTAGAAAAGCTAATGACATAAAAGAATTGCTGAAGTCATGTTCTCTTCCTCGTCATTTGACTTTCTGCAGAAGTTGTTGTTCCTAGCCTCAGGGGGTATGTACCCAGGGGCCTGTGTCTCGTTATAAAAGCAATGACGTTTCTAAGATGAACTCTGCTTTGGTTTAACGTAAATTTTGCATTCCATATTATACCAGGGGGGCTAAGCAAAACTTCTCTTTTTTTAATTGACGAGTTGTTATCCTGGAATCTTGCTAGACAAGTCTTGTACAAAAAAATGATAGTCTCTACATACATAATTGGCAATATCTGTTAAACAGCACGAATTAATTTTGGTAATCTGAATTCATTTTCAAGAGTTAGCACTATCGACTTTCTAAAATCCTATATGTACACGTCTTGATTGGTTGAATTAAAAATTTAAATATTTTTTTCGGTACAGTCTTTAATCAAAAATTAAAAAAATAAAAAAAAAAATACAGAGGCTGATAAAAGCAAAATCAATCATTTGCGATGGTTAATTGAATAAATGACCTGGACAACGAATTAAAATTGAGTACTGAGTACTGAGCAATTCAAACAATTATCGCGGAGCAACAAGCAAGCAGTTCATGTTCAAATAAGTCTCACGTTATGAAAACTCAACGCAAACTTAGTAAGTAAGTGATGATAAACTTAACGGGAGCGAAGTTAAATTGTCTGATGAGAATGAATGAAATTGATGTTGCATGTTTGAAGATGTAGTAAATACTTGCCATGCCACTGAAAGTTCAATTAAATGGAACAATAAATTTTAATATTTTTTGTTTGTTTTGAACCCAATGTGTTAGGGTACACATACTAAGTAGAAGTCAAGTTAACATAAATTCTTTTTTTAAACAGAATCTTATGGGTCACTTGATCATCAAGAGTGGAGAGATGTTGCAACATTTTTTATGGTTTCTTTACATTCTAATGATCATTTTACAAACCTATATTACATCATACATATTTCCTAAGTAGTAGTTAACGGATATAACTGTAAAGTAAAATGGAAATCGAAGATAGCATTTAACAAATTATAAATTAAAAAAAAAATTACATTTCAAAACACCAAGAAATTCTCACACAATTGAAAAAGTAATTCATTTAAGAAACTTTTCACAATTTTTTCTCTTCACAAAATTCATTCAATTAGAACCTCTCAACACATTTATTGTTATGAAAATGAAATTGAAAAAATTTTTTATTCAAAAACGATATTTTTTTTGTTTCTCCCCTATTGAATTTATTCACACCATTAAATTGCAATTGCGTTCCAATTAAAAAGAAAAAAAATTATTTATTTGACTCCGACTTGTACCAGTTACACACCATTTTTTTTTATAAGGAGATAGGCAGGTTGTAACGGGTGATTTTTTTACACAGAGAAACAGAAATTTAAAAATTTTTTTTTTTAATTCTTATTTCATTTAAATCTTGCACGCAGCTTCGCACAAGGTGGTACATCTGAGAGCATTAATTGTGGAGCTTCTTCTCACCTCTAACACCTCTTACGCTGACTATACAAGAGGATGCCGCCATGCAGACTTCCCTGATTCGTTATCTGACGATTTTAGGATGGAGTCGGAGACATAATTTACGTGCCTAAGGCGAGCAACAAAGTAGATCCTGTGTGCAGTTTCTTTTGCAGATACAGGATGATCTTTCCGATCAGAGAAGGGTACAGTAACCCCTCGATTTACGTCGCAGTTCGTTCCAAAAAAGGCGACGTAAATCGAATTTCATATTGCTCATACTACAAAGTAGTATGTTTTTAACAAGAAACATAAAAAAGTTACAGTAATCCCTCGATTTACGTCGCAGCAGGCTCTAACAAAAAAAAAAAAAAAAAAAAAAAAAGACGTAAATCGAAACAACTTTAATAGAGACGACGTAAATCGAAGGATTATTGTAGAGTGCGAACACAAAATGAATATAAAATGCAACAAAAAGGCTGCGCGGAATACAAGTGGAAATAAACAGGCTCAAAGCACGCAAATCAATAACAAAATGGACAAAAAATGCTACACGAGGTAAAAGTTGCAACAGAGGAACTCTAAGGACGCATATCAATATCAAAATAGATACCAAAATGCTACATAGTAAAAGTGCGAATAGGTGGGATAAACGCACGCAGATAAATACCATTAAACAAGTAAAACTACAATCTTGCAGGCGAAAGTCTGCGCTGTGCTGGAAATGATGAGTATTCTTTCTATCTGAAATAGGAAAGTATGAATACCGCCGTAGTCTAGTAGGTAATGTGTTGGCTTATTAGATGTGATGTTTCGGTTCAAACCCCAGGTCAGCACATCTCCAACAAAACGAAATATGAACAAATATATCTTCGCGGAGACTTCCTCTCGACGAATTTCTGGCAAAAACTCTGGGAGTAAATAAAATTGCCATGAAAAGATTTTAAACTATTTGTTGCCTTGCCAAAATGACCAACAAGATTACAGAGGTTAAAAATAAATCCAAACCTTTGTTCCTCCAATGACGTATTTCATACATACATACATAATTGGACATTACAACCCTTCAGCCAGGATTGCGGCCTAGCTTGTGTTAATTTTATATATGAGTGGCGGGACCTACAGTTTAAAGTCGACTCCGAACGACAGATTTTTGAGAAACTTTACATGGCTATTTTTTTAGGTAAGGTACCCTGCAAAAAGCGCATGGTACCTTACGCCATGGAACTGAAGTAGTTGATAAAACCACACGACTGCCAGTGAACAGGATTTTAACATAATGAACTCCAGTTTAAAGTTGCCGCAACTCTCTCAATGTGTTAAGTGAACAGTACGGCATTAATAGTATATGAATATCGGGAAATAATGATATTCCCGGTAACTGTAGAGTGAATGAAGAAGCCAGGCGTGACTCAACTACGGAACTTTGAGGTCCAGCGTGCTTATAGAAGACAATGTAGTAATAGATTTACATGGAAATTACATTATAGGCACTAGGTTTAGGTTTAGGTCGGAGTGTTAGCTCTGATATCACAAAGCTCACTTGAGCACGCATAGCGGCCCGTTGTGATGCCACGGGTGAACGCAGTCCCTGTACTGACCAAGTTCCACCAAAATCAGGGAAGAGGAAGAAGTTGGTCAGCGCAAGGGCTGCACATTATAGGCACTAAAGCAAGAGGTATTTTTCTTTAACGCATGACATGATCTTTTCTGCAGGAACTGTTATTCACCTATTAGCTACATACCCAGCCGCACTATGATAAAGAAGACTGCATCTCGTTGTCTACAATATAAACGATATGAATGCCGTAATAGACATTAGAAGTCTAAATTGTTTTATTATATGCTCCGAATGGTTATGGGGCTAACTGAAATGGGTAACTGGGTATATAATATATACAACAATGAGCCTTATGTGACCTAACTTTTTGGGTGGGCAGTCAGCTTTGCCTGTCTCTCTACTTCCATTTCATCTTCGTTCCTGAAGAATAAGGGCCAGTATTTACACCGAAAATCCAAATATGTAGTAATAAAAAAAATCACCCTATAATTGTGTAAAACAAGCTTTAAATCGGGTGATCTCTGGATCATCGTATCACATGATAATAGGCAACTGAAAAAATTTGCATAAATTAAGAAATAAAAGCAGAAAAATTCCCCGTAACGCAGAGAGCGATTAAGTGTTGTACTTTCAAATCAAAGTGAATTAATTTCATTTTAAGTGCTACATATTAAAATATTGTTAAAGTGGCTCATAAAATGGTACTTAACACTTCGCTTCGCTTATGGAGAATATAGAATACAGTTTTAATTTGTATTTAATTTGTATAATTAGTTGATAATAACTCTGGTAATTATTTTGAGATTGTCTTCAAAATGTGACTTGAGGAGAAACAGATACAGTAAACCCTTGATATTTAAGATTCAAAACATTAAATGTATGCATAAAGCAGTTCGACAATGTCAATTTACACATAAGTGGAAGGGATTTTCTCCTCAAAAAACTGTAACATGCCATCTTTAAGGATGTTGTTAGAAAATGTTTTCCAAATTTCACCACCAACAAAATTACTCACCATAAGCCTTTACAGGTAATAACCACTCGGTAACAAGCTATGTATCTCTACCACTGGCTACAGTTGGTTGCTTAAGACAATCCAATTGCTATGACTATAGTTTTGAGTTAAGAGTTTGAAGGTAAAAGAGAAGCTCATAGTAAACTAAAATCTCAGTAAATCTCTTCGGCAATCCTAGTTTGACTACGGTTTACGACGGTTCATCACGACTGTTTCTCGTGTAATTAAACAATTTTTCATAATCAGCAACAATGACGTACGAAATTTGACAGTTCTTAGCAGCCATCTTGAATCTTTCAAATTAGTTGTCAATTAATTGTTGTTTATTCAATTTGTGTTGAAAAATCGCTATGGATGACCACAACAATGTGGATGGAATAAAAATCTTCAGCGATAAGGCCTGATTCTGGATGAATAGGTAGGTAAGCCAACAAAATTGTTGAATTTGGAGCAATTCGAATCCACATGAGATCCAAGAGTACTCAATACATCCCGAAAAAGCTACTGGTATAGATATTGGGCATGAAGTGTCATCGGTCCATATTTCTTGAAGAACGACGTCTGTCAGGCCAACACAATAATTCAATAATTACCAACTTCCTGCCCATTTCAGGATGAATAGGAACAAACAAAATTGTCAAATTTGACGCGATACCAATCCACATAAAATGCATCTCGACGAAGTCAATTTTTTGATTTGTATTTTGGGCTGGCGGCGTCATTGGTTCATATTTTTTTGAGAACGACGTTGACTAGGCCACCATTTTCAACGGTGAGCATTATAGGCAGAGATTACTGGCCTGGAGATAGGAACACCAACTCCATCTCGTTTTAACAGGACGGCACTACGAACCCACAGCTTATGTCACATGGACTATTATGCACGAGCCATTTGAGGACATGGTTACCTTAAGTAAATGTGATGTGAACGGGCCACCGAAATCGTGCTATCTAACCCCCCTTAGGATTTTCCATGTAGAAGTTTCTTAAAGCGCTTGCGTATTAGAATAAGCCACAATATGGGAATCCACAATCCAGAGCGGTTCTTGGTCACAATTAGCCTGCCAGTAGTAGAGAATTAGAGGCTTTGGATGCGAACAAACGAGAGAGGTCGAGGTCCTTCTAACGAATAGAAAATTATGGTGCTATCTCACAAACATTTTGTTTTATTAAAATTTAAAGGCAGAAAGTGTAACCCATACATACATACATAATTGGTCATTACAACCCTTAAGTCAGGATTACGACCTAGCTTCTCACACCACCACCGTTATGTGTGTTAATTTTATACATGAGTGGCGGGACGGACAGTTTAATGTCGACTGCGGACGACAGGTTTTTGCAAAACTTTTCATGGCAATGTTGTACAATGGGTCGATCCGACCTCCGGGTACTGTACTTGTCTTGATTGACAGGTACACGTCCTCTAACCTTTCATGGCAATTTCATTTACTCTGAGTTCTTGCCAGAAATCTGCTGAGAGGAAGTCAGTCGATTCGCTGGGATCTCTGACCTGGGGTTTGAACCGTGGCCTTACGTCTAATAATCTAACATACTACCTACTAGACTACGGCGACTTCTGTAACCCATAGTAGTCTATTTCTGACTAGGATGTTTTAGTTTTTAGTGTGAAACCTGAAAAACGGAATTATACTCTGAATAAAACACCCAGCAATTATATAAAAGTGGCCGTAGTCTAGTAGGTAGTGTGTTGGTTTATTAGAAGAGAGGCTGTGGTTCAAACCCCAGCTCAGACATCTTGAACAAAAACGAAAAATAAAAAACATTTCTTTCGCCATCTTCTTCTCAATAGCCTGCTGGCAAAAACATTTCTTTAAGTATCGCCAGTCATAGATAAAATTAAAACACAACGTGACAAATTAGGTTGAAATCCTGACTAAAGGGTTGTTATAACCACTTTGGTAAGTTAGCAATTACATCCTGATTGTTTCACAAATGCTGCTCATCAAATATTGGTTTCTTTGAAGAATTTATGGTTTTAAGGCTTCAGTGGATTAAATACTAAGCGTGTGATTTTAGTTAGACAACCGTAAACCGAGGCTCAATAGTAGTTCTTTTTTTTTTTATTTATTTTGGCGCTCTATTGTAATTTTGCAAATAAATACAATAAAATTCAATAATTTGAGAAACTATTTTTAATGCCTGTCTGTCTGTCTGCCCATCTATCAGTATGTAGGTACATACAGTGAGCGACATAAGTGAGTCAACACCCACTATAATTTTAAATTTTCTATTATATTCTTAAGTATAAAAAATGTTCCCTTATCATGAATTGTTTTTTTTTGTTTTAACATATTAAACGTTTTTATTTTTGGAAATTTATTCGACTATTTACTTTTATTTACTATATTTACTTTTCTCGCTATCCTAAGAAAATGAATTATTTCAGTGGTGTTTACTCACTTTTGACGCTCACTGTACATATGTATTGTATTTTATTGTTTTTATTTTATTAACATACAACATTGTTAAGAGGTTCTTAATCGATTTCAAAGAGTTAAACATTTACATACGCATATAATATGGGTATGTATGTACGTACAATTAGGTTGAAAATTATAGCAGTAAATATATATTTTTTAAGAATGACTTTTTCAACACAACTATATATTTATTGGAATACATAGATCATTATGTAACATTGTATACATTATCGATCATCAATACAAATTTATATATTCCTGCCAGGGGTTCAATTATACAATAGCCACCGCATTCGAAGAAGACAATTTTAAAAATAAAGTTTAAAATTCATTAAATGCTAAGCATGCTTAATAAGTAAAGAATTAATTTAAAAAATAATCAGTATAGGGTATTTAAAGTTCATTAGTATCATGTTAGAAGGCACATTGTGAGGTTCCGCCTTAATTTTTTTATCGTACTTCAATTACGAAAATATTGTTCATTATCAATTTCAAGTTGATATCATTTATTCTTGTTTAAACAACAGCAAAAGACAAAAACAAATAAACAAATAATGAAAGCAAGAAATAAAAATGGATAAAATACCTATTGAAAGTTTGGTATAAGACTTTATTTTTGGCATTCTTTGACACCGAATCGATGGTAGTCAATCCAACTTTACATCCTAATCGTAACTTTTAGAATTTCCCGCTCCTTAACTGAACAAAACTGCTTGTGCCAAGAGACATTGGCTAATTAGAGTAGAAATTTATGAATGAGTCCCCCATTTGACTTCCTCGGCAGATGTAGTCTCGTGTGACAGTTCCTAATTTACAAATTGCTGCGCGGAAATGGATGACCTGGGCAATAAAGTATAAAATAGTGAAAGTATACATGACGAAATCCTATCACTATTGAGCAAGGAAGTGGGTCTACATATATGTACGAGGTGTGATAAAAAAATAACCGTTATGTTCAAATTTCGTGGGTTACATATGTTCGATTTTCACATTTTTTTGTTTTGGTGTGCTCTTCGATGTTTTACTATTCTAAAAAATGGGATGATTCGGCTTTGGTTTCAATGTCATAGCCATACACCCATGATTCGTCATCAGTTATGACCTTTTTGAGCAAATCCGGATCGTCGTTGAACGTCGTCAACATCTCCTGAGCGATGTCCATGCGACGTTGTTTTTATTCAAAATTTAGCAAAAAAAAATCTTCGCTGCCGCACGTTTCATGCCTAAAAATTGCTTGGCATGAGCCGAACGATATGCCAACATCATCAGCAACGTCTCTAATAGTGATTCGACGATTATCTAAAATCATTTTTTTCACTGCTTCAATGTCTCATCGGTTGTTGACGTGCTCGGGCGACCAGGACGAGCATCGTCATTGAGATCTTCTCGGCCTTCCTTAAACCTGTTCTTACCACAATCGAACTTATGTTCTGCTCATAGTAGACTCGCCAAACGCCACAGTCAACAATTCAAATGCCCTTGCACATTTAATTTTATTTTGTACACAAAACTTAATACAGTTTCTTTGATCCATTTTTACGAATAGTAAAAAATCGAAGAGCACACTAAAACACGACTAACCGAAAATCGAACATACATACGTAACTCACGAAATTTAAAAATAACGGCTATTTTTTGATCACACCTCGTATATCTTATATTTACGTATATTGTAAGCACCCATATAATATGTCTAGCCGGTTGGAAGCTTTACTGCATTACTCTTCACTAGAATATACAAGATTCCATTGCCAATAACAGCTGGACTCGAAATAAAAATTAAGTCTGAAGAACTAATTGAAAATGTCCGATACAATAGGTACAACCTGTTGTCACAACCCTTGACATACTCTGTGATTCTTTTGATGTGTTGATTTGGCATACTTTTAGAGGAAATGATTGTACGGATAAAGAGGTAAATTACAGAATAGGCCACTAGTGGGTTCAAGATGACTCGTATGACTTATTAGTGAAAATGGTAACTAATATCCCAGCTCAAACATAACGAAATATGAAAAAAAATTTTTTTTTCTCTCATCAGTCTCCTGTCTCTGAGAGTAAATCAAATTGTCATGAAAAAGTTTCACAAATCTGTCATTCGTAATCGACGTTAAACTGTAGGTCTCGCCATTCATAGAAAAAATTAACACACACAACGTGGGTGGTGTAAGAAGTTATGTTATGATCCTGACCGTTGTACATAAATATGATTGCAGTGTCCTATTAATAGGGCTTTAACCTGGCGAACCTGTAAAATACACTGAGTGATTCGATTTTAAATTTAAATGGGGTAAAGAGGAATGCAGTCTACCATCATTATTACTTAGCACCGATCATTTGAGAAGTTAAGGAGTGTATCAATTTAAGAACAGAAATCATTTCTATGTGTGCCCTCCATACTGGTTTAATTTTCAAGCAATTTAAATTCATACTACTACATATATCTACTCCTCAAAATACTGAAATCTAAATTTCTGGTGCCTTAGGTACCCATTACAAGAGAATTAAAATAAGGCTCAGATTTTAAAATTGGTTCCATAGAAATTAAGCTGTACTACTCAGCAGATTAATAACTTTATTTACTGGCAATTTTTCTTTTACATCATTACTGTTTTAAAGGTTTACAAAACAAATAAATAGAAAAAAAATTTCAATATTTTTCAATACTTGTCACACAATGCGTTTTTCTAAATTAGGCCCCAAACTGCCTTGAGAAAACGCGCTACACTTAACGAAAAAGCTATTTTAACCTGGTTTCTATAGATGACTTTTTTTTTGTTTATCATTCCTTATTAAGCGGAAGAATAACTTCTAATTAAATATTCCAGTCACATAGAGTATGATAACGGTCATACACGGGTTAATTTGCAACGAGAGAGCAAGAGAGAGAGAGAGTAATTCAATTTATTAAGCATTATAAAGCTATTTTTTCGGCTGGTTATCAATTTTGTGCTCTTTTGAACTGCGCTTTGATTTGTCATAATAGAATTCTAATAATAAAAAAAGCTTTTAAAAAGCAATAAATAAACAATTAAAATTTCACTGTGTTTAATAAAAAAAAAACAGTAAAAAGTTTGTTTATTTTATTAAAAAATAATAAAAATTGAGAAGCTTTGATTTTTAGAAATGATTGTCTATACATGCATTCATACATATGTATGTATGTACATATGTATATCAATATGTAATAAATTTATGAATAGAAAATTTTATTTAAATTATTTGTTGTAAATTTGATTTAATAACTATTATTACTTTCCAAAGTTTTTATATTAAATAAATTAATAAAAATAAATACATGTTTATGCACTAAAGTCGCGTAGAATAACATTTAAAAACAAAAATAAAAATAGTCGTTCAACTTGAATTCAATGAAAATGAGTTGAAAGTGTTGAATTCTTTTAAGCAAACTTACTTATTATGATACGCTTTAGTAAATTACTGTCAAATTAAACTTTGATAAGCACAATGTTTATATATAAAGAAAAAAGTTTAATTGTATACCAAAAATTTTCAACATAAATTTTGACAAAATGTATGTAAAAGCTGAAAAAATTCTTTTTGTAACAACAAATTACTTGGATTTATTTTATGAGCACTAATTTTTTGTAAGAAAACTGCTTAGAGATTTTATTTACTTTTTTTTTAGCCAAATTTTTCATAACCAAGTGCCGCTCGCTTAGTGAAAGACTTGCTAAGTACGAATATGAATCGCTTTATTATACGAAGAACGCATAAAAATTGTAAAAACTGAGTATAAAAGTGGTGATTTAAAAATGGCAACTTTTTGAGTATTACGAGGTTAATTATGGTCGTCATAAACAATCTACTGTGCAAGGAATTGACAAGATTATAAAGAATTTTGAAACGACTATAACTGTTATAAACACAGTCAGGTCTGTGTACCATCGTAATATACGCATTATCGAAAATATCGCTTCTATAAGAGAAGTTGTAGCGAATGATCTGAATTTGTAGAATCCATGGTGTGTGTATTCCGCATTTGGATTTGTCCCTCTATCCATATAAAATATTACGCAGGCATTAACAAAAGGTGGCTGAACATACACAACACTGTAGATATATCGACGCCTCTATTCTATAACGTTCTAAGTGTACTTAGAACGTTTTTAATGTTCTTGCATTTTTTAATTCTACGTTCTCTAACTTAAATACTGTCAAATTTTGGTTAAGATGCGCCGATCCGTTCCGAAGCTATAGGGAAAAATCTACTTAGAATATACATATAGTCGTATATCGCGTGAAATTTTTAGGAGCTCATAACTCAAAATACACTTTTTCCACTTAGAATGTTATAGAACGGAGGCGTCGATATATTCTTATTGAATTTTATAACAATAGCTTGGCTTTCAATGTAATTTTTATTTTTTTATTTTGCCGAGATACCAACGGAAATGTGAGAAAAAGTGCCAGGAAACTACCTCAAAAGGTTCGAGAAGCAGTCACAATATAATCCGCACGAATCCGTTATTATATATGTATTGAAAAAATTTTCACTATAAAATCAAACAACAAAACAATCATCCGGCGCTATATTATACTAACGGTTACTAACGGTCATTGCAGAACTGGGTAATCTATTAACGATCACTACAGAACTCCATAGGAAAGCCCACAGACATTGCTTGAGACCAAAAGATGATAGTTATAGTCGGTTAGGTAACAGGTAACGACGTACATATGATGTCATAATATGAAAGTGAATTAATTTTTGTAAATGGTCTCAACTTTCATTGTTTTTTGAGGTCTGTGTTGTTAGAGCAAAGGGAAGTTAGTGCACACAATAGCTGCAATCCTGATAAAAGGGTTGTAATGGCTAATAATATATGTATAAGAGTAGAATACCACAATGTTGGATATCCAACTATTCAAATATTCCTTGAGCGAATAACATGAGAATTATAGTCGATAGATCACTGCTGGTGTCATAAAATGCATGCCTAAATATAAAGGCGAATAATTTTCATAAATGGGATAAACTTTCAAGTTTTTGTGTAGTTAGACAGATAGAAAATTTGCACACCCGAAAAACGAAGGAATTGTAGCTTTGCTGCTTTAAGGCCTTGTGGTGAAATTATTAAGCGTTTAGGCAATCCCAAAATACATACCAATAGGGACCTCACTATGCGACCGACCCCCTTAACTATCCAGGGAACATTAATTAAACTGATTAGAACTGAGGCTTTTAATTTCCTACAATTATGCACATCTTAGCAACGACACATCCCACCCAACAATAACTTAATTTTTGATCAACTAGTTAACTGTTTATTTTTATCTCTTGGAATTTATTTTTGAACCATCCAAACTATTACAACTACAACCAATTAGACATTCAATTTTATTGCAATACTTGTCGAAAGGGAATTATAATTTAATTTCACATAAACTCATACCGAAATATTTACTAAAAATTAAAAACTTTAATACGTAATTGCAAATCTACAAAAGAAAAAACCAATTTATTACTCAATTTTCAATATTTGTAGATCTTCTGTTCCTGAGGCTTAAACTTCAGAACAAGTAACAGTTACTTTCATGGGAATAATACTCAATCTACATGAAATAAATGAAATCATTTAAACACGACTTGATGATACCCAAGGTCAGACATCTCTAACAAAACGAAAAACAAAAAAAATTTCTTCGGCGATTGCCTCTCAGTAGATTTTTAGCAAAAACTCTGAGAGTAAATAAAATTGCCATGAAAAGTTGCTCAAAAAAAATCTGTCGTTCGTTAAACTGTAGGTCCCGCTGCTCATGTATAAAATTAACACATACAACATAAGTGGTGTGAGAAACTAGGTCGTAATCCTGAGTTGAAGGGTTGTAATGACCAATTATGTATGTAGTATGGAACTGTCTGAAGAAGTTGAATCAGCTAACTGGACTGAATAAGGCTAGACTTGTGAGGAGGGAAGCTTCCACGCCGATGATGGAACCAGAACCCTATTGTGGAGTGGGATGAAAAGATATGCTCAACGAAAGGGAAGGTAAAGGGAGACAAACACTCTTCTCAAACCAAGGAATTTTGATCCAATTAAAACTTTTGTTATGAAAGTACAATAAGAAGTGATTTGAGTATTGCTTCTGACTATCGAGAAATAACCTAACATTGGTAAACGGTCTTTTAACAGGACACTGTAAACTGAGAGTACTTTTGTAGCCAACAAACATGTAAATTCTGTGGTTCATTCTGACAACCTGTGAGGCATCATTGATATCAAGCAGCATATTGAGATTTGTTGGAGCTATAGGCTTTCAGAATACATTATTGGGATACCCCATAATGCATTATTCACCACAATAATAATACATAATAATACTGTGCAATGAAATATACAGCATCCAACAAGTTTAATGGAATTATTTTTTAGGTCAGCATAGGTTACCGGCCACACAGCCGTACCAGCTCAATATATTTTCCATTGTCTGTAGAGGTGTGTCGTAAACAAAATTTAACAATAAAAATAAATACGAAATAATAATAATAAAAATAAACAAAAATGCAAACACACAGCTTCCACTAATAAGTTTAAAGAAAACAAAATACGATAATTTAATTTAATAAGTCATTGCAAATGGAAATAAAAGATAAAATGGAAAAAAAATATTAAAAAATATTAAAAAACAAGAGTCAACAAACACACAGACTTACCTTATTGGGATTTGGCGGTGAATAACTGAGAATTTCAGATTGCGAAAGGCTTTGACGTTGCTGGGGATAAGTACTATTGCCGCAATTGTTATTATTATTATTGTTGTTGTTGCAATTATTGGAAGAATTACCACCCGTAGAATGGTGTAAGATTGAGGAGGCTATAGCTGAGGCAGCACCTACAGCTACGCCAACATGTATGGCGTTGCTGGAATGTGTTGTAGTGTTACCTGTTGTAACAGCTGTACCACCACTTGGTGAATGATTTACCAAATGACTGACACTGCTATTGAGTATGTTTACTAGACTGGCTGGAGAACTTTGGGTTTTTTGATTGTAATTGTGTTGTTGGCGTTGACTGTTTGAATTACCAGAAGATTTGCGATAATCACTTAGACGTTGCTGCTGCTGTTGCTGGTGTTTTATCTGCTGTTGTTGGCTTGGCGAAATCACAGCAGTGTCTAGACCCGGTGAACTACTGGTGTTTGTAGTCCAAATTGACATTGTAAACCGCTTGTAGCTCTTTTGACACCAGGTCTTGGTAAACTAAATAACACTATGTACGACGACATTGTAACGGCACGAATAAATTATAAACAAATGAAAAAAAAAATAATAGAAATGTTTTGTTTAAGTAAAGCAAACTATAATTAAAAAAAATCTGATAATTTACGGCACGATGGTGATACCACCACACTCGTTTACAAATGCACGTCTTTGAAAATATATTTTTTTTTGTTTTTGTTTTCTATTATTATTTAAAGGTAATAAAAGTTTGTTTTCTCCTTTTTTCTTTTATTTTTTGTTTAATTTAATTGTTAAATCACAAATTAATAGATTTTAATTCACATATTTTCCACCATTTTTATTTTTGCATGACCGCAAACAAATTTTAGCACAAAAATAAAATTTTTCTTATAGAAAATAAAAACATTTAAAGAGAGAGAGGAGAGCTTTATTGTAGAGAGCAACACTATTAAGCAGTGGGAGACGGACGACACACTGTATTTTATTTAAATTATTCTGTGTTGGTTTTTGTGTTTTTAAACAATTTAATTAATAAACGAAAATAAAGCGAATAACACGACAGACAAAATTGAAATAAGAAGAAAAAAAAAACATGAAAACCTAGGCAGCTGCTTAAACAACGGTATTGTTGTTTACAGTTTGAGTACTAAACAGATGTTTAACAGGGTTGTTTTAAAACGCACACAAATCAGCCGCTGTATTTTGAATTCTTAGCTTAGTCAAGTCACAAACAAATAGTTCGTTTGAAAAGACTTTTGTCATCAAGGTTGCCAGTACATAAAAAAATATTTTTTTAAACTTCTGAAACAGAAATCACCAAATTAAGTTTTTTTTTTTTAATTTTTAACTGAAGCAAAGCACAAATTATTATCAATTATTTCGACAAAGAAATTCCAATTTGTTGCTTTTTGCAAGCATTTAGGAAGATGCAAGTGTGAATGAATTTATTATATTTGTTTGTCATTCTCTTTTATATTAAGTTTGGTTTGTTGAGTGTACTTTTAGTATTCAGTGTTTGTAACATTCTATCCATTCATGTTTTCAATCCAATTTATTATTATGGTGGTGGGTTTATTTTAATCGCAAAGGCTCCGTTAATGGAGGTGAAAAATAGTTATTCTAGACACACACTGGTTAATTGACCACGGTACAGTGATCTAGTGTAATACAGTATCTATTTCGAATAACGTCAATGTGGTGGATTTTAATATTATTCTTCACATCGGACAACTACACTAGTTTGTAAAACTGGAAACTCACCACACCGGACAAATTCACCACACTTTGCAAAAACTCACCACACTCCCCACAAAATCACTGTTAGAAACACACCCCACTAAAAAGAACCCTATAGTAAAAGGGAATTCAGAGAATAAATGCAAGTTAGAACCCAATTCACCAAGTTACACGAGGCGGCTGAAACTGAACTTAAAATTATGTAGGCACGGTGCCAATTTAACGGAAGATAAAATTTGCAAGAGATATTGTATGTATGGCTCTACAGAAATTTCAAGGAAATTATTTGTCATTGACAATAAAGGCAGGGAGCCAAATTTATCTACGGTATTAATATACCGACGGATTCAAGCTGGAAAATAGCCGAACAGGGTCGAGAAACAATGGGCTCCTTTTCATCGATTTTGAAAGTAAAATAGGAATCGATTGCGATGGCTGTGTCTCCTGCATAATTTTGTAGGCAGACGTCTTTGCATTTTACAATTTAGGATAGTCAACCTGATCTTTAAGGTCCTTCAATCGACCAGGACCATTTCAAAAATGGTAACTGAGTACCTAGACATCTTCATATGTATATTGTGAAACTGTGGAGCACCCTTTAAATTAAGTTGTGTTCTTCTTAGACAAGATAGGTATGATCAGTAATTAAGACTGGCGAAACAAGGGATACGTTTGCTTCTTATTGGGCCTTTAGACAGTGTTGTAAAATTGAAATTTTGAAATGATACTGAACCATAACTGAAAGAGTACTTTTTCGCATCGAATGGTACTTTTGTAAAAAAATACATTATTAGTCATTACATCCCTTCAATCAGGATTATGACCTAGCTTATTACACCATCGTGGTCTACTAGGTAGTGTGGTGGCTTATTAGACGTGAGGACTCGGTTCAAACCCCAGGTCAGGCATCTCCAACTTAATGAGACATGAAACAAATATTTCCTCGGCGACTTCCTCTCACCAGATATCTGGCAAAAACTCTGAGAGTGAAATAAAATCACTATGAAAAGTTTCTCAAAAATCTGTCGTTCAGAGTCGACTTTAAACTGTAGAGGCTCCGCCATTCATGTATAAAAATTAATGTACACAACATAAGTGGTATGAGAAACTAGGTCGTAATCCTAGCTAAAGGGTCGTAATGACCAATTATGTATGTTATGTATCTATGTTCTCACACCACTTGTGTTGTGTGTGTTAGTTTTTATACAGAAGTGGCGGAACCTACAGTTTAAAGTCGACTCCGAAAAACAGATTTTTGAGAAACCTTTTTCATGGCAATTTTATTTACTCCCAGAGTTTTTGCCAGTAGGACGTCGCCAAAGAAATATTTTTTTTATTTTCCGTTTGGAAATGTTAGAGATGTCTGACATGAACTTTGAACCGTGGGCTCCCATCTAGAAAGCCAGTACACTACCTACTAGACTATTTATTTATTTATATTTAATACACGTACGGCACGGAACAGAAAAGCTAATGACTTATACGTGCCCCTCACATACAAAACAAAAACAGATGATTCGGAACGTAACAAAACGTAAAAGCCCGGTTAGCCAAGCGTCGATGGAACGTAGTAGAACATACGTTCGTTTTCAGCATATGAATGTTTATGTAAGCATTACGGTTCTGCTAGCGTTTTCATTGCTTTTCGTATTCTAAAAAGGAACGTACGTTCCGTGGACGTTTGGCTAACCAGGGCTAAAGCCCGATTCTATCTTCAGCATTACGCTGAACATGTTGCTAATGCATTAATAGTTGAAAAGAACAAGAGATAAAATATGTAATAATAAAAAAAGTACTGAAAGCGTCGTGGGGGTTCTCCGGTATTTTTGAAATGAAAAAGTACTGAAAAAAGTACTAAAGTACCGAATTTTTCAACACTGCCTCTAGATATTCTGTAGATTTACAAAAAGCCACCTTTGCGAATTTTAAGTCCATGTTAAGTAAATTAGATAAAAAACATTTACGTGCATAAAAATATTTCAACAGTTTTTTATTGCACCAGGTTGGTATGGAGGTAATAACTTTAAAATTAAAAAAAAGAATCTCAATTATCGCCTGAAAAATATGCACAAACTCGCTTTATTATTAAAACCTTTGTCAAAAAGAAAAATGTTGCTGTTGTTGTTGTTTATTTTCAAATCAATGTAAACAAATTTTAAATAAAATGTAAACAAATTACTTATAAAAACTGATAACAAAAATGAAAAATTGGTATAAAAAATGGAAAAAAAAGTTGAATTTAATTGAACAACAGTATGCTGACGCACGTACAATTTTTATGCTGTTCTAGCAAAACCAAGCCATAGTGATACAACGGACAGACAAAAGCTTTTTAAAGTCGTCTCTCACACAGTTCTGGTGAATGATTTTTCTTTGAGTGTAAAAAAGAAACCATGACTCACTCACAGACAAAATTGTTTTGCTTGTTTGGACGAAATTTATTATTCGACAATTGCATGGTTTTCTATCGTAATTTCGAATTCGATTTTCGTACACCATTTGCATTAAATTAGCACTTCAATGCTGATACTTTTAATCAATATTTTGAATACAAAATTCATTCAATCCCTAACACGAAGGTTTCAAATTGAATGAACCAAATCTGTGAGATTTAAAAATTTTTTTTTATTAAATTTGTTCCACAGCAATGGTTTAAAGTCCAAAAACTATAAAAAAAACACAAAAAGCAACAAAGCGATAATAAATGTGCCCAAAAAAACCAAAGGTTCATAGAAATACCCGTTTTTAAGTAGATTGAAACGTAACAGACGTAAAAACATTACATCTGGCAACTTCTAGAATTTTGTTTGTTGATTTGTTATTGTAATTTTTTTCTTTTTCATGTAGTTTTGTTGTTGTAATTTGATTTTTGTTTACCTCTATTCCAGCAAAAATGATTAGTTTTTCTTGTAGTTTAAGTGAGGAACAAAGAATCAGTAATTGGTCATAATGAGCCTGAAAATTTTACTTTCGCCTTCCGCTTGCTATTCTTCATTGATGTTCCCAAGAGGGGATTGATGTTGCTTAGCGCATTACTATAAATGCAATTACCTAACACAGACCGTGTTTTTCTAATCATATCTGCGTTAACTTAAACTGACAGATAGTCTTTGCTCAGGTTAACATAAAATAGTGGAACACATAACTTAGGTTAGGTTAGGTTAGAGGACGTATACTTGTCAATTAATACAAGTACAGTACCCGGAGGTCGAATTGACCCATTGTACAACGTCCTACTCACACCACTTATGTTGTGTGTGTTAATTTTATACATGAGTGGTGGGACCTACAGTTTAAAGTCGACTCCGAACGATAGATTTTAGAGAAACTTTTTGATGGCAATTTTTACTTACTCTCAGAGTTTTTGCCAGAAATCTGCTGAGAGAAAGTCGCTGAAGAAATATTTTTTGTATTTTGTTTCCATGTCCGGCCTGGAGCTCGAACCCTGGCTTTATGTCTAATAAGCCAACACACTACCTACTAGACTACGGCGACTTCAACACATAACTTTCAAGCACGAGAAATTCACAGAAGCATGTTGCGCAGTAGAGAAAAACTTTGACTGCAAATCAATGGTTGAAAATCTCATTATCATGATGTCCCAATTGAGTGGAAAATGGAATACCGGTGCAACAGTTTGTCGGACGAGTTTTGCGCAGAATCGGCATAATCGAAAGAGAATACAGTGCAGTGCACCATCCGGAGCTACAAAGACATTGGCAGCTGGTCAAACGGTCGTTGTAGGAAGACGATTCGCATACAAACAGACAACAGAACTATAGGGAACATGGCGTTTGAGCAAAGCACTCTGGTCTCCTGACACAATATTTAAATCAGTGGTTCTGGAAAGTGCCACACTAACTGAGGCTTTACATTTTGTTAAAAAATGCGCGGTGTAGGTAGGTTGATTTAAAGATACTTTCCTTGATTAGCTGATAAGGTTTTCAGTCTTCTTCCTTCAGTTTCTATTTGACTTCTCAAAGAATTTTCGGTATTTTACTGTATTACGTGGCCTCGCCATTTTACTGTACTAAATGGAAACGTATTGGCTAATCCGCAACTCTTGTCCATAATAATTCTGCAGTGCGACTTACATCTGTAAAGCTTGGCAATTGGCCGAAGTATTCCAAGATACAGTGCTGTATAGTATAGTACTTTCTTTCGAACGTCCCCGGCCTCACACTAACCCACCCTCGCCCGACCGCGGAGGGCTCGTCCCCATTACGTAGGGACACGTACACACTACAGTCCGGACTGTAGCGGGTAAGGGAAAAGTAATGGCAACGAGAACATAAATCGGCTACAAAACTTAATCACATGCACTTTTGATGCAAAAAGGTGGAGTCTTGTGGGTACGTGGTTTTATGGGAATTTCCACCCCCTTTGCTTCTAGGCCTAGATACACTTTTTTACAATATTCTCTCGCGAGATACAGAACAGAAAATAAGAAACTGTCCTAGTAGGCAAAGGAGTCAACATCCTCAAGCTCTATGTTACTTCTTCTAAATTTTGAAAACTGGGAGCTCCTAGTTGGAGGTTAGTAGACACTTAGTCTTCTCGATGCAGGGCAGCTTTATACGGAATATGGTGTAGTTGCTGCAGTTTTGCTTTCGTATCGGAGAAAATAGATGAAAACAGGCAGATGTTTTCAGCATAGGCCAGGTCTTCGGCATATTCCCCTTGTAATGATGCTCATTCTTATGTCCGCTGCAAGTAAGATTTAAAGCCAATCACTGTGGTGAACAATAACGGAGAAAAAAACAGATTTGACCATAAAATGTCTGCCCATATCTCGTAGTCGCCGTAGTCCAGTAGGTAGATTGTGTTGGCTTATTAGGCGAGAGCACGTGGTTCAAATTCCAGCTCTCACGTAAAACGAAATATGTCGAAAAAATATTTCGCCGTCTTCCAATAAAATTGTCATGAAAACTTTCTCTAAAGTTTCACTCCCCCACTAATGGATAAAATTAACAACCTCAACATGGGTGGTGTGAGAAGCTGGGTCGTAATTCTGCCTAAAGGCTTGTAATCCCCAATTAAGTAAAATCTTTGCATGCCGAATTTCCAAACAACGAGCCCATCAATTCGGTTATTTTTCTTGAACTAATGCAGGTTTAAGTCTTTGCTAAATAGCCTGATGTCAAAGGCTTTTGCAAATTCTATGAATAAATACTACAATGGACCTAGCCATTCCACCGCTTCTTCGATGACAAATCAAAGATTGTCTACGTGGTCCCTACAGAAGAGGTAAAATTAAGATAAAGAACCAGTCGCGAATGATATAAGTCAATGGTTTACATCAAGCCAATGGCTTGCGTCATTGCTGTAGATAAGGTTCTAATAGAACGAATGACGGTTCTAATATAATGAATGACGGCGTTGGACTCTTGAGACCAAGAACAGTGTTGGTAACAAATAAACATTCACTTAGCTACTGAGTCTTTTTAATCAAAGAGAGTTTCGAGACAGGCGTATAATATAAAGGGTCCGCCAAATAACTTGTTTTTTTTTGAAAATGCTTTAAAAAAACTACTGAATATTTTCTAAAATTTCTTTTTTTATTTGAAAGTACAATCCTTCCGGTTAATAATGGAAAATAATTTCATTCAAATGGCTGCCTCGGCTGGCCATGCAGTAGCCTACACCAGAAGATGCCGATTTTGGCAAAAAAAATCATCTTTTCAGATGAAGCTCATTTTGATCTTGGCGGGTATGCAAACAAGCAAAATTGTCGCATTTGGGGCACAGAAAACCCGCACGCATACAAAGCCGACTCACCCAAAAACGAGTCACTGTTTGGTGCGGATTTTGGTCCAGAGGCATAATTGGGCCATTTTTCTTCGAAAATGGGCAAGGAGTGGTCGTTACAGTCAATGGCGATCGTTATCGGGCCATGTTGAACGAATTTTTGTTCACAAAAATTGAAGAGGAGGATATTGGCAACATTTGGTTTCAACAGGACGGCGCTACGTGCCACACAGCCGAAGATACACTCGATGTTTTGCGCCCTGTTTTTGAAGATCGCATTATCAGCCACAGAGCTGATGCCGTTTGGCCACCTCGGAGCTGTGATTTGACACCGTTGGATTATTATTTGTGGGGTGCCGTCAGAGATAAGTGTTACGCCGACAAGCCAGAGACAATTGACGCTTCAAAGTACAATATTCGTGAAGCCATTGGTGAAATACAGCTGCACACAATCGATAATGTGCTTAAAAATTGAACCCATCGTGTAGGCTACTGCATGGCCAGCCAAGGCAGCCATTTGAATGGAATTATTTTCCATTATTAACCGAAAGGATTGTACTTTCAAATAAAAAAAGAAATTTGAGAAAATATTCAATATTCAGTAGTTTTTTTTAAAGCATTTTCAAAAAAAAAAGTTATTTGACGGACCCTTTATAAGCTGCTAGATTTCAATAATACTTCCAAACTAAATTAAATTCTACGAATAAAAAACACGACTAACTGGCTTTGCTACTCTGCATAAAAGTTGAATTTATTCGAACTTGAAAACCCCTGTCACAAAAAAGTGTACTTTCAAGTCACTACTTTTTAGCTGAGACCAGCTGTACAAATATTGATTTTTTTTATTTTTAGCTGGGTGAGTACATAATTATGTTTGTTATACGTACATACACATACATGCAGTGGGGTGGGGTGTACCTAAAATGTTTTTAATTTTCAAATAAAAAAAATCAAAAAAAAAAAGAAAAAAACTTATTTCTTTAACCCAACACGTGACAACTTTATAAATAAACGATGAAGAAAAAAAAAATAAAAATAAACGTTGTTCAGTTTTAAATCCGACACCAAACATGAAACAAAAAAAATCTGATTTTGAATTTAAAATTAAACCGCAAAGAATTAATTTGAAACCACAACAACACTTGATCGATTACAAAAAAAGAAACGAATATTCGATAACAATAACAACAACGAAACAAGAAAAAAGAGACAAATTTAATGCAAAAAATAGCCTGACGACGCCGAAGGTGACATTAATAAGACAGGCGACAAGACCTACAACATGTCTTGTCTTGTCTAGGTACGAGTAGATTCTGTCGCTCTAGTAAAAAAAAAACAAGAGGAAGTACCTGAAGGGAAACGTTTTGTTTCTTTTCTTTTTTTTTTGCTTGTTTTAGTGGCAGAAGTATTGTAAAACCGTTATAGGAGATCGGCAACAATGTATTGCCTAACGGCGATTTAAAATATACCTTTTTACCGTTACACTAAAAGAAAATTAATATTCAGTCATGACCGACTATATATGTTTCTCCTGCAGCTCATTGAAATGAAATTGAAAAGATGGCGGGAGTTAAAAAGGTTTACGGTGGGAACATATCGATCAGTAAAGAGACCTACAGTTTGAACAGAATCGGAACAACAGGTTTGAAAAGCTTTTTCATGGAAATTAATTTGCTTTCAGAGATTTGTTACAAAAATGCTGCTGAGCAGGTTTGCTGAGAGAAATATTTTTTATCCGATTTATCCGGTTTGAACTGTCGAGATATCGTCTAGTAAGGTAACACACTGTACTTCGCAACAAAACTTAGTAACAATAATGAATGGAGTATAAATGGTCCCTTAAAATAGAAACCATTTTGTTGTATACAGCTGGGTCAAGAATAGATTTTGGAACAGGAGCAGGAGTTTTTTAGTGCCAGAATAAAATATTTCGCGCCTATGGAGAGAAATTCTAAGAAGAAGTCTATGCCATCAGATAGAGGGGAAGTCAATTCAACTTGGAAGGGAAGTACCAAAGACAGAACATAGCAATAATATCTGACAGTCAGGGTGCAATTCGTGCACTCGGCTCTTATCAGGTTTAATCAATGATAGCGTGGAACCGTCTGCCAGAAAAGCTTAATCAGCTCTAAGTAGACGAAAAAAGGTTATTCTCTGCTGGGTCCCAGATCATGAGAAAATTCTCGGCAGAGAGCAAGCAGGCGAACTTACAAAGAGGCCGTTAACGTGGTGGCCAGCTAGATAGTTAAAAATAAAGTTACTCTCCTCCTCTGTGTCACAGGTCATGGCGGAATTCTCGGCAACGAGCAAATAGAATGCAATAGGGACAGATGTTTGGAAAGGTTAGCTAAACGAAAAGTAATATAACGAGAGGCAAAGACTATATTCAAACCAAGTGGGTCTGAGGCAATCAAAACTTTTATTGGGAAATTATAATAAGAGGAGATCTGAGTCATGCATTAGACTATAGAGGGATAAACGGAGGAACATAACCGATCTCAGTAGACTAAGTGTACACTTATTCAGAAAGTGTGTTGTCTCGAGCTTAGCAAGTAAATTTTGTGACAATGAAAATGCATCATCGGGGACACATTCATGGAACTTGTGAGGCATAAATGTATACCAGAAAGAAACACCTGGGTGCATGTCAGATGTCATCATCGGGGACAAATTCATGTAACCTGTGAGGCATAAATGTATACAAGAAAGAAACACCTGGGTGCATGTCAGATGCTTTGCAGGTTGCCAAGTTGAACTTAGTCTTTGGAATTCATTTCAATTTTTAAAGTCCCGCAATAATGAAGGCAATAAGATAAGAATTATAGCATGTCTTAGTGGCTTCATCTTGGCAAACCTAATACCGACCAGATACATACATATATGTATACAACTCTTTAGTCAGGATTACAACCTAGCTTCTCACACCCCTTATGTTGTGTGCGTTAATTTCATTCATGAGGGGCGCAACCTACAGTTTAAAGTCGATTACGAACAACAGATTTTTTTTCAGGAACTTTTCAAGGTAGAAATTTGTCGAGAGGAAATCGCCGAAGAAATATTTTTTTCAAATTGCGTTTTGTTGGAGATGACTTGGGATTTGAACCGTGGCCTCACGTCTAATAACCCAAAACACTACCTACTAGACTGCGCGACTTTAGACCACATATATCAGATCATTTTTTTGTAAATGCTCACGAAACACAGATTGATATGTATTAGCTTATCGACGAAGGTTTTCTCGCGTTGTTTACTACGGGTTAAGGCATTTAAGGCCATCATGCTTGATTTTTATGTTCCCGCAAATATTATAGCACGGCCGAATGACTGAAACGGAAAGGGGGTTTCAGGCAGTATGATAGTTTATGATACGATCTTTTTAAGATGGACATGTTTTATACATTTTTTGGCTCCCACTAGTACTGTGTAAAAGTGGTATAAGCGGCAACTCTATTATTCTAGAACCTGCAGCAGTATGCCTATCAAATGTTGAGATAGAAAACTTTATTAATGAAACTGAAACAAGGCAAAGAAAACATATGTAGAGGAAGAGACGCTTTGTATCGATCCTTTACTATCAAGTTTACGTATACCCCCAGATACATATAAACCCGCTAAAGGTAGACCGTTTTATAGCTGCAAGGCCTTTATTTCCTTTAAGTACCCACACCCAAATGCGCATGTAGATCGTTATTATTTCAAAAACAAATACAGGTGTTTCTGTTTTTAAATGAAAATTAAATAATTGTTGTTATCGTTGTTATAAAAAAATTCTGCACAATTTAGATCAAAGAAAACAAAAAATTTTTATTAAATAATGCATGCAACAAAATTTACTTTTAAAACAAGATCAGCCACAATCACTCACTGCGAGGTTGGTTGAAGAAATTTAGACACTTAGAGTCTCAAGTAAGTAATGAAATAAATTCAGGGTACTACAAGTATTGAAATTGAAGTCGCCGTAGTCTAGTAGGCAATGTGTTGGCTTATTAGACGTGAGACCACGGTTCAAATCCCAGGTCAGACATCTCCAACAAAACGAAATATGAGAAAATATTTCTTCGGCGTTTTCCTATTAGCAGATTTCTGGCAAAAACTCTCTGAGAGTGAAATAAAATTGCCATGAAAAGTTTCTGAAAAATCGACTTTAAACTGTAGGTCCCGCCATTCATGTATAAAAATTAACGCACACAACATAAGTGGTGTGTGAAGCTAGGTCATAATCCTGACTGAAGGGTTGTAATGAAATTATGTATGTATGAGTATCAAAATTTATGTGAGTAAGTCATTGCTGTCATTTGCAGAAGAGTAGATAGGATTCGAAATTAAAATACAGGAGGTCTAGACATGGAAATATAAATAAAATCATACGAAGAAAATACGCAGCATGACCCAGATGACAACGTGATTAGAAATTTCTGTGTTTTCTGAACTTTTTTGTGTACTTCTTAGAACAGATTGTAGCAGTTCTCGCCAATTTTTTTATTCTGAATACTCTCCAAGTGTAATTGCCAATGCTTGTTGACCAAAACCAGCTTTAAACACTTCTAATCTAGAAATCGTCTATAATTAGATGAGTTGTTGAAACCAATTCATAAGTACGTACTACTGCGTAACTAGCATGCATGCCCGTAAAGAACTGAAGAAGAATTCTCTACTGCCTGTGCTTACTTAAGCGATTGGTATGCGTATGAAGCGAAATTTCTTGCATGATTTCTTGTTGAAATCAACTCTTAAGTGCTACTGCTTAACTAGCACGAATGACCGAAAGAGACTGATGTATGCGTATGAAGCGAAATTTCTTAGATACATGCAAACAAGACTAGAAGACTTAGAAATACTATTGCGCCCTAGTTGGACTTGAGATAAAAACCAAGAAAACCGAAGTGTTTTAACAACGTAAGCAACGGCAACCGGCCGAATACGTAGATAGCTCTGCTATCTAGATAGTATCGTGACAACAAATGGAGGAGCAGAAACAGGCGTAAATAACAGGCTCAATAAAGCGAGAGCCAAATATATAAAGGAATCAAAATCAGAATATTCAATTACTGTGTAGAACCAACTCTGTTGTACGGAAGTGAAACTACTCGTACAGGTATTCATCAACAAGTTCCTCAGAATCATGTGCAAGATATTCTGTGGCCTTTAGTCAGGATTACCATGTTGTGTGTGTTAATCTATGGGACGTTGTAATCTAGGACGTTGTACAATGGGTCAATTCGACCTCCGGGTACTGTACTTGTCTTAATTGACAAGTACACGTCCTCTAACCTAACCTAATCTATGGGTTGCGAAGCCTACTTCGAGTGACAGCATTTTTGAGAAATTTTTCATGGCAATTTTATTAACTCTCAGAATTTTCGCCAGAAGACTATCGAGAGAAAGTCTCCAAAAGAAATATTTTTTTTTCAAATGTACTTCGTTGTCGTTCAAAATCTCTGATGAGCATGCATTTAAAATTGGCAGCTACCTATTAGACTGCGGCGACTGTGGAGTGGAGTGTAAATCGTCCCTTAAAAAGAGAAACCATTTTGTTGTATACAGCTGGGTCAAGAATATATCTTTGAATAGGAGCACGAGTTTTTTTGGTGCGAGAATAAAATATTTCGAGCCTATGGAGAGAAATTCTAAGATGTCAATTCAAATTGGAAGGGAAGTACCAAAGACAGAACATAGCAATATTATCTGACAGTCAGGGTGCAATTCGAGCACTCGGCTCTTATGAGGTTTAATCAAAGATAGTGTGGAACCGTCTGCCGGGAAAGCTGAATTAGCTAGGTAAACAAAAAAGGGTTATCCTCTGCTGGGTATCAGATCATGAGAAAATTCTCGGCAGAGAGCAAGCAGACGAACTTACAAAGAGGCCGTTACCTATTAGACTGCGGCGACTTCCATGTAATATAAGTGACAAAACAAAATCGCTTGTAAAACTTTTCACCCTTTTCTTAAACAGTTTTGATTCAACGAAACCAATTTTTGAAGACCTCAAATATAACCTTCATGCTCATAAAAATGCAAGGTAGAATGCTAAGGTACATCCTAGCATGAAAAAAAGATTGCCTTTAAGAGCTATGTGTGTCCATTTTTCATTATTTTTTTACTCAAAATCTCTCCACTATATGGAATCGTTTATTACTGATCAGAACCACTTTTGGAAACTCCGAAACCCATCAAACAGTCATGCCAGTAAGAAAACAACGGACAGTGAGTGCTGCGCGTGTATAGTTGTGGCTTCGAAACAAAAATATCTCATGCGATAAAAGAAAGAAAAATCGCCTGCAAGTGTACCCCTTGAATTTCAAGAACTTAACTTTACTTTCTGCACACACCTCGTTCATCTAGAATGTAGAAGTCATCAATGTATTCAAAAAAAAACCAAGAAAAAAATTCGAAAAAAAAAATTTACAATTTTAATTTGGCTCTTGAAAGAGACAAAAAAAAAGTGGAAAAAAAGGTGGCACTTCCTTTACTAAAAATAAAAAAAAAAAGTTTTAAAAATATCCCAATGTATTGTTTAAAAACCGATTCCGTATTCAATTTTTTTTTCGGTTGATTTTACATACTTTTTCTTTTTCTCTCAATCATCAATGCAGTTTACTTTTCTTTAAAATTTAAAAATAATTTTGACTTCCAAATTTAGATTCGATTGTGGAGAGAGATAGTGTGGCTATTTTTGTATGAACGAACGGAAAAACTATAAACCGGCTATTCATAATGGAATTGTTTAAAATATTCATGAATTTTCTTTCACAATTCATTCATTGACGATTCAATTTATTCTTGATATTTAGAAAGAAAAAGAAAACGGAATTGGAACCCTAATAACAGTAATAAACAGTTGCTTACAAGTCGTCATGATTTCTTGTAAACTTAGAGGGCCGATCCATAAGTTGCGTTATTCAGCGGGCATCATCACTTTCAGGAATTAATGGATGAACCAACGCATTGTACATATGTATGTATATCGCAATACAGATTTCGATCTGCATCTCACTTCACTTCATTTAGAAAACTATGACGTGAAGATGGAAGTGTCTTCGCCCGTAAGGGTCACTGCACCCTTTCCGCTTCTTTTTAACACTGATTTTTACGCAGACGGCAGTAAGGCTGACTTCCAAAATGTATCAATTCAAAGTTTGTATGCGGTTCTACTACGGTATATACATTTTGTTGATATACAAAGTTACCAAACAATGCATCAACTATAAATCCGATGCCTGATTGCTTTATGACTGCGTTAAAAATACATATTGACGACGTTTTGAAATAGTATACATTGCAAACATTTTGTACAGCGGCTTTATGAAATACTATACTTTGTTCAAACACAAATCAACTAACATTTTGGAAGTCCGCCTAATTGTCGTAATGACGTATATTTCACTTCTTTTGAGTCACATTTTTTCTTCCAACACTAAAAAATTATTCCAAGAGTGTCACTTTAAAAATAAAAGCCGCCACGCCTACCCGTTTGAGGGCAATCAAAAGCTTCCTGTTTTTCCGACAGGACTGTTCGCAATGTGGTGGCTAACTTTGTACCGACTGGTTCAATAAACAACCAAAGAAACGCAAGAACTATCGATCGCCGATGTCTGTGAGAGTGTGCAGAAGAGTCGGAGGCAGTGTGTTTCTTGTTGCTCACAAGAACTCGTTGGCAACTGAGGTCCATTTCTAGATGAGGATTCGAGAAAATTGTAGAATTTGAGACGATACCAATTCACTGAGATCCAAGAGCGTCTAATGCATTCCGAAAAAGTCACGATTTGAACTGGATGACCTGGAAACCAACGACATGTGGCATCAACCAGACAGCGCTTCGTCCTAAACAGCTCATGTCACAATGGTTATTCTGCACGACCGATCTGGAGGGCATGGTCATTCCACGTGGCGGTGATGTGAACTGGCCACCGAGATCGTACGATTTGTCCCCGTTTCAGTTTTTCTTGCGCAACTTTCTTAGGTCGCAGGCGTAGACGAAGCAGACGCACACGACAACTGTCCTCCAATCGATCAAATTCAGCCTGATTTGTGTGCCAGAGTCATGAAAAATTAGAAAATTTTGGATAAGCTTCACCCAGTGGAACTGTGGTGAACGCTTGAACGATAATATAAAATTTATGGTACCAATAAGGCTTATGCGTAAATCGCAATAAACGCCATTATTGAGCTCAATATTTCATATAAAGTTTCAATTAATTATTGCGCAATAAATACGCAAATTGTTACAATATGAAGTAATATTGAGCAAAACGAAGTATGTTCAGTGCGCATATTACAATTATCCGAACACTTTCTGTTGACATCTGACAACACAAATGTCAACAAAAACAATATTGTTGAGACAACCAGCTGTTTTGTTTACCGGCTGTCAAATGAATATTGAATAAGCAGCTGAACTGCGTATATTATTATGTCTGAACACATAAAATATTGTACTCAATAAACTGAATATTGACTCAATAAAAGTGCGTATATTATTATGTCTGAACACTTAAAATATTGTACTCAATAAACTGAATATTGACTCAATAAAAGTGCGTATCTGAACATAGTATTATGGACTATTTCATTCAGATATTTTCTAATCTGGTAGAATTTTAAAGGCACTACTTGAAGTGTGTGTACTTGTAGGTAGTGAAACTTATTGGATTTATAAATTCGAAATTTTTACACCTTTTCCCTGTAAAGTTTATTGCGATTTAAACTTCAAATATTTCAGCTTGAGAGACCCGCATTATCTCTCAGACTAAATTTAAGCTTCCTGTTCATTTGGCAATCATAGGAATGGACGGAAGGATCAATCACTAATTAAGCTTATAAGGGACCCTTTAGACTACAAATGTTAAATTAAAAAATGGGCCTTCAATAGGCCTTTATTTCTATTTCAAATACTCTTTTGTTTGTGGCAAAAATAAGTCCACACTTTTTTATTTGCCGTAAGTAATAAAAATAAAATTTTATCTTTTATATGTGGTATGCGGTGTTGTAAGAAAATATCTTTTAAAAATAACCCCCATAACCGCTGCTGTAGTTTATTTCTGGAAACTATTTCTTGTCCGCGATTTTTTCTTTGTCTTCTTCGATCCGTATTAACGAGCTTATATTGCATTTAAGCGTATTGCGGTGACAGATTTTTATCTCAAAATATTGTTGATACACTCACAACAATTAAAATCAATTAAAATTAATCAATTTGCGACATTGCAGGAGGCACATCAGACAGACAGACAGACCAACCGACTGACTGTGTCCGAAAACACATACACAAAATTTCTTTAACTGGCACTATACTATACGTTATACGTTTAACGTAAAACGTTTTATGATTTCAATATTCACAACCAGCCAACATACAATACATATTTACTTGTATGTATGTATTATAAAGACTTACAGTGGTGTTTGAAAAAATAGCATACGGGGAAATTTAATTTGTGTAGAAAAATGTTTTAAATTCATGCTAAAGTATTAAGAAATTAATTTTACTTTTTGAACGTATCAAAGGAGTTGAACAAAACTGTGCTAGTTTTTACTCACAACTGTTTGATATATTTTTCTTTTAACAATAAATTAAACAAAGAAAAGTTAAAAATAAACAAGTAAAAGTTATTATTTTATTTGCAATTATTATTACTGAACTGAGTCGAGATGATGGTCTACGCTTTTTCTTGATCGTTTTATTACAAAAGAAAAACAGAATTTTTAACCCTTTAAAGGTAAACGAGATTATGAAATTAAAATTTTGGCAGGCAGTTGAATCATTACAGATCGTAAGGCCACACCTTAAAATTGGTTGACCCAAATCATATGTATTTCCAATGAAGGAGAGGCAAGTACCCCCGTTCTTTCATGCTTGATTATAATTTCTCAAACAAAGATCTTACGCGATTGACCTTCGAAATCGAGGACGGAAGTCGACGTATTTGCTATTCATCGAACCGTAAATTGACTAAGATACGACAGAGTACACGTACATAATTGATCATTATAACCCTTCAGTCGGGATTACGACCTAGCTTCTCACACCACCCATGTTGTGTGTGTTAATTTTATATTTGAGCAGCGGTGCCTACAGTTTAAAGTTGACCCCGAACGACATATTTTTGAGAAACATGGCAATTTATTTCACTTTCAGAGTTTTTGCCAGAAATCTGGTGAGAGGAAGTCACCTAAGAAATATTTTTTTGTATTTCATTTTGTTGAAGATGTCGGACCTGGGGTTTGAACCGTGGCCTCACGTCTAATAAGCCAACACACTATCTACTAGACAACGGTGACTTCCCAAGAATATACGGCAGCGTTAAGTAGGCTTTAGGCAGCTTTATACGATATCTATACTGTTTAGAAAATATCAAACGCATCTTTCGGGTCTTACAATAGGGACTTCCGATCTTTGACAGTTAATAACAGGCATCTTATTAAAGCTCCACCTGTCAAATTAGTTGTCATCTATTCACACTGTTTTGCCAAGTCGTCATATACGACTATAGCACGTGGAAATAATATCATGGGTGTTCTCTTTCGAGCCGACTGGTTCAATAAACAATCAAGAAAAAGCAAAAACTGCCGCAAATATTGCCGCTGTTCGTGAGTGTGCAGAATAGCCCGAGACAGTCTCGGACTTGTCGCTCACAAGAACTCGTTGGCAACTGACCCAAATTTTCAATGAAAAATCATCTACATCAGGCCTATTTCTAGACGATAACAAACAAAATTACAACATGAAACCTACAACATGAGATCCAAGAGTGGCTTTTGGGCTGGCGGTGTCATCGGCGCATATCTCTTTAAGAACGACATTAGCCAGGCTATCATCGTCAACGGCGAGCACTATTTGTCGATGATTATCAACTTTTTTTGGGCTGAATTAGATGATCTGGATATCAATGACATGTAATTTCAACAGGCTCATGCAACATTATATATTCTGCATGTACGATTTGCGGAGAATGGTCACGGGATGTTAATGTCATTTGAGAAATCGCACAAATTTACTCCATTAGGCTTTTTCTTGTGGAATTACCTTCAGTAGCATGAAGTATCTACGCAAATTAAAAAACCACAGCAGTCACCGAAGTCAGATACATATCAGTAACCAAGTATTACAATGTCCTGTAAGGAATCCTGTCATCTGTCTAATGCAGACTTTGATAATGCCAAAAGTGCCTGGCCACGATCTATACTACCAGAGGTAGTAAATTGAAAGATTTGAACCAACGACCACATCAGCCAGTCTAGCAAAAGGAACGACAGGTTTTTTGAACAACTTTTCATGGTAATTTTATTTACCCTGAATTTTTGCAGAAATCTGCTGAGAAGCAGTCGCCAAAGAAATATTTGTTTATATTTCATTCTATTGAAGATGTCTGATGATGGGGTTTGAACCGTGGCCTTACGTCTACTAGACTACGGCGACTTCTGATCCTTGTCAGCAAACTAATATTACACTCCCCTGTAATAAATCCAGTCGCCACACTAATGCAGACGTTGATAATGGCAAAAAGCCCCTGACAATGATCTATGGTCCCAGATCCTAACCCATCTCCTAATGTATATAGGTTAGGTTAGGTTAGAGGACGTGTACCCGTCAATCAAGACAAGGACCCGGAGGTCGAATTGACCCATTGTATAACGTCCTTAAAGAGGGAAGAATAATAGAGGGATAAAAAGGAGATGATGTAGGGAAGGGGAGAATGAGAAGTGGAGGAATTACACAGATAAGACACAACAAAAACACAGATAAGACACAACAATTGGGGAGAGCGCGACTTCACTGATGAAGCCCTAGCGCCTCTCAACCAGCCTAAGCCACTAATGAATCTGTGGAGAGCCTTGATGTCGGCTCTCGACACAGAATTCAAATTCTCAAAGAAGGCCCGCCAAGGGTCCTCAACTTCAACCTACCAAGGGCTGGGCAGTTACAGAGGTGGTGTTCGATAGTCTCCAACTCCTCCTCATCGCAAAATGCCCTGCAATAGTATCCGTCAGCGACCTAATCTCGCTGTTAATGTATCTATAAGAGGTAGTATATTGAAAGATTTGGACCAACCACCACATCAGCCAGTCTAAGTTCAAATGAGTTGGGGCGGCTAGAGTTCCATTAATCACTTTTTGCTCTAAAATAAAATAAATTAAGATCTGTTGGCCTATGGAAATGTTAACTTTCCTTCAAAAAATTGCTTCAAGAGAAGTGGGTTAAAATAATAATTTTCTATTATTATGATTGACATTTAAAAAGAAAACAACAATTATCAGCAGATATGTATGTATGTATTTATCTTTCTAACGACGTCATTATTTTGAAGAAAACTTTAATTGAAATTGAAATGTATATTTTTTAATATCAATTGTTTCTTCTACTCTGTCCTCCCAACTAACCTATGAAATGTAAACCGACAAAAATATTTTTACAAGTGAAATAAATAAATAAATAATAAAGGAGGGAGGATAGGCCAGTTAGTGTATGAATGGAAATTATTGCCAGAGTGCGCATGCATGTACCCGCTGCTGAATGCATTGTATCGTGTATATGGACATGTGAATGATCAATTTTCTTTATAACCTTGTATATCGATTTCAAGACTCTGATTCAAATTTCCTTTACATTCAATTATTCAATCATCAACATCATTATTATTATTTTCATCATCATCACCATTGCGATCATTATA
The DNA here is from genome assembly GCA_936449025.2 of Sarcophaga subvicina. Classification (NCBI taxonomy): domain Eukaryota; kingdom Metazoa; phylum Arthropoda; class Insecta; order Diptera; family Sarcophagidae; genus Sarcophaga; species Sarcophaga subvicina. Next base: position 33,840,112 of record OW388084.2, read on the forward strand.
ACAATTATAACAATTCAATTTGTTGTTAACGTCGCAGTCGCAGTCGCCGTACTATGAACACGGGACCCAATATATCTTTATTAAAAACAGAAATAAAAACAAAAACCAGACAAAAAATTATACCATATTTACATAGTGCCTTGAATGGCACAGAAATAAAAAAATATGGAAATAACATTTAAAAAAAAAGACAATAAATTAATAAATAAATAAAAAAATATCAAAAAAGGGGTTTGTTTTATAATTTCTTTTAATATCATTTGTTTTATCAGTCAGTATTTTATTTCTGAAATAGAATTCATTTTCCTACGCAATACGGCTTTGATAAATAAATTAAACAAATAATCAAACTAAATAATACCATTAAAACCATATTTTTCTATTCGTATTATTGTTAAGTGTATTGCACACAGTGTTTAGCAACCAGACTGTATACATAAAAAACACTACAATTTTGTTCTGAAATAGAATAGAAGAACAACGAAAATAAATTACGAGTGTAGATATAAAAGCAAAAATTTATTTACAATAACAAAACTGCATAGAAATCATAACAAATCAACAGTAATTTCTCGAAGTTACCAAGCTAAGATATTCGAAGTGTAAAGAAATCATAGTGAGAAGAGAGTTGTTGCAGTAAAAATGTACACTGTTGTAAAGGGTTATCCATTTATCGGTTTTAAAAGCAAAGTTAATTGAATACATACGAGATGTGATCAAAAAATAACCTTTATTTTCAAAATTTCGTGAGTTACGTATGTTCGTTTTTCGCATTTTTTTCTGTTATGTTGGTACACATGTCTGTTATATATCGACGCCTCCGTTCTATAACATTATAAGTCGAAAAAGTGTGTTTGGAGTTATGAGCTCTCAAAGTTTTCACGCGATATACAACGATATGTGTATTCTAAGTAGATTTTTCCCTATAACTTCGGAACGGATCGGCGCATCTTAACCAAATTTTGACAATATTTAAGTTAGAGAATTTAAGAATGCAATAACATTAAAAAGTGTACTTAGAACGTTACAGAATTTAGGCGTCGATATGTATGTTGACAATACCAGCCATTTTGGATTGTCAGTTTGTTTGTTGACAGATAAAGAGGTTTGTCGTGTCTTGTTGTGCTCTTCGATTTTTTACTATTCGAAAAAATAGGATGATTGGGCTTTGGTTTCAATGTCATAGCCATACATCCATACTGGTGACGACCAGTTATGAGCTTTTTGAGCATATCTGGATCGTCGTTGAGCTGAACGTCGTCAACATCTCCTGAGCGATGTCCATGCGACGTTGTTTTTGCTCAAAATTTAGCAATTTCGGAACAATCTTAGCTGCCGCACGTTTCGCTCGTATAGCTATGATTTTGATGAAACTTATATATCACACATGTACGTACATACATACGTAATTGGTCATTACAACCATTCAGATAGGATTACGACCAAGCTTCTCACACCACTTATCTTGTGTGTGTGTTAATTTTACACATCAATGACGGGACCTACAGTTTAAAGTCAACTTCGAACGACAAATTTTTGAAAGACTTTTCTTGGCAATTTTATTTATTGTCAGGAACCTGTGTCTGAAAGTCTGTGTCTTTCATGTACTGAATTTGCATATTAAGAACTGCTGCTAATAAACATAATAATTTAATTAGATTTGCAATTGTGGCGGGGTTTTTAGTCGTTAAATGTGTTTCACATGAAAACAAAGTGGTGATTCAAAAGTTATTGGCAGTACATACTGATTATGGTCGCCATAGTCTATATACTCTGTAAGGAATTGATAAGATTGTAAAGAAAAAAAAAAAAAAAAACGTTGCAAATTTTATAGGCCTTGGATACTCGCAATATACATACATACATAATTGGTCATTACAAGCCTTTAGTCAGGATTACGACCTAGCTTCTCACGCCACTTATGTTGTTTGTGTTAATTTTATACATGATTGGTGGGACCTATAGTTTTAAAGTCGACTCCGAACGACAGATTTTTGAGAAACTTTTTCATGGCAATTTTTATTTACTTTCAGAGTTTTTGCCAGAAATCTGCTGAGAGAAAGTCGCCGAAGAAATACTTTTTGTATTTTGTCTTTGATGTCTGGCCTGGAGCTCGAACCCTGGCTTTTCGTCTAATAAGGCAACACACTACCTACTAGACCACGGCGACTCGCAATATACTTATTTTCAAAATAATGGCTTCTGGAGGAACAGTTACCGTCAATTCAAAGCTGTATTGCTATATGATTAGCGATTGCTTTTGAACTGGTAATTGAAGATTATGACCTGGGCATCCATTAAGAATGAGAGGTTGCCAGAGAAAGCAATTCTATGTTTTGGCAATGTCAATTGGCCACTAATAACATACGATTTGAAGCGATTACATGTCGAAGACCAAGTCGATGTCAATAGTCCCTTAACGTCGTCAAGTATATGCATGCATAACATAATTGGTAATTAAAAACCTGCCGTCAGTATTATGACCTAGAAGTCGCCGTAGTCTAGTAGGTAGTGTGTTGGCTTATTAGACGTAAAGCCAGGGTTCGAGCCCCAGGCCAGACGTCAAGACAAAATACAAAAAGTATTTCTTCGGCGACTTCCTCTCAACAGATTTCTGGCAAAAACTCTGAGAGTAAATAAAAATTGCCATGAAAAAAGTTTCGAAAAAATATGTCGTTCGGAGTCGACTTTAAACTGTAGGTCCCACCACTCATGTATAAAAATTAACACACACAACATAAGTGGTGTGAGAAACTAGGACGTTGTACAATGGGTCAATTCGACCTCCGGGTACTGTACTTGTCGTAATTGCCAAGTACACGTCGTCTAACTTAACCTAACCTAACCTATTATGACATAGCACTCACTTAATTTTACCGAACCGTAATCAAGTTTTCAAGATTGAATACATGGAAAATATGGACTACGAAAAGTGGTGCACCAATAACGTGATAATTGCTTGAAATTCCCTAGGTGGCAGTAGGAATTGGTCCCATAAATATGGAGACAAAGGGAAAGACAATCTAGTGAAAGTCCACAATATATGAAGTAAACTACGAAGGTTATATTGTTTTTTACAGGGAATATTTTGTAAACAGAAACTGTTAAGTTAATATAATTGAAAAAAGGGAAGAAAAAATTTGAAATAATCACGAAAATAGAAATAAATTGGAGCAAAAGTGAAAGGTATTTAGCTTCGTAAATCTTTGAATTTTACAAAACAACAACAAAAAAATTAAAATAACAATTTGCTTATTGGATATAATAAAGTTGAAAAATCAAAATAAATCGAGTAAAATTCTATCAAATTTAAAAAAATGCGGTTTTCGCACATAGTGGGCTAGGCTAAATAGCTATTGAATTTAGGTTTCCAAAACAGGTTTCCTTATGGGCTAGCTAGCTGTATTTGGCACTGGAGATGTAGGCAACAAAGGTAATTGTTTTCTTCAAATGAGCAAAAGAAAGTGCTCTATATAAAACGGGCAAAATGCATTGCGATTTCTTTGTCGATGACTAGCATTTTTTGCCGATAACTTTTTTGGTCGAATACTTCCATTTTTTTAGTCGATATATTGTCTTTTTTTTGATCGATGACTTGCACTTTTTGGTCGATGACTTGCATTTTCTTTGGTCAATGACTTTCATTTTTTCAACTACATCCGAAAACCGCACGTTTTCAAATTTTGAATGAGTTTTGTGCTGCAGCGCTTCAATTAAACTATTTTAAATACACTTTTATAATGAACTTACTGAGAATTATAAACTCAGACTAGTTAACTTATAGATGTTGAAAAATAACACTCAAAATTGAATTTTCTTTTTAGTTTTTATTATTTTAAATTTATTTAATGTGTTTTAATTAATAAAATTAAGTAACAATTTGACTTAAGAGAATAAGGAATAAAACTGGCAAAAAATAAAAAAAAAAATAAGTACACATACGATCAGCATTATTTTTCTTGCTTTTAGAAATAAGTAGTGAGAGAAAAAAGTAAGATTAGGGTTAATATTCCTAAAAACTAAATTAATAATAAAAATAAAATAAATTAAAAAATAACAATAAAAATCACACAAGAATATCCTGTACATGGGTAGGTAGGTAATAAACAATAATAATGGCATGACTGAGAATTGAAAATCTTTCAAAACTTAAAACTAAACCCCGAGAGTTTGGTTATCGCAATTTCAGCTCCAGGGAAGTTAACGATTTCTTGCGTTCATTCACTTCAAAACGTTGCATTATTTTGGCGACAATATGCGAGGGCGGTATATCTGGATTGCCGGTTAAGCCACGATAGCCTAAAACACTATGATCAGCCAACGTGTGGGCAAGTTGAATACGTTTGATAAAGGCCTCGGTGTCTATGCCACGCACTTGCGAAGGCTTAAGGAAACGTTTGGGTATACGCGAGAGTATATCCTCTGACCCTACAGGACCAAAGCCTAAATTTATTAAAATAGCTTCTGGATCGGGTTTGCGAGCCTCTAACAAACTATCCACACTGGAATAGCGACTGGAATCGGAATGCACTGAATTATCACGTTTCAAAATACCTTTTTGGCGTGGCATTAAACCGCCGCCACTACAATGCGGCAACTCCGGTATGGAATCAAAGGAACCGTCCGACTTAAGACGACGTTCATGGCTGGGTGTGGATGCACTTGTGCCAGATGAATTCAATGATGAGGTCAGGGAAGATGAAGAAGAAGTTTTCTCAATCGCTGTATGATGCACGTTTAGTTTCAAGGAACTCTCACTCTGTTGCTTATTACGAAAGCGTACTTGTTTCTTTTTCTGTTGACTGAGATTGGAAACGACGGGTAAATTTAAATTCAATTCCCTTTCATTTGGCCCATAGCCCTCATCAATTTCATCATCATCGTCTTCCTCCTCTTCGAGATCAGCGGCATATTCAGTTTCATCACCACTATAGACGGTCGACTTTTGGCGTTGCAAACGTTTCTTGCGCAACTGAGTACTTGTGAGTGGCGGTAAGTTTTGATTACTCTTCAGAGACATAGTAGTGGTTGTGGTGGTGGTAGAAGAGGAAGATCTAAAGGTTTCTGCTGCTGTTTCCTGGGTATGTTTGTAAATTTTTGTTTTGCTTCCATTCTGTTGTAGATATTGTTGCTGTTGCTGCTGCTGTTGCAGGGGTTGTTCAATTATTTGTAGAACATTTTCATCACAACTGGAGGAATTGAAAGAGTTTTCCTTAAATAGGGAACGTCCCGTTGTTGTACGTTCCATTTCTTGCAGGCGTTTTCGCGTTTTGAGCAGAGTTTTCTTTGTAGATTCTATAAAAAGGTGGAGATAGTTGAGTTGAAATTACAATTTTTTTTATTGTTTTTAAAGGGACAGAGAGAAAGATTTAATTATGCAAACATCATTGGAGTGTAACGGTTACTTAATAAGTGGTTACTTTTTTATATTTAATACTGGAAACATAATTTATTGAATTAACATTGCTTTGTTATAGCGGTTACTTGGTACCCGTTTAATTTTATTGCAAACTTATTTGCAAAAATTTCTTTATTTTAAGCCAAGCTTTCGAATTAATATAATTTTTTTGTAATGGTTACTTGGTAACCGATTACTTTTTTTATTTTTTGTTTATTTTATTTTATTTTATTGATTTTACTTTTATTTTTATGGTAAATGAGTAAACGTTTACTTTCGAAATATTATTTAAAACAAAATTTATAAATTAAGATTATTCGGCATTACTGGTTACTTGGTAACCGATTCTTTTAGTTCAAATATTAGTGATTTATTTATTCTGTTTGTTTATTTTTATTTAAATTTAAAGGAAAATTATTACTCTCAACAAAATGTATTCGTTATTCGGTATTTTTAATCGGTTACTTTTATTAAAATATTGACATTTTAATTTGTTATTGTATTTTAGAAGTTTAATACCTTTTTACTACCGAAAAAATATTTCCAATTTTTATATTTTGGCAATAGCGGTTACTTGGTAGTCGGTTACTCTTAATGAAATGCGGTTATTTTATTTTATTTATTTATGTTTTTTATTTTAATTTATTTATTTTTTGATTATTATTATATTTGGTAAATGGTTACTTTTATTGAAATATTGTTATTATATTAATTTTTTATACTCGGTTACTTTTAATAAATTATTGGTATTTTATTTTGTAATTTTACGTTTGAGTTTAAATATTTTACTTCTGCAAGAATTTGTCGAAATTATGTCAGTTTGAAGCAGTAGCAATTTGGTAACCGGTTACTTTCATTGGTACATCATTATTCTATTAATTTTTTATACACGGTTACTTCAAATGCATTATTATTTTATTTATATTTTAACTTCGGCAAGAATTTGTCGTATTTATATCAGTTCGTAGCAGTGATTAATTGGTAATCGAATCGGTTACTTTAATTTAAAAGCGGTAAATTTATTTATTTGCTTTTTATATATTAATTTTATTATTATAATAAAAATAAATACTATTATTTTTAATAAAATAAAAATTAAATAAAAAATTATATGCATTAGCGTTATATAACCTAAACCGGTTACTTTTATTGCTATTATTGTATAACAATTTCATTTTCAAATATTATTTACAATATTTTTTAATGTTTTTCTATTTATTTTGATCAATAATTATTAATTAATGCCAGTGCTGATTAGCGGTTGCTAAAGATTACAATTTTTGTGCTCAAAAACATCGCTTTAACGTCACAGGTTCTCATTGTGGTTACATTTGTAAACACACACACTTCTGTGTGGAACTCAATTATTTAAACATGTTGGTTTGACATTTTAAATTGATTATCAATTACTTGTTATTGTGGCTGCTGGTTGTTTATCATAATTTGTTGCCATAAGCCAAGCCAAGTAACGATTACAATTAACAAGTATTTCTTAGAAAAATATCGTATACTTCCTTAAACTGCAAATGAATATTTCAAGATAAATTGTGCATTTCATTTACAATAAAAACCAGACTCATTATTTTTGTTTTATTATTAAAAAACAACAATAAAAAATTTAAACAATTCCGTGGAATGGGTCTGAAACCGGTTATCAAATTAATTACACTGTGTTACAAAAAATTAGAAAAAAATTATTTACGTTCTCATATAGCAAAAGAGTTTTGTTGAAATCTAGGGATTATACATAGATCACAATGTTTAAATTACTAAAACGAGAATATTCAAGTTAAATATTCAGTATAAGGTGTAGTAAAATAAGCTTCTATCAATACTGGATTACACGACACTACCTCCCTGAGGTAAAGATATGCTTGCTACCGCCAAAGTTTGCAAACTTTAGAGTGCATGCTTGAAGTTGTGACCTACCGGTACTACTAAAAATAGAATAGCTGGACCAGGCAGCTTCGTTAAACTCAAAGTTCGCTTGGGCACACATAGTGGACTGTTGTTGTAACACCACATGAGGCGATGGCCTGAAGCGAACTGACAAGACCTTATTTACCGTTCTCGACAATCAGTAGCAGGGCTTCATATTGATTTTATCAATCGGTAGAGTACCTCTTAGAAATTCAGTATTTATGAAGCATTGTTTGAGACTTGAGACTACAATTGAGGATTGATTGATTAGTTGATAAAAATTTACAACCTATTAGAGCTGCCGCTACTTCAAATGCAAACATCAAAGTTCTCTCTTGCATACATCCAAAATTGGTTATTACAACAACCTAGCTCTTCACGCCATTTATGTTGTGCGGGTTAATTTTATACATGAGTGGCGGGACCTATAGTTTAAAAAGCCGACTCCGAATGACAGATTTTTCAGAAACTTTTCATGGCAATTTTTATTTACTCTCAGAGTTTTTGCCAGAAATCTGCTGAGAGGAAGTCGCCGCCAAAGAAATATTTTTTCATATTTCGTTTAGTTGGAGATGCCTGACCTGGGATTTGAACCGAGGCCTCACGTCTAATAAGCCAACACACTACCTGGACGATACATTTTTGAGAAACTCTCAGAGTTTTTGCCAAAAATCTGCTGACGGGAAATTGCCGAAAGAATTTTTTTCGATTGTCTGGCCTAAGAATTAAATAGTGACCTCACGCCTACTGGGCCAACACACTACCTACTAGACTAAGGCGACTTCAAAAGTTAATTCATTCAATTAAAATGATTGCATGGCTTGCAATTCGAAATGACAGCCAAAATGCAGTCTATCGGAAGAGCTGTCGTAAGAATCTTTTTTATTCTCTTCTCTTCCTTTTCCCTGATTTTGGTGGAACTTGGTTAGTACAGGGACTGCGTTCACCCGTGGCATCACAACGGGCCGCTATGCGTGCTCAAGTGAGCTTTGTGATATCAGAGCTACCACTCCGACCTAACCTAACCTTTCTACGCAGTCTTCTTACGATTTCTTGACTTATTTCCATTGCATTAATCAAGTATTTCCAGCGCTAAGCAGATTGCCAAGTGACGCGAGACCGAGAGACAATGCCTTCTGTAAGAATTTATTGAGTTGTTGTAGTGGAAGGAATGGTGTGCCACTCAAGAGAGGGCACTGTCTGACTTTCCTATGCTGTGTGTTGCGGGTCGCCTCCCAAGAAGCATATTTATATTGAATGTGTGGTTTATTCTTCAAAAAGTTTCATGTACAGCACATCCTTTTGTGGTTCATTAACCACCAGGGTTGCATACTGCCTTACAGACAGAATTCGTTCTTTAGCCGAACTATCAGTATGGAACTACCTACCTACAGGGGTTTTTGCTGCCATTTAGAATATAAAAAAGATTCAAATCTAATGCCGACAAACACAATTTCTTCTGTTCTCCTTCATATAACCTATTTTCCTAATTTCAACACAATGGAGTGCATGAGTAGGGGCCATCCTCTGAGTGTTAGGTTAGGTTAGGTTAAGCTAGAGGACGTGTACTTGTCAATTAAGACAAGTACAGTACCCGGAGGTCGAATTGACCCATTGTACAACGTCCTAGTTTCTCACACCACTTATGTTGTGTGTGTTAATTTTTATACATGAGTGGTGGGACCTACAGTTTAAAGTCGACTCCGAACGACAGATTTTTGAGAAACTTTTTCTTGGCAATTTTATTTACTCTCAGAGAGTTTTTGCCAGAAATCTGCTGAGAGGAAGTCGCTGAAGAAATACTTTTTGCATTTTGTCTTAATGTCTGGCCTGGGGCTCGAACCCTGGCTTTACGTCTAATAAGCCAACACACTACCTACTAGACTACGGCGACTTCTCCCCTGAGTGTTGGTCTTATAAAAAAAAACTATAAATTTCGCCTATCCATATTAAATATATTAAATGAAGCCTTTTCACTACACCTTATATTTCTTTTGTTTTACTGTGTACTTTTCCAGAAAATAGATTAATGTGACCAGCTTTTTGAATGTTTTTTTTTTGTTAATTTTTTTGTAGCATTGTGTTATTTTTTATTTTTACTTTAAAGAACGGAAAAAAACTTATGTTTTGAAAACAAGAGACAATTAATGCGAAGACAGACAGCCGGACAGAATGATTAGACAGATAAATACGATTGGTGGTCGCAGACGGTGACCCCCTCTATTTTAATGAGAATTTTTTTATTTTTTTAATTCACAGTCGCATTTCTTTAGAATTTGTTGGAGTTTTTTTGTGTATTATTTTGGTGTATTTAGTTTTTGTTTTTATTTTTTCTTTTATTTGATAATTAATTCATAATTATAGATTTTTTGTTTATTATTTATTGGTATTTTAAACATATTTTTTTTATTTTATTTTGGAATATTTTTTTAATTTTGTTTTATTTTTATTTTTGAAAAACGTGCCTTAAATTATTGCGTCTTCATGGCTACTTAAATTACCTTTTTTCGTAGGTTTGTTTGTTTGTGAATGTGTTAAATAAAAAAAAATATATTAAATTATAGTTTTTGTCTCATATTGTTGTTGTTTTAATTATTTTTTTAGATGTCTTTTATTATTTAAAATATTTATTCATAATTAAACATAAAAAAATACAAATTTCTGCCACTTTTTATGTGAATTCCTTGATTCTTTTGTTTTTAAATATTTACATACACATGCTCGTGCAAATTTATAAAAAAAATATATAAAATAAATATTTTATTTATTTATTGTTGTTGTAATTATAATCAAAATACGAAATGTTCAAAGTCCAGTAGAAAATAAAAAAAAAATAGAAAAAAAAATTAAATCGCATTTCAAATTGAAATCAAATTACACTGGTTAACAATGCAAAAAGCGCTTTATGAAAAGCATTTCTTAAAAATAATGTCTCATAGAATACACGCCTTTGACTGTTTAACACATTACGTTCTTTTGGAAATTCTGGGGCATCTCCCCCATCTTCAAATTATTTCTTTTAAGGAATTCCTAACAAATGTAAAATTTTTCCATTTAAGCAGGAAAAATCTGTCGACCTATGATGGTTCCCTAAAAAAATATCATTCACGAAAATATATATTCGGTTGCTGACCTTTGACCTCCTTATGATATTTCTACTGTTGTCATCCTCTGAGGGAAGTCAGAAAGCTTCTGTTTCTTTAGGTTAGGTTAGGTTAGAGGACGTGTACTTGTCAATTAAGACAAGTACAGTACCCGGAGAGAGGTCGAATTGACCCATTGTATAACGTCCTAGTTTCTCACACCACTTGTGTTGTGTGTGTGTTAATTTTATACATGAGTGGTGGGACCTACAGTTTAAAGTCGACTCCGAACAACATATTTTTGAGAAATTTTTTTCAAGGCAATTTTATTTACTCTCAGAGTTTTTTTTTGCCAGAAATCTGCTGAGAGGAAGTAGCCGAAGAAATTTGTCTTTGATGTCTGGCCTGGGGCTCGAACCCTGCTTTTGCATCTAATAAGCCAACACACTACCTACTAGACTACGGCGACTTATGTTTCTTTAAGAGCTTGAGTATTAAAACGACAATAAAAGACTGAAAAAATTATTGAAATGAAATTATTTTTTTCTCGTTAAGGATTTCCGATGCATGTGCTGCTACCGCTGCTAGTGTGTAATGAAAAAATTTTCTTTGGCGACTACCTCTCAGCAGATTTCTGGCAAGAACTCTGCGAGTAAAAAAAAGTTTCTAAAAAGCCTGTCGTTCGGAATCGACATTAAAACTATAGGTCCTGCAACTCATGTATAAAATTAACACACACGTAATCAGTGGTGTGAGAAGCTAGGTCGTAATCCTGACTAAAGGGTTGTAATGACCACTTATGTACATACATATGTATGTTATGTGTGTGTACCGCCGCTTACGCCGATTTACGTGTCCTATGAAAATAAATCAATTTCTTACAACTTTTTCCAATGCCGTATGGCGTCAATGGTGGCTTGAATATTTTCAATGCTTCAAGATCTGCTGGTTTAACTGCAGAGACGAATGACTTTAAATAGCCCCACAAAAAGTAAACCAGGTACATTAAATCACACAAACGAAGGGCTCAGTGTTGAGGAGAACTTCTAGAAAGAAAATTATCACCATTATTATTGATTGTTAAGCACGCTGTATGGCAAGTTGGGCCAAGTTGTTGGAATCAAAAGTCGTAAATGTGTTCAGCTGATAAATTTAACCAAAAAATTCAGCAATGCTCTACAGTGCTTACCATTCACCATATCGGGGGATGATGCCTTCAGCATGTAAATCGCATCAAACGTGCCATGTTAATGGATGTAATGATAATTCGTTGAGCGCATTCGCTTTAAATATGCCAATTTTGCTTACTAACGTAGCAATTTAACTAGAATTTGGCCTCTTCACTGAGTACTTTAACAAAAATGCCATTTTCTGAGCCCAATCAGCTAAAACGCAATGCCAACGATGTGCGTTTGTCTTAAATTATTTATGATCTCTATTTTATAGGCGCGTAGAATTATTATAGAGTCGAAGGACAAAGACTAACAAGCAGAGAAAGACAACTAATCGGCATTTCGGCGTCTTCTTAAAGACTTTGCGATACAGCAGCAATATTATCTTCAGTACAAACAGACCTTTGTCTTGTTATTGATGGATTTGAAGCAAGAAATTAAGTAAAATTTTCGCGAAAGCTTGCAATAACTGCGCGAATTGTTTACTCACTAGCGAAATAGACAAGGTTTTCTTTGAACTACGCGAACACGTTAATTTTTTTCAAAATAAATTTTCATCATTGGAAAGTGTTTTTCTGCCGTTTAACAATTCATGTTGCCACTTGCCAAACCTTGCTGAACAGCAGTATCAACACAGTTTGACATGCTTGGCTGTCAAACCATAGTTATCGATAGTTCTCACGAATGCAGAGAAACATAGGCTGCCTTCCAAAATGTTAGTTGATTTGTGTTTGAACAAAGTATCGTGTTTCATAATGCCGCTGTACAAAATATGTACAATGTATTCTATTTGAAAACGTCGTCAAGGTGTATTTTTAACGCAGTCAAAAAGCAATCAGGCATCGGATTCATATTTGATGCATTGTTTGGTTAATTTGCATATCTAAATAGTTTATATACAGTAGTAGAACTGCATACAAACTTTGTATTGATACATTTTGGAAGGCAGCCATATATACAAACAAGAGCTGTTTGAGCCTGTAAAAGAAGTTTGGAAGCAAGGAGCTTGGCAAGTGAACGAAAATTGAGCTGTACAAAACGATGATATGATGTGTACTGCCTTATGGAGAAGAAGAATGAGTACTTGTGCAAACGGGCATACATATGTTCCCAAGAGTATATTTTCAAGAGAAATATACTAAGTAGAGTATATGGGCTTAACTGCATAGGGGAGGGCACATATGTACATCGAATGATGATGCCCTATCAACGTAATAGCTACCAAAGGTAGTTTTTATGTTGACATTGTCTGAATGTCATTGTCTGTTCAGCATCAGTTGAAGTTAAAAGAACTTTTAAACGGCTTAGTCGTAATTAAAATCATGGTGTGCAATATCTTATACTATGTTCAGACATGCACTTTTATTGAGTCAATATTCGGTTTATTGATTGCAATATTTTAAGTGTTTAGACAAAAGAATATATGTAGTTCAGCTGCTTATTCAATATTCATTTGACAGCTGGTAAACAAAATAGCTGGTCGTTTCCGCGTTATTGTTTTTGTTTCCTTCGTTATTTTTTGTTTTTTTTGTCGTTGTTGATATTTAAGTTGTCAAATATCAATAGAAAGTGTTCGGAAAATTGTAATATGCTCACTGAACGTACTTATGACAGTGCTGTATTTCAAGTTTTAATCAATATTATAACAATTTATGAATTTATTGAGCAATAATTAATTGACATTTTATATGACATATTGAGATCAATAATGCCGTCGCCGTAGTCTAGTAGGTAGTGTGTTGGCTTATTAGACGTAAAGCCAGGATTCGATCCCCAGGCCAGACATCAAAACAAAAATACAAAAAGTATTTCTTCGGCGGCTTCCTCTCAGTAGATTTCTGGCAAAAATTCTGAGAGTAAATAAAAATTGCAATGAAAAGTTTCTCAAAAATTCTGTCGTTCGGAGTCGATTTTAAACTGTAGGTCCCGCCACTCATGTATAAAATTAACACACACAACATAAGTGGTGTGAGAAACTAGGTCGTAATCCAGACTGAAGTGTGGTAATGACCAATTATGTATGTAATGCCGTTTATTGCGATTAACTTAATATATGTAAGTGCATGTCTGAACATAGCATTAATAACAGTTGCTGGTTTAACTCTGTCTATCAGGTTCTTAGGCAGTAACACTTTTTTGGGCAAGACTGAGAGTACTTGATTGTTCTTTATCTAAACAACAGAGTTAGTTGTTTTGACCTTTACAGATAGCACAGAGATAGACCTTTACTTGGGTATTACAATAGGGAAGCTAGGATTCCGATACTCCTTATATCCGTGGTACCTAATCTAAGTTACTGGAATGCCTTTCTAGGTATTAAAACATAAACAACTGAAATGTAAAAATAAAAATGTAAACCATTTGGGAAACACTGCTGTAAAATTCCCACCAATTCACAAGTTCAAGTACATACAAGTTGGCAGTTCAAAAACAAAAAAACGAAGAAAAAATCGATCGTTTATACCGTGATTTCAACTTATTTTTGTTACCGACCAGATGAGAACATTTTTTATTTTTATTTCATTTTTTTTTTTCTGTAAAATCATGCAAAGGGGGTTTTTCCTCGACATTATTTTGTTTTGTTTATTTTGTTTTGTATTCTCGTATTTCTTTTTTAAATAAATAATTATTTTTGTGTTGTTTTTTTATATCCATTTTGTTGTTGTTGTTGTTTGTGTAGAAGCAATAGTTTCCTTTCGGAGAATTTTTAAGCGACTTCTGTTTGGTAAAAAAAAAAAACCGTGTTATTTGCTTAAATATTTTTGTTCACAAACAAATTTAATTATTTTTATTTTTTTGTTGTTGTTGTTGTTGCCATGTGAATTAATTAAATTTAACACCTTTTTTTTGTAATTTTGTAGTTCTTGTAGTTTTTATGCATTAATTTTTTAACAAACTGTTCAACTCCAATTGTCGTAGAATTTACGTCAGTTTTGTTAATATTTTAAAAAAAATTTTCTATTTTTAGTTTAAAATTTAATTTAATTATTAAGCTTTTCAAATGCTAAATTAAATATAAAAAAAAAAATTAAAAAAAACCCTTAGAAATGAATTGTTTGCTCAGGTGCGTTTATTCAACCAGTTTTGCTGTGAAATTTTTTTCGAATTTTTTTTAATTTTTTTTTGGTTTCTAATTTTCAAAAAATTTATAAAACGGCACGTGCTGGATTTTTGCAAATAATTTGCATATTTTTATTTGTGTTTTTTAATATAATTTATTAGAAATCCACCGTAAAATCTGTGACAATATAAAATATTTAAATGAATTCATCCATCACCTGATTGTTAAATATTTATTGCCACTTGAATTTCATGCTTTCCCTATAAATTATACTGGTATTCGCCGTTTAGATTTTTTGCAAAAATTTTAAATTTTGATTCAGCTATAAGCTCTTGCTAGGCGTTACTTTGCTGTAAGTAGTCTATCATAGGAAAAACTAAAACAGAGGGTTTTTAGTAGCTCTGCGATTGGAAACTTTTTGCCCACTGAAGACACCGAAATTAAGTTACGACAGTTCAAACTCCAAACTATATAAAAACTGCACTCTTCTGGCTTCATCAAAGCTATGAATGTGTCCAAGCATTGATAGTGCCGTCAAATACATTGCTCTAGAATGGAATTATAAGAAGAATTATAGAATGCTGCAGCTAAAACTGGCAAATTTATGCTTGGCACTGATTGAACATAAGCTTTTTTGCTCTCACTCCAGAATTTGAAGACATTTCTGGAACACGAGCTTGCCTGCTTATTTGGTCATTACAAGCCATTAGTCAGCATTGCAATCTAGCTTCTCACATATGTAAGTGGCGGGAACTACATATTAAGATCAACTCCATTTTAACAGTTTTGGTGAAACTTTTCTAGACAATTTTATTTACTCTCAGAGTTTTTGCCAGAATGTAAGCATTTGCCTGTGAATGTAAGCATCTTAGAGGCACCAGGGTAATACACGGAATTATGTCTCTGTTCTCCCCCTGCATATCATGTCTGATATGTCGAGCGGGTGTGTTTTCAGTTAGTACCGCGTGATTGGGATGATAGGGGCAGGTAGAATATTGCTAGGAATTGCTTTGTCAATAGCTTGTTGTGTTGTCTGACAGGAAGCATTTTGGTTTCGATATGGAAATGATCAATGCTGGTCCTTTTAAGGCATCTAGTAACGTTCCTCAGCGTAAAGTTGCCGTAGTCTAGTAGGTAGTGTGTTAGCTTATTATACGTAAGCAAACCTTATTATACGGTTTAAACCTCTGCTCAAACATTTTGAACAAATTGAAATATTAAAAACCACTTTACTCGGCCACGTCTTCTCAGCAGCCTTCTTGCAAAAACACTCAGAGTAGACATTAAACCGTGGACACTGCCACTCATGGCTAAAATTAACACACACAACATGGGTGGGTGGTGCGAGAAAATAGGTTGTAAACTGCACTAAAGGTTTGTAATAACCAATTAAATATTGAATCAGTTCGATCAGTAATGTATGGAATTATATCGCGTATATAATTGTGGACGAATCTACAGTTATCACCCTGTGATTGGGCTGATAGAGCAGTTAAACTTATGCCAGAAATAAATTGGCCAGTAGTGTGTTTTACTACCTGACGGAAAGCATTTTTGTTTCCTCATTAAGATGGTCATATTTTAACATCTAGTAGCGGTGCTAAGTGCATATGTCAGTACGGTTTAGAATTTCTTACATTTGGTATCACTTATGGGTCCATACCGGGACGTAGGAGCAATTGCCTTCATTTTGCTTTAGAACTTATTTTGAATTTTTTTCCTTCATTTTGTAAATACATATATGTATTATAGAGCATCCACTGTAAGTTTTGTCACTAATAGTTAGAACAACAAGTAGTTTAAACGCTTGTTTTCCTTTAAACAAAGCATTTGAAAATAATTTTCCATGTTTTTTTTTTTTTTTTTTTTTTTTTGTTTTGAAAACCAGATGTGAAATTCAATGCAGTTAATTACGTACGTACAGACGTGACACGTACGTTAAAACAGTGGCAACAACAACAAAACCACAAAAATTATTTAAAAAAACAAATAATTTCTTTTTATTTCACAAAAAGTATTAAATTTAACAACTTTTCAATTACAATTTCGTTTTTATTTTGTTTTTTTTTTCATATAAGTTAACAACAACAACAACAGCAGCAATTTTCTGTTGCTGTAATTATTTAAGCCATTGTTATTTAGTTGTAGTTGTAGTAGTTCTTGTTAAAAAAAAAAAACAAAACAAATTTCACCGTTGCTTGACATTGACTTCCATATTTGTATTTAAGAAATACTGAATACAACAAAAACAACCACAATAAACAAACTGAAAAAACATGTTTTTTTCAACACGTTGCTGGGATTTTTTCCCCATTTTTTTATAACAAAAAAAAAAAAATTAAACAAAAAACACCATAATTTTGTTTTAAACAAAAAATCATTTCTTGTTTTTGTTTTTGCTTTTTTTTCTTTATTTAATTTGATATTAATTATAATTTTATGAGTAACTGAGGTTTTGTTGTTATTATAAATTTTTTTTTGTTTATAAATTCCTATGATGTTTGCATAATTAATTCGTTTTGTAATTTAATTTTTTTTCAAATTAATTTAATTAAATATTAACCTTTATTTCACTTAGTTATTGTTGTTATTTTAGTTAAGAAAAAAATTCCTTTCAAAACTGCTGCTGTATTTAAACACTTTTATTAGGTTCACACAGCTGTGTTTGATTTCTTATTTTATTCCGTTTCCTTGTTTTATTTTTTATTTTTTAAGTGTTCTTCTCACATTTAACAACAATTTACAACTGAGCCAGTTTTAAAATTTCTTTCGATTTGTAGCTTTTAGCTTTGCTTGCTCTCTTCTTTGCGTTTTCGTAGTATTGCTATCGTTTTTGTTGCGTTGTTTAAAACCAGCTCAGCTCAGTTCAGCTCTTAGCTGGCTTTGTTTACTTATTTTATCAGCTTTTTGCTTTAGTATTGGTAAACAAATAAAAACAAAGAAGAAAAAGATCTCCACACAGTTGTATTTTATAGGACTGATAATTTCAATGCCTCTCACTGACTTTCGCGCTCTCTCTCACTATTCTTTCACTTGTACTCACTTTTTTCCGTGTGCATTTTTTTTATTAAAGTCATCAATTGAAATTGTTTTATTTACATTTTGTTTACATTTTAAAATATTCACTTTACTGCCTGTTGTTGTTACTGTTTTATTTAACGGTTTATTAGCTTTTTATATGCAAGTAACCACCAACAATTTGTATTTGTTACTCACATTCATACTCATTGCTCGTTGGCAAATTTATGTATAACTGTCACCATCGATATTATTTATGCATGTGTAGTAAAGAGTAGTAGAATGTAGATCAGTATGGCTTAATTAGCGTTTTTATTTTAAGATATTAATAAAGTTATCGAGTTATGCTTAGGGATTTAATTAAAAAACATTAAAGAATTTAAAAATATTTTTTGTGAATATGGGGCACAACAAACTGATGTTTCAATCCTTACAAAACAGAACTGATCCTTTTTACAAAACGACACAAGATACCTAGTAGGTAGTGTCTTGGCTTATTAGACGTGAGGCCACGGTTTAAACCACAGGTCAGACATCTCGAACAAAACGAAGTATGAAAAAATATTTCTACGCCAACTTCCTCTCAGCAGATTTCTGGCAAAAACTCTGAGAGTAAATAAGATTGGCATGAAAAATTTCTCAAAAATCTGGCGTTTGGAATCGACTTTAAACTGTAGATCCCATTACTCATGTATAAAATAAACATACAACATAAGTGGTGTGAGAATGTACATATGTAGGGTAAAATATCTTGGGATTGTTTTGGACAGCCTAAAAGTGCCGTACGAAAGCTTTGGGTAGGACTAAGCCTATCGGGTCATGGGCTCATGCATGGAAGACGGTGAGAAAATTTCTCTAATATACACGATGTGCAGGCGGTTAGCTTTCCTGAGCACATTGCTCCAATCGAATTAATGCCGTAGTTGCTATACTTGATTAGCTCCTCACCGATCTTTTATTGTGACAGAGCGCTGAGCTGGTCTCTTCGTATACATGAAAGCTGTAGACATCGTTCATTTGATTATGTTCTTATAATTTTGTTTAACAGCAGGTGTAATAATTTTATGGTTCCACGTACGAATTCTGTTCGGACAATTCAAAACTTTCCAGCAATGCTCTTGATGTCTACTACTAATGCCTACTTCTGGCATTATACTTTCGCTTAAGCTGACCGATCGTAATGAAAGCTGTGCCCTGGTTATTGGGTGGGGAGAATTTCAATAAAAATCTTATGACTTATGAGG
This sequence comes from Sarcophaga subvicina, assembly GCA_936449025.2. Classification (NCBI taxonomy): domain Eukaryota; kingdom Metazoa; phylum Arthropoda; class Insecta; order Diptera; family Sarcophagidae; genus Sarcophaga; species Sarcophaga subvicina. Next base: position 33,859,008 of record OW388084.2, read on the forward strand.
CTGCAATAAAGTTCCTCTTGTCCAATAGCAACAGGGTTTCCATTACAAAATAATATTATTGGATATACATATACATACATACATAATTGAGCATTACAACCCTTCAGTCAGGATTACGACCTATCTTCCCACACCACTCATACTGTGAGTGTTAATTTTAGACATGAGTGGTGGGATGGCGATTTCTTGAGAAACTTTTCAGGACAATTTTTTATTTTTTTTATTTTATATTTACGTATTTCTAGATGTCTGACCAGGGGTTTGAACCGAGGTCTTACGTCTAATAAGTCCACGCACTTCCTACTAGACTACGGCGACTTTAAAATCGTCGGATATTGCGTTGCAAATGTCGCTAACGTGTTAGAAATAACACCGATAAACTCGGCATTTCCTAGAATGACTTCTATAGATGTTGGCTAACACTTATCACTTCTTTTGAATCTAAGGCAGAGGAGCAGACTATCTTTCACTTGTTAGCTCATTTGCCAGTTCGTAGCTGTTGCCAAGAGGTGAGTGCTTTTGAATTTTCATTTCCTATCATACTTGATTAAAGCCTATAGTATAATGGAACTCGATAATGATCGCGATTTTTTCGGATTTCTGAATTTATTTAACCAATGAAATAAAAGGAGATATATGACATAAGTAAAAAATTTCTTTTATTTCAAATTCAATCCTTAAATTCACTTGAAATAGTCGTGATCAAATTTCATTTTCAATCAATATATATGACAGCTAAAATAAAATCGCTAAATATGCAACACTATTGAACTGAGTTCAATAAATTTATGCACATTTACTCGTGCAAAGTACACAAAAACCATAAAGAGTTCAATAATAACAACAAAAACAAAAGGAAAGGAAAAACGACAAATTTCTCTATCAGCAGCATTAATGAAGAATGTACCCCACCCCAATGCAATTGTTTATGTATGAGAGAGTTAAACAATTAAGATGTATTACGGTGAATTTGATTATTTAAATAAATTCTCTTGAATAATTTATTTTTTTTTTTTTTGATTTTTTTGCTGTTTTTTTATTACTCCATTAGGAAATTTATACAAACTCTCTCTGAGTGAATGTTAGTTGACCTAATATGGGAAATTCGTTTTTTTTTTCAAAACTTCTGTAAAAGGGAAATACAACAAAATGATCGGGTTTGGTGTGGTCTATCAACTCAGCTTCAAAGAGAAAAAAGTAATAATTAGCAGCGCTGTTAATGCAAATTAATCACTTGATAGAAAAAAAGCCGACTATTAATGAACAAAAAAAGCAACAAATAAAAAAGCTTTAATTATAATGACGCTAGTGTTGCCATCGTATTAATTTATTTTTTTTATAACAAATACCCAATACCACACGGCTAAGTTTTCTTATGTAAGACCATAAAGTCTATTGTGTTATGCTCTTCATACGCAACGACTTACAAATGTTAGGTTAGGTTTGAGGACTTGCTAAGGCATTGTACCCATTGTACAACGTCCTAGTTTCTCACACCACTTATGTTGTGTGTGTTAATTTTTATACATGAGTGGTGGGACCTACAGTTTAAAGTCGACTCGGAAGGACAGATTTGTGAGAAACTTTTCATGGCAATTTTATTTACTCTCAGAGTTTTTGCCAGAAATCTGCTGAGAGGAAGTCGCCGAAGAAATACTTTTTGTATTTTGTCTTGATGTCTGGCCTGGGGCTCGAACCCTGGCTTTACGTCTAATAAGCCAACACACTACCTACTAGACTACGGCGACTTCAATGACTTACATACGTACGACAGTTTATTTTTAGTTTGGCAACTTCTAGAACTTACTGTTGATGTGTTAAAGTTCATTTTTCTATCTTTCGTGGTGCATTTCACACTATACTCTTGAAAGAGATTAGTATTGGAGCAGGGAGTTGTTCCCACACACATATGGTCACGAAAGAAATAACCGTGTTATACCATCCAAGGAGGGAAAACCCGGATGACTTTGGCGAAAATGACTACGAAAATGCCTACACAGTCTTGTCGAGCGATGAAGTGTTCAAACATTACAAAACATGCCTATAACCAGCATACACATATAATTGGTCACTAAAACCCTTCAGCCAGGAATACGACCTAGCTTCTCACACTAAAATGTGTGTCAATTTTATACATGAGTGGCGGAACCTACAGATTAAAATCGATTCTGAACGACAGTTTTTCGTGGCAATTTTATTTACTCTCAGAGTTTTTGCCAGAAGTCCGCAAATTTCATATTCGTTTAGCTGGAGATATCTGCAATAGTGTTTGAACCGTATCCTCATGTCTAATAAGCCAGCACACTACCTACCAGACTACGGTGACATTCCACCAAGATGTCTCGAATGTTTTAATAAAGAAGAAATTGTAAAACATGATGCGTTCAAATATCAAAAATTTGGCAAACATCGTATGGTAAGGGTAGGTTATGTAATCGAGGAGGTGAGAATATTGCTGGAGAAGAACAAGCAAGCAGAGGAGAGCGGTGAAGTTTTTAAAATAAGTACTGAAGCCCAGCATTTGAGAAGGGGAAGATTAAGTTTTCAATGTTAATTGTTAGAAAAAATCTGTTAAGAACATCGAAGTCAGTGTTATTTCTGGAGGATAAGATGGATAAGATACACTGAGTGCCAAAAGTGAGTAAACACCACTGAAGTAATTCATTTTCTTAGGATAGCGAGAAAAGTAAATGAGAATAGTGGAATAAGTTTCCAAAAATAATAAACGTTTATTTATTACTTATAAAATTTTAAAACAAAAACAACAATTCATGATAAAGGAACTTTTTTTATACTTAAGCACAAAAGTGTTGACTCACTTTTGGCGCTCACTGTATATATAGAATAAGGTGGCCCAACTGCCAAATAGAGATTGACAAGATTCTGATTCTGGTAGAGAATGTAATCGAGATGATGATATTATTTGAGAAGAACAAGTACATGTTCGAGAAGAAGATGTTCATTACTGAAGAAGCAATGAATCACACTGTAAAAAAACACAGTCCATTTGGGAAAGGTCAGCTAATGGAAGAGTAGTAGTGCCTTTGATTGAAATTTCAATCATAATTTAAATTGTTGTTTAAGAACAACAAAATCAGTGTTGTTGGTGGAGGATAGCGCGAAGATAGCGTAGTCCAACTGGAAGCAAGGTCAAAAGATTGACTAACAGCAGCTACACATTACTTAAAAAAGCCCTTTTAGGACTCTTTTTCTATTTTGTTCGTGAATTGTGAATTTTATCGTGATCAGATTCCCATTGGGAATTATTTTTCACTTTGAATGAAAATAAGACCACAATGTAACGTACTAACAAAAAAGTACCAAAGTACTAAATTTTACCCATCCCTATTATGCAAATTAAGTAAACAATAAAAAAAAAAATGAAATGTAAACAAATAAACTTTTGCTTCATTTGTTTACTTTCATTGAAATTTCCTACAAATATTTTCCCTGTCTCTCTCCCTTTCTATTTTTACAATTTTAATGAGTTTATAAATTTGTTCTCTTATTTTTGTTGTTGTTGTTGTTAATGTTTGTAGAGTAAATTAATACTCAATAACAACAAAAACATGATAGATATTCATGGGAGTATAACAGTTATGGGGCACTGATAAGAAGAGTTTTTCTGCTTAATTTGTTTATGACGTCGGATAATTAACGGAGTGTATCGAATTAGCGTTTTCAAAAACAGCTTAAATTGATTTAATGAGCTTTAGTAAATGAAGTGGAAATAATAATAATAATTTTTTATTTACTTTAATTTTTTCATATGTTATCCTTGAGTAGACAAACTCATCTCCATGTATTGAACGCATTTTATAGGAAATATAATGTTTTTTGAAGGACTAAAAATTTAGTACACCGTTCTGATGTACTATGCGCTCATCTAAACATTAGCCTGTGGAATCAAGCAAACTAGTCTATAAGATTAGGATTGTCCTAGTACTTTAAACACAAAATTAAACAAAGAAAGAGATGGTAATTCTTTTCGAAAGAGTCCACTTTAGACTACGTAGTGGATATGACCTGAGCGTGATCAACTGTAACTACAGAGTCTGCACTATTACAACATATGTACTTCTCCACCACTTGATAAGTATATCGACCAACTGCTAATGCTCTACTTCAACTAAAGAAATATTTGTTGCATTCATCGTCTGGTTCCTCTGACATTCTATTGAAGCTGAGTGTTGAACTGGTGACAAGAAAGCTTAATGCAGTCAAATCATGATCTAAACTGAACTATGGACACACATGCTGTCATATTGGGAATCCGTAGATACATTCGGCTGTATCCCGATGCATAATTTTCTTGGCAGGAGATTTGATTTTAGGATTCCAACAAGGGAATCAAGGGAATCGAGTCTGATGATTCGGGGGTTCCCAGTGGGAACTCTTCAGGTTGGTGGACAGCGTAGGTTGAAGGACACATGTTAAGGGTTTTGGCATTCAATTCAATGTATAGGCTGCCTCACTATTGTAGTGTTTTCCACGCGTATAGCTCATTACGATATTGAAAGTTGTTCAATAACGAATACCAAAGATTTCTTAGTTAATCTCCGGGTTATTGAAGGGTAGCTCGTATATATAGGAATATCGTAGAAAATTGCATTGCTAGACAGTGAGGTTTGCATCAGGTTTACAATCTCTGACATTTTACAAGTCAAAGATGTTCTCCGGTTGTTCTAGAGGCAAGTACAACTATGTCCTAAGCAAGGGCGTACGTCAACTAAGTAGACTGATGGCAAACATTGGTGGACCCCTCCCAAGTAAGAGGAAGCTACTCATGGAGGCTGGAAATAGCATACTCCTCTATGGGTCTGAAATCTGGGCTTCAGCTTTGGAAACCCGTATCAGGGCTAGAAACCTACTGTCTGCGCAGATCATAGCTACTCTACGAGTGACATTCTCGTATCGACACAAGCTGCCCTAGTTATAGCCGGAATGGTTCCCATAGACCTACAAGCATATGAGCGCCGGATGATCTTCAACGCCAGGTAAAGTACGATTCAACCACAGAGCATAGAAGCGATAAAGCACGAAGTCTTCCTAAAATGGCAATCTCGCTGGGAAAATGAACAGCATGCAAGGTGGACATATAAACTGATTCCCGAGTTGCAAGTGTGGAAAAACAGGAAAAACGGCGAAGTTGACTACTCCATAACCCAGATGCTGACCGGTCACGGATATTTTAGGGAGTACCTGCATCGCATGGGGAAATGCCACTCGCCATTCTGTATCTATGAAGAGAAAGAAACGTTAGATGATTCCGAACACACTTTCTTCAACTGTCGTCGTTGGGCCGAAAGCCGTCAGCGACTCGAAGCTGAAATTGGCGTCATTAGCCCCGCAAACGTCGTGCTGAAAATGATAAACAGTAGAGAGAGCTGGAACGCAGTAAAACACTTTGTAGAGCACGTCCTGCGAAGGAAGAAATTTGACCTAGACGCAGCAGAATGAGAATAGAGCGAAGCCTGGACGAAGGCTGACAATGATGGAACTGGAACATATGCCAGATAAGGAGGCCACCTCGAAGTAATACAACCGTGGTTCCGAGGTGGAATGATTCTCCGCTGAGGAGACAAGGCGAGTTTTTAGTCGGTATACCCAGTGGGAGAGTCCGACATATCATGTCTGGTGACGACCATCATGAATGTATAAAGCATTTTCCCTCCTTCCCGCAAAAAAGGGCATACGTGCAATATTGCTAAGCAGTGCTGGACTGGTTTGCATGAGAAGAAGACTGATTGTCTTGTATCGCGCCATTAAGGTTTTCATTGCCTACTGCTCTATGGGAAGACAGGCCGGTAGAGTTAACATTCCTCAAATATCTTCTATAGGAGCTGTGGGTCTCACGGGACGCAGTCTGACTGCAGAAGGTGGTTACTGATTTCTCATTTTCTGTCATCTTTTGACTGAAACCTCCAAAATATTTATTTTGGAATGGAATATGGTTTCTTGCAGGCACAATAAGTTCTAACTTTCGCCCCCAGCGGTAGCTGATTCTTCAAGGAGATTAAACCACTCATTTGGGGCAACTGGAGAGGCTGATTTGCGACTCTCTGAACAATTGTAAAGTCGTTAGCAGAGTGGCAACTACAACTTTGTCTGGGTTGGTTCTAATGTGTCTCAAATTATTCGAACCTTAAGTTCGAAAACATTTAGTTTTGAAAATTTTGCTTTCGAATCGATGCATAGTACGTAATAACCTTCTTGGCTTTTTAAGTTTTCGAAAAGACCTTCGATACTCTGAACCATCATGCAATGCTTTAATATTCCCGCGAATATTTTGCATACGAACCAATAAGTCAAGTTACTTTTATTAAATTTTAAAAGTTGCAGTTGTTGTAGCTTTTTTTTACTAAAACAATAGATTAAAAAAATATTCAAATAAAGGGTCCGCCAAATAACTTTTTTTTTTAAATGCTTTAAAAAAAATACTACTGAATATTTTCTCAAATTTCTTTTTTTATTTATTTATTACAGTACAATCCTTCTGGTTAATAATTTCATTCAAAGGCTGCCTCGGCTGGCCATGCAGTAGCCTACACCAGAAGATGCCGATTTTGGCAAAAAAAATCATCTTTTCAGATGAAGCTCATTTTGATCTTGGCGGGTATTTAAACAAGCAAAATTGTCGCATTTGGGGCACAGAAAACCCGCACGCATACATTGAAAAGCCGACGCACCCAAAACGAGTCACTGTTTGGTGCGGATTTTGGTCCAGAGGCATAATTGGGCCGTTTTTCTTCGAAAATGAGCAAGGAGTGGCCGTTGCAGTCAATGGCGATCGTTATCGGGCCATGTTGAACGAATTTTTGTTCACAAAAATTGAAGAGGAGGATATTGGCAACATTTGGTTTCAACAGGACGGCGCTACGTCCCACACAGCCGAAGCTACACTCGATGTTTTGCGCCCTGTTTTTGAAGATCGCATTATCAGCCGCAGAGCTGATGCCGTTTGGCCACCTCGGAGCTGCGATTTGACACCGTTGGACTATCATTTGTGGGGTGCCGTCAAAGATAAGTGTTACGCCGACAAGCCAGAGACAATTGACGCTTCAAAGGACAATATTCGTGAAGCCATTGGTGAAATACAGCTGCACACAATCGATAATGTGCTTAAAAATTGGTACGATCGTGTAGGCTACTGCATGGCCAGCCGAGGCAGCCATTTGAATGAAATTATTTTCCATTATTAACCGGAAGGATTGTACTTTCAAATAAAAAAGAAATTTGCGAAAATATTCAGTAGTTTTTTTAAGCATTTTCAAAAAAAAAAGTTATTTGGCGGACCCTTTATTAATTGACCTTTAAGGCTGTAATGCTTTAAATCATAGACACGATTTTGTATTTTTTTTTTCTTGGATTTTCCCAAAGTACTTGCCTATCTACTGTGCTTCTATAAATCAGGCATTCCCGCATTATTTTACGGCGATGATGAAATTGTTAAAAAAAAATTAAAATCATGTCTATAGAGAGACAAAAAACTCTACACAAGCTTGCTTGTTGGCTCCAACTTTTATTTGTGCTGCAACAATAAAAACCTTGAAATCATTGTAAACCCTTGTCGTTTGACGTTTTTTTATCGTGTTTTTTTTCTAGTAAAATGACTTGAGACATGGAAACACAGTAAGTTGTGTAGATTTTTTCTTTGTTATTATTTTTTTTTATTATTATAGTTGTTGTTGTTGCCTAATTGTTTGTTAAATAAATCATTTATTTTTTCGTTTTTTATTTTTATTATTTTATTAAGATTTGTTATAAAAAAAAAACGTTTAATTATGGTTTTTAAGTCATGAAGTCATTTGTAAATCTTAAAAAAACAATGAAAATATTACAGAATTTTAAATAGGCAGACAATTTTCAAAAGAATAGAAAATACACTCCTGGAAATAGTTAAAGTGACAGTGCCATATAAAATAAAAAAGCGACATTTCAATTTCCACAAGTCTTATGAGAGGCGAACTTAGCGAGAGGGAAATATGTAGATGATGTGGGTGTCACGATAGCGCTATCCATTTCGTGGTTTCAAAAGTATGGGACTGGAATTCGACATCTGTCAAACTAAGTTGTGAAACCAATTTTTTTCTTTTCAGTTGAAAGTTTTACATTGACGAAGTCGGATCGGATCGCTTAACTATCACACAACGCATAAAAATTATCAAAACCTACTACAAAAATGGTGATTCTGACACAGCCACGTATCGTACTTTAAGAGGAGATTATGGTTGACATAATCGTCAACTACGCAAGCAATTGGCAAAATTGTGAAGAAATTTGAAGAGACTGGAGTGGTTACAAATATTGAAAGGCCTGTGCATCATCGTTTCGCTCGTTCCGCTGAAAATATCGCTATTGTATGTGAAAGTGCTGCCGAAGACCCGAATGTGTCGATTCCTCGTCGTTCTCAGGAATTAGGACTGTCTTACGGCACATTGTGGCGTATTTTGCATTTAGATCTACACCTACATCCACATAAAGTCCAGCTCACGCAACAACTGAAGCCAGCTGACCATTCACAACATCGTAGATACGTGGAATGGGTGCTTGAACAACAAGCGGTGGACGGCAATTTTTCGGACATAATTTTCTTCGGCGATGAAGCACATTTCACACTCGGTGGGTATGTTAATAAACAAAATTGTCGTATTTGGGGTTCTGAAGATCCTCAAGTAATTCAAGAGAGGCCATTACATCCAGAAAAAGTCACTGTTTGGTGCGCTCTTTGGTCCGAAGGTGTGATTGGACCTCACTTCTTCGAAAACGATGATGGAACGACTGTCACCGTCAATTCGGAGCGTTATCGTCATATGATAACCGACTTTTTTTTGCCTGCTATTGAAGAATACGATTTGGAGAATATGTGGTTTCAACAAGACAGTGCCACATGCCAAACAACTCGAGCGAATATGCCTTTATTGCAAGAGACATTTCCTGGCCGCGTAATTTCTCGTCGTGGCGATATCAACTGGCCACCAAGATCATGCGATTTGACACCATTAGACTTTTTTGTGGGGCTACGCGAAAAATCGGAGGTCCTTTAAATGATGAAATGATGTATTGTTTCACACATAATGTCAACGTTCAAACTTTACAATAAAAAAGAAATATCATGAAAAAAATATTTTATATGTGTTTTATTTACGTTTACTTTTGAAACCACGAAATGGGTAACCCATTATAATACGGTCTTCTTTTAGTACCGGGGTTATGGGTGCAATTTCTACCAAGGACTCTAGCCTATCGCACAAAGTTAAATTTGTGGATGTAATTCAAGAAAACACGATGTATACCATAAACCGAATGGCAATGCAGAAATAAATGCAAACAGCAGACTTAACAAAGCGTGTGTGGACTTTGGATAATTACAATCAGCATCAGGAAATGCACAGGTAATCAGATTGATTATCAAAACCTACTACTGAACGTTCCGAGCAAAAGACTGTACAACTTTTTTCCTAATGCATAGTAAATAAGTACGAGCTGAAACTGATTAACAATCTACCGTGGAAAGCGACCCGCACCGACAAAACTATGCTAAACTTTAAAACACTCGTCTGGACGCAAACAGACCATGCTAGATATCTTTCACACTGGGTAGACCGATGAAAAAATTAATCATATATTTAGCCCCGTTTCATACTTTAAGATCGTGAATCTACACTAATATTTGAATTTTACACGTATGTACACTCAAACAAAAAACGAACATAAAAGGTGTCTGCGTTGTAAGTGGAATACCACAATAGCTACACTACCTAGGCAGGCAAAAGACGTCTTGTCGCCTTCCCTTGATGTCCGACACCGCTATGATGAGATGTGCTTAGAGTGCTCTAAGCAGGTGTTCTTAAATTCGTATGAAAATAGGTTAGGTTAGATTAGGTTAGAGAACGTGTACTTGTCAATTAAGACAAGTACAGTACCCGGAGGTCGAATTGACCCATTGTACAACGTCCTAGTTTCTCACACCACTTATGTTGTGTGTTAATTGTATACATGAGTGGTGGGACCTACAGTTTAAAGTCGACTCCGAACGACAGATTTTATTTATTGAGAAACTTTTCATAGCAATTTTTATTTACTCTCAAGAGTTTTTGCCAGAAATCTACTGAGAGGAAGTCGCCGAAAAAAATACTTTTTGTATTTTGTTTTGATGCCTGGCCTGGGGCTCGAACCCAGGCTTTTGCGTCTAATAAGCCAACACACTACCTACTAGACTACGGCGACTTCTGACCTTCCTTACTATGCCGAAATACGAACTGGAACAACGCTTGATGTAGACAGCTAGAACTCTATTTCCTGGCGCAACACAAAGATTAAAGAACGTTACCCAATATATGCGAGAGTCGATATGACTGGGGCTAGAATCCTAAGAGCATCAGTGCTTTTCTCTCTGAATAAAATGTGTAGCATAATGGATGTAGGGAATAAGCTTGAGCAGAAAATTAACGTATTATGTGTGGCGACAATGCTCAATCAAACTTAATCTAACCAATCGAACTAAGCTTTGATTATTCAATGCATAAGTAATCGTACGAAAGTGATACGTGGCTAGTTCGAAAACTATCACGTACAAATTACGTGCTCATCAGAGTCTTATGCAGGATATTCTGGCGAAAGATAGGCTACACGTGGAAAGTGAACATAAATCGATCGTGCTGGGAGTGTAACATAGATGGCGCTGTATTGGAATTCTCAAGGCTTTAGAAACGAAGAAACACTTGGAGCCGCAAGGTATCTCAAGAATTGAGACTGTGCGTATAGTATCAGGTTGCTTTAGTGTGGGCTGGGGTCCGGTTTCAAGTAAAAGAACCAAGAACGCGCCATGAAGTGCGTTATCTAAAATTGAAATACAATCTGAGGAGTTTAATGCTCTCTTGGCGCCATTGTCGGTGCATCAGATACAAAAGCCATGCCATGTAAGATTGAAATGCTTTGTGACACACGTTACTTATCAGTTTTTCTTACTTTTTTTTGTTTGTTCTGCATCACAGAAGTCCTTGTCAGCAAGATTGCGTAGTTTTGCTTCCATAAAAAGCCTTTTTCTAATCTTCTTTAATCGTACGGCTTACTAGCCCAATATCTTTTGATATTTACCTCCTAATTTGTCTATTTCCATCTCTTTTGAAGTTTTTTTGTTTGAATAACTCCGCGGCATTATTTAATCTTTCCTGATACCTTTAAACGTAATCATCTGTCATATAAGCTGCTCACACAGAAATGACAAATTAATCATATTGCAGTGATGTATTATTTATTTTGCTGTTGTTGTTATTGTTGTTGATTTAGAAATATAATGTCAGATTAAATAAATAAATTTTTGAAATAATTGGATTTATTAATATGACAACAACAATTATTGAAGTACGTGAATGGACGTGTTATTTAATAATGATCTCCATATATGGCATAACATTTCAAAGTTAATTGCGAAACACCACACATACCACCTACACTTTAATGCCTCACAAGTTCCAAAGATGTGTTTCAATGATTTAATCTCATTGTCACAATATCTACATGTAGAGCTCTATACAACCGCTATACTGAATAAGTTTACTCTGAATCCCGCAGTGCCCTGTCGAATCATCGGCTATCAGCCTCAGGTTATATCCTGCCAAATGAAATCAAGAAGATTTTCTATACGAAACGTTTTTGGAGTGAGGGGTATTACAGCAGAAAGACACGAAGATTTTTTCGTAGAGATTTCTTATTATTTTTATGTGATAAATCTTTTTAATTTTTTCAAGACGTAAAACACATACATTTAAGAAGAAAACTTGTAATTTACCATTTTTTTTACTCAAATTCCGTCATTTTTGCCACAAAAAATACAATCCATAGAGAAAAACTTATTGATTCTATTGTGTTTTCTTCTAAATTGTATAAAACAAGAATTTCTTATTAATTTCATTGGGCTACCTAATCAATTTTTTTAAAAAGGTTTTTCTTATAGATTTCATTAGGCTACTTAATAATTTATTTTAAGGAGTATTCCTTATTGATTTCATTAGGTTTCAATTTGATAATGTGTAAATTATCTTATTAATGTTTTAATAAGAATATCTTCTTGATTATATTAGCTGGCTTGTTAAAAAAAGTGAACAAGTGGCAAGTAAAGAAGTGGAAAAAAGTAATAAAAATATTCCTTCTTAAAAAAACAAAGTAAACTTAAATAAAAAATTGAATTGTTTTAATTTCAAAAAAAAAGTGTTATAAAAAACAAATAAAATTTTGAGTAATGACCCAATTTTTAAACCCTGGGAGCTCCGTGATGAAACGTGCAACATTCTTTTAAGTTTTGGAATTACATCAACAAACATATTAAAAAATGGAAATCGAAGACGTTGAAAATTTATTCAAGAAGGTGGACCAAAAATATACTGGGGAGTTGATTAGATTCAAAACAGGACTAAGGGAATGGAGAAGAAATATTGTTCGTGCAAAGTCATTATTAATAAATCAAGTATTAAATTAGTTTCTAAGTAAATATATCAATAAAAAATATATAATAATAAAAATTTTATAAGGGATAGTCTTATCAAATTAAGAAGAAAATCTTTTTGAAAAAAAAAAACAAAAAGAAAGCTTAATAAAATTAAGGAGAAAACCTTTTTAAAAAATGAAGAAGACTATCTAGTAAAATCCCTAAGTTTTCTTCTTGATTTTTTCAAAAAGGTTTTCCTTATAAAAATAATAAGAATCTCTTCTTGAAAAAAAAACCATAGAAAAATCTTATAAACTTTGTTCTAATTTATTATGTATTTATTAGGTTCAGTTTTCTCTGTGTAGAAGTATAAAATTACAGTAAGAGGAGATCAGGTATGAAATAAAGCGCTCTCGCCGTATCGTTGTAGGCAGTCTGTTGGCTTATAAGACGTGAGGCCACGGCCCAAACACCGACATCCAATAATACGAAATATAAAAAAAATATTTCTCGGCGACTTCCTCTCAGCAGTTTTCTGGCAAAACTCTGGAAGTGAATAAAATTGCCATGAAAAAATCTGTCATTCGGAATCGACTTTAAGCTGCAGGTCCAGCCACTCATGTATTTTTACACGAAACATAAGTGGTGTGAGAGGATAGGTCGTAATCTTGACTGAAGTGTTATAATGATCAATTGTGTATGTAAGTAGCATCTGCTTCACTTCCATTAATAAAGTTTTGCTACTAAGCAGGAGAATAGTCTACCGTAGCAGATTCTAGAATATTAGGGTCACCATCTGTTATTGTTGTCATCAAACATCATCCACTGTGAGAAAATGAATTGTGTGTACTAGTGAGCAAGTTTCTCATCGAAAAGATGGCACTTCCTATGCTGTTTCTCTTTGGAGAGTTATAGTAACAGGCAGCTTCCTGGTGGAAGCTAGAATCCTTTTAATTTATAAAATGAATGTAAATTCGAATACTTTACACGGATTGGGACCTGAATTATTACACTGTGCTGTTGTGTCGTTGTGATTACTGGAACCACACGATCTTTTATGCTGTTAACCTCACATATTTAATGTTCTCTGTTCTCGTAACGGACCGCCAGTAAGCTGTATGACGTGGGTGAAAATAACCCCACGCCTAGTACTTGATAGACCCCAGGTGTTCTTTCCAAAATGCATCAACACCGCAGATATTTTAAGTATGTCTTCGGATGATTCGTTCTCCTCATCGCAGAATCTTGTACATCCTGAAGCTTTTTGAATTCTGTAGAAACGTTTTTTGAGTCCTCAATAACCGATCAGAAAGGCTGGAGGTTTTTATTCTGGATAGTCAGATGCAAGATTTAAATCTCTTGACACTGTAAACTAAAAAAACTCTTGCCTAGCAAAAGTTTAGATTCTCACAAGCCTGTAGTATTCAATTCATTACACTCCATAGATAGGTTATCAGGATAATCAGCAGAAATAATGTTTGATATGTCATCAGGCACAATGCCATACGATCTATACACTGGGAGCTTGAACTACCTTGTGACTTACTGGTATCGACGAAATGTTAAAATTTTATTTAAAAAAAATTCCTAGTTTTGCGTATAAATTTGAAGCCTAATCGGCTGCCTTACAAATTTTACTTAAAGAAATCAGTGAAAATAAAGGATAGGTTAGGTTAGGTTAGAGGACGTGTACCTGTCAATTAAGACAATTACAGTACCCGGAGGTTGAATTGACTCATTGTACAACGTCCTAGTTTCGCACACCACTTACGTTGTGTGTGTTAATTTTATACATGAGTGGTGGGACCTAGAGTTTAAAGTCAACTCCGAACGACAGACTTTTGAGAAACTTTTTCATGGCAATTTTATTTACTCTCTGAGTTTTTGCCAGAAATCTGCTGAGAGGAAGTCGCCGAAGAAATCCTTTTTTTTATTTTGTTTTGATGTCTGGCCTGGGGCTCGAACCCTGGCTTTAAGCCAACACACTACCTACTAGACTACGGCGACTTCTAGAAACGGGTTTTTTGCAATGACTACTTTCTATTTCTTTTAAAATTGTTTACTGGGTTATTACATGGTTGATATCAACCTTGCGAAAGGCATGTACATTGTACATGTGTAGTATGCACCCAGTGAATCGATTGTAATTAAAGTGTGTACAATTCATTTTCGTGTATAAAATAAAATTTTTTTTTATTATTTAAACAATTGCATTTAGAACACGCTGCACATGTAACGGAAAAATTTTTAACCGAAAAACAAAAAAAAAAAAAATTAAAAAATTGCGTGTAAATTACAGATCAGGTAGTGGTTGGTGTAACATGCAATCTTCCCTGCAATAGATTCGTAGAAAAAATGAAATGAAATCACAAGCATTTCACTTCAATCCATTGAATTGTTTTTTATTGACAATAAAAAATATGTATTAATTAATGAATGATGCTAGGAATACATGGCATACGTCAGACATAATTGATGAATCGATGATGCTTAAGGTTTGGAAATGAAAGTAGGAAATCAGAATAAAAATAAAAAAGAGGTGACTGAAAGTGATAGAAAAACTATCGCTAAGAAGTATACACCGATTTTCTATTCAGACAATAGATTTTACTTGGTTCCGAGCTTTACATAGCAAATATTTAAGCACTCGTGTCTGATGTCTGCTCGCATTTGAAATTTGTTCGCAAATATTTTGAAGAGTAGAAATATCTCAAACAACGGGCATGCTAAAGGGTCCGCCAAATAACTTTTTTTTTTGAAAATGCTTAAAAAAAACTACTCAAATTTCTTTTTCAAATTTCTTTTTTTATTTGAAAGTACAATCCATCCTTCTGGTTAATAATGGAAAATAATTTCATTCAAATGGCTGCCTCGGCTGGCCATGCAGTAGCATACACCAGAAGATGCCGATTTTGGCAAAAAAAAATCATCTTTTCAGATGAAGCTCATTTTGATCTTGGCGGGTATGTAAACAAGCAAAATTGTCGCATTTGGGGCACAGAAAACCCGCACGCATACATTGAAAAGCCGACGCACCCAAAACGAGTCACTGTTTGGTGCGGATTTTGGTCCAGAGGCATAATTGGGCCATTTTTTCTTCGAAAATGAGCACAGTCAATGGCGATCGTTATCCGGCCATGTTGAACGAATTTTTGTTCACAAAAATTGAAGAGGAGGATATTGGCAACATTTGGTTTCAACAGGATGGCCCTACGTGCCACACAGCCGAAGCTACACTCGATGTTTTGTGCCCTGTTTTTGAAGATCGCATAATCAGCCGATCGGAGCTACGATTTGATACCGTTGGACTATTATTTGTAAGATGCCGTCAAAGATAAGTGTTACGCCGACAAGCCAGAGACAATTGACGCTTTAAAGGACAATATTCGTGAAGGCATTGGTGAAATACAGCTGCACACAATTGATAATGTGCTTAAAAATTGTACCGATCGTGTAGGCTACTGCACGGCCAGCCGAGGCAACCATTTGAATGAAATTATTTTCCATTATTAACCGGAAGGATTGTACTTTGAAATAAAAAAGGAAATTTGAGAAAGAAATTTGAGTAGTTTTTTTAAGCATTTTAAAAAAAAAGTTATTTGGCGGACCCTTTAGCTGGATTGAGAATTAATTTGAGCCAAACTACTATACCATTAACGAGAAGGAAAAACTTCCCTAAGTTGACGAATATTTAGCTTCTGGTAGCTAAATCGTAGAAACTGGGAAACTAAACTAACTAAGACTAATACTGGACAGACAGCAAACTGGCAGACAGACAGTATATGCCATGATATACAGCAGACTTGCAGTATAATCTTGGGTACTCAACCCAAGATTGATGCGTTTGATGTGACAAAGATGGCTAGGCCAATTATGAAATATGGGGCAATTGTTTGTTTAGATGGGGGATGACCACCATTAATACAGTGTATTGCGTTGAAATTAGAAAAATAGTTTGTGGGAGGGAGGAAAGAGGGAGTAGTTTTTGTGGATGTTACATGTGAATCAGCTTCTATCTTAAGAGACAAGGAAAGAATTGTTCAGTAAGACCGTTCCACATTAGTGCGGCTAAAGAACGAATTCTGTCTCTAATGCATTGTGGGATCCACAGACAAATCGAAAACAAACAGACATGTTCTACGTGACAGACGTGTATTATCACGTAAAAATATGCGATTTTCGGAAACAAGGCCTTTTATGTCACTCTTGCACATTCTATTGAAGTTGCGATAGAATAGCGAAATACAAGCCACATTCACCTATTCTGTACGCGGTACAGAAACCTTAAAATAGACTTTGAGGAACCGGAACCGAACATAAGAGTCGTATTTAATTTTCGGCTGTTTATAGCTGGTGTTAAGGATATCAGATGAAGTGAAGTAATGAGAGAGTATGGTCGGAATAATGGAAGATGAATCTAGCACGAGATGTGAAGATATTGAGACTAGATTAATGGAATTTTCGGAAATGTTCTGGGGACTAAGCGAAAAAGTAAAGGAAATAATTTGGAAGCTGTACATTGTTTTAAGAGAGGCACGCATGGGTAAAAGAATCACTGTAGAACAGAAGCTAAGTTACTCGGTCCATGAGCGAAATATTCGGAGCCAATGGAGTACCTTTCAAACGGAAGTCTATGCCATTAAAGGAAAGGCTTAAAGCAAAGGAAATATGTAACATAATAATGCCACCTAGCCGATCAGATTGCCATCACAGCACTTAACTTCTTTGAGGATAAATTGAGGTTAGTATTGGAATGTCTATTCAAGGTGAAAAGCTGGGCAAGGGAAACAGAGTCACTGTTTGCTGAATATGTAAGAATCCAGGGCAGGAATGGAGTTTGAAAACATATGCTTTTCAAGCCGTAAAGGTTTGCTATAATTTAAAGTATTTCTAAGGAATTCTAATGGAAAGGGGTTTGATTCAGCTATCACTGCATCCAGTAGAATTCTGAGAATTCTTTTGGGGAATTGTAAACTCAATAAACATTTTTTCCGAATAGGAATCGTTTCAATCCACATTAAATGGATTCTGTGGTAAGGAAAATAAATTTTAAAAGGAAGCACTTGGATTTTTATCCAGTAATAGACATCGGACACCGTCCTTACATCGATATGGTTGAGCGAGATATTCTAGGAAAACTATACGACATATAACCCGGAAATGAATTTTGAATTCTTATGCAAAAAAATTTTATTTTTTATACATTTTTTGTCTCAAACCATCTTCCCTCATCCCTTTGCTATTATTTATTGTTACTTTTTTTTTTATTAATCTTCAATGGCTTTTTATCAAGTCTTTCCATCTAAGCATTTAAATGGATGACTGAAACAGGTTCTAGTATAATAGGGTTACCAACTGTCATAGTCAAGAAAGGGTATGCACTGGGTTGTTGTATTGGGTGTAGTACTGAAGATCTTTGCTCATTAAGTCCTCCACTTTTCTCATGAATTGCCTCAACTAATGACAAAATTCGTTCTCGATATTAATCCTTCAGTAGGAGTCAGGGATGTTAGGTTAGAGGACGTGTGCTTGTCAATAAAGACAAGTACAGTACCTGGAGGTCGAATTGACCCCTTTTTAACGGGTGATTTTTTAGCTATTATCTTTTTGGCAACACTGGTTTAAACAGCTCACGCACGTTTCGTGTTTTGTTTCACTCTCAAACATCTTCAGTTTGGTCTATAATTTAACCATGAATCGTCTTACAAACGAACAACGCTTGCAAATCATTGAATTTTATTATCAAAATGCGTGCTCTGTTAAGAAACTTTATCGCGCGCTTCTTCCATTTTATGGTCAGTTTAATCGACCCACTGAAGCGGCTATTCGGGCTATTGTGACTAAATTTCGCACCAAATTTACATTGTTGGACATTAAACCACCAACATGCTTACGTAGAGTGTGAACTGAAGAAAATATTGCAGCTGTATCGGCCAGTGTTAATGATGACCATCAGTTATCGATTCGTCGCCGTTCGCAGCAATTGGGCCTCTGTTACTCAACAACGTGGAAAATTTTGCGGAAGGATTTAGGTGTGCAGTCTTTCAAAATACAGCTGGTACAAGAATTGAAGCCGAACGACCTACCGCAACGCAGAATTTTTGGTGAATGGGCTCTTGGAAAGTTGACCGAAGATCCATTTCTTTATCGAAAAATTGTGTTCAGCGACGAAGTTCATTTTTGGCTCAATGGATACGTAAATAAGCAGAATTGTCGATTTTGGAGTGAAGATCAGCCAGAAGCATTGCAAAAGCTACCAATGCATCCAGAAAAAGTCACAGTTTGGTGCGGTTTATGGGCTGGTGGCATCATTGGATCGTACTTCTTCAAAGATGCTGCGAATCGTAACGTAACTGTGAATGGTGAGCGCTACCGTGAGATGATATCCAACTTTTTTTTTGCCCAAAATGCAAGAGCATGACTTGCATGACATGTGGTTTCAACAAGACGGTGCCACATGCCACACAGCACGCGTAACAATGGACTTATTGAGAGACGAGTTCGGTGAACATTTTATTTCACGTTCGGGACCGGTCAATTGGCCACCTAGATCGTGCGATTTAACGCCTTTACTCTATTTTTTGTGAGGCTATGTTAAAGCTCATGTCTGTACAGACAAGCCTGCTTCAATTGACGCATTGGAAGACAACATTGAAGCATTTATTCGTGAGATACCGGCCGAAATGTTGGAAAGAGTATGCCAAAATTGGACTAAGCGGATGGACCATTTGAGCCGCAGTCGCGGTCAACATTTGCATGAAATAATCTTCAAACATTAACCCATTAGTGCTCAGTGGCAACTTAAGTTGCCAGCAGAGATTGGCTTAGTTTTTATGCTCTGAGAGAAAATTGAGTGTAAAAAACAAAACGGTAACCTTTAGAAAAATGTAATTCGGGCATTAATGGGTTAAATTATATGGACCGTATTATCGATTCAAATAAAGATTTCATGCATTTTTCCGAATTTTATGCGTTTTTTTTTTGAAAATTTTTCCTATAGCTCTTAAAACATCACCCATTACAAAGAAAGGAGTGAGGGAACTTTTTTTAAAAAATTATTTAGAGATCGATTTATGAAATTCGAGAATAAATGATGAAAATTTCTTAAGTTTCATCTGAATTACAATTTAAAAGGAGTTGTAGACAACCTCTTTAATAATTAATCGACCTCACAGTAACTAAACAATGATATCAAAGACACGAACCTGGCATAACACAGATCTTTTGTAATACATTGAGGGCCAAGTGATACTTTCGACAAAATAATTAATTGCGCTTTGATTTTGAACACGAATTTCTCACAAATAGAACAAATTTCTTCGCAATAATTGTCCCCGCATACTTGACACCCGTTGCCATGTCTTTTCAATTCCAGATGACTGATAAAACAATGTGTGATAAAAAGAAAAAAATTTTTTTGAATTTTAAATCATTTCTGTAAACTAGATTTTGTTCTCACAAGACGACGTGCATTTGTAAACCAGAATAGCAGTTAGACAGTCTGTTAATAAAACTGCCAGCGACCGTAAAAAAAGAAGAAAAAAATTTAAAAGATAATTTACTACTCACCTGGTTATCTGATTATTACTGGATATTCACGTTGTGGAATGTGGTTTTAGAAAACTGTTTTCTTCTTTTTTTCCTTGTGTATAAATACACTGTAGTAATAATAATAATAATGTTGTTGTTGTTGTAATTGATAGCACTTTAAAATTAATTTCCATAAGAATCTCTTATCAAGTCAAGATTCAAGATATTCATTCAAACAGTCCTCCTTAAAGCAGCAGCAGCAAACTCTATCGAATATTATTTAAGCCTGTAAAGAAAGAAAGAGAGAAGAGAGAGATTAATAAATAAATCATTTAAATTATTGATATTAGATAATCAGTGGAGCCCACAAGTATTATAATTAAATTTATTAAATATTTAAATAAACAAACAAACAATTAAAGTTGATTGTACCCAACTGACTGGGCATATTGGCAATGCATTCATGTAGTCACGGCAACGAAACAGAAACTGGTGGGTGGGTCGTTTAATAATTTCTACAATAAATAACTGTCTGTCTATGACAAGTATTTTCAAATTAATAACGCAAATGTTTAAGCTATTTTAAATGATGCGTAATAGTTTGTTTTGTTTTTTGCAATAACAGAAAAGTGTGCTAATTTAGTGTGAAAATTAACTTTTTTTTTTGGCAAGATTCAGGTACAGATGTATTTAAGTTAACCGTGAACCCAAATAATCGTATTCGAATATGGTGTAGACACCATTATGAATAGGAAATAATGTGAATAGTAAAACTCTAGAAATCATCAGAAAGAGATGGTGTTTCCATTCGTATAATGAGAAACAATTTTAACATGAGGTTCATCCGGAAACACTGTGACCTGACAAATCGAGTAATAAACAAAACAAATAGAATAATTTGTAAGTCGCTGTAGTATAGTAGGTAGTGTGTTGGTCTATTCAAACCCCAGGTCCGACATCTCCAACAAATATGAAAACAAAACCTTTGAGGGATCGTAAAACGAGCAGTTGCAGCCAAAAAACCCAGCATCAAAAAGCACTTTGGCTGCTTTTCCAGGCAGAATGGGATAACATTAGTCCTGAGCAGTGACGCAACTTAATCAACCCAATGCCACAAAGATGTACTGAAATAATACGCCAAAAAGGGTTCGCCACAAAATATTAAACGTTCAAAATAGTTTGGGTGAAAAATATAGCAATTAAATCAAATTTTCAATATATTTTTTTTTTCAGATGACTTAATTATGTGTCCACTTAAATTTTAAGTCTGATATCAACTAAGTACCAAAACATTTTTTACAATGAAAAACTATTTAAGTTTTTGTTGTTAATTAATTATTAAGCATATGAATTTAATAAATATAAGTTGTTTTTGTTTCCACTTTTCAAAAATTTTTTAATTTTTACAAAAATGAAAAATTTTGCATAGATGTCTTAATTGTGTCCACAAGTGTATGTAGAATAATTTGAAAGCTACATGCTCTCTTAAGGGATTGACCATTCTGTGGAATACGGGAAAGTCAACAGCGAAATTCAATTCAACTTTGACATGGAATACTACAGCCACTCTCTATGACAATCAAGTCGATATCCTAACAGCCGGCTCCTATGAGCTTAACTCGTAAATAATACGAGACTGCATGAACGGAATCGATTAGCTAGGCAAAGGAAATAGAGTTACCTATTACTAGAACACGTAGTCGCCGTAGTCTAGTTGGTAGTGTATTGGCATACTAGACGTAAGGCTCGGTTCAAACGGCAGCTCAGACATCTTCAACAAAATGGAAATTTGAAAACAAATATTTCTTCGGGGTGCCCTGGTAATTTAGTGGGTAGTGTGCTAGACTATTAGCGTGAGGGTCGTGGGTTCGATTCCCACCAGAGGCTCTGGTCCCTGACACTACACTGAGCATATGGTCAAGTTACTGCGCTCGTACATAATTAGAATATAATTTGTAATTGTATTGTAATAAATAAATAAATAAATAATAAATACAGATTTCTGATAAAAACTCAGAGAGTAAATAAAATTGCCATGATAAAGTTTCTCAGGTCTCAACACTGTAGGTCTCAACACTTGTGGATAAAATAAACATACACAGCATAAGCGGTATGAGAAACTAGGTCGTAGTGCTGACTGAAGGGTTCTAATGACCAATTAAGTGTGTAAGTATATGAAGGAAGCTTCCACGCTGATGATAGCACAATAATCCTTTCTATGGAGTAGGAAGAGAAGTTTAAAAGTGTGTACTCTAAGAAAGACAAGATAGACCGAAAGGAGGACTCTTCCCAAATCAAATGGTTTTGGGCAATTAAAATGACAAGATAAATAGTCTTCCTTTCACCTTTTTTTCCTCTATATTTTCGTTATTATTTAACTACTTAAGTAATTCAGTTTTTTAAATATTTCAACCTCTGTTAACAAAACATTCACTGTGAAAAAAGGAATATAACTTTTAAATTAAAAGATTGGAAGTGCTTGATAAAAGATCACATACCCACACATTATTTTCAACATTAATTGCCGTTATAAAATCATAATTTCCAACCCTGACTTGAAAATGTACTTTCAGATGCATCAAAATGCCTTCAACATTGCCGCTGTTATAATAAAATGAATGTGAAACGCTTAAAAAAAAATAACAACAACACCAACAACATTTTTCATCAGCTTTAAAATCACAAATTAAATGTAGAAGAATAATTACCTTCAAACATTTTTTACCTTCCAACGCCTTGTGCATTTAAATGAGGTAATAATGAGTGTTTGCCGTACCGCACTGTTGTTTGTTGCTCTTCTTTTTCTTTCAATTTTTCTTTTTTTTTTTGTATCAAAATTTTCCAACCAAATAAATCAAAAAAGAGGTTAAAAAGAGAAGCTACACCAACAACAACAATTAAGTACTGTAAACAAAACATTATTTGCATAAACATGTTGTAAAATGTTGTTTATATTTTGTTTGCATTTTTTGCTTAAGAGAGTAATGACTCTCTCACTCAGTTTTTTTTTATGTTTGTGTTTTCAATTGTAATTTTTAGCAGATATTTGTTGTTGTCGCATTTGTATTGCTGAGTTTTTGTTATGTTTTTTTTTTATTTTGTAATCTCTAGTGTCACTTTACATAATTGTTTTACAATGACACTCTCTGTTGAAAGATGATGGATGCTCTTCTGTTCTCTACTGTCCTGTCCTACTATTCACAGTGTTTATAAGAGTTTCTGTGTGTATATTGTTTTTTTTTTTTAGTACGAATAAAACATGTGTCTGAATGTATGTATATATGTATGCACGTAGTATTTTTGTTTACCTTTTTTTTACACACTTTTGCTCTCATTTTAATTTATGCTCTTTTTTCTCATAAACTTATGAGAAGAGGGCTTATTTTAGTTCCGTAAACATCAACAAACAAAACGCCAGTGTTGTTAATGTCGAAACAATAATACAGCGTTAAATTTCATTGTAAAAAATAAAGAAAAAAGGGGAAAATATTAAATTTTCATTTTGCATTTGCTTGTGTTGTTTTTGTTGCTCCTATTAAAGTGCTAAAACACAATTAGAATTGGTATAATAGGGAAAACGTAGTGTTTTTAAATCGCTTGTAATTATCAACCAGAGTTTATGGTGTTGCCAAATAAGAACGTTTAAAGCGGAGAAAAAAAATAGTAAATTGAATGGACTCCTTCAATATTTTTTACTTGTATTTATATGTCCATATAAGGCCACACTATTTTAGTTAATAGAGTATCACGTTTTTCAAACATAGTTTTCACGACTTCGGTTCATTGAGCCTTGAAAATTCTTCTCTAATGCCATCTCTGTAATACTATCGGTTTTTCTCCTGATCCGGTTTTTGGCCGATCCACCCAATGTTTCTACTTTTCATGTCAATTTTATTTACACTCGCAGTTTTTTCCAGAAATTACTTGAGAGAAATAGAAGGAAATAGTTTTTATTTTTCGTTTTGTTGGAGATGTCTGACCTGGGGTTTGATCCGTGGCCTAACATCTAATAAGTCACTACTACACTACCTACTAGACTACGGCGACTTCAATTTCCATAGCTTTGGTTTTCGTGTTTATTTACCAAAAATAATCCATTGTTTACCAAAATTTCCATATTTTATAGTTTTTCTTGCTAGAGCCTGCAGACTTTCCTCGCGATATCATCCAGCATGATGGCGAAAAGTTAAGGTGATAGAATACATCGTGTTTGGATTTGGCATTGTTGTGAAACAATTGAGTGTTCTTTACGTTGTGAAGAAGTAGAGTTCGGCATCACTATACACGGCCTTGGAAATTCGAATTCATTTCTGGGATTATATTTTTCTTCTCAATACCTTCAATGACCTTTTTAATGTCTTCGCAGCGAAATTTCCTTCTTAAATAGAAGTCCTGCATTCGGTACGCGAATATAATTTCAATAATTCATAATTTCAATTAATTTCGACTTATTATAGCAAAGCTTTCCATATACCAGATCATGTGATGGCATTGCTGAATGAATTTCGTTGAAATCGCTGAACAATACACAAAGGGGAGAACGCCATTCTATAGTTTGCTTGATTATATTATTGATGGATGGATATGTTGAGGGGGTTTGAATATTCATAATTTTTAAAATACGTAAACCAAGACACACATTTTTCTCTGATTCGAGATACGAATCCAGATTGCTCGGGCTAACTTAACCGCTTAATTGGTTTTACGACTTTACACCATCTCCTTGGCCATTTTCATACCCTCAATCGTTAGGTTCTCTACAACTCCAGGGGCTTCCACTTGTTCAGACGCAACGCTTAAGAGCACCAAAAAGCTATAAAAGCAATTGCAAGGTAGATCGAAGGCAATAGAGGGTTTTTAAGTTCATTCTGCACCTTTTTTTTCAATCGCTGACTGATTTTAAAAATATTTTTTTATTTATTTTTTAAATTTTTTTATAGTCAATAACACGACATGCATGCATATTGCAAAACTCACATTGTGTTCTCCGATGGTCATAAATTAAACACGTTTAGTTTTACACACAAAGCTTATTTTTATTGTTTGTTTTTAATACCCCAAAGCGGCGACACAACGTCTCTATCATGGCATTGACTTTGAACTGTAATGGCTTAGCAAGCATCGCATACTGAAACAACACATGCTAAAGAGCTCTCATCTACTTACCGTTATTTGTTATTTATGATACTCTTTAATGTTGTTGTTTTGATCTATGAAATCAATGTTTTCGATTCGATGTTCTCGTTACGATGTTTTCGTTTTTTTAATGTTTTTCTTTTCTTTTTCTTCCACTTTCTCCTTAAATGCAGAGTGTGTGCAACAACACTTGATTTGTCAAACGTTTCAAAGTATCGTTAGTGAGTGACTGATTTTATCACAAATTGTTGCAATTCTTCTTAAAGTTTTTTTTTTAAATTTCTTTACGATTTTGTTTTTCTCTCTGTTTGTTTGTCGTTGCTTTGAAAATGTTTATTTTTTACGATGATAAAGGAAAAATACTTGAAGTGTATACAATAGTTGTACGATGAAAGACACATTCACTGGAGATTCGTTTCCGAGTTGTAAATAATGAATCGTTCTGTGAATATGAGCGTGAATAAAACTTTATTTTTAATCGCATTTTAACAATTTTTTTTATTTAAATTATGATTAAAATCATACATATTTTCTCTAATTTATTTACTTTAATTATTATTTTTTAACCCTAATTAGATTAGACGGTAAATATTTGCTAAGACAATGAAATTATCTTTTGCACTCGTTTTTAGTAAATATTTGCGAATTTAAAAAAGAAAAACAACAACAAATAATTGAAATTGTTTTAGTGATTTAAGCGGTTATTTATAAACAAAATATTTTCAGAATTTTCTAAAAATGTTAGAAATCTCAACCAGGACTAAGAAATAAATCGGAAATACTTGCACTTCAGCTCTGCTTACCTTAACTAAGTTGGCGGACCCTTCCCGAAGGAAGGGGTTTTACTTAGACTAGCATTTATGCTAGTCTTATGATATTGTGATATCAGAATCAATATTCAATCCGAGGATCAAACATTCCTTAGACGAAACCAACTCGAATGCAAAAAAAGTCTCGCCGCTATTGCAGCAATCTTTATATTAGAGTGTTCGGTCAAGGATGTCAAAAAGTGAGAAGCTAGAAATCTCCGTCTATTTATGAGATGCGCTGGACACTGACACATATAGTCAAACCAGACTAACCAACCAACCCACAGCTCGTTCTGAAGTCATTTACCGAAATGGCAAAGTTTTCAGCATGCCTATCAAATAGAAAGAGGCCCGTAAGGATCGCTGGGGGATGTAACCCAGGAGTTATGCACTTGAAATGTGTCATAGTTACCTATGGAGCAGTTGTCTGGGCAGACCGAACTGAAAACAGTTCAATTGGAGTTGGATAAGATACAGAGATTAGCGTGCGTTTTGGGATAACAGGAGTAATGAGAACCTGTCCTATAGCGGCGCTGAAAAGTCTTTTCGTTTTAAGTCCACTGCACATCAGGTTCTATGAATTTGGGAAGTGATTCGCATTAAGACTTAGTAACTGCATACTCTCTTAAAAGAGAGACTAGAGTCTCTGGTGTGAATCGAATCCACAACCCACACATCTACTGATAGACTAACAGCGTTCCCACTGGGCTACATGGGTATGTGAAAATAAATGTAATTATTAAGATTTTAGGTGATATTTTTAAGCGACCAATGGACAGGCAGCTACCAATACGATGAAAAATGAACAGTTCATCACTTCTTTATTAATGATGACACTAAAATGTTTTTCGTGTTTTTAATAGTTATGTATGTCTAATACATCGCGTTAAATTTTTTTCCCTAGGTGCGCAACAACAACATCGACGCTTATTTATGACTTTAAAATAATCATATCCACATAAATCTACATGTGTTTGTAGTCTATTTTTGATAAGTTGCCGCGCAGCACTTGGTGCATAGAATTTGTTTTTATTGCAGTACGGCTCATTATGGCGACTTTCATTTCTCATTTCAAGATTGCGCCAAAACTGAAAACCCAGAACTAATTGTAGAAAAATTATTGCATATGAAAAACTAGACGGTTTGATGCGCAATGTGGTCTGGGGACGTGCAAATAGGACTTTTTTTCTGATAATAACCCTGAAGGGAACTCTACCGTTAATTCTGACCTCCTTGGAAGTATAATAAACAACTATTTTTTTTTCAATTTAAGATTATGAACAGGTTTCAACAAAACCGTGACCAGAGAACTTTCCAGTGGAAATAATCTCACGTTTTGTGATCTCAATTGGCTATTTCTTTTATTTCTGATGTTCATACAATTTAAATTCGTTTAAAGGCCCCAGAAATAAAGTAACATTTCTGCAACGGTAAAATTATTTTTATGAACCTACCTCAAAGGCCGTGACTACACGTTATCTACAAGTTATCACCAATATATCATCTGAGATGATCGAAAGCTACTTCAAAAAGAACGACTTTAGCAACTAATTTATAGACGATCATTTAAATGAATTGATGCCCTATTTCGTACATAATGACAAGTGGTCCCAAGCATTATAAAGAAATAATTTTTTTTTTAAAGTTACAGTTTTATAAGTATTCCGTTTGAGTTTATATTTGAAACTAAAAAATGGATAACCCTTTATAACTATGATTGTATTTGTAATAAGTAAATAAATAAATAAATAAACAAATAAATAAATAAATGCATAAATAAACAAATAATTTAATTTTTATATGATGTTTACCTGTAGTCCCTTATCTTCTGGGATATGCAATGGAATTCTTAATATTTTTCTTAAATTACTTCTTCACGGGCTTTACATAAATTCGCACTTAAAGCTTTGAAACAGTTTAACACACTATTGACATCACTGTCAGCAAAATGAACTGTTAAGAAAAACAACAACAAACACGAAAACTAAGAACCGTTTTTAAAATACGAGACGAAATTACCAAAAAAATAAATACACACTTCCTATGATTTTTGTTGTTGTTGTTGTTTCGTATTGAATATTATTTTAATTAAAACGTTTACTTATGTTTTATTTTAGTAAACAATAGACCAGTTATAAAATAATTTTATTTATTTATTTAATTCATAAAACATTTAATATAATACCCGAACACATTGTCTGTTTCCATTCTTTTATATGCACATACAACACACAACCAAACACGTATGCTTTTATGTTTGGTTTTCTTTTATTCGGTATACCGTTACAGCATTTTTTTCTCTTTAACAATTTTATTTCACAGTAATTGCTTTACAGCAGTTTTTTCTCTTTAACAATTTTATTTCAAAGTAATTGCTTTAATTTAATTATATTTTATTTAATTTCACAGATTTATTTATATAAATAGGAAGAATATATTTTATATACCATCTGCTAATTAATTTGTTTCTTATTTTAATTCATTCGCTTGCACTCTCTAACACTAACGCTAACACTCAACCGCACTAACTAGAGTCTTCGGCACGTTGTTCTTTCATACGCGTTCACTGTTAAACTGAAATGATCTCTTCAGATGTTTGTTTTGATGTTATTTCGGCTGCTGCTGTTGTTGCTACTGTTATTGTTGCCCTGCATACAGATTAATTCATTATTTTTTTCCTAATGTTGCAGTACATACTTGTTGTTAGTACTCTGTTATTCTCGTAGTAAGTGTTATGTTAAAAATCATATTGAGCTGTCGTTAACAGTAATAGTGTTTACTTAACAGATCTTGTGTAATTAAGCATTAACATTAAATATGCATGTTGTTAACATAGAAGATTGGTAGAGAAACAGTGTTTTAAGTTAACATTCGGTGATTATTTAAAGCTTTTTCAAAATTAAAGTAACCGGCAAATTTATTATGAGAAAATTTGATTGTTTTTAAAAATTAAATGATGGCAGATTGTTAATTAAGGCCATATTAAGTTGTTACGTTACGAAAATATAAGAATAGGCATAAAACAAAGCTATTTTAAGTGATAATCTGATAATCAATTAATTTCAAAAATTAAAAAATCATTTAATTTAATTTAAACTATTACTAGGACACTAATGCCTAAAGCTGTGTGAAAGGTAGTGCTAGCACCGTTATATTGATAAGATTTTTTCTTTTTAAATTATATTAAAATATAAAAAATATATATTTCCCAGGAAACTGCTGAGAGGAAGTCGCCGAAGAAGTATTTTTTCATATTTCGTTTTATTCGAGATGTCTGACCTGGTGTTTGAACCCTGACCTTACTTCTAATAAGACGACACACTATCCACTAGACTACTACGACTACAATTAAGGCTATACAAGGACTTATTAATAGATGTTTGCGAAGAACTTTCTAAATTTACTGGTCAATCTCAAATGGTATGTGGTTTTACCTGTGGTAGAAATGTGTTCAGGTAAAAATATTATTTCCGTCTCAATGAGTACATAAAGAATATTGCCGAATTAAAAACAGTTTAAAAGCTATAAAAAGGATAACAGGAGTAATGATAACCTTTCCTATAGCGGCGCTGAAAAGTCTGTTCGTTTTAAGTCCATTGCACATCAGATTCTATGAATTTGGGAATGGATTCGCATCAAGACTGTAACTGCATACTCTCTAAAAAGAGAGACTAAAGAAATAAAAAATTAACAGTTCATCACTTCTTTATCAATGACGACACTAAAATGTTTTTCGTGTTTTTAAAAGTTACATCGAATACATCGCGTTAATAATTTTGACCTAGGTGCGCAACAACCACATCTATGCTTATTTATGTCTTTAAAATAATCATATCCCTATATCTACGTGTGTTTGTAGTCTATTTTTGATAAGTTGCCGCGCAGCACTTGGTGCCTAGAATTTGTTTTTATTGCAGTACGGCTCATTATGGCGACTTTCATTTCTCATTTCAAGATTACGCCAACAATGAAAAGCCATAACTGATTGTAGAAAAATTATTGCATATAAAAAACTAGACTGTTTGATGCGCAATGTGGTCTGAGGAGGTGCAAATAGGATTTTGTTTCTGATAATAACCCTGAAGGGAACTCTACCGTTAATTCTGAGCGCCTTGGAAGTATGATAACCAACTATTTCAACAAAACCGTGACCAGAGAATTTTCCAGTGGAAGCAATTTCACGTTTTGTGATCTCAATTGGCTATTGCTTTTATTTCAAATTTTCATACAATTTGAATTCCTTTAAAGGCCCCAGCAACAAAGTGGCATTTCTGATACAGTAAAATTATTTTTCTGAACCTACCTCAAAGGCCGTGACTACACGTTATTGCTTTATCACTGTAAAAGTAAAAAACTAACAAGTTATCACCGACATATCATCTGACATGGTCGAAAGTTACTTTAAAAAGAACGACTTCTTGAACTAGTTTATAGACGATCATTTAAATGAATTGATGCCCTATTTCGTACATAATGATAAGTGGTCCCAAGCATAATAAAGAATTAACATTTTTCCAAAGCCATAGTTCTATAAGTATTTCGTTTGAGTTTATATTTGAAACTCAAAAATGGATAACTCTTTATAACTATGGTTGTATTTGTAATAAGTAAACAAATAAATAAATAAACAAATAAATAAACAAATAAATAAATAAATAAATAAATGAATAAATAAACAAATAATTTACCTTTTATATGATGTTTATCTGTAGTTCTTTATCTGCCGGGATATGCAATGAAATTCTTAATATTTTTCTTAAATTACTTCTTCATGGGCTTCACTTAAAATCGCACTTAAAGCTTTGAAACTGTTTAATATACTATTGACATCACTGTCAGCAATATAAACTGTTAAGAAAAACAACAACAAACACGAAAACTAAGAACCGTTTTTAAAATACGAGACGAAATTACCAAAAAAAAAATAATAAATACACACTTCCTATGATTTTTTTGTTGTTGTTGTTGTTTCGTATTGAATATTTTAATTAAAACGTTTGTTTATGTTTTATTTTAGTAAACAATAGACCAGTTATAAATATAATTTTATTTATTTATTTAATTAATAAAACATTTAATATAATACCCGAACACATTGTCTGTTTCCATTCTTTTATATGCACATACAACACACAACCAAACACGTATGCTTTTATGTTTGGTTTTCTTTTTTTCGGCATACCGTTACAGCATTTTTTTCTCTTTAACAATTTTATTTCAAAGTAATTGCTTTAATTTAATTATATTTTATTTAATTTCACAGATTTATTTATACAAATCGGAAGAATATATTTTATATACCATCTGCTAATTAATTTGTTTCTTATTTTAATTCATTCGCTTGCACTTTCTAATACTAACGCTAACACTCAACCGCACTAACTAGAGTCCTCGGCACGTTGTTCTTTCATACGCGTTCACTGTTAAACTGAAATGATCTCTTCAGGCGTTTGTTTTGATGCTATTTCGGCGGCTGCTGTTGTTGCTACTGTTATTGTTGCCCTGCATACAGATTAATTCATTATTTTTTTCTTAATGTTGCAGTACATACTTGTTGTTAGTACTCTGTTATTCTCGTAGTAAGTGTTATGTTATAAATCATATTGAGCTGTCGTTAACAGTAATAGTGTTAACTTAACAGATCTTGTGTAACTAAGCATTAACATTAAATATGCATGTTGTTAACATAGAAAAACAGTGTAACGTAGAGAAACAGTGTTTTAAGTTAACATTCGGTGATTATTTAAAGCTTTTTCAAAATTAAAGTAACCGGCAAATTTATTATGAGAAAATTTGATTGTTTTTAAAAATTTAAAAATTAAATGATGCGAGATTGTTAATTAAGGCCATATTAAAGTCGTTACGTTACGGAAATATAAGAATAGGCATAAAAACAAAACTATTTTAAGTGATAATCAATTAATTTCAAAAATAAAAAATAATTTAATTTAATTTAAACTATTACTATAACACTCAGGCCTAAAGCTGTGTGAAAGGTAGTGTTAGCACAGTTATATTGATATGATTTTTTTCTTTTTAAATTATGTTAAAATATAAAAAAAATATAGATTTGTCAGGAAACTGCTGAGAGGAAGTCGCCGAAGAAGTATTTTTTCATATTTCGTTTTATTCGAGATTTCTGACCTGGTGTTTGAACCCTGACCTTACGTCTAATAAGCCGACACACTGACCACTTGACTATTACGACTACAATTAAGGCTATACAAGGACTTATTAACAGATGCTTGCGAAGAATTTTCTAAATTTACTGGTCAATCTCAAACGGTCTGTGGTTTTACCTGTGGTAGAAATGTGTTCATGTAAAGATATTATTTTCAACGACAAAGTTTATTTCCGGCTCAATGAGTACATCAAAAATATTGCCGAATTAAAAACAGTTTAAAAGCTCTCAATGCTCCCTGAAAGATAGACAGTTTAGTGTGGCTTTTGGGCCGGCGGTTTTTTTGTGGCCTGTACTTCTTCATGAATGGTTAAAATAGGAACTATAGTGCTATGATTACTGCTTTTTTTTGGTCAAAATGGAACAGTTCTACTTGGTTAACATGTGGATACAATAGTAGGATCGGTAAGATTATGGTGAGATTGGCAAACAATTCGGATCCCATTTTGAAGCAATTGATTTGTCGGCAAAATCATACGATTTGACACTACCAGAGCATTTTTTGTTGGAGACACATATTGTCTCTCGTATACAGTCATATCGAAGCCCGAATTTCAGTTCCGAAAAACATTACTACAGCTGCTATTGGCAGTGTGATACATTTCCATGAGATGACGACTTGTACTTATTTATCGTTCCAAATAAATATTTCTTTCACTCTGAAAATTTCTTTTTTTTTCCCGATTTTAAAACCCTAACTGTTATAAATTCACTTGTTATTTCAAACTAACCGTTATTTCTTAAAAAACTATGCTTAATTTGATCTGGTTACTCTGATCTCCAGAGTATTTTTGAGAGAGTAAAATTTTCTCTTCAAAACTGTTTGCTGTTATTATAATCACACAAAAGCTTTTGCTTTAACATTTTAGCTGTTAACTGTTATGTTCACAGTAACAGCATAATGTTATTTACATGCCACGAATTTCATGCACATTCTCTAAGAGTCTATTGTTTTCCAGTTAATTTATGAAATTAATTATTTTGCATTTGACTTTTTCAAAACAAATTTAATTAATTTTTTATGTATCTGATCGTAAACTTAATTTTTCGTTAAATTATCTTGTTTGTGCTGTGGTTCATAAGGAACATCGAATATGAAGAATACAATGAACGAACATCTGGTTTAAACAGTTTGTAAATGTGTTTGTATGTATGTAAGTATGTAGATATGATGTATGTATGCATATGTTTATGAATGTGTGCTGATGTTTACATAGATAATAATGTTTACAAGATAATCAAGCAATACTGCAACAATATTTCAAAGAATCCAATCGTATCGGTATCAAAATAAGGGTGACCAGACTTGAGGAACAAAAAAAATTTGTTTGATTCCAAAAACAACAGAAAGGGACTGAAAAAAAATTGTCGCTAAATAACCTGCCCTGTTATCTGAAGGTTTTTTCTTATGAAAATAATTTATTTTTAGAAAAAAGTGTGGTCACACTGCTTTTTAAGGACTTCAACGATTTCAAACCAAAACAAGAATAAGATGTTGTTTGACTTGAGCAACTTACTTAATTGGTCGTTACAACCCTTTAGTCAGGATTACAACCTAGCTTCTCACACCATTCACGTTGTGTGTATTAATGTTGACTCCATAGGACAGATTTGAGAAAACTTTTCATGACCATTTTATTTACTCTCAGAGTACCTATCACCTTTGCCGAGAGGAAGTCGCCGAATTTAATATTTTTTTCAGATTTCGTTTTCTATTTTCAGGGGTTGAACCACAGGCTCTCGTCTAACAAGCCTACCAGACTATGGCGATATCTTGTCATTTACTTGTCGAATTTGATGGTTTTAAACTGATCTAACGTTAGGGGACTATCGCCGTAGACATGGTCTTTGTGTAGCTTTGTAAAATCGCATAATTTCGGGGGCTTTCATATGCAATAAAACTAAAATTGGACGTTTTGTTTAGGTTAGGTTAGGTTAGGTTAGAGGACGTGTACTTGTCAATTAAGACAAGTACAGTACCCGGAGGTCGAATGCCCCATTGTACAACGTCCTAGTTTCTCACACCACTTATGTTGTGTGTGTTAATTTTATACATGAGTGGTGGGACCTACAGTTTAAAGTCGACTCCGAACGACAAATTTTTTGAGAAACTTTTTCATGGCAATTTTATTTATTCTCAGAGTTTTTGCCAGAAAGAGGAAGTCATCGAAAAATACTTTCTGTATTTTGTCTTTGATGTCCTGGCCAACACACTACCTAGTAGACTACGGCGACTTTTTCGTTTTGTGTAACTCATGGTACCATTTTGTTGGAACCTCGTACCGTTTAGGTTTAGGTTTAGGTCGGAACGGTAGCTCTGATATCGCAAAGCTCACTTGAGCACACATAGCGGTCCGTTGTGATGACACGGGTGAACGCAGTCCCTGTACTGACCAAGTTCCACCAAAATCAGGGAAGAGGAAGAAGTTGGTCAGGGCAAGGGCTGCACATCAAAAGCACGACTATCCTACACTGGAAAACCAGCAAGAAAGTTTGATGATCCAAGCTATATCCTAGATATCAATAGATGATAGCTCCGTCAAGCTGACAAGAAATTGGGAGCCAAATAACCTATATCTACACCTAGCAAGAGACGGGCACTGACAAAGAAAGTGTGAGAGTCTCCTCTTCCTCAGCGGATCTGCATCCACGGCAAATCCAGTTCGCAATTTTCAATTGTGGCGAAAAAAAAATCGATTTTCATATGACCATACCATTCTGAATTGAAGTTAATGGTTCTTTCAGTGTCATTTTCGAAAAAGTACGGAACCATGACACCTCTAGACCATAGTGCTTCTCAAACAATTGTTTTTCTCGGACTCAATGGCTTCAGGGTTCATTTCAGTGTTCTCCGAGCGCCATATACGATAATTTTGCTTGTGGACGTGACCACCGAGTGATAAGTGAGCTTCAATGCTGAAGAAAATTTTGTTTCAAAAATCAGCAATAAAAGCCTGTTGTTCTAGCACCCATTCAGCATGTCTACGGCATTTTGAATACTGAGTTGATTTTAATTGTGAAGTAAGTTGGACATTGCATAGAGGAGGGAGCAAATCCAAATGCAAATATGCTCAAAGGAGCAGTAAAATAGGTCTTACAAGTGCTGGGCAAGTAATGGAATTGGTAAACCGAGCCGATTGGGTAACCGAGCCGATGTTTTCTGCAAAGCGTACATTGTGCCGATGCATAGGCCTATCATTCCGTGATGAACGCCTCTGTTCTTAGTATATATTGGTCATCGCATGTATTATAGATTGCTGTGGACAGTGTATCGAGCTTAATGGACAATATGTGGATATTTTTTGTGTTTCCTTTATTAGATCGGCCAAATACGAGACCGCTTGTCGGCACATTTCTTCCGGCAATTTTGCAAAACAATTTTTTCTTGCATCTGGTCACCTTTTTTGCT
This sequence comes from Sarcophaga subvicina, assembly GCA_936449025.2. Taxonomy (NCBI): domain Eukaryota; kingdom Metazoa; phylum Arthropoda; class Insecta; order Diptera; family Sarcophagidae; genus Sarcophaga; species Sarcophaga subvicina. The sequence goes on from OW388084.2 coordinate 33,894,503, forward strand.
CTTTTAAACCCATGAAGCGAAGATACATTTTGGTTGTAAAAAACCACAAGTACAATAGCTAAACCATAAGCGCAATAATGAAAAATTGCAACAAAAACAACAATAACAACAAAGAAAACTTATTGGCCAATTGCCTAAAATATTTGAGGTTGTCGTCGTCATTACAACCAGTGGTTTTGTAGGCGGCTGCCAGACTTAACAGAGACTATTTACCGCGATATATTACACAGCCAGCGGGTAAAAGGGCGGGTGAAGAGTGGTAAAAATACACTCTTAACCGAAAACATAGAAGCCAATAAATTAATGTTCGTTTTACAATTACCGCAAAAGAAAAACGAGGAATACATGTGGAGGCATTTACATCATAGAGGGGGTGATAGGGGGAGAGAGAGGCGGAGGGAGATAGGTTAGTTTGAGTTATTAACCATGTTATGTTATGCCTAATAATTTATAAACCAATTCCAGACTAAATGCCATCATCATCTATTTTGTTTTAATCCTAAAGGTATGCTATAATTTTCCATTAAATAACGCTCCTTTCGATATGTTATCCCCAACTACTCAATGGCAATCTTATGTATGTATTTAATTGGCAAATAATTGTTAATTAACCGGAAGTATTTGTTATTGTTTCATGTCTACACATATGTTTGTATTGTAAAAGTCAACAGCCAAGAGAGAGGAGATAGAGAGTGAAAGAGCAAGGCAGAGATAATAAGAGGTGATGAGAGATATGACTGTTTAAATACGAAAAATTTCTTTCCTCTGGCTTTATTTTTGGCATTTTGCCAACTGTTAACCAATATTGTATGGCCAGGTAATATATTTGTGGGAATCACTTGATTCTAGAGCTTATACTATATGGTCCCCTTCCCCCTCGCTTTTGTTTTGTGGCCACTTTTGTGTGTTTTCTGCACAAGAAAAATGAGAAAAACATTGTATTTTGGTTTCGTTGCAAATTTTTTTGTAGCAAAAAAAAAAAAGAAAATAATTTTTATTGGCCACCATAAGGCATTACCCAGTAAACAAAAATATTCTTGATCAATAAAGCAATATGATCGTATGAATTCAGCATTCGTTATCATACTAAAGCGATAACACTGGTTACATACATCCATAATTGGTCATTACAAGCCTTTAGTCAGGATTACGACCTAGTTTCTCACACCACTAATGTTGTGTGCGTTAATTTTTATACATGAGTGGCGGGACCTACTGTTTAAAGTCGACTCCGAACGACAGAGTTTTGAAGAACTTTTCATGGAAATTTTATTTACTCTCAGAGAGTTTTTGCCAGAAATCTGCTGAGATGAAGTCGCCGAATATTTTTTTTCATATTTCGTTCAGTTAGAGATGCCTGACCTGGGGTTTGAACCGAGGTCTCACGTCTAATAAGCCAACACACTACCTACTAGACCACGGCGATAACACTGCTTGTATTGATTAAACCACAGTAATCAGGAGGTTCAGGAGGTCTAAACTCAAATGAAAAACATTACTAAAGTATGCATACGTTCTGTCACTAGGGCTTCTTATATCGGGTCCGCCAGCTAACGTTTTTTTTTCAACTAGTGCTTATTTCGTGAATGGTAACACTTAGCTCATGTCTGATTTGACAGATAATTAGTTTTATCCTTCCACTGAACGAATATGGTTGCGTATACGCTTGAACAACTCTGGGAAATATTGCGACATTACTTTGAAAATCATGGTAATGTTGCAGAATGTGTGCGAAAATTGCGTACGGATTTTGGAAGAAGAGAAGCACCGTCAGCTCCGTATGTTCGTTATCTTGTGAAAAAAGTGAAAGAAACTGGCATCCTCATCGATAAACCAAAGCAAAAACAGTGCGTACACCCGAGAATATTGCTGCTGTGTCAGAAAGTGTGCGTGAAGCGCCATCAACATCAATTCACCGTCGTTCTCAACAACTGAACATTTCGGAGACATCATTGAGACGAATTTTGCATAAAGACCTTGGTATGACGACATACAAAGTCCAATTGGTTCAGGAGATGAAGCCATTTGACCATCCAATGCGTTTTCGCTTCGCTTAGTGGGCCTGCGATCGACTTACAGAAGATGCCGATTTTGGCAAAAAACTTCATCTTTTCAGATGAAGCTCGTTTTAATCTTGGCGGATATGTAAACAAGTAAAATTGTCGCATTTGGGGCACAGAAAACCCGCACCGCATTGAAAAGCCGACGCACCCAAAACGAGTCACTGTTTGGTGCGGATTTTGGTCCAAAGGCATAATTGGGCCATTTTTCTTCGAAAATGAGCAAGGAGTGGCCGTTACAGTCAATGGCGATCATTATCGGGCCATGTTGAACGAATTTTTGTTCGCAAAAATTGAAGAGGAGGATATTGGCAACATTTGGTTTCAACAGGACGGCGCTACGTGCCATACAGTCGAAGCTGTGAAATACAGCTGCACACAATCGATAATGTGCTTAAAAAATCAACCGCTCGTGTAGGCTACTGCATGGCCAGGCGAGGCAGCCATTTCAATGAAATTATTTTCCATTATTAACCGAAAGGGTTGTACTTTCAAATAAAAAAAGAAATTTGAGAAAATATTCAGTAGTTTTTTTTAAAGCATTTTCAAAAAAAAAACTTGTTTTGCGCACCCTTTATAATAGCGAAACAAACGATGACGTAACCGGATAAATTAAGAGAAAAGTTACCCAAATGTCTGTCTGTCAGGTTGTCAAGCCTTAAATGTACCAGTTGTTAACAGAGCCTGTAAAAATCTAGCCAAATTCAAAATTAATTACGCCCTACCAGGGTTCCATCTCGAAATATGCCTGCGTGCATAGTACAAAACTGAACATGCTGACCGACTAAAGCATAAAATCTGTGATTCTTCTATCTCAGCTACAGCTTCTGGAAGCCGAAACGCCAAAACTGTCAAAGAGAAAACCTGTGTATTGACACCAACGGTCGGTAACGACATCACCGTATAAGCATGAGCAATGAAGAAAAAAGCCCATGAAGAAATCGTGTGCTAAAGATGCGGGTTCTTGGCCAGCCTGAAGCCGATTCATTCCGTAAAGATCTTACTGGAGCGGGTAGCACGTGATACCGACGGCAACTGAAGAATGGGGTCAAGAACAAGATAATAAATAAATAATGCCGAAAGGGGAGGAAGGTTCATTATGCTGCTACATCTATCCCAGATGACTTGAGCATATCTTCTTTTTTTTTTTTTTTTAACCAGCACTCAGGGGATGGCCCCTTCTCATGCAGTGCATTGTGCAGGTTTACGAAAATAGGTTATAGGAAGGTGGAAAGAGGGAGTAGTGTTTGTGGACATTTGATTTAAACTCAAGATTTGAACGGCAAGAAAACGAGTTGCTGCTAGGTGACTATAAAATGGCCAGTGCTATACCTTCACCATATATATCTTCCGATAATATAGACTTTCGCTTGAAACATACCAGTGAGTTTCCTTATGGGCTCGAAATATTTCGTTCTGGGACCGAAAACTCCTGCTTTAGGTCCAACTTACATTCTTGACCCAACTGTAACCACAAAATAGTTACTCTTTTAAGAAAGTATAACATAATTGACCATTACACCTCTTTAGTCTGGATTACAATCTAGCTTCTCACAACATTCATGAGTGGCGGGAGCTATAGTTTCCAAACGCCAAATTTTTGTGAAACTTTTCATGACTATTTTATTTACTCTCAGAGTTTTAGCCAGAAATCTAATGAGAGGAAGTCGCTGAAGAAATATTTTTTCAGATTTTGTTGAAGATTTCTGACCTGCGGTTTTAACTGTGGCCTTGCGTCTAATAAGCCAATACACTACCTACTACAGTATACAGCTTCCGAATTTTTGTTACAGTTTAGTTGCGAACCACTTCATAAATTCATAGTCTTTTGCTTCCGTCGTGCAGCCCTTGCGCTGAGCAACTTCTTCCTCTTCCCTGATTTTTTTTTTTTGGTGGAACTTGGTCGGTACTGGGACTGCGTTCACTTCGTGGCATCACAACGGGCCGCTATGCGTGCTCAAGTGAGCTTTTTAATATCAGAGCTACCACTACGACCTAACCTTGGTTTTGTCCCTGTAGCATGTCGGAAGATGTGAGTACCTACATTCTCTCCCCATTTTAACGGGTAATATTTTTCCATCTTTACCGTCATTCTGTAGAGTCTGTGCAGGAATACCAAACCCAATTGTGGTTTAAAGATCGGATTATCTAAGGCAGCCTTGCATTCCACAAATTGCTAGGATGTAACGTTTTGTTTTCAAAAAGTGTCCAATTGCTTGCGTATGCTGACAACATTGGCATCTTTGGGCGTACAAAGCGGGATGTTACTGATGCCTTTAGTGCTATTGAACAGGAGTCTGCTAAGATGGGTTTGGCCTGTAAATGAGAGCAAAACAAAGTATATGTTATCGACAAGTAGAGATGTGCGGCGTATTGATTCTCAGATTACGATGGATAACTATACAGTCAAGGAATTTATTTATCTTGGCTCCGCCGTTACCACCAAAAATTATGTCGTCAGTCTGGAGATCAAGCGCATGATCACTCTTGCCAACAGGTGCTACTATGGTCTCAATAGGCAATTGAATAGCAGAGACCTCTCTCGTACGACAAAACTAACACTCTACAAGACAGTCATGCTACCCGTGTTTCTTTATGGCGCAGAGGCATGGACCCTATTAAGCACTGATGCAGCAGCCTTGAGAGTATTCGAGAGAAAAGTCCTACGTAAGATCTTCGGTCCAGTGCGAGTTGGCGATGATTTCCGCATCCGATCCAACAGTGAGCTGTATGAGCTCCTCAAAGACATAGACTTTGTGCAGCGTAGTAATATCCAGCGGCTGCGCTGGCTCGCTGGCTTGTCGTTCGAATGGAGGAGTATGCTCCGGCGAGACGGGTATTTGATGTGGGGATCTGCGGAAGTCGGCGAAGAGGACGACCTTGTATCGGTTGGAAGGACCAAATCGAGGAAGCCCTGTCATCAATTGGTGTAACCAGCTGGCATAGGACGCGCAAGAAGCAGAGGCGCCTAAAAGGATATGTTGCGGCAGAAATCCGTTAAACGGGTTGTTAATGGCCAATTAAGTAAGTACATAAGTAAGTAACGTTTTGTTTGTCACGATGCTCTAGCACAACCTAACCTCCTGTTTAGTGACTTACTCAACGCTAAGGATATCCAAATGTTTACTGGTTTCAATGTGGCATCTTTTGCGTGTACAAGTGTGTGTTTAAAGCTATGCTTGTATAGCGCTAGGCTTGTTTGTCTTTCTGGTTGGACATCATGTCACATGTCAACCACTAATGAATTACCGTTGTATACAAATGGTTGGCTGTACACTCACTTCTACTGACAGTTCTCGGAAAAAAACGTCAAGTGAAATGAAAAATCAGCGTTTTTGAACAATAAAAATATTTTTTTTTTGGTTTGAATGTCTGTTTAATTTCCTTCATACCCTGAATTTATTTCACTTGTTTTATTTCCTTTCTATTCAAAATTATTCGTTTAGAGGAGAGAGGCAGAAAGAAGCTGAAGAATTATAATAAAAATGATTGAAAATCTTTATTACGATAATTTTTTAATGTGTGTTCGATTGAGCATTTAATAGCCGCAGAGTCGATCTATATTAAGTGGCTGTAAAGTGCCTATTCAGGCGTAACATTACTTTGGTGGGTGTTGCGGGTGTTGTAATGATGATGATGATGATGGTAATAGTGATGGTGGTTGTTGGGGGGTAGTGGTTATGAAGATCAATAAATTTTTGTTAAGTGCTAAAGAATTTAAGAGATTTTTATTAAGAAAACCGCATAAAGTTTTCGAATAATATTTACTTTAAAATGCATATTTGAGGTTAGTGTGTGAATGCTTGTGAGAAAATTTATTACAAAAAATACAAAAAAAAAAACAGAAAAAAAAACTTGTGCTTACTTTAGTTTGAAATTGTAATGGGGTCACATGCTTTAGAATTTATTAGAGGCCAAGTTTTACAAATTAAGGCAATTGACTGCAGTTCAACAAATATTTTTTTATTTTATTTACTTAAGTCAATGCACAAATTCCTTACTGACTAATAACACAAATCGAATAAAATTAAATAGGATTACAATCAGTTTCTTCAAAATACAAGTAATAGTTACAATAAAAACAAAAAAAGTTATGATTTTAGAAAAAAAATAATGTTCCGTTTTATAACGCAAGAATTTAAAGAAAAATCAACAGAGTCTGACAAATAGGCTGCCATCCAAAATGTTAGTTGCTTTGTGTTAGAACAAAGTATAGTGTTTCATAATGTCGCTGTACAAAATATATTCAATGTATTCCATTTCAAAACGTCGTCAATGTGTATTTTTAACGCAGTCAAAAAGCAATCAGGCATCGGATTTATAGTTGATGCATTGTTTGGTTACTTTGAATATCTACATAGTTTATATACAGTGGTAAAACTGCATACAAACTTTGTATTGATACATTTTGGTAGGCAGCCATAATTAAATTGACGGCAAATTCTAGTTAACGGATCAGCAACACATAATTAGTTGGCTCTACAGAATTGAATATAAATAAGATTATAACAACGGAAGTAACAACGAGGAACATTGAATTTAACAGATCTTAACAGAAATTCACAGCAAATATTACCATTGATCAGGTTAATCATGAAGGATTTATTTAACATTATTCGACGACTCTTAAGGGTAGGCAGTTTTATTAAAGCCAGTCTGCCAGTATATGAAGGCAATTCCATCCACGGCCACGCAAGCAGAAGAGTAGAAATTGTTTCTGAACAGATTCGATGTGTTCGCTGTAAACATTATAGTGACGATCCCATACGATGGATCCATACGCCAAAATTGGTCTGACAAGCGATACGTATAACTGTTTAGTAATAAATGGATCAGTAAATTCCTCTGCCCAAAAAAACGTTGGTTTTATGAAGCCAAGAGTACTTCTTGCCTTATTTACAGTCAAAGTGATATGATCATTAAAGTTTAATTTTGTGTCTAATAGGATCCCAAGATCAATAATAGAGTCCACTATTTCCAGTTGATGACCAAGCAAGCAAGTAATTAACCGCAATTAAATTATTTCTTGAGTACCGCATACATTTGCAAATTTTAATATTCAGCTCCATCATATTGTACTCGCACCATAAAAAGAATTTATTGAGAGATCACTTTGAAGATAAATATGCTCGATGAAATTATTAAAGGAGAGAAAAACTTTTACATCGTCAGCATACATCAAGATATTGGCAAAATTAATCATGTTGGGAAGATCGTTTATAAACAGCGAAAAAAGAAGTGGACCAAGATGGCTGCCTTGAGGAACACTAGATAGCACATAAATATACATACTTAGGTAAGCTATTGTTCACACATACAGTCTGCTTTCTACCAGTCAAATACGACTTTAGACATATTAAACTCCTATGATTTACACCCATTAAATCCAATTTAGTTAACAGGAGTTTGTGATTCACTTTATCGAACGCCTTACTAAAATCCGTAAAAATTACATCAGTTTGCTTCTGTTGAGAAAAGGCCGCATTTATCATGGATGTTAACGGAAGCACATTAATTGTTGTTGAACAGCCATTTCGGAAACCATGTGGATTTTGAAAGAGGCTGGTGAATATAATAAAGGAGGAATATTTTTCGATGTATTTTCGACTTTTTATTCTGTCTTCGCAATATTAGGACCTGTTCACTTGCCTTGTTTGATACACTCTTATAAATAGACTCTTATAAATATTTGGATCTTCCAACAAGGAATTCTGAACATTAACAGTTGAACTGCATCCGTGAAATTAGTTGTCAATTATCACCATCTGCAGATATAACATTCAACAACACGTGCATATAAACGAAATCTTTTCTCAAAATGGGTTTTATGATCGGGCGTTGTGTCGCACACTTCGGCTGCCTTCCAAAATGTATCAATACAAAGTTTGTATGCAGTTCTACTACGGTATATAAACTTTGTAGATATGCAAAGTAACCAAACAATGCATCAACTATAAATCCGATGCCTGATTGTTTTTTGACTGCGTTAAATATACACATTGACGACGTTTTGAAATGGAATACATTGTATATATTTTGTACAGCGGCATTATGAAACACGATAATTTGTTCAAACACAAAGCAACTAACAATTTGGAAGGCAGCCTGTGTTCATTTTACGAATGTCATAGTCGTCCTACCTAGACGACTATCAATGCTTTGGATAAATTCGAGTCGTACGTTAGCGAAATACAAAGTCTTTCTCTTTCCGCGAGAGTGTGCTAGAGAATCAGAGGCAGCCGAAATCGTATCGCTCACAACTTATTGAATTTTGCGGCGGGAGTTGGGCCTGTGCCAGTACAAAATTCAAATGACCCAAGAACTGAAGATATATCATAGACAACGACGTGTGTTAGCTGAATAGAATCTTGAAAAGTTGGTTGTTGATGAAGCTTCTTTCTGGATGAATGGTTATGTGAACAAACTAAATTTTTTAAATTGCGATGAAAAGATCAGATTATCAGATTCAGGAGTGTCTAAAGCATCCCAATAAAAGACACCGTTTTTTGTACATTTTAGGCTGGCCGAATCATCGAACCATATTTCTTAGAGAACGACATTAGCCAGGCCATCATTCTCAATAGCGGGCGCTGTAGGTCAATCAATCTCTTTTGGCTTGAAGTGGATGATTTGGACATCAACGATTCCAAAAGGATGGCGTTACGTGCTACACAGCTAATGCCACGTTGGATGTTCTGTAAGAGTGACTGAGGTCATCTATTTTTCTCAGGTCATACAGTGGTGGCCTTATAATTAGAAACGATGTTTCTGGAACAGAGTTCTCTGGAGTGACGAATCTAAGTTTAATTTATCACAATCTGATGGAAAAACGTTTGTAAGATGTCCTCCAAACAAAGCCTTTAATCCCAGGTACAGAGTGAAGACTGTAAAACAAATTAACAAACTTACATGTTGTTAACTCGTTTCTAATCATAAGGCCACCACTGTAGGTATATGCGAATAAGCTACAAAGCACAGCGGTCCCCAAAGCTGACATACGTCATGTCAGCAGTCAAATTCAAACTGATTTCTTCCCCCCAGAGAATCCATGGATATTTGAACATATAGTGGCGTCAATAGGTCTTTCAGGCGAATAAAACATTTCAATGATATCTCACACACACACACGCACTTTGTTTTATTTAAATTTGAAGATAGGCAACTCTTAAAATGTTCTGAGGGATCCTATCCTCATACTCATATCGAAGATCGTGCCACAGTTGTGCAGTTCAATTAGTCCCGGTTTTATGAAACCTGTATAACTTCTGGGGTGATCACTCTAAAATATGACCGGAAAGATGATCGAGGGTGAGGGCTAGGCTAAGAAATATTGTGGCTGATATTGTAGATATTAAAAATGCATTTAACTCCGCATCACATCCTAACATCACTGAGGATATTGTGTGTATCTGATTACCTAAGCTGAACAGTTCAGCAATCATTTGTCTAACAGGACCTGAGTTAAAAATTTGATAACGATTATGAGAAAAGCGTTATCACTTCAGAAGTTCCTCCCGGTTCAGTTTTATGACCATTCTTTGTAGGGTTTTTGCGGTGTAATTGATTTGAATATTCCGAGTAAATCGCCATTGTGATATTATAATCGCGGTAATGGTGCACGTATCTTATTTGACAGATAAATGGGGTCAATGCACCGAAATCTAGAACAGTTTATAATTGGAATTCATTCCCTTAGTGCGAATCATAAGAAGGTATTTCTGATGATTCACGTTAGTGAGAGCGATACAAAATTCTCGGAATTCATTAAATAACAGAACGTTATGATTAACGATCGTCTTAACCTCACTAGTCACGAGAAGGAAACTAAAGTTTCCAATGCACTGCCCTTAACAATGCAAATTGTCGGAGGACCTAAGCAAAGTAATAAACTTTTACTGTCGAGGATAACTATCGGCATATTACAGTCGCCGTAGACTAGTAGGTAGTGTGTTGGCTTATTGGACGTTCATAACCCAGATTAGAAATATGACGGCGACTTCCTCTTAGCAGATTTCTGATAAAAACTCTGACAGTATAACAGAAATTGCCATGAAAAGTTTCTCAAAAATCTGTCGTTCGGTGTCGACTTTAAACTGTAGGTCCCGCCACTCATGGTAAAATTAACACACTCACCCTAAGTGGTCTAAGAATCTAGGTCGTAATCCTGACTGAGAGTTGTAAAGACCAATTATGTATGTATAAATGGGGGAATATGTATGTTAGTGGGAATTAGAAGAAAGTGACTCTGTTGATTCGGGTTAGGGGGAGCGATATAAAATTCTCCGAATTCATTAAACAGATGAACGTTATGATTAACGCTCATAGCTGCCAGATAAATGAGGCACCAAATCGTCAAATATTTGGGAAAAAATCATCAAAATCGTCAAAGACGTTTATTGAAATCGCCAAAAAAATCGTCAAAAAAAATAAATAAATTCAGTTTTTAAGGACCAAAATTATTTCGATTGTAGTAAAGTATATAAAGTCAATGTATGTACATAACTGAGTTCAAAAATAAAAAATTTAAAAAAATTTATTGGAAATTAAAAGCTTGCGTCCCTCATCTTCATTTATTAATTTTTTTTTCCAAAAATGGAGAAATTTTGTATCATTTTCAGGGAAAAATTGTTTGAGGTTTAAACAATCTATCCCAGTGTTGTTTGTTGACACATAAGGGCAGCAATAATAGTGCATCATCTATGTCTACAGGAGGGTGTAAATATTTAGGAGTCAGAAGCTCTGAAAGCATGAAGAAGTCAGAAGCATGAAAATTCAGTGCAATGTTGGCTGGAATCGACACATTTTTCAGTTCCTTTAGTTCCTTCTTAAGAGCTTATCATCTGATATTACTATTTAAACCATTTATAACCGACCGAGAATGGAATATAAGTTGGTGCCTCAACGTCTATTTCGAGGTTTCTCGACCATGTACAGGAGAGGCTGTAGTAGCTCGTTAATGACGGTAGTGTATCCAACTCCATTGAATCATTGCAGCATCGTTGCAATGTGGTTTGTGTTTCACTGTTCCATCGCAACTACAAAAGGATTTTGCTCGAACGAAATAAGAGGACTTGTTCCAGCAAATCATATATTCCTATGTAACACTCATCTTTCTCAGCCAGCACATTCGTATGTGGTCGATTGGCCAGTGGATCGCACACTGCATTACAGAAAAAATACGTTTTTTCCTGCAGAGGTCTTTCCTTTTACTTATGATACAAAAATATACAAGCCTAGTGTCCATAAACACTGTTCTCTCTTTCCTTCTTCCCATAACATATTTTCATAGTTCTAAACACAATGCCATCCATCCCCTAGGTGTTGCTCGTACGAAATAAAATAATGGCGCTTGGCTTTGTTCTTCCGATGGTAATATGAGCAGATATACTCGAATTTTTAAAATTGTCTGCAACGACCAGTGATAAATTTTTCTCAATTACGAGGTTATTTAGGAGTTGTAATATTTTGGCTTTTAAGGGGTTAAAAAAGGAATAAAATTATTACTTAATACTCCTTGTTTTTACTAACATAAATTTCCAATAGTAACAATTGCAAAGTAAATACAAAACTTAAAGTGGCTTTTAATATACTTAAGTGTAGAATATGATGTAAATTTTTCATTTCCAAAAATCGTCAAAGTGACGATAAATCGGCAAATCTAGCAGCTATGTTAACGCTCATTTTAACCTTACGAGTAAGTCATGAGGCCTATGCTTGCAAGAAGGAAACTAAAGTTTCGTATGCTTGGCCTTAACAATGCTAAATGTTGGGGACCTAATTAGAGTAATAAACTATTACTGACGGGGATAACTACCAAACGTCTGAACTTATTTCGCTTTAAATATGACTTCCTTACAGATTTTTCATGCCCACTGTTAATCTATTTCTCTCTACCTCAAGAATCTCATGTTAAATTAAATTTATTCTCAACACTGTTTGAAATAATTTATTTCCTTATGACAACCAGATTAAGACTTTTACACTCCCAAATAAATTCTAATAAAAATTTTTTTACTGTTTTTTTATTTTTTATAACTTCACCATAAACTCTGAAAACAAAATTTGTTTGGTGCAGTAATTTTCCCCGCGGCATCCTCTATAACCTAAGCACGGCAACATTATCTGTTTAAAGACGATTGTCAACAGCAGATTAATTTTTCTAATGGTGGGCCATAAACAAGTTTTTTTGTTTATAAAAGTGTGCCTAGACTTTGTTGCCCCCTCACATCTATTGTGAGAGGAGAACGATAGAAAAAGAAAGATAAGAAATCGGCTTTGAAATGATTTGACATTTGAAAATGAGGTTTAGTGCTGCAAATAAACCTTGAACATGAAAAACAAAAATACAACGGAAAAATAAAAATACGATGTAATCATAAGGAAATAATGAGATTTACATGAGGTAACATCCAAGATACGCTAGGGGGGGGGGGTAAACATCTCGTTGAGGTGGATTATTAAACGGGGTATAGCTTTTGACAAGCAATGGAACTGAAGACGTTGTCAATAACAGATTATGCAAGCCTAGGCTGCCTGTCAAGTTGCCATAGTATAGTAGGTAGTGTGTTGGAGACGAGAGTCCGTGGTTCGAAACCCAGTTAGTCTTCTGACAAAAACTCTGAGAGTAAATAAAATTGCCATGAAATATTTCTCAACAAAAATCTGTCGTCCGGGGTCAACGTTAAATAGTAGGTTCCGCCAATCATGGCTTAAATTAACCCACGTAACATGGGTGATGTGAGCAGTTAGGTTGTAATGCTGACTGAAGTGTCGAAAGGTCCAACTAAACTTTTCATTGCAATTTTATTTACTCTCAGAGTTTTTGCCAGCAATCTGCTGAGAGGAAGTCGCCGAAGAAATATTATTTGTATTTTATTTTGATGTCGGGTCAGGGGCTCGAACCCTGGCTTTTCGTCTAATAAGTCAACACACTACCTACTAGACCACGGCGGCTTCTAGAAGTGTAATCATCAAATAAATTTTCTCCATTTTCTTCACGGGTTTTTATTACTTTTCTTACAACAAATTTCATCAGTTTTCATCACACATTGTTGGACCATTGCCAATGCAAGCTGCATAGGCCATTAGGTGGGGTATAGAGTTCTGCTGTAGAACGCCGGTAAACAAATGGGCATACGGTCCATTGGCAAAAATGCCCACATCATCACCCGAATGCTGGCCATCATTTGACTTAATATAGCTGGGATATTGGAAATCTGTAAAGAGGTAAAGAAAGATCATAAAAAAAGATTGCGATCACCTTGCTTTTCTCTTCAATACTCACCGAAATCCCGCTCTATTTGCTCCAGGTCCAAACGATTACCCTTATCATCTAAATATTGTTTAATGCCAATCGGATAATTCAAGGTCAAATACTTCAGGCCATTCAGATCGCGATCGTGTTGATTTAAACCCAAGATGTCTGTACCCCGCCCGGGATAACCCGATATGGTTAAGGGATGTGCATGATCTGACGAGACCACTATAAGCGTATCATTGGTATTGGTCATCTCTAAAGCCTTCTTTATGGCCTTATCAAATTCCAAAGTCTCGTCCAAAGAAATTGCACTTTTCGTGTAATGATGCGCAATATCAATTAGACCGCCTTCTATGAATGCAAAGAAACCATTTTCATTTTTGCTTAACAAATTCAAAGTCACTTCGGTCATTTCCTCTAATGTAGGCTGTTTAACGGGATCAGCCTCTAAATGATAGTCCATAAAAGAGGACTCAAATAGGCCCAATACCTGTGACACCTTGCTGACATTAAGACTCAGTAAGTCCTGCCTATTGCAAGCTATAATACCCTCCGGGTGCATACCCTGCCATAGGGAAAGCAGATTTTTATTATCCAACCTCTCGCCCATATTGCCATGGCGATCTTTAAGGATGTTGGGTAAAAATTTCGTCATGCCACCACCCATCATTACATCAAAATTACGTCCTGGTTCTTCTAGCACTAACTGGCTGGCAATATCCATGCACTCGGCCGGATCTTTATCGAATGATTTAACATCAGCATCACATTCATAGAGGCGACTGGCTACATGGGCGTACAGGCCACTGGGGCTGGCATGTGTTAGGCGTGTGGTGGTTATGAAGCCGGTAGATTTGCCTGCCTTTTGGGCCCAATCAGCAATAGAGGAGACATGATTAGCTGGATCCATGCTGGCGCTGCAGTTGTTGTATTTAACATTGGCACTGACACCGATCGTTACAATATTGCCCTTGACACCGCACAAATAAGCCGTGGCTGTACACGCTGAATCGGCCACCTGGGCATTGGCACAATATGTCTGAAAATGCATATGAAAAGTTAGGAGGAAAAGATTTTCAAAAATTTAATTCAATACGGCTATAATCTCGATTTTCAATTGAAAGGGGGATTTTCCCCTTCCGAAAACGTACTTCATCTCTGGGACAGTGGGCTTGAAAAAAGCGATGTTTGAATCCGCCTCTCTTACGACAGCATCGACATAATGAAGAAATGTTAAGGAGTGGTACATGCAAAGATGCACGCGATGCCGAGGGCCTTCACTAAAGTCTATAGGAGTGAATCTAATAGCTTTAAACGCTAACAAATTATGTCCTATCAGCTGAAGTGTAGATGCTTGAGAAACTACATTTTGGGGAACAATCACCTGAGCGTTTATGTTATCTATGTTTATAAGTTAATAAATGTCGCCGTAGTGAGCCCATGGTTCACAACCCTGCTCAAACGAATTACGAAAAGAAAATATTTCTTTTGGCAACTTCCTCTCAGCAGACTTCTGGCAAAAACTCTGAGAGTAAATACAATTGTCATGTCAAAATTGCCCAAATCTGTTTCTAGAAATCGAAGTTAAACTTTACCTCTTGCTGTATAAAATTAACACGTACAACAAGGGTTGTGTGAGGAGCTAGGTTGTAGTACTGGCTGAAGGGTTGCAATGACCAATTATGGAAGAATATAAGTGGTGAAGAAAATGCCCAGTGAGCTATCCAGTCAGTATCATAAAATTACTCCACTCCCGTGGAAGTACGCTGGAACTTTTACTAGAAGACTTAATTCTTATAATATGTAGTCAGGAAACACACCCAATGGCAATGCATCTCTGTTGGCTAGTTAAGGTATAGGCTGTGGGCAGCTCATCCAAATGTTTTGTAGCGAACTATTGATTCTGTTTATTGAGGGCTCATGAAATAAGGGATACCAACCCGTAAAGTAAACTTTTAGGGCATCTGTGTCGTGTACAAACAAATTTCCTTTCAATCCACTTTCCATAGACGAATAACATCTCTTGTAAAATATCGTCTGGTAAAATTTATCCAAACACTGGAAAGAGGCATATGCTCTGCACTTGTAGTTCTTCACCCTATTGACGTGATTCAAATGTATCTGCAGGAATATGTCATCCAGCTCAGACCAAATTTATTTTAACTTAACGGGCTTAAGGTCCCCCCCCCCTTCTAGCTTTTTCCACCAGTTATGTTGCGTGTATTAATTTTATACTTGAGCGGCGGGACCTAGAGTTTAAAGTCGACTCCGAAAGACAGATTCTTGAGCAAATTTTTATGCCAATTTTATTTACTCTCGCTTAGTTTTTGCCAGAAATATGCTGAGGGGAAGTCGCCGAAGAAATATTTTTTTTAATATTTCGTTTTGTTGGAGATGTTTGACCTGGGCTTTGAATCGCGGCCTCACTTCTAATAAGCTAACATACTACCTACTATATTACGGTGACTACAAGCTAGGTTGTAATCCTGATTGATGGGTTGCAGATATCAATTATGTGTGTGTGTAAGATCCTCCCAGTAGCTGTGTCAATCCAGAACACAAAAAGTAGTTTTACCTACCGGTTGGTTGTTGCATGTGATATTTTAGCTTAAGTTTATAACTCGGTCGAAGTCGCCGTAGTCTAGTAGATAGTGTGTTGGCTTATGAGACGTAAAACCAGGGTTCGAGCCCCAGGCCAGACATCAAAACAAAATACAAAAAGTATTTCTTCAGCGACTTCCTCTCAGCAGATTCCTGGCAAAAATTCTGAGAGTAAATAAAAATTACCATGAAAAATTTCTCAAAAATCTGTCGTTCGTAGTCGACTTTAAACTGTAGGTCCGCCACTCATGTAAAAAATTATCACACAACACAAGATGTGGGAGAAACTAGGTCGTAATCCTGACTGAAGGATTGTAATGACCAATTATGTATGTTATAAATCGGTCTTCAGTATTTTAAAAAGCTCTGGATTTAAGCGTTTAAAGCATTTTATCTCTGCAACTCCTTGGTGACTTGGCACTTAAATAATGTGTAGCGTATTATACTTGGGCCAAACTGATCTTGCCGGACTTTTACTTGGAATGGTTATGTATATATTCAAACTAGTTCCTAATTATGTATGACTTTATGACCTCGGCTAATCGATTCCCCTACATTGTACTACAGTGTTTGAACAAAATAGGACATTAGCTCTCAGCTACTTTCATGCTCATCGCGTTGCTTATTTCCAGGCAGTTCAGTGCTACGTTAAGAACATTTTCTGCTCTTCTAAGTAACTGGTCTGCTGTTAGTGCCGTTTTAAATGAGGAACGGAGGCATCATTGGGCGATATTTATTTGAAAATGAGGACGGCACAACTTTTATGGCCAACGGAGACACCTATAACACCATGATAACCGATTTTTTTGTACCCGGTGTTCATGGTATTGATGGGAACGATGTTTGATTTCCACAGGATGCTGCAACTTACCACACATCTGATGCCACAACTGATTTATTGCGTCAAACGTTTGATGGCCGTTTAATTAGCCGAAATGGTGATGTCAATTGGCCGCCAAGAAGCTGCGATTTGACACTACTGAACTATTTTCTGTGGGGCGCCGTTAAAGAAAAGTGTTATGCCGATGAAGTCGCCGTAGTCTAGTAGGTACACTACTTTGGCTTATTAGACGTAAAGACAGGGTTCGAGCCCGAGGCCAGACATCAAAACAAAATACAATCGGCGACTTCCTCTCAGCAGATTTCTGGCAAAAACTCTGAGATGGAAATAAAATTGCCATGAAAAGTTTCTCAAAAATCTGTCGTTCGGAGTCGACTTTAAACTGTAGGTTCCGCCACCACTCATGTATAAAATTAACACACACAACTTAAGTGGTGTGAGAAAATAGGTCATAATCCTCATAGAAGTGTTGTAATGACCAATTATGTATGTATGTATGTTATGCCGACAAACCAGAGACAATTGACTATTTGAAGGCCAGCATTCGTGATGCCAATGCCGAGATATAACCTCATATACTCAAAAAAGTGCACGAAAATTGGTCCGATCGAATGAGGTACTGTGAGGCCAGCCGCGACAATCAATTCTAACCGGAACAATTGCACTTCACAACAAAAAAGATAAATTCGGCAAAATTTCAAATCGTTTCTCGTTTTATTACATTTTTACATTTAAACTTTTAAATGGCCCACCCTATATTACGTTTAACACTCGCATTCACTTTCACCAAAGACTGTCTGTCATATTACAACTAAAATGCTCTTCAATTCTAATTTCTGTCACTTAGTCTTTCTCACTTACTGGATCTCCAGTCACTTTATGCCTAGCAATAGAAAACAGAAAGTCAAACTCACCTTACTTAAGCCTGTGTAAGGAAATCGTTCAAAACTCAATGACTCCTCTTCGCCAGTATGTCCCTGCCGCTGACCTTTAAGTATACGGGCAGCTGTTATGGTACTCAACGACATGCCATCGCCCAAAAAGAATATGACGTTCTTGGCTCTGTTCTTATTTAAGTTTTGTTTCTTTAGACCATCCAACAGCTCCTGACGTGCCAAGTTTCTCCAAAATTCCGGATTTTTTTCTTCTTCTGGTGTGTACTTATCCTTGCCAATGTTTTCTAACAGTGCCCGATTACGTAATGCGGGGCCATTTAATTTATCCGCACCATGATACAATTCATCCGTGGCTATGTGTCCATTTGCTAACGCCGCCAATAATGTCGACAACAGCAGCACTTTGAAAAACATGGCGTCGGATTGAATATTTTCAAGTGAAACTTACTAACCCGACTAATTTCGCTAATGAGCTCGTTGCTGATATTTATAGAGAAAGAGAACGAATGAGAGAGAGAGAGAGACTGTGAGAGAGTGGTGAGTGATGAAGCAAGATTTCTTTTTATGGAATCCCAATAAAATGTTGAAAACATTTTCGTGTTTCCTTATCTTTATAACGGTAAATATTTTATGTTTATGAAAGAAAACGAGGAAGAAGAAGAGGAAACAAACTTTTCTTTTATGATGCTGGTAAATGTGAATGACATTCCGGAATAAAGTTTTGCAATCCGTAATGAAACATTGGCGGGTTGTCTCGTAATGCGAGATACTCAGACTTATCATTCGTTTTTAGTGTGCGATCGTAAATAAATGCAAACAGTTTTAGAATTATTGGGCGTAATGAGCGTAAATTAAATGCAACAGGGGAAATTGTACTTTCTTTTAGAAATTTTTTGTACACTTGTCACTCGTTGTACGGGTTTTAAAATAATCGATCAAGCAAAATCGAATTTTTAAATTTATTTTGAGGATGTGTATTCCAGACAACGTGTTGGCTTCAGACCATTTTACTGTTTTACGTTACGTAACGGTCTACTGTTACGTTTACGCAAACGGTCTGTCATAGAGGGGTAGTCAGTTAAATACCGGTCTTCATTATACCATGATTTCATTGGAAACGAGGCAATTAGGACCAAGAGCTCGGTGAAATACCTGGGAATAAGGCTGAACCCCAGACTGACATTCTCGTATCAGATTCAGTACTCGGCTAACAAGGCCCAGAAGATCGTCGGACAGCTCAGCAGATTAATGGCGAATATTGGAGGGCCGCTACCGGCGAGACGGAGACTCTTGATGGATGTTGGAAACAGCATTATGCTTTATGGGAGCGAAATTTGGGCCGAAACTCTAGATGTTAAGAAGAGGGCAAACTCACTTGTATCGGTACAGAGAACGGCTGCATTGCGTGTCGCGTCGGCGTACCGTACAGTGTCCGCTCCGGCCGTACTGGTGATAGCGGCTATAATCCCTGTGGATCTGCTGGCGGCAGAGCGGATGGAGATTTATAAGGCGAAATCGGCTGGAAATCATATAACCGGTTAATTCAGGGAAAACACCATTTCAAAATGGCAACAACGATGGAACGAGGAAGATAGAGGAAGATGGACCGCGAGACTTATCCCGGACATAAGGCCATGGATCGGTCGGAAATTTGGAGAGATAAACTACTACGTTACACAGATGCTATCGGGTCACGGATATTTTAGGAAATATCTGCACAGAATGGGCAAGGCCGCCTCCCCTTACTGCCTGTACGAGGAAGGGGAGGTAATTGATGACGCAGAGCACACTGTTTTCGAGTGTGCACGCTGGCAGAGCTATCGCTCTGTACTGACGTCAATAGTTGGAACGATCACGGCCGCTAATATTGTCGGGGTTATGACTGCGAGTAGGGAAAATTGGACCTCGGTAGTGAATTACGTAGAGCGCATTCTGAGACGGAAAAAGAGAGATCTTGAAGCTGCAGAACGAGTAAGCATGTCGGCATAGGTGATACTGTCACACGTGCCGGGCGTAACCGAGACGATGATCTAGACGAAAGGAATAGTGGAGACGCTTAGATGACTCCTCAACTTTCGATTCGCAATCCGGACGCGGATATGAACATGAAGGGGCCAAAGTGCCAAAAGGACTCCACTCCGAAGTAATACCACCGTAGTTCCGGAATGGGCACAAACAAGTCCACAGGAGACGAGGGTGGATTTAGTGGGTGAGGGCCCCACACACAGAGGATTTGACGACTTCCTCTATGGTGCGGTTATGTACATTTATCCCTCCTCGGCGAGAAAAAAAAAATACCATGATTTCATTGTTTTCTTCATAATAAATTATCTGCCGTACATAGCGGCTTCCTATCAGAACTGAACGCACACCTAAAACAGAATGAACGCTTGATGAGTGCCAAATACTATGTTTATTTTTTTGTACCTGGTCTTCACATCTAAATTTTACCTAACCAAAGCGGCTATTATACGTTTCACTTTATGTTAGTCGGCACACAACTTGGAAAACTTATTGTTCATACCATGTTCTGTCGACAAATTCTGTCCTACATTCCCAAATGCTGGACAATTACAAGTAGGACAAGTATGGCCATTCTCTTCTGCAGCTTCTGCCGAAACCATTGACTGATATTTTCAAATTATTGGCGGTTATCCTCAAGGATTAGTTAGCCGATATGAATGCTATCGGGTTCATGAAATGAATTCTGGAGATCGGAGATATCCAGATACATCTGGTCTCTATACAAATGCGTACATCTCTCCGTTGTGAATGAGTGAAGTTTGCGTGGGATCAGGTATTTTCTCTTGGATTAGAAGGGCGTCAATATAATATCTGAATTTGTACGAATAAGTTCTAAACACCAGAGCGGGTAACCGCTGAATGTTTTTCTAGGCATCCAATGGCCGTCCTGATATCAGAAAGATAATGGCCGCCTGATACTGATCTTGTTCCTCCGCCGGCTTTAAAGGCATTATTTTAGCTTAAATGTTAATGTTGAGAGTGTAGCGTTCTATATTCGCCGTAGTATCGTAGGTAGTGTGTTGGCTTATTAGAAGTAAGGCCACCGTTCAAACCCCAGGTCAGGCATTTCCAACGAAATATGAAAAAATATTCCTCCGACTACTTCCTCTCAGCAGATTTCTGGCAAAAAATTCAAGAGAAAATAAAATTGTCATGAAAAGTTTCCCTAAAAATCTGTGGTTCGCAATCAACTTTAAACTGTAGGTCCCGCCACTCATGTATAAATTTAACACACACAGGTTGTAATCCTGACTCGACAGGGGTTTCCACTTTCTGGTTCCGAGTAGAGACGACTGGAATCCTAATGCGGTTGTCCCCCCGGAAGTCCTGGATATATACCGACGGCTCTAAACTCGATAATGGGGTTGGAAGCGATGTAAACTCTGGGAAACTGGACTTGAACATTTCTCTCCGTCTGCCGGACTACTACAGCGTGTTTCAGGCAGAGGTGACGGCAATTTACCGGGCCGCTCAATGAATCCTCGTCAACGGTGCTCCTTTCACTCGCGTTTCGGTCTTTTTTGATAGTCAGGCCGCGATAAGATCTCTATCGGGTTTCGTGAATAACTCTAGGATCGTTAGAGAATGCCGCCGCTGTCTCGACCTTCTTTCTGGGCGCTTCACCAGTGTCTCACTGGTGTTGGTCCCCGGTCGCAGAAACATTCCGGGAAACTGTAGGGCCGACGAGCTCGCCAGAGCTTGTGCGCTCTTTCTGGAATCCTCTTCAATTGAATTGGGTATGTCACTTGCCTCGGTCAAGTAGGACATTGCGCGGAAATTCTTTCGGGACGCCAACCTATCCTGGGTCAATGAAGAGTCCTGCTCCACCGCTGGACTCACCCGGCCCTCGATGGATAGAAGGCGTACCAACCAATTACTTGGTTTTGGTCGTGACGTCATCTCAACCACAGTGGCCGTGCTTACAGGTCATTGCGTTATGGGTAGACACGCGGAAAGAATGAGGCTCCCATTTAACGATTTCTGCCGTGGATGCAGATCCGCTGAGGAAGTGGAGACTGTTATCCACTTTCTTTGTTAGTGCCCGTCTCTTGCTAAGTGTAGATACAGGTTATTTGGCTCCCCATTTCTTGTCAGCTTGACGGAGCTATCATCTATTGATATCAAGGATATAGCTTCGTTCATCAAACTTTCTGGCTGGTTTTCCAATGTAGGGTAGTCGTGCTTTTGTTGTGCAGCCCTTGCGCTGACCAACTTCTTCCTCTTCCCTGATTTTGGTGGAACTTGGTCAGTATAGGGACTGCGTTCACCCGTGACATCACAACGGCCCGCTATGCATGCTCAAATGAGCTTTGTGATATCAGAGCTACCACTCCGACCTAAACCTAAACCTAAACCTGACTAAAGGGTTGTATTGACTAATTATGTTATGTATGTATGTGTAGCGCTGTCGTGGTTCAGCAGTGAATACTTGAATAAGTCCTCTGCGATATGAAGATCGGAACAATGTGGTATTTTGTCATAAAGCTAGGAACGAACGTTAGTTTAGCAATAACGTATATGGAAATCCAGATCTAAAGTATCTACAATTTTAGCATATATTGGCCCTAGCTGCCATGCTGGTATTAACGGTACTGCTTAGTATCTGCTATACCTGGTAGTACCCACTTAAAAATTGCGAATAATGTTTGAGAATGAGAAGAATGAGCATCAGAGAGCACTATTCCGATTTTGAAGATGTTTTCTAACACAAAGACTATCAGTTAATAACCCAGTTATTAACCCAAAAGCCTATTGGCCGCCTAAAAAATGTTCGTCATCACAGTTACCCTCTGTTGCGTACTCAAATTCAAGATTAGTTGGAGCGTCAGAGGCACTTCGTTGATATTTGATAGGTACTCTGTTAGGCGTGCAGTAGTAAAATGAGAATGAGCAAGGCCTAGGACTCTACTACATTGCAGGCAGAGCATGAGATTCTGAAGTAAATTATTCTGGGACAAAAGCTCTGGTAAATAATAATGTAGTCAGGGTGCGGAACATTTTAAAAATTTATTAGCTTTAGCACAGTCCATGATGACATACTTATGTTGAGCAGATTGAGCACTAACCCAGTAAACACTTTTATGTTCAATTCTCCTAAAACATATTGATTTTAAACTTTAAATTTTAAAATAATTTAACAGAAAATGAGATTATTTTCGTATTTTATTAATTAAACTTCATTATCACACTTGGTAGGACCATCGCCCATGCATGCAGCATAGGCCATTAAGTGGGGTATGGCGTGTTGTTCCGAAACGCCACGGAACAAATGGGCATGTGGTCCAGAGGCAAAAATGCCAACATCATCACCCCCATGAACACCATACTCAGTGTGTATGTAACTTGAGTACTGGGCCCAGACATTCTCACCAAACACGTCTTCAATATTCAAACGTTGGCCGTGATCATCCAAATATTGTTGAGAGCCGGCAGCATAATTTAAGGTGGTATAACGTTGGCCATTAATATCGGTATCGTGTTGGTTAATGCCCAGAATATTAGTGCCCCGACCAGGATAACCGGCTATACTTAAGGGGCTGGCAATATCTGAAGACATTACAATGAGCGTGTCCTTTACATCCGTCATATTACGAGCTTTTTGTACTGCCTGCTCCAATAGTAAAGTCTCATCGAGACTTACTCCAGCCAAATTCAGATGATGAGCTCGATCGATTTGTGCGGCATCTATCAAGAGGAAGTAGCCCTGTTTACTCTTTTTGCTCAGATAGTTGATGGCCACTTCAGTCATTTCCAGTAAAGAGGGTTCTTTGTTTTGTTCGTTTCTTAAATGGAAGTCCATAGGGCCGCTTGAGAAAAGACCCATAATGTGGGATGTTTTCGAAGTTTTGAGTTTAAGAAGCTCTTGGCGATTGCGAACTATAATACCTTGCGGGTGCATGCCCTGCCATAAGCTTAAAAGATTTTTGTTATCCAAACGTTGGCCTTTATTGCCATGCAGATCCTTAAGAGTTTGGGGTAAAAATTTACCCATGCCGCCACCCATTATTAAATCGAAATTATTGCCTGGCTTTTGTGTAATCAATTGCTGGGCTATGTCCATGCATTGGGAGGGCTCATTGCCCCAGTTGTCGACGTCGTTGTCACTTTCCCAAAAACGATTGGCTGCATGGGCATACAATGCAGCTGTATTGGCATGTGTTACAGAGCCGGTTGTTATGAAACCACTGGCTTTGCCTGCTCTTTGGGCCCAGTCCGCCAAAGTGGTTACCTGATTCAAAGGATCTGCACTTTCCGAGCAATTATTAAAGTTGACTTTAGCCGTGACACCCAAGGTGAACATATTAGTTTTAATACCGCTTAAATAGGCAGTGGCAGTGCAAGCCGAGTCGCCTATCTGGGCATTAGTGCAGTAGGTCTGGAAAAATAAAATCCTGTAGAAAACACTGTGTTAATAGCCAACTCAAACACAACTTTACCTTACTCAAACCCATATAGGGAAACTGTTCCCAACTTAAGGCATCCTCTTCGCCAGTATTGCCCTTCAGTTGGCCTTTACGTATGCGTGCCGCTGTACCAGTGGACAGAGACATGCCATTACCCACAAACAATATGATGTTCTTGGCTTCATTGTTATTTAAAGCATCTTCAGTGATTCGCTTATTGACCTCATCTCTTGCCAAATTAAGCCAATATTCAGTATTGGCCTCAGCCTCAGGAGTGTATTTATTTGGTCCCAAGCCCTCCAAAATGTTGCCGAGACTTTTTTGTTGCAGAGTGTCTTTTAAGAACATGGGCACTGGATGGTAGTCCTTGTCGTTGAATTGCAAAGCCCAAGTTCCGGCAAACAGCAGGAGTAGTACAATGCATGGATTCGAATTCATATTTGTTAAGCGTTCAATTTAAAGCCAAATTATTGCGTATTTTTGCGTATTTTGCCATTTGCTTTTGGCCAACTTGAAAAGAAGACTGTTTATCAGTTTACGCATCGTGTATTGTTTTATAGTCGCGATCATAAGATTGAAAGAAATATTTTCGTTTTGGGCTTTATTACGTTGGCTGAAGCACGTGTGTGATTGTGAGCATATTTTGAGACTTTTTATCTTAAAAAAATTATTGTTGACTTGTCTGAAAGCATAATTTATTTACGGCCATAATTTAAAATGCCGTTTAAAGTGTTTATTTGTTTGAAACTCTCACACCTATTCACTCACAAGCGTTGTTGACTGATGGCTTGAAATTTTTCCAATGGCAACGACACCATTTTTTGTTGCAGGTTTCCTTTAAAAGTGATAGGAAATAAGGGGCTAAGGATGTCAGTTGCTTTATTGTAAAAGCACGACACTGGCAGATGAGTTAAAAAATGTTGCCTTCCGCCTGCTTTGACCCAAAGCTCCTGACGAAGGTATTTGATGGCATGTCGAGTATAGCGACAACATACATACATACATAATTGGTCATTACAACCCTTCAGTCTGGATAACGACCTAGCTCCTCAAAGCACTTATGCTCTTCAAAGCACTTATGTTCCTCAAAGCAGTTATGCTCCTCAAAGCACTTATGCTCCTCAAAGCACTTATGCTCCTCAAAGCACTTATGCTCCTCACACCACTTATGTTGTGTGTGTTAATTTTTATACATGAATGGCGGCAGCTACAGTTTAAAGTCCGCTGCGAACGACAGATCTTTGAGAAACTGTTCATGGCAATTTTTATTTACTCTCAGAGTTTTTGCCAGAAATAGGCTGAAATATAAAAAAATACTTCAACGGCGACTTCCTCTCAGAGATTATGCCAGCAATCTGTATTTTTGGTATTTAGTTTATAACTTAGCGTTTGAACCGAGGCCTCACGTCCAATAACCCAACACACTACCAACCAGACTACGAGGACTTCACCTATAGGGTCCGCCATCTAACGTTTTTTTCTTCAATTAGTGCTTATTTCGTGAGTGGTAACACTTAGCTCATGTCTGATTTGACAGATAATTAGTTTTATCCTTCCGCTGAACGAATATGGTTGCGTATATGCTTGAACAAAGCTGGGAAATATTGCGACATTACTTTGAAAATCATGGTAATGTTGCAGAATGTGTGCGAAAATTGCATACGGATTTTGGAAGAAGAGAAGCACCGTCAGCTCTATACGTTCGTTATCTTGTGAAAAAAGTGAAAGAAACTGGCATCCTAATCGATAAACCAAAACGTGAAAAGCCAAAAACAGTGCGTACACCCGAGAATATTGCTGCTGTGGCAGACAGTGAGCGTGAAGCGCCATCAACATCAATTCTCATTCGTTCTCAACAATTGAACATTTCGGAGACATCATTGAGACGAATTTTTCATAAAGACCTTGGTATGACGCCATACAAAGTCCAATTGGTTCAGGGTTTGAAGCCAATTGACCATCCAATGCGTTTTCACTTCGCTAAGTGAGCCTGCGATCGATTTACAGAAGATGCCGATTTTGGCAAAAAAAAATCATCTTTTCAGATGAAGCTCATTTTGATCTTGGCGGATATGTAAACAAGCAAAATTGTTGCATTTGGGGCACAGAAAACCCGCACGCATACATTGAAAAGCGGACGCACCCAAAACAAGTCACTGTTTGGTGCGGATTTTGGTCCAGAGGCATAATTGGGCCATTTTTCTTAGAAAATGAGCAAGGAGTGGCCGTTACTTGAGGACGTTACGTTGAAGATGACGATATTGGCAACATTTGTTTTCAACAGGACGGCGCTACGTGCCACACAGCCGAAGCTACATTCGATGTTTTGCGCCTTGTTTTTGAAGATCGCATTATCAGCCGCAGAGCTGATGTCGTTTGGCCACCTCGGAGCTGCGATTTGACACCGTTGGACTATTATTTGTGGGATGCCGTCAAAGATAAGTGTTACGCCGACAAGCCAGAGACAATTAACGCTTCAAAGGACAATATTCGTGAAGCCATTGGTGAAATACAGCTGCACACAATCGATAATGTGCTTAAAAATTGGTACGATCGTGTAGGCTATTGCATGGCCAGCCGAGGCAGCCATTTGAATGCAAATATTTTCCATTATTAACCGGAAGGATTGTAATTTCAAATAAAAAAAGAAATTTGAGAAAATAATCAGTAGTTTTTTTTTTAAAGCATTTTCAAAAAAAAAGTTATTTGGCGGACCCTTTACTAGACTATATCCACAAGCCTTCCAAAAAGGCAATGGCCCGTGAGTATCGCAATTGTGCGATATATGAAGTTGAGATTTGAGATTTATCATTTTAAATCTTGCAGGGGCTAGGAGTATTGCAAGTGCAAGAATACCTAGTTTCAATCTGAGACAATCGAAACACTTATGCTTTGAAATATGTTGGAGATTGTAAGCTCCGTATCAGCTCTGTCTAGTCTAGTTCACCAGGAATGCAATTTTTATTGCCATCGTTATGCTCTGTAGTTCATAGAAAAGTTACTTTACAATGATTCGTAATTTCTTTGAGAAATTACCGGCATTCATCAATACGGAAATTGACTTCCAGATGACGTTGTTAAGGACTTACTTGCAGCTTGCCTACGTGAGTGAATTAAGAGATTTAGAAACCATCACAGGTAGGTAGTTTGTTGGCTTATTAGATGTAAAGCCAGGGTTCGAGCCCCAGGCCAGACATCAAGACAAAATACAAAAAGTATTTCTTCGGGGACTTCCTCTCAGCAGATTTCTGGCAGAAACTCTCAGAGTAAATAAAATTGCCATGAAAAAAGTTTCTCAAAAATCTGTCGTTCAGAGTCGACTTTAAGCTGTAGGTCCCTCCACTCATATATAAAAATTAACACACACAACATAAGTGGTATGAGAAACTAGGACGTTGTACAATGGGTCAATTCGACCTCCGGGTACTGTACTTCTCTTAATTGACAAGTACACGTCCTCTAACCTAACCTAACCTAACCTATCATATTACCCATCATTGCGTCACTTTCAAAATGGCCGTGACCTTAGCGTCGCAAACACTGTACTGGTTAATATCTGTTCAGCATTTTTAAAGCCATTGGTATAAACCTTAAGGATTCCAATGAGACTAAGGCTATACATACACATAATAGGTCATTACAATCCTCCAGTCAGGATTACTACCTAGCTTCTAACACCACTTATGTTGTGTGCGTTAATTTTATACATGAGTGGCGGGAACTACAGTTTAAAGTCCACTCCAAACGACAGATTTTTGAGAAATTTTTCATGGTAATTTTATTTACTCTCAGGGAGGAAGTCGCCGATGAAATATTTATTTATTTAATTATTTATTAATTACAATACAATTACAAATTATATTATAATTATATACGAGCGGAATAACTTGACCATATCCTCGGTGTAATGCCACAGACCAGAGTCTCTGGTGGGAATCGAACCCACGACCCTCACGCTAATGGTCTAGCACACTACCCACTAGACTACCAGCGCACCCTCGCCGATGAAATATTTTTTCGTATTTCGTTTTGTTGCAGATGCCTGACTTGGGAGTTTGTACCGTGGCCCTACGTCTAATAAGCCAAAAATTACCCACTAGACTGCGGCGACTTTAAAGCTATGGTTGCCATATTTATCTTCTCAATTATGTGATCTCTTCTACAATAACCTCTTGAATGGGCCTAATTAGATCCCAATAAGTATCAGACATATAATCTGTTGTAAAGTATTAATCCCCCGTATTGCGAGGATTGACGCCTAACCCACACAATGAGTCAAACACAGAGAAGTTTGGGCCACCAACACTTTTAAATGCAGAGATTGCCTGGAATTT
Organism: Sarcophaga subvicina; assembly: GCA_936449025.2. Taxonomy (NCBI): domain Eukaryota; kingdom Metazoa; phylum Arthropoda; class Insecta; order Diptera; family Sarcophagidae; genus Sarcophaga; species Sarcophaga subvicina. The sequence continues at coordinate 33,922,920 of OW388084.2, forward strand.
AGTCATCGAAAAACCAGCACTAAAGCAATGCAAAGAGTAAAAACCGCGAGTAGACTAAGAATCCGAAGAGCATCAAAAAACTATTGTCAACGCAAATTTCTTTCCGAATTTACTAAATGTCTGTGGTCAGAACAATAACAGTCTATGAAGACATCCTTTGGTGAAATAAATTTATTTCATAAAAACGTAGGTTTTTCTTTGTCGAATACCTTTAAGACGCCTCTCGCTGTATTTTTTTCATGCGTGAATATTTGAGTTTCTGAGTCAAGTGATTAAGACTTTGCTCACCAAAGTTATATGGCCGATAAGCTTTTGCTTTAAAGAATTTTTTTTTTCAACATTATTGCTGCCACAAAATTTTATTGATGTTAACGCAACATAACTTAAGAGCGAGTTGTACATCGACTTTAAAGTATCTCTACAGCCAATACATACATATGTAACCAAATCGAAATGAAGGATAACTTTCTAAAATGTTTTAATGTCCTTACACGAGGTACTTTTGCAATTTGACTCGATACATGGGTGTTAAAGCCTTCAATTTAATGTGGTTGCTGATGGGGTAGTAAAGGCGATAACCAGCTCTGTTATGATGGTCACAAATTTGTGTATCACTACTCTTGTCAAGTACTCTTCAAGCGAATACTTGGCCGTGCTATACTAAGTGACGGATTGCCTCTCTCTTGTCCTCCGGAACTTCTTCAAAAATTGCATGTGGGGGTGCCTAGCTAACGGACAGGGCTCTATAGTAGGCCATATCCCCTAATGACAGAGGCCACGTAAGAAAAATGAAATCAACTTAACGGTCGTATAGATCCTCTCATCTACCCAAGAAACATTAGCCATGGAGTGGATTTTATCTTTCAAATCCAGCCTAATCGCATCCAAAAGGATTCCTAAGCATGGATGACATAGAGGGTGGTGTATTTCAATTTTCGTTCTGAGCAATAAGTACGTGAAACAGTTCCCGGGTATGTCCCGTCTCTCTCAAGAACCCTAAATATTGCAGACCTTTTGATTAGTACGCCATATTCCCGGACAAATTGGCGAGATTCAGGGACAAGCTTGAACCGTGATGTGACATTCAAAAGGAACTCTATGGCTACCAGGCTGTCCGAACAGACTATTGTGTTCACAATTAATATTTTGCTACTGGGCAACCATTTAATTCCCATAATGAACATGTCTTCTACTTGAAAGGCACGGCAGTGATTCAGACGTGCATGTGAATATAAATAGCAGAACCTATTTGCCTATCAAACCGTGGATCCATCATTGTATGTTTTTCTAAAGAATTTGAAGAAATATTTGACTGCACATTCCAGTAGTCCCTATTTAAGTGAACTTTACTTAACTCAGAAGTCGCCGTAATCTAATAGGCAGTGTTTTGCCTTATTAGACGTGAAGCCATGGTTCAAATCCCAGCTCAAACATCTCCAACAAAGAGAATTATGCGAACAAATATTTCTTCTGCGATATCCTTCCAGCAGATTTCTGGCTAAAGCTCTAGGGAGTAAATAAAAATGGCCATGAGAAGTTTCTCAAAAAACTGTCGTTCTGAGTCGACCTTAAAACTGTAGATCCCGTTATTCATGTATAAAATTAACACACACAACATAAATGGCGTCAGAACCTAGCTCGTAATCCTGACTAAAGGCTGGTAATGCTCTCAACACTGAACGTATTTAAAAAATAAAATGTAATGCCTAGGGCCTTGGAAATTGGAAATTATTTTCATTTTATTTCGTTTAATTTTTTTTTCAAAAACTTATTTTCTTTTTCATTCATATTGATTGCATGGATTTTATTTATGTACGTCTGCGTACACATCTACGTCTACAATCTATTCTGAAACAAAAACGATTGTCATTGCCGCCACAACCCAAGTAAGCCATTTCGCGACAATTACGACTGTTGGGATCATAAAACCACATGCGACGTGGTGGTACTGTAGGACAACGAGTGCCGACGTCCATTGGTCCTGCTGTACAATTGCCCGGATCTAATCAAATTAAGAAGAAGAATTAATTTTTTTTCTTTTTAGTTTTAAAAACAAAATTTGTCTTTCCTCGCACCGATTACTTACTTGCGCCTTGTGGGCAACGACGTTGTGCTTCAGTGGTAGCATCCATTAAGTAGACCACCACGAAAAGTGTTAAGAAAATCAATTTCATTTTAAGACGTGTATTTCAGTTTTTAAACCAAGTTAACGACTGTATGCAAAATTATCGCTGCAGTCGGACTATTTATATAGTAAGTCTGGTTTATTTGTTTGTTTAAACAAGTGTTTAAATAGTTTAAGATTTGAGGTAAATAGGCCTCTTAGTAGCACGCTTTTGTTGAATAAATACGGTGTTAAGCTGGAATTGTTTAATAAGAAACCCCCATTGAAAGTGTTCTTTTGTTTAATTTCGTATTTTAAAAACCCAATTCAATTGTTACGTTAATGATACACTTGGAAAAAAGTTTATAAATTATTGTCCACATTATTATCGACTTATGCATTCCATAAAACGATAAAGCAGAGCCCGTTATTAGTTTCACAAAACGGCCGGCTTTAACAGAAAAACTTAAGTTTTGGCTGCCGGCTGTTTAAGAACAACAACTGCCTGGATGAAGAGATCTATTTTATCTTCTAAATCCTAAAAAGATTACTTTTTTGTATTAAAATTAAATTCGCTTACCAAAAATGAAAATTTTTTTGTTGCACTAAAGTACTTTTTTTTAAAAATAAATTTTTCATGAGAAGGTACTTTTTAAAGTTTTCTTATTTTTAAATATGGAAAGACAGTCTGCGAAATAACTGCTTAGACATGTGAATTTTTTTGAAATATTGTGCATAACTTAGTACAAAAGTACAATTTTTTTAGTACCATAACATGTAAAAAAAATGTTTTGTAGAATATATTTTAGTACTCTCTCCTGAAATGTGATGTTTTTTTTTGTTAATTAAAGGCATTTAAAAGAAAATAGAAAATCGACCTGTTCTTAACCATTTTTCCCCTATCAACGTTTTCGCCATAAAAGGTACTATTTTTAAAGTACTTTTTCTTAACAGTATTTAATTTACGTTAAATTATATTAAAATTCTTTTTAATTTTCTTTTTTAAGTTTCTAACGGTACTTTTTGTACCAAAGAGTACTATTTTGAGAGTACTTTTTATATTAAAAATGCTTTTATTTTATTTTAAAAGTACCTTTTGTGTTAAAAAATGTTCAGATCACATAGTACTTTCCAAAATCTATTTAAAACTACTTTTTGTATACCCAATCAAAACGTAATTCGTGATATTGTTTACAGACGAGTGGATTACTACAATGCCTTCGACACGCAAGTATGTGTACCCTAGTGACATACACATGTGCATAATTGGTCATTATAACCCATTAGCCAGGATTACAATCTAGATTCTCACACCATTTATTTTGTGAGTGTTAATTTTGTACATGAGTGGCGGAACCTACAATTTAAAGTCGATTCCGAACGTTAGATTTTTTGAGAAACTTCTCATGGCAGTTTTTTTGCCAGAAATCTGCTGAGAGGAAGTCAGCATAGAAATATTTGGTTTCATATTTCGTTCTGTTAGAGAAGTCTAACCTGGTGTATGAAGCGTGGCCTCACGTCTAATATGCCAACACATTACACGTCAGACATCTCAAACAAAACGAAATACAAAAAAAAATATTTCAACGGCGACTTCCTCTCAGCAGATTTCTGGCAAAAACTCTGAGAGGTAAAATAAAATTGCCATGAAAAGTTTCTCCAAAATATCTGTCGTTCGAAGTCGTCCTTAAAACTGCAGATCGCGGAAACGCATGTATGAAATTAACACACACAGCATAAGTGGCATGAGAAGCTAGGTCGTAAGCCTGACTGAAGGGTTGTATTGACCAATTATGTACATACATATGTATGTATTTAACTAAACTTAGATGCTCTCAACAGTGAACGTATCTGAAATATAAAGTAATGCGTCTTTTTCAAAAACTTATTTTTTTCATTCATATCGCATGGATTTTATTTATTAACGTCAGCGCATACATCCAAATGTACATTCTAGCCAAAAACAAAAACGATTGGCATTGCCGCCACAACCCATATAATTCATGATGCGACAACCACGACTGTTGGTATCATAATACCACATGCGAAGTGCTCGTGCAGTAGGACAACTAGTGCCGACATCCATTGCTCCTGCTGTACAATTGGCGGGATCTAATCAAATTAAGAAGAAGAAAACCAGTTTTTTTTTAGTTTTAAAAACAAAATTTGTTGCTCCTCGCTCCGATTACTTACTTGCGCCTTGCATACAACTAGGACGTCTTTGTGCTTCAGTGGTAGCATCCATTAAGTAGACCACCACGAAAAGTGTTAAGAAAATCAATTTCATTTCAATACGTGTATTTCCAGTTTTAAGCCAAGTTAACGACTGTATGCAAAATTATGGCTATTGCCGGGCTATTTATATAAGTAAGTCTGGTTCATTTATATATTTGAACAAGTGTTTAAAGAGTTTAAAATTTGGGGTAAATAAGGCTCCTTTTGTTTAAATAAATAGGCTTTTAAACTGTAATTGTTTAATAACCCAATTAATAAAATTAATACATTAATGATACAGGTGCCTTAGGAAACGTTATTATTGATTTTTACATCGAATAAAAAGGTAAAACAGTGCCCATTATTAGTTTCACAAAACGGCCGTCTTTAACAGAAAAACTGAGTTCTTGACAGCTACCTTCTGAAATGTTTACTGGGTATGCTTATCCAATTAAGAATACGGTTTCAAAATAATTACCCCTTGTATATGCGGATGTAGAGGCCTATTTTGTCTCATAAATCCTATAAAGATTACATTTTTAAATTTCAAATTACATTCGCTTACCAAAGGTAATCTTTTTCTACAATAAAGTACTTTTCTAAAAAAAATAGATTTTTCATGAAAAGGTCCCTTTTTAAAGTCTTCTTATTTTTGAATATGGAAAGACAGTTTACGAAACAACTACTTAAACATGTGAACGTTTTAGAAATATTGTATATAACTTAACATAAAAGTACTATTATAGAAGTATCACAAGAATTGAAGAATACGTTTGACTACCCTCGCCTGAAATATGTTGATTTTGGCAATAATTTTGGTTTAAGTCCTTTTTTCGCTATCATATTATATTTTCGTAATAAAAAGTACTATTTTCAAAGTATTTTTTTTAAACAGGATTTAATTTACGTTAAGTTCTATTAAAATTCTTTTTTATATTATTTTTTTAATTTTTTAATGGACCTTTTTTTGTACCAAAAAAGTACTTTTTTGATGGTACTTTATTATTTTAAAAATTTTTTAGATCGCACAGTAGTTTTTGGAAAAGAGTTCTTAGGAGAAAAAAAAACACATTTTAAAAGTACTTTTTGCATCCCTAACAAAACCGTGTTTCGTGAACTTATTTACAGATTAGTGGATTACTTTAAGCTCTTCAACTTGCAAGCAGGGTTACTCTAGTGGTGATTATATAGTTCCACAGGAAATGTACTAACACAGACAGCCATAAAATCAATGAATGTTTCCTATTTCTCCAGGAAATGGCAGATTATTCTGAGGATATCATTATTTAAGTCCCAGCGTATAGGGGCATAAAAAGGGACGAAAAATATGCCGCAAAGATACTGATCAGAACCACACGGGATCCATACATAGAAGTCCCCTAGGCCACTATTAGCAATTAAAGAAATATTCCTTTCTGACACTAAGAAGAATGAAAAGAGAATCCATTTGAACGTTACTATATCAAAAATTACTTTTTATTGACATTTTTAAGATATTTATTGTAATAAAATATAATTGTTGTTATAGTCTCTTAAAGAAAATAGCCTGATGGCGAGAATGACTTTAAAATTTTTTTTTTTTATAAAAAGTACTTTTTTAAATAAATGGTACTTTTTAAAGTACCTTACGTTTCAAAATTAGTTCTTGTTAAAAATATTTTGTTGTTTTCAGTAAAAATATTTGCCTGATGATAGGACAGTAACACATATCATCCATATATATATCTATAGAAGGTCAAAGTACTTTTTTTAAATAAATGGTACTTTTTTAAGAATATCCTTCACAATAAAATTAATTTTTGTTTAAATTATTTGATTGTTTTTAATAAAAATATTTAATTGATGGTAGCGGAGTGACACATATCGTATGCGAATGGTACTTTATAGCAGGTCAAAGTACTTTTTAAATAAATGGTACTTTTTTAAAGACATCTTTCGTACAAAAATGAATTATTGTTAAAATTAGTTAATTGTTTTTGGTAAAAATATTTTGCTTACGGCAGGAGAGTAATAAAAACGGTCTGGGAATGGTACTTTTTTAAATTAGTACTCTATGGAAGACCAAAGTACTTTTTAAAAAAATTTTACTTTTTTAAAGACATCTTTCTTATAAAAATTAAGTCTTGTTAAATATGTTTGATTGATTTTGGTAAAAATATTTTACTGTCGTCTGCGTATGGTACTTTTTTAAAATTAGTATTTTATAGAAGACCAAAGTACTTTTTTTAAAATAAAAGGTACTTGTTTAAAGACACCTTTTTTATATCAATACTAAGTCTTGTTGGAAGTCTTGGATAGTTTTTTGGTAAAATTATTTTACTGGCGTCTGCGTATGGTACTTTTTTAAATTAGTAGTTTATGGAATACCACGTACTTTTATAAATAAACGGTACTTTTTTAAAAACACTTTTTTTTATCAAAATTAAGTCTTGGTGAAAGTCTTTGATAGTTTTTTGGTAAAAATATTTGACTGATGATAGGAGAGTGCAACATATTGTCTGCAAAATGTACTTTTTTTAAATTAGTACTTAGAGGAGGTCAAAGTACTTTTTTAAATAAATGATGTTTTTTTTAAAACATCCTTCGTATCAAAATTAGATTTTGTTGGTAATATTTGGACTTTTCGATGAACATTTTGGACTGATGGTAGGAGAGTGATACATATTGTCTGCAAAAGGTACTTTTTTAAATTAGTACTTTTTTAAATAAATTATGTTTTTTTTTTTTAAAAACATCCTTCGTATCAAAATTTCTTTTCGGTAATATTTGATCTTTTTGATGAACATTTTTGACCGATGGTAGGAGAGTGATGCATATTGTCTGCGAATGGTACTTTTTTTTTAATTAGTACTTTATAGCAGGTCAATATTTTATTATTTTTTTTGTCATGCTGAATTTGCATAATTTTTTTTTTAGAGGGTGATCAACTCTCGGTTTTCTCTTTGTTTGTTTTTTTTTTTTTTTTATTAAAAACGTCGTTATATGCTGGTACTTTTTTGAAACTTATATTCCGAAATTCTTATCTTATCGCAGAATTCCAGGTTTTATTTTCTCTTTACATTTGCCAAAAATATACGCATTTTTGGGTTTTTCTTTCTGCCCTTGTCTTGAGTCGTAAACATAAATTTGGACGAACTCTTGCCTGTTTTATGGCATACTCATTTTAAGCATATTTTTAGATAAGATTTTCTTAAAATAGACACGTGCTTTTCACATGTGGTTAATAAAAATGTTATCACTCTCTCTGATTAACAATTTCAGTATAAAACGCCTTGAAATTCTAAGAAACAATGACAGTTTCCTTAAGAATTTGGCAGCCGAGTGACAATCTCGAAAAAGATCACGCAGTCATGAAGATATCTTTCATAATTTTAGCCTTTATGGCCATCTCTGTTAATACTTTGACCATAAATGAGGCTGATAAGGAAACCAGTTTTCTAAAAGAGCGCAAACTAATCGAGCAATTGGCTGCCGGCCGACATACTCCAGTTGAGGAAGTCAATCCCGAATATTGGCGTTCGTTGGCACGTGATCTATTGGAAAAACGTTTACGGGAAACTTATAATTTTAATCAGGCCAAGAATATCATATTCTTTCTGGGTGATGGCATGTCATTGACCACAGTGGCTGCATCACGCATACGTAAGGGTCAGCTGGAGGGCAAGAGTGGTGAAGGAGAGTCGCTGAGTTTTGAGAAATTTCCCCATACTGGACTTAGTCGTGTGAGTAAGATAAATATTTGGAATATTTTAATTGAATTGGTCTTAATGGGGATGCTGGATTTCAAAATAAGGATATTTTGTAGGAATTTTGGGAATTCGGGGAGAATTTCCAAAAAATTTTGGGAATTCTAAAATAACGACTTTGATGGAATGCTTAATGCTGTTCATGTACAATGGGTCAAATCGTCTAAATTGCTGTTCAACGTTTAATTGTGTTTCAAAAGGAGAATATTTTGCAGGAATTTTGGGAATTCGGGGATAATCTTCAAAAAATTTTGGGAATTCTGAAATATTAACTTTTGTGGATTTCAAAATGCTGTTTGTTTGACGTTTAATTGTGTTTTAAGGAAATAGTAGCATAGTAGCATAGGTTTTAACAAGTTCGGGGGATTATTTTATATTAAAGTGTGAAAAATACTGGGATTTTGGAAATTTTTCTTTAAAGTTGGGATATCGTATGATACCCGGACCAAATACATAACAAAACTAATCCTGTATTTTCCTCAATATTTTAATTTCCTTCCATAGACTTACTGCTCCAATGCCCAAGTACCTGATTCAGCATGTACCTCCACGGCGTATTTGTGCGGCGTTAAGGCCAACATTGTTACCCTGGGTGTATCCGCGAAAGTTGAATACAACAACTGCTCAATGGCCATGGATCCTGCTAATCAATTAAGTTCGATAGCTGATTGGGCACAAAAGGCTGGCAAATCTACAGGCTTTATAACCACCACCACCTTAACCCATGCCAGTCCATCGGGCATGTATGCCCATACGGCCAATCGTTTTTGGGAATGTGATACCGATGTTATAAATGCCGGTCAAGATCCCTTGACATGCATAGACATGGCCCAACAGTTGATAAAACAATCGCCGGGACGCAATTTGGACTTGATAATGGGTGGTGGCATGGGTAAATTCGTACCGAATAGCCAGCAAGATGCTCATGGTAAAATGGGTCAACGTACAGATGGCCAGGATTTATTGAAATTATGGAAGGAAATGCATCCTACCGGTAAACTGGTTACCAATAGAGATGATCTCTTGAATATAAATGTAACAGAGGCTGGTAAAATTATGGGGATTTTTGGTTCTTCGCTAATGAATTTCCATGCCTTGGCTGACGCTAAAAAAGAGCCCACTTTGGCGGAGATGGTAGAAACCGCTTTAAAGTTTTTAAGCCGTAATAAAAAAGGTTATTTCCTATTCGCCGAGGGTGGCCTAATTGATTATGGCAATCATGCTAACGATGCCGGCTTTAGCACAGATGAGACCGCGGAAATGGACAAGGCCATAGAAGTGGCATTAAAACTGACCGATGCCAAGGATACACTGATTGTGGTATCATCCGATCACGGCCATCCTTTGATGATAGGCGGTAATGCTGACCGTGGTACCCCAATTTTGGGTGTAAATCCTAATGATGTCGATGTTAATGGTGTACACTATGCCACGTTGAATTATGCCATAGGAACTCAACAGTATTTGGATGAACAGGGCCAGCGTATGGATTTGACGGGTAAAATTGGTGGCATATGTAAGTAAAGTGATGTAAGACTTAAAATGCAGAGTTTAATGATTCCTTTTTAATTTTTAAGCTGACATTCAGCCTAGCCAGATGCCTGGTGCAATGGGTGTCCACTCAGGTGATGATGTTGGCATATTTGCCAGGGGACCTTATTCTCATATGTTTAGAGGCGTTTTACAGCAGCATTCATTACCCCACTTAATGGCATATGCTGCCTGCATTGGTGATGGACCTACAATGTGTGATAAAAAATAAATAAACAAAATAGAAAAATATTAAAAAAGTACTTTTTTTAAGGTAAAAAAAGGTACCAATATTAAAGGGGCACAATTTTAATTTAAAGTATCTATTGGTCTAAAAAAAGTACTTTTTTAATGTTGAAAATTAAAAAAGTACTTTTATATGGTAATTTTGTTTATAAAGGGCATTTAAAGGGATACTTTTCTTTACCTGAAAAATAAAATTTTTCAAGTGGTACAAAACAGTTTTTGATCTTGTTTTTTGTATAAAGAAATAAGACTTATAAAAGTCCCTTTTTTTGAAGATAATGAAAGTAGTTTTTATTACACGGAAAGAATTTAAAAAAGTACTTTTTTAAAAGTTGAAAAAGTTAATATTTTCCGGTACTATTTTAAAATGACTTTTTAAAAGGACTTTATTAAAATATTTTTTCAAAATAAGTACTTTTTTAAAAGTACTTTTTTTAAAAGGACCTTGTTAAAATTATTTTTACTTTCTTAAAAGTTGAAAAAGTTAATATTTTAAGGGAACTATTTTAAAACTACTTTTTAAAAGGACCTTTTCAAAATTATTTTTTAAAACAAGTACTGTTTAAAAGGACCTTGTTAAAATTATTTTTTAAAAGTACCTTTTTAAACTTGTTTCTTAAAAATAATTTTTTTAAAGAACTTTTTTAAAAGTACTTTTTTAAGTACCCTTTTAAAAGTCCCTTTTTAATATTATCTTTTTAAAAGTCCCTTTTTAAAAGTTCCTTTTTAAAAGCACCATTTCAAAAGTACTTTATTAAACGTACTCTTCTAAAAGCATCTTTTTAAAAGTACTCTTCTAAAAGCATCTTTATAAAGTACTATTTTAAAAGTACTTTTTTAAAAATACTCTTCTAAAAGCAACTTTTTAAAAGCATTGTCTTAAAAGCACTTTTTTAACACGACAATTACTACTTCTAGTACTTTCTGCCATAAAAATTAAAGAGTGTTTTTTACAGAGGTATAGAACTTTAAGTTGGCATTACTTTTCAAGATGGCGACCGATTTAACAGCTGTCAAGTGATTTATTCTCAGTTTGGTTTGGCAATTCATCACGAATAAACTCACGCCTGAACAACGCTTGCAAATAGTGGAATTTTATTTCGAAAATAATGGTTCTGTGCGGAAAACGTATCGCGCACTACACGTCCATTTTATCGTCGACAAAATCGTCCATCAGAGCAGTTAATTCGATTAACCATGGAACGTTTTCGCACTACGTTTACTCTTATTGATAACTCGCATCCCCAGAGACGCTGTACGGTGCGTACAGAAGAATCTATTGCTGCTGTAGAGCGTAGCATTGAGTAGGACCCGAATGAGTCCATCCGCCATCGAGCACAGAAATTGGACCTGTGTCCATCCACTTTATGGAAGATTTTGCGCAAGGATCTTGGTTTGCGTGCTTACAAAATCCAACTCGTGCAAGATTTGAAGCCAAACGATCATCAAGTAAGGCGTAGATTCGTCGAATGGGCTCAAAACGAGATTACCGTTGTTCCCGATTTTCATAAGTGAATTTTGTTTAGCGATGAAGCGCACTTCTGGTTGAATGGCTACGTCAACAAACAAAACTGCCGCATTTTGGAGTGAAGGTAATCCTCAAGTGTATGTGGAAACACCGTTACATCCAGAAAAACTGACTGTTTGGTGCGCTTTATGGGCTGGTGGAATCATTGGTCCGTACTTTTTCAAAAACGATGATGGCCAGAACGTTACAGTCAATGGTGATCGGTATAGAGCCATGATTACTAACTTTTTCATTCCTGAATTGAATAACCATGATGTCCAGGAGATGTGGTTTCAACAAGACGGCGCAACATGTCACACAGCTCGTGCCACAATAGATTTATTGAAAGACACGTTTGGTGACCGCCTAATTTCACGTTTTGGACCTGTGAATTGGCCTCCAAGATCTTGTGATTTAACACCGCTAGACTACTCTCTGTGGGGCTATGTAAAGTCATTGGTCTATGCGGTAAAGCCACAAACGCTTGACCATTTGGAAGACAACATTCGCCGTATTATTGCCGATATACGGTCACAAATGTTGGAAAAAGTCATCGAAAATTGGACTACATCCGCGCGAGCCGTGGCGGTCATATGCCAGAAATCATATTTAAAATGTAATGCCACAAAATTATCTTTCGGATAAATAAAATTCATGTCAATCGAATAATCCATCGTTGTTTTATTGCAACTTAAAGTTCTATACCTCTATAAAAAACACTCTTTACTTAAAAAGTATTTAAAAATTATCATTAAAACTTTTTGTTAAAGAACTTAAATTTGTTTATCTACTATGGCTTGGACAGTAGTGGGTAATGCAGATAATCTATCAAAATGCTCGCTGGCCAGCTCCTTTCGTCGAAATTCTCCCTATGTGGAGCGGAGCAAACTGTTTGGAAATTAAACTACAGAAAGCCAAGCTCATGCTATTCATTTAGAAATCTAAGATCTTGAAAATCAACATCCGAAGAATTGTGAAGTTTTTGGTCTGCCACAAAAATTTGGCATTACAATCACCGCTTATAGCAATCCTGTTCAATTCGAAGAATAGCTAGCCTAAGCAGTTTAATGGAAATGTAATAATAATTGATTCTCGTTCCTTGGTACCAATTGATTATATGGTCCCTTACAACTATGTGAACTGGTGTTTTAATACCGTCACTCTGAAATCGAGAACGCTGGAATGTGATTTTTATTTGGTTTAATTAATCGTTACAACCCTTTAGTCAAGATAAGAACATAGCTTTTCATACCACCCATGTTGCGTGTGTTCACTTTTCGACGAGCTGAGGGGCCAATAGTTTAACGTCGACCTACGAACGATATACACGAGAAACTTCTCATGACAATTTTGTTTACTTTTAGAGATTTTGTCAGAAAGTCACCAAAAGAAAAATATTTTCCTATTTTTCGTTTTGTTCGAAATACCAGAGTTGGGGTTTGAACCATCGGCTCTCGTTTACAGAGCACTATTTGATAGACTTTGGCGATTGTGAGGCATATGTTCTTTCGAATTCTCTGCAGATATACACTTATCGCTCAAAGTTAGGTGATTTTAATCCCAACTTTGAAATTTTTCAATCATAGAAAATTAATACCGAAGCTTTGTTAAATTATTAGGTCCTCTTTTGCCGGCAGCTAGGGTCTATAACGCTAAGAATACCTACTAGGGCTCACAAACGAATTTAAGGTGGTGAAAGATAATCCAGTTATTTAACACTGTAGGTAGGTACTAGTAGGTTAGGTTAGGTTAGAGGACGTGTACTTGTCAATTAAGACAAGTACAGTACCCGGAGGTCGAATTGACCCATTGTATAACGTCCTAGTTTCTCACACCACTTATGTTGTGTTTGTTAATTTTATACATGAGTGGTGGGACCTACAGTTTAATGTCGACTCCGAACGATAGATTTTTATTTATTGAGAAACTTTTCATGGCAATTTTTATTTACTCTCAGCGTTTTTGCCAGAACTCTACTGAGAGGAAGTCGCCGAAAGAATACTTTTTTTGTATTTTGTCTTTGATGCCTGGCCTGGGGAACCTAGGCTTTTGCGTCTAATAAGCCAACACACTACCTACTAGACTACGACGACTTCAAAAAAGTAGGTACTAGTAGGTAGTGTGTTGGCTTATTAGATGTGTGGCTATGGTTCAAGCCCCAGGTCCGACATCTCCAACAAAACGCAATTGGAATATTTCTTAGGCGACTCGACTTTAAACTGTAGGTCGCGCCACTCATGTATAAAATTAACACACACAATATAAGTGGTGTTATAAGCTAAGGTCGTAATAAGGTCGTAATCATGACCGAGGGGTTGAATGGTTGAATTGACGAAATAAAGAAGATTTTTCAATTGATCAACGAATAAATTGGCAGAAGTAGAGGAAATATTTCAGTATTCACTGCTTTGAAGACATGCTGCGAAGTACGACCGGCGTAAGGTGTGGTTTCATCTCTCCTCAAGTTTATTCACAATTTTAGATTAGCTGTGGAACATAGATGTAAAGACTATTGTTCATAACAATCCTTAAATTATGATTACTAGGTTATATGTGTTGACTTTATCAATGGTCAGCGAGAACTACACTTCAACATCGCATTCGAATTCAACAGTTTTGAGAAACCTTCGCTAGGTAAGCAAATATGTTACGGCGACCACACATACACAACGTACGTGCTATTTAAACTACATACCCAACCAGATGTACTGGGATCGCAACTGTGGACGTAGAACAACTCTTGACAGAAAATTGGCGCGATCTTAGAGGATTGACTGCTTATCCAGAAAACCTGGTTACAATCCCTCAATTGGATTACTCTGTATGAGACGCTACAAAGGAGCTTAGAATACTTGTCGTAAATAAGACCCTTTTGAGCACACCGAATTATAAGTGGACAAGAAAGCAACGAAATTTTTACTGATAATACCGCTCTCCATAGTATTCATGCAAGTCTTCAAGTAGGCCTTCCGAAAATATCGAATTCATGTTCTTCAATTGCAGAAAATATTGAAACTGGAAGTGTCCGAAACATGTTCAACCAAAAATTTACTCTTTTTCCTTTTTTCCTATTTCTTAATTATAACATCCTTGATTTCATTTAAAACTTCTTTATTTTCTCTTTCTTTATTTTATTTAGGCTCAGCATTATCATCACACATGGTTGGACCCTCGCCAATGCAGGCAGCATAAGCCATTAAATGGGGAATAGTGTGCTGTTCGATAACACCACTAAACAGATTAGCCTGAGGACCATTTGCAAAAATACCCACATCTTCACCGGAGTGTACGCCCACATTCAGAGGTATTTGGCTGGGATGAGTAGAATCTAAAAGAAGAGAAATCACATGAGCTTTGCTTAGAAAAACTCATTCATTAGCCCGGCAGCTACTTACCGATTTTACCAACTATGTCTTCCAAGTCCAAACGTTGGCCATGCTCATCTAAATACTGTTGGGGTCCTAAAGCATAATTTAAAGTGGCATATTTGAGGCCATTCGAATCGGGATTGTGTTGATTGAGACCTAAAATGGGTGTACCACGGCCGGGAAAACCGGATATGCTGAAAGGATGTCCATGATCGGATGAAACAACAATAAGAGTATCATCAGAATTTGTCAGTTCCAAAGCACGCTTTATGGCTTTATCCATTTCAAGGGCTTCATCTAAACTTAGACCGGGTTTGGTCTCATGATGGCCATGATCTATACGGCCACCCTCAATAAAGATAACACAACCCTCTTCATTTCGGCATAAGAATTCGATGGCCTTTTCGGTCATATCAACTAAAAGCGGTTGTTTTTCATTATCGGCCAAGGCATGATATTCCATGGTGGAGGAATGGAATACACCCATGACTTTGTCCACTTGGTTGACATCCAAATTTAATAATTGCGTGCGATTGGTTACAATAATGCCGTTGGGATTGTTTTCTTGCCATAATTCTAGAAGATTTTGACCATCCTGCCGTTCACCCAATTCACCAAATGCATCAACCTCTGTATTGGGTATAAACTTGCCCATGCCACCGCCCATCATTAGGTCCAAATCACGGCCTGGTTTCTCTTTAATCAGCTGTTGGGCAATATCAATGCATGTTAAGGGATCTTGGCCACCATTTGCAACATCGGTATCAGATTCCCAAAAACGATTGGCTGTATGGGCATACATGCCCGATGGACTGGCATGTGTTAAGGTGGTGGTGGTTACAAAACCAGTAGACTTGCCTGCCTTTTTGGCCCAGGCAGCTAAAGACGAAACATGGTTGGCAGGATCCATGGCCATCGAGCAGTTATTATACTCTACGGCGGCTGAAACGCCTACGGTGACAATGTTAGCCTTTACGCCACATAAATAAGCTGTGGCTGTACAGGCCGAGTCCGGCACTTGACCATTGGCACAGTAGGTCTGCAATAAATTTGTTTTTTTTTGTTATGAGAAGGAAATCTTATTCAATTTAAAAACGTTAATCGTACCTTGCTTAGGCCTACATAGGGAAACTTGTCGAAAGTTAAAGCATCCTCCTCACCATTATTGCCCTTCAATTGACCTTTGCGTATACGTGCAGCGGTAACAGTGGTCAAGGACATGCCATCACCCAAAAAGAATAAGATATTTTTGGCCTTTTTCTTAATGTTGGCATTGGCCTTTAAACGATTGGCAATGTCCTCGTAAGCCCGGTTAATCCAGTATTCTTTATTCGCTTCAGCCACTGGTGTGGGTTTGTTGCTGCCCAATAGATTTATAAGGCGCTGATCCTTATCATTCGGCTTGGGACCATCCAGATTTAAATACCTATGAAGGTCCGGTTTAGCCGAAACCAAAACCCAGATGTTTAGGGCTATGAAAAGTAGACTCAAAAATTTTTTCATTTTTTTTATGTTGAAATCATCCGAGGAGCTCTTCTTAGTGATCTTCTCAGTTGCTTGTGTTTTGTCGTTTTACTAATTACAAGCCAACTGCGGTAAGCTTATATAGATCGCGTTTCATATCTTATCGCATTTCATTTCATGTTTTATTGTGGAGCTTTTGATTTTTTATCTTTTTGGTGCCAAGTTTACGTGGGAATTTAGTACACGACCATCGTTTATCATTTAGGCGATGACTGCCATAAAAGATTTTGTGATTTTTTTATGAGGCCACCTCATAAACGGAAATCTCAACAAATTTCGGTTTGTGGTTTATGGGGTTTTTTACAATGGGGCTATAAATTATATTTTTCTCTTTTTTTTCCTTCTTTTTATTCTTATCTCATTAGATAATGAATTGTAGAAGTCAAAGGTGAAGAAACATCCTTGCAATACAATAACTTTGTTGGCGTAGGGCCTAGCGAATACTTAAGATAACCGCCATTATGGCTTTGCTAATGATACATATGTTATCAGTCCATGGGGGTATCCGTGGGCGGTGTGGAATGCTGAGAGCAAAAATAAACAATCCTTTTTGACAACACCTCGAGCCCTCAATTCAAAGTTACGAAACTCATAGCGATATAAAATCAAGTAGGCAGAGAAGATGTTCCCAGCATGGCATTGCATAATTGGATCGACATGGAGTCAACTCAATAAGAGCAAATGAACAAATTTTCTCAGGCCTTTGTCTTAACTACGAACTTCCAATTGCTGACACGTTATTGTCCCTCCTACGCTTTGATATAGCATTCCTTAATTGGCCATTATAATCCTACAGCAACGGTTGCAGCTTAGCTTCTCACATCACTCATGTTGTGTGTGGCACTTATAGTTTAACGACGACTCCTTACGACAGAAACTTTTCATAGCAATTTTATTTACTCTCCGAGTTCTGGACAGAAGACTGCTAAGAGGAAATCCCCGCGAGAAATATTTTTCTTTCGTGATGTATTAGCTAGGATTTGAACCAGCATGAGGAATTTGTCGCACTAACCAAATAATGTTAAATAGGGCTGCCATTTGACGACTTTTGCCGTGGTTGCAGATCCGCTGAGGAAGGGGAGACTGTTATGCACTTTCTTTATCAGTGCCCGTCTCTTGCTAGTGCTCAAGTGAGCTTTGTGATATCAGAGCTACCACTCCGACCTAACCTAACCTAAATAATGTTAAACGTAAGAACACCAACAACCTACTGTTGGTTATTGTAAGCGATCTCATAAGAAGTGAAGATAAAGTAAGCGCAGTTTTTTGTTCACTATTCTGTCTTGAAAAAGGGAAACACAATGGCATGCACCAACAACAGATGTATAAGACTTCCTTCCCTAAATCACGTGAAAGGTTCTTAGTTGCATATTGTGCGCACAACTGACGGCACTGAGTTGACTTTTTCTATGAGGCCTCACCATAGAACAAATATTCATATTGAAGTATAAAGTAGAGAAGGCCCTTGAAAATTAAGTTGTCACGCGACCTATTTTTGTAGACTATAAGCCAGGACGTTGGATGTCGCGATGTTCCTTAGTGAACAGTGTAATGTTGATAAACTCTTACAGTCCTTGAACCTCTCCCATAAGGAGAATCCCTATCATTCTTACTTAACTACAGCACTTTAGTCAGGTTTACAACCTAGCATCTCAGACCTGTAATATTGTGTGTGTTCATTTTGACCATGAGTTACGGGATCTACAGTTTGAAGTCGACTCTTCTTTCCTTATCTTAAGACTTCGAGAGTTCATCGTGATTGTGCTATTATTCGTAAACTGGGGTCCACCTGGATAGGCAGTAAATGACGACAAAATGGTGTATATGTTATCTTAGCTTTGAATTTATTTACCTTGGTTCCGCATTTAGCGGATAGTCTGTATTTTTGTTTGTATTATGGTCTCGGTAGGCAATTGTGTAGCAGAGCGCTCTCTCTCTTCTCCCCGTGCTTCCCTATGACGTAGAAACATAGACGCTGCAAAGTAGTTGCCTTGGGAGTTTTCAGGATATAAGTTCTAGGCAAGATCTTCGGCCTGGATCAGGTTAGCTAAGATAGTGAACCTCCATAGGCCAACATTTAGGACCCTGATACTATGTTCAGATATGCACTTTTATTGAGCAAATATTCGGTTTATTGAGTACAATATTTTAAGTGTTCAGACATAATAATATACGCAGTTCAGCTGCTTATTCAATATTAATTTGACAGCTGGTTGTTTCAACAACATTTTTGTTTTTTTGTCGTGTTTGAGTTGTCAAATATCAAACAGAAAGTGTTCGGATAATTGTAATATGCGCACTGAACATACTTATGACAGCGCTGCATTTTAAGTTTTTCTCAATATTATAACAATTTGCGTATTTATTGCGCAATAATTAATTAAAACTTTATATGAAATATTGAGCTCAATAATGGCGTTTATTGCGATTGACGCAATAAAGGTGTATATCTGAAAACCGTATTATGGTACCACAATCGAATTAACCAGGAATCCAGAATTTCCTAGAGGAAGAAAACTCGAGTCCACAATAAATCTTGCTATTTTAGCATTATATTCAAGACCTCAGTCAAGGACATTAGAAACCTCCATCTTTTTATTACAAAAGCAGGCCCAACAAGCACTGAACCGCATTCAAAAAAGTCATCACTTCTGCTGGGTGCATTTTATTACTGAAATCTGTACAAAAATTAGCGCAAAAATTATCTTCAAAATTCCATGTAAAATTTGAA
The DNA here is from genome assembly GCA_936449025.2 of Sarcophaga subvicina. Classification (NCBI taxonomy): domain Eukaryota; kingdom Metazoa; phylum Arthropoda; class Insecta; order Diptera; family Sarcophagidae; genus Sarcophaga; species Sarcophaga subvicina. Next base: position 33,941,890 of record OW388084.2, read on the forward strand.
ATTAAAAACGAATATTTTTCTCCCATTTAATGGGTTTAAAACTTGACTTATTCATGGATTTTTATATGAAAATAGTAAACTGAAACGGAGTCTTCAATAATTCTCTTAAAACAACAATTTTCGTTAATAAATCCTTGAGCAGGATATCTCGCAACCATATCCATATGTATGTGAATGGATATTTAACAAAACAATAATAATTTAATGAAAAAATAAAATTAAAAAACTAAGAAAACAAAAAGGAAAAAAAAACTGAAGAAAAACAATGAATTTCTTGGCAAAAAGTTATGCGGCTGCTGCTACTGCTGCTGCAATTTTTGTTTTATTGCCTCGAATGCTAAAGACTGCAACAATATTTTTGTGTGTGCAGCATTTATACGGCTATGCTGTGCGGTAGTTGTTGTTCTTCATTCAATGTAACGTTGACTTCAAAAAATACACCAACCCATAGAGAGACAGAAAGAGGGAGGGAGAGTGAGAAAGTGCTTAGTGGGGAAAAATGACAAGAAAAACTTTCTGCAGAAAAGTTTCTCTTTCATTTTGACTGTGTGAACGTAGCGGAAAAAAAGTTTTAAAGACACCGAACACAGGACAATGGCAAAAGAATGAAAAAAGAAAAAGAGGAAAATAGAAACAATAATAGAAACAATAACAGAATAACAGCAAAAAGAATATGTCGGTTGATGGGTTGTTGGTTTATGGGTTTTGTTTTGCTGCTGTTGTGTTATTGCTGTAGTTGTGGTAGAAAAACAAAAACTCGAAACTTTTTCTTTTCCACCAACATGTGCTGTTAACCCATCAGTGAGAGAATTTCAGTTTGAAAATATAAGAAGCAATTGAAGATCTGTAGAATCAAGCTACTGAAGTCGCCGTAGTCTAATAGGTAGTGTGTTGGCTTATTAGACGTAAAGCCACCGTACAAACCCCAGGTCAGACGTCAAAACGAAATTCGAAAAAATATTTCTTCGGCGACTTCCTCTCAGCAGATTTCTGACAAAAACTCTCAGAGTAAAATAAAATTGCCATGAAAAGTTTTTCAAAAATCTGTCGTTCTAAGTCGACTTTAAACTAAAGGTCCTGCCACTCACGTATAAAATTAACACACACAACATAAGTGGTGCGATAAGCTAGGTCGTTATCCTGATTGAGGGTTTGTAATGACGAATTAAAAAAGTTTGTTCAACTGGTCAAGCAAATAAATTGGCAGAAGTAGAGGAAATATTTCAGTATTCACTGCTTAGAAGACATGGTGCTGAGTACGATCGACGTAAGATGTGGTTTCATCAATCCCCAATTTTATTCACAATTTTAGATTAGCTGTGGAACATAAATGTAAAGATTATTGTTCATAACAATCCTTAAATTAGAATTACTAGGTTATATGTGTTCACTTTATCAATGGTTAGCGAGACCTACAGTTTAACATCGAATTCGAATTCAACAGTTTTGAGAAACCTTCGTCAGGTAAGCCAATATGCTATGGCGACCACAGATACACAAAGTACGTGCTATCTAAACAACATACCTCACCAGATAAACTGGGATCGCAACTGTGGACGTAGAACAACTCTTAACAGAAAATTGTCGCGATCTTAGAGGATTGACTGCTTATCTAGAAAACCTGGTTACAATCCCTCAATTGGATTACTCTGTATAAGATGCTACAAAGACGCTTAGAATACTTGTCGGAAATAAGGCCCCTTTGAACACACCGAATTATAATTGGACAAGAAAACAACGGCAGCTTTTAATGATAATACCGCTCTCCATAGTTATCATGCAAGTATTTAAGTAGCCATTCCGACAATATCGGATTCATGTTCTTCAATTGCAGAAAATATTGAAAGTGGAAGTGTCCGAAAATTTTTCACCCAAAAAGTTATTCTTTTTCCTTCAAGGGGCCTATTTCTTAATTATAAAATCCTTAATTTCATTTAAAACTTCTTTATTTTCTCTTTCTTTATTTTATTTAGGCTCAGCATTATCGTCACACATGGTTGGACCTTCGCCAATGCAGGCAGCATAGGCCATTAAATGGCGAATGGTGTGCTGTTCGATAACACCACTAAACAGATGGGCCTGAGGACCATTTGCAAAAATAACCACATCTTCACCGGAGTGTACACCCACATACAGAGGTATTTGACTGGGGTGAGTAGAATCTAAAAGAAAAGAAATCACATGAGCTTTGCTTAGAAAAACTCATTCATTAGCTCGGCAGCAGCTTACCGATACCACCAACTATGCCTCCCAAGTCCAAACGTTGGCCATGCTCATCTAAATACTGTTGGGGCCCTAAAGCATAATTTAAAATGGCATATTTAACGCCATTCGAATCGCTATTGTGTTGATTGAAACCTAAAATTAAGTGTAAAACGGCCGGGAAAACCGGATATGCTGAAAGGGTGACCATGATCGGATGAAACAGTCGTAAGAGTTTCTTCGGGATTTCTCAATTCCAATTGAAGCAATATGGCTTCATCCACTTCAAGAGCTTCATCTAAACTTAGGCCGGGTTTGGTCTCATGATGGCCATGATCTATACGGCCACCCTCAATAAAGATAACACAACCCTCTTCATTTTGGCATAAGAATTCGATGGCCTTTTCGGTCATATCAACTAAACGCGGTTGTTTTTCATTATCGGCCAAGGCATGATAGTCCATGGTGGAGGAATGGAATACACCCATGACTTTGTCCACTTGGTTGACATTTAAATTTAATAATTTCGAGCGATTGGTTACAATAATGCCGTTGGGATTGTTTAGTTGCCATAGTTTTAAAAGATTTTGACCATCCTGCCGTTCACACAATTCACCAAATGCATCAACCTCTGTATTGGGTATAAACTTGCCCATGCCACCGCCCATCATTAGGTCCAAATCACGGCCTAGTTTGTCTTTAATCAGCTGTTGGGCCATATCAATGCACATTATGACCCAAGAGCTTCTCCAGCTTTAGTGGAGTGTTATCTTATAACTTCCTGGCTTATCGCTGCGGGCGTAGCAATTGTTTTGTCGTACAAGCCTGCTCTGATCCGTTGGCCTGATTTGAACAGCTCAAAATAAGTTCAAACAGTCTGGTTCGACCAAAAGCTTTGTTTGTTTAGACTCGCTGGGGTGAATTATCTTCACTACTACTTCAGCAACGTTGAGTTTTATTGGAATAGATGGACCAACAAGAAACTGCACGATAATGTATGTAGATTTTGCCAAAAAAATCATCTTTTCAGATGAAGATCATTTCTATTTTGGTGTGTACGTTAATAAGCAAAATTTCCGTATTTGGGGCTCAGAAAACCCACACGTGGCCTTATGCACCCATTACGAGTGACTGTTTGGTGCGTCTTGTAGAGCATATTTCTTTGAAATTGAGGACGGTCAATGGAGACACCTATTGCACTGCTCTTTATGGTATTGATGTAAGAAAATGTTTGGTTTTAACAGGATGGTGTAACTTGCTACACATCTCATGCCACAATCGATTTATTGCTCTTCAAATGTTTGATGGCAGTTCAATTAGCCGAAATGGTGATGTCAATTGGCCTCCAAGAAGTTGCGATTTGACACCGTTGGACTGTAGGGCGCCGTTAAAGTGTGTTGATTTATTAGACGAGATTCCTTGGTACATAGCCTGGCTCAGACATTTAGAACAAAATGAAAAAATATTTCTTTCGGCGATTATCTCTCAGCAATCTTCTGGCAAAAACTCCTGAGAGTAAATAAAATTACCATGAAAAGTTTTTAAATATAAACTGTAGGCTCCGCCACTCATGGATAAAAATATTGACACATGGGTGGTGTGAGAAGCTAGGTTATGATCCCAACTAAAGAATTGTAATGACCACATGGACTTTTAAAGGGTTAAAACTAAAATATGTACTGAAATAAAGAAAAAAGAAATTCAAATCCAGACCATAATGGTGACAAACACACATGCTAACATGTATGGGCAAACAATTTATATCGAGTCACTTAACTAAGACGCTACGGATTAAAAATGAATAATCGCTGTGGCGGTAAAACAGACACAGATTATAGGAGAACAACAACAAGAACATGTAAAAAAAATCCAAAACAAAACGAAAAAGAAAAAGAAAAAACAATTTTCCAAACCACTTTGCACAAGCAGCAGTTAAAAATCAACATTAAAATACAAAAAACAGAAACAGAAATAAAAAGAAAAAAAAAAGGGAAAGAAGGCGAAAAAATTGAATTCATTGTTAGAATTCCGTTGACAGAACCCAACCAAATAGAACAACAAAAAAAAGGAAAGGATTGTTGAAAATGCAGATTCATTTTTACTTTCTACGCTTGCCAATCGATTTTCAACACTTACGTTGGCATTATTTTCCTAAGTTATGCACGTTTAAGTACGGCTGTGTAAGTGATTGTCTCACATACCAACTAATAAACGGATTGTTACAATCGTATGTTTCATATGTAAACACACACATGCTTACATACATGCCAACACATACATACATACGTATGTTTACTACAATTGAGGACTTGAAAGGATGTTGAAAAAAATATGAAACATCCTTGATATCTTTGATTTCGTTTTCTATTTAATTGTATACGTAGTAAGAGAGAGAGGGAGGGACAGAGAGAGGGAGAGAGTGTACGTACGAGGAGAAGGAGAAATTCTCTTACAATCATACTCAAGGAAAAGAATAAATCAACACTTATATTGTAACTGTTTCCTTGTGTATGCTTTAAAGCGTAGATTGGCTGAGAAGTTTTTGTCACAACTGATTTCAAATGAATGTTGATTTCCAATACAAACTTATCACAGGATAATCGCATATTTCTTATTAAAGGATGACAATAAAGAAAAGCATCTGTGTGTGTAAACGCATTCATCTATTGGAAGACTAAGAAATACATAGGAAAACAAAGCTTATTTTACTCTTCTTTATTATTCTTTCATTCTGGCATTAGTTTTTTTTTTGTTCTAAATGACTGACAGTTAGTCGTTAAGGACTATAAGACTGTAATAAAATATTAAACGCTGTTAGCAAAAAAAAAGGCGAATAAATAGAATAAAGATTGGTTTCCTTAACGCCTTTAAAGGTTTTAGGAGAATAAAAATAAAAAAAAAAATATTTTTTCAATAACACTGTGCTACAAAAAACATCTAGAATCTGTCTTCGTCTCTCTCTATATTCCTCCTGTTTCCTTTTCAGCAAAAGATTTCGATATCATTAGCGTTGAAAAAGCAATCCCCTTTGCCTGCTCATTTTAACTTGATTTTTGGCATGACCTGGGTAAAAACAAAAACTGACCCAGCTTCCCCTGTCTAGCAGATTTTGCTTGTAGCGTCAATGTAAGCGTAACCAAGTATTTGCTTGTCAACCTGAATGTCACATAGCACTGCTGTGACCATAGTTGCCAGATAAATGAAGCATCAAATCGTCAAATATTTGAGAAAAAAACGTCAAAATCGTCAAAGACGTTTATTAAAATCGCCAAAAAATCGTCAGAAAAAATATTAATTAAACGGAGACATTTTATATCATTTTCAGAAAAAAATTGTTTAAGGATTAAACAAACTATCCCAGTGTTGTTTATTGACACATAAGCGCAGCAATAATATTGCATCATCTTAATCTATGGATGGTGGTGTAAATATTAAGGAGCCAGAAGCTCTTGACATTCTGAGCATTCTAAGTATTCAGTGTAATGTTGGCTTCAGTCGACACATTTTTCAGTTCCTTCAGTTCCTTCTTATTTATTTATTTATTTATTAATTACAATACAATTACAAATTATATTCTAATTATATACGAGCATACATACAGATCAGCCTCTGGTGGGAATCCCACACACACACACTACCCTCTAGACTACCAGGGCACCCTCCTTCTTAATATCTTATGATCTTACTATTTACACCATTTGTAACCGACCGTGACTGGAATACAACTCTCATGTATGAGTCGGTGCCACAACGTCTATTTTTAGGTTTCACGATCGTGTACAGGAGAGGCCGTAGTAGCTTGTGAATGACGGTAGTGTATCCAACTCCATTGAATCATTGGAGCATCGTTGCAATGTGGTTGGTGTTTCACTGTTCTATCGCTTCGACAAAAGGATTTTGCTCGCACGAAGTAAGAGGACTTTTCCCGAAAATCATGTATTTCTACGTAACGCTCGTCTTTGTCGGCCACCACTTCCGTATGTGGTCGATTGGCCAATAGATCGCACACTGCATTACAGTAAAAATACGGTTTTTAGTTCGACTATTCGTATAAATATACACAAACCTAGTGTCCATAAACGCGGTTCTCTCTTTCCTTCTTCCCATAACATATTTTCATAGTGCCAAACACAATGCCATCGATCCCCAAGGTGTTGGTCGTACGAAAGAAAATAACGGCGCTTGCCTTTGTTCTTCCGATGGTAATATTAGAAGCTGAACTTGAATTTTTAAAATTGTCTGCAACGACAAGTGTGATAAATTATTCCCAACTAAAAGGTTATTTAGGAGTTGTAAATTTTTGGCTTTAAGTGGTTAAAAAGGAATAAAATACAGAAAAATATAATACTTTACTACTTGTTTTTACTAACATAAATTTCCAATAGTAACAATTGCAATGAAATACAAAGCTGAAATTGGCTTTCAATTTACTAAAGTAAAGAATATGATGAAAATTTTTAATTTCTAAAAATCGTCAAAATAAGGGCATAAATCGTCAAATCGTCAAATCGTCAATATGATATTTTTGGAGCTCAAAATCGTCAAAATGCCGATAAATCGTCAAATCTGGCAGCTATGGCTGTGACCCATTCTTTGAACTTCCTGTTCAGGATGAATTGAACATGTTTTCAATAGCTTTAGCTACCGCTTGAAAGGTACATGTGAATTTTTCCTCGTATATAAAGGGTGTTTTTTACAGAGGTATTTACTTTTCAAGATGGCGACCGATTTAACAGCTGTCAAGTGATTTATTCTCAGTTTGGTTTGGCAATTCATCATGAATAGACTCACGCCTGAACAACGCTTGCAAATAGTGCAATTTTATTTCGAAAATAATGGTTCTGTTCGGAAAACGTATCGCGCACTACGTCCATTTTATCGTCGACAAAATCGTCCATCAGAGCAGTTAATTCGATTAACCATGGAACGTTTTCGCACCACGTTTACTCTTATTGATAACTCGCATCCCCAGAGACGCTGGACGGTGCGTACAGAAGAAGCTATTGCTGCTGTAGAGCGTAGCATTGAGGAAGACCCGAATGAGTCCATCCGCCATCGAGCACAGGAATTGGATCTGTGTCCATCCACTTTATGGAAGATTTTGCGGAAGGATCTTGGTTTGCGTGCTTACAAAATCCAACTCGTGCAAGAGTTGAAGCCAAACGATCATCAAGTAAGGCGTAGATTCGTCGAATGGGCCCAAAACTAGATTACCGTTGTTCCCCATTTTCATAAGCGAATTTTGTTTAGCGATGAAGCGCACTTCTGGTTGAATGGCTACGTCAACAAACAAAACTGCCGCATTTGGAGTGAAGGTAATCCTCAAGTGTATGTGGAAACAGCGTTACATCCAGAAAAACTGACTGTTTGGTGCGCTTTATGGGCAGGTGGAATCATTGGTCCGTACTTTTTCAAAAACGATGGTGGACAGAACGTTACAGTCAATGGTGATCGGTATAGAGCCATGATTACTAACTTTTTCATTCCTGAATTGAATAACCATGATGTCCAGGAGATGTGGTTTCAACAAGACGGCGCAACATGTCACACAGCTCGTGCCACAATAGATTTATTGAAAGACACGTTTGGTGGACGCCTAATTTCACGTTTTGGACCTGTGAATTGGCCTCCAAGATCTTGTGATTTAACACCGCTAGACTACTTTCTGTGGGGCTATGTAAAGTCATTGGTCTATGCGGTAAAGCCACAAACGCTTGACCATTTGGAAGACAACATTCGCCGTATTATTGCCGATATACGGCCACAAATGTTGGAAAAAGTCATCGAAAATTGGACGTCCAGATTGGACTACATCCGCGCCAGCCGTGGCGGTCATATGCCAGAAATCATATTTAAAATGTAATCACACAAGATTATCTTTCGGATAAATAAAATTCATGTCAATCGAATAATCCATCGTTGTTTTATTGCAACTTAAAGTTCTATACCTCTATAAAAAACACCCTTTACATCTAATATCGTGATTTATAGTTTTTCTCAAGTGGTCTATTTGTGAGCGCTACGGTCTCATTTCCCACCTTTGAATTGAACACCACGATTACACTTCCGTTAGGGATCATTTGTTCATAGTTAACTGGATTTTATGTGAAACAGGCTTTCTGAAAACGTTTTTACTTTATATGACAATCGTTTCGTTTCCTTTGCACGCAATTCTTCGAGAAGTTGTTATATCCGGTAAGTCACCTATCGGTTTAAATTTGAACCATTCGGTTATTTCGAATCTGGCAATACTTATGTCATTCTATTCTGTCACAAATTCTAGTATATTATGTCCACTGAACGTAATGAATTGATTTATGCTTGAACAACATTGGGACATATTGGAAATTTATTTCCAAAACAAAGACAATTGGTAGGAAATTGAAAAAATTAAAAAAAAAAAATCATCTTTTCGGCTGAAGCTTATTTTCACCTTGGTGGCTACGTTAATAAGCAAAATTGCCGTATTTAGGGCTCAGAAAACCCACACATGGTCTTATAGATGCCAATGCCCTCATTACCAGTGACTCTTTGGTGCGGCTTGAGGAGTGGGGGCATCATTGGCCCATATTTCTTTGAAACTGAGTACGACGCAACCATTACGGTCAATGGAGGCACCTGTCGCACCATGGTAACCGATATTATGCACCCGCTCTTCCTGGTATTGTTGTGAAATATGTTTTGCTTTAAACAGAATGGTGCACCTTACCGTACATCTCATGCCACAATCGATTTATTGCATCGAACGTTTGATGGCCGTTTAATGTTGATGTCCATTGCCTGACGATAAGCTGCGATTTGACACGATTGGACTATTTTCTGTGGGGCGCCATTAAAGAAAAGTGTTATACCGCCAAGCCAGCGACAATTGAAGATTTGAAGGCCAACATTCGTGATGCCATTGTCGACATACAACTCTATACACTTGAAAAAGTGCATGAAAATTGGTCAGATCGATTAAGGTTCCATGAGGCCAGCAGGGGCAGCCACACGAATGAAATAATTTTTCATTTCTAAGTGGAACAATTGTATTTCACAACAAAGGAATACATTTGGCAAGATTGCAAACTGTTTTTGTTTGATGGCATTTTTAAATTTAAACTTTTTAATGGCCCACCCTTTACTTGCTTTTTCTGCGTTAACCATCAGACGTACTGAAATCGCTTCTTTCTCGAGTGCAGACTATGATTCGATTATCGCGTTCAATGTTCAGAGAGTGGGCAAGTATGAAACCACTCCGGGTATGAATTAATGGCACGACGGACCAGAGGTTTCAGTCTTACATATAGACAGGGTGCCATTACCTTATATGCGTCGATGGGGAGACTAATACCTCGATATGTGCTGCATTTTTTCCTGTCTCCCTTTTCATAAATGCTGTAAAATATATCGCCAGTTTGTTCTTCTATTTCATTTCAAGGTCCAGATTTTACAAATTAGCAGTGGAGGGAGAACATTGATGAAAGCCGTGCCTTCGATTAAAGTCCTCAGTACCAAAACGTTTATTAATTTTTATTTTGTGGATTCTCCGACAGATTTTCTCTATATATTCGGCTTGTTATACTCAATGGTAGAATTTTCGTGATTTCGTCAACAAAAATTCCAGAACTCCTTATTTGTTCATAATATGCATGCCGATAGGATATCTACATTACAACCCTTTAATATGGATTACAACCTAGCTTCTCATACAACTTACGATGAGTATGTTAATTTTATGCGAGTGGCGGGACCTACAGTTTAACGAACGACAGACTTTTAGAAGCTTTTTCAAGGCAATTGTATTTACAAAGGTTTTGTCAGAAATCTGCTGAGAGGAAGTCGCCGAAGAAATATTTGTTTTCATATTTCGTTTTGCTGGAGATGTCTGATTTGGGGTTTAAGCCGTGGCCTCACGTTTTATAGACAACACACTACCTACTAGACTACGGCGACTTCATAGTCATTGCATATCTAAGACACCAATATTCTCAATACTACCATATTCTAACAACTTCTTTCAAAGAATAATGCCATATTTTGGCCGTATTTTTTTTTTTTTTTTAGCCAGTGTAAGCTTTAATTTACAAATGATTTCTATGTAAGCATGATTTCTACCAGAGAAACATATTCAATTTGCATAAAAATCGACAATTCCACACAAAATTTTTTTTTCAATATTTATTGTCGAATATCAAACCATTCATCCGTCCATAGTCCCTTGTAAAAGGAATCATTATGCGATAAATTTCATTGTCATTATTGTAGTTGTTGGTGTTGTATGTGGCATAAGAAAATGTCATCGAAATGAAATTAATTTTTCACTTTTCTTTCTTTCGCTCGCACAATCGAATGGAAAATATTTTCATTTCATTTGAAATCCCTTACGAATGTGTCAATGCCTCTGTGTGTTCATAAGCAATAATGTATGTGTGCATGTGTGTGTGTGCATTTGTTAAAATATGTCAATAACGAAATTAGTTGAACAACATTGACCGGAAATTCAATTTGTGGCTGTATATGTTGGCTATACAAACACATGCACAAGCTAAAAATATAAATTTCAAGGTAATTTTCTAATCAATATATTGGGCAGGGAGAGAGAGAATTAAAATGAAAACAAAATATTTTTCCTTCTTTTTTTTTTAATATTTTAATACGTTTAAGTGAATGGAAATCTTCGGTTTCATACATTGTGTAAATTTCAATTTTAATTCCATAGGAACACGGTGACGTATGATTAATGTCAGCGAAATATTTAATTAATGCTCATACGCCTAGTATAACGTTTATCATTTGAATGATGTTTGTTTAATGGCTTTGAAAACATGAATATACGTACATGAACATTTTTGTTGTAATAGGGGCAATAGCTTAGAGAAACAATTCTCATCATTTAAGCAAACAAATTTACTCTAATGATGTAAGAGACGATAAACAAAAGTAAGTCAGTTAATATAGGACAGATTTTTTTCAAGGATTTAAGAATTTAAATTCGAATGAAATCCTTATTTTCTTATAACTTGAATACCATTTGATGGCGTTTATTTTTTAAATACAGTGGTGGCCACGAATTTAAGATTAGTTGTGATAATATTTACAATCCTGTAATATCAAATTTGATATTCTTTATTCTTCTATGTACCCTGTAATATTAAGAAAAAGTACCATATTATTTTATTTTGTTTCTTTTTACATTTTGTTGCTTTTTGATCATATTATTGTAAAAACGTTTATTTGAAACCGGCCACGAATTTAAGACATTTCAGAAATATCTGGTTTTTAAGTTATTTGTTGGTGTTTTTTGAAGCTAAACGTTGAGCAACGAAAGTTTTATTTTATTTTATGTTGGAATACATAGAAATATTTAATAATAAATGGCCAGAGGTACTTGGAATTCCGATGCCGAGCGAAAACTGATCCAACAACTAAAATTTGATGGAAAAATAATAATGGAGATATCCAAGCTGCTTAAATGTTCTAGATGCAAGATTTACAACGCCCTGGAACACATCAAGTAAAATGGTACCACTAAAAATGTTAAACAGCAACCTAGAGCCCGAAAAACTACACCCTAAAGTAGCTGCTAATAATCCTTTCACGAGTTCAAGTAAAATAAAAAATAAAATTGTATTGGATTTTGGTATCGATATTTCGTCTGGGGCAATAAGCAGATGTCTAAATGAGAAAAACTTGCCTGGGTGTATTGCACAACGTAAACCACTTGTGTCAAAAAAAAAAAAAATATCAAATCCCGACTAGCATTTTCGAGAGAACATCTCAATAAACCGATGATTTTTTGGAAAAATATACTTTGGAACGACGAGTCAAAGTCTTGCCTCTTCGGCTCTGATGGAAAGCAGTACATATGGCGCCCTCTAAACCTGGAGCATCACCCAAAGTACACCCTTAAAACGGTCAAACATGGTGATGGAAATGTAATGGTGTGGCCAGCATGTTCCTGGCATGGTGTAGGTCCCATTTACAAGATTAATGCTAAAATGGAGCAGCGCATTTACAAAGCATTCTAACAGACACTATGCTACCATTCGCTGATGACAACATGCCCCTAATAAGGAAATTTATGCATGATAATGATCCTAAGCACACCTCACGTCTAGTGAAGAGTTGCTTAGAGGAAAACAATATCACTGTTTTAGAGTGGCCAGCTCAATCCCCGGACCTCAATCCAATTGAGAACTTGTGGAACGATGTTGAGGAACATGTACAAGCAGTAAAACAAAAAAAATTCAAACGACTTGGTATGCGATTCTAAAGCAACATTGTATGGCATTAGTCGAAAGTTTACCCAAGAGATGTGCTGCTGTGATCCAATACAAAGGATTTCCAACCAAATACTAGGATTCTTTATGAAGCTGAGCTTCTTTTTAGTGAATTAAGTTTTATTTTGCCTATGTCTTAAATTCATGACCGGGATAAAATTTGTGTTGATCTATATAAGAAGTAAACAAAAATTCTTAACCAAATATATGTTGCATAATATTATTAATTTTTCTTCCTAATATTACTAAAATCTTTAGAAAAATATCATGGACCTAAATTTTTTTTGATAAGATGTAAAAATTATCACAAATGTAGAAGTAAAATTTCGTGTCTTAAATTCGTGGCCACCACTGTATGTCTGCCACTCATTTTTTTGAAAATCGATAATATTCTCAGCGTGTAACCCGCAATTTTAACGGACGTAATGGCGATTCGTTAACGACTTTAGGATTGTCGTCGCTCATAATATGGCAATTTTGCTTACAAAAGCAGCTATTTAACCAAAAGTTAGCTTAATTGCTAAACACAGTTGTTTTAAAAAAAAGAAAAAAAATATCTCCTAGAGAATATCAAGCAGTAGTGAAAGGGAAAAAAATTAAGAAGAGAAAGAAGGAAAGACCAGATCTTCATGGCACCCATAGATAAATTATCTCTCTAGCAAGTCATTCCCGTCTATGAACGCTGATAGATCCCCAAGTTTACAGCCTTTCAGTTCTGCCAATTCCTTAAGAAGTCGACTACGTAGCCATCTTTGCTCACATACCTTCAGGCAAGGACAGTAGCATAAAAACGGATTCAGTGTTTTCTCTGCTTGCTCACATACGTATGTAATTGGTCATTACAACCCTTCAGTCAGGATTACGACCTAGTTTCTCACACCACTTATGTTGTGTGTGTTAATTTTATACATGAATGGCGGGACCTACAGTTTAAAGTCGACTGCGAAGGACAGATTTTTATAAGAAACTTTCCATGGCAATTTTTAATTTATTCTCAGAGTTTTTGCAGGAAAATCTGCTGAGAGGAAGTCGCCGGAGAATACTTTTTTTGTATTTTATTTTGGTGTCTAGCCTGGGGCTCGAACCCTGGCTTTTCGCCTAATAAGCCAACACACTACCTACTAGACTACGGCGATTTCATTTAATTTAAGTCCTCGAAATTCTGTATCAATGTTTTGCATATCTTCTTCAGATACGAAATATTCTATCCTTAACAAAGTCATATTGAAACAATTATATGCAAACAGTGGTGCAAACATATACTTTTAATGAAATCTGCGTTTTGAGAGCAAAAACCAGCAAATCGCACTTTGTTATTTTTAAAGTAAAAAATCGGCAAATCTGGCAACAGTGAGTGAATGGAAATCTTCGGTTTCATACAAACGGCAAATTTCAATTTTAATTCCATAGGAACACGGTGACGTATGATTAATGTCAACACATTATTTAATTAATGCTCATACGCCCAGTATGATGCTAATCACTTAAATGGTATGGTATCGCTTTGAAAACATAAAAAACTCTGAATGTGATACTTGAAAATATTGTTCCTATTACAAGGACAATAGCTTAGAGAAACAATTCTCGACATTTGAGAGACCAAATTGACGCTAGGGATATAAGAGGTGGTAAACAAAATTAAAGCAGTTAATATAGGACAGGACAGGAGAGATTCTTTTTTAAGGGTTTGGGAATTTAAAATGACAACACAAAACAGGATAATTGCTCGAATCACATCCCTTTTTTATTATAAGCTTGAAGAACATTGAAAGGAATTTATTTTTTAAATGTGTCTGCCACTCATTTCTTTGAAAATCGATAATGTTCTCAGCGTGCCCTCTGCTCATAATCTATTTTAATGGACTTGTTGTTCATTCGTTAACGACTTGCGAATTGTCGTCGTTTAAAACATGGCAATTATATTTGTTGATGTCACCATTTAAGCTGAAGTGAGCTTCATAGCTAACCACAGTTCTTAAACAAAATGGCTCTCAAAGAATAGCATCCACTAACAGAACAAGATCTCGTAATAAGGTCTGTCATGGAATCTTTTCAAATCAGTTAATTCTTAAATTGTCTCTTAAACTACTCTTTTATTATACGTAATATTAGTCGCCGTAGTCTATAATGTAATGTGTTGGCTTATTAGACGCGAAAAAACGGTTCAAACTCTAGGTCAGACATTTTCAGCAAAACAAAATAAGAAAAAATATATTCTTCGGCGACTTCCTCCAGCAGATTTCTGCCAAAAACTCTGAAAGTAAATAAAAAAAAATTGCCATGAAAAGTTTCTCCAAAAATCTGTCGTTCGGAAACGACTTTAAGCTGTAGGTCCCGCCATTCATATGCAGAAAATTAACATACACAACATAAGCGGTATGAGAAACTAGGTCGAAATCCTTACTATGTAAAGGGTGTTTTTTTATAGAGGTATAGAACTTTAAGTTGCAATAAAACAACGATGGATTATTCGATTGACATGAATTTTATTTATCCGAAAGATAATCTTGTGGCATTACATTTTAAATATGATTTCTAGCATATGACCGCCACGGCTGGCGCGGATGTAGTCCAATCTGGACGTCCAATTTTCGATGACTTTTTCCAACATTTGTGGCCGTATATGGGCAATAATACGGCGAATGTTGTCTTCCAAATGGTCAAGCGTTTGTGGATTTACCGCATAGACCAATGACTTTACATCGCCCCACAGAAAGTAGTCTAGCGGTGTTAAATCACAAGATCTTGGAGGCCAATTCATAGGTCCAAAACGTGAAATTAGGCGGTCACCAAACGTGTGTTTCAATAAATCTTTTGTGGCACGAGCTGTGTGACATGTTGCGCCGTCTTGTTGAAACATCTCATGGTTATTCAATTCAGGAATGAAAAAGTTAGTAATCATGGCTCTATACCGATCACCATTGACTGTAACGTTCTGGCCGCCATCATTTTTGAAAAAGTACGGACCAATGATTCCACCAGCCCATAAAGCGCACCAAACAGTCAGTTTTTCTGGATGTAACGGTGTTTCCACATACACTTGAGGATTACCTTCACTCCAAATGCGGCAGTTTTGTTTGTTGACGTAGCCATTCAACCAGAAGTGCGCTTCATCGCTAAACAAAATTCGCTTATGAAAATCGGGAACAACTGTAATCTCGTTTTGGGCCCATTCGACGTATCTACGCCTTACTTGATGATCGTTTGGCTTCAAATCTTGCACGAGTTGGATTTTGTAAGCACACAAACCAAGATCCTTCCGCAAAATCTTCCATAATGTGGATGGACACAGATCCAATTCCTGTGCTCGATGGAGGATGGACTCATTCGGGTCTTCCTCAATGCTACGCTCTACAGCAACAATAGCTTCTTCTGTACGCACCGTACAGCGTCTCTGGGGATGCGAGTAATCAATAAGAGTAAACGTGGTGCGAAAACGTTCCATGGTTAATCGAATTAACAGCTCTGATGGACGATTTTGTCGACGATAAAATCCGCACAGAACCATTATTTTCGAAATAAAATTCCACTATTTGCAAGCGTTGTTCAGGCATGAGTCTATTCATGATGAATTGCCAAACCAAACTGAGAATAAATCACTTGACAGCTGTTAAATAGGTCGCCATCTTGAAAAGTAATGCCAACTTAAAGTTCTATACCTCTATAAAAAACACCCTTTATAAATGTATGTATGCAATATTATTAGGGTTGAAAGAATGCTGTAAAGACTGTATCAGGGTATATTGCATGTCGATATTCATATCCCTTGAGAGTAAGATCACGTTACCGAAAATTGTGCAATAATGCTGGTTGCCTTTGCAGCAGATTGCGAAACGTGTATTGCGACACAATAGTGTTGGTTTCTAGACACGCGGAATAGAAAATTATCGGCAAAAGTAGCGGATTTATAAAGGTTGGTACACGAACCAATTGAAACGAATTCAGACGAAAGATTAACATTATTTTGATGATCGCAAATAATCATTCATTAGATTCATTCCCAAAATAAAAACATTGAAAATATTAGCCCTTTCGAGGGCAGATCAGACAAATTTCTTTACTAATGGATGTTCAAAGAACATAAATTAAGCCCAACGTACGTAGAGCATTTTAAATCTCTCATTGGAGTCATAAATGCAACCGACCACTGGGCATAGGAAAGATTTCTTCTTCTTTGTAATTGGCCTGCATTTGGCATCCTAAGATGACAAATTTCTGGCCTCCCAAAATCTTTTGGCAGCACCAGTCTATTTAAAGCTGGATAATTCCCAAATCTTCATAAAATTATTACCATGAGTGAGAAATGGCAAATACGAATTGCAAACATATTATAATGTTTGGAGGCCTATTTGCTTGGCCTGTTCCTGTCCTTATAACCAGTGTTCTATGTAGGCAAAGCGCAAATGCGTTAAGTAACACGACCCATGCGTTTTCATCTGAATTAGGGAATGATAAGGGAGAGGGTTTAAAAATGTCACTTCTGAATGTTATCACTGCTACAGTGGTTAGGGGAGAAATGATTCTGAAAAATGGAAATTGTAAACCTGATCTAAGATTCATTTTTACTTCTAATATCTACAATAATACAATAGATTTGGTACCTGTAGCTGCTTTACCTGCAGTCCCGCTAGGATTTGGGTTTTATACGATTCGTAGAACTATTGTTGGAGTTGATAAAATCAATAAGAATATATCTTTTGTGCTGCCTCATAAAGCCGCAAGGATTCTGTTTTTATTTTTCCCAAAAATTGGATGATATTGTCTTTCTTGTTTGTCATTGCTTAGCATTCAAAAGCTAGAAATTAAAAAAAATTTGTAAATGTTTACATAGGACTTGTGATTGAGCATTCATTTCCTAATGCCACTGACATGCTTAACACGCATAAGGACCCCTACAAAGAGTCTCTGCTTGTACAGGTACATAGCTGGAAAAGTGATTCAATCTTTTGAAAAATAAAGTGAATGAATAAAACTATGCTAATGTGACGTTCATGTTGCAATCAAATAAGCACGTAAAACCTTAGCAATTGCGTATTAAGTAGGTTGGAATTCACTTTGAGAGACGTCTTTCTTCGTCGTTTTACATTCTAGCAAAATCTATATACTGTATTAGCTAATTGGTAGAAAATTCTGTTTAAAGTTTTACTTCTAAAACCAATATGGTGTCTATCTATTCAGTTATGGTGAACTAACTCCACTTCAAACATCCAAAATCCTCAATGGCGTCAAAATAAGATTTTAGGCATGAATACAACAACTTTTTTGTACACTAAAAACCATAAATAGTTTGAAAAACTTTACATTTCCTTCTGGGTACCGGGGCATAGCGATAAACGCTGTAATGAGACGGCTGATGCTTTCGCTAGCTTAGGTTGATGGTTGGTCCTGATCACCCAATCTGTCACTTCTATGGCCTGTACACTGGGCGGGTCAGGGGAAAGAGCAGAGGAGTTTGGGGGTGGATCGAGATGTTATGTATCTAGGTGTCTATGGTGAGCTATAAACAGTGATGTAACAGGTTTGCTGCTGGGCTTAGATAAGGCCAGCCTGAGTTTAGTTATTGTTTTCATTACAGGGCACTGCGAGACTTGGCAAGTAAATGAAGTACATTTTCAGCCGGACTATTGCAGGGTTTGTTGTGATGTGAAGAAGTTGGAAACTATTGAACACCGCCTCTGCAACTGTCCAGCCTTTAGTAGGTTGAGGTTAAGGACCCTGAGAAGGGACTTCTTCGAAGGGTTGGACTCTTTGTCGAAAGCCGGCATTCCTCCATAGATTCATAAATAGGTTGAACTGGTTGAGAAGCGCTTGGGCATTAAGGCTGTAGTCGGGCTGTCTTGATTGTTCGTGGTCCATCTTTTTACCTGCGTCTCTTATATCCTTCTCCTTTTCCAATTTCCCTATCTCCTTCTCTAGGACGTATTTACAATGGGTCGTTTTGATCTCTGAGTATTGTACTTGTCCCAATGACAAGTACATGCCTTCAGAACTAACCCAACCTAACCTTATACTGCCTTGGCCTGTAATAGTCGTCTTCCCATATGAGTTAGAAATTATTAAAAAAAAAACTACGATGGTTGGATGTTGACCGGTCAAAAATTTCTAGATATTAACACGTAGTTTTAATTCGATATAAAATTCAAGATTAAATTGTATAAAAAATTTTAATTTTTTAACTTTTCCGACTTTATCAAAACAAGGCCTATTTCCAGTGTAAAAACAGAGAAAAATTTCAAATTAAAAAGTAAAATTCTGGATAATATTTTCTTACAACAACTTAAACATGTAAACATTGGTTAAAAGAGATGAATACCTTAACAGCAGGGAAAAAGCTGTGTAAACAAGAAAAACTCATGACAAAAAATAAAAAAAAAACTTGAGAAAGAATGTATAAAAGCATACGTTATGTAGTATAAGAACTGACCTATTAGCCGAATTTGTGGTCTATTCCTAGGATACAGCTGTAACACACTGTAAATATTTAATATTTAACAGTAAAAGAGAGAAATACAAAGAGAGTAAGAGAGTAAACTAGAGAGTGAGAGTAAAATTTTATAATGAAAGCAGCTGTTATTAGTATAAGAGTTTATGTTTGTAATGCAAACAATTTGTTTATGTTTTACGCATGATTTTGTTGTTCTTTTTTGTTTTCAATTTTCTTTTCGTGTGCTTAGCTACACATGTATACTGAGACTGTTGCTTGCTATACGTATGTATTGGTATTTAAAACTGTATGTGTGTAAGTGTGTGTTTAATATACTCCAGCTGTTGCATATTTTTATTAGAGTGTAGATATGTACGCATCATTCGTAATAACAGAGTTTGATGGTATGTACTAGCTGAGTATGGTTTTTTATTTTTTCTTTTCTTTTAGGTGTTTATGTGTATGAGAGTATCCAGCTACTAGATTATTTGCCAAGGCAAACCAAACGGTATTTGTTGAGTTTTTTTTATCTTTTGGTACCAGTATGAAACGAGTATTCTTTGTGTTTGGTTGTGCTAATAACGCGGTTTTTTGTTTAAGAAAAATTGTTTTTAAAAAAATGTAAAAAAAATATTAAAAAAATCGAAGTAAAAAATCTTTGTGTGTAATAAGAAGGAAAAATGGAAGAAGAAATAATACAAAGCAAATCAAATGAGAATAATTAATTTTCTGGGTGATTTAATAAATATTTTATAGGAAGAAAAGAAGCCAAAGTTTTAAAAAGTAACGAAAGTTTCTGGAAATAAGTTAAAGAAAATGAAGCGTTTAAGAAAGAAAAGCAATTAGAAAGAAAGTTTTAAAGTTAAGTTTTGTATAAAAAAAGAAAAAAGAGAAAAAAAATGTATTAAAGAATTAATTACACCTGTTACCAGAGAAAGAAAAATATATTATTAAGGAAATTAGGCTCTGTTTTAATATAAGCAAATACAACAAAAAATATGAATTAAAATGAAAATAAAAAATTAATTTGCATATTAAATACATGAAATTTAACTAAAACAAGCCAATTATTAATAAAAAAAGTGTGTTTTTTAATGGAATATCAAGGCCTATAAATGTTAAATAATAAAAAGAAAATAATTTTCCAATAAAAAAGGAAGAAAAAAATTATTTACATTTTACAAAACAAATTGCAAAAACATAAAAATAATAATAAATAATAAATAAAAAAATTAAACAAGTAAATATTTCATACGAAAAACGCAGCATATACAAATGTATAAAAATATACGTAAAAAATAATTTTAATTACAATAAAAGTTTCATTTGCATATTAAACAGAAAGAAATAAAACAAAGAACATGTTTTAAATAAAAAATAAAATAAAATTAATAAAAAAAACAAATAAATAATTAAAAATGAAGGCCTGAATTGAATTTAAAAAAAATATTAAAAAATTAAGAAAAAATAAATAAATAAATAATAAAAAATTAAGGTTTGAATTATGAATTAAAAAGAAAAATTATCTACATAATGAAAGTTATAAAAGAGAAATGCAATATAAAGTCAACTTTTACATAAAATAAAATAAAAAATATAAAATTAACCTCTTTATGAAAAGAAAAAAATTAAAATTAAAATAAAAATATAAATAAATAAAATTATAAAACGCGAGTGATTTAAAAAAAACAAATTAAATATTATAAGTTTTTTTCCTATAAATAAAAACCACCTTAATGTAGAACATAAATTGCATAGAAAGTTTAAATGGATGGAAAATAAATTTTTAAATTAAATTAACTAAATAAAAAAATTAATTAACTTCATATAAAAAAATATAAAAAACAAAGAAATTTAAAAATATTTTTTACAAGTAAATCGTTTCAAAAACAAGGAAATAAACAGGATCTGAAATAAGGAAAAATGCAAGCCTATGTGACCAGCAAATATAAATTGAAATAAAGTGGATTAAATACAAATTACATAATGAAAAAGAGCCTGTGCTAAGAAAAATAAGAATAAAAATTATAATTAAAAAAAATAAAAAATTGAACAATTTTAAAAAAAATTTTTGTTAAAAAAAGTAAAGGAAATATGCTCTCTAATTAAAAAAAATAATAATAATAAAAAAATTGAAAAAAAAAAATTTAAATAAAATGTAAAATAAATAAAATGTTAAATAAAGAATTGATAGAAAAATTAAAAAAAATTTTTTTAAATAAAATATAAAGGAAATACATATGTTCTTTAATTATGAAAAGAAAATTTAAAAAAAATTTAATAACAAAAAATTAACAAAAAGCAAAACTGGTAATGTAAACGGTATGGTATGGTAAATGGAATTTAATAAGAAACGAAGTTTAAAAATTAACCTGCATTGAAAAAAAACAATATTTTGTGTGGTGGAAAATAGGCTTATTTAAAAAAGTTTTCTTTTTTTTATTAAAATAGAAAAATAAATTAAAAATTTAATTATGCAATGCAGTAAAATTAATAAAAATAATAAAAAAATATAAAAAATTTAATACAATAAATTATATAAAAAATGCATTAGAAAATTATTAAATTCATAATAATAATTCAAAAATTAAATTAAATTGAATTTTACATAAGTTAATGGATAACTTAAAAAAGTGAAGTAAATTAAAAAAAAAATTCGAAAATAAAAGTTAAAATGTCTGTAAATAAGAAGACGAAGCAAATAAATCTTCAAAATGTCTATCTAAAGTCTATTCTACATCCTATAAAATGATGGGAAAAATGTGATTCAAAATAAAAATAAAAAACTACCAGAATTAAAAAAATCCAAGAGGATATTTTTAAAAATTTTTTAATCGTGGTTAAAAAGTGAAGGATGGAAATTAATGTTTGTTAGAATACAGAACTAAAAAAGCAAACTTCAATATAAAATTTAAAATAAAAGAATTAACAGAAAACATAAACAAAATTTGTAATAAAGAGATACGCCTATGTATGTATGTTAAAAGTCAAATTAATAGAAAAAAACTTTTGATTAAAATTTAATTTGCAAATAAAACTTGTTTAAAGTCAATTAGATAATTAAAACTCAATTATTAAAAATAAAATATAAAAAATAAAATAACATAATATATAAATTAAACAAATCAATAAAAATATTAATAAAATTATTATAAAATTATTAAAGGCTCAAAAAAAATTAAATTTTTTTATATCAATACACAAAGCCCTTATTAAATGAAAAAAAAAATAAAATAAAATAAAAAATAATAAACTCAATAAACCTAAAACAAAATATAAAAAAATAATTCTCCACAAACACAAGTTTTATTATTAAAATAAATACCAGGAAAACCAGGCTTACATTAAAGGTAAGTTGAAAAAAAAAATATTTAATTTGAAAGTAGAAATTAAAATAAAATAAAAATTCTACAGAAATTTTCAACCAATGCTGGAAAAAAATTTAAAAATATTTTTTTTTCAAAATAAATTTAAAAAAAATAATTTAAAAAATTTAAATAACATAATATATAAATTAAAAAATTAATAAAAATATTAATTACAATTATTATAAAATTATTAAAGGCTCAAAATAAAATTTTTATATATCAATACACAAAGCCTATATTAAATGAAAAAAAGAAATAAATAAGAATAATAAACTAAATAAATCTAAAACAAAATATAAAAAATATAAAAAAATAATTCTCAACAAACACAAGTTTTATTATTAAAATAAATACCAGGAAAACCAGGCTTACATTAAAGGTAAATTGAAAACAAAAATATTTAACTTGAAAGTAGAAATAAAAATTAAAATAAAATAAAAATTCTACAGAATTTCTGAAATTAAAAAATATATTTTTTTAAATTAAATTTTTATGGTGAATCTCTTCAAGTAAAGTTTTGTGAAATTTATTATTAAATATTTAACTTGAAAGTAGAATATAAAATTTAAAGTAGAATATAAATTTAAATTTAAAAGTAGAAATAAAAATTAAAATTAAATAAAAATTCTACAGAATTTCTGAAATTAAAAAAAATATTTTTTTTTCAAAATTAAATTTTTATGGTGAATCTCTTCAAGTAAAGTTTTGTGAAATTTATTAAAAAGACTTCGACAAGTCTTAAAATTAAGAAATATTGTATAAAATGTGTAAAATTTAAAACTAAATTTAAAGCTAAAATATTATTTTTTGTTAAAAAAAAACTGTGTTTCGTTTACCGCACCGTACCATAAGCGCAAATAAAAAATAGTGTTGGACAGAGCTTTGGTTGGAAATTAATCAAAAATGAATCATCTTGTTATTACATTTGAAATGAGTATAATTACACCATGTATCGTATATGATTCTTTGATCGAATTTCTAATAGAATTTCTGCGATTCTTTTACAAACGAAACACTTATTCAATTACATTTTACAGTACTCTTAAAGAAAGAAAAGTCTATCAGTTGTTTACATCATTAACTAACTGTTTAGCTAAGACTAGAACCTACTGTCTCGCACCATCCATATTGTGTGCGTTAATTTTATGCATGAGTGGCGGGACCTGCAGTTTAATGTTGACTCCGAGTAAGAGATTTCAGAAAATTTATATGACAATTTTATTTTACATTTCAGAGTCTTAGCCAGAGACCGTTAGCGTTGTTTGATGTAACTCTCTCTATCTCTCTCTCGTCTAATAACTCAACATACTACCTACTAGACTACTATGAAGGCAATGCTATTCCGTGTAGACTACGAAGGGATTTTATTAGAAATTGGAAATATTAATCAAAACCGTACTTTACAATTCTTTTACCCGTGTCATCACAACGGGCCCCTATGTATGCTCAAGTAAACTTTGGTATCAGCATTGCAAGCATTGTTGCAATCCGTAAGTTTTTGCATTTCTTCGCCGTCCATTCTATCCTCTAGATTTACCAGCGAGTAATAATTTGTTATTTCCTAACCTAAAAGAATCGATGCGGCAGAAAGAGATATGACACCAAGTCATGATATGAAAGTCACCAAAAAATCTGCTTTGATTACTTCAATAAACTTGTTTTGAATTGAACAAAAATAGTTTGAGAAACATTGTAAAAATATCTGAAGTTTAAAAGAAACTACATACATAACATACACAATTGGTCATTACCTAGCTTCTTACACCACTTATGCTGTGTGTATTAATTTTATACATGAACTAGCTGTACCCTGCGTGTGTTGCTGCGCCACCAACTAAAATAAATTTGAAGGACAGAAGACATTACACAAATGTCCAATTAATTTTGAATCATTTTATTGATTTTCTTTCCCGTTGTCCTGATGATTCAGATGAACGAGCCTGAGTAGTACGCATTCGATCAGTTTCTAATCTCACTTCTCGTTGTTCAAGTGGTTCAAGCGAACGGGTCTCAGCGGCATATACTCGAAGATTTTCAAGTCTCAATGCTCGTCTGATTCTGAGGCTTGTAATGCTCTTTTCTTCTGTGCTTGAGGTGTAGGTCGACCAATTGCTTGTCATTCCTTTTGAATCATTTTCAGTGATGCCATCCATCGGAAATTAATCGCACCAACCTCCGTCGACTCAGGCGTAACAACTTTGTTAAAGAATGCACAATTTACGATTTAATTCATTTTGAGTAATTTTCAGTGGCGCCACTAATCGGATATTGGCCATACCAACTTAGAAACCTTCGTCAGCTCATTCGCAACAATTTTGCTAAATATCATGACATGATTAAATGCATAGTTTACGATTCTATAAGGTACATACAAACAAACATTGATTTTTATATATGTATATAGACTATGGGAGGTGACACGCCCACTATAGCCAATCCACCCATTTTATTCATATATACGTCAAAGTCGTCCATACAAAATTTGAGGACTCTAGATGTTGCAGTTTATGAGATATGCGACATTGGGTATGTGGGTGGGGCACGTCGCCTACTTGAAACTTTAAAATAAAACGTAGCCTATAGTTCCTTCCAGACATACAGGAAGGTACTGTTAAAATTTTAAGAAAATCGGTCCAGCCGTTTAGCCGGCTATAGACTTCAAACAAACAAACCCACAAACAAATAAACACACATTCATTTTTATACATATATAAGATGGCGAGATGGCAGTTTAAAGTCGACTGCGAAGGACAGATTTTTTTTTAGAAACTTTTCATGGCAATTTTTTATTTACTCTCAGAGATTTTGCCAGAAATCTACTGAGATGATTGACCTGGAGTGTAAACAGAGGCCTCACGTCCAATAAGCTAACACACTACATGATAAGTGAAATAAAAAACAAAACGATTTTTTTCATCAAAAAAAAAATGTATTCTTTAAAAAATTTGCGAACTTATTGATCGGTCCGTGCGGTAAAATGCTGTATCAAGCTTGAAATCTGTTCTATCCAACGGTAACAACGTAATTAAACACTAAAAAAAATAAATTATTTCTAATATTCGCCGTAGTCTAGTAAGTAGACGTGAGGCCTCGGTTTAAACCCCAGCTCAGGCATCTCCAACTGAACGAAATATAAAAAAATATTTCTTCGTCGACTTCCTCTCAGCAGATTTCTGGCGAAAACTCTGAGGGTAAATTAAATTGCCATGAAAAGTTTCTCAAATTAAATTAAATTATTACAAATAAAAATAAAATTTATTTTATAGGTTTACCAAAACCCCTTTTATGATCTAATATTTCCACAAATAAAATTTATTTCTCATACTCAATTATCGATTTGAAAAGGTAAAAAAGAAAATTTACTTGAAGCCTTTTTTTTTTCTAATGTAAGGCCTATGTAAAGCACGTTGCTTGAGTTAAAAGTTTTGCTTTGTTTTGCCTTCTGCCAACAAGTGTACGAAAGTCAGTTTTTTTTGAAATAAAAGCATGTTCGGCAACAGAATTTCATTTTAGTGTATTAGTGGTAGTATTGTTTATTAGTAATGTTGTTGTTGTTTTTGTTTTTATTACATAGGAATACAAATTTTTATTGGCAATATTTCATTACGTACACAGAGCTTAGTTAAACGTGGCGTATACTTGCTCTCACACACATTCTGTCTCTCTACCACTATGTCATATTCTTTACCTTTACAATGTAAAAAAAGAAAAAAAATGTTGTTTTCCTTTGCTTAAAATGCCTTGTAAATGTTTCAGTTCATGTATGTACTTTGGTACGGTTCGGTTCGGTTCGTTTCGTTGTGTTTCTTTTCGTTTTGTTTCGCTTCGTTTGGTAATATTAAACAGCCGCGTTGCTGTTAACTTTGGAAAATACGTGTAGCGTTTTTTTCTTCAAAGAGAGGGTTCACTAATATATCCTTGTTATACACCAAAGAGTGTAGCATGCATACACATATCCATACGTATGTATATTACTCACTGGTTTGTTTACTCTTTAACAAAAAAAAAAACAAGAAATAAAATAAAAACACGCACACACAAAAAGAATTTTTAAAGCATTACAGAAATAAAATAAAATAAATGGTTTTCTCTCTCTCTCTCTCTCGCGTTCTTTCTCTGGCCAGACAGCTCTCGTGTTTTGGAAGTACTGCTGCTACTAGCAAGAGTGCTGTTTAAGCTTATAAATGTGTAAGCGTGTGTGTGTGCTTTGCTATAAGAATTTGTTGCTACCACTACAAAGCAACAAAAACATCATAATCAAAGAAAAAAATAAATGGAAAGTGAAATAAAAATAAAATAAAAATGAAAACGAAAACGAAAATAAAAAAGAAAATAAAGAAAGGTACGGGTTTTTCTTTATCACCTACACACTTACAAGCATTCAACAATTTGTTTTGTTGTAGAAATTTAAATAACGTGCTTTTGATTTCGATTTCTTTTTTTTTACTGTTATTTATTTTTTTTTTTTTTGTAAGGCTTTTATTTGTTTTTAATTATTATTTTCGCTGTTATTCTCTGCAACTCATAGCTCTCTGTTTATACAGCAATGCCATGGGAAAAGAAATGTTGATTTTAAAGGCTTTAATTTTGAAGTGAAATGAAAATAAAGACTAAAAAGCCGTATTAAAGGCTTAAAAAAATTTTATTTTTTTTTCTCCTAAAACCATAAACCTCTTGGGAATTATTTTTCCGTTTTTTTTGAAAATTTCTTTCTCTTTTTTAATTGATTTCACTTTACTTACAGCATGGTTTAGGCTCTATTAAATTTTATGAAATTTGTGTGTGTGTGTGCTTGAGTTGGATTGTGTGTCAATTTCAATTTCAATTAAAATCTCAGCTGGAAATTTATTTTCCCTGACCATTAGTCTGTCATTTGCATAAAGGACACGTAGAAATAGATTTTTTGTAGGAGAAAAAAAATTGCTCAAGAAAAATTTTTTTTTTTGAATTTCAAAAAGGAAAGTTAACTTGAAAAACTAGTCCAATTACGTTTTGTACGAAATTTACACCATTAACACACATAATTACACACATACATAACTCAGTCCTGCATGGGTTTTACAAAAAAGATGGCTCCAGGTGTTTCCGAAGGCATTTTGCGCGCTGCACACGCGCCAATATGGCGGTCGAGATTTATACAAATTAATCAGATTTACTTGAAAATTGTTACTCGGGGGTTTTTGGATCCGCCATTTTGAATTTTTTAAATCTGAATGAAGATCTGTAATCAGCGACCCCAAAAACCCCTGAGTAACAATTTTCCAATAAATCTGAGAAATTTTTAAGGACCTTCGTAATGTGTTTCTTTTTCTCTTGTAAACACACTACTTTAAGGGTGCATGCAATCAATTTGGGCTCATTTTAAAGGGCAAAGATCAATTGTTAATTTCTGACGATAGCGATGCTTCTAGCACATCAGTGTTTAGCTCTACAATTTTTCAAAAATGGCCAAAAACGCTATTTTTAGGGGTTTCAACCCCCTTTTTCTCGAAAACGACCTAACTTCTCACATCACTTATGTTGTGTGTGTCAATTTTAGCTTATTAGACGTACGTATGGCCACAGTTCAAACCCCCCAAGTTAGATATCTCGAACAAAATGAAATACGAAAAAAGAAATTTTTTTCGGCGTCTTCCTCTCAGCAGATTTCTGGTAAAAATTCTGAGAGTAAATAAAAAACTTTACATGAAAAGTTTCTTAAAAATCTGTTGCTTGGAGTCGTCTTTAGATAGTAGGTCCCGCTACTTATGGATAAATTAATTTAGATTTTGAACCAATAATTATTTCGAAAATAATTCTTTAAGAACATTAAACTTTTTCCTTAATACGAATATTTTTCATTGGTCGCGAAATAGAAAATAAGAATTGACCAGTCAATCAATTGTACTACTTTCAACCGATATAGGGAGTCTCTAAAAAGTATTTTCTAACACCAGATTTTTCATTTTGAAATGTGTTAAAGCCTTCCAATTTCTCAGTATTCACCTCTGAGGCAGCTAAAACCTTCTATAGTTCACAACGTTATCCTGTCCATTCTTTCTAATCTACTCCGGCAGATATAACGTGATGCACCTCTCATTTTCGCTGCAGTGTTCCTATAATTGTGAAAATTTTCCCCACATTTTCGTTCCTACGAGGCTGCTGCACCTTGTATACTATAAAGCCAATTGGTCACTTACACATGGATATCTGCCGACATTTTTCCAAATATTACAACAATAGCCTCTTGGGATACTGTCTTGTATGCACAGGCGGTTTTTAACGTGTATGCGCCTGTATTATCTGCCGTATACAGTAGACGTAGGTTAGTTGGTGGTGTATAGACTTATTGGCGTAAGGCCAAGGTTCAAACCTCAGGTCAAATGAAATATGAAAAAATATTTTTTCGGCAACTTCTTCCTCTTAGCAGATTTCTTACAAAATTTCCCTGAAAAGTTTCCCACATACGTGTCGTTCGGAGTCGACTTTAAAACTGTAGGTCTCGCCACGCATGTATAAATTTAACACGCACCATGTAAGTGGTGTGAGAAGCTGGGCCGTAATCCTGAATGAAGGATTGTAGCCACCAATTATGTATGTATGTATGTGTATGTATGTTTGTATATGTATGTATATATACAGTGTATTTTTCGATATGCCCATATCATTGCAAAGGAGACGTTGAGCACTACAATTAGTCGGCATTAAACACGCGAAATAAAAGTTATAAAGCTAACGGTTGCTAAGCCTAGTCTTTCAGAATTCAATGCGCTAAGGTCCCATATTGTCTCCAGCGAAATTATCATGTAACCTTCAATATACTGTTTTTTATGCTGCTATCTTCTTCTTTTTTTATTTATTTTTTTATTTATTTATTTATTAGAGACAATTAACGATGCAAAGTGCTTAAAGATGGCAGTTTTGAAATGGTTTGCATTCTTGATCATTTGTCTTTGAGGGGGAAGTTGGCTCCAGAGACGAATGGAATGAATGAAAAAATGTTGTTGAGAGATGGCCTTGTTATATTTTGTAGAGTTTATGTTGTTTACTCTATTTGATCTAGAAAAAATTAATCTCTCATATAAATAAGGTGACTGTCGATTAGATATTAATTTGTGTAGAAACAGCAGAGTCTGGCAATTCATTCAAATTGTCAAATGTGACATTATACATTAGTCGGACGAAATGCAATATGCTACTATTTCTCCTAATGCCAAAAATATATCGCACTATAGCGTTGTAAGCTACGTTAAGTCTTCGTCTACTAACTGCATCGCAGTTAGCAAACAGCTGACATCCGTACATAAGAGTCGGTAGTAAATATGTCTTTGCTAATAGCATTCGAATATTAGTTGGTGTTAAATAATGTGACATCCAGAGATTTCGGCATACATGTGCAATGGCATTGGCAATGTTTTACTTGCAACGGTAGATCATTAGCATAAATCGAGTACAACAATGGACCAAGTAAAGAGCCCTGTGGCCCACCCCTTGGCATTGAACAGCTTCTGGATATAACCGATTTATGGCCAATACTTTGACTTCTGTCGCTTAGGTACAAGGAGATTAGTTTTAATGCAGTCGAGGAAAAATTGCACATATATTCCAGTTTAAGTTCCAAGATAGATTGATGGACAGTGTCAAACGCCTTAGAATGATCCAGTAGCACAATAAATGACATAGTGTGACGTTTATCAATCTGGCCCCTAATTTCCTCGATCACATCAACCAACGCACTAAGACAGCTGTGTTGTGGTCTAAATCCGGATTGCATTTTCGTCAATAACGAGTTAGTATATAGAGTTAGTAAAGGGTGTTTTTTATAGAGGTATAGAACTTTAAGTTGCAATAAAACAACGATGGATTATTCGATTGACATGAATTTTATTTATCCGAAAGATAATCTTGTGGCATTACATTTTAAATATGATTTCTGGCATATGACCGCCACGGCTGGCGCGGATGTAGTCCAATTTTCGATGACTTTTTCCAACATTTGTGGCCGTATATCGGCAATAATACGGCGAATGTTGTCTTACAAATGGTCAAGCGTTTGTGGCTTTACCGCATAGACCAATGACTTTACATAGCCCCACAGAAAGTAGTCTAGCGGTGTTAAATCACAAGATCTTGGAGGCCAATTCACAGGTCCAAAACGTGAAATTAGGCGGTCACCAAACGTGTCTTTCAATAAATCTCTTGTGGCACGAGCTGTGTGACATGTTGCGCCGTCTTGTTGAAACCACATCTCCTGGACATCATGGTTATTCAATTCAGGAATGAAAAAGTTAGTAATCATGACTCTATACCGATCACCATTGACTGTAACGTTTTGGCCACAATCGTTTTTGAAAAAGTACGGACCAATGATTCCACCAGCCCATAAAGTGCACCAAACAGTCAGTTTTTCTGGATGTAACGGTGTGTCCACATACACTTGAGGATTACCTTCACTCCAAATGCGGCAGTTTCGCTTCATCGCTAAACAAAATTCGCTTATGAAAATCGGGAACAACGGTAATCTCGTTTTGGGCACATTCGACGAATCTACGCCTTACTTGATGATCGTTTGGCTTCAAATCTGGCACGAGTTGGATTTTGTAAGCACGCAAACCAAGATCTTTCTGCAAAATCTTCCATAAAGTGGATGGACACAGATCCAATTCCTGTACTCTTGCTACGCTCTACAGCAGCAATAGCTTCTTCTGTACGCACCGCACAGCGTCTCTGGGTTATCAATAAGAGTAAACGTGGTGCGAAAACGTTCCATGGTTAATCGAATTAACTGCTCTGATGAACGATTTTGTCGACGATAAAATGGACGTAGTGCGCGATACGTTTTCCGCACAGAACCATTATTTTCGAAATGAAATTGCACTATTTGCAAGCGTTGTTCAGGCGTGAGTCTATTCACGATGAATTGCCAAACCAAACTGAGAATAAATCACTTAACAGCTGTTAAATCGGTCGCCATCTTGAAAAGTAATGCCAACTTAAAGTTCTATACCTCTGTAAAAAACACCCTTTATATAGTATATAATTTGCAAATAAACTAATTTTTCAAAGACCTTCGATAAGCAAGGCAATATAGCAATAGGCCGAAAACTTTTATCCTGTTTCAATATTGGTACGATTTTAGCATGTTTCCATACAGATGGGTATGTAGAGGTGGTGGAGTATGCTGCTTACCCTGGGCCTGTTCCTGTTCTTATTATAGCTCAGTGTACTTTACTTTCAGAATATCGAACCGTTTCTCTACAGCCATCAATGAGATGTCGTCAGCATTGCCCATAATCCATGTACAGTTGGTTAGTGTAGGCCTGTGGTAAGTAGGCTATAAATATATAGGCTATATATATATAAATTTTGACCAATTTGTCTTTTGTAGAGACCATTCAAGAGACCTTTAAAATTACTAGGTTGTCATTGAGCACTGTTGTTTACAAAAAATCCAATAAAAAAATCCAAAAAAACCTCCTTAAATTATTCAATTTCCGGTTGATTATTTTTGGCCTTTTACAGTCTCAAAAACGTTACACGTATTAGCAGTTATTTTTAACATAATATTTGCAAAACAAAAACCATTCATGTAGAGTGAGAGAGAGGAGAGAGAGCAAGGTATACAGGTAGAGAAAATAAAAAGAAAAAACTTCTACTCCCACAGAAAATTATTGATTTTTGATATTGAATTTCTGTTTTTGCTTTGGGAAAATTTTCAAACTAAAAATATTCATTACTAATACATGCAAATGTTTATTTTTATATTTGTGTGTGTGTGTGTGAGTGTGTGTTTGTGTATGTAAATATACAGGTGTGCGTGAAGATTTTGAACAGCAACTATTGATGTTGTTTCCCACACAATTTCTCTTTTTTTATTATTTTTTTTTTTGATGGAATAAAGGCACTCACCCATATACACAATCACTACACACACATATACACTTCGGGTATACATATTTACAATTATTTTGAAATGTATACACATATACACTTGCATACTTAACTAAGCCTAAAGAGCGCTTTTGAATGATGATGTTAAAGGAAAATTAATACTTGTAGGCTCTCTCTCCCTCTCACAGTCTCTCCCTCCTCTCTCCCTGTATTTATTCAATACATTAACACATATACACGAACACTTGTACACATGTACACGTACATGTTTATTAACAAACAGTTACACTCAGTGGCATCATCTAATTCACTTAGTGAAACCAAAAATATACAAATAATACCGTTATACACACACACATATACACTTGAATTCATGCATGACTTGAGTAAAATTGTACAGAACACTTACACTAAGAAGCACTGGATGGTGCTCTGCATGAAGGGAAAGATATAAAGACAGCTAAGGAGACAGGATAAAGAGCCGGGTGAGAGAGAGAGAGAGAGAGAGAGAGACAGAGAGAGAATTTAAAATAATAAAAAAAAACAACTAAAAAATATTTATACTTCGAACAACACGGTTAATTTAAGCCATAAAAACAAGGCTGATAATAATTTTTCTTTTTCATTTTCTTCTCTCTCTCTCGTTGCAAATAATATTGCCTACGGGGATGTGTAGACGACAAAACTTTTCAAAATTATATTAAATTTGAAATATTGAGAGACGTACAGGCATTGGCAGGGACAGAGAGTAGGAGAGATAGAGAGCAGAGCGATAAAAGCGAACATAAACATAAAATTGTGATAAAAATTTTTCACATTTAGGCGAAGAACGACAAAAACCAAATCATTGAAGATAACGGTTCACATTACTTTCCTGTTTCGAAAAGTCTAAGAAAATAAAGTCCTGATAAGAAGAAATTTAAAGAGCCGGAAATTTATACCCAAAAAAAAAGATGAAAAAGAAAAGAAATTTCAAAAAAAAATTCTTCAAGTGAAGGTTAGCAGGTCTAGAATGCATAGGAATATTGAGTAAATGCACTCGAACCAACTATCCGTATTCGTCCTTACTTTAGTCAAATTTATAGCAAGAATTGTAATTTAAACGTAACATCCATTTGATCATTCTGGGGTAATTATACTCGATATAATCAATCTACTGTACAAGGAATTGTGATAATGATACAGCATTTTAAAGTAAACGGTGGTGGCAATACAGGCTGCGGCGAGAATAATTGGGGACGGAAGGGTCTCCAAGCGGAACGTCACCATACTTTCTAATAGCCAGGCTATCAAGGCTCTTAGTTCTAACGTGATGAACTCCAAGACGGTGTACGGCTGTCGCAATATGATATCCATATCGTGTGGGTACCGGGGCACAGTGGTATTCCGGATAACTGCAGAGCTGATGAATTTGCACAGGTGGGGCACGACCATCGAACTCTCCGATGAATTTTCGAATCTGGGCATCCCTATGAGGACCTGCAAGCTCATAATTGATAATGCGATCGTAGATTCCGTCAACGACAGGTGGGCGGCCTCGAACACGGGTAGAACGGCTCAAAAAATCTGGCCAAGACTGGATGAGGGGCGCACAATGAGTCTACTTAAACTCCAAAGAGGTGCGCTCAGGGTAGTTGTCGGTGTCATTACGGGGCATTGCATTATGGGTACGCATGCGAGGCGCATTGGTCTTGGACACCTTGCTAACGACTTCTGCAGAAGCTGCAGAGATTAGGAAGAAGAGGAGACTGTCCCTCACCTGCTGGGTACATGCCCGGCTCTTTTCCAAAGCAGAAGGAAATACTTGGGTACCTACTACATGGACGATCTGGCAGAACTGTCAACGATTGACGTTGGCAGCCTAAATCGCTTCATCAGGAGCTCCGAGTGGTTTTGAGACTAGGGGATAGCGGATAACTGTGGTAGCACAATGGGCCCAATGCAGCCTAAATGAGTCTATCCAAGAATTTTTCTTGGATGGGCAGCCACCTCTACCTACCTACCTACCTACCTAAGGGCTATGTGAGGGAGCAGAGGAAACTTTGAATCATTTTATATGCCACTGTCCTTGTCTGAAGGTACATAAGGCAGAGATGGCTGTGCTGTGGAATTGTTGAGAAACTGATAGAACGAAAAAACTGCAAACTTGGGCATCTAGTAGCTTTCATAAATGGTATTGACTGGCTAGGGTAATATTTTTAAAACATCCAATAATTAGTCATTACAAACCTTCAGTCAGGATTACGCCCCAGTTTCTTACACCACTTATATTGTATGTGTTCATTTTATACATGAATGGCTGGAGCTACAGTTTAAAGTTCGTTCTGAACGACAGATTTTTGGGAAACTTTTTCATGGCAATTTTTTTATTTACTCTTATAGTTTATGCCAGAAATCTGTTGAGAGAAAATCGGCGAAGAAATATTCTTTCATATTTCATTGTGTTTGAGATATTTAACCTGGGGTTTGAACCGTGACCTTTCGTCTAATAAGCCAACACACAACCAGACTACGATGACTTCAGAATATCTCAAATGTAGGCTATGTGAGGAAGCAGAGGAAACATTGAATCGTTTTTTATGCCAATGCCCTTGTCTGAAGGTATGTAGGAAAAGATGGCTACGTAGTCGACTTGTTGAGGAACTGGTAGAACGGAAAGACCGCAAACTTTGGAGATCGAGTAGCGTTCATTGACGATATTGACTGGCTAAGGGGATATGTTTAGAACGATAACACAGCCCTGCATGGGTTTTGTAAATAAGATGGCTCCAGGTGTTTCCGAAGGCTTTTTGCGAGCTAAACACGAAACTTTCCATCACGTGAGGTTTTCGAGAAAAAGGCTTGCCAGAACCATCGCTATTGTCAAAAATTGACAATTGATCTTTGCTCTTTAAAATGAGCTCAAAGCCAAATTACAAATTACAAATTCATTCAGATTTAAAAAATTCAAATGGCGGTCAAGTAAATATGGCGGTCAAGTAAATCTGATTAATTTTTATAAACCTCGACCGCCATATTGGATCCGCCATTTTGAATTTTTTAAATCTGAATTAAGATCTGTAATCAGCGACCCTAAAAACCCCTGAGTAACAATTTTTGAGTAAATCTGATTAATATTTAAGGACCTCCGTAATGTGTTTCTTTTTCTCTTGCACCCCTTGACATAAACCCACTCCCTACTTTAAGGGTGCATGTAATCCATTTGGCTTTGGGTTCATTTTGAAGAGCAAAGATCAATTGCCAATTTCTGATAATAGCGATGGTTCTAGCACGTCAGTGTTTAGCTCTACAATTTTTCAAAAATGGCCAAAAACGCTACTTGTGGGGGTTTCAATCCCCTTTTTCTCGAAAACCTGACGTGATGGAACCAGATTCGTGTTTAGCTCGCAAAAAGCCTTCGGAAACACCTGGAGCCATTTTATTTGCACAAATAAAGTCCAAATTTGCAGGGCTGTGTAATTTATCTCTGAATGTCATAATGCTTTGGATTTTCTTTCTTTCTTTCTCTTCTTGATTTTGTTCCCTTTCATTTGTCCTTTCTCTCTTCGCTTCCTTTCATTCTTTATTATTTTCATATTAGAGGGTTCAAAATGGACCTGTAGGTCTCTAGGTGAAGACGTGGAATTATGCTTACAGCGAAGAGCCTACCTTCCAACATAACTTTACCTAAAGATTTTTGAAATAACCGGCAGTGTAACAGACGTTTTCAGTCCTGATCATTAACTTAATATAACAATGCCGAGAATAGCGCTTCGGTTAGCGAAAATGTGACGAACAATCCGAATTCTTCGTTTCCAATGGTGTATTTTACCATCTTGCATTGGGAGTTGCATCTTCTGCCATATAAAGTTCTATTCAAGTTCACGTCCTACTCGTTGGTTACGCCAACAAGTAAAATTATAGCATATGGAGCTCTGAAAACCCAGAAGTTATTATAGAAGAATATTTAAATCTGGTGTCTTTGGGGCTTAAATTAAGAGCACTGTGTAGGTAGGGTAATCGGGCGTTTATGGTCTTTAATAGAGGATTTTGTTTCTACCAGATGGTCTCATAGCTACACAGTATGAACAATTTGTTGCATGGGAAGTTTCCCGAACGAATTTCATGCAATTTGTTGCCGTACGACCATTTTGTGGGGCTTCATTAAATTTATAATTCCGAGTATACGTTAAACTGTAGGTCGCGCCACTCGGATATAAAATTTAAACACACGAAATGGGTGATGTATGACGATAGGTTGCAATCCTGACTAAAGGACCAATATAGTGACTAATTAAGTAAGTCTGGAGGTGATAAATAATTTAGAAAGCCGATTACTAATTCAGAATAATCTGGTGCATGACTCCAATCCATTTGGCTTGAAAAGATTTTCCGCCTCCTTTCATTTTTCTTTTCCCCGAGTATACTCCTTCAAAATCTTCTTTCTACTCCCTTCCATTCTTTAACTTGTCGGGGATTTTCACATGACCAGGGCTCCGGCAGCGTGTGTTTGTATGCCCATTGCCAAACTCAGTCAGATTGTCCAGACAGTCTATCTCATAAGATGGGTCTAAGTTAGGTGGATGTACAGGTGCTGGGGGTTTCTGTAGGGAACTCGGTCTTGAACTCCACTTCAGGTTGAACTCCACTGCAGCGTTTTTCAGGCGGAGATTTTCGCAATCTTGAAGGCTTTTGAGGCCATAGCTGGTGGCCCAGCTTCGGATTCGAAATCTTACATGATCTTCGTTGACAGTCAGGCTGCCCTTAGGGCCATTGCGTCGGTCTGGTGCAAATCGCGGCTCGTTCGCTAGTGCAAGGAGTCGTTGAGGACTTTTGGACTGGACCTTATCTGCCTGTGATGGGTTCCGGGTCATAGCGGAATACTGAGCAATGAGACGGCGGATGCCCTCGCTAGGTTAGGTTCCCTTTCTGAAAGCGATTTGATAGTTGGTCCAGACCCCCCCGGTCTGTCACTTCTACGGTCTCATCAATGGATAGGTCAGGGAGGAAGAGCAGAGGCGTTGAGGGAACGGATCGGGTTGTTTTGTCTCTAGATGTCTATGGCCTGCTGTGGACAATAGGAGAACAGGTTGGCTGCTGGGCTTGGATAAGGCCAGCTTACGGTTGGTTGTCGGTTTTATCACGGGACACTGCGAGATTAGGTCGCTGATGGGGATCTGGAGCAGATCCCAACCGAACTATTGCAGGGCATGTTGATGTTGAAGAGGAGGAGTTGGAGACTATCGAACACCTCCTCTGTAACTGCCCAGCCCTTGGTAGATTGAGGTTGAGGACCCTTGGCAGGGCCTTCTTTGAGAGTTTGAATTCTGTGTCGAGAGCCGACATCAAGGCTCTCCACAGATTCATTAGTGGCTTAGGCTGGTTGCGGGGCGCTAGGGCTTCATCAGTGTAGTCGCGCCCTCCCCTTTTTTTGTTGTGTCTTATCTGTGTAAATCTTCCACTTCCCATTCTCCCCTTTCCTACATCCTCTCCTTTTTATCCCTCTATTATCCTTCCCTCTGTATGGACGTTGTACAATGGGTCAATTCGACTTCCGGGTACTGTCCTTGTCTTTGTTGACAAGTACACGTCCTCTAACCTAACCTAACCTACCTCATAAGAACTGAAAGCTAGAAAACCGTTTGTTTGTATACCAGTTCTATAGTGTAGTGTCTTAGTCTCACTCATTTCTTATTTCTTAAGTCCTTCCACCAGCGGTCTACGGTGGCAGATTTTATGGTGATAGAGTTGCCAACTGTTTATCTTTTTTTTTTGGAATTGTGTTGGGATATAGTGCTGGATGTAGTGAGCTATTTAAGCCATTGAGTCCTATTGCTGACCTTCCTATCATGTTCATCCCCTCCCTGGCGACAAGGGGTTTTTGGAATTTACTATTTGGAAAAGTGTTGAAGCCTTTAATACTTTTTTAATTCAAAAATTATGGAGAAAATTTTGTATTGTTATCCCTCACCGGAACCATCATTTCCCAGGTTTATAGTCAAGCAGCTTAAACACACTAGCTTACGGCGTAAACTTAAAATTATCAACCACAACAGTAAAGAAATTTTTAAGACTGAAATTGATAAGGTTTTCTGGGCCACCAATTTCCTAAGGGGACATGGACAATATATATGCTCTTTGTACATCTCTATGGAAGACTAGTATACGTTTAAACTGTCAAAGAGACAGTGTAGAGATTTCTGTTTCATTCTCTTCATTTTAAAGTGTGACCAGCTTTAAAGTATAATCAGCAGGGATTTGGAAAGTAAATACGTTTTTAAAAGGGGATGACGCAACCTAAGATTTTCATTCTTGTCTTGTTTATCCAGTCAGTTAGGAGACCGAGCAGCTTTATTTCTAAAACTTTTCAAGACCCGCAACAGGTTGTGTGCGTCACTGTTGCGGCAGTGTGATACTAACGTCGACAAAATCCTTCAAAGGCTTCTCTCGAACACCAACGATTCTGATTACCTCCACAGCCACCATACCACATTTGGCGACAGTATCGAAGACTACGATCATAAGAACATATAACGCGTGGTTTTCAGCCAGGACCTCTAGTGCACCAATTAGGATTATCCAAGCAGATAGCAGTCCTTGCAGTTGGTCACGAGAAAAAAATTAATTTTTTAATTTCAATTTCTGTCTTCACGAAAAACCCTTTTAAACTTACAGTTTCTGCCAACACAGTATTGCACTTGAGCCCGACAATGGCGCAAAAACATAATCAACAAACAAGCTCTGGAGATTAAATACTTCATGATAGCAAAGGCTTTACATGCAGTGGAACAGGTTCTGCTAAAGTTTTTAAATTTAAGGCGGCTATTTATACAAACGAATGGAGGCATGTGCAGGTGATATGGTATGGTTTTGTTGTTGGCTTTTTATGGGCTGTAAACAATTGTTATAAAGAAAACGGCAACAGCGACAATGAAAACAATTGTTTGAAATTAAAGCCATGTGAACAATAAAACAATAAACAATAAACGAGTTCGTAACGAAAACACAATCAGTTGAGCTTATGAAAACGTTTTAATTGAAATGAAAGCAATGAACAGCAGCTTGCTTTTAAGCGGGTCTTTCAATGACATTATCGCGTTAATCTCATATGAATTCCTAGACACAGGGACATCTGACAATAATTGTGTTGATTTTCTTCCACCCACTAAAATCACTCCGGTGTCCGATCTATTATCATTCCGGAACTATCCATTAAGTATTACACCAGGAGGCCGCTCAGAGAGCAATGCTCATAAGGTCATGCTAATTGCAATTCTGCAGTCAAGTCACTGTATATTTATCGCTTTCCTTTAATTTCAGCCTCTCCATCTATCAATTGTCAATTTACATCGAGTCGTCGTTGTAGATCCAGTTGTTTTTGTGCTTTATATTCCCTTCCCATTATGTCAAGCCTGCGTATAACTCGTCTGGCAAACAATTGTCCATTCACCATCGTGATGCGTCTTCCACGTGCGCTGCCATTCTGCCAATAGATTGTGAGCGCTCTCTCCTGTGTGGATATTTATCAGCATCTTCCCGAATAATACTAACATCGCCTTTCCGGATACTGTTTTGTATGCGAAAGATAATTTTAAATCAGAGGTCTTAAGCACTTGTAATGAATGATTTTTTAAGAGCCATAGGAAAATTTAAAAAAAAAAACAAATAAAATTCAGAAAAATGCCTGAAATCTTTATTTGAATCGATAGTACGGTCCATATAATTTAATGTATGAAGATTATTTCATGCAAATGTCGACCGCGACTGCGTCTCAAATGGTCCATCCGCTTAGGCCAATTTTGGCATACTTTTTCCAACATTTCGGCCGGTATCTCACGAATAAATGCTTCAATGTTGTCTTCCAATGCATCAATTGAAGCGGGCTTGTCTGTATAGCCATGAGCTTTGACATTGCCCCACAAAAAATAGTCTAAAGGCGATCTTGGCGGCCAATTGACCGGTCCCGAACGTGAAATAAAATGTTCACCGAACTCGCCTCTCAATAAGTCCATTGTTACGCGTGCTGTGTGGCATGTGGCACCGTCTTGCTGAAACCACATGTCATGCAAGTCAAGCTCTTGCATTTTGGGCAAAAAAAAAGTTGGATATCATCTCACGGTAGCGCTCACCATTCACAGTTACGTTACGATTCGCAGCATCTTTGAAGAAGTACGGTCCAATGATGCCACCAGCCCATAAACACACCAAACTGTGACTTTTTTCGGATGCATTGTTAGCTTTTGCAATGCTTCTGGCTAATCTTCATTCCAAAGTGGACAATTCTGCTTATTTACGTATCCATTGAGCCAAAAATGAGCTTCGTCGCTGAACACAATTTTTCGATAAAGAAGTCGATCTTCGGCAAACTTTTCAAGAGCCCATTCACCAAAAATTCTGCGTTGCGGTAGGTCGTTCAGTGTCAATTCTTGCACCAGCTGTATTTTGAAAGGATTCACACCTAAATCCTTCCGCAAAAATTTTCCACGTTGTTGAGTAACAGAGGCCCAATTGCTGCGAACGGCGACGAATCGATAACTGATGGTCATCATTAACACTGGCCGATACAGCTGCGATATTTTCTTCAGTACGCACTCTACGTAAGCGTGTTGGTGGTTTAATGTCCAACAATGTAAACTTGGTACGAAATGTAGTCACAATAGCCCGAATAGCCGCTTCAGTGGGTCGATTAAACTGACCATAAAATAGAAGAAGCGCGCGATGAACTTTCTTAACAGAGTACGCATTTTGATAATAAAATTCAATGATTTGCAAGCGTTGTTCGTTTGTAAGACGATTCATGGTTAAATTAAAGACCAAACTGAAGATGTTTGACAGTGAAACAAAACAAGAAACGTGCGTGAGCAGCTGTTTAAACCAGTGTTGCCAAAAAGATAATAGCTAAGAAATCACCCGTTATTATAAGTATGCCGCAAACAGTGCTGCGTAAAGTGTGACCGAGTTCACACAACTATTAACACAACCCAGTTCTTCTTTCACCACGATAAGACAACCAATATTCGGCATTAAATTCGTGAACAAACGATGTATGTTCTCAGCCATAATCTTCCATCAATCAGCACTTTATTGCCTGTTATTAGACATGAAGCCACGGTTCAAACCCCAGATCAGACATCTTCAACAAAACGAAACATGAACAGAAATTTCTCAGCAGATTGCTAGCAAAAATTCTGAGTAGTAAATTAGAAATTGCCATGAAAAGTTTCTCAAAAATCTGTCTTTCGGAGTCGAAGGCCTCAATTTTTTTTTGTCATTACAAACCTTTAGTCAGGGCTACAACCTAGTTTCTACACCACTTATGTTGTGTGTTAATTTTATACATGACTCCGAACGACAGATTTTTGAAAAACTTTTCATGGCAATTTTATTTTGCTCTTATAGTTTTTGCCTGAAATCTTCTGAGAGGAAGTCACCGAAGGAATATTTTCGTTTTGATTTGACCTGGGGTTTGCACCGTGGTGGCTTCACGTCTAATTAGCCAACACACTACCTACTAGACTATGGCAGCAATATAGTATCGTTTGAAAACCTTTGATTTGTTTAACAGTTTGTGTGTCTAGCAGGTTCTAGAATGATAGAATTACCATCTGATGTTGCTTAATCATTTGCTTAACCGGAAAACGTTGGGTAATAACTCCAGCGCCACGCCAGTGAATGAATGTAACAAACTCTAGGCCTAGCGACAATAATACGCATGCCATCCAAATCTTTGGTAACCAAAATTAAGTCAGGAAAGCTGTCTGTCTTCTACCATTTTACAATCTAGGCAAAGTAAACAGGAACATGAGTAATTTTTAAAATTTCGAAAACACTCTCCAGACATTTGCAGCAATTTCCTCTAAAGGGCAAGAACAAAATCGGAAAAGAATAATTCTCGATACTGAGATATAAACAGGCGGCTTAATGTGAATGCCTGTCAGTATAAGTTACGAACCCTAGCCTTGATTGATAGTGTAGCCAGTGAAGTGGAAATTGGACCTGTTATGCTATAACGATTGCCGAAAGGCAAGTATGTTTGGAGAGGCTAATTCTCCATATTAAGATATGGCAGGCGGCTTAATGTGAATGCGTGTCAGTATAAGTTACGAACCCTGGTCTTGATTGATAGGGTAACCAGTGAAGTTTAAAGTGGACCTGTTATGCTATAACGATTGCCGTAAGAAAAAAAAGTCTGGAGAAGATAATTCTGTATACTGAGATATGGCAGGCGGCTTAATATGAATGCTTGCCTGTACAACTTACGAAATGAAGTCTTGATTGTAAACCCAAACAGAGAAGTTTAGGCTGCAGCGGCTGTGCTGTAGCTATGGTTGACTGCTTTTTTAAAATATTTTTTTAAAGATTAAACAAAAATTATTTTTTAATAACAAATCTAGATTGTTTAAACATTGTTTTGAAAGTATTCTTTAAAGGAAAATTACAAAAAAAACCTGTTTAATCAGCGTGATATGTTTGTTTGTTAAAACACTTCCATTGTTTTAATTTCAAAGCGAAAGAACCCTTATAAAAAGAACAATTGATGCAAAAGCCAACAACAGCAGCAAATACAGGAATTTCTATCCCAATATTTTGCTATAAATACCTGCTGCAACTCACAGTCCGTATCCAGTATACTCCAGAGAGCAGTTTTAAACGAAAATGAAATTTTTAATCGTTTCATCACTGGTTTTAATCCTTTCGATTGCCAGCAGTACAGCTTTCTTTCAAAGATGTGGCAGCAGAAGCTGTAAGTCTTGTTGAATAAAGAAAAAAAAAACAAATTTTTTTTCATTAAAATTTGATTAAATTTTTAAATGAAAATTTTTTTAAAATTTTTTTAAGAGTTTGCCAACTGTCACCAGGATATAGAACGGGGTAACCGAGGTCCTGGTTGCCCTGCACCGAGTACGCAGTGGGGCTACGATCGCAATAGTAGAAGTTGTCGTGAAATTGCTTATATGGGTTGTGGTGGCACTGCTAATCGTTGGTGTAACCGTGCTGCTTGTGAAAGAAGATGTGTTCGCGGATCCGGCTAACTGATCGATGTTAAAGAAAGAAAGGCTGGGAGAGAGTCAGACAGACCAGAAACTGTGCAAAATTTTGAATAGAAAACGTGAAGAAAAAAAAGAATAAAAATGTAAAACTGTTGAGAACTACACGGCCTTTTATTGTGTGATAAATTTCATTCTCAAATTTTGTTCCGTGTTTTTTTTTGAAATATTTTTTAAAATTTAAAAATAATTCTTTACAGCAACAACAAAAATATGTTGTTTAACATTGCTTTGAAAAGATTCTTTAAAGAAAAATTAAAAAAAAACTGTTCAAACAGTGGGATTTGTTTGCACAGTAAACACTGGCATTTTTATAATTTCAAATTTTTTTTTAATTTCAAAGGGCCCTTCACCACATCTTCAAACCACTCTTCCGTAATTTTTTTTATAACAATTCCTTGCACTATACCTTGTATAAATACCAGACCCACGCCATCCATCATATTCAGTATTCTGCACATTCTGTCTTAAACGACAATGATGTTTTTAACGGCTTCATCACTGCTTTTGCTCTTTTTGGTAGCCAGTGTCACGGCCCAGATTCAAACTTGTGGTGGCAGAAGTTGTAAGTTTTGTTGAACAAAAAAGAAATCCTTTCATCCAAACGAATATTTTTTAAAATTTCCTGTTTAAGGGATTCCCTATTGTAATCAGCCTAAAGATTCGGGTAATAGAGGACGTAATTGTCCTCCGCCTAGTATTCTGTGGTATTACGATCGCTCTGTGAGAATATGTCGCCGAATGCTTTATTTGGGTTGCAATGGCAACGGCAATCGTTGGTGTAGATATGCTGTTTGTGAAAGAAGATGTGTTCGTCGTTGATAAACTCACATGAAGCAGAGAGAGAGAGAGATAGAGAGATGGAGAGAAAAAAAATAAAAAAGTGGTTCATACTACTCGGCCTTTCCAGAACTACTTACACGATACAAGAAATAAAGATTTAAACATGCATACCCAGTTGTTATAAAAAACTTGAATTGAATTCCTTGTTTCAAGGGGGCATTTTAATATCATTCACTGGGTGCTGCCATCTGTTAAACGATTTCTGAATTAATATTTTCAAATACTTTAAATATCCTTAAAGAATTATGATCCGTGATCCGTGAATAAAACACGGGTTTTTGGATACAAAAAAATAAATTTCTTTGGATAGACAGCCACCTACCTCTACATGCTCAAAGTTGCCTTTAGGCTCGAAACACTTTGTTCAAAATTTTTCTAATTTTTGGGCGTGGGTGGTTATATTGTTCATGTTTAAAAGTTTTTAAACCCTTTGAGGGACACGGACGTCTATAGACGTCATCACAAAGGTTTCTGGGGGGACATGACGTGTATACACGTCATAAATTGTCGGAATT
Source organism: Sarcophaga subvicina (assembly GCA_936449025.2). Taxonomy (NCBI): domain Eukaryota; kingdom Metazoa; phylum Arthropoda; class Insecta; order Diptera; family Sarcophagidae; genus Sarcophaga; species Sarcophaga subvicina. The sequence continues at coordinate 33,986,401 of OW388084.2, forward strand.
TTCGTATCTTGCCAAATAACGGAGATACAGCAAGTGTCCCAAGGGAAGGCCTCCTAAAATTTTGGTGTCCGTCAAAGGGTAAAAGTCGCCGTAGTCTAGTAGGTAGTGTTCTGGCTTATTTGACGTGAGGCCACGGTCAGACATCTTCAACAAAGCGAAATATGAAAAAATATTTCTTTGGCGACTTAGCAGAGTTCTGGCAAAAACACCCAGGGAGAGAGTAAATAAAATTGCCATGAAAAGTTTCTCAAAAAATCTGTGATTCGGAGTTGACTTTAAGCTCTAGATCCCATCACTCATGTATTTAATTAACACATAAAACATACGTGGCATGAGAAGCTAGGTTGTAATCCTGACTGAAAGGTTGTAATGAATCGGGGCCTGCATTATCTAGTTGAGCGGCCTGATGGCGAATGTAAGTGAACCTATAGCGAACAGAAGCATTTGTTCATGAAATCATGTAATAGCGGCATATGTGGTACGGCCATCTGGATATGGCAGAGCAAAATTAGCAGCGCAGCAATAAAAAATGCATCATTATACTATGCCAGCTAATCAAATCATATTAGGATTGAGATAAGATATTTGTGGTTGGACAGACCGGACAATTAAACCCACTTCACTTGAAAAGGGTGTTTTTTATAGAGGTATAGAACTTTAAGTTGCAATAAAACAACGATGGATTATTCGATTGACATGAATTTTATTTATCCGAAAGATAATCTTGTGGCATTACATTTTAAATATGATTTCTGGCATATGACCGCCACGGCTGGCGCGGATGTAGGCCAATCTGGACGTCCAATTTTCGATGACTTTTTCCAACATTTGTGGCCGTATATCGGCAATAATACGGCGAATGTTGTCTTCCAAATGGTCAAGCGTTTGTGGCTTTACCGCATAGACCAATGACTTTACATAGCCCCACAGAAAGTAGTCTAGCGGTGTTAAATCACAAGATCTTGGAGGCCAATTCACAGGTCCAAAACGTGAATTTAGGCGGTCACCAAACGTGTCTTTCAATAAATCTATTGTGGCACGAGCTGTGTGACATGTTGCGCCGTCTTGTTGAAACCACATCTCCTGGACATCATGGTTATTCAATTCAGGAATGAAAAAGTTTGTAATCATGGCTCTATACCGATCACCATTGACTGTAACGTTCTGGCCACCATCGTTTTTGAAAAAGTACCGACCAATGATTCCACCAGCCCATAAAGCGCACCAAACAGTCAGTTTTTCTGGATGTAACGGTGTTTCCACATACACTAGCGGATTACCTTCACTCCAAATGCGGCAGTTTTGTTTGTTGACGTAGCCATTCAACCAGAAGTGCGCTTCATCGCTAAACAAAATTCGCTTATGAAAATCGGCAACAACGGTAATCTCGTTTTGGGCCCATTCGACGAATCTACGCCTTACTTGATGATCGTTTGGCTTCAATTCTTGCACGAGTTGGATTTTGTAAGCACGCAAACCGAGATCCTTCCGCAAAATCTTCCATAAAGTGGATGGACACAGATCCAATTCCTGTGCTCGATGGCGGATGGACTCATTCGGGTCTTCCTCAATGCTACGCTCTACAGCAGTAATAGCTTCTTCTGTACGCACCATACAGCGTCTCTGGGGATGCAAGTTATCAATAAGAGTAAACGTGGTGCGAAAACGTTCCATGGTTAATCGAATTAACTGCTCTGATGGACGATTTTGTCGACGATAAAATGGACGTAGTGCGCGATACGTTTTCCGCACAGAACCATTATTTTCGAAATAAAATTGCACTATTTGCAAGCGTTGTTCAGGCGTGAGTCTATTCATGATGAATTGCCAAACCAAACTGAGAATAAATCACTTGACAGCTGTTAAATCGGTCGACATCTTGAAAAGTAATGCCAACTTAAAGTTCTATACCTCTGTAAAAAACACCCTTTATTTTTATACTGCAAGACCAGACATTACTTAACGAGAACGATTGATCTACACATTTAGGGCCTTTATTACAACTTCCCATTAAAGTTGGGTTTAGTTAAAGGTAACTTTAGCTAAAGTGAACTTAAAGTCACCTTTAACTACTTTTCGTTATTACAACCTAATGATAAAATAAAGTAAACTTTTACAAAAATATGTTAGTGCAGGAGCAATGTCGATAACACTGCTTAATTAAACAACGCAGTGGCAACGACGAGCTTCGTATTTTTGTTGTATAGGCTCATTCTGTTTATATTTGAAGTTGCCATATTGAAAATAATATATAATATGGCATCGTTCAAACATAAACTTGACTTTAAAAGTTAACGGTAGGATGATCCTATGCTCACTTCTACCACATTGTCCACTTATAATAATGAAAAACAATTTATCTGCCCGTGAAAATCCTCCCCTTTAGTTAACGGCAAGTTGTAATAATGGCCATTCCTTGAAGCAAGATCGATTGTCTCTGGTCATGTTAAATTACTCAACATTTTTTTCGCCTACCTCAGCTCAAACCATTATAATGTCGTTTAAAAAACTTTGATTTGTTTAACAGTTTGTGTGTCTGGCAGGTTCTAGAATGATAGAATTACCATCTGATGATGCTTAATCATTTGCTTAACCGGAAAACGTTGGGTAATAACTCCAGCGCCACGCCAGTGAATGAATGTAACAAACTCTAGGCCTAGCGACAATAATACGCATGCCATTCAAATCTTTGGCGACCAAAATTATGTCAGGAAAGCTGTCTACCTTCTACCATTTTAACAAGCAAAATTACAGTAGAAGCCAATGTACCCATTACGGGTGACTGTTTAGTGCGGCTTGTGCAGCGGAGGCATCATTGGCCCAGCATTCCTTTAAAAATGAGGACCATTACGGTCAATGGAGACACCAATTGTACCACGATACCCCATTTCGTACCCGATCTTCATGGTATTGATGTGAACGATGTTTGGTTTCAACAGGAGGGTGCAAATTGTTGCACATCTTATGCCACAAGGTTAGGTTAGGTTAGGTTAGAGGAAGTGTACTTGTCAATTAAGGCAAGTACAGTACCCGGAGATCGAAATGACCCATTGTACAACGTCCTAGTTTCTCACACCACTTATGTTGTGTGTGTTAATTTTTATACATGAGTGGTGGGACCTACAGTTTAAAGTCGACTCCGAACGACAGATTTTTGAGAATCTTTTTCATGGCAATTTTATTTTACTCTCAGAATTTTTGCCAGAAATCTGCTGAGAGGAAATTGCCGAAGAAATACTTTTTTGTATTTTGTCTTGATGTCTAGCCTGGGGCTCGAACAATGGCTTTACGTCTAATAAGCCAACACACTACCTACTAGACCACGGCGACTTCATACCACAATCGATTTATTGCGTCAAGCGTTTGATGGCCGTTTAATTAGCCGAAATGGTGATGTCAATTGGCCGCCAAGAAGCTGCGATTTAACATCGTTGGACTATTTTCTGTGTGGCGTCGTTATGCCGCCCTGCCAGAGACAATTGAGCATATGTAGGCCAACATTCATGATGCCATTGCTGAGATACGATCCCATACACTCGAAAAAGTGCACGGAAATTGGTCCGATCGAATGAGGTACTGTGAGGCCAGCCGCGGCAGTCATATGAGTGAAATAATTTTCCATTTCTAACCTGAACATTTTTTAGCGCAAGCAGCTGGAGCAGCTGGACTATAGCTATTGTTGACTGCTTTTTTAAAATGTTTTTTAAAGTTAAACAAATACGGATTGTTTTAACATTGTTCTGAAAGTATTCTTTAAAGAAAATTGAAAAAAAAAACTGTTTAATCAGCGTGATTTGATTGTTTTAATTTCAAAGGGAATGAATCCTTATAAATAAAAAACAAAAACACAATTGATATAAAAGCCAATAACAGCAGCATATCTTTAAAGCAGAGATACAGGAATTCCTAGCCCAATATGCTGGTATAAATACCTGCCGCAACTAACCGTCCATATCCAGTATACAGCAGAGAGCAGTTTTTAACGAAAATGAAATTTTTAATCGCTTCATCACTGGTTTTGATCCTTTCGATTGCCAGCAGTACAGCTTTCCTTCAAAGATGTGGCGGCAGAAGTTGTAAGTCTTGTTGAATGAAGAGAAAAACAATTTTTTTTTCATTAAAATTTGATTAAATTTTTAAACGAAAATTTATGAACATTTTTAAGGGGTTGCCAACTGTTTCCAGAATATAGAACAGGGTTCACGAGGACCTGGTTGCCCTGCACCGAGTACGTTGTGGGGCTACGATCGTAATAGTAGAAGTTGTCGTGAAATTGCTTATATGGGTTGTGCTGGCACTAATAATCGTTGGTGTAGCCGTGCTGCTTGTGAAAGAAGATGTGTTCGCCGATCCGGCTAACTGATCGGTGTTAAAGAATGAAAGGCTGGGAGAGAGACCAAAAACTGTACAAAATTGTGAATAGAAAACGTAATAAAAAATGAATAAAAAAGCAATACTGAACAGAATTATTCGGCCTTTTATTGTGTGATAAATTTCATTCTCAATTTTTTTCCGAGTTTTTTTGAAATATTTTTTAAAATTTAGAATTAAAATTAAAATTTAAAATTCTTTACAACAACAACAAAAACATATTGTTTAACATTGTTTTGAATTGATTCTTTAAAGAAAAATTGAAAAGAAAAACTGTTCAAACAGTGTGATTTGTTTGCACATTAAACACTGCCATTATTTTTAATTTCAAAGGGCCCTTCACCACGTTTTTAAAACACAATTTCGTATTTTTTATAACAATTCCTTGCACAATAACTTGTATACATACTAGCCTCAATCCCTCGATCGTATTCAGTATTCTGCACAATTGTTTTAAACGACAATGAAGTTTTTAACTGCTTCATCATTGGTTTTGTTCCTCTTGGTAGCCAACGTCACGGTTAGATTCAAAGATGTGGTTTCACGAGTTGTAAGTTATGTTGAATAAAAAAGAAATCCTTTCATTCAAATTGTTTTTATTTTTAAATTTAATTTTTAAGGGATACCCTACTGTAACCATCCATTAAATTCGGGTGATCGAGGAGCTAATTGTCCTCCGCCAAGTATTATGTGGTGGTACGATCGCTCTGTGAGAAGATGTCGATGAATGGTGTATTTGGGTTGTGGTGGCAATGGTAATCGTTGGTGTCGATGTGCTGTTTGTGAAAGAAGATGTCGTCGCTGGTAAAGTCACTGGGATATAAAGAGAGGGAGAGTGAGGGAAAGAAAGAGAGGGAGAGAGAAGGAGTGAAAAATAGAAATAATAAAGCAAAATTGGTTCGTCGTACTTATATAAAAAACTTGAATTGAATTCCTTTGTTACCTTCATTGTTTTAATAGCGTATTTTGATAGCATTCACTAGGTGTTGCTATCTGTTAAACGCTTTCAGAATTAAGATTTTCGTTTACTTTAAATATCCTTAACGAATTATGAACCATGATGTTTTGAATAAAGGCCAGGTTTTTAGGTTTTTAAACTTTAAAAACTTTCTTCAGCTTTTCTCCAATTTTTTATTTCCGCTTCAAAAAATAAGTTGAGACAGTATATCTTTAGTGGCATCAAAGGTCTTTCTGCAATGGTTTGAAAATGAGAAATATATACTAAAAAAATAGGGCAGATGATAAAGAAATTCTTAGCGTAATTCATGGATTTTTACCATACAACTGCATATGGATGCAGAGTTGCCTTACAGTGCTTCGGTGCATTTAAAATTTTTCTTTCAAATTCTCCTTGAATCGAGACAATAAGTCGGCATACCGATTTTTTTTAGCCTTTTGAAGGTAGTCAACATGAATGGCGCCGATGGTTCCGCCACGAGACTTGTCACTAGAGGCCAGTTACCCTGTAATACTGGTGTACGTTTCTTAAGGTGCCATCTCTTATGGAAAGTAAATAGCTTTGTTTTAATTGAAATTGATTGCGCAAGGTGCCCACAATATCTATCAAGCTTAGCCTTGACTTCAACGATGTTTTTTAGCGCACGAAAATTAAATCAATCAATAACTCACTCGTTAAGGCTAACGAAATTATTCAGTTAATTATGGTATCACTATGAGCTTAAACGCTGGGCTAAGTGTGAATTTGACCTTTAACCAGGGTCCGCTAACTAATCTAACCTAAATTACAAAGTCTATTAAAATTTTTTCAAGACTTAACTGACGGATGGTTATTGATTGAAGCCGTATGGCTTTTTCAGTTAAGGAGCGATAACTTGAAAACCCATACACTTATTGAACCAGCCTCGTAACGGGAAGAATTTTCCAATTCAAAAGAATGTTTAATAAGACATGAAAATATGATTGAAATGTACAAATTGTCTTAGCGATAGGCAATATGCTTTGAATATTATGCCGGTAAGCTGTCAATCTGTCAATCATATTTCAGTTCCTGTCGTGAAATCGAAATCTTCATAAGTGGCGCCTGCCTACACAAAAATGAAAGCAGAAATACTGGACATTCACAAAAAGAAAAGAAGCAAAACGTGTTTTAAAACTGACTTTAAGTCTTTCAATCAAGGTTTTTTCGTCCTTCAAGCAAGATATGTGCTAACTAGACAAAATATTTCAAGCCCTAGCTAGCTTACATGCGCTTTCTATCATAGTGTTATAAAAAAAGATGCTTATAAAAATTATAGGGATTTTAAAAAAGTATACGGGACTCGGTTGTGTTAACTTTTGATATTTAACATGCCTTCAAGCATGCTTTATGGGTTAGGCTTAATGGCTATATTTTCTACATATAGAAAGAGAGAGTGATAGATAGATAGAGAGAGAGAGAGAGAGACAAATAGTGGGTAATTAAAGAAATCATTCATTTATATTTAACGTAAATAAGTGTTTGAATGTTGTAGAAAACGTTGCTTAGTTGTAGAGGTAGAGATCATTTCAGTTATGCTTGATTTGATTGATTGCTGAATTGATTGTTGAAGTTTGAGCTGCATCGGCTGTGCTGTAGTAATTGGTCACAGTTTTATTTTGACATTAACCCTAAATTTTCTTGAAGAGAAGCAAAACGCTATTTAAAGTTGACTTAAGTCCTTCAATCAAGGTCTTTTCATCAACAATGTCATATCTGCTACTAGTTTACATTTGCTTTCCGCCAAAAGGGAAATAAAATTGATGCTAGAAAACAATGCAGGCATTTTAAAAATGGATAGGGGACGCGATTGTGTTAACTTTTGATATTAAATGTGTCTTCAAGCATGATTTATGGTTTAGGCTTGATGCCTATGTTTTTCTAGATAAAGAGAGGGAAATAGTGGATAATTAAAAAAGATAGTAATTTGTGTTTAATGTACATAAATGCTTGATATTTTTTAGAAAACGTTGGCTTGGTTGAGGACGTAAAAGTAATCCACTGTCGTAGCTCATTACAGTTGTGCTTGATGTGATTGATTGTATAGTCGATAATTAAAGAAGATAGTAATGTTTAATTTAATGTCAATAAATGCTTGAATTTTTTTTAGAAAACGTTGCCTTTGTTGAAGACGTACAAGTAATCCACTGTGGTAGCTCATTCCAGTTATGCTTGATGTGATTGATTGCTGATTTGATTGATTGCTGATTTGATTAATTGCTGATTTGATTGATTGCCGATTTAATTGATTGCTGATTGGATTGCTAAGGTTCTAGCAGGATCGGCTGTATTATAGTGATTGGCTACAACTTTTTCTTGATATTAACTTTGATTTTTCGTGAAGCGGAAAAGTGGGAGTTATTGAAAGCATAATATTGAGAATGAAATATGTCGTGTCATTGTTTAATATATTTTTAAATTTGCAGCATTTTTTCACAACAAAAGCATATTGTTTAACATTTTTCTGAACATATTTTTTAAAGAAGAATTAAAAACAAAAACTGTTCAAACAGTGTGATTTGTTTGTTTGTTGAGGCCTTAAACGCAGGTGTTTGTTAAATATTTTTCAACATAAACTCTGGCATTATTTTTAATTATAAAGAGCGTGTGGTAGCATATACAATAAAAAGCCTTTCAAATACAATTGATAAAATCAACAAAAACAATAAAAAAACCTGACAGATGTCTTTAAAGCAGACTTTCATGCTTTCTCATAAGAATTCCTAGCTTAACTTTTTGGTATAAATACCAGCGCCAATCCATCGATTATATTCAGTGTTCAGTGTTTTACACGAAAATGAAATTTTTAAACGTATCATCATTGCTTCTGATCCTCTTGGTTGCCAGCATTACGGCTCAAAGACAAAGCTGTGGTGGCAGGAGTTGTAAGTCATTGTTGAATAAGAAATCGTTTCCATAAGAAACATTTTTATTTTCTTTTTTTGAAGGGAATCCCAATTGTAGCCAACCATTAAGTTGGGGACAGCAAGGACCTGGTTGCCAGTTTCGTCTAATGTGGTGGTACGATGGCTCTGTGAATATTTGTCGTCAAATGAATTATTTTGGTTGTGGCGGTAATGGGAATCGCTGGTGCAGTCGTGTTGCTTGTGAAAGAAGATGTCTTCGTCGATCCGGTTGATTGATCGGCATTCGGAGCGGGGAGAGGGAGATAAAGAGACAGACAGAGAGAGAAAGAGAGAGATACAGAGAGGGAACTGCAATTGAAAATACTTGTGAATAAAAAACATAAAACAAAATTGATTGCATTTGATAAAAATTTTAGTTTTGGAAGTCGCCTAAATCTGGTAGGCAAAGTGTTGTTTTATTAGACAAGAGATCTAGGTTCAAATCCCAGCTCAGATATCTCAAACAAAGCGAAATACAAAAAAATATTTAATTCGGCGATGTCCTATCAATAATCTTCTGGTAAAAACTGTGAAAGTAAATAAAATTGCATTGAAAACTATAAGTACCCACCACTTGTAGATAAAATTAGCATATAAAGGGTGTTTTTTATAGAGGTATAGAACTTTAAGTTGGCATCACTTTTCGAGATGGCGACCGATTTAACAGCTGTCAAGTGATTTATTCTCAGTTTGGTTTGGCAATTCATTATGAATAGACTCTCGCCTGAATAACGCCTGCAAATAGTGCAATTTTATTTCGTAAATAATGGTTCTGTGCGGAAAACGTATCGCGCACTACGTCCATTTTATCGTCGACAAAATCGTTCATCAGAGCAGTTAATTCGATTAACCATGGAACATTTTCGCACCACGTTTACTCTTATTGTTAACTCGCATCCCCAGAGTACAGCGTGTGCGTACAGAAGAAGCTATTGCTGCTGTAGAGCGTAGCACTGAGGAAGACCGCCATCGAGCACAGGAATTGGATCTGTGTCCATCCACTTTATGGAAGATTTTGCGGAAGGATTTTGGTTTGTGTGCTTACAAAATCCAACTCGTGCAAGATTTGAAGCCAAACGATCATCAAGTAAGGCGTAGATTCATCGAATGGGCCCAAAACGAGATTACCGTTGTTCCCGATTTTCATAGGCGAATTTTGTTTAGCGATGAAGCGCACTTCTGGTTGAGTGGCTACGTCAACAAACAAAACTGCCGCATTTGGAGTGAAGGTAATACTCAAGTGTATGTGGAAACACCGTTACATCCAGAAAAACTGACTGTTTGTTGCGCTTTATGGGCTGGTGGAATCATTGGTCCGTACTTTTTCAAAAACGATGGTGGCCAGAATGTTACAGTCAATGGTGATCGGTATAGAGCCATGATTACTAACTTTTTCATTCCTGAATTGAATAACCATGATGTCCAGGAGATGTGGTTTCAACAAGACGGCGCAACATGTCACACAGCTCGTGCCACAATAGATTTATTGAAAGACACGTTTGGTGACCGCCTAATTTCACGTTTTGGACCTGTGAATTCGCCTAAAAGATCTTGTGATTTAACACCGCTAGACTACTTTCTGTGGGGCTATGTAAAGTCATTGGTCTATGCGGTAAAGCCACAAACGCTTGACCATTTGGAAGACAACATTCGCCGTATTATTGCCGATATACGGCCACAAATGTTGGAAAAAGTCATCGAAAAATGGACGTCCAGATTGGACTACATTCGCGCCAGCCGTGGCGGTTATATGCCAGAAATCATATTTAAAATGTAATGCCACAAGCTTATCTTTCGGATAAATAAAACTCATGTCAATCGAATAATCCATCGTTGTTTTATTGCAACTTAAAGTTCTATACCTCTATAAAAAACACCCTTTATAACATGGCTAGTGTAAGAAGATAGCTTGTAATCCTGAATGAAGGGATGTAATTACATCATGAACAAGGACCGTAAGTAAGTTTTCTAGTAATGTAAAGAAAAATAAATTATTTGCTACTAAGCAAATAACAAGACCGAAACTCAGTTTTATTGAAAAAGTATATGGTATTCATTTTTATTATCTGAAAACCTATGGTTTACAGGCGAAAAACTTGTTCAACTGAGTCTTAATTGCAGTAAGGCGGGCATACAGAATGAGTTGAAAGTATTTCTGGAATTGGCATTTGATCCACAATTTCTTACGCGTATAATTTTTATCGTCTCGTAATAATTACTTCATAAATCTTTCAGTTTTATTGTTTCAGTGATTGTTGTCTTGCCAACCGCTAACATCTTCAAATCGCATGATTTTGATGGTCAATTGTTGTTGCCAAAACGTGAAAGACCTCTTTCTAGAAACTTTTTGGGCAATAAAATCAAAATCGGTCGCATTTTGTACTTCGTGGCTTGTTATTATTGACTCCCTATAACGTCCAATATATAACCTTAAATTACAGGCAAAAAAAGTCCATTTTCGTACGGCCATAGCGCTCTGAATAGGTTAGGTTAGGTTAGAGGACGTGTACTTGTGAATTAAGACAAGTACAGTACCCGGAGGTCGAATTGATCCATTGTACAACGTCCTAGTGTCTCACACCACTTATGTTGTGTGTGTTAATTTTTATACATGAGTGGTGGGACCTACAGTTTAAAAGTCGACCCCGAACGACAGATTTTTGAGAAACTTTTCATGGCAATTTTATTTCCTCTCAGAGTTTTTGCCAGAAATCTGCTGAGAGGAAGTTGCCGAAGAAAATATTTTTTGTATTTTGTCTTGATGTCTGGCCTGGGGCTTGAAACCTGGCTTTATATCTAATAAGCCAACACACTACCTACTAGACTGCGGCGACTTCTTCCTGGTACAATGGCTTTTCAACAATCACTACAGGTTTATCTGGTTCTTTAATCTCCATATACGGCAATTTGAATACAAAGTTTTGATTAAATTTTTAACATTTTTTTACTTCACAAATGACATTTTTTCTCCTATCAAATTTTCTCTCACGAACATTACATCCCCTTTAAGGCAAATAGCCTGCTTTAGTATTCATTTACCTCGAATCAATACAACTTAACAATTAAAACCCCCTTTTAAACATCACTAATACCGGCTGGAAACATAATTATGCCCTCTTATCTAAGTATCACCACTAAAGCCCATGCCGTTCGCATAACATCCTTTAAATGGCTCACAAACATTTTATGCCATCATCTTGCCGCCATCATCGTAATGATAATGTTTGTCAATTTACGTTAAAGTTAATTTAAGCCACTACCACCAGGGCTACCACCCCTACTATACTGACTTTACAGTTACAGAAGGTATTTATTTTTCTTTTAACAAATGGTCTCCCCCTCCGTTGTTTGATTCTAATCTAAGCAGTTGAACGTATTTCAGCTTCTTTACGAAGGCAGGTAATAAACAGTTAAATTGATAGAATACATACACAGTTGTGGTAGTAAAAGCAACAACAGCAACAGCAACATTGAGCATAAAAATGAAACGGAAATGATTTCCCTTGCAGAAGAGTTTTAATTTAATATGTGGGGGGGGGGCTTATAAGTTCAGTTATATTAAAAAGGGTTAACAAAGAAGCGTGATTAAAAGACAGTCAGCCAAGGTCGACTATATGTAAATATAGTGGGTCTCTCATTAAGCGTTTCCTACCTTTAAATTCGAATAAAAAAAATGTGTGTGTTTTTATTCGTTTGAAAGGCCTACTGATGTCATTGTATGTGGAATATAACTTCGTTTAAATGTCCATCACGGCTTCTCTAAGTGGAGAGCAGCCGAAATGTTCAATTTTCAATAACTTTGGTGCATAAATCAGGCTGAATTTGATCGATATTAGAGGTTATGTTGACTTTGAGGGCTGCTGGGGTTTGTAGCTTAGTTACATGGACCTCGACGTAAGAAAAGATCACAAAAAAACGGCGGTGTAATGGGGTCAAATCTCTCCATCTCGAAGACCATTTTACAGCACCTCCATGTAAGATGATCTTGACCTCAAATCACTAGTGCAGAATTTTCAATGTGACATGCGGTGTATGACTAGTAGTGCCGTCCTGTTGACATCACATGCCATTACAGTCCATATTATCTAATTCAGGTTGAAAGAACTTGATAATCTTTGACCTCTAGTGTTCACCGTAGACACTCATGTCCAAGTCAACGTTTTTATCAAAGAAATATGGACAGATGACGCTGTCAGCCGAAATTACGCACTAAGCAGCAGACTTTTTCGGGATACATTCGATGCTATTGAATCTTATATGGATTGGTATCGTCTCAAATTCGATGATTTTATTTCTTCACCTACCCATATATATGTATGTACGTACATAATAACAACACTTTAGTCAGGATTACAACCTAGTTTCTCATACCACTTATGTTGTGCGCGTTAATTTTATACATAAGTCGCGGGACTTACAGTCTAAAGTCGACTCCGAAGGATAGATTTTTTGAAAAGCTTTTCATGGGGATTTTATTTTACCTCTCAGAGTTTTTGCTAGAAATCTGCAAATCTGGGGTTGGAACAGTGGCCTCATGTCTACTAGACTGCGCCTTCTATCCATAAAACCAGAAATGGCTGACGATGATATTTCGATCAGTAGACAGCTGCTCCAGAGGTCATTCAGTGAATCCAAGTCATCGTCTATGGCGATTCTTTAACAGTTTGAAGATTGTCTTCGTTCCAACTACATAATGCACAATTCTTAAATAAAAACCATACAACTTCAGGGAGTTTCAATTCTTATACGAGATGCATTTTATAAGCACGTACGGCAAGATCCTTATGTTAAATTTTCTATTGAGAAAGAATCGATATTTCAGCGTCTTTTTCAAGACTTTGCTCACCAGTAGCAACTTTCTTTTAGGTATGCCCATTAACGTTGAATCGCCGTAGTTTAGTAGGTAGTGTGTGTGTACAAAAAGTATTTCTTCGGCGACTTTCTCTCAGCAGATTTCTGGCAAAAACTCTGAGTGTAAAATAAAAATTGCCATGAAAAAGTTTCTCAAAAATCTGTCGTTCGGACTCGACTTTAAGCTGTAGGCCCCACCACTCATGTATAAAAATTGGCACATACAACTAGGACATTGTACAATGGGTCAATTCAACCTCCGGGTACTGTACTTGTCTTAATTGACAAGTATACGTCCTCTAACCTAACCTAACCTATGCCTTTAACGTTACGTTTTCTCGTTGATGGTTTTGTATCGTGACAACGCGTAAAATTAATGCGAATTACTTGCCCACTAAGCCGACAATGTTGACCGTAATGGAAGCATCGTTCCATAAAGTTTGTGAACAAATTTATTGTTTTCAAAGTAAATTTATGGAATGTGGGAGCATTGTTCGACGCAAAAGTGCTGGACCCGTCTCTCATGTATAAAATTAACACACACAACATGAGTGGTGTAAGAAGCTAGGTTGTAATCCTGACTAAAGCATTGCAATGACCAAGTAAGTACGTAAGTAAGGAGGAATTGTTCTGTTGTTTGATGATTCCTGATGATTTGCCAGCACAGTTTGATATTTTGCTGTTGGAAAGCCACAGTTATCTTAAACTTACTTACTGAACTAGTCATTACAACCCTTTAGTCAGGATTACAACCTAGCTTCTCACACCACTCATGTTGTGTTTGAGAATTTTATTCAACAGTGGCGGAAACTACGATTTAAAGACGATTCCGAACGATAGATTTCAGAATCTTTTTCATGGCAATTTTATTTTTTCTCAGAGATTTTGCCAGAAAACTGCTGAGAGGAAGTAGTTGAAGCAAATATTTGTTTTTATATTTCGTTTTGAACCACGAACTCTTGTCTAATAAGCCAACACATTACTTACTAGACTACGTTGGCTTCCATACTAAACCATAGTTATCGATAACAATTATTACCATCACTGCCGTGTACCATCAATTTGTTTCCATGAAAACTTTTTCGAAATCGACTTCAAACTGGCGGTTTCGCCCCTCAATTATAAAATTAACACACTTAACATAAGTGCTGCGAGAAGCTAGGTAATAATGTAATTCAGTACGTAAGTAAGGAGGCGCTGCTTCGCCATTTGATGATTCCTGATGACTTGCCATACTACATTGAATAGAAATGCCAACACAGTTTGATGTTTTCAGCTTCTCAGTTTCATAGTTGTCCCAGTTGATGTCGCCGTGGTCTAGTAGGTAGTGTGTTGGCCTATTTGACGAAAAGCCAGGGTTCGAGCCCCAGGCCAGACATCAAAACAAAATACAAAAAGTATTTCTTTGGCTGCGTCTTAGGCTCAGCAGATTTCTGGCAAAAACTCTGAGAGTAAATAAAATTGCCATGAAAAAGTTTCTCAAAAATCTGTCGTTCGGAGTCGACTTTGAACGGTAGGTCCTGCCACTCATGTATTAAATTAACACACACAACATAAGTAGTGTGAGAATCTAGGTAGTAATCCTGACTGAAGGTTTGTAAAGACCAATTATGTATGTATGTGCAATTTAAACATTTACATGCAAAAGCTTCTGGAATAATATCTCATCCCTTCCTCTTTTGTTCTTCAATAAGAACCGAATGCTTATGAGGTATCTTTACGATCATAATACGATCAGAAGCCACCACAATAGGCCACCACAATAGGCTTATGATCGTATTATGATCGTATAGATACCTCGTAAGCATTCGGTTCTTTTTGAAGGACAAAAGCTGTCGCTACAAATTTTTCTTAATTAAACCTAAAGACAGAGGATTCGAAACCAGGAGATTACAAGTCATATTCCAAGTATGTATGTATGTAGTTAAGTACGTAAGTAAAGAAGCATTGCTTTGCCATTTGATGATTCCTGGCGACTTGCCATACTACATTGAATAGAAATGCCAAGACAGTTTCAGATTTTCAGTACTGACTTAATAGCTCATTACAACCCTTTAGTCAAGATTACAACCTAGCTTCTCACACCACTCATGTTGTGTTTGCTAATTTTATCAATAAGTGGCGGCATCAACAGCAGACGTCAGCAATGAGTATTCAAAACGATGAGTAGACTCGAATCATACTTATAATTTCTGATACTTAAACGCATTCATACTTATTTTAATGTCATACCCATCCTACTCATACTCAAAGTTTGAAATACTCATGGTACTCGTACTTAACAATACGCACGATGTTATTGATTTGGACTCTCCACGACTCATCGCATACACGAATCACAAAATAAGTATGATTCGCTTACGAACACTACAATACTCACAAGAAGGTTGTGTGTTTGCTCTCCTTGCTGTCTTTGTCTTTTATGCTTACGTGTCTTTCTTCTTTCTTTGTAAATGCAACAACAACTAAGACTGTAAATTTTGACGAATAATTCGAATCCACTCGAATCATTTATGAGTATTATAAGTATTTTTTCTAAATTTATAAATCTGAATGAGTAGGCGTATGAATCAAACATAGTTCGAATGTTATGAGTTTGATGTCAACGTTGTACTCATACTCATTGCAGTCTGTACTTATAAATCAATGTTGTAGGGAGTACGAATGAATCAGAGTAGGTTGATTTCAATACTGTTGTACTGTACTGAGAAAAACCGATTCATCTCTGATCAACAGTTTATCATCGATCCGGAAGGGAAATTTAAGAAAATTTTCATGGCAATTTTATTTCAATTTCAGAGTTTTTGCTAGAAAACTACTGGGAGGAAGTCGCTGAAGAAATATTTTTTCGTTATATTTCGTTTTGTTTGGGGTTTGAACCATAGGCACTTCTCTAATAATACAACCTTTAACTAGAATAAAACAACTTCTATACTATACAATAGTTATCGATAGTTATCGATATCAATCGTTTCCATTACTCATGCCAATTTGTAACTGATCAAATGACTCCGTATTATCTGTCAAGACTGCTCTGTATTATAATTTTATGTGAACAGTATTACCTGTATTGTTTGCAATTCGTTAAAATGTTACATTTCTTATCGCTGATTCAAAGTCCTTTCCAGAAACAATTTAATTTCTGACAAAAATTAAGACAAATTAACGATAAAAGCCAATCAAACCATACACAATCAGTTAAAAATCAAAAAAATAAAAGAAATATGAAACCAGAGATGAAAAACTGTGCCATTTCGTAACAAATATAAGAAACATTTGCAAGAGTATTTTTTTTTTTTTTTTTTTTTTTTTTTATAGCTTTACGAGCTAAAGGTTGGGAATCTTCGAAAGACATTGGTAGCCCGGCCTACCAATGTGCACGATTCGCCGCAAGACTTACTCTCGGCTTGCTAAACGCATACGTACTAAACCCAACCTAGTTCGTCACACTTTCAACCATTTGCCCCCCCCGGGACCACAATCAAGTATTACTTCGGGGGGGTGGAGATTCAGCGAGTGCTGCCATCAAATTCTGCTGACCTTGCTCTCTCAGCCAATCTTTGTTGCGTCAACACCTTCCTTGCGAAAACACATACTGCGTTCCAATTGTCACTTGAGGTTAACATCAGGTTAACTATGTTATCGGGCGTTACCTGGAATCCTACTGTCCTCTCCAGGCAATTTCGTTGAACAACATATCGCGGGCAAGTAAAGAAAACGTGCTCCGCCGTCTCCCTTTCATTGGGGCATTCTGGGCATGCCTCGTCTACATCATGACCATACTTATAGAGATATGCTCTATAACATCCATGGCCGGTTAGTAACTGTGTCAGGTAGAAGTTCACCTGACCGTGTCTCCTTTTGGTCCATTCGCCTATGCTCGGTATGAGTCTGTGGGTCCACCTTCCCTTGGTTGAATTGACCCAGTCATGTTGCCATCTATGCATAGCGTCATCCACTAACTGAACAGGACTGGGGAGATCCATTCCCCTCCTTGTGTCATGTTTCCTCCGCTCTACATCCACTACTAGCCTCAGGGGCATCATCCCCGCAATCACCAATGCTGCATCAGTAGACACCGTGCGGAAGGCAGAAATCACCCTGAGAGCTGATCTTCTGTAGGCCGTTTCTATACCTGCTCTATAGGTCTTCTTATCCATGGCCCCGGCCCATATAGGGGCCGCATATATAGCGATCGAAGTCACTACCTTCATCAGTAACCGCCTCCTCTCCTGTTTTGGGCCTCCAAGGTTAGGCATTAATCGGGCAAGTGCACATGATGTCGCCGCACACTTTCCACCGACGTACGTCAGGTGTTCCCTAAACGTGAGCCTGTTATCAATCATTACTCCCAGATATTTAATCGCCTGCTTTGATGTTATGCGCTGGTCGCCTACTGTTATTGTAATAAATTCTATCTTCTTCCTACTGCTTACAAGTAGTACATCCGTCTTGTGATCAGCAAGTTTGAGACCTATTCCCGTGATCCAGTTCCTGACCATACCAACCGCAGTGTTACATGTTCTCACTAATTCATCTAAATGTTTTCCCCTTATCACCAGGGCAATATCGTCCGCAAAACCAATGATCTGTGTACCTCTAGGGAATCTAAGCCCCAGTACACCATCATACATGACATTCCATAGTATTGGGCCCAGCACGGAACCTTGCGGGACCCCCGCCGATACCGCATATGTCTTCCTGCCATCATCTGTGTCATATAAGAGCACTCTATCCTTAAAGTAGTCCTTAATAAGTTCCATCAAGTAGTTCGGTACATCCTTTCCATCTAGGGCTGTTAAAGTGGCATCCCAATCCGCAGAATTGAATGCATTCTTGACGTCCAGGGTGATGATAGCGCAGTACTCCTTATCGCCCTCCAGCCAGCGCTCACCACTGATAGCATCCTTTGCTATTGTCATAACCATCTCTATTGCATCTATTGTGGAGCGGGCTTTCCGGAAACCAAATTGGCGATCCGACAAGCCTTCTGCCCCCAGGAATGCTTCCAGTCTCCTACAAATTATCCTCTCCAAAAGTTTTCCAGCTGTGTCGATCATACAGAGCGGGCGGTAGCCCGATGCATCCTGCGCGTTGTTACCCTTCGGAATTAGAACCAGTCTCTGTCTCTTCCATATCCTAGGGAACGTCCTCTCCTGAATACAAGCATTAAAAACTTGTCTAAACAGCTCAGTATTACTTTCAATGGCCGCCTTAAGCGCAATGTTTGGGATCCCGTCGATCCCCGGTGCTTTGTTAAGTTTCATTTCCCCACAGACTGATTCCAATTCCTGCCTGCTGACTTCTGGGATTTCCTCCGGTGACCGCATATCCCGCACGCAGTATGTAATTTCGGCTTTGTGCGGAAAGAGGTCCGCAACGATTGATTGCAGCTTAGCTGCACATGACGTTGCTGGTGGTCGGAAGCAGTTCAGCTTTCTCATCACCACCTTATATCCAGTTCCCCAAGAGTATGTGTATGTGTACGTGTGTAAAAGAGAGAATTTATGAGGGTTGCTTAACAGAAATATCAACAATAAAAGAACCAACAACAAAAAAAATAAAAATGAAATGAAAAAGTGCCAAATTGAAATTTACCCATCATTTGATGCACAATAAAAAAAGACTCTCTCAAACCCTCTCACACCCACATACGTGTACGTGTACATCAACCGTTTCATTAAAACAAAAGAACTTTTTACATTACCCAACGCCAATGCTTCAAAGTATGGGTTAAACTTACGGAGAAGGAGAGACAGACAAAGAATATGTGTAAGAGTATGAGTGTGTCGGCAAAAATGCCTCCTATCTATGCCATCTCTTCACTATGAGAGTTTCTTTTAGTTTTTCTACGGCACGAGTATATGAGAGAAACGTTGTTTTATTTGTAGTGAGGATATGTATACGAGTGCTTGTGTGTTTTTGTTTATTCCTCTTGTGTTGGCTTAATTTAATGATGTTTATCATCTGCATGTGCTAGTGTGTGTATATGTGTGTGTAAGGGATAACATATCTGGTTTATATTTCCGTTTCCTATAATACTGGTTAATCAATAACGTATCGATA
This sequence comes from Sarcophaga subvicina, assembly GCA_936449025.2. NCBI lineage: Eukaryota > Metazoa > Arthropoda > Insecta > Diptera > Sarcophagidae > Sarcophaga > Sarcophaga subvicina. The sequence continues at coordinate 34,005,571 of OW388084.2, forward strand.
ACTTGCAAAACAATAGTAAAACAACAGATGATGTTGATTTTATGGGCAACAGAAAAGGAAAACAAAAAAAAAGAAGGAAAAACGAAATGAATTGAATGCAAATGGCGAAATAGTAAAAGAGATAAGAATTCTTTTTATTTCCCCCACTTTTCAAGTGCTTTTGTATAACAAGTCAACTACAATGGACACACACAACGCATCACAACACATCGCAACTGTTCAAAGGAGTTATAATGTCCATTCACTCGTTATAAGGCTTTCGTTTTGTATGGATGGTCCTGTGCTTTTCTTTTGTTAACACAGATGCTTGTCAAAACAGTAAAAATGGCCCCAAAAAGTCAAGATAAAAACAAGAGTATGGACAGAAAAGAGAATCAATTTGTTAAACATTGACTTTTATGGGCTCCCTGTTTTGCCAATAAGTTTCATTTTTATTATTATTGTTGTTGCTGTTATGCTCTTATCTACAGGTATATTTAGTATCCAAAAGGAAAACAAAAGAAAAGAAAAGAAAAACATGGCATAGAATTGTTTACTTTTCCTGTGTTTGACTTGTGGTGCTGGGGTAGAGTTAAATTTGATTTTTTCCCGCATCAATCAAAATATTTTATTTAAGAAAACTGATCTCTATCATCATATTCTATATGGGAGCTCAAAAAACCATAGGATTCCTTTGCTTAAAATTGTCAGACAGGGCTGTATAATGTTTCCATTGCTTTTCGATATTCCACAGGACATAATCATGAGAGGAGGCCATAAGCAAGAACATAACATAAGTAAGAGGACTAGATACACAATTGCAGCTAAAGGATCATATCGGGTGGCCCATTTGCCAATTTAAATTTGAGCCATTGGTTATTTCGTATCTGGCAATACTTATCGTCATCCTATTCTGTCACAAAATTATAATCTCCACTGTATGTAATGAAACGATTTACGTTTGAGAAACGTTGGGTTTTATTGGGTCAACGAGGAACAGCATGATGATGTCGATTTTGCAAAAAAAAAAATCGTCTTTTCTGATGAAGCGCATTTGGTGGGTACGTTAATAACCAAAATTGTCGTTTTAAGGGCTTAGAAAACCCACATGTGATCTTAAAGAAGCCAAAGCACCCAGTACGAGTGATTGTTACCCTCCGAGTTTTTACCAGAACGCTGCTGGGAGGATGTGGATACTCATACTTCGTTTTGTTTAATATGTCTGAACTCGAGTTGAAACCACGGGCTCTCGTCTAATAAGCCAACACAATACCTACAAGATTACGACGTATATACTTTTCAAAGATTACTTCATGTTAATGTTTCACTTTGATTTTGAAAGACTATTTCCAACATTTCACCCACTGGCCTAACAATGTTGGTTACTGGTGCTGAAATTCTGGCTTTCTTGTTCCTGTACATGAGAAATTTCATGTAAAGGGTCCGCCATTTTACTTTTTTCTTTGAAAATGCTTTAAAAAAAACTACTGAATATTTTCTCAAATTTCTTTTTTTATTTGAAAGTAGAATCCTTCCGGTTAATAATTTCATTCAAATGGCTGTCTCGGCTGGCCATGCAGTAGCCTACACCAGAAGATGCCGATTTTGGCAAAAAAAATCATCCTTTCAGATGAAGCTCATTTTGATCTTGGCGGGTATGCAAACAAGCAAAATTGTCGCATTGTCGGGCACAGAAAACCCGCACGCATACATTGAAAAGCCGACGCACCCAAAACGAGTCACTGTTTGGTGCGGATTTTGGTCCAGAGGCATAATTGGGCCATTTTTCTTCGAAAATGAGCAAGGAGTGGCCGTTATAGTCAATGGCGATCGTTATCGGGCCATGTTGAACGAATTTTTGTTCACAAAAAATTGAAGAGGAGGATATTGGCAACATTTGGTTTCAACAGGACGGTCCTACCTGCCACACAGCCGAAGCTACACTTGATGTTTTGCGCCCTGTTTTTGAAGATCGCGATATCAGCCGCAGAGCCGATGCCGTTTGGCCACCTCGGAGCTGCGATTTGACAACGTTGGAGTATTATTTGTGGGGTACCGTCAAAGATAAGTGTTACGCCGCCAAGCCAGAGACAATTGACGCTTTAAAGGACAATTTTCGTGAAGCCATTGGTGAAATACAGCGGCACCCAATCGATAGTGTGATTAAAAATTGGACCGATCGTGTAGGCTACTGCATGGCCGAGTCGAGGCAGCCATTTGAATGAAATTATTTTCCATTATTAACCGGAAGGATTGTACTTTCAAATAAAAAGTGGAATTTGAGAAAATATTCAGTAGTTTTTTTTTTTAAAGCATTTTAAAAAAAAAGTTATTTGGCGGACCCTTAATTTATACCAATAATTGTTATTTGGCCATTAACCATCCCACCAACAGTTTTCGACCTGCCTTAATACAACCTTTCAGGCGCCTCTTCTTCTTGCGGGCCTTCGCCAGTTGGTCACACCAATCGATGACAGAACTTTCTCGATTTGGTCCTTCCAACGCAAACAAGGTCATCCTTTTCGCCGACTTCGGCAAATCCCGCCATCAAATACCCGTCTCGCCGGAGCATCCTCCTCTATTCTAAAGACATGGCTGAGCCAGTGCAGCCGCTGAATGTTAATACGCTGCACAACGGCCATGTCGTTGAGGACCTCATACAGTTGAATCGAATGGGGAAATCCTCGTCAACTCGCACTGGGCCGAAAATCTTACGTAGGACTTTTATCTGGAATACTCTCAAGGCTGCTGCATCAGTGTAAAGCAATACAGAAGGCAATACAATAGACGCTTAGAAGGAATTCTAAAAATGAAATTTTAAAAATTATTTTAAACTACCGCAGGCCTTGTAATGAAATGGCTGAGCAGTTTAATATTTACAGCACATGAGTGCTATATTATTAGTCGAACATAACACAATCACTCCTACCTCTTCTCCTGTTCAAATTTCCCTATCTTCTTTACTATCCTCTCTCTTTCTCCTCTCGGACGTATCTACAATGGGTTATTTTGTCCTCTGGGTATTATACTTATCTCAATGGGAAGTACACGTCCTCAGACCATACCTAACCTAATACAATCAACGAACTACAACCCTTCAGTCAGGATTACGACCTAGTTTCTCACACCACGTACATATGTTGTGTGTGTTAATTTTATACATGAGTAGCGGGACCTACAGTTTAAAGTCGGCTCCGAACGACAAATTTTTGAGAAACAAGAAATACTTTTTGTATTTTATTTTGATGTCTGGCGTGGGGCTCGAACCCTCGCTTTTCGTCTAATAAACCAACACACTACCTACTAGACCACGTATTGTACATTAGAAAACCCATTGAAAACCAATAAGCTTAGGGTGGTCAATGTGGCAATAGACTCCATAAAATCTTTATTGGCGGAATAGCGCAGCAAATCTGGCCAAAACTGTATAATGAGCTCTTGGAAGTCAGTTCAAAATCCGAAGAAGCTTGTTATTATCGTCATTACAGGACACTTTGTAGAGGATACTTATGCTAGGCATATGTGTTCTGAATATCTAACCAATGACTTCAGCAGAAGTTGCAGGGCCGAAAAGAAAAGAAGAGGAAACAATTTCGGAACTACTGGATACTTGTCCAGCATTATGTGACAGAGCAAAGAAGCATGGGGCCTTCAACTTTGAAGTTGAATTCACTATTCAGTTGTGAATGGATTTTATGAAACTCAATGGCTTTATCGTGAGCTCCGGATTATTCCAGGGTTACAGGGGTCACACTTGATACCACGCGTCTCTGCGTGTCTATTACTTTCAGGGAAAGCCAATTCTACTGACGTTGCCACCTTATGTCACAGAAAACTTGGAATATGACTTGTAATCTCCTGGTTTCGAATCCTCTGTCTTTAGGTTCAATTATGAAGAATTTGTGGCGACACCTTTTGTCCTTCAGAAAGGACCGAATGCTTATGAGCATATCTACCAGATAAATGAGGCACCAAATCGTCAAATATTTGAGAAAAAATCGTCAAAGACGTTTATTGAAATCGTAAAAAAATCGCCAGAAAAAATAAATAAATAAATTAAAAGTTTTTAAAAACCAAAATTATTTCTATTGTAGTAAAACATATAAAGTCAATGTATGTCCATATGTATCTGAGTTCAAAAATAAAACATTTAAAAAATTTGTTAGAAATTAAAAGCTAGCGTCATTATTAATTTTTTTTTTTCAAAAATGGAGAAATTTTGTATCATTTTCAAGAAAAAATTATTTGAGATTTCAACAATCTATCCCAGTGTTGTTTAGTGACACATAAGCGCAGCAATAATATTACATCATCTTAATCTATGGGCGTTGTAAATATTTGGGTGCCAGGAGCTTTTGACGTTCTGAGTATGAAAATTCAGTCTAATGTTGGCTGGAAACGACACATTATTCAGTTCCTTCTTAAGACCTCATCATCTGATCTTACTACTCCATTTATAACCGACCGATAATTTAATACAACTCTCATGTATGGGTCGTTGCCTCGACGTCAGTGTACAGGAAAGGCCATAGTATCTCGTTAATGACGGTAGTATATCCAACTCCATTGAATCACTGGAGCGTCGTTGCAATGCGGTTTGTGTTTCACTCTTCTACCGCTTCGACAAAAGGATTTTGCTCGAAAGAAGTAAGGGGACTTTTCCCGAAAATCATATATAATAACGCTCGTCTTTCGCGGCCACCACTTCCGTGTGTGGTCGATTGGCCAATGGATCGCACACTGCATTACAGTAAAAATACGTTTTTTAATCTGACTATTCGTATGTGGAACTCATTTCCTGCAGAGGTCTTTTCTGTTACTTATTCAAACGTAGTGTCCATCAACACTGTTCTCTCTTTCCTTCTTCCCATAACATATTCTCATAGTTCCAAAGAGAATGCCGTCCATCCTCTGTTGGTGTTGGTCGTACGAAACAAAATAACGGCGCATGCCTTTGTTCTTCCGATGGCAATATTAGAAGCTGAACTTGAATTTTTAAAATTGTCTGCAACGACAAGTGTGATAAATTATTCCCAACTACAAGCTTATTTAGGAGTTGTAATTTTGTTGGCTTTTAAGGGATTAAAAAGGAATAAAATACAAAAAAATCATCACAGGTATTCGAAAGCAACTTAAAAATATAATACTTTACTCCTTGTTTTTACTAACATAAATTTCCAATAGTAACAATTGCCAAGTAAAAACAAAGTTTAAAGTGGCTTTTAATGTACAGAAGTAAAGAATATGATGCAAATTTTTAATTTCCAAAAATCGTCAAAATAAGGGCATAAATCGTCAAATCGTCAATATGATATTTTTGGAGCTCAAAATCGTTAAAATGACGATAAATCGTCAAATCTGGTAGCTATGCTTACGAGGTATCTTTACGATCGTAATACGATCATAAGCCTATTGTGGTGGCCTATTGTGGTGGCTTATGATCGTATTATGATCGTAAAGCATTCGGTTCTTTTTGAAGGACAAAAGAGGTATTATTCCAGAAGCTTTTGCATGTAAATGTTTAAGTTGCACAGTGTAATCCAAAATGCTGAGTCACACGTTAAAAAAAGGCTCTTATTTTACGGTATAATAAACTATCGTAACCTACTTTTGAGGCAAAAAAAAATCATAATTTTAACGAAAATTGTTCGTCAACCGCAAAAACCAAGGGCGTACCCGTATACAAGAGTGCTTTTAGTCAGATTTTTAGTTAAAAATTTCTTGTAGCAAAAGTGCTGTTGTTGTTGTTGTTATTGATGTTGTTGTTATTGTTGTTGTATTTATTTTGTGATTTTAGTTTATGGTTTACAGCGGCAACAACAAAATGTTGCTGATGTTGTTGATTTTTATTTTTGGCAGCATGAAGGATGATGATGTTGATGTTGTATATACGAGTATGTACGTTGTTGGCATGATGTGTTGTTGTAATGCTTTTGTTGTTGGTTTGTTTAAAATGTTGTTGAAAGATGAAAAGAAAAAAAATTTCAATTTAATTCTGTTGGTGTAGGTATTGGTGGTGGTGACTTAAAATACTTGCACATTGAACACACAGAAAACACAAACAAACAAACACATCAACAGCAGCTTTATAAAGCCGTATAGCAACACAAGATGTGCACGTGTGTGTATGTGTATGTGTAAGCTCATACACTTATAAATTCATTAAAAGTTTGGAGAGTATATTTATGTCTACTAAAAACCAAGAGAACATCTGTATAGGCAAGTAAGAGAGAGAGAGAGAGCGGGTGGTACTTGCGTTTAATGTACTGCAGCAGCTGCTTGTTTAACCATACTTTTGCTTACAAAATCAACTCAAATACCAATACAAACACATGTTTTTCCTCAACATACCCTGTGTATTCTTACTTGTTTAACTTGAAAAATAGAAAATTTACTGACATCTTAACCAAAAAAAAAAAGAGAAAAAAATTCATTTTTTTTTGGATTTTTATGGCCTTTTTTACCTTCACTTTTCACCTGTATTTACAGCAGCCTAGCAAAAGTATGTATGTATATAGGCAGGCCATAGTAAAATAAGAAATCCTAAAAATGATTTCTTTTCTTCCTTTTTTTTCTTCTTTTTGTTGTTGTTGTTCTTGTGTTTTTATGCCTGATGAATTTTCATTTCAATGTTCATTGTGTGTTCGTTTGTTAGTGTTCCCTTTGGTCCTTTATGTTCGTTTGTGATTCTTCTTTTTTTTTGTCTTGTTTTGTTTTTTTTTTTGGCTTTTTGTTCATTCGTTGCTTTAGTAAAATGTCTTGTAAACATTGGGGCATAAATTTTATTTCTTCTTCTTCTTGTTCTTCTAAGGAAGAAGAAAAGGAAAAAATAAAAAAACACAAGGAAATGAATTTTACCATTCGAATGGCCGTAACATTGCCTACAAGAGTAAGAAAACAGAAAGTGAATAAGTGGGTAATACAGGGGTCAGTTACTCTCAAGCTATTTGTAAAATAGTTCATACAACAGGGATTAATTTTTTGGTTTTTTTTTTCAGATACAAGAAACCCATAAGTTAGAGAAAATTTTGATACAAAAGAGCTTGGCTTAAACATCAAAGTTTAAAGTCAACTACGAGCAACAGATTTTTGAGCAAGATTTTCGTGGTAATTTTTCCAGAAAGCTGCCGAGGAAATATTTTTTAATTTTTCATTTGACCTGGGGTTTGAACCGTGGAACTAGGACGTTGTACAATGGGTCAACTCGACCTCCTAGCTTCGCACACCACTCATGTTGTGTGCGTTAATTTTATACATGATTGGCGGGGCCTACAGTTTAAAGTCGACTCCGTACGACAGATTTTTGAGAAACTTCTCATGGCAATTTTATTTTACCTCTCAGAGTTATTGCCAGAAATCTGGTGAGAGGAAGTCGCCGAAGAAATACTTTTTGTATTTTATTTTGATGTCTGGCCTGGGGCCCGAACCCTGGCTCTTCGTCTAAGAAGCCAACACACTATCTACTAGACCACGGCTCTTTTAACTCTTACAACTTAGTTGTGGTAAAAAAGCGGAACACATAGGCACTGTGACATTATATACATACATACAGTGTGAATAAAATTGGGAAATTCGATCACATTTTTTTCTCTCTTCACTGTATACCTAGTTTCTTATTGTCTTTTTAAAATTGAAACGAAACAAAAGTTTCTGCTTTAAAACAGCAAAAAGAAAAACTCAAATCAAATCAAAAGTTTGTTCCTGTATTGTGTTGCAAGTAGTTGTTCTTCACTGTATTTTTATTCTCTTGAATTTGTTTCCATTGTATGGATGTAGTCGTGTGTAAATTGCCATGTATAAGTACGGATTTATACAAGAGTATTGTCATGGGAGCGTATGAGTACCCTGCCGAGTCTGTGTTTGTTTTGTTTGTCGTTTTTTTGCCTTGTTAGGGATTTTCTTTTTGTTTCAATGTTTTAAATTGTCATTGTGCTGCGTATTAAATATGTATGCATGTGTGAGTAAGTGAGAGTATGCTGACTATGCTTAAGGAATAAAGGGTTAGCCATGTTTCCCTTTCAAAATTTAAGTTAAATAAAATACATGTGAAGCAAGAACTTTAATTAAACTTTTATTTCTTTGTAATACTGGGATCCTTTGGCATAATGCACGTAATACGATGACATACAAATCACTGATAAACAGGTCTGATCGTATCTGTAAAGCTTTCACACATACATAATTGGCCATTAAAACCCTTCAGTCAAGATTGCGACCCAGTGTCTCACACGACTTATGTTCTGCGTGTTAATTTTATACATGAGTGACGGGACCTAGAGTTTAAAGTCGACTCCGAACGACAGATTTTTGAGAAACTTTTCATGGCAATTTTATTTACTCTCAGAGTGTTTGCCAGAAATCTGCTGAGAGGAAGTCGCCGAAGAAATACTTTTTGTATTTTGTCTTGATGTCTGGCCTGGGGCTCGAACCCTGGCTTTACGTCTAATAAGCGACTTCAAAAGCTTTCAGTCTCCTTAAAATTTGTTAGGTTAGGTAGGGGTGGTTGAGAGGTTGGATAGACACGTTTAGGACACATCTGGTGTATTGTGATAACACAGTTTTTCATTTTCCCCTTGCCCCGACAGCATTAGGAATGTCTGATGAAGTGACTCCCCGTCTCCAATTTCATCTCTACAGATCCTAAAGAAATCGTTTGCCAAGTGTCAAGTGATCAAAGTGCATGGCATGAGTACCCATAATGCAATACCCCACAATGTCTTCAACAACCATACTGAGCGTGCTCTTTTAGAGGTTATGTAAACTTTTCGTGCTTCTTCTATTAAACTTTAGCCAGAATTTCTGCGCTGCATAAGCTCGTATTTGAAACCGCTTATCCAGCGTCCACGGAATCAATTTTAATTATAAGCCCGTTTGTATTTAAAGTGTTATCCAAAGTCGTGAATTCATTGGAGAATTTGATGATTGTGGGGCACCTGGCCAGTTCAACAGCTTTATTGTTATCTGCCTTGTCATTGTATCCTAGCACCCATATGATATGGAGATCATATCATTGCTCTACATCGTTGAGATATCTGCCATAGTTGTACATCATCTTGATGTTCATTACATTAGAATCAAGTGAATCATAGTAAAATCTTGTTTGGGGTTACTTGCATTCCAAATAATTCTCACCACAGCCTGTATTGTCGACACTTCAGCCTATAAGACGCTACAGTGATTCGACTGAGCTATTCCCAGCGATTCGAAAACAATTCCGTCACTTACAGTTTCATTCAATTTGAAGTCATCCGTGAAGACCTGCAGGGAGTTATTTGCGAGGTACACTGTATTATTTTTACAGACCTCTTTACACAGAATGAATATCGCGAATTTTCCTGAGAATTCGTATTGTGGTTTCATTTAATCGCTACCCCAGATGTTGCCAAATTCCTTTAGAGTCGTTGCGTGACCAGTAGGTATTTCATGCCACTGTCCAGTTGCCCAAAGACGCCTACTAATCTTAGCCACCAAGCAGCCTCTTACAATGAAATTCTCTGCATTGTCAACGTATTTGAAGTGCACATAACACCACTAAAACTCTAAACATACGAACACATAATTGGAAGTGACCGTAGGAGGCACAAGGATCGAATCAAAGAGGGCGACAAAATACCTGTGAGTGATTATCGACGACAGGTTGTACTTCAATGAGCACGTGAAATACATCGGCGAAAAAGCATCAGCAGCACGTGGAGAACTGGCTAGGATGATGCCAAATATTGGAGGACCAAATCCATTTCAGAGCAGAATAATATCGAGGGTTGTGACGTCGATAATGCTGTATGCTTGCCCAATATGGTCGGAGGCACTCTCCGTGGGGACGACAGGAAGGATACTGTCCCCGGTGTTTCGTCTAAGCGCGATTAGACGGATAAGTGGCTTCAGGACAGTGTCTGATGAAGCGGTATTGGTATTGGCAAAGGCAATACCGATAGAGATATTGGCGGATGAGATCAGGCGGATATACCTTCGCCGTCTCGAGTACCCGGGACAAATAGCAGCAATAAAAGCTAAAGGAACGAACGACTTCCATGCACAAATGGCAGTCACGATGGGAGAGCAGTTTAAAGGGAAGATGGAGATTTCGCCTTGTCCCTGACGAAACCCTTTGGATGAAGAACAAACATTGCGAGTTGAACTACTACGTGAACCAGTTCCTAACTGGTAATGGGTGCTTCAGGAAGTACCTGGACAGATTTGATCATGACACTTCCCCTATATGGCCAAACTGTGTAGATGAGGAGGAAGATCCGGAGCATATTTTATCATGCTGTCCCAGATTTAGATGGCCCGTAGAAACGAGCTTAGGACCAAACCGTCTAATGGAAGAGCTGTTGTAGGATTCTATGGCGTTAATATAGTCAGAGAATGGCTGAAGTTATGCTAGAACTCCGAAGACTGGAGGAACGGAGGTGAAATTTGACTTAATGTGATAAAGCTTTCAAGTTGAACAGCCCTCCATGAAGTAATACCTTACGGCAGTCCCATGAGGGGAGAGTGGTTGAAGTGTGTAGGCGGTGGGTTTAGTACGTGGGCACCAGTGATGGTGAATCGTGCACTCGTTTGTTGGAACAAAAGTGTCTTCCGAAGATTCCCACCTCCGGCTCAAGATGAAAAATAAAAAAATTATTGGACATTACAACCTTTTAGTCAGGATTACAACCTAGCATCTCACACCACTTATGTTGTGTCAGTTAATTTCATATATAATTTGCGAGACTTAGAGTTTAAAGTCGGCAATATTTTTACTCTCTGGGTTTTTGATAGAAATCTGCTGAGAGGAACACGCTGAAGAACGCAGGAATGGCGAGACCTTGTGATTAAAGTCGTCGTCGAATAACAAGTTTTTGCCAGAAGTCTGATGAGATGAAATCACCGAAGAGATTTTTGTTTCCATATTTTGTTTTGTTGGAGATTTCTGAGCTGGGACTTGAACCGTGGCCTCATGCTTGAAAAGTGCTCACATTGATGCACGACAGTCGAGGGAAGATTTAAAGCCTACTTTAGTTATTAAACGAACCATATTTCTAAATGGCAAGCCCTTCACTAAATGGATATCACTTCACATGAAAGATATTGGTTGAAGTGGTGGTTTGAGACCTCTTAATGGGTAACCTGTTTGCACATGCAACATTTATAATAAAATTTATTGTTTTTGAATTAAAATGAAAAATTTTGAATGGAATTTAAATTGAAAACTTAATCGTTTATGTACTTAAAGAGTTAAGTCTTGACATAAATTGCTGTTTGAAAAATAAATGGCCATTGAATTTGGTTTAATTTTTCAGCAGCGAATGCGAAATAAAACAAAACTTTTGACATTTTTGAAAAATTTTTTTTAATTTTTCTTTAATTCAACGCCTCTCCATCTCTGTTCTCTAAAAGCCCTGGCACATCAAAGATTATTGTTGCCGCCTTAACCCAAATAAACGTATCGTATGACATTGACAAGCGTCAACATCATAATCCCAGCTTAGATGAGTACTACAATAGCGGTGGCAACGGGCGTATGGGACAAATAGGGCAGAGTACCGCTAAATAAGAATTTTAAAAATTATTTCAAATTGCAAAAGAATTCAATTTAAACTTACGTGGCAATAGGCCCAGACAACACTGGCCAGAGGTATAGCCCACCAAGGCAATCAGTAACACAGTGAACACTGCAACGATTTTCATTTTGGCTTTAAAAAGAATTTAACGCTGTTACGTTAAATGGTTTATGATTTGTTTTGATTATTGGTGAGGCCTATTTATACTAAGATAAGCAAGGTGGCTGTAAAAAGCACAGATTTTTTTTATAACAACAGGTCTTTCATTAAAAGCTTCTTGTTTTTAAATATAAGAAAACAAAAACGATTTGAAATTTTGCTCAAATTTATTTCTTTGTTGCGAAGTACAATTGTTCCGCTTAGAAATGGAAAATTATTTCATTTCATATGGCTGTCGCGGCTGGCCTCATGGTACCTTATTCAATCTGATCAATTTTCGTGCACATTTTCAAGTGTATGGGGACGTATCTCGGCAATGGCATCACAGATGTTGGCCTTCAAATGCTTAGTTGTCTCTGGTTTGCGGGCATAATACTTTTCTTTAACGGTGACCCCCAGAAAATAGTACAACAGTGTCAAATCGCAGCTTCTTGGCGGCCAATTGACATCACCATTTCGGCTAATTAAACGGCCATCAAACGTTTGACGTAATAAATCGATTGTGGCAGGAGATGTGTGGCAATTTGTAAAGTCCTGTTGAAACCAAACATCGTTCACATCGATACCATGAAAAGCGGGTACAAAAAAATCGGTTATCATGGTGCAATAGGTGTCTCCATAGACCGTAATGGTCGCCGTTGTCTAGTAGGTAGTGTGTTGGCTTATTAGACGAAAAGCCAGGGTTCGAGACCCAGGCCAGACATAAAAATAAAATACAAAAAGTATTTCTTCGACGACTTCCTCTCGGCAGATTTCTGGCAAAAACTCTGAGAGTAACATAAAATTGTCATGTTTTTGTTTCTCAAAAATCTGTCGTTCGGAGTCGAATTTAAACTGTAGGTCCCACCACTCATGTATAAAATTAACACACACAACATAAGTGGTGTGAGAAAGTAGGTCGTAATCCTGACTGAAGGGTTGTAGTGACCAATTATGTATGTATGGGCCAATGATGCCTCAGCTCCACAAGTCGCACCAAATAGTTACTCGTTATGGGTGCATTGGCTCCTGTAAGTCCACGTGTGGGTTTTCTGTGCTCAAAATACGGCAATTTTGCTTATTACGTACCCACCAAAATGAAAATGAGCTTCAGCCGAAAAGATGTTTTTTTTTTCAAAATCAACATCATCGTGCAGTTTCTCGTTTGCCCAATAAATCCCAACGTTTCTCAAGCGTAAATCAATTCATTACGTTCAGTGGAGATAATCGACTGAATTTTAGTGACAGAATAGAATAACATAAGTATTGACAGATTGGAAATAAATGATGCTACAAATTTAAACCGACAGATGGCCCACCCGATATAACTTATTTTTAATGTCTGCCATGGCTTCTCTTCCCATGAATTTGGCTTATAAATAAGCTGATCGATGGTAATCGATTCGATTGGTTTTGAAACCCACATAAGAAAATCGGCCAGACTATCACGTGGGCCAGATAGTGCTTTTATAGAAACACGGATCAAAATCTACACCAAACAGTAACTTTTTCGATATGCATTGATTGATCTTGGATTTCATGTGAATTAGTATTGTCCCAAACACAATCATTTTATGTGTTAAAATAAATTCTCTCGGGACGCCAACCTATCCTGGGTCAATGAGGAGTCCTGCTCCACCGCTAGACTCACCTGGCCCTTGATGGATAGAAGGCGTACCAACCACAGTGGCCGTGCTTACAGGTCATTGCGTTATGGGTAGATACGCGAAGAGAATGAGGCTCCCATTTAACGACTTCTGCCGTGGATGCAGATCCGCTGAGGAAGAGGACACTGTTATCCACTTTCTTTGTCAGTGCCCGTATCTTGCTAGGTGCAGATATAGGTTATTTGGCTCCCCATTTCTTGTCAGCTTGACGGAGCTATCATCTATTGATAACAAGGATATAGCTTCGTTCATCAAACTTTCTGACTGGTATTCCAGTATAGGGTAGTCGTGCTTGTGATGTGAAACCCTTGCGCTGACCAACTTCTTCCTCTTCCCTGATTTTGGTGGAACTTGGTCAGTACAGGGACGGTGTTCATCCGTGGCATCACAACGGGCCGCTATGCGTGAGCTTTGTGAAATCAGAGCTACCACTCAGACCTAACCTAACCTATGTGTTCACATACCCAGTTAGGCCCAGCAGTGGACCTTAAAACTAATGAAGATTTCTCGATAAAAATTAGGAGCAAATAACCAAACAGCTTGAGAGACCATTTAGTAAACACACATCGTTGTTTGTGGTCCTCCATGGTGATTTAGCAATATATACATACATACATACGTAATTGGTCATTACAACCCTTCAGTCAGGATTACAACCTAGCTTCTCACACAGCTTTGGTCGTGTGTGTTAATTTTATACATGAGCGCAAGGACATACAGTTTAAAGTCGACTCCGAATGACAGATATTTTGAGAAACTTTTCATGGCAATTTTATTTTACACGCAGAGTTTTTTGCAGAAATCTGTTGAGAGGAAGTCGCCTAAGAAATATTTCTTCATATTTCGTTCTATTGGAGTCATTTGACCTGGTGTGTGAACCGTGGCCTCACATCTAATAAGCCAACACCCTACCTACTAGACTACAGCGACGATTTAGCAATACTGACCGAATAAATGAAAGGAGCAGCTTCAACAAATTGGCTGCTTGTCAGCTGATAAAGTTCGGAATTCCTTGTTGGAAAACCTGTTATTAAAAAAACACGTGTTTAAGTCGTTGAGGGGGGAGGGAGGGGGTTGTGCCTATGTTACAGAATATTGTTCTGCAATTTAAATTCTTGAAAGCTTTTTTTTTGTGTAAAACTCTGTAAATTATGAAATAATTTTTGTTTTGAAAAACGTGCGGTGTAATCTTGATTTTTTTTGTTTGTTGTCGTTTTCTTTTTTGGGTCATATTAAACACATAGAAACCGCCTCTAGGCTTATGTGTGTACGCTGCTGTAATTAACATCTGAATCAATAAACTTTGCTTTTATTTTTTTAATATTTTTGTTTTTGTAAAATAAAGCCTTTGAAGGGGATCTAAACATATGTTTTTTTTCTTCGTGTTCAAAAAATGTTATGTTTTTGAAACAAATCCCTTCCTTTTCTTTAATCCCTTAAAACGCATTAAAAATTTCTTATTATGAAGGTGTGGGGGGAGACCTTTAATAAATAATTTGTATTTATTTGTTTAAAAATTAAAATGCAATTAAAATTAAAAATTGGTCTTCTTCTTTGTTGTTGTTGTTATTGTTGTTGTAAAATACTTGCTACAAAGCAAACTGACCTGGTTTCACTTGATTCAGTTTTTCTTCGTTTTTTTTTGCGTTCCCTTGGCTTAGCAAAGGAGAAATAAATTGAGAAGGAGAAGAAAAAAGAAACAGAAAATGTTGCCTCTGGCCATTTAGGAGATGTTAAGCAACGAAGTATAAAAAATTAATCAAGAAAAGGGGTCTTATTGGTATTAAAATTTCAACAGAAATATTCTTCTTTTTTTTTCAAAGTTGATTTAAAAATGGAAACATAATGTTTAAATGCTTAAAAAAGTTTTTCTAGTATGATTTTTTTTAGAAGTCGCCGTAGCCGAGTAGGTAGTGTGTTGGCTTATTAGACGTAAAGCCAGGGTTCGAGCCCCAGGCCAGACATCAAAATAAAATACAAAAAGTATTTCTACGGCGACTTCGTCTCAGTAGATTTCTGGCAAAAACTCTCAGAGTAAATAAAATTGCTATGAAAAGGTTTCTCAAAAATCTGTCGTTCGGAGTCGACTTTAAACTGTAGGTCCCACCACTCATGTATAAAATTAACACACACAACATAAGTGGTGTGAGAAACTAGGACGTTGTACAATGGGTCAATTCGACCTCCGTGTAATGTACATGTCTTAATTGACAAGTACACGTCCTCTAACCTAACCTAACCTACCGTGGTGTAATAATTCAGATGGCATAAATGCTAAATTCGGCTTATCTTTCTTTGTAGAACCTTAGGAGACACTTATCCAAAGAGCGTACGTTTAAATAAAAGAAAACTACATTTCGTTGCTAGAGAATCAAGCGAAATTTATTGATTTGTAAGGCGCCTTGTTTGATTCTGTTTTAATTAGAAACTGAATTTCATTAAACTCGCAACAGTAGTGAAGACTTATGAGACACTTCTCTTCTTTTTCTCAATCAAAACATGACCTACGACCTAGCTTCTCACATCAATTATGTTGTGTGTGTTGATTTCATACATGAATGGTGGCGGAATCTATAGTTTAAAGTCGCCTACGAACGACAGATTTTAGAGAAACTTTTTAATGGCAATTTTATTCTGATAAAATTCCATCACCCACAGTTCTATTCAATATGAAGTCATCCGTGAAAATCTATACGGAATTATTTATGAGGTGCACTGCATCATTTCTACGAATCACTTTATCCAGAATGGATGTCCTGAATTTTTTGTAAAAAGATGTATCGCAGTATCATTTAGATATTCCCAAAATCTTTCAGGATAGTTACGTAACCAGTATGGAGTAGATACTGTCCTGTTGCCCAAAGAAGCCTACAAACCTTAGCCGCCAAGCTCTTACAATAAAGTTCTCTTCAGTGTCGACGTAGGTGTACTGCTCATAGCAACACTAAAATTCTTTATACACGTACCTGAGATTAGCAATGAATCGCTTTTTCGATACTCATAAGTACTCAAGAAATTTTGAGTATGAATAAGTCAACAAAATTGAAATCCAACTATTCTGATTCATTCGTACTCACTACAGCATTGATTTATAAGTACAGGTTGCAATGAGTATGAGTACAACGTTGACATCAAACTCATAACATTCGAAATATGTTTGATTCATACGCCTACTAATTCAGATTCATAAATTTAGAAAAATATTTATAATACTCATAAATAATTCGAGTGGATTCGAATTATTCATCAAAATTTACAGTGTTAGTTGTTGTTGTATTTACAAAGAAAGAAGAAAGACACACAAACAAAAGGAGCAAAACCAGCAAGGAGAGCAAACACTCAATCTTCTTGTGAGTATTGTAGTGTTCGTACTCGAAATAACATCATCATCGTATTCTTAAGTATAAGTACGATGAGTACTTCAAACTTTGAATATAAGTAGTATGACAGTAAAATAAGTATGAATGCGTATAAGTATCAGAAATTATGAGTATGATTTGAATCTATTCATCTTATTGAATACTCATTGCTGATCTCTGGTATGAATCACCTGGTTTGTATTCCTTTTACTTCTAAAGTGAGCACTTACCTATGGGGGGATTCAGATTTCGGTATGAGCATAATACGTGCTATTGTTCAGAATTTTTTCTGTTAGCAGTATGTTATCGTATTAGACAAGAACCCGTGGTTCAAATGCCAGCTCAGCTATCTCGGACAAATCGAAATTATGTTTAGTTCGGGGACATCCTCTCAGCAGTATTCTTACAAAACTCTGTGAGTAAATAAAATTGCCACGAAAAGTTTCTTAAACTTGTCGTTCTGATTCGACGCCATACACAAATAAAACATGGGTGGTATGAGAAGCAAGGTGGTGATCTTGACTATAGGTTTGTATTGGTCTATTAAGTAAGTAAGATTCAAGTTTTCAAATTCATTAAAGCATTTCTTGTTTCGTATAAAAGGTAAAAGTAAAGGGTGTTTTTTATAGAGGTATAGAACTTTAAGTTGGCATTACTTTTCAAGATGGCGAACGATTTAACAGCTGTCAAGTGATTTATTCTCAGTTTGGTTTGGCAATTCATCATGAATAGACTCACGCCTGAACAACGCTTGCAAATAGTGCAACTTTATTTCGAAAATAATGGTTCCGTGCGGAAAACGTATCGCGCACTACGTCCATTTTATCGTCGACAAAATCGTCCATCAGAGCAGTTAATTCGATTAACCATGGAACGTGTTCGCACCACGTTTACTCTTATTGTTAACTTGCATCCCCAGAGACGCTGTACGGTGCGTACAGAAGAAGCTATTGCTGCTGTAGAGCGTAGCATTGAGGAAGACCCGAATGAGTCCATCCGCCATCGAGCACAGGTATTGGATCTGTGTCCATCCACTTTATGAAAGATTTTGCGGAAGGATATTAGTTTGCGTGCTTACAAAATCCAACTCGTGCAAGATTTGAAGCCAAACGATCATCAAGTAAGGCGTAGATTCGTCGAATGGGCCCAAAACGAGATTACCGTTGTTCCCGATTTTCATAAGCGAATTTTGTTTAGCGATGAAGCGCACTTCTGGTTGAATGGCTACGTCAACAAACAAAACTGCCGCATTTGGAGTGAAGGTAATCCTCAAGTGTATGTGGAAACACTGTTAAATCCAGAAAAACGGACTGTTTGGTGCGCTTTATGGGCTGGTGGAA
The DNA here is from genome assembly GCA_936449025.2 of Sarcophaga subvicina. NCBI lineage: Eukaryota > Metazoa > Arthropoda > Insecta > Diptera > Sarcophagidae > Sarcophaga > Sarcophaga subvicina. The sequence continues at coordinate 34,023,603 of OW388084.2, forward strand.
TCATTGGTCCGTACTTTTTCAAAAACGATGGTGGCCAGAACGTTACAGTCAATGGTGATCGGTATAGAGCCATGATTACTAACTTTTTCATTCCTGAATTGAATAACCATGATGTCCAGGAGATGTGGTTTCAACAAGACGGCGCAACATGTCACACAGCTCGTGCCACAATAGATTTATTGAAAGACACGTTTGGTGACCGCCTAATTTCACGTTTTGGACCTGTGAATTGGCCTTCAAGATCTTGCGATTTAACACCGCTAGACTACTTTCTGTGGGGCTATGTAAAGTCATTGGTCTATGCGGTAAAGCCACAAACGCTTGACCATTTGGAAGACAACATTCGCCGTATTATTGCCGATATACGGCCACAAATGTTGGAAAAAGTCATCGAAAATTGGACGTGCAGATTGCACTACATCCACGCCAGCCACGGCGGTCATATGCCAGAAATCATATTTAAAATGTAATGCCACAAGATTATCTTTCGGATAAATAAAATTCATGTCAATCGAATAATCCATCGTTGTTTTATTGCAACTTAAAGTTCTATACATCTATAAAGAACACCCTTTACAATGAAGCTGAAAATCAACATTGTAATGGTCTTCGCGACTGGCTTCTGTTGTGTAAAGATCCTGTGAAAGCACTATGTAGCCCAGTTATAAAAATTGGTTAAAAAATTAAAACTAAATGTAGAACAAAGTTAAAGCAATTTGTGTTTATTTCCAATACATTATGACGATCTCATATGGGTGGGTCACAAGGGCATCTCACGATAATTGTGTAGTTTTTTGTATAACAAGCAATTTAATGCCCCAGTTAGTGTGGGAGTGAAATCCTTCCAGAACTATGTGAGAAAATAGCCCAGTGCGCTATGATCACAGGGCATGGTTCGGTTGTTTCTGTACTTTTATTGTCTTCCAGTAACATACAACCTGTATAACTATCAATATCGTTGTAGCTCCGGTTATTGCAATGCTGCTTACTATCCCTAGATTTTGACAATTTTGTGGATTGTGGCGTCCACTTGTCACACGATTAGATCATCTTGGCAATAAGATTTTCCATTGTTCGTCATAAAAACAAAAACCTCTCCTAATATACAATGCTCTTCTGTAAATCGAGTCAATCCGGATGGTTTGCATAAATAATACTATCTATCAGCTTACACCTGCAACCAGATATAGCGATTAAATATTACGTGAAATAGCGTGTGTGGGGTAATAATTCAATTCATCATGTGGTCAAGTAATCCACATTTTGATACAAGGATTAGGAGCAGATGCCCATCTCCCATTTTGATGCGTCTCCTATCTTCACAGCGATTGTAGGAGATAGGTTGTAGAGATAGGTTGTGAGCGTTCCTCTTATTTCTGTCCCCGAGAGCTTACTCGCGTGGAGATCTATCGCCGTAGATATTCCCGAATAATACAGCAACTGCCTCTGCCGATGCAACATAATTTGCTCGACGCAATCTTCTCTCATTTTACTCATACTGTCTCGACAGTTCTACGCAACTATAGTTAAGTGATATGAAGTCGAAGTTGTCGTAGTCTAGTAGGCAGTGGGCTTATTAGATGTGAGGCCACGATTCTGACCCGAGGTTAGACATCTCCAACAACACGAAATACGAAAAAATATTTCTTCGGTGACTTGCTTTCAGCAGATTTCTTCAAAAAACTGTGAGAGTAAATTAAAAATGGCCATGAAAGGTTTCTCAAAAATCTGTCATTCGTAGTCCACTTTAAACTGCAGGTCGCTGACACTCATGTATAAAATTAACACACATAATATAAGTGTTGTGAGAAGTTGTAATCCTGACTAAAGGGCTGTAATGACTAATTATGAATGTATGTAATGGATCACTAGATTTAACGGCTTTTAAAGTGCTTATCATCTCGATTGCAAGTTCCTCTGTCATGCTTTAATGCATAGTTCTGATGCCGATCGTTGAGATGGACTGATAAGGGCTTGTTAGTAAATTCTGAGGCATTGCTTTAATTTAAAAATTCTGTTACTCCTTCCTATCCTATCCTATCCCTTGCCCAATAAATGGTATTGTATTGAATTTATTTGAAAAACCAAATAAAACAAGAAATTATTGTTTTTCATTGGGTTTTTAAAGCCCTTAAACGATTATTTAAACGCTTTATTGAATGTCTACATAGGGAGCTCCTCTTGCACGTCAACGATTATTTTTGGAATGCTACAAGCCCAATAGCAGAGCTTACGATATTGACGAATGGCACGGGAAATACAATAAGCACGACAACGGCAACGACTTTAATTCACAGGACTAGGACTTCCCATTTGGACTGAAGATAAATAAGATTTAAAAAAAAATAATATTTCAAACTGAAAAGAATTCCTAGTAAACTTACGTAGGCTGTGTGCACAACACTCGGCTGAGGTAGAGCCCACCAAGGCGATCAGTAACAAAGCGAATAAGGCAATGATTTTCATTTTGGTTGAAAGCAGTCTTTCGAACGATCTCCGGTTAAATGGTTTATAATTTGTTGGATTGTAGGCCAGTGTAGGCTATTTATATGAAATAACTGAGATGAGTTTAAAAAGACCACGACGACTTTTTTAATTTTATTCAAAATAGTTGTTTGTATTTTTACACGAGCGGGACTATGTCAAATGAAAATGTGTGTCAAACATTCCGAGAATTGCTGTGTATTCTTAAATAAGTTTTGTTTTAACAAACACGTGTTTTTTTGGCTTACATTTTAAACAAAAAGACTTCTGTGCACGTTCTTGAAATTAACATCTGAATCAATAAACTTTGCTTTTTTTTTAATATTTTGTTTTTGTAAAATAAAGCCTATGAACGGTTTCTAAACACATGATTTTCTTGAATTATTACCTTTACTTGTACGGATAGAAAATGTTATGAAACAAATCCCTTCGTTTTCTTTAATGCCTTCAAACTCATTTACGATTTCTTATTATTAAAATATGTAAAGGGTCCGCCAAATAACTTTTTTTTTTTGAAAATGCTTTAAAATTAAAAAAATACTGAATATTTTCTCAAATTTCTTTTTTTATTTGGAAGTACAATCCTTCCAGTTAATAATGGAAAATATTTGCATTCAAATGGCTGCCTCGGCTGGCCATGCAGTAGCCTACACGATCGGTCCAATTTTTAAGCACATTATCGATTGTGTGCAGCTGTATTTCACCAATGGCTTCACGAATATTGTCCTTTAAAGCGTCAATTGTCTCTGGCTTGTCGGCGTAACACTTATCTTTGACGGCACTCCACAAATAATAGTCCAACGGTGGCAAATCGCAGCTCCGAGGTGGCCAAACGACATCAGCACTGCGGCGGATAATGTAATCTTCAAAAACAGGATGCAAAACATCGAGTGTAGCTTCGGCTGTGTGCCACGTAGCGCCATCCTGTTGAAACCAAATGTTGCCAATATCCTCCTCTTCAATTTTTGTGAACAAAAATTCGTTCAACATGGCCCTATAACGATCGCCATTGACTGTAACGGCCATTCCTTGCTCATTTTCGAAGAAAAATGTTCCAATTATGCCTCTGGACCAAAATCCGCACCAAACAGTGACTTGTTTTGGGTGCGTCGGCTTTTCAATGTATGCGTCCGGGTTTTCTGTGCCCCAAATGCGACAATTTTGCTTGTTTACATACCCGCCAAGATCAAAATGAACTTCATCTGAAAAAATGATTTTTTTTTTGCCAATATCGGCATCTTCTGGTGTAGGCTACTGCATGGCCAGTCGAGGCAGCCATTTGAATGAAATTATTTTCCATTATTAACCGGAAGGATTGTACTTTCAAATAAAAAAAGGAATTTGAGAAAATATTCAGTAGTTTTTTTTAAAGCATATTCAAAAAAAAAAAAAAATTTTTTTTGGCGGACCCAATATAAAATGAGGGAAGTTCCAGTCGAGTAAGAGGCAGATATGAGTGCATAAAGTGGACAATACTATGTTGCATCGCCAGAGGCAATTGCTTTGTTATCCACGAATATACACACCGATAGATATCCAATAAATATTTTAACAAGCGTGATCTATTCTATGACAACATATTCCAAGATGTTCTATTTGGTATTAAAAAGTTCTGGTATCTGGCAACTTCTAGAATCTTACTGTTGATTTGTTATTGTAATTTTTTGTCCTTTTTATCATTCAAGGTATTTCTTTGTAGTTTCGTTATTGCAATATGAGCTTTGTCTGTTATTGTCTTCATAACTTCTTCTATTAATAACGAAATTAATTGCTCCAGGGTTTTTTTAACAAAAATCTTTTTTTCTTACATTCAGAACGTATGTTTAGGTTATTACAGGGGGAGGAAGGCTAATTGATATGAAAATGCTTGTGAAAGAAGCAAAAGAAAGCATTATTGATTCAGGTGTATGCATAAGACTTCCGGGGTTTCCTTTGTGTTTAAGGTTTGTGTGCACATCTTTGTTTAAAAAAAATATTTAATAATTCACAATAGTTTTTAAACAATTATTTAAAAAAACATTGAAATTGCAAAACAATGTTTTAGAAACATTTCCGATTCCCAAACCCATGCCAGCAGCTTAGTATAAATAGGCCTGAACAGAAATTAATGAAATCATAAACCATTTAACCCCCGAGATCGGTAAATAGTTTGCTTTAATTAAAAATGAATTTCATAACTCTGTTCACTCTATTACTGATCACCTTGGTGGGCTATACCTCTGCCCAGAGCTGTATGGGCATGTCAAGTAAGTTTTTATATCATTTTGAACGATTTGTGAGAAATTCGTAAATAAAATTTTTTTGTTATCATGACTAGGAAATCCCCGCTGTATTGATGCTCGCGATGTGGGCACCAGTGGACAAGGTTGTTTTAAACGCACCATGTGGTATTATAATACTCGAACTCGTCGATGCGAGACCATGAACTATTTAGGCTGCGATGGCAACGATAATCGTCATTGTGATTTTGAATCTTGTCGCCGAAGATGCATTTAGACAGATTTAAACGGATTAATGGCCAATGGGACTGAAAAATTCAAATTAAAATTTTAAAAAAAGAATTTAGGAAAAAAATTTTTTTGTTTTAAATTTCGAAAAAATAAAAAAAATTGTTTCATTTTATGATTTGCTTGTTAAATAAACGTCATAAACGTCTTAATTTTTTTTTACCATTTGATTTGTTTATGTTTTCTAAATACTTTGAAGAAATTCGTTTAATTTTTAATAAAATCAACACAGAAAAAGAATCGAATGAAAGAATTTTGGAAATCCATCTTCTGCGGCTTTTATGTGACACAATATTTGTTCAGTTGTTGGATTGACAATGAATTTTTGATGAGTTATTACCTGACATACAACTTCTGATATCGGTTTGAAACAAAATAAACATTTTAAAGTATGGAATTAAACAATTTATTTAAAAATATAATTGAACACTTTCATGTTTCAAAGTTTACCATCAGAATCCAATATTCAAGTCAATATTTGTCAAGTGACAAATGAAATCTTTGCCAAATTCGTACACAACTAATCCTACAGCAATGTGTACTGCATTGGTATAAAAAAAAATATTACATGATGACTTAAAAAATTTTAAATAACAGGAATGTTAACACAGTTTGGCATTCTTAGCTGTGAAGCCATAATTACCAATATGGATAGTCCTCATGCACCAAAAAAAAAAAAATTCCTTCGTGTATTGGTTAAAATGCATTACTATCAGGTGGGCCATCTATCGGTTTAAATTTGAATCATCGGTTATATCGAATCTAACAATACTTATGTCATTCTATTCTGTCACTAAAATTTGGTCGATTATCTCCACTGAACGTAATGAATTGATTTACGCTTGAACAACATTGGAATTTAGTGGGCCAACGAGAAACTGCACAAAAAATCATGTCGATTTTTCCAAAAACTAATCATCTTTCGGATGAAGCTCATTTTCAACTTGGTAGGTACGTTAATAAGAAAACTTACACGTGATCTTACAGAAGCCAATGCACCCATTACAAGTGACTGTTTGGTGTGGAGGCATTGTTGGCTCATATTTCTTTGAAAATGTGGACGGCGCAATAATTACGTTCAATGGCGAGACCATCGCATCATGATAACATTTTTTTACACGCTCTGAATGGCATGGATATGAAGGATTTTTGTTTTCAACAGGATGGTTCAAAGTATAAAAAATCTTATGCCACAATCGATTTATTACGCCAAACGTTTCATAATTAGCCGAAATAAGGACGGCAATTGGCCGCCAAGAAGCAGCGATTTGACACTGTTGGACTATTTTCTGTTGGGCGCCGTTAAAGAAAAGTGTTATGCCGACAAACCGGAGACAATTGAGCTTTAGAACGCCAACATTAACGATGCCATTGACGGGATACGACCGCATACACTCGAAAAAGTACACGAAAATTGGTTCGATCGAATGTAAGGTCGGCCGCGGCAGCCATGTGAATGAAATAATATTCAATTTCTAACCGCAACAATTGTCCTTCACAACGAAAGAATAAATTTGGCAAAATTTCAAACCGTTTCCGTTTTATTGTATTTTTAAATTTAAACTTTTAAATTGCCCACCCTATACAAACCCAAGCATACCATGTGGTAATACAGCAGAAAATAAACAATTTGTCCATAACAGGCTTTATTCTCTCTCCAAATAATGCATCTGGATGCCCCTTTACACTCACAGAGAATAACATAAACAAACAACGGCATTAGGAAGATCAAACGGCTTTAACTCTTCGAAAACAGTAGTATTTTATGAGGATTTATTGCTAAGACCTGCTACAAAATGTCGCCGTAGTCTAGTCGGTAATGTGTTTGGCTTATTAGACGTGAGGCCACGGTTCAAACCCGAGGTCAGACATCTCCAACGAAAACGTATCATGACAAAATATATCTTCGACGACTTCCTCTCAGCAGATTTCAGGCAAAAACTCTCAGAGTGAATAAAATTGCCATGAAAAGTTTCTCAAAAATCTGTCGTTCGGAGTCGACTTCAAACTGTAGCTCCCACCACCAGTAATGCGGTGTGAGAAACTAGGCCGTAATCCTGACTGAAGGGTTGTAATGACCAATTACGTATGTATTTATGTATGTTTGTAATAGACAGGAAGTTATTCTTACTAACGCCAAACAATATACTGAAATTTGCCAAAACAAATGGATTTCAGGAGATATTACGGAAATATGCTTATGATGCTAACATAAGTACATTTCTTTTTTTTCTTAAAATTTTGTTACAAAAATCTATCGATGCACAGAAAACGATGCAACATCGATGTTTTTTTTTTAATGTCCAGGACTAAACTGCCAATACCATACAACTCTGGGCAGAGGTATAGCCCATCAAGCTGATCAGTAACAGAGTGAACAGAGTTATGAATTTCATTCTGATTTCAAGCAGACTATTTATCCGTATCGGGCGTTAAATGGTTTATGATTTCCTTAATTTCTGTTCAGGCCTATTTATACTACTCTGCAGGGTAAGCTTTATAAGGCATGACATTTTTTAATAAGAAAAAACGTTTTTCCTTACATTCAAAACACATGTTTTGTGGACATTACAGGGGGCAGGGAGAGCTATTTTAAATGAAGATGTTTGTAAAATAAGGAAAAGAAAACATTATTGATCCAGATGTTAACTTAAGGGGTGTATGCATAAGACTTCCGGGGTTTCCTGTATGTTTAAGGTGAACCAAAAAATATTAAAAATTATTCACGTCTCTGTTAAAATAAAAATTATTTAAATATTTAATAATTCACAACAATTCTAAAAAAAATTATTAAAAATATATTTAAATTGCAAAACAATGTTTTACAAACATTCCCGATTATAATAGTGACCCCCTTTATAATGACCCAAAACCTTGCCTGTCTCTTAGTATAAATAGGCCTGAACAGAAATTAAGGAAATCATAAACCATTTAACGCCCGATACGGATAAATAGTCTGCTTTAAGACAAAATGAAATTCATAACTCTGTTCTCTCTGTTACTGATCGCCTTCGTGGGCTATACCTCTGCCCAGAGTTGTCCGGGCATGCCAAGTAAGTTTTTATATGCTTTTGAACGATTTGTGATAAATTCGTAATTAAAATATATTTTTTTTGTTATAATGACAAGGCAGACCCAACTGTAATGGTGCTCGCGATGAGGGCCGCCATGGTGCCGGTTGTACTCAAGGCACCAGGTGGTATTTTAATGGTCGAACTCGTCAATGTCATTCAATGAACTATTTAGGCTGCGCTGGCAACAATAATCGTTGGTGTACCTTGGCTTCTTGTCGCCAAAGATGTATGTAGACATTTAACTGAATAACGGATTAATGGCTAATGGCTAATGGGCCCTGAATAATTCAAATTAAAATTTCAAAAAAATCTTATGAAAACATAATAAAAAAATTTTTTATTCAATAAAAATTTTTTTGTTTTAAATTTAAAAAAAAGGAAAAAAATCGTTTCATTTTATGATTTATTTGTTGAATGAGCCATGAATTTGTTTTTTTTTTATTTTACATTTAATTTGATTATGTTTTCTAAATACTTTGGTGAAATTTGTTTAATATTTTAATAAAATCAACACAGAAAAAGAATCGAAAAAACGAAGTTTAGAAATCCATCTTCAGTGTCTGTTATGTGTCACAATATTTGTTCAGTCGTTGGATTTGCAACAAATTGTTTGTGTGTTACAACCTGCAATACAACTTCTGATATCAGTTTGATACAAAATAAACATTTTAAAGTATGGAATTAAACAAATTATTTAAAAATATATTTGAACACTTTCATGTTTCAAAATTTACCATCAGAATCCAATACTCAAGTCAATATTTGTCAAGTGACAAATGAAAACTTATGCATACATATATAAAACTAACCCTGAGGCAATGTGTACTGCATTGCTATTAAAAGGAATTCATATGATGACTTGACAAATTTTAAAGAACAGAAATGTCGACACAGTTTGACTTTCTCACCCGGGAAACCCCAGTTATCAATGCGGATGTTTCTCATGCAGTAAAAAAAAAACAAAAAAAAAATGGCCTCGTGTATTGGTTAAAGTGCTTTGCATTCAGGCGGGCCATCTATAGGTTTAAATTTGAATCATCGATTATATCGAATCTAACAATACTTATGTCATTCTATTCTGTCGCAAAATTCAGTCAATATTATCTCCACTGAACGTAATGAATCGATTTACGCTTGAGCAACATTGGGATTTATTGGGCCAATGAGACGATGACGTCGATTTTGCCAAAAAAAAATTTCTTTTTTGGATGAAGTTCATTTCCATCTTGGTGGGTACGTTAATAAGCAAACTTGCCGTATTTGGGTCTCAAAAAACCCACACGTGATCTTACAGTAGCCAATGCAGTGACTGTTTGGTGCGGCCTGTGAAGCGGACGCATTATTGGCTCATATTGCTTTGAAAATGTGGACGGTGTAACCATTGCTGTCAAGGGAGACACGTATCGCATCATGATAACCGATTTTCTTTGCATCCGCTCTTCATGGTATTGATGTGACGACGTTTGGTTTCAACAGGCCACAATCCACAGTCCACACAATCGATTTATTGCTTCAAACGTTTGATGGCCGTTTAATTAACCGAAATGGTGATGTCAATTGGCTGCCAAGAAGCTGCGATTTGACTCCGTTGGATTATTTTCTGTGGGATGGCGTTAAAGAAAAGTGTTATGCCAACAAACCAGTGGCAATTAAGCATTCGTGATGCCATTGCCGAGATACAACCCCATACACTTGAAGAAGTGCCCGAAAATTAGTCCGATCGAATGAAGTACTGTGAAGTACTATATAACCCCGAGCGTTGCATGTTGGATTGTAGCAGAAACTATATCTATAGGAGGCTTTATTCTCTCTCCAAGTAATGCATCTAGATGCCTCCTGTCTCTCACAGAGAATAACATCAACAAACTACGTCATCAGGAAGATCAAGCTGCTCTGTCTCTCCAAAAACAGTAGGATTTTTTGAGGATTTACTGCTAAGACCTGCTACATCTGAAGATACTTGTTTAATGAAACAAAAACAAAACAAAGAAAATCAAAATTACTTAAACGAACTAATGCCTTTTCTTACTAAGAAGGCTTAAACGAGAGGTCTTTATAAAAATTTGGAACTTATACAATGCCGCCTATTAATGGGTAATTTTTTAAGAGCTATAGGAAAATTTTTCAACAAGAAAAAACACATAAAATTCAGAAAAATTCATGAAATCTTTATTTGAATCGATAGTACGGTCCATATAATTTAATGTTTGAAGATTATTTCATGCAAATGTTGACCGCGACTGCGGCACAAATGGTCCATCCGCTTAGTCCAATTTTGGCATACTCTTTCCAACATTTCGGCCGGTATCTCACGAATAAATGCTTCAATGTTGTCTTCCAATGCGTCAATTGAAGCGGGCTGATCTCTATAGACATGAGCTTTGACATAGCCCCTACAAAAAATAGTCTAAAGGCGTTAAATCACACGATTTAGGCGGCCAATTGGCCGGTCCCGAACGTGAAATAAAATGCTCACCGAACTCGCCTCCCAATAAGTCCATTGTTATGCGTGCTGTGTGGCATGTGGCACCGTCTTGTTGAAACCACATGTCATGCAAGTCAAGCTCTTGCATTTTGGGCGAAAAAAGTTGGATATCATCTCACGGTAGCGCTCACCATTCACAGTTACGTTACGATTCGCAACATCTTTGAAGAAGTACGGTCCAATGATGCCACTAGCCCATAAACCGCATCAAACTGTGATTTTGTCTGGATGCATTGGTAGCTTTTGCAATGCTTCTGGCTCATCTTCACTCCAAAATCGACAATTCTGCTTATTTACGTATCCATTGAGCCAAAAATGAGCTCCGTCGCTGAACACAATTTTTCGATAAAGAAATGGATCTTCGGTCAACTTTCCAAGAGCCCATTCACCAAAAATTCTGCGTTGCGGTAGGTCGTTCGGCTTCAATTCTTGCACCAGCTGTATTTTGAAAGGCTTCACACCTAAATCCTTCCGCAAAATTTTCCACGTTGTTGAGTAACAGAGGCCCAATTGCTGCGAACGGCGACGAATCGATAACTGATGGTCATCATTAACACTGGCCGATACAGCTGCGATATTTTCTTCAGTTCGCACTCTACGTAAGCGTGTTCAGTGGGTCGATTAAACTGACCATAAAATGGAAGAAGCGCGCGATGAACTTTCTTAACAGAGCACACATTTTGATAATAAAATTCAATGATTTGCAAGCGTTGTTCGTTTGTAAGACGATTCATGGTTAAATTATAGACCAAACTGAAGATGTTTGACAGTGAAACAAAACAAGAAACGTGCGTGAGCTGTTTAAACCAGTGTTGCCAAAAAGATAATAGCTAAAAAAAATCACCCGTTAGTTTCCTTATTACGAGCAATGGGGTTGAAGTAACAATGAGCAGCTTTATCGATAATATTACTGATTTGATGATGGATACGTTGAAAATGTAAAATTATTGGCTATACATTGTATACAATTGAAAGATTCCCGTGGTAGGGCATATATAACTGCAGGCTAGTAATATATAGGCTTGTGGGAAGCAAAATTTGGAGCTTATTTGCAAACACATGAGTCTTAAGGAAACCTCACGAGAGAAAGTCGAACGACAACAAATCACATCACCTCCACGTGGGATGACTATTGCCTTAAATTACTCATGCAGAATATCCAGTGGGTTATGAGTAGTATTGCACGTAGTGCTGTCCTATTGAAACCACTTATCATTGATGTCCAGATCAACCAATTCAGGCCAAAAGCAATTGATAATCATAGACGTATAGTGCTAGTCGTTGACTGTGATGGCCTCGCCAACCTCGTCCTCAAGGAAATATGGTCCGGAAATATGGTAACTCTACCATCCTAAAAATTCACACTAAAGAGTGACTTTTTCAGTCTTTTTCTTTGTTCACATAGCCATTCATGGTCATTACTACACTTCACACCACATAAGTTGTGTGTCTTAATTTTAAACAAGAGTGATGGAGGAACCTACATTTTAAAGTCGACTCAGAACGACAGATTTTTTGGAGAAACTTTTCATGGACATTTTTTTATTTTCTATCACAGTTTTTGCCAGAAACTGCTGAGAGAATGTAGCCGATGAAATATTTGTTTTCATATTTCGTTTTGATTGGAGATGTCTGATCTGGGGTATGAGCCGTGGCCTCACGTCTAATAAGCCACCACACTGCCTACTAGACTACAGCCACAAATTGATTTAGCTAAAGAGAACAGAACATAGCAATTCTATCTGACAGTTAGACGGCCAACCGATCCCTAAGATCATATGATTACTATTCGAATGACTTAGAATGGAAAGCTGAATCAATTAGGCAGGGTTGGATCTCACTTTACATGGAAATTCTTGGCATTGAGCACGTAGATAAGACTGTGAGGAGGGTAACCTAAGGAAAACAGTGACCTTACTACCGCCAAATAGCATACGGAAGCATGCCAAAGCAATAGGATTTCAGGAGTGACTTGCCAATACCATATATTTCTGGGCAGATGTGTTGTCCACCCATGTGATCAGCAACAATTTCTGTTCACAGATATTTATACTACGTTGAAGAGGAGGCTTTATAAAGCACGGAATTTTTTTCATAAAAAAATGAAAACATATGTTTTTGGACATTACAGGGGAAATGTTGGAAATATTGGTAAAATAAGGAAAAGAAATTATTATTGATCCAGATGTTAACTTAAGGGGTGTACGCATAAGACTACAAGGGTTTCCTGTATGTTTAAGGTGAACCAAAAAATATTAAAAATTATTCACGTCTTTGTTAAAATAAAAATTATTTAAATATTTAATAATTCACAACAATTCTTAAAAAATTATTAAAAATATATTTAAATTGCAAAACAATGTCTCACAAACATTCCCGATTATAATAGGGACCCCCTTTATAATGACCCAAACCCATGCCAGCACCTTAGTATAAATAGCCCAGAACAGAAATTAAGGAAATCATAAACCATTTAACACCTAATACGGATAAATAGTCTGCTTAACACCAAAATGAAATTCATAACTCTGTTCACTCTGTTACTGATCGCCTTCGTGGGCTATACCTCTGCCCAGGCATGTTGGAGCAGGCCAAGTAAGTTTTTATATGCTTTTGATCGATTTGTGAGAAATTCGTAATTAAAATACATTTTTTTGTTACAATGACTAGGAAGCCCCAGCTGTACTGGTGCTCGCGATGTGGGACGCAGTGCACGCGGTTGTGTTAAAGGTACCAGGTGGTATTATGATGCTCAACTTCGTCAATGTCAGTCAATGAACTATTTAGGCTGCTTTGGCAACGATAATCGTTGGTGTTCCTTAGAAGCTTGTCGCCGTAATTGTGTAAGACGTTAAACGCATTGAATGGCTTATCCAACTAAGGAAATTACAATAAAATTTCAAATTTTTTTTATTAAAACATGGAAAAGGATTTATTTTTAAAATTTCGAAAAAAGGAAAACAATCGTTTTTGATTTGTTTGTTGAATGAGCCATGAACGTTTTAATTTTTTTTCAACGTTTGATTTGCTTATGTTTTCTAAATACTTTTAAGAAATTCGTGTAATTTTTAATAAAATAAACACATAAAAAGAATCGAATGAAAGAAGTTTAGAAAACCAACTTCTGTGGCTTTTATGTGTCACAATATTTGTTCAGTTGTTCGATTGACAATGAATTTTTTGTGAGCTACAACCTGCTATACAACTTATGATATCGGTCATAATATCGTATCGTACCATATTGGAATACAGCAGAAAATAAACAGTTTATCCATAGGAGGCTTTATTTTCACTCAAAGTAATACACCTGGATGCCCCTTGACTCTTAAGTGCTAGTTACTCAAGCGTAGGGAACGTAAAAACGTGTAGTTATAGAAACGTTTAAAACGCGACAGCTGTCAACGAAGAATACAAATAAAAATGAAACAGAACACAAAGCAATACACAAACGAACACAACACAATGCAAAGAATATGATATATGTATGTACATACATTTGTACGAAGTCAGCTTTTCAGAACAGTGATGAGTTAAAGGCGTTTCTTACTGATAAGGCTTAAACGAGCGACCTTCATAAAAATTTGGAACTTATACAAAGCCGCCTACTAGTTTCCTTATTACGATCTATGGGGTTGAAGTAACAATGTACAGACTTATCGATAATATTACCAGTTTAATGCTGGATACGTTGAAAATGTAAAATTACTGGCTAAACATTGTATACAATTGAAATATTCCCGTGGTAGGGCATATAGTAATTGCACTTCAGTAATTGCACTATAGATTTCAAGGACCCTGTGGTTTGTAGCTTATTTGCATACACCTCAGACTTAAGGGAACCTCATGAGAGAAAATCTAACGAGATCAAATCATTTCACGCCCATTCCCTCAAATTGCTCATGTAGAATATCAATTGGGTCATGAGTAGTATTGCACGTAGTGCTGTCCTATTGAAGTCACTTATCGTTGATGTCCAGATCAACCAATTCATGCCAAAAGCAATTGATAACCATAGACCTATAGTGCTAGTCGTTGACGGTGATGGAAGGAAATATGATTCGGAAATATGGTAACGCTACCATTCTAAAAATTTTTTCGGACTCTTTCTGTGTTCATCTAGCCGTCCATCCAAAAATGGGCCTAACCACACACATACATACTTACATACATACATAATTGGTCCTTACAACCCTTCTATCAGGATTACGACCTACTTTCTCACATCGCTTATGTTGTGTGTGTTAATTTTATACATGAGTGGTGGCGGAACCTACAGTTTAAAGCCGATTCTGAAGGACAGATTTTTTTTAGAAACTTTTCATTACAATTTTTTATATTACTCTCAGAGTTTTTGCTAGAAATCTGCTGAGAGGATGTAGCCGATGAAATATGAAATTCAACAACACACTACATGCTAGACTACAGCCACATATTGACTTAATTAAAGATAATAGAACATAGCAATACTATCTGAGAGTCAGATTGCCAACTGATCCCTGAAGCTGAATCAACTAGGTGGGGACTAGGATCTCAATTCAAAAGGAAATTTGTCGCAATGAGTAATGGAGGGTAGCTTCTACCATAGAGCAATATAGCCTAAGGATAGTAACCGGTATTGTACCGACACTTGTTTGAAAACAAGAATCGATTTAGATTCTGAATGAAAGAGAACGGATCAACAGATCATATATGTGGAATCCGAAGGGAAATATCAAGGATTTTATGAAGTAATAGACAGGCAGTTGAAGTAGCCGTAGTCTAATTGGTAATGTGTTGGCTTATTACACGTGAGGTCAGACACCAAAACGAAATACGAAGAATATTTCTTCGGCGATTCGTCTCAACAGATTTCTGGCAAAAATTCTACGAGTAATTAAAAATTGCCATGAAAAGTTTCTCCTAAAAATCTGTCGTTCGGAGTCGACTTTAAACTGTAGGGAACTCTTGTACATGATTATTTATTTGGACGCTTCAAGCCCAGCAGCGTACCTTACGATATTGACGAATGGCACGGGAAGTACAATGGCAACTGCAACGACTCTAATCCATGGGACTGAGATTTCCAGTTTGGACTGAAGATAAATAAAAATTTAAAAAATTCTTTTTGAAATTGAAGAGATTTCTTCCTAAACTTATGTGGTGCACAACACTCGGCTGAGGTATAGTCGACCAAGCAATGAATTTCGTGTTGGTTTAAAGCGAGCCATTGTAGGCTATTTATACGAAATAACTGAGATGTGTTTAAAAAGACCACGACGACTTTTGTTTACTTCATTTTAAAGCAGCTGTTTAAAAACATTCCGAGAATTGCTGTGAATTATTAAATAAGTTTTGTTTTAACAAACACGTGTTTTTTTTGGGTCACATTTTAAACAAAAAGACTTCTGTGCACGCTCTTGAAATTAACATCTGAATCAATAAACTTTGCTTTTATTTTTTAATATTTTTGTTTTTGTAAAATAAAGCCTTTAAAGGGTATCTAAACATATGTTTTTTCTTTTTTTAAATTATTACAGTTCCTTATATGTATGTTTGAAAAATGTTATGTTTTTGTTTTTGATCCCTTCGTTTCCTTTAATCCCCCAAAATCATTAAACATTTCTTATTATGGGGTTCTTAGGCTTGTTAGTGGGTGGAGGCCTATTGTTATTGCCTTCTTAACTTTAATAAATAATTTGTATTTATTTGTTTAAAAATTAAAATGTAATTCAAAATTAAAAATTGGACTTTTTCTTGTTGTTGTTCTTTTTGTAGTTGTCAAATTTTTGGTGCAAAACAAACTATCTTGGGTTAAGCTAAGTGGTTTTAAATTTTATTGAAAAAATATTTAAATGCTTGAAAACTACGAAAATTACAATCCTTTAGACAGGATTACGACCTAGCTTCTCACATTACTGATGTTGTTTGTGTTAATTTTATACATTATTGGTGGTGTCCTACAGTTTAAAGTCGATTCCAAATTCTTGCCAGGAATCTGCTGAGAGACAGTCGCCGAAGAAATATTTGTTTTCATATTCTGATTTGTTGAATATCTGTGACCTGTGATCGTGGCCTCACGTCTAATAAGCTAAATCACTAAACTAAAGCCGCTTAAAACTGTCAAACAAGAGCCTGATATGAGTGCATAAAGTGGACAACACTATGTTGCATCGCCAGAGGCAATTGCTGTATTATCCACGAATATCCACGCCGATAGATATCCATGCGACTAATTTTATCGGGCTTTATAAACGCAGGGTAGAGCTCCCTCTCGGGAACCTTAAATAAATACTTTAACAAACGTGATCTATTCTATGTCAACATATTCCAAGATGTTCTATTTGGTATTAAAACCTTTTGGCATATGGCAACTTCTAGAATCTTACTGTTGATTTGTTATTGTAATCTTTTATCTTTTCTATTACTCGTAGTCTTTCTTTGTAGTTTCATTATTGCAATATGAGTTCTGTTTATTGTTTTCCACATAACTTCTTGTATTAATAATGAAATTAATTGTTCAGGTCTATTTATCCTATGTTGCAGGGTAAGCTTTATAAGGTACAGAGTTTTTTATGAAAAAAAGCCAAGGAAAACATTATTGATTCAGGTGTATGCATAAGACTTCCGGGGTTTCCTTTGTGTTTAAGGTTTATAGCACGTCTTTGTTAAAAAAAATGAATTAATAATTTACAATAGTTCTTAAACAATTGTTTAAAAAAAAACATTTAAATTGTTTTACAAATTTTTCCGATTATAATAGGGCCCTCTTTATAATGACCCAAAACCATGCCAGCAGCTTAGTATAAATAGGCCTGAACAGAAGTTAAGGAAATCATAAACCATTTAACACCTGATATCGTTAAATAGTCTGTTTAAAATCAACATGAAATTCATAACTCTGTTCACTCTGTTACTGATCGCCTTCGTGGGCTATACCTCTGCCCAGAGATGTCCGGGCATGCCAAGTAAGTTTTTATATGCTTTTGATCGATTTGTGATAAATTCGTAATTAAAATATATTTTTTTGATATCCAGGATTAGGGAGACCCAACTGTACTGATCCTCGCGATGTGGGCCGCAGTGGAGAACGTTGTGTTAAAGCCACCAGGTGGTATTTTAATCGTCAAACTCGTCGATGTGAGTCAATGAACTATTTAGGCTGCGGTGGCAACAATAATCGTTGGTGTACCTTGGCTTCTTGTCGCCAAAGATGCATGTCGTCAAACTGAGTAACGGATTAATGGCTAATGGAACTGAATAACTCGAATTAAAATTTGAAAACATCTTATAAAAAAATTTAAAGAATTTATGAAAAAATTTTTTTTTTTCAATTAAAAAAAAAAAGAAAAAAATCGTTTAATTTTATGATTTATTTGTTGAATGATCCATGAACGTCTTAATTTGTTTTTTTATTTAACATTTGATTTGCTTATGTTTTCTAAATACTTTTAAGAAATTTTTTAATTTTTCATGAAATAAACACAGAAAAATAATCGTAAGAACGAAGTTTAGAAATGTATCTTCTGTGTTTGTTAAGTGTCACAATATTTGTTCAGTTGTTGGATTGACAATAAATTGTTTGGTATACAACTTATGATATCGGTTTGATTCAAAATAAACATTTTAAAGTGTGGAATTAAATAATTTATTTAAAAATATAATTGAACACTTTCATGTTTCCAAGTTTACCATCAGAATCCAATAATCGAGTCATTTGTCAAGTGGCAAATGAAATCTTTTCCAAACATGTACAAAACTTACCCTGAAGCAATGTGTACTGCATTACTATTAAAAGAAATTCGTATGATGACTTGACAAATTTTAAAGAACAGAAATGTCGACACAGTTTGGCATTCTTAGCTGTGAAACCATAATTACCTATATGGATATTCCTCATGCACCAAAAAAAAAAAAAAAAAAAAATTCCTTCGTGTATTGGTTAAAATGCATTAATATCGGGTGGGCCATCTATCGGTTTAAATTTGAATCATCGATTATATCGAATCTAACAATACTTATGTCATTCTATTATGTCACTAAAATTTGGTCGATTATCTCCACTGAACGTAATGAATTGATTTACGCTTGAGCAACATTGGAATTTAGTGGGCCAACGAGAAACTGCACAAACAATCAGGTCTATTTTTCCAAAAACTAATCATCTTTTCGGATGAAGCTCATTTTCAACTTGGTAGGTACGTTAATAAGAAAATTTACACATGGGCCTACAGAAGCCAATGCACCCTTTACGAGTGACCGTTTGGTGTGGAGGCATTGTTGGCTCATAGTTCTTTGAAAATGTGGGCGGCGCAATAATTACGTTCAATGGCGAGTCCATCGCATCATGATAACATTTTTTTACCCGCTCTGAATGGCATGGATATGAAGGATTTTTGTTTTCAACAGGATGGTTCAAAGTATCAAAAATCTTATGCCACAATCGATTTATTACGCGAAACGTTTCATGGCCGTTTAATTAGCCGAAATAAGGACGGCAATTGGCCGCCAAGAAGCAGCGATTTGACACCGTTGGACTATTTTCTGTTGGGCGCCGTTAAAGAAAAGTGGTATGCCGACAAACCAGAGACAATTGAGCTTTAGAACGCTAACATTAACGATGCTATTGGCGAGATACGACCACATACACTCGAAAAAGTGGACGAAAATTGGTTCGATCGAATGTAAGGTCGGCCGCGGCAGCCATGTGAATGAAATAATATTCAATTTCTAACCGGAACAGTTGTATTCCACAACAGCAAAAAAATTTGACAAAATTTCAAACCGTTTCTGTTTTACTGCATTTTTAAATTTAAAATTATAAATCATCCACCCTATAAAATACAACAAAGAGCATGTTTTTTTTAATTCATTACCGCGTCCATGACCGGATGCATTGTCTAGGAATTAAATACAGATAACGAATATGAATATTTAAAAATGCAATGGACTTGGAAAAGTGAAACTTATGTAGGCTGAGTTTGAACCAAGGGCTCTCTTCTAACTCGAACTCGTCAATGTCATTCAATGAACTATTTAGGCTGCGCTGGCAACAATAATCGTTGGTGTACCTTGGCTTCTTGTCGCCAAAGATGTATGTAGACATTTAACTGAATAACGGATTAATGGCTAATGGCTAATGGGCCCTGAATAATTCAAATTAAAATTTCAAAAAAATCTTATGAAAACATAATAAAAAAATTTTTTATTCAATAAAAATTTTTTTGTTTTAAATTTAAAAAAAAAGGAAAAAAATCGTTTCATTTTATGATTTATTTGTTGAATGAGCCATGAATTTGTTTTTTTTTTATTTTACATTTAATTTGATTATGTTTTCTAAATACTTTGGTGAAATTTGTTTAATATTTTAATAAAATCAACACAGAAAAAGAATCGAAAAAACGAAGTTTAGAAATCCATCTTCAGTGTCTGTTATGTGTCACAATATTTGTTCAGTCGTTGGATTTGCAACAAATTGTTTGTGTGTTACAACCTGCAATACAACTTCTGATATCAGTTTGATACAAAATAAACATTTTAAAGTATGGAATTAAACAAATTATTTAAAAATATATTTGAACACTTTCATGTTTCAAAATTTACCATCAGAATCCAATACTCAAGTCAATATTTGTCAAGTGACAAATGAAAACTTATGCATACATATATAAAACTAACCCTGAGGCAATGTGTACTGCATTGCTATTAAAAGGAATTCATATGATGACTTGACAAATTTTAAAGAACAGAAATGTCGACACAGTTTGACTTTCTCACCCGGGAAACCCCAGTTATCAATGCGGATGTTTCTCATGCAGTAAAAAAAAAACAAAAAAAAAATGGCCTCGTGTATTGGTTAAAGTGCTTTGCATTCAGGCGGGCCATCTATAGGTTTAAATTTGAATCATCGATTATATCGAATCTAACAATACTTATGTCATTCTATTCTGTCGCAAAATTCAGTCAATATTATCTCCACTGAACGTAATGAATCGATTTACGCTTGAGCAACATTGGGATTTATTGGGCCAATGAGACGATGACGTCGATTTTGCCAAAAAAAAATTTCTTTTTTGGATGAAGTTCATTTCCATCTTGGTGGGTACGTTAATAAGCAAACTTGCCGTATTTGGGTCTCAAAAAACCCACACGTGATCTTACAGTAGCCAATGCAGTGACTGTTTGGTGCGGCCTGTGAAGCGGACGCATTATTGGCTCATATTGCTTTGAAAATGTGGACGGTGTAACCATTGCTGTCAAGGGAGACACGTATCGCATCATGATAACCGATTTTCTTTGCATCCGCTCTTCATGGTATTGATGTGACGACGTTTGGTTTCAACAGGCCACAATCCACAGTCCACACAATCGATTTATTGCTTCAAACGTTTGATGGCCGTTTAATTAACCGAAATGGTGATGTCAATTGGCTGCCAAGAAGCTGCGATTTGACTCCGTTGGATTATTTTCTGTGGGATGGCGTTAAAGAAAAGTGTTATGCCAACAAACCAGTGGCAATTAAGCATTCGTGATGCCATTGCCGAGATACAACCCCATACACTTGAAGAAGTGCCCGAAAATTAGTCCGATCGAATGAAGTACTGTGAAGTACTATATAACCCCGAGCGTTGCATGTTGGATTGTAGCAGAAACTATATCTATAGGAGGCTTTATTCTCTCTCCAAGTAATGCATCTAGATGCCTCCTGTCTCTCACAGAGAATAACATCAACAAACTACGTCATCAGGAAGATCAAGCTGCTCTGTCTCTCCAAAAACAGTAGGATTTTTTGAGGATTTACTGCTAAGACCTGCTACATCTGAAGATACTTGTTTAATGAAACAAAAACAAAACAAAGAAAATCAAAATTACTTAAACGAACTAATGCCTTTTCTTACTAAGAAGGCTTAAACGAGAGGTCTTTATAAAAATTTGGAACTTATACAATGCCGCCTATTAATGGGTAATTTTTTAAGAGCTATAGGAAAATTTTTCAACAAGAAAAAACACATAAAATTCAGAAAAATTCATGAAATCTTTATTTGAATCGATAGTACGGTCCATATAATTTAATGTTTGAAGATTATTTCATGCAAATGTTGACCGCGACTGCGGCACAAATGGTCCATCCGCTTAGTCCAATTTTGGCATACTCTTTCCAACATTTCGGCCGGTATCTCACGAATAAATGCTTCAATGTTGTCTTCCAATGCGTCAATTGAAGCGGGCTGATCTCTATAGACATGAGCTTTGACATAGCCCCTACAAAAAATAGTCTAAAGGCGTTAAATCACACGATTTAGGCGGCCAATTGGCCGGTCCCGAACGTGAAATAAAATGCTCACCGAACTCGCCTCCCAATAAGTCCATTGTTATGCGTGCTGTGTGGCATGTGGCACCGTCTTGTTGAAACCACATGTCATGCAAGTCAAGCTCTTGCATTTTGGGCGAAAAAAGTTGGATATCATCTCACGGTAGCGCTCACCATTCACAGTTACGTTACGATTCGCAACATCTTTGAAGAAGTACGGTCCAATGATGCCACTAGCCCATAAACCGCATCAAACTGTGATTTTGTCTGGATGCATTGGTAGCTTTTGCAATGCTTCTGGCTCATCTTCACTCCAAAATCGACAATTCTGCTTATTTACGTATCCATTGAGCCAAAAATGAGCTCCGTCGCTGAACACAATTTTTCGATAAAGAAATGGATCTTCGGTCAACTTTCCAAGAGCCCATTCACCAAAAATTCTGCGTTGCGGTAGGTCGTTCGGCTTCAATTCTTGCACCAGCTGTATTTTGAAAGGCTTCACACCTAAATCCTTCCGCAAAATTTTCCACGTTGTTGAGTAACAGAGGCCCAATTGCTGCGAACGGCGACGAATCGATAACTGATGGTCATCATTAACACTGGCCGATACAGCTGCGATATTTTCTTCAGTTCGCACTCTACGTAAGCGTGTTCAGTGGGTCGATTAAACTGACCATAAAATGGAAGAAGCGCGCGATGAACTTTCTTAACAGAGCACACATTTTGATAATAAAATTCAATGATTTGCAAGCGTTGTTCGTTTGTAAGACGATTCATGGTTAAATTATAGACCAAACTGAAGATGTTTGACAGTGAAACAAAACAAGAAACGTGCGTGAGCTGTTTAAACCAGTGTTGCCAAAAAGATAATAGCTAAAAAAAATCACCCGTTAGTTTCCTTATTACGAGCAATGGGGTTGAAGTAACAATGAGCAGCTTTATCGATAATATTACTGATTTGATGATGGATACGTTGAAAATGTAAAATTATTGGCTATACATTGTATACAATTGAAAGATTCCCGTGGTAAGGCATATATAACTGCAGGCTAGTAATATATAGGCTTGTGGGAAGCAAAATTTGGAGCTTATTTGCAAACACATGAGTCTTAAGGAAACCTCACGAGAGAAAGTCGAACGACAACAAATCACATCACCTCCACGTGGGATGACTATTGCCTTAAATTACTCATGCAGAATATCCAGTGGGTTATGAGTAGTATTGCACGTAGTGCTGTCCTATTGAAACCACTTATCATTGATGTCCAGATCAACCAATTCAGGCCAAAAGCAATTGATAATCATAGACGTATAGTGCTAGTCGTTGACTGTGATGGCCTCGCCAACCTCGTCCTCAAGGAAATATGGTCCGGAAATATGGTAACTCTACCATCCTAAAAATTCACACTAAAGAGTGACTTTTTCAGTCTTTTTCTTTGTTCACATAGCCATTCATGGTCATTACTACACTTCACACCACATAAGTTGTGTGTCTTAATTTTAAACAAGAGTGATGGAGGAACCTACATTTTAAAGTCGACTCAGAACGACAGATTTTTTGGAGAAACTTTTCATGGACATTTTTTTATTTTCTATCACAGTTTTTGCCAGAAACTGCTGAGAGAATGTAGCCGATGAAATATTTGTTTTCATATTTCGTTTTGATTGGAGATGTCTGATCTGGGGTATGAGCCGTGGCCTCACGTCTAATAAGCCACCACACTGCCTACTAGACTACAGCCACAAATTGATTTAGCTAAAGAGAACAGAACATAGCAATTCTATCTGACAGTTAGACGGCCAACCGATCCCTAAGATCATATGATTACTATTCGAATGACTTAGAATGGAAAGCTGAATCAATTAGGCAGGGTTGGATCTCACTTTACATGGAAATTCTTGGCATTGAGCACGTAGATAAGACTGTGAGGAGGGTAACCTAAGGAAAACAGTGACCTTACTACCGCCAAATAGCATACGGAAGCATGCCAAAGCAATAGGATTTCAGGAGTGACTTGCCAATACCATATATTTCTGGGCAGATGTGTTGTCCACCCATGTGATCAGCAACAATTTCTGTTCACAGATATTTATACTACGTTGAAGAGGAGGCTTTATAAAGCACGGAATTTTTTTCATAAAAAAATGAAAACATATGTTTTTGGACATTACAGGGGAAATGTTGGAAATATTGGTAAAATAAGGAAAAGAAATTATTATTGATCCAGATGTTAACTTAAGGGGTGTACGCATAAGACTACAAGGGTTTCCTGTATGTTTAAGGTGAACCAAAAAATATTAAAAATTATTCACGTCTTTGTTAAAATAAAAATTATTTAAATATTTAATAATTCACAACAATTCTTAAAAAATTATTAAAAATATATTTAAATTGCAAAACAATGTCTCACAAACATTCCCGATTATAATAGGGACCCCCTTTATAATGACCCAAACCCATGCCAGCACCTTAGTATAAATAGCCCAGAACAGAAATTAAGGAAATCATAAACCATTTAACACCTAATACGGATAAATAGTCTGCTTAACACCAAAATGAAATTCATAACTCTGTTCACTCTGTTACTGATCGCCTTCGTGGGCTATACCTCTGCCCAGGCATGTTGGAGCAGGCCAAGTAAGTTTTTATATGCTTTTGATCGATTTGTGAGAAATTCGTAATTAAAATACATTTTTTTGTTACAATGACTAGGAAGCCCCAGCTGTACTGGTGCTCGCGATGTGGGACGCAGTGCACGCGGTTGTGTTAAAGGTACCAGGTGGTATTATGATGCTCAACTTCGTCAATGTCAGTCAATGAACTATTTAGGCTGCTTTGGCAACGATAATCGTTGGTGTTCCTTAGAAGCTTGTCGCCGTAATTGTGTAAGACGTTAAACGCATTGAATGGCTTATCCAACTAAGGAAATTACAATAAAATTTCAAATTTTTTTTATTAAAACATGGAAAAGGATTTATTTTTAAAATTTCGAAAAAAGGAAAACAATCGTTTTTGATTTGTTTGTTGAATGAGCCATGAACGTTTTAATTTTTTTTCAACGTTTGATTTGCTTATGTTTTCTAAATACTTTTAAGAAATTCGTGTAATTTTTAATAAAATAAACACATAAAAAGAATCGAATGAAAGAAGTTTAGAAAACCAACTTCTGTGGCTTTTATGTGTCACAATATTTGTTCAGTTGTTCGATTGACAATGAATTTTTTGTGAGCTACAACCTGCTATACAACTTATGATATCGGTCATAATATCGTATCGTACCATATTGGAATACAGCAGAAAATAAACAGTTTATCCATAGGAGGCTTTATTTTCACTCAAAGTAATACACCTGGATGCCCCTTGACTCTTAAGTGCTAGTTACTCAAGCGTAGGGAACGTAAAAACGTGTAGTTATAGAAACGTTTAAAACGCGACAGCTGTCAACGAAGAATACAAATAAAAATGAAACAGAACACAAAGCAATACACAAACGAACACAACACAATGCAAAGAATATGATATATGTATGTACATACATTTGTACGAAGTCAGCTTTTCAGAACAGTGATGAGTTAAAGGCGTTTCTTACTGATAAGGCTTAAACGAGCGACCTTCATAAAAATTTGGAACTTATACAAAGCCGCCTACTAGTTTCCTTATTACGATCTATGGGGTTGAAGTAACAATGTACAGACTTATCGATAATATTACCAGTTTAATGCTGGATACGTTGAAAATGTAAAATTACTGGCTAAACATTGTATACAATTGAAATATTCCCGTGGTAGGGCATATAGTAATTGCACTTCAGTAATTGCACTATAGATTTCAAGGACCCTGTGGTTTGTAGCTTATTTGCATACACCTCAGACTTAAGGGAACCTCATGAGAGAAAATCTAACGAGATCAAATCATTTCACGCCCATTCCCTCAAATTGCTCATGTAGAATATCAATTGGGTCATGAGTAGTATTGCACGTAGTGCTGTCCTATTGAAGTCACTTATCGTTGATGTCCAGATCAACCAATTCATGCCAAAAGCAATTGATAACCATAGACCTATAGTGCTAGTCGTTGACGGTGATGGAAGGAAATATGATTCGGAAATATGGTAACGCTACCATTCTAAAAATTTTTTCGGACTCTTTCTGTGTTCATCTAGCCGTCCATCCAAAAATGGGCCTAACCACACACATACATACCTACATACATACATAATTGGTCCTTACAACCCTTCTATCAGGATTACGACCTACTTTCTCACATCGCTTATGTTGTGTGTGTTAATTTTATACATGAGTGGTGGCGGAACCTACAGTTTAAAGCCGATTCTGAAGGACAGATTTTTTTTAGAAACTTTTCATTACAATTTTTTATATTACTCTCAGAGTTTTTGCTAGAAATCTGCTGAGAGGATGTAGCCGATGAAATATGAAATTCAACAACACACTACATGCTAGACTACAGCCACATATTGACTTAATTAAAGATAATAGAACATAGCAATACTATCTGAGAGTCAGATTGCCAACTGATCCCTGAAGCTGAATCAACTAGGTGGGGACTAGGATCTCAATTCAAAAGGAAATTTGTCGCAATGAGTAATGGAGGGTAGCTTCTACCATAGAGCAATATAGCCTAAGGATAGTAACCGGTATTGTACCGACACTTGTTTGAAAACAAGAATCGATTTAGATTCTGAATGAAAGAGAACGGATCAACAGATCATATATGTGGAATCCGAAGGGAAATATCAAGGATTTTATGAAGTAATAGACAGGCAGTTGAAGTAGCCGTAGTCTAATTGGTAATGTGTTGGCTTATTACACGTGAGGTCAGACACCAAAACGAAATACGAAGAATATTTCTTCGGCGATTCGTCTCAACAGATTTCTGGCAAAAATTCTACGAGTAATTAAAAATTGCCATGAAAAGTTTCTCCTAAAAATCTGTCGTTCGGAGTCGACTTTAAACTGTAGGGAACTCTTGTACATGATTATTTATTTGGACGCTTCAAGCCCAGCAGCGTACCTTACGATATTGACGAATGGCACGGGAAGTACAATGGCAACTGCAACGACTCTAATCCATGGGACTGAGATTTCCAGTTTGGACTGAAGATAAATAAAAATTTAAAAAATTCTTTTTGAAATTGAAGAGATTTCTTCCTAAACTTATGTGGTGCACAACACTCGGCTGAGGTATAGTCGACCAAGCAATGAATTTCGTGTTGGTTTAAAGCGAGCCATTGTAGGCTATTTATACGAAATAACTGAGATGTGTTTAAAAAGACCACGACGACTTTTTTTTACTTCATTTTAAAGCAGCTGTTTAAAAACATTCCGAGAATTGCTGTGAATTATTAAATAAGTTTTGTTTTAACAAACACGTGTTTTTTTTGGGTCACATTTTAAACAAAAAGACTTCTGTGCACGCTCTTGAAATTAACATCTGAATCAATAAACTTTGCTTTTATTTTTTAATATTTTTGTTTTTGTAAAATAAAGCCTTTAAAGGGTATCTAAACATATGTTTTTTTCTTTTTTTAAATTATTACAGTTCCTTATATGTATGTTTGAAAAATGTTATGTTTTTGTTTTTGATCCCTTCGTTTCCTTTAATCCCCCAAAATCATTAAACATTTCTTATTATGGGGTTCTTAGGCTTGTTAGTGGGTGGAGGCCTATTGTTATTGCCTTCTTAACTTTAATAAATAATTTGTATTTATTTGTTTAAAAATTAAAATGTAATTCAAAATTAAAAATTGGACTTTTTCTTGTTGTTGTTCTTTTTGTAGTTGTCAAATTTTTGGTGCAAAACAAACTATCTTGGGTTAAGCTAAGTGGTTTTAAATTTTATTGAAAAAATATTTAAATGCTTGAAAACTACGAAAATTACAATCCTTTAGACAGGATTACGACCTAGCTTCTCACATTACTGATGTTGTTTGTGTTAATTTTATACATTATTGGTGGTGTCCTACAGTTTAAAGTCGATTCCAAATTCTTGCCAGGAATCTGCTGAGAGACAGTCGCCGAAGAAATATTTGTTTTCATATTCTGATTTGTTGAATATCTGTGACCTGTGATCGTGGCCTCACGTCTAATAAGCTAAATCACTAAACTAAAGCCGCTTAAAACTGTCAAACAAGAGCCTGATATGAGTGCATAAAGTGGACAACACTATGTTGCATCGCCAGAGGCAATTGCTGTATTATCCACGAATATCCACGCCGATAGATATCCATGCGACTAATTTTATCGGGCTTTATAAACGCAGGGTAGAGCTCCCTCTCGGGAACCTTAAATAAATACTTTAACAAACGTGATCTATTCTATGTCAACATATTCCAAGATGTTCTATTTGGTATTAAAACCTTTTGGCATATGGCAACTTCTAGAATCTTACTGTTGATTTGTTATTGTAATCTTTTATCTTTTCTATTACTCGTAGTCTTTCTTTGTAGTTTCATTATTGCAATATGAGTTCTGTTTATTGTTTTCCACATAACTTCTTGTATTAATAATGAAATTAATTGTTCAGGTCTATTTATCCTATGTTGCAGGGTAAGCTTTATAAGGTACAGAGTTTTTTATGAAAAAAAGCCAAGGAAAACATTATTGATTCAGGTGTATGCATAAGACTTCCGGGGTTTCCTTTGTGTTTAAGGTTTATAGCACGTCTTTGTTAAAAAAAATGAATTAATAATTTACAATAGTTCTTAAACAATTGTTTAAAAAAAAACATTTAAATTGTTTTACAAATTTTTCCGATTATAATAGGGCCCTCTTTATAATGACCCAAAACCATGCCAGCAGCTTAGTATAAATAGGCCTGAACAGAAGTTAAGGAAATCATAAACCATTTAACACCTGATATCGTTAAATAGTCTGTTTAAAATCAACATGAAATTCATAACTCTGTTCACTCTGTTACTGATCGCCTTCGTGGGCTATACCTCTGCCCAGAGATGTCCGGGCATGCCAAGTAAGTTTTTATATGCTTTTGATCGATTTGTGATAAATTCGTAATTAAAATATATTTTTTTGATATCCAGGATTAGGGAGACCCAACTGTACTGATCCTCGCGATGTGGGCCGCAGTGGAGAACGTTGTGTTAAAGCCACCAGGTGGTATTTTAATCGTCAAACTCGTCGATGTGAGTCAATGAACTATTTAGGCTGCGGTGGCAACAATAATCGTTGGTGTACCTTGGCTTCTTGTCGCCAAAGATGCATGTCGTCAAACTGAGTAACGGATTAATGGCTAATGGAACTGAATAACTCGAATTAAAATTTGAAAACATCTTATAAAAAAATTTAAAGAATTTATGAAAAAATTTTTTTTTTTCAATTAAAAAAAAAAAGAAAAAAATCGTTTAATTTTATGATTTATTTGTTGAATGATCCATGAACGTCTTAATTTGTTTTTTTATTTAACATTTGATTTGCTTATGTTTTCTAAATACTTTTAAGAAATTTTTTAATTTTTCATGAAATAAACACAGAAAAATAATCGTAAGAACGAAGTTTAGAAATGTATCTTCTGTGTTTGTTAAGTGTCACAATATTTGTTCAGTTGTTGGATTGACAATAAATTGTTTGGTATACAACTTATGATATCGGTTTGATTCAAAATAAACATTTTAAAGTGTGGAATTAAATAATTTATTTAAAAATATAATTGAACACTTTCATGTTTCCAAGTTTACCATCAGAATCCAATAATCGAGTCATTTGTCAAGTGGCAAATGAAATCTTTTCCAAACATGTACAAAACTTACCCTGAAGCAATGTGTACTGCATTACTATTAAAAGAAATTCGTATGATGACTTGACAAATTTTAAAGAACAGAAATGTCGACACAGTTTGGCATTCTTAGCTGTGAAACCATAATTACCTATATGGATATTCCTCATGCACCAAAAAAAAAAAAAAAAAAAAATTCCTTCGTGTATTGGTTAAAATGCATTAATATCGGGTGGGCCATCTATCGGTTTAAATTTGAATCATCGATTATATCGAATCTAACAATACTTATGTCATTCTATTATGTCACTAAAATTTGGTCGATTATCTCCACTGAACGTAATGAATTGATTTACGCTTGAGCAACATTGGAATTTAGTGGGCCAACGAGAAACTGCACAAACAATCAGGTCTATTTTTCCAAAAACTAATCATCTTTTCGGATGAAGCTCATTTTCAACTTGGTAGGTACGTTAATAAGAAAATTTACACATGGGCCTACAGAAGCCAATGCACCCTTTACGAGTGACCGTTTGGTGTGGAGGCATTGTTGGCTCATAGTTCTTTGAAAATGTGGGCGGCGCAATAATTACGTTCAATGGCGAGTCCATCGCATCATGATAACATTTTTTTACCCGCTCTGAATGGCATGGATATGAAGGATTTTTGTTTTCAACAGGATGGTTCAAAGTATCAAAAATCTTATGCCACAATCGATTTATTACGCGAAACGTTTCATGGCCGTTTAATTAGCCGAAATAAGGACGGCAATTGGCCGCCAAGAAGCAGCGATTTGACACCGTTGGACTATTTTCTGTTGGGCGCCGTTAAAGAAAAGTGGTATGCCGACAAACCAGAGACAATTGAGCTTTAGAACGCTAACATTAACGATGCTATTGGCGAGATACGACCACATACACTCGAAAAAGTGGACGAAAATTGGTTCGATCGAATGTAAGGTCGGCCGCGGCAGCCATGTGAATGAAATAATATTCAATTTCTAACCGGAACAGTTGTATTCCACAACAGCAAAAAAATTTGACAAAATTTCAAACCGTTTCTGTTTTACTGCATTTTTAAATTTAAAATTATAAATCATCCACCCTATAAAATACAACAAAGAGCATGTTTTTTTTAATTCATTACCGCGTCCATGACCGGATGCATTGTCTAGGAATTAAATACAGATAACGAATATGAATATTTAAAAATGCAATGGACTTGGAAAAGTGAAACTTATGTAGGCTGAGTTTGAACCAAGGGCTCTCTTCTAATAAACAAACTTACTATCTATAGACTATGACGACTTCTGTATGCGTAAATAATTCACCTTACTTAAGTAAATTGCAGTGACTGTGAACATTATTCCTTACGGGACCATGATTAGGGACATCTCATGGCCTCAACTGAAGAACATGGATCTGAACGGCAAGCGTTTTCAGCAAGATTTGTTTAGCGGCAAGGCAGTACATATTGCTTCAGTATTACCAGAATATTTCATTCGATATTTCAAATGACTTAAGTATTGGACTCTGATGGTAAGTATTAAAACATAAAAATGTTTAATGTTGTATTGGAGGTTGTAACACACAAAAAATTTATCGTCAACCCAACAGCTGAACAAATATTGTGACACACGAAAGCCACAGGAGATATATTTTTAAACTTCATTCTTTCGATTCTTTTTCCGGGTTTATTTTATTAAAAATTAAATAAATTTCTCCAAAGTATTTAGAAAGCATAAGCAAATCAAATGTTAAAACAAATTAAAACGTTCAAGGCTCATTCAACAAGTAAATCATAAAATGAAAGGATTTTTTCCTTTATCGAAATTAAAAAAAATTTTTTTTATTGAATTAATCATTTTCTATGTTTTCATAAGGTTTTTTCAAATTTTATTGTAATTTTCTTAGTTCCATTAGCCATTTAATGCATTCAACGCCTTACACAATTACGGCGACAATCTTCTAAGGAACACCAACGATTATTGTTGCCAAAGCAGCCTAAATAGTGCATTGACTGACATTGACGAAGTCGAGCATCATAATACCACCTGGTACCTTTAACACAACCGCGTGCACTGCGCCCCACATCGCGAGGACCAGTACAGCCGGGTCTTCCTAGTCATTATAACAAAAAAAAATATACATTAATTACGAATTTCTCACAAATCGATCAAAAGTATATAAAAACTTACTCGGCCTGCTCCAACATGCCTGGGCAGAGGTATAGCCCACGAAGGCGGTCAGTAACAGAGTGAACAGAGTTATGAATTTCATTTTGGTGTTAAGCAGACTATTTATCCGTATCAGGTGTTAAATGGTTTATGATTTCCTTAATTTCTGTTCAGGGCTATTTATACTAATGTGCTGGCATGGGAATGTTTGTGAGACATTGTTTTGCAATTTAAATATATTCTTAATAATTTTTTAAGAATTGTTGTGAATTATTAAATATTCTAAAATAAATAATTATTGTTTTAAAAAACACGTGAATAATTTTTAATATTATTTTTGGATTCACATTAAAAACACATGAAACCCCGGTAGTCTTATGCATACACCCCTTAAGTTAACATCTGAATCAATAATAATTTCTTTTCCTTATTTTACCAACATTTTCATATAAAATAGCCCTCCCTGGCCCCTGTAAAGTCTCAAAACATGTGTTTTGAATGTAAGGAAAAACGTTTTTTGTTATTAAAATAAATTCCATGCTTTATAAAGCTTCCTCTTTAACGTAGTATAAATATGTGCGAACAGAAATAGTTGCTGATCACATGGGTGGGCTATACCTCTGCCCAGAAAGGTATGGTATTGGCAAGTCACTCCTGAAATCCTGTTGCTTTGGCAAACTTACGTAGGCTATTTGGCGGCAGTAAGGATAACTGCCTGTCTTTTAATTGATTAAAATCTTGGCCACTGTTTCCCTTAGGTTACCCTCCTCACAGTCTTGTCTACGTGCTCAATGCCAAGAATTTCCATGTGAAATGTAATCCAACCCTGCCTAATTGATTCAGCTTTCCATTCTAAGTCATTCGAATAAAAAGCATAGGATCTCAGGGATCGGTTGGCAGTCTGACGTCTACTAGTGTTACTATCTTCTGTTCTCTTTACTGCAAAGAATAAATGGCCATAGCCTAGTAGATAGGGTGTTGGTATATACAAAAGGAAATATGAAAACAAATATTTCATTGGCTACCATATATCCTCTAAGCAGATTTCTGGCAAAAACTGTGAGAGAAAATAAAAAATTGCCATGAAAAGTTTCTCCAGAAAATCTGTCGTTCGGAGTCGACTTTAAACTGTAGGTTCCGCTACCACCCATGTATAAAATTAACACACAATATAAGTGGTGTGAGAAAGTAGGTCGTAATCCTGACAGAAGGGTTGTAATGACCAATTTTGTATTTGTGTATATATGTATATATGTGGTTAGGACGTGCAGCACTCTGTGGGGATGAAAGCTGAAATGATATGGCCTTTGGACCGGACACTGTAGAATCAAAAACTACATTTTCAGAGCCAGTGACGAGGGAATAAATCATTAGAACACATATTTGGAATCTCTACCAGCGCAAATTCATCACAAAAACAAAAGCCCTGAGTGCATTATCTAAGCGACTAAGCCTCAATTGATCTAAAGTAGGCTCGGGGTGTGATGAAATTGAAACTTATAGTGTTGGTTCTTGAAAGACATACACAAAACCAGTGCATAACAGTGCATAACATTACAACCCTTTAGTCTCATACCACTTATGTTGTGTGTATTAATTTTATACATGAGTGTCGCGTCCTACAGTTTAAAGGCGGCTCCGAATGACAGATTTTTGGGAAACTTTTCATGATAGTTTTTTGACTCTCAGATTTTTGTTAGAAATCTGCTGTATTTCGTTTTATTGGAGATGTCTGACCTGGAGTTTGATAAGCCAGCACACTACCTACTACTAAAACCATTGACGTATGAGTAATATTTATTATCGAGTGTGTTAATCATACGCCTAGTATGACAATATTTAGGACTTTACGCATAAATGGCTTGTATTTAACGACTTTTTTCATGAATTGAACGTAAATTTTTTAAGGTTTGCCTATTAAGCAGGATTTAAATGATCACACAAAATGTACGCCATGTCATTTTTTGTGTAGAAGAGAGTGGATAGTATTATTTAGAGCCAATATGTAATGAGAGAAGAGTAGATAATGTGTTAGTTTATTAAACGTGAGGCTGTATGTATTGATATAAAGGGTCCGCCAAATAACTTTTCTTCTTTGAAAATGCTTTAAAAAAAACTACAGAATATTTTCTCAAATTTCTTTTTTTATTTGAAAGTACAATCCTTCCGGTTAATAGTGGAAAATAATTTCATTCAAATGGCTGCCTCGACTGGCCACGCAGTAGCCTACACCAGAAGGTGCCGATATTGGCAAAAAAAAAATCATCTTTTCAGATGACGCTCAGTTTGATCTTGGCGGGTATGTAAACAAGCAAAATTGTCGCATTTGGGGCACAGAAAACCCGCACGCATACATTGAAAAGCGGACGCACCCAAAACGAGTTACTGTTTGGTGAGGATTTTGGTCCAGAGGCATAATTGGAACATTTTTCTTCGAAAATGAGCAAGGAATGGACGTTACAGTCAATGGCAATCGTTATCGGCCCATGATGAACGAATTTTTGTTCACAAAAAATTGAAGAGGAGGATATTGGCAACATTTGGTTTCAACAGGACGGCGCTACGTGCCACACAGCCGAAGCTACACTTGATGT
This sequence comes from Sarcophaga subvicina, assembly GCA_936449025.2. NCBI lineage: Eukaryota > Metazoa > Arthropoda > Insecta > Diptera > Sarcophagidae > Sarcophaga > Sarcophaga subvicina. Next base: position 34,057,960 of record OW388084.2, read on the forward strand.
TTCGCGCCCTGTTTTTGAAGATCGCATTATCAGCCGCAGAGCTGATGTCGTTTGGCCACCTCGGAGCTGCAATTTGACACCGTTGGACTATTATTTGTGGGGTGCCGTCAAAGATAAGTGTTACGCCGACAGTCCAGAGACAATTGATGCTTTAAAGGACAATATTCGTGAAGCCATTGGTGAAATACAGCGGCACACAATCGATAGTGTGATTAAAAATTGGACCGATCGTGTACTGCATGGCCAGCCGAGGCAGCCATTTGAATGAAATTATTTTCCATTATTAACCGGAAGGATTGTACTTTCAAATAAAAAAGGAAATTTGAGAAAATATTCTGTAGTTTTTTTTAAAGCATTTTCAAAGAAAAAAAGTTATTCGGCGCACCCTTTATGTAGTTATACCCATTTTTGGATGAATGGCTATATGGACAAAGACAAAGTTCGAAAAAACCACCCTTTGGTGTGAATTTTTAGGATAGCAGAGTTACCATATTTATTTCTTACAACGCAACATCGTGACCAGCCAATACTATACGTCTCTGGGCAGAGATATAGCCCACAAAGGCGATCAGTAATAGAGTGAACAGAGTTATGAATTTCATTTTGGTATAAAGAGTAGACTGTTTAAAGATGTTAGGGGTTAAATGAGATATGATTTGTTTAATTTCTGTTCAAAGTAAATTAAAAATTGCCATGGAAAAGTTTCTCAAAAAATTTTTCGTTCGGAGTCGACTTGTGGATAAAATTAAACACACAGAACATAAGTAATGTGAGAAGCTAGGTCCTAATCCTAACTGAATGGTTGTAGTGACCAGCAATAATAAATTGTATTGGTGTTGTTTGTTTGAGAGACATTTTCATTTCCCCAATTCAGCTGGTGCCTTCTATCTCTATAGCAATATTGTTTGTTAAGTTACGTCTATCGATGTTGGCTTACCGTTGCCAAAATATATACAAAAAAAGTTTAAAATTTAAATGAAAAGAGTTAAATATGCTTACAGCATATAATTTATTTGTATAATTTTTGCTTAATTAATAAATTCAGACATAAAAGACAATCGATTTTAATTTGCTTGCCTGTAATAACTATTCATGCAGAAATAAATCATTTTTAATTTGATTTGTTTGTTGTTTGGCAAATTAATTAAATACTTTAATATTTATAATGCAATTTTTGAATTATTCTATTTAGAATTCTATTAAACTAAACAATTTATATTAAAAATAAAAAAATAATTTTTTTCTATTTTTTCCTTACAGTTCAACGCCAATTATTGAGCAATTACAGGCAAATTAAACGAATACAAAAATAAAAATTTAAAAACTTTTTCCAAAGGCTAATCAAACGTTTATTAATGAATAAATAAATAAATAACGAAGTAATAAATTTCATAAATTAAACAATTAAAAGGCAACGTTTATTACATAATTTAAGTGAATAATAATAAAAAAATATTTGTAGTAAAAAAATTAGAAACAATTTTAGTGTTCAGGTCAATAGTTTCAAAAGTGTTAAAAGAAGGCAATTAAGGCATTGAAATAAAATAAAAAATAATTTATATTGTTACACCACATAAGCCAAGTCCTATGAAATAATAAAAAAATCACAAAAGATTTAAAAAAATTTAAAAAAAAAGTTTGAATTAAAAAATATTTCCTAGGCAAGCGTAATCAAATAGAAAAATAATTCAATTGAAAACGAAAACCAAATCCCAAAAAAAATAAAAAAAATTAAAAATAATAACAACAATAGAGTATTTGAAATTGAATAAATATTTGCATTTTTTAACAATAATATTTATTTACGAAAAAATCCTTAAAAAAAAGATTAGAAAATAAAAAAAAATTGTGGAAATAAAAGTCAATAAGAAAATCGTATTAAAAGTTTATAAAAATAAAGATAAAAATAAAAAAAATAAAATAAAATAAAAATAAATTCAATTTGAATAGCATAGAATTCAATAAATAAATAAAAATAATTTAATCATAATAAATTAAATCAATTCCAATAACGGGCATACAAATTTTTTTCTAAAAAAAGTTGTTTAAAAATAAAAATCGAAATTTAAATAAAAATACCTTGAAAGCTGATACATAAATTTAAAAATCTAAAACATAGTAAGTAAAACATAAAACAAAGGGTTATCCATTTAATGGTATCAAACAAAAATTTGCAATTTAACTTTCATTTCATTATTAGACCGTAAGGCCACTGTTTAAACCCCAGGTCAGACATCAAAACGAAAATATGAAAAAAAAAATATTTCTTCGGCGACTCTGAGAGTCAAAAAAAAAAATTCAAAAAAATTTAAAAAAAATTTTATTTACTCTCAGAGTTTTTGCCAGAAATCTGCTGAGAGGAAATATTTTTTCATATTTCGTTTTGATTGGAGATGTCTGACCTAGAGTTTGATAAGCCAGCACACTGCCAACTACTAAAACCATTGACGTATGAGTGATAGTTATTGCCGAGTGTGTTAATCATACGCCTAGTATTACAATATTAAGTACTTAACGGATAAATGGCTTGTATTCAAGCACTCTTTCGTGAATTTAATGGGAATTTTTTAGGGAGGATTTAAAGGATCACACAATTCACCCGACATATCACTTTTTTTGTTTAGAACAGACCATTTGGAGTTAATATATAATGAGAGCGTAGTCGTAGTAGTGTGTTGGCTTTTTAGATGTGAGGCCACGCTTTAAATTCCAGGTCAGACATCAAAACGAAAATATGTAAACATCATCAGATTTCGGCAGATTTCTGGCAAAAACTCTGAGCAAAAAATTCTGCCATGAAAAGTTCCACAAAAATCTGTCGCTCAGAATCGACTTTAAACTGCAGGGTCCCTCTATACATGTATAAAATTAACACACACAACACAAGTGGTGTGAGAAGCTAGGTTGTAATCCTGACTGGAGGGTTCCAATAATCAGTTATGTATGTATATAATCTCTTTAAACGACCGCCTCTATATTAAGGCCAAATTACACCATAAGGCTTTACGTACGTAAAGCCATAGAAAAAATATCGCAGAGTAAAGTATCCATATTTTAAAATGATAGTAAAAATCTCATGACAAATTTGTTTTCCCATCTGCATGGTGAGTAAAATACCTAAAGCAACTAAAAAGCATGCATTCCTCAAAGTATGATAATTAAAAAAATAAGAAATAGAATTAAAAGACTTGTAAAGACTGCCAAATTGCCATCCTATTACTTTGTTCAGATATGCAATTTTATTGAGTCAATATTCGGTTTATTGAGTACAATATTTTAAGTGTTCAGACATAATAATAGACGCAGTTCCGCTGCTTATACAATATTCATTTGGCAGTTGGTAAACAAAACAGCGCTCTGAACATACTTATGGCATTTTAAGTTAATAAATAAGTTAAGTTAATCAATAATTAATTGAAACTTTATATGAAATATTGTGCTCAATAATGGCCTTTATTGCGATTTACGCAATAAAGATGCATATTTGAAAACCGTATATATATGCTCTCATTACATGCATGCATAATTGGTCATTACATTGTGTGTGTGTGTGTTGATTTTATACATGACTGGCGGCACATACTGTTTAAAGTCGACTCCAAACGACAGAGTTTTGAGAAACTTTTTCATGGCAATTTTATATTTACTCTCAGAGTTTTGCCAGAAATCTGATGAGGCCAAAGAAATATTTTTCTTATTCGTTTAGCTAGAGAGGCCTGACGTGAAGTTTGAGCCGTAGTCTCGTGTCTAATAAGCCAGCACACTATCCACTAGACTACGACGACTACGCTTTCATTACATATTGGCTTTAAATAGTACTATCCACTCTCTTCCAAACCTTAAAAAATTTACATTATTTATGAATTGAATGCAAATTTTAAAGTCATTAAATACAAGCCATTTATCCGTTAAGTACTAAATATTGTCATACTAGGCGTATGACTAATATTCTCAGCAATAAATATTACTGATACGTCAATGGAGTTAGTAGTGTGTTGGTTTATCAAACCCCACGTTTGACATCTGCAACAAAACGAAATACAAAAAAAAATATTTCTTCGATGACTTCCTCTCAGCAGATTTCTGACAAAAAAAAAAAACTGTCATTAAGAGTTTGCCCAAAAATTTGTCATTCGGAGTGGACTTTAAACTGTAGATCCCGCCACTGATGTATAAAATTGACACACACGATAGAAGTGGTATGAGACTAAAGGGTTGTAATGACCAATTATGTTATGTATGCACTGGTTTTGAGTATGTCTTTCAAGAACCAACACTATAAGTTTCAATTTCATCACACCCCGAGCCTACTTTAGATCAGTTGAGGCTTAGTTGCTTAGATAATGCACTCAGGACTTTTGCTTTTGTGATGAATTTGCGCTGGTAGAGACTCCAAGTATGTGTTCTAATGATTTATTGCCTCGTCACTGGCTCTGAAAATGTAGTTTTTGACTCTTTAGTGCTCGGTCTAAAAGCCATATAATTTCAGCCTTCATCCCGATAGAGTGCTGCATGACTCAAATATCTTCTCATTGCAATTACCCAACATGTATGTTTAAATTCTGTCAAATTCATTTGTCATGCAAAGAGGCTTTGCCTTTTTCCTTCTCGGCAATCATGCCCTTTGAAACATGTATTCCTGCTGTCCTACTCGAAAGCTCATTTATCTGCTTGCTAACTAACCGATGTAATTGGTCATTACAACCCTTTAGCCAGGACTGCAATCTAGTTTCTCACACCACTTATGTTGTGTGTGTTAATTTTCTACATGAGTGAGGCGGGACATACAGTTTAAAGACGACTCCAAACTGAAGATTTTTGAGAAACTTTGCATGACAATTTTATTTACTTCCCAGAATTTTTGCCAAAAATCTTCTGAGAGGAAGTCAGCGAAGAAATATTTCTTCTATTTCGTTTGATTGATGTCTGAGCTGGGTTTTGAACCATGGTCTCTCGTTTAATAAGTCAACCACACTACCCACTAAAACCATTGCCGTATGATTAATATTTATTGCTGAGTGTGTGTGTGTTAACCATACGCCTAGTATGACAATATTTTGTACTTATCGGATACATGTTGTGCGTGTTAATTTTATTTATCGCTGGCGGGACTTATAGCTTAACAAGTTTATTTCTTCTCAGAGTCTTAGCCAGAAGACTGCTGGGAGGAAGTCGTGGAAGGCTATTTTTTACATTTCCGATCCACGAGCTCTCGTCTAATAAGCCAATACACTACCTATTCGACTATGGCGACTTCTATTAACCTGCTGCCGGTAATTTCCATATGACCTGTCATGCAACTTATATCGCCTACCTATAGGATTAAGCTGAACCAGATTGTCACACACTATGCTCGAGTTAACTTTACATAAGCTGAGTGTTCACACGGCAGCCTGACTGTCAGAAAATATTGGTGTATGTTGTCCCTTATACTTCCTGAAAATACTTGCGAGTTTCCTTATGAGTCCTGAATATTTTACTTTGAAACCGAAAACTTGTGTTTCTGTCCTGATAATAAGTTCTCAAACCATCTGTGTCTACAAATTGATCGCACCTCTTTTAAAAGTGTGTGTGGCCTACAAATTCATCTTCCATTCACTCTTATTACTCAGTATTGTTGCGAAGCATTTCCCAAAATCTGTCGAGAAAATTATTTTTGCACACCGTCCGCTTAACTTGAGCATCGTAAAGTAATATTGGCTCCTTCAACGTACGCGATGACAACATTTTACGTTTCCAAATCTTGGCCAAGCCCCCTAGAGCACTATGGTCGGACTCCTTAGCCAAAGTACCTTATAAAGTTGCTGTTCAAACAAAGTTAAGGAGACCACTCGATTTGTAAGGTCACAGGGTCCCCTAATGAATATTGTATCCGATTTGTTTTCTATTCTCCTAACCATAGATTCCGTGATTCTTGTCTCCACTGTTATATTCCGAACAGAGCATATAATGGGTGATATTTTAAGAGCTATAGGAAAATTTTTCAACAAAAAAAAACACATACAATTCAGAAAAATGCCTGAAATCTTTATTTGAATCGATAGTACGGTCCATATAATTTAATGTTTGAAGATCATTCCATGCAAATGTTGACCGCGACTGTGCCGCAAATGGTCCATCAGCTTAGTCCAATTTTGGCATACTCTTTCCAACATTTCGGCCGGTATCTCACGAATAAATGCTTCAATGTAGTCTTCCAATGCGTCAATTGAAGCGGGCTTGTGTCTGTATAGACATGGGCTTTAACATTGCCCCACAAAAATAGTCTAAAGACGTTAAATCGCACGATCTAGGTGGCCAATTGACCGGTCCAGAACGTGAAATAAAATGTTCACCTCACTCGCCTCTCAATAAGTCCATTGTTACGCGTGCTGTGTGGCATGTGGCACCGTCTTGTTGAAACCACATATCATGCAAGTCAAGCTCTTGCATTTTGGGCGAGAAAAGTTGGATATCATCTCATATCAGTTGGTAGCGCTCACCATTCACAGTTACGTTACGATTCGCAGCATCTTTGAATTAGTACGATCCAATGATGCCACCAGCCCACAAAACGCACCAAACTGTGACTTTTCCTGGATGCATTGATAGCTTTTGCAATGCTTCTGGCTGATCTTCACTCCAAAATCGAAAATTCTGCTTATTTAAGTATCCATTGAGCCAAAAATGAGCTTCGTCGCTGAACACAATTTTTCGATAAAGAAGTGGATCTTCGGCCAATTTTCCAAGAGGCCATTCACCAAAAATTCTGCGTTGCGGTAGGTCGTTCGTCTCCAATTCTTGCACCAGCTGTATTTTGAAAGGCTGCACACCTAAATCCTTCCGTAAAATTTTCCACGTTGTTGAGTAACAGAGGCCCAATTGCTTCAAACGGCGACGAATCGATAATTGATGGTCATCATTAACACTGGCCGATACAGCTGCGATATTTTCTTCAGTTCGCACTCTACGTAAGCGTGTTGGTAGTTTAATGTCCAACAATGTAAATCTGTTGCGCAATAGCCCGAATAGCCGCTTCAGTGGGTCGATTAAACTGACCATAAAATGGAAGAAGCGCGCGATGAACTTTCTTAACAGACCACGCATTTTGATAATAAAATTCAATGATTTGCGAAAGTTGTTCGTTTGTAAGACGATTCATGGTTAAATTATAGACCAAACTGAAGATGTTTGTGGCAGTGAAACAAAACACGAAACGTGCGTGAGCTGGTTTAAACCAGTGTTGTCAAAACGATAATAGGTAAAAATCACCCGTTACATATCTTAGCTGTAGAGGAGGTTTATTTTCCTCCAGTAATAGCAATGCACACCAGTGTCTTTATCCCATTACCCTAAGCATAGACTCCGTCATTCTGGTCCCCACTGTTATATATGCAACGTAAGACCGATGTAACAGAGCATATATCGTTGCTGTACAATTGGTTCGTTTTTCTCCGGTTATACCGATGAACGCCAGTGTCTTTAACTCATTATCCTAACCATAGTCTCTGAAATTCTGGTTCTAACTGCAGTGGGCTTAGATTCAACAGAGCATAAATATCTTGGGTTTTCTCCGGTTAAACCATCTTTATCCCATACAACTTTATTTAATTTTTTTTCATTTTCATTCCACTTTCCCTGTCCATCCTGTTGTATATCCATTCATGTAATGCTAGTTTGACTTTGAGGCTTCACTAGAGACTTTAATGTTTGTTGGCAGAGAGAATAGAATTTTAAAGTGCAACCAAGAGCTAATAATTGAAATGAAAGTTTATGAATAAAATATACAATGAATTTCTTTGTCTTTCTTTTAAACAAATCCATCAAATTTTAAACATAAAGCGCCACAAGTCCGTAGTAAACCTTGACAAATTAAAACGTCATTTGTGTTGCACTCTGTTGTGAATTTTTTTCCTACAAATAATTTAATTCGTATTTATAACGTCATTCTCATAGATTTGATGGATATATTGACTTCAAACATGTGATGATATTTGTTTATCAAAATTGAAATTGAAAATAAAAAAAACAAAAAAATTTTTTTATTCTTGTTTCCCCTTAGAAAGTAAAATTTACGAAAATATCTGCTTGAATTGAATTCGAAAAATATTTGTTTATATTGTTGCATAGAAAATACCATTAACCCCGTATAAATTTTTTTTAAAAAAAACATCACAGCTAAAATAAACACCCACAATTAATTGGAATTTTTCTTTCTGTGTGTAAACAATCAAATAAACCAACAACAACAACAACAAAACAACAAACAGCCAGCTACTAACGCAGTAGTAGCAGCTGTAGCTGACAAAGCCGTAACATTAGCAGTAGCAGCAGCAGCAGCATTAGCAACAGATACAGTAATAAATTACACTTCCCCTCCACACCCGGCTACAATTGCATCTCATCTGTGTGTGTAAAGCAGACACAAAATTTTCTTTCATTGAACATCTTCTTCGAGAGTTTACTTCAGTCAGTCAAGGTAAGTCAACGGGAAAATTAATTTTCAATTAAAATTTCCATTTCAATTTCAATTTGAAATTCTCTTTTTTTTGAAATTCTAATTACTTGAAGGAGCTGTTAACAATTTGAATATTTCAAGAAATATTTTCCATAACACAGTGTCAGTTAGTATTTCAATAAGTTTTTCAGCACATTCTCTGTGTAAGCACAACGTAAGGAAGTTGTTCAAAAAAAAAAAATAAAATTGGATTTCCAGCTTGATAAGCAGATTAAAGGATAAGGGGTTCGTATAAAATATACAAAAAATGAAAGGAAGTTCAGGAATTCAGTTCACATTCATACAACATGCATGCATACATACATACTCGTACATACATACCTACATACATACATAATTGGTCATTACAACCCTTCAGTCAGGATTACGGCCCTAGCTTCTCACGCGACTTAAGTTGTGTGTATTAATTTTATACATGAGTGGCGGGACCTACAGTTCAAAATCAATTTCGAACGGCAGATTTTTGAGAAACTTTTCATGGCAATGAAAATCCACTGAGAGCGAGAGGCCGATATTAAATTCTTTTTCTATTTTGGTTTGTTGGATATGCCTAACCTGGGGTTTGCACCGTGGCCACATGTTTAGTAAGCCAACACACTACCTACTAGACTACGGTGGCTTCTTACTTAAAACTTACTGACTTCATTCAGCTTCTCACATCCAGCTTCTCACACCAACCGTGTTGAGAGTGTTAATTTTATCCATGAGTCACGGTACCTACAGTTTGTTGTCGACTACAACAGATAGATTTTTGAGAAACTGTCGGAGTTTTTTTTTCTAGAAAATTGACAAGAGCAAGTTGCCAAGAGAAATATTTTTTTTAATTTTCGTTTTCCTCGAGATGTCTGAGACTTCGACAACTTCAAGCGTAGTCTAGTAGGTAGAGTGCTAGTTTATTAGACTGGCGGAACACATTTGCACAAAATGAGGCCATTGGTTTCCTGCAACTCAGGCCAGAACCAGCACTTGGTCTCCTCCACGAAACATAACCTCCTCAGGTTGCATCTCATGTTAAGGGTGAGCCATTTGAAAGTTTTAATTTAAAAATGCATTGAAGGAGAAATGGTTTGAAATTTTGCCAAATTAAATATATTAGTTGTGAAGTACAATTGTTCCGGTTAGAAATGGAACATCACTTCATTCACATGGCTGCCGCTGCTGGCCTCAGAGTACCACATTCGATGGGAACAATTTTCGTGCACTTTTTCAAGTGTATGTGGTCATACCACGGCATTGGCTTCACGAATGTTGGCTTTCAAATGCTCAATTGTCTCTGGTTTGTCGGCATAACATTTTTCTTTATTGGTGCCCCTCAGAAAACGGTCCAACGAGGTCAAATCACAGCTTCCTTCAGCTAATTAAATGGCCATCAAACGTTTGACGCAATAAATCGATTGTGACGTAAGATGTGTGACAAGTTGCACCATCCTGTTGAAACCAAACATCGTTCACATCAATGCCATGAAGAGTGGGTACAAAAAATCGGTTTTCATGGTGCGATAGGTGTCTCCATTAACCACAATGGTTGCGCCGTCCTTAATTTCAAAGAAATATGGGCCAATGATGCCTTCGCTGCACAAGCTGCACCAAACAGTTACTCGTAATGGGTGCATTGGCTTCTGTAAGACCACATGTGGGTTTTCTGAGCCCCAAATACGGCAATTTTGCTTATTAACGTACCCACCAAAATGGAATCAACTTCATTCGGAAATATGATTTTCTTTTGGCAAAATCGACATCATCGTGCAGTTTCTCATTGGCCTAATAAAACCGGGCGTTACTCAAGCGTAAATCGATTCATTACGTTCATTGGAGATAATCGACTGAATTATGTGACAGAATAGAATGACACAAGGTTAGGTTAGGTTAGAGGACATGTACTTGTCAATTAAGACAAGTACAGTACCCCGAGGTTGAATTGACCCATTGTACAACGTCCTAGTTTCTTACACCACTTATGTTGTGTGTGAGTGGTGGGACCTACAGTTTCAAAGTCGACTCCGAACGACAGATTTTTGAGAAACTTTTTCATGGCAATTTTTATTTACTCTCAGAGTTTTTGCCAGAAATCTGCTGAGAGGAAATCGTCGAAGAAATACTTTTTTGTATTTTTATTTTGAAGTCTGGCCTGGGGCTCGAACCCTGGCTTTTCGTCTAATAAGCCAACACACTACCTACTAGACCACGGCGACTTCATATTCCGTATTGACGTATTATTAATATTTATTGCTGAGTGTGTGTTAACCATACGCCTAGTATGACAGTTCAAAATCGATCGAACGGCAGATTTTTGAAAAACTTTTCATGGCATTTTTTATTTTAATTCTCGGAGTTTTTGCCAGAAATCTGCTGAGAGAAAGTCGCTGAAGAAATATTTTTTCAGATTTCTTTTTGTTGGATATGCCTGACATGGAGTTTGAACCATGTCCTTTATCTAAAGAGCTGCTTTCCGTTATCATTAAATTTTTTTAATCAATTATTTGCATTTAGAGTTGCATACTATAGCTGTGGGGGTTCTCTCTCCCTTAATTGTTATAAATATCAGCATAATTTTTAATATATTCACCCAAACTATGGCTTTAAAGGATGGAATGGAATGTTAATTTTACATTTAAAATTCTTCAAAAGCAGTTGAAAATCTTCTCAAATGAAATGAATTGAAAATAATTGCCTTCAGTTGCAATAAATTTTCGTATTTAATCTATGTTAATAAGGGCTTGTTACAATTGCTTTGCATATTGAAATTCCAAATTAAAAGACTTTAAATTTTCATTTCATTTTTCTCTCCATGCAACGTGTGTGTCCATGTGTCCATGTGTCTTCTACAGAAAATTTATTTGCAACTCGTAAGTCTTTAGGGAAAATTTCTTCATTTTTAAAGATTAGAAATGCCAAGAAAGATAAGACAGCTGAAGTAGAAATGAATAAAAGGAAGAATCTTTAAAGATTTTATCAGGCAAGCAACAAATTTATAGGAATTCGTTTTATTCTCTTTTTTTTTGTTTCTATTTTTGATGTATCGTGCCCTTAGTAACAAAACGTCATAGTCACAGAGTTTGCTATTATTTTGAAGAGTTTAATTTTATTCTTGATTTTAACTTGGCTAACACAATGGGCCATAAGGACTACCAAGTGCGCTTGCTCTTGTGAACCGCAAGCTATCAGCTAATGTAACCCATCCATGAACACATTGAAGTAAATTTAATCACGATTGAGTTCAAGATTATAAAAGGTGATCGAAATATTGTGGCTTCCAACAGTTACTTTCGAAATTTGACATTTGATAACTGCTATATAGTTGAAGGTCTGTATATCTGTCCAACTAGTTGTCAATTTATTCAGTCTTTCAGTCTGCTAAGTCACCATTTATTAACGACCCCTTAAAATACCGTGTGTTTTCTAAGTAGGCTCTGAAGCAAATGGCAGCTGATGCAAATTTTTAATGAAAAATCATTATCAGCCATGAGGCTCATTTCTGCTTCAATGAGTATTTGAAGAAACAAAATTGCTGTTCAAGAGTCAGAGTTTGATGTGAATTTTGGGTTGGTAGCTTAACGGTCTACTACAGCTCGAACTTCTTTTGGCCTGAATTGAATACCAATGTGGATACCAACGACATCTTGCTTCAACAGAACACACTTGCTTACGCCACACTGAATATTCTGAACGAGCGATTTGAATGCATGGACATCTCACGTGGAGCTGATGTGAACTGGCCTCGGAAATCTTGTAATTTGATCCCGTTAAACGCTTCCTTGTGGGAATTCCTTAAGTTACTGGTGTATGCGAATAAGTCAGAAGCCACAGCGATTCTCAAAGTCAAAAAAACTCATGCCATCGATGAAATTCAGTCTGATTTGTGTGCCAGAGCCATGAAAAATTGGACTTTTGGAGTGAACTCCATATATACATACATACATACATGCATGGTTGATCTTTGCAACCCGTTAGTTAGGATTACGAACTAATTTCTCACACCATTTTAACCATAAGTAGCGGAACCTACGGCTTAAAGCTGACTCCGAACGACAGATTTTTGAGTAACTTTTCATGGTAATTTCATTTACTCTCAGAGTTTTTGCCAGAAATCTACTGGGAGGCAGTTGCAGAAGATATATTTTCTCATTTTTCGTTTTGCTGGAGATAGCTGAAGCGTGGCCAGACGTCTAATAAGTCAACACACTGCCTACTAGACTATGGCAACATATTATTTTAAATAAAAAGAGCAGAACATACCAATACTATCAGACATCAGACAGCCATTCGATTACTCAGATCCTATGATTATGACTCGATATTAGAATGGAAAGTTGAATCAAATAGGCAGGACTGGATCTCATTTCACATGGAAATTCATGGCAATGGGCACGTAGATCAAGACTCTGACAGAGGGTATCTTCTACCCTAGAGCAATGGTCTAAGGATAGTAACCGGCATTGTACCGACATTGTAAAGGGTGTTTTTTATAGAGGTATAGAACTTTAAGTTGGAATTACTTTTCAAGATGGCGACCGATTTAACAGCTGTCAAGTGATTTATTCTCAGTTTGGTTTGGCAATTCATCATGAATGGACTCACGCCTGAACAACGCTTGCAAATAGTGCAATTTTATTTCGAAAATAATGGTTCTGTTGCGGAAAACGTATCGCGCACTACGTCCATTTTATCGTCGACAAAATCGTCCATCAGAGCAGTTAATTCGATTAACCATGGAACGTTTTCGGACCACGTTTACTCTTATTGATAACTCGCATCCCCAGAGACGCTGTACGGTGCGTACAGAAGAAGCTATTGCTGCTGTAGAGCGTAGCATTGAGGAAGACCCGAATGAGTCCATCCGCCATCGAGCACAGGAATTGGATCTGTGTCCATCCACTTTATGGAAGATTTTGCGGAAGGATCTTGGTTTGCGTGCTTACAAAATCCAACTCGTGCAAGATTTGAAGCCAAACGATCATCAAGTAAGGCGTAGATTCGTCGAATGGGCCCGTTGTTCCCGATTTTCATAAGCGAATTTTGTTTAGCGATGAATTGGCCTCCAAGATCTTGTGATTTCACACCGCTAGACTAGTCTATGCGGTAAAGCCACAAACGCTTGACCATTTGGAAGACAACATTCGCCGTATTATTGCCTATATACGGCCACAAATGTTGAAAAAGTCATCGAAAATTGGACGTCCAGATTGGACTACATCCGCGCCAGCCGTGGCGGTCATATGCCAGAAATCATATTTAAATTGTAATGCCACAAGATTATCTTTCGGATAAATAAAATTCATGTCAATCGAATAATCCATCGTTGTTTTATTGCAACTTAAAGTTCTATACCTCTATAAAAAACACCCTTTATTTTAATTTTGCATTTAACGGCCCCCAAAGGAAAACCCTTTTAAATTATAACCAGAGGTCAGGGCATGTTTCTTTTTTTTAAATTCACTTCTCTTCTGTGCTATTCTGTTCTCTGTTTTGGGGAAAGTTCATTAAGAAAACTTATGCTAATTTAAGTTTGCAACACACTGTTCTTCAAGACATACTAATAATCTAGACTTTCATGCCGTAGCAGCATTTGTTTGCTTGCCAACCGCACTACCACAATAACAATCATGGCTTGGATTAAAACACCGACGAAACAATAAATTGATTCTCTTGCAACACATGAAATGCGGTTGAGTTTTAATTTCATTTTTCTTTCTTCTTCTTAACTTTGTTTCTATGTGTGCATAAGCATGTCAAGCTATTAAAAATGTTGCACATACCGCAAGTATGCTATGCAACATGACTGCAAGCAACTGGAAAACAACAGTTTTTGTCTTAAACACGTACATACACGTACACATACATCCACTCTTTTACAAATGTTTTGTTGGCACATTTCAGTTTGTGGTCTTTTTTTGGGGCATACTGGCAAAGAGAGAAAAATCAATTTTTATTTAATTTCAGTTTGAAAGCAAGTTTTCCTTCATACTTCTTTCTCCCTCTCTCTCTCTTTTTGTTCCAATAGAAATAAAATTCCTGTCGACATTTCCGTTTAACAAGTTGAGTAGAATAGTTTTCATTGGAATTTCTTTTAAACAGAGTTTTTGGATTCTCTTTCTGGGTCTGTGTGTGTGTGTGTGTGTGTGGTGTGTATGTGTGTGTGTTTGAGTAAATAAATGACTAAATGAATGAAAGAAGAAGAAGAATTCTTTTGTTAATTATAGAGTGGCAGCTTTTGTTTAAAGTTTTTGCATAAAACATTTAATTTTTGTTGCGCCATTGTTTGCCGGCTTTTAGGAAATCAAATTTGTAGGAAATGAAAAGAAGAAAAAAAACCAGAAAATAGTTTGAAGATGTGGATGAAAGCCAGCCGAATAGAATCTTTAAATATGAGAGACTTTATTAGAAGCTTAATGGACATGAATTTCATTTGCTAAATGGGCCTTTTATTGTCATTAATTAATACGAATACTTTTTGAAAAAATAAAATTTCTAAGGATTTCCTTAAACAGACCTTTAGGTAAAAGCTTGATGCTCAAACCCTCTATCATATCTTGCCCATGTAGCTCATAATCTACCATCATTATGACTGGTATATATGGTACATAATGCCGTTCTGTTAAAATCACAGGTGGTTTCTGATATCACAAAGCTCACTTGAGCACGCATAGCGGCCCGTTGTGATGCCACGGGTGAACGCAGTCCCTGTACTAACCAAGTTCCACCAAAATCAGGGTAGAGGAAGAAGTTGGTCAGCGCAAGAGCTGCACATCAAAAGCGCGACTACCCTACATTGGAAAACCAGCCAGAAAGTTTGATGAACGAAGCTATATCCTTGATGTCAATAGATGATAGCTCCGTTAAGCTGACAAGAAATGGGGAGCCAGATAACCTATATCTACACCTAGCAAGAGACGGGCACTGACAAAGAAAGTGGATAACAGTCTACTCTTCCTCAGCGGATCTGCATCCACGGCAGAAGTCGTTAAATGGGAGCCTCATTCTTTCCGTGTGTCTACCCATAACGCAATGACTTGTAAGCACGGTCACTGTGGTTGAGATGACGTCACGACCAAGCTCAAGTAATTGGTTGGTACGCCTTCTATCCGTCAAGGGCCAGGTGAGTCTAGCGATGGAGCAGGACTCCTCAATGACCCAGGATAGGTTGGCGTCCCGAGCTATATCGGCGCAATGTCCAACTTGACCGAGGCAAGTGGCATACCCAGTTCAATTGAAGAGGATTCCGGAAGGAGCGCACCAGCTCTGGCGAGCTCGTCGGCCCTACAGTTTCCCGGAATGTTACTGTCCCCGGGGACCTACACCAGTGAGACACTGGTGAAGCGCCCAGAAAGAAGGTCGAGACAGCGGCGATATTTTCTAACGTGAACGAGTTATTCACGAAACCCGATAGAGATCTTATCGCGGCCTGACTATCAGAAAAGACCGAGACGCGAGCGAAAGGAGCACCATTGACGAGGATCCATTGAGCGGCCCTGTAACTTGCCGTCACCTCTGCCTGAAACGCGCTGCAGTAGTCCGGCAGACGGAGAGAAATGTTCAGGTCCAGTTTCCCGGAGTAGACATCACTTCCAACCCCATTATCGAGTTTAGAGCCGTCGGTATATATATCCAGGACTTCCGGGGGGACAACCGCATTAGGATTCCAGTCGTCCCTACTCGGAATCAGAAAGTGGAAACCCCTATCGAGACAATATTCAGCAGGGAGATAATCGATGTTCACGGGGGCCACTGGATCAACCTCCAGAATAGCGGAGTGACCAGAAGGTACAACGAGACAGGGCATTAAGTCTAGTCGCAGCAAACTTAGCCGCCTGCTTAGCGAGAAGCACAGTAAGAAGCCAGTTGAGCATTGCGAACAAGGCTTTCGTGCGGGTGGTGCGCAGAGCGCCAGTTATCTAAATAGCCGCAGACCTTATGACCTTGTCAGTTGGGGGGTCTCTAGATAATCTAAATTAGGTCAAAAAAAGTTGGTAACCTTGGAAACAATTCTTCACTTACAGAGTACACACCCAGCGTTACACCGAATGAGAAGAAAACACCCTGTTTCTAGGCAGATATGTATGTATATATGATTTCACTTATCTGGTTAATTAACACCGATTTGGAAAAATGCAATTTAAACCTAGTGAACGTAACACTATTTACTTATTTAATTGGTTATTACAATCCTTTAGTCAGAATTACAACCTAGCTTCTTACACCACACATAGGTTAGGTTAGGTTAGGTTAGCGTGGTAGCTTTAATTTGCCAAAAAGCTCACTTGAGCAGGCATAGCGGCCCGTTGTGATGCCACAGGTGAACGCAGCCTCTGTACTCACCAAGTTCCTCCAATCCATGGAGGGGGAAGTTGGTCAGCGCAAGGGCTGTACATTTTCAAAAAGCACGACTACCCCACGCTAGAAAACCAGCCAGAAAGTTGGATAAACGAGGCTATATTCCTGACGTCCAATGGACGATAGCTCCGTCAAGCTGACAAGGGTTGGGGAGCCAAATAAACTATATCTGCACCCGGCAAGGGATGGGCATTGGCAGAGGAAGTGGATGACACTCTCCTCCTCCTCCTCGGCGGATCTGCATCCACGGCAGAAGTCGTTAAATGGGAGTCGCAGTCTTTTCGCGTGTCTACCCATAACATAATGGCCTGTAAGCATGGCGACTGTGATCGAGATGATATTACGGCCAAGTCCATTGTGGACCAAGTGAGCGATGGTGCAGGCCTCTTCATTGATCCGGGACCGGTTGTCATCCCGGGAGAATTTCCACGCAATGGCCAGTTTGAACGAGGTAAGTGGCATTCCCAAGTTGATTGAGGAAGATTCCGAAAGTAGTGCACCATCTCTGGCCAGCTCACCGGCCCTGCAGTTTATCGGAATGTCGCAGTGTCCAGGAACCCAGACAAGTGTGACGCCGAAGCGCCCAGAAAGGAGATTGAGGCAGCGGCGGTATTCTCTGACGATCCTGGAATTATCCGCAACGTTCGACAGAGACTTTATCTGGCTATGGGAGTAGATCGAGATACGGGTGAAAGGAATAGGAACATCATAGGTGAGGATCCACTGTGCGGCTTGGTAGATGGCCATTACTTCCGCCTAGATTACACCACCCATGTTGCGTATGAAAATTTATTCTTTGAGTGGCGGAACATGCACTTTAAATTCGATTTCGAATGACAGAAACTTTACACGTTAATTTTTTATTTACACTCCGAATTTTTGCCTGCTAACGTTTATAAGAACGAAAAAATTTTCGAATATCATGCGGTTGGAGATGTTTTAGCTAGCGATGGCAGGCAGTACACTACCGCTTAGACTATGCTTGAAGTTGACGTAGTCTAGTAGGTACTGAGTTGGCTTATTAGACTAGCAGAATACAATTCCACAATATTTGGCAACACTTAGTCTCTTCCAGGAGATATATCGTATTGAGGACATACTTACTGTAGAAATCTGCTGATACAAAACCTACTTTCCAATCAATGTTCATACCCGTAAGTTATAATGCTCTTCTTCTTAGGCTAAAGGCCAATCGTTTAACTTAAGTGTAAGAGTATCACAATGCAATCTCCCTCTAACCTCCATAGCACCTAATCTTCTTCAACTACTTTCACCTTATAAACTCTCGGGTATTTTAAAGGGATTCCGTTTACGTTTTTGCTAATATCAAATTAATCAATCTCTCTCTGTTCCAGGGAAATAAAGCCATAATTATATGCCGTTTCCATGTGCATGAGCATCATCCATAAATTCTTAGTAAATCTCGTTCATTGCATAAGTTTCAACAGGCAGTTGCACGCAAAAGAGCATCCTTAAATCAACGTGGAATTTTAAATGAAATAAAACAAGTTTTATAATGCAACAACAACAACAACAACAACGACAACAGCAACAAGAGCGTAATATTATACTTCCAACAGAGTTTTTAAGTGCCTGTCTGCCTGCCTGCCTGCCTGCCTGCTTGCACTCATATATTAACTTTAGAACGATGAAATCTCAAAAGATTAAATTTTATTTAAACACGAATACGAAGGCAAACAGCATAACTAATCACCTCTGCTAAGGCATGCTGTCTTATACAGACATTGTGTGATGAAATTAACAAAAAAAGAAAAAAAAGGAAAAATGAAATCGTTTAATAAAATTTCCATCAATTTTTCCTTCAATTTCAAATTTAAAATGAAAAGAAAAAACTTGTTTCTCCTACAGTTTAAATATTATTTCCGTATAAAAATAGAAGACGAAAAAAAAGGCTTTCTTCCACTATTAATCATTTGGGTTGTCAGTTATATGGGTTTTATTTGAATGGAATTATTCCAACAAAAAAACTTTACTTTTTTTGGTTGGTTGGAGTCTTCCTTGTTTGGTAACACATACCATTTTGGTTTTTGGAAAATAGTTTTCCATTTTTCGTTTAAAGTTGGAAAAGTTGAAAAGTTTGTGTTTTTTTTTGTCGTTTTTGCCTCACATTTTATATGAATGTGGTGTTCAAAGGCATATTTAAGTGACAGATATGATTACAGGCTGTGGTCATATAAAAACAAAAAAAATTTTTAAAATTTATTCGACAGCTGTTGCTGTCCTTTAGCTGTTGAAATAAAGTTTTAACCCCTTCTAGATCCATATGGAACTGCAACAAAAATTATGTTTTTATTGAAAAAAACTAATAAAAATTTTCCGGAAAAATCTTTTGTATCAGGACACCAATACTCGTCTGAATATTGCACAAAACAAGGTCAATAAGGCAGTAAATAAATTTGAAAACTAAAAAAATACTCGATCGATAATGATGTAAAGTTTTACAAAAGTGAGTGAGTCATTTGGTAAGGTAAAGAATGCATTAAGTTTTTCAAGAAAATTTCCAAAAATTCGATCCCTATCTTTACAATATCAAAAGTAGCCTTGTCTTACAAATCTGAAAGATTTTAAAAGGTTCACGTGTTCCCATAAATGCGCCATTGAAATCACTAGAGTCTAGTAAGTATTGTGTTGGCTTATTTGACATGAGGCCGCGATTCAAACCCTGTTGTCAAACAAGTGGTCTTTCAATGTAATATATCGTTTCCTCCATAGACATTTCCGATTCCTTCCGTGCCAGTTCGTCCATCCTTTTGTTTCCCTCTAAACCACAGTGGCCCGGAACCCATAAAACTCCTGCCGCCCTTCAATATGACGAAATGGTGTACCAGCGGCTTGATTGCTGCTTGACTGTCCACACATATGATCAAGTTCGAAGTAGGTAGGTCTTCGGTCTGTATGCATCGTTCAATGCCAGTTTATCGGAATGGCAAAAATACATACATACATACGCACATTACAACCCTTCAGCCAGGATTATAATCTAGCTGCTCACACCACTTATGTTGTGTGTGTTAATTTTATACATGAGTGGCTGGACCAAAAGTTTAAAGTCGATTCCGAACGACAGATTTTTTAAAGACTTTTCATGGCAATTTTATTTACCTTCCAAGAGTTTTTGCCTGAAATCTGCTGAGAGGAAGTCGCCTATATTTTTCATATTTCGTTTTGCTTGAAATGTCTGATCTGGGGTTTGAATCGTGGCTTCACGTTTAATATGCCAGCAAACTACCTACTAGATTAAGGCGACTTCTAGAAATCTTGTCTATAATTCGATAAATAGGCCTGAAATACCAAAATGAAACGAATTGTATAAAAAATATTGTGGGTTCTCAAAAAATTAGCATATTGTTACGAAAATTAAAAATCTAGATACTGGTGTTATGCTTTTACATCGTTTAACATTAAAATTACAAACAAAAGCTACAAAAACAAAACAATGCAGTAAACAAACCTGTTTACAAATTATCGTACTGCTTAACCAACATAAAAAAATGGTTAACAAGTAAACAAAAATATACCAACAATACTACAAGAATAAACGTAAATAAGGATGTTTACATTTATAGAGATTTCGAGAAGGCGAAGTCATAAACGTTCGCCTTCAAGAACATTCATCAGACTGTTTACTTTGCCATATAAAAGGCAAGGCAAAGAAGGCGACTGAGCTGGTGAAGTTCAGCCAGTCTTGTGTGAAGACGCGGTACGTTTGAAGAGAGTAATCGTGGTGTGAAGATCTCTGTTACAAAGATCTGTCGAATAATTGTACAGTAATTGTTATTGTTTACGTAAAGGGTATACACAGAGGGATAACAAAGAAAAGCAATTGTTGTTCTTTACATCAAGTTGTGAACAATGGCACACAGAATTGTGCGAATAATAAAGAACTTTTAATTAAAACAATCCACGAGCTCATATTTTAAAGGTTTTTAAAATGTAAAAACGTAACGATATTTTTGGATCGTGTTGAGCTTGGTAAATAGGTCTCCATAGGAAAATTACTTTTAAAAATTATTTATTTTGCGAAATACTCATTCACATGTTGTTGCCTTTATTTAGTATGCATGTATGTTTCATGTGACCCTGTAAATATAATTTAATTCCATGGAATAGACATGTGTTCAGATCTGTTTTATTTAAATAAATAAACAAAAAATAAAAACAAATTAAAGATGATTTTCTAATAATTTTGTTTATTTAATAACTCAAGAAATATGTTTATTAAACATTTGTTTCGCAAAATAAAAAAAATTCCACAAACATTTTCACTACGAAATAGGCCACCTTGTAAAAAATCAAATAAAAAACAGCTACACTTACATGCCCATATGCAGATAGTGTTTCATAAAATATGGTTTCGGTGCGATATCAAATGCTTATCAAATCAATGACAAACTTTCCCCGGGTATAAATAAGCGCAGTTGAATTGCTTAGAAATCATAGATAATTTAAGCTTTGTGCGGTAAACAGCTTGGTGCTCTTGGTGCAAAATGAAATTCTTTACTTGGTTCATTGTATTGCTGATTGGCTTTGCCTTAATGGGTTCTAGCTCGGCGCAGAGATGTGAGGGCCGGCCACGTAAGTTTTATTGGAATTAAAAAGGATTTGAAAAAACAAAATTCATACATTGTATCGTTTACTAGGCTTTCCTAACTGTGTTGGTGGCCGCAATATAGGACATCGTGGCGCCGGTTGTATGCTGCGCACCATGTATTATTTCGATATTAATAAACGTATATGCCTTCCCATACGCTATATGGGTTGCGGTGGCAACAATAATCGCTGGTGTACTAAGGCCTCCTGTGAGCAGAGATGTCTTCATAAGTATTTAAACAAGAATGAAGAGAAGAAAGAATAAAAAATAAATGTGACGAGGAAATATTAACGCGTTTTTCTGGCATGGTTAGAGGACGTGTACTTGTCAATTAAGACAAGTACAGTACCCGGAGGTCGAATTGACCCATTGTACTACATTGTTTCTGGCATTTATGGAATACTATCAGACAGTCGCTGCATCATGTGAGCACTTGTGAGTTTAACTCGAGAATAATATGAATCAGATAAGCAGGGCATATACATATGTAGGTGACCTAGGTTAAATGCAAAATTTACGGCAATGATCAAGCAGATGAGATTGCGAGGAGGGTAGCGTAAATTCTGCTGATATCGCTAAAACTTTTCTATGGAGTAGGCAGAGTTGTTTGGAAGGATATATTGAATGAAAAAGAAAGAGGGGAGAGCTGACTCTTCTCAAGCCAAATGGGTTTGAGAAAATCTAATCTTTTTTTGGTACAGATTTGGGTCATGCATCAGACTGTCCAGAAAAAAATCTGAAAATGGTAGATGGCCCTTAGAACAGGCACTGTAAATAAATAAAATAAAGGGCCCGCCAAATAACTTTTTTTTTTGAAAATGCTTTAAAAAAAACTACTGAATATTTTCTCAAATTTCTTTTTTTATTTGAAAGTAGAATCCTTCCGGTTAATAATGGAAAATAATTTCATTCAAATGGCTGCCTCGGCTGGCCATGCAGTAGCCTACACCAGAAGGTGCCGATTTTGGCAAAAAAATCATCTTTTCAGATGAAGCTCATTTTGTTTTTGGCGGGTATGTAAACAACCAAAATTGTCGCATTTGGGGCACAGAAAACTCGCACGCATACATTGAAAAGCCGACGCAGCCAAAACGAGTCACTGTTTGGTGCGGCTTTTGGTCCAGAGGCATAATTGGGCCATTTTTCTTCGAAAATGAGCAAGGAGTGGCCGTTACAGTCAATGGCGATCGTTATCGGGCCAGGTTGAACGAATTTTTGTTTAAAAAAATTGAAGAGAAGGATATTGGCAACATTTGGTTTCAACAGGACGCCGCTACATGCCACACAGCCGAAGCTACACTCGATGTTTTGCGCCTTGTTTTTGAAGATTTGAAGATCGCATTATCAGCCGCAGAGCTGATGTCGTTTGGCCACATCGGAGCTGCGATTTGACACCGTTGGACTATTATTTGTTGGGTGCCGTCAAAGATAAGTGTTAAGCCGACAAGCCAGAGACAATCGACGCTTTAAAGGACAATATTAGTGAAGCCATTGGTGAAATACAGCTGCACACAATCGATAATGTGCTTAAAAATTGGACCGATCGTGTAGGCTACTGCATGGCCAGCCGAGGCAGCCATTTGAATGAAATTATTTTCCATTATTAACCGGAAGGATTGTACTTTCAAATAAAAGTCTAATACGCATATTTTTTGATGAGGAGAATATATCGTCAGAATACTTACTTTTTACCAAAGCGAGATAAAGATATCTCTGAACGAAACATCAGAGTGCTTTAAAAGCGTTAGACGTTGAGTTATACTTACAGTCTCTGAACAACATCTTGAAATTTGTTAGGATAACAAGATTATGAAAGACATTGTAGGGATACCCGATATATGTATGTACCCGGTGGGCCATCTATCTGTTTAAATTTGAATCATCGGTTATTTCGAATCTGGCAATACTTATTCTATTCTGTCACAAAATTCAGTCGATTATCTACACTGAATGTAATGAAACGATTTAAGCTTGAGCAACGTTGGGATTTATTGGAAACTTATTTCCGGACATTGTACGAAAATGTCGTACAAAATTAGATCGCAGAAAAGGACCAACAGTGCCCTATATATGCAAGTTAATTGCACAAGGTCGTAAAACCGGCTTCATTGTTGATGCACGCCAAGACATGAGTGTGCTCGTATAATGCCTACACCCGAAAATATCGAAGCTATGGCTGAGAGTATACGTGAGAATCCATCAACATCAATTTGTCATCGTTCTCAAGAATTGAATTTTACGAAAATATCTCGGTATACAGCCTTACAAAGTTTAATTGGCTCAATAGTTGAGGCCGCATAACCATCCGCTTAGTTTTCTCTTAGCTAGATGGACTAACAAGAAACTGCACGATTATGTCGAATTTGCAAAAAAAAAATCATCTTTTCGGATGGAGCTCATTTTCATTCTTGGTGGGTACGTTAATAAGCAAAATTCCCCATATTTGGGGCTTAGGAAACCCACACGTGGTCTTTCAGAAGCCAATGCACCCATTACGGGTGACTGTTTGCTGCGGATTGTGGAGCGGAGGCATCATTGGCTCATATTTCTTTGGAAATGACGACGGAACTCCTCTCTCACCATGATAATCGATTTTTTTGTATCCGTTCTTCATGGTATTGATGTGAACGATGTTTGGTTTTAACAGGATGTGGTGCAACTTGCCAGCAACATCTCATGCCACAATCGATTTACATAACATAATTGGCCACTACAACCCTTCAGTCAGGATTACGACCTAGTTTCTCACACCACTTATGTTGTGTGTGTTAATTTTATACATGAGTGGCGGGACCTACAGTTTCAAAGTCGACTCCGAATGACAGATTTTTGAGAAACTTTTTCATGGCAATTTTTATTTGCTCTGAGAGTTTTTGCCAGAAATCTGCTGAGAGGAAGTCGCCTTTTTGTATTTTGTTCTGATGTCTGGCCTGGGGCTCGAACCCTGGCTTTACGTCTAACACACTACCTACTCGACTACAGCGACTTCATCTCATGCTGCAATCGATTTATTGCGTGAAATGTTTGATGGCCGTTTAATTAGCTGAAATTGACTGCAAAGAAGCTGCGATTTGACACCGTTGCAGTATTTTCTGTGGGACGACATTTAAAAAAAGTGTTATGCCGACAAACTAGAATCGATTGAGTATTTGAAGCTCAACATTCGTAATGCCATTGCCGAGATACGACTCCAAACATTCGAAAAAGTGCACGAAAATTAGTCCGATCGAATGAGGTACTGTGAGGCCAGCCCTGGTAGCCATATGAATGAAATAACTTTCACAACAAAGGAATACATTTGCGAGGATTACAAAGCGTTTTTGTTTTGTTGCATTTTAAAATTTAAACTTTTTAATGGCTCACCCTTTATCATCGATATTTCCGCCTGAAAAGTGCTACAGTGATTCGATAGATTTACTGGCTGGACTATTGCACTTGACTTCTGCTTCCTCTGCACCATTTTTTCCCAAAATAGATGGCCTGAATGAATCTCATTGATTTGTTAACCCTTTGACAATCAAACATTTTCTGCTGAAGCGATTTAACCTTTTGTTTTATTTTAATAATCTGTGGCCTAAAAGTAGTGACGAAAAAAAATTGCCCCCCTGAGTATCCTCTAATTTCCCCATTTGGCTTGGCAAATATAGTTGCCTATGGGCTGAAAGCAATCTTTTTATCGCAAATTATTAATTTTTAGACATAATTTAAAAACAGTTTTTTTTTATTAAAAATATAAAGTTAAATACAATAAATCTTAAAAATTTATAATTAGAGTTGTTCGTGATAGTTTTCAAAGCAATCACGGGATGTAGAGAAACAAAGAAACACATTGCATTGAACGCAAAAAAACATTTGTGCGACTATATTTTTTTGAAGGAAGCACAATGAAAGCACCGTTTCCAACATTCACTCTTTTCCATTATATGAAGAGATTTGGACTGACTTATAAAATTAGTTCCAAATGTGGTTGACGCTGAAAAGGCACGTTTTCTTGAATTGAAGCGACTTATCAGTTCTTTGGCTAAAGCTGTTCGAAATTCCATTGAAGTCACATTGATTGAGGAACTGTTATCCAATATGAGTTTCTTATATATTATAAAGGGTGTTTTTTATAGAGGTATAAAACTTTAAGTTGCAATAAAACAACGATGGATTATTCGATTGACATGAATTTTATTTATCCGAAAGATAATCTTGTGGCATTACATTTTAAATATGATTTCTGGCATATGACCGCCATGGCTGGCGCGGATGTAGTCCAATCTGGACGTCCAATTTTCGATGACTTTTTCCAACATTTGTGGCCGTATATCGGCAATAATACGGCGAATGTTGTCTTCCAAATGGTCAAGCGTTTGTGGCTTTACCGCATAGACCAATGACTTTACATATCCCCACAGAAAGTAGTCTAGCGGTGTTAAATCACAAGATCTTGGAGGCCAATTCACAGGTCCAAAACGTGAAATTAAGCGGTCACCAAACGTGTCTTTCAATAAATCTATTGTGGCTCGAGCTGTGTGACATGTTGCGCCGTCTTGTTGAAACCACATCTCCTGGACATCATGGTTATTCAATTCAGGAATGAAAAAGTTAGTAATCATGGCTCTATACCGTTCATCATTGACTGTAACGTTCTGGCTACCATCGTTTTTGAAAAAGTACGGACCAATGATTCCACCAGCCCATAAAGCGCACCAAACAGTCAGTTTTTCTGGATGTAACGGTGTTTCCACATACACTTGAGGATTACCTTCACTCCAAATGCGGCAGTTTTGTTTGTTGACGTAGCCATTCAACCAGAAGTGCGCTTCATCGCTAAACAAAATTCGCTTATGAAAATCGGGAACAACGGTAATCTCGTTTTGGGCCCATTCGACGAATCTACGCCTTACTTGATGTTCGTTTGGCTTCAAATCTTGCACGAGTTGGATTTTGTAAGCACACAAACCAAGATCCTTCCGCAAAATCTTCCATAAAGTGGATGGACACAGATCCAATTCCTGTGCTCGATGGCGGATGGCCTCATTCGGGTCTTCCTCAATGCTACGCTCTACAGCAGCAATAGCTTCTTCTGTACGCACGGTACAGCGTCTCTGGGGATGCGAGTTATCAATAAGAGTAAACGTGGTGCGATAACGTTCCATGGTTAATCGAATTAACTGCTCTGATGGACGATTTTGTCGACGATAAAATGGACGTAGTGCGCGATACGTTTTCCACACAGAACCATTATTTTCGAAATAAAATTGCACTTGACAGCTGTTAAATCGGTCGCCATCTTGAAAAGTAATGCCAACTTAAAGTTCTATACCACTATAAAAAACACCCTTTATAACTATTATGAACACATAGCTCAAATAGGTTGAAGAACAATCGTAAATAGAAACGCCACTTACTTCTGCGATCGTACTCATAATAAACTTTCTTTTGGTCCATTAGATCAACGCCTCCCATTCTTTTGTTGTAGTGCTGTATAATCAGAGGGCAATCAATATCTATATCAATATCTATTTTATTAGCTTATCCAGCAACACGTCGCTTGACCTTGATACCCTCTGTTGGGTCAATAAAATTTCAGGCGATTGTCCATCCGTTTGACGACGGAAATGCTTCCTGACATGAAGTAACTTATGTCCCCTCTTTTCATTTCTTTATCCGCCGGAAAATTCTTCGGTATATGCTTTCTACTACACCGAAAAGTTCAACATTCCATTATTTTATTTTGCTGAAGAATGTGCATTAAGTTTAGACTTGTACAGAAATTATCAAAGTAAACTTCAACTCCTTTTTTTGCCAGTGGCTTACATAACTGCAGGACGACAGCTTCGCCAAGACCGTGTTCAATAAATGGTTTTTTCCTGTGTAAATGTCAATATTGTACAAGTATCCAGTTTCTGACTCACATAAACACCATAGTGTGAATCCCCATGAAATAGGTTTGTCCTTCAAATACTGTTTCATGGCATTATGTCCCTTAAACTTTACCATGTGTTCATCAATTGAGAGTTTTTTGGAAAATGTAAAGGGTGTTTTTTACAGAGGTATAGAACTTTAAGTTGGCATTACTTTTCAAGATGGCGACCGATTTAACAGCTGTCAAGTGATTTATTCTCAATTTGGTTTGGCAATTCATCATAAATAGACTCACGCCTGAACAACGTTTGCAAATAGTGCAATTTTATTTCGAAAATAATGGTTCTGTGCGGAAAACGTATCGCGCACTACGTCCATTTTATTGTCGACAAAATCGTCCATCAGAGCAGTTAATTCGATTAACCATGGAACATTTTCGCACCACGTTTACTCTTATTGATAACTCGCATCCCCAGAGACGCTGTACGGTGCGTACAGAAGAAGCTGTTGCTGCTGTAGAGCTTAGTATTGAGGAAGACCCGAATGAGTCCATCCGCCATCGAGCACAGGAATTGGATCTGTGTCCATCCACTTTATGGAAGATTTTGCGGAAGGATCTTGGTTTGCGTGCTTACAAAATCCAACTCGTGCAAGAGTTGAAGCCAAACGATCGTCAAGTAAGGCGTAGATTCGTCGAATGGGCCCAAAACGAGATTACCGTTGTTCCCGATTTTCATAAGCGAATTTTGTTTAGCGATGAAGCGCACTTCTGGTTGAATGGCTACGTCAACAAACAAAACTGCCGCATTTGGAGTGAAGGTAATCCTCAAGTGTATGTGGAAACACCGTTACATCCAGCAAAACTGACTGTTTGGTGCGCTTTATGGGCTGGTGGAATCATTGGTCCGTACTTTTTCAAAAACGATGGTGGCCAGAACGTTACAGTCAATGGCGATCGGTATAGAGCCATGATTACTAACTTTTTCATTCCTGAATTGAATAACCATGATGTCCAGGAGATGTGGTTTCAACAAGACGGCGCAACATGTCACACAGCTCGTGCCACAATAGATTTATTGAAAGACACGTTTGGTGACCGTCTAATTTCACGTTTTGGACCTGTGAATTAGCCTCCAAGATCTTGTGATTTAACACTGCTAGACTACTTTCTGTGGGGCTATGTAAAGTCATTGGTCTATGCGGTAAAGCCACAAACGCTTGACCATTTGGAAGACAACATTCGCCGTATTATTACTGATATACGGCCACAAATGTTGGAAAAAGTCATCGAAAATTGGACGTCCAGATTGGACTACATTCGCGCCAGCCGTGGCGGTCATATGCCAGAAATCATATTTAAAATGTAATGCCACAAGATTACCTTTCGGATAAATAAAATTCATGTCAATCGAATAATCCATCGTTGTTTTATTGCAACTTAAAGTTCTATACCTCTATAAAAAACACCCTTATATGTGTCAGGCATAGCCTTGTTAATGTGCTCTATATTTGGACGGATTTTGCAGACACGGTCAGTAACATCAGCCTTACTGTTGTCGCAAAAGTGAAGATTGGCTGTAGTTTCCTCAAATCGGTTCCGTAACATGACTCCTGCAGTCTGAGCTTGGTGAAATGTTGGATCAGTTGACCAATACAGGCGTGTTGATGGGAGTTTTAGTAAGCTAATACGTATGATAATACCCATATAAGCCTTAAAATCGGATACGGTTAAAGTGAACATACGCCCTTTTTGTAAAGCATGTATGTTGGACTGCTTCATTTAATGACAATTTACAGGTTTTAATTCTAGAGTCTTTAGCAATGATAATTTTCGTTTCAACCCATAGGCAAACATAATTGCCAAACATAAAATGACTATTTTTAGGCAGTTTGGAGTTTATACAAAACTGTTCATTATATTTTTTTTGATAGACAAAGGCTAAATCTAAAACATAATTGACTCCCATCTCCTTGTGCCCTATCTTTACCCTGTAGTAGCCCTCGGTATAAAGACCATTATTTGGCCACATTTGGAGCCTCGTAGAGTACAAGTGGAGCCAGATAGGGGTTTGCACTCAACTACATTTTTGTTGCCCCAATTTTCTTCTATAAAACACTCTCTGACATATTTGCTCTATCTGTAACCTGGACAAATATATAAGCCAAAAACCCCCGGACAAGCATACTTGCCTATGGTCGTCAAAGGGTTAAGAGCAACAGAACAACAAGTAGACCCCCAAGTACCATTTCAAATTAAATTTCTTTCTCGTATTCCTTAAAACCTTTGAATTTTACATTTAATTGAGCCATGGGGAGATATTTTTAAAGACAACAGCTCCACTGCATTTATTGTGCATTAACGGAGACGTTTTTATCATTTTCTCTTGCATCCAAAACAAATGACCGTTTCATGTTGGTGCAATAATCACGTACTACTACTACTGCTCTCTCTAGATCTGTAGTGAGTGTAATCCTTGCTTTCATCACCACTTTTCAAAAGCTGACAACACACACACATACACTGTTTTTCTGCCACCATCATCAATGAGTGAATCCTGGGCGATGCTTGGTTGCATTACTTACTCGTAAGTATCTTGCCTTTGGGGGCTGTTTTTAGTAGAAGACAAACCATTCAGATGTTCATTCATTGCTGCACTCATTTATTCTTTTCTATTCTCTCTATTCTCTGTTCTCTCTGCCATTAAATGTTAAAAATGATAGCGTGTTACTGATGATGATGATGATGATGATGGTGACGTTGCTTTCTCACCAAGTAAAAACTAAAAATCCTTGGCAATTACTAAAACTTTTCCAAACGTGTGATAAATTTATGCCATGGCCAGAGAATAAAAACAAAAAAAAAACGAACAATAATAATGGACGAGAGCTTATTGCTGGTGGTGGTAGTGATAGTGGTAGCCGTGATGATGACTGCTTATGCCCCACTTACAATAGAAAAACTATCGTATTTACTCTGAAGTAATCGTAGATTTTAAAGGACAAACACACATTCATACTATATAGCAGCTAAGTATGAGCGAGCTTTTGTTTTAATGACACAACTTTTCCTCTCATCTTCAGCAGCATCATCATCATCATCTCTTGCCTGGTATTTGTGGAAGTGCAACCGAATGATTTGTTTAGTAAAGCGCAGGAAAATTCATCATGATGTCTGTGTGGCATGAATGGCTATGAAATGCATGCCACAATTTCCTATAGAAAGTACGAGTATAACGATGAAAAGTTAACAATTCAATATTAAATTGCAACAGCAACAGTGTGCAGGGGATAATGTATGTTTGGACACACATTATTTGCATGTCGCCTAACAAAATGGCAACGGCATAGAAATTAAACAAAGAAAGACAGAAAAAAACATTGAAATTTAAGTCATTAACAGAGCTGTCTTCCTTATTACAGATTTTTGAATTTAAAACTATTTCTCCATTTAAAAATATTTTTAAATTTGTAAACATTTTGCTCTAATATGCCTACTAATCAAGCACATGTAAAGGGAGAAAGAATCCTTCTAAAATTTTAAATATTTTTCCTTATTTTCATTTTTTTTCATTTCAATAAATAGGCCTTCTTTACATTGTTTTTTTTTAAAGCCATATAAATTCCTTTCCATATTACGGAAGTGAATCAATAAGTGCTTGGCTTCCGAATTTCTTGGATCTTAACTTTTCTGTTTTTGTCCTGAACAACCTTATAATATTGTACGATGTCGGTTAGAGATAAGAACACAAATTGTTCCTTTTGAAATACTTTAACGGCCTCCTTGTTAGCAAGTTCTCGTCACAAAACTTGCTCAATGCACTTGAATCGATTCTAAACAATATTTCTCTCACAGAAGATCGGTTAGTATGCTCAAGTTATTCGTGAATAGTTCGATTCAGGACTCAATTCCATTTTTCTTCTATAAATGCCCATTTAAAGTTTACATTGCCTCAATTGTGTTAGTCCAGTTTGACAAAAATCTTCGCCCTTAATTGATAGCTTGATGCAAGGCTCAAATCTCTTCCTCTCTATAATTGTCCACCAAAAGCTTACATTGTCTCAACTTTGTAAGTCCAGATTGCAAAGACTCTTCGCCTTTGTTTGATAGTTTGATGCAAGGCTCAAATCTCTTTCCCTTGTATAAATGCCCACTTAAAGTTTACATTATCTCAACTGTATCAGTCAAGTTTGACACGAACCTTTGCCTTTGTTTGAAACAAAACTGAAATACCTTTCCCTTCCATAATTTCCCACCAAAAGTTGACATTGTTTCATTGGACGCTAGTCCAGTTTGACACGAACCTTCGCTTTTCTCTGTTTTCCAATTTTTGGAACTCCTCTTCCAAAGAAATCTTTTGATTCCTTTAACTGTTTGGAACTTCTCGCTCTACCTAGCTGATCTTGATTCTTTCTTGTCCTACAATTCAGTTAAAAGTGACTTTATTTCCCCCGCCTAACTGACTAATTGATAGATAGCAGATGGAGCACGGACCATTCTCTACAGCTTTTACCCATATTGAATTGGCATAAACGTCTACTTTAAAAGTATTCAGGAGTTTTTTCCATGGCTTTTAAAGGGCATAATTCGAAATCGGAACACTGTATTCTACCGTAGCTCTACCAGACTTTTACTCACCAGTTCACCACCAAATTGTTCCTTCCTTACGAGAGTAGTTAGCCTTTAGTTTACCCTTTTCATTCTTATTAATCAGCCTCATTAAAAAGTACTTTTTTGTGTACTAGGCCCGTTCAACACATAATTACAGAAAAGGCGACAGTCACTTGATCCATCAGGAAATAATGCCTTCTGATGAATCTCGGTTTTAATAGGTTCTTGTCTTTACTACCAGATCCAAATGGATATATGTAAATCTAATAGCTCCTCTTAAGCACTTATATAACATCTTTTATTGTCTCGATTAGGCCGACGCATAACAATCTTTGATCTTATCCAACTTCGTGTGAGTTATTCTCAAATTATCCCTTTCTTCCTTACCATATAGTTAAACAAGTCGCCTTAGTCTAGTAGGTAATGTGGTGGTTTATTAGACTAGACCTCTTGGTTAAACATAACGAAATTTTAAATAAAAAAATATTATTTTCAACGACTTCTTCTCAACAGTTTTCTGGCAAAAACTAGGAGAAGTAAATAAAATTGACACAAAAAGTTTCTCAAACGTTAAGTGCAGGTAATGCCAGTCATAGCTAAACTTAACACACACAATATGGGTGCTGTGATAAGCTAGATTCTCATCCCGACTAAAGGGATGTAATAACCAATTATGTAAGTAAGTACATCTAAGATTTCTTGGCCAACCTTAGACAATGCTTGATACTGTTTGATGTTCTGCCAATTATACATCCAAATATTTTGCTTCCCTGCTCCTTAAGAACAACCAAAAGACGAACAATCTGCCATTTAAAGGCTATCCAGGTCCTCATAAATAAATTTTATTTGGTAAAGTTTTAGTCTCTGTTCTCCTCAGAAGTATGTCACAAAGGATCTGTTCAAACTTGTCCGTTGTTTGTATATTAGAAATATATCGTCAGCATTGCCTGGGCTAATTCCATCAAACTTCAACCGCAATCATATTTAATGAAAAAACTCCCTCGTTTATTGATTTTATTTTCGCAGAGTTTAAGTCGCCGTAGTCTAGTAGGTATTTTGTTGGCTTATTAGACATGAGGCCTTGATCCAAACATCGCCAACGAAACGAAATATGAAAATAAATATTTCTTCGGCGACTTCCCCTCAGCAGATTTCTGGAAAAAAACTCGGAGAAGTAAAAGTTTCTCAAAAATCTATCGTTCGGAGTCGACTTTAAACTATAGGCCACTCATGTATAAAACTAATATATGTGGTGTGAGAAGCTAGGTCATAATCCTGACTGAAGGGTTGCAATGACCAGTTATGATGTAGGTTTGTATGAAGGTAGAGGTGGCTGCCCATCCAAGAAAAATTCTTTGATGGACTCACTTAGGCCGCATTGGGTCCATTGTGCTACCACAGTTATCCGCTATCCCCTAGTCTCGAAACCACTCGGAGCTCCTGATGAAGCGATTTAATCTGTCAATGTCAATCCTTGACAATTCCTTCAGATCATCCATGTAGTAAGTACCCAATTACTTCCCTCTCCTTTGGCAAAGAGCCGGGCATGTACCCAGCAGGTGAGGCACAGTCTACTCTTCTTCCTCATCTCTGCAGCTTCTGCAGAAGTCGTTAGCAAGGTGTCCAAGACCAATGCGCCTCGCATGCGTACCCATAATGCAATGCCCCGTAATGACACCGACAACTACACTGAGCGCGCCTCTTTGGAGTTTAAGTAGACTCATTCTGCGCCCGTCATTCAGTCTGGCCAGATTTTACGAGCCGTTCTAATTATGATGCATGTATGTGAGTATTTTCGCAGATCATCATCCACTTGTCATTGCAGGTGAATGTCTATTTTCCTTCTATTCAATGACTTCTTGCACACGAGTTGCGTCATTTAGTTTCTATTTGACAGCCTTGATAGGCATTCTGTTCATTAAACAATATTTTTTTGCTGCTAGAAGCCATCTCTCGAACATGGGCGAAGTTTTATGGGAACCCTGTGACATGGACTTCAATTTAAAGACAGTGACTCACCGAATTTCGTTGTAGTCGTACGAGTAGAGAAAATGATGAACGTTGTAGAAGTCCTGTTCAAATAATTGAAAAATTCCTGATTGCTGTTAGGCAATTGGAAGTTGAAAGTAATATAAACTGTATAGGTAGTGGCCATTGCCATCTCACATTGTTTTGTGATTGTTATTCCGCAAAATAGGTGTCACGAGTATCAAGACAAGCTTGTAAGACTTTGAACTATTTTTAGGAGAATAAGTGACAAATAAGTTCAAGGTGGTAAAGTCCGTTTCTTTTTTCATCGTTTTTTCGGAAATTTGATCATCAATTTGATGTATCAAGGAAGTCGCCTGACCCTTGTAACACTCCTAAAGAGAGAATAACATCAACAGCGCACAGTTAGAAAGTGTCTCCTTTTCAGAAAGAGTGCACTTCAGTAAGCAAATTTTCTCACTGCAATGCCTGAATACATATCCACAGAAGGGATTGTGTCTAGAATAAGACAGATGGCAACCCTATTGTTCCAGAACCTGTTTCAGCAGGCCAACTATCAGCTTAGTTGGAAAATGTCGCCTAAGAGAACTGAAAGAAGACAAAGAAAAAATAAAAATGTGGACGAAAGTGAAAAAAAAAAAACAAAATCCATAATAACACCTCTTTGTGGTCTACCCTTTTTTGCCTTTGTGTGTAATGGATTGCAGTCGTATTAGTCCTTTTTGTGTTTTATTTGTAAGTTTTAGGCTTGTTTTTCTTGTACGATGATGCTGTAGATAGTAGCAGTAGTAGCAACAGCAGCAGCCAGTGCTGTGCTTTAGAGCACAGTTTATTTATTTTGCTTTAAGAGAGAAAGAAGGTCATACCCTTGAAGTCTTAAGTTAACATTGCATACAAGCAGATTTTAAAATAAAAACAAACGTACACATACTGACATACACAAATAACATGCATTAAAGGACATATACTGACACACATATACATAAGAAAATCTTTTATGTATGTATGTATGTATTTTGTATGCCTACATGTTAGTTGGTTAAACTATAAAAATATGTACTCGTGTCTCTGTATTACAGCAACGAGTAATAAATGTTGTGGCAACAAAATTCAACAACTAATAACTAAAGAGACACACACATACATATACACAAGGTAGTGTATAGAATAAATTAAAGAATACATACACACACATACAATGCTTATATATTTAAGTACAATTTACATGTACAGTGCAGGATGATGTAATAGAGGCAGTTTTTATTTTTTTCTCAACTACAAAGGCATGATGGTTAATGGGATTTATTCGATGGGTTACGGAATCAAATTTTTCTTTATGGAGTTGTACTGAAAACTAGAGGACTGTCGCTAGTAAAAGTTGTGTAATGAAACTCCCTGATAAAGTAAGGAGTTCTGTTGTTGTGATAGACTACCAGACAACAATGCAACTTAATTGGTATGTCACACTGGTATACTCCTCTACCCTATGTGAGAATACCCAGTCTCTGAGAGGAATTGATTGTAGCTGGTTTCAATGTAATCTTCATGGGAGACTTCACACAAGAATTCATAGCAAAAAAGATCAGCCCTCTGATATGGTCTGTTCTGGGGATTTGATGGAAGTCTACATGGATGATTCTAAGCTTGAAAATAAAGATGAAGCAGTGGAAGTTTCTTAGAGGGGATTTAGGATTTCCCCCACCTTTCTGATTAGGGCCTGTTAATGACCCTAAATCATGCTGCGAATTGATTCCGAGTAAAGATACTTTGCTAGTGTGTTCAAACCAGGAATTTCGTAATGAAGTGAGGCACTGCAGGAGGTCTTTAACAAGTTTGCTTTTGTTTGGAACTGTAAGGTAACTGTCCCTTATATGTTTCTGTAACCTGACCAAAGGATTGTTAACAATGTCTATGAGAATGAAGCCAGTAATTCAATTAAAACGGCCAGAATGTTCCATCATGATAATGCCAAATCGCAAATATATTTGATGATCATAATGTCCGGATCTTTGAACTTCAAACCATGATTTGTATTGATGTCGACAGAACTCTTTTATGGCACGGAACTTAAATTTCCTAGAGACTTATAAAAATGAATCAAACAAAAGACTTTTTTTACCCATACGTTTCAGCTACAAGGACAGAAACTAAGGGTGGAAGTTCGACGCGCCTCCACTCCACACACTCAGCGATACGTGTCTGTAAGGTAGCATCTTCTTGGGAGGGACCTTTGCTTTAAAGTCCACAGGAGTAGGTCTAGCTTTGGTATCCTTAATAGCCCTATAACTAGCCTCAAAGAGAAGATCGAATTCTTCGATAAAAGGTAATTGTAGGTAGTGTGTTGGCTTATTAGACGTGAGGCCACGATTTAAACCCCAAGTCACACATCTTCTTAGTAGAATTCTGGAAAAAATTCTGAGAGTAAAAAAAATTTGCCATGAAAAGTTTCTCAAAAATCTGTCGTTCGTAGTCGACTTTAAACTGTAGGGCCCGCCATCACTCATGTATAAAATTAACGCACACAACTTAAGTGGTGTGAGAAGCTAGTTGAGAAGCTAGTTCGTAATCCTGACTGAAGGGTTGTAATGGTCAAATTATGTCGCTTAACCTCTTAACTTGGGGGGTTCCTCGACGTTAATAGATTATGACAGCTCCAGGATTTCGGCTGGAACAGCGAGGTCTGCAGGATCCTTACATGGTTTTGCAGTGGCAATCTTACAAAAAACTTCTGAGCGCTGTTCTCCAAAAGCTACTAAATTAATTGAAGCACAGTAACAACCAGAGTTGTCAATACAGATACAGGAATTAGAGTAAGTCACAAAGACTTTCCTTAATAGAGCGGAGCAGTATCGATTCCATCGTCTTTCAATTTCCTAGAGTGACAGTTTCCTTATCATTATTTCAGTTTACAATCCAAAATCAATTTGATATTAAGTTTTGCAAGTTTTATATGTTTATGTTTTATGATTTCACTGAGACACGTCCATTTGGCCTTCGGGGATGGGGCCTAACGAACTCATATTCAAGGCGATTTATCAAATTTTAAGAACTCAAATATCCGAACAACATTTCTGATATCAGGGAAAACCAGTTCTAAATAACCTGGCTGTGTCCTTAAGCGTTGGAATATAGCGCCTTCAAGGGAACTTGTCCATACGTTTTTTACAGAGGTATAGAACTTTAAGTTGGCATTACTTTTCAAGATGGCGACCGATTTAACAGCTGTTAAGTGATTTATTCTCAGTTTGGTTTGGCAATTCATCATGAATAGACTCACGCCTGAACAACGCTTGCAAATAGTGCAATTTTATTTCGAAAATAATGGTTCTGTGCGGAAAACGTATCGCGCACTACGTCCATTTTAGCGTCAACAAAATCGTCCATCAGAGCAGTTAATTCGATTAACCATGGAACGTTTACTCTTACTGATAACTCGCATCCCCAGAGACGCTGTACGGTGCGTACAGAAGAAGCTATTGCTGCTGTAGAGCGTAGCATTGAGGAAGACCCGAATGAGTCCATCCGCCATCGAGCACAGGAATTGGATCTGTGTCCATCCACTTTATGGAAGATTTTGCGGTAGGATCTTGCAAGATTTAAAGCCAAACGATCATCAAGTAAGCCGTAGATTCGTCGAATGGGCCCAAAAACGAGATTACCGTTGTTCCCGATTTTCATAAGCGAATTTTGTTTAGCGATGAAGCGCACTTCTGGTTGAATGGCTACGTCAACAAACAAAACTGCCGCATTTGT
This sequence comes from Sarcophaga subvicina, assembly GCA_936449025.2. Taxonomy (NCBI): domain Eukaryota; kingdom Metazoa; phylum Arthropoda; class Insecta; order Diptera; family Sarcophagidae; genus Sarcophaga; species Sarcophaga subvicina. The sequence goes on from OW388084.2 coordinate 34,095,604, forward strand.
AGTGAAGGTAATCCTCAAGTGTATGTGGAAACAGCGTTACATCCAGAAAAACTGACTGTTTGGTGCGCTTTATGGGCTGGTGGAATCATTGGTCCGTACTTTTTCAAAAACGATTGTGGCCAGAACGTTACAGTCAATGGTGATCGGTATATATAGACCGCCTAATTTCACGTTTTGGACCTGTGAATTGGCCTCCAAGATCTTGTGATTTAACACCGCTAGACTACTTTCTGTGGGGCTATGTAAAGTCATTGGTCTATGCGGTAAAGCCACAAACGCTTGACCATTTGGAAGACAACATTCGCCGTATTATTGCCGATATACGGCCACAAATGTTGGAAAAAGTCATCGAAAATTGGACGTCCAGATTGGACTACATCCGCGCCAGCCGTGGCGGTCATATGCCAGAAATCATATTTAGAGTGTAATGCCACAAGATTATCTTTCGGATAAATAAAATTCATGTCAATCGAATAATCCATCGTTGTTTTATTGCAACTTAAAGTTCTATACCTCTATAAAAAACACCCTTTACCACCCACGAATCCGTTCCCTTGTAGGCGATAACTTAGTAGAATCCGTGTATTTATGCTCTTCGCTGCTATTGTTTATTATTTGAACTGTTAAAGCAGCTCCTTGATTATTGTATCACTTGGTCAGCAGAAGCTTCATTGTTTTGAAATAGATCATGACAAATCCTTGTGTCTAAGAAGTAGAGATGCTTTGCTCACCGTTCCCGTGTCTGTTAGTGGTACGAGAAGAAAAAGTAAGTGACCCAGAAATAATAGTCGTTGTTTGCAATTGTTGGCCTCCTTGAGGGTTGGACAATTAAAGAACATGAACAAAGAAAGTCCTCCGTAAATTGTTCTTTTGCTTGTTATTAAATTTAAATGCCACGAGTGAAAGAGAGAAAAAGATCGACCAGGCTATTAAAGTCACCAGGTATTAGTAAAGATCCGTTTGCGACCGTAAAATTTTTGAAAGGAAGCTTGCAGCCTGCCTAATCCTAGACACGGTATGACGATTCAGCAGCCTATAACTTTTCCCAAATTCGAGGATTAGGCAAAACCTTCTGAAGAAAACAGCCTCAATGAAGACTTCGCCTGCGTTTGCCACTTGAAGGTGGTTAGAGTGGTTATGGGAATTGGGTGAGATTTGGCGAAGAACCAAGACTCAATCAAGACTTCATCCGTGTTCGCCACTTGGAGGAAGTAAGACTTCTAGTATGGTTGTAAGAATTAGGCGAGACTTTTTGAAGAACCAAGACACAATCAAGGCTTTGCCTGCCTTCGTCACTCGTAAGCAGTAAGACTTCTTGTATGGTTGTGAGAATTAGGCGAGACTTTCTGAAGAACCAAGACTCAATCAAGACTTCAACTGTGTTCGCCACTAGGAGGCAATAAGACTTCTTGTATGGTTGTGCGAATTAGGCGAGACTTTGTGAAGAACCAAGACACAATCAAGGCTTTGCCTGCCTTCGCCACTTGACGGCAGAAGGATTGCCCAACTAAATGTACAATATGGGTCCACCGCCTGACCACCTCGTTTTACTTTTAAATTTTTTCCTGTCCCTATTATTTCCTTCAATTCTATAGTAACTTACCGACATACACACACACATATATATGGTACATACATACATGTGTAAATTGTAGGGATCATAAAAAGTCTGTAATTGTGTGTGTAAATGATTATTTTTAATTGCTGTTTTGCTGGTCATAAACAGTAATTTGTACACGATGTCTTTGCATAACATCATGTTAATGCGAGTGTGTGGGTATATGTCTACATGCAGGAGAGAGAGTGTGTGTGTATATTCATGTGTGCAGGAGAGAGTATAGTATCAGTTATATTGGTTATTTAACATTAAAAAGAAAAAGAAAAAGCAACGAGAAAATGAATTCTTTTTTGCTGTCACCAATATTTGCCAAACAGAAGTATTTGAGAAAAGAAAAAGAAGAAGAAAAATCTGTTGTATTTAAAGTTAAACTGAAACGATTTTCGAACTTTCAAATGCAACACACAATACTGGCCACGTTTCAACAAATGCACATGAATTTTAAATGTTTAGTTTTCACAAACTTTTCCAGTTGAAAAGTCGAAACAACTTGAATTCTTTTTGTTGTCGTTCTTGTTGTTGTCATTGTTGTCTTTGCCTTTCTAAGTTTATCTTTCAAATTGTTGTTGAAAAAAGTTTTTGAAAAATGATACGTTTACTTTTTCCTTTTGCTACTGTTGTTGTTGTAGTTTTGTTGTACAAAACATTTAAGAGTTTAGTTTTATTTTCTAAAAATAATTGGCAAATAATTTTAAAAGCATACACACACAGAGAAAGAAAACAAAACATTGAAACTAAGCCATTGAAACTAAGAGTCATTATTAAAAGAAAAAAGATTATTTCAAAGGGTCGTAGGTTGTTTTTTTGGGTAAAATTTGCAAATTTCTTTGAGTAAAATTGATTATCTTTGAAGTTTGGGTGTCCTTTTCATCTAAAAATCGAAAGAATTAGTTGAGGCAGAATGCCTGTCACTTGCTCTTTAAAGATTATCTCATGTAAATTTCATGTTTATTCATGAGCTGGAATTTTGATACACCTTTCCTAGCATTGCGACAGTGTTATGCTATCAATGGCTGATAAAATGTTGTCTTCTCGGATTGGTATTATGGATGATTTGTCCATGCTTACGAGAAGGTGCGCAATCTATCGGTTTAAATTTTTAATCATCGGTTATTTCCAATCTGGCAATACTTATGTCATTCTATTCTGTCACAGAATTCTGTAGATCAGCTCCACTAAACGTAATGAATCGTTTTACGCTTGAGCACCGTTGGGATTTATTGGAAATTTATTTTCAAAACAAAAACAATTTTGTCGGAAATTTTACGAAAATGTCATACAAAATGTGGTTGCAGGAGAGGACAATCAGTTCCCTATATATGCAAGTTTATTGCTAAAGTTCGTGAAACTGTTTTCATTGTTGACGCACCAAGACATGAGCGTGCTCGTACAGTGTATACATCCGAAAATATCGAAGCTGTGGATGATCAACAACTTCAATTCGTCATCGTTCTCAAGGATTGAACATTGTACGCACCAGTTTATGTTGAATTTTGCGAAAATATCTCGGTACAACGCCTTACAAAGTTCAATTGGTTCCAGAGTTAAAGCCGCATGACCATTCGTTTTGTTTTCGCTTCGCTAGATGGGCGAACGAGAAACTGCACGATGATGTCGATTTAAGCAAAAAAAAAAACGTCATCTTTTCGTATGAAGCTCATTTTCATCTTGGTGGGTACGTTAATAAGCAAAATTGCCGTATTTAGGGCTCAGAAACCCCTCACACGTGGTCTTACAGAAGTCAATGCACACCCATTACGAGTGACTGTTTGGTGCGGCTTGTGAAACGGAGGCATTGTCGGCTCATATTTCTTTGAAAATGAGGACGGCGCAACCATTACATTCAATGAAGACGCCTATTGCACCATGATAACCGTTTTTTTTGTACTCGCTCTTCATGGCATTGATGTCAACGATGTTTAGTTTGAACAGGATGGTGCAACTTGCACAATCGATTAATTGCGTCAAACGTTTGATGGCCAAAATGGTGTTGTCAATTGAACGCCGAGAAGCTGCGTTTTGACACCGTTGAACTATTTTCTGTGGGTCGTTGTTAAAGAAAAGTGTTATGGCGACAAAACAGAGGCAATTGAGCATTTGAAGGCCAACATTCGTGGTACCATTGCCGAGATACGTTGCCATATACTCGAAAGGGTGCACGAAAATTGGTCCGATCAAATGAGGTACTGTGAGGCCAGCCGCGGAAGCCGTATGAATGAAATAACATTCTTCACAAGAAAAGAACAATTTTTGCAAAATTTTAAAGCGTTTTAGTTTTATTGCGTTTTTAAATTTAAACTTTTAAATGGCAAACCCTTTACGATTATCTTCCAAAAAAACAAACATTAATTAGTTAGCAAACTCGCCTTTCAACAATTTATAATGTTTTCATTCTTAGAGCTTTATTGAATGAGTCATTAGATCTTTTTCAGTTGCTTTCAATCTCGAAATTCGCTTTCTTTCGCACTGGGATACTAAGAACGAGTTCACATTCCCCATGTTTTCCTATTTTATTGAAACTGACTTAAGCACTCGTGGTGTTCACTTGCATGATCTGTGTTCAGGAGAGGATTGCCTGAGAGGAGATGAATTTATTTGTGTATATTGAGTTACATGTCAGGGTGACTATCTATGACTGTATATGACATGATAAGAGGCCACAGGGGATGCCTACAGGGTGGTGTACTTGTATAATTAAAATGAAGCCGAGTTGTGAATGAACTCCTGATAAAACTATCTGAAGCGGGCATTAGTTGATAAGGATATGCAGACAATACAGTCTCGATGGCTAAAGGAAAATTTGAAAAAGACTCCCTGCGAATATCAGTTAAAGTGGTCTTGAGATTTTAGTTGTTGCTGCATCACAGTGGGCTTCACGATAAACGCGAGGAAGACTACAATTACAAGAAGGAATATTCCACTCCTGGGTGAATACAATACCACAGAAAACAGACATAAGATATTTTATGTGTATCGCATACATATATACATACATACATAATTGGTATTTACAACCCTTCATTCAGGATTACAACCTAGTTTCTTACACCACTTATGTCGTGTGTGTTAATTTTATACGTGATTGGCGGGACCTACAGTTTAAAGTCGACTCCGAACGACAGAGTTTTTAGTAACTTTACATGGCAATTTTTATATACGCTCAGAGCTTTTGCCAGAAAACTGCTGAGAGGAAGTCACCTAAGTAATATTTTTTAATATTTTGTTTAGCTGAAGATACTTAATCCGGGATTTGAAGCGAGGCCTCACGTCTAATAAGCCAACACACTACCTATTTAATATCAGAATATTTAATAATTATAGCCCAATTTACCCCGTCATGCCTTTTTGATCCATCGAGTTAAGGCCATGAATCTCACCATCTTAGCCCACTGCTTTAATAGAAGATCAGAGAAAAACGAAATGAGTTTAGCAAATAATGCCTTAAATAGAGGAGAACAGAGTATGTTGGAAATCATTACAGTTAACTGTCAGCGTACTACCCCAAGCTATTGACAAGAACAGTAGCATATATGTGCGTCTAGAATCCTTTTCATTATTTTGGAGAACGAATGAGAACGAATAAACTAATGGAACTGAAATCATTTGCAGTGGATGTCGCTGATGTTCCAGCTTTTGGGATAAAAACGATCTTCGTTTCTCTCCACTTTGCAGGCATAACAGATTGTATGTCACGAATTTTTTCACGCATAATTTTTTCACTGAAGAATCAATCAAAAGAAATCCAAAAAATTAAAAAAAAACGTCCCTATTGGACAAATTCAACTCAAAGACACTTTTAGATTATCCCATGCAATTTTCTTCTTTTATATAATTATTTTCCGCAAAATTTAAGATCAACTTTAACGCCGACATCTTCGCTCACAGGCAGCCCTGGTGCACCAACGATTATTGTTGCCGGCGCAGCCTCGATAGCGCATCGGCTGACATGTACGACCATTCCAATAATACATGTTGCGTGGGACACAGCGATTTCCACCGCGACCAACATCCTGGCCACCAGAGCAGTTAGGCCTCACTGTGAATCACAAAACAAAACATAAATTATTTTCAAATATTCCAACAGAAGAAAAAATTAAGGAAGAACTTACTTGGTGATCCTACACAACCTTGGGCCGAAGTATAGGCCAATAAGGCAATGAAGCACAAAGAAAAAAGTGCAATGATACGCATTTTGATTTTCACAAGATTCTTGGTTGGTTAACAACTGAATATCTGAGAAGTTTATGTCTTGATTAGGTGAAGGCATACAGTATTTATAGCGAATTGTAGGGGTAAGGGAAGATACTCCCAATGTTCTGGTTCATCAAGGGAAAGTAGGTGTTGTTTATTGAAATGCTTTCAATGCATTTTTTTATTTTTTATTTTGTTAAATTAAGTAAAATTTTTTAAACAATATTAAATAATAACAATAATAAGAAACAATACAATTTTAAATAATTTAAATTAAAAACAATTGCAATAAAAAAAGAACGTCTGCCAAGGCTGCCGTCAACAGAACAAAAGTGAATAATTTCTTGAATTCTGAAATAATTAAATTAAATATGAATTGTTCGCTAATCAGACCCTGGATTCTTTTTAATTAATATGTCATGCTTGTTTTTTTAAATTTTTGAACGGAATTTTTTTAAAATCAATTTTAATCACGAACTTATTTTGCTTTTATTATCCAGAAACTTCGGGAAACTTTGTTAAACCAACGCTGTGGGAGTTGTGTGTTTGAAAAGCTGATCAAATAATTTTCATTTCTTTTTATTTTCAATTTCAAGAGTAACTTTTAATATGGTTGAGCCATTTAAAAATTTCAATTTAAATATGCAATAAAACAAAAACAATTTGAAATATTTTGAGCAAATTCATATCAGATGCTAGGCAAGGAAATGGCATTGTTGACACCGAACAGCAGTTTGATATTTATCAGGGCAATAGGCTTGGAGGTAGATGTCACCGTAGTCTAGTAGATAGTGTTGGCTTATTGGACGTAGGCCACGGTTCAAACCACAGATCAGACATCTCCTACAAAACGAAATATGAACGAAACTCTGAAAATAAATAAAAATGCCATGAAAAGTTTCTCAAAAAGAGAGACAACTTTAAACTGTATATCCCGCCACTCACGTATTAAATTAACACGCATACCATAAGTGATGTGAGAACCTAGGTTGTAATACTGGCTATAGGCTATGTTTGCTTGTGATACTCCAAGATATTTTATGTCCATTTTCTGTGATATTGGCTCAACCAGAAGTCGAATATTCTTCCATTTAGGAAGTTTTCTCCTTTTTGTCAATACAGTTTTGCTCAAGTTCATTCTGAGGCCCACTGTGACGCATCAACTCCTTAGAATCTGAAGAACACTCACTGACTCATATTGCAGAGAGTCTCTTCAAAGTTTCCGTTAGCCATCAAGACTACATCGTCTGTATATACTTAGCAAATAATTCCCCGGTTCAGATAGTTTGGCAGGAGTTCATTCACAACTCGGCTTCATACTAATTATACAAGTACACCACCCTGTGGTCTTAGATAGTCATCCTGACATGTAACTCAATATACACAAATAAATTCATCCCCTCTCAGGCAATCCTCTCCTGAACACAGATCATGCAAGTGAACACCACGAGTGCTTAAGTCAGTTTCAATAAAATAGGAAGACATGGGGAATGTGAACTCGTTCTTAGTATTCTAGTACGGAAGAGGGCAAAAGTTCAAGAATATAAAAAAGTTAAATAAATCTGGGCTTTCGTTCAATTAATATCTAAAAACAGAAACATTATACAACATGTTGGTATCAAATGCCATACAGCATTCGATGCCTTGAACTTGTTGAAAGGCAAGTGTGCTAAGCAAATAACCTTATGTTTTTGGGAGTCTAGTAGGTAGTATGTTGACTTATTAGCCGTGTGGTCACGGTTCAAACCTCAGGTCATACCAGTCCAACAAAAAAAATTTGAATATTACTTCGGCAACTTCCTCTCAGAATATTTTTGTGGCAAAAAGTCTGTGAATGAATAAAGATGCCATGAAAAGTTTCTCAAAAATCTGTCGCTTGGAGTCGACTTTAAACTGTAGGTCACAGTAAAGGTATTCAGCAAAGACAAGCAAACGATTTTATGGATGAAATTTTGTTTCACCAAAGGATGGCATCATATCTGTGTAGTCACAAGCAATAATAGCTTACGGGTATGATTTGACTTGTCCAAAGTTTTCTACTTACAGGCTTCACTATGATAAGTATGTTCAATCCAACTCCATTTTATACGTAAGCTTTGCCTTGGAGCTGGTTTCTCGTTGACTAAGTCCCAGATATTTGTGTAAAGGTATTTGCGTAGGCGTCATGTGGGTTAGGCATCAATCCCCGCAATGGAAAATTTTTGCTTTGCAACAGATGATATGTTTGCTCTCTAATGGATTACAATTATGCCTATCCAAGGGGTTATTGTAGACACCAAACTCTCATAGAGAGATCACAGAAGTGAGAAGGCAAATAAGGCAACTACAGACTTGAAGTTGCCGTTGTCTATCGGGTAGTGTGTTGCCTTTTTAGACGTGAGGCTACGGTTCAAACCCCAGATCAGACATCTCGAATAAAACGAAATATGAAAACAATTCTTCGGTGACTTCCTCTCAGCAGATTTCTGACAAAAACTCTGATAGTAAAAAAATTTCCATTAAAAAGTTTCTCAAAAAATGTCATTCGGAATGGACTTTAAACTGTAGGTGCCGCCACTCATGTATAAAATTAACACACCCAACATAAGTGGTAGGAGAAGCAAGATTGTATTCCAGACTAAAGGGTTGGAATGACCAATTAGTGCAGATGGAAAAATTAATTGCAATTTATCCTTTTCAAGGGTACTTCTCATGAAGTCCCGTGTAATCGAATATGGAAAAATATTTTTCAAATCAAGAAACAAAAAGTTTTTGAAGGACAAAATTTGCCCATCTTTTTCGGTGATTACACTTCTTCACAACTGTCTCTAGTCTTTAGGTTTTTTTTTTTTGAATTTCAAAATCATTTTCAATCCAAACTTATGTTTCCCTCAGTATTTTTATAGTCATACCTACCACATGCATAATTTGAATGTGAGTGTTCGTGAAACAACACTTCCACTTAAAAATTTAAGAACACATGATAATATTCAAGCCATTTATCGGGTTTATTATCATACTCATAAACAGAATCATCATACATCGTTGAGAAACACATTTCATGTCTACTGCCACGCTATCTTTGCAAGCAACATGCAAAGAACCCATCAAATCCTCGCTAAAAAGAGGAAAAAAAAGTTGAAGAAAATTTTTTTATTTCTAGTTTCCTTTACTAAGCAGGCAAGGAAAAAAACGAGAAAAAGAATTTTACTTTGCAACAGCAACACTAACAAGTACGTTAGTAAAGACGGAGTGAAAAACAAAAAAGAAAAAAATTCTTCAACTATTTTGGCATCTTTTGACAGGCACGTTAAGATTTTTGTAAAAAGTTTTTTGCCAGTGAAAGTTTATCTTATGCCCTGAACTTTAATGTGCCAACATGACAAATAAATGTGTGTATGTGTGTGTGTGAGAGAGCAACACACAAAAACAGCAATTTTTGTGATATCTTAAGCATCAGTTTTATTCCCCCAATTCATGTTTCTTTTTTCCATTCCCCCTCTTTTAGTATAGTTTTCTAGAGAAGATGTGTTTGGTTGTGTTGTGCAGATAGGTTTTCAGCCTGTTTTTCTCATGCACTTTTTCACTTTTACAAGCACTTGAAACTATTTTGTGCCATCATAAGCAGCAGCAGCAATAGCAGCTGCAAAAGCAGAAGGATCATCATCATCATTATCATTGTCTGCTGGCAACAGCAACATCAGCAACAGCAACAGCAGCAGCAGCATAAATCATGGATTACAAGCTTTTCACAATTTTTTTGTCTACCGTTGTGTTGTTTTTTTTCTTCTGTTTTTGGAAGAAAAAGAAATATTTTCGGAAGAATTTTTTCCTTTCCCTTAATTCCCACACTAAGAATTTGTGTATGTGTGTACGTATGTAGTGGTGTTTTGTAATAAATATTTCGTTCTTTAAGTGAAATTTTGACTTGAAGAGTTTAAATGAAATTTTTTGTTCCATATTGGGTTGTACAAAGGGTTTCGCTAGATGAAGAACACTTTCCTCCTCTTGCTCGCGTATACAATTCATGTAGAAGCGAAAATAGCACCCAGAAATACCATAAGTACCTAGAATGAAATGGCGGTGCTGCTTTAAAAATTCAAGCTATTCCTTCGTCCTGTACATAAGCTTGACTGAAACCGTTTTAGAAGCCACTATGTTAGAGCCCACTAGTAGGTAGGTAGGTAGGTAAGTTGAGGTGGCTGTCGATCTAAGAGAGTTGGATGAACACACTTAGGCCATATAGGGCCCATTGTGTTATTACAGTTTTCCTATATCCCCTAGTCCCGGAATCACTCGGAGCTTCTAATGAAGCGACTTATACTGCCAATGTCAATTCGTGACAGTTCCTCCAGATCATCAGATCATACATAGTAAGTACGTAAGTACTTTTTTATCATTTGACAAAGCTCAGGACATGTACACAGTAGGTGAACTATAGTCCCTCTTTCTCATCTTTGCCGCCTTTACAGAAATTATTAGCAAGGTGTCCAAAACCAATGCACCTCCCATGAATACCCGTAATGCATGCGATAAACATACTTAGGGCGCCTCTCCGGAGTTTAAGCAGACTTACCATGCGCCTTTTATCTGGCCTCAGCCAGATTTTCTGCGCCGTTTTACCCGTTTCCGAGGTCGCCCATCTGCCGTTGACGGAAGCGACGATCACATTGTCAATTATGAGCCTGCAGATTCTCATAGGGAGTCCCAGAGACGAGAGTACGATGTTTGTGGGCAGTTTTTTAACTCTGCAGTTGCTCGGAATATCACTGAGCCCAGGTACCGGTATATGATATGAAGATCATATCGTTCTGCTACACCGCCTTGGAGTTCATCAGACATTACTCCTAATATCACATATGTACATAACATACATACATAATTGGTCATTACAACACTTCAGTCAGGATTACGACCTAGTTTCTCACACCACTTATGTTGTGTGTGTTAATTTTATACATGAGTGACGGGACCTAGAGTTTAAAGTCGACTTCGAACGACAGATTTTTGAGAAACTTTTCATACCAATTTTATTTACTCTCAGATTTTTTGCCAGAAATCTGCTGAGAGGAAGTCGCCGAAGAAATACTTTTTGTATTGTATTTTGATGTCTGGCCTGGGGCTCGAACCCTGGCTTTTCGTCTAATAAGTCAACACACTACCTACTAGACCACGGCGACTTCCTAATATCAGTGACATTGATAATCCCGCTCTTAGTGAATACGAATGCAGCGCGTAAGGCAAACACTTCTGTCCACTACTTTCCAATCCCGAAAAGATTAATTGACCCAAAACTCCAGTCTCCAAACATTCGTGCAGTAGTTCTTCTCTTCCCACTGCTGCCGAACTCTTCCCAGTCTCCCATTCTTCTTCATCCGTAATGGATTTGCTAAACCTGCACTAAAGCTCATTGAGTGGTAACATGTAAACAATGTTCCAAATTTCCGATATAAAATTCGTGGCATTGTTCAGACGCCAGGAGACATTGTTGCTATTCCACTTCAATGAAAATTCGTACGGTATCTAACCAATGGCAGCTGTAATACTGTTGTAGTGTGATTGACTAGTCGAAGTTGCCATACCCTTTGTATGCAACTTAATATCAACACATTCTTGTTGATATTGTCCACACTGCTTAAATGTTGGGACAGCGTGTGTTATGCTGTCTCAGCATATTCCCATTTATAAGGTAAAACGTAAGATTAATTGCACAACAAGCTCGCCTAATCAAAATTTACATGGTATCACATGCCTTGTTCCATATGATACAGCCTTTTTAAAACCTTCAATTAATTGCTCACTATAACACTTTAGTCAGGATAGCAACCTAACTTCTTACATCACCTATGTTGTGTGTTAATTTTATCCATGAGTGGTGGGACCTACAGTTTAATGTCGACTTCGAACGATTGATTGTTAAAAAACTTTTCACGACAATTTTATTTACACCCAGAGCAAACTGCTGCTTTCGAGGTTAGAGGTGTTTGAGCTAGGTCTCGCGTCTAATAAGCCAACACACTACCTACTGGACTACTAGACTACGGCGACTGTAATGATCACACGATACCGTGCTTTATTAACTGTAATGTATGCGGTTTTTATTGTTCTGTTCCGCCGGCCCACATCAGTTACACAAAATTGCTTGTGGCTATTCTTAACACAAAATTTTAAAATTGAGAGCTTCGACACTGAAGAAAAACTGATCCGCTTCAGAATGGCCATTTCCTAATCCTGTACCCTATATATGCCACAACCTATCCTGTCACGTGCCGTTGGTCCATCGCGGTAAACCTAATGTGTTTTATTTCGAACTTCTGTATCTTTAGACTAGAGGGCCCTAAGAAAGGAACCGCATAAGGAACCTTATAATCAATCCGAATGTATTCATGTTAACAGTCCAGAAAAAGCTTGAATTTAACCGCATTGAGCCTCATCTCAGCACTCTGCTTTAACTGAAGATCAGAAGAAAGCCAATTGCGATTAGCAAATAATGCCTTGACTGGAGTAGCGCAAATCAGTACAGCCTGGTTAGTTTGTCTATCAGTCGACAGACTTAGTGAAAGCTATTGACACGAGCAGTAGCACACATCGTTGTCTAGAATCCTTTTCAATCATTTTGGAGAACGAATGAGAACGAATAGACTAATGGAACTGAAATAATTCGTAGTGGATGCTGATTGTCTTCCAGTTTTCGGGATAAAGACGACCTTTTCGTCTCTCTCCACTTTGCAGGCATAACACAGTGTATGTGACATGTCACGAATTTTTTGCACTAAACTTTTTCCCGTGAAGAATCAATCAAAAGAAATCCAAAAATTACAAGAAAAACGTCCCTATTGGACCAATTCAATTCAGAAGCACTTTTCGATTATCTCATGCAATTTTCTTTTTTTATTCAATTATTTTCGGTAAAAATTCAAGATCAACTTTAAGCAGGACGACGACATGCTTGCTGACAGGCAGCCTGAGTGCACCAACGATTATTGTTGCCACCGCAGCCTGAATAGCGCATCGACTCACATGCAGTACCGGTCCAATACCACATAGTACGTGGAGTACACCGAGGACCACGACGTCCTACATTGCGACCACCAGTACAGACGGGATTGCCTAGAGTAATGACAAAAAAAAAAGAAGAAAAATCATGAAACGTTTAAAGATAAAATTCCCGTGACCAAGAGAAGATCACATGAAAACTAAAAACTTACGTGGCCTGCCAACACATCTCTGGGCAGAAGTATAGCCCACCAAGGCGATCAGCATTAAAGTGAACAAAGTAAAGAATTTCATTTTGCTTCTGCTTTTGGTTTTCAACACGTTTTAACTTTCGAAGTTTAGTTTGGTTTGTGATTAAAACCCTCTAGAGAGGCGGGTATTTATAGGCGTGATTTGCCCAAGGAATTTCGGTTTTAAAAAAATAAAAATTTCATTTCTTTTGTATTTGTATTTGTTTGTTTTTTATATTTTATGAATTATTGATATGATATAAGACAATTTATTGTGAAGACAATACTATTAAAAGATTTATTTATTTTCCTTTCTTTTTTAATATAAAAACAATGCCGTTGTATAGAAATTCAGTAGGTCAACCGACAACCGATTAATAATGGAACAACAGAGATTATATTGTCTTCGTAGATTGATTTCGAAATTCAATGTTTAACAATGAATGAATGCAAGTGTGAACGATTATTGTTTAAATAATTTTAAATCATCTTTGCTTCCATACAATTCTCATAAGATATCATGTCTTTTTGCAATAAGTCCAGATGCAATGCAATCGGGAATATTTCAACATACAACTGAGGAGCTCAATTGTCTCTGCTTTGTCGGCATAAGACTTTTCTTTAACGGTGCCCCACAGAAAATAATCCAACGGTGTCAAATCGCAGCTTTTTGGTGGCCAATTGACATCACCAAGAGGCAAATTTAATGAGAATTTGAAAAAACAAAACAAAACTGATCGCGAACTAATTCACCAGAACAATGCAAGTCAGCGCACTAATGAACCTTGCATCCATTATTGATCCGCAGTTTCACTACTCAAGTGAGAATGGATGATTGTCATCCTTATTTTTGCTAACAATTCATCTAACAATTTAGCCGTGGCTACATATAATCTAATGAGTCATTCGCTCCTGAACTCCTCAGTTGTACGCTGAAATATTCCCGATTGGATTGCATCTGAACTTCTTCAAAAGTCCTGATATTTTATGAAAACTGTATGTAAGTAAAGATGATTTAAAATTATTTAAACAATCATCGTTCACACTTGCCTTCATTCATTGTTAAACATTGAATTTCGAAATCCATTTACGAAGGCAGTATAATCTCTGTTGTTACATTAAGAGTCGGCTGTCGGTTGACCTACTGAAATTCTATACCCCTGGATTGTTTTTTAAATAAAAGAAAAACAAATGAATCGTTTAACAATATTGTCTTCACAATAAATTGTCTTAAATATAAGAAAAAAACCCCAAAACAGATACAAAAGATATGAAATTTTTATTGTTTTAAAACCGAAATTCCTTGAGCAAATCACGCCTATAAATACCCCCCTCTCTAGAGGGTTTTAATCGCAAACCATTTAAACTTCGAAAGTTGAAACGTGTTGAAAAAACCAAAAGCAGAAGCAAAATGAAATTCTTTACTTTGTTCACTTTAATGCTGATCGCTTTGGTGGGCTATACTTCTGCCCAGAGATGTGTTGGCAGGCCACGTAAGTTTTTAGTTTTCATTTGATCTACTCTTGGCCACGGCAATTTCTCTTTAAACATTTCATGATTTTTCTTCTTTGGTGTCATAACTCTAGGCAATCCCGTCTGTACTGGTGCTCGCGATTTAGGACGTCGTGGTCGTCGGTGTACTGCACGTACTATGTGGTATTGGACCGGTACTGCATGTGAGTCGATGCGCTATTTAGGCTGCCGTGGTAATAATAATCGTTGGTGCACTCAGGCTGCCTGTCAGCAAGCATGTCGTCGTCCTGCTTAAAGTTGGTCTTGAATTTTACGGAAAATAATTGAATAAAAAAGAAAATTGCAGGAAAAGTGCCTTTACATTGAATTTGTCCAATAGGGACGTTTTTTTTTTTAATTTTTGGATTTCTTTTGATTGATTCGGTGTGGAAAAAGTTTAGTGTAAAAAATTTCGTGACATGTGACATATAAACTGTTATGCCTGCAAAGTGGAGAGAAGCGAAGGTGGTTTTTGTACCATCAGCATCCATTACGAATTATTTCAGTTCCATTTGTCTATTTGTTCTCATTCGTTCTCCAACATAACGAAAATGATTCTAGACAACGCTGTGTGCAACTGTTCGTGTCAATAGCTTTCAATAAGTCTACACTAGGGGTAGGCGAATACCTATGCTGTGCTGTCGACTGATAGCCTGATAGACAAAGTACGTTAACCTGGCCTGTTGAGTTTCAATAAAAACACATTCGGTTTTATTTATTTGATTTATTATGATCTACGTAGCACAATAAGATACTAAATCTTATAAGTGACAGTGCTATGTTTACAATCAATAAGATATAAAAAATTTTCATTAATTAAATATAAAAAATTAGAGAAAAACAAAGTTAATTTATGTACATAAATATTAAATTAAATTATGAAGAAAAGTATAAGAATAATAATAATAACAATAACAATAAAAATAATGATGACCTAAAAGATAAAATCACAAAATTTACAAATATGAGGTTGAAATTTTAATAATGAAAATAATTTGAATAACTAAATAACGAAAGCTAAAGGAATACTGTGGTGGAACACAACAGAGGTCAAACAAGATACCGTTAGACCTCGGGACCGTAGAATTTACGAACTGGTCATTAAGCTTGTCCACATCCACATCAATATCGACCCTTGGACATTTTCGGCATATTTCCATTTCACGAATTACATTCCATTTAGATTTATTGTCTACAGCATTGGAAAACTTTCCGCCATAATACAATATCTTTGCAGTTCTTATGCTCCCGGTAACTTTCATCCGTGTGAATCTATGTAAGGCTTTTAAATCATCCGTCCTAAACCTCTTCCATTTCCTGTAAGTACTATCCCTTCTCTCAATCAGTGCTTTTATTTCCGCATTAAACCAGGGCTGTTGTTTTGGTTTGATATGCTTGATATTGACAGGAACGCACCTGTCATAGAGCAAACGCACTCTGTCCTGAATAAACGATAATTGGTCATTCGCATTACACAGTGTATATACCTGGTCCCAAGATACGCCATCCAGTTCAATATTCAGAATTGTATAATCAATGTTTCCAAAATCACGATACGTAATATATTTGTCCACGGGACGAGTTACGGACAAATTATAATTAAGGTAGAGAAGGTCATGGTTGAAGAAGCAGGAAGCAGAAATTTGGTCATATAACAGTACCCTTTCAATGTGATTCATAAATATAAGGTCTATCAAGCTACTGGATGTTGAATGGAAATGTGTAGGTGTTGACACATTTACAGGACTGAGGTGAAGTGAGAGCATTGGTCCAATAAGGGGATTATCAAGTAGAAGGTTATTGTTAAAGTCACCTACAATAACTAGGTCGTCATATCAAATGGTAATATAATCAAGAGTTGAAATAAAAGGATCAAAATTCAAAGTAGAATTCGGTCTATATACACAACCAATAAGAAGTTTCGGACCATCGCCTGTTGATATTTCCAGAAACAAATATTCAATCTCGCTCCCAATGTGATTTAATTAATTTTTCCCTTATGTACCATTACGAACATAAATCACAACTCCACCACCCCCTTTGTGAAATGAAAAATTAAAGAATGGAATGTGGTTTTAAAACCAAAAATATTTAATTTACTTTTTCAATATGCGTTGAGACTCATTTGAATGTTACATCCTTTTGCTGAAGTTATCTCCAAAGTTTTAATTTTCTTGCAAAAATAAAAAGGTTGTCGAAGTCCTTTATATAGATTTCATCATTGAAGTTAAATCAGTTTTGAAAACAAAAAAATATTCACTTGCGGTTAATTAAGCAGAGTTGGCCCGAAAAGAGACCAATTTTTAGTATATTTGCCTGGTGAAAGAGAATATGTTAGAGAAATGCAAGTCCTTTTTACAAAGACCTTACTAGCAGGCATAACATTCGCCGTTGATTGTTTGTTACACTTTTAAATACAGAAAATAAGGATGTTACCACGTACATACCGTAAACGGTTGTCATGAATTTATTAACTGATAATAGGTACCGCGGCACCGTCTTTGTCACCGATTTTCATCCTGATAAGCACACTATTTTATATGAGTTTCCTTTACAGTTATGAAACAAAGCTAAACAGGACATTGGCGGTTTTTTTTGTCTTCTTTTTCAAATCCTCATAATATTTACAAGTGATGGTTCTACCCTTGTAAATCTTTTTAAAACACTCAGTATGGATTATGTTGCGTACATTATAAAACAATGGTCGTCATAACTTTATTGATCAGCAAATTGACCTGCCCATGTGGTCATTCAAAATTGAAACCATTACACGATGTAAGATGGTCATGTACTTGAAACATAACGTACTTTGTCCATCAGGCTATCAGTCGACAGCATAGCAGAGGTATTCGTCTACCCCAAGTGTAGACTTATTGAGAGCTTTTGACAAGAGCACAAGCACACATCGTTGTCTAGAATTCTTTTCATTATTTTGGAAAACGAATGAGAACGAATAGATTCATGGAACTGAAATAATTCGTAGTGGATACTGATGGTCTTCCAGCTTTTGGGATAAAAACGACCTTCGCCTCTCTCCACTTTGCAGGCATAACACATTGTATGTGACATGTCACGAATTTTTTTACACTAAATTTTTTCCCGTGAAGAATCAATTAAAAGAAATCCAAAAATTACAAGAAAAAACGTCCCTATTGGACAAATTCAATACAAAGGCACTTTCAGATTATCCCAAGCAATTTTCTTTTTTATTCAATTATTTTCCATAAAAAATCAAGATCAACTTTAGCGACGACATCTTCCCTGGCAGTCATTCCTAGAGCAAAAACGATTATTGTTGCCACCGCAGCCGAAATAGCCAAACGATTCACATGCCCGACCATTCCAAAACCACATAATACGTGGAAGACACTGACGACCACCGCGACGTCCTACATCGCGACCACCATTACAGTCGGGATTGGCTAGAGTTATGATACTAAGGAAGAAAAATCATGAAGTGTTTAAAGAGAAATTCCCGTGACCAAGAGAAGATCAAATGAAAACTAAAAACTTACCTGGTCGGCCAATACATCTCTGGGCAGAAGTATAGCCCACCAAAGCGATCAGCATTAAAGTGAACAAAGTAAAGAATTTCATTTTGCGTTTGGTTTTGCTTTTCAAACACGTTTCAACTTTCGAAGTTTAGTTTGGTTTGTGATTAAAACCCTCTAGAGAGGCGGGTATTTATAGGCGTGATTTGTCCAAGGAATTTCGGTTTTAAAACAATAAAAATTTAATTTCTTTTGTATATGTTGTGGGTTTTTTATATTTTGTAAATAATTTTAGTGGAATAAAACAATTTATTGTGAAGACAATATTATTAAACGATTCATTTGTTTTTCTTTCTTTTTTTTAATTTAAAAAACTATGCCGGTGTATAGAATTTCAGGAGGTCAACCACAACCGATTCATAATGGAACAACAGAGATTATATTGTTTTCGGGGATTGATTTCGAAATTCAATGTTTAACAATGAATGAAGGCAAGTGTGAACGATGAATGTTTAAATAATTTTAAATCATATTTGCTTACATACAGTTCTCATAAAATAACAGGACTTTCGAAGAAGTCCAGATGCAATCCAATCGGGAATATTTCAACATACAACTGAGAAACCCATGAGCGGATGACTCAGTAGATTATATGTAGCCATGGCTAAATTGTTAGATGAATTGTTAGCAAAAAGAATGATGACAATCATCTATTCTCACTTGAGTAGTGAAAGTACGATTGCTGATCAATAATGTATGCAAGCTTCACTAGTGCGCTGGCTTGCATTGTTCTGGTGAATTAGTTCGCAGTCAGTTTCGTCTTGTGTTTTTTTAACACGTTGACTGCCGACTACGAGATAACTCGTAGATTGTGTTTCCTTCTAGGGTGCCAACTACGAGTTATCACGTACTCACTAAACTTGCCATTTTTGTGTAGCTACAAATAAAATCGTATTATATCAGTGCTAGTATCGATAAATGGCTTCTGGGAAAAGAACAAAAAGTCAAAGTTGACTTGCTTGGCCAGTTTTCTGATAATTGCCGCTGCAGTCAAAGTAATAAATTCACATTAAATTGAGTCACCAGTTATAATACTATTTGCTATTGAGTTTATACTTTTAAGTGTAGTCAAGTTAGATTACATCTCCTCCATTCCAAAAACGGTTGCAATCAAATCATCGGCATATGAACCCGTCTTTATCTTCTTTAAACCCGACTCTCGTAGGGATACGGATTATTTTTACTGCAAAAAGAAGGGTGATGATCTTCCTTTCGCACTTGAGTAGGAAAAGTACGGGAGCGCATGAATAATGCACTGAAAGTTTTAATGAAACAAAGGTTTTTTTATATAAAGTCATTTTATTTTTCAACAAAGCCTGTCTGTTTTGATCGGCATACTACTTTTCCGGTTTTGTTTTCCCTGCCAAAAAAGTTGTTGTCCTTACTAGAGATCTGTTTATGACTTGATTTCATTGTTGGAATTAAATCTGTTATCGCCAAGCCATATCTTTATATTTAGAAAGAAATACGTATTGATCTGGCCTGAATACATAGAAATATGATGGATAAGCAATGAAAGCTTCATATCAGTGCTCTCTGGCATGGGCTTGCTGTAAAGGCTTCTCTAATATAATCTATTTTTTCTTTACAAATTCTCATTCAAATCAGTTGCCTTGATTGTTTACCTTTTTGAAGATATTCATTCGTTATACCATGTACATCTCAAAAAAAAAACGGTCGTAAACAAATTTTCGGCTTACAGGTCCACCTTGACCTTCTATGGAAACGATTCCCATTGAGGATCACACTACTTTTAACTTTGTTTTGCCTCAGATGTATACTGAAATGTGTCTCCCATTGCTGCTGTAAACAAGGGGTTCAACGTTCATGTAACCATGTAAACTCAAAGCGTACTCGATGCTAATTTTTTGAAAAAACTCATCTTCTTTTCAGTTCCATCTGAATGGCTTAATTAGTACAAAAAATTGTTAAGTTTGGAGCTCAGAAAATCCGCATTTAGTCTCTGAGAAACAAATGCACTAAGGATGCCAAACAGGACTGATTTTTAATCGCGACTTCCCGATTGGCATCTGTAAAATGCACCCACCTCGAGCAACTGTCTGGTGTGGATTCTAATCAGAGAGCGTGATTAGGCCCCACTGTTTTGAAGATGAGGCCGAAACTCTAGTGATTGTAAACGATACTACTATATGAGCATGAGTTTTTGTGGTGTAAATAGGCCCCAATTGAAAACATAAACGAAATTAAACAAAAATTTTAAATTTTTTAATAAAAAAAAATCAATAAAAACGTTTATTGACGTCACTGCAGTTGAACGTGTCTAGTTTACATGGCCAACATTTGTGTTTTGTTTTTAACAAATTTTAAACAACTGGAAGGGGAAATATGAGACTCATTTTAAGGGCACATACATACATGCTCCATTCAGCCTTCCTTCTTTCATGACTTTTTATATGAAATTCACTTAATTTCGGCGATTGATTTCGATACGATTTTGTGTAAAAATAAAATTGTAAAAATATTGTTATTGTTTTTGTTTTTTTATTGGGCAAATTTTATTGCCTCCTAAAATTGTTGCAAATACATGTACATACATGTAGGCAATTAGCCAGGCAATCGTTAAAATTGGTTTGTTAGCGCGTATGTAACAATAAATTGAAGCACGTGTCAGGAAATTTATTTTAAAATTAAAAAAAAATATTTTTTTTAATTATTTGTTGCTTTTAGTTTTAATTAATTTGTTTTGAAAAATTTGGCAGCATAATTTCTAGATTTTATTGACACAGTTGAAATCCCTCAGTGATTGGTTGGCCTTCTTCATCGTATTTATTATCACAACTTAAGTCAGTTCAATTAAAACATTTTTAGCATTTCAATAGTATGGAGTATTATGCCAGTCTAGTAGCCCACGGTTCAAACCCCAGGTCAGACATCTCTAACCAAACGAAACGAAAATATTTCTTCGGCGGCTGCCTCTGAGCAGAATTCTGGCAGAAAATCTGAGAGTAAATGAAAAATTGTCATGAAGAGTTTCTCAAAAATCTGTCGTTCGGGATCGACTTTAAACTGTAATTCCCACGGCTCATGTATAAAATTGACGCACACAACATAAGTGGTACAGAGAAACTAGATCATAATCTTGACTGAAGGGTTATAATGTCAAATTACGTACGTATGCCAGCCGACACTAGGTTATGTTAGGTTAGAGGACGTGTACTTGTCAATAAAGATAAGTACAGTACCCGGAGGTCGAATTGACCCATTGTACAACGTCCATACAGCAGCCGACATTAAAAGATTTGCAAATTCCTGATTGAATTCGTGACTTCAGTTACGTTGTGACAAGCAAGATCAGCACAGGGGTTCTCGGTTGTTTGTCGCAACTGCTTTATTAGTATAAGTGTGGTACTATTTATAGTTCGGCAATACTAATATCATGGTTTAGTAAACCATAATAAAGTTATGATTTGCTTTTCCCAAAATATAAATAATACCCCTCGTACAATGTTGTTCCTTCAATCTATGTAGAATACATACATGCACACATAATTGGTCATTACAATCCATCAGTCAGCATTACGACCTAGATTCTTACACCACTTATGGTGAGTGCGATAATTTTATCCATGAGTGGCGGGACCTACAGTTTCCGTCGACTTCGAACAACAGATTTTTTGAGAAACTTTTCATTAAAGATTTGAACAACATACGCGCCAGCCGTGGCGGTCATATGCCAGAAATCATATTTAAGATGTAATGCCATAAGATTATCTTTCGGATAAATAAAATTTATGTCAATCGAATAATCCGTCGTTGTTTTATTGCAACTTAAAGTTCTATACCTCTATAAAAAACACCATACGCACGTATACCGCAATGCGAAGTAGTGTTAGAATTTATTATGAGGAGCGTAACCCTTGGGATTTTAAGCAGACTTTCTATGCCTTGGCAAGATTTTCTTTGCAATCTTCTCCATATCCGTAGCTGCTCATGTGGCGTTGACAAGATTTCTTCGCAGGGCTTTAAGAGATTACCAGAGAGTTCTACAGTTGAGGCACGTCTGACCAGTTCAATCGATCGGAAGTTTTCATAAATACTACTGTGTTCTGTAACACATCTATATATATAAAAATGAATGTGTGTTTGTTTGCATGTATGTATGTTTAAAGTTTATAGACGACTAAACGGCTAAACCGATTTTCTTGAAATTTGTACAGTATCTTCCTGTATGTCTGGAAGGAACTATAGGCTACTTTTTATTTTAAAATTTCAAGTAGGCGATGTGCCACGCCCACATACCCAATAAATATTTAATGTCGCATATCTCCCAAATCTGCAACAGCCAGAGTCCTCAAATTTTGTATGGACGACTTTGGCGTATATAGGAACAAAATAGGCGGATTGGCTAAAGTGGGCGTGTCACCTCAAATAGTCTACATATATAAAAATGAATGTTTGTTTGTATGTAACTTATAGAATCGTAAACTAAGCATTTGATCATGTTATGATCTTTAGCAAAGTTGTTGCGCATGAGCCGGGGAAGGTTTCTAAGTTGATATGACCAATTTCCGACAGGTGGCGCCACTGAAAATTACTCAAAATGAATTAAATCGTAAATTGTGCACTCTTTAACAAAGTTGTTGCTGTTGGTGCGATTAATTTCCGATGGATAGCGCCACTGAAAATCATTCAAAATGAATGACAAGCAATTGGTCGACCTACACCTCAAGCACGGAAGAAAAGAGCATTACGAGCCTCAGAATCAGATGAGTATTAGGACTGGAAAATCTTCGAGTATATGCCACTGAGGCCCGTTCGTTTGAACCACTTGAACAACGAGAAGTGAGTTTAGAAACTGATCGAATGCGTACTACTCAGGCCCGTTCATCTGAATCATCAGGAAAATGGGAAACAAAATCAATAAAATGATTCAAAATTAATTGGACATTTGTGTAATGTCTTCTTTCCTTCAAATTTATTTTAGTTGGTGGCGCAGCAACATGCGCAGAGTATAGCTAGTCTGTAATAAATATCGTTACACTCTGCCATCCCATTAAAGGGATTTACGGATCGTCACGGACAGAAAGTAGATTCAGGAAATGGTAATTCATCCACAATGTAAAGGTGACGTCTATTCTAAACTACAGATTTGACTATTTACTCCCATATTTTTTTTCCAGAAGCCGAAAGCAATATTTTACTTTTTTTTAATTTTTCAAGACTATAGAGCTGAGGTTTAACCTCTTGGGCACTTTTTAAGCCAAACAATGGGGTCACTAGTCTATGGTGACCACCTCTTACTTAAGAAGAATAAAAAGAAAGATTTTCTTGCTAGACATTCCTCTTTAATTGAACATAAATTGATATTTTTTCTGTTAATTTTTATAATTTGCTAAATAGGCCCGTAAATGCAAAGCAAAGCTTAATTGTTTTTAATGATACACTAGAGGGTATGTATTCTGGTAGTAATTTGTATACAATAAAATTACAAATTTTCTTTCTTTTCTATTTTTTCTATAAAAAAAACACGGAATGGAAATATCCTCGATTTTATTTTCGCCTTAGTTGCCCCATTTCTTTCTTGTGGCATACAAAACAGTTTAACTTTCTACAATTGCCTTGGCTACTACACGCAGTATATTTTGGGTGTCTATTAAATGGTATTTTTATTCTCATTATTCCTTTGTATTGTTGTTGTTGTTATATATAATACGTGTTTGTTGTTGTTGTTGTTGTTACCATTGTTATGTGGCATTTATTCTTACAATGGTTTAAAGGTCAAAGTGGACAATTTTATTTATAGTCGTTGTATACAAGCACTTGTAAGAAGAAATTTTGCAGATTTTAAAAGGCCAAGATAGCCCCGGCTTTAATAAATCTTGGAAAAAGTCGTTAGTTTAAGGTCCTAATAATCACTTGCATTTAACATTACATGTTATTTTTGTTGATTGTTTAGCTGCTAGGGAAAGATTTTCTTCCTGTTGTTCTAATGTCTCTCTACTTCGTCTACTGGAAGAAATTAGAAAAAAAAGTCGCCATAAATTTTTAATTTTTTTAATTTTTCAAACGATATGGTTGTGCGTGTATCTGTGTTTGTGTAAAATTAAACAAATAAATTATTTTATGAACTCAATTTGTAATCTCTTCGTATACAAATAAATTTATTGGAATCTGTTTTTTAGTTGCGCTGAGGCAAGTACTTTAGCGTATAAAATAAACGCTTAAAAATAAATAAATCACACGTTCTAGTATCTTCTCTACTAGAAAAGCAATAAATTTTCTTCTTTTTTTTGTTTTTAAATCAATGCAAATATTACAGTCATAATGATTTATAATATTTGATTTCAGTTTTCTTTTATTATTCACTGGATTGTGATTAAAAATATGCAAAATTAATAAGGAAGCCATGATTGAATTTATAGAAAAACATATACGATGTTTGGTGGGAGAATCTAAGTCCACAAAACTAGAAATTGGCCACAGGATGGTGTCCTTTCAGCACTAATGTGAAGCGTGATCGTACATGACCTCTTGACAACATTAACTAAGGCGGTATGATGTAGTTTTTATGGCTAAAGAAAAATTTGAAGAGTCTCTTTGCGACATTATTCAAAGAGCTTGGAAAATTGTATGTCGTTGCTGCAAAACAATGAGACTGAGAATAAAAATCAGGCCAAGATACACTAGTACGAACCCTTTACAAGAAAAAGATGGGACTCCACACACCTAGGGTCCTATCACCACAACTGTGGAGCATGGTTGTAGATAAACTCTTGACAAAATTATTTAGGGCGGCATAATAAAGGCCTCATGGCTAAAGCCAAATTTTAAGAGTCTCTCTGCGACGTTATTCAAAGGCATCCTGAAATTATAATTCGTTGGTGCAAAACAGTGGGATTATGTATATACTCACGCAAGGCCACAGTTGCATCACATACATACATTTACACATAATTCGTCATTACATCTCTTCCGTCAGAATTACAACCTAGCTTCTCACACCACCCATAATGTGTGTGTTAATTTAATGCATGAATGGCGGGATATACAGTTTAAAGTTGTCTCTCTTTTTGAGAAACTTATCATGGCAATTTTATTTACTCTCAGAGTTTTGTTCATATTTCGTTTTGTAGGAGCTGTCTGATCTGGGGTTTGAACCGTGGCCTACGTCCAATAAGCCAACACTACCTACTAGACTACGGCGACATCTACCTCCAAGTATATTTCCCTGATAAATTTCAAGATGCTGTTCGGTGTCAACAATGCCATTTCCTTGCCTAGCATACGATATGAATTTGGAAAAATTTCACACCGTTTTTGTTTTATTTATCACACAACTCCTACAGCGTTTCTATAACTTTCTGGATAATAAAAACAAAACAAGTTGTTGACGGAAATAGATTTTAAAAAAATTCCGTTCAAAATAAAATAAAAGAAGAAGAAACTCGCATTAAATTTGTATAAGCATTATCTATTAATTAAAAAGAATACAGAGTCTGATTAGCGAACAATTCATATTTTCTTTAATTATTTCAGAGTTTGTTCTGCTGAAGGCATGCCTTGGCAGACGTTTTTTTTTATTGCAATTCTTTTTAATTTAAATTATTTAAAATTGTATTGTTTGTTATTATTGTTATTATTTAATATTGTTTAAAAATTTGTATTCATTTACTAAACGAATAAAAAAATGCATTGAAAGCATATCAATAAACAAAACCTAGTTTCCCTTGATGAACCAGAACATTCGGAGTATCTTCGTTTGCCACGGCAATTTGCTATAAATACTGTAGGCCTTCAGCTAAACAAGACATAAACTTCTCAGACATCAGTTGTTAACCAACCAAGAATCTTGTGAAAATCAAAATCATTGCCTTAGTGGCCTATACTTCGAGCCAAGGTTGTGTAGAACCAGGTAAGTTGTTTTTTATTTTTTTTTTCTCTAGGAATATTTGAAAATAATTTCGGTTTTGTTTTGTGATTTACAGCGAGGCCTGACTGTGTGGGTGGCCTCAATGTTGGTCGCGGTGGACGTGGCAGTAACCGACGCACCATGTGGTATTGGAATGGTCGCATATGTCAGTCGTTTATCTATTTAGGCCGCGGTGGCAACAATAATCGTCATTGTTCTAGGGAAGCCTGTGAGCGAAGATGTCGTCGTCTTACTTAAAGTTGATCTTGAATTTTACGGAAAATAATTGAATAAAAAAGAAAATTGCATGGGATAATCTAAAAGTGTCTTTGAGTTGAATGTGTCCAATAGGGACGTTTGTTTACAAATTTTTGGATTTCTTTTGATTGATTCCTCAGTGTCATAAATTTAGTGGAAAAAATTTCGTGACATGTGACATACAATCTGTTATGCCTGCAAAGTGGAGAGAAACGAAGATCGTTTTTATCCCAAAAGCTGGAACATCAGCGACATCCACTGCAAATGATTTCAGTTCCATTTTCTCCATAGTGCTCTTGTCAATAGCTTTCGCTAGTACGTAGACAGTTAACTGCACTGATTTCCATCGTACTCTGTTCTACTCTATTCAAGGCATTAGTTACTCATTTCGCTTTCCTCTGATCTTCTATTAAAGCAGTGGACTAAGATGCCAGCCGTAGATTGCAATCCTAACTAAAGCGTTGTTATAACACATCAAATAAGCATGTAAAAGTTCAATTCAATTGTCTACAATCGTTTAGCTTCCTGGGAGAAGGAAGCTTATGCAGTTTATGTCAATCCGTGATTTGGTTTTTGTAGATACAATTACGATGTGGTGCTTCTCGTGTCTAAAATCGGATGGTGAATGTGAAATGAAGTAAATTTACATCTGAAGAACTAATTCGAAAGCCTTTCAATTGTAAAGAATCGATTCGATTAAACGAATGTCGACATTATGAGGATTTACATTTAATCGGTATTATTTTTAAGAACGGCGAAGTCGCCATAGGCTAGTAGGTAGTATGTTGGCTTATTATTATTAGACGCGAGGCCATGGTTCAAACCCCTTGGCAGGCAGCGCATCGAAATATGAAAAAAAATTTCTTTGGCGACTTCCCCTCAGCAGATTTCTGGCAAAAACGCTGAGAGTATATAATGTCGTTTGGAGTCGCCTTTTAATTGTAGGTTCCGCCACTCATGTATAAAATTAACACACATAACATAAGTGGTGTGAGAAGCTAGGCTAGAAGCCTGACTAAAGCGTTGTAATGACCAATTATGTGTGCGTATGATAGGCAATCGTAAAAAATCGTTTCGATTATACGAGAGTCGATATTATTTAAAAAAAATCTATTCCCTCATTAAGTATTTCAATAAAAAATAAATAATATTGTGCTGAAGGGCTTGTTTATCCTACAATCCAACCACTAAGCAATATCTTTCGTTTTGAAATTTGATATTTCGAACGAAGCCATAAGGTGCATAGCAATTGAAAATTTTTTTTATTTTTTACGCCTCTCTGCTTGAGTGTGAAAAATCATTTTTTATTACTTTTTTCGAAATATGCACTCGAACTTTTCATTTTAAAGTGTTAATTTATCGTTTTCCTCTTATTGTGTTTTGTTTTCGGGTCTTTATCTTCACTTGTTATCGATAACAGATTCTTGTTTTTTTCTTTCTTGATGCATAAAAAACTGGCCACTGGAATAATGCTCGTAAATTTACATTTTTATGCTTGTGAGTGTGAAGATCTAAACGGCATTGAATTGAAGAAATTTTCTTGTTTTTTTTTTGTTTTTTGAAATGAAATTCATTTTCTTAATTGAGAATTTTAAGTGTTCAAGTATTTTTTGTTGTTGTATTTCAATTTCAATTACTGCAGGAAATGTAAAAAAATTGTTATTTTATAGGGTGGGCCATTTAAAATTTTAAATTTAAAGCTACAATCAAACAAAATAGGTTTGAAATTTTGCGAAATTAATTTTTTGCTGTGAAGTACAATTTCTCCGATTAGAAATGGAAGATTATTTCATTCATATGGCTATCTCGGCTGGCCTCATAGTACCTCATTCATCGGAACAATTTATGTGCACTTTTACAAGTTTAAGGAGTCATATCTCGGCAATGCCATCACGAATATTGGTGTTCAAATTGTCAGTTGTCTCCGGTTTGTCGGCATAACACTTTTCTTTAATGGCGCCCTACAGAAAATAGTTCAATGGTGTCAAATCGCAGCTTTTTGGCGGCTAGTTAAACGGCCATCAAACATTTGACGTAATAAATCGATTGTGGCATTTGTTGAAATCAAACATCGTTCACATCAATACCATGAAGAGTGGGTACAAAAAAAAATCGCTTATCATGGTGCGATAGGTTTCCCCATTGACCGCAATGGTTGCTTCGTCCTCCTTTTTAAAGAAATATGTGCCAATGATGCATCCACTTCACAAGCCGCACGAAACAGTCACACGAAATGGGTGCATTGGCTTCTGTAAGACCACGTGTGGGTTTCTGAGCCCCAATTACGGAGAATTCTGCTAGCGGCTAGTTAAACAGCCATCAGACATTTGACGTAATAAATCGATTGTGGAATGAGATGTTGCTGGCAAGTTGCACCATCCCGTTGAAACCAAACATCGTTCACATCAATACCATGAAGACTGGGTACAAAAAAATCCGTTATCATGGTGCAATACGTGTCTCCATTGACCGTTCTCATTTTCTAAGAAATATGGGCCAATGATACCTCTGCTCCACAACCTGCACCAAACAGTCGCTCGAAATGGGTGCATTTGCTTCTATAAGACCACGTGTGGGTTTTTTGAGCCCCAAATACGGGGCATTCTGCTTATTAACGCACCCACCAAGATGAAAATGAGCTTTATCCGAAAAGATTACCATCGTGCAATTTCTCGTTGGCCCATTTTGCGAAGCGAAAACAAAGCGAATGGTTAGGCGACTACAACTCTTGAACCAAATGAATTTTGTAAGACGTTTTTTCGTAAAATTCGACGTGAGCTGGTGCGTGAAATGTTCAATTCTTGAGCACAAGGACAAGTTGATGTTGATGGTTTCTCACGTATACTCTCAGCCACAGCTTCGATATTTGTAAGCACTGTACGGTTTGGCTCATCAACAATGAAACCAGTTTCACGAACTTTAGCAATAAAAATAGCGTATAGCAGGCACTGTTGGTCTTTCTCTGCGATTACATTTTTCACGACATTTTCGTTAAATTTCCTACTAAATTGTCTTGGTTTTGAAAACAAATTTCCAATAAATCCCAACGTTGCTCAAGTGTAAATCGATTCATTTCGAATTTTGTGACCGAATATAATGTCATAAGTATTGGCAGATTCTTAATAACCGATGATTCGAATTTAAATCAATAGATGGCCCACCCGATTTTGAAGTTTTTGGATTTTTATTCTTAAAAACAATTTGTCAGAAACATGCTGAAAATTGTTTTAATTTATAAACGAAGAAAAAACTTTTAAAATAGAATGCATAGGTCATTAGAAAACATGAAATCACATTTAAAAACTTGAACTTTTAACACTTTCCCCAAAAAACAACAACAACAACAATAAAAGAGAGAGAAAAATATTCTCTTTAGCACACTAACACAGCAACACTTGCATGCACTTGCAAGGCAAGTACAAGAGAAAACAAATGTCACAGAAACCAACACAGGACATTTATTACCAAAAATGCTGTCACATACACACACTCATACATACATACACACCACATTTACAAATGGCCATAAACAGTTACGCACACATAGTTACGTAAACTCCACTCATTTAGATTATCTGCCATGGCGACAATTGCTGTGTGAAAGAGCGACAATTGCTTAATGCATGTCGTAAGAGAGAAAGCAAGAGAAAGAGAGAGAGAGAGAGAGAGAGAAAGAATGAAAGATTTACGTTGCATGAACTGCTGTTTGCATGACCTCAGCTATGAGATTACAATCGTCTTCTATTTTTAACACCAATGCACCGGAGCTGTGAAGACAAGGGCAAGGGTTTGTGTTGTTGTGTTGTTGTTGAAACTGCTTGAATTTATAGCCCTTTTGCCGTGCTTGAACTGCATGTGCATGTGAACTTTCACTCAACTCACCTTAATAAGACACAGTGTCGTGTAGCCAAATAGCCAGGCATCCAGCAGGGCATACAATTTATTTCTTTTTCAATTTGATTGCTTCGGTGTGGAAATCAATAAAAAAGATTCTCTTTGAAGTGCAATAAATCAATTGCTAGTGCGCTGGTGCTGCTTGAAATTTCCCACCCACAATAAGAGTATCAAGGAAAATAGGGATACTGATGAAACAAAGAGAAACCGGTTGACATTAGTTAATCGAATAATAAATTTGTTTTAGAGGAACTAAATCGAATGTAGAAAAATTCGAAAAAAAATAATTCGTTTTACGGATTAAGAAAAATACTCGCATCGATTTTATTTCAATCGAAAGTTAACAATCAAATATTAGAACCGAGCTGTTCTATATCTTCATGTGCTTATAAAAACAATAAGGCAGTCCTAAACATTTGCTCCACCTTCAAATCATGTACTTTAATTACTTACTTAATTGTATTTCGGCCTGCCGCAACACTTCCTTCCATGCGCCTTTTATTCGTGCGCGCCTGCACCAGTTGGTCACACCAATTGATGACTGGGCTTCCTCCATTTGGTCCTTCCAACGGATACAAGGTCGTCCTCTTCGCCGACTTCCGCAGATTCCCGCATCAAATACCCGTCTCGCCGGAGCATCCTCCTCCACTCGAACGACATGGCCGAGCCAGCGCAGCCGCTGGGTATTAATACGCTGCACAACATCTATGTCGTTGAGGAGCTCATACAGCTCACTGTTGGATCGAATGCGGAAATCATCGCCAACTCGCACTGGACCGAAGATCTTACGTAGGACTTTACTCTCGAACACTCTCAAGGCTGCTGCATCAGCGCTTAATAGGGTCCATGCCTCTGCGCCATGAAGAAGCACGGGTAGGATGAGTGTCTTGTAGAGCATTAATTTTGTCGTACGAGAGAGGTCTATGCTACTCAGTTGCCTATTGAGACCATATTAGCACCTGTTGGCAAGAGTGATCCTGCGCTTGATCTCCAGACTGATATCATTTTTGGTGGTAACGGCGGAGCCAAGATAAATAAATTCCTTGACTGTTCCAAAAGTATAGTTATCGGAGCGGTCTGCTGTAACAGGTTCTAGAATGATAGGAACAGAAAAATACTACGTGACTATTTTCTTAGGTTAGGTTAGGTCGGAGTGGTAGCTCTGATTTCACAAAGCTCTATTGAGCACCCATAGAGACCCGTGGGGAGCCAAATAACCTATATCTACACCTAGCAAGGGACGGGCACTGACAAAGAAAGTGGATAACAGTCTCATTTTCATCAGCGGATCTGCATCCACGGCAGAAGTCGTTAAATGGGAGCCTCATTCTCTCCGCGTGTCTACCAATAACGCAATGACTTGTAAGCACGGCCACTGTGGTTGAGATGACGTCACGAGCTAGACCAAGTAATTGGTTGGTACGCCTTCTATCCATCAAGGGCCAGATGAGTCTAGCGGTGGAGCAGGACTCCTAATTGACCCAGGATAGGTTGGCGTCCCGAGAGAATTTCCGCGCAATGTCCAACTTAACCGAGGCAAGTGGCATACCCAGTTCAATTGAAGATGATTCCGGAAGGAGCGCACCATCTCTGGCGAGCTCGTCTGCCCTACAGTTTCCCGGAATGTTACTGTGCCCGGGGACCCACACCAGTGAGACACTGGTGAAGCGCCCAGAAAGAAAGTCGAGACAGCGGCGACATTCCCTAACGATCCTTGAGTTATTCACGTAACACGATAGAGATCTTATCGCGGCCTGACTATCAGAAAAGACCGAGACGCGAGTGAAAGGAGCACCGTTGACGAGGATCCATTGAGCGGCCCCGTAAATTGTCGTCACCTCCGCCTGAAACACGCTGCAGTAGTCCAGCAGACGGAGAGAAATGTTCAGGTCCAGTTTCCCAGAGTAGACACCGCTTCCAACCCCATTATCGGGTTTACAGACGTCGGTATATATATCCATGACTATTTACTTACTCTTGCGTTTGCTTTTCTACTACAATAAGTCCCTTGGTGGGGACCATAGGAATTAAAACTAGCAGTGTTTATAGTCATAAAGAGTACTTTTAATAGCATCCATTCGGTTCAGGTTGTCTTGCTCTCAGTACAAGCATGATGAAGTTTGTAGGAGAACTTTTGACCAGTCTTTACTGGTGAGACTTATCTGACAAGTGGTTTCATCCTGATGTATAACACTGTCTGGGTTAAAGGTCTTTGATAACGAAGATAATCTGATCCTGAAGATTCCTGACAATGCCCAAGATGGCAGCTCCAAAATACTGAACAAAGTTGACTGTAGCATACATATTCGGTATATCCAGTGTTCAGACATTAAACTTTTATAAAGGTGGCCTAATCACAACAGTTTATTTCAGACGTAGGTCATTGTTGCGTAATAGGATATTGCTTGAAATTTCGAAACATTTAAAGATAATTTTTGTATGGTTTGTAGAACATAGGGACACCAACGCATTTTGTATTCCCAATGAACAGACTAGGTCGGCTACAGTACTCACAATTTCTAACGTATTGTGTGTTTATTAGCTCCAGTGGTGCACGGAATCCTGCCCTGCACTTCAGGAGAGATGTTATCGGTTTTTGGTTGACAGAACGTTTGAAGATTTGGACGTGCCACTAAGGAAACTGGTCCACCACTAACAGGTCATGATAAGGGGGCTTACCTCACACTGGGTGGCATAATGGGCCATATGGCCAACGAGTGAACTTGCCTGTGAACGGCAAGCTACCCGCTAATCTTACCTAACCAAGGCCATATGTTTTGAAGTCGCCGTAGTCTAGTAAGTAGTGTGTTGGCTTATTAGACGTAAAGCCAGTGTTCGAGCCCCAGGCCAGACATCGAGACAAAATACAAAAAAGTATTTTTCGGCGACTTCCTCTCAGCAGATTTCTGGCAAAAACTCTGAGAGTAAATAAAAATGCCATGAAAAAGTTTCTCAAAAATCTGTCGTTCGGAGTCGACTTTAAACTGTAGGTCCCACCACTCTTGTATAAAATTAACACACAGAACAGAAGTGGTGTGAGAAATTAGGACGTTGTACAATGGGTCAATTCGACCTCCGGGTACTGTACTTGTCTTAATTGACAAGTACACGTCCTCTAACCTAACCTAACCTAGGCCATATGTACGTGCTTGTCTTCTTTCTTTAAATCTTATGGCCATTTGTCCCATTATTTTAGTTTTCACTAGGCATGCCAACACAGTAGGCATGCATTTCTTCACATGATATCTGCAGGAGTGATCAGCACCAAGCTCTTGCAATGAATATACAAGGATTCTTGGCCTCCCATTTCTGATCATCTTTTTCTGAGCTGTCCAGTGGTAGCGTCATTTAATTTTCATGGACTATGAATGGTTGTAGATCATTAGGGACCGTGTGATATATGAGTTCAGTATCACTGTGGGCTTACCCTGTACTTAAGTGGGATGCTAGTCTTCAAAGACGGCCCCCTCCAAACCTAAATGGCTGACAGGGCTATTCACTCCTAATTTGACAAGTTGCACTAGCAAACTTGATACCGAAAGAAGCATGATGGACTACAAAATTTGTGTTTAAAGACAATTTGAGAAACACTACTGACGGACAGTGGACCAATAATGTGGAGATATCAGCAAAAATAAAATAAAGGATGGACACAGATCCAATTCCTGTGCTCGAGGGCGGATGGACTCATTCGGGTCTTCCTCAATGCTACGCTCTACAGCAGCAATAGCTTCTTCTGTACGCACCGTACAGCGTCTCTGGGGATGCGAGTTATCAATAAGAGTAAACGTGGTGCGAAAACGTTCCATGGTTAATCGAATTAACTGCTCTGATGGACGATTTTGTCGACGATAAAATGGACGTAGTGCGCGATACGTTTTCCGCACAGAACCATTATTTTCGACATAAAATTGCACTATTTGCAAGCGTTGTTCAGGCGTGAGTCTATTCATGATGAATTGCCAAACCAAACTGAGAATAAATCACTTGACAGATGTTAAATCGGTCGCCATCTTGAAAAGTAATGCCAACTTAAAGTTCTATACCTCTATAAAAAACATCCTTTACAATTTCATACATGGTATATAAGATTGTGCAACATGTTGCGCAAAAGATTGTGCAACATGTTGCGACTAAGTGCAGAAATTAGCATAAAACAAATTGTCGGACACTACCCCCTCTTTCCTTTCTCCTATAAACTATCCTCTCTTTATTTCAACACAATGCGTGGCATGAATAGGGGTCATCTCCTAAGTGTCGATTAAAAAAAAAAAAAATAAGAAACATATCTTTCGTTATTTTTCGCTGTTCTAATGCCACAAAAAAAATTCTACAATTTCAACAATTTTAAAATTTTTACATTTTTCATCACTTTTGTACATCTCCAGCACAAAACATTTTCATGAATAATTAGATTCAACTTTTTTATGTACTCAAGACTAATAAATTCACTAATTTAATGACTCTAGTCTATATGGCTTACGTTCTTCTTCATTCCACATAATTATGCGGTTTACCTTGAAAGTATTGCCATAAAATCGTTAGAAAATGGAAATTTTCAGAAAAAAAAAATTTCATTAAAAAACAATTCCTGGAATGATATTAAAACTCTAAACTAAACACACATTCTCCTCGAGACTAAATAGGCAGCATAAAAAATGTACAGCATTTGGCCGCTATATGGCCAAAAGTGACAAACAAGATCTCATAAAAACACCCCCATACTACAGCGTAAACTAGACAAGAGCAGTAAAATGGGTACGAAATTCTTAACGATCTTGTCCAGAAAAAAAAGAAAGAAAAGAAACGGCATCCGTTTGAAATAAAAAATCAATTTTTATGAACCTATTGATGAATGTGGTCTGTATTGCTTGGTTGATGTCTTGAATACACAAAAGAAACAACAACAAAAACAAATAAAAAAAATAAAACTGCTGAAGACTCAATTTCAAAAGAATCAAAAGAAATAAAAATTCAATAAAAAAAGTGAAAAAATAAACGATTTCTGTTTCGTTTCTTTTTTTAATTGAAATTTTAAACAAATTGTTGTTTGGTGGGGAGGGGGGATAATAAATGTACACGTTCTGGCTCATATAAACGATGAGTCTGTTGTGCAGTTCAATAAAATTGTTTACACAGTTGGTGGTGGTCGTATTGTTATTGTTTAAATGCAGCAACAACAACAACAATAAGTTACAAAAAAAGATAGTGTTTATTATTGTTATTGTATACATGTAGTCACACATACACAATTCAGAACAACAACAAAAAAACAAAACAAAAAAAGTGTATTGAAGTGAAATTTGAGTCACTCACTTGTTAGTGAAAAAATTTCTTTTTCTTCAGAGATTTAAAGGAATGAAATATTTACACAGACGGCAAGAGAGCAAACATATCTTCTATCGAATTGAGTATCAGTGTTGACTTCATTATCCTAGTTTCATAATAAAATTACTGGCTGGATAATATTAGGCCTTCACATTCCAAAAATAAAGGTGTTTTTATAGATGTATAGAACTTTAAGTTGGCATTACTTTTCAAGATGGCGACCGATTTAACAGCTGTCAAGGGATTTATTCTCAGTTTGGTTTGGCAATTCATCATGAATAGACTCACGCCTGAACAACGCTTGCAAATAGTGCAGTTTTATTTCGAAAATAATGGTTCTGTGCGGAAAACGTATCGCGCACTACGTCCATTTTATCGTCGACAAAATCGTCCATCAGAATCGAATTGTTAATTCGATTAACCATGGAACGTTTTCGCACCACGTTTACTCTTATTGATAACTCGCATCCCCAGAGACGCTGTACGGTGCGTACAGAAGAAGCTATTGCTGCTGTAGAGCGTAGCATTGAGGAAGACCCGAATGAGTTCATCCGCCATCGAGCACAGGAATTGGATCTGTGTCCATCCACTTTATGGAAGATTTTGCGGAAGGATCTTGGTTTGCGTGCTTACAAAATCCAACTCGTGCAAGATTTGAAGCCAAACGATCATCAAGTAAGGCGTAGATTCGTCGAATGGGCCCAAAACGAGATTACCGTTGTTCCCGATTTTCATAAACGAGTTTTGTTTAGCGATGAAGCGCACTTCTGGTTGAATGGCTACGTCAACAAACAAAACTGCCGCATTTGGAGTGAAGATAATCCTCAAGTGTATGTGGAAACACCGTTACATCCAGAAAAACTGACTGTTTGGTGCGCTTTATGGGCTGGTGGAGTCATTGGTCCGTACTTTTTCAAAAACGATGGTGGCCAGAACGTTACAGTCTATGGTGATCGGTATAGAGCCATGATTACTAACTTTTTCATTCCTGAATTGAATAACCATGATGTCCAGGAGATGTGGTTTCAACAAGACGGCGCAACATGTCACACAGCTCGTGCCACAATAGATTTATTGATAGTCACGTTTGGTGACCGCCTAATTTCACGTTTTGGACCTGTGAATTGGCCTCCAAGATCTTGTG
The DNA here is from genome assembly GCA_936449025.2 of Sarcophaga subvicina. Lineage (NCBI taxonomy): Eukaryota > Metazoa > Arthropoda > Insecta > Diptera > Sarcophagidae > Sarcophaga > Sarcophaga subvicina. The sequence continues at coordinate 34,132,175 of OW388084.2, forward strand.
ATTTAACACCGCTAGACTACTTTCTGTAGGGCTATGTAAAGCCATTGGTCTATGCGGTAAAGCCACAAACGCTTGACCATTTGGAAGACAACATTCGCCGTATTATAGCCGATATACGGCCACAAATGTTGGAAAAAGTCATCGAAAATTGGACGTTCAGATTGGACTACATCCGCGCCAGCCGTGGCGGTCATATGCCAGAAATCATATTTAAAATGTAATGCCACAAGATTATCTTTCGGATAAATAAAATTCATGCCAATCGAATAATCCATCGTTGTTTTATTACAACTTAAAGTTCTATACCTCTATAAAAAACACCCTTTAACATCCCCGCTTTAGGCCTATAAATGTGCTTGTATTATAATTATCAGTGGTGCCCTGCTCACTACTCCAACGATCGCTCTGGAGATAATCTTATACCTTTTGCCGCTTGACCTCTACTGCAGGAGCGTGGCGGCAAAGGTTATCATGGGGTCTCTGGGCTACTGGACAATGGCATGCATCGGCATTGGCCATACAAAGATACTGTGAGAAATTGATATTGTCGGAGGCAATGATTACATGACACCGCGATATGACTTCTCTATGAACTATGGGACATCCACTCCGGAAAGGAAGGACTGGAGGAGTGGTTCAGTGAACTTCCCAAGGGACTCCGCACAAATTTACACCAATGGCTCCAAACTGGAAGGAGCCGTTGGTATCTATTCGGAATCAATCGGAATATCCAAGTCTATAAGGCTACCAGATCATTGCAGCGTCTTCCAGGCGGAGGCGTCAACAATTCAGGCTGCGGTGAACATTATTGTGGACAAAATTGTTCACGGACGGAAAATCATCATACTTTCCGATAGTCAAGCGGCCAGTGTAATAAACTCCAAGACGGTGTACAACTGTCGCAGATATCTCAATGGGGTGGCAAACCGATATGATGTTTGTATCATATGGGTACCAAGACATAATGATATTCCTGGCAACTGCAGAGCGGATGAACTCGCCAGAAGGGGCACGACCATCGAACTCTCTAATGAATTCTCTACGTTGGGGATCCCTTTGGCGACTTGCAAACTTATAATTGACAATGCAACCGTAGATCTCGTTAACAGAATGTGGGCAACTTCAGATAAGGGCAGAGAGGCGCAAAAGATCTGGCCGAGGCTGGATAGGAGGCGCACGGCGACTCTGCTTAAGCTCCAAAGAAGTAGGCTCAGCACTGTTGTCGGGGTTATTACGGGGCATTGCATTATTGGAGCGCATGCGAGGCGTATTGGTCTTAGACACCTTGCAAATGGTTTCTGCAGAAGCTGTGGAGATGAAGAGGAAGATGAGACTACTCTTCATCTATTGTGCACATGTCCGGCACTTAGTCGGAGGAGAAAGAGATACCTGGGTGCTACTACATGGATGATATGGATGAACTGTCATGTATGGATATTGGCAGCCTGAGTCGCTTCTTCCGAAGCTCCAAATGGTTCCTGGAATAGGGAAAATGAGGAACTGTGGTAGCACAATGGGCCCTGCGTGCGGCCTAATTGTGTCCGTTCATGACTCCATCGAGGGGACAGCCACTTCTACCTACCTACCTACCTAGGTCTCTAAAATAGACATTCAGAAAAGACATGAAAAGAGGTAGACCTATATGAGCACTAGGCGGTTCCATTTCTATAGAGATTATACCCACATTTAGGCAATCATGGAACACTTTTTCAGGGGAAAGGTTAGGCGTAGGTTGATTTATTAGTAATAAATTATGTCCGAGCTATGTATCTAGACAATTATGACTAAAATATCTTGGGGTGGAGTGGGTAAAGGAAGTCGCCGTAGTCTAGTAGGCAGTGTGTTGGCTTATCAGAACCGTGGCCGGTTCTGAAATCATTTTTATCGGGACATGTTTTGTCAAAAATTCTATCAAACCTTTTAATATCGTTGAGTATGTGAACGTGTCGATAACTCAGTTCATTTTGATAATACAGTCCCGCAACTGAAATAGAAAATATTGTGACCCATAAACAGACAAGAAGATTTTAAAGAAAATCAATGGATTTGTGAAATTTTCTCAATTTTCCTTGACCTTTTCGCCATGAAGGCGACATGAGGCCACGGTTCTAAATCCAGTGAGAAAAAGCATTTCTTAGGCGACTGCCTCTCAGCAGATTTCTGGCAAATCTCAGTGAATAAATTAAAAATTGCCATGAAAAAGTTTCTCAAAGAACGTCGCCGTAGTCTAGTAGACAGTATGTTGGCTTATCAGAACCGCGGCCGCACGGTTCAAACCCTAGGTCAGAGAACTCAAACAAAACGACATATGAAAAAATATTTCTTCGGTGACATCCTCTCAACAGATTTCTGGCAAACTCAATTTCAATCAATTTTCTGAAACAATCACTCATTCGGAGTCGGCTTTAAATTGTAGATTCCACCCCTCATGTATAAAATTAAGTCATACAACATGAGTGGTGTGAGAAGATAGGTCATAATTATAACTGAAGAGTTGTAATGGTATGTATGTATGTATGTATGTACATATGTATGAATGTATGTACACATGTATTGGTAAAGAAAGTGCTTGAGACTTTTAAGAGGGCTGAGGGCAAGACTTGCGGGTTTACACTTTTAGATTAAATCGACTTTCTTACTCATCTCAGGAGAAATTCGAATTGTTTTCTTATATACAACTTTTGTGCATACCAGGACAAAGGAATGTCGCCAGAAATTTCTTTGGCATTGACCTTGCTGGATCGGGTATATAGTTCACGATATAAAATTTTCTCCAGATCATATGGAGATATTCTGATTGCCTCAAACTTAAACTGGTTATACTCCGAGCTTGTTATGGTAGCATGAGGACGCACCAATACATCGATCTCTTCTTAGTGGGTTTCAACGAAGCGCTTGTGAAAGTTTTGTGTTTTGTCACACGAAGTGCGTGTTCTTGTTACCGCCATTTTCCCTAAAGAAGCAGATATTTGTATATAGCAGTCAACAGTTTAATATTCCCCATGGGTTTTTGTACTCCACACATTCAGAATTTGCGGTATGAATTTGTTTGTAGGCATTTGTGGGTCCGTGAGCCTTGCCAAGTTTCTTATTCATAAAATATGAATGATGAACTATGCTGACTATTTATCGTTTTGTAGGATTCGACATTTCAAATTCCCATACCTAGAACGTTTTGAATGAAGCATTTTCAATGCTATTCCAGGCTTTACCAATATTCTCCATACTCACATAGCTTGTTGACATGATACAATGTTTTGTGCATGGATTGTTCATATTTTCAGTGAATATGATAATGCAGTTCGTATGGAGAGGACAGTAAGGAATAGGAGAAAGTGCCAGCTTATATTAAAACTCGTTTGAGCTTAAACATTAGGCCATTGTGACAAGATCCTTACAATCATCATCAGCACTTCGCCTTTTTTTTTTACGCCGAGGAGGGGTAAATGTACCTAACCGCACCATAGATGAAGTCGCCACATCCTCCGTGTGTGGGGCCCTCACCCATTAAATCCCCCCATCGTCTCCTGCGGACTTGTTTGTGCCCACTTCAGAACTACAGTGGTATTACTTCGGAGTGAAGTTCTTTTGGCCCTTTGGCCCCTCCATGTCTATATCCTCGTCCGGATTGAGTATCGAAAGTTGAGGAGACATCTAAGCGTCTCCACTATCCCTTTCGTCTAAATCACCATTTCGGTTTCGCTTGGCACGTGTGACAGTATCACCTATGCCGACATGCTCACTTGTTCTGCAGCCTCAAGATCTCTCTTTTTCTCAGAATGCGCTCTACGTAATTCACCAGTGAGGTCCAATTTCCACTACCCGCAATCATGACCCCGACAATGTTAGCGGCTGTGATCGTTCCAACTATTGATGTCAGTACAGAGCGATAGCTCTGCCAGTGCGCACACTCGAAAAGAGTGTGTTCTGCACTTGGCCTTTACAACATATATACTCGTACATCACATAATTGGTCTGTACAACCCTTTAGTCAGGATTACGACCAAGCTTCTCACTTCATTTGCATTGTTTACGTTAATTTTATACATGAGTAGCGGGACCTACAGTTTTATGTAGACTCTGAACGACAGATTTTTGAAAAACATGGCTATTTTAAAATCAAACGAAAAACCAGCCTAAAAGTGTAATGAATCGATAACTATGAATCGATATCAAGTAATTATTGCTTCGTTGGACTATCAAGAAAGCGTAAGGCAAGCGATAGCAGTCTTCTGCACTAAGCCAGATGAGGAGTTCGTTATAATGTATACTTCCAATTTGGCTAATGAGCATTGATTTGAGGTTCTTTGTCGTTTTAAATAGTTTGCCACCCTAATGTTATTACTATTGGCAGCCATTAACAAAATAATTTGAAACGAAATAAAGCCAACTGGTGGCCAGTTGACATTTTCTCAGGAAATTTAATATTTTATTTTTAATTAAATGTCAACGATACAACAATATTTAATGGCAAATCAATGCCCCGTAAAATAATACACGAAGAAAAAAAAATAAAATTTCTAAATCAAATTGAAACCAAAACGTGTGGTTATTTAAACGTAAGAAGAAATAAAATTTTCTCTACTGAAAATAGCTTTAAAATTAAGTTATAATTTCCTTTAGTTTTTTGTTCAAAAATACAGAAAAATTTGGCTTCCATTTCGCTTTCATTGTCCAACATTTTTTTGATCCCAAAACTACTCGCTTTAAAAATTGATTTTAATTTTCATTCTTGTTTTTTTCCTTTTTTTTAATATTCTTCCGTATTATTATCCGCAAATATGTTTTCTTTTTTTTTATTGTTTAAAATATAATAAAAAAATTTAATTTTTATTTGGCATCTTGGCGCAATATCCAGCTGTTTGCCGCATCTGTATGCCATATTGCCACATACATACGCGCACACAAAACAACACTCACCACCCTCACAGACAATGAAAGTGCTGAGGCAGACAATTTGTATTTGTCTAGTAAGCGGTTGAATGAAATGGAACAAAAGATAAACGAGCTAAAATAGTTGTAGTCGATCAAAGTCAACTATTTTTATACCCTACACTACACAAGAGATGGTAGCCACTATTGAGTAAAGTAAAGTACATTCGGAGCATAAGGTGTAGGGAGCGTGAAGACAGTGTAGAGTGTAGGGCAAATTGGTGTTGAACATAGTTTTTTTGTTGTGACGATCAGTGTTATAATTTACAAGTTCAACTACAGATTTGTAACAGACGGTAGCGTCTGCTGGAAAACGAACAAACAATATAATTCCCGCTAATTAGTACAGAGGAGCATTCATTTTTATATGGTGAGCCTTGAAAGAGAGAGGTCGCCGTAGTCTAGTAGGTAGTGTGTTGGCTTATTAGACCTGAGGCAACGGTTCAAATCCTAGATTAGACGGTATCGTCTGCTGGAAAACGAACAAACAATACAAAAGGTCGCCGTAGCCTGGTAGATAGTGCGTTGACTTATTCGACCTGAGGCTATGGTTCAAATCCCAAGTCGGATATCTCCAGCAAAAAGAAATCTGAAAAAATCTTTCATCGGCGACTTCCTCTAAACAGATTTCTGGCAAAAACTCTGGGAGTAAATATAATTTCCACTAAAAAATTTCTCAAAAATCTGTCGTTAGGAGTCGACTTTAAACTGTAGGCCCCGCCACTCATATATGTTGACCGCGACTGCGCCTCAAATGGTCCATCCGCTTAGTCCAATTTTAGCATACTCTTTCCAACATTTCGGCCGGTATCTCACGAATACATAAATGCTTCAATGTTCTCTTCCAATGCATCAATTGAAGCGGGCTTGTCTGTATAGCCATGAGCTTTAACATAGCCCCACAAAAAAATAGTCTAAAGGCGTTAAATCGCACGATCTAGGCGGCCAATTGATCGGTCCCGAACGTGAAATAAAATTTTCACCGAACTCGCCTCTCAATAAGTCCATTGTTACGCGTGCTGTGTGACATGTGGCACCGTCTTGTTGAAACCACATGTCATGCAAGTCAAGCTCTTGCATTTTGGGCAAAAAAAAAAGTTGGATATCATCTTACGGTAGCGCTTACCATTCACAGTTACGTTACGATTTGCAGCATTTTTGAAGAAGTACAGTGCAATGATGCCACCAGTCTATAAACCGCACCAAACTGTGGCTTTTTCTGGATGCATTGGTAGCTTTTGCAATGCTTCTGACTGATCTTCACTCCAAAATCGACAATTCTGCTTATTTACGTATCCATTGAGCCAAAAATGAGCTTCGTCGCTGAACACAATTTTTCGATAAAGAAGTGGATCTTCGGCCAACTCTCCAAGAGCCCATTCACCAAAAATTCTGCATTGCGGTAGGTCGTTCGGCTTCAATCCTTGCACCAGCTGTATTTTGAAAGGTTTCACACCTAAATCCTTCCGGAAAATTTTCCACGTTGTTGAGTAACAGAGGCCCAATTGCTGCGAACGGCGACGAATCGATAATTGATGGTCATCATTAACACTGGCCGATACAGCTGCGATATTTTCTTCAGTTCGCACTCTACGTAAGCGTGTTGGTGGTTTAATGTCCAACAATGTAAATTTGGTTCGAAATTTAGTCACAATAGCCCGAATAGCCGCTTCAGTGGGTCGATTAAACTGACCATAAAATGGAAGAAGCGCACGATGAACTTTCTTAACAGAGCACGCATTTTGATAATAAAATTCAATGATTTGCAAGCGTTGTTCGTTTGTAAGACGATTCATTGTTAAATTACAGACCAAACTGAAGATGTTTGACAGTGAAACAAAACAAGAAACGTGCGTGAGCTGTTTAAACCAGTGTTGCCAAAAAGTTAATAGCTAAAAAATCACCCGTTACAAATAACACATACAACATAAGTGGTGTAGGAAGCTAGGTTGTAATCCTGACTGAAGGGTTTTAATCCTGACTGAAGGGTTTTAATGAGCCATTATGTACATATGTAAGCTTAGAAAGAAAATTCAATGTATAGTTGAGTTATGTTGGCTTGACAATCATGCCTCGTTAATCATAGCTTACTTATGCCCTAAAAGGTCTTCTTGTAATACCGCTATTAAGTATGTATTTCGCCACAAAACTACAGTCAACGAGGAGTGGCTTTTCTCAACGATTGCGGTAGTTTTCTGTGCGTGAATTCTATTGAAATCATTTTTATCGAGGAATGTCTTGTCAAAAATTCTATCAAACCATTTAATATCATTGACTATGTGAACATGTCGATAACACAGTTCATTTTGATAGTACAGTCGCCGCAACTGAAATACAAAATATTGTGACCCGTGAATAGAGAAGAAGATTTTAGTGAAAATCAATAGAGTTTTGTGAAATTTGCTCAATTTCATGAAGGCGACATGAGTCCACGGTTCTAAATCCAGTGAGAAAAAGTATTTCTTAGGCGACTGCCTCTCAGCAGATTTCTGGCAAATCTCAGGGAATAAATTAAAAATTGCCATGAAAAAATTTCTCAAAAATCTGTCATTCGGAATCGACTTTAAACTGTAGATCTCGACACTCATGTTTTGAAAACGACATAAGCGGTGTGAAAAGCTAGGTCGTAATCCTAACTGAAGAGTTGTAATGACCAATTATGTACTCAAGTGTGTATTTGACTGGAAAACTATTTCAAATCGATTCTGAGTGTAGTTGCTACAAACAACACCACTAATACCTATGGTAGATAGATATCTGAAGGTAGGGTGTAGTAAACATTTTAATTGTTTGTGTTTATTTTGTGGCAGTATAATATTTGCACAGTTTATTTTTATTATTTTCTTTTTTCCTTATTGTTTACGAGTATATTGAAATCCAGTTGACTAATGATTATTATTAAACATTAAAAAAAAACAACAACAATCATATGTACACATTTTAATTATAAGATTTTGGTTGTTTAATATGCCACAATTGGGGGGAGGCAAATATTTTCATAAAAAATTAATTAAAATTTAAAATCGGAGAAGGAAACCGATAAACGGATTTGTGTCATACTGTACTAGGATAAAATTTTCACATTAATTAATTATTAAAATTCTTTAAAGGTTACGTAAATATTTTGACAACTGCCAAATTTTGACAGTTGATAACAGCCATTTTGCAGGAGTTGAAGCTGTCAAATGAATTGTCATTTATAAGAACTGCTGTGGATACTAGTTTGGCTGCCATCCAAAATGTTAGTTGCTTCGTGTTTGAACAAAGTATCGTGTTTCATAATGCCGCTGTACAAAGTATATGCAATGTATTCTATTTCAAAACGTCGTCAATGTGTATTTTTAACGCAGTCCAAAAGCAATCAGGCATCGGATTTATACTTGATGCATTGTTTGGTTACTTTGCATATCTACATAGTTTATATACAGTAGTAGAACTGCATGCAAACTTTGTATTGATACATTTGGGAAGGCAGCCTTTATTTGCATACGTATACGATTTGAGTAACTCCCCACAAGAAGAAGTCTAATGGCTTCAAATTCCACGATCTCAGTGGCCAGTTTGAATCACTTCCACGTATGATAACCACGCCTTCAAACCACTCATGCAGGACATCCTCCATGTGAGATGACCACACTTTCAAATTGCTTGAGCAGAATATTTACAATGTGACATGAGCCGTAATCTACTTTATAAAAATTGACTGCTGAGACCAATTCAGCGTGAGTCATTTGAATGAAAATGTATTTCGTACATATCACAGTAAAAGTTTCATAGAAAACACAGAGATGTGATAAATAGAGGCAGAAAGCTTTTCTCAAAACCAGTGTAGTTGAGGCCATCAGCTTTTGGTGTGACACGACAGTAACACGGGATTTAAGTCATGTACCAAACTATACAAATATAGTCTGAGGTTGGCAACTAATTTTTTTATGTAGACTCAAAGCCTGAAGTCACCGTAGTATAATTGGTAGTGTGTTGGCATATTAGACATGAAGCCTCGGATCAAACACCAGATCAGACATCTCCAACACAACGAAATATGAAAACAAATATTTCATCGAAGACTTCCTCTCGCGCAGATTCCTGTTAAAAACTCTGAGAACTAATAAACTGTAGATCTCTGTCACTTACGTATAAAATTAGCACACAAAGCATAAGTGATGTGAGAAGCTAGTTCGTAATCCGAACTGAAGGGTTGTAATACTCAATTTTTTATGTCATGTTCTATATGTTATGTTGAGGTCACCGTATTCTAGTAGGTAGTGTGTTCACTTATTAGACATAGGATCACGTTTCAAACTCCTGGTCAGATATTAAAACGAAATACGAAAAATATTTCTTCGGCGACTTCCTTTCATTAGATTTCTGTCAAAAACTCTAAGAATTAATAAAATTTCCATGAAAAGTTTTTCCAAAATCTGTCGTTCGGAGTCTATTTTAAAACTGTAGGTCCCGCCACTCATGTATAAAATTAGCATACATAGCATAAGTGATGTGGGAAGCTAGCTAGAACCCTTCTTAACTGAAGGGTTGTAATAATCGATTTTATATGTTATGTTACGTATGTAGACCAGAGATCAGCAATGAGTATTCAAAAAGATGAGTAGATTCGAATCATACTCATTATTTCTGATACTTATACGCATTCATACTTATTTTAATATCATACTCATACTACTCATATTCAAAGTTTTAAGTACTCATTGTACTTATACTCCTGCTTAACAATACGCATGATGTTGTTGATTTCGACTCTTCTTTACTTAATATTTACAAGAATCACAAAATAAATATGATTCGCTTACGAACGCTACAATACTTACAAGAAGATTGTGTGTTTGCTTTCTTTCTTCTTTTTTTGTAAATACAACAACAACTAAGATTGTAAATTTTGATGAATAATTCGAATCCACTCGAATCATTTATGAGTATTATAAGTATTTCTCTAAATTTATGAATCTGAATGAGTAGGCATATGAAGCAAACATTTGTCGAATGTTATGAGTTTGATGTCAACGTTGTACTCATACTCATTGCAACCTGTACTTATAAATCAATGTTGTAGTGAGTACGAATAAATCAGAGTAGTTGAATTTCAATACTGTTGACTCACTCATACTCAAAATTTCATGAGTACTTATGAGTAGCAAAAAACGATACATTGCTGATCTCTGATCTGTGATGAAATATTTGTGGTGTTAATGCATCGTAATAGGAAATACCAGGGTGTATATCAGATGCTGGGTATGGAATTTTATTTGTCGTCATTGAGTAACATTCTGAAGTTTGTCAGAGGGATATATTTAAAGGAGATATTGTAATGATTCCGTCCCTTATAGATTGAGGGCTAGGCAATAGAACATATGGCACCTCTTAAAGACAGTTATTTTTGTTATTATTATCCACCTTCGAAGTCGCCGTAGTCTAGTAGGTAGGGTGGTGGCTTATTAGACGTAAAGCCAGGGCTCGAGCCCCAAGACAAAATACAAAAAGTATTTCTTCGGCGACTTCCTCTCAGCAGATTTCTGGCAAAAACTCTGAGAGTAAATAAAATTACCATGAAGAGTTTCTCAAAAATCTGTCGTTCGGAGTCGACTTTAAACTGTAGGTCCCACCACTCATGTATAAAATTGACACACACAACATAAGTGGTGTGAGAAACTAGGTCGTAATCCTGACTGAAGGGTTGTAATGACCAATTATGTATGTATGTATGTATGTATGTAAATACAAAGCTTAAAGTGGCTTTTAATATACTAAAGTAAAGAATATGATGTAAATTTTTCTTCCCAAAAATCGTCAATATGAGATTTTTGCAGCTCAAAATTGTCAAAATGACGATGCGTATGGGACCTATTAGAGACAATTATTCTTGTTATCCACTTTTTTTATAAAATAATTTGTATTTCAAGAAGCCATTCGACATTAATTTTATAATTTCTCACATGATTATTCATTAAATCAGTATCTGCCACTAGTTAGAAGATGTTTCACTTAAATATTTAAATTTCTGGAAGTAAAGATTGAAATAAAAAAATAAAAAATTTAAAAATAATGGCTCTGCACTAAAGCAAATAACACTCCTTAAGTATTGAAATATTCCCACCACAAGGCAATAGCCAGTAGTAATTAAATTGCACGACACGAGTCTATGAAAATGAAAATCAAAACGCCAAAGGCTGTTCTAATAAAGCGTCGTTCCCCATAACAATGCCTGAGTGATAGAAAAAACACTGGGTGCGGGGGATTTTTTCGTCTTTTATTTGGAGGAATATTTACTTTTCATTTCATTCATTCAGAAACAAATTCGTTTTGTTTATAAATTATTTTTAAGAATGTTTGTTTGTGTTCAAATAATATTTGTTTGTGTTATTTATGTGATATTTTTTCTTTATTTGAACACAGTTAAACAATAAATTTCAATCGAATTATTAAAAATTCAGGGAATTTGAACCATTTAGTTTAAATAGATTTGACAAATGTCTTCTCGTTGGAGTACCATTTTCATCAAAATTGTAAAACAGTTAGTCCAGGGTTTAACTTGAGTTTCGCCGTGACTTCATCTCCCACGATGCTTAAAGCATGGGTGGATACAATGCGTCTACCAGCGCCCCCACGTGCTGTGATGCAACCCTGCACAAAGCATCATTACATCACCACACGTGAGTACCAATTCGTAGCATTGCATTTGGACAAGACTTCCCTCTTGGTTAGCGGTGGGAGACTATCTAAACTCGGCTTTTTACAGTGGTTGAGAGTGCAACGCTACACCGAGCTTGCCTTCTTCCCGCGATTTGGCTTTAAATCACAGCCACCACTTTGCTCCCACAAGGGGGCCTTACCATTGTCGGGTAGAGACGAATCTCTGGTGCTCCCGATACCCGTGGTAACAGAATTAAGCCTCCGGTAGAGCTTCGCAGTCCAGTCTACTACCAGTTGAATTCCAAACAGTTAGGGACCGGTGACCCATTGAACACAAGGAAACAAAGCTAATGAACCAACAAAAAAAAAAAAAAAAAAAAAAAAAAAATTGACACAAAGAACGCCATAAAAAGTACAACAGTAGGACGCCAAACACCAACGATGACACCGCCGACAATACGGACCACTACATCGGCACTCACCAGTGTAGGGTGCGCACGCAAACATCGAACCTCGTGGACTAACGAACGGCAGAGACCCCACGCCGGGCGATGCCGATAGGGTAACCTACCATCAACCCATCCCAGTTCTTCTCCTACTGAAGACAAGACGAGCGAACTCGTCAAGTCTCTGCTTAGTCCGATCTGTAGCTAAGGCCCTACTAAAGTCCACTATATCCACCGTCTCGATGATATTCATCGCTTCTAAATCCGGACATGTCGTCAGTACATGCCGCCAGTCCTCAGGTCACAATCCACACCCACAGAATGCTCGCCTGCCACAATTTTAAAACAGTAAGCAATCGCTCGGGACTATACCCGAAAAACAAGCCGAATGGGTAACGAATTGGTAGCCTTCATGGTACTAATTCATGTCGCCCATCAAGACCACAGTCAAATACAAATTAAATGACACAAGGTTAGGTTAGAGGAAGTGTACTTGTCAATTAAGGCAAGCACAGTACCCGGTGGTCGAATTGACCTTAAAGAGGGAAGGATAATAGAGGGAAAAGGAGAGGATGTAGGAAAGGGGGAGAATGGGAAAATGACACAAGTTTGGTAAAATTTAGACAGGATGCAACTGACAGATGCCAGTTAATATCTTAAAACCTAATAAACCATCGTCGTTTCGTCCGCCGGCTTACTTGGCAAGAAATATTGGTGAATTTTACCTCTCGGACTTTTATTATGGATTTCCAAAAGGACACCCTACAATAGACTCAAGAAAGATGGTGGCGCACTTGCAAAAGACGGTATATATATGGCTGCAGCAACATACTTAATAGGCATACTAAACGACTACTTTTGAGAACAAAATGTTGTCTGTATTCCACGGATAATGGATAGAAGAAATATGGCAAGGCTACCACAATTGGATATTATATGCAAAGCATTTTAGAATTGTATGCCAATTCTAGCTTTGTAGCGAACGACATTACCATAGTCCATGTGGCTAAGATGGTAAAGAATATATAGAGTATACGAATATAAAATTTTTTTTTGCTGTAATCTAAAGATAAGAAGTGCTTAATGAAAGATCCTATAGTTTAATAGTTCCCAAGTGGGCAACTTACTTAATCAATGTGATATTAACAGTGAAAGCAACAGTGAATGTTTCTTCAAGAAATTGCAAATCAAACAGACCTTCAGTCCCTGCTGAAGTACTGATGTGTAGCTGATCGCCTTTCGAGGATTTATAACATCGGATCCTGTTGGCGAAAAAGTGATAACAATGACACAGTATTTCTTAGCCTTTCCTTTAAGCGGAATCACTATTCTGGCATACCTTATGGCAGACTGAATTGTGTCCACCTTTTAGTTGGCTTTGCGCAAGTCATACTGTTTGCTCCATGATCCTGCTCTGAACAGGATATTTGAAGTCGCCGTAGTCCTAAAGGTAAAGTCATGTACCAAATTATCCAAATTTAGTCTGAGGTTGGCAACTAATCTTTTGACAGGGCATGTAGACTCAAAGCCTGAAGTCACCGTAGTCTAATTGGTAGTGTGTTGGACTCGGTTCACACACCTGGTCAGACATCCCCAACACAACGAAATATGAAAACATTAAATATTAAAAACTCTGAGAATTAAGAAACTGTAGGTTTTCGTTACGACTTGAAGTCGCCGTGGTCTAGTAGGTAGTGTGTTGGCTTATTAGACGAAATGCCAGGGTTCGAGCCCCAGGCTAGACATCAAAATAAAATACAAAAAGTATTTCTTCGGCGACTTTCTCTCAGCAGATTTCTGGCAAAAACTCCGAAAGTAAATAAAATTGCCATGACAAGTTTCTCAAAAATCTGTCGTTCGGAGTCGACTTTAAAATGTAGGTCCCGCTATTCATGTATAAAATTAACACACACAACCACTTATGGTGTGAGAAAGTAGGTCGTAATCCTGACTGGAGGGTTGTAATGACCAATTATGTATGTATGTAGTCCTAAAGGTAGCGTGTTGGTTTATTAAACATGTGGCCTCGATTTAAACCCCTGGTCAGACATCTCAAAAAAAAAACGAAATTTGAAAAAATATTTCTTGGGCGTCTGCTTCTCTGCAGATTTCTGGCAAAGACTCTACGCATAAATAAATTTGCCATGAAATGTTTCCCATTAAACTGTCGTTCGTAGTCGGCTTTATATAGTAAAGGGTGTTTTTTATAAAGATATAGAACTTTAGGTTGGCATTACTTTTCAAGATGGCGACCGATTTAACAGTTGTCAAGTGATTTATTCTTAGTTTGGTTTGGCAATTCATCATGAATAGACTCACGCCTGAACAACGCTTGCAAATAGTGCAATTTTATTTCGAAAATAATGGTTCTGTGCGGAAAACGTATCGCGCACTACGTCCATTTTATCGTCGACAAAATCGTCCATCAGAGCAGTTAATTCGATTAACCATGGAACGTTTTCGTACCACGTTTACTCTTATTGATAACTCGCATCCCCAGAGACGCTGTACGGTGCGTACAGAAGAAGCTATTGCTGCTGTAGAGCGTAGCATTGAGGAAGACCCGAATGAGTCCATCCGCCATCGAGCACAGGAATTGGATCTGTGTCCATCCATGCTTACAAAATCCAACTCGTGCAAGATTTGAAGCCAAACGATCATCAAGTAAGGCGTAGATTCGTCGAATGGGCCCAAAACGACATTACCGTTGTTCCCGATTTTCATAAGCGAATTTTGTTTAGCGATGAAGCGCACTTCTGGTTGAATGGCTACGTCAACAAACAAAAGTGCAGCATTTGGAGTGAAGGTAATCCTCAAGTGTATGTGGAAACACCGTTACATCCAGAAAAACTGACTGTTTGGTGCGCTTTATGGGCTGGTGGAATCATTGGTCCGTACTTTTTCAAAAACGATGGTGGCCAGAACGTTACAGTCAATGGTGATCGGTATAGAGCCATGATTACTAACTTTTTCATTCCTGAATTGAATAACCATGATGTCCAGGAGATGTGGTTTCAACAAGACGGCGCAACATGTCACACAGCTCGTGCCACAATAGATTTATTGAAAGACATGTTTGGTGACCGCCTAATTTCACGTTTTGGACCTGTGAATTGGTCTCCAAGATCTTGTGATTTAACACCGCTAGACTACTTTCTGTGGGGCTATGTAAAGTCATTGGTCTATGCGGTAAAACCACAAACGCTTGACCATTTGGAAGACAACATTCGCCGTATTATTGCCGATATACGGCCACAAATGTTGGAAAAAGTCATCGAAAATTGGTCGTCCAGATTGGACTACATCCGCGTCAACCGTGGCGGTCATATGCCAGAAATCATATTTAAAATGTAATGCCACAAGATTATCTTTCGGATAAATAAAATTCATGTCAATCGAATAATCCATCGTTGTTTTATTGCAACTTAAAGTTCTATACCTCTATAAAAAAACACCCTTTATATGAACACACACAACGTAAGTGGTCGTAAGCCTGACTGAAGAGTTGTAATGACCAATTAGGTTACGAAGTACTAATGTGTGGTTGACTACAGGGTCCTGTTCTTGAAAAATAGATAACAAAGACATAATGTTTCTTGACCTTACCTGAATTGTATCAATCTTCTAGCTACCCCGTAACTCTGAAGAGGATTGAAAACCTTATCACCTTGGTGTAAGAGACAAGCCCTCCGAACCTTCTCATTTCGATTCCTTGCAATAATTTTCACAATTTATTTCCAAAATAATGTTCTATTAATTTCGTAAATTACCAGCCATTCTAGGAAGACCCTATTGTTTATTCAATATTCAATCACTAAATTAAGTGCCAATTTAATTAACTTTCAAGTGGCTTTTCCATTGTATATGCCATGGTGGTCTCCTTAATAGAGACTTCATGAATAAATACCACAACCACAAGGCAAACTAATTATAATTCCAAGCCAATAGGGGTAAAAACTGTCTAAGTATAGTTAAGAAGTGCACAATAACAGACTTGAGTTATTCTTTCTTATAATTGTTCTTGAAAATTTTAGAAGAAAATTTCTAATAAATTTTGTTAAACAAATGAGGCAGGCAGCTTAAGTGCAAAATTAATACAAAATTTTTAAGTGTTTATTAATGATGCTACGGTTATGGGTGCGCGGGTGTGTGCTGTGGGGGTGTAATGAATTCATTAAACAATTCAAAAGAAATTTATTGTTTATGATCATAAAAATATGATGGTTAATAGAGGCTATTAACTGCAAACCATAAAGATTTCGTTATACGTGCCAATTAGTTTGCTTTCTCATTAAAGAATACAAACACAAATTGAGTGCGAGGGTCATCGCATCTGGATTGCATGTTAATGCATAAAGCAGGGAAAGGGTGCTCTTTAAAGGACAAAATGAAAATGAACGCAATCAGGCAATCACCCTGCCTCAAATTCTCAAAGAATGTTCTCCCCATTCTGAACTGAAAGCTCAGATGCAAGTGAAGTATGGAAAATCACAAGTTAGGTAGGTAGGTAGGTTGGAGTGGTAGCTTTGATACCCAAAGCTCACTTGAGCACGCATAGCAGCCCGTTGTCACGCCACAGGCGAGCGCAGTCCCTGTACTGACCAAGTTCCACCAAACAAGGAAAGAAGAATAAGTTGATCAGCGCAAGGGCTGCACAAAATCATAAGATGAAGCCAAGAATTGTTTCACTGGAAGTGTATAGCGTTAGATAATTTAATGATAAGGAGTTCTATCTCTCTTGCGTACAAAAATTTTCAAATTTTGGTCCTCCGTTGTTGAAATTAACAGTATAGGCTAGTCAGGAAGCAAAACTTCTTTGGCACTTTATCCAAGTCTATAAGGCTACCAGATCACTGCAGCGTCTTTTAGGCGGAAGTGTCTGCAATTCAGGCTGCTGTGAAAATTATTGTGGAAAAAAATGTTCACGGACGGAAAATCATCATACTTTCCGATAGCCAAGCGGCCATCAAAGCATTGTATTCTAGTGTAATAAACTCCAAGACGGTGTACGACTGTCGCAGATGTCTCAATGAGATGGCGAACCGATATGATGTTTGTATCATATGGGTACCGGGACATAGAGATATTCCCGGCAACTGCAGAGCGGATGATTTGGCCAAAAGGGGCACGACCATCGAACCTTCGGATGAATTCTCTACATTGGGGATCACTTTGCATACCTGCAGGCTTATAATTGACAATGCAATCGTGGACCTTGTCAACAGCATGTGGGCAGCTTCGAATAAAGGCAGAACGGCGCAAAAAATCTGGCCAAGTCTGGATAGGAGGCGCACGGCGACTCTGCTTAAACTCCAAAGAACCAGGCTCAGCACTGTTATCGGGGTTATTACGGGGCATTGTATTATAGGAACGCATGCGAGGCGTATTGGTCTTGGACACCTTGCGAATGATTTCTGCAGAAGCTGTGGAGATGAGGAGGATAATGAAACTATTCTTCACCTACTGTGCACATGCCCGGCACTTGGTCAGATAAGAAAGAGACACCTGGGTGCCTACTACATGGAGGACCTAGATGAACTGTCATGCATGGATATTGACAGTCTGAGTCGATTCATCGGAAGCTCAGAGTGGTTCCTGGAATAGGGGAGAATGTGAAGCTGTGGTATCACAATGGGCCCTGTGTGCGGCCTAAGTGTGTCCGCTCATGACTCCATCGAGGGGACAGCCATTTCAACCTACCTACCTTGGAAAGTCTGGATATTAACGTTAACGTTTAGTCTGGCAAATAAATGCTGATACTCGGGGAGCCAGATAGGTTGCTAAACAATCGAATTAAGACCGGCCTAATAATAATCATAAGAAGTCCTATCTCTATTGCGTACAAAAATGTTCAAATTTGGGTCCTACCGTAAGAACGTTGTTGAAATTAACAGCATAGGCTAGTTAGGAAGCAAAACTTTTTTTTGGCAGTTCTGGATATTTCCATTAATGCTCACTCTGCCAAATCAATGCTGATACTCAGGAAGCCTGATGGGTTGCTTAATTAAAACCGGCATGTTTACGGAAATGAGTCAATTAAGTATTTGGTTAACCAGCGAACTGGGAAGTGTTTTACAGTCTCCGACGTCTTCTCACCGCAACATGTGAAAGACATCATGGAAATTCTTTATCATTTTGAAATACCTATTGATGCCATTAGGCATGGAATATAGATTCGTTTAAACGTCTGCCACAGCTGCTCTGGGTAAAGTTAATTCGATGTGGCCAATCTTCCGTTTTTTCAGCCCATAAACCAGGCTGAATTTGATCGTGTATTATGTTGGATTTACATATCGCTGTGGCTTATGAGGTCGCTGTAGTCTAATAGGTAGTCTGTTGGCTTATTAGGCATGAGGCCTCATTTCAAAAGCCCAGGTCAGACATCTCCAACAAAACGAAATATGAAAACAAACATTTCTCCGGCGACTTCCTCTGCCAAAAATTCTCAGAGTAAATAAAATTGTCATGAAATGTTTCTCAAAAATTCGTCGTTCAATATCAATTTCAAACCATCGGTCTCCCCACTCATATATAAACACAGCATTAGTAGTGTGAGAAGATAGGTCGTAATCCTAACTGATCATTTATGTATGTATGTTTGTATGTATGTTTGTATGTATGTTTGTATGTATGTTTGTATGTATGTTTGTATGTATGTTTGTATGTATGTTTGTATGTATGTTTGTATGTATGTTTGTATGTATGTTTGTATGTATGTGTGGTTTATGATTTATTCGGTCAGAATTGCAGCTTAAGAATATCCGCCAAGAAAAAGTCTAAAGGAATCAAATCGCACGATTTCAGTGGCCAGTTTACATCACAATCATGGGAGAAGGACACGGCTTCAGATCACTCATGAAAGATATCCAACGTGTGGTATGTAGCGTCGCGCTGTTGAAACCACATGTCGTTGGCATTCATCCATCATCCAATTCATGCCAAAAGAATATGTGTAATCATCGACTTATAGAGCTCGCTATTGACAGTCGTGGCTTCTGAAAGAAAAATGAGCCTTCACCCCAAAATCCACATCAAACAGTAACTTTCTCGGGAGGATTGAAATCGTTTTAAATTCGAGAATTTTGTTTGTTCCCGCATCCATTCATTCATAAATAGGCCTCATCACTCAAGATAGTTTTCATTGACAATTAAGGTCAATTGCCAACTGCTCCAGAGACTATTTAGCGAACACACGTCATTGCCTATGGTCATATAACTCCAGTCCCTAGGTCAGTTGAATATTTGCAGGTTAATTCACGACGTAACATTCACTTAGTTGTGGTCTGCTTAATGCTGAGTTTTTGACAGTGATGGGAAGTCGCATTCTCCTGTACACTCTTACGGACAGCGGCATTGTTTTCGACAGATCTTGGGTACTGGTCTTCGTCTTTCGTTCATTGATCCAATGATTCGAATGAGTCTGGCCTCAAGCATACTTGGTTTGAGAAGAGGTTTTTTCTTCTTTTTATCTCATCTCCGAAGTCGCCGTAGTCTAGTAGGTAGTGTGTTGGCTTATTAGGCGCAAAAGCCTGGGTTCGAGCCCCAGGCCAGGCATCAAAGACAAAATACAAAAATTATTTCTTCGGCGACTTCCTCTCAGCAGATTTCTGGCAAAAACTCTGGGAGTAAATAAAAATTGCATGAAAAGTTTCTCAATAAATAAAAATCTGTCGTTCGGAGTCGACTTTAAACTGTAGGTCCCACCACTCATGTATAAAATTAACACACACAACATAAGTGGTGTGAGAAACTAGGACGTTGTACAATGGGTCAATTCGACCTCCGGGTACTGTACTTGTCTTAATTGACAAGTACACGTCCTCTAACCTAACCTAACCTATCTCATCTCTGTGGTTTTGATGAAACTTTTATCATTCAAATGACTCATTGTGACTGGGTCTCAGCTGGCGATATTTTTAAAGTAGGTTTCGACGCTTGCCACATTGTAAATATTTTGCTCAAGCAATTTAAAAGCGTGGTCATCTCACGTAGAGGTGATATGAAGTAATTTCAACGGGACGACACTACGGCCTACACCATGAAGTCCTCTCGGTAGGAAGATTATGGCCATCTTAAATAGGGCGAAGCATGGGGCACGTTGATATAATATTTTTTTTTATTTGCACGTGCTGTTGAATGCAACATCCGTGCATGTCTGAACAAATGACAATTTATACGACAGATGTAGCTGCAACAAGACGGCAGTTGCAAATTTGAAATGTATTTGAAAGAAATTGTGCCAAATCTCTTCTACGTGCAGTCTCTTAAGCAAATATTTTGTGGAGACAATTTGAAAATTAAAACGAAAACGTTAACTGTTGTTTTCCTTTCCCTCCTTTTATTTTCCAGTATTTTAATGCCATTTCTTGGTATTACATTTCGATACTCAGTTTTACCAATAATTTCCTGCATTTTTATTGAATATTTCCTTCCTGCATTGCGCTATTTTGTTACCTGCAGACAAATAAACAATTTATACTACTCATGCATACATACATAGATGCATGTTGCAGCTGCTGCCACCACTTGTGGCAATGCGTATTAAAGCAATTGGTAAGAATTCCTGGTGATATATGAAGCAATTCGACAGCATAAAGGAAAAATTGATAATTTATTTTCGGATTTAATATGAAAACTTTAAAAAGATTTCATTGGTATAAAATACAACATACGAGGGCCTGTTTACACAGACTGCAATGAGTGCTATATGATCAAAAATTTATTTAAGATATTTCAGTCATTTACAACTGATTAACTTGTAATAGACCAGAGTCTCTGGTTTAAAATCGAAATCACAATTCTCGTGCTGATAGTTTCGCACACTACCCACTAGACTGCTAGGGCACACAACCTTCATGTAATTATTGCTCAATCTAAATAAGGCTTAATTCAGACTACCGGCAGCAATCGATTTTTTTCAAGTATTTTCGGCCACTTTTTCTTAAATTTCAGGCGGTATCTTGGCAATAAATTGGCGAGTGTGCGCTTCCAAATGGTAAAACATTAGATGTTTATCCATGTAGGCACAGTCTTTGACAAAACGCGTGAACTTGGTGGCCAGATGATGTCGCTAAAACTTGATATCTTTTTTTCTGTAAGCTTCTTATGCAATAAAGCCAAAATCAATTGTGTTCTGTGGCTTGTGGTATCGTCTTGTGGAAATCACAAACCGTTCAGTTCGTAGTCTTCAATTATCGACTCAGAAAGTGTGGGTTATCATGTTTTCACACAAACATACATACATAGTTGGTCATTACAATCTATCAGTCAGGATTCCAATCTAGATTCTCACATTAATTATATTGTTAGTTTTTGTACATGAGTGGCAGGACCTACAGTTGAAAGTCGTTTCCGAACGACAGATTTTTGAAAAACTTTTCATGATAATTTTTATTTACTCTCAGAGGTTTGCTAGAAATTTATTGAGGGGAAGTCGCCGAAGAGATATTTTTTTCGCTTTGTTCATGACGTCTGACTTGGGGTTTGAACTTGGGCCTTATGTCTAATAAGCCAACACAGTCCCTATTAGACCACGGCGACTCCATATAAAGGGTCCGGCAAATAACTTTTTTTTTAGAAAATGCTTTAAAAAAAAACTACTGAATATTTTCTCAAATTTCTTCTCTTATTTGAAAGTACAATCCTTCCGGTTAATAATGGAAAATAATTTCATTCAAATGGCTGCCTCGGCTGGCCACACCAGAAGATGCCGATTTTGGCAAAAAATCATCTTTTCAGATGAAGCTCATTTTGATCTTGGCGGGTATGTAAATAAGAAAAATTGTCACATTTAGGGCACAGAAAACCCGCACGCATACATTGAAAAGCCGACGCACCCAAAACGAGTCACTGTTTGGTGCGGATTTTGGTCCAGAGGCATAATTGGGCAATTGTTCTTCGAAAATGAGCAAATAGTGGCCGTTACAGTCAATGGCGATCGTTATCGGGCCTTGTTGAACGAATTTTTGTTAACAAAAATTGAAGAGGAGGATATTGGCAACATTTGGTTTCAACAGGACGGCGCTACGTGCCACACAGCCGAAGCTACACTCGATGTTTTGCGTCCTGTTTTTGAAGATCGCATTATCAACTGCAGAGCTGATGTCGTTTGGCCACCTTGGATCTGCGATTTGACACCGTTGGAATATTATTTGTGGGGTGCCGTCAAATATAAGTGTTACGCCGACAAGCCAGAGACAATTGACGCTTTAAAGGACAATATTCATGAAGCCATTGGTGAAATACAGCTGCACACAATGGATAATGTGCTTAAAAATTGGACCGATCATGTAGGCTACTACATTATGTAAAATGTTTTTGTAAACTCAGAAATGTTAAAAATGTTATTAAAATTTGAATTGATTTGATATTTACAAAAAATTATTCTGTGTCTTGTATTTCAGATAATTGATAGCAGAAGTAATTCTCGTTTAGTTAATTAACATTTATGAATAAGTAAATAAAATTGAAAAGGGGATGGGTGGTGGGTTTCTGTGATCAAGTTATGTGAGAATTGTAGTTCAAATGTATCCAAATACAATCCATTTAGTAGCATAGCTTCCACCACATTCCAATCTTCTACAATCATCCAGCATCTTCTATAGAGTCCTACTAATCACTGTCATAAGGGCATTGTAATACCATTGACCATCATCACTCTATATTGCAATTGCGGGTCCAATAGAGTGGTCCATTTGGTGTTATATTTCAAATGGTTTGTTTTGCTCCTTACAGACCACTTAAACCCACCATCCATCCCCTTTACAATTCTATTTACTTATTCATAAATAGCAATGAACTAAATGAGAATTACTTTTAATTTTCATTAAAGGACTTTGTTATTTGTCCGAACGAATATACAATTAAGTACGTAAATGATTGTAGCTGACAAACCAATCTATATATGTATGTGTGTGTGAGTATAAAGATGAATTCAATAAAACCTCCAATGTTAATATGAACAGAAGAATGTTATGTTTTTAACAGAATACATAGTATTTATATGATCTTAATATTTTTCCATTACCTGAAATATTAGAAATCGGTCGATGGCTGATCGATGTGACCCACTACAAGAAAGCTATCCCCCAAACATTAGATAGACAGTGTTAGATAGATTCGGTAAAACTACTCCAATGCTATTGAAAATAATTTCTAGGACTCTAGAGAAGATGCTGGATAATTGTAGCAGACTGGAATGTGATGGACACATCAAGGATTCCTTAATGGCTTTGGAATTCGAGAAAATTAAATCAAAGTCGACTCCAGACGACAGATTGTTGAGAAACTTTTATTTAATCTCAGAGTATTTGTCAGACATCTGCTGGGAGGCTTTTGTCGATAAAATGTCTTTTCTGTTGGAGTTGATCTGACTTTGAAACGTGGCCTTACGTCTAATAAGACAACACACTACATACTAGACAACGGCGGCTTACAACGATAAAAATTGGTTGTCAAATAAAGCCGAGTTGCCAACCTATGTTTTCTTTATGTTTTAAAAGAAATTTAATTTGAATTAAAAACCTTTGTTTTATTTTTAAATTCAATTATAATTTAAAAGATTTTTTTATTGCTTTTAAAAAAGATTTAAAGGATGACGAATTTATGCCAATATTTTCGCTGCATTGCCACAAAGCGGTATCCCTTCCCCACCAATGTGGATTCTGGCTGTGGATGAACTCTTGACGAAACTTTACATGGCTTATTTCTGGATAGTCTGATGCATGATTCAAAATTCCTCCTATAAAATTTTCTAGTGCCTCAAACACATTTAGTTTGACCATACACTACCGTATACCATTCCAAAAAACTTTTAAAACTCCACCGAAACTCTCTTCCTCGCAATCTCATCTACCTGTTCATGGCCGTGAATTTCTAAATGACTTGGGATCAAGTAAAGAAAAATTATTTTCTGTTGTGGCTGTGGATGAACTCTTGATGAAACTTGACATGGCGTTCATTTGCTGCCAAGGATATGCCGCCGACATATTTCTGATGGCTTAAGGAAAATGTGAAAAAACTCTCTGCGAAATCATTTAAAGAGGCCTTATATTGTAAATCGTTCTAGACTGCGGCTATATCACACATACACTTGATTTTATTTAAATTCAAAGAAAGAAAACACATAATGAATGACCTTCTATTATTATTAATGAAAAATATGGAGTTAAATTTACTTTAATAAAATATTTCTTTTCATTATATTGTACTGCATTATCATAACACAACATTTATTACAGAAATTCCTATCATTCATAGTGCTTTTATTATTTAGCACTGTATTATCATTTGATTTGTTTAAAAACAATATTTTTCAATACAGTTTTTATTTGTAATAAATTTTTCTTTATTAATAAAGTCACACTTGCTTTATTAGCGCTTTATTTATAATGTTTTAATGGATTTTTTTATTAAAATAATCTGCGTTTGATTTTTCACTTTTATGCGTTAACACTGTGTGGCTGTTAATTAATTAACACCTGCAAACTTTTCAATTACTGCAGCCGCATGTAGGCAATCAAACATTCATTTAACAGCAATTAATCCCATATAATATTATAAAAACATAAGAAATTTAAGTTCATATACGTATGTATGCATTTATACCCATATTAAACAAGAATTTAATTTTATTTGTGCTTCAATACTAATTTTTTACACTGCATTATCAATATGGTATAATGCATATATAATGCATATGATATAATGGCATATATATACCAAGATAGTTTTATCGAATTTTTGAGTCACTAGTAGGATCATTTTTTCGAAAAGAAGAGTATGACTTGAACCGATTCATGTATATTTACCTTTACCATCAAGCTAAGTGACAACTTTTCCAGGTAACATCTATGATCCTTCAGATATAAAAGCGCATCGTCGGGGTTGTTATTTAAGCTTATGAAAACATTGTCATCTGAAAAGGCGGAGTCACGCATTAAGTCATTTTCATTCACAGAAAATCTGCAGACGAATCCTCCGACTATAATTCGTAAATATTTCCTTTCACTCTTCTTAAGAGCATAAAGCCTTGAAAATATTTTTTCAGTTCAGTACACATCCACTGCCACATTCATAATTTCATTTCAGCTTTCCTCGATTTTGGACACCTTCTTTATGATTTTCTCTCCTTAAGGCATTAGCTGAGCTTCTTCTTCGGTAGCTACCTTTCTGGTCCATTCCATTACAGCTCGAGCAATGTCACCTGAAGTTCTCCTCGACGGCTGCCTTTAGATTTCACTCCACTACAGTTTGAACAATCTCATAGCGAAGCTCTAAAATTATTATTTTTGTCGCCATGTAGAGAAGCCATAGTACCGCCATATTTATATAGGGTAATCATACAACCTATTATCGTGACAGTATGCTGCTCAATGTTAACAAGGATAACTACCTTGCAACTGCTATATACTCAAGAGTTTTCCTCTAAAATTAATGAATCACCGGTTTCAAGTCCATGTTCTGTAGAATCATTGTCTTCATTAAAGAATCGAGAATTCCCATACCGAAAAAGTGTTCTTATAGTTTACAGTGTCGAGTTAAAAGGCTGGTCACAAACCACAGCTTATTCCTGGATAGTCTAAAGCATGATTCAAAATTCCTCCTATAAAAGTTTTGAGAGCCTCAAACAGATTTGGTCCATACCCTAGCGTATACCCATCCAATAATCTTTTCCCACTCTACAGAAAGATTCTGGTTCAGTATCAGCGATATAGAAGGCCCATTTCTCGCAATCTCATCTGCCTGCTCATTGCTGGGTATTTCTACATTACTTTGGGTCCTTGCTAAATCTGTTTCTCTCTTATGATTTTAATGTTCAAATAGGAGCCGAGTATTGGAATGACATAAGTTTATTATTTAAGCCGTAGTCTCCAAACTTCTGATCTTTACTACCACATGCTCAAATCGAACACTCTGGGATAGTTTTTCGTTGCTACGATTTTATAGTTTCTGCATCATATCTAACTCCATTGGGGCCGTATTTAGTTATCTTGTTATTGGTTTCATCATCATCATAGCATACAGCCAGTGCGTAATATCTGGCTCACATTCTTAGGCTTTCCCTACAAGTCTTTTGTATGTCATTATGACATGTCCTGCCTTATATGAAATGCTCTCTAATGAGCCCTCCATATCAAAATACTATACAGTGATATTAGCAAATATTTTACGTCTGTTTTCTCTGATATGATTTGAAACCAGAGTCGCATGTATGCTTCTTCTCGGAAATTGTGGCACTATTGTGGTCTTGTTAAGATTTAGCTTTAACCTCACTCAGGGAATTTTTCAATGATATAATAAGGAGCCTCCTCAAATGCATTTGCCATTGGAACCACATTATCTGCATGCCCTTGGTAGTCAATAGCCGCATTATGTAGTTTTTATCAAGATTAATAGTGAAGGAACCCTGCTCTGTTAGTTATCTTGAGTTATATTTAGTTACATAATTAGCGATTACAACCCTTCAGTCAGGATTATGGACTTAGTTTCTCGCGCCACTTATGTTGTGTGTGTTAGTTTTATATATGAGTGGTGGGACCTACAGTTTAAAGTCGCCTCTGAACGACAGATTTTTGAGAATCATTTCAGGGGAAATTTTATTTAATCTCAGAGTTTGTGCCAGAAATCTGCTGAGGGGAAGACCCCCGTGCAATATTTTTTCTTATTTCGTTTTGTTGAAGATATCTGGCCTGGGGTTTGAACCGTGGCCTCACAACCAACACACTACTTACTAGACTACGGCGACTTCTCACTAGTTACGCTGATCTTTATTATTTCAGGTTGTAAATTGTCTGCGTCATTCTCAAATTCCGGTTACATACGGTTGTCAAGTGGTCAACAAATTGAACTCCTGTATAACACATCTAACGTAGTTAATAAGCGATTGTACCCTTTTCACATTCCTGTAGTTCGCTGTACGGGTTTATGCACTTTTTAAGACTGATCTTATGGTCATGGCCACTGCAGCGCACTACCTACTAGACTACGGCGACTTTTCTCTAGTTACGCCGATCTTTATTATTTCAGGTTGTAAATTGTCCCCGCCATTCTCAAATTCCGGTTGAAGACGGTGGTTAGGCGGTCAACAAATAAGCTTAACTCCAGAACAACACATCTAACGTAGTTTAGATCCTCCGGAGTTCGCTGTACCGGTTTGTGCATTTTTTAAGACTGATCTTATGGCCACTGCACCCCTACCATTTTTTTGACTTTCCTGGAGTTCGCTGTACCGTTTTCGGCATTCCTTACGCCTGGTCTTATGTACAGGGCCACTGCACCGCTGGGATTTTTTTGAAAGCAGTTTTTCAAAAACTAACCTGAGTGAATGGAATGCAAGCTTCAGATCTTTAACCACTTCGGGGTAAAAATATTCACGCCATCTCTAGTGCATACTGCTGCACTAAACGCTGCAGTATTTTTTTTTAAGCAACATAACAATGCATTTGCATATGTACAGTGTAACGCTTTTAATAGACCGTGTATGGTTTCAGAGAAATTGAATAATTAATCAAATTGACAACAACAACAACAACAACTACAAAAGAAAAAAATGGAAAAATATTGAAAAACATATATTTTGTGTAACATGTTGCAAATTTTAATGGATTTTCCCCTTTTTTTTTATTGTTTTTTTGTTGTTGTTTTATTGATGTCGAGTTTGTTTTAATAACTGCTGCTGCATAGTGTCTGTCCTCCGCAGATGCAGTTATTGGGGTCACAGGGGTTTATGAAATATTTATTATTTTATAGCAGAATGCATATGCAAATTAAAGTTTTTAAAAACAAGAGCATATTACTTGCTGGTGGTAGTGAAAGTATTGGCAAAATGTGATGAAGAGAAATGCATTTTAGGTTGTCTTGTTAAACGCATATTGAAAATATGCCGCATAGTTCATGGAATTGTGTTCCATCATCAAGCAATACACACACACACACATCGATAGTGATTGAAATACATAGCTGAGAGGAAGGTTGTTAACCGTAGATCGAGCTTTGTATCAAAAATGATAATTTCAAGTCTTTTTGAGGCGATATAATTTTAATTCAGAAAAAGTTAAATGCCTGATATTTTTATAATTCACTAGTATTGTTGTCGCCATTATTTTAAACCAAATAAAAAAAGAAA
This sequence comes from Sarcophaga subvicina, assembly GCA_936449025.2. Taxonomy (NCBI): domain Eukaryota; kingdom Metazoa; phylum Arthropoda; class Insecta; order Diptera; family Sarcophagidae; genus Sarcophaga; species Sarcophaga subvicina. Next base: position 34,160,324 of record OW388084.2, read on the forward strand.
ATTTCAAACAGGACTTAAAAAGTTCCAAAACTTCATAATTCTGGCTTATGTATCATTTTTGATACATACGACTTTCCTACAGATTTTTTTGGTGTCGTGTATGTAATTTTTCCTTCAAAGATTTTGTGAAGTTTTATCGTAAATAATACATTATTTATGGTATTTGAGAAGGAATTGAAAGTTAAGTGTGGGACGAAAGTGAAAATATTGAATTTTCTATTCTTAAAATGTTCTTGATATTGACAGAAGTAGTCGTAGCATAGTATGTAGCGTGTTACCTTATTAGACGTCAAACCACAGGTCAGACATTTCCAATTTATAACGAAAGGTTGTAATGACCGATTATATATTAATTATCCCTGCTGCTAAATACTTTGAAGAAGAAGAAAATAGAAGCTCGTCTTATGAACTGAAGAAAGTATTGGCAGCAACAAACATGACAACAGGATGTTTATCGCCAAAGATGGTACTACTTCGAACAGAACAAACTGCCTTTAGTAGTTTGGAATGAAAAAATATTACCAATTTTCACGCAGATTACTAGCAGCTGTTTCCTGAAATATTGTAGAGTCTTTCTTACTGCTCTTCTCATATTTATCTTCCGTGACAGACAAAAATTAGAAAAATGTGTTTCGTTATATGTTTTATTACAGATGATAATATTTCGGTCAACTACGTACATATGAGATAACAGAATTATTCGCTTTGATAATGACATATTTACACCTATTACGCCTTTTCGAAAAATGAGCTGAAAGTCTTCCAGCCTTTAATAATCATGCTTAAAGTCTTTTTTTGAAATTCGAATGAAAAAGATTTTTTTTTATTTAAAATTTTTTTTTTTTATTCAAAATTTTTTTTTTTTTTTGGAAAATTTTTTACCATTTTCATAAAACTTTTATCACACAACTTGTAGTTTTATTTAAAAAATAATACTGTATAAATTGTTTGGGATTAGCTATCATACTTTCAGAGCAGCCCATATATCCTTTTTTAAGATTTTTAAAAATTGTATTTTTTGTTCGCCTAAAAGGTAGGAAAATTAAAGAAAATATATTTAAATACATAAGCATCATTATGTTTTTATGTTCCTTTTTGGTATATTTTCATCTCAAATTAAAGTTTTTTCAGCAAGAGAATTCAAAAACTTTTTAGATTTATTGTGGAAAATGAAAATTACCTCCAATGATTTTAATTGAAATTTGATACTTAATAATGGAATACTTCTAGGGATTGTTAGGGAAATTAATTTAAGGATATTTATGTAAATCAAGCTTCATAAAGAGTATTATGGAGTAATGCTTGGTATTGATTTATGTTTTCTTTCCTTTTGTTTTGTTTTATTACCTTTTCACCACACAAATTACTTTTGTCGCTGTAGATTAGTAACTAATTGAATTTGATGGTCGTAATAAATTTCGTAGACCACCGAAGACGAATTGGCAATTTTAGATTCAAGTACATGCTACGTACGTAGCAACTACTTACAGCAGTATTTGGGGAAACCCGTAGCCGGGAAACCAGAAAGAGGAATCAAAAGAGAGAAAATTGTTATTGACATACTCGATGTTATATTGCAACAGGAAACTTTTTTACCTCACATGACGTTGACAACAAATATTTCTAACGAAGCACAAGAATCGTTTGTACCAGCAGGTTTCAGCCAGCCCTCAACTGAGAGTGTTACTGGTGCGAGTGACAATAAGCTGTCCTATCTAAGCAATTGGAAACATATAAATCGCCACAAAGCAGGGTGCTAGACGTCGAATTATTACCATTCAGAAAGAAATAAAACCAAGCTGACATGAAGTGCTTGAGTTTTATGTAAGAAACCATGCTAATGTACATCATGTCCCAAAATTTTATCGCAAATTTCATAAAACTGATAATAAAATGTTAGAATAGTAAATAAATAGTTTTATTAAAATAAATAAAAATATTAAATTTTTTTTAACAAAATCTATCAATAATCGTGACAATTCCATGTTACTACAAGTATGTATCAAAAGTGATACATAAGCTAGAAATATGAAGTTTTTTTAAGGCTCGATCTACGGTTAAATGCCTAAAAGGCTTTGAACTACTTCAATACATGGTTTTAAATTTTGTTGTTGAAATACACATTTCGAAAGAAGATTGTGAAGATCTAATCTGTAATCGATTCGGCTTTTTTATCAATCGGAATAAGAGCTTCTATGAGGAAATAACAATAACTTCAGCATTGAAATTATTTTTACTGTAGAATTAAGCGAGAGATTCCTAGAGGGAAACGAAAAATCTGATGCAATTGCACGGATGGGATCGGAGATATCTGAGGAGGATACGATAGCTGGGGCATATGCGCCTCTGCAGTAATACTTTTTCAAATTGGAAAAAGCAGCATGGAATTCAACAAACAGTGGGTGGTCCAACATACCTGATTGCCGAATTTCAAAACTACTTCGCCCAGCAGTGGATAGCGAGAGAACCAGTGAACTACTTGGGTTCGACAAGAAAACGATTCGCATTTAAACAGGAATTCTAAAGGGACATTGCGCTATTTGACAATTTCACTGACAAGCTCGGTCTGCCCCCAACAGAATTACTGCAGTAGCTGCCATGATGTGAGGGAAACGGAATCGATACAACACATTTTATGCGAGTGCCCTGCACTTCAGGATAGACGTTATAGGTTTTTGGGTGACCGAACGTTTGCAGATCTGGGCATGGTGGCGAACGTGCCACTAAGAGAACTTGCCGGTTTCATACGGAGTTCGCGGTGGTTCAAACCCACCACTAACGGATCATGACAAGGGGGCTTACCTCACACTCCGTAACACAATGGGCCATATGACCACTGAGTAAACTTGCCTGTGAACATCAAACTATCCGCCACCCTAACCTAACCTAGGCTAGAGATTTAAGGCAAGTTTTTGGGGTCTATGACCCGCCTACACATAGTGATTCTAACGGGCAGTGGTGAAACCAAATTTACTAATTGATGTGCACATTTTGTGAGTGGCCAACAATCCGACAGAGAACCCTGACTGTCAGGTGTCTCAATTACTAATGCAGGTTGTTTTACACCAACTAAGGCATGATTTGCTATGCTCAATTGGCTCTCTTCTGATTTATTTCTGAAGTAGAGACCTAAGTTGATAGCACTAAGGCTCAATGAAGCTAAATCCTGGCAAAACTTGGATTATGGACATGTTGCCATAACTTCTGCATAAAATATTTGATTTTAAATTTTCAAATTAGTTTCCCAGAGAAATTATCGAAGTTTATACCGATGGCTTCAAAATGCTGAACGAAATTGGCTGTGTTTTCATATTCAAACCTTAATGTAGGCTGCCAGACCACTACTGCACATCTCAACCATGATCCAGGCAGAGATCATGTCCATTTTGAAAGTGACACAATGAATGTTAACTTATGGGAATTTTGCTTGAAAATCTCTCGATTTATTCAGACTTAACAGATTCCTAAACTGCATTATCAATAATTTTGAATGTTATTTCCATGCATAAATAATAGTTTACTTTTTACAACACCTTATAACTTATTTTTATTTCAAAGTCTATTCTAAGAAAATTTGAAAATAAGTTAAATTTTATGCAGAATTATGAGAGTTTTCTCTTGCACTGTATTATCATTGTGGTTAATGAAACAAAATTTTCAGTTGAAATGGCAAAAAAGATTTTCAATTCTTAAGAAATGTTTGTAGTAAGTCATCACAAGTTTAATGTAGGCTAACTGACTTACCAAGAGACACAAGGATCTTTACTTCATAGTCTTTGCGATGTGTTGTTCATTACACTGCATTATCATTGTTCTGTTGAAAGCCATTAAAGCTTAAATTGTTTTGTAAAAAAAAAAAAAAAAAAAAATATCGGAGAAATAAAATACGAGGGAGGTTATAAAATTAGCTCTTCTAGATTATTATTACTGGGGCTATGCTAAGTCATTGGCTTATCTCGACAGACATGAAAAACTTGAAGCATTGGTAGGCAATATTGGTCATTACAAACCTTTAGTCAGGATTACGACCTAGTTTCGCACACCACTTATGTTGTGTGTATTAATTTTATACATAGGTCCCAGTTTAAACCCGCCTTCGAGTGCCAGATGTTTGAGAAACTTTCCATGTCAACTTTATTTACTTGCAGGGTTTTTGCCAGAAATCTGCTGAGAGTAAGTCGCTGAAAAAATATTCTTTTCTTTATTTAGTTTTGTTAGAGATTGTTCGAATGGTAGCCTCAAGTCTAATAAGCTAATACAGTACCTACTAGACTACGATGACTGCAATTAATGAACAACTACTTCAGGTATTGGCACAGACAGCCAGAGAGGGAGAGAGGATTACAGAACATAAACCGAGATAACACAATGCCTTTTAATGCACAATATCTGTGAGCCTTTACAGCATAGGTTAGGTAGACTGGTAGGTTGAATCTGAATTTTAAACAGAAGTCCATTAAGTTATGTCTGGTATAGGATTCTCTTGAAAATAATGGTATTTCGAGCTTACGACGGCTGGACAATGACATGAATTGTGTTTCTGTAAATGCAGTTCAGATGTCCTTGTAAGGCAGTATGTACCATAAGAAGGATCACTTGTGTACCTTCTTATTTACTTACTTAATTGGCCATTAACAACCCGTTTAACGGGTTTCGGCCTGCCGCAATACGTCCTTCCAGGCGCCTCTGCTTCTTGCGCACCTACGCTAGTTGGCCACACCAATCGATGACAGGCCTTTCTCGATTTGGTTCTTCCAACGGATACAAGGACGTCCTCTGCGCCGACTTCCGCAGATCACCGCATCAAATACCCGACTCGCCGGAGCATCCCCCTCCATTCGAACGACATAGCCGAGCCAGCGCAGTCGCTGGATGTTAATACGCTGCACAACCTCTATGTCGTTGAGGGGCTCACCAGTGTAGCCTTTAATTCATTTTAAAATACTCATCGATTCTGATAGACAGTGCAAGAAGAGTTTGTCAGATTTATCTGATCGTTGCGGAAAGATTTTCTATTGTGACGACTATGGCGGAAAAGCTGCTACTTGAGAGAGGTCCTCTGAAATGACTATTTTATAGGCTTGAGTTTGAGAGTTTGTTCTCTCTTACGCTATTTTTAAATTTAAGGTGTTCGTACAATATTTACTTTGTTCAATTCGAGTAGTCGCCGTAGTCTAGTAGGAAGTGTGGTGGCTTATTAGACGTAAGGCCACGGTTCAAATCCCAGGTCAGACATCAAAAAGAAAATATGAAAAAATATTTCTTAGGCGACTTCCTCTCAGCAGATTTCTGTCAAAAATTCTGAGAGTAAATAAAATTGCCATGAAAACTTTCTCAAAAATCTGTCGTTCGGAGTCGACTTTAAAACTGTAGCTCCCGCCACTCATGTATAAAACTAACAAACATAACGGTGATGGTGTAAGAAGCTAGGTCGTAATCCTGACTGAAGGGTTGTAATGAACAATTACGAGTGTGTAAGTAATTCGAGGGTCATCTTGTGATGTTCATCTCTACATAAGCCAGGCCGTGTAATTTTAGTGCCATCCCTCGGATAAGAGTGTTGGTTTATTTTGGGCTTTAGCTTTAATCGTTTAATATTTATTATTTCAATTCAATTTGAATACTCGACATAAATCTTATTTCTGCACAATTTTATTTGAAATTTCTATTCTGCTCATGAGCTCTAACGAATGGGAAAAATTTTTTCAGTTTTTTGTTGGCGTCATTTTTCAATGCGAATAAATTGTTTCTTTCATTCGAATTTCTTGTCTTTATTTTTGCATACAAACGATGTTTTTATAAGGATAAGTTGCCCAAAAAGAAAAATGTAGCAAAGCAAACAAAATTGAAATAATATTTACGAAAACGAAAAAAAATAGAAAAAACAACTGAAATGCAAAATAATTTCAAAGAAAACTGCTAAAGAAAAACAAACAGTTTTTCTTTCTTTTTTACGTTTTTGTCTTCAAAGATTTGAAGAAGAATTTCACAAAAATTTAATGTCGACACCCAAGAATACATAGAAGCAAATTTTTATCTGCCGATGAACATGAGCAGAAATTATTTTCAACCCAAAAATGGGACAGACAAACAGACAGACAGACAAACATATCTTTTGATGAATATTAAAGAAATATGGAAAAAGGATGAATGAATGAATGAATGAATGAATGAATGAATGAACCATTGAATGAATGGATTGGTTGGTTAAATTGTAATGAAAATATTCCATGAAAATGGAAATTTATTTTTTATCTTTTTCATGAGGTTTTCCTCAAATGATTTTATTTTTTCGGGTCATTATGCCATAATACGGGCAACTTATTTGAATATTTCTTTGTCTGTTTTTCTTTTTTTCTTGTACTTCTAAGCCGATTTATATTTAACCCTTATGTACACTCCCTGGTATAAAGGGGACCTATTTTTTTTTAATGGAATTGATAACATTTAGATACTCTACTAACATTCAAAAAATTGGAAAAGGGTAAGCCATTTAAAAGTTTAAATTTAAAAATGCCATGATTTGCAAATGAATTGAAATTTTGCCAAATTTATTATTTTTTTCTGAAGTACAATTTTCATTCATATGGCTGGCCTCACAGTACCTCATTCGATCGGACCAATTTTCGTACACTTTCTCTAGTGTATGGGATCGTATCTTGACAATAGCATCACAAGTGTGGGACTTTAAATGCTGATTTCTCTCTGGTTTGTCGGCATAACACTTTTCTTTAACGGCGCCCCACCGAAAATAGTCCTACGGTGTCAAATCTCAGCTTCTTGGCGGTCAATTGACATCTCCATTTCGGCTAATTAAACGGCCATCAAACGTTTGACGCAACAAATCGGTTGTGGCACGAGATTTATTCCAGAATGTATTTCATTATCAGATTATTTGACTGAAATTGCACTTTTAATATTTCCCTATTGATGCTGTATTGTGTTTAAATAAAGACTTTGAGTCCATCACCCGAGAACGCTAACATTTTTCGTCTTGTTGGGGTATCTACTTAGAAGGCAAATTGTTGCCATAATCGTTATAGGGGTTATTCTTTAGAATGTCTTTATAGAGGGTCTTCCAACAAAGACTTCTAAACTTTGATAGTTTATAACGGCCATTTTGTTAAAAGTACATCTGCTTCAATTTAGTTTTCATTTCTTCAATCTGTTTTAGCAAATCACCATGGACAAATACGACATGTGTTTGCTAAATAAGGTTTTGAGCGGTTGGCAACTGACACTAAGTTTCATCGAAAAATCATCTTGAGCGATGAGACCGCATTTTTAAATCAATGGGTACGTGAGCGAAACAGAATTGTCTAATTTGGGACGATACCACCACACATGAAATCCAGTGGCGCCCAATGCATCCCAAAAAGTTAATATTTGGAATGGAATTTGAGCTGGAAATTATACATAGTGTGTTCAAATCCTAGGTTAGACATCTCCAGTAAAAAGAAATATGAAAAAATATTTCTACGGCGACTTCCTCTCAGCAGATTTCTGACAAAAATTTTGATAAAAGTTTCTCAAAAATCTGCCGTTCGTAATTAACTTTAAAGCTGTAGTCCTCACCACTCATGTATGAAATTGATACACGAAACAGAAGTGGTGTGAGAAGGTAGGTTTTAATCCTGACTGAAGAGTTGTAATGATTGTATGTATATATGTAATGTCATTGGCTCATATTTCCTATTTCCGTTGGCTAGGCTATTACTCTCAATGGCAAAACTATACGTCGATGATTATCGACTTCCTTCAGCCTGAGTTGGATGATCTGGACCACCACAACATGTGTTTTTAACAGGATAACATACAGCCTATGCCACATTAAATAATAGAATTACAGTCTCATGTGGAGTTGATGTCAACTAATCAGATTATCGAGATTGTGCGTTTTGACCGTGTTAGACTTATCTGTGTAGGGTTTTCTTAAGATACAGGTGTACACGAATAAACCACGCATCTTAGCTGTCCAAATTTATACATCAAAGTCTTGAAAAATTAGACATTTCCCCCAGAGAAGTCGTGGTGAACATTTGAACGATTTTATATTCTACACACAATTTTTTTATGTGGAACTCCTTAACGACTTGAACATTGTGAAGCGGCTGCCCTGGCTCCGTCATTTCGTTCGAATGGAAGAGGATGCTCAGGCGAGCTGTGACCATCTGTCGAATGCGCAGGCCGAAAACCGTTAATTTGGTTTAATGGCCATTTAAATTAGTACGCAAGTAAGCTCTCAAAAAAGACTTTATCTTTGCAGCGAAAACCATTCCTTAAAGGAACCCATATAAAGGGTGTTTTTTATAGAGGTATAGAACTTTAAGTTGCAATAAAACAACGATGGATTATTCGATTGACATGCATTTTATTTATCCGAAAGATAATCTTGTGGCATTACATTTTAAATATGATTTCTGGCATATGACCGCCACGGCTGGCGCGGATGTAGTCCCATCTGGACGTCCAATTTTCGATGACTTTTTCCAACATTTGTGGCCGTATATCGGCAATAATACGGCGAATGTTGTCTTCCAAATGGTCAAGCGTTTGTGGCTTTACCGCATAGACCAATGACTTTACATAGCCCCACAGAAAGTAGTCTAGCGGTGTTAAATCACAAGATCTTGGAGGCCAATTCACAGGTCCAAAACGTGAAATTAGGCGGTCACCAAACGTGTCTTTCAATAAATCTATTGTGGCACGAGTTGTGTGACATGTTGCGCTGTCTTGTTGAAACCACATGTCCTGGACATCATGGTTATTCAATTCAGGAATGAAAAAGTTAGTAAGCATGGCTCTATACCGATCACCATTGACTGTAACGCTCTGGCCACCATCGTTTTTGAAAAAGTACGGACCAATGATTCCACCAGCTCATAAAGCGCACCAAACAGTCAGTTTTTCTGGATGTAACGGTGTTTCCACATACACTTGAGGATTACCTTCACTCCAAAAGCGGCAGTTTTGTTTGTTGACGTAGCCATTCAACCAGAAGTGCGCTTCATCGCTAAACAAAATTCGCTTATGAAAATCGGGAACAACGGTAATATCGTTTTGGGCCCATTCGACGAATCTACGCCTTACTTGATGATCGTTTGGCTTCAAATCTTGCACGAGTTGGATTTTGTAAGCACGCAAACCAAGATCCTCCCGCAAAATCTTCCATAAAGTGGGTGAACACAGATCCAATTCCTGTGCTCGATGGCGGATGAACTCATTCGGGTCTTCCTCAATGCTACGCTCTACAGCAGCAATAGCTTCTTCTGTACGCACCGTACAGCGTCTCTGGGGATGCGAGTTATCAATAAGAGTAAACGTGGTGCGAAAACGTTCCATGGTTAGTCGAATTAACTGCTCTGATGGACGATTTTGTCGACGATAAAATGGACGTAGTGCGCGATACGTTTTCCGCACAGAACCATTATTTTCGACATAAAATTGCACTATTTGCAAGCGTTGTTCAGGAGTGAGTCTATTCATGATGAATTGCCAAACCAAACTGAGAATAAATCACTTGACAGATGTTAAATCGGTCGCCAACTTAAAGTTCTATACCTCTATAAAAAACACCCTTTACATTGTCTCACATTGAAAGTTGTTTACTTTTTTCTGTCGCCCTCATAAGGGTTAATGTTAAATTTTGTATCGTTTTCTTTAATGATTATAATGGCAACATAGCGGTCGAGGAGGAAGAGCTATGGTTAATGAAATCATTTGTTGCATAAAATGTAAGTACATTTAAAGAGAACTTACAACTGACGCCAGTGGTAATGTATTGTAAGCAATAGTTTGGAAATAACAAATATGTTCCTATGTTTGGGAAATAGACTTTTAAAGGAAAAATTATGGTTTTAAGGAAAATAATGAATGGAGACTTAAAATGATTTGGTAAATATTTCTTATGTTTTATACTGAATTTGTGTTTTTAATGTTCTATTCATCATATTAAACAAAAGTACATTAACAACACCAAAGTTTTAATTTGTTTTTCTTTGAAAATGTTGAATTTTGTGTCAATAAAGCCTTAGCATTATTTGCGGAAAAGTTTTGTCTTTTTTTGCCGCCTTTAAACACGAAACTAAAGGACATATGATTGTCAAAAGTAAAGTGGGAAAAAGAAGAAGAAACTAAGAAATTCCAACAGCCAAAGAATTCAAAGACTAAGGTTTTAACATTGCAGATCCTAAAAGAGTACAAAGACCTTGAAGGATTACCAACCAATAATCTTGAGCCAACAACTCTACGTGCCAGGGCAGAAGCTGCAGAAAGAAGGAAGGCACAATGTCACATTGAGAAGCCGTTAAGACCCCAATAGATTCTCTACGCAGCTTCCGTACCTGGGCCATAGTAACTTCTCCATTAAACATTTAATTGCATTCTCCCAAGGGAAGTCTAACTGACCGCCGCAGTATTTCGCCGCTCCATCTATACATATGACAGAATGCCCAGAAGAGAACCGCTCTGCCTTTGTCCAAGAGACTTATGAGAAGACTTGTGCAGTCTGAAACCAATCTTAAGGTGACATAATGTCCAGCCATTGCATTTTGGACAGTGTAATTATAAATAGCGATAGTCATAGTGTATAGTTGGTGATCGCAAACACCTCAACTAGCCAATATAACAACTTCATATATAATCGCTTGGACATCCAGTACACTCTACCTACTTCACGCCACAGGTTCCTGTCCGGAAATACTATCGAAAACTGCTTTCTCGAATCACATATCTTGATCATATGGGAAGTCCGAACTCCCTTATCATAGTGGCACCCAGGGCAGTCAAACAATATTAAAAATGTTAAACTCCGCGTACGTAGTGCCGTCCTGTTGAAACCACATGTCGTTGGTGACCAAACCATTCAATTTAGGCCAACAGAAGTTGATAATCATTGTGGTCGCCATTGTCAGTGATGGCCTGGCTAACGTCATTCTCATAGAAATATGGAGCAATGACGCCAACAAAATCTAGACCAAAAAGTAAATTTTTTTGGGATGTATCGGACGCTCTTGGATCCCACATGGATTGATATCGTACCAAATTCACCATTATTATTTTATTCACATATCCATTCATTGAGAAATGGGCCGCCTCATTGCTAAAGATAATTTTTCGTTGAAAACTTGCGTCAGTTGCCAAGCGGCTATGGTTGTTTACTTTCAGTTGCTGGGTTGGTCGAATTTTGTACGGATACAGACCTAAGTCACGATGAAAATTTCGACAAGTCTGTGAAATGTGACCGGCATGAAATCAATTACCTTGGATTCTCCTGCACCCTCTCACAGACATCGGCGATATTTTCGACAAATCATAGATTTCGTCGATATACCGGTTTTGGTCGAACATTTACTGAACCAGTGGACTCAAATATATCCACTACGTTACGAATAGTCCTTCTCGGTAGGACGATTATGGTCATTGTGAAATGGGTAGTATTTTGTCCGAACAGAACACCCATTTGGATAAAAACAATTTTGTTCCTTGCCCGTGTTATAGAATGCTATATCCGTTCCTAGTAATTTGGTACAACAAACTGAATAAGTGACAACTAATTTGCTAGACGTAGCTTCAGCAAAAATTTTTTTTCACGCCGAGGATGGGTAAATGTACCTAAACGCACCATAGAGGAAGTCGTCACATCCTCCGTGTGTGGGGCCCTCACCCACTAAATCCCCCCTCGTCTCGTGGACTTGTCGTGCCCACTCCGGAACTACGGTGGTATTACTTCGGAGTAGAGTCCCTTTGGCCCTTTGGCCCCTGCGTGTTCATATCCGCGTCCGGATTGCGTGTCGAAAGTTGCAGAGACATTTAAGTGTCTCCACTATTCCTTTCGTCCAGGTCTCTGCCTCGAATTCCGCTTGGCACGTGTGCCAGTTTCATCTATTCCGGCGTGCCCACATGTTCCTCAAGATCCCTCTTCTTCAGTCTTAGAATGCTCTCCACGTAATTCGCCACTAAGGTCCAATTTTCTCTACTCGCGATCATAACCCCGACAAAGTTACCGGCCATGATCGTCCCAACTATCAACGTCAGTGTATAGCTTCAGGAAGATAGCCATCAGGAATACGACCTAGTGGTGTGAGAAGGTAGGTCGTAATCCTGACTTAAGGATTGTATGACTCATATGTCTGATAATTTTCAGTCTTCTAGCTTCAGCAAGATAGCCATTATAAACTATCAAAGCTAGGAAGTCCCTATTAGAAGACTGTAAATTATCGGACATATGAGTCATACAACCCTTGACTAAAGTCAGGCGCATAATGGTTTTTGTTTTAATTTAACTTGTGTATGGCAAGATAAGGACATAAGGACATATTCTCTTGCTATGTGACGAAGTGTGCTCAGTATGATAGGATATTGGACCAATGGAATGAACAATTTTGAGGACTTTGATTTAAAATTGTTTCTAAGTACATACATACAAACATATATACATACATACATACATACATACATACATACATACATAATTGGTTATTACAACCCTTCAGTCAGGATTACGACCTAGTTTCTCACACCACTTATGTTGTGTGTGTTAATTTTATACATGAGTGGCCGGACATATAGTTTAAAGTCGATGCCGAACAACAAATTATTTTGAGAAACTTTTCATGGCAATTTTTATTGTAATTCTCAGAGTTTTTGCTAGAAATCTACTGAGAGTCAGTCGTCGATGAAATATTTGTTTTCATATATCGTTTTGTTGGGTTTGAACTGTGGCCTCACGTCTAATAAGCCAAGACACTGCTTACTAGACTAGGGTGAGTTATCTGCCGATTATTTGTGAAGGAATTTTTTTGGAACCAAAATCCATTTGAGTGTCTAATCCTAAAGCGAATTTAAACACAAAAAAGAAACAAACTTAAATATATTTTATTTTGGGGCCTATTCATTAGTCATTGAAACTATTCAATTTAAACTGCGGGTGATGTATTGTTATTTACTTCGCATACAGGGAGCAATTTTATGCCTGGTAATGAAAAACAATGAAAGCAATGGACATTAAGATTGATTTTTTTCCGAATTTAAAAGCCTATTTTCAGTATTCCACATCATTTTGTTAAAAAATAAATGAAAAACAACCCAAAAAATCATTTCAATTTTATATCAGGCGGTTGTTTGTTTTAAATCGCCAGAGACAGAAAGGGAGAGAGAGAGAGAGAGTGAGAGGAATGAGTGATGAATTCATTTCATTTGACACGTACATAATATTGTTAAAAAAAATTTAATTTTTTATTTTGATTTCATTTCATATGCAACAGGAAAAAAATAAACGAAAATAAAAAGAAAATAAATTTTGTATGCAACGTGAGAGCCCATAAATATTAAATGAAATTTAACAGATCAAATGCACAGTGTTTTATTCAATAAAATTTGCAAAAAAAAGAAAAAAAGAATTTAAAAAATTTTAATTTTTTCCCCTGAAATACTATCGAGTGGGCCTTCTATAGGTTTAAATTTAAACTATCGGTTATTGCGAATCTAGTAATACTTATGTCGTTCTCTTCTGTCACAAAATTCAGTCAATATTTTCTCCATTGAACTTAATGAGAATGCATGAGAGTGCATGAAATCAAAATGACAAAAGAAAAATGAAGAAAAAAAAACACAAAAAATGTTTTTCCACATGCTAGATGAGCTGTGTCATGGGTCGTTGCAATGTTGCTTCTTCGACTGCTTAAATCTGTAGGAATTGCATGAATTGACTGCTGCACGTATCGGCAACATAATATACATATTTACATGTAAAGACGTTATGTTGTTCAAGTCAAAGCAAAGCTTGCTGCTATTGTGCTAAGACGTTAGACAATCGCATGGAAAATTTGTAAAAATCTTACTAGAGGGCTTCAGTGGTAGGTTGCAAAACCATATTGGGTGTTTATTTATATTTTATTTTACAAAATATTTTTCTCAGGAATGAGTACTTCCCTACTAAAAATATTTTGTATTTATTTCAACAGAATAGAATCTCTTTAAACGAGCCGAATGTCAAGACTGTTGTAAGAGCAACTGAAGAAGAAACTGAAGCGTTGTACTACCAAACACTCAAGAAATATATTGAAAGCTGTGACGAATAATAAATCCTGCAGGGAAGGCTATTTTTGAGAGTGACCGCACATTACTTAGTTGATTGTAAATTCACTTACAAATGCGGACTCCTTTTTCTAAGGCTCCTTAATACCTGATCGGACTGCTTATGATTTATCGGGTGGGCCATCTATCGTTTTAAATTTAAACCATTGATTATTATGAATCTGGCAATACTTAGGTCATTCTATTCTGTCACATAATTCAGTCAATATTATCTCCACTGAACGTAATCAAACGCCTTTCGCTTGAGCAAAGCCGGGATTTAATGGATATTTATTTCCAAAACAAAACGCCCGGTATATACAAGTTTAATGCTAACGTTTGCGAAACTGGTTTCGTTGTTGATAAGCCAAGACGTGAGCGTGCTCGTGCAGTGATTATACCCGAAAATATCGATGCTGTGGCTGAAGGTATATGAGAATCCATTGACATCAACTCGTCCTCAAGAATGGAATATATCACGCACCAGCTGGCGTCGAATTGTTGCGAAAAGGTTTCGGCATGACGCCTTACAAAGTTCAATTGATACAAGAGTTGAAGCCGCATGGCCATCCGCTTTGTTTTTGCTTCGCTAAATTTTCTAACGAGAAACAGCACTGTTATGCCAATTTGATCGAAAAAATCATCTTTTCGAATGAAGCTTATTTTCATCTTGGTGGGTAATTTAATAGGCAGTCGAAGTTGAAGTCGACGTTGTCTAGTAGGTAGTGTGTTGGCTTATTAGACGCAAAGCCATGGTTCGAGCCCCCGGCAAGACATCAAAACAAAATACAAAAATAAAGCATTTCTTCGGCTACTTCCTCTCAGCAGATTTCTGGCATAAATTCTGGAAGTAAATAAATATTGCCATGAAAAAGTCTCTCAAAAAATCTGTCGTTTGGAGTCGACTTTAAATTGTAGGTCCCACCACTTATGTATAAAATCAACACACACAACATAAGTGATGTGAGAAACTAGGACGTTGTACAATGGGTCAATTCGACCTCCGGGACTGTACTTGTCTTAATTGATAAGTACACGTCCTCTAGCCTAACCTAACCATAAGTCGAATTATGCGAAAAGATTTCGGCATGACGCCTTACAAAGTTCAATTGATTTAAGAGTTGAAGCCGCATGACAATTCGCTTTGTTTTCGCTTCGCTAGATTGGTCAACGAGAAACAGCATGATGACGTCGATTTTGCCCAAAAAAAAAACACATTTTCGAATGAAGCTCATCTTCAACTTGGTGGGTACGTTAATAAGCAAAACTGCCGTATTTGGAGCTCAGAAATCCACAGAAGATAATGCGCCCATTACGAGTGACTGCTTGGTGTGGCTTGTGGAGTGAAGTCCCATAATTGAAAATGAGGTCGGCGCAAACATTACAGTCAATGGAGTCACCTATCGCACCATGACAACCGATTTTTTTGTAACCGCTCTTCATGGCATTGATGTGAACGTGGTTTGGTTTCAACAGTATGGTGCAACTTGCAACACATCACATGCCACAATCGATTTATTGCATCAAACATTTGATGGCCCTTTAATTAGCCGCAATGGTGATGTCAATTGGCCGCAAAAATGCTGCGATTAGACTCCATTGGACTATTTTCTATGGGGGCGCCGTTAAAGGTAAAGTATTATGACGACAAACCAGAGACAATTGAGCATTTGAAGGCCAACATTCATGATGCCATTGTTGAGATACAACCGTATACACTTGAAAAAGTAGAAGAAAATTGGTCCAATCGAATGAGATACTGTGAGGGCAGTCGCGGCAGCTTGTCAATCATTTGAAATCATTTGAAAATCAAAACAAAAAAATATATTTTTTTTCTCTAGACACCCTATCCTTTAATCCCTAGATATTCATTAAATTTCTTGCAATTATTTTTAGTTTTTAAAACTTAAAGCTTCACAATAAAAACTGAATGAAAATAAAAAATTTTTTAAATTATTTTCTTCACATTTTTCATTGCAGGTATGATGAATACTCCACTGTGTGTGTGTATGCCATAATTGTAGATGTACATGCATGAACATGCTTTAATACAGGTAAACACACAATAACAAAAAAGGCACTACAAGGTGTCCACATGCCAGGTCAAGTAAATATTGTAAAATTTAAAAAAAAGGACACACAATAGCACACACATGCATATGTATGTACATTGAGTAAAACAAAATGACATTCGTATGAGCAAGTGCCAGGCAGGCAGGCACTTGTGAAATGTCACAAAAGCTGACATATTTTGTTACTCGTTGTTTTTCTTTCTCTTTCTTTTAATTCTTTTTGCCAGTAATTTTCCTCACTTTTTTGTTGTTTTCCTTTTTACAGTTGTTTTGTTGCATGTCTACTCTGTTATTAGTAGAATGGAAACAAATTGTTGCAATAAACGAACGAACATGCAGTTAACACAGGTGTTGAGTGCAATTTTCTAAAAATAGTTCGTCATGCAATAAGTATTCCAGAAGAGAAAGCGAAAACTTGCTACTTTTCTTAGAATTTTAAACAGAATTACGCAGCAATTTTTTAAAATCGCTTTTCATAATCGAAACGGCCTTTCTAAGCAAATGGGATGGGATCCATAAACTCCGAAAAACCAAAAAATTAAGACAAGTACAGTACCCGGAGGTCGAATTGACCCATTGTACAACGTCCTAGTTTCTCACACCACTTATGCTGTATGCGTTAATTTTATATATGAGTGGTGGGACCTACAGTTTAAAGTCGACTCCGAACGACAGATTTTTGAGAAACTTTTCATGGCAATTTTTATTTACTCTCAGAGTTTTTGCCAGAAATCTGCTGAGAGGAAGTCGCCGAAAAAAAATACTTTTTTTTTGTATTTTGTGTTTGATGCCTGGCCTGGGGCTCGAACCCAGGCTTTTGCGTCTAATAAGCCAACACACTACCTACTAGGCTATGGCGACTTCAAGCGAGTCAGTTTCCACCCGCATTTTTCGGTAGCCGGATGGAGCAAAACTTTTCAATTGTTTTACAAACTGTGTTCATATTGCGTAATCGGCGTAGTCTATTAGGTAATGTGTTGTCTTATTAGACGTGAGGCTATGGTTAAAATCCCAGCCAGACATCTCCAACAAAACGGAATATGAGAACAAATATTTCTTCGGCGCCTTCCTATCAGCAGATGTCTGGCAAAAACACTGATAGTTAATAAAACTGTCATGAAAAAGTTTCTCAAGGATATCTGTAGTTTGGAATCGACTTTAAACTGTAGGTCCCACCACTCAAGTATAAAATTAACACGCACAACATAAGTGCTGTGAGAAGCTAAGTTTCAATCCTGACTGAAGGGTTGTAAAGACCAATTATGTATGTATGTACGTATGTTATACTCCATTTGGCTCAACCAGGAGTCGAATATTCTTCCGTTTAATCGATTTAGTCTTGCTCAAGTTCATTCTGAGGTCCACTGTGATGCATCAACTCCTTAGAATCTCAAGAACACTTACTGACTCATATTGCAGAGAATCTCTCCATATTTTCCTTTAGCTATCAAGACTATATCGTCTGCATATAAATGGCAATCAATGCCAGTTTCAGACAGTTTTATCAGAAGTTCATTTACAACTCAGTTCCATATTAATTATACAAGTACACCACCCTGTAGGCATCCCCTGTGGCCTCTCATATACAGTCATAGATAGTCACCCTGATATGTAACTCAATATACACAAATAAATTCATTCCCTCTCAGGCAATCCTCACCTGAACACAGATCATGCATGTGAACACCACGAGTGCTTAAGTCAGTTTCAATAAAATAGGAAAACATGGGGAATGTCAACTCGTTCTTAGTATCCCAGTACGAAAGAGGATATACTCCTGTAGTCTTAAATCTACTTTCTTGCTTTGAGAAGTTACCCACTTGAAGATTTATTCTCCATCAAGTTGGAGTTGACGTAGTCTTTGTATCTTGTTCAATTCAAACTTTAACACCAATTGCTCTGTTTTCATATGCGTTCTATATGTCCAGAAAAATTTTCCATGGGTTACTATTGTTCTGACCAGCATGGTATACATTCAGTGCATAATTTCTGGGTTGCAATCTTAGTATTTCCTTGAGATCCTTCTGCTTATCATTAGGGCTTGTGAGGTCTTTTCTAAGATGGTCTCTACATGAGCCCTCTATGTTAATTTACTTTCCAGTGATATTTCCATATATTTCACCACCATTTTCTTTGATGTTATCTCACGCAGAAGTTGAATATCCTTCCATTCAATGTGTTTGCCAATACTTGTAAATGATACTACTTTGGGCTTGCCTGGGTATTTCCTCATGCCCACTGTCATGCAACAACGATTTAAAATCTAAGGCCTCTTTAAATGCTTTCGCAGAGAGTCTGTTCACATTTTCCTTAAGCCATCAGAAATATGTCGGCGGCATATCCTTGGCAGTCAATGTCCGCCATGTAAAGTTTCGTCAAGAGTTCAGCTAGACTCCATATTGGCGGGGAAAGGATACCACCTTCTGGCAATACAGCGAAAGGATTTGAATAAATTCGTATTAATTGTCACTTTTTAAATCTTTTTTAAAAGCAGTAAAAAATGTTTTAAATTATAATTCAAATTAAATTCCTTGTTAAAACAGTAACGAAGATTCGTTATAAAACATAAAGAAAACATAGGTTGGGAACACGGCTTTATTTGACAACCAATTTTTATCGTTGGAAGCCGCCGTTGTCTAGTCGGTAGTGTGTTGTCTTATCAGACGTCAGGCCATGTTTCAAAGTCAGATCATCTCCAACAAAAAAGATATTTCTTCGGCAAAAGCCTCCCAGCAGATATCTGACAAATACTCTGAGATTAAATAAAAGTTTCTCAAAAATCTGTCGTTTGGAGTCGACTTTTAAATGATTTTTGATTTAATCTTCTCGAATTCCAAAGCCATTAAGGAATGCTTGATGTTTTCATCACATTCCAATCTTCTACAATTATCCAGCATCTTCTCTGGAGTCCTAGTAATTATTTTCAAAAGCAATGGAATAATTTTACCGAATCTATCTAACACTGTCTATCTAATGTTTGGGGGATAGCTTTCTTATAGTGGATCACATCGATCAGCCATCTACCGATTTCTAATATTTCAGGTAATGGAAAATACTATGATCATATAAATACTATTCTGTATTCTGTTAAAAACATAACATTGTTCTGTTCATACTCGTATTAAAATTGGAGGTTTTATCGAATTCATCTTCATACACACACACTCCCATACACATATATAGATTGGTTTGTCAGCTACAATCGTTTATGTACTTAATTGTATATTCGTTCGGACAAATAACAAAGTCCCCTAATGAAAGTCAAAAGTAATTCTCATTTAGTTCATTGCTCTTTATGAATAAGTAAATAAAATTATGTAAAGGTGGATGGTGGGTTTATGTGTGTTCTGTAAGGAACAAAACAAACCATTTGAAATATACCACTAAATGGATCACCATATTGGACCTGCAATTGCAACAAAGAGTGATGATGGTTAATGGTATTACAATGCCTTTATGAAAATAGTTACTAGGACTCTACAGAAGATGCTGGATGATTGTAGAAGATTGGGATGTGGTGAAGGCTTCTGTCAGGGCATACTAGTAAATGGATTGTATTTGGATACATTTGAACTACAATTCTCACATAACTTGATCACAGAAAACCACCACCCATCCCCTTTACAATTTTAGTTTCTTATTCATACTTGTTAATTAACTAAATGAGAATTACTTCTGCTATCAATTATCTGAAATACAAGACACAGTATAGTTTTTTGTAAATATCAAATCAATTCAAATTTTAATAACATTCTTTCTCAATTTACAAAAACATTTTACATTGTGTATGGAGTCGCCGTAGTCTAGTAGGTAGTGTGTTGGCTTATTAGACATAAGGCCCGAGTTCAAACCCCAGGTCAGACATCGGCGACTTCCTCTCAGCACATTTCTGGCAAAACCTCTGAGTAGTAAATAAAATTGCCATGAAAATGTTTCCCAAAAATCTGTCGTTCGGAGTCGTCGTTAAACTGTAGGTCCCGTCACTCACGTATAAAATTAATGCACACAACATGAGTGGCGTGAGAAGCTAGGCCGTAATCCTGACTGCGGGGTTGTAATGGCCAATTATGTTATGTTGTAGTCAGCCATGTGGAGGTTTGTACAATTTCTAAGGCTCTTTTTCAACTTCTTTTTTATAAATAAATTTATTTAAACAAAATAAACTTCTTATATGTTAAAGAGGACATTTGATTGTTCATAAGAATGTATTTTTTCAATCATTTTCAATTACGGTGAAGCCCTGGAGTGGTATGTTTGGCTAAAGAGGGTCATCTCAAAATCTGGCGATCATGATCTGAAGAGTTAAGAGTGTCTGAAAGCATCGAAATGGATTCTTGTGAAATATGCTACAGAGTTTTTGTCAGAAATATGCCGAAAGGAAGTTGCCTAAGGAATATTCATTCATATTTCGTTGTTTTAGAGATGTCTGACTTGGGGTTTGAACCGTTGCCTCATGTCAAATAAGTTAACACACTACTTACTAGACAACGACAACTGTGACATGGTTCCCCTGATCTGAGATTGCATATAAAATACAACTCACTTATGCATATAGACGCCAAACTTGAACTCTATTTTGAGACTTCTTGAACTACTGACCCATTGCATAACCTTCGCGGAGGATCATGTTGGAATGAAATGAACAGTACTCGTCTTTCTCGTAGAGTACATCCATTTATAATTGATTCGCGGATTGGTTGTTTCACTTATCGTCTCCTGTAGTAGGTTAGCTTAGGTTAGCGTTGTAGCTTTAATTTACCAAAAATCTCACTTTAGCACGCATAGCGGGCCGTTGTGATGCCACAGGTGAACGCAGCCTCTGAACTTCTCCCTCCTTGGATCGGAGGAACTTGGTCAGCGCAAGGGCTGCACATTTTCCAAAAAGCACAACTACCCCACGCTGGAAAACCAGCTAGAAAGTTTGATAAACGAGGCTATGTTCTTGATATCAATGGACGATAGCTCCGTCAAGCTGACAAGGGTCGGAGAGCCAAATAACCTATATCTGCGGCCCGCAAGGGATGGGCATTGGCAGAGTAAGTTAATGACAGTCTCCTTCTCCTCGGCGGATCTGCATCCACGGTAGAAGTCGTTAAATGGGGGTCGCATTCTTTCCGCTTGTCTACCCATAACACAGTGGCCAGTAAGCATAACCACTGTGATCGAGATGATATTACGGCCAAGTCCAAGTAGCTGGTTGGTACGCCTCCTATCCATTGTGGGCCAAGTGAGCCTAGTGATGGAGCAGTACTCCTCGTTGATCCAGGACCGGTTAGCGTCCCGAGAGAATTTCCGTGCAATAGCCAGTTTGAGCGAGGTAAGTAGCATTCCCAAGTTGATCGAGGAAGATTCCGGAAGTAGTGCGCCAGCCCTGGCCAGCCCGTCGGCCCTGCAGTTTCCCGGAATATCGCAGTGTCCGGGAACCCAGACAAGTGTGACGCCGAGGCGCCCAGTAAGGAGATTGAGGCAGCGGCGACATTCTCTGACGATCCTGGAATTATCCGCAACGTTCGACAGAGACTTTATTGCAGCCTGGCTATCGGAGTAGATCGAGATACGGGTGAAAGGGACAAGCACACCGTAGGCGGGGATCCACTGTGCAGCCCGGCAGATGGTCATTACTTCTGCCTGGAACAAGCTGCAGTAGTCCGGAGTGAGAGGTTCAGGTCCAATTACCCAGAGTATACTACACTACCCACCCCGTTATCGAGTCTGGAGCCGTCGGTGTAGACCTCCATGAGTTCAGGTGGAACGGACGTGTCAGGGTTCCAGTCACTTCTGCTCGGTATCAAGAAGTCGAAACCCCTATCAAAACAGTATTCCACAGGAAGATAATCAATATCAAATGGGGCCACGGGATCGATCCCCAAAATAGAGCAATGACCAGAAGCAATAACACGCCAACGAGACAGGGCATTGAGTCTCGTCGCTGTGAACTTAGCCACCTGCTTAGCGAGGAGCTCAGAAGGAAGCCAGTTGAGCATTGCGAACAAAGCTTTTGTAGGGGTGGTGCGTAGAGCACCAGTGATGCGAATAACTGCAGACCTTCTGACTCTGTCCAGGAGTCTGACATTATGCAGCTTGTCCAGAGCAGTCCACCAGAAAGTAACGCCGTATAGTAAGTTGAGCTCGATGACCGCAGAATAGATCCAGCGCATGACCCTTGGGCCGAGACCCCACCTGGATCCAACTTTCCTGCCCTGCAGCAGCAGCCAGATTGGCCTTCCAGTTGAGTTTGGGATCGAGGATCAGGCCCATTTTAGTCCTGTAGTAGGTTCTAAAAAGATTGGTTGGCCCTAGTCATTTGGACTTTTATTATCTCATTTCCATAATCGTAAATGGCGAACCTATCAGTAAATAATAGGCACTTCACATAAGTGGCTTTTATGTGCTAGGTTCTGAAATCATTGGAAGGTCTCCTCTTTTAAAATTTTTTCATTTGAAATTTCATTTGGAAATGGTGTTATTCTATGAAATTTTATTTAAATTTTTTTCCCACGTAGTTTTATTTGTACAGTGTATGTGTATGTGTTAAAGACTATTAAAGACTAAAAGAGGAAGAGATAGAGAGAAAGAGAGTGTGTGTTTAATTTTTATTGGTTTTAATACCCCTTCATGTAATACTCGCAGTACTTAGTTGAGATGTAGATAGCGTGTGTGAGTGAGTAACTGTATTGTAGTGGCACGATGACTGTTTGTTGGGTTTGCTACGAAAAGAACATGTTCCTGTCATGTTTGTTTAGCTGGTGTCATACAATATTGTTGTTGTTATTATTGACAATATTCTGTTGTTGGTTTTATATTGTATTTTCACATACAATTTGTATGTGTTGATTAAATGTCGCGATACAATCGAAATTTTTAATGCAACACTGGTTGGGTTGGGTTGGCAGTCCTTGTCGCAAACGAGCATCAAACTTAAAAGGAGTATTTGTTAGGGTTAAACTGTTGCAAAGAGGAGTACAAATGACCATAACAAAAGATATTAGAATGTAAGCTAATGGAATTACAATAGATTTTTAGAAATATAAATTATAGGGTGGGTACTTTTAAAAGTTTAAATTTAAAAATGCAATAAAACAAAAACGTTTTGAAATTTTACCAAATTTATTCTTTTGTTGTGAAGTACAATTGTTCCGGAATCTTATTTCATTCAAATGGCTGTCGCGGCTGGCCTCACAGTATCTCATTCGATCGGACCAATTTTCATACACTTTTTCAAATGTATGGGGTCGTATCGCGGCAATGGCATCACCAATGTTGGCCTTCGAATGTTCGATTGTCTCTGATTTATTGGCATAACACTTTTCTTTCAAGGTACACCACAGAAAATACGCCAACGGTGTCAAATCACAACTTCTTGGCCGCCAATTGACATCAAAATTTCGTCTAATTAAACTGCCATCAAACGTTTGACGCAATAAATCGATTGTGGCTTGAGATGTGTGGCAAGTTGCACCATCCTGCTGAAAGCAAACATCGGTCATATCCATACCACGAGAAGTGGGTACAAAAAAAATCGGTTGTCATGGTGCGATAGTTGTCTCCATTGAGCGTAATGGTTGCGTCGTCCTTATTTTCAAACAAATATTGGCCAAAAATGCCTCCGCTCCATAGGTCGCACCAAATAGTCACTCGTAATGGGTGGCTTCTGTAAGACCACGTGTGGGTTTTCAGAGTCTCAAATACGGCAATTTTGCTTATTAACGTACCCACCAAGATGACAACGGTGTTGATTTTTTTTCATCATCGTGCAGTTTCTCCTTGGCCCAATAAATTCCAACGTTGCTCAAGCCTAAATCGATTCATTACGTTCAGTGGAGATAACTGGACTGAATTTTATTACAGAATTGAATGAGATAAGTAGTGTCAGATCCGAAATAACCGATGGTTCAAATTTAAGCCGATATATGGCCCACCTGATATATAGGCCTTGATGACAGCAAGTGTGTGTTGCACCCAACGGTCTTAGCAAGAATGGCATTTGTCAGGGACATGGTGGACTCAACTCTGGTGAGAGATATTTGCAGCTTCACACACAGTAAATATTAAAATTCCAATGAATCTACTTTGCATTAAAAAATCGATGGAATATGGTTGAGTATTCAGAACAAGAAAATAAGAAAAATTCAAAAAAGAAAAATATAATTTTCTTTATCTTTAGGAAATGGTGTATTTAGCTATTCGGAGAAGAGAAAATATTTGATTACATTTTATGGCAATTTCTGTACACGGACTGTTACAAAAAACATCAAAACAGTGACAACAACAACAAGAACAACAACAAAAACGAATACAAAAAAATCTAATAGAAGGTCATGAATGTTGGTTAATTTTTTTTTAACCACTTTTTCTTGTATTTTTTTTTCTCTTTGCTATTTTGGTACTTATGGTAACGTACGTACATACGTACATATGTATGTACGTATAGAGAATACAATTAGAATTTTAATACTTTTGCACAAATACGTGTACATTTATACAAACACGCAGATATACGTATAAGCGAACACATATGCATAAACACTAGCTCATGTGTTTTTACTGAGCGAGAGTAATAAAAAAGGATAAAAGAGTGTTTGTGTTAGAGAGGTGCGAGCTGAGGTTATATTACTATAATGGCAACCCTTCACTTCATTAGCCCTATTAATTACAACTAAGTTTATAAATTATCTAAGTTTGTAATTTATCTAAAATACTATTTTATGCAACACTGATGTTAGTTATAAGTATAAAGGATAATAGTTGAATAATAAAGGAACACTCTAGAATTGATCGTCAAAGCAAGCAGTTGACTTTTTATTTTGAATTACATGGCGACCGTGACTGTTTTCATTTGTAAGCTTTCAAGAGTGAACACGGTTGAGCTAGTCCGTCAGTGTTTCTTTTTTGTGAGAATTTTTTTTGAGATATATATATATGACGCTTACCGTATTTGCATATTATATACAAAAGAAATTTTTAAATTAAATATTAAATAACAAATAAAGCACAAATTAAAATAATAAATATATATTTTGCAAACATTTTAAACAAAGAGTTATTGTCAGCAGAGAGATACTGGTTTTCCTAAAAAAAAAAAAAATAACGTTTCAACCAGAAGTGATTCTTTTTATTGAAATTCTGTAGTTGTTGCTGTTTTTGTGAGAGATGTGCATATGATTAGTTTTTTATACACATTTTTAAGTGCACACACCAACTAATCTTGAAAATAAACAAAACAAATAAAATATTTACTGTGGACAAGATAATAAAACACAAAAAAAATTTTTATGAAATTGTAATCAAACAACAGCATCAATTGATGAAAAAATAAGGCACCTGCCGATGGACATTTATTAGTCCGCCAGTGTGAAGAAAAAGAGTTTTGAAAAAAAAAAAATCTAAAAGTGTTAGAAAAAATCTAAAGAAATTTGTGAATAACTGTTTTATTTCGTTTAAAAGAATCGAGAAATTTGTGTGTGTATTAATTTTTATAACCAATTTTGCAAAAGTTTTGGATCGGCAAGAAACACAAGAAACACAAAATCTAAAAATGGCTACCCATAACACAAAAACGTTTTGGCATTACAAGAAATAAAAATTAAACCCGTTAAAATATAACCTTAAAATAATAGAAAACGTGTTAAAAATTGTGGTTTTATTTTAATTATCGTGGTATATCAACAACCGTTATAATATAACCTCAAAAAAAAAAAAAAACGGACATACAGAAAAACGTGTTACATTAACCGTTACAATATATAAACAATTTATAATCTATATATATATACATATAATCTATATATATAAAATGTGAGAATAATTTATAACCTAAAATGAAAATGCCAAAACGCGTGATATAAGAAAAAAGGAACCGTTAGTATATATGTATATATATAAACATAAACAGTTAACATTGAAATTATATTAAAAAAAAAAAACTAACGAATAATCAAAAAATGACGAGAAGTGATGTAGAAACAACACACACATACGCATATACGTGTTTCACATAAACTTCCAATATGAAGTAAAGATAAAAAAAAAAAAAACAACAAAAATAAATACAGCAATGGAAAACAACATAAGAAACAAACAATTTAAAAAAGTGCACAAAGGACAACTTACAGCGCAGCGGGTCTTCCAATAGGGAGGACTTTCGAACATTGACTGTTGACAACGCCCATCTTGTTGAACCTATATCTGTCATCATGCATATGTTGTCATTTATTCAGTCTGTTTTGCTACATTACCACAGAACAGAAATGTATGTTCTGTCCGACCGTAGTTTTTATCGAAAATCATTTACAGCGATGAGGCCCATCTTTATATGAATCAAAATTTTAAAATTTTTGGGACGTTATCAATCCCCAGGAGGTAGTCGCCGTAGTCTAGTAGATGTTACGTTGGCTTTTTAGAAGGGAGGCCATGGTTAAAACCCCCGGTTAAACATCTCGAACACACACAACATAAGTGATGCGAGAAGCTAGGGCGTAATCCTGACTGAAGGGTTGTAATGACCAATTATGTATGTATGTATGTATGTATGTATCAATCCACAGAAGATCCAAAACAGTCCAATGTATTCCAAAAAAGTCACTGTTTGGGCACGTATTTCTTAGAGAGAAGCGTTGACCAAGCCCTCCCTTTCAACGGCGAGCACTGTAGGCCAATGATTACCAACTTCTTTTTGGCTTGACTTGAATGACCTGGCCACCAACGGCATATGATTTCAAAAAGACCACAAAACGTGCCCTACAGCTCATGTCACATAGTACACCCTGCAAGAGCGATCTGAGAGCATGGTCATCTCACATGGAGGTAATGTGAATTGAATATCGAGATCGTTCGTTTAGACCTTGTTAGACTGTTTCTTGATGTGGCGAATAACTCATAAACCACAGAAGTCCTCACCGTAATCCATGACATCGGTCAAATTCAAACTGACTTATGCGCCAGAGTCATGGAATATAAGGGAGATGCTGTGGCGCACATTTGAACGACATTACACTTCACACATACGGGCATCCATAGGTCTTTCAGTCAGGATTACGATCTTCTTACATCACTTATGTTGAGTGTGTTAATTTCAGATATGAGTGGCGGGACCTACAGTTTAAAGTCGATTCGAAACGACAGATTTTTCAAAAGCTTTTCATCGTAATTTTATTTACTCTCAGAGTTTTTGCCAGAAATCTACTGAGATGAAGTCGCCGAAGAAATATTTTTTTGTACTTCGTTTTTTTGGAGATGTCTGACCTGGGGATTGAACCGTGGCCTCATGTCTACTAAGCCAACACACTATCTACTAGACTAAGGTGGCTTCAAACGTTCATTTTATTTCATTTTAATTTGGAATGATAGAAAGCCTTTACTGAAAGACCCTATACAAACACAAGTAAAAAGTAAAATATAGTTTTAGTGGCAGTAGCTGTAGTATTTAAGTTCGTTCTTATTTTTTTTTTGTTGTGTTGTGTTGTTGTGGATGGTGTTGACTAATTATCCTTGACATTAATTCTGTATTTTGGTGTCACTTATTTTTGTTCAAATTTTCCGTATATTTTCCTCTTCTCTCTTTTTTTGTTTTGTTTTATTTTTAATTTTTTTGTCCTGAGATGTGTAAACAGATGAAATATTGCTGTGTTGCCTCGCGGCATGTCAAGGATGAAAATATTGATAAAAACAGAAACACAAAAATAATGAAAGAAATTTACACACAACAAATTTAACTTGGGCTTGTATGTGTGTGCGTCCTTTTGTGTAATCGAAATTAAATAATTTCCTTCGGAAGAAGTCTATGATGCATGTTATCGATTTTTATTTTCAAATAGAGTCATGGCTCTAGTTGCTCTCACTCAGATGCTTATCGTAGTGTGCATTTGATCAAAACGGCTGCTCATTTGAATTTTTTATATAAAGGGTGTTTTTTATAGAGGTATAGAACTTTAAGTTGCAATAAAACAACGACGGATTATTCGATTGACATGAATTTTATTTATCCGAAAGATAATCTTGTGGCATTACATTTTAAATATGATTTCTGGTATATGACCGCCACGGTTGGCGCGGATGTAGCCAAATCTGGACGTCCAATTTTCGATGACTTTTTTCAACATTTGTGGCCGTATATCGGCAATAATACGGCGAATGTTGTCTTCCAAATGGTCAAGCGTTTGTGGCTTTACCGCATAGACCAATGACTTTACATTGCCCCACAGAAAGTAGTCTAGCGGTGTTAAATCACAAGATCTTGGAGGCCAATTCACAGGTCCAAAACGTGAAATTAGGCGGTCACCAAACGTGGCCTTCAATAAATCTATTGTGGCACGAGCTGTGTGACATGTTGCGCCGTCTTGTTGAAACCACATCTCCTGGACATCATGGTTATTCAATTCAGGAATGAAAAAGTTAGTAATCATGGCTTTATACCGATCACCATTGACTGTAACGTTCTGGCCACCATCGTTTTTGAAAAAGTACGGACCAATGATTCCACCAGCCCATAAAGCGCACCAAACAGTCAGTTTTTCTGGATGTAACGGTGTTTCCACATGAGGATTACCTTCACTCCAAATGCGGCAATTTTGTTTGTTGACGTAGCCATTCAACCAGAAGTGCGCTTCATCGCTAAACAAAATTCGCTTATGAAATTCGGGAACAACGGTAATCTCGTTTTGGGCCCATTCGACAAATCTACGCAAACCAAGATCCCTCCGCAAAATCTTCCATAAAGTGGATGGACACAGATCCAATTCCTGTGCTCGATGGCGGATGGTTTCATTCGGGTCTTCCTCAATGCTACGCTCTACAGCAGCAATAGCTTCTTCTGTACGCACCGTACAGCGTCTCTGTGGATGCGAGTTATCAATAAGAGTAAACGTGGTGCGAAAACGTTCCATGGTTAATCGAATTAACTGCTCTGATGGACGATTTTGTCGACGATAAAATGGACGTAGTGCGCGATACGTTTTCCGCACAGAACCATTATTTTCGAAATAAAATTGCACTATTTGCAAGCGTTGTTCAGGCGTGAGTCTATTCATGATGAATTGCCAAACCAAACTGAGAATAAATCACTTGCCAGCTGTTAAATCGGTCGCCATCTTGAAAAGTAATGCCAACTTAAAGTTCTATACCTCTATAAAAAACACCCTTTACGAAGCAACACCGAAAAAAATTCTTCAAAAGTTCAACTGCATGACGATTCAAACTTGACTAGCTTTTGGGCACTATATGCTGATTATGGTCCTTATAATCGACTTATCATTCAAGGAATTGAAAAAATTAGAAAAAATTTGAAAAAAATTGAAGAGACTGGAAGCGTGCTCACCCTAAAAATCCAGAGAGTTTAATGAAGGCAAGAAGGAAGTCGCCGTAGTCTAGTAGATAGTGCGTTGACGTAAGACGTAAGGCCATGGCTCAAACACCAGATCAGACAATTCCAACAAAACGATGCACGAAAAATATTTCTTCGGCGACTTCCTCTCAACAGATTTCTAGCAAAAACTCTGAGCGTCAATAAAATTGTCATCAATGTGCAGAAATCAGGTTGAATTTTATTTTAAGAATCTACAGCTCCAACCCGTCCTAAGGCGTACATAATGGCAAGGTCCAAGCATTATAATGAAATATAATATTATATGCATTGAAATCATAGCTGTTGTAGTCATTTACTCAGGAGAAGCAACTTTGCTTCTCATACCACTGTGGTTGCAAGATGTGGCTCGAGTGAATGGCATTGCATACATTCATAAATAATTGGCCATTACAACCCTTCTGTCAGGATTACGGCGTAGCTTCTCACACAACTCATGTATCTTAATTTTATACATGAGTGGCGGTAGCTACAATTTAAAGTCGATTCCGAACAACAAATTTTTTCTGAGAAACTTTTCATGGCAATTTTATTTACTCAGAGATTTTGTCAGAAATCTGCTGAGAGGAAGTCGCCGAAGAAATATTTTTTGTATTTTGTTTTGATGTCTGACCTGGGGTTTGAACCGTGGCCTTACGTCTAATAAGCCAACACACTACCTACTAGACTACGGCGACTACGGCGGCGGTGAATGGCATTACTTATTACAATTTTTCCATCTAATTTAACAATAAGAATAGTTTACTGCTCCCTTAATGTGAGAAATGATTTCGATATCTTCAGTGAAAGTTTGACTTTCTGACAGTTTCATAGATAATTGGCGTTAAATACCATCTCTTTAACATTTAAAATGGTGTTATAAGAAATTTTTTCGTATAACACTTGGAGTATAATTGCAGGGAGAATTTTTTTCTTTTGGAGTAAAAGTTTTCGCTTCGCATGAAATGAAACTGAAGGGCTTTGCAAGACCCTTCTTTTTTCGCTGAAAGCTTAACCCTCTCACGAAACTTTTTTAAAACAGCGATTAAAGTTTTAAAGGGGTTAGTATTTGTATGTTTATTTGAATGCAAATATTATCGGGTAATTAACATTAAGTTTATTTGTAATTTAAGACACTCACACATATATAATATATGTATATACTCACGTATATGTATACAGCAGAGAGCAAAATAAAACGTAGTTCATTGCATTACATAATAACAAGACGACGAAACAACAAACAAGAAACCGAATGCCTTTGCAATCACAGCATTACTTGTAATTTAGAAACCTGAAGCAAAGAATTATCGAACACTCAAAGATTGTTGGCAGTATGTGTCATGTCAAAGAGGATTCGGAAAGAATCCACGCCTTCATAAAACTATCAGGATAACAGAGAAGCTGGAATAACGAAATACGCACTGTCGATATTACAACGAGATCTTATAGAAGCAAAGTAAGATAAGAATTTTAAATCTGCTGTTAATTTAATGTAGTCTTACCTATACTGAGTGTAGAGCTAAGCATATGGGGTGTCAATAATATTAAAGTCTCTGCCTTATTAGACGAAATCCCGCGTTTCAAACCCTATCGGTGACTTCATCTTAGTCTTCTGCGAGTAAATAAAATTGTCATGAAAAGTTTCTCAAAAAATCTGTCTTTCGGAGTCATTGTTTAGTAGTCGCCGTGGTCTAGTAGGTAGTGTGTTGGCTTATTAGACGAAAAGCCAGGGTTCGAGCCCCAGGCCAGACATCAAAATAAAATACAAAAAGTATTTCTTTGGCGACTTCCTCTCAGCAGATTTCTGGCAAAAACTCTGAGAGTAAATAAAATTGCCATGAAAAGTTTCTCAAAAATCTGTCGTTCGGAGTCGACTTTAAACTATAGGTCCCACCACTCATGTATAAAAGTAACACACAAAACATAAAAGGTGTGAGAAACTAGGTCGTAATCCTGACTGAAGGGTTGTAATGACCAATTATGTATGTATGTATTCTAGGGTAGTAACCATGCAGAGTTGCATTTATTATGCTCGCTACTGTATGTAGATATACATACAACGTGCACGTTTACAAAAAAATTCGTTTTTAAATACTTTGAGGAAAAATTATAAAAGAAAACACACGTGCACCTCTATTTATGCTCATATGCCTCTCACAATCCCGCTTTGCGGATGTGCCTCTTAGACATTTATTGTGCCACTTATGCATGCGGGTTCTTTTTTAATCTCCTTCTAATTCTTCTCTCTGCCTTCATGCTGGTAATTTTAAATTACATTTTTATGCGACAAAATAATTTTTTGTTTTTCGTTTCTTGTTTTCATTTTCATTGCCATTGTTGTTATTGTTGTTGTTGTTGGATTTTTTGGCGCATTATTTTATTTGCATTTTTGAAAAACAAATTTTACAATTTAACAACCAATGTTAGACGACTTAAAGCATCTTTCTTCCCAGCCTCCCTCTTGCTCAATACACAACAGTTTTTTGAAATTGTGTGCTGATGTGCAAACAAAACAATTTAAAGAAAATGACACATTCCCAGCCATGGCAATATTCTTCTTCTTCTGCTCATTTGTTCACATTGTTCACTAAGACATGGCATGGCATGGTGTGGTGTGGCGTGGTTTAGCGTGGCGCAGCAAAAAAAAAACTAACATTTGCTGCAACAAACCGTATAAATTCCTTGCGTTTGTGCAACAATTACAAGGATATGCTCTGGGTAGACAAATGTTTGCCAGTTTTTTCTCTCAATTTTTTTAATTTCAGCCAGCATCTCTTGTTTAAAGAATGCAAGGATGCAACGAATTGAAACAGGCCCTGCTGCTTATTTTTTTTTGTATGGAAGAGGCATTTCGTTGTGGCTTAACAATGTTTTACTCCAGGCTTAAATGTGTTAAACTTTATTAGATGGTTATCACGTTAATTTGAAAAAATTTTGTGGGTTTTTCTCTTGTCTTTTTGCTGAGTTTTCGGTAGTGCAATCGTGAACTCATATGAATCATGTACTAGCCTTAAAGGACACAAACTTTTTACTTCCGTTTTATTGATACTTTTAAAAGACAATATAAGTTGGGGGAAATATGAAAAATTTGTTGAAAAAGGGATGAGAAAAACATAATGCCGGTACAGATTTCGATCAGAAATATACAACCTTTGTGAAAGCCATAAAGGTAATCGGGACCTTATCAAATTAAAGTGTAGCCAGTTTAAGATAAAAATAATCATGTGGGAATTATGTAAGGCTACTTAGACTTACTTACTTACTTACTTACTTAATTGGTCATTACAACCCGTTTAACGGATTTCGGTCTGCCGCAACACATCCTTCCAGGCGCCTTTGCTTCGTGCGCGCCTAAACCAGTTGGTCACACCAATCGATGATAAGGCTTCCTCAATTTGGTCTTTCCAACGGATGCAAGGTCGTCCTCTTCGCCGACTTCCACAGATTTCCGCATCAAATACCCGTCTCGCCGGAGCATCCTCCTCCATTTGAAAGACATAGCCGAGCCAGCGAAGCCGCTGGATGTTAATACGCTGCACAACGTCCATGTCGTTGAGGAGCTCATACAGATTACTGTTGGATCGGATACGGAAATCATCGCCAACTCGCACTGGACCGAAGATCTTACGCAGTACTTTTCTCTCGAATACTCTAATGGCTGCTGCATCAGCGCTTAATAGGGTCCATGTCTCTGCGCCATAAAGGATCACGGGTAGGATGAGCGTCTTGTAGAGTGTTAGTTTTGTCATACGAGAGAGGTCTCTGCTACTCAATTGCCTATTGAACCCATAGTAGCACCTGTTGGCAAGACTAATCCTGCGCCTGATCACCAGGCTGACATCATTTTTGGTGGTAACGGCGGAGCTAAGATAGATGAATTCCTTGACTGTTTCAAAAGTATAATTATCGGTCGTAATGTGAGAATCAACTCTCCCGTCTACTTGTCGATAACATATACTTTGTTTTGCCCTCATTTAGTGCTTGAAGTCCTCACAAGTCCAACAATCCATTGGTCCAATATCTGTTCCTACTGCGAACACCTCGAATAGCAAAGGCATGTCCTTATCTTGCCATACACAAGTTAAATTAAATCCCATTAGGCTCATGGCTTTAGTTAGGATTCCAACCTAGCTTCTCATAGCACACATTGTGTGTCTTAAATTTATCCAGAACGTCGACAGATTTTTTAAAAACCTTTCATGGCAATTTTATACACTCTCAGAGCTTTTACCAAAAGACTTCTGAGTAGAGCTCCTCGAGAGAAATAATTTTTTTTAATGTTGAACTAGCTGTACCCTGCGCATGTTGCTGCGCCACCAACTGAAATAAATTTGAAGGAAAGAAGACATTACACAAATGTCCACTTAATTTTGAATCATTTTATTGATTTTGTTTCCCGTTATCCTGATGATTCAGATGAACGGGCCTGAGTAGTACGCATTCGATCAGTTTCTAATCTCACTTCTCGTTGTTCAAGTGGTTTAAGCGAACGGGCCTCAGCGGCATATACTCGAAGATTTTCCAGTCCTAATTCTCGTCTGATTCTGAGGGTCTTAGTGCTCTTTTCTTCCGTGCTCGAGGTGTAGGCCGACCAATTGCTTGTCATTCATTTTGAATAATTTTCATTGACGCCATCCATCGGAAATTAATCGCACCAACCTCCGTCGTCGCATACGCAACAACTTTGTTAAAGAATGCACAATTTACGATTTAATTCATTTTGAGAAATTTTCAGTGGTGCCACCTATCGGATATTGGCCATACCAACTTAGAAACCTTCATCGGCTCATGCGCAACATCTTTGCTAAATATCATGACATGATCAAATGCATAGTTTACGATTTAATTCATTTTGAGTAATTTTCAGTGGCGCCACCTGTCGGAAATTGGTCATACCAATTTAGAAACCTTCCCAGGCTCATGCGCAACAACTTTGCTGAATATCATGATATGATCAAATGCATAGTTTACGATTCTATAAGGTACATAAAAACAAACATACATTTTCATACATGTAGACTATGGGAAGTGACACGCCCACTATAGCCAATCCGCCCATTTTGTACATATCGACGTCAAAGTTGTCCATACAAGATTTGAGGACTCTCGCTGTTGCAGTTTATGAGATATGCGACATTAAATACTTATTGGGTATGTGGGCGTGGCACCACGCCTACTTGAAATTTTAAAATAAAAATATTGCCTATAGTTCCTTCCCGATAGACAGGAAGGTACTGTGAAAATTTCAAGAAAATCGGTCCAGCCGTTTAGCCGGCTATAGACTTCAAACAAACAAACAAACCCACAAACAAATAAACTGAGGATTGAACCGTAGACTCTCGTCTAATAATCCAACACACCACCTACTATACTACTGATATTTTTATGCCTAAATATCCTGCCATGTTATTCCTTCCTCTGGTTTGAGAGCCACCTCTAATTTCAATGTCCTCAGGATTGCTATGAAACTGTCTGGACAAGCTGAACCAGCTAGTCAGGGCAAAATGTGGGAATTTAGTGCGATGAGCAGGTGCAGGTGAGCTTGCGACAATGGCAGAGCAGTTGAAACTCTCTAGGCAGTGGAAAAAGGAAATAAAAAAGGAAAAAAAACAGTCCGGATTACGACCTAGGTTCTCAGGCCTCATGAATGGCGTGACCTACAGTTTAAAATCGACTCCGAACGACAGATTTTTGAGAAACATTTTCATGGCAAAATGTTCATGGACGGAAAATCATCATACTTTCCGATAGCCAAGCGGCTATCAGGGCATTGGGCAGTGTAGTAAACTCCAATACGGTGTACGACTGTCGCAGATATCTCGATGAGGTGGCGAACCGATATGATGTTTGTATCACATGGGTACCGAGACATAATGATAGTCTTGGCAACTGCAGAGCGGATGAACTGGCCAGAAGGGCCATGACCATCGAACTCTCTGATGAATTCTCTACATTGGGGATCCCTTTGGATACCTGCAGGCTTATAATTGACAATGCAACCGTAGATCTCGTCAACAGAATGTGGGCAACTTCGGGTAAGGGCAGAGCGGCGCAAAAAATCTGGCCGAGGCTGAATAAAGGCTACCGCAAAGAAGTAGGCTCAGCACTGTTATGGGGGTTATTACGGGGCATTGTATTATAGGAATGCATGCGAGGCGTATTGGTCTTGGACACCTGGCAAATAATTTCTGCAGAAGCTGTGGGAGATGAAGAGGAAGATGAGACTATTCTTCACCTGTTGGGCACATATCCGGCACTTAGTCGGAGGAGAAAGAGGTACCTGGGTGCCTACTACATTGAGGATATGGATGAACTGCCGTGTATGTATATTGGCAGTCTGAGTCGCTTCATCGGAAGCTCCGAATGGTTCCTGGAATGAAGGCAAATGAGGAACTGTGGCATCACAATGGGCAATGGATGAGGCAAGTAAGGTTGTACAATCACAAGGAGTCTACGTCGAAATAAGCACTCCGTGTTCAGTAATAAATCAAGGAAATCTTACTTTAAATTCGTGGAGAAGGCCTTTCAATTACTTTTCCGTACAACAACCATAAAAACAGTTGAATAATTTGATTCGAATATGATTAATTAAACCGCAATTAAAAAAGTTACTTGAAGTCAAGAAACAAGAAAAGAAATCCTGCTGCCTTTATGATCCACAATTAATTCATTTCAATTCAATCATTCGTTGTCTATTAATTTACGGGCCCCCACACCACAGGCTTCAGTTAATAATTGCGTAGATTGAGTTCGCAGTGCCAACAAATTATGTAAATCAGTATTGATTTTGAACTTAGAAATCACTTACTTCAGCTCCAATTGTTTGTATGTGCAAATTGTATTTACATACGTGCCTGTGTGCGTATAACAGAGTACGGTGGTGTCAGAAATACTAGCAGCACTTCAAAAGTTTCTATAATTACCTGGAAACACAATTTAACAGTTTTAGTGATATTTTTGACATCGTTGTGCTGTAGAAACTGCTACTACTCTAGCGTAAAAGAGAAGCATTACTCCGTATTATATACAAGTCGTCAGAAGAGGTTAGGTTTTTCTATGAGTTCAGATAATTGGATCAAAGTCGGATATGTGGAAGCATCTCCAAATTATAAACGACACTGTGCCACGCTTAATTATTTTTATTTTTTGAGCATTTTAGACAGGGCATGGGGTATGCTTTGTAGCGTTTATACGTTGCAATGTAAACACATTGAATGAAAGTGGCCCTGGTATTCTCTGATTTCCACGTAATTGATTTCTGATTTCTTGTTTGCCTCTTCTACTCAAACTAAGGCACAAATTGCTATCCTCATATGACTTCTTTCTGATGTTTTATTGGAACAAGATCTGGCTTGGCGGCAGCAAGACTCACTGCTATTAACTCCAGGCTCAAATTGAAATATGATTGAATAATATGAGGAGGTGCCAAGTGTAGCTCCTGGAGTATATACCGATGGCTTCGAAATGCTGATCAACATAGGCTGTTGAGTATATATTAAGGGTTCCAACATTAGGCTTTCCTATAGGCTACTGCAGGCCATTGCAGTTTATTTTTATAACGAAACAGTGCTTGTTTAGTGATGGAATTTCTCCAAAAAATTTACGATTTATCTCGGTCAGCCCGGCAGCAATGAAGTTCCTTACATTTATCATCTCAACGTAGGTTAGGTTAGAGGACGTGTACTTGTCAATTAAGAGAAGTACAGTACCCGGAGGTCGAATTGACCCATTGTACAACGTCCTAGTTTCTCCCACCACTTATGTTGTGTGTGTTAATTTTATACATGAGTGGTGAGACCTACAGTTTAAAGTCGACTCCGAACGACAGATTTTTGAGAAACTTTTTCATGGCAATTTTATTTACTCTCAGAGTTCTTGCCAGAAATCTGCTGAGAGGAAGCCGCCGAAGAAATACTTTTTGTATTTTGTCTTGATGTCTGGCCTGGGGCTCGAACCCTGGCTTTACGTCTAATAAGCCGATACACTACTTACTAGACTACTGCGACTTCATCTTCTCAACGTACGTTTTCCATAAATATTGCGGAGTTCTTAGGGAAATTTGGAATCATTCAACATACATACATTGGTCATTACAGTGCTTCAGTCAGGATTACAACCTAGGTTCTTACACCAGCTATGTTGTGTGTATTAATTTTATACATGAGTAGCGAGACGTACATGTTAACGTCGACTCCGAACAGATTTTTGTGGCAAATTTATTTTTTCCCCAGAGTTTTTGCTCAAAATCCGCTGAGATGAAGTCGCCGAGGAAAAATTCCAATTTCGTTTTGGTGGAGCTGTTTGACCTGTGGTCTCACATTTAATTGGCCAACACACAACCTACTAGACTGCGGCGAAGTTTGAAGATTGTATTGTTGATTAACTGTCTAGGGTAGGTATAGAGCTAGAACATTTTACAATACATGGGTGTCCCGATTGTCTTAGTTAAACTAGGTATTCTTTCCTTGCTTTACCGAAAGGCTTAATTTTGTTAACAACAGAAGGGATAAGTGTTGTATTGATTGGCTTGAGATTGGAAAGTATTTCTCCATAAGGAAAGTATGTCGCACTATTGCGTTTCACACTTGCCATGCCGGTAGACTTGGCATGACTTTCGCAGGAGCTACATATCAAAGGAGATTGCAGCGACAATCTTGCATTCCATGTGTGAGTGTATGGCTTTTACCATGACGAGGCAGAAATTCCTGACTTTTCATTTTTTAGTCATCATTGATAGGATTACTCATTGCTTCGGTTAATTTGGATATTGTCCACTTGTTCTATGAGGAGGCACAATCTCGTTGGTAGCAGGATGGTACGTGCAATATTGCCAGACTCTGCTGGGCACGTTTGGACAGAAAGAGGACTGAATCACTGCTTTCCTTAAATATTATGTCCATCCATTGCGCAATGGCTATGCCTACGGGCTATTGTCCTTTTGCTAGGCATACCGAAAGACTCGGCATTCCAACTAATGTCTTTTGCAGGAGCTGTGGGTCTTAAAAGGAGGAAGAGACTTTCTTTCACCTCATGTGTCAGTGCCCTGTTTTTGCCATGAAGAGTCGTTAGCTTCTGACCTCTAATTTTCCGGCATCGTTGACCGAGCGAGCTCTCTAAATAAAGGTTGCTCCAATGGCAAGGTTTATTTTGGTCTAGAACTGATTTTCTCTAGCGAATGGTTGACTCCAGGTAGAATTTACTGTGTTATTACAACAAGCCTAAATGCTGGCCTAAGTGGGACCTGTTCCTTCGAAGGGGTCCGGTACCTAACCTGACCTAACCTTGACAGAACTTTCCATTAGAAGAGCTGCTGTAGTGCAGGATACATTTTTGCATCGGTATCGTTGCCTACAGGATTTGTTTTTTCCCCGGGTGGGATATTGATTTGTATTACAATGGGTTTTACCCACTACGGAGGCCCCTCGTATTTTTCTTCAAAATAAATTTTAATTCAAACCAAAGAATATGAAATCCCGCTGTATTTGAATGGAATTTCCACTGAGTTTCATATATCGAAAGCCGTGTACATAAAATTGTAGGGCGGAGAAATTGCAACTATTATTTCATACAACACTGTATGCATATGCATAGGCACTCATATAAATTTCTTAATAGTCAAACATACTTTTAGGCGCTTTTACTTGAAATTTGCATAAGTTATGTCTGTTGATTATTAAATTAAATTTCACTCTGGCGAATGTAAATTAAGTTTTATAAACAATGAAAAGTAAATTACGGCGACTTCATTAAAAGTATTCGATGAAATTGATTTCCTTTTTTGTTGGTAATAATTTTGGCTTTTAATTTCATTTGTTTACGAACTATTAAAGCCACTTTCAAATATGTTTTGGTTTGAAAACTACAATTAAAAACAAAAAAACATCATTTTTTTACAGCAATGCAGCTGTTGCAATTGCTGTTGGGTATGGTACATAGCTGTAGTTTTTATATGAATTTGTTTGCACAGTTGTAATCAACACCAATTTAAATACAGTTTTAAATACTCTATGAAAACATTACCACCACCACCGACAACAACAATAGCAACTGTTGCAAGTGCATTGTGCAACTACAATGAAATGAAGCCATAAACCAACCACTACTACAACTACGACTACAAAATACCATAAAATATGTAACACAGTTGTTTTAGTTGTTGTTAAACATTGTTTTTCTCTCTCTTAATATCAAAGCAACAACAGTAATAATAAAAATAATCCAAGTAAATAAAGTTTGAACCAAAAACTATTAACGTGGTCTACACAGAATTATTTTTATGCACAAGTATTGCTTGTTTTATGGCGATGGTGGATGTTAATTATAGCGCCATATGAGGTCAAATACAAATGCCGTGTAATAGCCATGTTTATGGGGTACGTTGTAAAGCGTTCAGAATTAAAAAGGAATTTTGTTTTACAATTTTAGTATCGAGGCTAGAATCACCGAGAATACTTAAAAGAATTTGAATTTTTTTATATAAATTACTGTAGCTCAGTTGCATCAAGTTTTAGCTCTCTGGCAGGAACGATTCTCCACCATAAACGCTTGTTTTTGACAAACTTTGTTGTTTGTTGTTCTTAAAGTCCTCTCTATGAAGCCCTGTTTGTGAAGTCCTCACTATGAAGTCCTCTCTATGAAGTCCTCTCTATAAAGTCTTTTCTATGAAGTCCTCTGTATGAAGTCTTCTCTATGAAGTCTTCTCTATGAAGTGCTCTTTGTATAGTCCTCTCTATGAAGTATTCTCCATGAAGTCATCTGCATGAAGTCTTCTCTACAAAGTCCTCAGTATGAAGTATTCTTTATGAAGTACTCGCTATGAAGTCCATTCAATGAAGTCCTCTCTAAGAAGTCCTCACTATGAAGTCGTCTCTATAAAGTCCTCTCTATTAAGTCCTCTCTATGAAGTCTTCTCTATGAGGTCTTCTCTATAAAGTCTTCTCAATGAAGTCCTCTCTATGAAGTCCTTTCAATGAAGTCCTCTCTATGAAGTCCTCTCTATGAGTCCTCTCTATGAAGTCCTCTCTATGAAGTCCTTTCTATGAAGTCCTTTCAATGAAGTCCTCTTTATTAAGGCCTCTTTATGAGGTCATCTCTATGAAGTCCTCTCTATGAAGTCCTCTCCATGAAGCTTTCTCTATAATTGTGCCATCCGAGATGTTGGTGTTCGTCTCAATAGATGGTACATCTCACATGCGTTAGGAAACGCCAATATAGCGAGAAAGGTACACATTGGAATTCTCCCCCTAGATATTAAATCTGTTTATTGAAAAACTACCTACGATGATCGTTAAAATTAATTTCAATGTTCAGGGTTAGGCTGATAAACTGTCCATAGCTGTCTCTGGAATGTATCCCCGAAATATTTTCGAACAGGTTCAACA
Source organism: Sarcophaga subvicina (assembly GCA_936449025.2). Lineage (NCBI taxonomy): Eukaryota > Metazoa > Arthropoda > Insecta > Diptera > Sarcophagidae > Sarcophaga > Sarcophaga subvicina. The sequence continues at coordinate 34,201,192 of OW388084.2, forward strand.
TTTCTCTTCAAATCGTATCAAAGCTGAGGTCTTTGAGTAAGTATGTAGGATACTAAGCTTATGCTATTCATAAGAGGCATAAAACGTTGTTCTGCCATCCTTATTGCTAGTGTCCTTAGTTTCTTTTGAAAGTAGAAAGCTACTCTTGCGGCAATCAAGTTGAACTTAGTAATTCACCTGCCTAAGCACTTCCTTTAGAGTGCCAGGGTCACATATCAAGTTTATTTTATGCTCCTCTAGAAGTAGCGAAGTCGCCGTAGTCTAGTAGGTAGTGAGTTGGCTTGTTAGACATAAACTCGTGGTTCAATATCTCGAACACACACAACATAGGTGTTGTGAGAAGCTAGGGCGTAATCCTGACTGAAGGATTATAATGACTAATTATGTATGTATGCATGTATAACTATCGCTATACCAAATAGAAGGCAAACTGCAATGCAGAGGCAAAATTCTAATTTTCTTGAAATATATGCTGATGTCTCGAAGTTATTTGGAGAGACGGAGTGTTAGCAGTATGCCGTATCATTGTACTCTCTTCCAAGTGGAAAGCATCGATACCTTTATGACTTTTAAATGACTGGTCATTAGCTTAGTATTCTCAGAGTAGATGTTAACGTTCAAGGGATTGAAAGTTGAAAGAGAGGACTTGTTTGTTGACACTTCATGTTGTTAAGCTTGGCAAACTTTAACTAAGGCGGGACGAAACAGCTCATTTTTTCTAGAAGTAGCAGTCTCTGTCCATACAGCAAGCTCACCTAATAGGGAAGCATCATCGTGGAAACTTCTTGTGGTTTTCTGCGTTCGTTAATTCTAATTTTGGCAATTTTTCTCAACATTTCTGCCGATATCTCACCAATGGCACCTGTACGCGTACATGGATTTAGGATTCATGTATCCTAAAATAATTGTATAGTAACTTCAAATCGCATGATCTTTGCAGCCCTAGCTGCCAGATTTGACGATTTATTGTCATTTTGACGATTATGAGCACCAAAAATGTTATATTGACGATTTGACGATTTATGCCCTTATTTTGACGATTTTTAAAAATTAAAAATTTACATCATATTCTTTACTTTAGTAAATTAAATGCCACTTTAAGCTTTGCATTTACTTTGCAATGTTACTACAACTGTTCTTAAATCGAACATAACCCATGCCATTAATAAAATTTGGCCTGATATCATGGAAAATTAGACGTTTTGAATGCGATCCATCCAGACAAAAGTCTGTCATGGTCTTTTAAACGATTTTATTTTCCACACATAATTGCTATTTCAAATGAACAAAAAAATATCAGTGATACATACAACATAAACTTTGCCTTTTTTAAATTAAACTAGGAAGCGTTTGGAAATGAGACTTTATAGGCTTTGTGAATGAATATTCATTAGATTGGAAGATGGATAGTCATACGCAGCATATTCACTTCTGACATGCGACTATTAGACCCGCCGGTCCATATAAAAGTTTACATTTAAAAATGCAATAAAACATAAACGGTTTGAAATTTTGCCAAATTAATTTTTTTTGTTGTGAATTTGTTCAAGATATAGACTATGAAGATAAAGGTCATGATGTATTACCTACTAGAATATAGCGTAGAATTGCATAGAATTGAAAAATCATGTTTGCTTAATTCCAAATTTATGGCGTATACTTTCTTTTTAATTGTATTTGAATTCTATTACTCATACGCATCATATTACATGTACTGGAATAGTTACCCTGAAAAGTATGCAATAAAAAAACTACGATTTTGTCATGTATGAAACTAACGGAATTAAATATCACTCATACGTCACATATGTTCTCTGCATTATGAATTTTACATACATACATACTAAGGAGGCCAAACGGGATCGATTTTTAAAAATCAAAAAGTTTAAATTTAAAAATGTAATAAAACAAAAATAATTTAAAATTTTCATAAATTTATTGTTTTGTTGTAAACTACAACTGCTCCGATTGGAAATGGATTTTTATTTCATTTATATGGCTGCCGCGGTTGGTCTCACAATCATAGCTCCCAGATTTATGGCCCCAATTTGGCGATTTTTAGAAATTAAAAATTTACAACATATTCTTTACTCTAGTTTTTATAAACTTTTAATTTGTTTAATTATTTTTTCTGACGATTTTTTGACGATTTTAATAAATGTCTTTGACGATTTTGGCGATTTTTTCTTAAATACTTGACGATTTGGTGCCTCATCTATCTGGAAGCTATGTTTGCAGCCGATAGGCTGATCAAAAACGCGAGATTAATTTTTCCATTGGGTGTAAAAAAGGCAGTAATTTTCATGCCGTATCTTGCTGCATTGACTGGAGTTAATTATTGTTTTCTTATTAAATTTAATTGGTCCTTACAAGCCTAGCTTTTCAGGCCACCCATGTAGTGTGTATTTAATTTTTTCCATGAGGATAATTCGAATATCTTCAGAAGACTGCTGAGAGGAAGTCGCCAAAGAATTTTTTTTTTATATTTCGTGTTTTGTTAGAGATGTTTGAGCTGGAGTTCTAGCTCATGAAACAAACTCACTACTCTTAGCTCTTTAAAACGTGTCGGCCAATGAAATGGGTGCATCTAACTGTCTCTGGATGCTCTTCATAAGATATACAAAAATTTGTTTGTTGACGGATGCATTAAGTTTCGCAGTCTAGTAGGTAGTGTGTTGGCTTATCAGATGTGAGGCCTCGGTTCAAACCCCAGGTAAGACACTTCCAACAATCCGAAATATGAAAAACAATTTCTTCGGCGACTTCCTATCAGCGGCTAAATAAAAAGTGCAATGAAAAGTTTGTTAAAAATCTGTCTTTCGGAGTCAACTTTAATCTGTGGGTCCCGCCAATCATGTATCAAATTAACACACTCTACATAAGTGGTGTGAGAAACTAGGCCGTAATCCTGACTGAAGGCCTCTAATGGCCAATTATGTATGTACGTATATTTGGCATCATCCTCGTCAGTGCTCCCTGAGTTACAGGTGCCTTTTCGCCGATGTATTTCACATGCTCCTTTAATTTTAACCTGTCGTCGATAATCACTCTCAGGTATTTTTTCGCCCTCTTCGATTCAATCTTAGTGCAACCCGAAGGTCATTTCCATTTTCTCCACTATCTTACGGCCACTTATCAAGACGGCCACCGTTTTATGCGCAGCAAGTGTCAAGCCTGCTCCATCAAGCCATGCTCCAACATTTCGAATCGCTGTGTTCGTTTTCTCCTTTATTTCTCTTACCGTCTTAGCGACCGAGACTATGGCAATGTCATCTGCAAAGCCCACAATTGTAATCCCGTTTGGCAAGTACAGAGCCCTATGGTACACCCGCCGTCACTACGTATTTCTTTTCTCCATCATCCGTTAGGTATATTACCTTCCTGTCCTGAAAGTAATCATGCAGAATCTCCATTAAATATGTCGGCGTAGCCATGTTGAAAAGGGCTCTCATAATCAGCCCCCGGTTTGTCGAGTTAAAAGCGTTCCTAACGTCAAGTGTTGCAACCACCCAGTGTTCCTCCATCTCGTATGTATGTATGTATGGGAATGAAGATAATTTTTCGATAGGAATACATATCTCACACTCCATGAATTATGAAATGACAAATCTATCTGCACGTTTTTTACTTCGATACATGTCACGAATCTTTTTATTTGCACAGAATATTAAATGTGCAAAGATTTTTTATTGTTCCATCAGTTCCATTATAATCTTTGTGATAATTATGTACCCATAAACAGGTATTTTCTGTAAGGCTTGCATTTCAAATGCTGGAAGCCTTCATTTTTGTCCCGTTAATGCCTATTGACAATAATCGTAATGAGATTCACGCTTTTACTGCATTCCACAGTTCCGAAAATCCCGAATGTATGTAAAATCGCTGTCAGCCAAGTAAGAAAAAAAAATTTTAAAAAATATTTCGATAACTTTGATTAAATAATTCGATAATAAATTTGATTCAAAACAGTCCTCAGAATTTGTTTTTCTAAATGTGAAAAAAACCAAAAATTATGTTAAAAAATTTCCATAAATTTTCTCAAAAAAGAAAACCACTTATTATTCCTTCTCAAAACACAACCACCCTTCCCACCTTTCTTTCATTCCACTTTCCAAGTAAGTAGAAGTAGACTGTTGCTTTGTTTGCCGCTAAACTTCTTCTGTAAGTAACTGGCAACTCGTGTTGCTGCTTTCCATTTCAACTCAACTCAACTCGAATTGCAAACAACAATTGATTGAAAATGTTTGTCGTCTCGTTACTTTATTTATACCCGCAAAAGAAATGTGTGATGAATTTCCTTTTCTTTCCTTCATTTCTTTCTTTACTTTATTGCTTTCCTTTCTCATTTCCTTTTTCATTATATTCGCCTATTTACTGCCGTAAGCATTTGTTGTGGCCAAATTAAATGAAAATTTTGAGGAAAACATAGTTAAACTGGCTGGCTGGCATGCTGTATAAGAGAACACAATTTTTGGGGTTTTTTTTTTAAGGTGCTGCATAGCGCAGGCGTGGAAAATTTTCTTTTAAAAAGTATTTCAAACAGAGAGAATGCAGTTGGGAATTTTAATGTTACTGTTAACAGGGGAATGTTATTAACAGAATAAGTAAGAAATTTAAAAAAAATTTAGTTCGTTAAAAGGCCTATTTTGTATAGAGGAATTGTCAGGCATTAGAGATAATTTTTGTAGTGATCCTCAAATAATGAATTTAATTGTTAGGATAGTGAACCATAGCTAGCATGGGACCATCCACTACCTTTAAAATAAGTGATCAAGTTATTCAAACCTTTCAAACATATGTGCAGCGTCTTTAAGCTTAAATTTCTTAAGTTAAGAAACAATGCCAGTTCGATTCCAACTCTTATAAGGGAGGTCCAGTTTCAGTATATATGGTTAATCTATTGGCCGAGTTACTTGCAAGCAATTATTTCCTACCGAAACGAAGGATCTGCAATAAGCAGCATTGAGGGAAGTTAAAAAGTTGGGTTAATATGCAATCCAATAGCAATGTGTTCCTTACTTTTGCAATGAAAAAGTCTGGACACACATTACACAGCCCTGCATGGGTTTTGCAAATAAGATGGCTTCAGGTGTTTCCGAAGGCATTTTGCGCGCTGAATTCGAATCTGGGTTCAAAAACTTTCCTTTACGTCAGGTTTTCGAGAAAAAGGGGCTTGAAACCCCTCAAAATAGCGTTTTTAGGCATTTTTGAAACATTGTAGAGCTAAACACTGACGTGCTAGAACCATCACTGTTGTCAGAAGTTGACAATTGATCTTTGCTCTTTAAAATGAGTCCAAAGCCAAATTGTTTGCATGCACCCTTAAAGCAGGGGGTGATTTATGTCAAGGGGTGCAAGAGAAAAAGGAACATATTACGGAGGTCCTTAAAAATTAATCAGATTCACTTGAAAATTGTTACTCAGGGGTTTTTGGGATCGCTGATTACAGATCTTCATTCTGATTTAAACAAAATTCAGAATGGCGGATCCAATATAGCGGTCGTGGCTTATAAAAATTAATCAGATTTACTTGAAAATTGTTACTCGGGGGTTTTTGGATCCGCCATTTAGTTTTTTTAAATCTGAATGAAGATCTGTAATGCCTTCGGAAACACCTGGAGCCATCATATTTGCACAAAAAAGTCCAAATTTACAGGGCTGTGTTATTAGCGGCTGAAAGTATGGTTTTTGTAAAGCCAATCCAATCTGTACAACCACAAAGTGGAATTTTTAGACCCCTAAAGTAAAACTTGATTACGAGACTGCCTAGAGTTTTCAGATCACATAGTTCTAAAGACTAATTTTAAGGGACTCTTTGCGAAATCCTACAGAGAACTCTCGTAGGCATAAGCATTGGAAAGATCAACACAGTACTACTTACGAAAAGCGACCAAAGCTTTAAGGACTATACATATATACATACAGTTGGTAATTACGACCCTTCAGTCACGATTACGATCTAGCTTCACACACCATTTATATTGTGTGTGTGTTAATTTATACATGAGCGGCAGGACCTACAGTTTAAAATCGAATCCGAACGACAGATTTTCTGAGAAAATTTATTTTACACTCAGAGTTTTTGCCAGTAATCTGCTGAGGGGAAGTCGCCGAAGAAATATTTTTCATATTTGGTCTTGTTGGTGATGTCCGACCAATGTTTTTAACCGTGGCCTCATGTCTAATAAGCCAACACACTACCTACTAGACTACAGCAACTATAAAATTATGGTGAGGATAATCGCGGAAGAACTTAAAACGATACTCATCAGTCGACCATGTGGGCTGATAAATCGAAGGACTAACTGCACTCCCTATAACTGTTTTTGGGGCAAAATCAGTAGACTCTGTGATTTGCAAAAATGCTTTGCTACAAATCTTATAAAAGAAAAATGGAATGGAATAACCTGAAGGCTGCATACTCTGTTAAAAGGGGGGCCATTATGTTGTCTACACACGAACCGACGACAGGTATTTGAACAGAAACGCGGATTTTGGTCACGGAGTGAAATATTGCGCTACAATGGGAAAACTTGTCTGCATCTTCCATTTGAAAGTGTACGCCATTGAAAGAAAACTTGGTTAGAGAGTAAAATGGACGGGACATTGCAATACTATTTGTGAATACTGTCTACGACAGCTGACCACCACAAAAATTTCAGAGTCAGAATCTTTTTATTCAGCTGAGCCATATGTTGGGTCAGACATCTTCAACTAAACGAAACATTAAAAAAATATTGCTCCGGCGACTTCCTCTCAACAGATTTCTGGCAAAAACTCTGGGAGTTAACAAAATTGGCATGAAAGGGTTCTCAAAAATGAGTCGTTCAGAGTTGGCTTTAAACTTTAGGTCTTGCCAATAATGTACAATATTAACACACAGAACATAAGTGGGGTGAGAAACTAGCCTTATGTGAACATATGTTGGGATGAGTATGTTTAGTAAGTGCGCAAACCAAATGGGTTTTTAAACCATAATTTCGTAATAACAGTAGCAGAAGAGAATAATGGACTAGATTATTCAGAATTAACCTGGCTTTACTAACTAACCAGGACACAATAGACTACAAGAACACTAGTTCAGAATGGAGATCGTCTCCTATATGTAATTCTGTGAAGTGGAAAATGACTCATGAGAATATGTACACTCAGCCACAAAAATATACATACAGATAACAAATTTCAGAAAGTTTTTAACTAATCCGTTTTCGTTGAAAATCTTTGTAATTGTCTCACAACTTTCCTCGATTTTGATACGGTCTTCGTTAAAAAATTTCTGAAATTAACAAAAGTTAACAAATCCGGTTTCGTTAAAAATATTTATAATTGTCTGACATCTTTCTTCGATTTTAAGACGGTCTTTTGCATTGGTTCAGAAATTTGTGAAATTTGTAAATCGGATGTATACTTTCGTGGGCCTGCGCAGGGCCACAATTCAGTTCGAAAACGGATTAGATAAAAATTTTCGGCAATTTTTTAACCGTATGTATACTTTAGTAACTGTGTGTATATGCTTGCAACATGTGAGGTATTAATGCCGGAGGAGAAAACCCGGGTGCATAACAGCTGCTACTCAGAGAATTGTTCCTATTGACTCCAAGTAGCATCTTGAAGTATGTCGGGACCATTGATATTAATAGAAAACAGAACAATACTGTGATATCAAACCAACGGCTCTTGATTTTCGTTAGAATCAAATACCAGCGTAATTTTCAAATGATAGAAAAGAGGATTTAAGTGTTTCTGTTTCCTGGAACGGAGCAAGAAATACTTCACACATCTGAAACCCCTGACCAATTTGAATCTCCTGTATTCTACAGGAAAGAAATTACAACGTTTATGTATTAATGGCGGTCTATTTCGAAGGTACTCGACATAGTTCAAAGAAGTCACATACATACATAATTGGTCATTACAACCCTTCAGTCAGGATTACGACATAGTTTCTCACACCAATTATGTTGCGTGTGTTAATTTTATACATGAGAGGGGAGACCTACAGTTTAAAGTCGACACCGAACGAACGAAAGTCGACACCGAATGTTGCAATAGAATGGAACATTTTTCTTAAGTGTCACGTAAGGTACATTGATTCGAGTTCTATTAGCCAGTAGATCGCACAATAGCTCCGCTTTTCGTATGTGGAATGCTTTACGTGATGGAATGTTTATTGTTGACAATTACAATCAAAAAGCAGATTAAATTTTAAGGCTCGTAAATAGTAAATCGCTTTGTCTGCTCTCATAAAATCTATATTTCTAGTTCGCGTACAATGCTTGGGGTCATTCTCTCAGTGTTGGTTGTGCATAAAGTCTACTTTTACGCATTAATGGCGTTTCTAGGACGACAAGGCATTATCAACAGATTTTATTCATTCGTATCTCTACTGGTATGATGAAATATTTTCTTAGAGAAGTGTTTCCTGATCCTTGGCAATGTGGCCTAATAATGTGAGCAACATGGATCTCGGGAACTTAACCAACAAGGAGGAATCTATATTAACATAAATAAAATGCTTAAAATGGGGGTACATACTATAACAAGGGCCTGAAGACATGCTATACTCCGGTAGGTATGATAGTGCAGTCATACGAAAATAACAACAGCCAACCTCGTAAGTAGCAAACGTGCTTTGTGAAAGCCAAGAGAGTTAATGCTCCCAAAAGGTGTAATGTGAAAAAAAAGATAATTACCTTGACCGCGTTCCTATCGCCTGCCCATGACACAGGTGTTATGCAGATCGAACGCCTATAACGGGTGAACACCTTCTTACGCTATTTGCTGAGCTCCAACAAAATGTTTTACATGAGTACGGACCATCCTGCGCTTATTCGTGGTGTCAAAATGGGCCGATATGCGTGCTCAAGTCAGCTTTGGTATCAAAGCAACCACTCCAACTTAACCTAACCTAGGGACCATTCCCCAAGTATTGTTGGTATTGAAAAATAAACAGGACTTCAGTTTCATATTCAATTCGACAGTTTTCAATATTTTAATAACATTTTAAACTCTCTCACGATGTCTCTCTCTGTCTCTCTCTCACAATTTTAAATTTTCATTACCTGGCTGTGTATAAGAGATTTTCCTTCGTTTTCTTTTTCTCTCTCTCTCCCTTTACATGTATCTTTTTTTGTTGCTCCCGTTAATAAAGCACAAAAGAAAATAAATAAAATTCCTCCTGTTGCTTTATAATGCGTGCTTTGCAGGCTATTTAATACCATGTAAATGTGATTGTAGTTGTTTGATTTAAATGTGGGTTCTCTTGTGACGTATATAGTATGTGTAAAACACATACACATAAAAAACTACTACTAATACAACTGCATTACTACGAAATGAAAGTGTAATTTTGACAGGTAGAAACCAAAAAAAAAACCAAAAAAAGAAGAGGAAAATAATGCGAGTAACACAACGTAAACGAAACAAAATTGGGAAAAAATAACAACAACAACAATAATAAGAACAAAAAACTAAAAAAAGTAACAGAAGATGAAATTGAAAGGCAACCAAAATGATGTTTAAATTACTAGAAATGCCAACTATTCGCAAACGTATATGTACCTGCATACCTACCACAGTGTTGGAGAAAATAATAGGGACTTAAGGAAATTTAAAGATTTTCTGAAATTTTTATTACAATTTATTACATTTTAAATTAAAAATATTCAAAGAAGGTCTGTTTTAGTATTGGCAATGAATAAAATCTTAAGTTTTTTAAAATAACAGACAGGAACAAATTTTATAGTTTTTCTAAAGAAAAATGAATTTCAAAAAGCTTTGACATTTCAACATTTCATTCAATGATGCCCCATTGAATGAACAAAATGGAATAAATTTTTTTGTTATTTTTTTCAGACAGAAAAGTATTCACTTTATTCTAAAAGACTCCTGAGAAGTTGATTTATATACGGCATTTGATACAGACTAGTAGTCGCCATAGTCTAGTAGGTAGTGTGCTGGCTGACCTCGGTTCAAACCCCAGATCAGACGTCTTCAACGAAATGAAATATGAAAAAATTTCTTAGACGACTTCCTCTCAGAGGATTTCTGGCAAAAACTCTGAGAATTAAAATAAAATTGCTATGAAAAATTTCTAAAAAATTTGTCGTTAGGTGTCAACTTTAAACTGTAAGTTTCGCCACTCATGTATAAAATTACCACACACAACATAATGGGAGATGGGAGAATCTTGACCAATTATGTATGTAATGAGAAGGTTGTGGATTTTTACTACAGCGAATGGCCCAACAATCGAACTCTCCGAAGCATTCTCACCTTTGGGAATCACGTTAAAGAGCTGTGTTCTTACAATTGACAATAAAATCATGGATTCCGTTAAAGCCGTATAGGATAGGATTCAGACAAAGGCAAACTGCGCGGAAAATCTGCCCAAAACTGGATAGACGGCGCCCTAAAATTCTGCTTAAAATTCAAAGAAACACGCTAAGTAAGAACTGTCAGGGCATTGCAATATGGACGCGCTAGCTAGGCTCATTGGTGTCAGATACTTGGCAAACGTTTTCTACAGAAGCAGTATAGATGAGAAATAAGTAGAGACTGTTCTTTATCTATTGGGTACATGATCAGCAGTATGTGACAGGAAAAAAAACCTCCTTGGTGCCTACAATAAAATGCTTGAGGGGAATTGTCCAGTACATACGTACTGACATACATAATTGATCACTACAACCCTTCAGTCAGGATTGCGACCTAGCTTCCCACATCACTTACGTTGCGTGTGTTAATTTTATACATAAGTGGCGGGAGCTACAGTTTAAAGTCGACTCCGAACGACAGATTTTTTGAGAAACTTTTCATGGCAATTATCTATTTACTCTCAGAGAGTTTTTGCCAGAAATTACTGAGAGGAAGTCGCTTGTTGGGCCCAAAGTGACTAAATGTATTCATTCACCTTTTTTTGGGGTAGTCGACCAGATGTGCTGTCGAAGAATGTGCTTTAATACAGGCCCAATTGATAAGCCTTCTGTCATACATTCCTAATAGAGTCTATATTTCCGGTAGAATGTACATTGCGATGACACTTCTGACCGCGTCTATTTTCGGGTGTAAGCACTATACGATGACGCTTACATCTTGGCTTATCAACAATGAAACCAGTTTCACGAACTTTAGCAATAAACTTGAGTATACCGTGCACTGTTGGGCCTTCTCTGCAACTACATTTTGTACGACATTTTCGTGCAATTTCCTTGGTTTTGAAAATAAATTTCCAATAAATTCCAACGTTGCTCAGGCATAAATTGATTCGTTATGTTCAGTGGAGATAATCGACTGAATTTTGTGACAGAATAGAATCACATAAGTAATGCCAGATTCGAAATTATCGATGATTCAAATTTAAACCAATAGAGGGCGCACCTAATCTAATGCTTACAGCCTGAACAACTTTCTTTATCGTCTTGCTAATTGCCTGCACAGTAGGCTGGTTATGATGGCCATATAGACCCCGTAATGAACGAGGAGCAGCTTTGTGTGAAATTTATATAATTTGTAGGTGTCCTTCGATAATTTGCCAAGTTTTTATTAAACAAATGACGCTTCAGATCAAACATAACTAACAGCTGATAGCCTTGCCATATCAGGGGATATTTGAAGGATCTTTACACTGAGTTCTAACAATAAATGTTCCGTACACACGATTTTATGACTTGTTATTGAGGAGTTAAGAAACTGTATCTTGAAGTTGCCGTAGTCTAGTAGGTAGTGTGTTGGCTTATTAGATATGAGGCCTCGGTTCAAACACCAGCGCAAACATCTCCAACTAAACAGAATATGATCAAATATTTCTACGGCGACTTCCTCTCAGCAGATTTCTGTCAAAAATTCTGGGAATAAATAAAAAATTGTCATGAAAAAGCCTCTCAAAAAAATGTGTCTTTAGGAGTCGACTTTAAACTGTAGGTCCCCGCCACTCATGTATAAAATTAACACTTACGACATAAATGGTGTGAGAAACTAGATCGTAATCCTGATTGAAGGCTTGTCATGACCAATGATGTAAGTACTCGTATATATGTATGTAAGACACTGTACCTATTATTTTTACCAATACTGTCTACGGGAAATTCATTCGGCTGTCTTAACATACCTCTGAAGTGGTATTACTTTGTATACATGTGCACAGGATTTTTATTTATTTTTTTGGTGTACATGTGGCAACGTGTCTGCCTGTGTCTGTGGCGATGTCTGTTTCCATGTGGTAGTTTTATTTTTAGTGGCAGTTAAAGGTTGTTAAAGCCAGTTAATAATCATATTTTTTAGCACAATATTTCGTTTTCGTCTTCTTCGTCTTCGTCTTGCTTCGCACGGCTGTTCCTTAACCAAACAAATTCCTTCTCTTCAACGATGTTTCAAATTCAAATGAGGAGTGAGTGGTAAACGTATGAGCGAGTGTGTGTATGAGACTTGAAGCAATTTAAATCGGTTTCTGTGTGTATGATTTTTTTTGCGCTGTTTTGCTTTCATGAGAATATTTACGCATTTGGGTTTCAGTTTTTTTTTTATTAGTTTTTCAGATTTTTTTCCAAGGCGTTTGTGTTTGTTGCTTCAAATGTGTGCTAAAATTCATGCTGATATTAGTGTGTTTGTGTGTGGATTTTAATCGTGTATCTGGTTTTTCTATCTTTATTCAGTAATTTGTTTGTGTCAATGTGTTTGTGCTGACTTTTTTTTTTCTAAATATTGTCTGCCTTTGGCCTTGACTCTGTTTCTTCTTGTATTTGGCTTAAGAAGCACTCTTTATTTCAATTTATTTTTTTATTTTTATTTAAAAAGCATTTAAAAAGGGAAAAAAAGAAATTCTATTCCATTTGATTTAAGCCTTGAACTTTTGTTACCATTTTCTCGAGTCACTTATAATTCCATTCCCATATTAAATTTTATTACACTTTGCATTGCTTTGCTTTTTGAACTTGTAAAACAGGGGAGTTACACAGCTTAATGAGTCGTTGCTTTTAAAGTATTTGGCGGTAATAATAAATAGAAATGAAAATAAAATTTAAAAGGAGCTGCTTTTATGTCAATGGTGTTTATTTCAATGAAAATAATGTTAACGATGGTTAACGATTTTATTATTTAAACCTTTAAAGGGAAGGTTGTCTTCAAAATGGTGCATCTCACTTATATTAGGTTATGTTGAATATCTTTCATCAAAAATGTTTCATCAATGGCTCGTCATTTAAAAATATGGATCGTTTAACGTACGAAGTACGCTTAAGAATATGGTAAAACCTCGAACAAAGCTGCTTGGCCACTTTTCGTGCGTTGCGTTCTTATTTACTCAACTGGTCATTACAACCGTTTAGTCAAGACTACAACCCAGTTTATCCCAACACTTATGTTGTGTGTGTTAGGTTAGGTTAGAGGACGTATACTTGTAAATTAAGACAAGTACAGTCGAGCCGGAGGTCGAATATACCCATAGTACAACGTCCTTAAAGAGGGAAGGATAATAGAGGGATAAAAAGGAGAGGGTGTAGGAAAGGGGAGAATGGGAAGTGGATGAATAACACAGATGAGACACAACAAAAAGGGGGAGAGCGCGACTACACTGATGATGCCCTAGCGCCTCTCAAACAGCTTAAGCCGCTAATGAATCCGTGGAGAGTCTTGATGTCGGCTTTCAACACAGAATTCAAACTCTCAAAGAAGGCCCTGCCAAGGGTCCTCAACCTCATTCTGCCAAGGGCTGGGCAGTTACAGAGGAGGTGTTCGATAGTCTCCAACTCCTCCTCATCGCAACATGCCCTGTAATAGTCCGGCTGGGATCTGTTCCCGATCGCCGTCAGCGACCTAATCTCGCAGTGCCCCGTGATGAAACCGACAACCAACTTTAAGCTGGCCTTATCCAAGCCCAGCAGTCAACCTTTTCTCCTATTGTCCACAGCAGGCCATAGACATTTAGAAACAAAACACCCCGATCCGTTCCCCCAACGCCTCTGCTCTTTCTCCCTGACCCATCCATTGATGAGGCCATATATGCGACTGGGGCGTCAGGACCAACTATCAAATCGCCCTCAGAAAGCGAACCTAACCTAGCGAGGGCATCCGCCGTCCGCTTTGACCCGGAACCCAGCATAGACGGATACGGTCTAGTCCAAAAGTCCTCAACAACTCCTTGCACTCCTTGTGTGTTAATTTTGTATACGTGAGTGCCGTGACGTACAGTTTAAAGTCGATTCCGAACGACATATTTCTTTCGAAGAAACTTTACATGACACTTTTTCGCCAGAAAACTACTGAAAGTCGTTCAAGAAATAATTTTTCTTCGTTTTGTTAAAAATGGCTTAGCCGGGATTTGATCCCTCGCATTGAATAATCAAACACACAACCTACTAGACTACAGCGGCTTTCAATTACTAGCAATTGTCAGGCATGTGTATGTATTATTTTGACTGCCAAAAATAGTATCCTTTCAGAGAAACACGGCATCTTACAGTCAAATATGGTGTGTTTTGCATTTGGAAATGCACCTTCATTCATACAAAGTCCAACTCACGTAACATTTCAAGTCAGCTGAGCCTGAGCCGTAGATATACTAGAGTTTTGTATTCAAAAAAATGTCATTGAGCTTCGGAAATTACTCTGGAAGGACAGGTATGGTCCATTCTGAGTACTATTTTTATGAACTGATCCATTATTCACCTTGAAACCATATGGCTTTCACACAGCATATCCATCTTACACGGTTTACTGCCGTTATTTTAGCGTCTTCCCATGTAAATTTATATTGTCCTAGCACTTGCTAGTAATATCGTATGTTTTCAGGTTTTTTTTTTGTTTGTTTTGCCTCAGAACACGATGACAGTTTAATAACTTTCTTTAATGGATGATAGTGAACTGGACGGAATGTAGTGTCTATATCGTGTGATCTTGTTTGTGTGTCTTGTGGCTACACACGATGTCATACTTTCTGTGGGGGCTACGTCAAAAACCATGTGTTCGCGAATAAAAAACGAAAATTTCGTCAAATTATCGCCGAGATTCTGCCCAAATTATGAGAAGAAATATTTCAGAATATCTGATTCCAGTCGATAACACAGCCCTGCAAATTTTGACTTTTTTTGTGCAATTAAGATGGCTCCAGGTGTTTCCAAAGGCATTTTGCGCGCTGAACATGAATCTATTTTCAAAAACTTTCCATCACGTCAGGGGGTTAAAACCCCTAAAAATAGCGTTTTTAGACATTTTTGAAACATTGTAGAGCTAAACACTGACGTGCTAGAACCATCGCTATTGTCAGAAGTCGACAACTGA
This sequence comes from Sarcophaga subvicina, assembly GCA_936449025.2. Classification (NCBI taxonomy): domain Eukaryota; kingdom Metazoa; phylum Arthropoda; class Insecta; order Diptera; family Sarcophagidae; genus Sarcophaga; species Sarcophaga subvicina. The sequence goes on from OW388084.2 coordinate 34,216,468, forward strand.
TCTTTGCTCTTTAAAATGAGCCCAAAGCCTAATTTTTTTGCATGCACCCTTAAAGTAGGGGATGGGTTTAGGTCAAGGGGTGCAAGAGAAAAAGAAACACATTATGGAGGTCCTTAAAAATTAATCAGATTTACTTGAAAATTGTTACTCGAGGGTTTTTGGATCGGCCATTTTATATTTTTTAAATCTGAATGAAGATCTGTAATGCGTTCGGAAATACCTGGAGCCATCTTATTTGCAAAACCCATGCAAGGCTGTGTAATTGGTCTTTACAACCCTCTAGTCAGGATTACAACCTAGCTTCTCACACCACTTATGTTGTGTGTGTTAATTTTATACATGAGTAACGGGACCTACAGTTTAACGATGACTTTAAAGACAGATTAGCGTTTTTGTCAAGAGACTGCTTGTCAAATTCGCTGAAAGAAATATTTTTTTCTTTTCATTTTCTTCGAGATGTCTGAGACTATGGCGACTAGGCCGATTATGTTGACAGTAAAATAGACAAAGGGACATACGGACATCGCGCCAAGCTCTATTTTCCACAATTTGAAGCGTTGTTCTAGCGTTGAACGATTCATTATGTCTTGCCAAACGTAATTGAATAGAAATGTCAATGAATCCGCAAAAAAAAAATACAATGACGCGTGTGTATCTGGTGGGCCATCTATCGGTTTAAATTTTTAATCATCGGTTACTTCAAATCTGGCAATACTTATGTCATTCTATTCTGTCACAAAATTCAGTCGATTATCTTTATTGAACGTAATGAATCGATTTACGCAGTAGTAGCGTTGGGATTTAATGGAAATTTATTTCCAAAACAAAGATCGGAAATTGCATGCACATGTCATAAAAAATTTAGTCGCAGAGAAGAACCAACAGTGCCCGGTATAAGGAAGTTTATTGCTAAAGTTCGTGAATCTGGTTTCATTGTTTGTGCGCCAAGATGTGCGACCGAAAATATCGAAGCTGTGGCTGAGAGCGTGCTTGAGAGAATCCATCAACATCAACTCGTCCACAACTGAACATTTCACGCACCAGTTTACCGTGGCTTTGCGAAAAGCTTTCGGTATGACGCCTTACGAGAGTTGACGCCGTATGACCATACATTTTGTTTTCGCCTCGCTGGATGTGAGATGTGTGAACGAGACACACGAAGCCCGATGATGTCGATTTTGCCAAAAAAAAGACATCTTTTCGGTGGAAGCTCATCTTTATGTTGGTGGGTACGTTAGTAAGAAAAATTTTCGTTTTTGGGCTTTGAAAACGTACATGTGGTCTTACAGAAACCGATCCACCCATTGCGAGTGACTGTTTGATGCGGTTTGTGCTGCCTAGGCATCATTGGCTCATATTTCTTTGAAAATGAGGACGGCGCAACCATTAAGGTCAATGGAGACACCAATCGCACCATGATAATCGATTTTTTTGTACCCGTTCTTCATGATATTGATCTGAACGATGTTGGATTCCAACAGGATGGTGCAACTTGCCACACATCTCATGTCACAATCGATTTATTGCGTCAAACGTTTGATGGCCGTTTAATTAGCCGAAATGGTGATGTCAATTGGCCACTAAGAAGCTGTGATTTGACAACATTGGACTATTTTCTGTGGAGCGCCGTTAAAGAAAAGTGTTATGCAGACCAACCAGAATCAATTGAACATTTGAAGGCTAACATTCGTGATGCCATTGCGACATACGACCCCATACACTTGAAAATATGCACGAAAATTGATCCATTCGAATGAGGTACGGTGAGGCCAGCCGCGGCAGCCATATGCATGAAATCAAATTCCATTTCTAACCGGAACAATTGTACTTCATAATAAAAGAATAAATTTGGCAAACTTTTATTGTTTTCTTGCGTTTTTTAAATTTAAACTTTTAAATGACCCACCCTTTATCAATCCTTAACTGTAGAATGGACTCCCTCCTTCAACACCCACATTTTTCCTTCCATCCAGACTACCATATTGGTTTTATTGGCCACCATCTCTCTAAAAATGGCAAACGTTACGCCCTTAAGTAGTGAAATTAAAATTCTTTTCAGAACAATTCAACAATTTTTTTTTATTAAATTTTCATTCTCAAATACTTACGATTCAATCTGTTGCCATTTGATAATTGATTTGCCATGAACAACATTCCTTTCCCTCCATTCTGGTGATGAGCGCATATCGCATAAATTATTTGTGAAATGTTTTAAAGAAAAACGATTTATTTTTGTGACTTTTGAACTCTTCAATCATCCAAACACACTTTTCATTTTGGTTTACATTTTTTCTTTTTTTCTGTGGTTCAACACAAACATTTTGAAGAATTTGTCGAGTGTAAAATGAAATCGTTTGAAAATGAAAATTATTCTGCAAATAAAATTGTTGTTGCTGCTGCTGTCCTTTTTGTTCGTCTGCTTTTGTTTGTTTTCTTCTATGAATTATGGCTGGGCTATGAGGCGTATAAATTTGCTGGAATTTAAATTCTAAAGGTTAAAATCAAAAGCAATCAATTTTAAAAAATAGATATTTGCATACAAGAACAACAACAAAAACAAAAACAACATCAAATTCATTCTCAACATATTCATTCATTGAAGCATTGAATATTCGTATCTCATATCCGGCCATTGTCTGGCAAGAGGAGTAGTGCGTGCCACTCTATCTTCGTGTATGAGTGGGTGTGCTCCCAGCAATAAATCAAACTGAGAGAGCAAATCATCAATTATTATTATTTAATAAATCTTCTCTTACAGAGACCAATAAACCATTAAAAACTTTGAATTTAATTCTGTTTAAAAATGGTTTTTAATGCTCAACTGTGTCACAGTGTTTAATGGTTTATTGGGTAATTGGAAATATGAAAGAAATATTTCTTCGCAGACTTCCTTTCTTCAGATTTGTGGCAAAAACTATGAGAATAACTTAGAAATTATCCATGAAAAGTTTCTCAAATAATTCTCTGTCGTTTGAAGTTGACTTTAAGCGAAAAAATTGTGACAAAAACTCTGGGAATAAATAAAATGAAAAGGTGCTCAAAAATCTGTCATTCGGAGTTGACTATGAACTGTAGCTGTCGTCATTCACAACATAAGTGGTGTGAGAAGCTAGGTTATAATCCGGACTGAAGATATGTAATGGCCAATTATGTATGCACATATGTATGTATGTATGGGTAGAGTAAGATTTACTTGGTTGATACTGGAGAATGGAGTGTCTTGTAGTATTTTGTGTAAAGTATTCGAACTTTGCTTTGGATTGAATTCGCTCCCAAGTTTCTATCACAACCAAGCTGTGTCTCTCCTCTCAGTGGAGTGGGTAGCTTGCATCAATTGATAGAAAAATATATAAGAAATGTTTGGCCTTCATGTCTTATATTTTCTAAGTTTAAAATCAAGTTGTGGACATGCATTCGGGCAATATTTTGTTTTGCATTAAATCCCAAGCATTGATTATCCTCATGTCAAAGGCCTATTTATGTCTTCGTTCATAATAATTATTCTGTTTTATTTTATAATTTTATTTAGTGTCCCATTTAGTTGACAATTTAATTGTTATTGTCCATTATTAACCAAACACAAACCAAACCCAAACCAAATTGAAATAGTTTGACTTGTGTGTGTGTGTGTGTTGTGTTCTCCTTCTATTTAATGGCATCATAATGAATGAATGACAGAATGGCAGCATATTTGTTTGCTCTAATAATGACCAGGAGACCCAGAGACCCATAGACCATGTTCAACATCAATAATATTATTCGACAACAAATAATTTGTTCTCTTCTTCTTCTACTTCCTCTAGTTGCTGTTGTTGTTGCGCTTTTAACTTTTGACCAATCAAATTGCAAAATTTATATTCGAAATTATTTCGAAATTAATTCGTAATATTTTGTGAATCCCAAATGAATGGTTTTTTCTGGTTGATTATGGTTTTAATAAGTTTTTAAATGATGATGATGATGATGATGATGATGATGATGATGATAAATTTGAAAATTCGCCCATAGAAAGTGAAAAGAAGGGGAAGTGGAATATGAAAAATAAAAATAGATAAGTAACAAAATATCCAATAACGTGCTAAAATAAGAAGTTAGTGACTTATGTAAAATTAGATACGATAGACAGGAAAAGGATCGATGCTTTAATTGCTCTTTCAAGCCCACTGTGGTACACACACAAGACCAGAAACTTAAGTATTTTTTATGTTGACTTTATTTAAGACTATTCACCCAGAATTCTCAAAAAATTTATCAGCGTCCCATACATCCCAAAAAAATCACTGTTTAGTGTATGATCGGGTATATAACCTGGAGAACGATATTCCTCATGACTGTCAACGGCAAGTAGTTCAGGTAGATTACTACCCAATTTTTTTAACCTGAATTGAATGATTTGGACACCAACGACATGTGGTATTAATAAGATGGTGATACGTGCCATCCAGCTTATGCTGCATTCCATATACTGCGAGTGATTTGAGAATATGGTCGTCTCATGTGGACGCTATGTGAACTGGCCTTCAATATTAAGGAGTTTTATTAAGTCGCACGCCACAGCGGTCATCCAAATGAAGACAAATTCGGCTTGATTTATGCGCCAGAGTTATGGAAAATTGGATATTTGGATGCTCTCCACCCAGAGAAGCTGAGGCGTACGTTCGAACGATTTTATATTCCACACATAATGTCATCAAAAGATCATTAAAACGAATAAAAAATTTCCGTCATATTAAGTGAACACTCATTGATATCTATGGTCCACGTTATTTCGTCCATATCAGGCTGAATAAATGACAATTAATTTGTCACCTTTAGCCAGATTACAGTTATTCACTGTCACAGTTCGTATCTTTTTAGTGATAGACCCGTTACATTAGATGTAAAATCTACTCCTGACTATAAGTTTGGACTGATTTCCACGGGCAGGGGATTTATTACTTAAAAATAGGAAACAGGAATAGGAATATAGTTTCGTTTTTTCAAAACAGAACTTCAACTTCATAGCTGAAAACGAACACAATCTCAGCAGCTTCATGGTAATTATAAAGGAACTCCAGTTCCCAAGCAGACAATTCTGAGAAGCTGTTATGACGACAAATAAGAGAGGACTATTTAGCATATTCCCTAACGTAGCTCGGCGCGTTTGTAACCTGATATAACATAACATAATTGGTCATTACAAGCCTTTAGTCAGAATTACGACCTAGTTTCTCAAACCACTTATGTTCTGTGCGTTAATTTTGTATACATGAGTGGCGGGACTTAGAGTTTAAAGTCGACTCCGAATGACAGATTTTTTGATTTTTTCATGGTAATTTTATTTACTCTCAGAGTTTTTGCCAGAAATCTGCTGAGAGGAAGCCGACGAAGAAATACTTTTTCATATTTCGTTTAGTTGGATATGCCTGACCTGGGGGTTTGAACCGAGGCCTCACGTCTACTAAGCCAACAACACTACCTACTAGACCACGACGACTTTGTAACCTGATATATAAGAATTTACCGACAGAATTTGTGTGCCAACCAGTGATTTGAATACGATACCCACACACAATACATTTATTTAAATTTAAGTTCTCAAATTTACAAACTGGAAATGCCTAAAATGAAACTGCATTATGCCCTTGCAGCGGCTATCAATTTAGCCTAACCTTATACCAATAATCACTGCTATCTCTGTCTCCTCTCCCACAACTCACTTTCCTACCTTTCCGAGAAGAAGTATTAAATAAGTATCCGCTAAAATTTTTTTAGCATTTTGCTTTGGCGTTATTATTTCCACAAAAATCCGTGCAGTTTTCGGATTTTTCATCGTAAATTATTAACTTTAACTTTACCACCTAGAGCGTATAATCAATGCTAAATCCGACAGTTATCATACGCTGTGTGATTGTCTTAAATTTGTTTTCTTACACTCGACGCACACAAGCAGAAGAAAAGAAAAAAAATGGGACTAGAAAAGGCAATATTTACGGAATTACTTGTAATATTTGTTTCTCATTCTCAATAACAAATAATCTCAGCACTTGTGTAAAAACAAAATACATACTCAAGTACCACAACACACACGCATACACGCACACTGCCATACCATGTATCGATTACATCTCGTATATGATGATAAGCCTTACAATATGTGCCAATTAAAGTGTAAGTATGTTTGTTTTTGTAACACAAACACTCACACTACACTTGTACAATATAATTGTTTATCTCGTCATCTCTCTTTCTCTCCCTCTATTCCTCTCTCATTCGTTTTCTCTTTTGTGGTACAAATAGTTTTTCCATTAAAGTTTATTATGAAGTCTTTTAATCCGTTTATTAAGCTATTTTCACTTGCTATAGAGTCTATTGTATTACACACACATATACATGCCTACATACATAAATACACTCTCACTTGTTTTCTCTCTCCTGTGTTTGCCGCACAACATATAAAATGTAAGTGTAGTGCTGTGTTGTTGTGGTTGTAGTTGTTTTTTTTGTATTTGTTTTAATTTTCTTTGCACAGTTAGTTGGTTCCCATGGAATTTTATTTTCTCAACTTAATTCTTTGCTTCTCTCTCTCCCTTTCTCTCTTCTATAGCCCTACACTGTTTTATGCTCTTTTATTCTCGTTAAGTGCGATAACATTGTACATATTTTACGTCGTTTTTACTTGTATTTGTTTGGTTCGCTAGTTTTGCTATGCGACTGTTTGCGTGTGCTTGTGTGTATTTGTGGGTAAGTATTTGAGTGCGTACAAGTGCTTGTAAACGTGGAATAAAACAAAAAAACAATTTTCTGTGTGGCTTTGTAACGTCAGTTTAATAGTCTACTACCAGAGGGTGTTTGTAAGAACAGCTACTGTTTCGTTGATGATCTAGTGAGTTAAACAATCGACTAAACGCCATGGAAATTTGTTTCGATATTTCTATTTGAGGTTATGATATATACGATTAAAGGGGTTTGAACCATAGGCTCACGTCTAATAAGCCAATACACTACTTATTAGTAATTGTCAGGCATGTGCATCGTTGTATTATTCGTACCGCCGATAATATTATTCTGTTAGAGAAACTGTGGCTTATAATATTCCACGGCAAAGACTACGGTAACTTCCAATTATCAGCAATTGCCAACCATGTGTAGCGTCGTGTTATTCGTATTACCGATAATATTATTCTGTTAGAGAAACTATCCACTGTATTCCCAAAAATTAAGCCTATCCTACAGTCCCATCCAACTCACGTAACATTTAAGGCCAGCTGAGCCTCTACGCATTGCCGCAGATATGCCAGAGAAACAGGTTTGCATTCGAAAAAAGTGCCATAGAACTTTGAAAATTATTCCATTACCGGCAATTTATTAAACACTTTGGAATCACGATTTGCTGCTGTTATTATAGCGTTTTCCCATGTAAGTTTATATTGTCCTAGTACTTGCTAGTAATATCGTATGTTTTCTGGTTTTTTTGTTTGTTTTGCCTCAGAACGCGATGACAGGCTGATAACTGTCTTTAATGGATAATAGTGAACTGGACGGAATGTGGTGTCTTCAAGCCCTAGCCACAAGATACACAAGAACACACGATATATTTGTCGCTGTCAGATATTCTGTGAGGGCTACATCTAAAACCATGTGTTTGCGAATAAAAAATGAAAATTTTTTCAAATTATTGCCAAGATTCTGAGCGAAAAAGGAGTTCAAAACATCTGATCCCAACCGATAATTGATCATTACAATTCTCTAGTCAGGATTACAACCTTGCTTCCACACCACTTATGGTGTGTGTTAATTTTATACATGAGAGGCGTGACCAACGGTTTAAAGTCGACTCATGTATGAAATTAACGCACACAACATAAGTGGTGTGAGAAACTGGGTCGTTATCCTAGCTGAAGGATTTTGTAATGACCAATTATGTATGTATGTATTTATATACGTACATACGTGTAAGTAAGGAAGTAGGAATTGATATGGCTGTAAAGTACACGACCGAATTACACCAAGAACAGAAAAAAAATTTCATTCCCTTGAACAAAATATTCTTAATTAATTGGCCATTAATAACTCGATTAACGGATTTCGGCCTGCCTTAACACATCTTTCCAGGCGCCTCTGGTTCTTGCGCGCCTACGTCATTTGGTCACCCCAATCGATATCAGGGCTTCTTCTTTTTGGTCCTTCCAACGCAGACAAGGTCGTGCTCTCCGCCGACTTCTACAAATCCCCGCAAAAAAAACCCGTCTCCCCGGAGCATCCTCCTCCATTCGAATAACATGGCCGTGTTAGCGCAGCCGCTGGATGTCAATACGCTGCACAATGCCCAATATTTCGTCTGAGTTCATTGATGGATCGGTTGCGGAAATCATCGCCAACTGGCACTGAATACTCTCGAATACTCTCGAATACTCTCAAGGCTGTTGCATCTAAATATAGGCACAATTAAAAAAAGATGAAGAAATTTTGGGGAGGTCAGTTAATTTGAGATCTGCACATAGTGCGGAGATTTCGTCTGACCTATATATCCTTAATGCTCAAATAAATACGTACCTGTAAACAAGGAATGGAAATAGAATACCCCTGTCTCAGATGGTCGCCAATATAATTGGGACGGGATGGAGAAGTTCTGGCCAGCAGTCAATGTAGTACTGCCAATACAGTAGTGCAGTAATACAGACTGTGGAAGACTTAACGGGAGCGTGCCCACATCTTGAAATAATGCTGGTATGACAGCCGGTATGGCAGCCGGTATGGCAGCAGTGAATTACGAGAGTTGGGTATGAAAAAGTATTTTCTTCATGAACTTCTTCTCATCAGTTTTCTGGCAAAAACTCTGCGAGTAAAAAATATTGTCATGAAAAGTTTCTTGGAGTCTTAGACCTATTATAGTAAACTGGGTTTACATCCCCGATCGTTTGACTGGTTCCTGAGATGTAGTATCTTTCAGGCAAAAATTCTAGGGCTACGAAACTGTTCAGAAAACCTATACCGAACAGCTCAAGACTGACAAATTATGTGGATAATCAAGCTGCATTGAAGACTGTGATGGGACATCCTTTATATTACATCAGGTCAGATAGTTTCAGACGTAGCTAACCTTTTTATGTTTTATTATCGAACTAGAATTCTTCTACGAATTCTACTGTGTTTAATGACAATGGTGTTGAACAGAAACTTATAGGGAAACCTTTGCAACTTACATAAGAAAAATGTCGAGGAGAAGATCGTTTCATGCTTCAATATATACGAAACTAATCTTAAGCATGCATATCAAAGAGTCGAGGCCTATTTTGGAAGCCTTATGGGTGCATGGCTTACAGTCTACAAATGGATTTTTTTTTCACGCCGAGGAGGGGTAAATGTACCTAACCGCACCATCGAGGAAGGCGTCACACCCCTCGGGTGTGGGGCCCTCACCCACTAACTCCTCCCTCGTCTCGTGGACTTGTTGTGCCCACTCCGGAACTACGGTGTTATTACTTCGGAGTGGACTCCCTTTGGCCCTTTGGCCCCTGCGTGTTCATGTCCGCGTCCGGACTGCGTGTCGAAAGTTGAAGAGACATCTAAGTGTCTCCACTATTCCTTTCGTCCAGGTCCCTGCCTCGATTTGCGCTTGGCACGTGTGCCAGTTTCATCTATTCCGGCGTGCCCACATGTTCCGCAGCCTCAAGATCCCTCTTCTTCAGTCTTAAAATGCTCTCCACGTAATTCGCCACTGAGGTCCATTTTCCCTACTCGCGATCATAATCCCGACAATGTTATCGACGTCAGTGCAGAGCGATAGCTCTGCCAGCGTGCACACTCGAAAACGGTGTGCTCTGCGTCATCAATTATCTCCCATTCCTCGTAAAGACAGTCAGGGGATGCGGTCTTGCCCATTCTGTGCAGATATTTCCTAAAATATCCGTGACCCGATAGCATCTGTGTAACGTAGTAATTTACCTCTCCAATTTTCCGACCAATCCATGGCCTTATGTCCTTATGTCTACAAATGGAACAGGCAGTCCTCTGGCAAAAACTCTGGAAGTAAAGAAAATTGCAATGAAAGTTTCTCAAAAATCTGTTGTTCGGAGGCGACATTAAATTGTAGGTTCCGCCACTTAGGAAACAAATTAGGTGGTGTGAGAAGCTAGATTGTAATCCTAACTAAAGGGTTGCAATAACCAAGACTGGAATCCTAAGACCCAGATTCCATACCCATATCTATCCAATGAACTCGGAAAGTCGTTAGTTACGGATCCCTTTCTCTACTCAATTCAGTGCACAATACTGTGCAGTATCAAAGGCTAAGGAGCGCTGTTTACAGTGTCCTAAATTTCTACTTAAGAGTCTATAACTTTGAAACTGTAGGGTATTCTTTAACAGCCTCTATGACATACAAAAAAATTTCATTCTTTTCATGAGTTTCCTTTGAAATTGTTGTTGGAAAAAAGTTTATAAAATAGCTGCTCAATTTCTCGTTTGCCTCTCATGAAGAGGCAAAAAAAAAACATTTCATGGGCTCTTGCAAAAAGTATCCGAATGCTATCCAAACTGTTGAATATAGAAAGAGGACCAATTCACAGTCAGGCACATGGTAAAGGCAACCCGTAACAAAATAAATTCCAAACTGCAATAGAAATTCGTTTAAAGCAACATACATACACGGCTCAACCACTAGTAGAATATAAATTCACACACAGACACTTGTACACACTCATACAGTTGTGGGATTTTTTTCCAAAGCTAGAGGTGGGTTTTTTATGTGTGTGTGTGTGGCAGGAAACTAGAAAAGAAATCCTTTTGTTATGCAAAAGTATTTAAACGTTTCGATAGATTTACTCACTCTCTCTCTCGCTTTCTCTCTATCACTTCAATTTTTTTTTTATTGTTGCTGGCTAACGATTGTGGCTTTTTATTCTGTGGTTCACAAGCTGCATAAATAAGTGAGTAAGCGTGTGTATAAAGTCTGGTAGTGTGTTAGAAAATGTATTTAAAATATTTTTTTTCTGATTTTAAATGCGGTTTTATTGATGACTTTATACGGCACTTAAACAAAATGAATAGCTATGTGCGCTCATCAGTAAAAAAAAAATCATGCTTAAGTGCCCTGAAATTATGCAACGAATATTTTTATTGTTGTTGCATCAAATGTCAATTAAAATTTTATAATTGATTTAAAAAAAAAAATTTAATTTTTGTGTTGCTTTTCAAGCCTCTCTATCTCAACATTGAGTACTCCGTCATCAGAGTTGACAGCTTGTATGCAGTGGCATCATTTTGAGTTGACATACATACAATAAAAATTTGACGTCGTGTCAAGTAAACTACTATGCAAACGGTAATCAGATCCCCTAAGTAGACGTAATGCCATTAATGTCAGCTGCTTAACAAACATGTAAATGGTGGCAGCGAAACCACAATATAACCCAGTGAACATTTTAAAGGCCTATGAATTTTTGAAATTTGAAAACATGATGGGAGAAAAAAAATTATTGTAATGGAATCCAATGCCCTTATTTATTTCTTATCGTCATCCAAGAAGCTTGTGTCAATCGGTTGATGACTTCTGTAGTAGATGATCACTCACAAAAAATCCTTAAATCCCTCAATTACTCTCCGTGCATTGAAGTACTGTTTGGTAATACTTCGCGGTGAGCTGTTGAGCCTTACAGCTTCTCACAGAACTTGCCAAACTTTGGAGTTCCATAACCAAAACTGCTGCCATATGATAACTGCAATCCCTGCAATTTTAGGATTCAACATCTTACCCTTAAACTGGAAATGCCTAGAACTCATTTACCAACATTCTCGAGCAGCTGAAGGGTGTATACTAAACATTGCATTTTCATGTATTTGTTCTCCATTCTAGGGGTCATATTACGGATAAGACGAAATGCCCACCTTATATTCAAACCGTTTTCCTATCCCGACTATGATTTGCCTATGGTATGACTAAGATTTGCGGTCTCTGGTAGGTAGTGTGTTGGCTTATTAGACATGAGCCCACGATTCAATCCCCAGATCAGACAGCCTCCAACAAAATGAAATACGAAAGATATTTTTACGGCGACTTCCTCTCAGCAGATTTCTGGCAAAAACTCTGAGAGTAAATAAAATTCTCATGAAAAATTTGGCAAAAATCTGTCGTTCGGAGTCTACTTTAAACTGTAGCTCCCACCACTCATGTATAAAATTAACACACACAACATAAGTGGTGTGAGAACCTAATGACCAATTATGGACCCATGTATGTATGACTACGATTTGCACATCGTACTTCTCTTTTCATAGCTACAGCTTTTGCTGGGTCCTCGAGACTGCGAAAATGCATCTCCTTCATTTCATCTGCCATTGTTCTTGCCAATACCAATGCCGATTAATCAAGTATAGTCCTAAAACCGCTTAATAACGAAGACAGTTCAGTCCTTTTTGTTTTCAGGGAGTGTGGATTTTTTTTTTGTCTTAGGCCGGAGGTGCGAATCTTCGAAAGACACTTTTGTTCCAACAAGAGAGTGTACGGTTCACCATCACTGGTGTCTACATACTAAACCCACCCCCTACACACTTCGCGGGACTGCCGTAAGGTATTACTTCGCGGAGGGCGGGTTAGCTTTAAAGTTTTGTCACACTAAATTGAATTTCACCTCCGTTTCTCCAGCCTTCGGAGTTATTGCATAACTTCAGCCATTCTCTGACTGTATTGGCTCCATAGAATCCTAGAATTCAACACCTCTTCCATAAGCCGAGTTGGTCCGAAACTCGTTTCCCCTGGCCATCTAAATCTGGGACAGCATGTTAGAATATGCTCCGCATCTTCCTCCTCATCTACACAGTTTGCGCATAAAGGGGAAGTGCCATGTCCAAATCTGTGCAGGTACTTCCTGAAGAACCCATGACCAGTTAGGAACTGGGTCACGTAGTAGTTCAGCTTGTAATGTTCGTTCTCCATCCAAAGGGTTACATCAGCGACAAGGCGATATGTCCATCTTCTCTTTACAGCGTTCTCCCATCGTGACTGCCAATTGTGTATGCAAGTCCTTCGTTACTCCGTTTTTTTTATAGGTACCGTTTGTCCCGGACACTCGAGACGGCGAAAGTATATTTGCATCATCTCATCCGCCAATATATCTATCGGTATTGCCTTTGCCAATACCAGTACCGCCTCATCAGACACTGTTCTGAAGCCGTTTATCCATCTAATCGCGCTTAAACGATACACTGAGGACAGTTTCCTCCTTGTGGTCCCTACGGAGAGTACCTCCGAACATATTGGACGTCATAACACTCGATATTATTCTCCTCTTAAATGGATTTGGTCCTCCAATATTTGGCATCATCTTAACAGTATTCGAACGTAGGGTTGTATGTACTAAGTCCTGCGGTGCACCTACCAACATTACATATTCCTTCTGACTGTAAACGGGCTAGAGTATTACTGACTATGTAATACAAATATACGGATCGTTTCAGAGATTTCGTGGAGGACTCTTTAGGGGCGTCCAGGTTAAATTAAATTAACGACGATACACCTTCACGCCAGTACACTGTGAAAAAATATACAAAAGAAATAGAGAAAGAAACAAATGTATAAAAATTAAAAGAAAATCAAAGAATAGAAGAGGAAATAAAGAAGAAAGAAAAAGAGAGATGCCTCCATTACAGATGGATTTGTATTCTTCTTGTGAACAAATCGACTGTTACTCAGCAGTCACTCTGAATGGAATCATAATAGATGTGTTTGATCATTACTAAGTGAAGAAAAGGAGAGGTCTATTCTACGACATGCTTGGTACGGGTGTCACTATGTGAAGGGACATGAAATTCTTGAGATACCCTTGTGTAGCTCAATCAGTTATCTCAAATAAATGATTCCACGATTGTGGTGGCTTAAGACTCTAAAAATAGTGTTTGATTCTGTTAATTACTCGCATCACATCTTAGCTGACTTCACTGAATTAATCTCTCACTGACCTGATATTTTGTGATTGGATTTTAACAAGGAAATACAGCTGGTACAGCGCGATAGAGTGAGTGCGGGACTACATATTACATATGAGTGCTAGTATGCAGATATTGTGTAATTTTTTGAATATTAAAAGGTCCGCCAAATATTTTTTTTTTTTTTTGAAAATGCTTTAAAAAAAAACTACTGAATATTTTCTCAAATTTCTTTTTTTATTTGAAAGTACAATCCTTCCGGTTAATAATGGAAAATAATTTCATTCAAATGGCTGCCACGGCTGGCCATGCAGTAGCCTACACGATCGGTCCAATTTTTAAGCACATTATCGATTGTGTGCAGCTGTATTTCACCAATGGCTTCACGAATATTGTCCTTTAAAGCGTCAATTGTCTCTGGCTTGTCACAAATAATAGTACAACAGTGTCAAATCGCAGCTCCGAGGTGGCCAAAAGACATCAGCTCTGCGGCTGATAATGCGATCTTCAAAAACAGGGCGCAAAACATCGAGTGTAGATTCGGCTGTGTGGCACATAGCGCCGTCCTGTTGAAACCAAATGTTGCCAATATCCTCCTCTTAAATTTTTGTGAACAAAAATTCGTTCAACATGGCCCGATAACGATCGCCATTGATTGTAACGGCCACTCGTTGCTCATTTTTGAAGAAAAATTGCCCAATTATGCCTCTGGACCAAAATCCGCACCAAACAGTGACTCGTTTTGGGTGCGTCGGCTCTTCAATGTATGCGTGCGGGTTTTCTGTGCCCCAAATGCGATAATTTTTCTTGTTTACATACCCGCCAAGATCAAAATGAGCTTCATCTGAAAATGCCAAAATCGGCATCTTCTGTAAGTCGATCGCAGGCCTACTTAGCGAAGCGAAAACGCATTGGATGGTCAATTGGCTTCAACTCCTGAACCAACTGGACTTTGTATGGCGTCATACCAAGGTCTATATGCAAAATTCGTCTCAATGATGTCTCCGAAATGTTCAATTGTTGAGAACGACGGTGAATTGATGTTGATGGCGCTTTACGCACACTTTCTGCCGCAACAGCAATATTCTCGGGTGTACGCACTGTTTTTGGCTTTTCACGCTTTGGTTTATCGATGAGGATGCAAGATAACGAAGCTGACGGTGCTTCTCTTCTTCCAAAATCCGACCGCAATTTTCGCACACATTCTGCAACATTACCATGATTTTCAAAGTAATGTCTTAATATTTCCCAGCATTGTTCAAGCGTATACACAACCATAGTCGTTCAGCGGAAGGATAAAACTAATTATCTGTCAAATCAGACATGAGCTAAGTGTTACCATTCACGAAATAAGCACTAGTTGAGAAAAAAAAAAACGTTAAATGGCGGACCCGATATTTAATATAACTGAATGCCCTGATAGATAGATGTGCTAGGGAATTATAGATTCTGATGGCGTGTACTATACCGGCTCGTATAATTAGTTCATCTTTTGTAATTGTATTGCAATTAATAAATATGGAGTGTAGCAAAACAACCCCACAATGCGCCTTTTGCTTGTGTCCTGCTGCAGAGTGCAAGACTTCCACTTTAATTGCTCACTTCCAAACTAACGTATAATTATTCACTGGTTTTCACTTCCTGCATCCGTTCATTGCTAAAACAAATGCGCTCTTAAAACACAAATATCAACATACCAACACAAATACATAAATTGACACATACGCATAACTATGGCATACATTTAGGCACACATAATTTGTGTGCATAGTTTTAGACGTATGGTGAGTAATGAATGTCATGACGAAAAATCCAAATCACAATCTGTTGAAATTTTAACAATTTACTGATGGTCACATTTGGGAAATTACTTAAATCCATAGAGAGAGGAAAAGGAAAAACTTTTTTTCAGTTGCCCTTTTCCTATAAGCGAGCAAGCATAGCCGGAGAATGAAATTTTTGGTCGAGTTTAAAAACAAAATTTTCAGGCATCAAAAAATAAAAAGAGACAAATTGAGTCAAATAGTGGCAAATAGAAGCAAATAAAGGCTATGTGTGTGAGTGAGTGTGTGTCTATTTTCAAGCAGATGTTTTAGTTGTTTAAAGTTAAAGGCTTACCAGGATTGGACTGCAGCAGAACCAACAAAACCAAACACTGACCACAGACAACAAGGACATTACATTACAGTTTTATGTACCAAATTTTGCGAAAGAGTTTTAAAATAAATTGTTAACAACAACAACGCATTGTAATGCTGAGTATTTTGTTAAGAGTTTTAAAAATTGTGTTCGAAAATGTTTCTGAAATTGTTGGCTTAAAATAAATAAATAATGACGATAGAAAAAACACTCTTTAACAATGATTTAGTTAATGTGCAGCATAAATAAGCGGATATAAACTTAAATGACATTAAAATACAGGGTGTAGTTTCTCAAAAAGTTCACAATTTTGAAATAAAAACGAAACAAAAAAATACGATTAACGGCAGTGAGGTCCATCTAATGCTAGGGACAGCTACTTTGAATTGACCCTTAAGATTTAAAAAGGCTTTAAGATGCTGTACGTAGTAGGTTGCTTTTACATTAACCTTTCGCGTAGACTGAAAAAGAGAGACCCTACGATATACGCCAACTACAGGGGTATAAGTCTTCTCCCTATCGCATATAAGGTCCTTACAGGCGTATTGTTTGAACGACTGAAGCAACTGGTCAAAACACTGATTGGACCTTATCAGTGCGGCTTCAGACCTGGCAAGTCCACCATTGACTAGATCTTCACACTACGCCAAATCCTGGAAAAAACCCACGAAAAACAAGTCGACACACACCATCTTTCTGTCGACTATAAGGCTGCCTTTGATAGCCCCCTAAAGGGATCGTGTTTTTGCAGCAATGATTGAGCTCGGTAAACCTGCGAAGCTGATAAGGCCATGCAGAATGACGTTGAGCAATTCATGCAGGTCCGTCAAGGTAGGAAAGGACCTCTCCGAACCTTTTGGTACCGTGCGAGGTTTCAGACAAGGCGACCCCTTATCATCCGACCTCTTCAACTTCGTCATGGAGAGTGTTCTGCGAAAGTCAGGAGTGTATCGCAATGGCACTATTTTTCAAAAAAGTGTCCAGTTGCTTGCGTACGCTGACGACATTGACATCATAGGGCGTACGAAGCGAGATTTTACTGCTGCCTTTAGTGCTATTGAACGGGAGTCTAGTAAGATGGGTGGATGGCAGTAAATGAGGGCAAAACAAAGTATATGTTATCGACAAGTAGAGACGTGCGGCGTATTGATTCTCAGATTACGGCCGATAACTATACTTTTGATACAGTCAAGGAATTTATTTATCTTGGGTCCGCCGTTACCACCAGAAATGATGTCAGCCTGGAGATCAAGCGCAGGATCATTCTTGCCAACAGGTGCTACTTTGGTCTCAATAGGCAATTGGGTAGCAGAGACCTCTCTCGTACGACAAAACTAACACTTTACAAGACACTCATCCTTCCTGTGCTTCTTTATGACGCAGAGGCATGGACCCTATTAAACGCTGATGCAACAGCCTTGAGAGTGTTCGAGACAAAAGTACTACGCAAGATCTTCGGTCCAGTGCGAGTTGGCGATACAACAGTGAGCTGTATGAGCTCCTCAACGACATAGACGTTGTGCAGCGTATTAATATCCAGCGGCTGCGATGGCTCGGACATGTCGTTCGAATGGAGGAGGATGATCCGGCGAGATGGGTATTTGATGTGGGAATCTGCTGAAGTCGGCGAAGAGAACGACCTTGCATCCGTTGGAAGGACCAAATCGAGGAAGCCATGTCATCGATTGGTGTGAGCAACTGGAGTAGGCGCGCACGAAGCAGAGGCGCCTGGAAGGATGTGTTGCGGTAGGCCGAAATCCGTTAAACGGCTTGTTATAGCCAATTAAGTAAGTAAGTTTCGCATAGACTGCCTGGTCACTGTAATGTATTTCAGGCGAAGGTTATAGCCGTTGGGAAAGCTACACATTGATTGAAGGTTGCGATTAAACTCCTAACGAACGTTACTTCAGCGTTCCTCCTCATTCTATACAAACAGATTCTGTTACATTTCAATGATTAAGAAGAGAATTGATTGTCATTCGTCCTTAAATGACATGAACCACTGCCTTGAGGCATATCCCGTGAATAGGCAGCGGCCCCTCTTTGTTACGCTCAACAGGCTTTCATATATTTTGCTTACCAGACGACATGCGATACTTATGTCATGTTACGGCAAATTATGCATTCATCTGGGAACTACTTCATCTATCGTATTTAAGAATCTCCAGACTCTGAATGAAATTGTGTGTGCCTCGTCTGAATCTAGTCTTAATAGGAAATTTCTCACTTGCATTCCAAGTAGGGAATACTGGCCTCATATCTTGGCCTGCTCTGGGAATTATATGGAAATCTACACGGACGGCGTGGGAGTTTTGTTATTGTTGTTGTTAACATGGTTAGAGGTTAGAGGACGTGTACTTGTCAATTGAGACAGGTACCCGGAGGACGAATTGACCCATTGTCATTGTATGTTGTTAACATTCTTATGTCAGTCATCCTTGATTACTGTAGTGAAAGTGATGTCTTCTGGCCACCAATACGTCTTGAAGTTGTCGTAGTTCAGTAGGTAGTGTATTGCCTTATTAGACGTAAGGCTAAGGTTCAAATCCCAGGTCCGACATATGAAACAAAACGAAAAAATTACTTTGCAACTCCCTCTCAGCAGATTTCTGGCAGAAACTCTGAGAGTAAATAAAAAGTGCCCTGAAAAGTTTTTTAGAAAAATTTGTCATTCGAAGTCGACTTTAAACTGAAGGTTCCGCCAAGCATGTATAAAAATTAACACACACAACATAATGTGGTGTGGTAATCCTAACTTAAGGGTTGTATTGACCAATTATGTTACGTAGTAGCAGAATTCTAAGCGGAAACGACCTCGGACGGACGGTACCAAATTTGAGAACAGGGTTGACATTGGAATTTTGTCTCAAGTTCGTAATCTTACAGTCGCCGTAGTCTAGTAGGTAGTGTGTTGGCTTATTAAACGTAAAGCCAGGGTTCGAGCCCCAGGCCAGACATCAAGACAAAATACAAAAAGTATTTCTTCGGCGATTTCCTCTCAGCAGATGTCTGACGAAGACTCGGAGAGTAAATAAAAATTGCCCTGAAAAGTTTCTCAGAAAAAAATATGTCGTTCGGAGTAGACTTTGAACTCTTTGACCACTCATGTATAAAATTAACACACACAACATAATGTGGTGTGAGAAACTAGGACATTGTACAATGGGTTAATTCGACCTCCGGGTACTGTACTTTTCTTAAATGACTAGTACACGTCCTCTAACCTAACCTAACCTAACGTAATCTTAGGATAATTACCCGCCTTATGGCCGTAAATACCGCTGTGAAGGTGATTTCTATTTGCTTTGACAGAGAAGCAAATATCTGATATCTTTCGGGTGTAACCGATTGTCATATGATGCGACCCTTTTGTCGTTCCACATTGAATATCATGTACGAGCGATTTTTGGGAATGGTTATCTCACATGGAGGTAATGTTAGCTGCACAATCGTGCTATTTGTTCCTGCTGGACTTTTTCTTTTCGTGTATGATTTCCATGATTAAATTCAGCCTGGTTTATGCGCCCTAATCACGGTATGCGATCCATCCAAAGTAGCCATGGGGGACATATGTAAGAACAATATTGTATTCCATACACAATAGTTTTTAGCCTTGAAGCTATCCACAGCTGAAAAGCCGACGCACCCAAAACGAGTCACCGTTTGGTGCGGATTTTGGTCCAGAGGCATAATTGGGCCATTTTTCTTCGAAAATGAGCAAGGAGTAGCCGTTACAGTCAATGGCGATCGTTATCTGGCCATGTTGAATAAATTTTTGGTCACAAAAATTGAAGAGGAGGATATTGGCAACATTTGGTTTCAACAGGACGGCGGCTACGTGCCACACAGCCGAAGCTACACTCGATGTTTTGCGCCCTGTTTTTGAAGATCGCATTACCAGCCGCAGAGCTGACGTCGTTCGGCCACCTCGGAGCTGCGATTTGACACCGTTGGACTATTACTTGTGACAAGCCAGAGACAATTGATGCTTTAAAGGACAATATTCGTGAAGCCATTGGTGAAATACAGCTGCACACAATCGATAATGTGCTTAAAAATTGGACCGATCGTGTAGGCTACTGCATGACCAGGCGAGGCAGCCGTTTGAATGAAATTATTTTCCATTATTAACCGGACGGATTGTACTTTCAAATAAAAAAGAAATTTGAGAAAATGTTCAGTAGTTTTTTTTTAAAGCATTTTCCAAAAAAAAGTTATTTGCGGACCCTTTACTTATACTTCCAATGAGTATTCGCAAAAAGATTGGAGAAATTACTATATATTAAAAGCCCGAGTGCTATTTTCGTTGCGAGATAACACTGGCCATACCTCTCGGCCTGTAATTGACTTTTTTAACTTTTCCAAGAGGTCAGTGTAATGTAAAGTAATCTCTACTTCTGAAAGTCTTCGATTGCATCAGGATACTAAGCCCTTTTAAAGTAGTTTTTGGTCATGCATTGTTTGTTTGTCAAATGATTCATATTCGTGAGTGTCAAATCATTCACTAGAAGTGAATAAATGACACTTCAATTGAAGGATAACACTTTACAGCCTTGCCAGACTGGACTGATACAATCTTTTCATGGATTTTTTTTCCCATATAGCGGCCTATTTAGATAAATTTTAGGAAGTTGAAAAAAAATCATTTTCTGTATTCATCTTCTCGTTTAAATTCTGTTCTTATGTAACAACAAACCATTCTTCATAGTATTCTTCTATAGAATGCTTGGATTTCGAATGAATGCATAGCCATGTGTGTTTTTTGTTTGTTTTTTTTTTTGTCTTGAGTCGGAGGTGGGAATCTTCGAAAGACACTTTTGTTCCAACAAAAGAGTGTACGGTTCACCATCACTAGTGCCTACGTACTAAACCCACCCCGTACACACTTCAATCACTCCCTCCCCGCGGGACTGCCGTAAGGTATTACTTCGCCCTCCGTTCCTACAGTCTTCGGAGTTCTAGCATAACTTCAGCCATTCTCTGACTGTATTGACTCCATAGAATCCTACAATTCAACAGCTCTTCCATTAGCCGGTTTGGTCCTAAACTCGTTTCTACGGGCCATCTAAATCTGGGGCAGCATGTAAGAATATGCTCCGCATCTTCATCCTCATCTACACAGCTTGGGCATATAGGGGAAGTGTCATGACCAAATCTGTGCAGGCACTTCCTGAAGCACCCATGACCAGTTAGGAACTGGGTCACGTAGTAGTTCAGCTCGCAATGTTTGTTCTTCATCCAAAGGGTTTCGCCAGGGACAAGGCGGAATGTCCATCTTCCCGTTAAACTGCTCTCCCATCGTGACTGTCATTAGTGCATGGAAGTCCTTCGTTCCTCCGCTTTTATAGCCGCAGTTCGTCCTGGAAACTCGAGATGGCGAAAGTATATCCCCTCATCTCATCCTCCAATATGTCTATTGGTATTGTCTTTGCCAATACCAATAACGCTTCATCAGACACTGTTCTGAAGCCACTTACTTGTCTAATCGCGCTTAGACGATACACCGAGGACAGTATTCTCCTTGTCGTCCCCACGGAGAGTGCCTCCGACCATATTGGGCAAGCATATAACATTATCGATGTTACAACCCTCAATATTATTCTCCTCTTGAATGGACCTGGTCCTCCAATATTTGGCATCATCCTCGCCAGTGCTCCCTGGGTTACAGATGCTTTTTCGCCGATGTATTTCACGTGCTCCTTGAAGTTCAACCTGTCGTCGATAATCACTCCCAAATATTTTATCGCCCTCTTCGATTCGATCCTTGTGCCTCCAACGGTCACTTCCATCTTCCGGCCGCGTATCAAGACGGCCTCTGTTTTATGTGCAGCAAGTGTCAAACCTGCCTCATCCAGTCATGCTCCAACATTTCGAATCGCTGTGTTCGTTTTCTCCTTTATTTCTCTTACCGTCTTAGCGACCGAGACTATGGCAATGTCATCTGCAAAGCCCACAATTGTAGTCACGCTTGGCAATCGCAGTCGATGTACTCCATCGTACATAATGTTCCATAGTAGTGGGTGTATGTATGTAGAAGTAAATGTATATGCGTTTGTGCATGTACATATGCTTCAACAAATGACAATTATGTCACTTCCTTTATGTCAAACAAAACCCGCCATAACAATAGACATTCTATTCCCATCAAACACCCATACACATACACGGACTTGCACTAGATATCCTAACACACATACAACACATATACATATACTCACTTCGTGTCAAGTGATTGTTATGATTCTCTTTATAACACTGTTGTTATTGTTATCTAATACTACTAGAGTATCGTCGATGCTATTAAATTTCTTTTATTCCTTCCCTGACAATATCACATCGCAAGTGTAGGAACAACGAAGAGGAAAAATTCTATTAAAAACGGAGACAATTTTTTTTAGAAAATAATTTCATTTAACTACTTGGCAACACCTTCTGTTTCTATCTGTCTCTCTCTCTCTCTCTTTCTCTTTCTCTTTCTCTCTCTCTCTGTCTCTCTCTCTCTCTTTGTGTCTTTATTTTCCCATAAAAATGTCAATCAGTCGTTAGTGTCGACATAGCCTGGTTTGTGCCATGCACTGGCACAAGTCTGTTACTTGCCATTGCAGTAAAATTGTGTCGTTGTTGCTGTTGTCTGGCTGGTATTTGCTGGCAACAGCCACTGAATAGTAGATGAAGCAGCAGTTATCTGCTGCTGAATATTTAAGCAGTAAAATGTGCATGCTTAAGCATGTTTAGAGTTATTAAAGAAAATTTAGTTACTCGTTGTTATAACGAGCCAATAATAACACAAGCAAGTGCCCTATTATGTTACATGCTTAGAATACAGGGTGACTAACAATAAATCAGGCAATCATAACCATCATAATCATCTTAATCAATATAAAGTGTAGGCCATTCAAAAGTTTAAGTTTAAAAAAGCAATGAAACAAAAAGTCGCCGTGGTCTAGTAGGTAGTGTGTTGGCTTATTAGACGTGAGGGCTCGGTTCAAACCCCAGGTCAGGCATCTCCAACTAAACGAAATATGAAGAAAATATTTCTACGGCGACTGCCTCTCCATAGATGGCCTGTACGCCATATTAATCGATTTGGTATAACTTCTCTAATGTAGTCATCGCCTTACAATATTTCAAATAATAAACTTAGAATCCCTTATGAATCCGTAACCAGGTTATAGTTTTCAAACCTAAAGGAAAAATTATTTAAGGAATGAATGGAGTCGCCGTAGTCTAGTAGGTAGTGTGTTGGCTTATTAGACGTAAAGCCAGGGTTCGAGCCCCAGGCCAGACATCAAAACAAAATACAAAAAGTATTTCTTCGGCGACTTTCTCTGAGCAGATTTCTGGAAAAACTCTGAGAGTAACATAAAATAGCCATGAAAAGTTTCTCAAAAATTTGTCGTTCGAAGTCGACTTTAAACTGTAGGTCCCACCCATAGCTGCCAGATAAATGAGGCACCAAATCGTCAAAATCGTCAAAATCGTCAAAGACATTTATTAAAATCGTCAGAAAAAATAAATAAACAAATTAAAAGTTTATAAAAACTAAAGTAAAGAATATGATGTAAATTTTTAATTTTTAAAAATCGCCAAATTGGTGGCATAAATCGGGAAGCTATGATTGTGAGGCCAACCGCGGCAGCCATATACATGAAATAAAAATCCATTTCCAACCGGAGCAGTTGTAGTTCACAACAAAACAATAAATTTATCAAAATTTTTAACTATTTTTGTTTTATTACATTTTTAAATTTAAATTTTAAATTTAAAATCGCCAAACCATTATATTTACTCATATTATGTTCATATTTAATATGTATGTATGGATGTAAAATTCATAATGCATGATAACATATGTGACGTATGAGTTATATTTAATTCCATTAGTTTCATACATGACAAAATCGAAGATTTTTTATTGCATACTTTTCAGGGTAACTATTCCAGTTCATGTAATATGATGCGTATGAGTAATATAATTCAAATACAATTAAAAAGAAAGTATACCCCATAGATATGGAATTAAGCTGCATACATGATTTTTCGATTCTATGCAATTCTAGGCTATATTCTAGCAGGTAATACATCATGACCTGTATCTTCATAGTCTGTATCTTGAACATCTTCACAACAAAAAAAAAAAATTAATTTGGCAAAATTTCAAACCGTTGGTGTTTTATTGCATTTTCAAATGTAAACTTTGAAATGGCCCAGCGGGTCTAATGGTCTCATATCAGAAGTGAATATGCTGCGTATGACTATCCATCTTCCAATCTAATGAATATTCATTCAGAAAGCCTATAAAATCTCATTTTCAAACGCTTCCTTGGAAAGGAAAGTGTGTGTTGGATATGACTGATATTTTTTATTCATTTGAAATAGCAATTATGTGTGGAATATCACATCGTTTAAAAGTCCATGACAGACTTTCGTCTGGATGGATCGCATTCAAAACGTCTAATTTTCCATGATATCAGGTCAAGTTTTATTGATGACATGTGTTATGTTAGGTTTGAGAACAGTTGTAGTAACAATTGCAAAGTAAATGCAAAGCATAAAGTGGCATTTAATTTACTAAAGTAAAGAATATGATGTAAATTATTAATTTTTAAAAATCGTCAAAATAAGGGCATAAATCGTCAAATCGTCAATATGATATTTTTGCAGCTCAAAATCGTCAAAATGACGATA
This sequence comes from Sarcophaga subvicina, assembly GCA_936449025.2. NCBI lineage: Eukaryota > Metazoa > Arthropoda > Insecta > Diptera > Sarcophagidae > Sarcophaga > Sarcophaga subvicina. The sequence continues at coordinate 34,241,200 of OW388084.2, forward strand.
AATTGTCAAATCTGGCAGTTATTTTCTGGCACCACTCATGTTTAAAAATTAACGCACACAACATAGGTGGTGTGAGAAACTGGGTCGTAATCCTCACTAAATGATTGTAATCACCAATTATGTATGAATGAAACAAAAACAGTGTATGGGTTCGTATCTTTGCGATGGCAACACGAATGTTGTCCTTCAATTGCTCAATTGTGGCTTGTTTGTCGGCATAACAATTTTCTTTAACTGTGCTCCAGTTCAACCGTGTCAAATCGTAGCTTCTTGACGGCCAATTGGCATCACCATCTTGGGCTAATGAAACTGCCATTAAACGTTTGACGCAATGAATTGATTATGGCATGAGATGTGTAGCAAGTTGCACAATCCTGCTGAAACCAAACATCGTTTTCATTAATAAAATGAACAACGAGTACAAAAAAATCGGTTATCATCATGATGCGATTGGTGTCTCCATTGACCGTAATTGTTAAGACGTCCTCATTTTCATTTTCGTAATGGGCGCATTAGCTTCTGTAAAATAACGTATGGGTTTTCTGAGCCCCAAATACGGTTAATTTTATTTATTAAAGTAACCACCAAGATGAAAATGAGCTTCCCAGCCGAAAAGATGATTTTCCGATATCATGATGCTGTTTCTCGTTGGCCCATCTAGCGAAGCGAAAAAGAAGCAGATGGTCAACTCTTGAACCATTTGTACTTCGTAAGGCGTCAAACCGAGATCTTTTCACAAAATTCGCTGTAAACTGGTGCGTGAAATGTTCAGTTCTGGACGACTTGATGTTGATGAATTCTCTCATGCAGACTCTCAGCCACAGCTTCAATATTTTCGGGTGTACACACTGTACGAGCACGCTCACGTCTTGGCGCATCAACAGTGAAACCAATCTCACGAACGTTAGCAATAAATGTGCATACACCGGGCACTGTTCTCTGCGACAAAATTTTGTACGACATTTTCATTCAATTTCCGACCAAATTGTCTTTGTCTTGGAGATAAATTTCCAATAGATCCCGACGTTGCTGAAGCGTAAATCGATTCATTACGTTCAGTGCAGGTAATCGACTGAATTTTGTGACAGAATAGAATGAAATAAGAATTGCCAGATTTGAAGTAATCCAAAAAACTTACAATTTCCTTCCCGTTCTGTCCGGCAATTGTAGTCGCTATATTTCATCGTACATATCATACCATAGTAGGGACCCAAATAGTGAGACGTGTGGTACCTCTGCTAAAATTACATATTCCTTTTGACTGCAAACGGGCTAAAATATTACTGAGTAGGCGATAAAAATATTCGAATCGTTTCAGAGATTTCGTGGAGGACGCTATAGGATAGGTTATACGTTAGTTTAAGTACGGTAACGAGCCACTAAATTAACAGCAGCGTGCCTTCACAACACGCCTTCTTGTCAGTACGTTGTGGAAGAATGTACATAAGAGAAAGAGCAAGAAAAAGCGTAAAGAAAGGAAAATAAATTAAAGAAAAGAAGAGAAAAAAGAGAGATGCGTTCATTATGTAGAAGGTGCCACAATGTATATAACACCATGCTAGAGATATTGTTCTAACTGGTCAATCCCATTAGCAAACCTGATTAGATTCCCAGTTCACTTAAAAATTTACTACAAATCTATAAAGACGTTGGGGTAGAAAAAGTAAGGTAACTGTTTCTTCGATCTCTTTTTAAAACCTACAGACATTAGAGATGTTCTAATGCCATCTGTATATGCCACCGATATGGCTTCCAGAATAGCTCTCAACTTCCTTCTACTCAAGCTGCTTAAGATTATTTTCGTACCTGTAGAATTAAGCTTAGGCCATGAGGCTCTTGTTACCCCGATGTATATCTCAACACGCGATTGGTATGTGCATAGAACTTTTCTTCAATAATCCTGCAGAAGAAACCTAGAATTTCTGCCTGAAAGTCTCTGCATTTCGTTGAAAGAGCATTCGATTCCTAACTTTATATTGAACCCGTCCGTAAAGACAGCTGTGCCATCAAGGAGTTTATATGAGTCTATCCAGTGTCTAGTATCAAATATTATTACACTCAGTGTACTCGGAATACGACATTCCGGCAGTCGAAATGACTTAAACTCACAAACTAAGTTCCTATAGCAGTATCGAATAAGATATTCAACAAGAACTTGTCCAGCAGCTAGGTTTCCAGCTGCTATCTTCTCTACAAACTTCTCAATTAGCAGTAAGTTGAGAATCATATCTAGACCCGCCTTAAGTATGCTTCTACTGCTACTTGTAATGCCCACAGAAGGATAACTGTGTACTTTAAATATAATGCTCTTATTGCTCTCTGTTGTTCAATGCATTCCACCACACCGAGCATCCGCAGCTAAGACACGCTCTAAGGATCGAATTGTAAATGCAGTTTATTATACTTGGTTTAGGAGATCAGTTTTTCCTGCATATGTAGAACGCATCAAAACTCTATTTTAATCTTCTGCTGAATACTCATACTTCAGTCGATAAAAGAAAATGAAAAGCGAAAGGCTACTTCGGTTACAGCTGTGTTAGGGTATCCAATATAACATACTCGAATTATCGATTTGCATTCCTCTGGTAGGCAAGTCGAATATCACGTATAAGTGATCATCACTAATTAAAGAATCTCTTAATCCATTGTGGAAGAAGAAAAGTAATGAACTCGACATTATTTTTCTAGAGGTCAGTCTGAAAAGGAACCAGATGCCTTACTAGACTAGGTAGGTGTGTTAGTGAATTTAATTCCCACAATAAATTCGGGTCTGGTACGCTATACCGGCTTTATATGATTCAAATTTAAAACGATAGATGGCCCACCAGATAAATCATAAGCGTACTAACCATGTATTAAGCAGCCTTAAGAGAAGGAGTCCGCATTTGTAAGTGAACTTACAATCAAATAAGTGATGTGTGGTCACTCTCTAAAACAGCCTTCCCTGTAGGAATTATTATTCGTCACAGTTTTCAATATATTTCTTGAGTGTTTAGTAGTACAACGCTTCAGTTTCTGCTTCAGTTGCTCTTACAACAGTCTTGCCATTCGGCACTTCTAAAGAGATTGTATTGAAATAAATACAAAATACTTTTAGTAGGGAGGTACTCATTCTTGAGGGAAATATTTTATAAAATAAAATACAAATAAATACCCAATATGGTATTGCATGCTACCACTGAAGCCCACTCTATTCGATTGTCTAACGTTTTCATTCAAATTATTGGCAACGTTGCAACGATAGCAGCAACCTTTGCTTTGACTTGAACAACATAACGTCTTTACATGTAAATATGTATGTCATGTTATGTCGGTACGTGCTGCAGTCAATTCATGCAATTCCTACAGATTTAAACAGTTAAAGAAGCAACATTGTAAAGACTCATGACACAACTCATGTAGCATGTGGAAGAACATTTATTTTGTTTTTTTTTTCTTCATTTTTCTTTTGTCATTTTGATTTCATGCATTCTCATGCATTCTCAAGCATTTGAAGAATTTGTTGTACATCTGCAACATACAACTATTGTTGTTGCATAACTAGGAATTGTAGAGAGCAACAGGTTGAAGAAATAACATACATTTGGACTTGCAACAGCAACAAAAAGGTGAAGAATTCCTTAAATATTTAAATATGGCTGACGAATAATGCAAAATATTTTCATAGAAATTTAAAAGGCATGAAGTAAAGAAAGTGCAAGAAATCTTATTAATTTTAGAAAATTTTAGACTCGTACAGTGGGTCACACATAGAATGAAATTCGCAAGTTAACTTCTACCCATGGTTAGTAATACACGAAGAAAACAATCCACATAACACCACCGCATTTTGTAGATATAACTCCGGAAGAAAACATGCCATGTTTGGTAATAGCAAGACCACAAGATTGAATGGCAGTACGTCAAACCCATCAATACTGTTCATACATACATACATAACTGGTCATTACAACCCTTAAGCTAAGGTTACGACCTAGCTTCTCACACCACATTATGTTGTGTGTGTTAATTTTATACATGAGTGGCAGGACCTACAGTTTAAAGTCGATTCCGTACGACAGAGTTTTTGAGAAACTTTCACATGACATTTTTTTATTTACTCACAGAGTCTTTGTCAGACATCTGCTGAGAAGAAGCCGATGAAGAAATCTTTGTTTTCATATTTCGTTATGCTGGAGATGTTTGACCGAGGGTTTGAACACGTCTAATAAACCCACACACTATTTACTAGACTACAGTGGCTTCAGCGGCAACAGTTGACTTAATGGTTTATCTTCAGAGATTTGCCAGAAGACTGCTGAGTATAAGTTATTCGAGAAAACAGCCTACTAGACTACGGTGACTTCAGCATAGTACGACTTCATTTCAAAAAAATTATCATTTCCGATGAAGCTGATTTTCATCTTGGTGTGTACCAGAGATCAGCAATGAATCGCTTTTTCGCTACTCATAAGTACTCATGAAATTGTGAGTATGAGTGAGTGAATAGTATTGAAATTCAACAACTCTGATTCATTCGTACTCACTACAACATTGATTTATAAGTACAGGTTGCAATGAGTATGAGTACAACGTTGACATCAAACTCATAAAATTCGACACAAAAACAAAAAAGTGTTCGTATGCGAATCATACTTATTTTGTGATTCGTGTTGATGATGAGTCACGGAGAGTCGAAATCAATAACATCATTCGTATTGTTAAGTACGAATACCATGAGTATTTCAAACTTTGAATACGAGTAGTATGAGTCTGACATTAAAATAAGTATGAATGCGTATAAGTATCAGAAATTTTGAGTATGATTCGAATCTACTCATCGTTTTGAATAATCATTGCTGAGGCAGCCATTTGAATGAAATTATTTTCCATTATTAACCGGAAGGATTGTGCTTTCGAATAAAAAAAGAAATTTGAGAAAATATTCAGTAGCTCTTTTTAAAGCATTTAAAAAAAAAAGTTATTTGGCGGACCCTTTACATACATATGTATGTATGGCTTTGATTTAACTGTACCTCCTCAACGTATGATGAATATTTAATAATAAAATAAAATATTACTCATACGTCCATATTAATAGACATTGTACGCTGTAGCATATTTATAGGTTGAATTGTCAAACGAATTCTGAATGGGCTCACGTCTAATAAGCTAACACACTACCTTCTAGAGAACGGCCACTACTGTCTGTCATATTCTCGATAATACTTTTAGTCGGCCAACAGCCCAATAAAATACCGATACCTTGACTTGAAGAACTGTGGAAATCTCTTTAAAATTATGTATTGACAAATAATCGGATAGTTTCCCTGAAATATTACTTTCTTATATGTTATCTTTTGCTTCCTAAGTGTAAATTCTTTCGTTTTTAGCTCTTGCGGAAATGCAAAACGTATAATATGGGAAAAGCATTACACTTCGCTTGTGTAGTGAAAATATTTGTTATTGAAAATTAGAAAAGTGACTTTAATTAATATATCGTTGTTTTCTTTCCATGCTTTTTTTTTAAGAATTTTGATTAAAAAGTTATGACCGATATGTAGTTTTATTATGTAGCATAATAAACGTTAACATGAATTCATGCCAGAAAAAGTTTCAGTTGAAGAAAAAAAATATCGCTACGAATTTCTGTAATAATAACTTCGATATTTTAGAGTCTCCATGTAATGTTTACATGTATCACTTAATACCAGTTTTTAAGTATCGTTTACCATATGGTCACTCTATTTTTTTGTTAAGATTTAAATCCATATAAACTTGTATTCATTAACGATATGAGCCATCGTAATGCACTCAATGCTCAAGTGAATTAACGTAAATATATAATTACACTCGTGGAAGAACAATTGTTATGCTCTCATGTTTTCAGAAGTTATTAAGAGAAAATAATCATAAAAACGTACAAAATTGTGTACCAAATTAATGAAATGATAAAATATTAACAATAATAGCAACCACTGAGACTGTATGTTTTTTTTATGAATTTTTTTTCAGATATTTCCGTCATATGTTAGAAACCATAACGGAATATTCATATGAATATACATACTGTTACACATACTGTTATATGAAGTATTATAAAAAAAATTTTGATAGAAATGTAAAACAAAAAAAAAGGAAAGAAAAGTTTTTGTTTGCTTTCTCTCACTCCACAGTTCACCGACTATCAATGGTTTGACTTGTTATTATATATGTTGACTGGTGTGTACATTAATAAGTAAAATTTTAGTTTTTGGGGCTCAGAAAACCTTAACGAGATCTGACAGAAGTCAATGCTTCTACAACAGGTGACTGTTTGGTGAGGCTTGTTAAGCGAAGGCATCAGCGACCCATATTCCTTTGAAAATGACGAGGACTTAATCAGTGCAGTCAATTGAGGTACTTATCGCACCATGATAACCGATTTTATGTACCCGCTTTTCGTGATATTTATCAAGACGATATTTGATTTCATCGAAATGGTGCAACTTGCCACAAATCTCATGTTACAATCGATTTATTGCATCAAAAATTTGATGGCCAGTAATTAATCGAAATTGTGATGTCGATTGGCCTTGGGGGCTCGTCAAGAAAAATGTTATGCGGACAAACCGGGGACAATTAAGCATTTGGTGGCCAACATTCGTGATGCGATTGCCAAGATACGAGCCCATACACTCGAAAATGTGCACGAAAATTGGTTCGATCGAATGAGGTACTGTGAGGCCGGACGCAACAGCCATATGAATGAAATCATATTCGATTTCGGACCGGAACAAAAGAATAATTTTGGGAAATTTTGGTTTTTGGCATTTTTAAGTTCAAACTTTTAAAAGGCCCACCCTATATATGTATACATTCTGAAAACAGACTAGAGATACCAGAGCGGAAAAGGACTGGCGAACTTAAAGTCCATTGTTCAGCTCATAAGTAAAGCTCTCCACTGTTTTAATTTCTAACAGAATGTGTTTAACAACTCAATTAACCAAATCCTTTATGGCCAAACAATTGAATACCAAAATCAATTAAATTTATTAACTTTACTGAATAGAAGAAGAAAAAATTCTATTGAAAAACAAAACCAAGAAAAAATGAACAAATTAAACATGCATGATGGTAATCCTTGAGAAGCAGAGGAAATAGAAACACAAAAAGCCAAAAGAAAACAAAAAATCCGAAAAAAAGAAAAAGTAGAAAAGAAAATAACAAAAAAAGAAATCCTTTTTAAATATTTTATGATGACCATTGAAAGCCATAGAATACCCAAGTGGCAGACGATTTACTGAAACAACAACAACAACTAAAAGGAAAATAAAATATGAAAATAGAAAAGCCAAAGAAATAAAAGAAAATAAAAAGAAAAATTCAATAACAACAGCAAATATGACACAAAGTCAGAGTGTATATTTCTGGCAGCTTAGTGGAAAAATATAAGCGCTGGACGTATGAATTTTTTAAAAAGTGAATTAAGGGCCGGTTTTTTTGGTAGACAAGCAATTTTAAGTGTTTGTCCCAATTTAGGTTAGGTTAGGTTAGAGGACGTGTACTTGTCAACTAAGACAAGTACAGTAACCGGAGGTCGAATTGATCCATTGTACAACTTCCTAGTTTCTCAAATCACTTATGTTGTGTGTTAATTTCATACATGAGTGGTGGGACCTACAGTTTAAAGTTGATTCCGAACGACAGATTTTTTCTGAGAAATTTTTCAAGGCAATTTTTATTTACTCGTAGAGTTTTTGCCAGAAATCTGCTGAGTGGAAGTCACCGAAGAAATACTTTTTGTATTTTGTGTTGATGTCTGGCCTGGTTCCCGAACCCTGGCTTTACGTCTTATAAGCCAACACACTAGTTACTAGACTACGGTGACTTCATGTCCCAATATTGTTTGTGTTTTTCATACAAATAAACTCACGTATGAAATCGTTTATCTTATAAAATCTGGGGATAAATTTGTATTTAAACATGAAAATGGTTTACATTAGCCCATCCTTCCTAAATGCATGTACCCCCATTACAGTCGGTCACTTCTGGTCTTAAATATGTGTCTCTAATAGTAAAATGTAGGCACCCTACAGACTATTTCTTTAATGATCATGTGTGATCAGTGTCATCGTAGTCTAGCTGGTTGTTTGTTGGCTTATTAGACGAGACCCTGTGGTTCAAAACCCAGCTCAGACATATCAAACAACTCGTACTCAGCAGCCTCTTGCAAAATTTCTGAGAGTAAACAAATAAAAGTGCTCTTGCTGCTGAAGTCATCATAGTCTAGTAGGTAGTTTGTTGGCTTATTAGACTTGAGGCCACGGTTCAAACCCCTGGTCAGACATCTCGAGCAAAACGAAGTAACAAAAAAAACATTTTTTTGGCAGATTTCCTGCAAAAATTCTTAGAGGAAAATAAAAATGCCATGAAAAGTTTCTGCAAAAAATTTCGACTTTAAATTGTAGGTCCCGCAACTTATGGATAAAATAACACACACAGCATAAGTGGTATGGGAATATAGGTCGTAATCCTAACTGAGGGGTATAATGACCGATTACGTATGTATCACAGATCAGCAATGAATCACTTTTTCGCTACTAATAAGTATTCATGAAATTTTTAGTATGAGTGAGTCAACAGTATTGCAATTCAACTACTCTGAGTCATTCGTACTCACTACAACATTGATTTATAAGTACAGGTTGCAATGAGTATGAGTTGATAACGTTGACATCAAACTCATAACATTCGAAATGTGTTCGAATCAATCGCCTACTCATTCAGATTCATAAATTTAGAAAAATACTTATAATACTCATAAATGATTCGAGTGATTCGAATCATTCGTCAAAATTTACAATCTTAGTTGTTGTTGTATTTACAAAGAGAGAAGAAAGAAAAAGACAAAGACAGCAAGCAAAGCAAACACACAACCTTCTTGTGAGTATGTACTTAGTGTTCGAACGCGAATCATACTTATTTTTTGTTTCGTGTATACGATGAGTCATGGAGAGTCGAAATCAATAACAGCATGCGTATTGTTAAGTATGAGTACCATGAGCATTTCAATCTTTGAATATGAGTAGTATGAGTATGACATTAAAATAAGTATGAATGCGTATAAATATTAGAAATAATGAGTATTATTCGAATCTACTCATCATTTTGAATACTCATTGTTGACCTCTGGTATATATGTATGTAAAGAAGAGGGCATGACATCTTACACAAGTTTTGGCAATAGCAAGACCTTAGGATTTGTTGGCAGTTCATCAAACCCATAAATATTGTTGTGAAGACTACTCAGGCCAATATTTTCTCAGCAGATTTCTGATAAGTTCGGAGTCGTCTTTAAATTGTAGGTTACGCCATTCATGCATAAATTTAACCTAAGCAAAACATGGAAGATGTAAGAAGTTAGGTTGTAATCCAGACTAAAGGTTTGAACGGACCAATTATGTAAATAAGTATGCAATCAGATCAGTTGCAAATGTTGAAAGACCTGATAACATTCATTTAGAAACGTAGTCGGTCACAACAAAACACATTCGCTGAAGTACTCTGTAGTTCTTAGCCCTTATAAAATCCCGATTACACCCATAGGTTAGGGGTAGCTTGCCGTTCACATTCAAGTTCACTCGATGGCCATATGGCCCATTATTATGCAAAAATTATGAAAGGCTTGTGAAGAGCTTAGCAATACATACTTGCCAAGACTATTTTGTGGCCTATTTTGCTTGAATTCAAGGCCTATTGCTTCGATGTTTTCTTCTTTCTTTAATTAATTTTCTTTTCTTATTCAATAAAATCAGTGAAATGAAATACAAAACAAAGAAACTTTTCTTATTAGCATTACTATTCGCATTACTTTTCATTTAAAAAAATTTTCTTTACTTTACAGATTTCTTGCCACAAGGCCACTTGCAACAATAGACAGGCAATGATTGCTACCCTACTTCTGTAGGAGATCTGCTGCAACACGAAAGGAATATTTTATCGATTAAAGAAGAGACGCGTTTGAAATTGTGCATGAGACAAAAGAGTAAGACAAGCAGAAAAACAAAACACTTATCCCCCCTATTGACAGCACAACAAATCATTGTCAAACGAACTCAAGTAATACAACAGCCAGCCAGCCTGTCAGCCAGCCTATCCATATTGACATTGTATGGTGCTGTGTATGGCCTATTTTTTGTATTTGTTGTTGGGTATTATTGTTGTTGTGCAGTAAGTGGTGAACAATATGTTGGCCGTTTCGATGAATTTCGAGAAATTTAATAAAATATTGATGTCAACAACAACAACAACATCATCATCATTGTCACAATCAGAATCACAATCAGAATTCCAATTCCAATCATTGTTAACAGCGAATTTGAGTGAAAGCGTAGAAATAAAAGAAAAATGTTGTACGAATTAAAAACAACAGCAACAACAACAACAACTAAAACAACATCTTTAAGAGCAACATTATTTACAAAGAAATCAATCAAAGTGTCGTTTACATTGGTTCATTGGAGTGTCAAGAGCCACCACAACCACCACCACCAACATCACTACCATCGCCACCATACAACACACAACAACGAGCAGCAACAGCAACGGCCATCAGCTGGCCAAATGTTAAAGCAGACTGCCAACAACAATTTATAGTATTAAACGGAAATTGTTTAAAGTCTTTAAACACACTATGGAGGAAGAAACCAGGATTGATCCTACCAAACGGGCTAAACAGCCCGACGACGAAACAAGCTGTGATGTGGAGCTAGCAGTTATACAGAAGAGGGAGGGGCAGGACGAGAAGGATCAGCAACAACAGCAAGCAAAGCAAGAAAAGCCTCCATCACCAATTATGTCTGCTGACAAGGCGGTATCGACGTATGGCATACCGGACTTGGCCGACTACCAACGGGCAGTTACCTACGAAATGGTATTCAATAGTCTGCTGGAAAAGAAAATGCTTGCCATGAAACGTGACTGTGAGGAGCGTAAGCGTGCAAAGCGTCTCAAACGTAAATCAATAGGACGTATATTTTTTGCCAAAAGACTGTTTAGCAGCATGGACTCACGCAAGACATCGGCCAGCCTAAGTGAGATGGCCGAAGAGGAGGTGCATGCCAGTACCGAACCATCAACGCCACAGAAAACAATGAAATCGACACTGAAAACTGCCATTAGAACGGAATATCAGCCACAACGTCAACTAAACGACACAAATGTCGATAACGAAACGACAGCAGCAGCTCAGCAGAAAAGTGCCACCACACCTCTTAATATACAAAAGCGCTCAAGAACCAGGTCCAAAACAAAATCGAACACTGCCAGCTCGGAAACCACAACAACAAAACAACAGCAACAGCAGCAGCAGCAACAACAGGCCGATGATAGTGTAACCAGCACAATAAGCACCTCCTCGGCTAAGGAGCAGGTCAAGCAAAGCCTTTTGGTTAAGGCCCAGACTCATATGCCGCATGATGGTCTGGGCGTTTCAAGTTCCTCGGGTGATTCGAAAAATGCCCAGACCACCACCCCCTCCAACGGTATGCCCTGTCCCTTGTCTTTGGAACGCACCCAAGATACTGCCTCTCTAGCCAGTGGCTATGAAAATGGTACAGGAGCCCGCCTGCATTCCTCCACCATGGCTGAGGATAGTCTCACCTCCATACGTGATAGCATCGAAAGCCTTTCGTTTGCCAGCTCCCGTTGCACTGTGAGTTTCGGCAACACCGAAATCATACCCGAGGATGTTGTCGACGTGCATATGTTTGAACGTTTAAAGGCCGCAAAACGCCAGCGTATTATGGATGCCAAGTCCATAAGTGCCCAATGCAGTCCTGTTCTACAGCCACGTCATACCATTAAAACCTTAGTTCATGCCCCTATGTCGCCGCCCATTACACAAGCACCCATTACCATAGAACAGCAGCCTAAAGCTACCACTGCCAGCATAATAACACCCACCACCACCTGCCCTTCAGAAGTAAAAACTAAATTTCTACCCAATCAGTACTCCTTTGCCGAGAGTGTATTTGATTCACGCAATATTTCAAGGCAAAATACTTCAGAAGACAGTGCCAATCTAACGGTGAGTACGTTACTCAATCAAAGTGATTCATTATCGCTGCATTATGGCAGTGCCCTCCCTGGGCGTCCTGTAAGTATTGCAGACCGTTTTAAATCGAAAAGTACTGGCCTGTTAGTAGCCTTAGGTAATGGTCGTACACGGCCACCACCATTACCGCCGCCGCCCTTTGAGACAGCTCAACATTCACCCGTAACCTCCTATTCGCCTACAACGACTCTTGCGCCTCATACTCTGCCCATCGAGCAATTGCAACAATTGCAAATTACAAGCAATATTCGGCAAAGCAAGGCAAAACCTATCACTCTACTTGCATCCTCCTCCTCCTCAACCAATGAGACTACGGTTTCGAAAGCTTTAACTAAAACAGCAACCCCTCCATCGCCACCACAATCTTTGCACATTGTTACCGTGACCACAGCTTCAGCTATGCCATTGCCTCAACAGTATCCCTTGGATACGGCTGCCTCCTCTTTATTACCAACAGCTCCTCACTTTGTTGCCTCAACATCTGCTGCAACGACAATACGTAATGGAACTGTCCTTAATGGGGCTATTGCGACCAGCTCGGCGATAGCGGCCAGCGATACAACAAAATTACATCGCATGACTTCGACCTCGACTGGTTCAAGCATTGGACCGACAACTGGCTGTTGTACCACCACCAAATCAGCGTCACGTGTCAAGGACAAACAGAGATTCAAGCCCCAGGTGGCACTCGGCCAGAGTGGCAGCGATGATGAGTATCGAAAAAAGAAACGAAAATATAGTAAGTACTACCAAGTCTTTGTCTTGAATTAGTGATAATTGTTCGATAACTCTTTACAAATTTTTATATAATTTTATATATCGATAAATAAAAATTTGTTATCGAAAAGTATTTTATGGATACATTGGTTGGGAGGAAAATTATTGTATCGATTTAGTTATCGAAAAGGTCTATAGAAGTTTTCGATATTGCAAAACTCTATAAAAATGTTTTTTATCGGAAAAATTTATAAACATTTTATTTTAAAAAATATATAATTTCGTATTACTTAAATTAAAGAATAGTTATCGAGAAATCTTGTCTTAAAAATTATGTTATCGAAATTTTTCTTACCAGAAAACTCTATATTAAAAACATTCTATCGAAATACATATAGTTTTTAAAATGTAACATTTCTTTTTCAACTTGTTATCTGAAAAATTTCTAAACATTTTCATAAAATTTTTTCGATAAAAATCTATAAGTTTTCATTCGAATAAAAATTTCGAATTTTTTTCAAAATAAATTGTAAATATCGATAAATTTATATTTAAAAACCATTCGCTTTCCCCAAAAATATTTTTGCTAACGGAAAGTGTTCAATAAATTTGTTTGTCGAGCAGTTTGTTATCGAAAAATGTTATCGAAAAATGTTATCAAAAAAAAAAAAATCCTGCTAACAAATAAATTCAGTAATCTTTCGATTTACGTCGTATCATTTTTGTACTTTAAGTGTTTTCGATGACTTGAATTTTCTAAAGTAAATTTATCGATAACATGCATTTATGGATAACTTGTATATACGATAACTTCATAACATAATAGTTGTAGAACAACCTGCTGTTGCTAAATTCCCCAAAAAAATTAATACAAATATTAATGCGCAAGATTTTAATGTCGGCCAAACTGCATTATATTTTAAACGAGTGCTCAAATGATTATTTATACCAGAAGAGGAGGGACGATATCACTTGGTGGAGATGTCACAGGCGATTTAAAAATTTTGTAGTAGGCTATGAAAAACGCTTCCAAAGACGAACTGCCTAAAATTTAGACATTAAATAACTGCAGCGATAGTTAATAATATTTACACTAAACCTACCGACATGTCACATATACCTATTTCTATATAAAGATTATAGTATTTCCCAGTTGATTGTAATTAATACAGAATTTAGCATAAATAATTTTACACAAAATAATTATCATATAATGATTAAAAAACATTTATTTTTCGAGCTTCAGGAGTACATTTTTAGAAAGAAGGCTCGAAACTGGAAAATTATATGTTCCTTCATTCCCTTCACTGCTTATTCCATAAATATGAAACTTTCAACTTTCTTGTATCATACGCACCACGTGCATAAAAAATTGCAATGACAGCATCTAACACTTTTAAAGTTATACTCCATTCGGATCCTAAAATTCAACGTGTTTCTGATTCTGTGCACATTTTTATATGATTCATAATTCCCTGGTCAAATATCAACGAAAATGCACTCCTTATTTTGCCCTTCATAATGTTGGCCCCGATATTTCTCTGAAAATTTTATGAAGTGGAGATCTTCCAGGTCCAGAACCTTGGTGAATTCTTTGCCAAACAGTTCCAGCAACTGAAGTTTCAATATTCTGATGTTTTCTTACATTCATCTTCGGAACTGGAGAACAATCTCATTCTTTTTCATCCCCTATGCGTGCTCACAATGTTCTCTTCCTCATGATCCGTGTCGAGTAGCTCAGAATCAGTGTTTAATGGATCATATATACTATCCTTATTCCCAGAATTTTCTTCTTCGTCTACTTCAGAACATAGTTCGCTTATATTATTTATTTCCTCCAGCAATTTCTTTTGCATTGACATTTTAGAGCTACATTTTTAAATTTGTATTTGAATAATTCACCAACAATAAAATGCAGAAATTAGTACTTACTATTTTTATTTGTTTATTACGTAAAGTTTGTAGCCTATTTTATTATTACAAATAGAACTAATCACGTCGCAAATATTTGTAATGCCGCGTACAGAGCCAGTAATCTAATTTGGAAAACTGCGGTTTTTGTGAGAGTGAGATTTTGAGATTTCAATGCAGATAACTTCATAAAATTTCATATATATTCTAGCGGTCAAAAGACCGCTCGGGGTAGACAACGGTAGAGTACATATTATTATCAGGAAAAACGAAAAAAGATGAGAAATATATATTGAAAAATTAAACAGCTATATACATATTATAGAAAAAGTCATACAGTAAGTTCAAGAAAAATAAAAACCTGGAATTTAACAATTTTGATTAAAATCTCAAAGGCGGTCATTTGACCGCTCTGGTAGGTTTAGTTTTAAAGGCGATAATCGTAATGCAATAGCTCTTACAGCTCAATGATGCAAGCAGTGAACAACATAAAAGAAAGTTGGGGGAGCCATGTGCTTCGACAATGAGAATAATTGACCTAAAATAGAATGACATTGTTGACTATTTTAACTTGAATAGTAATGAACCATTTTCAAACCTTTTGAAGACACCGTAGTCTAGTAGATAGCGTGTTGACTTATTAGACGTGAGGCTACGGTTCAAACGCCAGCTCAGACATCTCAATAAAAATGAAATATGAAAATATTTCTCCTGTGACTTCCTCTCAGCAGATTTCTAGCAAAAACTCTGATAGTAAATAAAATTCCACGTAAAAACTTCTCAAAAAGTCTGACGTTCGGAATCGACTTTGAACTATAGGTCCCGTAATTCATGTATAAAATTAAAGCACACAACTTAAGTGGTGTGAGAAGATATGTATGTATGTACATATGTACTTTCAAACCTAAAACTCTCTCTCTCATAAAGACAAAGAGCTTCAAATATCGAAATTAATAGAGAAAATTCCCGGATTTCATTGGCGATGCCATCTGAAAACTTTTTTGGAACCCAACGCAAAGGAAATCGAGCGTAATTATTATGTAATTGTTATAAATAATGTCATTCGCAAAATTTTAAAATTATCGTTATCGAAAGGTTAAAAATATATGCACATTTATCGAATGACTTTTTTTTTATAGAAATTTCGAGTTGGAAATCATTTTCATACACTGAAAAAAATAAAATGTTGTTTACATATCATTGGACGATATGAAATATCTTCTCTTGTTTTTGTTTTTCTTTTCATTTTCGTTATTGTGCCTGTACTTTATTATTTGTTACGTGAATTATTAATGAAAATCTGTTAGAATTCATTTTGCAACATTTACTCGAAAAGAAGAAAAATTAAACGTTTAACACAATTTGTTTCTAAACTAATTAATCTTTTTGTCTCTATTTTCTCTCAATCTCTCTCTCTCCATCTCTCTGTTTTTGTTATTATGTAGAGCGCTATCATCGTTGTTCGGATCCGGTCTTAGTATATCCAACACCAAGTGGCTTACAACACTGTATACTGAGTATGCCACCAAATGATCCAATGTGAGTAGAGAAACTTCATTCATTCATTCATTCAGTCGTATGTTACTTCATTCATTTATTCATTCATTTATTTATGCTCCATACAAGGATGGGGGAAAAACGAAAAACATTAATTAAGAGATTCATTTCGTTAAAGAAAATGTTAAAAGAATAGAAAAAAAAATCCGTTCTTCGTTTTTGGAAACATGGGGAATCATTAATTAAATTTCAAGAATAGAAAAGAAAAACAAACGAATTTCTTGTTTATTAAAAACTATTTTTTGTTTTCTTTTATCCCCCCCTCCTTCTATGTTTTGTATGATAGTGAAACGTAAATAATAAAATATTTTCCCTGGCTTTTCTTATTCTTTTCATGGACCACGAAAAAATTCCATGGATTTGATGGTGTGTGCATAGCAGTCAATATCCTTATGCGGAGGATTATGCTTATGATGTACAATTACAAATCGAATCGGATAAAAACGATGACCTCGAAAAAATAGTTCCAAGTGATAGTACAAAACGTAAACATCGTAAACATCGGTAAGTTTATTAATTAATTAATTTAAGGTTAAGGCCGAAATCATATGTAATGTAATCATAATAAATGTAACGGGTGATTTATTTTAGGCATTCGTGTATCGAAAAACTTCTGATTTTTTAAAGATCTTGTGATATTTTTTATTACAGTCCGGCAACGGCATTTATTTTTAAAAATATTATTACGTTTATACATTTTAAAAACGTTTAAAATATAAGCTCGTAGATTGCATATAAAATATAAAATAAATTTCTGTTTAGTTTTAATTAAAAGTTCCTTATTATTCGCACAATTCTGTGTGCCACTGTTCACAACTTGATGTTTTTTTTTTATAGCTTTACGAGCTAAAGGTTGGGAATCTTCGAAAGACATTGGTAGCCCGGCCTACCAATGTGCACGATTCGCCGCAAGACTTACTCTCGGCTTGCTAAACGCATACGTACACTTTCAACCACTTTGCTGTTGCTATTCCTGTTCTATAGACAGGGCACTACACCGCGTATGTGGTGACGACATTGATTTGTTTATCATAACTCAGCATTCGTGAGCTGGAGATCCCAATATTTTAGGATACCTGTAACAGAAATAATTTATCTCAGAAGAAAGGACTGAATAAAGCTAACGAAGCTAGCGTGAAATACCGATTTCCTATAGAATATATGGTTAACACATCGTAATGATAAGGGCACAAGTAACTTATAATAAGGTGGCTCACTTGTATGCCTATAGCGACTTAAGACTTTGAATCCTACCAGCCTACCTACTCTACCATGTACGAATAAAATCCCTTCTAAAAATACTTGAAGCCGCCGAGGTCTAGTAGGTGGTGTGTTGGCTTATTAGACGTGAGGCCTCGGTTCAAAACCCAGGTCAGGCATCACCAACTAAACGAAATATGAAAAAAATATTTCTTTGGCGACTTCCTCTCAGCAGATTTCTGGCAAAAACTCTCGAGATTGAATAAAATTGCCATGAAAAGTTTTTCAAAAATCTGTCGCTCGAAGTCGACTTTAAACTGTAGCTCCTGCCACTCATGTATTAAAATTAACGCACACAACATAAGTAATGCTGACTAAAGGGTTGTAATGATCGATTATGTATGTATGTATGACGCCAACCCTTAGTCTAGTTTATGATATTAAACACGATCTTAACTTTGCAGATTATTACGGTTTTTTTTGACGGAAGTTAAACTGACAGATGCCTGTTGACACAGGACAAAGCCAAGAGGTTAGAAAATTCTGGAACGTATTAAACCACGCCGATAACCAAGAAAAGCTTTGTAACCAATTCTCTTAATATCCCATCTGTTAATTATCCTGAAAGGATATTGAAATTTCCCCCTCAAACCCTTTCGGACCTTAAACTTTGTTTGTAAAATTATGCCGTAATTCCACTACTAATGCTTCCTCTTTTTTTTGGAAAAATAAAAATTTTCAATTTCAAATTCTTCGCAATTGTTTTTACCCCTTTACACCTTTTTTTGGCATGGAAGAGTGATCAGTTTTAAAAAAATTTTTGCCATAAAACTTGTAACAATAACAGTTTTTGTCCAGTAAAAAAAATTTGTTTTAAAATCCAAACGGAAGTCCTGCTAAGCTTACCAAACGGAAATGAAATACAAAATCAAACCGATACTATGGCATGTTGTAGTAACGTAACATACCATACCGAAAAAAAAGAGAAAGGACTGCTGCCTTTTTACTGTTTGTTGTTATTGTGACATGTTGTTGTTGTTATTGTTTTTAGTGTATTCGACATGTCCTTCTGTAAACTGTTAAGCTAACATGACTGCAAATGAAGGTTGTGTTGCAATGTTTTGTTTGGCATGAGTTTTTTTCTTCATCCTTTCGTTGGTTGCAGTTAGTGGGCCAAAGGGATATACCGGGGATGTGTAATAAAAGGAGCCTCTTCAGCAACAATTTTGTTTGATGGCAGAAATTTGAATATTTGTAGCACCCACCTTAACTAAGAACGTTGAAGTCTCGAAATTCCTACAACAAACATCTTCAGTAACAAAGACTGCCAACAAAGAAAATTTTATTACATTTGTTTTGAAAAGTAGCCACAGGTTGTTTAATACTTTATAACGTTCTCTGAAAAGTGCCTTTTGTGATGTGGTTTGTATGGTGGCGGCCTGACTGCTGCTCTGTTCTTCGTCAACGGCAATGAAAATTGCCATGTTACAGCCAATGCAGTGTGAGATGGATTACTAACTGCTTCCTGCTTAAAAAGGAAGTCGAAGTTTATTGAGTGCATAATTTTTTTGTGTACTGTACTCTCCTCCTACTTTATAGGATATCCCTATAGTGTCTCCTCCTTAAGCCTACTGCCCTGATAAATTTTAAAATAATGCTCAGTGTCAACAATTACAATTTCCAGGTGTTTCCTTTTGGGATCCATTAATGTATGCCTCATGGTTTCCAAAAATGTATTTCTCGTCCTTCCAGAATCTACATGTTGGTCTGTAAGCAATCCAATACTCAATAAGTATACCCTGAGTCTTCAGTACCCTGTCAAAAGACCAACCTCAGATTGTTGCTTGTTAGTCTGATGCATGACTTGGATCGCCTCTTATTGTAGTTTCCCAATAAAAGTATCGGTTGCCTCAAACCCCCTTATTTATATAACTGGCGCTCTGCGCACCACCTCCACGAAAGCCTTGCTCGCAATGCTCAACTGGCTTCCTACTGTGCTTCTTGCTAAGTAGGCGGCTAAGTTTGCTGCGACTAGACTTAATGCCCTGTCTCGTTGGCACATTGTACCTTTTGGTCACTCCACTATTCTGAAGGTTGATCCAGTGGTCCCCGTGAACATCGACTATATCCCTGCTGAATATTGTCTCGATAGGGGTTTCCACTCTCTGATTCCGAGTAGGGACGACTGGAATCCTAATACGGTTGTCCCCCCGGAAGTCCTGGATATCTATACCGACGGCTCTAAACTCGATAATGGCGTTGGAAGCGGTGTCTACTGTGGGAAACTGGACCTGAACATTTCTCTCCGTCTGCCGGACTATTGCAGCGTGTTTCAGGCGGAGGTGACGGCAATTTAACGGGCCGCTCAATGGATCCTCGTCAACGGTGCTCCTTACACTCGCGTCTCGGTCTTTTCTGATAGTCAGGCCGCGATAAGATCTCTATCGTGTTTCGTGAATAACTCTAGGATCGCTAGGGAATGTCGCCGCTGTCTCGACCTTCTTTCTGGGCGCTTCACCAGTATCTCACTAGTTTGGGTCCCCGGGCACAATAACATTCCGAGAAACTGTAGGGCTGACGAGCTCGCTAGAGCTAGTGAGCTACTTCCCGAATCCTCTTCAATTGAATTGGGTATGCCACTTGCCTCGGTCAAGTTGGAAATTGCGCTGAAATTCTCTCGGGACGCCAACCTATCCTGGGTCAATGAGGAGTCCTGCTCCACCGCTAGATTCACCTGGCCCTTGATGGATAGAAGGCGTACCAACCAATTATTTGGTCTTGGTCGTGACGTCATCTCAATCACAGTGGCCGTGCTTACAGGTCATTGAGTTATGGGTAGACACGCGTAAAGAATGAGGCTGCCATTTAACGACTTCTGCCGTGGATGCAGATTCGCTGAGGAAAAGGAGATTGTTATCCACTTTCTTTGTCAGTGCCCGTCTATTGCTAGGTGTAGATATAGGTTATTTGGCTCTCCATTTCTTGTCAGCTTGACGGAGCTATCATCTATTGACATCAAGGATATATGTAGGTTCGTTCATCAAACTTTCTGGCTGGTTTTCCAGTATTGGGTAGTCGTGCTTTTGATGTGCAGCCCTTGCGTTGACCAACTTCTTCCTCTTCCCTGATTTTGGTGGAAGTTGGTCAGTACAGGGACTGCGTTCACCCGTGGCATCACAACGAGCCGCAATGCGTGCTCAAGTGAGCTTTGTGATATCAGAGCTACCTAACCTAACCTAACCTAATTAAACCCCCTTGGTTTGAGAAAAGTCATTGCCTCTCGTTATCTTCCTTTTGGTTGAGCTTACCTTCTACTACCACCCTCAGAAGGTGTTTACTTTCCCCCGTAGCAAACTCGACTGCCTGCTCATTGCCGAGAATTCCATATGTTCGCAGCCCCAGCAGTACATACTTAATTGGTCATTACAAACACTCATTCAGGATTACGAAGTAGCCTCTAACACCACTTATGCATGTTGATTTGATCCATAAGTGGCTGGACCCACAGTTTTAAGTCAACTCTGAACGACAGACTTTTGAGGAGAAACTTTTCATGACTATTTTAATTACTTCCCAGAGTTTTGCCAGAAATCTGCTGAGATGACGTTGACAAAAAAATATTTTGTTCCACATTTCGTTTCGTTGGTGACACGTGACGTGTGAATTGAAATGTGGCTTCACGTCCAATGAGCCAATACACTACCTACTAGACCAGCACTGGGTAACCTTATTTTCCCTGTCTAAGCTACCATATGCAGTGGTCTTAAATCAAATAGAGCCTCCTCGTCTGCATATTCTTGCCCAGCTAAACCGACAGCTCTGCGACCCATAGATCTATGGCTGAATCCTACGACTACAGCGGACTTCCTCGGACTACCGACCACATGACGATTACAATCCCATCTCTAATCCATCCCATCGCCACCGAATATCATGGCACACAACGAACCAAATATACATTAAATTAAACGTACCATCTTATATTTTAAATACAGGGAAAAACTTGCGGAGACAACAGCCGAACTGTTACAGCTACAACAACAAATGTTTAGTCAGGATAACGACCTAGTTTCTCACACCACCTATGTTGTATGTGTTAATTTTATCCATAAGTGACGGGACCTACACTTTAAAGTGCATTCCGAACGACAGATTTTTAGAAAATATTTTTTGGCTGAGAGGCAGTCGCCAAAGAAATATTATTTCGTACTTCGTTTTGTTGGAGATGCCTTGACTTGATATTCGAACCCGGGTCTCATGTCTAATAAGCCAACACACTACCTACTAGACTACGATGACTTCTGTGTTCTTACTATTTCCGCACGCTCGCTTGTTTTCCAGGGCTTCCCTACTAAACAACAACCTACTGAAGTAAGTCCAGCTACTAACGTTCATTTAATATTGCATTTCTGACCCTATGTTAGCACATGCCTGACGTTGCATAAGAGACTTTTTTATTACTTTGGTTTTTCTTTCTTCTATTTTTTCTATGCCTCTGCTTTAGTTTCAATGTTTTCTGATCGTTAGAATAGTTGTCGTTAATATTTCCGTTTCCGTATGTACAACAATATAGCTGCTGGTCTATTGTTTATTGCTACTCTAGTGAATGGTTGAAGAGAGAAAGCCACAGTAATGCTGATGTCGTCTCGTCTGCAACAACTGAAATAAAATTATTGAAACGGGCCAGCAATGGACACATGCTATTATTGCAATTTTTTTCGTTCATTTATTTTACGTTCTTTTTTGTTTTTTAATAAAAATTTATTACAAAATAAAAACTGCCTGCAAATACGCTCTCATATACACAAACACACATGCAATCTTATTTCCATACAGATACCTATGCACAGTATTGGCCTAATAATTAGAAACGACTTAGCAACATGTATGTTTGTTAATTTGTTTTACAGTTTTTATTGTGTACCTAGGATCAAAGGCTTTGTTTGGAAGACGTCTTACATACGTTTTTCCATCAGATTGAGAGAAATTAAACTTAGATTCGTCACTCCAGAGAACCCTGTTACAGAAATATCGTTTCTATTCATAAGGCCACCACTGTATGTGTGGACTGTGTTTGTTATTAACGTTCATTTTTATTTTAATTATAGTCATACTTTATATTTTTATGAGCATTTTTTGCTTCTTCTCCTTCTTCCCTTCTCTCACTCTCGCGCTCTCTCTCTCATACGCTCTATCTGCTGTCTTCAATTCAGGGATGGAAAAGTTGGTACAATTGTACTTTTTTTAGCACTATTTGGAAGTTAAAAACACCATAGCACCTCAATGACTTATTTAGCACTATTTAAAAATTTTCCCTAATCCCTCCCTACAAAGGGAGAAATAGACTGTTTGCTTCGACTGTCTCCAATTTAATCCAAACAAGGAATTTATTAAAATCATTAAATTCGTGTTGCTACAATTTTGAAATAACAAATAGTTTGCTAGCAAAAAATGTATCTAATGTAATGTAATATATAGTGGTTTAAAATTTAGAACTGATAAACTTTTGTATTCCTTTATAGTTAAGTATTAAAGTAAGTTGTTAAGTTTACCTTTATATATACAAGTACTTAGTACAAAGAAACTGCAATGTATTTTTTTGTTAATTTTTATGTTTTTTTACGCATATACAGTGAGTATATGTTTGTACTCTGAACAATTTTAATTGCATAAAAATACAAGTGTTAAAGCAATTCGAAAATTTTTTTCGTTTTTTATTTAGTATTTAGTACTTAACAAAATAATATAAATTTCAAGCTAAGATGATCAAATTCTAAGAAAAAACATTCAAGAGGAAAATAACTCGGATGTACTCAATTTTGCACCATTCCAAAATTTTAGGGAATACGAGTATTTTTAATATTTAGTCCAAAGACCCTTGTTATGTAAAACCTCATTTACGCAACTAAGCATGCTCTCTACCAAATTCTCTATAATTTCTTTCGGAATATTTGTCCATTCCTGATGACTCCGTTGCCAAAGCTCACCTAAATTGGTTGGGGCTGATCAGTACTGTCTTCATTTTTTAATAGAAATTGATTTTTGTTCGATAAGTTGCAAAACATATTCGCTCAACGAGATTAAGTAATTAATATTAAATTAATATTCAAACATGAAAATTGAAAAATGAATATTTAAAACATGAAAAAATAACGATAGTTTTTGACTTCGTTTTTGCAAACATATAAAATGGACACTTGCAAAATTGAATACATGCGAGTTGATTTTGCTTTGTTCGTTTTTTTCTTAGGGCTTGATGATTTCTAACTTTTGAAGTTTTCTTTATTACTTTTAGTTTTATTCAATAAAAAGCGTCCAAAATACAAACATGTATTCATTTGCGCACCTCACTGTATGTACATGAATATATGTAAAATGAATTGTCATTTATATTTTTATTTAATTTTTAATAAAAAAGTTTAAAAAAGAAAAAAAAAATGAATTTAGTACAATCGGGCTGAAAAAAGTACAATTTTTTGTGAAAATTAGTACAATTTGTTAAGATCAATTTCCCATCCCTGCTTCAATTATAAAAAACAGAGAGTACAACTTTAAGTGTGAGTGTAAGTGTATAAGTGTTTGGAAATCAGTACTGTTTTCTGTCTTCTTTCGCGCGCTCTCTCTCTCTCTCTCTCTATGTGTATATGTGTGTGAGTGTGAGTGTGTGTTTTTTACAATATAAATATTCAGGTCAAGGTAGTTTGTTTTTATATACACAACTTGTGTGTGTGTTTTTTTCTCACTCACTTTGTTTTTTAACGACCACATACTTTTGGTACATTCATCTCTCTCTCTACGTTCATATTAAAATATATGAGAGCCTATAAATGCAAGTGTGTGTGTGTGTGTGTGTGTGCCTTTAAGTGTTCAAGTAAAACTGCTGCTATAGTAGTTGTGTATGAGTGTAAATGTGTGCGTTTTTAAGCCCACTGCATAATAAATATTGTATTACACCAATCAACCACAAACAGCCAACAAAACAACACTCAAGAAAAAAGAAAAACACACTCTTCCTCTCTCGCTCTCTTTGCATCCTATCTACCTGCAGTTAAATAGGCAGCAGCACACATTCATATACAATACTTTCGCATTTATGAGCTAGTAAATGTATTGGGTCCTACATTAAAAGCTTCCAATCTTTAAAATTAAAATGAAACAAAGTCTGTGTGAGAAGTCGTCGCAATCAAGTAGATAGTGCGTTGGCTTATTAGATGTGAGGCCACGGTTTAAGCCCCGGGACAGACATCTCAAACAAAGTGCAAAACGTATTTCTTTGGCGACTTCCTCTCAGCAGATTTCTCGCAAAAACTCTGAGAGTAAATAAAATTGTCATGAAAAGTTTCAAACCTTATGATATCGATTACCAGTTCACCTCATCTCCACGTGAGATAAACACACCCTCAAATGGCTAGTGCGAGAGCCGTGCTAATGTGGCATGAGTTGTGTGGCATACGTTCATAATTGGTCATTACAACACTTCAGTCAGAATTACGACCTAGCTTCTCACACCACTTATGCTGTGTGTGTTAATTTTATACATGAGTGCCGGGATCTACAGTTTAAAGCCAACTCCAAACGACAAATTTTTGGGAAACTTTGCATAAAAATTTTATTTACTCTCAGGGTTTTTGACAGTAATCGGTTAAGAGGAGGTCGGAGTGGTAGCGCTGATATCACAAAGCTCACTTGAGCACGCATAGCGACCTGTTGTGATGCCACGGGTGAACGCAGTCCCTGTACTGACCAAGTTCCACCAAAATCAGAGAAGAGGAAGAAGTTGGTCAGCGCAAGGGCTGCACATCAAAAGCAGGACTACCCTACACTGGAAAACCAGTCAGAAAGTTTGTTGAACGAAGCTATATGCTTGATATTAATAGATGATAGCTCCGTCAAGCTGACAAGAAATGGAGAGCCAAATAACCTATATCTACACCTAGCAAGAGACGGACACTGACAAAGAAAGTGGATAACAGTCTCCTCTTCCTCAGCGGATCTGCATCCACGGCAGAAGTCGTTAAATGGGAGCCTCATTCTCTCCGCGTGTCTACCTATAACGCAATGACCTGTAAGCACGGTCACTGTGGTTGAGATGATGTCATGACCAAAACCAAGTAATTGGTTGGTACGTCTTCTATCCATCAAGGGCCAGGTGAGTTTAGCGGTGGAGCAGGACTCCTCATTGACCCAGGATAGGTTAGCTGGCGTCCCAAGAGAATTTCAGCGCAATGTCCAACTTGACCGAGGCAAGTGGCATACCCAATTCAATTGAAGAGCTCGTCGGCTCTACAGTTTCCCGGAATGTTACTGTGCCCGGGGACCCACACCAGTGAGACACTGGTGAAGCGCCCAGAAAGAAAGTCGAGACAGCGGCGACAGTGGAAGTCAGCGAAGAAATATTTGTTTTCAGTTTCCGTTTTGTTGGAGATATCTGGTCTAGGGTTTGAACTGAAGCCTCACGTCTAATAAGCCAACCAACTACATACTAAGCTACGGCGTGTTGCATCTAACTTTGCCATTTTGAAACCTCATGTCAAATAGTCCAAAAGTTATCACAGATTTATTGTGCTCACCATTGATGGTTTTGATCTGACCAACGTGGTTCTCTAAAAATGTACGAACCGACGACGTTGCCAGCTCAGTATCCACAACAAACAGTGACTTAATCTGTATGGATTGGAAGTTCTTGAATCTCATGTGGATTAGGTCGTCCCAAACTCAAAAATTATCTTTGTTCACGTATCCATTCTTATAGAAATGGGCTTCATCGCTTAAGATACCATCAAAATTAAGAGCAGTTGCCGACTTCTCTTTATAATTCTCATCAGATACGTTGTAACATTAAAAGTTGTCTCCAAAGCTTATATCAGGTCCGTCCGCCTGAAACTATTGAAGGCGTTTTTTTATGTAAAATGGCTAGGATCACAACCATTCGCGAAAAGTGTTTCCGAACTGGGCTACTTCGACTGTGTTTACTACATCCTTTAGGGCACCTATTGTAGAGCTTCCAGGTCGAAATTCGTATTGTCTTCTTTAATGATTTCCCTAAGATTTAATGGCTTCTTCAACTCTAGGTTCTATAATCCTCGCAAGCAATTTGCCTGCTGAATCCAACAAACGTAGGGGCCTTTATGATGATGGCGATTTTTGATATCCTTTACCCTTACTCGTGAGAACAAGTTTTTGTTCCTTCCAAGCGTCTGGAAATATGCCGTCTTTAAGACAGCTGCACATTCACGTCATTTCTATGGTCGTTTCAGTTGAATTTTGTACGACTGCAGGTGCAAATCAGGACGCCGAATGTGACAAGTTGTGGTCTATGAAAAGCCAACTTCTAGTGAGCTACGTGAAATCAACTGCGTTGGATTCTTCTTCACCCTCCCATGGATAGCAGTGATGTTTTTGACAGATTTGAAGTATCATGGATATACTAGGTTAGGTTAGGTTAGTGTGTTAGCTTCCATACCAAAAACTCACTTGAGCACGCATAGCGGCCCGTTGTGACACCACAGATGAAACGCAGTCTTTGTACTGACCAAGTTCCCCTGAACCAAGGAGGGAGAAGTTGGACAGCGCAAGGGCTGCACATTTTAAAGCACGACTACCCCACGCTGGAAAACCAGCCATAAAGCTTGATAAACGAGGCTATATACTTGACATCAATGAACGATAGCTCCGTCAAGCTGACAAGGGTTCGAGAGCCAAATAACCTATATCTGCCCTCGCAAGAGATGGGCATTGACAAAGAAAGTGGATAACAGTCTTCTCTTCCTCAGTGGATCTGTATCCACGGCAGAAGTAGTTAAATGGGAGCCGCATACTTTCCACGTGTCTACCCATAACATAGTGACCTGTAAGCATGGCCACTGTGATTGAGATGATGTTACGACCAACTCCAAGTAACTGGTGAGCCTTCTATCCATTGAGGGCCAAGTGAGCCTAGCGGTGGAGTATGACTCCTCATTGATCCAGCATACGTTGGCATCTCGGAAGAATTTCCGCGCGATTGCCAGGTTGAACGAGGAAAGTGGCATTCCTACGTTGATTGAAGAGGATTCCGGAAGTAGTGCGCCAGCTCTGGCTAGCTCGTCGGCTGTGCAGTTTCCCGGAATGTCACAGTGTCCGGGGACCCAGACAAGTGTGACACTGAAACGCCTAGAAAGAAGGTTTAGGCAGCAGCGACTTCATCGATGTACTTGTGTTGGTCGATTGTTTACTAAGACCGCGGATTCGAATTTATTCACCACATTGTGAATAGTCCTCCTGGCTGGCGATCATAAAGTGAAGGGTACGGTGCCTGAACAGAACTCCTATTGTGACGAAACAATTGCGATTATTTGCGCATGTTGTTGAGTACTTTATCCATCCAAGGCTATTTGTCAGATGTAACCTCAGCCGCCGTAGTCTAGTAGGTAGTGTGTTGGCTTATTGGACATGAGGCCTCGGTTCAAACCCCAGGCGACTTCCTTTCAGCAGATTTCTAGCAAAAACTCTCAGAGTAAAGAAAACTGCCATGAAAAAGTTTCTCGAAAATCTGCCGTCTGGAGTCGACTTTATACTGTAGGCATCGCTACTCATGTATACAATTAATGCACAGAACTTAAGTGGTGTGAGAAGCCAGGTTGTAATCCTGACTGAAGGGTTGTAATTACGTACTATGTATGTAATGTATGTATGTGTTGAGTGCTTTATCCATACTCTTTAGCCTCAACAAAATGTTCGTTTTCGAACGTCAAAGTTTGGAAGTCCCTGTTGTAAGAACCGATACAATATTTTCGCACTTATAAGGTAGCAAAAGTATTAATGTTTGTTTTTGTAGTTGTTGTAGCTTTTATTTGTTTTTTTATGAAAAAAACAGAATTTTAAAGGATTTTTGTAGTCAACGATGTGTAATGGACAATGGATTACGATATTTACCTGAGCCTATATCAACCGGTATTAGCATATGCAATACTCATACTCATACTCCCTTAGTTAAGTATGTATGTATTCTATGTATGTGTTGGTGTTTATTGACGATGATAGTTTTTATATACGTTTTAAAAACGATTTTATTTTTAAATGAAATTGAAAATGAAATTAAAAATAAATTTTTTTCTACTATAGAAGGTGTAGTAAAAAGAAATCCATTATTTTTTCAATGCTTTCTGTGTGCTTTTTGATTCAAGATAATTTTTTTTTTACTCATACAGTTTAGTCTCAGAGTTTTTGCTAAGAAAAAAGTTGCCGAACGTAATATTTTTTTCCATATTTTAAGATGTAAGAGCTGAGGTTTGAACTTTCGAACTTTGGTCTAATAAGCCAATACACCAGAGGTTAGCAATGAGTATTGAAAACGATGAGTAGATTCGAATCATACTCAAAATTTCTGATACTTATACTCATTCATACTTATTTTAATGTCATACTCATACTACTCATATTCAAAATTTGAAATACTCATGGTACTCATGCTTAAAAATGCGCATGATGTTATTGATTTCGACTCTTCATGACTCATCGTATACACGAATCACAAAATAAGTATGATTCTCGTACGAACACCACAATACTCACACAGTTTGCTCTCCTTGCTGTCTTTGTCTTTTTTGTTTATGTGTCTTTCTTCTTTGTTTGTAAATGCAACAACAGTTAAGACTGTTGACTCACTCATACTCAAAATTTCATGAGTACTTATGAGTAGCGAAAAAGCGATTCATTGCTGATCTCTGCAACACACTACCTACTTGATTATGGCGACTTAAATTCCGTATATATTCGCTTCAGTTTTTATACCAGTGCCCAGTTAAGTGTAAACAAAGTTCCAAAAATGTGGACCTGCATGATTTTTGGAACATGATATGGTGGGGTGTACTTAATTTGTGTTAAAAAAAAAATTTTTTTTTTTTTGAAAATATTTTCAAATCTTTTTCAATTTTCCATTTTCCTTTACAGACATCATCGCCACAAAAAACGTCATCGTCATAAAAAACCCAAAATACTGGTACAAGATTTAGAAACCCATGAGGTCAAGGTGAAGTGACTCATAATTTAGAAAAAAAAGAAAGAAATTTTTAAATTTTTAATTACATACGCTTTAGGTAATCGATCCCGATGATTTGCCACAACGTGCTCGTTGGACTATAATCGCTACAGCATGTTTGCTGTTGCTCATGTGCCTCATGTTGGTGGGCATTACATTACGTATGGCGCCTATAATCGATGATATGGGTGAGTACGCTTGTGTTCAAATATTTTCTTAAAAAAAAAAAAAATTCCTTCTTGTTAAAAAATCTTTTGCTTTTGGTTAATGAAACAAAGTTTTTGTTTTAATTTTTTAGTTTTAATTTTGTTTTTAACAAAAAACAACCAAAAAAAATGGAACATTTTATCTTTAAGTCATGAGAAAAAAATTCAAAAAAATGAAAGAAAATTAGAAAAAAATGAAAACCTTACAAAAAAAAAACTTGGATGCTTGAGTAAATTTAATTCTTTTTTAAATAGTTAAACAAATATTGAAAAAAAATATTTTTTTTTCAGTTTTTATTTAAAATTTTTAACCCCATTTTACTCTTATTCCTGCTCTTACTCTTACTCTGTTTTATAAGTTTTTTTGAAAATTTATAAAAAAAAAAATTAAATAAATTCTAATTTCGTGTTTGTTGTTATTTACCTTCTTTTTCATTTTGTTTATATTTACAAAAAAAAACAACAAACATTTGTTTAAAAAAAACAAAAATTCTTACGAAATTTTAAACAAAAAATTTATCTTCCAACGAATAATTTCAAATCGTTCGTTCGTTTTTTAGAATTCGAAATGAAATGTAAGTACATTTATAAAACAATAACAATAAAAAAACCACAAAAAAAGATTGTTAATAATTCTACTTTTCTTTGTTTACTAATGTATAAATATTTGATTTTTTTCTTTTAATTTTTAAATAAGTTTTTTAAGATAAAATAAAAAACAATTTTTTTTAAATTGTGGAACATTTACATTTTTTACAAAAACAATCATAACAATTTATTACAGCGTTATGGGCTTTAAAAATGCCCGACCGCCTATAATTTAATACACAAAACAATGGCTGTTAATTTATACGATTTTATTCTTAACCTCAGTGAAATATTTTGAAATTTTTAATATATTTTTGGAACTTTTTAAGATTAATCCATTTAAAGTAAAATATTACACATATTTTGGTATATTTGATGGGTTATAAGCCTCGATAATTAAATTTAAAAAAATACTTTCAAATATACAACAAACATTAAAAATAATTCCTAACTAAAAACAAGACTAAACCAAACCGTATTAAAAAAAAAGAGTTTCTGAAACCTTTGTACGGTCACAACTGGCAAATGTTTGCCACAAATTTGTTTGCTATTGTGTGACCGATATTTGACGGAAACAACCCAAATTTTGTTTTCTGGTCACATGCTGCACATTTATTTGCTCATTTTTATCTAATCAAATAGCGTTAAACAGAAATATGGCAAAACATGTTTGCCCTTTAGTCACACTTGAGAAATATTTGAATCGAAAGAAATATTGGACCAAAGTGTAAAAAAAAATTATGTATACATTCATACATAATGAAAGATGAATATTTTTTTTCTTTGTGTTGTGCTATTATTCGAAGAAAAAAAGGAAAGCAACTGCGGGTTGTAAGTGGGTTGGACACAAAAGAAGAAGGATGCACCGTAAAGTTCCGAGCAATAATAAAAAAAAACAATACTTAACAATAAATAATTGTGATTGAATTTCAAAATGAAGCATATTTGTGTAAAAATAAACCATTATGATGTTCCTGTTTTTTAATTGTAATTCTCCATTATAATAACTTGTATCGTGTGCTTCAACAGTTCCATTCATAACATAGTAGTTTGAAGATTTTCAGGCAGAACAAAAAATATAAAGTTTTCGTGCTGAAAAGTCAAGTCATTTCATATACATACCTCTGAAATATATAGTTTGTAGCAAAAAATTTTCATTTACTTTTATATCCACTGTTTCCATAATAGTATTAAAATTTTAAAAGAATTCATCGAAGTCCGTTGCCTCTTTCTTTGCTACCTGTGCTCGTGACATATAAAATACACAATTTTTTATATAAAAATGTAAATATTTTCTATTATTAATTGGTTTGTCAGAAAACAAATTTAATGAAAACTTTTTTGCATCTCAAGTATCTTGGAAAAAAGGGAAATCTTGTCCAATGGCACCACCGCTCAGCTGAAATAAGATTTTCTGCTTTAAATTGCACTGATATCGAAAACCAATTGTTGTATGTACTCAACTGTCGCTTGAGTACTCGAATTTTATAAACATATAACATGTACAATGAATATTTATATTAAAAAAAATTAAAAGGTTTACAAAAACCAAATTATTTGTAAACTTAAAATTTTATTGCATTTCTTTTTTTTTGAGATTTTGATGACTTAGTTTTGCTAGTAAGCACCACAGCCCAATACAGCTGTTAGTATCCGCTGTTTGACCTTACGAAAAATATGTAAGATCAAATAAATATTTTCCCAAAAACGATAAAAAGTTTTGACACTGTGTGTTTAAACTTAAAAAATTATTGTTTGACGGCAAATAATTTTATTTGCCCCAAAATTGAAGGTATTTTTAATTTTGGCAAAGAAATATTTTATGTATTTGGTCAAATATTTTTCAGGTGTGACCGTACCTTTAGAATTGTATTCAAAAAAAAAAAGGTAATGCTTAAGAAACACCCTGTATTTATTTGATAAGGAATTGACAAAATCTGACATTTTCCTTAGAAGTCTAACAATATTTACAATATTTTGATCGACATCTCGTAAATTAAATTAAATTAAAAATGGAATTAAAAATATTAATTAGTAAATATAAATAATAACAACCAAGGCGTATACTCAATGTAATAATATAATTGAATAATACTCATACGTCTGGATACACCACAATTGGCATTTTTCTGTATAAGTAGCGAGAAAAATAGGCTCGTAAATTTGTTGGTACAGTTATTGCGCGATATTTGATATTTTTAAACTTTTGTATAATAATTCATATTATTTTATAAATTATTTATTATTAATTAGGAAAACAAATTAATTATGGAATTCAATTAATATTGGCGATATAAAAACAAACTTAGTGATATGCAAATTCATGAAGAATATCTGGTTTTGAAGTGAACAGTGAAATAAGTGTCAAATACGTGTTAAACAAATATCATATAAGGCAATAAATATCCGATATATCCTCCAGTAGTCATGCGAATACCTTCTATTCTTCTAAGCATAGATGAAATTAATTTGTGACATGTATCACCCGGTATATTGTACCATCATTCTTTTTTAATATTATTCCACAATTCTTTCTCATTTCTGCAGGGAAGCTTAAAAACTCTTCGCTTTAGCTCCACCCCAAAGATTTTCTATTGGCTTGAGGTCAACACTCTGACTTAGCCAATCAACACTTCATATTCCCAAAACCATTCCTTTACCAACTGCGACGATTACTTTGGATTATTGTTCTGTTTAAACTTCCAAACAAGTGGCATATTTTCCTTTTCCTTGTGGAAGCATAACCGTTTCCAACAAGTCTTTGTAGACAAATATAAGCGTTTTTTCGGTGAGGTGTATTGGGCCTACATCTTCCCAGAAAAAACAGCCCCATACAACAACATTTCAACCTCCATGTTTACATATATTTTTAGTAAATTTGATGTGAAATTCCTTTCCTTTCGGCCGACGTACATTTCTTTCGACATCGTTACCAAACAAATTAATATTTGGCTTGTCGCACTAGAGCCATTTTTTTGTATCTTCACGACCGCTCCAGCTTTTATTGGCCAGGGCAAAGTTTTTCCTCTTTAACAAATTAGCATGTCTGAGCAGAGAGTCTTCGGCAATGTTGACCGCGGCCCATCTAATAGTTTTTAAAATTATTTTTTATTCCGAATTTATTCTAAATTTATTTGTAACTTACTTTTCTTTTTATATTTTCTAAAAAATCTAAATTTAATAACTTTAGAGAATTCTGTTTGTGTAGTCATAGTCCTTTTTTAAGGCGGTATTCCCCTTTTTGAATTTAAAATAGTATCGCCATATTTAAAGTATATAGTGTTGAAACTTTAAAAGCACTTTGATACATTTTTTGTACATTTAAGAGAAAAAAACACGCACCTATTTTTCTGTCCAGGTGGGTACATACCTCTTGTAAGTGTATTATAGAGTTAAAGTAGAAATAAACATTCCTTTATTTTGTAAAATTCCTTAGAATTGTATTCAAAAACTGTTACATATTCGCTTAGATCTTCTATTGCATGTTTAAAACAGAAGTAATGCTTCAAAAACACCCTGTATTTGTTAATAACAATGTCTACAATATTTAAAAGATTTAAATGTAAATAAAATAAAAATGGAAATACAAATAATAATAACTAAGGCGTATACTCAATGTAATTTTATAATTAAATAATACTCATACGTATAGTAACACTATAAATGGCATTTCTGTGTATACATACTGTATACCTACCATACATTGTGTGAATAGGCGCTAAGCATATTTAAGAAGTAACAATTCTGTTGAAATACTTTCTTCACATCGTATTGGAATGAATGTCACGGAAACAAATTGAAAAAAAATAATTTTCAAACGCAAAAATAAGTTTTATTAAAGTTTAACCATCCATAAAAATCCATAAAAATTGGAACAAATTGAAAAAAGTCTAAAAACCTATACAAGTTCTTTGAAAAATGTAACTCTCTCTGCACGCTCGTCCAGTTGCTTCTGCGGAAAACAGAACGAACACGAACATTACTGGAACGAATTTTTAATCAAGATTTGACTATACACGCTTACAAGGTTCAATTTATTCAAGAGCTGAAATCTACAGACCATTTCGAACGTAGTCAACAAAACGGCGAATGCTTCGTTGAACAGATAGAACTGAATAAAGAGTTTTCACTGTGAAAATGTCGTATAAATTTATTCGATTTGAAAAGAGTTCATATTATAAATTAAAATACTTTGCCGTGGACATTAGGGCTAGATCGAAATATCTCATCTACGAAGAGCTGTTATTTTAATTTATTTTATTATTTTATTGTTATTTTTATTATTTTATTATTTTAAATGCTTCTGATGATAAAGTAATTCCCGATAGTAATGAAAAAATTTATGATTTGCTAGTGGAAAATGAGAGCAGGAGAGGCTCACTTATTTTGAGCCATCTGCAGAAGAGCTACACGTTCTAAGGGGCCTCACTCCAATAACAACGTATTTAAACATATTCTAACTTATGCTTCAGTAGTGTGGTGAACATCGTTAGAGAGAATATTCAACATTAGAATATACGAATGGCAAAAATATTCTTCATTCAACCGATAGAAATACGGGTTCAAATTTAGGCGGCCCTTACGGCATCGCCTTCAGGCTTTGGGCGAGTGTATCAGCCAGAGCCACAAATCGTATCACCAGAACATAATTGGGACACTGAACGCTCTCTCACTTGACTTGTTGTTATTCGACAGGGTGCCCAACGTACCCATATTAACTAATTGCATCACTCTAATACCAGACCGGCTTTCTTGGTCCACAGATGGCACTGGGTAGTTGTTGCCACACAGATGGCTTTAAAAATAGAGACAGGATGGGACTGGATATATAGAAAAACCAGAAGGCGCCATAGCCTAGTAGGTAGTGTATTGGCTTATTAGACAT
Organism: Sarcophaga subvicina; assembly: GCA_936449025.2. Classification (NCBI taxonomy): domain Eukaryota; kingdom Metazoa; phylum Arthropoda; class Insecta; order Diptera; family Sarcophagidae; genus Sarcophaga; species Sarcophaga subvicina. The sequence goes on from OW388084.2 coordinate 34,276,359, forward strand.
GAGGCCACGGTCCAAACCCCAGGCCAGACATCTCAAAAATAAATATAAAAACATCAGATTTCTGGCAAAAACTCTGAGAGAAAAAAAATTACCATAAAAAGTTTCTCAGAAATTAGTCGTTCGAAGTCGACAGTGGATTGTACGTGCCACCACCAAGGAATAAAATTAGCTCACACTACATGGATGGTGTGAGAAGCTAGATAATAATCCTGACTAAATGGCTGCAATAATAAATTGAATGAGTGTCGAAGAATAATTCTTCAGGGCAAGTATTGAAACAACATCCGCTCCACAGAACTTTTTATGTTCAGATCCGTATTCACAAATATTTAAAAGAACATATGGCCTCTGGTTGCTGATTAGTTTTTGAGTTCGGGCAGTAGTTGATTGCTTTCCGCTACGTTGGAATTATTTCTTTATCAACCACGCCAGCGAATGTGCGGATGTGCGGTGATTCAATAAAAGTGTCGGGATCGTACTTGTATTGTTGCTGACCTTTTGAATAAATGATCAGAAACTATTGCTTACATATAACATTTATTTTCATTTACATATAAATTTTAGTGCATTTTACGACCATGCCACCCAAGTTTCGCAACAATTTTTATATCAGATCAGTTTGTGTACAATTTTTAACGCTCCAATTTTTTAATGTCTTTTCTCGGGGTCAAACAGTAAGTTTGCACGTCTGATTAAATCAAGACGTAGTATTTACATCAACATTCGGAACCAGGAAGTAATGGTTCTAGTTGAAATTCTTAAAGAGGAGGTAGAACTCTAACGAAGTTAGGAATATGAAAACGGAAGCAGATTTGTGCAAAGTAGTCTCAATTTCCTACAGCTGCCAGGAAGTTGAAGTAGTCTAGTGGGTGTTAGCTTATTTAATGAGTGTTCGTAGTATAGATCCCTGCTGAGATCTGTCGAATGAAATGAAATGAAAAAAGCCGTTTCCTCTTAGCGGTCTGCATGAAAAAATCTGCCGTCGTGATTCAACGTTGAACTGTAGGTCCCTGCCCTAATAGACACAATTAACACACACAATATGGATTGCGTTTGAAGCTGGGTTATAAGTAATTAAACAAGAAAATAAACTTAAAAATTCAAGCTTTTCTTTTTAAAATAACGGTTTTTTTAATTAGAAACAAATTTTCTCAATCAAAAATAATTTCAAATAAAAATATAAAAATTTTTGGTCAGATATTATTTACGAAATATTTGTTTTCGTTTCATTGATTTAAAATAAATTTAAGAAATATAAATAAGTTGCTTTAAAATTAAGCTTTCTAGGCCGAAAGCTTTCTGGACAATTCGATTTAATGTGTTTAAATTTCATTGGATAATAAAAGTTTCAAACTGATTTAAAAATAACCACAAAATTTGGTTGTAAACTTTCAGCACTTTCATCTATGATGGTTCACATAGATGAAAGTGCTGAAAAGCTTTGTGGCTAAAGCTTTAAAAGATATCTTTATTCCTATGCTAAATATTTTACTCTGCTATCAGTCTATCTCACAACCCTTTTTTCCCATAATTTAGAACAGCATCTTATAAACGTTAGCCAGAACTATAAAGCTTTAAAAGCTGAAAAGCCAGAAGGTAAGAGAATTTGCTAAAATCCCTGAAATAAAAAGACTTGCTAATGGGAAATGAGTAAACGCCTTAAAGTTTTTAACATTTAAGAGAATGTAAAGCTTTCTCTTTTTCTCTTCTCTTAAAACAACTCGTGCTCTTTCATTTTCTCTCTCTCTCTCCCTCTCTCTCTTTGCTATATGGCTCAAAAGCTTTATTCTTTTTTTTGTTTCAAAAACACTCAACTTTTTTTTTTTTTGTTGGATAAACAACTCAATTTCGATAAGTATTACATCACAACGTCCTTCTCTCTTTTAAGGCTGCCTTGATATTGTTGTAGTTGGTTGATTGTTGTTGTAACTTTCAGATGCTTTTTTTTTTGTTTTTTTCGTTGCCTTTCTAATACAATAGAAGAATGCACTTGCATTGTGCGAGTGTATGTGTGTCTATGTATGTATGTGTGTGATGTGTTTTTGTTCGGTAAGAGTAATTCGGCACAATATCTGGGACAATTATATCACATGTTGCATTTTTCCGTTAATGACACACTTACATTTACGTACACTTAGGCTCTCTCTCTTGCTCTCTCTGTTATTTACACACACAATTAAATTGTAGCACCGTTCACCGGGCCTCAATTGTATTGCACCCACTGTATGTGTGCGTTTATGGGTGTGTATACATATTTAATTTCGTTTGCTTGTTTGTTTGTTTGTTAGCATCCAACGAGTTAATGAAAGTAATTCTTTGTGTGTATTGGTATTGGTGGTGATGGTATATTGTATATATTTTGATAAAATTGCGGTTGTTTTAGACGAAAAACACAATTAATGGGCTTCTTCTTCTTTTTTTTTGTTTTTTTTTTCCTTCAACCAGAGTATTATCATCATTGATGGCAGTTTGTACTCATTTTAATACCGAATGGCATGGAAATAAAATTTTTAGATCATTGCCACTAATGGCATATTTTTTGATACATCCTTTTAGCCTTACTTTCCCCCTTTTTTTCTTGTTGTTAGATAGACAAAATTGTGGTTTTATTTTGTAAAATATTGTGGGAAAATGTTGTTTGCATTACAGGTTAGAAATTTATTTAATTAAAAAAAAAAACACAAAACTGAAACTATCGCGAAAAAAATTGTTAATCCTCTGGCTAAACACAACTTTTTTTTTGTTATCAATAGGTCTGCCAATATTGGTTTTAGGAAATATTTTCCTTTAATTTTTGCTTTGCTTTAGAAATTGTCACATTTATGGGGATACCATCAAGCAAATGGCAATCAATTTTTTTTCAAATTACTAAAACACGAAAATAATTCACTTCAGTCGCCGTAGTTTAGAAGATAGTGTGTTGGCTTGGGGTTTGAACCGGGGTTCACGTGGTTCACGGAAGTCGCTGAAGAAATATTCTTTACATTTTTCGTTTTTGTTGGCAATGTCTGACCTGTTTAATTAAAATTTTCAAATTAACTTCCACAGGACATTCCAAAACTCAAATTAAGTAAAACTTACAACACTTCGAAAGAGAACTTCGGATTAAATTTAGAGGTACCATAAGATTTCTAAACGAACTATAAGTCTACTTAGTATTTACTGGCATACATACTTAATGAATCGTTACAACCCTTGAGATAGGGTTACAATCTAGCTTCTCATAGCAGCAATGGTGTGTGTGCTAATTTTATTCATGAGTGGTAGAGCTTGCTGTTTAACGACGACTGCTAACGACAGATTTGAGAAACATCTCACGGCAATTTTATTTACTTTCAAAGTTATTTTCAAATTTCGTTTTGTTTGAGATGTTTGAGCAGTAGTAGGAACCATACAATCTTGTAAAATCAGCCAACACTCTACTTACTACACTACGGCACGTTATTAAGGATTACATACATACATAATTGGTCCTTACAAACCTGGAGTCCGGATTACGGCCTAGTTTCTTACACCACTAAAGTTGTGTGCGTTAACTTTATATATGGGTGGCGGAATTTTGTTTACTCTCAGAGTTTTTGCCAGAAATCTGCTGAGAGGCAGTTGCAGAAGAAACATTTTTTTGAGTTTCGTTTGGTTAGAAGTGTTTGACCTGGGGTTTAAACCGAGGGCTTACGCCTTGTAAAACAACACACTAACTATTGGACTATGGCGAAAATGTAAAATGGCGTAAATAGTGTAAATTGTAATAAATTAGGAGAAAAATCCACAACAAACTTTGCCGAAGTAATATTTATTAAATTTCGTTTTTTTAAGATTTCTGATTTAATGTTTGAACCGAAGGCTCTCGTCTAATAAGCTAACACACTACCTGCTACTATTTATTTTTATTTATTAACATGTTAATTGGAACACAATTACTAATTATGTTGTAATTATTATGAGCTGAGTAACGTATATCTTATGCTCAGTGTAGTGTAACAGAACAAAGTCTCTGGGAAAAAGTGAACCCACAACCGTCATGCTAATTGTCTTGCACACTAAACACTGGTCTACCAGTACACCCCTCCTGCTAGTAAGTCAAAGTAATTTTGACAGTAGGCTAATATTAAAAAAGAAACCATAAAAAAGCTGAAACTTAATTAGAAATTAAAATCGAAAAGTTTGTTAAAAATTCTAAATAATCTGCTGGATTTTACAGCACTGCAAGCCTATCAGAATTCCAGGATCGTCAGGGAGTGTCGCCGCTGCCTCAAACTTTTTTCTGGGCGCTTCAGTCTGGGTCCCTGGACACTGTGGATATTCCGGGAAAGTGCAGAGCTGGCGCACTACTTCCGGAATCCTCTTCAATCAACCTGGGAATGCCACTTACCTCGTTTAAGCTGGCCATCGCGCGGAAATTCTTCCGAGACGACAACCTATTCTGGATCAATGATGAGTTCTGCTCCACCGCTAGGCTCACTTGGCCCTAAATGGATAGAAGGTGCACCAACTAGCTACTTGGACTTGGTGGTATCATCATCTCGATCACAGTGGCTATGCTTACAGGTCACTGTGTTATGGGTAGACACGCGGAAAGAATGCGGCTCCCATTTAACGACTTCTGTCGTGGGTGCAGATCCGCTGAGAAAGAGGAGACTGCTATCCACTTTCTTTGTCAGTGCCCATCTCTTACGAGGTGTAGATATAGGTTATTTGGCTCTCCAACCCTTGTCAGCTTGACGGAGCTATCGTTCATTGATGTCGCGTTTATCAAGCTTTCTGGCTGGTTTTCCAGTGTGGGGTAGTCGTGCTTTGTTCGTCCTTGGTTCGGAGGAACTTGGTCAGCACAAAGACTGCGTTCACCTGTGGCGTCACAACGGGCCGCTATGTGTGCTCAAGTGAGCTTTTGGTATGGAAGCTACCACACTGACCTAACCTAATCTAAGCCTATTAGACCGATATTTAATACAAATTCATCTACAAATCTGTAAATTCCATGCAATATCCTCTTTTAGAGGCCAAGCTCTTTCGCAGGAATTATGTGTCCCTAACCATTTATTCTGTCCTGTAAGTGCAAAGACAGTTTAATTATAATTGAACTTTTTAGACTTGCGGTAACTGATGACTTTTATAAGACTATTTATTGAAAATGTTCTTATGGGTTTATCGCTGCCTTTATGTGGGTCTTTCCTTAAACGCTTATTATCTTAAAATTTAACAAAGTGTCTGTGAGCGCATCTCAAATGTCTGATTTTCTCCTCCAAAATGCAAATGAATCAGGCTAAATTTGAATGAGTTATATTGGATTTGAGGACTGCTGTGGTTCTGAGGAACGCTGTTGCGTTAAGCTACGACTTAAGAAAACCCCCAGAAGAAACTGTCTTATCGTGTCAAATCTTACGATCTCGCTGACCAGTTCACATTAGCTATACCTGAGATGTCCATACCCTTAAATCACTCATGCAAAATATTCAATTTAGCATCAGTTCTATAGCATGTTGCCTGCTGTTGCAAATAATGGCATGGCTAATATCGTTCTTAAATAAATATGGACTAAAGACACCGCCTGTCCAAAATCCACAACAAATAGTGACTCTTTCGGGTTTCGGGTTTCGATGAATGCTCTTGGCCTTGGTATCCCAAATTCGATAATTTTTTTAGTTGGTTCACGAACCCATTTAAAGTAAGATGGGTCCATGGCTGAAAACGATTTTTTCAATTCAAAATTGTTATAATCTGCCTGCCTATTTAACGAAAATACGCCGCTTTTCTAAGGTGATTTTAGCAAAGCAGCTTGAATAAGTGACAACTAATTTGACAGATGTAGCTTCAACAATTGTTATCGACTGTCAAAATTTGGAAGTAGCTGTAAATCTGAACGAAATATGAAAAAATATTTCTTCGGCGACTTCCTCTCAGCCGATTTCTGGCAAAAACTCTCAGAGTAAATAAACCGGCCATGAAAAAGTTTCTCAAAAAATATTTGTCATTCGGAGTCGACTTTAAACTGTAGTGGTGTGAGAAGCTAGGTCGTAATCCTGTCTGAAGGGTTGTAATGACCAATTATGTATGTATGTAAAGACTGTTCATTCAATGTTATACCCTGGTCTTTATGGATTCACAAAGTTTAACTTTCTTATGCTCTACGTCATCGTATTGTGTTCTCTGTGGCCCAGAAATATTAACAAGACTACCGTGGGGTAAACTTTTCCTTTAATAAACTTTAACCACAAAACAATAGGGAGTGGACAGACAGTATTGCTCTTATAGAAGTTACTCATTAGCAAGTGTGAAGAAAAGTTTTCCGAACAACTCTTTGCAAGAATACTTAAATCCTTGTTAGCAAACATAATAACGAAACGAAAATGATAATAACTTGTCAGCATCATCCAAGAAATATGATGCATTTTGATCAAAAGTAAGGGGGAGGGGTATACGTGTGTTAAAAATACGAGGGTAGTTTAAGAATGCCAACTAAAGAACCAAAAAATTCGGTAAGCTCTCTTAGCGCTATATGCGAGCCCTTATTGAAAAACAAAAAGGTTTAGAAGACTGCCTTCTCCTAAATAATCGCCAACTACCTCAAGTGTTTGGAAAATTAAATACAATATTTCGATTTTCTTCTACGATACATCCATTATTTGCATGAGTTCTGTTGAAAATGTAAAACCATAACGTAATACTACGTAAAGCATGCATGAGTGGATGAATATCTTAAAATGCACTGCCATGACTTGGCAACAATTGCATGAACTTACTCGCTACGCCTAAATATATACACACACAGCGGTATTTAAACATCTTCCCTTCTCTCTCTCTCTATCTCTCTCTCTCTCTCTCTCATTATTCTCTTTATAATTTTAACGGCATATCAAGTATATCAATGCACACACACACATACACACTCAGAGACAATTAAAACTAAAATTCACAACTAAAAAGCAAAGCAAGGCAAAGCATTGAGCAAAACCCAGCCAATAAACGACAGTGTTTCTCAAACTTTTTAATTAAATCACTTAAAAATAAACACTGTGTGTGTGTGTGTGTGAACATTTTTGGCATCAACACTTCACTTTATTCTGGCAAGTGGAAATCAATTGCCAACCACACTACGTACGTACATATGCACGTTTGCCATAGTATTTCCCCACAAAAAAAAATTCTTTGTTTGCCTGTGTTATTAGAGTGCATTTGTCTATTCGTGAAGCGCTGCAGGAGAAGGGTTATTTAGCAGAGCCTATGAGATATTATTTGGTGTTCAAATAAGCATTTTGGCATGATGTTTAGACAATGTTTGAGAAGCGTATCTCTATTAGAGATTCATAAAATATTTATTATACGATGCAACAGTTGTGCATTATTTATCAGGGGGCATGAGCGTATTTAACATTGAAATGGAAACTGATGATGATGATGATGGAGGCAAAATTGAAATGAAATTTTTGCAAGACAAAGCAGTTCATAAAACAAAAGGAATTACTTACTGGTGGGGGGATAATAAATAAATTTATATTTATTGTATACACTTACAGCCTATAATATGTACATAATATGAGCCCTTAGGAACAAAACAGAACAACTAAAGTGAAGATGTTGAATTCAACATACACAAAATAATTTTAAACTTTGCCTGTCTGATTATCTTCAATCAACATGGGCAGTGGGTTACTACAAAGCATTTTGAAATATAAAATTCAGTTAACAGGATATTATCGAATGCATTTATATTTCTTAAGTACACCAGGATGCCTCAGACCGACTCATAACTCCAGCAAGATGTTTGGTATATTGTAATACTAGTCCTTCACACAACAGGCACCAATACTTCCTTACTTACTTACTTAATATCCTATTACAACCCTTTAGGCAGGTTTACGACCTAGCTTCGCACACCACCCATGTTGGTTTGCGTTAATTTTATACATGAGTGGCAGGAGACCTACAGTTTAAAGTCGACTCCGAACGAAGCCAAATTTATTTACTCACCGAGTTTTTGCCAGAAATCTGCTGTAATAGTTAATGAAATATTCTCGAATGAATTTATATTTCTTAAGTTCACCAGGCTGCCTCAAACAGACTCATAACTGCAGCAAGATGTCTGGAATATTGTAATACACGTCCTTCACACAACAGGCACCAATACTTCATTACTTAATTACTTAATTCCTCATTACAACCCTTTAGGCAGGTTTACGACTTAGGTTCGCACACCACCCATGTTGTGTGTGTTAATTTTATACATGAGTGGCAGGGGACCTACAGTTTAAAGTCGACTTCGAACGACTGATTTTTGAGAAACTTTTCATGGCAATTTTATTTACTCCCGCAGCTTTAAACAGTGTTACGACCTAGTTTCGTACAACACTCACGTTGTGTGCGTTAATTTCATACATGAGTGGCAGGGACCTACAGTTTAAAATCAATTCCGAACGGCAAATTTTTGTGAGAAACTTTTCATGGAAATTTTATTTACTTATGCAGCTTTAGACATGTTCACGACCTAGCTTCGCACACCACCCATGCTACATGTGTTAGTTTTACGCATGACTGGCAGGGACCTACAATTTAAAATCAATTCCGAGCGACAGATTTGCCAGAAATCTACTGAGAGGAAGCCGCCGAAGAAATATTTTTTCGTATATCGTTTTATTCGATATGTCTGAGCCTGGGTTTGATCCATGACCTCACGTCTAATAAGCCAACACACTACCCACCAGACTACGGCGACTTTAGATACCAATATATTCGGCTTTATAACACGATATCTTTGTCCTCTTATGACTTAATTTCTGAAGTGTAATACAGTACATTATATAAGTAGTGTCCTAACATTGACAGTACACTAATGAGCATACTTACAGAACCCTTCACCTTACTTGTACAACTCAAGCATATTCGTGTAGTAGATAATAATGAATGGAGGGCAAGTGTTAAAGACATCGAAACAATGGAATGTTTTTTATGGAGCTGAAAACTGAAAAAAGCTAAGGAAGTGTGTCAAGAGACAGCCTTTTTATAGAAAGTATGGTTGTTACTCCTTATTGCTAAGCGCACTACAAACCATACACCCATAATTGGTCACTACAACTATTCAGCAAGGATTATGACGTAGCTTCTCACACCACTAATATTGTGTGTGTTAATTTTTTCGATGAGTGGCGTGACCTACAGTTTAAAGTCGACTTCGAACGACAGATTTGCGAGAAAATTTTCATGGCAATTTTATTTTACTCCTCAGAGTTTTCGCCTCTTTTATTTCGTTTTCTTTTCTTTTGTTTTTGTTTTGTTGGAGTTGTCTGACTTGGTGTTTGAACCGTGGCATTAGATCTAATAAGCCAACACACTACCTACTAGACTACGGCTACTTCAAAGCGCACTATAAGTCGACTTAATGGCTCAGATGTATACCGATAGGCGTGAGGCTTTTAAACAGAGCACTTTCTCTCTTTCCCACACGCAGTTGGGAGACATAAAAATTTACTTCCAGGTATAGAAGTTTCTAGGAATAATAGGACTCTAATAAATATATAAGGAACTATGCCAGTTCCGTTGCTACTTTAATCAATTACTACCCGAACGGAAGAGGGTGTCAATAAGTAGGGCTAGTGTAGGTGTTAGTTGTTCTTTATTACTCCATTTTCCCACCCATTGTACAAGTTGTATAAATAAGTTTAATAAGAATATGTGCTCAAATAATTTCTTATTTAGCCATCTCTTAAGGCAACAAAATTACTCTTTTCTTTCTTTGTTACTACCACTGATTTACAATCATTGAAACATATTTAAAAAAACTCTAAAAACTATATTCTTTTCTTTTCTAAATTATAAGACGATTATTGAAACTTATTTCAAGTAAAAGTAAAAACATTTATTTGAGTTAGAAATTTAGAAAGAAAAACTTATCAAACACCCTGCTACCCCCAGCTCAATGGGTTCTGGGCAACAATTGAATTTTATTTCCAAAATGTTGTTGTCACACATAATAGTTGTGAAAAGTTACAATAAATGCCATTACATATATTATCATACCCTACACTGTACATCACAATGCAGTCATGGTGAATTCCATAATGCAACAACATGGATGGTGGCCTTCGAAATTTTTCTTTCCATATAGTAAAGAATTGTTAGAATGATCCTATTAAGGTCAAATAGCCACCAATCTGTTCCTTTCTATGATGTTGATTGTTGACGTTATCATTCATTGGTGAAACGTATACATAATGTATACATACATAATTGGTCATTACAACCCCTCAGCCAGTATAACGACCCAGTTCACTTATGTTGTGCGTGTTAATTATATACATGAGTGGCGAGACCTACAGTTTAAAGTCGATTGCGAACGACAGATTTCATTTACTGTCACAATTTTTGCCAGAAATTTGCGAAGAGAAGTCGCCTCTGAAATATTTTTGCCTATTTCATTTTGGTGGATGTCTGACCTGTTGCTTGAACCTTGGCCTCATGCCTTATGAACTAACTACTAAACTGGGACATAGATGTTATTTAAAACGAAATTAATGTCCCTGAATTTTCAACAATGAAAAATTACATTTCACTTCCGAATAATAAGTTTAAAACACAAGAAATTTCCAATAAAAGAATAAAAAAACTCTGATAGCTTCAATTCACTGTTGTTGCGTGTGCTATGCGGTTATTTTGTGGCTTGGCCACCACTTAAGTAGACTCACCGGGTTCACATTTCTTTCAAATACCGTTCACCATACATCTCATAAAGGTGTTGGTATCGATGCAATTTTGCAGCGGTCTTTAAGGCTTTTATGGATAAACTACTGCAGTAACCAACCGTAGGTTAAAAAATGGTTTTTAGCCGATGTTTGCCTTAAGAACAATTGATGGGGTGCTTAGTTGCTGGTCCGATGATACAATTTTTTTATTTTATGTACGAGTATTTAGTACATAAAAATACCGAAATACTGCAAAGAATAAATCGCATGATTGGTTGTTTACTTAAATAGTTATTGAAACCAATCAGGATTAAAATCTAGCTTCTGAAACTACCCGTGTTGTGTGGGTTAATTTTATCCACGAATGCCGGAACCTGCTGTTCATGACAAAATTTTTTCCAAAAGTCTTCTAAGAGGAAGACGCCAAAAATATTCTTTTTACGTTTCGTTTTGTTCGGGATATCTGAGCTGTAGTTTGAGCCATGGGCTCACGTCTAATAAGACAACACACTCCATACTAGACTATGGCTTCTTCATTTCTATATTATTGCGCTGAAATTTTTTGTCTCAAACTCCGACTCGAGACATTAAAAATTTACAAGAGAAATGTTTTTTTTTTTTCATTTAACGTCATCTAGCGGAATCCTATTTAAAAACAGTTTAAACAAATTTAGATAAAAAACTATGGTTTCCGTTCTACTACATCGTCTCTAGGTTTTTTGTGTACTCTCTTTACTTCTCTGCAACTTTGATGACACCTGGAAATGGAAATTTAGTTCTCCTTTTCTCAAAACATGTTGAATGCTTCTTAAATCCATTGGCGAAGCAAAATTTTAATCCGCGGATCACTTTTGGAAACTATATTCTGCCAGAAGAATTTTAACAACTGCAGTTAAAACAGAATTACCAGAGCTTAACTTGTCATCATTTCCATATATTTTGCAAAATTCTAAATGCCTGATTTGCTTGCATTATAATTTTCATAACTACTTAGTTAAAGTATTTGGATTTGATCCAAATAACCCCGCAATTTGTTGAATATATTGGAAAACTAATGATTGACTAGCATTCTGATGTAATGATTTAAGCGCTTGACTACCCATACATTTTAGGTTTCATTCAGGAGAAGCGAAATAATTTTTAACACAGTTTTCGAACGTTAAGATTTAGTAGTTAATCATTTCAGAAATCTGCTTGACCTCTTACCACCCCAGAGAGATAACATTCACGAACTAATATCAGGCAGCACCATATCTCAAGTAGGACTCAACAAATAAATTTCAACACTATAATACCCAATAAGATGCAGCCCTTGCGCTGACCAACTTCTTCTCTAGTTTGTTGGAACTCCGTCAGTACATGGACTGCGTTTACCCATGGCGTCACAACGGGCCGCTATGCGTGCTTAAGTGAGCTTTTGGTATCAAAGCTACCACTGTAACCAATCACCCAATAAGCAACCAAATTCATATTTAGAAGCGAATTTTATTTTTTAGGCAACTGTATATGGCAACCCTATCATCCTAGAACTCTACATACAACAGACTAAATGGCTCCCAGGCCAGACATCAAAACAAAAATACAAAAAGTATTTCTTCGGCGACTTCCTCTCAGCAGATTTCTGGCTAAAACTCTGGGAGTAAATAAAATTGCCATGAAAAGTTTCTCAAAAATCTGTCGTTCGGGGTCGACTTTACACTGTAGGTCGCACCACTCATATATAAAATTAACACACACAACATAAGTGGTGTGAGAAACTAGGTCGTAATCCTGACTGAAGGATCGTAATGACCAGTTATGTATGTATGTATGTATGTATGTATGTATGTATGTATGTATGTATGTATGTATGTATGTATGTATGTATGTATGTATGTATGTATGTATGTAAATAAAATGGGGGCATAACTTTGTGACTTGCACAGCGCTGATCTTCGCATTGTTGGTATACATATATCACACGTAACGCATTTAATGTGCTTTATTTCCTTACAATCAGGGATTGCTGTGATCACGTACTTAGATTAAATAGGTTGCACAATCATTCAGGCAATACTCAATTTGAAGGCTTTTGACACAAATCCCAACTTGGACTTTATGTCCGGCAAGGCAGAGCTGCTGATCATAGATGCTGGCAAATGCATTGGCGAAATAGTGAAGATAGGATATAATAGAGCTGAATACGCTACACATTGCTATGCTATATTGCTATATACTATGATACGTAGACTGTTTACTTTCTGATATCTATAGCTAGGTTAGGTTAGGTCCGAGTGGTAGCTCTGATTTCACAAAGCTCGCTTGAGCACGCATAGCGGCCCGTGGTGCTGCCACGGGTGAACGCAGTCGCTGTACTGATCAAGTTCCACAAAAATCAGGGAAGAGGAAGAAGTTGGTCAGCGCAAGGGCTGCGCATCAAAAGCACGACTACCCTACACTGGAAAACCAGCCAGAAAGTTTGATGAACGAAGCTATATCCTTGATATCAATAGATGATAACTCTGTCAAGCTGAAAAGAAATGGAGAGCCAAATAACCTATATCTACACCTAGCAAGAGACGGATACTGACAAAGAAAGTGGATAACAGTCTCCTCTTCCTCAGCGGATCTGCATCCACGGCAGAAGTCGTTAAATGGGAGCCTCATTCTCTCCGCGTGTCTACCCATAACGCAATGACCTGTAAGCATGGCCACTGTGGTTGAGATGACGTCACGACCAAGACCAAGTAATTGGTTGGTACCCCTTCTATCCATCAAGGGCCAGGTGAGTCTAGCGGTGGAGCAGGACTGCTCATTCACCCAGGATAGGTTGGCGTCCCGAGAGAGTTTCCGCGCAATCTCCAACTTGACCGAGGCAAGCGGCATACCCAATTCAATTGAAGGGGATTCCGGAAAGAGCGCACCAGCTCTGGCGAGCTCGTCGGCCCTACAGTTTCCCGGAATGTTATTGTGCCCGGGGACCCACACCATTGAGACACTGGTGAAGCGCCCAGAAAGAAGGTCGAGACAGCGGCGACATTCCCTAACGATCCTAGAATTATTCACGAAACACGATAGATATCTTATCGCGTCCTGACTATCAGAAAATACCGAGACGCGAGTGAAAGGAGCACCGTTGATGAAGATCCATTGAGCGGCCCGGTAAATTGCCGTCACCTCCGCCTGAAACACGCTGCAGTAGTCCGGCATATATATCTAGAGCGAGTCAGAATAATATTCTCATGTAGATTATATTGGTAAAGATGTTGTTGATCATAGTTGCCGGTATAATCCATAGCTAAGGCATTTCTCTCTATGGAATGTCTTCGTTGACTATGTCGCAGTTTTCTACAACTGGATCTACAACTGGAGCACCGTTGATGAAGATCCATTGAGCGGCCCGGTAAATTGCCGTCACCTCCGCCTGAAACACGCTGCAGTAGTCCGGCATATATATCTAGAGCGAATCAGAATAATATTCTCATGTAGATTATATTGGTAAAGATGTTGTTGACCATAGTTGCCGGTATAATCCATAGCTAAGGCATTTCTCTCTATGGAATGTCTTCGTTGACTATGTCGCAGTTTTCTACAACTGCTTACTCTTTTGTATTTGCAAGAGCCCCTATCTATGCTTCTCCTAAGGCTGAATGCCTTTTGCTTTGTGCCTAAACGTGTCGAGAAGAATGTTGCATAAGAAATGAATGGTTCAAGGAGTATTCAATATTCAGCGAGTAGACGTTGATATATTCTAATACAAAGCCTTGGTATAGTCGATCATTACCAAGGAACCTAGTAACTGAGCATATGTCTAGCTTTAGTCTTTTTCCTGATCTTATTAAACTTAAACCTGTTGCTGTTGCCATATCCTTGTTCCTTGTTCTGAGGCCAAGAGCAGTAGCCAACCAAAAGTAATCAACTGCAGACTAAAGTCAGAAAGCTGCCGAGCATAAAAAAAAATTTTCTTAAGCCCTCCGAACATTTCGCCCCCACAACATTGCTGTTGTTGAGCATTTGTTGTTACTTTCCATTGTTGTTTGTCAGTGTTACTGGCATTTTCTTTCCCTTCCATGTGCATTATTTATGAAAAAGGAAAACAAAACAAAAATTGAGCTTTTCTTTACACGTTTTTAGTTTGAGTTGTTGTTGTTATTTTTTTTTTGGTTTTTCCTTTAACGTTGCGTGCTTCAGTGAATTCAGTTGTTGCCTGTTGACTGTTGCCTGCTAGCTGTTGTGTTTCATGCTCGTTCTTTTTAAAAATGACTTTAAGTTTTAACATCTTTTGTTAGTTTAGATGCTCAGTTAAATATGCTCCATGATTTTCATTGCTTTCGTCAGCTCTTACCCCCAACCCCCTCTAGTTTAAAGAAAATCATAAATTATGGAAGAAAAAAGGAAGGAAAGGAAACGTGCTGTAAAGCATTGTAAATATTTTAACGCAATTGCAGAAGGATGACGAGTATAATAGAAAAAAAAACACAACAGAATGTTGCTGACCCTGATGGTGTGTTTCTGTTACTGCTACTGTTGCTCCTCCTGCTATTGCATTTGCCTTGCAATTGTCTGGAAAAAAATATAATTCTTTTACAATGATCACCATATTACTTAATATGACTGTATTTTGTCTATGTATTTGAGTTGGTGTACCATCCCCATTCTACTTTTTTTTTAAGTTGACTTCTATTTCATCTGTATGTGTCCTGTATCTTTAAGATAAATCCCAGACAATAAAATTCAATTGAATTTAACTCATATTTTGTTTTCTTATTTTCTGTTTTAATATTTTAGATCAACAATTAAATCTTTTTCAAAATCTTAAATCCTCAAACACACTAAAACACACGTATCACACACGTATACAATCACATTTTATTCCATTTAAAATTATCCTTCATGGGCATAAAATTGCAATTGAAGATGCTGCATGAAATGCTCCATTTTCTTACAATCTCTTCACAATTAAATCAACAAAAATGACTCTGAAGTACAAATAGAATTCAGAGCTGTACACCATCCTCTAGTTTCAATATGAATTTCTGCATGAATTTCTAAATTTCGTAAATCTTTTTACAAATAATAATGTAAATTCAAAATAAACCTATGAAATGTAAACGTTTTCTAGAAAAACAGAAAAAAATGGAAAAATTAAGAAAAATTTAAAAATTTAAGAACCCAGTAAGAAAAGGTCACAATTGGAAAACTCTGTAACTAGTTCAAGTCCTACAAACAATAACAAAACCGCACCCAAAAAAATCTGTAAATATATTCTTCCTTTCTAATCATAATCTCCGTTTAGCAGGAGATTTATTATTTATTTACTGTGGTGAAACGGTACCTAAGTATAGTGCCTGTGTGGTCTATCCTAGTCTCCTTATACTTTCCTTATAATATCTCCTCCAAGCCTGTATCCCTGATCTCAGCACGCTACTCGATGTCAATTATGCCAGTTCTCTGCTCAGCACCTGGTACTCTTCCAGGCGTTGCGTTCTGTAATGTATAGGGTGGGCCATTTGAAAGTTTAAATTCAAAAATACCAAATTGATTAATTTTCCTGCACTTCGAGTATATGGGATCGTATCTCAACAATGTCATCACGAATGTTGGTCTTCAAATGCTCAATTGTTTCTGGTTTGTCGGCATAACACTTTTCTATAACGGCGCGCCACAAAATGTAGTCCAACAGCGTCAAATCGAGGGTCTTGGCGGCCAATTAACGTCACCATTGCGGCTAATTAAACGGCTATCAACCGTTTGTCGCAATAAATCCTATTGTGGCATGAGATGTGTGGCAAGTTGCATCATCCTGTTGAAACCAAATATCTTCCACATCAATACTATGAAAGCGAGTACAAAAAAATCGTCTAAATTGCGCCGTCCTCATATTCAAAGAAATATTTTTTAATTATGCCTCCGCTCCATAAGCCGCACCAAACACTAACTCGTAATGGGTACATTGGCTTCTGTCAGACCATGTGTGGGTTTTCTAAGCCCCAAATACGGAAATTTTACTTATTAACGGATCCACCAATTGGTACGAAATTAAGCTTCATATGATTTTATTGTGGCGAAATCGACATCATCGTGCAGTTTCTCGCTGGCCCAAGGGTAAATCCCCTCATTATGTTCAGTGGAGCTAACATATTGAATTTTACGACAGAACAGAATGACGTAAGTATTGCCAAATTCGAAATAACCGATGGTTCAAACCAATAGATGGCCCACCCTATATTAATGCTTGTAGAGATTCCAAGAATTTGTTCTGACGATTCATTCTCATCTGCTCAGAATCTCAATTTTGCACTCAAAACAACCTCCATTTTGAATGAGGGTACCATTGTCTACAATGACCAGTTAACAATCTCAGGTTATTTCTTAGTAGTGTCATGCATGACTTAAGTCGCGGTAATCGAGTAGATAATGTGTTGACTTATTTGATGTTAGGACTCAGTTCAAACCCCAGGTCAGGCATCTCCAACTGAACGAAATATGAAAAAATAATTCTACGGCGATTTCCTCTCAGCAGATTTCTGGCAAAAACTCTGAGAGTAAATAAAATTGCCATGAAAAGTTTCTCAAAAATCTGTAGTTCGAAATCAACTTTAAAAATTAATGCACACAACATAAGTGGTGTAAGAAACTAGGTCATAATCCTGACTAAAGGCTTGTAATGACCAATTATGTGTGTATGTATGCATAATATCTCCTCCAAGCCTATATTACTGACCACAGGATTCTAATCGGAGTCAATAGTACCAGTTCTCTGTACAGCTTGAATGCTTCAAAGATTCTAAGAATTTGTTCATTGTCATCTACACAGAATCTACATGTTGGACTCAAGAAAACTGCAATTTCGAAGAAATATATTCTTAGTCTACAGTTCCCTACCAAAAGATCAGCTATTTCTTGATAGTGTAATGAATGACTTGATGTTATGTTGGCTTATTAGACGTGCAAATGCCGAAGCTCTGTACCTACTCGAGGCAGTTAATCAACAATGCAATCATCAACCTTCGCCGTAGTCTCGTAGCTAGAATGTTGGCATATTAGGTGTGAAGTCATGGTTCAAATCCTAGGTCAGACACCACCAACAAATCGAAACATGAAAACAAATATTTCTGCGGTAACTACCACTCAGACGATTTCTGTCAAAGACTATGAGAGTAAATAAAATTGCTATGAAAAGTTTCTTAAAAATTTGTCTTTCGGATTCGGCTTTAAACTGTAGGTACCGCCATTCATGTATAAAATTAACACACACGACGTAAGTGGTGTGAGGAACTAAGTCGTAATCCTGACTAAAGGGTTGTAATAACCAATTATGTATGTATGTATAATATCTCCTCCAAGCATATATTACTGACCACAGGATTCTAATCGGAGTCAATAGTACCAGTTCTCTGTACAGCAACCGGTATGCCTCCATGTGCTTCCTATTGGAATGCTTTAATGCTTCAAAGATTCTAAGAATTTGTTCATTGTCATCTACACAGAATCTACATGTTGAATTCAAGAAAACTGCCATTTTGAATAAATATATTCTTAGTCTACAGTGCCCTATCAAAAGACCGGCTCTTTCTTGACTGTGTAATGTATGACTTGATGTTATGTTGGCTTATTAGACGTGAAAATGCCGAAGCTCTGTACCTACCCGGGACAATTAATCAGCAATGCAATCATCAACATTCGCCGTTGTCTCGTAGCTAGTATGCTGGCATATTAGGCGTGAGGCAATGGTTCCAAATCCCAGGTCAGACACCTCCAACAAAACGAAACATGAAAACGAATATTTCTGCGGTGACTTCCACTCAAACGATTTCTGTCAAAGACTATGAGAGTAAATAAAATTACTATGTAGTCTCTTAAAAATTTGTTTTTCGGATTCGGCTTTAAACTGGGGCCTACAGCCATTCATGTATTAAATTAACACACACACAACATAAGTGGTGTGAGAATCTAGGTCGTAATGAAATATGTATAAATTGTGTGTGTCATGCATGGCTCTTCCTTAGGCATCTGTTTCAAACAGCCTCCACTCCCCAGAAGGGTTTTGGCTCCATCAACGGAGTGTTAGCTTACGTCCTCCCAAACACGTCTGTTTACTCCTTGTCCAGAATTCCCACATAACCTGAAAACCAGCAGAGGGTAACGTTATTTGTTGGCCCAGCGGCCTAACTGCCAGATAATGTCGCTATGTCCTGTCTTTTATACCTCTTATCCGCGAATTTCCACATGGGCTTGAAATATTTAATTTTGGAATCAAAAACTATTGCGCGTGTTTCAAGATTCGTTCTTGACCCATACGTTTGGCAGAAAATATTTCTTCTTTTAAAAGAGTATCCAACTTCCAGATTACTCCATACATTTTTGGTAATAAGATTCATTACGAAGTACTTCCGAAAAACATAGAGTCCACTGTTTTTGTCCAGCAGAGAGTTAGGTAAGTAGAAGTTAGCCATTCGACTCTTTAGGTTACGAAATCCGCTAATGAATTTGGTGTTAGACTTGTCTCAGATCAATCTAACCATAGGCTTCAAGCCGTTGGCCGTTATTACTAATGCGTAGGGGACTTAAATCCAACACAGTTGGCAGAACCGCTGCAGGACAGATTCATATTGTTCCTGTTATGCCAACTTAGGCTAGTTTCGGTATCTCATCTAAGTTTCATAAGCAAAATTGAATCTATTGAGAATGACGATGATGAATATCCGCTAACGCTCTTCGTTCATAACAACAAAAAATTGAAAGTACTGAAGGACGATTTCATAGACCGTTGGCATGAGTATAGGACGGTTAATGTATATGTAAATATTTTGTTTCATTTGATAATTGCAATCCTTGAATGTACAGGAAAACACACGTTTTTAAAAAAGTAAACCACCATCAACACTTCAGTACTTCACCAGTTTGCATATTGAATTGTAATGAAGAGTGTGCAACAGTCTGTTTTACAATGCATGCTTCAATCCATTTTAATTAAATTTCTTTACTTTTATGCTTTAAAGTATCAGCCATCAATGATGATGATGATGATGATCTCTTATAAATTTAATTAAAAATAAACACGAAAATCAAAAGGAATCTACGTTTGTGCAAATCAAAATTGTTAATAAATTTATAAAGAAAAATACTTATAAAATACGTCGCAAATATGAAAAGAATCAATAAAAGAGAATCAAGCCCTTCAAGAGATGTATTTCAATATTAAACGACGTTAAGGAGCTGCCCATACATGTACACTGAAAGAATCAATCAATTTTGTGTGCAAAAATTATCAACGAATTCAAGCACATTTGGTAGTTTCATTTAAAAATAAAAGGAAACTAAAATAAAAAGCAGGTCTGATCTAATGGCACAATTTTAAGAATTAAATTATCCTTAAAGAACTTTCATTCGAGAACATAAGTTCATATACATAAGAAAAAGTGTTTTATTTATTTATTTAAAAGGCTATTACAACCCTTTAGTCAGGTTCACAACCTAGCTTCTCACACTACTCTTGTAGTGTGTTTTTAATGTCGGCTTCGCACGACCAATTTGAGATGATCTTTCAGGGTAAAAATATTTAGTTTTTTGCCGGAAGATTGCTAAGAGGAAGACGCCGAAAGAAGTATTTTTTTTTTTTTTGGTTCCAATGTCTTAGCTGGGTTTTGAACCACAAGCTCTCGTTCATTAAGCCAACACAATTGTTTCGCTTGAATGTGGAATAAAGTATCCGTCAAATAGCCGCTAAGGCTCTCAATACAGCCCATTACCCATTTCATGAAATATTCCATGACATTTTCACAGAGATATAGTGGAATTTCCCTGATGTCCTGTAAGACCTTGGAATTAAGATTTTGTTTCTGATTTATTCGCATTAATCTGAGTTTTTGCAAAACCCTGAAGAATACAAATTGCATGACATTAAATTGCATGATCTTGGTGGCCAGATATGGACATCAGAATTGCTTGAGATAATTTGTTCTGAGTTGTTCCTAGTCATCAGGATCCCTACTGTCCAGTTGAGACTACCGAAACTTCTTCTTCACTTTCCTATAATGATTGCTATTCGTAGTCTATTCACGACTGCCTCTTCAAAATCTTATCAAAATCTACACCAGACAATTGACAGTTGTGGATGCATTGTTTGCAAAAAGATTTTTTGGATCTAAAATTTGAGAATTTTGTGTACTCACTAAGCCATTCGGATGGAAATACGTTTCATTGCAAGCAAACTTTTCTTGAAAGATTGTTACTGACCTCTATTTGATCAATTACTCATTGAACGAATTCCAGGCGCTTTCTTTGGTGTGCAAGCTAAAGATCCTGTGTAAAGCTGAATAGTGCACGCATGAAGGTCTTTTAACAAAATTCGCTTCGCCCTTCCTTCAGGGTTACGACCTAGCTTCTCACCCCTTAAGTTGAGTGCTACATGAGTGGTGGTACATACATTTTAAAGTCGGATCCGAACCACAGATTTTTTGAGAAACTTTTTCATGACATTTTTATTTATTCTCAGATTTTTTGCCAGAAATCTGCTGAGAGGAAGTCGCAGAAGAAATATTTGTCTGACCTGAGATTTGAACCGCGGCCTCAAGTCTAATAAGCCAGCACACTACCTACTACGCTACGAGGACTTCGCTGCTTAGTGCTTCACAGAATGTAAATTTGTTGTTATTGATGCCGAATTGATGCTTTCGGTGATACTCTCATTTATAACAGCACTGTGTCTCCACGGAACTAGCAGGTACGTTGACGTACAGGGGCGTTACAGTCCATAATCGTCTCAATTTCTTCAAACGTTTTAACTTTTCGCCGACTAAAAATTCTCTAAAGATTGCATGCGGTCTCAGCTTATCTTTCCAAAATTTTTATGACAAGTTTTCACAATTATAACGCATTTGATCACTCATATAATGCTTCATTTTTAATATATTAATTGGAATAAGCCTATTGGACAGCCTACAAATTTCATAGTTTGTTACATTTAGGAAAAAAAGTACAAAAAATGAAAAAGTTCAGTCTTGAGTAGCGTGCTTATCCACAAGTGTGGGGGTTGTAGGCTCAATTCCTACTAAAAACTCTGGTCTCTTACATTTTATGAAAATGTATGGATTATGAAAGAAGAAATCGAAAGACCCAATATGTTATCGGTGAGATAGAGACACAGCTTAATGCAAAAGTCATGGAAAATTTTATGAAACGAGTAATGATTGAAGATTTCTGGCAAAAACACTGAGAATAAATAAAATTCCAATGAAAAGTTTCTAAAGAATCTAAGTCGTTCGGAATCGACTTACAACCGTAGGTGCCGCCACTCATGTATAAAATTTACACACACAACATAAGTGGTACAGTAATCCCTCGATTTACGTCGCAGTTGGTTACAAAAAAGGCGACGTAAATAGGAACGACGTAAATCGAATTTCATATTCCTTATACTACAAAGTAGTATGTTTTTAACAAGGAACTTAAAAAAGTTACAGTAATCCCTCGATTTACGTCGCAGTTGGCTCCAAAAAATGGCAACGTAAATCGAATGACGACGCAAATTCAAGTTAGAGGGAACAAAAAATTTGATGACGTAAATCGAAGGATTACTATATTAGAAGCTAGGTTGTAATCCTGACTAAAGGGTTGTTATGTTGTGAGTAATAAATTTGACGGATATTTTATTCCATAATCGGAACAAGTCTTTCAAAATAAAAAAAATATTCTCTTCCATTTTAAAAATAAAAAAATTAATCTTACTGTGACACCCTTTATATTATCATCTGATTTGAAATAATTGTTTACCCCCAGTAACCATGCGTGTATTGTCAAAAAAAAATAATAAAAATTCCAAATAATAATTGGAAGACAATTGACAGACTGGCAGACATGTTTTTTTTTTATTATTATTGATGAGACCTTTATTAGCATTTAAATAAGAAATAAAAGGAAAAACATTCGTTTATTTAAGGTAATTGATATTAGATTGTAAGCCTACGCACCACTTACATATATCATACCCATGTTGACAGCATATGTATGTATGTTCAGACAAAAAAACAGAATATAAAAATTTAATTTCATTTTAAATTTATTCTATGTTCAGAGGAAGGCAATCGATATTTCGTTTACAATTTCAATTTCAATTGAATTTGAAATTGTTTTCAGAGTTGCTTTGAAGTTTGAACTTTTGCTTAACGTTTCATTTCATGTCAGCTATTGGATTACAACACAGCAACTTATCATTTATCATTCAACGAACGGAATGAAGTTTAAGTTTACTTGGCTACTTTACTTATTAATTATTGAAGTAATTGCCGTGAAATTTAATTATTTTCAACAGCTTACTTATCGTGTTATGCTGTTTCACATGCTTCACATGCAACATTATTGAATATTTCATTTGGGAATCCAGGAAAAAGGAGATGAAGAAAGAAAATAAATTTGTTATCCTTTGATTAGCTGTGTGTAGGTGGCACTGTTCAATACACACACTGCCATAGAAAGAGGGAATATTAGGTTGCTGAAATGGTTATGATGGGATACTTAACATTTATTGTATTTTAACACTCATACGCCCTTAGGTCATATAAGTATTTTGAAGAAAATACTTCCACGTAAACTGATAATTAGAGAAAGGTACCCCCCCCCCCACTACATCAAATACTTGGAGGGCTTTATTTCTAGGCAACAATTGACGATAGCCTTATTATTCTAGGACCTGCGTAAGAAGGTCAATCACCTGCGTAGCTTTTTTTTTTTTTTTTTCGAACGTCCCCGGCCTCACACTAACCCACCCTCACCCGACCGCGGAGGGCTCGTCCCCATTACGTAGGGACACGTACACACTACAGTCCGGACTATAGCGGGTAAGGGAAAAGTATGGCAACGAGAACATAAAACAGCTACAGAAATTAATCACAAGCTGAAATAAAGTTACAATAAACATGCACTACGTATAACAAGAACGATAATACATTTTTATATAATAATTTACAAATTTACGTCAGCATATAAGCTACGTTTTATATTACAAACACTACTATTAAAATCAATAAAATCATAATATATGTTAAAATCGTTACATAATCTACGAAAAGGAAAATTAAATCCATAGTTAGTTCTATAAAAATCTAAAGAAAGAGGACGATAGTGTCGTAAAAATCTTGCTGGAATACTGAAATTCAGGTTATAAAGCAAAAACTCAGAATCAATATCACCTTTAATTAGATTAAAAACAAAACAAATCCCTAAAACAGTCCTTCTACGTTCCAAAGTTGGAAGTTTTATCAAACCTAATCTAGCCTCATATGACGGAAACCCATTGGCATAATCCCATCCTAAGCCACGTAAACAGAATAATAAAAACTGCTTCTGCACAGACTCTATTGAATCACTATGACAACGATAGTATGGATTCCAAATAATAGACGCATACTCTAAAATAGGTCTAACAAGTGAAATGTATAGCAGTCTCGTTATATAAGGATCAATGAATTCCCTAGCCCATCTTTTCACAAAACCAAGAACAGCCCGAGCCTTCCCAATCATCATACTAATATGATCAATAAAAGACAATTTCATATCCAATAATACTCCCAAATCAAGAAATGTAGTCACAGTTTCCAAGGGGCAAGAATTAATCACATAAGTGGACGAAATTACGCCCCCGCGAGAGAATACCATGCATTTACATTTCTTCAAGTTAAGATCCATTAAATTAATTCTACACCAAGTTACAAACAAATCAATATTTCGCTGAAGAACAGCCTGACCATGATCATCATCAAAAGTATAAAATAATTTGACGTCGTCAGCATACATCAGAATATTACAATCAGGAATAGCACAAGGAAGATCATTAAGAAACAATAAGAACAGTAAAGGACCCAAATGGCTACCCTGCGGAACACCAGAAGTAACATATACTGTCTTAGACAATACATTCCTAAACATTACCCTCTGAGTCCTAAGGGAGAGGTAGGAGTCTAGCCAACGATGAATAATATCAGGAATACCAATTAATGAAAGTTTAAGAAGCAAAATTCTATGATCAACCCTATCAAAAGCCTTACTGAAATCAGTATAAATTACATCAGTCCGAGCCCTGGCAAGAAAACCCCTGAAAACATGCGTAGTAAATTCAAGAAGATTAGTGACAGTCGACCTACCTTTCAAAAAACCATGTTGGAAAGTGGATATTAAAGATCTCGTATTAAAAGAGAGATAATCCGTCACCAGTTTCTCCATTAACTTGGGAATAGCACTGAGTTTGGCAATACCCCTGTAATTGGAGACATTGGATTTATTACCTGACTTATGCAAAGGAATTATAAATGAACTCTTCCAAATGGATGGAAAATGACCAGCCCTCAGAAGCCCATTGAATATAAAGGTCAAAGGACCACTCAAAACAACAGCGCACTTTTTCAAAATACAGGCCGGAACACCGTCAGGGCCCGGCAAGTATGTAAGTTTCAGTCCAGACAAAGACTCAAGAACAGATTCCTCATCAAATGAATATATATTAGAAATGGAGACACTTCCCACTGAATAAGGATACGAAAAGCCGCTACTCAGATAAGGTCCCGAGTCCAACTGCCTATAAGTAGACTGAAAAAAGTCAGCAAACATATTAGAAATATCAAGGTAATTAGAGGAAGATACGTCCCCATAAAACATCTCAGAGGGAAACAAAGATGATTTACGTTTAGCTCGAACGAAGTCATAAAACGACTTAGGATCGCTAGCGAAGTTCGACCTGACCCTAATCATATATTCCTCATAACAGTAATGATTCATTCTACGATAATCCGCACGCGCCCTAGAGTAAAGAGCATAATCAATATCAGTACCTGATCTAACAAACTTCTTAAATAATCTTGATTTTCTGTTCCTCAACCTTGACAGTCTAGCCGAATTCCACGGAGGACCAGAACGCTCCAAACGACTATTTGCAAATGGAACACACTCCCTAAAACATTTAAATAATACCTCATAAAAGCCATCCAAGATCCTGTCAAGTGAAAGAGAGTCATATGGTGGTGAAATTAGCACAGACGACCAATCTACAGAGGCTAGTAGTGTATTCAAACGACTAAAATCCGTACGATGGAAATTAAGACGCCCCTCGTCACTAAATAAGCGATTTATTAAAGGAGGTAAACAAAGATCAACTTCAATAGAAAGTAACAACGTAGGATGATAACTATCCTCAGGAATAGATATAGGATCAATGCGAAATAACGAAGAAATACTTGGATCCTCTAAAAATACAAGATCCAGAATTCTACCCATTGAATTCAATACACCATTCACCTGGAGAAGACCCAGATCACACATAGCGGACAGAATTTCATCATAGAAAGGAACTGAAGAACATGGCACCAATGAGCCAGTCTCAGGTGAAAAATTCCAAGATGTATGCGGAAGATTAAAATCACCAAGGACTACTATAATCCCCTCATGCCCCATTGAATCAATTACTCTAGAAATTAAATCGAAGTGAGCCCTATAGATATGAATGTCAGAACAGGGAGGAATATACGAGCAAGTAATGTATATAGACTTCCCACGATCAGAGACCTTGACGCAAATAAACTCAATATCCTCAGAAGAGCACAAGTCAATCAATTCAGATGTGTATTTAGAGCAAATGGAAATAAGAACACCACCACCATTTTTAGACCTCCTATCGCGTCTATAAATACTAAAATTACCAGACATAATCTCAGAATCAAAAATATTACAATTCAGCCAAGTTTCAGTAAAAGCAATTCCATCAAATTCAAAATCAAAGCTACTATTATAAAGCGAAGAAAGTTTAGACCTAAGTCCGCGAACATTCTGATAAGCAATTTTGAAATTAAAAGACGATTTCGAAGTTAGTTTTTTTGAGAAATAGGACCAGGCAAATTAGCACCCTTCCTTCGTTGGCCCAGCCTGAATACGAATTCCCGTACCAATACACCCTGCGGCCAAAACGCAGGATTAACAATTTCACCAAATTTTTCATCGGGAACATACAATTTAAACGAAGAAATACTGCTATTCAAAGATGGCCTCATCTTATAGCAACCAAACTCAAAAGGTTCCCTAATCTTCGATTTAACGAAACATCTTATATCATCGACCGAAGTATTACATGAAAGACGAGACACAAAAATAGTCCTTTTAGGTTTGACTACAACCAATTCCCTTGGAGCAGAAGTATCTAAACTAGCGGACACTACAGATGAATACGAAACAGAAGACGGTTTAGAAGATGCATGAGAAGTGACATCACCTAGAGGTAAAGGAGATAGAGTAGACTTTGGATTCAGTTCAACTAAATTTGCAGACTTCAGTATAGAGCTGCCAGTTGGGTTATCGGCAATAGATGGACAAATGTCCACAATAGGAGTAACAGTGGACAATGTGTTGATTGTCGCAGTTTCCCTTGGTACAGAAACTTGCGCCACATGCCCAGAAGCCTCAGAAGAAAGAGGGCCTGGAACCCTTTCCGATTCAAGCAATTCGTTCAAAAGGCCATATTTTGAAAATAATTCATCAAACCGACGAAATCTAGCAGAAAGAGATGCAAATTCAGTGTGCATCTCAGTAAACTCACGACGAGTCCCCATAAAAAATTTATAAAATTGGATGTCCACCACCTTACACTTAGGACAACACCAACGTAGACCCAAGGAACTATCCACTAATTGGTCCGTGGTACGAGGAAGCAAACCAACACACTTAATGTGAAACAAATTATCACATAGCCAGCAAGAAATCTGGCGTTCACCCTCTTTCTTTAACTACAAAAGATTAACGAAACGGTTACAAGGCAAATAACAACCACACGGAACATATGGCAACAACAGCAGATGAAAAATGCTTTGTGGAAGCCAAATGCTGCCATAAGGGGTAACCGAAAAAAGTATGCTAAACACGCACAATAGTACGGTAATAAGGTCTAAAGGGCTCAAAAAGGGACCCTTGAAAGCCAATTGACACTTAGTAGAGCAGTCCATTAAAAAATTTGCTGATATATTCACGTATTTCTCGAATATTCAAAACAATAATCACAATAATAAAATCACTTGTAGTGGTACACATGTAGAACTGGCTTTACAGAACTAAATTTGCTTTTTACCTGACCAACATTCATCTTAGGCTTCCTGTAGCAATTATAATGTAATGTCCAGGTCAGACGTTTCGCACCAAACGAAATAAACCGAATAAAAAATATTTCTTCGCCGACTTCCTCTCAGCGGAGTTCTTGTAAAAACTCTGAGCTGTACGTTCCGCCACTCATGTAAAAAATTACAGACACAACATAAGTGGTGTGAGAAACTAGATCGTAATCCTGACTGAAGGGTGGTAATGACCAATTATGTATATTAGTGATCCTAGAGAAGAAGACTGGGCTGTAATTTGGGTCTTGTTTACCTAAGAATTACATTTGAATTCATCCTACTAAGCAATGCTTAAAGCAAGGTGTTCGATGTCAACGTTCCTGCAGTCTTCTGGCAAAATCAGAGTAAACCAGATTGGCATGAAAAATTATTCAAATCTGTGGCTCGGAGTCGGCGTTAAATTATATATATGGACAAAATTAACACACACAACATAAGTGGTGAGAGAAGCTGGTTTGTAGAACGGGTTGTTCGCGTTTAAAGGTTACAATGTTGAGTCCTGTTATTTTGTATGGTATTTAAGGATTTAAGGAGCAGGTAGGCTGGCACAGCTACACTATTTTCATTGGGATATACCGGTGGAAACACTGCTAGAATTGTAGTTTAAACGTCTCTGAGTATTTCATTCATCATTTCATCTTAGAAAAATAATTAATTATAAATAATTATTGCGATTAAATTGGAATCCATTTGGTGGAAAAGAAGCAGAAATGCTTCAGTTCACATATTCATACATACAAACATCTCTTCATACTTACAACCCGTAAGGTCTTAAAATCTTTATAACCTTCACAAACGTGTTCAAATGTCGCGTTTTTTATTACAACTCATTGACTATTGACTGACAGCTTTAGTTTACTGTACTTATTGCATATTTTGTTTGGTCTGGCAACTTCTAGAAGTTACTGTTAATTTGTTATGTAGTTTTGTTGTTGCAATTTGATCTTCACACATAATTGGTCATTATAACCCTTCAGTCAGGATTACGACCTAGTTTCTCACACCACTTATCTTGTGTGTGTTGATTTTATACATGAGCGGTGGGACCTACAGTATAAAGTCGACTTCGAACGACAGATTTTTGAGAAACTTTTCATGGCCATTTTATTTGCTCCCAGAGTTTTTGCCAAAAATCTGCTGAGAGGAAGTTGCCGAATAAATATTTTTTCATATTTTGTTTTGATGTCTGGCCTGGGACTCGAACCATGGCTTTACGTCTAATAAGCAACACACTACCTACTAGACTACGACGGTTTACAATTTGATCTTCGCTCGTCCGTATTCTGGTAATTTCTTTGCAATTTTTTTTATTGAAATTTTTTGTTGGCGATTATTTTTCTTCTTCTTCTTTTCTAGAATAAGAACTAAATTGTTTTGTATTCATACGGCCCTCGTACTAAGTTTATTAATTTATATTTGAAAATACTTGAGCGTATCCTTTGCAATGCGATGAAAATTATAAAATTAACGACTGATTCTCTTCTTACAAAGCAATTTCTTTTCTTTCGTTCTTGTTTTTTTTTCGCAGCAAAATAGAAAAACGGCTTCAAACGGCTTACTTTAATTGACCAGCTTACTGTCTGTATAATATGCAGTTGATTGTAAGCGATTTGACACAATTTAGAATTAAAAATAAATTGAAAAAAATTAAAACAGAATAGAATTTCAATTCAATACAAACCAACACACATACACACATGCATACATACATGCATACATTCATATGTTTCGTTTGCTCCGGTTTAAATACAATTTAAGAAGCAAAATAAATAAAAATAAAATAAGAAAACTTTGAACAATAGAACACACACATATTAAATAGTGTTGGTATGGCTGTATATGTGTCTCTACATGTGTATGTGTATGTGAGAAAGCAAATCTTAACGAAAAAGGATGTTCAATTTTCAACTACAAACAGACTTCCTCCGCATAGGCAAACGCGCGAACACACAACATTACTGTCTTACACACAAGAGTATTAAAAATCATTCGTTTTAATTTCCTTCGTTTGCAAACTGTTTTCTTTCTTTTTCTCAATTTTTTTGTATTTTTTTATATTTTTTTTTATTCTTCTACGGTATTTAGACTTTTTATACAATACACGACTGTCGCTGTTTGAGGTATATGTGCTTTATTATGAGGTTTGCAACAGCATAGCTACCAGAGATCAGCCATGAGTATTCAAAAAGATGAGTAGATTCGAATCATACAATCATAGTCTTCACAACAATATTTATGGGTTTGATGAACTACCAACAAATCCTAAGGCCTTGCTATTGCCAGAATTTGTGTAAGATGTCATGCCCTCTTCTTTACATACATACATATATACCAGAGGTCAACAATGAGTATTCAAAACGATGAGTAGATTCGAATCATACTTATAATTTCTGATACTTATACGCATTCATACTTACTTTAATGTCATGCTCATACTACTCATTTTCAAAGTTTGAAATACTCATGGTACTCATACTTAACAATACGCATGATGTTATTGATTTCGACTCTCCATGACTCATCGTATGCACGAATCACAAAATAAGTATGATTCGTGTACGTACACTACAATACTCACTAGAAGAAGGTTGTGTGTTTGCTTTGCTTGCTCTCTTTGTCTTTTTCTTTCTTCTTTCTTTGCAACAACAACTAAGATTGTAAATTTTGTTGAATGATTCAAATCACTCGAATCATTTATGAGTATTATAAGTATTTATTCTAAATTTATGTATCTGAATGAGTAGGCGTCTGAATCAAACATATCTCGAATGTTATGAGTTTGATGTCAACGTTGTACTCATACTCATTGCAATTTGTACTTATAAATCAATATTGCAGTGAGTACGAATGAATCAGAGTAGTTGGATTTCAATACTGTTGACTCACTCTATGGTTTGTCAACATAACCCTTGTCTTTAACGGCGCCCCACAAAAAATAGTCCAACGGTGTCAAATCGCAGCTTCTTGGTGGCCAATTGACATCACCATTTCGACTAATTAAACGGCCATCAAATGCTTGACGCAATAAATCGATTCTGGCAACCATCCTGTTGAAACCAAACATCGTTCACATCAATACCATGAAGAGCGGGTACAAAAAAATCGATTATCATGGCGCGATATGTGTCTCCATTGACCATAATTGTTGCGACGTCCTCATTATTAAACGAATGTGGGCCTATGATGCCTTCGCACCACAAGCCGTACCACACAGTATGTCATAATGGGTGCATTGGCTTCTGTAAGATAATGTGTGGATTTTCTGAACCCCAAATATGGCAATTTTGCTTAATAATGTACCCATCAAGATGAAAATGAGCTTCATTCGAAAATATGACGTTTTTTTTTTGGCAATATAGACGATCTCGTTGCCCAAATAATTCCCAACATTGCTCAAGTGTAAATCGATTTAGTTCAGCGGAGATAATAAACTGCATTTTGTGACAGAACACAATGACATAAGTATTGCCAGATTGAAAATATCTGAAGATCAGAGTTGGGATCACATTAAAACTAGGCAGGTAACCTCACATGATGTTTAAAGATCATGTTATCATTATGCCCCCTAACATACATATGTTATCCATAGTAACGGTATTCTCTAGAAGAGGCAAGGGTTAACAGTTAAGCTTGGAGCACAACTGTTCCATTTTCAATGTAGAGTACCAAAAATGTTGCCCTTAGCCGCGCCTAATTCTTTTCACATTGTTTGCTTTGCCATGCCATATTACACAGTCAGTCGTATTGTTAAAATTGTTTCTCCTCTATTTTTTTCTTGTTCTTCTTTTTCTAAATAAAGGATATTACTTGCATGGTACGATTACCAGTATAATATGGTACAAGGAACGCATCTGCTTTTGTTCAAATGGGAACCACCTGCCTCTCCCTGCTGCGATTTTCGTTGTGCAAAAGTATTTCGAAAATACTTTCTTTTTTTTTGCGTAAATAGCTGGAGTATTACTTTTCATTTTTGTTTATTTTTGTTTTTGTTTTTGTTCTTTACTATTTTAACGGTAACATTATATTCCAGTAACAGTAAAAGATTTGTTTTGAATTCGTTTTTTTTTTCTTCTGCCTTATTTTTGTAGACTTTTTTGTTTAAAGAACATAAGTTTTGCATCAATTTTTTCTTTTTTAATAGTTAAGGTTCAGAGAATCTTTTGTAATAAAGAGAAATCTCTTTATTTTGTATTTGAAATACTAAATACAGATGAAGCCAGGAGCAGCATTCATCGCATTGTTTTCAGCTGTCTGAAGATCCTTCCTCTGTGTTTCGCTGAGGCAAGTGGTCCATATACAGACAGCATATTGTGTTAGTCAAATGCCTTGTATGTCGGGAGAAAAGCCTTCTTCGCTCTACTTAATACCTTATGGTTCTATCTCCAATAGAATGACTATTCAGTTGCCCAGTTGTACTTCTTTAGTCCAGGAAGTGAACAAAATCACTGTAGATTCTGATGGTGTAAGTTTAAGATTACGTCTGTCCAAGAAGTTCGCCAAAATGTATGCGAGAATATTGTAATATCGTCGACGTATAATACTATTTAACCGTAGATCGAGCCTTAAAAAAACTTCATAATTCTAGCTTATGTATTACTTTTGATACACGCTTTCAGTACATGGAATTGTCATGATTATTGATAGGTTTTGTTACAAAATCTTAATATTTTTATTTATTTTAATAAAACTATTTATTTACTATTCTAACATTTTATTATCAGTTTTATGAAATTTGCGATAAAATTTTGGGACATGATGTACATTGGCATGGTTTTTCTACATAAAAACCAAACACTTCATGTCAGCTTGGTTTTATTTCTTTCTAAATGGTAATAATTTGACGTCTGGTATCCTGTTTTGTGGCGATTTATTGCTTAAATAGGACAGCTTATTGTCACTCGCATCATTAACACTCTCAGTTGAGGTCTGGCTGAAACCTGATGGTATATACAAACCATTCTTGTGAATCGTTAGAAATATTTGTTGTCAACTTCATGTGAGGTAAAAAAGTTTCCTGTTGCAGCAGAACATCGATTATATCAATAACAATGTTCTCTTTTTCATCTCTCTTTCTGGTTTCCCGGCTACGGGTTTCCCCAAATACTGCTGTAAGTAGTTGCTACGCACATTGTATATACTTGAATCTCAAATTGCCCATTCGTCTTCGGTGGTCCACGAAATTTATTACGATCATCAAATTCAATTAGTTACTAATCTACAGCGACAAAATTAAATATGATTTGAAAACGGTAAAAAAACAAAACAAAAGGATAGAAAACATAAATCAATAGCAAGCATTACTCCGTAAATCTCTTTATGAAGCTTGATTTATTTAAATATTCTTAAATTAATTTCCCCAGCAATCCCTATAAATATTCCATCATTAAGTATCAAATTTCACTTAAAATCTCTGGAGGTAATTTTCATTTTTCACAATAAAACTAAAAAGTTTTCGAATTCTGTTGCTGAAAAACTTTAGTTTGAGATGAAAATATAACAAAAAGGAACATAAAAACATAAGCATCATTATTTAAATATGTTTTCTTCAATTTTCTTATCTTTTAGGCGAACAAAAAATTAAATTTTTAAAAATCTTAAAATAAGGATATATGGGCTGCTCTGAAAGTATGACAGCTAATCCCAAACTATTTATACAGTAATATTTCTTACATACAACTACAAGTTGTTTGATAAAATTTGTATGAAAATAGTTAAAATTTTCTAACAAAAAATTAATTTAAAAAAAATGTATTTTTTTTTGAGAAAAAAAATCATTTTCATTCGAATTTCAAAAAAAGACTTTAAGCATGATTATTAAAGGCTGAAGACTTTTAGCTCATTTTTCAAAAAGGCGTAATGAGTGTAAATATGTATATCATTATCAAAGCGAATGGTTCTGTTATCTCATACGTACGTAGTTGACCGAAATATTATCATCTGTAATAAAACATGGGACAAAACACATTTTTCTAATGTTTGTTTGTCACATGAGATAAATATGAGAAGAGCAGTAATAAAGAGTTTACAAGATTTCAGATAACAGCTACTAACAATCTGCTTGAAAATTGGTAATATTTTTCATTCCAAACTACTAAAGGCAGTTTGTTCTGTTCCAAGTAATACCATCTTTGGCGATAAATATCCTGTTATCATGTTTCTGCCTGGCACTGATATGGTGTCATTAGACAGAGATGTTTCCATAACATCCTCTATTAGTACAGCAATATACTCTGTGTCAAGTACAAATAGTATACGATACGATATGATAACCACCTTTAGTTAAATTATACCAGTTTTCCGCATACCAATACCAAAAAAAAAGAATTTTTATGCTGTCATAGATGACTAAACACTAGAATTCCTGGCAAAAAAAAAAAAAGAAAAATTGGTGCACCAAGAGGCCACAAACGAGAATTCGGAAAATTGGTTCTAAAATTCTAAACAAGGTAGGCTGTAGAATTTTCTCAGAAAAGCTTAGGTTAGGTTAGATTAGGTTAGAGGACGCACACTTGTCAGTCAAGACAAGTACAGTACCCGGAGGTCGAATTGACCCATTGTACAACGTCCTTAAAGAGGGAAGGATAATAGGGGGATAAAAGGGAGAGGATGTAGGAAAGGGGGGAATGGGAAGTGGAGGAATTACACAGATAAGACACAACAAAAAAAAGGGCGATAGCGCGACTACACTGATGCAGCCCTAGCGCCTCTCAACCAGCCTAAGCCACTAATGAATTTGAGGAGAGTCTTGATGTCGGTTCTCGACACAGAATTCAAACTCTCAAAGAAGGCCCCGCCAAGGGTCCTCAACCTTAACTCACCAAGGGCTGGGCAGTTACAGAGGAGGTGTTCGATAGTCTCCAACTCCTCCTCATTGCAACATGGCCTGTAATAGTCCGGCTGGGATCTGTTCCAGATCGCCGTCAGCGACCTAATCTCCCAGTGTCCCGTGATAAAACCGACAACCAACCGTAAGCTGGCCCTATCCAAGCCCAGCAGCCAACGTGTTCTCCTATTGCCCACAGCAGGCCATAGACATCGAGAAACAAAACAACCCGATCCGTTCCCCCATCGCCTCTGCTCTTCCTCCCTGACCCATCCATTGATGAGGCCGTAGAGGTGACAGACTGGAGGGTCAGGACCAAATACCAAATCGTCCCCAGAAAGCGAACCTAACCTAGCGAGGGCATCCGCCGTCTCATTGCCCTGTATTCCGCTATGACCCGGAACCCAGCACAGATGGATACGTTCTAGACCAAAAGTCCTCAACGAGTCCTTGCACTCGCGAACGAGCCGTGATTTGCACCAGACCGACGTAATGGCCCTAAGGGCAGCCTGGCTGTCAACGAAGATCATGTAAGATTTCGAATCCGAAGCTGGGCCATCAGCTATGGCCTCAATAGCCTTCAAGGTTGCGAAAATCTCCGCCTGAAAAACGCTGTATTCATCATTCAACCTGAAGTGGAGTTCAAGACCGAGTTCCCTACAGAAAACCCCAGCACCTGTACATCCACCTAACTTAGACCCAACTGTGAAGATGGGTATATCTCTTTGTCCCTGGGGTACCCCACCATTCCATTGTGCCTTCTCCGGTATAAGTATCCTTAAACCAGGCAGGAACATAGCCTCAGGCGCAATATAATCGGTGGCTTTTTCCGAAAGTCCGTACTCCCGTCAGGAAAGACGACATTCAGAACTCTGGAGTGACCTATCGAGCGCTGTTTCCAGCAGCCCGATCCCCTCAGACGTAAGGCACTACGCGCTGAACACCGCTTGACATACAAATCAAGCGGAGTCAGGCAGAGCATAGTGTCAAGAGCAGTCTGAGGGCAACTCTTCCTCACTCCAGTGATACGCAAGGAGGTAATCCGCTGAACCTTATCTAAGATTTTCCGATGAAAACTCCTATCTAAGGCACTCAAAAAGCTTAATCTTATGATATCTATGTTCTGACTGGAGTAGTGTGTTTCAGGATAAAGAAATGGTGACTAATAATGCTACGCAATTGATCATGAGTAAGAAATCCAGTATTTTCCTCTTCTACGATAACCAAACGTAAATAGGATCTCTTTCGGGTGCAACTTTTAAGTCTAAACTGGTTGGTATTTGCAACGACTCCTTTAATTTTGCTTAAATTGGTTACTAGTAACAGAGACATCTGAAGTCATTGAATAGCTTTGAAACATGCAAAGACTAACAAACTCCTAACAAATCCAATTCACATATAAAAATAGGTAGGTTGCCCGTTGCGCAAAGCTATTCATTGATAGCGGACAAATTATGTTTTAGGGAAACCTTCCCAACCAGCTATTTAAAATATATATTAGGGGCACTGTATCTGGCTATTCTAACTGTAATAGCTAGGCAAGCAAAAAGATTGCTCAGTTGTTAATGACTTCTGTAGAGTTTGTAGTTCGGTTGACGGGAAAGAAAGAATTTCCCACTTTATTTGCAAATAAAATGAATGACAAGCTCTTCTTTTCTGAACAGACGGGAAACCACTTGTGGATGAAAAGATGATATTTCAGGTGGTAGTTCCTTGCTCTTGCAGGTAAAGGCACTCAGTAGTGATTTTACTCACTTCAGACTAAGGCAGTGTACCCAGTAAAATAGTCAAAGTCCATGTTCCAATTTGATTCGATGAGGATTTTTCTCATTTGGATCATTCTTTTTTTAAAAGTCTAACAAAGCTATTGATTGCTGTTTGATATCAAATCAGTTGCGGAAGTTTTTAACCTTCTAACACGTTCATCGGCATGTCATTCATATGTGTCTGACGCTAAGAAGTTCTACATGAGGCATGTCACACATATATGCTTGACGTATGCGATTTGTAGTCCACACTATTTTGGAATTGTATTTTACAAATTTATTTTTGTAAAACACGCATTTTAAATAAATAAATAAATAAAAAAAAGTTTTAATATAGGGCTATGTCAGTCATATATGTGTGACATAAAAAATAGTGTTTTCCGGCAAAAAAAATTTCTGTGATACATTAAGTTTCCTTGATACATTTTTAACTAAATTATCTAATAAAGTTACCGTGGCCCATGTGAAAATTTCTCTGATATTATCGTGGCGATGAACGTGTTAATCTACTCTCGAGAATTTTCCAGTTAACACTGAAGCATTGTTTCGTTGTGGTATAACAACGAGCTGCTTTGTATGCCCCATGAAAGTTTCAATTTCATGAAAATTACCACTCCCTTCCATCCTTTTTCTCATTTAATACATTAGGTACACGCATTTACAAAACTTAAGGCAGTTGCCGTAGTTCAGTAGGTAGGTTGTTAGCTTATTAGACGTGTGGCCACGGTTCAAACCGAAACGAAATATGATGACAAATATTTCTTCGGCGACTTCCTCTCATTAGATATCTGTCAATAACTCTGAGAGTAAATAAAACAATTTGCCATGAAAAGTTTCTCATAAATCTGTCGTTTGGAGTCAACTCTTACTGTATACTGTAGGTGCTGCCCACTCATGTGAAAAATTAATAGAAGCAACATAAGTGGTTTGAGAAGCTAGGTCGTAATCCTGACTGAAGGTTTGTAATCACCAATTATGTGTATACTTACTTACTTACTTAAATGGCCATTTACAACCCGATTAACGGCTTTCGGCCTGCCGCAATACATCCTTCCAGGCGCGTCTGTTTCTTGCGCGCCTACGGCAGTTGGTCACACCAATCGATGACAGGGCTGCCTCTATTTGATCCTTCCAACGGATACAAGGTCGTCTTTTCGCCGACTTCCGCAGATCCCCGCATCAAATACTCGTCTCGCCGGAGCATCCACCTCCATTTGAACGACATGGCCGAGCCTGCGCAGCCGCTGGATACGCTGCACAACGTCCATGTCGTTGAAGAGCTTGTACAGCTCACTATTGTATCGGATGCGGTAATCATCCCCAACTTGCACTGGACCGAAGATCTTACGCAGTACTTTTCTCAACAATACTCTCAAGGCTGCTGCATCAGTGCTTAATAAGGTCCATGCTTCTGCGCCATAAAGAAGCACGGGTAGGATAAGTGTCTTGTAGAGTATTAGTTTTGTCGTACGAGAGAGGTCTCTGCTACTCAAGTGTGATCCTGCGCTTGATCTCTAGACTGACATCATTTTTGTTGGTAACGACGGAGCCAAGATAAATAAATTCCTTGACTGTATCAAAAGTATAGTTATCGGCCGTAATCTCAGAATCAATAAACCGCACCTCTCTACTTGTCGATAGCACACATATACTTTGTTTTACTGCCAGACCCACCTTAGTAGACTCCCGTTCAATAGCAGTAACATCTCGCCTGGTACGCCCTATGATGTCAATGTCGTCGGCATACACAAGTAACTGCACACTTTTTTGAAAAATAGTGCCACTGCGATGCACTCCCGCCTTTCGCAGAACACTCTCCATGACGAAGTTGAAGAGGTCGATTGATAAGGGATCGCCTTGTCTGAAACCTCGCACGGTATCAAAAGGTTCGGAGAGGTCCATTCCTGCCTTGACGGAGGTACACGAATTGCTCAACGTCATTCTGCATAGCCTTATCAGCTTCGCAGGTATACCGAGCTCAGACATTGCGGCAAAAACACGATCCCTTATGGGGCTATCGAAGGCTGCCTTATATTTGACAAAAAGATGGTGTGTAGACTTGTTTTTCGTGGGTCTTTTCCAGGATTTGGCGTAGTGTGAAGATCTGGTCGATGGTAGACTTGCCAGGTCTGAAGGCGCACTGGTAAGGTCCAATCAGTGTTTTGACGAGTGGCTTCAGTCGTTCACACAATACGCCTGTAAGAACCTTATGTACGATAGGGAGAAGGCTTATACCCCTGTAGTTGGTGCAAATCGTAGGGTCTCTCTTCTTCAGGACAGAACAGAGGACACTGAGGTTCCAATCGTTGGACATACTTTCCTCTAGCCATATTTTGTAAATAAGCTGGTGCATGCGCCCTACCAACTCATTACATCCGGTCTTAAACAATTAAGCGGGGAGGCCATCAGGACCTGCAGCATTGTTGTTTTCAAGACGCATAATCGCGACTTTGACCTCTTCATGGCTAGGCGCCGGAACATCATCTCTGAAGGCGGTATTGTTGTCGTCATCGCCTTGTAGCAAAGTAGCGAAGTGTTTCCTTCATAACCTCAGCAGCCCCTGCGAATCTGTTACCATTATTTTTATGTGTATTCACTGCACTTTACTAACCAAGATATCGATCTGTATTAAGTAGTTCAAGCTTATCAGGAGAGTGGACTTTTCTCTTTAAGTCATTTCACACATCTTGATACCCGAACCTTTTTCAAATGTCCTCCAACACTTCTTTAAAATTTCTTTATGCACCTCATAGCTGTGTATCTTGATGATTTCTGATACATTTCCTTAAAGGTCCTTCACCATTTTCTTGCTCTTTTAGTAGTTGTTGTTATATTTGCTGGTATTTGTTTCTTGTATAGAATCCAACCAAAACAGTCTTCTGTTTTAGCACAAACGCGTTTAGTTTTTCTTGTTTTCCATACTTTCTGTCTTCCTTTGAGTCTCTCCTTATTTTTCTTCTTGTTTTTCTCCTCCATTTTCTTATTTGCTTGCTAGTTTTTGTTGTTGCTGTTGCCATTTTTTCTTATACAGTTTCCTGTGTGAAACTTAAAACGCATTCTCTCTCAATGATAAATATTTAATACCCGTGTCTACATTTCTGTTGCGTATACAATATGCACTGTACTGTGTTTTGTGTTAGCCTTTGTGCTTAATGTTACATACACAGTGCAGCAAACAGCAAAAAAAAAATAATAAAAATGGAAAGGAAAGTAAAAAAGTTTTGCAATTAATATTCCTTTTTTAACACCGAATAATGTTTGTATATACGTTTTTTTTTTTTCCTAAAAAAAACTTGCCATTGTTTGTGAGTTTTGAACGTGTTTTTTTAGCTACGTTTTGTGTTGCTTAGTTTCAATAGATTTGTCTGCATAGGAAGGAAATAATTTGTTCAGGAATTTTTAAGTAGTTTTTCAACAGATGACAACTGAAGAAGTTAAAGACCTTGAGACATTAAATTTCATTTACTCCAGAGATTTCAAATGAAATAAAATTGATTGTCTCTCCATAATAATGAAGACTGGGTTTGTAATTTAATTCCACTTTTTGTAAACTGCAGCCTTTGAAAAGGTGAAATAATGTGTACTCCATAAAAGCCTAAGGGCAGAAGTTATTTCTGTTTCCTTTAACCTAAAAAAGGGTTTTTTTTATCGGATGGATCATCAATCGTTTTAAATTTGAACCATCAGCTATCTCCAATCTGGCAATACTTTTATTATCCTATTCCTGTCACAAAATTCTGTATATTCTCTCCACTGAATTCATTTCAAAAAC
Source organism: Sarcophaga subvicina (assembly GCA_936449025.2). NCBI lineage: Eukaryota > Metazoa > Arthropoda > Insecta > Diptera > Sarcophagidae > Sarcophaga > Sarcophaga subvicina. Next base: position 34,316,519 of record OW388084.2, read on the forward strand.
AAATGTTATTGGTCGGAAATTTTGGTGGCAAAGGAGGACTAACAGTGCCTGGTATACATAAGCTAAAGGGAGCGTATTCGTACAGTGCGTACACCCGAAAATTTCGAAGTTGTGGCTGAGAGTGAGCGTGACAATCCATGAACATCAACTCGTCATCATTCTCAAGAATTTAACATTTCACGTACCAGTTTACGTCGAATTTTAAGAAAAGATCTCCGTATACAGCCTTACAAAGTTCAATTGGTTCAAGGCTTGAAGCCGCATTACCATCCGCTTCGTTTTCGCTTCGCTAGATGGGCCAACCAGAAACTGCACGATGATGTCGCTTTTTTCTTATGAATCTCACTTTCAACTTGGCGGGCACCTTAATAAGTAAAATTACCGTATTTGGGACTCAGAAAACCCAAACGCAGAACCATTACGAGTGACTGTTTGGGCGGCTTGTGGAATGGACGGCACAACAATTACGGTCAATGGAGACTTCATGATAACAGATTTTTTTGTACCCGCTCTTCATGGCAGTGATGTTAACGATGTTGGGTTTCAACAAGACGGTGCAACTTGTCACACAGCTCATGCCACAATTTATTTATTGCGTTAAACGTTTGATGACCTTTCAATTAGCCGAAATGGTCGATAAGCTCGTAGGCAATACGCCTGTGCCTCAACCTAGCGTAAATACTCCCGATAATATCTCTTCTATTAGATAAAGTGGGTGGATATTCCGAATTTGTAGATTCCATGGTGCTCTCAACCACAAAGTCTATCTTAAGGCTCATTATGAACAAAATTCCATTTTGGATTTGCACGTTTCTCTATGAGAAATCAAACTTACGCAATATCTACAGCAGGCAGGCCATATACAACACCATTGTTGTCTACATTCTTGATTTTATGATAGGAGGACAGGTCTTCAACGCACATTTTTTGTATCAAATTTTTTCATCGACCCCAACTCATTTCTTAATCGGCAATCTTACCAATCTTACCTAAACAGGCAGATGAACTTAAAAAGGAAGGGAGCTTCCATGCCGTTGTTGAGACTAGAATCCTTCGGGGATAGATATTTGGAAAGGTATTCTCAAGAGGGTTTGAATCTTTTATTAGGAAATTATAATAATAGGAGATCTAAGTCATGCATTAGACTCTCGAGAAATGAAATGAGCTGGGTAGCCGATCTCTTAACAGGGCAATGTAGAGTCAAAGTGTACATAATCCGAATGTCGGCTATCTCGACAGGAAATACCAGGGTGCGTATCAGCAGCATCCTGAAGTTTGTCGGGGCATTAGGCTTGCATGATGTACAATAGATCGTTTACGTGGTGGTCATACGGCCCAGTGTAAGGTAAGCCACCCCGAGCTTCGGATAAAACCCGTCAGTTCCTTTAGTGGCATGCTTGCCACCATGCTCAGGTGTTCGTACGTTCTGTCATCGAAAAACCGATTTTAAAAATTAAATTTCATAAAATGTGTCGCACCAATTCCGTTTGCTCCACATGATGGCAGCTTCTGCAGTAATCCTTGTGGGGCAGACCGAACTAGTCAGCGAAACTGTCATTGGTGCAGCGTCCCATTAGAATTCCTGTTTGAATGCGAACGGTTTTCTTGTAAAACTCAAGTAGTACCCTGGTTCTCCCACTGTCCACTGCTGGACACAACAGTTTTGAAATTCGGCAACCAAGCCTCAGACATCGCCGAACTGGCACGGAAGGCAGTTCATCCGCCTTTTCGTTTCCCTCTATGCTGCAGTGGTACTATGGTAGTATTGTGGATAAAGAAATCTTTTTTCCTGATATTAAAAATTATGGACTGGGAGACATGTAGTTTAAATTAAATTGTGCCACGCGTCACTCTAAGCGACTGATTGTGTGTTTAGTATTTTATTTTTCAAATCTCTGCTCATTCTTGAAGAGTTTGTTTATTCATCGTGATCTTAAAGCGTTAAAATTTGATTTAAAAAAAAAACAATTTTTTTACGTTGCTGCTGTCATTTTATTGCCGCCGTTTAAACATTATTTTCATGTTATTGTTGTGAGCCTACTGAGCCACAGTACATGAAAAAAAATTTCCGACAAAATTTTTATTTTTTTTATTCTTTATGCGATTATCCTTTGAGTCATTTGCCACAACTTTGTTTTTAAACACACACAGAAAATAATCGTAAATGCCTGTATGTGTGACAAAAGGAGAGAAAGCATGCATCAGCATAGCCTTGAGTTTAAACGAGCCTAAGGGACATATCGGTATGGCCGGCTGGTATGTGAACCATAAAAATGTTTTGATCACCGCTTACAGCTTAACACAGTAAATGAAAGAAAACGCCAACGATGCTGGACAAAGAAAAATCAACAACAAAACAACTTACAATAGAGATTATGGTGTCCTTAATAGGCAAACACAAGGAGCGCGGCATGTTTCATAAAACGTTGGTTAATTTCTGTTTGTTTTTATGTTCGTTCAAAGGACTTGTTTGTGTTCATTTTGTTTTATTTCATTGGGGAGTGGGGAAGGTGTGATAATTTAAAAAGTTTTTAACAAAATTTGAAATTAATTTTAATGTTTTCAAATATTATAAAAGTTTTCTTTTCATCTGTAAATACAAAAACTAAAAAAATATTGTATCAAAGAAATGAGGACAATATTATGAATTTAAAAGCCTTGTTTAGAGGTTAAGAAAAGCCACGAAATGTTATTGAAGGATCACCGATTGAAAGTGCAAGAGTTAGTTGAACTGATGCCACATTTGCTTGCAATAGAACAAAAACAGAAGAGAATAGAGTGGCAATGATTCAGCATTATACAGCCTAGTTTTTGCGCCGATTCCCAATCATGAATGTGATACATTTCAGGATGCTGCTAAGAGTATACGCACCCAGGTTTCAAGCATCTATTCTGCTGATTCAAGTTCATTATCACAATCTAAATATATTGAGTGTGGCACGAAATCATTCGGAACATGTGTACATTGAGTCTACAGGTTATTCCTTGAAAGCCTGATGCATTACTCAGTTCTCCTCTTATTGTAATTTTCCACAAAAGTTTCTGATGGTCTCGAATCCTTTTGGTGTGAGAAAAAGTCTTTGCCTCTTTCTCCTTCTTTACGCTTTCGTTGAATATACCTCTCAAAACACAAATTCTCAATCCACAGAAAGGTTCTGGCTTCTTCAGCTGCGTGGAAGCTTCCCTCCTTGTAAGCTTATCTGTCTGACCGTTGTAAAGAAGTCTTATGTGACCTAGACCCCAGCAGAATACAATCCTATTTCCTTACATATTTAATTCAGCTGGATGATACCCGTGTGCTTCCCCCGGGGCTAGAAATAATACATTATGGCATCAAAAACTCCTGCTACTGTTTCAAGATTCCCGTTTATCTTTCCTCATGAGGTAGAATAATTCATTTTGTTACCAAATACTTCTGCTTCCTTTCAATAATACCAGCATGTTTCCCCATGGGCTAGAAATATTTGATTTTGGTACCGAAAACTGCTGCTACTGTTCCAAAATACACGTTTTTTTCCCATTGGCTAGAAATAATTTATTTAAGCATCAAAAACTTATCATAACGTTCCAAGGTCCATTCCTGGCCCACTCAATGTTGTTCGTTATGAAGCATTTAGCGATGTCGCCGTAGTCTTGTAGGTAGTGCGTTGGCTTATTAGACGTAAAGCCAGGGTTCGAGCCCCAGGCCAGACATCAAGACAAAATACAAAAAGTATTTTCTTCGGCGACTTCCTCTCAGCAGCTTTCTGGCAAAAACTCTGAGGGTAAATAAAAAATTGCCATGAAAAGTTTCTCCAAAAATCTGTCGTTCGGAGTCGACTTTAAAGTGTAGGTCCCATCACTCATGTATAAAATTAACACACACAACATGAGTGGTGTGAGAGGCTAGGCCGTAATTCTGACTGAAGAGTTGTAATAGCCAATTATGTATGTATGTATGTGAAACATTTAGCGAAAGCTTCTAAGGCTTCAGCCCTTAACAATTAAGAAATAAGCTGCCAGAATTCCGGTTTGTTAAGTCATGAAATGCCCTAATGAATCTTATGTTAGAATGGTCTCTGATTATCCCAAGCGTAGTCTCCAAAACAGCAAATACAATGAACTTAAATCAAACAGAGCTTCCAACGCCTCTGCAGTACACATTCTCATTGCCTGTGTTATACTAACATACGACAGTCTCTGTATTTGGTTAAACTCTATTTGAACTGTTTTCAAGTTTGTTTTGAGTGCCCAGACAATGGCCAAGTACTCCATTATTGTTCTGACCATTTTGGTACATATCCTGTGCAAAATTTCTGGGTTAAATTGCCAGGATTTCAATACAAATCTTTTGCACATCATTACGGCACGTCTGGATTTTACTGTGCTCTATATGCCCTTTTACTATCCAGTGATATTCCCAGATTTTTTTCCTTCATTTTCTATGAGCTTATTTCAGCCAGGAAACGAATATTTTTCCACTTAAGAAGAATCTTTTCAAATTTTCCTGTAGCCGCCAAGACTATATCATTTGCATGTCCTCGGCAGTTTATACCTGCCTTAGACAGTGTTTCAAAAGTTCTTTCAACTCCTACCTCGACATTAGTGATAAAAGAACCTCATTACCTTATGTTTCCTCAGTATTTGTGTAGAATAGTATAGTAATAGTGACATCGTGGAGAGTGTTTTCAAATGGGCCGTCGATGTTAAGAAGTGCACATACACATTCAGGAACTTGATTGGTTTTAACTAAACTTAAAAGCTGTCTCACTGGATCTGCTTGCTCTATAAGCGTGTTGCCTAGGATGGAGTGGTACCCCCTTCAATATTCCACATCTTACATAGTTGTTCACAACTTCCTCAAGTGTTGTTACACGAACAACTCGAGATTAATTGGTATGAAAGTTTTTTCCCATTTTTGGAATCGCTTTTTCCTAGGCTTCTGGCGTATATCCGCGAGCTATTGCACTACGGCATATATATTTATTTCGAATGGCAATAGTAGTCTTGAAGGTAGCGTGTTGGCTTATTAGACATGAGGTCACGGTTCAAACCCCAGGTCAGAAATCTCCAACAAAAAGAAATGTGAACAAGTATTTCTTCGGCGACTTCCCTTTAGCATTCAGGCAAAAACTGCCAGAGTAAACAAAATTGTCATGAAAAAGTTACTTAAAAATCTGTCGTTCCGAATCGACTTTAAGCTGTAGGTCCCACTACTCATGTATAAAATTAACACACACAATGTAAGTTATATGAAAAGATAGGTTGAAATTCTAACTGAAGGGCTGTGATGACCAATTGTGTATGTATGTAACAGTTCCTCTATTCCCCTTTGTATAGGGCAGAAAAACTTCCATTCTCTCTCCAGTACATGTTAACGCTTCAAGCTGTCCGTTTGTTGCACCAAAATTAACTGGTCTTCCATTTGTCTCCCCGCTAACAACTTCCTGGAATGAGTGTTCATCGCCTCTATTTCGCTATCAGTGGCATGAACACCCTGCAACCATCCATCGCAAAAGCTTTATATCCTCTTTTCGCCTATGTTCCTACAAAAATTCTGGAAGCTATCAATTCCATTAGTCTTCCTTAGTTGGATATGACTTAAGTTCACCACTTCATTCTTGGGACAAAAGAACAATCGAAACCGTGTGCCTGAACTGCTATCATCGTATCTAATAATCGAATCCAGGTTGAGACGTCTAGTTTTTGAAATGCTTGTGTGATACATTTTTCTGAATTTCTTCAAAACTGAATGCAGCATTTAAGTTATAAAGTTAAGGTTATTACAACCATGTAGTCAGGATAACAACATAGGTTCTCACGCCGCCCATATTGTGTGAGCTAGCTTCAGCCATTGAAATAAAAAAGTTTTTCCAAATTTCTCTAAGGCAGCCCTCGTAATAACAGCGAGCAAATAATATAAAAATTTGCTGAAAACACTTGCAACAAGTAAAGCAAGCAACAACAACTTATTTGCATACAAAACAAGCAACAAAATAACCAAAATAATTACGAGTTGCGAGAAGCTGCGACTCGTAGACGAAAAACCCCAAAAAAAAACGAAAAAAATCTCAAGCCAAATACACCACAACACAAGGAATGTTGTACTGACAACAGAGCAAGCAAACACAACGAACAGCAAAAAGACAAGCGTTGACAGCATAAAGGTTCAGTTCAGTTCGGTTGCGTTGCGTTGTGTTGTGTTGAGTTGTAACAACTAAAATATTTAATTGTGACAAACTCAAAGGCATTTAAACAAACAACAACATTCCAAAATTATTATAAAATACACACAAACACACACATACACACACTTGTAGAAATATGTTTATGATACATGTTCTATACGGACTTAAAAGGACATGCCCAGCATACCAAAGGATTTTCAATGTTTTTTTGGACAAAAAAAAAACAAAAAAGCAAATGAAAGGGGACCACATTTCTAAACTCATATAGAGAGTTAGAAATTTCACAACAACAAACATTTTTATGCACTCTGCTTACATGCTTTTATCGTTTTACAAGCCATACCCACACACATAAAGATTCCTTAGTTATAGATGGTGGCCATACCAGCATAAAATACAGTGAATGTCAGTGAAAATCGTACAATGAAATGTGATCACAATCAGCTTTAAATTGAGATTCTCTTCGGATTTGGAAACAAGGAATGGCCACTCGAAAACATAGGCCACTCGAGAATAGGGTGAACGCCCGCTTTGTCGCAAAAAATCAGTTTTCAGCTGAGCCCGTGAAATTCCTTTCTTTACCAGAATTTGCCATTAACAATCCGATTAACGGATATCGGCCTGCCTTAACACATCCTTCCAGGCACCTCTGCTTCTTGAGCGCCGTCGCCAGTTGGTCACACCAATGGGTGACAGGGCTTCCTTCACAGGCGTCCGCAAAATTACCGGAACAAATACCCATCTCGAGCAGCCCTTGCGCTGACTAACTTCCCCCTCCTTGGATCGGAGGAGCTTGATCAGTACAGAGGTTGCGTTCACCTGTGGCATCACAACGGGCCGCTATGCTTGCTCAAGTAAGCTTTTTGGCAAATTAAGGCTACCACGCTAACCTCACCTAACCTAACGTAATACCCGTCTTGCCGGAGCATTCTCCTCCATTCGAACGGCATGACCGAGCCAGCGCAGTCGCTGGAGTTAAATGCGCTGCACAACGTCCATGTCTATATAAAGATCCTCAATAAAGATCACCGTGAAATTTCAACGAGTAGAAAAATAGCTCAGATGGAGTTGGATAAGGTACAGCGATTAGCTAGTGTTGTTATATGCACGCCAATGGGAATCTGTATCACATCGACGCTGTAGGAATTTAAGTCTGTTGCACATGGTTGGGAAGACCATAGCTTTGTAGTTAAAATTATGAGAGACAAGTGTAATGTCATATTCATCAGAGAACTTCGTGACCTGATATATCAAATGGCTACCAACTTCTACCTTCTTAGGTAGTAGACTCTGTGAATTTGATAAATGCTTTCCAACAAAACTTACTTACAAAAGTTTACAGAGTAATGTTAAGGCAGATTTCTCCTTTAAAAGAGCGACTATTCCATGGATAGGTACGAATAGATGGAGAACAAAATCTCAAGACATTCGCAAACTCGAAGATAGCATCACTCAAATGTTATCGAAAAAACTGTTCAACTCAGTTTGAACAGAGAGTAGAATGTACAGCACATGCTAATTGACAGTCATTCACAATGCCAAGCACTCAGTTTATAGGAGATTAACTCGAAAATGGTATGGCACTGTTCCGAAAAACTGCATCAGCTCGTAATAGAGATGTTCTCTCTGCTGGATATCGGAGCATGAGAGAACTCGCGGAGTTGGAGAGTTTCATTAAAGCAAAACCATTCTGCAGAGTGGTAAAAGATATTTGGAAGTATACTTAGTGAAAAGGAAGGTCTTTTGAACTTTGTCAATTGATAACGGCCATCTTGTTAAGGCTACATCAACCATTTTACGATCGCCATAATTGTCCTAGCGCTACAACTATTCTTAATGTTGGGGATAACTTCGAGTCCACTGGTTTAATAAAACGACCAAAACTTGAACGACGGAACGTAAGACCTGCCGTATCATCGCTCCATATTTCTATGGGAAAGACTCTCGTCCTCCTAGTGTTTTTTTATGGCGCAGAGGCATGGACACTATTAAGCACTGATGCAGCAGCCTTGAGAGTATTCGACAGAAAAATCCTACGTAAGATTTTCTGTCCAGTACGAGTTGGCGATAATTTCCGCATTCGATCCAACATGGATGTTGCGCAGCGTATTAACATCCAGCGGCTGCGCTGGCTTGGCCATGTCGTTCGAATAGAGGTGGATGCTCCGGCGAGACGGGTATTTGATGCGGCGATCTGCGGAAGTCGGCGAAAAGGACGACCTTGTTTGCGTTGGAAGAACCAAATCGAGGAAGGCGCGCAAAAAGCAGATGCGTCTGGAAGAATGTGTTAAGGCATGGCCAGTTAAGTAAGCAAATAAGATATTGTTCAGGCCATCAACATCACTATAGGACGATGATTACAATGTCCTTTGGCTTCAATTGGATGATTTGGACGCCCAACCACATAACGGTTTTACAGAACCATGCTACAAGTCACACCCCTTATACCTGCTGGAATATTCTGCACAAGCGATTTGAGGGCATGCTCATCTCATGCGGTGGTGATATGAACTGTGATCTGAACCGAGATCATGCGATTTGACCGCGTTCTAGTTGTTCCGGTGCAGTTTTCTTATGACACAGGTGTATACGAATAAACCACAAGTCACGGTGGTCCCCAGAGACAACATAAACTATTCCAACGGTCAAACTCAGTTTGATTTATGCGCCAGATTCAGGGAAAATACGACATTCAAAGCAAATTACTAAGGGCTTTGCCACGAAAGGCTGGTGAATGACGCTGATTTTGCAAAATTATTGATTGGATCAGTGTTGCCGTTTACTTTATGAAGCGGAAAATTCAAATCGTGTGTATTGAAGCTTCTTGCGTAAATTCAAACTTTAGAACGCGATCAATATTGTAAGTCTTGTAGTGTTCTTTTCCCAAGAAATGAAAGGTGGCTTCAAATGCAATTCTCATTTCAGATTTTGAAATGATGTACTGAACTACGATTCTTCGGTGCGCCTTTCGATTTCTTCAGGCTTTATTTACACAATAAATGAAATGTAAGATGGAAGTTCACATATTCAAGTAGTTGTACGAATTTCAGTGACGCAAACTTAAAGACATATACCGGCTGTATGTTTTTCACTGGCAGTCACTGTATATCCACTGCAATTGTAAGAGATACAAAACAGGGATGGATCGTTTGAATTCATTAAAAATAATTTAAACTCTGTTAACATTTTCGCTGTTATAATAATTTTTGGGTTTCGCCATTCGGAATTTCTAACAACAGCTCGTTGAAATACGACGCAGAGCGTTTTGTGTTGTTTCAAAAGGGTTTAAACAAATTTATTAAAGGTTAGGAAAACGTTTAGTGGGAAAAGAAAAGTGAAAAGCATGATTTGTGGGTCGTGTAAGGATTTTATTACAAAAAAACATTTGATTATTACATCAAAATACATTGCTTGAAAGAAGATTATTTGAATTTTGGCTACTGAGAGCTATTTGAAACATCAAGCTATTGAATCAGCATGAATGCAAGCTTAACTAGTCGCTATAAAGTTAATCAACCTCCAAACTCTAAGAGATTATTTACAAAACAATTGATATCCACGTCATCCAGACTAATACCAACTTACGCAAGCAGCCGTAGTCTAGTACGTAGTGTAGTGGCTTACTAGACGTGTAACCACGGTTCAAACCCCGGGTCAGACAATTTCCAGCAAAACGTATTATTAAAAATATTTCTTTCGGCGACTTCCTCTCAGCAGATTTCTGACAAAAACTCTGAGAAGTAAATAAAATTTGCCATGAAAAGTTTCTAAAAGAAAAAGCTGTCGTTCAGAGTTGATTTCAAACTGTAGGTGCCGCCACTGATGTCTCAAAATTAACACACACAACATAAGTGGTGTGAGAAGCTAGGTAGTAATCCTGACTAAAGGGTTGTAATTACCTCTTAGCGCGAGCAGTGACAACAAAACTCAGATAACTTCATTACCTACGAAATGTTTTTTCTTCTTCCATATGAGTGCAATGCGGGTATAAAAAATATCTCCTCCACCTTTGTATTATCCTGGGATGATAGCGTTGCCTTATTGGTCGTTGCCTCTAAATATATTCTGTTTGTCTCTAGAAGGCAATGGTTAGGAAATTTGATCATTGAGTCCTACTTTTCATCTGTGAGGATGAGTCCGGCTGATAGGAATACATTTCAACGACTTCTGCAAGAACTGTAATGATGAGGAGGAAGAGAAGGCCCCGCTACTCATTTATAAAATTAACACACAATATAAGTGTTGTGAGAAACTAGGTAGTAATCCTGACTAAAGGGTTGTAATGACCAGTTATATATGTAAGCGCGAGCAGTGACAACAAAACTCGGATAATTTCATAATCTTCGAAATGCTTTTCCTTCGTCCATATGAGTACGACATGGGTTTCAAAAAATATGTCTTCCATGCTTCTATTTTTCTAGGATGATAGCGTTTCTTTATCTGTGGTTGGATCCAAATATATTGGGTTGTTGTCTAGAATGTAGTGGTGAAGAGCTTCAATCATTGAGTCTTACTTTTCATCTGTGAGGATGAGTCCGGCTGATAGGAATACATCTCAACGACTTCTACAAGAACTGTAATGACGAGGAGAAGAAGGCCGCAGATCTCTTCTCTGTTATTGCTCTGTACTTAAAACCTCCAATGGAGTATTGTTAGATGCCAAAATTTATTAAAAGGATATCTAATAGCGGTGCTACGACAGTATCTCTAGAAGTCAATTGGCTATGCTCTACCAAGTGAGTCTAATATAAGTCTGTTCGCCTTGTACATGTTCTCCGGAACTTACACTTGGGTACCACTGAGATCTCTTCACATTATACTACTTTATAGCGTCTTCCAACAGAGATTTTCTATTTTGAAAGTTGATAACGATCATCTTGTTGCAACTACATCTGTTAAGTAACTTGGCATTTATTCAGCCTGCTTTGCCACATCACCATGGACCTCGTGTATTCGCTGAATGGGCTCTGGAGTAGTTGACAACTGACCCTAATTGGATACGTCAACAAACACAATTACCTTATTTGGAGTGATAATAAGACACATGAGGTCGAAGAGTATCCAAAGGATCACTGGCAATAACTGACGCTATAAGGCGATAATTAGCAACTTCTTTAGGAGTGAACAGGATGATGTGGACACCGATGATATGTGGTTTGAACAGGATGGTAGCGACCTGCCACATAGCTCATGCCAAATTGAATATTTTGCAGCAGCAATTTGAAAACACAATCATCTCACGTCTAGGTGTTGCGAACTGGCCACCGAGACCGAGAATATGATTTGACACCGTTAGAGGTTTTCTGGTGGGACCCATAAGCTACAAACCACAGTGATCTTCGAAGCCAACATAACCCATGACTTGCAAACTAATTTAGTCGCCAGAGTTTTGTAGAATTGGGCATTTCGAATAAGAAAATCTGAGAATGTGTAGCGTAATCCTAATTTATATATTTTTATGTCCAAAGGCATATTTACCTAAAACGAAAGCCTTTCAACAATTCATTTAATCCGACATTATGCTCATCTACCAGCAACATTTTTCTGTTTCTGTTACCATTTGCTGTGTAACATTTACAATAAATGCCTCTCTCCCTCACTCTCTCTCTCTCTGTATGTAACCACATGTATAACCCCGTATATCAACAACATTTCAACCAACATACAACACTAGCACAACACAACAACGAGTATAAAATTATCGGAATTCAACTAAAATAATGCCGGTAAAATATTTGCCACAACAACAGCAAAACCAAATACCCTTTTAGCTTGAGTTTGGTTTCCTTTTGGATTCGTAAATTAAGCAACAAAAATACCAAGAAAGTAGAACATCAACAACAAATGAATGTAAACTGTTGTTGGCATGATGAGCTCTTCTCATCATTGAGCCACAGTAGTAGCCGCCATTATTCTACGAATATTCTTACGATAATGAAGTTGATGGATGTGGTGGTGTTAATGATAATTACGAGTGTGGATTTCATTTCGTATATTTTCTGCCTTCAAAATTGTCATCAACAACGTTAGCGTTGTTGTTAGCATTTCATCGTTTCAATGTTTCATTGTTTTCCCATTTTATTGTCAATAAAATTCTCCAACCGAAAATATTTTTTGGGTGTCTCGTTCTTTTGTGTGTGTGGAACACTCATACACACACACATACTATTTGTTTATGCTGATTATAATTTTTTAGTTGCCACCAGCAAAATAAATGGGGAAAAACACACACACAACTTTACAGTGTTTAAATTACGTTTTATTATCCGGATGGTGTGGATGAAGATGACAGAGTGTGCACTACTAAAAATAGTTGTTATTCCTTAAAAAAAATACGAGGGTATGTAGAAGAAGTAAGCCACACAATCTTGTATCATTAAAACATTTTGAAGTCTAGAAAAACAATGAATCCCTCACTCTCTCTCTGGCAACAATCGACACCAGATCGTTTAATTTATTAACAAAGTTTCTGCTAAGGAAACTAGATAACACAATGGGCCATATGGGCCACCAAGTGGGCTTACCAGTGAACGGCAAGCTACCCGCTAACCTAAACTTTCTGCTAAGGAAAGTCTATCGTAGCCTCAATGCATTGATGATGTGTAGACTGTGGTATTTAGTTCTCCACCAAAAAGGTCATATCTTTACTAAGATCTGTTCGAAAGGATTCAAATAAAAAAACACCAGTTGAAGCGGATTCTATTCTAATCGATAATTGTTCCACAGCCTCTAGGGTGACCTTTTTGTCTGGGTTTGACATTGTATGATAAGGACAACATCCATCCAGATAATTAATTAATAAAGATTGGCCTTTAATAAAGCCACATGAATTCCCTCTTGATTAAGAAGTACAAAACCGCTAATCAAGTTCTATTATCACATAATTTATACTCCGCTTTAGATACTTAAAAATGAGATTGACTTCATGCTTCAAGTGGTATCATAAACCACTACTAGACTAGATATCCTGGGGAAATAAAATGAATTTTCGTCAAAATAAAATATTCTGTTGGAGATGATGATCTGGAGGAACCTGTCACGCATTGACATTGGAATTAAGAGTCGCCTAACCAGAAGCTTGGGATGATTCCCAGACTAGAATTCCCAGAAAGGAAATCTGTGGTATCACAATTGGCCCTATGTTACCTAAGTGCGTCCATCCAACTTATTTGGGTAGACATCCACCCTTACGTACCTACTTAATCCCTCTTGAAATAGTGCAGCAAGCAAGTATATTGACCTCTAACTGCTAACTTTAATGAGGAATATCGACACGTCTTTAAAAAATATTCTCAATAAGTTTCTCATCTTCCAATACAGCAACGAAATACATCTTTACAGAAGGCGTTATATCTAAACACCGGCAAATACTAATTCTGCGATCCCATAACAAATCCCATGAGCTACCTGTTGAGCTGCAAAACTAACATTCACTATCTCTGTCTCTACCCCCAATCAGGTAAAGGAAGGATTCGTGAGCTGATATTTGTTCACTGATGTTGTCGATATTACATCATCAGAATTTCAAAGCGGTTGGCTAAACAATAAGGAGTTTTCTATCTAGGAGAAAAACAAGAATATCTGTGGAATCCATGAAACGATAAGCCTTTTGTCATCATTCAGGATAAGGTATGGCGACTGGAGTATTCCCCTAAAAGCTGAATTTTTCCTTTTCTGTACCATCTATTCTTGTAGTAGGACTATGCGCCACCCTGATGTCCCCTACTGTTACTGACTATTTGTCGTGAAGAGGTGCCATAGTATTGTGATTATAGGATTTATTGTACTGCCCTTAATCTATATACGGTATCGCTAATTTGTTTCCATCAAGGCCATTACACATTTGGTCATTACAACTCTTTAGTCAAGATTACGACCTAGTTCCTCACACCAGTTATGTTGTGTGTGTTAATTTTTATACATGAGCTGCGGGATGTACAGTTTAAAGTCGACTCCGAACGTCAGATTTTTGTGAAACTTTTCATTGGGAAATATATTTACTCTCAGAGTCTTGTCAACACAATAGCTACTAGACTACGGCGACTTCTTAATCCATCCTTAAGCCATATAAGGTGTCCTTAAAATGCCTCTTCAAGTCTATTGCTCTGACAAATTTCATAATGTTAATGTAAGTAAACAAGGACTATTCCCTAAGCAAATGCATCTGGCATAAGGTAATGCTTCAAAGGTCCCATTTTATTCCCATCATTACAGAATCGACATGTTGGACTAGAGACAAACCCCACTCTAAACAAAGTGCCTTAAGTCTAAAGGGCCCTATCAATAACCGGGTGAAAAACCCGCAGGTTACTGCTGTTTACTCTGATGTATGATTCAGGTCTTTTGTGTTGTAATTATCCAACACAAGTTGAAAATGTCACAAGCTCATTTGCCTTAAGAAGATTATCTGCTTCTCTGTCTACCCTTTCGCTCTCTTTCTGTCCAAGTCGAATTATCTTTCGCTTGCGAGAGTCTTACGAGTTTCTCAAAACTTACCAGGATTAAATTGACGACTTTGGACACCTGCTGGAGCATCTTTTTTTTTTGAGCATTTGAACACAGTTTCATTTCAAGCTTGATGAATCTGGATCAACAAAAATTGTTTTTAGAAACCCTTACATCGGCAATCCAATATCTCTCATTATATGTATGTAAGTCTGTACCAGAGGTCAGCAATGAGTATCCAAAACGATGAGTAAATTCGAAATTTTCTTATAATTTCTGATACTTATACGCATTCATACTTATTTTAATGTCATACTCATATTACTCATATTCAAAGTTTGAAATACTCATCGTACTCATACTTAACAATACGTATGATGTTATTGATTGCGCCTCTCCATGACTCATCGCATACACGAATCACAAAATAAGTATGATTCGCGTACGAACACTACAATACTCACAAGAAGGTTGTGTGTTTGCTCTGCGTGCTGTCTTTGTCTTTTTCTTTCTTCTTTTTTTGTAAATGCAACAACAACTAAGACTATAAATTTATGGAATCATTTATGAGTATTAGAAGTAATTTTTCTAAATTTATGAATCTGTATGAGTAGGCGTATGAATCAAACATAGTTCGAATTTTATGAGTTTGATGTCAATGTTGTACTCATACTCATTGTAACTTGTACTTATAAATCAATGTTGTAGTGAGTACGAATGAATCAGAGTAGTTGAATTTCAATACTGTTGACTCACTCACACCCAAAATTCCATGAGTACTTATGAGGAGCGAAAAAGCAATTCATTGCTGATCTCTGGTCTGTATGGGCTGAACCTAATCATCGCACACTGAAATACTTAGCATATGAAAAAATTTTATTGGCCTTAAATTGCCAGATTCAATACCAATTCCCTTCCCCTTTTTTTTAATATAATGGGATAGTTGGTGTTCCTGTTAAATGAAATCCGTATTCAGTGAAATCTGATACTTTTAATGGACACATATATACTGACTTCCATTTCTAATAATAAAACGAACATAATCATTAAACTGTAACATTCAAAGAGTTCTTAATATCTAGAGACCCTTGAGTGTTTGAAGCTATCCTCGCTCATTGTTTTATAAGAAAAAAATATTTTCTGCGTTAAAAACCAACATCTGGCTTTTGAATTCAACAGAAAAACAGATGCTGCTACAGGATATGCTTGATATAATCAAGATTACTTTGAGTAGAGCATGTTAATATGGACAAATGTTAATGCCCAACATCATAAACATGATAAACATGGTAAAATAATATCATTAAAATGGCCAACAATAAAAAAAAAAAATTATTAACATTCTTATAAATGATGTGTCATTTCCTTTACATCCTTTCCTTCTACCCGCAAATTAAACAACCTCTAGCACACAAATATAATTCTAGAAACCATTTATTCAGCAGCCGCTAATATTCAAAAAGGATTTCTTATATGTATGTAGCTTGCACAACATGATTAGACAAATATTTACTCCTTCTGAAAGAAAATTTGATTATAATTTCAATAACCGCACCCTACTGCCCTAAGCGCTGAAATCAGACTCCTTTTATGTTTCATTTTACATGAGAGATGAAGTGATGAAATTAGAAAATTTATTTTCCATTTAGCATACCCTACACATATGCCCTACAAAATGGTAGTCTAGTAGGCTGTATGTTGGCTTATTAGGCGTGAGGCCACGGTTCAAAGCCCATGTCAAACAAAACGAAATATTATAAAAATATTTCCTAGGCGACTTCCTCTCAGTAGATTTCTGTCAAAAAAATCTGAGAAATAAATGAAATTGCCGTGAAAAGTTTGTCAAAAAAAAAAACTGTCGTTCGGAGTCAACTTTAAACTGTAGGTCCCAGCCTCACTCATGTATAAAATTAACACACACAACATAAGTCCTATGAGAAGCTAGTTCGTACTTCTGACAGAAGGTTTGCAATGACCACATATGTATGTGTGTATGTATGTATGTATGTATGTATGGTATGTATGTATGTATGTATGCGTGTGATCTTTAATCGCAATTTTTTATTTGTTTGAAAGCCCTAATGATGCCACTGTTTGGGTGGAGCATACATCTTATTCGAGTGAAGCGACCGCGAAATGTCCAATTTTCTATGGCTCTGGCGTTATGGTGGCTCCGTAGCTTATTAGCATGCACTTGTCACTTAAGAAAACCTTATAAGAAAATGTCTGACAGGACAAATCGCATATTATCGGTGGCAAGTTCGGATTACCTCCACGTGTGGTAAACATGTCATCAAATCTTGGCCATTAACAACCCGTTTAACGGCTTTCGGCCTGCCTTAACACATCCTTCCAGACGCCTTTGCTTCTTGCGCGCCTACGCCTGTTGGAAACACCATTCGATGACAGGGTTTCTTTGATTTGGTATTTTCAACGCCAACATGGTTGTCCTGTTCGCCAACTTCCGCAAATCTCCCGTCTCGAAGGAGCAGCCAACTTGCACAGGACCAAAGATCTGAAGTAGGACTTTCCTCTTCAAAACTCTCAAGGCTCATGCATGTCAATCAACTCGTACAAAAATATCCAATCCATCATTCCACTCAGGAAGATACCATCGTTCACTTGTCCTGTACGGACCATATGTCATCCCATTTAAGCCACAAAAAAGTTAATAATCGTCGACCTATGGCGCTTGCCTTTGACAGTGATGGTCTGGCCCATATCGTTCTCAAAGAAATATTGACCGTTGACTGCGCCAACTTAAAATCCGCAACATGAGATGCATGGTACGCTCTTGGAAGGCGTGGCGAACGTCGTTCACAAAGGAATATAGACCGACTGACTCCATCAGTTCAAAATCCATACCGCGGGATGCATGGGACGCTCTTGGAAGGCGTGTCGAACGTCGTTCTCAAAGGAATATAGACCTACTGACTCCATCAGCTCAAAATCCGCACCATTGGATGCATGGTACGCTCTTGGAAGGCGTGGCGAACGTCGTTTACAAAGAAATATTGACCGACAGACTCCATCAGCTTAAAATCCACACCGTGGGATGCATGGGATGCTCCTGGATTTCACGTGGGGTTTAAAAATTCGCTCAAAATTCGTCCATTCATCCCAAAATAGCCCCCAGCGCTGAACATGATTTTTAAATGAAAGTTGAGGTCACTTGCCAACTGCTTTAGAATACATTCAGCCTACGCATGTCGTTCGTTAGGGTCGTTTAGCTTCAATTCCTGAGAACAGTAGAATTTTGTTCGGGTGCACGACCTAAAATTTATTAAGTTGTGGTGTTTGAAAGACCGAGTTCTTGTGATCGTTGCGAATATGACTATGCCTCAGATTCTCTTGCACACTTTTATGCACAGCAGCGATGTTTTCAGCAGATCTTGTCAACGTAAGAGTATTAGACGATGGACTTGAATTTGTTCACCACATTGCGAATAGTCCTCTTTGTAGAAGGATTATGACGATCGTAAAACGCCTGGTATTTTACTGGAAAAATTTTTTCCTGCACACTCCTCTTTTCAATTGCCATAATCGACAGGAAGACAAACTGACTCTAGAGTGCTTAGCTGTTCATTCGTTACCAACTAGAAAAACTTTTATTTTGTGAATCTCATACTCTTCTTCTTTATTTTATTTTGATTCCATTCATTCCTTATTTCTTTCAATAGAAATATTTCGTTTTTTTGTTCCACCGCGTATTGGTGGAGGGAAGGATATGTGGTGGTAGGTAGTATGTGATGAGAGTTTTTTTTTTGAATGTCATAAAATATTCAAAAATTGTTTACTTTCTGGCAACATACGAGCAATAATGCAACACACATTACAACACACATAAGATGGTTAAAAAGGATGTTGGTGTCTCTACGTATACACCTTTAAGCCATATTATATGATATTTGCCTTGCTCCCCCTCAAGATAGAGAGAGAAAGAGAGAGAGAGAACATAAATTCAGTATTAACGGTAATATGAGACTATTTTTTGAAAATATCTTGCTGCACGTTTAACTCAACATTCTAACATTGTTGGCTCTGAGAAATTTCTTTTCCCCTCTGTCTCTCTCTCTCTCTCTCTCTCTCTCTCTCTCTTTCCTTACTTGGTTGTTCTCTTTTACCTGCTTTTGGAAAACATTTCTTATGCATAGTTTTTGCTCCCAAAAAAAAAAAGAAAAAAAAAATAGATGCTGTTGCCGAAATTATCCTGTTATAACTGAATTTACTATACAATTTATGTTTATATGTGTATGTGTGCTTGTGTGGTAGTGGAAAAACTCTTCAATGCATGCCTTGTCAGTCAGTTAGTCAGTCAGTCAGTCAGTCAGTCAGTTTATTTTAACGAAACTTGCATTCTGTATACGGAAAGGCAAGTTATTCTACTTTTTTACGCAGAGTTCAAGTCAAGAATTTATAGTAGAGTACGGCAGAGTACAGTTTGAAATATTTTTTATGTTTTAAGAATTTCCTTCAAGTCCTCTCCCCCCCCCCTCCCAAGGAAGGGCAATTGAAATCAGAAAAAAAGTGGAAAGAAACCAAACCGACAGCAGAGTTTTGATCAGAGTCTGCTTGAAATCGTTTTTAATTTTGAAAATTTTTTTTGTATGAAACTGTCTTCATTACTTGCATGAGAATAAAAAAAAAGAAAAGAGGAAAAACTACAAGATTTACATACGTGTAGAAAGCCTTCATAAATAGCTGATGATAAAATATTTATCAGCTGAGGTTAAAAATATGATATTTTGTGATTATCTTGGCAGACTCTTAATGTCTTAATTATCTGGAGTACAAAGGATTTCTGAAGACTTAAATGAAATGAAAGCGTTTGGGGCTTAATTAATTTGGCAAACATTAAGAAGACAAGGGAAAGAGCATTGGGGGTATCATTTTATTTACTCTAAAGCAAAAGGTAGTGTTTTGTTCTTTATAAACGGTGTCGCAGTAAGCAGGTCTGTTTTTAATTAAAAGCACATATTATTTGCGATAGTATCCATTCTGTTTTATTCGATTGCATTATTATTGCTGTGAAGAGGTGCCTTAAAAGAATAAAAGTAAACGTTAATGTCTCCTCTAAGCACGTTACTTACTTACCCTTTAGTCAGGATTACAACCCAACTTCTCCACAGCATTTATGTTGTGTGCGTTAATTTCGTACATGAGTGGCGGAACCCACAGTTTAAGGTCGATTCCGAACGACCGATTTTTTTGAGGAACTTATCATGGCAATTTTAGTTAACTTTCAGAGTTTTTTTTTGCCAAGAATCTGAGACAATTATAATTATAATAATTTTATAAAAATTATAATTATTTTTGGTTATATATCGTCTGAACTGAGGTTTGAATCATGGCCTCACGTCTAAAAAGACGCTAACTACTAGTCTAGGGCAACTTAAAGTATATTTGCCGAACAAATTACAAGATAAACAATGACAATTATCTGGTTAGCAGCTGATATACATCCTGATGTATATTTCTGGTATATAAAGGGTCCACCAAATAACTTTTTTTTTTTTTGAAAATGCTTTAAAAAAAAACTACTGAATATTTTCTCAAATTTCTTTTTTTATTTGAAAGTACAATCCGTCCGGTTAATAATGGAAAATAATTTCATTCAAATATCTGCTTCGGCTGGCCATGCAGTAGACTACACGATCGGTCCAATTTTTAATCCACATTATCGATTGTGTGCAGCTGTATTTCACCAATGGCTTCACGAATATTGTCCTTTAAAACGTCCATTGTCTCTGGCTTGTCGGAGTAACACTTATCCTTGACGGCACCCCACAAATAATAGTCCAACGGTGTCAAATCGCAGCTCCGAGGTGGCCAAACGTTGCCAATATCCTCCTCTTCAATTTTTGTGAACAAAAATTCGTTCAACATGGCCCGATAACGATCGCTATTGACTGTAACGGCCACTCCTTGCTCATTTTCGAAGAAAAATGGCCCAATTATGCCTCTGGACCAAAATCCGCACCAAACAGTGACTCGTTTTGGGTGCGTCGGCTTTTCAATGTATGCGGGCGGGTTTTCTGTGCCCCAAATGCGAAAATTTTGCTTGTTTGCATACTCGCCAAGATCAAAATGAGCTTCATCTGAAAAGATGATATTTTTGCCAAAATCGGCATCTTCTGTGAGTCGATTGCAGGCTCAATTAGCGAAGTGAAAACGCATTGGTTGGTCAATATTCGTTCAGCGGAAGGATAAAACTAATTATCTGTCAAATCAGACATGAGCTAAGTGTTACCATTCACGAAATAAGCACTAGTTGAAAAAAATCGTTAGATGGCGGACCCGATATTAGCACTCAACCTCAACGTTAAAGAATCTGCATTCTAAACAACTGCACTCTGAGGCAAGACGGGTTAAAAATCACAAGTTATTTCTGAATAGTCTAATGCGTGACTCAGGTCTTCTTTTATTGTAATTTCCCAACAAAAAATTTAATTGCCTGAAACCGATTTGGTTTGACAAGAATCTCTGCCTGTCTTTAGCTTCCCTATCGTTGAGTATATCTTTCAAACTCCATTGGGGCGGCATGTAGGCTTTCCTCCTCGCAAGCCCATCTGCTTGTCATTGCCGAGAATTTCATTTGGCATGTGACTCAACAGGGACTTCTAAGCTTTAACAGTTGATAACAGCCATCTTGTTGAAGCTACATTTGCTTTTTTTTAGTTTTTATTCATTCAGACACTCTTGCCAAGCCACCATGGGTGGATATAGCATTCAGCAGCACGTGCAAATAATAAAAATGTTTTATAAATATGGGTGTTTTCTTTTGGTATCGTATCATTTGAGAATCGCCACAGTGGTTTCATAGGGAGGACTATTCGCAATGTGTTGGATAAATTCAAGTCCACTGGTTCAATTAACTATAGACCAACGGCAATACGCCGACGAAACGCAAGATCTGTGGAAAACATTTCCGATATCGCGCAGTTTATAAGAACTCCACTTTATGTAGACCACAACTTAGTGAATTTTATGCCATGATTACGACCTGTATTCGTACAAAGTTTATCCCAAGAACTGACACATAGACAACAGCTTGTAATCACTGAATAAGTTCTGCAGAGGTTGACTACAAACTCCACTGTTTATAGGAAAACCATCATCTGGATGAGCAAGAATTTGGGTCAATACCAAGCCTATGAGAGCCACGATCGTCCAATGCATTTCGAAAAAGTCTTTCTTTTGTGTGGATTTTTGTCTGGCAGCATCATTGGTTCATATTTCTTTGAGAACAACGTTAGCTAGGTCATCATTGACAGCGGATAGCATTGTAGTTCAATGATTATCAACTTCCTTTGACATGAATTGGATAGTCTGGTTTCAAAAGAACAGAGCTACGTGTCACACAGTTTATGCTACATTTGATATTCTGCACGAGCGATCATTCTCACGTGGAGGTGGTGTAAACTGGCTACCGAGGTGATCTGATTTTATTCCGATTTGACTTATTTCTGCAAGGTTTTCTTAAGTCGAGGTTGTAGTTTACTAAGCCATAAACCACAGAGGGTCAGCACAACCCATGTCTGCGGACAAATTCAGCTTAACCTATACGCCAGTTTCCTGGAAAATAAAACATTTCAAATGTGGTCCATCCAAAAATGCCGTGGCGTAGACTTAAACAATTTTATGTTCCTAACATAATGGGATCAGTAGGTCTTTCAAGCAAATAAAAAAGTTTCCATGATGTCTTACACACACAGGTTTTTTATTTTAATTTAAAGATAGGAAACGCTTAATGAAACATCCGTTATATAGTGTTTTATTGCAGGATTTTTTTATACGAACTACACTGTTTGTAGATGAGGTCCAGAGTATATAAAGGATGGGCCACTAAAAAGTTTAAATTTCAAAATGCAATCAAACAAAAATGGTTTGAAATTTTGCCGAAATTTATGTTTTTGTTGTGAAGAACAATTATTTCGATTATAAAGGGAAAATTATTTCAGGCAGGCCTCATAGATAGACAAAATTTTCGTGCACTTTTAGGTGGTCATATTTCAGAAATGGCATCACGAATGTTGCCCTTTAAATGCGCAATTGTCTCTGTTTTGTCGCGGGTAATTGACATCTCCATTTCAGCAAATTAAGCGGCCATCAAACGTTTGACGCATAGCTGCCAGATAAATGAGGCACCAAATCGTCAAATATTTGAGAAAAAATCATCAAAATCGTCAAAGACGTTTATTGAAGTCGTCAAAAAATCCTCAGAAAAAATAAATAAATAAATTAAAGTTATTTAAAAACCAAAATTATTTCTATTGTAGTAAAACATATAAAGTCAATGTATGTACATACCTATCTGAGTTCAAAAATAAAACATTTGAAAAAAATTTTTTTAGAAATTAAAAACTGACGTCCTATCTTCATTTATTAATTTTTTTCCAAAAATGGAGAAATTTTATATCATTTTCAGGAAAAAATTGTTTACGGTTTAAACAATCTATTCCAGTGTTGTTTATTGACACATAAGCGCAGCAATAATACTGCATCTCTGTCTATGGGAGGGTGTAAATATTAAGGAATCAGAAGCTCTTGACATTTTGAGCATGAAAATTCAGTGTAATGTTGGCTGCGACCGACAAATCTTTCAGTTCCTTCTTAAGATCTTATCATCTAATCTTACTATTTACACTATTTATTTATACTATTTATGAGGTCGGTGCCTCAACGTTTATTTTGAGGTTTCTCGACCGTGTACAGGAGAAGCCGTAGTATCTCGTTAATGACGGTAGTGTATCCAACTCCATTGAATCATTGGTGCATTGTTGCAATGTGGTTTGTGTTTCACTATTCGATCACTACTACAAAACGATTTTGCTCGAACGAAATAAGGGGACTTGTTACCGAAAATGATGTATTCCTACGTAACGCTCGTCTTTCTCGGCCAGGACATCCGTATGTGGTCGATTGGCCAATGGATCGCACACTGCATTACAGAAAAAGTACGTTTTTTAGTCGGACTATTCGTATGTGGAACTCAATTCCTGCAGAGGCCTTTCCTGTTACTTATGGTATAAAAATATACAAGCCTAGTATCCATAAACACTGTTCTCTCTTTCCTTCTTCACATAACATATTTTCATAGTTCCAAACATAATGACATCGATCCCCTAAGTGTTGGTCGTACGAAACAAAATAACGGCGCTTGCCTTTGTTCTTAAGATGGTAATATTAGAAACTATACTCGAATTTTTAAAACAACAAGTGATAAAAACAACAAAAGTGATTAAAACGACAAGTGATAAATTATTCTCAACTACAAGGTAATTTAGGAGTTGTAATTTTTTGGCTTTTAAGGGATAAAAAAGGAATAAAATAGAGAAAAATCATCACAGGTATTCGGAAGTAACTTAAGTCAAAATATAATAGTTTACTCCTTGCTTTTACGAACATAAATTTCCAATAGTAACAATTGCAAAGTAAATACAAAGCTTAAAGAGGCTTTTAATATACTAAAGTAAAGAATATGATGTAAACTTTTAATTTCTAAAGATCGTCAATATAAGGGCATAAATCGTCAATACGATATTTTTGGAGCCCAAAATCGTCAAAATGACGATAAATCGTCAAATCTGACAGCGTTGCACCATCCTGAAATCAAATACCATTCACATCAATACTACGAACAGCGGATACTAAACAAATCGAGAAAAACACAATTTTCTACCAGCAATTTCAGTCGAACCATTCTAGTTCAACTGTTGTATCAATTGTATGCTACTATAACCAGACAGTTCAAAAGAAATCCAGAAAAAGCAACCAAAGTTTGCCCAATGTTATGATGATAATTAATTGTGAGGAATTGTGACCGCAGCACACTTTGCATAGCCAGGATTTAACATCCCCTGATTTAACATCCTTCGGCACTGGCAAAACTCTATTGGCCAAGTTTAGCGCCTATAAAATACAAAAACTTTACAGCACCAAAAATCTAAAACTATCCTATAAATAGCAAAAGGTGATGGACAACATAGGCAAGAATGCTGTTAAACTGTTTTTCCAATAAAGAAAATTGCAGTTTGAAAAATTTATCAAGAAAATTTCCATTATTGTTCACAGATTGCATGGAAATTTTCTGATTTCTTTTGTTTAAAAATCAATCAAGTTTTTTTAATGAAATTTTAATGTTTTAAGTAGAGAAAGTAAATCAATTTTATTGAAACATATTTAAAATTAAATACATAAATAACTTGGTATGTTTGTATTAATATGTGCTCAAATAAAATTAATAATAAATTCTAGCATTTAATGAAAGAAATCCCAAAAACAAAACAAAAAAAATATTTTCTGAATTGCTATTGTCACTCGCTTTATATGGCATAAATAATTCAACAGAAATGTTTAAAATATTTTATTTTGTTTTGTTTTGTTATGCAAAACAAAATTCTCTCTCCTACACTTATGTACACACATACACCAGTCAACAGGAATTTGGTTTTTTTGAAATGAAATTTCAAAAATTTCTGTATTTCCAGCAAACCAACACAAGGGACAACCAATAAAACAAAACAAAAATTGTTGATTAAAACCAAATGTACACACATAAACACACGCACGCAGAGACACACATACATACAAACGGTAGTTTTTAAAGGTTCGGGGGTTATGAAACGAAAAATAATACTCACTAGCCAGGAGCGTGAGAGAGTTGATTTGAATCCATTTAATCACTTGTTCAAATACCACAATCGTAGTTTTAACACTAAAAGTTGCCAACTTGTTTGCGTGGCTGGGTCCCGTAGTATTTATTTTGTGTGAATGCCCTACAATCGGAATTTTAGGGCATGGAAAGTGTAAAGAAATTGAAAACTGTTTTTGCAATGAAAAGTGTTCTTTTGCTGGGCTGGAATGAGACCTTCTTCATAATAGAAGCTCTAGTCCGTTCTTATCCAGTTACGTAATCCTGCTCAAGAACAGCTTCCTTCTCCTCGTAGTCTCCAAAAACTCCTGCAGAAATCCTTGGCTCTGTGACTAAAACAAATATGTTACGCCTGAGCATTTACTGTTTAATTCTGGTAATGAATTGAAGTAAATGTGCTCGTTTGGAGTTTGAACAGACTTTCCATGCAGAATTATTCCATTCTTGAACACATTTGTTGGGCACTCATGTCAGTATCCACAGTGGCGTTGTATCTACACTAAACCTGCATTGTAATTAGATTGTCGGCTCTCTAAGGGATTCTCAAGGTAAGGAATTAACCCCAGTTTCCACAAATCCGTAGGAACCAATATGTTCCAACAGTGAGAAAGCACTGAAAGTAATAGCCTAATACTCTTACAGCCAAATTGCTTTCAGAAAGTGTGCAGCTCGTATGGCCGACACTTTTGAATAGAAGATGTTGCAACGATCTGGTATGGCATGAATAGGTACTCCAATTGTTTTACTGGGAAGCTCAATTGGTAGCAGGAAAATAAATGTGATATCTCTGGACTTTGCAGAACTTGTATGAGTAAGAAGACTAGTTGTCTTCTCTTCTTAAATCACTTAGCAAGCCATCACACAATTGTAATTCCTACAGGCCACTGTCCTATTGCGATGGCAGCGAAAGTAAGAGCCTAGCGCTCTTACAGCCAAATTGCTATCAGACAGTATGAAAATCTACCGTATGGCCGACACTGCAATAATCTCATGGTCTTATAAAGTAAGCAGTACCTTCCGATTCCAAAAAGAAGTCTTCACACCGGTAACCTCGTTCAGTCTCGAACCATTCGCTAAGAACACTGCAGTTGCAATCTACTTTAGATGGCTTGGACATCGCGAACTACTTCGGGAAGTCATACGGTGGCTATCATGTAATCAATATTTCCGAAAGTTTAAATTTTCTTCAGAAGCAATCAAGCTAATCAATCAAGACCCAAAATGTATTAAATTTTTAGTCTTGAATTTCCTAAATATCTTATATTTCCCATTCACCGTTCTTGCATATGAACAGCTCTTGACCAACTTGGTGTACTTTCAGTTTGAGGATATCATCTGCGGTATTAAATTAACATCCTTCTGATCAGTAATATAGGAACCAAGGATGAGCTGATGACAGAAATCATATCTGGTTTCAATCTTTCACACAGGCTACTCGACATGATGAAGAAACTAATAAAGCCTAGGTAGTTTTTATATCCTTTCCAGTCTATATTTCAGTATCACGCCGACAGGACACTTATGTGGTGAATAAATTAAAAGTCCACAGTCAATGAAATGCATGATCTGCCGAAAACATCGCTGCTACCAGTAAGAGTGTAAAGAATGCGTAGCAGACGATTTAATTTCGCTCAAAAGCACTCAGCCTTTGGCGGACGACGAATTCTGCACCGAGTATTGGGCCTGCATTCACACAAAATTCAACTGACTCTGGAACTGAAAGTAAACGACTCAGGAACTAAAGGTAAACGACTCAGGAACTGAAAGTAAACGACTCAGGAACTGAAGGTAAAGTCTCAGAAGCTGAAGGAAAATGACTCAGGAACTGAAAGTAAACGACTCACGAACTGAAGGTATACGACTCACGAACTGAATACTAACGACTCAGTAACTGAAGGTAATCGGCTCAGGAACTGAGGGTAAACGACTCAGGAACTGAAGGGTGGATCATCTATCGGTTTAAATTTGAACCATCAGTTATTTTGAATTTGGCAATACTTATGTCATTCTACTCTATCATAAAATTCAGTAAATTACCTCCACTGAACGTAATGAATCGATTTACGCTTAGGCAACGTTGGCGTTTATTGGGCCAACGAGAAGTAGCACAATGATGGCGATTTTGCCAAAAAAAAACGTCTTCTTTTCGGTTGAAGCTCCTCTTGATGGGTTAATAATCAAAATTACCCGTATTTGGGGATCAGAAACACACACGTGGCATTACAGAAGCGAATGCATCTATTACGAATGTCTGTTTGGAGCGGCTTATGGAGCAGAGGCATCAGTGGGGCATATTTCTTTTAATATGAGGATGTCGCAACCATTATGGTCAATGGAGACACCAATAGCACCAAGATAACCGATTTTTTTATATCCGCTCTTCATGGCATTGATGTGAACAATATTTAGTTTCAACAGGATGATGCAACTTGCCACACATCTCATGCCACAATAGGATTTATTGCGTCAAACGTTTGAGGGCCGTTTAATTAGTCGAAATGGTAATAGCAATTGGTCACCAAGAGGTTGCGATTTGCCACCGTTGGACGGCTTTTCGTGGGGCGCCTTTAAAGAAAAGTGTTATGCCGATAAATCAGAGAGAATTGAGCATCTGAAGTCCAACATTCGCGATGCCATTGCTTAGATAAATACATAATTGGTCATTACAACCCTTCAGTC
The DNA here is from genome assembly GCA_936449025.2 of Sarcophaga subvicina. Taxonomy (NCBI): domain Eukaryota; kingdom Metazoa; phylum Arthropoda; class Insecta; order Diptera; family Sarcophagidae; genus Sarcophaga; species Sarcophaga subvicina. The sequence continues at coordinate 34,344,464 of OW388084.2, forward strand.
AGGATTACGACCTAGTTTCTCACACCACTTATGTTGTGTGTGTTAATTTTATACTTGATTGGCGGGACCTACAGTTTAAAGTCGACTCCGAACGATAGATTTTTGAGAAACTTTTCATGGCCATTTTATTTGCTCCCAGAGTTTTTGCCAGAAATCTGCTGAGAGGAAGTCGCCGAAGAAATACTTTTTGTATATTTGTTTTGATGTCTGGCCTGGGTCTCGAACCCTGGCTTTTCGTCTAATAAGCTACTAGACCACGGCGAATTCATTGCTTAGATACGTCCCTTTATACTAGAAAAAATGCACAAAATTTGGTCCGCTCAAATGAGGTACTGTGAGGCCAGCTGCGGCAGCCATGTGAATGAAATAATCTTCCATTTCTAACCGGAACAATTGTTCTTCACAACAGAAATAAATAAATTTGGCAATATTTTAAACCGTTTTTGTTGTGGCCCACGCATATTAGTTGTAGGGTATTTGCATGATTGGGTTATGCCCACTGCCCCATGGCATATAATGACAAGGGTCTGCGATTCCTTTTTTCAATATACATACAGTGGCGCTAAACTCAAATATGTTTACGGTTTTCATTGTCCCTTAGTTTTGTATGCGTTTTGGGGTGGCGTGTAAGTTCTGGGCATGAACTTCAGTTTATGTTTGACTAACTAAACTCGAAAACACGTCTCTTTCTCTGTGTGTATGCAAAATTAATGAAACAATAATTTTGCTTGTTTGTTGATCTTGTAAATTATATTCTTCTCTGATTAAAACAAACAACAACAAAAAAAGAAGAAAATTTTGTTTTTCAGAAACTAAATTATCCTCCTCTAAAACAAACAACACTTTGATCAAAAACCCATTAAGAGAACAAAATTAAGCCACGAATAAAAAATAAAAAGGAAAATAATAAAAAAATAAATATTTAATTATAAATTTATTTAATTACCATTACATACATACATGCATACATAGGCCTTTCTAAACAAACTAATGCAAAACTAAACAACAAAAACAACAACTAGAAAAAAATTTTAATTTCAAAAAACCTTTGTTGAGGCAAAAGAAAAACCATGCCCGCCATGTAGATTAATGCCAAGTCAATGTGATGAAAAAAAAAATCTCATTATTGTGTTATTAGCCTGTATATGAAAACACTTTAAAATATGCAGTCACAGTCACGGTCTATTGTATTTGGTATTCAATCCCTTTCATTCGCTCTCTGCTCTCTCCCCCGCTTGCTTTTAGTAGGTGGCGCCATGGTGAAAAAGAATGAAAAGAAAACACTTTTAAAAACAACGAAAACATTCCAGAGCTGAACACAGCTTTGTTTAATAACATGGAAAATTTTTTTAAGCAGGTATGGCCACATTGGTTGTGCGCCATTATTTTAGCCAACCTTGCTTTACATAACAACCGTTTGGAGGACAATGGCATTACAGATGGGTAGGCATTATTTGCGATATGGGCTCATGGCATATTGGCTGTCGTATCAATTCAAATTGCCGTAGTCTAGTAGATCGTGTGTTGACTTATTAGACGTGAGGCCGTGGTTCAAGTTCCATATCAGACATATCGGATAAAACGAAATAAGAAAAAATGTTTCCCCGACGACTGCCTCTCAGCGGATTTCTGCCAAAAAAAAAAATAAAATTACCATGAAAAGTTTGTCAAAAATTTGTAGTTGGGAGTCGACTTAAAAATGCGGGTCCCATCACTCATGTATAAAATTAACACACAACATAAGTAAGTACGCATTGGCTGTCTGAAGCCGCAATGATTGTTGGGCGGTAGGTTTTCCACTGAAAATTCCTTAATTTACTCGTACACCCATCATGCAATTAAGCCTCTAACATACGTCCATGAATGCCGGGGATTTCTCAGTTAAATGTTTTATCATTCAAATGGTAGGGATACCATTAGAAATTACCTTGCTAATGAACCACCAAAGGCCCGTACGAAGCTCATAATTTACAGGGCATAGTTATTCCGATTGCCTCAGTTAGAGGACGAAGATACGTGTAATATTTCACGTGTTAATCCATCGCATAATTGCGCTTCTTACGGGACACTGTCCGGTTGAACGATATGTCGATAGTATGTGTCATGCCCTCAAATGGCTCCTACTGGAGCTAAGGGTCTGAGTCTGCCAGAACTATATTGCGCCACAGGTGGATGTTCTTAAACTCTCATTTGCTGTCCTCACTGACTGAATGAAATTAGTGCAGGGCTTAACGTGAGTATCGCCATGATGGCGCACCCAACGTTTACCAACGCCCCCACGCATAATGATGATGATGACAAGCATATCATGAATTGCACCAACATACCTGAGTATCAATTCGAAGCCATGCGTTTAGACATGACTTCCCTCTTGGTTAAGGGTCAGAGACTAGGTAAACTTCTTTGTGAAAATGGTCCCTGAAGGAAATATTTGATCAGCAGTTATGGATACTGATTGCAGAGCCAGATAATTCTTCAATCGGAAATACATCTTTTAAATTATGGACTAATTGACGCCAAAGGCCAGAAAGCATTTGAAAGCGTAAGATCTCTTACGGGTTCATGGCTCCTCAATACATTTCTATATGAACCCTGCAGTCCTGAGACTTAAAAGAGCGTTATTTCAAGAGTAAGGTGAAGGTATTCAATGCCGTTCTGCACTCATTTACCAATGGGGGTAGTAATATATGATAAGATAGTAGGAAGGTTACTAAGCCTCAGTCAAGCCTCTACGTAAATTATGATATCGTTAGTGTTTGATTAGATTCGTTATACACATCATCCGCGTAAGTCCCTGCTTCGAATCCACTTAAAAGGTCGTTCCGATCCCTTTCAGAGCGTGTGGGGATTTCAATTTCTATCCTGCTACGGCAGTTAAGTTTGTTAGTACAGCAGTCAGCACATATGTATACATAAGTACACATATAAGTTTAAGTACTACGTTTCGAAGTTTGCAATGAAAACTAGCATGCCCCCAAACTATTGAGGGTGGATACATACATAATTGGTCATTACAACCCTTTAGTCAGAATTACGACCTAGTTTCTCACACCACCAGGAGTGGCGAGACCTACAGTTTAAAATCGACTCCGATCGACAGATTTGGGGGAAACTTTTCATGACTATTTTATTCCGCTGAGAGGAAGTCGCCGAAGAAATATTTTTCACGTTTCGTTTTGTTGGAGATATCTGACCTGGGGTTTGACTACGGCGACAATGCAGCACTCTTTGTTAACACTTCTTAGCAACATTTGAAAACGTAAAAATGTTTGTCCCCACATGCCTTTCGTACAATCATTATTACACTCCTGAATGTTTTAAAGATTGGCCAGGTGTTCCTTCTAGGTCTCCATGGCATTATTACAACGAATAACTGAACGCATTACAAATTTATTAGCGTGTATTCACTTACAACAACAGCAACACAAACAACACAAAGGATTCAAAGACGACATACTTATAACAAACGAACGAGAGGATATTTCCATTATTTCCTAGAACAAGAAGAAGAGAAAGAAAAATAGTTTTTGCAGTTTTACCAACACATTGCCACCCTCCTCACCCCCCTCACAAATAGAATGTGAATCTATGGAGCAGAGTGTATGTAGAGTATGTCAACCAAGTAAAATGTTGTATTTTGCATGTGTACATGGCGTATTCAAAATCATAATAATAATCACATGAACTATGCAGAAAAAAACTTTAATAACACCAACAACAACAACAACAACAAATAAAAATAATAGAAGAAGAAAGAAAGAAAGAAAGGAAAAAAAATAAGAAAAATTACTTGTACGTGGTTTACAATCATCTTTCATAATACAAGACATCGTGGTGTATAATAATCTCCTTTTTCCCCCTTATTCCCGCTCTCTTTATCGCTCTTTTCATGAATTTATGAAAGAAACAAAAGACTTTAGCAGATAGATGTAGAAGAAAACAACAACAACAAAAATAATAAAAACAGAAAGAAAAAAGAAGTTGCCCTTTTTCTTCTTCTTTTCGATAAACTTAATTCACTTAAACATGAAGAACAAAAAGAAGAAGAAAAAAGAAGAAAATTTCATGGATATTCCCTTTTTACACAGCCACTTACATGCTCGCCTTGCTTCACGCCGAGTGAACGTCTAAAGATTTTTTTTATTTTTTTGTATTCCTTTAAACAAATATTTATTCTTTTTCATTTTAATATTCTTATTCTTATTCGTGCAATCGTATTCGTATGCATTGGTATTAGTTTTATTCTCTCATAACAAATAAGCCCACACTCTTCAGTTGTATGCTGCTAAAGATCTGAGGGAAATTAGTGAAACACAACGAACAGCTTTAAGAATTTATAAAGCCCAACCGCATTTTATCGTTCGTAATAATAGAGGCACAGTTAAGTTTAAAAAAATTTCTTCAATTTTGGATACACTGGGAAACTGTGCACCTCTTAAGTTAAAGATTTTTAAATTGTGCAGTCACCTGAAAAGAGCAAGCATAGCTTACTTGGGTCATATAAGATGCCTTTTTAAAACCGATAGTATCCACGATAGTATCCACGGTAGTATCCACGATAGTACCCACTATAGTACCCACTATAGTACCCACGATAGTATCCACGGTAGTATCCACGATAGTACCCACGATAGTACCCACGATAGTACCCACGATAGTATCAACGATAGTATCCACGATAGTACCCACAATATTACCCACGATAGTACCCACTCTGTCTTCTTAATGGCTGGCTGGCATATCTCAACTAGGCTGATAGTCTTATGAAGACGGCAATTCCTTTTTAATACCGATGGTATCCACAATAGCACCCAAGATAGTACCCACGACAATACCCACGATAGTACCAACGATAGTACCCACGATAGTATCCACGATAGTACCCACGATAGTCCCCACGACAATACCCACGATAGTACCAACGATAGTACCCACGATAGTATCCACGACAGTACTCACGATAGTACCCACGACAGTACTCACGATAGTACCCACTATAGTACCCACGATAATACCCATGATAGTATCCATGACAGTTCCCACGATAGTACCCACTATAGTACCCACGATAATACCCACGATAGTATCCACGGTAGGATCCACGATAGTACCCACGATAGTATACATGGTAGTATCCACGACAGTACCCACGATAGTACCCAATATAGTACCCACGATAATACCCATGATAGTATCCATGACAGTTCCCACGATAGTACCCACTATAGTACCCACGATAATACCCACGAAAGTATCCACGGTAGGATCCACGATAGTACCCACGATAGTACCCACAATAATACTCACGATAGTACTCACAGTAATACTCACGATAGTAACCACGATAGTACCCATAACAATACCCACGATAGTACCCAAGATAGTACCAACGATAGTACCCACGATAGTACCTGCAATAATACCCACGATAGTACCCACAATAGTACCCACGATAGTACCCACAATAGTACCCAAGATAGTACCTACTCTGTCTCTTTAATTGCTGGCTGGCATATCTCAACTAGGCTGATAATCTTATGACCACGACTATTCTATCCCAATCACCTTTGACTAGAGGAATACTGTGAATAAATTCTGGGTAATGAAGAATCTTGGAACTCAGATTCCCACATAACAGGGTGACATTAAATTTTTTTATAGGTTTTCTGATCACTGCAGGGAAGTCATGACCATTTTGAAAGCGACGCAATGCTTTTTGAGTAACAAGATTTTCGCTGCAAATATCTTGATTTACTTAGAATGCGAGGTTAAGTATCAATCAAGGATTTCTCAAGGAAATTTCGGAGGAGGTCATTACCATTTTGAAACGGCTTGTTAGGTGATGGGAATTTTCCCTGAAAATGCCTTGATTTACTTGGAAAGCGAGGATGTGGTGAAGTGCCTTATCGAGGATTTCTCAAGGAAATTTCAAATCATTCTAAAATAGCTCTCAAATGAATCCCGGGACATAGGGATATTGTTGGAAATTGCATTGCTAGCGAGTCGGGCAGCTCCAGTACAAAGCTCGCAATCATTTAAATTTGCTGCTATTCACATGAAGTCGCCTTAGTTTAACAGGCTGTGTGTTGGGTAATTGGGTATTGAAGTCGCCGTGGTGTAGTAGGTAGTGTGTTGGCTTACTATTCGTAAAGCCCGGGTTCGTATCCCAGGTCAGACATCAAAAATGAAATATGAAAAAAAAAAATATTTCTTCGGCGACTTCCTCTCAGCAGATTTCTGGCAAAAACTCTGAGAGTAAAATAAACTGCCATGAAAAAGTTTCTCAAAATTCTGTCGTTCGGAGTCGACGTTAAACTGTAGGTCCCGCCACTCACGTATAAAATTAACGCACACAACATGAGTGGTGTGAGAAGCTAGGCCGTAATCCTGACTGAAGGGTTGTAATGGCCAATTATGTATGTATGTATGTGTGTTGGGTAATTAGACATGAGGCCACTATTCAAATGCCAGGTCAGGCATACCAGAAAAAATAAAAATAAAAATAGTTCTTCGGCAAGAACTCTCTGAGAGTAAAGAAAAAATTGCCATGAAAAGTTTTTCCAAAATATGGTGTTCGGAATCGACTTTAAACTGTAGGTCCCCTACTCCTGTATAAAATAAACACACACAACAGAAATGGTGCGAAAAGCAAGGTCGTAATCCCAACTGAAGGGATGTAATGACCAATTATGTATAATTCACTTGGTTTACAGAGAGGCTCCATCTCGTTGGCAGCAAAAGGATACGTGCAGAGAAGGACTGCTAGGTTCTGCTGGACACACTTATGTATAAGAAGAAGATCGACTCACTGATATTCTTAAATCGCATGGCCGTCCATCATGCAATAGCGATGGTACTTTTGTTGGCATTCCAAAAGACTTGGCATACCGTCCAACGATTTCTGCAGGAGATGTGGGTCAAAGAAAGACGAAGAGATTATATTTACTTCTTCAGTCGATGCTCTGCTCTTGCTGCTTTCTGATATTCTTGAACAAGCTCTCTAATATAAAAACTGCTGTAATGGCAAGATTTATTTTCAACTCGGATTGGTTTCGTCTAAGGAATGTTTGATGCCCAAGTTGAATATTAATTATGATATAACAAGGGGACTTCTTCCTTCAAGGAAGGTGTGATAACTTAGCTAACTTAGGATTATATATATAGAGTGTGCCCTGATTTGTCAGATCTCCATACAAGTGGTTTCAATATCCCGTATTTCCCATGTAAAGGAGTGAAATTCTTGTGACATAATTTCCTGCACGAATTGCCAGGAACGCCAACTTCATGTAGGAATTTATTTAAATGTTCTATTCCACCAGTTTTATTAATAAATGAGTCAGCTTTGTTGTTACCTTCAATTTGTTGCTGACGACTTTCGAGAAACCTGTGTGTGTGCTGTACGTGGTCTCTTGAGATCTAAAGGTAGCTTTACATACATGCATTTTAGTCAAGCCTAGCTTCTAATACCTGATGTTGTGTTCTAATGCTGATGTTCTGTGTGTTAATTTTATACATGAGTGGCGATTATAAAGTCGATTCCAAACGACAGATTTTTGAGAAACTTCACAATGAATTTCTTTCATATGTCCGCATGTACGTTTGTATAAATGGACAAACATACTTGCGTACATGTGCCTGCACGAAATTAGGTGAACAACCTTATTTTGCTGACTTCTTATAATTTTTCATTTGTTTTTATTTTGTTTTTGCCAGGAATCAGCTGAGAGGAAGTCGCCGAAGAAATACTTTTTGTATTTTGTCTTGATGTCTGTCCTGGGGCTCGAACCCTGGCTTTACGCCTAATAAGCCAACGCGCTACCTACCAGACTACGGCGACAAGGTAGCTTTGCTGTAGTCAATATGTGCATGTCTCTAACCGACATACTCTGTAATTGAGTTTACGCAGCGTCGAGTTTCATGGCCTTTATATAAGGTTGAATCAAAACACAGTAATCGGGTAGAGCTAAGGACCTTCTATCCACTCCTGACTTAATCAAGCGATCCCGATCGATCAGTGTTTTCGTTGTAAAACTCAGATGGCAATTGTAAGATAGAGATACCGAAGATTTTGCGTTGACCAAAGTGTCAACACTTTTATGATTTTTTTTAATTTTGGATGCTGAGTGGTTGAAGACTGTAAACAATGTTTGACATGAGTCTACGTACTATTTAAATCGGCACTTTCCTGGTTGCATGATTCCTTTTTCACCAAAGCTAGACATCAAACCGCAGTCTCGTGAAATGGAGTTGGTCATATAACCATTGAGGATTGAAAATTGTTTTTCTGAAGAATATTTAAAAAGAACACAAAACTTCTGTTCAATTTCTTTGTGAAAATAAATGCAATTGTCTTATGAACATTGTAATTTGCAATTTGTAGGCATGGTCACCTCACTTGAAGGTGATGACAATTGATTTCCTTGAAACATTTTGCGTGTATCGAATGACACTTTTTGTCATCACCGTTTTTCTTTTTTCTTTTCTTAAATTTTCATAAATGTTGTGCGTTTGAACATGTTATTGCTACACGACTTGCAATTATTCAAAATGCTCTGTGACTCTTCATTTAAATTGTGTGCGGTAGTGGTACGGATAAAGATGGTATTGGTGATAGTAGTGGTGTTGGTGCAATTCGTCTTTATAAATTTTTTATTGCGTTGCTTCTGTCTGTTTGCCTTTATTTCGCTGTGTGTGTTTGTTTGTAAATGATCTTCCTTCTCAGTACTCTACTCAAAAGGGAACATTTAGTCAGAGTCAGTGAACAAATGGTGTTGTGAGCAAGAGCACAAGAGAACATAGTGATGAATGTGTACGTCACAGTGTGTGTGAATAGTTGAAATAGCCTCAAAGCAGTTATTTTTTTCTTTTTCACTGTTTGCTGCCTGCTCAGTGTAACTTGGTATATGCATGTGCCTGTGTGTGTATGTAGAGCAATAATATAGTTGTACTGTAGCACTGCTGTTCGTAACAAACCACAATAAAAAAATAAAAACGAGTGAAACGAAATTCACACAATGAACGATGATGAAGATGACTACAATACCACCATACAACCACAACTGACTGTAAAAATAAAGAATGTAAGCAAGTGACTGTGATGGTGGGTGTGTGTTTGAGTGTTCGTTAAGCAAAATAAGTTTAAGTTTAAGCCGCCATAAAAAGGAAAATAGTGTTGATACTCGTACCAAAACAAAACTTTTTTTTTGTTGTTACAACGTTTGTACAGGCATTTAAAAGAAACGAAACGAAATGTAAAATGAGGGAATGAATAACGAAAAAAAAACAATTTTAGAAAAAGTTAATAAAAGTAAAGAAGACAACAACAACAATAAAAAATGTACAAGAAAAAAAGAAGAGAATAAAAATACCGCCAAACACAATTATTAACAACATCGTCATGCTTATCCTTGTACTCTCTGCCATAATAGTTGTATTGTGTGACGACAATATATACCCAGAGCAGAGCCTATTTCGTCCTTTTGTCATCTGTTCGTTTTATTCTGCTTATGATGGCGTTAATAATAATGATTCTTGGGTTATTCATGGCATAGAAAATGCACACTATTTTAATAGTTTTTTTCGCTCTCTGCTTTATTCTGCTTTATTATCAAAGAATGTTAAGGAATTAGAATTTCAAACAGCATTTTTGAAAAGATTTTTGAATTTTTTTGTGTGTTCCGAAATAATGAAGGAGAGTGGTAAGCTTTATGTAAATTTAATTATTTGTTCAGATATTGCAATTGTACCGTACAAATGACAGCATTACTGCCTTTATTGCTCCAATATGAGAGTAGCATACTGGCCTCAATCAAATATTACTTCGAAGGTTGTTGATACGCAGTAAAAGAGAATTTCAAAATGAGTTCAAATGTGTTACATTTTCGAACAGCAAACTATAGTTGCACTACCATTATATTGTGCTTTTAAATTTAAAGAAATAAAGCCCTGACAATATTTTTCAAAACAATCTTTGGTAAATTGGGGTTGGCATAGCTTACTTGGTCTATATAAAGTCCAGTCCATCATTTATCTATAAATCCTGGCCCAACAATCCTAATACTTTTATGAAAGTATGTATTGGGTGGACCATCTATGGGTTTAAATTTAAACCATTCGGTTATTTTGAATCTGGCAATACTTATGTTATTCTATTCTGTCACAAAAATTCAGTAGATTACCTCCACTGAACGTAATGAATCGATTTACACTTGAGAAATATTGGGATTTATTGGGGCAACGAGAAACTGCATGATGATGTTGATTTTGTCAAGAAAACAAATCATCTTTTCGGATGAAACTCATTTTCATCTTTGTGGGTACGTTAATAACCCAAAATTGCCATATTTGAGGCTCAGGAAACCCACACGCGGTATTACAGAAGCCAATGCGTCTATTACGTGTGGCTGTTTGGTGTGGCTTATATAGCGGAGTCATTATTGGCCCATATTTCTTTGAAAATGAGGACGGCGCAACCATCGCACCATGATAACCGATTTTTTTTGTACCCGCTCTTCATGGTATTAATGTGAATGTGTATTTTCTGTGGGGCACGGTTAAAGAAACGTTTTATGTCGACAAACCAGAGGCAATTGATCATTTGAAGGGCAACATTCGTGATGCTATCGCCGAGATACGACCCCATACACTCGAAAAAGTGCAGGAAATTTGGTTCGATCGAATAAGGTACTGTGAGGCTAGTCGCGGCATCTATAGGAATGAAATAATTTTACATTTCTAACCGGAAAAACTGTACTTCACAACAAAGAAATAAATTTGGCAAAATTGCAAACCGTTTTTGTTTCAGTGCATTTTTAAATTTAAGCTTTTAAATGGCCCACCCTATTTAGAAGTCGCCGTAGTCTAGTAGGTAGTGTATTGGCTTATTAGACGTAAAGCCAGGGTTCGAGCACCAGGCCAGACATCAAGATAAAATACAAAAAATATTTCTTCGGCGACTTCCTCTCAGCAGATTTCTGGCAAAAACTTTATGAGTAAATAAAATTGCCATGAAAAGTTTCTCCAGAAAATCTGTTGTTCGGAGTCGACTTTAAACTGTAGGTCCCGCCACTCAAGTATAAAATGAACACACACAACATAAGTGGTGTGAGAGACTAGGTCGTCATCCTGACTGAAGAGTTGCAATGACCAATTATGTTATGTATGTATTCCTTCGCTTCTTTATCTATCAACTTATCACTTTCCAATGTGATGCACACCTGTTTCCATTGCTGGAGAACTGCTTTAAGCGAATGTTGTCAATCTATTACTATTTGATGCCTGATATAATCAGCATCCAAATTGAATACGTAAATATGATAACTTTTGGAAGTTTTATTATGGTTTTCATTATTTCTAGTTGAACAATTTTCGTATTTAAAAATTTCACGCACACTTCGTTACTCACATTCTACTTTAGGTGGCGAGAAAAAACAAAATTTGCATTTAAAATTTAAATTTTCATTAAGCAACTGTTGTTGTTGTTGTTGTTGATTTTGATGTTGTATTTATAGAAATTCTAAAGAACGCAGACAACAAATAAATTGTGTTGTTTACAGCAACCAAATTAACCATGAAAATAGTTTTTATTTGTTTTTTTTTTTTGGTTTAGAAGACCATACCCGTGTCTCTTTATAGAGTTTGTGGACATAAAACATACCATTTCAAGGAACTGAAGGTAGTTTTTCACAACTATAGGTCCTCCTTTGGCTAAGCTTTTAAGCTTGTTGTATCTCTTATGTTAGGTTAGATTAGCGGGCAGCTTGCCGTTCATAGGCAAGTTCACTTGGTGGCAATATGATACATTGTGTTACCCAGTATTGAGCCCCCTTGTCATGATTCAGTAGTAGTGGGTTTTAGCAGCTCTGACCTCCGGCTGAAACCAGCCAGTTCCCTTAGTGGCACGTTCGCCACTATGGTCAGATCTTCAAACTTTCTGTCACCGTAAAACCGATGTCGTCTGCCCTGAAGTGCATGGCACTCGCATAAAACGTGTTTCAACGATTCCATTTCCTCCACATCATGGCAGCATGGGCCGTGATACTAGAGGGGCAGAACGATTTTGTTAGCGAAACTGCCAGCAGCGTAGTGTTTCATTAGAAATTCTGTTAGAATGCGAACCGTTTTCTTGTCAAACTAAAGTAGTCCCCTGATTCTCCCGCTGTCCACTGCCGGACACAGAAGTTTTGAAATTCGGCAACCCAGTATGTCGTACTATCCATGGCTGTAGTATTCCATGCTGCTTTTTCCAATTTGGAAAAGTATTCCTGTAGAAGCTTATATGCATATTCCCTCTATCGTCTCCTCCTCAGACACCACCGACTTCTTCCTTTTTGATCTGTCTAGCATATGTGGCCGTAGTGTGTTGGCTTATTAGACGTGAGGCCATGGTTCAAACTCCAGCTCAAGAAAACGAATTACGAAAACAAATATTTCTTTGGCGACTTCCTCTCACCAGATTTCTGGCAAAAACTCTGAGTGTAAAAAAATTGCCATGAAAAGTTTCTCAAAAATCTTACGTTGGAAGCCAACTTTAAACCGTAGGTCCGACCACTCATGTATGAAATTAACAAACACAACATGAGTGCTGTGAGAAGCTAGGTTATAATCCTGGCTATAGGGTTGTAATGACCAGTTATGTTAGATACGTATTTTAAGTGGTCTATCCATCTCCTTAAAGGAGGTTGTAAATTTTTAGAGTTTAAACAATAAAGGAAAACCTCCGTATGGGTTTCCCTATGAAATTTAAAATTAATAAAACAATTTCAATGAAAATTATAAAATGACTCTCAAACATCATTCTGTTGTTCTCCTCTTCTATTGAAGAAATGTTAGAATCAAAAAATGTGTTTGAATTTCATTACCCAAATTGAATAGAATGTCAATCAAATAATCGAACAAAAGCCAACAAAAACAAGAGCCAACAAAAAAGAAAAAAAACAAAAAACTCAGATTTTTAAAGAAAGACATTGAAAATTGCCAGTAAAATACAATATAAACGTAGAAAGAATGGAATTCAAAATAAAGATTCCATGGCATAGATGTGATGATGTATAGTTTTGGAGTAGAAACAAAAGAGAAAATCGACAAAAGAACAGAAAAGATGTTTAGAAATGAAAATCATTTTTAATGATTGACTAGAAGAATTTGGAGAATTCTTAAAATCAAAAAATTTTCAGATATATTGAATACAAATTCATGTTTTGGAAAAACACAATTGTATTCAAAGAAATAAATCATATCATGCCAATAAAGAAATGGAGTCAAAGAGATCATCTCATCATATTTTCTTATCAGATTATTAAATGGATTTGAAATGCCCACTTAAGTTAGGTTATGTTAACGGGTAGCTTGCCGTACACAGGCAAGTTTACTCAGTGGCCACATGGCCCATTGGGTTGCTCCCTTGCCATGAGTCATTAGTAGGGGTTTGAACCACCCTCAGCTTCAAATAAACCCTGCCAGTCCCCTTAATGGCACGTTCAGCACCATACCGATATCTTCAAACGTTCTGTCACCCAAAAACCGATTACGTTTGCCTTGAAGTATAGGGCACTTTCATAGGTGTTGCAAAAATGCCCATTTAAAGATGACAAGTTTTCGATCTCAACATGCATTTTATGACTCGCTTTCATGACATGGCATATGGACACCTGTTATTTGCACACAATGTGACGACAACTCGACAATAGCCTTGAAACATTTGGTTTCAAATATCTCAACGTTAAAGACACGACCTTTGCCTTGGCACCACAAAAGAATTTGACTCCAAATTGCATAATCTTTGTGGCCATCAATTAAAGTCACCAAGACGAGAAAAGTGTCTCTAGAAATTTCTTATGCAATCAAGTATCAATTGGTCGTTCATAATCTTCAAATCCATAGCAAAAATATTCGGTTATCATATGGCAATAGGGCTCTAAATTAGCGATAAGGGTTCTTCCAAAGCTATGTATGGCACACCGACCGTAATGCGCACCAAACACATAATTTCTTCGAATGCAATATCTTTTCCACAATCTCTTCTAGGTGCCGCCAATAACACATTCAATAATTTTTCTTGACTGAAAAATACGTGAGTCTGTTGCTCTGCCTATCAATAAACTTAACAAGAACTCTGTAAGTTGTCAGCCATCTTCATTTGTAAGGTTAGTTGAAATTCACTTGAATGGAGATGCAGATCAGAGATCAGCAATGAATCGCTTTTTTGCTACTCATAAGTACTCATGAAATTTTGAGTATGAGTGAGTCAACCGTATCCAACTACTCCGATTCATTCACCCTCACTATAACATTGATTTATAGTACAGGTTGCAATGAGCATGCATACAACGTTGACATCAAACTCATAACATTCGAAATATGTTTGATTCATACGCCTACTCATTCAGATTCATAAATTTAGAAAAAATACTTATAATACTCATAAATGATTCGAGTGGACTCGAATTATTCATCAAAATTTACAGTCTTAGTTGTTGTTGCATTTACAAAAAAAAAAGAAAGACAAAGACAAAGACAGCAAGCAGAGCCAACACACAATCTTCATGTGAGTACTGTAGTGTTCGTATGCGAATCATACATATTTTGTGATTCGTGTATACAATAAGTCATGGAGAGTTGAAATTAATAGCATCATGCGTATTGTTAAATATGAGTACCATGAGTATTTCAAACTTTGAATATGAGTAGTATGAGTATGACATTAAAATTAGTATGAATACGTATAAGTATTAGAAATTATAAGTATGATTTGAATCTACTCATCGTTTTGAATATTCATTGCTGATCTCTGATGCAGATCCATATGCAAATTATATAACAATGAGGAGCGAGGCTAGACAAATTGTTGAGAACACAGTGCTGTCGACCAATTTGAGTTATTTGCTACACTTTCTATAACAGAATATTCTCTTCAAAAGATATATTTGCAGCAGTTAGTAGATTGCGGCCATGCACAAGCCAGACCATATCTTGCTTACAAAGTTTTGCATTGCAAACCTTTAGTCAGGTTTACAACCTAGCTTCTCCAGCCACCCATGCTATGTGTTTTAATTTAATCCATAAGTTTGGATCGCACGCAGTCGACTCCGACCGACAGATTTGGAAACTTTATTTTATTCTCATAGTTTTTGCCAGAAGACTGTTGAAAGGAAGTCTCCGGAAAAGTATTCCTTTTTTCTTTCTTTATTTTGTTTTATTTGATATGCCAGAGCGAAGATTTGAACCACCCGCTCTCGTCTAATGAGCCAACTCACTGCCTAGTAGACTACAACAAATGGTATTCTAGTGTTCTTATTATTTCTACTTTTCAATTTCAACGTTACTACAACACCAAAAAGGCTCAACGGCTAAATAAATCTTAAAATTACCACCGAACAGTAAAGTACGATGAATTATCAGCTTTTGATACAACTTGTGATACAACTGGTGATACAACTGGGCATACAACTGCGGATACAACTGATGATACAACTGGTGATACAACTTGTGATACAACTGGGCACACAACTGTTGATACAACTGCAGTCTAACAATCTGATTACCTTCATGCGGTATTGCTTCCATTGAAGTGATTTTATTGGCGTAACTCTTTGCGTAACTATCCGTTCCCTCCAAGAGGTGAAGTCAGTACATAAAACGGTTTTGTGAGAGCAAATTCATGGCTGTGGCCCTTTGCAAAGCATTTTACAGAGTATGACAGGCTATATTTTCGATAGAAAATCTTTGCTTTTGCGATCCGTAGTCATCTGCCCATTTATGTCGTGATTTCATAGGGAACACCCTATACGAGTTGTTATTAATAGAGTCCCGTCAGATAAGTTTATGGACATTCAGTGGTGCCAAAAGATTATGTTCTCCTTGAGACTTTATTTCTTATTTAAATTACTAACTGGTTCACAAGAACTCAGCCTTTCGGAGACCACAATTCTGCACATTTTACACCGTAACTTGGCTAAACGACCACTGACTCTGGTGCAGTTAGCAAGTAACGCATTCATAAAATCATCATCATCGACGATACTAATTTCTCAATGAAAGGATACGTGAACAAGCAAAATTGACAACTTTTCAGCGATAGCAAGCCACATGAGTTCCAAGAGCCTTCAATACATTTCGAAAAATTCACTTGTAGTTGAGGATTATGGACTAGCAACGCAACCAGTTCATATTTCTATGAAAAGGATGTTGACCAGGCCAAAACTATGAACGGCGAGTACTATAGGTCAATGGCTTATAGGCCTGATTTATATGATCTGGACATCACAAACAATTGGTTTGTAGCCACTCACCTCATGCCATATGGGATATTTTGCACGAGTAATTTGAGGGCACGGTCATCTCATGGAAAAGTAATGTGAACTAGCCACTGAGATCATACCCCATTTGACTTTTTCTTGTGGGGCTTACTTAAGAAGCAGTTGAATATGAATAAGCCATAAGCAACAGTGGTCCCCAAAGCCAACATAACCCATACATACATACATACATACATACATAATTGCTTATTAAAACCCTTCAGTCAGGATTATGGCATTGCTTCTCACATAACTTATGTGGTGTGTGTTAATTTTATACATGAGTGGTGGGACCGCACAGTTCAAAGTCTACTCCGGAGGACAGAATTCATTTCAGAAACTTTTCATTGCAATTTTATTCAGAGTTTTTGCTTTGACCCCTAGCCTCATGTCTAATAAATCGACACACTACCTACAGCAACTTCAAATCCCATGGCAATTTTATTCAGAGTTTTTGCTTTGACCCCTAGCCTCACGTCTAATAAATCGACACACTACCTACAGCAACTTCAAATCCCATGGCAATTTTATTCAGAGTTTTTGCTTTGACCCCTAGCCTCACGTCTAATAAATCGACACACTACCTACAGCAACTTCAAATCCCAGGTCATCGGTCAATTGACCCCTGGCCTCACGTCTAATAAATCAATACACTACCTGCTATACTACAGCGACTTCATAACCCATGGCATTGGTCAGTTTCAGCTTGATTGCCATGGAATATTGGAAATTTTGAAACCCTTCCACCCAGGGAAGCTCTGACATGTATACGATTACTTCGGTGTAGGAACACATTTAAATTTTGTATGAACGTGAATACTTTTACAAATCCTGTATATTCTCCCCTAACATAGCGCTTTAATAGGTAAAATCTTGCCTTGCTTCTGCTTCAATATCGAAATTTATACCATACTTAATATTTATTTACCCCGACATTACATTATTTTAACATTTTTCCTCCTGGATTCGAAGGATTTAACTTCCAAAAATGTTTTTAAAATATCAACAAAAAAATCTTAAGTCCTTTAAAAATTTCTACAGGATCATCTATTAAAACTGTTGCCTAAAAGTAGACAATAGAAATTAAAATCTAAAATAAGAACAATTCATGTACGAGTGCATTGCTTATTATGGGGCGTATGCCTTTATAAAAACAAATACAATGACATCAGTTAGTGTTAAGGCATCAAATATACAAGCGCACACACAAAGTTGCTCTCTTGGAGAGAGTGAGTGAAACAGGTTTTTTTTTATAAGCTTTGTTTAGTTCAAGTAACGGAAAGCTTTCGATTGTAAATTGAAAAGAGAATAAAAATAAAAGAGCATAAGTACGACTAGAGAGAGAAAGAGAGTGTCAAACTAATTGAGTAAAAGAGCGCATGTTTTTAAGGTGGGGTATTGAACAAGTGATTACGAACGAAGCTTTTTTTTTTTTGCTTAATTCGGGTTTTAATGAAAAAGGCATGCAACACGTGACAGTTAAGCAAATTGTATTTGTAAGTATACACTGTACATATATGGTTGCAACAACAATTTGTAAAAAGTAAATGAGTGGATTTATAAACAATAGGAAGAGAGAGAGAGAGAGAAAGAGAGTCCATATTTGTTACGGTTTTTTTACATTTTAATGATTACAACATGTTGCTTCGTGCTGTAATAAACAAAATAAAACTTGATTTTGTTTTGAATTTTGAGTTTATTTTCTATTTGCCAAGAGAAGAGAGCATTTGAGTAGATTTTTATTTAAATAAGAGCATAAGGCGCGTACAAAAGCAAATGCATGGAGAGATTTTATATAAATGTTTTGTGTGCCATTTTTTTTTTCTGTTTTTTGGTTATAAAAGTGCAGTTTTAACAACCCATGAACATGTTCAAATTGCTTCTTGTTGATTTTCATACAAGAGCAACAAATTGCAAAATGAGTAATAATTGCACAACAACAGCAACAACTACGACAACAATAATACGAATAAAAATAGAAATAAAACCCAAAACGGAAAACACAAACAGCATCCTTTTGCTGAGCAGCAGCATTCAACAGAAAGAAATACAAAAAAAAAAGAAACACGACACGAAAAAAAATGCCAGGACTTGGTCAACACAAATTCAGTTGATAGTTTAACACGTAACGGTAAAGTTACTGGGAATTTAAATAAAAATTTTTTTCTCCTCATCAAACAAAAAAAAAATAAAAATATTTATAAAAAACATTTTTTCAAATTTAAAAAAAAAATCGTATATAAAATAAAAAAATAAAAAATAATTAAAGAAAATAAAATTTAAAAATAGATCTTTTTTATAATAAATTTTTCTTAAACAAAAAATATAAAAAAAAATAAAAAAATTTTTTTTTGTTTTAAAGATTTTTTTTGTTTGTGGTTAAACATGTGACCAAAAAAAAAAGAAAAATAAAACCCCAACAACTACAACAACTTCTCTTAAGAGCTGGCTGTCGTCTACCATTTAATAATTTGCTCCAGTTAATGAGTGACTTTTTCTTCTTTTCTTTTCTGTTGTTATTGTTGTTAAGGCTGCTTTGCTTTGCTTTGCTTTGCTGCCATTGCTACTCGTAAGCTGCTCGGCTGCTGTATTTCTGTGTGTTTATCTCGTTATAACCGTGTTCCAGTAACAGTGTGTGCGTATTTACTGCTTGTTTACCAAAAAAAATCAAAAAAAATTTAAAGAGAATTCATCGTAAAAAGGCAAAGAAAGTACGTGCGTGCGTGTTAATGTTTTTGTGTTTGTAAGTGCTGTTGTATTTCATTTGTAGCCAGAGATACTTGAGCTGTTACATCCTTAACAGCAGTTTATTTATACGTGTAACGTCAAAGCGGTCGTTCCGCCTTAAGCAACTTTAATCATAAATTATCAGTTTTCTTAATAATAATTTCTATTTTCTTATTAACAAAAAAAATAAAAAATAAATAAAATAAAATAAAAAAATATTTAAAAATATTTTAAATATAATTTTTTAAAAAAAACATATATTTTTTATATTTTACAACAAAAATAAATATTAAAAAGTTTTTTAAATAATTTAAAAAACATTTGTTTAAGAATAAATAATTTATTGATTAAACAAACAAATAATTTAGTGGGTAATAAAAAATTTTTATAAATAAAAATTTTTAAAGTGTTAAAACAAAACTTATGATAATAAAAAGTAATAAAACGTTAACATTTTCAAGTGATTTATTTTTATTCTCAAATCAGAAAACAAAAAACATTTAAAAATATTATTAAATATTTAAATTTGAAAAAAGAAACACGAAAATCAAAAAAAGTGTACGAAATCTTTTGCAGAAATATTTGTATTTTATAATATAAAAAAAGCCAAAACAATATAACATAAATTAATAAAAAAAATTTTAAATTTAATAAAGCAATTTAAAACAATATAATTTTTTATTATTTTTTTAAAAGAAATTATTTTCATTTAATTTTATAAAAAAAAAAATAAAAATATAAAACATAAAAAAATTTGCAAAAGTTTATAAAGATATTAAAAACAATAAAAAAAAATTTTTATTCACTTACATATTTTTTTGCAATTTATTTTAATTTCCATTTTTTAAAATAATTAAAAAATAAATTTTATTTTTTTTAATTAATCTGTTATGAAACTGATGAATAATAAATAATACATACAATTTAACCTGTGAAATATTGAAAATAACGGTAAATAATTAATAAAATAAAAATAAAAACTCAAGTAAAAAAATAAATATTTCATGAAAATTTATATAAAAATTAATCAATAGTAAGCATTTAAAATGGCTTAAAACCCTACACCTGTTGGCACTGTGAAAAATGTGTAAAATATTTTTTTTGAAAAATTTATTTTTAAAAATAGGCCCTTATTTACAATCATTATAAAAAATTAAATTTATTTTTAAAAAGTTTTTGTTTAAAATTTATCCACAGTTTTAAATATTACAAAAAGCAGTTATTTCGAGTATAGTGTGCTAGTCTCCCAATGCAAGGCTTGCAGGCTCGATTATCTTTCGAAATTTTTGTTTACTGAAAAATATCAAACATATGGTCACATGCATATTCTACTCAAATAATAATTTAATTTTAATCAGAAATTGTGTTTTTAGGTCTGTTTTCATCGGTCCCTATATCCTCCCTTTTATACCCCCTCTGCTTTTTTCCCTATCTCCTTTTTTATCCTTTCTCTCTCTCTCCTTTAGGACGTATTACAATGGATTATTACGACCTCCAAGTATTGTACTTATCCACAATGAGAAGTTCATGTTCTCTAACTTAACCCAAGGAAATTGTTTTGTGGTAAATAAAACGAGATTTCAAATTTTATTACATTTTTGGCATGATTAGAACAGATTTTACCAAAAGCTAAAAATCCTATTCCTTATTCCTGAATAAAATCCAAAATAAATCAGTATACCTAAGCACATACATGTTTATCCATGGCCTTCAAAGGACAGTGTTAGAACACTGACTACTGGCTTTCTTGCAAGGTATTGTGAGGTCTTGTGACTTCGTGTCAGCATATTTCTGGCAAAAAAAAACTCTGAAACTAAATAAAATTGCCAAAAAAAAGGTTTTCAAAAAATCTGTCGTTCGGAGTCGAATTTAAACTGTAGGTCACGCCATTCATGCATGAAATTAATACACACAACATAAGTGGTGTGAGAAGCTAGGTGGTAATTCGTACTGAAAGGTTATAATTATGTATGTATTGTGAGTTAAAATCGCCGACAAGAATCTGAAACAGATCCCAAGTGGACTATTGCAGGGTGTGTTTGGAGTTGGAGATCATCCAACATTTTATTTATAACTGTTCAGATCATTATTTGATGACATAAAGAACATTGGGTTCTTTCTAGTTTAGATTCAAGTGACGCCATTCGGGCTTTCCTAAAACTTATAATGGGATTGGCCAGGTTGAGAGGCATTTGGACATCATGGTGGTAGTTCAATTAATGCGCTCTTGTACGTTGGGCATGTGTCTTTATTCCCATTAGTTTCCGTCTTCCATACTTATTTGCTTTCTTCTTCTTATTTCGTTCCGCCTGTTAGGATATATACAATGAATTAGTTGATCTCTGAGTATTGTATTGATATCAATGGCAAGTACATGGCCCCCAACATAAGCTAACCCTAGTAAATCTTTGATGGGACCAAAAGTAAAACATGTTTTTCTTATAATTGAAATAAAATGTATGTATTCAAATACTATGTAACGTAGTGATGGACAACAATTTTCCATTTATCCATCAGGATAGAACTTCTGACTTTTTTCTACGAGAATACTGCAGAGAAGGTGCAGGCCCGTACTATAGCATAGCTTTCTCAGTTTTTTTCGGGTCATAAAAAATGTGTAGTCATTCGTTACCGCCGTGGTCTATTAGGTAGTGTGTTGGCTTATTAGACGTAAAGCCAGGGTTCGAGCCCCAGGCCAGACATTAAGACAAAAATACAAAAAGTATTTTTTCTCCGACTTCCTCTCAGCAGATTTATGGCAAAAACTCTGAGAGTGAAATAAAATTGCCATGAAAAATTTTCTCAAAAATCTGTCGTTCGGAGTCGACTTTAAACTGAAGGTCTCACCACTCATGTATAAAATTAATACACACAACATAAATGGTGTGAGTAACTAGGACGTTGTACAATGGGTCAATTCGACCTCCGGGTATTGTACTTGTCTTAATTGGCAAGTACACGTCCTCTAACCTAACCTAATCTAAGAGTTTTCCATTTTTTGAGGTAAAGCCCTATATCCATCAGGATAGAAGTTGTGACATTTTTCTACGAGAATACTGCAGAGATTGTTTAATAATAAAAATTCGAAGGTGCAGGTATAGCTTTCTGCGTTTTTGCTGGGTCAAATGTGTGTTGTGATTCGTTATCACGATGCAACACTAAATATTTTTTATTAAGGAGTTCTAAACATTTTAATTCATTTTTTTGTTTTAATCTCGTTCATATACTTAAGAGTTCAGAATCAATTGTTTGACTATGTAAAAAAAGCTCTAATATTCTTCCTATTGCACCAGGCACACATTACTTTTCTTGGTGTCACTTCTAAATTTTCCACCCGACTTCTAAGCTTCACTTTGATCTGTCCATGATCTTCTTAGCACATCCTTTTCCTTTTTGAAGTTGCCGTAGTCCACTACGTAGCTATGACATCTCGAACAGAACGAACTATGAAGGAAAATATTTGTTTAGGCAACTTTTTCTCTGCAGTCTTCTGCCAAAAACGTTTATTTGTTAATCTTGCTAAAGGCTAGCAATGACCACTTACATAAGTACTTCAGTAAGATCTTATTTTTATCTCCCATTGTCAATCACTTCCTTTGAGTAGAGGATCGAAACTGGAAATGAATATTTGAATAGGGAGTTTCAGTTGGTAGTCTTCAGATTTCTTCAAAAGCCGTTCGGTGATGTATACCTAGTCTTCTTGTAATGTGGAAGCTGCTAATGTATTGCTTTTTTTAATTTTTTTTAAAGACTTTTTTAATAATTACTCGAGCAGAGCGAGTTGTACTTTTACGACAGCATCGTTTGGTCCTTTTTTTATTGCAGCTTGTAACATGTTCTTGTCTTTTCTTCACTAGGAAACCAAAATACTACAATTAATGTTCAGAAAAGCCAACAATTTCTCACATAATAATGTGAATTTAATAATGTCTACCCATAAACTGTCTTACTATAAGTGAAGTAATGTCACGATTCAAATAATATAATGTTTTGTCAGATGCAACTAATATTACTAAGGATATTTAACAGTAAAGCCATCTAACGACAATCTGTAATCGAACATTTTCCAACATCATCATACTAAGTCCTCTGTAATGCTTATTATTGGCTACAGAATGCACATCTTCTTATACCTTAGGGTATCGGAATAGATTTTTATTTTTGCTCCATAAATCTTAACCCTTTGCGACCGTATGTCTGCTCTCAGCCACCAAAGCTTTTTTACCATTCCAGTCGTATGTCTGCTCTCAGGCACCAAAGCCTTTTTACCATTCCAGTCGTATGCCTGCTCTCAGCCACCAAAGCTTTATTACAGATTAATTCAGACCAGCATGACACCCATATATAGAATTAATACGGTCGCAAAGGGTTAATATTCTGAACTTTCTTTTGTCGTCATTCAAAGTACTAGAAATATTCTTGATAATTTGCTTATAAGAATAACTCTAATTTTATTGCATATATTAGGGGGACGAATTGTTAATACCCCCACATACGTATGATTAATATTTGATTTGATATTATTTTGTTTATTTAATACTCATACGTTCAGGTGTCCAACATAGTGTAGGGTTTTCATAAAAAAATTTAATAAAAAACGACACGAATTAAATAAATTATAAATAAATAATAAATTAATAATAAAAAAAGAAAAGAATCTTTAAAACACCAAATCGTAAGAAATGTAACTGAAAACTGCATTAAAAGGAAATATTTTTACAAAAATATGCAAAAAAAAATTATAAATTTTATACCAAGTTTTTTTAAAAAGATTTAAAAAACAAACAAAAAATGTTCCAGAACAACTTACACGATACAAGAAAAAAAGATTTAAACATGCATACCTTGTTGTACAGGCAACAGGAAAATTAATTAAAAATTTCAAAAGGTTTCATTCAACATTTCAAAGGAAAGCAAATATAAACCACAAGTGTTAAGAGAAAGTGAGAATCATAATAAAGGAAATAAAAAAAAATTAAAATATTTTTAATAACAAGAGTGTAAGCAAAAAGAAAATAAACAAAATGAAGGAAAATCCTACACCAGCAGCCAATGCTGTAATGGAAACGAAAATCGTAACGTACCACTAAAAATATTTATTATAAAAGGAAACAATTTTTATCTAAAATTTATTTTATTTTAAACACCTAATATTTCTTATTAGAATTTATATATCACACTCTATTCAATTATTTTCTAATATTTATCCATACTAATAACACTCTTTTTTTAGTCTTTATTTTTAATTAAAAATTTTTGAAAAATTTCAATTTTATTTCAATTTATTATAAGAAATGAAAAGCAAATTAAACCAAATATAGTTTTATAAAGGAAATATTATGAAATATTAAGATTATACGCAATAATATATATAAAAAAGAAAATGTTAACAATAGATTTATAAAAAATGCGACAATATGATCCACAAAAATTTAAATAAATTTTGTGAATTTCTGCAACATTTAATCAAATCGCTATGACTAGCTCACTATTTAACTTTCAATTTGTACAACCAATCATGTTTAACATGATATATTTTAGTATAAAACAATGTTTATGGACTAGAGTAACGCCAGTAACACCGCCGTAGTTTAGTAAGTAGTGTGTTGTATTAGACGTGAGGCCATGTTTCAACCCCTGGCTCAAATATCTCAACCAAAACGAAATTTGAAAAAATATTTCTTCGGCGACTTCCTTTCAGCAGATTTCTGGCAAAAACTCTGAGAGTCAGTTAAATAGCCATGAAATGTTTCACAAAAATCTGTATTTCCCGCCACTTCGTATAAAATTAACACACACAACATAAGTGATGTGGGAAGCTAGGTTGCAATCCTGACAATCCTGAGGGTTGTAATGAGCAATTATGTATGTATGTATGTTTATATGTCCATATATAACATAAGTTGATATATTTTAGCATATATAAGCCTATCGGCTAGAGTAACACTGCTTGATATTGATTTAAACTATAATATTCAGCAAATTCCTGTTACACAGGAAATGCACAATTCAAGTTGGACTGATTTAAAATCGTTTGTTCAAAATGATACGAATGCTATATTTTATTAATAATGCAGATATCAGTTCATTATTAATAAAATGTACCAAATCTATCACAATATTAAAATTTTAAAATTTAGAATAATTTCAGCAAACATGTGAAGGTATTCGCATTATACTGTGATCTGGACTTAAATATTATTTGCCCATATTTTTTATACGATTAATTAAACGCTACTTTATACTGTGAATTTTTAATAGCAAGAATAGATGAGAGACCGCCGAAGCATGTTAATTATTTAATCAGATTAACAACCTAGCTTCTCACACTATCCATGTTGTGTTTGTTAATCCATAAAAGGCGGCACTTACTGTTTAAAATCGGCTCCATGAATGACAGATTTTTGAGAAACTTTTCATGGCAATATTTAGTTACTCTCAGATTTTTTGCCAGAAGACCGACGAAACAATTTTTTTTTTATATTTCGTTTGATTCGAGCTTTCTCAGCCAGGTGTTGAACCGCTGGCTATCGTCTCATAGGTCAGCACACTACCAACTAGATTACGACGGATTCAGTGGCAGGTTATTAATTAGAAATTAACATTTTAACGTGATTGAATACTGTAACAAAGATGGTAAATGCTTCAGCAATAAAATGCTGTTCATCACAATGTTGTTTTGACTGCCTGTAGCAAACTCCCAGCTATTTACAAATAAACTCTCGGTTACATCACTAAACATATATATTAATATACTATATGCACAGAAAAAAAGAAAAAAATTAATGTAGAAATGAACGTTCATTTGTCAGCCCTGGAGGTTCTATACGATGAATCATAAGTCCAAGGCACTACACTGCACTAAACACAGAATTTTCAAGCGATTGAAAATTGATTTGTATTTTTCTAAGAATACTTAAAATATTAAAGTCGCTTAGGTGATATGTTGGCTTATTTGATAAGATAAGGAATTAGACAAAATAATATTATTTTGAATGACGATCTCTCAACACTCTTCTGGTAAAAAAAATCCATTACAAGCTTCTCAAACCTGGCGTTTGGATTGGACGTTAAACTATAGTTGCGCCACTTACAAATAAATTAATACACACAACATGAATGGTGAATTCCTCCTAACAATCTTTTGGCAAAAACTCAGAGAATAAATAAAATTTGCCATGAAAAGATTCTCAAAGCTGTCATTCAGAGGCGACTCCACTCATGAATAAAATTAAACCGCACAACACATTGGTGGTGTGAGTAACTAGATTGTGATCCTTACTAAAGGATAAGGATAAGGATAATTAAGTATGTATGCTGATCCGTTTCTATCATATTATTCGGGTATTTTATTCACAAAAGGATGTATGTGGACTTTGTTGTAAATATATAAGAGGCTAAAGCCTTAATTGCTGTGAGCTTGTGCTAAAAAATATCAACTTTCATTGCATCTAAGACCCATAGGATGTGACAGATTTGCAGCCGTTTCAAAGAGTTATTTTCTGCCTGAATAATAAAATTAAAGTACAGTAGACGGATTCAGTAATAAACAAGACACCTTCACCTAAAATATCAACTTTAAGTCCATACTTAGGAACTAAAGTACTTT
Source organism: Sarcophaga subvicina (assembly GCA_936449025.2). NCBI lineage: Eukaryota > Metazoa > Arthropoda > Insecta > Diptera > Sarcophagidae > Sarcophaga > Sarcophaga subvicina. Next base: position 34,371,095 of record OW388084.2, read on the forward strand.
TATCACTCACACAAAACCCATAATCTCCAATTGGTAGCCATATATCGGGCGTTACTTACATACATGCGTACATAATTGGTCATTACAACCCTTTAGTCAGGATTACAAATTATGTTGTACTGGCCATGTCATACATGAGTGGAGAGACCTATAGTTTAAAGTCGATTCCGAACGACACCTTTTTGAGACACAATTTTTCATGACAATTTTATTTACTACTCAGAGTTTTTGCCAGAAATCTGCTGTGTCTTTGTTGGAAATCCCTGACCTGGGGTTTGAACCGTGGCTTCATATCTAATAAGTCAACACACTACCTAATAGACTACTGCAAGTACAAAAAGCTACGTAAGCTTTATTTAATTAAAAATGAGCCAATGATTTCGATTTAATGCCGAATGTATCACGATTATAGATCAAAATTTAAAAAATGCGCAAACATTTCAGCAAAAGCATAAAGGTATTCCAATACACACATCTGGACTTAAATAATTGGTCAATTCACACAAGCCGTTGTATCGTTGTATTCATTGTATTGTTGGAAGAACATACAACAGTGTATGATTGTTGTTGATATTTTTCATTTAAAAATCCGATACACTTATACACATTTTTTCCATATGTTTTTAAAAGTTGTATTCGTTTCGTGCTGTCAAATTGTGTGAATGAAAAAAACGTGTATATGTTTCCATATGTTTTTAAAAAGTTGTGTTGTTTTCGGGCTATCAATATGTTTGAATGCCATGAGATACACCATACAGCATAGCATTGAGCGTTCACAAACAAACAAATGTACTCAATACAACATACACGATACAAAGTCGTGTGAATTGCCCAATTGTTTGCTCATGTTCCTTTGGCGAATAATTAATTTGACATTTTATACTGTGACTGTACTGTTTTGATGGCAAAAATAGGTAAGAGACTGCCGGAAAAGGTTACTTATTTAGTCAGAATGACAACCTAGATGTGGCAGATTTGCAGCCGTTTCAGAGTTATTTTCTGCCTGATTTTTACATTAAGGTCCTAAAATTGGATTTGGTAAAAAATAGAAAATTTAGCAATTGCTTCAAATCAAATATTACCAATAAGAGCATACGTGAACACGAAGATATTTTTATCATTCACGTAAACTCCACTTCGACTAGCAGCCATATATAATAATTGCAGAGATGTAAATCGTAAATGTCTAATCGGTGAAATAATAAAACTTGGAACAGAGTGTTCCCCGTTCTTTGGTTTTTTTTTAATTTTTTTAATTTTTTTTTATTAAAAAATTATGTACTAGACAGACAAAGAATATCCGACATTAAAAATTATTTAATTACAAAAAAATACTTTATAGGAGTCAATCAACATTATTAGTGCTTGGCCAAACAAACTAAGCAATAAGGACAACCACAAAATTATTTAAAGCCTGCTGGACTAGAATATTTCTTTTCTCGTAATTACTTTTAAATTGAAAAAATTCTAAAAAAACCCACAAAAAACGTAAAACAAATTCTAAAATTGAGTCATTAATCAGTCATGGTTCATTAAAAAATTATAAACTTTTCAAACAACACTCACACATACACCCGCACACACACACACTAAATTGTATGTAAAACAAATGCCACAAAGCTCTACGCTCTGACCCAATTACCCTCGTTGTTAATAATCAATTTGGATTGTATGGGTTGGGGTTTTTTTGTTCGTCTCTTCTTTTTATTCGTTTTTTTTAATTTTCAAGTTTATTCAAAAAATCTTTGGGGAATATTCCTCATCTTCTGTAAACAGTTGCTTATGATTCTTCTTCTTTTTTTTCCTTTAAGTCTAATAGACTACAATTAGTAGCTCCAGCTCTTCTATTTTAACGCCTAATGTTCCTTTTAAACTTTTCCTTAATCTTTTTATCGCCAAGTCTCAATAGTAACACTCCGAAAGCAAAAAAAAAAACGAAAAAAAGTGCCAGACAACGACACTAATTTCTTGTGCTTAACTAAGCGACTGCACACAAGGATATCTGGCGGCGGATGATGGTGGCTGTGCTTGTGTTTGTTGTTATTTATCTCTGTCTGTGTGTGTCTGTTTTATACATCAAAGGTGGTATCCTTTTTAAGGAAAACAACAAGTAAAAGGTGTTAATGAGTAGAAAAGTTTTCTTTTTAAACGTTTTTTTTTAGCCGAGTGTGTTGCCTTTTTTTCTTTGTTGCTTTGTTTTGCAAAAAAGGTGTGTCACATCTTTCGTTTTTAAGTATTAAGGAGTGTGTGTGTGTGTGTTTGTTTGCTAAGATTCCCTTTTTGGCTTTTAATTCAATGGGTTTTTCATTCGTTTATAATTTAATAGGTGGTGGGTGTTAATAATTGTTGATGTTTTGACAGGTAATTATTGTTATTTTTTTAAGGAGATGGCGACATTTTTAAACTGCTGTGAAGAAGTTAATCTTGTTGTTGTTGCTGTTGTTGTTGTCACCACATGTTCACATCACATAAATCTTCTGGTGATTATGGAACTGACAATGCTTTATGGAATCTTCAGTTAAAAAAATAAAAAAATATTTTCAACCAGGAAGTGGTTAAAAATGCCTAAATATTGCTGGAGGCCATTATTTGTGCAAAATAACATCGTTTATTTGTGCTCCATGCCTTCTCTGGATTGAGCGAATTCGAAATGCCCAATATTCCATGACAAAAATATCAAACTAAGCTTGACGAATGGCATGGATTATGTTGCCTTTGAGGACCCCTGTGGTTTGCAGTGGCAAATGGGACTTAAGACCCCCACAAAAAAAAAACGAATAATGGGTTAAAATCAAGCGATCTTGGTAACCATTTCACATCAACTCCACGTGATATGGCCATGGCCACCAATCTCTCACGCGGAATATCCAATTTGCCATAAGCTAAGTGGCATTATGTCGGCCATGCTGAAACCACCTGTTGTTGGTGTCCAGTTTATTCAATTCATGTGAAAAGAAGTTGCTTATCATCTGTCTATAGTGCTGGCCAAAGTCGCTCAGAAGACAATTTGAACCAATGATCTCTCACGCGGAATATCCAATTTACCAACAGCTGTGTGGCGCGTAGTTCGGTCCTGCTAAAACCACGTATCGTTGGAGTCAATAATATTGAATTCACGTCAAAAGAAATTGATAATCATCCCTTTATAGTGCTCCCCGTTGACGAGTATCGCTTGGCCAATATCGTTCACAAAATATTGTGAACCGGTGGCTTGGTCAATCCTTATTCCACAAATAATGGCATCCAGGTTCTCGCACGTTTTCGAATTTATAAAATTGAGAGTCTTTAGTTGCCTGCAAATAATCCACTGTAAAGCAATATCCACTGAAGTCGCCGTAGTCTGATAGGAAGTGTATTAACTTATTAGACGAGAGTCCGGAGTTCAAACCTGAGCTCAGGAATCCCGACAAAAAAGTTATTTCTTTTAAAGATTTACTCTCAGCAGTATTTTGCCAAAATCCCTCAGTATAAAATAAAATTGCCATGAACAGTTTCTTAAATTTGTCATTCAGAGTCGAGGATAAACTGTAGGTGTCGCCACTTATGGGTGAAATAAACAAACAACAAGGGCGACGTAAGAAGCAAGGTTGTAATCGTGACTAATTGACATTCAAGTAGGCAATTAGGTAGTCTATGTCGACGTGAGGCCACGGTTCAAACCCCAGATCAGACATTTCCCACTGAACGGAATATGAAAAATATTTCTTCGGCAGATTTCTGGCAAAAACTTTGAGAAGTAAATACAAATTTCCATTAAAAGTTTGTCAAAAATCTTTACTTTAAACTGTAGGTTCCGACCAGAGATCTGCAATGAGTATTCAAAACGATGAGTAGATTCGATGTATATATGTATGTATGTATGTATGTATGTATGTATGTATGTATGTATGTATGTATGTATGTATGTATGTATGTATGTATGTACGTGTAAACAAAATAAATAATTTGTTTAATATTTAATGTAATTTTATTAATAGTAGAATTCAGTTTAACTGCAGATTTAAGCCCATCTTCTCAGTACGTATGCATGTATGTAAGTAAAAGTGGTTATTGTCCAGTTCAGAAATATTTTCTTTAATTTTCTATCATCGTTTACTGTACACGCCAAGGTAATGATTACCGCAACACAAAATTTGTTGTTTGAAGTTAGAATAACATCCTATAGGGACTGTTGGATTGCTAGGTTTGAAATTGATTTATGGTATAACTATTGGCCTAACCTCTAACCTAACTGACTAACTCCTTAAATTGAATTTAATGAAATTAATTCTGAAATTTATAATTCAATTCAATTCAATTTCAGAAAACATATGTATGTGTGAGCTTGTATGAGTGTTTTAAAATAAAAAGTATTTTTTTAAATAAAATAAATAACTTTTGATTACCATAAATAACAGCATAAAAGAATTGTTTATTTTTCTTCTTTTTTTTTTTGTTAATTTTATTGTTATTTTCAAAAAAAAAAAAATACAAAAAGAAAACATTTCAATTTATCCGATGAATAAATTTATCCTTTTTGCAGGACTTAATTGAGTTTAATTTCAGTTTTTAATTAAAATCGTATTTTAAATATAAAACAACAACAACAATAAATACAATAATAAACAATAATTGTTTGTAATACATTAATGGCTCGTAATAATTTCATGCACAATAATTTTTGTTTTTAAAAAAAACTCAAAGGAGTGGTATACGCAGAAAAAAGTTTCTTAAACAAAAGCGATAGAAAGAGAGAGGACAATGGAGAATAAAATAAATAAACAATAACAAAATTAAATAATACCTTAATCCATGTTAATTATTTTATTATTTATTTTTCATTGCATGTGTGCAACACTGTTTGTGCAACAGTGTGTACGAGTATGTGTATTTGTTGTTATGGTATACAATGATTGGCAATGATATTAGAGGCCGGCAGTAAAGTAACGGCTTAGGCAACAGTTTGATTTGTCTTTCGAAAGAAATCCTTGTAGAAGTTATCATGGAATGATATTCAGTTTTAATTAAAGACTTGACAGGCTTTCTTTTTATATCAATTGAAGATTATTTTTTAATATTTTTTAAAGCCAATTAAATATTGTTCACAAAAAAAAACCGTGTCACTGACAATAGTTTGTTAATATAAGTGACAATTAAGAGGTGGCGTATTGTAGTAATAAAATGCTGTGGAATAGAAGTCAAAGTAACACACGATCCAATACAGCCGGAAACAAACAAATTTTCCATCACAGATATTTTAAATTTTTAAAAATTAATCCCCTGACCTAGAAAACCATACCAATCTGCCAACAAAGGCTTTCGAACTTTAGCAGTTGCTAACGGCCGTCTTGTTGAAGTTACATTCATACATGCATAATGGGTCACTACAACCCTTCAGGTTGTAATGCTTCAGGATAGCAACCAATCGTCTCACACCACTGATGATGTGTGTGTTAATTTTATACATGAGTGGTGGGACCTACAGTTTTAAGTCGACTCTGAACAATAGATTTTTGAGCAGCATTGCATAGCAATTTTACTTTACTCTCACAGTTTTTGCCATAAATCTGCTGAGGCAGTCGCTAAGAAATATTTCCTTTCATATTTCGTTCGGTTCGAGATGTGTGACTTGGTGTTTGAACCGCGGTCACACGTCTAATAAGCCAGCACACTATCTACTACACTACGACGACAATACATCTGTCAAATTAATTGTCACTTATTGAGGCTATTTTGCCAAACAAAAAACCGTGATCGGGCATAGAAAACGACGTAAGTGCATTGAATAGGCTCTCTGGCAGTTGATAACAGACCCTAATTCTCATTGAAAACTCATCTTCATCGAGGAGGCTCTTTTCCTAATGAATAGGTAGATGAACAAACAAAAATGCCATATTGGGGATGATACTAATTCACATGAGAGTGCATTTTTAATAAGATCCTTCGCATTTTCCAAGTTCAAATATAAAGCACTGCTTGAACAGGTTTGTTGAGAATTTCAGGAAGATAATATAAATCCCGATGATAAGAAGGATTGATGATGACATGTGTGTAGCTTCACAGTTTCTTAACTTCTTTCTCTTTTGTCACAGTATTTGATCTTTTATTGTTAGAATGGAAATTCCTTTCTCTTCCAAAGTTTTGTTTTATTTTTAATTCAATTACAGTTGATTACATGTCCTTGTGTAAGAGAACATCATTAAAAAGTAACACCAATGAGTTGCATGTTTCATCTTAAAACAAAGCCTGTGGCTAATTTTAACACGCGATTAAGTGAGTCATATTTCATGGCAAGGTGAATACCTTTTTTCTTTAATTCTTAACTTTTGAAAAACTTTAGCTTACTTCGGCTATATTGTTGCCAGTAAAAACACATGCAGAGTTTAAGAACAACAAGGAAAACTAAAGAAAAATATGAAAAAATTTCCAACATGATGTACCACCGGCTTAAACTTTGTGGCTTTTCCTTAATCTTTTATAATGACAGTTTTTTTTTTGCAGAGGAAAGGGCTGAGAGTAGCAGCAGGTGGGATAAAGGGTTCTCTTTATATTATTTATTAATAAATGAAACAAACTAGATAAACATTTTAAGAGAAAAAAGGCTTACGACCTGGCTTCTCACACCACTTATGTTGTGTGCATTAATTTTATACATGAGTGGTTGGACCTACATTTTAAAATCGACTCCGAACGACAGATTTTTGAGAGACTTTTTCATGACAATTTTATTTACTCTCAAAGTTTTTGCCAGAAATCTACTGAGAGACAGTCGCTGAAGCCTAATAAGCCTACACACTACCTACCAGTCTACGGCGACTTCTACACAAACAGTTTAAGAACTGCCACAGAAATTCGTTTACCTGTTTGGCTGGAAAAGACCTGATTAACGAGACAAAAAGAGGGAAATCTGGAAACCAATCAAGGTGGAGGTGTTCTGGAAGAGCTTTACTTATACTCGTTATTTTAAGTAAAATAATTTAATACATATAAATCTGTAGGAACATTATTTGTAATCCAATTGAACAGAATTATGTTGCTATCTCTCTCTCTCTCATCTCTAATTCCAACCAGAGGTCAGCAATGAGTATTCAAAACGATGAGTAGATTCAAATCATACTCATAATTTCTAATACTTATATGCATTCATACTTATTTTAATGTCATAATCATACTACTCATATTCAAAGTTTGAAATACTCATGGTAATCATACTTAACAATACGCATGATGTTATTGATTGCGACTCTCCATGACTCATCGTATACACGATACAGCTCTGCGGCTGATAATGCGATCTTCAAAAACAGGGTGCAAAACATCGTGTATAGCTTCGGCTGTGTGGCACGTAGCGCCGTCCTGTTGAAACCAAATGTTGCCAATATCCTCCTCTTCAAGTTTTGTGAACAAAAATTCGTTCAACATGGCCCGATAACGATCGCCATTGACTGTAACGGCCACCTCTTGCTCATTTTCGAAGAAAAATGGCCCAATTATGCCTGTGGACCAAAATCCGCACCAAACAGTGACTCGTTTTGGATGCGTCGGCTTTTCAATATATGCGTGCGGGTTTTCTGTGCCCCAAATGCGACAATTTTGCTTGTTTACATACCCGCTAAGACCAAAATGAGCTTCATCTGAAAAATTGATTTTTTTTTGTCAAAATCGGCACCTTCTGTAAGTCGATCGCAGGCCCACTTAGCGAAGCGAAAACGCATTGGATGGTCAATTGGCTTCAACTCCTGAACCAATTGGACTTTGTATGGCATCATACCAAATTCTTTATGCAAAATTCGTCTCAATGATGTCTCCGAAATGTTCAATTGTTGAGAATGGCGGTGAACTGATGTTGATGGCGCTTCACGCATACTTTCATATATATATACGAATCACAAAATAAGTATGATTCGCGTATGAACACCACAATACTCACAAGAAGGTTCTGTATTTGATTTGCTTGCTGTCTTTGTCGTTTTCTTTCTTCTTTTTTTGTAAATGCAACAACAACTAAGACTGTAAATTTTGATGAATAATTTGAATCATTCGAATCATTTATGAGTATTATAAGTATTTTTCTAAATTTATGAATCTGAATGAGTAGACGTATGAATCAAACATATTTCGAATGTTATGAGTTTGATGTTAACGTTGTCAACTCATACTCATTGCAACCTGTACTTATAAATCAATGTTGTAGTGAGTACGAATGACTCAGAGTAGTTGAATTGCAATACTGTTTCATGAGTACTTATGAGTAGCAAAAAAGCGATTCATTGCTGATCTCTCTGACCAACCTTTCCACTTATGTACTTCATATAGGCATGGCGTATACGTAATATTTCATACACAATTCAATATCACTCATACGCTTACGGTTACTGTTTATAAAATATTTTTCTTAAATCTTGAGTTTTTAAAGAGAAATTTTGATTTAAAAAAAAATTTTATTTCTTTACTTATATATTAAAAAAACAGTTTGGTAACCTTGCTTAAAGATTTTATTAAAGCCTATAATATCATAACATATGACTTCAATTGTTTTATTGTGTTTCTTTTTATTTTATATTTCTTGTTTATTTTTATTTTTTCTATTTAAACAACAGAGGCAAGTGATACAAGTTTTCCGAAAATATTTTAACTTTTCTGTGACATTTTGTTTTCTCTGTTAAAAGCAAAGCAAATAAAATACAACGAAAAAATAAAAATATTTTCCTGTTGAATTCTACACTTTTATTCCCAGTTAAGTAAAGTTGCAAGAATTTCTCTGGCACGTTGCTGTTGCATGAATGCACTTTTCTAAGATGTTGATAAAAAAAACACTTACGCTTCTAGTGTTTTGAAAAATAAAGAGAAAAATTTAAAGAAAAAAATTATTAAAAAATATTTTAAAACTATCATATGCTGTTAGAGTGATCACATCCGCATACAAAACAATACATAGAGTTTATCTTTCTTTTAAATTTTTGTCATTGAAATTTTTTAATAGCAAATGACTTGAAATGTTTTGAAATTCATGTGAAGTCTTTAAATTAAAATTTGCTTCCTTGCAATAGAATTGAGTTGCTTATGAATGATCATAAATTAATGCAAACATCTGTGTTGTCCCAATGAACTTTATGCAGCTAATTTTAGTTCATATAAATAGTTTTGAGTCACCAAATCAAATGTTAGGTAGAGAGTGCAATTTTTGGGCTGGGCAGAGTCAATTTTGAAGGTGTCATGCAAAATGTCTGCAAATTCTGGTCACTTCAAATTGATGTCTCCATGCAGGCAGTCTTGTTGTGAATCAGAGAAATAGGAACTTTTAACGAATGATTCTTTATTCTTGTGGCAAATATAATTCGTAACATTTTTTGTACCTTATGTCGTGGGCTTTCTTTTATTCAATACTTTTTCTATTCTTGCCAGTTTTATTTCCCAAAACCCATCGTCCTTTTTGTGTAGCCAGCCTCTTTGATATTTTTCCCACTTATCATCTTGTTTAGTACTTTCACTATCTTCCAACCTTTACTATCCGATCTTCCAAATGTGATTTCCGAACTTTGACACTTGATAACGACCACCATCTTGTTGAAGCTACAGCTGTCATAATAGTTGTCATTTAATCACCTTGTTTTACCAAATCACCATGGATGGGATGTAGCATTTAGCAACTCATGCAAATCGTAAAATTATTTTTATCAAATTGGATCTTCTTTCTCAACGTAGTATTCCTCGAATAAATTTTCAACGGTGAGGCCCACTCCATGACTTGGGACGATACCAATTCATACGAGATCCAAAAAAGTTCAATGCATGCTTAAAAAGCTCTATTTGTTGTAGATTTCGAGCTGGCGGCGTTATCGGCTTATATGTCTTTGAGAAGTATGTTGACTTTGATTAGCAACTTTTTTCCCCCTGAATTGAACGTTCCCGACACCAACGACATTTGGTTTCACCAGGACAGCGCTATGTACCACATAGCTCATGTATACACACATACATAATTGGTTATTAGAACTCTTCAGTCAGGATTACGATCCAGAGTCCCACATCACACTTATTCTGTGTGTTAATTTTATACATGAGTGGCGGCACTTAGAGTTTAAAGTCGAACCCGAATGAAATAGTTTTTGCCTGTATACTGCTGAGGGGAAGTTGCCGAAGCACATATTTTATCGCGTTTTGTAATATTCGAGAAGTCTGAGCCTGGGGTAAACCTAGGGCTCTCGTTTAATAAGCCAACACTAGACTACGACGACTGCATGGCTCAGACTATCTTGAATATTCAGCACTAACGATTTTAATATCATCGCATGCGAATAAGCAACAAAAGACAGCAGTCCTCATATGCAATATAACGCATACCATCGGTCAAATTCAGCCTAATTTATGAGCCTGCGTCATTTATATTTATTGTTTGTTTAAATTTAGAATAGAAAAAGCACTTAATGGAAAATCAGATATATTCTGAGCTTTTCAGAAGTTACAAACCAGTCACACCATTCTATAGTGCATAGTGGCCATGCAACTATTGAAACCATTTTCTCTAATCATTCAGATCCAGTTTATACCAACTTTTCTCAGAATTCTTAACAAATGATAATAATAATGCGTACTACAGAATTGGGCATACTTTTGAAGAATTTAGAAAGAAATTATAGACAGCGACAAAGTTTATTCATAAAACAAATGGGATTGTGGCAATTTAAACATTTGCTGGATAATTACAATAGAAGAAGATTTTTGTCGAGCATCTAACTATCCATGAGCAATATGAGATTAGTAACCATTTTCTTTTTTTAACCGGGCGCTATGAACTAAAACAGTCTTTGAGTATATTTTGTGATGATAAGAATTAATCATGAGAGTACATACTTGGAAAAAATAATAGGTTGCTGGCTAAGTCGATGATCAAGACAATAAGATCAGTAGAAGGAAGGAGTACCCTGTATAGAGGGTAAAAAAATATGTTAAAATAGCAAATCAGCAAATTTCTGGCAAAAACTTTGAGAGTAAATAAAATTGCAATGAAATGTTTTTCAAAAATCTGTTGTTCGAAGTCGACTATAAACTATAGGTCCCGCCAGTCATGTATAAAATTAACACACACAGCATAAGAGTTCCGAGAAGCTTGGTTGTAATCCTGACTGAAGGATTGTAATAATGCATGTACGTATTGTTCCCATTGCTAGGGAACCTCTGCAGGATAATAAAAGTTATGAAAAGAAAGATTCTGAGTATTGAAACAAAGCGTGGAAGAGAATTACAGATCCCACCAAAGCATGTAAAATAGGGATTTTATCGAAACAATCTCTGAAAGGAAAATTGCATAAGAAGTGAGGAAAGTTTAAAAAAGAAGCTGGTCTTAAAGAATCTAAAGTTCAAAAATTGTTTGAAGCGGTTTAAATAAGGTTTCCTTTTGTGTTTCCTTATGACTTATTTTTCGGGGATTTCGGAGTAAAAAATATCCTTAAAAAATTTTCGTAAGGCAAGCATAAATAAATAAAATAAATATGGTAAGAGAAGCCTGTATTAAAATGACAAAACTTTTATGGCCAAATCTTGTAATTTTTACTGTAACTATCCAATGTATTAAGTGGTACGGTACGGATAATGTTGTTTAAGTTCTTAGGTAAGCCAATTGGCTTATTATATACCTCAAGATACAAAAAATATTTCTTTCGAACATTTCCCCTCAGCAGTCTTCGGGCAAAAAAATTGCCATGCAAGTGTTTCAAAAAATATGGTGTTTGAAGTATTCTTTAACTGCAGGGCCCGAATACTTAGATAATTAATTAACGCACTCAACATGGGTAGTGTGCGAAGCTAGGTCGTAATCCAAACTAAAGGGCTGTAATGGCCAGTAAGTAAGTAAGTGCTAATATAAGCCAATTAATTTACTTTAAATAAATTTTATCAAGTTTATATGCTTACTCTTTACTTCAAGTACTATACTTAGTTTCAATATTTTATGTTTATTACGGACAAAAAGTTTACTCACAGCCTCCATCAACCACATGACCTGGACTATCAATGCAAATAGTTGTTCATCTGAAAAAATCTAATTAATGTGGACCCCTGTGTATGATCGGCCAGCCACGCCATACAGTGGCAATAAAATAATACGTTTTTAAAGGTTAAAAGAAAAAAAGGATTATCTGTGTTGGTATTATAAATATTGCTCATATCGCTCATGGTGCAAATATTTTTTAACCCCAAATGAAAATTTATTTAAACAGAAATTATTTTTTTTTTTCCCTAAAACCTAAAAGCCATTTTGAAAATTTTTAATCTTTTTTCTCTAACAGATAAACGGATTTCCGTTTAAGCCTTAAGCAACATTAATATTTGTTTTCTATTCAAAAATTTGTTGTATTCAGTGAAAAAAAATTTTCAACAATAAAATTGAAATATTTGAAGGCCATTAACTGAGTCAACAATAACAGGAAGGGTTAGAAACAAATGCCAATAGGAATAAATTCACATGGAAATCAATAGAATTTATTTTATGTTTTACGTTCGTTTTTATATTTTTTTAATATTTATTAAACATGGCAAATATTGAAGTTATTAAGTAATAAAAATATATTCAAATAAATCATACAATAGAATTTGAAATATGTATTCCATCAACTAAACTTTTCAATTTAAAAAATAGGGTGAGCCATCTATTGGTTTAAATTTAAATTTGTAATTTTATTCTGTCACAAAATTCAGGATATTAACTCCACTGAACTTAATGAATCGATTTACGCTTGAGCAACGTTGGAATTTATAGGAAATTTATTTCGAAAACAAAAACAATTTGGGCGGAAATTGTACGAAAATATCGTACAAAATTTGGTCGCAGAGAAGGACCAACAGTACCCTGTATACGCAAGTTTAATGCTAAAGTTCGTGAACCTTATTTCATTGCTGATGCTCCAAGACGAGATCGTATAGTGCGTAGACCCGAAAATATTGAAGCTGTGGCTGAGAGTGTGCGTCCGAATCCATTAACATCAACTCGTCACCGTTAGCATGAATTGAAAATTTCACGCACCAGTTCACTTCGAATTTTGCGAAAAGATCTCGGTATGATGCCTTCCAAAATTCATTTGGTTGAAGAGTTGAAGACTCATGAACATCTACTTCGCTAGTTGAACCCACGAGAAATTGCACGACAGATTTGGCCAAAAAAAAAATTATCTTTCCGGATGAAGCTCATTGTTGGCTTGGTGGGTACGTTAATAAGCAAAATTGCCAACTTTGTGGTTCAGAAAACCCACACGTGGTCTTACAGAAGTCAATGCCCCCTTACGAGTGACTGTTGGGTGCAGCTTGTAGAGCGGAGGCTTATATTTCTTTGAAAATAAGGACGGCGCAACCATTACAATCAATGGAGACATCTATCGCACCATGATAACCGATTTTTTTTGTACCTGTCGTTCATGCTATTGAAGTCGCCGTGGTGTAGTAGGCAGTGTGTTGGCTTACTATTCGTAAAGCCCGGGTTCGTATCCCAGGTCAGACATCAAAAATGAAATATGAAAAAAAAATATTTCTTCGACGACTTCCTCTCAGCAGATTTCTGGCAAAATTCTGAGAGTAAAATAAACTGCCATGAAAAAGTTTCTCAAAATTCTGGCGTTCGGAGTCGACGTTAAACTGTAGGTCCCGCCACTCACGTATAAAAAATTAACGCACACAACATGAGTGGTGTGAGAAGCTAGGCCGTAATCCTGACTGAAGGATTGTAATGGCCAATTATGTATGTATGTATGTTCATGGTATTGATGTGAACGATGTTTGGTTTCAATAGAATAGTGCAACTCGGCACACATCTCATGCCGCAATCGATTTCTTGCGTCACACGTTTAATGGCCGTTTAATTCGTTCAAATGGCGATATCAATTGTCCACCAAGAAGCTGGAATTTGACACAGTTGGAGTATTTTCTGTGGGGCACTGCTAAAGAAAAGTGTTATAACGACAAACCAGAAAAAATGAGCATTTTAAGGCCAACATTCGTGATGCCATTGCCGGACTATGACACCATACTCTCGAAAAAGTGCACGAAAAGTGGTTCGATCGAATGAGGCACTGTGAAGAGAGTCGCAACAGCCATAGGTTAGGTTAGATTAGAGGACATGTACTTGTCAATTAAGACAAGTACAAAACCCGGAGATCGAATTGACGACAACGTCCTAGTTTCTTACACCACCTATGTTGTGTGTGTTAATTTTCTACATGCGTGGCGGCACTTACAGTTTAAAGTCGACTCCGAACGACAGATTTTTGAGAAACTTTTCATGGCAATTTTATTTACTCTTAGAATTTTTGCCAGAAATCTGCTGAGAGGAAGTCTTGATGTTTGGCCTGGGGCTCGAACCCTGGCTTTACGTCTAATAAGCCAACACACTACCTACTAGATTACGGCGAATTCCGCTGCAGCCATATGATTGAAATAATATTCCATTTCAAAATGGAACACTTGTACTTTGCAACAAATATATAATTTTGGCAAAATTTCAACCCTTTTTGGTTTTATAGCTTTTTTAAATTATAACTTTTAAATGGTCCCCCAGTGGAATACAGAAATTTTTATTTAAATAAAGCAACTTCAAATGCTACATACAAGGTTGAACAGAATTAAAGAAAAAAATATAAGAAGTTTGACTTCATGGACGCTAGACATAAATTTGAATCGAGTTTTTAAAACGGAAACTCGGTCATGTTCTGTAAAACCCCTTTAGTTTTTAGTTGGTGACCTTCATCTTTGAGTTCCTTGAAGTTGTGTATATGGTTTCTTAAACAAGAATTGTTAAAAAAAATGTTTTTTTGACTTTAAATTATTATTTTCAACAAAATTTTATTTCAATCTACAGCATATGTTTCATTCTTCTTAGTTTTAATTTTAGTTCTGCACAACTAATGATTCCCTTGCCTGGCCTGGGAAAACTTTGCCAGCAGCATCTTTTTTTTTGTTTGACTTTGGCATGTAAAACAATATTTTTTTGTTGGCCTGTTCGTTAAAAGTAACACAATAAATAATTTTATTGGCTGCACAACTGTTACCCTTACTCTGCAACTTCCCCCTTTTAAACATTATTAAAGTTATGAAACTAAGCCAATTTGTTGCACAGCCATACACCAGCCTTCCACCATTTTTTGAATGAATTGAAGAGAGGAAATGCTAGTTTTTGTTTTTCTTTGTGTCTAAAAGAACACTTTAAGAACTACAAAAAACTCTCAAAGTCAATTAGAGAATTTGTTTAAGTGTGGGTATGTGTATGTGTGTGCGAGAGTGTATAGAATCAATACAAAAGAAAAGTTACGAACAGTACGAAGAAAACCCGTACAAGTGTTATGGAAAGTTTGCCGTGTTTTTTCTCTCTCTCTGGGCAAAAGTTTGAAAATTTTCTAATTGCGTTTAAATCGCTTTAATCGACTTCGATAAGACAAATATTGAATGTTTTTCTTTTTCAATGTATTTGTTAGCAATTATGAGTTAAAAGTTCCATTGAATTAAAACAGCAACGTATAGACGAAAATGAATGGAATGAAGATGAAATTTTAATTTCATTTAATAAAGTTGTTTACAATTTCAATTTCCTTTTTTTCTTCTGTGTTTTCTGTTCTTTTTTTTTTTTTTGGAAATAAGAGAGAAATTTAATTATTTTTCATGTAAACAGCAACAAAAAAATTTTAAAAAAACTAAGAACTGTTCGCCTTTTGTTAAGCTTAAGAAGTCATTAAGAGTTTAGCTTTTTGCTGTTTAAGATAACAAATGAACATTAATTTCAAAACAACAAAAAAATACAAAAAAATCTAAAAAACCGAAGAAACATAAACAAAACGTACTAAAAGTAGAGGGCGTAGTTATACAATCCGAATGTAGAAATACAGAATACTTTGAGCCGTACAAAAATTCCTCAAAAAATTTCTAAGCCGGATAGCATTCAGTCGTCTATCTAGACGACATGCATTCTTATGGTCACGCAAACCCTACAATCAAATTATTTACGTACTTAATTGGCCATTAATAACCCGATTAATGGATTTCGGCCTGCCTTAACACATCCTTCCAGTGCCTCTAGTTCTTACGCACCTATGCCAGTTGGTAACACAAATCGATGACAAGGCTTCTGCGATTTGGTCCTTCCAACGCAAACAAGGTCGTCCTCTTCTAAAAATCCCCGCATCAAATATTCGTCTCGCCGGAGCATCCTCCTCCATTCGAACGACATGGCCGAGCCATAGCTGTACAACGTCAATGTCGTTGAGGAGCTCATACAGCTTACTGTTGGATCGGATACGGAAATCATCACCAACTCGCACTGGACCGAAGATCTCACGTTGGACTTTTCTCTTGAATACTCTTATGGCTGCTGCATCAGAGCTTAATAGTGTCCGTGCCTCTGCACCATAAAGAAGCACGGGTAGGATCAGTGTCTTGCAGAGTATTTGTTTTGTCGTACGAGAGAGGTCTCTGCTACTCAATTCCCTATTGAGACCATAGTAGTACCTGTTGGCAAAGGTGATCATGCTTGATCTCCCGAATGGCATAATTTTTTGAGGTAACGGCGGAACCAAGATTAATAAATTCCCAATCAAATTAAAGCTCCCAATTTAAAAGCTCTTAACCGCTTGCAGAATAAACATTCCGAACACAAATACGTCTTTTATAAACTATTTTCGATATTTCATATTCATATTCATAAAAAATACAAACAAAATTTAAGGTCCACCAATTGTCCTACAATTCTTCTTCAAAACCTCCACACAGAAACCTCGAGACGGTATAACGCTTACATAGGAAAATTAATCCAAGGCAGTACTCCTCACTAATATACCCAATATGAAAATCGGGTACATTTTTCTAGAGTTGTTTCAAAGCAACAATAGATGGCAACCTATTTACATAGCAGGGATCAAAGGTTAGCAAGGTTGCCCATCACTACAGCACATGGTAGGTAGGTAGGGAGGTAACTGTCTTCTCGATCGAGTTATAAGAGGAAATACTTAGGCCACACACAGGGCCCATTGTGATACCAAAATTTTACATTTTCCCCTAGGCAAGTAACCCCTTGGAGCTTGCGATGAAGAGACTCAGATTGCTAATATCAATGCATGACAGTTCATCCAGTTTTTTTAGCCGCCGACCAAGTGCCCGGCATGTACACTGTAGGTGAAGGACAGTCTCGTCCTCCTCGTCATCTCCGCAGCTTCTACAGAAGTCATGTGCCAAGACCAGTACGCCTCGCCTGCCTCTGTATAATACAATGCCTCGTAATAACCCCGACAACAGTGCTGAGCATAATTCTCTAGAGTTTAAGGTTAAAAATCAAGCACTATTATGAAGTTTGGAACCACTTAGAACTTAGAACGAATACACAGAGAAAATTATGTCAGAAGACTAGCCTCATCAGATTGCACATTTTATTGCAAAAATCCTATCAAAAATTGCTTCAGTCAGGGTATAGAAAATTTCATTCACAGCTTAGAGAGTCTCAAATAGAATAGAGGAATAATAATTTGCCACGTTGACAGGCATTTCAACGATGGTACTGCGTAGCGCAATTATAAGTTGTTTTAATTTATTCAGTCTCCACAAGATGTTAACAAATTTAAAGTTCATTACATAAGTTTTTATAAAAAAAGATTAAACAAAGTCTGTAAACTCTTTATTAGACATGCTATTGAATTACAACCTAGATTACATTAACTTACTTAAGGTTTACAAGACAAACATACAACAACAAAATACACACATCCTACGGTACTCAAAGTGACAGAAACAAATATGTAACAAATAACGTTAAGAATGGAAAAATATTAACGAAAATTTACTCAGAATGGTTGTGAAATGGGCAGATGTAAGTGAAATAACTTTATTACGATTAATTTTATTTATGATCCATAGAAATACAAACGAAACTTTCAGTGTTCAATACCACAGTGCTTAGTGCAGGCGTCATCACTGACTTACAATTCATAACTCACTGGCAGCAACGTTCTTCATTCTTTTTGTACCCATTTTTTATTGCTATGCTTCGTAACTTTATGATCTATTTTGTAAGTGTTGTTGTTCTAAATGTTTTTTTTTTTGCCTGGGTATTCAAAAAAATATGCCAGCAATTAGCGAACTTATGGAAAATATTTCACCAAAACTGCTTTCGTTAAAGTATGCGTTACATGTGATGTAACGTAGCCATGTATGAAGCTCTATCCGCTACAGATTTTCAGTAATTAAGCATTGCGAACAACAATGTCATCTTCGAAATAGAAAAACCATAACCAAAAAACAAAACAACAAATCCAACAAATCCAACAACAACCACACATTGTTTCGAACAATTCATTAATCATTGTTTTTATGCGAAACTCCAAACGTACACAGATGTGACACACAAAACCAAAAAAAAAGGAAGAGAAGTGCTTTACATGGCCACAATAGGGAAGGTAATCGTGTAAAGCAAGAAAGTCATAAATCTCGAGTTTTAGAGGGAAATGAAAAATTAATTTTCTTTTTTAATTCATTCTCCTTCAAAATTAGAATTTTATGTCTTTCTCAATGACATTGTTGTGATAATGCATTCTGTAAAGTTTTCTTAATGAAATTCAACTCAAATATTCTACACAATATTTGTAATTAAAATGCTATTATTTCTGTAACATCATTAACTAAAAAGGATTTCTTTACAAAGATTGATTGATTGATCAAAAATATGGTTTTACTTCTGTGATTATAAAGGCATACCCCCATACGTATACTTAATATTTATTTGCATACAAATTACTCATACGCAGTGGTATGCAGAAAATATTTCTCAGCCATTACCATACAACAGTAAAATAGTTTCACGTCAAAATTTAGTATAAATTGAACGTGCTGAACATGATTTCCATACATTTTAAGCATTTTAGAAAGTTTGTTTACAAAGTCCTTTTGTACAGAACAAGACGATACGTTTTCCTATCTACAAATTCTCCTCGTTGTGATAATAGAAAATTTAATTCAAATTGCGTTTTTTAAAAAGTATGGGCCATTTAAAGGTTTACATTACAAACTACAATCAAACAAAAACGATTTGAAATTTGTATCAAATTTATGTGAAGTACAACACGTCTAGTAGGTAGTGTGCTGGCTTATTGGACGTAAGGCCCGCATTCAAACCAGTGGTCAGCAATGAGTATTCAAAACGATGAGTAGATTCGAATCATACTTATAATTTCTGATACTTATACGCATTCACACTTATTTTAATGTCATACTCATACTACTCCTATACAAAGTCTGAAATACTCATCGTACTCATACTTAACAATACACATGATGTTATTGATTTCGACTCTCCATGACTCATCGTATATACGAAACACAAAATAAGTATGATTCGTGTACGAACACTACAATACTCACAAGAAAGTTGTGTGCTTGCGTTGCTTGTTTTCTTTCTTTGTGAATGCAACACCAACTAAGACTGTAAATTTTGACGAAGGATTCGAATCATTTATGAGTATTACAAGTTTTTTTTTAAATTTATGAATCTGAGTGAGTAGGCGTATGCATCAAACATATTTCAAATGTAATGAGTTTGATGTCAACGTTGTCAACTCATACTCATTGCAAATTGTACTTATAAACCAATGTTGTACTGAGTACAAATGAATCAGAGTAGTTGGATTTCAATACTGTTGACTCACTCATACTCAAAATTTCATGAGTACTTATGAGTAGCGAAAAAACGATTCATTGCTGATCTCTGGTTCAAACCCCAGGTCAGCCATCAAAACAAAATACAAAAAGTATTTCTTCGGCGACTTCGTCTCAGCAGATTTCTGGCAAAAACTCTGAGAAGTAAATAAAATTGCCATGAAAAGTCTCTAAAAAATATGTCGTTCGGATTTGACTTTAAACTGTAGGTTCCGCCACTCATGTATAAAATTAACACACTCAACACATGAGTGGTGTGAGAAGCTAGTTTGTAATCTTGATTGAAGGGTTGTAATGGCCAATTATGTGAATAATGTGTGAAGTGCAATTGTTCCGTTTAGAAATGGAATATGATTTCATTCATATAGCTGCCACGTCTTTACTCACACTACCTCATTCGATCAGACCAATTTTCATGCGCTTTTTCGGGTATATGGGGTCATATCTCGGCAATGACATCACGAATGTTGGCTTTCAAATGCACAATTGTCTCTGGTTTGTTGGCATAACACTTTAATTTAATGGCGCCCCACAGAAAATAGTCCAACTGTGTCAAATCGCAACTTGTTGGCCCCCAATTGACATCGTAATTTCGATTAATTAACCGATTGTAGCATGAGATGTGTGGCAAGTTGAATCATCCTGCTGAAACCAAACGTTCACATCAATACCATGAAGAGCGGGTAAAAAAATGGTTATCGTAATGCGATAGATGTCTCCATTGACCGCAATAGTTAAGCCGTCCTCATTTTTAAAGAAATATGGGTCTCCGCTGCACAAGCCGCAACAAACAGTCACTCGTCATGGGTGCATTGGCTTCTGTAAGATCACGTGTGGGGGTTTTCCGAAGGCCCAAATACGGAAATTTTATTTATTAATGTACCCAAATGAAAATGAATTTCATCCGAAAAGATAATTTTTTTTTGGTGAAAAATCAAAATAATCGTGCAGTTTCCCGTTGCTGCAATAAATCCCAAAGTTGCTGATGTGTAAATCGTTTCATTACATTCAGTGGAGATAATATATTGAATTTTATGACAGGATAGAATGACGATATAAGTATGACATAAGAAAAATTGTTATCTCTAACTGAACTCACGAAAACTGAAATCTTTTTCATTAACAAAATTTCAAGCTCCTGGATTACACTGGATTTGATGGTCACTATGTATATCAGATTTACCAGCCACCTCAAAAAACCAAAAGCTATTAAATCGCACAATATAGTTCATATCACCTCTACGTGAGATGATCATGGTTTCAAATCGTTCATGCGGCTCTATGGCTCCGTTCTGTTGAAACCCCAATTCGTTGGTATTCTGAATATCAAGTTCAGGTCAATATAAGCTGGTAATCATCAACCTATAATGCTTGCTGTTTACAGTGATGGCCTGGTCAACGTAATTCTAAAAGAAATCTGGACTGACATCATCGCCAGCACAAAATTCACATTTTTCAAAATGTATTACACGGTCTTGGATCTCAAGAGAACTGGTGTCGTGAAGTTTAATTGTTCACCTAACCATTCAACCAGAAATTGGCTTCGTCACTGAAAATGGTTTTTCGGTGGGAAAATAGGCTCTCTTAACAACTGCTGCAAAATCGCGAGTATAGTTTAAGCTGCATTAGCATATTAATTACCGAGGTTGGTTGTTATTCAGATAAATTGAGCTTTGTGGAGTGTTTGATGATCAGTAAACCATGGCAGAAAATTAAATATCAGTTTTATTCTGGCGTTACAATTAAGTGTCCAAATGACGTAAATAGATTCCCAAGAATTGTAGGCTTTTTTGGTATACATGGTGTTAATTATTTATATCCCTTTGGACTGTAAAAATGTCATGTTTTATTTATTCGCATGGACTGCAAGCCTCCATATTTGTTGATCTTTCTCTAGCTGAGAGATAGAGGCTTGTTTTTTAAACGATAGAGTAATGGAAACGTAATGATTACTGACAAAAGATGTACTATCCACTTAAGTGAGTGTTGAAGCAGTATCAGTCATATTATGGTGGAATATCATTTGATTTATTGTAGAAAATGGGGGTCAGCTCCCGTAGTGTATGCTTTAAAAACTTACGATCTCAAGATACATTAAACATACGTAGATGGCTGGTTAATAAGTTATTTCAATGAAGCCTTTTAGCGTTAATCTCCAAGAGAAGGTGGTCTGTAGGCAAAGGCAGATGAATGACAAAATTAATCAACATGTTATCATCCTCTGCTGGTGTTGCCTACTTTCCCAGCTCGATGTTATTATGACACCTCTCGTACATTTCTGTTTTGCTTCAATTGTTAGACTGTGAAATCAGGGAGAAATATGATTTCAGCAAGTTTCATGTTAATTTGTGCCAGAATTTCTATAAATTAAACGAAATTAAGGCAAAACTAGGTCTCAGATTCTAAAGCCAATTAGATTGTTAAAGAAAATTGAATTTTGATTGATGGCAAGAGTAGATCATCCAATAACTAGCCAGGCGAGTTTCGTTTTCAAATTGTGCGTTCAACTTTGTTTAAATTAGAAACTGGAACGTGAAAGACCTTGAAATTTGAAACTAATTTGTGTTTGCAACACTAATTTTGGCTTATCTGTACCACCTACTTAAGATTAAAATGTGCCACACAAACCCAATGTGAATGGAGTGAAGTGGAGTGGTGTGGGTGGAGACGTATATTTATTACGTTTCTTATAACGTAAACGTAACGTAATTAATTTGCAACTTAATAATATTGTACGTGTTATTGTTATTGTAATACGGCAAGCAGGTGTAATTGTTTATATGCGCTACCAGGCGTATGTATTTACAAAGGTTGACAAGAAATAAAAGATACTTTCTCTCTTTGTATGCCTGTTGTAAGAGTATAAGTTTAAGTAGATTTCTAATAAATTATCTTGTTCTTGTTAACAGCCAGTTATCCAGTACAATAGTAGCTGTTGCTACTGTAATAGCCATAAGCAAACAAACAAAAGAAAACGAGAGAGAGAGAGAAAGAGAACAAAAAGCCATTCATAAAAAAGAAAGTAATATTGGCAATAAAGATACATTTACTAACTAAATGGTATGTTAACAAGGACAACAACAGCAACAACAATAACAACAACTAGGTAAACAACAACAACAACTATAATAGCATTTATAAACCACAATATAATCATATTAAACAACAAGCTGGTAAACTGTGTTTTACTCCTGGCCCTCACACACCTTCTTCATGTTTTATGTTCTTCTTGCCTGAGCCATAATATTTTGACAATGTTGATCCATTTTTAGTTACAAAATTCGATTACAGTCACAACAGCAAAAACAACAACAACAATGAAAACAACAATACTATGGAAAAGGAAGGAAGCATAGAAGCATAGGATATCGTATGGATCCACAAACACAAAAAACACTTGTTGTCTTGTGTCGCCCAAACTAAAATTACAAATCTGTCTAACACTCCAGCACCCTTTGCATCTCTTCTTGCCATTGACT
Organism: Sarcophaga subvicina; assembly: GCA_936449025.2. Lineage (NCBI taxonomy): Eukaryota > Metazoa > Arthropoda > Insecta > Diptera > Sarcophagidae > Sarcophaga > Sarcophaga subvicina. The sequence continues at coordinate 34,394,230 of OW388084.2, forward strand.
GCATTTGTATTGAGAGAAAAATTTGTTTGAAAGTTTGAAAGTGCAACCAACATCAAATAAGCAACACTTTTTTCTTTTTTTTTTAACAAAAATTTATTACTTTGGCCTATAAATCAGACTGAATTTTATTGCTGTTGATTGTGGCTTATTCTCCTACACCTGCGACTTGAGACAACTTTTCAAGAAACAGTCATACAGGATCAAATCGTAGGATCAGGCAAACTCCCATTGACAGCCAACAAGTTTGAAAAGCTACACCTTTTTTTCCACAAAAATCCATGACTCAGGAGAAATTTTTATCGATGGCAAGAGTTGTGTTGGCTTTAGGGTCTCCAACGGTTTGTGGATTATTCGCATTCACCTGGGACTTAGGAAACAGTTTAACGGGGTCTAGTTCACATCCCCTCCACTTGAGAGTTTTGAGGCCTGCTGTAGTTTGTGGTTTATACTCAGATATCTGCGCGGAAAATCTCCCGGGATGCCGACCGGTCCTGGATCAATGAGGAGTCCTGCTTCATCGCTAGGCTCACTTGGCCCACAATGGATAGGAGGCGTACCAACCAGCTACTTGGACTTGGCCGTAATATCATCCCGATCACAGTGGCCATGCTTACAGGCCACTGTGTGATGGGTATACTCGCGGAAAGAATGCGACTCCCATTTAACGACTTCTGCCATGGATGCAGTTCCGCCGAAGAGGAGGAGACAGTCATCCACTTCCTCTGCCAATGCCCATCCCTTGCGGGGTGCAGATAGAGGTAATTTGGCTCTCCGACCCTTGTCAGCTTGACGGAGCTATCGTCCATTGATATCAAGGACATAGACTCGTTTATCAAACATTCTGGCTGGTTTTCCAGCGTGGGGTAGTCGTGCTTTTTGGAAAATGTGCAGCCCTTGCGCCGACCAACTTCCCCCTCCTTGGATCGGAGGAACTTGGTCAGTGCAGAGGCTGCGTACGCCTGTGGCATCACAACAGGCCGGTATGCGTGCTCAAGTGAGCTTTTTGGTAAATTAAAGCTACCACGCTAACCTAACCTAACTCAGATATCTGTGACTTAAGCAAACTTCACAAGAAACAGTTTAACACGGCACAAATTGTATGACCTCCGTGGCCAGTTCACATCACCTCCATGTGAGATTACCGTGCCGTTCAAAATACTAGAGCAGACTATCGTTAATATGCTATGAGAGGTGTGGCATGTAGCGACATTATGTTGAAACCACATATCGCTGGTGCCAAGATCATTCAATAGATGCCAACAGAAGTTCATAATCATCGACCTTTAGTGCTGATTGTTAGCAGCAAAGCCCCGGCTAATGTCGTTATCAAAGAACCGATAACGTCGACACACCAAACAGTGACTTTAGGTTAGGATAGGTTAGAGGACGTGTACTTGTCAATTAAGACAAGTACAGTACCCGGAGGTCGAATTGACCCATCGTACAACGTCCTAGTTTCTCACACCACTTTTGTTGTGTGTGTTAATTTTTATACATGAGTGGTGGGACTTATAGTTTAAAGTCGACTCCGAACGCCAGATTTTTGAGAAACTTTTTCATGGCAATTTTATTTACTCCCAGAGTTTTTGCCAGAAATCTGCTGAGAGGACGGCGCCGAAGAAATACTTTTTGTTTGTTTTTGTCTTGATGCCTGGCCTGGGGCTCGAACCCTGGCTTTACGTCTAATAAGCCAACACACTACCTACTAGACTACGGTAACTACAAACAGTGACTTTCCTGGGTTGCATTGGACGCTCTTGGATCTCATGTGAATTGGTATCGTTTCGAATTCGAAAATTTTATTTGTTTACGTATCAATTCATCCAAAAATCGGTCTGCTCGCTGAAGGTGATTTCTCCATGCACAATGTGCAATACCCAGGGATATACTACTCGGGTTAATAAGCATTAATCTCCTCCTCCTTTTAGCATTAATCTTCAAGAGAACGTGTTTTGTAATCAAAGAAGTAGTGAATAACAAAGTTAGTCTTCATCTAAACATTCTTTACTAATGTTGGCTACTTGCCCAGCTGGGTGTTATACTGACACCTCTCGTACATTTATTTTCTTCTTCAATTGTTAGATATTCGTACGTAAAGTCTACAAACGTATGCAAGTGTATGAAGAAAGATTTGCCAACGAAGGTTTCTTTACATTTGTTTGCTCATGTATTGTCATCTACAATAAATTATTGTTTGCTCTCCCTTGTTCTCTTGCTCTATTCCTTCCATTTTTCTTCTTTCTTTGTTTCAGTATTTGTGTTTATACAGGGTGTATACGTGACTATAACAGTTTTGTGCTTTCCCGGCCTCTATTTTCTGCATTTCTTTACAAATGAACTGCTGTGTGCTTTACAACCCAGCAAACATTTTCGGACTAAATACGAAAGATAATGAAAAATCATTTCATTTTATTTAAATGCTTGCTGGGTTCAGTAGAATTTTTTATCTCTTGCAACAGCACAACACCGTATACGTACGTATAAGAAAAGAAACACAATAAATGCCTACAAGATAAAAGAAAGAGAAAAAAGTGAACATTTAAACAATTTCAAGGTAAAATTTTTGATTTGAGTACGTAATTTTTGTTTTCTATGTCTCTCGTTACTTCTAAAACCTCTCTCTCGTAAGCAATTTTAATTTTTTTTTGGGTCCACCTGATAGCATATATACTTGCATGTAATGTAAGACTCTTCTTAGGTGTTCCATGTCATGGGTAACATTCTGGAAAATTTAATTAATTCACATAGGCGACCTGGCAGTTGTTTTCGTGTCCTCATGACTTGAAGAGATTATTTGCTTATATTATATAATGCAATGAAGTCGCCATAGTCTAGTAGCTAGTATAGTGGCATATTAGGTATGAGATCTTGGTTCAAACCCCAGGTTTAAGCATCTCGCACAAAACTAAAGAAGAAAAAATATTCCATAGGCAACTTCCCCTCAGCAGATTTTCGGCAAAAACTCTGAGAGTAAATGAAAAATTGCCATAAAAATTTCTTAAGAATCTGTCGTTCGCAGTCAACCTTAAACAGTTGGCGGTACCTACTGCTTAAGGTTGACTGTTGACTAACACACAACACAACATATGTTGTGTGAGAAGCTAGGTTGTATTCCTGACAAAAGGGTTGTAATGTAAAGAAAGGCTCATATTGAGATATATAAGCTCAATAGTATCCAAAAGAATGGTTTGATTTGTAGACACTTTAGAATTTATAAAAGTTATGCAACCTTAACCTCTCCGACACGATAACATTAAATACCATTCATAAAGTGGTTAGGCGGTGGCAACTCTTTCGAAAAAGTTGAATTCAATTAAAAGTTACTCACAAATACACGCAGCGTAACGATTCAAAGTAATTTATTAGATGTCAATATGTCTAACTAAAAGCAGATGGCAACCCTTTTATTCTCGAAACTGCACGTTCGATTGATCAGGCATCTATAGCATCAGGCATTCTTCTGTGAATATGGCCAATTCTCTTCTCATTTTCCAATTGCCAATTTTATACTTTTACTTTCAACAGGGACCACATAGTGAATCTCTTTTCTGTTAGACTGTATTCCACAATAGTCAAGGTTCTAACTACTAGAGAGTAAATCTGGTATTTTCACACAAGTCAAGTATTCATAGATTGGTTGTTAAGGATATTTGTTGGTTACTATTCAAATGATTGTTATTTTTACAATTAAGGCTTTGTTTAGCCTGCTACCTGAATTAGTTTCTGCGCCCCTTTTCGTTTTATTGTCCAGACATCAGAAGCAATCTTCGAATTCGACTTATTGGTCTTACAGCATGAAGTTCTCTATGCCATGTCTATGGGTTTTAAAAATGTATCTCAAGTCCAATATTACATCTGATCTAAATTCTAAATTTGGCATGAGACATTCATCGTAATTCCCTCACCTTTCTAGACAGACTTAGTTCATACTACCATCCAGAACTTCGCTAATTAGTTGAGGTAATAGAATACATCCTTGTTTAATTCTAACATTGGTTTGAAGAAGAAATCCTGTGAGTTCTTGATTTATGTTCGCCCATAACTCTGAGAATTCAAATTACTTTCCTGCGTACGCCTGTCCTTCATACTATTTTCCATATAGCAAGCCGTCGTATAGCAAGGCTTGCTTAACCCTTTGCACTCGGCACAGTTTCGGATGTTACCTACCAGCAACTCAACGCCACTTTTTAACGGAAACGTACATCCTGGAAACGTGATATTATACAGTATAATTTTAGAACCATGTAAGGAATTGTTATGAAATTTATTTTGTATGAACTTGTGGACTTTGAACAACACATATTTACAAAAAAAAATATCAAAATATTTTTCTATTCGACGCTTCAGTACGAATTGAGATCTTGTATATTTCTTCTCTCGGTTATCGGATTTCTTTATTATCGTATCAAGTTTCCCACTTCATTGAGCCACACCCTTGTAGCTTTGGACGCCTAATCCACTATATCTACAAATTGCTCAACTGATCAGAGAAATTTACAGTCCGTCGTGAATGCACTTCTTACGTTCCTTTTCGACGTGTAGAACGGTTGACTTATTTATCACGCATCTTGTTAATTTCATCACATTTCGATCATTTTTTTTTGTTTCATTTTAACAGAAAACTACAGGAGAATACGTGTTTCTTTAAAAATTGTGGTGGAATAATTTCATTGTCCATAATCGCTAACAAACTATCATGTCCCCTCAGAGGGGACAACCGAGTGATATACTAGACTTAGCTAGACTCACTCTGCTGTCCCCTCTGAGGGGAAAGCCGAGTGCAAAGGGTTAAAATTCATCAACAGTACATATAGAGAATACTTTTCTATGGCTTCGTTATAATTCTAAGTGTTGGTCCGATCTAGGTCTAATCTATTCACCCGAAACCTGTTTAATCGTGTAGCAGGTTATCCTCTATTTTACATTGAAGACTTTATTTTATCATGACTATTATATGATTGTTAGGCTGCCATTCGAGCAATCTGTTCTTAAGGGACTGTCTGAAGAAGCTGAACCAGCTATGTAGAAAGAATAAGGATCCAGGTCATATGGAAATTCATGCAAAGTCATGCATCATATATAACACACATACTTGGCCATTACAACCCTTCAGTCAGGATTACGGCCTAGCTTCTCACACCACTCATGTGTTGTGTGTGTTAATTTTATATATGAGTGGCGGTAACTACGGTTGAAAGTCGACTCCCAACGACATACTTTTGAGAATCTTTTCACGGCAATTTTATTTATTTACTCGTAGATTTTTTGCCAGAAATCCGTTGAAGAAATATTTTTTCATATTTCGTCTTGATGTCTGACCTGGAGTTTGAACCGTGGCCTTTCGTCAACACAGCACCATGTCATGCATCAGATTATCAAAAAAAAGCCTGGGTTTAATATATAAATAAAATAGATAAATTAAAGCACTGTAAATACAGGGTACACTTATTCAGAGTGGAGATTTCCTGAGAACAATAGATTCTGCGATCGCGAGATTGCATCATCGGAGCACATTCCTGGCAGATGTGGGACGTTAATACATCTCGAAAAGCAACAGCTGAGTACATGCTAGGTTCTGAGCAGGGAATTGGTATTGCTGACATCGAACATCATGCTGATATTCGTCAGGGCAATAGACTCGAAGAAGACATCTAAAGTATGATATGTATTAAAATTTTGCTATGACTTCGGTGCCAAACCATAAAATATCGTCTGACCTTCTCCTCCGACTATAGGTTAGGTTAGAGGACGTGTACTTGTCAATTAAGACAAGTACAGTATCCGGAGGTCGAATTGACCCATTGTACAAACGTCCTAATTTCTCACACCACTTATGTTGTGTGCGTTAATTTTATACATGAGTGGTGGGGCCTACAGTTTAAAGTCAACTCCGAACTACAGATTTTTGAGAAACTTTTTTCATGACAATTTTAATTACTCCGAGAGTTTTTGCCAAAAATCTGCTGAGAGGAAGTCGCCGAAGAAATACTTTTTGTATTTTGTCTTGATGTCTGGCCTGGGGCTCGAACCCTGGCTTTACGTCTAATACAACAAAGCCAACACACTACCTACTAGACTACGACGACTTCAATTCTCCTCTGACTATAATAAGATTAATTTTAGTTTCCAGATCTCCTCAATTAGACGCCGAACTGCTATCTTAAGACGTTGTAGTCAAAGATATTTATTGACCTACGAACTGCCGCTTTGACGACTACCTTGTGGATTTCAATCTATTGCAGTTTAGCGTATGTCACTGTAGTGACTTCCATCGGCATCTTCTGATTTCCTGCTTTAGTGTTTTGGCCGCATATCACGAATTGTAGAAACACGAGTAAAGCCTTAAGGGCACTGCTCTACGTCTCTCAGTCATATAAAGTTATTGATCTCAAGTTTGAGTTGAATTTTAATGTTCGTCGATTCTTAAATCCTCTAAATTCTTCATTTTCAGACTTGATGCGATTTGTAGTACCCAGTTTTTTTATTTTCTTTTGCCATTCCGTTTCATATGCAAACAAAAAATATCGTTTACCAGTGCAAATATGCATTCCAAGTGTAAATTGAAATTTCTTGCTACAGTTGCTCTTTCTGTTACCCATACTACTACAGCAGATGGCTAGATGAGATTTTCATCTCTCAAATATACATACACATAGGCATACACACATCTACTATATATTTACATAAAAAGTAAGTGTTGCTTGCATTTGTACAATTGCAATGGCTTTTATGGCTTAGCACTGCACATAAAAGGACCGAAAAAAAGGACACAAAATTTTAAGTGAAATTTATTCTTACGCCTACGAAAGTCCTTTGGTTGCAAAAGATATTTCTTTTATGGACTTTTTATAAACTTTTTTCAAAAAGACGGACAATATTTATAGCATGACTAAGAAAATTAATTGGCGGTAAGGGATGTTCTTTTAAGCTGAACGTGTTTTTGCAGACTTTTTTTAAGAATACGTGCCAGCTGTGACCAACAGGATACCAGCCGAATTGCAGAAAAAAGCATACCAATTGGACAGACCATTAAATAGCCGTTACCTTGGAGTTCGTTATGTCAGAAGCAATAGCCTGGACATTCGCCTGGCAATCAGAAAGTATGTTAAAGTCCTTTCAAGAAATATTTTCATCCTTAATAAACCTCAACGTAGCATGGTAGTCTCATGGAGCAGTCATAGCTCGCTACTATGCTCACGGTTAAATTGACTGTTGAGCCGTTTGTGAATAACCTTTCCCGGAGTGAATGTTTTGAAGTTCCCTTGAGAATTCAGGTCATTAGTTCTTGATAGTTTTATATTCCTTTTAGGATCGTTAACTGTCCAATATTAGATACGTACTGTTATCCAGTTTCCCATAGGTGCAGGCTACTGTTAGCTTCTACGCCCTGGTAGTAAAGGTTCAGTGGAAAGAGAAGTAATATCACGTCTTGCGCCGACATTGATAGGATAGACTAGGCCATATTAAAAGTGATACAGTTAAATTTGCAATAGCAGGTTCATTGCAATTGGTCTTTGAGGCTTTTCTACCATTCGAAATATAAGTTGGTTAATACAGCCCCGAATGCTATCATACCTTCATAAGAATCTCGGGATGGTTGAGAGATGCCAACCAGAAGCTATGATTATATGACAGAATAGGTAATATTGGTGTTAGAAAGGAACCCAATTGGACCCCTGTAAGCTGTGCTCATTGTGGCGAACGTCAGTTTAATCTAACTTAGCTCCAGGAGAGAATATTCAAGAACAGCTTTCTATCCAGATTACGCGCTTGGAAGTGTCCTTAATCCTTGAGTTCTCAATAAACGGAAAGCCGGCAACTTGTTCCTACTAGTGATGAGAACCAACTCTTTATTGCCATGATTCACACAAAGCTTTTCTCAGTCGCTAATACAAACATATGTACATACATAATTGGGCATTACAAACCTTCCTTTCAGCATCTCACACCACTTATATTGTGTGTCTTAATATTATACAGGAATGGCGCGGCCTACAATATAAAGTCGTCTCCGAAAGACAGGCTTTTGAGAAACTCTTTACGGCAATTTTATTTAATTCAGGACTCGTAAATCTGTCCGAAATTCTAAGAATCTCGTCATCCGCATAGGCAATGGCTTCACATCTGACATGTTGCAACATCACTAACAGCACGTTCATCGAACGCTTATATAGGAAGAGGAAGAGTACCCCTCACTTCCTATTCTTATGGCAAATGCGAGCTCCCTAGTGTCATGTAAATTGTTCTACCACAGAGTAATTTCGATAGCCAGTTCATCATAGTGTTCTGTATACTTTTATATATTTTTTCAGTACGCCCGGTGTGGATACATAATTGATCATTGCAATCCTTTAGTCAAGATTACAACCTAGCTTCTTACACCACTCAAGTTGTGAGTGTTAATTTTATACATGAGTGGTGGGGCCTACAGTTTAAAGTTGTTTACGAACGACAGATTTTTGAGAAACTTTTTCATGGCAATTTTTTTTAATCTCAGAGATTTTGCCAAAAATCTGCAGAGAGGAAGTTTATTTATTTATTTATTTAAGGCAATGGACAAATTCCTTACTGGCTAATAACACAAATCAAATAAAATTAAATAGGATTACAATCAGTTTCTTCAAAAATACAAGTAATAGTTACAATAAAAATATGAAAAGTTACGAATTGAGAAAAACAATAATGTTCCGTTTTATAACGCAAGAATTTAAAAAAAAATCAACAAAGTCTGACAAATAATTAAATTGACGGCAAATTCTAGTTAACGGATCAGCAACATCATAATTAGTTCTGCAGAAATGAATATAAATAAGATAATAACAGCGGAAGTTACGACGAGGAACATTGAATTTAACAGATCTTAACAGAAATTCACAGCAAATATTACCATTGATCAGGTTAATCACGAAGGATATATTTAACATTGTTCGACGACTCTTAAGGGTAGGCAGTTTTATTAAAGCGAGTCTGCTAGTATATGCAGGCATATCCAAGTAATTCCATCCAAGGCCACGCAAGCAGAAGAGTAGAAATTGTTTCTGAACATATTCGATGTGTTCGCTATAAACATTATAGTGAGGATCCCATACGATGGATCCATACTCCAAAATTGGTCTGACAAGCGATACGTATTAGTAATAAATGGATCAGTAAATTCCTTTGCAAAATGTTTTATGAAGCCAAGAGTGCTTCTTGCCTTTTTTACAGTCGAAGTGATATGATCATTAAAGTTTAATTTTGTGTCTAATAGGATCCCAAGATCAAGAAAAGAGTCCACTATTTCCAATTGATGACCTCCAAGCAAGTAATTAACCACAATAAAATTATTTCTTGAGAACCGCATACATTTGCATTTTTTAATATTCAGCTCCATCATGTTGTACTCGCACCATAAAAAGAAATTATTGACAGATCACTTTGAAGATAAATATGCTCGATGAAATTATTAAAGGAGAGAAAAACTTTTACATCGTCAGCAACATACATCAAGATATTAGAAAAATTAATCATGAGTGATGTGAGAAGCTATACCGTAATCCTGACTGATGGGTTGTAATTCCCAATTAGGTTATGTATCCTTTGCAGCATCTGGCTATTAGATAAACTACCATTACTTGGCTACTTTACCTATCTTCCTTGAATTAAATTCCAACTTCAAAACAAAAGACTTTATTGGCTGGAATTTCTATTTAAATTGACTTTGAATTTATATTTCTCAGTGCATTTTATTTTTTTTTATCTTATTGCTCTCGCTACTGTAAACAATAACAACAACTACAAGAGTACATATTATATTCTAAAGTGCATTCCATAAATAATTCCATTAAATAATTATAAACCACTTCCCCACTACTACATACAGTGAGTTTGTTTTCCTTTTTCAATTAAATTTTTCTAATTTTCCGCATTATGCAACCACTTCCCCATTCTCCTTCTCATCCAGAGTCCATAGTAATGTTATAAATGAGGCTGCTGTGCGATAGACCTACAATAATAAGAAATAAATTTAAAAATTTAAAATTTTTAAGAAACAGAAACAGAACAGCGCAGGCACTCACTACTCACTCACCCATAAAAAGAGACTCAAATCGGCTGTGAAAAATATGCCAGAAACATGACAGGCTCGCTGGGCACGCAACATGGGTAAAGTGAGCATTTTTTTGTTTGTCATCGTTAACGATTCCCAATGGAAACTCTCATAGATTTCGGTAGCAATTGATGTACTCTGTAAGGGAAGAAAGGAAGGAATTAAAAAAATAATTGTTTTTTTGGCTGTTGCTGCATAATTAAGCAGCGTATTTCTAATGATAAAAATGTAAATTAAACTTAAAATATTTTTAAAATATTACAGAGAGAGAGTGACAGACAGAAATTACTTTCGAGAGTAGCACACAATAAAGCGTTATGCGGTATAGCGAACAAAGTAAAGAAAAACTTAACTTTTGATGAACCTTGACGAGGATTGTTACATATTTTGATAAGTCTTTTCCACTGCTTTCTATGAATTATGGCGATGAATAATTCATTTGATTTTAAGAAAATGATATTCATGTTCAAAACAGCCGAAAATTGTATGCCAAGAGCCAACAGGTATGCAGATCCTACATTTATTTCTTTAAGAACAATCCCTTATCACAAGTTGTCTTATTTAAAGCAAATATGCTGGGCACATAGAGAGCAAGTGACATGGTTAGTACACGAAAAAGAGAAAAATTTTATCACGAAATCGAGAGCACGAAACGTAGAGAGGTCTACATGCATACATGCATACATAATTGGCCACTACAACCATTCAGTCAAGATTACAACCTAGTTTCTCACACCAGTTATGCTGTGTGCATTAATTTTATACAGGAGCGGCAGGACCTACAATGTAAAATCGACTCTGAACGGCAGATTTTTAAAAAAAAAATTATTTTTCTCTCAGAGTTTTTGCCAAAAAATCTGCTGAGGAGTAAGTCGGCGACAAACTTTTTTTTTTGGAAATGTCTGACCTGAGGATTGAACCGAGGCGTCACGTCTAATAAGCCAACACACTAACAACTAAACTATGGTTTAAATTTTAACCATTCGGTTATTTCGAATCGATTCTGCACAAAATTCAGTATATTACGTCCACTGAACGTAATGAATCGATTTATGTTTGAGCAACATTGGGATTTATTGGAAATTTATTTCCAAAACAAAGACAATTTTGTCGGAAATTGCACGAAAATGTCATACAAAAGTTCGTCGCAGAGAAGGACCAACAGTACCCGGTATACGCAAGTTTATTGCTAAAGATCGTGAACCTTATTTCATTGTTGATGCCCCAAGACGAGAGGGTACTCGTACAGTTCCCGAAAATATCGAGGCTGTGGCTGAGAGTATGCGTGATCCATCAACATCAGCCCCAATTTACTTCAAATTTTACAAAAAGATCTCGGTATGCTGCCTTACAAAGTTCAATTTATTCACGAATTGAACCCGCATGGCCACTTCGTTTTCGCTTCGCTAGATGGGTCAACGAGAAACTGCACGATGATGTTGATTTTGGCAAAAACAAAAATCATCTTTTTCGTGCGATACTCTGTTTCATCTTGGTGGGTACGTTAATAAGCAAAATTGCCGTAAAACCCATACTTGGTCTCACAGAAGCCAATGCACCCATTACGAGTGACTGTTAGGTACAGCTTGTGGAGCGGAGGCATCACTGGCGCATATTTCTTTGAATATGAGGACGGTGCAACCATTGCGGTCAATGGAGACACCTATTGCACCATGACAACCGATTTTTTTGGACCTGCTTCTCATGGTATTGATGTGAACTATATTTGGTTTCAACAGGATGGTGCAACTTATCACACATCTCATGCCACAATCGATTTATTGCGTCAAACGTTTGATGGCCGTTTAATTAGCCTAAATGGTGATGTCAATTAGCCACCAAGAAGTTAAGATTGGACACCGTTGAACTATTTTCTGTGGGGCGACGTTAATTAAAATTGTTATGTCGACAAACCAGAGGCTGAACTCCGCAACCTCCTCCTCTCTTATACAAACACTCTCAGACTCACCTTCTAAAAACTGGTCTTTACAACACTTTTTTCAGAGTTACAACCCAGCTTCTGCTACCACTTATGTTGTGTGTGTTAGTTTAATCGATGAGTACCAGGATCTACAGTTGAACGTTGTCTCCGACAGATTTAAAAAACGTTTCATGACAATTTTATTTACTCTCAGAATTTTTGCTAGAAGATTGGTGAGAGGAAATATTTTTTCTCTTTCGTTGTTGTTCGAGTTGTCTCAGTTTAGTTTTAAACCACGGTTTTGCATCACGCTACCTAATGTGCTACGGCGACTTTGAAATTTATTTACCTTTACTTATAAACATACATAATAAATTCATTACAACCCTTTAGTCAGGATTACGACTTTCTGACATTCTGTTGTGTGTGTTAATTTTATACATGAGCGGTGGGACCTGCAGTTTAAAGTCGACAGATTTTTGAGAAATTTTTCATGGCAATTTTATTTACTCTCCAGAAATCTGTTGAGAGGAAGTCGCCGAAGGAATTTTCTCTTTTTTATTTTGTTTTGCTGGAAATGAGCTTTGATCCGTGGCCTCATGGCCAATAAGCTAACACATTACTTACTAGACTACGGCGACAAACGATTTTCTAGAGCTTTCGTTTCACTATCTTCAATTATTCTTTTTTAAATTTCGTTTTTAATTTGAAAATTTTCATAAAAAAATCTTTATTATCGGAAATCTTACCTCATCTTGCACTCTCTGACCGCCATAGCAATACAATATCATTTGCATCGATACAGACAACAGGAACATGCCCTGAAACAATTGCTGGGCTAATTCATCGCCGCGTGTAAATTGAAAAGCCAAACAGCAAATCTGTATGCAACTGATGGTGAACTTGAGGAAAACCACTTTGCCAAATACATCATTAAACTCGGCGGCCAATTGAATGCAACGATTATGATACCTTATGCAGGCCCTGAGAGACTCCATGGAACAATTGCCACCATGCTCACTGCCTGCTACATGCAAACGATATTTTAAAATACGAAACTGTGCCACTATATTGCAAACAAACCAGGAGAAAAGACCATCTGTTGATAGGGAACCATAGATGATATAATAGATGGCTATGCAGTTCCATATAAAGCAGATTATATAGCCGATTAAGGTGTTTAAATTTATGAAAAAGTAACTGAAAAAAGGAATTTTTTTAATTAAAGTATGATTGAAACGAGATTTTGGCTTTATCTCTACTTACGAGGCTTTTAAGGGCGGCTCTAAATATGACCAAAACAAGCCGTCTGTTAGAAAATGATAGCCAGCAATCAGTAGAGGCGATACTGCAGCAGCAATGCCAGTGCTTAAAACCGTTATATGGTAATACTTGCAAAAGATTATGTCCTTGTGGTTTTCTTCGGCCAGGATTTTACGTTCCTGTCCCTTGGCTACAGCAAGAAATTTAAAAAAAATGTCGTTTGTTTTTTTTGTTTGCTTAAGTAAAACTACTTACCTTCCAGATTCCATAGCCATAACTTCCTTATCAAAATCACATATTTTTGCCGTTTCCTTAGGATAAATATTAACTTTGCTATGGCGAGTACACCCTGCCAAAATGGCGACAGGGCATCGGTAACTTTATTTAAATCGGAAATATTTTCCACGGCAAACGTCAGCATGCAAATGCATAACGACAGAGTGGTTAACATGGGTATCCAAACCAGCCACAGATTGAAAAATGTCTTATCCAGTGAGGTAGGATTGATGCCTATGCGAGCAAAGCACATAAGTTGTACACGAAAATAGCCGAGGATATCAGGTTGACAAGGTACAGCCACACCTTTCAATGAAAATGGCATTCTTCTCATTCTTCTTCTACTTGAGCAATAATTTCAAACTTAATGTCGCCTGGCCAAGTAAGAAATGTTGTGGTGGTGTTGTCCTAAAGCTTATTAACGTCTGTCATCGTATTGTCAGCAGCTTATAAAGGTTTTTAAATACCCTGACAGCTGAAAGAAAAAACGAAAGAAAAAACCTTTGAATTCTCTTTAAACATACACATACATTTCTAGCACATACGTAACTATGTATTGCTATATATGCATGTGTGCGGTATACATATACGATTATAATACCGTTATTTACTACTTTATAATCAGCTTATTTACTTTACTAAGTATCGTATTATTTCCACTTACACATCAAGGTGCTCTACAATGCGTCTTTCAACCAATTTTTTCCCCCTTTTTACTCTTCGTTTTCTTCCATATTTTGTGTATCATGCCAGAGACGTTAAGGCTTAAAACTTTTAATGCGTTCCTCCATACATATGTACATACACACGCATTTTAAATCCATATTTCTAAGCACACTTATTAAGTCTTATTATTGCATAGCGTTTACGCTACTTTGAAGATAATTTCAACATCATTCAGCCATGAAATCTAAGAAAATTCTCAGTGGTGCGGGCAAATACACATGGTTTGGTCTGCGTCTTTAATAACTTGTATGGCACTTTAAGTAGCAAATATATGTTCTTAATATAACTCATTGCACGAAATAAAATAGTGTGGAGATATGTTAGATTAGATGCCGGAAATTAAACTAGAGACGAGGTCCATCGGCTGGGCCATAAATCGGTTTAAATTTGAACCTACTGTTATTTTGAATCTGGCATCTCTTCTGTCACAAAATTCAGTCAATATTATCTCTACTGAACGTAATGAATCGATTTACATTTGAGCAACATTGGGAATTATTGGAAATTTATTTCCAAAACCAAGACAATTAATTGAAAATTGCACGAAAATGTCACACAAAATTTAGTAGCAGAGGAAGACCAGTGCGTACACCCCAAATAAAATATGAAAGCTGTCACTGAGAATGTGCAACATCAACTTGTCATCATTCTCAAGGAGTGAACATTTCACGCACCAGTTTACGTCGAATTTTCCACTCTCTGATTCCAAGTACGGATGATTGGAATCCTAATGCGGTCGTCCCCCCCGAAGTCCTGGATATATATACCGGCGGCTCTAAACTCGATAATGGGGTTGGAAGCGGTGTCTACTCTAGGAAACTGGACCTAAATATTTCTCTCCGTCTGCCGGACTACTGCTGTGTGTTTCAGGCGGAGGTGATGGCAATTTACCGGGCCGCTCAATGAATCCTCGTCAACGACGCTCCTTTCACTCGCGTCTCGATCTTTTCTGATAGTCAGGCCGCGATAAGATCTATATCGGTTTCGTGATCGTTAGGGAATGTCGCCGCTGTCTCGACCTTCTCTCGGGGCACTTCACCAGTGTCTCTCTGGTGTGGGTCCCCGGGCACAGTGAAATTCCGGGAAACTGTAGGGCCGACGAGCTCGCCAGAGCTGGTGCGCTCCTTCCGGAATCCTCTTCTGTTGAATTGGGTATGCCACTTGCCTCGGTCAAGTTGAACATTTCGCGGAGGTTCTTCCGGGACGGCAACCTATCCTGGGTCAATGAGGAGTCCTGCTCCACCGCTAGACTCACCTGGCCCAAGATGGATAGAAGGCGTACCAACCGATTACTTGGTCTTTGTCGTGATGTCATCTCGACTACAGTGGCCGTGGTTACAGATCATTGCGTCATGGGTAGACACGCGGAGAGAATGAGGCTCCCATTTAACGACTTCTGCCGTGGATGCAGGTCCACTGAGGAAGAGGAGACTGTTGTTCACTTTCTTTGCCAGTGCCCATCTCTTGCTAGGTGTAGATATAGGTTATTTCGCTCCCCATTCCTTGTTAGCTTAACGGGGCTATCATCTATTGACATCAAGGATATAGCTTCGTTCATCAAACTTTCTGGCTGGTTTTCCAGTGCGGGGTAGTCGTGCTTTTGTTGTGCAGCTCTTCTTCTTCTTCCTTTTTCCTGATTTTGGTGGAACTTGGTTAGTACAGGGACTGCGTTCACCCGTGGCATCACAACGGGCCGCTATGCGTGCTCAAGTGAGCTTTTGTGATATCAGAGCTACCACTCCGACTTAACCTAACCTGACGTCGAATTTTGCTAAAAGATTTCGGTATAACGCCTCACAAAGTTCAATTGATTTAAGAGTTGAAGCCGCACGACCATTCACTTCGTTTACGCTGCGCTAGATTGGCCAACGAGAAACTGCACGATGATGTAGATTTTGCCGGAAAAAAAAATCGTCCTCTTTTCTCATGAAGCACATTTTCATATTGGTGGGTACGTTAATAATCAAAATGGCCGTATTTAGAGCTCCGAAAACCCGCACGTTGTCTTACAGAATCCAATGGACCCATTACGAGTGACTGTTTGTCGCGGCTTGTGGAGCGCAGGCATCATTTGCCCACATTTCTTTGAAAATCAGGATACATACATACGCATACATTACGGTCAATGGAGACACCTATCGCACCATGACAACCGACTTTTTTGCACCAGCTCTTCATGGTATTGATGTGAACGATGTTTGGTTTCAACAGGATGGTGCAACTTGCCACACATCTCATGCCACAATCGATTTATTGCGTCAAACGTTTGATAGCCGTTTAATTGGCCCCGAAATGGTGATGTCAATTGGACGCCAAGAAGGTGGGATTTGTTACCGTTGAACTATTTTCATCGTTAAAGAAAGGTATTATGTCGACAAACTAGACGTAATTGAGCATTTGAAGGCCAACATTCGTGATGCCGTACGACCCCATGCACTCGAAAAAGTGCACGAAAATTGGTCCGATCGCATGAGGTTGTGTGAGGCCTGTCGGGGGATCCATATGAGTGAAGTAATATTCCATATTTAACTGAAGCAATTGTACTTCACAACAATTTTATTGCATTTTTAAATTTAAACTTTTAATGGGCCACCCTATAGTTGTGGCTGAAATTGTTTATGTCAAAATGTCTTTTCTATGGGTTAGCTACACGTCCTCCTTTTCTGCGTACCACACTATAAAGTATTCCCTTTGATGTCATTATAAGCCGTTGTAGCACCCTTTACTCTTATTTATTCCTGTGGTTATTGGCTTCTGGTTTCAAAGCTTGTGAGTGAATATTACCCTTGGCTAATAGTTGCTTCAAATTCCCCAAAACCTTCGATTTATACGAACATGGATCTTCTTTATGGCTCTGCTCCATTTCAAGTTGAATTGACTGTAGTGACTTCAACGTTAAGAATAAGTGGAGACGAGTCTCTAAACGGTTTTGAAGATCAAATGGAGGAGGATGCTCCAAGTGACGGGTATTTGATACGGGAACTCGTGGAAGTCCGCGAAGAGGACAACCTTGTTTACGTTGGAGGGACCAAATTGAGGAAGCCCTGCCATCGATTGGTGTTACCAACTGTCGAAGACGCTCAAGAAGCAGAGTCGCCTGGAAGGATGTGTTAAGGCAGGCTGAAATCCGTTAATTTGGTTATTAATGGCCAATTAAGTATTTAAGTAAGTAAGGAATGCCGGAAATAATTCAGGGTAATTTCGATTCATTTAAAATTAAAAAACAGTCTTTAAGCTCATTCTTACAATAAAATTTACAAATTTAACCTGCTTAACTTATTTAAATTCTTAATGGACTATATAATGTTGACATTAGTAATTAAGCCCGAATAAAATTGTTGCTAAATGCCAATAAAAATGTTTTTCGTTGCTTTCAATTTCAATAAAAGACTGTATTTCCCTAGAACATCATAAAAAATGTTGTAAAAATTGTTCAAATAAATTACTATCAATGCCCTAAAGTATGGCCATAAACAGTATTTCGTCAAATGCCTAGAGATATGCCATAAAAAACAAGCCTTTAATGTTGCGAATTTTCTTTTTTTTTGTTTTTTAATGATGATCACTTTATGGACGCAAATATATATTGAGGCCCAAATCCCCATTGGCTGTAAAATATTAGGAAAATTGAAATCCTTTTTTTAATTTTCCTACGTTTATGACTCTCACTCTCTCTCTCTCTCTCTTTCACTGGCTCTGTCATTGTTGCTTTCGCTGACATGGTTAAAGGAATTGGAAAAAAATTCAAATAAAAATTACAAATGCATACGACGTGTAACTCAAAGGAAATTTTTAATTAAAATTGAATTTTTGCATCATAAGAAAAACTTTTCATGGCAGGCAAAGTGCGTGTCTACTTTGAGAGCCCAGAACACATTTAAAATCCAAAAAGATGTCAATACTTGTTAATAATTAAGGTTTCCTTATTTCATATTTTTTCATGCGAGCTGTCAATCATAAATATAAATACGAAATAAGTTACTGTCTTCTTCTTCGTTTTTTCCTAAAAGGATACTAATGGTACTTTCAATACAGTTGTATACGTACCTTTCATACTCTTGATCCTTCAAACATGTTGTCGAAACACACTTAATGTACGTGAATGTTTCTCACTCATGTTTCCTTCTTTTTTTCATTTTCATTTGTTTTTTGCTTTCTTATTCATGCCATATTATTAGTGTCAATATGTTTAATGTGCTTTGCTGATATCTCTTCTGTGTCTGTATCCTTGATTAATATCCTTAAGCTTAACATGCTTTTTGTACTGCCGCTGCTACTGCTGCTGCTACTGCCTTTACATTACAATTTTCTTTCACGCATTTGCAGACATCAACTATTTGTAGGAATGTTTTAAGGGATTTCATTTAAGTATGATATTAGCAGCGTAAGTTGTTATTGGAAATAAAAAAAAACAATAAGGATATTTGACGTTGAAAGAATACTTAATATCAAGAAAATAAATTATAACACTATAGCTACACTTACAGCTACAAGACGGTGGCATATTAAGTGATAAACATCTAACCGTAGTGTTTCAAAATAAATTAATAAATTAAAGTTTAAATTTAACAATAAACCTACCAGAGCGGTCAAATGACCGCTTTTGAAACTTTAATCAAAATTGTTAAATTCTAGGTTTTTATTTTTCTTGAACTTACTGTATGACTTTTTCTATAATATGTATATATCGGTTTAAATTTTCAATATATATTTCTCTTCTTCTTTTGTTTTTCCTAATAATAATATGTACTCTACCGTTGTCTACCCTGAGCGGTCTTTTGGCCGCTAGAATATATATGAAATTTTATGAAGTTATCTGCACTGAAATCTCAAAATCTCACTCTCTCACAAAAACAGTAGAGTTCTAAGAAAATGTCATCCGATTGTGTTCTAGGAAAACTCCATGTGCTTACAGTTTGACTGCTGGTAACTCCCGAGGTGAGGCAAAACTGCGATACTGAAGAAGAGAACATTGAGAGCACGCGTTAAGGACGAAAAAGAATGAGATTGTTCTCCAGTTCCGAAGATGAATGTGAAGAAAACGATAAGAATCAACTTCAGTTGATGGAACTGTTTGGCAAAAAATTCACCAAGTTTCTATACCTGGAAGATCACCGCTTCAAGCGATTTTCAGAGAAATATCAGGGCCAACGGGATATGCGAAACGCAACATTATGAAGGGCAAAGTAAGGAGTGCATTTTCGTTGGTACTTGACCAGGGAATTATGAATCATATAAAAATGTGCACAGAATCAGATGCACGTCGAGTTTTAGGATTCAAATGGAGTATAACTTTAGATGAGTTAGATGCTTTCATTGCAATTTTATATGCGCGTGGTGCATATGAAAAAGAAACTTGAACGTTTCATATTTATGGAATAAGAAATGGGGTCCTGCATTTTTTTCACGAACAATAAACGGAAATTGTTTCACAGAAATTATGCGAGTTATTCCTTTTGATAGAAGAAGCGAGAGAAGCCAGCGTCTTCAGACTGATAAATTTGCTCTTATCTCCAAGGTATGGAATGCATTTATAGAAAATAGTCAAAACTGTTACAAACCAGGTGCAAATATAACTGTTGATGAACAGCTATTGGCGCCAAAATCAAGATGCCGATTTACACAATAGTATAAGCCTAATAAATCCGATAAGTTCAGAATCAAGTTCTGGTTGCCATCGGACGTTGAAAGTAAATATGTTGTGAATGGATTTCCGTATTTGGAAACAGATAAGACGTGGCCATCAGTAATACCATTTATAGGGTGCGGGTGAAATATAACCACCGATAATTAGTTTGAATAAGGATATTTATGTAAATCACTGAAGTAACATATAATTTTTCAGTTTCAAGCCTTCTTTCTAAAAATGTGCTCTCAAAGCCCGAAAAATAAATATTTTTAAATTATTATATGACAATTATTTTGCGTTTATTGTCTGTGCTAAATTCTGTATTAATTACAATCAACTTGAAAATACTATAATGTTTATTTCAAAAGCCGTCCTTTGACCGCCATCGGTAGAAATAGGTATATGTAATATGTCGGTAGGTTTAGTGCTAATAAAAAAAAAGGAATGAAGAAGCAATAATCTAGTAGCTAGTGTGTTGGCATATTAGACAAGAACCCATGGTTCAAACCTTAATCTTAACTAAGGCAACTCCAACAAAACGTAATTTTTTCGACCACTTCCTCTCAGCAAACTTCTGACAAAAACTCTGAGCGGTAATTAGAAATTGTGCCTCACAGTTTAGTCGTTCGATGTCGATGTTAAACTGAAGATCTCGCTACTCGTAGATAAAATTAACTCACACAACATAGGTGTTTTAAGAAATTGGGTTGTAATCCTGACTAAACGTTTGTAATAACCAATTAAGTGAGTAAATTGAAGTCGCCATAGTCTACAAGGTAGTGTGTTAGTTTATTAAACGTGAGGCCAAGGTTCAAACACCAGACATCTCTAACAAAACAATACAAAAAAAAAAAGAATATTTCTTCGGCAACTTCCTCTCAGCAGATTTCTGGCCAAAACTCTAGGAAGTAAATAAAAATTGCCATGAAAAGTTTCCCAAAGTAATCTTTCGTTCAGAGTCGACTTTAAACTGTAGGTTCCGCCACTCATGTATAAAATTAATACACGCAGCATAAGTGTTATGAGAAGCTAGGTTGTAGTCCTGACTAAGGGATTGTTATGACCGATTAAGTGAGTAAATTGCATCCATATTGTCATGAAGGAGCACCATCGCTCTTTCCTATATGCCATCGAGGAGCTTCCAAAAAAGTATTTGGGACACCTGGCCTTGCAAAAGAATTGTGTTTCATTCTCTCGCGGATATAAGTTATGCCAATGGGAAGGAGATCAAATGAAGTGAAATATATCTTGCGCTGTTCTAATAAACAGAGGAGCTTCAATAAGCGTTTTGAAGTCCGGAAACTTAATAAAAGTTTTTGGGATACCAGGCCATGCACAAGAATTGCATTCCATTCTCTCTCCGATGTAAGTTATGCAAATGGGCAAATATTTCCTGAGCTGTTTTAAAAACCCAAGATACTCGAAACCTTCTCGTGACATTTAAAATATATTTTGACTACAGCAAATATCGCAGTGAACTTTTATACCCAGAACATTAGGAGCATCTGCAAGTGAATCAGAGAATCTGATTGTCGTATCCTAGCCCTTGTTTACCCAGTTAAGCATGTTTGCGTAATACGGCGATTCAGACGAACTCACAAACAATGGCTCGGTATAAAGCTCAACAGATATCTGAAGCATATTTTCGCTTTTTCGCAGGGTAGTAGTAACCAAACTATCCGTGAGGTTTGCGTCTTGGAATAATACATTCCGAGTCAAGTACAATAACCAAGTTTCAGTAAACCAAAAACTTATAAGATCTTGCGGTGAAAGGCTAGGTCATGTACCTAATAAAAAATGAAATCTTCAGGGCAATCGAAGAAGAATATGTTTAACGCATATACGGAAAGGCAGAATGGTGCAGGGGTCTTGACTTACTTACTTACTGAATTGGTTATTACAACCCTTCAGTCAGGATTAGAACCTATCTTCACACACCACTTATGTTGTGTGTGATAATTTTAGACATGACGGGAGCTACAGTTTAAAGTCCACACCGAATGACAGATTTTTGAGAAGCTTTTCATGGCAATTTTATATGTTTCTCAGAATTTTTGCCAGAAATCTGTTGAGAGGAAGTCGCCGTGAAAATATTTTGTTCAAGACGTCTGACCTGGGGTTTTGAACCGTGGCCTCATATCTAATAAGGCAATACACTACCCTATAGCGGCGACTTCAGCCGTCATTAATAAAAGTTCCATTAAAGTGAAGGCCGTAACACAAAGTTGCAAAACTGTCAGCCAATTTACAGTGACCCTATAGCAATAGCTCCTATTGCCCACTGTACGTGTGACATTCTATTGGCGTATTTTCTATTGTAATGGCTGCTAATGAAATAAATGTAAAATTTATGTTAAACATGCCATTTATTTTTTATGATACAGAACAAAATGTCAACATTTATTGTTAAATGGTACCATCTAAAGTCACCATCTAATGTCACCATCATAACCTTGTGGGCTATATGGGCAATAGAGAAAATCTCTAAACCATCTAAACAAGAGAGCATGAGAGAAATATTTTCTTTTGAAAGTCATGTGGTTTTGTCAACAAATATTTGTTTGTTTAAATTTTTCTCAATTTGTTTTTATTGCATACTTTTAAGCTGTTGTCATCTGTTGCATACTTTTATGCATATTTTGTTGTATATAAGCTATGGAACAGGCAATGCATGGATTGTAAAATGAAATTCATAATATTTTACAATCATATTATGAGGCTTTACTCGATATATATATTTTTTAGCAAAAGATTGCTTCAACGTGAGATGTCTTCACAATATTTCTTTCAAACGAATGAATTATTGTGAAAATATCTCGAAGATATCTCGAATGAAATATTGATCTTGATCGATATATGTGGAATATAACAGCTTTTAAATCTCGTCCATGGCTTCTCTGGAGGGAACAGACCTGAATGTCCAAATTTCCAGATATTCTAGCGCATAAATCAGGCTGAATTTGAACGATGGTATGGGTTATATTGCGTTTAAGGAACGCTGTTGTTTGTGACTTATTCGCATGCACTTGCGATTTAAGAAAAGGCCACAAGAAAATGTCTAACGCGGTTCAATCCAGCGTTCTCGGTAGTCAATTCATACCAACTCCATATGAGATTACTATGCCCTTAAATTTCTCGTGCAGAATATCCAATATGGCATGAGTGTTTGGGTTCATTGTTGAAACCACATATCGTTGGTGTCCAGGTCATTCAATACATGCCAAAAGACGTTCGTAATCATCGATCTTTAGCGCTGGTTGTTAACAGTGAAGGCCCGGCCAATGTCGTACTTAAAGAAATATAGCCCCATGGCGCCGACAGCCCAAAATCTTCACCAAACAGAGACTTGCTTGGGATGCATTGGCCGCTCTTGGAATTCATATGCATTAGCATCGTTCCGAATTTGAGAATTTTGTTTGTTCACTTGCTTACTCATCCATATATAATCCTCATTGCTGAAGATGATTTTTCTATGAAAACTTTCATTTGATAACTGCTGTAGAGCTCATTCATCGCCATTTATCTGCAGTTCCTGGGTGATTAAAATTGTGTACGAATGCAAGCCCAGGTGATGATGCAAAATTCATCAAGTTGTGGTCTGCGAAATGTCGAGTTCCCTTGAGCTACGCGAAATCGTTTGCATCCAATTCTTCGACGGATTCTTACTGACTACTTTGATCTTCCAGACTAATCTTGTGTTTCATAAAAATAAGGATATTGATCGATAATTTGCTGAATCGGAGAACTTGAATTTATTCACCTCATTGGGAATTAACCTCTCAGTACGTTCTCTGAAGAGAATACTCATTTTGATAAAACAATTTCATTATTTGCTCGAGCTGTTGAATGTAATATCCGTCTATCCGTTTTGCCACGGACAAGATGGCCGTTATCAACTGTTACAATTCTAAAGATTCTGTTGGAAGACCCTATATACGACAGTATTAAGAAAACAGCAAAAGCAAACTGCAAAAGTTGAACAGTGGATTTAAAAGTTCAGGGTATACTATGAAGAAGTTGCCTTAGCCTAGTAGGGAGCCTGTGGTTCAAACTCCAGCTTAGACATCTCGAACAACTTATAATCATCAGCATTCTGTCAAAATCTCTCAGAGTAAACAATTAAAAGAGCTACTGCTGCTGAATTCACCGTAGTCTAGTAGATAGTGTATTGACTTCTTAGACGTGAGCCCCGGGTTCAAACCCCAGCTCAAACACCTCCAATAAAAACGAAATATGGAAAACATTTCATCGGCGACTGCCTGTCAGCAGTCATCTTGCAAAAACTCCGAAAGTAAATAAAATTGCCATGAAAAGTTTTCCCAAAATCTGTCGTTCGCAGTTGACTTTAAACTGTAGATCGCGCCACTCATGTATAAAATTTGACACACACAACATAAGTGGTATGATAAGCTAGGTCGTAATCCTGACTGAAGGGTTGTAATGACCAATTATGTAGGTATTACAGTAATATTTATGTTCAAGAGTTCGTTCAAACTCCGGCTTTGTATTGCAAGACGGTGAAAACAGTCGACTGCTCCTACAAATCTTTACAGCTGTTGCAAGATTTATTTGACAGAATGCCTAGACCTATCAGGACAGAGGCTAGCTAGAATCGCTCCGGCGCACAATATTGTGGTTGTCCATGAGATTTAAGGAAAGACATGAGACGGTTTTGTTCTTACCTATTCGTTACCAACAGAGTCTATCAAAATAAGGAGAAGATATGCTCTGTGATACGTTGGACATTGACATTGGACACACAACAATTATCGGTTCTATGTATTTAACGATAATCTATTCTTTAGTTACACGTATTACTTGTATATATATTGTAATGAACATATATGTGACGCTATGATCTGTCAAGGCGTAAGAAAAAATGAGAATCTGTTGCATACTTCAGGGTTAAGTCAAACATTAGTATGTATTGCATACTCTCCAGTGTATTTAGTAATTCCAAATTGTTTTGATTACATTTCCCAAATGCATTGCATTTGTCATCTGCAAATATTTGATTATTTGCTCGCCCCACGTCCCCTGCTGACGGCCTTTCTATTATTTCAACATTTATTGATAAGAACAATTCCTTTTTGTATTGTTTTCTTTCGATTTTCAATTTTCAGAAATTCTTTTTGTTTTTGCTTTACGACCTTAGGCTCTATAATAATCATGTTACGACATGCTTTTGCAATATTTATTCTCTTATTTTCTTCTTCTTCTTTTTTTGTTGTTTTTGTTGTTTTTTATTTAAAATATAATTTCTTTTCAATTCATGTACTTGTCACAAATGTCTCGAAGGACTTCATTTTGTTGGTTTTTTTTCTTGATTCTGGAAATTTTTACAAATTTTTTTACGTTACACAGGCATTTAACAAAATGAGCACACAATGATTGGTATTCTTATTGTTTTATTTTATTTATCAGATACAATTATTTCTATTTCTTTTTTAAAATACCAACGGAAAAGGAGAAAGAGAGAGAGAAAATATTTTTTTTATTGAATTTCATTTTTTATCTGAAAATTTCATTACGTTTGTTGTTATGTTTGTTATCGATATCGATATCACAAAGCAATTATCGTGTAAATGTTCAGATAGAAATAGAACAGCAGCCATAATGTTTCCTTTCCGTTCCTGGCTGCGAGGCATTTGAGCCTTTTGTAGAGAACTTCTTTTTTTCCGTTGTTTTCCTAGAAATACGTTTTATTTTCATTTGAAGCCTGCAAAAGGGAAACACATTTAAACATGGTTGGTCTTTTTATGCCATAGTTAATCATAATCAATGATTTCCTGTTGTTCTTGATGTTGTGTTTATTTTTTTCGAATTCCTAGAATTGATAAATAAATTAAACTGCACGACATTTGAAGTTTAGAAACAAAAAGGAATCATTTTAAAACAGAAATAAATTTTTTTAATTTCCTTTTACCAGGCTGGCAGGCGGAATAAACCAACACTAAAGGAAAACAATAAATTTATTCGAATAGCAAGTATAGCAGCAAAGGGAAGTTACCTTACCTATCTACATAGAATCAAAAGAAAATCTTAAAATCCCTTTTAGCCAAAAAATTTTGAAGAGGTTTTTTAAAAATCGTGAAATACTTTTTCGTATGTTCACTACATACATAATTGGCCATTACAACCCTTCAGTCAGGATTACGGCCTAGCTACTCGCACCACTCATATTGTGTGCGTTAATTTTATATGTGAGTAGCGGGACCTACAGTTTAACGTCGACTCCGAACGACAGATTTTTGAGAAACTTTTTCATGGCAGAGTTTTTGCCAGAAATCTGCTGAGGGCAAATCGCCGAAGACATATTTTTTTCATATTTAGTTTTGATAACTGAACCCGGGCCTACAAAGCCACATTGCGAAACAGTTAATAGCAGTTAATGATATAACAGTGTAGCTTAAACTATTTGAAATCAAACCACACCTTGCTTCAGGTTTATTTTTATTTTTTATTTTTGTGAATTTTTACTACAAAGAATTTAAGTTCACAGAAAACCGAATTGATTTACTTTGAGAATAGACATCTCCTTAGGGCAGTCATGCATAATCGTCTGTTAATATTTTATGTTTTAAAATTCATTGAAAGCCCAACATACACACACATGTGTATACAGGCATACATAATTATGTGTGCACATGCAAGTTGTACCTTGTTTTTTGATCTCAAAGGTTTTTCTTTCCAAGAATCTTTTCTTAGATCTGCAGATTCGAATTAAAAAAAATTCCAAATTAATGTTTTGCAGACCCATGTTACCAGGTTAAAACAATGTCAACAACAAAGAAATTATTTTTAAAAGACACATGTGCACAGCCACAAGCAGTTCTTATTTCAACAACTAAATTTAGGCTTAAAGACAATACCAATTGAGGTGGCTAAAGTAGAAAAAAAAAAACTTAAAAGAAATTCTGTTAATTTATGCAGCGTAAGCTTAATGAACGATTTTAAAGACTAGATGCATACTTGAATGATTAGACAACACAAAATTTAACATAAACTATGAACTTATATCGGAGAATTGCTGCTACAAGCTTGAAACCGTGGCAAGTGCGTCACTTGTGATCACGTCATACAAAAACTATTCTCCTGGAAACACAAAGAGCTAACTGCCTAGCCACATTCAACATACGTATAAATATGTGTATAACGTGTGGGCCATCTATCGGTTTAAATTCGAAGAACAAAACAATTTTAAGAACAATCCCTTATCAGAAGTTGCCTTATTTGAAGCAAATATACTGGGCACATACATAGAGAGCGAGTGATATGGTTAGTACACACAAAAGAGAAAAAAATTTTGTGAAAAATTTTATCACGAAATCGAAAGAACGAAACGTAGAGTGATCTACATGCACACATGCATACATGCATACATAATTGACCACTACAACCATTCAGTCAGGATTACAACCTAGCTTCTCACACCAGTTATGTTGTGTGCATTAATTTTTTACAGGAGTGGCGGAACCTACAGTTTAAAGTCGACTCTAAACGACAGATTTTTTATTTTCTCTCAGAGATTTTGCTAAAACTCTGCTGAGGAGGAAGTCGCCGATAAACTTTTCTTTTTTACATCGTTGTGTTGTCTGACCTGGGGATTGAACCAAGGCCTCACGTCTAATAAGCCTACACTCTACCATCTATACTACGGTTTAAATTGGAAGCAATCGGTTATTTTGAATCTGGCAATAGTTATGTCATTCTATTCTGTCACATAATTCAGTCGATTATCTCCACTGAACGTAATGAATCGGTTTACGCTTGTACAACGTTGGCATTTATTGAAAATTTATTTCCAAAACAAAGACAATTTTTTCGGAAATTACACGAAAATGTCGTACAAAATTTAGTCGCAGAGAACGACCAACAGTGCCCGGTATACGCAAGTTTATTGCTGAACTTCGTAAAACTGGCACCATTGTTGATGCGTCAGGGAGAGAGCACGCCGCTTACATACACCCGAAAAAATCGAAGCAATGGCTGAGACTACATCAACTCGTTATTTTTCTCAAGAATTGAACATTTCACGCAGCAGTTTACGTCGAAATTTGCGAAAAGTTTTTGGTATGACGCCTTATCGAGTTCAATTGTTTCAAGGGTTAAAGCCGCACGACCATCCGCTTTGCTAGATGGGCCGACGTGAAACTGCACCATGATGTCGACTTTGCCATGAAAAAAGAACCATCTTCTCGGATGAAGCTCATTTGCATATTGGTGGGTACGTTAAAAAGTAAAATTGCCGTATATGGGGCCCAGAAAACCCACACATGACCTTACGAGCCAATATAAGACAATGCACTCATTACGAGTGACTGTTTGCTGCGGCTTGTGCAGCGGAGGCATCATTGGTCCATGTTCCTTTAGAAATGAGGACGTCGCAACCATTACAGTCAACGGAGACGCCAATCGCACCATGATAACCGATTTTCTTGTGAAGAGTGCTTCATGGTATTGATGTGAACGATGTTTGATTTTAACTGGATTTTGCAGCTTGCCGCATATCTTATGCCACAATCGATTTATTGCGTCAAACGTTTGATGGTCGTTTAATTAGCCGAAATGGTGATGTAATTGGCCGCCAAGAAGCTGAGATTTGACACAGTTGGACTATTTTCTATGGGGCGCCGATAAATAAAAGTGTTATGCCCACAAACTAGAGAAAATTGAGCATTTGAAGACCAACATTGGTGATGCCACTCGAAAAAGTACACGAAAATTGGTCCGAACGAATAAGGTACTGTCAGGCCAGATGAGGCAGCCATATGAATGAAAAATATTCCAATTCCGGAACTATTGTACTTCACAACATGAAAATAAATTTGGCAAAATTTCAAACCGTTTTTGCTTGATTGCATTTTTAAATTTAAACTTTTAAATCATCCACCCTATATTTTTGCGTACACCTTGCCATATTGCAGTCCGCCAGATGATATCGATCAACAGTAGATAAATTGCTCTTTCATGATGGATAGATGCAAAGGGAATATTGGTTATAAAATCATGCGGTTTAAAGCCTTTTTAGCATAACTTATGCAACATAACACAGAGATTTTGTTGATATCAATACCACACCTAACTTCATGAAATAAAATTTATTATTCGAACCGTTTACTTCAGTATGAAATCGGATTTGAAAACATTTCTGGCTTTTCCGGTTATGTTCATACTTTCGTTATTATTTTTTGCATTCTCTCAAATGTTTTCTCTTTCTTTCTCTTAATTTGCTTCCATTTTTTCTGTTCTAACAGGGAAAATATCATCATCAAAAAAAATAAAATTAAAATGAAAAGCAAAAAAAATGTAATCTGCTTAGGAGATGCATCATATGAATAATACTCCCCATTCTACATTATTATTATGACAAAACAAAACCTTAAAAAAACGGAAATTTAATACACTTACAATACACACGTACAATGCATACACCCATACATACAGGCACATTGAGCAACACGCATGTAAAACAAATGATTTAAAATCCTTTTTAGAGAGTCGCCAGGGAACTGAATGCAACATGTTTTACTTTTAATAAATACATGCACATCTATTGTAGATATGTATGGGTGTATGGGTGTGTGTATGTATTTTTATAAATAAAAAACAGCACATAAGCTTTTCCTCTATAATACACTCGCTATCGCTCTCGCTCTGTCTTTGTCTCTCTGTTGCATTAAGAAATCCTGAGAGATTGTTTATGTTTCTGAAAAATCCATATTTCATTGCTGCTTTCAAAAACTAAACAAAAAAAAAAACAAAAAACGGGAAAAAACGGAACTAAAACTGTAAAAAAAAATCGAAATAAAAAAACTAACGGGAAATGTAATGCCATTTGATGCATGCAACTGTGCAACTGAATAGAAAAATAATAAAAAAATGAAAATAAAACGAATGTAAGAAGAAAAAAAATTGTGAGAAAATATTTACAAATTATGCTGCAGTTTATTGAAAATGCAAAATAATAACCAACAAAAACAAACAAAAAAATAAAATAGATCGGGTTATTGGAAAAACTACTTTTATTCGTGGAGATCATTATTAATGTGTGAGAAAAGAGAAATTAAAAAAAACAGAATTTAATGAGAAAAGGTGGGGGGCATAACTGATACTGAATAGAATTGAAAATTAAAAAAAAAAATTTCGGAATATTAAACTCTCTGTGGCAATTCTAAAAAAGCAAACAGTAAACAGCTGTTGAAAAATAAAAAGAAGAAATTCAGTATTCACACCTTCCCACCAATGGATAAATTTAACCCTAATCAAGTCAGAAAAAATTTTTACAGATCCAGTCTAAATGTGTCTCAGAGGAACATACAAAAAATTTACATAATAATTTTGTTAACTTATTTTTATGTTATTAAATTTTTTATTCTCAGTTACATAAATGAAATATTATTTATTTATTTTCGCATTTGAAGCAAACTAGAACTTTTGATCAATGCTCGTTGCAAGTATTTTTGTGGCAAATACTGCAAGACTGCTTAGACATTCTGGATATCTTCGGTGGGCACATATAACATCTACGTCGCACATTTGTCTGCCTTTTCTGGTTTGAGAATTCATCCTCGTGGAACGAACATTGGACAAATTATTTTTATTTAAAAGACTACGGCGTTTCATATTTGGAACAACAAGTTCCTGAATTAAATCTTTCAGAGATATCTTTCGTCGTAGTTGCTATTGACTTTCGTTCCAATTTGGAAACTTATTTGTCCAAATAACAAAGGCTGCAATGCCTGGCATATCAATTAGATCGCAGAAATGCACGAGTGGCCAAGGATTTGTTTTACGTTTGACGGAAAAGCTGTGTGCCATTTGATCAAGCGTATCTACACCGCCTTTTGTCTTATTAAAATCAATAATAATTTCTGGCTTGTTTTTGTTTTCAGAATTTATCTTTGAATCGTAATGTAGTGATTAGAGTAACAAAACTATTTTATTTTTCTTTGGAACGTAACTTACAAGTGTCATATTCTTCCTGAAACCATGTAAGGCACTTTGTTGGGTTTGTTTTGGCTGCTAAAAAATCAGGCAGGAGACATCTTTTATTTTTTCACAATGTGTTAACGCATGTTAGACCTTTCGAAAACACCGCAAGCAGGCTCGAAAAATATTGCAACGAAATAATGGGTGCCAGAACTCTTCGTAGTTCATTATACGCGTTCTTTAATTTTATTTTGTTGTTCACAAACAATAGAAGTAATAGTTAGTGTTACCATATGTGCCTCATAGACACATTTTCACATGATTAAGAACATTTTTGATTGAAACAAAATAAAAAACAATTGAAAGTAGGAATTCAAGAAGCAGTAAGAACTAGAACCTATATTTAAGGAAGTTACAATATGATAAAGTGAAATATGTGCCTGAGAGGCACATGTTGACTTGATTAGGGTTAAAAAATATTTTTAAAGATTTTGATTTTTAAAGATTATGATTCATATTCATTAGAAGTAAATGCTTTGAGACAGAACACGCGATTCCAAATATTGTCTATGCAAAGTAACGACTTTTTCTCCTAAATAGAATGAATGACTCACTCACATCCAACATAAGGCCAATCTTCGAATGACGTCGAATGAATAGCGTCGTTTTCAATGCGCGAAAGAGCCAGCCTAAGCGCTGCCATAATATTGCAGTATTTGTATCTATAGGTTGCGTAAATATTAAGGAGTCCGAAACTCTTCATATTCTGAACATAAAAATTCAGTGTGATGTTCGCTGGAACCAGCACATCTTTCAAGTGTCAAAAGAAGCATTCAAGTGCCTCGGTTTCCTAATACTTCAAACCATCTGATCTTCTTACCATTTACAGCACTTATAACCGATCGAGTGCAGCCCTTGCGCTGACCAATTTCTTCTTCCCGGATTTGGAGTAACTTGGTCAGTACAGAGACTGCGTTCACAACGGGTCGCTATGCGTGCTTAAGTGAGCTTTTGGCATCAAGGCTACCACTCCAACCTAACCTATATCCGATCGATAATGGAATACAACTCTCGCGCCGGTATCTCGCACACTATTTTAAGGCTTTTCGACTGCATATAAAAGAGGGCGAGGGTGTCATTAAAGACGGTAGAGTATCAAACTCTATTGATTCATTAGCGCATCGTCGCATTATGGCTTGTGTTTCACTGTTCTATCACTGCTACAACAGATTTTGATCGAGCGAAATAAGGCAACTTGTAATCAAGAGTCATGTATTATTACGTAACACTCGTCTTTCTTGCCGAGCACATCCGTTTGCGGTGGATTGGCCAGTGCATCGCACACTATATTACAAAAAAGTCGTTCTTTTGTCGTACCATTCGTATCTGGAAACAAATGCCAACCAGAAACGGCAATGTCTGGTTGGTTGGGGTAAAAGTTTCAATTCGCTATTTTTCAATTAGTTTGTGACCAGCGTCAGTCATGATGCAAAGTTATAACCTTGTAACTGTTTGCATATTCATACATAATAGGCCATTACAACCCTTCAGTTAGGATTACAACCTAGCTTCTAACAGCACCCATCTTTTGTATTATACATGAGTGGTGGCAATTTAAAGTCGATTGCGAACGTAAAATTTGTTTGAGAAAATTTGCATTGCAATTTTATTTAACTCTCAGAGTTTTTAACAGTAGACTGCTGAGAGGAAGTCGCCCTAAAAAATTTTCAAAATTCTTTTTGTTATAGATGTCGGACCTGAGAATGAATCAAGGCCTCACGTCTTATAAGCTAATACACCAACTACTAGACTACGACGACTTCACGTTTGCATATTCTGCGCCATTTTTGTCAATACTCGCTTCAAACGTATAAATTGCTGTAGGCCCAGGTCTGCTTTGATAGACTGGCCTGTTCTTAGGGGGGATCACACCATTTGGCATCGCACCAAATACAGAGCATTATCTTTACGGAATTGAGGTAGTGTACTAGACTACTTTTGGTAGTGATAATTCGTGATTTCTGTAGAAAACGGTCTAGACTTTAAGATGGCTGCTTCAGTCTTACATAATGTTTGTACAAGTCAGTCTTCTGACATGAAGCTTAATCGATAAATATTTCCAATCAATAGTTTTCAAACATTTTTGTCCGCCCTGCATGCCACCATTATCGTGCAAACTATTCAACACAGTGATAGGACGTGCACAAGCAAATGTGGGCACCCAAATAGTGGCTCAACGAAACTGCTTGCAAAGGCTGTTTTTCTGGCAGTTGGAAAGATTTTTCAAACACGACCAAAGTAAACAATGGTGACTGATTTTAATGGCGCAAGAATTGCCATCTAATGGCCCATTGGTGCCATCTAGGTGACTGACCAGTTTTTATGTTATCGTACCAAGAGATAATTACATAAATATGGCCTCTTTAGACACTGAACCAACAGATGGAACAGGGTTATCTCTGATTTCTGTTAAGAAAAAGCAGAACTAACACTTGATCATAACAGTTGTGAACATGGTAGATCTAAAGCTTAGGGATTTAATAGGGTTTGTGAACTGGATTGCCTGCCCAGGGACAACACAAAAGCAAGTTAAGGAAATTATTTGAAATAATAAAAAAAAAATTAAAATCACGGCTTAACTCCATAAAATATATGAACTCAGCTTGCCTTTGTATGATGCAAACAATATTTTTTGTTGTTGTTTGTTTAAATGAAAAATATATCGTTTATTTTAAGAAGATTTTTCCATTAAAATTTTACTGCTGACTTGGCGAAAAAGCAAAAACAAAACTAAACCACAACATATATCACGATGAAATTCTCCAAGATATTGCAAGTTGGCCGCACAGCAAACATTCAAAAATTACGGCGCTGCATGGCATTGGCAAACACAGCAAAAAAGTTTATTTTCATATGCTTTTCATATAAAAAAGGAACAAAAAAACCAAAAACTTCGATTGTTTGTATGCATCAATGTGTTTGTACATGTGCCATGGCTATGTATGCTTTTGGTTATCCTTGTTAGGATACGAAATACGAAAGGCAGCAGCCTCAGCGGCAGTAGTTGTGGCATCATCAAGTAAACCAAATAATCAGTATATCCACTTATGCTTTCGTAACTTTTCTCTCTCGTTTATCCCTTCCTTTGTGCTCTCTTTCCCTTTTTTTTTTTTTTGGTTACTAAATAGACGCCTGATATGCTGCTCGCCATATGTTGGAAATTAAGTCAACAGCAGTAAACGGCAGGCAGGAGTCTGTTTTCTTTCTCTCTTTTCGTTTTTAATAAGGTTTACTCTCTGGACAGAGAGAGAGAAAGAGAGAGAGTGAGAGGTGACTAATGATTTATTACAGTCTTAATATAAAGACATACGAATTTGTTAACAACAAAATAACAAAATCATTATTTGTAATAAAGAGAACAACAACAATAATAACAACAACAATAACAAAGAAAAGTTTTAAACAAACAAAAATAAACATAAAATTGATTAGAATGTCATGTTAAACTGATAAACAAAGGTTTGAAGTAATTTTTAGAATTTAGAAAATATTAAAGCGAAAACAGAATACACACTGCACTGCATAAGTTTATTTTGGAAACATGAAAGAACAAGAAAAATAAAGAAATTATGAGAATAGTAATTAGCACAGATCTAATTATAATAACAAAACTACACAGCAAGACGCCCAGTAAATCCATATAAAAGAAGACAAAAACAATAAAAAATCACTAGTAGGTTCTAAAAGTTGCCAAGCCGAAAATGAAATTTAAATACAAATCAAAGGTTATTTGTAATAAAAAATATTGTGGCAAATAAAACTCGATTTCAAAAAGCTAAAAACATAACAATACGTCAAAATGACGACCTGCAATAACCCTGGACCCACAGTATAAAGTCTACTCCAAACGAAACTTTTTGAGAAACTTTTCATGGCAAATTTATTTTATTGTCAGAGTTTTTGCCAGCAATCTGCTGAGAGGTAGAGACTATCAAACACCTCCTCTGTAACTGCCCAGCCCTGTGTAGGTTGAGGCTGAGAACCCTTGGCAGGGCCTTCTTGGAGAGTTTGAATTATGTGTCGAGAGCCGACATCAAGGCTCTCCACAGATTCATTAGTGGCATAGGCTGGTTGAGAGGTGCTAGGGTTTCGTCAGTGTAGTCCGCTTTCCATTATCCCCTTTCCTACATCCTCTCCTTTATATCCTATTCCCTCTATGATCCGTCTTTAAGGACGTTGTACAATGGGCCAATTCGGCTCTGAAGAAAGGAATTAGCCGCTCGTCTATTAAGCTAAGACACCGCTCACTAGGCTACGTCAACTTTACAAGCGGGAAAAAGAACTCCAGTAACAAAAGTTAAGTTAGGTTAGGTTAGGTTAGAGGACGTGTACTTGTCAATTAAGATAAGTACAGTACCCGGAGGTCGAATTGACCCATTGTACAACGTCCTAAAGGAGGGAAGGATAGTATAGGGGATTGGATGGTATGGGAAAGGGGGGAGTGGGAAGCGGAAAACGTCAAACTACATATAAAAAAATTTTTGTTCCGAAACGATGGGTGAATCCAGCTTAAGAGTCGGTACAAAGTTATTTTCGCAAAAATAAGACAAGGACAATAAGATTCCAGATGCAATGATTTTTCCGCAATTATCTGGTTTAGTCGAATCTAATATCGCGAAAGAATTTTCTTTTTTTTAATGAAAATCATTTTGGAAACTAAGTAGCTCTAGCGTTCAAGCATGCATATGGCATTGTTAATGATCGGTTGGTTTTCGTTGTCGCGTAAGTGGAACTTTATATGGATGGAGATGAAAGTCCAAGTACCGAGTGCGCCATAATAAAGAGTTTGATAGGCGTCATTGCTAAGAATGCTGTAGAATTGACAATTTCGGATTATCCGACGAATTGCGATAATGACCAGGGTTGACCACTTTTGTAACTCACCATAAATCTCAGCGACAGCTCTACAGACAGACCAGTCACCAATGCATAATAAAGTCGAAAAGGTTTTGATTTCTAGGAAAGAAAATTGTATGCTCGTCTATATTTTATTTTATTTTTTATTTTTATTCGATATCCTGTACAACTTTTTCTGTTATAATAGAAATCACTTGTATTGTCTTAAATACACAATAAAATGACGTTTAAATCTCTGCATTTCAAAAAAAGTATTGAATTTAAAGTCTCTCCTGCCTTGTTAGGGTAACAAAAAATGTCTGAAACTGAGTAATAAATCCCCTCATAGAGATGCATACTTCCTGTGGTAACATTACACTTACACGTACATACATATGCATCGATGTGTGCAGGCAAGCAAGCAATGCACTTCTCTGTCTATGGGTGTGTGTGTGTGCATTGCTTTTATGTTTACCAAAACCCCAAACATAACATACACAAACTTACACATACATCCTTGCACTGATGCCAGTACCCAACAAACATGTATTGTGTGTGCTGCTGCTGTCGTGCTGTTGCTGTTATGCTGTTGCTCTCTTTCTTTCTTTCTCCATATTTGAGGATTGAATAACAGTTTTTTCTGTATTTTTTTTTTTTGTACCCTTATTTAGTATTTCCTGTTATTTGCAACTATTGATTTTCTCTCCTTCTCTCTCACTCTCTCTCTCTCTCTGAATTGCTCTCTATTTTTACTTTTTGTGTTGCTTTTTTATCTCTACGTGTAGCATGTAAGTGTGTAAGTAACAGTAGCAGTAAAAATAATACAAACGGTAGAGGGAATACCAAACTCGATAAGTAAAAATCTCATAAAGAGAAATTATGAAAAATCATTTCTTTTTTCTCTTAGTTTTTTTTTTTTTTTTGGTGTGTGAATGTGTGTGCGTTTGTTTTTGTTGGAAATATTTCCATAAAAACACAACAAAAAAGAGGGCGGGGGGTAGTAGAGAAAATAAAATTCAATTCAATTGCAATCTCTTCAACTGTGATTTGTTTCATTGAATATGGAAATCGTAAAACTATTTGTGAATTACGATTTCATTCTTTACTCTCTCTCCCTCTCTCTCTACCATACATTTTAATTCAATTGTTAAATTGATATTCAAAAAATAAATTCTCTACAATATTTGGAGTTATTTTCGATTTTCTGTGAAATGTAGAAAGTAAAGAATCATTGCAAATTTGTATTTCTTTGTTAGTCATTAAATACCTGAAAACTTATGAAGTTGTGGTTAGTTAAGGTTGCATGCAATTTTAGCTCGGGATTTCACTTGAAGTTCCTGTGGCATATCGTGATACTCTGAAAAATATCCACTTCTCTAAACTACTTCCACGCGTATTTTATTTGGTTTCCAAGCAATTCATATTAGATTTGGCAGAGACTTACTTTTAAGGCTAACTGTTCTTCTGAAAATTACCAAAGCACTAGTATCTTGGACCAGTTTTTCAGGAACTTGACATTGGCACATATGTAGCGATTCTCTATTGA
Source organism: Sarcophaga subvicina (assembly GCA_936449025.2). Classification (NCBI taxonomy): domain Eukaryota; kingdom Metazoa; phylum Arthropoda; class Insecta; order Diptera; family Sarcophagidae; genus Sarcophaga; species Sarcophaga subvicina. The sequence goes on from OW388084.2 coordinate 34,431,506, forward strand.
GACAAAATAGTCGTTATTTAGTACATATACTTACATTACTTACCTATCCAATTTGTCATTACAACCCTTTAGTCAGCATTATAAACCAGCTTCTTACACCAGCCATGATGTGTATGTTGGTTTAGTCCATAAGTGACGCGGTCTACAATTTAACGCCGACTCCAAATGACAGATTTTTGAGAAACGTTTCGTAGCAATTTTATTTACTCTGGGTAAAGGAAGACACCGAAAGCAATATTTTTTTCATCTTTAGTATGAGCTGTGGCTTAAACACTGAGCTCTTGTCCAATAAGCCAACTTACTATCTACTTGACTAAGGCGACTTCAACCCATATAACACAAACATACATACATAATTGAACATTACAACCAATCAGTCAGGATTACGGCTTAGATTCTCACACGTCTTACTTTGTTTGTGTTAATTTTATAGATGAGTGGCTGCACCTACAGTTTAAAGTCGACGCCGAACTACAGATTTTTTTACAATCTTTTCATGGCAATTTTATTTACTTCTCAGAGTTTTTTCTAGAAATCTGCTGAGACGCAGTCACCGAAAAAATATTTTTTCATATTTTCACTTTAATGTCTAACATGGGGATTGAACAGTGGCTACTCTAGTTCAACACACTACTTACTTAACTACAGCAACTTCAGCCTAAATAAGCCGATCGTAATTGAGAACCCTGCTGACTGACCATGCCTGAGAAACCAGAGTGTCATGGACACCCTACAAAGTGTTCCATTTTCTGCTTGCAGAAGGCCTCTTAACTGGAAAGAGTAATCTGAATAGTCAGTGTGCGAGGCAACATAAAACCTCAACAAAACTACATAGAGTTATCAGTGCAACAACACACAGACTTTCTATATCATGCAACAGTCATGCACCATGATGCTGTAGAGCTGGGCAGTCACAAAAAAAAAACGATTCTCTGATACCTGCCCGCCCTTATCCTTATAACTTCTATGCTGGCCATAATATCGAAAGCCTATACATTCCAATATACGACTAAACATGCAGTAATCATTAGTCATTCGTGTTAGAAATGTAATCAGTTCTCTACCAAAAGAAAAAAGCGTCTCTTGACATCCGTTTCTGGTCATTTTGCAAGCGGTAATATTAGCCCATCAAAGTTACATCTGCTTTAATGCCAATCCATTTACTAAGCTCTACAGCGCCACTAAAACAGGACGTATGTCACGCTGAGTATGGGCCTCACGAAAGAATGAGCACTTAGTAGCAAAGCAATATCCTTGAATCCACTGCCTGCCAAACTGACCTGAGCGGCATATCAACTTGACAAGCTGGACCTCTGAGCGAATGCAACTGTGAGGCGACTCTAAACTGACTGCGTTAGAAATGTAGGCAGCCCTGATCGTTCCAACTATTGACGTCAGTTCAGAGCAATAGCTCTGCCAGCGTGCACATTCGAAAATAGTGTGCTCTGCATCATCAATTACTTCCTCCTCTTCGTAAAGGCAATAAGGGTATGCAGGTACTTTCTAAAATACCCATGCCCCGATAGCATCTGTGTAGTGTAGTAGTTCACCTCTCCGATTTTCCGTCCAATCCATAGCCCAATATCCGGAATAAGTCTCGCCATCCACCTTCCTCTGTCCTCTTCATCTCATTGGCGTTGCCATTTTGAGAAGGAACCTGTTGTATAACTTCTGGTCAATGTGGCCCTATAAATCTCCATCAGCAACGCGGCCTGCAGATCCACGGGAATTGTACCTGCAATAACAAGTACGGCTGGCGCGGATACTGTACGATACGCCGAGGTGATACACAATGCAGCCGTTCTCTGTGCCGATATAAGTGAGTACCAGAACACGCTTTGCATCCGTATTAATGGTGGAAACCTTTACCTGATAATACTATATCCACTCTACATTATAAGAGTCACTGAATGGTCCAGTTTATCAGACTAAATACCCGATCTTGTAACCGTTGCCATCATAGAGTCATCGATAAATCTTAATATCGTGTCGTCCCGAAATTCAGTATCCGCCATCTTATCCCATATGCCCTGTCAAAGTTCAGAACATATATTACATGATCCAGGCAATCTCTCTTTACATAGGAAGGTGCTTACGGATATACAGTGGTGGCCTTATAATTAGAAACGACTTAGCAACATGTATGTTTGTTAATTTGTTTTACAGTTTTCACTGTATACCTGGCTTCGTTTGGAGGACGTCTTACATACGTTTTTCCATCAGATTGGGACAAATTAAACTTAGATTCGTCACTCCAGAGAACTCTGTTCCTGAAACATCGTTTCTAATTATAAGGCCATCACTGTAACTAAGGCATACGTTAAGCTTTCTTAGAAAATAATTGAAGGGAACAGCAAGTAAATTGAAGTCGCCATAGTCTTATTAGACGTGAGGCCTAAGTTCAAACTCAAAGTCAGATATCTTGATTATAACAAAATATTAAAAATATTCTTTGGGCGTCTTCCTCTCAACAGATTTCTTGGAAAAACTCTGAGAGTAAATAAAATAAAATTATCATGAAAAAGTTTCTTAAAAATCTGTCGTTCAGAGACAACAGTAAACTGTATGACCCGCAACTCAAGTATAAAATTAATGCACACAACATAAGTGGTATGAGAAGCTAGGTCATAATCCGGACTGAAGGGTTATAATGACCAATTGTGTATGTATGTATGTAAGTAAATTGCTGTATCCAAACCGATTTAGAACCCCTAAAACGCAGCAAGAAATTAATTGCTCTTACAACCAACCAATCACTAAGGACGTACGTGGTATCTATGGTATGGTATGTACAATCTGTGCCCTAATAGACAGCGAACTCTGTTGCTCTATTGATGCTCCATTAATTGTATTGTTCCCTGCGACGCCTCTGGTAAATTATCCACTGTGTCTTTGACAGCTGCCACAACGCAAATACCACAGAAATATCTATCAAAAGGAAATACTGTTTACAAGGGCGATAAACAATTTTACAAGAATCACTGGCACATGTGTCTTAAAAATGCAACTCTAAGGCAAATTGTTAAGTTAAGTTTTAAATTTTTTTTTCGCAAAAATTTCAAATAAAAATTCCTTCTTTTGAGGAATTTTTTTTTTCAAAAAATTATTCTGTTTTTGTGGTAAAATTATGCAACAATTTCTGCTTTTCTTTGCAAACAATGTTGCCTTGATTTCTGAAATATGTTGCCACATAAGAAAAGAGAAAAGAAACGCAAGGAAAAGAGAAGAAAAAAAGCTCAAGTAAAATATGTTGCCACACAAGAAAAGAATTCTTAAGTTTCCGCTATCAAGGTCCCTTAATTAAAGTGTAGAAGAAGATTTTTCTTTGAAAATTTTTGCAATTCTTGCTGCCATACAGCCAAAAGGAAAAAAACTTGTTGTTGCTGCATAATTCAAGTGTTTTTCAATATCATGAGAGTAAGTAACCAAGTTTTGCAAACAAAAAAAAAACGAATTTTTTCTATTCTTGTTCCTCATATTTTATTTAATAAATTGCAGTCAACTTAATTGTTATGGCAGTCAGTTCTTTTGGTTTTTCTTTCTCGTTATTTTTTTTTTAATTTTTTTGCTTTAACTTCTCTATCATGATGTCGTTCTTGTCTTGTATAATTAATTTCGTGTTGCAAGAAAGAAAGCAAAACTGGCAGCATTTTTAAGGATACAAATTTCCATTTTGCAAGAACGCAATATAGTTGGTCAAAGACGGAATTATTTTCTTAAATAATTAGACTCTGAGAAAAAAGTTTTTCTTTTAAAAAGATTTTGCGTAAGGGTAACACATAACGACACTGTGACATGATATAAGTAAGAGGGTAGTTTGTTAAGTGCATTAAAGTATAACTGAAGGATGATTGAATATTTTTCAAATTACAATGATGGGTTAACACTTTCAGCTTCTGGACAGCAGGCACATAGAAAATTTCTGTCACTCAATTGAATTGAGCGGTTACGCTCAACATTGTTGGAAATTACGAACCTTTAATCAGCCCAAACACTACCCATGCTGTGTGTTTTTTTATTTTATCCATAAATGCGATGCACTTGAGAAGCCTTGCATGGCAAGTAGCTGTTCTTAGAGTTTATGCCAGAAATCTGCCGAGAGAAAGTCGCCAAAGAAAAATTTGTTTTCATGATTCGTTTTGTTCGAGATGTCTGAACTGGGCCTCATGTCTAATAAGCCACGCACACTACCTTCTAGACTACGGCGACTTGACCGTAAGAAAACGTTTATAAAAATAATTCCTGAATTAAATAACGGTTTGAACCGTATTTTTTTACATAACTTTCTTACTTTTTCATAACAGTTTATGGATGTTTTACAGCAAATTTCCGAACCCTGATATAATAAATTTTCAGAATAAGTTGCAGTTGAAGTCGCCGTAGTCTAGTAGGTAGTGTGTTGGCTTATTAGACATAAAGGCAGGGTTCAAAGCCCAGGCCAGACATCAAAACAAAATATGAAAAAAAATATTTCTTCGGCGTCTTCCTCTCAACAGATATCTGGCAAAAACTCTGAGAGTAAATAAAACTGCCATGAAAAAGTTTCTCAAAAATCTGTCGTTCGGAGTCGACTTTAAACTGTAGGTCCCAACACTCATGTATAAAAATGAACACAACATAAGTGGTGTAAGAAACTAGGTTGTAATCTTGACTGAAGAGTTATTTAAAGCAAATTTCCGAACCCTGTTGTAATAAACTCAGAATAAATTGCAGGCAAACTTTAACTGTGTAAATATGATGTTTTTTTAATCATCCCTTACTTTCATTTTAATTTAACAAAAGAGAAGATAATGTTTCCATCTTTAAAAAGAAAAAAAATTGAATTTAACTTCTCATAGAGAATTTCATGAATTTCGGGCTCCACAGAAAAATTTTTAATTAGACTTGCTTCATGCTGCCATTGGAAGATGGTTTCCTAAAGGGAAAAACCCAGTAACACACGTCAATTTACAATAAAAAAATGAAGAAAATGGAACGAAAGAAAACTTTTCTGGTATTTGTAATAATAATATGAGGAAAATATGTTTTTCACTTTCCACTACTCTCTGTACATAAAAAGGAAACAAAAAAAAAAACATTGATGCACTCTTCAGGTTTTCAATTTTTTCATTAAAAACAAGAGGAGCTGAGAGGAGCCTGTCAGATGGTTTTCAATTTACATGCACACGTACATATGAGCACATGCAAATGCTTACGTTCATGAACATGTTTTTTTGGTTACATACATGCGGTTGTCCGAAAGTACTGTTAAAAAAAATAATCCTTTATAAGCCGATTATTACAATACATACATGTATGCAGGTAAAATCATTAAACATACATACACACATATACGATTGCCAAGCTGTCAAGAGGATACAAAAGACCATATACTCTCATACATTACATTAACAAATATTCACTTAAATGTGGACATGCGTTTTGGGGGTACTTAAAAAACAATTAACAAAACGACCACAATCAGTCAGTCAGTCTGGTCATTATTAATATCATGATGAGTATGAGGTTTTCATGCTTGTTGCGTATAATTCAATACAATGGAGGGGAAAATTCAAAAATTTTAATTGAGCTTCGATTGAAGGCGAGATGTAACCACACCGACTTGGTTATTATTTCACAAATATATGTCATCTGAACTTGAAGAAAGCCAGGTGCTAGAAAAGCTCTTCACCGACGTTTAAAGGAACGGTAGAAGGGGGAATAGTGTTTCTTTTGTCTTGAGCCGGAGGCGGGAATCTTCGGAAGACACTTTTGTTCCAACAAAAGAGTGCACGATTCACCGTCACTGGTGCCTACGTACTAAACCCACCCCCTACACACTTCCACCACTCTCTCCCCGCGGGACTGCCGTAAGGTATTACTTCGCGGAGGACTGGTTAGCTTGAAAGCTTTACCACATTAAATCAAATTTCGCCTCCGTTCCTCCAGTCTTCGGAGTTCAAGCATAACTTCAGCCATTCTCTGACTATATTGACTCCATAAAATCCTACAATTCAAAAGCTCTTCCATTAGCCGGTATGATCCCAAACGCGTTTCTTCGGGCCATCTGTGCAGTTACTTCCTGAAGCTAAGCTTCAGGCTACCATGGGGGTCAGTAGTTGACGGATAACTGAGCAGCCTACCCTAAGTAGTTTAGCTGCGAATAACCAATAAGCAGTCCCCGACTAAGAGCGGCAGATGATGAGGCGTACTACAAAAGGGTACAAGTGACCGAAAGCGTTATCTGCGACATGGCGAACCGATGCCTCCATTAACTAGGCTTCTCTTAAGAGATGGGAAAATAGGATAGTAACGCCTCCGTGGTCCCCTCAGTTTCACCGAATCGACGCCCGTGATACAGGCATTAGGACCAAGCCCGGTAAGGTTCTAAATATGGTATACCGGAAGACGTATGTGAATATACGATATTGGCAGTATTCCGGCACTGTGGCAGTATTCCGGCGGTGTAAAAGCTGGCCGAAATGGCTGTTGGGCTAATGCTGCCATTGCCTCCGCCCCGTTAAAACTATGGCAAGTCTGTCGGTACGTTCCTGATTTGTCACCGTTAAGTTGGTGTTGTAGGACCAGATGTGAATCCCTGGTTTACGTCGATCTGGCTCTGAACACGTATTCCCATGAGGTTATGTGTCAACCAACGCGTGTCCTCCCTGTTTATGCATAGATAACCACAGGATCTTTCGTGACGACTACAACGATGGATTAGGATACGGCCCAGAGTTGGGGCCCAAATTTAAATGATGAGCAAAAATAAAACGGGGATCAGTGTAGGAGGCTGTATATGAGTACAAGGAAACTTGGTTTGAATAGGAAAGAACCACAGTGAATATTTCAGTAATCAATATAATGTCCAAAACACACTTGGGTTCTTGTGAAATTAGTAAACAACCTGCAATGAAGTGTAGTGGGTTGTTCGGAAAGTAATTTCGATTTTTTTGTTATGGAAATGCAAGACAGTATTCGTATAATATCAATCAAGTAGGCATAAACTGTTGAATTCAATAAATTTGACCTCAATCCGATCTCACTTGTTCTTCGCCGCTTCGCATCAATAAATGCCTTTTTGCGTCTTTATCAGCGTCAACCGGTCTTCCCGAAAGGAAATTGCAGGATCTAAATTTAGCAAACCAGTTCTGAGACTGGCGTACTGTCAACACACCTTCTCCAAACACATCGCCCAATTTCTTTCTGGCTTTAACAGCATTTTTACCCTTTCTGTAGTGAAAAAGTAAGATATTTCGAAAATGCTGCTTTACGCTCTTCATATTTAAAAGGTCACCAGTCAAAAACTACTGTGTAGAATTAATTGGAATTTTTCACATACAAGCCTTGCTATATGAGCTCTCAAGGCTTAAGTGAGAAGTTGGGTGCAAAAAAAATACAATTAAATCCACTGTCGGGAAAAAACCAAAATTACTTTTCGAATAACCCAATATATCAACATTAACATTCCAGATGAACTAGTTCCATAGTTGCTCTAGCCTTCATTAGCAGTCACTGCCACTGCTTTCTACTGGCTGACCAATATTCAAATCGAAATGTGTTCGACCACTGCCTTCGTTCTACCATGCACCATAATTATTTCATCTTCTGCAGCTATAATGACACCATTTTACAAATCGAATGGATCCAATAAATATATTTACGATTGGATTTGAAGTCAGGAGTGACCTCTATATATATGGTCTTGGATAAGAGGCCAAGCAACACGCATAAGAATGAATGCAGTTACCTCCAATTCGAATTACTTGCTAATTACATACATACATACATACATACATAATTTCAGTCTCTTCAGTCAGGCTTACGACCTAGCTTCTCACACCACTTCTGTTGTGTGTGTCAAATTTTAAACATGAGTGGCGTGTCCTACAGTGTAAAATCGACTTCGAACGACAGATTTTTGAGAAACTTTTCATGGCAATTTTTATTTACTCTCAGAGTTTTTGCCCGAAATCTGCGGAGAGGAAGTCGCCGAAGAAATCTTTGTTCACATTTCGTTTTCCTGGAAATATCTGACCTGGGGCTTAAACAGTGGCCAACAAACTACTACTACGGCGACTTCAGTAGTATCATGTTGGGCTTATTAAGCTCTAACAACAATCTAGTTTAATTACGGTCGATAGATTGTTCAAGCTCCTACTCACATACCATACCGATGTATCCACCGAAAACCTCTGCTCCCTCTTCCAATTCCTGATGAGTTCCAATGGTTAGAAAATTGAAGGATTGAATATCACTAATCAAATGAGAACCTAACAATGCCACAAATCCAATAGTATCTAATCCCACAAATCCCTAATGTATGCACAACATAAGACTGAACATATCCCTCTAACGGCCACTTAACTGTTAAAAAAATATCACTTAGGAGCCCGTATTATAATAAGTGACATCAGTCAGGCCTTTTAAAATATCAAAGACAATCGCCTAAACAAAGCTGCAGTGGTATACGATCTATAATGCAGCTTCATTCCATAATTCTCAGAAATAATTTCAACAGCATCAGGGAAATGGGTCTACTAATCCAAGTTGAATGTGCATCTATAACTCAGAGATAAACTCTGCCTCAGGAGTCATAAGTGCTCTCCATATCAATGGAGAAAAAGAGGTTTAGACCGCTCGGGGTGATTGACAGGACACTATTTGCCCAACAACACTTAACATATAAGTTAAGTGGAGTTGGTTGGAGAATAGTGTCGAAAGCAGTTTGAGAACATCTCTTCTTAACTTCGGAATACACAAGGAGAGTAATAACTGCTCTGAAGATCGCCGTATAGATCCAATGAATATTCCTGCTTTAAGCTTGCTGCCAACAGAAATGAAAACAGATACTTTTGTATAAAGATACAGAGGATACTGCCTTCCTCCAAACTACTGCACAGTCTCAACCTGTATAAAGTTATAGGACTCTGACATTCTACAAAAAGATGGTCAATGCAAGTAAGAAAAATTCCCTGCATAATAATTACTTTATAAGTACCCTGGATGCATTAAAGTCTCACAGTTATGTGTTTAGAAGCTCTTCTCTTGGCAAAAAGTTAATTTTCCTGTTCTATCACCTGCATAAGAGATCGATTATATCGAGAGGCGGGGAGAGTAATAAAATTGAGGCTTTTCTCATAAACTATGGAATCTGACCACAAAGCGTTACACATTGTTGTTACAGACCAAAAGTTGAAATTTTCTGGAAACAACAGAATATTTTACACGGTCTGTAGGAAACTGTCATCATTAGTAAGTGGACATTAAACTCTAGATCCCCCTACTCATGAATAAAGAAATAGGAATCACAACAGTGGTGGTATTATAAGCCAGCCTTTAATCCCGAATAAAGGGTTGTTTTTGAAGTCGCCGTAGTCTAGTAAGTAGTGTGTTGGCTGAGCCAGGGTTCAAGCCCCAGGCCGGACATCAAGACAAAATACAAAAAATATTTCTTCGGCGACTTCCTCTCAACAGATTTCTGGCAAAAACTCTGAGAGGAAATAAAATTGCCATGAAAAAGTTTCTCAAAAATCTGTCGTTCGGAGTCGACTTTAAACTGTAGGTCCCACCACTCATTTATAAATCTAACACACACAACATAAGTAGTGTGAGAAACTAGGACGTTGTACAATGGGTCAATTCGACCTCCGGGTGCTGTACTTGTCTTAATTGACAAGTACACGTCCTCTAACCTAACCTAACCTAAAGGGTTGTAATGGACAATAATATGACGTTTAATGACCAACCTCAGAGGGAATTTTCTACTGCAAACATGCTTTAAATAGTTGTAGTCCAGTAGGTAGTGTGTAGACTTGTCTCCCGTCTAGCCCCTGGTTCAAACCCCAGATCAAACACGTTGAACAAAACGAAATATGAACAAATATTTCGGGCGGCGACTTCCTCTCAGCAGTAGTCTGTTAAAAACTCTGAGAGTAAATGAAAGTTTCTCCCAAATCTGTCATTTGGAGACGGCTTTAGACTATCGATCCCGTCAGTCATGCTTAAAGAACTTTTGGATAGAACTGACACCCATAATGTGGGTGGTGTGAGAATCATGGTTGTAATCTTGACTAAAGTGCAGTAATGGCCAATTCAGTAATTAAACAAGTAAGTGGTGGCTGGTGTGAGTCCGTAATGCTTTTGAATGGACATGTGAGGTTAAATAGAAAGTCTGATACAGGGATGCTTAAAGTACTTTTCATAAACAGTTTTTGGCATTATAAGGTACCATATAGTCTTGTTTAACCGGCTGTAAGTTTCTTGTATAATGTTTTGTAATGCAATTTCGAAAATTTAATTCCAAATAACGTAACGATCTACGTTCCATGTGTCAAATACCAAATGCTGACTTTTTCTTTTCCTAACCTATGCTCTCCTCCTCGTAAATTACGAAAATATTGTTTCTTACAGAAACTTTTTTTTTGACAATTCGCAAATGTTTGTGTACTTTGGATTAGGGAAAGTTAAAGCAAAAAAATAAGAATTTACTACAGAGTCATTGTCTGTTTATAACATTTGCCAATAATATAAGACGTGCTTGGAATTTGTATACCACATGAAACCAAATGGAAACGGAAGCTAAAAATAGCCAAGAAAAGGAAAAGAAAAAATTAAATTAAATTTAGAAAGAAACGACCAGAAGGAAGACGGAGAATTTAATGATATTCTAAGAGAAAAGACATGACATTTATGGTGAATTTTCTGTTGGCTTTTAATTTTTGGCCATGTAATGTTGTGTTAATAAACTGCTAAGCAACACATTAAAGCTGTAAACAGTCTTAATGGCATGTATGCTGCTGGAAGGCATTTAATTTTCAAGTTTTTTAAATGTAATTTTTTAAAACATTATTAACATCTCATTAAGTATGCCCCTTGACAAAAGGAAACCAATGATGAGAATGTGAAATGATTTTGGAAACCAAAAAAATTTCGTTTTTTTTTTTATTGAAATTTATTTCAACTTAATATTCATACATCATAATCACAAAGAATAGCTTGAGCCTTTTAACAAACAACGAAAATAATGGCATCAATTTAAATTAACATCGTAACCAAAAAGTCACACTCATACGCCGTACCGTATCGTATTTGTGTGGCGCATACATTATCAAGAAGGCACACTGACTGAGTCCTTTAAAAAAAAAGCCATGTACAGGAACAGAAGCATGTGTTTTTTTTTTCTTTCTTTACATTAAATAGGAAATCTTTAAATAATTTGAAAAATAAATCAAATTATAGACAAAATTCAACACCAGCTGAGATATTTTCAAAGCAATTTCAAATGATTAATGACGGCAACATACCCTCTATGCACGCCTATATACAAAAATATGCCATAAATTTCTGGCTTAAATTAGAAATAATTTTTCTAATATGTTCCCTTTCTCTCTTTCCCTTTCGCTATTTTTTTTATTGTTGTTGTGGTTATTTACTGATAAAAAAATTGTTTTTTGATTCAACTGTAATAGGAAGAAGAAATATTACTTTCAGTGTGTAGAAAAGCTTTGTTTACATCCTTAAACATTTCGATATCTTAAGCAAGCAGCAGCCACTTTCTAAAATTGTCTAAAAGAACATACATACATACATACATAATTGGATATTACAACCCTTTAGTCAGGATTACAACCCAAAATTTTCTCACACCACTTATGTTATGTGTGTTAATTTTATACATGAGTAGCGGTAGCTACAGTTTCAATATCGACTCCGATAGATAAAGAACCTTTTTCATGGCAATTTTATTTACTCCCAGAGTTTTTGCAAGAAATCTGATGAGAGGAAGTCGCCCAAGAAATATTTCTTCATATTTCGTTTTCTTAGAGATGTCTGAGTTGGGATTTGAACTCTGGCCTCTATCTATCGGGTCCGCCATCTAATGTTTTTTTCCTCAGATAATTAGTTCTATCCTTCCGCTGAACGAATATGGTTGTGTATACGCTTGAACAACGCTGGGAAATATTGCGACATTACTTTGAAAATCATGGTAATGTTGCAGAATGTGTGCGAAAATTGCGTATGGATTTTGGAAGAAGAGAAGCACCGTCAGTTCCGAATGTTCGGTATCTTGTGAAAAAAGTGAAAGAAACTGCCATCCTCGTCGATAAACCAAAGCGTGAAAAGCCAAAAACAGTGCGTACACCCGAGAATATTGCTGCTGTGGCGGTAAGTGTGCGTGAAGCGCCAACAACATCAATTCACCGTCGTTCTCAACAATTGAACATTTCGGAGACATCATTGAGACGAATTTTGCATAAAGACCTCGGTATGACGCCATACAAAGTCCAATTGGTTCAGGAGTTGAAGCCAATTGGCCATCCAATGCGTTTTCGCTTCGCTAAGTGGGCCTGCGATCGACTTACAGAGGATTCCGATTTTGGCAAAAAAAAAATCATCTTTTCAGATGAAGCTCATTTTGATCTTGGCGGGTATGTAAACAAGCAAAATTGTCGCATTTGGGGCACAGAAAACCAGCACGCATACATTGAAAAGCCGACGTACCCAAAACGAGTCACTGTTTGGGGCGGATTTTGGTCCAGAGGCATAGTTGGGCCATTTTTTCTTCAAAAATGAGCAAGGAGTGGCCGTTACAGTCAATGGTGATCGTTATCGGGCCATGTTGAACGAATTTTTGTTCACAAAAATTGAAGATGAGGATATTGGCAACATTTGGTTTCAATAGGACGGCGCAACGTGCCACACAGTCGAAGCTACACTCGATGTTTTGTGCCATGTTTTTGAAGATCGCATTATCAGCCTCAGAGCCGATGTTGTTTGGAGACCTCGGAGCTGCGATTTGACACCGTTGGACTATTATTTGTGGGGTGCCGTCAAAGATAAGTGTTACTCCGACATGCCAGAGACAATTGACGCTTTAAAGGACAATATTCGTGAAGCCATTGATGAAATACAGCTGCACACAATCGATAATGTGCTTAAAAATTGAACCGATCGTGTAGGCTACTGCATGGCCAGCCAGGTAGCCATTTGAATGAAATTATTTTCCATTATTGACCGAAAGGATTGTACTTTCCAATAAAAAAAAGAAATTTGAGAAAATATTCAGTAATTTTTTAAAGCATTTTCAAAAAAAAAAAGTTATTTGGCCGACCCAGTATTAGATTTACAATTTGTTTTTTTAATGAAGTGTAAAGCAGTTGAAAACCTTTTAGGTTCGATTTCTACCCACTAATATTATCCTGTCGACAATCCTGCCAGGTTCAACGATTGAGTATTATGTCATTGAGTATTACATCATGTTCATTACAGTTCTGTTGTCACTGTATATTTATAGTCTTCCTGCAACGTCTGCCTTATTAGTTTTCAGTTGTTGTTGTAACTCCAGTTGTTGCTTGTTGTACTTTGTCGTTGCTGTACTTTGGATTCCTTTTGATTATATCGATTCTGCGTGAAACTCCTCTTGAAAACAGGTCGCCTGCATTCCACTTGTCATGAGATTACCAAACGTTAGTGTGCTGCCAAAATTCTCCTCTAATACACAATGTTCTGCTGCGAATCTGTCGCAGCACTCGAAAGTTATGTGTATCACAATATCAAGTTCACTTGAGCAGTTTAGACATACAAGACTATCTGTTAACTTAAACTAATTCAAGTATTGCTGGAAACACCCGTAATCACACTGGACCTATTAGTGGTATAATTCAGTTTACCATGTGGTCATGACATCTATATTTTGACATAAAATATAAGAGCGTATGTCCATCATCCGTTGTAATGCGTCTCCCTCCTTTACTACCATGCTTTAATAGATTGTAAGCGCTCCTCTGATTTCCATTCCTACTGCACTTTGTATATTACAGAGCCCGTTAAGCTATATCGCATGGACATCTTTCGCCATCTTTCCCATATATTACAGAAGTTGCTTTCCCGCATACTGTTCTGCCTGCTCCGGATACTCTTAACACAGATCGTCTATGTACCTGTATTATCTGCCAGTACACAATCTTACACGATGTCTTCGTCTGTGGGCATTTATCAGTTTCACTTATGGTAACTTTTTAATCAAAACTGGCGAACAATGTAATACTAGGGATAAATGTAATACTAGCGTCGCACACCAGTAGAACATTTGGCCATACTTCTGTTTTGACAGATCAATTTCGAGTGCAGAAGTTAAAGTGATTTCTACCAAGCTGTCAGCAGTAGCAACATTGTTTCTACTGGTAGTCATCTTCATTACTTAGTTGGTTTTTGTCAGCCACTAAAAGCAGACTATTACATCATTTATTGGAATCAATAATAATCTTTACTTACTTTACGTGCTCTTCCAGACTAGTTACAATAGCCACAGACTCTCTCTTAGGAGACAGAAGTCATACTTCGTTTGAGTGGAAGAAGTCACGTCGTCAGAAGACTTTAAATAGCAGAATAACTTTTTTTTCTTAAGAGAACTCCTTTAAAAGCACTCATAAATGTATTTAAAGCTGAGAATCTACTCCCCTACTGGTGCGAAAGTTAATTAAAAAATCAAGAGGGACATGCACCAGTAAAACATTTGTTCGCATGTCTATATCAGCACACTTTAGGTCGGTATATCTTGAGTTTACGCCAATCATTCGTAGACTAGGTTATCTGAAAGCTGAAGATAAATAAGTCATTGGACTTCTTCAAATTCCTTTTTCTTAAGTGGAACCACCATAAATTTTTAAAATTAGTCTTAGCCCCAGCGTGGAAGGTGAACCTCGTATTGAATTTCCAGTAGATGTCTCTACTCTAGGAGTGCGAGATTTGGAAAACTACAGGCTTAGCTAAGTGGTTTCAAGTTAAAAAATGATTACTTGGGCATAATAAAGCTTTCCATTCATTTTCTTTACTACAAACCCAAATGAGTAACAATTTCGAAAGAAAGTTAAACCTTGTTCAATCGAAATATTCACGAATACTTGCGTCATTTAGTAATATTTTATGTAACATGGTTCAACCACAACATGATAAACTAAACACCAGTCAAAAAAATTTGTTTTTTAAGGCGAATTGTCGTCAAATACAGGGTGGCTGATATGTATTGCAACCAACTTCAGGTTGTTATCATTTGTAAACCGCTCGTCTGACAGCTGACAGATTTATTCCAGTGAGAGTTCATTTTATTATTTACAAGCTTAGAAAAGCATTTTGATCTATTGTATTCAGAAAAAAAAGTTATTCGTGGTGGAATTCAAGCGTGATTGCTTTATATTTGGCTGGAAAACCACAGGTGGCTATCGTTAGAACCCTCCAGCATTTAAATGTGAATAAATCTTTTGTTTCTCGTACCATTGCTCGTTACCGTGATACTGGCAGTGTTGCATCGCGTCCAAAAAGTGGACGAAAAAAAACGGTAACAACACCAGAAATGATCCGAAAAGTGAAGTGGTAGAAAAATTGATCGTGAGCTGAACATATCGCGAGAACGGATGCAACACATATTGAGAAATGAGCTTGGACTAAAGCCATTGAAGTTCCAAAAAGTGCAAGAGCGCACCGATGGACAAAAAAAAGTTAGACTGGAAAGAGCCAAGGAATTACTTCGCTTGCACGAAAGTGGCCAGTTACCGAATTTTGTTTTCTCCGATGAGAAGTCATTCCAAATTGAGCAGTTTGTGAACAAACAAAATGATGGGGTTTACTTGCCAAAGAGGTCAGCTGAAAATTTACACCTGCGATTGGCCACCAGAACTCAAGCGCCGCCGATGGTAATGGTGTGGGCCGCCGTAAAGGCCGATGGTCGCTCCCCGCTCGTATTCATCGACCGTGGGGTCAGAATAAATTTCGAATATTATCGGGAAAATGCCTTAAACACAGTATTGAAGCCCTGGGCAGACAAACATTTCGGCCGCAGACCATGGACATTCCGACAGGACTCAGCACCACCGCACTCAGCACGCGTCAACCAAGAATGGCTTAAAAGGAGGTTCTTCGCTTCATTTCTACCGCACAATGGCCACCAAAATCTCCGGACATCAATCCGTTGGACTTTTGCGCCTGGGGCATTTTGGAGAGAAAGATTCTCACTAAAAAATACCAAAGTGTCGATCATCTCAAGAACGGTGCTTCGCCGGGAATGGGCCAAAATACGGCAGAGCCACGTTCGTGCAGCCTGTGATGGCTTTGTCGGCTGTTTGAAGGCCATAATTCGTACCAATGGTGGCCAATTCGAACAAATCAAAACTAATTCTAAAATCTGATGTTATTTCCAACATTTTTTGCTTTTGAACAATAAAATTTAAAAAAAACAACTTAAAAAAATATAGCGCTTTACTTTGTTGCATTATATATCAGCCACCCTGATTGTTCATTTAGTTAACTTCATACATGAATGGCGGGACCTAATGTGTAATATCGACTTCGAACGATAAATTTGAGAAATTTTTCATGGCTATTTTATTTACTCCCAGTATGAATTGTTGCCAGAAAACTACTGAAAAATACTTGTTGGCATTTCGCTTGGTTCGATATGTTTTAGCCGAGTTTTGAACCACAGGCTCTTGTGAAATAAGCAAATACAACTACCTTCTAGACTACTATGTATGTTAAGGAAACACAACTACCTTCTACCTTCTACTACGTACATATTTGAATTAATTTAATCCTTCGACTAATGATTACAACACTTAAACCGTGTACAGAATTTTGTGACACTAAAAAATCGTTTTTTCCGAATTTTACTACTCTTTTGCATACAAATTTTGTCAGTGATTGAAAGTGTATAAAAAAATAATGCTTTGGAGCTGACCTTTTTCTTCTTTCAAAATCATTTACAATCCAGAGAGAAAGAATTATTTTTATTTTATTTTGAAATTGATTTTTATTCTCTAAACTGCCATTGTACATTATAAGGATAGGAATGTGGTTTCTGGTATTTCCATAATAATTCTTACGAAAAGGGAGGAAAAAAACTGCCATTAAAGTGTAACAGTTTTTTGTAACAGATTTGCTGTTGAGTATCGTTTTCAATTTCAATTGAATTTCTTCCATTGAAATTCCTCAGACACTTTTAACCACTTGATGACAAGAACGATACTGATGACGATGCTAAAGTGTTGTTGTTGTTTTGTTTGCTTTTTTTGAACCTGCACCATTTGAGTGGGTATTCTCTTTGGGGGGTTTGTTATGGAAGAATTTGGATTATCGCGTACACTACAGCGAATTTAGGACATTATGTCGTATAAAACTAAGCCACTCAGATTCGTGTTTAAACAGAATAATGGCCAATGCATAATGGATACTGCAAACTACACTAAGAAATGGTGCGAAGATACTACTGAGCAGTACTGTCTTCGGGTTCAAATCCGGTGTAGGGTTTGTGGAGTAGTAAAAACAACAATCAGAGGAAAGTATCTCCGAAATTGTGAGAAGCTTTGGGAATTAATGTCAGACAGCATTGTTAGGACAATTTTCATGTCTTCCTGATGGCGCCAGGATCTTTCTGTTGATTAGAAAGTGTGGATGTAGTGCAGTAGATCTGTGCCAAAATTGAATATCACAGCAACCACTATGGCTTCCTCCTCCTCGGGCATCGGAGATAAACGGGTACATATGCGGCCCTGCAAGAATACTTTTTCAAATTGGAAAAAGCAGCATGGAATTCTACAAACCGTAGGTGGTCCAACATGCCTGGTTGACGAGTTTCAAAACTGCTGGGTTCAGCAGGCGGACTAAGGCACTATTTTAGTTTAACAAGAAATCTAACAAGAATCCAACCGGTGCACTACGCTTTTGACATTTTCGCCGACAAGCTCGGTTTGCCCCACCAGGATTACTGCAGAAGCTGTTATGATGTGCAAAAAAGGGAATCGGTACAACACCTTTTATGTGAGTGCCCCCGGGAGGCTTACCTCACATGGTGGCTATATAGGCCACCAATTGAACTTGAATTGAGTGAACGGCAAGCTACTCGCTAACCTAACCTAATCTAATCGCTATGACTGCAGACTAAGTTCTACAAACCCATAAAGCATCTGTTCTATGACTAAATCAATGAGTCTGTTAATGTGCCTTATACATACATCGGGTATTTCATTAAGCGTATTCCATCTTTAATTTAAAAAAAAACAAAGTGTGTGTGAGGGATATGATCTAAATTTTTTTATTCATTTGGTAGGACCCACTGATGGCATTATATGTACGCCACAGCTTCTATGTGCGAAGCACATCTGGAATAGAAAATTTGTCATGACTTTAAAGGACAAATCAGACTGAATTTAACCAAAATTTCATGGGCTATGTTGGCTTAAAGGAAGTTGTGGTTTGTAATTCATTCACATGCATCTGTGACTCTTTAGAAATTAAAACGAATTCACAAGAAAAAGTCTAGCAGGGGTTAAAATTCACGATCTCATATTACACACACGCAATATGACCAAGCCAACCAATCTCTAGTACGGGATATGGAACATGGCATGAGCTGTGTGACACAAAGCGCTGTCCTACTGAAACCACTAATCGTTGCCGGGCAGATCATTCAATTCAGGCCAAAAGAAGTTTGTAATCATCGACGTATAGTAGTCACTGTTGACAGTGATTGCGTGTCTAAAGTCGTTTAAAAGGAAATATGTACCAATGACGCCAGCAGTCTTAAATTCAAAACCCACCGGAGGCTTGCTCGGAATACATTAAACGCTCTTGAATCTCATGTGGATTAGTATCGTCTCTTCCGCGCAATATGTTGTCCCAATTTAGCCCCATTTTGATATCAAGTTTATTATTTGCACTTGTTTTGAAAGCTAATAGACGTGAGGTCTCGATTCAAAGTCAGACATCAGCAACTAAAGAGAAAAATTAAAAAAAATTTCTGACAAAGACTCTGAGAGTAAATAAAATTGCCATGAAAAGTTTCTCAAAACTCAGTAGCTTGGAGTCGACTTCAAACTGCAGGTCCCGCCACTCATGTATAAAATTAACACACACAACATAAGTGGTGTGACAAACTAGGACGTTGTACAATGGGTCAATTCGACTTCCGGGTACTGTACTTGTCGTAGTTGACAAGTACACGTCCTCTAAACTAACCTAGTACGTGACGTAATGGCTTCAGTCCCACCACTTATGGAGAAAAATTAGCACACACAGCATAAGTTGTGTTAGAAGCTGGGTTATGACCCTGACTAAATTAAGTACGTATGTATGCAAGAAGCACCGTAGTAAGTGGTGTGAGAAACTAGGTCGTAATCCTAACCGAATGGTTGCAATTATGCAATTATGTATGTATGTTTGTATGACAAATGATAGACAAAAGTTAGAGGCCTAATATAATTGAAAATCGCAATATCATTTCATTATACTCCAGTCTATGTATCTCTTTATGTAACTCTTTGCGGCATCAAAATTCCAAGATAGGGTATCGGTCACATGAAATTGAAAGTAAGTTTCCTGTATTTTTATGATTTTTCTTTTATCTTTTTACACAAAAGCTAAAGTGTAACTAAGCTATGATGTGAGTTTTATTTTATTTCCGTTCGGTTCTCTTTTCTTTTAGAAGAAATCCCTCAGCAAATGTCAATATGTCAGGACAATCAAGTGAAACCCGTATCAGGAAACAAAATGTCTGCGAATGGGTCAAACAAAAGATTTGTTCTTCCTTTATTTTGTAAATTTATAAAATAAATACTTATACACAGACACATACACATTCAAATGTGTAACACAATATATGAGTGATTTCACCACAAGTTGATTGTGATAGAAATCTATCAACGGCAACATAACATGACCCGCCCCCCCTTTATAACTTTGAATTCATTTCAAAAAACCAATCCATTCGTATTGAATACAAAAAAAAAACATATGTTTTCCTATAAAAATAATAAAATTTACATGACATGTGTATGTATTTACCCATACATTTACATGCAACACAATTTGAATTTGAATTTGAATGTTTTTCTGGTTTTTTTTTATGGTAAAAAAATATAAAACGACACGGTACAGTAACATCTTCCGGTTCACAGAAAAAAAAAAACTGAAAACAAAACAAAAGCTGAACTGAACTGAAGTGAAATCAAAATTTGAAAAGCAGCAGAGTGATGTGGGTCTGACAATTGTCATACCCGGGGGGAATAGGATTAAAAAACATTCCAGTGGAGGCGAGTTCTATAAAGAGGAAGATTTTTTTCATATGAAATGTTTGCAAATTCCAAAGCACTTCAATAGAGGAAGAGAGGAAGAGAGGGAGAGAGGGAGAGAGCCTCATATATAGCAAACAGCGAACAATATTTATTTCCAACATAAATATTCAGAATTGATGCTTTAAGAGCATGAGAAAAAACTCATTGAAGGGTTGTAAAATGTTAAAAAAAAACTTTGGAATTTTAAAAACCAATAAAGCTACAATGCTGTCCACCGACAAACGCCATTAAAATTGTTTGCTTTTAGGAAAGTTTTTTTTTTTTGATACAAATGCATTAAATGTTAATTATTTTTGCATGTGACCCCTCACTTCAATTCATCAGTACTTTGGAAAAAATAGATTCATGATTGCCAGTCACGAACAAGTTTCAGGGACACAAGCAACACTTCCAATGTTTTCCAGCTTGTCGTTGCAATTTAAATACTTCTGTTTGACCCAAAACATTCGAGGTTTAGAAAAGCATCAACCCTTAAGCTCCGGTTAGAAAAACGTCTACGAAACGTAATGGAACGTATCGTTTGTTTTAGTACAGGCAGAGAGATAATACTTCCAATTCGTTACTTGTGATGGCCATTTAAAGCGATTGTTTGTAGTCTCCGTACTTCAGTAAGTAGTGTGTTGGCTTATTAAACGTAAGGCTACGGTTCAAACACGAGATCAGACATCTCCAACAAAACCAAGTACTAAAAAATATTTCTTTGGCAACTGCCTTTCAGCAGATTTTTGGCAAAAACTCTGAGTTGTAAATACAAGTTGCCATGAAATAGTTTCTCAAAAAAATCTGTCGTTCCAAGTCGCCTTTAAACTGTAGGTCCACATATGAATGAAGTTAACACACACAATGAGTAGGGACGACTGGAATCCTAATGCGGTTATTCCCCCGGAAGTCCTGGATACAGACGACTCTAAACTCGATAATGGGGTTGGAAGCGGTGTCTACTCTAGGAAACTGGACCTCTCTCCGTCTGCCGAACTACTGCAGAGTGTTTCAGGCAGAGGTGACGGCAATTTACCAGGCCGCTCAATGGATCGTCGTCAACAGTGCTCCTTTCACTCGTATCTCGGTCTTTTCTGATAGTCAGTCCGCGATAAGATCTCTATCGGGTTTCGTGAAGGGAATGTCGCCGCTGTCTCGACCTTCTCTCTGGGCGCTTCACAAGTGTCTCACTGGCGTTGGTCCCCGGGCACAATAACATTCCGGGAAACTGGGCCGACGAGCCCCAGAGCTCCCCAGAGCTGGTGCGCTCCTTCGGGAATCCTCTTCAATTGGATTGGGTATGCCACTTACCTCGTTCAAGCTGGCCACCGCACGAAAATTCTTTCGAGATGCCAACGTATCCTGGGTCAATGAGGAGTCCTGCTCCACCGCTAGACTCACCTGGCCCTTGATGGATAGAAGGCGTACCAACCAATTACTTGGTATTGGTGGTGACGTCATCCACAGTGGCCATGCTTACAGGTCATTGCGTTATATGTAGACACGCGGAAAGAATGAGGCTCCCATTTAACGACTTCTGCCGTGGATGCAGATCCGCTTAGGGAGAGGAGACTGTTATCCACTTTCTTTGTCAGTGCCCATCTCTTGCGAGGTGCAGACATAGGTTGTTTGGCTCTCCATTTCTTGTCAGCTTGACGGAGCTATCATCTATTGATATCAAGGATATATGTAGCTTCGTTCATCAAACTTTCTGGCTGGTTTTGCAGTGTAAGGTAGTCGGGCTTTTGATGTGCAGCCCTTGCGCTGACCAACTTCTTCCTCTTCCCTGATTTTGGTGAAACTTGGTCAGTACAGAGACTGCGTTCACCCGTGGCATCACAACTGGCCGCTATGCGTGCTCAAATGATCTTTGTGATATCAGAGCTACCATTCCGACCTGTCGACCTGACCTAACACACACAATATAAGTGGTGTGAGAAACTCGGTCGTAATCCTGACTGAAGGGTTGTAATAACGTATTATATTCTACAAACAAAATTATGTGTTCGTTTACCACAGTCGTTGGCATAAGTCGCAATGACGCCCCTTAACTTTTATATTAAAAAGGTGTTTTTTTCTCGGCAGTATCATTCTCGACTCAACCTTTTATTGCTTGGAACCACACAATTACTCACTCATAATGGAGTAGAGTCCGCAATTGCAAAAATTTAAATCATATAAAGCAGCTTTGAGCAGTTTTGAAGCTACTGATCAGCAGCAGAATATAAGCAAGAAATGTGGAATAAAATCTAGGAAGCTTGGTAGATCTGTTTTCAAGGGAAGTTTGTTTCAAGCCAATAAAGACTATCGCTGTGCAAATTTAGTATTCGAGTATATTAAATCGCCGTTGTTTAGTACATGGTGTGAAGCCGGCATAGTCTAGTAGGTAGTGTGTTGGCTTATTAGACGTATAGCCAGGGTTCGAGGCCCTAGCCAGACATCAAGACAAAAATACAAAAAGGATTTCTTCGGCGACTTCCTCTCAGAAGATTTCTGGCAAAAACTCTGAAAGTAAATAAAAATTGCCATGAAAAAGTTTCTCAAAAATCTGTCATTCAGAGTCTATTTTAAATTGTAGGTCCCACCACTCATGTATAAAATTAACACACACAACATAAGTGGTGTGAGAAACTAGGACGTTGTACAATGGGTCAATTCGACCTCCGGGTACTGTAGTTGTCTTAGTTGACAAGTAACCTAACCTAGTACGTGGTGTAATGGCTTCAGTCCCGCCACTTATGGACAAAAATTAGCACACACAGCATAGGCTGTGTTAGAAGCCAGGTTGTGACCCTGACTAAATTAAGTAAGTATGCAAGGAGCACCGTAGTCTAGTAGGTAAAGTGTTGGCTTATTAGATGCAAGGCCTCGGTTCGAAGCCCCAGGTCAGATATCTCCAGCAACACGAAATACATATTCCCCTCAGCACATTTCTGGCAAACAATCTGAGAATAAATGGAAATTACCAGGAGAAGTTTTACATAATTCTGTCCTTCGCAGTTGACTTTAAACTGTAGAGTCCTGCCACTAATGTATGAAATTAATACACAAAACATACCAAAACTCTTTCGAGCATCAATGAAGTTGAAACTCATGGGAGTTTGTCCCAATCCACTAAAGACTATCGCTGTGTAAATTTAATAGCTCAGTATGGCAAATCACCGTAGTCTTGTATGCAATGTGTTTTGGTTAAGCATTCACAACATAGGTAATATGCAAGTCTGGGTTGTGATCCTGACTAAATTAAGTTAATATGTAAGGACCACCGTAGTCAAGTAGGTAAAGTGTTGACTTATTAGATGTGTGGCCACGGTTCACGCTCCAATAAGTAGCCTAGTAAGTAGTGTGTTGGTGGTATGAGAATCTGGGTTATGATCCTGACTAAATTAAGTATGTAAGGAGCACTTTACAGCCTTGCCTTTATGAAGTCTAGGACCATTTTTAAATATTTTTTGCATACTGTTTTCAATTTATTTTTTAATTTAAAAACAATTAAAACAATTTTCCCCACTTTTTGTTCCAACACGGAGCATTTTAAGGTTTTTTAATGCGAAGAATTTCTCTGTAAACCTGTGTAAATAAAAATAAAGAACCTTTTTAGTATAAAATTAAAATAAATATTAAAATATTCTAAACATTTTTAATAAAACCCCTCTTCAAAACTAAATTTCAAATGTAAAATTTGTCTTTATGTTTTCAATTTGCTACTCAAGCCTATAAAAGAGAGAGTACTTGTCCTTTTTTTAAAAAAATGTCCTTGACATAAATCCCTTACAAGTTCATACAAATCTGTTCATATTTATTTACTAAATGGACAATTAACCCACGCATAAATGATTCTCTATTATGCAAAGAGAAACAAAAAACAAAAAATAGACAAAAAAAATCGAAAGAGAAGAAAAACAAAATTGAAAAATAAAAAGAATTTAAACAATACTTAAGACCACATTACAATGTAGTCATTTGTATAATGTCAATGTGTGTGTCTGCATACACTATTATCTCTTACTCTCTCTCTCTCTCTCTCTCTCTGTCTCTCATTCTGGGTATTTGTGTAGTCCCTGTAGAATATTAATACCCTGGGTACACACTTTCTTTCTCTCTAGCTCAACATAAAATATTTATTATTACGTGCTGTATGTATATGTATGTGTGTGTGTCTATTCCTGTGTCAGTATGTGTGCATAGAAAAACAAAACAATACATATTTCCTTTTTCCGTTTAGATAAATGGTATGCATGGGAAAATATTTTCTCTCTCACTCTCTCTATCTCTACCTCACTTCATTGCTCTCTTCTTTGGTTTTTCTTGTGTGTGTTTTTTTAATGGAAAAATATTTTTCAAGAGCTTCTGAAACAAATAAAACAGACAATGACACAAACAAATAGTTGGCTGACATACGAGGGGCGTTATTACAAAAAAAAGAAAATATTTATTTATTTGCATAAATATGTATGAAGAAATGAAAACAAAAAATTAAAAAAAAAACTGAATGAATGAACACATGAATGAATATCTGGCTAACGGATGGACTGATGCTCAGACGGTCTCTGCCGTTTACGCTCTTGTAGGCAAAATCGAATGGTATTTCATGGAATTCTTTCTACTGTTGCTTAAAGAAAATAAATCTTTTGCATGTCTTCGTCTACTTTTTCTTAATAAAAACCTATGTGTTGGTGTTTGTTATGGTCATACACAATCATAGAAATGAATAGTTTTTTACCACTGCTGTGGCTCTTCAATAAAACATGCGTATGTTTATGGCCATAAATATGGGTTATTGTCATGGCACAGTGGTTAAGCAAAGGAAAAATACTGGATTGCAAAATTAAAAGTTGGAAAACCAAGTGAGCTAAAGAGTGTCTCAGCAAGAGTACAGTTTAAAACTAGAAACACTTTTTTATTTTCTTCTTGTTGAGATTGTGATTTTCTGTGCGACATATTCGGATTCAGTATGGAATAAATTATCCGTCAAATATCTGCCACGCCTCTGATAACAGGACCTTACTCTTTTCATGAGATTTTCTATGTCTTTTGCACAGAGAAGTGGCTGTTTCTCACCGATGAACTGTTGGATCTTGGATTTGAACTCAGGAATTGTTGAAGTTTATTCGCATAAATCGGAAATTTTACAAAATCCCAAGCGATAGAATTGCTGATCGTTAACCTTATGATCTTGGTCGCCTGTTAACACCAGGATTTCTTGAAAGAATTTGTTGTATAAATTGTTGCTGCTATAAATCGAAGGTAATATGCACAATATGTAGCAGGTAGCACTGTTTTACTAAAACCACATGTCCTCCACATCCATCTCTTTCCGTAAAGGTCACAATGAAGTTTCTGTAACGAATACTGTTCTCAGTCACTGCACAGTAAGGCCTAAATCCACACCCGACAATTACTCGTTGTGGCACCATTTGTTTTTCATGTATTTCATAAGAATTTCCCAAGTGTCAAATTTGGTAACTTTTTGTATCTGTTTCATAGAAGATGACTTTGACATTGACGGCACTGTGCTCTACTACCCATTGAACAAGTTGCCAGTGTTTTCGCATGGTATTGTAGTTTGATCTCCTATGTAATTAGAATTTTGTAGACATGAAGTTTGAGGTCTTTCGTCAAAACACACAGGGCTTCATGAAATTTGAAGTTGTTAAGAGCTTTGTCTAATTAAGATATTCGGATTTTCGGCGGCACTAACGTTTACAACACAGTAACATTTTCAAGATAACGAATGGTATATCGACGCGCCGGAGCGCTGCTGTCCATAGCTTAATCAGTTCCTTAAAATTATTTCACCACTTATTTACTCTTTTTTGATTGAAAATTCTACATAGTTTGCTTGCGATTGGTTTTCATGGTTGCCCGAATCTTGATGAGAAACTAACGCTAAATCTCTCGTGAGAATTAGAAATGAAACGTGTTCAAGATAAAGATCTTTACTGCTTACGACCTAGTTTCCCTTATACATAAGTGACGGGACCTACAGTTTAACACGTTCATCGCCACGATAATATCAGAAAACTTAATGTATCACAGAAAAAATTTTTTTGCCAAAATTACCGGAAAAACTCTATTTTTATATCACACATACATATATGACTGACATGGCCCTATATTAAAACTGTTTTCTCGACAAGGCGTGTCAGTCCTATATGCCTGACGCATCCAAACTAGATACAACAAGTATTAACCTGTTGTTTTGAACGCAGCTTCCTTTACGTCGGACATCTGTGATTTACTAAATCGCGTACTTCAGACCCACATGACTGACATGGCTCATGTAGAACCACTTAGCGTCAGACACATATGACTGACATGGCGATGAACGTGTTAAAATTGTCTCCGAACGACAAATTTCTTGAGAAACCTTTTATGGCAATTAATGCGGCGACTTGCGTGATTGTTGGTTGTTACTGATTTGGTCCTGTGGGCGATAGGATTCTTCCGGTATAAGTGAATTACAGCTGTAAGCTCTTCATGAGGGATTTTAGACTGAATCTGTCAGTCAGTTCCGGTTGGGTTGCTGGAAATGAAAGGACTGGTACTCTTGGTAAACCAAGTTCTCAATTGATTAATAGATTTGGGTGTGTGAGTAAAGGCGCTGAATGTTTAGATCACAATTTTATTAGGCCTTTTGGCCCAAAATGAGACTGGTAACTGAGTTCCTGTTACGCTTACGGAGAGACTGACCAGTACCCATGCTAAACTAAATTCTCAATTGATTAATAGATTTGGGCGTGGGAGTAAAGGCGCTGAGAGTATTGATCGCAATTTTGTTGGGTCCTTTGACTCAACGTGCAACTGGTAAATGGGTTTCAGACACGCTGAACCTTAATCTATGGTTGAGATAGTTGAAGACAATAGAGGAACTAATATGCAACTGTCAGACTCTTAGCTTAAGGGGGTTTCTTTAAGGATTTAAACAATCAGAAGCCAATATTGAAGCTCTACTAAGATTTGTCATAGGACTATGTATGCCATATTTTAATAGGTAGTGTGTTAGCTTATTAGACGGAAGGCCGTGGTTCAAAACCCCAGGTCCGACATCAAAACGAAAATATGAAAATTTCCTCTCAGGAAATTCCTGGCAAAAAAATCTGAGAAGTAAATAAAATTCGCATGAAAATTTTCTCAAAAATCTGTCGTTCGGAATCGACTTTAAACTATAGGTCCCACCACCACGTGTATGAAATTAACGCACACAACATCAGTGGTGTGAGAAGTTAGGTCGTAATCCTAAGTGAAGGGTTGTAATCACCAATTATATATGTTATGTTGGATTATGTGCATTTATGCTCATTAAGCTATTTCCTTGTTTGTTTATGTTTTACTGTTGCTCACTCTCTCCCTCTCTTTCTCTAAGTAGTTCGTTACTTGCATTCTTTAAAAATTTCTGGCACGCATCCAAAGAGGTTTTTTAACTTACGCGAGGTTTTGCAGTTGCTAGAATGTTTACAGAGGTCCTTAAAACCACCAAATATAGTATTTGACGAACCACCAGTTTAGGCTACGCTGCCCCCTAGACGGCGAAAAGAGTGATCATCTTCGGGTTCCACAATTTTGGCTTTAAACCTAGAAGAGTTACCCTCATTGGGCAAAATGCCAACTTAAACTTATTCTTAGTAAAACGTTATACTCCTGTGTTGTTATAATTACTTGGAGACTTGTATTCGAAATTACTTTTAAGTTTAATGAGCATTTCATCAGCAATCGCTTTCACCTGACTACAACAATAGCAACCGATTGAGAGCCTTTGTCTTAATAGAAAGGACTCTGTAATAGGCTCAGTTCGAAAAACAGAAATGTATCGCCATTCATATAATTTTTTTTTATTAAATCCGGGATCTCCATTTACTTGAAACTATTTCACAGTGTTATATAGTGTTTGCCTGTGCTTTACATGTGTTATAAACAACAGTGACAGTGTGTGATAAAAACAAAAAAAGGAAATAAATAATCGGGTCGAGGTTAGTCAGTCAGGCAGTCATTGGTGCTGAAAACCAAAAAGGAAAAAAACCTGACAGCCGAAGATTATATTCCATTGAGTATTTTCTCTATCAATGTTCTTGTGGACCTTTTCAGTTTTCTTTTCTTTTTTTTCTTTCTTTCACTTTTTTCTTTCCATGTCTGCGTAGGCGTTGTTTGCATTTACTATTCCACATTCATGTTCAATAATATGCCGCAACTATAACAATACAACAATAACAATACAAAATTTGTTTTATGCAAAACAACAACAACAACAAAAAGAAGAAGAACAATATTAAACGAAGAATATTTGTGGAAGGATAGGAAAATTTTCAGTTTGACAAACATAAACAGTGCGTCGCAGACGTTTAACTACGCAATACATTTTTATGTTTTTTTATTTTAATTTTAGAAAAGAATTTTTAAATGGGGGAAAAGGGTTTAATAAGATTGTATATAATGTGTACAAAAAAAAGGCAAATGTTGCAAAGATTTTTTTATTAAAATTTATCATCATTTGGCTGGGATTCATGGATTCGAGATTTCGAAGGTACAAGATATTATAACGCAAATATTTCTTTATGTAAACAGATACTAAACCAACTTTTCTAATCTTATGTGGCTCTTAAAAAAGGGAAGATTCTGCAAATATATTTGATCTAAAGTGTCATTTATTTAGAGAAAGATTCTCTCTTTACGAATATGGAACATTTAACAACTAAGGAACGCATAAAAATATTCGAAATTTGAAATAAAATTTGTGGCCAGATTTCTGGGTGATTGTGGTTGCGATTATCAACATGTTGGCTCAAATTTAATCAGTTTTTTTTGGTGATTGTGGCTGTCCTAATCGACTTATTTGTAATGCATAGGCAAGATAATAAATAATTTTGAAGAGAATGGAATTGACAAATGTACTTAGTCATGCATGTCATTGTGCTATCACACACGAGACTATTTTTTAAGCCGCAAAATTTTTGTTCTTTCAGTCACACACGAGACTATTTCATCTGGCATAAAATTGTATACATGTACTCTGCTTTGTGTGTGTATTAGTTTTTTTTTTTTACTTATCTGCACTACTCAACGCACAACGAAAGACTAAATATACTCTATACAAACATTTTTTCTGAACCTGCTGTTTTATAAATGTATGTGTATTGGTTTTGTGAAGCTGGTTGGAAAATTATTCCAGCAAAAAACCACTCTCCTCACCTCTCTTGTCTACAAGCTGCCATTTTGTGCCACCATAATTGTTCTCGTGTGTGATTGCCCATTCATTGCGGAAAATCTGTTGCAGTGTGTGTGGCATCTAATCTGCAGGAATTGTTGAAAAACCATTACATTCGGAAAAGTTTGATGCGCATTATGATCTGGAGTGTCGAGAACTATTTCTTCGAAAAGAACCCAGGAAGAATCCTTGCCCTCAATTCAGACCACAAAGATCATTTGATAAAGTCGCCTGAGTTTTGTAAATATTATGTTGGCTTATTAGACATGAGGCCTCGGTTCAAAGCCCATGTCAGAAATTTTCAACAAAACAAAATATGAAAACAAAAATTTCTTCGGCGACTTCCCGCCTCAGCAGATAATTGGCAAAAACTCTGAAAGTAAATAAAATAAAATTGGCGTGAAAAATTCTCAAAAAGTCTGTCATTCAGAGTCAACTTAAATCTGTAGGTCCCGCCACTCATGTAAAAAATTAACGCACACAGCATAAGTAGTGTGAGAAGTTAGGTCGTAATCCTTACTGAAGGATTGTAATGACCAATTATGTATGTATGATCATTTAATAACAGATTTTTTTTAGCCTACCGTTGAACATTATTAACAGGGCGGCATGTAGGTTCAAAAACAAGGTGCCAGGAGCAACACAACATGGCGGATTTTGAATTTATTGCAAAAGAAGTTTCCAGAGATAAAAGTTTCTACCAAGATCATACTATTTGACGCCATTGAAGCTTTTGCATGCCTATGCAGCTAATCTCTTAATGTTTAAGGTTTAGAAGTTGATTAAAGACACAAATCTTGGCCTAATGAGACGTGTAAACATGCAGTCTGCTCCAGAGAAGAGGAATTCAGAAATTAGCGCAATAACAACTGCTCGGCAAACAGCCGAGACCTGCGTGTGCTAAAGTACTAAGACGTAAAAGTGCTCTATACAATCAGCACCTAAATCCCTCTCCTTCTCCAAAGTAAAGTAATAGCTGTTGGTCACTCATTGTTCGATCTCTAGCCTTATAATAAATGACCGACTATTTAATAGCACGGCTGAAATTTTTGTAAATTGTAATTCTAATTTTCTGGAAAGCAATCAACTACTGCCAAAATTGAAAGGGTATCAGTAACTATGCCTGCTATATTGTTTCGTGCGTACGTAGTTAAAAGGGTTATAACCGATCTCAACTTAAACAAGTCTTCTGGTTCGGATGGTATTGCAACCATAGCTGCCAGATTTGACGATTTATCGTCATTCTGATAAATTTTGAGCACTAACAATATCATATTGACGATTTGACGATTTATGCCCATAGATTGAACATTTTTGGAAATTAAAATATTTGCGTCATATTCTTTACTTTAGTATATTAAAAGCCAGTTTAAGCTTTGCATTTACTTTGCAATTGTTACTAATCAAATTTTCCATCAACACATTCAGCAGGTATTTGAATCCTTCTATGTTCACCCTGTAATATTCCTGGAATCTAGAATATAGCCTAAAATTGCATAGAATCGAAAAATCATGTTTGCTTAATTCCAAATTTATGGGGTATACTTACTTTTTAATTGTATTTGAATTATATTACGCATACGCATCGTATTACATGTACTGGAATAGTTACCCTGAAAAGTATGCAATAAAAAATCTTCAATTTTGTCATGTATGAAACTAATGGAATTAAATATAACTCATACGTCACATATGTTCTCATGCATTATGAATTTTACATGCATATTAAATATTAACATAATGTGAGTAAATAGAACGGTTTGGCGATCTAAAAATTTAAATTTAAAAATGTAATAAAACAAAAAAATAGTTAAAATTTTTGATAAATTTATTGTTTTGCTGTGAACTACAACTGTTCCGGTTGGAAATGGATTTTTATTTCATTTACATGGCTGCCACCATTAGCCTCACAATCATAGCTCACAGATTTATGCACTTAAGTTAAAAATGTACATCATATTCTTTACTTTAATACATTAAAAGCCACTTTTAAGCTTTGTATTTACTTTGCAAGTATTTTCTATTGGAAATTATTTAGTAAAAACAAGGAGTAAAGTATTGTATTTTTAAATTACTTTCGAATACCTGTGATGATTTTTCTGTATTTTATTACTTTTTAACCCCTTAAAAGCTGAAAAATCACAACACCTGAATAACCTAATGAAATAATAATAAATTATAGACACTACGCTTGTATATTTTTATACCATAAGTAACAGGATAGACCTCTGCAGAAATTCAGTTCCACATACGGACTAAAAATTTTTATTTTTACTGTATTGAAGTGTGCGATCCACTGGCCAATCAACCACATACGGATGTTCTGGCCAAAAAAGGCGAGCGTTATGTAGGAATACATGATTTCCAGGAAAAGTCCCCTTATGCAACGATGCTCCAATGATTCAATGGAGTTGCATCCTCCGCCGTCATTAATGAGATACTATGGCCTCTCCTGTACACGGTCGAGAAACCGCAAAATAGACGTTGAGGCACCGACCCATACATGAGAGTTGTATTCCATTCTCTGTCAGTTATAAACGGTTTAAATGGTAAGATCATATGATAAGAACTTAAAAAGGAACTGAAAAATGTGTCAGCATTACACTGATTTTTCATGCTCAGAACATCAAAAGCTTCTGATTCCCTAATACCTTCACCGCCCATAGATATAGATGATGCACTATTATTGCTGCCCTTATGTGTCAATAAACAACACTGGGATAGATAGTTTAAACCTTAAACAATTTTTTCCTAAAAATGATACAAAATTTCTCCATTTTTTTGGAAAAAAATTAAGAAATTCAGGTGAGGGACGCTAGCTTTTAATTTCCAATAAATTCTTTGTTAAATGTTTTATTTTTTAACTTGTTTACTACAATAGAAATAATTTTGGTTTTTAAATAATTTTTATTTATTTATTTATTTTTTCTGACGATTTTTTTGCGATTTTGACGATTTTTCCTCAAGTATTTGCCTCGTTTATCTGGCAGCTATGATTGCAACACTGGTCGATGCTCGCTCATCCATTAGCTAACTTCCAAAGTGCCTGAAATCATGCCAGTATTTTTCCATCTTTCTGGAGGGTTGCTCATGTATGTAGCGCCAATCCCCAAAAAGAGTAAGGCCAATAATCCTGAGGACCACTGGCCAATAGTAATATGTTCTGCACTTTCCAAAGTTATTGAAAATAAGATAAGCCACCACCTTGTGATATACTTAGAGTTCAATAATCTGATCAGCGACAGTTAGTAGGGTTTTCGTAGAGCTTGTTCTACCGGCAAACTGTTGCCATTGTATGCAGAAATGTGGAACCAGAGTACCCGACAATTTGATGGAAGTAAGATTGATAGCTATTTCCAAAGCATGTGACAGGGTATTGCACGCTGCACTTCTATTGAAAATTATTGCTTTTGGCGTTGATAGTCACTTCTCTCGGCTTATATTGAGATTTCTCAGGGATCGCACAATAAGGGTTGTTGTAGATGGGACCTCATCAGACGAGTTCAGCGTTCTGTTCCTCAAAGTTTATTTTGAGACTTCCCGACCGCACAAAAGAGAGAGCGAAAGTACTCATTATTGACGGTAGGGAATCGAAGTCTATTGATTCATTGGAGCAGCATCGCAATGTGGCTTATGTTTCACGGTTCAATCGCTAGATTAGGTTAGATTAGAGGACGTCTACTTTTCAATTAAGGCAAGTACAGTACCCGGAGATCGAATTGACCATTGTACAACGTCCTAGTTTCTCACACCACTTATATTGTGTGTGTTAATTTTATACATGAGTGGCGGGACCTACAGTTTAAAGTCGACTCCGGACGTCAGATTTTTGAGAAACTTTTCTTGTCAGTTTTATTTACTCAGAGATTTTGCCAGAAATCTGCTGAGAGGAAGTCGCCGAAGAAATACTTTTTGTATTTTGTCTTGATGTCTGGTCTGGGGCTCGAACCCTGGCTTTACGTCACTACCTACTAGACTACGGCGACTTCAACGGTTCAATCGCTACTACAACGGATTTTGATACAACGAGATAAAGGGTTCTTGGTCACAAGAAATATAAATTTTTTCTTCTTTTTGAGGTCAATTTAGTGCAACGTAATACCCTCATTTCTTACTCTTCCTTTTGTTTGTTAGTCATCGAGTATAATCAAATTTTTACTCAGCTTTTCAACCTTCTGTTTAACAAATTTCCTTAACGATTGTAACTTTAAAGAGATAACCTCAATAGAAACAAAACCTACAACGACAGGCCATAATTAGTAGCAATGATTGGCTAAAATTAACACACATTCTATCCTGTAGTATGACTGTCAATTGTTAAGACAACCGTTTGCAACAAAACCCACCTTAAAATAGAAGGAATGAAAAATTCCAGAAACTAAACTGGAAACTAAAAACTCACAAAACATTTCATTTCAAACAATTTCTTGCAGAGAAACTTTTACACAAAACGAAAAAAGAAAAACCATGCAAGAAAACTCTGTGAACAAAATGCCAATGAATATCTCTGCCTCCTCTCTCTATCTCTCTCTGTCTCTATCTCTCTCTCTGTGTTCTGTCTTTTGTCAATTGAGTCACAAGCCATCATTGTC
Source organism: Sarcophaga subvicina (assembly GCA_936449025.2). Classification (NCBI taxonomy): domain Eukaryota; kingdom Metazoa; phylum Arthropoda; class Insecta; order Diptera; family Sarcophagidae; genus Sarcophaga; species Sarcophaga subvicina. The sequence continues at coordinate 34,465,384 of OW388084.2, forward strand.
AACGTCAATATGGACAGGCATTTTGATCTTTTCTATCTTTTGGGTGATAACGAAGTCCTTATTGCTGTTGTTGTTGTTGCTGTAGTTGTTGTATTTGTTAAACACATAACAGGCATTGACAACCAACCAACCAGCCAATTGACATTTTTATTATAAACGAAAGGAAAATCAACTACAACAACAATAACAATATATAGAAATTCTTTGATGCTCTTGCAATGGCAACTTTTTCTTGTTTACCTCCCCTCGTTAAGCTGCTACTTGTCATGTAAAATTTTTTTTATTGGAAACAGAAAAAAAAATTTGTTTTTTTTACAACAGAAATTTTTTTATGATTATGTTTCATAGTTTCTGTAGAAAAAAACAGAAAAAAAACTGAATAAAAAAATAAAATGTTTTGCAAACCGTGATTGACATGTTGACATCACATGCACTTGTCATTCGATACAATAGAGGACAGAGACACAAGACGCAAACACACAAAGTCACTCAATCCGATAGACATAACACAATGACACATACTTTGAAAGGCTTTTCCTCTAGAATACTACATGAAGTGATGTGTGTAGGGTAGGGGCCTATTTTGTAACATTATCCTGTTCCAGTTATTTTCAACAGCTTCAAAGACAACAAGGTTATGAAATTATTGTCTTAAAAGCGAAATTTTTTTGAAGTTTAACCTTAAAATGAAAATAAATTTGTACGCAAAACACAAAAATGTGATATGAAATTAGAAAATTTGAACTCATTAAACAAATCAATTTATAATTTTTATATATTTTGAATTGAAGGCCTATTTAGCAACTTATAATCACGAAAATTTTCATAATCACATTGACCGACCATTTTCTTGATAAATCTAATAAAATAAGCATTAACATTTTATTTTAAAGCATATTATCGAATAATTATTGTATAGAGCATTTAAATTAAACAAAATTATCGAAATAAATTCGATAACTAATTTTCACACACAGTTTTGGTTAAGATTCCAATAGGAACTTCTTCACAATTTTCGACATTCTGCAGCAAATATTTTTTTAATATTTTTCACAGAAAATTATCGATAATTCTTGAATTTAAAAAAATTATCGATAACTTTTTTAATATATAAAAATTTAATTATCGTTTTAATAGCAATTCTATACAAATATTCTAATAAATAGTTAACGATAGAAAGATATCGATAAATTAAAAATTTTTTAGAAAAATTATCGATAATTTATTTTAATTTAACTAATCCATTTGGTATCGACCAGTCAGAAAAATAGATTTTATATTTTTATATATGTATGTTTGAAGTCTATAGAAAGCTAAACGGCTGAACCGATTTTCTTGAAGTTTTCACAGTATCTTCCTGTAGGCTACTTTTTATTTTAAAATTTCAAGTAGGCGAGGTGCCACGCCCACATACCCATATAAAAATCAATGTTTGTTTGTATGTACCTTATAGAATCGTAAACTATGCATTTGATCATATTATCACCTTTAACAAAATTGTTGCGCATTAGCCGACGAAGCTTTCTAAGTTGGTATGACCAATTTCCGACAGGTGGTGCCACTGAAAATTACTCAAAATGAATTAAATCGTAAACTGTGCATTCTTTAACAAAGTTGTTGCGCGTGAGTCGACGGAAGTTGGTGCGATTAATTTCCGATGGATGGCGTCACTGAAAATTATTCAAAACGAATGACAAGCAATTGGTCGACCTACACCTCAAGCACGGAAGGAAAGGGCATTACGAGCCTCAGAATCAGACGATCATTGAGACTTGAAAATCTAAGAGTATTTGCCGCTGAGACTCTTCTCGCTTGAACCACTTGAACAACGAGAAGTGAGATTAGAAACTGATTGAATGCCTACTACTCACGTCCGTTCATCTGAATTATCAGGACAACGGGAAACAAATTTAATAAAATTATTCAAAATTAATTGGACATTTGTGTAATGTTTTCTTTCCTTTAAATTTATTTTAGTTGATGGCGCAGCAACACGCGCAGGGTACAGCTAGTAATGTATAAAATATGATATCGAATATCGACAATTTTTGAATTAAAAGAAATCTTGCCATAGTTTGAAATTCGTTCTGCTGCATAAGAACACAATAAAATATTTTAGCACGGTAATACACCGATAACTTTCCCAGTTCGCCTCGTACATAAGTATACATATTGTAGTGTTTAAAGCCACAACACCTACATCTTACTAACCGTATTTTATTAATATTTAAAGATAAGAAACTTTTAATGGAATACTCAATAGATTTCAATAAATTGTCGATAAACATTTTGTTAAAAATAATCGATAACTTTTAGCATTCAACAGATCCTATCTTTCTATTACTATTTTCTGTAGAGCAGTATCATAATCGATTACTTAATTTTGAAAAGCCAATCACTCTAATTTTTTAGCAAATGTTCGATAACTTTCCAGTTAAATAAAATTATCGATAAAAAAAATAATATTATCGATAAATGAAGTAAAATTATCGATAAGGAAAGTAAAATAATCGATAAATAAAATAAAATTTATGATAAAGAAAATAAAATTCTCGATAAAGAAAGTAAAATTATCGATAAAAAAAAGAAACAAAATTAACGATAAAGAAAGTAAAATTATCGATAAGGAAAAAAATATCGATAATTTTTCTTTCTTTATCGATAACCTTACTGTAAATAATTGTTGGGAATTTTGATTTTTCTATCGAAATTTGGCGATAACTTTTAATTTGCTATCAAAATTTCTGAAACCAAAATTAAAGGAATATTTATTATTAAATTTATTTATTTATTTATTTTCAGAGAAAGTACTAGCATTGGAGTATTAAATTCAAAATATTTTCATAACTGTATTCTTTAGTTGGTTTGATGATAAGGCCTATTTAGTGTAGAGTAATCCAAAAAAAATAAAAGATTGTAGCTAAAAGGCACATTTTTATCACTCCTTATTAACGTTTGAATACCTTTTTAAAAATCAATTTTTTTTCCTTCCCCATTAAGGACTTTTTGGAGAAGATTATTGCGTTTTAATAATTTTCTATCATTCGTTGTACTTAACGCGTATGTGTAGAGACATTTATGGATGTGTATGGGTTGCTATAAGAACAAGCTTTGTCTTGTACTTATGAGCACGTGCATATGTGTGTGTGTGTAAACAAGTTCATTTCATGTACACAACTTCTAACGACTTTACAGCTGATGAAGCTTATGAAGTTGTGCTGATGGAATCTGTACGATTTAATCATATTGAATTCCTTCCATCATTTCTTGATATTTGTTGTTGTTGTAATACGTGTGTAACAGTAAATTGAAGGATGTGATTTTATACCCGACCATATGTGTGTGTCCCTCCACGTTTATGTTCTTGTTTATCATCGTGTGTATCTGCGTAACTTTGAAAATATGAAAGAAGAAAATTTAATAAAAAAAAACACAAAATTTCGAACAAAGTGAACGAAATAAAAGCGGAAATCAGCCACGAAAATGGAATGAAGATAACAAAGTATTATTAAGGCAACTAAAAAAATTTGACATGAAAAGTAAGAAATTGTTAAAAAAAAAGAATTCTTTGAAATTGAATTCTTTGAAAAAGAAAAAAATCAAAGGTTAGAGAAAATTTAATGGCAATTTTATTTACTCGCAGAGTTTTTGCCAGTTGAGTCGCCGAAAAAAATATATTTTTTTTCGTATTTCGTTTTGTTTGTCACGTCTAAGCTAAGGTTTCAACCATGGACTGTCGTTTAATAAGACAAAGCTTTATCATCTGGAGTATAGTGATTAAAGACTATTTGGACACGTTTGTAGACTAAGATGACTGAGGCAATGCCTTAACCTAACCCTACAAGATGTGCTAGGTGGTGTCCATTTGAAAAATATCGCAATTCTTGTTGGATGTCTGAATTTTTGCTATAAATCGCTTGATTTACTCGAAGAACTAGTCGCAGTTTGTAGTTAAATCCGCTTTTCTCCATGCATGAAGAGAATTTCTCGGGGAGCTTTTGTATCATCTCGTACATGGGTTCTGGCACACAAAGGTACATACATACAACCATTCAGTCAGGATTACGACCGAGCTTTTCACACCATTTATGTTGTGTGTGTTAATTTTATACATGAGTGGCGGGATGTACGATTCCGAACGGCAGATTTTTGAGAAACTTTTCATGGCTATTTTGGCACATAAGAAGATTGTTGGAAATTCCCTTGCCGATGAGCTGGATAGGGCGGGTACGAAGATCGCAATCTCAAATATGCTACAGGGCATATGTATTTCGATTATCTTAGTTAAACTGGATATTACCTACTTTTTTGCTATACTCTGTGTGTAACGAATTAGAAAACCGTCTTCATAATATAATTCATATAATATTGTGCGCTGTATCCATTCTAGCGGGCCTCTGTCCTGGTACGTTCAGGAATTCTGCCAAATAACTTCTGCAAAAGCTCTGAGCTCTGGGGTTTAGGAGGAGTAGTCCGATATTTTTCAGGCCATGAGTCAGTGTCGAATATAAAGATTACTGAAATACGTACATAAATGCATACATACATTCATACTTACATACATACATACATGCAAATTTACATACATACATACATACATACATACATACATACATACATACATACATACAAACTTGCATACATACATACATAATTGATCAGTCAGGATTACGACCTATCTTTTCACATTACTAAGGCTGTGTTTATACAAGAGTGGGGAGACGTACGGATCCATACATAATTGGTCATTACCACGCTTCAGACAGGATTACGACCTAGCTTCTTACACCACTTATGCTATGTAAGTAAATTCTTTTATGCACTAGTAGCGGAACCTACAGTTTAAAGCCAACTCTGAAGACCAGATTTTGAAGAAACTTTTCATGGCAATTTTCTATTTACTCTCGAGAGTTTTTGTCAGAAATCTGCTGAAATAAAGTCGCCGAAGAAATAAGTTTTCATTTCCTTTTTGTTGGAGATGTCTAGATATGCTCTGGGGTTTGGAACATGGCCCCACGTCTAATAAGCCTACATACTACCTACTAGACTACGGCGATTACAACGGAACATGGCCCCACGTCTAATAAGTGTGGATAACATCCAATTGAACTGAAGCAAACGCAAGACATATGCTCTGTATCATGTATCAGGACCTTTGGCGGCCCTAGCTAGCTCAGTATTGCGACTCAGCTTCTCATGCCACTTATGTTGTGTGTGTTAATTTCATACATGCGTGGCGTGAACTGCAGTTTAAAGTCGACTGCGAAAAGGAGATTTTTAGGAAACTTTTCAAGACAATTTCATTTACTCGCAGAATTTTTGCCAGAAATCTGTTGAGAGGAAGTCGCCGATGAAATATTTTTTACGTATTTCATTTTGTTGGAGATGTCTGATCAGGCGTATAAGCTGTGGCCTCATGTCTAATAAGTCTACACACTACCTACTAGACTACAACGACTATATAGGGGGTATAGCTTCTATGGTAAAAAAATAATCACTAAAGAGGCTTGTCCCTATTACTATTATTAACAGAGACGATGGTTTTTAATGAGTGCCGTAATTGTCAACTTTTAATTGAACAAATTTGTAGGTTTTATATCCGATTTTAAAATATCATAGATTGCTTTTTACTACACCTTTTAAATAGTTTATGAGTATATATATGTAAAGGGTGTTTTAAGTTGCAACAAAACAACGATGGATTATTCGATTGACATAAATTGACATTTTAATATGATTTCTGGCATATGACCGCCACGGCTAGCGCGGATGTAGTCCAATCTGGACGTCCAATTTTCGATGACTTTTTCCAACATTTGTGGCCGTATATCGGCAATAATACGGCGAATGTTGTCTTCCAAATGGTCAAGCGTTTGTGGCTTTACCGCATAGACCAATGACTTTACATAGCCCTACAGAAAGTAGTCTAGCGGTGTTAAATCACAAGATCTTGGAGGCCAATTCACAGGTCCAAAACGTGAAATTAGGCGGTCACCAAACGTGTCTTTCAATAAATCTATTGTAGCACGAGCTGTGTGATATGTTGCGCCGTCTTGTTGAAACCACATCTCCTGGACATCATGGTTATTCAATTCAGGAATGAAAAAGTTAGTAATCATGGCTCTATACCGATCACCATTGACTGTAACGTTCCGGCCACCATCGTTTTTGAAAAGGTACGGACCAATGATTCCACCAGCCCATAAAGCGCACCAAACAGTCAGTTTTTCTAGATGTAACGGTGTTTCCATATACACTTGAGGATTACCTTCACTCCAAATGCGGCAGTTTTGTTTGTTGACGTAGCCATTCAACCAGAAGTGCGCTTCATCGCTAAACAAAATTCGCTTATGAAAATCGGGAACAACGGTAATCTCGTTCTGGGCCCATTCGACGAATCTACGCCTTACTTGATGATCGTTTGGCTTCAAATCTTGCACGAGTTGGATTTTGTAAGCACGCAAACCGAGATCCTTCCGCAAAATCTTCCATAAAGTGGATGGACACAGATCCAATTCCTGTGCACGATGGCGGATGGACTCATTCGGGTCTTCCTCAATGCTACGCTCTACAGCAGCAATAGCTTCTTCTGTACGCACCGTACAGCATCTCTGGGGATGCGAGTTATCAATAAAAGTAAACGTGGTGTGAAAACGTTCCATGGTTAATCGAATTAGCTGCTCTGATGGACGATTTTGTCGACGATAAAATGGACGTAGTGCGCGATACGTTTTCCGCGCAGAACCATTATTTTCGAAATAAAATTGCACTATTTGCAAGCGTTGTTCAGGCGTGGGTCTATTCACGATGAATTGCCAAACCAAACTGAGAATAAATCACTTGACAGCTGTTAAATCGGTAGCCATCTTGAAAAGTAATACCAACTTAAAGTTCTATACCTCTATAAAAAACAAAGGTAAAGGTAATATGACTCTGAGTGTGTAAAGTTTTTTGTAAAGTTTATTAGAATAATCTCTCTTCCATTTATGAATAAATTTAAACCAAAACATATATTTTCTTTCTCTCTCTCTCTCTTTTCGAAAGGGATTATTAATATTCGTGTTTTATTATGAAAAAAAGAGAAAAAAAGTATTTTTTTTTTGTTGTAAATATTTTATTGAATAAAAGTGTTTCTCTGTAAGTGCTTTACGTATGTATGTGTGGCTGTATGATTGTTAAGCTTTTTCCCTTTGAATTAATGTTCAATGGCCTGTAAAAATATTTATTGAATGATTGATTCTTTCATTCTCTGTATTAAAAATGCAAAAAAAGAAACGAAAATTTAAATAAAATAAATACAACGTACATATCTATTGTATGGTGTACTTGGAAAAAAAATACAAAAATATTGATATCTGAAGTCTTCTTTTCATTCATATGCAAACACAGAAACGTTAACAAAACAATATTTTCATAACAGATTGAGCAGAAATGTTTCAGTTTATTTAATAAAATAAACAGGGATATCTATGAGACATATTTGCTTGGAAACTCCAGGGTGGGCCAGAGAAAACATAATTTTTAACAGGTCTGTACACTAAGTTGTGAGATCCATTAAAATAATGGATGGGCCATCTATCGGTTTAAATTTGAATCCATGGTTTATTTCGAATCTGACAATACTTATGTCTTTCTATTCTGTCACAAGATTCAGTCGATTATCTACACTGAACGTAATGAATCAAAATACGCTGGAGCAACGTTGGGATTTATAGGAAATTTATTTCCAAAACAATGACAATTTTGTCGGAAATGGCACGAAAATATCGTACAAAATTTGGTCGCAGAGAAGGAGCAACAGGGCCCGTTACATGGAAGTTTATTGGTAAAGTTCGTGAAACTGCTTTCATTGTTGATGCGCTAAGACGTGAGCGTGCTCGTACAGTGCGTACACCCGAAAATATTGAAGCTGTGGCTGAGCGTGTACTTGTGGATACATCAACATCAACTCGTCATCGTTCTCAAGAATTGAACACTTCACTCACCAGTTTACATCGAATTTTGCGAAAAGATCTCGGTATACCGCCTTGCGTTTAATTGCATCAAGAGTTGAAGTCGCATAACCATCCGATTTGTTTTCGCTTCGCTAGATGGGCCACCAAGAAACTGCACGATGATATCAATTTTGCCAAAAAAAATATGATCTTTTCGGATGAAGCTCATTTTCATTATAGTGGGTACGTTAATAAGCAAAAATGCAGTATTTGGGGCTCAGAAAGCCAACACGTGGTATTACAGAAGCCAACGCAGTCAATACGAGTGACTGTTTGGTGCGGCCTGGAAAGAGGAGGCACCATTGGCCCACATTTTTCTGAAAATGAGAACGACGCAAGCATTACGGTCAATGGAGACACCTATCGCACCATGTTAATCGATTTTTTTGTACCCGCTCTTCATGGTATTGATGTGAACGATGTTTAGTTTCAACAACTCATGCCACAATCCATTTATTGCGTCAGACGTTTGATGGCTGTTTAATTAGCCGAAATGGTGTTTAATTAGCCGAATGCCAAGAAGCTGCGATTTGACACCGTTGGGGTATTATGCCGACAAACCAGAAACAATTGAGCATTTGAAGGCCAACATTCGTGATGCCATTGCCGAGATACGGCCCCATATACTCAAAAAAGTGCACAAAAATTGGTCCGATCGAATGAAGCACTATGAGCTCAGCCGCGACAGCCATATGAATGAAATAATATTTCATTTCTAATCGGATCAGTTGTAAATCACAACACAAAAAAAAAATTTGGAAAATTTCAAACCGTTTTTGTTTTGTTGCATTTTTTAATTTAAATTTTTTGAATCACCCACCCTGTATATATAACAGTTAAAAAAGCAGCTTGCTGTTCCACCTCCTCTCGACAGTTCCTGTAGAAGACATTTGCCATGTGTCCAAGATCAATACGTCTTCCATGAGTGGCCATATTGTGAAGTTCAGTAATGATTCCAGCAACTATACTAATCGTACCGCTTTGCAGTTTGAACAGACTTTTCGTCCAGCATCTTTGGCCCGATTTACTGTGCTATGCTGTCCGTATCTGAGTCTCCCACCCGCCGTTGACAGAATCTGTAACTGTTGTAATAACTATAAACTCGCAAGACTACAAAAGGGTTCCCAAAAAGGGTTCGATGGTTACGCCTACCCTATACCTAAAACAGTAGGCGGAGTTAATAGCAGACTGAAATAGCATGGGAGTCTAAGTGTCACAAGCATTTCACGTGGTTAAGAAGTTTCAATTTTGAATCATTGCTTGACTATAACAGAGCTTTCCCGGTTAGCTCAGAATTAACCATTAACGCAAACGTGTTGGATTTTCAATGGAGTGTTTCGCGAAGTAGTCGCCGTAGTCTAGGAAGTAGAGTGCTGTCAGATGTCTCTAACTGAACTAAATACGAAAAATATTCCTTCGGCGAATTTCTCTCAGCAGATTACTGGCAAAAGCTCTGACAGTTAATAAAATGTCCATGAAAAAGTTTCTCAAAAATCTATCGTTCGGCGTCGACTTTAAACTGTAGGTAACGCCACTCGTGCCTAAAATTAACACACACAACATAGGTAACGTGAGAAACTAGGTGGTAATCGTGACTTAAGGATCATAATGATCAATTACGTATGTATGTATATATGGAATTTGAACGGGTGCTGGCCCTAGTTACAACGAAAAATTTGCAAAGTAGTGTTCTGCGACAAAATCGAAATCTTGTGAGCAACGTGAAATCGGCTGCCTCGAATGCACAATTTCATGGCCCGCCGCTCATCTTGCATTTCAACATCGTACGGCTGTTGGTCGATCCTTTATTAAACCACTAGACAAACACTGTAGTGGCGCAGTAATTATGAACACAGAAACTTTTAAATAAAATCCACGTCTTTTTATGCAATAAGTGTGTTTCATACGAAATTTCTTTAAGAAAATTGAAAAAAAATATTGAATTTGAATTTGAATTAGAATTCAAATTTATTTGAGAAAAACAGTAGTGGTAAGAAATTCTCTTCTCCTCTTAAGAAAAACCATTCACTCTCATGTAAATTAAATAAATTGTGTTGCAGCATTACACACTCATATGAATTTAACTGACAGTATGCAGCAACGTGGATGAATTTATAAGTATCTTAAATAAAACAGAACTTTTTTTCAGATTCTTAAGCAATTTTCTATGCATTTCGAATGAACAGAAATTTATTTTTCTTTTTAATTTTTTTTCTTTTTCTTCATCCACTCAAGTATTTATGCTTGCTTAAGTGCTTTAAGAGTATTACATAAAGAAAGTGTTGGTAATATTTTCATTTTCCATTTCCATTTCTTTCTTCTTTTATTTCCATACAAAATTTATAAATATTTAATACAGAAAAATTATATTAAAAAAACATCTTATAGAGCTGCCAAGGGGAATGGAAAGTTTCCATGTAAACCTAATCTCTTACAGCCAAACATTGTACTACCAAGTGAAGTAATCAAGGCCAGCGGAGTAATAAGCCTCTTTAGTTTTAATCCTCAGTAATATTTGCCCAGTAAAATCGGAACACTAAAGCTTTTATCAGAGGTTGCAATCTTCCGAACCCTAGAAAATATCAAACTCTTCCTTTAAACTGTAAATTGTACCCGCTTTGGGGGCTTATTTTCAATTTAAGTTTCTAATTTCCTAGATTTTTAATGTGCCTTAAGGAATTAGACAGATAGTCTGGCAACAAGTAGGCTGATCCTTTATTTTATTTTGCAATATAAAGGCAAAGTAAACATTTTATTTCTTCAACTCATTTTGGATGATGGAGCAGAGACCACATCTACTTAGCTTCGGTACTACAGCTGCAGTATGCGTTATGGGTTAAAGAATCATGAGAACATCCAATACGAAAACTGGTCACTGACCCTAAATACGCCTCCCAAATAGATTTCCTATCCAAAATAAAGTCCAAATATATTTGTTTTCTTCTCTCGAAGGAACCTCAATACCGTTTACCTTTAAAATTCATGTCTACCTTACCCTCTACCCGTTTATCTTCACCGGATTGATTGAGAAACCCTCACGAAAGGGAGGTAACTAGTAATCTGAAAATTTTTATTCCTGACTGCCACGAAGATGTATAACGCTTAGTCAATGGTTCTGCATTTCTTTCGGTTAGATTAGAGACAAAATCTTAATTTAAGGTTTCCAGGCCACAAGGCATATCATAGAGCTAGTCATTTTAATTATTGGCGAGAGTTTCGAAGAAAGTTCAAATTATCAGTGTCCATAACAAAACGGAGAACTATTTCCAATATCCAGAAAAAGCTTGTGAAATAACACCGCAGTTGATTTTTAATGCGTATGAGAAATTGTAGAATGTGAAGCAGGTTCAAGAGATTAACGTACAACTCCAGGTAGTAGTAGTAGTATTAGTAATATTAGTTGTAGTAGTAGGAGTAGTCGTAGTAGTAGTGGTAGTGGTGGTGGTAGTAGTAATAATAGTAGTAGTAGTACTAGTAATAGTAGTAGTAATAGTATTAGTGGTCGCAGTAGTAGTAGTACTAGTAGTAGTAGTACTAGTAGTAGTAGTACTAGTAATAGTAGTAGTAATAGTATTAGTGGTCGCAGTAGTAGTAGTACTAGTAGTAGTAGTAGTATTAGAGGTCGTAGTAGTAGTAGTAATACTAGTAGTAGTAGTACTAGTAGTAGTAATAATAGTAATAGTATTAGTGGTCGTAGTAGTAGTAGTCGTCCTCGTAGTAGTAGTAATGGTAATAGTTGTAATACTAGTAGTAGAGGTGTAGTAGTAGTAGTAGTGGTATAAGTAGTAATAATAGTAGTAGTACTAGTAGTAGTAGTAACAGTATTAGTGATCGTAGTAGTAGTAGTACTAGTAACAGTATTAGTGATCGTAATAGTAGTAATGGTACCAGTAGAATTGTAGTCGAAGTAATAAAGGGTGTTTATTATAGAGGTATAGAACTTTAAGTTGGCATTACTTTTCAAGATGGCGACCGATTTAACAGCTGTCAAGTGATTTATTCTCAGTTTAGTTTGGCAATTCATCATGAATAGACTTACGCCTGAACAACGCTTGCAAATACTTCAATTTTATTTCGAAAATAATGGTTCTGTGCGGAAAACGTATGGCGCACTACGTCCATTTTATCGTCGACAAAATCGTCCATCAGAGCAGTTAATTCGTTTACTCTTATTGATAACTCGCATCCCCAGAGACGCTGTACGGTGCGTATAGAAGAAGCTATTGCTGCTGTAGAGCGTAGCATTGAGGAAGACCCGAATGAGTCCATCCGCCATCGAGCACAGGAATTGGATCTGTGTCCATCCACTTTATGGAAGATTTTGCGGAAGGATCTTGGTTTGCGTGCTTACAAAATCCAACTCGTGCAAGATTTGAAGCCAAACGATCATCCAGTAAGGCGTAGATTCGTCGAATGGGCCCAAAACGAGATTACCGTTGTTCCCGATTTTCATAAGCGAATTTTGTTTAGCGATGAAGCGCACTTCTGGTTGAATGGCTACGTCAACAAACAAAACTGCCGCATTTGGAGTGTAGGTAATCCTCAAGTGTATGTGGAAACGCCGTTACATCCAGAAAAACTGACTGTTTGGTGCGCTTTATGAGCTGGTGGAATCATTGGTCCGTACTTTTTTCAAAAACGATGGTGGCCAGAACGTTACGGTCAATGGTGATCGGTATAGAGCCATGATTACTAACTTTTTCATTCCTGAATTGAATAACCATGATGTCCAGGAGATGTGGTTTCAGCAAGACGGCGCAACATGTCACACAGCTCGTGCCACAATAGATTTATTGAAATACACGTTTGGTGACCGCCTAATTTCACGAGGTCCAGGCCAATTCACAGGTCCAGAATTGGCCTCCAAGATCTTGTGATTTAACACCGCTAGACTACTTTCTGTGGGGCTATGTAAAGTCATTGGTCTATGCGGTAAAGTCACAAACGCTTGACCATTTAGAAGACAACATTCGCCGTATTATTGCCGATATACGGCCACAAATGTTGGAAAAAGTCATCGAAAATTGGACGTCCAGATTGGACTACATCCGCGCCAGCCATGGCGGTCATATGCCAGAAATCATATTTAAAATGTAATGCCACAAGATTATCTTTCGGATAAATAAAATTCATGTCAATCGAATAATCCATCGTTGTTTTATTGCAACTTAAAGTTCTATAACTCCGTAAAAAACACCCTTTAGTTGTAATGGTTGTAGTAGTAACAGTATTAGTGATCGTAGTAGTAGTAGTGGTACCAGTAGAATTGTAGTCGTAGTTATAGTAGTCATAGTGTAGTAATAGTAAAAGTAGGAGTAATAGTGGTAGTAGTAGTAGTATGTAGTAGTTCAGCAATTTAATTGATTCATTAAGAACGATAGGCTAATTGGCAGGTACGACTTCGGTGATACTGGAGGCCCACTACCACCCTTAGGTATAAATATTATCTTTACTTACCTTTAGAATACTTACCAATGTTAGACTTAAGCTAAATATATTGGTCTCTCCCAGCACAAAAATTCCATTTCCCTTAGGTAATATGACTCCAAGATTTCCAAATTCATAACGTTTGTGTGGGCATTATAGTCTCTACTACTCTCACACAGTTTATTATACATTTGATGGTCCGAGTCACTCCTAAGTGACCACATCCCGTTCAACACTCTGCACCAAGATTGTAGATAGGGCTTGTAAGGAGCACAACTGCCCCGTATAAAGTGTTAGTACACGTAAATTCTGGTGCCCTGAGTATGTTCAAAATTAAAAAGCTATAAATCTGCACAAGGAGATTTTGAGCATGCTTCATACACCTCAAATATGTATTTAATATGTTGATTTTAGTTTTAATGCTCTTAGAATTTCAAATTACATAACTGTGTATGTTAACTGTATTATAAGCATTGTTTTTACAAAATTTAAATTAAAAAAAGAAAAACTTTTTTGAACAAAAACTGTGTATTCAATTAGCAATTTGTGTACAAAATAAAGTTTCATCAGAATATCGCTCAATTGTCGTTTGCCAACAGATTTTCGCTTGTTAAACGGACTTTAGATGATCCAGCAAAACAATCTAATAAAAGCTTTTAAAAATAAAAATTCATCTCACAATCATATGTACATATAAATCCAATGCTAATGACGATGATGATCATACGGCTGTATATACGGTTTTGAGGTTATGTTATGAAAATCTCCTTTAATTACATGCGAGAATATTTTATATAAAAAAGTTCCTATACATGTAAGCGTACATGCAGACATTTTTGCACAACTACAAGTAAATATGCCAGAAAGAGCCAACAAAAATTTATTGGGTTTTTCATTAAGACCTTTCTATTTAAATAAAGCAAAGTGTACGTGAGGTATCATCGAAATTTGTTAATCGTTGGAAGACTTATGGAGTGGAGTATATTCAAATCAAATCGTTCAAATGTCCGCCAAGGCTATTGTGGGCGAACCGCATACGATATGTTAAATGTTTCGTGAGTCTGGTCCATAGATCAAGTAGAATTCAACTAACGAAAGGGCTTAAGTTGACTTTGAGAACTGCTATGGTTTATGGCCTACTCGCTAACATCAGCGACTTAAGCTAATCCCACAAGAAAAAGTTAACGCGGTAAAATCTCTCAATTTCAGTGGCTAATTTCCATCAGCTGCACGTGACGTAACCATGGGCTCAAATCGTTCATGCAGAATATCGAATATGGCATGAGCTATGAGGCACTTAGCCCCTTCCTATTAAAACCACATGTTGTTGATCAACCAGTTCCAAAAAAAAGTTGGAAATCTTCGACCCATACTGCTCCCAATTACCAGTTATGGCGTGGCCAATGTCGTGTTCAAAGAAATATCGGCTAATATCGCCGACAGTCGAAAATCCAGACAAAACAGTGACTTTTTCGGTCTGCTTTAGATACTTTTGGATCTCATGTAGATTAGTATCATTCTGTATTCGACAATTTTGTTTGTTCACGTAATGTTTCTTACAGAAACGGGCGTAATCGCTGAAGATAAATTTACGATGAAAATTAAGGTCAATTGTTCCTTGTGCCTTGCAGGAGCCTTGAGAACATTTAAGAGAAAAGTCCTACGTAAAATCTATTCCGCATCCGATAAAAGAGTGAGCTGTATGAGCTGCTCAACGACATGGACGTTGTGCAGGGTATTAATATCCAGCGGCTGCGTTGGCTCGGCCATGTCGTTCGTATACAAGAGGATGCTCCGGCAAGGCGGGTATTTGATGCGGGGATTTGCGGAAGTTGGCGAAAAGGACGACTTTGTTTGCGTTGGAAGGACCAAATCAAGGAAGGTAGGAGACATAAAAAGCTGAGGCGCCTGGAAGAATGTGTTAAGGCAGGCCGAAATCCGTTAATCAGGTTGTTAATGGCCAATTCAGTATGTAAATAATTTGGCAGATGTTTAAAAGAACCCAAGTTTAACATAAGCCCAATTAGCAAAACAACAGGAAGCAGGTTCAAGAGATTAACTTTCAACCCCAGGTAGTAGTATTGGTAGTAGTAGTAGTAGTAGTAGGAGTAGTCGTAACAGGAGTAGTCTTAGTAGGAATAGTAGTCGTAGTAGTAGTAGTAGTAATAATCGTAGTAGTACTAGTAGTAGCAATAGTATTAGTGCTCGTAGTAGTAGTAATAATAATAGTAGTAGTAGTACTAGTAGTAGTAGTAGTAGTAATAGTATTAGTGGTCTTAGTAGTATTAATTATAATAGTAGTAGTAGTACTAGTAGTAGTAGTAGTAATAGTAATAGTATTAGTGGTCGTAGTAGTAGTAGTAATAGTATTAGTGGTCGTAGTAGTAGTAGTAATTATAGTAGTAGTAGTACTAGTAGTAGTAGTAGTAATAGTATTAGTGGTCGTAGTAGTAGTAATAATAGTAGTAGTAGTACTAGTAGTAGTAGTAGTAATAGTATTAGTGGTCGTAGTAGTAGTATTAGTACACTGATCACATGGCTCCAATTCTTTTACGAGCTGTACCTTATAGGCACGTAAAGACGTCATAGTCTAGTAGGTGTAGTGTTGGGTTATTAGACCTAAGGCTACGGATAAAATCCCGGATCAGGTATCTCCAACAAAACGAAAAATGAAAAATTAGTCCTCCGCAGATTTCTGGCAAAAACTCTGAGGGTAAATAAATTTTGCTAAAAATCTTTTGTTCGGAGGCAAATTTAAAACTGTAGGTAGATCGACCCTCTTATGAATAAAATTAACACACGTAATATAAGTGCTGTGAGAAATTAGGTTGTAATCCTTACTGAAGCGTTGTAATGACCAATTAAGTTAAGTAAGGTATGGAATTTGACAGCTGTAGCTTCCACAAGATGTGAAAGTTTGGAAGTCCCTATTGAAAGATCCTATACCAACAAGAATACATGCAAACGTTGTACAAAACTACCACGAAATATGCCAAAAATAGCCACCACAATTTCACACATACCCGCACACCCGTATGCTCCAATAACTTTTAGTTGATATTGGTTTTCAAAACCCCGACCAACAACAGTCCGTTATGAGGAGGGTAACTCTCGGCTAAAAAAAACCGAAGAGAATGGAACAAAAAATATTGAAATTTCCTGCTGTTTTTTGTTGTTTTTTGAATGAATTTAAACTACATTTAGTTAGTTTGGTTAGATAAGAGCGCATTTAGAAATTCAATATAAAAACATTGACATCTGTCATGTGTCATGGTTTTTATTCAGATATTTTGAATATCATTTCACACTTGAATTTCTCTGCACTCGGATGACATGTATGACGAAGGTGGGTGGGTGGTCTGGTACGGGGAAGTGTAAAAAAGAGAAAGTAAACTGAAAAGGTCATGACAAATGTAAGGATTAAGGAAGAGCTTCATATAATGGATGCCACTTAAATTTTTTTTTTTTAGAAAAATGTTTTCCTCGCTGTCATGTCTTCTAAAACATAATCTACAATAACCTTAAGCACCTTATTTTATGAATTCATTTCCATCATCATGCCATTTTTCTAAGCCATCACACATGTATGTATTTCTAAAACTTAACTTAAATGAAAAATAAAATGTTTATTCTCATGCTTTAAATGAAATCCTTAGAAAGCAAGATAGAGAGAGAAAGAGAGGAAAAGAAATGTACTTGACATTAATTACAGGCCTAATGAGGGAACAATTAAACACATGAGCCGCATGAGTCACATGGGTAATGGGTAATTACAGCACAATTTACTTAAGCAAACATTACATAGATTTTTTTAAAGCAAATAAAATTACATGACAAAATTAAAAACGACAAGAAAGAAAAACAAAAGCAAAGAAAGAAAGTTAATCTCAAATGTTGACATGTTGCAAGAGAATTAATTTAATTGAATACAATTTTCTTTTTGTTTGTTTACATCTGGGGTAGAGTGTAGCTTACATGCAACAATATAGGCTCTGCAAAGCTTGTTTAGCTTGAGGCAAAGTTTAAACAGAAGTTCCAAAGGAAAACAAGAGAAATTTTTAAAAGAAAAATAATTTTTTTGTTGTTTTTTTCGTTGATAAATTACTTTTAAAAGCAAGAACATAGAAAAACATTCTTTCAAAAATTTAATTAAAAAATTTTTGAAAATATTTTCATGTGAAAGTTTGTTTTTTGATTGCTGGCCTATGTACTAAAGTATACTTTACATTAACTTTGGCTGTTAGAAGCAATATAAATGAATCTTCTTTAATAACTGGTTTAAAAATAAAAATGTTACAAGTATGTCTGTATTTTAAGGACGCACATAAGATATTTACTTCCTATAATTTTTATAATTCATCCCTTCCGTACTTTCCTTGATTGTGCAGTAATAGCACGAGTAATTAAATAAAATCTAAAAGTTTTCCTTGAAAAATATGAAAAAATCATGCTTTTCTATATACATATGTACTCAGTGCAACATTCAGAAAATGCTCATCTCATTACTTGCAACATTTTTCTTTCACATGGCTTTCTCAATGCAGATATTTTTTTGGTTTGTTTCTTAGCCACTTACATATGTGCTGTAATGACCACTTTCCCAGATTGTGCAGTAATAGAATGAGTAATTAAAGAAAATCTAAAAGGATTTCTTGAAAAATGTGAAAAAACCATGCTTTTCTATGTACATATGTAGGTACTCAGTGCAACATTTGAAAAATGTTCATCTCATTTCTTGCAACATTTTTTTTCGCATGACTTTCTCAATGCAAATATATTTTGGTTTGTTTCTTAGCCATTTACATATGTATTGTAATGAGGTTAGAATTTAATTAAGTTCCAGGAAAGCCAGTCGTGTTGTAAAATAAACAGATTGTATTAAAACAAGTTTATTCCTCTATTTGACTTTGATCAATGTAAAGAAAAAAGCGTTAAGTCTCAATATTTTGAAAATGAAAGAATTCTTGCCCAAATCAAAAAACAAAATACTTAACCCATCACAACCGACATGGTGAAAAATAAAGCCTTATCAAAGATATATGTACAGCCATAGCCAGGAGGGCAGATAGAGGTGCCTGTCCGATAGACACACTTACGGCACATGAATCCATTATGGTACCAAAGTTATGTTGTCACAAATGACATGCTAAAGGAGAAAGGTTTATTAAAGATGTAGGTAGATAAGTCTAAGGATATGTACAGCCATAGCTAGGAAGATAGGTAGAGGGGGCCGTCCGATAGGCACACTTACGCCACATGAGGCTCATTATGATAACACAATTATGCTGTCTTAAATAACATGCTGAAGGAGAAAGTCTTGTTAAACATGTAGGTAAATATGTCTAAGGATATGTACTGCCATAGCCAGGAAGGTAGGTAGAGGTGACTGTCCGGTAAACACGTCACATGATACCACAATAATGCTTATGCTACCTTAACTGACATGCTGAAGAAGAAAAACTTGTTTAGCATGTGGGTACATAGGTCTGAGGACGTGCACGTGCATAGCTAGAGAGATTAGTAGAGGTGGATGTCCGATAGACACACTTAGGCCACATAAGGCCCGTTATGATACCACAGTTATGCTTTTGCTCCTAGTCCCGAAACGATTTGAAGCTTTTGATGAAATGGACAGATTGCGTATATAGACAGACCAGACCCTTGTTTTTTTTTTCTTGCATAGTGCTGAGCATATACCCAGTAGGTTATTACTACAGCTTCTACAAAAATCATTAGCCATGTGTTCAAAACCCATGTGCCTCATGCGTCCTCTATATAGCTTAGGCCAGGTTTGTTGTCACCGTAGTCTAGTAGGTTTTGGCTTACTAGACATGAGGCCATGGTTTAAACCTCGGGACAGACATCCGCAACAAAATGAAATATGAACGAATACTTCTTCGGCGACTTCCTCTCAGCAGATTTCTGGCAAAAACTCTGAGGAGTAAATAAAATCGCCATGGAAGAGTTTCTCAAAAATCTGTTGTTCGCATTCGACTTTAAACAGCAGCTCCCGTAGCTCATGTATAAAATTAGCTCACCTTACAATCTGCCTAAAAGGTTTTTATGATTAATTAAGTAGGCACGTAAGTAAGTGTTGGTAGCTGTTGTACGAAGGACTAGTCCTACAATACTCCAGAATTCATTCTGCAGTTATGAGTCAGTCTTAGGCAGCCTTGTGGACTTAAAAAACAGAAATGCATTCGAGCATGTAAGAAACTAGATCGTAATCCTGACTGAAATGTTGTAAAGACCAATTATGTATGTATTCTGTCTGTATCCCTATCTAGTATGGACTGAATCCATAGCAGCATTGTCAACTATAAGCTCTCAGGTCTTTAAGGGGGTTGCTTATGCAGAGAACTCACCCTAGAGTTCAACGGTTGTACTATGCCTGGTCAATTATTGTTTTCTACAGTTACCTGGAATATCACTACGTTCTGGTATCCATTCAATGTCAATTCCGTACCGTTCTATTTCATTGAGAGGTCTGCAACAATGATAAACTGTTCTAAAGACTCAAACCCAGTTCTTTTACAGCATCCATTATAAATAAATTTAAATAAAATTAAAATAAAAATTAAAAAGTTTACAAAAAAACATACGAGTTGATTTTCTACATTTTACGGAAACATAATATTTTATGTTTTGCCTTAAACTATGCATCATAATTTATTATTTTAAATCTCTCTCTGGCTTTTTTAAGGATATTTTTCAATTTAATGAAAATTTAATTTCAATTATTTTTTTGTTAAATATTTTTATTATTTTTGTTTTAAATTTAATACACCAACAAGAAAAAAACAAAAAAATATTTTACTTTAAATATGAAACTATTGCAGTAATTCAGGCATAAATAATTCAGCCTAAAAACATTTTATAATTAAAAATAATCATACAAAAAAAAAAGGAAAAATAAGTAAAGCAGAGAGCGAGAGAGAGAGAGAGAGAGCTATAATATCCCCTAGTTTTTCCTCCTTATGTTTGCCTTGAAGCAATGTATTCAACAATACGGAAACTTTTTGAAATTCTATACAAAAATATGAAAATAAAATATGAATTACGAACGAACAATAAATACTTTGTAATGCAAAATAAAAGCAAAACGAAAATGAAAATGAAAAACGTAAAATGAAAATGGAAATGAAAATGAACAGTGGAAGGTAGTATTTGTTGTTATGAGATGAAACGCAGTAACAACAAAATTTGATACTTTTTTCGGTCCTTTTTTCGTTATGAAATGAAAATACACAATAAATTACTATTTTGTAGTAAAAGAGGTAGCATATTGAAGAAAAGAAAAATGTAGCAAAGAATAGTTTTCTTTTCTGAAGAAAATCGTTTAAAAAGCTTTTAAGAAATCCAAATTCAAACATTGGCTTGTTTGGGTTATTTGTTCATTTGTTTGTAAATACAGTTGCGTATATCAATTTAGCTTAAATGACGGGCACATGAAATAAATTCTTTGGTTTTTATATTGTTACGAAAATGGAAAAATCTAGATACTGGTGTTTTGCATTTACATCGCTTAACATTAAAATTATAAAAAAAAAATGTAAGTTGCTTACAAATTATTGCACTGCGTAATATAGCAACAAATACTAGCATAAAAAAGTAATAAACAAGTAAACAAAAATATACCAACCAACACCACAAGAATAAATGTAAACAAAATACACAAACAACAATAATGAAACAATGATGTTTACATTTATAGAGATCTCGAGAAGGCGAGGCCACGAACATTCACGCCTTCAAGAATATTCATCAGACTGACAAAACAGGCAACGAGTCAGTAAAATTTCAGTCAGTCTTGTGTGAAGACGCGGTTTGTTTGAAGAGAGTTGTTTGCCGAACAATTGACTAGTAATTGCTAATATTTATGCAAAAGAGTGCAAAGAGGAATAACAAACAAAGCAATTGATGTTGTTTACATCAAGTTGTGCGTACAATAGAAAATTTTAATTAAAACTAAACACAAATTTATTTTTATTTCATTTTCAATCTACGAGCTCATATTTTAAACGTTTCTAAAAGGTAAAAACGTAATAATATTGTTTGAAAATGATTGCTTGCCGTGAATTTAAAAATTTTTAATTTTAAAAGAAAAGAAATTGTTTGCCAAATTACATTTAACAAAACATTTGAATTTATAGCCAAGTGCCATGAACTCTATTACACAATGCCTTCCTTTACTATGAAAATTCAACGGTTCAGTGCATAAAACAACAGTGTTTGTACAGCACACTATTTACTACTACTACTAGTACTGCATTTGTAACGTTTCTATTATATTCCCTTACCCTTCTTAAGAACATACGGCTTCCTCAAAGCATATTCTTCTAAGCATCTGCTCTTTTTTTCCAAGAAAGAGTACACTGTCCTAGTTTCAAGAGTAGATTTGTATCCAACCATGGCTTCTAGAGACTTGAGAATTGCACCCCATCCTCATTAATATCATGTCTTTTATAAAACATTCTCTACCTTCAAATTAAATCGGAAAAAACCAAGTGTATATGGAATGTCATTGAAATTTTTTAGTCGTTCGATAGGCGTCATTATGTGCGGAATACAATATTGTTACGAAAATGAAAACATCGTTTAACATTAACATGATTAACAATAGCTACACTAACAAATGCAACGAATATGTTATACGCGAGACTGCAACAATAAAAAATGTAACAAAATACACAAACTACAATGAAGTCACTATAGAGTTCTCTAGAAGACGAAACCTCGAACGTTCTACTTCAAGAACCTTCATCAGACTGATTACGTGCGCTTATAAAAAAGCAAGACAAAGCAGGCAACGAGTAGTAAGAATTCAGTCAGTCTTGTGTGAAGACGCGTTGCGTGTAAAGAAAACAGTCGTGGTTAGAAGATCGCCGTTGAAAAGATCTGCGTTGAAAGCAAAGAAGAATAGTGAACAAGCAAATTATTGTTACATACGTCAAGTTGTATACAGTGGCACACAAAGATAGTGCGAACAATAAAGAATTTAACTAAACCAAACACCAATTTATTTTTATTTTGTTCGCAATCAACGAACTCATATTCTAAATTTTTTTAAGAAGGTAAAAACGTAACAATATGATACAAATGTCTGCCATAGCTCCTCTGGCTGAAGTTAATCCGAATTTTCAATTTTACCATGATTCTTGCGCATAAATCATGTTAAATTCGACCGATGGCATGAGTTATATTGTCTTTGCTGACCGCTGTGAATTGTGGTTTACTCACATACCTCTTCGACGTAAGAAAACCCCACAAGAAAAAGTCTAACAACATAAACTTGCAGGATCTCAGTGACCACTACACATCAACTGCACGTGTGATAACCATGTACCGGCATCACTTCTACAGAATATCCCATCGTGCTGTTAAAATCACATGCCGTTGGTGTGCAGTTAATTCCATTTAGGTTGAAAATCATCAACCTACAGTGCCGTTGCCATTATGGCCTGCTAAGCATCGCTCTCAAAGAAAAATAGAAACCCAATCCAAAATCCACACCAAACAAGGGCTTTTGCGAAATGAATTGGACACTCTTGGATCAAATGGATTGGTATCGTCTCTAATTCGACAATTTTATTTGTTCACCCACTGTTTTGATTCTTTATCCACTCATCCAGAAATGAAGAAGAATTATCGGTGAACAATTGATCGCCAACTGCTTCAGAGCGGAGTGAGTCAGTTGAATTTTGAATGGGCACAAGCCCAAAATACGATGAAAAATTCACCATTTTGTGGTCTCTGAAAGGTCAAGTTCTTCTGGGCAAAGAGAAATCGTTTCGTCTACGTACGGGTGTTGGTCGACAGTTCACTGAACTAATGGATTCAATCTATCCACCACATTGCGAATAGTTCTCTCGGTAGGGCGATTATGACGGTTATAAGATGGGCGAACCACGCCGTACTAAACACCCATTTTAATGAAAAATTTTTATTAGACTGTGTAACTTCAACAAGATAGACGTTATCAAATGTTAAAGTTCCGAAGTTCTTGTTGGAGGATTCGATTCAATTCAATTCCTTCCTTCATTTCCTACCTTATATTTGTA
Organism: Sarcophaga subvicina; assembly: GCA_936449025.2. Taxonomy (NCBI): domain Eukaryota; kingdom Metazoa; phylum Arthropoda; class Insecta; order Diptera; family Sarcophagidae; genus Sarcophaga; species Sarcophaga subvicina. Next base: position 34,488,866 of record OW388084.2, read on the forward strand.
TTATTATGGCTTCCATATTAGTAAAGTTCCAGAGATCTATGTTGTTTATATTGTTAGGTTAGGTTTCACTTACGTACAACAGAGTTGTCGACTGAGTTAATTATTATATTGTAGTGATACCCCTTTCGCTTTATTGAGCCTGGTTGGACTTGTTGTATTATGTTATCGACTACCATTTCCTTTATATTTATCTCAAGTCCAATATTGTACTTTAATCTTTATAAGTCTTTTAGTTTGCGTTGCATTTTGAATATCTTGCGCTAGAGAGTAAACAAAATCAGGATAATTCGAATCCTCGAGTGTGTATGGCAACCCGTATAATTCCTTTTCTGGGATGAGGTGGTAGTTAGCACTCTTGTGTTACTTCGGATTCATGTTAAATAGTTGATCGATATTCTCATTGCGGAGGATTTGAGTTCTGCATCCTCATGCGTGTTTCTGATCATTATTTACTTGCAATGTAACCAATATGCCTTCTCCTTAATTTCCAATGCATTTAATTACATACAATACAGATGCTTGCTTAGTAAACAAGAATTTTATTTAATTTTTTCATCACAAAATCTTTCGAAAATCCTCTTGTCTTGATTGGAAACGAAAATTAATTTTAATTACGAATTTTCTGTCGAAACCTATGAAAAAAATAAAAGTTGAGTAAAATTTCACATTTCGAACAATTTTTTAAAAGTTTTCTTCTTCTTGTTTTTAATTTTATGCATAATTTTATTGCATAAAAAGGTTATTAAGCATACATTGGCATTCTATATAAGTATGACAACAGATACTCTTCATTTGATTACCGAACCTATTAAAGTTATTCATATTGTCATGCTAATGAGAGATTTAAAGTACTCGTAAATGCAACCCAGCAAACATTATGCAATAGATAACAGAGAAAGTCAATGAATTTCATGGCAGTTTCCATTCGGTTTTTTAAATACACAAATCGTGTTGTCGTTGAAACATGTACGACATTAGCATATGTAGCACATCTCGACTTATGTATCATAGTACTCTTCATCCTCATATTTGCAGCTGAAAAAGTAGTTGTATGCCCAAGCACAGTGCATTACTTCCCATAAGCCAATGCCCTCTAATCATAGTCGCAAGTAAGACCATGCCGTTCCTATTTATTCTCATCAAAAAAGTCGTGCTTTTCCACTCAATATAGAATCATAACTGCGAAGTTATTCGGCAGCCTTACTCATCTGGCCATCTACTATCTACAGCCTCAAAAATGTGTCATCGAATTCTCCGTTTGCTGATAAGCATGAGCAACTATTGGAGCACTTAACTTCTCTGCGGTTGACTGGAGATTAGTATATGACTGTCCGGACAAGTTTAATCAGCTAGGCAGGGGAAATACAGTTACCATTTGCTAAAACTCAGGTCTTATGAGCATTTAGAGCACGGGATGAAGTCGTCGTACTCTAGTAGATAGTATGTTAGCTTATTAGGCATATGACCATTGTTCAAACCCCAGGTGACCTATCTCTAACAAAACTAAAGAAAAAAATATTTCATCGGTGACTTCCCCTCGCCAGATTTCTGGTAAAAACTTTCAGAATAAATAAAATTACAGTGAAAAGTTTCACAAAAAATCTGTCTTTCGAAGTCGACTTTAATCTGTAGGTCCCGCCACTCACGTATAAAATTAACACGCACAACATAAGTGGTGTAAAAAGCTAGGTCGTAAACCTGACTGAATGGTTCTAATGACCAATTATGTATGTATATATGAGCACGCTGCTGAAATTGCTAGGAGAAAAGCTTTTATACCACTGACAGGCCAAACCCTTTCTGCGGAGTGGGAAGAAGACTCTGTAGAGATATACTTGGTGAAAATTATTTGTATCGAAGATTATTCTTAAACGGGTTTGTGGCAATCTAAATTGAAACTGGGTATTTATAGTAACAAGTCTTGCATCACCATGTACACAAACGGAGATTGTAGACTCAAAGGACACGTATTATGCTTTAGTCACAATACATGGACTCTATGATATGAAAAGCAACGAAGTATTGGTATATATTCTTGAAACCTGTAAGTTTTTAATGCATTGCAGAAATAAACACATGGGTACTCATGAAGTTCTAAGCAGGGAGTTATTCTTACTAAAACCGAACAGCATCCTGAGGTTCGTTGGGGAAACAGAGGTGGGAGAGGCATTATGGAACATTCCTATATGCATACCTTGAGGTCATTAAAACATCGTTAAGTCGAGTTTTTCAGCACCTCAACATAACTTTATAATGACCGTCTCCCCTAAATTCATTAAAATGAATACACCCATGTCTTTTAACTTCGATGGAACCCATAAAGCGGCGCCAAATCTGACAAACTTATTCGTCCTTACATTTTCTTATATTTTTATGCGTCGCAGACCTAAATGATCTGAATATACAACTGTCCAACCTGCTTGTTGGCATAAGTGATAGGCCAGGGGTGGTTACCATCCTCAAGGACGATAATTTCAAAGTTTCAAAAGCGGACAGGATGGCAATAAAAACTGTTTTATAATAATTTTATTAAAAATAATCGTTTAAGATTCTAAAAACAGTTATGCTTTGAAATTTGTTGGAAAAAAGTACCACAAAAGTACCAAGAAAGGACCAGGAAAGCACCATAAATTACATCAAAAGACCCAAAAATTACATCAAAAGTACTTAAAAACTACCATGTAAAATTCTTCAGAAAAATGTTTACAGTTTATAATATTTTTCAAATTTCTTAAAAATAATGTTTACAGTTTATAACATTTTTTTATTTTTATTTTTCAAAAAAAGTACCACAAAAGTACCGTAGCAAAGGTACCAAAAGATCCAAAAAAGAGAAATCTATTTAAAGTTTGCCAATTTTTATAATTTTTCGAAATTGAACATTTCTGTTTTTGTATAAAAGTACCATAAATAGTACCAAAGTACCAAAAACAGTTAATTTTTAAAATTTTATCACTTCCTTGAACTATATTATATTGAAATGAAAATATTTATAAACTAAATACGTAATTTAAATAATTTATTTTTTTAAATCTTTGCCAAATTGTTTACTGGCTTAATTGGTGGTTGGGCTAAAAAACTTTTCCGCACTTAATTTTGAAATCACAAAAACAAAGTTTCTGGTGAATGGAATACAAAAGCCCCGTTTTTTTTCTGTATTTAACAGTGTAGCTTGAAGCAATTAAAACAAACTCCCAAGCGCTCTCAAACACACATACATGCGTTGTTATTCCGGCACACACCTACACTGTTACAAAATATACACCCTTTACACACACACTGAACACACAAAAGTATGCAACGGAAATGTAAAGAAAAAGTACCTTTAATATGGCAACTTACTCTCTACACAGCACATACATATGAGTTGAATTAAATAAACAGAGAGACTGAGAGAGAGAGAGAGTCAGAAAAAGTAAACAAAGAAGAGGGACCAGATAGTAAAACCGGAAATTAAATATTTGTTCTTGGAAACAATAGCGTATATTCACAAACATACGCGTGTGTAACGTTGCCAACAAAAGACCGGGAAAATTTAATAGAAATTTATGCAGAAAGGCATTCAGTTAATAATAATGAATGCCTGGTTACTGAGAAACAATGAACAAATGAATGAATGAGAAGAAGTAGAGCAATTAATATTCAAATTTTTAAAGCAACAGATATCATATGGTCACCCCTTTTTTGCATGCACTCCGCTAACGTTGCTTTCGTTGCCATAAACGTGTATAATGAGTATGTTTTCCATTTCGCCAACAACACACAATAATTGCTAATGAAAAGCCATCATTAATTCAAACCGTTTTACTCTCTCCATCCCTCTCTCCATCCCGCTTTTAACATTGTTTGACGACGTGTGAATGGATGGCTGTGAGTGTGTATTTAACAGATAAATTTGATTAAAATGGTACCTTTTTAACTGTAAAGACATGGCATTTAACATGTCTTGTATGAGCAGCCACAGAGTATTGTACGTTTGTGTTTATCAAGGATCTTAAAAAGAAAATTTTTAAAATTAAAAATCATTTCATCAAGAAGAGTTAATTTTTGGGCAACATGCAACAACAAATTTTTTTAGATGAAGTTTTTCAAAGTAAATAGAGAAGCGAAAAAGAAACAAAACTTCAAGCTGAAGAGAAGCATTCGTTTAAAATAATTTTAAAATTTTAAATTAAGTTTCTCTTGAAAATAATATAAAATTAAAAGAGAGTGAGATATGAGGTGCATTCGTATACTAAATAAATTTTCTTATCATATCATTACCATTGGAGTCCGTTTATCACCAGGATAAGTAGTTTCTCCACTCATTTTAAACGAAATATAAATTTTTGGTCCCTTTTAAGACTCTTTGGTTTTCGCAATTCAAATTCCCCACCTTTTCATATATATATATATATATACATATATATATATATATATTCTATCGGTTTCAATTTGAACCAACGATAATTTTCAATCCGTCAGTACTATTCCGTCACAAAATTCGGTAGATTATCGTAGATTATCTCCGCTGAACGTAATGAATAGATTTACGCTTGAGCAACGTTGGGATTTATTGGACTAACAAGAAACTGCTCTTTGATGTCGATTTTGCCCAAAAAAATACTCTTTTCGGATGTAGCTCGTTTGCACCTTGGTAGATCCCAGAGGTCAGCACTGAGTATTCAAAACGATGAGTAGATTCGAATCATACTTATAATTTCTGATACTTATACACATTCATACTTATTTTAATGTCATACTCATACTACTCTTATCCAAAGTTTAAAATACTCACGGTACTCATACTTAACAATACGTATGATGTTATTGACTTCGACTCTCCATGACTCATCGTATACACGAATCACAAAATAAGTATGATTCGCGCACGAACACTACAATACTCACTAGAAGGTTGTGTGTTTGCTCTGCGTGCTGTCTCTGTCTTTTTTGTTTATGTGTCTTTCTCTTTCTTTGTAAATGCAACAACAACTAAGACTGTAAATTTTGACGAATGATTCGAATCACTCGAATCATTTATGAGTATTATAAGTATTTTTTCTAAATTTATGAATCTGAATGAGTAGGCGTATGAATCAAACATAGTTCGAATGTTATGAGTTTGATGTCAACGTGGTACTCATACTCATTGCAACTTGTACTCATAAATCAATGTGGTACTGAACACGAATGAATCAGAGTAGTTGGATTTCAATACTGTTGACTCATTCATACTCAAAATTTCATGAGTACTTATGAGTAGCGAAAAAGCAATTCATTGCTGATCTCTGGTAGATACGTTAATAAACGAAATTGCCGTATTTGGGGCTCAGAAAACCCACACGTGGTCTTACAGAAGCCAATGCACCCATTACGAGTGACGGTTTGGTGCGGCTTGTGCAAAGAAGGCATCATTGGCCCATATTTCTTTGAAAATGAGGCGTAAACACTACGGTCAATGGAGGCACATATAGCAGCATGATAACCGATTTTTCTGTACCCGCTCTTTATGGTATTGATGTGAACGATGTTTCGTTTCAACAGGATAGTGCAACTTGCCACATATCTCTTGCTATAATCGATTTATTGCATCAAACATTTGATGGCCATTTAATTAGCCGAAATGGTGATGTCAATTGGACGCCAAGAATCTGTGATTTGACACCGTTGAAGTATTTTCTGTGGGGCGCCAGTAAAGAAAAGTGTTATGCCGACAAACCAGAGGCAATTGAGCATTTAAAAGGCAACTTTTGTAATGCCATTGCTGAGATACGACCCCGTATACTCGAAGAAGTGCATGAAAATTGGTCGGATTGAATGAGGTTTTTTTTACGCTGAGGAGGAGTAAATGTACTTAACCGCACCATAGTCGTCACTATCCCCGTGTGTGAGGCCCTCAGCCACTAAATATCCCCCTCCTCTTTTGGGCTCCTTATGCCCACTTCGGAACCACTGTGGTATTACTTCGAAGTTGAGTCCGTCTGACCATTTCGCCCCTTCATATCAATATCCGCGACCGGATTGCGTAACGAATTCCGAGAAGGTCTTTAAACGTCCATTCTACTTCTCTCATCCAAGTCAATTTTCTTAGATTTTAGTAAGACGTCAGCGTATCTGACTATACTATTCTAATTCTCCTCACTGTTCAGAATTACATCGCAGAAGTTCTCGAAAGTACAGACGCCGACTTTTGCCTCAAGATTTCTTCTTTGCAGTCTCCATCTCGCACAATGAAAGAAAGTGTGTTCCGCATCATCATAGATGAAATTTGGTCGTGTCATCTTCCCTAAATTCTAAATAGGTACTTACAAAAATTACCGTGTTCAGATAACAGTTGTGTCAGATAGTAGTTAACCTGACCAAATTTCCTCTCCATCCAGCGGGTAATATCTGGGAGAAGTTTTGACGTTCATCTACCACTCGTCTCAGTGTTCCATTCCTCTTATCATTGTTGTATGGTTCGCTTTCTGAAGTCGCCGACATTTACTGCCGCACCGTGCAAGTTTTTAGCCTCTCACACTCTCTTCCGCTCACTTGCCTGTAGACCTATAGGTATTACACCACTGATTACCAGTATTGCTGACTTAGATACAGTCCTATACGCCGATGCCACTCTAAGTGCAGCATTTCGTTGTACCGATGATCTTTCTACAGTCGACCTTAAATGCCTCCGCCCAAATCTCACTGCCGTAAAGCAGAATAGAGTCGCTTATTGCCATCATTAATTAGCGTCTGCTCTATATAGGACCACCAATATTGGCCATAAGCCCGCTGCCTTGGTTGCAGCGTGTTGTATCTGAGCCCGGAACGTCAGTCTAGGGTCCAGTCGAATGCCAAGGTAGTTGACCACCTTCCGCGTCGTCAGAGTGCTGTCGCATGTCGTGATGTTGATTTCCAGCGATATACATTTCCTCGTAAGAAGTATCAACCCCGTTTTCTCCGTTGCGGGGGATTGAGTCCTCAGTCGACGAGCCATGTCGAACGAAAATTGGTCGAATCGAATGAGGTACTGTGAAAAGAGATGCACCAGCCATATGAATGAAATCACTTTCCATTTCTAATCGAAACAATTGTACTCCACAACAAAAAAAATTAAATTGGCAAAATTTCAAAGCGTTTTTGTTTTAAATTTAAACTTTTAAACGGCCCACCCAATACTTTAGAAGTACGCGGTAATTTTCATGTTTATTGACTTCTGCTTGGTAATTGCCGTTACATTAGTTACTTCGCAACAAGGGCTTATCTTATCGAAATATTCTCTAAATGTTGAACAAAGTCTTAAGAAAAAAAAAATTATTTGAAGCATAACTGCGGTTAGTATTGAGTCACTGTCAATGATTTTTTTGAAAATTGAAATTGAACTTCTTCTCATCCAAAACAAGTGATGAGCTTAAGAGAGAGTAAAATATTGCCAGTAATCGTTTAAAAAGATTGCTTTTAGAAAACTCCCTAAAACTTTGACAAGAGAAATCTATTGGAATAAAATAAAGAAAATTGTAACAATTGCAGATACTGGCAAAGGACAATATTAAAGAAGTCATTGTCAAAAAAATTAAAATCACTTCCTTTAAATCTTACAAGAAAAACTATAACAAACTTACCAATACATACATACACAAATGCTTATGCATTACATAATATTTTTATAGTTTTTCTAGAACAATATTTCATATATTTTTAATATAACGATAGAGAGAAAATAAAGAAAGAAAAACAGTCTACTTATGTTCACCAAAGAAAAAAATACACTGAAAATAAATTGGTATGAAATTTTTTATTGAAAAAAAAAATTTGTTTTCAAAACAAAATTTAAAAAAATTTTTAACATGTTTTTTATATTAAAAAAAATTTCCCAAAAAATGTCCATGAAATTCACTCATAATTTCTCTAAGTGTTTAATATTGTATCGTATTTATAATAAATATTTATGCTGGCATTTCATTTGTTCTCTCATACGTAAGTAGTCGACTTGTGTAACAGTATCCCTAACATCTGCATGTACATACAGTGGTGGCCACGAATTTAAGACACGTCATATGACTGATTTAGTTGTGATAATATTTACAATCCTGTAATATCAAAATGGATATTCTTTATTCTTCTATGTACTCTGTAATGTTAAGAAAAAGTACCATTATTTTATTTCGTTTCTTTTTACGTTTTGTTGCTTTTTGATCATATTATTGTAAAAACGTTTATTTGAAATTGGCCACGAATTTAAGACATTTCAGAAATATCTGGTTTTTAAGTGATTTTTTGGTGTTTTTTGAAGCTAAACGTTGAGCAACGAATGTTTTATTTTATTTTATGTTGGAATACATAGAAATATTTAATTATAAATGGTCAGAGGTACTTGGAATACCGATGCGAAAACTGATCCAACAATTAAAATTTGATGAAAAAATAAAAATGGAGATATCCAAGCTGCTTAAATGTTCTAGATGCAAAATTTACAACGCGCTGGAACACATCAAGCAACATGGTACCATCAAAAATGACAAACAGCAACCTAGAGCCCGAAAAACCACACCATAAAGTAGCTGCTAATAATCTTTTCACGAGCTCAAGTAAAATAAAGAATAAAATTGTATTGGATTTTGGTATCGATATGTCGTCTAGGGCAATAAGAAGATGTCTAAATGAGAAAAACTTGCGTGGGTGTATTGCACAACGTAAACCACTTGTGTCAAAAAAATATCAAATCCCGACTAGCATTTTGTCTTGATCTATATAATATGTAAATAAAAATTCTTAACTAAATATAGGTAGCAAAATATTATTAGTTTTTCTTCCTAATATAACTACAATCTTAAGAAAAATATCATGGACTTAAAATATTTTTGATAAGATGTAAAAATTATCACAAATGTATTTATAAGTAAAATGTCGTGTCTTAAATTCGTGGCCACCACTGTATATAGTATGCGTATGTGTAAGTATTTGTAAATTGCATTTAAATGTATTGGGTACTATAACAATTTCATTTTACAATAACAACAACAATAACAACGTGCATATTTATAATGTAGCATATTTCCCCTCCTCTAGTTTTATTATTTTCTTTTTTTTTGTAAATTCCAATCCATAAAACTGTTACAAAATATAAAATGAAATGAAAATAAAAAGAAAGAGAGAGGGCAAGAAAGCTAGAGAGAGAGAGAGAGAGATAAGAATAAGTGTTCTTAAGAACGTCATATGAGAGTTAATAATGGCAGATACAATTTACAGATATTTGAGCTTCAACTACTAAAATTACAATAAAAAAATAAGTACAAAAAAATTGAACAACTTTTGGCTAAAAAGATTACAAACAGTCAAGTACGTTTAGGAGATGCACTACATTGCCATACATTTCTTGGAATAATTGTATATTTTTATGATATTAATGAGTGTACGGTAACAGAGTTCCCTATAGTCTATCCGCAGCATAATCAAATACGCTGACTTTGTCCAAATTTCAAACAAATTCTCACTGAGTCTGGGTTTTGTTCCATGCGTTTCCCAGACCACTACCGATTTTAAGTTTACACCATTAAGAAAGTTCTTCAGAGATCAAAACAGATACTAAACTGAAGATACAAGATCAAAACTATATGGTGAATGTATCCAAACTTTCCAGACAGCTTGTCTCACAGTTCCTTGCAGGTCATCAAAAACGTCTACAGTTTGATATTCAGAAGATTGAACACCGCACCATTTCTTTTCATCAATTAATTAAGTTTCTTAATTCAGTCTGGCAAGTCATCATTGTATGGTAGAGAGTATGTTGGCTTCTTAGACGAGAGCCGAGGTTCAATCCCCGAATCAGACATCTGGAACAAAATGAAATAGAAAAAATATTGCCTGCGGCCATTCCTCTCAGCACTCTTCTGGTAAAAACTCTGAGTATAAAATAAAACTGCCACGAAAAGTTTCTCAAATCAATCATTCGAGGTCGATATTAAACTGTAGGTTCCGACACTCATGGGTAAAATTAACACACACAACATAAATGGTCTGAGAAGTTAGATTATAATACCGACAGAAGGATTATAATGACCAAATTATGTATGAATTATGTATGTAATGCATGACACATCGATGATCATTCCTTCCAAACAGCCGCACTTACTCCACAAAAGGATTTTGGCTGAAGAAGAAGCTCGTCTGTTTGCTCAATGTCGAGAATTGCCACTTATATTAAAACGCATACAACAAAAGTGGTGTGAAAAGCTGGGTTTTAGCCCTGACTATGGTTTAGTTTAGAGGACGATAAGTTGCCAACTGAGGCAAGTACAGTAACCGGAGGTTCAGTTAACCCATTGTACAACGTCCTAAAGGGGAGAAGATAATACGGGAGATAGGGAAAAAGGAGGAAGGAGGAGAGGAAGTAGCAAAGAGGGAATGAGGAAGCAGAGGATTTACACAGACTAACAAAACACACAAGAGAGGGCCACTACACTATTGAAGTCCCAGCACTTCTCAATCAGCTCAAACTAATAATGAATATGTGGAGAGCCTTTATGTCGGCTCTCGACACAGAATTCAAACCCTCAAAGAAGCCCCTGTCAAGGCTATTCAACCTCAACCTACTAAAGGCTGGGCTGGTACGGAGGAGGTGTTCGATGATCTCCATATTTTTTAACAAATATAATCTCAATTCCCATGCAGTAATATCAAATTTTTAATCTCTTTTTTACTCTCTTCCATATTTTTAAATAACTAAGAGCTGTTGTATAACTTCTCCTCTGTATTCTTAAATTGTATTTGTTTTGTTTTCATTTTGATTAATCAAGTTTTTCCAGCCATGCTGCAATCTAGCAACGGTGCTTAGAAACAATGACCCTCGTATTGGTTTTTGTATTGGGAGTATTGGTGAGGAACTTTGATTATTTAGTCCTTCAATCCTAGTGATGCTATTGCCAAGAATCTTCCTGGATGGAGTAATTGGAAGGGATTGAAGATATTTCTTTTATTTATTTAATTAATTTTTATTTATTTATTACAATAGAATTACAAATTATATTTAATTTTATATGCGAACTGAGTAATTTTCACCATATGCTCGGTGTAGTGTCACAGACCAGAGTCTCTGGTGGGAATCGAACTTACGACCCGCACCCTAATTGTCTAGCACACTACCCACTAGGCTACCAGGGTACCCTGAAGATATTTAATTTTCAAAATTCAAATGCTTAGATAAATAAACTATTTGTCCTTACTCCTGGAATTGAATCTGAATGTCTTACTGGACACTAATTCCCAAGAATTCGCATACATTACATGGACCAACATTTTTCCATATTTGACTCAAATTTCTATCCAATTCTCTCACATTTTGCATGCAACCAACATAGTTAACAAAAATGCAACAGCGACCGATGTTTCTCATTTTATAAAATCAGTGCCAAGATGTCCATCGGAGTCCAGGTTTATCTGATCTTGAATGAGAATTTCAGAATTGATTTCATTAAATTTTGTATATGATTGAATTTGATTATATAGGAGGAGTGAATCAATTCATAAATAAGAAAATATTTCTTCTCCATTTCTCTCCACAGCGAAGCAATTACAAAAGAAGAGTATAATTTTAGTGCACAGCATTGTAGCTTTTACCACCTCCACAGTCAACCTCTGCAAATATTAGTCAATGCAGATGATATCATCAGATATCATCATCTTAATGGCAATGAATTGCAACATCATAATCCTAGGAAGCTATCAGGAACATCTGATCTACATTCTTAGTTCAGTAATAACAATTTATCGATAACCATACAAGGCTATTCTGTGACGGCATTTGCTAATCCATCCGAACTAGTTTACATTCCTTGTCTATACGTTTATGTACCAGGCAAATTACTACTGTAGTCTAGTAGGTAGTATGTTTGCTTATTAGACGTAAGACCACGGTTCAAACCCCAGGTCAGACATCAAAACGAAACATGAAAAAATATTTCTTTAGCGACTTCCTCTCAGCAGATTTCTGGCAAAAATTCTGAGAGTAAATAAAATTGCCATGAAAAGTTTCTCAAAAATCTGTCATTTGGAGTCGACTTTAAACTGTAGGTTCCGCCACTCATGTATAAAATTAACACACACAATATGAGTGGTGTGAGAAGCTAAGCCGTAATCCTTACTGAAGGGTTGTAATGGCCAATTATGTCTGTAGATTATTTACCTTAAACTATAACCACTACAGAGTAACTTTTGAGTTGAGTTGAAGATCTCATGGATTTCAAAATGCCTGGTAACTTTGTTGCTCTTATCAAAGCACATAATAAATCATTTTGAAATCTATGCAGCTAACGCCTGCTGTAGGGTATTAAAAAGAAAAAGAACAACAACCGAAAGAATAAGAAACAAATGTCAGTGTGGGTAATATTCTAAAGTGGTTCTCTGTTACAGACCAATTTAATTTTTGTAGAATATGACAATAGCAACGACAACGACAATGACAATGACAACGACACACACAACAATTTACAACTTACAGCTCCTTTAAGAGCATATGTTGGTTGCTATGCAATCGAAGTGTGTATATGGAATGTATTCGTCCCTTTTTAGAAAAATGAAAATTTATTTCATTTCTTTATCACAAATATTCATTTCATTTCAAAAGTAACATTGGAATTTACACTTTCTTTTTGATTATTTAGTTGAAGTATTTATTTTTAGAATTGAAGAAGAAGTGATGTTAACAGAATCTAAGTAAAATCCTAAGCTAACGTAGGGTTTTGTATGGATTTGCTGTTTTCTACAGCATTTTTTAACAGGATTTCAATTAATGCTTCTATAAATATATGAAGTCTTTTCATTCTTCTTTATTTCCGCAGACACCTTTTATTTCTTCGGTGAATATAGTTCGTCATGGGGTGTCGTGTCATATGTTTCTCAAAAAAAAATTTTTTTGCTGAATCTAAGCAAATAATTCTTCCCACAAGATTCGTCTCTTTGACAAGATCAAAATCCTTTCAAATACATTGATGGAATACAATAGTACGAGGGAGTATTAATGCCTACCAAACAATATGGTGCTAACAGGATATAAGACCGCAAAAGCATACTCAGTTCCACAACCATATTAATCTGAGCTTATCTTATCAGGTTTCTGGCAAAAATTCTACGTGTAGATAAAATTGCCATGGAAAAGTTTGTCAAAAATCTGTCGTTCGAAGTAGAGTTTAAACGGTAGGTCCCAGCAGTCATATATAAACTTATCACAAACAGCACAGGTGATGTGAGAAGCTAGGTGCTAATGCTAATATGATGTTTGGAAGAGGAAGCTTTTGTACAATACTGCCTGGGTATTTCCAGCCAAATGTCATCCATAGCGCAAAATATGCAGTCCTTTCTAAAGGCTCTTCGTCATCAGATTTACCTTCAGTCTAGTTTAGCGTGAAGACTTTTCTGGTAAAACTACTTTGATTCTACTGTTGAATACATATTATCTCTGGAGTATACTCTTAATGAAGTCGCCATCGTCTAGTAGGTAGTATGTAGACTTATAGACATAACGCCTCGGTTCAAACCCCAGGTCAGACTTAACCAAACAAAACGTCACATGAAAACAAATATTTCTTTAGCGACTTCTGGCAAAAACTCTGAGAGAAAATAAAATTGCCAAGAAGTTTCCCAAAAATCTGTCGAAAATGGACCTCAAACACACAAGAGAGCTTGACTATCACCTTGATGCCCTAGAACTTCGCAACCCTATCAACCTATTTATGAACCTTTGGAAAGCCTTAATGTCGGTTCTCGAGAGAAAGTCCAAACCATCAAAGAAACCCCAACCCCTTCAACCTACTAAAGGCTGGACAGTTGCAGAATAGGTGTTCAATAGTTTTCAACTCCTCCTCGCTGCAACATACACTGCAATAGTTCAGGTGGGATCTGTTTCAGATTTTTGTCAGCGATCTAATCTCGTAGGGACCTGTAATGAAATCAATAGCTAACATCTGGCTGGCCTTATTTAAGCCCAGCAGCAAACCTGTTGTATTACTGTCTATGTCCTGGACACATAACATCTCGATCCATCCTCCCAATAGTTTTACTCTTCCTCCTTGACCCATCCAGTGATGAGGCCATAGAACAAGTAAATCAGTCATATTCTCAGTGAACAGTCAGCTACAGGCTTGCTGCCTCACTAGGATAGTTATGACCTGTGGTTGGAAAACACTGTTAAGATTCTTAACCAGCTCAACATATTTAAGAATCTATGGAGAGGCTTAATGTCGGCCCCTGTACAGGGCCCACAACCTCAACATGCTAAGGGCTGGATTGGAATGGTACGCGAGCGAGTAAGAAAGCAAGTACTCCTGAAGGAGCAAGACACACATAGCAGAGAAAGAAAGAAAGAGTCGGTACAAACTTGCAACATTCAAGGTATTCAATATATGTACATACCAGAGGTCAGTAATGAGTATTCAAAACAATGAGTAGATTCGAATCATACTTATAATTTCTGATACTTATACGCATTCATACTTATTTTAATGTCATACTCATACTACTCATATTCAAAGTTTGAAATACTCATGGTACTCATACTTCACAATACGTATGATGTTATTGATTTCGGCTCTCCACGACTCATCGTATATACGAATCACAAAATAAGTATGATTCGCGTACGAACACTACAATACCCACAAGAAGGCTGTGTGCTTGCTCTGCTTGCTGTCTTTGTCTTTTTTGTTTGTAAATGCAACAGCAGCTAAGACTGTAAATTTTGACGAATAATTCGAATCTACTCGAATCATTTATGAGCATTAAAAGTATTTTTTTTAAATTTATGAATCTGGATGAGTAGGCATATGAATCAAACATATTTCGAATGTTATGAGTTTGATGTCAACGTTGTACTCATACTCACTGCAACTTGTACTTATAAATCAATGTTGTTGTGAGTACGATTGAATCAGATTAGTTGGATTTCAATACTGCTGACTCACTCATACTCAAAATTTCATGAATACTTATGAGTAGCTGAAAAGCGATTCATTACTGATCTCTGGTACACACTACAAGCGTGGAACACTCTCGAGCTCGAGCTTGGCCCCTGGTTCATAATTCCAAAGAATGCAGAGGATGATCTGGTTTTCCATTCCTGTGGTCGTTACTTGAGGTAGTGGCACCTCAGCACCAATTTAAATAATTATAGCTATTATCGCTACCGACAGTGATCTAAGATCCCGTATGTATGCCTACATAATTGGTCATTACGACCCTTCAGTCAGGATTACAACCTAGCTTCACACACCACTTATGTTGTGTGTGCTAATTTTATACATGAGTGACGGGACTTACAGTTTAAAATCGACTCCGAACGACAGATTTTTTTGAGAAACTTTTTCATGGCAATTTTATTTACTCTCCGAGTTTTTGCCCGAAATATGCTGAGAGGAAGTCGCCGGAGAAATATTTTTTCATATTTTCGTTTTAATGTCTGACTTGGGGTTTGAACCGTGGGCTTATGTCTAGTAAGCCGACACACTATCGACTAGACTACGAAGACTACTTCTATGTCCAAATGGCTACTACAGCTTGATTGATTACAGCGTTGCTTGCAGCAAAAGCTCAGTAGAAAGTATGAATTCAACATGAAGTGAGCTGCATTAGGGAATGTCGTGTTTAAGTCAGTAATTGCATATGAAAGATTTTAGCGACTAATTATGTACATATGTATGTATGCAGCCTTATGAAATATTAACAATTTTTCGTTTTTTCATTTGTTTTACCGAAAAGTTTCGAAATATGTGAGACAATCTTCATCAACAATTTTTCTCTTAAATTTTGTTCTTTTTTGGGTTGTTTTATAAGAGCTTAGAAAAAGTAATAAAACATAACGAATTTATTTGAAATGAATGAAATGAATTCAAAATACGAATGTAAAAACGAAGGCAATAAATTTGCCACCATATTCGGCGCCATACCTTATTATCAAAATGCCACAGTATATGATTGAAAATCCACCAACTGCACTGCCAAATAATATTAAATTGGCGTCTGATAATAATAAGAGAAGACAGCAGCATAATGGAATAAGAGACAGACGAGCAGACAGACGGACGGACAGACAGACAGATATGTATTTCCAAAAGCCACATTAATAAATAATTGAGTTATAAAACTGTCACACTATATCATATCATACGTATCCTGCTTATATAGGATGGAAGGAGAGGAATTTCGTGCAACCAATTCTTTCTTTTCTATTTCATTTTGGCTTACTTACTTACCATTGCCTCATTGGAGTTTTAACTCATTTTCCACATTAAATTAAAATCATAATTTATGACTGAAGGTTCAAGTCCTTAAGTCTCAGCCAAATTGGAAAGGTATGCGAACGAGCGAATAAGACAGAAAGAAAGTACTCCAGAAAAAGCAAGACATACATACGTAGCAGAGGAAAGAAAATTGCTTGTAAAACATTCACTAATACTTACGAAATTAGACATCTACGACATGCATGACATACACGACATACACGACAACATTTGTGGCTGCCGAACAAACCACTCTCATTCACGCACACTTGTTGAGCCTTGCCATGCCATGCCATGCGACGTGAACGAGTTGGGCATTTATGTGGCCATAAATAATTTGTTCTTCGGTAATGAATTTTTTATGACGCAATTAATTTTGTCTGCTTCCTTATAAATTTTTATCTGTAATTCGGTGCCGTTTTTTTGCCTTTTCAATTGTCATATAATTGTCAGTATATTCAGTGGATTTATCGAATAAATTTTAAATTAACCCAAAAGTAAATCAATCTTGAGTAAATTATATTATAAAGAATAATACATACACACGTATTAAAGTGAAATAAAGTCAATTCATTTTGAAATTGAAACTTTATTACGTTTATTTCAGATTAAATTTAAATTTAAATACAACAAAGCGAGTAGGAGATATGAACGAAAGATTTTATTCGTGATTATGTGTCGTATATAACATCTTTCAAATGGCCTCCTCGTCTTCTCTGCTTGGAGCACATTAGAAATGTTCAATTTTCCATGACTCTGACTCTGAATTTGACCGATGACATGGGTTGTGTCGCTATTAAGCACAAATGTCTCCGCATAAACCTGCTAAAAGGAAAGAATATAACGGAATCAAGTCGCATGATTTCGGTGGCCAGATCACATCACTTCCACGTGAGAGCTGTTGAATGTACTGTACGGCACGTAGTGCCTACCTATAGCAAACCACATGTCGTTGGTGTACAAATCATTCAATTTAGATCAAAAGAAACTGGCAATTAACTATGGCCGGCTCAATGTCGCCCTCAAATAAATAGGGGCTCGTATGTTGCCTTATTAGCATCGTGTCAAACACCATCTTCAACAAAACGAAATTCGAAAGAAATATTTCTTCGGCAAATGCCTCTCAGCAGATTTCTGGCAAAAACTCTGGAAGTAAAATAAAATTGCCATGCAAAAGTTTCTCTAAAATCAGTCGTTCGGTGTCGACTATAAAACAGTCGGTCCCATACTAATGTATATAATTAACACACACAACAAAAGTGGTGTGAGTAGCTAGGTCCTAAGCCTGACTGATTGCAGGTCGGATTTCGGTGTTAAATTTATGTCTGTTTGTTATCAAGAGCTTGAACTTTAAGTGATTACCACCGCAGGCATGATCTTTAGTGTAGCCTCACCACAAATTTTTTACGGGCTCAAATCGCAAGATGTTGGCGGCCGACTGACTGACTGTCGCCAAATCACAAAATTGCTTTTTCTGGAAAGTTTTCTTTCAAGTTTTTCTTTTCTTTATTTTTCACTGTCAGAAAGTTTATTAATCGTTTATAAAACAAATTAGACAGATTTATTCAAAGGACATTCAATTTGTAACACGCTTCACTTATATACATATGCTATCAGCCATCTTGAAAGGAGCCTCTAGGGTCGTGATTAATCTATTAAATGCTCCAAAGATAACATAATTGAACGATTTTCTTTTAATAACTTACGTCAACATTAAATATTTTCTGGGGCATTACATTACTCCGGGATCTTTTTAAATTTTCAAAATTTTTTTTTTTGTACCTATCGACTCCACCACCATCGTTTTGTTGTTTTTTCTCACTCTCTCTCTGGCTCTCTTGCTCATAGTTTGGGTACCACATGACGTATGATTGATATTTAATTAATATCGAATTCATATGCGTTCATATACATTATGTTACTCATACGCCTGAGTGTATTTCGGATGATGGTATGCTGTTTGCCATTTTGCCATGTTTTCAATGATTGGTTTGGTTATGGTTGGTGATGGTATGGTTAGCGTGTAAAAGGGGGCTCAAGGGTTTGGAAAAGAAAACAACTAACAATAGAAATTAGTTGCGATTATTAAATACAATATAAAAATAGATTTTTACGTATTTGTTGTTTTATTATTTACAAAGTAAAATAATTAATCATTCAGTTAAAGGTCAACGTAACAGTTGGTTTCTTAAGAAATGTTTATTAAGCGAATACAAAAATTAATATTTAATCTCTTAAAGTAAATGAAAACGAGTGGGAATTTTCTCATTAAAACGGTGTATCGTAGTAGATCATGTTTAATTAAATTAACACACGAATAATGCATGAAAATCGATGAACTTTATCTTCCAAATTTGAAATGTTTTTCATTTAAGTTCTATCGGTTGGGCCATACAATCGCTTCAAATTTGATTCATCGGTCATTTCGAATTTGGCAATACTTAAGTCATCCTATTCTGTCACAAAATTTAGTATATTTGCTGCACTTAACGTAATGAATCGAATTACGCATGAGCAACGTTGGGTTTTATTGCAAATTGATTTCCAAACCCAAGACAATTGGTCTTGGCGGCCGACTCACATATCACAAAATTGCTTTTTGTGGAAAGTTTTCTTTCAACAAAGCCCAAAACGATCATATACCGTCCGGTATAAAATCTTCAATCAAAGACCAAAACGGGTAAATTATTTCACAACCATAGCGTCCAGTATTAGTGGCAATATTTATTGCCGGATCTTATTAAAGAAGTAGTCGTAGTCTAGTAGGTATTGTGTTGACTTATTAGACGTCAGGCCACGGTTATAATCCCAGGTCTGACATCTCGAACAATACGAAATATGAACAAATATTTCTTCCGCGACTTTCTTTCAGCAGATTTCTGGCAAAAACTCTGAGAATAAATAAAATTGCCAGGAAAAGCTTTCTTAAAAATCCGTCTTTCTTCTCGTATCATATTGCTTGCCGGATCATATACGAAAGAGTACAATCCAATGACATCTTCAGACAATAACAAACAAGAAACAGTACCCTTTTTCAAGTGTAATATCTCTTCCACAACTACTTTGGTCCTTCGAACCAAGTAGGTGACAATATGCTTTGTTATCATAACAAAAGAGTAAGAAATGAACATCAACGCTGAAATCGGCTGTCTTTGCCTTAATAATCTAGAATCGAACAGGCATATATGCGGCGATATGAATTTTAATTATTGCTTGAATTAAAGTCGCCAAAGTCTGGTAGGCAAAGTATTGACGTATTAGACGAGTGCCAATTTCAATTTAGATATCTCGAACAGTCTTCTGGTAATAACCCTGGGTGTAAATCTAATTTCCATGAACATTTTCTCAATTCTGTCGTTCAGACATGAAGTTAAACTGTAGGTCTCGTCACTCATGAATAAAATGTACATATGCAGCATAGGTTGTGTGAGAAGCTAGACTATAATACTAAGTAACGAGTTGTAATAACCAATTAAGTTAGTACGTTTTGGCGTTGATTCGTTTTAGCGGACTTAACCTAGGATTACTTGCAAAGACGGTGAATGATTAGCGTTTCAATGACTCTCTGTTTCATGTCATTATGTTGTAACCGATTCCTTACCTGCCAGTCATTTTGTAAGTACTTATGGAGATGGACAATTCCTGAGCTCCTCAACTACGAACTTTTTTGGCTCAGTTAGGTGGGTTTTTTTAATGTATAAACTGCTGAAGTCGCCGTAATCTAGTAGGTAGTGTGTTGGCTTATTAGACGCAAAGCCAGGGTTCGAGCCCCAGGCCAGATCTCAAAGGCAAAATACAAAAATTATTTTTCGGCGACTTCCTCTTAACAGATTCTGGCAAAAACTCTGAGAGTAAATAAAAATGCCATGAAAAAGTTTCACAAAAATCTGTCGTTCGGAGTCGAACGTAGGTCCCACCACTCATGTACAAAATTAACACACACAACATAAGTGGTGTGAGAAACTAGGACGTTGTACAATGAGTCAATTCGACCTCCGGTTACTGTACTTGTCTTAATTGAAAAGTACACGTCCTGGAACCTAACCTAACCTAACTTTTTAAAAGTGGGAAAGTGGGCCGTATTCTTGTAGGTAGTATGTTGGCTTATTAGACATGAGGCCATGGTTTAAACCCCAGATCATGAAAAATATTTCTACGGCCACTTCCTCTCAGCAGATGTCGGGCCAAAACTCCTTGGAAAGTTTCTCAAAAATCTCTTGTTCGGAATCGACTTTAAACTGTAGGTCTCGCCACTCATATATAAAATGAACCCACGCAATAAAGGTGGTGTGAGAAACTAGGGTGTAATCTTGGCTGAAGGGTTGCAATGGCCAATTATGTGTGTATGTAGGTATTATTGCCAATGCCTTGTTATATTGAGTGGAGTGGTGAGATGCCTTGTTCATTGTATTTTATTCTTTCGCAAGAGATGGTTCACATCTGAATCAACGTGAAAAATTCTGTTTTAATTTTCATAAAATTTTGCTTTTAGAATTTATTTAAAATGAAGAGACTTGAAAAGCATGATAAACTACTTGAAGTAGAACAAAATTTTACTTGCTTAACATAAACACAACTGAACACAACAGAATGTAAATGTAGTAAGTGAGTAGGTAAGTGAAAATGAAATTGAAACTGAAACCCAGAATGGTTCATAATTGTCACTGGCAGTTAAAGCAGATGTCAGTTTAAAGTTTAAAAAAACAACAAAAACTAAATTGAATAATGCCACGTTATATTTTAGTTTTTTTCTTCCATAAATTTTTTCTACATGAAAACACTCATTCACCGCTTAGAAACAACACTTGAGGGCTTATACTTGTATATGGCGGTTGAAATATAAAAAAATGTTTGTACCATTTCGCATGAACAAGTTCAATATGAGTTGCGTTGTTATTTAATTAATTTAAACGACAGATAGGCTTTCTATGGCTGCTTACCAACCTGTGGTATTCATCATCATCTCTGGTAACCACCCAGCTCTGTTAGGTGAGAGGCCAAAGGGCAATAAAAAAAATTAAAAAAATAAATTTTAAATAATTTTATGATAGCAGAAGGCGTAAATGCTAAAGCGATGAGTAAAAAAATTTGGTAACGTCAGTAGCCTGGCACAGAACCTGGCGTTACAATGAATTTTTTGTGTCTAAAAATTCTTCAGCTCAGGTTATAAATTCCGGAAAAGTAAAAAGAAGACGTCTTATGATCTTACTTTCTTACAAAATTTGTCATTACGAAGCTTTAGTCAGGACTACAACCCCTTAGTCAGGATTATGACGTAGCTTCTCACACAACTTTATGTTGTGTGTGTTAGAAGTCGCCGTGGTCTAGTAGGTAGTGTGTTGGCTTATTAGACGTAAAGCCAAGGTTCGAGCCCCAGGCCAGGAATCAAGACAAAATACAAAAAGTATTTCTTCGGTGACTTCCTCTCAGCAGATTTATAGCAAAAACTCTGAAGGAAGTGAATAAAATTGCCATGAAAAAATTTCTCAAAAATCTGTCGTTCGGAGTCGACTTTAAACTGTAGGTCCCACCACTCATGTATAAGATTAACACACACAACATAAGCGGTGTGAGAAACTAGGACGTTGTACAATGGGTCAATTCGACCCCCGGGCACTGTACTTGTCTTAATTGACAAGTACACGTCCTCTAACCTAACCTTACCTAACCGATGTTGTGTGTGTTAAACTCATCAATGAGTGGCGGGACCTACAGTTTAATGTTCACTCCGAACAATAGATCTTTGAGAAACTTTTCAATGCAATTTTTTTTAGACTCACAATTCATGCCAGGATAGTGATGAGACTCAAATGAAACTCCCCGTAAATTTATGTTTCATAAAATTTGAGGTGTATCTTAAATTTTTTCCTGGCTTCCAAAGAACACCAATATCGTACCTCCACTTACATGCCTTCTTTTTGATTTCTCAAACCCATTTCAGACGACCCTTGCCAACCAACAAGTGTAATTTAGCCAGCGGCCTTAATTTAATTTCCAAACAGAGCATATTTTTCATTCTTCTTCTTCTCTGTTTTTTTTTTGCAAACATTTGCCTCATCTATGCAACCAAGTGTATGGCAGATAAGACATGTTTCATGCTTCATATATTTGTTCACATATTCGTATAATTTTTGTTTCACTTTTTTTTTGGATTTTTTTGCATTTTTTTACTGACATGAAATAAAAATTATTTTCATGTTCATAACTTGTTTTTTTTCTTTACTTCAGTCGTTTCTTGTTTTTTTTTTGCATTTGATAGAGAGCAAGCTTACATTTTTAAACCTAAAACTAGTGGTTTTAGCCATAAAACCGAAAGGTAGAAAAAATAAATGCCAAACGAAAAAAATTCAACGAAAATAAATGCTGCACATATAACGCGATGATATTCGAAAGCACAAAAAAAAGAAGAAAAAATATGAAAGAAAGAAAGAAAAACACGGCATGAATGTTTGATGCAATAAAAATGTTGTGTGGTAAAAGGAGGGGTGGCTCTGAAAATCGTTAGCTATGATGTTTAACTATGCTTTTGTAAAAATAATGTATTGCATCGAAGTCTAGTAGATAGAGCCCTGGCTTCAAACCCCAGGTCAGACATTTCCAACAGAACGAAATGTGAAAAAATATTTCTTCGGCAACTTTCTCTCAGCAAATTTCTTGCCAGAACTCTGAGAATAAAATAAAATTGCCATGAAAAGTTTCTCAAAAAATCTGTCCTTTGGAGTCGACCTTAAACTGCAGGTGCCGTCATGTAAAAAATCAACACACACAACATACTTAGTGTGAGACGCTAAGTCGTAATCCTCACTGAAGAGTTGTAATGACCAATCAAGTATGAATGTATGTGTAAGGGATGCCATCGGTAGAAATGAATGATGGTAGAACGATTCGAGTTATGTACTGTAGGAAATCGTTTGGGAATATTTTGTTGAATTGTTTTTAACTAGTCTTGTAGCATGTGGGAGACTGTTGATATGAAGCCATGGTTTTAGCAGTGGGTACATTGTGCGAGCAGTTAATGTCTAGACTTCGTAGGATTATCTGATACGTTGTGTGAGAAACTAGGTCATAATCTTGTCTGAAGGGTTGTAGTGACCAATTATGTATGTATCTGATTGACTCACAATACAATACATCCTTTGGCTTTCCTCTAAAAACAAAGCATTCTGTGTGAAGTCGCCGTAGTCTAGAAGGTAGGTTCGAGCCCAAGGCCAGGCATCAAGACAAAATATAAAAAGGATTTCTTCGGCGACTTCCTCTCAGCAGATTTCTGGCAAAAATTCTGAGAGGAAATAAAATTGGAATGAAAAGTTTCTCAAAAAATCTGTCGTTTGGAGTCGACTTTAAACTGTATGTCCCACCACTTATGTATAAAATTAACACACACAACATAAGTGGTATGAGAAACTAGGACGTTGTATAATGGGTCAATTCGACCTCCGGGTACTGTACTTGTCTTAATTGACAAGTACCCGTCTTCTAACCTAACCTAACCTAAGCATTCTGTGTGCTTTTCTTAAGAGCTTGAGAATATAAAGAGATATTGCAACACAGAAATATTGTTTGCATGAATCTTTTAATACGATCTCGTAAAGAAGTCCATGGCATTTAATTTTTAAGTATAAGTACTTCCTTTCATATGTACGCCATGGCTACGATAAGATCAATTCTTCAATACTTTTTCCCATACATCCTGGCTTTCAAAACCTCAAGAATTGCTTTGGTAGGAGGTACAAAGCATTGACTCAACATAGCCCCATTAAAAGCAACGCACTAACATTAAAACCCACAAACAAGGACACCAATGAACAGCAGTCTTCAGGCAGTCTTTCCTCTAAGAGGAAAGCATTGGAAGAAATATTTATACTTACATACATACATTACAACCCATGAGTCAGGATTACGACCTAGCTTCGTAAATCACTTATGTTGTTTGTGTTAATTTTATACATGAGTATCGGGACCTACAGTTTAAAGTCGACTCCAAACGACAGGTTTTTTTGAGAAATTTTTCATGGCAATTTTATTAGATTCTCAGACTTTTTGACCAAAATCTGCAGGGAGGAAGCTGCGGAAGAAATATTCTTTTTATTTTATTTTGTTGTGGAGATGTCTGACCTGGGGGTTTGAACTACGGCTTCACGTCTAATAAGCCAACACTACGGCGACTACATTGGCAATATTATCGCCAATTATTCCCGCTTTGGCAAAATGCGGTTGAAGTCTGAATATCTGCAATCGATTTCAGCAATTTATACATTAAAAAAACCCACCCAGCTGATTTAAAAAAGTTCGAAGTTGAGCAGTATAGGAATTATCTAAATCCAGAAGTACTTACAAAATGACTGACGTGTAAGGAAGCGAACGAGATGAAACAGAGAATCATAGAAACACGATTCATTCATCGTCTTTGCAAAAAATTCTATGTGAAGCCCGATCAAGCAAACGAATGAACGCCAACCCTATTAATTTAATTGGTCATTAAAACCCGTTACTTACTATTTTAACTTTGCTTGAGAAATTTTAAATTTTATTCATGAGTGGCGAGACCTATAGTTTAATTCATCTCTGAACGATAGATTTGCGAAACTTTTCATGAAAATTAAATTTATTCTCCGGGCTTTTGCCGGAAGACTGTTCGAGATGTCTAAGTTGAAATTGGCACTCGTCTAATACGTCAATACTTTGCCTACCAGGCTATGGAAACTTTAATTCAAGCAATAATTAAAATTCATATCGACGCATATATGCTAGTTCAGTTCTAGATTTGTAGGCTATTAAGGCAAAGACAGTTTTTAGCGTCTAATAAGCCAGATGTGGGCATGTCTGACCTGAGGTTTGAACCGTGACCTCACGCCTAATAAGCCAATATACTACTTACTAAACTTTATTCTTTAAACGCCTATTAAATTTTGAAATGCTATAATCCTGCTTTAATTTGACAAACGACCCTCGTATATAAATACATACATATATTTTTGAATGGTGACATTTTTATTTGTCATGGCATAAAAAATTTGTTTTTCATCCATTTTTTTTTTCATTTCTGTGTAATGCATCACATCATATGACATCGCTTGGCATCACATCGCCTCATATCATATCACATAGCATTGTAGTTGTATATTGTATCGGTACACTGTATGTTTATTTATGAACAGGTGTGTAACTGCAAATTCACAAACAACTACAAAAAGAAAGAAAAATGAATTAAAAAATACGAAACAAAAAAATGAAGAAAAAAATTTCACGATAAAACTTTATAGTGCTGTTTGCCATTGTATGTATGAATAAATGTTGACATTTATATGATGAACTATACAAATGCATAAAAACACACGCATACACACACAGTCGTGCTTGCACAAACACATAAAAACACTTCGTATATCCATTTACGTTTACTTTAAAGGCTGTTATTGTGTATGCATATGCTAACAGTAAATGGTGGCAGTGTTGTGAGTTATTAAGTAAATATTATTTTTATGATCCCCCCTCTACCTTACACTCTATTTCACTCTTTACTCTTTGTATTTTAGAGTGTTCAGTTAAGTTTTGTGGTACAAAAACCAAAAAAGAAAAAACTGTAGGGGTTTACATTTGTTGGATTTATCATAAGCGTTTATTTGTAGTTTTTATTTCTTTTCTCCTGCTCTCTTGCATGCATATGCTCTCTCTCTCCTTCTCTATCTCTCTCTGCCTCTGTGTGTGTGTGTTTTTTAGCCTTTTGTGCATACTTTAAGGCGTTGGTGCTTCCACAGGGATATTCATCAGGTAGATAGATGGGTGTGCTTGATTTATAACTCTCGTTGTTGTTGTTGTTGTTGTTTTGAATTTTATGGACTGCGGTGTTTCCTTAAAGCAATTCTTTTTATTTCCTTTTCGGTTTTGATTTTAAATTTTATTTTTTTTTTCATTGTCAGAAAGTTTATTAATCGTTTATGAAACAAATTAGACAGATTTATTCAAAGGACATTCAATTTGTAACACGCTTCACTTATATATGTACATATGATCTCCCCATCTTGAAAGGAGCCTCTAGGGTCGTGATACATCTATTGAATGCACCAAAGATAACATAATTGAACGATTTTCTTTAACCGCAGCTCGAGCTTTGTATCAAAAATGATGCATTTCAAGTTTTTTTAGACAATGTAACTTTAATTCAGAAAAAGTTAGATGCCTGATATTTTTATAATTCGTTAGTATTGTTATCGCCATTATTTTAAACCAAATAAAAAAAGAAAATTTAAAACAGGACTTAAAAAATTTCAAAACTTCATAATTCTGGTTTATGTATCATTTTTGATACATACGACTTTCCTACAGATTTTTTGGTGTCGTATATGTAATTTTTCTTTCAAAGATTTTGTGAAGTTTTATCGTACATAGTACAATATTTATGGTTTTTGAGAAAGAATTCGAAGTTAAGTGTGGAACGAAAGTGAAAAGATTGAATTTTCTATCCTTAAAATGTTCTTGATATTGATAGAAGTAGTCGTAGTTTAGTATGTGGCGTGTTACCTTATTAGACGTCAGACCAGAGTTTAAACCTCAGGTCAGACATTTCCACATTATTACGAAAGCTTGTAATGACCGATTATATACTAATTATATATGTAATATTCCTGCTGCTAAAGACTTTGAAGAAGAAGAAAATACAAGCTCGTCTTATGAACTGAAGAAAGTATTGACAGCAACAAACATGACAACAGGATGTTTATCGCCAAAGATGGTACAAGTTGGAACAGAACAAACTGCCTTTAGTAGTTTGGGATGAAAAAATGTTACCAATTTTCACGCAGATTGCTCTAGTAGCTGTTTCCTGAAATGTTGTAGAGTCTTTCTTACTGTTCTTCTCATATTTATCTCACGTGACAGACAAACATTAGAAAAATGTGTTTTGTCCCATGTTTTATTACAGATGATAATATTTCGGTCAACTACGTACGTATGAGACAACAGAATCATTCGCTTTGATAATGATATATTTACACCTACCTTTTCGAAAAATGAGCTGAAAGTCTTGCAACCTTTAATAATCATGCTTAAAGCTTTTTTTTTTGGAATTCGAAGGAAAATGATTTTTTTTTCTATTTTTTTTTTTTTTTTTTTTTTTTTTTGTTAGAAAATTTTAACTATTTTCCTAAAACTTTTATCACACAACTTGTAGTTTTATGTAAGAAATAATACTCTATAAATAGTTTGGGATTAGCTATCATACTTTCAGAGCAGTCCATATATCCTTTTTTTAACATTTTTAAAAATTTAATTTTTTTTCGCCTAAAAGATAAAAAAATTAATGAAAATATCTTTAAATAATGATGCTTATGTTTTTATGTTCCTTTTTCATATATTTTCATCTCAAATTAAAGTTTTTTAGCAACAGAATTCAAAAACCTTTTTTGTGAAAAATGAAAATTACCTCCAGCGATTTTAATTTAAATTTGATACTTAATGATGGAATACTTACAGTGATTGTTAGGGAAATCAATTTAAAGATATTTATATAAGTCAAGCTTCATAAAGAGATTTACGGAGTAATGCTTGGTATTGATTTATGTTTTCTTTCCTTTCCTTTTGTTTTGTTTTATTATCTTTTCAACTCATATGTAATTTTGTCGCTGTAGATTAGTAACCAATTGAATTTGATGGTCGTAATAAATTTCGTTGACCACCGAAGTCGAAATGGCAGTTTTAGATTTAAGTACATGCCACGTACGCAGCAACTACTTACAGCAGTATTTGGGGAAACCCGTATCCGGGAAGCCAGAGAGGAATCAAAGAGAGAAAATTGTTATTGACATAATCGATATCCTATTGCGACGAGAAACTTTTTTACCTCACATGACGTTGACAACAAATATTTGTAACGAATCACAAGAATGGTGTGTACCATCAGGTTTCAGTCAGCCCTCAACTGAGAGTGTTACTGAAGCGACTGACAATAAGCTGTAATATCTAACCAACTGGAAACATATAAATCGCCACAAAGCAGGGTGCTAGACGTCAAATTATACCATAATCGTAACAATTCCATATACTACAAGTATGTATCAACGGTGATACATAAGCTAGTATTATGAAGTTTTTTTAAGGCTCGATCTACAGTTAAATAACTCACGTCAACATTAAATATTTTCTGGGGCATTACATTACTACAAGGAATTTTTAAATTTTCTACATGTTTTTATACCTATCGACTCCACCACCATCGTTTTGTTGTTTTTTTTTACACTCTTTCTGGCTCTATCTCATTAGTTTGGGTACCACATGACGTATGATTGCTATTTAATTAATATGGAATTCATATGCGTTCATATACATTATGTTACTCATACGCTTGAGTATATTTCGAATGATGGTATGCTGTTTGCCATTTTGCCATGTTTTCAATGATTGGTTTGGTTATGGTTGTTGAATATGGTTAGCGTGTAAAAGGGCGGCTGAAGGGTTTGGAAAAGAAAAGAACAACTAACAATTGAAATTAGTTGTGATTATTAAATACAATATAAAAATAGATTTTTACGTATTTGTTGTTTTGTTATTTACCCCGTAAAATAATTAATCATTCAGTTAAAGGTCAACGAAACAGTTGGTTTCTTAAGAAATGTTTATTCAGGGAATACAAAAATTAATATTTAATCTCTTAAAGTAAATGAAAATGCGTGGGAATTTTCACATTAAAAGAGTGTAACATAGTAGATCATGTTTAATTAAAATAACACACGAATAACGCATGAAAATCGATGAACTTTATCTTCCAAATTTTGAAATGTTTTCCATTTAAGTTCTATCGGTTGGGCCATACAATCGGTTCAAATTTGATTCATCGGTTATTTCGAATTTGGCAATTCTTAAATCTTTCTATTCTATCACAAAATGCAGTATATTTGCTGCACTGAACGTAATGAATCGATTTGCGCTTGAGAAACTTTGGGATTTATTGGATTTCCAAGGCCAAGACAATTGGTCGGAAATTGCATGAAAATATTGTACAGAATTTGTTCGCAGAGGAGGACCAACAGTGCCACAAGTCTCTTGCTACAGTTCATGAAACTGCTATCATTGTTGATACGCCAAGACGTGAGCGCGCTCGTACAGTACTTGCGAATAATCAAAGCTTGGGCTGTGAGTGTGCTTGAGAATTCATCAAGATCAACTCATCATCGTTCTCAAGAATTGAACATTTCATGCAACAGTTTACCTCGAATTTTTTCTAAAAGATCCCGGTATGACGCGTTACAAAGTTCAATTGGTTCAAGAGCTGAAGCCGCAGGTGCATTCGCTTTATTTCCGATGGTGACGATTTATCCAAAAAAAAACAAGAAAAAAACATCTTTTCGGATGAATCCCATTTTCATCTTGGTGGATACATTAACAAGCAAAATTGCGCTATTTGGGGCTCAGATAAACCACACGTGATCTTATAGAAGCCAATTGCCGTATATTACCCGACATTGCCGCATATTTCATTGAAAATGAGGACGACACAACCATTACGGTGAATGGAGGTACCAATCGCACCATGAAAACCGATTTGTTTGTCCCCGCTCTTCATAGTATAGATGGGAACGATGTTTGGTTTCAACAGGATGGTGCAACTTGTCACAAATCTCAAGCCACAATCGATTTATTGCGTCAAACGTTTGATGGCCGTTTAATTAGCCGAAATGCTGATACCAATTGGCTGCCAAGTAGCTGCGACTTGACACTGTTGGACTATTTTCTGTGGGGCGCAGTTGAAGAATAGTGTTATGCCCACAAACCAGAGACAATTGAGCATGTGAAGGCCAACATTCGTGATACCGTTGGACTGTTTTTTTGTGGGGCACAGTTGAAGAAGAGTGTTATGCAGACAAACCAGAGGAAATTAAGCATTGGAAGCCCAACATTTGTGATGCCATTGCCGAGATACTGCCCCATACACTCGAAAAAGGTGCACGAAAATTGCTGCGATCGAATGGGGTACTATGAGGCCAGTCGCGGCAAACATATGAATGAAATTATATTCCATTTCTAACCGGAACAATTGTACTTCAGAATAAATAAATAAACTTTTAAACTTCCCACCCTACAGTTGGGGTAACGTTAAAGAGTGTTGCTAAGATTTGTGAATTTGTATTCAATTTGTTTGTTTGTTTACTGAATGCTTTCCAGATGATTATAAAGCATGTAATAAGTGGAATAGTGGCTAAAAGGTTTGACTACCATTGCCAGCGAAGTGGGAAGAATATAAAAAAAAAACTTTAAATACGATTTCTCAAAAACTAATCTGATTGAGTACCCCTCTAAAGTGGAGCCCTTGCGCTGACCAACTATTTCCTCTTTCCTGATTTTGGTTGAACTTGGTCAGTACAGGTACTATGTTCACCCGTAACATCACAACGGACCGCTATGCGTGCTCAAGTGAGTTAGAGCTACCACTCCGACCTAAACCTAAACCTAAACCCGTCTAAAGAATTCCTCCAGGGAGCCTTCTTAATTTCTGACATGCTAAAGAATAAATTCAACAACAAGCATCAGGGAAATATTCGGCAGCATTGTCTGTTGAGAAAACAAGTGGAAAAATGGCTCAATAAATCAATGGCCTCAATAAACCAATACACAGAAAGCGGTGCTTCTGAGCAATCACAGAAGGTATAGGCTGCCTTCTGCCTTACTCACTTTTGTATACAAGTCGCCTGCTTGCCTGGAAATTGAAACTGTGATAAGGAGCAAGCAGAGATGCCTTGTGTTACCACGATGCATTTCTACATGCTGTCTAAGGAATTAAGAGATCTCAATCCAAGTAATTCATTCAAGAAGATTCTGGATCTTGAGAAAAGTTAATATTAGCAATGAACACCGAGGGAGATCATGTTATGTTACCTTTGAACCAAAAAATATCATTCAGTCAACAAAAGTTTGTTAGCACTACTCTTAATACAGTTTACAGAGGGCGTTGTCTATATTTAACGATAGATGGCAACTCTATCATTCTAGAACATAATATAATAAAGCTATCACCAGCTTATCTAGAAAACATCATTAAAAAACGGAAAAAATAAGGAATTTGGGGAACATGCCTTGAAACTGCCCTACTATGTCCCTTAAATCAAATAAGGGATTAAAAATAAACGTGAAAGTGCTCATACGTATTAATTTCCGAATCCTCCTTTCGAAGTTTCTACTATTTGGCTAAATTGTTCGTAACTAAATAAATAAAAATTTCCATTAAAATTCATAGGACTTTATGTTAATATTTGTGGCCACATAGCACCATATACCCATAGCGGTTTAAATCTCTTTGTTTTACTCAACAATTTGGTTTACATTTATAATCTCCTGATATGTACAAGGCTATCTCTCTTTAGAAAAACCACAGCATACAGCATACACTAGGCAGCACCGATAGGATACCAGCCGTATTATTAACTTTCTCTGGCAGTGAGTTGGAATACCTCTAATCTAATAAGCAGCTTAAATAGTAACAAAGCAAAATAAACAAAACAAAATACTTTATTACAGGGGTGGTAATAATAAGCAAAAATTACGTGGGTTAATTTAAAATTGTATGAAATTGTTAGGTTACGTAAGGTGGCCGAATCTCCTTGAAGGAAGCGAACATAGTTAGACCAGGTCATTCACGTCCATTTTAATACCACAATTAATATTCAATCCGAGAATGTAATATTTCCAAACCCAATAATAATAAATCTTGCTATTGCAGTAATCTCCATATTCCAAATATCTGTCATGGATGTCAGAAAGCGAGGAGTTAAAAACGTTTGTCTTTTTTGAGAAGACCAGGATACTTGCACATGAGAATCTTCAGACCCATAGCCCCTGCAAAAGTTATAAGACAGAAAGCTAAGTTTTTGGGCAAGCTTTTCAAATTGAATGTGGTTCGTGAGAGTCCGAATTGCACAATGTATGGCTATAGGATGTAAGAATTGTAGTCTGTCCAGCAGAGTCTTGTAATATTGCAAGTACTCTAGTGGTTGTGTCTCCTTGAAAAACGTGTGGATAACATCCAATTTAACTTAGGCAATCGGAATACCTATGCGCTCTATCATGTTAGAGATTAGGAGGTCTGTACAGGCCTCTAGTTAGCTTATCAGCAATTCAGTTTTCATTGATATTCTTAGCTCTTGGAACGTATGTAAGAGTTGCGCTTGAATTATCCGAAATTTCCTTGAAAAATTCTCGGCATTCATGGATATGACCGAACGGCTGCTGGAGGCCTAATTACAGCCTGTATATCTGAGAAGATTAGAAAAGATTTTCAGGAAAACTACCGCCTAACAAACGTTACGCCCCTTAATAAATATACCAAGAGGTCTTATCATTAAAAGCTTTCGAGAATGCATTTTCATTGCATGGACTTACGATGTCCTCAAAGGATTTCAATACTATCGGATGGACCATCTAACGCTTTATCTATCTGGCAATACTTATGTCCTTCTATTCTGTCACCATAATTCAGTCAACATCATCTCCCATGAACGTAATGAATCGATTTACGTTTGAGCAACGTTGGAATTTATTGGGCCAACGAGAAACTCTACGACGATGTCGATTTTGCCAAAAAAAAATCATCTTTTCGGATGAAGCTTAATTTTATACCAATTGGTGCCTATGTTAATAAGCAAAATTGCCATATTTAGGGCTCAGAAAACCTACACGTGGTCTTACAGAAGCCAATGCATCCATTACGAGTGACTGTTTGGTGCGGCTTGTTGGGCGGAGGCATCATTGGCCCATATTTCTTTGAAAATGAGGACGGCGCAACCATGACGGTCAATGGAGACACTTAACGCACCATGATAACCGGTTTTTTGGTATCCGTTCCTCATGGTATTGATGTGAAGAATGTTTGGATTTAACAGAATGGTGCAACTTGTCATACATTTCATGCCACAATCAATTTATTGTGTCAAACGCTTGATGGCCGTTTAATTAGCCGAAATGGTGATGTCAATTGGCCGCCAAGAAGCTGAGATTTGACACCGCTGGACTGTTTTTTGTGTAGCACTGTTAAAGAAAAGTGTTATGCCTATAACATACATACATACATAATTACAATCCTTCAATCTGGATTACGGCCTAGCATCTCACACCACTCATGTTGTGTGCGTTAATTTTTTTATACGTGAGTGGCGGGACCTACAATTTAACGACTCCGAACGACAAATTTTTGAGAAACTTTTTAATGGCAGGTTTATTTGCTCTCAGAATTTTTGCCAGAAATCTGCTGAGAGGAAGTCGCCGAAAAAATATTTTATGACCTGGGATACGAACCCGGACTTTCCGTCTAATAAGCTAACACACCACCTATTAGACTACAGCGACTTCATGCCTATAAACCAGAGGCAATTGAGCATTCGAAAGCCAACATTCGTGATGCCATTGCCGAGATACTATCACATGGACTGGAAAAACTGCATGAAAATTAGTTCGATCGAATGTGGTACTGTGAGGCCATGTGAATGAAATAATATACCACTTCTAAACGGAACAATTGTACTCCGGATCAAAAAAAATTAATTTGGCGAAATTTCAAATCGTTTTTGTTTTTTAAATTACCCGCCATTTATAATGTAAATACTTTAACGTGTGGAAATTTAAATTTAAAAGAAATCTTCGTACTTCTGCAGAAAGAAATTTCAGTTGCTGCTCAAACTAGCCACAATATCTTATGAATTTATTTATGTTTGACTTAAAGACGTTGGTTGTAAGACACTAAGACTAGCAAGTGTTAATAACAATTAAGTTTTAACACATACACCCACACAGCCAACCTTACATACAACATGCATGCACTGAGATAAAGCCGAATAAAAGCAAAGAACCACTGCAACTAGTGGCAACTACGGCCATTGTTAAGCTACTAATTACAGGGCTACTATGGAAGGGAGTATGGGTTCAATGTATGTATGTTTTTGTGTGTATATATCCCGTAATAACTAGTTTAAGTTATAAAAATTTATTACACATTTAATGAGATTTATAAGACAATGGGGGCGTATAATTATTATTAATAAATAAATATTACTTATCGTAATGAGAATAATAGGAGTATAATTTTCTTTGGAAGAAAGTTTTCTTGGTTGTTTTTTAAAAAGAAATTTAATGTTAAAAATAGAAATCATAAACATAACATTATAATCGTAATTGAAATTAAAATTCAAACTGAATTTAATAAAAAAAAATTTCAGTCTGCTTGCAATAAATTGATTTGAAAAACATAAAATTTTTCAAAACAGAATCCTAATTAGTAATCAATTTCCCTTAAAAGATAATAATTTCCATGGGTAATTTATATTAGAGAAATGAAAACAATTCAATTTGTTTAATTGCCTAACAAACAAAATAAATTCTAAATTAATAAATTTAATTTCCTGTTGCATACTTCTCAAATCATTCATTTTGCCTAATTCATAAAGCATACCTTAAGGCTTAATGTGCAACTATTTATAAAATTATTACTCAAAAACACACTCATTTATCATGTGTAAATTGAATTTACATTGAATTAATTTAATTTCACAAAATAATCAAATCTTTTCTAATCATTTTCAAACCTATTAAACCCCATTTGCCCCTCTCTCTTTCAATTTCTCTTATTTAATTTCTGGCAGCAATATTCTATACCATTAACTCCTTCTCCCTGTATTTCTCTCCCCCTCTATCTCTGTCCCTGTTCCTATTTATTACTTGTTGAGCTGTTAGTGTGTTTTGGAAATATTTCCCTTGTACATGTACTGTTAGATGCTGGTTTATTGTTCTAAATATCTTGCATACTTTCAGGTGAGATGTTTAAATCAGAATTGATTTATTTACTCATATGTATGCGTAAATTTAATTAAATACAGCTTAGTATCATAAAAGAGGCTGAATTGAAAATAAAAGAATTCAAAAAATTGTGTAAAGATTACTAAATAGGCCTTCAAACCTAAAAATTTTTATTATGGTTAACTCTGATGCAAGTCAAGCTGAATTTGACTAATAACAGCGGTTATATTGGCTTCGGGGTCCATTGTAATTTGTGGCTTATTTGCATACAACAGCGAGTTAAGACAACCCCACAGGAAAAAGTCAAATCAAAAAATCAATCAAATCAAAAGTCAAAGTCGCACAATCTTGATGGCCAGTTCACATTACCTCCTCTTGAGACTACCATGCCCTTAAACCGCTTGTGAAGATGAACCAATGTGGCATGACTATGTGAGAAAGCTATGCCATTAAACCCCTCGTTCTAGCTACTCAATGTGGCATGAGCTGTGTAGCACGTAACAACATACTGTTCGAAAATTCTGTTTGTTCACGTGCCTATTTACGCAGATATTGGTCTCATCGCCGACTTTGTGATTGAAGCTAAACTCAGTTGTCAACTACTCCACAGTCCAATCCACGAATCCGTGTCTTTTCATTGTTCATTTGCCTTAAGTGTCTGGGTCACTGAATTTTGAAAGGGTACAGACATAAGTCACGACACAAAGTTCGCCAAGTTGTGCTTCTAATAAGCGAAGGGAAATCGTGTGGCGATATTTTCATCAAATTTTGAGTTTCGGAAGTCGTCTACGTAGTCTAGTGGGCAGTGTGTTGGCTTATTAGACGTGAAGCCTAGGTTCAAACCCCATGTCAGACATCTCCAACAAAAGGAAATAAAAAATATTTCTTCGGCGACTTTCTCTCAGCGGATTTCTGGCAAAAACTCAGAGTGTAAATTAAAGTACCATGCAAAAGTTTCCCAAAGATTTGGAGTTCGTAATCGACTTTAAACAGAAGGCGCCGTCACTCATGTATAAAATTAGCACACAACAGAGGTGGTGTGAGAAGTTAGATTGTAAACCTGACTGAAGGGTTGTAATGACCAACTATGCATGTATCTAAGCATACAGATGTTGGTTGATCGTTTACTGAACCAGAGAACTCGAATTATCAACCATATTACGACTAGTCCTCCTCACCGGACGATATCGGCGATATATTAAAATGGGCGAAGCGTAAAGAAGCGTAGAACAACTAGCTGCACCCAGCGCGTGTTGCTGCGTCCCCAACTAAAACAAATTTGAAGGAAAGAAGACATTACACAAATGTCCAATTAATTTTGAATCATTTTATTGATTTTGTTTCCCGTTGTCCTGATGATTTAGACCAACGGGCCTGAGTAGTACTCATTCGATCAGTTTCTAATCTCACTTCACGTTGTTCAAGTGGTTCAAGCGAACGGGTCTCAGCGGCATATACTCGAAGATTTTCCAGTCTCAATGCTTGTCTGATTCTAAGGCTCGTAATGCTCTTTTCTTCCGTGCTTGAGGTGTAGGTCGACCAATTGCTTGTCATTCATTTTGAATAATTTCGAGTGACGCCATCCATCGGAAATTAATCGCACCAACCTCCGTCGACTCATGAGCAACAACTTTTTTAAAGAATGCACAGTTTACGATTTAATTCATTTTAAGTAATTGTCAGTGGCGCCACCTATCGGATATTGGTCATACCAACTTAGAAACATTCGTCGGCTAATGCGTAACAACTTTGCTAAAGATCATATCATGATCAAATGCATAGTTTACGATTCTATAAGGTACATACAAACAAACATTCATTTTTATATTTGTAGACTATAGGAGGTGACACGTCCACTATAGCCAATCCGCCCATTTTGTTCATATATACGTCAAATTCGTCCATACACAATTTGAGGACTCTAGTTGTTGCAGTTTATGAGATATACGACATTAAATACTTATTGGGTATGTGGGCGTGGCACCTCGCCTATAATTCCTTCCAGACATACAGGAAGGTACCGTGAAAATTTCAAGAAAATCGGTCCAGCCGTTTAGCCGTCTATGGGCTTCAAACAAACAAACAAACCCACAAACTAATAAACACACATTCATTTTTATAAAGGGTGTTTTTTATAGAGGTATAGAACATTAAGTTGGCATTACTTTTCAAGATGGCGACCGATTTAACAGCTGTCAAGTGATTTATTCTCAGTTTGGTTTGGCAATTCATCATGAATAGACTCACGCCTGAACAACGCTTGCAAATAGTGCAATTTTATTTCGAAAATAATGGTTCTGTGCGGAAAACGTATCGCGCACTACGTCCATTTTATCGTCGACAAAATCGTCCATCAGAGCAGTTAATTCGATTAACCATGGAACGTTTTCGCACAACGTTTACTCTTATTGATAGCTCGCATCCCCAGAGACGCTGTACGGTGCGTACAGAAGAAGCTATTGCTGCTGTAGAGTGTAGCATTGAGGAAGACCCGAATGAGTCCATCCGCCATCGAGCACAGGAATTGGATCTGTGTCCATCCACTTTATAGAAGATTTTTCGGAAGGATCTTGGTTTGCAAAATCCAACTCGTGCAAGATTTTAAGCCAAACGATCATCAAGTAAGGCGTAGATTCGTCGAATGGGCCCAAAACGAGATTACCGTTGTTCCCGATTTTCATAAGCGAATTTTGTTTAGCGATGAAGCGCACTTCTGGTTGAATGGCTACGTCAACAAACAAAACTGCCGCATTTGGAGTGAAGGTAGTCCTCAAGTATATGTGGAAACATCGTTACATCCAGAAAAACTGACTGTTTGGTGCGCTTTATGGGCTGATGGAATCATTGGTCCGTACTTTTTCAAAAACGGTGGTGGCCAGAACGTTACAGTCAATGGTGATCGGTATAGAGCCATGATTACTAACTTTTTCATTCCTGAATTGAATAACCATGATGTCCAGGAGATGTGGTTTCAACAAGACGGCGCAACATGTCACACAGCTCGTGCCACAATAGATTTATTGAAAGACACATTTGGTGACCGCCTAATTTCACGTTTTGGACCTGTAAATTGGCCTCCAAGATCTTGTGATTTAACACCGCTAGACTACTTTCTGTGGGGCTATGTAAAGTCATTGGTCTATGCGGTAAAGAAACAAACGCTTGCCCATTTGGAAGACAACATTCGCCGTATAAATTGGACGTCCAGATTGGACTACATCCGCGCCAGCCGTGGCGGTCATATGACAGAAACCATATTTAGAATGTAATGCCACAAGATTATCTTTCGGATAAATAAAATTCATGTCAATCGAATAATCCATCGTTGTTTTATTGCAACTTAAAGTTCTATACCTCTATAAAAAACACCCTTTATATAAGATTATAGTTGAAGCTACAACATAATGCTCGTTATCAAGTGCTAAAGTTCGGGAGACACTCTGGTGGAAGTCTCAAGTGCATAGCGATTAAAATCCTGTTTATTCTTCTAATTTAGTCAATACGCCTGAGACTGCAAATGCATCTCAATATGTATCATTTAAATATTAAAATTTCTTACCATTTCTAATTAGCTGTCAACAACTGTTAATTTGTATTACAGTTTTTAATTATTTTAGTTCTTAATTTAACTTGAGTTTCTCATTCATTTCATGTCTTTTTCTTTTTTTTTTTTCTTTTTACGATTTGCATGTCATCACTTTCAAGAAAGTAATCATGCATCATTGAATTCAACAATTATGACAGAGAAATTACTCACACACACACACAACTCAGGCATGCAACACAACACTGGCACACAACACATGTTATGAATACGAATACGTGTTACGTATACTCTCATATAGTGATGCCTGGCACAGA
Organism: Sarcophaga subvicina; assembly: GCA_936449025.2. Lineage (NCBI taxonomy): Eukaryota > Metazoa > Arthropoda > Insecta > Diptera > Sarcophagidae > Sarcophaga > Sarcophaga subvicina. The sequence goes on from OW388084.2 coordinate 34,527,730, forward strand.
GAGGTATACTGCTGGTTGGTATGGATATGTTACATTAATTTGTACATAAATATTTACATACAAATCAAATAATTTAAATATACAATACATATGTAAATGAGTGTACATATAAATGAATTTATACATACATATGTATTATGCATACATATGATACACGTGTATGTATGTATGCGTTCAGTTGTAATTTTCCTTATTTGAAGTAGAGCGTATAATTGCATTTTGTTGAAATGTGATTAAAAATCAGCATAAATAAATTAAAAAGAAACTATTTCTGTTTCCTTACCTCCTCTTCTCCTGCCGCTCCTCTCTATTACTGCTCTGCCTTCATGCTTGTACTCATTTGAAAAATTTTTGCAAAACTGTTGCTGAAATTGAATTGAAAAAAATGTTTCTCTTTCTTTTTTTTCAATTCTTTTATTGTCTTTCACAATATTTTTACATGAAATTAAGAAAATTTTTGTCTAAAAAAACACAACGAAACAGAAATAAAGAGAAAGCATAACACATGTAACATTTTTTATACAGTAAGTGCCAGAGATAGTTGTACAGCAGCGGAAGTTTTTGTCAATCACATTTCTGAATTTATTAGCACCGACCTTTAGACAATTTTTTAAACTGAGTTTCGTAATTTTTTTTACTCTCCGTAATGTCCACCTTTTATCACCAATAGATTCCTTCGTTGCAGTTTTTCGAGTGTATGGGATCGTATCTCGACAATGGCATCACGAATGTTGGCCTGCAAATGCTTAATTGTCTCTGGTTTCTCGCCATAACACTTTTCTTTAACTTCGTCCCACAAGAAATAGGCCAATGGTGTCAAATCATAGCTTCTTGTCGGCTAACTGACATCACCATTTCGGCGAACTAAACGGCCATCAAACGTTTTACGCAATAAATCGATTGTGGCATGAGATGTGTGGTGAGTTACACCATTCTGTTGAAACCAAGCCTCTTTCACATCAATACCATGAAGAGTGGATACAAAAAAATCGGTGCCATAGGTGTCTCCATTGACCGTGGTTGCGCCGTCCAAATTTTCAAAGGAATATGGGCCAATGATGCCTCTGCTCTACAAGCCGCTCCAAACATACATAATATACATAATTGGTCATTACAACCCTTCAGTCAGGATTACGACTTAGTTTCTCACATGACTTATGTTGTGTGCGTTAATTGTATACATGAGTGGTGGGAGTTTTTGCCAGAAATCTGCTGAGAGAAAGTCGCGAAGAAATACTTTTTGTATTTTGTTTTGATGTCTGGCCAATACACTACCTACTAGACTACGGCGACTTCACCAAACAGTCACTCGTAATATGTGCAATGGCTTCTGTAAGACTACATCTGGGTTTTCTGAGCCCCAAATACGGCAATCTTGCTTATTAACATACCCACCAGGATGAAAATGAGCTTCATTTATTTCATTCATTCATTCATTTCTTTATTTTGGAAATAAATTTCCAATAAATCCCAATGTTGCTCAAGCCTAAATCGATTCATAACGTTGAGGGGAGATGATATACTGAATTTTGTGCCAGAATAGAATGCCAAATTTCGTTCGTTAGGTTCAAATTTCGACCGATTGTATGGCACATCCGATATAATGAAAACTGATTTTTATATCCCTCAGAAGCTAAATTTTAAAATAATCATGCTTTATTCTTCTCTGTTGTAAGATATTTATTGTCTGTCACTGTATTAAGTTATACCTACAAAAACTTGTAATTCTTAATAGTTTTTCTAATGAAATACTTTTTATGTTAATTTCTGACAAGTGTATGTATGCAGTTAGACAGGGTATTTAAAGTTCAACTTGCTTTTTTTTAATTTAAATTACTTGCACTGAGTGTAAGAAATTTTTTGGATCTTGTGCATGCTCACATATTTGTATGAATTATTTTGGTGAGCGAGTAAAATAAAATTGTCATGAAAAGTTTCCTAAAAAAATCTGTCATTCGGAGGCGACTTTAAACTGTAGGTCCTGTCACTCATGCATACTATTAATACACACAATATAAGTGGTGTGAGAAGCTAGATCGTAATCTTATCGTAGAAGAACTATTTTAGATGCTATTTACCATGACGACAGAATTTAAAAAATTTTTCTTCTCAGAACACAGAAGCATTGAAGGTAAAGGCGTTTTTTTTCTTATTTACTTGTACTCCCTCGGTGCACTGTGTTGAAGCTATGAAAACTATATGTGACAGAGAAAAATGACGGAGCAGTGGATATGGACGTTAGGTTTAACTCGATACTGTAAGTAACTGGAAAAAAAAACTTTTGCAAGAAGACCTTTCCACATACCGACTGACAGACTACAGAACAAATTTTCTGTGTAATGCAATGTACATTGCAGCAGACATTCCATCCACGATGAAACCTACAAAACTTCGTATACTTTTTAAAAATATTTAAAGTTCTGTAACAAGTTTCCATATAACCATTGAGTATAGTCCGTTGAGTTAACGAGAAAACAATGCAACATAAGCCACATTGCGGCAGTGAACTGATGAATCAAAAGACTTGGATATACCATTTCCATTAATGAGCATTTGTTGCCACCCTCTTTACGCGACCGAGAAGAATCTCCAGACATTAGTTACAGGAATTAAATGATTCTAACACGAATAGATTTAAGATTTCATTAAGTGCAACAAAACGATCTCTCAGGAACTCGTGAAATGAAAGACTTCCGAATTAAGCAGGTAAAACTCATCAAAGAGTCTAGACATACTTAGGTTCCGCCTGATCTATTGTGAAAGTACAGCGCTTATACATACGTTTCCTAAGACTGCAATAAAGCAGAAATTTCAATGCAACTACTTAGGCTTGCCACGAGGGGCTTCTCAAAAATCTATCGTTCGGAATTGACTGTAAAATGCACGACCCGCCACTCATTTATAAAATTAACACACACAGATAAGTGGTGGGAGAAGCTAGATCATAATCCTGACTGAAGGATTGTAATGAGCAATTATCCATGTGCGGATTTACTCTTGCAATATCTATCTGGCCCAGTTACTTCTTCTCCCTACAATATAATGCCAGGTATTTACCCAGATTCCTTCCATCATTCGCCGCCATATCTTCTTTTAGTAATCAAAATGCAATGTCAGTAATGACTTCAACGGCTAACTGTTCTCCATGCTTACTTAATTAGTCATTACAAGCCTTTAGTCAGGACTAAAACCTAGATTCTCATACCACCAATTTTTTGTGCGTTAGTTTTATGCATGAGAGGAGAGGGTTACAGTTTAGCGTCAACAATTTTATTTACTTTCGAGTTTTTGCCAGAAGATTGGTTCATATTTCGATTTGTTTGCGACGTTGGCAAGTGGAACTGGAGTTTGAAACACGACTTCCCGTCTAATAAGGCTCTACACTATCCATTACAGCACGACAACTGCAACTGTTCTCAATGCGGTTCGTAAAATAGAAAACTCAACCTAAAATTTGCTGGTATTTGGACAATTCAATCCAATTCACTCTGTTGTTTCACCGAATTCCACTACGTAGCCGTGTAAAGCACTACCATCTTGTTGAAACCTCTACGCTAGTCAGAGACTAGCCTAGAAGTCTCTTGTTGCTTAAACTATTTTAAGGTTCTAATGAATGCCTCAATATTGTCGGCAATGCTTTCCAGTACTTTGTGCGTACTTTGAACAGCCGGTGTACTTATTCTTACGCTTGGCTAATCTCTATTAAATGATTATGTTCACCAAATATATTCACAATATTATTATGAAATATGGTAATCGGGAGTCCACCTCAGGTTTCTACCTGACAGCTGTCATTAAAGAAGAATTTGTTGTAAGCATTACAACACAATTGAAAAATGAAACTTCAATCTGAATAAACCTGTTCCGCTCCTTCATATCGTATATGATTTATTTGCATCTCCTTGTTGTTGTCATTGTATTATTTTAATATCGTTGTTGTTGTCATGTTATTGTTGTTGTTATTGTTGTTGTTGTTGTTGTTATTGTAATAATATAAACGAATTAAAGCAATTGCATTAATGCCTGAGAAATCAAAAATCAATCACTTGTAAATTGAAATGTATGACTGAGAACAAATGCAAATGCAATTGTATGTGTGTAATGCATATGTATGTATGTATGTGTGTAATTAAATTATTATCTTACAGGAAATTTCCTTTCAATTGCAAGAGATACGGACAATATTTCATGTCACAAATTGAAGCAGTAGTACAGCAACGCCCACTTATTTTCTATAAATAAAACGGCGATGATACGGATGGTGCTGATGGTGATGATGTCAAAGGGCGTTATTGTTAGTGCAACAAATGGAAGTGCATTTGAAAGAAAAATTACAGAAAGTTATGAGGGCAATTGAACAGCGATTAAGAGTGGGAAAAATAAATTTAAAACAAGGATTTTAATTAAAATTTGTGTTGATTATCACAATGATTTCTTTGGGTCCTTTAAATATCAATGGCATAGGGCTGCGATAATTTATCTGCTTCTTCTAATTCGATCTCAGCTTCTTTTTGTTATGGGTTCTAGGGCGATAGGATCCTTATCTTAAAACAGCAGTCACTGTGAAAATGTATTCGTTTGCATTTGTTGTAGCGTTGAGGACCCATGTTCATTGGGTCCATCTCATTACTTTATGACTGCAAGCTGTCTCTAAGCTGGAGATAGGCTTACTAATTTCTCGATATGCAGTTTAACTCTTTAGACGTTACTGAAGCTTCCTCCAAATTACTGTGAAGATGAATTGACTTTTTTAGTGTTGTTTCCTTTTTGTTTTTGCTGGTTGTAAAAGAATGCTGGAATACAGATTATCTCAGAAGGTTTACAATTGCGAAAGGGATTTTAATCGATAAATAAAATGATTAGATTGTTTGGTTCTTTTTAGTGCGGATGATACGCTCAGTTTGAAATTTATTTTATGATTGATTTTTGAGGGAAAATGTCCCTTCTTTTATACTAAATTTTGGCTGATTTAGCATTTCTAAATCAACCCCTTAGTTCAAATACATTTTTTATATTTACTTAAGAATTTGATATTGGCTTGCACTTATATTTTATATTAAAATAATATTACATTTGTTTGTATGTGTATTTACTAAAGGGCAAGTGGGTGCAATTCGACACGCGCCCATTGTCCATATATAATAATAATAATTCTCACTGTAAAGTGTGAAGAGAGCCACGCATGATCACTAGCAATGCAATACAACAACAACATACATTGTCCTATTATATACAAACCAATGCGGCCGGCGGCCTGACAACAAAGTATCAAATGATCGTCGCATGTGCGCATTACTATAGTTGTGTTATACGCTGCAACGACGGTCAGCAACATTGAGTCAAGTGCTCGCCGCTTATATGCAATTGGATATTCTTTTATTTATGCACATGAAATGTTGTGCCAGCATTGATGACCGTAAAATCATGCTACAGGATAATGGTGGGGATAATGATAAGGATGGGGTTTCTATTGAAACCAAACCGGCTGGACAAAAGCTAGGCTAGGCAAATATAGGTATAGCGATCTAGAAGTAGTCGGAATGTGGCTAAACATTGGAGACTCAACTTAAAATTGTACAGAATAGGAATCGCTCCAAATCCAATACATAGCTTTCGTGATGACGAATACGAAATATCGCAGCACATACTCAGAACTTATGCGGTGTTGCAGTTTTACGGACGTTACAGCTTTTTATTAATCTGTAGGGTAACCAAGAAGCACTCTGAAAATTTTCAGAAAGCATGGTTAGAGGAGACATTATAGGGACATTACATAGATTTAGGGCAGTACAATAGATCGTCTGAACAAACCACTCGATACACTGAGTTTTTGATAGAATGTGTTCACCATTTGAAGTCTTCGTAGTCTACTAGGTAATATGTTGGCTTATTAGCCGTGAGACCACGGTTCATATACCAGGTCAGACATCTCGAACAAAACGAAATTTGAAATAAAAATATTTCTCAGCAAATTTCTGACAAAAACTCTGGGAATTAAATAAAAATTGCCATGAAAAGTTTCTCAAGAATCTGTTGTTCGGAATCGATTTTAAATTGTAGGTCCCGCCACTCATGTATAAAATTGACACACACAACGTAAGTGGTGTGGGAAGCTAGATCGTGATGCTGACTGAAGAGTTGTAATGACCAATTATGTGTAGTGGACAGCAAAAGTCTTAGTACGGCTAGCAATTTCATGAATTTTAGCCAAAAGTCAGAGCGAGTTGCCACGCCCACATATACTACATTACCTACTATTGTAAGCTAATAACAAAATTTGTATTGGAAAAACTATAACAGCAAGATACCTCAAACTTTGTACAAGTAACTACAGTTTCAATATAAATATTTTGGACAAAAACAGGCGATCTAGCAAAAGTGGGCGTGACTCCACCCATATAAAGTAAATTTTAAAATCTGCATATTTAGAACACCAGAACTGTTAAACTACTCACATTTTGTACTAATATCTTTAGGTTCAATATGATTTTTTTTTTTACAAAAATGGGGGGCATGGCAACTTCCATATAAAGTAAATACTAAAATCTGCATAACTGGAAAACTTTAACAGTTGGAGTTCCCAAATTTTGAACAAGTAACTTTTGTTTAAATATAAATATTTTGGACAAAAATAGACAGTTAAGCAAAAGCGGGCGTGGCACCTGCCATATGAAGTATATACAAAAATCTGCATATCAAGAACGCCAGAACAGTTAAAGTGCTCAAATTTTTTTCGAATATCAAAAGGTTCAATATCAATATTTTTTGTTAAAAATGGGCGATCAAGCATTAGGGGCGTGGTAAACTCCATATAAACTAATTATTAAAATATGTATATCTAGAAAACTATAACAGCTAGAGTCCCTAATTTTGTATAGTAAGGTGGTGCCAATCACGTGAAGTAATTACAAAAAATTTTATATTCTTATTAATTAATAATATTAGAAAAATTCTCTGATTAGTGAGTGCGGAAATTATTATATCTTGAAATATGCAATAGTAAGGTATATGACCCTCCGCTGAACGAATATTGACCATCCAATGCGTTTTCGCTTCGTTAAGTGGGCCTGGAATCGACTTACAAAAGATGAAGATTTTGGCAAAAAAAATCATCTTTTCAGATGAAGCTCATTTTGATCTTGGCGGGTATGTAAACAAACAAAATTGTCGCCTTTGGGGCACAGAAAATCCGCACGCATACATTGAAAAGCCGACGCACCCAAAACGAGTCACTGTTTGGTGCGGATTTTGGTCTAGAGGCGTAATTGGGCAATTTTTCTTCGAAAATGAACAAGGAGTGGCCGTTACAATCAATGACGATCGTTATCGGGCCATGTTGAACGAATTTTTGTTCACAAAAATTGAAGAGGAGGATATTGGCAACATTTAGTTTCAACAGGACGGCGCTACGTGCCACACAGCCGAAGCTACACTCGATGTTTTGTGCCCTGTTTTTGAAGATCGTATTATCAGCTGCAGATCTGATGTCGTTTGGCCACCTCGGAGCTGCGATTTGACACCGTTGGGGGGGTGCCGTCAAAGATAAGTGTTACGCCGACAAGCCAGAGACAATTGACGCTTTAAAGGACAATATTCGTGAAGCCATTGGTGAAATACAGCTGCACACAATCGATAATATGCTTAAAAATTGGAACGATCGTGTAGGCTACTGCATGGCCAGCCGAAGCAGCCATTTGAATGAAATTATTTTCCATTATTAACCGGAAGGATTGTACTTTCAAATAAAAAAAGAAATTTGAGTAAATATTCAGTAGTTTTTTTTAAGCATTTTCAAAAAAGAAAGTTATTTGGCGATCCCTAAAAAAATTGCATAATTTAATTACTAATAATAAATTTTTTAATTATTATGTATTTAATTTCGATGGGGGTAGCGAAACACACCGGGTATTAGCTAGTATCTTATAAAAAAGAAATTAACTTTAAAAATTTTAAACACATTTAATGTGATGATATGTAGTTGAATTAAGCGCCTTAAATGAATTGCTTGCACGGATATGAGCCTTGAATTTTTAATTTTATTTAATGGCGGTTTACTTTTATTTTGCCATTTTTTCATTAATAGAGTTTTAATTAATGAATTACAATAAGTTTTAAAATCAATTCAAAATGATTAATTATTACACGTGTAATTACATTCAATTAACAGCTACAATGTACTCATATGTATGGTTATACACGATACAATTTATTTATTGTAGTATTGAACACAAACACAAAAAAATATCATATTTCGTGGTGTGTAAATGGAAAACGAAAGAGAGAATTTCAATTAAATATTAACGAAATTGTTATTATTAATCATAAATTAATGGCCACCACGTTTTAAATTACCTCCTGTACATGACTTTTCCCAAAACAAAAGTTTTATTTTGGGAAAACTAATTAATTACCTTGAGTTAACGGGAAAGTGTGGCATGAAATGTTTAAGAATCGTATTGTATTTCCGTATTTTATTACCCTGGCTTATTGGCTATGCGAAGAGTGAGCCAAAGGCCACTTATTGTGTAACTGATTAATGAATTTTTGTGTGACCCCACCTACCTACTTACCTAAAATTACGTCTTTTGTCACCTCAAGCGAAATTATGGCATTCGAAATATATTTTCGTTAAAGAATTCTTCTTTACTTTTCTTGTAATAAAAAACAAAAGAAAAGAAAAGGTCACGTAAGTAAAATCATGTTGTAGCCATATTTGCGGACAAATAGCCAGCAAAAGGCCAGCGTCTCTACCACAAACCGCAATTGTATAAAATTACTGTGTGGCAATTTATTATATAATGGGTTCGTATGGGTCGTTTGGCAATGTTTATTTGGTATAAAATAACCACGATTGCTTGGCTCCACTTACAGGTGACTAAAAATTAATGAAATAAATACGGGTGAGTAAGTCAAGTTTTTTTTTCACTCTTTGCCAAACTGAATTATAGAAAAACTTACAATTTGTTTTCTGTACAACATTCTACACTACCCCGAGGCAAACTGGTACAGAAAGCGTATTTTAAACCTAGGCGGGCTAGGTTCAAATATGTGTTTTCAAATTTTAAAAAATTTATGGGGTGTTTAATCCCTTATTAAATAATCTGTTCATGAGACTTGCAGAGTATAACATCAGAAACCAATGTCAAAGTAATGTAAGGCAGTATCAACTCTTGAAAAACCGTATGATAACTTGAACGAAATTTTGTATCAGAACACATAATAAAACACCAGAATACCGTTTCGTAGGCAGTGATGTTATAGGGCCGTATACTAGGCAACCACTTTATTTTGAGGCCGGCCTTTTCATACTCAAAAAGAGGGAGCAAGAAAGGCGAGAACGTAATAAAGTCGCTGTAGGTTGCCCCAAAAATTTAATAAAACAGATCATCTTCCTGCAACAACGAAAACGGAAACTTGATAACAGATTCTCAAAGGATGCTGACGTTATGGAGGCAACATTACTCTCATCTAATACATACCGCCAACGACAATGATGCCGAACCCTATCAATGATGACGGTGTGAAGATTGCATAGCCTAGACATTTAAACACAACAAGGCTGGTAGGCCTTATAGCCTACCTGCTGCATTGTTTAAGATTGGATGTAAAGAGCTTTTGTTTACAACAAAAGAGTAAAAAAGGTATGGCCAACGATATAATCGTCATTTTCTATCCTCTTCTGAAAAGGGGAGAACATATGATATCCTCCAACTACAGGTGTATAAGTCTTCTTCTTATCGCATGTAAGCTTCTTACGAGCGTATTGTCTGATCGACTGTTGCTGCTTGTCAAAGCATTAATTGGACCTAGTCAGTGCAGTTTCACAACTGGTATGCCCACCATCGACCAGATGTATACATTACTCCAAATCGACCACCTTTTTTCAACTACAAGCTAGTCTTCGATAGCTCAATAAGCAATCGCATCTTTGCCGCAATTTCTGAGATTACTATTCTTGCAAAGCTGATTCGGCTGTGCAAAATAACGTTGATCAACTCCTGCAGCTTTGAGAAGATAGGACAGGACCTCTATGAACTTTATGCGATTTCTTCAACTTTGTTATGAAAAGAGTTCAGTGGAAGGCAGGAAATCACTGCAATGGTACTATTTTTTGCTGAAGTACTCAGTTGCATCATTAGGCTTACCAAGCTGGATGTTATCGCTGCCTTTAGAGCTAACGAACCGGAGTTTACATGACACGACATGACATACGGCCTATTGGATTCCAAATTAAGGCCAGTAACCAGTTAGAGATCAAATGTAGGATCACTCTCGCTAACAGGTCTCAATAGGCAATTGAATAGCAAAGACCTTCTTGTACGACGAAGCTCATGCTCTACAAGTCGCTTTTCGTCCTACCGTTTCTCTAGTGCTTAAAAGCATGGGCACTATTTTGCGCCGGTGCAGCGGACTTGAAAGTATTCGAGATAAAAGTCCTAAGCAGGATTTCGGTCTAGTGCGCGGTACCTAATCTATGATGACTTTTGTCTGAATTCTTAGCCATTCTAGATGGCGGCTCCTTAAAGCGTCAAATTTGTGATTGGGCACACAGTTGCTTATTCTTGCGCTGCATTCTTGTATTTTTGAGTATGAGTTCATTACCCTAGAGCTTAGTCACTATTAAAAGACCCATGAGATGGGTTTGGTAACGGTCTTCATTAATATAAGTGCTCAGAGCCAGACTAGTAGTAATTGAGAAAAATCAAAAATACTTTACCGGAACTACACAACGACCGCTTAACGTCAATAGACAATAAATGAACCTGGTCGCCTGCCTAAGATATAATTGACCAAAGAACGTTATACCTTAACATTAATGCCTACTCAAATCAGGTTTGGTCCCAGCAACAACAGTTGCAGTAGAGTACAATATTCAGTTCAACTCGACATAGTCTAAAAGCGGATAAGAGTGTAATCTGTAAGCAGAGAAAGGTTCGTGCCGGAAAAGATAGACCATTTAGCTTCATTGAGCCTGCATAACCAGAAGACGGCCAACTCTAGATTCTCTTGTCTTATAATAGTGAGTTGGATTGTTAGATGACAGCCCATGATTCATGTTTCAGATGTAATATTTAAATATTAAAGTGCTATCCATCCAGTTGTGATGATTGATGGAAAGGGGGAAGCGAAAAATGCAGCTAAAAAATATCTGTTTGCTCTTTTTCTAATAATCGTGTAAAATATTTACACAATTTGTTTACATAGAATACATTTTACATGGACTCAGTCCTTTTTATATACATATGTATACTGGCTAGGGCGCATAAAAAACATAACTGTGTGTGTTAATATTATAAACTACTAAAGCTACTGACAGCAGTAGTCAGGCCATTAAAAATAATTTTTTTTTTTTTTAAATTCTTATCTTTTTTTAAACAAAAATTAAACACTGAAACAAGCCAGTAAATGTAGACATGCTGTGTGTAAAAATAAACCACTCGGTGTGTAACCATGACTACATTAAATGGAAAAATAGCTTAAGAGGCAATTATTTACTACTCTTCTAAACTTCATAAAAAAAAACAGGAAATGCTTTACAAATAAAAATTTTCTGTTTTATATGTGTAATCTTGAATTAAAAATATTGTCGTTATGCTGTTTTTCCCTTTAACGATTTTAACTTTGTTTAACGAAAAAATGAACAGAGCCTGTTATAAATAAACCCTGTTGCTTTGGCTGGCGTTAAAACATCAATATAATGTTATTTATTTTAAAAATATTATAAAACGTTTCATTTCATTTAAATTTTTTCATTTTTTTGTATAATATTTCCATAAATTGCATAAAAGCATATAAGCATACATTGTAGTCCACTGCATAAACTCATAAATATTGACTACAATGCATATATACATACATGCTTAACGAGTATCTCCATATGAATTAAACACATGTGTACGATATCATTAAGCCGGGGTAAAATATGGTTTTTAAATAATATTTTCTACTCAAAAATGCATACAATGTATGGAGCTGTACAGTTAAATACAGTGGGCAAATGTAAGGAAAAAAATAATGAGTAACCGCAACTAGAAATTGACAGCGTTCCCTTTACTAAGAAATTGAAGCTCTGTCATCACCATTGCTGTCTCTGCATACATAACATGACAATTTTATTTACTCTCACAGTTTTTGCAATAAATCTACTCAGAGGAAGTCGCCAAAGAAATATTTTTCTAATTTTCATTTTGATATCTAACCTAGGTTTTGAACCAAAATCCTACGCTTAATAAGCCAACGCAGTACCTACTAAACTACGGCGACTACAATGAATGACAATGTATTTAATGTTCCACTAAAGAGCACCATGTTCCAAGCTTAGTGAAGCACCGAAAGTAACCAGGCAACATGCGGCATTTGTTGCAATGCTGCCAGCTGTGCACATTATTTACTCTGGGCTCCTCTATCCTATTTGAGCTGCTCTAGCCTGGGAGTAAAATTAACATCCAATATTTTGAATCTAATCTCCAAAAAGTTTACCTTCGCGTATTCAGCGATCCTCAACTTGAGGGCTTAGGTTAGATTTAGTCGAAGTGGTAGCTTTGATTACCAAACACATTTGAGCATGCATAGTGGCACACTCTATACTGACCAACTTACACCAACCTCATCGAAGAAGTTGGTCAGCGCAAAGGCTGTACATTAAAAGCATGAACAACTTGAAGGGTAGGCTATGATATTTCCACCCTTCCTGCTTGCAGCAATATGTTTTAGAGCAAGATTATAACCAAACATCATGCTGCAGAACTACAGTAAAAGATCTCTAACTACTAGCAATTCAAACGTCTCTGACAGGCAAAAGGCAATCAAAACTCCTTTCGAGTACAATCTTCAGATCTAAATTGGTTGATTAGATGTAGTGACAGGTTTTGTCGATCTGGTCACTGGTATACATACAAACATACATAATTGGTCATTACAACCCTTCAGTCAGGATTACGACCTAGTTTCTCACGCCACTTATGTTGTGCGTGTTAATTTTATACTTGAGTGCTGGGATCTACATTTTAAAGTCGACTCCGAACGCCAGATTTTTGAGAAACTTTTCATGGCAATTTTATTTACTCTCAGAGTTTTTGCCAGAAATCTGCTGAGAGGAAGTGACCGAAGCAAAATTAAAATTTGAAGATGCTTGACCTGGGGTTTGAACGGTGGCCTCACATCTAATAAGCCAGCACACTACCTACTAGTCTGGGGCACTACTATACGTGTACGTTATATATAAATCTGTATAATTATTTTCGAAAATAGCCATGACTTGTCAAGCACTATTCATTTTGCTGTATTTTTGTATGTATGTCGATCTTTCATCGCCTTACCATGGAAATACCCCCTATTTTCTCATCTTAGTGGAAGTGGGTATATATTAACCAGCCTTGCTGGTTAATATAGTATACTAATACTACATACATACATACATAATTGGTCATTACAACCCTTCAGTCAGGATTACGACCTAGTTTCTCACGCCACTTATGTTGTGTGTGTTAATTTTATACATGAGTTGTGGGACCTAGAGTTTAAAGTCGACTCCGAAAGACAGATTTTTTTTGAGAAACTTTTCATGGCAATTTTATTTACTCTCAGAGTTTTTGCCAGAAATCTGCTGAGGGGAAGTCGCCGAAGAAATACTTTATTTGTATTTTGTTTTAATGTCTGGCCTGGGGCTCGAACCCTGGCTTTACGTCTAATAAGCCAACACACTACCTACTAGACTGCGGTGACTTCCTTCTAATACTATTTGCGTTTTATTAAGGAATTGTCTTAAAACCACTTGTCAGCCTAATAGTGCCTAGGCCATAAACCAAAAACAGTTTTCATCTTGTCTTCTTATGGGCAAGAGGCTCCTACAATATCAAACATTATCGCTGTTATATTAGGCTTCCTTGTACAAGGGGTCAATACGACCTCCGGGCACTGTACTTGTCTTAATTGACAAGTACACGTCCTCAAACTTTAGGCTTCCTTCGGTGGCTTTAGTTCTCCAATAGTTACCTTATTGTCACTGGCATTTACTTTCATGTATTTAACTACTTTTCAATTACCCAAGATGGTCTCTGTTATAAGGCAGCAAGTGTCTATCCAGCCAGATCAAGGCGTGCTGCAAGTATTCCACATCCTATATTCATCATCACCTCTATAAACTCCACTGCCTTATCCAATGAGACTTTGAATGAAATTATTGTCGTTTTGTTTAATACTTAATGTTCCACTGCAGAAGACCAGGTACCGAGCTTAGTGAAACTTCGAAAGTAATCGTTAATTACCGGAAAACCATACAACATACGGCATTCGTTGCTATCCACCCGAGAATTAAGACACTTAGACCAGTTATAACAGTTATATATATATAATAATCATAAGAGTCGCAGTAGACTAAATATATTTGAAGGGCACTCTTAAATCGGTAGCATAGAGAGTTTTCAGACTCCCAAAATCCAGTAAGTTGGTTGTCCATGCGATATGATCTTCAAACGCCTCCTAAATATTCTGACAACACTACACTTTACAACACTGGCTTTACAGTCACCAGCTGCCAGAAATCGTACTATTTAAGATTTTTAGAGCTTCTTATTGTAGTGACCTGCAATTGCTGAGGGTATTAAATTACGTATTTTGCAAAATTGTAATAAAAGTTCTTAATACGACTCGATATAAAGCCGTAGTACTCCAACATATCAGGACACAACGTCATATTGCAAGTCCAGTTAAAAACTATTTGGAAAAAATATTTGGAAAATAGGTTTTAGGAGAGTGCCCGAGCTTAGTGGAGAATCGAAAGTAATCCTTTATTATCGGAAAACCATCAAACATACGGCATTCGTTGCATTGCTGTCATGTCGGCACATTATTTAATACAGGCGCCTCTATCCTATGATTCCCTACTCTCTGAGTAAAATTATCGTCTAATTTCTTGAATCTAAACGGGAAAGTTTGGCTCTCTGAAATGTTTACTTTCGAGAATTCGGGGATTCCAATATCCAATATGTTTTACACCAAGATTATGACCAAAAAGCACTCTACAGAACTGAGTTCAATCGTCTCTGATAGTTTAAAGGCAATCGAAACTCCTCTCGAGTGCAACCTTCGGATCCAAACTGATTGATCGGCTATAGTGATCGTTTTATCGATCTTATGTGAGTTTCTGGTCACTAGCATAGCCTGTTTAATTGTTTAACGGATGGGTTAGCTAGAACAAGCACTCTCTTACCGAATACTCAGCCACATGTAAAGATTGGAAAACCTGTTACCTCTGTCAGGCTAGTCACTAGACAGAGATATTAACGCAGCACTCAGTCAGTCCTAAATTGTTTAGTAAGTGCTTCAATCAACTACTTAAATTAGATGATTGGAACATCTCTGACACTGCACCAACTCTCACGAGTCCTTGCGAAATGAGTGGACACGTTGAGCAATTACAAAAAAAGCCACTTTAAGAGTCATATACGGAATTTATCGTCGTGCATCAGTCCAATATAGATATTTCAAAGAAAAGCTTGAACATGAAAGACCATTTAAAAAATTTATAAATAAAATCTAGAAAAAAAAAAATAAACATTTATGCTCTACACTAGACTCTAAAAGTATTTCAAAATGAAATTTATTTTTATTTACAATAAAAAATATTCCATTTAAAACCGATTTGCTTGCAATCTGCTACCCAACAAACATAAAAGGCAAACAGAGAATAAAATACAAAAACAACAACAAAAATTACAAAAGAAAAGAGCAACATCAGAAGGGGTTATAAAAGGTTATCATCACCTACAATAGCTTCATAAGGGTACTCAAGTTAAACTCTGTTTAAAAAAAGAGTATTTTTTAAAATTTCTTTTGTATATGTGTGTCACAAACACACACATATATACATTACTATTGTATGTGTGTGTGTGTGCGTCTTTATTGCGATTTAAAGTGGCTGGCATGTTAACACTGCATTCTCCTTATAATCCATAAAAATACAATGAGTTGATGACTATGAGGATGAGGATGAGAGAATAATGATGAGAGTGTATATTTCAATACATGTATGTATGGATGTATGTCTGGTGTATAGGTATTTATATATTGTTGATGACAATGACTATAAATTCTTTTACATTTTTCATACACGACTGACAACAATTCTTCAGACATGCATGAAAATCACGTTCAGCTATTAAGTATGCTATAAAAAAACAGAATAACAACCAACATTGATTTATTTTTTACACACACCCATACACATTGACACACATTCTCTTTTAAATTCAAACGTACTTATAAAGTCATTGTTGTTATGCTATGAATGAAGAAAAGGACATACTTTAGATGTACACTGAGAGTAGGTACTACACTTAGAAAATGAAAGGAAAAAAAACAGCAGCAGAGAAGGGTTAAACATGTTAAATTGGGGACAAAGAAGAAAATTGTCGAGAAAAATCTTTGTAAATTGGGTAAATAGTTCTAGAAGTGATTGAATAACAGAAGTTATGTGTCTATCAAGCACTTTTATGACTTAAAGGCTTAAGATCGTATTTTTTAATAATTTTTTATTGGCTTTTATTCAAGCAATTAAGAACGTTTGTTTAAATATGTTATGATCTGAACGTAATAATAGCCTATCAATTAAAAACAAATTAAAAATTTACAGCATATAACTTGAAATTTGAGAGTTACAAAGAAACGAGCCCCTTTACATATGGTTTGTGTCTCCAATAAATCAATAAATAAATTTCAATCATTATTCTTTAAAAGCAGCAAGACTCTTCGAAGTGCACAAATCAAACAAATATCACACAAGTTGGTCCTTAAAAAATACACGTGCAGTG
The DNA here is from genome assembly GCA_936449025.2 of Sarcophaga subvicina. Taxonomy (NCBI): domain Eukaryota; kingdom Metazoa; phylum Arthropoda; class Insecta; order Diptera; family Sarcophagidae; genus Sarcophaga; species Sarcophaga subvicina. Next base: position 34,544,541 of record OW388084.2, read on the forward strand.
GAAAATATTCCAATTTTGGGGGACCTACGGGCCTGGTACTCATACATTCACAGTGCAAAGACAGATGAAACACTGTTTGAAGAAGAATTACCTTAATAATGTTAAAAAAAATTAAATGAAAATAATCCATATAAAGGATTTATTTGAAGGTACAATCCTTCCGGTTAATAATGGAAAATAATTTCATTCAAATGGCTGCCTCGGCTGGCCATGCAGTAGCCTACACAGTACATTATCGATTGTGTGCAGCTGTATTTCACCAACGGCTTCACGAATATTGTCCTTTAAAGCGTCAATTGTCTCTGGCTTGTCGGTGTAACACTTATGTCTGGCGGCACCCCACAAATAATAGTCCAACGGTGTCAAATCGCAGCTCGGAGGTGGCCTAACGACATCGGCTCTGCGGCTGATAATGCGATCTTCAAAAACAGGGCGCAAAACATCGAGTGTAGCTTCGGCTGTGTGGCACGTAGCGCCGTCCTCTTGGAACCAAATGTTGCCAATATCCTCCTCTTCAATTTTTGTGAACAAAAATGCGTTCAATATGGCCCGATAACGATCGCCATTGACTGTAACGGCCACTCCTTGCTCATTTTCGAATAAAAATGGCCCAATTATGCCTCTGGACCAAAATCTGCACAAAACAGTGACTCGTTTTGGGTGCGTCGGCTTTTCAATGTATGCGTGCGAGTTTTCTGTGCCCCAAATGCGACAATTTTGCTTGTTTACATACCCGCCAAGATCAAAATGAGCTTCATCTGAAAAGATGATTTTTTTTGCCAAAATTGGCACCTTCTGTAAGTCGTTTGCACTTAGCGAAGCGAAAACGCATTAGATGGTCAATTGGCTTCAACTCCTGAACCAATTGGACTTTGTATGGCGTCATACCAAGGTCTTTATGTAAAATTCGTCTCAATGATGTCTCCGAAATGTTTAATCGTTGAGAACGACGTTGAATTGATGTTGATGGCGCTTCACGCACACTTTCTGCCACAGCAGCAATATTCTCGGGTGTACGCACTGTTTTTGGCTTTTCACGCTTTGGTTTATCGATGAGGATGCCAGTTTCTTTCACTTTTTTCACAAGATAAAGAACATACGGAGCTGACGGTGCTTCCCTTCTTCCAAAATCCGTACGCAATTTTCGCACACATTCTGCAACATTACCATGATTTTCAAAGTATACATTACATTATAAAAGTATAAAATTATAAAAAGATTATAAAAGTAAAAAAAAACAAAAGAATAACAACAACAATTTAACACAGTGGGTTCTACAAGTTGTCAGATCTGTTTTGCGACTATAATTTCAATTCCTAGAGGAATGTAACACTATTCCTAAATGATCAGCAGACAAATTTCTTTTCTCAACATAATTTCTCGCTCAATTACCGATGTAGTTTCGTAAAAGTCTAAGTCTAATGTCATCAGAAATTCCAAGAGTTCGGTAAGCCAAATTGTGTATTCCTTAAATCTGATTTTAGGTTAAGCGGGTCTGTATTGCTGCCGTTCTTTTGAGGTTTCAATATTTTTTATTAAAATATTATTGCATCAGGATAAGTTAGTTCTTTCAGATTTTTATCATAATTAGTGATAGTAACGTCAATGTTCTAATCCACATATCCATCATGCAATGAGAGCTGAGGAATTTTTTAAATAAATTTTTTTAATCAAGTGTTTTAGTCATTCTCATATATATGTCCTTATGTTGTCAATTCGAGGATAGGCACATTTAGGTCAGTTATGACCTAATAGTCTTTCATTTCTACTAATTCTGGAACCCTTAGAATCAATTTTATGAAACCCCTTAGACTGTAATGTATCATAAGGGTTTAAAATGCTGGTAGCCTCGTCATGCGATGACAAATACAGATTATCCTTCGTCAGGCACCAGTGTCTATATATAATCCAAGTCACTCCAAAATCTGTAGCATTTAATATCGAGAGTTTTCAGACTACTAAAAACCTAGTAAGTTGGTAGTCCACGTGATATGACCCCTAAACTTTGTATCAAACAACAATCAAATCGGGTGTTACGACCACCAGCTGCCAGAAATCGTGCTATTTACGATTTTTAGATTCTCTTATAGTAGTGTCCTCTAATTTTCGAGGGTATTATATTGTAAAACTATAATTAAAGTTCTCAATACGACTCGACATAAAGTCGTAGTATTCTAACATGTCAACGCATGACCTTATGTTGCAAGTCCAGTTAAAAACTATTTGGAAAAAAATATTTGTAATACTAGTGAGTAGAGCGTCTTACTATTAGCGTGAGGGTCATAGGTTTGATACCCGCCAGAGACACTGGTCTGTTATTCTACACTGAACACAAGGTTATTCAATTCGTAGTAATTATAGTATAATTCGTAATTGTATTCTAATTAAGAAATAAATAAAGCCTTTAGGAAATTTTTCTAAATCGGTCTAATAAACCAAAACTTTCTCCGTCCAACTAGCATTTGTTTTGATGGACGGCAAATGCTTTTACAGAAATATGCTTAATCAGACTGACCTGGAAGATACAAAAAAAAACAATTTTACAATAACAAATCAACAATGAGTTTCTAGAAGTTGCCAGAGAAATTAAGTAGAAGTATAACACAAATAAAAACTGTTGTATTATACACTGTGAAGTTTGATCTTTGTATTGAGAGGATTGTGTAATAAAATTGACACCGCGTTAGTATCAATTAAAGAAGTTTGGTGTTTACATTAAATATCTTTCATTTCAAAATTGTAAGCGTATACCTCATTAGAATTCCTAACACATTTCAAAGAGGAAAACCAAAGAATGTTTAGCTGTATGAAGAAGACAGAAACAATTTTCTTTCAAAAAGTCGCCATCATGGGTGAATTTCACATGATAAAAAGCTTGCAGCCATGTTATCAAGATTCTAGGTAAATCAGACTGTATGTGATCCACTTTTGATGACATAGTTCTGCCTTTCCCTACCGTCTATATTCAATTGGATTCTCCTGTAACAACCTTTAGCTTCTCGATTTAGACAAGCCCACACACAAACCTCTTTCAGTGACCCGATAGTCTTATATGGCATCCTATTTAATGTATTCTAATAATAAATTCAAAATCCAAATGGCTGCCACGACTAGCCTACACGATCGGTCCAATTTTTAAGCACATTATCGATTGTGTGCAGCTGTATTTCACCAATGGCTTCATGAATATTGTCCTTTAAAGCGTCAACTGTCTCTGGTTTGTCGGCATAACACTTATCTCTGACGGCACCCCACAAATAATAGTCCAACGGTGTCAAATCGCAGCTCCGAGGTGGCCAAACGACATCAGATCTGCGGCTGATAATGCGATCTTCAAAAACAGGGCGCAAAACATCGAGTGCAGCTTCGGCTGTGTCGCACGTAGCGCCGTCCTGTTGAAATCAAATGTTGCCAATATCCTCCTCTTCAATTTTTGTGAACAAAAATTCTTTCAACATGGCCCGATAACGAACGCCATTGTCGAAGAAAAATGGCCCAGAGGCATAGGACCAAAATCCGTAAAGTGACTCGTTTTGGGTGCGTCGGCTTTTCAGTGTATGTGTGCGGGTTTTCTGTGCCCCAAATGCGACATTTTTGCTTGTTTGCATACCCGCCAAGATCAAAATGAGCTTCATCTGAAAAGATGATTTTTTTGCCAAAATCAGAATTTTCTAGTGTAGGCTACTGCATGGCCAGCCGAGGCAGCCATTTGAATGAAAATATTTTCCATTATTAACCGGAAGGATTGTACTTTCAAATAAAAAAAGAAATTTTAGAAAATATAGAGTAGTTTTTTTTAAAGCATTTTTTAAAAAAAAAGTTATTTGGCCCTTTATTTCCCAATAAGCTGAATAGGACTTTTGCTTAAAAAATATTAAATTTTTCCTAATTTTACTTAAAGATTTCAAATCAATGGAGATTATTTTACAGCAATTTTGCTCTTTTCTTATTTAATTCAAACATATTATTATGCGTCCAAGTATTAGTGTTCACACCCTTTTAGTATTGTATATTGTATTAAGTAGTACAAGCACTTTATAAACATTTCAATGATTCTCTTCCGCTCTCAATCATCAATGCTTGCTCTATACATACATATATATATGCAGTTGAGTCTTTGTATAACATCGTACGTGTATGAGAGGGCGTGTGTTGAAGAGAGAGACAGTGTAGTTTAGAGAGTGTGTTTATGTGTTTAAGTGCTTGTGTTTATATATGAGTATTGGTATCGAGTTAAGCTGATGTCTATCTGAACACCATAAATTGCTATAATTTACCATCGTTTCTTCGTTTTTATATTCAATATTTATTCTACAAAAAAAGCAAAAAAAAAGAGGAAAAGAAACTCATACAATATGTGTTACGAGTATAAAGAGAAAGTAAACAATGGCATCAAATGGCTGTTATAACTTTATCAAAGCCATGCTTTTATATATTTAACAAACCCCCACCCCAAACCCTTATTACACTCCTTTATTTTTATGCCACAGCATACGTAAGTTTAAAAAGGGAAACTTGAAGAGAAAAAAAAAGAAAATTTTTTATGGGAAAATAATCGAAGAGAATCACAACTGGAACTGGATGTGACAATACGAGACATGCTAAATGCATTAGAAATCACTTCAAACATCTACTTCCACTGCCACTACTGTTCACTGGCACTTAAAATGCATGACATTGTTAACAAATAATAGCAGGGAGTTGAATCGAGAGATGGAAAAGCATGAATAAATTTAAACGTTTCATCTTAAAGTTGAAAATTTTGTTTTGTGCTGCAAGAAAAAGGAAAAAAAAATTCCTTCATTTTTGGCCATAAAAATTTTACGAGTATTTGTGTGACGTTTTTAAAAAAAACGGTTTCTTTTATTGCGTTTTAACGTTTCATTTCTGTTGGCTCTCTTGTTATAGCAAAAAGCCAAAACAGCTATAAAAAAGACAAAAAAAAAGTTTCTTTAATTGTTTATTTACCAAAGGATTGTTAAACGATTTTCATTGTTTTCTAGCAAAACAATACAACAAACAGTCAAATTTAATAGCAGTTTGCTGCTGTCTTTAAAAACTATTACGTTTTGCAAGTAAATTTCCAAACGCAATTGAATTTGAAAACCATTTCCCATTGAAATGTTTGCAGAACAATCAAATGCTTTCAAGTGATAAATTACTTTCAGTTTTCAATGGCGTTTTTTCTGCAACACAAAAAGAAAAATGTTTTTGGGTTTGTAAATTGCAATAGAAATTGTTTGGCGAATATTGTTTTCTGAATAGACAAAACGCTGCACACTTTTGAAGCATGATATCGGGTCCGCCATCTAACGTTTTTTTTTCAACTAGTGCTTATATCGTGAATGGTAACACTTAGCTCAAGTCTGATTTGACAGATAATTAGTTTTATCCTTCCGCTGAACGAATATGGTTGCGTATACGCTTGAACAACGCTGGGATATATTGCGACATTACTTTGAAAATCATGGTAATGTTGCAGAATGTGTGCGAAAATTTGCGTACGGATTTTGGAAGAAGAGAAGCACCGTCAGCTCCGTATGTTCGTTATCTTGTGAAAAAAGTGAAAGAAACTGGCATCCTAATCGATAAACAAAAGCGTGAAAAGCCGAAAACAGTGCGTACCCCCGAGAATATTGCTGCTGTGACAGAAAGTGTGCGTGAAGCGCCATCAACATCAATTCACCGTTGTACTCAACAATTGAACATTTCGGAGACATCATTGAGACGAATTTTGCATAAAGACCTTGGTATGACGCCATACAAAGTCCAATTGGTTCAGGAGTTGAAGCCAATTGACCATCCAATGCGTTTTCGCTTCGCTAAGTGGGCCTGCGATCGACTTACAGAAGATGCCGATTTTGGCAGAAAAATCATCTTTTCAGATGAAGCTCATTTTGATCTTGGCGGGTATGTAAACAAGCAAAAATTCATCATCGAAAATTCAATTCATGAGTCCAAATTTCAAAGGAATTGCTGCAGCCGCAAGTATAGACCTAAAGCTTGCACACTGAAAGATCTGTAATTAGAGGTGCCTTACTCAGGCTTTAAGTCATGCTGCCAAGTCCACAGCATGACTTAAAGTCATTACTTCAGGCCTTAAACACTCTACTGTAGACTAGGAGGCTTGGAAGTATCTTAAAATCAATCTCTTTTCAGCAGATTCCATCGTCTAACTTATTCACGAAATCATCACAGATGATCACATTTGATTGGTCTGCTTTCTATCAAGACTAGGTTTAGACATGGTGTAGAGAATTCCTGTCAAAGTTTTTCTTTCAAAGTATTTGAAAAATTAAGTTTATCGTTAAGTATTTGACTCTACGCTTACACTTACTTAGGTAATGAACCATATGTTGATATTGAAGAACCATCTCACGTAGAGGCAATTTGAACTGGCCACCGAAATTATGCAATTTGACCACATTACGAAGACCTTTTCTTGCAAGAGTTTTTCAGATCTATGCAAATAAGTTACAATCCACAGCGGTGTTCAAAGCCAACATAACCTACAGTGGTGGCCACGAATTTAAGACACGTCATATGACTGATTTAGTTGTGATAATATTTACAATCCTGTAATATCAAAATTGATATTCTTTATTCTTCTATGTACCCTGTAATACTAAGAAAAAGTACCAATATTTTATTTTGTTTCTTTTTACATTTTGTTGCTTTTTGATCATATTATTGTAAAATCGTTTATTTCAATTTGGCCACGAATTTAAGACATTTCAGAAATATCTGGTTTTTAACTGATTTTTTGGTGTTTTTTGAAGCTAAACGTTGAGCAACGAATGTTTTATTTTATTTTATGTTGGAATACATAGAAATATTTAATTATAAATGGTCAGAGGTACCTGGAATACCGATGCCGAGCGAAAACTGATCCAACAACTAAAATTTGATGGAAAAATAATAATGGAGATATCCAAGCTGCTTAAATGTTCTAGATGCAAGATTTACAACGCGATGCAATATTTACAAGCAACATAGTACCACCAAAAATGTCAAACAGCAACCTAGAGCCCGAAAAACCACACCCTAAAGTAGCTGCTAATAATCCTTTCACGACCTCAAGTAAAATAAAAAATAAAATTGCATTGGATTTTGGTATTGATATTTCGTCTAGGGCGATAAGAAGATGTCTAAATGAAAAAAACTTGCGTGGGTATATTGCCCATCGTAAACCACTTGTGCCAAAAAAATATCAATCCCGACTAGCATTTTGTCTTGATCTATATAATATGTAAATAAAAATTCTTAACCAAATATAGGCAGCAAAATATTATTAATTTTTCTTCCTAATATTACTAAAATCTTAAGAAAAATATCATGGACCTAAAATATTTTTGATAAGATGTAAAAATTATCACAAATGTAGAAGTAAAATGTCGTGTCTTAAATTCGTGGCCACCACTGTATGTCATCGTTCAAATTCAATCCGATTTATACGCCAGTGTCTTGGAAAATTGGACGTTGCCGATTCCTTGCACTTAGAGAAGCCTTGGTGGACTTTTGAACGGTATTATATTCCACACATAATAGCATAAATAATTCTTTCAAACAAATAAAAATTTTCGAACACTTACTTACTTACTTACTTACTTAATTGGCCATAACAACCCGAATAACGGATTTCGGTCTGCCGCAACACATCCTTCCAGGCGCCTCCGCTTCTTGCGCGCCTACGCCAGTTGGTCACACCAATTGATGACAGTGTTTCCTCGATTTGGTCCTTCCAACACATACAAGGTCGTCTTTTTCGGCGACTTACACAGACGCCCGCATCAAATACCCTCCTCGCCGAAACATCCTCCTCCATTCGAACGACATGACCGAGCCAACGCAGCCGCTGGATATTAATACACTGCACAACGTCTATGTCGTTGAGGAGCTCATACAGCTCACTGTTGTATCGGAGGCGAAAATCATCGCCAACTCGCACTGGACCCAAGATCTTACGTGCTTAATAGGGTCCATGGCTCTGCGCCATAAGGAAGCACGGGTAGGATGAGCGTCTTGTAGAGTATTAGTTTTGTCGTACGGGAGAAGTCTCTCAGTTGCCTATTGAGACCGTGATCTCCAGACTGACATCATTTTTGGTAGTGACGGTGGAGCCAAGATAAACAAATTCCTTGACTGTATCAAAAGTATAGTTATCGGCCTTAATCTGAGAATCAATACGCCGCACGTCTCTACTTGTCGATAGCATATACTTTGTTTTGCCCTCATTTACTGCCACTAAAGGCAGCAGTAACATCTCGCTTGGTACTCTCAATGATGAAAATGTCGTCAGCGTACGCAAGCAGAACACTCCCCATGACGAAGTTGAAGAGGTCGCATGATAAAGGGTCGCCTTTTCTGAAACCTCGCAAGGTATCAAAAGGTTCGGAGAGGTCCATTCCTACCATGATGGAGCTGCAGGAATTGCTCAACGTCATTCTGCATAGCCTTATCAGCTTCGCAGGTATACCGAGCTCAGACATTGAGGCAAAAACACGATCCCTTATGGGGCTATCGAAGGCAGACTTTTAGTCGACAAAAATATGGTGTGTGTCGACTTGTTTTTCGTGGGTCTTTTCCAGGATTTGGCGTAGTGTGAAGATCAGGTCGATGGTGGACTTGCCAGGTCTGAAGCCGTGTTTTGACGAGTGGCTTCAGTCGTTCACACAATACGCCAGTAAGAACCTTATATGCGATAGGGAGAAGGCTTATACCCTTGTAGTTGGCGCATATAGTAGGTTTTCCCTTTTTGTTTTATTTAAATTTAAAAATAGGAAGCGCTTATTGAAAGACCCTATATTATTTGAATATTAAAATTTTTTCGAACAATTTTAACTTCCCTTATAAACTGCAGTACCAGCATTACCTGCTGATCTTTTTATACTTCATTTATTTTCGATTTCGCAACTTCCATAACTTCCTGTATAGTTTGGTTATTGTAAGTTGATCTTTATTGTCCCTGTTATATATATGCTATTATTGTGCACCATTTGTTCATTCTTACGCCAGTCTACTATTCCTTTTTTACTTGCCACTTAAAACAAATTTTTATTGTCATTGTGTCTTTCCAATGAATAAAAAATGTCATGCGGTTCATATGACAAACCGAATTGGTTCTAACGAACAATCTGACACAGAGAGCAGTCATAATCTATTCATAATTGTTATTTGCATTAATGGAAGAATTCTGTGTGTGTATTTGTAAATGTAATAGGAATTATATGGGGAATTAATGAAAAACGAAAACAATAGACAATTAGAAGTGACACTGCGTTGACACAGTCATCATATGTTGAGAGTGGCTGAGAAGGATGAATTGAAACCAAAAGAATCAATGTCATGAGGATAGAAAGAAAGTATTTGCGATGATGGTAATTAGAGTGTCAAGAGACTAAAGGAAAAAATATTTTTAATTGTTTAAAGTAACGAGAGAGGTAATAAAATTTATGGCAATTGTAAAGGTCAAAAGGCTGTATGCCTTTAAACTATCTTTTAATTCTCTTGTAAATACAATGATCTCTTACTGAATTTATTGAAATAATTTGCAAATACAAACATAATTCTGCACGAAATCGATATCAAGATTTGTCTGTAAAATATTTGAATCACAATGTTCAATTGAGGCATGCTAATTGTGGAATGTTCAACTATGGATTGTAACATAATTTATGTTGAACATTAACTCGGAAACAGAACAGTGGCAAATGCATATGTAGATGACTAACATTATTTAAATGCCATATTGATGTATCTGCTTGAGGGCGGTATCTCAAACTAACCATCAAACAGAATTTATACTTGTATGTACATTTTGTGGCAACTCAATTAGTTTGCATTGCCATCGCCAACATCATCATCCGCATCATTATAATCGTATACATTGTATATTCAAAGGAAATTTGCAAATTCCAACAAGATTAATTCATTCATTCATTCGTTCATTCATTTCAAGTTTTTCTCTGTAAAAAAAACAAAAATTTCAAATCTCTTATATTTTGTATACGTAGTCGTATACTTAATATGGAATTAATTAATATCACTCATACGTTATCAGTTTGATATGCAAGAAAAATCCGAAAAATAAATTTAAAAACAAACTGAAGGAAAAAGAATTGAGCAACGAGATGATATAAAGACTTGAATTATTCGTAGATAAAACCAATGAAAATTCAAAATAAAATAAAAAAATATTCAATTTGTAAATGCATACACGATTTCCTTTAGATTTGCTGAAATAAAAAGGAAAAAATTTCAATTTCAATTTTGTAACAAAAAAATTAAAATAAATCTCAAGCACATGTAGATAAAGGCAGGAGAGAGTTGCTCTACTTCTAAAATAAATCCATTTAATTACGATTTTAAGAAAGCAAAACATTTCAATCAAGTCTGTATTAATTTCATTGGAAAGAAAGCATGGCATTGCAGATGATACCATTAGCAGCTATAAATAAATAGAACGTTTTTATATTCTTTCTCATGCAAATTGGACGGATTTCAATCTTCTTTTTCATTACCAAATACTTGTGAATACATCTTTACATACATACATAATTGGTCATTACAACCTAGCTTCTCACACCACTAATGTTGAGTGTATTAATTTTATATATATGGAGTTTAAAGTCAAATCCGAACGACAGATTTTTGTGAAACTTTTATTGGCAATTTTATTTACTCTCAGAGTTTTTGCCAGAAATCTGCTAAAAGAAAGTCTCCGAAGAAATATTTTCTTCATATTCCATTTTGTTGGAGATGTTTGACTTGTGGCTCCAGCTGTGGCCTCACTTTTATTAAGACAAGACTAAGACGACATATCCCTACAAATTTGTAAAACCGATTTGATCACAAGAGGAATACACACCTTTAAAGATTTCATCTCACAAGATCTGTTCTGTAGCTCATCTTGGTTTAGTTTCATTGTAAAATGGACAAAGCATCTCCTCTATTTTCTGAGGGCTGGGGATTTAAAAGTTTAAATTTAGAAATGAAATAAAACAAAAACGATTTGAAATTTTGGTAAATTTCTTTTTTTGTTGTGAAATACAACTGTTCCGGTTAGAAATGGAATATTATTTCATACACATGGCTGCCGGGGCTGACCTCACAGTACCCCATACGATAGTAGCAATTTTCGTGCACTTTTTCGCACGTGGGGTAGTATCTCGGCAATGGCATCACGAAGGTTGGCCTTCAAATGCACAATTGTCTCTGGTTAGTCAGCATAACACTTTTCTTCAACGACGCTTCACAGAAAAGAGTCCAACAGTGAAAAATCTCAGCTTCTTGGCAGCCAATTGATATGGTCATGAAAACGTTGACTCAATGAATCGATTGTGGCTTGAGATGTGTGGCAAATTGTACCATCCTGCTAAAACCAAACATCGTTCCCATCAATAGCATGAAGAGTGGGTACAAAAAAATCGGTTATCATGGTGCGATCGGTATCTTCATTCACCGTAATGGTTGCGCCGTCCTCATTTTCAATTAAATATGCGGCAATGTCGGGTGCATTGGCTTCTGTAAGACCACGTGTGTTTTTCTGAGCCCCAAATACCGTAATTTTGCTTGCTAACGTAGCCACCAAGATGAAAATTGGCTTCATCCGAAAAGATGTTTATTGTTTGGAAAAATCGAGATCATCGTGCAGTTTCTCGTTGGGCCACCTAGTGAAGCGAAAACGAAGCGACTGGTCCTATGGCTTCAGCTCTTGAACCAATTGAACTTTTCGCAAAAATTTGAGGTAAACTGGTGCATGAAATGTTCAATTCTTGAGAACGATGATGGGTTGATCTTGATGAATTCTCAAGCACACTCACAGCCAAAGCTTTGATTATTCGCAGGTACACACTGTACGAGCGCGCTCACGTCTTGGCATATCAACAATGAAAACAGTTTTACGAACTGTAGCAAGAGACTTGTAACACTGTTGGTCCTTCTCTGCGACCAAATTTTGTACAACATTTTCATGCAATTTCCGACCAATTGTCTTGGGCTTTGAAATAAATTTTCAATAAATCCCAACGTTGCTCATGCGTAAATCGATTCATTACGTTAAATGCAGCAAATATACAAAATTTTGTTACAGAATAGAATGACTTAAGTATTGCCAAATTCGAAATAACCGATGAATCAAATTTGAACCGATTGTTTGACCCACCCGATATAATGAAAACTGATTTTTATGTTCCTCAGAAAATAAATTTCAAAATAATCACGATTTAAATTCTCTGTTGTAGGATATTTACTGTCTGTCACGGTATTCTGTTATACGTACAGAAACTTGTAATCTTAATATTTTTCTAATGAAATAATTTTTATGTTAATTTCTGACAAGTGCATGTATGCAGTTAGACAAGGTATTTAAAGTTCAAATTGCTTTTTTTAATTTAAATTACTCGCACTAAGTGTGCGAAATTTTTCGGGTCGTATGCATGCTAACACATTTGTATGAATTATTTTGATGAGAGAGCAAAATAAAATCGCCATGAAAAGTTTCCTAAAAAATCTGTCATTCCGGGTCGACTTTAAACTGTAGGTCCCACAACTCATGTATAATATTAATACAAACAATATAAATGGTGTGAGAAGCTAGATCGTAATCTTATCGTAGAAGAAATATTTTAGATGCTATTTACCTGGCCAACAATACGACAACATTTAATAAAAATCTTCTCCTCAGAACACAGAAACATTGAAGGCAAAATCGTTTTTTTTTTCTTATTTACTTGTACTCCCGTAGTGCACTATGAAAACTGTATGTGATTAGATTTAAAAAAAAAACATTTGCAAGAAGACCTTTTCACATACGGACTGAGACGCTGTAGAACAAATTTTCTGTGTAATGCAATATATGTACGTTGCACTAGTCAATCATCGTGGTTGAAACCTACAAAACCTCGTATACTTTTTAAAAATATTTAAAGTTCTGTAACAAATTTCCATATTTCCATTGAGTATAGTCCGTTGAGTTAAGGATAAAACAATGAAACATAAGCCACACGGCAGCAGTGAACTGATGAATCAATAGACTTGTAAGTACCACTTCCATTAATGAGCATTTGTTACCACCCTCTTTACGCTGCCGAGAAAAATTTTAAGAAATTATTAACAGGAACGAGCAGATTCTACCACGGACGGATTTTTGTAATAAAACCATTCAGTACAACAAAATGGACTCTCTGAACCTTCTAAAATAAAAGACATCAGATAGAACTTAAATGAAAAACATTTCAAATTTGGAAGATAAAGTTCATCGATTTGCATGCGTTATTCGTGTGTTATTTTAATTAAACATGATCTCTTATGATATACTCTTTCAAAAAAAATTTAATATTCTCTTTAAAATTAAAAGTAAATTCTCATTTACTTTAAGAGATTAAATATTAATTTTTGTATTCGCTTAATAAACATTTCTTAAGAAACCATCTGTTTCATTGACCTTTAACTGAATGATTAATTATTTTACTGGGTAAATAACAAAACAACAAATACGTAAAAATTTATTTTTATATTTTATTTAATAATCACAATTTATTTCTATTGTTAGTTGTTTTTTTCTTCTCCAAACCCTTCAGCCCTCTTTTACAGGCTAACCAAACCAATCATTGAAAACATGGCAAAATGGCAAACAGCATACCATCATTCGAAATACACTCAAGCGTATGAGTAACATAATGTATATGAACGCATATGAATTCGATATTAATTAAATAGCAATCATACGTCATGTGGTACCCAAACTAATGAGGCAGAGAGAAAGAGTGTGAGAAAAAACAAACGAAACATAGCATCGGCATTAACATTTTACAGACATTATGATAAATGAATACATGTACAAACACATGTGGTTGTGGTACATATATCAATGCATGTACTATTATATACATATGCGTATGAGTATGTATGTATGTATGAGTTAAATGATTATTATTATTGAAATCATTTTCATTTCATTTCGAATTTCAATTATAATTCTCAATCATTATCATTTTAACAAAACAAAGTATCGCTTGCCATTATTTTTGTTTTGTTTTTTTTTTGTTGTCGTTTCTTTTATGCGAAAAACCAAAAATCAATAAAGAAAAAAACACAAATGAAATGAAAATAATTTGTAAATTCAATTAAATAATAAATTATTTATTTATAATGTATTCTTGTAATATGTTATATGCATACAACAGCAACAACAACGACAACAACAACAAACAACAACAATTGTATTGTTTTATAAATTTTCAATCATTATCAGTAAACAGTGATACGCAGGAGAAAGCAACATCATATCAGCATTGCTATCACTTGTAAAGCATAACTGACTGAAAAAGAAAATAAAATCATTTTAAATACAGTTTTTGATAAAAGTAAAACTACACTTAAGCCATAAATTGATTATAAAATTATATGCTGTGCATATTATTTAATATTATTTATTAAAGAATACATGCATAATTGGTCATTACAACCCTTTAGTCAGGATTATGACCTAGCTTCTCACAGCACTTATGTTGAGTGTGTTAATTTTTATACATGAGTGTTGGGACCTACAGTTTAAAGTCAACTCCGAACGACAGATTTTTAAGAAACTTTTCATGGCAATTTTATTTACTTCTCAGATTTTTTTGCCAGAAATCTGCTCAGAGATTTGTATTTTGTCTTGATGTCTGGCCTGGGGCTCGAAACCTGGCTTTACGTCTAATAAGCCAACACACTACCTACTAGGCTACGGCGACTTCATGCATATTATTTAGTATTCTTTATTAAAGAATATGAATAATTAATTGACAATGGGAAGTAAAGCTGATATAAGTGGTTTAAAAAGTTATCGATAACAATGGAGCAATACCTTAAGAGAGATAAGATTTTATTACCAATTTAGCAAAAGACCTCGTAATAGTACAACCATCGCATGCAACTTAGAAAATATCAGAACGATACAAATAAAAAATTCCAAATTGAAATGGTGGGCTTTATTTAGCATTCAGATTACTCTGCCCAAGCATTTGTACTTTACCATCAGTACCTTACCAAATACAACTGTAATATTGCTTTCCAGGGCTGGAGCTATTTCTAGTTTATCCCTGCGTACAAGGGATTTCAAATATCCCCACAAAGAGTAGTCTAATGAGATCAAGTCGCATAATCTTGAGATATATTGGATTACTTTAAAATGTGAGTTTAATTATGTAGATTATTGCGTGTCTTGTGGCGTATTACTTTTAGCCTCGTCTTGTTGAAACCACTTGTCAACCACCTTAGATTTTTAAGCAAAAAAAATCAGAAAGTATTTCTGTTCTTTAATGTATCCAGGACCTATTAATGATAATAATCAAGGCTTATGAAGACCAGAAAAAGGTTGTAAGTTATGGTCATCACAGTCAGAATTCTGTTAATTTATTCAACGCTAATTTTACTGAGCTCTTTTTTTGTATACCTACATGGCACGTAAAAAAACTTGTTCTGTGCAACCAAATAACACAAAGCATTACGTTTTCTTTCCAAATAATCCTATGACAATCGATTCTGTTTGATTTTAATCCAGCGTCCTTCCAAGCTTATCTTCTCATAAACTTTAATTCGTATATTGTTTCTGTTTCTTTTAAAATGCCTTTCTCCATAAGTGAGTGAGTCTTTCAATCTATGTTAAGTCTTCTAATAGCCTCTAATGCATTCGTTTTACCCAATGCTACAGCCGAGCGTAGTAATTCAGAATGTTTCATTGTTAATACGGCTAGACCAAAAAAAATATTCAGTATTTTGGGAAGACAAATATGGGATTATTGCGATATTCTTTGATGCAGCATATTCCCGTCTCAAATACCAGTCTCGTGGGAGCATCCTCCTCCATTCGAACGACATGGTCGAGCCGGCGCAACCGCTGGATATTAATACACTGCACAACGTCTATGTCGTTGAGGAGCTTATACAGCTCACTGATCGGATGTATTCTCTCGAATACTCTCATAGGTGCTGCATCAGTGCTTAATAGTTTCCATGCCTCTGCGCCATAAAGGAGCACGGGTAGGATGAGCGTCGTGTAGAGTATTAGTTTTGTCGTACGGGGGAGGTCTCAATTGTCTATTGAGACCATTGTAGCACCTGTTGGCAAGAGTGATCCTGGGCTTGATCTCCAGACTGACGACATTATTTCTGGTGGTAACGGCGGAGCCAAAATAAATAAATTCCTTGACTGTATCAAAAGTATATTTATCGGCCGTAATCGAAGAATCTTACGCCGCACGTCCATACTTGTAGATAACTTATGCTTTGTTTTGCCCTCATTTACTGCCAGACCCATCTTAGTAGACTCCCGTTCAATAGCACTAAAGGCAGCAATAACATCTAGCTTGGTATGCCCTATGATGTCAATGTGGTCAGCGTACGCAAGCAACTGGACACTTTTTTGAAAAATAGTGCCACTGCGATGCACTCCTGCCTTTCGCAGAACACACTCCATGACGAAGTTGAAGAGGTCGCATGATAAGGGGTCACCTTGTCTGAAACCTTGCACGGTATTAAAAGGTTCGAAGAGGTCCATTCCTATCTTGATGGAGCTGCAGGTATTGCTCAACATCATTCTGCATAGCTTTATCAGCTTCGCATTCATGCCGACCTCAGATATTGCGGAAAAAACACGATCCCAGATATCAAAGGCTGGGAAAGTCTTTTCCAGGATTTGGCGTAGAGTGAATATCTGGTCGATGGTGGACTTGCCAGGTCTGAAACTGCACTAATAAGGTCCAATCAGTGTTTTGACGAGTGGCTTCAGTTATTCACACAATACGCCTGTAAGAACCTTATATGCGATAGGGAGAAGGCTTATACGCCTGTAATTGGCGCATATTGTAGTGTCTCCCTTTTTCAGGATAGGACAGAGGACACTGAGGTTCCAATCGTTGGGCATACTTTCCTCTAGCCATATTTTGTAAATAAGCTGGTCCATGCGCCATCCATCATTACATCCGGTCTTAAACAATTCAGCGAGAAGGCCATCAGGACCTGCAGCTTTATCGTTTTTAAGACGCATAATCGCGACTTTGACCTCTTCATGGCTAGACGGCGGAATATCCACGCCGTCATCATCGATCGAGTTCGGTGCACGAGAGACAAGCATGCCCTCAAATCGCTCGTACAGAATATTCAATGCGGCATGAGCTGTCCTATTGAAACCACATTTCATTGGTATTGAAACCATCCAAATCAAGTCAATAGATGTTGGTTATCATCGATCACCATTAACAAGAATGGCCTGGCCCATGTCGTCCCCAAAGAAATATGTACCAATGATATCGGTGGCAGCCCAAAATCAGTAACAAACAGTGACTTTTTTGGAATGCATTGAACGTTTTTGGATCTCATGTGAACAGATAACGTTCCAAACTTGACAATTTTGTTTATTCACGTACCCATTCATCCAGAAATGGGCCATACTCTGTGTGTTGTTATTCGTCATCAAAAATTAAATTTTTTTTTGGAAAATATTTCTTAAACATTAAACAGTTAACTTCAAATGAATGTATGTATTGAAAACAATGTCGATAAATTATTTATTACTTCGATATCTTTCGTTTGATGTTCGATGAATTTTTTTTTTCAATTTTTTTTTCATATTTCGTTTCGCATACATGATGACATGGATGATTTCATTGAGTAGAAAATCATGTTCGAAAAACGTATAAAACCAGCGAGAGAGAGAGAGGGAGTGTCCTTTATGTTCTTCAAATTAAACAAGAAATATAATTAAAATTCATGAATTATTAACAAAACAAAACGAGAAAGAGAAGGAGAGAGAGAGAAATAAAGTAAAGAAAAGAAAAGACAAAAAATATTAATTATTTATGGTAAAGTGGAATGAAATGTAAAGACAGTTGGAAGTCATATGCATATGATGTGACTGCATATTGGAAATTAACTTGGAACAAATAAAGAAAAGAGGATATTGTAGAAACCACACAAAAAGAAATATATGCAACGACCAGGCAATGGAAAGGGAAGTTCACTTTAATTCTTTAACTTCGTGCAAATGAATGAATGCCTTAAGAAACTTGTAAAATTTATTTTGAAATCCAAAAAATTTTATTTTTGTTTCATTTTAATTTAATACGTTTTTATGTTTTCTTATGGAATTGGATGTGGAATAAAACACCTCTCTATTACTGTTGAAACAAATTGCTTTGATCGATTTCAGCTACTATTGGCGTAAACCCATTATCTCGCTAGGGTGGAACTGTCTGAACGGAAAAACTTATCCAATTGGGTTTTTGATTAAATATGATGCCTTAAAGGTTTTCCTTTTCAATAAATATATCCACCAATTAAATATGTGCACCAATTCTTGGTGCCATTCAGATTCGTCTTGAGTACTTGCAGCATTGTAATCACTGGCATCAAATTGATGTAAATATACATGCCCCCCTGATCTTTCTTGGATTTATTCATAAGATTAGTCTTAAGCCCTTAATTTTTTCAACGCTGTAACCTAGACCATCTGAATTATTGCCAATTTATTTCCAATATTGGGTAGCCATAGTCTAGTAGGTAGTGTGTTGGCTTATTAGACGTGAGGCCTGGGTTCAAACCCCATGTCAGACATCAAAATAAAATGTGAACAAATATTTTTTCGGTGATTTCCTCTCAGCAGAATTTGGGTAAAAGCTCTGAGGAAAAATGAAAAATTGCCATGAAAACGTTCTCAAAACATCTGTCCTAGGGAATCGACTTTAAACTGTACCATCACTCATGTATACAATTATAACACACAACATAAATGGTGGGAGAAGCTTGGTCGTAATTGTAACTGAAGGGTTGTGATGACTAACTTTGTATGTATGTATGTATTGGGTATCTTCCATTTCCTCTTAAGCTTTGAACTGTTTCAAATCGTTGCTTATATGCGTTTTCTTGAGCACTATATTTATCACCGTCATTTAGTGGGCTTCTCCAGATGGATCTTGAGTCTTTTGCTCATTTATTAATAACTCATAGAAGTCTTCGAAATTGCAAGAGATTTGAGGTTTTTCGGTGATACAGAAGGCTAAGAAGCCGTTACAAAAATTGCGAACGAAACCTTTCAATTCTACAGTCTGCACCTCTTCCAGCGGTGGAAGGCTTACTTTTCGTAGTTTTGGCTAAAGTGTGGAGCGTTATTGTTTCAAATGCTATCGTCGCATTCTGAATGTATGAGTTTAGAGAGCAAATTCTCTTCCTTATTATGTACAGAATATAACATCGTTCAAATATTCTCCTCTCGGTTCTTCTGGGTTGAATTTTCTATGGCTATGGCACATAAATCAACCTGCACTTGACCGATGACATGGGTTATGTTGGCTTTAAGCCGCTGAGGTTTAATGGCATTCATGTGCGACTTAACCCCACAAATCTAACGGGGTGAAATCGCAAGATCTCGGTGGTTATTCACATCACGTCCACGTAAGAAGAACAAATCGATGGCGAGTCAGCCCGAAATTCATATCAAACGGTGACTATTTCGATTTGCATCAGATGCCCTTGGACCTTGGGTGGATTGGTATCGTCCAAAATTCGATAGTTTTTGTTTGTTCAGACATACACCCATTCCTCCTGAATGTATGAACCTACAGAGCAAATTCTCTATATCGTTGAAATGTCCTTCGCGGTTTTTCGGAATGAATTTCAGACTGGATTTGACCTATGACTTGGATTATATTGACTTTGAGAACCGCAGAAGTCTGTGGTTTAATGGCATTCATCTGTGACTTAAGAAAACCCAACAAGAAAAAGTGTAATGGTGTGAAATCGCACGATATCGGTGGTTAGCTCGCATCATGTCCACGTGAGATGAACAAAATGATAGCAAGCCAGCCAGAAATTCACAACAAACGGTGACTATTTCGACTTGCATCGAATGCACTTGGATCTCGTGTGGAGTACTATTCAGCGGACATATGATTCAGGTTTAAAACTTCTCAAACAGTCCACTAACATTATATTTATCAGCTAAAGAATCGAGTCTGCAAGGCACTTCAAAATAGGGTACTCAAAATGGTTTTGTTTCGTTCTTAACCTCATAAAGTGAGTTTTTTCCTTTCTCCCAAATAAATCTAAAACTGTAAACAACCTTAGCCAAAGGATGATTCCATTAAATCAAGGAACACCTTGGCAGTTTATCTAAATTAGAAAAACTTTTAAATTAAAGAAACCAATCGAAAAAAACATGAATCAAAAATGTCCGAATATAAATAACTGCAGGCACGTTCAGAAATAAAATAAAATGACCAGAAAAGAAGGAAGGAAATTTCGTTCATGTGTCTGTTTTTATGGGAGTCTGTTATTATTCACTTGACTTTTTAAACCCGAAAAAACAGAGAACAGAGAACAGAAAACTTCTTTCTCATGGCACAAATTTTTAAATGTTTGGAAATTGTAACTGTACTTGAGTGCATTTATGTATGTATGTGCGGGAGTGAATGTATGTGTGTGTATGTGTATGGGTAACAGCAGATTTTCTATAAAGTTCAGTTGTGCCTTTTATGACTTGTGGTTGGTATTTAAAGCGAGTATTTCAAAATGTGTGTGTGTGTGTGTGTCTGTTTGCCACAATATTGGCCAAAATATGGTCAGGTTATGGTGCATCTTGATGCTTAACACGTCCATTGAACACATTCAAACACTAAAGCACTAGCCACACAACTTGCCATAAACTTTTTGGAACATGATTCTTGCTTGCTTTTGTAGTTTTTGTTTGTTCCCAGTAAATGGTAGCTGTGGCGTACAAAAAAAAATGTTCATTCTTTGCAAATATTTAAGTTTTGCATTTGGTTTGTTCACACTTACTCTCTTCTTTTTTTTAATTTTTGGAATTTTTTTCTTTTTTTTTCGTTTTATTGCTGTTTGTAGAATAAAATCGTAATATTTTTATGGTTTCAGTGTACCACGTCAGATTTGAATCAATTCTGGGAAATCAAATGCAGTTTGAAAACAAAAGAATATTTTCGTTTCTTTTCTTTTTGTTTCTAATTTCTCGTAAAATAAAAAAATATGATTAGGCGGTCTGAGTGAAAGAGTTCATGAATGTATTGTCCCCTGGGATTTTTAAATTGTTTGATTTCAACTAAATTTTAAGCGCCAAATAAATCCAATCCATTAGGAACCTAAATGAGACCAAACACAGCCTTAAAGTATCCCCACAATATATTTAATTTTCCTAATTAAAATATTTCAAAGCGCTACCAATAAACACTCTCAATCATCACTTTATAGTAGGTCCTTTCCGGACTGATAAACGGACGTGGTCTCCCCTTTCCAAGTCGTTCAATTAACACACAAATCGCGTGATTTGTTGTTCACACCTGCAGCAGCCTTATCTGTACAATCTGACGATACCCACAGGAGCCTGTAGTCACTGATTCCTTAGCACCAATGCGGCGATCGCTTTAGTTTTAACGAGATCGAAGTCAAACTATTCATACGAAAATGTCTTCTTCTGGCAGTTTATGAATCTAGAAAGGAAACTCTCTTCTTTATTATCTGCGGATTATAATGTCGTTCAAATGTCCTCCCCGAATTTTCCATGGCTATTGCACATAAATTAGGCTGCATTTGACCGATGACATGGGTTTTGTTGGGTTTGAGGACCGCTGTGGTTAGCAATTTATTCGCATACTCTTGCAACATAAGAAAAATCCCAGAAGAAAAAGTCTAATGAAGTTAAGTTGCACGATATCAGTGGCCAGTTTGAATCGCTTCCACGTAAGATGGCTATGCCTGTGTGGTAGGTAGCGCTGTCCTGTCAGTTCACAAAACCCTCTCACATCACTTATACATGGGATGACAACACTGTGATTTGTGGTTCAATGGCATTAATCTGCAACTTAAGAAAATACTCCACTTCCCATTCTCATCATCCTCTTCTTTTTATTCCTCTATTATCTTTCCCTCTGTAAGGACGTTGTACAATGGGTCAATTCGACCTCCGGGTACTGTGCTTGTCTTTGTTGACAAGTACACGTCCTCTAACCTAACCTAACCTAACCTAAGAAAATCCCACAAGAAAATGTCTAACGGGGTGAAACAGCACGATCCCGGTGGTCAGTTCACATAACGTACACGTAGGATGAACATTTCGCAATCAAATCGCTCTTGCAGAATATCTAGAATGACATGAACTGTGTGGCACGTAGAATTATCAAGATCATCTAATTCAGTCCTAAAGAAGTTGGTAATCATCGACCTATAATTCTTGTCATTTACAATGACAGTCTAGCCTACTTCGTTTTCAAAGGAATATGAACCGATAGCTCGCCAGCCCTGAAACCATCCCAAATAATAAGTTTTCGGAAACATATTGGACCGTATTGCATTCCATATGGTTTATTATCGTCCCAATTTCAACAATTTTCTCTGTTTATGTACCCATACATCGAGAAATGGGCCTCATCTTACTTACGTGCCTACTTAACTGGTGATTACAACCCTGCAGCCAGGATTACAACCTAGCTTCTCATATAACTTATGTTGTGTGTGTTATAAGTGGCGGAGCCTACTTCTCATAGCCATTTTATTTCACCTCTCAGAGTTTTTGCCAGAAATTTGCTGAAAAGAATTCGACGAAGAAATATTTGTTCGAAACGTCTGAACTGGTGTTTGAACCATGGCCTCACTTGTTATAAGCCAACACACTAAATACCGTACTACGATGACTACATGGGCCTCACCGCTGAAGATAATTTTTCGACGAAAATTAGGATCAGTTATCAACTGCTCGAGTGTTCATTCGGCGAACAAAACTACAACAACGGTCAATAGTCGTCCCAGGTGCCTTGGCAACACAGACTGAATAAGTTACAACTAATTTTACAGATTTAGCTTTAAAAAGATTGCCGATATCAACGTCACACTGCAGAAATCGCTCACTCTCAATAGAAGATTTAATTTAAATGTCTGCTCCAACACTAATAGATGTTAATATACATGTTGTCTTCTGGTATGCAATAATGCCACACAGGTTCCAAATCTCAGTTCCGCTGATTCGTATTTCTCATAACAGAATCTTAGCATTGGCCTAGAAGCAGTTGATATTCTTAACAAATGCTGTTTGCAGTTACAAAGCTTGTTCAGAAGGTCGGTTACTTTTGTTTTAGGCAGTTTTAGCAGCATTTTTTCCGTCTCATTTTTTTCCTTCGTCAATTATTCTTTTTCAAATTCCTCTTCCCGAAGTCGCCGTGGTCTAGTAGGTAGTGTGTTGGCTTATTAGACGTAAAAGCCAGGGTTCGAGCTCCAGGCCAGACATCAAAATAAAATACAAAAAGTATTTCTTCGGCGACTTCCTCCCAGCAGATTTCTGGCAAAAACTCTGAAAGTAAATAAAATTGCCATGAGAATTTCTCATAAAATCTGTTGTTCGGAGTCGACTTTAAACTATAGGTCCCACCACTCATGTATAAAAAATTAACGCACAGAACATAAGTGGTGTGAGAAACTGAGTTGTAATCCTGACTGAAGGGTTGTAATGACCAATTATGTATGTATGTATGTAAATTCCTATTCCCAGTACACATAAAGGTGGCTGGTTTCATGCCTGACAAGCCTACCTGATCATGGCCCTACATTTCTATATGATCTGCGAAGAGTAACTAAACTTTCCCTGCGTAACATACGTACATACATAATTGACCATTACAATCATTCAGTCAGGATTTTTATACATGATTGGCGGGACCTACAGTTTAAAGTCGACTCCGAATGCCTTCTGCATGGCAATTATATTTGCTCTCAGAGTTTTTATCCGAAATCTAGTGAGAGAAAGTGGCCGAAGAAATATTGTTTTTCATAGGGGTTTGAACCGAGGCCTTACATCTAATAAGCCAACACACTACCTACTAGACTACGGCGACTACAACTGTCGTAACTCTTTCAGCTATTCAGGCAGTCTCATACCAATATCGTGTTAAGATTATAGGAAAGATTAAGACCTTACTTACATAAGGGGTAGGGTAGGCTACTGCATGGCCAGCCGAGGTAGCCACTTGAATGAAATTATTTTCCATTATTAACCGGAAGGATTGTACTTTCAAATAAAAAAGAGAAATTTGAGAAAATATTCAGTAGTTTTTTTAAAGCATTTTCAAAAAGAAAAAAGTCATTTGGCGGACCCTTTACTTAAATTGTCATCACAATTCTTTAGCCAGGATTACAACCTAACTTCTCTCATTAACTTCGTTGTGTATGTTAAATTATCCATGAGTGGCCTACCCTACAGTTTATGTTCGACTCCAAATGACTTTTCAGAAACTTTTCATAAGCAATTTTGTTAACTCTCATGGTTTTTGCTAAAAAACTGTTGAAAAGAAGCCGCCCAAAACACATTTTTTATATTTGGTTTTATTTGAGATGTCTAAGCTAAGGTTTGAACCACTAGCTCTCGTCTAATAACACACTCCCTACTAGACTACGGTGGCTTCGGTGTTGCATAACTTCTTGTTTTTTCTATAATTCTTATGCCAAGCTGTTGAGACTTAATTATTTTCATGAATATTTAAAATAATTCTCACACTTTATCTTTCTCGCTGCTCATTAAATCACTGGCAATATAAAACATGACCAAGCAACACCGTGTAAAAGCTCAACTTAATGAGTTGTTGGAAAATAAAAGAAATCCTTTAAAGCACACACACACACACACACACAGACTCCCTCTCCTTTACTAATTACTAAAGCATTAAAACTATACAGGGAAAATAATTCACGTTTTTCTTTTATTTTTCAACATGAAATAAAAAAAATTTTAAAAGGAGAAGAGGAAAAATAGAGAAAATTAAGAGAAGAATACGAATTACTTTTAATTTCGTTTCCTTTTTTTTTTGTTTTTTCAATTTCATTTTAATATTTCAACAGAAATTGTATTTAAGTTTGTGGTTGTGGTGGCGGTAGTGGCTATTACTTGAAGCTGTTTCATATCCGTTTCCTTAAAATGTGTGGGTGTGGTAGTACATACGGAAGAGACAGATATTTGAAAATATTTTTTCAACACTGCATGTGTACATATATGTATGTGTGAGAATATGTGTGATTTTTTCCTCTTCTATTTCTTCCAATGGCCCTGTAGCACTTTACTACGAATGTTTCTCCTCCATTTTGTTGTTTTTTTTTCTCTCTCACGTTTGAATATGAAATTTCCCTCCTGTTCTATTGCACTTTTACCAAAAACTGCAGCACACATGGTGTGTGTGTGTTTTTTTATTTCTGATGCTCCCCATTTATTATTATTTTTTTGGTTAAAATGCCCCATAATTTCTTATTTCTTATTTGTTTTCTTGTGTATAGTTTTTGCTGCCACAAGAATTTTTCCTTTCTTTGGCTTGTTCTAAAGAATTTTTTCGTCATTTTCATATATTCTGCAGTTTTATTGGTAACACGATTGGCTCCATATGGCTAAGATAAGATAAAAACAAACGAAAAGAAAACAAAAACATAGAATTTATGCTTTCAATGCATAGTTTTCAACTCTCTTCTTAGAAATTTATGAAGAAGACAACAGAGAATTTGTGAATTGAAATTGTTTGATCGGAAAGTGTCACTAGCAGAGCATTTATTGCATTTGAGCTGGAGCTGTGGTTGTGTAGTGTGGCCATGCGTTGATGACACCAAACATTTTAGATTTCCAAGAAAATCCAGACTGAGGATATAAGTCAGAGCATAATAAATCAATATTCTGTCAATCAAATTCATAAAGTGATCTCGGCCAATTTAAATTGAAAATTCATTCTCCGTCTTTGTATTTCTTGGAAAAGAATTCGTTACACATCGTCCCTCTTTAAACGCTGCCCATCTTCTAATTTAAATAAAACAAAGAGTGTGTGAGATATCATCGAAGTTTTTTATTCGATTGAAAGACTTATTGATGCCTTTATGTGGGGAATACAACATCAATCAAATGTCTGCTCCGTCTCGTTTGGGTGGAGTGCATGCGATATTAGAAATTTTACATGACTCTGGCGTATAAATAATGCTGAATTTGACCGATGACATGTGTTATGTTGGCTCTGGGGACCGATGTATTTAGTGGCTTATTTCAATACAACTAACAACTGCGACTTAAGAAAATCAGTTCATATCACCTCCATATCCTCGTCAATCGACTTGGGTATGCCACTTACCGCGTTTAAGTTGGTCATTGCTTGGAAATTCTTTCGGGACGCCAACCTATCCTGCTCCATCGCTAGACTCACTTGGCCCTCGATGGATAGAAATGCATCAACCACTTACTCCGACTTAATCGTAACGTCATCTCGATCACAGTGGCCATGCTTACAGGTCATTGTGTTATGGGAAGACACGCGTAAACAATGCAGCTCCCATCTAACGACTTCTGCCGTCGGAGCAGATCCGCTGAGGAAGAGGAGACTGTTAAACATTTTCTTTGTCAATGCCCATCTCTTGCGAGGTGCATATATAAGTTATTTGACCCTCCAATCCTTTTCAGCTTAACAGAGCTATCATCCATTGATGTCAAGAATATAGCTTCGTTTATCAAACTTTCGGCCTGGTTTTCCAGCGTAGGGTAGTCATGCTTTTAATGTGCAGCCCTTGCGCTGACCAACTTCTTACTGAGTTTGGTGGAACTCGGTCAGTACATGGACTGCGTTTACCTGGCCATTATGCGTGCTCAAGTGAGCTTTTGATATCAAAGATACCACTCCAACCTATATACAGCAACTCCACATGAGACAAAAAAGTCTTCAGATTTAACGTAGACATTGTCCAATGTAACATAAGCTGTGTCGCACGTATCGCTGTCCATTAAACCGCATGTCGTTGATGTCCAGATCATCTAATTCAGGCCAAAAAAAGTTGGTAGTCATCAACGTATAATGTTTAGCTTTGCTAGTAATATCCTGGAGAATAACGTTCTGAAATAATTACGGACCGCTAATGCATAATGCACACCAATCTATGAATTTTTGGTGAGTCTTGGACCCTATTAGATTTCACGTGGATTGGTTCATGTGATGGCCTAACGAATATCGTTCTGAAAGAACCATGGACCTCCGGTCCAAAATGCACAACGCAACAATGCATCTTTGGGGGAGTATTGTACACTATTGCTTCGCATATCCATGCATTCCGAAAAGGATGGTGAAGATAAATTTTTAGCAAAAATTGTTCTGAGTTGCCAGCTACTCTAGAAAACATTCAGCGAACACCCGACATTGTCTGTGGTCGTTCATGGTGAATTAGTAAAAGATGTTGTAGCTACAGGAAGGTGGCCGTTATCAATTATTCTTGTCCACAAGCCCCCATTGGAAGACCTCATATCTAGACCTGCTATAAAAATTCAAAATAATCTCACAAGATTCAATACAAGACTGAGAATTATCTCCAGAAATCCTTGGCTAGAAACATAGGGTAACTCACACTCAAGTACTAACACTCGCACGTACCTATTCCCTACAAACTCGATTGATCCAAAATCTGCAATATGTTCTATAAAATGTACAAAAACACTACGCAGTAGAAAAGACCCCTTTGCTGTCATATTAAGAAATGCATTAACAAGCTTAATTACTCAAATATCAACTTTTCTTACAAGAAGACCTTCATTAACAGCAAGTACTACCTTTCGTGCAAACGATGGGTGCTATACAAATAGCGTAGAGGGCCTAAAGCCGATTCGAACAACCTGCCTTTAGTCCTTGCATGTTGGGCACGGCCTTCTATGAAAATAGGATTGTTTTAGTATTTTGAGTAGAAACAAAAATTGTCATTATAAACACCACTTTTGACACTTTCCATCTCCGCGAATAAGTTCCAGACAGATTCCACGAATGTACAGAAGCCAAAAATTAACGCAGTTTTAGGTCTCTCAAAAGTCAAATGTACCTTCAGGACCAAGTAACTTAAACCTTCTAGAATAGTTAATAGCCCAAGTCGGACTGTCATCAATTAGAGCGACTATCATTAGATGTATAGGCGGGATATTTATACCCGGAGTAAAATGTGCAGCATTATGCCTAATCCTCTCTTAATCAGAGTCCGTTAATACCCCTTAAAAAGTCACGATAGAACCTACAGAAAATGGGGCTTTAAACATAACTTTTTTTGATTGTATCGCTGAAGCTTACAGAAAACCTTTCATGCCGAATATTAAAGTTTCCAAACGATTCTTTAAAACTCCAAGAGTTTGGATTTGTAGTCTGCCCAATCGCTACTATTCATTGCTGCATTGAAGCTTGTCTTACACTCATTCCCCAGACGAGATTTTCTTCCCCCTATATGGCGAGAATGCATTAACTTTATCAGAATGAGAGGCAGAGTATTATATGTAGAGGATATGTAATCGACAAATACTTAACGCTAGTATATATAAAAGGAAATAATAACGTGGTAATTATGCCCCGCTATTGCATACATACGTGAACATACGTGTATGCGAAAATCTGCTTAACCTTCTCTCACGTCAAATTAATATTCACACTGCATGTAGCAGAGCTCCCTCTATACTCATTATCGTCATCAGTCTCTAAACCCTAGAGATTAATTTCGTCAAGTAATGAAAGTCACTGTCTAGCAAAACCTATACCTTCCAGGCAGATTAACATTAAAATTATGAAAACATTTCATCAAGTCAATTACACAAACTCACACACACACATACGCACATACTCTCACATACTTATGCTACTTAAAATGTCATCCTGTCAACATAAAGTCAAGAAATTTAAGACGATAACAGACGAGTATATGTAAGTTAAGGTCTCACTTGTGAACCTTCTACTCTATACATGTGTTAAAGCTTAACAATTAGTTACACTCGAAGAAATTTGTTGGTATAAAAAAATCAATTTTTTTCTTTTTATTTAACAGGGCCTATTTACTGAAAAGTTTAAAATTGGAATCATGATTTGAATTAAAATTTGAAAAAATTTTCGGACATTTTTCTCTCAGTGTATACCGTTTTCCTTAGGTGTCATTAGAGTTTTGCAATTTCCTAAAACAATGTGTTGTAATTTGTTACCATACAAGTGTGTGTGTGTGTGTTTTGGAGAGTGTTATGTATGTACATATGTATGCATGTGATGTTGTGATTGTTTGTTGACAAATTTTGTCTTGTTTTTGACACATCGTATGAGTACAAGGCAAACATCAAACTTCTCGCATATAAATGTACTTAAATGCATATACACCCAGCAAACATTTTTTACTTTAAACTGTAGGTTCCGCCACTGCCCATATAGAAAATTAACACACAACAAGAGTGGTGTGAGAAGATAGGTTGTAGTCCTGACTGAAGGGTTGTAATAACCAAAAGTGTATGCATGTATAGAAATGCTTGCGGGGTTTTGCTTTATTTTATGACTTACTATGTAACTTGAATATGATTGCACATCCTTATTGTCATCATTATCACGAGTTTGTTTATCGTGTAATAGAATCGGAAATAAAACTTGAGAATTTATTTATAAACTTACATCGTTAGATTATAGTAATGTCTGGATGTGTGCCTGGGTGTAAGAGTAAATTCTCTTTTCTCTTCTCTAGTCTTTGGTGAAGATTATGCAAATCTTTTTTTTTAATTTTTCTATTTTTTTTTTGTGAAATGCGAGCCTTTTGTTGTTTATGCAGCTAATGCTGCCGTATTTATTGGGTGTCATGTGACAATCCAATAAAATGTTGAAAATTTTTGGGAAAGCAAATATGTTTTGGTGTTTATGTTACTGTCTTGGAAGGTGATCTACTGAGTCCTTAGGTTAGGTCGAAGTGGTTGCATTGATTACCCAAGCACATATGAGTACTCATAGCGGCCTAAAAATCGATTAACGTACGTAAATGAAATCTTGAATTGTATTGTGGTGTTAAGACAGAAATAGATACTCCTTTAATAGCCAAAGTAAGTTGACTTTTAAGAATTTTGCATTACAATGGGGCTTTAATACAAAATTCTTTATACAGCATTTATCCATTTTTTTTTTACGCCGACGAGGGGTAAATGTACCTAACCGCACCATAGAGGAAGTCGTCACATCCTCCGTGTGCGGGGCCCTCACCCACTAAATCCCCCTCGCTTCGTGGACTTGTTGTGCCCACTCCGGTGGTATTACTTCGGAGTGGAGTCCCTTTGGCCCTTTGGCCCCTGCGTGTTCATATTCGCGTCCGGATTGCATGTCGAAAGTTGAAGACACACCTAAGTGTCTCCACTATTCCTTTCGTTTAGGTTCCTGTTTCGAATTTCGCTTGACAGGTGTGCCAGTTTCATCTATGCCGGCGTGCCCACATGTTCCGCCGCTTCAAGATCCCTCTTCTTCAGTCTTAGAATGCTCTCCACATAATTCGCCACTGAGGTCCAATTTTCTCTACTCGCGACCATAACCCCGACAATGTTGCCGGCCGTGATCGTCCCAACTATCGAATTCAGTTCAGAGCGATAGATAGCGAAAACAGTGTGCTCTGCATTATCAATTAACTTCCCTTCCTCATAAAGACAGTTAGGGGAGGCGGTCTAGCGCATTCTGTGCAGATATTTTCTAAAATATCCGTGACCCGATAGCATAGATACATAGAAAGTCATAGAAAGCAAGGCTCACATAAAACCTCTTATTTAGTTATCGCCTTCAGCATGAAAGAATTTAAGGAATAAACATTTGGCTCTTAGTCTCAGACTCTGTACGTTTTTGGCCCTACAATATATCCCTACAATCTTATCTTAAACTGAAACTGATTGAGACTCATAAATTGGTGATTTGATCACAATTATATGCGACTTTGGCTCTTGTCATGACCCTTGATCGGTAATCCACAGGCTTCTTCGAACTTAGGCAGTCGTTAACAACCATTTTGTTGAAGCTACATTGTGTCAAATCAGTTGTTACTTATCAGTCTCTTTTATCAAAATACCATGGATGACGTGTGGTTGAGAATGGGCTCTAGAACTGACTATAATTTTCATTGAAAAATCATCTCCACCGATGAAGCCTACTTCTGTACGAATGGCTACCTGAACAAGAAAAATTTTTGAACTGAGGACAATACCCATCCTCATGAGATGCAAGAGCATACAATGCATCTCAAAAAAGTCAGGTTTTGGTATTATCTGTCTGTATTTCTTTGGCAACGAGGCTAGATGATCTGTATACCAACGTTATACATTTGAGGGCGTGGTTATTTTACGTGGAGGTGATGTGAACTGGCCACTGAAAAAATGTAATTTTACCTCATTGGACACATTCTTGTGGGATTTTCTTAAATCGCCGGTATATGCGAATAAGCCACAAAACACAGCGGTCTTCGAAGCCAACATAAATCATGATTAGGAATTTAATCGATTTCGGGTTTCCTTTGGGTTGAAAGGCTGTAATTTTCTATACAAATGAGAAAAATTATTGATGATGTCCACCAGAAGCAGCTGAAGTAAATGCTCTTACTTACTAGGGTACTCAAGTGCCTTGAGGTACCATATAGACGTTCCTTAATCCTTATGAAGCAGTTCGCTATTTTATTACAGAACTTCAAGGTATAGCAGCTATTTTCCCAGCGTATTATATGCCAGTCAGTTCTCAGAAATGTTTAAATTGAGTTCTTGACCATATATCCGAAAACTGAATCCCAACAAATTTTTGTCATGTTCTTCGAAAATTTATGAATTTTGGAGCTTCCAATTAATTAGTCAAGTTCTTCACCTTTGAAGCAAATACAACAACCAAAAACCCTATTATATCAGGACCAGCTTCAGTGGGCCAGTTACCTGATTAGACGAAATGTTGGGACAGACTCATGTATTAAATTAAACCACATAAGTGTTGTGAAAATCTAGGTCGTAATCCTGACTAAAGGATACATATTGACGAATTATATATGTATGTATGTATGTATAGATGCATCAGAAGCCAAATATGAACTCTAGGAACTCTTTTTAGCATTTTTAAATTCATCATGTTCTTCGATAATTGGAAAAGATATCTGAGAAAGGGCCTAGCTCTTCGATATGCGTGGTCTTTTATTGAATTTTGTATAGCCAACGTCTTACTCAACAATTTGCTATTTTACGCCGTAAAATCTTTATAGCACATCCCCTTGCGTATAATTATATCAACATGAGAATATTAATTAAAACATCCTCTTTTTTATAGATTTTAAAACATTTTTTAACATTCTTCAATGGTTGACCATACTTGTTGTATGGAAAGCATTGCATAGGAAACCACAATATTTGGTCAAATGTTAAGACAATCAATTCGAATCCAAACATATTCATGTAAACACTAGCAACCATCCTTATATACACGTTGTACATACACATTCCAGAATGATATCCGTAATGGAAACTAATTTAATATCCGTTGAAATAAAATATTCAGTTACACATACACACACACAAATACACCATCATATAGAGAGAAGTTAAGCAAACATCTGTTCACTTAAATATTTTCCCACTCTCACTGTTGCATACACTGTTTCGCACTGTAACACACTAACATTTACTAACGGAATAGATGAAGAAGAAAGAACTGTCATTAACAAGTGATAAAATTGCAATTTCCTCACTCATGCACAGATACATAGATACTTACAGTGAGTGTCAAAAGCAACTGTACATTGAAAAAAATACGTTAATAAATTACCGTTATTTTTATTTTAAAATTGTTAAAACAAAAAAAATTGTTTTTAAAAATTTTGAAATATTAAAATTTATTGAAAATTTTTTCGGGCACTCCCCTTAAGTAGTAAGACTTGAGTATGGCGATTGTTAGAATTTTATTCTTAGTGTACATTTTCTTTTAATGGTCACTGTATATTTGCATTTATCTACCTACATAGACACGAACACACACACACACAATATCAAGAGCATTAACTATCATAACTTTTTTATTGTCCACTTTGCAGTTTGTAAAAGCATTACATTGAGTGTTTTGTAGATGTATGTGTGTGACATACATGTCCACATATATATGTATAGGTATGTAAAATGGTACATACTAATGTATATATTTTAAAAGCATTCAATTACCTTATCGGGGTTTCTGTTTTACAGTGTGATGCATAAATATGAAGAAAACTTGTCAAAAAGCTTGTTTAAATGATTCCTTAACTATACTAGGATACGTGATGTTCTCAAATGTTTACCTTGCATGCAGTTATAATCGCGCTTCCACTATTAATCCGACAGCCAGCCTCCTTACACGAGTAATTCAAGACTATATGCGGGTGGGTTTAAAAGTTTAAATTTAAAAATGCAATCAAACAAAAACGATTTGAAATTTTGCCAAACTTTATTCTTTTGTTGTGAAATATAATTGTTCCAGTTAGAAATGGAATATTATTTCATAAATATGGCTGCCGTGGCTGGACTCACAGCACCTCATTCGATTGGACCAATTTTCGTGCACTTTTTTGAGTCAATGGAGTCCGAATCACGAATGTTTGCCTTCAAGTGTACAATTGTCTCTGGTTTGTCGGCATAACACTTTTCTTTAATGGCGCGCCACAGAAAATAGTCCAACGTTGTCAAATCGCAGCTTCTTGGCGTCCAATTGACATCACCATTTCGGCTAATTAAACGGCCATCAAACGTTTGACGCAATACATCAATTGTGGCATGAAATGTGTGGCAAGTTGCACCATCCTGTTGAATCCAAACATTGTCCACATTAATACCATGAAGAGCGGTTCCAAAAAAAAAAACTGGTTATCATGGTGCGATAAGTGTCTCCATTGACCGTAATGGTTACGCCGTCCTTATTTTCAAAGACATATGGGCCAATGATGGCTCCGCTCCACAAGTCACACCAAAGAATCACTCGTATTGACTGCATTGGCTTCTATAAGACCATGTGTGGGTTTTCTGAGCCCCACATACGGCAATTTTGCTTATTAACGTACCCACCAAGATGAAAATGAGCTTCATCCGAAAATATTTTCGGATTGTGGCAAAATCGACGTCATCGTGCAGTTTCTCGAAGTTTCTCTCTCGCTAGCGAAGCGCTAAACGATGCAGATGGTCATGTGATTTCAACTCTTGAATCAATCAAACTTTGTAAGGGGTTACCCCGAGATCTTTTCGCAAAATTCGACGTAAACTGATGCATGAAATGTTCAATGCTTGAGAACGATGACGAGTTGATGTTGATGGATTCTCATGAACACTCTCTGCCACAGCCTCGATATTTGCAGGTGTATGCACTGTACGATTACGCTCACGTTTTGGTTCATCAACAATGAAACCAGTTTTACGAACCTTAGCAATAAACTTGTGTATAACAGATACTGTTGGTCACTCTCTGCTATTAAATTTTGTACGACATATTCGCGCAATTTTCGACAAAATTGTCTTTGTTTTGGAAATAAATTTCCAATAAATCCCAATGTTGCTCAAGCGTAAATCGATTCATTACGTTCAGTGAAGATAATCGACTGAATTTTGTGACAATCGAACGACATAAGTTTTGCCAGATTCGAAATAATCGATGGTTTAAATTTAAACCGATGGATGGCCCGCCCGATATATATTATTTGATCATAGATGGAAAGTCTTCAACCGTTTTCGCCATAGCAGCAATAATATTCTGATCAGGGTAGAAAAGATTCAAATTTAAATTCTTCATAAGGCGACGTATACGTGATATTAATTCAAATTCTAACAAATAAAAATATTGCTTATACGCCTGGGTGATCTTTAATCCAAACTAAAGAAAGGAACCGGTTATGTCAAAATATTTCTTCGGATGATTTCTAGTAAAAACTACGAAAGTAAATAAAATTTCCATGAATATTTTCTCAAAAATCTGTCGGAATCGAACACTCATGTATAAAATTAATGCACACAACAAGTGGTGTGAGAAGCTAAGTCGTCATCCTAACTGAATGGTTGTAATGACCAATTATGTATGTATGTATGTATGTACGTAAATAACTCGCCTAAAAAACCAATTTCCAATTGATTAATTTTAATCTCCAGCAATAATAATTTGTAATAAAAATTCAATTATTTTTCTAAGGCTTTTAATACTCGCTGGATAAATTTAATTTGTTTTTTTATTCTTTTATAAAAAAATCAAATTTTTTCCATACAAATATTCAATGTTTTTTGTTTTTTTTATGAAATTTAAGTCCTTATTTAATTAACATAAAATATTGTGAATAATATCGTATGTATTAACAAAAATAAATACATTCACAGTTCATTTATTTAAATGACCATAAATATTTCATTTTTAATTAATTCATCTTTCAATTCAATGTTTATTTAAATAAATTTAATTTAAAAAAAAAATTATAAAAAATTTTATGAAAAAAATAAATAAACAACAAAAAAAAACGTTAAGTAAATATAAACTTTCACAGGATAATGTAAACAATTTTTATTGGGTCATATAAAAAGTATGCTTACTTACTTACAACATCTGATCTATACGCAAACCTTTTATATAAAGTCGCCGACGAGAACCCGTGTTTCAAACTCCAGCTCAGACACTTCGACTACCTGTCAATAGTTTTCTGGCAAAAACACTGACAGTAAATAAAATTGACATGAAAGGTTAGGTTATGTTAGCTTATAGCTTGCCGATCACAGACAAATTTACTTATGGTCCATTGTGTCGCCCATCGCGAGGTAAGCCCTCTAGCCACGATCCTTTAGTGGTGGGTTTGAACCACCCCGATCTCCAGATGGAACCAGCCAGTTGTCTTAGTGGCACGTTCGCCACCATGTCCAGATCCTCAAACGCTCTGTTATCCAAAAACCAATGACGTCTGTTCTGAAGTGCAGAGCATTCGCATAAAAGGTGTTTTACCATTTTCGTTTTTTTCACATCATGGCAGCCTCTGCAGTAATCCTGGTGATGCAGACCGAGCTTGTCACCGAAACTGTCAATAGTGCAGCGTCCCGTTAGAACTCCCATAAGAATTCGAACCGTTCTCTTGTGAACGCACGTGTTTTGAAATGCGGCAACCAGATATGTTGGACCACCCACGGTTTGTTGAACTTCATGATGCATTTTCTAACTTTAAAAAGTGTTCTTAAGTGTTCTTTAGTCTAGTAGGTACTGTGTTGGCTTACTAGAAGTGAGGCCATGATTCAAACTCCAGGACAGACAGCTCCTACAAAACGAAATGCGAAACAATATTTCTTCGGCGATTTCCTCTCACCAGATTTCTAGCAAAAACTCTGAGAGAAAATAAAAATTTCTTTAAAATCAATCGTTCGGAGTCGACTTTACACTGTAGGTCCCGTAGCTCCTGTAAAAAATTAATACACTCAACATAAGTGGTGTGAGAAGCTTTGTCGTAATCCTTACTGAAGGGTTGTAATCATGTAATGTATGTATGTCCATACAGAGGCTCATATATCCACTCTATCGGCTTTTTCTCAAACATATCTGATCCCTTCCGTGCCAGTACGTCCGACTTCCATATCCCCCTAAGCCACAGTGGCCCGAGAATCATTAGTAATGGGTATTGTGGCGACGTATACGGTGAGTTCATGTAAAACCTGAAGCCGTTTGATTTGATGAGATGGAATCCCAGTGCTTTTTTATTATTGACTGTCGTTCACACATACCACCAAGTTCGAAAGAGGTGGGTCCAAAATTCAACCATGCGTGCAACTTGTTCCAAAGCAAAAATCTCCGACTGAAATATGCTGATTTGGTTATGTAAACTGTATGATCCATTTGGTGCCAGTTTATCGGTATAGACCCCACATCCACTTCTACATTCCAATTAACATGAAAAGTTTCTCAAATTCATCTTTCGGAATCGACATTAAACTATAGGTCACACGGCTCATAAATAAAATTTACATACTCAACATATGTGAAGCTAGGTTGTGTTGGTTTGTAGCTAGATTGGGTGTGAAGCAGAGATCAGCAATGAGTATTCAAAAAGAAGAGTAGACTCGAATCATACTCATTATTTCTGATACATATACGCAATTCATGCTTATTTTATACAAAGTTTGAAGTACTCATACTTAACAATACGCATGATGTTGTTGATTTCGACTCTCCATCATGACTCATCGTATACACGAATCACAAAATAAGTATGATTCGCGTACGAACACTACAATACTCCCAAGAAGGTTGTGTGTTTGCTTAGCTTGCTGTCTTTGTATTTTTCTTTCTTCTTTTTTTTAAATGCAACAACAGCTAAGACTGCAAATTTTGATGAATGATTCGAATCATTCGAATAATTCTCTAAATTTATGAATCTGAATGAGTAGGCGTATGAATCAAACATATTACGAATGTTATAAGTTTGACGTCAACGGTGTACTTATACTCATTGCAACCTGAATCAGAGTAGTTGAACTTCAAAATACTGTTGACTCACTCATACTCAAAATATCATGAGTACTTATGAGTAGCAAAAAACGATTCATTACTGATCTCTGGTGTGAAGCTAGGTTGTAATCCTGACTACATCATCACACAGTCGTAATACGGCTTGTGATTCGAACGGATTGCACCCTACTAACATAAAGGAAAGTGTGCCCGAAAGTCACATATTTTTCCTAATAAAGGGTCCGCCAAATAACTTTTTTTTTTGTACTTTCAAATAAAAAAAGAAATTTGTGAAAATATTCAGTAGTTTTTTTAAGCATTTTCAAAAAAAAAGTTATTTGGTGGACCCTTTACTTGAAATCACATTTTTTCGATAATCGCTTGGCCACTAGAAGTTCGTTCTTCAACTGTCGCATGTAGAAAGTTCTTTCTGCAGAAGTTTTTCCTATTGCGTGTGACATAGAACAGTAGTCCTTCTTTCTTCTCTTCGAAATTTATTTAAAAAAAAACCCCCACGGTTATGTTGTATGCAACACAATAAAATCGCATACCTTTTTTAGAATTGTGTTGCAAACCTTCATTACGCCTTACCCCCTACCTAGTGATTAAACCAATAAAACCACAGCCACTGTACATAAGCAATAACAACAGTGCAAAATTTATTAACAATAAATTAAATTAATTTAATTTTAATATTTCATTAACAACTACTTTGTGACAAAGGAAATTAAAATTCTTGATTTAAAAAATGTTAAAACAAACTGACAGGTTGTGTGATTTTATGCCTGGAAAAAATCCACTCTTTTTTTGTAACAAATAAAAAATTAAAACGAAAAGAGAAATTCCATTCATAATAATAACGCTTTAGATTTAAATTAAATTTATTCCATAAAAATATTCAATTTCTTCTACATATTATTACCGGCTTGCCTTTTACTCCAACTGATTTTCATCCAAAGTTTTCAAGGCAGTTATTAAAGAACCAGCTGTTTTAAAGACCTTGGAAAATGAAAAACAAACAAGAGAATATTTTCATGATTTAAAACTGATGAAGAAAAACTTTATCAAACTGCGGAGAAAATACCCATAAAAATAAATTTAAATCCAATGCAAAAAATACTCCCTTTAAATGGCTGGATTCCTGTGAACGCATCAACGGCAATAAAAATAATTTCGCTTGAGTTTGTGACAACTGAGACCAATCGAAAGCAGCATAGATTTCCAGCGACACTTGAATACTCTAAAATGACACAAAGAAAATGTAATAAAAAGAAAAACATTTGAAATGAAAATTATAAACAGACAAGGGAAGATTATTTATGTACCTCTTGGGGAAGGAAAAGGGAAGGAGGAATAAAAATGCCAGGCATTTAACAAAGACTTGACTTGAGGCTTTACAATTCAAGGCAATCTAAGATGTTCGTTGGTACTATTGCCAGATTACAGTTCAGTTACTTAATTGGTATTTACAACTCTTCAGTCAATATTACAACCTAGTTTCTCACACCACCCATGTTGTGTGTGTTAACTTTTACTCATTAGTAGCGGAATCTACAATTTAACTCAACATTTTTCTTGGAAACTATTTTTATTTACTGTCTGAGCTTCTACAAGGAGTCTGCAAAGAGGAAGCCTATGAAGAAATATTTTTTTTTTCAAATTTCATTTTGTTCAAGGTGTATAGGGTGGGGTTTGAAACACAACTAATAAGCCAAGACACTATCTCCTAGACTGCAGTGACTTATGAATTTCTTAAAAACCATATTTAACCAAATCTTGTTTCATTAAATAGACCAAGTAAGCGTTTAAAATCATACTCTTTATCAACTTTCCATGGCTGTAGGAGAGTAATTCTTAGACTTGTTAGAACGATTTTCCTAACCCGCTGACCACAGTAATGAGTATAACGATATGCGTCATCATAGGAACATAAGACAGCTCAGTAATATAAGCAAAGTTTCCCCACCCCTACACAAATACATTTTTAGGGTACTTTGTATATAGCCAAAGGCAGATGGCAACCCTATCATCCCATAAATTCCTAGAGTAAACCAATTAGCTGGCAAAACTTGTTTAATAGAACTGAAATAAAGCAAAAAATGGAATGAACTCCTAATCCTAACTTCAAGTACGATTTCTTGCTATTGGGGTTGACATAATTCAACCACTTTTAATCGTCAATTATGATTCAACCAAAAATGACTTCCTTTTACTACACTCAAGGAGCATTTTAGACATACAAAATCGTCTCTGGATTTCACATTATAAGGTACCCAAATTGCTTGCTTTTGAATTAATTTTATTGCTTGCAAATAATTTAGGATTGAAGCTTCAATGAGTTTCTAAGATTTCGCAATCCCTTCAATTATCATCAATTTACCTTCAATTTATCATCATTGAACCTTTTGACTGGCCTGAGAGATCTCAGTCTTCCAAGAAAAAAATCAGCACTCGTGACCCCGCAGAAACTATGTCTTCAAGGCTGAAATCGATGGATAATATTCAGCAGCAGTCAAGGTACTTTAGTTGAACTTAATTTTTTTTTCATAATCAAGCAAAAAACACTTCTACCAAATGATCCCGATGCCGCTGCTAGGTAAGGTTAGGTTAGGTTAGGTTAGACGACGTGTACTGTCAATTAAGACAAGTACAGTACCCGGAGGTCGAATTGACCCATTGTACAACGTCCTAGTTTCTCACACCACGTATGTTGTGTGTGTTAATTTTATACATGAGTGGTGGGACCTACTGTTTAAAGTCGACTCCGAACGACAGATTTTTTGAGATACTTTTCACTTTTTTGACTCTCAGAGTTTTTGCCAGAAATCTGCTGAGAGGAAGTCGCCGAAGAAATATTTTTTGTATTTTGTCTTGATGTCTGGCCTGGGGCTCGAACCCTGTCTTTACGTCTAATAAGCCAACACACTGCTAGTTTGGTAAAAAAAAAATTTCTTTCAAATGACTTCAGCAAGTGCGATTGGCCCATCAAAATGCCACAAAAGTTATTAAAGACACGAACCATGTACTAAAGCTAGGCCACCTTAACGCCTATTTTTTAAATGAAAAATCGTCAACAAGCGTAAGATAAACCGGTTTGATCAGTTCAGCTCTGTTTTTGAATAACTAGAAATCTATTATCTGAAGTTGCCGTAGTCTAGTGTGTTGGCTTCTTGGATAAGAGCCTTTGGTTCAACACCTGGCTCCAACATCTCGAATAAAACGAAATGTAAAAAATATTTCTTTCAGTGTATTTCTCCCAAAAACTCTGAGAGAACAATAAAATTGTCATGAAAAGTTTGTCAAAAATCTGTTGTTCAGAGTCGACATTAAACCGTAGGTCCCGACACTAATGTGTAAAATTAACACCCACAATAATAGTGGTGTGAGAACCTAGGTTATATACTTGTCTAAAGGGTTGCAAGGACCAATTATTTTACAAGAACTGGACTCATTTAAATATTTTACTTCGAAAAATTGTTTACAGTGTACACTTACCTTATCCTTGATCCGTTGGCCATTGTAACAATACAGCATCAGTTGTAAGGCCACTGTAAATAAAAATATGGACTGATAAATGGCAATGCCCCATGACTCATGGGGATGACTTAAACGAAAGGCCAGGCAGCAGATTTGTGAACAGGAAACAATGAATTTTATAAAGATGATGACACTATAGGCACAATTTAGTTTCTCCAATAATTTGAGTACCACTGAGTGATAGTTTAAGCACTGTTTCAGATCTGCTATGGACTTGGTAGACGAATTCTGAATTTTCACGCCCACAGCTTTTAAACGATGAAATAAAACATGAAATTGTGCACAAATATTGCTGACCAACCACAGAAACAAAGTATCGATGCCTATGGTAATGGCTATGAGGTTATAAATGCTTAACATATTCCAAATGTACACCAAAGTATAACCGGCTAAATGGTCATGAGGCCAAACGTAACTGAAATTGAAAGAAAAGAGGAAAAATATTTTCATTCCAAATTTAAAACCAAAAAATGTGCTACAGTACGTGGCTTTATAGGGCGGTATTAAGATTAACTCATGTTGTGTAAACCAAAAATAAACGGCCAATAATATGGGATTTGAAAAGGCAAACACCGCAGCCACTTTAACAATTTGAAAATAGAGTCGCGTTAAAAAAACTTCACGTAAATTCTCTTGAATTATTAAATTCAGTTCCTCATCATGAGCTGGAATTAAAAATAAAATTTAAAAACAATTTTAAACAAAAATCTCCCAAGCTTACCCTGTTTATTAAATTCATGAATTCGCCTTACTAAAGCCACAAATTCTTTACGTTTGCCTAGCAATACCAACGTTTTCCATATGGCCAACAAGGATTGACAGAAGAGCGACAAAGAATCAGTCACTTCCACATAATCATGTCGATGAACATAGGCATAATGTATCATGGCCATGCAATGGCTTACAGCAAATGTCAAAGGCACATAGCATAACACTGGACTTTTGATTATATTCTGATACTGGTCGGCTTCTAAATCAATGCCTAGACAAGCAAAACAGAATTGCTGAGTTTCAAAATAATTTTTCACTACCATTCCGCGTATTGAAGCCGATTAGTTAGCGCTAGTTGTGGACAGTCAAATGGAATTATTTCAAGAATACTTTCAGTTTTTATGTATTCTTAACAGTACGAAAAAATAAGAAAGAAAGGGTTTTCTGATAAGAGTAGGTAAAAAACACAATTACTATCGGACATTAAGTGTTCTGAGGTACTGCAATTTCAACCTACTTTGAGTAAGACTAACTTAAGCTATATACTGAAGTCCAGTATTCTTTAGCGGTATTCAACACCGAAAGGTTAACTCTTGACTTTTATAAAGACGCAGATTATTATTACTTACCTACTTAATTGATCATTACAACTCTTTAGTCAGGATTACAACCCACAGATCACCACTCATGTAGTGTGTCTTAATTTCATACATGAGTGGCGGTACCTACAGTGTAACGTTGACTGCGAACGACAAATTTTAGAAACTTTTCATGGCAATTTTATTTACTCTCAGAGCATTTTTCAGAAGACTGCTGAAATAATGTTGTTCAAGATGTCCTAGCTAGGTTCTGAACCACAGGCTTTCGACTAATAATCCAACACACTACCTACTACACTACGGCGACTTCTGAACTTACAAAACATACACACATAATTGGTCATTACATACTTACAGTCAGGATTACAACCTTGCTTCTCACACCACTTGTGTTGTGTGTATTAATTTTACACCTGAGCAATTTTAATTACTAAGTAGATTCGAATCATACTTATAATTTCTGATACTTAAACGCATTCATACTTATTTTAATGTCATACTCATACTACTTATATTCAAAGTTTGAAATACTTATGGTACTCATACTTAACAACACGCATGATGTTATTGATTTCGACTCTCCGTGAGTCATCATATACACGAATCACAAAATAAGTATGATTCGCGCTCGAACAGTACAATACTCACAAGAAAGTTGTGTGTTTGCTCTGCTTGCTGTCTTTGTCTATTTTGTTTTTGTGTCTTTCTTCATTCTTTGTAAATGCAACAACAACTAAGACTCGAATATAATCCCTCGAATTATTTATGAGTATTATAAGTATTTTTCTAAATTTATGAATCTGAATGAGGAGGCGTATGAATCAAACATATTTCGAATGTTATGAGTTTGATGTCAAGGTTGTACTCATACTCATAGCAACCTGTACTTATAAATCAATGTTGTAGTGAGTACGAACGAATAGGAGTAGTTGAATTTCAATGCTGTTGACTCACTCATACTCAAAATTTCATGAGTACTTATGAGTAGCGAAAAAGCGATTCATTGCTGATCTCTGCTACTTTCCGAATTTTTTCCAGAAACCTAC
Organism: Sarcophaga subvicina; assembly: GCA_936449025.2. Lineage (NCBI taxonomy): Eukaryota > Metazoa > Arthropoda > Insecta > Diptera > Sarcophagidae > Sarcophaga > Sarcophaga subvicina. The sequence continues at coordinate 34,587,693 of OW388084.2, forward strand.
CGACTGGAAGTCGCTGAAGAAGCATTTTTCGCATATTCCGTTATGTTTGAGATGTCCTAGCTAGGTTTTGAACCACGGACATGCATGTAATACTTCCTATTAGCCTATGTAAACTTCTGAAATTACTTTCACAAAATCGCGGGTAAACCTGATTCAATCTTTTAGAGGGTAAGGCTCAACAGCTCACAATCAAAACCAGTTCTATGAAAAAACTCTGCATGTCGCACAAAAACCTCTTAGTCTTGCAGGTTCTATATTTCCACAATTTTAGAGAACCCAGAAAAAAATTTTTTTTAGGCAATAGTTTTCTAGTCCAAGACTGCATCTCTAAGTCTTTTCCTGTTATCCATAATAGTTATGAGTACTAAAGAGATTTTTTTTTATATCCCTTAAAATATGTTAGAAAAAAATTCCGCCTGAATAATTTTGTCATATTATGAACCTACTCTTATTGGAGTACCCTTTATAATAATTATTTATTACACTTGCAATTCTACCTATAATTTTACATGAGTGTCTATTATTCTATAATCGTTTTGTGTTTTTAATACAAAAACAAAAACACTTTAAATTATTTATTTTTCAAAAGCCTAAAAGTATGTTTTAATACCAGGAGTTAAACAAAACATATGCAAAACAATTTTTTTTCAATACATAGGCTGCAATACACAGAGAGAAATTGTGTGTATAGAGGGAAGTTATGAAAGTTGGGAATAAGTTTTTAGATATTTAATCCAATTTGAAGTTAAGCTAGGGATCGTTTAGTGTTGTTTGGTAATGTATTCTTTTACTGGACCTGTGATAAAAGTTTGGACATTTAATTCAACAAATTATTTTAAATTTTCTAAATTAAGGAAAATAGAAATTTATTTCCTTTCAGTTTTAATTAAATTTATGCCAATTCATTGAATTTTAATTGCTTTTTAAATTAAAGGCTTATTGAGCTTTATTAAATAAACAACAAAAACAAATAGTTTACTATCCTTTTTATATATTAAATTTGAATTTTTCCGGGTTATTTTTTAAATAAAACTCGCTTTATTAACTTTCCAACTGTTGCATATTTTAAGTTGTTATATACCACTCGTTAATGTGTAGTATACTTTTAGGCATGTTTGAAAAAACCTTTACAGTTGTTTAATAATACATTTCTGAGTAGCAATTGAATTTAAATTAACATTCATTACACGTATTATCTGTTTAGAGGCGTTTTTATACAATTCTCACACAGGTTTTTTTTATTCGTTTTTTTTCTATTTCTTGTTGCAAAATAATCATTTTAATTGATGGTTTATCTGTGTTATTTTATAATCTATAATTACTTTACTATTATCGGTTTAAAATGTAGACCACAGATACTATCGATTATTTTGACCGGTGAGTGGTTTTCACAATGACAACAAAAGGAATAAAAAAAATATAAACAATAAAATTCCACTTATGACGCTATTTAATAAGCTGCCACATATCATAAAAGGCATTTTATAATCCACTTTTCTCCATTTTACGTTAGCTCTTAAGATAATTAAAATGTATTTACATTTTAGCAACAATTCCATCTATTCCTTTAATTATTTACATTTAACTCCATCAATTTTCTGTTTGGCAACTTCTAGAACATAACTTGTGTTTTGTTATGGTTAGTTTTTTCTTTTATATCTTTCCAGATCTTTCTATACAATTCTATTATGGTAATTTAATACCTCAATTCTCTGTATTCTAGAAGGTAGTGTATTATTAGACGTAAGGCCACAGTTCAAACCCTAGGTTAGACATCTCAAACCCCAGGCTAGACATCTCAAACAAAACGAAATTTGAAAAATATTTCTTCGGCTACTTCCTCTCAGCTGATTTCTGGCAAAAACTCTGGGAGTAAAAAAAAATTGCCATGCAAAAGTTTCTTAAAAATCTGTCGTTCGTAGCAGACTTTAAACTGTAGGTCTGGCCACTCGTGTATAAAATTAACACACACACAACATAAGTGGTGTGAGAAGCAAGGTCGTAATCCTAACTGAAGGGCTGTAATGACCAGTTACATATGTATGTATGTTATCTCAATTCTGTCATAATTATTCGATATTGATAATAAGCACGGAGTATTTATTTCGTTTTCGCAACAATATCAATGTTTTATCAGCATAATCTCTCAAAACAATGAAATGCAGTTGTGTATATCTGTAGTTATCGATAACTATCTCAACGTACAGAGTGCTATGAAGATTTGAAGAAAATGATATAGAAAATAATATACGTATTATATGTAGTAATCGCATATTATCGTTAACCATCATTTAACCACATGCTGATGATTATCGATATCGATTTTTGTAAATGCGAGCCAATTCAATTAGTTGAAAATAATTGCATTAAAACAGATATTTAACGTAAAATTCTCAATAACTCAAATTATTGAAAGTTATCGATTACAATCGAAACTTGTAGGCTAACCAAATGTTAATGATTATCGATATCGATTTTTATGAATATGATCTAATTCACTAAGTTGAAAATAAAGACATTAAAATCGATATTTAATCTAAAATTATCGATAACTAAATTTATCGATTACAATCGAAACTTGTAGGTTATTGTTATATTTTGCAGAAAATATTTTATTTTGCAAAAAATACATCTTACCAAGTAATCGAAAGTTAATGATAACTATCTACACAGTTTGATGATTATCAATATTTCTTAGTGGTGTAAAAATGTCATTAATTTTGTGATTGTAAGATTTTAGCAGACAATAAAAAATATATTTTTTTTATAAAATTATCGATATCTAAATTCATCGTAAGTTATCGATTAAAAGCGAAACTTGTGGATTAACCAAGTATTAATGATTATCGATATCGATTTTAATGAATGCAAACTAATTCACTACTTTGAAAATAATGACATTAAGAAAGATATTTAACCTAAAATTATCGATAACTCAATTTATCGAAAGTTAACGATTACAATTGAAACTTGTAGGTTATTGTTATTAAATATTTTGAAAAAAATATATTGGAAAAGACATACCATACAAAGTAATCGAAAGTTAAAGATAATTACCTACACAGTTTGATAATTATCGATATTTCTTAATCGTGTAAAAATGTACTTATTTTTCTGTTTGCAAGCTTATTCACTAAATTGAAAAAAATCAAATCAACAAAAGAATACAATAAAAAGTAAAGAATAATGTTAGTAATAACTTATCGATAACAATCTAATTATTTTTAATTATTTATTTTTAGTTAGAGGCCAATTTTAAAAGTAAAAGTTTTCTCTTATTAAAAGCTATCAACAATTCTCGTTTAAAAACCCATTAAAGTTTGTTAATTTTTTCTCTTCTTTGCCTGCCATCAATTTCCGCATAATAACTACAACGGTTTCCAAACAAATTTCGAATCAATATGCACCCAATTTCGTTTCTCTGAAATAGTCTTAGCCGCAGTTACATTTCCTGTCCAACAATTGATGTGGGACCTCAAAGTCTATAATTAAATGGCCTGTTTCCATGCAGTAGACCTGTTTTGTTTGCTGTCACCCATAATGTGGCGATTGTCCATTAACCCAACTTATGCCACGGCGTTAATATGTACAAAACCATAGCTTTTACGTTGTAAAGGCAGTTGCCAGTGGGCATATGGAAAACATAAGTGTTGCAATAAAGCGAGACATTTTCAACACAGATGAGGGGGAACGTCAAATTTAAGGAAAATAATCATTTGAGTTGTTTTTTGGACAAGAAATATAAAAAAAAAATTAAATTGCTTGTTATTTGCATATAATTTTATAGGAGACAATTTAATTGTTTAAATTAAAGTGGTTCATCATTTTAATTAAATATTTAATTCGACTGATTAAATACTTCAAAACATAATTTTTTTTTTAAATAAAGTGTTGAAAATGCCTTTTCAATCCTGATTTTCTTTCAAGGTCTTTAAAGCTGTGATTAAAGAGCCGGCAGTTTTGAACACCTACATGAAGGACATCAAAAATAAAATTTATTTTTATTATTTGTTTTTATAAGTCACCCCCATAAATATAGAACCAGATCCACCTCAAAGAAAACCCCTCTCAAATTGCAGCTGCGTGTAGAGCTCATCATGGCTACTAAAAGTAATTTCTGATTGGTTTTATCCAAACGGGACCAATCGAAAGCATCATATATCTCAGTGGCTACCAAGGCACTCTAAAAAAAAACAAGAAAAGAAAAGAAAAAAAAGTGATCCTTTATAAAACACTTGGCCTACCTCATCCTTTATTCTCTGGCCATTATAACAATACACACTTAACTGTATAGTGACAGCAGTTAAATATACACACTTATAGGCCACATTGGCCATGGATTCATTGAGATACATAATGGAAAACGCCAAACAACATATCTCCGTACAGACAATGACAAATTTTATAAAAATTATTTCACCATACACCTCATTTTGGCAGCAAAATCCAACGTCTGACAAAGATGTTGTACGCAAGAGGCAATGCCGTTGAAAAATGTTGTTGCTTCACAATTTGTTCTTTCATTTGAATTCAGTTGATGAAAACGATGACATAAAATATGAAACTGCGACAATATATTGCGTATTAACCAAGCGAACAGGCTGTCAATGGCCAATGAAGTACAGCAAAAGAGTTGTATGACGATGATATTTAGAATGTATACCAACGTATAGCCTGTAAGTGTAGAATGTGACCAGAAGTAGCTAAAAAAAGAGTATGATTTGAAAGGAATTCTATTACACAGATATTACAGGTCTTATAATGAAATAGGCCACCAAATGAAAAACGCATAAACCCATTCTCTTTTTCTTGTATTCGTCATAGTTTTACATTTTTAAAATATTTTATACGACAAAGCTTCTGATTTCACAATGAATATAATGAGATCAACAGGTAAAGTACCACTATACCTAGTGCAAAAACAATATATGCTAACCTTAGATTAAGTGAGATTTGAAAAACAAAGAATTCCAGGTTCATCACAATATTACGAGGCTCCAACAAAAACAGAATCTTCACCGTACAACCAATCTCTCTTTACAAAGTTCAATGTGCTCTTAAGGTCAAATTTTAGGTACCAAACAGACTCTTGAATGCAGAATTTTACATTCCCGCTGGGCGATTGCAGCATAATCCTTCCTCCTTACTCATCTCCATTCCCATTCCCTGTGATTGTCTCTCTGTGCGTATTGCCACATTGCCTCTCTTAATTTTTATCAGAGAACTTATATATATCTCTCAGCTAAATTGGGGCATAAATTCCTGTATAACAGGCAGTTACGCCAGCCAATCATTTACTATTTGCAACCTGCACAGCATAATGCCCAAGTTTAAATTCGTAAGAGAGCATCGGTACATGCACATTTTCCACATCTGGCGGCACACCTAGGGTGGTGCCTGTATTGGCAAGCTCAACTATGCTTGCCTTGTCCTATATTTTCTTGGGACTCGAGACCCATATAATCTAACTCATCAATAGATGGTCAAAGCTTGAGTGCAGTTCTTATTTTGGAATGAGAATTTCAAAGCTTCAAAGCTGGATCGGCTGGTTCGTATAGAGATTCATCAAATCCGTAGAAACAACAGTCAGTCTCAGTCTATCACAAGCTCACTGGTAACATGGTTTTCTATCTGATAAACACTGTTACGATCTGAAAAGTTCCTTTACATCCCTAGTGGAACCCGTCGAAAAAATTTTAAAACCATCACACACCTACATTAGCATTCTGCCATCTTTCTGATTTTACACCAATGTACTATGATTACTTACACACTTGGTAACCCTAGCATCGTAGAACCTGCTATAGTTCACTAATCGCCTGCTTATCGGGTAAAACTAAAGCAAAGACAAAAATAAATGAAAAGAAGACAGAGGAGATGCTTTTCTAGAGGCTCATGTTCTTTAAGAAAACGAACAGGAATTAAAAAAATATTGTGGGTTATAGATTGTCATCCTCATAACCAGTACTCAATCGAAACTGTTTAATATGTTGTAGAACCACTTCTTTACAGCTGACCTTTAAACCTAAAAGTCGTTAAATATTCCTAACTTCTGATATTTTTATTCTGGCCCCTTAAGTCCTGTGTTTTCTGTTACAGATGCTTAGACTGTAAATGTAACTCTCTTTTCCTACCCGATATATCTACACTTTCATTAAAATTTTCTTAGAAATACTTACGTTGCCTTATTGGGAGCCTCCAAAACTAATTCGCCTGTTGAATAATATACAGTGAGCGCCAAAAGTGAGTAAACACCACTGAAATAATTCATTTTCTTAGGATAGCGAGAAAAGTAAATGAGAATAGTCGCATAAATTTCCAAAAATAAAAACGTTTATTTATTACTTATAAAATGTTAAAACAAACACAACAATTCATAATAAAGGAACTTTTTTTATACTTGAGAACAAAACTGTTTTATACTTAAGAACAAAAGTGTTGACTCACTTATGGCGCTCAGTGTATATACATGGCATATATTATGGGATTTAGTAGAGACATTGCAGCGGTAACCATAACAGCTCTGAAGTAAATGGTGGCCAAAAAAATCTATTTCAGATTCTCGGCACGAACAATAGACAATTCAGCATTTTTAGCTTAAATAAACGATTTTTTTTTTTAAATTTTTGAAATAAAAAATAAAATTCATAAATGTTCAGAGACCTTAACAAATCCATGATATCACGACGTCTCTTTAAAAATATACAAATTTTTACCATAACCAATATGGTTTGACAGAGTACCGGTATTGCATCAGCTATTTCACCATAGTCCTGCTTGTTGACATAAATACAATGGCCGATCAGGAGAAAGTAAAAGAAATTGACAGAAATCAGACCATAACACAGCAGAGGACGTTCGACAGCAGCTTTTGCATTATCTGCCAATAAGGCAAAATTCAATTGTTGTACACGAAAATAGCCTGGCAATACCATAGCACTCGCCTGTGCAATACAGCAAAACCACAAATTTCAACACCTTTTTATCAAAGAGAAATGAGTAGTTTTGTATAGCAAAAGTTTAAATACAATAAATTGAACTTCCTTGACAAGTAGTCATAGATTGAAGGGGGATCAGTGGCAAAAGAAATATGAAATAAACGTGTTTGTAATGAATACCTATTGTTTATACAATTTGAAATCCTTTCATTTGCATTCAAATGTCAATATTTGCTTACAATGTTAAACCGCACACACATTATTTACGTCATTTGAATACAAAATCTATAATCATAATCAATTATTTGTCAAATAATGAAAAACAATTGTAAAAATAAACATTTTAAATGATTTATTTTGATATTCTGTCATATTTTTATAATAGAATTCATTAAATGAACCTGAAAGTATGCTTTAAAATTGTAACATTAAAACACAATTAAATGTATGCAACAATAATTAAAAAGTAAATTGAATTGTGGTTTGTAATCAAACAATTTTATAATAAAAAAGAAATAAAAGTAATCAATTACTTAACCTAAAAGTATACTTTGAAATTTTTTACTTTAGAACTAAAAAGTAGGCAACGATAATTAAAAATAAAATTAAACTGATGCATATTAATTACCCAATTTTCCATAGCAAGACGTAACTTTATAGAAAAATAATTTATTTTGTCTCTTTGGTCAACATCAGCTGTATTGGGCTGCAGGAAATGCTTGAGAATTGATTCTTCAAATTTAGCTGCCAATATCGAATATCAAATTGTCTTCTTATCCGCATTCACTTACTGCATCCAGCACGCCCGATATCGTGTTGGACTGATAGGAGCCCATGGAATTCAAACATGAGACAATACCGTTTCATTAATTTGATTTGGGTCTTATAAGAGGGCACTTTTTGCCCCTTCATTAAAGCTTTTAAATTTGATAGATCACTGCTTGGAAAATGTCCAGGATCCCCTGGCCTTTCGCCGTATGTGTTTTAGAAGATATTTAATTAGGTTTCTAATGGTGTTAAATACTAGCCACTGTATTTTTAGAGTAGGTTGGAAGGTATGGGTCCTATGTGACCGTCCCTCTCTACGAGCTCTCGGATTTAGGCACTATTCCATGACCTAAACTGAGCCTCTAACAAATCTGATTAATTTGCCGATTAGATCTGGAGAGGATTAAGTTCTTTACACTCTCCGATTTAAATTTTTTTTACTAGAGATGAATGGAAGCTAATGCTGTGGTCTGTTCTAACAGGGAGGGAGGATCCAAAGCTTTTTTTGACTTATAGAGGAATTAAAATATGACTCTTTACTGAACTCTGTATGGTCAGACGTATGCCCGTTGTACGAGCTAACTTGTCGCTCAAGATAAAGTAAGTGGTTCGGTAACACCTACACATTGAAAAAAGGACTTAGGGATCTTAGGGATCTTCAGGACGAGGAATCCCGGAAGTGTATTACTACCGAATCTGATAAGTTTCATTTGTAAGCAAGTTTTTGTTTTGAAGTACTGTTTATCCTTCAGAAAAACAGTGTGAGTTTAAGGAAAGAATATGGATATAAAGAATACGCATTATGTAGAAGTAAAATTTCTTATGGCGGTTTGTAACATTACGACCCGATCTCACCATAATCTTTTTTAAAAATCACTTTCTAAATGAGTGGGGGGAAGACAGACACAAATATACATGTGTTCCCTCCCGCATCCCGACATGTTTTTAACCAGACGTCGGCACAATGTGAACATGATAAAAATGTGAGTGTATTTGTGAGAGGCATGTGTTAACCTAGAGGAAAATTGTTAGTAATAATTTCAAGTCTACTTATTAACCCAATGATATGCATATGTGAGCGGAAAATATAGAAAAATTGTACTGCGCTAAATCCCTAAAGACACCGTATTTAACTTGGCAATTATGCTTCCAAAAATCGAAATCATTTCTCATTTCTTTGATATTTCCTTGGGTGTAAAATTGATGTCTGAAAAAAGCGACATGAACCTTCTTCTTCAGAAGCTGAGAAGCGACTGAATGTATTTTTATGCTTTTTCTTAATGAACATTGTTGATGTTCGTGTCCTATGTGTGTAAAAAGCCGAAGATGTTCTTCCCCTGAGGGATATTGGTGCCGACGTCTGTTTTTAACACCAGAATAAGTGATTTCGGAAAAATAAATAAAAAAGTGGTCAAAAAACAAAAATGCACGATGAGAACAACGCATTGTCACGCTCTTGGTTTCTGTATCCTTCCCTTCTATCTTTCCATCCGCGACAGGAAATATTTTTGAAAAATATTCCAAAATATGTTAAAACACATATTCTTTATACTTTATTTTCTTTGGTTTATGCAATCGTAGAAGAGATTGAATTAAGAAGGCGAATTTTTTAAAATACCACAAACACCACAGTTCGGAAGATTCACCTAAACTAAGCACTTAAAATAGGACCATAACCGCACAGTTAACCATCTTAAGTACAGCTTACATGTGTCGTTTCATAAGTCCTACTGTGTTATCTAGTGCCTGCAGTATCTCTTTTCTAAATCTCCCATAATCATCGTCTACATTATTCTCGTTCCTACAAGAAGCTTATGGGTACCGAAAATTTCTTGAACATATCTTTACTCTTGTTGTGCAATGGGTTAATTCGACTTCCGGGTACTGTACTTGTCTTTATTGACAAGTACACGTCCTCTAAGCTAACCTAACCTATCTTTACTCTATGAAATCGCCTTCACATTTTAGAAACTATTGCCATTGCTTCGGTTGCTTCGGATTCAATCCGTCTTCATCATGTATAAACCGCTTGAATACTTCTCCTGTTTCTTTGTAAGGCATTTTCTATTGTAATGCTAATGATATCGTTTAATTATTGTCTGATATCGTAACTACTCAAAGGTATTTCGTTTCATTTTTCATCCGAAAGTCGAAAGTGGCACTCAATCAAATGCTTGATTGATACAATTAATTTGTTTGACAAACTAAATTAATTAAAAAATAAAATTAAAATTTTTTTTAATTAAATCTGTTCATCATTCTTAATCAGTTTGATTAAATATTTAATGAAAATAACTAAAAATTTTATTAAAAGCAATTAAATATTTAATACATTTGATTAAAATTTTTCATCGCATTTTTTTAATTTTTTTTTTCCTTTTAATTAAATATTGTTGTTAAAAGTACAACAACTTTCATAATCATTGTTCTTTCTCTTCCAAAGTCTTTAAAGCTGTGATTAAAGAGCCGGCAGTTTTAAAAACCTACAAAAACGATATCGAAAATAAAATCCAATTTTAAAGTATTTTTATAAGTCATACCCATAAATATAGAACAAGGTCCACCTCAAAGAAAACCCCTTTCAAATTACAGCTTTGCGTAGAGCGCATCATTAGCATTAAAAGTAATTTCTGATTGGTTTTATCCAAACGAGACCAATCAAAAGCATCATATATCTCAGTGGCTACCAAGGCACTCTATAAAAACAAAACAGGAAAATAAAAGAAAATGAAGAGTCCTTTATAAAACCCTTAACCTACCTCATCCTTTATTCTCTGACCATTATAGCAATACACACTCAATTGTATGGTTACTGCTGATAAATACAAACACTTGTAGGCCACAATGGCTAGAGATTCATCAGCATACATAATATAAAATACCAGACAACATATCTCCATACAGATAATGACAAATTTTATGAAAATTATTTCACCATAGACTTCATTCAGTTTGGCGGCTAAATCCAGAGCTTGACAATGATGTTGTACGCAAGAGGCAATACCTTTAAAAAATTTCTTTGGATCACAATCATTTGAATTCAGCTGATGAAAACGATGAAATAAGATGTGAAATTGTGCCAATATGTTGCATGTAAACCAAGAGAACAGGGTGTCAATGGCCAACGATACTGTGCAAACGAAATGTATAACGATGACATTTAATAGGAACACCAGGGAGTAGCCCGTTAGAGTAGAGTGTGGCCAAAAGTAGCTAAAAATAATTGAAGTAAAATAATGTTAAATGAAAAATATAGAGGACTGTAAAATGAAATCAAAGAACTTGTTGAATTTACTTTGTTATCATTCCTTCATTTAAATAAACCCTTAATGTATTTAAATTAAGGACACACTTTTATTGATGGCACCATACTATCTGTTTCTTTACTCAATCCTTTTACTACAAAAATCAAAATTTTCAACGGATAATGCAACAGTGTTTATACATCATTTTTACCACTACCGACTACCGACCCTTTCAGGATAGTTGTGCTTTTTTCGGTCTGGCAACTTCTAGAATCTAGCTGTTGATTTGTTATTGTTTTCAACCTCACTTCCAATGTAGTTTTAATGTTTTACTCTTTGTTTTTTTGCTATTTTCATTGCTTTTTTTGTTCTTTGCCTAAAGGGCAGAAATATTGTGTATTCTGTCTTCAGAACAGTATTACTCTCATACAGATAAAAATCAATATTGCTCAAGTTTGTTGGTAATCACTCTACACCATGCTACATTCCTGCTTAGGACTTTATTGAACAAAAGTTTGTCAAGTATTTTGTACGCGCCTGTCATTTATTATGCTTCTTAATTGGCCTTAATAACCCGATTAACGGATTTCAGCCTTCATAACACATCCTTACAGGCCCCTCTGCTTCTTGAGCGTTTACGCTAGTCGGTCACACCAATCGATGACAGGGCTTCCTCAATTTGGTCCTTCCAACGCATACAAGATCGTACTCTTTGCCGACTTCAGCAGATCGCCGCATCAAACACCCGTCTCGCCGGAGCATCCTCCTCCATTCGAACGATATGGCTGAGCCAGCGCAGCCGCTGGATATTAATACGCTGCACAACGTCTATGTCTTTTAGGAACTCATGCAGCTCACTGTTGAATCGGATGCTGAAATCATCGTCAACTCGCACCGGACCGAAGATCTTACGTAGGACTTTTTTTCGCATACTTTCAAGGCTGCCGTATCAGTGCTTAATAGGGTCCATGCCTCTGCGCCATAAAGAAGCACGGGTAGGATGAGCGTCTTGTAGAGTATTAATTTTGTCGTACGAGAGAGGTCTCTGCTACTCAATTGCCTATTGAGACCATAGGACCTGTTGGCAAGAGTGATCCCGCACTTGATCTCCAGACTGACATCATTTTTGGTGGTAACGGCGCAGCCAAGATAAATAAATTCCTTGACTGTATCAAAAGTATAGTGTTCGGCCGTAATCTGAGAATCAATACATATACTTCGTTTTGCCTTCATTTACTGCCAGACTCATCTTAGTAGACTCCCGTTCAATAGCACTAAAGGCAGCAGTAACATCTCGCTTGGTACGCCCTATGATGTCAATGTCGTCAGCGTTATCATCTCTAAAGGCCATATTGGTGTCGTCATCGCCTTGTAGCAGAGTAGAGAAGTGTTTCTTCCACAACCCCAGCATCTCCTGCTGATCTGTTGCCAAGGTTCCATTCTCATCTTTGCAGGAAGACGCTCCGGGCTTATATTCTTCATTTTTTTTTTTTTATTTAAAGCTTGGCGAAGTTGTGAATCTTTTTGCTGTCATTCGTGATCCACTTTTCATTCTCATCACTCACTTCAGAAATCGTTCCACACAAAGACGTCCAAACCTTGAACTTTTTTGTGTATTAAGCCTTCTTCATATGATTCAAAACTGTGTTGACGAGTGCCTAACTACATATCAATATCAATGCTGTTTACATATCAATTTTTTCTAAAATATTTTTAACGATTTCAATGACTTTTTCAGTGATTTTTGTGTGACTTTTGGGTTGACCAGAACAAGGTGCATCTGAAGCATTAAATTGTAGGATGTAAAAGGCGCAAATATTTTTGCTGCTGTTTTTCTAGGTGAAGCATCGTTACCGTCAACACCACAAATTTATTCAGTAGCCTGCTACGAATACTTGTTTACCTCTTCCATCGATAGAAGGGCAAAATACATATGAAGGTGATGTCGCGAATTTTACCACATTTTGGAACACGGATAACTTTACACAGAATAAAGTGTACAACAAGATATAATGTTGCCAGACGCAATTACTTGTTTTGATTACATTTCAGAACCATCTACCAACATTTGGTGAATACCCATAATCAAACACTTAGTTTTTCATTCTAAATTAATGGCTCAAATACTTACGTTTCCTTATTAGGATCTACTAAAACCAATTCGCCTGAGGACCAAAAAATATACGCAGTAAATATAAGAGGATGTATTATAGCAACTATACCGGTCACAATAACTGTTCTAAAGTATACAGTACTTATTAAAATCTCTCGCAGATTTTGCTGGCGTACAATGGACAATTCAGCACCTTGAGCTAGAAGGACCATAAACAAAATTTCTAAAACTAAAAAAAAATTGAAAAAAAGTACTGCATACTTACCGGAGATATTCAATTTATTTAATAATTTAATCAAATTCATGATTTCAAGGCGTCTTCTTAGAAATATGCCAATTTTTAGCATGGTCAGTATGGTTTGACCGAATAAGGGCAAGGCATCGGCTACTTCCATGTAATCATCAATATGGGCCACAATATAATGGCCAGATAAAATTAAATTAAAAAAATTGAATAAAATAAGGCCATAACATAGTAAAGGTCGTTTGACAACATCCCTTGGATTATCAGCCAAAGGATTAAGACCCAAAATGGCAAAATTTATTTGTTGTACACGAAAATAACCTGGCAATACCATTGCTTTCGCCTATCCAATACAGCAAAATAAACAAATTTCAACACCTTTTTACCGTAAACAAAACGGGTTACACAAAACTTGTTGTTGAAGAACAAAAGCTTAAATACAATAAATTGGCCGTCATTGATAAGAAGCCATATATTACAGGTGTTGGCTGGGTTAAACAAAATACACGCGTTTGTTTTAAGTGCCTATTATTTAAACAATTTGAAATCCTATCATTTGCATTCAAATGTCAATATTTGCCTACAATGTTAAGCCGCCAGTATCAATATTTGCATTTACTGTGTACGCTGGTTAAAATCAAAATCAAAATCTATAATCATTATCAATTATTTGTTAAATAATGCAAAACAATTGCAATAAATATGTGTTTTAAATTATAGTTTTACATAGTCTGCCATATTTTTAGCAAAACAATTCAATAAATTAGCCTAAATGTATACTTTACAATTTTATTCTGTTTAGATGACAACTAAAAGTAGGCCGAAAAATTTAATAATATACGTGACAAAAAGAAACAATTAAAATAATATTTTCTACACAATTTTTTCAACATTTAAATTTAAATAGCCTAAAAGTATACTATAAAATTTGCCAACATAAAACAACTGAAAGTAGGCAATAAAATTTTAAAATAAAACTCAATGCTGATATGCAACAGTAAGAAAAATATATTTATTTTAACTAAACTAGATATGCTAAAAAATTGTTGTTGTTCGAGAACGGGCCACAGAAAAGATAAAATGAGAGAATTTAAATATAACCGTCTTTGATCTTTACTTATAAAAATTTGATACGGATTGATCGTCTATCGAATGTTTCGGAACTCAAAAGAGAATATAAACACTGATACAACGGATTTTAACGTAAATTTTAAAATTTCTTTCAGTACCAAAGGGATATATATTTTTAACAGGGAATTTCACACAGGAATTCCATGATTCTGGCATTCGTCCACACAGAGAATAAGGCATGTTCTGGAATTTTGTCTGAAGAGCTTGGATCGTACGTTATATTAATCCTAGTCTATTTCAGTATATTTTAGGTCGAAGTAATATTCATAAATCACGCTAAGTAGTTTCTGCTGAGTAAGAGATCTCCTACTCCTAGCATTTCCAAGTGTTTTGACAGCGAAGCGACAATTAAATTTCTTTCTAGCATCTGCCGAGTCTTCCTTAATCGAATATTTCCACAACGTTATATGTCAAAATATAGTTTCGTAAATATAGGATTGAGCAACATAATATCCGATCTACATTTCCATGCATGATTAATGGCTGAAGCAAACCTATCCTGAGGAATTCTAAAGCAGAAACTTACGTTGTTACCAAAACTATACTGCGTTTACCAGATCATCCCCAACTTCATCGACAGTAATGTTGCAATGACTCTACTTAACCTAATTCGTAAATACGTCGCTTAGTTGTCCTTTACGCTTCCAGATCAGATATTGCTCAGAAACATACCTAATCCCTCAAAGTTTTCACTGTGGCCTGATTATTACTTTTTGAGTTCTCCGGTGTATATTTCCGGAATAGTTATGTTTAGCCTTAATAACGGCTGGAATATTCGTCTGAAAAACTCTACATTTCACTGAAAGACTACACGATTCACCTTACATTAGTTCTACATATAAGTAAACATCTCCTCCTGTATCGTATCTGATCATTTCATATCAGATATTAAAACGTTGGATGTATAATAGAGGGAAAATTGTGTGACCCTGTAATCCATCATTCCATTCTCGCCAGTTAATTTCTTTTAGTAGTGTCGAGTGCCCTACCCTGCCCTATACCTAACTCATTCAATATAAAGTGCCTTTTAGCTGCCACCTTGCTTACTTATTCCGCAAATAGTAGTATGAAATCGCCGTAGTCTAGTAAGTTCTATGTTGGCTGATTAGATTAGATCCTGTGGTTCAAATCCCAGCCAGCACATCTCGAACAAAACGAAATATAACAAAATATTCCTTTCGGCGACTTCCTGTCTTCAGTCTTTAGGCAAAAGCTGTGAGAATAAATAAAAATTGCCATGAAAAATTTTTGAAATCTGTCGTTCAGAGTCGGTGTGAAATTGAAGATCGCGTTACTCATGGATAAAATTAACACTTACGACCTGGGTGGTGTAAGAAGCTAGGTTGTAATCCTGGCTAAAGGACAGTAAATACCAATTAAGTGAGTTATAAAGTAACGCATGACATCCAGCGCCGCCTGAGGTATATTTTTACTGGCACTTGTGTTAACCACCGAGACACGCCTCTGCAGTTTAGGCAAAATGTTGCATTTGCTTCTTGATTTCAATACATTTCACCGCACCGTGCATCCATAAGTAAAGACCTGTCTAACGACCAAAGTCTAGAGACCACTCTCTTTAATTTTGCTTTTAAAATTCTCTCCAAAGTAAAGGGTCCGCCAAATAACTTTTTTTTTGAAAATGCATTAAAAAGAAAACTACTGAATATTTTCTCAAATTTCTTTTTTTATTTGAAAGTACAATCCTTCCGGTTAATAATGGAAAATAATTTCATTCAAACGGCTGCCTCGGCTGGCCATGCAGTAGCCTACACGATTGGTCCAATTTTTAAGCACATTATCGATTGTGTGCAGCTGTATTTCACCAATGGCTTCACAAATATTGTCCTTTAAAGCGTCAATTGTCCCTGACTTGTCGGCGTAACACTTATCTTCGATGGCACCCCACAAATTCTAGTCCAACGGTGTCAAATCGCAGCTCCGAGGTGGCCAAACAACACCAGCTCTGCGGCTGATAATGCGATCTTCAAAAACAGGACGCAAAACATCGAGTGTAGCTTCGGCTGTGTGGCACGTAGCGCCGTCCTGTTGAAACCAAATGTTGCCAATATCCTCCTCTTCAATTTTTGTGAACAAAAATTCGTTCAACATGGCCCGATAACGATCGCCATTGACTGTAACGGCCACTCCTTGCTCATTTTCGAAGAAAAATGGCCCAATTATGCCTCTGGACCAAAATCCGCACCAAACAGTAACTCGTTTTGGGTGCGTCGGCTTTTCAATGTATGCGTGCGGGTTTTCTGTGCCCCAAATGAGACAATTTTGCTTCTTTATATACCCGCCAAGATCAAAATGAGCTAAGCTTTATCAAGTTCCTACGGGGTTTTCCAAATAAAAGAAAAGTTGGTAATGAAAATTTCTTCCGCATTGGAAAATCATAATCTAGTCCGAGTAAAACATTGAAATTTTCAAATATTATTTTCTGTTTTAATTTACATATAAATTGTCCTTAAAAATAACAACAACAATATGGACACACAAAATATGACACATAGTTTGCAAGCACTCAACGTAATAAATTTGCAGATTTTAAAATCCCTTTTTATTATAAAAAGCCTTGGCTCTATCCGCACTTTCTATACCCCCCCCCCCCCCATTCCCCTTTTTTGTATGGACAAAGTAAAGCAGTTAAAATGGTGTTTTTTTTTCTAAAATTATAACAATAGCTGACTGGCTAAATGGCTGGCTGGCTGTGCACTAAAAAGCATTTGAAGGTATATGGTGCTGCTAGCTAGTAAATGGATGCTAGTAAATGGAAAATGCATTAAAATAATAAAATCAACAACAATTTTTAGTGGCAGTTGCAATGGTATTTGAATGGTACATCATTTGGTGGCAAAACTACTACAGAATAGTAATATAAGACATGCTTCCCCTGCCCCTCTCGGCTCTTGCCATTATACAGCAAATTAAACACAGCTGAACGCACAGCAAGTAATGAAAGCGATGATGATAGGGAAGGGTATGCGAGCATCTTTTGCCAGAAGAGTCAGCCAATGCTGCAACATGACTTTTTAATTAAAAAACATTTGTAAACATTTTCATGTTCGGTTCGGGCAACACAAAATAAGTATAAAAGGAGAGAGGGGCAAAGGAAGAAATACGAATTCAAACAAATGAACTTCAACAAATGGTGGCTCAAACTAAATGAAAATGATTTTTTATTTAATTTCTTTACTTTTATTTTATTTTCTTCGTCTTTCGTTTTTAGTTGTTCACCAAGTCAAATAGTTTTTTGGCTCTCAAATTAAAAGTGCTTCACAAAGTGCCATTTTCCTGCTTATGGTACTTATGTCCGTGGTGGTGCAGCAACTTTTTTTCTCGATTCCCTTTTTACTTTCTAATATTTAAAATGCCATTTAGCCAACAAATGAAATGAACGTATATTTCAGGACATTTCGTGAAAATCATTACAAACTTAATGACAAACGATTTTAATCTTCAGATTGTTTTTCGTCCCCCAAAAATAATAAATTCCGGCAGTTTGCTATAAAAGGTGGGAAAGGAAAACTCATTTTGTTAATGGAATTTGGATTGTTTGCTTAGATACGAAAATAATTCGCAATTAAGTGATGCTGTTAATAAGCAACGGAATAACCGGAAAGGGAAATCACAAAAGGTATAACCGCAAAAAGGTACGCAGAGATGTACTAAAAGTGAAGTCCCATGACGACTTGTCCGAACTACAATAGACTACAATTCATAGCGTAGCCGTCCATGAGGAAGGCTTAGAACGAGAAAAAGCTGAAGTGAAATGTAGAAAATGGGAACGGATATCGTAAACTGCAGCCCCAGTGCTCATTATTGCAGCAAGAGGCTCTCTAAATAAGTTTAAAATTACAGAAATACAAAAATATGATTTTAAAACTCCAATTCAAGTCTTCTGATCAGACTGTTTGCAGGCTCTCGGTAGGGTCCTTGAGCTATACACTAATTGCTCCAAAACGTTGTTGTTGTTCTGAGGGTTCTGACACAAGTCTTTCCGATAAGATACCTACCTGTTCGCTATAGCGTTTTCCATTTGTGGTCGATTTAAAAACAGTTTCTCTTAAAAATCTTTTAATTTTCACGAATATCATCTCAACGTCTGTCCTCGAAATGAAAAAAATTGAAAAATCTTGAAGGCTATTGAGGCAGTGGTTAGCATGCCTACTTCATATTCTGAATCTTATATATAAATAATGACATGTTTGTGAGTACGTATTGTCTTTAAGGACATTTAAACCAGATCGAATCCGTCTATGATAGGTCTTGGCAACGAGACAGCGAATGATCTCGCTAGAGGACGATTTGATAGTTGGTCCTAATATCCCAATCCACCACTTCTACGGCCTCATCACTGGATGGATTAAAGTAGAAGAGCAGAGACGTTGGGGGGTGGATCGGAATGTTATGTATCTAGGTGTCTATAGCCTGAGGTTCATTACAGGGCACTGCGAGATTATATCGCTGACAACGATCTGGCACAGACCCCAGCCGGTCTATATCAGGGTATGTTGTGGAGGAGGAGGAGTTGGAAACTATCGAAGAATTCCTCTGCAACTGTCCAGACCTTTTTAGGTTGAGGTTGAGGCAATGAATACTTCGAAGGTTTTACTCGAGAGTCGACATTAAGGCTCTCCATAGATTCATAAATAGGCTGAGCTCCTGTGTGCTTGTAGTCCTTTTTTTTCCTCCTCTATTAAAGTGAATTTGAATCGGGAGGTCTAATTTCGTTGGCAGCATGAGAGCGTGTCAAGAAATTAATAGGCTCTGCTGGATTGACGTGGCTAAGAAATATGATTGTCTTTCTCACACTATGCCCTTCTCCTACAGTACTGTCCTATTGGAATATATAGACAATAGACCTGGCACTCTGGCGAAAGAATTCTGCAGGAACTGTGGATTTAAGGAGCAGGAGACTATCTTTGAAATCGTATTTTATTGCCACTATCACTTGGTACGAAAAGTCAGAGATTCTTCGCATTTTCTTTCATCACTGCAATCAGGATTTATATTGAAATCGAAATTTTTTTCTAAAGGGAACGTTTCAACCTCGGATTGAATAATGATTTGCGGCATCATAAGTGAGTGAGTGAGTAAACACCACTGAAATAATTCATTTTCTTAGGATAGCGAGAAAAGTAAATGAGAATAGTCGAATAAATTTCCAAAAATAAAAACGTTTATTTATTACTTATAAGATGTTAAAACAAAAACAACAATTTATGATAAAGGAATTTTTTTATACTTAAGAACAAAAGTGTTGAATCACTTATGGCGCTCACTGTACATGTATTCATATCTCGCCGATTGTAGTCAAATTTTTGAAGTAAAATTTTGAATTTGAAATTATTTTTATTGTTGGGGAAACGAGGTATCATTAGAAAATAAATTCTAAATTAAAACGTGGATAAGGCTAAACCGTGAATAAGACCCAATTGTCTCAAATAATGGTTTTACAAGCAATATATGGTCAGCCTTTTGTCCAAAATTCACATCAAAGATATCAGTTGAGAGAGGCTTGTTTGGTTTGTTTAACAAATCGATCTCAGCAGCCTTTAATAAATGGAACCATTCTGCTTCCAGTAAATAATACAGAACATTGCTCTGCCTCCATAGATTTCCAGCAGATGCATTCGGTTGGCTCAACTTTACTTATAATATTTTGGGCTTTGGGTTGTCAAGAGGAATTAATTTTTCATAGCCAGTAATGGTTTACTGCAAATGTTCCACTATAGTGAATATGGCGTAAAACCGGTGTAAAAACACCTCTTTTGTTGGCAATTTAAAAAACATTAAGAGTCGTATCTCCTATGTTCCTGAAAAAACTTGATTAATGAAAGCGAAACAAGCTGCTGCAATACTAAGGGACTGGTTAAAGCCTTTCGTATCAACCCTCTGCAAGGAAAAGTAATAGTAAGATGAGGGAAGCGTGCATGACCCCACATTCCAGAAAGGCCAATTAGTATTACATTTTTAAGAACTAAAGCTAAATCTTCACTCCGCTACAACCAGTACTATAGCCAGTAGATTACATTCTTATAGATGCCACTATTTATAAACAAAACCTGCCAGTATAACAATCAGTCACTAAAATATAAAAATTTGGACAATAAAACTGATGCCAATTAAAGAAACATCCGATTAAGTTTGAGATACACTGTAATATTGCTGTGTGTTCTTAAGGAATTTTCATTAAGGACCTTCCTTCCTTGCATTTACATGAATCCTGTAACCTTTTTAATTTTTTGGCAGGTTCTTCTTGACAAAAAGTTTTATAATACTCACAGAGTGATGTCTACAAATTTCAAATGCCTTTTTGTTCTGTTTAAATTATTGTATTGTCATTAATTTCAAAATGGAGGAAAATATCATATATTTATCCTTCAAAATATACAAGTTATTAAAGACATAAACCGTGTCTGAAAAAAAATTATTTAAACACTTTTCTTCCATAAGAAAACTTCCACAATGTGTAGGAGTTTAACATACGCAAAGTAAAAAAAAATAAAACGAAAACCTGTTTTCAATTTATTTTTTTATTTACTTTTCAAAGAGAAGAAAACAAAAAACAAAGAAAGAAGAAAAACTTTACACTTGTTACTCATTTATTTCAATTATTCATTTTGTGTTTCATTTCACTTAAACACACACACTCGCTACTCTCTTTCTCTCTCACTCTTCCTTTTTATAACGTATTTCCGTTTACCGTTTACCGTTTTTATTTAACCATTTAAATGATATTTAACATGAATTCAAGCGTACGCACTTATACATGCAAATAACATTTGCGCCATACGTGTGCATATAAAGTAATATTCAGTACACTCATATTGTATGAGGGTCGTTCATTAAGTGCTTCCAGTATTTAAATTGAAATAAAACAAAGTGAATGTGAGATATTATTGAAGTTTTTTATTCGTTTGATGGACATATTGATGGCTTTATGTATGGAAGATAGCAACGTTCAAATGCCCGCCACAACTTCTTTGGATGGAGCCCATTAGAAATGTTATGTTGTTGTGTGTGGTCAGGTTTAGCTTTGAAGACGTGTACTTGTTATTGGGACAAGCACAAAGCCCAGAGGTCAAAATGACCCATTATAATTGGTCCTAAAGGAGAGAGAGAGAGTGAGAGGATAATAAAGGAGATAAGGATATTGGAGAAGAGGTGGTAAAGAGACGATAAGGAGACGAAGGGGAAACAGATGGACCACCAATACACTAGAGGGCTCGACTACAACCTCGAAGCCCTACCCCTTCCTAACCAGCTCAATCTATTTCTGAGTCTATGGAGAGCCTTAATGTCGAAGAAGACCCTGCCTAGGTTCGTCAACTCAACCTACTAAGACTCCGGGCAGCGGCTTCTTCGAAAGCTTGAAGTCTTTGTCGAAAGCCGACATTAAGCCTTATTTGTATGTACTTTATTCGTATGCACCTGTGGTTTAAGAAAACTTCACAAAAAAAGTCAAATGGCGTGAAAGCATACAATCTTGGTGTCCAGTTCACATTACCTTCACTTGAGATGACTTTACCCTCGAAACGCTCATGCAGAATATCCAATAAATGTTGAAACAACATTTCGTTGATGTCCATATGATCAGATTCGGGCAAAAGAAAAGCTCGACATTGACAATGATGGAACTAACAAACGTCGTGCTCAAAAAGTGACTGTTTTCGGAATGCATTGGATGCTCTTGGATCTCATGTGGATTGGTATCCTAAAGTCGATACTTTTGTTTTGTCACATAGTTACATACATACATAATTGGTCATTACAACCCTTCAGTTAGGATTTCGACCTAGTTTCTCACACCACTTATGTTGTGTGTGTTAATTTTATACATGAGTGGTGGGACCTACAGTTTAAAGTCGACTCCGAACGACAGATTTTTTGAAAAACTTTTCATGGCAATTTTATTTTACTCTCAGAGTTTTTGCCAGAAATCTGCTGAGAGGAAGTCGTCGAAGAAATACTTTTTGTATTTTATTTTGATGTCTGGCCTGAGGCTCGAACCCTGGCTTTTCGTCTAATAAGCCAACACACTACCTACTAGACCACGGCGACTTCCTACATAGGAACTTGTACATAGGACTTCCTACATAGGACTTTGTCACATAGTTATACAACCACAAATGGGCTTTAAGCTGACGATGACTTTTCAATGAAAATTAGGATCAATTGCTAACTGCTCCAGAGTCCAATCAGCGAACACAAGTCGTTGCCTGTAGTCGTCAGTGGTGATGTGGTAAAACACACTGAATAAACGGCAATTAATATGTTGTTTCAACAAGATGGCCGTTATCAACTCTTCGGAAGATGGGAAGTCCCTGTTGAACGACCTTGTAGAAGAATATGAAAAGAAAACTATTCATAATTTTATTTTCATACACACAAAAGGAAGAAATTTGTTTATTATACTGTACAAAGCACTGCTTCGTTTGTTCTTTCTGTGTCTCTCTCTCTCTCTCTCTCTCTCTTAGTTTTTAACGTAGCCAAAGTGTTGTTTTTCTTTATTTAATATCGTATTATACAATAACTGTATATTTATATGATAGTGTGTGTATTGCTTGTATTATTTGGTTAACTTTAAATGGATACACTTTTGCACCAACACTTATAAAGATGTGATATTAAAACGATTTGTATACAAACACTTACAAACACTATACAAAGAAAATACTCTTCTTATGAGATAAAACTTAGCTCGCTCTCCTTCTTTCCTTTACAACACCTTTATAAATAATAGTCTTTCGCAACAGTGTTTATATTTACACTGGCTCTTCACTGTTATCTGCTCTCACCCACTCTTTATTACTCGCTGTAACACAAATGCTTTCTTTTTCTTTTTTCGTTTCATTCTTTGAGTTCAATTTGTATTTTTTTTTATGACTAACAATAGTAATAACAACAATAACACTTTCAAACAGTTTTCTTCATACATATTTAATATTTTCAAACGGTATATTGAATACTTGAGTAACAAAGCGAAGAAGCAAAACAAAAAAAAACAAATAACAATAAAAGAGAGAACAACAACAAGCGAAACAAAACGCAACACTTATAAATGAGTAATCCAAAGAGAAAATAAAAACAAAACAATGAAAACAAACCATATTAATGGCTGGCTACAGCAGCAGCACTATAATAACAATAAAAAAATGAAAACAAAAAAAAACAAAAACAAAAAAATAAATAAACAAATGATTGCTTAACTGAAAATAATGATACTCTCTTGTATAAAACTGTAAAAGAGAGAGAGCGAGAGAGAGTGTGTGCGTCGCATGTGTTCATATATAATGTTTTATTAATGCAAGTTGTATGTAGTTTTCATAATATTACCACCAGCACTAATACAACAACAATAAATAATATTTCTTAACTGTATTGCCACGTACACACACGTACACAAAATATTAATGAATAAATACAAAACGATTTCTAAAGCATATTTGAAGGGTGAATTTTTTAACATGTATACTTTACATCAATTACAGTGATGAAGAAAATAATAGAGACGTTTCAAAATTTCATTAAATTCAATCTTTGTAAAAAGAAAATACGTTTTGCATATACAGTGATGGGGAAAGTAAGAAGAAAACCCCAATGAAACACTTAAATTACTTGCTTATCAAATCAAGAAGTGTCACCCTATTGTTCAATTATTTTTCACATCACTGTATATCCATTAGAAGTCGCCGTAGCCTAGTAGTTAGTGTGTTGGCTTTTAGACGTAAGGCCACGATTCAAATCCCAGGTCAGACAGCTCCAACAAACGAAAAAAATTAAAAATATTTTTTCGGCGACTTCCTTTCAGCAGATTTCTGGCAAAAACTCTAAGAGTAAATACAATTGCCATGAAATGTTTATAAAAAATCGTCTTTAAACTGTAGGTCCCGCCATTGTGTTCAAAGGGTCACCCGTCCCGAACTGTTTGCGGTAACAGACCAGTTTGCAACTGGTAACAGACTGAACTGCGAAGCTCGACCGGAGGTTTAATTCTGGTAGCACGAGTGTCGGGCGCCCCAGAGATTTCTGTCTGCCCGACAATGGTGCGGCCCCCTTGTGGTAGCAACGTGGTGGCTGTGGTTTAAACCCAAATTGCGGGGAGAGCTCGGTTTTGCGTTGCATTCTCAATCACTGGAGAAGCGGAGTTTAGATAGTCTCTCACCCCTAACCAAGAGGGAAGTCTTGTCCAAATGCAAGGCTTCGAATTGGTTGGTACTCACGTAAGGTGATGCCATCAGTGATATGCTTGCATATCAGGTGGCTGCATCACTGTGCGTGGGGGCGCTGGTAGTGGCATTGTATCCACTCGTACTTAGAGCACCGTGAGTTTGGCCATCGTGGTGATACTCACGTAAAACCCTGGACTAATGTACGTCCCGCCACTCATGTATAAAAATTAACACACACAACATATGTAAGTGGCGTAAGAAGCTAGGTCGTAATTCTGACTGAAGGTTTGGAATGACGATTTATGTATGTAGGTATGTATATGTATGTATATCCAATACAATAATTTTATTCATCACTGCTTTTAGGAGCATATGGCTCTTTAAAAGCATCTTCATTTTACACGGTTTGCTTCTCGTATTTTCGTATCTTCCCGTGGTAGATTGCATTGTTTTAGTCCCTAAACACCAACTTCTTGAACCTTGAGTATTTCTTTCTGGCGCCCGTAATATTTCGCTTTTAATTGCCTGAGTCTAGTAGGTTAGGTTAGGTTAGGTTAGTGTGGTAGCTTCATACCAAAAGCTCACTTGAGCACGCATAGCTGCCCGTTGTTATGCCACAGGTGAACGCAGTTCCTGTACTGACCAAATTCCCCCGAACCCAGAAGGGGGAGGTCGGTCAGCCCAAGTTCTACATATCCAAAGCACGACTACCCCGTTTGATAAACGAGGCTATATCCTTGACGTCAATGGACGAAAGCTCCGTCAAGCTGACAAGGGTCGGAGAGCCAAATAACCTCTATCTACACCTCGCAAGAGATGGGCATTGACAAAGTGGACAACAGTATCGTCCTCCTCAGCGGATCTGCACCCAATGCAGAAGTCATTAAATGGGAGCCGCATTCTCTCCGCGTGTCTACCCACAACACAGTAACCTGTAAGCATGACCACTGTGATTGAGATGATGCCGCGACCAAGCCCAAGTAACTGGTTGGTACGCCTTCTATCCATCCGGGGCCAGGTGAGTCCAGCGGCAGAGCAGAACTCCTTGTTGATACAAGATAGGTTGGCGCCTTGGAAAAATTTCCGCGCGATGGCCAGTTTGATCGAGGCAAGTGGCATTCCTAAGTCAATTGAACAGAATTCCGGGAGTAGTGCACCAGCTCTGGCTAACTCGTCGGCTCTGCAGTTTACCGGAATATCACAGTGTCCGGGGCCCAGAGAAGTGTGACACTGAAGCGCCCAGAAGGAAGGTTGAGGCAACGGCGACATTCCCTGATGATCCTGGAATTATTCGCAATGTTCGACAGAGACTTTATGGCAGCCTGGCTATCCGAAAAGATCGAGATGCGGGTGAAAGGAACACCGCATGCGAGGAAGTCTAGTATGTAGTGTGTTGGTTTATTAGCCTAGAGCCTGTGGTTTGAATCCTAGCTCATACATCTCGAACAGAACGAAATATTAAACCAACAACATTTCTTTCGGCGACTTCCTCTCAGTAATCATATGACAGAAATTCTGAGTGTTAATAAAATTGTCATGAAAAGCTTCTAAAATTTTTTACAAAATGGGTGTTGTAAAAAGTTATGTCGTAATCCTGACTTAAATCTAGGTTGTAATCCTGAATAAAGAGTTTTAATCAACAAATAATTAAGTAAGGAAGTGATATATCAAAAATTGCTTTCGATTTCGTTCCGTGTTATTGAGAAGAAACATTCCTTATTATTTCTCCACTACCGATGTAAGAAAGCCTAACAATGGAAAATTATTTACAAATAAATTCAGTGTTCTTTGCGTGGATGGTCTTATTTTCTTTGATTCTTTTACTATGTCATTAGCATAATACTAGAGGTCAATAGGATTTCCTTGATGAGTTAATTTCCTTGTTCTTCATGATACTCAAGCTTATAAAAGTTTCATGATTTAAAAACAGATAAAAAAAAACAAAATTCTATTTTAAGCTGAAAAAGTTGAAAGCAATCATTTTAAATGACAAAACACACAACAACTCACACAATGAATATGTGCACAAGACTAAAAATCAAATCAAAGTATCCTCGATGCATCACAGAATTCACTAAAATTAAGCCAGCCTAAAAGTATGCATTATAAATTTGTGTTTTAATTTTAAGCCTGGCACATATACAACAATAATGCGCGGTGTGCAGAGGTGTGGTGTAGTGAGCGAGTGCTCATATTTATTCAAAATATTTTCACAATTTCAAATCAAAATTCATTTATGCACCGTCAAAATAATTTCATAATTTCTATTCAAATTCAAATTGTTTAGTAAACATCTTTGCAATTTTCATGGCTGTAGCCATCGTTGTAGTGGAATTCATTATCATGCCAGAGTTATTAAAAATTTAATCAGATGCGTGCTACTGTTCATAGAGAATTTCAATTAAAATTTTGATTTATTTGTTGCGTATTTTAAAAGTTAGTTATGCGTTCATTATTATTAATTTAAAAACCATGGAATTAAGATATTTTTTAAAAAAATTATTGTTGTTGTTTTTTGTTTAGTTATTCAACACATTATAGAGTTATGAATTACGATTCCATAATAAATTATTTAAAACGGAATTTGTGGTTAGAGATTAAATAAAAAATTAGTTGTTGTTGATTAAGTAATGCCGGTTTAATTAAAAATTTTCCATTGCAAATGCTGAAATTGTAGGAATTTTTTTTCTGTTTTTAACGCTGAACAGTTTTAACACACGACATAGGTCTTCAATTGCAGAAAATTCAGTGGAGTAGTAGTATTAATTGGTTATTACACAGCTTTAGTCAGGATTACAACCTAGCTTCTCCTACCACCCCCTTTTGTGTATGTTAATTTTATCCATAAGTTGCTGGACCTGCTGTTTAAAAACAACTTTGATAGAATATTTTTCATGGCATTTAGGTACTCTTAGAGCTTCTGCCATTGAGTGGAGATAGTCAAAAGAAATACAGTTTTTTCGAGTTGTCTGGGCTAAGTTTTGAAGTCACGAGTTCTCGTTTAATTAGCCAACACACTACCTACTAAACTACGGCGACTTCAGAGAATAGCTGGATTAAAAAACCAGCACTGTTAAGTTAGGTTAGGTCTGAGTTGTAGCTCTGATTTCACAAAGCTAACTTGAGCACGCATAGCGGCCCGTTGTGATGCCACGGGTGAACGCAGTCCCTGTACTGACCAAGTTCCACCAAAATCAGGGAAGAGGAAGTAGTCGGTCAGCGCAAGGGCTGCACATCAAAAGCACGACTACCCCATACTGGAAAACCAGCCAGAAAGTTTAATGAACGAAGCTACATATATCCTTGATATTAATAGATGATAGCTCCGTCAAGCTGACAAGAAATGGAGAGCCAAATAACCTATTTCTACACCTAGCAAGAGACAGGCACTGACAAAGAAAGTGGATAACAGTCTCCTCTTCCCCAGCGGATCTGCATTCACCGCAGAAGTCGTTAAATGGGAGCCTCATTCTCTCCGCATGTCTACCCATAACGCAATGACCTGTAAGCACGGCCACTGTGGTTGAGATGACGTCAGGACTAAGACCAAGTAATTGGTTGGTACGCCTTCTATCCATCAAGGGCCAGGTGAGTCTAGCGGTGGAGCAGGACTCCTCATTGACCCAGGATAGGTTGGCGTCCCGAGAGAATTTCCGCGCAATGTCCAACTTGACCGAGGCAAGCGGCATACCCTGTTCAATTGAAGAGGATTCCGGAAGGAGCGCACCAGCTCTGGCGAGCTCGCCGGCCATATAGTTTCCCGGAATGTTACTGTGCCCACACCAGTGAGACACTGGTGAAGCGCCCAGAAAGAAGGTTGAGACAGCGGCGACATTCCCTAACGATCCTAGAGTTATTCACGAAACACGATAGAGATCTTATCGCGGCCTGACTATCAGAAAAGTCCGAGACGGGAGTAAAAATAGCACCGTTGACGAGGATCCATTGAGCGGCCCAGTAAATTGCCATCACCTCCGCCTGAAATACGCTGCAGTATTTCGGCAGACGGGGAGAAAACCAACACCGTGGTCTAATGGCTAGTGTCTTGGCTTACGGTTCAAATATGAAAAACTATGTCTTCGGCGATTTCATTGTTCTCCTGAGAATGAACAATTCCCTTCTAATACTACCAGAAGCACAGGGTCAACTTTCTTTCTTTTCTCGTGTCAATACTGGCTTGCCATTTTGCTTCGGCCATGATCTTTTACGTATATTATTATCGTGTCCAAAGTAGGCCGTGTGTTGGCTTATTAGACATGTGGCTTCGGTTTAAAAACCAAGTCCGGCAACTCCTACAAAACCAAATCTGAAAAAATAATTCTATGGCAACTTCCTCTCAGCAGATTTCTGACAAAAACTAGGAGATTAAATAAAATTGCCTTAAAAAGTCTCGATCTACATGAAATATAAAGACATATCTCTTCGACGACTTCCTCTCAGCAAATTTCTGACAAAAACTCCGAGAGTAAATAAAATTGCCATGAAAAGTTTATCAAAAATCTTTCGTTCGGACACGACTTTAAACTGTAGGCCTCGTCACTCATGTATAAAATTAAGACACTTAACATAAGTGTTATCAGAAGCTTGGTTGGAATCCTGACTGAAGTTTTTCAATGACCAATTATGTATGCATGCATGTATTCTCTGTAAGGTATACCCTGTCCACCTAAAAGTATGCAATATTTACAAGCTAACTAAAATACAAAAACAAAAACAAATAAAAGTTATGATAGAAACTCTGTTATTTAAGCCATGTAGCTTATGTTGGCTTATCAGATTCCAATCTAACCTCCTCTCTCTCATTCTCTCCACATATGGCTTTCTGGCAAAGCCCTATAATACCCTTTAATCCCTGGCTCTCTTTGCTATTCGCAAATATGTTGTTACAGCATAAAAATGCAATTATTTTTTCCAGTTTTGCAGTTAACAAATTTAACAAATTCCCCAACAAAATATTTTTCTTTTTTTGTTGTTGTTGTAATTTTATTCATTTGTAACCAGAGAAAGCACAAAAAAAATTCTGTTTTTAAAAATTTTAATTAAACAATGATTGAAATATTTTTAACCCCCCTTTAACTACACATTTATTTTTTGTATTTTTGTTTTTCATTGAAGCCTAAGGCCTGGAAAAAAATTTTTCCAGACAAAAAAACACTGCATACATTCAGGTGTATAAGCCACATGTTCAAAGAAAATACAAGTTTTGTTTGTACATTTGTAGTGACTTGTAGACTCTACTAATATGCCAATTCGAAATAGTTTTACTTGCTCTTTATGCCCAGCTTTGTACAGAAATTCTTTTTTTATTAAAGTTTTCTTGTTTTTTCTTTAAAAAAAGTTTTCTTATTTATATTTTATTTGTAAAAAAAAACAAAATAAAACTCAACAATCGTAAGAACTTTATTTTGAAATTGTTACCAGAAAACTTTCTCTTTTTATTTTACAATAGATTAGCATGGGGTATGTGTGCCATATATCAGTATTTAAAAAGTCTCTGGGGTATAATAATTTTTGAAAATATTTTCTTTTTTCTTCCCCATAAATTTAAGAGGACTTAAAAGTAAAGAGCATTTTTATTTTAAACTTTGTTTAACTGGGGGGGGGGGGGCTATTGTATAATATAATCTTGAACATTTAATTTTCTAAAGCAATATTTATTTAAATGGCAGATTGTGACACCTGTTGCCCTTAGCTTGAACAAGAACCAAATTCCAAATGCTTCAATTGCATGCCTTTTTTCAAACTTCTCATATACATAAAACATTTGAAGAGTATAATCACCCTAATATAACCGTCAGAAGTTGCCGTAGCCTGATAGTGTGATGTCTTATTAGACGTGATGCCGCGGCTCAAGCCCCTTCATTTATTTTTCAGAGATTATTTCATGCATATATTATCTGTGACTACGCCGTTTTCGGGCTTGTCAAGTTAAAAATTTTAATTAATTTGTTCGATTCATCATCATCGTCATCAATGTAATGTATATTCTCGTTTAATTTTTAATTCAATAAGCACATGGATACGTATACTTAATATTTAATTTTAATATGAATTAAATATTCATCATACGCACCAGTTATATACTTACATCGGTATGATAATTGAATTGAAATTATGCTGAACAAAGTGTAGAAAAAACACATCAAGAGGATGCTCAAGATAACAATAGACTCTGCAAGGGTGTGTTAATAGATCATACGAATACGACGTGGTCACAGCAGTCTATCTGCGTATTCGGGCCACATGTGTGCTCCAATTATGATGTATTTTTCCCTGCAAGAGCTAGAACTGTGAGTGGCTTGCCTTGCTACGCGAATAACTTCACTTATTCTCACAAAATCTACTCTAACGGAGTCAAATCGCATGATCCTGACTGCCAAAGGCGTGTTTCAAAACATAAGACAGTCAAAGACAAAACATAAGACAGTTAAAATTCCCCGCTTAATAGGTTCATGGGTGGTGAGGCATGCGGCACAGTCTTCTTGAAACTATAGTTAGGCAAGATGGCAGACCCCTTTGGAGATAGAGGTACCACTTAGGTCAGCATTTTGCAATCGTACTTTGAGTACTATTGCTGCCATCTTTATATAAGAGATCTTAGCCGAGGGTATCAAAAACCTCCATCTTTTTATGACCAGAACAGGGTACTGACACATGAGGTGTTAGACGGTCTATTTCTCCTCCTAAGAACTGTAATCAAAAATCAACTCGAGGATCAAACATTCCCTGGACAAAACCGACTCCTGTTTTCGTAAGACGAACGATTTCACACGTTCGTCTACTTATATAGAAAATATAAATTCAGTTTGAGTGCTATTACATCAAGCAAGAAATAGGCACTGACACATGAGGTGAAAGAAGGTCTATTCCTCGTCTTCGGAACAACAATCAAATTTTAACTCGGGGATCAAACATTCCCTGGACAAAACTGGACATTATATAAGAAAGCTTTGTCCAGGATATCAAAAAGTAAAGAGTAAAATTCTCCTTTTTTATGACAAGATCAGGGCACTGACACATGACGAGCGTGATAGTCTATCCTCCTACTCAAAACCGCAGTTCCTGCAAAAGTCATGGAGCCTTTTCCCTTGGCCTATAAAAATTCGAATGTTTCATTTGATTATTCATTCATCTCGTGCTCTTGCCACTGAATCAATTTTATTTCTTATTCTGATTTCAAGTCAGCATAATTAATTATTTCTCATGAAGAAATATTTCCAAAATCTTCGAAATGGAAATAATTTTATATTCCAGTTTATTGTGTTTTTGTTTTGTTTTTTGGTTTAAAATTAATTTCATTTCCTTCAACCGCATATTGTGTGTTCAGTTACAGATGTTCTTACACTTTACGCTGGTTTTATGGCTTAAATTGTAGCTGCAAAGTTTTGTAATCAATTTGAAATTTTATGCAGGTTTTTTTCTTGTTTTCGTAGAAGATTTTTGAAAAACTAAAAATAAATTTTTTTTGTTAAGATTTGAGTAGACCATCAAAGTTTTTCTTCTCGGAGATGGTGGAAACAAAAGTTTAAAGGACATTAATGATTTACTTTATGTGTCACACAACCAATGACAAATTTTTCTTTTAAGGTTTCCACCTCCATGAAGCGAGTATAAAAACAAATAAATTTTAAACAAATTTTAAGAGAATCGAAACAAGAAAAGCAAATAAATTTTAAAATAAAAAACAAATTTTAAATAAAAAACAAATTAATCACTTGACCACAAATTGAGGCAGGAGGAGCAAAAGTTAGAAGACGAATTTATACTGTTGCAAGCGTATACGTAATAATTAATCAAATATCACTCATACGCCACGTTATCACGCTAGCAGCCGTATAATAGATGTTACAAATGAGTTTCAATAAACTTTGGTTTTAAAAATCGTATGTTTTTGTTACAATATTTACTTCAGTTACCGATTATGCATCTTCAATTCAAAATATTCGCTCTGGAAGGATAACATCCACGACGAACATCATCGAAATGTTACTTGCACAGCCAGGTTGCTATTAGGCCTCTAATCAATATATGAGGTGGGCCATTTATCGGTTTAAATTTGAACCATCGGTTATTATTGTTTGATAACCTAAAAGTTATGCAATGAGCCAAGTTCCTTATCATCCACCCTATGGAGTACGTTAATTTAAGTAACAACAGATGGCAACCTTTAGGCACCTCCTTAGCTGAAATAACTTGATAATATTATGCACATGCATACATACGTACATATATACATACCTATATACATATATACATATGTATACAATATGGTCGGAGGCACTCTCAGTGGGGACGACGAGCATGATACTGTCCTCGGTGTATCGTCTAAGCGCGATTAGACGGATAAGTGGCTTCAGGACAGTGTCTCATGAAGCAGTTTTGGTATTGGCAAAAACAATACCAATAGATATACTGGTGGATGAGATGAGAAGGATCTACCTTCGCCGTCTCGAGTACCCGGGACAAATAACGGAGGAACGAAGGACTTCCATGCACAAATGGCAGTCACGATGGGAGAGCAGTCTAAAGGGAAGATGGGCATTTCTTGTCTTGTCCCTGATGTAACGCTTTGGATGAAGAACAAACATTGCGAGTTGAACTACTACGTGACCCAGTTCCTAACTGGTCATGGTTGCTTCAGGAAGTACCTGCACAGATTTGGTCATGACACTTCCCCTTGATGCCCAAACTGTGTAGATGAGGAGGAAGATGCGGAGCATATTCTAACATGCTGTCCCAGATTTAGATGGCCGGGAGAAACGAATTTAGGACCAAACCGGCTAATGGAAGAGCTGTTGAACTGTAGAATTCTATGGAGTCAATATAGCCAGAGAATGGCTGAAGTTATGATAGTACTCCGAAGACTGGAGGAACGGAGGCGAAATTTGACTTAATGTGATAAAGCTTTTAAGCTAACCAGCCCTCCGCGAAGTAATACCTTACGGCAGTCCCGAGGGGGAGAGTGGTTGAAGTGTGTAGGGGATGGGGTTAGTACGTAGGCACCACTGATGGTGAATCGTACACTCTTGTTGGAACAAAAGTGTCCTTCGAAGATTCTCACCTCCGGCTCAAGACAACAACAAAAATATACATATATACATACATATATACATACATATATAATACATACATAATTGTTCATTACAACCCTTCGGAAAGGAATACAACCTAGCTTCGCACACCATTTGCGTTACTTTATACGAGAGTGGCGGGACCTATAGTTTCAAGTCGAGTCCTGAACGACAGATTTTTAAGAGACTTATCATGGCAATTTTATTAACTCTGAGAATAACTCCAATAAACCAATACACTACTTGCTGGACTACATTGATAGGGATATCGTTGAAAATTGCATTGCTGATTAGCTGGCCAGGGCCTGTACAAAGCTCGCAATCTCAGACGTGTTACAGGGCAAAGCTGTTTCGTTTGTCGCAGATAAATTGAATAATATCCACTCATTTTACACGGCAGTAATAGGGTACGTGCACTGTTGCAAGATTCTGCTGGATACGTACCTTAACTCACATGGCCATCCATCGTACAAATGCGATTCTTACTGACTGATCATTGCTCTTTTGGTACGTATGCCAAAAGATTTGGAATTCCGTCAAATGACTGCTGCAAGAGCTGCGGTCTTGAGGAAAAGGAATTGCCTGCCTTTCAACTCATGTGTTAGTAGCCTGTTCTTGTCATAAAAAGAAGGAGGATTTTGACGTCTGCTTTTTGACATCTGCTTTTTGACGTCTGCTTTTTGACATCCTCGATTGAGCTCTCTTATATAAAGGTGTTTCTGCTTGTGTTTTTCATATAAAAAGACGAACGTAAGAAATCATTTTTTTCGTCCAGGGAATGTTTAATCCTCGGGTTGAATATTGATTGCGGTTCTGGGGAGGAGGAATAGGCCATCTTTTACCTCATGTGTCAGTGCCCTGTTCTGGTCATAAAAAGATGGAGGTTTTTAATATCCTCGACTTAGATCTCTTACATAAGGATAGCACCAATAGCACAGAAATTGAGTGCTAAATGCTGGCTTCAAAAGGTTCTGCCAGCTTACCTAACTATAGTTTCAAGAACACTGTGCCGCATGCCTCATCACCCATGAACCTACTGAGCAGCTAATTTTACGAGCACACTCTCTTATGTTTTGAAACACGCCTTTGGCAGTCAGGATCATGCGATTTGGCTCAATTAGAGTAGATTTTGACGTTATTCGCGTACCAAGACAAGCCAGTCACAGTTCTAGCCCTGGTAGGGAAAAAATACATCATAATTGGAGCGCACAAGTGGCCCGAATACATAGACAGACTGCTGTAACTACGCTGTATTCGTATGATCTATTAACACAGCCTATTAATAGCCCTAGTCTATTGTTATCTTGAACCTCTCTGGATGTGTTTTTTCTACACTTTGTTCAGCATAATTTTAAATCAATTACCATACCGATGTATATATCTGGTGTGTATGAGGAATATTTAATTTATATTAAAATTAAATATTAAGTATACGTACCATGGGTTTATTGAATTAAAAATTAAACAGGAATATATCGTTGGTCTAATGTAGAAAGGCCCTAACTCACATTTTTTTCAAAAAAATCAATTTCGAAAAAAGTGTGATTTAGGGCGTTTCTACATGAGACCAACGATATGTACTATACATTGCAACTCTATTACCATCCATTTGATGATGATGCAAACACATTAATTCAAATTTTATTAACTTAACAAGCCCGAAACAACGTAGTCACAGACAATATTAACATGAAATAATCTCTAAAAAATAAGTAAGGGGGTTTGAGCCGTGGCCTAGACACTAGCTACTAGACTACGGCGACTATAAAGTTATGTACAGCAAAAATTAAAAGATAAAGGAGATGCTTTATGACAGTCTTTAGAGCAAAATATTCCAATATTTCCAGTGATCAACTGTAAGTAAACAGATTTAGACAATGGAGAAGAAGTGTTGCTTTCTATCAGAATAACTTGATTGAATTTGTGATTTAAGAAAAGGCCAAAGGATGGACTATAAAAATTTTTAGGTTTTGAATCCTACAAGGTCTAGTAATGGGACGTAATTTTGAGTGACATTTCTCACCCAAGCCTATTCGTGTATGACATTGTGAATTCTATAGAAAATTACCTTTGGTTAGACATGTTATTTTAATAAATTCTTATTGCCTAGGAAATTTTCATTTCAGGTTCTCAAATGCTGGCCAATAAAACACACATATTCTGTGATGTCTTCTTTTACACATCATTACAGCTGCTGCAGAAGTTGCTGTGAGCTATAAACAAAGTCCACACGTAAAACCTTGTAATCAAACCTGTCCTTTTATTATTCATAAGATTAATAGACACACATTTTCTAAACTTGTTTTGCTACGGTCATTAGGAAAACCCCTTTAATTTAATGCATTAGCAGCTGTGTATTTTTAAGACCCTTTTAGTCTCAATTGCTTACAAAGCTTAACAAAACAAATACTCCTGCCACTTAACCACCCCTAATGTAATTTATTAATTTCTAGTTTTGTTATTATGTTGTTTCTCTTTCAAAGAATGTCCTATGAAAACAAAAGCATTTTATGGCCAAATATTATTGGCCTTTAGGCCAATGTAATGGCATAACAATTAACAA
Organism: Sarcophaga subvicina; assembly: GCA_936449025.2. Classification (NCBI taxonomy): domain Eukaryota; kingdom Metazoa; phylum Arthropoda; class Insecta; order Diptera; family Sarcophagidae; genus Sarcophaga; species Sarcophaga subvicina. Next base: position 34,623,944 of record OW388084.2, read on the forward strand.
CAAATTTTCAAACCACAAATTTGTTTTAAAACAAACATTATATGGCCGACACTTAATAAAATAATTTTTGTTTGTAATTTTGTTTTTCTTAAGCATACACACACACACGTACTGACTTAAACATACACACACACTACTAAACTGTGCAATACTTGCTCACAATCCATATTAATTTGTTTTAAAACAACTGCTTTTCGGTTATCAATAAAATAAAGTCTACTTTTAGGCTCTGTAAGAGAGAGAGAAATAAATTATCAGAGAAAATATTATTATTTCCCATCAATTTAATTTAAGAAATAATCCGTCTGTCTGTCTGTTTGAATTTCAAATGAAAATAAATTTTAATTGATTTGCCTTGCCTGGCCTGGCCTCGTTTAATGACTCAATCGAAATGTTAAATGTTTGTTATACTTCAATGGCTGTATTTATATAATTTTCTTTAAATTGATTTCTCTTGTATAGAATTGCATGCCTGCCAGATTCACTCCTTAAGGGCTTTCTAATTTTCTAATTATATTCAAAGATTGCTTATGTTTCCTTAAAAAGATAAATTAGAAAATATTGTCATGGCCATCAATATGCACATGTTGCGTATGATTAATATTGATTTCGAATGCACATGAGGTATATACATAAGTACAATAAGGACTAAGGACACAGCAAACATACTTATAGTATCAGGTCATTAATACGCTCTTGCAAGTATTTTTATTTTTTCCTGGAAATCCTTCCATTTGGGCGGTTTTACATTTCTTGATTATTCAAAATTAACTGAAAAATTTATTTGAAGCGATAAATAAATTGTCCGTGAGTACATCGTATTCGGTCCAACTGTGTGCTCGAATTATGACATATTTCAACATTTGAGCCGGTATGTCACCAGCTATAATTTTGACTGCTAGTGCTGGAACAGTGACTGCCTAGTCTTTGTATATGAAAGACTTCACGTATCCTCAAAAAAGCTAGTCTAATAAACACAAATCGCATAATCTTTGCTGCCAAAGGACTGTTTTAAAACATGAGGTTAACTACTCGTAAAATTCGCCGCTCAATTTTTTCATGGGTGGTGATTCATGTGGCATAGTCTTCTTGAACCTGTACTCAGGTTTGAAAGCAGTGCTCCCACTTAGGCCAGCACTTAGCACTCAATTTGTGTACTATTGCTGCCATCTTTATACAAAGATTTCAGCCGATGATATCAACATACATACATAATTGGTCATTACAACCCTTCAGTCAGGATTACGACCTAGTTTCTCACACCACTTATGTTGTGTGTGTTAATTTTATACATGAGTGGCGGGACCTACAGTTTAAAGTCGACTCCGAACGACAGATTTTTGAGAAACTTTTCATGGCAATTTTATTTACTCTCAGAGTTTTTGCCAGAAATCTGCTGAGAGGAAGTCGCCGAAGAAATACTTTTTGTATTTTATTTTGATGTCTGGCCTGGGGCTCGAACCCTGGCTTTTCGTCTAACAAGCCAACACACTACCTACTAGACCACGGCCACTTCAAAAATTCCGATGATATCAAAAACCCCCTTTTTATGACTAGAACAGGGCACTGACACATGAGGTGAAATGCGAAACTACACTCAAAATTCAATCCGAAGATCAAACATTCCCTGGACAAAACCAACCCCTGTTTTTGTACACCGTACGACTTCACACGCTCGTCGACTTATATGCAAAACACAACACATTAGTGTTGCAATATTAATATAAGAGAGCTCAGTTGAGGACATCGAAAAGTAGAGGCCAAAAACCTCCGTCTTTTTATGACAAGAGCCAGGCTCGGACACCTCAGGTTAAAGACAAGACTGTCTCAGAAGCTCAGCTCCTGCAGAAGGCATTTAACAGAATGTAAAATCTTTCGTCACAACTACCAAAAGAAGAGTAGTCAGTATGGCTGGAAGGCCATGTGATTTAAGGATACGTATCCAGCGGAATCTAGCAATAGCGCTCGTACCCTATTGCTGCTCTGTAATATGAGTTGATAATATTGAGTTTAACTGCGACAAACGAAATAGGAATGCCTTCTAACATGTCATAGATTGCCAACTTTATGCAGGCCCTGGCCAGTTCATCAGCAATGTAATATCCATCGATATTCCTATGCCCCATAACCCATTTAAAAGTTACCTTTGAATGATGCGAAACTTTTTCGAGAAATCATTAGCATTAATGATTAACGACGGACGCTGAAAATATAGGGTGGGTGATTTAAAAGTTAAAATTGAAAAATTCAACAAAAACGGTTTGAAATTTTTCAAAAATTAATTTATTTTTGTAAAGCGCAATTGTTCCTGTTGGAAATGGAATATTTTTTCAATCAAATGACTACCGCCACTCTCCTCACAGTACATCATTTGGTCGTAGCAATTTTCGTGCAGTTTTACGAGTGTATGGGGTCGTATCTCTGTAATGGCGTCACGAATGTTAGCCTCCATACCGCAATTGTCTCTGGTTTGTCGGCATAACAATTTTCTTTAACGGCGCCCCACATAAAATAGTCCCACGGCGTCAAATCGCAGCTTCTTGGCGGCCAATTGACTTCACCATTTTAACAAATCAAAGGGCCATCAAATGTTTGACGCAATAAATCTATTGTGGCATGAGAAGTGTGGCAAGTTGCACCATCCTGTTGTTCACATCAATACCATGTAGAGCGGGTACAAAAAATCGGTTATCAGGGTGCGCTAGGTGTCTCCATTGACCGTAATGGTTGCGCCGTCCTCAATTTCAAAAAAATTTTGGATCAATTATGCCTCCGCTGCACCAAACGTAATGGGGGCATTGCCTTCTGCAAGACCACGTTTGGATTTTCTAAGCCCCAAATACGGCAATTTTCCTTATCATCGTACCCATCAAGATGAAAATGAGCTTCATCCGAAAAGATGATTTTTTTTTTGGCAAAATTGGCATCATCATGCAGTTTATCGTTGACCCAATAAATCCCAACGTTGATCGGGAGTAAATCGATTCATTACGGTCAGTGGAGATAATATTTTGAAGTTTGTGACAGAATAGAATGCCATAAGTATTGCCAGATTCGAAATAACCAATAGTTTAAATTTAAACCGACAGATGACCCACCTTATATTTTCATTAGACATCTAATTGCAAACTGGCTGGGGGAGTAAATTAAAAAATTTTCCAATTTTCGATTGGCTTTCAAAATAAGCATGATCTCCGCCTGGAAAACACTGCAATGGTCAGGCAGCCTATGAGAAAATTTAATATCAGAATCCGTAATAAATATTAGCACAGTCCACCCTGTCATGGATCTTAAAATAAAGACGCACCACAAAAGAGAACCACATGCTTATCGAGACAAATTTGTCCATTTCGAGGCAAAAAAAAAAGTCAGTAATTATCGCACAGTACCTAACAATTCTCATCATCTTGAAGAAGTACAATCCAATAACACACCCTTTCAGGGTCCTTTGTCATCTGAATGTGTTTTTTTTTTTTCTTGTACACCATATTCAGCATAATTGCAATTCAAATTTAATGCTTGTGTATGTATCTGGTGCGTATGATGAATATTTAATTCATATTAAAATTAAATATTAAGTATACGTACCCATGTGTTTATTGAATTAAAAATTAAACGGGAAAATACATTACAACTCCATTACCATCCATCCATTTGATGATGATGATGCGAACACATTAATTAAAATTTTATTAAATTGACCATAACTGAACTAACCTGTTCACTTGTCAATGCTAACATTGCTTAGCTGGTTATTTTCCATTCCATTTTCTGGTTCTTTTTTGTGCTGTCCATACAAATTTGTAAAAAGTTTTCCTCACATTTGATGTTTAACTGTGCATGTAAATCATTCTATACTCGAGAGAAATAAATTATTCGTTACGAAAAGGTAGAGATAGAAAGCGAAAGAGAGAGTGTGGGTAAAGCAGAAGAAGCAACCAAATCAAAAATGTATCCATTTAATGTAAAAGGAAACAAATTCGTTAACCATGTTTCCTACGTTCTCACAGTCAGCCTCCTCGGTGGCCATAGTGTATCGTTTACTCAATTTATTCCATCGTTCTCAGTCATGGTTTAAATTTGTTGCATTTGTTTACCATTCATTCTATTCTGTTTGATTGCTGGCCATAGATTTTATCAAACGAAACTCCTTACCCAGGCAGCAGATGAACATTGAGCCATGAAAAGATAAACGTGATTTAAACGAGTCAAATACACAGACACATAGACAGACAGACCAACCGACAGACTGGCTGTCATACTGTTTACTAAAGAAGTTCGAGTTCAAGCAAATAGAGCGTATAACTAGTTAAACTGCAACGAAAGATTGTACCATTGTGTGTGTGTGTATATGAGTTGGCTGGTGCCAAGGTTTATTTAAATGATTTGTTATTCTTTTTCCTTTTTTTCTATTCTCACTCTCTCTCTCCCCCTCTCTCTCTTGCTCTCCTGTGTTATTCCTTTATTAGCCAATGTATTATGGCCACTTAAATGTCAGTTAATGGTGGCAACGAAAAGCTGGACATTTTTATTAACGTGATTGAATTGGAAATTTCTCCGGTCATGGTGTTGTTTCTGTTTTTTTTTTTTCTTTCGTACAAAACAAATAAATTTTCGAAATGATTATTGACTCAGTGCAATAAATCCGTATCAAATGGCAACTGAAATTAAGGAAGAAAAATTAGATTTCCAGGCAATTTTGTAACAGAAAAATGGAAATTTTGTTCATTATCGCATGGCTAACATGCATGTTAGCAGGTCTATTGACAATACAAAGTGACATCAAATTTTTTTAAGTAAAAGCCATGAACCCTCCTTATGCCATCACTGATGACCAAAACTGACATTTTCCAATACTCTGTTGAGAATTTCTTGCTCTGGGGTAGATTAGTTCACGTAACCATCTCCTCCTAGACACTAGCAAAACTATCACAAATAAACCAAGAAAGAAAAGAAAAATTACAAGAAAAAATGTAAGGAAAGAAAAAGTTAAAGAGTGCCAAGCTTCAGACGTAAAACAAAAGAGAAGACTTAGGAATAGAAGAACTACAAAGTCATCTCGCCAGCCAACGAACGCCAGAAATGAAACATTCCATGATCATTGAAGAAATTCCAATCAAATATTTGGAGTGTTCACCTCTGCATGCCAGGGTAAAGAGACAGAATATGTTGAACACTTGCAGGCTCCATCTCATGTTTATGAAGCCTTCAAAAACAATATGTACCATTGTCTGTTTATCCCTATTAAAAAAGCCTGTCAAAATCCGAATGGATTCCTTATTTAGGGTATCCTTTCCGTTCTAGAATGATCGAAACCAAGCCCACATGACGCAATCTGTTTTACCGATCATTCCAGCTTTCGAACCGAAGAAATATTGCAAGAGATAATTAATGCTCCACCAGATCTTCATATTTTGAAATGCTATCTCTAGTCAGCTCATCTAAAATCTTATTGCCTCCTAAGTCCCAGCACAGTAGTGCCCATTGCCTTTCCAATAACCTTGTAAGAGTCTCCTTGATAATTGAAACCATCCTCCAGCTGCCATGATACCAAAATCAGTTCCCAGACAAGAGCAGACTACCAACATTGATGAACTAATGACCGGAAGCCTATAGGACAGTATCGTTCCGTCTTCATATCAAAGTCTACAGATAGCCTACACTTTTAAGCCATTATCACACGATAGACGACACAAGGTCTCTCATGCTCCAAAATGGGCAATATCTTCTTCAAATGTTCTTTAAAATTTCCTTGTCGTCAGATACAGGCAGCAGATAGGCTTAGGGAGACACCTACCCAGCATCTTTCTTCGACAGGTCATGGCCTTCCATCACCTAACAAGCCATACATACATACATACATAATTGGTCATTACAACCCTTCAGTCTGGATTACGGTCTAGCTTCTCACACCACTCATGTTATGTGCGTTAATTTTATAAGTGAGTGACGGGACCTATAGTTTAATGTCGACTCCTAACGACAGATTTTTGAGAAACTTTTCATGGCAATTTTATTTTACTCTCAGAGTTTTTGCCAAAAATCTGCTGAGAGGAAGTCGCCGAAAAAATATTTATTTTCATATTTCGTTTTGATGTCTGACCTGGGATACGAACCCGGGTTTTACGTCTAATAAGCCAACACACTACCTACTAGACTACGACGACTTCTAACAGTCCATAACGTAATATATTCACTTCACTACCCCTAGCCGTTGATGTCACATCTCCTATCATTGAGTTCATAACTTCAGTTCTCACATCCCAGTTCGAGGCCTTCAATGGCTTTAAGTGTGTTGACACAAGCGCTCGTCACTTCAAGATACACCACAAAAATAAGTCTTAAACATTAAAATCGGGCGTTCTTGCCGGCTAGTATAGTCACTTAAACAAGAGATTATGCGATCTGGAAATGAATCTCCTGCATATGCGTTCAGTAAGTGCCGTTACTCTGTATTATTGATGCCACACGATACTACTTCCTTCATTGACCCACGCTTAGAAGCTCAACACATTGACAGTTTTTAATTATCAGTCGGTTTTTCCTAAAAAAAATAAACAAAATGGCAGCTGCTACGCAAACACACTCTTCGTCGTGGTCGGATGGTTTGATAGTAGGTTACAAGCGATTGAAGCCGCTGATGTAAAGCACTTGCAAGGAAACATTTTCAAATCATTTAATAAAATGCTCAGACAATTAATTCCTTGCTTGACTTCGATATCATTTTAGCCAGTGTAACCCTCCTCTTTTAAGGATAGTATTCGAGTCACAGAATAGCATTAAAAATTTGAAAGACTGAATTGTTGTTTTGCTCTTTAACAAATTTATATGGACAAAGAGGCCAAATAATCAAATTGTATTTTAGTTGAATTTAATTGAATAAATAAAAAAAAATTACCAAAAATTAATGTTTAATTTGAGTTGTTAAAACTTTAATTATTTTTAATGGAATTTTAATATGCTGGACACAATACGAAATTGTTTTTTATTTATTTTTCTTGATGGACTTTAACATTTACATTTCAATTAGTCGTTATAAATATTTAAAGAGCAGCTAATGACAATAAAAGTAGTTTAATAGCTAAAATAATTGAAATAATAAATAATTTAAACGAAAAATTAATACCAACACCAAAGAGAGAATGTTTTAATACTCAAATTTAAAGAGGTCCAAAATGTGGTGCTTCTGGTGTGTGGCTTCTAATAAAAGAATTAAATACAGTCAGTAATGATTCTCCATTTTTTTATTAAATATTAGCATAGCGAGTAGCTTAATAAACTACTTCTGTTTGAAAGGCAATTTCATTACGGAAAAGGAAACTGCCGTCAAGAAATGTATGAGCCATAGACAAGCAGGAGGAGAAGGAGGCTGTTAATTTATTAACTTCTTAATTAATATCCGTAAAATAAAAAGTCTGCTGAATATCTTCTCTTTACCACCCGACGTCAAAATTGTCACGTAAAACCTTATTACGTACTTAACTGGACGTTACAACAACCCTTTAGTAAGGATTACAACCTAGCTTCTCACACCACACATGTTGTGTGTTAATTTTATGCCTAATTGGTGGGACCTATATTTTGAAGTCAACTAAGAACGACAGAGTTTTGAGAAACATTTCATGGCAATTTTATTTTACTTTCAGAATTTTTTCCACACTTCTGCTGAGTGAAAGCCGCCGTAATTTTTTTTTATATATTTCGTTATGTTTGAGATATTTAAGCTAGGAGTTGAACCACAGGTTCTTATCTAATAAGCCAACACACTAGCTACTAGACTACGAAGACTTAACTTTACTACTTACTATACGCTTCAATTTCAAGCAGGGATTTGCTTATAACGCATAGGCTTTCAGGAAAACCATGAAAATGTTGGATTCGTTCAGGTTTGCCAATTCAATTAGATTTCCAATCCATGTCAGCGAAATTTCGGATATTTCGAGACACAATTAAGTATTATACAGTGCTATAACGTTTCTTTATTTACAAATACTTACAAAATATGTAAATCTGCAACAATAGAAAAGGCAGAGTCACAAAAATTCCAAGTATTTGCGGCCACCATCGCGACCAACATCTACTTAGGATCGGTCAACCAATTGCATCTACAAAACAAGCAACGACAACCATCGCTGTCACGAAGCTTACAATGTACTTGCAATAGTCGTGTGAACTCCCTTACTATTCAGCAGAAATAGAAAAAGAAAGAGAAAGAGAGGGTACGTTCGTAAATGCAGTAGTTGTGCAAGATTGCAGCATAATAAAAATCAAATGTTCAAAAATGCAATACTTGGCAGCAGTGACTTGCGTCGAACGTTTTTTTTTTTGCAGGCAAATGGCAATGCTGTCGCAAATTTTTTCAAATTTAGCAACAGTTTGATTTCAGTTGCAATAGTTCGCGGTAAACCACATTGACAACATTGAAGTTTCGTGAAATAAAAGTTATTAAACAAAAGAAAATTTTGCTTTATTTGCAGAAAAATGGAAAAATAATAAAATTTAACGATATTGTTATAGAAAATTTTAATTATTTATATTTTTGTTACGAGGAAGATTTCACATTCAACATACAAAAATTAATAATACGAACTAGACTGTATATGAAGTCGGTCTTCCAAGAAGGGAGAAAGAAGAAGTCAGTGTTGTGGGGAAAAATCTTATTAAAAATTAAAGAAATCAAACCGGACTTTGAAATGACAAAGGAACAAATAAGAGAATAGCTGTAGAATACATCATCTTGATACCGGTTTATTACTTCAAAGTAATTTTTTATTTTAGGAATATGCGTTCTTTTTAGTTTTAATTGTCAGAAGTCTTTTAATTTTTCTCCTTATTCTTTTTTTTTTTTATTATAATTGAATAGAAAGCTCTCAAGTCCACAGTCTAAATTTTCAATATTTGCTATTGTTAATTTTGAGAAAAATTTTTTTTAATTGTTGCAGAGCGTTCTAAAAAGCAAATTCTGTTTAGTTATTGTGCAGTAGCAAGCATCTGCAACAGCTGATCACGCATTAGCAACAAAACTTGGCATTACTGCCGCAGTGGTGCAAAAATATGCTGAATTTACGAACGCACCCAGACTGATTACGTTGAGTACACTGCTTTTATATCCTTTTCGATATGGGCTTCTCTTCATGTTAATCTAAGCAAGCGCTGCTAATTCAAAATAACTTCCAAACTCAACTCTTCCATTGCAGTGTTGTATTAAACTAGTAACAGTGTTGTATCTTTAGAAGGTCACACGTGCTAGTGACGCACAATTTAATGGTAATCGGTAGTATAATAGTAATAATATAAAATAAAATAAAGTTTAACTACAAATATAATTATGCTACGCTACAGTGCCTTATTAGTTGCAACAGTGATTTTAGGCAACTGAAAATTGAAGTTTATGATATTCTTCATACTGTGTTCCGTGTCATTAAAACTGCCAGCCAGACATAGACTAACAGCCTATTTTTTTCGCGTAATAAATGAAAACTATAGTCTTTGACAGATTCTTACCGATTAAAGCTTACCCCATCGTCAAAACCATACTTAGACGATTTGTCATATGGTGGTGGGCCAGTCTCTGGAAGTTGTTCCTTTACTTACCAACCCTCACACGGATTAGCATTACAATCTTAAGATTTTCTTCTTGTGTTTATGTACGGCTTTGTTTACTGTTGCATTGGCTTGCTTTTATAGAATTTTCCGCCATTAGAATTCACCTTACTTTAATAGCTAATGTGTTGGCTTATTAAACGAGAGAACGTGATTTAAACCCGAGCTCAAAAATCTCACAAAAAGTAACTCGGCAGTCTGCTGGCAAAAACTAGGTTGTAATCCTGACTAAAGCGCTGCAAACGTCAATTAAGTAAGTTATTAACGCCAACTTACTTATTTAACTGGTGATTACAACACTTTAGTCAGGATAACGGCTTAGCTTCTCACACAACCCACGTTGTGAGTGTTAATTTTATATATGACTGGCGGGACCTACAGTTTAATGTTAGGTTAGGTTAGGTTAGGTTAGGTTAGAGGACGTGTACTTGTCAATTCAGACTAGTACAGTTCCCGGAGGTCGAATTAACCCATTGTACAACGTCCCAGTTTCTCACATCACTTATGTTGTGTGTGTTAATTTTATACATGAGTGGTGGAACCGACAGTTTAAAGTCCACTCCGAACGACAGATTTTTGAGAAACTTTATCGTAGCAATTTTATTTACTCTCAGAATTTTTGCCAGAAATCTGCTGAGAGGAAGTCGCCGAAGAAATAATTTTTGTATTTTGACTTAATGTCTGGCCTGGGGCTCGAACCTTGGCTTTACGTCTAATAAGCCAACAAACTACCTACTAGACTACGGCGACTTCATGTCTATTTTTAATTAACTCTCAGAGTTTTTTTCCAGAAGACTGCAGTTCCTCTCTGCAGAAGAAACATTTTTTTATATTTCTTTTAGTTTGAGCCAGCCAGCACACTACCTACTAAACTACATACATAATTGGTCATAACAACCCTTTAGTCAGTATAACGACCTAGCTTCTCACATCACTGATGTTGTGTGTGTTAATTTTATACATAACTGGCGGCACCTACAGTTTACAGTCAGACAGATTTACAGGACAGATTTTTGAGAAACTTTTCATGGTCATTTTTATTTGCTCTCATAGTTTTTATCCAGGAATATGCCGAAGAAATATTTCTTTTGCATTTTTTTTATTTGAGCTGTGGGGGTTAAACCTCGACTAATGAGCCCCCACACACGGCAACTTCAGTTGAAGCCAATGGCCAGATTTATAGGAGAAAGTAGTCATGAATTGGGGTAAACGAATGGACCTTGTAACTCGTAGCCTTGGTAGACATATGTTGGAAATTAAAATTAAAAAATATAAAAAATATAAAATATACCAAAGAAATCGTGAATGGATTTGGAGTTCCATAATTTATTTTTCCTTTCTGACTACGGCTTATCAGACAAAATAGGTTTTAATGGAAGATATCAATACCGTACAAAGAAGAGGTTATGAGCCATGCAGCAGCACCTAAATTCAGTGTATAGGATTGCTTTTTATAAAGGCAATATTGGTCGGTTAAAGTGCTTAACACTCCTCCACTTTTTTCCTAGTATTATGATGATTGGTTAACTTTTTCTTCCTTTGCTCTATAAAAAAGTCCATTTACCAACTTCTAACAATTCATTTCAATCAACAACAATATTAAGTGATTTTTAGTTATTATTGTTGTTGTTGTTCTTAAGTGTTTACTCCTTAATCCATATTTATAATCTTTTGTTTAAAACTTTTTAACAACACATTAGAAAACTTATAAAACTAAAGGCAGAAAAAAGAAAAGCGAAACAGAAAGAATAAATCAAAGTAGCCACACCCTAGGAAAAAAACGCTACAAGTAAGCATTGCGAAAAAAAAAACAAGAAAATCTTAAAGAAAAACCAGTGGACTACTAGGGATAATACTTTAAAGAAATTCTTGGAAATCATTTACAGTGGCAGGAAAAATTCTCAGAATCATTATTAAAAATTATTTGTTTTTTTTCTTTTGATTTATAAGAGAAGGTTTTTACCTTCGGTTTTTTTTTAATTTTTTTCTCTCAACATCTAAAAACTCAATTTAATCCCTTTCCTTAGACTTTAAAGGATAAACCACCAACGAAATCCTTTCCAAATCAAACAGAATCCTCTTCTTTACCTCTTTACTTTATTAAGCTGATGTTACAACAAAAAACGAGAAAATTTTTTTCTGCTAAACAACCACAACAAAGCCAGGCTGACCAGTCTCGAAATCGAAACAAAAAAATAAAACAAAAACCCGAAGACATTGACAAACAAGTTTTAACCAAACAGACGAAAAAGAAAAGTTTCTTCTTAATTTTCTCTCTAAGGACAAAATATGTCTTTATGCCACCACACCCCCTTACCCACTCTCTCTTCCATTTTGTCCTTATTACTAGGCAACTCTTCTTGTTAATAAACAACCATAAATTTTTATTTTGTCTGTAACCAAAATAAATAAAGAAAAAAAAGAGTAAAAAAACCTTCATTTGCCGGATATATGGCAGAAGCCAAAACCAAATACCCTCTTAACTTTGTCTTCAACCTTGCCTTCCGTTTGCCCATGGAATTAAGAGAATTATTTTCGGTTTTGGTGTTGACAAAAAAAAATGTCTTATGGTGATTGGAATTGATATGCCGATAATAAATTTTAATAAATCGAAACCAACAAAATTTAAATGGCATCTGCAGCAATATTTGTATTGTTGTGAGAAGAAATTTATGGCTCTGATATTAAGGACCATGAATATGGTTTGTAAAATAAGTCAAGTGTAAGAAAAAACGATTCAAGTAAACTGCTTAAGAGCGTATGTAATTCTGAAACAACTGCTGCTTATAAGCAACTATTGCAAGAGCGTAAAAGAATTCCTAGGTCCCACTTTCAGGTAATTGATTGAATATAGGCAAATCAGGGGTACACCGGACCCTTTTAAAATGAGACACTTAATGTCAATCAATTGGATTGACAAGCCAGGATTACATACATACATAATTGGCCATTACAACCCTTCAGTCAGGATTACGGCCTAGCTTCTCACACCACTCATGCTGTGTGTGTTAATTTTATACGTGAGTGGCGGGACCTACAGTTTAACGTCGACTCCGAACGACAGATTTTTGAGAAACTTTTCATGGCAATTTTATTTACTCTCAGAGTTTTTTGCCAGAAATCTGCTGAGAGGAAGTCGCCGAAGAAATATTTTTTTTTTTATATTTCATTTTTGATGTCTGACCTGGGATACGAACCCGGGCTTTACGAATAGTAAGCCAACACACTACCTACTACACCACGGCGACTTCAACCAGCCAGGATTAAAATGTAAAATTACGAAGGCGTGAGCAGAATTGGTAGCAACAGTTATGATATCGGCTGTTACGAACTTTGACAGTTGATAAGAGACCATTTTGTTGAAACTAAATACATACAAATATACATGCATACATACATACATGCATACATACATACATACATACATACCATACATACATATTGTTGCTTACGCTTTGACAACACAAGTTTTTTCCCACTTGTAGATTTATACTCTAACAAGTTGAGGTTATACGGGTCCGAGAATGGTCGGAGGCACTCTAGGTGGGGACGACGAGGAGGATACTGTCCTCTGTGTATCGTTTAAGCGCGATTAGACGGATAAGTGGCTTCAGGACAGTTTCTGATGAAGCAGTTTTGGTATTGGCAAAGACAATACCAATAGATATACTGGCGGATGAGATGAGAAGGATATACCTTCGCCGTCTCGAGTACCCGGGACAAATAGCGGCTATAAAAGCGGAGGAACGAAGGACTTCCATGCACAAATGGCAGTCACGATGGGAGAGCAGTTTAAGCGGAAGATGGACATTTCGTCTTGTCCCTGATATAACCCTTTGGATGAAGAACGGACATTGCGAGTTGAACTACTACGTAACCCAGTTCCTAACTGGTCATGGGTGCTTCAGGAAGTACCTGCACAGATTTGATCATGACACTTAATCTATATGCCCATACTGTGTAGATGAGGAGGAAGATGCGGAGCATATTCTAACATGCTGTCCCAGATTTCGATGGCCGGGAGAAACGAATTTAGGACCAAACCGGCTAATCGAAGAGCTGTTGAACTGTAGGATTCTATTCTATTGTATCAATATAGTCAGAGAATGGCTGAAGTTATGCTAGAACTCCCAAGACTGGAGGAACGGAGGTGAAATTTAAATTAATGTGATAAAGCTTTCAAGCTAACCAGACCTCCGCGAAGTAATACCTTACGGCAGTCCCGCGGGGGGAGAGTGGTTGAAGTGCGTAGGGGGTGAGTTTAGTGTGTAGGCACCAGTGATGGTGAATCGTGCACTCTTTTGTTGGAACAAAAGTGAGTAAAACATTCATTCATAATTGATCATTACAACCCTTAAGTCAGGATTAGCTTCTCACACCACTCATGTTGTGTATGTTGATTTTACACATGAATAGCGAGACCTACAGTTTAAAGTCGAATCCGAACGATACAGATTTGTGAGAAACTTTTCATGGTCATTTTATTTACTCTCAGAATTCTTGCCAGAAATTTGCTGAAGGACAGTTGCCGAAAAAATATTTATTTCAGATTTCGTTTTGTTAAAGAAGTCTGAACTAAGGTTTGAACCGTGCTGTCACGTCTAATAAGCCAACACACTACCTACTCAACAACGGCGACTACATATATCAAAGGAGTTGTCATTTATTCAATTCTTTCTTCCAAATGACCATGAACGGAAATAGCAATCGACAACCGAGGCAAATAAAGAAATTGTTTTACCAAAATGGGGGTCCTATTCCAGCTACGTATTGGTCGCTTCGCCGATTATGCGATCACCATAATCGTTCTACCGATGGGAGTATTCACAATGTGGTGGATAAATTTGAAACCGCTGGTTCAGTAAACGAGCAAACACCACACGTATGTCGACGAAAGATCGCCGCTGTCCACAAGTGTGTTCAATAAATTCCGCGACAATCGATTTCACTGACCACAACTTGGCGTATTTTGTACCGCTATTTCAGCCTGCGACCATTCGAAATTCACGGGGACTGAAGGAAAAAGACCACAGACAACGACGTATGTTCACTGTATGGGCTCTGGATCAGTTGGCAAACTGATCGTAATTTTCATCGTAAAATCATATTCAGCAGTGGGGCCAATTTCAGGATGAATGGTTACGTGAATAAACAAAATTGTCGAATTGGGACGATAACAATCCACATGAGAGCCAAGAGCATGCAATGCATCCCAAAAAGGTCATTGTTGTGGAAATTGGGCGCTGACAAGGCCGTTACTGTAAGCGGCATGAGCAACGGATAAATGATTACCGACTTCCTTCGGCTTCAATTGGATGATATGGACACCAACGGTACATGGTTCCAACAGAACGGCGCTACGTGCCACACAGCCCATGTCGTTTTCGACATTCTCCACGAACGACTTGAGGGCGTGTTCACCTCTCGTAAAGGTGATCTGAACTTACCCAAATGTCTTGCGATTTTACCTCGTTAGACTATTTTCTGTGGGGGTTTTCTTAAAGTCGCCGTGGTCTAGTAGGTAGTGTGTTGGCTTATTAGACGAAAAGCCAGGGTTCGTGCCCCAGGCCAGACATCAAAATAAAATACAAAAAGTATTTCTTCGGCGACTTCCTCTCAGCAGATTTCTGGCAAAAACTCTGAGAGTAAATAAAAATTGCCATGAAAAGTTTCTCAAAAATCTGTCGTTCGGAGTCGACTTTAAACTGTAGGTCCCGCCACTCATGTATAAAATTAACACACACAACATAAGTGGTGTGAGAAACTAGGTCGTAATCCTGACTGAAGGGTTGTAATGACCAATTATGTATTATGTATGTATGTATGTTTTCTTAAAGGAGAAGAGAGTCGTTAACCTATTTACCCACACAACTCCTTAACAAACCTTGTTTACATCACCGCCTGAAGCTGCTTATATCTGC
This sequence comes from Sarcophaga subvicina, assembly GCA_936449025.2. Classification (NCBI taxonomy): domain Eukaryota; kingdom Metazoa; phylum Arthropoda; class Insecta; order Diptera; family Sarcophagidae; genus Sarcophaga; species Sarcophaga subvicina. The sequence goes on from OW388084.2 coordinate 34,639,468, forward strand.
AAATTGTACACAACACTTGAAGTAGCCGTAGGCTAGTAGGAAGTGTGTTAGCTTAGTAGAAGTGAGGTCACGGTTTAAGTCCCAGATTAGACAATCTCCGGCGACTGCCTCTCAACAGTTTTCTGGCAAAAACTCTGAGAATAAATAAAATTGTCATGAAAAGTTTCTCAAAAATCTGTCGTTTGAAGTCAACATTAAACTGTAGGTCCCGCTACACATGTATAAAATTAACTCATAAACATGAGTGATGTGCGCAGCTAGGTCGTAATCCTGACTGAAGGTTCTAATGACCGATTATGTATGTGTGTATACAACACTCAACATTTCGAAAACTTCATCTTCTTACATTCGGAAACCATTGCAGGCTAAAGAACATCAAAGACCACGGTCCAACAGATGCACAAATCAGCCTGCGTATAAACAAAACTGAAAGCTGTACTGTAGCCACCATAAAACCTTCCCTCTTCAACATCTTGTGTTAGTTAGCAAGGCAGTATTACACAACTGACTGAAGTGCCGTTAGCTGTAATGCATTTTTGATTTGGTAACTTCTTTTCTTGTTCTTTCTACATATTTCCAGAATAAATAGTCAGTGTTGACATGGCAACCCTGTCAAACTAGAACCACGTACTGTAGACTAATTATTGTTTTAATAAGAAAAATACACTAATGAAACCAAAAAAAGCAGAGAAATAATAAAAACAAGTGTATGATGTTCTGTGACAGTCCTATGTTCCTTAAGGATATAAAAAGGAATTGAAAATTACCACCCTAAAGATTAGTTTCTCAAAGAGGGTCATTATCAGATTGTAAACCTTGTGGCAATTAGGATTATAAAACAAAAAATCTTCTTTTTTTCTTTTAAATCCAATTAAAACTGGTATTTTTGTAAAAACTAATATTACAAGTGGCCCCTAAAAGTAGTCTATAAATATTTCATCACGTTCAAAGTTAAGCAAACTTAATCAAGGAAAATAGAAGGAAAAAATTAGAAAACGATAGCCAGCTAAACAAATAAATAAAAATTTACTTTGATTTGTACTTTTTCTTGTTTTTTATGCTTCGTAATTATATTTTGCAAAGGACATCAAAAGCATTTTAACGGTCAGATAACAAATATTTGTTTTCAACGTTTTATCTTTCACTGTGATGCCATGGTTTTATTTAATGCTGTTGGCTGGCTCTTTGGCAATGTTGAAAATGTAATTTTCCTTTATGAAATCTTATTAAAAAAAGCATTTCTAACGTTTAAACTTATCATTTTAATGACTACTGTCATCTCCATCAGCCTAAATGTAGGCAGCAAATTAAACAAAGAGACAAACAAAACAAAGAGAAAAGTGAGAAATACGAACAGCAGCAGGATTGAAATTAGAGATAACCATTAAATGATTAAAGGACTTTAAAGATTATTATTATTATTAATAAAACAAAAATGATTTAAAAGAATAATAAACAAAGCCTAAAAATAGGCAATTAATTTTGTAACGGCGATATAAATCTCTTAGGCTTGTGTAATGATTTTGAATATTTTAAAAGCGAATCAAGAAAAGGCATAATTTTCTTGTAAAGATTTGCTTAAAAGATTTGTTGGAAAGCCTTTAGGCTATATTTTTTCTTAAGGACCCCCTCCATGCCTTTCACAGCTTTGTAACAGCTGTGGCTTTTTATAGACTGTCAAAAACACATCGCCGTACATTAATTTACATTTTTCTGAATTAGTTTCCCGGCTTAAAATGCTGCTGTTAGCTGTTATTTTTTAAGCGTTAATTTTTATGTGAATATCTTTTAAATTTTTTGTGTCATTGTTGTTGTAGAGGATGCCATTTTTTATTGTTTGTACAAATTGTGCTTGTTTAGGATTATAACCCCGCATGTTTATGAACATGACTGTTTGAACATCAGCATTAAAATTATAAAGAGAAGAAAAAAAATAAACATAACCCAGTGAATATTTTATGTAAACTGTCCATAATCTGTTTGAATAACAGTCCTCAGGCTACATGTGGATAGTCTAATGCATAATTTAAATCTATCCTCACACTGACGGTACTAAATTTGACTTGAGAAAAGCCTTCAGCTCTCTCCATATGCCCTTTCGTTAAATAAAAACTTCCAAGCATCTCTTCCATTTCCTCAGAAAGGTTCTGGCCCTATCATCCGAGTTCAATATCGAATTTCAATGTTTATTGGGTTGTGTTGTAATACAAAATTATATTTTTTAGCCGCGCACTTATGCAAGAGAGTTTGCTACAGCGTTAACCATGCCGTCATTACAAAATGTAGTCAAACAATAAAAATCAAGTGGCATTAGGGCGGCACATAAAATAGTAAACTGGACTACTTGAAGCAGATTAATTTATTTAATTTTTTTTAAACAAATTTTTCAAATAATGGCAAGTAAATTTGTTTAATTTTTTCAATTGAAGGCCTATTTATTAAAAATAAGATTTTAAGAAAATATCAGCCACAAATGTCCACAATGTACATGGGAAGAGAACCTGCTTTCATACAGTATATTAAATCCATTAAAATCTATTTACTTTTCAATTGGAGGCCTATTTCCAAGGTTAAAAAATGTTATATCCAGTCCTGTGAACATAAAGGGTCCGCCAAATAACTTTTTCTTTTTGAAAATGCTTTAAAAAAAACTACTGAATATTTTCTCAAATTTCTTTTTTTATTTGAAAGTACAATCCTTCCGGTTAATAATGGAAAATAATTTCATTCAAATGGCTGCCTCGGCTGGCCATGCAGTAGCCTACACCAGAAGATGCCGATTTTGGCAAAAAAAATAATCTTTTCAGATGAAGCTCATTTTGATCTTGGCGGGTATGTAAACAAGCAAAATTGTCGCATTTGGGGCACAGAAAACTCGCACGCATACATTGAAAAGCCGACGCATCTAACACGAGTCACTGTTTGGTGCGGATCCAGAGGTCCAGAGGCATAATTGCGCCATATTTCTTCGAAAATGAGCAAGGAGTGGCCTTTACAGTCAATAGCGATCGTTATCAGGCTATGTTGGACGAATTTTAGTTCACAAAAATTGAAGAGGAGGATATTGGCAACATTTGGTTTCAACAGGACGGCGCTACGTGCCACACACTCGATGTTTTGGGCCCTGTTTTTGAAGATCGCATTATCAACCGCAGAGCTGATGTCGTTTGGAAACCTCGGAGCTGCGATTTGACACCGTTGGACTATTATTTGTGGGGTGCCGTCAAAGATAAGTGTTACGCCGAAAAGAAAGAGACAATTGACGCTTTAAATGACAATATTCGTGAAGCCATTGGTGAAATACAGCTGCACACAATCGATAATGTGCTTAACAATTGGACCGATTGTGTAGGCTACTGCATGGCCAGCTGAGGCAGCCATTTGAATGAAATTATTTTCCATTATTAACCGGAAGGATTGTACTTTCAAATAAAAAAAAGAAATTTGAGAAATTATTCAGTAGTTTTTTTTTACAGCACCTTCAAAAAAAAAGTTATTTGGCGGACCCTTAATTTAAAAATTTTTGAGGCCTATTTATTAACGCAGTGCTTATCTACAAGCCCTAGCAATATAGGTTCGAAGCCGTTAGAAACAAATTTTCTTTGTAGTTTTTTTGGGACATGAGTCTCTTTGTAAAAAGTCTATCCAAGCTGTTGCAAAGAAGCAAAAGAAAGGAAAAGAAGGCAATAATTTGTCTTACAAATCAAAAGTGCTTCCAGAGTCAAACAGTCGCTGATTAGAATGGAAAGCTATAAGCAAAGAAGGGTCTACGGATTCTAAGGTGAAGACAACTTTGAAAAGGAATTAGTAACGTTGCAACTCAACAGCCCTGCAAATAAGAACTAATAAGTAATATTACCCTGCCAGTCTAAATGACCTAAAGATAGCCTTGAGAACACTAAAAAGGTTTAAAGCTGCAGGCAATATAAAATATCGGCTCAAATCTTGTTAAGAATTTTAAAATTTATAAGCCTCAACCAATTTTTATATGATGCATCAATAAAACAGACATTTCCCTGGTCCTCTAAAGACAATAGCATGAATAACGAACATCATATGTAAGTCAGACGATACCTCACCCTGGAAAAAAGTACGAATCAATGAACAAGTTTCCTTTGAATATTTTCTAGGCAACGATATATAACAACTCTAGATCTTGCCATAGAAAAACAATTTTCTCTTATTAGCTGAAAGAACGTCAAGTAGTGGAATATGGGGCGATGCTTTGTGACATCTCTATGTTCCTTAAAAGGTCCTTTTAGAATACTACAACGCCGCACTGGTGTCAAATTTGTGTTCTAATGCGTTGTCCTCCTCACCTTTTCGATAAAAGTTTTCTATTTGGTAAAATGTTGCTTGAGTCTACAACACATATTCAGAAGACCGTTTACTTCTGCATAGTCCATTGTAAGACTTTTTTTCGCCTTATAATCTCTTCCCCTTAATAGTAAAGATTCAGATTGTCTCAACTCCGTCTGATTCGAAAAGAATCTCCTCCTCTCTACATTTTCCCTTTTGCTGAATATGGCCTTCCTCGTCTGCAGTGTGGAAGCTCTTTTGTCAGTTCATTACCTTCAGTTCCTACATGATCTGGAATCCAACGCACGGGGATTCTATTTCTCTATCTTACTGATTTAGTTTTCCTGTGTAGTCAAGGACATACCTTATGTTTGGATCAACTTCATAGGAGCTACGTGCTTGGATAGCGGCCTGACTGTCAGATAATAATGTTATGTACCATCCTCTGCACCCTCTATCCAAGCTGAATCGATCACTTTTTCTCCATTACATGAACTTACGCTGAAAAAATATTCTGAATGAACTCCGAAAGGAAGCAGTTCCATTATCGTATTTATGCCTCTGAATACTAAGTCTCGTTAAGGACAATTATGGACAGCGATGCCATCTGTCACATCTGTTAGTGCTCGACTGGCTTCCCATTAACCAAACCAATGCTTTCATAACTCTGATCTTTACTACCATATACAACGGATTTAAATCTAACAGAGCTTATGTTGCCTAAAACTTTCCACAATACCTTGATCAAATTTTGAAGATTTAAGACAAAATTGTAATAGAAAATGGTAAACGCCTAAATTAGATCTCTATTTTTCTTTTTACCCTAAAAATATGCTACATTTTATACATATTAATGAGGCCTGTGAAAAACTGTAACTGATTCATGTTCGATTTTGTTTGAAAAGAAGGCCTATTTACTAAGTTTACTGCAATGGAACTATTGACTGCACTTTTCATTCCCTTTTCAAGGAGATTTTTAGTGAATCTACTTGATTTCCTAGGACATAGGAATGCTGCAAGTTATTAGGAAGCTGATGTACTTGCTAGAGCCGCCACTCTCCTACCGAGTACCATTTTACAAATAAAAAAATTTAAAAGGCCCAACGCAGACATTTCTGATTGTTGGCCCTTTCTGATGCTGACTATATAGACCAGTTAATCAACACTTCCTATATTATTATAAGACGCCGCTATGTATGCTCTTAAAACAATTGAAAAAATCTCGTTTTTCATTATGATGACGACACACCCTAATTATCATTGTAACACGTTGTTGTAACATGCTGTTGTTGTAACATGTTGTTGTTGTAACATGTTACAAAATTATAGTGTTTGCATTGAAATTATTAATTCCCCTTTTTACCAGGGATTTTATATTCATTAAGTGCTATTCATATGCGCTAATGTTAATGCCATGCTTCATAAACGTATTATTATGCCAGCAATGGGGGTAATGAAAAAAGCTGCCAACGAAAAAAATCTCAACAAAAACGAAAGAAACAAACCAGCTCAAGTGTCATGAGGGGATAAAAATTGAAACAAATTTTTCAAATTTAAGAGAAAATACTTAAAAAAATTTAAAATTTTTATTAAAAAATAATTTAAAATTGCAAATTTGCATACAGAAATCCTTTCAATTTCAATTAAAAAAAGAAAGTATAAAAAATTTGAAGCATATTTATAGGCAAAGTGATTAAATATAAAGAGAAAAATGTTCATCTTATAAATCCATTATAATTTAAAATTGATTACAAAAATCATTCTCTTCCTTTGAAAGCGAAAAAACGAAAATTCATTCGCTTTCGTCATAAATTTCATCATTAACGTGAACGACGTATCAAAAGGTGAAAGGTAAAAAAGCAGTAAAGAAATCCATTTGGAATTCGCAATGTACAACAACAATGCCATCAATATTTTTCGTTTTGTTACGTTTTTTCACATTTTTATTAAAATTGAAAAGAATGACCTCGTTTATCTTATTAATTCAGTGTGCTATTGGATAGCATTCTGCTTTAGCACTCTCAACTGAAAGATGCTGCCAAAAAATTTGAAAAATTTAAAGCATACTTAAAGGGGGACATTAAATCGTTACGTTTTAGCACTCAATGATATTTTTCTGAAATGAGCATAAAAGTTAAAAATTGTAGCATAAAGGCAGGATGCAAAAATGAAAGAATTTTAAGGCATACTTAAAGGGGTTAGGAAAGATAGTTTGTGTCTTCAATAACTTATATGGTGTTCCGGTGGTTACATTAGTGTTTTAGCGCGTTCAACTGAAACACGCAGCATGAAAAAAAAGAAAATTATTTAAAGCATACTTAATAGGGGCATTAAAATGCTATATTTTAGCACTCAATGATATTTTCTTAAAAGTTAAAAACCGTAGCATAAAAACAAGATGCAAAAGTAAAACAATTTTAAGGCATACCTTAAGGTGTCAGGAAAACAACAAACAATAGTTGACGAATCTTCTACACACGGTTTGTGTCTTCGATGACTTATATTGTATTCTGGTAATTACATTAAATTAAATTTACTTAAAGGCTCTGGAAAATATTGACTGTAGAATAGAACACGATTCTTTTAGATACGGTTTGTGTCTTTAATAACTTATATGATATTCCGGTGGTTACATTAATTCTTTATAGCTGTCAACTAAAAAAGCTGGAAGAAAATATGAAAAATATTTAAAGCATATTTAAAGGGGACATTAAAATGCTACAGTTTAGCTCTAAGATATATGTTTCTTAAATGAACAGGAAAGTTAAAAATTGTAGCATAAAGGCAGTATGCAAAAGTAAAACAATTTTAAGGCATACTTAAAGGGGTCAGGAAAATATTGGCTATAGAAAAGATGACGAATCTATTACACATGGTTTGCGTCCTTAATAACTTACATATTATTTCGATGGTTACATTAAATTAAGCAATATGAACCAAAAAGTTTTATTGACCTTCACTTTTGCAGCCCAAAAAATGTATAACCCTGTACATTACATAGTTTTTTTTATTTGTTCAACTTTTGTGTTGCTCTGCTATCAATTTTATCTATTTTTATACAAATTTCCATTCTTTTTCCTCTCATTTTTTAACATTTTTTTCACCTCCATTTTTTTATTATTTTATCCCATAAACCAACATTCGATATTCGTCTACTGCTGATAAATGATAAATTACCGCACAATACATCAGAGCAAAAAAAAAACCAGGTTAAAAAAAATTATCTACCCAGTGAAAATTGTCAATTGTTATGGAAAAATATTAAAAATGATACCGTTATAATGAAATAAAATATTTTCAAAGAGAATACATTTTTCGCTATTTTTGCTACCAAAAATATTTTTTCGTTTTTCGATTTTCGTTTTTTTCCTGAAATTCAATGTGATTATAATGGGATTTCGTTGTAACATTGTGATGCGGTGTTGTTTATTGGTTTCATGACATTTTTTTTTGTTTTTTGTTCACCATTTTGCAGCAAAAAACTTGTCCGTGCATGCATCAATCAAAAGGATTTTTGATAATGCGGTACGACATATACGTACATCATGCATCATTCGTTACAGACGATGATGTGTGTGGGTAATTCTCAATATTATAGAACAATACATGGAACGTCAGAAGACAAAATTTCAATAGAAAATGGTAAACGCCTAAATTAGATCTTTATTTTTGTGTTTAACCTAAAAATATGCTACATTTTATGCATCATAATCAGACCTGAGAATGACTATGATTAATTCATGATCGCGCACCGATTTTTGTACAATAAATTTCATGGTTAAGAGGCTTAAAGAGTTTAAACGATAAAAAAAAATCGATTATTGTTTTAGTCGTTGATACTTTCTGAATTGCCTTGCGAAGTTCAAAGAGATCTCTACAATATCACACAGAGAGGTCTTGAGGTTGTATACCGTTGTTGCATGACAGTGGACCTGGGGATTAGCATTTCCAAGGAGGAGAAAAGTTCCGACTCCTGGATGAGGTAATGTTACAGAAAATGGAATTAGAAGTCTCAGGAAAAGTCGGACAAAATGATGAGCAGGGAATTATGAACCGGATGTCTGCTCTGATAGTCAGATCAATAACGACCTATGTAGCCAATATCAGGCAAAACAAATCTAATAACAGCTCAAATAAAGTTAAATAAGATACAGCGGTTGTTAGCATATTAGGGTTCATTCGATCAGTTCCATTTATGATTACTTTTTTCATTAAATCTGACCATATGGTGCCTTGAATATTGGCCTCCAATGCTTCAAAAGTTTCTAGTATGGCGGCATAAATTAATAACTTGACATTGCTATATTCCTGCTAAATTGCACGAATGTTGAGGACAGTGAACAGAAGCACTGCTGAAAGAAGGTTGTCACGAATTGATTTTGCAATAAAGCGCTTCGTATGGTAGATTGTGCCATTTTGTTGAAACCAAATGTCATTGATGTTAAGCTGATATCATTTGTGAAACAAAGATTCGATAACAATTGTCATTCAAAACAACGGCAACTCCTTGCGCATTTGCAAAGCAATAAGGACCGATGATGCTGCCAGCGTGTAAACCGCAACAAACAGACAATTTTAATGGTTGTAATCGTGATTTGTTAAAGGCTTAAGGATTGTTTTTCGATTCAAATATGGCAGTTTTACCATTACACAAGAAATGAAGTTTATTTTGATGACTGAAAAACGATCGAAGTGCTCTATGAGCTAAGCAAACAGATATGTTTTCTTCGATGCAAATTTCCTCGAAATAAAATCGTTGTTTCGGCTAATCCTAGTTTTCAAACCATAGTTATCGATATCGATAGTTTTATATGTAGCGTAATTATAGACCCGAAAGAAAGTCGTCGTAGTCTTGAAGGAAGTGTGATGGCTTATTTTCGAAAGTAATTTTACTTTACTTGTCCAAAAATTTTATACTCTTAGTTATCAAACCGTAGTTATCGATATAGAATTATCGATATATGAGGCATACTCTTAGACTCGAATGAAAGTCGTCACAGTCTAGTTGGAAGTGTGTTGGCTTATTTTCGTAGGGAATTTCCACAATTTGAAAGCGTTGTTCTAGCATTAAACGATTCATGATGACTTTTCGAACAATCTCACATTTCTAGTTATCAAATCAAAGTTATCGCTATCGATAGTTTTGTATGTATCGTAATTGTAGACCAGAAAGAAAGTCGTCGTAGTCTTATAGGAAGTGTGTTGGCTTATTTACGAAGGTAATTTTCTTTACTTGTCCAAAAATTGTATATTCTTAGTTATTAAACCGTAGTTATCGATATAGAACTATCGATATATGTGGCATAATCATAGACTCGAAGTAAGGTCGCAGGAAATTTCCACAATTTGAAATCATTGTTCTGGCGTTAAACGATTCATGTTAACTTGGCAAACAATTTTATATTTCTAGTTATCAAATCAAAGTTATCGATATCGATAGTTTTGTATGTAGCGTAATTATAGACCCGAAAGAAAGTCTCCGTAATCTTATAGGAACTGTGTTGGCTTATTTACGAAGGTAATTTCTTTTATTTGCCCAAAAATTGTATATTCTTGGTTATCAAACCATACTTATCGATATAGAACTATCGATATATGTAGCATAATCATAGACTCCAAAGAAAGTCGTCGCAGTCTAGTAGAAATGTGTTGACTTATTTTCTAGCGTTAAACGATTGTCGAACGGTTTTATGTCCTATTACCAAACCATAGTTATCGATATCGGTAATTCTCATGTAACGTAATCATAGACTCTAAAGAAAGACATCGTCATCTAGTAGGAAGTGTGTTGGCTAATCAGACGGGAGTCCGTGCTTCAGATCCCAGCTTAGATCATCCCTGTCTTCTTGGCCGACTTTCTCTCAATAGCCTACTAACAAAAACTATGAAAGCGAATACAATTGTCGTGACAAATGTCTCAAAATCTGTTGTTCGGTGTGCAAGTTAAACTCTCCGACCCCTATCAAAGAGGGAAGTCATGTCCAAATACATGGCTTCAAATTGGTACTCACCTACGGTGAAGTAATGTATGGTAGTTTGTTTTATCATGATTGTGTCCACCCGTGCCTAGAGCACCGTGGGGTGTTCCATCACGATGATACTCACATTAAGCCTTGGACTAATGCACATTAAGCTATTGAACCTGCCACTTGTGGATAAAATTAACACATGAATGGTGTGAGAAGCTAGGTTGCAATCCTAACTAAAGGGTTGTAATAGAATTGCATTGGATTTTTTGAACGATTGCTACTCATTGTTGAGTATGCTTAGAGGCTCTGGTTTGGAAATAGCATGTATAATAGAGGATCTCCAGTTTCAATAATAATAACAACAACAATGATATGATCCAGAACGAAGGTGAGTAGATATGGTGATAGAAGTCTACATAGTCTTGTAGGCTATTGGCTTATTAAACGTAAGGCTAGGTTTCAAACCCCAGGTTAGAAATTTCGCGCAAACCGAAATTTTAAAAAAATTCTTTGGCGACTTCTTCTCAGCAGAACTATGAAAAGATTCTCAAAAATTTGTTTTTCGGGCTCGACTTTAAACTGTTGGTCGCGCCACTCATGTAACACACACAACATAAGTGGTGTGTGAAGCTAGGCTGTAATCCTGGCCGAAGTGTTATAATGACCAATTATGTGTGTATGTATGTTTAGTATGATATGGCAGACTAGCGCTAAGTTGAAACCTTGTCCACAGCTATGATTTTTAAAATTATTTCCTGTTGTATTTCCTGTTTCATTCCCAATATCTTCTTTACAGTAGTTAAATCGATGGCATGTGACCAGTACGTCATGATATAAACATATTAAAATCTCTTGGAAAAATAAGATTTTAAAAATAAATAATCAATACCATGGTTTTTTTGTGTAGTATTCTCCTGGAATATTTTACCATTCAACCATATGCCAATGTTAAGTTATAGAGTAATGTTGGCTAAAAATATGGCCATAATTTGTACTATTCAATGAAAACTTTTTTGGATTTTCTTTTTGGCACAAAAAGATTTTTATATTCAAAGAAAAATAATTTTTTTCTTTCTACAAATTATTTATGGCCCATCAAATAGAAAACTTTCTCCTTTAGGCAGATACTTTCTATTTCCGCAACAAAATTAACCAAATTCTGCCTAGAGAAAGAAGATGAGCACTTTTACTCATACCCATAGTACTTATACTCATAGTATTGTAATAAAAAGTAGTAAAAAATTCTTAGAGAATATAAAAAAGGAAGAACTAAAACTCCTTAATGTGTAAATAGGGGCCATAAAAATCTTTGGGTTTTATTTATTTTCTTTAGAGAACCGAAAATCTATGGAGAAAGTTTCTCAATGAATTTCGTATGCAGAATTAAGCGTAAAGCGGAAATAATTTTCAAACATATTTGGCTTTAATAGTAAAAGATAAATGCACTATGGGCCTGGCTAATGAGTGGTAATAATAAAAGAAAAAATTCCATTTAAATTTCATAAGAAAATTTTATTTTAAATTTCATTTCCGTAAATGCTTTAAAGGCAGGCAAGTAGAGAGACACGCACACAATATTTACAAAATCATCTTTAAATTCTTGACTCCACTTTTAAGCCGCTTAGCAAAGGGAAAGGATACTTGAATTTAATTTTTCATTTGTTCTTTTGCCAGTTTCAGTTGTTTCGGTTTCTTGTTGCTTGTTGCATAAACGTTATGATAGCAACAGAAATATGGCCAACATCAACATGGCCATCGTCATCATCATCATCGTCGTCATCATTTTTACCAACTGACAGCCTTTAAAGCTGCATGAGTTAACGTTTACGAACATGGTCTTGCATTAATTAAGCCAAAGTGATAGAGGGGAAAATAAAAAAACAAAAAAAAAGGAATTTTTCTCTCTTTTTTCTGCAAATTTACATGCAGAGCCTTTTTGGCAGTTGAACCAGAAGGTACCACACGGTACCACAGCAGCTTTTCCTTGGCAAACATAAGTAACACAGTAACATTAACAGGCTATATTGTAGGCTCTTCACTCTGGTAATGGTTAACTATTGAATTTAATCGTCCAAGATTATTTAAGGCTTTTATGGCCCCCAGTATATTTTTTAATGCGTTTAATAATTTTTTTTTTTGTTTTTTGGTGCTCAAAGACTTATTGCCCTAGATGTCTAGGGTATTTCGGTACAGATACGGTAATAAATTAAATTTTAAAAGAAAATAAATGGAAAAAATTTAAAGGATATCCATGTATTCTTTAGAAGAGAAGTAACAAAAAGACGTGTACTTGTCAATAAAGACAATAAAGACAAGTACAGTACCCGGAGGTCGAATTGCCCCATTGTACAAGGCTACCAAAATGCCTTCCACTTTCTGAAATTATTAAAAAAAAAGAAACCATCGTTATTGGAAACGTATTAAGATGTGGTGGTTGTGATGTGGAACTTTACTCATTACGTTCAAAATTTTTAAGCAACTTTCGCTGCCCTTATAGCTCCGTATCTCTACTTCTTGGCCCAATATATAGTACATCTTCTCCAATACATAAAACCCCCATGCATACATTGAAAAGCCGACGCACCCAAAACGAGTCACTGTTTGGTGCGGACTTTGGTCCAGAGGCATAATTGGGCCATTTTTCTTCGAAAATGAGCAAGTAGTGGCCGTTACAGTCAATGGTGATCGTTATCGGGCCATGTTGACCGAATTTTTGTTCACAAAAAATTGAAGAGGAGAATATTGGCAACATTTGGTTTCAGGCCACTTTGTGCCACACAGCCGAAGCTACACTCAATGTTTTCAACCCTGTTTTTGAAGATCGCATTATCAACCGCAGAGCTGATGTCCTTTGGCCACGTCGGAGCTGCGATTTGACACCGTTGGACTATTATTTGTGGGGTGCCGTCAAAGATAATTGTTACGCCGACAAGCCAGAGACAATTGACGCTTTAAAGGACAATATTCGTGAAGCCATTGGTGAAATACAGCTGCACACAATCGATAATGTGCTTAAAAATTGGACCGATCGTGTAGGCTACTGCATGGCCAGCCGAGACAGCCATTTGAATGAAATTATTTTCCATTATTAACCGGAAGGATTGTACTTTCAAATAAAAGAAGAAAATTGAGAAAATATTCAGTAGTTTTTTTTAAAGCATTTTCAAAAAAAAGTTATTTGGCGGACCCTTTATTATCGTACATTTTAGAAAGTTGAAGGTATCGCCAATCCCTAAAAATGGCAACTACGGGTCAATAGTTATTTAACAACCTTTTTCTATATTCCTGTGCGTTTCTTTAAGAAATATAGGACTGTGACAAAGCATTTCTCTTATCTGCCTGTTAAGGCAGGTTCTAGAACAGCAGAGTTGCCATATGTGCTGTAGGAAAATCTATTGAATTATTGTATGGAAGATAATGATAAGGAAATTTTAATTTCTCAAGTAGCACTGCCTATTCTTTGCGTGCCAGTTACAGAACTGATTGGTCATTACAGTCCTTTAGTTAGGATTACAATCTAGCTTCGCACACCACCCTTTTTGTGTGTGTTAGTGGAAGGAAAGACATTTTTTTTTTTAATATTTGATTTTGTTCAAGATGTCTACGTTGGAGATGTCACACCATATGAGACCGTGGTGACTTCACCTGCAGAAAAATTATGACTCTTTCTAGTACACGTAGCATTTCTGAGATAACTTATTAGGCTATAAATAAACACGAATCAAAGTTTCTGAAATAATGATCAACTAAGTACTCAGTTCGAACCGAACTGAGAAGATGTTCTCCAAGGCAGCACATATATATACTCACAAAATCTCATGCATACATACATACATACATACATACATACATACATACATACATACATACATACATACATACATACATACATACATAATTGTTCACAACAACCCTTAAGTCAGGATTATGACCGAGATTCTCACACCACTTATGTTATGTGCCGTAATTTTATACATGAGTGGTGGGGCCTACAGTTTAAAGTCGAATCCGAATGACCAATTCTTTTGAGCGACTTTTCAATTTTATTTACTCTCAGAGGTTTTGCAAGGAATCTGCTGAGAGGAAGTGATCGAAGAAATATTTCGTTTTGTTAGAGATGCCTAACCTGGGGTTTAAACCGTGGTCTCACTTCTTATAATCCAAGTCATTAGCTACTAAACTAAAGCTACTACAAAATAATCCTATAATTTCGGAAGCTTCTTAGACGCTTCAATAAGTTCCTCTCTAGACCATATATTCAAAATTTCATTCAGGAACGCTCTGATATCCACAGTCGACTCACATTACAGCATATTCGCTGACCTTTTTATTTCGATAACTACCAGTGTTATCATGTTCTGCAAATTAATCTTACCCGACAGGTATAATCGTATTTCAAGCCAATAACGCTTCGTATGCTTTACAATGTATCTGTTGCCAATTCCTTACACTCAACCACCCACAAATTTATCACTTTTTAATCGTTGACACTTTTTCCCAAAAAAAAGTGTGTACAAATAAATAAATTTGTACAGAACATAGGTTTTTAATTAATTTTTTATGTGATGTTTTTATTTTTTTTTCTCTGTTTATGGCAGGCAGAACATGTCAGATTTTAATAATATGAATAAATTTATCTCCGTTTTTCTAATATTTTCGAAATAAATTCCAACCGCAAAAACCAATTAAATTGTTTAAAGTCATAAATTATTCTCTAAAACTAACGATAAAATATTTTTTAATGAATAACAAATGAAAAATATTTGTGACAATATTCGTGTGATAATAAATTTAAAATAAAAAAACAATTCAAAATATTCTCAGAGTTATGGGGTTTCAACAGTTTGTTGTTGCAGAGATTGATAGGTTTCTGTTTGATCTTTACCACAACCACTAGAGGATAGCAATAAATTTCAAAATTTTCAAAAAGCTCATCATGTGTGTTTGGGAATGTCTTTCAAACATCAGCCGAAATGAAATTAAATATGTATCTGAGGAGGAATTAATTGACGACTGACAATAACTTATCACTGAAACTCACTACTCTGTTGTACCCTTTAGATGTTTACTGGGTTATCAGTGTAAGGCCAGCTTTAGCTCTCAGACCGGACGATTTGGGGTATTTCACTATGAATCCTCCTAAATTTTAGTGCTATTTAAACCGTTATTAAATAGAAATTTCAGTAATAAACCCCACCCCGACGTTTAAAAAACGATTTATTATTAGCACTTCGCATCTGAAGACTGTACTTGAAATATCAAGACTCGAGCAGGTTCGTAAGGGAATGATGTTTGTTGTGGACAAATAAATAAATATTGGGTTTTTCAATAAGGGCTTCCTATCTTTAAAATTAAATAAAACAAAATCGAAATATTTTACTCGTTTGAAAGACCTCTTGATGTCATTATATGTAGAATAAAACATCGTGCAAATGTCTCTCACTAAGGGGGTTGTAGCGCATTCAAAATGTTCAATTTTCTATGATTCTAGCGCATAAATCAGTCCGAATTTCACCAATGGCCTGAGTTATGTTGACTTTGAGCACCACTGTAGTCTGCAGTTTATTTATATACACTGGCTGTTTAAGAACATGCCATAAAAAAGTCGAACGGGGTAAAATCGCAAGATCTTTGTGGCCAGTCCATATCACCTACACGCGAGATAACCATGGCCACTTACTCGTCAAGGCTTCTTTAAGTGGAATTCATTCGAAATATCTAAATTTCCATGACACTAGCGCATAAATCGGGCTAAATTTGATCGATGGTAGTGGTTCTGTTGACTTTGAGGCCCGCTATGGTTAGTGACTGATTCGAGTTAACAAAACAAAAAGTCTGACAGAATCAAATTACACAATCTCGGTGATCAGTTTATATTACCTCCACGTAATATCCACGATAGCATGAGGTGTAGTATCTTTCTTTTAAAACCACGTGTCTCTTGGTCTTCTGATCATCTAATTCAGGCCAAACAAGTTTGTAATCATCGACCTATAGTGCTCATCATTGGCAGTGATGAAGAAATATGAACTTACCACGCAATCAGGTCCAAGTCCACACAAAACAGTAATTTTTTCGGGATGCATTGGACGCTCTCAGAGCTCATGTGAATTTGTAACTTAGACATTCGCACCTAAATGGGTGAAAATTAGGGTCGTTTGCTAACTGCTACAAAGCCCCTTCACTTTGTTGTCTATGGTCGCCTATGCTGATTTGGTAAAACAGACTGAAATAATCACAACTAATTTGGGACATTGCGGTGAAGGACAATTTCTTCCTTCTCCTCAAAACACAGCTTCAGCAGAATTTATAGAATGCCAAGTCTATCGTTCCAAGACGACAACAGCCTTTGAGAACTACAACTGTGCGATGGATAGCAAGGCTATTTAGGGGGGAGTTTTGCCGAGTCCAGCAATATTGCATGTACTTTCCAACTGCAAAAAGGGTTCCAAAGCACGGCTTCCTATAAAACGAGTGATGTCGTCAAAGTTAATAGTGGCAATCGCATGGTTTATGCCATGCAAACTATCAGAGAGTCTGAAGTCCGTATCGTTTTTGCATTAACGGATGTTATAATAGGTGATTTTTTAAGAGCTATAGGAAAATTTAAAAAAAAACACATAAAATTCAGAGAAATGCATGAAATCTTTATTTGAATCGATAGTACGGTCCATATAATTTAAAGTTAGAAGATTATTTCATGCAAATGTTGACCGCGACTGCGCCTCAAATGGTCCATCCGCTTAGTGCAATTTTGGCATACTCTTTCCATAAATTTTTCAATGTTGTCTTCCAATGCCTCAATTGAAGCGGGCTTGTCTGTATAGACATGAGCTTTAACATAGCCCCACAAAAAATAGTCTAAAGGCGTTAAATCGCACGATCTAGGCGGCAATTGACCGGTCCCGAACGTGAAATAAAATGTTCACCAAACTCGCCTCTCAATAAGTCCATATTTACGCGTGCTGTGTGGGATGTGGCACCGTCTTGTTGAACACACATGTCATGCAAGTCCAGCTCTTGCATTTTAGGCAAAAAAAAAGTTGGATATCATCCCACGGTAGCGCTCACCACTCACAGTTACGTTACGATTCGCAGCATCTTTGAAGAAGTACGGTCCAATGATGCCACCAGCCCATAAACCGCACCAAACTGTGACTTTTTCTGGATGCATTGGTAGCATTTGCAATGCTTCTGGCTGATCTTCACTTCAAAATCGACAATTCTGCTTATTTACGTATCCATTGAGCCAAAAATGAGCTTCGTCGCTGAACACAATTTTTCGATAAAGAAATGGATCTTCGGCCAACTTTCCAAGAGCCCATTCACCAAAAATTCTGCGTTGAGGTAGGTCGTTCGGCTTTAATTCTTACAACAGCTGTATTTTGAAGACTGCACACCTAAATCCTTCCGCAAAATTTTCCACGTTGTTGAGTAACAGAGGCCCAATTGCTGCGAACGTCGAAATTGCGACGAATCGATAATTTATGGTCATCATTAACACTGGCCGATACAGCTGCGATATTTTCTTCAGTTCGCACTCTACGTAAGCGTGTTGGTGGTTTAATGTCCAACAATGTAAATTTGGTGCGAAATTTAGTCACAATAGCCCGAATAGCCGCTTCAATGGGTCGATTAAACTGACCATAAAATGGAAGAAACGAGCGATGAACTTTCTTAACAGAACGTGCATTTTGATGATAAAATTCAATGAACAACGCTTTCGTTCGTGTTTGTAAGACTATTCAGGGTTAAATTATAGACCAAACTGAAGATGTTTGACAGTAAAACAAAACACGAAACGTGCGTGAGCTGTTTAAACCAGTGTTGCCAAAAAGATAATAGCTAAAAAAATCACCCGTTACTTATGTTCTAGAATCCGAATTGTATTCGCCGTAGTCTAAAATTTGTAAATGAAAATATATTTCTTTAAGCGACTTTCGTCTCAACAGAATTCTGGCAAAAACTCTAAAATCAAATAAAAATTGCAATGAAAATTTTCTCAAAAAATCTGTCATGCGGAATCGACTTTAAACTGTAGGTCCTACCACTCATGTATAAAATTAACGCACATAACTTATGCCCTAGAATCCAAATAAGAGTTGCTTTCGAATGATTCCAAATTTGTATACGAAATCTTTGGCATTCATGGACGAAGAGAGGAGTCGAAGTAACAGTCATTAGGGACTTCATAATAGCTTAACTGCCTATGTATATAAAGAGATTTTGAAAGAAACTCCCGCCACTTATCAAGCTTTCGAACCCTCAATAAATATACCACAGTCCATTCTGTCCAGCATTTTAGAGGCATCACCTCAAGATTTATTTATTTTTATTTATTTATTTATTTATTTATTATAATTAACATAACACAACAAGATTTTAATCTTATAAGTTATAGTGCTATGCTTAGGATCAATAAGATATAATACATAAAAAAATAATAAAAATTATGAAATATAAGAAATTAAGTAAAACTAACAAATTAATATAAAAAACAAATTAATTAAAATATAAAAATATTAAAATTGAGTAGAAATATAATTTAATTTATTTAATTATTTTAGGAAAACTAACAATACTACAGAAATCAAAAGAAAATAAAAAAGTTAAAAAAGATAAAGAATTCTAAAGATATAAAAAAGAAATATTTAGAAAATTGGTATAGAAAAGTAAGGATAAATATTTAACCGATATAATAAACATGCTAAGAACGTAACAAACTTTTCATTAAGAGAACAATTTAAATAACTCCTTTTTGAACGCGTTTGCATTGCCTATCTTTTGGATGTAATTTGGTAGGGAATTCCAGAGACTAGTGGTGTGTATAAAGAACTGTCGCTGTGACAGAAGAGTCCTGTAACGTTGTTGAATAATCTTCATGCCCCGGCATGACCTAGCAAACTTAACTCGGCCTACTATATATTTCGGCTGTCCCGTATTAATAATTTTATGGAATAGAATGAGGCATTTAATTTTCAGAAGATTATCAAATTTCACACTAAATATCTGATACGCTAAATGAGAAATATGATCCCGGCGACCTTTAAGAAATACGTATCTTGCTATTTTGTTGTATGCCAAGTTTAATTTCCGGTTGTCATTACTATCGCAGTTTGCAAAAATTTCGCACACATACAATAGCACAGGAATCAAATAAGTTTTAGCAAGTTGCATACGAATTGCAAAAGGAGTTGAATCAATGACCGCCCATAAATTCCGTAGCATGCTGTATATTCTGCCAACAACGACACTTATATGGCCAGACCACGATAATCTGTCATTAAATACAATACCCAGATTAGTAGCAGACTAGACATAGTCAATTTTATTTCCCCTGATACTCAATCCAGGTATGGCAAACGAAACATTGGTCTTCGAAAGCATTAAACATTTGGACTTTGAGGGATTAATACACAGTCCATTCGCCGAAGCCCAACGGTCAATCCTATCCAAATCACGGTTAACAGAATGTAAACAAGAATCAATATTCTCCTTACGAGTACTGGCATAAATCTGCACATCATCAGCATACATATGAACACGGCAGTCAACCAAAACATCCGGTAGATCATTAATATACATACAGAACAACAGTGGCCCCAGTATTGATCCCTGGGTAACACCTCTACAAATATTAAGCGAATCAGAAATCTTCCCATTTAAGTGAACCCTCTGACATCTGTCTAACAAATAAGAAAAAATTAGACTAGCGGCAGAATTAGAAAAATTAAACAGCTTCCGGAGCTTATTCAATAAAATTTTATGATTGACTGTATCGAAAGCCATTGTGTGATCGAGAAGAACTTAAAACGCTACATTATTTACATCCAGCTCCAACCTGAGATCCTCAACTACATTTAATAGAGCGGTAGTACAACTCCTACATTTCATGAAACCTGACTGACTGATTGTTAAATAATTATGACCTTCCAGATAACCATTGATCTGTCTGGCTATAATGTTTTCCATTACCTTCGACAAAAAAGGAAGAATGGCAATTGGCCTAAACTCATTGTTTGACTTGGGAATGGGAAGGATCTTAGCAAGTTTCCATTCATTAGGAGTTTCCATTCATCATTTCTACTGGGAACCAGCGCATCTTCAAACCTGAAATCTCTAATTGATATTCTAAAATTAAATCCTATTCAGTGTGTTATAAGGAATAATTCGTCTAACCAGAATTACAGCAATCCATAGTCCTGATTGAAACAAGACTTAACTACATTGGGCCTTACTGCCTCCATCTCAGTGTGTTCATTAGTTTAACTCTGGCAATGTCAAGAGGCGAATTCAACTTATGCAATTTTTAAAACTCATAAGCAAAATGTAATTTAAAAAATCTTAAACTTCTTAAAATATTTTTTACAATTCCTTTTTCTTTTTCACCAAAAAGTATGCTACAATTTGTATATTTTATTAACAGAGCTGTCAATTTGCACAAGGCAAACTTTCAACAGTCGTATATCAACAAATAAAAAGTTAAATTACTTGTTTTAAAATGAAGAACAAAAAGAAAACAATAACAAAAAAATTAAATAAATTTTCTCTCATTTCTCTTGTTTCTCGCTATTTTTTTCAACTCCAACTATAGCTGTCAGGCTACTTCATAAGATAGAACAGCGTAAATAAATCTCAACAATTTTTTCTCTGTAACTTTTCTTTCGCTTTCGCCAAGTTAAAGTTTAACTTACAGAAAAAACGCGAAAGTTCAGCGTCAGTGGATAATCCAAACAGCTACAGCAAAATATTTCAAATATTTTTATGTGAAATCCTTAGAGTAGGCAACATTTGCGTATTCATTCATAGCATAGCATATAAAAAAGGTATTTTTTATTTTGGTGCATACTTTTGGGATTTCGTAACACAATATTTATTTAATAATAATCAAGATTTTTTTTTTTTTGTTTTCAAAATTACAGAAAAAACAAGAAATTGAAGAAATAAATTCCATTTTAAATTAAATTTTTATGAACGCCATTCCGGCCAGACAATGTGACTCTTTATTGGTTTGGGTTTGGCTAATAAGTTGTTGTATCCCCTAATGTATGCTATAAAAAATTCAAATTCGTACAACTTAAAGGTGCTGTCTGATTGGCTTCATTTATATATAGTTTTCAAGATTATATCGTATTATTTTTGTAATTTTTTTTTTTTGGCTGTCATGCTTCCAAAATTTGCTTTCAAATGTAATATGTTGGCGGATTTTAGATTTTGATTGTCAGGAAAAGTAATAACTTAGATAAGTTGAAGATTTTTGATAATTTAAATTGAACAAATTTTAATTTTCCCTAAAAATATGCAATTATTTTTAAAACGCTTAAAAGTATGCTTTAATTTTTAAATATAATTTCATTTAAGGCTTGTTGGCTATGCTATGGAATTTTTAGTTTATAAACGCAAAGATGTTCAACATCTTTTTTTGAACCTTGTGGAGTGCACTTTATAGCCATTCTTATGATATTATTGAGTTTCCTCCTAAAAATATGCCCAATAAATCATTATTTTCGGAGTTTAAGTGAGTCTTTCGTTGACTAAATTCCAGAGTGCTGTGTTACTGTTGATATTAGACCTGCCCTCATTGATTAATGCCTGTAGTTAACGTTTTAATAACTAGCCTGGTTTCATATGCCTACAAAACAGTAAAGTTAACTTTACATCGCAAGGGAAGTGAATATAGCACGCCTCAAAGCAGAGTTTTCTCACCTCTGCTGTGAAATATCGTTGTGGATGAATTAAGGAGGATATACAACAAAAAATTTTAGAAGGCTTTGCTTATGGGAAGATCTGGCGATTATAGCGACAAGTATCGCGCCACGCACCCTTTTCTAGAGGCAAAATTAAGCCTTAAATGAAATGGTACTCATAGTGTAGCTTAGATGTCAATCCCATTAATAGAAAACTGATAGATTTTCCCTAGACGATATTCAGTCCTGGTCGAAACTGGAGTATGGCCTATGGACTATCGGAACACTTTACAGTATTCTAAGCGGAGGTCGTGGACATATTGAAACCTCGTTGGGTGTTGAGATTTTCCCTGAAAATCTTGTAAATTAATAGGACAGCAAGACTTCCATCCTTCAAGTTCCTGACGAACATCACCTCGACGTCCGTCCTGGTCCATAAATTCCGAATCATTTAAAGTTAACTCTGGAAGGTCCGTTTCTGATAAATTAGTGAGTCCTAGCACATACACACATCATAACAACCCTTCAGCCAGGTCGTTTGTGTTAATTTTATACATGAGTGGCGAGACCTACAGTTTAAAGTCGAATCCGAAAGACAGATTTTTGAGAAACTCTTCAAGGCAATTTTATTTTACTCTCAGAATTTTTGCCTGAAAACTGGTGAGAGAAAGTCGCCGAGGATTTATTTTTTCGTATTTCATTTTGTTGGAGATGTTTGACCTGAGATTTGTACCGCGGCCTCATGTCTAATAAGCCAACATAGTATACGCGACTAGTGCTAGTAGAGAGATCACAGTTTCTGGTGTAGTATATGTATATAGGTGGTACGATTGTAGCAGCTAAAAGCTCTATTTCGTAAGGCAGCACGTGCAGTACAACTAGGCTTTACTGTCTTCTTTTCTTACATGGCATGATCAGTTACTCTGCTATTGCGAGTATTACAGACCACTTTGTCTATTGGTATCGATTGAATCAATATAATCTAGAATGACTTTTGCAATGAATCTAAGCATAGGTAAATAGGTAGGTAGGTTGCTACAGATGGCTATTCACCCAAGGAATTGGGATGGACTCACTTAGGTCATTGATGGACTCACGTGGCCCATTGTGATTCATCATACTGAGGAGACCTATTTTAACCTCATGTATCAGTGGCCAGTTCTTGCATTATTTAAAAACAAAAATTAAAACCACATTCCTTCACTGAAACCAAATTTATGAATTGATTTCAAAACCATAAGCTTACAATGGTTGTAACACTAATGACTTTGGTTAATAAAAGTCATGGTTTTCATGTAAACGAATGCAACTGACATTTATTTGTTACGCTTTTTGACTTTGACACTGGCATTCAGCTTACATACGTCTTTCCTGTTGAATTTGGATCATAACCAAATTACAAAGAAACTTATTCTCTTCATCTCATTTTATTCCATTTTCAACAAGAACAACAACAAAGTATGCTAAAAACAATAATAAAAAGAAATTTTTATTTAATTTCTGCTGGGGAAGTAACACTTATTAAAAACACTTGTTTTATTAAGAAAATATGAGAGAGAAAACTTATTTTAAATAAAAGAACTTCAAAGCATTTAAGTTAGGAAAAATTTACAATATAAAGTACAACTACAACATAATGTTACAAAACTTAAAAAAGTACTTTTTAAAATAAAACAAAAAATTTTTTTTCTTTGTTTTAATTCGCATGAAAACTCTTAAAATCAAAATAATTTTATTCATTAAAATATCTTAAGTTTTCAGTACACATTCACACACACACACGGATAATAGTAAATACAACATGTATGTATGTAAGTATGTGTGTATGAGTAGTATGTAAACATATACTCAATCACTTGTTTCATATAAACTTGTGGCTTTAAAAGACTGTAACAGAAAGAGAGAGAGAAAGGGAGAGAGAGAAAGAGAGAGGAAAAGAAACTTTTAAAGTTCTAACAATAGTTGTAAACATTTGTTGTTTAGCATTCGTACTGTGTAATGGGTGAATTTTCTATATTTTTTGTAGCATTAAAAAAACTTCGTGACATGTGGCAATAACAAAAATTTTCATTACCATCATTAATAAATCAACAAATGAATACCTATTACCTCTTCCCAATTACCTAACGTTTCCCTTTTAGTATAAAAAAAGTATTCGTAACATGTGGCAACGTGAAAAATGCTTAGCTGGCTAGGCCACTCCAACATGAAGAGACTAACAAACAAACAATGCTTGCAAATCATTGAATCATCAAAATTCTAGTAGGTAGTGTATTGGCTTATTACTCGTGAGTCTGGTCAAACATCATAACGAAATACAAAAAATATTTCTTCGGCGACTTCCTCTCAGCAGATTTCTGGCAAAAACTCTGAGAGTAAATAAAATTCGGTGAAAAGCTTCGCAAAAATCTGTCGACGGACTCGATTCGAAAATGTAAGTCCCACCACTCATGTATAAAACGTAAGTGGTGTGAAAAGCTAGGTCGTAATCCTGATTGAAGGGTTGTAATGACCAATTATTTTATGTAAATACGTATGCAAAATGCTTAGTATATGATAGAAGACAAGCTTTGGTAGCTTTTTTAAATTAAAACCTAATTAAACGGCACATTATTATACCAACTGAAGCTATGCCCCTGAGCTAACTAGCAAATGCTGATTAACCGCCCTTAACAATCAGCATTAGGGCTTGACATCAGAGATCAGCAATGAATCGCTTTTTCGCTACTCATAGGTTAGAGGACGCGTAGTTGTCAATTACGACAAGTACAGTACCCGGAGGAATAAATAAAATTACCATGAGAAGTTTCTCAAAAATCTGTCGTTCAGAGTCGACTTTAAACTGTAGGTCCCTCTCATGTATAAAATTAACACACACAACATAAGTGGTGTGAGAAACTAGGGTGTAATCCGGACTGAAGGGTTGTAATGACCAATTATGTATGTATGTAAGAACAACGAAAATCGCAACATTACAGTCAATGGGCCATGGTAACATGCGTACATTTCTGCAAAAATTAAAATTTTGAATTGCGTGACTTCGGAACTGGGTGTGTGTATTGTTATGTAAATATATCATAATACAACTACCATACGGGTATCTCTATAATACCTCCTCTAAACCTGTTGCCCGAGAAACTTCAGACTGTCAATTCCCTGCCCAACCCATCATTTATTTTCATTATCACAGAATCTAAAGATTGGGTTCGAGACGTCTCCATTTTGAACAAGTGTTCTTAGAGTTCACCTGGCCCTATTAAAAGGACAGTTACAAACCTTAGGTTGTCCCTTTAAAGCCTGACGTATTTTGGCGCATTTTTTGGGCAATACTTACATGAGATTATGAGTCATTAAGAAGTAAATAGCGGACATACATACGTTTATTATATGAAACGGATACTTCATTCAATAAATGTCAGAAAATGTACAAATTTGGAGTTTTTTTTTTAATTTACAATACCCAAACCGTTAAAAAAATCACCCGTTATAATACGCTGTGGGATCAAAGTCTACCATAATGTAAGTGATTACACACTAATGCATTGAAGCAAAATGCTAAAAGTTAATAATATTGGTTACTAAAACAAAAGTTACTTTAATAAGAGGCCAATAAGTAAAATTTAAGAGCAGTGTGGTAAAAATATAACCCAGTAAACATTTTTATTTGAATTTGACAAAATTAATAAAAAAAAAACTACTGGATGACTATATTAGTGACTAGAACCATTATTTTTACTTTCCATTGCGCCATTGATAGGATGGCAGTTGTATTCAAGGGTTAAGTCTCAAAACATTGGCTGTCGAGATCCGTATGGTTAGCATTACATCAATTAGTGCACTCAAGTTCAATGTAACACAATCGAAATGTCTTGTCAGCTGCATGATACGCACTGATATGGTACTTTTTCATAATCCTATACGGTGGGTGATTTAAAAGTTTAAATTTATAAATGCAATTAAACAAAAACCGCTTTTATTTTTTGAAGTCGCCGTAGTCTAGTAGGTAGTGTGTTGGCTTATTAGACGTAAAGCCAGGGTTCGAGCCCCAGGCCAGACATCAAAATAAAATACAAAAAGTATTTCTTCGGCGACTTCCTCTCAGCAGAAGAGGCACTGTAGACTTAGGGCACACTTATTCAGAATGACGGTTGTCTCGAGCACAATATATAGATTCTTCGTCGAAGGGAATGAATCACTGAAACGAATACTTGGAACCTGTAGGGCAGAACGAAATCCCAGCCAGGTGCTAGGCAGGAAATTGTCATTGTTGACATCGAGCAGCACTCTGCAGGTCGTCAGGGCAATATGTTTGAAGGAGATATTATAGGAATACACCCTATAAAGTCGCCTTATTCCAATAGAAAGTGTGTTGGATTACTAGACGCGTCGATTCAAATCCCAGGTCAGAAAGAATATTTCTTCGGCGACTTCCTCTCAGCAGATTTCTGGCAAAAACTCTGTGAATAAATAAAATTGCCATGAAAAGTTTGTCAAAAATCTGTCGTTCGGAGTCGACTTTAAACTGTAGGTTCCACCACTCATGTATAAAATTAACACACACAACATAAGTGGTGTGAGAAACTAGGTCGTAATCCTGACTGAAAGTTGTAATGGTCAATTATATAAGTATGTATGGTTTTTTTTTTTGTTTTGAAGTACAATTTTTCCTGTTAGAAATGGAATATTATTTCATTCATACAGCTTGCCTCACGGCACCTCATTTCATCGAACCAATTTACATGCACTTTTTCGAGTGTATGGGGTTGTAACCCTGCAATGGCATCATCAATGTTGGTCTTCAAATGTTCAATTGTCTTTGGTTTGTCGGCATAACGCTTTTCCTTCACTTTGTCCTACAAAAAATAGTGCACCGCTGTCAAATCGCAGCTTCTTGGCGGTTAATTGTTATCACCATTTCGGCTAATTAAACGGCCGAGGGAATAAATCGATCGTGGCATGAGATGTGTAGCAAGTTGCATCATCCTGTTGAAACCAAACATCGTTCACATCAACACCATGAAGAGCGGGTACTAAAAAATCGGTTATCACGGTGCGATAGGCGTCTCCATTGCGCCGTCCTCATTTTCAAAGAAATATTCGCCAGTGATGCCTCCGCACCACAAGCCGCCCCAAACAGTCACCCGTAATAGGTGCATTGTCTTCTGTAAGACCATGTGTGGGTTTTCTGATTCCCAAATACGGCAATTTTGCCTATTAACGTACAGACCAACATGAAAATTGTGCTTCATCCGAAAGTTTGTCGTTGGCTAATCTAGCGAAGCGAAAACGAAGTATAAATCGATACATTACGTTGAGTGGAGACAATTTACTGAATTTTTGTGACAGAATAGAATGGCATAAGATGGTTTAAATTTAAACCGGGAAATGGCCCACCCTATATAAATACTTTCTTATTAGGCAATCAATTTTCTTCTTAGTTTTTTAGCATTCAATACATTTTGCACCTAGAATACTTAATAAAAAGTACTTTTTATATTGTAAATTAGTACTTTTTGGGTAAAGTTTTTGATAAATATTTAGTTTTCGCACTCCACTTAATTTTATTTGTTTTTTATTTAATTTCCCTAAACTTCCTGCACTTTATGCAATAAAGGGTTTTTTTAAAAACGTTTCAAAATTTTTTAAAAAGTACCATTTTTTTAACTAACTTCTGTAATACAAAAAGTACCACGTTCTCCTATTGCTGGCTGTACAGCAATTGTTTTAATTGCTGGCTCTGAAAATGTTTTTCTTTTTCAATATTTTTATTTTCTTTTCGTCTTTCAACAAAATTTCTTGTGATTTAAAAAATAAAAATAAATAAAAAAAAACGAAATTTTATAAAGAAAACTTAACAAAATGCGCTTTTATCCTACGGCTGATATCAGTCACTATTGGGAAATTCCCTCCTCTTGGACTCTATACTGTCATACGCCCGATAAATCTTGGAGTCGTGAGCCCTACGAAGGCAAGCATTCTATAGCCTATTGGCGTGATTTGGAGGGTGCCAAAATGGAAACAATAAAAAGTACGGATTTATATTTCAATAAATGGCCCAATTCACGTATACGCATGCAGTCCTGCTTGCCTCTGTACTACTGTGTGGGCAATCGTTTTATAAGTTTGGAAAAACGTGCTCCCACTGGCTTTAAATGTCAACCACTACCATTGAATTTAGCTGAAACGCGGGCCGTTAATGAGTACTTCAAAGAAAAAGAGAAACAGAGACGTTTAAAGGAAAAGGAAGAGAAGAAATTGGCTAAGGAAATGGCTTTAAAGGAACAGAAGAAAAGTAGGGTTAAAAAATAAGAACAAGAATCTAATGAGCTGAAAGGATTTCTCTTTCCGAGATACTAACCAACAGCAGGTACTTCTGCAAGCCAATACTTTTGCACAAAATTAGTATGCGATAAATAACTTAAAATATGTAGGTATGTAGTAATAAAATAATAATAATAAATTAAACATAAAAAAAATACTAAAAAAAAATTCGTTTGTTTTTTGGTACCAAACAAAAGGTATCTCTACGTTGTAAAATTGAGCAGGACCCTTGTAAATTTGCTTAATCTAACGTATGCCCAGAAGAACTAATAGAACGGCTTTGTAATTTCATAACCTTTTCTTTGTATTCCTTTCGCATCACCATTTCATCGCATTTATAAGAATGAAACGAACATTCGATGGAATAGAATGGAAAGTTTTTTATTTCACAGTTCAGTTTTAAATTATTTTGTGCCTGGAAACCCTCCAGTGGTGTTCCATAGGATTTTACAATTCGCCGTAATGTTTGACATGACCGCCCTGAAGAAATTTCCTTAACTTCTTCCAGTCCACACCTCTGAGACGAGTTATGTCTGATAATATTATTATTAGTGTCGTAAAGAGGTGCCTCTATGTTATTCCTCCATGTACCCTCCTTCAAATTTATTTACAGCCCTTCAGTCAGGATTACGACCTAGCTTCCCACACCACTTATGCTGCGTGTATTAATTCAGTTCAAAGTGGACTCCGAACGACAGATTTTTGAAAAAGATTTTCATGGTAATTTTATTTATTCACAGAGTTTTTGTCAGCAATCTGTTGAGAGTAAGTCACCGAAGAAATATTTCGTTTTGTTGGAGATGTCTGACCTAGGGTTTGACCCGAGGCCTCACGTTTAAAAAGTCAACAAACTAACAATTAGGCTACGGCGACTTTATAGTGTGTATTTCTATAATATCTTTTCCAAGTCTACTAACCTGATGACCCACAGAGTGCTACTTGATGTCAACAATGACAATTCCCTGCCTAGCACCTGTTATATACGCATGTGTTTCCTTCTGGAATGCATTCACGCCCCTTATTGTATACCAAGTATATGTTCCACTCATTCATTCCCAGCGTCACAGAATTTACTTGTTGGGCTTGAGTAAGCCTTCATTCTAAAAAACTGTACCCTGACTCTACAGTGCCCTGTTAAAATACCCTGTCAAATTACCAATCTCAGATTATTCCAAGATAGTCTCACGACTCAAATCTCCTCTTATCGTAATTTGCCAACAAAAGTTTTGACTGGCCTCAAACCTACTTCGATTCTTGGCCTCTCTTTGTCTTTCCTTTCGTTAAACAAAGTTTCCAAACCACTGGCCCCATTAACGGTGTCGAAACTTCCCTTTCCGCGAGCCCATTGCAAGTAGACCTGGGAGGTAGATAACATTATTTTGCCTACCTAGCGGATTTAGCTTCCCCAGACAGTACCATACCAACTTCAATTTAATCTCATAAAACCCGAGTACTCGAATGGCTGCCTGACTCTCAGATAGTATTACTATGTCCTGTCTTTTGTACCTCCCATCCAAGTTGGATTGAGCACATATTTTAATGGCAGAGACTGTCGCTTTAAAAATAAGTGCGAGTATCGCCATAGAATCGAAATGTTTCATTCTGAGACAAAAACTCGCTGCTCCTGTTCCAAAATCCTTCCATTACCCATCCGTATGTCACAAAATAGTTCCGCTTTTAAAAAGGTTTGTAGTTTTCTAGCTTACTCCATTCATTTTTGCTAATAGGTTTCATTCATTTTCAAAATTATGGAGTCTACAGCTTCTATTATTGAGACAATTTAGGAGAGAGCTGCCAAAAGAATCCTTATGTCCTGAAATCCCCTGATGAATTTCGTGTTAGAATTGTCTTCCGTTAACCTCATCATAGTCTCTAAAGCATTCGTTTTTACTACCTTATGCAGGAGAATTTCCTGCTCCTCTTTAGGGGAAGTCCTCATTACCTCTGTTATGCCAACACACGCTAGTATCTGTATATTGTCCAACTCCATCTGAGTTTTCTTTAGATTTATTCTATCTGTCCAGACAATTAGTCCTTAAATCACTATCGTTCTGACCATCATGATATACATCCTGTGCATAATTCCTGGGTTGCATCCCCAGGTTATCTCTTCATATGACATGTATAGTATGGCTGCCTTCCAAAATGTTAGTTGCTTTGTGTTTGAACAAAGTATCGTGTTTCATAATGCCGCTGTACAAAATATATACAATGTATTCTATTTCAAAACGTCGTCAATGTGTATTTTTAACGCAGTCAAAAAGCAATCGCGCATCGGATTTATAGTTGATGCATTGTTTGGTTACTTTGCATATCTACATAGTTTATATAAAGTAGTAGAATTGCATACAAACTTTGTATTGATACATTTTGGAAGGCAGCCTATCATTTCCAAAATATTGGGCTCTCGATCGTTTCACTGTCTTCACTACATGCCCTATACGTACTGCATCCACTGCACGGTTCAGGTATACAAGCAAGGCGGAAGGTCTCGTAAGTACTCTGATTAGTGTAGTCAGGTCACACTTATTCAGCCTTAAAACATTTCCAATTATCGGAAGTAACACAGTGTCTTTG
This sequence comes from Sarcophaga subvicina, assembly GCA_936449025.2. Classification (NCBI taxonomy): domain Eukaryota; kingdom Metazoa; phylum Arthropoda; class Insecta; order Diptera; family Sarcophagidae; genus Sarcophaga; species Sarcophaga subvicina. The sequence continues at coordinate 34,670,321 of OW388084.2, forward strand.
TAACTCTTTCTCAGCTTGGTCTTCAAAGCAGTGAAAGGCTATGCAGTTGGAGAGACAAATTAACACGCTTTTCCAACTGACTTTAAAACATTAACATTCATTTCATTTAATACTCCTCTATTAACTAACATTGCCCATAAATATTCTACGTTTACGCCCAAATAAGTGGGCGTGGCGACTTAAAATACTGTTGGAATAAATATGAAAGGAATTAAAAGCGGAAAAGAAATATTTTTTATCCTAAAAAGGATCTATTTGCCTTAAAATAATTCCTTTTAATGTCCCTCTTTAACAGCCTACTCAATGTCTGTCTGTCGGTCTGTCTCTCTCTAACTGTCAATTACAATAATCCCTATGGGTATATGTTTACAAATATATTGTATTTGATAGCCTTTTGAGTGTTTATATTAGTTGAGTATTGCTGTCCTTTTTCTTTCAAGAGTAAGTCAAACAAAATGTCAACGTATTTTTCCCTAAAAAAAAAACGCAACATATCCAATGGACTTTAAAGAAAAATATTTTCATGTACCATTACATCAAATACTGATGAAATAGAGGAGAATATTTTTACTTTAAGACACGAATGAATACGAAATGAATAAAAAATTTAAAACTTTTCTTTCTAAACCATTACATTCGTACGACATTTCCTTGCCAAATTATCTTCAATATCCAATGGTGACGAAGCATGTATTTTAAAATATCATTCCTGCTACAGGAAATCATTTGAAATGCAAGAACGTGTTACAATTCTATTGAAATACATGAAAATCTTTGTTGAGGGTTTCCCTTATTATAAGAAATTTTCTTTATATATTTATGTTCATTTAAGGAACACATGGCTTTAAGTAATTTCTCATCCTCATATTGCTACTTGCTACCTTGCTTCAGTCCGTGTGTCAAATGTTTTCAGTTAAACAGGTGATTGATCTACTGCAGCACGTTCCAGAATGATAGGGTTGCCATCCGTAATTGTCTAGAATAAAATTACGTTGTAGGTAGTACATTACAGTAAATCACGATGAACTTTGCCTACAAAAATTAAATAAATTAGAGTAATTTTGTTAAAGAGAAGTTAAAAGTAAATAAAAGATTGGTCCATACGTCCGCTACCAAGCTTCTGTCATCAAACATCTATCAAGATTAACTTGTGACAAATTTTGAACAATCTTGATCCTTTAGTTTACGTTCGCAGCACTACCTAAAACCAATTCTTTACCTCTGTCACACGCGGGCGGATCCATAATCGTGCGACTTTTTGAATTTTTCACCTCCTTACTGATATAGCAAGGCTCCTCCTGCTAACGGGCAACGACTGACAGCACTTGAAATTAGATTACCAGGAGATTTATCCAACATACTATATTTTGCTGCTAAAAACTATCATCCAAAGCTAGTCTAATTCTGATAAATACTACATGAACCGTTACCATCAACTGACAGAGAGTGTTTTATTTAATTTCGTAGTGGCCGCACTAGCGCAAAATCTGACAAACTTACTAGGCGCCCTCTTAAGGTCTTTACACCCGAAGCAATAAAAATATGCCGAACTCGCCGTAGTCTAGTAAATAACATTTGAAAAAATTTTTTTAGGCGACTTCTTCTCAGCAGTCTTTAGGCAAAAACTCTGGGAGTAAATGAAATTGCCATTGAAAGTTTCTCAAATTTGCCTTTTGGGATGGAAGTTAAACTGTAGGTCCCGCCGCTTCTGGTTAAAATTTGCACACATAACATGAGTTGAGCAACTCTGACTAGCTGGTCGAGAAGTGAAAGCAATTATGAAAGCCGTAGACATCTCACTTGGCTCAGCGGTTTCAATTTTGAATGATCACTTGGCAATCACTTTTGAATTGTTAACTTCTGCAAAGTAGGCGCTACGTTTGCTCACAATCGACCCCAAGTTCAATTGTCTAATAACTAGCCCAAATCGAATACCCAAAAAGTGTGGGGCTTGTAATCCTGATAACCACCTTCCGAATTCAATTTTTTTCAACTGACAGAGGCAAAACGATTTTCGTAGGACCTGTCCTACGTTTCATCGCAACAATTAAAGCTGACTGACTAAGCACAACGTCCTAGATAAACTGATTAGCTGAGTAAACCAGAAGTGATTGCGAAAAACCCCTGGCATCCGGAAAAAAATACTATTTGGTATGCATTCCAGTCAGGAAATGTCCATAAGAACCCTAAAAAATGTTTCCGTCAATTCCGAGCGCTGTGGCCATCTGATAACCAACTTTTTTTTTGACCTGCTTTTGAAAATTATGAACTGAACGGTATTTGCTTTCAAAAACAATTTGGCAATGGACCGATTGTGGCTTTATAGATTCAGAAGTTTCCAGAAAGAGTAGTGGAATTAACGCCACTAAACTCGTTTTGTGGGACTACGTCAAAGAAAGTCCGTACCTTACGTAACGTTAAAGCATTTGACAACCAATATTTCTTAAGTCATCACCATGATACCGCCCGCAAAATGTGGTATCGACTGCTGCAACCAATCCACAGGACACAGTTTTTCTTTTTGACGTGCTTCATATCTGTGCAGTAAATTGTTTTTCGTTTTGAAAAGGTACGTTTTTGGTACCTTTCCATAATCTATACATAATCATTACAAGGCAATCAAGACTTTCTTTAAGTCCTTTTTATCTAAGACACAAAAGTACTTTTTAATTATGCTGAAAGTACAATTTACGGCCTGTTGCCATCCAACATAATCCAGTTGAGACATTTAATAAAAAGTACTTTTTATATTGTAAATTAGTACCTTTTGGTAAAAATTTATAAAGAATATTTAATTTTGAAACTTCACTTAAAAATGTTATTAAAATATTGCAAAAATACTTTATTTTGCAATACAAATAGTACCTCGATCACCTATTGCTGGCTGTACAGTAATTACCAGTCATTTTAAGCGTCAGTTTTGAAAACGTTTTTCCAACATTTTTATTTTATTTTTGTATGTCAAATACAACAAAATTGCTTGTGATTTAAGAAATTACAAAAAAACCGAAATTTTATAAAGAAAACGTAACAAAATGCGATTTTATCCTACGGGGGATGTCTATCACTATTGGGAACTACCCTCCTCGTGGTCATTGTATTGTCAAACGCCGTATAAATCTTGGAGACGTGAACCGTATCAACCCAAGCATGCCATAGCCCATTGGCGTGATTTGGAGGGTGCCAAAATGGATGTTATAAGGAAAAAGGATTTATATTTCAAATGTTGGCCCTGGACGCGCATACGCATGCAGGCCTGTTTGCCTCAATACTATTGTGTGGGCAATCGTTTTATCGATTTGGAAAAAGTTTTTCCCTCTGGCTTTAAGTGTCAAGTGCTGCCATTGAATTTGGCCGAAGCGAGGGCCGTAAATGAGTACGAGAAACAAAAAGAGAAAAATAGGCGTTTAAAAGAAAAAGAAGAGAAGAAGTTGGCCAAGGCAAAGGCTGCAGCAGAAAAGAAAAAACTGAGGTTAAAAAGTTAGTGACGAATCGAAAGATTCTTTTAAGTTTAAATAACTATTATAAGAAAGTACTTTTTGTTTTGAATACCAAAAAAAAGAGGTACATTTTGTTTAAGTTATATCGCAAAAGTATTTTGTTTTTGGTATGAAAAACAGAAAGTACTTTTTTATTTTAGTACTTTTAGTAATGTTTATTGTTAAAAATAATGTAATGTTTTTGTGTAAAATTAATGTCGGAAATAAAAATTCTTATGTTATAGAATTCTTTATAAAAAAGTACCTTTTTCTTTTATAAGCATTAGAAGAGTACTTTTTAATTTTTATACAAAAATCATGTCAATTTTACAAGAGTTTTCGGGTGTATACGAAGGAAATTATGGTGCGCAAAATTAAATAGGTATGGCTTAGTGAAAACATTGGCACAGGGGTAAATTAGTACCTAGAGGGTACTAATTGAAAAAAAATTTTATTTTGTAAAAGTAAAGAAGCCATTTAAATTTTTGTTTGTTAATTAATAAAAAGGAGATATAAAAGTATTGTTTTTGGTACTTTTCATATTTAGGAGAATAAAAAGTACTTATTTTGGGATTTTTTATTTTTCATTTCTAAATTGTATATTTTTTATTATCGTAAATGACGATTTGTTTTTGTTAATTGCTTAAAAGTATTGTTTTTGGTACTTTTAATATTTAGGAGAATAAAAAAGTACTTATTTTGGGACTTTTTATTTTTCATTTCTAAATTTTATATTTTTTATTATCGTAACAGATGATTTGTTTTTGTTAATTGTTTAAAAGAAGACTTAAAAGTATTGTTTTTGGTACTTTTAATATTTAGGAGAATAAAAAAGGACTTATTTTGGTACTTTTTATTTTTCATTTTTAAATTTTATTTATTTTAATTTATATTATATTTTATATATTTTATTTTTATTTATATTATCATAACAGACCATTATAAGTATTTTTTTCCACAAGGAAAGGTGGCAGGCAGATATTCGTTATGTAAAATGGATAAAAAAAGTACTTATTTTGGTACTTTTCATTGTTCATTTTTATTTTTTACTTTGTTATCTAAACAGACCATTACATGTATTTCTTTTCACAAGGGGAGGGGGCAGGATGATATTGATTATGTAAAATGTTTCAAATGCTTAAAACTGTAGCAACAAATTTGCCAAAGAATTTTTGTTCATCAGAAAATAGTTGATGTTGGCAAATTTCCTCTTAAGCCAGTGCCTGTCTATGTTAATATTGATGTGGTTTAAATACCTAAACTTTACCATCATGATGCCAATATACTGCTCTTGTCATACATATTGCAACATACAATACAAATAACAATTTTGAGACTACACTGCCTCACAAAAAAAAAGTACCAAATATTTTCCAACAACTTGAGAGAGAGAAACTTACGACTTTCAAAAAATTTCTGCTAACAAACTATTTTGCTCTAACAGAGATTTTTATCATGAGGATGCGTCTGCATGCATGGTTAACATTTGTGGATAAGAAGTTCATGTGGTTGAGACCATAATGGCATCATCAACAAGATGATGGTGATACTATTGGTAATGTTGTTGATGAGGAATTATTTGAAATTTTATTCACCATAACTTAAGAAAAAGAATTTGAAACAGTAGTCAAGCAGATACAACAGGAAGGAAGTGATAAGAGAATGAAGCATCATTTATTGGTCAGAGTTTAAGAGAACAAGATGAGAAAAATTTTTTAGTAGTTAAGTACTGAAAAAAACTATTTATCAGTAGAGTACTATTGCTTTGCAGAAAAGGTTCTTTTTTCTTAGAAGAATATTTTTTCTTTTAATTTTTCTAAAGACATCCTAAGCTTGGTGTACCATTTAAAAATTCAGAATTTTTTGGCTACTTTTATAACTTTTATTGTAAGCTATTGGTAAAACAAATGAATCCAAAAGGTCATGAACGATATTGAGTTGCCAACAAGTTTAATTTAAAACATTCCTTCAATAACTTCTGATTATTTCTTTGTTTTGTTTCTTTAATCAAGTTTTTTTAGGGTAGTAGGTGATCAGTCTCGTGCTGCAGGTTCTATGATGATAGGGATTGCCAACTGTTGTCTCCTGGAAATAACACATTCGGGGGAAATGTATTGTATTGTTGTATTAGGCTAGTATACCTCGGTAGTGTACCTATACAGATGTCTCATTGCGTCTTAACTTTTCACAAGTGGTTTTGCTGGTGACCGGAGCAGTTTCTGCATTATTTGGAAAGAAATTAATTTTTAACCTTTAAAAACCGTAATAAAAATTTTTTTCGCCTCCTCCCAGGCTTAAAACGCGTTCTTTTTTGTTCCCTTTGTAAAGAGATCTTTTATGTTTCTATATTTTATGACAACTTTAGTGTAGTACTACTGTAAGTCCCTTTGGAGTTGTGTAATAAGGTACGGGTTGGTACTTTCTAAAAGTGTATTTTTTTTCAAAAAAGGACTTTTTTGTTCTCTTTATAAATAGATCTTTTATGTTTCTATATTTTATGACCAATTAAGTGTAGTACTACTGTAAGTCTCTCTTTTGTATTTTTTTTATTTTTTACATTTAAAAAAAATTCAAAAAATAGGTACTTTTTCGTACTCTTTGTAAAAAGTACTTCTGTGTTGAAAAAGACAACTTTTTATTAAAAAAAGTACCTGCTGGGTATTTTGTATTATAGATTGGCTGCCTTCCAAAATGTATCAATACAAAGTTTGTATGCAGTTCTACTACTTTATATAAACTATGTAGATATGCAAAGTAACCAAACAATGCATCAACTATAAATCCGATGCGCGATTGCTTTTTGACTGCGTTAAAAATACACATTGACGACGTTTTGAAATAGAATACATTGTATATATTTTGTACAGCGGCATTATGAAACACGATACTTTGTTCAAACACAAAGCAACTAACATTCTGGAAGGCAGTCATTATTTTAAATGAAGTGTAATTTTGTTCTCTTTGTAAAGAGATCTTTTATGATTCTATATTTTATTACAACTTTAGTTTAGTACTATTGTAAGCCCTTGTGGTATTTTTTAATAAGGTACTTAAAAATGTTTTTTTTCAAAAATTTTTACTTTTTGTGCATTTTGTAAAAAGTACTTCTTCTTTGAAAAAGTCAACCTTTTTGAAAGAAAAACCTGCTGAGTATTTTATATTAAAACCTACACACTCTTCATTGCATTTGCACACAGCTGCTGACGCAACCACAGCTGCTTACCACTTTAAATGAAATACACAACACTGCCGATCTCTTTACTTATAGCCTAACAATTTCAAAGAGGTCCAAGTCCACCATCGTCCTGCTGTCATGGCTTTAGTGGCACCAATGCTAGTGCCTCGAGCGTAATAATAACATTTTTTTGGAATTTTTTTCTTGATAACAGGGCTATGTTTTGTTGTATAATAAGTATATTTTATAATGTTTTAGGTTTAAGGCAAGTATTTAGTTTATCATAAAAAAAGACAATAAATCTCTAAGATATTTGGTTTAATTTGCTTTAAAATAAAAAAAAAACATTTCATATATCGAAACAATTTTGAAAAATTTTCTCTTTTATTTGATCACATTTCTTTTTACGAAAAAAACGCTTAATTATTTTTCCTTATTCTAGTAACACAAAGACTTTGTTTAACAAAATATAAATTAAAAGCTTTAAATATTTTTTTAATAATAAAAACAAAACAAAATAAATAAATAAAAAAAACTAAAAATAATTTTATAATTAAAAACAAAATAAATACAAGAAAGCACTACAAACATGTGACAATAAAAAATAAATCGCACAATTTAATTAAAAAAAAAAACAAAAATAAATAAAAAAAACAATTAAAAATTAAACAAAAATACAACTGAACTAAACACCAACAACACTTAAAAGCAGTCGAAAGCAAAAAAAAAAACAAACAAAGCAGCACAGCACAGAACAGCACCCAAGCAAAAGAGAGCAACTTTTGAAATTAAAAATTTGAATGTCTTTTAGAGGCTGAAATGAACAAAAAAACAAGCACAGCAACTGAAACAAATGAATGAATCACCACCACTGACTGTATAAGTAAATGCTTGTGTTACACAAAAACAAAGAAAAATAGAAAAATTAAATTAAAAAAATATTAAAAAAGCAAAAAAAACAACTCCCTTGAACACCTTAAGCCCCTAAAACGAAAGCCAATTAAAAAAAAAAAACAAAACAAATCCGCACTAAGAACAAACAATAAACGCACCCAACGCAACAAACCAAGCACCTTAACCGCTAACACACTAACTTACTTACTAACTCTTTTGCATCTTAGTAACCCCTTCAGAACTGCTAGTGAATACACACCCCCTTAAACCAGCACTTATCATCCACACCCAACCCCTTTAACTCTCCTAACTTCCCGTTTGCTTTTGCTCTCAAATTTAATTTCTCGTTCGTCACATTTTGTATAAAACGGCCGCACAATTGCACACAATTATTACCATAGATATCCACAACGCTATTACTACCGTATGGAGCGTGGCACCGGCGGTGGTCAACAGCAACAACAGCATCAGTACCACCACCACCAGCAACAGCACCACCATACGGAACCTCAACAGCCGCCGATATATTATCAACAACAACATCCACTGCACCATACGTTTATGACCACCAGCTCCACCGAGGAGCATACGTCGGGTAAATCGTCATTCGATAATCCCGCCACTAAAAAGAAACCTCCCAAATTGAAGGCCATCAATCGTTCCCTATCCATGGCTATAGACAATTACGAGGGAGCGGTAGGAGGTGGCGCTTTAGATGATTCGTCGTTGATTGTGGAGCCAGCGATTATACACCGTTCGGCCTCGCCGGTAGCCATACGCTCAGCACCGCCGCCTCAAACACTGGCCATACCAAGTGGTGGGGCATTGAGATCCCAGCATGCGGGTAGTGTCGGTGGTAGTGGCGCTGTGTCACCTGCATTGTCTGCACGCCAGCAACAACAGCACCTACACACGTTTCAGCACCTGGCTGGCCAAGCACGCCAGCTCAGTCAACAGCAATCGCATGCCAGTTCCACTAGTTCGCCTTTATCGCACACGGTCAGTCCGGTTTTGGGTAGTGGCAGCCGTTTGGACAGGGGGGAAAGGGAAACATATCACCAGCCGCCACACCACCAGCCGGATATATTCCTTGTGAGCAGTAGTAGTCTGGCAGAGAATGTGGGTGGCGGTTCGGGATCTATGCATGGACGTGGTATAGGCGGCTCCTCGTCACCTATACAATTTATAGATGACTATATGCTGCCGCCGACTCACTCACGTCAACAACAACAGTTGCTGCAACAACAGCAGCAGCAACAACAACATGCTGCCACTCACCCTTTGAAAAAATCCCAGTTTCGTCGTTCCGATACAATTGATGTACATCCGTCGTCTACTTTTCAGATGAAGAAAACCCATTCGTTTCATGCGCCGCACGATGCAGAGACTGTCATAGATCCTCTTTTACTCACAGCAGCGGCCCAAACAACTTCGGCGTCATCTTCACGACGCACCAGCTCGGTTAGAGGCAATTTTCTTATGCCTGGCCACGCTTCCAGCAAAGATATCAGCCGTTCGCCCTCACCCAGTAGAAGAGGAGCACGTTCTCACAGATCCTTACACGATCCCTCACGCCGGCCCAGTGCCAAACCAGAGTCGGTGGTGGATTCTCAAATACGTCATCCCTCTTTAAATGATGATCTCTTGGATCCCTTAGATAACAGAGCCAATCTATTGGCACCCACCAATTTATCTCTGGAAAATGAACTTTTCATAGAGTCCAGATCACGCAGTAATAGTCATACTAAAATGGAGGATGTAGGTTTAACGGAGGTACGAGGCCCGATCAGAAAAACATCGGGTTCTTTTGAAGAGGCCGCTTTAAATGCGGCAGCGGTTGCCAACACCACCAGCAGTTTGAAGAAAAGACAAGACGCTCACGGCCATCACTCTAGTAGGCAACACAGTTCCCATAGTCTGGAGTTGGATGGACGACCGTCGACTTCAGCAGCGGCTGCTGCAGCCGCTACACACTCTTCATTGCATTTACACACAGCTGCTGCTGCAGCCACAGCCGCTTACCACTTTAAACGAGGCACACAACACGGCCGATCTCTTTATTTATCGCCTAACAATCTCGAAGAGGTTCAAGTCCACCATCGACCAGCTGTCATGGCAGCGGCGGCCGCCTTTGGTGGCACCAATGCCAGTGCCTCGAGCATAAAACAAGCCAAAGCTTTGCACAGTGCCAGCATGCGCCTGCGTACCTATCGCGAAACTCTAAGTGCCACGAAAAAGTCGAAAAGTTTCATCGCCGACTCACCGTACCCACCAACTGCGGCTCCGTCTGCGGTAAGTGTTTCCAACGAATTCGTGGAGCTCACCTCACCCCACCGACGCAACAGCAGCCGTGCTTTACACAGTTCGACTACCTCAGGCGGTGCAACCACCCTGGACGAGATCAAACGCAGTCCACGTCCGCTCTCGTTGGGCGGTGCCGCCATGGCTGTAGCGGCCACCACCGCTTTTATGGAAGACAAAGAAAAACGTCCATCATTCGAACGTAAACCATCGCTCACCTACGAACTGGGTGATGCTGCTGCCTTTGAACAGGTCCTGCGGCCATTCCATCACAAAGCCACCGCCGCCGCCGCCATCGGAACACGTAAATCCTCTATTGCTACCACTCATAAAGGTTTGAAAAAGAAATCTCTTTCAGATGACACCGACGACGACGAGGAGGCCGATCGTAAACGCAAACGCATTGTCTGCATCGTGATGACCGTTTTTTTGTGTCTCGTCTGTGCTTCGGTATTTGTGGTCATCATGACACTGACACACTCATCGGGCCAATCGCATGCGCACAGTCATCAGCATCATTTGACGACTAAGAAGACTTACACATACAATCGTGATGTGCCTGTACACTATAACGGTAAATTGAGTTGAATGAAATTTTTTATTTTGCCATTTATTCTTCTTCTTTTTTTATTGTATTGATTCATTGTGTTCAAAAAAATAATTTCAAAAGTGGGGATTAAGTGGAGTTGCACAGGGTATATGCAAAAAAAATTTTTGGAAATTTTAAAATTTTTTAAATTCCTTTCTCTTAAATTTAAAAGTTTAAACAAATTTTTGAAATATTTATGTCCACCACAATCTGTCTGTTCATTTTGGCGCTTAGCAAAGCTGTCAAAAATCTAACCAAAAGGGGAAAAATAGTATTTTCCGCTCGTTTTATATGCATTTCAAGCAAGACAAATGGTTTCAAGTGGCAACTTGATGAAAAAGTTGTAAAAAAATTTGCCAACAACTCGTTGAAATTGCCAGAGGCACTCCAGTGTCATTCCAAAAAGAGAAAAAAGTGCTCAAATTATATTTTTGGCAACGCTCAGTGCATATAAATGGTGTTAATCAAATATTTATTCGAAAAAAATGATATAATGATTCCATAAATAATTTCTACATTTTTTTAAACATTTTCTCAAATGTTTGGTTAATAGTTTGAGCAAAAGTTTGTGCAAAATATTTTAAAATATTTTCATAAGATATTTTTATTAATAATTCTACAACGGATTCCATAAATGTTTGTAAAGAAACTATTCTTCAAATTTAAAAAAAAAATTAATTTGATCAAAATTTGTTTACAAGGAATTGTACATTATATTGTAATATGTTTGTGCAAATTTTCAAACATAATATTTTTCTAAAAAGCGATTGTACGTATATTGTTTTAAATATTAAAAATTAAATTTCTTTTTTTAACACGTAACGAATTTGGTTTCTAAATTTGTGCAAATGTTTGCACAAAATATTTTCAGAAATGTTTTGAGAGAAGTTTTTTTCAAATATATTACTTTAACACCTAAATCAGTATGCAACTGTTTCTGCTAAGCTTCAAAAAAATGTGTTTTAAATATTTGTGTAAAGGTTTGCGCAATTTTTTGACTTTTTTGTGCAAATTTTGAAACATAATATTTTTTGTTAGGAAGGGCTCTTCAAATATTTTCTGAATATTTAAGAAAAATTTGTTTAACAGAGTAACGAATTTGTTTCAAAATTTGTGCAAATGTTTGCACAAAATATTTTCAGAAATGTTTTGAGAGAAGTTTTTTTTTTCAAATATATTACTTTAACACCTAAATCAGTATGCAACTGTTTCTGCTAAGCTTCAAAAAAATGTGTTTTAAATATTTGTGTAAAGGTTTGCGCAAATTTTTGACTTTTTTGTGCAAATTTTGAAACATAATATTTTTTGTTAGGAAGGGCTCTTCAAATATTTTCTGAATATTTAAGAAAAAAAATTTTAACACAGTAACGAATTTGTTTAAAAATTTGTGCAAATGTTTGCACAAAATATTTTCAGAAATGTTTAAAGAGAAGTTTTTTTTTCGAATATATTACTTTAACAACTAAATCAGTATGCAACTGTTTCAGCTAAGGTTGAGGCAAAAGTGTTTTAAATATTTGTGTAAAGGTTTGCACAAATTTTTGACCAATATAATTCCTTACAAATTAATGTATAAACATTTTTTAATTTTAAAATTTTATTCAACATTTTTCTTAAATAAATTCACGATTTTTTTTCTTTAGTTTGATCAATTTGTTACGAAAAATTTTTAAAATGTTTGCGCAAATTTTTGAACAAAATTCAAGTGGTTTAAAATATTGCTGAAAGTGTTTTTGGAAGTGTTTTCAAGCATTTGTTTCATGAACTTTTCTACATTTTTTTAACAAATAATTGCTTAAACGTTTGCACAAACATTTGGCCCATTGCGTTATTTACTCTGTGCAACTTGAACTCCAAACTTCCCCAATTATTTGTTCTTTTTTAGCTGCTACAAGTCATTTTTCATTTCAATTTCTCACTTTTTTTTTCGTTTCATAATATGAAACTGTAAGTTTTGTGTATGTGTGCGTGTTTGTGTACATTTTAGTTTCTCTTTTATCATCAATCTCTCCGTGTGCTATTTGATCTCAAGTGTTTTGAATTTGTAAAGAAAAAAAAGAGAAAAAAATGTGAGTGAAAACAGTTCGTTTATCATAACGCGTGTGTTATTAAACAAACAAACAAACAATGCAACCCGACCCAGCTAACCCATACAACTACATGCATACATAAATCTAAACATGGCCGACCGACCGACCGCCTTGTATGTACTACATGTGTTGTTTAATAGTTACAATGAAGGATTTTTCAAAAAGACAAAATCCACAGTGAGGAAGGTCATCATCATTCTTGTTTAATAATGATTGCCTAGATATCACAGAAGATGGTGGTGGTGGTGGTTGCATGCCATGGTAAAGCCATGTAAATGTATATGCAACACTTAAGCAAACAAATGCACACAAGCTTACATATACCCTTGTACTGTTGTGTGCATGAGTGAAAGTGCTTAAGTAAAGCAAAATATTTATGCTCCACCACACACTGTGAAATAACTACAAGGTATGGGGAATTTTTGAGTATTATGCCACGTATTTATATTGTATTTAAGAGAGAACAGATATTATTTAAGAGTATTGAATAGTTTTAAGAAGAGTAATTTTATTTTAAGGGATTATAAACTCCTTTCTTTTGTTGTAATCGTAAGCACTTCAAATACGAAATTTTTTTATGTCATGTAACCTTGAATTTGATCAAACCTAGGGAACGGTTTAATCAATTTTCTTCAAAAATATCTCAAAATATTGGGCAGCAAATTCTCTTTAAGCTACTTTAACTAATTTTCTATTGTATACCTTAGTTTTAAAGTTATTTGAATGCAAATCAAAAAAATAAATTTTTTTTTGGTGCAAATTTCTTAAAAAAAAATTAAAACGATAAAATTTGAAGAAAAAAATTTATAAAAAAATAATTTTTTTTTGTATTGTTTAAGCTTCAATAAAATCTTTAATAATTTTTATATCGGGTTATCCGTATGGGATTTCAAAAAAGAGTCGCACAAGGTCGACAGTTGTTAAATAGCTTGTATACGGAGTATCTTTACATGAATCGTTGAACTATCGAAGAACGTTTACAAATTATTAAAACCGGTCTACGGAAATAGTGATTGAAACCTAACCACTTTTCAGGCATTATGGTATCTTGACGGGCGTTGTAATCAACCTACAGTGTGCAGGAACTCCAAAACTATAAAGAATTTTTGAAAGATAGGACGCCTTAGAGATCTGTCGCTTATAGGAATGAACGTACTACCGAAAGTATTGCTACAGTTGTCGATTTCATGGTATTCTCAGCAATTGGGTCTATCATGCACATTATAGCGTATTTTGCACTCCCATGGTTCAAACCCCAGCTCTGAGACAAATCGAAGAAAATGAAATCTGAAAAAAAAATTTTTTTGGCATCTTTCTCTCAGCAGAGAGTAGATAAAAGTGCCATGAAAAGTTTCTTAAAACGACTAAAAATGCGGATTTGACATGACGCTGCTAAGAATCGTTTATCATATTGGGATTTAAAGAGAAAACATTATCTTCCAGAAACTACAAAGACTGTCGTCGCCGTAGTCTAGTAGGTAGTGTATTGGCTTATAAGACGTGAGGCCATGATTAAAACCCCATGTCAGGCATCTCCTTCAAAACGAAATATTGAAACATATTTCTTCGGCGATTTCCTCTCCGCAGATTTCTGGCAAAATCTCTCAGTGTAAATAAAACTGCCATGAGAAGTTTGTCAATGAAATCTGTCGTTCGGAGTCGACTTTAAACTACAGTTCCCGCCACTCATATATAAAATTAACACGCACAACATACATAAGTGGTCTGAGAAGCAAGGTTGTAATCTTGACTGAAGAGTTGTAATGACCAATTATGTATGTATGTATGAAGCTCATTTCTCATTCCATTCTGAAAAATGTAGTATTTTATAAGCGTTATAATCTAGGCTGATGATTTTGTAGTAATTTTTCGAAAATACCCCTAAAAGAATCGTTGCCATCTTTATGCAGACCATTGTGGGCGAATGATAACCGACTTTTTTGGTCTGAAATTGGAGATTATGAAGTAGGCGGTATAAGGTTTCGACCAAACGATGCCACCAGCCATATAACACGACTGATTTTGACTTTAATGCATGACAAGTAGCCAAACAGTCATGTTTCACGTCATAACAATGTCAATTGGCCATCAAAATCATATGATTTGATATATTTGGTGAGCTACATTGAAGACGGTGCCGGCGAGAAACCGCTTGAAATATGAAAAATGGGCCCTAAACTATCTCGAATAAATTGATTGTATTTTGTACAAAATGACATGGTCCAAGCAACATAATGAAATAAAATTTTCATCGAATTCATGTCTTTATGAGTGTTTCATTGAAACCGAAAACTATTCTGTAAGATGAGTTCATTCGGAAATATTTGGTATATTTTATAATAAAATAGCCTAATTTGTAATAAAGTTTTCAAGAAATGTATGAAAAAAATACCTCTAAGTAAATTACGTTAACAAATTACAATAACATATCAACAGTGGGATTCTAGAAGTTGCCGGTAGGAAAATTTTTTAATTTTTTGTATGAAAAGAACATTTTTTCTCTTTCGAAGCAATTACATATTTCTTAAAATGTTTAAAATATTTTAAACTAGTATTGGCAATTACTACAGGCTATTTTGTTTTAAATAATTCCAGATATTTTCCAATAAAATTTCTTAAACCGTTCTCAACTTATGAATAAATTTATAAAACATTTCCTACCAACAATTGCTATAAGAAAAGAAAACCAAAATTAAGATTTCATAAATTAATCGAGCAATTAAATTAAATTTTCTTTTCTTTTAATTGCCATTTGGCAATCCTTTTTCTTTTCAAATTGTCTAACAGTAACATTTCTCTTGAAAAAAATAACCAAAGTTTTGCATCTGCATTAAATCTCTGACACGAATGTATATGTATGTGTGAGTGCGTGTAGGGTTACAAGGGTGTGTGTGAAAGTTCATAAATATAACTGGGTATGAGAGTATACACATGTATACATATATGTATGTATGTATATGGATAATATATGGTCTTGATGGTGTTGGCTCTGGCTTTGACGGTTAGTGTTTTAGACACGTTGTTTGCGAGTCTCTTTGAAGACCCCCCCCCTCTCCCTAAACATGTGCAACAGAAAATAGGAAGGACAAGCCTGTTATGAGACTAAAGTTCAGTAAATGATAACGTTAAAGAACAAAAAAAAAAGTTTCTTTAAAAAAATCTTTTTTAATGGTTTTTTTACTTTCAAAGTGAGATACTTTTAAGGTTTTAAAAATTTTCGAAAAAAAAAAAAGATTTTTCCTTTTTGTATTTGGTTTCTGTGTCTGCTTCTGCGTTGACTGCGAATGTGGAAAACCTTTTAACAGTTTGTCAAGTGTTGAGTGTTTTTTTTTCTTAAACCCAAAAATTTTCTTCTTTGATTGTCGGTTTGACCTATTTATACTGAAATGTCATAGGAACCATTAGTTGTCTTAATTTAAGCTGGTAATTTGCAGCAAGCAGAGTAAAGCTGAAAATCAATAGGGAGGTAACTATTCTTAAATGATATTAAATATAAACAAATTAAATCGTTTTTTTTTTAACTTTAACACTTAGAAAGTTGTTGGGTAAGAAATTATTTTTAAAAAAATTTCTAAAAATTCGTAAACAGAAAACCACCGAATTTGGAAAAACTAACAATAAGAAATCATATCAGTAAGTTCTAGAAGTTACCAAACTAAAATTAAATGTAAAGGGTGTTTTTTATAGAGGTATATAACTTTAAGTTGGCATTACTTTTCAAGATGGCGACCGATTTAACAGCTGTCAAGTGATTTATTCTCAGTTTGGTTTGGCAATTCATCATGAATGAATAGACTCACGCCTGAACAACGCTTGCAAATAGTGCAATTTTATTTCGCGCAGAACCTTGCGCGGAAAACGTATCGCGCACTACGTCCATTTTATCGTCGACAAAATCGTCCATCAGAGCAGTTGATTCGATTAACCATGGAACGTTTTCGCACCACGTTTACTTTTATTGATAACTCGCATCCCCAGAGATGCTTTACGGTGCGTACAGAAGAAGCTATTGCTGCTGTAGAGCGTAGCATTGAGGAAGACCCGAATGAGTCCATCCGCCATCGAGCACAGGAATTGGATCTGTGTCCATCCACTTTATGGAAGATTTTGCGGAAGGATCTTGGTTTGCGTGCTTACAAAATCCAACTCGTGCAAGAATTGAAGCCAAACGATCATCAAGTAAGGCGTAGATTCGTCGAATGGGCCCAAAACGAGATTACCGTTGTTTCCGATTTTCATAAGCGAATTTTGTTTAGCGATGAAGCGCACTTCTGGTTGAATGGCTACGTCAACAAACAAAACTGCCGCATTTGGAGTGAAGGTAATCCTCCAGTGTATGTGGAAACACCGTTACATCTAGAAAAACTGACTGTTTGGTGCGCTTTATGGGATGGTGGAATCATTGGTCCGTACTTTTTCAAAAACGATGGTGGCCAGAACGTTACAGTCAATGGTGATCGGTATAGAGCCATGATTACTAACTTTTTCATTCCTGAATTGAATAACCATGATGTCCAGGAGATGTGGTTTCAACAAGACGGCGCAACATGTCACACAGCTCGTGCCACAATAGATTTATTGAAAGACACGTTTGGTGACCACCTAATTTCACGTTTTGGACCTGTGAATTGGCCTCCAAGATCTTGTGATTTAACACCGCTAGACTACTTTCTGTGGGGCTATATAAAGTCATTGGTCTATGCGGTAAAGCCACAAACGCTTGACCATTTGGAAGACAACATTCGCCGTATTATTGCCGATATACGGCCACAAATGTCAAAAAGTCATCGAAAATTAAACGTCCAGATTGGACTACATCCGCGCCAGCCGTGGCGGTCATATGACAGAAATCATATTTAAAATGTAATGCCACAAGATTATCTTTCGGATAAATAAAATTCATGTCAATCGAATAATCCACCGTTGTTTTATTGCAACTTAAAGTTATATACCTCTATAAAAAAACACCCTTTAGTATACGAACATAACAATACAGGTAATGTTGACATTCATACATACATACATACATACATACATACATACATACATACATACATACATACAAACATACATACATACATAAGTGGTCATT
This sequence comes from Sarcophaga subvicina, assembly GCA_936449025.2. NCBI lineage: Eukaryota > Metazoa > Arthropoda > Insecta > Diptera > Sarcophagidae > Sarcophaga > Sarcophaga subvicina. The sequence continues at coordinate 34,687,941 of OW388084.2, forward strand.
ACAACCTTTCAGTCAAGATGACAACCTAGTTTCTAACGGCACTTATGATATGTGTGTTAATTTTATACATGAGTGGTGGGACATACAGTTTAAAGTCGACTCCGCATGGCAGATTTTTTTCGAGAAACTTTTTCATGGCAATTTTATTTATTTACAGAGTTTTTGCCAGAAATCTGCTGAGAGGAAGTCGCCGAAGAAATAATTTTTTCATATTCCGTTTTATTTCATATTCCGTTTTATTTTTATCTGACCAGAGGTTTGAACCATGACCTCACATCTAATAAGCCAACACAATACCTACTACTACTAGCGAGTTCAAAATTGACATTCAGTTGTAGTAAAAAGCGTGACGTACAAAACACTGAAATTTTAAAACTTTTTTAATTGAAAACGTTACACGGTGTTAACATATCTGTTCAGTAAGACTTGGCAATACATCACGAATCGTTCAACGCTTGGACAACAATTCAAAATTGTGCAAATTTACTTTGAAAAAAAAAAATAAATCTAATCGCGAAGAGCGTTACGCCTAATTTTCGCTTATTATAATCGACCTAGTGCGTAAGCTAATAATTGTTTTCTCGGGAGTTTGACTTTTCTCGATTCAAAACACTCATGCAAGACATAGACGATAGATTAGGTTAGGTGAGGTTAGAGGATGTGTACTTCTCAATTAAGACAAGTACAGTACCCGGAGGTCGAATTGACCCCTTGTACAACGTCCTAGTTTCTCACACCACTTACATATGTTGTGTGTGTTCATTTTATACATGAGTGGTGGGACCTACAGTTTAAATTCGATACCGAACGACAGATTTTTGAGAAACTTTTTCATGGCAATTTTATTTACTCTCAGAGTTTTTGCCCGTAATCTGCTGAGAGGAGGAAGTCGCCGAAGAAATACTTTTTGTATTTTGTCTTGATGTCTGGCCTGGGGCTCGAACCCTGGCTTTACGTCTAATAAGCCAACACACTACCTACTAGACTACGGCGACTGAGATTTAGACGATAACTTAACAGAGTATTAATGCTGTAGCGCGAAGTCCAAAAGCTTTGAAATCTCGATTTGTTATCGTTCTTAAGCAGAAGGCCTTTATCCTTCTACAACGTGGAAAATCTTGCATAAGAATTTTGGCTTACGTACATAATTGGTCATTACAACCCTTCAGTCAGGATACCACTTATGTAGTGTGTGTTAATTTTATACATGAGTGGTGGGACCTAAAGTCGATTTCGGACTACAGATTTTTTTTGAGAAACTTTTCCTGGGTTCGAGTCCCAGGCCAGGTATCAATGACAAAATACAAAAATTATTTCTTCAGCGACTTCCTCTCAGCAAATTTCTGGGTAAAATTCGCGAGATTGAATAAAATTGCCATGAAAAAGTTTCTCAAAAAAAATCTGCCATGCGGAATCGACTTTAAAATGTAGGTCCCACCACTCATGTATAAAATTAACACACACAACATAAGTGGTGTGAGAAACTAGGACGTTGTACAATGGGTCAATTCGACCTCCGGGTACTGTCTTAATTGACAAGTACACGTCCTCTAACCTAACCTAACCTAACCTATCTTACTAGCATATAAAATACAGTTCGTACAAGAATTGAGACCAAACGACTCATTTCTAATTAAATAACCACATCAATACCCACAATTATCGTGATATGAACGAAGATAACCTAGCTATTAACGAGTCTCCATTACATTCATTAAAATTGCCTGCATGGTATGGTTTACACGATAGCGGCATTATCGGTCCTTAATTCTTTCGAAATAAACAACAAACATAACGCCCTACTGACTGAATTTTCGTTTCCAAGAATTAATCAGTAAAACATTAGGGACATTTAGTTCCAGCAGCTCTCTAGAACTTGCCGTAGAGATTGCTTAACAATCGATTTATTTCACCATCAAATGGGTTATAAACTTCTTTCCAAAAATGTTAGAGTTCGCTGACACTATAGTTCATGTCATTCAATACTTTCTGATTACTTTTTATGGGAGAATGTTAAGTCATTGGTTCCGGCTGACAAATCAGCATGTCTTGAAGCATTGGAAGTCAATATTCAAGACACCATTGATGCCACGCGGTCAGTATTATTGGAAAAAGCAATCAAAAATTGAACTGATCGAATGTATCGGGTCCGCCATCTAACGTTGATTTTTTCAACTAGTGCTTATTTCGTGAATGGTAACACATAGCTCATGTCTGATTTGACAGATAATTAGTTTTATCCTTCCGCTGAACGAATATGGTTGTGTATACGCTTGAACAACGCTGGGAAATATTGCGTTTTCGCTTCGCTAAGTGGGCCTGCGATCGACTTACAGAAGATGCCGATTTTGGCAAAAAAAAATCATCTTTTCAGATGAAGCTCATTTTGATCTTGGCGGGTATGTAAACAAGCAAAATTGTCGCATTTGGGGCACAGAAAACCCGCACGCATACATTGAACAGCCGACGCACCCAAAACGAGTCACTGTTTGGTACGGATTTTGGTCCAGAGGCATAATTGGGCCATTTTTCTTCGACAATGAGCAAGGAGTGGCCATTACAGTCAATGGCGACCGTTATCGGGCCATGTTGAACGAATTTTTGTTCACAAAAATTGAAGAGGAGGATATTGGCAACATTTGGCAACAGCCGAAGCTACACTAGATGTTTTGCGCCCTGTTTTTGAAGATCGCATTAACAGCCGCAGAGCTGATGTCGTTTGGCCACCTCGGAGCTGCGATTTGACACCGTTGGACTAGTATTTGTGGAGTGCCGTCAAAGATAAGTATTACGCCGATAAGCCAGAGACAATTGACGCTTTAAAGGACAATATTCGTGAAGCCATTGGTGAAATACAGCTGCGCACAATCGATAATGTGCTTAAAAATTGGACCGATCGTGTAGGATACTGCATGGCCAGCCGAGGCAGCCATTTGAATGAAACTATTTTCCATTATTAACCGGAAGGATAGTACTTTCAAATAAAAAAGAAAATAATTAGTAGTTTTTTTTAAAGCTTTTTAAGAAAAAGTTATTTGTCGGACCCTTTACAATGTAACTCGTGGACACACAGGCATATAACAGAAATCATATTTAAAAAATAAATCCCTTAAAAGTATCTCTCAGAACATACATATAAGAAAAGAAATTCATTTCATTTTAATTTCAAGGTCTTAAGCTCTTTAAGCGCTTACTTAATAAGCAGCAATGTTGCCTTTGACTCATTTTATTCATTTTTTTTTTTTTAAGTTCAGACAACTTCTAGAACCTCACTGTTGATTTGTTATTGTAAGTTTGTTCTTGTTCTCTCTTCACTTTATTAGAATAAGCCATTTGTGTTTATTTTCTCTTTGCAACAATATGATGAATTAAAATTATTTTTTTGTTACATTAGAGGGTTAAAGAACTTTTTTTTTTAATATTTCACTTCAAACCATGCTTCAAACTATGAACACGCCTTTAATTTTTGCACTCATGTGTATTATTTATTCTCTATACACAAAAAAATTAATTTTTTTTCCATTTTTATTGCACACAAACCCTCACTTTTTGAATTTTCATTTTTATAGTTTTGTTTTGTTTTTTGTTTTGTTTTTTGTTGATTTTTCTTGAAACGTTTTCTATTTTCCAGTTCATGTTTTCTGTTTCTGTGCCATTAAAATCCTATTTACGTGCCCCGGCACTAAAAAACAAAAAAAAAACTCGTATTATTTGCTGTTGTTGAGTTTCAAGTTTTCATGGCATTCTCTTCAGATTTCTTTTTTTCATTCATTTTATTTGCTTAAAAACTAATGACTGCTGTTGTTGACATTTTGCTCAATTGTTTAAAAAGTTTAGAAAATAAAAACCGGAATGAAAAACATTTAAGAAATCAAATTGATTTATTTGTTGTGTTGGTATTGGCAAAAGGATTTTAAAAATTAAGAACAAAAAAGCAGCAACTGAAATACATACACAAGTGTAAGGACAGTGCCATACTACCTTTGATTTAAACTCATAAGAACTGAGTACTTAAAGGATGGCCTGACTATCAGATATTATTGCTACGGACTGTCTTTCGTACGTCCTATCCAAATTCAATTGCACCTAGCTTTCGTTGGCATAGACTTCCGCTTAAAAGAAATCTACAACTTTCTTCATGGCCTCCCTCTTTAAGGACGATGTACAATGGGCCAATTCGGCCTCCGGGTACTGTACTTGTATTAATTGACAAGTACACGGCCCATAACATAACCTAACCTTCTTCATGGGCTTCAAATATTTCATTTTGTGGCCAAAGACTTCTGCTCCTGCTATAAGATTTGTTCTTGATCCATTGGTATATCACCCAATAATTCCTCTTTTATGAGAACATACAGCTTCCAGATTATTCCATTCAATTAAATCCAACTGAGCCTACAGTGCTGCTGTAGCACAGATTCTCATTGCCCCTATTATGGTAATACATGCCAGTCTCTATCTTATTCAAGTCAATATGAGCTATTTTCTGATTGCATACTCCAACTGTCCAGACAATTGGTCAACGGGTTATTATTTGTTTTACCATCTTTGGTAGGCAAACAGTGCATAATTACTGTGTTGCATCCCCAGGATTTCCCTGCAAGCATTTTGCCTACCATTATGGCTAGTCTGGCCTTATCTGAAATGCTCTCCACATAAGATCTCCATGCTAATTTGCTATCCAGTGTTATTCTTAGATATTTGGCCTTCACTTGATGTGATTTCATCTCATCCAGGAGTCGAATCGTCTTTCATTTAGAAAGTTTTCTCCTTCCGGTAAATGGTACTACTGTGGTCGTGCCCATATTTATTATCAAGACCTCTGTCAACCACCAACGATTTACAATCTCAAGATCTCTTCGAATAATGTCCGATAGCCTCTTTAAGTTTGCCTCTAACCATCATGGCTATATTATCTGCATACCCTTAGCAGTTAACCTGCACAACCATGCTCCATATTAGTGGTGGCACTCTCCTAGATGTGCTAACCCTTATAAAGGGTGAGTCATTTAAAAGTTTAAAATAATTAAAATAAATAAAACAAAAAAGGTTTAAAATTTTGCCAAATTTATTCTTCTTTTGTTGTGAAGTACAATTGTTCCGGTTGAAAATGGAATATTATTTCGCTCATATGGCTGTATCATATCATATCAGTCGCATCTCGGCGATGGCAGCACGAATATTGGCCTTTAAAAGCTCAATTGTCTCCGCATAACCGTTTCTTTAACGACACCCCACAGAAAATAGTCCAACGGTGTCAAATCGCTTCTTAACGGCCAATGGACATCACCATCCGTATATCGGGTACTGTTGGTCCTTCTCTGCGACCAAATTTTGTACGACATTTTCGTGCAATTTCCGACCAATTGTCTTTATTTTGAAAATAAAATCGATTCATTACGTACAGAGGAGATAATATACTGAAATACAATATACTAGGTTAGGTTAGGTTAGAGGACGTGTAATTGTCAATTAAGACAAGTACAGCACCCGGAGGTAAAATTGACCCATTGTACAACGTCCTAGTTTCTCACACCACTTATGTTGTGTGTGTTAATTTTATACCTGAGTGGTGGGACCTACAGTTTAAAGTCGACTCCGAACGACAGATTTTTAAGAAACTTTTTCATGGCAGTTTTATTTGCTCTCAGAGTTTTTGCCAGAAATCTGCTGAGAGGAAGTCGCCGAAGAAATACTTTTTGTATTTTGTCTTGATGTCTGGCCTGAGGTTTGAACCCTGGCTGTACGTCTAATAAGCCAACACACTACCTACTAGACTACGGCGACTTCATATAATAAACTAAGTACTGTCGGATTCGAAATTACCAATGGTTCAAATTTAAACAGATAGATGGCCCACCCGATACATTTGTACATACATAATTCAGTCAAGATTACGACCTAGCTTACATCACTTACATTACTTACTTAGTCTTACATCACTTATGTTGAACGACAGATTTTTGAGAAACTTTTGATGGCAATTCTATGTATTTATTCTCAGAGTTTATGCCACGTGAAATAACACAAACTAATAAACTTTTTGACTACTGCGGTCAAACGAATGTTTTGCTAAAACTGTAGGAAAATTTAGAAATCAATGCATAGTTATTATTAAAATGCCATGAGATAAATAATTTATATTGTTTTGTTTACTAAACTTAATAATAAAAATTAAAAACAAGAATAGAAGTAACTGTTGCTACTTCAAATAACAAATTAAGGTGCGGTCAAATGATTATCTGTGACTGTAGCATATGAGAATGCATGCTTTGGATTTATGTGCTACGGTATGTATGTATGTATATCTGTACGAATTTAAAAAAAAATATTTAAATAAATTTATTAAATTTTTCTTATTTTTTAATTCTTTTATAAATTTCTTTTTTCTTTTTTTTTCGAAAAATTTTTTTTCTAATTTTTTATTCCACTCATTAATATGATTTTTCTTTCATAAAATTTCTAATGTGTAAGTATGTATTTAAATTCCAAACAAAAACTTCTTGTTGTAAAACTTATAATTTGGCCTGAAAGCTTTTCTATTAAAAACCTATTAAATCTTTAACAAACTCTACAACTAAGCTACTCAACACTGTTTCGAAAGGGGTTTCCCTTAAAAATTTCAAATTAAAATCATACTTTAAAGGCAGTAAACATCACAAGCAACAACCTGTTCAATAATAAAAACAAAAATCACAACCACAAATAGTAACACTAACACAATAATAAAATATCAACACAAAGAGAGAGTAACTTAGTTTTCATGCTCACTCATACATTTTTGCAGGTTAAATTTTTAACACTCTCAACAAAAAACAAAAAAAAAACTAACAAACAAAAACACACAAATTTTTCTGAACATGAAAATAACTGTAAAGTAGAGAATGAAACCCACAAAAACAAATAACAACGATAATTGGTTATGAACTTTGTTGCTCTTTGTGTTTTTCACTATGTGTGGGTAGGTGCCAACAGTAACCATATTTAAATTGTTTTTACTCTCTGCTCGCTTTTGTCTAGTGTTTGCCTTTTTTTCTATGTTGATTGTTGGTAATTTGTAAGCATTAAAAAAGTAATTGGAATGAATTTACTTGAAAAAAACAAAACAAAAGAAAACAAAAACAAAATTAACTCTCAATTATGAGTTCTCTTTCTCTCGTACTCAGTTTTAAGTCATAAATAGAGTATAAAATAAAGCTTAAAATAGTCCAGTAGTACTTTTAAAAAGAGAGTGGGAGAACGAACATAAATAAACCTTAAAGGCAGGGATGGGTTGTATAAATTTATTTTGAAATTAATATCGTATAAATGGGAAATACTACACACAGAAATAATTGCGTTGGATGTATGTAATTATTAATTAATGGATTATTACGATTACCAACTAATAAATAACAGTAAAGTTGTAACAGTAACTTAAGGCAACAGAATTTATTTAAAAGAAAATCATAAAAAATAGAAATAAAATGAATAAAATTCAAGAGAAAGACAGAGCAAAGAAGGTAGGGAAATATAAATAAACCCTAAAGACAGGGATGGGATGCGATCTATTAATTTATTCTCAAATTTTATTTATACCTTTCCGTTACTTTACGAAACATTGAGCTGTCACAAGGCATCATTTCCCCCCTAGTTGTCTTATTATTTCTTTACTTAGTTTCAGTTTCATTAATTAAGGTTTCCAGCACATAGAATTAATACATAAAAATAGAAAAATTAATTGAAATAAAATATATGGGTTGGGTTAACTACTATTAATTAATGAAATTGTATAAAAAAAAAAACAAATAACAGGTATACAGAAGGATTATTTTGAAAAACAGCTTTATTAAGATTTTTTGGATATTTTTGAAATAAATAATGTTGCGAAATCGCCATAGTGGTTTAAGCTTCAGTCCAGATATTTCGAACAGAACGAAATATGAAAAAATAATATTTCATCGGTGACTTCTTTTCATCAGATTTCTGGCAAAGCTCTGAGAGTCAATAAATGGTTTTTAAAAAGTTTCTCCAAAACCGTACATTCGGAGTCGACTTTAAACCAAGTACACACAACATAACTGGTATGAGAAGCTAGGTCGTAATCTTGACTGAAGGGGTAAGTAACATTGTAAAAATGGAATGTTCACTTAATCTTTATACAAAAAAGACAAACAACAACAAAATTTAATCATATTTTGGCATCCTTATAAGATCTCCTTCAAGGCTATTGCCATGACAAAATTCAGGCTGCTGCTCGTTGTCAACAATGATAATTCCATGCCTTCCTTCTGGGATTCATTCGTGTGACTATTGGCCTCGAAAGAAAACCGCTTTAGGTCGTCCACTGCGGATATCATTCTCGGTTCTCACTTTGTATTATCAAAACGTATCAAAGCACTTCTCAATTCTTTATTTTGGTAGTGCAAAGTCTAAATAAAATGGCTTCAACTGTATTTTTCTCGCCAAAATAATTTTAAATTAACCCATGAAAGTAGTTTCTATTTTTATTGTAAATTGAATAATAGTGGCGCCATCTATGTGCTATGCTATGAACTTATCAGTTCAACTGTAAGAAAGACAAGGTAACATAGAAAAGGAAAAAAATTAATTACAATAACAAACCAACAGTAAGATTCTAGAAGTTGTCATACTGAATATAAATGAAGTATAAATTGAGCATAAATGAAGGTTATCAAGTCAAGTTGTAGTAAAATACAATACAATATATGCATACTGTGATAGTACTTACTTTATTGGCCTTTCAAAACCTTTCTGCTTCTCACAAGGCCCATGTTTTGTATGTTAATCTAATGCATTATTATGCGGACCTACAGTTTAAAGTCAACTTTTAGTTTAATATCTACAAAATTTTCATGTCAATTTTATTTCCTTTCAGCGTCAGAAGACCCTCCGAAAGAAATACTTTTTTCACACTTTTTTTTAGAGATTTCAGAGCTAAGATTTGAACTCACGAACAGTTTTCTAATAGGTTCGGTGATTCAGAGAATTAGATTACAGGTTTAGCGAAGTGTTTGGAAAATCTGTCTTTTATGAAATGCCCCTTCAATAGTATTTCGTTCCCTGCAAAGGAGAGCATATTACTCTATTAATTCATATTATAAGCAGCAGTGAGCTTAAGTGGTTTTAAATTTAATTTTTTTTTTCATTAAAAAAGAATACAAAGAATGCTTTTGTAGCAAAAGAAAGAATGGAGCAAAAGATTTGTTAATTTTTACTTTGTTAAAAGAAAAAGTATGTAGCAGCATACCTTAAGGCAATTCTTTTACAATTTTTTACTGCTTACGCAAAGGGAGAAAACACGAAAAGCATAAAACATACTTTAAGGCAAATATTTTTTCTTTATTTTATGTTAAGACAATGAGAGCTGCTCCTAGCAAGTATTTCAAATTCTCGTCTAAGAAGAATTAAAAAATTAATGCTTTAAATTCTAAAAATATTGTTTAACATAAGAAAAGTAATTTTAAAAAGATTAGAAATTTTAAACGCCTGGTCTTTATAGGCAGGACAATATTACAGTGTAAAGGATACATTATATAACTCTGTCTGATATTAATATTGACAGGAATGTTGCGGTTTTTTCTTAACAGTTACTACAGTTCTGACATGGTATAACTATTAACTCTATGAAATCTATTGAAATCTACTTTAAGGCGCATTTTATATTTTCAAAAAAAAATTAATTTAAAAAATACATCAAAATTTAAATGATTTTATTCACAGCATAATTTAAAGCATATTATAAGACATATTTTAATAATTTATTAAGGTATACTTTAGGGGCTTAAAAATTATAATTCATGGGTGGTAACCTTTTTTCTCAAAAGAATAATAAAGTGTTGTGAATGAATAAATTTTTTTTGTAGAATTGTAGTGTATATTTTAAGGGTTTTGATAAATTTAAAAAGTTTGTTAAGCATATGGTTAAAATTCAATAGATTAATAATTATATATTCTCTTAAAGGTATTTTAAAGGCCTTAGTTATTCATTTTTCAGATCGTTTTTACAGAGGTTTTGTTTAAATTTTGGTTTTATTTCAAAACAAGCAGAAACTTAATTTTTAAATATTATTTAAAGTCTACTTTTAGGCTTTTGCTAAATTAAAAACAATTTGTTTTTAAACAAGAAACAAAAAATACATGTATAACAGTTTTCTTAGTTTAATAACTCACTTAATTTTATGTTTCTTTTCTTTTTTCTTACGTAAAGCATATTTTATGGTGATTTGAAATAATTTATTTTAGTTTTCTTTGCAGTTGTGTGCAAATATTTATGTTTCTTAACTTTACTTTACCAAAAAAATGTCTTTTATCCAGGTTTCAGTCTTACACTACTACATGATGCAACCAGTCGTATAAATTGAAGTATACTTCAAGGTTTAACATTTGGTAAAAATTAGAAAAATCTTTACAACTAAAAAGTTTAAGCAACGATTTACGTTGTAGACCACTTGAACTTAAGAAACTGGAAGGAAATATTTTCTTTTACATTTTTTAGAATTTCTATTTTAATGCCAGAAAATTTAAGGCATACTTTTAAGTAAGAAAATAAATTGTTTAAAGTATAATACTGTTGTTTATATGGAGAAATATGTTTTCAAAATTTAAATATAATTAAAATAATTTTATTATTGTACATTTATTTTAGAATAAAATTTATTGTTAATGAGGCAAAATGTGTTTAATGAAAATAAATAAACCAAAAAAATAAAACCTAGAGCCTTAGTTTAGGCGCTTTAAGTTATATTTTTTATATAAACCAGAATTTATTGTTACTATTTAAAAAGTGTTATTAAATTTAAATAAAAGATTTATTTAAATAAGAAAATAACAGGAGATGATTGTAAACAATTTATTTTTATATTTTTTTATTTTTTAATGTTTTTTAATATTTTTAATGTTTTTAGTATTACTGGGTGGTAATAAAAAATGTGTGTACTTATTTGTGAAGTCTGTAAACATTTAAAATGCAAAATTTTCATATTTAACGGAAAAATATATTTTAAGTATATTTTCAGGGATTTAAAGTAATAAAAATGTAGCATACTTTTAAGCATAAAACAAGAAATATTTGATTAGAAAGATATATTTTGCATTTATTTACTAATATTTAAAAAACTGGCGCCTAATTCCAGGCGACTTAAATTTTTTTTTGTAGCTTATTGAAGTATAAATATTTGAACAAGAAAATATTATATTTTGTATTTAGCTTAGATTTTTGGGGACTAGTAAGAAAAACTGGTGACTACTTTTAGTAGTTGTTAATTCTGAATTTTGTAACGAAAATTGTATACTATTAAGTATAAATATAAAAATTGTTAAAGAAATATATTCATGTTTAACTGGAGGGTTGTGTCAAAAAATAGTAGTAAACAAATGTCTAATTTGAGGCGCCTTTGGTATATTTTAGTACAGCTCTATTAATGTCCAGACATACTTTTAAGTATAAAAATAAAATATGCAACGAAAAATACTCATATTGCATTAACTACAAAAATATATTTTTAATAGGCTTGACAGAATGGTTTAAAAACTGTTGCCTGCTTTCAGGTGTAGTTAATACACATTTTTATTAAAACTGTACTACTTTAAATAGGAAAATACTTATGGATAAATATGTTTTGAATTTATTTTCCAAAACTTAAAAATTAATAAAAAAATGGTGCATAATTTTAAGCGTTTAGTGATTTATTGCTTATTCTAATGATTAATTTTACTTCTAAGGTAAGAATAAAAATTAACAACAAAAAATTCTCACATTTCATTAACTAACTTCAAAATATTGCATAATTTTAGGTGTCATGATTTGTTGGTTATTATAAAGACATATTTAAGATCAAATATAAAAATTTAAAACTGAAAATACATAGGTTTAACTAAAAGAATATATTTTAAATTGATTATCATGGATTATTTTAAATATATATTAAAAACTGTTACATATTTTAGGCATATTTTAATATTATTTATCAATTTTTTTTAGCATACTTCGGGGTATTTTTTTTTTTTTTTTTCAGTATAAATTTACAGCCATTGTAAGTGTTTTATTAAGAGTAATTATGTGGTAAATTGTATTTAAAGTAAATAGTCTGGATTGATGAAATTTCAAATGTATTCATCAACAGGCATTTACTTTGACTACAGTTTCTTACCAAAAGCATCAAAAAGTTACAAAATACAAAATTTAAAAAACGAAATTCAAACAAAAATAAGTTTAAAAGCAAATGAAAAAAAATAAAATGTTCCATTTAAAAAATAAAAACAAAATTTTTAAATATTTTGTTTAATTTTATTATTTTTGTTTTCTGTCTTTTTAATATTTTTTAAATTCGATACTGAAATAATATGATTTCTAATGCCATGATACTAATAATGAATTCATTTCTATTCACTTACCCGATATACAGTTCGCCAGGAAAATGAACGTTTAATGAAGGAGACTATGGATAGGGCTCGTTTTGGTAAAAACTATAACGAGACTGCTTCATCGTTATTGGCAGCCACTACCTCATCGTTGGCGGCAGCTGCTCAGGCGGCTGTCAATGGGGCTCAACAGCAGCAGCAACAGCAGCAACAAATATTATTGCCTCAGCCACAACAGTATCCTTTGCCGCATTTGCAACAAATTCCATAACAATTGATGAACGATAAATAAACTGTGGAAATAAATTTCAATAAAAAAAAACATCAAACAACAGAGATAAAGACCAAAAAATATTTAATTTTTCATTATTAAACACCAAAAATAATTAAAAAAGAAAAGGAAAAAATCAAAAAGTAACGTTCAACGCAAAGATAACTTTAAAGCTGCAAACGTTGCCAACTTAATGTACTTGGCTCTCCCTCTCTCTCTCTGGCTTTATTTATTTACACGTATTTGTGACAATGAGCCCTAAAGCTGCCATTAACATGAACAAGATGCACCACCAGTACTACTAATATAAACAACAGTAAACAGCGAAGGAAAAAGAGCACAACAAAACAAAACAAAAACAGCAACGTGTTATTAAAAATAACACACACACACCACCACCACCACCAGTTCTCAACTAAATGTAATACTATGAGTATCAATAAACGCTCTTGCAAAAAAAGAGGGAGAGAGAAAGCGAAACAGTGAAAGAGCGTCTCTGCATCAAGAGATAGATGGAGCTTTATTAAATAATAAGCGTGTAGTAAAAAAAGCACAAACAAATAAACAAAGAAAAACTAACACAGTCGTATAATGTAAACAAAAACAAAGAAATTAAGAAAAACTGTAAACATAACCACTCGACCACACCATCACACACCACACTTTAACAAGAAACACTTGCTTGCTATTATAACTGTTAACAAAGGCACAGTGGTTTAAAATGGCATAAAATGTGTAAAAAAAATTATTAAAAAAAATTTTCTTCTTTTTTTCGAATGAAAAATTACAAAAAAATGGAAAAAATATTTTTTTTCAATAAAGTCAGGCATATGCTGTGCATAATAAAGTTTTGTATTATCAGTTGAAAAGAAATTTTTGTTTAAACATTATCAATTTAACCTCAAATCACTTGCTAAGTAGGTAAATAGCTAGGTTTGAGAATGTATTTGGCCATAATAGCAAATAAAAAATACTTGGAGGTCATATGATCCATTCAGTCGTAGAAAAGGCAAAAGGAAGAAGGGTATATAGAGAGTTGAAGTAAAACAGAAAAAATCAGATGAAAAAAAACAGATTTGGACACACACTTCTCAACCAGCGTAAAATCATAATAAATTTCAGGAGAGCGTAATCGGAACTTCTCAATTTTTATTTTTACCAAGAGCTGTTAAGTCACAGAGGAGATCTATATCACCTACATACCTCCACTGACTCGGCAGAAATCGAAACAAAATCTTTTCGAGATTCCCGCCAACAACCCGACATTCGAATTTTCAGTCAGAAACCATGTAACCAGTCTCATGTTGGAATTATAAAGCCCCAGTAGGGAGCCAGTACCATCAATAGCTGGCCAATGGCTCATAGACACGTAGCTTTCCAAATTCTCCTCCCATCTTCTCTGCCCTTCATCACCCCAATGCATTTTGCAAAGAGTCTATGACACAAAAAGATTGTAGACTGTGCACCATTTATCAAATTATTAATCGTATGAGAACTCAATTTAGCAAAAGCATCAATTCTTTCTTTCCCAGGAATATTACCATGTTCCTAAGCCTAACACAAACTGACCTAATACGTTACAAAAATTGCTTTGGAGACCTTATAGTCGTGAACCACTGCGCCTCACCACATCGCCTTAAAATCCGTATAAGAAGAAACCGCCTAGGCCATGGCCTCAAAAGTCAGCATAATAACAAAAATCTCCAACTAGATGCCAACACCTTTCAATTTCAATTCATGAACTGGTTGTACCCAACCCGTGTTAGACGATCTCCACCATTTTACAAGGCCCTATCCGGCATGAGGTTCTTAAATGCAGACATAAACAAAGTTTTGCTAACCATATTAGTCAGAAGTTCAAATAGAATTTCTCTCTCACAGTATAAATAAAAGACGATCAGAAACTCTGCTGCTGCTTTCAATATTGTTTCCTTTAGGCATATGCCACTAAGAGCAACACAATGGCTGAAATATAAGTCAAGTGGAGTCAGAAAGGGAATGTGGGTCTATTAGATGAGAGCCCGTGGTTCAAACCTCAGCTTAAACATCTCGAACAAAAACGAAAAATGTAAAAGATTTTGCTGTCTGCGACTTCTTCTCAGTAGTCTTCCAACAAAATCTCTGAGAGTAAATAAAATTGCCATGAAAAGTTATTCAAACCTGCCGTTCGGAATCCACGGTAAAACACGCGGATAAAATTAACACACGACATGGCTGGTGCCTGAGCTAGGTTGTAGTCCTGACTAAAGGACTGTAATAAGCAATTAAGTACGCAAGTATGCTGAAGGTACTGACGTAGAAACAAAACCAGTACCATTTTGGGGGCCTTCAGAAATCCTCGCTTAGCACCAAGTGTTGCATCTGAATTAAATTTGCGTCACCGATAGCCAGCCTTCTGGGTGGTATATTAATGTGGATTTGGTGATATCGCTGCAAGATCGTCATAAAATGTGGCTGAACCAAGTTCATTTTTTATGATTGAGATTTGTTTCACAACCAAGTAGACCAGGCTGTAAAAAAATTCTTTTAATGGCTTCTCATAAGTTTTAATAAAAGATTTCTTATGATTTTACATAAATTTTAAACAAATTCCAGATTTCTTCATTTCTTCTTCATTTTGTCAATGAAATTATTATAGAGAAACAATAATTTTCATTAGTTGAGTTTTATCATGCAAAGTGAGTTGAGTTTTATCATGCAAACTCAGTATTTATTTTGATTAAAATGAGTTTTTTTAAATGAAACTTCTTATAATGAAGCAAATAAAAAATAAAATTAATTATTAAATACATAAAAAATATTTAAAAACATTTTAATAAATTGTTTAAAAACAATAATAATTTCAATTAAAATCATTTACATTTAATGCACTCCTTAACCACTGTGCCCGCTCATTCATTTCTCTTCTTTAATAATAAAATTTGTATACACTTCAACTGAAAATAAACAACCTGTGGCATTCAATGAATACAAAATGACACGGGCTACTCTATTGCCATTGCTCTCTTTACTTGTTTACGTTTCATTTTTTTCTGTTTTAATACTGTTATATTATTATTTATTTTTATATTTTTTGCCACACACAGAGAGAGAGCAGAACAATTTTCCATTTTTCCTTTGATAAACAAAACAAAAATAAAAAGGCTAAATGTAACTAAAAGAGCATTAAGAGATAGAGACACAGAAAGAGAAAACAAAAAAATGAAAAACACGCACAAAACTACAAAGAACAACAAATTGTAAAGAGACAGAGAACAAAAACAAAATATTGTATATTGTATAACGTGTATATCGTATATAAAAATAACAACACAAAAATATGATAAAAAAAAATAAACAAATTGTAAATATTAAAACGAAAAATAACACAAAAAAATAAAAACAACACTTAGGCCAAGTACTGTTCTCATGGCAATAACACACTCACTATCACACACACACACTTACACAACGTTTATAAATATAAATAAACGAACTAACAACATAGTCACGACTCGTGACAGGCAATGTATTGTATACAAGAATGATGGTCAAATAAACAATAACACATACACGCACGCACACAAATACTGAGTTTTTTTTTTTTGTAGCTTATAAGAGAAAGAGAAAACATATACACATTAAATGTAAACACTTTATAAAATTGTAAGCATTTATTTCCATTATACTCTTCTGTCTTGTGCATTCACTCTCATACACTTAGCAGTTTGAATCTCCTTTGTTCATACACACACAGTTACAGTTTGATTTACAGTAATAGTCACACTTTGTTTTTTTATTCATCCTTTAATTTGATGAAGTATTAATGGTTAAAGGCTGTTAAATGGTGATTAAAACTTCAAATGTTTGTTTATTATTTTTTAAAATTGTGTAACTATTTTAAAATAATAAAAATTTACACCCGTATTTCCGGAAAAAAATAATTTTGGTTTAAAGAATACTTTTACTGATTTACTCACATATTCATAAAAATTTATTTCGATTTATAAAGGGTTTATAAAACTTAATTTGTATTAAAATTTATAAGTTTGTATATTTGTTGTTATAATTTAATTATTTTAACTTTTTTATTTTCAAACAATTACTCTTTAATTTTTTGACTGACTTTTTTAACACAAAAAAAATAAATAAATAAATGACATTTCATTTTAAAGTAGGTTTAAAGCTGGCTTAAAGTAGGTTTATACGTACTTTAAATTTTCATAATTTCAAGGAATGCTTACGAATCGAAATAATGTATTTTGAATGCTACTTTAAGGTATTTTTCTTAATAAAGCTTTAAACACCTCTTTAAATATTTATAAATACGGCTGTAAATCAATTTAAGGAAGTGTGCAATATTTGTTTAACGTGCGTTGTCGGCCTCACGTTAAAAATAAATGCAAATTATTTGTTATGCCAGCTTTTCTATACTTTATTTAGTACTTTCTAGAACTTTTTTCAATTTAAAATAATACTTTTAATATTTATTTATTAAAACCTAAAATTTTTATCCTAAACCTTAACAAATGGTTATAAATCTGTTTTCTTTACAATTTTTGGCAATATTTTTGGTACTTTTTTTGGTACTATTAATTTGTCTTACATATTAAACATTTATTTAAATCATTAATATTATCAAAATTTTAAATATGTTTAGAATTTTAAGAACAATACTGCTCTATTACTTTTTATGTACAAATGTAGTCACTAAAGTACTTTTAAAGGTATTTCATTAGATTATGCTTTACAGACAATGAATATGAGTTGAAAGGTTTAAAAAATATACTATTTTTTGTGTTTTTTTCCTTCCGATTTCTTTAACTTTAAAAGACCTGTTGAAAAAAGTACTTTTAAAGTTTTGGTTTCTAAAGCATAAAATATTTTCTTTTAGAAAAAGTACCTTTTTGAACAATTTTATCCTTGCAAGATGAAAAGGAAGAAAAACAGTAAGAAAAAGTACTACATAGGGAAAAATACCTTTTGGAAAAAGTACATCCTGGAATAAAATACTTTCTTTTTGGAAAAAAGTCTTCTAGAAACATACTTACGTACTTAATTGGCCATAAACAACCCGATTAACGGGTTTCAGGCGCCTCTGCTTCATGCGCGCCTGCGTCAGTCTGTCACACCAAAGTAAAAGTTGGTCTCTAGAAAGAAAAAAGTATTTCTTTGATTTAAAAAATAAAGTACTTTTTATAAACTGGTTTGTTTTTAATATTTTTACTTAAATTTCAATTTTTCACAATTACTCCCACATTAAACACATACACATACAAACAAAAACAAACTAATTTGAATTGTAATTGAAACTTGTGAAGAAAATGGTAAAAATTTAATAAAAAAAATTAAAAAAAAAACTGAATCAATAAAAAATATTTAATAAAATTAAAAAAATTAAGTTACGAAACCGAAAAAAAAACAAAAAAAATTTTTTTGAAGTGTGTAGTTAGTTGTTGAAAAAAATCGAGCTTGTTTGTTAATTATTTTATAAAAAGAAAATCAATAAAAAAAAACATAAAAATAATAATAATAAACAATAATACATTAAAAAAAACTAAATTAGAAATTATGAAAAATAAATTTTAAAAATTTAAATAAAATAAAATTTGAGAAATAAAATATAAAAAATACAAAAAGGCTTAGACCTAGAAATAAACGTTGTAAATATATATCAAAAAAATAAATAATTTTCCATAAAAATCAACCGAAAAAAGAAGGAAATGTTAAATAGTTAATTACTAAGAAATTAATAATAAAATGAAATATTGTTAGTTTTATAAAAAAAAGAAAATTAATAATAATAATTTAGAAAAAGAAAACATTAAAAACAGGGTCTTAATTTTTTTGTAAAATAAATTATTAATTAATTATTGATAATAAAATAATAAAATTAAAATTAAAAAAAGGTAATAAGTTTAAAAAAATTGCTCAATTGGTGTTAAATAATTTTTAAGTGTTTTTAATTTTTAAATAAAATGTTAATTTATTTAAAAAGCATACTTATGGCGGGACTTTCCACGAATTATAAAATATGTACAAAGATTAGTTCTAATAACTTTATAAGATGACAAAAGCTGTGCAAGAGGGTTAGGCTGTTCGATTGAAATTATGTAATGATAAGCCATAAGGCAATATTTGCTTTAAAAAAGTAAAACCGCAACGAAATTAGAAATTTCTCCTTTTGAAATACAAGGATGACAGTTTTTTAGTTATGCGCCGTTGCTTTAAAAAACCATTTAATTCGAATATTTAATTTAGTTTATTTTTTCCTCAATTCTATTCGTTATTCGAATATATTGTTTTTATATTTTAATTTTATTTACATAATACAATCGCAAAATTATTTTATTCAAATATTTTCCTATTCTAATATTTATATATTTAATGGAACATTTATTACATTCGTAAAATATATTTTATTCAAATATTTATTTTATTCGAAATTTATTTTATTTGAATATTTATTTTATTGCATTCGTAAAATTTATATTATTCAAAAATTTTTTTATTCGAATATTTATTTTTATTATAATATTCATTTTGCTCATATATTCAGATTATTCTAATATTTATTTTTATTCGAATATTTATTATATTCGAATATTTATTTTATTCGAATATTTAATTTTTTTGAATATTTAATTTTTTGTAATATTTATTTTATTCGTTCATTTTTATTACATTTAATACAAATTATTCTATTCAAATATTTAGTTTATTCTAATATTTATTTTTATTCTAATATTTATTTTTATTCGAATATTTATTTTATTTGAATATTTAATTTTTTTCGAATATTTAATTTTTTCGAATAATTATTTTATTCGTTCATTTTTTATTACATTTAATAAAAATTATTCTATTCAAATATTTATTTTATTCGAATATTTATTTTTATTCTAATATTAATTTTGCTCATATATTTAGTTTATTCTAATATTTATTTTTATTCGAATATTTATTATATTCGAATATTTATTTTATTCGAATATTTAATTTTTTTTTTTCCAATATTTAATTTTCCGAATATTTATTTTATTCGTTAATTTTTTTATTACATTTACTAAAAATTATTCTATTCAAATATTTATTTTATACGAATATTTATTTTATTACAATATATTTTATTCGAACATATCAATGTATTATTCGAATATTTAATTTATTACATTTAAAAAGAATTATTCTATTCATATATTTATTATATTCTTATATTTATTTTATGCTAATATTTAATTTTTTCGAATATTAAATTTTTCGAATATTTATTTTACTCGTTATTTTTTTATTACATTTAATAAAAATTATTCTATTCAAATGTTTATTTTATACGAATATTTATTTTATTAAAATATTTATTTTATTCGAACATATGTATCTATGTATTATTCGAATATTTATTTTATTCGATTATTTATCTTATTACATTTAATAAAAATTATTCTATTTAAATATTTATTTTATACGAGTATTTATATATTTATTTTATTCGAACATGTCTATGTATTATTCGAATATTTATTTTATTACATTTAATAAAAATTATACTATTCAAATATTTATTATATTCGTATATTTATTTTATTCGAATATTTATTGTATTAAATTTATATTTTATATTTTGAATATTTATTTTATTCAAATATTTATTTTGTTCGAACATTTATTTTATTCAAATATTTATTCCACTCATAAATTTATTTTTATTGCAGTATTTATTTTATTCTAATATTTTTTACTATTTTAATATTTATATATTTAATAAAACATTTATTACATTTGTAAAATTTATTTTATTCGAATATTTATTTTATGTGAATATTTCATTTATTCGATTGTCTATTATTTTCAAATATTTATTTAATTTGAATATTTATTTTTATTAGAAAATTTATTTTATTCGATTATTTTTTAATCGCATATTTATTTCAATCGAATATTTATTTCATTCGAATATTAATTTTTATTATATTCTATTATTTACTTTAATTGTTATCTTTTTTATTTATTTTATTTTTTATTTATTTTATTCACATTTTTTTTAGCGCGGATGCTTATTTTATTTTAATATTTTTTTGTCGTTTTTTTATATGAATCGTTTTATATTCGAATACATATGTATGTACAATATTTGAATATTTTGTTAAAAATTAATTTAATTCAACAAATATGGATTTGATGCCATAAAAAATACTTTTGATTATTTTATTTATTTTGCTTTTTTTATAGTGGATTAGAATATATTTTCTTAAATTATTTATTTTATTCAAATATTTTTTTAGAACATTGTTACGTTTATAAAATTTGTTAAAACGTTTATTTTTATCGAAATTTTTTATTTATTTTTTTATTTTATTTATTATTCGAAATTACTCACTTTATTTCGTTGTTTACTTCTTTACTTAAATAAATAATCCTTTATCAAATAAA
Organism: Sarcophaga subvicina; assembly: GCA_936449025.2. NCBI lineage: Eukaryota > Metazoa > Arthropoda > Insecta > Diptera > Sarcophagidae > Sarcophaga > Sarcophaga subvicina. The sequence goes on from OW388084.2 coordinate 34,708,987, forward strand.
TCCTTTATTTCCTTAAATAACAACTCAATTCAATTGATTACTCAGCATCATCAGATTTATTTTACGGTCCTGTTGTTAACGCGCCTTTTAATACAACTCTCGGTTGTTAATTACAATTATTATTACATATTTCGTATCAGCGGCTATATACTTACGACCACAATGCTTAGGACTATGTGGCAGCATTGTTCTGCACTATATTTATATTCCTTTCATTTTTATGTCTGGTCTCTTTATGCTCTTTCTATGAATTGTTGTTAATGGATTTTTGATTTATTCATAACAAAACTTGTCTTAAATCAATTTTAAATTTAAATTTCATTTAAAAATCAAACTTCTAAACAATATGCCAAAAGTATGCAAAAAATAAATTAACATTTTACAGACTGTTTTTATATATTTTGTTTATAAATGAAATTATGAAACAATTTTTTTAATTTATAATTTACAAATGAACAAACCTTGAAGAATGTTTATTTTACGCGCTTCGAAGGACCATTTTCACTCGTAAAAACTAAATATTTTGTAAACTGAATATGAAAAACTAAACAACAAAAAACAAAACTAATTTGCTGCAACAAAAGGTTTCAATTTTTAATTTTCTTTTTGTAAAAAAAACAAATTCAATGCACTTATAAAATAAAATTGAAAAAAGAATATAGTATGTCACTACATACAAAGAAACGAAATTATTTCTCTACAAATAAGCATTTTTTATTATTTTTAATTACGAAGAGTAATCGCTTCTGTACTTTCTCTACTAGAAATTTATTTATAATTTTCTTTTTAAGAAATTAATTAAATTAATAATTAAAAACAAAAATAATAAAAATATGAAATCAATAGAATAAAATGATAATTGTTGTGAATATTTGCAGAGATTGTGCCTGTCACCAGTTAATTAAATACTACAATTAAATAAATGAAAAGCTAATTAGAGAATTTTTTTAAATTTAAATAAAAAAATAAAATTAAAACTTTAAAATGAAAATAATTAAAAAAAAACGTAAAGCTTTAAAAATAAACACCCACACACACACAAAGAAATTCCCTTGATATTAGGCAAGAAAAACTTAATTTTTTGGATTTTTAAATAATATTGTATTTATTTATTTTTTTATTTTTTAAAAAATTTGTAAACTTAAACTACTAATATCGAAACATGTTTTGTAAAAAAATTGTAAAACAAAAAGGATTTTTTTTAATATTTTTTATTATTAAAGAAATTAAATTAACAAAAATTTTATGTTAATAATTTTATATTTTCAATAATTTATTTACATTTACTTAATTTATTTTATTAAAATAATAATTAAAAAAAAAATTTTTAAATTCGAATAATTTCGGCTACAAATTTAAGCATCAATAAAATTCTGGATTTTGAACCAGACAAATTTCAGGATCATATGAAATTTAAATTTACACTATTCAGCTCGATACATATGATGATCAGAAGATGTAAGATGTAAGAACACGTGAAATATGCGGTGGAGGCATCAGAACTTTCGAGTTAAACGCTCTCAGTTTCTGTGTTGCCATAGTGCAACACAACACTTTTTCTGCAGATCAATTATGACCATTTAAATTGAAATCAATTCCAATACCAGCTGAAAGTGAATATCACAGTTAATCGTTTGACCATATTGTAAAATTCTAACACTACCAAAAGCACAGCATCACCATTATGTCTTTCCTTGTTTGCTACTGTCTGCAAACAAAGCCTCACTTTGCTTCGGCCATGATATTTTTCGCACATTATTTTCATGCCCGAAGTCTTCGTAGTCTACTAGATAGAGTATTGGCTTATTAGACGTATGGCCACTGTTCAAGCCCCAGATCAGATATTTCGATTAAAACGAAATATGTAAAAAAATATTTCTTAGGGGACTTCCTCTCAGCAGATTTATGGTAAAGACTCTAGGAGTAAAAAAATTTTTGTGTAAAGTTTCTTTATTCTTCTTTATTTAAAAATGTTTTTTATATTCAAAAAAATTTTTATATTTTAAAAATAAATTTATTTAAGAATATATTTTATTTAAAACAAAAGATATTTCTAAAAAAATAAAAATTTATAAGTATTTTTTAAATTTATATATTGCTTTTTTTTGTTTAAAACTTTTTTTTAATTTTTATATTTTTATTTAAAAAATATTTTTATTTAAAAATATATGTATGCAAAAATTTGTTTTAATTTTAAAATATATATTTATATCATATTTTTATTTAAAAATTGTTGTTTATTTAAAAGGGTTGTAGTGACCAATTATGAATGTATTTAAAAATGCATACAAATATATTTAAATTTATTTTTTTTCTTTAATTTTATATACTCAATTTTTTTTTTTTTATAAAAAGTTTTATGTTTAAAAATTTGTTTTTAAAAATAATTTTTTTTAATATACTTTTTACTTATTATTGTTTAAATTTAATTTTATTTAAAACAAAAAATATTTCTTTATAAAAATTTACATTTATAAGAATTTTTTATTAAAAAATATTTTTGTTTTTATTTAATCTATTATTTTTTAATATTTTTTTTAATTAAAAAATATTTTTATTTAAAAATATATGTATACAAAAAAATATTTTAATCTTAAAATATATTTTTTTATTATATTTTTATTTAAAAATGCATACAAATATATTTATTTTTATTTTTTTTTTTTTGTTTAAAAAATGTTTTCTACTCAATTTTTTTATATTTTTATAAAAAGTTTTTTATTTAAAAATTTATATTTAAAAATAAATTTGTTTAAATATACATTTCATGTAAAATAAAAAAAATATTTCTTTAAAAAAATACACATTTATAAGTATTTTTTTATTAAAAAATATTTATTATTATTTTATATTATTTATTTTATGTTATTTTTATATTTTTTATAAAAATTTTTGTTTAAATATAAATTTTATTTGAAACAAAAAAATATTTCTTTATAAAAAATTTAATTTACAGAATTTTTTATTAAAAAATATTCTTTTTGTTTAATTTATTATTTTTTAATATCTTTTTTTATTTAAAAAATATTTTTATTTAAAAATATACATACATATTATACAAGAATTATTATTTAAAAAAAATTAGTTTAAATTTTTTTTAAATTTATTTTTTATTATTTTTTAATATCTTTTCTTATTTAAAAAATATTTTTATTTAAAAATATACATACATATGTATATAAGAATTTAATTTTTTTACAAATTTTAAGTTATTTTATTAAAAAAAAATAAAACTATTTTTTAATTATTTTTTTTTTTATTATTTATTATTATAATTTTTTTATTTAAAGAAATATTTAAAAGCATATTTTTTGAAAAACTCAAATATTACACACACTCGAGAAGTCAATCAATGTATTGCCAAGAAAAAAAGCAAAAAAAAACTCAAACAAATAATTGTTAAAAGGAAAATATTCTAAATTATGATAAAAACAATACAAATGATACAATTAAATAAACATATATTATTAGTAACTATAAAGCAACAACAACAACAACAAACTTAATTAATAATAAAAAAAACATATATTTAAGCTAACGAGTAATAGTTTAAAGATTAAATTTAACAAGAAAGAAATCAATACGATGTAATGTAAGACAAATCTATTAACATATAAAACAAAAATAGTTTAACTAACAGACAGATTAAATTAATAATAAAGCAAACAAAAAAATAAATAAATAAATAAATTAGTAATAAATTATTAAAACAATTGAAAAAAAAAACAAAATGAAATGAAATAATTTTTTGTAGTTCATAAATATTGAAACTAAAATTATTCTTTAAAAAAAAAAAAACAGAAAAAGAAACAATAAAACGGCAAATAAAACCCAAACAAATAATCAAATTGAAAAGAAAAAATCGAAAATTTTGTCTTAAACAATTAAGAAACCAAAATCAAAAGCAGCAAAAAGCAAGAAAGTTAAAGTTTTTAAAACAAATTCTAAAATATTTAGACTTTGAACAGCAAAAAGTCAAAACAACAAACCTTTTAACAAAACAAATCAAAAAAAAGAAAATTGAAAACAGCAACAACAACAAAATATTGTAAGTATTTAAAAAAAATGAAAATGAAAATAAAAAAATAAATTGTAAAGAAAATGGTATAAAAATAAAATAAAAAATAAAAAATAAAACTTTAAAAATGTTAATTGTTGAAAAGTAATTATAAAATATAAAAAATCTTAAGAAAATTTAAATGAAAAATAAAAAATTAACTTTTTCAAATAAGAAAAACAAAAACAACAACAACACCTGTGTAGAATCATTATAATTTAAATTTAAAAAAAAAGAAAATAAAAATAACGATAAAAGAAAAAAGAAACAAAAAAAAACAAAACAATAATAATTAATAAATAAATAAACAAACAAAAAAATTTGTAACTGGTTTAAATAAAAATTGTAAAAATTAAAAATATAAAAACAAAAATAAAATGTTTTTTAATAAGAAATAAGGATTTATGTGAGGGAGAAATGTTAGGTTAGGTTAAGTTACATGGTGAACAAAAAATAAAATGTTTTTTAATAAGAAATAAGGATTTATGTGAGGGAGAAATGTTAGGTTAGGTTAAGTTACATGATGAATTGTCAGCAGTTAGAACCATTATAATACCATAATAAATATTCAACCCAAAGATCAAACAAACCTGACTCTAAAATAATTCTTGCTATTGCAGCAATTGTTATATTGGAGAGTTCAGTTAATTATGAAAGGAAATGAGAGGTTAAATAGCTCCAGCTCTTCACAGCAAAAGGAGGACACTGCAAGTCCTGAACAGTTCTTCCAGAATTTCATTTCATGAATGCCAACTCTATTGGCCTATAAGAAACGCGATTGTGAGATGGATGGCAATGTGATTTAAGGATTGAATTGAACCAATACCCTTCTTATACATACAAGTCCAGCAGAGTCTACCAATATTGCTCGTACCAGCCTGTTGCCAATGTAGCTGAGCCTTCCTTACATAACATACATACATAATTAGTCACTAAAACCTTTCAATCAGCATTACGACCTAACTTCTCACACTAATTACATATGTTGTGAGTGTTAATTTTATACAGGAATGGCGGGAACTACAGTTTTAAGTCGACTCCGAACGACTGATTTTTGAGACACATTCTCATGACAATTTTATTAACTATCAGGGTTTTTGTCAGAAATCTGCTGAGAGGAAGTCGCCGAAGAAATTTTTCTCTTATTTCGTTTTGTTGGAGATGTCAGACCTGAGTTTTGAACCGTGGCCTCACACCTAATAAGCCAATACACTACCTACTAGACTACGGCGACTTCGACGGAGCCTTCCTTAGTGTAGCTTAATTAAAGCAATCGGAACACTTCTGCTCTGTACAATGGTTATTGGTTTTTTTTTGTGTGTGGGTTGGCCGTTGACGTATTTGGAAACCAACATTCGTCAAGTTATCGGCGTAATAACACTCAAAATTTACAATAAGGGGGTCGAAAACGTCTTTAAGACGATTGACTGCAGCCAATCTATAGTATAGACGGTCATTTAAATGATATTAAATTATGGTACATACATAAAGGCCAGCATTAAATGGAGTCGTTGAGGACTTTTGGACCGGACCGTGTCCGTCTATGCTGGGTTCCGAGACAATGAGACGGCGGATGCCCTCTGCCACCTCTATGGCCTCATCAATGGATGGGTCATGGAGAAAGAGCAGAGGCGTTGGGGGAACGGATCGGGTTGCTTTGTTTCTAGGTGTCTAAGGCCTGCTGTAGACAGTAAGAGGACAGGTTGGTTGCTGGGCTTGGATAAGGCCAGCTTAAGGTTGTTTGCCGGTTTATCATGGGGCACTGCGAGATTAGGTCGCTGACGGGGATCTGGAACAGATCCCAGCCGGACTATTGCAGGGCGTGTTGCGATGACGAGGAGTTGGAGACTATCGTACACCTCCTCTGTAACTGCCCAGCCCTTGGTAGATTGAGATTGAGGACCCTTGGCAGGGCCTTCTTTGGGAGCTTGAATTCGGTGTAGAGAGCCGACATCAAGGCTCTCCACAGATTCATTAGTGGCTGAGGCTGGTTGAGAGGTGCTAGGACTTCATCGGTGTAGTCGCGCTCTCCCACCCTTTTGTTGTGTCTGGTCTGCGTGATTCCTCCGCTTCCCACTCCCCCCTTTCCCATATACCCTCCTTTCATCCTATCCCCTATACTATCCTTCCCTCCTTTAGGACGTTGTACAATGGGTCAATCCGACCTCCGGGTACTGTACTTGTCTTGACTGACAGGTACACGTCCTCTAACCTAACCTAACCTAATCGGTTATGGCAACTTCTAGAAGTATACAATTGATTTATTATTGTTATTTATTGCTATCTTTCGTAGTTTTTTAAATAGAGTTTTAATTATTGTAATTTAATTTTTTTTTGTCACTTTATGCGTTCTTTTTTAATTTGTTTTTGTATAATTTTTTGTTATTTTTCTAGAATACACATATTTTTTATTCTATCATCGCAACAATACTTCAAATATGTTAATGCTTTGTTACCATTGTTTTAATTTTCATTAAATTTAACGGTTTACTGGCGTATATTTTTAAATTATTTGAAATAACATTTCAAATGACATTGACCAACACTGTATTTATATTTACAGATACATGAAGTGCCTTGTTTTAGTAACACATCAGTTACAACCCTGTCTATGCACATGACAACCAAACAAAACAACTTGACAAGCAATTTGCGCGTTTTTTTTTTCTTTCAGCAAATTGTAACGTAGAGTACGGAAACTCACGGGAAAACAAAAAGGGAAGACATGATTATGTTAATCAGATTGTTGTTGTTATTGAAAAAGTTAATGAAACGTTATGACAATGAAACAAAACAATTTAATGGCATTGTACGCATTTTTTAGGGATAAAAACTCTATATGCTGCTTAAGAATAAGTAGAAGTCTGAAAAAAGTCTGTGTAAAGGAAATATAAACTCCTTGATCATTCTAAGCTATGAAACTACAGCACTCTTTTCAACTTCATTCAAACAGAGACTTATGCTAGAACCACAACGCATCAAGCAAATTGTTGTTGTAAAATTGCTGTGTCGGTTTGATTGTGTTTATAGCATTATACATTACATTAAATTTACATAGAGACGTACCTGAAGGCTCAATACTAGGTCCACTTTTTCTGCAACTTATGCCAACGATGATGTGCAGCTGCTCCTTGTACAATCCTTTTTTGCAAATATTTTGAATCTTCTTAAGTCTAACTGTACAAAAATTAGTAACACAACAAGAGAATTCTTGACAGTACTATCAGTGTTGCCAGATTAACTTTTTGCAAATTACTGTTCGATTAGCAGAAGTAGATGGAATATGTTATATAATTAAATTTTTCGATATGCTTTATATTTAGAATATCCGTACTCAATTCATTTTGCATAAAACTGTTTATTTGGAAACACAATAATATTTTTAAGATAATGTTGCTTTCCTGCTTTTACTATAAAGTAAAATTTTAAACAAAACTCTGTAACGTCAATATTTCTTTCCGTGTAATTGTATTAAATGCTGCACAAAACCTTTCACTTACCAACACTGCAACATAAAATGCTTTTAGACACACCCTGTTTGCAAATACAACCCTTTTAAACGAATGAAGTTATGAAAAGCAACAAACAAAACATTGCAATTTGCGCGTATTTTTCTTCTTTTGTTGTATACTCTCTATACCCAACGAATTCTTAAAAAGCGAATACCCAAACATTAGAAGAGAGATACGACGAATAGTAAAAGAGACAACAATATAAATTTAATATAAACATTGTTGTTGCATTTCTTATACAAATGGCGGTTCATTAAAGAATTGCAACACTATCACGCTCAATAACAGCAGCAACGATATAAAACAAACTGAAACGCTTTGGAATTATTATTACCGAGAGGAATACATTGGAATAGAAAAGGTAACCAAAAAAGAAGACACAAAATAAAACAGCAAAAGACCGACACAACGACAAAATACAGAGAGCGTGTGTGTTAATTTATAAATTTTTTATTGTGTGTGGTGTATTACAAAAGGCTTTAGAAGAGGAATTGTATTAAAAAGTTTTTTTTAAATTTTGTTGGCCTTTATTAAGAATACAAATCACCTGAAGGATTAAACAACTAAAAGAAAATTTTTGCCAAGGAATATTTAAAAGTTTGTTTTTTTTTTGGTAAGTATTACACAAAACTCGGTACAATTGCCCAAAAGAATGAAAAAAAGCTCAATAAAAAATTGCCAAAAAGTTGGTTAATTTTGCTGGTTTTTCTTTTGCTAATCATTTTTTTGGTTTTACAAGCCAATCAATTAAAAATTCATAACTTGAGTGTTTTATTAAATATTTTTATTTTTTTCGTTTCTGCTTTTCTCAATTGTGTATGGCGTTGTGCGTGCATTTGTATATGTGTGCATGTTGTTGGTCGGTTGGTGTGTGTTTCATTTCTTCTATCATCAACGACACAACAACGACAAATGTGTTGGATACTAATCTTTGATTAAACGAAAACTCATCATCACCACTGCTGCTCTATACATGTGTTCATATATATATTGTGTGTGTGTGGGTATGTGTATGCGTGCGTTTTCTTATGATTGTTGTTTTTATGTGTTGTGTGTTTGTGTATGAAAAACAAAGAAGAGGAAAATCTTAATACGATTTTTTTTCATTTTCATATTATTCAAGATAGACATTGAACTTGTGCAGCAAGAAAAATTCTGAACAACAAATTTTCAACTGCTGAGAGAAAAATTAAGAAAAAAAAAACAAAAGGCAAAAGAAAAAAATTACCAACAAACAAACGGCCAACCAACGTATTGACGATCAAAAGTGGTTGCTAGAAAGAAAAGATCCCCCAACGTACGTCTGCAGGCAGATAATCAAAAGCAAAGCCAGCCATCGAGCAGCACATTATTTGATAAAGCGACGACGACGACATCACAAAACAGCAACAGACAACAAACAGTGTGTGGCACACATTAAAGTAGTGTTGCTGCTGCTGTAATATTCAGCATATTTTTGGAGTCCCCTCTTTCAATTAAAATACGCACCATCAAGCAAATTTCTATCACAAATTTATTGTTTTTTGCAATTCTATTAAATATAAAAAGTGTAACAACAACAAAAGCAACAAACTCTTAAACGTATCACACACGTACACAAGGTGCGCGCTTTAGCTAAACAGCTAGTCAGCCGGGTCAGTTCGTTGTCTTCGGCGTGGTGTTGGTGGTGACAAGTTCTGACTTTTTTTATTTTCAAATCAATACAACAAGAAGAACAATAATTACTTGATATTTTCTTGGAGGAAGAGCACCAAAATATCAGCTTTAATCACACCTTTTTAATATAAAAAGTAATCATCACAATAACAACAATTGTAAAAATGGAAAAAAGAATAGAATTGGAAAGACGCGCACGTAAAGCTCATACGGTAAGTTGCATACACAATCTCTATTATATTTGTTATTAATTGTAAGCAATTTGTTTAATTAGTAATTATATTTTAGTTCATATCTTTATTCTTTTAAAAAAGAAAAATCTTTGCCGAAAAAGAAGGAAAATGATGATTTTAAATTAGATTTGCCAACTTTTGCTTTCTTTTTTAATGCAAAATGTAAACATTTTAAGTAAGAGATGCCATATGACTTCGTTTTGTAATACCTTTTCTCACTATTAATTGAGGTTAGACCGAAAAAAACGAATCTTTTTAAAGATCTTGTAATTAGTATAGGAAAAACATGATGCTTTAATTGTAGTTAAGTTATATCTATCGAATTTATTAATAACGTCTGTCCTACAAAGGCATTTTAATGGAAAATTATAAAGTTCCTCAACAGAAATTAATCTCTAAATAAACATGTGAAACAAAAGGAGAGGCCCTACAACAATTCACTATAGCGATTATGCGGCTTTATTATGGTCCAAAATTAGTAATACAATTTTGAGAAAATAGAGAAGCTTGTCAGGAATTATTTCTTTAGTTAATCGAAGCAATGGATTGTAAAAGAATCGGGTTTCTTACGATTTGTGGATGAATACATATTTAATTATTTAAGGTTTCATATGTACATCATATTTTCTTGTTGTTGAAACAGCTCTGCTGGGGGAAAACCTCCGGATAATATGGCTTTCGCTGGTCTCACAATTACCGGGTCGGTTTCTTTCTGAGTGAAGATCCGATTTACAGATTTCACTAGATTTAGTTATGTGGTAACAATGTGTAGGCATTGTCTAGAATATTTTACACATTTTTTAAAATGCTTTGTTTAACTGGCAATAAATTGTTGTTGTCGATGCGATCATGTCGGGGACCATTAGTCGGCAGTTTGCGGACAGTATGATTATGGTCAGGATATGTTATGTTATTATGTTGTTCCCAGATAAGAAGCAATGAAAGATGAATTGCAAATAAAAGCTGTCAACTTTTTGGTTATGGTGCTCGTGATCACCAACGCAGCGAAGACAGAGTAATTATTCTCTGAAAGTACTATGTAGGTATTGTCAGCTTGAGAATGATTCTGGTTTGCAATCCAGTTTTATAAAACGACATTTCACTTTGAGCACAAGTACCAACACGTGAAATATAGCCTTTCTGACTTTGCACTGTTAAGCAGAGCCAAAGACACTTGATAATTAGAGGGATTGTTTTCACTGCCTTCTGCTAGGATTTCTTTACTTTGTCAGTGTCTTATCGATTTTCTTCTTTAGTTTAACTGAGGTAATTTAGGTAACCTAATCTTGTTGAACTGGATTTTCAAGCCTTGATTCAAATTTTTTTCTTACACATTCAAAATATGAAATTTAAACCCATAGTAGTAATGACAAAAACAATCGAAAGTTTAAATTACTAAAATTGTTCCTATTTTAAAGCTCCAATCGTTAAGATGGAAAATTTATGGATCCATTTGAATATAAAGTGTTATAAACAACACCATAAATCACACCTAGCACAAATCGAATTATTTTCATAAATATTTTACTTTTTTTACAACTCTACCTAAAACTAAGCCTATTTTCACAACATACTTTTGCATTCTTCTCTCTATTCTTCCTAAAAAAATTGTTTTAATAACCATTTCACTGCTTTACAGGCAAGACTTCCATGTATTCTTTAATTATACAAATTGCTTCTGAGAATTATTGAATTTAATTTCGAAATAGCAAGTCATTTCGTTTCGGCCTTGGTGTTAGCGAAGAACTTTTATTTACATCAAGTTCAACTGTTGCTTTTCAATAAATAACACAACTACTGTATGTATAAACCATATGTGTTTAGATTACATTAGTTTTTGAAAGAAATTTTTTATAAGAAAATATTTTAATTCAAGAATTTGTTTTAAGAATTAGACCAGAGAAACAGCATGTATTTTTATCTTCAATATAGATTTAAAATATGTACTAATGTTAGACAAAATAACTATTTATTAATACGTTAACGGCACTTGTTATTTGACGTATGACGGCAATATCTACCAAAAATGAAATTACAAAAACTTGTAGTATCAATTTTGAACTTCAATTGTTCCTACTGTCCATCAACGTGTTAGTTTACAAAAATACTCAAAAGAAGTTAAAAATGTTTCTAATGAATTGATGTGAAAGCTTTGTATCGAAAAGTGTTTTTTTTTTTTTTTTTTTTTTTCAATGTTACTTGCAAATGTAAAATAAACAAAGAAGATAATTTTCGAGATAGGATTCAGTTGCCGCAATCCACTCAGAGGCTAGAAAAGGCCTATTGTTAGTACTTTCAATATTTAACTGAAGGAAAAAAATCATAGGAAAAGTCTAAGAATAGGAGAGTGTCAGAAGTCAAGAAAAAGTAAAAGTGGAGGAAAGAACAAGAAACAGTGTCATCTCAAAGGGGGACTAAAGGTGAAGCTTTCAAAGTCTGAATTACACGTTACAAAGGCCTATTTTCCAAGACCATTGAATAAATCTCGGCCTATAACCCTAAAGAGTCGCCTCTGCAAGAGACACGGAACACAACAGTTTCAGTTTTTCCAAGTTATTGCAAAATCATGCAAAAAGAAATCGTATTTACACCTCACAATTTGGTTCTCGCCTTCAAAGCGAAATGGGCTGTTAAACTCCCATCAATACCAATTAAAAAACCCATAACGTTCTAGGACGGAGCATTTTTTACAATTTCCTCAATTTCGCCTGAAAAGATTGTATTGAAACAGGAGAGGAGAGGAGGACGAATGCGATAAATTTAAATTGAAACATTTTTGATGACATTTTATCGACATGAGTTTTCTTGGTGGTTGGCGTATTTAAACTCATTATTTAAATTGCTTATAAAGCCTTTCTTTCTTTTTTCGTTATGTTTTAACACCTGTCCGATAAAAAACAGACAATAATATTCTTAGTTTAGCACAATAACTGTATTTTAAATACAGATTTTTATTAGATATTGCGACTGCAAATCTGCTGTCAAGAGTTTCTTTCCGAAGAAAAACTACCAAATGAAAAAAAAAGAAAACCAAAAATTCGACATCGTGGCACTCGAGAATATATTTTTCCTCTAAAGATATCCCCCCACCCGATTATGAAACGTATTAGGTCCCAAAGTTTGCACTAACTTGGATCTACCAGTTCATTAACAAATCAACTACCTAGCCAAGTCCACCTACGCACCTGCAGATATGGATAGTGGCATAAAAACTGATTCATGATTTATCTGCTTCTTCTCATAGCCAATAGATATCAGAAATATCCCTATTTCATCTGCTAATCCTATGTCTTAAACGGTCATACCCTGTTAGTATTGCTATAATAGCTCTCATCTCCCGTCTACTTATCCGGGAAACTACAGTTTCGTTCCTGTACGATAGAGTTTTGGTCGTAGGGCTCTAGAAAGCCTACAGTCCATGTGTTTCATATATTTTATCATATTAGAAATAGGATTCTCATTAAAGTTCTCATACAACACAGCTAGCCCTTCACAACCTGTTTTACCTTTGTTAAATGATTTGTTAAAAGTTTTGCAGTATAAAGGGAGACAATAATTGTCCCTCATGTCAGGTATAATGAACAATATTTTTGGGGTATAAAATTACTTTCCCAATGTGCATATTATTCATACTTTTTGCAGTTCGAAAGAAAAATCCATGAATTCTCGAATTCGAATAGTTTTTAGTGGTGGAGAAAATGCTAGAAATGGTTTGTTTGCAATCAACAGTGAGTGAGTGCAACTTTATAATGGAAAACTAATAAATTTTCAATTTTGTACTTTTTAGTCAAAGGAAATGATATTAATTTTAAGCCTTTTAACCTTTTCTTTGTTTGTATCTTTTTTGGCAAAATTGTTGAAAAAGATAAAAGCAAGACAAAAGCAAGCATTAATAAAAGTCAACTGTTGTAATACAAGCATAAGAGCAACAACATGACAGTGGTTGTTTTCCGATATTTTCTTCGTTTTATGAACATATTAACACCACCATTGCCACCTACTTTACGTTTCTATACGTCTCCGGCTATTTTCATATGCTCTGAACTCTACGACATGACAAAAAGTTTGTATGTGTCTTGAAACAATTCCAACCATACAGCCAGCCCAGTTACTAAGCGTACGTACGTTGTAAAATATGTACAAATGTATGTATATGCAACACTTTAAGTTGCAAAATTTCACGCAGCAATTGTGTTTTGTTATTAAACCTTTAATGGTAAAAAGTTTTACATTTTTCCTTCGATAATGATGATGAATACATATATAGGAAGAGGACATTTAGTATTTCTTCTGTATACTACTTACTCTCTTTCCTACATGATTAAAAATGAAAAACAAAAAAAAATCTGTTATTTTTGGTTGGTGGTTATGTTGTCCATAATTTTTCTTCTCTCATTCATTAAAATAATAGTCAGTCGTGTAACAAAAATTACTGTACTCTTGTATGATAATTCTAAAGAATCTATAGTGGAGAGAAAAGAGGACATCTCAATACCAACGGAGGAATGTATTGCTATTATAACTTTGTTCTACGTTCGCAAATTGGGACTGGTATTTGCGCTGCTGTGCACAGTATATGTGTTGATTATTGTAGTTGTAGTTATTAAAAGACTGACAAAATAAACTGCATAAAAAACGAAACCCCCTAAAACATACATAGAGCAACAATATTAAGGGGGAGACATATACCAACAGCTCTCAAAAAAAGTTTCGTAAAATAGAGTGGTTCAACAAGATTTGATATTTATAGGGGAATGGTAGAACCTTATTAAGTAACCTTCTTAGAATAAAAGACTCTTAAGAAGAAGAATTGGAGACAGGCCGAAAGAGGGAGCATTATTAAATTATAAATTTGTAATTTCTATTCATTCTAGTTTGACTTTTTGTTAAATTTTTAATCCCTACAACTCATGGTTTGGAAAACTCTCTTTCTCTCTGTTCTTATTATAGCTACAGTGTGTAGCATATGTTGTTATAGATACAGTTTGGTTTTAAATTACGCAGATTATTTACAAGCATTTCGTCCGTGTTGCCTGCATGGATATGGATAGATGGGTAGTAGTGGTGAGGCAGTGGTGATACTTTGCAACGTTAGTATGTTAGTAGTTGTTGTTACCATTATATGTAATACAGGTTATACTTTTTTACAGTTATTCAAGAAAACGCAAGGGAGTGGGAGCTATTTATATGTGCATGTACATACCAGAGATCAGCAATGAATCGCTTTTTCGCCACTCATCAGCACTCATGCAATTTTGAGTATGAGTGAGTCAACAGTATTGAAATCCAACTACTCTGATTCATTCGTATTCACTACACCATTGATTTATAAGTATAAGTTGCAATGAGTATGAGTACAACGTTGACATCAAACTCATAACATTCGAACTATGTTTGATTCACACGCCTACTCATTCAGATTCATAAATTTAGAAAAATACTTATAATACTTATAAATGATTCGAGTGATTCGAATCATTCATCAAAATTTACAGTCTTAGTTGTTGTTGCATTTACAAAGAGAGAAGAAAGACACATAAACAAAAAAGACAAAGACAGTAAGGAGAGCAAACACACAATCTTCATTTGAGTAATGTAGTGTTCGTACGCGAATCATACTTATTTTGTGATCCGTGTATCCGATGAGTCGTGGAGAGTCCAAATCAATAACATCGTGCGTATTGTTAAGTACGAGTACCATGAGTATTTCAAACTTTGAGTATGAGTAGTATGAGTATGACATTAAAATAAATGTGAATGCGTATAAGTATCAGAAATTATAAGTATGATTCGAGTCTACTCATCGTTTTGAATACTCATTGCTGACCTCTGGTACATACATATTTACATATACATATATGTATACAACGTTAGAGCTTTATAGTAGGATAGGATATCATTTTCTTTTTATAGTTTCTTGGGACATATTTATTATTCACATTAAGTAAATATGAAAAGATGTATGTACATATGTACGTACGTACAGATGTATTACAAATTGCATTTTCAAAACGTAATAGTTTGAAGGAAAAAATCAATAAAATGCTAAATTGAATTCAAAAGTGCTAAGTGAAAACAATTATTTTGAATATTTTGAGTTTCACAAATCTGTTGTAGTACGAAGTCGCATTCTTCATTGATATAACTATTAGCACACACCCCATGGAAGGATGAGAGAAGGAGTAGTTAAACCGTAATCCGGAGTAAATATATGTAGTTGTTTTAATTTGCAATACTAATAATATGAATATTTGAGAGGCTTCACTCAACCTTTTTAAATATTTTTTAAAAGAGTTGAACACTGATTTTGAAATACTTTTTTACTAGCTAAAGGCTGTTTCTTTTTAAAACGTACTTCTTAGATATTTGTTTATACAGTGAATTCGCACAAAATTTTGCAAAGGGAAAGGGTGTTCTTTTTCAAAGTCAAAATCTCTTCCTCTATTACACGCTTGTTTAACCATCAAATGTTTAGCTTGAGAAGCCGATTGTGAACTCTATACGGTGCTTTTGTTGTCTTCAAACAAGGGTGTACACCTAATTTTTCTTCGTTTGTAAGACATGTGCTAATGTGACGCACAACAAAAGACACATCGATTGCTTTTATGTTTATCATTTCCCACAATGAAACCTTTCTGGTCTTTGGGTAAAGTTAGATGCCCGTTTTCTATTTATCTTATTAGTATGCAGATTTCTATGCTAACGTACAAATTTTAAAACCTATAAAACATTTTTTAATTAAAATCTGAATTTATAACCACAATTGCTTTAAAACCATAAAAAAATTTATCTGTTTCCTTAAAAAAAAACTAAAAAACTTTATTTTTTTGT
Source organism: Sarcophaga subvicina (assembly GCA_936449025.2). Lineage (NCBI taxonomy): Eukaryota > Metazoa > Arthropoda > Insecta > Diptera > Sarcophagidae > Sarcophaga > Sarcophaga subvicina. Next base: position 34,725,276 of record OW388084.2, read on the forward strand.
TAATTGACCACTAGTTGTCAAATTATGTGACGTTTTTCTGCCCAATTTGCATTTTCTGTTTATCGAATCGAATTTTTTTTGTTGGTATTTCTCCCTCTATATAGTGAAACCCCTCTGACCATTTGCGGCATTTTTTGTCCATATATATGTGTGTGTGAGAGCTTTTGTTTACATGCTTTTTGTTTCATTTGTTTTTTCTACATTCTCTTTTTATCAGTATTTTTTTTTTTTCTTCTATTCTACTTCTTATAAAATTGTATGTGTTTGTTCCCTGTTTTATGCTGTTGCCATTTTTCAATAAATTTTGTTTCAATTCCATTAGCAAACGGTTGTCCCTCTTTCATAAGTTTAAAAGCAAAACGAATACGAGAATGTGCCAGAATGCTGTTATTCCGTTCTCTTTCTTTCCTTCTATACTTTTTTTTCTTTTATCTCTTTTAACAAAGATTACATCATAAATTTCTGATCAAATTTTATTCTGAAATTTTGCATTTTAAAACATACATTTTTTCACCATAAAATTCGTTTTCCTTGAAGAACAAAAGAAAATCCTTGATCAACTTCCAAAACTGGTTGGATAAATAAATATACAAGCAATGAAAAATTGTATTTTTTTTCTTCTATTGCTTGTATTTGTTGCAACTTTTTTTTAGTTCTTTTCGTTCACAAATGTGTGTGACACCAACACAATACTCAATATGGCGGCGTCAGTGTTGTGTTATATGAACGCTTGCTAAAAACCGACTAGTTTTATCTTTGTTTCTCATTTGAGTTTATAGTCCTTTTTCTTTTTAAATTCTATACAAACAAAAAGAAAAAACTAAAAGCAAAAAAAATATGAGTGTGCAACAAGGTATTTCTTTTTCAATATTTCATTTTTAGTTTCATATTTTTTTCTAAATTGATGTTCCATACAATATCCACCGTTCCAGTAGATGTTTTGTTACCATATTGTTTACGTGTGTTTCACATTCCGCTTTATTCTTATGGTTATACTTATTGCGTTAAATGCATTAATTATGCAGAATATTTATGTAGTAATGTCAGTATGTGTAATGTGTTAAGATATGTTTCTATTTTTATTTTGTTTCTGCATTTTTTTTTTTGTTTTTTATCAGATCACAAAGAAATTTCAGTTCGCTAATAATTTTGTTTGCAATTTGCTGAAGCGTTGTTAATCTGAAATATAATGTACGTTACAAAATAAACAGAGTTCTTAACGGTAAACTTTTGTGTAGTGTTAAAGTATTGCCAACTAACTTTTTCTATAGATAAAACGTAATATAACGAGAAAATTTTAAAATGTTGCCAACTTGATATTGTTTCCTAAATGCTTGTGGTCTGAAAAATAAATATAAAATAAAATGCAAAAAATGACAATTTGATTTTTTCACATTATATTACTAAAACTCTATTTTTAGATCATAGGTATCATCAAAAAGCAAAAATACGTTTTTTATGGCAGAAATTGGTTTAGTGAGTACGAGATAACTCGTAGTTGGCTTCCTAGAAGGGAACGCAGTCTACGAGTTATCTCGTAGTCGACAGTCAACGTGTTAATACCCACTCGAATATAGTCAAGACCCATATGTTTTGCACTTTTGGGATAGGATATCTCGAAAACCTTTTGTATTGGAGCAATTCAATGGCCTTTAGAAAAATATACTATGGTATTTGTGTTAAAAATTTTGTCAGATTGTAATATTAAAGCTTTTCTCGTTAGCAAGATATTCTTTAAATACAATCTTGCTAACCTAGGGAAAACAATATCTCTTATAAACCCTCTGATAACCAGGAATTGCTATTGTGCAAATATATTTCCAAGTGTCCACATTGTCTGCTTAGCTGGTGTAGATATGTACCACATTACATACCTACATATGTTGTTGTTGTTTTAACAGTGTTAAAAATATACATATCTGTTCGATGCAGCTTCCGCTGGGTTAGTCCGGAGTGTAGATCCTATTGTCGTTTATTAAACAAAATATATGTTGTTTTGGTCGATAACTTTTTGCCGTTTGTTGAGGTCAAGAAATTAGAACTACTGATCTAAAAACTAATCCAATTGCATTTTACAGAAGACCTCTACGACAATTAAATTTACATCACTAGGAGAATTCTGCAGGGACAGGACAAATAATACGTGATATCTGAAGCTTCAGTCAGGCATAAAAGCTTCCCCGCCAAACTCAGTCAGTTTCTGTTGGGCCATCAAAAATGTTTGTGTCGTTTGGCATTGTCATCTTTCTTTTCTGTTAATCAATTATGGCCAATTTAATTGAATTGATTTCTTCAATTTCTTTGCCTTCTGGCAAGAGATTGGAATGAATCAATCGTTTTATCAGATTGTAGAAGCTTATAATTAACAATTTCCTTCTAATAAAGCATTACCTTTCATGATATCGATCTAGAATATGCCACCCATCAGAGCGAAAGTTTAGCTTACTTTGTCGTTCTATCGAACGCAATCTGCTTTTCATTGCCTGTAAACGTTCGCTTCAGGTATACTTCGATTACGTTCCATTAATCAGTTAACCAGTGTAGGCTCACAACAACAAGATTATAAAAAAGGAACGGTTTTAACCAGACCGCTATAGCCTTAAAAATGTAAAACTGCACTAAGGGTTTATAGCAATGAATGTTGCAATAATTTTTTACTGCAATTAAACTGATTTTTAAAATATTTACTAATAATCTCTTCCATTTTTCTTTCTCTCTCTTCTTAGATTACAGATTTAAATTTAGATAATTGTAGGAGTACAAGCATTGTTGGCCTTACGGATGAATATACAGCATTGGAATCGTTAAGTTTAATTAATGTTGGTCTAACAACATTAAAAGGCTTCCCAAAATTGCCCAATTTAAAGAAATTGGAATTATCAGATAACAGGTAAGCAAACAATACAAAAAGCATTAAGTTTTCTTTGATTTGTAATTTTTTTTATTATTTTCTTACTAGAATATCAAATGGCCTCAATTATTTACATACTAGCCCAAAATTATTATATTTAAATTTATCTGGTAATAAGATTAAAGATTTAGAAGCCTTGAAACCATTGGAAGAATTCAAAAATTTGGCCATATTGGATTTATTCAATAATGAAGCAACGCAAATTGAAAATTATCGCGAGAAAATCTTTGAAATGTTACCCTCATTGAAATTTTTAGATGGGTAAGTGCCAATAGTCAACATAAATTTTTATTTTTTTAATGTAAATAAGTGGACGGAATTTAATTATAAATTTTTTTTATTAAATAGATTTGATTGTAACGATGTGGAGGCGTCCTCAGAAGGTGATGATGATGAAGAAAATAGAAATTTTTCAGGCGAAGAGGAAGGTGATTCGGACGGTAAGTTATAAATTAAAATCAATACACTTTTAATAACACTATGCAACAACAAATTACATAAAATATGATAATATGAATAAGATAAATATGTTCAAATAAGGATGGCTTTCTAAAGCAGCTCCAAATAGCTGTTGCTGTAAGGAACTTATTATAAGCACAGTTTTGTTTTGAAAAGGAATCTCTTTTTCAAATAAGGATGGCTTTCTAAAGCAACTCAAACAACTGTTGTTGTAATGAGCTTATTATAGGGACAGTATTGGGTTGAAAACGAATCTCTTAAATTTGCTTACTTGGGAGGTGTATAGGCGAAAATTCTGTAATTTTTTTTTTTTTGTAAACCCTAAACAAATTTGTTGCATAGTGTTGTATTGAATAATATACATTGTTTTATTTTTAAGTATTTAGAAACACAAATTTGCTATTGATCAAATATATGCAGAACATTTTCATTTTATTCACTTGTCATCCACATCTGTACATGACGACCGACCGACCCGACCCCTTCATTTGTAACGATTATTTTAAGATTTTAATGTAATCTTTAAAGCAAAAAAAAAAACATTTCAAAATTTTGTTTACCTTGGCCTGTGGTGGATATTATTGCCGTTTACAAATAAAAGTGAAAGAAAGAGAGCAAAAACAATACAAAATATTCATTTCAGATAACCGAAATGCCTTTTGCTTAAATGGTTTAGAAATTGATTTGGATGAGTTAGAAGCATTTGAAAAACGCCTAAAAGCTAAACGTGAAGCAAAACTGTTAACAGAACAAGCAAATGACTCCACAAACACAGACCCAAACACTAATTCATCTAAGGATGCAAATACAAATATTGAAAACACCACCACCACCACCATCAGTACTACTATTGCGACTCATAACGCTGCTGCTGCAGAAGATGCAAATGTTGATGAACTCGATGAATATTTGAAAAATTTAAAATTAAGAGAACAGCAACAAGAAGATGAAAAAGCCAAAAAGGCTGCTAATACTGTTAATACATCTTCTTCTGCTCCTATGAATTTTGCTCTGTTATTATATTGGTTTTTAGCAATTTTAAATTTGGCCAGTGCCACATTTGTTTGTAAGCATTGTTCCTTTGGCTTTTAACAGTCTAAAATTAATCCAATACAATTTGTTTTCTTTCTCTATTCTTTCTATATCATCTGTATACCAGCCGAGGATTATGATTTAAGTGAAGAGGAAGATAATAGTATTGATGATGAAGATGTTTCACTATCTGAGGTAAGATTTGTTTGCATACTTCGTTTGGAAACGTATGAAAATAAAATGAAAATTAAATAAATTGTTCGAATTTAAGGTTTATAATGAGGATTTAGAAGAGGATGAAGATGAATGGGATGAAGAATATGCTGGTGGTGACAACGATGATGATGACGATGAAGACAGTGATGAAGATGAAGCCAATGATTCAGCCGTCGTTGCAAATGCTGACAAGCCGGCTGATACTAACAATGCTAGTGGTAAGAAGTAACAAAAGTAAAACAAGTTTAGAAAATCTGTTAAAAAATAACAATTGTTTACTTTTTTTAGCTGAAGAAACCCAAGCACGGGGAAAGAAAAGAAAGCATGAAGGTTAAAGAGAATTGTTTTCTTCATTAAATATATTCACGTTTTTCAAATCACCCCCGTTTTATTTTATTTGATTTTCTTTTTTAATTATCATTTTTTTTTTTATTATTATTAAATCTATACATCGTGTGTTTTTTTATATTAATGCAACCAACAACAACATAATTTTACTTTATACAAGAGAAAGAAAAAAAAATTAACAATAAAATATTTGCAAGTTTTATTTTTCGTATAAGAAAAAAAGCTGAAACAAAATCAAATTAATATTTAAGTAAAATAAATACAAGTAATTACAAAATAAAAAATCAGTTAAATTTAAAAACAACAAAAAAAGAAAATATATTCCAAAACACCACTTTCAAAGAAATATATTGAAAAGCAAAGCAAAAATTAAAGGATTTCATTTACAATTTATTATAAAAACAAAATAAAAACAAATTAACGAAAAGAGTAACAAAAACAAAATAAGGAAAAAAATAGAAATATTTACAAAAACATCAAAAGAAAACTACTAATATCCTTTTGTTTAGAAATTGTTTAATCGATAGAACAGCATGAAAATCCCCAGAGAGTAAAAATTTCTTTAGAAAAAATTTGTAACATCAACCGTAAAAGTAAACAATATACAATTTGTAAAACAATACAATACATAAAGCAAACAAACAAACAAACACCATATTTACTTAAACAATAACATTTAAAAAAATGAAAAACAACAAAAACAAAAATGTTTTAAGAGAAAAAACCACTTAACTTTAAAAAGTTGCATGTATTTTATGTTGAAAAACAAAACAAAAACAAAGAATTTAGTTTAAAACAAAAAATTCATTTAATTTCTATTTAAAAATAATCTTTCCCAACTACTTATACAGTCCCTCTCCCCCATTCGCCCGTTCCTTTTTCCTTCTCCTTTCCTATCTAAATATGTTAGTTTATTTAGAACTAAAATAATGGAATTTTTTTTTAAATTCTTTTTAAGTTTTATATTATTTTTTAAAGACACATCAAGTAAATACATTAACATTAAAGAAAAAGGAAAAAACAAACAAAAATTTAAATATATTTTCAGTTTTTTTTTAATATTTTTTAAAAACCTTTATAAACAAAAAAGAAAACAAAGAAAAATTAAAATAGTAAACAAAAAAACGTTAGAACTTTACGCACTTACGCATACTATCCACACTGTTACCATTATACCTCTTTCTACCTATACATACTCTGCTTACAAATATCCGTTATTATTTTTTTTTGTCTCTAATAACGTTCCCTATTCACAGTTGCATTTGAAGACTTTAAAATTTATTCATACATCCTTTACATTTATTTACAACGTATTCGAATGAAAAAGCTTTATGGCAAGACCATTATCATCCTGTTTGTCTGTCATTCATATTTCTTCCTTCGAGAGCGGACATATAAAGTCATAAAAACAAATATAAAAACACCTGGAGGGAAATAGAAGAATTGTAATAGAAAAAGTGAAAGTAAAACGACAGTAACAACTACGCGTGAATGAGCACGTAAATAAAGCTTAGAAAGCCTGAATATTGGCTCCCAATAGTGGTTTTATAAACCCCTCCAAAAAACATTTCCGGGATATTCAATCACAGAGGAGACACTATATCGTTTGCGACTCTTCTTTCTCATATCCTGCATAAATGCCGTTGATATTGCCCGTAAGGTAAATAAATTTTACCTCAGAATTCATCTGTCCTCTATACTTTTGTACCAGAAAATTAAAATGTTTTCTAATAGATATCTTATCTTTAATTCGTGATAATAATTCCGCGATTTTATGGTCATTTATTGCAGGCATCACCAATATTTGTTTTTATTAAATAAATAAAAAGCTCGGTTATGGATAGCAACTGTGAATCTCAGTCTCCAAAAATTAAGCTGCAAATAGCAACTAGCAACCACTATTTAAAAATTTCTCTTGTAAGAAAGCTTTCTTTTCGGCAACTACAATACATATGCAACTTGAGTTGGGTTGCTATTGTAACAGAGCCAAGACAATAGCCTTAATTAATTCGAAAAAGGCCTACATTATTATTAACTTTCGTATGTAATTTTTTCTTTGAAATACTGTATTCACTTCACTGGATGTATTTTTTCCACTTATACCTCTAGTGAAAAATACTATTCCATCCCCATGTCTGCAAGGTTTTAGATCTACCAGTTCATCAAGAAATCGACTATTTTGCCATTCGTTAGCAAGCAGCTAAAAGTTTGTTGTTGTCGAATAAAAAGTTTATGGTAGACGATGAAAATAATATGAATATATAATATATATCCACAGTTGCAGTTGGAGACATAGCTGAAGCTCGGTTGTTTTCAATCTGAATTCAAAATAGTATTACACTTACAAAATACCATCGTTTTATTAAAAAAAATTACTATTTTTTTAATGTATCAATCAAACTATCATTCCTTAATTATGTCTGTCCTTGTGACTTTTTTGTTTCATATTATTGAACATTAATATCCCCCATGTTTTTTCCTAATTTTTTAAAACTTTACTCTATTATCCATTATTCCACTCGCCCACTTTTCTTTTTGTTAAAATATATCATTATCCTTTTCAAAGAAATCGTTTGTATTGTATTTGATTTTTTTCCAAATTTTAGAGTAAATATTATATAAATATATATATATATTATTATACATATTACAAAAGATGAAAAACAATTGACTACAGAAAAAAATGAAAAAAAAAACAGAAAAAAAGAAAAATTGTAAAAAATAAAAAAATACTTGTTCTTATTTGGGTGGAGGATCAAAATTTCAGTTTTGCGACACGGTTATCAGAGTTTTTAGTATATTTTTCCTTCCTGGCAACACTGATGGAGTTGAGTACCAAAATTTTTTTCTTTCTGGCAACACTGGTGAAAGAAATTAGTGCACATTATTTTTCCGTTTCCGATTTATATAAGTAAAAATTAAGCTTCTTGTTTTAATAAAAATTTATTGTTGGTTGTGGCCTCTGCTGCTGCTTTGCTGTGGGTGTGAGAGTGGGAAGAAAAGTGGAAAAAGGGCGCGGGGATAGTAGTTGTAGTAATTGTGGTTGTGTTGCTGCTGCACCGCTCCTCGTTGTTGGAGTTTGGGTCCATATACGACGGACGGAGAGGGAAGCAAGGCAATCATAAAATTTAATTTTTTTGGAAGTGTGGTGAATTTTATGAGTGTGGTGAAGAAAATCGAAACTCACAAAGGTGCCGTTATTTGAAATTCTTCTGCATTACCACAGATCCATACACTGTGGATCACTAATTGGACGGTGTGTATCTAGAATAAGTAATTATCATTATATAATTATCAGTCACCGTCATGCCTTGTTATCATTAAAGACTGTATTCCCAACGGTGTGGTTTGTGTTTGGATTAAGGATAATTAATATCGATTAGTGAAACACTGAATAAAAGAAGGTACACTCAACTTACGAGTAGGGTAGTGTTACCATTGTGTCATTCTATTAAACATTCAAAAAATTATAATTAGAAAGTACCTATGATGCAAAAAGGTACTCTTTTAGTTATAGTTCAGTACTATTTCAAAATTTAAATTTTGTAACACTGGTACTAGCCCAGAAAGCTACTACCACGGTGTTATCAATTAAAGTGTGGTGTTTAATTTAAATGAAAACAATTTGACGGCCTTTCATCACGATACATTATAATCTGGCTATACTATGGGTGGTCTTCCGTTTTGGTTCTGTAACAAACTAACCATTCGATTTGATTTGCATCCCTGCTAAGTAAACATCACTGTTTGTGACATTTCATTTAATTGCTTGTTTCTAAACAAACTCTTAATTATTTGTTTTTCCTTTTGTTTGTTATTTTTGTTACTTGTTTTAGTTCGTCATTCTACCGACTTTCTAAACAAACGAATTCTTAATGTGACACTTGCTTTATAGTGTGCGTAGGCTATTCTGACACTTGCTTTCTACGCTTCTTTTTCAGTTAATAATTTTCTCTCATCTCATCAGTTTTAGAGTCGCCATGTTGAGATTAGGTGTTGTTGAGTGCGGAAAAGAATATTTTTTTGTTTAATACAAAAGCAAAGATTATTACTTAAAAAGAATTTGTGTATATAAATAAGAATGCGTTTCATTTTAATAAAAACATGTTTATTTTTTTAATAAATTAAATAATTTTTTTTAATATAATTAACTACGGTCCCTCTTAAGCTTAAATAAACAAATTTGCTAGTGATTTTTGTTTCTGCCTCTGTAATTGCTCTTTGTGTTCCATCGACCAGTCAGTCAGACCAATTGGAAAAAAGTAAAAAAAATAAAACAAAAAAATAATATTAAAGACAATATTTTTGTGTATCAAATGAAAAATAAAAAAGAAAATAAAGAATGTGCATTGAATTTAAATGCATTTGATAAATTTATAAATAAATTCTAAAGCAAATACAAAGAATTTTGATAAAGTCATACAGTTTTTTTTACTTCATTTTGTATTTCTTTTTTGGCAAAAGAGATTAAATTCTTAGAAAGTAATTTTTATTTGCAAACATACAAAGAGAAGAAAAGCAAAGAAAGTAGCAGAGAGTGTGGTGTGTGAGTGTATATGTGTTTTATATGTTTGTACGGATGGTTGTGCCGGATAAAGGCAAAAATATAACAGCAACAACACCGACATGAACAACAGCTTGAAAAAGGAGTTTTAAAAAGAGCAAAGTTTTGAAAATTGAAAAAGAGAGCACAGCGAAAGAGCATAAATAAAAATTCATGCAAGAATTCAAGAACGCATTTTGTTGTTGCTGCTGCTGCTGTTGCCATCCTCATATAAATAATTAATGAAAACTGGTTGATAGACCAAGAAGCAGAAGGAGGAACAGGAGAGTACATAAAATAAAAGCAAAACAATTATTAACAATAACAACCAACATTTGCAACGCAACAGTAGTTGGCCATAGCAGAAGCAGCAAAGTTGGCGACTGACTCAGCAGAATAGCTTCCGGTGGGTCTGGAAAAACAAAAACAAGAACAACACAATTCATTATAAAACATAGCCATAGACGCTATCGTATAGCATCATTCATAACATACAAAACAAAACAAAAAAAGTTTTGCTCTGTACATAGACGTATGTACGTTTGGTCGGTGGAGTGTGTATGTTTTCCTTTTTTGCTAAAGTGCTGCATTAATAGCAGCGCCAAATACAACAAAAGCCAACAACAACAATTGTAATAACAATGGGTGAGTGAGAGTGTATTTAATAAAAAAAAAATTTTCTATAAAAAACAAAATTTTAAAAATATTCAAAAGAAGAAATCATTTTTTTTTTCTTTTTTTATTTCTTCTTTTCTGTTGTTTTAATAAATCTCTGACTGTGTGCTGTTTTTATTGTTGTTCTAGCTGTCGTTTAATGAAAAAAAAAAGATTTTTATTGTTACACCCTACACCGCTGCCATTTTTTAGGTAAAGATGTAGTTTGTGTTTGGAACTTCTGGACTTTCTTAATGAAGAACTGATCCAATTGCGTTTTACAGGCCTCTTCAGAGAGTCCAGCAAAAATCAAAACAAATTAGAATATGAAATTGCAAGGCCCTGGCTATATGTTGGCTGCATAAAAACATCCCAATCAAGCTTTCTCATCATGCGTTCAAAATTTTGTGCAACTATACTTTGTCAAGTGTTTAAGTGCTAGTCGCGTTCTCCCTTTTTGTTTTGTTTAATCTGTTTAATTCCTTTGCTTCCCATTCTCCCTTCCTACTTCCGCTCCTTTTTTCCTATCCCATCTTTTATCCTTCCTTCTTAAAGACGTTACGTACAATGGGTCAAATCGACCTCCGAGTACTGTACTTGTCTAACCTAACCTAACCTATACTTTATCAAAATTCAGCTGTTTTCCTGTTAGGAGGATCTGGTGAATCCTTTAATTAAAAATTGTCACACATAAATGTGTTCTTTAAACTAGAAATCCTGCAGAAGTCTACTGCCACAAGTACTGCAGGACGATTTACCTAGAAGTCTATTGTTTTTAAAAAATGGTTTTTTTGCCCAGGGCTCACAAGCTTTGCTTAACATTCCTTCAATTAGTGACAATCGAATAAAAGCATTTCCCATATCCTAACGTCTAAAGAGTTCAGCACTCTAAACGAAAGGAAAAGACAGACGGGTTTAAAACAATCTAAACTTATGATCGGTGCTTCAGAAGCAACTGATAGATTCTGTTTTGAAGATAACGAATTAACAAATAATCAGAACTAGGCAGGGAAGTATTCTTACGTACACGGAACAGCCTCCTGAGATTTATCAGTGCAGCAGCGTTGGGACAGGCATGGTAGGAAAAAATTAAAGGTTGGTGGTAGTACAGTAGATTTTCTGATCGCAGTGCTTTACATATATACTAACATACATGCATAATTGTTCATAACAACCCTTCAGCCCGGATTACAACCTTGCTTCTCACACCCCTTATGTTGCGTGTGTTAATTTTATACATTTGTGGCGGTACCTACAGTCGACTCCGACTGCGAACGACACTACCTACTAGACTAGGGCTATCACAGTTCTGTAGTATCCTTTATTCATTGCATGGCACTACTTTCTTGCTATATTGTGTTTCTCTGACCATGGAGTTCCTGTTAAGCAGGTGATTGGTTTAGTGTTGTAAATACAAAATGAAAAGACGTCCGTCCGCTTAAATTGCGATGTGATATTTTGAGTAGTGGTGAGAGACTTTGCTCATTGAGTCCTATTCACATTCATGAGGTGATTGTCTGACATTTCTTTAATGTTCGTTACTAATATTATCTCCTTTATTGGTTTAAGGGGATGCTAGATTATTTGGGTTTGTAGTCAAGAACTTTAGCCATTTAGCGACAGGTTCTTAACAGTTATAACCAAAATAATCACGTAATATTTTAAATATATTCTAGAAACTTACTGTTGTTTTTGTTGTATTCATCTTTTTTTCTCTATTTTATTGTTTTTGCTATTGCATTATGATCTTTTTGATCCCTATTTTAGAATTTTTTTTATTGCTTTGTTGTAGTTTGTTTTAATTACTCTCTTGTCATGTTTTCAGAATAAATATTTAGTTTAACTTTAGCAATCTTCAGTTAAGATCTTGTTTCTCTTGAAAATAGTTTAAGTAATCTTAGGATATCTAAATCATGCTATAGGCAGGCTTAGTAATCAATCCTAACCCTTGATCAGTGCATATAAATTATATTGCATCGTAGGTGATATAATAGAATCGATGTCGAACGACGATTTATTTTTCATGATTTTTTTTAAGGAATTGTTTTTACTTTTTAAGCTAAAATTAGTTTGTGAAGTCGTTTTTTTTTATCCCCCATCTTTTAACGTATCCCTCTACTCATCATTCATTTGGTATTTATTGGAAACATGTGCCCCAATTTTTATTTTTCTATTCTTTTTTTATTTTTAGTTATTTTTAATCGTTCATATTTTTATTGTTTTTATTTTGTTTTGTTTTTTACTCTATAATGCATAAGTAGTACATGCCATATTCGGAAGCAATTAACGCTTGAGGAACCATATACAGTTACAAGCAAAAATAGTCATATGGTTTTGCTTAATACAAAAATGTACGGGTAGTGCTTGGAAGAAATGTGAAAAGAAAAACATCAGAACGTAATATAATGCAACAGAAATAGTTTACTGGCCCTCCGAAAAATTTTATAGAGATTTTATAGCTCCATCTATCCAGTGACATCGATTTTATTTGCGACCATGTACAGGCTCCAAGTGTAGGTACATTTTCCTTACCTTCTTTTATCCTGAAGGTTCCATTCAAGAGCCATCTTGAATACATTATTTTGGTGCCGATTATAGTCTACTAAGTTCCTTATGATTTCGTTGCGAATTGGTGCTTACTCGTTTGTTTAAATTATAAAGAAGCAGAAAAAGTTCGACTATATATTGCATTTGAAATGAGCTTTATTGAGCCAAATAAGAACCATGCTAATCGATAACACTTTGCCTTTTTGGACTAAAGCCGTTATTCTATTATTTTAAATTTTGTAACAGAGGAATCGTTTAAAATCATTTATGCAAGATGGGAAAGATCATTTGGATAGGTTTCGCCAAGTCTCTGACGGAATTACCAGCGAATCATCTGCATAAGCCATTGTCCTACTACATATCACCTGCAGAAAGTTATCGCTTCTAGCTGAAGCCGACAGGCGAGAAATTGTGATCCACTTACTTCGTATTTGACTCTGATTATCCAGCAGAGCGTTATTGTTGGGGTAGTGAGGATGTTGGCATGACATTAAAAATTGCTTAAAGAGCAGAGCATTCTGCGGCATCTCACTGCTCTGTGTATTGTTCTGGATAGATCTTCCTACAGAGTTTAGCTTAAGAGGCACCTACCAAATTGTTCTAGCAATTGGATCGAAAGTTTACTTTTTGAGGACGATTTGAATAGTTGGTCCTAAGCCACCGATCTGCCATTTCTACGAACTTTCTAATTGATGGGTCAGGGAGAAGGAATTGAAGCGCTGGGGGAATGAATCGAGTTGTCATAAGTCTCAGAGTATATGGCTTTCAATAGATAATATAGCAATATATTGATGGTGGATTTGAATAAAGCTAGCGTGAGGCTGGTTACTGAGGTTTTTATGGGACATTGCAAAATTAGATCGATGACAAGGAACTCGAACAGATCCCAGCAGAACTGTTGGAGGAGCAGTTGGAGACTATCGAACACCTCCCCTTAAACTGTCCAGCCCTTAGTAGATTGAGATTGAGGACACTGGGCAGGGGCTTCTTTGAGGGTTTAAATTCACTGAGAAGAGTGGACGTGAAGGCTCGCCTGGTTGAGAGACGGTAATCTATTCGGCTTCATTTTCTCTTCACGTTCACTTTTTCTCCAATTTATATTTCTCTCCTTTTCTACTTCTTTTCTCCTTGCCCTCTTCTTCTATTTCTTTATAAATATTTAAGACAAATACAACGTTGTCCTCTGGGTATTATGCTTGTATTAATAAAAAGAACACGTCTTGTAACCTACCCTAACTGAATCATTAGCGCAAATAACACTAGAGTTTCGAACATACATGCATACATACACAATTGGCCATTACAACCCTTTGGTAAGGATTACGACCTAGTTTCTCACATTACTTATGTTGTGTGCGTTAGTTTTTATACATGAGTGGTGGGACTTACTGTTTAAAGTCGACTCTGAACGACAGATTTTCGAGAAACTTTTCCTGGCAATTTTATTTACTCTCAGAGTTTTTACCAGAAGAAGAGGAAGTCCCGAAGAAATATTATTTCATATTTCATTCAGTTGGAGATGCCTGACCTGGGGTTTGAACCAAGGCCTCACGTCTAATAATCCAACACACTATCTACTAGACCACCCGCGACTTCCGACCATTTAAAGGCTTGAAAAGTGTCCCTGATATTGTTAATGCATATGCATATCTTATATCGGATATCCAACGTTTGATGGACAACAGACATACATATTCAGAAGATGGCGAGGCATTTGAGGTTTGTTTCTAATCACGTGAAGAGGTTTCTTTCTTTCTGAACCCTGTAGCTATCCCTTACTCTCCTCGTTTACCCTTTTTATTGATAATTGCCTCCACTTAACGCTAAAACCCTAGCCATAAAGTAGAAAAGTTAAAAACTTTTCATTCGTTTACCTAAAAGAGCATAAAAGTGCACGTATAAAATCAAAATAAATGAAAGAAAAATGATTTTTAAAATTCTTATTATTTTTATTTGTTTTAAAATCTCCTTTTATTTTTATAATTTCAAACAAAATGATCCTTAAAGGGGCTTCTCTTTTGTAATTTGAATTCATTTTAATTCATTTTCCTTTCTTGCCGTAACATCCTTAAGCCACTCGAGCTAATCAAATCCTTCCCACTCGACAAAAACAAAACTTGAAAATGCTGTCGGAGGAAATCTCTTAAAAAAAAAAGAAAAAACTACTTATCATCATACTTATGATTCAGCGTTTTTCCTCTCTCTCTCTCTCTCTCGTTTTCCAAGTATAATACCGAATAGAATGCGTCTATTTTTTTTATAGTCAAGTTATTATGTTTTGTGCCTTTTGCGCTCGTATACTTTTTTAAAAGTGAGAGGGGTTTGGCTCCTTTCCCTTCTTTTATTTTTCTCTCGCTCTGTTTGTATATGTACGTGTAGTATGCCAATGAATGAACAACCACAAAAGCCATCACCTACAGACCGAATAAACTGTCATCTTGGCCCTCTTTTATGCACGGCTTAGTAAAACCATTACGAATTCAAGTAGTATGTGGTATCTCATTACCACATATTGTGGCAGCGTTTAAAACAAATGTAATGCCAACAACCTCTTGCTGACCTTGATGCAACGCTCAGTTTTTTAGTTTTAGTTTCTATTTTATATACGAATTTTAGGTGCCCTTTTTGAAGAAATTTATGAAAAAAAAATGACAAGAGAGCGAGAGAGAATGAAATCTCTTTGAAATAGTTTTTAATTACGGAATTTCTAGGCCAACAAGAGTAATTTGTCAGCCAAAATGTTTTAATGAGCAATTTAATGAAAAAAAATAGGAAACTATTCTGTGAAAAATATTCACTTTCGGGCGTACATTTAAAAGATCTCTTAGGTGGTTAATTGTAATTAAGTGGGCTTTTCTTCTAAACAAACAAAAATCATCAACAAGTTTCAGGGGATTGTTTCACAATGGCTCCTAAACGCCGTGAGTGTGTCCATTCGACTTCCTTGGAAGGTCAGCCACTTCTACTTACCTAGCTCTAATCAATTGTTATCGAATGCAATACCTATTCCTTACAATTCCCATACATACATACATAATTGGTCATTACAACCTCTCAGTCAGGATTACAACCTAGTTTCTCACACCACTTATGTTGTGTGTGTTAATTTAATACATAAGTGGTGGGACCTACAAACCTTAAAGTCGATTCCAAACGACAGATTTTTGAGAAACTTTTTCATGGCAATTTTATTTACTCTCGGAGTTTTTGCAAGAAATTTGGTGAGAGAAAGTCGCCGAAGAAATATTTTTTTATATTTTGTTTTGTTGGAGATGTCTGACCTCGGATTTGAACCGTGGCCTCACGTCTAATAAGGCAACATACTATCTACTAGACTACGGCCACTACAATTCCCATGTATTGTGATATTTTCACCATCCTTTTTAGATATTTTTTAAAAGAAGAATTTTTCAGAACCGATTTTCCGAAATTCCAAAATTATTTACGAATTACCACTAATGGGGCTTCATTAGGCACCTCTTGGATTGTACGTCACATACATTTCTACAACGTATCTTGTGTTATGTTAAAGAAGATTAATTTCCCTTATCATAGCCAAAGTTGGTAGCTTGTTTGCCAATGCTCCCTTCATTGTTAATTAATTCTACTTCAAAATCCCAAATATTCCAAAAAAAAATCTAAGTTGACTCACCCTGATTTGATCACGATTGATTTGAGTTTATCATTGTCGTAAGAACATGAATGGGGGCTAATTTTTTGGTATTCAGATGGACCAAGAACGGATTTTGGGACAGGAGCAGGAGTTTTTGCTCACAAAATAAAATATATCGAGCACTTGGAAAAACTCGCTGGTAAGGTACCAAGAGAAGGTCTATGCCATCAAAACATGTGCTCTGTTCAGCTTGGATAGAAGGTACAATAGAGAAGACAGCAATACTATCTGGCTGTCAAGCCGTCCTTCGTAAACTCTGCTATTATGAGGCTAAATCGAAGATAGTATGGGGCTGTCGGGGTAAGCTGAATCACCTAGGTAGGCAAAATTAGGTAATCCTCAGCCATGTACCACGCCATGTGGATATTCTCGGCAATCAGCTTGAGAGCAGGAGAGCTTCCACTCCGTTGATGCTGACAGAACCCTGCTGTGAAGTGGCGTGGATATTTCTAAAGGTATGCTCAACGATGACGTCGCTCTAGTCTAGTAGGTAGTGTGTTGTCTTATTAGATGTGAGCCCACGGTTCAAACCACAGGTCAGACATATTAGAAATATTTCTTCGGCGACTTCCTCTCAGCAGATTTCGGAAAAAAACTCTGAGAGTAAATAATATTACCATGAAAAGTTTCCCAAAAAATCTGTTGTTCGGAATCGACTTTAAACTGTAGGTCCCGCCACTCATGAATAAAATTAACACAACATAGGTGGTGTGAGAAGCTAGGTCGTAATCCTATTTATGTTTGAGCTATGTTTGGAACGCACTACCTTCTAGATCATCTCCACAAAAAAAACAGAATAGTGGGATCAGACCGTATGATCTTTGCGGTCGTTGGACTAACCTATTGAAAGGCACGTTTTTAGTCTTTTAATAGGTTCATGTAATAGCGTGTTGTGCGGCATGCCTTGTTGAAACCATATGTCAAACAAGTCCAATTCTACCATTATAAGCACAAAAGTACGTAATCATCGCACGGTAGTGTGCTCCACTGAGTATAGTCTTACGACTTTCATCGTTCTTGAAGAAATACGGTTCAACGCTCCCTCCGTCTTACAAACCACAGCAAACAATGCATATTTCAGAATGCATTCTCAGCTCTTGAACTGCCTCTGAATGCCCTTCACAACTATTTCGGCAATTCAACATAAGTGGCGTGAGAAGCTAGGTCGTTGTAATGTTGTAATGACCAGTTATGTTTGTAGGTAGGCAAAATAAAGTTACCCTTGGCTGGGTCCCAAGTCACGTGGAAATTCTCGGCAATGAGTAAGCCTAGAAGAGCGTACGAGGAGAAGAGCTCCCGCGCTGTTGATGGGGACATAAGCCTTCTGTGAAGTAAGGCGGACATTCCGTAAGGTATGATTAACGAAAGAGGAGAACAAAGAGAGGCTAATATTCTTCTCAAACACAGTGGGTTTGATGTTATCAAAAGTTTTATTGGGAAATTACAATAAGAGGACTATCAAGAAATAAGCTGAGGTTGATAAACGGTCTTTTGTTCGATGTGATAATGAGAATTAATCAACAGGACACATTCTTAGAACCTGTGAGGCATTTATAAATTCCAAAAGGATACACCTGGGTACATATCCGATGCTAGCCCCTGGCTTTGTTGACACCATTATACCAGAGAAAATATATCACACAGACTTCACCCTTTCGCAAAAGATGGTTACGCATGACAAGAGACACGCTCAAGATTGTTAATTTTGGACTTCAATTGGTTGGTTGGCATTACACTTCAAAATTGGTGACACAAAGATATGCCACATAAGTTATGAAGTACTGAAGCCATTGGGATCAAAAAATAGATTTCTTTGCCATGCAACTTGTATATTAAATTGCATAACCTTGAATTAATTGAAATCTTGTAGGTTATGTTTTCTCTCTTTTTAATTTTTTTTTATTTATTTTGCATGTTAACTATGGTAACTTTATATAAAATTATTATGGAGTAATGGGAAGAAACCTACACAGCTAAATTGCAGTGGCGTATATAGAAGTGTCAACTTTGTGGCACTTAAAATTCAAAAAGTTTTCTTTTCTGTACATTTGCATGCACATTTTAGATTTTAGTACATGGAAATATTTCTTCTAAAAGATAACTTTTTACAGTTTCTTTTTGCCTTTTGTTTAAGAAAAAAAAGTAACCAAACAAAGAAATCCAACGATAAGAAACTTGAACGGTTAGTAGGCCCACACTCTTTATGAAAAGAAAGACTATTTCAAGATTATCACAATTTAAAGTGTGGATTTTATGAATTCAAAGTTATGAGTAGAGATTTATTTGCTATTTGGCTTTACAGGGTAAATTTTTTTCAGCACAAATACAAGATTCATGACATGTGGCAAAGCAAATCATAGAATTTTATTAGTAATATTTGTGACGAGTGAGAAAAGTGTTTTTGTTGAACAACAACAAACATAATTGCCGAAATAGTTGTGAAGAGCATTCAGAGACAGTTCAAGAGCTGAGAATGCATTCTGAAATATGCATTGTTTGTTGGGGTTTTTGAGAGGGCGGCACTATTGAATCGTACTTCTTCAAGAACGATGAAAGTCATAAGACTATACTCATTGGAGCAAACTACCGTGCGATGATTACGTACTTTTGTGCTTATAATGGTATAATTGGATTTGTTTGACATATGGTTTCAACAAGGCACACCACACGAGACGCTATTCATAATATACATACATAAATACATAATTGGTCATTACAACTCTTCAATCAGGATTACCACCTAGTTTCTTACACCACTTTTGTCATCTGGGTTAATTTAATAGTGGCGGGACCTACAGTTTAAAGTCGACTTCGAACGACTGATTTCTGAGAACTTATTCATGGCAATTTTATTTACTCTCAGAGTTTTAGCCAGAAATCTGCTGAGAGGAAATCGCCGATGAAATATTTTCTCATATTTCGCTTGATTGGAGATGTCTGACCTGGAGTTTGAACCGTGGCTTCACGACTAATAAGCCAACACACTACTTATTAGATTAAGGCGACACGTTATAACATGAACCTATTTGGGAGGCATGTTTTAATCATTCCATTGACCGCCAAGTCCATGCAGTCTAGTCTAACATTTCTATTTTTTCTGGACATGCGAGAAATCATGGAATTCTAGTAGTTAGTGCGTTGGCTTATATGGTGGTTCAAACCACAGCTCATGCACCTCAAACTAATATACTAATATACTTCTTTCGGTGACTACCTCCCTGCAGTTTTCCAGCAAATTAAAAGTTCCTCAAATCTGTTGTTCGGAGAGAATGTTGGACTGTAGCCCCCCGCCGCTCATGGATAAAATTAAAATTAATACACACATGGGCGTGGTGAGAAACTAGGTTGTGATCCTGACTAAAGGAATCCAATTGACCAAGTGACCAATTAAGAAATATGTGAATTCTATTGTGTATAGGGACAAGCCAGTTACAATTCCGATTATTCCAATTATTGGTAAGATATCGTACGAAGTGCTGGAACAATTGAGTTATAATTGGAGCTGAAGGATTAGCCATCTTTGTATACAAATTTGGCAACATTTGAATGAAATAATCTTTAGAAAGTAAATGGCAGGCATAAATCATACATACATACATAATTGGTCATTACAACACTTCTCATACCACCCATGTTGTATGTGTTAATTTTATCCATGAGTGGCCGGACCTACAGTTTAAAGTCGACTCCGAACGACAAATTCTTGGGAAAGTTTTCATGACAATTTTAATTAATCTTAGAGTTTTTGCCAGAAATCTGATAAGAGGCAGTCGACGAAGAAATATTTTTACATATGTATTTCGGTTGGTTGGTGATGTATGACCTGGGGTTTGAAACGTGGCCTCATGTCTAATAATCCAGCACACTACCTATCAGACTATGGTGACTAATAAAGGCTGGCATCATTTCCATTAATTATCACAAATATTTTATTTATTTATTTTTTTTTTTTTTCAAAATATAGTCGCTTAAAAAATCACCCGTTAATTATAATGCTTTCTGTGTAAGACTATTAAAATTCTTCCCTGTGATATAATTTTTAAATGAAATACAATAATAAATATTATATCAGGGCGTTTGCAAATAACATTTTTTGTTTTTTTCCTGCGTATCTTATCAGTTCGGTTTATATATGTATACATTAACCATAATTTTTAAATGCAACATTTTCTTAAATTATTCA
This sequence comes from Sarcophaga subvicina, assembly GCA_936449025.2. Lineage (NCBI taxonomy): Eukaryota > Metazoa > Arthropoda > Insecta > Diptera > Sarcophagidae > Sarcophaga > Sarcophaga subvicina. The sequence goes on from OW388084.2 coordinate 34,745,842, forward strand.
CCACTTTAATATGAACATTCTCAGAAATCAATATCTTCGTTGGTGGTGTTAAATGCTGGTTGGTGGTGGCGCTGGTAGCGATAAGTGTTAGTCATCTTTCACAAGAAGGTTACGACACGACCGCCATGCTTTACATATTGGACAAAAAGTTAAAAAAAATGACAAAAAAAATAAGTGTATCAAGTTTATATACCGTTTGGCATTATACATACATATATGTATGTACTGTATGTACAGTATTTCGTAAAGTACATAAAATGCATTTCATTATACACACTGTAATATCCGTAAATCACCTTCATAAATCATCAAACGGCAACAAGATTTGTTTTTTTTTTTACCCTGTTGCGCTTGCTGCTCTTCTGCTGCTCCACATTCAAATACTTAATGGCCTGATTTTAAATCATAGTTTTTTTGTCTCTATTTGTTGTTGTTGTAGTTTTTTTTCTTCTATTTTCCTCTTATATATCTATGTGGCATATAGTTTCTCATTTTATTAGCAGTAACCCACATAATAGATGAACGAGTTATTTATGTCACAGTCGTTAGAGAGATTTTAGGTTTTAGAGATTTTTAAGCCCTCAAAAAAAAAAAAAGATAACGGAAAATGTGCAATAGGAGTACGAGTACGGATACGATCACAAAATCCGTTGAACTTCGCTATTCTTATTATAGTTTATAGTTTTTCAAAAATGTCTACACATTTCCTGTCTATTCTAGGATTAGAATTTTAAAACTAAAGAAATAATTTTCCTTTTATCTGTTGTTATTTGTTTAGGGAAATAAATTCTTAATTTATTTACATTTGACATTATAATTAAACTTTATTACTATATGTTTTTACTACAAAGATCAATTTTCACTATTTACACTTCATTGATCTTTAATCTGGCAACTTCTAGAATGTCACAGTTGATTTGTTATTGTTCTAGAATATCTTGCATAAAGATAACTGCAAGATTGTATGCGAATTTGTGTCTCTACTGATATTAAATAGCAAAAACTATCCACATATTGGATGGCAAACAGCTGATATATCCTAGTTTTTCACCAGTTTTGGTAGGACTGATGCACACGTTGTAAAGAACTGGGAGTTCTGTAATCTCACACATATTTCTGGTATTTCGAAATACTTTTTCGAAGTTCGTTTTTCTTAGGAACTGGAAGTTCTGTAGTCTCTCGCATATTTCTAATGATTCGAAATACTTTTTTGAAGTTCGTTTTTCTTCTCAATGCTTGCCATGTCGCATTCCGTTTGATGGTATCTTGTCTTGAAAGCGATGAAGCACGCTTACGTCAATCGATTTATTACGCTGGTATGAGGCGTACAGTATTCGCCTGGTTTGTAAAGTATTATTATTCCTTTAAGAAGCATAGATCTGTCATCTGTACCCATTATCTATTCCATCAGGTCCTGGCTTTGACTGCATACCTATAACTTTCATTTTTCGTGATATCTTAGGAGGCTTAGTCGGGCTTAAAGAATGGCTTATTTGGAGGGGGAGTGAAGGCTTTTAATTTTATAAAATTCTAAAGATCATTTTTTGTTTTCTGCGGTATTCCAACAGCGCATATTTGCGACCAGAAATATAGGCGACAATGCTAATTGCTTTCTTAAAACAAATAAAGTGCTCTGTATAAATGGGGCTAAATCGGATAAAAAATAGACTTCTCGGGACAATTGACCTACTGGGCTGGATAGTCATGGTATTAATGATTCCAAAACAGGTTTCGTTACGGTCGGACGTTACTTGAGACCGGAGATATAGGCCTCGAAACTTATACAGGCGAGGACTCTAATATTCGGTTTATTTCCGTTTATAGAGAACACCTTGTTATTGCTCATTTGAAGAAGACCATTAGCTCCGTCGCCTATATCTGTGGTTCCAAGTAACGTCCGACCGTAAGGACATTTATTCTGAACTCCTTGATACCATGGATATATAGTGGGATACCTGCAGCAAGTCCCATTTTTCCACAATATCAATCATCCTACATTGTTAACATAAATAAATTTTTTGCCTAAGTTTTTCAATTTTCACAACAATTTGCGAATTAACAGGAAAGCTGTTCCACTCATTAAGGTACGGGGTATAATTTTTAAGGAATGGAAGAGATATTCCATTCTCTGATATCTTTTTTTTTTGCATGATTTGTGCTATGACCATTTTTTGTTAGCTTTAACATTGACTGTGTTGGTTTTTGTTTTTGCTAGTTAAATTCGAATTTATCTTCACACATCAGTTTTTAATTTGTACTGCTAAGAGAGTCCTGCAAGTACAAGCTTTATGGTGGATGCATGAGGACTTCCCAGTCAACCTCTCAGTTTCTGGCATGTTATCGCAAAAATGTGTGGCGCTGTACTGATGAAACACAATAGCTTTTCTGTTAATATGTATATTGTGACCATTTTTAATTGACAGTAGAGATTAGAATTAAGCGTTCAACTAAGGTGTAAACGGGTTATACTGACTACCGTTTATATAGAAGCGTATTATATAATATTGATTTTTATGGGCGTTGCCACGCCCACTGACAATATGAAACATAAACAGATTCTTCTCAGAACTTTAGTTTAAATAAAGAGCAAACAAACCAGCAGATGTCTTCTTATATTGTACATATAGACAGAGAAAATAGTAGACATCAGTATATAAATGTTCTGAACATATTTTTAACACTTTCCAACATTTGTTTTTTTTGAAAAACATGTTGGTTTTTCCTTTTTTTTTTTTCTTACCATTTCTTGCCTTATTTTTACTCATACTGATTTTTGTCTTCTTCCTTCTGTTTCGTTTCTTTACAGATTGTCCCCAAATCGATTTGTATGAATTTCTAACGGAGGCCGAATTGCAACATTATTATAATGCTGTCAAGTAAGTGGAATCTGGCATATAAAATATGCATATGGAGATACGTATGTACGTACATATATGGAGTGTACATATTAGATATATGTACATGCATACATACCCACATGTGTAGTGTATATGTATATAGACAGTGATAAAGTCAAGTATTATTGCATTCGGGATGGAGATGCGATGGGCACCATTAGTCACCCACACAATTTACGCATACTGGCATTATTATTGCCAGTTGTGATTGTATATTGTTTTATTGTGTGCTGTCTGTGCATCATACATTAGTATCTCTTGTTGTATTATGGTCATATACTGTATGTTGTATGAACATTCCAAATAAACAGCCAAATAGGCAAGCAGGCAGGCATATGGTTTACGTACATACATATGTGGCATGTTTGCATGTAAAATTTATCCATCAATGCAAACAAACAAACAAACAAACAGACAGACAGACATACAGACCAAAAAACAAAATCTGTTTTTTTTTTTTTTCGGAATCATATAACAAGATTTTGAATGAATACTTTTTCTTTGATTATTCTTGTTTCTGTCTCTCTCTCTCTCTCTCTATCTCTCGGTACTGAAAGTTTTTCTATTTTTCATTTTTTTTTTAATAATTTTTTTAAAACATTGAAGAATTTTCTTTACCACTGTACTAAATGTGATATTTGCCTGCCTTCCTTCCTTTCTTCCTTCCCAAGCGGGCTCTATTATATTGTGTTAGAAAATGTCTCTGGCAAGAGAGGAAATGTTCGATAACAACATATCGAAAAACAAAAAAAAAAACGACTCAATATTATCAATCAAACTTTTTTTCGCATCGTGTTGCTTGCTTGTAAAGAATGTTGTTTAAGCCACATAAGAAAATAATTGCAGAGATTCTTTTTAGGAAAAAGACATATTTTTTTTTAAATTTCTGTACAATTCTCATAATAGACTTGAGACCTAAATATACTCCTATTTTTTGTTTCTATTTTGATAAAAAAAAAAAACCTCTTAAGCTTAGAATTTATATATGATTTACAGTATATTTACTGAGTTTGCTAAATCCTTTGGAGAACAGTTTCTTCCTCTATCTCGTCTCTACAGTTCCTGTTGAAATCTCTTATCCTTTGGAGAACAGTTTCTTCCTCTATCTCGTCTCTACAGTTTCTGTTGACATCTCTTGAGTAGACTTTAAGTCCGCCCTCCATTCAACTTTGACCAGATCTGCTGTCCTATATTGCCCGTATACGAAGTCTTCTACGTAAGGTTGACGAAATCCATTAATGCACACATAGTACATACATATTTTAAATAAACTTCTCTTTCTGTATGGACGTTTGGAGCGTCCTCGATCAAAGTGTGATATTATACTGTCAGTATCCTCAGAGTTCCAAAAATCCCTAAGGATCCTCGCCAGCTTGTCCGTGTCGTTGTACAGTCACCCAGAGGTACTGAATAGTTTTAGCTGTTCAACCATCTCCCCATGGCTATTGAGCAACGCCGTTCAAGGATCCTGAGTTTTCACCTCTGCAAGGATAGGGCAGAGATACAGAATGTGCTCGAAAGCGTAAGGTTTCCCCACATTATGACAAATTCTGCAGGAAGAAGGGGTCTAATGTCCTACAAACTTCTCCTTGTCCTGAAACCACAACAACCAATTAAAAGTCATATAAAGATCTTAATAGACTTTAGGACGCATTTATGACCAAAGACGCAAACCCACTTTTTTAACAGCGCCACTTTTAGCGTTTACTTTAACAGGCAAATTTTCTATTGACAGTGTTTTCTATTAACACTGTTAGCTATTTAACGGAACCAATTTGACAAAGCCTATTGGTCTACCATTTCTATGTAGTTGCATTTCCATATTCTTGAGAACTGACCCCTGATCTCCTCCAGAAATTAGTAGAAAAAATTATTTTTTTTAAAGTCGATTTTCTCAATAAATATCAATTTATTTGAAACTATTTTGTCATTGTTATATTAGTAGACCTTGGAGCCTTTGTTTGTATGTGGAACGGCACTCCTGGACCTTGTATATACCCTATAATTAGCTCTGAAACGTATGGGCTTTTTCAGATGAGTTCTGTCAAAAAGATAACAGTGGTCTGTTAGTAGCAAATTTTACTCTGTTAAAGCAAAAAAGTGGCGCTGCTAAAAGTATGGGTTTGCGTCCTTTTTTTAAATTCGAATTTATCTTCACATAGATTTTCTACCCAGATTCAGAACACTTTCCATTCTAGAACGTTCAAGTCTGGATTATAATAGTGCGAACATTTTACAATCTCCCCTTTGAAGTGTCATTCACTCGGCTTCTGATCGCTAGATCGCTCAACCCGAAAAAATTTCCCATGGCAGGCTTGGCTGATCGCTCCATCAGATCTGGGTATTCGTTGCGTACTCACTATTTATTCATTGTCGTCTACGTCTCAATGCCTCGAAACCAGAACGGTATCAGTCAGTACTTGTGCAAAGATGACTTCCTGCTAACTGACACCAACCTGGAGCTGACATCATGCCCAGTTAGTACCAGTAAGTACATGCCAAAAGCCGCCTTCCTGGAAACTGACACCAACCGCGACTTACATCATGCAAAGTTAGTGCCTTGAAGGTAGCCTGAGTCTCCACCTAAATAGCTACCCCATAGCCCAGCGTAATCCGTTTACCCAGACTAGCCTTGTTGATCGCAAACACCTCAGCCTGGAATATACTTTACTCACCAGAAAATCCGTAGAACAGGAATTTATAGCCGACTCGCCGTCACTAGACCTTTGATCAAACTCTACATATGTGTGTTACATCCTTTTTACCTTCAGAATCATAAGAAAACATATTCGTATGCCAGTCTGAATGATACCACTCCTTTAAGCAAGGTGCACCAAATATATCTAACAGTGATGGACTTCTTAAGTGTAAATCAAATGCGCAATTTATTTAGTTACGCTTAAATTTATTAATTCAAATAAAATTTGCCTTTTCTCATAGACTAAGTCACTTAAGAAAATCTGACTTGCACTAGATGACGTTTTTCTTTTTTTTTTCATTGTTATTTAAATTTCTTTTTTTTTTATAAAGAAATGTGTGTACTAATGTTGAACATTTTAATTTTGTGATTTTCATTGTATTATTCATTGTATTTTCATACTTATCGCCATCGCCTGGTGCAAACAAACATCATTCATCATCACTCATTGCTGCTGCTAACATAATAATACCCTCCCTGCAAGCAGAGATGAACTTAAGATTACGAGTGCTTCACAATTCAAATATGCCACCGATGAAGATCTGAAAAGTATTGGCATGTCGAGGCCGGAAATACGGCGTTTACGTAAATTCTATGAAAAACATTTCCCTCATGGCTATTTAAGTAAAATCAAACGTCTACTGCATGCACCCACATCCATTGTGAAGAAAGATGAAATGAGCAGCAGTATAACAAATGCCACTGCATCTAGTCCTTCGGGTAGTTTGGCTGGCAATGCAACAGGTACAGCAGCAAAGACGGGCAGTAGTTCACCCAGTAAGGCGCCCAACAACAAACACATTATACCAGCCGATGCCATAAGCGTTAACAAACAATTAGGCACCGGTGAATTTGGCATAGTACAGCAGGGTGTTTGGACTAATGGTTCGGAAAGGGTAAATTTCAATGAAATTAAAAGAGATTTTTAAGTATGTTTGTATATGTGTGTGCCTTTCAGATACAAGTGGCCATTAAATGTCTTTGTCGCGAACGCATGCAATCAAATCCCATGGAATTTTTAAAAGAAGCTGCCATTATGCATTCGATAGAACATGAAAATATTGTACGTTTGTATGGTGTTGTCCTGGCTACAGATTCTCTAATGCTGGTTACCGAATTGGCCCATTTACGCTCTTTGCTTGAGTGTTTAAAAGATCCCGGCCTTCGGGTAAGTTTTCTTACCGTGCCCACGTTATGTGAATTTGGTTTACAAATCTGTAATGGCATGCGTTACTTGGAAAACAAACGTTTAATACACAGGTATTTAAGGAAATTTAAGTAAAAATTCTTTATTAATTGATTTATTTCTTAACAGAGACTTGGCAGCTCGAAATATTTTAGTTTTTAGCAAGAATAAGGTTAAAATATCGGATTTTGGTTTGTCGCGTGCTTTGGGTGTGGGCAAAGACTACTACAAAACCAATTTCAATGTTAATCTGAAATTGCCAATTGCCTGGTGTGCACCCGAGTGTATAAACTATTTACGCTTTACCAATGCCTCAGATGTTTGGGCTTTCGGAGTTTGCTTGTGGGAAATGTTCTCCTATGGTTTTCAACCCTGGGCCGCTTTAACAGGTCTACAGATATTGGAAGCCATAGATGCTCCAAATTACCAGGTACTATAACAAGATTTTCAATATACTTGAAATAATTTCTTGTTTTCTTTTATTATTCCTTAGCGTCTAGAGCAACCCGAATGTTGTCCTCGTGAGTACTATACATTAATGATGAAATGCTGGCAAGATGATCCCGTTAAGAGACCAAAATTTAGCGAAATTTATGAATTGCTACCCGATATGAAACCCGAACAATTGAAAGCAGTGGCCAATTGTTTAGAAGCCAAAACAAAAGAACACTTAGTGTATCGGCAAAATGATATAATCACTGTATTGGATCGTAATACGGGTACACCCTATTGGAAAGGTGTATTAAATACGGGCAAAACGGGTTTCTTTAATCCCTCAAATACTGTAGCTTATGTTGAAGGTCTTCCAACTTTAAATCGGTAAGCTAAACTGAACGCTAAGGAAATATTTTGTTTATCAATAAATTTATATTTTATGGCACAGAGATTCGTTTAGTCGTAATGCTAATGAAAGATGCAGCAAACGTAAATTACGTACTGAAATGATATCGAAACCTCAAAATGATTTTAAGCATACCGGCCATGTTGGCATAGATGGCGCTTCCTTTGGTGATATTGCATTTTTGGGTACAACACAAAATGTTAGTAAGCACCACCGGTTCTTGTTTGTTTACAACAATAATTGATTGACTCTTTTTTTGGTCACATTTTAGTATAATCATGTGCCACGTCAAATTGTTACACCCTATAAACCCTCAGAAGATATTGAACAAACGCCGCTACTATTACCACCCACGCCTACTAGTCCGGATTCTTTGCAAACAGCTTCTGGCTATTTTGTAAATGACAACACACATCATAATTCCACCATGAATCCCTCGTTTGTACCATCGACTGAAAATACACCAAAACATTTTGCCAACAATGGTCAGACGGCAACAACATTTGAATTTCCCACTAACAATACCAATCCATTTACGCACAAATCTTTGGATGATACCACTTCATCCACATCAACTTTAGCTTTACAGAACAACAACTATGGAATTGATAATAATGGCAAGGATAATTTACTTTGGCGCCATTCTTCTGTAACCAATGGCAGTAGTGCTACAGGCGTAGGTGGTGGCAGTGTAACATTCGAAGAACCTCATGAATATCATGAAATATCGGATGACGATGAGATAACCCCCGATAAATTAGATTTTGGTCCTTCCCTGTTAGATGAAATCAATTCAATGTTTGGTTCAATGTCGGCAACGGTGGCAGGAGCATCATCGTCAAAAAACTTAGAATCTGACCAGCATAATGCAAGTCATAAACGTTCGGATTTTTCGGATTTAACCTCGAAACTTATACGCAAGAATAGTGCGGGTGGTAATACTTCGAAAAAATCAAAAAACTCTAGCGGCACTGTAAAACCAATTTCGGTAAAAGATGAAAAAATACTCAATCATGCTATTGAAATAGCAAATGAAATAAGTGCCAGGTATTTAAAACCGTAGCGTTTTGTTGTTATTGTCTAGTACAATTTTAATAACTCCTTATTCTCCTTCATTAGATCCATGTGTGATTTGGTATCAGATCCCACACCTTCAACACAAAGTCCCAAACGTAAGTTTAGCTTTCGTTTTCCGCATTTAAGTGGCCATGGCAGCAGTAGTGATAAATCGCATGGTAGCGGTGGTTTATCTTCAACCGGAGGCACTAGTGGCTCTACAACTCATGTGAATTCTTTGTCGCCTCATTCGAAAAAGAAAAACTTTACCGAGGAATTGAAAAGTATACCGGATTTACAGGTTAGTTGGCTAAGTTTTGAAACAGAAAACTTTAGTAAATTATAAAATATTTTCTTTTTTTTTTGTTTTCTATTTTCCTTCATTTTATTGAAATAAATTTTTTTGTTTTTATTATTTGGTTTTGGTTTTTGATGCTCTTTATAATTTACCCTGTAAAGTGCTTTCGTTCTGTATCGAGTGATATCAATAATGTAGCCACCTCTTCATATGACATACGCATACCCCTATTCGATAAAGAAAGTTCAGATTTTTGTTTTGAAAAATCACGTGAAATTCTAACACGGCCCTTACAGTTTGGTAGTCGCAGCTCGTTTACAGCACCTACACCCCCTCCTTCCCTAGAATACTCGGATGCTATGGTTGAAAGTCCCCGCAAGGATAAGAAAACCTTATCGGAAAACCTAATGGATATTGAGAATACCTTGAAGGCTTTGAATCTGGATTTTATGCACACCTATACCGATGTGGATAAAAACGATTCAGATGAGACCATTTTAAATGATCAATTCTCTAGTATAGTTTCCTCGTTAGATGATGAAATCAGTAGCGCTACGGGTAGCTTAAAATCAGCCACGGTTTATAACTATCAAAATGGTAAACACATGACAACCACAACGTTTGATTTTAATGCAGCTACCAACCATTTGGATAAGCATTTACAACTGATGAGTACGCATCAGGTGAATAAGAGTTCACCCAATTCGGTGTGTGATAAACGTTCAAGTACCCCTGATACGGGGTTTGCTTCGCGTGACACTATATCCTTGTCTAGACGTAGCAGCCAAAAGTCTAGTTACAGTCCTCAAGATAGTTATTTTAGTCCAAAGGATCTCAATTTTCCCACTCCCTCTTCTGGTGGTGGTGGAAGTGGTGGTGCAGGTGGCAGTGGTGGCTGCTCGTCCACCTATAGCAATTTAAAATCCGATATCTTTAAATATGGTGATGATATGTTGATATCACCTTTTAGATCTGTTTCTATTGGCCATAAAACAAGCAATACTTCCATTTATTCTCCCAGCCAATTGAGAATCGATGAAACTAATCATGATGCATTTAATGGTAATCAGGAGCAACGCCAGCGTTCCATGTCCTTTACCGACAATCTTAATCGTGATTTGAATATGAAGGATAAAAGAGGCATAAAGACCAAACAGCATAACAAAAATTTAGATGAACTAACAACATCTAAATCCAAAGCAAATATTTATAAATCAAGATCAGCAAGAGCTAGAACTTTAAGACGTTTAAGTTATAATCCCATGCCACAAGTTGCAACCAGTTCGTCCAGTTCTGAAGATGATAGTGATCGTAGTATGGATCATAGTTTGGCTAGATCCGAATGCGATATACGTACACGCGGTCCCGGTTCTTTATATCAAAGACGCAGGCGTCAATGTTTTAATCGCAAAGTGTTTGCGGCCACCGGGCATAATGATCAGGATGTGGAAACGCATGGTGAGAGACAAAATAAAATTTATGGTTCAAATGCCAGCATTAAGTCGGCACCCCATTATAACTATAATAGAACTACACGTTCGACAGCCATGGCATCTTCTAGCCAACGAACGTATAAATTAAATCCTTATGAAGAATCTTATCCATATGATGAACGCATCTATGATTTTGGCCAGGGGGGTCAAACGGTTGTAACTAAGCCATCCTACAATGCACAAATAATGGCAAAACAAACGAAAACTTTTCAAGTTTCCACCATAGCGGGCAATTCAGGTTCGGGTTCTTCGTCAGCCTCTTCGGCAGCAGCCACTTTTACACGTGCTATTAAGGCTAATTCGGCGGTCTTTCAAGAATTCGATGTTACACGTTTAACTGGACGCAGTCCAACCTCGAATATTAATGATACCGATCCAAATACTGTTGCTGGTGCAGGTTCCCAATTGGAATTCCAATGGCCGGAAAAGATACATGCCTCTACGGTCAAACAAAATGAACTGTTGTGGCGTCAACAACAGCAACAGCATTTAAGTGAATTTAATTCACATAGCAGTAGTTATAGGTCCAGTAAAGATCAGCCATCTTCCACTTTAAGCTCTTCCACCACTGATAGTGATCAATTTGAATATCGCATGGGTTATAGTACACATTTACCGCCCAGTCCGGCTCCATAACTACAGCGTATGTTAAAGTATTTTATAAATTTACTTTAAATCGACCAAGACCATGACCACTTTTGTATCACCGCCATCCTTTAAACATACATCACCTTCACCGCCATCACCAAAAAGAATTTTTTTTTATACGAATTAATTAAAATGAAGCCAATCAAATATAACCAATAACCGTAACAAAAGAATTTATTAAAAGAAAATCATTGAAAATCATTGACAAAGAAAAGAAAACAATACAAACAAACAAACATACAATGAAACAGAAACAAAAACAAAAACAAAAACAAAAACAAAAAATTAACCAAGGACAATAGTTGCTCTCTGTCTTCGCTCAATATCTCTCTCTGGAAATTTAATATATTTGAAGAAACAATGAAACAAATAATAATAATAATAATATCCTAATTAAAAAAGGAGTGCCTTACAACAATCATAAACAAAAACAACAACATCATCAGCAACAGAAAAATTAGAAAGAAAAAAACACAAGAATTGATAGTAAAAACCTTTAAATAACCAGAACAGAACACAACATTCTCATACGCAATTACCAAGAAAAAAATTGAAGATTAACTAACGTTAAATAAAACCAAAAACAAAACAAAATAAAAACTCATATTCTTTTGAAATCAGTCAGATGAGATCATAAAATGATTTCTAAATTAATCAAATTGTAATTGAAATTAAAATTTAATCAAAAATAATAAGCAGTTCATATTTGAAAAACCAAAAACAGAAACAAAAACATAAAATGTTAATTAGAGAGTTAATTGATGTTGAAATAATTGTTAAATTAAATAAAAAAAATAAAAAGGGTTTCTAGTGTTGAGAGTAAGATTTTTCCCTACATCATCTAGTAGTAATGTTTTCTAACAAGCCTTATCATACATATTGACATTTCATCATAATAAAACAAAAAACTATTCTTCCAGTATGCTTTAAATTCTCCGCAAAAGTAGCTTCCATAATTCACTATATGTTCGGGTAATGTACACGTTCTTCCTATCGAAATTAATTTTTTTTCCTCTTGCCAGTTAAACAGATGTTTTGCTCACAGTTTAAGTCTCTTATCAAATCATCTTCTTACAGAATACTTATTTAAGGTTATAATTTAAATATAAAATCCTTTTAAAATCACTCACATGATTTTTAGGGCAAGCCCATTACCCCCTGACAAACTTCAGGATAATGCTTTGTATCAACATGGACATTTCCCTGGCTAGCATTTGGTACGCATCCAGATATTTCCTTCTGAGATGCATTAATGCCCCAACAGGTTCCAGGAATGTGCTCTGATGATTCATGCTTTTCGTCTCAGAATCTAGATGTGGGACTCCAGAAAAAATATTAAAGAACTCTTTAGTGTATTTAGTATAGAATAGATTAGAAGATCCGGGTGCCCTGGTAGTCTAGTAGGTACTGTGCTAGACTATTAGCGTGAGGGTCGTGGGTTCGATTCCCACCATGAACTCTGGTCTGTGACACTACACCAAGCATTTGGTCAAAGTTACTCAGCTCGTATATAATTGAAATATAATTTGCAATTGCATTGTAGTTAATAAATAAATAAGATTAGGAGATCCATAAGTTCCTGCATCCATACTTTATCTGCTCGCAAGCAACACAGCAATTCATATATTAAGAAACGTATACGTATATTTATTATAACTGTAATATATTCAGACGGTTCGATGTTCTTATGCGCCTTATGCAATTATCATTGAATTACATTGGAGGTCGCGATGTTGTTTTACCGGAGAACTTTGTCCAGAACCAAAAGGAAAAGTTTAAGCTATGCTCGAAGCCACCGCCTTCTGGGTTTTTAAGATGTTCTTTATAATGCACGTTTCGGCATAGTCCTTTATAATGGATATGAGAGTTTCGGAAATAATGAAGTACCTCAGAGCGTATCGCAATGCCTCGCTTTTAATGTTATCAAATGTTCTTTCGGTGTCTACGCAAGCTAGAAATGTACAGAGTTGTACTTTACAGATTGCTTTAGTATTATGGGCATCGTGCTGATTTGACGTTCACGTGTGGACATTTCTATCCAAATTCAACTTCTTATCTCGAACAGGTATTGCGATAGTTGGAAAAATGAGCTCTAAGTAATCGTTGAATAATATTCAGTTATGTGAGTCGCCTCCAGTTCCTGTCATTGCGTTACATCGTTATTTTCCGAAAGTGCAATTATTATCCCTTCTTTGAAATCGATAGTGACTTTACATGACGTCCTCGTTTCTGTTAAATGTGGTCAGATTTAACGACAAATCAGGGGAGGTAGGTTGATATCTCCTCTAGATTTTTTTCCGATTTGCCGTTCAGGAGGCGGCTGTTTGGATTTGTTGCTTGTGACGGGAACTATAAAACTTATTTTTGTCCAACAATCTAGTGGGTAGTATGTTGAATTATTAGATGAGAGTCATTTAGACATCTCGAACGAATAAAAAATAAAAAAATAAATCTTTAAGCGACTTCCTTTTAGTAGTCTACTGGTAAAGAATCTGAGAGCAAATAAAATTGGCATGAAACGTTTCTTAAAACTGTTCCGCCACTCTTGTATGAAATTAACACACACTGTACGGGTGGTGTGAAAAGCTAGGTTGTAATCCTGACTAAAGTATTGTAATGTAATATTAGTAAGTAAGTTTTACAATTTCTTTATTACCTCAAATGATTTCTGCAGGAGATGTGGGTCAGAGTAAGTTAGTAGTCTGTTGGCTTAATAGACGTGAGGTCACGAAACGAAACGAAATATGAAAAATATTTCTTCGGCGACTTCCTCTCTGCAGATTTCTGCCAACTCTGAGAGTAAATAAAATTGCCATGAAAAATTTTTAAAAAATCTGTCGTACGAAGTCGTCTTTAAACTGTAGGTCCCGCCACTCATATGTAAAAGTAACACACACAACATAAATTGTATGAGAAGCTAGGTCGTAATCCTCACAAAAGGGTTGTAATGACCAATTATGTTATGTATGTAGGTCAGAGTAGGAGAAAGAGAATATCTTTTACCTCATATGTATATCAGTGTTCTGTTCTTGTCATGAAGTGACGGAGGTTATGAACCAAAACTCTAGCCTAAGTGGGATCTTGCCTTTCCAAGGGACAACCTAACATAGTGAATTTATTAGAAATTATTCAAATTTGTTAAAATTGCTGCCTTTGAATTTTACTATTTCTAAATTGAAATATATTAGCTATTGTGATGAACACAACTAAAGTTCTTAAGGACTGATAATCATTGAATCTCCCTACCAAAAATGAAAAAGAAAGAAAACATTTTAAAGTATACAATTTATTACATTTTATTTATCACTTCACATCTACATACATATATACTCGTATTACAAATACTCATGATAAATATAAAATGTTACACATTTTCTTAAATTTTTATACCCCAAAAAAAAATAAGCTTTGACTGACGCTGTCGTTCTTATACTGAAAACGAAAAATCTTTTTAAAGCAAAATTAATAAACTTCTTCATACCTCAAGTATTGTTTTTTCTGTATTTTCAATGTATCGCATAACATTTTATAAAACAATACCAAGCAATATAGAATTTTAAATTGATAATCAAATATCAAATCCCTTCTTTTTAACATATGAGCTATAAAATAAATATTTACCACAAATACGAAAAAGGACTTTCTAACCTACATTTATTGTAAGCTTTTATTATTACTCTAATAATAATCAATTCTAAAACTATGATATTAAATAATTAATTAATTATATATACAATACAATACAATTGAAAGAAAAAAACAAAACTGAAAACTAATACTCATACACATAATACATACACATACTATAAAATTATTAACATTATATTGAATATTAAATAACAATAATAATAATAATAATAATATCAATAATAAAATTAAATATTATTAATATTCCTGTCGAGTGTTTGCTACTGCAATACGTGAAAAGATAAAAAACACAAAACATTTATTATTGTATTCTAATAAAGATTCTATATTATGTATGTATGTATATAGAATCTCACAGAAGTATGTCTGATAAAAATTATTTAAATATTTTACAAAAAAAACAAAAACTGAAAAAACAAAAAATAATTTCTCAATGGAATTGTATTTTAAAAAAATTGAAACAGAAATTTAAGAAAAAAAAACTAAATTTTTTCTATAATTTATTAAAAACAAAAGTTATATTGAAAAAGAAAAACAAAAAAAAAATAAATATTTAAAAGTTATTATAACCCTTTAAAATTTTGATAGTTTTTATAGTTGAAACGTTTGCAATTTGATTTATTTATTAACATTCGAGTAGCACTCGAACCCAATGTATCCAGTAAAGTACTAAACTACTGGGACTACTACTAAGCTCGAAGTAGTAAACTGGGACCTATGAGTAGGCCAGTGGTAGGCTAGAGTAGGCTATTGTCTTAATACTACGACCACACAAGCTATTGCGCTGCATTCAATCTGTATAGAATATCTAGAATACCTCCTTCTCTTCTTATTGCACTAACAAATTGTAGGTTGTTGCCCGGCACCTGACATACATAGGTTTTTCCTTTTAAGCTGCATTAATGTGTTACACGTTTTATGTATATGTTTTGATATTACATTCTCATTGTAGTACATGTTTCTAGTATATGTTCTGATGATTCATTTTCATGCGCTCGAGGCGATCCCCATTTACAGTGCCCTGTAGTCTGTTGCATGACTTAAATCTCCCTTTAACTCATGCTCTTCTGTTTGCTCATTGTAACATGATTCATCTACATATTTGGTTGGAGGCGATCCCCATTCTAAATAAGTGTACTTTGAGTTTACAGTGCTCTGTAGTCTGTTGCATGATTCAAATCTTCCCTCCATGCATGTTCATTTGCCTGCTCATTGCCATGAATTTTCACCGCTTAGCTGATTTCGCTTCCCCATGCATTCCCATACTATTTTTGAGTTAAATTGAGCACATTTTTCGATAGCGTAGGCTTCCTCTTGAAAGATAACCGCAAGGTTTCGCATGAGCTCGGAATGTTTCATTTTGGGAACAATAACCTCTGCTCCTGTATCAATATCTGCCTTCAACTCATGTGTATACCTTTTTTTTATTAGTATTTTACCTCCTGAAATCGCCGTAGTCGTCTAGTTGGCGTAGTGAGTTGGCTTATAAGACGTAAGGCCACGGTTCAATCCCCAAGTCAGACATCAGGGTTGTAATAACCAATTATGTTGTATATATATGATTCCATTAGGACCCGATGAAAGCTTTTCATTGCCCATCTAATGCTCTGTGTTTGACACAATCAATCTTTTGTGTAAGGTTGTATATGTGACACTTGTCCATTTGTTTTGGCTTTTTTGAACACCTTGGCTTTTATGGGCTTAGCCTTGTCTGTCCTATTGGTTTTGATAATGCTTATGGGTTCCAGCCTATGACAATTCTAATAATATTGTGTGAGTGTATGCCCAATTTAGCGTTTTGAAATTCAGTTTTTTTTTAAATCCTTTGGAAACATAATTTTTATTTCAATTTACTCATGCCATTTAAAATGTGCTTTTAAGTTTATTTATTTTAAGGTTTTCCTTTTATTTTTATTTTCGTCATTCATATTCTTTTTGTTTATGTCCTTTTCTTTTTTCATTTATTTCCTTCCTTTTTTCTTTCGTTTCTTTTTTTTTTTTTCTTTTGCAAATCCCCTTTCATCTTGTTTTAGGCAATTATTGGTGAAGAGGGTCGTGAAGCTTACAACAGCCTAATTGAGCGTAAACATACGCTGGATATTGATACAACCGTGTGTTTGCTAAGGAAACAGGAACCACAGTTTGCCATGAAGTCGGCCAAAACATTGCCAAGACGTTCGACGCATTTTAAACATGATAGCGATGAATTTATATCCACCATACCATTGCGCTCAATAGGAAACGATAATGAAATGGTTATACCGCCTCTACAAAATGCTCCACGTCCTACAACATTACCCACAAGAGGAGCGGCTAATCGTTTGCGTAAAGCCGAATTGGAACTAAGCAAAGATGCTAATAGCACAACAGCTTTAAATAGTCGTATGGGTGATAATGTATCACCCTGTGAAAGTCCTAGTTATGTAACCAATACCTCGTCCTATAAATTTCCTGAGAAACCATTAAGCCCTACAGATAGTGAAACAGCAACCGATCACAATGCTTTACCGGTATTGCCGCCGAAAGAGGGTAAAAAACATATACAAGCCAATCCTAAGAGACATGTACGCAAATATCCTCTCATAATACCAGCCAATGGCGTACAAAGAACTCTCCAGCGTGTAATAAACGATGAAGAGAAATCACCTTCAATATTAAAGCCGCCTACTGCGGCAAATTCAACATCGCGTAATTTGCCTACCGTAAAGCCTTTTAATATCAACAACACTATGGCTGAGTATGAAAATACCACGAAAATCCAATCAAGCTCTACTACGCCTAACAGTCATGATAGAACTTATCAAAACATAGGCTCTGATGATACAGCCTCTCTACAATTTGAATCGATTTTAGAAGCCGACTTCAATAAAGATCAAGTCTTGCAGTCACCCGATGTCACCGATGGTTTTTATAATTTTTCCATACAAAAGGATCATTATCACAAAAGCAAAGAGGTGGACTTTGATGCCAAAAAACTAGCCAGTGGCTTATATGTTAATGAAGATGAGCTACGGAATCTTGACATCGAAAAGAATATAGTCAAGCTAAACAAACAAAATCCAGAGAATAGTTTAAAAAAATCCAATGAAAGTTTAGATGTTAAAACTACTGCCGTAACAGAGGAAAATACTAAACATACTATCATGACAGCATCATCATCGTCATCATTATCAACGAAACAGATTGAAATCACTGAAGAAAGTTTTGATAGATCACCAGCTCTTGCAGCAACACAACCTTCAAATGATAAACAATTGAAACCCTCTGGAAAACTATTAAAAGCCGATAATGAGCTTGCCGGCAATGCTCTATTTAAAAAGGTACGAGAATCGGTAGATAAGGCCATGATTAAACCACCAAATAAGCTGGCAGTAGACGCAGGTGTTATAGCCAAACGTGAGTTAAATAAAACACCAGCCCCACCCACAGAAGCTGAAATGTTTTCAGCGGCTATTAATCGTCTAAATGACTCGAATTCGGTAAGCTGTGAAGATCTTTTAGAATTTGCCGATAAAAAGCCTAAAGGACACGAAAGAGGTGTAGATTCAGATGAAGTGCGCATTATGATGAAGGTTTTGGGCAAGGATGTAAGTTTTAAACTCTAAATTTAACATTTTCTTGATGTTTTAATTATTTTTTAATTTATTTTCAGAGCTCTCCTGAACGCTGTTTAACTGCTTTAGGTTTCATAGACTGGGATGTCCATAAAGCCATTAAAATAATAAAATTACAAAACATTTTAAGCGATATGAACTTAACATTGCCGGAGACGGTGGAGTATTTATTAAAATATGACTGGGATCTACACACCACCGCCAGACGTCTCAAATGTTCAAAGACTTGAAAATAACTTTTTTTTTATTAAATTTTTCTATTCATTCAAATATCAAACGTATACACAATATTTTTGTATAATAACTTAAGATATTAATTGTATTTAATATTACTTGTCCTTCTATTTTTTTTTTTTTTGCTAATGCATCTACTATATTTCATGTTAAAACCTCGTCTCTCGTAAATTTAAGGGAATCTCTTTGAATCTATACAAGAAACTACAACTAAAATTATGATTAACAATTTTGTACTTATGATCAAATTAAATTTTAATGAAAACGTATTTCTCTAAAAATCATTTCTTTTTTTTAAACATTCATTAAGCGAACAAGTGCCTTGTAACTATGATTATCTTAATAAGGAAAATAAATAATTAATAATATTATAAACTATTTAATATTTAAAACTAAGAAAATATTGTTAACGCTTTTCTTTTTCTATATTATTGCAATAATAATATAAAGAACGACAATGAGTGGTCAAATTAATTAGTAAAAGCAATGCTCAATGTCCGCGTCATGGAAAAGAAATCATCATACTGTTGTTTTTACTGAAATTGTTATATTGGCTTTTGCGAAAGAAATTGTTTAATCTCTATCAGTCGTAGCTACAAACATATCCGGATCAGCACCATACTGCCAGAGATGCTTGGCATAAAAGGGAAGATGAAGCATCTACTCAGAGTTTCGTGAATTGTCCTGTCACCCTAGAGGTTGAGGCTACAGCTTCAACCGGAACTTTATTGTGCCAGAGTAAGTTTCTGCTGCCTTAGTAGGCAATATCGGGTGGATCATATATTCGGTTAATGTAGTAACCCCTCCAGTCCCACCACCACTACAGGAAGATACCAATCAGGCCATAAACAACAAGTTTAAACATTGGAGCCGATAATCAGGAGATACTATCGGGTGGATCCCATATTCGTTCATTGCGCCAATTACTGCCTGTACTTTATAGGCTTATATAAGGGATGTTAGGTCGACAATGGATGGAAATATGTTTAGCCTTATATGCTTGAGATATGTCTCTTCCGTTATGATCTCGTGATTGAGGTGGCAAAGCAGTTGGCATGTAGCCAAAAATTACTTGGTTAATAAAGTGTTGCTTTGTCTAAACCGGTATCAATTTGATTTCCTCATGGAAGTAACCAATTAACTCGGTAGCAATCATGGATAGTGGAACCAATTGCAGTGTATGTGATCATCCTGATTGAGTTTCTGTAGTCATTATACTACTCGACATTGGTCAAATTGGAATATTTTGCCGTAATCTGTTAGGATCCGGTCACAGCAGTTATCACTGAGCGTAAAACACATTTTCCTTTTTCTTTTCTTTTTTCTTACTTTCAAGTACCAATCAACAGCGATATAGTTTCGGCCACAGCGGAGCTGCTGCAACAACACCAGACCCCCTACAATATGATGACCAAGCAGAAACTGACGGAACTTGGCTAGGAAATGTTAATCCGCCCATATATCCAGAAGTTTGATTATCGGACAAGGTTGTACTCTAGGACGCTTCAAATAACTTTTTCTCTTGTAGAGTTCTTTGTTCCCTATTGCCTGTTGAGAACATAATAATAACAAGAGTACTCCTAGGCTTGACCTGCAGACTGGCATCATTTTTCCTCTCGACTGCGGAGCCAAAGTATCTCACTTCTGCACGCTTCAACTTGACTTCAAGACTCATCCTGGCAGACTACCGTTTTATAATGCTAAAGACAGCAATAACAATTCGATTGGTATACCCATATTTTCCTAGTTCCAAACACAATGAGCAGAAACCCTTTCTTGACTGTTATTCGTTTATAACAAAAATTTAATACCTTATGTCTACGAATTGTTAATTTATTGTTTACAAACTGAAATAAAATATTTTATACAGCACATCCACTTACCGGCTTATTTAGCACATCTCGCTGACTTGTTTGCTATGCTGACATTTCATTTAGTAATGAACGGAAATCACAGATACATACGGAAAATAAATCAAATTTTAATTTCTTTGCCTATTACATAATATCTGTGTATTACATATCACAATATCAGCGTTTAATTATTCTGCAACGATCAATTTTAATGAATTGTCTTAATAAATTAAAATTTTTTCTTTTACTTACTTTTACTCTTCAAACCAAATTATACTCAAAAATTCCAAAACTGCAATTCCTTTCCAGAATTGGTAAATCCGAAAAACTGTCTTTATTCAGTCACCGTGAAACTTAAATAATTCATTTTTTCCGACAAGACCGCAATCCTAATCCTCAATGGAGAGTATTTCAGATGAAGAAAAATCCAAATTTATTGATTTACTAGAACGATTTAAGTCATTGGAGAACTCAGATAAAGTTAAACTGAATGAATGGGATGAAAAGTTCTTTTTAACAAATCATTTTCCCTCGGCTAAGATAAAAGGTATATCTCAAGCGGCAAGACGGGAAGTGAATTTGAAATTAATAAAGTTCTTTTCTGGAATGTCGAGAGTCTACGAGGGCATTATGGAGGATATGCAACATTCCATATTGTCTATGAGGTCCCCGGAATCTATGAAAAAGTTATTGTTTGAAGAGTTTGTAGACGAGTATATATCCAGCGATAGTTCTCAAACTGCCACAGTATATCAATGTGACACAATTAAAGTAAAAGCGGGATATACAGCAATGCAGGAAGAAATAACATCTGAGAAGGAAGATATTCAATATCTGGCAGAGTCTGTTGAAGAGAAATCTGAATCAAAGGAAAAAGTAAAAGAATCCTATGATGAAAGAACACTAAATGACAGCTGGAATGCTCTCAAAGAGATGATAGATGTCTCCTCTAATAATCCTCCTGGAAAAAACCTGGTCTATGCTGAAACAGCAATGGGACTCATTTGTCTGCATTGCTTTAAACTACTCAGCAAAACTCCCCAGTCAGTAATGAGGTCCATGACAAACAACATGAATCGCCATTTCTTGCATTTATACAAACCAAAAAAGTGGACAACTGTCATCTGCCCCCCTCATATCGACTCTCTACATAATTTGAAAGATTACTTTAGAGCTCCTGGAAGCACAATTCTAAACACCCTTTCCCTCATCATCGGCAAGGTTATTGTTGAAACGGCCAAACCATCATCCGTTCAATCGGTTAGAGGTGTTTTGTATGGTGCCTGTGTTATTCATGTAAGTATGCATGGATTGACAGCTCCTAAACTACTGGAGCAAACTGCTGCAGCCCTGGGCCTATCTGTTGCAAAGTTTTCCAACTTGATTCACACAACACGTGTAAGTGATTCTTTGATAAATGCGACTCAGCTGTTGGAGAAGGAAGCAAGAGCTCCAGGAGTTGTCAATATAATGGGTCAGGAGTATAACCTGAAGTCTCAGTTTTCATGGAGATTTTATCGTCATTATAATCCTGTTCGAAATGATTATTTTTATAGTATTACATGTAATCCTAAAGAACGTTTTACAGAAAGCGATATTCGCTTGATATTGAGATGTGCAGCATACCTTGCAAACACTCAACAGGGAATGACCATCGAAAATATGAAGTTGCTAGAGAGTCCCACCAACCGGAAAATCTATAGAGAAGAACTGAGCATTGCAAAAAAATATTTTGAGTCGAGAGAGTTATATGGAGTCAATTGTGATTTCCCTATTAAAACAGATGAGGATGCAGCTGTTGCTCATCTTAATTAAGATGGAACTGAAAAGGAAACCTTAATGAATTCCAGATCAAATAATATAGAAAACAATTATTCACTTTATATTCATTATATATTTCCCTTACTTATTACTTTCACAATTATCTTTAAAAATATCACAATAAAATCAATAAAGAAAAAAAAACTACTTTTGTGTCTTTCAACCAAGAATCCATCGCAAGTTCATTTTTATTTAACACTAATTCATTTTGATTCAATTTAACTTTTTATTTTCCCACCTAATCTTCTTCAATCATTCCGTCTTCACAATTTATTTTAATTTTCATTTTCCAAGCGATCTTAAATCATATTTTTGATTTTGTGTGTAATACTTATCATTTCATCATGAGTACTTTACTGTTCCTAAAAAATGCATGTTTGAAAAATGTAGTCAAAATTCTTGTGAGCATGATTTTTCGCCTTCATGCGAAGAACTTTTGGACGGTCCATTTTCCAATTTATTAGAGAGGCTTGACAATCCACATTATCAGAAGCAAGTAAAAAAAATATATTCCTTTGATTCAAATCAAGAAGGATCTGTCGAACAAGCTGCTTCTCACCTTGATGAATCTGATTCAAAATCTGAGACATCAGAGTCTGGGGATTCACGCAGTATAACCTCTC
The DNA here is from genome assembly GCA_936449025.2 of Sarcophaga subvicina. Classification (NCBI taxonomy): domain Eukaryota; kingdom Metazoa; phylum Arthropoda; class Insecta; order Diptera; family Sarcophagidae; genus Sarcophaga; species Sarcophaga subvicina. The sequence goes on from OW388084.2 coordinate 34,768,752, forward strand.
CTGTCCCACCTCCACTACAGGGAGATACCAATCAGGCCATAAACAAGTTTAAACATTGGAGCGTAGCCGATAATCAGGAGATACTATCGGGTGGATCCCATATTCGTTCATTGCGCCAATTACTGCCTGTACTTTATAGGCTTATATAAGGGATGTTAGGTCGACAATGGATGGAAATATGTTTAGCCTTATATGCTTGAGATATGTCTCCTCCGTTATGATCTCGTGATTAAGGTGACAGCAGTTGGCATGTAGCCAAAAATTGCTTAGTTAATAAAGTGTTGCTGTGTCTATTCGGTATCAATTTGATTTCATCATGGAAATAATCAATTTACTCAGTAGCAATCATGGGAGCGGTTTAGAGGTTCTTTGAATTGGTGTCGCTTAGAAAAGCAGTTCAAATCGCGGCTGCATAGTTCTGGATAGTGGAACCAATTGCAGTGTATGTGATCATCCTGATTTAGTTTCTGTAGTCATTATACTACTCGACATCTGGTCAAATTGGAATATTTTGCCGTAATCTGTTAGGATCCGGGCACAGCAATTATCACAGTAACAATTTGATTGGTATACCCATATTTTCCTAGTTAGAAAACACAATGAGCAGAAACCCTTTCTTGACTGTTATTCGTTTATAACAAAATTTAATACCTTATGTCTACGAATTGTTAATTTATTGTTTACAAACTGAAATACAGTAGGGCCTTGATTATCCGTGATTCGATTATCCGGCAACATCAATTATCCGGGATGGAAAAAGAAAATTTTTTTCATCGACTTAATTTTATTTTGGATCGACTTATATTTTTCTGCATCGTTTAACCGTGATTACCTCTATTATCCGTGATTATAAGCAAAAATGTTCTATTATTTTGGGCAAACAAGCGAAGAAGGGGAATTCCCTCTTTAGTATATGTTGAGTCAGAAGCATACATGTAAACCTGTTTAGTTAAATTTAGAAATTTGAGTAGTGCGGTTTTTTTAAATTTTTGAAACATGTATGCATATAAAATCCTTGAATTATTTAATTTTTATATAAATAAATATGTAAATATTCATTTATTAACTAATAAAAATTTCTATTAAAAAACTAGCCAAAATTGGTACTCAATTAACCGGGAAAATCGATTATCCGGTCCAAACCATCACGGATAATCAAGGTCCTACTGTAAAACATTTTATACAGCACATCCACTTACCGGCTTATTTAGCACATCTCGCTGACTACTGTGTTTCAATTTAATAACGTTGCACTGGATGTTAGCAACACTGCTATGCCGACATTTCTTTTAGTAATGAATGGAAACTGGAACAATATAAACAAAACAAAAATAGTTAAAATTCCAATAGATATATTAAAAATAAATGAAATAAGATTAAAAAATAAAATAAGTGCCAAACAAATTATCATTTAGTGTAAATAAATAAAAAAGAATCCGAAAAAAAGAAAACGAAATATAATCCATTAATAGGTAAAACTCGAACTCTTTAACGGAGTATCATGGAATTTAATGAAGAAAAATATTTTAAAGGGTGGAGTAAGGGGTATATGAAATATGAATGTGTAGTTATAAGGGAGCAAGTGTGAAACAAATGAGCCAAAAGTTTATTAGCAAAGAGTGTTTTTTTATTGATAATTTAAAGAGTAAGCACAAGTGATCTGCAAGCAATTGTTTATGAGAATCTGGTAAGAGAGCAGCCAAACAAAAAAACTAAAAAAATGATAAAATTTATTAGCAAAGTGTAATCATAGGCAAAGAGTCTATAACGGTAAGACGTTAGACCAGAGAGTAAATAGAGAGCTTTTTTGATTACCCACACACAAATGCTCGTACTCAATGTACGTTTTTAAAAAACATTTCGTGTGGGGGCTTTTCTATTATAATGCGTAGTGTAGCACTGTGAGTTGAGTTGGAGCCGTTAAACGTTACACATCTCGTTGTTCGCTTGTAAATTTCAATTTTCAATTGCATTGCACACCAGTTCTTTTCGCTCGCGTGTTTGTGTCAGTCAGTTAAAATCAAGTCGGCCATCATAACAAATTGTTTTTGTTTTTTAAATATTATTTTCTGTTGTCTTCTCTTGGCTATTTCTTGTCATTCAACAGTATTTTCTTTTTGTTGTTGTTAACTTCGACTACAACACAAGCACACACAGAAACACTCTCAAACGAACCCAACGACGACCGACCAGTTCAGTTAATTTCAGCAAAAACAAAAACAAAAAAACAAGTGTTATTTGGAGCCTTAAGCAAATAGAGAGTCTCACGTATCTTACACTCGCACAAGTCAGTCCAAATTTAATTGTTGCTCCTTACAGTGCCAGATTTATTAGAAGAAATTTATAAAAAATTAAAATAAAAATTAAAATTTATGAAAAAACAAGTGCAAAATAATTTTTTTAATTAAAGAAAATCTGTGTGAAAAAAGTTAAAATTTTTGTGCATTTAAAAAGAAAAAAATTTTAAAACAAAACAAAAAGAAAAAGTTACCAACCAAGTGCTGAAAATAAAAAAAAATTGTTTTTACAATAACAACAACAACAGTAACATCGAATTGTGTCGTTTAAATAGTTAATGGCTGAAAATAAAGGCATCATGTTGGCAAAATCTGTACAAAAACACGCTGGACGTGCCAAAGAAAAGGTAAGTAAATAATTGAAATGCCAACAACAACCATTTGCAAAAAAAAACTTTTAATCAGCGTTTTTATTCAACGGTTCTTCATACGTACGTACTTGGATAAAATTCATACGGTTGCAGGCAGAGCTGGGTGTTTGACACCCAATTTGCTTAATTTTTTCTTTTTTTTCATTATTTTTTCCTTAAGCAGCCTTAAAAATTTCTCTTTTAAATCCTCTCCATGCCTCTCACATTCATATATATTATACGAGTATTAACTCTCTGTTATTGTTTCAAATGCACTCTTTTGCATACAGTGCAAGACAAAAGTAAGTGTAATGTGGGCTAATGAATTCATTTTTTTTTTTTTTGTAAAAAAATGGTTTCTAGAACAATATTTATCAGCGATGTTATTAAGCCGTGAACAAATTATTAAAAGACATTCTTATCAGCTGATTGTTTACCCATTTTCCGCGTGGTACGTGAAAAGTACGCAAATAATTCTTGTTAGTACAGGCTATAGCAGCGAGATATTTCACTGTGCTTTTGATATTTTTATAATATTTGTAATTTCAACGTTTTGCCTTCGTATGAGACCGGGCGGGAATTACAAAGGACAAGGCATACCAACGCCATTTAAGTTTCATTTTATTTTATTTATTGTTATTACTTTTTGAGACCAAGATTCAGAAGATGACCCCTATTTATGTATTTGAATACGGGAAGCGAGTTGCAGGATAAGGCAAAGGGAGGAGGAGTAGTGTGTGAAAAATTGGTGTTGTCGATTTTTTTTAAATGTTTAACCCGGGTATAATAGGATTTTATAAACAATTTGAAGCAGCTAGACGGAAGAAATAGGGTCTCACTCTGCTGGGTCCAGAAGAAGTTTAAGGATAGTAACCAGCTTTTTAACTGGCCAGTGTACACACAAAGAACATTTTGTTTAGAATGGAGATCGTCTCAAGCCCAAGTATTCACTGTAGAATATTTAGTTAGAAGCCGAAAAACATCATAAAGTTTGTCAGAGCAAAAGGATTGGCTGAGACATTATAGAAATATCCTGTATGGAATGAGGACAGTGCAATAGAACTTATGGTCTTAGTACTCTTAAAATGTCTTAACCTTGATGATAAAACATAATTTTCTGTCTCTGAAGATTAAGAAAAAAATACCTTCAGAAGTTCATATTTGTCTTTAAAAATAAAAGGTTCTCTCCTAGAGACCTAGGCTTTTCATTTCAGCGTAGTAACTGTTTGTTACCAGATTTGCTGGCAATTATTCTTTTTTTTTTGGAAACACAAGTTATGTAGTTTAAAACAACGTATTGCATTGACTAAACACAAATACAGCAGATATTAAATCAGCTGCCTAGTTTTAAGGCATCTTTATAGGTTTTACTCCCTCTTGTTTGTTTGCCAAATATGTGAAAAATTAAATGGACCAAAAAAGTGAACTTTCGCAGATGGGTAATGTTATGTGTTTTGTTTCTGACCTCTACTGCCTATAATTAAAAAACTTGTAGCAAGCAATTCAATTAAAACAGCCAGGATTGAACAACAGAAAATGTGTTGTGTGTTATCAAGACAATGCCAGGTCACATACAACTTTAATGAGCCGTCAGAGATTGTAGAACTTGGCTGAGAAGTGTTAATGTATACACCGTCTATCTCGGACATTGCATCCCCAAATATTGCAAGATCGGATCTGTTCTCAGACACACCAGAAATTCTACGGAGAAAGAATAATGGCTTTACGCCAAAAAAATGGTAAAATATTATCGATCAAGATGCACATAACAGCGATGAAATGTTCGGCAGAGTCTTTCTGGATTCTGGCGCATTCGAAGTGTCAAATTTTCCATGACTAGCGCCTAAATTAGGTTAAATTTGACCGAGGTTCTAAGGTCCGCTGTGGTTTATGTCTTATTCGCATACACCTGCGACTTAAGAAAACCTCATAAGAGAAAGTCTAACGGAGGTTGTGAACGGAATCCCCTCTTATCAATTCGCTTGTGCAGAATATTCAATGTGGCATGTTAAAAGCATATATCAAAATAATTAAAATACACACCAAATAGTGAGTTTTTCGGTTTGCATTAAATGCTCTCATTCATCCAGAAATGGCTGTCCGTGGTAATTTCACAAAGTAGACAAAACAGCATATCAATCATCGATAGTTCGGAACTCTCTTTTGGAAAATCCTTTTAGTAAAGTGATCAATGACAACCAATTTTCTTTAATTATATGTTTTTCTCGTTTAGTTTCATTCATCAACAGAATAATGCTTGCGATTCTTTAAAAATCCTTTATAATTTTGATTTATTTAACAATTTTTATTTATAAGGCATCCTTTGAACATCAATTCATAATTTCCATCCCTGTTGGAAGGTTATTTATTGGTTACTGTTATACTTGTTCGGTTTTGCAATGTAATGCTGTGTTTGTTGTTTTTGATTTTTGCCTATAATTGTATCACCACCACCACCGCCAATTACTCCACTTTGTATCACTATTACTAGTATTTGTTGTTGTTCCAATTATTTTTATTTTTATTTTAATTTTGTTTTTTTTTTCTTCATTTACTCACTTGTTTTACTCATGAATATATATTCTCTCGTATTCCTTTATAGGTTTTTCTCTTTAACTGAGAACCTGTGGTACTCGTTGTAAGATTTTTTTGTTTGATTTGCAGTTGGTTTTTGATGCGGTAAAAGTGTGTGTGGGTTGGATTATTCTTGGTTTTTTTTTTTGGTGTGGTGTTGTGTTTTTTGAATCCGGTTGTTGCTGTTTTTATTTATACAATATTATAACCGTTTTTGCTGTTGTTGTTGTTTTAAGTTATTGTATCGCTTTCTTTAGATTATTTTGTTTGGTTTAAATGTTGTTGTTGTGGTTGTTGTTTTCCTTTTTATTTCAAATTCAATGCTGACGCAAGTGCATCTCAGCACCTGTTTTTTTCTTTTTCTGTTTCTACTTCTGCTTCTTTCTTCTACTCACATTATTATTTTTTTTTGTTTTCGATCTTGTACATTTTGTTGAAACTGTTGTTGCTTTGACAAACTCACTTAACGGTCTTGTTTAGGTGCTGTCAGCCCGTTTGTCTGTTTATTTGCTAGTGGGCCTGTGTGTGTATGTGTAAAAATGTTGTGATTTTCTTAAAAATTATTCTCTGCAACTGAACTTTATTGGCCATATGGTTAAAGAAAATTGTTATTGTAGCTGTTGTTGTTGTTGTTATTGTTGGTATTATTTGCTCTTGCCAATAATCAATCCAAAGTGTCAATTAATTTTCTTGATTTTAATGAAATATTGTATACGCATGCATATAATTTAATTAAATTTTGTTTTTTATTTTGAAAAAATTTCGACGTCTCGTTTGCACAGAAAAAATGGTACTACAGGATGGTATTCTAATAGTCTTGACATTACAATACTTACAAATGTGTATTAAAATATATGCCCCGTCTTTAATATCACCTACCAACACAGATTGAGACGAATTAGAATCGGTACTTTTGTCCTTAAAGTTGTGTTCTCTTAAAGACACAACGAAAATATGACATCGAGCATAAAAAAGTCAGGGTACGAGTATGTTTTTACAGATTCCCATTGACGCAGACCAAAGGGTATATACATAACTTTAATGATTTCCAGTCATATAAATAATAAATGATCCTTCACTCCTTGGTAAGAGGAAAATCGAAGAAAGCTAAGCACTGTACTGACAGGAGATAGGATGTTCCAAATTCGAGTCAATCTATTGGAGAAAGTATCTGACAGTTGAATTCTTTTTAACTTCGTTTAGTTTAGGTTAGGCTAGGTTAAGTTAGATAAATCTACAACTCCATCCAGAGGCTAGAAAAAGAGAGAAGATAGGACCAAAAAGGAGGGAACGAAAAGAAGACAACTGACGAAACCAGAATGTCATTTTATCACTCCTATTTCTCGAAGACCACTGAAGAAGGCTAGATGTAGATATAGGCTATTTGGCTCTCCATTTCTTGTCAGCTTAACGGAGCTATCATCTATTCATATCAAGTATATAGCTTCGTTCATCAAACTTTCTGGCTGGTTTTCCAGTATGGGGTAGTCGTGCTTTTGATGTGCAGCCCTTGCGCTGACCAACTTCTTCCTCTTCCCTGATTTTGGTGGAACTTGGTCAGTACAGGGCCTGTGTTCACCCGTGGCATCACAACGGGCCGTTATGCGTGCTCAAGTGAGCTTTGTGAAACCAGAGCTACCACTCAGACCTAACCTAACCTAACTGAAGAAGCCCTTGCTTTGTAATCTGTGAATGTGAGGGAAGCCTCTTCCCCACAAACTTGTTCTCTCTCCCTCAGACTGTAGTGCGCCGTGTAGATATTCTATTAAAGTCTCTAGCCAGTATTAAGACTTAGCAGTGAAAAATTTCTCAAAGTGATTTTCAGAAGATCTTCAAATTTTTTTTATTACCATTAAAAGAAAAAAAAAGGAAAAAACAGAATTTAATCGAAAGGATATGTATGCGTCCTTCTTGCCTAGTCCATGAAATGAATTGTTCAGTTCAATCTAGTGGTCGACCAGGTCCTCTTCTGTAACCGAAAGATTTTATCCTTGTTTTCCAGCCTAATCGTTTTAAGAGGACCAGTAAATGCAGATCACATGGAAGGCGTCCAGTCCGATGCCCGTTATGGCCAACTCGTTTGTATAACAGATTTCGGGTTCGTTGAATTGATGTTGATGAAGGACGTCGTTATATTCTCAGAGAATACTCTGCTGCTAAGTTGCCATTTAATCACGATAAACATAACCTTGATACCGGCCTGGAAGCCACTGCAGTATATGGACATACCTACATAATTGGTTATTACAACCCTTTAGTCACTATTATGACCTAGCTTCTTACGCCACTTATGTTGTGTGTGTGTTAATTTTATACATGAGCGACAGGACCTACAGTTTAGAGTCGACGCCGAACGACAGAAACTTTTTCATGATAATTTTTAATTGCGCTCAGATTTTTTACCAGAAATCTGCTGTGAAGGCAGTTGCCCAAGAAATATTTTTTCATGTTTCGTTTTAATCGACATTTCTGAACTGGGGTTTGAACCGAGGCCTTATGTCTAATAAGCCAACACACTACCTATTACACTACGGTGACTGCTCGGTGATCTTATACGAATGTCTGTTATCGAACTTCTATATAAACAAACCACGACATGATTGTTGTTGATTCCGAAGGGATTATTAATAACTTAGTGATGAACATGATTGTTTCGTCTAAAGCTACAGCTTTGAACAGCGAACTCTAGGCTGTCAGTATCGATTAAACTCTTGACATCAATTAAAGCTTTTTCAATAAAATGACGCTTGTCTATGATATTTTCAAAATATCTCTACATCCACCGAGAGAAGATGGTTGTTTGAAACTCATAAAACCTCAAAACATTAACGCCATCAAAAGGAAACATAGTAGAAAACCGCCAAATATCTTGTCATAAATTATTAATTGGAAAACAAATATCGATAAAATAATAATAAAAACGAAAGAGAAAGAAATAACCACAGAAATTAAATTTCTTACCACTTTAAAATACACCTGCTAAGGTGCTTTAAAGCATTTTTAAATTAAAAAAAAGTTTTTTTTCATAATCAAAACCATCTTCCACACAATTTCTCTGTATGGAATCTAAACAAACAAAAGCAGAAAAACAAAACCAACAAAATAAGGGCCAACCCAACCCATATGGCTTAAGAAGAAAACAAATAATCAACAGCCCCATGTATCTTCTGTATTTCTAAGCCGAGCCTGTTCAGGTATTTTAAACCGGCCAACACAATATGTTGATGCCAATGATCACACTGCTAATGATGTTGTTGATAATGATGATGATCATGTTATTTTTTTTTTGTTGCTGCTGTTGTTGCTGATGATAATGCTAGTGGCAGTGGCTCAAGTGAAAGTTTTTTTTCTCTTTAGTTTAGGCTGATTGGTTTGGTTTTTTCTTCTTCTTCGTCTTGGTCTTCGTCTTTGTTTATTTCATTATTTCTCCATATGTCTTTAACATGACCAAAGACTTGTAGTAGTGAGTGGTTCATGGCTAACTCAACTCTCCTGTATTTGAATGTTCAATACAGGCAAGTTTTGGTTTTTTTGTCTGTTTTTTTTGTGTTTTTGTTTTTCGTTAAGCCAATGCAAACAATATAAAATTAATAATAAATAACCAACAGCAAAAAACAACAACAACAACAATAAATAACAATATTGTTAATAGAATGTGGTCAAACCTGGTCTAAACTATAAATAAATCTTCTCACATGGCTTAAAGTGTACGATAAATACTTAGTTTTTTGGCAGTAAATTTAATACCAATCGCTGAAGAACTAAAATCAGATGCCAAAATAAGTAAGAAATTATTAGCAGCTTAGAATTTTTAAGACAATCAAATTAAATTATGTTTTCCCATCTTTTAAGAGAGTTTCGAAATCATTTTGAGGAGAACCTCCACCGATAATATTTCGAAATATGAGGACCCTGGTCATGATTTGTCATATTTGACTCTACACTATTGCTGCGAGAGGTTTCAACTCATTTGCTCAATAATTTCGCTTTAAATCGTTCATTAAGGTGAGACTAAAAGCTTTCTAGAACAGACTTTATAGAACATTTTTACTTTCATTATAACCCTTTCGACCAGAATTGTAGGTTAAAGTGGTAGCTTTGACACCAAAAGCACACTTGAGCACGCATAGCGGCCCGTTGTGGCACAGTCGCTGTACTGATCGAGTTCCACCAAGCTGGGGAAGAAGTTGGTCAGATGCAAGAGCTGGGATCTAATGTTTAAATTCGACTTCGAACAACAGTTCTGAGGAGTTTTTCATGGTAATTTTATTCACTCTCAGTGCCGAGAAAGAGAAAGTCGCAGAAAGAAAGATTTTTTCATATTTCCTTTTGTTTGAGATGTCTGTGCTGGGGTTTGAACCACGAGCTTTCGTCCAATAAGCCAACATACTACCCCTACTAGGCTACTGATTCTCCTTAGAATTTCCGACCGCATGTCACCGGTCTTCTGGCGTAAAATAAAGTTTCTCAAAACTACTGTTCGGAGTCGACGATAAAAAGAACACGAAAAAACATTGAAAAAATTAACATACAACAACAAGGTTGGCGTGAGAAACTAGGTTGTAATCCTGACTAAAGCAGTGTGATGGCTAATTAAGTAAGTGAGTATCATATCCCCGTGTCTTGGGAAAGTTTTGATTAATTTTTTAGACGATGAGCGTATACCTCTTGCTGGATGCTGACAAATCCTAGGCTCAGAAAGAATCTTTCTTTATTGCCACACTCACCTGGCCTAAATTGGATAGGAAGTGTGCCAATCAACAATTTAAAAGGCATCGTAGGATCACTGCATCTATCTCATGGTCATCTATCTATTGCGTTATGGGTAGTCATGTGAAGAGATTCCGCTTAAATGCTAATGACTTCTGCAGAGATTGCAAAGGAAGATTGTATGGACTCGATGTAGAAGTCTCGATTTTCTCGATTTCCGATAATAAATCGATCATTGGATTTATTAAACACTAGTTTTCAGATTAATTCTAATGGAGTATTTTTTTGTTAATCTACCGGCTGAGATTATTTCAGAAAAATGCTGTCTTAAGCTCCCAAACCATTTACATTTGCCCATAATATTGCTGCCCCAAAATACTTTCACTTTTTAGTTCAATTCTTTATTCTTTCGTTCAATTTTTATCTCCTTATTAGTCATTTATCGAACAGTAGCCCTTTAAACTTTCAATTCAGATCAATTGAGTCCATTCAACTATAATCTTTAAAGGAGTCGCTACTGAAAACTTCTAAATTTACATATTCTGGCTTCTATTTTTGGTCAATCACGGAAGTGACATTTAAAGCACACATACAATGTTTAAATAGATTTTTTCAGTACATGCAACAAACAAATGTTGCACATAAGGCGCTAAAGTGAAAATGAAATTCAAATGAAATTCAATTTGATTTCGGGAAGCTTTTTTTTGGTTCCCATATGCTTTCCCTTATCAGGTTAATACTGATGAATAGCTACTCAAATTTTTATAATTTTTTAGTGAGGCCCGTATTACCTTATGATTGATGGCAATAAAGTGATGAAACATTTGGTAACAAAAAATGAGTATCACAAAAAATGTTCCCAAATATTTCCTCAAATCATGTTTATATTGAACCAGAACTTTTTTTTTAATTTTTACTGCGTCCCGTATTACCTTATGATTGATGGCAATAAAGTCGTCGTCAATCATTTATGAATTTATTTGAATTTTACCAATCATCGTGATTTTGCTTGGGTATTGACTGCTTCTATGTCAAGCATAAAAAACCCAAACAATATACATACGTAACTATAACAGAGCTGGATAAACTCATTATAATTTTTTTGTTTTGTTTTTTACATCTTCATCTTCATTTAACATCTCTTTTTCTCTTGGTCACATCTTGATTTTTAATTTTTTTTGTTTGTTTTTGGTTTTATCATAATGAAATTGAAGTTAATTATTCAATGATAAAAAGAAAACGGAATTTCTATCTCTTTCTTTCTCTCCTTTTCTTTCATCTCCTCATGCGTTGGATTATGATAATGACAATTATGTTGACTGTTCATCGGCTGGCATTATGGGCCGTATTATCTGAGGCTGTTTTGTTACCAACTTCATTCACTTTTTTCTTTCTTTTTTTGTCTATTAATTTTTGTGTTTTTTTTTTCTTTCTTGATTTTGATTTTAAAGTGATTCTCTAAATAATACTTTCATTTTAAACGCAAAAAGAAAGAAAGAAAATCAAAAAAATACATACAATTTTGTAAATAGTTTAATACCCCTTTAGCTACTTTAAATGACATGAGCATAATGCGTTGAAGCTAGGTTAGGTAACGTTCTTATCATATTTATCGTTCTCAATAGCTTCAAAGCTTTCATTTAAACGTACAAGTTGTTCGCGTAGACATAAGCTGGAACAATTATTTTGCAATGATTTTCCCAATAATTTGGAGACAATGGCTCCAAATGTGTCAATACAAAGTTTGTATGCAGTTCTACTACTGTATATAAACTATAAGTAACCAAACAATGCATCAACTATAAATCCAATGCTTGATTGCTTTTTGACTGTGTTAAAAATACACATTGACGACGTTTTAAAATAGAATACATTGTATATATTTTGTACAGCGGCATTATGAAACACGATACTTTGTTCAAACACAAAGCAACTAACATTTTGGAAGGTAGGCAATGTTTGCCCATCGAAACAAATTTTTCAACAACGTACATGATCAATATAAAAATGATCAGTGTAACGTGCGCTTAACGGGCGCTTAAATAAGCTGTCGGAATTCCAGCAGACTCACTATTAATGCATGTATATTCAACGCAAAGAGCTGATGGAAATAATTTATCTTCTACTGGCTAGAACTGTCCACTTGTTGACGAATACATTCGATCTGAGTTTTACAGTACCAGAATTACATACATACATACATACATAATTGGCCATTACAACCCTTCAGTCAGGATTACGGCCTAGCTTCTCACACCACTCATGTTGTGTGCGTTGATTTTATACGTGAGTGGCGGGACCTACAGTTTAACGTCGACTCCGAACGACAGAATTTTTTTTTTTTGAGAAACTTTTTCATGGCTGTTTATTTTACTCTCAGAGTTTTTGCCAGAAATCTGCTGAGAGGAAGTCGCCGAAGAAATATTTTTTTTTTTTTCATATTTCATTTTTGATGTCTGACCTGGGATACGAACCCGGGCTTTTACGAATAGTAAGCCAACACACTACCTACTACACCACGGCGACTTCCAATCATAGCACCGTATCTTAAAACAGCTTTAAGCCTAAAATAGATACTTTCACTTATTAACTTACAGTCTATGAACGTGTTTGGTACTTACATGAGAGCATTTGAGTTGCTCTGACAGTTATGTTGTTTAAACCATCGTTCAGCTATTTAACATCAGGCAACGGGACCTATTTTTGTTGGCTGTTGTCTAGTTTGCCCATGGCCAAGCAATACTAGAAAAATGTTTAAGAATTTGTCTTTAAAACAAAATCACATTTTTAAGGCTCTATTACTTCGCTGCCAGTCTACATATTATTTAATTGATCATTACAACACTTTAGCCAGGATTGCAACCTAGTTTGTCTCACTACCCATATTGTGTGTGTTAATTATATATGAACGGCGGGACCTACAGTTTAAAATCGACTCCGAATGATAAATTTTTGAGAAACTTTTCATGGAAATTTTATTTACTCTCAGAGTTCTTGCCCGGAGAGTAGGTCATCGTAAGAGATATTTTTCATATTTAGTTTTGTTCAAGATTTCTGACCTGGGGTTTGAACCAAGGACTCGCGTCTAATAATAACGCTACCTATTAGACTATGGCGACTTTTTCCATTTAGCTCAGCCTTTTTCGATAGATGAACGTAACAATTGTTTTTTGACATCAAATCAATCAACAAATTATGAGCAAAGACTGGCAGGTTAAATGTGATATCACAATGGCCCGTTGCTCTTGTCTTCTGCCTGATTTATTATTGTAAAGATAACAGATTTTTATATAATTTTTCTGCAATTTTTATTGTGTATATCCGAAAATCCTTTATCACACGTCCCTAAGTGCCGTGGTAAAGATGTTATGTGGTCTCATTTTCTTCCTCCTCATTGCAGATTCTGCAGAAGTAGCTGTGAGATATTTCAAGACTCCGGGCAATGTGCAGCCAGAGACCAGCGAGATTCCAGAGGTGCAATCCAGTTTAGTTTTAACGCAAATTTAATTCAGCACATACATATCTACAGTAGGCCTCAATTTGTTTGGTCTTTGTATCAGTGGGTTCATTATTCCATTTATTTACCTCTCTTTAGAGGAAAACAAATTTCACGCTTGAATTTATTTGAAGCCTTTGCAAGTGTGGCACCTTCCTTCTATGTCTCCACGGCCATCAACGCATATAAGGTAACCGTCGAGTGTGTTGATATCTGCTCCTGAGACACTTGGCATTCTTGGGCAATGTAAAATGTGGTGTATATATCCCCTAAGTATCAAATTGCTGCTTCACTGTCAATAAATATGAGTGTATCTCACTGGTTATACGCCAGTCTATGACCACTATTTAAGCCGGAATAGTGGTCGTGTAGTACAATGGATAATGTAAGATTCAACTGGATCCATTAGCGGGTAACTGAATAATATTTTTTGGGATCTATTATCATAATAGGTCCTATATGTATGGTATTTTCGTTGTTAAACCGAAATCAAAATTTGTATTCAGGAATCGCGTATTCAGTAGGGATATTTAGATCAGCTATGGTATACCCAACAAATAAGACCACCTATTATCACAATCGCTATTAAATCATGGCACTAGTAAATCTGTGTATATGGTAGAGCTCAAAAGGGAGAATGATTTTTTGTTTCTAACATCTTGTGTTTCTTTCAAAAAGTCATGCACTTTTGACCCATCCACCCTAATTGTAGGGTGTCTGGTTGCTTGGGTTTAATCTCTTTATTTTTCTCTCTTTAAAGTTGCTTTTTCATTTCATTATTTTTGCTTATCGCCATTCCCTTTTCCCCCTTTTTTACTCAATGTTTTAGAGTTTTTTTTCTGCTACGCTTTTTTTTCATTAAAGAATTTAAGTTTTGGCGCCTCCATTGATGAGCATGCGCTTTTACAATTTAATGGAACGAACGTTGTTCCATTTCACAGGTTAATAGTGTTGCTGCTGTTGTTATTTGCTGCTGCTTCTTATTTGTTGTTATTGTTGTTGGCCCATTTCATCTTATCAGTCATACAGTCAACAAATTCTTCTTGTTCTGCTGCTTCTTCTGTTACATATATTGTGTTATTATTATTGTTGTTTGTATTGTTGTTGTTGTTGCGGTTAACCATCTTTATTTAGTAGATTTTTTTTGTTTTATTGTTCATTTTCATTCTTTTATTTTTTATTTGTTTTTTATAAACCAATTTGCAACAAAAAAAAAAAAAGCAAAACAAGTTAATACAGAAAAGGTAATACAATGAAAAGAAAAAAAAAATAAAAATAAAGAAGATGAAGCAGAAAAAGAAATTGTTAAATGTGGGTCAAGTACATAAATGCACAATATATTGCATAATTATGCAGAAAATCTGAAAATCTGTAAAAAGAAAAATAATAGAAAAAGGAAAAAAGAAAATAACTGAGTATCCATTTGAGCATGTTGTCCACATTTCCTCTTACTGCTTACCACTCCCTATGCGTTGGTTTTGGCAGCAGCAGCAGCAAATCCTTTAGAATGTAAAAATTCTAAGGCATTTCAAGTGTTGCATGGATTTCTTTCGAACTCAACAACGACATTCTTCTTGTACTTGTTGTGCATTCTCTTGTTTAGGTTAACAAATGAAATCTTTTTTGTAGAATTATTGTCGGATAAAAGAAATCTTTTGTTATAAATAATAAACACTTGAGTTACAGATTGAATTGGTTGTAACTGTTGGTAATTAATTTCAAGAAGTTTATGTATGTAGTTTAGTAGATAGAGTGTTGGCTTATTAGACGTGAGGCCACGGTTCAAACCCCAGGTCAGACATCTTCAACAAAACGAAATATGAAAAAATATTTCTTCGGCGAATTTTTCCCTCAGCAGATTTCTTGCAAAAACTCCGAGAGTAAATAAAATTGCCATGGAAAGTTTCTCAAACATCTGTCGTGGCTTCAAAAGCTAGGTTGGAGTCCTGACTAAGGGATTATAATGACCAATTATGTATGTTATCTGAAGGTATGTTATGTCTCAAGAGTTTATGCGTGTATAAAAATATTTATTTTGTTTAAGAATTTTCTTTCTTTAGGATACACGTTCAATTCTTATGCTCTAACAAGCATGAGTTTCCATTACAAAAATTAATGAATTAGCCTACGAATTGGCCGGGAACATTACAATCCTTTAGTCAGGACTACAATCTAGCTTCTCACACACCACCTATGTTGCATATGTTAATTTTTATCCATGTGTGGCTTGACTTACAATATAATGTTGACTGCGAAAAACTGATTTGAGAAGCTGCCCATGGAAATTTTATTTACTCTTAGTGTTTTTGCCAGAAGAATGCTAAGAGGAAGTCGCCTAAAGATATGTTTGTTCATACTTTGTTTTGTTCGAGATTTCTTAGTTGGGTTCGGAACTACCGGCCAACTCACTGCATACTAGAGTACGGAAACTAAAGATCTTACAAACGAATCTATTTTGATGATCTAAACAGATCTTATCATTTGAAAAGAATACGAGAATTAGGGAAATATAGGAAAAAGTGTATAGAAGCTCAAATGAAACACAGAGGACGTTGAAAAATATAAAAAAGAACTGTGACTCATTCAAAATGTCTTGGATTAGACGTGATGGATTAGAAATATATTCTCCACTCTTCCATACAAAAAGATTTTTAAGACGTCCGGAGTCTGCAAATTTAAATAAAACAAAGTGTGTATGTGAGATACCAACGAAATGGTTTTTATGTGGAATATAACATCGTTAAAATGTTTGCTAAGGCTTTTCTGGGTGAAGCGCATCTGAAATGTCAAATTTTTCATGAAGTTGGTTTCAGACTGAATTTAAAGACCGCTGTAGTTTGCGGCATATTTGCATATACCAGCGACTTAAAAAAACTCCACAAAAAAGACTAACGGGGTCAAGTCGTACGATTTGGGTGGCCACCTCTTCGTGCGATGACCACACCCTCCAATCGTCCGTGCATTATATTCAATGTGGCGTGAACTGTGCAGCACATAGCACTATCCTGTTGAAACACCATGCCGTTGGTGTCTAGATCATTCACTTCAGGCCAAAAGAAGTTGACAATCATCAATTTAGAGTATTCGTCGTAGACAATAATGGCCTAACCAACATTATTCTCAAAAACATACGAACCAATGACGTCGTTAGCCTTTAATCCACATCGAAGAGCGACTGTTTCGGCATGCATTGGCCGTTCTTGGATGTTATATGGATTGGCATCGTCCCAAATTTTTGGATGTCATGTGGATTGGCATCGTCTCAAATTCTTGGATGTCATGTGGATTGGTATCGACCCTAATTCGTTATTCAACTAACCACCAACCCGTAACATGCGTGAAAAACAAAATTGTTTGCAGGAAATGTTTTCCAACTATATTTTCTGTATTCCAGACTTATGCAATAGTCAATATTTACTCACACATCGTAGGTGGTGCGAAAAGCTTGGTTGTAATCCTGACTTAGCACCAATCTTTAAAAATATCATAGAATTCCTTAATTTGTCGTTCCAAAGCATTTCTCGTTCCTAATTAAACTTTTGCTGAAGTCGCCGTGGTCTAGTAGGTAGTGTGTTGGCTTATTAGACCAAAAACCAGGGTTCAAGCCCCAGGCCAGACATCAAAACAAAATACAAAAAGTATTTCTTCGGCGACTTCCTCTCAGCAGATTTCTGGCAAAAACTCTGAGAGTATATAAAATTGCCATGAAAAGTGTCTCAAAAATCTGTCGCTCGGAGTCGACTTTAAACTGTAGGTCACACCACTCATGTATAAAATTAACACACACAACATAAGTGGTGTGAGAAACTAGGTCGCAATCCTAACTGAAGGGTTGTAATGACCGATTATGTATGTTTAAAGGTTAGAATCACTTTTTTTCTAATCTTCTGCCCGGACACCATGGCTCATTTTTCGATTCTAAATTTTCTTCAGTCCAATTTGTGTTTTTTACACAAATTTTGGTTTATTTTTTACACAATTAAACACAATTAATGAAAGTGTACCTATTATTTCTTCCATGTCTGTATAATTGTCTACTTTATGAAGTTAGAAATTAATACAGAATATGAATTATCATTATATTTGAAGGAATTTTACATTGCGTTTCAAATGTAAAACCTCAGTATACGAAACTATATGACATGTTACTGAGAAAAAGCAATTGCTCCCAATATTTTTTTTCATATTCTTCGCCCTTTTCAAATATTTCAAATTTTTTAACTGTCTTTTAAACAAAAATTTAAAAAAATAAAGTGAATAATTTCTGAATAGAAAGTTTTTCAGCACACCTTTTCACTTTGAATTCGAATTTTGAACACAGTAAGTGATGAATTCCTCAAAATCACAACAAACCGAGATTAAAAAGAAAAAAAAATCGAAAACCATTAAATTACGTATTTAAATAGAAAATATAAGCAGAAGATAAAAGAAATTAACCATCAATCAGGCAATCAGCCAGCCAGCGAAATTCTTTTTTTTTTTTTTTTTTGTAGCCATAAGGAAAACAAAATAAATATTTATTCTTGTTTTTGTTGTTGTTGTTTTTGCTTTTCTATTTGTTTTTGGCATTTAAACATTTAAAAATAATAGAAAATAACAGATTTTCCTCTGGTATTTTACGAAATAAAAGTTCAATATGCAACAGGCAAGTTGAGAGTGATATTACGACGAAAACACTGACAATCAGTTTGGTTTGTACTTTACTTAAGGCATTTGCCAATGAAATAAAATGTCAATCGATTATAAATAAAATTTTCGAGACGAAATATTTTCTATTTTATTTTTATTTTTTTCTGTTCATTTAAAAATATCTTAAGAAAATGTTTAATTGAAAAAACAAAAACAATACAAATCAATTTACTTTTCCTTCTGGCAACTTAAATGTACAACATAATTACACGTTATTTTGTGATTAAATTTTTTTTTTGTAGCCCCAACAAATGGTCAACAATTTTCTTTTATTTCATATAAAACATTAAAATGTTTTATAAAATAAAAAGAGAAGAAATAATTTTATAAGATTTTCTTAAAAATAATTTTAATTTTTAAAATCTTTAAACAATTTGATGTGAAAAAGAAATGTACCAAAAAAACCGGCAGCAATTCGTTTATCTAATGGAACGAATAACCAAAAAACTACCCAATCTATAGAATACACTTCTAAAGTGTATTGAAAATGGCAAAAATCTATTTTAAGATTGACTGTCGCCAGCGTCACCATCAAATACGAAAAACGAAAATTTTCATTTTAAAAAATAATTTTGTGTGTAAAAAATTTTCCTCTGGCATTAAAGCGAACGCACGCTCATTATTATTCATTTTTTTCTACTTCTTCTATACAGACTATTTGTCATTTTTATTTTATCATTTTTAGTTCTCATAAAATGCTATTTTAAAACTTTTTTATTAAGGCTATAAAAGTCACAAAAAAACATATAAATTTACAATAATTTTCACATAAATTTTCATCGTTAATGTAAGGCCATTATAATAATCTTTAAAGATTAATATTGACAAAAAGTGTTGCAAATAATTATTCATAATGTAAACCTGCTGGAGTAACGAGCAAATATTCCTCACAAGTACAGGGAAAAGCAACAACATCATTATCTAAAAGACAACTCTTTTTAAAAGCAATTTTCTGAAATCAAAATATTTTTTCAAATATTCCACTACCAAAGTTTCAAAAAGAATACTCGAGGCTTACTATTTATACATAGTGGTGTAGGTGTACTATGTACCATTTTTTCTAGAATGGCCACACTAATATTTTAGAAGTTTTCCATAATTTTTTCAACAGTAACTAAATTTTTGTTAAATCAACTTCCTTAAGTCCCAAAATTATTTTAGACATCCCACTGCCACAGTTCTATAAAAGAACCTCCGAACCAACATTTGTATAAAGTGGGGTGGGTTTACTAAGTCCTATTTCTTTCCAAAATAACACCTAATCTTCTAGAGTCTTGCAATATTTTAACATAAAATTTAATTTTTTAAAAGATTTTTTTTCAAATTCTGAAATGGTGTGCGAGATATTCGATTGGAAGTATTTTGTAGAAGGCACTCTCGGCTACAATTTATTGGAGTATACACCCCGATTTCCTATATACACTCAGCCACAAAAGTATACATACGGATAACAAATTTCAGAAATTTTTTAACCAATCCGTTTTCGTTGAAAATCTTTGTAATTGTCTGACAACTTTCCTCGATTTTAAGACGGTCTTGGTTAAAAAATTTCTGAAATTTGTTAACTTTTGTGGGCCTGATGTACACTTTTGTAGGCCTGCACAGGCCCACAAAAGTTAACAAATTTCAGAAATTTTTCAACCAATCCGTTTTCGTTGAAAATCTTTGTAATTGTCTGACAACTTTCCTCGATTTTAAGACGGTCTTTTGCATTGGTTTATAAATTTGTGAAATTTGTAAATCGGATGCATACCTTTGTGGACCTGTGCAGGGGCACAATTCAGTTCAATTTCAGAAATTTTTTAACCAATGCAAAAGACAGTCTTAACATCAAGGAAACTATAAAGATTTTCAACGAAAACGGATTAGTTAAAAAATTTCTGCAATTTTTTACCCGTATGTATAATTTAGTTACTGTGTGTACATACATGTAAAAGGTTGTACAAGTATAACCTATTAACACCAGAATCTTCTGAGTCATCTTACATACATACATACATACATAATTGGTCATTATAATTCTTCAGTCAGGATTACAACCTAGCTTCTCACACCACTTATGTTGTATGTGTTAATTTTATACATGAGTGGTGGGACCTATAGATTTTTGAAAAACTTTTTGCAATTTTATTTACTCTCAGAGTTTTTGCCAGAAATCTGCTGAGAGGAAGTCGTCGAAGAAATAATTTTTCGTTTTTGTTCGAGATGTCTGAGCCAGGGATTGATCCGTAGCCTCACGTCTAATAAGCCAATACACTACCTTCTAAACTACAGCGACTTCTGAGTCATCACTCAGATTAAAAACCCTCTTTCGATTTTATTTTATTTCGGAGTTTAATCAGCACTTGATCATTTCCTTTTTACTTTTATCTTCTTATTGGTCTGCGTACAGCTTCTCACTTTTGTTCTCAATTATGGTTACGTAGTGTAATTAGAAATTTAAGTTCTTTGCGGTGTTCAAACTGATGGGAACATTTGATAAACGTTTAGCCGGCATTGTCAACAATGTCCTGTTCTTCATACGATGTGCTGCGTGTTCCAATACTTTTGATAATATCCATGATTATTTAGGACATCGACCCTCGTTGTTTTAGAGATATTGCTATTTCTAGATATTTTTACTGCAGCTATATGTATGCGCCCAGTTTCTACTACTCGTTCTGCCATCTTAATAGTTTCTGTCTTTCCATTGGGATAATTCCTGTTGTAACAAAAACCACCGCTAACTGATACTGATTATTTATATATAATGCAGCGGTCATCTATGCTAGCAACAAAGCGTTTCCGGGTTTTTATTATTTTCCTTTTTAGTCCCCAGATTCTGCACCCGTAGAATAGCCGTCATTAGTAATTTACAGCTTTAGACTACTCAAGAGTGTTATAGTTTTGTCCACTTTAATTATGGGATACCCAAATAATTCAAATCCGTTTTTAAGTCGTTTCATATTCTACTCAGTTACCAAAGCTCTTTTATTATAGTTAACAGAGCTCTGATAAACAATTTAATTAAGGTCAAAAAGAAACTAAGTCAAAAAATTATAATTTTGTGACTTATTGTGAGTCCTACAGTCAATCAATTTTACATACTGCAAAAGCATATTCAACAAAAGGACAAAATAGGACAACATGGTCGTATCAAATTTACTAGGTTTAATAGATGTTACATCTATTTGATTAATATCCTGTTGCTGTAAGACGTATGGTTTCAGACGAACGTCTGTTTATATGGAAAAACTCTCAATTTGTTTGTGTTTTTATATAAACAGATAATCATCTGAAACCATATGTCTTACCGAAACAGACCCGAAATCACTCGCCATAACCATTAAAATAGGGAGTTTTGAAAATAACAAAATTAAAAAAAAACAATAACGATCTAAAAGTAGCCGTAGTCTAGTAGGTAGGGTGTTGACTTGAAGAGAGCCTGTGGTTCAAATCCCTGCTCAGATATCTCGAACAAAACGAAATATAAGAAAATAAACTGGCAAGAAAAGTTTCTCAAACCGTCGATCGTAGTAGATGCTAAACTACAGGTCCCGCCACTCATTAATAATTTTAATTCTGACCAGAGGGTTGTAACACTTCTTTACCTATTTCTTTTTTCATTAGCCTACTAATGTCGGGTCAGTCTAATACGGGCATATATTAACTTTTCAGACAAGAATTTTAAATTCATTCACAAATGTGAAGTGAACCACAGATGAAGGAAACTACAATGCATTTTATAATTTAGTCAGAACGTGTATAAGTAAAGACGAATATTTTCATTTTCTAAAATAAATTTTTTGCCCTAGAAATAGAACAATTATGGATGACATAATTTATTATTTTACAATTGGATTTTATTACTTAAAACGCCAAGAACAGAAAATGAAAACAATTTACGAAAAAATATATGTATTTTAACTACAAACATATGTATGTATGAACGTACCTCTGAGAGTCAGCCAAACGTTGGCCAACAAAGCCATACGTACAGGACCGGACCCCATATGTACTTTTTCATCACACTTTTGCTTGCTCACTTTGCGGGGAGGGAAACTTTTTGCACAATTTCAATTATTTTTGTTGTTTTCTATTTATTAAATGCTCACCACCACCATAATTCTTTTAGCCGGTGACTAAAACCAAAAAATGTATGTGGTCAGACGCATTAATTTTCTTCGAAAAAATTTAAAAATTTTCTTTAAGAAAAACCAAAATCAAAAAAAAGAAAAAAGAAAGGAAAACACAATATTGGCGAACATTTTTGGGTTATATACTCTGCTGTAGTACAGTACACAAATGAGCAAAAGTTTTTTAAAAAAATCCATTTTTTTTTATAAAAAAAAATTTGAAAATTTTTTTGTGTCACACATTTTGTTCAAATTTATGTTTTTTTTTCTTTTGATTTTCTGATTTTCATGTCTGGATGTTTAAGAATAATTTGAAAAGTTAAAGAGGAAACACAGAGTGAATAGTACATAAAATAATGAAAATTTAAAATGATTTTCTTTAAAGAAAATTCCTATGTACGCGCAACGTTAGCCTCTCAAGTGTCTAGGAACGTAAAGGCGTTTTTATTTCGAATTTCATTTCGAACATGCGAATACGAAGCAAATGTGTTCTGAAAAACAGATTTTTTCACAGATTTTTTCTTATTTTGTTTTGGGTTTTTTCTTTCTTTTCAAATAAAAATATGTCTCATGGCATCAAAAATGAATAGAAATAAAGAAATGAAACAACGAAGATAATATACTCAGTATATATAAATAGTACATATATACATATGCATATATAAGTTTTAGGTACAAGTATGTATGTATGTTTATTTTCTTCTTCAGCTATATAGTGGTATAGTCGCATACGATTTGAAAAATATTTCTTTTTATACATATAAATCTGCTGTTTATTTTTTATTTTTTGGGAAGCTCATGCATAAAAATAAGTTGGATTTTTTATTCTATTTTCTTTATTTTTTAATTTCTATAAAAATCTTTTATTTTTTGATACTAATTTTAAGAAAAAATTATGAAATTTTTTTCATCTGTTTCTTTGGTCTTGTTAACCCAATTGAAAAAATGTTGAGTAGATTTTTTTGTTGAGCTTGTTTGTTTTTAAGAGGTTCGATGTTTGGTTTAAAATCAATTAATCGTCGAAGCATTTAGAGTTAACAATAATTGTTTTAAAACATAAATAAAGAGTATCATATATGTATGTAAAAAAAGTATTATGTTTATTCGAGGAACTGTTGAAATTTTTTTGAATCGGATTATTCAAACTGCTGGGGCAGCAATGCTAGCAGCAGTTAAATATTGTTACGTTGTTTTAAATTTGTTATCAAAATGTTTATTTATCATCACCGTAGTTTAGTAGGTAGTGTGTTGGCTTATTAGACGTGATCTCACGATTCAAACCTTGCTCAGCAACTCCAACAAAACGAAATAGGAAAAAATAATTTCTTGGGCGACTTCCTCCCTCAGCAGATTTCAAACTCTGAGATTTAATAAAATTGCCATGAAAAGTTTTTCAAAAATCTGTCGTTCGGAGTTGTGTTTGAATTGTAGGTCCCACTACTCATTTATAAAATTGACACACACAACATAGGTGGTGTGAGAAGTTAGGTCGAAATTCTGACTGAAGGGTTGTAATGACCAATTGGATTGAATTAGATAATTACCATTAAAATAAAAGAAATTAATTACTTGTGATCATTACTTGTTCTTTATTTAAATAATTCCTATGGTTAGGTTAGGTTAGAGGACGTGTACTTGTCAATTAAGACAAGTACAGTACGCGGAGGTCGAATTGACCCATTGTACAACGTTCTAGTTTCTCACACCACTTATGTTGTGTGTGTTAATTTTATACATGAGTGGTGGGACGACCTACAGTTTAAAGTCGACTCCGAACGACAGATTTTTGAGAAACTTTTTCATGGCAATTTTATTTACTCTCAGAGTTTTTGCCAGAAATCTGCTGAGAGGAAGTCGCCGAAGAAATACTTTTTGTATTTTGTCTTGATGTCTGGCCTGGGGCTCGAACCATGGCTTTACGTCTCATAAGCCGACACACTACCTAGAAGGCTATAGCGACTTCAAAAAAAAAAAATAATTCCTATAATTCGCTATCAATTTTATTCACGATCCTTATTAACAAAAATCAATCTTTCGGCGTGCTTAAATACGCACTTTTTTATACAATTGTTGGCTATTAATCACGTCTAATCACTGACTGTCTATACACGTATCACAGGCAGCATCATTCTTCGATCTATTGGTACAGCCCCACATCACGTCTGGTAGCTTCGACATCTTTCTTTAATTATTGTTGGTATTCTTTCCCTTGTCGTAACCCCTACGTAGTTGTATCATTTTTTTACATCAACATTCTAGAGATGTCTCCTATTCATAAAGTTCATTGTATTGGAATATCGAAAATATGTTAATTGTTTGTGTAATTCTCTGTATACCGTACGATGTGTGTATATTGTTGTTGTCTGCCTATCTTTCTTACTAATTTTCGTTTCGTTTATTTTTAATTGACGTTACTTTATTTTTTTATTTGATTTATCAATTTATCTCTCTTATCGTTGGATAAAGTTCGTTGAAGTACGCCATCAAGTTTAAATAATGATCTAACTCCAGTGTTTTTCTGTATAATATTTTTAAAAATTAACGTTTAATTATTTTATAATTTATTAATAATTCTTTATATTTTGTTTTCATTACAGGTAAATTTTTAAAATATTATTATTTGTAATTCAATTACTTACAATAAAATCGGTGAGTCATTAAAATTTTATTTGCAACTTGAAAATTCTATGAAATTATTTTAATTTTTTTTTTATTCATAAAACTTTTTATTGCGTATGTATATCATAAGAAATTGTGGGCGTGGCATTATATGTACAAGGGCAGTAATAAATGACAGTATTTTGGATATTTTTGTTGTGTAGAGTCACTAAAGTGCTTTAACCAAAAGATGTATAGTGTAGTCCTTAATATATAATGTATCCTCTAACTTCGACGAACGCTAGAATGATTTTTGTTGTCAGTAAGAATAACTCCCTGCCTGGTACATGATTATTTCGCAAATCTTTCGTTCTGAAACCAGGTATATATTCACAAAAATGCATATTGAACTTAAGGCAATTCCTATTCTGAACAAATGTTCTTTTAGTCTATAATGACCGACCAGAAATCAGGTTACTATTCTCAGGCAGTTCATGGGTAGTTTGATGCAAGACTCAAATCTCTGCCCACAATAATCACCTGTCGCCTGGCTAGTGTAGAATATCCGTATGTCTGTGTTTTCTCTTTCACCAAGTATGTCATTTCAAACTCCTCTTCCTCTCTGTGATTAAGTCCTTAATGAACGTGGATTTCTTAGGAAATCTTCAGATCATTCATTCATTTGGGTTTCGGGCCATAGCCGTATCGTTTAAAATTTTATTGCTAATGAGCTGCCCAGGACGGTAAAGAACTCGCAGTCATGTTGCATGTTACAGGGCATAGGTATTCTCATTATTTCAGTTAAATTGAATATAATTCTCTCATTTTAAAGGCAAGTCCAATCTCGTTAGCAGCAAGAGGTTACGTGCAATATTGCTAGTCTCTCATAGATACCTATGGCTAAGAAGAGGACTGACTCTCTTCTACCCTGAAATCACAAAGCTATCTATCTCACAATAACTATAGTCACTTGGCACTGTGATTTTGGTAGGCATGCTGAAGATTTGACATTCGAGTAAATGGCTTCCGCAGCAGCTGTGGTTCTGAGAAGGAGGAAGTGACTGAGTTTCAAATCATGTGTCGGTACCCTGCCCTTGTAATAAAAATACGGAGGTTTATGAACTCACATTTTTTACCATCCTTGAGCGAGTTCTCGAATTTACAGATTGCGGTAATAGAAAGATTTATTTCGGACTTGGATTGGTTTCCTCTACATACATACATAATTAGTCATTACAACCCTTCAGTTAGGATTACAACCTAACCTCTCACACCACTTATGTTGGGCGTGTTCATTTTAAACATGACTTGCGGGATCTGCAGCTTAAAGTCGACTTCGAACGCCAGATTTTTGAGAAACTTTTCATTGGAATTTTATTAACTCACAGAGTTTTTGCCAGAAACTGCTGAGATAAAGTCGCTGAAGCAATATTTTTTTCATTTTTCATTTGAACCGTGGCCTCACGTCTAGACTACGGAATGTAAAATCGCTAGGTTGAATATTGATTGTTGGCCTAATGCTGGTCTATATAGGAGAGCTAACTTCATGAAGAGTACTACGTCAGTGAGAATAAGATTGAGAGACACTCTAGACAATTTCATGATTTTTAGTTTAATTTTAATTTAAAATTTTTTAAGAAGCTATCGAGACTAACCGGGCATTATCAAATACCTTATAAAAGTTCCATACCAGATTTCTTTATTTTTCTTACACTTTATATTTCATTTTCTATTACTTTTTGTTGTATGAGTATGTATTTAGAAAATGCCAATTCATTCAAAGAATTTTCTTCCTTAATTAGTATCTCATCATCTTACTGTCTGAGTGACTGACTGACTCACATTATTGTTTTTGTTTTTTCTTTCAAAGTTTGCCTTGCATAAAGGGTTGAAGATCAAGTAGAAAACTGAAAATAATTTCATAATTAACCTGCAACAGTGTTTATTACTTACTTTACCTATGTACTGACTGCGTTATTATTATTCATTTAAGTTTTGTTTGTTTGTTTATAAATAAATTTGTGAATGTGAAATAAAACACTCTATTAAAACAGCAGTAGCACTCAGTAACTGACGGAATATTCCCATTTTAATTAAATCTCTTTGCCCCTAGCGGGCTTGGGCACCTGTTTTAACTTCTTTTGTGTATTCCACTTGCAACCTTTTTTCTCCATTTTTTTTATTTATTTTGTTTAATTAATCATATTTTTTCTTTTCTCTCTCTCTCTCTCTTTCTATTTTCACTGGAGTATTTGTTTTTTAATTCACTTTATTTGTTAATAAAAATCAACTCTCTCGTATAAATAAACGTCATAAAACAAGTTTCTAATTGCTGCAACGTAGTTTCTTGAAATCAGTTGAAGAAATAAATTTAAAAAAAATTATTTTTTTTTGCACATATTACACGTCAAAAGAAACAGGGTGTTGAGTTTACAAAACAATGGAATTCAGTTCCATTAAAAAAGCTTAATGTGCTCTCAATTTCGTGCTAAAAATTCTTAAAAAACTGGACCTAAACCTATCGTTAGGTATCGATAACTGATTTGTAAGTTGGCTATTGCTTAGGCATTAAGAAGTTGCTACGGCAATCTTCCAGGCCACGCCTCTTCCCACGTTACAGTCATAACGTGTTACTAGGCTAGAAGTGAAGTACGGAACCAAGTCAAATGCGGTCACCTGATTACCCTGGTGTAGCTATGTAGGTCTTTACTATGAGATGAGCCAGAGATGGAAGTTAAAGCTTTGTGGTTTAGGTAACACGTTAAACCCTGTCCAAAAAAGAAACATTGTCTATTTACTACCTCTAAAAAACCACACCAGGCTTGAAATAAATACCTAAAGTTTTCTAGTTCTAGATATGAGTCAGTGAAGTCGCCGTTGTCTAGTAGGTACAGTGATGGCTTATTAGTCGTAAGGCCATGGTTCAAACGCCAGGTCAGACATAAAAAAACGAAATATGAAAAAATATTTCTTCGGCGACTTCAACTCAGCAAAAACTCTGTGAGTTAATAAAATTGCCATGAAAAGTTTCTCAAAAATCTTGCGTTCGGAATTTAAACTATAGGTCCCGCCACTCATGTATAAAATTAACACACATAACAGGAGTGGTGTGAGAAGCAGGGGCCAATTAGGTTATCTACCTACCTCAATGATCGAATATTATTATCATATTCGAACAATGGAATATTAAGGAGGATAGCCCCTATTTTTGTGGCTCAAACCTATGTCATGTTATGTGAACGGAAATGTAAACATTGCCAACAGAATAAAACTCCTGATAATTATTAATTAAAGCAGCGATAAAGAACTGACCTTGTGCCAGTAAAAACTGCAAAATATTTAACTAATGACGGGTGAGTTAGAGAACCTAAGTGCTGTATGGCGATGGGGTCCTTGCTCTGCGCCCGTAATTGTAACAAAATTGTGTTGAGTCTTATTGAAACTGATCTGAAATTGCGCCAATAATCTATAAATCTTCTTCCGAGACTATTTATTCGGAAGCCTAATACAGTATTCTTAATGATCTTTAGGCTTCAGAAACTTGTGCAGAAACTTATGGTTGCCTTGCGCCAATGAACGTGGGTCAGATCTGGCCTTGGATAAAGATTAGAAATAGCGTTTAACTTTTATTATAAGTAAATACATATCATACATGCCGGTAGTCGTCTGGAATAGAAACCCTTTAATATTCCAATGCTTGTCAGAGGAACTTATCGTCAAAAGTTATTTGGGCTATGCATACATATATACATAATCGGTCATTACAACCCTTTAGTCAGGATTACAACCTAGTTTTTCACACAACTTATGTGGCAGGCCCTGAAGTTTACAGTCGACTCTGAATGACAAATTTTTGAGGAACTTCTCATGGCAATTTCATTTGCTCTCAGAGTTTTTGCCAGTAATTTACTGAGAGGAGGTCAACGAAGAAATATTTTTTAATAATTCGTTTTGTTGGAGGAGATGTCTGATCTGGGGTTTGAACCGTGTCCTCACGTTTTATAAGCCAACACACTACCTATTAGATTACGGCGACTTTGGGCTATTAATGGATATACTAGGATACTGGTTTAATTTTGGAAATCAAAGATAAAGCTTAACAGTAGTACAGCGGTAAGAAATCAAAGACACCAGCGGACTCTAGTATTAACGTCATGGAACTTTGTCTTCAGCTATTGCTTCTGTAAATGTCAATACAAAGCTCTCTACAATCTGTTGTAGCTTCGGTTATTTTGTCATTCAATCTGAATGGCTGTAATTCAAATATCTCTAAGCACCCTGTTTATCGTATATCGTATTATAACGCAAAAACAAAACAAACTACAGAAGGTACTTATGCCCTATGTACGAGTATCTATTACAATTCGCGTGCTTATCGCGAACGAATCTTAGCAATTGTGTTCTCATAATCTCTGACTTTTAAAACGGAGCAAAAGGTGTTTTTTTGCTTTTTTTTTAATCTTTTTTTTTTAATTTTTTTAACAACAACTTGTCTGTCTAACTAACGTCTTATACAGGCCACCTTCTAATCTCCTCTTACCTTTAGAATCTCACCGAATTTTTGTATTGTGAGACTTTCATCTGTCAGTGCATCTTAATTACGAATGATCTTATATTGTCAGAATTGCTTTATATTCGTATTTTTTTATCTTATTTTTGCTTGCACTTGTTGTTGTATTTATTGCATGAAATTTTGTTTTTTTTGTTGGTTTTTGTGAAAATGTAAATTTTGTATTGCTTCCGTTTTTTTTTCATCGTCTTTTCTTTTGAAGCATCATCTTTTTATTTATTTCAAGTATCTGTGAGATTTATTAGAATTTTAATATTCTCAAGCATCTACAAAAACGTACTTAAGAGTTAAAATAGTCACATGCTTACAGGCTTAATACAGTCGAGAAAGTTCTAAGGCTATCTGCGAGGTTGTATTAATTTTGTTTTTGTTTAGTCTTCAGTTTTTTTTTTTTTGGAAAACAAAAAGAAAGGAATTGTTCTGCTGGTGGTCAATGCAGCCTGTGTTTTCGTGTGTACTACTATCAAATCTCAGTGTAGTAGAGAAGTAGAGGTGACCTGTAACCCGATGGGATAGACATACTTAGGCCAAATATGACAATTTGTAATATCACAGTAGTCCCCGTAGTCTAGTAGGTAGTGTGTCGGCTTATTAGACGTGAGACCTCGGCTCAAACCCCAGGTCAGACATCTCCAACAAAACGAAATCTAAAAAATATTTCTTCGACAATTTCCTCTCAGCAGACTTCTGGCAAAAATTCTGAGAGCAAATAAAATTGTTATGAAAAATTTCTCAAAAATCTGTAGTTCCACCACTCATGTATAATATTAACACATACAACATAAGTGGTGTGATAAACTAGGTTATAATCCTGACTGAAGGGTTGTGATGAGCAATTATTTATGTATGTATGTATGTAATACCACAGTCATTCATTTCCCGTAGTTCGGGAGCGTCTTATAAAGCCACTTAGAGTGTCACTTAGACACTTAACAGATCATATGCTTGGTAGAACCCAAGGTGCTTTCGCTGCAATACAACGCTGGGCTTTTATCAGGCATGAATGAGCATCTATCTACGAAATTGAGGTAATCTAGTAAGTAGTTCGCTTATAAGACGAGAGCTCGTAATTCAAATCCTGGCTCAACACCTCAAAACAAAACGAAAAATAATAAAATATTTATTTCGACGACTTCCTCTCAGCAGAATTTTAGAGTCAATAAAATTGAAAAGAAAAGTTTCTCAAATCTGTCGTTCGGCGTCGACAATAAGTTGTTGGTTTCGCTACTCCTGAATAAAATTACTACCCACAATATGGGTGGTGTCAGAAGCTGGGTTGTAATCCGAACTAAAGGGCCGTAATGACCAATCAAGTACTGAGTAAATAATTTATCCAATAGATGAAGAACAGTTTCGCCTTCCTCCTCGTTTCTGCAGCATCTGCATGAGACATTGGATATATGACCAACATCAATGCCACTCGCACAAGTATCTTAGGATTTGAACAAACTTTCCGCAGTCCTAGTATCCCAATTTGGTCCGATTTGCTGCACTATCTTGTCTGATTTTGAAGCTACCAGTGGGGCATTGATGGAAACTATTTTTGCATTGTTCATCCTCAGTCTAGAACTAGCCAAGGATCGCCTAATGAAGAAAAAGCAGTTTAAAGTTCAATTATTGTACAACATCTGGTTAGTTTATTCGCTTTGCAAGTTTCTAGAGTACCATTGTGACACGGTGCTCATATTATATGAATTATGTACCGCTCCACCATCTCGTTTGCAAGTTTTGCGGTAGCCGAACACATGTGGTTTCAGCTTGTTTCTTAAGCTCATTTCAACTATGTCCCTCACTGTCTATCACTTGTTGTTGTTGCTTATAAATCTATGGATTTATTCTCTGCCCAAGTAAAAAATTCTCCTCAAAAGAAAAAAAAGAGAGAAAAATGTTTTCAATCTAAAAATAAAGCCCTTAAAACGTTTTGTTGTTTAGTGTTTGGAAAATTCAAAAATGTTTTTGGAAACAATAGAATTGAAACACTTGACCTTGTAATAGATTTCCACACCCACTACTAATTTAAAACAATTTGAATTGTGTTTGCTAGTGAAATTTGTTTTTTTTTTCAATTTAATTTTTTTTCTTTTGTGTAAACTATACCGAGTAATATTGTATTATAAATCAAATCAAATTGAATGCTGACTAATCAAAGTATTCTTATTGTAGTTCAATTGAATAATTTCTTAAGTTTCTTTTTTGTTAATTGGAAAGAATACTTTTGTCTTCGCTATGTACAATATAATAGCAAACGTCGATTTGTTTGTGTTTGAAATTTACAGCTTATCCTCAAGTGAAACAAATTGATGTTATCGAAATGGTAATGTAGTCTTTACGAATTATACCGTATACCTTCTTTGAAGACCTTTGTGTAAAAAATTTAGATACTTTGTCACAAGTACAGTCACACAGATAATTATACGTACCCCTCATAAAAATTATTTTTTTAAAAATGATAATATATGGACAAGTCAACTGATTTTTGCCCCAAATTTTTTGTTTTCCGTCACAGCCGAACAAATTATATTTGTTCTCATCACTAAATATTACATTCGCCCAAAAATCAGTTGACTTGTCCATACATTATTGGGCGAATCCCAATCGTGGTTTTTTTCTCGGCACTTGGCTGCGGAATTCGTTCTTCCTCAAAACACTTCGAACTGTTTCGGAATGCACAATAACATTGTGATCACTTTCCGAGGTATTTCGTATTTCTACGGCTGTAGTCCTAGGATTTTTATTCACAATACCTTTTATATACCGGGCTACCCTTAGAGAAATTTTATACGAAATATACGTCGTACGTATAATTTTCTGTGGTGCCATATTGGTTTTAAGCAAACTGCAGTCACAAATTCATAGATTTTGGGAATCTTTTTTTCTTTATTTAAGTAAATGTGTCATTACAGACGCTAATGTAAAAAAATTTTAGATTAGAAGTTCATTACTTTTTAAAAAAATGATTTTTAGGGGGGGGGGTGTTACGTATAATTATCTGTGTGACTGTATGTACTGTCGGTTTTTGCTAGGACCGCCTTGGCCGGTGGCGGCAAATTCATTTTCTGATGACCTTCTCTAGGTGTTGACCGGTCTTTCTCGTCTTCTAATATCTTAAATGATTCACATTAACGCCATCTGGACTATATCGTTCTGAAATTTCCTCAATACATAATAAATTCCCACATCGCCCATCGCATGATGAGTGCGTTGAAATACAGATATAGTGAGTCTCATTTCTACAAAGAGTATTATATCTATGATACGTAAACTCTTTACGTGATCAGTACAGAAATCGTCGGATTTGAATCACATTTGTTTGTCTTAAGCGTAACTAAGCATGGCAATCTCACGTGGTTTACCTTTACAAACGTCGTATGCAATCAGTTGCGGTCTTCGGCCATGATTTTTGTCGTTTTTAAATCTCATATTCATATTGGCATTGATTTTCTAATGAAATCAAAATGAATTCAACTTATTTGCGTTAACTTATGTAATTAGAGCAAATTCATCACTGAAAAATTAGTGATTTACATCGAAATTTCAAGGTTGTATGGAATGCAATGAAAAAAAAAAAACAATTTTCCTTATGCGGAAAACGAGAGTTCCTCACAATTAAACCATGTTTTATAAAATTGTTCAGTTGATTGCGAAAACCAACAATATTGATATTTTTGAGTATACAAAGTAGATAGTGTTTGGCTTATTAGAATAGAGCCCGTGGTTCAAACCGCTGCATTTAGACATCACATACAAATCGAAATATGAGTAAAATATTACATTCGGTGACTTCCTCTCAGCAGTCTTTTGACATAAACTCTGTTTGAGTGAATAAAATTGTTATAAAAAGTTTTCCTAATCTGTCGTTCGGCGTCGAGTTTATACTACAGATCCCGCCAATCATGCAAAAAATTGAGAAGCTTGGTTGTAATACTTACTGAAGGGTTGTAATGATTAATTAAGTATGCAAGCGATATGCCACTCCAGCGCTATAGGACGGTAGACTGCCGGGACTGATCTGGCAGTAAATGACTGCAATTTTATTGAACCCCTTATACGAACGACGATTATACCTTCAATATGGAGATCAAGAGCAGAATCACTTTTTCTAACTTGAGTGATTCCGGGTGGCAAAATAAATACTCTATAAGC
Organism: Sarcophaga subvicina; assembly: GCA_936449025.2. Lineage (NCBI taxonomy): Eukaryota > Metazoa > Arthropoda > Insecta > Diptera > Sarcophagidae > Sarcophaga > Sarcophaga subvicina. The sequence goes on from OW388084.2 coordinate 34,802,294, forward strand.
CGCTCATCCTATCGCTACTCCTTTATTGTGCGAACGCTGTTACTCACTCATGCAGCTGACTTGCGAATATTCGAGAGAAAAGTTCTACGCAAGACTGTGGGAGTTGGTACGTCCGATTTAACAATAAGCGGCCGCACTGGCTTAGGTTAGGTAAGGTAAGGTGGAGGACCTTACTTAAAGGAAAAGGTACCACTTAGGCCAGCATTTAGACCCATTGTGATACCACAATCTATTCTATGCAGGGATCCACCATTCCCTAGAGGAAACCATCCCGAGTCCAAAATAAATCCTCCTAATGCAGCAATCTTTATATCAGAGAGCACGGTAAAAGATGTCAGAAAATGAGAGGTTTAAAACCTTCGTCTCCTCATGGGAAGAGCAGGGCACTAACACATGAGGTGAAAGACCACACTGGCTTGGTCACATTTCAGTTGTACGGAAGAGAATGTTCTGGTGGGTTGGGTATTTCATAACATTATCAACGGCGGTAGGCGTAGAGGACTGTTGTTTTTTCTCCGCATTCTGTAGTATTTTTCCTTCATATCACTATTTAATGTTACTGCAATAACACTATCTATACCAGCGATGAATTACAGAATCGACTTCATCAAAACTTTCTTTCCAACAAGTGTTCCTATGTAGATGTCATTACATCTAATGACAGAAAACATGCTTTTTAAACAACAATTCAATACATCAGCTTCTTTTGCACTCAAAGTAATATTGCTCCTTGGAGCTGTTTGTTATTAAATGAATTTCATTTTAAATTAAATGAGCACTGCGAAGCAGGCCAGGTTTCGACCTGATATAAATTAAATATTGACCCAGGTTGTTGCTTATAAAATGAACAATATGAAGATTTTTAACGCATTTTTTTGTTGTAAAAATTTCGCTTTTAAGAAAAGATTTTTTTTAACTTTTATAACAATTTATTTTTGTTATCAAAATATAAAAGATTTAAATGTTAATTTTTCCCCACTTTTTTGAATAACAATGGCTTTTTATTTATTCATTTTTATTTAAATCATTTAAAGTTTTCTTTTTTTTTTATAAATTTCAAGTGCATTTCATCATGTCGATCATCATCATCATCATCATCATGATGATCGTCTTCATCTTATTATCATTTAAATTCTCATCATTTATTTATCTTCTTATAAAACATTCTATTGAATACAATTTAAACTGTAGAATTCATTGTTCGTTCATCTTTCATCTTTTATGGGGAATTTTTTTTTACTTTTGCTTCTACTAAATAATTTCTTTGAGTGTACAGAATGTATTTAAGCTATGTACGTATTGTTATTTTCAAAATGTGTAATAAAATGTTTTTTCTCTCTTAAATATTAATTTTTTACTTTTTATATCATTTTTTTTTCTTGTGTAAATATTCATTAAACAAAAGTAATATTGTACATACATCCATATGTACATAAGTAAATATTGTAATATCATGTACGATATTATTGTAAATATTTATTGTTATTATTTTTGTTTTTTTCCTTCTAAACTATTATTTCTTATGTAAGAGCAAAAAAAGTGCAATTTCTTAGTAAAAATATCTACAAAGGCTTTTAATAGAGAAACATTTTTGAAAAGATCTTGTACGGCATGCATAGTAAATTGTTTTTTATTTTTGTATTCCTTAGCCACTAATCATAATAATAATAATAACAAATAATGAAAATAAAAATTAAATTGACTTACAATAGGATCAAATGGAAAATGCTAAATAAAATGAATGAAAAAAAACTATGGTCAGATACTCTTATAACTTGTGTTATTGAGCTCTCTGAGTAATTGACTGAAAGGTAATTGCCTGGCAGCTCGTCTAGTTTTTATTTATTTTTTTTTTGTATAGGAAATCACTATATTAAGTGGTCTGTCTAGCATAGCAAAAACATGTCTATTATAATTTTCTTTTTTTGCAATAAACAACCTATGGTCATAGCTATTAGCTAGTAATAGTACTTAACACTTAATAATATAAGACCTCTGTCTATCTGCTTCATTAAATATTGGCTGTAGAAAAAATTATTCCACTATTTCATGGGGTATGTGTATACAATTTTGCGAGCACGTTGTCGAGCTAACACTTTAAAAAGAAATTTAATTATACATTTAACATAGAAACTTTCATCCTATTCAGATGAAAACAGATCTAATAAGTATCAAATCTAGTCTATAAAATGTAGAAATACAATGTCTCTTTTGTTGGATAAAGCTAGCTGATTTTTATCGATGGCTATTTCTTAAAGTCACCGTAGTCTATTTGGTAGTATGTCGGCTTATTAGACGTAAGGCCACGGTTCAAATCCCAGGTCAGACATCAAAACGAAAATATGAAAAACATATTTCTTCGGCGACTGCCTCTCATCAGATTTCTGGCAAATACTCTGAGAGTAAATAAGATTGCCATAAAGAGTTTCTCAAAAATCTGTCTTTCGGAGTCGACTTTAAACTGTAGGTCCCGCCACTCATGTATAAAATTAACGTACACAACATAAGTGGTGTGAGAAGCTAGGTCGTAATCCCGGCTGAAGGGTTGTAATGACCAATTATGTATGTATTCCTTAAAGAGTGCTATTGTTAACAGTGTAGGTCTGTTAAGTCTATTTAAGACACAGAAAGTTTTTCCTGATCATCAAGCTTAGCTTTCATATTCAACCGAAACATTTTTTCATGATGATAGGGCGCCGATGATATTTATATTTTTAACAATTGGTCTGCCAGAACAAGCTGCACCTAAATTGTGCATGAATAGCTTGGGGAGTGTAAGAGAGCTCCACAAATTCTTTTCACATCTTCAACCGTATAGCTGGAACTTTCGTCTTTGTAAATTACATTTTTCGTAGCCTATTTTTGAAGGGATTTTAAGTAATACTATGTCTAGATCATTTGAAGTCGCCGTAGTCTGTGTTGGCTTATTAGACCTAAAGCCACGGTTCAAACCCCAGGTCAGATATCTCGATCTAAATAAAATATTGAAAATATATTTCTTCTATAACTTCCTCAGCAGATTTCTGTCAAAAACTCTGTCGTTCGGATTCGACTTTAAACAGTAGATCCCGCCACTCATGTATAAAATTAACACACACAACATGGGTGATGTGAGAAGCTAGATCGGAATCCTGATTAAAGAGTTGTAATGAACAATTATATATGTATGTAAGTCAAGGCAATCACAAAATTTTTAAAGCAATTGATGAAATATTAGATTTCATCAAATCACATGCATACATTTATGCATTATTGGCTATTATAGGTCAGTGGATAGTTAGTTATTCCCACAGCATTTGCCAGAATACTGCTGATGCTCCTTTCTTATTCCAAAGATGTTCTAACTCTGGAGGTTTCGCTTAGAAAGCCAATACCTTACTCATTTGACTATGGGAACCATGTTTTTCTTTACATTGCGCTTTGTATTTATTTTTCACTCATAGCTTATCTCATTCAAGGTACTACTTTTGAAGAATAAATCTTGCCTTCTCCAACAGGAAAATATGTTAGTGGAGGTGGAAAAGAGGGAGTAGTGTTTGTGGCCAATCGAACACAAATTGTTGCTCGGCAACAAAGACAAGTGTTAGGTTGGAATACATGGTTCTTGGGGACAAGTCCCCTTATTTCGCTTGAATAAAATCCGTTGTAGTAGCGATAGAAAATAGTGAAACACAAGCCACATTGCGACGATGCTCCAATGAATCAATACAATTGGATACCCTGCTGCCATTAATGAGAACTTTCGCCCTCTTCTTCGTGGCATCGGCCCATACGTGAGAATTGTATTTCATTCTCGGTAGAATATAAATGGTGTAAATAGTAAGAAGATCAGATGGAGTGAAAAATTTAAAGAAGTTAATAATATTGATCCTCCTTGTAATTCACATTCTGCTTTTAGCCTTTCCAAATACAGTTTTTGTCTTCTAAATTCCTCCTGATCTCCATGCATTCTTCAATATCTTTAGTTTCGGATAAAAACAAACGTCGTAGAGGTAATTCTTTTGCCTTAGAAAGTGGAAAAAGCTGTAAACAGCCAAATGTAGTGAATAGAACTTTTTCTAATCCTAGACGCTAAGCTTTGTGCTTTCATGGATTTCTTCGTTTTCAATCGGTAGCAGATCCAATATTATGAAATTGTTTTTCGTCAAATCAATCAGTTGTGACTAACGATCATTTCCAAAACATACCAATTATGCTGACATACATATGTCTCGTAGCCTAAATATCTGAAGAACTTAGATGTAGAGGAACACAAGTAACTTTTCTAATGGAAATTTGATAACATTCTTCACTATTTTCTTCAAGGATTGATGAACTTTTCTTTAGCGGTCGTCAATGCCCTGAAGTGATCTTCTTAGTCAAGCTTGTGCCACTTATAAGCAGTTTTTTACTCAGACTCAGGCTTGCAAGGGCCAATTATATACAGATTTTAAAAAATGCTGTTGGGTTTATATGTCTTCAAAAAGGTCATTGTCTGGGTTTGGTGGACAAGTTGGCAATAAACTGATTGAACGTTTGCATACCAGATGGCTTTCTTCATTTCCCTTTGTTATCTCCTTCGTTTCACCTCTGCTAATTGTTAGGTTTAACATGTTATGTTTTAATAAAACTATGCATCCTCTTGGATAACTTTAAAGTTTAAGACTCAGGTGTGTTTTTTTCCTTTCAAACTATTTATTTTATAATAAAAAAATCAATAATTTTCTGTTACAATTGATTGAAAATCTCTTGTTAAAAGGAAATAACAATTGTTGTTGTATTACAAAGTTTTTCCAAGTCATATAAGTTGTTAGTAAAACCTTAGAGATAAAAAATACGTTACGTACTTCTGCAATTATAGTACAAATACTATAGTATTTTAAAGTGATTTTAACTTCTGTTAAAAAATAACAATTGCTTTGCCGTCTTGGAAGTTACACTACAAACTCGAAGAACGGTCAATGTTTTAAGACTACATATTACCACACAACATGGGTGGTGTGAAAAACTAGGTCGCAATCTTGACTAAAGGGTTGTAACTATCAATTAAGTAAGTAAGAACTTTCGAACTTTGACAGTTGATAGTGGTCATCTCAAGCTACATCTGTCAAATTAGTTGTCATTTGTAGACCCTCTTTTGCAAATTACTGCAGACAACCATAGACAACGACGTGTGTACGCTTAATTTGTAATGGAGCAGTTGGTAACAGACTCTAATTTTTATCGAAAAATCATCTTCATAGATGAGGCCCATTTATGGATTAATTTAACAAAATTATAAGACTTGAAACGATACCAATCCACATGAGAGCTAAGAGCGTCCAATGCACTCCGAAAAGTCACTGTTTGGTGGGGTCTTTGGGCTGGCGACGTATACATCTGTTTAAGAACGATGTTGGTCAGGAGACATCACTGTCAATGGCGAGCACTATAGGTCAATAATAACCAATTTCTTTTGGCCTGAATTGGATGACCTGGACACCAACGACATGTAGTCTCAACAGAACGACGCACATAGTTCATGCCACATTGAATACTCTGCACGAGTGATTTCAGAGCATTGCCATTTCACTGGCCGCCGAGATAGTAAGACCCTGTTGGAGTTTTAATCGTGGAGTTTTTTTTAAGTAGCAGGTGTATGCGAATAAGCCACAAACCACAGCGTTCCTGAAAGCTAACATAACCCATGTCATAGGTTAAATTCATCCAGATTCTTGCGCTAGAGTCATAGAAAATTTAACATGCGCTCCACCTAGAGAGGACATTTGAACTAGGTTATATTTCCCACATGACAGAGTCAATAGGTCTTTCAAACGAATAAAAAATGTCGATGATATTTTACACATACTTTGCTTAATTAAATTTGAAGATATGAAGCTCTTAAAAAACCCCGTTTATTGAAAGAAAATCTAAATTTTTATTTTAGACTAGGATGCATTCGGTAAAGACAAATCCAGATTGTTTTACGGTAATATCACCGATTATTTCGTGAGAGTTCCTTAAGTTTTTTTTTGTGCTAGATAACTGGTGAAGCCGCCGTAGTCTAGTAGGTAGTGTGTTGGCTTATTTAACGAAAATCTAGGGTTCAAACCCCAGGCCAGACATCAAAACAGCAGATTTCTGGCAAAAATTTTGAGAGTAAATAAAAATTGCCATGAAAAGTTCCTCAAAAAATCTGTCGTTCGGAGTCGACTTTAAACTGTAGGTCCCGCCACTCACGTATAAAGTTAACACACACAACATAAGTGGTCGGAGAAACTAGGTAGTAATCCTGTCTGAAGGGTTGTAATGACCAATTATGTATGTATGCATGTAACTGGTGAAGCATATGCCTTGGTTTTGTAGGAAGATATTCTGTATTAGGGGATGAAAGGATCATTTTGTTCGCCATATGTATTAATAATGATAAAACAGAAACTTAAGAAAAAGTTCTTACACAATTTTTGTTACCTCTACGAGCCGTCTATTAAGGCCTTAGAGTTTCAATTTTTCCCATTGTTTTCTTAACAATTGAAAAAGTTCGTTAACATTTTTTTAATTTCCATTTGATATCTTTTTTTTGTTTCTGCTTTTTTTGTATTCAATTACTACCAGTAGCAGTAACAACAATAATAAAAAAATCTATTAAAAGAAGGTGATACTAGATGCCAAGATATAGAGACAGAAGTCAAAATAAAATATTAAAAAAAAAAAATAAAAAAAAATTACAAATCAAATTATTGTTAAACAATTGTAGATTTATCAAGCGTTAAATGTTCGATACAATTTCAATGATGACGACGATAATAACGACGATGTTAGTGATGATGATGATGATATTAGTGGCAGTGGCGTTGATGACTCTGTCTTCTGTTGTATGTATCATGACGGTATCTGTATCGCAAAAATCAATTTATAAATAAAATTTAAAAAAAAAAAATAAAAAGAAAAAACTTTTTAACAAAGTTGTGGTACATACATGGAAAATCTAATAATATTTGAAATGTATTTGAAAAAAAAATAGAAATAAAAAAACACCATTAGAAAATGTAATAAAAATGTCATTTACTTGTAATGCATGATTAAATTGACAATTTATTTGTAAAGTTTTTTTTTAACAATTTTATTAGTTTTTTTTTCTCCCCTCTTTTGAAAATTATAGGTAAACAGCGTTTTATTTATATGTCTGGTAAAATAGATATTTAAACTGAGTCTTGGGAAGTTTTCTTTGGTTAAGACATTAACCCTATAAGTGTCTGATAATATGCAATTGTTTTCATATGCAAAAATAATCTTAGGATAGGTTAGGTTAGACTAAGCGAAGGACCCTCTTCGTAGAAATCCTTCGTGTATTGAAAACAAACTTTATTATTAAGATAACCTTTATTTAGGACTGTTCAGTCGAAGATGATAGGAAAAGGGATACCATAAACCTGCTCCTGTATCAGTTCAAGAGTCTTGCACAGATGCTATAGAAGCCATGCGAAACAATATCGAGTCTATCGGCTGCCGTCCAATAGTGTAGTGGTTTGTAAATACCGCAATAGTGCTCTGAAATCCTTTGAGATTTAAGAAAATTAAGACATTTAGTCCTCTTATCACTCTTCCACACTAGTCAAGAAGAGCCCAGCAATACTGCACGTGCCGTAATGTTGTTTCTTGTACAACGATCGGAGGATACCCAGTTTAACTGAAACAATCGGAAAGCTAATACCCGGGAAAATAACATAAATTGTAGGTTCTGTAATTGTCCTAGATTGTTCAATCCAAGCAATCCAATTTCCGACAAGACATTCTATGTCGGGGCAATTGTATCAGAGTTATTTATGGAGTTGTTGGATATTTCCTTCACAAATCCATGACATTCCTCGATGTCGAGGTGGCGTTTGAAACCTGACTAAGCGTGTAAAACAAGAGATTTGCAGAAAACATCCCTTCATCCCCTGCATTCCCCAGATTTCAATATGGTTAGTACCTCCGCCTGGAGTACAGTCATCCTATACGAAAGTCTAATACCAGAACCCTTAATAAATATACTAAAGCGTACTCTGTCTAACATTTTGAAGCATACATGCCTCGAGAACATTACCAGGAACCTCAAATTTCCTATCGAGAAAATTATAAGTAATGATGCAGTCGACACGAGTATGATTCAGTTTGAACCAAAGGAAAATTGCTTTGTTTCTTAGTGAATGAACAGAAGGTCGGAAGGGAGCCAATGGAGTATAGCAGTTAAACCCTTAGACAAAATTCGTAGAATTCTTTACCACCGCAAAATATCCTCAATTCAACTTCGATAGAAAGTACAAAGAATGGGACGTGGTAATACTAATTGATAGCCAAAATGTCATCTAAGCAATCGAGTCTTATGAGCTTAACACGAAGATAGTATAGGACTTTCCATGACGACAATAATGATGATAAAGTGGGTCAAATTGAGCAGGACAGCTCTCTGCTCTCTCCACATTCTTTCTATTAGTTTACGATGAAACTGATGTAGAGCCAGTAGGTGATTCTACTTTTCAAGCTTCAAATCTTGCTCATTGTCCTCATACAGGCTTAAGCGCTCTCTTACATACATATATACATAATTGGTCATCACAAACTTTCAGTCAGGATTCCGACCTAGCTTGGGACCTACAGTTTATAGTCGACTCCGAACGGAAGATTTTTGAGAAACTTTTTATTGCAATTGTTACTCTCAGAGCTTTTGCCAAAAATCTGCTGAGAGAAAGTCGCCAAAGAAATATTTTTCATATTTCGTTTTGATGTCTGATCTGGTGTTTGAACCGTGGCCTCTCGTCTAATAAGTCACCACACTAATTACTAGACTACGGCGACTACAAGAGATAAGGTAATGAATCAGATTATCCCGTAATAACCTGAGGTCTTTTGAGAGGACACTGTAGACTGCACTTGTTCAGAATGAGTATCGGATTGAACCCAACATTGTCGATCATTAGAGCACATACTTGGAAGCTATGATACCGAGCAGGCAGGGCCAAAAGCTTGGAGAAGACATTGGGATACCCAATATAGACTGAATTCGTATGGTCGTAGAACAATGGAAACTCTCCATGACGACAATGATGATGACAGAATTGGTCGAAATGATCAGAATAGCTGACTACATAGCCTGTCTATCGGTCTAACAGTTTACGATGACACTAATGTTTGCGCAATTTCCACCAAAAAGGCGGCACAGTAAAGCCCGATAGTGCCAGTAGGAAACTCTAGTTCCAAAACTCCAAATGTCGCTCATTGTCCTCTTGCAGGTTTAAGCGCTTTCTTAATTGATAGCAAGATGGACGCCGTTGTTGATCGAAGATCCAAGAACAGACAGCAGGTGCCTTGTAACGCTCTTAAAATATTTAAATTTTAAATTTTGATTTGTAACTAAATGTGGTATTGTTTTGTATTCCTTTGAAAAAAGTCTTGAAATAAATTTTGTTCCCAAAAATTTTACTTTGAATGATGACCGACCCCATTATTTTCAGAAAACATATTTTCCCCAGAAAACTTTAAATCACAAATAATGTATGTAGTCGTATATATACATATATGTATGTATGCATGCATGCATATGCGATATTTTCGTTTGGCATCTGCCATCATAAAATACATGAACGAATTGTATGAAAAATATAAATTTATTATACGCTTTTAAAGCTTTTTTTTACATATGCGGAGCGCGTGTGTTAAAAAATAATTGAGAAATGAAATGAAAATGTAAAATTTAACGCTTGGTTACATCGTAAATACATTTTATGAAAAAGAAAAATTCATCTTTCAAATACGAAATGCATGGAAAATAAACACACAAATAAACAAAACAAAAACAAAAATAAATCGTAAATGACCGAAGAAGATGAAAATGAAAAAGAAAAATAAAATAACAAAAATAATCTTAATTTGCATATTTTCAATTAACACAAGAAATTTTCATCAATTGAAAGGAAGCTCAACGAAACGATCAAATGCAAAACATCGTAACGTAACAACAACGTATCGACGTAATACCAAAAAGCACCAAAATTTATCACTCATTCGCTCGATTCGTATTGAAATGTTCAATTTTTTTTATTAATTTTTTGCCTTTCAATTGACTTGAACTGAAAAAAAACAATTGTTTTTTGTTACAAAGTATTTTACAAGTTAAAATTCTTTAAAGAATTTCGCAATAAATATTCTCTATTGCGTGCCTTTTGTGTAAAACAACACCTCGTTCAATACATAGATTTTTTGTTTCGTTTTTATTTTCAATCTCAAGGTTGTGGGGGTTCAGTTCCCAGTTGTCAATATACTTGCAACCACAATAAGTGGCTTTATTTTCAAAGAAAATTGCGTACAAAATATTATAAAAAGAGAAAAATATTAACAGAATAATTTGATTTTAATAACGATTTCTCACAGCATACATATGTACATACGTAATTGGTCATTACAACCCTTCCGTCAGGATTACGACCTAGTTTCTCACATCACTTATGTTGTTGTGTATTAATTTTATACCTGAGTAACGGGATCTACAGTTTAAAGTCGACTCTGAACGACAGCCTTTTCTTTTAGAAACTTTTCATGGCAATTTTATTTACCCTCAGAGTTTTTGCCAGAATTCTGCTGAGAGGAAGTCGCCGAAGAAATATTTGTTTCACATTTCTGAAGATGTATGACCTGGGATTTGAATCGTGGTCGCACGTCTGATAAGCCCACACACTACCCTTTAGACTACGGCCGCTACGACTTCTCACGAAGTGAAGCTTAAAATATAGACTTTTAAAGAAGCTATAGTTTTGCCCGATTTTAGAACCAGCTACTGGCAATTTCTAACTGAACTTTTTTAAACACCCATAGTTCTTCTGCCCAAAGTTAATTTCGCTCGACTTTTTGTTTTGGTTGGTGTTTTTTTTACCGCAATTTGACGGCGCCATGTAGGTACATGGCAGCTTCTTTTCATAGCAGTTCTTGTTGTATTGTTTGTAAGGGTTCTTAAAACGAGCTCAATCAAGCTTTACTTTTTTCTTAGAATTTCTTCTCTTATTGGGTTTTGCTATGTTTCATTCTATAGCCTCTCATGGAGTATTGTTTGAGGGCAGAACTATCTCGAGCAGCTAGGCAAACATAAGTTTGTGATAATATCCAGTGTGTTTACATCCTCAGTGTTTACATTGCAAGAATAGGGATGTGTTGCTGATTTTTGGGTTTTCTTGGTTGTAAGTGGTGGTTTCAATATGGTATTCAGGATACCAAAGCTTGTAAATCATCACTGGATTTGTTAATAGACTGCCTCTCTTCACTATGTATAAAGAAGTTCTTGTTATTTGTAGAATTTATTTATTACAACAGAGGTTTAAAACATCCGAGTGCGGTATGCTTTTCAGGCCAACTATTGTAGAGTTTATACTTGTACTTCTGTGATTTTCACTATTATGTTGTTTTAGTCGGAAAGATTAGGCAGGCCTTTCCAATCTTCTCCAAAAAGCATACAAAATAGTCGTCTCCTTGCACGGCTTTCTCTGTCCAAGACATTGCCCCAAACAATGATAATAAGAAGACGAAGGAGACTACAATCTTGTCTCACAGCAATAGCTACGTAACATGCTATAACACAGGACACAGAAATACTATTTGACAGTCATGCCGCAAATGCTCTTCTCAAACCTAGTGGGTTTGAAACAATTTGAACTTTTGTTGGTTAAGTACAATAGAAAGAGATTTGAGTTATGCATCAAGTTATCCAGGAATCATGTATCACCTGTTCAGCATTATATACAGATTCAGAATCATGGCAGTGAATCATAAGATCAAGTTCTTGGAATCTGTGAGGCATTAATGCATAGCGGGAGGAAACACATGAGTGCATGTCAGATGCTGGGCAGGGAATTAATCTGGTTGATACCGAGCACTATCGTGAAATTTGTCAGGGCAATAGTCTTGGAGGAGATACCTATAATAAACACCCTATAAAGCTTAAGGAGTAATCAAAGTCTACGAAGACGAGGTAGAGTGGGTTTCTCCACTCATTTGACTGTTTTATTATGATCCGCTTGTTCACTGTGGGGCTTCGGAGCTCCCTTTAAAGTTTAGTATAATTCAGAGCAAACAAAGGCGCCTTAATCTAGTAGGTAGTGTGTTGGCATATTAGACGTGAGGCCGCGGTTCAAACCCCAGGTCAGATTTAAAAATGAAAATATGAAAAAATATTTCTTCGGCGACTTCCTCTAAACAGATTTCTGACAAAACCTCTGAGAGTAAATAAAATTGCCATGCGAGTCGTTCAGAGTCGACTTTAAACTGTATGTAGGTCCCGCCACTCATGTATAAAAATTAACACACACAACATAAGTGGCGTGAGAAAGTAGATCATAATCCTGAAGACCAATTATGTATTTCATATATACACACAGTTACTAAAGTATACATACGGTTAACAAATTTAAGAAAATTTTTTAAACAATCCGTTTTCGTTGAAAATCTTTATAGTTTTCTCGATTTTAAGACGGTCTTTTGCATTGGCTAAAAAATTTCTGAAATTGAACTGAATTGTGGCCCTGCACAGGCCCACAAAAATATACATCCGATTAACAAATTTCACAAATTTCTGAACCAATGCAAAAGACCGTCTTAAAATCGAAGAAAGATGTCAGACAATTATAAAGATTTTCAACGAAAACGGATTGGTTAAAAAATTTCTGAAATTTGTTAACCATATGTATACTTTTGTGGGCAAGCACAGGCCTCCACAGGCCCACAAAAGTTAACAAATTTCAGAAATTTTTTAACCAAGACCGTTTTAAAATCGAGGAAAGTTGTCAGACAATTATAAAGATTTTCAACGAAAACGGATTGGTTAAAAAATTTCTGAAATTTGTTAACCGTATGTATACTTTTGGGGCTGAGTGTACATATATATGCACACAAAATTTAATTTAAAAATTTGTACTCCCAAAGGAATTTTCCTAATCCCAGCCAGGATTATAGAAGGATATGTACAACTAGAGAGAAGCTAGGCCGTAATCCTGACTGAGGGGTTGTAATGGCCAATTATGTATGTATGCGTATGTATGCACAAGGAGATTGTTATAACTATATGGACTTCTGGTCTGTGACATATGTAACTTTGTCTACTTTATTGATGAATGTGATACCAAGCCATCCTTTGGGATGTTAAAAATGATAGCTTCCTTCAAATCATCACATTATCAGAATACAGAATTCTTTAATGTTGTATTACTAATTGGACGAGCGTAGTGGAATTCATGATATCTAGTATAGCTTGGCTTTATACTGTGTTTGTGCAGTCACAAGCATCGTGCTGTATATATTCTTCATTTAGCAAAATTGTTCCATCCGTGGTCATTGAAAAGTTATTTTGGTTAATTTATTTGTTAATAAAAAAGTATTTTTCAATAATAAATATTGATTGATTTACATACATATGTATATTAAAAATTTGTAATCTATTCAGTCAGTCAAATACTCACATCTTTAAGTGCCTTTATGTAGTAAGGAAATAAGCTTTAAATTCTTTTTTTTCCACTTACTAATTGTTTAACCCCATCATACAAACTTGTTTAAGCTTAACTGAAGTCATTTATTAACGCCAATAAATACATACAGTGAGCGCCATAAGTGAGTCAACACCCACTACAAATTTTCTATTATGTTCTTAAGTATAAGAAAAGTTCCTTTATCATGAATTGTTGTTTTCGTTTTAACATTTTATAAGTAATAGACAATGTTTTTATTATTGGAAATGTATTCGACTATTCTCATTTACTTTTCTCGCTATCCTAAGAAAATGAATTATTTCTGTAGTGTTTACTCACTTTTGACGCTCACTGTATATACATAAATACACTTTACATACATATGCAAAATAAAGATACATACATTCAAAGTACATTTCAATTACCTCATCGGTTGGGTAACATAAAAATTAAAACATAAAAAATATAACAATTTGTTTTGTTGATTTTTAGCAACACTTATATGCCAATATATGCAAAATAAGCGTAAGAACATATAAATCACTTTAATTTCAATTTTCTATAGTTTCCATTTACAAAAACAATGAGCGGCGGCCAACTATTTTGTAAGTAAGATAGGCAGTTTAAACATTTAAATTTGCGTTTAGAGAAGGTATGCTCAGCTGTATACATGCATATGTATATACATGCGTTTTTATGCCAAATAAGCAACAGAAAATATAATTGTTTTCTTTGCTAAAACATCGGTTTTGTAACAAAACTTGATTTGCATTTAAATTAATTAATTGAAAAATACCAACAAATTCATTGCTAAGCACAAATTTCAAATAATTACATGAAAATAAAACAGAAAACTTCATAATCATTAGTCTTCTCTGTATAGCTAGTAGCTTCTCACAAGTATTTGACCCACATTTCTATTTGTCTTCACTTCCATTATATTCTCCATGCTGTTAACCAATTCTTACTTTCATGATCTATTCCTCGTTGTTTTTCTATCGTTTCCACTAAGTTAATTACTTATTTAATTCATCATTACAATCCTGGATTACAATCTAGTTTTTCAGTCGACTTCAAATGACAGATTTTAGAAGCTTTTAACGGCAATTTTATTTGAGATTTTATATTATCTCAGAATATTGGTCAGAAGTCTGCTGAACGGAAGTCTTTGATGTCTGAGATGTGTTTTGAAAGACGGCCGCTCGTTTAATATGCCAAAGCACAACATAGTTGACAACAGCGGCTTCCATGTATGTTTACCGTCATCATAAAAGAGTCCCTCTCCTTAATGAATACAATATGGAGAACTACATGTATTAATGCCGTGTAAATACGTTCTGAAATAGCCATGTCTTGAGAACAGCTACATTATTTAATAATTTACGAAACCATGTTTCGTTTTTCTCCACCTCTCAATATCGGGAACTAGTTTAGCCCTCCATCATATTTTTCTTTCACTATTTCACCGAGCTTGAGACTTTAGCTACTTTTACATACATACAGACATAATTGGTCATTACATCCCTTCAGTCAGGATTAAGACCTTATATCACTTATATTGTGTGTGTTAATTTTTATAAATGAGTGGTGGGACCTACAGTTTACAGTCGACTCCGAACAACAGATTTTTTTTGAGAAACTTTTTCATGGCAATTTTATTTACTCTCAGAGTCTTTATTGCCGGTAATAGTGAACTGGACTCAACTGTCCGGTACCTCTACCCACTAGTATATCATTCCATCCTTCCACCTGAAGGTCAATATGGAGTACACAGGTGTTTCCGAAGGCATTTTGAGCGCTGAACACGAATCTGGGTTCAAAAACTTTCCATCACTTCAGGTTTTCGAGAAAAAAATGGGTTGAAACCCCTAAAAAATTTGGCCATTTTTGAAAAATTGTAGAGCTAAGCGCTGACGTGCTAGAACCGTCGCTATTGTCAGAAATTGACAATTGATCTTTACTTTTTAAAATGAGCCCAATGCCAAATTGTTTGTATGCACCCTTAAATTAGGGGGTGGGTTTATGTCAAGGGGTACAAGAGGAAAAGAAACACATTACGGAGGTCCTCAAAAATTAATCAGATTTACTTGAAAATTGTTACTCAGGGGTTTGTTCATTCAGATTTAAAAAATTCAAAGTGGCGGATCCAATATGGCGGATTAATTTTTATAAACCTCGACCGCCATATTGGATCCGCCATTTTGAATTTTTTAAATCTGAATGAAGATCTGTAATCAGCGACCCCAAAAACCCAATATATGTTCCTTACAGACGTTGCTAATGTATTGGGTTTTGCGATGCAACTCCGTATGTTAGGAATCTCTGGGCTGATATTCGTCTCAGTTCCCTCTGCCGTATATAAATGTTGTTCCGAATATCGCGTATCCATAGAGGTTTCATTAACATTAGTTTCGCCTACATTCGCCATCACACCGCTTAACTTCTATCATAAGCCCTCTTCGTGGAGTACTTTATCTGGCTGGAAAATGTGAGTTTCGTGTCCCACCTAATTGTGAGACAATTTTGCGGAGCTTTTAGTGGGCATGGCAATAATGAAAATACAATGCTATGCTATGAGCAGCAGTGTATGTGATTGTAATCAAATCTTTGTTCATATCATAACCTGGTTTAGCCTGTAAATCGTTTATAACCATGACTTGTATTTTTAAAGCATATTTTATATGCATACTAAAAATAGTCACAATTTAACTGTTAATTAAAACGTTTAACCACTAAACCTTTCTTTGTTGTTTGCTTCCTAGTTAAAAAGAGAGTAAACCGTCAACAAAATAAATGCGATAATAATGCTCTCTTGCTTATTAAGCATATAAGTATGTATGTATGGGCATATAATAACGTCTGAATAAAAGGTTAAAATGTATGCAATACTTAACTAATATTAAAGCAATTAAAAAAGAAAGTGATTTACGTTTTTATTGCTTATTTTGCATATTTTACAATAAACGCTTATTTAAAGTTAAAAACTTATGATTTTCCTGGTGCCTTTTTAAGACCGTTACTAAATTCATATTTTTCAATAAAAATGTGAAATTTTTTTAAAAGCATATTTTTTTTTGAAGTGTGTTGTATTTTGCAATAAAATAAAGCGTTTAGAATTTTAATTATTTCTCAAACAATCTGTTCGTAGTTGCATACTTTTTAATATGCAAATTGCATTTTCATTCACAAATTTTGCATGTAATAATTTGACCTTTATTTGCCACTACATATGCTCGTTAATACGATATTTTTTTTGTTGTTTGTTTTTCGATAGTGAAACAGCACGTTTTATCGCTTAATTTTCAAAGATTTTTTTTCTTTTTTTTTTTTAAGTGGAATTTCAAATCATTTTAATAGATGTAAATTCATTGTGGTATTTGTATGCTTTTGTATATATGTATATAAGAGAGCTTTTCAATTTCCCTGTGAATTTCCGAAATTGTTTGCAAAAATTGCCCTCATCATTATTATTGTCGTCGTCGTCGTCATGTGTTGCACAACCAAAAATCATTCAACATCTAATCACTGGTGATGGTGGTGGTGGTGGTGGTATAGTAAGTAGTCTTTGACTCTGCAATTCATTTCATTCATATGAAGAGCAGCTTATCCAACATGGTTGCAAGTTTTTTTTTATGACAGGCTTAAAAACTTGTATTGCCGTTTATTGCTTAATATGTGATGACTTTTTTTCTATCATATTTCTATGCTGTTGTAGATTATTACCTCTATTGCATTCATAATTTTCCAAAAAAATGAAATCAAAAATGAAAATCTCTTACATGCATAACTTTAAAAGAATCAATTCTATCAACTCTGATGCAGCAGCAAAAGATTGTAAAAGTATTATAGCCTATAAGGTTTTAGGTTAAGTTAGCTCAGGTTAGAGGACGTGTACTTGTCAATTAAGACAAGTACAGTACCCGGAGGTCGAATTGACCCATTGTACAACGTCCTAGTTTCTCACACCACTTATGTTGCGTGTGTTAATTTTATACATGAGTGGTGGGACCTACAGTTTAAAGTCGACTCCGAACGACAGATTTTTGAGAAACTTTTTCATGGCAATTTTATTTATTCTCAGAGATTTTGCCAGAAATCTGCTGAGAGGAAGTCGCCGAAAAAATACTTTTTGTATGTTGTCTTGATGTCTGGCCTGGGGCTCGAACCCTGGCTTTACGTCTACCTACTAGACTACGGCGACTTCAATGACTTTTAATTCAGCAAGATTTTATTGACCAGTCAAAAAAGAGGACTTGGCAGAAATAGTTAAAACAGTTTATCATCAATTAAACTAACCAAAGTGGGCGTGGCTATATAATTTGCGATGTTTTCCACCATATTTGTAGCAGTTTGGTAGCTTTAGCTTCCTTTAAAATTTCTACTTGAAGTTCGATATTTTCTTGCTTTATATGCTAAGTACTTAAGAGCTACAGAGCATCTGGAACCTGAAATATTGAAGGCATATGCTAACATCAGTGCACAAATAATTCTTTGAATATTTCGACAAGTTGAAGTCCCCGTAGTCTAGTAGACCACGGTTCAAACCCCAGGTCAGACATCAAAACGAAACATGAAAAATATTTCTTCAGCGATTTTCTCTCAGCAGATTTTTAGCAAAAACTCTGAGAGTAAATAAAATTGCCATGAAAAATTTCTCAAAAAATCTGTCGTTCGGAGTCGTCTTAAAACTGTAGGTCCTGCCCGTCATGTACAAAATTAATACACACAACATGGGTGGTGGTGTGAGAAGCTAGGTTGTAATCCTGACTGAAGGGTTGTAATGACCAATTATGTTTGTATGTTTCGCTGTGTTACGTCTAAAAGCCATAACTTCTGAAACATATGTGACACGCGATTCAGCACATCGAGAGCTGAACTCAAATTGAAGAATTAATACCTTTCAAGTTCTGTTCTTATTACAAATGCATATTTAATATTACTGCTGTTATATTTTCATATAAATTGTGATTTTTTATTTTTGTTGTTTTAAATAAACTTGTAAATTTTTACTACAATCAAGTGTGAGCAAAGCAAAGCTTACAAATGAATAAAAACAGAAAACGAAATTCGTTGCAAAATTACCATCTCAACACTTTCGCTGGATTCTGATGCGAATCCATTGCCTTTAAAGCAATTTAACATTCGTTTCACCTTTAAGGTCATTTAACATTTGTTTTGAATTGGTTTTATTGGCTTTATGTAACACAATTTCTCGCCCATTATTAAATAAAATCCAACAACAAAAACTTGAAAAGGGGGTTACAATTTGTTGATTACTACAATCACATTTTCAATGTCATCACCAGTACTACTATCACTGTCAGCGCCCACTAACAATATATCGTAATTTGAAAATCAAATCAATTTTAATTTTTTCCCCCCAATTAATTAATATAATTTAATTAAATTGTTTTTTTTTGTTTGTTCTCATTTCAGGTAATTATTGTAACCAATTAGAAGTAATGTTTGTATATGTATTATTCGAAATACCAAACGAAATTATCGGTGAGTTATTTTATTGCTGTTGTTGAAAAAGTTTTTAGGAATTGAATTAAAAGAACAAATTCCAGCTTAACATTTTTTTTTCGGTATTTTAGCTAGATCAGAAAAGATCAAAAGAAACCGCCTATACAGAACACTAATCATCTTTTTGAATAGATCAACACACTATTCGAACACTTAGCTTTTGTGAGGTTAAGTCGAAGATACACTCAGCCACAAAAGTATGCATACGGATAACAAATTTCAAAAAATTTTTAACCCATCCGTTTTCGTTGTAAATATTTATAATTGTCTGACATCTTTCTTCGATTTTAAGACGGTATTTTGCATTGGTTCAGAAATTTGTGAAATTTGTAAATCGGATGTATACCTTTGTGGGCCTGTGCAGGACCACAATTCAGTTCAATTTCAGAAATTTTTTAACCAATGCAAAATACCGTCTTAAAATCGAAGAAACTATAAAGATTTTCAACGAAAACGGATTAGTCAAAAAATTTCTGAAATTTTTTAACCGTATTTATACTTTAGTAACTGTGTGTAGTTTGTGACTGTCTGAGGTAAGCAAAATAAGGTTACCTTGTGCTGGGTTCCAGATCATTTGGGAATTCTCAGCAATGAGCAAAGAGACGAGTTTGCGAGCAGGCGAGCTTCCACTCCCTTAATGGGGAAGATAAAGCGAGGCAAAGATTCTTCTCAAGCCAAGTGGATTTAAGGCAATCAAAACTTTTATTAAGAAATTGCAATGAGAGATGATCTGATGATCACGAATCAGACTATTGAGGAATAAATTGAGGTTGGTAACTAGTCTTTTGATAGGGCACTGTAGACACAGAGTACACTTGTTCAAGCCCAACATGTACATTCTTGACGATAGGAATGAATCATCGGAACAAATTCTTGGGTCCTGAAGAAGTTTGTCAGAGCCATAGGTTTGGTGATGACATTATACGGATACCCTATACAGCTGGAGGGGAGTACAATAGATCTTGTGGTGGCATATTCATACGTACATAATAAGTTAGGGTTATTACCTAGCTCTCACACCATGTTGTGTGTGTTTTATTTTATACTCGAGTGGCAAGATCTACAGAAACACTTTTTCGGATTTCGTTTTGTTGGATTTGTCTAACCTGGGCTTTGAACCATGTCCTCACATCTAATAAGCTAACACACTACCCACTAGACTACGATGACTAATAACACCTAGTGTTGTTTATTGACTCAAACGTGACGTTAATAATTTCTCATATTTTGCTATGATTCCTTTATCTAATGTTCTATTCCAATGCGAAAACTCGCTGGAAACAGTACTAAAACTATATTTAAAGAGATTTATTTTTGTATTTAAAAAGCTAAGTATTTGACACTTATTCGAGATGTCAAACCGAATGCTTTTAATAGAGCATCAGGTTTTTTTATTAATGAATAGACACGAATATAAATGCCTAGACCAGCCAGACAAATTTTCTTTTCATAGATGCAGACTGGTCAAATGATAAATTGGGAGCTTTATTTAGCAAATCGGGTCAACAACAATTTAAAAACAATGCTTGTTCAAATTGATAAAGGGGGAAATTTTAATCTTTCAAAAACAAAATAAATTAAAATTTCAAAATTTCTTTCGCACTCATTTAATAACAAAATGAACAGAAATGATAGGAAAATTCCAATTTAAATTATGTTTCAATATAAAGGTACAACAGTGTAAATTATATATAAAAGTACCATTTTCTTCTTAGTACCTCAAATAAATATTTTTATTATAAAAAAAAATATGAAATTCCATGTATATTGAAATTTGTTTTAAGGCCGTTAAAAAGGATAACAAAATTATGCGTAATAATAATTCAATATCCGAATATTGTTTACTTTACAAACAATAACAAACAAAAAAATAAAAATAAATTTTATTTTTGTATTTTATTATACAAAAATAAACTGCAAATGTTCGCACAAAAGATTATGCGCTCACAAGGACGGACAGACAAATCGGCACTCTATAAAAATGTAAAACGATATCCATTTATTATAAAGAAGTGAGCAGGGGCTATGACTGTACTTACAGCTCGAACTTGTTAAACGGCAAAGACATTGATTTCTACACTTCACATAGTGAAAATAAACAAATTGAACAAAAAATTTAGTTTTTATTTAATTTTCTTTAGAAGTCGCCGTAGTCTAGTAGGTAGTGTGTTGGCTTGTTAGACGCAAAAGCCTGGGTTCGAGCCCCAGGCATCAAAGACAAAATACAAAAAGTATTTTTTCGGCGACTTCCTCTCAGTAGATTTCTGGCAAAAACTCTGAGAGTAAATAAAAATTGCCATGAAAAGTTTCTCAATAAATAAAAATCTGTCGTTCGGAGTCGACTTTAAACTGTTGGTCCCACCACTCATGTATAAAATTAACACACACAACATAAGTGGTGTGAGAAACTAGGACGTTGTACAATGGGTCAATTCGACCTCCGGGTACTGTACTTGTCTTAATTGACAAGTACACTTCCTCTAACCTAACCTAACCTAACCTAATTGTCTTTAATTATACTTCTGAAAATCTCTGCATTATTTTTATTAAGGAAAAGGTTTCTTAATACTTGCTTACCTTATCTTAATTTTAATAATTTCGGAACAATCTAACTTTGATTTTGATAACAAAAGGTAGTTCTCTTATAGCTTTCCTGGTTCCACCGCTAATAATTCTAAGCCACAATGCTCGCTGAATGCTTCTGCCTCTGTTTGATTCTGTACTTCTTTTCTAATTGACTGAATGACAGGGAAACAGTACTGAATAACTAACCTAACCTAACGTGCAGAAAAATTTTGAGATGCAACTCACCGTACTACTGCTCCTTACAACACTTCAGTATCGGCCTGGGTTCTCACACGACTTACGTCTTTTTGTTATACATGAGTGCCGACTCCGAACGACAGATTTTTAAAAAACTTTTCATGAAAATTTTACTCACTCTCAGAGTTTTTGCCAAAAATCTGTTGAATGAAGAAATATTTCTCAAATTTCAATTTGTTGGAGATGTTTGACCTTGAGTTTGAACCGTGGCCTCACGTCTAATAACACAACAAACTACCTACTAGACTACAGAGACGGTCAGACTAATTATGCCCTGTCTGGCAAATTTTTGGGTAGGCAGTACGAATCAGAAAATTGTTCAAGTGAAGTTGAATAAGACACGGAGAACCTGTCCTACGACGTCGTTAGAGGCTTTAGAGTTAGACCACTATGGTTATGATAATGGGAGACAGGCCTAACGCGAGGCCCTAATGATTTGATCAAACGAATGGCTCGCAGCTTTTTTATTAACTGTACCTTGGACAGAACCAGCACGCCTGAGTAATAAAAGTAAATGGAAGGTACATTGTCTTTTACGAAACTGATCTTTCTACGACTTCCATACGAGGAAGTGCGATAGGAAAAAGGGTGTTCGGTCCCAACCTAATATACTCTTCCCAACGGAAATCTATACCCTGAAAAGATACACTTATTTCGATTTGAGCAGAAAGTACAGAGATTGGGACAATACTATCTGGCAATCAGACCGAAATCCATTCATTTAGTTGCAATCAAGATAACTCGAGATTAGAATATGACTGGCTGGTCAAGCTGAAAAAACTAGGCAGGGGAAATAAGGACACATCTTGCTGGATTCTGAGTTAAGTGAAAAATCAATGTAATGAACACCAGAACGAGGAGGATAAGGACCTTTTTGCAAACTGGAAAGCAGTTAATATTTGAAAGACGGAGACACTTTTAAGTCAGAAGTGTAATTATAGTCCGAATAGAGATTTAAGTCTTGCATTAAACTATCCACAGCTAGCATAAACCGAACATATATTAGAAATCTGTGCGACTGGAACTATTTTTAGAAGGAAACACTTGAATGCTTATCAAATACTAAGAAGAGAGTCATCCTTAACGATAACCAACAGCATCCTGAAATGCTCTAGGACTACAGGATAATCTGAACAGTTAAGGGGAAATTCTAGATTGAGGACAATAGTTCATCTCGTTGCAGCACTTTAGGATCTCTATAAAACAATAATAATAGGTTTATTGGTACGGTAATTACTTTAAAAGTTCTTTGGTATTTCTTTTCTAAATGCTTTGTTATGTATGTATATTGGTACGTTTATTCAGAGTGCTTTGGTGCCTATTGGTACTAAAATGGGTTTTTTTAATACGGTAATTGCTTTAAAAGTTCCTTGGTACTCCTTCTCTAAATGCTTTGGTATGTATGTATTATATCGGTACATTTTTTCAGAGTACTTTAGTGCTTTTGGTACTGCTTTTGAGGTACTTTGGTACTTCTGTTTTCCATTTGGTACTTCATTTCAAAGTGCTCTGGGATGACTAAAAATTTCTACTTCCAAAATTTCTTCTAAAAATTTCTCTTTTTATTTCTATTATTCTAATTGGTATTTATTTGTAAAGTACTTTATAAGGTACTTATAAGAAGTACTTTATTAAAGTGTTTGATCACTTTTGTCGAATTTACTTTAACACTTCTAAAAAGTACTAAAAGGAGGTTTTCCAATTTCAACGTCACATTGAACGTCAAATTTATTTATTAAAAGTGTTGATCTAGGCCTCAGTGTACTTTTCGGAACGCAAAGCTATTATTTATTTATTTTCTATAGTTTTTATTTTGTTGTTGTTGCTGTTGTTGTTTTAAATTTTATAACAAACAATTGTTTATGTTCATCAACTTTCAATGAACTGCTTCTACGGCTGCAGTGCAATCATGCAATCATGATGGAGTAGGTAGTGGTGAGGTGAAGTAAAGTAAGATGAGGAGGTATAGTCAGTCGCTGTACGATATGTTGTGTATGGGCCGGCAAAATATTTTTTATTTTCTGTCTATTTATGTATGTTACGCATTGCTAAGCGATTGATGACAGACAATACTGGCTAAATTGAAAGTATGAGGGAAATTGTAAAAAAAATCGTAATAGAGTAACAGTAAAACAAAATAAAATTGAAAGTCGTTGAACTATTTTGCAATTATTGATCGAGAGGAGAGAAAAAAACAAAACAGACGACAGACATCAGGGTCTAGCGTATAGTAAATGGTCACAGACAAAGTCAACAAGTGAAATTTTCATTACGTTTTTTTTTTGTATTCAAACTTCAATATTTTTGTTTATCTTTTAATTTTTTTTTATCTTTTAATTTTTTTTTATTACATTTTGAAAATTTTTACTTAAAACAAAAGCGATATCGAATATAATAAAATCGAAAATCCATTAGGCGCCATGTTTTTTTTTTTTCTATTACATTTAAATACGCAACAAAAAAAGGCATAAAATATTGTATGAGAATTAATCCAAAATAATCGGTATCAATTATTTTCGGCATTTATTTTTCAATTTTTGTTTTCAATTTCATTTCTTTATAAGTACATTTGTATAAAGTACACTGTGCTACAAAAAGGCAAAAGCATGTGGAAGTTCTTATAAAGCAAATCCATAGAGGACAAATATTTTAAATTTATTGTGATCTCTTCGTTAAATATTTTTTATTAGGACTGTAGGTACTTTTTAGTTTTTCTTTTAAAATCACTTAAATGACCATTACGTCTGTGGCGTACGCTCCCCCACATCTGACAACAACATTATTTTTGTACACTTTGGCAACGCTAATGATTGTTAAAATTCTTCTAGAACTTTCTTCTTTTTTGATCGTACAGACGCTTAAGTCTTTTTTGATATTCAATCTTTTTTCATTAAATAAATAGTTTTAAGTTAATTTAAGAATTAACTATATTTGTTTAATTTGAGCTATTTGCTTCATCATCGTAAGTATATCTCCATCTACATTTGGTGACCCCGACAAAAAGAACACAGCGCAATGGACAACGATGGCAAGAATGCAGACGTTCTTCCTGGTGCCTCACATAATTTACCACCACCACCATTACGGAATCTACCAACAGCCTCAGGTCAACACACCGAAGAATTGGCACGCATTTCCGTGAAGATTCCCCCATTTTGGCATGCTCGCCCAGAACTTTGGTTCGCTCAAATTGAGTCGCAATTTGCCACAGCCGGGACAACGGCCGAGCTGACTAAGTACCACACCGTGGTAGCAGCTATCGATGGTACAATTTTGTCCCAGGTGAGTGACATCATATTGAACATGCCAAAGGAAAATCAGTATGCAACCCTTAAAAAACGTTTGCTGGAAGAATTCGCCGACTCTGAACAGAAACGGTTAAAAAAACTTTTGCAAGACATAGAACTTGGGGATATGCGACCATCGCAACTTCTTCGGGAAATGAAAAATTTGGCCGGTAACCAGGTCGATGACGCTTTTTTGAAATCTATGTGGATGACGCGTTTACCAAACCACATGCGTACCATAATTTCGATAAGTCGTGAGACTCTTGACAATATCGCTGTAATGGCCGATAAAATATCAGAAGTCAACGACAATTCATCAATTCAAGAACTTTCACTGGCAAAAGCCCCAACAACAAACAACACAACTTTACAACAACAACTACAGCAATTAACAAGAGAAGTCGCTAGTTTGAAGACACAATTTCAACGCTCGCGTAGTCGTAACAGATCCAATTCCGGCAATCGTAATCGTAGTAATACTCGTGAAGAAGCTCAATCCAATGGAAAATGTTGGTACCACAGAAAATTCGGCTCTAAGGCTAAAAAATGCAAAGAGCCATGCAGCGAAAATTTAAACTAAGCAGTCTGTCACTATCGACGGTAAATGACAGACAAAAAGTTCTACACCGCCGTCTTATAATTTTTGATAAAAATTCAAATTTAAAATTTCTCGTGGATACCGGAGCGTTATCCCTCCTAACCGACATCAACTAAAGTCTCCGGACAACAACATTTTTTTATTTGCTGCGAACAAATCGCCGATTAAGACATATGGTGAAAAAAGCTTAACACTTAATTTAGGCTTACGTCGACCTTTTGCATGGAATTTCGTAATTGCTGAAGTTTCTCAACCTATTCTAGGCGCAGACTTCTTGGGTCATCATAATTTGATAATAAGTATGCGGCAGCGTAAACTGTTTGATGGTAACACTAATATGGCTAGCAATTGCAGTATTGCGACCATCGAATCACCGATTCTTGGTTTATCTACCATCGACATCAACGACACGTTTCAGGTACTTCTCAAACAATTCCCTGGAATTACACAATCACAGCATTCAATCAACAACACCACCCACGATGTTACACATCATATAATCACAAGTGGACAACCTGTTTTCGCCAAACCCCGTCGCCTAGCACCTAATATGCTTAAAGCCGCTAAAGCTGAAATGCAATCGTTACTCGACGCTGGTATCTGCCGACCTTCATCTAGTCCTTGGGCAAGCCCACTTCACATGGTAAAGAAGAAAAACGGTGAGTGGAGGCCTTGCGGGGACTACAGAAAACTGAACGCCATTACCGAACCGGATCGATACCCGATCCCACACATACACGATTTTACTCATTGGTTAGAGGATAGTAAAATTTTTTCAACAATTGATTTGCGAAGAGCATACCACCAAATCCCTGTGGCGCCATCCGACGTGCCAAAGACAGCCATAACAATGCCATTCGGCATGTATGAGTTTACTCATATGACATTCGGATTGAGAAATGCGGGACAAACTTTCCAGCGCCTAATGGACCACATCCTTCGTGATTTGGATTTCGCCTATGCTTATTTGGACGACATTTTGATCGCCTCAAAAGACTTAGAGCAACATCAACAACACGTAAAGTTGGTCTTTGAAAAACTACAAAATTTTGGCATCGTTATAAATCCATCTAAATGTAATTTTGGTAAGTCCGAAGTAAAATTTCTTGGCTTTACAGTTAACGTAAATGGCATCCGTCCTCCAACGGAAAGAGTAGATGTTATAACTCAGTACAAATTACCGGAACGAGTTTGTGACCTTAAACGTTTTATGGGTATGCTTAACTTCTTTAGAAGATTTTTGCCAAAAGCCGCTACCCAGCAGGCAACTTTATTTGAATTTATACGTGGTAATAAAAAAAACGACAAATCAGTTATAAAGTGGACCGAAGAGGGAAAACTTGCTTTTGAGCAATGCAAGGCACAGCTCCGTGACGCAACATGCCTTGCTTTTCCTAAACACAACACTCAACTTGCTCTGATGGTAGACGCCTCAGACATTGCCATAGGTGCCGTTTTACAGCAAGTGGTGAACGACAACTTTCAGCCACTTGGTTTTTATTCAGAGAGACTAAACGAAGCTCAACGAAAATACAGCACCTACGATAGGGAGCTATTGAGTGCATACAAAGCAGTCAGACATTTTCAGCACATGCTGGTAGGTCGTGAATTTTGTATATATACGGATCACAAACCGCTTCAATTCGCATTTAAACAGAAACTCGACAAAGCAAGCCCTAGGCAAATTCGTCACCTAGATTTTTTGAGCCAATTTACTACGGACATAAGGCACATACCTGGCAAAGAAAACGTAGTTGCGGACACTCTGTCACGCCTTGAAGCAATTCATGTAAACAACACGATCGATTTTGCAAAACTGTCATGCCATCAGAACGACGATGAGGAAATCAAATCATTTCTCAACTCTAATTCAAACTTGCAACTTAAATCGTTCGTATTGCCTAACACAAACTTTTCTATATATTGTGATATTTCAACCGGAGTGGTGCGACCATTCCTAACTAAGGAATTTCGTAAAACGGCATTCGATTCAATCCATAATCTATGCCACTCTAATGCAAGAAAAACCACAAAGTTGGTTACTGAAAAATTCGTCTGGCCAAGTGTAAAAAGGGATTGCCACCTTTGGGCAAGGTCTTGTATCGCCTGCCAAAAAGGAAAAATTCATCGCCACAACAAAGCACCACTTTGTGAATATTTTACTACTTCCGATCGTTTTGACCACGTCAACATCGACATTGTTGGGCCATTACCACCATCTAAAGGATTCCGATACTGCTTAACAATGATCGATCGTTTCTCCCGCTGGACGGAGGTATACCCGTTAGAGGACATTACAGCCGAAAATGTCGCTTTCGCTTTTTATTCAACATGGATATCGAGGTTCGGCATACCATTACGGGTTACTACGGATCAAGGACGTCAATTTGAGTGCAATTTTTTTAAAGAATTGACTAGAATACTTGGCATACAACATCTGAGAACGACAGCTTATCATCCAGCGGCGAACGGTATCATCGAAAGATTCCACCGCCCATTGAAAGCTGCTATTAAATGTTATGAATCAGAAAATTGGGTAGAAATTTTACCATTAATTCTTTTGGGATTTCGAGTTACGTATAAGGAGGACATCGATGCAACGCCATCTCAACTAGTCTATGGATCTAGTTTACGTCTCCCAGGTGAGTTTTTAACAGAAGGTGATAAAAACGAAACCTCTCAAAATGAATTCGTCAACAAACTCAGAAACTTTATGAACGATCTTCGACCCACCAAAACTTCTTTCCACGCTAAGGATAAACCATTTATTGAAAAAGATTTACATACATCTCCACAAGTATTTATACGTAATTCAATGGTCTGCAAACCACTGCAAACTCCGTATGAGGGACCATTTCCCGTTTTAAAACGTCATTCGAAATATTTTACTGTAAATGTTAAAGGAAAGAAAATGAACATTAGTTTGGACCGTTTGAAGGCAGCATTTATTTTAAATCCAGGAAACTCTACAAATGATAATCACAATTGTAATAGACAACCGACATACATCGAACCACCAACTAATGAATCATCAGTCAACGAACCAACGTCCAAAGAATCAACAGCCAACGAGCTACCTCTAAGGGAACCTGCTAACATTCTCCTCGATCCTAACGGCGAGCCAAGGACCATCACTTCGCGTTATGGTCGTAAGGTACGATTTTGCCTCAACCGGAAGGGGGAGTAATGTGGCGTACGTTCCCCCACATACGATCTGACAACAACATTATTTTTGTACACTTTGGCAACGCTAATGATTGTTAAAATTCTTCTAGAACTTTCTTCTTTTTTGATCGTACAGACGCTTAAGTCTTTTTTGATATTCAATCTTTTTTCATTAAATAAATAGTTTTAAGTTAATTTAAGAATTAACTATATTTGTTTAATTTGAGCTATTTGCTTCATCATCGTAAGTATATCTCCATCTACACGTCTATAAATTCTTAATTAAAATGTTAATTAAAAAATAAAAGTGGGTGCTTGCAGTCTTTCCATGTTTCTCAAGCTAACAGTTGGTACTTTTTAATTAAAATAGATCTTTACGTTGCAAAGAAAATTTAAAACAAACAAACAAAGTACTTTTGAAACGTACTTTAGGTTAGCTTTACGAATGGTTTAACGCTTGGTTCTTTTTCTTACACCAATAGTACTTTTAAAACTTATTTTAGGTTAGATTTTACGTTTTTTTGTTTCTGTTTTTCTCTAAACCGTACTTTTTATTAATTATTTTTTACTTGGTACTTTTTTCATTCAAATGGTATTCCTTTTTTTTATTAAATTAAGCCCACAGTTTAATTTTTTTGTACTTTTTAGTGAATTTTTATCTAAACATTTCGTTTATAATTAAATTAGGCTCTTATAAACTCTTATAAGTAGAAAAGAAATCATTGAGGTACTTTTTTGAACTGAAATTAATCTTTTTACTATTCTGGTCGTTACTTTTTTTAATTTGAAAACAACTTTCTAATTTTTTTATAAGCTCGTAAGTGAATTGTTAGCTTTTGCTGGAACTACTTTCTTTAAAATTATACTCTATTAAATATTTTGTACTTGGTACTTTTTCTTATGTGAACTTTATAATGTGTTTTCATTACACGGTAGTAAATTGTTAATTACTAAATTAATAGAAGTCGCCGTGGTCTAGTAGGTAGTGTGCTGGCTTATTAGACGAAAAGCCAGGGTTCGAGCCCCAGGCCAGACATCAAAATAAAATACAAAAAGTATTTTTTCGGCGACTTCCTCACAGCAGATTTCTGGCAAAAACACTGAGAATAAATAAAATTGCCATGAAAAGTTTCTCAAAAATCTGTCGTTCGGAGTCGACTTTAAACTGTAGGTCCCGCCACTCATGTATAAAATTAACACACACAACATAAGTGGTGTGAGAAAGTAGGTCGTAATCCTGACTGAAGGGTTGTAATGACCAATTATGTATGTATGTAAATTGTTAATTTTGCTATACTATGCTATCTAATCAGGGTCAGGCATATTGAAAAGATCTGGTACTTTATAACGTTTTGTACTTGTCGAATAAAAATAACGCTCTGATCATGTCAACTGTCAATTGTTAATTTGCTTAACTATACGATATAACCAGGGAATAACTTTGAATATTTAAATGGTCTGTTATTTTTTTTTTACTTTTCGATTAAAAATCATGCTGTAATCATACCTATCTATACTTTAATATATTGTAAACATTGATTGGTACTTTTTTATTACTCTTTTAATTTTCTAACATAATGTTATTAACTGTTTTGGTACTTTATCTATTTTGCTTCCAAATATTTGGGAAGCTAAAATAGGGGGCCTTATACATTTTCTTATTTTTTTTATAACAATTTATATATGTGTACATAAATAATTTGGATACTTTTTTTATTCAAATAGTACTTTTTTAGTTTCTTATATATTGCGTAACGAAATAACAAGATCGGGAATTATTCTTAAACCAAAAAAAAACATAGATGTGCCTACTGTATGGAAACCGTTACATATCATTTGTAACACAGTGTTATATCAAATGTACTTTTTTTCACTTGCGTTAATGACAAATGCGTATCAGATTTTTTGCTTTTGTATTTTTTTTTTTGTACATAATAACGCCCCCAAATTCTTTATTTTATAAAATATGTATTTTGCCATTTAG
Organism: Sarcophaga subvicina; assembly: GCA_936449025.2. Lineage (NCBI taxonomy): Eukaryota > Metazoa > Arthropoda > Insecta > Diptera > Sarcophagidae > Sarcophaga > Sarcophaga subvicina. Next base: position 34,833,125 of record OW388084.2, read on the forward strand.
TTGCTATTCTATATGGGATTTATTACTGGAAATAAATACCAAATCTTTGTCAGTGCGAAAGAGTTTACTAAGTGTTCCCAGGTGACAAAAAACTCAAAGCATTAATGGCCAGTAGATTTGTAAAATTTGTTTTTGTCTGAAATCAAGTACGGAATGGCCATGACCAAATTCGTTAACATATTAGAATCAAGAAATAGCATTTGAATGCTTTATTTGACTCTTGAAACATATGCTATTCCCAGTCAACATCGCATTGGACTCACATGCCCCGAATAACAAGAGCCTTTGACTCCCTTTTATTTGTCCCATCCCTACTTACAGCTGACACTTTATTAATATGGGTCCAATGAGTTTACAAGCCGTATTGGGTGTTTTACTTATTAGAATCGACCTCCTACGGTCCCTAAGAAACGACAATATCATCAACAAACCATGAACAAAGTCCCTCACTACTACTAGTATATAACCAATACATCAAAGCAATACATTTACATTTCATTTTCATTTGAAACGCCGTAGTCTAGTGTTGGTACCAACAAAATGAAATACGAAAAAATATTTCTTCGGCGGCTTTCTCTCAGTAAATTTCTTCCAAAAATTCTGAAAATAAATAAAATTGCCATGAAAATATTCTCCAAAATCAGTCGTTCAGAGTGGACTTTAAACTGTAGGTCCCGCCACTCATGTATAAAATGAACACACGCAACATGGGTGGTGTGAGAAACTAGGTCGTAATCCTGGCTGAATGGTTTTTACCAATTATGTACGTATGTTATGTAATACATTTTCACAGAGAACGCTGTTTTTAGTCGAATATCCAACATTTTAACAACATTTTAACAACAATTTTAAGAACATTAAACTTTTATAAAATTTTTTAAAACCTTTTTTATGCCACGTATTTACGTGTGTTGTGTGTAAAAAAATTGATTGCTAATACAAAAAAAAAAGAAACATTTTAAAAGAATTTAAAAAAAATTTAAAACGTGTAAAATGATTTATTTCGTACATTTTTATTTTGTTTCTTTTTTTGTTTGTTTTTTTTGTTTATTTAGCAAAAAAATTAAGTTCAAATAAGTAAATTGAAAAGCGAATTGCGGCCAGTCATGAGTTAATTTTTAGCACTTTTAAGCCGCAAATGATAATTTCGCATAAATAAATACACAAAGTTACTGCTGCCCCTAGAAACTAGAAACTTCTAACGTAACGTAACATTATAAAATACAGCGAAAAAACTACAACAAAAATTATATATTAAAAACAGGTTAATTTATACTAATAAATAAAAAAATAATAATTCTTAACATTTCGAAATCTCTGTCTGTCTGTCTGTGTGTATTGAGTCAATTAACACTGAAATGTAAATTAATTTTGAAATCGTTTACAAAAATCTTTCAAAATCTTTAGCACAGAGAAGACACAACTGAGCAGCGTGTAAACTGAAGAGAAAAAAAAAATACGCAAAACTTTATTTATTTTGTTGTTCAAATGCTAACATTTCTCAAATAACAATAACAACTACTACAACAATGTTAAGAAAAGACATTAAAAAGATTTTAAACATTTTTTTCCTGTTTTTTCATTTTTTTTTTTTTTTGTAAGAAGATTAGATTTGTAGAAATAATTTTAAAGATACAGCACGTATTATTATATAAGGTGTAGTGAAAAGAAAACCATTATTTTTGAATGAATTAAAAGGCATTCTTTCGGGTTAAATATACACCATACTGTTCGATAACTTAGCGGGCAAAACTAATTACAAGAAATTTTGAAAAATTCGTTTTAGAATCTCCTGCTAATAAAAACGTTTCACTAGGAGTACTTCTCGCTACAGAGAAGCGAGTGATGCTATAAACACATTAGAAGCATCAAGTGCTGCGCCGCACCGTACCAGTAGTAGAACGTACACGTTAATGATTTTTTTAAAGGTAGCTTGTAAACAGGCATTGTTAAGGCTGCTGTGTACTTACGCAAATTTTTATTTTTGTTCCCGGGAGTAAATGAGTGTAGTCGCGGTAATCTATAGTAGTAGGTAGTGTGGCGGCTTATTAGACCTGAGGCCATGGTACAAACCCCAGGGAAAACATCTACAACAAAACTAATTATGAAAAGCTACTTTTTTGGTGACTTCCTCTCAACAGATTTTTGGCAAAAACTCTAAGAGCAAATAGAATTGAATTGAAACGTTTCTCAAACAATTTGTTGTTCGGAGACGACTTTAAACTGTCACTAACGTGTAAAATAACACCGACAACATAAGTAGTGTGAAATGCTGAGTTGTAATCCTGATTGAAGGGTGGTTAGGACCAATTAGGTATTATGTTTGGTGGAATATAATTCATTTTTTAGTCGCAGGTCGCTAATGTGAATTTCTTTCCTTCAAATTGTCCAACTGTTGACCAATTCTATTTCTTATCGTTCCTTAAAGGCATTTACGGCTATCCATCCCCTCTTCTTAGTATAACTTTGGTATTTTTCCGATTCATTAATCAATTTTTTCCGACTTAGCAGTTAATTGTTCTACCGCAGCTGGTCTTATGGATGATTATGTTGTCATCTGTCATTGTCTACAAACAACTTCCTCTGTGAAAATGTATTGAGTTATTGTATCGGGTGTGGTAATGAGAAATTTTGCTCATTTCAATCTACCCTTCCGCTATAGGTGACGCTGCCTGTCCTTTGTTATATTGATGTCAGGGGGTAGTGAGCTTCCTTGATGGATTATTTGGACGGCGATTGAATTCTCTTACATACCTCGTCATTACAACCTAGCTTCTCACATCACTTATGTGGTGTGTGTTAATTTTATACATGAGTGGCGGGAGTTACAGTTTAAAGTCGACTCCGAACGACAGATTTTTGAGAAACTTTATGGCAATTTTATTAACTCTCAAAGTTTTTGCTAGAAATCTGCTGAGAGGCAGTCTCCGAAGAAATATTTTTTCAGATTTCGTTTTGGGGTTTGAACCAAGGCCTCATGTCTAATAAGCCAACACACTACCTACTATACTAAGGCGACTATTGATTGAAATTGAATTCACTTAATTTTTTAAATTCTAAAACCATGAGGAAAATAAATACACAGCCAAACATTCCTTCGGCCAACCAAGGATTGGCTGACGAACAGCAATTGGCTTATTCAAACTTTAGCTTAAATGTGATAGGCTGTCAAGATCTCTGGACCATAAATGCCACTCACATTGTTAACCACTTTGTTTTGGTTTTCTTAATTGTTAAGGAAAGCTTTAAATTTGCTTTCCAAGTAGAAAATCTTATAGTTTGAACACCTTCCCACTTGATCCAATTTAAAAAAATCTACCTATTCAAAAATAATGAATTTCCGTTTACCACACCTAATATTTATACTTAACCAATAGGATGGAATTGTTTACATTTATGTAAGGTTATGTTGTATGCATAGACAATTGTTTGTAAAAGATAAGGTAGATACTCTCATGTATTGTTTGAAAGTGGTCAAGTTTAAGTGGATTTTTTTAAAGGCTACGCATTTACGTGCGTATTTTTTTTTGCTAAAACTGAAGAGGATTGATAAATAAAACAAAATAGATTATAAATCCATTGCCAATATAGATTCCACAAATGTTTACATTTTTAAGCTGGGAAACGTAAAGTTTAAAAAAAACTTAAATAAAAAGAGTGTTTTATGACCCGATAAATCTACTGCGTCGGAAACAAAATTATTTCCAAATCATTAAAAATTATTTTCTTGTGAGAATCCGCATGACCTAAACCATTTTTTATTTATTTATTTTAAGTTCCTTTGTTTTAGTTCCATTAAACAGTTTGTTTCTGGTAATAAGCAGGAGATTTGCATAATGTAGCAATTTCTAGGCAGATTGGATTACCATCTATCGTCATCTTAAAATAGAGTACTTTGTGTAATGTATGGTATTGTCGTATATGCCGTCGTAGTCTATTGCAGTGGTGGCCTTATAATTAGAAACGACTTAGCAACATGTATGTTTGTTAATTTGTTTTACAGTTTTCACTGTGGACCTGGGATCAAAGGCTTTGTATGGAGGACGTCTTTCATACGTTTTTCACTCCAGAGAACTCTGTTCCAAAAACATCGTTTCTAATTATAAGGCCACCATTGTATGTGCTGGCTTGTTAGACGAGAGCTACAGAGCTCAAGCCTTAGCTCTGACGTCTTGAAAAAGGTAATAATTATGAACAAAAATACATCCAACTTGTGTAAAAATTCCTCGAACCCCAGTGATCCTTTAAAATTCAAAACACTGGCACATGTAAGATTTCTATAGGGTGGGAAATTTAAAAGTTTAAATTTAAAAATGCAATGAAACAAAAATGGGTTGATATTTTGCCAAATTTATTTTTTTTGTTGTGAAGTACAATAGTTCTGGTTCGAAATGGCATATTGTTTCATTCATATGGTCGCCGCTGCTGGCCTTACATTACCTCATTCGATCGAACCTCCTTCGAGCACTTTTTCGAGTGTATAGGGTAGTGTATAGGGTGTATCTCGGCAATGGCACCCCGAATGTTGGCCTTCAAATAATCAATTGTCTCTGTTTAGACGGCATAACACTTTTCTTTAACGGCGCTCCACAGCAAATAGTTCAAGGGTGTCAAATCTCAGCTTCTTGGCGGCAAATTGACATCACTATTTCAGCTAATTAAACAGCCGATTGTGAATGAAATGTATGGCAAGTTGCATCATCCTGTTGAAACCAAATATCGTTCACATCAATACCATGAAAAGCGGGTACAAAAAAATCGATTACCATGGTGCGATAGGTGTCTCCATTGACCGTAATGGTTGCGCTGTCCTGATTTTCAAAAAAATATGGGCCAATGGATGTTTCCGCTCCACAAGCTGTACCAAACAGTCACTCGTAATGGGTGCATTGGCTTGTGTAAGACCACGTGTGCGGTTTCTGAGCCCCAAATACGGCAATTTTGTTTATTAACGCACCCATCACAATGAAAATGAGCTTCATCCGAAAAGATGATTTTTTTTTTGCAAAATCGACATCATCGTGCAGTTTCCCGTTGGCCCATCCAGCGAAGCGAAAACGAAGTGGATGGTCATGCGGCTTCAACTCTGGAACCAATTGGTCTTTGTATTGAGACCTTTTCGCTAAATTTGACGTAAACTGGTGCATTTTCAATTCTTTAAAACCATGGCGAGTTGTCGTTGATGGATTCTCACGCACACGTTCATCGTCCTTTCCAATATTTTCAAGTATACGCACTGCACGAGCACGCTCACCTCTTGGCGAGTCAACAATGAAACCAGTTTTACGAACTTTAGCAATAAACTTACGTATACCGGGTACTGTTGGTCCTTCTCTGCGAAATTTTCATGCAATTTTCCGACCAATTGCGTTTATTTTGGAAATAAATTTCCAATAAATCCCAACGTTGCTCAAGCGTAAATCGATACATTACGTTCAGTGGAGATAATATACAGAATTTTGTAACAGAATAGAATGATTTATGCCTTGCCAGATTCGAAATAACCGATGGTTCAAATTTAAACCGATAAATGGCCCACCCGCTATATATCAAGTTCAAAAACATATTCGAAATAACTAAGGGTATATACGATCCGATAGAAATTACAATAAATTAATGTTTATTTGTATACCATCCAATACTCAATCCCAGGATGACCATGATTAAATCGGATATTTTCGAAGGTATTATTATATTTACTATCATTCGAAAGTAAAATATTAATGCTGTAGATATTTAACACGTTTAACACTGGCCACGCAAGCCAACATTGACTTTTTGTTCTTTTCCCAGAAGCCACAAAAATGGCTTCCTAGAAGGGAACGTAATCTACGAGTTATCTCGTAGTCGGCAATCAACGTGTTAAAAATGGTTTAACGTGCTTGCTTGAATAATTTTATAAGTTATAAATAATTAAAGCAAAAATTTAAACATTTCTTTGTATACCATACCATATGATATATGCAAATAACATTCCACCATAATTGTTTAGCCTCTAATAAAACATTTGATTCTACCGCATTTCTTTTATTAATTTTTTTTTTCATTTTTTTTCATACTTATCTAATAAAGGCCATTAACAAAAATTTTATCAAAAATTATCGTTTATTTTACCACAAAATAAAAAAGGAACAAAATTAACCGAAAGTTATCTTATCTACTTTAACAATGTGATTTGGAAGCAAAGTTTTAATAAAAATTTAACAACAATAGCAACAACTACAGAAAGTATTAAATAAAATTAAAAAAAAAAAAAAAATTAAATAAATAAGGAAAACAATTTAAACAAAATAATTTATTTCTATGGATCATACGTTAGACTTTTGACAATGAATTCATTTTCAATTATTATTCAATTACTTTTCACCCTGATCTCCTTCTCGCTGTGGACTGGCAACAGTAGTATTTAGTATGATTTAAAAATGGAATGAATAATTTTTTGGGTAATTTTTTTTTAACCAATTGTGCAAATATTAGTGAGTATAGCAACTCACAAACAAATTAAATAATTATATAACACAAGTACAGGGTAAATCAATTAACGTTGGCTTATCTATAACAACGTATAAAAATTTCGTTATGGGTCCAAACGATGGCTTTAGTAAGCTACACTCAGCCACAAAAGTATACATACGGATAACAAATTTCAGAAATTTTTTAACTAGTCCGTTTTCGTTGAAAATATTTATAATTGTCTGACATCTTTCTTCGATTTTAAGACGATGTTTCGCATTGGTTCAGAAATTTGTGAAATTTGTAAATCGGATGCATACCTTTGTGGGCCTGTGCAGGGCCACAATTCAGTTCAATTTCAGAAATTTTTTAACCAATGCAAAAGACCGTCTTAACATCAAGGAAACTATAAAGATTTTCAACGAAAACGGATTAGTTAAAAAATTTCTGAAATTTTTTAACCGCATTTATACTTTAGTAACTGTGTGTATATCTCGTGTTGTATGAATGCGGTTGAATCACCTCCAAAGGTGTTAGAAGGTTGTTGTACTAAAAAAACGCATGAGTCAGAAGTGGCTATTCTTTAAAAATGTGGGAACTTTAATGATTTTACAAAACAGAAATATTATTAGAATGAAATTTGTTTATCATAATATGTTAGACAATTTCATGGCATTTAAGTTTTAAATACGATGTCCGGTATATGTCCGCTGCTGCTCAAGTTACATGGACCATTCGATCTGTTAAATTTTTTTTACTAATTTTTCCAATAATTTATACCTAGCATCGCATTTAACTAGCAAAGACAAAAACCCACAAATTTTAACAGAACCAACGTTAAAGTTAACACAGCGATGTTAAGTGTTTCCTAGAACAAAAAATTGTCATGGAAACTGTCATCCAGATACGCGATATCGGAGCATAAAATATGTATCCAACCCCTTAAAAATTATATCCCACATATTTCTGAGTGGAATAGTTTAAATGGTACTCCTCAGCTAGGTTGTGGAATTTAAGAAATTTAGACAAAAAATTAATTCTTTTTTGACTATGTCTGGAAAAGCTGATCGTTATTGTAGAAATATGTGACTTATGCTGCAATATCCCATTGTATGCAAATTGTAGTCTAAGGGGTCTCTAATAAAGCTCAGTTAGTGGTATATCTTAAATAATTTTAGAAATTGGGAAATCTGGCTTGAAAAATTCACTATGTTAACAATGTCTGGGGTGGATGATCGATATTGTGGAAAAATGGGAATTGCTGCAAGTATCCCATTATACACATTTAAGAAATTTGTATTAAATCGATTGCTAAGTGTACGATAAGCTTTGCTGTCTTGCTGGTGTTGAGTAAATTTTGTAGACAGAAATTTAGTCAGCATGGCTCCGCAGTTCCTTGCTCATTTTGAAAGAAACAAGAAACGAAGATGTCATCATCGTATAATCGGCGTCTAACAATCAATTTTAATGGATGTATTGATCATATCTTCGCTCTACTAATATGCCAATTTGCTTATAGATGCGCATCTGCATAATTTACATAAAACAACATGACTTCATCGTAATAAGGAAATGCAAATTAGTCGCTGTAGTCTATTAGGTAGAGTGTTAGTTTATTCGATATGAGGCCTCAATTCAAACCACAAAATACAATTCAAACCTCGGGTCAAATACCTACAACAAAAAGAAATAAGAAAAAATTACTTAGGGGACTTCCTCTCAGCAGAGTTTTAACGAAAATTCTGAGAGCAAATAAAATTGTCATAAATCTGACGTTTGGAGTCGACTTTAAATTATAGGTCCCTCTACTTATGCAAAAAATTAACGCACACAACATAAGTGGTATGAGAAGCTAGGTCGTAATCCTAACTAAATGGTTGCAATAATTAATTATGTATGTATGAATGTAATATTAGTTTCCTAACCGATTGAAAGATGGCAGCATCACGGTCTATAGAAAAAGCAAATATTTTTTTATTTTTTAACAAAATTAAAAGAATATTAAAAATATTAGAAATTTTACATTCAGATTTCTTTTTTTTTTAAGTGTTTGATAAAATTTTTGTCGAAAACGTGCTCATTTCTAAGCAAGCCGCAAGCAAACTACCAATTCATTGGCTGTTATCCAAATTTTAATGACGTTTGTAGCCAATATTAAATGAATGAACATGCAAAACTCACTATCGAATATAAAAGAAGGGGAAGAAAACGAACGATTTAATTTATTAATAATTTATTAAAAAGAAAACAAACAAACAAAATCTTATCGTCAACGAATTCATATTTTTTTTTTGTACATACATACTTACTGCAGCCGCAGAGATAAAATTTATTATAAATTGGGATTAAAATTGTAAAATTTTAATACCAAAGCCAAAAACAATGGAGATAAGTAAACCTCAGTGTTATGAAATTAACCGGTAGCTAATAGGCTTTAGAGATTTAAACGTTACTAAGAATAGTACGGGGTTTATATTTACTATACATATGCTATTTTCAGGAATTATTATTTTTTTATCGTTGGGTTATTGGGTTTTTTTATTTAACGCCGTAGAGGTAATTAAAAGTTTCTGTATAATAATTACGCAATAATGAATTATTACAGGTACTTTTTTCTATATTCTATTTAAATTTGCTTCATCATGTGGTAGATTTATAGGGTAGAACAAAAATGGTAGTTATATTGTAAAATAAACGAAATAAAACTTTAATTATTTAAATGGGATTTCAAGAGAACCAAATTGGCATAATAAAAAGGTCTTCCCAACACTTAAAGCATTGGATTAAGGCTTTTTTCTGCCTATTTCCGAGGCTTTGTTCACACCAGATATAAGATATTATTTCTCCGTAATGTTTTAAAGTGTGTGTAGATAAATTTTAATTTTAAACCAAGACGTAAACCCAGCAGGGTCACTTTTGGTTTTAACAGAAAAAAATTATGATGTTAACAGAGCAAAGATAACTGTTTAACAGTGGCCACAAGTAGATTAGTCTTCAGCTTCGTCAGTTATTGCAGACTATTGACATAAAAGTTATTTCTCATTATTAATCATTATTATTTGCGAATAATAAAATTGAAATGTTTGGAATGGTTGGTGAGGGATGGAGGGGAAAATTTTCTCGAGTTCTAACATTTCCCCAGATATCCTACTATCACGGTTCCACATAGGACCCTCCAGACCGCCATTTGTATATAGTGGTACGTGTGTACCAAGTGCCATTTGTTCCAAAATGTCCACTGAAGAAGAATCTTAGGAATAGTTTTTATAATTTTGGATATATATTATTCGACACGATTTTCTATATACATATAAAAAGTTGTACAACTACAAATATTTACCGCGGTTATCCATTTTACATTACTTTATTAACATGAAGATTTGCTTTATTAACACCAAAATTGCCTATGCTAAAAATTTTGGTTTGCGTCTTCGCTTTTTAAATTCGAATTAATCTTCACACACATAGGGATATTATTAAAACCTGCCGTTAACTAAAGGGAGGATTTTCACGGGCAGATAAATTGTTTTTCATTATTATAAGTGAACATTAATAAGTATCATCTTACCGGTAACTTTTAAAGTTAAGTTTATGTTTAAACTTATATTATTTTCAATATGGCAACTTCAAATATAAACAAAAAATACAACAAAAAAAAAAACGAAACCCGTCGTTGCCACTGCGTTTAAAAAAAATTTGTTTAATTGAGCAGTGTTATCAACATTGCTCAGGCACTGCCATATTTTTGAAAAAGTGGATTTTATTTTATCATTAGGTTGTAATAACGAAAAGAAGTTAAAGGTGACTTTAAAGTTGACTTTAGCTAAAGTTACCTTTAACTAAACCCAACTTTAACAGGAAGTTGTAATAATGGCCCATAATATTTTATTATTAAGTATCTGAAGAGAGCCCTGAAACTGAGTAGAATTAAACAGCCTAAGGAGAAATAAGGTGCTTTTTAGCTATATCATAAATTGTGAAAATTTACTTCAAAAAAGTTGTTCCCAAAGTCCATAGAACACTCTATCCATTTTAAGGCCAACATAATCAGCCTTCAACCACAGATTTCTCAATTCAAAACCCAGATAAAGAAATTAGAATACACAACGTCAAGAAATGACGTGTTTATATGATCGAATGACAAGGTTATCTTAAACGCCGTCTCTTATAGGTCATTAATCTGTGATTGGTAGTAGATTATCCTTTTATAACTGCTTGTGATATGATGTCTCCACTTAAAATTGAATTTATACAGTGGAGGAGAGGTAGTTATACATATAATATCTCTGAACTGATGATGACTTCAACAGGAATAGCAGTCTGGGTGACTGCTTAACCCATAGAAATTTTTTGTGGTGCTAGATATTTAAGCCATATAAAACAAATACTTTTTCAACTAAAAGTCCTCTCAGAAAAATAAATGTATTCATAGAAACTTGACATCTCACTGATGAGTTTGAATAATCTGTGGCCCCAAACAATAACAGACTAAATCGAATATGATACTTTCAAAAAAATCACTTTTTATATAAATGTAATGGGGTTTCATTACGACTTAACTTTTTAAAACACATTTTTAGTGAAATTGGGATTAGGATTTCACGTAATTATAAAGTTTTGTTAGTAGAATACGGTAAATAAATCGACTTAAATCGACTTAGTTTATTATTGCTTGGGGCCACCGATATAATGTTGTGTAGGGTACCATATACATGAATTTAACTTGTTTCTTTAATTTTTTCATTTCTTCTTTGACGATGCATCTAATAACCATGATTATATTTTCATTTTCTATTTGCAGGTAATTCCTCAAACCATTTTATTTAAAAACATAATGGAATCGTATAAAACTGGTAAATAAAAATTTTAATTTTTTAAATTGTGAGGGTACCTGTAACCGCATTCATTCATGTCTTACATGCGTATATTAATCGTTATGGTTATTTCTTTAACGATTAATGAAAATCATTTAATTTTCATTGTAATAAACAAAATAAGCAGGTGCATACAATACTTTTCCAAATTTTTTCTCTTTATGCGATTTAAAAAAAAGTTTTTTTATTCGAAATAAAAATCATTCAATAAAGTAAAAAAATATTTAAAAAACAGTTAAAATATGCTTAAATTGCCATGTATTTGTGCCACAAAATGTTTGCTTTAAGAGTAAATTACAGGAAAAAAAACATTCGCGTTTAAACAACTTTATCTTTGCCATTAAATGCTAAAATAATTGAAAAAAATAAATTTTTAAGCATTTAAACATTCACATTTTTCCATTTTGAATTTTGTGTCATATATATAAAAGGTGTAATAAACAGAAATCCATTAAATTGAAGGCATAACTAAAACATTTTGTGTGATAACTTGTTGCCATTTATAGGGAAACTTCATTACTTCTGTATCATGTAAACTCTTACTTCTATTGGCAAAAAACTGAGTTAATCGAGCTTATTGAAGCGAAATTTTTATAGCAAAATTATGGGCCAGGGATCGGATCATGTAGTAATTACCTGGTGCCATGTTCGAACTATACATACATTATTACAACCCTTCAGTCAGGATTACGACCTAGTTTCTCACACCACTTATGTTGTGTGTGTTAATTTTATACCTGAGTGGCGGGACCTACTGTTTAAAGTCGACTCCGAACGACAGATTTTTGAGAAACTTTTCATGGCAATTTTTATTTACTCTCAGAGTTTTTGCCAGAAATCTGCTGAGAGGAAGTCGCGGAAGAAATAATTTTTTTTTTGATGTCTGGCCTGGGGCTCGAACCCTGGCTTACATCTAATAAGCCAACACACTACCTACTATACTACGGCGACTTCATGTTCAAACTATAAGGTTAAATAAGAATTTTCCCGAGAATCTCCTGAAACTTTAGATGAGTACAGTAAAACCCCGCTAAACGCTGTTTCAGTATTACGCTGTATTGATACTTGTTGTAGTGCAAATGAAACGGCCATGCAGCTACTAAAAGCGGTGCACTATATAGCGACGGTGTATACTATGTATTTTTTTGAACGCTCTTTTGTTAGTCTGTCGAGAATAAAGAATACGACTCTATTTTCCGAAGTCGCCATCACATTACGAACGCTGTTTCGCTTAGCGCTGGAACTTATTGGAACGTATCCCCCGCGTTAAGCGGGGTCTTACTGTAATCCCCCGATATATTTGGACTAGATTTTATTTGATATAATACAATCAAAATTGATCACTTTCCAGTTAATGTTTCATTCAGGCAGTCTGATTGATGTTTAGTTTAGGTCTCCATTAAAAACTTGCTTATAGGAAAGCCAAAGTAGAAGATGGCCTAACAATTCCATCATACACTGAATGTCGCTTTCAGAAGTGCAGAGGTATTAGGATATTCTGATCAGGAAATGAGAGGCGTTTATAATCAAACGGCAAGGCTATCTTAAATTGTGTCCCTTAGGGGCTATCCAATTATCATTTCATAAATGCTTGGGTTATGATATCCCCGCTTAAATAAATGTTTTAAGGCTTATTTAGGTGTCTACATAACATCATACTAATCAGGAAATGTTAGGCGTTTATAATCAGATGGCAAGGTTATCTTAAATTCCGTTACATATGGGCGATCCATCCATAATCGCTATACGCTATCATTTAAAGTTGTAGTTAAAGGTGGTAAATAGTGGTGATCAGATAGTCCAGAAGTCATTTGGCTTCAATTCTTTTATGAAATATATTTTATAGGCACTTAAGCCAAAATCCTTACGTGAAATTTTCCACGATACCGAAGTTCAAGTGCAAACAAATTGAGAACGATTGCAAATCGACATTACAGCGTCTTCTTCATAACTTGCATGCTATGTCCGCAGTGTTCATTTCAATACACACGTTTCTTTGGCTTGCTGATAGTTTTTAGTGCAAAAACGTTGAATAACTGCACGAATTGTTTGATCGCTAGACCGATTACCATATGTTGCCCGTAGAACGAATGAAATAATCTAAAAATTTCTATGATTTTCTATAATCTACTCTAGTCTTCAATGATTCAAGATGACTTGTCACATCTAATAGATCAGAAAGGTCAACACAGTTTAATTTACCCTCAGCAGTCAAATCATAGTTGTCTACAATTATAGTTCTCGATTAGTCGTTAAGTAATACTGAATTACTTAATTGGTCATTACAGCCCTTTAGTGAGGATTACAACCTAGCTTCTCACACCACCCATGTAGTGTGTGTGAATATTTTCCATGAGTGGCGGGGCCAACACTTTAATGTCGACACCAATAGACATTTAGGAGAAACTATTCAACATTTTTTACTCTCAGAGTTTTTGCCCGAAGATTGCTGAGAGAAAGTCATCGAAAGAAATATTTTTCATTTTGGTTCGAAATGTCTGAGCTAAGGTTTAAACCAGGGGCTCGCGTCTAATATTCCAACGCACTACTTACTAAACTATGGCGACTTCAGTATTACACAGAGTATTAAAAACTGTATTGAAAAACTTTTTTAAACCTTTCACTTGAAAGTAAAAACCCGATACTAATCTTATATGAAGAAAAGAAAACCTTTTCAAATATTCTCAAAAATGCTGTTTTGTCTCTTTAAATTTTAAAGCATAACATCTTCTCTTTTGTGTTTTGAATACATTTAATATAAGAGGATCTTTTAAAGTGGATTTTCGAAAAACTAAATTAAAAATAATTTTTGTTTTCTAATTAACATAATTTTGTTTTTGTTGCATCTTTCTTTTTTTTAATAATTTACTGGCACGAATAAAAATATTTTTTTATTGTTTATATTTTAGTAACACAAAAAAGGAGAAATTTTTTTTAATAGGTTTGTCAACATTAACGCATAAAAATTTTAAAATCCAACAACGTTTCACTTTCATTGATGAGCTGTGGTGCGGTTTATGTGGTCGACCGACCACTGTTTATTAATTGAAAATTATTTATTTTAATTTTGTTTGGAATTATAAATATTTATGCAAATCGAGTTGAAGTTTTTTTTTTTTGTACACATTTTTGATAATAAATAAAAGTGCTGATCATAAAAAATGTTGCCACTAATTAGTAAAACCGGGGAGATTATTAATATTAAATTTTTGTTAAACATCATCAATACGAGGGCCCCCACAAATGCAATGCATTTGGTTGGTTCAAGGAAATTTATTATGGGACAAAGAAAAAAGGAAGTTCAGTATACAATCCATTTCAAGCAGATATGATCTACGTGAGACACGTGTACTTCAAGTTCCTCTGTTGCCCTTAAGCACATTTCGGACGATGCTCTAACGAATCAAAAAGTGCGGAGACTCCACTATCATTATTAGGTATCCTTCCCAACTTGTTTAGTTCCAATTTAAGACTGTGTAGTTAGTAGACCTAAATTATATTCCACTATCACCAGATAGTTGAAGTATTTCTTGCACCGCCTTAAAAAACTAAGGGACTTGAATGCTTCTTTCGGCAATATAGAAAATATGCGGGTTCCAGAAATCATGCATTGAATTTTATGCCCAGAACAATAAGACCTTCTAACTTTTTGAATATTTAATGCATCCATAAAGTTAATAAACAATATTAGGTCTTATGCATATGCAGTCAGTTCTCTGCGCTTGTCTTAAAAAGATGGAGGTTTTTGACCCCTCAACTTTCTAGCATCCTTGACCGAGCCCTCTAATATAAAGATTGCTGCAATGTAAAATTTTGTTTAGACTAGGGACAGTTTCCCCTAGGGAATGTGTGATGGCTGGGTTGAATATTGATTACAATGGTTCAAAATGCTAGCCTAGGTGGGGACCTCAGATGATCTATGTCTAAAGGCTGCAGCTCAGCCCGTCACTGCTTTCGATATCTTGAACAAATTTCAGTTGTCTGGCGAAAACTCTGAGAGTAAATACAATTGCCTTGAAGTTTCTTAAGAATCTGTCGTTCGGAGACGACTTCAAACTGCCACTCATGTGTAAAATTAACACACACAACATTAGTGGTGTGAGAAGCTTGGTCGTAATCCTGACTGAAGGGTTGTAAGAACCAATAATATACACACAGTTACCAAAGTATGCATACGGTTAAAAAATTGCCGAAATTTTTTAACTAATCCGTTTTCGTTGAAAATCTTTATAGTTTTCTTGATGTTAAAACGGTCTTTTGCATTTGTTAAAAAATTTCTGAAATTGAACTGAATTTTGGCCCTGCACAGGCTCACAAAGGTATGCATCCGATTTACAGGTTTCACAAATTTCTGAACCAATGCAAAAGACCGTCTTAAAATCGAAGAATGATGTCAGACAATTATAAATACTTTCAACGAAAACGGATTGGTTAAAAAATTTCTGAAATTTGTTATCCGTATGTATACTTTTGTGGCTGAGTGTATGTATGTACAGTGAAGCCGTTGGAAGAATTTAGTGTTTGTTATGACGTTGCTTTTAGGCCGAACGATTTAACCGAAAATAGTCTGTGTTTAATGAAGTCAACCAAAATAAAAAAACGCTCTTCTAAATAAATTTTTATCTGCATTTCAGTGTGTACAAATTGCTGAACTGAATCAATTAAAATTTTAATAGTCTTCTCACAGGTTACATCTTCACAGCTTTAATGAATAATTTCTTGAAACAAATTAAAATTCAAACGCCATTTAGTTAATGATCTCATCATTTATTGTGTTCCTCCTTCCTCGCCTCCTCCCCGCTGCTGCTCTTGCTACTTTTCAAATGCAAATGTCTCGTTTAGCTTTTAAAATGTATTTGCAAAAATTGAATTCAACGTTATTTTGCATTTAATTGCTTAATAAAAATTTTATTTTTTTTCCTGCAATTGTTTACATCATTAATAAATGAGTTGAATGAATGAATATCTATGATTTCATGTTTAGAAAATTAAATAAAAAAAAAAACAATACAGAAAAAAAAATTATTTAAACATTTAAAATCAAAAGTTATTTACTACGGCCATTATAATTTCTAATAACTGAGCTGAACTAAACTAAACTAAAATTAAAAATTAAAAATGTGGTTTAAAATAAATGCACGTAATTCACTGCAAAAAAAAAAAAAGAAAAACATAAACAAAGTAATGTAATGGCCAGTAGCTATAAGTATCGTATTATGCCAGTACTCAGTCAGACAAGTGGCTCTCGAGATTTGTTTCTTTTTTATTTTGCTTTCGATTTTAAAATCATGTTTAACAAGTATTTTTTTTCTAATTTTTTGTTTTTAATTTTTAATTCTATGATTGTAACTAATTAATACATAAAATAAATCACTACATTTTTTTGTTTTTATTATAAAACAAAGAAATAAAAAATTTAAAATGTTGCTGAAAGATTTCAATACGAATAGAGTTGAAATTCGAATTCACTTACACATGCGATTAAACTGGGCACCAAATGTATGCGCTTAAGAGTACAAAAAAAAGCTTGAATTTTTATGGCAAGAATGCAGCAGAAATATTTTTTTTTATTAATATATACACTGGGTGTGAAAAGTATACAGATGTAAAATAGTAACACAAGCATTTATAATGTTTTGTAACATTTTTTACTTAAAAAAACGAGGAGTGCTTTTAAATTTTACACATTATAGAATCTTGTAATTAAACTCATCAGTATTATTAATAACTTGTTTTTAAAGAGATAGTTAAGAGTGTTTATCAAGTTCGATTGTAACCTTACTCTAGAAGCACCCTTAGAAACAATTTTCATAAGCATTTCCTTTCCATGTGTTCATAAGAATGTTTAGTGTGGTGCTAGTAACTTCAGGATGCCTGGCAAGGATATTTAAGATAATATTCGCAACGTAAATCTTAATGTTGGAGCAACCCATCACAAAACTAATCAGTCAATTATTTGTACCGAAAATACTATTTAGTTTATGTTTATTTTATTTATTTATTTATTAATAAAATCCAAATCCTGTACGACAAGATGATAATCTTATATTTAAAGTACAGGAACGTCTGGATATCTCCTGGTGAAATGGTTATCGCAGCCCCTTAATTACGATATCAAATTTAAACAACTTTGATGGCACTATACGTCATAAAGTTTTACTATTTAGTTTCCACAACGTTCTATGCATTGAACATATAGTTTCTTGTACCTTTTTTTTTGTACGACTAACAATCAGGGTACAGCCCATGCGCTGAGAAACTTCTTCTCTTCCCTGGTTTTGGTAGAATTTGGTCAGTATAGAGACTGCGTTTATCTGAGGCGTCACAACGGGCCGCTACACGTGCTCAAGTGAGCTTTTTGATATCAGAGCTACCATTCCGACCTAAATCTAAACACTAAGGAAATGGCCCTCCTTATAAAATGCTAGGAAAATATGCTACTGAAGGAAGGATAAGGGAGTTGTGTTTGTGGACACTAGATTTGAATCTCTTTATATATGATAAGTGACAGGAAAGACCCCTGCAGAAAGGGAGTTCCACATACAAATAGTCCGACTATAATGTAATGAGTATTGCGATCCCCTGGGCAATCGGGAGAAAGACGAGTGTTAAGTACGAATTCATAATTCTCGGAAACATGTTCCGTTATTTCGTAAATTTGAATATTTGCATAAGTGAATGAAATTAGTATTTGGAACCATAAATGAATAACATGTGTTTACTTTTGAAAGATGTCTTCATGTAAATATTGCCCGCAATTACGCAGAAGGCAATGGGGTCTACTTTTTCCGCATTCTGACCGCTATCTCATCAATGGCAACTGCAATGTTGTTTTCAATTTCCGAAAGTCTGTTGGCTTATCCCTGTACACGTAATCCCGCTAAAGATAATCTAGTGAGATTAATAGCTCAACAATCACTAATAGCATCGTGGCATGAGATACCGTCTTCTTGAAACCACATGTCAACCAACTTCTATTCTTCCATTTTGAACAAATCAATCGTAATCACAGGGTATTTTGGATTTTTGACTGTAGCGCTGCGTTCAAAAAGTCAAAATGTTCGGTCAAATAATACTGGCGATCTGCAATCCGGTATCAAATAGTACACATTTCAGGTCGAATTGTCAACTCTGTCTCTGGCTACTCTTCATAACAAAATTCATTATTACTGTTTGTTAACGTACTCATTGAGCCAAGATTAATCTAGGTCGTTGAAGATAACTTTTCGGAGGAACCGCTGAAATGCCTAACCTTACTAACATTTTTGGCGTTGCCACATGCCACGAATTCCATATTTTTTCTAAACTGAAAAACCAAAATAAATATGTATTAGCTTGCAATTGTTTCAGATATCAAGTCTTCTAAACTGTTCGATTTATGGCAGTTTTGAGTGGAACTGATTTAGCTCGGAGAATTTTGACATCTTTTCTTGGGACATTTGTATTTATAGATTGAAGATCGACATATTATGTATTTAATGATGGTATACATTCTATTTTCATATGAAAAAGTGTACGTTTACTTACACTTCCCACTGTAGTATATGCTGTTTGTGCACCAGAATAAATAACTTGCGTGACATTAACATGTTGTGCCATAGAATGTGTACTCGTATAATATGTGGAACCAACATGTTGTTTCTGTTTTTATTTAACCACTTTGATATGACAAGAATGGCACAAATGCTCTTTACGATTTGTATTTTTTTCTTTTTTGTTTTTTCTCTATAAAAAAATATTTATACCGAGAACTATTTTTTATTTTTTTCTTAAAAACAATTTTCAGGAAAATACAACAAAAAATAGAAAAAAAAAATTAATAAATAAATAAAATAAATTTAAAATTGAATAAATTAATGGATTATATGTATATTTGTAATGGAATGTTGTGCTAAAAACTGATTTCAATGAGTCTGTGTTTAATGATGATTTTGGAATACATTGTACTTTAATTAAAAGTTCTGCGGTTTAGCTGCAATATAGCAATAAATGTTTTAAATTTTATTTACATTTTAAATATGAATGACAACAAATTTTCTAATCTTTGTTGTCAAGTTCTATTTATAAAAATTTTTTACTTCTTTGGCCATTAAATAAAAATATTCATTGTACCTATAATTACCATCAGTTGTGCACCATTATTTCTCCTCCTGCAGTCATATCTAACAATTGTGTAATTAAGGCAAGACAAAATTGTTGATCTAAATTCTTTTAATAAAAATTTTTACCACCTCAAACTAATTCGTGTGGTTCGTATGCAAATTTGCTGCACCGCTTGTTTGCAGAGTGCAGAATATGCAAACAATTTTTATTTCAATTTTTTTTTTTTGTTGTTTTCAATACAAATTTCATCATCATCATCATCATCATTACTACGATATTTATCGATGCAATTTTATTCCTACATTTGTTTGTTATAATATTTGCTGTTGTTTTTACTTTTTTATATTTTTATTTTATTGTTGTTGTTGTTGTACTTTTAATAGTGACGCAAAATAAAAAACGGATTATAACGTCAACATTATGCCTCACTGCACTGGAAATATTTCGTATGGTTTTCGTATTTAGGCACCCTATAGTCAACCATAAAAAAATTTATATTTTTATGCATATTAAACCAGCAATACTTAAATATTAATTTTTTTTATTAGTTAGTAAGATAATAAAATCTTTATAGTTTTTTGTTAATTAAAAAGCTTATTTACTAAGCAGTAGGCATATAAAAAATATTTGTCTAGACAGTTTGTAGTAAAAATTGTTCCCCATCAAGTACGACTTACAAACCTGCACATAAGATTTAAAGCTACGACTTCAAGGAACATATGCACTGGCATATTTGGATTCCATTGTTGAAAATGCAATTCTTCACAACTCGATTAATTTCCACACATACTTTCCCTCCATTTAGCATCTCATGATTTCAGTAAGAATTTCTGATTTGTAGGAATTACTCTTGAAAATGTGACATGTGACAGTCTATCCAACTATGTTACTAAAATTCCAGTTCTAGAGACTTTCATGTCAACAGATAACGTTTAATAACACGATCTGCTTTCATCTTTAACTTAAACGCAGTATTTCTTGTGTCAGTTGTCACTAGAGTTTCTAATTTCTTGAACTTTTTCGCCTCCCGGGAAATGAAATATAAAATTTGTTAATCCCGGGAATTCCCGGGTCTTATGAAGCAGCTTTCAGTTATCGCGATAGAAAATCCGTCTACAACAGCTAATCTTGACAATACTTGCTCTTAAGATTGCGTAGGTTGAACATATGTCTTTACGCCCGATGAAATTGTAGAAATCAGTGATGGAACGTCTTCTACATCAGATTTCAATGTAACATTGTGAACTTGTCGCAAGTGGCGTAGTAAACCACTTGTACATCCACCTTTGTATATCAGTCTTTTTGGACACAGAGAACATTGCACATAATTTGTAGTTTTAGAAAATATTTCCAAGCTTGACTCGTACGCTCCATGACTTCCAAACATATTCCGTAAACTTTATTTAAAAACATGTAATTTATCTTTACTATCGTTTAATACTACACAAATTTCAAAAATATGGTACACAGAGTTGTATATTTAGGTATCAAAACAAAAGTCAGTTATAAAAAGTAAAATAAAATTCCCGAAATTTCCCGAAGAAAATTTACCAAAAAATATTTCCCGGGAATTCCCGGAATTTTTTCCCGCTTAGAAACCCTAGTTGTCACTTATCCTGATATTTATCAAGCTTTCTCTGATTTGTTAAGGGCGGCACTTACTTTATCGTTTTACATTTTGGTGAGCCTTTGTTTCTTATGTTGGCTGCTCTTGCACTTCTAATTCTTGCTATTCTGTGGCAGACAACAGCAATACTTGTAATTTATATTCTTTTGACCATAAGTCAGGAAACTTTTGGAGATTGCAAGTGCATAGGCGGCTTATATATATATATAGCTCTTGTCCTATAGGCTACTTCCTAATCGAATCGTAAAACAGAGTCAATTTTAATGCATGATTTTAATCATACAATGAAAATTTGTTCGACTGATGCAATAAGGATCTCCTACGGTTTTCGATCATGTTGAAAGTGAAGCTTGTTCTAGTGCTCAGAAATGAAAGATTATTTCGGAGCTGAAAAATAGGGGTGGGGAGAGTTACTTCAATCAATCATTAATAGGAACCTCTGTTACTTTGAGGTGCGTTTCTAGGTACAAAGGTTGGGAGTGTACTAAAGGGTGGAAAATCTAGCGAAACGAGAGTGAAATTCGTTCCTGTGCCCTGAAATGAAAGAATGTTTTGGAGTGGGGAGAGGTCCTTCAACCATTAATAACAGCCTTTGTTACTTTGAGCTGGATTTCTCGGTACAGAGGTTGTGAGAGTACCGAAATGGCGGACTATCTAGCGAAACGAGTGTGAAGCTCGTGCTAGTGCTGTGAAATGAAAGGATATTTCGGAGTTGAAGCTGAAAAGTGGAAACTGGCGAGAGGTCCTTCAATCAATCATTAATAACACCCTCTGCTCTGTAATTTTCTCAGTACAGAGGTTATGATCGTGCTGAAATGCCGGACTTACTAGCGAAACGAAAGTCAAACTTGTTTGGTTTCCAACATGTCTTCAGAAACGATACAGTATTTTACTGTCAATGGTGAGCGATGTACAGCTATGATTATTAAATTTGTTATTATCAAAGAGCTGGCATTACTCTTCCTAACATCAGGAAAAACGTATATCCAAATTGCACCATATATACGCCAAACAAATGGAGGCCGTGGCCATTACATACATACATATATAACATCATTACAACCCTTAAGTGAGGATTACGACCCAGCTTTTCACACCACTTAGTATGTTATGCGTGTTAATTTTATCCATAAGTGGCGGGACCTACAGTTTAAAGTTGACTCCGACAGACAGATTTTTGAGAAACTTTTTATGGCATTTTTATTTACTCTCAGAGTTTTTGCCAGAAATCTACTGAGAGGAAATCGCCGAAGAAATATTTTTTTATATTTCGTTTTGATCGAGATATCTGACCAGGGGTTTGAACCTTGGCATCACGTCTAATAAGCCAACACACTACTTAGTAGACTACGGCGCTTTCTTCTTGAACCATATACATACTCATATGGGTACGCCAAACAAATGGAAGCCATGACTATTAATGGCATTAAATTTACTGCAGTCAGTTTCATTTGTTTTTAAAGATATTTTAAATATTTTTATTTATATTTTGAATCTTAAGAAAATACTCTTTTTAAGCAATTTTCTAAAAATATCTGCTTGCTTAGCCATCACATTTTTGTAATTAAATATCTTCACAAATTATTCTATTTTTCCATCGACGTTGATTAAAAATCATAAAAATCCAAAGATTTTTATTTGCTGATGCGATATAAACTGTCTATATGGCGTTTTTCGTATTTTTTTTATTTATTTTTCTAATATTTGTATACAAAATTAAAAATAATTGATGACAAATATAATCTGAACGTTTTTTTTATTTGTTTATTATTTAAACAATTTCATTTTTGTCCATAGCCCCCATGGCTAAATATGTGTGAGATTGCGTGGTAACTCTTACTAAAAACGCAAAAAAGAGGAAAAAAAGTTTAAAAACATTTATGGCCACGTTTTAGTTGATTTAAGTCTTTATTTTTTCATTCATTAGTTAGAGACACTAACGAAGCAAAGATTAACTAAGTGAGTGAGCGAATGAATGAGTGAATGACTTAAGTTGCATGTCCATAAATCGTATTGATTTCGTTATACATAGGAGAGGGCGTGTAATTTGCATATTTGCGGGCTGCCCTACTATCAATAAAACATAAATTCTTATTTCTTTTTTTTTTACAAATAATCGGAAAATAATACCAAATATGTACATATGTATTGGGGATTTCTTAAAAGCCAAAAACTATTCGTGATTGATTAAGTATTTGTTTTTAGCCGTTTATTGAAAGGAGAAATTTTTTAATTTTTGTCTACAGTGAGGCCTATAAATCTATTTCCTAATAAATGTATAAAAATTAACGCACACAACATAAGTGGTGTGAGAACCTAGGTCTTAATCCTGATTAAAAGGTTGTAATGACCAATTATGTATGTATTTAATAAGTGTAGACCAAGTACAGTTTAAAGATACTAAAAATGAATAGAATATTACCCGTTTCTATTATGTTTTGGAAGATATTTTATAGTTACTAAGAAATCAAAATTGTGAAAAAGGTGTCCACTAAACATGCTCATTATCACTCACTCTTGCTATGTTCGCAATTAACGTACAGCGTAAAACTATCTACCATAGTATGTCTAAGATAACTAATCAGGTTATATAAGACCTCATCATCGATGCAATAGAGATTCGAGTTTAATAATATTCCAAATACTTCAATCTATAGAGTTCCGCAAAACAAGATCCTGCTCTAGCTCCAACTAAACTCAAATTGTGCAGTGACCTCTTATAACTCTAATCCCTAGGTTAGAGTAATACCTCAATCTCTACTGATTCATTGCTTTTCAGTTCCACAAAAGAAACTCCTGCTCTAACACAAACCAATCTCATATTGGGCTCATTATAACTGTAACCATTAGTGCTTAGATTAGGTTAGGTTAATGGCTAGCTTACCGTTCACAGACAAGTTCACTTGGTGAACCATTTGGCCCATTGTGTTACCCAGTTTGAGATAAGCCACCTTGTCATGATCCGTTAATAGTGAGTTTGAACTTCCCTTAGCTCCGGATAAAACCAGCCAATTGTCTTAGTGGCATATTCGCCATCATGCCCAGATCTTTAAACGTTCTGTAACCCAAAAACCGGTGACGTCTGTTCTGAAGTGCATGGCACTCACATAAAAACCAGTAGTGACTACTTTAATACAGTTTTAATATTACATTCATATTTAATTCATACATAATTAATCCAGGATTACGACCTAATTTCTCACACCTCATATGTTGTGTTTGTTAATTTAATACATGAGTGTCGGGACGTACAGTTTAAAGCCGATTCCGAACAACAGATTTTCGAGAAACTTTACATGGCAATTTTATTTTACTCTGAGTGTTTTTGCTGCGAGGAAGTCGCCGCAGAAATTTTTTTTATATATCCTGACCTAGCGTTTGAACAGTGGCCTTACGTCTAATAAGCTAACATAATACCTACTTTTTGATATTATCAAAGTCTATTAAACTAAAATTTAAATTTCTATACGTACATTCATAAGTACATACATGTGTGTATGTATTTAATTTTATTCTTATTTCATTTCATTGGTTTTTTAATTAACTTTTTGAAATTTATTTAATTTGTATTGTACAAAAAGTCAAAGTTGAACTACATTTAATTGCAAATCTTATAATAAAATAATAAATTATGATTTTGTTTTCATTGTATCTTCTATAATTAAAGCAAAAAATAAAAAGAAAATATTTTAATTTAGATTTTTTTTAATGTCTAAAAACTGCAACCATAAAGTTATTAATAGTCTCTGTTGCATGAAGTACACTGAGAAAAATTAATGAAAACAATAAATAACAAACACTGATTGTCCAAGAAATTCGTGACTATTTAATGAAAAACTATTTAATTTTTGAACATCCACCACCTTGTTCAACTTCTCCCAAATATTTTTTTGGCTCTGCCAACATTTAACGAAGTCATCGAATGGATTTTTCTCTTTTCGCCAAGTGATTTCTTCAAATTCGGTAGAAAAAAATATTCACTCATGGCTAACTGTGCACAGTAGGATGGATGACGAAGCAGTTCGTAGTCTAATTCGGAAACCTGCTCATGTGCACACCCAAATGAGATTATTTTTATAGCTTATTTGGAAAGGAAATTCGAAATCCTCGATGAAAATGTCTACGCTCTATAATCCGCATTAAATCATCACAATAAATTCGTATAAGCCAGACAATAATACCATATACTTACTGGCATAATTGGTCGTGGTCAGAACTACGGCCTAGCTTCTCACACTACCCACATTCTGTGTGTTACTCTATTAATCAACTCCGAAACAGATAGATTTTTTGAGAAACTTTTCATGGCAATTTTATTTACTCTAAGAGCTTTTGTCAGAAGACTGCTGAGAGAAGGTCGTTAAAAGATATATTTTTCATATTCCGTTTTGTTCGAGATATCTGAACTGGCATTGGAACCAAGGGCCCGCATCTATTGAAACAACACACTAGATCCTAGACTCTTTCGACTTCATTATATACCACAATTATACCACATACTACTCAAAAAGCGATCGACATTGCTTTATTGGCTGAAAAACTCAACTTATTGAGTTTATTGACTCTCACCTTGGTCTTCTTTTTGTATTGAAAACCCCACAAT
The DNA here is from genome assembly GCA_936449025.2 of Sarcophaga subvicina. Lineage (NCBI taxonomy): Eukaryota > Metazoa > Arthropoda > Insecta > Diptera > Sarcophagidae > Sarcophaga > Sarcophaga subvicina. The sequence continues at coordinate 34,858,785 of OW388084.2, forward strand.
TTAGACTGCTATTTGGTCTCTGATGTGTTGTGGTGAATCTACGTATCGAATGCGTGTTCGAAACGGCTCAAAAACTGTCCAATATTGCTACAAATCTGTCACACGATTTCGTTTTTGTGGTCGATTATGACTACAGGCGGCAAAAATATTGAGCCATGTAAGATACCTACACCATAATCTCCTAAACTTTCAATTTCCGAATGGATAATATCGCACCGTGAACTTTTTCCATTGTTTTGGGTGTATGGACCTGAGTCGGACGTACAGAAGTTCTACGGATACAACGAATTTGACTTAGGAATACGTTTACCAATGAAATTGATGTTCCAGAGCAGCCGCAGTATTTATCAAGCGTGGTTTAAGTGGTTTCAAGTGGTTTAAGCGATGCTTTTTTCCGCAAACATGATTCTTAATGAACAAAGACAGTTCAATTTAAAAGTAAACATAACCCAAATGATGCAACTTAGCCAAATATTCCTAATATTGACAGGATATCTATTGACAGAAGATATTGCGAAATTTGCAATCTCTGGTAATTCTAGTTTCTGTATTTTATTCCAAATCGAAAGGTAAAATTTTCTTATCCAATGTGCAGTTCCCAGTTCAAACCAAAGCTTCATACATCCACGCTTCTACTGTGATGAATATGATGAATATTATGAGAAAAGTATTGTTAAAATCGATCCAATGAAGTGTCTTACGAATGTATATACCAATTACATCGATAGAGCTGCAACTTAATTATTCCAATCGTATGTGACATGCTTTAACTCATGTCATCGCAGTTGTAGGCGAAACAATTTCATTTCCGTCGGTCGTCTCCATATTTGCAGTGGCCGACCTGGCCCGTGATTGCCCTGTAGGTATTCTAAAACTTGTAGGTATTCCAAAAACTTGTTTAGCTTACATTACCGCACATTTGTACAGAATTTAACATTTCTACACTATTTTTCTTTCAGTGTAATGAACTGAATGAAGTACAATACACTTGTAAGTTTCTTGTGATCCCATCGTACTGTACTGTTGGTAAAATTATTATTTAGGTCTGTGTGTGAAACTGTATACACAGTTACTCCACAAGTTTCCATAAATCCCTGCCTGTGCATACGAGCGTAAATAGACAAACTGACTCAATAGCTCTACAAACTGGCTGACTGACTGACTGACTGGCTGACTGAATGACTGCTGACTACGGTATTGGTTTTTAGTTTGAAGATAATTTTTTTTCTGAATGAGTATGAATAACTGACAGTTTGTCTATGGTGTGTTGTATTGTGTGGTGTGAGCATGTTTGCCCACATTCATTCATAAAAATTGGAAAAGACAAAAGATGAAGAAGAAGAACAAAAACAACAAGAAGAAGACAACGACGAATCACATGCCCAACAATACTTGTATCTGAGTGAAAAATATATATGATGAGAAAAGATTTAAAGCCGGTAAAACGGAAAACAATATAAAACAATAGCAATAACAACAACTACAAAAACAATGACTTAAAATGTTAACGACCCACTAAAATGAAAACAAAAAAATAGAATAGGCAGAAGCAGAAGAAGAAAAATAGGAAATAAAAACTAAAATTGTTTGGAGGGTCGTCATTGTATTACAAGCACAATATTATGAGAAATTGAATTGAAAAAAAAGAAAACTTTTTCCATACTCTTGCAGAGGCTCTCTCCATAAAAGGTTTAACGGAGTTATTGTAACACATTTCCAGTTCAAGTGAAATGTTTTCTTAAAGGCATTTTCTTTTTGTGTTTTGTTTTTATTTATTTTTTTTTTGGTTTAATTTCTAAAAGATTTTTTAAATTATTGCAAAAAGAATAATGTCTGCCGGCCGACCTTGACTATCGTTATGTTCGCACACATGTTTTTAATTATTATGATTATTTTTATTGTTTTTAAATAATAAAAGAAATACAAATACACATACACATTTAAATACCGCATTACTTCATTTTTGTGGTAAGAAATTGAAAAAAAAACAAAAACAAACAAAATAAAGTAACGAGAATAAATTCAATATTTAAACTTGATTATACGCCCTCATTTAATATTAAGCGGCATATTGTCGTTGTTTCAAATTGACACTCACGCATTCGTTGACGTTAAAGAAAATATTCGATTAATATTGAGGTAAAAAACTGATGCCTGCTACATACCATGTGATCATACTACACATAATTTTGCACAATGGGTCGTACCTATTCAAATTGGAAATATGAAAAGAATTCACAATTGGTCAGAGAAAAATTGTATTTAGAAGTAGGTAAGTACCTGTTGGTACCTAGTACTACTTAATACCCATTGGTGCTTAGTACCTTCTTAGCAGTTAGTACTTATTGGTACTTAGTACCTACCGAGCACTTAGTGTCTACTTAGTACCTATTGGTACTTAATACCTACTTAGTACTCACTACCTATTGGTACTTAATACCCATTTAAAACCTACTTAGCCCTTAGTACCTATTGGTACCTATTTCCTACTTAATACTTAATATTCACAATTCACAATTGATCAGTGAAAAATTGTATTTAAAAGGATAAGAAATCTATAGCTACATAGGTGCTACAGTAGAAGCTCATTATTCCGGCATCCAACAGTCCGGAATGCCCGATAGTCCGGCATCGCTCCGGAAAATTGTAAAAATTTTGGTTTTCTTAAACTTTTTAAAAGTGTGTCTTTAAAGCAAATAAAAACGCTCGAGTGCTATTCGGAAGTTTTCGGGGTAGTTCGGGATCATCCGGATACTTTCGGTATTGTTCGGAAACAATTAGCGGCCGGCTAGTCTCAACTGTCACAACAAATTTAGGTGCAGTGCAGCTCGGTTAATCAATCGCGAAGCGTCTTGGCCATTTTTTTGTGCGTTGTTGTTTTGTGTCCTTTCAAATCGCAGTAAACGTAACTTTTAAAACTGATTATAAAAAAGTGATTTTCGAGCCATCGAGTTCAAAAGGAGAGAGAAGTGTTGACAATCCCTTGAAAAACCTGCCTGAAGATAAGATAGAGAAGTGGCTTCTAATCGACGAGAATGAGCCTGTTGAACAAGAACTAACCGATGAGGACATTAACAACATTGTAGTAAACCCCCAACCTACTCAAAATCTTGAAGAAAGTGACTCAGTAATTCTTCTTTTAATTACCGCCCGATAGACCGGAATTTTACCTATTCGTACTTACTACCCATCTATTACTCAGTACCTATTGGTACTTAATAACTTTTTAGTACTTATTACCTACTTAGCACTTGGTACCTATTGGTACTTAGTACCTACCTAGTACCTATTGGTACTTAGTATCACTTAGCACCTACTTAACACTTAGTACCTACTTAGCACTTAGTATCTATTGCTACTTAATACCTGCTTAGTAGTCAGTACCTATTGATACTTAATACTTAGTACCTACTTAACACTTAGTACCTACTTAGTACTTTGTATTGGTACTTAGTACCTACTTAGTATTGGAACTTATATAGCTATTACCATTGCTCTTTGTTACAACGCTTAATGTAATACAAGAAGAAGCAACTGTCGGACAGAAGGAAATACCATAGAGGATTCATGAAAAGTTACAAGATCTCGTCTTTGTAGACAACATAGTACTAGACGCACCTAAATCTTACCATACCATACATTACATCTCACTACTAATAACACAACAACAGAAAATATGCTGCCTAGGGGACACAATTGCTTCAGAGGTCGAGAATAAAACTCACGCAAAGTACAGCGCACATATCATCTTGCCTCCCAGTCTATATTTCAGAGTTACAAGTTTCCCAAAAAACTGTTTCTTACTACTTATTGGATAAAAGCATTCGGCTCAAAGATACTGGCCAATTTTCATTTTTTTTGCTAGTTTAGGTTGCTCCCCCACTTGCGAACTACAATGTCAGCTATTGAACGTTACGTTGACTTGATGCGAATTCACTAAAACCAATTTGATGTGTTTACAAGTTCAATGATTTTCTTAGATTTGGTGAAAGTATGGTGAACCCAGAACTTAGACTCTTCGTAAATGTTCGACACTCACATAATAGAAGCGCCATCGTTTTCTCATTGCTGTCACGTTAACGCTTCTGGTAGGGCAGTTTACTGTTGCTTATGTAAATATAATTTGAATGTTAATCTACTGTCCAGTGTCCTGTGAAAACTGTCACAGTTTTCTTTGAATAATTTATAAACTTTCTAATCTTGTTCGTGTTTCTATTGGCGTTTTACAAAAGTCTCGACCAAAATTCTTCCTTCTCAATGATAGAGATGATCAGTGATTTCCCCTTCGTCCTCGTCATTTCAGCTTCTGCAGAATTGGTTATAAGATATTTTCAACGTGTATAAACAAGAGTTTGAGTCGCAATATAACTTCTATTAGGTTCTTGAGATGATTTCTGAGTAGCTTTAACTCATATCTAGTTCTGCTGTTATTAACAACGAGCTAGATTTGCTATTTTAGTATAGAGGTGGGTTCACTTTGCTATCTTTTCACTGCGAACGTGTAAATATGTTTAAGATTATGTGTCTGCTCTTCAGCGGAGGAGCTTGAATATAAATTATTTCGATTACACTAGTCCTTGCAAGTGCATCAGCTATGTTGTTACCTCAATAATAAGTTGTCCAGGAATAAGGGATAAGTACCGGTGGAATAGACTGCCGCCTTAAAAATAAGTCGGTAGGCATACCTGGACATTTTCTTTTTACATCGCATGGTTTGCTTCGAAAATGACCTGACTGAGGACTCCAGAGACCCCTTCCTTAATTGCCTATTGATACAGTTAGTCGAGTATCTCATGGTTCGTTTCGATAGAGTTCATATCAAATATGCGATATCATGTTAAGTAAGGTGATTAAGGACTTATAGATCCCCCATAGCTTACGTTGTAATTTATTTTTGTGTCCTTTTTCATTTACTCTGATACTGTAGTTTGAATAATAACACAGTATTCTCAAAACCAAATAAAAGAAAATTCAATCAATAACGGAAATCCGTTTAAGTGATGGAAGAAATTCTTTAAATAAATAAAAAACAATTCCAAGTAATCGAATTCTTATTTGTAATGTTCAATTCTTTAGTTAACACTCTATTTAGTAAAAAAACAACATTTGACATCATCATCATCTTGTACTAAATTTAGAACAACGCAAATCTCAAAACACTTCATAAAAAATACTCGTATATTCGAACAAGTTATTGATGCAAAAGAAAAAACAAACAAATAAACTGATGCTGATGATATGAAATACATTCACTCAATCATTCAGAATCAACATTCACGCTGCCAGTGGTACTGCTGTCAATATTACAACACTTTTATTCTCATTGTCACGACGCATATTTTGAAAAATTTTGACCCAAATACACCCACATATTCATTTTAAAGGCTCTTCTACTTCTACTTTTTTCTTCGGCTTTCTCCACAATAATTTTATATTTTTCTCGGAACTTAATTTCTTGTCCTATTCGTGTAATTTCCAGCCAGCCATGGTAAATTAATTTATTTTTCCTTTTTGTGAAAAGTAAAAATAAAAACAAAAAAAGATTTTAATTTTCTGTACGTAAGAAAAAAAATTTAAAACGAATTCATAGGAACGTTTTTCCGTGGTGTAGATATTTCAAAAGGAAAATTTTAAAAGAGATGTTATTTCTGCAATTATGTGTATCAGTAGAGGGTAGCATAAAATTTTCTTGTTCTTTGTAGGAGATGTTCTTCCGATACATCTAATGCCGCTTTTTAGTATAGATTACTGGCTTGCAATACAAGTTGTGTGCTTTAAACACCAGTACGCATGTCCTGCATCCTTATAGTTGCAAAGATTTAAAAATTAATTGAAAAAATCGAAAACCCATACCTGATACCACTTCTCACTTACGGAAAATGCATTAAAATTGTTCATGTGTACTAGTTTTCCAAGCTTTATTAATCAAGATATTGACTAAGCCACGAAATTCTCTTTAAAATCAATGCTATTAACTGACTTTTCTAGTTCAGCAGGTAGATGTTCCAGAAAGATAGAGATGCCATCTTCACAGCCTTGAAAATGAATTGCTGCCTTGTGTGTAATGGTGAAGAACCTTGACTAATATTTTCTCCCCGTTCTTAAGATGCAGCGCTACATTATCGGCCAATGATGTACTTCATTACATACCTAATTGGTCATTACAACTCTTCAGTCGCGATAAAGAAGTAGCTTCTCACACCACGTACATATGTTGTGGGTGTTAATTTTTTTATAAATGAGTGCCGAGACCAACAGTTTAAAATCGCCTCCGAACGACAGATCTTTTTTTTTTTTGGCAATTTAATTTCCTCTCAGAGGTAATAAAAATCTGAGAAATATGCTGAAAGGAAGTTGCCGAAGAAATATTTTTTTCATATTTCGTTTTGTTGGAGATGTTTGACATGGAGTTTTAGCAGTGGCCTCACGTCTAATAAGTCAACACACTACGGCAGCTACATGTTATAATCCTTGTGAAGGATAGTGTCACGTTTTATTGTTTTTCTATCAGCGTAGATACATTTACTCTGAGACTATTTGCCAAGGAAGTTGCAAGAGGAAGTTGTCAAAGAAATATTTCTCATTTTTCAGTTTGTTGGAGATGTCTAACCTAGAGTTTGAATCGTGGTCTCACGTCTAATAAGTCAACACACTACCTACTGGACGCCTTGGGGATCATCAGAAACCTTCATGGATGTATTATCATTTCTATTAAAGGGAGTCTAGGGGAAAGATTTCCAATTCTCTATATCAAAGCTATATCAAAGCTAAACTCTATATCAAAGCTAGGAAGATATACCGGTTAATTTTTTTAGCTATTATCTTTTTGGCAACACTGGTTTAAACAGCTCACGCACGTTTCGTGTTTTGTTTCACTGTCAAACATCTTCAGTTTGGTCTATAATTTAACCATGAATCGTCTTACAAACGAACAACGCTTGCAAATCCTTGAATTTTATTATCAAAATGCGTGCTTTGTTAAGAAAGTTGATCGCTCGCTTCTTCCATTTTATGGTCAGTTTAATCGACCCACTGAAGCGGCTATTCGGGCTATTGTGACTAAATTTCGCACCAAATTTACATTGTTGGACATTACACCAACAACACGCTTACGTAGAGTGCGAACTGAAGAAAATATCGCAGCTGTATCGGCCAGTGTTAATGATGACCATCAATTATCGATTCGTTGCCGTTCGCAGCACTTGGGCCTCTGTTACTCAACAACGTGGAAAATTTTGCGGAAGGATTTAGGTGTGAAGCCTTTCAAAATACAGCTGGTGCAAGAATTGAAGCAGAACGACCTACCGCAACGCAGAATTTTTGGTGAATGGGCTCTTGGAAAGTTGGCCGAAGATCCACTTCTTTATCGAAAAATTGTGCTCAGCGACGAAGCTCATTTTTGGCTCAATGGATACGTAAATAAGCAGAATTGTGTATTTTGGAGTGAAGATCAACCAGAAGCATTGCAAAAGCTACCAATGCATCCAGAAAAAGTCACAGTTTGGTGCGGTTTATGGGCTGGTGGCATCATTGGACCATACTTCTTCAAAGATGCTGCGAATCGTAACGTAACTGTGAATTGTGAGCGCTACCGTGAGGTGATATCCAACTTTTTTTGCCCAAAAAGAAAGAGCTTGACTTACATGACATGTGGTTTCAACAAGACGGTGCCACATGCCACACAGCACTCGTAACAATGGACTTATTGAGAGGCGAGTTCGGTGAACATTTTATTTCACGTTCGGGACCGGTCAATTGGCCGCCTATATCATGCGATTTAACGCCTTTAGACTATTTTTTGTGGGGCTATGTTAAAGCTCATGTCTATACAGGCAAGCCCGTTTCAATTGACGCATTGGAAGACAACTTTGAAGCATTTATGTATTCGCGAGATACCGGCCGAAATGTTGGAAAGAGTATGCCAAAATTGGACTAAGCGGATGGACCATTTGAGGCGCAGTCGCGGTCAACATTTGCATGAAATAATCTCCAAACATTAAATTATATGGACCGTACTATCGATTCAAATAAAGATTTCATGCATTTTTCTGAATTTAATGTGTTTTTTTGAAAAACTTTCCTATAGCTATTAAAAAATCACCCATTAGTAGCCATCTTACAATCGATGCATCCTTAGAGTCTTCAATGTATGTATGTTTTGAGAACCAAGCTTATCCCTTAAAAAACTAAACAGTGAAACTACTTTTGCACTTATGAACTCTAGACTTTAGGTTTACAGGGAAGATTAGATCCCATATTTTCATTCAGGCAGTTAGGCTATGACAATACGAACCATATTTACTGTCTAATCCCTTCTATTATTTTAGTTTATACTCACCATAAAATATGTTGTGTAGTATAACCAATCGAATCTGGAATACAAAGGACAATTTTGAAATTGTGGGCGTGACATATATTTTGTTTGTTTTCAAACTGCAAAATACCACCTCTTATCGTAACATTCTTTCACTAAATTGTTCCACTTTACCACAAATAATAGACAAACAAAAAAAGAGAAGAATTTTAAATCCTTTTTATAAAACTGCTTATGGCGTCGAAAACAGAGGAAAAGGATTGAGGGTTATTATGTTGGGTAGCCTACATGGCATTTATAAAGGTAACTGCTACTACCCGCCCCCATGGTACTTAAGAATTTAAACACAGAGTACTATGGCAGCATATGAAATAAAGTAGGCAGCAGCAGCAGCCACATTTAAATATACAATATCTGTGTAATTTTTCAGATACTTTTCTACTCATTCTTATAGTATAACTACACAGAGAAGAGATATTATTCTCATTTATAACCTTGTAATAGTTTTTCTTTCTTTTTTTTGTTATTGTGTATATATTGTATTTGACTTTTTACATTATTTTTTTTTTTTTGCTTGATTTTTATTGCTTTTTTTGTTTGTTTTGTATTTTGTATTTACAACCAGGTCAAATGGGTTTTGTCTTAATGGTAATACCACATCTGATTTAATGTCTGAATGAATATCGTTTTCAATGAATTTCTTACTGGGCGTAATGGGAATGTCAATTTGAATTTAGCACGTGGTGTTTATTTTATCAGTTTATTTGTCGTTTTTTTTTTCAAAAGAATTTTAATTTTAAATTCTTCATCATATTCGCATATATTTCGCATATTCATTCTCTTATTTTTGACTTGATTTAAAATAAATACGTTAATCAGCATCATTCTCCACATTGTCATTCTCAAAGTAATTATGATTCGTTTATAGATAATGTTATCTAAAAGATAAGATATTATCTAAAAGATAATGTTATACAAACATAAAGAAATAATTTAACAAATAACCCGAAATTACTCTACGTATGCTATTATAGGGATATTAAATGACATGAACGGGTTGATCCCCTAAAATAGATTTTCTAAGCGAAATCTCTTGTTGGTATCCCCTTAACTTCTAAGAGGCCTCAAGCCCATACAGATCTAAAGCATTTGTCAAGCATTTACTACGAAACGGTTTTATTCTGTGCTTGAATAACCATCCCGATTGCCTTTAACAATCATCAATATCTGGGAATTTGCCAAGCAATTCCTCTTCCCAGTAGAGAGGTCAGAACTAAGAGGTCAGAACTACATAAGTCTGCATAATAATATAAAAGTTTTAAAAAAATCTTTTAGTTTTTAACATCAAAAAGTCACTTGAAAGAACTTCATTTAGCACGCCGGTGACCCCAACTTTGTTTCATTCGTAAAGATATCACTTTCAACAACTAAATTATCGGCAAATGAGTCCATTCTTTGCATGCTTTACAGCAACAAATATTAACAAATAATATTTTTCTTAATTAAAGTCCATCTTATCTGGGTTCCTGAACCGAACACTGTGTTTTTTGTAAAAGTTTATGATACTGTAGAAACCACTCTCTCTCCACGGGACATTACACACTGAAGTGACTGCGCCAAAGTCTCTGTAGTCTAGTCGATAGTGTTTTGTCTTATTAGACAAGAGCCAGCTTAGATCTCTCGAACAAAACGAACTGGCGCTCAGCACTCGTCTGGCAAAACATCTTAGAGCAAATAAAATTGCCACGAAAAGTTTCTCAAAATTCTGTCGTTCGGAGTCGACGTTAAACTGTATAAATTAACATACACAACATGGTTGGTGTGAGAAACTAGGTTGTAATCCTAACTAAGGGTTGTAATGGCCAATTAAGTAAGTAAATACATAACATCGAGCACTGAATAAAAGTCACTTAAATTGACCATTAATCCACAAACCTTGTCACCGTTTCACCATGCCTATTGGAACTTCACCGCAGCATTTTATTCGGCATTTCATGCCTCACTTCCATATAATAGTACGAACTAAACAACATTTTAAATCTGCTTCAGAGAGTTGCAAAAAATTTCACACCGCGTTAAGGATTTGATATGCAAACTTTACCTTGTCGTTTCTATTCTTGACTATATTAGAGAAAATCATGTAGGACCTTAAGTACAAGTCCTAAAAAATCACTGCACATGATCTTAATTTGGGTTTGAGGCTGAACATCATAAGAATGTGAAACAGTGGAATTGCGATATTATATTCCTGCTCCTTTGTACGATATTGGCTACTGCATCTAGATCGACAATAATCTCCCGCATCCGACTAAACCTCAATAAAAAATAGTACAAATAGAGATCTTTCTGGCTGTATTTATATTGAAAACTGCAGTCGTAAATAAGTTTTAAATCAGAGAAGAAACACTATAATGATGTAATCGTTAGAAGCAATATACGTCACTGCATGATCTCTGGTATATCTGAGCGTATTTATTGGTTGCTAATACAGCCAATAAAAAAATTTCGATATCTTTTAGTGATATTCTGCTCTTAAACAGCTGTAATCAATCTGCACTAATACATCTTATCCCAATATTACTCACTTAGTTAATCGACATACCTATAGTAAGGATTACAACCTAACCTAGAATTACAATACACCACACATGTTGTGAGTATTAATTTCATCTATGAGTGACGAGGTATACAGTTCATTGTCGACTCCGAACAACAAGTTTCAGAAACATTTCACCTGCAATTTTATTTGCTCTGAGAGTTTTTAACAGAAAAATGATGAAAAGAAGTTTTCATATTTCATTTGTTTGAAATGTCTGAGCAAAGATTTGATCCCAGGCTCTCTTCTTCACTAAATACTAGGCTATGGCGGACGTAAGGCTAGGTTAGGTTATAGGACTTGTACTTGTCAATTAAGACAAGTGCAGTACCTGGCGGTCGAATTGACCCATTTTACATAACGTCCTTAAAAAGGAAGGATAATAGAAGGCATAAGAAACAAAAAGGAGAGGAACTAGGAGAGGGGAGAATGGGAGGCGGAGGAGTTACACAGACCAAAAACAAAACAAAAATGGGGAGAGCGCGACTACACTGATGAAGCCCTAGTACTTCTCATCCAGCTCAAGCTACTAATGAATCTGTGGAGAGCCGTGATGTCGGCACTCGACACAGAAATTAACCCCCTAAAAGAAGCTCCTGCCAAGGGTCCTTAACCTCAACCCACCAAGGGCTGGGCAGTTACAGAGGAGGTGCTCGACAGTCTCCAACTTCTCTTCATCGCAACATACTCTGCAATAGTCCGGCTGAGATCTGGAACAGCGACCTAATCTCGCAGTGCCCCGTGATAAATCCGATAACTAAGCTTAAACTGGTCTTATCCAAGCCCAGCAACCAACCTGTTCTCACACTGTCTATAGCAGGCCATAGACATCTAGAAACATAACAACCCGATCCGTTTCCCCTACGCCTCTGCTCTTCCCCCGTGACCCACTCATCGATGAGGCCGTAGAGGTGCCAGATTGAGGGGTCAGGACCAACTATTAAATCGCCCCCAGAAAGCGAATCGAAATGGCGGCCATTAAAACGCCTATTAATAATATAGTTTTGTAGTAAAGGAGACTTATCATGCAAATAAGTACCTACAATAAATTTTTTCGCTAGCATTCTGTTTGAGTACATATGTATTAATTGAACAAAATTTGTATTTCATATTTCTAAGTATGTACATATATTGTATAGTTATTCTTTATATGTATGTATACACTAAGAGTGCTAGTAAATATGTTTGTTTCTTCAAATTAAAATTGAAAAAGCCAAATGGTTTCTTGAAAACCGTTTAGACACAATTTTGTTTTCTTTTTTTTTATTATTTTTGGTTCCCAAAAACTATGCCAGAACATCATTATTAGTTACACTTTAGACAAACAGTAGAAGAAATATGGATTTCATTTAATTTTATTTTCATTTTCTTCTTTTGATTTTATAGATTTTACAAAATTTGGGTAAAGTAGATCGGACTTCAGATGAAATCTTTGATGAGTATTTAACCAATTTTAATCGACAACAACTAAATGCCAATAGATTACAAAAAGAATTCAATAATTATATAAGATGTATAAGAGGTAAGTGGAAATTACTTACAATTTTACTTTTACAAAATTAATTAATTTTTTAATTTCTTTTCTTTTCATTCTAAAAATTAATTTTAGCTGCACAAACTGCATCGAAATCCTTAATGGATGCGATTGCAGAAATCTATGAACCCAATTGGTGTGGTTATGATGCCTTACAAGCCCAAGCTCAAGCCTCGGAATCATTATGGCAAGATTTTGCTCATAAATTGGGTGATCAAGTACTGATACCCTTGAATACCTATACAGGACAATTTCCAGAAATGAAGGTAAATTAAAAACACATTCAATAAGAAAATGTAATACACTTCCCTTGTACCTCTACTTATTTTATTATTTTTATTATTTATTCTTTTCATTTTTAGAAAAAAGTTGAAAAACGCAATAGAAAACTTATCGATTACGATGGTCAACGTCATTCGTATCAAAGTCTACAGGCCAATGCCAATAAACGTAAAGACGATGTGAAATTAAATAAGGGACTACAACTATTGGACGAAGCTAGGCGTACCTATGAACAATTGAATACAGAATTACATGATGAACTACCAGCTCTATATGAGTCAAGAATATTATTTTTGGTTACCAATTTGCAGACCCTATTTGCCACAGAACAAGTTTTCCATAATGAAACGGCCAAGGTATTTAAAGAAAAAAATTTTATACTATTTTTGAAACTCCATACAAGAAAAATTAGGTTTTCTAAAGTTTAAATTGTTGTGTAGTGAATTTTAAAACTGATTTAATCTTCAAGAAAGTAAACAGAAAAAAATATCACTAAGATCCAGATCCTGATCCAGAGGCATGTTTCAAAATGTAAATAGTTGAAATAGATTGGCATTGAGGATAGTTTTTACATTAATGCAATGGTCAATAGAATATACCTTAGGCCCAGAAATGATTGAAATATTTTTCTAGTCTAAGCATCTGCTATTTGTTGGGCCTTCCATTATTTAAAATTATTTATTAGAGGTTAACAAATCCCGTAATTGGGACAAACATTGCTACATTGCCAGAAGCATGTCAAAGTATTTATTCTCAAAGGTCATTGGGTAAGGGAGAAACTTTTTTACCTACAAATGACTTCTGCAGAATAAGTAGATCGGTTGAGGAGGATGAGAGTACTGTCGATTTTATTTGCTATAGTTTAGCACTGACTTGCTGTAGAGCTGTCTCATTTGGGTAACTCTTTCTCAATAGTCTAACAGAGCTATCGTTACTCGATAGCAGATCGATCACTAAATTTATTAAACTTACAGTCTGGTTTTCAGCTTAATTCTAAGGGTGTCATGCTTTATTGCGAAGAGGGGACGCTTGTGCTGTCTTTCTCGATAGTCTAACAGGGCTATCGTTACTCAATATCAGATTGATCATTAAATTCATTAAACTTACAGTCTGGTTTTCTAAATTCTAAGGGTGTCATACTTTAATGCAAAACCCGATGTTAATTTTCGAGAGTTAACTCTGTAGCATCGCTTCATATGCTAACACAACGCAACAGTTTGTGTACTCAAGTGAACTGTGATTTAAAAAAGTTACCACGCTCTCCTATGCCATCCCATATGCTGTTTGTAGAGTTGCAAAGTGAGTCTGGAACATAGTAAGAGATAATCGAATATGCAGATCTTGGAAGTATTCAATGCCATATCGATGCTGGATATCCACTGACCCTTACCCGAAGACAGACTTAGAAAGTTATCCAGTTACTGGGGAACTGATTTTGATTGATTGTCTTACCACATGATTGGTGTCCGACTTCGCTTAAAGTGGATGCTAGATGTTTCTAATCATTCGGCTTAATTATCGTAGTATAGAGCAAATTTTCTTTAAAAGATCTGCTGTACTGGTATTTAAGAGACCATCAATGCATGATAAGAGGAATTGCTGGCCAACACCTAATATAGGCTCCTACGAAAAGATTGATTATTGATTACTTATCGTAGGATAGGGCACATTTTCTTTAAATGATATGCTGCTTTGATATTCGAGGAGCCATCAATGCATGATAACAGAAATTGCTGGTCAGCGTCTAATATAGACTCTCCTACAAAAAGATTGATTTTTTAGCAAAATGATTGTTAAAGAAATTGCAATGATTAGGTTGAGAATAATAGTATTCCTTATTCCAACATTATACTACATTTTCCCGACCTAATAACAGTTTCCTGGATAGAACATTTATTGATGAATTGACCGATTTATTGTTTACTGTTATTATTAGAAAGCTTTATGACTTCGTTAGCACTGTTAATGTCAATAGATTGACTGATCTACCGCCCATTGGTATTAGTAAGCTTTAGGTACTTTAGCATTTCTAACTGCTTCGGAAGTGACTGTTTAATCACTTACTAATGACTGCTATTCTGACTTTCTTCTTACAAACATGAATTTGATTTCTAGATTGAGCTTTATTGTTCAATGGCCTTTAATTACCATAATTGGCAGTTAGTTTTCACCTTATATCGTTATCATAATAAAACTATTTTTAGAATCCAAGAGGGGACGCTGGTGCTGTCCATTTTAATGTCTGTACTTGACTATCAATTTTAATTACCAGTTAAACTTAAGTGTTTCATATTTAGTAACTGATGCTATTGTTTTTAATTATTTTGTTATTCAATAGATTTACTCTGAATTGGAAGCTATTGTTGATAAATTAGCTACAGACTCTCAATGCGGCTCGAATGCTCTTAGAAAAACCACAAGTATGTTTTCTAATTTATTTATTAATTCTTTTATTAAATCATTCCAATTAATACTGTTTTTTTATTTGTAATTTAGTTAATGCCATTAAATCTGCCAGTCCTGTACAGTCACCAGTTAAACAAATGAATAATGCCAATATCACCAACAGCAATAATCAATATCAAAACACTAATGGTTCTGCTAATCGTAAGTACAACAAATAATAGAAAAATTTTAAAGACAAACATTTTTCTGTTGTTTTTTTTTGTTTGTTATTTATTAATTTTTTTTTAATAGTAGTTAAATTGTTTTGAAATAATTTTTAGTTTCGGTTTAATTTTCTAACAAAAAAAAATAAATTTGATTTTGTTTTCTTTTGTATTTTTTTCCGCTTTTTTAATTTCTTTTTTTTTTCAATTATTTTTAAATTGCTCAAAACTTTGGTTGATTAGAAAAATCATAATTTCTTTATTTATTAACCATTACATACATACACTATATAAAATATCTATTTAGTATGCTATATTTATAGTACATATGTATTTATTATTTAAACAAACAAAAAAGAAAAGGAAAAACAATTTAAAAAGTGCTACTTTTAATTGTTAATTTGTAATATAAATGCATATATTTATTTATTTTGCTTGCATTATAATAAAGAAAAATAAAAATATTTAATCAAGGAATACTGATAACTATATTTTAAAAATTAGTAAAAAAAATTAAAAGTAAATTTAAAATTTAAAAATGTTAAAAAAATGTTTAAAGTAAAATTAAATATTTTATTTATTTTTTTAATCATAATTCTATAATACAGTATCCCTTTGTGTGTATGTTTCATTTTCCTTTTTACTATATATTCGAAGATACGCATTGCTTAATATAATTTACTTTTAAAATCTATTCTTAAGTTTTGGCAATTTAAAGATATTAAACTTTCAAAGTACATATATTTTTTGTAGTATTAACCGATTTAGAATACATAGCAGATGTCTAAATGTAGAAATATGTACCAAATGTAGATAAATTATTCCATACACACATATATACTACTTATACATTAAATTCATATGAATAGTAAAATAAACGTACATAGATGTGTGGTTTGTTTGGCATGCGATTTTTATTTCATTTAAATTGTTTGCTTTCAGTTCTCAAGTGAAATTGTATAAATTCATGTAAAATCGCTAAAAATTATTTTATAATTCGCTAATCTCTTTATCGTATAAGGGAGTATTTGGCTCTATGCATATTTCGCATGGATCTATATACATACATCCATACAAAAAATGGTATACTAAATAACTGTACAAAAAAATCAAAAAGCGTTAAAGAGCAGCCATGATTGTAATGTTCTGAAACAGAAAAAATTAATGAGTTTTTCGCCTCGATAGGGGGTAGAATGAATATTGAAAAAATTAAAATATGTTAAAGAATTTACATTTAAAATATTTTAAAATAATATTTTAAAAATAGTTCAGGCTACATACAGACAGATATAAAAAATATATTATCCTCCTAAAATTATAAGATATAAAAACATAATATCGAAAACATCGTTTAAATATTTATGCATAACAACAAGTCAATAATTTCTTTTATGCTCATAATCATAATCCCACTATACTTAAAACTTGAATGGGCAGTACTAAATTTCAAATTAAGTACCTCCAAGTCATACTGGTATACAAAGTACTGTTACACATAGTAAATTATAGCTAGCTATATACATAGTACAGGTGGATAGACTAACTACAATAGGATACACATGGCTAAAGTAGAACCTTTTCACATTTAAGATATAAAAATAAATATGGGGCTGACGTGTATATCCATACTGATAAAGAAACATCTTCTGCGCTGTACATCCAAACAAGTTTAAAACGCTACAGGAGGCCATATGGTGATTACAAAAATTAATCTACTTACTTACTTAACAACTCTGAGAGTAAATAAAATTGTCATGAAAAAGCTTCTCTAAAATCGACTTTCGTTCGCCATGTGGTGTGAGAAGCTAAGTCGTAATCCTCACTGAAGGGTTGTAATGACCAATTATACATGTATATATGTGTAATACTCAAAGGTACCATCATATATAATGTAGAGGAGATTGGTTAATAATGGCTCCTGAAAGAAGATTGTGACTTTCTTATCAGTCTGTATTGGTTAGCTAGAATAAAATGATGGAGCATGAAAATATGCTCACTTCCTCTGCCGCTGCACTGTATTGTAAGTTCTAGAGGCAAATACATATATCCGGATAATATAGCAGACGAAATTGTGGTGCAGTAGAGAAATTTCAAAATATTGCTTACTTTCCTTAGTATTATACAGAATTACAGGTTCCTAGGATAATCTACATTTATTGATGACAGAAAATTTTATTTATTGGTTAAAACTTTTGTAAAAGAACCATGAAATTTACTGATAATTGACTCCAAATAACTTGAATTAGAGCGCCGTTGACATATGGCCTGAGTTTCACTGTTTCATTGGCGCTACAACGGAGTATCTTCTTTCTTGAAGAGTGCATCCAATTATGATCGATTGACCAGTGGAGCACATGATGAATTTGTCGTTATTTACAACACAAACCGATTATATTCTAGTCTTTATAAACACCACATCTTCTTTTCCACCTCCCACAACTAATTTTTCTAGTAACAACACAATGCACTGCACTGTCACTTCCTGAGTATAGGTCTTATAAGTGGAACAATCATCTGAAGTTTTTTAAGTATAAGACATGCAATCTTTCAAGCACATTTATGCCATGCCAGATAGGATAGCAAATTGCAGATTCGATAATGACCGAGATTTGTATATAAAATATATAAAAGCGCTCCTTGATTAATATCGAGTGCGAATTTAATTATTATTTATACTTATTTAATATGCTTTCCCTAACGCAAATACATATATTATTGGCTTGTATTTTAAATCGGTTTGGATATTTAGAAATTTTTTAGAATTCTTGCATAATGCGTGATGATGACAAAATCAAATTTTATTTTTTTGGTTTATTTATATCGTTTTATTATCTTTCTTTTTTTAATTATAAATTTTAACAATGCATGAGCTGAGTTTCTATATAATTTTTGTTCTTTCTTTTTCATTTCTCTTTCTATTTTTACACCCGTTTGATTTATTTTTGTTGTTTTTTTGGTTAAAAATTAAATTTTTTTAATTTGTTGCCTTTTGTATAATTTTTTTTTTTATATTTACTTTTTGCATAAATGTTTACTTGTTGTTATTGGAATGTTCAAATAAAACAAAAAAACTTAAATTTATTTATTTAATCACCTTAACAATATTAAACAAATATATCTCTATAAATAAATATTATAATACAATACTACATACCTATAAATATAAAAAAATATATGCATAAATCTGCATTATCATTATATACCAAAACAAAAAACAAAAATAAACAACAAAAACAATTATAAAAAATATAAACAAAAACAAAAACCAAAACCAAAACAATAGCACCATCACCGAGCTCTTCTTCTACACAAGAATCTAGACTTGTTCATAATGTTTCTTCAACACCAGAAATGAATGCCAACCGATTAGTGGGAGGTGGATCAGGAATCAAAACGGAACAGAAGATGGCCGATGAGTCTGCTGATGATGCTGAAGAGGACACAAAGGATATGGATAAAACCGCTACAACAACTGTAACATCACAATTAAATAGTCCCAATGCCAATACGTCTAATAAAACTACAACAACAACAACGGTTGAAGAAACAACGATCAAGTCCTTACCAGCGGCCGCTAAAGCCACAGAGGACACCAAAACAACCGAAATAACCACAACAACAACATCATTAACTAGTACAACAACCAAAGAGGATGTCGATATGAATAATGCTACAGCTACACCTAAAGCTACACATGAACCGTCAACAGCAGCAGCTTCACCAGCAGCTGCAGCATCAGCTGTCACCACCGAAGAAGAGGCCTTGAAAAAATCTGAACAGTTAAATGGCAATGCCACAGCTAACAAGGATACCGCTAATGGCAATATTAACAATACAGCAACCACCAACAACACCACCACTTCCGCCTCCACAGCCGCCACCACCACCACCACCACCAGAACCACCACGAATGGCAATGCCAACACCAACAATACAGAGGAGGGAGTCGACAATGATCATGCGCATGCGAATAAAACAAAATTAGGTAAAGATCATTTAATAAATGATTATGATATAAAACAAAAAAATAGCACTAGTAATAGCAAAAAAATGAAAATTGTACCACCAAGTAAAAATCCATTTGGTGACTATGATGATGATCATATTGATGTTGATGATGATGAAGAAATCTACGAAGTACCCAAGGGTGAGTAGTTGTTGTTTTTCACTTCACTAGCACAGCTAAAAACATGTCTCCAAATAAAAAAACAAATAAAACCTCAAACAAAAAAAAACAAATTACGCTTTCAACCATAAGCGATTTGATGATTATTTTCCATTTGAACTACTGCTATCACTGGAATTTCTATTGTTTTCCGTGTATATATGAACAAAATTTCTTCTTCTATTATTTTATTGTAGTTTATTTAAATGTCTTTAAGAAAGAATATAAAATTTTCACAAAGTAGTTTCATAATGCGATTCTATTTAATCGGTAAGCCTATGTCGATATACATATTTTATATGAAATTGAAGCCATTATTTAGCAAAATTGCCATGATCCCCCCTATTCAGTTCAAATTGGTACCATTGGGCACGAAAACTTATCACTTTAAAGATCATTCCATTTATTCCTTTCCAATGAGAGCCAAATATATCACCAAAAATTTTTTTCTCTAAAGAATGGAACCGGATATAACAACTTGGCGTCATCTAGTTACCATAAGGTAATGTTTAAGGCAATAACAACGTATGCGGCCTAGCGTTATCCGGATAGAATATTTCTTCTATTATCCAAACTGGCAGCCCTGATAGTCTTGCTATGTCATGAACTAACCTGCAAGTGTTGAGTTCGAGAAAGTGGTATGTTGCGCTTTGTTCAAAATTTGTGAATCACTAAAAAATTAAAAGAATATAATGTTGAAGAAGACGGTGTAACATGGTCATAAAGACACAAAAAAAATTTTTTTATTAATTGAAAATTTGCAACACACTCTTCCTCATCCTACAATTTACTTTCCTGTCCTCAAGCGAAATGCACTGCTGAGTAGCTCATAATCTGGGTAAAAAAAATTGTTGATCGATCGTTTCCATCAGGCGGTTCACAGTATAGGACCGAGTTAAAGGTTGGCCCTGGGAGAGGAATTCATAATTCACTGCCAATAAACAACAAAATATGCCTGATCAATAATCCTATATTGGACACCGTTTGAGCCGCTTGTTCCTCAATGTTGTTTTACTTGATTTCATTCAATACATCATCACATATTGGATTATGAGTTAGTACGACTATTGTGAAAGAAGCTGTCAGAAGCTGTAGTCGTCAGAGTCGTGACGGCGCATTGCATTATGGGAACGCACGCGAGGTGCATTAGTCTGGGGCACTTCGCAAATGATTTCTGCAGAAGCTGCAGATATGAGGAGGAAGATGAGACTGTTCTTCACCTACTGGGAACATGCCCGGCACTGTGTCAGAGGAGAAAGAGGCATCCTGGTGCCTACTGCATCGATGATCTTGGTGATCTGTTGAACATTGACATATTCATTGGAGGCTCTAAGTGGTTCGTGGACTAGGGGATAATTGACAAAAACTGCGGTATCACAACAGACTCCATCTGGACTAAGTGGGTCCATCCGAATTCCTTTGAGGGACGGCCACCTCTACCTACCTACCTAGCTATGACTATTGCGACGTTAATGCATACAAAAAATTAAATTATATAGAACTGTAGTAGTGGTTAGATTTCAATCCACTTGATTGAACTTCCGAATGGAATTTATTGGTAAATTCCGAAAGGATATAGATTATACTGTAACAGGATAAGACCAAATTTTTAAAATGTTTGCATCGGAACAATGTAAAAACTTTTGTTCGGATAAGAGGGAAAACGACACAGTAAATACTGCTAAAGCAATAAAGATTTAAATATGTATTCCGAAAAATATTTGTATATAAATACTCGCCATTTTGTGTTCTCCTGCGGAGTAAACCGCTCACACAAGTGTTGTACTTGAGCAATACTATGTTGTTGGAAGCAATTGAGTACAGAAATATTGACAATTTTTCTCAAGAACAAACGGGATCGTCGTCTATTCGCCGCGAATAAAAATCGTTTAAGGCTTATCTTACGAGTTTGTGAAAATTTTAAAGTTATTTTCTTATTGGCATTCCTATGCTTTTGTAAACAATAATTGAAAGTAAAAAAACTGAAGGCTTTTAATACACCTGTTGCCGAACGCCTCTTGTACAGTAAGTGTTTCTTATAAATTGGTTGTGGTACTTCTATATTCTTCATCTTTTTTTTTAGCGGATTTCTTTCTTTTATATTTTCATAAATTTTTATTTCTTTCCTATCATTACACAAATACTTGCCATTGTAAAACAAATTTATTCGAAAATTCATTTTTAAGCATTATCATATTACAACAACACCGTGCTGCATAAAAACATTACATTCATTATTAAATTTAGGACCGTGTTTAGTACATACACTTCTTTGAACTGTCTATAGAAGCTGTCTTATAGAAATCACGTTACGTTTCCTATATCCTGTATATAATAATTACTTCTTTATAAAGCCTGACAGTGAAAGTACTTTGCTTAAGGCGAACCACTACCGATTTATGTTATCTGGCGTTGTCCTGCTAGAACATAAATTCACTCCTATTGGCTGAAATTGTCGCTTGTTGGCTTTTGGTTGCTGTAAACTGTTACTTTATTGATGCTATAAAATGAATTCAGATTTGGGAAACTGCTTTTAATATAGATTGAAGTCGCCGTAGTCTAGTGGATATTATTTTGTCTTATTAGAAGTGAGGTCTAGATAAACAAAATGAAATACGAAAAAATATTTCTAGCCGGCTTCCTCACAGCAGATTTCTTGCAAAAACATCTGAGAGTAAAAAAAATTGCCATGAAAAGTTTCTCAAAAATCTGTCGTTGGATATCGATTTTAAACTTTAGGTCCCGACACTTATGTAAAAAATTAACACATACAGCATAAGTGTCGTTAGGTCGTAACCCCGACTAAAGGGTTGTAATGACCAATTATATTTGTATGTATGTATAGACTTCTTTAATATCAATCAATTCGATCAATCACGCTTGATGGTGCCGCGAGTGTACCACTGTTGAAAAGATAAACCGACACATGGTTCATTAGGTTCTTGTTTGCAATATCTCATATGAGAACCATGGATTCATTTAATTTTTGTTGTCCAACCTTACTCAAGTAGTATTCAATTGTTTTAGTACTATTTTAAGATCCCGGACAAACGTACATTTATAACTCTTAATCAAACAATAGCGAGTTAAGCAATTGCAATTACAAAACTGTCAAAGAATTTATTCTTTTGGGTACAAAATCTTATCGCAAAACTATACTAAAGAATAGTCCTAATGCATTGTATGTTGGACACGAACTAGTACGTTTTCTAATGATAGATACTTGAGCGCAGGTCATGTATTAGTACGGGTTACTGCAACGGCATGGTTTCTTTGTATCGCTTTTGTAGAAAGAAGTGAAGCCTACCACTTCCAAACACATTTAAACACATTTTTAGCTACTCTTTGCACAAAATTAATTTGAACAGAGCATGTTAAAACGCTCTTGCAGTGATACAAGAGACGTTTCATACCGCTACTTTATAGCACGCGTTAAACCATTGTCGCTTTCGTTTGTGGGTACAAAACATACCGAATAATGTACTGAAAACGGTTTTTAATCCACTTTTGGGTCGCGCTTCTGGCACAATTCCGTTGTGAAAAGTTAACGCACACAAAGTGTTAATAGAAATTATTCGAAGTTAGGGAAAACCTTGATATATTGATCTCTATGACTCCAGACTGACGCTTTGTTTGCTTCACTGCTTCTTAACAGTGACGGATAAGTAGTTTGTAACTAACGGTACACTGATTGCTTTTCTATTGGTTGCGAAGATGTAATCGCAAGAATATATGCAAAGGCAGGTGAAAAAATAAGTAGTGAATGGCTTTTAGAAGTTTCAAGAAGAAAGTCGCGCAAGCATACCGCATTTGTCTATAGTCCTTGAAACGACGTGCAAAGTACTCAACAATTAATCTGATAACACATATCTAGTAGTTATAATACCATATCTAGAGGCAATCCCAATACTAGACTCGAATTCACATAATCAATCTTTATTACATCTTGAAATTTACCGGATTCAAAAGCAGGCAAAAGCTTTCGTAATAGATTTGTTAAAGTCAAGATAGGAGATAAACAATGGAAACCTGGAAAAGTAAATAACCATTTACATTACTAGTCATAGAAAACGAATTTCATTACATTAAACGAAAAAATTTAATTACCCCGCACTACACATTATTATCATTCAGAATATATTTCGATATTCTTGGATACTACGGTATTCAGTTTCATAAATAATCATCAATTTTACATCACATTCATTGTTATACTAAAAAGAAAAATAAAAAAAAAATTAAATCATCATGAATTTCAAACAAATTCTGCTTGCTCTGGTAAAAAAAAACAAAAATAAAAAAAGTTATTCGAACTCGAAATACTCGTCTTTGAAAACAGAAACAAAATAAAATCAATTTGTGTGTGTGTTTTTTTTTTTGTTCTATTATTTTAACCAAAAATAAAACGCTAAATTAACCAGAATTTAACAGCCTGTCTGCCAGCCAGCCAGCATGTATAATTTTGTTCTAATTTTTTTTTATGTTCTCTACTAAATACTAAATTTTGTATTGAAACATACAATTGAAAAAAGGAACACAATACAATTCAAATAAAAAAACAAAAAAAAAACGAAAAACAATTGAATTGTATTGAAGATTCTGCCATGTTTTGCCAAATAATGTATTTTTTTTTTGTTGTAAATGTTTTGAAATTAATTTAATTCCGTAGATGATGATTTTTAGATGTTGTTGTATTTTTTATTTAATTAATCTTATTGTTTTTTATTTGTTTTTTTAATTTAATTTAGATGCCACTACTACTGATTTGCCACCTGGTGTTCTTTATCGCGTCAAGGCCACTTATGGTTATGTCAAGGAAGATGTTGATGAATTGAGTTTCGAAGTCGGTGATATTATACGTGTTATTGAATATGAGGATCCTGAAGATCAGGTATAAATAATCTATTATTTGTTTTTGTTTTTAATGCTTCATGTGCGTATATGTGTATGTGTCTAATGTCCTTGTCTCGGATTATGCCATTGAATAAAAACGACAACTATAGGCAATAATAGACCACACGACGAAGACCATAATAAAAAAATAAAGTTTGACAGTTGTTACGACCATCTTGTCAAGTTAGTTATCATTTATTTAGTCTGTTTTGCCAATCATCATGGACAACTATAGATAACGAAATAACTTCGCTTAATGAGCTCTGGTGCTGTTGGCAACTGACCCTAATTTTTATTGAAAAATCATCTTCAGCGATTAAGTCCATTTTTGAATGAATTAGTACGTATCCAAACAAAATTGTCCAATATGGGACGATACCAATTCGCATCCAATGCAGTCCGACAAAATCCATATTTCTATTGAGAGTGATCTGGACACCAATGATATGCGGTTTCAGCAGGACGCTGCTACACCGAGATCGTAAGACTTGATTCGGGTATTCTCAGGTCCCATCAAGTCCCATCACGTGGAGGTGATGTGAACTAGCCACCGAGATTGTAAGACTTGATCCGAGTGTTCTCAAGTCTCATGAGAATGAGAATAAGCCACAAACAACAGCGATCCCTATAGCCAACATATGTAACTTGTGCCATCGATCAAATTTAGTCTTATTTATGCGCTATATACATACATACATACATAGTTGGTCATTACAAACCATCAGTTGGGATGACGGCCTAGTTTCTTATACCACTTATGTTGTATGTGTTAATTTTTACATGAGTGGCGGGACTCTTTTTGTTAGAGATGTCTGACCTGGGGTTTGAACCGTGGCCTAACGTCTAATAAGCCAACACAGTACCTACTAGACTACGACAACTATTTATGCGTTATAGTCTTAGAAAATAGGACATCCACGATTTTACAGTTCTAGCAAAATCTTTTATGGCTTCCTATAACATCTAGATAATCATCAGCAGCCCTTTTTTTTACTGAATATAAACAATTGCACCAATGTCGAACAGAACCACTCTCGTGTATTTTAGACAATATGTTTGATAATGGGGGGTGGGCGTAGATAGTATTTTCCATCTGAAACAAACAATTTAACAACTCCAATTTTTTTCATATATTCCGTTTGACGAGTAGTGATAACTGTCGAGATCTTCGAACTATAGACCCTGCTTCCGTAAGTCGTTATTTTATAAGGACGAATAAAACGGGATCACTCTGAGGTTCAATTATTACTCGGTTTGTTCTTTAGACTCTACAATTTAAAAATTTCACTTTTGGAGTCCTATATGGACCAAGAAATTGATAAATAAATCGTTTGCTAAGGGCGCTCTATGGCAAGTTCGCCATCTTCTTGGAATCAAATGTCATTGATGTTTAGCTGATCAATTTCTAGAAACAAAAATTACGCCAGCATTACTCGATAGCACTTGCCGTTTCGAAAGAAATAAGAATCAATGATGCCCCCAACGTCTAAACCACACCAAACAGCAAATTTCAAAGGATGCAATGGTGATTTGTTAATTTCTGTCATATATGTAACTAGAGCCGATTTTGTTGGCCTTAAAATGAACAAGTGCTCTATGAACATAGCGAATATATTATTTTCACAAATTGAATCACTTACTGACTTAGCTTTCCAAACATAGCCATACACAAACATCCGATATTTTCGGATAAAATTTTGTTTAAATTTAAAAAATTCAAATCAGGATTAAATTGAAAAGAGATGTTTTTTTTTTGCCAAAAAAAAAATTTGTAAATTTATTTTGTAATTGGCTTCATAATGTCTTTCGTCCATGATGTTGCAACGTTTACGTTTTTATTTTTATTTTTTTATATCGGCTCTGACTTTTTCCCGCTTGAACCTGCTGCATGTTCCTTATAAACATAATCTGTAATACTTATACTCATCCATAACTCTCTAATATATAGTTTTTCAATTCTAATTTACAGGAAGAGGGATGGTTGATGGGCGAAAAAGAAGGCACAACTGAAAAGGGTCTCTTCCCAGCCAATTTCACAAGACCGATTTAAATTTTTTTCTATTCTGTTCTGGGACATTTTAATTTCTTTTCTTTTTTATTGAGAATTAGAAACATAAAGCAAAAAACAACAACAACACGAACAAAGAAAAATGCAACAACAACAACAATATATTTAAACAGCAGCTACAATATTAAATAAAAACCATTCAAAACGATTGTATTCAGAGAAGCAGCACATTATAGATTGTTAAAAAAATAATAAAAACAAATTATATTTGTATTAAATTTAATTTAAAGGGAAAAAACAAAACAACCCAGTTGAAACAACATTTATTTTAATATACAAAAACAACAAGAACAACAACAACATAATAATAATATTTAATAAAAACTATACGTACATACATGCATACATATTACATTTTACTAATAAACGTAATAGTATAGAACAAAAATGCAACAACAAATTAATAAAATACAAAAAGAAAATTAAATGAAATGAAATTAAATTTTAAAAAAGCAACAACAACAAATTGCAATAAAACACTGTAACATTTAATAGTTTACAACAATTAAACAAATGCAACAACAAGAACCAAAACAATTTAAAAAAAAATATTATAAATTAATACAAATAAAGCATAAAAAAAATATTTTATTTAATAGAGACCGTTATTGAACTTTTTATTAATAATTTTATTCTTATGCTATAATTTTACAAAAAATCTACTTTTATTTCTATAATAAATATTAAATACTACACGCCCACATACTACATACACACTACATTACTATTTTTCTTCTATACTTTTATTAAACTATTAAAAATTTTAAAAAATATATATATTTTGTTTTTTTTTTGTTTGATTAGTTTTAAATATTAATTTATTTTTTATTTTTTAAATAATGATTTATTATTATTATTTTTATTTTGCCTTTGTTTTATTATTACTAAATTTTCGAGTAAATATTATTAAAAAAAAAAACCAAACCAACAACAAACATTATCATTTAAAAAACAAAAAACAGAAAATTATAATAAAAAATTACAAAATTATGTTGAAAGTGAGTTTTATTTTTTTTTATTATTATTTTTAATTTTTGTTTTATTTCTCTCTTAACAAAAAAAAATTATTATTTTTTATTATATTTATTGTATAATAATAACCATTCACAGTCTTATAAAATATCCATTTGTGTCAAAAAAAAAAAAAAGAATTCTTGTACAAAAAAACAAAACAAGTATGTTTCCTGTTCTTTTGCCGAGCTTCGATCCACTTCGAACATTATCTTTTCGCACTGGAACACAAGTTTTATAATAATTTTCTATAGTTCAATAAGGCTCTACATATACACATAGTATAGGTTATTATACTTGCTCACTTAAATCAAAGTAAAACAGTGTAACCCAACGCATCATTGGTAAAGACTATAGCTTACTACTCAAGGCACGTATTTATTCGTTGAGGGATTTTAAACCTACCCACAGTTCTGAATTGTATCAAATAAAATCACACTTCAAAACCTGAAAATCACTTATATTGGGTCCAAGTATACCAAATAACGAAAAAAAAACTCATCCTATCACTTCACTCCTTATCTACTTTATAGTCATGCTTTATTGTCTCACAGCTGTGTAAATATAGTATTAGTTCCAATTGCATTGAGACTCCATGAGGACCCATAATGCGATTATGAACAGACAACGACCTATCCGACATCATTTCAATATGTCTCCATTCGCAATGCAGTTGGCAGATGACTATAATTATTTAGCGATTGGAGCGAAAAGGAATCACTTCCATTTTATCTACAAGCAACCTCTGCATGTATGTGGAAGTCCTTTGTCAGTTTTAAAGCTCTCAAGAACATTCAAATAATATCTTCCATCTATTACAGAATTTGTGGAAATATTTCTCAGCTCAGTAAAAGTTTATTTTTTATTTTTTTCAATTCGATTGATATATTTTTTCATTTCAATTTATGTACAAAATATATCAAATTTGCTAAAATAAAAATAGCATATGAATTCTATATTTAAAATTCAATTCAAAAATGATTAAAACAAATAATAAAATTGTTTTTTTTTAATTAGAAATTGTTTTAAATAGGTTTCAAAAATTTGAATTGTATACAGAAGGATTATATTTATTTTAAGAATATCAGTGTTAAATCGAATATTTTTATTATGTTTGAAAGATTATTTTTCTTTAATTTAATTCTTAATTTCGTTGCAAACATTAAAAACAAATCGATATATCTAACAATTATAATTAAAATTAAAAATTGGATTGAACTTTATTGGATTTTGGCATATCACATTATTTCTGTTTTTTATTTTTATTATAAAGCTGTACTACAGAAAAACAAAAGGCAAACTATATTAAAAAAACAATTTTCTTTATTAAATAATATGACTTGAGCTTTTTTGGCAGTTAAAGTTGTTTATAATATATTAAATATATATCCTAGGCTATAAACAATTATATACAAAATTAAAAATATATATCTATCTTTATATAGAACCGTTCAATAACAAATCTAAACCAAATTAAATATTTAAAATAATTTAAACGAACAAATTATACATTTCATAATTTCAAGTAAAAATCCTTACAATTCTTACTACATATAATAATTTTGTATTCTTATGATTAAAAAATGATTTGTTAAGTTTTATTGTTAATTTTATATGGAAAATTTATTTTAATTAGAAATGTTTGGCCATAAATTTTACCAGAATTTATTTTAAAATTATTTTTATATTATAGAATATTTATAAAAATTTATTAGAATATATTGTAATAAAATCGAACTAAAAATCTAAACTAAATTTTTATTTTATTTTAATGTTTGGATCCCACTGTTTGGTAGTTTCGTATGGGTACAAAACGATAAATACAACTCTAAAGCACCGTACTACCTATAACTACATCATAGCTAATGGGTACGACGCCGTAATGAAACTACTATACATACCAAACGTCAAATGAGACAAACGCCGTTAAAAGTAAAGGAATTGTGTGCCCTGGAACTCTGCTCGTACGTTGTGTTGTGTGTGGTAATAAAGAAGAAAATTTTCTATTTGAAAATAAAATAAATATATAAATTTGCAATAAAACTAAAGAAATATTAACGATAACAACGAACGGAATGTAAAGCTATACAATTAAAGTGAAATTTTAGACGAATTTAAAGTATTATTGATAAAAATTAACAGAAAAGAGCATGTGGAAAATTTTTTTGTAGTAAAATTTTCTTTATATTGGGGCTCGTCATTTTTTTTTCGCCAAAGCAGAGCTGCTGTGCAGCTAAAAAAGCAGAACTGCTATAAAAAAATATACCAAAAAATGAGAGCGGTAGAGAGAGTGTTGTTAAAAAAAATAAGAATAAGCAAATAAGAAAAAAGTGAAAGAAAAGTAAAATGATCAAATAAGAATAAGAAAAAGAATGAAAAATTTAATTCAACTATGGAAAAATTACAAAATATATTAATGAAGTTTAATTGAATATCAAAAGCGCTATTAAAAATCATTAAAAGATATAGAAGCAAAGTATTTTAAAGCTGTTTAAAGTTGAAAAAGAAGTGAATGTTCAAAAAGAACTAAAAGAAGACAAAAAATACTACAAAAGTCAACAGCCGGGGTGAATGTGTTTTTGTCGTTGTTCAATTTGCTTTCATTTCTAGTGAAAAGGACGAAAATCTTTAGGGGCGAGTTTTTTTCTCTTTCAACGTTTTGAAAGAGCAAAATTACTAATGGTTGGACGGACGTGATAAGAAAAATGTATAGGCCGGTTACGTTGTTTAAAAGAATTTTTTATTAAAATAAATAAATATAAATCAAGTGCCAATAATTAAAATGTATACATAATATTTCAATAGTTAAAATCAGTAAAAAGAATTTCGCAAAACTGCTGAACTTTTATTTCTCTAATATTTCATGATTTGCTTTATAATTAAAGTGCTAAATTCGTTAGTTTATCGCTAAAAACTGCATATATCTATTTTGTATGAAAAACTTTTTAATTTTAACAAAAAAAGAATATGAATATGAAAATTTTTTTGTTTGTTCAATAAAAAGGAAAAAGTTTTTTATATTTGTTCGTTTGGGGAACCTCGCCCTGCAATATGTGTATTCGTGCGCAATGTTGATAATAACGTGAGAGAGCGAGAGCAAAAGAGAGAAAGAAATAATTCATAAAAAATAAAAACGATTAATTTAACCTCCCACCCCTCCTGGCTAAAAAGAAAAATTGTTTTTTCTTTTTTAATGTAGAATGAACAAAATGTCACTTAATGTTTACTTTATTTCGGGCCGGTAATGCAGTGTTTGTTTAACAGCGTTGTCAACTGTTTGCTACGGAGACCGGTTTTAGTGTTTTTATAAAATAAAAACGCGAAAATAATGTATTCATTGCTCCGTTCTTAGTAAAATTTTAATTACATTTTGCCGTTATATTGATCTTATCAACGAATTTAACTAAATTAACTGATTGAAAACCTTATCGAATTATCTGCTCTATAACGCCATAAAAATATTGATATTTATAAAATCTTAATATTTCATAGCGAATTTACAATACAGTATGCCGTGAATTAGTTCAAATTATCTCTATATTTTTTCTAATTGATTATTATAAAAAAGAAGATAATTTTATAAAAAGTACATTCTCAAATCTATTAAAAAAATTAATCATACCAGCGATCTTTCCTACAAAATGTAAATTAGGATAAATATGAAACAACCTATAATCTACTAATTGGCAATTAGAACCCTTAGTCAGAATTACGATAGATTATAAAACATTTTTCATTGCAATTATTTACAATCAGAGCTTTTGCGAGAAGACTTCTGAGAGGAGAGTATGTATTTTCTATTACTATTTATTATTATTAATTAGCAAACCAACATACTACTTACTAGACTACGGCGACTTCAAGTAGTAGCGCCATAGAAGTTATATTTAAAAAATGCACAATATATGCATGATGTCTTTATTTAGTATCGGTAGATTTCCTCGGTTAATAATTTTCCGCTATATATGTATTTATAGTGCTATTCATTTTTGGATATCTTCCAAACATACGCTACATTTGAGTTGGCTGTAGATCCAGTATGGGTGTTATGAGTAACTAGATGCTAATCCTGACTAAACGCTTGTAAATACTACAACTCGAAACAAACCATCGCAAATATAAAAGAAATCGCGGTATTTTTTTAATTTTACTGCATTGTGATAACGTTAAGATGACATCACTGTAAACAAATAAGAAATTATGAGAGAGAGAAAAAGAATCTAATGTCACGCAATTTTTTTGTGTTGTTTCTTTTATACCAAATTCGTTATATTTTGTATAGGACAAATTTTTCTGTATTTCCAAAGACAGCCGATTTTCCTAGATGCATATACAACAAATAAAGTTTTCTTCATTGATAAATTATCATACCCCCAAGTCTTCTCAAAAAACCTGGGATACAAGAAAATGAAATCAAAAGAAATTCACAAAATGTGCCAAAAATTTTATATAAATACAAAAAAATTAATTTTTTCAATAAGTTTATATTTTTAAACATCTTTGCTGATAATTGTTTAATTTGTTCGCCGGAGATTTGCAGTCATTTGAATTAACAAACTAAAGTTGTAATAAAATCAAAACAAAAAGAAAAAAGGATGAAAAAAATAAATAACAACAAAATATTGTTTTTTTTATTTAAACCAGCATAATAACACAATCTTATGTTTGAAGTAATTTTTTTTAACATTAATGTGCAAATAATTATAATCACATTTGTCATTAGATTTGTTAACAGCAAAAGTTTAAAGAATAACATCAAAAAATTAATCAATTAGACAAAGGCAAGAACGGCAGTAGAATCAGTGGCAGGAGCAAAAAACAAAGCAACAATATCAACAAAATATAATTATAATAATAATAAAAAGAAAACTAAAAGTATCCCCGTAGTAGTAGAAACAACACCAACAACAAGATAAAAAACTATCCAAAAGCAACAACAGCACTTTTTATACCGATTTTTATAATTTCTAAGAGGTACTAAGGACACTAAAAGAATTATTTCTTCAAAGGGGAAAATATTTCGTTTATAACGGTAAGTTACTGATCAAATAATTGTCAAATATGCATTTTTCTTTTCTTTATAAATAATAAATCTATTGTTAAAGTCTGTTTCATAATATAAACTTTTATTAATCTTCTGTCCATAATATACTAGAGCGGTTAAAATCAGAGGGTAGAATTCGATGCAGATCATTCTTTATTTAGACAGAGAAGGAAGATAAATAAATAAAAAAATGTTAATATTAAAGGTGCTACATATGTACACTTGTGGACACACAATTAAGTCACCTATGCATAATTTTTCATTTTTATAAAAATTAAAAAATTTAAGAAAAGTGCAGACAAAAACAACTTATATTTATTAATTTCATATGCTTAATAATTAATTAACAACAAAAACTTATATAGTTTTTCATTGTAAACAATGTTTTGGTACTTAGTTCATATCAGACTTAAAATTTAAGTGGACACATAATTAAGTCATTTAAAACAAAATATTGAAAATTCAATTTAATTGCTTTATTTTTCACCCAAACTATTTAGAGCCTTTAATATTTTGTGGGGAACCTTTTTTGGCGTATTATTTCAGTACATCTTTGTGGCATTGGGTTGATTAAGTTGCGTCACTGCTCAGGACTAATGTTATCCCATTCTGCCTGGAAAAGCTGCCAAAGTGCTTTTTGATGCTAGGTTTTTTGGCTGCACCTGCTCGTTTTACGATCCCCCAAAGATTTTCAATAGGGTTCAGATCGGGACTTTGAGTTGGCCAATCAAGAACGCTTATTTTTTCCTCAGCAAACCAAGGTTTAACTACCCAAGATGTTTGCTTCGGGTCGTTATCATGCTGAAATATCCGCGCTAGTGGTAATTCTTCGTCATAATCTTTAGTCAAATTGTTCCGTAGGATGTTCTTATACATTTCCCCAGTCATTTTCCCGTCGATTCTTACCAGTGTACCAACGCCGGATGAGGTAAAACAACCCCAAACCATTACTGACGAACCTCCATGCCTTACGGTTTGTTTGGTGTACTTTGGGTATAATTGTGTATTGATAGGACGTCTTACATAGGGTCTGCCATCATTTCCAAAGATATTAAACTTGGGCTTATCACTCCATACGACTAATTTCCAAAATTTTGTCATCTTTATGGAGGTGGGTTTTGGCAAACCGCAAGCGTTGCTGAATATTTTTTTTTGGACACATTCGGTTTTGTTCTCGCAAAACGTCCATGGAGATTATTTTCAGTCAAGCGTTTTCTTACGGTCCTTGCCGATATTTTAACAGCGTGTTCCAACTCAATGCACTATATAATCTAAGTAGATATGAGGAATGGGTCAGCTTTACTCATCCTGGCTAAAAAAAAATAAGCGTTCTTGATTGGCCAACTCAAAGTCCCGATCTGAACCCTATTGAAAATATTTGGGGGATCGTAAAACGAGCAGTTGCAGCCAAAAAACCTAGCATCAAAAAGCACTTTGGCAGCTTTTCCAGGCAGAATGGGATAACATTAGTCCTGAGCAGTGACGCAACTTAATCAACGCAATGCCACAAAGATGTACTGAAATAATACGCCAAAAAAGGTTCCCCACAAAATATTAAAGGTTCCAAATAGTTTGGGTGAAAAATAAAGCAATTAAATTGAATTTTCAATATTTTGTTTCAAATGACTTAATTATGTGTCCACTTAAATTTTAAGTCTGATATGAACTAAGTACCAAAACATTGTTTACAATGAAAAACTATATAAGTTTTTGTTGTTAATTAATTATTAAGCATATGAAATTAATAAATATAAGTTGTTTTTGTTTCCACTTTTCTTAAATTTTTTAATTTTTATAAAAATGAAAAATTATGCATAGGTGACTTAATTGTGTGTCCACAAGTGTACATACATACCTACCATACGACCTAGTTTCTCACACCACTTACAGATGTTGTGTGTGTTAATTTTATACATGAGTGGTGGGACCTACAGTTTAAAGTCGACTCCGACCGACAGATTTTTTGAGAAACTTTTCATGGCAATTTTATTTACTCTCAGAGATTTTGACAGAAATCTGCTGAGAGGAAGTCGCCGAAGAGATACTTTTTGTATTTTGTGTTGATGTCTGGCCTGGGGCTCGAACCCTGGCTTTACGTCTAATAAGCCAACACACCACCTTCTACACTACGGTGACTTGAGCATAGGAATTCTAGAAAACATTTCCCCCTTCTTATTAATATTTCTTGCCTTTGTTTTAGTTGCATCAGTCGGGTTTTTATTCAGCTAAGCGGGTGGTAGGTCACAATGTAGCATAGGCATATACATACATAATTTCTCTATGAAAAGTAACGTTCTTTAGTTTGTTATTTGTAATTCACAATTTACAAAAAACTTAAACAATAAATTTTCAAAAGCTTCTATTGAGCTTATCAGACAGTTCTAAAAAATAAAAGCTGGACCCTTAACATACTCCAAAATAAAGTCCTTGTGCTTAATACAAATGACTTGTATGGCCTAGTATAATCTAATGACATACTATAGATCTCCTATTGTTCTTGTACTTGCTTCGGCAGAACATATACTAAAATTAGAACGATACAGAGAATATTAGCTTGGCCCTATTGTTCGCAATGATTGTCAATACAAAAGTACCTTAAGTTGCCCGGCCACGGATCAAATTGGCATTTTTTGTTAATGTGTTGGTAAAATTGTACTCACACGTATAGACTGGCAAGAGTTTGAAGAATATCAAAATACTTTTGATTTTCGCTACCTGCGGTGCATAAATCATATGTTATTTCCTTCTTCACAACAACAATAACATGCAGTTTAATGGTACGTGGCCACGATCAAACTGAACTGATCAAATTTTTCATCGCAAAAATGGCAGATTATCAGTTCAGTTTGATTGTAGCTAGGCTACTTAAAGGTTTAATTTTGATGTGTTGCTGTGCTAAGCATCACAAATATTACCAACACATGTAAATTTGATCAGTTAAACTTAATACGTCAACATGCGTCATTAGCATACAATCCTATTTTGGACACCGTTTATAATGTCTGACTGCGATTTAACCATTAACCATTTTATAAATATACTGTTTGCTGATATACTGTTTCCAGATGTTGGGAATATTTTCGGTGTCTTCCTTTTGACGTGAGTTGTATTACTTCTATTACTTGGATTAACATTTTACTTCCAAGTGTTATAGTATCCTTGTTTTGCATCTTTTCCGATCATTGTATCGACTTAAAAGCAGTAATTCCAATCTGGAAAGTTCGATGGTACATCGAATACTTTCAACTTTTGTGCTGCAAAGAAACAAAGAATTCTAAACATTGAAATCATTTATTTATCTTTGAGACCCAAGTGTCGCATTGCTTACCATATTACTGCTAAAATGCCATCAAGATGGTTTAAAGTAAATTTTATTGGCCGGTGCTTCATAGTTATTATAGCCAAGTATTTCACCGCAAACTGACAACGGTTATACATACATACATACCTAAGTGGAAAATAAGTCTGTTTTGAATCTGAATACAATATGTAATCAATAAGAATAGTGTAAGAAATTATACCATATACCAAATGTTTTTGTTTAACTTTCTATTTAAATATATAGAGTGTGTTTTTAAACTAAAATACTATTAAGAGGCAGTAATCTGGCAGGTAATTACATGGCACTTACCTTTTAAACATAAGTTCCGACACATGTCCTTTGCGTCTAAGAGATACATGGCTCATTCGATCAGTTAAATTGTTGACTACTTTCTCCAATAAATATGTTGGCTTGGATATTGGCTTCTAAACGGTCAAAGATGGAACCACTGTAATAAATTGATCTTGTATATTGGCTTCCAAACGCTCATAGGTGGAAACACTGTAATAAATTGATCTTTAAACATGTCCTGTATGTCAATTTGTGCCGTCTTTTTGAAACCAAAAGTCTTTAATGGTTAGCGGATTAATTTTTGAAAATAGAAATTCACTCAGCGAGGCTCAGTTGCGTTCGCCATTCACTTTAACGATAGCTCCTTGCTTATTTCAAATGGCATTTGGACCGATGACGTAAGCTGAATTTTGCTTATTGACGTAGCCACAAAACCAGAAATGATCTTCATCACTCAACATGCGTGAAGTAAACGATCTAAACGAGACAAAGTTTATATGTATATAGACAGACACCTAATTCAAGATTCTTACGTTAAAATTTCCTCTTATTTTCTTCAAGGCTTCGTGCTAGAACCCCTATATTCGCTTTAACCTGCACATTTATTTGTCTTGTTTATTTTTTTTTTAATGAAAAACAGTACAATTAGTGTAAACACGTTCAATAACTGTACGAACTGCTTACTTAGTAGACTAAATATGTTTGAAAAAGAAATGGAGAAAGTGGTCTGAGAACATCGCGAATGGATTTTCTTAAAGTTTCAAATTTTGGAAACATTGTTCTGGTGTTAAACAATTTACGGTGATTGGCAAGTCATCTTATTTAATGAAGAGAAATGTCAGCACAATTTGACATCCTCATCTGTCAAACGATAGTTATCTCTATCGATATACATATCTCATGCAGTTAAAAAAACAACACCGATATTTTATAATTTCCAAGGGAATATTTATTTAATTTATATAAAACTGAATAAAATTTTAATATTCTTGTATTACATTAGCATACGATACGATATGTAAATTCTTTCAGCCCAAAACAAAAAAAAAATTATTTTGATTTATTGCCAATATTTCAACATTTAACGTTATTTAAACGTTTTTTACAGAAAAGAAGCTGCTTTAAATTCATTATTAATTTTAATTATGCAAACAAGAGAGTATTAAAGTTTCTCTATTTCTAAGTAACCTTTTTAATAGAATGCATGGCAAAAGAAAAGGGTGAGATAAATAAGAATTAATATTGTATTAATTAATTGCTGATATTAACTTTTGTTAGTTTTTGTAGTTAAAAAAAAATTTGTGACCATGTATTAAGCCGATCTATCTCTAAATCGTTAGCATGTTCATCATTACGTCAAGACATTTATGGCGTTTTTAGCGCAAAGTTTACACATTTATTTTATTAAGATAACAGTTTTTAAGATAATTCGAGTTTTATCTAAAATAAAAATTTGTATATGATTACAAATAAATTTCCCTAAATAAGTACGTATATACATATATACTCTATGCGAAGTATGAAATGCAGTAAATAAATTGGAAACTTTATTTTAATTTTTTTAAAATAGCAAACAGAAGGCTTGCAGTTTACTATGTCTGTTATAGAAATCTATGAATTAAATTTTTTAAAAAGAATTCTTTTTCTAAAATATTAAAACTTCAAGTCTTCATTTCATTTTAATCCATTTCATTTTAATTTGTCAAGAATATTTAAGGTTTCAAGTTTTATCGCAATTAATCGAAATGCTAATTTGCGAAGGTAGATCCATCACCATACCATCACCCTGAGACCAGAAAGATTCATCGTAGGCATCTTCAGTAACGCAGATTAAATCAAAAAAGTAAAGAAAAGAACTGAGGAGGTCAAGGAAGGAAAATAATTGATAAATTAAGAAGAGATAAAAATCAGAAGCAAATAAACAGAGAAGAAATAAGAAGTACGGAGTTAACCCACCAGCTAACAAACGCCGTAAATAAAACTATACCGAGTAGGAATTCGAATTGAAGGCAATCTTCAAGATTATTTAAAAAAATCTCGTCTAAGTATCCTCTGTATGCCGAGGCAGAAACACTGAATGTGCTCAATAATTCAGGCTCCCCTACCTTTTCATGAACCCTGAAGAAATAATGAATTGGTCCTTGTCCTCAGAACTCAATACCAATTCAGAAAACGATCAAATGGGTTTCCTGTTTAGATTCATAAGCAATTTCGTTAAAAAACGGTCGAGACTGCACTATAATGGTCTGTAGATTTTGCAATATTCTTATTCCGCCGTGAAGAATCCACTCTCCGTCTAATTTCTTCATCCTAACAGACCGTTCCATTATGTCTACTCATTTCGCCATCTCTTGTTATCTCGTTTGCAGTCTCATTGTCAACTCTCACAATGAAACGGAATCATCGGACCATCCAATATCTGTGACAGAACATTATGAGCGCCTTCCTATAGGCTAAACAAAATCTTGAGCAGAAATAAATAACCTGTCAAGGCTTTTAGGGCTTTCCGTCATTTTTCTAATTTGTTACCTTGTATTCCCCTGTAAGACATAAAAAGAAAATACATGGTCGACCAGAGTCAATTTTGGTAAAATAACACAAACTATTATCTGATTTGCTAGGACTACGCAATTAGGTATTTAGATGGAAATTGTTGATTTCTGTTATAAGAAAATATTTGAGTTCCCCAAAGCAGATGTATAATATTGTTTGTGACAGGTGGCAATTTTTTTAAAGCATTTTTATAAGCCATCAGATATAAGCCATAGTTAACCATGCGATAACCTCAAAAAACGGCAACAGAATGTCGTATATATCGTGTGTCTTTTTTTGCTGCATGAGCACTATCGATGTCAACAACAATTTTGATTTAAAAGCTGAGAGTGCCAAACTGTGTTGACACTTCCGCTCAGTAATATATAGCAAGTCATCATGAATCGTTTAACGCCAAAACAACGCTTCCAAATGGTAGAAATTCACTTTGAAGAAATATGGAGCACATTAATAGTTCATTGGAGTTCATTAATAGTTTTCGCACTAATTTTACTATTTTGGTTTTAAAACCAGCAACAAGGCAAAGAAAAGTGCGAAGGAAATATTGTTGCTGTAGCGCGAAGTCTCGAAGAAGACGCCGATATATGTCCACTTGTTGGCTGTTCAACTATGTGAACAATTTTACGTTAAAATTTTTGCTTACTTGTGCATAAAGTACATCTCATGCAGAAATTGAAACCAAAATACCATCGTTTAAATTTAATTTTTTGTTTATTGAATTAATTTAGAAACGACTGAAGATGCCAATAAAAAATTTGCTGTGTTTGTAGCAAAGACAACCTATTAATGATTCCCCACTGCCTATAATAAAGTAGAATGATTGACGTAGTTTCTAAGCTTCACGCATTATCGATTCTTATGCCTTTCGAAATGAGCTAGGAGCTGCTTTTAATGTGGATTTGGAGCTTTTTCGAGCCATGCTTTTGATGAAGTCGCCGTAGTCTAGTAGGTAGAGTGTTGGCTTATTAGACGTAAAGCCAGGGTTCGACCCTCGGGAAAAAAAAAATACAAACAGCATTTCTTCGGCGACTTCCTCTCA
Source organism: Sarcophaga subvicina (assembly GCA_936449025.2). NCBI lineage: Eukaryota > Metazoa > Arthropoda > Insecta > Diptera > Sarcophagidae > Sarcophaga > Sarcophaga subvicina. The sequence goes on from OW388084.2 coordinate 34,898,506, forward strand.
GCAGATTTCTGGCAAAAACTCTGAGAGTAAATAAAAATTGACATGAAAGTTTCTCAAAAATATGTCGTTCGGAGTTGACTTTAAACTGTAGGTCCCGCCACTCATGTACAAAACTTAACACACACACAGTGAGTGGTGTTAGAAACTAGGTCGTAAGCCTGACTGAAGGGTTGTAATGACCAATTATGTATGTATGAATTCATCATGTAAGGCTGCCTTCCAAAATGTATCAATACAAAGTTTGTATGCAGTTGTACTACTTTATATAAACTATGTAGATATGCAAAGTAGCCAAACAATGCATCAACTATAAATCCGATGCCTGATAGCTTTTTGACTGCGTTAAAAATACACATTGACGACGTTTTAAAATCGAATACATTGTATATATTTTGTACAGCGGCATTATGAAACACGATACTTTGTTTAAACACAAAGCAACTAACATTTTGGAAAGCAGCCTAACTCGTAGTCGTGCCGGACAATATTTATTGCAACAATATTTCTACCCTGTATTATGATAATTTCCAGAACGCTAATAACTCTTTATCAGGACATAGTTTCAGGAAAATATTATTTAATTGTTTGTATTTATTTCATACTTTTCTTTTGTTTGTTTGTTTTTAGCTAACCCTACTCTGTCTATTGCACTATTGTAGTCCTCCTGTTCTTATATTTTAAATAAATATATTTATTGTTGTACGAAACATTTCCCTTTGTTTATGCTTTAGTTAAACTGTTTAATTAAAAGTGTGGTTTTTTTAATGTCTAAAATTAGTGTACAACAGTATACAAACATTTTAACAATGATTTGATAAAAAAAACAAACAAAAAAATAAATAAATAAAATTAAAAATCTGATAATAATGTTTATCCATTAACTGACTCACTTTTAACCGCAACTCGGAAAGAAAACAAGTCAAGTGGTTTAGAATATAATTTTAATATTCGTATTAATTTTTATTTTAATTTCAATTGTTTATTGTAGTTTTAGTTCATTAAAAAATAAAGCCGTTTTCATGCTTATAATTTATAAGCGAAAAGCAAAAAATTAATGCATTAAGCTTTATGTTAAACGTAAAGTATTTAAACGGCTTTACTATTTCCATAGAGCAGTTAAAGACATTACATGCTCTATCATGTTATCTTAATATTTACTCGTTTTTTTGCTTTTAATTTTCTTCATTCCTCTTCGGAAAAACGTTTGTATAAAGAAAGTCATGTTGCCTAATAGGGAAGTATTATGCTATTAATTCCTTAAGTACTTTTCAGTGTGAGAATAATATGGTTTGCGTGTAAATGCATTCTGCCTCTTACAGTACGTATAAGAATTTATTTAATTCGCATAAAAAATGTTGCATTATTTTGTTTTTTTGTGTTTGAAATAGAATAAATTATTATGCCAAATAAATCTTATTAATTCTAAGATTAATATCGCCAATGAGAGCTTTTGTTATGCCTATTGTGTACATAAAAGAATTCCTATAAGAAGCCGATTAACTTTTCTCCAGGGAAACGTTATAACTTTCGAACTTGCTTTTTAGAAATCAAAAGATTTAAATTCGCTTTAAATTTTAACAGTAAAAACGAGGAATTTTCCACTATAAAGTATGCCCTGATTGCAAGGCACATTAGAATGTAACTGAAAATATATTTTCGAAACTTACATTTGTTTGTTGATACACCACAGTAATAGTGTTAATTCATTACAAAATACTACAAACCTCACGCTTAACAATCTACAAATTCTGACACGTTTATAAAACTATGAATTTCTGCTAATTAAGATGAAAGAAAATAAGAAGAAGAAAAAAATTATTTCCTAAGCTTATTGATAATTGACCTCTGGCCAGTGACTTTTTTTTATTTTTTTTTGTTTTGTTTGTGTATTGTGTTAGTAAGGGAAATAAATCTAATTCCATTATCGCTAAATCCGTATTTGTTTATATTCGAATACTTCCCTTTTTTGCCAGAAAATTAACGAAAAAATTTCTCAAGTGTTGTGTGCGTGAGACAGGAAAAGCTCGCCTTAGCCAACCTCGCCATTGAGGTCTACTGTGATGAAGTTCAACAGACAATTGGATTAGCGTACAATAACTGACGTAGACACATGAACGCGGTAAACTGTTTAGTTGTGTTAGCACAAGCACTTCCTTCCAATCTACAACAACACATGCACATAGTGTATGAGTGATTATGACCATGGCAGATAGAGAAGGTCTAGGTTTCTCTATTACAGTAGTTCAAAAAGATATTATTGAAGAAGCCTTAGTTTCGTCTATTGTTGTCTTAGCTGGAAAATTTAATAGTTGTGGTAGACCTTAGAATACCTAGAAAATCGTAGAAAATACAAAATCGGTTTTCTACAATATTACGGTCTGTTACATTTTGTATGTGGAAGAGAATTTTGTTTTATTTTTCACAAATGGCGTTGTTGTTGTTGTTGTTGTAGACGGCAATTGAACAAATATTGGAAGTATAGAAAAGTCTAAAGACATTTACTACCAAAGACGTGAATAGTTTTACAAAAATCATCAGTCAATTCCGTTGTATAAAATAAAGAGCGGTGCTGTGATTTAATTTAAAATTTCCAAATTAAAAAAAAAATATTAAAACAATAAAAATAAACACCTAAACCGAGGTGATTGGATTTATTATTTTTTTAATTTATTTTATGAAAGAAATTAAAATATTTTAATAAAAAAAGACGAAAAATAATTAAGTTTTAATAACAGTCTAACATTCTTAAATTGTTAAATACCATGTAATTCTGCAGTTAATGATGCAATAATTTGTTGTAATCTGTTAAATAAAATATTATTTATAAATAATAATAAATTCTCCATATGTCTGTAAAGTTCTAAATGATGAAAAAATTAAAGAATAAATTGTATATGAAATCATTAAAGTTTCAAAATTTTATTCTGAAAATATTCAAATAATGAAACAAAAATTTTTTTTTTTTCAAATAAAAAATCAATATTTTCTTATGGAATTATCTGCTCAATTCTAGATACTAGGGAAAACGTTGTTTAAACTATTTCCTAACGTTTCTTTAACCAAACTACGTTCAAAGATATTAGAAAAATAATCAATATTTAAAATAGAAAAGAATACGAAAAAATGTTTTCATAATTATGTATATTCGCTACCAATTCATTTCACTTTTGTTTCACTAAATAGCGAAACAGGTGATTTTTTCTAGCTTTAAAAAATATTTATTTTTGGTTAATTAAATTATTGGGCTTTTTAAGAAATAAGAGAAGAGAAAGAAAATCACTGTAATTTATTTAACCGCGCAATTTATTGGCTTCTGAGGTGAATAATCATTATTTTCACACTATTTTGGAATAAAAAGATAAAATTTCAAAACAATTTATAGTTTAAAGAGGGATTTTAATACTGAAATTTGATCGATTTAATTTGAATGACGTACATATTTTTTTTCATCTCTTTACAGAAGCATATATTTTACATACACGTTCAAGATAAGACAAAACACAAGTGGTTGGTGGTATACTGTCGAGAAGAGTGGCAAGTTTATGTTTAGACTTCATCATAATCATTATTCCTACCACATCAATCGTCGCAGGCATATTGATGAACGTTTGTCTATGTAGTGTGTTTCAAATGGTTTGTCAATAGTTTGTAACATTCAAACCGAAAACTCCTAGTGGCATTTATGATCATTTCCATTTAGTAGAATAAATACAATATAAAAAATCAACTTTATAAAGAAAAACAAAGAAGAAATAACACCAAACAAACCAAATTATCAAACACCAATAATTAAAAGCAAATATACCAACAACATATGCATAAAACGAATAAAAGAAGAATTTTTTTACAACCCGGATAAAAGCGAGATAAAAGGAAAATTGTAACACTACTCTACTGTAGCAGCTAAAAGGGAAATGTACGCATAGTTAAAAGCTTAACTTAAAGGCCTACTTCAACTAAACTTTAAAGCCGTATACATATTGAACATTACAATTGTTGGCTTTCCTTAACAAACTACTATTTCGAATACTTGTCTTTCAATTTACAATTCTTGCTTCTTCATCTTTTCATCAGAAACCAAAACTAGAATACGAATTTGGTTTCTATAAATAAACGACGACGAGTGTGTTGTATCTATCTCTCTACTCCAGTTTGGTAAATTTGTTTTGCTTCCACATTTAAATAAAAATTCATTCAACGTGTGGCGTTTAAGCAGCTTTAGCAGCTTTAAAACTAGTTAGCATGGAGTGCTGTTTATCAGAAGAGGCCAAGGAACAGAAGCGTATTAATCAAGAAATAGAACGACAATTGCGTCGTGATAAAAGAGATGCGCGAAGGGAGTTGAAGTTATTGCTACTGGGTATGTTATAAATCTCGTTATTATTTTTAATTTCATATTTTGAATTCATTTCATTCTCCATCCATCTAGGTACTGGTGAATCCGGAAAATCGACATTTATTAAACAGATGAGAATTATTCACGGCAGCGGTTATTCAGATGAAGATAAACGTGGCTATATAAAATTAGTGTTTCAAAATATATTCATGGCTATGCAGTCCATGATTAAAGCTATGGATATGTTAAGAATTTCATACGGCGCAGCTGATCATGCCGTAAGTCTAATTCGATTTCTTTTCAAATGCAGTTAATTTTCTAAATATTTTTTTTGTTTCCTTTACTTTAGGAATGTGCTGAACTTGTCATGAGTATTGATTATGAAACAGTTACTTCATTCGAGGATCCCTATTTGACAGCCATTAAAACGCTATGGGCCGATACAGGCATACAAGAATGCTATGATCGACGAAGAGAATATCAATTAACAGATTCAGCTAAATAGTAAGTTATTGTTTTCTTAATTCATTTATATTACTGACCACACCACCACACACAAGGACCGTGTAAAACTCAAATATTTATATTGGAAATCATCATGTTCATATCAAATAATATTTAAAAATATCTTTAGCTATCTTATGGATTTAGATCGTGTGGCCCAGCCTGATTATTTACCAACTGTACAGGATATTTTACGTGTTCGTGTACCGACAACGGGGATTATTGAATATCCTTTTGATTTAGAAGAAATAAGATTTAGGTATTTAGTTTTAAACCACCTACTTAACCATTTTTTTTTGTGCGAAATGCATGTTATTTGTTAACAACATCTTCTTACTAACAACTCTATGTTTTCTTTTTTAATATAATTTTCTGTTTTGAATTCTTCACGTTTGTGCATGTTTAACTAAGATATTGTTTTGTTAAAATGGTGTTTGGTGAATTGTTTATTTTTCTTTTTTTTTTAATATTTATTTTGTAAAAATTTTATCTGCCTTAGTTTAGCCTGATAACACAGATATTTTTAGTCTTTACTAACTAGTTGATTAAAAACAAAACAATATGCAATTAATTTAAAAGATTTCAATTTTCGAATATAATTAAAATGTTAGAAAAGAAGATATTTTAAATCTTAGGAGATATGTATATTATATCCTAGGGAGAATAAGAAATTTGATTTGTTTCCGCAATATTTTGCCAAAAATTCTATAGGAAAACGGGTAGAAAAGTTCGTAAATCATACATACTACAAAACATCTTCTTTATTATCAATGAATGGGACGATCTTTTATCTAGAAAAACGAAATTTTAAGGCAAATATCTACTAATGTTAAACTATTTAATTGAATTTATAGTTACTTAAGCGATTTAGATCGTATTGAAAAGCCAGACTTTCTACCAACTGAACAAGATATTTTACGTGCTCGTGTACCAACCACTGGTATATTAGAGTATCCATTCGATTTGGATGGCATTGTATTTAGGTACACAATTTTTTACAATAATTTTATGGCAAAAATTTATTGCTAATTTTTAAGTAGACAGAAAAGGAAATTATTATTGCTAATAAATTTTTAATTTTCAAAAACTAATTATACACTTTGGTTTTAAGTTTTAATTGCTTTAATATTTTAATACTAAATTTATTTGTTTAAATATGTAGCATTAGTTTGCTTTTTATTTTTTATTTTTAATGCATTATTTTAATTTAATAATTTTATTTTTATAATTACTAACCCATACAGAATGGTAGACGTCGGTGGTCAGCGTTCCGAAAGAAGAAAATGGATTCATTGTTTTGAAAATGTAACATCAATCATATTTTTAGTGGCCCTTTCCGAATATGATCAAATTTTATTCGAATCCGATAATGAGGTAAGTATTCTTTTTTCTTTATTTCGTTTAAATATTATTCTCGAAAATGTAACCATTTCTTCTCTATATGCATAGAATCGTATGGAAGAATCAAAAGCTTTATTTAGAACTATTATTACGTATCCATGGTTCCAGAATTCATCAGTAATTCTTTTCTTAAATAAGAAAGACTTGTTAGAAGAAAAAATTATGTATTCGCATTTGGTAGATTATTTTCCTGAATATGATGGTAAGTTATTTTCAATCATACTTCTATTTTTAATTTATTATTTTGTTTATCAAAATAAATATTTAATTTCAATTTATGATCACTTCCACCACAATTTTTTTCGATGTATCACAATTTAACCTATTTCAATTTAATACTTATTTACTTACTTAATTGGCCATTAACAACCCGATTACCGGATTTCGGCCTGTCGCAACACATCCTTCTAGGCGTCTCTGCTTCTTGTGCGCCTACGCAAGTTGGTCACACCAACAATGACAGGGCTTCCTCGATTTGGTCCTTCCAACGCATACAAGGTCGTCCTCTTCGCCGACTTCTGCAGATCCCTGCATCAAATACCCGTCCCGCCGGAGCATCCTCCTCCATTCGAACGACAAAGCTGAGCCTGCACAGCCGCTGGATATTAATACGCTGCACAACGTCATTTCGTTGAGGAGCTCATACAGCTCACTGTTGGATCCGATGCGGAAATCATCGCCAACGCGCACTGCACCAAAGATCTTACGTAGAACTTTTCTCTCGAATACTCTCAAGGATCATCAGTGCTTTATAGGGTCCATGCTTCTGCGTCATAAAGAAGCACGGGTAGGATGATCGTCTTGTAGAATATTAGTTTTGTCGTACGAAAGAGGTCTCTGCTACTCAATTGCCTATTGAGACCATAGTAGCACCTGCTGGCAAGAGTGATTCTGCGCTTGATCTCCAGACTGGCTTCATTTTTGGTGGTAACGGCGGAACCAAGATAAACAAATTCATTGACTGTATCAAAAGCATAGTTATCGATCGTAATCTGAGAATCAATACGCCGCACGTCTCGACATATACTTTGTTTTCTCCTCATTTACTGCCAGACCCATCTTAGTAGACTCCTGTTCAATAGCACTAAAGGCGGCAGTAACATCCCGCTTGGTACGCCCTATGATGTCTATGACTTCAGCGTACGCAAGCAACTGGACACTTTTTTGAAAAATTGCGATGTACTCCCGCCTTTCGCAAAACGCTCTCCATGACGAAGTTGAAGAGGTCGCATGATAAGGAATCGCCTTGTCTGAAACCTCGCACTGTATCAAAAGGTTCGGAAAGGTCCATTCATACCTTGACGGAGATGCAGGAATTGCTCAACGTCATTCTGCACAGCCTTATCAGCTTCGCAGGTATACCTAGCTCAGACATTGCAACAAAAACACGATCCTTTATGGGGCTATCGAAGGCAGCCTTATAGTCGACAAAAAGATGGTGTGTCGGCTTGTTTTTCGTGGGTCTTTTCCAGGATTTGGCGTCGTGTGAAGATCTGGTCGATGATGGACCAGGGGTCAGGATCTGAAGCCACACTGATAAGGTCCAATCAGTGTTTTGACGAGTGGCTTCAGTTGGTCACACATTACGCCTGTAAGAACCTTATATGCGATAGGGAGAAGGCTTATACCCATGTAGTTGGCGCATATCGTAGGATCTCCCTTTTTCAGAACAGGACAGAAGACACTGAGGTTCAATCGTTGGACATACTTTCCTCTAGCCATATTTTGTAAACAAGCTAGTGTATGCGCCCTAACAACTCATTATATCCGGTCTTAAGCAATTCCGCGGGGAGGCCATCAGGACCTGCCGCTTTACTGTTTTTAAGACGCATAATTGCGACTTTGACCTCTTCATGGCTAGGCGCGGAATCTCCTCGCCGTCATCATCGATCGGGTTCGGAACATAATTTCTAAAGGCGGTATTGGTGCCGCCATCGCCTTGTAGCAGAGTAGAGAAGTGTTTCCTCCACAATTTCAGCACTCCCTGCGGATCTGCCTTGAATTTTGACTTAAAAAAGGCTCTTTTAGCTCCAAATGCTCCCATTTTGTTTGCTGAGTTGTTAACATTCTGAAACCACGATAATTGAGAATCCTAAATCTAATTTCGAATTATTTAGAATTGAAAATTTTTTAATAGAAAACTCCTAATTTTATATCCAGAAATCTATTGAGAATATTTTTCATTTGAAAAAAATTGTGGTGGAAGCATAGGAGGACAAATTATTGAAAAGACTGCTTAGGTTAGATTGATTTCAATATTCCAAATATTTGTACGTATTTTTATCAATTGTGTTATAATTTAAAAACTATAATTTCTTATTTTATATTTTTAATTACAATACAAATTTATATTTTTTTTTAAAACAAACAATAATAATGACATTAAGGTCCTAAATGCGATCATGCCGCTGCAAAACAGTTTGTACTGAAAAAATATTTAGCAGCAAATCCTGATCCAGAGCGTCAGTGTTATTCTCATTTTACTACAGCCACAGGTTGTATACAAACAATGTCAATCAAAATTAAAGCTCAAGCTATTATTATAATTTATTTTTTTTGTTTTTTATTTTAATTTGTATCTATTTGGATTCACATGATCATTTGTATAACACAGCTAAGAGTTTAGAATATAATCGTATATTGCTAGATGTTTAAGCCAGGATATATTAAATATTATTGTAGAGGCTAGAAATGAAATACGCTTTAAATGTTTAAAATTATTTCTTTAGGCCCCCAACGAGATGCCATAGCCGCCCGTGAATTTATATTACGCATGTTTGTGGATTTAAATCCAGATTCTGAGAAAATTATTTATTCTCATTTTACATGTGCTACAGGTAAGTTAAGAGCCTACAGTCAATTTGCAATGAAGCTTTATAATTTAGTCTTTGTGAAAGCAAGTAATTTTATAAAGCTTCGTTGTATACTTTTTAAATTATCTACTATTAAACAAGGTGCGCATAAATGCCTTGTAAGAATTAATATTGATGTAAAGAAGGAAGGGGTAAGAAGAACTTATTTTTGTTAATTTATGTCAATGATATGGTAAAAGTAGTAGCCACCACATATATGTTCCCATTCGTATTGCTATACTTGATTTGGTTTATTATGTATGCTACAAAATGCTTTTCTTTTTTCACTTCTTGGTTTCCTTGAATTATAAAATTTTCTAATCTGGTTTAATTACTTTTCTTTATTCCTTTATTTTTTTAAAACGAACAAAATTAATCTGCAACTATCTCTGAGCAGATACTGAAAATATTAAACTTGTATTTTGCGCCGTAAAAGATACGATTATGCAAAATGCTCTCAAAGAATTCAATTTGGGTTAAGTATGTATACATACGGGCTGTTTTTTAACGTTCAATTATTTGTTTTAATATTTTACTCCTCACATGTATTTTTTGCCAGCCTTATTTGGAATTTTTATGAAGCTATCGAGAATTTTATTAAAAAAAAAAAAAAAAACAATTAAAATGTAATATAAAATATAAAAAACATTAATTAAAATAATATAATTTTATTTACTTAATTTTTTTGTTATTTATTTTAATCAAAATATTATTTCTTATGTACGAGAATCTTCTAAATAAATTGCTGAAATTATTCTTGTTCTTTCTTTTATTTATTTTCTGTTAAATTGTTTAAGAATGTTTTCGATATTTATTGTGCCCCTCTTTTGATATATTGATTGGCAGTTGCTCATTGACATAAGATTAGTTGTAGTTATTTAAAGTGAACTAAATTAACTTTTAATTCTGGAAATTTTTACATTCGCTAGTCGGTTTGGTTTCTTCTTCAATTACTTAATGAATTCAAACGATTTCTTTCAAGACAATGGCTAGGTTAGGTTAGGTTAGAGGAAGTGTACATGTCATTGGGACAAGTACAATACCCAGAGGTCAAAGTTTGTGCTAGAGGAGAGAGAGAGGATGGTGAAGAAAGGTTTTATAAAAGGAGAGGAGGTAGGAAAGGAAGGATATAGTATACGAAGGAAAAAGGATGGACCACAAACGCACAAATGAGCGCGACTACAACCTATATTATAATATCGGCTCTTGATGAAGAGTTGAAGCCTTAACAGAAGTTCCTGCCCATGGTCCCCAGCCTCAACCTACTAAGAGCTGGACAGTAGCAAAGGAGGTGTTCGATAGTCTCCAACTCCTCATCGCAACATACCCTGCAATAGTCCGGCTGGGAACGGTTCCAGCTCCTTGTCAGCAACCTAATCTCGCAGTGTCCTATAATGGCACCAATAACTAACTCTAGACTGGTCTTATCTAAGCCCATTGGCAACCCTGTTCTATCACTGTTATAGAAACCTAGGTATATAACTCCCCGTTCCACCCTCCACTGATGACGTCTGTTTTGAAGTGTAGGATTCCGTTTCTTCCAAATCTTCGCAGCTTTTGTAGTAAGCCTGAATGGGGCACCCAACCGAGCTTGCCAGCGAAACTGTCAATAGCGCAATGTCCCGTTAGAATTCTTTCTAGAGTGCAAACCGCCGCTCTCTTGTCGCAACTCAAGTAGTTCCTTGGTTTTCCTGCTGTCCACTGCTGGACAAAACAGTTTTGAAATTCGGCAAACAGTTATGTTGTTGAGGGTGTTAAGAGAAGAAGGAGGATAAGTCGTCACTCAGAGTTGTGTGTCTGGGTCCCCACTAGACATGCTGACTAAACAATCCTCTTCTGTTTCTATGCCGAAATTTTATCGAAAATTTAGTCCAACCCCACTTACGAACTACTTCAGGGTTGTTTCCTATTTGTTTGTCATATTTCTACAATTACATCCAGATTAGTTTTTTTTTTTAATCGTGGAATTTGTGTTGGACCACCTACTTTTTGTTGCATTCCATACTATTTTTACCAATTTGAAAAAGTATTCATACAGTTAAAGAACAAAGTCTACATACACCGGTGTTGTAAATATTTTATCAACCTTTTAAATAAAGCTGGATACACAAAGAGGCTAGATGTTTAAACCCACAGTAGAAAATTTTAAAAAAATAACAAAATGGAGTTATTGTTGGAGCGTATAATTGAGGGTGATAAAAGCTAGATCGCATACGACAGTAATGTTCGAAAAAAAACATGAACGCAGCTAGCTAAAGTTTTGCAGACGGTAGCAAAGGCAGAATTAACATCAAAAAGATAATATTGTGTCTTTTCGGATTGGAAGGAAATTGTTCATTATGAGCTTTTACAAATAGTTCCAACAATTAATACTGATCTCTATTGTCACTAATTAATTTGCTTATAGCGAGCAATTCAATTAAAATGGTCAACGTTGATCAACAGAAAATTTGCTGTACATACCACAAACATCTTTGATTTCCCAGCAATAACTGAGAGAGCTTAGCCCTGATGTTATAACGCGTATAGACCAGATATTGCGTATGTTTCGATCTCTTCAGAATTCTCTTAAGGGGAATGTAAATTGGTCTTTAATGATATAAATTTAATTTCCAAATTGGAATAGTTTTCCATCACTACTAATGCAATAATCTTTACCACCCATAAAAAATGGCAAACTGTTATCGATTGATGACCATATATTTGATTAACAAAGCTTGGCCAAGATATGAAAAAAATGTATTTAATTTTCTGTCAAATTCTTTAATAAATTTTTTCGACCACCAACAGAATGGTGGTGACTTCCAATTCAGAGCGTTATTTTGAAGTTCTGAATATATATGTTGTAATGATAAGAAATTGATTTTTGCCCACAAAATATAAACATTTGTTAGCACCGTTACAATTAGTATTCGATGCAAATGAAATAAAAAAAAGTTTTGTACCAACAAGTTTCGCAAAGTTTCGTAAACACTACCGTTTCTCAGCAATCTTCTGTCAAAGGTTCTGGGGGTATATAATCACTGCCGAGTACGTTAATATATATTTTAAATTTTTATTTAATATTTCGTTAGTGTTGGTTGAATATCCGCGTAGAAAAGACTTCAAAATCGTAGCATTACACATACGCAACATGACAACAGACATACGCAACATTACACGGATTTGGAAATGCCAATATGGGAATCTACATCTGCAGAAATAACTAGAATTCTGGCCAACAAGACTTCTAGTTGTAACAGATGTTAAGGATCACCATACAAAACACTTTTAGGTGGAATACTTGTTAATTTTTTGCAGTTACTAGAACATTTTCTTTTCTGTACAAGTTTTTTTCCCCCGTTAGTTTTGACTTTTTATTATATCTTTATACGTGGCCCTAATGAAAAATGTATTCTTTTATAATAAAATTTGAGATTTCAAGCACAATGTACCATCCTTTTAATGAAAAATTTATTTTCAGTTGGTAAGTGTACACTGATGTGGACTTTTTTTTATAGATGCAATGTTTCCCGCATTAAAAGATATAATTTTGTTTAAAAAAATTATAGTGGCTTATTTCTAAAAGAGGTTGTCGAATTAGACAAGGCATTATGCACACAGTTTTTAATTTATATGATACTAATATTTCTTTCTTTTTTTCCCTCCTTAATTAGATACGGAAAACATAAGATTTGTGTTTGCAGCCGTTAAGGATACGATTCTCCAATCAAATCTAAAGGAATACAATTTGGTCTAAAAAGCCCATTATTTTTTAGGCGACTAAGAACTAATTTTGTGATTTTATTAATTATGAATGAATTCCTTCTTTTTTTTCACTAAATAAAAAGAAAATAAGTCAAAAGAAATGAATTACAAATAATAATAAACAAAAAAAAATATGTAATACAAGATTTCTTAAAACAAAAACAAATAAAAAAAATGCATCAAAACCGAGAAATATTTAATATGATAAATGAAAAATGGAAAAAAAATTATATACTAATTTAATAATTAATAAACAAAACAAAACAAAAAAAACAACAATTTTATAACGCTAATTATTATAAAATATATACTTTATATATGAAAACAAAATGAGAAATAAAATATTTAATAGACAAAAAAAAAATAAGAATAATAATTGGGTCAACAAGAGCAACAATTGTAAAAAAAGTAAAATCTCGAAAGGGTTTTAGAAAATTATCTTACGAATAAAATTTAAATAATAAATAAACCCTTTACAAACAAAATTCTTTTTTTATATAAAGAAACGCATCAAAAAGAATAAAACAAAACCACACAAATTTATGAAGATCTTTATTGGTGGTACTACTATGACTAATTATATATAATTTATATAAATTATATATTATAAACAATATATGATAAAAAACAACAACAAACAATTGAAACAAAACACGCATACAAACATAAAAACACACACAACAAAACATTTATTATTTGTAAATGTATAACTAATTTAATAAATAAATTTTAAAACAAAAATGAATAAAATTAATAATAATAATAATAATAAAATAAATATAAATTTAATGTAAAATTTGAATAATAAAAATTGAAAAAGAAAGAAAGAAAAAAATATGTTAAAATGTAAACAACTCCCCCCGCCCCCCTTTTCATACAACCGAAATTCAGCTAAATTAAACGGAAATAGAATACAAAACTTTTGAAAAATAATATAAAAAAGAAATTATATTATAAATACGATACATAAACAAAACAATTAAAACTCATCTATACTATCTCTTTTAATTTATAAATTATAAACTAAACTAAATAAAATTAAAAAAAAAATGTAAAACAAATACCTCACAAAAAATGCAGCATCATATAGAAAATATCGCTGCCTCTTTTGTGCATGTGTTTGTTAATTGGTAAAAAAAATATTAAATAATCTTATCTCCCTCTTATATACATATATATATATTTTGTATATATAAATATACAAAAATTTTCTTTATAAATATCCAGTAGATTTAATTTTTGTTTGTTTTTTGTTTAAAACAACTTATAAGTGCGATTGATTGTAATTGTAAAGATAAAAAGTTTTTAAATAAAATGAAGAAAAAAAATCCTAAATTACCAAAGAATATTTTTGATAATAAATGGGACAACAATAAACACACTTCTAAATAAAATAATATTTTTTAATAGAAAAAGATTTTATATTTTTATGTTCTTTGCTAGATATTATTATTATTTTAACTTTCAAATAAATAATTTAATTAATTTGCTGATAAAACTATTCATTTGAGCATTAGAAACATCACAATTTGCCTTGAGTTGCAATCATCAAGCAAATGTATGCCAAATATTGAAATAATTTATTTGAAAGTAGCCAGGAAACACTAATAATATGGTGCTAAATAGTTTCTTACAAGTAATGTAATATGCTTTACCTACAAATAATAAAAATTTCAATCTTTTTTATTATTAAAATTTGGTTTAAATGATTGCCAAGTATTTTAGGAAACGGGCTCTCAATGAAATATTAAATTGTTTAAAATTTTGAGACAAAATGTCAATCAGAAATTTCCTGGTTTAATATTTTTTTTAAAGAAAACCTTTTAACAAATTTTTCTACTGGTATTTTACAAAACAACTGCTTTCAATCTTATAATATACAAAATAAAAAAACATCTTTTGTTTTGAAAACATATTTAACAGAAAACATTACAAAAAAAATATTTAAAAAATAATTTTTATTTTCCTTAATTTATCAAAATAAAGCCTTTAAAATCTATAAAAATATTGTAATATTTTTAATTTGTTTTTTGTTTTATTTTTTCCTCCTCTTTTAGTGTACACAAACAAAAAAAAAATAATATTTTTATAATTCAAATAAAATAAATGTCTTATTTGATCGTTTACTTTTGTTTATATCGTATATACTATACTATATATACATACATAATTATAATTTGTTTTGTTTTCTTTATAATTGTTTTTATTTTAGCATACGAAACATGTTTAATTTGTGTCATATTTTTTAAAAAGTCTTTTAGTTAATTTATAAACAAAAAAAATTAATTAAATTTAAATAAATTTAATATATAAAATGTGAAAATAAGTAATATTAATAATTTATATATGCGCACATTACATACATACAACAACAACAACAACAAAATGAAAAATAATAAATAAAATGAAATAATAAGAAATCTATCTATACAACTATAAAAATTCTATTTAATTTATTTAGTTTTTATGTTTTTATATGTACGTATGTATATTGTAATAATGTACTTGTATTTTAAATTCTCTCATTATAAACAAAAATTAAAAAAAAAGAGAAATGAAAAATATTCCTGTGCCTAAACGTTATTTATTAAATTAAAACTTTGTTATTAGCAATCAACACTGGGAGGGTACCGTCAAGAAAATTGCATATTAAATTCATAAACATTAGTTGCCAGTTGCCTGCCACATAATTGACAATTCTTAGGAAAATATAAACAAAAAAAAAAAACATTTCATAATTAAGTTTTATGCAGAAGCTGAAATTAAAGAAAATTATTCGTACATATATTCATCTAGAATAATGGTACTCTGTAGTCAATTGTTTTTGCTTTTGTAATTTAAAGAATTTATCCGACATGTTACATATTCTACAGAAAATTTCGAAGTGAGAATATTTTACAAATGTGGCTTAAATTAGCTTAAGTTTTCACATTTGGACTTAACTAATTAATAAATAGTCCCACTTTGATAACCATATTAGATGGTTCTAAGCTTTACAAAATGCCACTTATAAGCCTGATAAACGATTAATCGTGTCCAAACCAAAGTTTAGGATCTAAAGAATCGACAGAGATTGTCAATAATATCAGGTGTGAGCAAGAGCAAAGGAAATAAATATTCTTATCCGATATGCTAGTATGCCGTGGTCTAGTAGGTAGTGTGTTGGCTTATTAGACGAAAAGCCAGTGTTCGAGCCCCCAGAAGTAAATACAAAAAGCGACTTCTTCTCAGCAGATTTCTGGCAAAAACTCTGAGAGTAAATAAAATTGCAATGAAAAGTTTCTCAAAAATCTGTCGTTCGGAGTCGACTTTAAACTGTAGGTCCCGCCACGCATGTATAAAATTAACACACACAACATAAGTGATGTGAGAAACTAGGTCGTAATCCTGACTGAAGGGTTGTAATGACCAATTATGTATGTATGTTATGTATGTGATATGCTATTTTACTTTTTATTAAAGTAATAATGCGGAGGGGGCTAATGGATATATTGTAAATATCAAATTTTTGATACCATTTTTGGCAATTGAAGTTCAGTTACTAACTTTAATTGAGCCATACATTCTTTTGCCTTATTCAACCGAGAAATCAAAGTGGATGCACACTCCTCGCCATAATATCAGCTACTAGTAGAGATTATATACCCTTAAAGAAGCTCTTTCCTTATTAAATGAGCGGACAGCCACAGAAAAGATGTTCTATCATTTAAAACTCGTCCAGATGCTCTGCTCGAGATCTATGTCAACATCCTATCTTACGGTTACCAATCTCACGTTCTGCATATTGTGCCCCTCGAACTAGTCAGTTTTACCAACGCCTATACCTAACCAACAAGGGCTCCAAGCCACATAACAACTCGATCTTTGTTCCAGCGCCTCTTCTCCCTAACCCATTTCCCGATAAGTCCGTAAAGATTGCAAGATATTTAATTAAATGTAAATTCAATCTAGAAAGGATAACAGATCTCTGGTACCCAAGGAATCTTGGAAACTATAACGATACAGACCGCTACTGGCAGAGTATAGTAGCTAGATGACATCTTCCTCTAACAGCTAATATTAAAACAGGCAACCCATTGTACCAATATCCCAAGCTAACATATCTTATTTAAAGCTTTGCACCAAACATCACACTCATATGTAATAACTGATCTAACTATCACCTGAATGGTAGTATTGAGTTGCCTTTACTCGGAATTACTTTTTCAGGGGCATTAAGAACCGCCTCTGATATTCGAATAATATTCTGAAGGCGATTTCTATATAAAGTTTCCTTAAAAAATATTGAAAAGATTTAATTTTCTGAAAGGGTCATGTTGAAAAATATAAAAAAATATTTTGTAAGGCAATAACATCTTTAGAGGAATATTAAATATTTATTTTTATATTTCGTTGCAGATTAATTTTATATAATTTTGCTAAGCGTAAAATCCTTTTGAAAATTCCCATTTGAATGTGGAAAAAAGGGTTTTAAAATTGAAATAAATCTATACAAGTAAATGATACTACATTGGTTAAATATATTAAATTTTAATTATTATTTAATTAATTTATTTTTATATTTTAAATACATGATTATTTCAAGCTTAAGATAATTTTTAATTTATTTTCAATATTCTGCTATTCAGATGTATAGCTAGAGCATAGCCAAAAAGAATAATTTTATTTTTATTTTTTTTAAATTAAAATATTAACAGAATAGCGAGATATTAAAAATAAATAATAAAAATAAATGCTTTTAATAAAAGTTCTTAAGCTTAAAATGATTATATTATTTAAAATGAATTGTTTAAAATGTTAATTTTGTTTCAATTTTTTTTATAAAAGTGTTGTATAAAGCTTTAATTAAAAAAAATAATACCAATTGCGATATATAATTCAAATTAATATAAAACAAAAATAAATTAAATTAAAATTAAATATTTTTTTAGCAAACAATTATTAGCTTTTAAAAAGCTTAACACATACATATAATTGAAAACTTAGGCATGCAATAGTAAGAATTACAATATAACCGACAAATATTTAGTTTAATTGTACGTAGTATTTAAAATTATTCTAATTATTTGTCTTGTTATATTGTATAGACCGTTAAAAAATTGACAGCAGGAAACATAAACATATTTTGCTTTTATTATTTCAAATTATGATTATGATTTTAAGTTTTTTCCGTCCACGTTTAAATTAAAAAGAAAAATTAAAATATCGTATATACATAGAAATTTTTTTTAAGTTTTTTAAATAAATTTTAATTTATGCACATTTATTTAAAAGAGAACATCTCTATATAGAAAATATTGTATTAATTATTAGGGACCATTTTTACAAGTTCCTCCATAATAAAGTTAATAAAATAAAATAAAATAAAAATGCTTCAAAGTTTTGATGTTTTTCATTTAAACCACCTTAAAATTTTAAATAAAATTATTTATTAACAAAATAAAAACAAACAAAAACAACTTAATTTTAAAAAAATGTGCATATTTTAAAAGCCAACAAAAAATAGCGAAGATTTTAGTTTAATTTTTAATTATTATTTGAAAAATGGGTTCTCGTTTGAAGTATTTGAAGAAAACTATTCTTAAATTTCTGTTTTTGAACCATTCCTATACAAAAACTGTTTGACTTATGGGAAGTGCTTTTGTTATTTCTAATATTTGAAAAAAAAAAAACGAAAACTAAAGTAGTTTTTCGAAATTGGTAAGAAAGTTTTACTCGCCTGAAAATTAACCGAATATTTGTGTTCTTCGCGTTTGCATTTAAGAAAGTAAATCGAAACAAGCACAAATCTTTGGAGGCCTTAGAGCTAAAATATCATAGCCATAGCCAGAAGAATTTAAGAACCTTTTCTTCTCTTTGGGGTTTCATTATCCTTAAACTTATCTACCATTCTACTCCTTAGGATTTGCGTATTAATCATTCCCAAACGTTGTGTCAGATAAAACTTTAATTTTCAAACTATTTAAAACAAATTAAACGTACTCGCCAGACATGCAGGAACATCCAATTAGTCTAGTATCTAGTAAAATACAAATTTTAACTAGAAAGATCAATCAAAACTTGTTTCCCTAATCCTCTATACCGAGAGTAAAGTGTAAGAAATCCAAAAATACTTTCGTTTCTAAGTCCTTTACGACGCCATGATGGCCCAGTTGTTTCAGATTTCGTCATATTCTATTAAAATACTTAGACTTTCTAGAAAATATTTTAAAATGTGCTTTAGCGGTGGCTATAATCTACTGGCTAATGTGTAGGTTTACTAAACAAAAGCTTGGAGATCAAACTTCAGCTGTGATAAAAAAAATATTTATTTTGACGGTAGTAGACTTCTAACAAAAACTCAAAGAATAGCTAATTGTCATGAAAAGGATTTTCAAGACTATCATTCTCAAACTCAGCGATCATGGTTAAAATTAAGACTAGGCCTGGATGAGAAAATGCTAGGTCGTAATCCCAATTAAAAGCTTGCAATAACCAATTATGGCTGTATACTTGAGAAATTTATTGATCGAATATATGACATCTTTTTACAGTCAAGTACAACAGGTCGGGTGAGCTTTGGTATCAAAGCTACTACTCCAGCCTACAATCAAGTAATATGAATTCACTACGCCTACAAAATATTAAAGACACTTCAATGCTGCTCTAAGTAAACCAATAGGGTGGTTTACTTAATTGTAC
Source organism: Sarcophaga subvicina (assembly GCA_936449025.2). NCBI lineage: Eukaryota > Metazoa > Arthropoda > Insecta > Diptera > Sarcophagidae > Sarcophaga > Sarcophaga subvicina. The sequence continues at coordinate 34,918,027 of OW388084.2, forward strand.
CATGTGTTAATCCGTTTTGATAAAAAAAAAAACAAAATTAAGATTTTGCTGCTAAGCAAAGAATATGTAGAGTACACAGAAGATCAGATCAACTGATTCATTTTAATGCCCACTCTTTTATTTTGGATTATTCTGTTGTAAAATCTCTGCTATACTTGAAAGTATTTCCCTTTTAGACGTACCAACGTGAAGGGGGTCTTCGCCTTTAAACGTCCTATAATCGACCAAGTATTGCCCACTCATGTATCATTCATTTTAATATCCACTCTTTTATTTTAGACTATTCTGTTGTTGTTGGCGTTGCAAAATCTCTGCTATACTTGTAAGTATTTCCTTTTTAGACGTTCCAACGTGAAGGGGGTCTTCGCCTTGAAACGTCCCATAATCGACCAAGTATTGCCCACACATGTATAATCATCCAGACAATTCTGAATCATCTGATATGTTGACCTTCCAATTATTTCACTTTTACGAACCTGTAGCTTTAATATCCTTAATATTCTGCAAAGTACAAGGCATACTTTCCACATTTTTAATAGTTTTCCATTATAAATCTGCTCGAGGGCCTTATCTCTAAAGATTACTCATTTTCGAAAGTTTCTCGCTAAAATTTATCATCATTGCCACATACTTTTAAATGCTAATATTTGAAAAAAAATTCAAGACTTCCAATGCCTTTATCAGCAATTAGCATTGCTAACTGTTCATGAAGAGTACGCTGATACTGGGACTATTAACTGCATGTACATATATTATTTACTTGCATAATTAAGATCTAATACTCTCAAATATCAATTGAAATGTGAAAATTTATACAAATTTTCAGAATCTACAAAATTGAAAATTTGTTTCTTTGATTTCATCAAACAATTGCTTACAAATTTTTAAAGAACCCTTTTTTATATAGAAATATATTTATGTTTTATTGATTTTAAATAAATTATTGAATTATTTTTTGAGAAAAAGGAGAACATTTTTAAAAATAAACATTCGAATTATTTCTTCAAAGACCATTCCTTAAAACGGTAAGCATTCAGTTAAAATGAGCCAATAAAATTCTTTAATTGAATGTTTCTCCTACGGAAATCTATTTCTATTAGAAATGGTCTTTCATAGAAATGAAAAAACAAAAGGAAATAATGAAATAAAAATCACATTAAAGTATAAAGAAAATTAATATAATTTTTATATGCATACAAATAATATACATAACATAACATACATAAATATCATCCACATTAAATTAAGAAGACAAGCAGCAAACGTAATTGAAATTTAAATCAAAACCAACATAATGATCAAGTCAGTATATATACACATACACAACTATGTATTGGAAAAAGCCTAGAAAATTATATTTCCATTATTTAAATCACCAATAAATCTTAAATAAAAATAAAATAAAAAATTCAAATATCACATAAACATACATTTTCCTTCATTACAACAATTACTAACCACTCCTACTATTTCTAACTTCTGATCAGCAAATAATAATTTATAAATAAAAATAAAAAATATCTTAAAGCAGAAATCCATATACATACATAAATATAATATAAATAATAATATAATATATATATAGTTTAATTCATTTATACATACATACACCAAATGAATATAAAAAAGAAAAAGTTAAAGATAAAAACGCAAAAATCCAAAAAGCCCCCTAAACCATTAAAAATTGGATTAATAAGCTAATTAATTAATCTTAAATAAGTATTTTAAGAGGTTATTATAATAAAATACTTAAACTAAATTATAATATAAAAAAAAGAAAAAAAAACAAATCCAGAATAAATAAAAAAATTAAATAAAATGAAACGTACATTAGCATTCAATGATAATGAATGAGAATGATTTATTATAATAATAGTAATGATGATAATGAATGTTTTATTTAAGGATATATAAACATTATATATTAAACTCCTTAAAACACTTAAATTAATTAAAAAAAAACCAAACAAACAACAAAACAAAAAGGAAATGGAAGCAAAAGGAAAAAATAAAACAAAAATATTAATGTACACTTATTTAATAAGAAATATTTGAAAAATAAATACAAAATTCATAAAGTAATTGAAGAACATGTTTAATTGAAGTCATTTCAAGTCGTTCGTTAATTTACGTACACATTCATATATCGGGTGTTTTTTTAGCGCACGTGAATTTAAAAAAACGGGTGATTTTTTAGCTATTACCTTTTTGGCAAAATTGGTTTAAACAGCTCACGAACGTTTCGTGTTTCGTTTCACTATAAAACATCTTCAGTTTGGTCTATAATTTAACCATGAATCGTCTTACAATCGAACAACGCTTGCAAGTCATTGAATTTTATTATCAAAATGCATGCGCTGTTAAGAAAGTTCATCGCGCGTTTCTTCCATTTTATGGTCAGTTTAATCGACTCACTGAAGCGGCTATTCGGGCTATTGTGACTAAATTTCGCACCAAATGTACATTGTTGGACATTAAACCACCAACACGCTTACGTAGAGTGCGAACTGAAGAAAATATCGTAGCTGTATCGGCCATTGTTAATGATGACCATCAATTATCGATTCGTCGCTGTTCGCAGCAATTAGGCCTCTGTTACTCAACAACGTGGAAAATTTTGCGAAAATGGTGCAAAAATTGAAGCCGAACGACCTACCACAACGCAGAATTTTTGGTGAATGGGCTCTTGGAAAGTTGGCTGAAGATTCACTTCTTTATCGAAAAATTGAGTTCAGCGATGAAGCTCATTTTTGGCTCAACGGATACGTAAATAAGCAGAATTGTCGATTTTGGAGTGAAGATCAGCCAGAAGCATTGAAAAAGCTACCAATGCATCCAGAAAAAGTCACAGTTTGGTGCGGTTTATGGGCTGGTGGCATCATTGGACCGTACTTCTTGAAAGATGCTGCGAATCGCAACTTTACTGTGAATGGTGAGCGCTACCGTGAGATGATATCCAACTTTTTTTTGTCCAAAATGCAAGAGCATGACTTACATGACATGTGGTTTCAATAAGACGGTGCCACATGCCACCCAGCACGCGTAACAATGGACTTATTGAGAGGCGAGTTCGGTGAACATTTTATTTCACGTTCGGGACCGGTCAATTGGCCGCCAAGATCGTGCGATTTAACGCCTTTAGATTATTTTTTGTGGGGCTATGTTAAAGCTCATGTCTACACAGACAAGCCCGCTTCAATTGATGTATTGGAAGACAACATTGAAGTATTTATTCGTGAGATGCCGGCCGAAATGTTGGAAAGAGTATGCCAAAATTGGACTAAGCGGATGGACCATTTGAGGCGCAGTCGCGGTCAATATTTGCATGATATAATCTTCAAACATTAAATTATATGGGCCGTACTATCGATTCAAATAAAGATTTCATGCATTTTTCTGCATTTTGTGTTTTTTTTTAAATTTTCCTATAGCTCTTAAAAAATCACCCATTAATAATAAATGGCAGACATATTGTTGGAACAATTCTTTTTTTATTTATATACTGCATACGTGTGCCATAACTAAGAGTTATATGATCGACTCGATCAGCACAATTTTTTGCCATCTTTTCCAACACATCTGGCCGTATGGGTCAGTGGTGACTTTAATATTACATTAAAATGCTTGAAGAATTACTTCTTTCATCGGCATAAATCAATGGTTTAACATAGCCCCATAAAAACTAATCCGGGGCCTCTAAATCTCACAACGAGGGAGCCGGTGAACAGCACCTCTTTTGGCAATAAAGTTGTGTGCATATTGATTTTTCAATATGTCGATTGTTAAGCGCATTGTTTACCAAGTTCGCTGTATTGTAATTGATGTTTAGCTGATTCATTTCTGAATCGTCATTCACTGTAACGGCAGCCCCTTGCTCATTTTGGAAGAAATCAGCATGTAAATTGGCACAAACAGTTAACTTTATTGGAGCTAATAGTTAATGGCTTGAGGATTGCCTTTGCTCCAAATACGGTTGTTTATTGACAATTTAACGAGAAATGAGATTTCATTACTAAACAGAATTCTTTAATAAAAATATTCATATTGAGTCAGTTTCAAATGAATTTTTCCAAGCAGTTGAAGAACAAAGACTAACAAGTTGCAGTTGAAAACGGTGACGAATAGAAAATCTTCAAGATTTTGCGCTACACCAACAATATTCTTTTCGCGTAGGGCTTTGTCTTATTGATGGTTTTGAATTGAAAATAGTAAACTTAATGCGAAAACTATCATTGAATTCCTTACTCTCTAAGCCGATATTTTGACTGGATAATGAACAAAGTGCATTATAAATTTTGAAGCGTTGCTGTGGCGTTAAGCGATTCACGATCACTGTACAAAAATGTCAATACAGTTTAATAATAAGTACCATAGGTACTATAGTTCTTCCGCAGCTAAAAAATACCCGATATAAAAAAACAAAACACAATATCAATATTATTTACAGTTTGCTATTACGTCTGCTGAATGAATGAAATTTTGTGAATTTCCAACGAGACAAATCTCATTTCGAAGAACATTTCGTTACCATTTGTTGAGGAATTACACTATTTACTGGCGCCACTATCCCGAGTATATTCCATCAAAAATAATTCTTAACTTTCTTTGACTCATTTCCTATTATATTTCATCTTGTTTTTTTTTCTATTAAAGCCAATATTCTGGGGATGGCCCCTATTTGTTTAGTGCATTAGGTTAGAACTAGAAACATGGGCTGCAAGACGGAGAAGAAAAAAGAAGTAACGTTTATGGACGTAAGACTTGAATCTATTTTTGTTTTGACGGGAAAAAATTTTTCAGAAAGAGGTTTCCACATACAAGTAATGCGACTGAAACACTAATTCTCTCTGTGATGCATTATACGATCCACAGATCAATAAATCAACGGATGAACAAGATTCTTTATTTCTCCAGAGTAAATCTGCTGTCGTAGCGATAGAGTAGTAAAACTCAAGCTATATTGCGACTATAATGAGATGAATCAATATGATTAATAACCTGTACGTTGTCTTAGGTCCTAGACCATATAAGTGTTTCATATTCCATTTTCTGTCGAATATAGCAAATTTAAATGATAAGAATATTTTTACACCCAGACACTTGAATGATTCTTTCAAGACTTGAAAAATATGAAAGTTCCAGTAATAAGATGAAGATTTTCTGTGAACACAATATTTCCGCAAATCAAAGTTAAAGAGTCCATACACAGTTCTTGCGCGCTAAAATCGATTTTAATCACAATACCTCGTTCGGAGATGCGCCTAAACCTGCAAAAGGATGGGTCAAATAATCAAGGCAAATATTCTAGAGTGGCGATACCTACAGTTTAAGTCAACTCCAAACGACAGATTTTTGAGACGCATTTCATGGCAATTTTATTTACTCTCAGAGTTTTTGCCAGAAATCTGCTGAGAGACAGTCGCCGAAGAAATATTTTTTCTACTTCGTTTCTTTGGTGATATATGATCTGGGGTTTGAACCGTTGCCTGACGTCTAATAAGCCAACGCACAACCTACTAGACTACGGCGACTTCACAGACTATGGTTGATCATACTAACTATGAATTTTAAAATTGCAACAACAGTAATTTTCAGGGTTTTTAGCCTTTTTGGAGATTTGCATTATATTATTATCGTTCCAGCAAGATATGAATCATTGCAAATGTTAGCAAGAAAGCGTCGAAGATCACTGCTTAAGTACAAGTGCTGGTATAACATACCATCCAGAAGATTTGTGTATGTTGATGTAAGAAGCCTTTAAACTGCGGAATATGAAGGAAGGAAAGAATATGCTGGTCTAGTTGATTCCTATTCGGCAAGTATGGATAATGTACAAATAATTCAGCCAAAACATTAGAATTTATAACTTATAAGATAAATACTATTCCTGCTTAACTGATAGGAACACCCGCGACGATAAGATTAGCTCCCCATTCTTTCAATACTTAAAATTATTTTTGGGGCTAGGCACCCAGTAAAGTAAAACTTTACAAATAACTTAAAGTACTTTGTGACAAAAATTGAGTGAACTAATTACGATTAGGTTTGATAAAAAAAAACTAAATTTATGGGAAACGAAAGGTAAGTCGTATTGTAAAATATTTTATTTAAATAATATAAAGTGATTAAGAAGCGTTATAAATATAAAAATATTAAACTTTTAATTCTTCAGATTACAAATTTAATTCATAAATTCTAACCAAGTAATCTTCCCCACAGCTGGCTAATTGGAAATGATTGTTAACACTTGAAGAGGGTCTAAACTGTAAACGTTTCACAGTTAAATGATGCGATTGTCTGAAATAATACATATGGTGGTTGAATATACAAAATATTTTGCAAGAAACATTCTTTTTTAACAACACTTACGATTTATTAAGCGATAACAACAAAGAGAACTTCCCATCAAATTGGTAGACATGTATAAGACCACTTTCACATCCCAAGGCTATAACATACGATCCGTTCGTATGCAAGGCATGGGCAAATGTTACAGCTGTTATAGATTCATTCTTAAGTTCTAAAATACCTAAAGATTTCCAACCATTGAGAGAGGATTTGCCAATATCGCCTTCAGTTTGTTCTGTTTTATGCCAAATTACAACCTTTCCCTCTCTAGAGGAGGTAACAAAATATTTACTGTCATGCGACCAGTCACAAGACCATATAATACGTGTATGAACACCATTCGTTTTATCCGTACATGCTGTCAAAGCGAATGAAGTCGATTTATTGCTATCATTCGCCAAGTTTTGACGTTCAAAAAGTGACCATCTGCGATCACGTGAAACTGAGAGCAGATATTGGCCGTTGGGTGAAAAACGCATTTGAGTAACGGTCAACTGATGTCCAGAGAGTTTTTGTATTTGTTTCCATGTAGCCGTATTCCAAAGAATTATTTGAGCGTGTTCAGCGTTTGTAGATTTACAAGATGATGCCAATATCGTAGCATCGGATGACGATGCAAGGGCAAAAATTTCGTAACCATGGCCATACAGTTTTTGTACTTCGGGCCATAGGGTGTTTTGCATAAGTGTTTCTTCCTGTGGTGGTGCATCTAGAGCTATCGGTATAAAATAGTTTTCAGGATATTCATCTTTTACGTGACGCTCTTCGACAGCTGGCTTTTCCGTGCTATACACGGCTTTGTTTGAGAGTCCTAAAGAAGGTACTGAAGCTCCTTTGGGTAATGCTATATCAACGTTAACGGTAAGAACAAAATTTGCACGAAATTTTTTAATATATTTGCATAATCGACTCTTGATAAATCAAAATTCAAAGGATGAGAGAAATGTAAGCAAGCGTGCAGTGGGCAAATAAATAATAATTTAAAAAACTGATAAAAAAAAGTGTTAGATTTCAAGCGAGGGGTAAATTGCAATGGTATGACATATGGTACAAGAAAAATGGAAATACCCCCTTATTTCAAAATATCTTAATAGGTTTACATAAAACAATAAATTTTCAACTTAAAATAATGAAGTGATTTAAATAAAAACATAATGTTTATATTATGAAAACAATGGATGTACTTACATTCTAAGAGCAGATCTCCTTCCTTGTCATGTTCGGATTTTGTAATTCGTCTAAAGTTTTCAATGAAATTCGCTGGAGCTTGGAAAGTTCTTACAATTTTTTCTTCTGCACCGCTGGCAAATTTGTAACGAGATAGCAAAGCTAGTGCTTGCATATCATAGCCATGAACTTGTGGTCGAGCCAATTCATGCCATGTTTCTTCGCTATGACGCCAAGGAGCATGTATGCGTGTGGTCTGATCAGCGGAAACACTCATAAGATATTCACCTTGCGGTTCCCAAGCCAAATCACGTACTTCACCAAAATGTCCGCCCACACAAACATGCGGCAACCAAATGCTTTCATTCTCCTTAGATTGTTTCCATAAATGAAAACCGCCTTGATAACTATGTCCAAGTATGGATTTTCCATCTCTAGAGAATTTTCCACCAAAGAAACCCAAAGAATTGCCACCAACTTCACCTAAACGTACTTTTTCCATCCAAATGCCACTTTCCTCCGAGTGCTGCCATAAAATAAGAGTTTTATCAATAGACGCTGATAGCAAACTTAAGGTTTGTTCCGGTGATTTATGCCAATGCACACCATATACCCAATTATCATGGCCATATAGGACAGATTCCAAGCATATGGCGTACCATGAATCGGAACTTAGTTGTATGATTTTCTCTTCCACTCTTATTTCTCCCGTGTCTTCATCCAATAGGTTAAATATATCTACTTTATTATGAATGACTTGTTCTGCCGTTCTTGATGCTATGCGCCATAAACGTATAAAATTGTCTTGTGAAGAACTGGCCAAAAGTAAATCTTCTCCTTCTTGTACGAAATCCAGGCCACGCACCCAGTCTTCATGGCCCAAGAGCTTATGTACAGGTTGGAATTTAAAACCATCTTGAGTTTCTTTTTCTGTTTCGGCCCATAGTGCAACACTTTCGTCATCAGCCGTAAAAGCCAATAAGATTTGTTCGGACTTGGGTAGTAAAGTGAGTCTTAAGGTAAAACAAAAACCGCTATTTAAAAGCAAAGTCTGTTTGCACAATACTTCTGCGTTATCTTGGTGAAATGACCATAATTTGAGAGTGGAATCTGCGGCAGCAGTTGCCAATAACCATTCACCGTTTGAACGTTGCAGACCATCTACAGCGTTAACACCACTCTCATGCCCTTGGAGTTCATAGCTTTTTATATCATTTGGGTTTTCAAAATTCCACAATACGGCTAATTTATCATCGGAACCGGAGAGAAAATAAATTTCTTTTTCCTTTTGAAGTGATTTCAACCACCTAACGACATTGACACGTTTGGAATGTCTTACGTATGTGCAGGTTATTTTGGCGGAATATTCCTTGAACTTAAAGAAAAGATTTGTTTAAAATGGTTTGCTAAAAAAATGGTCGCCGGTCACCAACACTGCCTTACTTGTGTATCGTAAATGGCTACTGCATTACAAGCTCCAAAAACTATCAGGCCATTATTGCCCCAATCAGCACTTTCTGTAGTACGATTGCATCCTATGGATGTATAAATATTTTCAACACTCATTTCGTATATTTTTATTTATTTTTTCACTTAATTTTTAGCAAAATTAACCGCACGTGCTGTTTGTTGTCAACAAATAAATATATTTCGGTCAGCTGTTTAGAAAATCTGTTTACTTGTAGAGTTGCCAATACCTCAAAAGAAAATTTCTTAAACAAAATGGTCGCCGGTCACCAAACTGCCTTACTTGTGGATCATAAATGGCTATAGCGTTACAAACTCCTAAACCTATCAGGCCATTATTGCCCCAATCCGCACTTTCTGTGGTGCGATTGCATCCAATGGATGTATAAATATTTTCCGCACTCATTTTGTTTTTTTAATTTATTTTTTCACTTAATTTTTAGCAGAATTAACCGCACGTGCTGTTTGTTGTCAACAAATAAATATGTTTCGGTCAGCTGTTTAGATAAAATGTTTATTTTCAGAGTTGCCAATACCCCAAAAGAAAATTGTAAACAGAGGGACGTATAGGTATAAAATATTATATGATAACGCAGTTCATCAGTATAAATAAAAGTGATAATCGAAATACATATTTAAATATTATAACTTTCAACATATCTTATTAATGCTCCACATAATCAGCGATTAACGTATATATATGTTTTATTTTTTTAAAGATCTTATGTTTTGATGTTATTTTATGCTCGTCACAAAATATAATTGTAATCAAAATAGAAAGTAATCACAGAAACCAAAGAAACTTGACAACACTGAACTGAGAATCAAAATTTGTTTCTTTCCATTTTGTTGCTTTTTATCTGTCACCAAATCTCATGTCTTTCATAAAATCTTTAGGAGAATATCGTTTCGCGTAAAGCGCTCCTTAAAGCTATACAATCTATTAAAAATATTACATAAAAATGGTGCAAAAAACTAATCCCGCTATAAATTTCTTTAAAAGCATCTATCACAATGAATTTCAATGGTAATTATTTATTCGATTTGATTATAAATAAATGTAAACTAACCTCAATTTTTATTTTCTTTTTCCGAAAACATTAGGTCGGTGGTAAAAAGTTTCGGTTTATTCTTTCTGGGAGTACGCATAGCCAAAGAGTTTGTGGGAGTCGAAATAATGCCAGCCGTACATCATTAAGATTTGTTAGAGTCCTGTGTTATCCATTAGTTTAAGTATGAAACATTGAATTTTATTTTTTTTTGTTTTATAAAATTCAAAAAACATTTTATTCTACAATGTTAACAATTAACTAAAACATACTATTATATTATAATATAAAGCAGGAGTAACAAATCTAATTTATGACTCCATTGTAATCATGTCTTTGATTTTGTCATTGTTATCATCGATTTCGTGTATCAAACTATGGGCCAGATTTTGAGGTGTGAGATCACGTTTAAGGAAATTGGCTACCAATTGCCGGGAAGGTACTCCACCTCCGTGAGCTAATACTTCCTGACGGTATTTTTCGCCAGCTTCACGATTGAAAGGATTCTTTTCGAAATACGTTTGCCATATCCAGGAGGCAATAGTTTTCGATATTAAATATGAATAGTATTTGGCGCCATAGCCCACTAGATGGGAGAAACGCAATTGCCAGGCCTAAAAATATGGTTATTGAAAGTATAAAAGAAAGTATTTTTCAAATTTGTACATTATATTTACCGTGTCATCCACATACGGCAGACTGTAGTAGTCCTTCTGAACCCTCTTCAATGTTTCTGTGGTATTGTTTCCCTGCTGTTGGGGATCACCATGATATATTTGATCTAATGCGGAATAAAACACTTGCAATTGTGTTTCACTGGCAGAGAAGAGATTTTTCGAGGCACATAACCTTTGCAGCATATCTTCGTCCATGGGTTTATGTGTTTGGAAATGTTTAGCAAATGTGCGCAATACTCTGGGATCACTGGCAAAATATTCCATTAGAACCGAGGGCACTTCTGCAAAGTCTGTGGAACATCTGGTACCGGTTACATGTTGATATTCAGTACGCGCCAGCATGGAATGCATAGCATGACCCATTTCATGAAACAAGTTATCCACTCGGGAAGGTGAAAGTAAAGTGGGGCCGGTCCAACGTGGTTGTGATAGATTTAGCATTACCACGACTATTGGCAGCTGGTAAGACCCATCGGGTAACCGTTTGCCACCTTGTATAGTAAAATGACAATCTTGATTGGGTTTATTATTGCGTTCGAAGAAGTCACAGTAAATATAGCCAAGTAAACCTTCCTTTTCATGCACTACCGATAGTTTGTAGATGTCATTATGCCAAGACTCGCCGGGTTCAATTTCAGTATTTTGCAGTGATATGCCATACAAGGATTGCATTAAATTATCCAAGCCTTGCATACAACCGCCTAAACTGAAATATGGCAAAAACTCATTGGCACTAGCGTTTAGAGCATTGCGTTTCATTTGGGATGTAAAATAAGGAGTATCCCAAGCCTGCAAAGTGGCTTGAGGATTGCCGCTGTCTTTACGTTTCATTTTTTCCATTAATCTGAAGTCAGCATCAGCTCTGGGCCGCAATTCATTAGATAATTCATCTATAAACTCCTTGACCATTTGAGGATGCTCTACAGTGCTGGCATTCAAAGCTCGATGGGCATAGGTTTCAAAACCACAGGTTTTTGCTAAAACATGGCGACATTTTAACAAGTCGCTGAGCAATTCCTCTTGTCTCTCAGATGGATACAGGAACAATCTATACGCTGCTTCACGTGCTTGCGGATTTTCAGAGTTTGTATATAAACCCGAAACTAAAACATGGTCTCCCTCTGAAGGAAAGTAGGTTTTTATTGAGTCTGGTACCTGACCACGGGGAAAGGCAGTGGGTTGGACAGCTCCATGCATAAACTTCTGTCCTAATTGCAAAATATAGTCATTCAAACGTACCACTTTATCACGTTCTTCGTCCTTAAGGTGTATACCGGATTGTTCGAAATCAAATAAGAATAATTTGGCCACATGTTTATCCACCTCGGTGGTATCCATGTGATCACCTTCCTCAACTACTTTACGCAAAGCCAAATATAGATCTTTATGGGTATTCAAATTTTCCACTATGCCACTTATACTTATACAAGCATCTTCGGCTGCTTGGGCAAATTTACTTTGCGGATGGGCTATCCTTATAAATTCTGATAAATCGGCCACTTTACACAATGAGTCAGAGAGTTCATCGAAAATTTGGACGATTTTGCGTTGACGTTGACCCGATATAGCTTCTTGAATTAAATCGTCCGTTTTGTTAGCCACATTATCTTTTAGAAGAAAGAAGCCTTCATGGCTACGTAGTTCGGGCATGCAAAATAGGCCCTGAAATTGATAAATAATTATTTCAACACTCTATATTAGAATAGAAAATTAAGCGAAGAATTCTTACCGCTTCATTACGTGTAAAGTTTATTTTCTTGTATGGGGGTGAATTGAAGGCAGTAGCCAAAGGAGTCCATGTTGAAACACCTTTGCCGATATAGAAATTTTTTAACAGTAATTTGGCAGTAGGCTTACGAAATATCATATTTACAAGGAAAACCAATTCTTTAACAGCAAAATCCAACCACAACAATTTAGCCTCCAATCAGCTGTTAAGCACAGACACTGTATTATCAGTTTTCTGAATTTCATAATTTTTAGGTTTCGTATAGAGGCACACTTGAATAGTATTTACTGTAGTTTCAGAGCAGTCTGCTTTAGTATATGTGAAGAATTTTTGGCAATCAGTTGTAGTTTGTTAAGCGCAGGTAAGAGAAAATTTAAATATCTTTAATTAAATATAGTATAGGGCACAATGTACACAGTGGCGACTCGGGATTTTGACATTTAACCGTATACTAAGAAAGGGACAGCGAATATTACCAAAAAGTATTTCTGTCCCTTTCTGATTGTCTGTCTGTTTTGTTTATTTATGTTTTTTAGGTTTTGGGGTGGGTTTTTTATATTGGCGAGAGTTAATAAAAAAATGTAATTTTTGTGTAAAACAATTAATAAATAATAAAAACAACTACTAGCAATAACAATTTTTAACTTTTTCTTTCAAGAAATTAAAAAATATTGGCAACTTTCAGCAAGAAAAATTTTTTATGAGCAGTACGTCTTATTTTGATCTTGTAATATTTAGCTTCTTAATTATCTCTTGCACAAGAAACTATATTCATTGTGACCGAAAATCATGCACATTTCGATTAATATTTAAATATTTAAGAATCTTTAAACTTTTCATTGAAGAAATTAAAAAATATTCTAAATTTTCCCTTTTTTAACACAAAATAAATGTTTGTTTACATTTAATTTTTCTACTTTATCCGCAAGTTTTCACTCTGTATATCTGTTGCTTCTAACACATTTGATTCGCAAAACTTTTAACATATTCTTTCTCCCTCCAAGAAAACGGTTAAGGCAGCTGATTTCAGCGTTTTTTAAACGTCACAATTGTCATCACTGGTTACATTGTGGTATAGGGATTTGAATTTATAACCGGTATGTTGGACAACAAATGTTTAACCCTGAGGCAGATTTAGATTCAAATTGCCAAGCTCTTAAGCCAGATTATCCAAGCAAATCATGGAAATGCAAAAGCGTTGCGTTTGTTTGACAAAAAATGGCGCATTTTAAACCAAAATTTTTTTGCAACAGAAACAACTACTAAATTCTTGTCTATCGTTTTTGTTTTATCGTTTTCAATTTTCTTTGTAATATATCATGTAAATTTAATATAAAAGCGTTATTGAATTATAACTTGACCTTAATAATCGGAAATGGAAGTTTGCTAAACATTTTAAACGTGATGAAAATAATTTAAATATTTCTAAAAATAACAATTTCACCAGTAAGTAAGTATGTACGTATGTATGTATCTATGTTAAAATAAAAATCTTCCGGCATAATTAATAATTGCGGAAAATTTATAGTCTAGTTCCTTAGAATGCTATTTTTGTTAGTAAACAATAAACAATAAAAGTCATTCAATTATAATAAAAAGTGGATGCAATATTAAGTAGACAATACCTTTTTATATATCACGACATGGATAAATTTTTGGTCATTAAGTATTTAATAGGATGGTCTGTTCTATTTAGGTGCTTCTCTGAAGAAAATCTTCCAAAACTTTCCTATTGCAATTAACTTGCATAGGAATAAAAATCAAGATGCTTTAACTTTTGTATTGGCTGCCAGACCATTGCAGAGCTTTTCAGGCGGAGGCCGTTTTGAAAGTGGAGAAATGTTTGTTGGTTTAATTAAAAATCTCTTAATTTACTAGAACAGCCAGGTTGCTATTACATCCCTAACGAAAGTCACTTTGATGTTCGTCTATGAATATCAAGGGAAATTACAGATCATTCAACGGTAATGATTATAAAGATTCCGGGACAGAGGGATATCGTCAAAAATTACGCTGCTGATGAACTAGCCAGGACTGGTTGGGAGCTTGCAAGCTTACAGAACATAATTGTTCTGATGGCCTCAATTAAAAAAAGATATTCTCCGCGCGTTTTACATGGAGGCTCGACTACTACGACAGCAGTAAGATACAAGCAATATTGATGGAGGACTGATTGTCTTCTGTCCTGTACAATTGTGATTCCTACGGTTATTCGAATGAAGTCTGCAGAATCTGTGGATCTGATAAAAAGGAAGGTACAATATTTTCCCTCAAGTGTCATTGCCCCAATTTGTATTGAAGGTCCTTCTCCTCTAATTGTCTGTTATTCTTGATATTGCCCTTACAAAAATTGGTTCAAGAGCAAGATTTATTATGAGGTGATTTACTGTGGGTTCTTATTTTCAAGAAGGGTCTGCCACCAAACCAAATCTTTTTCTTTTTTCGTGGTGTTGGTGTGGTTGTGTCATGCTGGGTGCCGCTAGATATAAAGATTTTATAATAAAAAACTCGACTAGGTATAGCCATTATATGTATGAACAGATCTTCAACATAAGCAAAACGAAATTTACCATATTTTATACTTTGTCACGGATAGGCACAAAAATTCATTTCTGATGACAAAAAGTGGTTCATTTACTACCAAACGACTACCTTTGGCTTAATTCCCATATTAACAGTAGCTCAGCTAAAGCTTCGTGAGCTTGATTGATTAATCAGCCTTATAGTCCGGGCTGCCTATTTCTGTCAGAGCATTAGTTTTGTTGGAAAAATCCATTTTAATTAAAAATCTTTAATAAAAGAATTGCCAATAAGAAAGAGTTTTTATGAAATAATTAAATTACCTTAAAATGATAACAATTTCGGAAACGAAACATGTTAAACGATGTTTAATATAAATGAGATTTTAAGCTTTAAGTACCTTTCTATTCCAGACAAATAATGGATTTCTTTATTTATTTCTTTCTAGCCTTGATTTTTCAGTGTAACATAAAAAGTGATTCGTGACTTGTGATAATACCAAAAATGCTTAGTGTGATTTGAATAGATTAAATGAATAGATTAAAAAAAATGAAGAACTCTTCTAAATCATTGGATTTTATAATCAAAGTTAGTGCGATGTGAGAAATTTCTTTCGGTAAAAAAAATTTATCTTCGGCGACTAAACTTATTTTTGGCTAAATGTGTACATCAACAAACAGGATTGATCAATTTCTTGTGAAAATCAGAGAGATGCAGTTCAAGAGCTGTCAATGTACCCTGGAAGGTATATTATTTCGTGGTATCATTGAACCGTACCTCTTCAGGAACGTTGAAAATTGCAACGCTACATTTAATGTTGCGGTGATCGGGAGATGATTACTGACATGATTGACATGTGATCACAATCCCAGCCCTGAAAAATGTTGAAAAGGCAGGTAAATATTTCATTCACTTTTCCAAATTTTCTTTATTATTTCAATTTTTAAATATGAATATATTATTGTCGGTTATAAATACATTATTGCCCGCCTGTGGAATTGTTTATTTATTTGATAATAACTAAACATTGATTATTTATTGTAAAAAATAATAAATAAGTTTTTTTAATCACTCTTGCTTTGTTGACATTCAAGATCAATTGCAAAAATGAAAATAAAACAATAATAACAATAATATTTCCTGTCTACAAAACCGCTACATGAATATACACGTCTAAATTATTACTCACTCATACTATCTCGCTTTTACTCGTACTTACTCTAATCCACAAGCGTAGTTCTTATAAATAAACAATCAAACATTACTGTAAAAAAAAACAAATTAATAAAAAACAAAATACCCTGTGGAAAATTTACACATCATGTAGAATTGAAATATGTATGTCAATGTATATATTTCTATTTGGTCACAGTCTGAGTATGTGTTGTTGCAAAAATTCAATGCTAAAGAGAAAATACGGAACTATTATTTTCAATATCATCTTGATTTGTTTTTGTAATTGCATTTGTTATTTCGTTATTATTTATTTAAACTGTTACAGTGGAGTTTGATTATAGCGTACATCAGTTATTAGTAATTATTTATTAATTAATTACAATACAATTACAAATTATATTCTAATTATATATGAGTGGAGTAACTTGACCATAGGCTCGGTGTAGTGTCACAGACCAGAGTCTCTGGTGGGAATCGAACCCACGACCCTCACGCTAATAGTCTAGCACACTACCCACTAGACTACCAGGGCACCCCAGTTATTAGTAATTATACATTATTTATAGAGAAATAAATTGTTGGTGAACATTTTTAACAAATAATGAATGACCTTCTGAACAACAACAAAAAAATTGTTTGGCTATATGAATTCCACTGTAACGGTACTCCACTGTAGTATTGTGTTGTAATTGCAATAAACACATAATGTTTGTGCTCTTTCTCTTTGCAATGCACTTGCCAAGCAATGCTACTTTCATACAACCGCAATGGCCAATAAAAGGCACCCAAATTTAGATAAAAACTAATTTTATTATAAATATTGTATGTAATGGTACAGTTTGAAAGTATGCCAATTAATACAAATTATAAATTCCCTTTAACAATATTTTCTTATTATTTTCCCCCGTATTAATTTTTAAAGAAAAGTTTGGACATTCCAAACAATAAGAAAAAGCAACAATAAATTGTAAAATAAAAGAGATTAAATTAGACAAGAGTCAAATAAAACGAACAAGATAATGATAATTGTCAGTCATCATCATGATCTTTTTGGCAGGCATTCATACGTTCTCACATATTGTAGTACACTTGTGGTGAAAAATAAATTTATTTAAAAAAAGATTATATTGTAAATATATATGTATGTATAAAAGTATATATTTATTTTATTTAAATGCATGTGGTAATTTCTAAGGCCAAGGTAAAGCTGTCAGCATTTAAGGTCGTTGAAATTTTATTAGAGGAACAAACATGCATTCACTGCACACAAGCACATTTGCATCTACCTGTGTACACATAACAATGGGAATCGTTTTAATCGAACGATTAATAACGACTAAATGCAATTTATAAATAGATTGTTTATAAATAAAATTCACTAAAAGCAAAAGTTAAATAATGGTTTTAGTGGATCAATAGAGTGCCTCTTTTTACGTACAATTTACGAGTATACCGTATGCCACATTAGTTTTTTAACTTTTTCCAAGTTAATTATGAAATGTTGGCCTTTTCCATTTTCTATAGTAATGCGTACATTTGGTAATTTTATATTTCTCCTTCTGGAAGGCTTATTTATAAATACAAAATAAATCGCTAATTTTCCTAATGGAGCATTTATCTAATTTAAAATGGTATTATTTAACTTAAATATGCCTATATTGTTCCATAGCTTGTTGCCTTTTTAAAAGTAATTCCATCATATTTCTTTAATGGACTCCTGTTGGTTTAGGTAACCGCAAACATTTCACCAACTAAATCTGTTAGCAAAGTTCAATGATGTAAAAACGTCAACAATAGACCACGACTCCTGAAAAGAAAATATGCAAAGGGCAGGCAGGCAGGATTACGCAAATTTATCGAAATTCTTTGCTTCTCATTGGATCGATGGAAACATCTACATAAACTACACAAGCGACATAATCTACTCACGAAATTACTGGCAAGAAACTTTCATTGTATGTGGCCTTGAGTTGCGTTTCGAATATTATAATCCTAACGCCTCTCAGCGTAAGACAATAAACTTAGAATTGTGATTATCAAAACTCGTTTACTGTCAATGAATTTCTTCTTACTACACCTTCTTTATCCCAAAGCAGAGTTTTTCTTATACAGTCTTATAAATTTTTATGACCTCAAGAAGGATATCAGCGTTTATTTAGAAAGCGGGTGTAAGGAGTCACCGCAAGATATGCTGACTAAACAATTTTCTTCTGTTTCTATTCTGGAATTTTATAGAAAACTTAGTCCTACCTCACTACCAAACTACTTCAGTTGTGTTTCCGAATTGCCATATTTCTATGATCACATCTAGATGAGTTTTTTTAACCGTAGAATTCGTTAAAAGCGGCAGTTTCTTTTGTCTGATATCATTTCTTCAATTTCGTTTTTCAGTAATCCAACCAGGTTAGGTTACGCTAGGTGATACTACAGGACCGCTATTATACAGTATATCCACCGTAGGACCCCAGAATTCTCTCCTGTTTTAAAGCTGAGAAAAAGTATATCTTATTCGTCAGAAGTCCACTAGCAACTACGATACGGTGACATAGTATATGCAAAACACTCTGCTCATCTACACATTTGTAGCAGTAATGTCTAAGTAAATGTCCCTTAAATACAAATATTAGTAAACGGGCATGTTTCTATTCATCATCATCAATGAACTAATATGGGGCCACAAATTCTTGTCTACTTGGCAATTGGATCCAGCCGTCCTTTTATCTATTATTCTCTCACCTTTCAAATTCAGTTTAAGGCATAAACTTATCCACCCTATATTTTTCCGTATGCTCCTGTGCCCGCGGACCTTTACGATCTGAATTTTTAATTGTTTGGCCATCTTATTAACTGAGTCTTGCTCTGCGGAACAGAAATTTCTAAGTTTCAGTATTTTTCAATATTTATCAAAATTGTAGTAACCATAGCCGATCTTAGCTGTAATGATTGGCTTTCAAATCATAATATTTCAAAGTTCCCTCTTGTGTTTTTTTCCTTTATTTTTGCTAGGAATACCGTTCCTTCATGTCAGCGATTTGGAATTAGCAAATAACCAAAATATTGATGCAAAACAATTGGGGTTATAAATCCATCTTCAGTTTAGTAATGGTCGTTCCTATAGTCGCACAATAGCCGCAAATATTCCACTCCATTATGAAGTACACTTCAGGCGAATTGATGAGTTTGCTGATATTTCTTTACATACAAACTCTAAGTATCGTAAGTCCAGAATTTCTCCAAGAGCGCAATTTAGCAATTAGCCAGCTGGCGATCAGATTTCCTTCGAAAGCAACCTAAACTAGTTGACATAATTTTGCATAAGTCTAATATGAGAAACTAGGTCGTAATCCTGACTGAAGGGTTGTAATGACCAATTATGTATGTATGTAATATGTGTCCCTGTTCACAAAGATATTCCGGCAAGAGCAGATTAAAGGTACATATTGACCGCAGACAAAGGCTGAAGAAGAATTTTGCTTTATTCCTAGATTCATCTGGTCTAAATTGGATAGGAAGTGTCCCCATCAACTACTCAAATTGTATCGTAGGGGTGTCTCTATCATTGTATCTATTTTCACAGATCATTCCGTAATAGAGAAGCATACGGAAAGACTTAGTTAATCTGCAAAATTACTTTTGTGGAGGGTGCTCTAGTAGTCTAGTGGGTAGTGTACTAGACTATTAGCGTGAGGGTCGTGGATTCGATTTCCACCAGAAACTCTGATCTGTGACATTACACCGAGTATATGGTCAAAGTTAATCAGCTCGTATATAATTAAAATATAATTTGTAATTGTATTGTAATTAATAAATAAATAAAACTTTTGTGGAGGTTGTAGATGTGTGGAAAAAGAAGAGGTTATTATTCATTTTATTTACCAATACGGATCTTTGGTTCCATGCAGATTTCTCCCGTTTGGGTCAACCTTCCTCGATGGTCTAGCGTTACATGATATCAAATTGATTATTAATTCATTCAGTTTGATTTCAAGGGAGTCATGTTTTAAATGCGAAGCCTTGTTACATATTGTCTATCCGGTTATTTAGGACTTGGAAGTTAGCTCTGGGGCATTGATTCATGTATTATAACACTGGGCAGCTATATATATATATATACGTATGTATGTCTTAAGTAAACTTTGATGTACCACTCCCTCCAATCTTATTTCATCATTTTGAGTTTTAATCGTGGCTGTGCGCGTGGTTCAAGAGAGTACATAATTTCTTAATGGTATAAAAATTAATTAGTTTTTGCATGGGAAAGCCTATTTACTGAGTCGTAAGTTCTTTGATAAAAGAACGTGAGTTTATTTATTTTCGTGTCTGATGGCCTATTTACTGAGTTATAAGCATTTGAAAATAAAAAAAATTATCAATTAACCCTGTTTCTTTTATTATTTAAAAATGGTTCAGGGCTTACTTGTATTTTTTTATTATTGACTGTAAATAATTTATTTTGTTGTAGTGTGCGTGAAGTACCATACCAGCACGTATGAGTGATGTTCACTTCCACTAAATTTTTTTATCACTCATACGCCCTATTTATTTATTGTAATTTGTACGTTGTTACTGTCCGTCCTTAACTTTAATGTTCCCGTTGCCTATTTCTTATCATAAATTTAAACAAACATTGTGCAGCTATTTTTATACAATTTTTTTTGAATAATTTTTTGTTTTTGTTTTTAATTTTTGAAACGACACGTTCAACTAAATGTCGATTAGAATACAGAAACTTTTCACAAGGATTTTTACTATCGCTATTAATTACAAACAATACACATAGTGTTGTTGTATGTAGTTTCTGTAAAAAAAAGCTAATGAAAGTTGTTTTTTTATTTTAATTTGTTTTTGTGAAAAAAAACGTAAAACAAAATCAATTTAAATTACACTTACAATGGCAATGAAATTTGTTGTTGTACAAAAAAAAACACAACAATTTTAAATAAAAACGACAATTTTTGTGTGATACAATATAAAACGTTTTTTTTTTAGAAATTTATTTATTTTTAAAGTGTTAACGTTTAGCGACCATTTATTGTAAAACAACAGAAAATTGTGTTTTTTTGTATTTCTTTGAGGCTTTTTTTAATCTTAAATGCTTGGTTACAAGCGGTTATTGGTTTTGTTTTCCAGCATCAAAGGTGTTGTTTGGTGTTGAAATACGTTGTTTCTAAAGGTCTATAACAGAGGCCATATACAAACAATGGAGTTCTAATGATTATCATAAAAGGTAACGATTTCAAATGAAAAAGTGAAATCAACTTTAAACTTTTATCGCATAAATATTGTCAACCTTTATTAACGTGCATGGTTTGTTTGCATTTCTGGAAATATCAGAACTTTTTAATATTTAAATAGAAATACTCAGATTAAGGGGGAAAAAATAGAAGAAAAAATTCAGCTACTGACAGCGCTTAACTGGTCACTCAGCTAAATGGCCAAACCCTGAAAATTGCAAGTAAATGCGTGTTTCTAAATGCAACAAAAAAATGAATAGGAACGAAAAATACTTTATATTTCTCACTTTAAAAACAAAAAATGTTGTTAACACCTTCAATATGTTGCCACGATTAACAGAGATGGCCAAGTGGTTTAAGAAAACGGTCTATGAGTTTAATTTATTTTGCAATAAGAGGCCTATTTCTAAATCTAAGTATTGAAAAATTTGGAAAAATGGTTTTCAATGTATGCCCCTTTAGTTGACCGAATATTTACTATCAATTGAAGTTTTCAGGCACTGACACGAATGTTAGTCAGGTGGTGTAAGGCCCTAGCTACAGAATGAGTGAATCAAAATTTACCCTCCAAAGCAAGCTAATTTTTAGTAGATTATCAATACAACCCAGCTTATAACAGATAATTTTCTTCTAATCAAACTAAACAGCTAACATACATTTGTTTCAAGCCCACACAGTCTTGGAAATCATTTGTGTAAACTCAATGGTCTTTGACTGTAATCTCCTCATGAGGTTTGAACTAAGTTTTGATTTTAATGAAACTGTCACTCTCTCCTACCCCTATCACTCTCATCAGTGATCAGTTGATGAAAGCGTAGGCATCTTTGACACTATAATTTATAAAATGGATTCGAGTAAAGTGGTATGAGTCTGTTGTAACCCTCAGCAAGAAAGCCTTCGATACCAACAGACGGCCTGCTACATGAAAAGCATTGGAAAAGGAGTACCGAATCGTCTGAGCTATACGCAAGAATGCTGAATTTTCTATCCTTCACAACGGTAGTATCAGCCAATAATAGCAATGCTGGCGTAAAACAAGGATGCTCTCTATTACTTTAATAGTTCACCATCGTGTTCGATTATATCAATGGCGAGTCTGTTCAGAGAAAATAACAATTAAATGCAGTCTCTCCCGCCAACTTGTGGACTTGGATTAGGTAAGGAATTGTTCTTTATCTGCTGTGTTAATATTTAAATCTTCAGAAAATATTTACTTCTTCAGAGACATCAATCTCACGACTTATTTCTTTAAAATTTAATGTTGCTTCAGCTTTGGCAGACCTATTACAGAATCCGACAAATGCCTCACTGTCTTCTTAGAGAAATCCGGCATTATTAGCCAATTTTCGAACAATCTAAAGACCGCTTTACTGTCAGTATATCTTAATATTGTGATTGTTCCGCCACAATTTTATTGTCATTTATTGTCAGAATGAATTAAGGTGCCGTAAACGAAGATAGAAGAGTAGTGCCGTGCTTTTGTAGGTAGTGTGTTGACTTATTAGACGTGAGGTGTCGGTTCAAACCCCAAGTCGGACATCTCCAACAAAATAAAATATGAAAATATACTTCTTCGGCAACTTGCTCTCAGCAGATTTCTGACAAAAATTGTGAAAGTAAATAAAATTGCCATGAAAAGTTTTTCAAAAATCTGTAGGTCTCGCCACTCATGTATAAAATTAATACACACAACATAAGTGGTGTGAGAAGCTAGATCGTAATCCTGGCTGGAGGGTTGTAATGACCAGTTATGTATGTATGTATGTATGTATGTAATCGAAGATTTAGATGGTTTGAAAATATTCCACATCCCACATAGTCATGTGATTTTAATACTTCAGTTAATATCTGCATAACGTTGTTCCAAAAGTGGGAATTATTATCGTAATCTGATCCATCAGTTCTATACGTCGTAAAATCAGGTGATGTATAGATAAGAAAGTCCTTAATACCGGTACTGAACTTTTTACCAAAACCATTACATTTACGTTTTCAGGGTTTCATGTTATTCGGACTATTCGTAGCTATCTGTTGTGTAGTCCGAAGTGGATCTGCTGTTGTATCATGATCACAAGTATTCTCATTATACGTTCCAAACTGTTTTGATGATATTCCAAGCCATAGCCATGGCCCCATGTAATAGAATGGGTTTGATTACAAAATCGTATATCCGTAAACATCCTAACCCTTTACTTAACTCTTTGCAGTAGATCAGTTGCTGTATATGTATATGTGCCTATATATGTAAAAAGCGTAAATTTTTAAGCTGAAAAATTACTCTGCAACAGATCAGTTGCCGCTTTAGTGGTCCTTGATTGTGTGCTTTGTACATGTAAAAAGCGTACATTTTTTTAAGTTGAAAAATTATCACACATTTCTTTCCACCAAAGAAGGCCTATTTATTATAATAAAATGCAAACACTTTTTTTCTAAAATTATTTAATTTTACGTAAAATAAAACTCGTGTGAATTATAACGTCACGCCCTTCTCTAATAGTAGTGTGACTCTATATTTATGACACAAACACAACAAAAAAGTGAGTGGTAACTTTGAGAAACTTTGCAATATTTTTCATTTAGAAAATCAAATCACTTCGTAATAGGCCTTTTAACTGCATATACCCGTTTAATAAACAATAAAATATTGTTTTTATACTGTTTTTGCGATAAATAAATGTCCGTCTGTTTATCTTTCTGCCTGTTGTTGCACGGCATAGGAGTGAGTGTGTGTGCATAGATTTTGTTTTTAATTTTTTTTGGTCCAGTTGCGTGCTGAGCTCTATGGAATCTCAAGGTGGCTTTATGCAGATTTTTTTGTTTTTGATTTCAAGATATTGAGTTCACAACCCAGAATCATTTAAAATAACTTATGAGTGTAGCTCGATATGTTGCCAAAAACAAAAAGGAAAAAAATCTTTACATTTCTAGAACTATGTACATACGTAGAGGCATAACGAATTTCAATATGTAAATATAAACCCATACATTTGTAGACAGGTAGACAGACAGTCAGTCAGTGGGCCAGTCAGTCATAAACGTTAAAAAGAAACGCTTAACGCGCATGCGTCAAATGTCACGCATTTGCAAGTAACGAAACGTAACGACTCTCTATACCAGACATACCACACAGAGTTTTATGTTTTAATAACAGCAACAACAGTAATTTAAGCAAACGCGTATGTATGTATACGTAATTTGTTTGTTGCATACAACAAATATTTTCTTAAAAAAAGTTTAATAAAATCAAATCAAATAAAATAAATGGGCCTAAAACTAGTTTTTGTTTGAAGCTTAGAAAAAACAAACAAAAAATGTTTGTGGTTTTAGGCCTGCATAAAAACAACAGAAATAATAATTTTTAACAAATGTAAAGTATATAAAAATTTAGTGTTATCGATAACTATATGTACATATATAATATATTCCGATAAATTTTTTCCACTTTTTCTTGAACAGTTATCGAAAATGATATATGTCAGCAATATTTAGTCATCATACGTTGTAAGGACTGAATTCTTTCTTTCCAAAGTCTCTAACTGAATAAGACTTGCTTGTGGTCGCCTTAGTCTAGTAGGTATTGTGTTGGCTAATTAAATGTGAGCCCACGGTTCAAACCTCAGGTCAGAAATCTCCAAATAAAAGAATATCCTCGACGACTTCCTTTCAACAGTTTGCTGGCAAAAACTCTGAGAGTAAATAAAAAATTTGTCATGAAAAGTTGCTCAAAAATATCTGTCGTTCGGAGTCGACTTTAAACTGTAGGTCCGGCCACGCATGGATAAAATTAACACACAGATCATGGGGGTGGTGGGTGAAGCTAGGTTGTAATGCTGTCTGAAGTAACGACTAATTCTGTATTTATGTATGTAGTTTTGCACGAGTCGTTCCGCTACAGAGATATCCCGGCTAGAGCAATTAAAAGTGCCTATTGGCCGCTGACAAAAGTTGAGGAGTTATATATGTATGTATGTAAATGTAATAAGGAAATAACTACCAGAGGTCAGCAATGAGTATTCAAAACGATGAGTAGATTCGAATCATACTTATAATTTCTGATACTTATACGCATTCATACTTATTTTAATGTCATACTCATACTACTTATATTCAAAGTTTGGTACTCATACTTAACAATACGCATGATGTTATTGATTTCGACTCTCCATGGCTCATCTTATACACGAATCATAAAATAAGTATGATTCGCGTACGAACACTACAATACTCACAAGAAGGTTGTGTGCTTGCTCTGCTTGCTGTCTTTGTCTTTTTTGTTTATGTGTCTTTCTTCTTTCTTTGTAAATGCAACAACAACTAAGACAGTAAATTTTGTCGAATGATTCGAATCCCTCGAATCATTTATACGTATTATAAGTATTTTTCTAAATTTATGAATCTGAATGAGTAGGCGTATGAATCAAACATAGTTCGAATGTTATGAGTTTGATGTCAACGTTGTACTCATACTCATTGCAACTTGTACTTATAAATCAATGTTGTACTGAGTACGAATGAATCAGAGTAGTTGGATTTCAATACTGTTGACTCACTCATACTCAAAATTGCATGAGTACTCATGAGTAGCGAAAAAGTGATTCATTGCTGATCTCTGATAACTACTAAATACTGATGAAAACTTTTACATATTTTAAGGTGTTTCTTGATAGGCCTCTTATCCTCAAAAAGAATAAAAGCTTTTGAATATGATCTTCCTAAATGTTTCTGCTCTGTTAAAGCTGTATCAGATTTTTATTTTGTGTCATAGCTTTTTGGTTCTTTGGAACCATTTAAATACCCACGTTCGGATAGCATCATTTCTGTCATGCAAAATGGAAAGGAATTTATTTTCCCTAGCTGCCCGCTTACTTCAACGCCTATTTACGCCACACATTTCATTGAGTGATATGGAGAAGTTATAAGATATTGTTTATTTCCCAAAGCTGGAAAACCATCACGTACTAAGCTAAATGACTGCAAGGAATCGCTGTTCCTTTTTATTGAAGACGCTGAAAAGAGTCCTCCGGCTTCACATGTACAACTCGATTAAGCCACCTCTGTTGTTTGCTTGTCAATATGTTTTTACTAGGGGCAAACCTGTTAAATCAGCACTTTCTGCTTATATACTTACAAGGACTTGGACTTTGGAAGCACTTCCAACAAGGTTTGATGCGATTGTCACCGCTCTTTAAAATCTTGATATTGAAATAGAACTGATTGGGTTCATTGAACTCCTTCTTAAACCTTCACAGATTACCTCCTCTGTTGTATGTTCACAGTGCAAGATTGTGGTAAATAAAGAACCTTCATCAGGTGGGGTTTTTTCTCCTTTGTTGCACATTGTATCTGGTTGATGCAACAAATTTGAACTTAATATCAATATCTTTGCAAATCGAGCACAGTGCTTCCTATGTGGAGGCAGAAAACCTAATTCAAAGGGCAGGGAGATCTAAGCGAAATGTTTTCTTCGACTTATAGACCTATTGATGTCATTATGTGTTGAATATAACATCGTTTATATGTCTGTCATGGCTTCTTTTAATGAAGCGCATCCAAAATCCCTAAATTTCCATGACTCCTAACTTTGATGACTTTGACTTAAGAAAACTCCGCATGATCTCGGTTCTCCATTTTACATTACCTTCATGTGAGATGGCCATGTCTTCAAAGTGAAATGAGGTGTCCTAATTGAGATTGCAATTAGTGCATGATATGGACTTTGTTCCGGGTTGAATTATTGAATATATCATCCAGTCTTTTCTTGAAAGGCTCTACTTTTATACTTAAATGGCTTTTATTTAGTTTACTTGCCAGATTACATGCGACATTTGTCGCAACGCGACTTAATGTCCTGTTACGCTGGCACATTATTTCCTTTGCTCACTTACCTATTCTATCTGAGGATAACCAGACTCTGTGTGCAATTGATTGTATATGAACATGAATATGAACTTAATCTTGAGAAGATTTCATAATTGAATTTCAAACAGGTAAGGATTGATATGATCTGCTCTATAGAATTCCACATGGATATGGATTGGGTCTGTGAATTTGATGCCAAAAGAGAGAACAAGAACATCAGACAACATACTTTTCGTTATTAAGTTAATAAACAACACTTCCTTCCCCTACCTTGAAAGAATTCACTCTTTACGAACTCTGCTTAGAATATGTAATAAAGTAGCTCAAAAACTTTAAATTAATTGCAATTGAAATGCTTCTGTCTGTGTGTAAGCACACATACAATTTTAATAACTTTTTTTTTTATTCTGTATTTTTAAATAATTTGTTCGCTTATAAATGACTTTGAAGATCATTAACGCATTGATTTCTAAAAAAAGGCATTTGTTTTGTGTAAAACGAATGTAAAAAAAGAAAAAAAAAATCATAAATTGAAGGTGAACGACATGTCAACAAAAAAGAAAAAAAAAACAAAAACAAATCGAAAAGAGCAAAAAACAAAAACTTGAAGAAATATTTTCAATAAAACGGATGTTGATTCAAAAATTTTCCACAAAAACAAAAAAAAATTGAATTTATTTTCCTAAATATTGGCTTTTCTCAATAAGTATTTACGTTTAATGAGGAAAAATATTTTTGTTTTATACCAGTGATGATTAATCGTTTAGAATGAACATTTTTTTTAACATTTTTTTTTTGTTTTTTATTATGATTTTTTTTTTTGGAACTTGTTTTATTCGAAATTTCATGATGTTTTAAGAAATAAAATTGAAGCATAATTTTGTTTTTGAAAATAATAATAAATGCTGATTCAGCTTTTGAATTTTCCTTTTTCGTTCGAATCGTTAGGTTCTAATTGTTTCAAGTTAAAGAAAAGATAAGAAAAGATGTGTTCACCGTTATATATTTGAAAAGACAGATTACGCACTATAATAACGATAACAAATCAACAGAGAGATTCTAGAAGTTGTCTGACTCAAAATAAATGAAGTATAAAAGGAGAGAAAGGTTACATTGCCAGGCAGAAGCATTAACAACCGCCATTTATGTATGTGTACTGTAGTTTTAAATACTGCAAGGTTTGAGCTTTATTTAGGTTTCTTGTTAGCAAAACCTTAGTAAATAAATTT
Organism: Sarcophaga subvicina; assembly: GCA_936449025.2. NCBI lineage: Eukaryota > Metazoa > Arthropoda > Insecta > Diptera > Sarcophagidae > Sarcophaga > Sarcophaga subvicina. The sequence goes on from OW388084.2 coordinate 34,946,482, forward strand.
TTATCGTGGCAGTTAACAACCGCTTTTGCTTTCTATACATGCTACATATGTTACGACCATGTTTTAGCAGATATTTTGCCTAATTATCTGAGACGTTAGGATAGAAAGAAAAATGTGATAGGGCTGGATGATAATGGCGTAATGAATAGGTGGTCTGAGATCACCGTTAGGTTCATTGTAAATACGAAAAATGAATTTTATTGTAAAGATTTAAATCGTTACTTTGTTATCTCGACACAACATGAATTTTTCAACGCTGTCTCATAAAACCCATGAAACCTTTTTATACCTTAATATCTTTGCAACTACATACACATACATAATTGGTCGTTATAATCCTTCAGCCAGGATTACGATCTGGTTTCTCACACCATTTACACTGAGCGCCATAAGTGAGTCCACACTTTTGTTCTTAAGTATAAAACAGTTTTGTTCTTAAGTATAAAAAAAGTTCCTTTACCATGAATTGTTTTTTTTGTTTTAACATTTTATAAATAATAAATAAACGTTTTTATTTTTGAATTATGAAATGAATTATTTCAGTGGTGTTTACTCACTTTTGGCGCTCACTGTATGTTGTGTGTGTTAATTTTATTCATGAGTTGCGAGACCTATAGTTTAAAGTCGACGCCGAACGACAGATTTTTGAAAAACTTTTGCTCATTTTGTTGGAGATGTCTGTCTGACATTGTGTTTGAACCGTGGCCTTACGTCGAATACGCCAACACACTACTTACTAGACTAGCTTTGCAACTATGGTTACAAAAGTAGCCAGACCTATAAATTACAACAATGTACGGCCTTCCGAGAATATCTCCTCTGTAATAGAAAGCATGACTGATAATCCAAATTTATTGATTTCACGATATTCTTAGAAATCCACCTCCATCCATATAAAGTCTAAATCACGCAACCATTAAAGCTGACTGATAATTCACTACACCATATTGTATATGCTGCTTGGGTGCACTACGCTTTCAAATGCTGATTTTTTGGAACAACATCAAGCGGTGATTTCATCAGCAAGCACCATTATCACATAAGAAGCTTGAAGAATTAAAAAATTATTGTGGAAAAGCCATTGTGTCTGGAAAAATGAACTGTTTGATGTGGATTTTGGACTGTATGTGACATTCGATACATTTTTTTAAACAAGCACTGGCAAAACTGTTATGAACGATTAATAACCGACCTCTTTGGCCTGCAATTGAAGATTATGAGATTATGGCTGCCTTCCAAAATGTATCAATACAAAGTTTGTATGCAGTTCTACTACTGTATATAAACTATGTAGATATGCAAAGTAACGAAACAATGCATCAACTATAAATCCGATGCCTGATTGCTTTTTGACTGCGTTAAAAATACACATTAATGACGTTTTAAAATAGCATACATTGTATATATTTTGTACAGCGGCATTATGAAACACGATACTTTGTTCAAACACAAAGCAACTAACATTTTGGAAGGCAGCCTAATTTATTTCAACAAGATGGTATAACGAGCCACACAATGTGACTGCTTTTGGCTTAAATGCATACGGAGTTTCCGGAAAGAATAATTTCACGTGCTGAAGACGTCGATTGGCGACATAGATAATGCGATTTGACGATCAAAACCGTGTCTACGCCGATAATTCCCTGTCATTCATGTTAAAATGTCCGAGAGGAACGAAAAGTTTAATAGAAAACATAGCTTTACATGTGTTTTTGAAATCGACAATGGATAATTAATTTTCGGTAATGGTGTTGTAACAGATTCCATAGTCTAGCACCTAGAGGCCGTGGTGCAAATCCCAGATCAGACATCTCCCATAAAACGTAATCTCAAAAAATATTTCTTCGGCGACTTTCTCTCAGCAGTCTTCTGACAAAAACTTTGAGAGCAAATAAAATAGCCATGAAACGTTTCTCTTAAAGTCAATTAGTAATCTCTTTAAATGCTGCAATTTTAGCATTAAAAAATATCAATTTCTCTCTTTTTAAGAGAAATATCTTAAGAGTTGATGTGCCTTTCTTATTTTGTCTTGACTTTTTTAATAAAAAAGTTTTTTTTTTTAAATCCTGTTAATCTTTCTCAAACAATCTTCAAAAAGGCATAGTCAACCGTTAATTCACTTCAAATTCAAAAAAACCTCAATTTAAAGTTTTTCATTGAAATCATTTTTCTGCTTATTTTTAGAGGAATTTAACTTAAAATTTTCAACCCACATTTAAACTCTAATTAAACCAGTTTTACGCACACTCGGTTTATAATTTTTTTTTTATTTTTTCAAACGTTTTTCATGCGTTTTTAAAGCATAAAATTTTATTTCTTACAATTTTTGGGCGAATTTGAGACGTTTTTCAAATTTTGTTGCATAATCGTTACCTAAAAGACAAGTTTTTCACAAAAGAAAAAAAAGAAAAAAAACTCAAATGACGTCGACATTTGTGAGTGAGTGCGGAAAAAATTTAATTCGATTTTATTCCTTTGATTTGTGTTTTTGCTCGGCCCCACCCCATATCCCACCAGAATCTTTAGTTGCGTTTTTTCTTACGTTTTTTTCTTTATTTTGTTTCTACAAAATGCGTTACCAACATGCAATTGATGGCGATGTTGTTGTTGTTGTTGGTCTCTATATTTTAAGTGTATTAAGAAATAGAAAAAAGAGTTTGTTTTATAACAATCTTTAGGCCTATTGAATAGAGTTGAGTTTGAGATGTTGTTGTGTTTGGGTTATTGCACCATAAAGTGCATTTTTAACCCAATTCTGTCGTTTGTTATATGAATTTTTTTTGTAAATTCCACAGTTTTTTTTTGTTCTGTTAACACAACATAGTTCTTAATTATTTTGTAAGCATGGCATAGGAACATTAACATTTATTTAATAAAGTTTATTAGAAGTTAAATGTTGTAAAATACTATGATAAGAAGTTTAAAGACCTGAAAATTAGTAAAAACTAGAAGAAATCCTTTTAATCCTGTATAATTGTCGCGCGAATCGTAATCATTGGGCTGTATTGCTGATATCAATGCTCAATTTATCATTCCTAACTTTGACAATTGCCAAGGTCCATCTTGTGGAAGCTAGTTCTGCCAAATAAGTTTCCATTTTTCTAGTTTGTTTCGCCAAATCACCATACATAGCTTGTAACATTTCGGATCCTTGCAGTATGGTAGGTAGGTAGAAGCGGCTGACCCCTCGATGGAGTCATCAGCGAACACAATTAGGCCGCACACAGGGCCCATTCTGATGCCACAGTTTCACATTCTCCCCTATTCCAGGAACCACTCTTAGCTTCCGATGAAGCGACTCAGACTGCCAATAGCCATGCATGACAGTTCATCTAGGTCCTCCATGTAGCAGGCACCCAGGTGTCTCTTTCTCCTCTGACCAAGTGCTGGGCATGTGTACAGTAGGTGGAGAATAATTTCATCCTCCTCCTCATCTCCACAGCTTCTGCAGAAATCATTCGCGAGGTGTCCAAGACCAATACGCCTCGCATGCGTTCCTATAATACACTGCCCTGTAATAACACCGATAACAGTGCTGAGCCTGCTTCTTTGGTGTTTAAGCAGAGTCGCCGTGCGCCTCCTATCCAGCCTTGACCAGATTTTTTGCGCCTTTTTGCCCTTATCCGATGCTGCCCACCTACTGTTGACAAGATCCACGTTTGCATTGCCAATTATAAGCCTGCAGGTATCCAAAGAGATCCCCAATGTAGAGGATTCATCAGAGAGTGATGATCATCCGCTCCGTAGTTGCCGGGAATATCTCTATGCCCCGGTACCCATGTGATACAAACATCATATCGGTTCGCAATGTCATTGAGACATTTGCGATAGTCGTACACCGTCTTAAAGTTTATTACACTAGAATCCAATGCTTTCCGCTTGGCTATCGGTAATTTTTCGCCTGTGAACATTTTTGTCCACAATAATTTTCACCGCAGCCTGAATTGCAGACACTTCCGCCTGAAAGACGCTGCAGTGATCTGGCAGCCTTATAGACTTGGCTATTCCGATTGATTTCGAATAGATACCAATTCCAACAGCTCCTTCCAATTTGGAGCCATCGGCGTAGATTTGTGCGGTATCCCCTGTGAGGTGCGCTGCAGCTTTCCTCCAGTCCTCGCTATTCGGAATGAATGTCCTAAAATTCATTGAGAAATCATATCGCGGTGTTATGTCAATGTTAGTCAATGATTCCGACAATATCAGTTTCTTCAAGTATCCTTGTATGACCAATGCTCGATGCATGCCACTGTCCAGTCGCCCAAAGACGCTTACTAACCCTAGCCGCCACACCCCTGCAGTATATCCTTGCAGTATAAAAACTTGGAATTTAAAATTCCAGTAATTTTGTACTTTTATTTTCATTGATCTTGATATGTGAGCCGTTTACAAAACATCGAAATCTCTGCCCGACCTTTATCTGCAGGAGGTAGAATGATTTACGATTTTTCATCATTAGGCTGCTTAGTACCTTACTCAACTTAACACCGCAGGCAGATGTCGTCGGAATAAACGAGTTCGGCAGTACGGCAATATAATAGGAACTAACACAGATAAAAAATATTAAAAAGACCAAAAATGGCATGGTCTCTTCGTAGACCAGGCGGTAAGCTTAGGAGTTTCAAATCCGCCGTTCTGTCAAGGGTGTCAGCTGTTAAATACGGTTGGCCCATTACGAATATTGCATATTTTAACAATTTTCAAGAATTACGGAGTGATATTGGCCGACGTAATCGAATCACTGTGTTAAGATTATAAAAAAATTTGAAGGAAATGGAAGCATTACAGATGTGGTCAGGCCCGTACACTGTCACAATATACGCAAAAATGTCTGTTACAGAAACTGTTGTAAAGGGTCCGCCAAATAACTTTTTTTTTTTAAATGCTTTAAAAAAAACTACTGAATATTTTTTCAACTTTCTTTTTTTATTTGAAAGTACAATCCTTCCGGTTAATTATGGAAAATAATTTCATTCAAATGGCTGCCTCAGCTGGCCATGCAGTAGCCTTTACCAGAAGATGCCGATTTTGGCAAAAAAATCGTCTTTTTAAATGAAACTCATTTTGATCTTGGCGGCTATGTAAACGAGCAAAATTGTCGCATTTGGGGCACAGAAAACCCGCACGCATATATTGAAAAGCCGACACACCCAAAACGAGTCACAGTTTGGTGCGAATTTTGGTCCAGAGGCATAATTGAGCTTTTTTTCTTCGAGGAATGAGGAAGGAGTGGCCGTTACAGTCAATGGCGATCATTATCGGGCCATGTTGAACGAAGTTTTGTTCACAAAAATTGAAGAGGAGGATATTGGCAACATTTGGTTTGAACAGGACGGCGCTACGTGCCACACAGCCGAAGCTACACTCGATGTTTTGCGCCCTGCTTTTGAAGATCGCATTATCAGCCGCAGAACTGATGTCGTTTGGCCACCTCGGAGCTGCGATTTGACACCGTTGGACTATTATTTGTGGGGTGCCGTCAAAGATAAGTGTTACGCCAACAATCCAGAGACAATTGACGCTTTAAAGGACAATATTCGTGAAGCCATTGGTGAAATACAGTTGCACACAATCGATAATGTGCTTAAAAATTGGACCGATCGTGTAGGCTACTGCATGGCCAGCCGAGGCAGTCATTTGAATGAAATTATTTTCCATTATTAACCGGAAGGATTGTACTTTCAAATAAAAAAAGAAATTTGAGAAAAAAAAGTTATTTGGCGGACCCTTTAGATAATGATCTGGTGATGTCAATTAATAACTTTTTTTCTCTTTTAAATTTCAGCTTTTCATCCTTTTGGAATTATTTACATGCCCTTAAATAAAAAATATTCTGCATTAAATTCATGAATTTGTTGCACAAGTTAAAATAAAATTTAATTAAACTGTAGTAATTTAACAAATTTTTGTTTAATTACAGGTTAAATGATAAAATCGGTTAAAAATTTTTTAAATGCCACAGACAACGCTACTAACAGGTCATTCTACGCTAACATCATGATCATAATAATGATGACCAACGACTTTAAACTGATCAACGATTTTCATGTGATACCGAACGAATTCCAGACATTCACAAAAACTACTTGTATAGTGAAAAAAGAAAAAAAAATACTGTTGAAAAAAATTTAAAAAAAAAAAAAATAAAAACCAAAACCAGCGGCAACAGATACAACAACAAATTGCGTGCAAAGGTCAAATGCAGTCAGTAAACTTATAGCTGAGGGAAGAGCAGGCAGCAGAAAAAAAGGTAAGAAAAATTAAACACTAAAACAGCAGGTATTATACGAGCAAAAAAAAAATACAGTGAGCGAGAAAAGTTTATTCACACGATCGAAAAAAAAATGCTTTGAAACGAAAAACTGAACATGAATGTTTTTAATCAATTACATTACATCCCCACACTTTTGCGAATGACAGTCAGATATGTCATTGAAATCCGTTCGATTTAGTATGAATGAGTTAAAGACATGTAATCTACACCGTTATTAATGCATAGAAGACCTCCTTGTTATTTATTGACTAGTTTGAGAAACTTATCTGGTATTCAATGGAAAAATTCAAATGCCTTGATTTCTTAATACTACTCAAGAAATGTTTCACCTCATTTCTTTTACAACAATGTGTATTCACTGAATAAGCTCAGAAGCAATTGGCAACTGGGTCTAATTTCAACCGAAATCCATTTTTTGATTAATGGGTACCTGAACAAATAAAATTGTCCAATTTGAGACAATACCAATCCAAATGAAATCCAAGAACCTCTAATCCATTTCGAAAAAGTCACAGTTTGGTGTGGACTTTAGGGCTCATGGCGCCATCAGTCCATATTTTTCTGAGAAGAAAGTAGGTTTGACCATCACCGACAACGACAAACACCATAGGTCGAAACTAGATGATCTGGACATTAATAACATGTGCTTGGACAAGAATGACGCCAAGCGCCACACAGCTCATGCCGCATTCTATGTTTTGCGCGAGCGAATTGAGAACTTGATCATCTCACGTGGATGTGAGATGATTTGAACCCATTAGACATATTTATGTGGAGTTTCTTAAGTCCTAGGTGTATGCTAATAAACCTCGAAACAAAGCGGCCCAATACATCGCTTAAATTAGCGTGATTTATGCTATGCGCCAGAGTCATGAAAAATTGAGCATTTAAACGATATTATATTCCATATTTCGACGATGTTATATTCCACACATAATGACATTAATAGGCCTTCAAAGGAATAAAACATTTAAAGATAGAAAACGCTTAAAAATATCATATTTAACTCATCTGCAGGAAATTTAATTTTTTCAAGACTTTTTCAATTTGAATAAGTGTTGCATTTACTTTTGTTAACGACTATTACAGTACTTAAGCATGTGCTCCTTCGCATTTAAACAAGGGCTACCAGAGTAACAATTTGAACTTGTAATACACATACAAATACAATTAGCAACAAATATATAAAAATATTCTCTTGTATTCTCAACAACAAGTGTGCGAGTACATGTGATGGAAACCGGTAAAATTCAAGTAGTCTGTCTTCCGAAATATAATACAACAGTAACAATAACAATAACAACAGCTGAAACAAAAATAAGTGAAGAGCAAAATTTGTGCAGGTTATTTGGTGTACACAGGTTCATATTTATGGAGGTGCACCATAATTCAGATGTTCTTTATACGATTACGTCAAAAAAAAATTAAAAAAATCACAACAAAACAAAACAAAAGAAAACGCAAGTCTTAAGCCCCAAAATGTGTGCTCACCACCATATATTACCGTACAATCGTTTATGTAAATGTGTTAGTGCAGTGCAGTGTAATAACAACAGCAAGTACATATATGATGGTATGTTTAATATGTTATACAGTGTGTATGCTAAGTAAACGTTCACTTGCATACGAGTGTCTTAATAAATAAATATTGTAATTATTGCTTTTTTGGTGTTGCTTGCTTGTTGTATTTGTTATTGTTGTTTTACGTGTATTATTATCATCGATATTATGTGCTCGTATTACACATGTCTGAATTTTTTTCTTCGTTTTTTGTTTTGTTTTGTTACGTTTTGCTTGTTTTTAGTTTTATTTTTGTTTTATTTCATTACATATTTTGTTGTTGTTGTTTATATGTATGCCTACAGAGTATTATTCAAGGTTATTTGCTCATATCAACTTGTAGTTGTTGTTGTTGTTGCTAGCCTGCCTGTTTTAATTGAATGTCATCATATTAAATTGAGTATGAGTTAAACAACTGCATATGCGTGTGCGCGAGTGTGCAAGTGCAAGAGCCAGTGCCTGTGCATTTCATTATGATGGTGTTGATAATAATGATGATTACGATAAATATTGTTGTTGTACGCGTATAACGTGCGGTTATTTTGGCAACAATTCTACCTGTGATCAGAAAATTAAAATGAAAAAAGAAAAAGGAAACGAAGGAAAAAAAAGAACAACATTTTCGTAAATTTATTTCCTATACTTCCAGTTTTGTTTAGAAGGAGCCAAACCAAAAATGACATTAAAGGCGTAGCAAAACTAAGGGGAACAATAACGTAAAGCCTTGATAAGGTTGATAAACTGTATTCCTTACTTGTGTTCATGACTCAGGGAATGTCGCCTACGCATGCAGTGCCTTTTGTAAATTTGTGTTGGGCGAGGAAGTAAAGAAGAGAGATTTATGTTTAAAACGCAAAAAATCGTCTTCACCAATGCTGTATGTTCTGTGTACGTGGAAAGAAGCTAACGATCACGTGCCATATGTAATGCCTTAGGCGATCTAGTGTGGGCAACAGAACCATTTATTATTGCCCTTATAGTATCGACAGTGCAACACAAAACATTTCGAAAAGTGCTCTTATTAATCAATAGCATTGAATTCTGTATGATAAGATATTGTCTTCCTTGTTATCGCTGATTTTCAGTGGAGTATTGGAAATAATTCATCCTCTATCGTATGTGGCTTGCTGTTTGCAACTACGCATCAGTCAACTCTCTTCAAGTTCTAGCAGGTGCACCTTGCTAGTTGAGTACTGTTCTTAGTTGGCCGCATCCACCACATTTTCCGTTGACATATCTTGGATTCATCACTTTCGGCTGATTAACATGCACTGAACCTGTTGGTCAGATGCTAGTAAGGAAGAGACAAAAGAAGTTAACATGTCCCAGGATCAAGAAACTGTTCACGACTTCAACCCTAATAGTGATAAAAGACAGAGAGATTGTAATCCTGCAAAAATCACGGAAACTGTTAAACTACTGACAGTGAACATAACCAAAGAAAGCAGGCGGAAGCGCAGCTGGAAAATCCAGCTCTATTAGTAGATCAATGCAATATTTAATAATGTGTGGGCTGACTGTATCCTCTGAGACCCTTGCAGGTCGATCTGAGTGGGTTGAGAGAGCACAGCCAAAGACAGATGTTCTGACAAGTGATATTTCGATAAGATTGTTATTGAAAACAATTCTTCAAAGGCATTGCAGACGATTATATTAACTTCATAATAAGTAAAATGAAATCTGATACGCTAAGTGACTGCAAAATCTGCTGAAAAAGTGCCGTGTGGAAGTATTGTGAGTTAACGAACACAAAATGGCAGTTTATTCGATTCCATTCCGGAAATTTTAATGTTAAAGATGCATTTCGCTCTGATTAGTCAATCAGTTAAGACATGGACGAAATTCAGCAACTGGTGAGATAAGATAAGAACGTTGCTATTTCGGAGGTCACCATGCTAGTTTGCTATTATTAAAAAAAGATACATTTAGATACGTAAAGAAGCTTATTAATTGGTTACCAAGGAATTAAGGCAATGTGTTACAGTTGAGGCAACCGTCGTTAGGCGCTGCTGAAACGCAACGATATCAAAGAATATTTGAAGCAGGCCATTGCAGGCGATAAATAATGGATAAATTGACTGCAGTTAGTTGCTTCCACTGTATAACTGGGACCTTGTATCGCTTATTTACTAATTGGTTCGCTGTCTTCAAAACTTTTTCGAGTATAAAAAATTAGACGAATGAATAGCCGCTGAAAATTACTTAAGTTTTTTAACTATTGTTTGTTGGCGATAAACCACAGAAATTCTACAGCAATAAAAATAAGTTTTAGTTTAGGTTTTAATTAATTAAATTTCATTTCCCATACTGACTGAAAAATTTACAAAAAAAAAATATTAAACCGGGATTACTTTTTATATGCCCTAATGATAATTCCATTAACCTTTTATGATTTTATAAAATGTGATCCCTATATAACCTTTTCTATTCATCACGTCTCTGTTATCTCATATACATATGTGCAGGTGATCTCACCATATTTATTTCAGGATGATTTTGACCTTCACTGTCACCAAAACATTATGAACCTGTTGTTAACGTTGTTCAACACTGAAAATAATCATGATCATTATAATCATGATGATGATGACGACGATGACGACAACGACAAAAAAATATGCTGGCTCTTATGCCGTCTACATTCTCGAAATACAAAAGCCTAACACACACCACAACATAACTCCAGATTCACATGCAACCAGACAGACGACTTTACTTGAATTGTGTTCTCATGACCCATATTTGTAGTGTTGAAAGTTTATATTTTAAAAATTAAAAAAACAAACGAAATTTATATTGTATTGCATAATATGAGGTTCTAGTCATTTTTTAAGCATGACTGTCTCAAAAGCAAAAAAAAAACATAAAAGCCAACCGTATTAATGGAGATGAGTCTTCTTGGTTACACTCTGAATAAAATTGTGTGTCAAGAGAATTTTGTAAGAATTTTGGAAATTACGTGGTTGTGGCTATCGCCAGTAAATATGATTTGATTATTTACTCACTTCCTTGGGTATATTTAGAGTTTTATGCTGAGATTTGTCATTGTGAAGTCAAAACACCGTTGCTTGCCAAGTACAAAGGCAGTTACTCTGTTACTGTTACTCATAAAAGTTTGTGTTCTAAACTGACGAAAATAAAGGGTATTCCCATGATTAACTCCTTAAGCTCATTGGGGGAATTTAGCCCACTTATGGCTAATTAACGCCAGAATAATTGCTTACAAAACTAGCCTTTCAGGTTCATGGTACCGTGTTACATGTGGCTTCGTATTGTTGAAACCACATGTCAAACAAGTCCTGTTCTTTCGTTTCCAGCAAAAAATAAGTCAGTAATCATCGCACGATATCCTTCTACATTGATTGCTTTGGGGATGGGTTATACGTTAACAGAGACAATTTTCTATTGTGCGTACTCTCTGGACAGCTAAGTCGACCTTGCGTCTACGAGTTTGCGAACTCTCAAAACGGCTGGACCACGGTTAGCTTGTGTACATTTCTATTAAGTTTTTGTTTGAGTCTGAATCGCAGAAAACTTTAGCTTTGCCATGCGATATTCCTGAGATCTGTTTCCACGTATGTTATGAATTTTCTTAAAGTATCGATCGATACTATGTACTATCCCATTGGCTTGGACGGTGACGCTGTACAATTCTGCTTTCCCTACAGTTGGTTTATTGCTACCCACACAGTGGCATCGTCTTTTTGGATTCAAATGGGGTTGGATAATTATTTATATACGTCGTATCTAACTTAACCTATACCCAGTTTTATACAAGTAGTTCCAATTAATTTTTGTGCAAAGTTGAATACCTAGGCAAGCGAAACAATGCTTATATGACCCCTTGACTCAACGTTTTTCAATTCCGAACGTGCATATATATTTGACCTAAAAATACTTTTTCACACATTCTGCATTGCACGTTGTGCTATGCACACCATGTACTTGGAGTGCACATTTATCGGACTTTCAAACTTCGAAAACAATTAATTCCCTTAACCGTATTTTTTATTCTTTTTCGTTCCTTAGAGAAACCCATCTTTTGTTATTTTGATTTGTTTGAGTTTCATTACTCAAGTTTTTCCAGCCAAAAGGTAATTGAAGTGAAGTGCTAGAATGACAGTGTTGCCACATGTTGTTTCCTAAAACAACAGCCCTTAAGAAAATTTATTGGTTGTAATGGTGTGGACCGTATTCATCAAGTTCTCCTCTTTCTTAAGAGAAGATGTTGTCTAACCTTCCTGTAATGTTCATTTATACTCTTATCTCCACTAGGGTGAGCAGCTCAGGGGGTTTACTGGATGAATTATTTTGTTTCTTTTTCTACCGATTTTAGACATGGATTGCTTGGATTTATAATCAATATAATATGTACTTTGATCACTATATCATGTCTTACACATTTAAGCTACGATTTTCAGTTAAAATCGTTTCTTTTCTTATGCAATTTATATGAAACGCATACTTTTTTCTCACAGTGTATTCCTCAAGTGGCTTCTCGAATCGAATAGCCATGAAATTTCAATGTCAAACTCGTTAAGTGCAAGGATTTTTGCACAGTCAGCCGTGGAAAATCAAGAAATCATCGGAATTGAATCTGGAATAAGGAAACCAATTTAAAACACATTAAGTCCTACTAAAACGTATTAAATGTAGTGCATAACATTTAATTAAGATATGAATCGGCATGATTTTTTAAAAATTTCTACGAAATATTCCAAAATGAAGAATAAAAATCTTTCAAAAATTTTTTAACGAAAATGCTGATTGAAAAAAAAGAAAAACTTTTTGTACGATGAAATAAAATCACACCATTTATCTTTTTTAGAGCAATTGTTTAGCCAACGCTTGATAGCCAAACAATAGTTGTTTTATTATTGATTAATGATCAATTGTTGGCTTACAATCTTAACGATTCTTTTTTGCTACAATTTTACACTCACCTCTGTTGTTATTTTTCAAAGGTAAACGCGTACGCAGAGTTGAGCCTTTAATTGTCATCGTGGTCGTCGTTGTAGTCAAAGCTTAGGTTATAAGCAGATCAGCTCTTCTAAATAATGTTGACCTTGCATTCAATTGTCTGAATTATTATTATTTTTTTTTTCTTCTACAAAAAAGGCTTAAAAAATCGAGAGAAAAAAAATCACAAAAATAGTTAAAATTGCAAACGTATGACACCAACAACAATTGCTAACAATGGTATATTGTTGTATTGAAACATATGGATTTATTGTCAATAACATCAGCGTTAGCATCAGCAGTATCTCGGCAACACACTAACGAATAAAGAAATAAATAAAATACAATCAATTATTGTGAGAAAATAAAACTGCCAACCCATATGGGATTTCAAACAGATTTCTCTGTTTTATTTGCTTAGAAAAATCACAGCACAGTCTTAGCAATTTAATGTTGGTTATGGGCAACAGTAAATATTTAAATCGAATAATGATTTGATATGAATCATAACGGGCACTGATAAGACAAAAGCTTGAATTAACGGTGAATGGCGCGACCGTTAGTATTTGCTCATATGAAAGCTGTTAAAACGATATATGTATTCTTTTCAATTTTATTCAATTCATCTTATAGCACAAGAAAAGACGAAAAGAATTGGTAAACCCAATAGGTTTTGTGTTAAATCATGACAGTGCCAGGCAACATATAAACAAGGCTTGAAATTCTTTGTATTTTATAATCAAAATCTGTTTTGTGAAATAGACAGACTATCAAAAACTCTGAGAGAATTTAAACTGTAGTTCCCGCCATTACTTACTTTCTTAATTGGCCATTAACAACAAGATTAACGGATTTCGGAGTCTTTGCTTCTTGCGCGCCTACGCCTGTTGGTCACATCAATCGATGACAGGGCTTCCCCGATTTGGTCCTTCAAACGCAAACAAGGTCGTCCCCTTCGTCGACTTCCGCAAATCTCCGCATTAAATACCCGTCTCGCCGGAGCATCCTCCTTCGTTCGAACGACATGGCCGAGCCAGCTCAGCCGCTGGATGTTTATACGCTTCACAACGTCCATGTCGTTAAGGAGCTCATACATCTCACTGTTGGGTCGGATGTGGAAATCATCAACAACTGGCACTGGACCGAAGATCTTACGTAGGAGTTTTCTCTCGAATATTCTCAAGGCTGCTGCTTAATAGTGTCCATGCCAAGATAAATAAATTCCTTGACTATATCGAAAGTATAGTTATTGGCCTTAATCTAAGATCCAATACGCCACATGTCCCTACTTGTCGATAACATATACTTGTCGATAACATATAGCACTAAAGGCAGCAGTGACATCTCGCAAGTTAACATGCGGTGATTATTGACTTCTTTTTTGTTTACCACTAATTTGCCAATTTGCAAATGAATGATGGGATAGCTATTCCACTCCAAATAATAATAATATTGTTACGTTTTTACCTTTTTAAAAACGTTTAAATATGAGTTCGTTAATTGCAAACCAAGTAAAAACAAATATGTGTTTAGTTTTTCTTAAACTCTATTATTCACACTACGTTTGTGCCACTGTTTACAACTTAACGATACAACAACAATTTGCTTGTACACTATTCTATTTCACCGCAACGCGTCTTCACACAAGACTGACTGAATTATAACTGACTGCTACCTGCTTTGTCCAGCCCTTTTATAGTCCGACACAACCAGTCTAACGAACATTCTTGAAGTAGAAGGTTCGTGATCTCGCCTTCTCGAGAGCTCTATTGCTAATACATTGTTGTTTGTGTACTTTGCTTATGTTGTCTATCCCCTTTTGTCACATACATGTTGTTGTTGGTTCCAGGCGCAACCAGGTTCGGTGTACATATGTGTGTATGCAGCTTTAGATAATCAACACGTTCACTACTGTGTATTGTGTCGTGTGTATTGTGTTGGTGTAGCTGGTAGCTTTTGTTTATCGTTTTTATTGTTAAACGATATTAGGTCGTTTCGATTTATGTAACAATATAATAATAATATAAAAATTTGCATTAAACACAGTCCATTTTACCTTACATCGAATATAACTTTATTCTGACCCTTGTGTATACATGCCCGTAGCTGGGAATACCTCTCAACGATTCAGTAGAAGCTATAATGACGGGGAAGGAGATTTTTTTCTGGCAGTGCCTGATAATTGGGAACTTTAGATGAGAGATTGATGTTACTAGTTTAATGGCGGTATAATCGATGTAATAATGAGACTATAGGACGCAATAAAGATATGCTTTTGATCCGGACGGCAGTTTAACGCAACCTAATCATGTTGGAGTCGCCGTAGACTAGTAGGCAGTGTGTTGACCTATTAGAAATGAGGTCCCGGTTCAAACCCCAGATCTCTAGCAGAATTCTGGCAAAAGCTTTGAGAATAAACAAAAATTGCCATAAAATGTTTCTAAAAAAATCTGTTGCTCGGAGTCGACTTTAAACTCTTGGTCTCGTCACTACAAAATTATAAAAAATTAAAATTGTATAAAATTAACACACTCAAGTGGTGTGAGAAACTAGGTCCTTCCTTCCTTATCTTCCTGGTTGAAGGGTTCTTAGTGACCACTTTTGTATATTATGTAATCGTGCTATAATTGGAGCTCTCGGAAGGAACACCTACGCCAGGCAATAATCTCCAAAAAGATATTCCATTCACTATTGCCAATTTGCGGTAACTTTTTCAATTTTCAAAACCCAAAATCACCCTTTAAGATCGTGATAAAAACTAAATTTCACAATAAAGCCAAGTTTAGTTCAAACATTTACGGTAAAACCGTGAATATTTTTTATATAAGTCGACAGTAAACTTTCCATATGTTTTACAAATTTTATAGATTTCCCCAGTTTAAGACATTGCATTTACCCCCACCCAATTTTTATGTGATAGTTTCAAATCAACACTCAATTTTATTTCCAATATTTGTTTGAATATGTTAATGATTAACAACAATTGTTTAACAGCTGAAAACAATAACGAAAATAGTCACTTGCTGTGTGGTGTAGGTTAGTGATCACTTGTGGGTTAATCGCACTCTCATACTTGCATACGACTACCCTCACTACTTATGCGCACGTTTAAACTTCTTTTACGCATGCGTAACCATAATTATGATGAATTTATTGGGGAATTTTCATTAGTATATTTTGTATTTTTTATTATTGTCTTTTTACTGCAATAAATATGTTTTAACCGCAATTGTTTAAGTGTGGCCATTAATAATAAATGATTTATTAATGGCAAGACAATCGAATGTCAACGATGAAGTTATTTTTTTTTAATTTTTACAAAAAATGGAATTCAAACTTTGAGATTAATTTCGTTTCACTAGCTAGAGATGTGTTTATTTAATCAATTATTTGCTTAAAAACATTACTAACCTATCCTACTAAAGTTTTTAATTTTATTTTTAATTTTTCTGCAAAATTTGTTTATCCAAAACAGTTATTTTGTAGTTGTTTCAATTGTATTTTGTTTCAAAACTTTTTAACATTTCAATTGTGCAAAAATACTTCCGATATCAACAATTTTTTTTTAATAAAATTTTTAATTATAATAGTCATGTTTGTTTAATGTATCAAATGTTAATAAATTATTAAAAAAAATGCTAAAAAATTAAACATTTCAATGGAACTTATGATTGGCACGCCTTTAGAAACATCATGAGATAACTTGATTACAAATTAGATTTTTAAATAAAAAGTGTATACCCGGGTATATACAATTAAAAATCTTTAAAAGAAATATCAACAATTCTTATTAATAAGGCAAATAATTAAATTGGCTAGGGGTAACAAATTATTCTGTACGCACTTACATTTGTTAAGCTATTATCCTCTTTCTTTGCCAATGCCCATGTCTCGCGAAGCGCTAATTTAGGTTATTTGAATCTCCATTCCTTGTCAGCTTAACGGAGTCATAATCCATTGATATCAAGGAAATAGCTTAGTTCATAAAACTCTCAGGCTAATTTCTAGCTTAGGGGAGTCGTGCTTTGAGTGTGCAGCCCCCGCGCTGACCAATTTCTTTTATGAGTTCGGTGGATTATGGTTAGTACGGGGACTGTGCTTACCCGCTATGCTTGCTCAAGTGAGCTTTGGTATCAAAGTTACCTCTCGAATCAACCTATCTAGTACATTCGTTTAGAAATAATATTTATTATCTTAGTGAGCGTGGCACCACATACACTATGGAGCAAAAGTGAACCTTTTTTTCTTAGATTGTCTTTATGGAAGCGTAACTTTTAAACTACGAATGAAATTTACCCTAAATTAACTGAAGATTTATTATATTCCACTAAACATTAACAATTAAAACTACATTTCATTTTACACAGCAAAAATACTTTATTGAAAAAAACTAAAAAAACTCACTTTTGTACTCTTTTCAAAAAATTCAGAAAAACTATGTTAATAACCGATTATACTTTCTTTTTTGCGAATAACTTCGTTGATGCGACGTGGCATACTCTTCACAAGATTTTCGCAGTATATTATATCAATTTCACCCCACATTTCATATATTTTTTCCCAGACTTCCTTAATACTTCCAGGTTGTTGTTCAAGACCCCCTAGTTTTCGTTTAAGGATGGCCCACAAATTTTCGATGGGGTTTAAGTCTCGACTTTGTGCAGGCCACTCCATCACTTGAAATTTTTGACTTTTCAACCAAGTTTAAACTAGTTTCGACTTGTGTTTTGGATCATTATCCTGTTTGAATATTGCATCATCCTCGCTATATTCCAACTGTCCTAAAGCTACTGGTAAATTTTCATACAAGAGGTGCAAGTAGTTTTCCTTACGAATTTTGCCATTTATTTGGACGTGGGAGTCACCATATGTTTGTAGAATTATACGGTGAGCACGCTCTCTAAAAAACAGATTGTAAAAACAGAGTGCTTCCGTGAAAAAATATTTTGTATACCATAAATTGGAAACATTACTCGAATAAGATTCGTGTTAGACACAAGAAGGCTTTGCACAATCATTAGGCAAGACTCAAGTAGTCACTTCAAAGCCTTTGAAAGCAGTAGGATCCATTCTAAAGCAAAGATATTGAGTGCCACATGAACTGAAGCCGGGAGACGTTGAAAGACAATTATGCATGCCTCAAATGCTGTTTGAACGCTTAAAAAAAATAATTTTTGTATCGAATTATCAGTGGTGATGAAAAATGGATTCATTACGACAACCCCAAGCTTAAGAAATCTTATGTGAAGCGTGGACAACAAGAAAAATTTACGGCCAAGTAAAATATTCCAAGGTAATGCTCTGTATGCGATTAGAAGCGTGTAATCCATTATGAGCTGCTAATTCCAGGTCAAATTATCACGGGAGACCTACACGCGAGCATTGGACGAAACACACTTTCAATATATAACCAAACACGAGGCCATCATTTTTCATCATGACAACTTTCGGCCACATATTGCGGCGCCAACGAAAAATATTTAGAAAACAGTGGATGGAAAGTTCTACCCTAACCGCCGTATATTCCTGGCCTAGTTCCTTCTGACTGCTATTTGTTTCGGTCGTTTCAGAACGCTCTCACAGGAATACGGTGCACTTTAGAGCAGGGCATCAAAAAGTCTCGATTTTTAAAAGCGGCTTAAAAGACGAGCCGTTTTTAGGACGGAATCCATAAATTCCGAAAAAAATTCGTGCATCCAGATGGAGTGGTTGTAAATTAGCTGGATTGCGCTATTTGAAACCGTCAGCAGTTGTCTAAGCCAAAATAACCCATGCTATCGGTAAAATTCAGTCTGATTTAAGCGACGTAGTCGTAGAAAATTGAACTTTCCGGATGTGCGTCACGCAGAGAAGCCATGGCGGACATTTGAACGATGATATATTAAATACATAATGGCATCTAACGAATAAAAAATTTCCATTATATTTTATACACACTTTATTTATATTTATATTTAAAAATGGGAAGTGTTTAGTAGTAAAGACCATAGTTATGCAGGCCATGGGTTAAGGTATTGGGAAACAGACTTAACTATTTACCAGAGGTTATCGTGATCTGATAGATCGATTGGCTGACAACATCCTCATTTACTGCGAAGAAATTCGCTGACCAATAGTCCCACGATAGTTTCTCAAAAAAAAAAAAAAACGAAATCACTTTTACCCTTACCTAATATTCTATATTCAAAGTCGTTAAGTTTATTAGTTTATTGGGTGACAAGGTCAATTATAAGATCCCATATTTTATGTCTACTTTTTTTTATCGTGGTTTCGAATAAAACTTATATTTCCTTACCAATTCGTTAATAATCGTGTGTGTGGTTTTTTATTTTAATAGCCAGCCAGCCCTGGCTTTAAGTCAAGCAATTGTACAATTTTTGAGTGGCTACTTTAACAATTGCCAAATGGCAATAGAAAATACATAATAAAAATAATAAAAAATAAAATCATGTTCAATTATATTAAATATGAAAAAGTATTATTATTATTAAACAAAAGTAAATGTTTATAGAAAAAAAAACAAGAAGAAATAATAAATGAAGTGTCTGTTCACAAAAGGTTGAATTTATTTCGATTTTTTTGCAAAAATATCTTTTTTTTCCTTTTTTTGAACAATTTATTTAAAAACAAATAATAATTGACATTGAAAATACAAATCATAAGTAGATTTCTTTTTTTTTTCTTTTTTAGGCAAAAAAATCTTTAAAAATCCCAATTTTTTTTTATATTAATTTTTAAGTCTTATACAGAAGGTTAATAATTTCAATTGCACGTGATTAAGAGAGAAAAAAATTCTAAATTAAATGGCATTAAACGATAATTAAGAAAATAAAAAAAATATTGATCAATAGGATATCGTGAGGGAAGTGATTTGACGACGACTTCCCTCTTACAGTTCCGCAAATTTTTTATTTTATAACGATATTCGTATGTATTTCTATGTCATAATCTTATCGTTTTATTTTTTGTTTTTTTTTCTTGTATTTTTATTTTAACCGCAGATTTTGATCCAAAATAGAAGAGAGGGAAAGATGTTTTCCTAAAATATTTCGAGTATTTAAACGTCAATGTAGGGACTTTCTGGGTGTATTTGTAAAATGCTGAATTTTTTTTAATGCCATAATCTAGTAGATAGTGTGTTGGCTTATTAGACGTGAGGCCACGGTTCAAATCCCCAGGCCAGACATCTCAAACAAAACGAAATTTAATTACTTTTTGGCGACTTCTTCTCAGTAGATTTCTGGCAAAAATTCTGAGAATAAATAAATTTGCCTTGAAAATTTTCTCAAAAAATCTATCGTTCGGAGTTGATTTTAAAAACTGTAGGTTCCGCCACTCATGTACAGAATTAACACACACAATATAAGCGATGCGAGAAGCTAGCTCGTAATCCTGACTGAAGAATTGTAATGACTAATGATGTATGTATGTACGTATGAACAGAAAATCTCGACTGGTTTTGACTTAACTATTTTAAGTAAACCACCCACCACCAACAAAAACGTCACCTTAAGTTTTACGTCTCTTTTGTGGCTCGTGTCAATGATTTGTAACAGAATTCAGTTCAAAAAACACGGAACAAAGTGTAAAATTTCTGACGTACTGTGTAGAATTTGCTTGTAATACGTACAACATGTCGGTATAATGTTAAGGCAACTCAAGTTTGTAATTGAATTGGAGACCTATGAGTTATGCTGGCAAATGTTAAAAAAAAATTTTGATAAAATATAAACGACTTGAAAATGGAAAGCTTTGGAAAATGTTATGTTATGTTGTGTTATCTGACGTTTGCATTTGCGGAAGTGGAAAAATAATTCTGTGACTCTCGTTGCGATGCCTCAACTGTGACTTTAAACTGTAAGTCCCGCCACGCATGTTTAAAATTAACACACATAACATAAGTGGTGTAAGAAACTAGGTTGTAATCTTAACTAAAGGGTTGTAATGACCAACTATGTACATACATATGTGTCTCTCACATTTCGAATTTGTCTTTTTTATGAACTTAACGTAAATTGTTTATTCAATAAAAGCAATTCTTTGCTTATCTGTATTCATCTGCCTAATTATTTTTCAATTAATTTATGGAAAATTTCATTGAGGCCTAGAAAAACGTATTTATTTGAAAATAAATAGTGAGGGATTACCCATTTAATAGTTTTAAAACCGTCAGACCGTTAGAATAGCTGTCAGCTATTGAAAATCTTTCATCTGAAGTGTCATTTATTTTATGAAAAGTTTGTTGTCGTTTAAAATACTAAGAACGTATAAAAATATTTAAAACTGCCTACAAAAGTAGGGATTCACATGTGGTCACCTTTCAAGCATTACGGTGTTATTATGGCCAACATATGCAACCGAATGTGCAAGAAATTTGTATGAATGTGAAGAAATTCGAAGATACTGAATGCGTTACAAAAATGGTCAGATCCACACATTTCAATGTAGCGCTTTTGTTCTATAAAAGTTTTCAATAATTAAGCCTATTTTGCGAGTCCTTTTTTGCTTTTGGATTGTATCTGCATCCAAAGCAAAATCTCTAGCATATGGAGATTTAATATATCGGTGCCGTGAGCCACATAGTACGACCAATTTTCATAATAAGTTTGACGATGTTCAATTCCCCACCAATCAAAAGGCTTGCTGCTTGTATAGTTACATCAGTAACTGTATCTACGCGGGTAACCTTCTAATTTTGGAGCATTGGAAAACCAATATTCTGCAAGTTATTACTTAGATACATACATACATAATTGATCATTACAACCATTCAGTCTGGATTACGACCTTGCTTCTCACACCACTTATGTGGTGTGTGTTAATTTTATCCACAGTTTAAAGTCGAGTCCGAACGATAGATTTTTTTGACAAACTATTCATGCTAACAGCGTTACCGTTGAGCGACTAAAGTCGCAATTTGACACTTTTTCAGCGACCCCGCCACTTTTTGTGCCCCCTTACTAAAATGAACTAAATCTGACACTTTTCAAGGTTTTTGACCCTTTTTTCCCCTTTTTTAGAAAAAGTATGGAAAATTAAGTAATATAGTCCTTTTTGACATTGAGAAATATCGCTGCACCTCTGCAGACTAGTTTATAGACTTGTTAATAGATTAGTCAATATAGAGTAGATTTATAGGTTATTTAATACACCAGTTCAAAGACTAGTAGACTAGTTCATAGACTATTTAAAAAACTAGTTCAAAGGCTATTTAATAGACCAGTCCACATACATAGTAGTCTATAGAGTAGTAAATATATTAACTTGTATATGATATAATATATTGACCAGTCTATTGACTTTTGTGGTCTTTGAACTAGTTTTTTAAATAGACCATGAATTAATCAACTGTATTAGTCAATGGTTTATTCGATCGACTATTTTATAGATTACTATTAGTCTATGGACTGGTGTATTAAATAACTTATAAACTATTCTATTGATTAGTCTATTCAATAATCTATAAACTAGTTTGTGTAATTTGATTATTTTTGTTGTTTTGTTTTAAAAAAATCTAATTTTCAGAATTTTTATTTTCCATGCCTGAACAATGAAGTTATAAAAAATGTACCTTCCATTATGATATATTTTTTCATAAAATTGTGAGATATTATGAAATATAAATAAATAACATAATATAAAATGTAAAACTATATATCATATTTAACATATTACAAAATGTTTCTATTTTAGTATTTATGTTTAACTTTTTGATCTCAGTTTGTTTAATACAAAAATTTTTCAAATACTATGTACTCTAAGTCTTATACATTAGCGTAATTATTTGGAATGTATATATGTACCTTATTAACTTCATATCTTTTAATTTATTACAAAATTAGTAATTTTGTATAATTTTGAATTGTTTTTTTTTATTTTAAAATATATATTATATTTTTTGTTATTATTTTTTTTTTAATTTGTTACAAAATACTCAATTTTGTATATTTTATTTATTTTTAATGAACTGTTTTTTAGATATAATAATAGTTTTGTGTTTTGTATTATTATATAGTGTGTTAGCAAAAAGTTTTATTTAATGGAATTTTTATAAATTTAAAAATGCATTTTTTATTTTGGAAATTTAAATGTCCTAACGTTCATAAATTTGAATGAAATTACATTTTAAAGCTAAAAATAAAACAGAACAAATAATTTAAAAAAATTAAAGTTTTTGTTTAGGCTTATTAATTTTTGGCTAAAAATCTGTTTCTATTATAAAAAATTGGAAAAATTATTAAAAAATAAACTTATTATATGTTTGTTAATGTACATTACAAAATCCAATAAAAATTTATTTTTTTATCTGTTTTTTTCTTTTCTTTTAAAAATGTTGACCCTTTTTACTGCCAAAATACCCTTTATGTGCGACTTTTTTTTTTCAAAAATCCCCTTTTTGTGCGACTTCTTAAAAATTTCCAGCGGTAACGCTGCATGCCAACTTTTATTTACTGTGATAAACTGCTTCAAATATGCAAAACTGTGATCGAAACTGTCACTGCAACATTAAAGGTCATGGCTTTAACAGTTAAAATAAGGAATTACTGTAATTACTGTGTTTTTTAAGCTTTAAAAGTTTTTAATTGTTATTACCATCATAAGAATCACCATGTAACCTAAGGGCCTACAAAGTTCGCTTCAACTAAACCTATTTATATTCTCTTTTACTAATGGATGATGGCACATGTTGGCTTTATTTGTTTCATATACAAATTTAATGCCAAGGAAAAACATTAGCTTTTGCAACTTGTGGGCATTAAACCGGAAACGAGAATAGATTAAATGTTCATGTAGACTTTTCTTTTGCATTTCTTTTCCTATGGTTTTACAAATATTGTAACATTTACCACATATTTGAGGAATATTTTTTACAAATTAAGTATTTTTTAACAGGTATTTTGTATGTTTAACAACTAAGCGTCATATAAACAAAGGGTAGTCGTGTTCAAAAAAAATAAATTTTGGTTTCTAATTTGTACAATTCTAATGCTAACTACATCCCTAAGCCCTTAAAATATTGACATTCTTTCAAACATGGCAACACTTTATTCACTCTTCTCTTAAGAATACCGCCAAGTTAAATGCTTGGCTTTCGCATTGTCCAGTTGATTGTCAATGTAGTCGATTAGTTAAGTTTAAAAAGAAAACAAAGTTCCTTATATTAGAAATAATAAATATAAATTAAGAAAATAATTTAATAATTATAACAATAACAATAAGAAAAACAAATTGTTATAAACAATTTCATATAAAATTTAAATGAATATAATAACACCACCTCTGGGTAAGTGAAAACAAATTTTTTCAATTTCTTTTGTTTGATCTTAAAAAGAAAATCATTTTTGAGAGCACACCGTTCACCTTGAGACGCTTTTTAATTTTATTTGAGTATCAAGGAAAAATTTACACACGCACTTACCGTTTTGTTTAATTTTCTTATCGCGTTTTATTTTTTTCTCTTTTCTTTTTTAATTAATTTCTAAAATGAAATTGCAAGCAAATAAATAAATATTGTGTGTGTGCTAGTGTGTAAAGAACATTTCTAATCATTTTTTGTTTGTTTGTTAGCAAGGTTGAACTAAATTTCCGTTATTAATTCGAAATATACAAATAAGAGAGTCATTGCACACTTGCTTATTTATTACACACTCGCATTAGCTCACTATCTCTCTCTCCAAATAAAAAAAACAATAAAAAACATGTTGATAAATAAAAAAGGAAACACACATCACAAGGTAAACAAAAGTTTGCAATGAGAATTTTAAGTGTTGTCAACGTCATTAACACATGTGAGTGATTAATAAAAGTTATATTCTGTGAAAAGGTCAATTTACTTAGGAATATGTATGTTTAAAAATTTAATTTAATTCTCAAAAATCTGTAACGTAAGGAACAGGATAACTTAGCTAAAATTTGTTTGTTTAAAAAAAATGGTTTTTACTTCCACATGTAATGAAAATTTAAAAATCATACTTACAGTGGACAGCAAAAGTCTTAGTACGGCAATATATTTTTAGCAATTTCATGTATTTTAGCCAAAAGTTTGTATACAAATTTATGGTTTATATATTTATTTTATTAATTTATTTCTGTTTTATTATAAAACAAACAATTTTTTAAAATTTTTCATAAAACAACAGAAAAATAAGGAAAAGTTTGAGATGACTCCATAGATACCCCAAGGAGAACCCTGAGTAAATTTAAAATTCAAAAGCCTAATATATGAAAATGTTATCCCTTGTATTTAGTAGAATATCCCTTAAGGTCAAGCACTCCATTTAACCCATTTGGAATTGAATGCACAAGTTTTGTTTAGTGTTTTCTGGTGGCACCATGATCAAGTTTTTCGGTTGAGGTTTAGCGATTACGTAACCATTCTTTCAAATGATCTCCTAAATTCTCTTCTTGAAGTCATATCGGGACTTTGTGCAAGAGTATTAAGCCTGTGGGGACTTTTTTTGCCAAAATATATTACCGTACTAAGACTTTTGCTGTCCACTGTATATAATTGGTTTTTTTCACACTTTAGCCAAGATTAAGCCCTTGCTTACTTTTTAAAGATTATTTCATGAAAATGTTGTGCGCGGCTGCACCGCAAGTGGTCCATCTGAGAGTGACAATATTGGCAGACTTTTGGTTGGTATATAATCAATTTCAGGGCTGGAATTGTAGTTGGCTTGTTCCTTTACACGGGAGACATCACGAATCTCCACTACAATATTCTAGCCTGATCTTAGCAATTGAATAATTCGCTTTTCACCATTTGAACTGGCAACATTTAGGTTTATAGTCAGTCATTTTGATTTTTAGACCATGCCACCTTTAAATTGGTGATACAAATAAAAAATGTATTAAGCAGACTAGGTCGTTAATACAATTTTTTTAGCTGTTTTTTATATTAAAATATTTTGAAACGCTGCAAAGGCTACACTATCATTACTGTGATTATTAATTAATAAGTAGCAAGTGTTTAAATGGAAAGATGGGAGATATAGATTAATCTACATTTACTACATTGTTTATATAAAAAAATAATGGGAGATTGGTGACATTCATATTTTAATTAAAATTTAAAAACTAGTGCTTACTAATTACTTAGTAGTGAAATCTATTTATTTAATAATTACAATATAAATACAAATTATATTTAAATATTTACGAGCCGAGTAACTCCGGTGTAGTGTAACACCACAGAGCCTCTAGTGGGAAACGAACCTACAACCCTCACGCTAATAGTTTAGCACACATTAGGCTACCACTACACCCAATAGTGCAACCCAATTCTTTTAATTTTAATTACCTATTTATTTAATTGCCCCTTTAGGCAGGATAACAATCTAGCTTCTCACACCACCCACGTTGTGTGTATTTTAGACATGATTGGCGAGACCTACAGTCACGATCAAGTTTTTGAGAAGCCTTCCAAGTCAATTTAACTTACTCTCAGAGTTTTGCCAGAAGTCTCTGAGATGAAGTCGCCGAAGATATACGTTTTCATATTTCGTTTTGATCAAAAACCCAACACAGACTACGGGGACTTCATTTTATTAACAATTTCAAATTACAAAATTTTCTTTTATGATTATTAAAGAAATTAAAAGACCCAACTCTGTTATATATTCGTTATATTCATTTATATTACAAAAACAACATGATCATTGATTTGTACGATCAGAAAAAAAAGAGAGTTTTCTTGTTTAGAAAACGGAAGTAAATTGAACAGAGGCGGGCATACATACATACATATATGTATGAGTGCACACATACAAACTTAATACTTTGCGAGAATTTGCTACATCCAGTGAGAGGCTAAAAGGAGAGTGTATCAATGCGTATGCGAAATGTAAAATAAAAAACAAAACAAATTTTATAATAAAAAAATGCCAAGCAATATAACAACAACAAAACAAAAAACAAGCCTTTTTATAATAATTTACAAGAGACTTAACGTCACCCAGAGACGTCGACGCATAACAGCAGCATTAAGAGACTAACGAAGGAAACACGAATGCGAACGCATATGAAATACTAAAACAATACACATACATATACATGTAAACAATTGTAGTTGACTAACGAAAGCAGAGGGTATTTAACCGACCTCAAATCAATTTGCAATTTCAGTCTATCTCCGTGTTGCACCGTTGCATGAACTCTTAATTTATTTTTTTCTTTCTTACGTGATTTAAACAGAGAAAACCAAATATTTTTGTTAAATTTATTGAAAAAACAAAAAAAAAGAAAACTTTTTTGAAACGGTTTTCAAAGACAGAAAAACAAGAAGAAAATCTAACAAATGAACTTGAAAAATGTACTTATAAGTGAAACATTTTATTAAAAAAAAATAAAATAAAATAAACGTTAATAACATAAATTTACCGTTATATATGAACATACGTATGTGGATTATTTTAAATTGAATTAATTGTTGTTGGTTATCTAATAATTTGTGACAAATTTTTTTAAAGCGTGCTTAGTTTTTCAAAAATAGTGGCCTAAATAATTGGTGAATTAAAAAAAAAATAAAAAAAACAAATTTTAAATAAAAAAAAATTATATTGGATTTGAACATAAGTAATCATTAACATGTTGAAGCACGTTTAGTTGGAGAAGTCAGACGGAAATAAATTTATAAAAACACCGAAGTTATAAAACTCGATGAAACCCTTTTAAATCGAATTAAAGAAAAAAAGCAAAAAAAAACTCTTTCTCTTGATTACAACATCTTTAAAAGGTTACAATAACAAACTAAACATACAGACATTGTAACGTATATACAATACATATACATATAATAACAACAAAACATTATCTTGTTTTTGGTGAAAGAGAGCATGTCTAAATGATTACTTTTTACCACAAGAAAAAAAGAAAAGGAAAAAATAACGTTAAACAACAACAACTGTGGTGGCTAGCGTTCATTGAACGTTTATGTAAATACAGAGAGTGTAATTAAATATGAAAACCTTTAAGTTACTGTAAATTGTAAATAAAAGAAACTATAACAACAATAAGATCAACGCCAAGTAAAATTATTCTTTCATAATTTTTCTCTTTTTTTTTGTAAAAGAGAGCATGTCTCTATTACCATAGAAATAAACCGCAAAGCAACGACCTTGAAATTAAATGAGTAAAAAACGCCATAAGCAAAGCATAAAAACAAAACAAAACAACAAACATACAAATTTAATGCAAGTAAGCAAACAACAAATACTTATTGAGCACGTCGTCTAACTAAGCATGATTTGTATGAGTAATAGATATCGCATACAGACACAACACAACAGCAGAAACGAAAGTGAAAGTTAAGAAATATAACGTTACATTACATTGTTATTGGCGGGGTGGCATTACTTCGGCTTTTATACAATACAATACAGAGATTTGAACACAAGCATATTACAACGTTTCGTATTACATTTAGTGGATAATTGTTGTTGCTGTTAGTGTTGCGGTTAATGGATAATCAGCTGTAGAAAGCAAGAAACCATTAATAAAAAAAACTGCAGAAAAACAAAAACAAAAAAACTCATTGCATTGGCCAACATAATTGAAGTTCAAGTTGTTTAAGAAACGTAACACCAAACCCAAACGAAACGAAATACGTAATAAATCATAAAATCAAACTAAAGTTTAAAATAAAATTAAAAATAAAAAGAAAAAATTGAAACGTTTTGCAATATTTTTTAAAAACCTTAAAAAAAACTGAAAATAAAATAAATTAAAAATTTACAAAAAAAAATTGTGTTTCTTATAGAAACGTTTAATATTTTATAAAACGACATTATGAGTGATCAGTCAAAAGATTTGTGCAGGCCTCAACCTGAAGAAATTATTGATTTAAGTTCTCTAAATGTTGATGAGGATAATGCTTGTGAGATACGTAGTCAGCATGTGAAAAATGGTCATACATTTCTAGTGACCACTGTACGCACGGAAACTATAACCACTACTACGGAAACGAATTTGAAGCAGGCACAACCAACTCAACTGCAAGCTGTGCCTTTAATGGAAAGTCTTGAACGAGAATTATCAAAACCAGTAGAACAGTTGGCGGAGAAGCTGGAGGACGAAGTACCCTGCTGTTCAAGTGCTGCCACCAAAGCCATAGTGCCTTTATCTTCCTCATTGCCTTCGAAGCTGTTAAGATTTCAGGCCAAAAAGTCGGCACGTGCTTTGCACGAGCAATCAAGTGCTTCACCTAATCACACATCCTTAGAGTCACAGTTTGGCAGTAACGAGGATGAGGGCTTAAATATGAATTGCAATAGCAGCCTGGAGGATTATATTTCCCAGGATAGTTGTGATTCCTTTGAGAACTCTTTAGCTGCCATGTCACCACCACCACCTCGGAATTCCCCTTCCGCTGGTGATAATACCGATAATACGGATGAGAAAATTGATGTTGGTATGGGTTCATCCATAGAGGGTTCCGAAGAATCGGAAGAGGATGATGAATTGAAACCTTTGGCTGTTGACAATCATGTAATATTGGACACACCTTCTCCCACTACCACCACCACTACCACCAGCACCACAACTGTCGCTTCTAATGTGGAAAAATCATTACCCGCAGCTGTCTTAAGTGAGGCTAATTTGGAAAAGTTTCGAAAACATCAAAATGGCCATCCAATACTGGATAATATTTATTTGCATCCCAATTTTAAATATGATTTTAATACCAAGGATGCTCCTGATACCGCAGAAAAATCGCCTGAAACTCCTTCATCACCCTCAACACAGGAACCCAAACGTGTGCATCGTTCGTTTTTGACAATGAAGAAATCAGATAGTGTATCTGAAAAGGCGCACTCTATAATATCGCAAACAACTTCAGCTTCCGGCGATAAGACAGTGATCAATGAAGTTGATACATTGGATCCCATGCTCATACCGAGTGATGAACTGGCAGCGGAAATAGCCGACGCAGTAGAATTCTATTTTTCTAATGATAGTATCCTTAAGGATGCATTTCTACTTAAACATGTCAAACGTAATAAGGAAGGCTTTGTCAGTTTGAAATTGGTATCGAGTTTTAAGCGCGTACGCCAGCTAACAAAAGACTGGAAAGTAGTTGGTAATGCCGTGCGCCGCAAATCCCGTAAAATAGAGCTTAATGACGTGGGCACCAAGGTTAGACGTATCGAAGCATTGCCTAATTTTGATGAGACCATGCCTTCGCGGACTGTTGTGGCTTGTGATTTGCCCATGGACAAATTGACCATAGAGAAGGTCTCAGATATTTTCTCGAAATGTGGTGAAATAGCTCTGATACGTATTTTAAAACCTGGCATGGCCATACCGGTCGATGTGCGCCAGTTTATGAATAAATATCCCGAAATGCAGCAAAAGGAATGTGCTTTGGTGGAATATTTAGAATCGGCTTCAGCTAGGGAGGCCCGCAATCTGCAGGGACCATTTAGGGTATACGAAATGGTGGCGCCCAAGAAGAAGACGGGCAAAAAGGCCGTCATACAAGTGTCCGCACCTGTTGTGCGGATGGTGGAGAATTATCGTTACTACAATGATCACAACTATGAACGCACCAGAGGTGGCAGCTTTAGCGGCTTGCCGGCACAAGATATTGACTTGCGTTATAGGCTCAAACGTAATAATTCAGATTTTACTGCCAAAGCATATCCCGTTGATGCACACCATAGCTATACTGCTGCCAATCATTATCATCACACGCCAAGCACTTATAACAGTACACCTCGTGGTAGTTTTGGTAGTGATCATCATCATCACCAGCAGCAGTCTCAGTACGGCCATCAAAATCCTACACATTATCAGCAGTCAGCACCTCATTACCAGACCAGAGGCAGTATTAGCCAAGAGTTGGGCAGTCCAGCTCCTTCATCGCCAGGCATCAATAGCAATTATTTCAATTATACACCCAGAAGATATAGCAATACGTCCACTATATCCACTAGCACCGCTGCTAACAATAATATTAATATGGAGAGCAAACCTAATCACTCTAGTGTGGTTAGTAACGCTAACACCAATACTTTGGTTAGACGGTTGTCTAATTGCTCTCAAGAAGGCTATAACGAGGCGCTAAGACGTTCTTCCAATTGTTCGGATAATGGACCTCAAAGGCGTGATTCGAATTGCTCTGATAGTTGTCCTTGTTCGAGACGTATATCTGATTTTGGCCAGCCCGAAAGCTATCGCAAAACCAGCCAGGGTTCTATAGGCAGTAATGGCGAAAGACGTTTCTCCAATGGTTCCATGCAATTCGAACGGACCTTCTCCAATGGCAGTGATATTGTCAATAACACCAGCTACCAGCGACGCATATCAAACGATTACAATAACATGGAACGTAAACAATCACTAGAGCCACAAACTGGCGTGCCCTATGATGATCCTAATGTAGGAGGTGGCGGTGGCGGTTACATAGTGTTCCCTAGACGTTATTCAAATAATTTTAATAATAATAATAATATCAGCAGCAAATTGGCCGCCTATGACAATGCCCAGTATATAAATGGTCGTCGTATATCCACTGATTCTGGTTATGATCGCCGTTTCTCATTTGGCTCGGAATATGAGGGTTCGCCACGCTCTAGAACCAATAGTTTTCTGAACAACTACAAGCATGGCCTTAACGATTACGATGGCCAGCCGCGATCTCGTACAGGCAGTTTCCTAGATGGTTCACCACGTTCACGCTCGGGCTCCTTTGCTCAGAGGGCTGCCGAACATTTGGTACGCACTCCTTTGGGTCCAGATGGCAGCAAAGGTTTCGGTGCGCGAAACCGTAAATTAGAGCAGACCATAGCACCGGTTTAGACTAACTAACATTGGTAAGATATTTTGTTTTTAGGCATATAAAGTCTTTAGATTTTTATTTTTTAATATTTATTTTTTTATTTTTGAAAATTCTCCTAAGCAGGGTTTTGAAAACTAAATGGCTGTTAATCCTCCCTTACGCTAAAAACCCTTATTTGTTTAAATTTATTTGAATTTATAATTCTTTTTTTTTATTAATAATTTATTTGATTATTTGTTTAATTATACATTGTTTTTATTTGTTTTTTTTTTTTATTCTATTAAAAGGAAAATTGCAGTGTTTTTAGCTTTAAGTCTTTAATTATTTTTGTTGTTAAATGAAAAATATTTACAATGAATAAATTTAAATATTTAATTAATGAATTATGTATGATATTATGAAAGCAATTTAATAATTAGTTGCGTCTTTTTGAAAATTTGTTAAGCTATAGTGAGTGATTAAATGATTCTTTTAAAATACTTTAGATATTCTCAGGTATTAGATTCTTAATTATAATTTCTTTTTTATTGGCTAAGATAGTAAAAATAATTAAAAATTATTGTTTAAAAATCCTTAGGATTGTTCAAAGGGTTTGAATGGTTTAAAAAAAAAATATCCAAAAGTGGTTACGATAGTAAAAAAAAATTTTAAAATTATTCTTAAATAATCCTTAAGATTATTCGAGGGGATTATTTGGCTTTAAAAAAAAATATTGAAAATTTTTAGTTTTAATTTGAGGATTTTTATTTTATAAAACTAGGTCTCGTGAAGGACTAAGTTGCGGTATTAAGTTTCAAATTTTCTAATAAGAATTTTCAAAGAAAAGATTTGTAAGTTATTTAATAAGAAATATAAAACAGAATAGCAAATAGCATGGCTTATACCTGTGGCTAAAATCGATAGAGAAAAGATTTGTAAGATGCTTAGTAAAAAGTATGAGTAGCATATGCTCATGGCTAAAATAGAGTAGGTTCCTGGCCACACCGCTACATGTGCTGCCAGAGTATAGTAATCTCCTTTTTTTAGTTAAAGGGAGTTTTTTTTACGTTTTAATTCAGATTTATTAATAACATATGTATAATATAATATACAGTCACAGAAAAAAGTCTACATACACCATACATTTTTTTTCTAATAATTTCTAGGTTATAATTTTTATATGCGTTTTTGTCTTCAAAACTGCCTTAAGGCTATATCACCTTTTTCAATTTGATAAAAATTTCCGGCAAAAAAGTCTACACATAGCGGTATATGTAGACTTTTTTCTTTGACTGTATAATACTAATATAACATCTTAATATTGCTTAAAGATTTTAGTTTTAGTATCTTTCTAATTAGATTAGTTTATATTCGTTACGTTATGTTACGTTACGTACATTTACGTTTTATTTCTTACATGATTCCAAATGATTATATGAACTTTAGCTAAAGAACATAAAACAATACAAACAAGTTCTTAAGACTTAAAGAATACAAAAGGAAAAACATTAAATAATAACACAACGGCATAACCCCTTAGCCAATATATCAATAATATAAAAAAAACCAACAAAAAACTCATAATAATATAAAAAAAGTTTTATGAAATAAAACCAAAAAAATTAAACACAATTTTCAATTTGATTATCTCTCAATATAATTTTGGCATTGAATCGTTTAGGATTACTGATAAACGTCTATTGATAGTTCCAATCAAGCAATCTTAATCTCTCTAGGCCTGTCTCAATCTATTTCAGATAGACTTTATAATTCTTCTACTTCTTACAGATATTCTATGGGATTCAAACACAGGATTTTGCAGCCCTGCATTTTTCTCAAATCTTATTTATCTGCTAAGTATGTTAACATGACATTTTGTTAAACATTATTGTACAGCTTCTTGGCTTTAATATCAAGTTTTTGTGTTGCTTTAGAAAGCAATCCTACACCATAACACGACCACCACTTTCTTCAACAGTACCTCCACAAAATTAGATAAATAATGTACACTTTTTATTTCACTGGTTTATATTCATCGGAAAACTAAACGTTGTAGCACTTGGTCTCTAGCCTAGTTCAGAAATTACCGTGCAAGTTTTGGGCAATGTTTTCGTTCTTTCTTTGTAAATCTATAGGTTTTTAACTATGCAACCAAGACTCTTCCTTTTGGTATAATACGAGTGCTCACTCTAGCCGTCAATGACTTGAGGACAGCTGTAGTGAATTTCTGTGAAATAATTTCGGATTCTCATATTATCCTTCCAACCTCTCTTCCTGTATTATCTTTTGGTCTTACCTTAGAATGAGAAGTCGCTGTAGTCTAGTAGGTAGTGTGTTGGCTTATTAGCGTAAAGCCAGGGTTCGAGCCCCAGGCCAGACATTAAGACAAAATACAAAAAGTATTTCTTAGGCGACTTCCTCTCAGCAGATTTCTCTGAGAAAACTCTGAGAGTAAATAAAATTGCCATGAAAAAGTTTCTGTCGTTCGGAGTCGACTTTAAACTGTAGGTCCCACCACTCATGTATAAAATTAACACACACAACATAAGTGGTGCGAGTAACTAGGACGTTGTAAAATGGGTCAATTCGACCTCCGGGCAATGTACTTGTCTTAATTGACAAGTACACGTCCTCTAACCTAACCTAACCTACCTTAGAATGAAAAGATCGTGTCATGGCAAGTATGTTTTAAATTATTAAAAATTGTTGGGGCTTCAGTAATACTGGAGTCTCGCAATAATGCAGGAATAAGTTACGAATTTGTAATGACTTTTGCTTCAAACCAATATGGCAGAGGCCGTCCTTTACAATTGATTTTCAATTTCTTCCTTTTAGGAAATCTATAATGAATCTACTCTTTACATCTAGGCTGTGTGCTATTTTGGTTTGTCTTACTTCAGGAATTCTTGAAATCGGGAGTAGCACTTCAAAATTTAGGTTAAGACACTTATGTACGTACTCGTACAATTTGTTTGTGACGAAACAGTGACACACTTACGTACTCGTAAAAGTTGCTTGCGACCAAACGGCTACAATTAATTTTTTTTTTAAATTTAATTACCTCGTACTATACGAGTTGCTTCGTTCCGTGTACATCTTGCCAAGATCATTTGATTTAAAGTTAATATAGTCCATATATGGCCTGCAGGTTTTAGGTTACAGCAGATTTGACGTTTTGGTTTTAAGATATCCATTCGAATTTTCTTCCTATTTATGAGAGATTAGTGTGTTAGGCGAAGAAGATAAATATTTCTTATGATGTTCGGTCAAAATGATTTGATAATGCAGCTCAAGCATCGATTTGCAAAATTTTTACTTTACGGTAAAATTGCCATTTTTATACAAAATCAATGACTTTCTTAACAGTTATAGGTTCAAGCACGCAACGACAGTAAATATTTAGAATATTTGGAAAACTTTTCATTAGTTCTTGGGTTCAGGTAGTTTTGTGAGAGATACATAAAAAATATAGGCGATAATAGTGATCAATATTCTTATTAATTTAGGGGATTTTAAACCTTTAGTTTCAGACAACATTTTTTATGCAAAAATGCTGTAGTTTTTACAATACCTATCTAACCTATGTTGAAAACCACAGAAAATAATTTCACATAAAAAAAATATATTTTCTTGAAATAATTTCAAAATTATAAATTCTACATTGATTTGAAAAGAAGAGAAAATTAATTACTTGCAAAATAATACGCGATTGGATTATAATAAAAATATATGAAATAGGTTTCTCGAATTATTATTATTATTATTATTCAAAATAAATACAAAAAAAGAAAATTAAAATTAAAATCGAAATTTAAATGAAATATTAAGAAATTTTATTAAAAACTTAATCAACATGATTT
Organism: Sarcophaga subvicina; assembly: GCA_936449025.2. NCBI lineage: Eukaryota > Metazoa > Arthropoda > Insecta > Diptera > Sarcophagidae > Sarcophaga > Sarcophaga subvicina. Next base: position 34,981,892 of record OW388084.2, read on the forward strand.
AGATGTAGAAGAAGAAAAGTCTATAATAACATAAATGATATAAAAAAAATAAAATAATTTAATAGTAATAAATGAAACATTTTATTTTCCTTGAATATAATTAAAATCGCACACAAGTGGGTGCTGTAACATTAAAAAAAACTATTCTAAATTAATTAAATTTTTTTTTGTAATACGCACATTGAAGGTCATTGTGCATAAATAATTTTTAAAAAGTATTTTATTAATTTCCTTTTCATTTTAATATCAACATTTCATATTTTTTTTCAATTTTTTTAAAAAATATACACTGCAATTTTCCAATTTTTTGAAACTAATATTTGTTTTTTTATTATTGTTATTATAAAGTAAACTATTATAGTTTTATTTAGCTTTAATGAAATAAAAAAAATTAAAATTAGTTAAGCTATTAAAAGAAATTAATTGATTAATAATATGTATAATTGTAAGAATAAAAACTCAATAATAATTCAATAAAAAAAATATAAAATTTACGACGAAGATTAAACAAATTGATTTGTAATGACAAAAAAAGAAAAATACATTAAACTTTATTAAATTTTATTAAATGTCATGGACATTTTTATTACTATTTAAACCATTTTAAATTTTGTAAACTTATGTTGCAAATATAAGAACATAATAAAAGTAATAATTTAAAATATATACTAAAAACAGGATGGCTTTACTGGAATTTAAAACAAATCCTTTTGTTTAATTTTTAGTTTTAATAAAAGCCCGTTTCTTAGTATGTAATATTGTTAATAGTAAATGCCTTATTCAATTATACAATTGTTTTTAAAGTTATAGTTTATAGTTCAATTTAAATAATACGTCTTTAATCTATTAATGGATTCGAGAAATTGATTTGTTTAATCCGATTTTTATTTTATTTTATTCAATTTCTTTTGAATGTTTTTTTATGTTTCAATTCTACGTAATTTAAATTTTAAAAAATTATTATACAGCACAAGATTTTATTTTTGTAAAAATTAATACTTTGTATTACTAATAATAATTGATTTTTTTTAATAAGTAAATTCTTTTACAGAAATAAATAAATTTTTTGAAAGTACGTATAGAAACAAATTATATATTTTAGAAAAAAAAATGTAATTTAAATAAATAATTAACAAAAGTATATAATAACAGAAATGATAATAATAAACGAAAAAAACGTAAATAATAAACGATAAAAAACGTAAATAATAAATAAATAATAAATAAATAATAAATAAATAATAATAAATAAATAATAAATAATAATAATAAATAATATTATAAAAAGAATTAAAATATATAATAATTAATTAAAAATTAATAAATTATAATTAATAAAAAATAATAAATAATTATAAATAAATAATAATAAATGAATAATAATAAATGAATAATACTAAATGAATAATAATAAATGAATAATAGAAAATAAAAAACAAATTATTAATAATAAATAAATAATAAATTAATAGAACTATATAAAAATAAAATTATAAAATTAAATAATAATTAATAAATAATTAATAAAAAATTTTAATTTGTAAAAATATGTTTTATAATATTTTAAAAATTTATTTTTATTAAAAAAGAATTTTAATTTTTTTTAAAACGGTTTTTTAAAATTAAAATAAATTAAAAAATAAAATAAAGTTTTTAATTTCATAAATGTTTATTTAAAAAATAATTTTTATGTTTTAAAAATAATTGTTATATAATTATTTATTTTAATTAACAATTATTTTTTTATAAATGTGTTTTCTTTGTAAATAAAAATTTATAAGATAAATATATTTATTTATAAGATAAATATATTTATTTTTTTGTTTTAATTTATTTTAATTTTATAGAAATCGTTTTTTTTTCAATAAAAATAAATTATAAATAAAAATTTATTTTATAAACATATTTTTTTATATTTTTAATAATTAATTTTTAATATAGTTTATATTTTTTATATAATAGATATTTAACTTTTTTTAATAAAAATACAATTAAATTTGGTAATAAATTCTTTACAAAAATTTAAATTCTCAAAAAATCTTTTAACATGTTTAATATGATTTATTTTATTTATTTCAAATAATCAAATATATTTCTATAAAAACAACTAAACTTTTTTAATTTAAAAATTATTCTAAATAAGTTTTTAATAATTAAAATTTTTATGTTTTTCGTAATAAATTTATTTTTATTTTTATTAAAAATATTTAATTCAAAAATTTTTATTACAAAAAGTTTATAAAAATTTTAAATTATTAAAAATAATAATAATTTTTATAAAAATGAAACTAAAAGATTTAAATTATTACAAAAATATTTTGAAAGATTTTTTAATTAAAAAAGTTTTGTTATGTGTATAAAAATATATTTAATTATTTTAATTGTTTTGAAATACATAAACATTTTTTAATTTAAAAAAGTATTTTTCTTACTATATAAGTTTTTAATAATTATTTAAAATATTATTCTTAAAAAATTATTAAAAATTTATTTAAATTTTTATTTCATTGTAATTCACCATGTATTTAAAAATGAATTTATTTTTTAAAAAATGTTTATAAAACAAAAATGATTGTCAGTGAAAAATTAAATGCATTGCAGCAAATTAAAATAATAAAAATACAAATTTGTATTTAATTTTTTTTGTTAAAGTAAAATTTTGTTTTTTTTTTGATAATAAATTAAAAACTTTGTAAGTTTAGTGTTGTTAAAATAATTTTTAATAATTTTTTTCCTCCATAAATATTATTTAATTTTGATTTCCAAGTGCATATATATTAAAAATACGTTAATTGTTTCAGTTAAATTTTTTTTAGTAATATTTTATAAAATTTTGTGTTAACATAAAAATTGTTAATAACATAACAATTTATATGTTAATCTATTCTTTTTTATTTTATTTTTATAATAATTTTTTTTTTAAATTTGTCAAAGATCATAATTTAATATGATTTTTTTTGATATAAAAAATAATTTTTATAAAATAAAAATAATTTTTATAAAATAAAAATAATTTTTATAAAATAAAAATAATTTGTTTAAACAAATACAAATTATGGAGAAAATTATTTATACAACAATTATTAATTCGATTACTTTTGCGTTTTTGGGAAATAAAATCTTAAGCTGAAATATAATTATTTAAAATTGAATTTCTTTGCCAATCAAATTTCAATTATTAAAAGATTTAAGGAATTCAATAACTATTAATTTAATGAATAATATCAATTAAATATAAAAATTATTATTGAAAAGAAATATGCTTGCGAATTAATTTAAAGTATCATTAAATACTAAAAAAATAAAAAAAAAATTAATATTCTTGCAAAAATTTTATAAATATTTACTAAAAATTAATTTTTATTTTCATAATCTTTGTTGTTTAGTTTTAATTTCAAAACTATTGAATTTAGGGTGCCAATATTGTTTTCTTTATTACGTGTTTCTTATTTTTTTGTTTCTATTATAATTGTTTTTTTTTTATTTAATTATAAGTTATTTTACATTAATTATAAAAAAGTGTTATTTAGTGTATTTATTACGTAAATTTTTAAGGTTAGTTTTTTACATTATTACTCAATTCACTTATATTTTATAAGCTAATACTAGTTTAGTTGTTTTTATCTTTTTTTTCTTTTCTTTTAGTATTATACATTCATATACGATAAATATAATGTAATTTAAAATTAAAAATAAAAATAAATAAATGTAAACCAATTTTAAAAATATATTTTTCTATATAAAACAAAAACAAAACTAAAGCATGTTATTATTTGAAAGTTATGGTAAGTTATTGGGCGAGTATTTTTGAAAATATTTTTTTTTTATTTGTTGCAACAGTCTTTTTATAATATTTTATCGGTTTTTAAAAAGTTTTATTTACCTCTTAACCTTAAGAGATGTTACAAAACAAACTCTCCTTATTTAGTATTAAGCATTTATCTATTTCCGACCTCTTTTTTTCTTTAACCTTTAAACAAATTACTTTTTTATCGTACTAAATTGCAATTATTAAATATAGAGTGCTTTTTTAAGGGCTTCTTATTTTTAAATTTAATGAAAACGAAGTGTGTTTGAGATATCAATGAAATTGTTTATTTGTTTGAAAGACCTATTGATGTAATTATGTGTGGAATATATGGTAATATCGTTAAAATGTCCGCGATTTTTAATATTCCATGATTCTAGCGTATAAATTTGTATACATTTAACAGGCAAATCAAGAAAGCCGTACAAGAAAAGGTTCAGCGGGGTCAAATCGTATGATCTCGGTGGTAAGTTCACATTACCTCTAAGTGAGATGACCATAACCTCAAATTGTCCATGCAAAATATCTAATGTGGCATGAGCTGTTTTTCATGTAGCGCGTTCCTGAAGGAACCACATGTTCTTTCTTGTCCAGGTCATCCAATACAGACCAAAAGAAATTATTAATCACCAACGTATAGTGCTCGACGTTAAAACTGATAGTCTGGCCAACGGTACTTCCAAAGACATATGGACTACTGACGCCCCAACCCAAAAATTCCCACTAATTTGTGACTTTTTCGGGATTTATTGAATGCTCTTGGGTGTCATGTCGTTTTGTATCGTTCCAAATTAGACAATTTTGTGTTTTCAGGTATATGTTCACTCTATTCATGGGTCTCATTGATGAAGGTGATTTTGCGCTGAAAACTAAGTTCGGTTGCCAATTGCTCCAGAGCCAATTCAGCTAATATACGTCATTATCTTTGGTCGATCTTGGTGACTTCGCAAAACAGATTATATAAATGACAACTAAGCTGTCAGGTGTGGCTGTTATCTGTCAAAATTCAGAAGTTCCTGTTCAAATGTTCAGGGGATGGCCCCTACTAATGCAACTAGGATAATAGGTTGTGGAAAGCGGGAAAGCGGCAGTACTTTTTATGAATATCCGTTTCACAACTAAACTGATAGATGTGGTCTTTATCTGTCGAAGTTCATAAGTTCCTGTTCAAATGCTCAGGGGACGGCCCCTACCAATGCAATTAGGGAAATAGGTTGTGGAAAGTAGGAAATCGGCTGTAGTTTTTATGAATATTAGATTTGAATCTGTTTCTTCTGCAGAAATAGTTTTCCATATGGGAATAATGCAATTACACAACGAATTCTCTGAGTAATGCTCTCTGTAATTAACTACCCACTCAGACTAGTACTACGCAAAAATTTGCAAAATGAGTACTTAGTCAATAGCACATGACTGATATTATCTTGGCCTCCCCATGTAGATGACATACACTTATGATTTTCATTTTTCCTGTCGCAATTCTGAGGGCATTATTTTCCACTGTTTGTAGCGTTCGAAATCGCTTACTTCTGAGGAAAGAAGTCCATATAGAGGTAGCATTATTAAGGAGGAAGTGCCCTATTACTTTGTACAATGTAACAATTGTACATCCTCCTTGCCGAGAGATTCTTGCAAGGACTTTGAACATCCTGTTCTTTGTCATCACTTTCTGATTAATATAAGACGAGTCCATGGAGAAATGAAGGATGATGGCATTTCTATGTGTGGTTGCCTAAAAACCACACATTGTGTGCCAACGTACTTGGTTTGTTGACAGAATATAATGAGGAAATTTGTTTATTGAATCCTACTTCCGCTTAAGATACTGATGTTTCTTTGATGATCCTTTCGTAGGATCAGACAGTTTTCTGGCTGAAAGAGGGATTAAAGCGCCTTAAATTTTTAAAATCGGATATCTGGATTGGAACTCTGGTAATGGCGAGGAAATTTTTTGTTCATTGAGTTCTACTTCTTCTTCAGATGCTGATGTTATCCTCTCGTAGGATCATACAGTTTCCTGGATGAAAAAGGGATTAAAGCGCCTTAAATTTTTAAATTCGAAGACGTGGTTTTTAACTCGGCTAATGGCGAGGAAATTTGTTCATTGAGTTCCACTTCTTCTTCAGATGGTGATGTTATCCTCTCGTAGGATCACACAGTTCCCAGAATGAAAGGGGGATTAAAGCGCCTTAATTTTTTTTAAATCGGAGACCTGGATTAAAACTCTGGTAATGGCGAGGAATTTGTTCATTGAGTTCTACTTCTTCTTCAGATGGTGATGTTATCCTCTCGTAGGATCATACATTTTCCTGGATGAAAGAGGGATTAAATTAAATTCTTAAAATCGGAGACCTGGATTGGAACTCGGCTAATGGCGAGGAAATTTGTTCATTGAGTTCCACTTCTTCTTCAGATGGTGATGTTATCCTCTCGTAGGATCACATAGTTCCCTGGATGAAAGGGGGATTAGAACACATTAAATTTTTAAAATCGAAAACCTGGTTTCGAACACGGATTACTTAGGTTTGAAGTCTTGGGTTTCCCGCCATAATTTCAGTCTTTCCTAAAGAATATGTACATAATGTGTGCCGAGATAGTGCTGAAGTATAAATTATCAGATCGCCTATAATTAATTTTGCGTAGTTAATAACAGTTTCAATTAAATTACTCTACTTAAAAATGAACAGTCAGTCAGTCCTCAATAGTGTGTGAATGTTACTATTTCTGTGTGTCTATCTATGTGTAGATAGTGTAACACCAATTGAACCAATTACCATATTGGCTTACATCATACGCACATTCTCCGTTCAAATGAAACAAGGCTTCAAACCAAAAATAGTTTGAAAAAAAAAACAAAATTAAACGTTAAAAACGATAAAAATTACTTGACACACATATTGGTATCGTATAAACCAATAAAAATTACAAACGAAACTGATAAAAATACTTTCATATACATACGCCAGAGTACACTTTTTTTATAAACAAAATTAACCAAAAAAAAAAAAGTAAAACACTTGGCTTGAAACTATAGGAAAAAAAATGAAGTGATAAATAAAAAAAATTAAAGAAATAAAATTTTTATTTTTTTTTTTGCAACAATTACTCATTTTCTATAAAAACCAACAACAAAAAAATTAAATTTGTTTGTTAAATTAATTTGAATGAATAACCTGTTAGTGCTTCAAGTCTCTCTATACAAGCATATCTGCATAATTTTTGTTCAAGCCAACTACAGATGTTGCTGTAAATTTATTTGCCGGCTTGAAAAACGTGTGTGTCTAAAGCTGTCGCTGTACAAACAGGGCTTAAAGCAAAATGTACAACTAACTTTGCAAAAAGTAGGTGTTACATGTGGTTTAGGTGCGTTTGATGATTTTTTTTCTCTAAATTTTATTTCAAATGTTTGCAGTTTTATTTTTTTTGATTTAATAAAACAAACAAAAAAAATTGTTTGAAAACATCTTTTTATTCGTTCAAATATGGTATACTTTCGAAGGAATTTTATTTAGAAGATATGCATATCAGCATAATTCATATTCAAAATCCGTGCCCACTGTTATATGATTTCAAACCAAAAACTTTAATTTATTTAGTCATTCATTTAAATCTTCAATTTTATAGGATAGTTTTTTGAGTCTATTGAGAGTTTGAGAACTTGAAATGACATTACGAAACAGAAATATTATTCGAAAGAAATTTTTTATTATCATTCGGCAGATAATTTCGTGGCAATTACTTTTTTAATTATAATTTCCAGTACACATATATCCAATGCGAGTACATTATCCATGCTTACATAACATACATAATTGGTCATTACAATCCTTCAGCCAGGATTACAACCTAGTTTCTCATACCACTTATGTTGTGGGTGTTAATGTTATACATGAGTGGCGGGATCTACAGTTTAAAATCGACTCCGAACGACAAATTTTTGAGAAACTTTTTCATGGCAAATTTAATTTACTCTCAGAGTTTATGGCAGAAATCTGCTGAGAGGAAGTCGCCGAAGAAATATTTTTCATATTTCGTTTAGCTGGAGATATCAGTCCTGAGGTTTGAACTGTGGCCTCACGTCTAATAAGCCAACACATTACCTACTAGACTATGCCGACTTCGTGGTCTATTTGGTCAGTTGAATGATTGTCTACTTCTTCCAGTAAATCTGGCAGTATTGCATCACGGGTTGCTTGAATATTAAATCGAGCTTCAATACATCAAGAGTTGCTGGTATGTTGGCTTAAACTTATAATTTAGCATAGCTCCACAAAAAGTAATTCAGAGGCGTTAAGCGTTGCGAAGAATTGACCACTAAACAAGATCAACAATGAACAATGCAAGTTGCTTTGATGTTTAGCTGACGAATTTTTGGAAACAAACCTTTATTGAAAATTTTGTTCTTCATATACTCACATCAAACAAGATCTGTCTGGTCTCTCTGCGATTTGGGTCATTACTCCGTTTTACCTTGGCAAACTAATGAAGTTTTATGTGAGGCCATTTCTTTGTCCATCTGTAGAAGATTATCAACCTCAAGTACGCATTCAATTGAATTCTCTGTTGTACCAGCCTTTGTAAGAGTGACAGATACTAATCTGTCACTATCTATCTTTAATGTGCCCGTATGTTGGCACCCCTACGAGGGTCACTGTCCAATGTCTCGTTATCTGCCCTTGGAAAATCATAAACATGGTGTACATATTGTCTACAAATCTAGTGAACGCTTTATTGTCGGAAGACATGCGTACCTCGCTATACAATATGCTCTGATGAATTCACACAGTGACAGTCTTTATAGCCGATATAAAGTAGTACTAAAGTCGCCCTAGTCTATTATATTGTGTGTCGGCTTATTAGACGTGAGGCCACGGTTCAAACTACAGCTTAGACATCTCCAACAAAATGAAATACGAAAAAATATTTCTCTCGGTGACTTCCTCTCAGCAGATTTCTGGCAAAAATTCTGAAAGTAAATAAAATTGCCATGAAAAGATGTCTCAAAAATCTGTCGTTCGAAGTCGACTTTAAACTGTAGGTACCGACGCCCATGTATAAAATAAGAAAGAAAATAAGAAAGATGCTTTAATGTTTAGCTGACGAATTTTTGAAAACATAAGATCAGTTCCTTAACGTTTGCCACTCAGCGTAACGAAAGCTTCATGTTCACTGCGAGAGAAAAAAGGGTACCAGTGATGTCGCCAACGTGTAAACCTTATCAAACAGTCAATGGTAATGAATGTAATAGTGCTTCGTTAATGGCTTGTGTATTGGTTTGGCTTTAAGGATGACAACTTGCCTTGGATTTAAGGATGACAACTTGTCTAAAAATAAGAGGAAAAGTTGGTAGAAGAAGTGGGAACTACTAATGGAATGATAAGATATCCAAACTCGGTAAAAACTGCCTGCATAATAGTAGTAAATAGCTGAGGAGTAGACCTCTTATCAAATTTTTCTGTACTAGAGTGGTCAAAGTATAGGCCAAAGACCACTAAGCTTGATTCAACTAAATAATGTCACGCATAAAGGAAAGGGTAAACGGATGCTTTATGATGCTCCGTTTATTAGAGAAGATAATATGGACAATCTCTCTCCACGGGGTATTGCAAACAAAACTGACCGCAGCAAAAATGCCGTGGTCTAGTAAGTAGTTTGTTGGCTTATTAGACGAGGACCCGGGGTTCAAAACCCAGCTTAGATATTTCGAATAAAACGAAATATGAAACAAATATTTGTTTAGACGGCTTCCTCTCAGCAGGTTACTGGCAAATACTCTGAAAGTTTATAAAATTGTCATAATAAGTTGCTTAAAAATCTGTCGTTCGGAGTCGACGCCAAGATGGTGGTTCCGCAACTCTTGGATAAAATTAAAATACAGAAAAAGGGTGGCGTAAGAAGCTAGGCTGTAATGCGGACTAAAAGGTTCTAATTACCAATTAAGTAACTGATCGCGCGAACATGATATCATCGCAGTATATTGGAAGGATATAAGATAACATCATTAGATTCTACAGTTGATTTTGTGACTACAATGGATTGTGGGAGATCTGCAGTAAAACACAGAAGACAAAACCTCATTTATTCGTGAAACTACTTACCAAGAGAGAAGAAGAAATTCATATCGATCGTAAAACCGGGTGAAACATTTCACCACATTCAGTAGTAAAGAGTCTTTAATACTGTAGATAAGTGAATATAATGTATAACAGATTGTTGTCAACCGTTTGGGAGGTCGGGCTAATCTCAGATAAGCAGTATGGTTTTGAAAATTCAAAGCCTACAATTAAACAAATCAGTCTGTTACAAATATGTGTATAAAAGCCATAAAATATTGTGATTAATTCAGTTGCGAATGTTAGTTAGGTAAAGAGTTGCTTAGAATTCTTGGACTACTGTTATAAAGGGTCCGCCACATAACTTTTTTTTTGAAAATGCTTAAACAAAAACTACTGAATATTTTCTCAAATTTCTTTTTTTATTTGAAAGTACAATCCTTCCGGTTAATAATGGAAAATAACTTCATTGAAATGGCTGCCTCGGCTGGTCATGCAGTAGCCTACACCAGCAGATGCCGATTTTGGCAAAAAAAAAATCATCTTTTCAGATGAAGCTCATTTTGATCTTGGCAGGTATGTAAACAAGCAAAATTGTCGCATTTGGGGCACAGAAAACCCGCACGCATACATTGAAAAGCCGACACACCCAAAACGAGTCACTGTTTGGTGCGGATTTTGGTCCAGAGGCATAATTGGGCCATTTTTCTTCGAAAATGAGCAAGGAGTGGCCGTTACAGTCAATGGCGATCGTTATCGGGCCATGTTGAACGAATTTTTGTTCACAAAAGTTTAAGAGGAGGATATTGGCAACATTTGGTTTCAACAGGACGGCACTACGTGCCACACAGCCGAAGCTAGACTCGATGTTTTGCGCCCTGTTTTTGAAGATCGCATTATCAGTCGCAGAGCTGATGTCGTTTGGCTACCTCGGAGCTGCGATTTGACACCGTTGGACTATTATTTGTGGGGTTCCGTCAAAGATAAGTGTTACGCCTACAAGCCAGAGACAATTGACGCTTTAAAGGACAATATTCGTGAAGCTAATGATCAAATACAGCTGCACACAATCGATAATGTGCTTAAAAATTGGACCGATCGTGTAGGCTACTGCATGGCCAGCCGATGCAGCCATTTGAATGAAATTATTTTCCATTATTAACCGGAAGGATTGTACTTTCAAATAAAAAAAGAAATTTGAGAAAATATTCAGTAGTTTTTTTTAAAGCATTTTCAAAAAAAATTTTTTTGGCGGACCCTTTACAACAGTCTTTAAGAATTGTGTTTGGTATGAGAATTCTGGAAGAGGCTTACCTTCCAAACACTTGTTCGTTTGATACAAACGAATTGTAATTGGACGCTAAAGCAACGCCATCTAGTGCCAAAAAATCGCTCTACTAATTATAGTGAGGAATCATTGGTAATTCATAATTTTTATGCAAATAAAACAAACAAAAAAAATATGTGACAATGAAATGTTCGTCGTTTTAAGTATTGTAGGCGAATGGATCATTTTTCTTTTTCAAGAAACACTTTCACAATCTAATTGCGCCTTAAAATCTTTTTGAAATAATAATTATAAGTTCTTTAAAACTTTTTAATTTGTTGTCAAGGTAAAATACAGAAAAAATAAAAAATAAAATTAAAATAAAATAAAACTAATAAAACAACAATAATACACTATAAATTAATGGCTGAGATGATGAAATAATTAAGAAATAAAAAAAGTTGAAAACTACACAGTTTGTGTGCAAATTTGACAGGCAACAGGTCTATTCATATTGAATGGTCATTAAATTAATGAAAAAAAAACGAAAAACGAAAAAAACACCAAAATAAAGTGTAAATAAATAAAGCAGAAACAAAATAAAAAAAAAATTAAAATAATTTAAAGAAATCAAGCGCATAAAATTAACAAAAATGTTGACCCCTTTTTATTATAAATTCATGTAAAATAAAAAAAATAAAAATAAAAATAAAAAACAATAATAAAATAAATAAAAAGTTAAATAAATAAGTAAATAATGCAAATACAAAAATAAAATGAAATAAAATAAAAAACTAAAATAAGACAACTAAAAATATATTTTAAAATAGAGTTTCAAGGCATATTAATAACAGCAGGGTGTCAAAGAATTCTTCTTCTTTTAGGTCCCAAGCAACTAGGCAAAAACCAGAAAAAAATGTTCTGTGGTTTCCTCCTCTTCCTCATCTTGCAGATATCGTATGGACAATGGCAGAACAAAATTTTCTGTAATTTCCTCTTCTTCCTCGTCCTTTTCCGGAAATGAGGTTATGAGGCAAGCGTGTGCAACCAGAAATCAGTGTCTCGTTTATTTATTTATTAATTAAAATGCAATTACAAATTATATTCTAATTATATACGAGCGGAGTAATTTGACCCTATGCTCCGTTTAGTGTCATAGACCAGAGTCTCTGGTGGGAATCGAACCCACGACCCTCACGCTAATAGTCTAGCACACTATCCACTAGACTACCAGGGCACCCGTGTCTCGTTTATAACTGCTATGAGTTTCATTAGAAAGAATCTGTTTACCTTTAAAGAACATTTTGTTCTGCATATACTCACATCAAACGAGATCTGTCTGGTCTCTACTCCGTTTTATCTTGGCAAACGAATGAAGTTCTGTGGGAGGCCATTCCTTGGTCCATCTGTAGAAGATTGTCAACCTCAAGTACGCATTCAATTTAATTCTCTGTTATACCAGCCTTTGTAAGAGCGACAAATTAGTTGTTATCTTCAATGTCCCCGTATGTTGGCACCCCTACGACGGTCATTGTCTAATGTCTCGTTATCTGCCCTTGGAAAATCATAAACATGGTGTACATATTGTTTACAAATCTAGTGAAAGCTTTATTGTCGGAAGACATGCGTACCTCGCTATACGATATGCTCTGATGGATTCACACAGTGGCAATATTTAAGGCCGATATTTAAGCCTGAATAGTGCTACAGTCGCCCTGGTCTAGTATATTGTGTGTCGGCTTATTAGACGTGAGGCCACGGTTCAAACTACAGCTCAACACCTCCAACAAAATGAAATGCGAAAAAATATTTCTCCCGGCGACTTCATCTCAGCAGATTTCAGTTGCTCAAAAATTTCTTTTTCGGAGTCGACTTTAAACTGTAGGTACCGCCACTTGTGTATAAAATTAACACACACAACATTAGTGGTGTGAGAAACTAGGTCGTAATCCCGACCGAAGGGTGGTAATAATCAATCATGTATATATGCTACCTTAAAAAAGCTGCTCATGTCAAACGTTCGTGCAATGCGTTAAACTGTAGGTCTGGTAACACACAATTAAATTTAAAACACACAACATGACTGGTGTGTAGTGTCTTTCACGGGAAATCCCGGGACGGGAATTTCCGGGAATTCCGCAAATTTTTCAATCCCGAAATTCCAGGAAATTTGTTCGGGATTCCCGGGTATTATTGTGAATGAAAATTTTTTACTATTTGGCAACATTTATCAATACTAATTACAAATTGGTAATAGAACAAACTCGTCGTGTTATTACATTGTTTAGAAAGAGTTCAGCAAAAAATTGTGTTACAAAAATATGCATTGGCCGAATATAATAAGGAAATCTGCCTTGTATTGGATATAGTAACCAGATGGAATTCTTTAGTTCCAATGATCGAAAAAATTTTACTTATAAAAATGCAATAAAGAAAATCCTCATTGATTTGGAAATGGGTGATCTATGGATAGAATCCAATATAAATAATTTGCAGAACCTTTTGGGCGTTTTAAACCCAATAAAATTAGCTGCGGAAGCTTTATGTCGGCGAGAAGTTAATATTGTAACAGCTGATATGATAGTGAATACTTTATGCCAACAAATTTCTTCAATTAATACTTCATTAGGAAAGACAATGTTTGAATCTCTTATATACTTGAATTGGAGAAAGATGAGATATAAAATTGTATACCTTGACCAAATACTTGAAATATCCTTAAATTTTTAATAAAAATAATAAACTTTTTCCGAATACTTCAAAACACTCAATTATTTTATATGCAGAACAAATTTATAACCGTCTTTTTACTGGAAAAAATATAGAATTAGAAGAAATAGAAAGCAACGATAATGGTATTTTAGAAGATAAAAAGTTTGAGGACATTTTAAACGACGCAATAAATAACATTAGTGAAATATCTACATCAAACACTAATGTACCTATCGGTTCGATAAAAAATACTTAAAATTTTTTGGAGAATCTGGTAAGCAAACGGAAGACATAAAAATCTTTAAGAGGCCTTGTTAAGCCAACATCTGTTGAAAGCGAGAGAGTTTTCTAAAAACTCTTTTTGAAAGTATTAAATATACATATATGTTAATAGATATATAGTTTTTTATGTTTTATGTATATATTTTTAACTAGTTCTTAAAATACATTGAATTATTTATTTTTTAAAGAACTGTACCTTTCACATGTTTCTATTGTTATTTTGTTTTATGTTTTTGATCTCATTAATATGAATTTAAAATAAAAAATACATACTTAACAAAGTAAATATATGAGTTTATGTTCTAGGCGGGAATTCCCGGGATCCCGGGAAATTTCAATATCAATCCCGGTTTCCCGGGAAATGAATAAGTCCGGGAAATGAAAAACACTACTGGTGTGGGAAGCAACACCGGAATACTGGGATGGTAATAATGTACTTTAAAGATTAAAGTAGTGAAGTGTTGCTGTGACAAACAATGTCCTTATGGAACTTTTTAAATAAAACATTACATAAATCTTCGCATACACGAATACCTTCTTTCTGTATGATCTAGAAAAAGGCCTATTAAACAAGTTTTAAAAGTATTGTGACAAAGGTTTTAAAGTGATTTATAAGACATGTTATTTAATGCAGGTACTCATGGCATAATTCTAATATTAATATTCTCAGCCTTTGATGATGATATATAAAAAAATAACAATTATTTAAACGTGTAGAATGGAATTGATTAAATTTATTAAAACATCTGTTATTTAATGAAGAAATAAAAAAAGTCGTAAAAAAAACTCATCTCGCCAGCAACTCGATATGAATGAAATTTGATTTCAAGCAGATAAGCTAAGAAGAGTAGAAAACGAACGAATTTCAATAAATTAAATAAAAAAATGATTATTTTCAACGTGTTAACCATTATGGATAGACAAGAGCATAGAATTGTTAAGCAGAAAATAACAATAAAAGCAGCACGAAGCCAAGGAGTGAAATAAAAAAGCGGGCGGGTGGTACAAATGAACGCAAACGCCCGCCTGCCTGCCCGTTTTTTTTAGTATTTATGTGATGCGCACTCACTTGCCCACCACTCACCACACATTGCCTGTGCATATTAAACGACGCGACAATCATACAAATACGGAGAGTCGCTGTCGTCAGTGTCTGTTCAAACACTGACTTTATTAAACAGGCGCTTTGCACATGCGTGTGTAGTTCATTGAACATTGCAGGCAGATAATATTTGCAAATAATTTCCATACAAATTTGTTATGTCATCTCAGGAAAAAAAAGTAACAACAGCAACAACAACAAACGAATGTGTCTAACCAAATGAATTAAAAAATAAATAAAGTTTGAAAAACGAAATAAAATAAATTGTATTCAATATTGTTTTATTATTGCCTGTATTTGGTGTAGACCGACGGGCTTATTCATCCGTTTGTTCCCTTTTCATTTCTGTGGAATTCAAATTGAAGTGTAAAAAATTTTAAAAATTGGAAAAAAAATTTACAATTTTTTTTTAAATGTTTGGCAACTTTTTTTAAAATTATTAAACGCCAATGACCTTTTCAAATAATTGAATTAAAAAAATTTTTTCAACAGGTTTTGGTTTCGGATTTTCATTAAAAAAAAAATTCAATTCTTATTACTTCCCAGAATGTTCTTCTTGTTGTTGTTATTGTTGTCATTGTATTATAATTGGTGAATGTTTTATAACTTTCAAAAATTAAAACAAATAATTATTTTTATACATATCACAAAACAAATTACCGCTTGAGGCTTTTTCTCAAAAGGGGTCATGACTTGTTAAATACTGGTTAGTATTGAAAAAACGGCAATAAACTGATGACTAAGTGAAGGAGTTCAAAAAATAAAAAAAATTCTTCAAAACTCAATACATTAATACTCCTTACATCCTCAAAGCCTACGCAATAAATGCAAATTTGCTATTATCGAAGAGGAATACCCCTTTGTAATCTCACTAATATACAGTGTGGGAAGAGATAATAGGTACACACTGACTTTTTAACATTTGCTTTAATTTTTATTTATCTTATCATATACCTTATATTAGAAACGATGTTTCTGGAACAGAGTTTTCTGGAGTGATGAATCTAAGTTTAATTTGTCCCAATCTGATGGAAAAACGTATGTAAGACGTCCTCCAAACAAAGCCTTTGATCACAGGTACACAGTGAAAACTGTAAACAAATTAAAAAACATACATGTTGCTAAGTCGTTTCTAATTATAAGGCCACCACTGTATCACTTTTGCACATTGCAACCCTTTTAGTCCAGCTTCTCCCAACAAACATGTTGTGTGTGTTAATTTTATCCACGTGTAGCGCTATCTACAGTTTAACGTTACATTCGAACGACACATTTAATTTAAGAACCTTTTTCATGGCAATTAATTTATTTTCAACGTAATTGCCAGAAAATCGCTGGACGTGGGGGGATTATCGATTCTTTTATCTTTTAAAGATAACATAGCTAAAGTTTGAAATCTGAACTTTGACCTGTGTGACCTTTACGCCTTAGAATTTGTGGTGTCTTGTCAACAAAAAGCTTTAATGCTCAGTTTTAATGCATTCATAGTACAAGATCTCGTGTGCTGAATGGGAATTATCGGCAACGATAACTAGGTTGACTTGAAAGTCATTATTAATCGTTTAACCCCTGAACAATACTCTCAAATTGTGGAAATTTCCTTAAAAAACCTATTGTGTTCGTGAAGAACTTTTTTCATGACAATAGTTTACTTTCAACGTATTTGCCAGAAGACTGGTGGAGAGGAAGTAATAGAAAAAAGTCTGCTTTCATACTTTTCCTTTTAAAGATATTACAATTGAAGTTTGAACTCTGAACTGCATCCTTTATACAATGGAATTTATCGAGTGTAGTCAACAATAAGTATTAGTCACGGTGCGAACCCATTCGTTGTATAAGATCACTTCACCTAATTCTTTGTAATTAATCGAGTGCTGCATGTGATCTACCGACATTGATAACTAGGGCGAGTTGACATTTCTATTCAGTAAGGTTTGGCAGTCATCAGTAATCGCTTAATTCCTGAACATTGCTACCAAATTGTTGAAGTTAACTTAAAAAAACTTAATGAGTTCGTGGAGTTCACACATCCCTCTGTCTATCTTACGCTCAACATAATAGGCCTAGTTTTGCTACATTTATTCTTCTCAATATAAAACAATCAACAGGACAAAGAAATATTGGTACAAAAGAGAATACAGCGTCGTCCATTCACAAGCACTTCGTCCACTTCACAGTCAACATAATTAGCCTGGTATTCAAGCAATTCATTCAGTTAATGATCGTAGTCATACTAATGTTACACTCCTGAATTCAAAAACATCAAGACAAGAACTTTACGTACCGAAGTAAATAGTCCTGGTGTTGCGCGAAATTTTTAAGAAGACACCGAAATGTAGATTCAACGTTGTTCCCAAATTGTTGGCTTTTGTCTTTCAATTACGTGTACGGAAGGATGTCGGCTTATACGCCTATAAAGTATAATTCATGCCAGACTTGAAGACAAACGAACTTTTTTCAATCGTTGATTCAGAATTACGACTTAGCTTCTTACAAGATAGCCCACTACTAAACTATTTTGATTTATATTCGCCCAATACTTGCTTATAACTTTTTCTTTTGAAAAACTAAAAACTTCTATTCCGTCGGCAAAATTATGGTCCTTGTAATGGTGTAGGAAATTCTTAATTTCATAAAATAATTTCATTCAAATGGCTGCCTCGGCTGGCCATGCAGTAGCCTACACCAGAAGATGCCGATTTTGGCAAAAAAATCATCTTTTCAGATGAAGCTCATTTTGATCTTGGCGGGTATGTAAACAAGAAAAATTGTCGCATTTGGGGCACAGAAAACCCGCACGCATACATTAAAAAGCCGACGCACCCAAAACGAGTAACTGTTTGGTGCGGATTTTGGTCCAGAGGCATAATTGGGCCATTTTTCTTCGAAAATGAGCAAGGAGTGGCCGTTACAGTCAATGGCGATCGTTATCGGGCCATGTTGAACGAATTTTTGTTCACAAAAATTGAAGAGGAGGATATTAGCAACATTTGGTTTCAAAAGGACGGCGCTACGTGCCACACAGCCGAAGCTACACTCGATGTTTTGCGCCCTGTTTTTGAAGATCGCATTATCACCCGCAGAGCTGATGTCGTTTGACCACCTCGGAGCTGCGATTTCACACCATTGGACCTATATTTGTGGGGTGCCGTCAAAGATAAGTGTTACGCCGGCAAGCCAGAGACAATTGACGCTTTAAAGGACAACATTCGTGAAGCCATTAGCGAAATACAGCTGCACACAATCGATAATGTGCTTAAAAATTGAACCGATCGTGTAGGCTACTGCATGGCCAGCCGAGGCAGCTATTTGAATGAAATTATTTTCCATTATTAACCGGAAGGATTGTACTTTCAAATAAAAAAAGAAATTGAGAAAATATTCAGTAGTTTTTTTTTAAAAAGCATTTTCAAAAAAAAAATAAAGTTATTTGGCGGACCCTTTATAAAATTAACGTAGACAACATAAGTGGGGTGAAAAGCTAGGTCGTAATCCTAGCTGAAAGAGTTGTAATGGCCAATAGTTTAATGATTTGTTTTGGGCATTCAAGTATAAAATTAACACAGGCAACATAAGTGGGGTGAAAGGATTGGTTGTAATCCTGACTGAATGGTTGTAATGACCAACCAAGCATCTATGTATGTAATATGGGTTTTTAATAATTAAAAAAAAAAATTAATCATGAGCATTAAACTCACAAATGTCTATGTTGACAAAAGCAGTACAGTAGAATTCTATTAGTCCGGCATCCAATAGTCCGGAATGCCCGATAGTCCAGCGTCGCTATGAAAATTGTAAAAATTTTGGTTTTCTCCAAAAGTGTGCTTTAAAACAAATAAAAACGCTCGAGAGTTATTCGAAAGTTTTCGGGGTAGTTCGGCATTATCCGGAAGCGCTCGGTATTGTTCGGAAATAATTAGCGGCTGGCTAGTCTTAGCTGTCACAAATTCAGATGCAGTGCAGCTCCGTTAATCAATCACGAAACGTCTTCGCCATTTTTTTGTGCGTTGTTGTTTTGTGTCCTTCCACATCGCAGTAAACGTAACTTTTGAAACTGTTTATAAAAAAGTGATTTTCGTTCTAATTGTACAGCCACCATGTTTTCAAAACATAAGCCTTCGAGTTCAAAAGAAGAGAAAAGAAAACGCATCATTATCAACATTGTAGTAAACCTCAGCCTACTCTAAATCTTGAAGAAAGTGACCAGATGCCGAAACGGAAGAAAAGGAAAAAATCAGCTGGAACCTGCAAAATCATGCTGGTACTAGCTACAGTGCTTCAGAAATTATTGATTTCCACATCAATAGAAATAAATTTTATACTAAATGCCAATAGTTAAGAAAACAAAAAGACATTAGTGACTTTTTTAAATCTAAGTGAAATACATTATATGAAATGTAAAATAAACCTTGTTGTATGTATTTGCATACTGTATTTGTAGTTTGATTATTAACATAATCGTTCTTACAATTACCGCCCGATTGTCCGGAATTTTCGATAGTCCGGCACCGAGCTGTCCCGAACGTGCCGGATTATCGGACTTCTACTGTATTGCTTTTGCATTTAAGAGGCGAAAAATTTGAAAAAAATCTCGAATTTATTGAGTTTTTCTTAAATTTTGTTGTATCAGGCTTTTTAGTGCATATTCGCATATTCTTAACAATATTTAAAGCTGGATATTATATTAAAGCTATTAAAACTTCATTAATTAATTCATAATTTTAAGACAGTCCTTCACCTGTGATTTTTAATTAATTGGTCTGTTAAATCAAATTCATTTAATTCTAACCAACTGCTTTACGAAACATGAATAAATGAGTAAAAAAAATTATAAATAAATAATATTGCATTGCATTATACATTATTATACAGATTTTTTTTATTATATGTATTCGGTTGTTTTTTTATACGTTAATTAACTATTATCATGACTTGCAAACATTTGCAATTCTATAAAAATCGTTTGAATTTTTTTTCAATTGCAAAAAAACTCAGACTGGCAGGCAGTGTGTTTAAAAATTTAATAAATGAATAAAAGATTATTTATTTGTTTTTTTTTTTCTTTTTATTTAAATTTTATTTTTTTTTTTTGAGGAAATATAATATTCATTTTGTTTTTGCTTTCTTATTGTATTCAAATAAATATTAATTTTTATTTCATAAATTTTAATAAAAAAAAAAAACAAAAATTAAACGTTTTTATTAATCGTACTTTTTTTCAAAAGGTTACGCACTTTTGCCTGTAACTGTAATGAATTGGCAATATTTTTTTAATAATATTGTATTATTATTCTATAATTTCATTTGTTGTTGTTGTATTTATTTTAATACTCAAAAATTATTAGAATATTAAATTTGTAAAGTTGTAAACAATGTTTCACGTTGACTTAATTTGTTGTGGATTTTAAAACGGTTATTGAATATCATTTTTATGCGGAATTAAATAACGGAATTAAATTGTTGTAAAATGTAATATAACGGTTTATTAATAGATTTCAATGTTAAATTTCTAAACAAATTCTAAACATTTTAATTTAAAAAAAAAAAAAAAAAAAAAAAAAAAAAAAAAAAACAACGACAACAACAATAACACGTAGTAAGGCATTCATTAAAATTAAATGACTTGAACCTGAGGCATTTTCAAATTAATAGTTTCTAATACAACAATTGGGCATTAAAGTTCATAGGCTAACATACGTTTCAATGTTCCAATAACATTATAAAGGGTCTTTCGTTAAACGCTGTCTTTCTTTAAATTAAAGAAGAAAAAAACAAATTGTGTGTGAGATAGCATCTTTATTCGTTTGAAAGATCTATTGATGCTACTATGTGTGGAATATATGGCAACATCGCACAGAGGGTCATTTTGCCTGAAAACCTGGCCAAAATTAATAGAAGTGTTTTATGAGTTAATGGCTGGAATTTTTTGATAGTGTTAGTGATAATTAGGCCCAAGGATGAGCCCAACTGATTTTAGTTTGAATCGGTCCGTGATTTCGCCTAGACCCCATACATATTTCCCTCGAAATTGCACTTATTTACACAAAACTATGGTAATTATGCAACAATCATGATCAAATTTAGCATGGATCAGTTCTGTGTACTAAGAAATCATGGTGTAAAGTTTGATGAAAATCGGATTACATTTGATCCTAGTCCCCATATAAAGTCCCCTTTACAAATTTACGTTTGCGCTTATAAATGGCTTAAAAACATCGGTATCGTAATGAAATTCGGTATGAACGTGTATTTTGTAAATCTAAATCATATTACCAAATTTTGTTATGGTCGGTCCATAATTGCCCCTTGGTCCAAAATAGGGCCCCTTAAGAAAATATGTTTAGCAATTATAATTGGCTTAAACATTTTATTACCTCGATGAAATTCGACATGAACATGTTTAATATGAATGTGAATCATTTATGATCACATTTTATTATGATCGGATCATAAGCGCCCCTAGGTACCACATACGGTCCATTAAGAAAATCAAACATACATCTCATATTGTTATAATAGACGATATATATATGTAATTAAGTTTTTAAATTTCTATGATAATTAATACTTATTTATAATATTTATTTTACATTATTTAATACTTAACTTAAAAATACTTAAAAAGTGAAACTAACTACAATCGTTAAAATCGTTATCATTTTCATCATCAATGTCAGGAAGGAGTAACTTCATAGTATCTGATGAAAATGCTTTTCTATTCCTTGGCGATTTTTGTGTACTGCAGCTTATAAAAAGGGTCACTGCTTAAAAGTAACCTATTCAGGACATCTCGATTGGTATCGCTTCTACTGAATTTCCTCGCATAATTCGTACGATATAACCTGAAGTGCTTATTTCTGGCCTCGGAAGCCTCTTCTGACAATTGTAAAATTTTCGAAAGTGACATTTTCAAAAAATCGCCAAAAATAATTGCGCAAATATTGCGCAAACATTTTTTGTTCCTGAAGGTAGAGAGTTCGTATTTTCTATTAAACTACTAAAACCAACTTTCACCTTTAAAATCCTTATCTTTTTTTGGGAAGGGTAAAAAATGTTAAATTTTTATTATTTTTAAATTTTGAACTAATAATTTTAACATTAATATATGAGATATATATACAGTGGTGGCCACGAATTTAAGACACGACATTTTACTTCTACATCTGTGATAATTTTTACATCTTATCAAAAATATTTTAGGTCCATGATATTTTTCTTAAGATTTTAGTAATATTAGGAAGAAAAATTAATAATATTTTGCTGCCTATATTTGGTTAAGAATTTTTATTTACATATTATATAGATCAAGACAAAATGCTAGTCGGGATTTGATATTTTTTTGGCACAAGTGGTTTACGATGGACAATACACCCACGCAAGTCTTTTTCATTTAGACATCTTATCGCCCTAGACGAAATATCAATACCAAAATCCAATACAATTTTATTTTTTATTTTACTTGAGCTCGTGAAAGGATTATTAGCAGCTACTTTAGGGTGTGGTTTTTCGGGCTCTAGGTTGCTGTTTGACATTTTTGGTGGTACTATGTTGCTTGATGTGTTCCAGCGCGTTGTAAATCTTGCATGTAGAACATTTAAGCAGCTTGGATATCTCCATTATTATTTTTCCATCAAATTTTAGTTCTTGGATCAATTTTCGCTCGGCATCGGTATTCCAGGTACCTCTGACCATTTATAATTAAATATTTCTATGTATTCCAACAGAAAATAAAATAAAACATTCGTTGCTCAACGTTTAGCTTCAAAAAACACAAAAAAATCAGTTAAAAACTGATTAAATTCGTGGCCAATTTCAAATAAACGTTTTTACAATAATATGATCAAAAAGCAACAAAATGTAAAAAGAAACAAAATAAAATAATGGTACTTTTTCTTAACATTACAGAGTACATAGAAGAATAAAGAATATCCATTTTGATATTACAGGATTGTAAATATTATCATAACCAAGTCAGTCATATGTCGTGTCTTAAATTCGTGGCCACCACTGTATATATAACTGAAAGTAGCAGTTGTTCATACCTTTCAAATAAAAAAAGTCAATATAAAACCTCTATTCATTTAGCCACAAAAAATTTCATATAAACCTATTAAAATTTCAAAAAAACACCAAAAACGCATTTAATTTTCTTCACTTTTCTGACTTTGACATCGTCTCAAATCTACAAATCTCAACTCAACTCAAGTCGTGAAAATTCACTATATAATGCGGAATTTTGTTATCTATCGAACTGCGTACTCAGTTTCTTAAATTTCTTTAAATTCAATTTTGCCTTTTTGGCCAGCTTTTCAGGGTAAATGCCACAAAGTGCATCGTTCAAATGTCCGCCATGTTTAATATTCCATAAATCTAGCGAAGTGATAAGATAGCGTTTATTCCCAAAGCTGGAAAAGCATCACGTACTAAGCCGAATGACTGCAGATCAATTAGTCTCTGTTCCTTTTTTTTATTGAAAACACTGAGAAGAGTTCTTGAGCTTCACATACGCAACTCGATTAAACCGCCTCTGATGTCTGCTTCTCAACATGCCTTTACTAGGGGCAAAACGGTTGTATCACCACTGTGCATTCATCTCACGGGTAGTAAGGTAAGGGATTATATTCTGGCTACCTTCCTTGGCTTTGGAAGTGTTTTCAAATTTGAATTTCATGCCAATATTTGCAAATCCTATACAGTGCTCTCTTTCTCTAATCGAAATGTTTCATTCGTTTAATAGACCTGTTGGTGTCATTACGTGTAGAATATAATCATTTAAATTTCAGCCATGGCTTCACTGGGTCCTATTTATCATGATTCAGACGCAAGAATTAAACTGAATTTCATCGATAACAACATGGATTATGTTAGCTTTGAGGGCGGCTGTGGTTTGTGACTTATTCGCATACATTTGTGACTTTAGAAAATCCATCAAGAAAAAGTATAACCGGGTCAAATTGTGCGATCTCGGTGTGAGCGTTCACATCAACTCCATGTGAGATGACCATGCCCTTAAATTAATTGTGCAGCAGTGGTGTTGTCGAGCCGGAACACTCCGGAACGTCGTTCCGGTACTTCCTTTTTGGACAGGAACGCGTTCCGGAACTAAAAATGATTTCTGATAACGAGGATTGGCTGACGTTTTGAAAAAAAAAAATAAACTAAAAAGAATTGCTGATTTTTTTTTCTAATTTTTGACGAATTTTCATATGTTTTTTTATAAACAAGGGTTTGAACCGAACCCGAACCGGAACAAAAACCGGAATGAACCGGCTTGTTTTCCCGAACCGTGAACCGGAGTCCGGAACGTTTTTTTCTGCTGAACCAGAACAAATACGTGAACCCAAACCCGAACTAATTACTACTTAAGAATTTGAATATTTAAAACCAGCCGCCAGGATTATCATGGAAAATCACCCCCTTCGTTAAATTTGGGACATGAGACCGCACAGAGCGGCCGCCTACCCAGATTCGGCCCTGTCTATATAATTATATATACGCGTTCCGGTAAAAAAAAATAGCACAACACCACTCTTGTGCAGTATATTTAATGTGGTACGTATATGTGTGGTGCGTACCGCCATCATTCATCGGGAAAAAGGAAATTGATAATCGTCGACTTATAATGCTCGCGATACTCAACGCGATGCTCAACATCGTTCTCAAAGAAATAAGGACCAATGACGCCCCAAATTTCAAATGCAGTACTAAATGCTGACATGTATTGGACGG
Source organism: Sarcophaga subvicina (assembly GCA_936449025.2). Classification (NCBI taxonomy): domain Eukaryota; kingdom Metazoa; phylum Arthropoda; class Insecta; order Diptera; family Sarcophagidae; genus Sarcophaga; species Sarcophaga subvicina. The sequence goes on from OW388084.2 coordinate 35,006,845, forward strand.
TTTTAAATCTCATTTTGTGAGTTCGCGTTCATATTCACCCAGAAAAGGGGCCCCAGTCAAAGATGATTTTTCGAAGGAAATTATGGCACCAACTTGAAACCAACCAAACAAGTTTGTTATTTGATTCTGGTGTGAAAAGACGGAAGTACCTTTCATGCATTGTCTCACGTCAATGCATAATTACGTATTTTCGCAACTACTTTGTAGAGAGCTTTTGAGTACCCAAATATTCATAAACGATATCTCTAATATTAGTCTCAGCTATTTTGGTTATCCAATATAATTTTTACGGACTTTTTGATGGGTTCTTTACACATCTCAAAGCTTGGTGCCTGATGCAAAGCTTTCAATGAATGTTTAGCAAGCCATGCCCTTTTTTGCGGTTCCAATACTATTAGCCGTGGGGCTAAAGCGGAATGCCTAAAACTCAAGAAGTCGAAGTCAATCAAAGTGCCGTGGCCACAGCATAGATAATGAGCTATGCTATTGAAGCACGTACTAAACTGATTGCATATGATTGCTGTCCCCTTATTTAAGGCTGTTTGGACTGTGGAAGTTGTCGAATATAATCATCCAATTCCTCGGCCGTTTTTTTTTTTTTTTTTTTTTCATAAATCAGCTACAGAACTTAATCACAAGCTGAATAAAGTAACAATAAACAGGAACTACTTAGGACAAGAACGATAATACATTTTTATATAATAATTTACAAATTAATGCCAGCATATAAGCTACGTTTTATATTACAAACACTACAATAAAAATCAATAAAATCATAATATAAGTTAAAATCGTTACATAATCTACGAAAGGGAAAATTACATCCATTGTTCGTTCTATAAAAATCTAAAGAAAGAGGACGATAGTGCCGTGAAAATCTTGCTGGAATACTGAAATCGATATCACCTTTAACCAGATTAAAAACAAAACAAACCCCTAAACCGGCCCTTCTACGTACCACAGTTGGACGTTTTATCAAACCTAATCTAGCCTCATATGACGGAAACCCATTGACATAATCCCATCCTAAGCCACGTAAACAGAATAATAAAAACTGCTTCTGCACAGACTCTATTGAATCACTATGACAACGATAGTATGGATTCCAAATAATAGACGCATACTCCAAAATAGATGTAACAAGTGAAATGTATAGCAGTCTTGTTATATAAGGATCAATGAATTCCCTAGCACATCTTTTCACAAAACCAAGAACAGCCCGAACTTTGCCAATCATCATACTAATATGATCAATAAAAGACAATTTCATATCCAATAATACTCCCAAATCAAGAAATGTAGTCACAGTTTCCAAAGGGCAAGAATTAATCACATAAGTGGACGAAATTACGCCCCCGCGAGAGAAAACAATGCATTTACATTTTTTCAATTTAAGATCCATTAAATTAATTCTGCACCAAGTTACAAACAAATCAATATTTCGCTGAAGAACAGCTTGACCATGATCATCATCAGAAGTATAAAATAATTTAATGTCGTCAGCATACATCAGAATATTACAATCAGAAATAGCACAAGGAAGATCATTAAGAAACAATAAAAACAGTAAAGAACCCAAATGGCTACCCTGCGGAACACCAGAAGTAACATATACAGCCTTAGACAATACATTCCTAAACATATTCCACAACATATTCCTGTCTATCATATTGTTTGAATAACTTAGCTGAACTGGCGTTTATGACTGTTGGCAATACCTACTTATAAGGCTGCGTTAGAACCTTCAAATGGTTTGAATGTGAATAGGATTGTCGTAGAGTGTTCGTGGTTTGTTATTTTAAGGTTTTATTTCAAATATGGTTTGGAATTGTATTCACTAACTGTAATATCGATTGACACTATGCATCATTACTTTGGATGGGATAGCGCTGTTATATTCTGCAATTCAGTCGGTTGGATACTTCTCTGAACCCAAGTGGCGCATTTTTGATATTCAAAATACCACGAAGGAATCAAAACGAAAACAATTTTATAAGTGTTTGGCTATTAGAGTTTCATTGCAAGACTTGTCCTGTTGCTCTGTTTTATGAAAATACTGTAAAATCTGCAGTAAGTCGTGTGTACATTTTTGACCAGACTACAGTTAATACAGGATCAAACAATCCCAAAATCCTAAATTCCTTTTTTTTTTTTTAGTAAAAAGTCGTATCTATTTAATGCCATAAGACTTCAATCAGTCGTTTTTATACATCTCTAGATGCAAATGGCTAAAGTCATCTTTTTGAAAACATAAATGGATGTCTTTTTACTACACCTTAACCATAAATATTTCTTTTTAATATTTCTTCTTTTTATTTGCATTCTATTTAAAATTCGATTCGCATGTATTTTTTCAATTGCCAATTTATAATAGAAACTCAATTAAATTTATAACAATGGCCGGCCCGTCGTAAATAAATCATATGAAATTATTCGACAATTAATAGAATATATTTGATAATCGAATTTATTAGATTTTAAAAATATTCCTGATATCATTGATAACAAATTTTAACAATTCTGGCAAACATTTTCGATATATTTTTTTCTAGAAAACTCGTGTCTGTCATAATTTCTAATAAAATTTGAATTTTACGTGATCGTTTGCTTTTAGTTTGTTAAGCGTGTTATGGTTTAAACAAATAAATTTGATATTTTAATGCGATAATACATCTTTCATAAGCCGACAGCGTAGCATTATAGTAATTCGATGTTATGTTGGTTTAAGAAAGAACTTGCCTGCCAAATACAACTGAAACTGATGTTCTTTCGCTCATTCCAGTTTTTTTAAACTCCTTTAAAAAATCCTTAATTATACTTTTCTTATCCAGTTCTATGGACATTTTATGTGGTTATCTTAAGATCCAACCTGTACTTTCCATGGAGCAGAATATTATAACAGAAAATATAATACTAATCCTTCTCCTTAGTTGAGTGCCCCGATGGCCTAGTTGGTAGTGTGTTAAACTGCAAATGCCGATTAGATTCTCATCAGAGACTCTGGGTGTTTGTGATTGTCTGATTGTTTGTCTGTGATTATCCACAATAGAAAAAAGAAAGTGGGAACTATTAATAAGCAATTCTCGAAAAAAAGTGAAGAAGGTATACACACTTGTCATAAAAAAGTTATCACACCCTCTTTATTTCTCATATAAACTATCTTTTCTGTATTCTGAACTGCATGAATACCATCATCTTCTGAGTGCTGACCCTAATTTTCATTGAAAAAGTTACATCTGTCAGATTAGTTGTCATTTATTTAATCTATTTCGCCAAATCACCTGTACTCGTTGAATGAATGGCCTGTAGAGCAGGTGGCAACCGAACCGAATTTTCATCGTAAAATCATCTTCAGCGATGAGGTCCAATTCTAGATGAATGTAGTGGAAACTAGAACATAAAAATATTTCCGAAATGGGAAAAAACACATTGCATTCCGAGAAAGCACTGTTTGGTGTGGATTTTTGCTGTTGCGTAATCGGTTCATACTTTTTTGAGGGCAACGGCGATTGTAAACTACGAATCATATGGTGCGGTGATTACCTACTTCTTTTGGCCAAAGACATGAAGTTTTAGCTGTACAGCGTTACGAGCCACACAGTTCATGCCATATTGGATATACTGCTCGAAAGATTTGAGGGGATGGTTGGGTGTCACTTAGCGTGGAGATAATGTGAACTGGTCACCGAGACAGTGCGATTTGACGCCATTTAAGTTTTTCTTGTAGGGTTTTCTTAAGAAGATGCAGGTGGATGCGTATAAACCACACATCTCAGCGGTCTTTAAAGCCGAGATAGCCCATCCATTCGGTTATATTCTTAATAATTCATGTGCCAGAGTCTTGGAAAATTGGATATTTCGGAAGAATTTCACCCAGAAATGCCGTGGCGAATATTTGAACGATGTTAATATGTAAACATACATACATACATACATACATAGTTAGTCATTACAATCCTTCAGTCAGGATTACGACCTAACTTCTCACACCACTTATGTTGTGTGTGTTAATTTTATACATGAGTGGCAGGACCTACAGTTTAAAGTCAATTCTGAACGACAGATAATAGAGAAATTTTTCATACCAATTTTATCAATATAAAGGGTCCGCCAAATAACTTTTTTTTTTGAAAATGCTTTAAAGAAAAAACTACTGAATATTTTCTCAAATTTCTTTTTTTTATTTGAAAGTACAACTCTTCCGGTTAATAATGGAAAATAATTTCATTCAAATGGCTGCCTCGGCTGATCATGCAGTAGCCTACACGATCGGTCCAATTTTTAAGCACGATTGTGTGCAGCTGTATTTCACCAATGGCTTCACGAATATTGTCCTTTAAAGCGTCAGTTGTCTCTGGCTTGTCGGCGTAACACTTATCTTTGGCGGCACTCCACAAATAATAGTAAAACGGTGTCAAATCGCAGCTCCGAGGTGGCCAAACGACATCAGCTCTGCGGCTGATAATGCGATCTTCAAAAACAGGTCGCAAAACATCGATTGTAGATTCGGCTGTGTGGCACGTAGAGCCGTCCTGTTGAAACCAAATGTTGCCAATATCCTCCTCTTCAATTTTTGTGAACAAAAATTCGTTCAACATGGCCCGATAACGATCGCCATTGACTGTAACGGCCACTCCTTGCTCATTTTCGAAGAAAAAATGACCCAATTATGCCTCTGGACAAAAATTCGCACCAAACAGTGACTCGTTTTGGGTGCGTCGGCTTTTCAATATATGCGTGCGGGTTTTCTGTGCCCCAAATGCGACAATTTTGCTTGTTTACATATCCGCCATGATCAAAATGAGCTTCATCTGAAAATATGATTTTTTTTTTGCCAAAATCGGCACCTTCTAGTGTAGGCTACTACTTGGCCAGCCGAGGCAGCCATATTAACCGGGAGGATTGTACTTTCAAATAAAAAAAAAAATTTGAGAAAATATTCAGTAGTTTTTTTTAAAGCATTTTCAAAAAAAGTTATTGCGGACCCTTTATTATCAGAGTTTTTGCCAAAAAATTTGTTGAGACGAAGTCACTGAAGAAATATTTTTTCATATTTCGTGTTTGACCTGGGGCTTGAATCGTGGCCTCGCGTTTAATAAGCCAACACACTATCTACTAGACCACGGCGATTTCAATCTCCCATACAATTTGCTTTATTTTATTTTAAAGATGGCAAGCTCTTAATGAAAGACCCAATACAATTTTTTTCTTTTATAAACTTTTTATGGTTCAAAAAAATGGTAACGATTTTTATGTGATCATGTTTTTCTTATGAATTTTTAAATCTTTTGTTATTTTTGTTGTTGTTTCCCTATTGAGTTAATTTATTATTATTTTTTTTTAAATAAATTTATTTAATGATAGTATCTTATAAAATGCCATTAACATTTTTATTTTTGATAGTTTTTTAGTCCATAATATTAAAAAACTGAACCAAATATGAGGGGTTTTGTTGAGTTTTTTTCTTCTTTAACTATGTTAATGTGGACCATATATTCTGAACACACCTAACAAAAGGAAATTATTTAATTTTAAAGAAGACCAAAAAATTAAAATAACTTTTAAAGAAATTTTTATAATTGAATAAAACATTCTCATGTTTATCATACGGATTGAAATTGTGTAATGAGTTTTATTGTTGTTTTTGTTCTTGTTTTTTTTTCTATTAAAAACTTTTTAATTTAATTTTACAATCAACACAGCACTCTTCCACTCCTCTGCCTGTTCTTGCTCTTTAACAATAATTGTTTAAAAATAAACTGTTTTTCAATGTCTAACCATTGACAACAGTGATGCTCACTCACTTACTATTTGCTCGCCTTTCGTTTAAGCACCCCCTTACAGATTCATACACTTGATGTATTAAAAACAAAAACAAAACAAAATAAAATAATCAAGTGTATGTGCTTGTATTTATTGTATATCTTCTACCCTGACCTTACACAATAAACAAATACTATATAATATAATATATATATATTTGTATTAAGTGTTGTTGTTGTGCGGCTATAAAAATAAATATTCATGAGAGTTCGTTTGATAACGCCATAAATACTCTCTCTTTAATTGCTATAATTGTGTATGAGTGTTCGCTTATACAGAGCAACTGTTTGTTGTTTACTACTAAGAAATAGATGGCGTATAAGAACCTGCGAATAGGGTGCTTCATAGACACATTTATTAAATTACATTGTTTGTTTGTATTGTTTTGAAGCATTCAGTAATTGTTTTAGCCGTTAAATTTTTATTTTTATTAAAAGATTATAAAAACCAATAATTTCTGAAGTAATTTGTATTAAAATCTATTGGAAAAGTTTTTAAAAGGCCAATAAACACGTCTTAGAACAGGTTCAGACAGCAATTTTATTATGTTTTCGACTCATCCTGCCAAAAGGATACAATAGTATTCCTTTTTGACAGTTCTCTTTGATGTAAAGGACTTTTCATTTACAGTTTCAAAAGTAAATTGAAATAAAACACATCTATAGCTACGGTTTCAATGAAACTTTTATTTTATCATAATGTTTGGAACTGGGTTGTACTATTATCTAGGTTGTTTGTAACAGTCGGCTCTTTTTAGATATATTTCAGCCTTTTTTTGTAAATTTCGATTCGTACCGCGGTAATAAATTGTTGAAATTTTGTTTTCAAACACGCTAACGTTAAAGGATTATAAGCGTGAACACAGTCTTGGACATAATTCCATAAAACGCAGTCTAACGACATCTAATCATATTATCTTCAGGGTCAATTAAGTCTACAAAACGTGGAAATACTTTTTATGGTAACTTCTAAAGCAACAAATGCAAAATCTGTTGTGTTGTACGGCTCTTGGCACCGTCTTAATGAATTCCATCCAGTTCCTAATATTTAACTGCAGGGCAAAGAAAAGAATGATTTTCATACTACCATAGCGCTCTGAATTGACAATTGTTGAGCTTTTGAAGGCAATTTTCGCGAAAATTCAAATTTTCAATCAGGCCTCCAGACCATAACGCTCATCAAAAAATCAATTTTTCTGTAGGCAATAGTTTTTCTACAAGAGAGTATTCTTTGCTGACGTAACTTATGCATTTCCAGGATTACATCCTAGCTTTTCACACCACTCACGTTGTGTGCCATTAATTGGGAAACCTATAAATTAACGTCGGCTCTAAACAACATATTTCTGAGCAAGTTTTCATTGGTAAATAAAATTTACTCTGAGTTTTTGCCAGAACACTGCCGAGAGGATGTCGCCATATTTCATTTTGTTTGAGATGTCTGAGCTGGGGTTTAAACCACGGACATTCGTCTAATGAGCTGCCTTTCAGACTACGTTGACTAAGGTAACCACCGGGTGAGAAGTGATTTTTATCGCTGAAAAAAGTTTTGTTTGAAAAATTAGAATCCGTTGCTGTCGGAGCCAATCAGCATATCTACAGCGTTGTGTTGCGCGAGTTGGACATTACTGTGAATGTGAGTGCAAATCCAGATACAAAATACGTTATAATCAAGTACAGTGCTATTTGAGAAAAAACCACAAGAAAATTTCAAATCGAACCATCTCGGCGTCACTTCGCTCATCTAGAAAATCTAACTGAAAATTTTGAAGTCGCCGTAGTCTAGTAGGTAGTACGTTGGCTTATTAGACGTAAAGCCAGGGTTCGAGCCAGACATCAAAGACAAAATACAAAAAGTATTTCTTCGGCGACTTTCTCTCAGCCGATTTCTGGCAAAAACTCTGAGAGTAAATAAAATTGCGATGAAAAAGTAAACTGTAGGTCCCACCTCTCATGTATAAAAATTAACACACAAAACATAAGTGGTGTGAGAAACTAGGACGTTGCACAATGGGTCAATTCGACCTCCGGGTATTGTACTTGTCTTAATTGACAAGTACACGTCCTCTAACCTAAACTAACCTAGAAAATCTAATCTGACATGAGCTGCGTAGCATGTTGCGCCGTCCTGTCACTGGTATACACAGGTCATAGTTATGCAGATCCTCCAAAAGAAGTTGGTAATCAAAGAAATATCGACCCAAGATCCAAAATCCACACCATACATGTACTTTTTCGAGATGCATTGAACGTTCTGGCATATCATTTAAATTGATATCATGCCAGATTCAATAACTTTGTTTATTCATGTATCAATTCAACCAGAACTGAGCCTCACTGCTGAATTTTCGATGTTAATTGTTGTCAATTGCTTCAGATTCCATTCACTACATTACTAACACATGTTGTCTATGATTTGACAAGACACTGAATAAATTGCAAATAATTTGACAGATGTAGCTTCAACAAGATGGCCGTTATCAACTTTCAAAGTTCAAAAGTCCCTGTTGGAAGACTCTATATTATATTTATAGGTTCTTCGGTTGTTAAACAATCCTTACTCGTGATTAGCAAATATTTGACTTCAGAAGCCAAGTATTTCACAGCTAACAACCTTGTCAGATTTCTTACTTAATTGGCCGTTAACAACCCGATTAACGGATTTCTGCCTGGCGTAACACATCCTTCCAGGCGCATCTGCTTCTTGCATGCTTACGACAGTTGGTCACACCAATCGATGAAAGGGCTTACTCGATTTGGTCCTTCCAACGAAAACAAGTCAAATAACCATCTCGCTGCGGCATCCTCCACCACTGGAACGACATAGCCTTGCCACATTGGTGGTTTTAAAACTACTAAATTGATAACCCGGTAATAGCATTTACAATCTTTTAAGTGATAATTATCGTGAGACATGTTTTCAAAAAATATTTCCGTTTTTTTGTTTAAGAAATATTTCAAAAATTCTTATCAAAATCAGGATATTAAGGATAATGACGCGACACTTTGTCGTCAGCCTTTAAAAAAATATTTCGATTAAGATCTTCCCTCTTTGCTTCTTCTTTTAAGATTACAGTTCAACAATTTCTTATTCTCTATAAAAAAAAATTTCAAAGAAATACTTTCTTACATACCACAACCCCCGGAACTTGGCGCCAACACAGAATGAATGAAACTCCTAAGAAAGGAAAAACAAAATCAAAACAAAAAAAAAAGAGAAAGAGAAGGAAAAGCTAATTATTATAAATGATGACATTTAAAATGACACCGAAATTATTTTGTGTGTTTTCAAAACAATTTACATCTACATGCATCTACCCCCGCACCTTTAGTGTCATCCAACAAGGGGAAGAGAAAGAGGGATGTGGGGAAAGAGGCAATTTCAAATTGTAACAATTATGGCCTGATTAATAAAGTAATCGGAGTTGAATTTTATTTCGATTTATTTTTGTAGACGAACTAAATTAATTTATGATTTTCTACACCGCATTAATCACACTCACTCATAGTCACACTTTATGCAACACGTTGCAAGAGTGATGCTTCCCAAAAAAAACAACACTCAAATAGATGAAGTGTTTTAATGATCATCTTCCCAATGTAATCTGTGTGTTAGAGGATGTAAGGCGGCGTTCTTATGCTGGAATTTCTTAAGGTCTAGTATTCGTTTCTTTTTATTTTTTTCTGAATAGAATGAATGGTTAAACATAAAACATCAAACACATGTAATACAAATCAAAAATATATGTATGCTTGTTGTTGTAGTAAAGTTGCCAGACTGTATAGTCGTGTTATGGAATTTAATTAAGGATTGTGATTCTCATGACGCCTAAGAGTTAAAAAGACTAGCGTGTCCTGTAAATTCCGAGGCATTTAGAACGTATTCTGCAGCGACCTAGGAGGCTCTGCTGGATTTAAGTCCGTTGGTGGAGACGACAATTTTTTTTTTCGCCGAGGAGGGGTAAATCTACCTAACCGCACCATAGAGGAAGTCGTCACATCCTCCGTGTGTGGGCCCTCACCCACTAAATCCCCCCTCGTCTCCTGTGGACTTGTTTGTGCCCACTCCGGAACTACGGTGGTATTACTTCGGAGTGGAGTCCTTTTGGCCCTTTGGCCCCTTCATGTTCATATCCGCGTCCGGATTGCGAATCGAAAGATGAGGAGTCATCTAAGCGTCTCCACTATTCCTTTCGTCTAGATCATCGTCTCGGTTACGCTTGGCACGTGTGACAGTATCACCTATGCCGACATGCCTACTCGTTCTGCAGCTTCAAGATCTCTCTTCTTCCGTCTCAGAATGCGCTCTACGTAATTCACTACCGCGGTCCAATTTTCACTACTCGCAGTCATAACCCCGACAATATTAGCGGCTGTGATCGTTCCAACTATTGACGGCAGTACAGAGCGACAGCTCTGCCAGCGTGCACACTCGAAAACAGTGCTCTGCGTCATGAATTACCTCCCCTCCCTCGTACAGACAGTAAGGGGAGGCGGCCTTGCCCATTCTGTGCAGATATTTCCTAAAATATCCGTGACCCGATAGCATCTGTGTAACGTAGTAGTTTATCTCTCCAAATTTCCGACCAATCCATGGCCTTATGTCCGGGATAAGTCTCGCGGTCCATCTTCCTCTATTTTCCTCGTTCCATCGTTGTTGCCATTTTGAAATGGTGTTTTCCCTGAAGTAACCGGTTATATGATTTCCAGCCGATATCGCCTTATAAATCTCCATCCGCTCTGCCGCCAGCAGATCCACAGGGATTATACCTGCTATCACCAGTACGGCCGGTGCGGACACTGTACGGTACGTCGACGCGACACGCAATGCAGCCGTTCTCTGTACCGATACAAGTGAGTTTGCCCTCTTCTTGACATCTAGTGTTTCGGCCCAAATTTCGCTCCCATAAAGCATAATGCTGTTTCCAACATCCATCAGGAGTCTCCGTCTCGCCGGTAGCGGTCTACGGAGTCCTCATAAATCGAGTGACTTACGGTGGTAAATAACATACATACATAATTGGTCATTACAACTCTTCAGCTAGGATTACGACTTAGTTTCTCACTCCATGTTGTGTGTATTAATTTTATATACGAGTGGCGTATATATGGACCTACGACAGATTTTTGAAAAACTTTTCATTACAATTTTATTTACTCTTATAATTTTTGCCAGAAATCTGCTGAGAGGAAGTCGCCAAAAAAAATTTTTTTTATATTTTGTTTTGTTGGAGATGTCTGACCTGGTGTTTGAGCTGTGCCCTCACGTCTAATATGCAAACACACTACCTACTAGACTACGACGACTTCAAACTTAACCAATAAACTCTATTACTTTGATCTATTAAGTGATTTCCAACGAGACTGAGTAATAAAAGTGAAAAGCGCTGTAGAGAAGGGCCATTCTTTGATATACAGATGGATCGACGACAGATAGTATTACGGAAGCGGAAATGTTTTATCGCAGAGTGAAACTTTCGGAACCCATGAGGAAACTTACGGATATCTTTGAAAATAAGGTCTACGTTAACGACAAAATATGCTCCGTTTGAATAGGAAGTAAAAAAGGACAGGAGAATAATAGCATGAAAAACTTTAAGCAAATCAAATCACCTATGTAGGGGAAATAGGATCACCCTCTGCAGGCTACGGCAAAGAGCAGGTAGATGAATTAGCAAGGAGTTGAGCTTGCACGTGCAGATAGGTGCTGAGGAGTGTGATGTGATGTTTGAAAGGTTATAGTCTGCTAAAGGATTGGTGGATAGAGGCCAAATTGATTTGAGACAATCTAAAGTTTTGTTGGGTAATTACATTGAGAAGAAATTTCTTTCATGCACCAGACGATCCAGAAATAGCATGAGAGTTAAAACGGCATTTTGTCCGGACATTGTGGACCTAAAGAACTCTTGTTCAGGATGGAAATCGTCTCAAGCCCAATATGGATACTGTGATGAATGAAACGATCACACAAATATTAGGAACTCGTGTGGCATTAATGGATCTTAGAAGGAGTGGATCACCTAGATCACCATTCGCTAGATTCTAGGTCATGTGGGAATTCATTTCAATGAGAGGGGGTATGAGTTTTCGATGTGGAGAACATTTATGACTCAGGTTGGACCAGTATCTTTCTGTGGAGTGGGAAGATATGTTTGAAAGGGTAAACTGGGTGAAAAGGAGGTTAGAGAAAAGCGGGGGGTCTTCCTTCTCAAACCACAAGATTTTTAAGGCAATTGAAACTTTTGTTGAATGATTACAATCGAAGGAGATTTGAGTAAAGTATCCGATCGTCCAGGAATAATGTGAGGTAAGTAATCGGCCTTTTGACATGACACTGGAGACCTAAAGAACTCTTGTTCCGAATGGACACCATCTGGATTATGAGAATAAATCAAACGAAAATAGACTTGGAACCGATGAAGGATTAATGCATCCCAGAAGGAAACACCGGGGTGAATATTAGATGGTCAACAGAGAATAGTCTTTGCTGACATAGAGCAATATCCTGAATATAAAGTTCTATATTGATTGACACAGTGCTGTGTTATAACATCTGCAGAAATCTTTAAACGATGAGTAGAGCCCGTGAACTAGAACTATATTTTTATGAATTTCATTCTATCGATTCTTTCACAATCAAAATCCAATCCAAAATTCCCAAATTGGATTAGAATAAAGCCCATATCTTTATATAAATCTGGCATCACTTAGTGTGCTGCTAAATTTAAAATTCCCAAATTGGTTCAATACAAAGCCCTTATTTGGAATATTCCAAAAGCAAATAAATCTGGCATCACTTAATTGTGCTATGCTCCTTCAGCACACTTTTATTATTCATTTTTTTATGACACCCTGACTATGTGTAACGATGATGTGTTTTGGTATCCTCCGTCCGTCCGTCTATTGCATTTGGGATCTCATATTTACGTTGACATTAATCATAATTTTTTGTGTGTTTTTTGTTTTAATTTTTTGTTGTTGTTTCTTTCTTGTATTTCCACTTAATGTCAGAGTGGTGTTGTTAAATGATTATGTTTCGTTGGATTATGGGCATTTATGAGGCTCTTAATATCTGATACGTTTCGTTTTGTTTCGTACGAAATATGGAATGAAACCCCAGATGTCATTTACGTTAAATGAAAATAAATTCAAAATATTTAAATCACAACACAACAATATTAAGGTGTTTCTACTTAAAATACCATAAACAAAAATCTATTCTTTAATAAACTTCTTAATTATTGGTTTTTATTTAAGTTTTTATAATGAATTCAAATCAGTTTTGTTTTTATGACGATTAAAACTGATGGAATGGGGTTAATTACGGAAGGAAATTTTTCTTTTCTGGATTGCTTTGAGATCGATAGAGCAGTGCATAGCACTTTTGCCGAATAGGAGATTAAAGAATTTAACCTCTGAAAGCAATTGTAGATTAAAAATAATCTTAAATTAAAATTCAATAAAGTATGATCATCGTATTATAGAGAGTAATATGTTGGCTTAATATGTGAGAGCTTCTTCTCAGTTCAGATGCCATGATACATACATATATTTCTTTTGGCGACCCTCTACGCTTCTGAGAGTTCTGGCAAAATATCTTAGAATGACTAGTTGTCATCAAAAAGTTTCTCAAGTTTGATGTATGGAGTCGACGTTAAACTGTGGGTTACATCAATCATACCGACAATTGTACCTACATTCCGGAACTGCTCGAGTACGACTAGGCCAAAGATTGCTAACTCAGCATCAGCTGTTGGAGAAGAAAATTAAGCCTTCCCTAAATCGGACTAAAGAGCGTTAATGGTCAATAATGTTTGTGTGGAGTGTAAGGAGTACGGACATCAATAAGCACTCATAGATACGTAAAAGTCTGCTGATCTTTTTGCATATTTATAGCCAGAGCTATTGGATAATAATATTTTATTTAAATCTTTAGAAAATGTTTTCAAAAGGACGTCTCAAAGGATTTTTGTTTGATTACCAACTTTTCAAGGTATGTTCGATCCAACTCTGCTCCCTTTTTCTCCTTTCATAAGGGTTGTTGTTCTGCCCTTTGCTAGAACCTCTGATTGGATGCAATCCACGGCAACAATATATAGCAGTTCACGAACTCTTCTATATTTCGCATGTCACGAGTCGCAGCTTTAAATAATAAATTCATGTATGCAGGAATAAAGATGACGAGCTTCCAATGGCTCTAAGGCGTCCAAGAATTTTGTCGGACTTTTTGTACACGATCTTCGATATTCTCTCCTCTCCGGTCCTCCGATTTGTGCTCCTAAGGTAACATCGTTGGGTGACATCTTGTATTTAATTTGTATCCGGGAAGTCGATTGATACTGGGTGAATGCTGAGCACTATTGTGCTTACTATATAGACGATCTGGAGGAACTGCAATTCATGTCGCTTAATCAGAAGCTCTGAGTGGTATAACGGTAAACTGTTGCATCACTATGTGGCCTAAGTATGGCCAAATTCTTTGAGTTGTCACATCACACAAAATACTTAGATTCGTTCACAGAGGGAAAACTGCCTAATAAAATCAAGAAGATTTTCTCTACGAAACTTTTTTGGAGTGAGGGGTATTACAGCAGAAAGAAACGAAGATTTTTCGTAGAGATTTCTTATTATTTTTATGTGATAAATCTTTTTAATTTTTTCAAGACGTAAAACACATACATTTAAGAAGAAAACTTGTTATTTACCATTTTTTTTACTCAAATTCCGTCATTTTTGCCACAAAAAATTCAATCCATAGAGAAAAACTTATTGATTCCATTGTGTTTACTTCTAAATTGTATAAAACAACAATTTCTTATTAATTGCATCATCAATTATCAATCAATTCAAATTCAAATTATCAAATCAATTTTTTCAAAAAGGTTTTTCTTATAGATTTCATTAGGCTACTTAATAATTTTTTTTTTCAATAAGTATTCCTTATTGATTTCATTAGGTTTCTATTTGATCATGTGTAAATTATCTTATTAATGTTTTAATAAGAATGTCTTCTCGATTATATTAGCTGACTTGTTAAAAAAGTGAACAAGTGGCAAGTAAAGAAGTGGAAGAAAGTAATAAAAATATTCCTTCTTAAAAAAACAAAGTCAACTTAAGGAAAAAAATTGAATTGTTTTAATTTCAAAAAAAAGTGTTATAAAAAACAAATACAATTTTGAGTAATGACCCAATTTTTAAATCCTGAGAGCTCCGTGACGAAATGTGCAACATTCTTTTAAGTTTTAGAATTACACATATTAAAAAAATGGAAATCGAAGACGTCGAAAATTTATTCAAGAAGGTGGACCAAAAATATACTGGGGAGTTGATTAAATTCAAAGCAGGACTAAGGGAATGGAGAAGAAATATTGTTCGTGCAAAATTATTATTAATAAATCAAATATTAAATTAGTTTCTAAGCAAATATATCAATAAAAAATCTATAATAATATCAAGCAAAATCAATAAGTATTATTTATAAAAATAAAGGGATAGTCTTATAAAATTAAGAAGAAAATCTTTTTGAAAAAAAAAAACAAAAAGAAAGCTTAATAAAACTAAGGAGAAAACCTTTTTAAAAAATCAAGAAGACTATCTAGTAAAATCCATAAGTTTTCTTATTGATTTTTTCAAAAAGGTTTTCCTTATAAAAATAATAAGAATCTCTTCTTGAAAAAAAAAACCATAGAGAAGTCTTATAAACTTTGTTCTAATTTACTATGTATTTATTAGGTTCAGTTTTCTCTGTGTTCTGATAAGATACATAGGTTAATTGCATGGTGACATCGATCCAATAGTTCGTCGAGCTTTTAGAAAGAGATTGTCAGTGCCTTCACTTTAGTGGCCATGTTTTGGATAAAATGCTTTCAAGAAAGCAAAATTAAGAAAAATATGGTCATAGTACATTCTGTTACCTTCTCGTCAATTGTAAAATATATTGGTTCTGAGGATAAGTTTTGATTTGCTATGTTGACATAAGGAATTCATTTTTAGGTCTTTGCTAGGGTTCCTTCTATATACTGCTCTTGGAAGCTGTGCGGTAAAAGACAGATGGTATAAACTGTTAAGTCATGAAGTTGACCTTTATACCTTTGGTATTGTGAGGTAATCCTTCTGTTAAACAGTAGCTGTGATATTGGCATATTCTGCTTTTCATTTTTGTAGGTCGACAGTTGGCCTTTTTTGTAAACGCTAAACAAATGTTTTTATAAGTTTGTAAAATCACTTATGTACCGGTCTAATGATCGATTTATGGTCCACCAATAGGTTTTCAGGAAACAATACGTGTCTGAACTAGACACACACGAAATTTATATCTTAACACGTTCACACCGGGCCTGTAATTCACGATTCTTGTCCATTAAGCGGCTGAGTTTAATGTTTTTGCTCTACGGAACGGATAGTAAAACATATCTACATAGTTGGTCATTACAAGCCTTCAGTTAGAATTACGATCTAGTTTCACACACCACTCATGTTGGGTTTATCAATTTTATATATGAATTGCGGGACCTACAGTCGACTCTGAACGATAGATTTTTTATGAGAAATTTTTCACGGCAATTTTATTAATTCTTAGAGTTTTTGTTAGAAATCTGCTGAGAGGAAGTCGTCAAAGAAATATTTCGCTTCATATTTAGTTCTGTTTGTGATATCTGTCCCGGGGTTTGAACCAAGGCCTCAAGTCTAATAAGCTGACAAATTATCTACTAGATTAAGGCGACTCATACGGATAGGATACATACATACCAGAGATCTGCAATGAATCGTTTTTTCGCTACTCATAAGTACTCATGACATTTTAAGTATGAGTGAGTCAACAGTATTGAAATCCAACTACTCTGATTCATTCGTACGCAGTACAACATTTATTTATAAGTACAAGTTGCAATGAGTATGAGTACAACGTTGACATCAAACTCATAACATTCGAAATATGTTTGATTCATACGCCTACTCATTCAGATTCATAAATTTTGAAAAATACTTATAATACTTATAAATGATTCGAGGGATTCGAATCGTTCGTCAAAATTTACTGTCTTAGTTGTTGTTGCATTTGCAAAGAAAGAAGAAAGACACATAAACAAAAAAGACAAAGACAGCAAGCAGAGCAAGCACATAACCTTCTTGTGGGCATTGTAGTGTTCGTACGCGAATCATACTTATTTTATGATTCGTGTATACGATGAGTCATGGAGAATCGAAATCAATAACATCATGCGTATTGTTAAGTATGAGTACAATGAGTACTTCAAACTTCGAATATGAGTAGTATGAGTATGACATTAAAATAAGTATGAATGCGTATAAGTATCAGAATTTCTAAGTATGATTCGAATCTACTCATCGTTTTGAATACTCATTGCTGACCTCTGATACATACCTTCAAATCAAATGCATACCAACGATGGGTATATGATTGATGGAGTAGCCTAGCGGGGGTCACTGGTAATAATCGCCGCTCAAAGCAGAGTACAGTGCGAGCCGCCGGTAGTACGTGGTCAAAAGTGAATTATTTTCACCTAGAGTGTATAAAGCAAGGCCGAAGGGCGAACCTGAGTATCTTATATTTACAAATACAATTCAAAAAAATTTCAGAACTTCGTTTATGTACAATTTTTCAATGTAAAAATTAATGGCAACTTCTTCCGCCATATGATATAATTTGCCCAGATACGCGTACTTTATTTAGCTCAACCCCGATGTGAAGCAACAATTCAATTTCATTGCAATTAGTATTGGTTTAATTAAAACAAAATGCCATCATTAAATCCAAAATTAGCAAATAATGTCAACTCTGACCTATTTGGTAATTAATTTAAAACAATTACTCAAATTGCCAATGCTCCATATCACATCACACTACACCACACCAGACATTCAAAAATTTTTTTTTTTTCGATGAAAAAAATCACGGCGCTACTCAACAACTCAATGTGACATGTAAGGAAAAACAAGAGGAATTTTCTGATTTAAAATCTCTGCATTTCCAGATTTTCTTTTCATTTTTTCTGTTCCAAAACAAAATCCTAAAGATCTTGTAAATAGCGGTAAATTGGTAGAGGAGACAATCGTTTATCATTAGCCGCCTTACATATGCCATATGGAGGGAGTGGTGGGGAGCTGAGTAAACCCTCTATTAACTACTAGACGCGTCAGTTTATGTTGCGTATTTAGCGCGCTAATTGGTGTTGCTTTACGCCCCAAAAGTTTTTTCTTTTTTCGTCTTTCTTTCGTCGAGTAAATCTAGACAATTTACATCATGTTCTTTAAATGTGCAGCATACGTATAAAAACTTAATGCCGCAGTAACTAACTGACTGAATGACGAACTGACTTGGTGTCCCTCATTTACAATGTGATTTGTTTCTTTGGAGACGTAGAACAACATAAAATACCAGCCAACCCTTACCATGTTGCAATGCAATGCAATGCAACAAGTACTCGTACGACAGTAGTGTAGACGCTCTCTAAAGTTTCTTAAATGAGTTTCCCGTCCGTTATTTTTCCCGCCAATTTCTGGCAATTTGATATCAAACACTTCTACGGACAGATTACAAGTGATAATTGGTGTTGGCAGATTTATGGCTGAAAGTGATGAGCATATGTTTTAATTAATTTCCCAGAAAACGTTTGCAAACAATTCTGTTTAACATTGTCATCGCAATGACAATGAGGATTAAATGTATCTTAGATTTAAGATTTCTTTGGCTTTTTTTTTTATTATTTTTATTAAAAACATTGAAAATTAAATCAGCAATTGGCTGATGGAATTGTAAAAATTACTTGTGAAAGCAATTAACAATTAACGCATGGTTGGTAGAAGCCTATCTATTGTACTCGTTCTTTATACGGTCTTTTCTTTATACGGTCGGGGTAATAGCTGGGAGATAATAAGTCTTTTAATTAAATTAATTTTTAATTAATGTGCATGTACTGGAAAGGTAGGTCAAGGTTCAATACCTAACGGCGTACAAGGGTACGAACCATATTTCCTATAGGAATTCTGTATCCCGTACCAACTGTCTTATCTTCTCCCAGAGTCCATTCCACTATGAGATGAGTTATACCCGGTATAGTATACCCTTAAATTATTGGGCATCGAGCTTACGAAGACTGGGTAATAATAAAACAATTGTTGCACCGTTTAGATGTCCTCTCCGCTTGTCCTCAATTGAGGACACGCCTATTACGCCTAAACGTCCTACGTGCAGTGGTGTTGTGCTAATTTTTTTTACCGGAACGCGTATATATAATTATATAGACAGGGCCGATCCTGGGTAGGCGGCCGCTCTGTGCGGTCTCATGTCCCAAATTTAACGACGGGGGTGATTTTCCATGATAATCCTGGCGGCGGTGTTTTTTTCTTTTTTAGGTCTCATGTCCCAAATTTGACGACGGGGGGAGGGAGATTTCCCCCAATTTTCGCCCGTCGCCAGGATCGGCCCTGGATATAGCATAAAAAGGAAAGGAAACGAAAATCATTATCAGAAAAAAAGGAAGTACCGGAACGACGTTCCGGAGCGTTCCGGCTCGACAACACCATTGCCTACATATAAGGCGAAATGCCCACATCAGTGTATTTAAGTCGCCTTCACTTACTTAGTTGGTCATTACAACCCTTTATTCAAATTTTTTTAAATCGCAGAGGAAATAACTTTTTGACATTTTTCTTTTATTGAAGATGTTTGTACTGGGGTTTGAACGGCGGTCTCGCATCGAATAAGCCAACAAACTACCTACTTCACTTAGTCTTAATATCCTCATCACACGACAGATTTTTGAGAAACTTTTCATGGCAATTTTATTTACTCCCAGAGTTTTTGCCAGAAATCTGCTGAGAGGAAGTCGCCTTAGAAATACTTTTTGTATTTTATTTTGATGTCTGGCCTGGGGCTAGGCATTGTTTTATCCATCCTTCCGTAATCCTTCAGCTCTAGTAGGTAGATTATTCGCTTCCTAAGTTACAACCATTTCTTGACGACTAGGTAATCATACAATGTACCATGCGTGGAGAAATTGTCCTTTTCAGACTAAGACGGTTCCTAATATCGTATGTCTGGGTACTATTGCCCTAATTGTCACTTGATGAGTAAGGATATTTAAATCAGTTTGTTAAATCCGCACTGGCCCATTCTTCAACGTACATTAGCAGAGTTTGGTTTTTGAAGCTTATATTTAGAATTTGGAGCCGTCTGCGTAGTAATAAGTCTTCATGGCAGTGATGCAATGGGTTGTGTTTGATATGTTATCCATTCTGTTGATAATTACGTATTAAGCGGCCGTCCAGTGTCCCATTATTATTATTTTTTATTATAGAATTTATTGCTATGGCTAATCTATTTTCCCATCGCCTTTAGACAATACATTGTAATTATCGCGTCATATCGAATCCTTATCTCAATCGGTTGGATAAGGAGTACGGTTTATAACGCTACTGCGTTTTTTTTTTGTGAGCAATGAATGGGCAGAATAATACATCCATCTGATATAATCCTCCCAGCACACGAATCCCCTTGTGGTACGTATAGATTCGTATAACTTTTAGGTGAAGCTAGAGTCCTTTATTCCGGTTTCGCCAAACTCGACTTCCAATAACATTTTATAAGATCTGTATACTATCTCGTCTTATACTACCTTGAGTATTCTAGTAATTAGTCTTTTGGTATACATCGCCCTGGTATCTTTCCAAAACATGTCCAATCTATCGGGTCCGCCATCTAACATTTTTTTCGTGAATGCTAACACTTAGCTCATGTCTGATTTGACAGATGATTGGTTTTATCCTTCCGCTGAACGAATATGGTTGTGTATTTTTCGTTTTCGCTTCGCTAAGTGGGCCTGCGATCGACTTACAGAAGATTCCGATTTTGGCAAAAAAATCATCTTTTCAGATGAAGCTCATTTTGATCTTGGCGGGTATGTAAACAAGCAAAATTGTCGCATTTGGGGCACAGAAAACCTGCACGTATACATTGAAGAGCCGACGCACCCAAAACGAGTCACTGTTTAGTGCGGATTTTGGTCCAGAGGCATAATTGGGCCATTTTTCTTCGAAAATGAGCAAGGAGTGGCCGTTACAGTCAATTGCGATCGTTATCGGGCCATGTTGAACGAATTTTTGTTCACAAAAAATTGAAGAGGAGGATATTGGCAACATTTGGTTTCAACAGGACGCCGCTACGTGGCACACAGCCGAAGCTACACTCGATGTTTTGCGCCCTGTTTTTGAAGATCGCATTATCAGCCGCAGAGCTGATGTCGTTTGGCCACCTCGGAGCTGCGATTTGACAGTTGGACTATTATTTGTGGGGTGCTGTCAAAGATAAGTGTTACGCCCACAAGCCAGAGACAATTGACGCTTTAAAGGACAATATTCGTGAAGCCATTGGTGAAATACAGCTGCACACAATCGATAATGTGCTTAAAAATTGGACCGATCGTGTAGGCTACTGCATGGCCAGCCGAGGCAGCCATTTGAATGAAAATATTTTCCATTATTAACCGGAAGGATTGTACTTTCAAATAAAAAAAGAAATTTGAGAAAATATTCAGTAGTTTTTTTTTAAAGCATTTTCAAAAAAGTTATTTGGCGAACCCTTTATGTCTAGATTCTCTGGTTGACAGATACTTCTTTCTATCGGTGTAGAAGTGATCAAATAAAACTGTCTTCAGCATTTACCAAACTGAGAGTGTTTTTAGCACAAAAGTCTCACTTCCGAATGTCACCTTAAGACTAAGTATTCCATTTAAAATTCTTTCCACATAACGAAAAACACTTAAGTGTTTAGGAAATACAAAATATTTTCAAATAATTAAAACTGTATGTTTCATTTACATACAAATATGTCTGTCTGTTCCTTTCTTCTTTGTGTATGTGTGTGTGTGTGTGAATATCATCTAATTTGATAATTGGCTGTAATTTATGATCATGTTGTGGCAACATCATTATTCATAATCTTCAACAGAAACAGCAACAGCAACAAAATTCAACAACAATTTTAAATGAGAACATCTTCTCACTCATGATGCTTCCTTCCTTCTTTCCGACTTTTTCTTGTTTCTGTTTTTTATTTTTGCTGGAGTGCGTAATAAAATAATGCCAGCCAGCCTCTTAAATTTCCGAGAAATAAAGACATCTTCTCTGAACATGCACATGAGTATTGCTGCGTTTTGAGCGAGAGTAAGTTTTTATTTATCCATAATATTCAGTGTATTCAGATTTGTATGCCATAGTGCAGGAGTTTTTGTCATTTCGAAAATCCATATCCATACTTGAGCAGTAAAAGGTGGGTTGACTTTGGTTATGACATTTAAATTTTATTTAAAGAAATTTTATAACTTTTGATCGTATGATTTTTATGTAATGAATTGCTTGTTAAAGAGCTACCTAATTGAGGTTTAAAGATAAAAATCTTTTTTATTGGAATTGTATGCTTTAAATTTCGATGGATTCATATTTAATAATTAAAAAATATTTGCATAGAATAAGTATCTCCTCATTAATATATCTGATATAGCTTTTGTGTTCTTTATTAATAAGTATACATACATATATACTGGGGTAGGCAAAAGGCCCATGATTAGAAATTTTTGAAATTTTAGATTCATAATATCGGATGGGCCATCTATCGGTTTAAATTTGAACCACCGGTTACGTCGAATTTGGCAATACTTATGCCATTCTATTCTGTCACAAATATCAGTATATTATCTCCACTGAACGTAATGATTTGATTTATGCTTGAGCAACGTTGGGATTTTTTGGGCCAACGAGAAACTGTACGATGATGACGATTTTGCCAAAAAGCCATCTTTTCAGATGAAGATCATTTTCATCTTGGTGGGTACGTCAATAAGCAAAATTTCCGTAGTTGGGGCACAGAAAACCCACACGTGGTCTTACGGAAGCCAATGCACCCATTACGAGTGACTGTTTGGTGCGGCTTGGAGAAAGGAGGCATCATTGGCCCACATTTCTTTGAAAATGAGAACAGCACAACCATTACGGTCAATCGAGACACCTATCGCACCATGATAACCGATTTTTTTGTACCCGCTCTTCATGGTATTGATGTGAATGATGTTTCGTTTCAATAGGCTGGTGCAACTTGCCACACATCTCATGCCACAATTGATTTATTGCGTCAAACATTTAATGGCCGTAGAATTAGCCGAAATGGTGATGTCAATTGTCTGCCAAGAAGCTGCGATTTGACACCGTTGGACTATTTTCTGTGAAGCGCCGTTAAAGAAAAGTGTTATGGCGACAAACCCAATTACAATTGAGCTTTTTAAGGCCAACATTGGTGATGCCATTGCCTAGATACGACCTCATACAATCGAAAAAGTGCACGAAAATTGATCCGCTCGAATAAGGTACTGTAGGGCCAGTCGTTGCAGCCATATGAATGAAGTAATATTCCATTTGTAACCGGAACAATTGTACTTCACAACAAAGAAATAAATTTGGCGAATTTTCAAACAAATTTGGCAAATTTTGTTTGTTTTATTGCGTTTTTAAATTTAAAATTTTAAACGGCCCACCTTATATTTAACAGTTGGTCTGAAAAGTTAACGAAATATTCGTTTTGAAAACCGGCACGATCATTACGGTAGACCTTGCTATCAGAATTTCGAAATTAATAAGTCGGCTGCATATTACACTGATCCTGCACTGATCATATTAACAGTCTACGTGGCATACCTTAATGGAATGGAATGCCTAATATCTTGCCAAAGATGTGTTAGTAAGATATACAAAAGCTTTCTTCAAGAACTCAACATGAAAGTATGAAGAGCAATTTATTTCCTTGAAATAGAGTAGCATACAACAGGGATATCTTTCACCACCAATTTAATTCGATATGGTTATGAAACAGTGATAGCATAAAGTGGGAAAACATATTAAGGCCCGTTGTTATACCACATGAAGCAATGCCCTTGCACAGCTTAATTAATCGGTCGCATCATACTCGATATCTGGGCTTCAAAATAAGGTATAACTCCGTTAGAAAACCAGCGGGAGCATAAGGGCGCAGAAAACAATATTTATAATGGCTCCAACAAATATGATGACCGTAGTCCCCAGAAATTTGAGTAAACTATTCGCGCCTTTAATTTTTTTTGTGTGGAGGCAGATAACTCACTATTGTTGTAGCATTTGGAAATCAACATTTTTCAAGTTAACGCCAAATATTTATTTATTAATTACAATACAATTACAAAATATATTTTAATTATACACAAGCTAAGTAACTTTGACCATATGCTCGGTGTAGTGTCACAGACCAGAGTCTCTTGTGGGAATCGAACCCACGACCCTCACGCTAATAGCCTGGCACACTACCCACTAGACTACCAGAGCACCCTATTCGCCAAATAATATGCGAAAAAGTATTCGAAAACTTGAACGTTACAACAGTCGGCTGCTTCAACCAAGCCAGAGGCGGTCATTTAAATGAAATTATTTTTCGTACATATTTCGTATAATGTAATAATAGTTTCATAGCCAGCACAGCTTTATTTATGGATAAGCTTCTAATATCACACATCAATTAATTGGATCCATCATATTCATTTCCTATTGAAGCAGAACTGGTGACAACTCTTTGAACAGGTCAGTTGATTCAACAATTTCAACTAAGGACTTCTAAACCGCCCCAAATAGTCAATTTCAATAGCTGTAATGGCAATTTGTTAATATTTAGGGGACTGTCTTCGCTTCAAATGAAGCAATTTTATCTATTAAAGTAGCCAGAAATAAGCTTCATCATCAAAAACAATTCCTTGATAAAAAAAACCTCACTTGCGGCCAGTTTCAAACGCGTCCAATTAGAAAGAATTTGTGATAATCTTTTGGCTGTATTTTGTAAGACAAATTTTCCAACGGTATCGTAGGATAAAAATCAACAACAAGTTGAGAACGATGACAAATCGTTAATACTTCGGACTAGAGCAGCAATATTTTCTTAGCTACACAGATTTCTTGTGAACCCAGAATAATAAAATTGGAACGAAAACAAGCAATAGCTGTAGGAAATGTTTGCTCAATACGCCAATAAAAGGGATAAAGTGCACTAACATACATAACTTAATTGGTCATTACAACCCTTCAGTCAGGATTACGACCTAGTTTCTCACACACTTTGTGTGTGTTAATTTTATACATGAGTAGTGGGACCTACAGTTTAAAGTCGAATCCGAACGACAGATTTTTGAGAAACTTTTCATGGCAATTTTTATTTACTCTCAGAGTTCTTGCCAGAAATCTATTGAGAGGAAGTGGCCGAAGAAATACTTTTTGTATTTTATTTTGATGTCTGGCCTGGGGCTCGAACCCTGGCTTTACGTCTAATGAGCCAACACACTACCTGCTAGACTACGGCGAATTTAAAGTGCACTAACAGATTTATTTTTTTCACATTGATTTCGTTGTTGCCGTGACTTGAAACAGAAATGTCTGAGCTACATATATCAGTAATCGATATGGTGTTAAGGCATACAGCTTAACTTAATATGATAAGTGAGCAAAATTAAATGATCAAAATTGTTAACATCTACCTCACTATCTGAGTCTGAGTGTTACTACTTTTTATAACTAAATTGGCAATTTTCTAACAGGATTAAGAAATTAAAAAATTTCATGTGAATTTCATGATAAAATTTTCTTTAGAAAAAATGGTACTTATATAAGTATTATAACTTCTGGCTTTTATTTTATTTGTTGAACATGGCATATTTCGTGCATATTTAAGAAGAATATTTCCTTAAAAAAAAAAACGCAAAACCCCTAACCATGCCCATAACAAGTATTCATAATTTAAGTACCACTTAAGATTTTAAATGAAGCAGAAACCGTAACAGATATTCTGTTTTGGAAATAATTAATACTCCTGCATGATATTCCACAGCCAAATAAATCATCACCATTTCAAGTGTTTGTCACCAGAATCAAATAAATCACGTGACTCGTGTGGACGTGCAATGTCCCAACTTCATTTTTTCTCTCTTCTTCGTTCATTCATTCATTCCCAAAAAGATTGTGGTGAGGAGAAAATGATGAAGTTTTTAACATTAATTACACTTGAAGTATGTTTGTATTCAAAATAGGGGAAGTTTGAAATTGAAATATTTTTTTTTTGGTTCTAATTTTGTTTTCTTTATTTTTATTTTTTTTTTGTGGCACAACATCTGTAGTTGTCGTAATTTGTGGCAATGTTTTGTAGGAAACCTATTGATGATCATGTTGTATGAGGTTTTTGTTTTGAAGATTAGTTTTCTTAAATGATTCCGCCTTTATTGTTTTTTACTTCATTTAGTTTTTAGGTTTCACATGGCATTCCAATTAAGTAACAGAGGAGAAGGTAACCCAGCCTTAGAGGTGATACTTCATTGCCATGTGTTTTTAAAGGATTTGAATTATTTTCATAAGAATTGAGAAAAAAAAAAACAATAATGTTCAGTGACCCCTAAGTTTTTATTGGAATATCTTTAATATGAGTTTAAAGTTGCCCATCATTTATATCAATCCATGAACAGTATGTGAGGTTAAACGTCATAAAGTTTTTATTCGGGTTACAAGACTTATGTTAGTTTCTTAATTACATTGCGTAAGTCATTACCATTTTAAAGGTGGCAGTTGTAGCTTTTGACTGCACAGATGTTGGGACTGGGACCCAGAGAAACTTTGATAGAGAACTACCCAGCGACGCCATGAAGTCGACGCAGTTTAGTAGGTAGTGTGTTGGCTTATTAGACGTAAAAGCCAGGGTTCGAGCCCCAGGCCAGATATCAAGACAAAATACAAAAAGTATTTCTTCGGCGACTTCCTCTCAGCAGATTTCTGGCCATGAAAAAGTTTCTCAAAAATCTGCCGTTCGGCACCACCACTCATGTATAAAATTAACACACACAACATAAGTGGTGCGAGAAACTAGGACGGTGTACAACGGGTCAATTCGACCTCCGGGTACTGTACTTGTTTTAATTGACAAGTACACGTCCTCTAACCTAAGCTAACCTAAGAGCAACAGTTAATTAGTGCATGTCATAAAATACCGTCATGGACTGCCGCTGTGATTTTGTGTATTACTGTGTAAGTGGCTGGCTATCCAAAGGTGAGGTGTACCTCAGTTGTACATTACCATACAGGAAGGAGGAGAGTTATGATTCCTGAGTGAGTTATAAGTTCTTAAGTGTGGTATGCGAGTTTATTCATCACTTCAGATCACTCCCACTCTACATCATTCAGATGGAACACAGTTCAATAGAATACAGGCAAAGGCCATCTCTCTCTAAGTATTGGATGGGAAATTTAAAAGTTAAATTTAAAAGTGCAATAAAATAAAAACGATTTGAAATTTTTCCAAATTCATTTTTTTTTGTTGTGAAATACAATTGTTCCGGTCAGAAATGCAATATTGTTTCATTCATTCGTGCACTTGTAGTATCTCGGAGCATGGAGTAGTATCTCGGCAATGGCATCACGAATGTTGGCCTCTAAATGCTCAATTGTCTCTGGTTTGTAGGCATAACACTTTTCTTAAACGGCCCTCCCCACAGAAAATGGTCCAACGGCGTCAAATCGCGGCTTCTTGGAGGCCAATTTACATCACCATTTCGGCTAATTAAATGGCCATCAAATGTTTGACGCAATAAATCAATTGTTGCATGCGATGTGTGGCAAGTTGCACCATTCTGTTGAGGCCAAATATCATTCACATCAATACCATGAAGAACGGTTACAAAAAAATCGGTTAACATGGTGCTTCCATTAACTGTAATGCTTGCGCCGTCCTCATTTTCAAAGAAATATGGGCCAATAATCTCTCCGCTCCACAAGCCGCTCCAAACAGTCACTCGTAATGGGTGCATTGGCTTCCGTAAGACCACGTGTGGGTTTTCTGAGTCCCAAATACGTCAATTTTGCTTTCTAACGTACTCACCAAGAGGAAAATTATCTTCATCCAAAAATATGTTTTTTTTTTAGTAAAATCGACATCATCGCGCAGTTTCTCGTTGACCCGATAAATCCGAACGTTGCTGAAGCGCAATTCGATTTATTACCTTCAGTGGAGATAATATTCTGAATTTTGTGACAGAATAGAATGATATAAGTATTGTCAGATTCGAAATAACCGAACGTTCAAATATTAACCGTTATATGGCCCACTTGATATTCGATTTATCTTAGTTTTTGACGTTGTAAGAGGACAGGATATATTTCGTGCGTTCCCGGAAATTTAAACGATTTAAAACCATCTATCGTTCATTTAATTGTTGTTCTTCTGTTGATACACTTTTTAGCACATTCACTCGATGGAAAGTGGATATCCACGAAAAGTTCCCGAGCATTTACAAAAACTCAAAAGATTTGCGCGCATGGCCTTGTTTATAGACAGGGGTAGATGGTAACCCTATTATTCTGGAACGTAGCTCCATCAACCTAGAATCGTTATCCCAATATCCTGCTTCTTCATTTCTTATTAATTGGCTATTAACAACCCGATTATCGGATTTTAAGCCTGCTTTAGCACATTCTTCCAGGCGTCTCAATCATCCTTCTTAGCTGGCAAGAACTTAATAAACGAAACGGAACAAGATTAAAAAAAAAAAACAGATTCCAGTCGGCTGAAGCAGCTCGTAATATGATCAAGGATCTTGTCAAATTAAAGCGCTTTTTCGCTCACATTTATAACTTCATGAACAAATTAACTAAAAACGTTAAACAAACTCAAACTATTTATGTATGTATGTATCTCTGTCTGTATGTATGTATGCATGTATATGAATGATATAATTTTTATTCACATTTTAATAAGCAATTAGAAAAATTAAATTGTCATCTCTGATGATGTGTGATTATAATGCGCTCTCGGCAAATTTGATCATTAAATTTAAATCATTTTGACATGATTGCCGCGAATCAGCATAATAATCTGACAGCGCCAACCGTATGATAAAAATCATAAAAATTAATACAATAATTCATCAGAGGAATACGAATATTAACGCTACGAGCATTTCATAAACTGTATGAATATTTCATACAGCTTAACATTAGGGTGGTACGTAAAGTGATGTTCTGGTAGCATGCTTATAAATTTATTTCAAATAATTTCTATTATTTATTTTGTATTTATTTTAATAGTTTAAAACGTTGCTTAAATTAATATTCAATTATTTCATAAATATAATGCATTGGTTGTACCTTAATGTTGATGCCTCCCCTTTCGAAACATGTTAAGAACCTCCCATTTTAGCTTCTACAGAACACTTACATTTTGCGTATTTAGCAGCATTATTAATAATCATTCATAGTTGGAAAGTTACACTTGAAGAAAAATTGTGAAAGTCGCACCTAAAAACAATAGTGATTGTCAGCATATGTTGCGCTTAATGCGATATTCCACTTAATATGCCCCACTAGTCACGAATAATCTTTGGCACTGTTGTTATGAATATTTCTCTTGACTATATGCTGCCTGCATACCTGTATAATGTGCTCCTCTAACCACGTTTCTTTGTGAAGGAAGTTTTTCGCTGTCAATAGCGATCATTTCTTGCTCAGGTATCTCTTTTTAAAACACTACGTCAAACAGTGTGTAAATACTTGTGCTAATGATTCGTTTTCCTCATCATAGAATCCACAATTGGGCAACAATGTAGCCAGTCTATGCTTAGCTAGTCTGATCTAAAACATAAATCTTTTTTTTCTCATTTTATTTACACAGTCTAGATTGTCTCAAACCCATTTTTTTTGTTTCTTCCTATGTTCCCTTGCGTCGAGCATACGTTTCTACTCTGCAGAAAGTTTCTGACCCGATCAGTGTTTACTTATTGCTCTGAATCCATATTCATATAACCTTATTTGCTCTGCTTACCTTATTAAGCCCCGGTTGGTCAAACGTACACGGAACGTACCTTCGTTTTTAGCATACGAAGAGCAATGTAAATGCTTGCCGAAATTAGATTACATTTGGGTAATCGCTCTCATCGCTTTTCGTATTCTTAAAAGCAAGCATATGTTCCTTTCGTTCCGTGTACGTTTGACTAACCGGACCTTTAAGATTGACTAGATAGCCTCATTCTAATCTCTAAGTGCTCGAATGAAGCCTTGATTATTAAATAGTATTGTAATATCCCATCCGCTGTATATCCTGGCCAATTGATCACATCTTTCGGAGGCAAAAACTTCTACAGTGACTTCTTTGAATCGCTTCCTATTTTTAAATTGAAAGAAAACAAAGTGTATGTGTGTAAGATATCATAAATTTTTTTTCATTTGTGTGAGAGACCTATTGCTGCCATTATGTGTGGAATATAACATCGTGTTGAAACTTCTGCCACGGCAACTCTGAGTGAAATGCATCGGAAACGTCCAATTTTCTATGAATATGGAGCATAAATCAGACTGAATTTCATCAATGACATGGGTTACGTTTTCTGAATTTGAGAACTGCTGTGGTTAGCGACTTATTCGCATACACAATCGACTTAAGAAAACCACGCAAGAAAAAGTCAAGCGTGGTCAATTCACATGATATCTGTGTCTAGTGCACATCACATCCACTTTAAATCGGTCGAGCAGAATATCTAATGTGGCATGAACTTTGTGGCACGTAGCGCCTCAAGAAGCAAAATTTCTCACATGTCGTTGGTGTCCAGCTCAGCGAATACCAGCCTAAAAATGTGTTAATCATCGGTCTACAGTGCTCGCCGTTATTCTTGAAGAAATATGAACCGATAACGCCGCAAGTCCTAAAATCCGCACCTAGCAGTGACTTTTTCGACATTCACTGGACTCATGTGTATTTATAACGTCCCCAATTTGCTAATTTTGTTGGATCACGCACCCATTCATCTAGAAACGGGCCTAATGGCTTAAAATGATATTTCAATGGACAGTTAACGTAGCCTTGCAGGTAGTGTTTTGGCTTATTAGACGCGAGGCCACGGTTCAAACCCCAGTTCAAACATATCCATCAAAACGAAATATGAAAAACTATTTCATCGACGACTTCCTCTCAGCAGATTTCTGGCAAAAACCGTGAGAGTAAATAAAATTCCCATCAAAAAGTTTGTCAAAAATCTGTCGTTCTGAGTCGACTTTAAACTGTAAGTCCCGCCACTCATGTATAAAATTAACTCACATAACATAAGCGGTGTGAGAAACTAGGTTGTAATTCTGACTAAAGGGTAGTAATGACCAAAAATATATGTATGTAAGTATGTATGTACGGTGGTGGCCTTATAATTAGAAACGATGTTTCTGGAACAGAGTTCTCTGGAGTAACGAATCTAAGTTTAATTTGGGACAAATCTGATGGAAAAACGTATGTAAGACGTCCTCCAAACAAAGCCTTTGATCCCAGGTACACAGTGAAAACTGTAAAACAAATTAACAAACATACACGTTGCTAAGTCGTTTCTAATTATAAGACCACCACTGTATGTATATTTCAATGAAAATAAAGGTCAGTTGTTTACTACTCCAGAGCCCATTGAAAGGGCATACTGCATTATCTTTGGTCGTTTACCTTTAGTTCTTAATTTGACAGACGTACATAGCTTAAACAAAATGGCTGTTATCAACTGTTAACTCTCAAAGTTCAATAGGTCCTCTTGTGAGACTTTAGACTTAGAAGATTCTCGCAAGTTTTCCCATGAATTCTAAATATTTCACTTTTAGTTTGTGGGTGGGTCAACCATAATCACAGACAGAGTATGCTTCAAAATTACAATAGCACCGACTCGCTATGGTAATATCAAGCTGTAGCTGCAATAAATTAAGAACTTTAAATATTATTTGCATCACTTTTGCCGCGTGTACAACTATATTTTTCCTTAACTCTTCAATGGTATTTTTTTAAACAGATTTTGCTCATATTTTTTAATGTGAAACTGCATTATAAGTAATTAAGACATTTTAATAAAAGTTGGCAGAAGCTCAAAGACTTTTTTATGAAAATAAACTACAAAAAAAAAATAAGTTCAAGAACCATTTCTATCTTTTCCACATCTTCATACGATCGATCCGTATACATACAGAAGAGTCTTCTTCCAAGCAATCTTTCGAAATCAACAGATTCTCCATTTTGTGTTTATAAATATGACACTTTCTCCTTCATATTTTGTATGTCTGAATGACATTAATAATGTAGAGGGGGCAGAGAAGAAGAAGTGACACATTCAGCGTGATTTCCTAAATTATGTGTTAATAATTTCGCCTTTTTTAATGACGATGATCTTTCTTGCTTGTTTGGCTCCTCCATCATTATCATTTATGACTTGGTTAAGTGTTCATTAGTTGAAAAATTTTAAAATTTAAACATTTTTCTTTTTCTTTTTGTTTTGGTTTTTTAATTTAAGAATTCTCATTTCATTTGAAATTCTTTTCTAATTTTATTTAATTTGCTTAAGATGTCATTTTCTTTTTTGGCTGTTGCCTCTGATCGTTTCGTAATATTTTCTTTGCGCTGGTTTTTCTTAATTATGTTGGTGAGTGTATACGCTTATACTACATTGAGCCAATTAGTCATTCAATAATTGCTACAGATTGCTTATATTTATTATTAAAATGAGAATAAAATTTGTACAGAAATACATACATACATAAACCTTGTATATATTTCATATTAATTTTAAATAATTTAAACAATTTAAAAATTCTATTTTTTAGTACTTGGTTTAAGGCCCTAAGATCTGCTCTTAAATAACTGTGTTTCACCATCTTACTCGGCCTTAGGTTAGGTTACAAAGGGCGGCCGATTTAAGCCGTACCAATGGATTGATTGCGAATAAACTCTGCAGAAAATAAGACTAAAAATAAGGATGGAAAGCACAATTACAAATTGACAGAAAAGAAGAGAGAAAAGCAAAGGCAATATAAGGAGAGAAAAGATTATAAGACAGTTGAAAAACAAAAGAAATGAATGGGAAGATACATATGTGTTTCCTAACCATCATCCTTAAGTCGACATATTGTCTCGTAGATAAATACCACACCATTCACGAATCCTATCAGATTCTGAAACTTGTAGTCCTTCTGATCCCTCACTTCTTCAATAAATTGTATATCTGCAGATAAGAACAACGACTAAAATCCACTGTATGCCTCTCCCCAAAATTTACAGAAATCAGGTATATAGTATATATCGTTGGTCTCATGTAGAAAGGCCCTAACTCACATTTTTTTCGAAACTGAGTTTTTTTTGTGATTGCAATGTGTATTTGTGTTAAATACATTGGAATCACAAAAAAAAATCAATTTCGAAAAAAGTGTAAGTTAGGGCCTTTCTACATGAGACCAACGATATGTATATCCTGTGTCAACAGGAGCCATGCCCCGTAAAGACACCTGTAATAGCTCTTAACTCCCTCCTACTTTAGATTAATTAATTTCGTGCCTGCATGGTTGATGTTTGGACATAAGGCCAATCGGATCTATATATCCATGCACCGCAAAAACTTCTATAATAACTCCTAAACTCCTCCTACTTTAAATAAATTAATTTCGATACCTGTAGATTGATTCTCATCAGATTTCTGGCAAAAACTCTGAGTGTAAAATAAAATTGCCATGAAGAAGTTTCTCAAAAATCTGTCGTTCGGGATCGATATAGAACTATAGGTCCCGCCACTCATGGATAAAATTAACACAGACATCATGGGTGGTGTGAGAAGCTGATTATGTATGTATGTACGATTGATCTATATCTCCATGTACGATTGTTGTGTGAATCGAACATTTCCTTAATAACTCTAAAGAGGAAGAATGTTGTTGGTTTCACCCACCTCTCTCCCATTGTTCCTTTCAAAGCCGATCTCGATCTTTCTAATTCATCGGCTACCTCGATGACAGTAACATTCCAGTGGCCAGCTACTCAGTCTTTGATTTGTTTCAGTTACGTGTTTACAGTTGTTTTGAACTGTACATTTTCTCTACCCAAATAAGTGTTACAGACTCATAAGAGAACTTTTACATCACAAGGAGGACACTGGCTATAGAGGTGATCCAGCTGGTCTTAAAATTGGTCCTTTCATGTATCATGCGATCGCTCAGTAGTTCCCACTCACATATGAGATGACAATTGTGGAATTTGTATCTAATCCTTCCTGATACATTCTCTCATTTGTCCTGGTTGCGGATGGGTCAAATCATTGTACAACTTGCAGTCGTGTCTGCCCATACTTTCCTCACAACTGTAGAATAAATCCGTGTTACTGACGGTTTATGCCACTATCGTTATATATAATTTCCTGTAATACAATTAGATCCTCTTCATATGATGTCATCTTTGTTACGAATCCCCTTGCTCATAAGGCTTAACGATCTTAAAATTGTTTTTCTTTTGAGCTATGCGAACATGAAATACTACGGTTTGTAGTCAAATAATAGCTCTCCTATAAATTATTGTTGCGATCCCCTGGGAATCACAGGACCATAACAAATTGTCGCCAATTATGCCAGTCTAATACCAATATTTTCATACGACTCCAGTTCGTACTGAAGGAAGCAATTTCTCTCTCCAAGCTGCTCTCCAACATGGGTTGTTCTTCTCTTTCTTCGACTTCGTTTTGTATTCTTTTCTGTAGATTTTAGCGCAATATCTCCATTTGAGTTTTCGCAGAGTGCGTCCAATAGATTTCCATTTAAGATGCTGAATTTGTCTTTTAATTTGAGTTAGTCCAGTTCTGAACGACGCGGAGTGATTGGATATTGCGTATTTTGACAATGACTGTCTGAATCATGTTCACATCCATAGTTGCTGTGCATTCCATGCATTTCAGCCGTATACAATCGTAGACTTCATGAAGGAACGAGATCGCAAACCATCGAGTCTTTTAATTTTTCTCCCATTATTTTCAGGCTTTCCATCTAGCCTATACCGTCAGTATGCCGGTGTGCCAGGAGACAGATGTTGCCGACGTAATCAAAATCCTCCAGTATTTTGTTTAGTCTCCACTTAGTGTGGAAAAGACTAGTTGTAGGTCCCACTCGAGAACACGTCTCGAAAACACGTCCTTGTCGTCACACAGAGCATAGTCCTCTTACAAACCAATGTATTCCAAATAGTAGAGTGTCTTCTCGAAATCTGCGAAAGCAAGATACAACGTCGAATTATAAAGAATCTAAACGATGACTTCATTGATGATGTTGACGACTGTTATTCCTTGCCAGTTTTTCCACAGCGTTTTGCACGTTTCTTTCTTTAATTTATTGTAAAATTCATTTCCTGCCGGAACTCGTGTATGGTGGTTTCTTAGGTTGCCTTTAGAAATGTTTGGTGCATGTTGTCGTTAGATAATAGAGATGAGTAGCGTTCTACCCGAGCCCGCAACTGATCTTGCTCTAGTATACCATTATCATCCTGCTGGTAAATTGTCCAGCGGAATAGAATTCAGATGGCTTCCTAAATTGATTTGAAAGGCCGCGTTTCTGAAGTCTGAAGGATTCCACTCTACCGCCGTCGTTTTTATACTATCAGGATTCTTTCTGATAATATGGGCAATCCACAGCTATTTCCTCCATTTTATTTGCACTGTTATGGGTTTCTTATTAATAAAGTTACAGAATATCGTGTATCATTTTGATTTGATTTTTATGGAATTGTTTTCGTAACTAATCAGGTTTTATCTCCGTCCAACAAAAAAGATTACCTTACTTTACACAGAATATTCTAAGAGTGGTTCGCATGGATATTTGTGAGTTCCTTCTTAGTGGTTATAGTGGTTCGAATAGCGCTTTCGCTGTATTAAGCCAGCTTGTTGTTTAAGTCTCTTTCAGTGCCGATCTCAGGAGCTATTTGCGTACTCGCCTGATCGGCCTTATGGCATGATGTTATCGGTGGTAACGTTGTTAATTCTCATGCCTTTGGAGTTTTTAATAATTATATCATGTCCAACATTGTTCTGATGATTCGAATTTCTTTCTGAAATTCTCCTTTTCTTATCAGTGCTTTCCATATGATAGTTCGTCTATTGGTGTCGAAAGCTATTAACAGGAATTACAGAAGAAGACATTATTTTAAAGATGGTTTTGCTATAATGCGTAGTGTGTTGGCCCGATTTATTTAACTGATCTTCACCCGAAACCTGCAGGTTCGTTTCATACATTTTATTTGATTTTTACTTACCTTGACTTGTGTAGGTGTGATAGGTTAGGTAAGGTTAGAGGACGTGTACTTGTCAATTAAGACAAGTACACTAGCCGGAGATCGAATTGACCCATTGTACAACGTCCTAGTTCCTTACACCACTTATGTTGTGTGTGTTAATTTTATACATGAGTGGTGGGACCTACAGTTTAAAGTCGACTCCGAACGACAGATTTTTGAGAAACTTTTTCGTGGTGGATTTATTTACTCTCAGAATTTTTTGCCAGAAATCTGCTGAGAGGAAGTCGCCGAAGAAATACTTTTTGTATTTTGTCTTGAAATTAGGCATGGGACTCGAACCCTGGCTTTACGTCTAATAAGCCAACACACTACCTACTAGACTACGGCGGGTGTGATATATTTTAAATTTTTTGACTGGAAAAATACAAGGAATACTCGAAATTCTTAGTTGCACACCTTAACCTCTCCAATAAGGTGGCGTAACTTTAGCTAGCCTACGGATATATTTTATTCTTCTTGATGATTGCGGATCTCGAGTGTTTAGAGACTGCATGTGTACGCCATCTTGCTGTAGTCTTATGATGATAGTTTTCTGTTTTTAAAGAATTTTATTTTAATTAAATTATTATTTTCCCTTTATTAATTATTACACATTTAAGCATAAACAAAAAATTAATTAATTGTGACAAATTTAAACAAAATATGCACAATTAATTTCAAAAAAACAAAATAAAAAGAAAACAAAAGAAGAAAAAACAAAAAAAAATTCTTTTTTGCCAAAGGTCTACGAAGAAGAAATATTCAAAATGGATTTGAAACCACTTAAAAAGAAAATTATTTCAAATAAATTTTCGTATACGTAAACAAACGCAAACCAAATTGAAAACAAAAAAAATTTTCTTTAAAAATTTGTTTTTGTTTTTAATTGACAAATTGTTCTGAACAAAGTGCTAAATTAAGCATTTACGGGAAAAATTTCAAAACAATTTAATTTTCGAAAAAAATTCATAACATAGCAACGCTGCCTCAATACATATGTATGTATATAGATACATATGTATGTGTATATATGTGTACGTATATGCAATATATTGCTTCATGGCGATTTAATGATGCTGCTTGTTGCTCATTAGTTGAAAAATTATGATGTTTATTTGGCTTTAAATGATTCCTTAATAGAGACATCAACTTTCAATTGTGCCACATTATTATCATCAACAACAACATATTTTGCTAATGTCACAAGCAACACACAACGCACAACAACAACTACAAACAGTGAAAAGGGATCATAATTTAAAAAGGGGACCACGCCTCTTAAAAACAAACAAGAAATCAAACAAATAATATGTTCTCAACATTTCATTTTCAAGTGGCTGTGATGAGATCTATTTGTACTCATCTGTGCGCGCACTTTGCATGAAACACTCAGTTAGTTAGCCTGCCTGTGATCATATATTTGGGGTGTTGCACATTTCACACATGTTGCCGCGACACTTATAGACTTATAGAGCCTCTTTAGAGGAAACAGCATGGCACATATGGTGTCCCAAAGGCTATAGTATAGCCATCTCTTTCCTTTTAGTTTCTATATTAAATTTAAAATTCAATTTTATTGGATATTTTCCTCCCCAAAACAAAAACAAACAAGCAAAAAATTTCTCTGTTATTCTTGGATTTTAAATGAAACAAAAACTTCTTCTTGTTCACATTTCTCGACACATAAATTTCAGTTTTAAAAGATAATCTTTAACTAACGGTTGTTTTATAGCGGTAAATTCAATTTTCCATACGAAAATTTTAATTTAAAATGGATTCCTCTGCGTCGCTAGTACAACGTTATCGGAATAGTTTTTCTATTGAAAATATTCTCTCGAAACCGGTATTGCAACATAACAGTGCAGAAATAATTAATAAAAATAACAATAACAACAATAATAATAATAATAATTATGATTTAAATCTAACGGTAAACCAGAATGTTAACGGAAATCTAAATAGTAATCATAACAAAGCACACAGTGTCATGGTGAATGGTGGTAGTGAATTAAGATCATCCAGTCCGGAGTCAAGTTTTAATGAGGATAACTTGGATGATGCAAAAAGTGATATAACATCGGAAGATGATCATGGTAAGATTGTAAAGCAATTCATATTAAATAAGTGATAACCAGCATTGAGATGTAGGTGGAAAGGTGTAGCAAAGATTTCCATCATGGTTTTTGAAATTTACAAATTAGGAGGCTTTAATTTTTCTCCAAATAAACTATCCAAGTAGCTTCCTAGATAATATTAAGGTCAGGTAGCAGGCCACCACTTGAGAGAAGACTCAAGGAGCAAATTACTATACTTAGTACAATTTTACAAAAGGCTTTGGCAACCCTATCATCCTAGAACTTGATATAGTAGGCCAATGGATGGAAAAAACTTACTTAATGAAAGTAATACTTACTAAGTATTAGTCAGGATTACGATCTATCTTCGCACATCACCCATGTTGGGTGTATTAAATTTATAGAGGAGTGGCGGTAACTAAAGTTTAAAGACGACAGATTATTTAAGAAGGTTTTCGTGGCAATTTTATTTGCTCTCAGACGTTTTGCCAAAAGACCGTTGAGAAAAAGCAGCCGAAAGAAATATTTTTTTTTTCAAATTTCGTTTTGTTCGAATTGTCTTAGCTGAGGTTTGAACCATAAACTCTCGTTCAATAAGCCAACACACTATCTGCTATAGTAGGGCAAGTTGTACAACCATGGTCGCCATAGTCTGGTAGGTAGGTAGTGTGTTGGATTACACAGCCCTGCAAATTTTGACTTTTTTGTGCAAATAAGATGGCGTGTGGTGTAAGGTTTTTCCGAAGGTATCTTGCGCGATCAGGTTTTCGAGAAAATTTGATTTAAATAATTCAAAATGGCGGCTCCAATATGGCGGTCGAGGTTTATAAAAATTAATCAGATTTACTTGACCGCCATATTGGATCCGCATTTTGAATTTTTTAAATCTTAATGAAGATCTGTAATCAGTGACCCCAAAAACCGCTGAGTAACAATTCTCAAGTAAATCTGATTAATTTTTAAGGACCTCCGTAATGTGTTTCTTTTTCTCTTGCACCCCCTGACATAAACCCCCTACTTTAAGGGTTCACGTAAACAATTTGGCTTTGGGCTCATTTTAAAGAGCAAAGATCAATTGTCAATTTCTGACAAAAGCGATGGTTCTAGCACGTCAGTGTTTAGCTCTACAATGTTTCAAAAATGGCCAAAAACGCTATTTTTAGGGGTTTCAACCCCCTTTTTCTCGAAAACCTGACATGATGGAAAGTTTTTGAAAAAACAGACTCGTGTTCAGCGCGCAAAATGCCTTCGGAAACACTTCGAGCCATCTTATTTGCAAAACCCATGCAAGGCTGTGTTATTAGACGTCAGGCCTCAGTTCAAACCTCAAGTCATGCATCTCCAACTAAACGAAATATGAAAAAATATTTCCTTGGCGACTTCCTCTCAGCAGATCTCTGGCAAAAACTCTGTGAGTAAAAAAAATTGCCATGAAAAATTTTCTCAAAAATTTGTCGTTCGGAGTCGACTTTAAACTGTAGGTCCGCCACATGGATAAAATTAACACACACAACATAAGTGTTCTGATAAAAATTAAGGCTAAAGTAAGATATCTGGGCATAGGTTAGGTGATGTCAATAACGGGTCTTGAGCAGTTACAATGGAAAACCTGTAATTTTTTTACAAAAATTCTATAACAGTTATAACCTTCAAAGCAAGACTTATAATATTTCTCTGTTGTACTTTAACAATCCGAACATCATTCCTTTAAAAGCATTTTTAAATTTTCGAAACAGTCTGAAGATCCAAAATGAAATAATTGCTGTGATATTTTATTCTGTGCTAGGCAACCTTAAATGAAATCCTCATCCTGCCATAAAACCCACCTTCATATTTGACGCTACAGCAATTGAGTTCTTTAAACTACTTTTAATAAAGATAACTGATGATATTCTTGTTTTCCCCATCTACGTATGTATCAACTTTATCCGTTATGCCCCCTTGTGCAATTCTTTATTACGATTACCATGTGTAGCAAAGACTTAGTGCTACTGGCCACAAATGTTTTGAAATTCTGTACAGGATAGCCTCAGACCGATGATATTTCTTTCTTCTGTTATCTCTGTCATCCTATCTAGTCAATTAGGCAGTCCAACTTTGCAAACTGTTCAAGATCTTGTTTATTGAACCGTTTTTTCTTGAAGTTACATTCGGTTGCCTTAAAACATTTCTCCCATGTCATAATTTTATTTCATTAAGTCCACCAAACAGGAGATAGATCTACTGTAGCAGGTTCTAGATTGGTAGGATTGCCATCTGACATTTAGAAATTTTAAAACTATGATGAGAATTTTGTCCAGGGTTGCTCGAATCTTGGCATGCGATTTTAGATTTGTAAAATTTGTTTATATTCTTGCGAATTTTTTGAAGACATGAATTTTATCCAAATCACCTTGGCTAGGCAAATTCTATTGATGAACTCTGGTGTCAAAAAACCACATATGCCGTCTAATGGCAGAGAAGTTGTTCAGTAATCTCTCATTTTTGTCATCATTATTGATTGTTGAAAAGTATTTTCAGTGTCAGGTTGGATCCATAGATGACCAAATATGCCTGTTTCTCTGCAAATGGATTCTTACATTTGCGCATGAGTGAGATCTTTATGAAATCATACGTTTTTCTCTCAAGAGAGGCATGTCACTCTCATATCAAAATTCATTTAAAGAAGAAGTTTTACCAACTTTTCTCCATAAGATCTACTCTTCATTTTACCACGTCCCTAAAGTTAAATTACTTCACCTAAAGGCAGGCGATTCGAAACTCAAAATACTCTCCAAACTTCACACATCAGAAAGAGTCTCGAAAGTAGAAAAACATATCTTCTCTAAGCGCCTTCCAGCAAGGGCAAGACAGTGGCTTGCGGAGTGTTTTATACGCTCTTATTCCAGTCCACTGCTACGGAGATCAAGTGGAAATACCACCAGACCCAGACCTGTTCATATCTTCTTATGAAATAATGTCCTGTAGTAAAAGTCAGCAGTAAGGTTACACTGTTCTTATTTATTATGGATAAAAAACCTGTCCGCGTTTTATCAAAGATATCCGGATAATGGATATTCATGGATATCTGGAAGACGTTCATCTACTATTCACATTATGGTTAGGTTTGATTTTTCAAGGGGGAAGGAGAGAAGCAACGCATAAGGTAGTGGCTACTATGGCAAGCTTATCTGTTCTTTCATATCCTGTGCTTCAGGTTTCGCATGATACGAGTATTGAACTGTCCAGCCAGAACACCCACAACAGCCACAATACGTATAGAAGATCCCATTCTTTACAAATCAAAATTTGCATAAAACTTTTCGAATTTGCTTTGAATAACAGCCATGGAAAAGTTAGCAAAATGTCCATGTCCTTGACAGATCCTATACACTTATCCCATGAAAATCGGTATAAGAGTGGAATTCACAGGGCAACAAAAAAAAGAGTTTATTCATCGTTCGGAGTCGACTTTAAACTGTAGGTCCAGCCACTCATGTATAAAATTAACACACACAACATAAGTGGTGTGAGAGACTAGGTCGTAATCCTGACTGAAGGGTTGTAATGACCAATTATGTATGTTTATTCATCTAACACAGTGAGCAAAGGCAGATTGAGAAACAAATTGCCGCCTTGAATAAATGTTGTAGCGAATCGACAGTCATGGTCCCAGATATGTTGACATTTAACGGCCATTAAAGTGACTGCCTTGGAACTGGTTGCAGCAAGCGATTCTTTTTTGTTTCTATTTTCTTTTTCACGCGTTATCTCAATGATAATTTGACAAGCTGTAGCCGAGTTTGCTGGTCAATTGAAGTCGGCTAAACTTGAAGTTTTCTTTATAAATACTTCTTATGCAATAAAATCAAAATCGATCGTATTGTGTGGCTGATGACAGTCTTGTTGAAGTCACATACTGATCAGTTCATAATCTGTGATTTCAGCATAAAAGTTTGGTGGTTATCATATGGCTACAGTGCTATAAAGTGAGTGATTCTTCGGGGGTCAAAACTACAGACCAATGATACATTCATAAGATAATGCGCACCAAACAGCTATCTTTTCTGGATACAATGGCTTTTCCGCAACTCACTTCTGTGTACCCCGAGACCGAAGTACAGTGGTGGCCTTATAATTAGACACGACTTAGCAACATGTATGCTTGTTAATTTGTTTTACAGTTTTCACTGTGTACCTGGGATCAAAGGCTTTGTTTGGAGGACGTCTTACATACGTTTTTCCATCAGATTTGCCCCAAATTTAACTTAGATTCGTCACTCCAGAGAACTCTGTTCCAGAAACATCGTTTTTAATTATAAGGCCACCACTGTATATGCAACATATTATCAACAAGGCTCATAGTTAACGCAAATTTTGTTCGCAAAATCAACATTGAAAGCCTAAGACACTATCACCCAATCAGTATATTCATGACGTTATGAATGTAAAGATTTGGTGGAGCAAATCCAAATGCCAAATATGCCATAGGAAATCGAAGAATAGGAAGATATATTTTCGGAAGAGCGTACATTGCATTCCAGTTTCTTCAAAATTCTTCATATTTACTTAATTGGTCATTAACAACTCGATTATCGGTTTTCGGCCTGCTTTAGCACATCCTTCTAGGCGCCTCTGCTTCTTGCGCCCTTTCGCCAGTTGGCCATACCAATAGATGACAGGGCTTCCTCGACTTGGTCCTTATTACGAAGGACCGACTTCCGCAAATCCAGAGCATCGTCATCCATTCGAACGACATGGCCGAGCCAGCACAGCCGCTGGATGTTGTTAGTATGCTGCACAACGTTCAGATCGTTGAGAAGCTCATAGAGCTCATTGTTGGATGGAATGTGGATATCATTGTCAACTCGCACTGGACCGAAGGAGTTACCTAGGACTTATCTCTCGAATATTTTCAAAGCAGCTGCATGATCGAAAAGTAGTCTTGTTTGCATCATCCTTTCTGTGGTGCCTTAATACTGCGACCATACGATCTATTGGACCTCCCTCATACTTTATAGGTTATCTGTATAATGTTTTCTCCAACCCTGGTGCCCTAACAAACCTTATACTATGTTTACATATGCTCTTTTATTGAGTCAATATTCGGTTTATTGAGTACAATATTTTAAGTGTTCAGACATCAGCTGCTTATACAATATTGATTTGACAGCTGGTAAACAAAACAGCTGGTTGTTTTAACTGCATTATTTTTATTTGTTTTCTTTTTTTTTTTGTTTGTCATTGTTGACATTTGAGTTGTCAAATATCAACAGAAAGTATTCGGTTAATTGTAATATGCTCACTAAACACACTTATGACAGTGCTGAATTTTAGGTTTTACTCAATATTATAACAATTTGCGTATTTATTGCGCAATAATTAATTGAAACTTTATATGAAATATTGAGCTCAATAATTGCGTTTATTGCGATTTATGCAATAAATGTGTATATCTGAACACCGTATTAGGATGCTCTGCTTGCTGTGGTATACATCTCAGAAGGAAACTCTCAGAAGTTTCACAGGTTCCAAGAATTTTTGCATTTTGAGCTCGGAACAACTCCTATTATGAATAAGTGTACCTTGAGTCTACAGTGCTTTGTCGAAAGACCGGCTATCAAAGTTGTGCATACCTTTCCAAACATCCACTCTCTCTCTCCAGTCAAGAGTTCTAGCCCTATCTGGTGTAGGAGGTTCCGTACTCACAAGCTCGTCTGATTGCTCATTGCCTAGAATGCCCACATGACCAGGGCCCCAGCAGACGGAAACCTTATTTTCCTTTTTTCTAAAGCAAGTTTTTACGATTTTAATGCGTTCTTCGGTTGTTAAACGATCCGTATTCGAAAATGGTAAACATTTCCCGAAATAAATGACAATTCCGTTGAGTGATAACAACCCGATAGGATATTTATTAAAATTCCTTAAAGAAATCCATTTTCGATTTGTGAGTTGAAGCACTTTTGCCCCATAAACGCCTCATATATTTTATTTGACTTAATTTGCCATTTTATTTTCATTTTCACATGTAATACACGGGCTGACTGCCAATAATGTCCCAATGAAATCGTAAAAATCATTGGCATTTGCCCGATTTTCAACAATTTCCCGAAACGGCGAATTGGCGGTTAAACTGTCATGTTCAAGTAATTAAAATAGTTTCTCCTCACATTCAAGCAATTAGTCAAACTAAATTGAACAATTAAATTAAAATATCGAATGCAAAATGTGCGTTAATTTTACACAATTTAAAGCAAATTATTCAATGTGTAGATAGAAGGAAATTTGGCAAACGAAACAATGGCGCAATATGAAGCCAAAAAAACATGGCCGTCTAGTAATTGGGTATTCTAGTAGCCAAGAAGCAGAGCAGTTTATGAAGAATTTCAATTCAATTTAAATTTTCTTTTTTTTTTGTTTTGTTTTTAAATTTTTAGGTTCGAATGATGATCGAAAGAAACGTCCACGTACTGCATTTTCAGCTTCACAAATAAAAGCGTTGGAAACGGAATTCGAGAGGGGAAAATATTTGTCGGTGGCCAAGAGAACCGCCTTAGCGAA
This sequence comes from Sarcophaga subvicina, assembly GCA_936449025.2. Lineage (NCBI taxonomy): Eukaryota > Metazoa > Arthropoda > Insecta > Diptera > Sarcophagidae > Sarcophaga > Sarcophaga subvicina. The sequence continues at coordinate 35,051,445 of OW388084.2, forward strand.
ACAATTGCATTTAACCGAAACCCAGGTAAACTAAGATTTAAAAAAATAAATCCCAGTCTTATAAAACAAAACCTTCATTTACAGATTAAAATATGGTTTCAAAATCGCCGCACCAAATGGAAACGTAAGTACACGGCTGACGTTGAAACCTTGGCATCTCATTATTATGCCCAATTGGGCATTGGTGGCCTGGCCCGTCCCATGGTTGTTGGTGATCGCTTGTGGCTTTTTAGCCAAACGCCAGCCGGTCCAGCGCCGCTGCAGTCTATCATGTTAAATAGTCCGCCTGCCGTAAATACACCTGCCTCCTCTATAGCGCCTTTGGCAGCCACCCAACTAAGAGGTTATGGCGGTTCAGCAATTATGCAGCCCGTGGCTAATGCCAGTGTAATAGAAAGTGCCCGCAATGCTATACTCTCCAGAGGACAACCTTTAAACTATGCTCTGCCGCCTTATTTAGCGCAACGTTCACCTTCTGCCTCATCCAATACCACTTTGTCCTCATCTCCCCGTTATATGGACTACACAGGCTCTGCCCTCTATCCGCATTCACCATCATCTTCAACGGATTCCTATTTACAAATTAAATACAATGTTCTACATAACTTGGCCATGCCGGAAACGGATACCTCCTCGAGTTCAAATGGCTTGGCCGAATTGGAACGTGTTTTTGGCGATACGAATGCAAACTTTTTGGAACATAAAACCTTAAATGGTGATAAAACTGCTGCAAAGACTGATTTCGGTTTTAATGGTTTGGCTGTTACACAACGTTCCATTAAGTCAACGACGCATGATTCGGATTCGGATTGTAGTGAAATCGATTGTGAACAAATCGATGATGAGTAGCATGTTGTTGTGGTGAAGTGTGTTGTGTGCCATGTTAGCTGTATGATAGTTATTGAAAATATTTATTGTATTATTTTAAGCACTTAAGTTCCTGTTTGTAAATACGTTTGAAAAGGTCAATAAACGTTAAGGGACCATGAATATTTTCAAGTATTTGTGGTGAAATGGACCAAAGATTTTTAAGCGTTTTTAATAAGGAATTTAAAGAAATAATAAACAAATAATTTCTTACGTTAGATTATGTGGGTAGCCCGCCTATTACAGGTTCTCTCGAAGACCGCTAGACCTAGGCCGCATCCCCTATTTTTGTTAACGTGCAACCATCTAGTACTTTTAGCTTAGTTGATTAGACATAAAGGTGTTACAGTTAATATTCGTAAACAAATGACATTCCAAATAAAGAGTCCGCCAAACAACTTTTTTTTTTGGAAATTCTTTTAAAAAAAAAACTACTGAATATTTCCTCATTTTTTTTATTTGAAAGTACAATCCTCCCGGTTAATAATGGAAAATAATTTCACTCAAATGGTTGCCTCGGCTGGCCATGCACGAATTTTCAATCCTATGTTTACTGTTCACCAGCCTATGTTTCAGACTACAAAAAAGCATTCAACTTTGTGAGATTATTAAGATACATACAGTGGTGGCCTTATAATTAGCCACCACAACATGTATGTTTGTTAATTTGTTTTACAGTTTTCACTGTGTACCTGGGATCAAAGGCTTTGTTTGGAGGACGTCTTACATACGTTTTTCCATCAGATTGGGACAAATTAAACTTAGATTCGTCACTCCAGAGAACTCTGTTCCAGAAACATCGTTTCTAATTATAAGGCCACCACTGTACACACATACATAATTGATCATTACAACCCTTTAATCAGGAATGTGTTAATTTGTATACATGAGTGGCGGTACTTACAGTTTACAGTCGATTCCGAATGACAGATTTTAGAGACATTTTTCATCACAATTGCTCTCTTGTGTGTTTTGTTAGTCTGTGTAATTCCTCTGCTTTTTCCCTATTTCCCCTATTATCCTCTCTCATTTAAGACGTTATACAATGGGTCAACTGGCAGGTACACGTCCTCTAACCTAAATCTTTCATGACAATTTAATTTACTTTCAGAGTTTTTGCCAGAAATCTGCTTAGAGGAAGTAGCTGAAGACATATTTTTTCATATTCTGGTTTTGATGTCTGACCTGAGGTTTGACCCGAGGTCTCACATCTAATAAGAAATTCTTCACTCCACGTGTATAAAAAGCTCAATGCCAAGAAATTTATTTTGAGTTTCCTCAACAGCAAGCAGGAGGGTTCTGAAGTGCTCTTAAAGATATACTGAAGCATTCTCACTATAGGGTTCCTTTTCAATGTTTTAAAGTTACTTCAATGGAATGTACTCCTGACGTCCGTGGTGTAAGGGTTGGACTTCACACAGTGGATTGCACAATACATTACATAAAGATTTCGTTCTTTAGGTTAGGTTAGGCTAGAGGACGTGTACTTGTACAGTTTAAAGTCGACTCCGAACGACAGATTTTTGAGAAACTTTTTCATGGCAATTTTATTTACTCTCAGAGTTTTTGCCAGAAATCTGCTGAGAGGAAGTCGCCGAAGAAATACTTTTTGTATTTTGTCTTGATATCTGGTCTGGGGCTCGAACCCTGGCTTTACGTCTAATAAGCCAACACACTATCTACTAGACTACCTTCTTTAGACGTCTATCTGGTAGGAATGCTCTTCCAAGAGAAATTCGAGAAATTCTTTTTGTCTAACAAAATAAACAGAATCAAATCTATCGACTATAAACACTACTCCCTACAGTTGTGATTACAATTTTATAAGCTAACGTATGTCCCTTCTCAAAATAGTCGATACACTCCAAAACATAATACCATAATCTTTCCAGCCAATTATTGTGTCTTTGCACGTTTTGGAGTCTATTCACTACGAGCAATTCACTCAGAGATCGATCGTTTTAATACTGGATTCGGATTTTTTATGAAGGAACAGCTTCAAACACTGCTTAGAATCATCCTTTTGTTATCGTGTGTCGGCGATTTTGGTCCAGCGTAGTACCCACTTTGAAGACAGACTTTGTATGCTCAAATATTCATGCACAATATTCCCAACATGTTCCTTTGACATCTTTAGAGCCTCAGCTATATCGATCAACTTTACTTGGCGATCAGCTAAAATTATTTTGTTGGCCTTTTTCTGATGTTTTTGTACTTAACAGTCTCTTTGGAGGATCCACTGCGTGCATCACATTCGGTTATCATTTCGTCTTGTTTTAGCAAAACACTTTACAACGGATGAAGTTCCTGATGCGAATATTGTTTATCAAGCTAAGCTTTGTTTCCAATAATACCTAAGGAAAGCTTTAGGGGGCATTTAGATAATCACGTAAGTCGAACGACATGTCGAGTTTTTCTCAAGAAGAAAGATAATGGTGGAACCACATCAATGCTTTGCTATATGAACGAAAAATAAAAAAACTTTGCTTTTGAAATTGGAAATGTATGGAAATGAACGCATTTTATTTACAAGTAATTTGAAAATTTGTTTGTTTTTTGTTCTTATTACAATATTTAATGAAATGTTTATATAGAAATAGGAAATATTGTTTCATTTTTATTCTATTATTATAATTTTTTTTTATAAAGAATGAATTTTTGAATTTTTTTTAGTTTTTCTCTTGTGAATTTCTTAAAATTATTGTTTTTTTTTCATTATTTTGAAAATACTATACAGATGAATGAAATATTAGCACAGTTATTAACACAACAATAATTATTTATAATTTTTACATTTTTTTAAAGTAAATATAATTGAAAATTAAGTTATGATGCAATAAATATACATACATATGCGGAGGTTGACATGCATAGCAAGAGATTTAAGCAATTATTTAAAATTTTTAATAGACATTGAAATTTACCATTTAAGCTGCAGTTCATAAGTAGTTGTTGGTCAGTTTAAAAAATTACAGAATAAAGTTTTTTTTTTAATTAAGAAAGTGAAATTGTTAAAAGATTTGTATTCTTAGCGAATTTAATGCTTCAATTGGGGATGAAAAGTGAACATCAGTCAGTTGTATTGCCAGTTGCCAAAAATAGTATTACAGTGACTATCTAACAATCAATATTTTAAACTTCGAAAAAAAAAAATTGTGGTTGCCAACTGGCAATGCAACTGAGACTCAGTTGTCATCTATAGTGACATTTTTTAATTGCTTCCTATCTTTAAATTTAAAAAGGTAAAGTATTTGTAAGATAACAAAATTTTGTATTCATTTCATGGCATAAGGTGTGGAAAACTAAGTATTATAGTGTCATTATAAAGGCATCCGAAGTGTCATTAACTCCACATTCGAAGCATAATTTAAATGGTGGCTGCCTTCCAAAAATGTATCAATACAAAGTTTGTATGCAGTTCTACTACTGTATATAAACTATGTAGATATGCAAAGTAACCAAACAATGCATCAACTATAAATCAGATGCCTGATTGCTTTTTGACTGCGTTAAAAATACACATTGACGACGTTTTGAAATAGAATACATTGTATATATTTTGTACAGCGGAATTATGTAACACGATACTTTGTTCAAACACAAAGCAACTAACATTTTGAAAGGCAGCCGGTGTTGTAGCATGTTCTAGTAATCTGATGAAATCTGATTATATTACACGGACAAGAGTTTTATCAGGTAAAGTTTTCTATAAATAGTCGAGAATCTGCAACAACAGAATTGTTAAGTTTAGAACGCACCCAGAAAAATATACAATTCAATGCGTTTGGTGAGATGAGGGACGCCGTCTTCAAGAAAGATGGAAGTCACAATGTTGCCATCATTGGATCAAATTACCGGGAGATGATTTCAGACTTTTATTTGCTTAAAATGGAAGAATTTGTTTCAACAAAGCCCGCAGAGTCAGATCAAGAGTCGCCAAAGCACTCACAAAGATACACAGTTCAATGCGGCTTGAAGTCAGCGGCATCATTGAGCTGCATTTCTTTAGGAAGTATGAAAGTCGTAACGTTATAGTGAATGGAGTAATTTACGGCGCAATGATTATGTATGCATACATAGTTGATTACACTTATATACATACATACATACATAGTTGGTCATTGAGAAACTTTTCATGGCAATTTTATTTTCTCTCAGAGTTATTGCCAGAAATCTGCTCCGAGGAAGTAGCCGAAGAATTTCTTCATATTTCGTTTTGGTGGAGATGTCTGACCTGGGCTTTGAACCGTGGCCTCATGTCTAATAAACCAACACATTACCTACTAGACTACTGCGACTTCTAAATGGAAGAATTTAGTCTTGGTTGACATGTGGTTTCAACACAGCATTGCCGCACGGAACTCGACATCATGAATAGGATCATAATGGACTAGATATTGAGAGACTTAGTGAACAATTACTCTTACGTCACGTTGGCCGCCAAGATCACGTGATTTGACTAATTTTTGTGAGGTTATGTCACATAATAAAGCAATTGCAGTGCTGGAAGACTATATTTCAACTGTCTTTGATAGGATGCTGACCGAAATCCCACAAAAAGTGTGTAAATAATGAAACACAAGAAAGAATACCGTAGTATAACAAGGATGGCACTTATGTGGAATCCTTAAGGCTCATAAAGGAGTGACCGGCCAAGGATTACTTGGAGACTTTGGATACTCCAAGATCGAAGAGAGTGCAATCTTACATGGGAAGACGCAAAAATAATAGCGATGGAAATGCTTAATGGAAGCGACATGCTCCCAAGAGGGGTAATGGAAAAAATATATACAAGCTTACACATGAAAAAATCTGCAAAGTATGTGCGGCCAAGATAAAAAATTTGAAAATAGAAGACTCAAAATAGAACAAATTCCGGTTGGATTGGCATTTCTTAGTGAAGAATACATGCGAATCATGGTGTGGTACGTACATATACATATAAAGGGTCCGCCAAAAAACTTTTTTTTTTTGAAAATGCTTTAAAAAAAACTACTGAATATTTTCTCAAATTTTTTTTTTATTTGAAAGCACAATCCTTCTGGTTAATAATGGAGGATAATTTCATTCAAATGGTTGCCTCGGCTGGCCATGCAGTAGCCTACACCAGAAGATGCCGATTTTGGCAAAAAAAATCATCTTTTCAGATGAAGCTCATTTTGATCTTGGCGGGTATGTAAACAAGCAAAATTGTCGCATTTGGGACACAGAAAACCCGCATGCATACATTGAAAAGCCGATGCACCCAAAACGAGTCACTGTTTGGTGCGAATTTTGGTCCAGAGGCATAATTGAGCCATTTTTCTTCGAAAACGAGCAAGGAGTGGCCGTTACAGTCAATGGCGTACGTTATCGGGCCATATTGAACGAATTTTTGTTCATAAAAATTGAAGAGGAGGATATTGGCAACATTTGGTTTCAACAGGACGGCGCTACGTACCACACAACCGAAGCTACACTCGATGTTTTGCGCCCTGCTTTTGAAGATCGCATTATCAGCCGCAGAGCTGATGTCGTTTGGCCACCTCGGAGCTGCGATTTGACACCGTTGGACTATTATTTGTGGGGTGCCGTCAAAGATAAGTGTTACGCCGACAAGCCAGAGACAATTGACGCTTAAAAGGACAATATTCGTGGAGCCATTGGTGAAATACAGCTGCACACAATCGATAATGTGCTTAAAAATTGGACCGATCGTGTAGGCTACTGCATGGCCAGTCGAGACAGCCATTTGAATGAAATTATTTTCCATTATGAACTGGAAGGATTGTACTTTCCAATAAAAAAACAAATTTGAGAAAATATTCAGTAGTTTTTTTTAAAGCATTTAAAAAAATGATTTGGCGGACCCTTTACATACGCCAGTAGCTAGTATGAGAAGTTATTAACAAAACTATAAATGAGAGAGTATGTTTTAATATTTTGAAAAACAAAACTAAAGCAAAATGCGAAAATATTAAACCTTCGGAATGATTCAGGCTATGCGAATATTTGTTGAAATGGTTATCTCATATGTACTTGAGGCAAAAGAAAAAATCCTACAATTTGAAATCTAATCGAAACAGTAAATTATTTAAAATATTAATTGAAGATAAAACGGCCTATACATTTGTACAATACTTTACTGCATATTTTTTTTAATTATTTATAGACTTGGAATAATTTGCATTTCAAAATTGTTAAACAAAGAAAAAAAATGGTGAAATTTATTTGACAGTGTTACAATTAAAATCTAATATCTCTTAAACATTTAAAGAAGACTTAAAATAAAGCATTGATAAAGAGATTCTGTTGTAATAAAAGAAACATTTTGCTTTTTTCGAGATTACAAACACAAATAAACATCTAATAAGGAATGATTTTTGTTTTTTTTTACAACTAAATTAATTAAGCTTCTATAATAAACACGTTAACTTTAGAGGAGTTGTATTAATTATAAGACAAAAAACATTTACAAAAAATTATTTAATAGTAATTAATTAATTAATAAATATAATCTAAACTATTGCTTTGCATTTCATATTCCTGGTAGATTTTGTTTCATGTTACTTAATTAAACAATAAAGTTTTTTGTGTGTTTTTAAATACAACGATACATACATTATACATTCACAAAAATATTAATTATAGGTGGTCCATTTAATATAAATTTTAAACTATTTTTTCTTTGATAGAAACAAAGAGCAAGAGAGAGAGAGAGAGAATCAAGTAAACCAAAAAGTTACTTAAACTAGAAATAAAACTATTTTTTTAAATAAAACATAGTAAATATTTGGTTGGGCAATTGCATTAACAAACTACTTAAAAATATAAAAAAAAATTATAATAAATTAACTTGAAATAAAATTGTATTGCATTAAAGAAAAAATTTAAAATATTTGAAAACGGAATCATATATGGAAAGAGAGTTTTAGTTGTTGTTGTTGTTGTTTACAGCAGTTACAAGTTTAAAGGTAAATACAGACATACAGAACATAGAACAGAAAAACAGAACCTAAACTAAGACTAAGATAAACTTAAAATTATAAAATTCTGTTAGCTCCACGATAAATCATAGCCCTTCCAATTGACATTGGGTGCTAAATATACACGTCGTTTATTAAAGAAAAACGAAACAACGCCATGATAAGCTGTACGCGGTACACCGCTCTAAAAGGCAAAAGTTATTGAGAAAAAAAAATAAATTAAAAAAAAGTGAGGTTAGGTTAGGTGCCTGCAGGAAGAGTGTTTAAAGTTAAAAACAAAACTGGCTTTACCTTTAAATCATCCATTAGGCCCAACATTTTTGCAGTTCTTTTATATTGTTCTCTGGTATTGTATTGTATTCGAACAGGGCCATCACGTTTAATCAATTCCCTACGCAACTCATCGTATGTGACCACAGGATACGTATAGATTTCTTTTAAAAACGTTTTATCATAATTGTCCTATAAAAACAAGGAATATTAGTAAAAAGACCGATTTAAACAGTAAAACATTTTGTGTCAAACATTACCTTTAGTAAATAACTTAAATTCATTTTGGTAAATGGTACAAAATCCTCACTCAATTTGATGTAACGCAAATATTTATCGAAAAACAAGCCGCTGTAAATATATAAGTTTTCAAAGTATTGAAATAAAATTATATTTACTAAATCCGTTAATAAATGTTTGTTTGTTTAATTCTTTATTTCTTCATTTAAATTCATGTTAATAAACCAGCCAGTGGCACTGCTTTGCAGAGCGTGTATACATATATGACGTGTAATATTTAATAAACAAACAAGTGGAATGTGTTTTAATTAAACTTGTTTACCAGACCAGAACTGTTTAAATATTTAAATAACGCTACAGTTATTTATTATTGTGTTTTATGACAATAATTGGCGTTAAACCAGAACCTACTACTTGCCTTACAATTTATTTTTTTTAAATAAAAATTTATTGTCTAGAGCCTCATGTTTAAATCACTTCCTCACAAATAACTTTTTAATGCCAAACTCTGCTTAAGGCATGTATTATTTTTAATATACATGGCTTTACACTGGGAGAAGTTGGAAAACTTCTTTCAAAGTTTTGTGTTCATCTTTTTCTCCTTAAGTTTCGATTGAAGATTGTTGGTCGAATTGGGGGTGAAAATGTGGTTTTGGTGTGAGATCGCCTCTTTGCCACCACATGAGGCGAAAAAGAGAAAATATAGCAAAAAAAAAAGGACAGTCATCTCGACAATCAACTACTGTACAAGACGAAAGTTTTCACGTTAGAAACCCGAATATAAGGTAACTTCCACAGGCCATTAAAGAAATTTCGACCAAATATGCTAAAACTTTGCGACTCATGTGGTGGCGAAGTATTAGAATATTTGGTCTGAGTTTCTACAATGGTTTCTATAATGACCTCTCGTTAGGATTTTCAAAGTGAAAAGCTTCATCTCGTGCATTAGTTGGCTGTGTGTCCTTTCTTTCCTCTCATATCTTCTCTTTTTCTTTTATCGCCTTATGTATTTAGTGATTTCAAAACCATTGTCAACTGTTTAATGTCTTTAATCTGCCATTTAAGAAAGAGCATCGTGTTACAACCGAATAACGAGTATTATTAAAATTTTACAACAACATACATATGTACATAAGTGGTCATTACAGCCTTTAAGTCAGGATGACCAGCTAGACGCTCACACCTCTTATGTTCTGTGTGTTAATTTTATACATGAGTGGCAGGGACCTACATTTTAAAGCCGACTCCGAACGACAGAATTTTTGAGAAACTGTTCTTTTTCAATTTTTCATTTATTCTCAGATTTTTTGCTAGAAATCTGCTGAGAGGAAGACATATTTTTTACACATTTCGTTTTGTTCGAGTTGTTTGACATGGGATTTGAGCCATGGCCTCACGACTAATAAGCCAACACATTGCCTACTAAACTGGTGGTGATTTAAACGTGTGGCCACTTTTCGGACTATTATTGTGGTCATCATAATGCAGTTACTGCAGAAGGTATTGACAACATTATAAAGAAATTTAACCGAAAATATTGCTTCTATCGATTGTATAGCATACCAAGCAATTTAGCCTCAATAATTCGTATTTAGTGTTTGGATGTCCACCAAATCACGTAACAATTAAAGCCGTCACAATGCTGTGGTTGTGTTTTAGGTTTTTAATGCTGATTTTTAGAACAAAATTCTATTCAGAGATTAACGACGAAGACTGAACCCGCACTAAGTGGTAAGGAGTTGCTTATGGAATTTGAAGAAGCTAGAAGTGATTGTGGAAAATTCATTGCAATCAGAAAAAACGACTTTTTAAAGCGCATTATGAAATGATCCTGGAGGAAACGGTACTATCAATACAGAATTCATTGGCTGCAGGATAAAGGATTTTATTTGGCCAGTAATTAAAGATTATTAACTGGAACTTTTTTGATTTCAACAAAACTGTGCTACGAGATAATCAACCGATACCTGCGCCTATTCTAATTAAAAATTACGGTCCGTTAAGCTTTGAAAACTTATTTTCGAGGTTCTATGTCTACCATATTATAGTCACCATCTAACATTACATGTTTCTTTTTAGAGGAAATAATTTAGTTGGAATTAATATTTAATTTAATAATCTCAACACAAATTGTACATATTTGATCGGAAGATCATGCTAGCATTTGTAAGATTTATTTTTTATTTAAGAAAGATTTTCAAAACTTACTTGGATACACCAACTTTTCCGAAAGTGCGAGTTCTTGATATTTCTGGACGAATACAAACACGATTCTTTCTTTGTTCGGGATGTCTGATCCAGTCATCCCAAAATCTGGAAAATAATTAAAAATACATGAAATATATGTAAATAATTTATTCGTATTTTATTTAAACATACGATTTAGGCCATTTAACTGCTAACTCTTGCCATAGTTGTCTGGTAAGCATCCAACCCAAGCCGGGAAAGAAATCAGTGCGATATAATAATTCCGGATGTGAAGGATCTACTAAATTGGCTTTACCATTATCATTCCAAGCGGAAACGCACCTGTAGTATATGATGTTTTAAATTAAAATCTTGAAGTATTGTTTGCTTATTAAGAACACATTACCATAATGAAGAATCCTGTTTGAGCAAATGATGAGTGCCTGAGAAGTACTCATAGAAATCGGGTGCCACATTGAGATCATCCTCGACAATTATAACATATTCATAGCCTTTGGCAAATGTATGATTAAGAGCCCAGCCATAGTGTCGCGCTATTTTGTAGTAGCCTTTGAATTTCTTTTCTTTCGGTGGTACAAATATATCTGATTGATCAGGTTGTTGTATTAAAGTTAATTGCTCTTTGTAGGATAGAATAACATTTTTTGTGGCATCATCACCACAGTCTTGCGAAACAATTATGGGAAATTGTTCGCTATTGGGACGATATTTTAAGAGATTATCGAGACACTTTGAAATGGAAACACGATTACAGGCAAACACCAAAACCGGTATTATGGGTTGGCCATTGCTGAGATGTGTCTTTGGAGGCGCTGTAACCACTGCAGCGGTATTAAAATGTAAATTCGATTCGGTTTCATTGGGTTGTTCTAAAATGTTTTCCTCTTTTTCATTGGAAAATGGAGGCTCTTGTATTGGTCGATTGTTGGGCAAGGCTATAATAGAGATTTCCTTTTCTGTAGGAGTTTCTAGAGGATATTTGGCTTTTAGTATGCCTAAGAGATTAATCATTAATTTGTCACTTTTCATGTATTCCTGTTGGGCATCCTTTTCCAGTTTCTGTAGGCGAGAGGCTTGAAAGGGATAACGCGTATTGATGCGAGGCACAAAGTAGAAAACAATAAATGTCCAGGTTACTAGGAAACCGGCTATAATTAAGATTTTCTTGGAACGCATGTTTTGTAATTTGTATTTTGCAAGAGTTTTGGCAATTGTTTTATTGAATAAACCAAACGGAGAGATTCCTTATTTTGCGAGGTGGGTGGAGGGAGTATAGAGATTAATAAAAAAAGAGATTCTTGGTTTAAAAAAGATGGCACTAACGTTCGTGTGTTTTGAATTTGCAATTGTTTGTTTGTTTTAAATTAAAACTACTGGTTTGAAGTCATCTGTATCACAGCATATTCGGAGTGTGAATGTTCTTTAGGGGAGGCTTAAGTAACTACTCTTTTGTTTTGTTTTTTTTTTGTGTTGTATCAATGAAGAATATTCGATTTGTTGACTGCTGTTAACCCAGTTCTTGACATTTTTTTGTTTAAATTATTTCTGTTTTTTAATAACTTTTGAAATGCCAACAAATAGCACAATAACCATTGAACAGCACCAACACCACCACCAGAACTACTGGCTTATAAACACAAAAGAAACAGTCTACCAAAAAAACAACACAAAGATAATGACAAAAACGTGTGTTGGAAGTGGAAGGAAATGCTATTGTTGATGTCGATTTTTAATTACAGTAATTCCCATAAGGTTTCTATACAACTGTGTTCCAAAATGCCAGCAGACATGAAATGTTTTGAAGAACTTGATAGCAATTGACTAACATTTGTTGCTGTTTTATTTGTTGTTGTTGTTAGAGCTGCGTGTGCTGCTCTATTTTTAAAATGATTCCAATAGACGACAATAATGGAGAGTTGGTCTGACTAGCAATTTATAGCCTCCACCAAAAGCTTAATGTCACAACGATACACGTAAACACTTCAAAACAATACCGTTGGTTGTCTGTTGCTTTTGTTGTCGATAGCGGTTGTTGTTTTTTTTTTTTTTTGTTTTATAATTGTTTACGATGCTGTATTTGTATATGTGCTGACTGCCTGCCTATCTCTCTGTTCTGTTCTGTTCGAAGAAGAGCCACCCGCACCGCAAATGTTTTAAATGCCGTGTGCTGCTTCTACTGCTGTGAATTACACAGAAAACAGAAAATTGTTTTCTTTCTTATCAATTCAATCTCTATCAATTCGCCCTTAATTAGTTATTAGTTTTTATTTATTTCATCGCCATCTTACCGTTCACCGTTTACTGTTTAATTTGGCTCATCTTCAATTCAATAAATTCTTCTATTTTCGATTTCTTTCCAGTAAACTTTTTTTCCGTGTCTATTTTCTTGTCAAATTTCTTGAAATGTTTTCACTTTTCTTATTACCACACTTTAACCTTTTTGGCGTCTCTTCTTATTTGTTTGTTTTAATTTTATTGTTTTTATTCAATAATTTATTTAAATTTCTTGATTTCTCTTTTGAAATTTACAAAAAAAAACCTTAAATTTACTCTGTGCCAATGAAAATGTCAAAAGTGTGTGCAAAACGTATTTTTTTTTTATTATTTTTGTGTATTTGTTGATCAGCTGTTTAGTTGTGTTATCGATAACTGTTTCAATTGAAGTGTCAACATAAACAAAAACATTAAAGTCGTTAAAGCAGTGTAGAAAAGAAAATAAACAGAGAAAGAGTTGCCAGATCAATAAATAGCCGTTAATAAGGCGTTATTTTAAATCAAGTTTTAAAAATAAATTAATATGACAGGTTGCCAAACTCAGCAGACGCCAAGTAACTTTAACCCTAAAAAGCTAACATATATTTATTTGGCACGCCTTGACATCATCTCAGTGTTCGCATTGTAGTGCAGCATTTCGGGCTTAATAAGTATAATTTATTTTCATTCTCCTCTATATGTATATAGAGAGACATATAGAAGGGGCTGCTAACTCAAAAGAATGGGACAGACACCCTGAGTCTATATATGACCTAAAGTCATAGTTTATTTCCTCCTATCCTACAACCATCCAAAACTTCTGATGAAGCAATTTTGCCTTCTATTGTCCGTTCTCTACGAATCATTAAGATCGTCCGCACAATAAAAGCCTAGATGCTACCTCCTTCTAACATAACGATGGACATGTTTCCTCTTATTTCCGGTCTTTTTAGCTCTAGCAGAAGTTAATTGTCGTATATTCAAAGCCAATGCTTCTTACCCTTGAGCTCTTCAATAAAAGTTTCCTATTTAGCTTTGAGATTCTAACAAGCCCTCGATTACTGGAATAGTATACAGTTCCTTGAAATGTGTTTCATAGGTGATTATACCTGCTTCGGAAACAGTCTCTATTTGCAATCCGTTCATCGAAAATTTTAAATCTATCCAGAGCTCTCTATTAGATGTTATTACACTCGGTGTACTCGTAATCCATCATTACTTTAGTCGTAATGCGCTGTTCTTGTCAGTTTAATTCTTTCAGCAGCACGGAATGGCAAAAGCAGGGCGTAGGCATATGAAGTGAAAGTTAGTCCCTTCCTCTGTCTTAGCTTCATTTGAGGGAATGCCAAGGTTATCGATTGCGATTAAGGACTGAAGTCTACTAGTCCTTCTTTTATCTATAAATTCGACTTTAGAAATATTTCATGTATCCCTGTAAAGCGAGTAAAGAAAACCTAGCTTAACAAGACCTAGATTATGTGCTCCCTATCGACCCTGGCCAGATCATGAAATGAGTTGTTCTTGACAGTTTATTTCTTTCATCAGTACCGAGTGGCCTGCCACGTAGACAATAGTTTTGAAAGTCCCGAGTAACATTGGGATCCTCGAGTGATAAATATTAAATAGGTGCCATGGTCTAGTTGCCCAGAGACTTATACTAGTTTCACCTGCAAAGCTTTTACAAGAAAGGTCCAACGGAAACAGGCGTCAGATAATCTCTAACGTACCCTTATGTGTAGTACAGAAGACACCGCCAATACGGACGCAGGCTGAACTTAGTATCCGCTTTGTCCAGTAGTCCTGAAAATACCAGTTTAGGCTGTTATGCTCTTACAATAAAGGCCCAACGCAAACAATAACGTCGGCGTAAATGTACAACGCAAGACACTGTAGATTATGACGCAAGCTGAACTTTGTATCCGCTTTGTCCAGTCGTCCTGAAATTAATACCAGTTTAAGCTGTTATGCTCTTGCAATAAGTGTCCAACGCAAACAGATGTGATATAATCAATAACGTCGACGTAGGTGTACAATGCAAGACACTGTAGATAATAACGCAAGCTGAACTTTGCATACCCTTTGTCCAGTCGTCCAGAGACTAAAACTAGTTTCAGCTGCAACGCTCCTACAGTACAGGCCAAAAAGGAACAGACAAACAGAAACAGGCGTAATATAATCTCAAACATCGACGTAGTTGTGTTATACAAGACACTGACGATTATGATGCAAGATGAACTTTATATCCGCTTTGACCAGTCGTCCAGAAAATAATGCTAGTTTCAGCTGCAACGCTATTTCAATTAAGATCCAACGGAAATAGAAAGCAAGACATTGCAGATAATGACGTATGCTGGACTTTGTATCCGCTGTATCATGTTCAAGTTACTTGTTCTACCAAGGGATTCAGACCATTAGGATCTTCGAGTGATAAATATTTTCGTGCCATTGTCCAATCGTCCAGAGACGCATAAGAGTTTTACTTGCAACGCTCTTAGAATAAAGGTACAGCAGAAATAGGCGTGATATAATATATAACGTTGACATAGATTTAGAAGGCAAGATACTGCAGATATTGATGCAGGCAGAACTTTGTATCCGCTTTATCCAGTCATCCAGAAACTAATACTAGTTTCAATCGCAATGTTTTTTCAAATAAAAGTCCGACGGAAACAGGCATAATATAATCTCTAACGTCGCTGTAGAACGCAAGATACTGCAGATAATGACCCAAGTTGAAGTTTGTATCCATTGTATCATATTAAAGTTACTTGTTCTGCCATGGGATTCGTACCATACCATTAGGATCTACGAGTAATACATATTTGCTCCGTGTCATTGTCCAGTCGTCCAGAGACGCCTATTAATTTTAGCTGCCAAGTCCTTACCTTTAACGTGCAACGAAAGCAGGCGTCTGATAATCTTCAACGCCAACGTAAGTGTAGTACGCAAGGCACCGCATAGTGTGGTCCGAAGTTTGTATCCGCTGTATTAAGTTCAAGTTACTTGTTCTGCCATGGAATTCCCACCATTCTAAACATCCGTAGGTTAGGAATATGTAAGTGAGGCATCCTAAATAGGGAATTTCTTTTCTCCATTAAAACATTTTTTATTTTGTTGTTAGCATTAGTTTTTATTATATTATTACCGTTATTTGTTTAATTTAAAATTGTTTTTTTTGTTGTTTTTATAATTAATTAATATAAACCTGCGTTTAATTGTAAAACTTACTTAATGTTTAAACTTAGTAGACTAGTAATGCTTAAATAAAATTTAATTTTTTAAGGGGGAATATGGTCAATTGGAATTTTACATCAAATTTTTATTTTTTAAGTTTTTATTTTTTATTTTTTTTAATAAAACTATTTGCATAAAATCTGCCACTACTTAATTAAATAATTTTACAATATTATTTTGTTTATTGTTTATAAATTTAGTTCATTCATTGATTATTATTTAAGCAAAGAAAAAAATTAAAAAAAAAATTATTAATAAAAAGCAAAAGTTTAAAAAATGGCAGTTAAATGTTAGAATAAAATGTATAGAAATTATTTTTATTAATATTGTTATTATTGTTATTTTTAATTATTTGTTTTTTTAATTATTTATTTTTTAATTGTTTGAATTATTTATTTTTTTATTTTTATTTTTATTTTTATTTATAATTATTAAACTGATTAGATGATAAACTATATAATTTACAATATTTTGATTTTATTATTATTTTTATTAATTTTTCTTTTTTCTTTTGAGTTTTTGTTTTTGCGTGTCAATTTAATAAAAATATTTTTTCTTTTTGATTTTCCAAATATTTTCATTAAATTAAGACTGCCGTTATATATATGTATGTAAGTATGTATTTTTTACAATTAAAAATTATTTATTTTTTATGTTTTTATTATTTTATAATGTTTTTGTGATTTTCTCTTTTTTTTGTTTTCATCATCTTTGTGTAATTTTTGTGTTTTTCTTTCTCTTTTTCTTTCTCTTTCTCTTTTTGTTTTTTTTTTAATTATTTACAAAACTTTACATAAAACAGTTACGATTATGGAAAATATCACGGCTCCAATGGTGGACTGGGTATTGACACCATTTCTGGCATCTTCTAAATCTTTTTCGTCGACCACAAACGCCGGCACCGATAAAGGCAGTTGTTCGAAAGTTTTCACCAAAGGCTCTTCAAAATGCCCGCGACTGTTGCGTGCCAAACGTTGATTGGCCAATTTCAATTCACGTAGCTTTTCCTCCAAGCGTAAGACTTCGTCTAAAACAAAACCAAACCAGAAACAATTTTTATTTTCCAATTTTCCAATTAAAAACAATTGCCTTCACTTACTTCTATTAACACCCTCCAGATCATTGATTTTAATAAACATGGCCAATGATATCTCATAAACTTTATTTGTATCCATTAAAGGTGTCATCATAGCATCCGAAGTATCGCGTCTTCTGCGTCCATAACCGACTTGACCATTTGAACATTGGGTGCCCAAACATTTGTCAAGACACACATTAACGGTGGCACGAAACTGTACATAGGACGAGTCGGGAAATTTGAAAGCCTTAAATTTAGCACTCAATGTATCACCATCAATGGTATTGAAATTTTCGAAAAGATAAGGATCCACAGTGCAACTAAAAGTTTGAAAAATAATTAGAAAATTAATTACCACCCCATATAATTATGGCTTTCAACCTACCCTTTAAAAATAATGGTCTCCGATAGCAGTCTAGTGTCAGTGACCTCCAAATAGTTGACACCCACACCATAAACGGGTGCTGATTCACGATCCAATGTTATCTCCATAGTTAAGGGCGTTCCGGGTGTTACAGTTAAATCGCCAGTAACACGTTTGCCATTTTGACTGACACCAATGGATAAACGTGGTTCGGGTGCACGTTCCGTTAGGGAAGTGGTTATTTCGATGTCTCTGTAAAGTAAAACAAAATTGTCAGAAGTTATAAGACTACTTTCAATATAATGTTTTGAGTATAGGAATGGTTTTTGGATATGTTTTTGAAACAGTTTTGTTTTGGTATCTGCTTTTGTATTTTGACGTATTAGGAGAGTGTGAAGAGAAGATTAGACAAGGACAACAAGGTAAGACATATACTAGTTCCTAGAGTAACTTAACTGAGGACAGATTATAACTTTTATAGTGTAGAGGTGACATACTACGCATACTAGTTTGAGCTCTTACAATTGTAGTGTAGTGTAGTGTAATGCATTAATGAAATTATGTTGACCATTTATTGTAAATATAATTTATTATAATAATTTATTGTAAATCTATTTATATATATAAAAATGAATGTTTGTTTGTATGTAATTAATAGAATCGTAAACTATGCATTTGATCATGCTATGATCTTCAGCAAAGTTGTTGCGCATAAGCCGACGAAGATTTCTAAGTTGTTATGACCAATTTCCGAAAGGTGGCGCCACTGAAAATGAATTAAATCGTAAACTGCGTATTTGATCATGTTATGTTATTTAGCAAAGTAGTTGCGCATGAGCTGACGAAGGTTTATAATTTGGTATGACCAATTTAAGACAGGTGGCGTCACTGAAAATTACTCAAAATGAATTAAATCGTAAACTGTGCATTTGATCATGATATGATCTTTAGCAAAGTTGTTGCGCATAATTGAATCGTAAACTATGCATTTGTTCATGTGTTGATCGGGCAAATACCAGACATTTTAGCATTTATCATTTCTGATTTTAATAACATTTAGTATAACTCATTCCCGTAAAATTTGAAATTTTAATTTTGGAAAATTTTTAAAAAATCTTCGAGTACATGCCGCTGAGACCCGTTGGCATGAATCACTTGAACAACGAGAAGTGAGATTAGAAACTGATCGAATGCGTACCACCCAGGCCTGTTCGTTTGAATCATCTGGACAACGGGAAACAAAATCAATAAAATGATTCAAAATTAATTCGACATTTGTGTAATGTCTTTCCTTCAAATTTATTTTAGTTGGTGGCGCAGAAACACGCGCATGGTACAGCTAGTATAAAATAAAATATAAGAACACTTTGTTGTGTAATGTATATTGTAAACAAAGTAAACTAAATTTAAAAGTAGGCCAAACAAAGAACGAAAGAAGAGTTAACAAACTATAAAAAAGCAAAGTACGAATAAACTGTTGTGTTAAGATAGGTCAGCACCAAACTTTTTTCGATATTTCAATGCAATCTGATATTTTTAAAGAACACACTGATTGCTCGCGTACAATAATTTGTAAGTTGATAAAATATGATTCGTATGCAAAATTCCAATATAATGTCAATGATATTTTATAATGTTAATTGTAAATATGTTTAAGCTTAGAAAATATGTTTATATGTATGTATATGTTGATTTTTAGAAAATAGAACTTCTCATTGTTAGTATTTAAGCAAGATATTTTTAATAAAGAATAAGATTATGCATTTGAACTTCAGACAGCAAACAACTTTGCTAGACTTTCATTTCATCATCTTCATTACACAATAAAGGTCCAACGTTAGCGTAGGTGTAGAATGCAACACATTGCAGATAATGACGCAGGCTAAACTTTGTATCTTGCGACCATATGATATAATCCCCTGCCCTCACATATAGGGTGTTCCAATAAAACCTCCACAAAATCTACGTTTTTAGTTCTGAAATGCATTAAGACCACACATGATGATTCGTTCTTCTTATCCCAGAATTTATACGTTCTACCTACATACTTTTCTCCTATTGTAGCTTCCAAAACAAAAGTTTGAATTGCCTCAAACCCCTTTAATTTGCGAAGAGTTTTCGCCTCTCTGGCCCACTATATCCTTCGTAGCATTTCTTCCTACTCCACAAAAGTTCTCTGGTCACTTCAGCAACATGAAAAATCCCATTTTCGAAAGCCAGAAAGCCAGTAGATTAGAAAACATCTGCGAATTTCATTATATAGGGTTAGAATATTTCACTCTGGGACCGAAAACTCCCCCCATCTGGAAGGAAATAAAGGACTTTCGTTCCAAAGATGTAAATTTTTATGCAGCAAGTGTAGAGCACAAATGTTCGTATTCAATTGGTAAGTGGATCGTAAATAATTTTTACGGTATGGAGGTCCTTAAGACCGGAAATATTGGCGACGAAGCTAACTTTTTTTCAAGTTAGCAAACCATAAAAAATTGTCTTTAAAAATTGAGCAAAAACGGAGAAAAAATGGACCTAGTGGGCTAAAATAGCCAGAGCCTCAAGAACCCTTACGGTCGGGCGTTATTTGGGACAGGAGATGTAGACATCGGAGCTGATTGTTTTCGTCGAATGAGCAAGAAAAAGTTAAGTCTAAATAAATCGCAAATAACTTGTATTTTGTTTGGTAGAAGGCATTTTTTTTGTTTGCGACGACTTGCATTTTTTGGGCGATGATTTGCATATTTTTTGTCGATGATTTCCATTGTTTTGGTCTATGACTTGCATTTTCCTGGTAGATGACTTGCACTTTTGGTCGATGACTTGCATTTCTTTGGTCGATGACTTCCATTTTCTTGGTCGATGGCTTGCATTTTTTTGTCGATGATAAAGATATTAGTTTAAGCGGCTATATCAGCTTCATCACCGATTTTAAGAAAGACCGCAAAGAGCTCAAAACAGACAATAAAGAAATTTAAAAGCAGGGTTTTATTCGAATGCCTATGATTCATTCAAAAAGTCGTGGACATACTCACTCTCTCTCGTAATAATTTATGGATGTTCCGCAAATAGTGGATTTTATAGAAGGAGAAGGTGTTCGTTAAAATCATTAGAGACGAAAATATTAAACTGTGAATATCCTGAATATTGTGTACATGTTTACATTAATTCGTTTAACCCTTCTCCCTAGGCCCTATTCTAAATAAGAGACGAAGTAAAACAAATATTGTGTTCTTTATTTCAGTTGGCCAAGCCCCATAATTATCATATTCATAATAACTCATGTGTCCATACCAAAAACAACAAAAACAACAACAACAATTACTACTACAACAACTATTTTTACAACAATGACTCTAGTATAGTTAAGTATGAGTTTAATTTTATAGAAGCAATCAAGAAAATAGCGCTTCGAGTGCTATTGATGTTGTTAGTGTTGTTAGTGCTGTTTGTTTGTTTGTTTGCATAGCAAAAGGAAATGATCTTATAAATGCCGATGTAGCCTGTAATTTATTATTAAATTGTACACGTATTCACATATTACACTCATTTAAATGTAATTATCGATCGGTGTGGCATTCGTATAATTATTATTAAAACAACAACAAAAAAACAAAGAAGAAAAGATAGGTTATGATATGAATGAAGGGTTGATTTAATTCTTTTTTTGTAATGAGTACTAACGCCTGCAGGGGCATATACTCGTTTGTGTAGATAAGTACTCTTGTTACCTTCTGCTACAACATATTAATTTTGTTGGTTGGCCATGTAAATTATTTAAAAATATTTGACAGGCTCTTTCTTGTTCTCTCGCATTCATGATATGAACAGGAAATGTTATGGTACTCCTTGAATGGTTTTGTGATGATTATGTTGGCCGGGTTTGTTTTGTCAGTTGTTTGTAACGGATATGATTAATAAATCAAATACAGTAGAGTTTCAGCCCATAATAACACAAACAGACAGACACACAACACACATACACACCTGCGTTGATTATTAATTGATTTTGGTGTTGAAGAGTTTGTTCACTGAATTTATATTTCAGGTTTTGCAACTTAGTTGATTGAATAATTATCCTTGCCAAGGAAACTATAATTGTTAAGACGGCTCCAAGTGTAAAAATTATTGTTGTTGTATTACAAAGGTACTAATGTCCTACTACCAAACAATGTATTGCACTGTGCTCAGCGATAGCGGGTTTCCTTATAAAGTCTGCACCAACCTTATTATCCCCTTTTAATTTGCCCGCCTAATGCCTGAATAGTACTCCATTAGAAAGATAAGATTTAATATTGCAATACGATTCCAATTCAAGTCGAGATGTTTTAACGAACACCAATTAACTATGACGTCAAGCAGGTTTAAAACAACGAAGAAGGGGCCCTGATGGCCTACCCGCATAACTCTTTAAGGTCGAAGGTAATGTGCGGATAAACTGCATGTATCACAACTAAAGGCTGTTTTTTATAGAGGTATAGAACTTTGAGTTGGCATTACTTTTCAAGATGGCGACCGATTTAACAGCTGTCAAGTGATTTATTCTCAATTTGGTTTGGCAATTCATCGTGAATAGACTCACGCCTGAACAACGCTTGCAAATAGTGCAATTTTATTTAAAAAAATAATGGTTCTGTGCGGAAAACGTATCGCGCACTACGTCCATTTTATCGTCGACAAAATCATCCATCAGAGCAGTTAATACGATTAACCATGGAACGTTTTCGCACCACGTTTACTCTTATTGATAACTCGCATCCCCAGAGACACTGTACGGTGCGTACAGAAGAAGCTATTGCTGCTGTAGAGCGTAGCATTGAGGAAGACCCGAATGAGTCCATCCGCCATCGAGCACAGGAATTGGATCTGTGTCCATCCACTTTATGGAAGATTTTGCGGAAGGATCTTGATTTGCGTGCTTACAAAATCCAACTCGTGCAAGAATTGAAGCCAAACGATCATCAAGTAAGGCGTAGATCGTGCCACAATAGATTTATTGAAAGACACGTTTGGTGACCGCCTAATTTCACGTTTTGGACCTGTGAATTGGCCTCCAAGATCTTGTGATTTAACACCGATAGACTACTTTCTGTGGGGCTATGTAAAGTCATTGGTCTATGCGGTAAAGCCACAAACGCTTGACCATTTGGCAGACAACATTCGCTGTATTATTGCCGATATACGGCCACAAATGTTGGAAAAAGTCATCGAAAATTGGACGTCCAGATTGGACTATATCCGCGCCAGCCGTGGCGGTCATATGCTAGAAATCATATTTAAAATGTAATGCCACAAGATTATCTTTCGGATAAATAAAATTCATGTCAATCGAATAATCCATCGTTGTTTTATTGCAACTTAAAGTTCTATACATCTATAAAAAACACCCTTTATTTACAGCATATAGCGAGAGAAACAATGCCCAACGTTTGGAATCTCGGTGACCCCTATACCATGTGAAAATAAGAACATCATAAGACATGCGCCAACTACAGGGGTATAAGCCCTCGCTCCATTGTATATAAAGTTCTTAGAGTATTGTGTGAATGACTGAAGCCAATAGACAAAGCACTGATTGGCCCTAAAAGTGTATCTTTACTCCTGGTAAATCCACCATTACTACATATTTCCTACCATTAAAATCAAAGCGACACACACATACATCTATCAAACGACTGTGTTTTTAGCGCAATACCTGAATTCGGTATTCCTGCGAAACTGAAAGGCTGTTGAGGATAACCCTCCAGTTAAATGTTATCACTGCCTTAAGTGCTATTAAATGATATGGTCATCTGATATGCATTAATGCAGCGTTCTTTTAATCACAGAGAGAGAAAAAACTGAAATAACTGAATAGAAAGGCATAGAAAATGTTTCAAATGCGACACAATACTTTATAAATTTTTATTGATAATTTATATTTTTATTTAGTACGAGGTTCGTTCAAGAAATTTAAAGGATTATTGAGCTAATTAAGGATTAAAGAGCTACTGGCAAAATATGATCGTTAATTACTCGTATATGGCTATCCATTTCGTGGTTTCAAAAGTATGGGACTGGAATTCGACATCTGTCAAACTAAGTTGTGAAACCAATTTTTTTCTTTTCAGTTGAAAGTCTGACATTGACGAAAATGGATCGCTTAACTATCGCACAACGCATAAAGATTATCAAAACCTACTACATAAATGGTGATTCTGCCACAGCCACGTATCGTGCTTTATGGTTTACATAATCGTCCAACTACGCAAGCAATTGGTAAAATTGTGAAGAAATTTGAAGAGACTGGAGTGGTTACAAATATTGAAAGGCCTGTGCATCATCGTTTCGCTCGTTCCGCTGAAAATATCGCTATTGTAAGTGAAAGTGTTGCCGAAGACCCGAATGTGTCGATTCCTCGTCGTTCTCAGGAATTACGACTGTCTTACGGCGCATTATGGCGTATTTTGCATTTAGATCTACACCTACATCCATATAAAGTCCAGCTCACACCACAACTGAAGCCGGCTGACCATTCACAACGTCGTAGATACGTGGAATGGGTGCTTGAACAACGGGCGGTGGACGGCATTTTTTCGAACAAAATTTTCTTCAGCGATGAAGCACATTTCACACTTGGTGGGTATGTTAATAAACAAAATTGTCGTATTTGGGGTTCTGAGAATCCTCAAGTAATTGAAGAGAGGCCTTTGCATTCAGAAAAAGTCTCTGTTTGGTGCGCTCTTACCTTACTTCTTCGAAAACGACGATGGAACGACCGTTATGGTCATATGATAACCGACTTTTTTTTTGCCTGCTATTGAAGAATACGACTTGGAGAATATGTGGTTTCAACAAGACGGTGCCACATGCCACACAACTCGAGCGAATATGGCTTTATTGCAAGAGACATTTCCTGGCCGCGTAATATCTCGTCGTGGCGATATCAACTGGCCACCAAGATCATGCGACTTGACACCATTAGACTTTTTTTGTGGGGCTACGCGAAAGACCGTGTTTATGCAGATAAACCTTCAACTCTTGAGCACTTAAAAACCAACATTCGTCATGTTATGGCTGAGATACCGCCCAATATGTGTCAAAAAGTGGTCGAAAATTACCTCAAAAGAATCAATGCTTGCAACACTTCGCGTGGAGGTCATTTAAATGTTGTAGTGTTTCACACATAATGTCAACGTTCGAACTTTACAATAAAAAAGAAAAAAATATTTTATATGTGTTTTATTTACGTTTACTTTTGAAACCACGAAATGGACAACCCTATATATGTAACTAAACTTGTTAGTTAATTATTTTATTTTTTCTTTTTATTCTTCCAGATAATCTACAATTGTCACTGCAAAATTTTTCTAAAACTACGAGTATTTTAAATGATTAACGTGTAGCTGAGAGAGAAACGCCTGGCTTTACAAAGCAAACGGGTAATCGTTCTTTACTTTATAAACTTGATTTTATCATGCTTCTTTTTATTTTAAATATTAAAAATATACTCTTACCATAACTTATTATCACTAAAAATTATTGCTAACACTTTGATAAGCAACATGTTGCTAATAATAAGTAATGTTATCGAAACAACAAGAGAAATTCTACAATAACAGAACAACATAATAATTTCTAGTGTATTAAATTGATCAACTTTTCAACTTAATCCTTACGATTAAAAAATAAATTTGGTGCAACATGTTGCCAATATTTAAAATATAGGGTTATCCATTTCATGGTTTCAAAAGTAAACGTAAGTAATAATGATATTTCTTTTTTATTGTAAAGCTTGAACGTTGACATTATGTGTGAAACACTACATCATTTAAATGCCCTCCACGCGAAGTGTTGCAAGCATTGATTCTTTTGAGGTAATTTTCGACCACTTTTTGACACATATTGGGCGTAATCTCAGCCATAACTTGACGAATGTTGGTTTTTAAGTGCTCAAGAGTTGAAGGTTTATCTGCGTAAACACGGTCTTTCGCGTAGCCTCACAAAAAAGTCTAATGGTGTCAAATCGCATGATCTTGGTGGCCAGTTGATATCGCCACGAAGAGAAATTACGCGTCCAGGAAATGTCTCTTGCAATAAAGCCATATTCGCTCGAGTTGTGTGGCATGTGGCACCGTCTTGTTGAAACCACATGTTCTCCAAGTCGTATTCTTCAATAGCAGGCAAAAAAAAGTCGGTTATCATATGACCATAACGCTCCGAATTGACAGTGACCGCCGTTCCATCGTCGTTTTCGAAGAAGTAAGGTAAGAGCGCACCAAACAGTGACTTTTTCTGAAAGTAATGGCCTCTCTTCAATTACTTGAGGATTCTCAGAACCCCAAATACCACAATTTTGTTTATTAACATACCCACCGAGTGTGAAATGTGCTTCATCGCTAAAGAAAATTTTGTTCGAAAAATTGCCGGCCACCGCCTGTTGTTCAAGTACCCATTCCACGTATCTACGAAGTTGTGAATGGTCAGCTGGCTTCAGTTGTTGCGTGAGCTGGACTTAATATGGATGTTGACGAGGAATCGACACATTCGGGTCTTCGGCAATACTTTCACTTACAATAGCGATATTTTCAGCGGAACGAGCGAAACGATGATGCACAGGCCTTTCAATATTTGTAACCTCCTCCAGTCTCTTCAAATTTCTTCACAATTTTGCCCATTGCTTGCGTATTTGGACGATTATGTAAACCATAATCTCCTCTTAAAGCACGATATGCGGCTGTGGCAGAATCACCATTTTTGTAGTAGGTTTTGATAATTTTTATGCGTTGTGTGATAGTTAAGCGATCCATTTTCGTCAATGTCAGACTTTCAACTGAGAAGAAAAAGTTGTGAAACCAACTTAGTTTGACAGATGTCGGATTCCAGTCCCATACTTTTGAAACCACGAAATGGATAGCCCTTTACAATCTGCGTAGATATATTATTTATATTGAGATCTGTAAGAACGCTTGTTTGTTTATTAAAGTTTAGGGTATTCAAACAGTCTACTGGCCTGCTGAATGAATTATTTGATTTTCAATTACAAAATTAATCTCAATCTAGGATCATCAAATCTAGCGACTGACAAAAAAAAAAGAAGAAAACAAATGAAGAGAAGAAGTAACCATAATGAAAGAAAAAAGTAAAAATGCAACTTGAAATTATTTGTGACAGTTTCCTTGAGACATTTTCGATTGACAACAAAATCGATCTTTTTATTGCGTTGATATTTAAGGCCGTATCGTGTAATTCTTTTTTTCTTTCGGGTTTAATTTTTTTTTATTTTTTCGTTCATTGCTCATCAAAAGTAATCCATGATGTCATTTGTTATACAATAAACTTTTTTTGTGGGCCACAAAAATAATCCAACAACAAACACAAGAAATAAAACAAAAATTGAATCAAGTTTCTGGCCAAAAAGAATCGAAAAACTTAAAATTTAAGCCAAAATGGTGAGAGAGAAGAACGGGAGCATAAAAGAAAATAAAAATAAATTGAAGAAAAAAAAAGAAAAAAAAACGATTTTCAACTTACTCTGGTTCTTGAAATCCAGCAGGTAAAACATCGCGCCTTACAACGCCATGATGTTGCAAATGCTGTTGTTGATCTGGTTGGTACAGAAAACGTGGTTGCTCTTGGCTGGTTTCATTCATCATTAAATTAAAAACCGGACCACTGGTAATGCACTTAACACTAACGATCTCTTTGCCATTTGTGGATTCGATAATAATTTTGTGGTAATACACCTTTTTACCCTATAAACCAAACGAAAATATAAGCAAAAATCCTGTTAAACCAAAAAATAAATTTCAACAACAGAAAAAAAAGAAAAAATTCGTACAAAAAAATTTTATAATGCGTGTGGTCAGCTTAGCTTAGCTTACACAAGAGGTGTGTAACTCTTTTTTATTCAGTTTTTCTTTCTTTCTTTTTTTCTTCTTGAATTGAATATTTATTTTATGAGTATAATTTACATACCGTTAACTGATTAACCATACGTGTAACGCCACACTCATAAAAATCGCTTAACGATAAACGAAACACAGCTAAAGAACCATTGATCTCAGGATGACAACGTTCATCCGGATAACCCTTAAGGCCTTCCAAGTAGATTTGTGGTTTTTCATTGTTACTAACACCACTACTGCTACTGCTGCTACTATGGCTACTGTTGCTGTTGTTGCTGTTACTGCTGTTGTCGTTTGTATCTGTGTTTATGGGCTCGGGTAGACCAATTTCAACGCGCATTAAATCTTCACTACAATGAACTTTGTGTGTGCCTAGAATAAATCATAAGACAAAAGAGACAGAAAAATAAATTTTATTATTCACAGAATGAAATCATTGCATAACAATTAAGTTAAGTACGTATAAAAAGATGTGTTTGTATAGAATATATTTCAGCTACTGGCAGTTTAGACATTTAAAATAAAAGACTTAAGCAAGAAACATGAAAATATCAGGTCCGCCATCTAAGGTTTTTTTTTTGCAACTTGTGCCTATTTCGTGAATGGTAATACTTAGCTGATGTCTGATTTGACAGATAATTAGTTTTATCCTTCCGCTGAACGAACATGGTTGTGTATATGCTTGAACAACGCTGGGAAATATTGCGACATTACTTTGAAAATCATGGTAATGTTGCTGAATGTGTGTGAAAGTTGTGTACGGATTTTGGAAGAAGAGAAGCACCGTCAGCTCCGTATGTTCGTTATCTTGTGAAAAAAGAGAACGAACCTGGCATCCTCATCGATAAACCAAAGCGTGAAAAGCCAAAAACAGTGCGTACACCGGAGAATATTGCTGCTGTGGCAGAAAGTGTGCGTGAAGCACCATCAATATCAATTTTCCGTCGTTCTCAACAATTGAACATTTCGGAGACATCATTGAGACGAATTTTGCATAAAGGCCTTGGTATGACGCAATACAAAGTCCAATTGGTTCAGTAGTTGAAGCCACTTGACCATCCAATGCGTTTTCGCTTCGCTAAGTGGGCCTGCGATCGACTTACAGAAGAAGCCGATTTTGGCAAAAAAATCATCCTTTCAGATGAAGCTCATTTTGATCTTGGCGGGTATGTAAACAAGCAAAGCTGTCGCATTTGGGGCACAGAAAACCCGCACGCATACATTGAAAAGCCGACGCACCCAAAACGAGTCACTGTTTGGTGCTGATTTTAGTCCAGAGGCATAATTGGGCCATTTTTCTTCGAAAATGAGCAAGGAGTGGCCGTTACAGTTAATGGCGATCGTTATCGGGCTATGTTGAACGATTTTTTGTTCACAAAAATTGAAGAGGACGGTATTGGCAACATTTGGTTTCAACAGGACGGCGCTATGTGCCACACAGCTGAAGCTACATTCGATGTTTTGCGCCCTGTTTTTGAAGATCGCATTATCAGCCGCAGAGCTGATGTCGTTTGGCCACCTCGGAGCTGCGATTTGACACCGTTGGACTATTATTTGTGGGGTGCCACCAAAGATAAGTGTTACGCCGACAAGCCAGAGACAAATGACGCTTTAAAGGACAATATTCGTGAAGCCATTGGTGAAGTACAGCTGCACACAATCGATAATGTGCTTAAAAATTGGACCGATCATGTAGGCTACTGCATGGCCAGCCGAGGCAGCCATTTGAATGAAATTATTTTCCATTATTAACCGGAAGGATTGTACTTTCAAATAAAAAAAGAAATTTGAGAAAATATTCAGTAGTTTCTTTTTAAAGCATTTTCAAAAAAAAAGTTATTTGGCGGACCCTTTATTAATATGAATACCAAATGGAATCTTAACCAACAAACAAAAAACTTAAGACACAAACAGAAAAAATTAATTGAATGACCGGTATACATATATACTAGTACGTATACATATAACTATGTGTTGACAAAAATATATTTTTTTACTGAGATTAACACCCAAGTAATGTTCCCAAATAATGAAACCACTTTGTGTTGATTTATTTAAATTTAATTCTGATGACTAGTGTTATATCTACATCAACGTATTTTACACACATACATACATATAAAATCGGCCATTATGACCCTTCAGTTAGGATTACGACCTAGCTTCTCAAACAACTTATGTTGTGTGTGATAATTTTTTATACATGAGTGTCTGGACTGAACTGCAGGTTTTTGAGAACGTTTTTCATGGCAAATTTATTTATACTCAGACTTTTGTTGGAGTTGTCTGATCTCGGGTTTGAACCGTGGCCTACTAGGCTACAGCGACTTTTTTCTTACTGCATCCAAACTGATGGGTTATGTTGGTAAGAAAATTATACTCTTATATGGGTCAGTTGTCGTATGCTGCTTATCAGGCTTAAGTACCCTTTTTTTAGAGTAGTCTTCTACTCTTGGTGTTAAAATTCATGTTGCCAAGTTGCATTGAAAATAAAAGTTGTACAAGGTTATGGCAATTCCATCTCATCATTAAAGGGTATCAGGAGTTGCATGGCGTCTCTACACCATATACATATGTCGACATAACATCCATCCGTAGTGGGTTCTAGGGCACTGTGGCTTAGAAGGAAACGAAAAAGCGAAACAACTGACATGGAAGGGATCGGAGATGTCTGAGGAGGAGACGATAGAGAGGATATATGTGCCTTTAGAAGTATACTTTTCCAAATTGGAAAAATCAGCATGATATTCAATAAACTGTGGGTGGTTCAACGTACCTGGTTGCCGAATTTCAAAGCTGTTATTGAACGGGAGTCTACTAAGATGGGTCTGGCAGTAAGTGAGGGCAAAACAAAGTATATGTTATCGACAAGTAGAGATGTACCGCGTATTGGATATAAGATTACTGCCGATAACTATACTTTTGATGCAGTCAAGCAATTTATTTATCTTGGCTTCGCCGTTACCACCAAAAATTATGTCAGTCTGGAGATCAAACGCAGGATCACTCTTGCCAGCAGGTGCTACTATGGTCTCAATAGGCATTTGAGTAGCAGAGATCTGTCTTGTACGACAAAACTAATACTCTACAAGACGCCATTCCTAACCGTGCTTCTTTATGGCGCAGAGGCATGGACCCTATTAAGCACTGATGCAGCAGCCTTGAGAGTATTCGAGAGAAAAGTCCTACGTAAGATCTTCGGACCAATCCGAGTTGGAGATGATTACCGCATCCGATCCAACAGTGAGCTGTATGAGCTCCTCAACGATATGGACGTTGTGCAGCGTATTAACATCCATCGGCTGCGCTGGCTCGGCCATGTCGTTCGAATGGAGGAGGATGCTCCGGCGAGACAGGTATTTTATGCGGGGATTTGCGGAAGTCAGTGAAGAGGACGACCTTGTTTGCGTTGGAAGGACCAAATCGATAAAACCCTGTCATCAACTGGTATGACCAATTGGCGTAGATGCGCAAGAAGCAGAGGCGCCTGGAAGGATGTGTTGCGGCAGACCGAAATCCGTTAATCGGGTTGTTAATGGCCAATTAAGTAAGTAAGTAAGTAAGTATGTCTAGCAGTGGATAGCAGGAAAACCAAGGAATAACTTAAGTTCAGCAAAAGAACGGGTCGCATTCTACAAGGACTTCAAAAACAGAAGACTACGCTATTGGAAATTTCGCTAACAGGCATGATCTGCTTCAACAGGATTACTGCTGAAGCTGCCATGATGTCGGGGAAACGAAATCGGTACAACACCTTTTATGACAGTGCTCTGCAGATCAGAACAGACGTCATCGGCTTTTGGGTGACAGAATGTTTGAAGATGTGGGCGTGGTGGCGAACATGCCTATAAGGGAACTGGCCGGTTTCATACGAAGATCGGGGTGGTACAAAGGCACCACTAATGGATCACGACAAGAGAGCTTACCTCACACTGGGTAACACAATGGACCATATGCACTCACTTTTATGAACTTTTCTTTTTTTTTAGAAAAAAAATTACTCGATGTCTACTGAAAAAATTACAAAATGAACGACCTGCTTGTGCGGTTTTTTCTTTATTAAAATCCAAAGTTAGGTTAGGTTACAGGACGTGTACTTGTCAATTAAAACAAGTACAGTACCCGGAGGTCGAATTGACCCATTGTACAACATCCTAGTTTCTCACACCACTTATGTTGTGTGTGTTAATTTTATACATGAGTGGTGGGACCTACAGTTTAAAGTCGACCCCGAACGACAGATTTTTATTTATTGAGAAACTTTTCATGGCAATTTTTATTTACTCTCAGAGTTTTTGCCAGAAATCTGCTGAAAAGAAGTCACCGCAGAAATACTTTTTGTATTTTGTCTTGATGTCTGGCCTGGGGCTCGCACCCTGGCTTTACGTCTAATAAGCCAACACACTACCTACTAGACTACGGCGACTTCAAAAAAAAAAGAGAAGATCCAAAAGAGAAGATCTTTTTATTCTCAGGTTTTTAACTAATCTCTCTGATATTATCGAATATAATAACCAATCTGTATTGAAAATTATGGAAAATATTTTGATTGCTTTTCTCAAATAAATTTCAGAAAATTCACTTTACTTGATAAACACTTCACTTGTAGCTCTTATGAATATTGCAAGGATTTTTGTTTATTTCAGTAGAGATTTCTATTCTAGCATTGTTAGCTGTTTTTATCATTTTAACTAACAAAACTTAAAGATGTTTTGTATCTTAATTAACTGCTAATAGATATGTATATCTAACGAAGAAATCTATAAATTATTCATAATAAAAATTAAAATTTAATACGAATATTTGACGTAAGAATACATTAATAAATTAACAGAAATTGACAGAGATTAAGTTCTTTGTTTTTAATGGAATACAAAGAAAAAAACTCCAATATTTCACAAAAGTAAGAGAATTAAAAAAGATTTTAAAAAGTGAGTTAAATTAATAAAGTTTTGAAATACAGAAGAAGAACTTTAAGCATGAAACAGGAAATCTATTTTTGTTTTTTGTATTTTTATAAACATTAAAAATTATTAGCGAACCATGACATCTTTTTGCAAATTTAAAAAAAAAAAATTAATTTGCTGGCATACATTGGTGTTCGTGAAATTCATGAGAAATCTTTTTTTTTATATACAATAGACTAGACAGGTAGCTTTTTTGAAAAATAAATTTTTATTTTCAAAATTTATTCACCAAATATCATACATACATGCCAAAGATCAGCAATGAGTATTCAAAAAGATGAGTAGATTCGAAACATACTTATAATTTCTGATACTTATACGCATTCATACTTATTTTAATGTCATACTCATACTACTCATATTCAAAGTTTGAAATACTCATGATACTCATACTTAACAATACGCATGATGTTATTGATTTCGACTCTCCATGACTCATCGTATACACGAATCACAAAATATAAATGATTCGCGTACGAACACTACAATACTCACAAGAAGGTTGTGTGTTTGCCCTGCTTGCTGTCTTTGGCTTTTTCTTTCTTCTTTCTTTGTAAATGCAACAACAACTAAGACTGTAAATTTTAATGAATTATTCGAATCACTCGAATCATTTATGAGTATTATAAATATTTTTCTAAATTTATGAATCTGAATGAGTAGGAGTATGAATCAAACATATTTCGAATATTATGAGTTTGATGTCAACGTTGTACTCATACTCATTGCAAACTGTACTTATAAATCAATGTTGTAGCTGAGTACGAATGAATCAGAGTAGTTGGATTTCAATACTGTTGACTCACTCATACTAAAAATTTCATGAGTACTTATGAGTAGCGAAAAAGCTGATACATACCTAATTGGCCATTACAACTTTTCGGTCAGGATTACAACCTAGCTTCCCACACCACTTACGTTGTGTGTGCGTTAATTTTATACATGAGTGGCGGGATCTACAGTTTAAAATTGACTCCGAACAATAGATTTTTTTGATAAACTTTTCATTTCGTTTTTATTTACTCTGGGAATTTTTGCCAGTAGATTGCTCAGTCGAAAGAAATATTTTTTTTTTGAGATGTCTGAACTGGGTTTTAAACCACTCATACACGTCAAATTAATCTACTAGACTAAGGCGAACAAGTGGAATATTCAGAATCTATAGAGAAACTCAATTAGCTTCCAATTGAAAATGTATGCCATCGTACAAAGGGAATATTACCGGCAATGAGGCCGAGCACTCGACTTGTATGAATCGAAAAAATAGTATAAGACTGCCTAAGCAAGCTGAATCAGCTATGCAGAAGAAATAAAGTCGCCTCTTTCTATATTCCGCATCATAAAGGATTCACGGCAAAAAACAGGCACACAAGCTTGTGAAGAGAGTAGGTTTCGCTTTCATATTTCGTTTTTTATGAGATGTTTGAGCTGGGATTTAAACCACTCATGCTCGTCAAATTAACCAATTAGACTATGGCAACCTAGTGAAATATTCAGAATCTACAGAGAAACATGAGTATCATCCAACTGAAAATGTATGCCAATGAAGAATGGGAATAAAACTGCCAATGAGGCCGAGCACTCGACTCGTATGAATCGAAAAAAATAATATGAGACTGCCTAAGGAAGCTGAATGAGCTGTGCAGGAATAATGCAGAAATAAAGTCGACCCTTTCTATATTCCAGATCATAAAGGATTCACGAGTAGTCAGTCAGTTGGTCATTACAACCAATCACCGTAGTCTAGTAGGTAGTGTGTTGGCTTATTAGACGAAAAGCCAGGGTTCGAGCCCCAGGCCAGACATCAAAATTAAATACAAAAAGTATTTCTTCGGCGACTTCCTCTCAGCAGATTTCTGGCAAAAACTCGGAGAGTAAATAAATAAAATTGCCATGAAAAAGTTTCTCAAAAATTTGTCGTTCGGAGCCGACTTTAAACTGTAGGTCCCACCACTCATGTATAAAATTAACACACACAACATAAGTGGTGTTAGAAACTAGGACGTCGTACAATGGGTCAATTCGACATGTCTTAATTGACAAGTACACGTCCTCTGACCTAACCTAACCTAAGGATTCGCGACAAAAGACAGCCACATGAGCTTGTGAGGAAAAGAGGTTTCATGCCGCTAATAGTGTCAGAGTGTGCCCGGGATGCCGAAGAGAAAGAAAGACTCTTCTCAAGCCGAGAGGATTTAAGATATTCTTTACTGTTGCCAGGTCGTTACAATATAAAGAGATTTGAGTAGCGTATTAGACTCTGCAGAAACGTAGATTCTGTGACGATGAGAATGAATCTGAATGTTTGAAACGGTGAGGCATTAATGTATTCTAACGGGTGATTTTTTAGCTATTATCTTTTTGGCAACACTGGTTTAAACAGCTCACTAACGTTTCGTGTTTTGTTTCACTGTCAAACATCTTCAGTTTGGTCTATAATTTAACCATGAATCGTTTTACAAACGAACAACGCTTGCAAATCATTGAATTTTATTATCATCGCTTCTTCCATTTTATGGTCAGTTTAATCGACCCACTGAAGCGGCTATTCGGGCTATTGTGACTAAATTTCGCACCAAATTTACATTGTGGGACATTAAACCACCAACACGCTGACGTAGAGTGCGAACTGAAGAAAATATCGTAGCTGTATTGGCCGGTGTTAATGATGACCATCAATTATCGATTCGTCGCCGTTCACAGCGATTGGGCCTCTGTTACTCAACAACGTTGGAAATTTTGCGGAAGGATTTAGGTGTAAAGCCTTTCAAAATACAGCTGGTGCAAGAATTGAAGCTGAACGACCTACCGTAACGCAGAATTTTTGGTGAATGGGCTCTTGGAAGTTGGCCGAAGATCCACTTCTTTATCGAAAAATTGTGTTCAGCGACGAAGCTCATTTTTGGCTCAATGGATACGTAAATAAGCAGAATTGTAGATTTTTGAGTGAAGATCAGCCAGAAGCATTGCAAAAGCTACCAATGCATCCAGAAAAGGTCACAGTTTGGTGCGGTTTATGGGCTGGTGGCATCATTGGACCGTACTTCTTCAAAGATGCTGCGACTCGTAATGTAACTGTGAATGGTGAGCGCTACCGTGAGATGATATCCAACTTTTTTTTGCCCAAAATGCAAGAGCTTGACTTGCATGACATGTGGTTTCAACAAGACGGTGCCACATGCCACACAGCACGCCTAACAATGGGCTTATTGAGAGACGAGTTTGGTGAACATTTTATTTCACGTTCGGGACCGGTCAATTGGCCGCCTAGATCGTGCGATTTAACGCCTTTAGACTATTTTTGTGGGGCTATGTTAAAGCTAATGTCTATACAGACAAGCCCGCTTCAATTGACGCATTAGAAGACAACATTGAAGCATTTATTCGTGAGATACCGGACGAAGTGTTGGAAATAGTATGCCAAAATTGGACTAAGCGGATGGACCATTTGAGGCGCAGTTGCGGTCAACATTTGCATGAAATAATCTTCAAACATTAAATTATATGGACTGTACCATCGATTCAAATAAAGATTTCATGCATTTTTCTGAATTTTAGGTGTTTTTTTTTTAAAATTTTCCTATAGCTCTTAAAAAATCACCCATTAGAACGTCTGTGGAATGCCTCTCAGAGTTTTTGCCTGAAATCTATTTAGAGGAAGTTCCCGGAGAAATATTTTTTTCATATTTCGTTTTCAGATTTGAACCATAGCCTTACATCTAATAAACCAACTCACTACCTACTAGGCTATGACGACTTCATTTCACTCCCCATGTACTTATTTTCCAAAGCAAACAGAGAAGAAAAAAATAACACAAAAACCATTTCAGAAGCAATTTCAATTATTACCAAGAACATATATAATCACAGTTAATTTATTAATTTAAATGTAATCACAATCTATGTATGTGTACTTAATTTATATGACTTTGATGCTTTAAATTATTTGCAATTAAATGTTAAACGATAAATCAATTCATATGATTAAATAATAAATAATTTTGTATATATTTTTTTTATGATTACAATTAACTATGTTGCATGTTATAAAAGACTTATGCAACAAGCATTATGCAAATAAAAAATATTTTATAGGAAAAGAAAAGAGAAAAAAACAAAAGACTTAAGACACATACTTTTTTTCCACTATTCCTTGGCAAATCTGTTTAAAATGTATGCAAATTGTATTTGATTTTTTTTTCACAAACAAAAACAACAACTATAACAACAAAAATATTTATAATCCTGTTCTAGCTACTGACCGTTATATAGTAACGCTCCACATAATTTAACAACAACTTGAAACCGCAGCAGCGGATTTGCATACAAAATAAACAAAAAATTGTTCTCCTTTATTTTGTTGCTTTTCTTTTTTTTTCTCAGATTTTTCTTTTTTATTACTTACGCCGAAAATGAATAAAATATGGCCGTATGATTTTGCATACACACTTCTTTTTTTAAATATGCAAACCAGCCGGGCCTATTTATTACAGTTTTTTCTTTCTGTTTCTTTCTTTTCAACAAGTGCGTATTGATACTCTTTTAGCTTTTTTTTGTGTGCCAAAGTCACAGAGTTTATGCGTTCATTGGTCTCATACTCAGCGGGCATATGGACAATTTATGAAGTTGCTTTACAAGATTAGAAGAATTTGATAAAAAAATTTCTAATAAATTGTTTTGTAAAACAACAATAATAAAAAAACTAAAACGAAAACAAAAAATCGCATAAAAAGTTTTTATAAAGCCATATATGTATGTATATCGGCTGGGCCATCTATCGGTTTAAATTTGAACGTAATGAATCGATTTACCCTTGAGCAATGTTGGAATTTATTGGGCCAACGGGAAACTGCACAAAGATGATCATTTTATCAGATGAAGCTCATTTTTATCGTGGTGAGTACCAGAGGTCAGCAATGAGTATTCAAAACTATGAGATTCGAATCTTTGAATCATATTTATAATTTCTGATACTTATACGCATTCATACTTATTTTAATGTCATACTCATACTACTCATATTCAAAGTTTGAAATACTCATGGTACTCATACTTAACAATACGCATGATGTTATTGCTTTCGACTCTCCTTTACTCATCGTATACACGAATCACAAAATAAATATGAATCGCTGAGGAACACTACAATACTCATAAGAAGGTTATGTGTTTGCTCTGCTTGCTGTCTTTGTTTATGTGTCTTTCTTCTTTCTTTGTAAATGCAACAACAACTAAGACTGTACATTTTGACGAATTATTCGAATCACTCGAATCATTTATGAGTATTAAAAGTATTTTTCTAAATCTTTGAATTCTGAATGCGTAGGCGTATGAATCAAACATATTTCGAATGTTATGTTGATGTCAACGTTGTACTCATACTCATTTGCAACTTATACTTATAAATCAATGCTGTACTGAGTACGAATGAATCAGAGTAGTTGGATTTCACTACTGTTGACTATCTTATACTCAAAATTTCATCAGTACTTATGAGTAGCTAAAAAGCGATTCATTGTTGATTTCTGGTGAGTACATTAATGAGCCAAATTGAAGTATTTTGGGGCCTAGAAATCTCACACTTGGTCTCACAGAAGCCAATGCACCCATTACGAGCGACTGTTTGTCGTAAAATATTGCACAAAATTTGGTCGCAGAGAAGAACCAATAGCGCCCGGTATACGAAAGTTTATTGCTAAAATTCGTGAAAATGGTTTCATTGTTGATGCGCATAGACGTGCGTTCACCCGAAAATGTCGAAGATGTGGCTGAGAGTGTGCATCAACTCGTCACCGTTCTCAAGATTTAAACGCTTATCAGTTTACCTCAATTTATGCGGAAAGATCTCGATATGGCGCCTTACAAACTTCAATTGGTTCAAGAGTTGAAGTCGCATGACCATCCGCTTCGGATTCGCTTCGTTAAATGGACCTACGAGAAACTGCACGATGATGTAAGGTTAGGTTAGATTATAGAACGTGTACTTGTCAATTAAGTCAAGTACAGTACCTGGCGGTCGAATTGACCCATTTTACAACGTTCTAGTTTCTCACACCACTTATGTTGTGTTTGTTAATTTTATACATGAGTGGTGGGACCTACAGTTTAAAATCTACTCCGAATGACAGATTTTTGAGAAACTTTTTTTTGTCAGAAATCTGCTGAGAGGAAGTCGCCGAAGAAATATTTTTTTTTATATTTCGTTTTGATGCCTGACCTAGGATACAAAATATTTTTTAGGATGAAGCTAAATTGTTGGGTACATTAATAAACAAAATTACCCTGTTTGGGACACAGGAAACCTACACATGGTCTCACAGAAACCAATGCACTCACTACGAGTGACTGTTTGGTGAGGCTTGTGGAGGGGGGGCATCATTTGCCCAAATTCCTTTGAAAATGAGGACGGCGCAACCATTACGGTCAATGGTGACACCTATCGCAGCATGATAATCAATTTTTTTGTACCCGCTCCTTATGGTATTGATGTGAACGATGTTTGGCTTCAACAGGATGGTGCAACTTGCCACACATCTCATGCCACAATCGATTTATTGCGTCAAACGTTTGATAATTGTTTAATTAGGCGAAATGGTGATGTCCATTGGCCTCCAAGAAGCTGCGATTTGGCACCGTTATACTATGTTCAGATATGCACTTTTATTGAGTCAATATTCGGTTTATTGATTACAATATTTTAAGTGTTCAGACATAACAATATAAGCAGTACAGCTTCTTATTCAATATTCATTTGACAGCTGGTAATCAAAACAGCAGGTTGTTTCAACAACATTGTTTTTATTTTGTTTTTTTTTTTGTTTGTCGTTGTTGACATTTGGGTTGTCAAATATCAATAAAAAGTGTTCAGTTCAATAATGCCGTTTATTGCGGTTTACTCAATACAAGTGCATGTCTGAACATAGTATTGGACTATTTTCTGTGAAACGTCTTTAAAGAAAAATGTAATGCCGACAAACTAGAGACAATTGAGCATTTTAATACCAACATTGGTGACGCCATTGCCGAGATACGACCCCACACACCAGGAAAAGTGCACGAAAATTAATCCGATCGAATGCGTTACTGTGAGGTCAGCCGGTGTAGCCCTATGAATGAAATAATATTCCATTTCCAATTGGCAAAATTGTTCCTTACAACAAAAAGAATAAATTTGGCAAAATTTCAAACCGTTTTTGTTTTACTGCATTTTTAAAAATTTAAACTTTTAAATGGCCCACCCTATGCAAACATGCTTGACTTCAAAAGCCATTTTTTCCTTTAAATTCTATGCGGAATAAATTTAAATTATTTTATGCGTTTATAGTGGAAAAGCACCGCACATAAGGGTAATTAAGTCTACAATTTTTTATTCGTTTATTTTATTCTCTTTTTTTTTTGATATAAAAAGAAAGAAAAGACAAAAAACAGAAGATTTGACAAATAAGTCCCGTATATATTTTATGGGTTTTTAATTTAAATTAATGATGCCATAAGCATAGCCAACAGAGCATATATTTTGCTTTAACTCAAGCAGGGTGAGAATCTTTGCAAGAATCTGGTATACTGGCCACTGTCAACAGGAAGTCGAAAAAATAAATAAATTTGTTACACAAACAAGCAAACGAAAAAAACAAAAAAATGAAAAATAAATTCAATTTGGAGCAAAATTGATTACCTCAGGTGATATGTTTTAGCAAAAATTAATCACTTTTAAAATTATTACAGACTGCAGCTTAAAACTTATGGCCATAAAAGAAATAATTACCGCAGTTTCCTGTTATCGAAGTTCAATTTTGTTAACTGTTAACGTTCAAAAGATGTTGATATTGATTAGCAGTTATATGGGAGTGTTTAAAGAAATAATAAGAATGCTTCAGTTTATTTCAAAGCATTTGGAATGTTTAATTTCAAAGCTTCAGCAGTTGTTGCGTTCTCGGCACAAAACAAAGACTTCGTATACAAACATACATAAACGCATACATAATTGGTTATTACAACACTTTAGTTAAGTTTACAACCTAGTTTCTCACACCACTTATGTTGTTTTATATATGAATACTGGGACTTACAGTTTAAAATTCCGAACGACAGATTTTTGAAAAACTGTTTTCATGACAATTTGATTTTCTCTCAGAATTTTTGCCAGAAATCTGCTGAGAGGCTAGGTTAGCGTGGTAGCTTTAATTTACCAAAAAGCTCACTTGAGCACGAATAGCGGCCCGTTGTGATGCCACAGGTGAACGCAGCCTCTGCACTGACCAAGTTCCACCGATCCAAGGAGGGGGAAGTTGGTCAGCGCAAGGGCTGCACATTTTAAAAAAGCACGACTACCCCACGCTGGAAAGCCAGGCAGAAAGTTTGATAAACGAGACTATGCTCTTGATATCAATGGACGATGGCTCCGTCAAGCTGACAAGGGTTGGAGAGTCAAATAACTTATATCTGCACACCGCAAGGGATGGGCATTGACAGAAGAAGTGGATGACAGTCTCCTCCTCCTTGGCGGATCTGCATCCACGGCAGAAGTCGTTAAATGGGAGTCGCATTCTTTCCGCGTGTGTACCCATAATACAGTGGCCTGTAAGCATGGCCACTGTGATCGAGATGATATTACGGCCATGTCCAAGTAGCTGGTTGGTACGCCTCCTATCCATTGTGGGCCAAGTGAGCCTAGTGATGGAGCAGGACTCTTCATTGATCCAGGACCGGTTGGCATCCCGGGAGAATTTCCGCGCAATGGCCAGTTTGAACGAGGTAAGTGGCATTCGCAAGTTGATTGCGGAAGATTCCGGAAGTAGTGCGCCAGCTCATCGGCCCTGCAGTTTCCCGGAATATCGCAGTGTCCGGGAACCTAGATAAGTGTGACGCCGGAGCGCCCAGAAAGGAGATTGAGGCAGCGGCGACATTCTCTGACGATTCTGGAACGTTCGACAAAGACTTTATCGCAGCCTGGCTATCGGAGTAGATCGAGATACGGGTGAAAGGGATAGGCGAGGCTGAGAGGCAGTCGCCTAAGAAATATTTTTTCATATTTCGTTTTGTTAGAGATGTCTGACCTGGGGTTTTGAACCGTGGCCTCACATCTAATAAGCCAACACACTACCTACTAGACTACCTACTACCACTTCAGTGATTCAATCAAACCATCGATTACTATTATCATGCCATTCCTGAATGCAGGTCCAATCTTTTCTCACTATAATTGTCGACTTTTCTCCATCTAGCTGGTTTAGCTTGTCTAATCAGTTTCGAATCTCTTTCGTAGGAGCTAAGCTATGTTGATGGCCTTTTAATGGCATAAACTTCGTTAGTGAAAGCAAAAAATACTGGAGAGTTTTCTGTACCCGATTCTCCTATCTCCTGTACCAAATAAATACATATATACATACATAACTCAGTCAGATTTACGACCCAGCTTCTCACACCACTCACCTCGTGTGTGTTAATTCTATACATGAGTGGCGGGACCTACAGTTTTAAGTCTACTCCGAACGACAGATTTTTGAGAAACCCTCAGAGCTTTTGCCAGTAATCTGCTGAGAAGCAGTCGCCGAAGAAATATTTTTTTCAGATTTCGTTTTGTTGCAGATGTCTGACCTGGGTCTTGAACCGAGGCCTCACGTCTAATAAGCCAACACTCTACTTACTAGACTACAACGACAACTAACTGATACGTATATACTGTTTTAATAGCGAATGTAGCTCCTAGATTAGCTCGTTCTCTATTATTACTCTGCACAGCATTTCCAAAAAGATTGGAGTCTACTATCCAGGGGGTTAGTCAGGAAGGAATTTGTCAGCCATTCTTCCTGAGAGATCATAATTCCCTCTCATGAACCTCGTGTTCGACCGCTGTTCCATTATCCTAACCATAGTTTTTCGATGATCTCTTCTCTATTACTAGGATCAAAAAATTTAAACCCAACTGAGTGTGCTCTAGAAATCTAACTTTAACTGAATTACCAGATTGTCTGTCATTTTCCCGAAATTTCACAAACAACAACAGTTTTAAGATTTTGAGGAACATTAAGCATGAGGGCGAAATAGAAAGAAGTGATTGAATATCTCCCTTAATTATAACCTCTGGAAAATTTCTCAAAACTATGAAAATCGCTTTAAAAAGTCATTTGAATTAAAAATTAAAATTTTTTTCTTCCACTTTTGTTGCCTACAACCATACATAAAAGTATTAAGCATTGTGTGTTAGTGTGAGTACATAAGAAAAATGTCAGTTAAAACTATGCATACTTTCTGAAAATCTACACCAAAATATAAAGGACGGTAGACGCAGCAAAAAAAAATTAATTTTTTTTCTTTGTATCATGATTTATAAGATGCCTTAAGAGTTGAAACAAAAATGTTGTGCTCCAAAGCAACACTACTTACTGATCAAATACCGAAAAAATCCTAAGAAACCTTTAAGTTTTATGTATGAAAGTAAAACAAATAAAATAAATTGCCATGGAGAGTGATGTACAGAGCGATCTTGCGAAAAGCGTAATACACACTCATGTTAGGAGCAGACAAGATAAAAATCGCAAAAAGATG
Organism: Sarcophaga subvicina; assembly: GCA_936449025.2. Classification (NCBI taxonomy): domain Eukaryota; kingdom Metazoa; phylum Arthropoda; class Insecta; order Diptera; family Sarcophagidae; genus Sarcophaga; species Sarcophaga subvicina. Next base: position 35,094,317 of record OW388084.2, read on the forward strand.
AAAAACGTTAAAAAGTATGTGTTAAATACACTGTGCAGGAAAAAGATTATCATTTAGAATATGTAAGTCGTATTAAATATTCGATATCGTTATTTATGTGTTAATTTTATACATGAGTTGCGGGATCTACAGTTTAAAGTCGACTCCGAACGACAGATTTTTTTGAGAAACTTTTCATTGCAATTTTTATTTACTCTCAGAGTTTTTGCCAGAAATCTGCTGAGCTGAAAGTCGCCGAAGAAATACTTTTTGTATTTTGTTTTGATGTCTGGCCTGGGGCTCGAACCCTGGCTTTACGTCTAATAAGCCAACGCAATACCTACTAGATTACGGCGACTTCAACGGCGACTGCCAATGTTTAAAAGTTGAAAAAATGGAGATGGAAATGGTTTCATAGAGAAACTATCGAACACAATAGACGCATTTGAAGCGAATGTTGTCGGATAATGCCCGGAAAATGGAGTATGATAAAAGTCATAACGTAACGATGGACTTAACAATTAGTGGTTGGGAAATTTTGCTTTAAGCACCACATTTATTTCGATCGATGCAGAACTCTTTCAATTTAAAAAAAGATATCATCAAGTCTTCATTTTCAAGAAATGCCAATACTTCTGGCGCGTAATGGAATATGTTGCTAGAAAGGTGGAGGAAAATGATAATTTAACATGCCATCGCATCATATGGAAACAATTTGTGTTGTACACAATCGTTTATTCAATCGTTATTCAATCGTTCATTGGTGCTGAGAGGCAGTTGCTGAAACAAATTCGTTTTTTATTTCGTTTTGCTTGAAATCTCTGAGCTATAATTTGAACCACTTGTTCTCGTCTAACAAGCCAACACAATACCTACTAGACTACGCCGATACTAATACCCAACATTTACCAAAAATTCCGTTGAAAGTATACATAAATACAGTCAACACTCTCTGAACAATTGCAGAGCCGTCTTTGATATTTAAATGATCATTTCTTTTTAATAATTTTTAGTGTATTGGTTTATTAGACGTGAGGCCCCGGTCCAGACCTCAGGTCAGACATCTCCAACTAATGAAATAAGAGGAAATATTTTTTAGGCGGCTGCCTCTCAGTAAATTTCTGGCAAAAGCTCTGAGAGTAAATAATATTGCCATGAAAGAGTTTTTCAAAAATCTGTCCGTCGGAGTCGACTTTAAATTGTAGGTCCCACTACACATGTATAAAATTAACACATATAACACAAATGGTGTGAGAAGCTAGGTCGTAATCGTAACTAAAAGGTTGGTTTCGAGAGGTATCAATTGAGATGCAATGTGGACAGCTTTACATGATATGGCTACACCAGAATTGATCATCTGCCTCATCAGTAAACTACATCGTGATGCCATAGCACTGAAGCACTTTGAAGCAAGCAAAATAGCAAATCTTGGAATATAATTACCGTTATTGTTTGTAACTGTATTAGGTATTAATATTTTGAAACCTTTTCGTAGTTGAAATCAAAAACGAAATTTAAATATTTTTTTTTTCAAAAAAAGTTCGTTGCTTAAGTCTTTTGTTATGTTTTGAAAATCCAGAACATTCTGCCTGATATGCAGGGAGTGTGTTGCATTTATTTTTCTACGTGTAATATTTTAACAAATAAATTTTAACTGTCTTTGAAAAAAATACTGATGCCACACAAAAATAAGAAAAAAGGGAAAATAACGAAAAAGAGGCGAATAAGCAACAACAACAAAAAATCTAACCAATTTTGTGATGAATGTGCTGTTTCTTGGTATTTGTTTCTTTTTATTGTTTTTTTTTTGCTATGTTTTGTCTGCGTTCCATTACTTTGAACAGATTTCCTTTTCTTTCAAAAACAACAATAAGAACAACAACAGCAAAGAAAAAAAAATTGTTTAACCCACTCATTTTAGGTCGCCTTGCAAATGCATTGCATAGCATGGCAGCGTGGCAGCTATGAATTTACGCGGTTGTTGCTAAAGAAACTCGATGTATAATAATAAAAAAAATCGGTTTTTTTTCTGCTTCTTTGTTGCCTTTTGCTTTCAATTTTCTTTTAGAAAAAAAAGAGAAAAACGTTTTTTTTTGTTGCTTGTTCTTCTTCTTTTGGCTGCCAAGTGATTATAATTATACAGAGAGATGCTGTTGCCTGCCTTAGTCTGTACTTACATACATATTTTCGATATTCGGTTTAAGGTAGTGTTGCATCATTGTTGTTGTTGTTCTCGTTGTTGTAATGATAATAAAAAGAAGAAAAAGAAAAGAAAACCTAACAGCTATTGTTGTTATTTTGAATTGTTAATGGCAGCAGTAGAAGAAGCAAAAAAAAAAAAAAACAAAACAAGAGGGATATTCTCTCTGTCTGTCTCTAGTAAGACTTTTAACCATATTGGATAACAAACTAAAGTGAAATTATATGGCATCAGAAACTCATTATATTATAGACTACCAATGTAATTTCACTTTTTTTAAAGAGTTTTTACTTTATTTTCTACCTATTTTTGTTAGTTTGCTACCACGCTATTATAGTTCCAATGAAATGGAAAAAAAATTGTGGAATTCTTAGAAATTTTGCTGGCAATTGTTTTTGAAAAAAACGTACGAAAATTACAATTTGAAAATTGTGCTCATTTATTGGCTAATTTTCATGCAGGCATGCATGAAATCATTAGAGAGAGTAATAATCATTAGATGATAAGCTGAACAATGTATTGCAGCCATTAAACATATTATTTAAGTGGCTTTAAATGTTTAAGCCAATAAACCCTTTTATATGCTTGCTTGGGACGTGTCTTTGTTTCAGGTTCAGTTTATGAGGTCATAATAAATATTTAACACGGTTTATTTAATTCAGTTCCTAACTTCTTATGAATTCAATGGAAAATCTTTCAAATGGCCATTCTCTAATGTGTTTTATTTTCTACCATAAATGGTGTAAAACCACATTGTATTCATTTAACTACTTTGACATCTTTTTTCTAAGGCAAGTCTTCTCGCCAAATGACAATTTCTGGCTAGTTGGCTGTTGTTCAAGTTGAATTGACTGGCAGTTGCTATTAATGAGATCTCTCTCTCTTTAATTGGTTGAATATTGCAATTAAAAGTTTTTACTTACACTCTAGCCAATCTTAATTTATATTTCCCATAAAAAATATTTCTTTAGTTTGGCTTGAGGCTATATAACACGACAAAAAAAAAATATAAAAAATAGGGTATCTTTACAGCCTTGGATATGTGTCGTCATTTGTCACAATTGCAAATAAAGTTTTGTTGGATGATATTTAAACCGCATTAACTTTAAATCATTAGATGTTTAATAATTACAAACGTGTTTAACAGGTAGTGATGACTTTTTAACTACGGATACATCGCATATAAGCACTTATGCTTCCCATTATATAGGGTGGAACATTTACAAGCTTAAATTTAAAAATGCAATGAAACAAAAACGAATTGAAATTTTTCCAAATTTTGTTGTTGTTGAAGTCGCCGTAGTTTTAGTAGGTAGTGTGTTGGCTTATTAGACGTAAAGCCAGGGTTCGAGTAAAATTAACACACACAACATAAATGGTGTGAAAAACTAGGACGTTGTACATTGGGTCAGTTCGACCTCCGGGTACTGTTCTTGTCTTAATTGACAAGTACACGTCCTCTAACCTAACCTAACCCCTTTTTTTGTGATATACAAATGTTCCCTTTAGAAATGGAATTTCATTTCATTCATATGGCTGCCGCGGCTGGCCTCACAGTACCTTATTCGATCGTACCAATTTTCAGGCACATTTTCGTGTATATGGGGTCGTATCTAGGCAATGGCATAACGAATGTTGGCCTTCAAATGCTCATTTGACTCTGATTTGTCGCCATAACACTTTTTTTAACGCCGCCCCACAGAAAATACTCCAACGTCTTCAAATCATAACAATCATGGCAACCAATTAACATCATCATTTCAGCTAATTAAAGGTCCACCAAACGTTTGGTGCAATAAATTGATTGTAGCATGAGATGTGTGGCAAGCTGCGCCATCCTGTTGAAACCAAACATCGTTCACATTAATACCATGAAGAACGGGTACAAAAAATCGGTTATAATGGTGCGATAGATGTCTCCATTGACCGTAATGGATGCGCCGTTCTCATATTCAAAGAAATATTAGCCAATGATGCCTCCGCTTCACAAGCCGCACCAAACAGTTGCTCGTAATGTGTTCATTGGCTTATGTAAGACCACGTGTGTTGCTTTTCTGAGCCCCAACTGCAGCAATTTTGCTTGCTACGTTCCCACCAAGATGAAAATGAGCTTCATCCGCAAACAAGATTTTTTTGTGGCAAAATTTCGTTGGCCCATCTAACGCAGCGAAAACGAAGCGGATGGTCATGCGGCTTCAGCTCTTGAACCAATTGAACTTTATAAGGCGTCATGCTGAGATCGTTTCGCAAAATTCAACGTAAACGGGTGCGTGAAATGTTCAATTCTTGTGAACGATGACGAGTTGATGTTGATGGATTCTCACGCACACTCTCAGCTCAGCTTCGATATTTTCTGGTATACGGTCTGTACGAGTGCGATCAAGTCTTGGCGCATCAACAATGAAACCAGTTTAACCAACTTTAGCAATAAACGTATACCGTATACCGGGCACTGATCAATTATGTATATATGTATGTATGTATACCGGACACTGTCAGTCTTTCTCTGCGGCCAAATTTTGTACGACATTTTCGTGCAATTTCCAACCAATTGTTATTGTTTTGGACATAAATTTCCAATAAATCCCAATGTTGCTCAAGGGTTAATCGATTCATTACGTACAGTGGAGTTAATATACTGAATTTTGTGACAGAATAGAATGACAAGTATTGCCAGATTCGAAATACCGATGATACAAATTTAAACCGATAGATGGCCCACCTTATTATTTTTCAAATTGCAACTTTTCTTATAGCAAATTATGTAATTGTATTATAATTTATTTTTATTTTATTTTATTTATTTAAATATTTTAACAAATAATTGCTTTTTAAAATTTCTGATAATCTTCTTATAATATTTTATAAACGTTTTGTTTGCTCTTCTCCGTCTCTCAAGAAAATGTTAATTTCGTTTCACTCTTATTGCTTAAGTCTTTTGTTTTAAGGCTGGTGTATAGTGTAGTATACGTTTGCGGCATATTAAATAATTGTTTAGTTTCATTTTATTTTGTTTTTTCTGTTCACTTTAATAACGGTTTCATAAGAAATTAAAAGAATTTTAAAAGCAAGAATTTTTTTTACTGCCTAAGGTGTGTTCAAAATGTATATCGAGTGTTGGAATTTTTGTAAATTTTTACCTAAGGTTTGTTTTATTTATTGGTGTATGTATGTTACAATCACTTATTTGTTGCATGTAATCTACCTTGGAAGTTAAGATGTGTTTTATGATTTCTGTACAAAATGATAGATTAACGTAATTGCCTGAAATTGTGTAAAAAAATAACTTCAAGTGTTCTGTAGGTAGTAGCATAATGTAGGACTTCCTTCAATATTTGCTTACTTACTTACTTAATCGGTCATTACATCCCTTCAATCAGAATTACAACCTGGCTTCTCACACCACTTATGTTGTGTGTGTTAATTTTATCTATGAGTGGCAGGACCTACAGCTTTAAAATCGACTCCGAATCACAGATTTTTGAGAAGATTTTCGTGTTAATTTTGTTCACCAAAAGACGACGGGGTGTAAGTTGCCGAAAGAAATATTTTTTCATATTTCTGTTCGTTCGAAATGTCTTAACTCGGCTTTCAAAAAAGGGCTCTAGTCTAATAAACCCAACACACTACCTACTAGACTTCTAAAAGCCTTAAGAAGCCATTAATTTCTTCACTTTAAAAACGAGAATGAAATGATTATAGAGCAACTTAAATAAATGTAAGTGAAGTGAAGTTTGAAGTCGCCATAGTCTAGTAGGTAGTGTATTGGTTTATTAGACATAAAGCCCGAGTTCAAACCCCAGGTCAGACATCAAAACGAAAATATGAAAAAATATTTCTTCGGCGACTTCCTCTCAGCAGGTTTCTGGCAAAAACCCTGAGAGTAAATAAAATTGCCATTAAAAAGTTTTTCAAAAATCTGTCGTTCGGAGTCGACTTTAAACTGTAGGTCCCGCCACACATGTATAAAATTAACACACACAACATGAGTGGTGTGAGAAGCTAGGCCGTAATCCTGACTGAAGGGTTGTAATGGCCAAATTTTGTTATTATGAAGTTCGGAGTCATCAAGTTATGGTTCAAAACTGCTTCATTGTAGTCCAAAGACTCAAACTTGCTTTACTGTGTACACGTTTGGTGGATGGTATGCAAACACCAAAGTCACTGCCGACTGATAAGCAATATAAAACGACAGTCAGTGTCCTGTTCGCTAGTCTACTATGTTCCATTCTTGCCAAGGCATTATTTGGCTGTCCTCTGACCTTCCCTTAAAGCAGAAGGCTAAGACGGTGTCAGTAAGGCTCAATGCAAATAAATCTCGAACTTTAACATGCTGGAAAGACATAAGCACCTCAGGATCAATTCTATGGTTCCTTACGACTTTCTGAATATAACATTCTAATTATGGACTTCTGGTTTAAAAATCTGGAGATCCCCAATGGGAATCTTGAAGCTTTGTACCGATCGCTTAAAGATACATGACAGTGTGGGCTGTGTTGTGTTTACTAATCTCTCTTACAGATTGCCTGACCACTGCAGTGGTAACCTGGCGAAGCTTATTGCCATTTTGAAAGCAGCGCAATGCTCATTAATTAGCAGGACTTTTTTCTGAAAATTTCTTGACTTGCCAGGCTGCGGCTAAGTCCCTAACGAATGTTTTTTCAACAATCATGCTTTTCCGTAAATGTAGAGTATTTCTCAAGAAATATTCTCTTGTAGGAATGTCGTTGGGAAGCATATTGCGGCTGAACTGACCAGGTCCATTCTCGAGTTCGCAATCTCTGACATGTTACACGGTATAAGCTTTCCGATTGCTTTAATTAAATTGGATGTTATCCACTATCTTTACAGGCAGCCTCAATATCGTGGATAGCAAGAGGGACAAGTATTAGTAGTAGTAGTAATAGTAGTAGAAGTAGTAGTAGTAGTAGTAGTAGTAGTAGTAGTAATAGTGGTAGTAGTAGTAGTCGTAGTAGTAGTAGTAGTAGTAGTAGCAGTAGTAGTAGTAGTAGTAGTAGTAGTAGTAGTAATAGTAGTAGAAGTAGTAGTAGTAGTAGTAGTAGTAGTAGTAGTAGTAATAGTGGTAGTAGTAGTAGTAATAGTAGTAGTAGTAGTAGTAGTAGCAGTAGTAGTAGTAGTAGTAGTAGTAGTAGTAGCAGTAGTAGTAGTAGTAGTAGTAGTAGTAGCAGTAGTAGTAGTAGTAGTAGTAGTAGTAGTAGTAGTAGTAGCAGCAGCGGTAGTAGTAGTAGTAGTAGTTGAAGTCGCCGTAGTCTAGTAGGTAGTGTGTTGGCTTATTAGACGTAAAGCCAGGGTTCGAGGCCCAGGGCAGACATCAAGACAAAATACATAAAGTATTTCTTCGGCGACTTCCTATCAGCATATTTCTGGCAAAAACTCTGAGAGTAAATAAAATTGCCATGAAAAAGTTTCTCAAAAATCTGTTGTTCGTAGTCGACTTTAACTGTAGATCCCACCACACAACATAAGTGATGTAAGAAACTAGGACGTTGTACAATGGGTCAAATCGACCTCCGGGTAGTGTACTTGTCTTAATTGACAAGTAAACGTTCTCTAACCTAACCCAACCTAAGAGGATCAAGTATGGATAAGGAAAGGATCGACTCACTTGAGTCCTTAAATCGTATGACCATTTTTCGTTTCGTTCTCCCATCAAATGATTTTGCAAGTGCTGTGAGCCTGAGTAGAGGGAAAAGACTATCCTTCACCTCAAGTGTTATTACTCTGCTGTTGTAACAAAAGGAAAAATGTTTTTGATCTCCCACTTTTTGAAAGTCTTAAGCGTGCTCTGCAGTACAAGGATGGATTATTTTGGACTCGGGATGGTTTCCTCTAGGGAATATATTATCCCCCTGGGTTGAATATTGATTGTGGCATCAAAAAGACCAATAAGTAGGATCTCTTCATTTAAAGAAGGGCAACCACCTTAGCTAATCTAAAGGTCCGATTCACGCAAGCTATAATGAGTGTGCAGAAACAAAAATTTTATTAAAAAATCAGGTTTTTTTTATTACTTTGCCTGCCGTGCTACGGGATAACTTAACTAATGAAAATCTATATTTTTCAGCCTTAATTTTGTAAAACTTGTCTAAGATTAACCCATTAATGGAGGGTTTGCATTAACATAGTGTTTTTTGTTCCAATTTAAAAACCTTTCCTTGAAACCCTAAGCAATTTTAGCCATATTTTCTGATTATTTCGTTTATAAAAGCCAACATATTTTATCACTTGCTTTAAAAGAGTTTCTTGTGTAAAATTTAATTACGTTTATTTATTATTAACAGTTATTTTTTTCCCGTAGTAGTAATAGTATTATTATTAATTTATTCTTTGTTTTTCTTTTATTTAATAATTTCATAAGCTATGCGAGTGTTTAACAAATTCTTGCACGAAATGATTAAAATTTTCTTGATTTTTTTTTGTAAATAATTTCATAAATTATACAATAATTTAAACAGCAACAAATGACTTGCAATGAAGCCCAACTAAACAAAAAAAAAAAAATGTTTGTAAAATCATGTTTGTTGCTTAAGTCTTTTGTTTTTCTGTTACTTCTTTACAACAGAGCTTAGAGAGTGCAAGAAGAGCTGTTGGAAATTGCAAAGCAAGCAATACCAGCAGAATATTTAATTTGTAATTCAGTCTCTAAATTTATTTTTAATTTAAAAATTTCGTTTCATTTTGTGTAATTAAATGCAAAAAAAAAGAAAAAGAAAAAAAAAAAGAAAAAAAAGAAAAACAAAAATGTTGTTATAAAACATATTACATTTAAAAGCTTTTCAAAACGTTTTTGACTTAAGTGAACAAGTGAACAGCTTTATAAGCGTATGCTTAATGTTTTTGTTTTTGTGTGAAAATTTATGCTCAACATGTTGTTGTTGCATTTATAAAATACCAAAAATGTTATTGCCTTTAAAATGCCTTAATTTTATGCCATTATGTGCAACGAATTTGTAATGGAGATACAACAGTATTTCAAAGAATTACTAAAGGGTAAGCCATTAACAGGTTTAAATTTAAAAACAAGGTAATCAAACAAAAATGGTTTGAAATTTTGCCAAATTTATTTTATTGTTGTGAAGTACAATTGTTCTGGTCAGAAATGGAATGTTATTTCATTCATATGGCTGCAGTGGCTAGCCTCACAGTACCTCATTCGGTCGGACCAATTTTCTTGCACTTTTTCGTGTGTATGGGTTCGTATCTCGGCAATGTCATAACGAATGTTGTCTCTGCTTAGTCAGCATAACACTTTTCTTTAATGGCCCACTCCACAGATAATAATTCAACGATGGCAAATCGCAGCTCCTTCGCAGTCAATTATACGATTCTCGATTTCTGCTAATTATACGGCCATCAAACGTTTAACGCAATAAATCGATTGCGCCATGAATGTGTGGCATGTTGCACCATCCTGTTGAAACCAAACATCGTTCACATGAATACCATGAAGAGTGGGTACAAAACAATCGGTTATCATGGTACGATATGTTGTTGTTGTTGTAACAGTTCGGCTGTTGTCTCCGGAAGTTTTTCCCTGTATGTAATATAAAGATAATTTTAGTTTATGTGTTCTATTTGTTGTGTGCCGTGTAATTTGATGGGGATGGAAAGGGTTTGAGATGGGATTATTGTTGTTGGTTGTATGTGCGTGTTGTTAATGTCATGTGGTAGGTAGTCCGAGGAAGTTAGCTGTCATCGTAGGGTTCAGCCATAGGTCTACTGGCCGCAGGACTGTCGCTTTCGCTGGACAGCTAAAAATGTGCAACGTGTCGTGTGGTGTTTGGTTGCATGATGGGCAGCTATATTGGGTTCCCGGGATAATTCTAGCCCTGTAGCTATTCAGGAAGTTTGACCATCCTGATCTGAGCTGGGCCAGAATAGTCCTCGTTACTCTTGGTAGCTGCCTTTCCGAATTGGCTATGGGTGGTGGGTGCTGATTTATGACCTTGTTATGGCTGAGCTCGTCTCTGGCCGTCGCGACGATGGCATTGTGAAGAGTATTTCGTGCCTCCCTGACGGACAGTGTGTCGGTTATTGAGGGTATGAGGTGTACAATGTCTGAGTTGTATGTGGTGAGTTCTTGTCTTATGCAGCGAGGAGGGGGATCATTTAAGACTATGTAGTGGTTTGGATGGGAAGGTTGGTAGCAGGCTATGAGAAATTGTTTTGTGAGCAGCTCGTTGTGTTTTTTGACCGTCAGCATCTTCGTCTCATCATGGAGATGGTCTATACTAGTCATCCTCACGCATCCTTTGGCTATTCGCAGGGCGTTGTTCTGCGACGTCTGTAGTGCCCTCCACTGTGTGTCACTCAGGAATGATGTCCAGATTGGAGCAGCATAATTGAGGAGAGACCGTCCGATAGCCTTATAGGTGGAGAGGATGGTTTCCTTGTCCATTCCCCATGTGGTGCCAGCCAGAGCCTTTAGGACCTTGTTTCTTCTCTTCACGCTGGCGTTGATGTTAGTCGCATGTGCGGCGAAGTGAAGCAAGGTGTCGAAGGTGACCCCGAGGATCTTTGGGTACCTAACTGTGGGAATGATGTTTCCTTCCACTGCGACGTTTAACGTGATTCTTACTTCCTTCGTCCATGTCGTGAAGAGGGATACCGTTGATTTTGGTGCAGATATTCGTAATTTTCTTTCCCGAAAGAATTCCACCAGGGACGAGAGGTAGGTGGTTATGTTGGAGCTGACTTCGTCGTGTATCAACCGGTACGATACGTTGACTATAGTGGTTGCACTGTCCTCATTTTCAAAGAAATATGGGCCACTGATGTCTCCGCTGACTGTAATGGTTGCACTGTCCTTATTTTCAAAGAAATATGAGCCGCTCCACAAGCCGCACTAAATAGTCACTCGTAATGGGTGCATTGGCTTCTGCAAGACTACGTATGGATTGCCGCATTTGGAGGCAATTTTGATTATTAACGTACCCGCCAAGATGAAAATGAGCTTCATCCGAAAAGATGATTTTTTTTGGTAAAATCTACATCATCGTGCATCTTTTAGTGAAGCGAAAACGGAGCGTCTTCAACTTTTGAACCAATTGCACTTTGTAAGGCGTCATACCGAAATCTTTTTACAAAATTCGACGTAAATTGGTGCGTAAAATGTTCAATTCTTGAGAACGGTGACGAGTTGATTTTGAGGAATTCTATATTTTCGGGTGTACGCACTGTACAAGCATGCTCATGTCTTGGCGCATCAACATTGAAATCAGTTTCACGAACTTTAGCAATAAACTTGCGTATACCCTATACTGTTGGCCTTTCTCAGCGACCTAATTTTTTACGACATTTTCATTCAATTCCCAAACAATTGTCTTTGTTTGGGAAATAAATTTCCAATAAATCCCAACGTTATTCAAGTGTAAATCGATACATTACGTACAGTGGAGATACGATACAAAATAGAATGACAGAATGTATTGCTCGATTCGAAATAACCGATGGTTTAAATTCAAATCGATAGATGGCCCACCCGATATTTTCTGTACTGTTCTTTCTATTTTATTTGTCTGTTTGCTAAACAGCATATAAAACATTACTTGGAAGAAGTAGACAAAAACCCTCACATAGCCAACAACGTCAACAAATTAACATACTGGACAATTCCTAAAAGAGTGTCTGAATCCAAGCGATAAATTAAAATTCAACTCAGGCTAAATGGTATTAACACCATACCAAACAAGGTCAATTGCACATTACATTTAGTCATGGAGTCTGAAGCATAAAACTATTCTAATCCCAAACTTCATATTCTGCACTCCATATAGTACAGCAAGTGAAAAAAATACAAAAATCTATTACAGCCAACAAACATTTGCTTTACTTTTCCTTATTGGCAGTTAGGCACATAAAAACTACATAATAAAGAAAGAAATAAAAATTGAAAAAATCATTACTGTTTTCTTTTGTTTGTATTCTTTTTAAAAATTTCAATAGATTTCGATAAACTAACACCGCGTAAATGTCTTTAAAGATCTGGAGCAACACAAAAAAAATACAAAAAATACAAAAAATACGCTAAAATGGTTTTATGTTTGGAATACAAATTCGCATTGGCCAATGCTGTTTCTATATATTGAGTTTAAACATTTGAATGATTTAATGAATTCTGTGTTGAATTGTATTCGTAACAAGAATTGTTCGAAATCTTTTGTTATGTGCAAGATAACTGATCAAAAAAATTGTTTCAATTGTTGTTAATTTATGGCTGAACGATCGAAATAGCGCACCGCGCTTAGAAATGTATTCATTGAAGTGTGTTAGAAATTCAATTCGTAGCATGTGTTTACTGGCATATTTAATTGAAATACTATTTGAAATCATTTTTAAAGTTTATTTAAATAGAAACAAGAGTCTAATCAGTAAATTTTCTTCAAAAGATGTGATATTTTCAAGGTATTCCTTAACTTTAAAGTTTGTTGCCTAAGTCTTTTGTTTATAAAAAATATAGCTTTAAAGCCATTATTACAACTTGCCTTTAAAGTTGGATTTAATAAAAGGTAACTTTAGCTAAAGTGAACTTTAAAGTCACCTTTAACTTGTTTTCCTTATTAAAACGTACAGATAAAATTAAGTTAACTTTTTCAAAAATATGGTAGTGCCAGAGCAATGTCAATAACATTGTTCAATTCAACAAGTTTTTTTTTAAATGCAGTGGCAACGACTAGCTTTTTTCTTATTGTATTTGCTCATTTTGTTTGTTATTTGGAGTTGCCATATTGAAAATAGTATATAATATGGCAAGTTCAGACATAAAGTTAACTTTAAGTGCCATTATTACAACTTGCCGTTAAAGTTGGGTTTAGTAAAAGGTAACTTTAGCTAAAGTGTACTTTAAAGTCACCTTTAACTTGTTTTCCTTATTACAACATACAGATAAAATAAAGGTAACTTTTTCAAAAATATGACAGTGCCGGAGCGATGTCGATAACATTGCTCAATTAAAGAAGTTTTTTTTAAGAGCAACGACTGGCTTTTTTCTTATTGTATTTGCTCATTTTGTTTATATTTGAAGTTGCCTTATTGAAAATAATATACAATATGGCAAGTTCAGACATAAACTTAACTTTAAATGTTACACGTGCCCTTTAGCTTAACGCTCACTTTTAACAATTTATCTGCCCGTTAAAATGCTCCTTTTAGTTAACGGCAAGTTGTAATAATGGACCTTAATCTCTTACGTTTTGTTTAATATAACAATTTCACTTGCTTGTCTGTTTGCATGAAAAACACAAACAAAATTGAGTGAGACCGTAAAACCGATCGCTATAAATGGCGTATTGTTACTCACTATCAGATCTATAAATGCCATATTGCTACTGATTCTGAGTAGGACAATTAGTTTTAGAACTAACTAACAGTTTCTGATCTGAATGACCGCAGATTCCCAGAGGAACCTATGAGGCTTACATTAATGACACCAAAATGCTGGACACTATGGTTTTGTATAGTCAGTCTAACCACTGCAGTGTTTTCCACACTGAAATCATTGTCAATACTAGGTGGTGGAACTTTTGCTGAGAATCTCTTTATTTTCTCTGACAGTCTGGTTGCAATTAAGCTCCTTACAAATGTCTCATAAAGGCGAGTTCTCATCCATAAATTCCAAGGATTTCTTAGAGGAATTTCGCAACATTCCATGGTAACTCGTATATTGTTTACGGGACATAGGGATATCGTTGGAAATTGCAGTGCTGATGGGGATCGGTAAGAAGCTCGCAAACCTCGATATTTCATAGGTATTCCGCGCTCTGTTTTACAGTTAAGTTTTATTTCATTGGCAGCAGAAAGGTACGTAAAATATTGATAGACTCTGATAGACTTGAATGGATCAGAAGATGAATGATTTACTTCTGTTCTCAAATCGTATGAGAATCCAGAATTGCGATAGTCGCGGGCCTCTATCCTTTTGAAATGCATGCCAATATACTTGGCATTCCATTGAATAACTTTTGCAGGAGCTGTGGATTTAAAAAGGAGCAAGAGATAATATTTTACCGCTTATGTCATTGAACTACTACCGCTATGAAAAGATGGAGATTCTTGACCTCCTTTTTTCTGTTATACTTGACTGAACTTTTTAATGTAAAAATTGCTGCAATAGCAAGCTATCATTTTGGGCTCAGGTTGGTTGACATTCGTTGCTATAATAAGGAAAAATATTGGGTCTTTCATTAAGTGCTTCCTATCTTTATATTTAAATAAAACAAAGTGTGTGTGAGATATCATTGACGTTTTCATTTCATTCATTGGAATGAGTTTTTGATACCATTATGTGTGGAAGCCAGGGCTTCTCTTATAATTTTCAAAACTTTGGTGCATAAATTAGACTGAATTTGACTGATGGCATGCGTTACGTTGATTTTGTGAATCGCTGTGGTTTGTGGCTTATTTGCATACACCTCCATATCCCTAAATGGCGGGAACTACTGTGTAAATTCTACTCCGAACGACAGTTTTTTTTCTGAAAAGCATTTCATGATAATTTTATTTTACTCTCAGAGTTTTTACCAGAAATCTGCTGAGAGGCAATCGCCAAAGAAATATTTTTTCGTATTTCGTTTTGTTGAAGTTGTCTGACACGGAGTTTGAACCGTGGCTTCACATTTATTAAGCCAATTCACTACCTACTAGACTTAGGCGACTTCAAGAAATCTGTAAAGCTGGATTCACCCATCAACAAGCATTTTGTTCCGAAACAAGGTCAGTTTTTTGAGAGTTGGTTTCAAAACGATTCACCCACTTCGAACAATTGTTCTGTAAAAACAAGGTTACCATATGAAATATTTTTGTAAACGATGCGTTTTACAAAAAGGCGGCATAGTAGCAGATGATTGCAATTCGTTTGTTTTCTTGGCTTGAGTGTGATCATATTTTATATTGTGTTACAAAGAAATTGTAAATTAAAACAAATCTTAGTGAAAAAAACTGGATAAATGTAAAGTGCTTCTTTTAATAGCAATTGAGTTGAAGAATTATACATACATACATACATACATACATACAAATGTACATATAATATGATGTGGCAGCTTAATTCAACTTTACTTAAAAAATTTAAGTAGCTGGCAGCACAGTTCGATTGTTTCGGAACAAAAATTAAAATTAAAGCAATTCGAGCAAGCTTGCTCTATTTCGCTCTCTCTCTCTCAAAAAGAGAAACGTCGAACTAAAGGATGTTTTTTATAGAGGCATAGAACTTTAAGTTGGCATTACTTTTCAAGATGGCGACCGATTTAACAGCTGTCAAGTGATTTCAAGCCTGAACAACGCTTGCAAATAGTGCAATTTTATTTCGAAAATAATGGATCTGTGCGGAAAACGTATCGCGCACTACGTCCATTTTATCGTCGACAAAATCGTCCATCAGAGCAGTTAATTCGATTAACCATGGAACGTTTTCGCACCACGTTTACTCTTATTGATAACTCGCATCCCCAGAGACGCTGTACGGTGCGTACAGAAGAAGCTATTGCTGCTGTAGAGCGTATCATTGAGGAAGACCCGAATGAGTCCATCCGCCATCGAGCACAGGAATTGGATCTGTGTCCATCCACTTTATGGAAGATTTTGCGAAAGGATCTTGGTTTGCGTGCTTACAAAATCCAACTCGTGCAAGATTTGAAGCCAAACGATCATCAAGTAAAGCGTAGATTCGTCGAATGGGCCCAAAACGAGATTACCGTTGTTCCCGATTTTCAAAAGCGAATTTTGTTTAGCGATGAAGCGCACTTCTGGTTGAATGGATACGTCAACAAACAAAACTGCCGCATTTGGAGTGAAGGTAATCCTCAAGTGTATGTGGAAACACCGTTACATCCAGAAAAACTGACTGTTTGGTGCGCTTTATAGGCTGGTGTAATCATTGGTCCGTACTTTTTCAAAAACGATGGTGGCCAGAACGTTACAGTCAATGGTGATCGGTATAGAGCCATGATTACTAACTTTTTCATTCCTGAATTGAATAACCATGATGTCCAGGAGATGTGGTTTCAACAAGACGGCGCAACATGTCACACAGCTCGTGCCACAATAGATTTATTGAAAGACACGTTTGGTGACCGCCTAATTTCACGTTTTGGACCTGTGAATTGGCCTCCAAGACCTTGTGATTTAACACCGCTAGACTACTTTCTGTGGGGCTATGTAAAGTCATTGGTCTATGCGGTAAAGCCACAAACGCTTGACCATTTGGAAGACAACATTCGCCGTATTATTGCCGATATACGGCCACAAATGTTGGAAAAAGTCATCGAAAATTGTACGTCCAGATTGGACTACATCCGCGCCAGCCGTGGCGGTCATATGCCAGAAGTCGTATTTAAAATGTAATGCCACAAGATTATCTTTCGGATAAAAAAAATAATAATAATCCATCGTTGTTTTATTGCAACTTAAAGTTCTATACTTCCATAAAAAGCACCATTTACATATAAAAAACATTGTTTCGGAACAAAATTTTTGTTCCGAAACGATGGGTGAATCCAGCTTTAATGGCAGCAAAAATTTCCAAAGTGAGATTTTTATTTTTGGGGCTTTTTGTAGTCGATGTAAACAAAATTATATTAATTCACTGATTTGATGAAACATACACTGAAAATACTTGGCGGATGTCATCGCTAATATAAAAAAAAATTCGAAATTAAGGCTCCTCCACAATAACTATTCTCTTTGCAGACATTTTGATTTTGATGCTCACTTCATGCCGATACTTTTTAGCCTGGACCAATAGCATTGGAAGCAGCATGCTGCAGCAAAATAAAGAGTTTAAATGCTTGATTGCTTAATCCCTTAATGACAGATGAAGGACTTAAGCAATATCCATGTCATGTTTAATTTAAATTGATACGTCCATTGGGTTGAATGCTTTTCAAAGAATTTCCATTTCATTAATAACAATTATTCTCTAAGCAATCAACGTTTAACATCAATATTATTAAATAAATTATAATGGTACTCGTACTCTTAAAAGATATTTTCCTTCGTCCAAGGCATACAAAAATTTTGTATTAAAAAGAAGAAGAAAAAGAAACAGACAACCTGGTAGAAGAAGTATACGAATAAGAACAATGAAAGTCTGCTCGTATATCGTTTAAAATAAACACTTAATTCAAGTGATTGCATTATTATTATTATATTCGTTACAGTGTTCTATACTCTCTTCTTCTTCTTTTTTTCTATTTTCAAAGGAGATGTTTTTTTTTTATTGTGTTGTGTTGTGTTGTGTTGTGTCGTATTGAAAGGCGTACGGACTAGAACTGAAATCAACACAGAAACTGCATTAATGTTATGATATCGTAAACAAAAGACTTAAGCGACAAACCTGTTGCCATTTAATACTTAAATGATGACGACAACGACAACGACGACGCCGACTTTAACAATAAAGTCAATACTTTTTGAAAATATTGTTTATATAGGCGTGTGTATATGCGTATAAAACAAAAGAAGTAAGACGGAGAGAGAGAGAGAGGTAGAACAATGAAAAACTATTTGGTATGTCATGGCTAAAGCCCAATAATTTTTTTTTTGTTTCAACTAAACACGGTTACTCTTTGCCTAAGCAGAACGAATATTGTTTGCCTGCATGTATGAAGTAAGTTTGCAATTGTTGTTGTTGTTGTTGCTGGTGTTGTTGTTGTGTTTGTTACAATACCTTAAATGGCATACCATGTTTAAAATTCAATTATTGTTATTTTCCAACAATATTGAAGGCTACAGAACAGAAAAAACAAAAACAAAACAGCTTAAGTAGTAAGTAAATCCATAGCAAATCCAATACACTTCACCTGAAATTTTATTAGAAACGCTTTTAGTGCATCTTCTTTTACTGCCAATACTTGTGTAATGTACAACATTATTGTGTTTGAGTTGTGGCAACTTTATTATAACATTATGGAAGCTTTGCTTATGTACAGACATAAAGGGTAAGCCATTTAAAAGGTTTAAATTTAGAAACAATGCAATCAAACAAAAGCCGCCGTGGTCTAGTAGGTAGTGTGTTGGTTTATTAGACGAAAAGCCAGGGTTCGAGCCCCAGGCCAGACATCAAAACAAAATACAAAAAGTATTTCTTCGGCGACTTCCTCTCAGCAGATTTCTGGCAAAAACTCTGAGGAGTAAATAAAATTACCATGAAAAAGTTTCTCAAAAATCTGTCGTTCGGAATCGACTTTAAACTGTAGGTCCCGCCACTCATGTATAACACACACAACATAAGTGGTGTGGTAAACTAGGTCGTAATCCTGACTGAAGAGTTGTAATGACCAATTATGTATGTATGTAATCAAACAAAAACGTTTTGAAATTGTACCAAAATTTATTTAATTTTGTTGTGAAGTACAATTGTACCGTTTAGAAATGGAATTTCATTTCATTCATATGGCTGCCACAGCTGGCCTCACAGTACTTCATTCGGTCGTACCCATTTTCATACATTTTTGAGCATATGGGGTCGTTTCTCAGCAATGGCATCACACATATTAGCCTTCAAATGTTTAATTGTCTCAGGTTTGTCGGCATAACACTTTTTTTAACGGCCCTCCCCACATAAAATAGTCCAACGGTGCCATATGGCAGCTTCTTGGCGGCCAATTGACATCACAATTTCGGGTACATAAGCGACCATCAAACGTTTGACGCAATAAATCGTTGGTGGCATGAGATGTGTAGCAAGTTGCATCATCCTGTTGAAATCAAACATTGTTCACATCAATACGATGAAGAGCGGGTACAAAAAAATCGGTTATCATGATGCAATAGATGCTTCCATTGACCGTAATGGTTGCGTCGTCATCATTTTCAAAGAAATATGGGCCAATGATGTCTCCACTCCACAAGCCGCAACAAACAGTTGCTCGTAATGGGTTCATTGGCATCTGTAAGACCTCGTGTGGGGGTTTACTGAGCCCCAAATACGGCAATTTTCCTTATTAACGTACAAATCAAGATGAAAATGAGCTTCAGCCGAAAATTTTTTTTGGGAAAATCAACATCATCTTTCAGTTTCTCGTTGGCCCATCTAGCGAATCGAAAACGACGCGGATGGTCATGTGGCTTCAACTCTTGAACCAATTGAAGTCGTAAATCGTAAGTCGTAAGTCGTAAGTCGTCATACCGATATCTTCTCGCAAAATTCGATGCAAACTGGTGCGTGAAATGTTCAATTCTTGAGAAGGATGATTAGTTGATGGGTTCAGCCACAGCTTCGATATTTTCGGGTGTACGCACTGTACGAGCACGCTCACTTCTTGTAGCATCAACAATGAAACCAGCTTCATGAACTTTAGCAATGAACTTCCGTATACCAGGCACTGTTGGTTCTTCTTAACGACCAAATTTTGTACGATATTTTCGTACATTTCCTACTAAATTGTCTTGGTTTTGGAAATAAATTTCCAAAAAATCCCAACGTTACTCAAGCGTAAATCGATTCATTACGTTCAGTGGAGATAATACACAGAATACTGTGACAGAATAGTGTGACAAAAGCATTGCCAGATTCGAAATAACCGATGATTGAAATCTAAACCAATAGATGGCCCACCCTATACATACCTATACACCTATAGTGTATGTTAAAACATTTTTATTTCTGTTTTCAGTTTGTATTTGTGTTTCTGTTTTCAGTTTTAAGGTTTCAATTTCAATTTTATTAACTTTAAGGTAAAATTTAAAGCGCCCACTGGCGCTGCACTCAAGCTTAACTAATCCAACATTAAGTGCAAATTTATGTAAGTGGTCGTCGTACTTAAGTTTTTTTTTCTTGTTCTTCTTTCTTCTTTGAAAACGAAAATGAAAACTTATTCAAGTCGGCAAAGAGAGAGAGAGAGAAGAAGAACAAAAAAAAACTGCGATTAAAATGCGATATGAACTAAAACGCAAGCCAACGTTCTTTGGTGTTCGAACGTTTAAAAAGTTTTTAAAAGTTTTATACAAGCCTTACTTAAAAGGCGTTACTTAAGGGTGTTGCTTCATAATATTATGGTTAAATAAATATTCAAAACAAAATATCAAAAAACATTTCTCTATCGAAACCAATTTTTAACCTTTAAAGACGCCATAGCTACGGATAAGTTTTTTATGATTTTGTCTTAATTTTTTGTCTTGATTAAAAGCCCACACATTTGTTGTTTTTTTTTTAAATTCGCTTTCAGGTTGAGACAGCTTTAAAACAAAAATTTAAGCCTCATTAAAGGCTTTGTAATGTATTAAAATCAAAACCATTGACCAATCCATTGGATATCACAGTTTAATGTTGGCGAAGAGTAACAGAGGCAGGCGGTATATAAAGCAGGACATAGCAACTTTAACTTTACAATAGTCAGCCTTTCGAATCAGCTCTTTAGAAGCCGCCGTAGTCTAGAAGGTATTGTGTTGGGTTATTAGACGTGAAGCCATGGTTCCAACCTCAGGTCAGACATCTCGAAAGAAACGAAATACGAAAAAATATTTCTTCTTGGGCGACTTCCTCTCAGCAGATTTCTGGCAAAAACTCTGAGAGTAAATAAAAATTGTCCTTAAAAGTTTCTTAGGAGATTGACTGAAGAATAATATGGTACTCTCTGTGGAAGCTTTACCAACTAAGCTAGTATGACAGTCAGGATGACAGTCACGAGTCTACTGAGCATTCGATCTTTTTTAAGCTTGACTCGCGAATAATATGGAAGTCACTTTGCAATCTTAATTAGCTAAGAAGGAGATTGATCTTGGTTTACCAACACCGCTAATAAGGCTACTGTTTCTCTGTGATGTTGGAAAAGTAGTTTGCATAGGAATATACGACGAAGGGGAAGATAAAGCCAAGCAGAAAGACTTTTTAAGTCTGGTGAGAATGAGAAAATTTTAAATTTAAATTTTAGTAATTTTTGGCAATTATTGTTGAAAGAGATTTAAGTCTTGCATCAGACTATCCACAAATATCTTGGTATCAAAGTAATCACTCCAACCTACCTACCTAGCAACGATTTTTTGGAACGATCAGGCCAGGAACAGTCAATGGCGAGCACTATTGGTGGATGATTACCTACTTCTTTTGATTCGAACTGGATGATGTGAACACCAACAGCATGTGATCGTTACATGCCACATAGCTCTTGTCACATTTGATATTCTGCATGAGTGTATTGACACCGCTAATAAGGCTAGCGTTTCTCTGTGAAGTCGGTAAAGCAGTTTTTATAGGACTACTCAACGAAAAGGAAGATAAATTCATGCAGAAACACTTTTTAAGTCTGATGAGTTTGAGAAAATCTAAACAATTGTTAGGCAATTATAGTTGAAAGATATTGAAGTCTTGCATCAGACTATCCCATAAACCATAGGAAACCGTCTCTCGATCGGGCATTGCAGAGGCGTTAACGTATTTCAGAAGAAAACACTTGAGAGCCTATGAAGTGCTAGACATGGAGTGAGACTTACTGACACCAAACAGCGTCTTGATGGTTTGCAGAGTAACAGGATTGGGTGAGACTTTATAGGTTAATTTTAACTCCGAACGATAGATTTTATGGCAATTTTATTTTACTCTCAAAGTTTTTGTCATAAGAATGCTGAGAGCAGGTCGCCGAAAGAAATACCCTTTCATGTCCCGATTTATTCTAGTTGTCTAAGCCAGTGTTTGAACCATGGGTTCTCGTTTAACAAACAAGCACTTTACATACTAGATTAACGCGACTTCGATCGAATACAGTTCATAATGAAGTCACCGTAGTCTAGTAGGTAGTGTGTTGGCTTAGTAGACATCAGTCCTCAGATTAGGCATCTCCATCTAAACGAAATATGAACAAATATTTCTTTGACGACTTCCTCTCAGATGCTTTCTGACAAAAATTCTGAGAAGAAATAAAATTGCCATGAAAAGTTGCTTAAAAATCTTTTGTTCGGAGTCGACTTTAAACTGTAGGTCCTGCCACTCATGTATAAAACTAGCACACACATTGTAAGTGGTGTGAGAAATTAGGTCGTAGGTAATTTTGATTATGCATGTATGTACTCGTATGTAAATTTCTTTTCAGCTGCTGTGTAGAACTTGAAATTCTGTGCGTGCCTGAATTATTGTCAAGTATTTTGCCTTGTGCATAGCTCCTTATGATTTAAGATGACTAATACCAGCTACAAGGCTTACTGTTGGTTTTTTAAATCAAATGGTGATAATTATTAAACATTAATTCGAAGAACTTTTGTTTTCCTATGTAGCCAAATCGAAATTTTAATTAATTTATTACAGAAACCCTTTAATATCCGGATTCTAAATTTATTTTCCAATTTCCCATTCATTTTTCCATTCTTTTGCAATCGTTTTCTGTTAAGAAACATTTTTAAGACTTGTATTTATTGTTATTTTATCTTGACGTTGTCTTAAAACCTTACGAACCCTTTGCACCTTTTAAAGGTTAATAGATAAGCCTTTTATTTATAGTCCCGTCTTTTATCTGCAGACCATAAAAAACACGCTCGTTGCAAACAATTTTAAAAGACAAATAAATTTAAATAAAGAAGAAGAGGAAAAACAAAAACGAAGCAGAGGACGAAGCAGTAGAAGACCAAGAAGTAGAAGAAAAAAACAACAACTAATTGTTGCATTTAGATGTGCCGCCTTTTTTGTAATTAAATTCGCATTTTCTGCTTGGCTTCAAACCATTACGTTTTGAAATCATTTCAGGGGTTTTTTTTAGTAGAAATTTATCACAATATTAAAATGAGTTTTTAGACATTGACTCGATTAAAGTTAATGGATTTTAGTTGCTTCATTTCTTTACTTATTTTTTTTCTTTGCTTTTTCTCTCTGAGCTTCTTGCAACTTTTGTTTCTATTCGAAACCAAATGACCTCAGGCCAATTAACACAGTAATTTACCACATTTATTTGGAAACCCCAGTATAAATTAACTTGGTCCCCCTCTGCTACAGGTTGATATTTACATGCCAGCACGAATTGCAAGGCGAAAAACACACGGAAAAAAGAAATGCTAATGATCATCCTTGGATATAAAGCTGGGCTTGGCCATTTATTAAGAATTATCGTGTCTACAAGTAATTTTCAGTTCGTTTGCTTTAAGATTCTCTTGTTTTAGTTTATTTTTTGGGGTTTTTTGCTTTTATTTCCTTTTAACGAATTGATTTTTAATTTTACGTTTAATTGTCATTGAAGCAAGCAAATGTTGGAATGAGAAAGTGTGCAAAAAATGGTTGGACTATACAGTCGTAAGCAATTACTTGATTGCATTTGATTTGTAGTTCCTTTAAATTCCTCTTGTAACAGTTGCTCCTATTGGGTCTTTCAAAAGGAATTTTCAAACTTTGACAGTTTATAACAGGACATCTCGTTGAAGCTGCAAAGCTTTCAACACAACGTGTTTTATCAAAACTGATCATAGGTAGGTAGGTAGAAGTGGCTGTCCCCTCGATGGAGTCATGACCGGACACACTTAGGCCGCACACAGGGCCCATTGTGATACCACAGTTTCACATTCTCCCCTATTCCAGGAACCACTCTGAGCTTCCGACGAAGCTACTCAGACTGCCAATATCCATGCATGACAGTTCATCTAGGTCCTCCATGTAGTAGGCATCCAGGTGCCTTTCTCCTCTGATCAAGTGCCGGGCATGAGGACAGTAGGTGAAGAATAGTTTCGTCCTCCTTCTCATCACCACAGCTTCTGCAGAAATCATTCGCGGGGTGTATTTGGAACGATACAACCCCTATGAGATCTACGAATGTCCAATGCATCACGAAAAAGTCGCTGTTTGTTATGGATTTTGAGCTGGCGGCGTCATCGTTTCATATATCTTTAAGAATATCACAACGGAACGCTATGAGTGCTCAAGTGTACTTTGGTATCTAAGCTACCACTCCAATCTACCAACCAACCAACCTACCTACCTACCTACTATTTTTTAGAACGATCAGACCAGGAGCAGTCAATGGCGAGCATTATTGGTCGATGATTACCTACTTCTTTTGATCTGAACTGGATCATGTGGACAGTAACAGCATGTGGTCTTTACATGCCACATAGCTGGATATTCTGGCGTGAACTGACCAAAGTGATCGTGCGATTGGACCTTGTTAGACTTTTTCTAAAAATAAAGAAAAAACTTGGTCCTCCAATTACTGAGTTCTATCGCTAACCCGTCGCTGAAATAAAAAATATGTCTGAACCTTGATTACATACATACACACATACATAATTGGTCATTGCAACCCTTCAGTCAGGATTAATCCCTAGCTTCTTACACGACTTACGATTCGTGTGTTAATTTGAAACACGGGACCTACAGTTTAAAGTCGAATTTTGTGAAACTTTTCCATGGCAATTTTATTTACTCTGAGTTGTTTTTGTCGGAAATCTGCTGAGAGCAAGTTGGCGATGAAATATTTCTTCATATTTCATTTTGTTCCAGAAGTCTGACCTGGAGTTTGAAACGTAGCCTCACGTTTATTAAGCCAATACACTACCTACTAGACTATGGCGACTACAACTAATTGCTAACCCATCGATTATATAAAAAAGAAGTCACAACTACAGAGCTCACCAATGAGTATTCAAAACGATGAATAGATTCGAATCATACTTATAATTTCTGATACTTATACGCATTCATACTTATTTTAATGTCATACTCATACTACTCATATTCAAAGTTTGAAATACTCATGGTACTCATACTTAACAATACGCATGATGTTATTGATTTCGACTCTCCATGACTCATCGTGTACCCGAATCACAAAATAAGTATGATTCGCCTACGAAGACTACAATACTCACAAGAAGGTTGTGTGTTTGCTTTGCTTGCTGTCTTTGTCTTTTTTGTTTATGTGTCTGTAAATGCAACAACAACTAAGACTTTAAATTTTGACGAATGATTCGAATCACTAGAATCATTTATGAGTATTATAACAACTATTTTTCTAAATTTGTGAATCTGAATAAGTAGGCGTATGAATCAAACATAGTACGAATGGTATGAGTTTGATGTCAACGTTGTACTCATACTCATTGCAACCTGTACTTATGAATCAATGGTGTAGTGAATACGAATGAATCAGAGTAGTTGGATTTCAATACTGTTGACTCAAACACAATTCATTGCTGATCTCTGATTTCCACCTTAAATAATTTAAAAGATAAAATTTAAGAAATTTAAATGCAAACGTTTCAAAACCTCGTAAACTTTATGAGATAATATAATATTTTTGCATATTATTATAAGGATTGGCCTACCAAAATATAAGCTTTAAAGGCTTTAAAAAGTTTTCCATAAATCTTGCCAATTTTTCAAATTTATATAAAAATGTGTTCAAACGAATGTCCACATATGGTTCTATTTTCTAAGGATTGCGTTTTTATTTTTATTTTGTTAATTAATATTTAAAATTAAAAAAAATCTAAAATTAAAAAAAAAATTTTGCTGCGGTCAAACGATTATCTATGACTGTAGTTCGAAAATGCATTCTTAAATGCAAAAGGTTTTTCGATTTTAACTTAAAAACAGTTTTTTTTACTGTTTTATGCTGTGTTTAATGAATTTTGAGTTGAATTTTTTTGCAATTAATTTCTCGTTTTTTTGTTGTTTTTTGTTTTATTTTTTTTTGTATTCGCAGCCATTGTTGTGGAACGGAAGTTGTAGTCTGTAGACAGAGTCGTTTGTCGTATCGATATGCGTGCATCTCATGGTCATACAATTGTTAACAATAATTCAATAGGTTTAATGCCATTATTTATTATTATTGTTGTTGTTGTTTGTTGTTGTTTGTTTTATACGTTTTTATTTTTAATTCTTAAAGCAGAGCCATGTCGTTACACTTGATTTAGGAGGTTATGCTAGGCATGCATTTACACAGTTTTTCTGTATGTGTGTGTATGTTTTTTTTATTGCCAAGATTTTATTGATAAACGAAGGTTCTTTTATTTTAAATTTTAATTAATTAATGGTTATTCAATGTAATGATCTATTAACTAGAAATACTATTGTTGTTCGTGTTTTTTTTTAATACAAGAAAGCAATGTTTGTTGAATGGTATTTAAGAAAAAATCTATAAAACATTTATGGTTGTCACAGCAATTCTATCCATATATCGGTTTAAATTTGAATCCTCGGTTATTTCGAATCTGACAATACTTATGTCATTCTATTCTGTCACAAAATTCAGTATATTATCTCTACTGAACGTAATGAATCGATTTGCGCTTGAGCAACGTTGAGTTTTATTGGGCCAACGACAAACTGCACGATGATGTCGAAGTTGCCAAAAAAATACTCTTTTGGGAAGAAGCTCGTTTTCAACTTGGTGGGTACGGTAATAAGCAAAATTGACGTATTTGGAGCTCAGAAAACCCACACGTGGTCTTACAGAAGCCAAAGCACCCATTACGAGTGACAGGTTTGTGAGGCTTTTGGAGCGGAGACATCATTGGCCCATATTTCATTGAAAATGAGGACGGGGTAACCATTACGGTTAATGCAGACACCTATCGCACCATGATAACTAATTTTTTTGTACCCGCTCTTCATGAATTTGATGTGAACGATGTTCAGTTTCAACAGAATGGCGCAATTTGCTACACATTTCATGCCACAATCGATTTATTGCGTCAAACAATTGATGGCCGTTTAAGTAACCGAATGGTGATGTCAATTGGCCGCCAAGAAGCTGCGATTTCACACCGTTGGACTATTTTCTGTGGGGCGTCGTTAAAGTGGACAAACCACAGACAACTGAGAATTTGAAGGCCAACATTCGTGATTTCATTGCCAAGACCCCATACACTCGAAAAAGTGCCAGAAAATTTGTCCGATCGAATAAGGTCACAGCACGTGGCAGCCATATGAATGAAATAATATTCCAATTCTAACCGGAATAATTGTGCTTCACAACAAAAAATTATTTTGATAAAATTTCAATCTGTTTTTGTTTGATTACATTTTTAAATTTAAACTTTAAAGTGGCCCACCCTTTACTTTTCTTTAACCCTTGAACAGTAGACCAAATATTGTTCAATCAATAATTTTTTTTACCTTTCTTAAGACCATTATTGTTTCAATATTTACCTGCAATGAAGAAGAGAAAAATGTGTGAGTAATAATGCTTCGAATTAAAAAAATAAAATAAACTATAATTAATGAGTTTTATTGTATAGTTATACCATAAAATATAAAATATTTAAAAAAGACACATAATTTTAATTTACAAAAGACTTAAGACACGAACTTGGTGAACATTTTTTCACACCTTCTTCGATTCTCTACAGCCGATTGCCATGGCACTGTTCTATAGAAGTTTCTGATAAAAAATGTCTTGGAAAGCTTGAATGATTGAATTACCTTCATAAAGAGGTGCCATTGTACTGCGACCATTCGATCTAATATACTGCCCTCGAATTTTATAGGGTATTTCGGTTTTATTTTCTCCCAGCGTATTGCCATCACAAATCTCTTTGTGTCAATAATGACAACTCTAAAACTACAAACTTTCTGAAGCGCATTAGCGCCACAGAGTATCCAATAAAGTGTTCTAATGATTCATTTTCCTTGTCGCAAAATCAACATTTGAATAAATGTACTCTGAGTCTGAAGTCACCGTAGTCAAGCAGTGGGTTGGCTGATTAGACATAAGGCCTCGGTTCAAACTCCAGGTCAGACAGCTCGAACAAAACGAAAAATTAAAAAATATTTTTTCGGCGACTTGCAGATTTCTGCCAAAAAAGTTTGCTCAAGAATCTGTAGTTCGGAGTCGACTTTTAACTATAAGTCCTGCCACTCATGTATGAAATTAATACACACAACATAGGTCGTAATCCCGACTGAATGGTTGTAATGGCCAATTATGTATGAAATTATATATGTATATACTCTGAGTCTGAGTCAAAATACCGGTTCCCATCCTCAGGCTATGCCTGAATAGTTTGATGCATGCTTCAGTTTTCCTTTCACTGTAATTTTCCAACAAATGTTTTGATTGCCTCAAACCCAGCCTTTATCTTCCCTTTCGTAAAGCATACCTTTCCAAACAATTATTCCCACTCCACAGCAAGATTCTGGTGACTAACAATCTGAAAACTCCCATAAAAGCAAGATCGTCTACTTGCTTATTGCGCTTATCCGCTTGGAATGTATTCGTGAGTTTTTCCGTGATCTTGAAATGTTTCATTCTCCTACTACTGTTTCAAGATCTGATTTTATCCCACAAAATAATCTTTCTATTAAAAGAGTATACAGCTTTGTGATGCCTGAGCTGGGTTTTGAACTACGGTCTCTCATCTAATAAGTCAACCGACTATGTACCTACTTGACTATGGCGAACATTAACTGCCAAACTACTAATATGTGTTCCTGACAGACACATGCTATATCTAAACATTGGACTTCGACAATTTGGAGGACTTGAATTAAAAACATTTACAGATTACTTGTCAGCTATTATGGGCGTCTAAAAATCTTTAAATGTGCATAAGTTTTGAGCACTGCTAACTACAATAATTTTTCCACAATTTTAAGAATACAACGAGTCAGAATCTTCCTTGGTAGTCGCCCATATATTGGTCGTTCGGAGTCGATTTTAAACTTTAAGTGCCGCCACTTCTGTATAAAGTTCACACACACACAATAGAAGTGGTGTGAGACAAATGACAATTATGACAAATTATGTATGTATGTATGTATCACCTTTTAATCAAACTCAAGCTATTGGTCTGAAATATAAAACTGTAAAGAGGAAATCAACAAAGGAAGGATCAGTAATAAAATTTTTTCTGTGGTTATTAATGAACTCCAAGAGAACTCGTGGCTTGCTTAACTAACGTAACTAACCTAACCTACTAACAAATGTAATAAGTCAGATCGGTTTCTAATGCCATAAAATATTTTCATTTCATATCTTCACATACCACTTTCCTTATTCTCTTCATGGCCTACTGATTCGTCTAAAAAGCAATTCTTTTGAAATAAAAATTTCTCCCCTTAAAAAAACAAAAAGAAGATCGAAAGATTTTTTCTGTGTTTATTATGTGCTCTGTGTTGTTGTTGTTGTTGTTATTCGCGCTGAAACATTTCTAGCAAAACAAATGCGGAAGCAATTTCATTTCATTTCGTTTCATTTCGTTTCTTTATTGTTTTCGAAAGACTTTGTTTGAAAACAGAAACCGTATTTCTGCCAGAACATCACCTTTAAGCAAAATCTTTTGAATTGGAGCTGCTACAACAACAGCATGTTTGTTTTCAATACAATATGTATGCAACATGAGTTTTTAGTTTTTTTTTCTTTAATTTTTTTCTAAACAGATCTTTCATATAAAACAAAAACTATAATACGAGTACATCATTAGCATTTTTTATGATTCACGCCTTGTTGCATATGCGAAACTGTTCATTTTTTTTCTTCTTCATGTTGTTGTTGCTGTTGTTGTTTTAGACAAAATTTCATCAAGTGGTGCAGTATGTTAATAATGCCGTATTAACGAAAAAAAATGTTATTTGAGATGAAATAAACCTGGAAATGAAACTGGAGTACTAACATGTTATTTGAGGATTTTTGTAAAGTTAATTGAAGGTTTGAAAGGCATACTCGTAATAAAATAAGGCATAAAGCAATAAAGTAACTGTTTTTCTTAATTAGTAGCATATTTCCTAAGCATTTATTACATAAGTAAGCATTTTAAATGCTTAAGTACACTTTTATTGCTTAAACTCAAGTTAATGAGGTTGAGCATTGATGAGCGGTGACAGCACATTCGTTGGTCAAAGAGGTTTCTCAAAAGATGTTTCATTACACGTTCTCTCACCATAACTCTGTGTACTAACATCTCAAAAGTATTTTAAGCAAGCCAATTTAATAGAATTTGATCAGTGCAACAGTGGGTATTTTTACCATCTTCGCTTTCGCTACCTGCCGCACTGTAAAATCTTAAAAAGAAGAAAATTTTGTTGGCAACAGGTGCCTCAATCTCCTCTCTCGAAACTTTGCTAACTATTATCTATCACCGGTTCAAATCTCTTATATACACACGCTCAAATCTTTATATAAATAAGCAAATTTGCAAATTTTTTGCCGCAATGTCTGAGCTCGTTATATCTGTGTAGCTGATAAGGCTATGCAGAATAACGTTGAAGAATTCCTACAGCTCCATCAAGGTGGGAATTGACCTCTCCGAACCTTTTGATACCGTGCGAGATTTCAGACAAGGCAATTCCTTAGGTTAGGTAAGGTTAGAGGACGTGTACTTGTCAATTAATACAAGTACAGTATCCGGAGATTGAATTGACCCATTGTACAACGTCCGAGTTTCTCACACCACTTATGATGTGTGTGTTAATTTTTATACATGAGTGGTGGGACCTACAGTTTAAAGTCGACTCCGAACGACAGATTTTTAAGAAACTTTTTTCATGGCAATTTTATTTACTCTCAGAGTTTTTGTCAGAAATCTGCTGAAAGGAAGTCGCCGAAGAAATACTTTTTGTCTTAAAAGCCAACACACTGCCTGCTAGACTACGGCGACTTCAAAGGCAATTCCTTATCAAGCGGTCTCGTCAGCTTCGCAATGGAAAGTGTCCTGTGGAAGGCGGGAGTGCATCGCAATGGCACTGTTTTCGAAAAAACGGTCCAGTTGCTTGGCGACATAGTGCCAAGCGAGATGCTACTGCCGCCTTTAATGCTATTGAATGATAGTCTATTAAGATGGGTCTGGCAGTAAATGAAGGCAAAACGAAGTATATGTTGTCGATAAGTAGGAACATGCGGAGTATAGGATCCCAGGTTACGCCCGATATATATATACAGTAAGACCCCGCTTAATGCTGTTCTTCTTAACGCTGTTTCAGTATTACGCCGTAGTATTGGGATTCCCCTAAATCGCACTCTGTATGGATACTTGTTGTATACAATGTATCTTTTTTAACGCTCTTTTGTTAGTCTGTCCAGAATAAAGATTCCAACTGTATTTTTCGAAGTTGCAATCGCAGTACGAACGCATATTTCCTGCTTCACAATTGATTTATTAGTTGCCTCGTTTAACGCTGTTTCGTTTAGCGCTGGAATTTATTGAAACGTGTCACCCGTATCCCCCGTATAAAAGGTCAGACATCAAAACAAATAACAAAAAATATTTCTTCGGTGACTGCCTCTCAGCAGATTTCTGGCAAAAACTCTGAGAGTAAATGGAAAATTGCCATGAAAAGTTTCTCAAAAATCTGTCGTTCGGAGTCGACTTTAAACTGTAGGTCCCACCACTCATGTATAAAATTAACACACACAACATAATTGGTGTGAGAAGCTAGGTCGTAATCCCGAATGAAGGGTTGTAATGACCAGTTATGTATGTATGTCTTACTATACTTGCGATATAGTCAATGAATTTGTTTCCGCCGTCACTACCAAAAATGCTGTCAGTCTGGAGGACAAGCACAGGATCACTCTTGCCAACAACTCTTGCTACTATGGTCTCAATGGGAAATGGAGTAGCGGAGACCTCTTTCGTTCGACAAAACTACTACCATACAAGACGCTCATCCACTTCGTGCTTCTTTATGACGCCGAGTCAGAAACACTATCAAGAAATATTGCCATAGCCTTGAGAGGGGAAAATGTCTACAGGAAGAGAGTGCTAAATAATGACATTCGTAGAATAATAAGCATTTTCGAATTCTGCTGTTGAGTAGCTTCAAATTACATTTCGAGCACTGGCGTATGCTTTGGAGTTGTATGCCAATGTCGATCGTGTATACATAAGTAGTGGAAATAATAAGTGTCTCATTAGGCACTTCCTATCCTTAAATTTCTAAATAAAACTTCTACGTGCGGTGCTCTGGGGAAAGTTTTTGACACTCGCCAAGCTGTGGCAAGGTGTGAAAGGCAATTGCACTATCTTTTCTCCTAGGTTGTACGGTTATGATTGGCCATTATTAAATCAATTGCTATGTAAATGTGTAAATTCAATCGCCAGATTGAAGGCTTATATGGCTGTCCTATTATCAGACTAATGTGCATTGAATTATTTATTTGCTCAGCTAATAATACAATTGTGATTGTCGTACTCTAGTAGGTAATGTTTTGTCTTATTAGACGTAAGGTTAGACATCTCCAACAAAAAAATCTAAAAAAATATTTCTTGGTCGACTTCCTCTCAGCAGGCCGCCGCTGCCTCAACCTTCTTTCTGGGCGCTTCAGTGTCACACTTGTGTGGGTCCGCGGACACTGTGACATTCTGGGAAACTGCAGAGCCATCCAGAGCTGGCGCACTACTTCCGAAATCCTCTTCAATCAACCTGGGAATGGCACTTACCTCGTTCAAGCTGGCCATCGCGCGGAAGGTGTTCCGAGACGCCAACCTATCCTGGATCAATGAGGAGTCCTGCTTCATCGCTAGGCTCACTTGGCCCTCAATGGATAGAGGGCGCACCAACCAGTTACTTGGACTTGGTCGTAACATCATCTCGATCACAGTGGCCATGCTTACAGGTCACTGAGTTATGGGTACACACGCGGAAAGAATGCGGCTCCCGTTTAAGCGACTTCCGCCGTGGGTGCAGATCCGCTGAGGAAGAGGAGTCTGTTATCCACTTTCTTTGTCAGTGCCCATCTCTTGCGAGGTGCTGATATAGGTTATTTGGCTCGACAGAGCTATCGTCCATTTATTTCAAGGATATAACCTCGTTTATCAAGCTTTCTGGCTGGTTTTCCAGCGTGGGGTAGTCGTGCTTTGAAATGTGCAGCCCTTGCGCTGACCAACTTCTCCCTCCTTGGTTCTGAGGAACTTGGTCAGTACAAAGACGTCACAATGGGCCGCTATGCGTGCTCAAGTGAGCTTTTGGTATGAAAGCTACCACACTGACCTAACCTAACCTATCCTCTCAGATAGATTTCTAGCAAAAAGTCTGAGGAGTAAATAAAATTGCCATGAAAAAGTTTCTCAAAAATCCTCTCATTCGGAGTCGTCTTCCAACTGTAGGTCTCACCATTCATGTATAAAATTAATACACAACATGAGTGGTGTGAGAGGCTAGGTCGTAATCCCGAAGGAAGGGTTGTAATCGCCAACTGTAGATGCATGTCTGTCTGATTCCCTATGTTCCTTAAATAAATAAACGAAAAATATTGGATTCCTGTAAAATTTCTTTTACAAATTCGACAAATTTGTCGTTTGAAACGATTTTTATTAAAACAATGATGTTTTAATAAAATGAATTTATGGAATTTTATTTTACTTCATTAAAAGCATCCTGCAGAGATTGAAAGAACATGATAATCTTACGACACAAAGACCAGGTCATATGGTGAATGCATTAAAAAACTTCCCTGCCTTGACGGCTTATTAAAGATATGTGTGGTCTGCTGTTGCTTTGCTGGAGCACAACAAATTTTCGGGCGATCAGATGAAAAAATTAGAAAAAAAAATTAATTTACCAACTGAGGGCATTGCTTCACTACATGTAATGAGTACTGAGAAGTCATTGGAGGCTTGTATGCATATGTTTATTCTTTTTTTTTTGAATGAAATTCAATGCTAAAGTAAAACCCATGCATACACAAATAAGTTTCAATCCAAGCCTATTGTTAATTAATTTTAAATTCCTATTAAAAATTTGTGTTTCCTTGTATTTTAAAAATTCTTTTGTTATATTGATGATGGTGGTCACTGATGGTTTTAAAAATCAAATGAAAAAAAATAAAAAAACAGAATCATTGTGTTAATCAGCTTAAACGCCTATTTTTCTGTGTTTATTTTAATGGCCTTTACTTCTCTTTAATTGGTTTCACCTTCTTTTTTCTTGTTCTTATTCTTTTTCTGTGGCTTGTTAACACAATAGGCCATAATGTTTTACCACACCATAGTACCAGTTTTACATTATTCGTGTTGCCTTGTTTTGCGGTCTCCGTCTCTCTCGCCTTTTGTGTTTTGTTAACAAGTTTATGATTAATGATATCAAGTGTTGGCTGGTTTTATTAAAAAGATTTTCTTTTTTTTTCTTTCTTTCTATTTTTAAGTAAATTATACCACAACCAATACTAGTAATATCAATACCAATACCAACACAATAAATCATTTTTTTCTATTCAATTCTGTGATTTTCTTTGTAATTGTAATGGCATATGGTTTGTATGGTTTTATAGACTGTGTTACTAAAACACTACATGTGTACGGCATAGTTTTCGTTTTATCGTTTCGAAAACAAATCTTTTTAAAAAATGTTCAATCAGTCTTATGATTTATCAAAATAAGTATTATTTCTGTCAATAACTTAAATGATTAATTGAGTAATTGTTGCTAGAAAAAATTGTAGGAAATTTTTTTATTTTTATTTTTTAATAGAGTTCAATTAACTCTTCTCTCTCTCTCTCTCCTTCTCTTTGTCTCTTTCTTTGTTTTTTTATAAAGAGTCTTTAAAGGAAAAATTTTCTATGGAAATTTAATAAAAATTTTCTCTTGTAGTCAGCGTTTAAAATATTTGAATTTAAAAAATCATATCAAAAGACTTAAGCAACAAACTTTTTATAATCATTTCCCATTTGTTAATTGTTTAGTAGGGATAGGCAAAGAGGTTCATGGGAAGGAGAATAATCATAGTTATCCAACGTCTCATGCATACATCTCACATCTCCTCCTAAAGGGTCTTCGACTTTAAAAGTCTTCAGCTTAAAGTTGACTGCTGAGAGTCACCGACAGAAATATTTTCGTTTGAAAGATTTATTGGTGCCATTATGTGTGGAAGGAATTCCGATATATTCTTGACTTTGACGTGTAAATTAGACTCAATCTGACCGATGGCATGATAAAGTCGTTCTCAAAGAAATATAAGCCGCTAGCACTATCAGTATAAAATCCACACCAAACGGAAACCTTTTTTATCGTTCCAAATTCTATAATCTCGTTTGTACATACATATACACATAATTTGTCATTACAAAGCTTCAGTCAGGATTACAACCTAGTTGGTCACACCACTTATGTTGTGTGTGTTAAATTTATACATGAGTGGCGGGACCTACAGTTTAAAGTCAATTCCGAATAACAAATTTTTGTGAAACTTTTTTATTTACTTTCGGAGTTTTTGCTAGAAATCTGCTGGGAAGAAGCTATCAGAGAAATATTTGTTCATATTTCGCTTTGTTGGACATGTCTGACCTGGAGCTTGAATCGTTTCCTTGTGTCTAATAAGCCAACACACTACCCTCCAGACTACGACGACTATTGTCAAATTAGTTGTGATTTATTCAGTCTACTTTGCTATATCGCCATGAACGGATAGGCATGGAACACAGCAATTAGCAACTGAACTGAAACTTTCATCAAAGAAATCATTTTCAAGGATGATGCCTCTTTCCGTATAAACTAACAAATATGGCAAGTACTATAATAGATCGATGATTACTAATTTTTTGTGATCTGAATTTGATGATCTGTATGGTCTGTGGTTTCAACAATACTGTGCTACGTGTTATCCAGCTTATCCGCATTGGATATTCTGCACGAGTGATTTGATAGCGTGGTTGTCACAAATGAACTGGCCACCGAGATCGTTAGACTTTTTCTTGTAAAATTTTCGCAGGTGTATGTGAATAAGCCGCAAACTGCAGCTGAGGACCCAGTCATGTCGCACTGGCTTAAGCACCAAATATTTCGGATTCGCTCCGCCGAAAAAGACCTTTACGATCATTTAAACGAACGAAAAATATTGATGATATCTTATACGAAGGAAACGCTTAATGAAAGACTCGATAGGTCTACATTTTGCAAGTACAATGGGTTAATTCGACCTCCGGGTACTGTACTGTCTTATTTGACATTCTGCAAACATCTTCTTTATCTACTATTGACAGTTCACTCTTCTGGTATTTTTGAATCCTAGTAAGCTTGTAAGACGACTATGGATTTCTTATGTTCCTGAAAAATTGCAATGACCTAACACACCTTATTAACAGCATCTTATTCTTTCTATATGGTCCCCTTGGAAGCCCTGAAGCAGAAAGTGCCTCATCAATGGACTGCGGAACAATCAATTTCAAAACAGGCGCACATTCTTGATCTTAAATTGATGAAATTTTGCTCATGCTCACAGGATACTTTTCACTCTTAATATGACTTTTTAAACTGTTCGATGGGCATACATATACTCTAGAAATTTAATATGAAAACTAGTGTAGAAGACCTGCGATTATCAATTTAATCAAGCTTATTACAGCCAAATATCTTGTAAATTTAATTATATTAAGTTTGCTTAGCTCAAAATATCGAAAGATGCTGACTATGTTTAGGGCAAAGTCTTAAAGAAAAAATTACAATACTTTATAGCGACATAGAGGATAGCGAGATCTGCAACACTAGAAGTGCCCAGAAATAGTGATCATCCCAATTTGTGCTAATAGAACGCCACAGATTAATAGATTAAAAAGTGAATAGCACTTGAAAATCAATGAATTTTTTTTGTTGTCTAAAAACTAGGAATGTATTTCTATCGAAAAATTATTTGCAATGTGGAACCCATTTTTGGCTCACAGAATAGCTAACTTTTATATGAAGGCAGTTCAAGATACGTATGCCCTACAAATGGGCTCTGGAGCAGTTGACAACTGAGCCTAATTTTCATCGAAAAATTATTTTAAGCGTTTAGTCCCCAGGTCAGGCATCTCCAACAAAACGAAATATGAACAAATATTTCTTTGGCGACTTGCTCTTAACAGATTTCCGGCAAGAACTCGGAGAGTAAATAAAATTGCAATGAAAAGTTTCTCAAAACCTGTCGTTCTGAGTCGAGTTTAAACTGTAGGTCCCGCCATTCAAGTATGAAATTAACAGATACAACATTGGTGATGAGAGAAGCTAGGTCGTAATCCTGAATGAAGGGTTGTAATGACCAATTATGTATGTATGTATGTAGTTCAAGAGCTATCAATGTACTCTGAAAGATGCACTATTTGGTGCGTTACATTTAGCTACAGGCAATATTTATCTTTTTAAAGTAAAGTCGCCAACTTAGAAAGTATGTTGGCTTATTAGACTAAAGTCCGTGGTTTAAACCTCCAATATCAGATATCTCGAAGAAAATGAAATATGAAAAGAGTATTTCTTCGGCAGTCGGCGTAAAATTTTAAGTCCCTCAACTCTTGAATAAAATTAACACACACTACATGGATGATGTGGAAAGCTAGGTTGTAATCCTTACTAAAGCGTTGTAGTCTTTTCAAAGTAAAAGGCATGTATTTATGTATTGCCTAGAATAAATATTTTTACTTTCAAAACCAAAACGGCTACAAATTCACCCGTGTATACATTACAGTACCACTGTTTGTAAGAAAAATGTTTCGTAAATTAAAAAAATCATAATTTTCCAGATAAGAATTTAAGATTAATTTTATTTTATTTCATTTCTAATTATAATCTTAGGAAGAGAATGGAAAGAGAAGGAGTGTTTTTCAAAATCTAGCATGGGAATGTAAAGTATAACTCTTACTCAAGAAAAATAAGAAAAAAAATTAAAAAAAAACAAATACAAAACTTTGTTAAAAAATAACGAAATTTAAATTTGAATGGAATTCATTTGTTTTGTTGGAATACTTTTTCCTATTTCATATTGTAGTAAAAATGAAAGAAAAGAAAAATTCAATTCTTTTGTTTAATTGTTCATGTGAAATTATTCATAATGCTTCTGATGTTTTGTTTCGCTTTACTTGACGGTTACATCATGTCTTGGTGAACTTTTACAATACAATGGGCAAGAAAAGTAAAAAGAAAACGGATTCTTCAATTATCACAGATAATAAATGGTAAGCGTGGCAAGTAAGCATTGTCAGTGTGGAGAGCATAATTAAACTCTCATATTGATTTCTACCCGAAATATTTTAAAAACTTTTTAAAACTCCATGCTTTTATAGCCGTGACAATAGTGCAGTCTAGAGTTTTCTTTGTCTCCGAGTTTTTAAATTTCTTTTACTGTCTAGCCTGACTAATTTTGCTTTCAAAATAATATTTATGACAGCTTTGAAATAATCTTGATGAAGTATATTTTACACCATTAAAGGAAGGCAATGAGTCTGTGTTTACAATATCAAGAGCTTTCCACTACTAAATATTATAATTACACCACCACCAATAACTGTAAATACTAGGCTTGTGAACTTTGACGGTTGATAACGGCCATCATGTTGAAGTTAAGCTACATCTGACAAATGAGTTGCCATACATACATATACTCACAATTTAAAAATGCGATTATTTTCTACCCATTTTTGAATGCGTGGGTACGAGAACTAACAAAATTGTCGTTGTCGAGTTTATATCGATCCAATCCACATGAATTCTAAGAGCATTTAACGCATCCGGAAAAGTTTACCGTTTGGTAAAGATTTTAGGCTGACGATATATCGTTTCAGAGTAATATTGCTCACTGTTAACAATGAGCCGTATAATGCGATGATGACTAACTTGTTTTGACCTGAATGGGATGATGTGGACAACAACGACATGTGATTTCAGCAGAACGGCATTACGTATCTTATAGCTCATGCTACATTTCATATTCTCATGTAAAGGTAATGTAAATTGGACACCGAGATTGTGTGATTTGATCCAGTTAAACTTTTTCTTGAGGGGTTTTCATAGGCAACGGGTGTATGTGAATAAGCCTCTAACCTCAGCGGTCCCCACAGCATACACAGCTCATGTTATTTACCATATTCAGCGGGATTTATGCACCATAGTCTTGGCAAATAGGATATCTCGCATACCCCCACCTAGAGAAGCTATGGTGGACAGCTGAACGATTCTGTAAGCCATATGTAATGGCATCAATAGGTCTTTCAAACGAATAAAAAATTTCGATGATATCTTACAAACACTTTGTTTTATTAAAATTAAAACATAGGAAACCCTTTGTGAAAGACCGTTTTAGAGAGAGTAAATTCCCAGACGTGTCATACGCGGATTTGAGGCAATCTAAACTTTTATTAGGTTTTTAAAGTGGCAAAGGATTTGAGTCTGAAGTTAGACTATCAAATAGTATGCTCAAGTTGCCGTAGTATAGTAGGTAGTTTGTTCGCTTATTAGACATGAGGCCTCGGTTCAAACACCAGGTCAGACATTTCGATCAAAACGAAAAATGAAAAAATATTCCTCTTTCGACTTCCTCTGAGCAGATGTGAAATTGTAATGAAAAGTTTTCCAAAAATCTGTCTTTCGGAGTAGACTTTTAATTATAGGTCCCGCGACTTATGGATAAAATTAACGCACACAATATAAGTGCTGTGAGTGCGTAATCCTGGCTAATTGGCCATTACAACCCTTCAGTCAGGATTACGGACTAGCTTCTCACACCACTCATGTTGTGTGTGTTAATTTTATACATGAGTGGCGGCACATACAGTTTGAAGTCGACTCCGAACGACAAATTTTTGAGAAACTTTTTATGGCAATTTTTATTTAATCCCAGAATTTTTGCCAGAAATCTGCTGAGAAGAAGTCGCCTAAGAAATATTTTTTCATATTTCGTTTTTATGTCTGACCTGGGATTTGAACCGTGGCCTTACGCTTAATAAGCCAACACACTACCTACTAGACTACGATGATTGGTTGTAATGACCAATTATGTATGTACCCCACAGCAGTCTGATAGTAGTAACAGGCCTTCTGATCGTGCATTGTAAACTCAACGGGCAGTTATTTTAAATGGGAATAATTTCAAGCCCGATATTGTGAGAAAGAAAATGGACACTAGAAGGCATGCTTGGAACCATAAGATGATTATTACTTTAAGGAAAATGTATCATTAGTACTGAAAGCCAACTGAAATCTGATATTTGTCTGGGCAGCACAGTAGAGGTATACAATGCAGGGAAACTCATTGTAGTACAATAAGCCGTGCGATAGCAGTTCTCTAGTAAACCTGTAGGATAATAATAATAATATTACCTATATGAGATATTATTACAGCCACGTTTACGATTTAAAAGGCAGGATTAAGAGCTTGCACTTAAAATGAACGTGTGTGTATTAGAGAACTACGAACAAGCGATTTTCATATAAATTCCGTTGTAATTGGCAGGGTTATTACAATAATAAGGAGACCTTTCAAAAGGTTTTTAAAGATGGTTGGTTTGCTACTGGTGATGTGGGCTATTTTAATGACCAGGATTTTCTTTATATCTGTGCTCGTGATGCAGATGTCTACAGATCATTTAATTTTCTTGTGTATTCCGAGAAAATCTAAATTCTTATTCTAAACATATCTACAGTTAAGGAAACATGTGTTTTTGGTATACCCAATATTTTAAACGGCCATGTAT
Source organism: Sarcophaga subvicina (assembly GCA_936449025.2). Taxonomy (NCBI): domain Eukaryota; kingdom Metazoa; phylum Arthropoda; class Insecta; order Diptera; family Sarcophagidae; genus Sarcophaga; species Sarcophaga subvicina. The sequence continues at coordinate 35,134,802 of OW388084.2, forward strand.
CGGCCCGTGCTGTAGTCAAAATGAAAGACGAGCATAGTGAGAAACTTACTGAGAATTTAATTAAAAACAGCGTTGGTAAGGAATTGCCTTCCTATCTACATTTGTATGGCGGTGTTCATTTCTTCGATAGTCTACCCAAAACCGGTCCCGATAAGATCAAGAGAAGCTGTCTATGTAATATTGTTACTAAAGTTATGAATATTGGTTTTTGAATTAAAAAAAAGGGAAAAAGTTCTTCTTTTTTATTTCTTTTAGAGGATGACTTTCTTTTTTTAATATTTAATTTTTTTATTCTGCATTCTGTATTCAGTTTTTGTGTTTTAAGGCCTGAGAAATATTTTTCTGGTATTGCGTTATTTGTCTACAGTTTTATGAGTTTGTTGAATTGCTTTTCAAATGTTGGCTTTATTAAGCATTTGAATAATTTTTCGAGAGTAAATCTGTAACTGGGTGGAATGCAATGAATTCTTATTGTTCTTCCCTATATAGGTACCGAAAAGGAATTGCAAAAACCATAACGTTGTTGTTAAATAAGAAGAAAAAGTACATGAACTAATGCCTGTTTAAACATCATCGTTAAATAAATATTAAAGAAATGCATACAAATAGTTCAGTTCTTAAGTTTTCTTCAAATTAATAATTTTGATTAATGTTCTTTTCTTTTTCGTTGTTATTTTCCCATCACTTGGTTTCTATTAGTCAAATATTAAACTAATAATGTTTTGTCATGGTATCATAATGAGAATGTAAAAGAATTTTTTATTTTTGGAAAATTTTTGGAAATCTATGCTGCTGTTAGCTGGAGAATTAATGGTTAAATAACAATGGGACAGTACTTGGCTATCAAATACCCCTTTAGTCAGGCTTACAACCTAGCTTCTTACACCATTTATGTTGGGTCGGCTCCGAATGACAGATTTTATGGCAATTTTATTTTACTCTCAAAGTTTTTGCCAGAAGACTGCTGGGAGCAGGTCGCCGAAAGAAATACCCTTTCATGTCCCGATTTATTCCAGATGTCTAAGCCGGTGTTTGAACCATGGGTTCTCGTTAAATAAACCAGCACCTTACTTACTAGATTACAGCGACTTCGATCGAATATAATTCATAATTTTTGCCCATAATGATTCTTAAGCTGAAATCGCCGTAGTCTAGTAGGTAGTGTGGTGGCTTGTTAGACATAAGGCCGAGGTTTAAATCCCAGGTCAGACATCAAAACGAAATATGAAAAAATATTTCTTCGTCGATTTGCTCTCAGCAGATTTCTGGCAAAAACTCTGAGAGTAAAATAAAATTGCCATGAAAAGTTTCTCAAAAATCTGTCATTCGGAATCGACTTTAAACTGTAGGTGCCGCCACTCCTGTATAAAATTAACAAACACAACATTAGTGATGTGAGAAACTAGGCCGTAATCCTGGCTGAAGGCTTGAAATGGCCAATTATGTATGTATGATTCTTAATCTGAGTGCTTTTACGTCAGACACAGCTGTAAGTACCTCAACACAACTGAAGAATGTATGTTTATTGCTGCTACTGTGAAAGTATAGGAGTTTAGCAGAGCAAAACATTACTCCCTTAAGGCAGTAGTAGAAGTTCGTTGCCAAGAATATATTGCTGTCTGTCAAAAAAGGTTAACCAACTTTGACTTCAATAGGCAAAGGAAGATTTTAGGATGACGATCATAGGAATCTTTTCTTTATCCTAAACAAAGTTTCATAATCACCTATATTTGGTAGTTCCATTTCTTTGGGACTAGAAATTTAAACATCACCCCCGCTATTATTCAACATTTTCATGGAAAAGATTTCAGAAGAAACATCAAATGGTGAAATAATTGACGAAAATTGTTAAAAGGCATACGATGAACAAACGGCTAGTAATGCTGGCTCAGATTGGCCGTGTGGCAATTGGATGTGCGGGTGGGTCCCACAAATGACAGGATGCAACTTGATATCGGGTAGGTTAGAATATCGCAATTTGTGTACGAATTCCGAGAAAACGGAGTATTTTTCATCAGTACCGCCACTGTAACTTGCTTTCAGGTTGTATGGAGCTGATCTTGGAGTCCGTGATGTGGTGCTTTTAGTGGGTTTTATGTGCGATAGGAAGCTGTCCTGGTAACCGAATATATGTACTACACAGAATGGAAAAGGCCGCCATTGCTATTCATGCAGAAAATAAATTATTGAGGAGTGAATGTGTGTTTAAATTGCAGTGGTTAGACCTGTGGGAAACCCTTGGCACTGACGATTAGCCTGAGATTGATAAAGCGGATACATAGATTTGCACGTATCACTACTACGTGCATACACAATTGGTCATTACAGCTCTTTAGCCAGTTTCTCACATTACTTATGTTGTATGTGTTAATTTTATACATGATTTTTGAGAAATTTTTCATGGAAATTTTATTTACTTTCACAGTTTTTGCCTTGAAGTATCGAATTTCGTTTTGTTGGTGATATTTGACATTGGTTTTGAACCCTGGCCTCACGTCTAATAAGCCAATTCCCCACCTACTAAACTACGGCGACTGGATTTCTATTGCCTGTACATTTTACGCCACTCATTGTACGTTTTATGGCCTTTTTACTTGATTTAGCAGTCGACACATAGAACTAAAGAGTTTGTTCTCCCTGCTAAGTACCATTTCATATGCTAATTCTGGACAATGTGCTTTCGAGGAGGGGGGCTTTCAAGCCGCCGTTGGGATCAGAACGCTTCGGCGGGGTGAAAGCGGATGTTTAGTAAAGTATACATAAAGATAACGAGAGGCAAATACTCTTCTCAAACCTAGTGGTTTTAAGGCAATCGAAACTTTTATTGGAACACTACAATAAAAAATCTGAGTCATGCATCAGAAAATGCAGATATAACCTGAGGTTGGCAACCGGTCTTTCGACAAGGCACTAAAGACTCAGCATATATATCTTCAGAATGGGGATTGTCTTGAGCCCCACATGTAGATTTAATAACAATGAGAATGACCATGTTCTTGAAACATGTGAGACATTAATACAATTCAATAAGAATCACCAGGGTAAATACCAGAGATCAGCAATGAATCGTTTTTTCGCTACTCATAAGCATGTACTCTTGAAATTTTGAGTATGAGTGAGTCAACAGTATTGAAATTCAACTACTCTAATTCATTCGTACTCAGTACAACATTGATTTATAAGTACAAGTTGCAATGAGTATGAGTACAACGTTGGCTTCGAACTCCTACCATTCGAAATATGTTTGATTCATACGCCTACTCATTCAGATTCATAAATTTAGAAAAATACTAATAATACTCATAAATAATTCGAGTGATTCGAATCATTCGTCAAAATTTACAGTCTTAGTTGTTGTTGCATTTACAAAAAAAGAAGAAAGAAAGAAAAAGACAAAGACAGCAAGCAAAGCAATCACACAATCTTCTAGTGAGTGTGGTAGGGTTCATACGCAAATCATACTTATTTTGCGGTTGGTGTATACGATGAGTCATGGAGAGTCGAAATCAATAACATCATGCGTATCGTTAAGTATGAGTACGATGAGAACTTCAAACTTTGAATATGAGTTGTATGAGTATAATATTAAAATAAGTATGAATGCATATAAGTATCAGAAATTATGAGTATGATCCGAATCTACTCAACTTTTTGAATACTCATTGCTGATCTCTGGTGTGTATCAAGTGCTAGGCAGATAACTGTCTTTGTTGACACTGATTAGCATCTTGAAATTTGTCAGGGCAAAAAACTTGGCGGACACATTATCTACATGATGTACTTTCGTGACCGGTATGCAGTTTCAATTACAATGAGATTGAAAACTTTTGAACAAACCTTGCAGTTAAAGACTAGGCAGAATTCGGCAGCATAAAATCTAAAAGAGACAACCAAGGAATTATGGTTGGGTATTGACGTTGAAACCACTCAAAGCCTCATAAACTCCATGGCAAATATGAAATGTTCTGTAATTAGTAACATGGGTCCAAAAGCCGCAAAGTCTTTTAAAAGTTTTTTAAGATTTTTTTTTCGCAATTTTATAACACTGCGTTCAAACGAATGAATACTAATTATTCCATTTCCTATGGATTGTACAATTTGAAAAATATATTTAAGTTTTATTATTATTTTGTTAAAAAATATTTAAAATTAAAAAAAAATTACACAAAAAAAACTACTGCGGTCAAACGAATGTCTAAGACTGTATGTCTATCTTAAGAAATAAACACTGCTTCCGTTGCATAACTTTTTTCCTTAACATTTATTATAATAATAATATTTATGATCCTAATAATTATGAATTTTTTTTATTTGCATCATTGCAATATTTATTCGAACAAATAAATCATAAGGTCTGCTATAAAACAGAAGTTAACCGGTCTACACCAGTTTACTTACCAAAGTAATAAAATCTGGCAATAAACTTAGAAAAATAACCTTAAACTTCAAAGACTTTCAAGTGTATGTCTTGCGATGTGTTATAAAGACATAAAAAAATAGAAATCTTATCGCAAAGTCCACTAACAACACACGTTCAGAATTTTATCGAATAATTGTTTAGAAGTGATAAGAATTTTTTAATATTTGAAAAATAATCTTCAATGCTGGGACTACCTCAATAGTTGGTCCTTATCCATGTTCCGATTATCGTATGCCTAGTCTAAAGTCCCTCCCTCTCTCTCTATCAATATAAACATGTTTTGCAAATCATAACCCGAAAAAGTCAAATGCAATATTCGGGAAGTTTCCATTAACGGTGATAACAAACAACAGGAAAATTAGCCTGCACTACGTGCATAGCACCTTAGATCTTGAATTTAATTTGAATATTATTTTAGAAACTAGTCGGGCTATTTGACGTAGAGGCTAGATGGGCTATTATACACAGAGAATCTTAGGAAGGGTCAAACAAGCGATAACTTGTTCCCCTTCCGGGAATTATATACTGGAGGTATACCTTAATGGTCAGACCAAAAATATCTGGAATCGGATCTGGAATAACCTGTTCTATATATACACACACATACATACATACATACATAATTGGTCATTACAACTCTTCAATCAGATTTACGACCTAGCTTCTCACACCACCTATGCTGTATGTGTTAACTTTATACATGAATGGCGGGACCTTCAGTTTTAAGTCGATTCCGAACGATAGATTTTCTTAAAAATTTTTCATGGCAATTTTATTTACTCTCGAAGTGTTTGCGTGGAAAATTGCTGAGAGGAAGTCCCTGTTTTGTTGGTGATGTCTGAGCGGGGGTTTGAACCTCACATCCAATGAGTCAGCACACTACCAACTGGATTGGAGGCTAAATTAAATTTAAGTCTGCTGCACATGGTAGTGAAGATCAAACCTTTGGAGTTTATACTGCGTTAGATAGCACACAAGGCTTTTAAAAAAATTTATTAGGCGATTAGTTTAAGTTAGATTAGGTTAGAGGACGTATACTTATCAATTAAGACAAGTACAGTACCCGGAGGTCGAATTGGCCCATTGTACAACGTCCTAGTTTCTCACACCACTTATGTTGTGTGTGTTAATTTTATACATGAGTGGTGGGACCTACAGTTTAAAGTCGACTCCGAACGACAGATTTTGGAGAAACTTTTTTCATGGCAATTTCATTTACTCCTCAGAGCTTTCACCAGAAATCTGCTGAGAGGAAGTCGCCGAAGAAATACTTTCTGTATTTTGTTTTGATGTCTGGCCTGGGGTTTGAACCCTGGCTTTACGTCTAAGAAGCCAATACACTACGTACTAGACTGTGGCGACTTCGTTAATCGGTCATTTGACCAATTATTCAGGACGAAGGATGTTCCGAGCCTATGTAGATTCAGTGACGATGAGAATGAATCATTGAAACGAATTTTTGGATCTTGTGGGATATATGTAAATGCATACCTGTAGGAAACACGCAAGTGCGTATCAAGTGAGAGGAAACGAATTGTCATTAGATGTCTCAAGCCCGTGTAGATTCTGTGATGATGATCATTGGAACACATTCTTGGAGCCTGTAGGATATAAATGCATACCAGGAAGAAACGGTCAAGTTCATATCACGTACTAGGAGAGGAATTGTTATTGTTAACAACGAGCAACATTCTGAACTTTGTCAGGGCTATAGGCTTGGAGGAGATATTAAAGGATACAGCAGATCGTATATAAGCACGGCAATAGTAATATTAATAGACGGCCAACGCAATAATTCATGTGAATGCCTCTGCACGCTCACTTTTCTTTTAGTGCAGTTCTGTTTTAGACACTGATGCCATAAATGCTTTCACTTTACATGCAATAAGGCTTGTTTAAAAATTGAAATTTTTGATTCAGTTGCACTCGTGCTTTACGTAAGTGAAAATGACTGTTTCGTATTTGAATTGTGAAACATTGTACGATGAAACGCAAAAGATCTGGTATGGCCTCAAGCAAAAGGACTATTTTCATCCTGATATGACTTTGGGTCATTGAAACAAAATCACAAAAAAGTCCTACAAATAGATGATATCAGCAAGCAAACATTAACAGGCGGTGAATTGTTAAAGAGCGCTTGGAAGATTTCAAAAAGTTTTGTTCAGCTTGGCTTGAAAGTGGGTGATGTTGTGGGTTTATTTGCCAAGCATACCTAGTATTTGTCATCGGTTGTGACAGCCATTTGATTAACGGGGGCTGTTACAAATGTTGTTTATGATATATTTTATCTGCTCATCTGGTACTACTGGTCCCCCAAAAGTCATATGCATGTCTCATAAGGTTTTATTAAATCAGAAAGTCTAGTAGGTAAGGTTTATTCTTCAATAATTTTTATAATTCTACATTGCTTTCTCGTTTTGTTTTGCCAGCCAAATCATGCGCCATGACTCTGAAGCCTTCGCCTTTAGTAGTCCTTTTTTGGTTTCTGTTTTTTGGACTTTAAAGGACTCTTTATTACGTGGCTGTTTGCGTGTGATTACTTCCAAGTTATTTACAACAGAATATTTTATGGAACTAGTAAAGCGCCATAAAGTCACCGACATGATTGCTAGCAGCGTACACTTGACAGAAATTGCAATGAAAGTTAAAGAAGAATGAAAGGAATGCCTGGATTGGATAGACACGATTATGTGTGGTGGTGCCCAAAATGAATAAGTTAACCTATGAGAACATTAATGCCTTAATGGCTGACAATCCGAATAGATCGGGATTTGTGGTATCCTATTGGCATGACCAAATTAAGTGGTTTACTGGCGCATAATTATTATCTGCACGGTTTGGGTTTTCAAGTCTCCGATGGTAATCTAACAACCAACAAAATTGTGCAGATAAGTGACAGGGATGGCAAACCTTTGGGTATTAATGAGCATGGCGAAATTCATATAAAATTTCGTTATAACTGGCAGGGTTATTACAATAATAAGGAGGCCTTTGAAAAGGTTTTTAAAGATGGTTGGTTTGCTACTGGTGATGTGGGCTATTTCAATGACCAGGGTTTTCTTCATATCTGTGCTTGTAATGCAGATGTTTACAGATACTTTAATTTTCTTGTGTATCCGGAGAAATCAAAAATTTTATTCTAAACATACCTACAGTTAAGAAAACATGTGTTTTTGGCATACCCGATATGTTATATGTCCACGTATCGGCCTGTGCTGTAGTCAAAACAAAAGACGAAGGCTGGTGAGAAACTTACTGAGGATTTAATTAAATACAGCGTTAGTAAGACATTGCCTTCCTGTCTACATTTGTATGACGGTGTTCATTTCTTCAATAGTCTACCCAAAATAGGTTCCGATAAGATCAAGGGGAGCTTTATACGTGATATTGTTATTAAACACATGAATATTGGGGTTTGAATTAAAAAAGAACAAATAAAAAGTACAAATAATACCTCTTTTTTTTAGGGAACATTTTCGTTTTTGTTTGTTTAATTTATTTACGAGAATTATTTTTATTTAAAAATTCTGTGTATTTGTTTTAATGGTTGAGAAGTTTTTATCAAAACGTTGTTATTTGCCTAAGGTTTTATAAGGTTATTGAACTACTTTTTATATGTTTTTTATTTTAGAATTTGAAAAACATTTTGAAAGTTAAATTTTGTTTACGTAAATGAGAAACCAGTATGACTTGCCAGTACCTATTGCAAGTTGAAATGAATTATTATTATTGCTGTTCCATATACAGGTTTCGAAAAGGATTTGTACAAAATTTATTGAATTGTTGTTAATTAAAACGAAAAAGTAACAGAACTTGCATCTGTTTATACCGCTTAATCAAACAATTTTAAGTAATAAATGCAAGTCGTTTAGATTTTAAATTTCTTATTAATTTTATACAACTTTTTGTAGCTACTTAAAAAAAACTAAATTTAATTCGTTTTGGCCATTAAATTAATCGCAAAAGGTTTCTTCACAAGAGTATGACTTCTAAAAACCTGGTGTAATGATGTCATAATAGCTTTATCATCCCTAGTCTAATTAGCTGCAGAATTAGTTGACAAAACTGAAACTCTGGCAGTTCTTTTGTGTTGAACACAGTTTGTGTTTTCTGCGAGAGCTCTGATAGACCCAATGTCTCAAGCTACTTTCATCTCTCATAAGTTGTAACGGAAGCTAGATCTTTCGACCTATTTGGTAGCAAACTCTAGAAAAGTTTGTATTGTTTCATTACGGTCTCCCATTAATCCAAAGTTTAAATTGACCACAGAGGTGTATGTTGTGGAAAAACTCACTGGTCAACTAGCCTCATGGTCGTTAGCGAAGTATGCTGATTTTGATGCACCCGAACTCCCGTTAACAGATTTGAAATATTTCCATATGGATTTGCTCTTGAGTGGAGATGTATACTCCGAGATAATGCTTTCTGGAGTTCGAAAAGACCCCAACAACCCTTTAATCACCCAACGAACCGTTTTCGGTTGGATTGTAACTGACAAAACACGTCATTCAAATTCGTTACCTTGAAAAATGTAATTAATTAATACCAATTTACAATATAAAATGTATATGAAGGGGAGAAAAGGGGGTAATTTATCCAGAAAAAAAAAAATAACCAGTATGGCGATCTTCGAGACAATCTGCAAACAGATTCTCGTCAAATATTTTATTTTCTTTAGGGGATGATCCGGTTCGAAGGACCAAAATGTGGGAGTGAAAGGAGAAATAAATAAAAAATCGGGTATTAATTTTCGATATAAAAATTATTTATTTGTACATAGAACGTACCTTCGGGTTGGGTGTTGAATTGATATTGATCTCTTTTCATGTGTATTCTTATCAATTCACAATTATTTCATATAAACAGAGGGATGGTTTGTACACTTTAGTTTAATCTAAACTTAAAAGTAGTTACAAAATTCAGTATCGTATCTCCACTGTACGCAATGAATTGATTTACGCTTGAGCAACGTTGGGATTTATTGGAAATTTATTTCCAAAACAAACACAATTTGGTCGGAATTTGCACGAAAATGTAGTACAAAATTTGATCACAGAGAAGAACCAACAGTGTCCGGTATACCTAAGTTTATTGAAAAGTTTGTGAAATTGGTTTCGTTGTTGATGCGCCAATATGTGAGTGTGCTCGTACAGTGCGCACACCCGAAAATATCAAAACAGTGGCTGAGAGTGTGCATGAGAAATCCATCAACATTAACACATCTTCGTTCTCATGAATTAAAAATTTCACACACCAGTTTGCATAGAATTTTGCGAAAAGCTCTCGCTATTACGCCTTACCAAGTTCAATTGGTTCAAGAATTGAAGCCGCATGATCATTCGCTTCGTTATGGCTTCGCTAGATGGGCAAACTAGCAACTGCACAATCATGTCGATTTTGCCAAAAATAAATCATCCTTACGGATGCAGCTCATTTTAATTATGGTAGGTACGTTAATAAGCAAAATTGACGTATTTGGGGCACAGGAAACCCACACATGGTCTTACAGAAGCCAATGCGCCCATTACGAGCGACTGCTTGGTGCAGTGAAGCGCATGATAACCGATTTATTTGTACTCGTTCTTCATGGCATTGATGTGAACGATGTTTGGTTTCGACAGCATGATGTAACTTACTAAACATCTCATGGCACAATCGATTTATTTTATCAAACGTTTGATGGTAATTTATTTAACCGAAATGTTTATGTTAATCACCCACCATGAAGCTGTGATTTGACACCGTTAGCCTATACTACGCGGGGCGCCGTAAAAAATTTGAGATGTCGACAAATGAGAGACAATTGAGCATTTGAAGGCCAACCTTTGTGATGCCACTGCCGAGATACGACCCCATACACTTTAAAAAATTTTTTAAAATTGTTCCGATCGAATGAGATACTGTAAGGTCAGCCTTACCTGAATTAATTGTACTTCACTTACCTGAATAATTGTACTTCATAACAAAATAAAATAAATTTGTAAAAACTTGAAGTCGTTTTTGTTTCATTGCATTTTTAATTTTAAACCTTTAAATGACTCATCTTTTAGAATTATTGCTACTGCTTCAACGCTGCATTCATCTTCTTTTTTAATGTGATCGATAAATAAAGAATTTACTTCAGCAATTCTTGCAAACGTATTGTACAATATATTTCTCGAACAATAGTCGGGTGCTCCGACGGCCTAGTTGGTAGTGCCAAGGCAGTGAGTCGATTCCCACCAAAAAAGTCATCACACTGGTCATTAAAAAAAATTACCCCATCTTTCCTTTCTCCTATACACTATCTTTCCTGTATGCCAACACAATGTACTGAATGAATAGAAGTTATCTCCTGAGTATTGGTCTCAAAAAAATGCTACTGCAGGTAAAAACGTCGAGTAGAATTAACACATTAGTAGTGGTACAATATATATTGGCTAATATTTACTGTTATAATGGATTTATTCGACAATAAAACTATTTTTTCCTGGTGCTGCACAATGCTCGCCTTCCTATCTTACTTACTTAATTTGTCATTATAAACCTGCAGTCAGGACAACAACATAGCTTCTTACACCACCCATGATGTGTGTGTTAATTTTATATATGTATGAGTGTCAAGACGTACAGTTTAAAGTCTACTTCGAACGACAGTTTTTTGAGAAAGTTTTCATGGAAATTTTATTTTACTCTCAGACTTTTACAAGTAGACTGCTGGGAAAAAGTCGTCGAAAGAAATGGTTTTTTTCATATTTCGTTACAATTGAGAAGATCTATCGTTTAGAAAGCCAACACACTACCTACTAGAGATGGCCAAGGGCTCAAATTACATTTAAAAAGTCCTTTTTAATACTCCTACTCTGGGTGCCCTGGTAGTTTAGTGGGTAGTGTGCTGGACTATTAGCGTGAGAGTCGTGGTTTCGATTCCTACCAAAGGCTCTGGTCTGTGACACTAGACCGAGCATATGATCAAGTTACTCCGGTCGTATATAAATAAAATATAATTTGTAATTTTATTGTAATAAATAAATAAAAACTCCTACTCTCATCATAGCTGATCTGATTAGGCAAATATTAATTGAAAAAAATTACGTACAATTTCAAAACTTTCGAAATTTAAAATCAAAAAAAAAAAAATTCAAAATTTTAGGTCACCTTCATATGAATTTAATTGTTTTATTTTGCCTCCATAATTTTTTTTTAAACAATTATTTTGTAATTAAAAATAATTTTCGTTTATTTTTTTATGTGGCCTTAAATCATTAAATTATTGAAATAAATTTCTTAAATAATCTTATCTTTCTCTCTTTGTATTTGTTGTGTTTGTTTTATTACTTTTGCTTCATTAACGTTGTCATTGTCTTTTTATTGACCGAATATGTCAGAGTATTTACAGATGATTACGATGGTGAGCCATAATCAGCGGCTATGTGTCAATGTGAGAGTATCTTGTTGAGGTTTTTTGTTGGTTTTTTTGTTGTTGTCTCAACATCAAGTGATGCTGTCTGTATTGTATGTATGTATGTAAAGCTGAGTGTGTCTAACTTTTTATCGTTGCAATTATTATGGATTTAAGTATTTATTTGAACTTGTTTTGTTGTGGTAAGTCTGGTTAAACAACAACATTAAATGGTATTTCTTAGCTGGTTGGGTTTTTTGTTTTTGCTTTTGCTATGGTTCTCATACTGCCAACTGAGCTACAATTGGTAATAGCAGGCAATACTATAGTTAAGGAAATGGAGAGAATTTTATTTATAATTGCACATTACAACCCTTCAGTTAGGCTTACGACCTTGTTTCTCACACCACTTATGTTATGTGTGTTAATTTTATACATGAGTGGTGGGACCTACAGTTTAAAGTCGACTCCGAACGACAGATTTTTGAGAAACTTTTCATGGCAATTTTATTTACCCTCAGAGTTTGTGCCAGAAATCTGCTGAGAGGAAGTCGCCGAAGAAATGTTTTTTTTTGTCTTGATGTTTGGCCTGGGGCTCGAACCCTGGCTTTATGTCAATTAAGCCAACACACTACCTACAAGACTACGATGACTATTAGAGAGGTATACGCTTTTAGACAAAACTTAACGTCAGTGAAAATTATTACTAGGTCCATGAGTAATAGAAGAGAACATATTTTAGTTGCCGTGAAGACGACTGCTAGATTTACTAGCATTTATTCTTGCAAATTTTTATTAACGCATGGTAATAGCAGATTATTAAGAATGGCGTCAATAGAAGATTCTAGTCGAGTTTATGTCTAACAATCTCAAAAATATCCACAAGTTTAGTTAGGAAGTATCTTTGAGAGTTTTAAGTGTTGTTCATTGGTTGCAAGTCAAACTGAATTAATGTCTTGCCATTTCGCTTTAGTCTTTTTTAAAAAAAGGATGTCTAAAGCACCAAAAACACATAGAAAATCTTGAAGTAAAGCTTCCATTTAATCGACATGAGGATAGCCATGCCTTTTATCTAGAAGACTTTGCAATGACCTCGAGTCCCTGGTACCCAAGTCTGTTATATAACGGGTGATTTTTTATCTATTATCTTTTTGGCAACGCTGGTTTAAACAGCTCACGCATGTTTCGTGTTTTGTTTGACTGTCAAACGTCTTCAGTTCAGGTCTTTAATTAAACCATGAATCGTCTTACAAACGAACAACACTTGCAAATCATTGAATTTTATTATCAAAATGCGTGCTCTGTTAAGAAAGTTCATCGCGCGCTTCTTCCATTTTATGGTCAGTTTAATCGACACACTGAAGCGTCTATTCGGGCTATTGTGACTAAATTTCACACCAAATTTGCATTGTTGGACATTAAACCACCAACACGCTTACGTAGAGTGTGAACTGAAGAAAATATCGCAGCTGTAGCGGCCAGTTTTAATGATGACCATCAATTATCGATTCATCGCCGTTCGCAGCAATTGGGCCTCTGTTACTCAACAACGTGAAAAGTTTCGCGGAAGGATTTAGGTATGGACGTAAATAAGCAGAATTGTCGATTTTGGAGTGAAGATCAGCCAGAAGCATTGCAAAAGCTACCAATGTATCCAGAAAAAGTCACAGTTTGGTGCGGTTTATGGGCTGGTGGCATCATTGAACCGTACTTCTTCAAAGATGCTGCGAATCGTAACGTAACTGTGAATGATGAGCGCTACCGTTAGATGATATCCAACTTTTTTTGCCCAAAATGCAAGAGCTTGACTTGCATGATATGTGATTTCAACAAAACGGTGCCACATGCCACACAGCACGCGTAACAATGGGCTTATTGAGAGGCGAGTTCGGTGAGCATTTTATTTCACGTTCGGGGCTGGTCATTTGGCCGCCTAGATCGCGAGATTTAACGCCTTTAGACTATTTTTTGTGGGGCTATGTTAAAGCTCATGTCTATACAGACAAGCCCGCTTCAATTGACGCATTGGAAGACAACATTGAAGCATTTATTCGTGAGATACCGGCCGTAATGTTGAAAAGAGTACGCCAAAATTGGACTAAGCGGGTGGACCATTTGAGGCGCAGTCGCGGTCAACATTTGCATGAAATAATCTTCAAACATTAAATTATATTGACCGTACCATCGATTCAAATAAAGATTTCATGCATTTCTCTTAATTTTTTTTTTTTTGAAAATTTTTCCTATAGCTCTTAAAAAATTACCCATTATATGTACAAAACATTTCGTTTTCCCATTTAACTTTGAGCTGTTGCTGCATTTGTTCAGAGAATTTGGAGAGGAGCTGGCTTGGTAGTTATCTCTACAGATATTAATCTATAAGAGATCATATAATCAGTCGGAATCGGTAAAGCACTAGAATCTAGCAGTCTAGAGAATTGCGAAAGCCAGGAATTTATTGAGCTCAACGTGACTGGCACAACAGTTTCTTGTTGCTTCAGGAGAAAATTGTTAGGAAAACAATTTAGCATTGCGAAATCTAGGTTTAGATATTTACTTCCACTCATATGGATAACATAATGAGGTCATTGGAATTGCATCCTAATAGGGCTTATTTTCAAAAAAAAAAAAAAAAAAGAAACATACGGTGTACGTCAATGAAAGGCAAGCTCTGAGGCAAATATTGCTGCTGTTCGTAACAGTGTGGTGTAATCCATCAATTTAGCGTCGTTCGCAAGAACTCGGCCTTTGCAGGTCTCAGTTTGACGAATTTTACTTTGCGACTTGAACCTGAATCGCACAAAATTCAATTAACCCAGGACTGAAAGCAGGTGGCCTTAGGCAACGACATGTGTTCACTAAATGTGCCCAGAAGCAGTTGGCAACTCATCTTAATTTTTAACAAAAACTACGATGATTCATTCATTCATTTCATTGGATAGATGGGCTCATGAGCAAACGAAAGTGTCGAACTCGGGACGACAGCAATCCACACGAATATTCAAGAGTGCCCAATGATTCCCGAAAAAGTTACTGTCTGAGGTGGATTTTGGGATGCAGGCGGCATAGTCGGTCCATATTTCTTTGAGTGCGATGTCAACGGCGAGCACTACAGATTGCTGGTTACCACTTTCTTTTGGTCTGATTTCAACAGGACTGCTCGTCGTGCCTGAAGTTATTTCGTTGTTGATATTGTGCGTCTTGCGAAATATAGCAAACAGTGGAGGCTCTTAATTTTTAAGATTTGAACACCATGACCGTAATTCTTTTCTTTTGATCTTGGATTGCTCGGATTTGTGCACTTTGGAATTTTCAACGAGCAGTAATGTTGAAGTCCTCGCGAGGCCATGGGTTAAATCCCAAGTCAGACATCTCCAGGCAGAACGATATATGAAACTGTATATACTGATAATATGTTGAATATGTTAACATTGCAGTAGGTTGAGTAACAATTGTTGCTCGCAGGCTTTTCAGTTTGTTTTCCTTTTGAGAGTCCTTTTTCAATCTTCTTTTGTTAGGAAGAAGTTTATGCACGACTGCCTAATTACTAAAAAACGTTAAATATCACACGGCATTTGCTGTGTTTTATTAATGAATTTTAACAATTAAGTTTGTGTCTTAAGTCTTTTATTTGTGATATACAATAATTTCTTTGCAGTGTTATTAAAGCAAGTATGTTTCTTAAGTCTTCTGTAATTTAAACTCTTTCAAGTTTTATAAAATCAAAGTTGCGTTCTAGCTATGACGGCTTCATTTAAAATAAAAACATTTTATTTTGCTTGACCTTGATTATTTTACTGCATTTTCTAGGCGACTTAAAAACATTTCTTATTTCTTTATGTGATAATCAGCATCTTTGTGTCTTTTTGTCTTTATCTCTCTCTCTCTCTCTCTCAGTTATGCTTGCTTTTTATATTTTTTATATGGTTTTGCTCGCTCAGATTTGTATGCCATTTAACAGCATAGTCTTGGCCATAAAATAAATTACAGTGTATGGCAGTTTTGTCTATATGATCTCATGACGTTGTTGTATTGTTGTATGTCAGTTGGCGTTGATATTTTAGAATGATTGTTGCCTTATAAGTGAAGAGGACTGGATTTCTTTTTTGGTTGTGGATTTCTTCTCTTCGCTGTGTTACGTTACGTTATAAAGATTTCATAAAGAAAAAATATAATTTAATAAGCCGTTTACTGTTGGTTGTTGGGGCTTAAAAATGAAGTGAAATGAAATGAAACATTTGTATTAGAGTGTGGGTTTCATTTTTTATTTAATTTCTTTATGCCATTAACAGTCTATAACTTTATAAGGCATCAGCATATGTATACGAGTACATATGTATATAATATATTGCGTTGTAAATTTGTAAAATGAATCAGACAAGTGAAATATAGATTGTATAATACAGTGTTTATAATAATGTTGTTACCTGATGCCATAAAGGCCGCACAAATTTAATTAATTAAGGAAAAACTGAACACAAAAACGTTACACAAGAATTGTAACTAATAGAGTGGTTTATACCATTTGCACAGACGAACTTACAAGTTCTTTATTTAGGCGGGTAGATTGAAATGGGGGCAGACCAACCAGTAGGATTCAAACACTTAAGCCATTCTGTCGATATGTTGTGCTCTTGTCATTACTTGGCCATTAACAATCTGACTAACGGATTCCAGCCTACTTTAACACATGCAATCGATGACAGGGCTTCCTCTATTTGCTCCTTCCAATGCAAACATGGTCGTTCTCTTCGCCGACTTTCGCATCCCGCGTCAAATAACCATTTCGCCGGAGCATTCTCCTCCATTCAAACAACATGGCCGATGCAGCGCATTAAAAGGAATTCTGTAACTATGTTTACTTATATCATACGACCCTTCAGTCAGGATTACGAAATAGCTTCTCGTACAACTTAATGTTGTGTGTGTTAATTTTTTATACATGAGTGGCAGAACCTAAAGTTTAAAGTCGACTCTGAATGACAGTTTTTTGAGAAACTTTTCATGGCAAACTCTCAGAGTTTTTGCCTGCAATCTGCTGCGAGGAAATTGCCAAAAAATTATTTTTTCTTATTTCGTTTTCTTTCAGATGTCTGAGCTGGGTTTTGAACCGTGGCCTCATGTGTAGTAAGCCAACACGCTACCTACTAGACTACGGCTTAATTACTGGGCTTACTTACTTAACTTTTTTCAGCCACTACTGTGAGTTTAGTTATGTCTGGTATAGTATTCTCCCTAAAATAATAGCATCTTGAGCTTACAAAAGGCTGGGGGCAATGACTTTAAATGTATTCTTACGTTCCATGTCCTGTATTTATTGTTGTCTACCACTCCTATGCGTTTCAGATGCCCGTATAAGGCATAGAGTCCCATAAAACTACTCATTAGTGTACTTAAGTCATGTTTACTTAATCTCAACGTACTCATGGTTTTCTTCTCATAAGGTTCTCTCCTAGTCGTCGTAGTTTAGTAGGTAGTAATTCAACCCACAACTCAGATATTTCTAGCAAAACGAAATACAAAAAAACTATCTTTGGCGACTTCTTGTTCAGGCTAAAACTCTGTGAGTAAATAAAATTCCCATGAAAAGTCTTGCAAATCTGTTGTTCGGAGTCGAGATTAAACTGTAGGTTACGCCACTCATGGATAAAATTAACACACGCAATATAAGTGGTGTTGTGAGACGTGTATTCGAGGCGGCGATTAAAGGAAGTCGACAAAGAGGACCAAACAGAGATCCGACCCTGTCATCGATAGGTGTGGCTCGCAAATCTGTTGTTCGGAGTTGAGATTAAACTGTACGTTCCGCCACTCATGGATTAAATGAACACACACAATATAAGTGGTGTTGTGAGACGCGTATTCGATGCGGCGATTAAAGGAAGTCGGTGAATAGAGGTCCGACCCTGTCATCGATAGGTGTGACTAACTGGCGAAGGCGCATAAGAAGCAGAGGTGCCTGGAAGGATGTGTTAAAGCAGGCAGTTATCTGATAAACGTGTTGCTAACGACCCATTAAGGAAGGAAGTAAGTAAGTAACATGGGTGATGTGAGAAGCAAGTTTGTTACATTGACTATAGGATTGTAACTGCAATATCTTAGTGGCCCAGGCTACAATAGTGAATGGAAACATCACACAGACAATTACGTAACAGAGACACAACGGAGAGTTGTAAATACATACTGGGGCGATTCATTCTAACTTACTTAAGTGGTCATTGCAATCCTATAGTCAAGATAACAACCTACCTTCCCACACCATCCATGGGTTATTCAGGTTATTGTTCTATAATCCACTACCTCTAGTAGGTAGATTATTAGCTGCCTAATTTTCGATCACTCCTTGACGATTAGGTATACATTAAATGCATACAATACCATGTCTAAAGAAATTGTTCATCGGTTTCTTGCATTCCAAGTCAGTCCTTGATCCCATATTCCTGGACGTTATTGGCAGAATTGTTATTGTCAGCTTCAGTGAAGGTATTTAAATTCATTGGTGTTACGTTAGTCAAATTTACACTTTCGTTTGCCTAGTTTATTATGAAGTATTTTATAAGTTTTATTTAATTTTCTTCTTTAATTTCACAATTCCTTGCAAATGCTTGCAAAAAACAAACATCTGTTCAATTGAAAATTGTTTTTATGACGTCATACAGTTGCTGTATAATCAAGTTTGTTTTAAAAGCGTTTAATTGTGGTTTTGTTTTAAACATTCTTGGAATTATTTTTAGAAATTACCCATTTTCTGTTGTTTTATTTGCTTTTTAATGCCTTTTTTGTTTTTGCCTAACAATCGTTAATTCAGGTTTGCATCTTAAGTCTTTTGTTTTTTTTTCTTTAATTCTTTGCAAATAATTAAAGAAAACAAAAGAATTTGTTGAAATGAGATTTTTGTTTTAAAGTATTTCTGAAACAAGTTTTTTGCTTAAGTCTTTTGTTTTCAAAATTTTTTTGGTCTTGAATTTGAAATAAAAGAAAGGAATTTTAATGTTTTGTGTCTTAACGAAGTCTTTAACTGCTGGGCTTAGGTGAGCTTGTGTCCATTAATTTTTAATTCACTGGGTACATTAAGAAACAGAACAAGAAGCCAGGGGAAGTTCGAGGGTTCAAGAGTTCAAGAATGCAACCAATGCATTTGAATGCCCTGCTATTTGATGCGGTTTTTAATTTCGCGGTATCATTGGCATTATACTTGTTCAAGGTGAATGAAAATATCATTGTTTTAAAGGCAATGGAACAAGGTACCAAGCGAGATTGTGGACTTTTTATTACCGTAACTGACAAAGCATTGCAGAATTAAACTTGGTGGATATATGGTTGCAACAAGACGGCAAGTGATACGGTGGTGAATCTATGGAAAATTGAGTCTTTTGAAGCAGTCGACCGTTTTTTAAAATATTGGGATTCAATTCAATGATAAAAATGCTTATCTTTGGTCAGTTTTAAATAAGTCTAAACAGCAACAATGAGGCGCAAATGATAGTCAGGAACTGTATTTCAAGATCGTGAAGTATAATTTTGTAGTCGCCGTTGTCTATTAGGTAGTGTGTTGGATCTTTAGACGTGAGGCCAGGGTTCGAACCTTAGATCAGACAAGTCCAACAAAAATACGAAAAAAAAATATTTCTTTGGCGACCGTTTTTTTAGCAGATTTCTGGCAAAAACTCTGAGACAAAATAAAATTGCCATGAAAAGTTTCTCAAAAATCTGTCGTTCAAAATTAACACACACAACATAAGTGGTTTGAGAAACAAGGTCGTAACCCTGACTGAAGGGTTGTAATGAACAATTCTGAAGTGAAATTTTTCACGGAGTTGGAGTATAAATTCCAAAAATTAACAACGACAACAAGTCTTCTTTAAGATATCATGCACAGCTAAATTAATCGATTCAATATGCATATATCTCTGTCTAGTTGATGGTTTTAAACCCAGAAAATGCGGATTGCTTGCTAAATAGAACGAATTTGTAGACCGCTAAAGAGACGGAGGGGATGGTTTTTTTTAGAAACATACAGGCAATGTTCTAGCCTTAAACGTGTCATGGTGGCTTGCCAAACCTTACTAAACAGAATTATCGTTACAGTTGGATATCCTCAGCTGTCATAACATATTTATCGAATGCAACAGTTCTCGTGTAATTAAAAAAAAACACACCCGACGTTTTGGATATTCATGTGAATTAGTTTCCTATTTAGAACTTGTAGTTTTGGAACTGAACTTTAGAAAAAACTGTTCCAATAACTTATAACCTCTCAGATTAGTAATGCTGCAGTCTTTTATGGTATTTAGTTCTTAACTATTCATCTTAAGGATTGTCATATAGCTGATCTGAAATCAAAGATACCAGGATGTGAGTACACTCTACCGAGTAAAAAGTATGCTCATAGCTCATACTATCAAATGGGAAAAATAATGTATTGTGAGCCAGTCATCGCTTTGAATACGACCTAGCTTCTCGCACCACTCATATTGTGCGCGTTAATTTTATCCTTGAGTGGTGGAAGCTACAATTTAAAGTCGTCTACGAATGCCAGATTTTTGAGAAACTTTTCCTTGCAATTTCATTTACTTTCAGAGCTTTTGTCAGAAAACTGATGAGAGGTAGTCGTCGAGAAAATATTTTATTTTTATGTATCGTTTTGTTTGAAATGTCTGAGTTGGACTTTGAATCATGGACTCAAGTCTAATAAGGCGAAATACTTGTTACTAAACTATGGAGAGAAACTAGATCGTAATCCTGACTGAAGGGTTGTAATGACCAATTATGTATGTATGTAAACTATGGCGACTCCGATTACTGTATTTCAGATGCAAAATATACTGCCATCATTATCTGACACTGTAATGTTGCGAAAGGTTCTTAAATCCACAAAATTATGGAAATTAAAAATCTGTTTAGAAAACAGTCGCCGTAGTGTAGTAGGTAGTGTGTTGGTTTATTAGACGTAAGGCCACGGTTCAAACCCCAGGCCAGACATCTCCAACAGAACGAAATACGAAAAAAAGTATTTCTTCGGTGACTTCTATCAGCAGATTTTATTAAAATTGCCATGAAAAAGTTGCTCAAAAATCTGTCGTCCGGAGTTGACTTTAAACTGTAGTTCACGCCACTCGTGTGTAAAATTAACACACACAACATAAGTGGTCTGAGAAGCTATGTCGTAATTCTGACTGAAGAGTTGTAATGACTAATTATGTATTTAGTCGCCGTAGTCTAGTAGGTAGTGTGTCGGCATATTAGATGTAAGGCCAAGGTTCAAACCCCAGGTCAGACACCAAAACCAAATTATGAAAAAATATTTCTTCGCAGATTTCTGGCAAAAACTCTGAGAGTGAATAAAATTGCCATGAAAAGTTTCTCAAAAATCTGTCGTTCGGAGTCGACTTTTAACTGTAGGTCCCACCACTCATGCATAAAATTAACGCACACAACATGAGTGGTGTGAGAAGCTAGGCCGTAATCCTGACGGAAGGCTTGTAATAGCCAATTATGTATGTATGTATGTACGTAATCATGTATGTATGTATGTAAAGCACATAATTTGGTACATAATTGTGTGAGAATCCATACCGAATTCCTGCTAATTAAAGAGTTGTAATGGACTCTAGGGTATGTGTATAACGCAGTTGAAGACCATAGTCACCCACGAATCTTATCATGATGAACAGCAGTGAGTTACCCCCAGTATCACTGAATGAGTATCACGTCAGAATATGTTTAAAAGTAACGTTGGTTACAGTTCGATTATCTCTGGACGTGATAATCGACCTAAAATGGCAGCAAGACTATGTTGTTGCGGCTCGCGTTTCTCCAGCGCCCTTTAATCTCCTTCGATTATGCCAAATGAGCACAGTCTACTGGCTTTTCTCTTGGTGTTGGATAGACTTATAGCGAGATTTATGTATGTTTATTGATACACAATATGGATAGTGTGCGAAGCTAGATTGTTATCCTGACTAAGTATTGTAATGACTAATTAAGTAAGTAAAGATGGCATTCCAACCATGATTCTTTAATTTCATTCGAATATAAGAGAGGTGTCTTGCTGTTTACAATAATAATCTTTGCAATGCTCATGTGCACATTTACAGACTTTATATTGCCTTTCAAAAACATATAAAAAATATAAAAAATCAACTGAACTGATGTCAGGTTCTTACTTCATCAATATTTTTTCAATAAACATCTTGCAACCCAGGCATCTGTCATACAAATATTTTACAGAATACTGGACAATAATTATTTATTGGCTGTTAGCATATGTTTAATGAAAATTTAAATAAATTTAATAACGATTGGGCAGATCTCCTACCTTGAATTACAAGCATGGAAATGTAAAAATAAACTTAAAAAGAAAAAAAAAAAACTTTTTTATAGAAAAATAATTAGCAGGGGTTAACGATTACGACCTTGATGAAGAGTAATTATAATAAAAACAACAACAAATATTAATAAAAACGATGAAAAAATTTTAGAAAATTTACATACGTTTTCATAGTTCATAAGCTAACGTCAAGCAAATATTAAATGCCTTGAGGCAAACGCAGAACAGCACACAATAAATAGAAAATTAAGAAAAAAAAACAAATTTTTAAAATTCTTTTTTCGTTTTCCTCCAACAATATGCCTCTAATAAATAACAAAACGAAACAACCTTAAGGTCTGATCCTAAATGTCAAAACTTTGAAGTTACAAAAGCCACAACATGCAACGAAGAAGACCGAAGAACGAAGAACCAACATGAAGAAGAAAAATTATTTCAAATTGCCACCAGACCATGGCATGTCTATACCGGCTGTCTGTTTATCTGTCTGTCTTTGCTGTCTGGGTTTTGCAAAACAAAAGGGCTTGTCTGCTCTGTCTGGTCTTATTGTAGGACGATACAAAGTTTACATATGTAAGTATGTATACATTTGCTGGTCTAACTTTGTATTTAAAGAGATGCAGATATAGATGCTGATGCCGATTCTGATGCCGATGCTGTTGCCATTGCCGATGATGGAGTGATGGTCTTCTATCTTTCCATCACAAGAATTAAACTTATTTATGCAAACATATCCCATGGCCACATGGTCTTTACTCATACCACACACAATCTAAATAATCATTTGGCAACTGTTTTGTCTTTATATTGGCTTTCAATACAATGCCTATTTGATTTGTGGTCTGTCTCTTGTAGAAACATTGTATTGAATTACGTTACGTTTACCATTTACCTCATGTCCTTAAAGAAATCGCCTGCTCTTGCATTTTATAGACAGTTTCGGTATGAAAATAAAATAAAATTTTGTTTATAATTTTCGATTCCCATCATGTAGATACCATCATAGTAATCAATAAGAAGTTTAATTTTCATTGCTTCTAAGTCCTAATCTTCAATATCAAGTTTATTGCATTGAGAAGAATTACACAAAATTTTCTTAGACTCTTCCCTAGAACCTAAAAACAGTTTGTGTGGCTTTAAAGAAATAAAAATTGTAGCCTAGAAATGAACGATGATCACATTACCTAAGTTAATATGGGTCTCGGAATTTCTTTCTTTCATAGAGCACTAAATCTTCTATAATTCTAATTGGTTACTGCAACAAAAAAAAAATTGAATTTTCGTCCAAAAAATTCTTACCAAACAAAAGACTTAAGAAACAAACTCAATTTCATAAAAAAATGTCTTGAGTGTTTTAAACACGTTAACACACCAGTTAAATAGCATTCAACTGCCCACCTTAATTATATTGATAAAAAAAAAAAACACAATGTCTAGCCATAATGTGATATGCATTGTCGGTCTTCCATTAAGACGAACATGATTCAAGGCTGAAACTTACTCTTATGTGCCATATAATCAAAGTTTATTTTAATGGCTAAAAATACTTCGTAGTTTTAATGACTATTAATCAGCGTTTCATCAAATAGGAAAACAAAATTGTTTCCTAACATTACAAGGATACCAATTCTCCTTTCTATAGCAAGCCCATGTCTTAAAACTTTTTCATCGTCTTTCAACCCAGTCCTTTAAGTTATGTCTGGTGAGTACATACATACAGAACTGGTCATTACAACTGTTCAGTGAGGATTACGACCTAGTTTCTCACAACACTTAGGTTGCGTATGTTAATTTTTATTGTAAGTGGTGGGACCTACAGTTTAAAGTCGATTTCGAACGACAGATTTTTGAGAAATTTTTTCATGGCAATTTTATTTACTCTTAGAGTTTTTGCAAGAAATCTGTTGAGATTAAGTCAACGAAGAAATATTCTTTCATATTTTCGCTTTGTTGAGACGTCTGACCAGGGCTGACCATTGTTCAAGTAGCCTCACATCTATCAAACCAGCACACTATTTCCTAAAGAAATTTGTAATTTTAATAATTTTGTGGATTTGAAAACGAATGTTTGCGTTATTATAGCATCAGATAATGATGGGAGTATATTTTAGATCCAATATGCAGTAATCAAAGTCGCTACAGTCTAGTAAGTAGTATGTCGCCTTATTAGACGTGAGGGCACAGTTCCAACCCCACGTCAGATATCTCCAATAAAACGAAATAATTAAAAATATTTCTCCCACTGACACAGACAGCTCTGAAAGGCATACCATAGGCCTTCTGGGCAACATAAAAGTCTCACAGGTTCAAACAATGCGTTTCAAAGATTCATTCTTATCGTCACAGAAACTATGTTTTTGGATAGTCTAATGCGTAACTCAAATCCTCACAAAAGTCTAGAATATCTTAAATTCACTTGATATGGGTTGTAATCCTGACTAAAGGGTTGTAAGGCATGTATTTTATGCAAAAGTTTCATAAAATCATGTCTTATAAAACTTTACTTTTGAAGCCACTATTAATATCTTTACATTTGCAAAACTTATTGCAAAGTGTGTTTTTTCATTTGTTTAAATATTTAATTGTTATTGTATGTATTTCACGTGTTCAATAGTGGCTTAGTATCTTAACAAATTCTTATTATTGTATGTAAAGAACAAAAGTTGCACTTGAATTATAGGAAAATATGGTGCGGAACCAAGTCTATTTAATTTTATTTCATATAAACAACACACCAGTATTGTGTATTGTGTATTGAAGTTGTAAATTTAAAAAAATTAGAAAAAAATTTAAGCCAACAGACTTACAAGTAAAACACTCTTGGCTAACGGAAGTCCCAAACAGTATTTCTCATTCATCTTTTTTTTTCTTTTTTTTGTAATTCATTTCATTCGTTTCTTAATAAGTTTCGTTAGGCTATTTTGAACAACAACAAAAACAACGAAAAAAAAAATTAAAATTAAACCGAAATGTTCATTCAGCTGATATGGCCAACTATTAAATAATAAAACACATACAGCAACAAGAGAATCATTAAAAAGAGAGGGGGAGAGAGGGAGAAAGAGATAGAATTGTATAATAAAAATTGCTTAAAGCACAATAACAACAAAAAAAGAGAAAAATTCATACAAAATTCATACAAAATTCATACAAAATTCATTCAAATGAATGAATCTGTGGGTTTTTTCTCGTTCTCTCTCACTCTCTAAAATACTAAGAAAAACTGTGAAATCAGTATTACAGACGAAAAACCAACAAAATTGTTTGATTAATTATAATACAACAACAACATACATATGTATGTATGTATGTATGTATGTATGCAAGTAATACTATAATACTGGTTGTTTGTTGTTTAAACAGAATTAAACAGCAAAAACAGCACAACTACAGAAGAAAAACTTATGAAAACAAAAAAAACTTCAAGCAACTGCATTTGCATTTGCATAATACTTAATAAACAGTTAAATGCTCTTCATGCATGTCTAGCTTTTAGTTTTTTTTCTGCTTCGTCTTCTTTTTCTTTTTCTTCTTTTTATTTTTTTATTTTCATTAGTAATGCTATTGCTCTTATCTACTAATGCTTCTTTTTCTTCTTCTACAATTTACCTGATATTTTTCTATGCTTTAGCTAGTAGTAACACTTTAAAGCGGGTATATTTAGTTGTCCAACACTTATGAGTTCTTAAGAAACTATTAATGCCTGTGTACATCTCTAGGGAAAGAGTTATTATTCTTAGAACTGAATGAATTGAGAGAAATTGAGAGACTACTAGAGCAGTTATAAACACTTGATCATACACATCAGATAGTGACTAACGCCGGTTTGAGTATTCATATCGAAAAAACAAAGCTTGTAGACATTAAATCATTAAAGTTCATGGTCTTTCAAACGCATAAAGACAGGCAATCAAACGTTTAGATTTCTTCATAAAAGCTCCATGAGAATTAACGAGAACTACGGTTCGACAGCTTATAATGTCATACTGTGTCAACAAATTATGCCAACATAAGCGGTCTAAGGAATGAGGTTGTTGATCGTCTTTCAGCTGATTTTATTCACCTCAATTCGAAACCAACAACATAACAAACGCTAACGTAAGGATCTCAAAGAAGAATTGAAGCCTAATAACCACCATTTATGTAGTTTTTTTGCTTGGTTTTTTGTTTGCGCAGGCCGAAGATGGCCATTGTTGTCAAAAAGTTGTGCTGAATCAAGATGTTTACATACATACATACATAATTGTTCATTATAACCCTTCAGTCAGGATTACGACCTTGCTTCTCACACCACTTATGTTGTGTGCGTTGATTTTTTATGCATGAGTGGCGGGATCTACAGTTTAAAGTCGACTCCGAACGACAGATTTCTGAGAAACTTTTCATGGCAATTTATTTGCTCTCAGAGCCAGAGAATCTGCTGAGAGGAAGCCGCCGAAGAAATATTTTTTCAGATTTCGTTTTGATGTCTGGCCTGGGATTTGAACCGTGGCCTGACGTTTAATAACACACTACCTAATATAAATAATACCTACGTTAATAAGAAAAATCGCTGTATTTTTAGCGAAGACAATCATCAGTACTACACCCATTATAAGTGACTGCCAGGTGCGGCATCATACATACGTTGTATTATCTCTCAAAACGAGCTTCCAATACAGTGAAAATTATTCAGCCAAATATCAACGAAACTTAAGACGGCGCAATTTACCGTACTTACATACAGAGGATCTAAGTTCTACTCCTGACTGAAGGGTTGAATGTCCAATTATGTATGTATGTACAATGTATGTATGTATTTATGCATATACTTATGTATAAATGTTTGCATACATACTTACTTAATTGGTAATTACAATCTTTTAGTCAGGATTAAAACTTAGCTTTTCACACCACCCATGGTGTGTGTATTAATTTTATATAAGAGTGGCGGGAAATATAGTTTATTGTTGACTCCCAGCGGCAGATTTAAGGAGCTGTATGTCTAAAATAACCCACTTCTAATGGCCTGAATTGTATGATCTAGAAACCAACGACATATGGTTTCAAACAGGACACTCATCCCACATTGTATTTACACATTGCAAGAGCGATTTAAGGACATGACCACTTCACTTAAAAGTGATGTGAACTGGCCTTCAAGATAATGCGATCTTACGGTGTCAGATTTGTTCTTGTGTTTCAAAAATCTATGCGAATAAGCCACAAAAGACAGCAGTCTTCAAAGCGCGCATAGTTCATACTGTTGGTCAAATTCAGTCTGATTTATACGCCAGAGTCATGGAAAATTGGACATGTTGGATGCTCTGTGCTGAGAAGCCATGGGGGATATTTAAAATAGGTTATATTCAATACATAATGTCATCAATAGGTCTTTCAAAGGAATAAAAAATTTAGATATTATCTCTCACACACACTTTATTTTATTTAAATTTAAAGAGAGTAAGCGCTTAATGTAAAACCCCATATAATTATTGAAGCAGTAGATGTGAAGTCGCCGCAGTTAAGTAGGTGGTGTGGTGGCTTAAGAGATTAAAGTCCGTAGTTCAAAAACCAGCTCAGATATCTCGATCATAACAAAATATAAGGAAAATATCTCCTTCAGTGTCTTCCTCTCAGCAGTCTTCTGCCAAAAACTCTGAGAAAAATAAAAATTAGAAAGAAAAATTTCTCAAATCTATTGTTCTGAGTCGTTTTTAAACAGCAGATTCCGCCACTCAAGTATATAATTAACACACAGGGCATTGGTGGTGTGAGAAGCTAACTTGTAATCCTGACTAAGGTGTTCTGATCGCCAATTAAATAAGATGGGAAAAGAAAAACACAAAATTATCCCTGCTATGAAATCTACTAGGACGGTAGGTGGTAGCTTTGATATCAAATCTCACTTGAGCATGTATAGCGGCCCGTTGTGACGCCGCAGATAAACGCAGTCCTTGTAATAACCAAGGTCCACCAAACTAGGGAAGAAGTTGGTCAGCGCAAGGGTTGCAATTTAGTATCATTAACACAGTGAGCTTTACAGAGTCATCTTGAAAGTTTTCATAAGGTCTTACGTCACAAAGTTTGATAAAAAAACTTATTAGGGTTGAGGAACTGTATTAAGGCACTGAAAAATTTAATAAAGAAGTTGTTTTAAATTTTTGTGCGGGTTGGACATAGATTTTTTTTTGATTTCTGTTTATCAAAATTTTTTAAATAAAATACGAAAATTTTTAGAAATTAACTTAGATTTCTTGGCCATGAAATTAAAATCCACAGAATTTCATTGAAAAGCGTTAAAAAAAGAAAAAAATACAAATACCTTCTTCTGTCTGTTATTTTTTTATTAAAGAGAATTTACTTTAATTCCTTAGGGTACTGTTTAATTCGTTAGCAAGCCACAATATACAGTTATTTGATATATTTTTTTCTATATTATTTAAGCTCTTTACTGAGAGTATTAAAAATACAATACAAATACGATATACAAGCTAAAATGTGTAGTCAGTCGAAAACGAATGTATGCTACCCTACCATATGAACAAAGCATCGTTATCAGATGCAGCTTTAATTCGTGCAGTTAATAAACAAAGTCATGCGAAAACGTTGTTGCTGGAATTAATTGTTTCAAGAACATTACATTTCAGAACACTTATAGCACCTCTAGAGCTGAGATACTAAAACTTTAATATTTTTTTGGTATTTAAAACGAACCAAGGATTTTATAGATGGCCTTACAACAAATCCATTAAAATGAGGAAATAAATGAAATCCAACTGAGAGAGTATAAGCCTTTTAAACAAAAATTAGGTATTAAGTGTTTAAAGCCGATTCCGAACGACAGATTTTTGAGAAACTTTTCATGGCAATTTTATTTTCTTTCTTAATCTTTTGATTATCATTGGTTTTGAATTCTGCAGACCTCCTTTGGTGGTGTAAATTGGAATTTTAGAAAAATTTGGATTATTTTTTGGTTTAGAAAACTCTGAAGTTGAACAGTAGAGGCCTTGTTAACGAGTTTGAATTCTTTTTTGGCTTAGAAAACTCAGAATTTGCACAACGTATTAATAATGTCCCCCAATTGAAAAATGTGAACGATCAAAACTGCACATATTTGGTTTAATAAAGCTCGTTTAGTCTAATAGGTAGGGTGTTGACTTATTAGATGAGAGCAAGTGGTTAAACCCCTAGCTTAGACGGCTGGAAGAAAACGAAATAAAAAAATATTTCTTTGGACGATTTCCTTTCAGCAGTCTTCTGGAAAAATCTCTGGGAGTAAATAAAATTGCCAAGAAATGTTTTCGAAACCTATCGTTTGGAATTGATTGAAAATTAACAAACAGAACATGGGTGATGTGAGAAGTTAGGTTGTAATCCTTTCTAAAAAGTTGTAATGACAATTTGGAAGCGCTTTAAACGTTTTATGTTATTTGATTGACTTTCGTTTTTCGTTTTGAACACCATTTCCATTTGATGATTTTCCAATGTTAATGTCTGCGAGCTTGGTTTTGTCGAGAGGTTAGGTTGTCACCCTGACTAAAGGATTTCAATGATGAATTATTTTGAATCGCTTTATTTTTAAACAAATTTGTTAGAGGACTTTTGCGACTATTCTTATTAAAATTCTTAAATAGTTGGCTTAAAGGCGCAACTTCCATAATTTAATTATTTTTTGCAAACAATAGCTTGTTGTTGTCAATATGGGTAGTGTAGGGTATTAGAATTGTATATACGAGTACAGAGCAGTAAAACACAAAGTCAGAAACAAGGTTACGTTTTTATTTATGATGTTTTTTTTTTTGGTTTTTTTTTCTTTATTATTTGCTAGTGATGCTTTCAGCACAAATGATTGTGTTTAACAAAAAATATGACATCATATTTCATAATAAAAAATAATAATCACAGAAAATTTTTTGAATTAAAAAATAAAATAAAATTCTGTTGATAACCACCTACCTTTGGCGTTTGCTAACCCATTGCAGAATGTTAATCCAATTAAAATAATATTTAAAAATGTACACCAAAATTTCAAACTAAACATGTTTAAAACTACAAAAATAAAAAACAAAGAGAAAAATTAATTAAAATTTTAATTTTTAAAATTATTTTCTTTTCTTTTAAATTTGTTGGTTCACAAACACTCTTGGCAAAGTTTGGTAAATTTTTTTGAATTTAAAAAAAATAAAATTTTTTTTCTTTAAATTTTCTGGCACTTCCTTTATATATTTATTTGTATTTATTTTAATATTTTTTATATGATTTCTTTTCTTCTTTTGTTTAACTTTGCTGCCTAATGAATAATGAATTATTTATGCAATCATACAATTGTTAAAAATTTCACTTGAAATGAAAAACAAATCAAACTCAACACTTTTTTTATTTGCTGTGAAATATTTTCAATTTTTTTCTTCTTTTATTTGCTGTTTAACATACTTTTTTTTATTAGAGATCTTAACAGAGATATTTTCTTCGTTTTAATATTGAATATTTGCTTTTTATTTTCTGATTTTATAGCTCATATAACGCGTTCGTTTTCTTTGTTTTTTGTTTTTGTGAAAAAAAAGCCCGTTAAGTTTACCAGCAGCACGTCTTTAGTCTTTGCAACTACTACGCCAACTAAAAGCAAAAATTTCAACGTCTAAGGCCAGCCAGCACAAACACTAACCAGCTACCTACCAGGCTTACTGCCTGGCTATAGCTGTTTTACTGTTGTTGGCTTTGCTATTGTTGTTGTTGTTGTTGTTTTGTATTTATTCAACTCTTTCTTGGCTTAAAACTAGTTTTAATTGCACAGCTGATGATTCACATTTTCATAGCTACTACGCTCTCTATGGCATTCAATTATTTTTCTCTCCTGCTTTTTTCTCAGATTTTTTTAATTTCACCTTGTGGTGAATTTTATGTTCATAAAACCTTCTATGAAAGCAATACGATAAACACAAGAGAGCCGGAGATTCTTAAAATTATTATTGATGAGCGTGTTTTGTAGGTTTCAATGTTGTTGCCAGTTGAAAAAAAATTTTTCGTTTAACTATTTCCTCTTTTACGTTTGTTTTTTAATAGTTTTTACAAAAAAAAAATTTAAGAAAATTAAACAAAATATGTTACTCATGAAAATTGTACCGGGTTTGTGTCTTAAGTCTTTTGTTATTATTCCACATAATTTTTCCTATATTTAGTTGGGTAAGTAAACTATGCTTTAAGCTATAAATAAACAAATTCGTTATTAACTATTGCAAATCAATATTTATGAACATATTAAAATGTTACGTTTATTATTATGAACTGAAATAATAAAGAAAAAAAGAAATTATTGTTTGGGAAAAATATTTACAAAAGCTTAAAAATATAAATCGATTTACGCCTAATAGCTGTAACCTACATAAAAACCACTTTAGTAATGCAGATGCATATTAAACACATTTTTTTGTAGTATTTTTTAGTAGGATAGTAGCAAGAATTTTTAAGTGTTTACCCAGCAAACATTTTCTCGATCAAATATAATCCGTAACATTTTGCCAATTTCAGGCAAAGAACTTTGTTTTCGTTTTGCTAGGCCCTATAGGATTTTAGTTTACACTACTAAAGAAGTCCTGCAGACATATCAATGTTCCAAACCAAACTATCCTAGTTTTTGGTGAATCTGATGTGTACTCTCTGGCGTTCTTGTACTAGCATATAAAACCTTTTTTGTTGAGCACTTCATACATAACGTACGCACATGATTGGTCATTACAACCCTTACAGTTAGGATTATGACCTAGCTTCTCACATCACTTTTGTTGTGTGGGTTAATTTTACACATAAGTGGCGGGACCTACAATTAGAAGTCGACTCTGAACTACAAATTTTCTTGAGAAACTTTTCTTGGCAATTTTATTTACTCTCACGGTTTTTGACAGAAATCTGTTGAAAGGAAATCTATTTTGATCTTGGGATTGAAGCGAGGCTTCATGTCTAATAAACAAACATACTACCTACTATATTTGATCACTTCTAATCATTTTAATTAAATTACTTGCTTCAATCTCGTTAATTATTTATACCAATAGTTTAACCAGGCTGTAGCAGCTCGTAGTGAAAAATTCGTTTCAAAATCCATAAGACACTCTGCATTTTAACTTTATTTATTTTACCTTACCTTACCTATAATAGGTTTTCGCTCATTATGTATTATTACGTGTACCACTTTTCTACGAGGCTAAAAATTCTTTTAAAAAATGGAGTCTTTCAACATCGATTTCCGAAGCATGACAGTTGATAAAGGTCATCTTATTGCAGTTACATCTTTCTAATTAGTTGTCATTTATTCAGTCGGTTGTGATCGACTTTCTAACGAAAAAAATCATCTTCAGCGATGAGGTACATTTCCGGATGAATGGGCTCCGCATCAGGATCAAGTCATTGTTTAGGTCTATATTTCTTTGACTACGATGATGGTCAGATCTTCTTCTGATTAGCAACGTCTTTTAGTCGGAATTGGATAATCTGGACACCAACAACATGTGGTTTCAACAGAACGGCGCTATCTCTACTTGATGTCATGTATCCATATTATGCCAACTGTGCCCGGTGTGGAGAAATTGTTAATTGCTTTATTACAGTACATGACAGTTATTAACTTTGCGTCCCTAGATGCTATTTCTCGAATGCTCTTGGGCTATCGGCCGTAGTCTAGTAGGTAGTGTGTTGGCTTATTAGACGTAAAGCCAGGGTTCGAGCCCCAGGCCAGACATCAAAACAAATAACAAAAAGTATTTCTTCGGCGACTTTCTCTCACCAGATTTCTGGCAAAAACTCTGAGAGTAAATAAAAATTGCCATGAAAAGTTTCTCAAAAAATCTGTCGTTTGGAGTCGACTTTAAACTGTAGGTCCCACCACTCATGTATAAAAATTAACACACACAACATAAATGGTGTGAGAAACTAGGTCGTAATACTGACTGAAGGGTTGTAAAGACCAATTATGTTATGTTTGTGTGCCTTGGGCTATCGGTAAAGATACTTAAATAAGTTGGTGTTAAATTTGTCAAATTTGCGCTGGCCCAGATCATGTACACTCTGATCGCACGTACCTCCGTATGGAAAATTGTATTGCGGCTTGGTAATTAGAAGCATAATTTGGTTTCTGGTTTCTAAATACGGAAACCCAGTTTAGCTCCATCTCCACTTTCAGACCGTTTTGTATAGAAAAAAAGTCCCCGCAGGCGTTGGTACCGACGAAGATTGTATCAAAGTGATTCAATTGGGCGCGATTGATATGTGTTGGAAATTCTGTTGTATAATCCTGACTTATGCTAGTATTTGTCCAGAGATAAAGTTATATTTTAGTGGTAAGGTTTGTGGATTCAGTTAATACATTCTCCCAATGCCGGGATACGATACGCTCTAAGTGCCACTTTGTATCTCAATCGATTACATAGAGAGTATTGTTTCTAATACCTTTGTTATAGTTGTGCTAAATGCTCCGCTTTGTATTAAACAACACATTTCTTAAACCGTTTGATTTATTACTGAGCATAAGTTACAACAGACGCAGTCAGTCTAGTCAGTAGTAGTATTGGACTCAAAAACGAAATGAAAATGTAAAATAAGAAAAAATAGTTCTTCGACGATTTACTCTCAGCAGTCTTTTCTGTCAAAAACTGTGAGGGTAAATAAAATTGCAGTGAACAGTTTCTAAAAAATATGCAGTTCTGAGTCGACTTTAAACTGTATGTTTTGCCACTCATAGACAAATTTAACACACTCAGCATGGGTGGTGTGAAAAGCTATGTAAGTCGTAACCCTGTCGAAAGGGTTGTAATCACCAATTAAGTTAGGTTAGTAAGTAGGATTGAAAATTCCTAATTACGCTTCTGGGGAGCCGATATGTCATTAATGGAGTGAGGTTCCATTTTGAAACAATGGCTCTTCCACATGTGGACCAGCATCTGTAGGCTTTAGCAGCCCAATTGTACAGATGCTGTCTCTATTTGAATTTTTTATTCGGAATAACACCCACAAATATTTCATCACGTTTGATACTTTATTGTCTTGTTAAGAAGGTGTTTGATTGGAGATCAATTTACAGTATACAGGAGGGCTATTTAGTATGGCTTCTAGAATATTTTTTTAATTTCTGCTCTATTAACCGCAGTCTAATACTATGTTCAGACATGTACTTTTATTGAATTTATATTCGTTTTATTGATAACAATATTTTTAGTGTTCAGACACAAAATTTATTTGACAGCTGGCAGCTTGACAACAAAACAGCTGATTGCTTCAACAACATTGCTTTTAATTTAATCTCGGAAATTAGTGCCAAAAAAATTTTAGAAAACATGGAAAACAACAACAAAAACGTCGAGCTGTTGCGGTTAGTAGGGAATATTTCTGACCCCAAAGTGGCTTCTCTCAGAAGGATGAGAAAGAAAAATTTGATAATCCTGCATAGCTTGCAGAAAAGAAAGCTTTTGCTTATGGCACTGTTAGAGGAAAATGAAACTCAAAGGTCTTTATTTGTTAACTGCTGAATCGTATTTTCAAAATATACCGGTCAGTTAACATATTCTGCATAAACCCAAGGATGAAATTGCAAGAACTGTTATAGATTATCAGTCAAAACCTAGAAGATCAGCCATACTTGGAGAAGACAGGTAGAAACAGAAGCTGCTTTCTTCAGAGGAGAAACTGGATTCCCAATAATAGTATTATAAATAACTTTTCGAAATAAATTAGAAATTATCATCAAACAATATTCGATCGAAAGTGTTAAATACTAAATACGACATCAAGTCTGTGATGTTATTAAAATTCTTTTTTATATGACATCAGTTGGAAAACATTTTCTCATTCCTTTCTGTTGACCTTCCATTTTTTGTTTGTCGTTGTTTTGTTTTTGTTTGTTGTTGACAGTTGAGTTGTCAAATATCAACAATAGAAAGTGTTCGGAAAATAGTAATATGCTCACTGAACGTACTTATGACAATGCTGTATTTTAAGTCTTAATCAATATTATAACAATTTATGAATTTATTGAGCAATAACTAATTGACATATTATATGAAATATTGAGATCAATAATGCCGTTTATTGCAATTTTCTCAATATACGAGCATGTCTGTACATAGTGTAACTCTCGTAGAATTTTAAGTGAAAAAAAGAAGTTTGTGCCTTAAGTCTTTTGTTTAACATTTTATTTTATGGCATCGAAATTTGCAATCGAAATTAAATGAAAAATATTACCATCGATAACACAAAAATAATGAAATCGATTAAAGCTCCATTTAAAGACTAAGAAATCTATTCAAACGTATGTATTGAGTAGTAAAGAAAACTTACGTTGTGTTCTAAATTTTGAAAAATCAATGGCGGGAAAAACTTTAATTATTTCACGCACACAGACAAATGAAAAGGAATGCATTTTAAAAAATTATGTTTCAACTTAATTTAATAGTTTTAGTAGCGATTTGATTGATGAGCTGATTAACACACACTTACACACACACACATGCCATATTCAGTAAGTAAAATATTTTCGATTCAAGTAGCCAAAGATAATTGATCAGCATCGTTTAATAATTAAAATTCTGATATTTTCCTTCCATAAAAATACATATGCTTTCATATGGTGGTAGTGGTAGCGGTTGCTTTTTAAAAAGTTTATTGGCAATTAGCACGTGATGTGCCGTTAGATAAAGTATATGCAGACAGACAGATGCAGACAGATTTTTAATATGTTTTTTATATGGCCATCTAATTACAAATAGTGTTGAATACCAATGTAAATATGATTTATGCCAGCATTTTAATGTACTTTAATACCAGGTAGTTACCATCACTTTGGTTAATTGTTTTTTGGTTGTTTAATTTTAAGGCAATTAATGTTTTGCTTACAATGTTAGCCTCGTGCTGTTGCAGTGTATTAACCCATGGATAATATAGTAATGGCTCAAACAAGGGATTTTTTACAAACAAGCAAAATATAGAATTAAAAAAATTATAGGCTCGAGAAAAAATTTACTTTTCCTTTTACATGACTGCCTTGTTATGACATCTATAGGTAGACTGTTCCCGGCAGACTGGCCCAGTATTTTATAAACGAAGTGGTTAAACTGAACTACTGGACCTTGTTAGGAAATTTTTAAGGTTTCACGGTATGTAGAGTCACAAATGGTTTTAATTCCTTATATACGCAATACTATGGAACATATCGCGTTCACTGGTTCAGTTAATGATTGATCAGCACTCGCACACTCACGATGTCGATTTGACAAGAATTTGACAAGAACCTGACATGAATTTGAAATTATAAAAAAGGTCACTGTTTGATGTCGACTTTGGACTCGGGAACGATGTTGGCTAGAAAGTCAACAGTGGTGACCACTATAAGTCAATATTTACAAAATTCTTTTCGCCTGAATTGGATGAATTTGACACCAACGACATGTGGTTTTAACAGAACAACGATATTTTATACAAAAGATTTGATGGTGTGGTAATTTCAAGAATATTTGATACGTCCTACCCACCGATATCGTTCAATATGACTCCGATAAACTTTTTTGTGAGCTTTTCTCAAGTTGTTGGTGTATTCGAATAGGCCACAAACCAGAGAGGTCCCCAAAACCCACATACTCCTTAACATCGATCAAATAGGACCTGATTTATGCGTGAATGTTATTCTAAAAAGCCTAGGCGGACATAAACAATTTCGCTTATATCTCACACACATACATGTATACATACATGTGTTCATTTTATCCAAACGTGGTGGGACCTACAGTTTAAAGTCGACTACGACTGACAGTTTTTTAAGAAACTTTTTCTGGCAATTTGATTTTACTCTCAAAGCTTTTTCCCGAAATCTGTTGACATTTATTATTTCGTTTTGTTGGAGATGTCAGACCTGGAGTTTGAACCGAGGTCTCGCGTCTAATTAGCTAACACACTACCTTCTAGACTCTGACGACTCACATACAGCTTGTTTTATACGATTTTAAAGATAGAAAGCGCTTGATAAAAGTCCATATCATATAAGGCATCGCTATATGCAACTTGCTGTTGAGCTGCCTTAAAGTATAAAAAATATTTCATCGGTGACTTCTTCTCTTCTTCTGGCAAAAACTCTGAGAGTAGATAAATTGCCCTGAAAAGTTTCTCCATAAAAATCTGTTGCTTGGAATCGACTTTTAAACTGTAGCTCGCGCAACTCATATATAAAATTCACACACACAGCATAAGTGGTATGAAAAACTAGTTTGTAATTCTGTCTGAAGGGTTGTAATGATCAATTATGTAGGCATGTACATATGTAGTAGTGCTCTAACTCCCTTCAAATTTGAATCTCACGGAACATGGGCTATAAGAACCACAGGCGGTAGATAATGTGCATCAAGTGGATTTAAAGTTATCAAACATAGAGACTATCTTGCATAACCTTAACGATGTAGTTCCTGAAAGAAGGTTTAAATACAACAGACCTTATAATATCTGATAGTCACTTGGCCAAAAATGTTTTCTGAAAAAAATCTTTTTTTTGAGATTCAAGAATTTCTTTGAAACATTTTAAATCTGACTTTACATTGAGGGACCTATGCTATTGCCATTCTATTTTAATTTTTAATTTTTTTCAATTTTTTTTTTATTTAAAAAAATTTTTTTTTATACGACATTATAGTAAAGGAAAAGCAATCTCGCTCAATATAATTTTTTGTATCAGTTTAGCAGAATAAAAATAAAAATAATATCGTCTATTAAAGGTTTAATTACAGTTTAACTGACCATAACATGGCCATAAATTAAGAGATTTTCTTATGAAATTTTCTTCTTTTATGGCTGAGAGAGTTTTTGCCATTATTTACGGGGGCAAAAAAACAATGATTTTGTAATTCTTTTAATGAAAAATAAAATAAAATATTCTAATTAAAAAAATTCCTTAATTAGTTACATACTAAACCGTGGTTAGTACCGCGTCTCGTAGAAAATAATATTTTCAATGCGTTTTAATTACACAAACATTTTTAAAACATAATAGTGTATGAAGGGCATTAAAATACCACCGTATCTCAACTTTATCTGATCTTATTTTATCTTTAATCTCTGCAAAGTTTTTTTTTTCATTTTTAATTAGAATTTCATGCGACAAATAAAGTTCTCCTCCAAAGGGCTGCTATTGTTTTTTGTTTGATTTTCCAAAAGTGATAAAAGTTTGATGACTTCCAAGTGCTTGATACCGCCTGTAGTATTTTTTAATTTTTCTTTCAACCAAACATTATAAAAATACACGTATGCATGACACTTTGTTTTTACTTTAAACAGTAATTCTTCAAGCATATCTCATAATTTATCATTTTTAATAATTATTTTGGATTTTTGTTACGACAAATGTGTTGGAATTCTTTTGTTCTTACGTAGTAGGTGGAGCAGACATGTCGCACCTTTAGGCAATTCGTGAACAGAACTATAGAAAAACTTTAATGATGGTGTAAATTAAATTTTTTTCCATCTTCTTCTCCGATGAAGGGCATTTCCAACGGGTTCGCGTTTAATAAGCCAATGCACAAACTACACAAACTAAAAGTTTAAATTTAAAAATGCAATAAAACAAAAACGGTTCGAAATTTTGCCAAATTTCATTCATATGGCTGCCGCAGCCTGCCTCACGATACCTCATTCGACCGGACCAATTTTCATGCATCTCGGCAATGGCATTACAAATGTTGGCCTTCAAACGCTCAGTTGTCTCTGCTTTGTCAACGTAACATTTTTCTTTAACGGCGCCCCACAGAAAATAGTCCAACGGTGTCAAATCGCAGCTTCTTGGTGGCCATTTGACATCACAATTTCGGCTAACTAAACGGACATCAAACGTTTGACGCAACAAGTCGATTATGACATGTGGCAAGTTTCACCATCCTAGACCTAGTACAAAAAAATTGATTATCATGGTGCGATAGGTGCTTCCATTGATTGTAATGGTTGCGCCGTTCTCTTTTTCAAAGAAATATGGGCCAATGCCGCCCTACAAGCCGCACCAAACAGACACTCCTATTAGCA
Source organism: Sarcophaga subvicina (assembly GCA_936449025.2). Taxonomy (NCBI): domain Eukaryota; kingdom Metazoa; phylum Arthropoda; class Insecta; order Diptera; family Sarcophagidae; genus Sarcophaga; species Sarcophaga subvicina. The sequence goes on from OW388084.2 coordinate 35,173,958, forward strand.
TTGGCTTCTGAAAGACCAAGTGTGGATTTTCTGAGGCTCAAATACGGCAATTTTGCTTATTAACGTTGGCCCAAATTTCCAATAAATTCCAATGTTGCTCAAGCATAAATCCCAACAAAACCACTCCAACTGCTCTTCTGGGCAGCCAATTGAGATCACCATTTCGGCTAATGAAACGGCCATCAAACGTTTGACGCAATAAATCATAAATCATCAGATGTGTGCAAAGTTGTACCATCCTGAAGAGCGATAATATACTGAATTTTGTGACAGAATCTTGTTGCCAGATTCGAAATAACCGATGGGCCACCCGATACATTCAATCAGGATTACGACTGAGTTTCGCACACCACTTATATCGTGTGTGTTAATTTTATACAAGAGTGGCGTGACCTACACTTAAACTTTACCCCGAATGACGGATTTTCGAGAATCTTTTCATGGCAAATTTATTTACTCTCAGAGCTTTTACCAGAAATCTGCTGACAGGAAGCCATCAGAGAAATATGTTTTCATGTTTCCTTTTGTTGGAGATATATTATCTGGGCTTTTTGCCGTGCCCTCACGTCTTATAAGCCAACATACTACCTAGTAAATTACGGCGACTTCTAAGCAGGCGACGTAATTGAACCTTACAGAGACATTGCATTAACTGTGAACAGCATCCATTATAGGGACATGATAATCGTCTTCTTACTCCGTTAACTGCACGCAGTAGATCGGGAAGACAAGCGGTTTCACGAAGATGACGTCATTTGTCACATTGCGCATAGTTCAATCAATTTATTGCAGCAACCAAAACAAATTATGTCAAGAAACATTCTTGATCTTTAATTCGAGATTCATTTCGTCATCGATGCAAAATGAAACGGCATTCTTATGCCGTTTATACACATAAGTTCCCATTGTTTCCTGCCCAGGACCTCAATAAATTTTCTGAGCAAATCTCTATTTTAAGCCAGCGTCTTCATTTCACAACAACTTTTTCGGTTTTTGTTTACTTCGACTGTAACTTGTCTTGTCTAGGGCAGTAGCTTCTTCTATCCTCCTTTGGATTCCATTCTGTAACCACATCCTGATATCATTCCATTGCCTTCTAAGGGTATGTCTCCTGAACCTCTAATTGAATACAATTCTTCATCGGAATACACCAATGAGATTGCGAAAACAGTAACTCACGAGAACTATTGCTTTTCATATATTGCCAGTGGAAGCATTCTCTAATTCTCAATCGAACAAAATCGTGAATTTTATATTCGCATTGAATATTGTAGAGATTGAAGTGATGAGTTCAAACGGCTCTAAGGTGGCCACTTTCTTTCGTCTTAACTGATAGTTTGTCATCTTTCATACTATACGATGCGTTGCGGTATAGTCTCTTAATGTTGTCGAAAGCTAACTCAAAGTCGATGAAACACTTGTAATCAGCATTCCACATACAGTTTCATAATGACACGCAAGCTGTTTATGTAGCAGATGGAGAATTTGTTATTATTCCTGCCTCAAAGCTCGTCTCTATTCCTGTTCGTTCTAGCATTCATCAGGGCAATCAGATTGTTAATCACACATAGCAGAATAAAAACCGACACGTATCAGAAATCACTGCAAAATTCTTTGTTATCGCAAAAAGTTGAGATTTTGGGTATTCATGACTAGGTTGTACATCAATAGGTTAGGTTAGCTGGTAGCTTGCCGTTCACAGGCAAAACTACACTGTGGCCATATGACCCTTTGTGTCATCCAGCGTGAGGAAAGCCCCCTTTGTACCCCTTTTGTGTTCTAACTACCCGGAGCTCCGGATGAAAACGATTGGTACCCTTAATAGTACTTTCGCCACCGTGTCCAGATCTTCAAACGTTCTGTCACCCAAAAACCGGTGACGTCTGTTTTGAAGTACAGGGCACTCGCATAAAAGGTGTTGCACCGATTGCGTTTCCTCCACAACATGGCATGCAGTATTCCTGGACCGAGCTTGTCAGCGAAACTGAAACCCGTTAGAATGCAAACCGTTTCCTTGTCGAACTCAAGGAAGGAACTCCTTGGTTCTCTCGCTGCCCACTGCTGGATACAGCAGCCAGGTATGTTGGACCACCAATAACTCTTCTGTAATCTCATCAACACTCTGATGGACGTTGATTAAGCTTCCTTCATACTGCTTGTTGTATTTTATGGCTATTCCGATAGGCCAGTTGGTAGTGCGCAAAACTTCAAGTTTCGAGACCGTGGGTTCGCTTTCCAATAGAGATTCCGGGTGTTTGCTTGTTTGTCTGACTTTATATATGACTACTTATACATACATACATATACAATTGGCCATTACAACCCTTCAGTCAGGATTATAATCTAGTTTCTCACACCACTTATGTTGTGTTTGTTTATTTTATACATGATATACATATACATAATGTCGACTACGAAGGACAGATTTTTGAGAAACTTTTCATGGCAATGTTATTTAATCTCAGAATTTTGCCAGAAATCTGGTGAGAGGAAGTAGGCAAAAAAAACATTTCTTTCATACCTCGTTTTGGTTGAGACGTCTGACCTGGGGTTTGAACCATGGCTTCGCGTTATTAAGCCAATACTCTGCCCACTGCACTACGGCCACTTCTAATCGAGCGTTGTAATTGGACCTTACTTTAATTCAAATGATGAGGACGTACCATCAGAATTGTATTTTTCTCTTGTAAATTTCTTCATTGTTTTTGTGTTAATGGAGTTCAACACAGCTTGCAAGTAAAGAGATGTCATCCACGCAATTCCAGCATTTCGAGAATGTTCCTACAGACGATACCACTCTTGTCATAATTAATATCAAAATGAATAATAAATAATAGGGACGTACATCAAAAGTATTGCATTAAGTCTATGCCAGTTCTGTTTATCAGAAGTCCCTGTAGGATTGTAAAGGTATTGGAGGCTAATTGTCCACTAAAATCGAATGTAGACTTATGTTTTGTATCTGGTTTCCATTGAATCTTTTTTAAACACTTCCGAACTTTAAATTTAAATAAAATTCACACCAACACAATTTTTTAATCGTTTGAAAAAACTTTCGATGCCATTATGTGCGGAATACATTGTTTAAACGTTCGACACGGGTTGTCTGGGTGGAGAGCATCTGAAATGTTTTATTTTCCATGACTCTGGCACATTAATAAGGCTGAATTTGAACGATACATATACATAATTGGCCATTACAACCCTTCAGTCTGGATTACAGCATAGTTTTTCACACCACTCATGTTGTGTGTGTTAATTTTATACATGAGTGGCGGGACCTACAGTTTAAAGTCGACTGCGAAGGACAGATTTTTGAGAAACTTTGCCATGGCAATTTATGTTTACCCTCAGAGTTTTTCCTAGAAATCTGCTGAGAGAATCCGCCGAAGAAATATTTCCTTCATATTTCGTTTTGATGTTTAACTTGAGGCTTAACTCTTAAGCCATGCTTTGTTTCTTCATTGAGTTTAAGATACATGATCAAAGGTGTTCCTGGTATATCGGTTACAGTAATCCTTCGTTTACGTCGCCTCGATTAACGTTGTTTCGATTTACGTCGTCAAATTTATTGTTCCCTCTAACTTCAATTTGCGTCGTCATTCCATTTATGTCACCTCTTTTTGGAACCAACTGCGACGTAAATCGAGGGATTACTGTAACTTTTTTATGTTCCTTGTTAAAAACATACTACTTTGTAGTATGAGCAATATGAAATTCGATTTACGTCGTTTCGATGTACGTCGCCTTTTTTTGCAACCAACTGCGACGTAAACCGAGGGATTACTGTAATAAATCATCAATTAATTCCTCATTTTGTTGTACCTCAACAGAGTCTAGAGGTAGTGTAGCTTGTTGTTCCCCAGTGTTCAGGATCTCAATATCGTTGTATAGAAAAAGACGAAACACACATAAAGATTGAATGGCTTAAGCGCTTAATAGAGCGTCTTGACGCATTTACTCTTCTTCTTTAAAATCTTCTAGTTGCTCGTTATGTTTCATGCCATATTTTATCACAGAGATGTCTGACCAGGGGTTTTAACCGTGGCCCCATGTCTTATAGGCCAACACACTACCCACTAGATTCCAGCGACTTCATATGATTACTCACAATTGAAAAAAGAAAGTGAGAATTATTACTTCAAAGCAAAGTCTCGAAATAAGTGACGAAGGTACGTTTTCTTTTTTTTTCCTTTTTTTTCGGTTCACGATTCGCCGCAAGACTTACTCTCGGCTTGCTAAACGCATACGTTCTAAACCCAACCTAGTTCGTCTTCCATTTAGTCGCCGCCCCGGGACCACAATCAAATATTACATCGGGGGAGGTAAAGATTCAGCGAGTGCTGTTATCCATTTCTGTTGTTCTTGCTCTCTCTATTATCCTCTGTTGTACTAGAACTTCCTTCGCGAATAAACATACCGCGTTCCAGTTTTCAGGCGATGTTAACATCAGGTTAACCACGTTATCGGGAGTCACCTGTGATCCAATCGTCCTCTCCACGAAATTTCGTCGGAATTCGTAGTGCGGGCAAGTGAGGAATATATGATCCACTGTTTCGCTTGTATTTAGACTTGATGGACACGCTTCATCCACGTCATGCCCATACTTGTATGTGAAGGTATGTAGAAAACTTATTCGGGATGCATTGCACGCTCATGTGAATTGGTTTCGTCGCAAATTAGAAAATTTTAGTTGCTTACGTACTCATTCATGCATAAATGGTCCTCAAATTTGAAGATGATTTTCCGATGAATATTAGGGCCAATTGCTAGCCGATACAGAGCCCATTTAGGAAATAATATTTACGAAATAAATTAATTATAGTGGGTGTAGACACTAAGCTTGGCCTTACCTGCTAAGAAGTTTTGTACGTTAAGCATGCAGCATTAAAATTTTATCAACAAAAGCTCACTTAAACATTTGTTTGTAAGTCTTTCGTTTTTTATTTTGTCTTGTATACAATTTTATTTACTCTTGTGCTGTTGTGTACACCAGACGCCTGCTTAACGTAGATAAAACTTAATTATACATCGTATTGAATTATTTTATAGTGCGATGGCAAGCGTGGCCTATTCATTACTGTGCTTTATATTCTAGCATGTGCATGTGCAGGTGTGTGTGTGTATGTATTTATTTAATGTGTCTCTATGTCTGTCTCACACTCTCTCTCTGTCTATGGCAGTTGCATTTATCGTTTTGGATATACAATTTTTTTTGTTCTTCTTGTTGTTCGTCGTTCAATGCCGCACTCATTGCTTTATGAAATGCCATTAAATTATCATTTATGTGACGACGATATTCATTTTCATAATGATGATCGTTATCATCAGGCATTGTTTTTGGTGTTTGTCTCCAAGCCATAAAGGTAGGCAGGTTGGCAATCAAATGTTATGAAATATGAATTGAAGGAGACAAGAAAAAAAAATGCTCAGCCAATGAATGAAGAACTTGTCACATTAATTATAGCCTTTTGCAGTCTTCTCGTGAGTACATGTGTGTATGTATATGTATGTGTGTGAGAACATTTTAATTTAAACGCAATTAAATTTGGCAAAAGACTGGAAAAGAAAAACTACGGAAAATATTTTGTAATAATTGAAGTTGCATAAGATCGTTTTGATTATTCTTGGTAATGTTTAAAGCACGTTGGGAATTAAAATGTCTTCACTATTTGAGAAGACAATCAAAAGAGCTGCAAAACAAATATTCTATTCCGGTTTAATTACGAGTTCTTTTAAAATTCTGCTTCAACACGAATAAAGGTAAGCAATTGTAGGCAAAATAAGTTGAAGGTTCTTAAAGTCTTGGTCATTAATTAATAGGCAATTAAATAAGCCTGTTAAAATTGATTGAATTATTAGGATATAATATATATAGGGTGGTCTAATTAAAAATTTAAATTAAAAAAATGCAATAAAACAAAGCGTTTTGAAATTTCGTCAAATTTATTTTATTGTTGTGAAGCAAAATTGTTCCGTTTAGAAATGGAATATGGTTTCATTCTTATGGTTGTCGCGGCTGGCCTCACAGTACCTCATTCGATCGCACCAAATTCGTGCAATTTTTCAAGTATATGTTGTCTTATCTCGGCAATGGCATCACGAATGTTGGCCTTCAAATGCTCAATTGTCTCTCTGGCTTGTCGGCGTAAAGTCGACTCCGAACGACAGATTTTTATTTATTAAAAACTTTTCGTGGCAATTTATATTTACTCCCAGAGTTTTTGCCAGAAACCTGCTGAGAGGAAGCCCCCAAAAAAATATTTTTTGTATTTTGCCTTGATGTCTGGCCTGGGGCTCTAACCCTGGCTTTACGTCTAATAAGCCAACATAAGCCTACTAGACTACGGCGACTTCAAGTCCAGAATAAATCTTTTCAATCTTTATAAAGGGTGGGCCATTTAATAAACCAAAAATGGTTTGAAATTTTGCCAAATTTATTTTTTTAGTTTATATTATTTGTTACCGTGGCTGGCCTCTCAGTACCTCATTCGATCGAACAAATTTTCATGCACTTTTACGAGTGTATGGGGTCGTATCACGACAATGGTATTACGAATGTTGGCCTTCAAATGCCCAATTGTCTGTGGCTTGTAGGCATAACACTTTTCTTTAACTGCGCCCCACAGAAAATAGTCGCACAGTGTCAAATCGCAGTTTCTTGGCGGCTAATTGACATCACAATTTCGGCTAATTAAACGACCATCAAACGTATGATGCAATAAATCGATTGTGGCATAAGATGTGTGGCAAGTTGCATCATCCTGTTGAAACCAAACATCGTTCATATCAATACCACGAAGAACGGGTACAAAAATCGGTTATCATGGTGAGAACGATGTCTCCATTGACCGTAATGGTCAGTGGTCCGCTCCACTAGCCGCACCAAACAATCACTCGTAATGGGTGCATTGGCTTCTGTAAGACCACGTGTGCGTGTTCTGAGCCCCAAATACTTCAATTTTGTTTATTAACGTACCCACCAAGATGGAACACAGCTTCATTCGAAAATATTATTTTTTTTTTTTAGCAAAATCGACATCCTCGTGCAGTTTCTCGTTGGCCCAATAAATTCCAACGTTGATCAAGCGTAAATCGATTTATTATGTTCATTGGTGATAATATATTGAATTTTGTGACAGAATAGAATGGCAGAAGGTATTACCAGATTCGATATAACCGATTGTTCAAATTTAAACCGATAGATGATCCACCTTATACAAGACTTTTTTACGATATTTAGCTTGTAGCATGGAGCATGGCCCTGATGGAATAACAAAATCAAATTATCAAATTGCCTCTTAGCAGTTTAAACGACTGGGATCGAGTCGTATATTGATTTAGGTATTGAATAACTAACAGAGGCAGTCATCAGAATGGGTATTTCGGATAATCAAACAGTTCATGCGATTTAGCCTTTTAACGTGCATCATTAATACAACAGTGAGATAATCTGCATAGTGGAAGCTCCTAGACATTCTCCTCTATACACTTAATGCTGGGCATGTAGTCAATAGCTAATAGCTAATAGCAATAGCTAATTGCATGATATTTCTCGCCTTTCTTGTTCTTGCAGAAGTTCATGTGTCACATAATCAAACCCAATACGCCTCGTGAGTGTACCCGGAATACAATGTTCAGTGATGACTGCAACTCCAGGGTGATTGCTAAAACTTTTCGTATGTCCTCTATCAAACCTTGGCCACATTCTCTGCCTTATTTTATTTGCATACGAAGGTGCCCATGTCAATGTTCTCCATCGATATAATAGCCAAATAGCAGTTTCTTGATCTTCCTTGCCTCTACAGCTCTTGCAGAATTCAAGGGCCACATGCTCAAGGAATACAATGTCCAACACAATACAAACTTTTCGTATGCCCTCTATCAAACTTTGGACAGATTTGCTGCGCTATTTTGTCCATATCCGAAGGTGTCCATGTCAATGTTAATCCTGCAGATTTCAATGAGATTTCCGTGGTAGAGAATTTCCTCGAAGGAACATCTGACGGATTTAGCTCTTCTGTAGTGGTTGTTGTAGTATAGTAGGCAATGTGTTGGCTGATTAGACGTGATGAAACGATTCAAATTCCAGGTCAGACATCTCCAACAAAATGAAATGACTTCCTCTCAACAGATTTCGGACAAAAACTCTGAGAGAAAATAAAAAAAAATTGCCATGAAAAAGTTTCGTCTGTCGTTCGGAGTCGACATTAAACTGTAGGTCCCGCCACTCATGTATAAAATTAACGTACACAACATAAAGTGATGTGAGAAGCTAAGTCGTATTCCCGACTAAAGGATTGTAATGACCAATTATGTGTGTATGTATGTATGTAGTGGTCCAGAATGCCCCTACTCTCCGGTATCATAATGATGCAACTATTGTATCGCTCTCCATCTCATTGAGAGCTCATTGTCATTGTTTTCGAACTTATTTAGAATATTACGCAGAGATATTGTCGTCCTCAATAATTATCACTTGGCATCATCATATCTCTTCCTTATATCTACAGCTCTTTCAGAAGTCAATGGTCACATGATCAAGACCAATGTGCTTTGCGAGGCACGAAAAATAGTATTTCACAGATCAGTATTTCGACAATGTTACCGAAATATGCAGCACGATTGCCTCAGCTAAACAGGGAATCGTCCAGTCGTTGTGAAGTGGTCTAGTCACTGAAGGACTAGTTATCAGATTGGGCGTTTCGGATATCATCTAACTTTCTGTAACCTTCAACGGTCAAACGTCACATGATCAAAATCAATGTGATTCGCGAGAGTATGCAGAATACAATGTCTTTGGCCTTATCTAATGCTGAGCTTGCAACTTGTAAAGTGACTGTCGAAGTAGAGGAGAGAAGAGAGAGTTCGGTACTTGTATCATGACTGATGGATTTAACCTTACTGCAGTTTTATGTAATAACGCTACCTTCTCCTGACATAATGATGTGACATCGTACCATACGCCACGACATTAAGGGGCTCATAGAAGTAGAAAGTTAGTGCAGAAGTTATTATTTTACAAGCATGATACCTAGCTTTTAGGAAGTGTATTGCGGTCTACGCATAGATATTGCCTCTCTCTTATCACCGCAGCCACTATGGCCGACATTTGGATTTGGAAGACGCTGCAATGGTCCGGTAACCTGGCCGTACGACATTGTAATCAAATCAACTCTATTCCGGACCGTGTTTTGGTGGTTGTCTTTGGAGAAAAACAAGCAAGGGTTTTTAGGAATGAAAAACTATTTTTAATAGGTAACGAGGTTTTTATTAAAATTTTAAATCACATCCTTTAATTCAATTCTGTAACAATAAAGCCTTGGCTTTGAGTTCCTTCACATGTCTCTCTAAAGTCCGTATATCATCTGTAATCAAAAAGAGAACGTTTAGTAAAGGTTTAAAGCTAAAAATTCCTTCCTACCTTGTTGTCCTTCTTTGGCATCCCCAAATTTCATTGTCAGGCCTACTGAGACTTCATAATGATCTCCTGCCAACTCATTTGTTTCACGTCTTAGACGCAAACGCTCTAGTTTACTGGCAATACACAGTGGAGCTGGACATCTCTTCAAACAGATTTCAACATTAAGCTTAAACTGAACATACAAGGTATTGGGAAATTTGAAGGCGCGAAATTTGGATTTTAAAGAGTTTGTGGAGGTGAGATTAAAATTCTCAAACAGATAAGGATCCACAGTGCAGCTTTAAAAAGGAAAAAATAAAATAAAAACAAATAAGAACAAACCTGTAGAGAGATAGACGCTTCAAATGAGATTTACCCTCGAAATAATATGGTCTCGGAAGTATCTTTAGTATCCGATACACGTAAATAATTAACTCTTAAGCCATACACTCCATTCGATTCTTCATTGAGTTTTACTTCCATGACCAAAGGTGTTCCCGGTATAACGGTTACCAAACTATCAATTAATTCATCATTTTGTCGTACCTCTACAGAGACTAGAGGCAACGCAGCTTGTTGTTCCACAGTGTCCAGTATTTCAATATCGCTTTATTAGAAAAATACGAAAGCAACACACATAAAGATTGAATGGCTTGAGCGTCTTGATTAACTTACTCATCTTCTTCGAAATCTTCTGGCAGCTCATCACGTTTCATTCGTTTGTGTTTAAATTTTAATGATGATTTCTCACGAATTTTATACGAACATTTGATGGGAATTTTTTCGATTTTGTCCTGCGATTGTCTTATTAATAGGTCCTGGTGATAGATGATCTCGTTCTAAAATAAAAAAAAAAAATTGTGTTTCTTTTTATAAATTTTAAATAAGAGGCCTATTTATTATGTTATAAGAAGTATTGAAATATTAGTATAAAGGCCTTAACTTCAAGTGAATGAGGTGTTATCGTAATGACAAAATACTGAAACACATGCCAGGCTATATTGGAAACTTCATAAATCATTAGTGCTGGGTATCCTTCTCTTATTAATCAGAAAATTTGAGAGACAAAGGCTTTAGACTTGACTTAAAAGCTTGAAATTTACATACCTATCCCATCGATCTACGGTACTCATAGTGCAATTACTAGTGAAATTGTCAAGTGCGAGCACAGTCATCTGCTCTGTTCACTAGTGGATTTTGTTCCACTCCAACTAAGGTGTTATATTGAAGCTGAAAGCTGAGCAGGTGACAGTTAACTCATGACGCAACTTTGACTTTTGAAAAGCTGTAATGCTTTTGACCTAATCAAGTCGGTTATATGATTCCTTATAACTTTTTCCATAAGAGATTTGATTTCAAAATTCCAACGACAGACGCCTGACATTAATTTTGCAAATGTGATTCACTTTATCTCCTCCTCACTTTTACACCATTTATATCCGAAGGAGAATGGAATACAATACTCATGTAAGGGCGAGTGAATAGGCTTTTCGACCGCGAACAGGAAAGGACGAAGGTGTTCATTAAAGACGATACTGTATTGATCCATTGGAGTTTCGTCGCAAAGTGGCTTGTGTTTCACTAATCCATTGCAATTAAAATGGACGAAATAAAATGCTTTGTTCCCGAAAGTCTTATATTTAAACGTTGTTGTCGATTGGCCAGTGGAACACACTATGCGTTGCAGTGAAAATTTACTCTTTAACCACATGTAAACTGGGAAGCCTCCAATCGTTGTGAAGTGGTCTATTCACTGATGGAGTAGCTAAGATATTTATGAGATTGTGCGCTTCAGGTGTCATCTAAGCTTCTGTTAGCTTTTGTAGAGAAATTTGTAAGCAATTTTGAAATATTGATGATTAAACCTCTTAATGTCATTGAGATCATCTGCATAGTGGAAGCTCTTAGACTTCTTTACGACATAATACTGAGTATATACGCAATAGGTGAGGAACAGTTTTCTGCTCTTCCTCATCTCTACAGCTCTTTCGGAAGTCAATGGTCACATTAGTATCCATGGCCTTAACTAAAGGTGCCGATGCTGCATTGTCAATGCTAAGCTTGCAACTTGCAATATGATTTTCGAAGTAGAGTATTCAAACGAAAGTCCACTTCTAATAGATTTACCCGTTCTGCAGTTTTACGTAGTACCACTAACTTTCCCTAACATAATTAGGTGAAAAAGTACCCTTCACCAGCTCATTAAGGGACTTACAGAAGTAGAAAGCTTTCGTAGAAGTTATTATATTTCCCTAGCTTTCAGAAGCGAGCTAATTATTATTGCCGCAGCCATTATGTTCGACACTTGAGACATAGCGATACTCCTTCCAACGCATTGCTTACCATCTTTGACTGGCAACTACCAGGCGTGTTGGCGATGCGAATGGCTACTAATGCAGCAGTGAGACTGAACACCACAAGACAATGGGAGTATAGTATGCCAAAATCTGGGGTATATATTGAGCCGATTCTGGGTTTTCAACGAAAATACGGAATAGATTGCATTACGATATTAGTTTACACCTTTCAGAGATAGTCATGCAAATATTGCCTGATGGATCTAGATCACACGGGAAAGTCAAATGTGGAATCTTTTCCGAACATCTGAGACATTCCTCTACACAGAACTGACGCACTTGCTAAGTCCAGTACAGTAGCAAATTCAATTGAATTCATACGTGAAATTGACATTCCATTGCAGCGAGACAAAAGAATAGTGTTACGCCGACTTTATTCGTTTGGAAATGACAGATTTTGCTCGATATGGATGGAATAGGAGAAAATTTGCATTAAACCTGTTCAAAGTTCATCTTGGGAACCTCATAGCGATTATAACAAAACATTGGGAACACAACGTCTGATAGAAAATTATTAATGGTGAGTACAGGGTGGCTGATATATAATGCAACAAAGTAAAGCGGTATATTTTTTAAATTTTTTTTTAATTTTATTGTTCAAAAGCGAAAAATGTTGGAAATAACATCAAATTTTAGAATCAGTTTAGATTTGTTCGAATTGGCCACCTTTGGTACGAATTATGGCCTTCAAACGGTCGACAAAGCCATCACAGGCTGCATGAAAGTGGCTCTGCGGAGTTTTGGCCCATTCCGGGCGAAGCGCCGTCTTGAGATGATCGACAATTTGGTATTTTTTAGTGAGAACCTTACTCTCCAAAATGCCCCAGGCGCAAAAGTCCAACGGATTGAGATCCGGAGATTTTGGTGGCCATTGTGCGGTAGAAATGAAGCGAGGAACCTCCTCTTTAAGCCATTCTTGGTTGACGCGTGCTGTGTGCGGTGGTGCTGAATCCTGTTGGAATCACCATGTTTGTCTTAAATACTATCTTTAAGACATTTTCCCAATAATATTCGGCATTTATTTTGACCCCACGTTCTATGAATACGAGCGGGGAGCGAACATCGGCCGTTACGGCGGCCCACATCATTACCATCGGCGGCGCTTGAGTTCTGGTGGCCAATCGCAGGTGTAAATTTTCAGCTGACCTCTTTGGCAAGTAAACCCGATCATTTTGTTTGTTCACAAACTGCTCAATTTGGAATGGCTTCTCTTCGGAGAAAACTAAATTCGGTAACTGGCCACTTTCGTGCAAGCGCAGTAACTCCTTGGCTCTTTCCAGTCTAACTTTTTCTTTGTCCATCGGTGAGTTCTTGCACTTTTTGGAACTTCAATGGCTTTAGTCCATGCTCATTTTTCAATATGTGTTACATCCGTTCTCGCGATATGTTCAGCTCACGAGCAATTTTTCTACGACTGCGGCGTGGATTTCGATCAAATCTGGCCTTCACTTTTCGGATCATTTTTGGTGTAGTTACCGTTTTTTTTTCGTTCACTTTTTGGACGCGATGCAACACTGCCAGTATCACGGTAACGAGCAATGGTACAGGAAACAAAAGATTTATTTACGTTTAAATGCTGGAGGGCTCTAACGATAACCACCTATGGTTTTCCAGCCAAATATAAAACAATCACACTATCACGCTTGAATTCCATCACAAATAACTTTTTTTCTGAATGCAATAGACCAAAATGCTTTTGTAAGCTTGTAAATAATAAAATGAACTGTCACTGGAATAAATCTGTCAGCTGTCAGACGAGCGGTTTACAAATGATAACAACCTGAAGTTGGTTGCAATGCATATCAGTCACCCTGTAAGAAGACAGCACTACAGAACAGAACTTCTATTTCATTGTCCGGCGCTTGAAGACCTTAGGCGAACGATCCTTAGTTGCCCAGGCTATGTTGACAGAACGTATTGAACAAAAAATTAATTTAGCAGAATCCAATTCTTCACAAAACTATCAGGATGGGTGAGATATAACAACCAGTAAATGTAATGATATGATATCATCAGATAAACACGAAGATTTCTTATAATTCTTCTTAAAAATTTGAAATAATTTCGTGTGTAAGTAGATAAAAAAGCAGTCGAACTAAGACCATAGGCCACTTAGGTCAAGTGTGGTTTACTGTAATACTACAATCATCCATTTCGCATGAGTACCTAGAAAGAAATCTCCGGTAATGACTTCAATAATGAGCGTATTCGTTTGGCGTTTGATCAGTCGTTTTGTCTGCATTTTTTATCAAACATTAGCCACATTTGTTTTGCTGTCTTTCCTCGCGAAGTGGTTGTTGGTCATACCCGAGTTTGCAGATTTAAAAAGAATTTACCTGTATTCCTTGTACTGCCACTTGGAATTCTCAAGCTTCTTTAAGAGCCAGTTTGTATTATATTTTAGAGCCAATTACCGCGATTTTTTGATACGAAGCACACTGTATTATATCTCATTTAGTTTACTATTCAAAAATACTAATCGAATTGCATCTATAAAGTACTCAGTTTAATGTTAGGCTCTTTTCCAACAATATAACGGATTGGGTAATATAGTTATTATAAACTCTTGGAAGTGATTCCCAATTTTAGCCAACTAAACCTAACGAGTAGAATACTTTTATAATAGTTTTCTAGCCTTTTGATGGCATACAGATCCTAACTTGTATAACTTATATTCGTTTATCATTAAAGAAAACTAATAAAAAGTTTCTTAAAATGCTTCCATTTCTAAGTACAAGTTTATTAAACAAAAGACTTAAGGCACGAACTTGAAATTTTTTTGTATTTAAAAAATGTTTGAAAATTACCTTCAATTTATTTGTCAACCTTGTAAAGCCATATTTATAGAAATCTTTTAAATTAATTTTGAAACCAATAGCATTCTTCGAATACGAGGGTTGATAGCTTTCTTTAGGCATCATATGTAAATTTGGCCAATAAACAGCGTGACGAAGATCACAATGATGATCATTTGAAGAGTTGGCAGAAATTTCCAAAGAAATAAAATCCTTGTGACAATAAAAGCGACAAGTTATCACTGAAATTAAATGGGAATACAATTAAATTCGAATATTTATTGGTATTTGAACAATAAAAGAAAATTATAAAAAAATGTTTTATTTATTTGCATGGCTGATGATCAGCTCAGTAGTTAAATTATCTTTGGAATTGCAATAAAAAATGTTTGCCACTTTCTGGTTTCCAATTATTATGGAAATTATATGCAAACAGGTAGTCAGTCAGTCAGTCAGTTATATGTTGTCAGCGTCAAATGTTGAAAATCATAGGAACACCTCCACTTCATATTCATTCAACACAACACAACTCCGCTCAACTCAACTGAAGCTCCTCTAGCAAAGTTTTCTTAGCTTTTCTTATATGATTTTTAAATCGTTTTTGTTTTTTTTTCATTTGTTGCCTCTTGCAGTTATTTTCTTAAGAACTCTGCAGGCCAATAGTAGTTAAGGCGTGCAATAGAATGATTTGTTTATCATTTGTTCGTTACTATTGTTAAGTATTCACACAAACTTACAAACCAAAAAAAGGAAGAGAAAAAAACGAAGAAAATTTTCGTTGATTTCCTATTTTGTTGCTGAGAAATAATTTCCATAACCATTGGCATTGGCTTGGCGCAATCAGTTGAAATTTGTAAGAAATTATGCAATAAATACACACACACACACAGTTTATGCAACAGCCACTACGATGGCTGGCATACATTTCTTTTATCATCATTATACTCAGCTCAGCACACTCGGAAAGCATGAGTCACGTTTATAGTTTTTTTTAGCACCCTCTCTCTCTCTCTCTCGGCCCCCCGCCAAAGACAATAAAATAAATAGTCAGTTAGTTTTCAATTCAATTGACTGAAAAGGTTATTTTAATCGAAAGAGAGAGAATATATATTGTGTTGGAGAAAATTGTTTATGTTGCATAATTTACAGAAAGTTTGGGCGCAAAAACCAAGTAACTCGCCTAAATGGCCAAAGAAGTTGTTGTTGTTGCTTAAGGAAAATCTTAATATGCATTATGAAATTGAAAAAACAAAAGACTTAAACAAGAAACTTCTATGCAAAAATGATGTTTTAAACTTTACTACGAATTTTACTATAAAAGTGGGAAATGTGAGGATAATCTTGGGTTTTACACTTAAAAAACAAAAGACTTAAGACAAGAACTTGATATAAATATAATATTACTGCGCAGAGTAGTCAGCCTACTCGTCAATCACGTTTTATTCACACTTTCTTGCTTGGTGTCGCCGTAGTTTAGTAGGTAGAGTGTTGTCGACTATAAGGCAGCCTTCGATAGCCCCATAAGAGATCGTGTTTTTGCCGCAATGTCTGAGCTCGGTATACCTGATAATCTGATAAGGTTATGCAGAATGACGTTGAGCAATTCCTGCAGCTCCGTTAAGGTAGGAAAGGACCTCTCCGAACCTTTTGGTACCGTGCGAGGTTTCAGACAAGGCGACCCCTTATAATGCGACCTCTTCAACTTCGTCATGGAGAGTGTTCTGCGGAAGGCGTGATCGCAATGGCACTATTTTACAAAAAACGGTCCAGTTGCTTGCGACATTGACATCATAGGGCGTACCAAGCGAGATGTTACTGCTGCCTTTAGTGCTATTAAACGGGAGTCTAGTAAGGTGGGTCTGGCAGTAAATGAGGGCAAAACAAAGTATATGTTAGCGACAAGTAGAGACGTGCGGCGTATTAATTTTCAGATAACTATACCTTTGATACAGTCAAAAAATTTGTTTATCTTAGCTCCGCCGTTACCAGCAAAAATGATGCCAGTCTGGAGATGAGGAGCAGGATCACTCTTGCCGACAGGTGCTACTATGGTCTCAATAGGTAATTGAGTAGCAGAGACCTCTCTCGTACGACAAAACTAATACTCTACAAGATGCTCATCCTCCCTGTGCTTCTTTATGGCGCAGAGGCATGGACCCTATTAAGTACAGATGCAGCGGCCTTGAGAGTGTTCGAGAGAAAAATCCTACGTAAGATCTTCGGTCCAGTGCAAGTTGGCGATGATTTACGTATCCGACCCAATAGTGAGCAGTATGAGGAATGGAGGAGGATGCTCCGGCGAGACGGGTATTTGATGCGGGCATCTGCGGAAGTCGGCGAAGAGGATGACCTTGCATCCATTGGAAGGACCAAATCGAGGAAGCCCTGTCATCGATTGGTGTGACCAACTAGCATAGGCGCGCACGAAGCAGAGGCGCCTGGAAGGATGTGTTGCGGCAGGCCGAAATCCATTAAACAGGTTGTTATGGCCAATTAAGTAAGTAAGTAAGTGTTACTTTATTAGACGTGTGGCCAGGGTTCCAAACCCAGCCTATACATCTCAAACAAAACGAAATATGAAGAAAATATTTCTTCGGTGACTTTCTCTCAGCAGATTTCTGGCAAAAACTCTGAGAGTAAAAATATAATTGCCACGAAAAGTTTCTTAAAAATCTGTCGTTCGGAGTCAATTTTATGCAGTAGGTCTCTGTACTCATGTATAAAATTAAAACACACAACGTAAGTGATGCGAGAAGCTAGACTAGAAATCCCGATAGAAAGGTTGTGATGATCAATTGTATATGTATGTATTAGTCTGCAGAGTAGTAAGACTACTAGTTAATCACTTTTAATTCTTCCTTTCTTATATGGCTTGCTTGAATATTGCTTCTTAATCACTACAGTGAATTTGTTACTATTCCGATCACGGATACCATTTCCATACCAAGTATGTTCAAATTTTGTAATAGTAACAGCCAATGCTTGCTTTAGCTCAGCATTGGAGGGATCTTCATGTGCTGGCAGGCTCAGTTTGATGTAACGCTCTTCAATTACTATCATAACTCGTCAGGAATTGTGACATGTTGCTAATGACCTCTTCCCAAGCCAAATAACGAGTATTTTCTCAGTTAAAATTTGTCTCGCCGTAGTCTAGTAGGTAGCGTATTAGTTTATTAAACGTAAAGCCACGGTTCAAATTCCAGGTCAGGCCGTCACTTATGTATAAAAATAACACACACAACCTAAGCGGTGTGAGAAAGTAGGCCGTAATCCTGACTGAAGGGTTGTATTGGCCACTTATTTATGTATGTTAAGTTCGTCTTATGACATCGGGGTATATCTTCACATAGCGTAGCTGGAATAGGTTTTTTGCTTTATTTATGAAAATAGCTGTCGATACAGCATTAGCACTTTTAAGTGTTTCCATATGGGATGCAGTAGTACCACACAGGTTTCAAAAATGTTTGCCCAGATTCATTCTCATCGTCACAGAATCTAAAATATAAAAATATAAAAAGTTCTATCAAATATTGCTTGATTTTGTTTGAATACTTGGTATACTTTTATTCGAAGGCCTATGGATAACTAACGAATTGGTAGTAACCCCAGCTTACTCTTTTGAAATAAAATAATGGATAATAAATGTGACCATAGTCAAACTAAGTTGTGAAACCAATTTTTTTCTTTTCAGTTGAAAGTCTGACATTGACGAAAATGGGCCGCTTAACTATCACACAACGCATAAAAATTATCAAAACCACAGCCACTTATCGAACAAAATTTTCTTTAGCGATGCAGCACATTTCACACTCGGTGGGTATGTTAATAAACAAAATTGTCGTATTTGGGGTTCTGAGAATCCTCAAGTAATTGAAGAGAGGCCATTACATCCAGAAAAAGTCACTGTTTGGTGCGCTCTTTGGCCCGAAGGTGTGATTGGACATTACTTCTTCGAAAACGACGATGGAATGCCCCTCACCGTCAATTCGGAGCGTTATGTTCATATGATAACCGACTTTTTTTTGCCTGCTATTGAAGAATACGACTTGGAGAATATATGGTTTCAAGAAGACGGTGCCACATGCCACACAACTCGAGCGAATATGGCTTTATTGCAAGAGACATTTCATGGCCGCGTAATTTCTCGTCGTGGCGATATCAACTGGCCACCAAGATCATGCGATTTGACACCATTAGACTTTTTTTGTGGCGCTACGCGAAAGACCGTGTTTTTTGCAGATAAACCTTCAACTCTTGAGCACTTAAAAACCAACATTCGTCAAGTTATGGCTGAGATACCGCCCAATATGTGTCAAAAAGTGGTCGAAAATTACCTCAAAAGGATCAATGCTTGCACCACTTCGCGTGGAGGTCATTTAAATGATGTAGTGTTTCAGACATAATGTCAACGTTTAAACTTTACAATAAAAAAGAAATATCATGAAAAATATATTTTATATGTGTTTTATTTACGTTTACTTTTGAAACAACGAAATGGATAACCCTATATAATATTGCTTCTAAAGAATTTAGTTTAATTTAAATTAATTTGGCTTAATACTCTCTCTCTACGTTAGCTGAAAAATGTGATAACACTAATATTTCTTGATAAATTAGAGTCAAGGCTGAATATTAAAAGCTACCATCCCTTATTTTCATTCTGAATTTTTTTCCCAAAAAGTCATATAATTTTCAGGAATAAATGGTTTAAGGTTGAAGTAATCTTTTCCAGTGTAGTTTATTAACACATTTATAACCCTATGACTGGCAGAAATATTAGAGAGTCAGAAGTTCTGCACCTGAAAATTCATTGTGATGTTATCTGGAACCTACACATTTTTCACTACCTTGGCTTCTTATGACGGTGCAAGAAATACTTCACTTCAGCTGATCTTCTTACTATTAACACCACTCATATCCGAAAGAAAATGCAATACAACCCTGAAGTATAGGCCGGTGCCTCATCTTGTGTTTTGAGACTCCTCGACCGTGTACAGAAGAGGGCGAAGTTACTCGTTAATGACAGTAGTGTATTCAACTCCATTGATTCATTGGAGCATCGTTGCAATGTGGGTTGTGTTTCACTGTTCCATTGATACTACAACGGATTTTGATCTAGCGAAATAAGGGTACTTGCCCCGAGAATCATGTATTCCTACGTAACACTCGTCTTTCTCGGTCAGCACATCCGTATGTAGTCGATTAGATAGTGGATCGCACACTGCATTACAGACAAAATTCGTTCTTTAGTCGAACTATTTGTATGTGGAACTGCCTTCGTACTATTGTAATTCGTACGTTGTAATTTTTTGGTTGTTAAGGGATGTAAAAGGAAAAATTATCCTCAATAATTTAAAAATATAATCTTTTACGCCCTGTGATTACTAACCTAAATTTGCAATAATAACAATTGCAAAGCAAATACAAAGTGTCTTTTAATGTACTAAAATAAAGAATATGATGTAAATTTGAAATTATTTAAAAATCGTCAAAATAAGGGCATAAATCGTCATTTCGTCCATATGATCTTTTTGGACCACAAAATCGTCAAAATGACAATAAATCGTCAAATCTGGCAGCTATGACTGTGGCACTTGTGCTGAAAGAAGCTCCTAATAGTTACACTTTTGCATAAATCAACAATATCAAATTTTCTTCATTTAAATACGTTCATCTGAAAGTAATCGATCGGAATAGCACAGTCCATAAGGCTATCGAATTACCTTAGCGTCTCTCAGGCGAAAGTATCGTCAATGCAGCCTGCAGAGTAAATTATTAAGGACGCAAGGACACTGTAAGGCCGCTGTCAAGGTACTAAGTTCCAACGTAATGAACTGAACTGAAGATGGTATACAGCTGTCACAGATATCTAAATAAGTTAACTGAAAATGAAATGGTCAAACGTGGCACAACCATTAAACATTTCGACGAACTTATGAGTTTTGCGATCCCTCTAAGGACCCGTAAGTTTATAATTAACAATGCCATCAGTCAATCGCAAATATAGGGCTTTGAAATCGAAAACTAAAAAAGTTCAAGTACTAGTTTATTAAACAAAAGACTTAAGACACGAACTTGAAATTTTTTGTATATACTTTTTTTTTTAATTACCTTCAATTTATTTGTCAACCTTGTAAAGCCATATTTATAGAAATCTTTTAAATTAATATTGAAACCAATAGCATTCTTCAGATACGAGGGGTGATAGCTTTCTTTAGGCATCATATGTAAATTTGGCTAATGCACAGCCTGAAGAAGATCATAATGATGATCATTTGAAGAGTGTGCAGAAATTTCCAATGAAATAAAATCCTTGTGACAATAAAAGCTACAAGTTATCATTGAAATCTTTGAAATCGGGTAGAACAGCACTGAAATCTTATCAAAACTTGATCGAGAGTGCATGATAAGTCTGCTTAAACTTCAAAGAAGCACGCTTAGTATGAAAGTCGGGGTTACAACATGGCATTGCATTATGAGCACGCACTCAATGCTCATTGGGCGCCTTGTATATGATTTCTATAGAAGCTTTAGTGAAGAGAAGAAAACGGGACTGTTCTTCACCTATTGGAAATGTGGCCGACATTATGTCAAAGAAGAAATAGACATATTGGTGCCTGGAGGCACTGTCAAACCTAGACATTCGCAGTCTGAGTCGTTTCTTTGGAAGTTTTGAGTGGCATTTCGCATGAGTATATAGAAAGCATTGCCCGGTAATGACTCCAACCAAATTTCTTAGGTATTTGAGCAAAGAAGAAAAAGACATATTGGTGCCTACCACATAGCTGAGGAACTGGAGGAACTGTCAAAAATAGACATTCGTAGTCTGAGACGTTTCTTCGGATGATTTGAGTAGTATTTCGCATGTATACACAGAAAGCATTGGCCGATAATGACTCCAACCAAACAGCAGTCATTTTATCTGCCTTATTTCAAATTTATTTTGCTATCTATCCCGGCGAACTCGATGGTTGGTCAATCCTCAGCCTGTATATTTACAGAGGAATTTCTAGTGAACACAATTCACCTGAAATTTATATGTCTTTGGTTGAGAGTCAGTTTGTTTTGTATCTTAAAGGCTTCTACCGAACTTTTTTCGATTTTAAGGACAAACATACGATTGAATTGCAACTATAATGAGCTTATGCTAAGATCCTCCATAAAACCCTAAGCCTTAAAAGCTCAAAAATTTATAAAAAACTGTGGGCGTTTGTTTTGTATGTAATCGTTTTGACTGGAGAACCTGTGGCATTTCAAATTGCTATATGCTATGATGCTATGCATACGGACGATAATAAAATTAATGAAGAAACCAAGACGAAAAAAGTCCCTTTATTTAGCTCATAAAGTTACAATGCCAATGCAAACAACACATGCCACATAAAATAACAATAAAAAATAGATAAACTTCTCTCTGTGTCTTCTCTCGATTGCATTATCTTAAAAAAGACTATGGCTACATTGCCATACAATTCTTTCTTTAATTATATTTTTAAATGGTTTTTCGTATACATCGTACATCGTAGTTAATGAATTCGATTTTATACGTTGCTCTCATGGCAAAGATTAAAAGGTACAATCTGATGCCTTTAGATGGCATAAAATAATTTTTGCTTTGGTACTTTTGCTTTTTACGATCAGAAATCAAAAGTTCTACATGAAAATACCGTCAGATAATGCACAGGAAATTTTCATTTTCATGATTACAATTGCAAATTTAAATAAGAAAACAGAGTATTTTTCTTTCTTTTCATTTATCTTCAATGAAGAAAAGTAAGACAGACATTAGGGTGGTAAACTAATACGAGTTTTAAAAATGTTGATTTTCATGTGATGAAATTGAATTTTTGTAAAAAACTTGTTTAACTTCTTATAGGCTTTATTGGGTCAGTATTACGACGAAGTTTCTCACATCACCCATGTTAGGTAGGTAGGTAAATAGCCACATAGGGCCCACTGTGTTACCACAGTTTTCTGCTATCCCCTAGTTTCGAAACCATTCGGAGTTCTTGATGAAGCGACTTAAACTGCGCATGTCACATTCCTCCAGATCATCCATACAGTAAGCACCTAAGTACTTTTTTCTCGTGTTACAAAGTGCCGGGCATGTACCCAACAGGTGAAGGACAATCTCCTCCTCTTTCTAATCCATGCAGCTTCTGCTGAAATCATTAGCAAGGTGTTCAAGAGCAATGCGGCTTGCATGCGTACCTATAATGAGCCGGCAATCACACTGAGCGCGCCTCTCTGTAGTTTAAGCAGACCTATCGTGCGACCTTCATCTAGTCTTGGTCAGATTTTTCGCGCCGTTCTATCCGTGTCCGAGGTCCCCATCTGTTGTTGACGGAATCGACGATTGCATTTTCAATTATGAACCTACTGTTGTATGTGAATTTTGTACATAATGGGCAGGACCTACAATTTCAAATCGACTCCGTATGATAGATTTTTGTGAAACTTTTCATCGAAGTTTTATTTGCTCGCAGAGTATTTGCGAAAAGATTGTTGAATGGAAGGTAGGTAGGTTAGTGTGGTAGCTTCATACCAAAAGCTCACTTGAACACGCATAGCGGCCCGTTGTGACGCCACAGGTGAACGCAGTGCCTGTACTGATCAAGTTCCTCCGAACCCAGGCGGGGGAAGTCGGTCAGCGCAAGATCTGCATATCCAATGCACGATTACACCACGCTGGAAAACCAGCCAGAAAGCTTGATAAACGAGGCTATATCCTTGACATCAATGGACGATAGCTACGGCAAGCTGACAAGGAGAGCCAAATAACCTATATCTGCATCTCGCAAGAGATGGGCATTGACAAAGAAAGCGGATAACAGTCTCGTCCTCCTCAGTGGATCTGCACCCACGGCAGAAGTCATTAAATGGTAGCCGCATTCTCTCCGCTTGTCTACCCATAACACAATGACCTGTAAGCATGGCATGTGATTGAGATGATGCCGCGACCAAGTCCAAGTAACTGGTTGGCCACCGGGGCCAGGAGGTCTACAATAGAGCAGGACTCCTCGTTCATCCAGGATATCGGGCTTTACTTTCTGAGTGGAAGTCACTGAAAATATTTTTTCATGTTTTATTTTATTTGAGATGTTAGAGCTGTGGTTTGAACTACGGACTTACGTCTAATAAGCCAACACACTACTCCTACTGGACTACAACGACTTTACATTTTATTCACATTTTCCTATAAGGACTGTAAGTTAATTGGTTCTTAATCACTACAGTGAATCTGTTACTATTCCGATCACGGATACCATATCCATTAAGCATCTCCACATTTTATATTATTGCAGGCCATAAAACAATTATGCCAGCATTGGAGGCTCTTTCATGAGTTGTCAGGCACAGTTTAATGGAACACAATTCTATTACTACCAAAACTCATTAGAAGTTGAGACATGTTGTTACGGATCACTTTACTATAAAAGAAGGAAATGTGTGAATAATTTGTGCTTTATACATCAAAACAAAAGACTTAAGACAAGAACTTTATTTAAATATAATATTACTTTGGAGAGTAGTAAGCTTACTGGTTAATAACATTTAATTCATCCTTTCTTATACGTGAATCTGTTAC
Source organism: Sarcophaga subvicina (assembly GCA_936449025.2). Classification (NCBI taxonomy): domain Eukaryota; kingdom Metazoa; phylum Arthropoda; class Insecta; order Diptera; family Sarcophagidae; genus Sarcophaga; species Sarcophaga subvicina. The sequence goes on from OW388084.2 coordinate 35,198,102, forward strand.
TATTCCGATTAAGGATACCATTTCCATTCCAAGTATGTTCAAACTTTGAATTATAATAGCCTTATCGTAGCATTAGGGGCATCTTCATGAGCTGTCAGGTCCAGTTTGATGGAAGTCAATATTATTACAACCATAGCTCTCTAGGAATTAGGATTTCTTAAGTCCAATAATTATAACGAATATTCTCACGGCATAAGTTTGTATTATGTTGTCGGTGGTAAGCTTTTACTAAATAGTGTATCTGGAACAGGTCTTTTACTTTATCTATGCAAATAGTTTCCGACCAGCATTAGAACTTTTAAATGTCTCCTTCTGGGATGCATTAATGCGCACAGGTGCCAAGAATGTGTTGCGATGATTCTTTCTCATCGTCACAGAATCTACATATTGTGCTGAAAACAACCCATTGTGATATTTTGTTTCACAATCGAAAAAAAAGAATTTCGAAACTCCGCCCAATTTGCAGGCATTTCTCAGAAGTTCAATAGACTACGGCTTAAAGACTTATTTAAAGAATCCAAAGCTTAACTAACCATGGCTAGAGAGGAAAGTATTTGCAGAAGTTAAAAAATATTCGTATCCACTAGCCCGTAAAATCGCGGATGGTGATGGCCAGGAAAGATATTGTGGACCTCACTTGAAGACCTTTGTAACCATGATGATATCTTATGCACTGTCAGGTCTTAAGAAATGTTTTTTTTCTGTATTAAGGTCTTACCTGCTGAAGAAAATTAAATTGAATAGAAGTTGAAAGAAAAAAGGAAACTAATTAGAATCTAAGTATAGGGACTTCTACGACCTAGCTCTCATACAACTTATATATGAATGGCGGGACGTACAGTTTAAAGTCGACTCCGAACGACAGATGGGAATTTTACTTTACTCGCAGAGTTTTTGCTGGAAATCTGCTGAGAGATAGTCAACGAAAAAGATATCGTTTTGTTCGATGACATGGGCTATGAACGGCGGCCTCAGCTTTGATAAGCCAATATAAAGGGTCCGCCAAATAACTTTTTTTTTTGAAAATGCTTTAAAAAAAAACTGCTGAATATTTTCTCAAATTTCTTTTTTTTATTTGAAAGTACAATCCTTCCGGTTAATAATGGAAAATAATTTCATTCAAATGGCTGCCTTGTCTGGCCATATAGTAGCCTACACGATCGGTCCAATTTTTAAGCACATTATCGATTGTGCGCAGCTGTACTTCACCAATGGCTTCACGAATATTGTCCTTTAAAGCGTCAATTGTCTCTGGCTTGTCGGCGTAACACTTATCTTTGACGGCACTCCACAAATAATAGTTAAACGGTGTCAAATCGCAACTCCGAGGTGGCCAAACGACATCAGCTCTGCGGCTGATAATGCGATATACAAAAACAGGGCGCAAAACATCGAGTGTAGCTTCGGCTGTGTGGCACGTAGCGCCGTCTTGTTGAAACCAAATGTTGCCAATATCCTCCTCTTCAATTTTTGTGAACAAAAATTCGTTCAACATGGCCCGATAACGATCGCCATTGACTGTAACGGCCACTCCTTGCTCATTTTCGAAGAGAAATAGTCCAATTATGCATCTGGACCAAAATCCGCACCAAACAGTGACTCGTTTTGGGTGCGTCGGCTTTTCAATGTATGCGTGTTTTGCGTGTTTTCTGTGCCCCAAATGCGACAATTTTGCTTGTTTACATACCCGCCAAGATTAAAATGAGCTTCATCTGAAAAGATGATTTTTTTTTGCCAAAATCGGCATCTTCTGGTGTAGGCTACTGCATGGCCAGCCGAGGCAGCCATTTGAATGAAATTATATTCCATTATTAACCGGAAGGATTGTACTTTCAAATAAAAAAAGAAATTTGAGAAAATATTCAGAAGTTTTTTTTTTAAAGCATTTTCAACAAAAAAAGTTATTTGGCGGACCTTTTACTACATACTAGAGTACAGCGGCTTTCTTGCTGATGCTAAATCTTTGAAATTAGTCGTCATTTCCTCAGGCTGTTTTGCCAAATGGACGATCATAGACAACGACTTGTGTTCGCTGAGTGGAGTTTGGAGCAGTTGACCTAATTTTTATTGAAAAATCAATTTCAGCGATGAGGCCTATTTTTGGGTGGATGGGTACGTGAACAATCAAAAATGCCAAATTTGGGATGATACCAAGCCACATGAGATCCAAGATCGCCCAATACATTCCGAAAAAGTGAGTGTTTCGTGTGAATTTTGAGTTGATTGAGTTGCCATAGATCCTTTGTTTCTTTAGCAACGACATGTGTTTTCAAATTCAATGTGAAGAGAAGCCAGTTGCACTTCAGGAGCCGGTGATACTTCATGGAAGACGTATTTTTTGTGAGGCTTGAAGGCCAGCGTACATAATAATTAAAAATGCCGAGTGATACCAAACCAAGTGATATCGAACCACATGGGATCCAAGATTGTCAAATGCATTCCGCAAAAGTGACTGTTTCGTGTGAATTTTGGGCTGATGGGGAGTCGCCGTGGTCTAGTAGGTAGTGTGTTGGCTTATTAGACGAAAAGCCAGGGTTCGAGCCCCGGCCAGACATCAACATAAAAATACAAAAAAGTATTTCTTAGGCGACTTCCTCTCAGCTGATTTCTGGCAACAACTCTGAGAGTAAATAAAATTGCCATGAAAAGTTTCTCAAAAATCTGTCGTTCGGAGTCGACTTTAAACTGTAGGTCTCGCCACTCATGTATAAAATTAACACACACAACATAAGTGGTGTGAGAAACTAGGTCGTAATCCTGACTGAAGGGTTGTAATGACCAATTATGTATGTATGTTATGTATGGGGTTGTCAACGGCGCATTTTTCTTTAGCAACGTCATGTGGTTTCGAATTCAATGTGGAGAGAAGCCAGATGTACTTAAAGAGCCGGTGATACATCATGGAAGATGATTTTTTTTGTTAGGCTGAAGGCCAGCATTTTCATTGGATTGGTATTCTACAAAGACGATCAAACCCGTATCATAAACACATGCCATGTGACACACAATACGTTGGACCAATTGAGAGCTGTGTTTTAAAGCCTACAGGATGTTACGATTTAACCGAACTATGCTATTTTTTTGTACCAAGCATGGAAGACAACATTACTGGTGCCAGTAGTAAGATACCGAACGATTGCTGGTAAAATTATAAAAAAGAGGGATGGACCATCCATGGTATAATCGCGTTCATGAAACAAACATTTTTCAATTTATTTTGAAATTTCACAAACGTATAAAAAATCACTCGTTGCTAAACATCGCACACATGACTCCAAAGTTTTTATAAAATTTAAAAAATTTTTTTTAGAAAAATTCTCAGAATTTTTTTATAAATTCTTAGGCTGTTGTTTCTGTTTTTTTATTTTTATAAAAGCCTACGGCCACCTTATTTATGCCAATGACACCTAAAGTGTGACTTTAGAGAATGGTTAGCAAGGGGACAAGACACCACCAACTGTTGTTGTCCAAAAAGGTGTTTGACTTTCATGACTTACCTTAAACTTATGTTAACTTCTCATACAGATTTTAAAGATAAAACTAATGTTGGTGTCTTGTTTGCTTGTCTGCTTGTCTCCTTGTCTCTCTCTATTGTATGTCTGTCCGTCTGTCTGTCCTCAGATTTCATTTCCAAACAATGACATTAGCCATACACAGTATTTCTTTACATGATATTGTATTTGTTTATAAAAACAACAACAACAACAAAAAGAATTAACAATTATTTTTTAAGTTCAAGACTCTACATACACATGTAACTGACTTCCTCTACACTGATTGGGTGAGAGTGCCTTATGAATAGAATTGAAGAAGAACAAAAAAAAATACGCGCGGAGTTTGAAATTCAATTCAAACTTCCAAGCACAAACACAAGCCGTGCTAGTGGTAGTGGTGGTGTTAATAGGAACCTCTTCACTCGACAAACAACCACTTCAACATGTTTGCAGTATCAGCTTAAATGAGTGGAGGTTTTTTCATCTTCATCTTCTGTTGTTGTTGTTGTTTTTGTTGTCGCTTATGCGTATAAATTTACTGCGTTATCTTCATTAAAAGATGGTAATAAAAATTGTTTTCCATACGTTTTTTCCTCTCTTCTTCTTTTTTTCTTTTCATTAATTTATTAGTAAAGATGTGTGCGGTTTGGTTAAAGCCCTATAGGCAGGGAAGTATTCTTGTGTGGCGGTATTATGCTTAAGTCAGGCTTAAGTGTGTTTAAAGGGACTTAAAAGGGGCATTCATAGACATTCTAGAACTAATGTTTTCTATTAACAATTGGCAACTAAGGGTATGAGTTTTAAACAATTACTAAGTAACAGAATCGTTTTTTTTCGGATGAGTGTTGTTTAAAGACTCCAAAAAAAATTATACTTCAAAGAACTCCGGCAAAAAATGTTCGCCTTGTTCTTTTATCAGAACGAAAATTTATTTCAGTGTCCTTGAATATTTACCCTAAAGGCTAGGAGCACACTCGGCACATAATTGGTGAACCACTGTTCGGTCGATTGAAGAACCCCGTTGTACTTACATTTTATCGAATTTGAAAAAGCCTTTGATACCTTAGATTATGAATTTATTTTCTGCTATTTTGAAGGATTTTGAGGCCATATCCCATGTATGTACATACGTTTGCTACGGTCTGGTGTAAATCAGAACTGGTAAGCATTTGTAACGGCTCCATAAAGGTCTTTCGATCAGATGAGATCCTGCGTCTGTTCTCATTCTGAGAGCGCCTTGGTAGTTGGTTCTACAGTTTTTATCTAAAACCTCTATATAAACTGGTTTCATTGTTGATGCGCTAAGATGCGATCATTTTCGTACAGTGCGCACACCCGAAAATATCGAACATGCGGCTGAGAGCGTCAACTCGTCACCGTTCTCAACAACTGAAGATTTCTCACACCAGTATGACGCCTTACAAAGTTTAGTTGGTTCAATAGCTGAAGCCGCATGGCCATCCACTTCGTTTTCGCTTCGCTAGATGAGTCAACGCGCAACTGCGCAATGATGTCGGTTTTGATCTTTTCGGAAGACACTCATTTTCATCATAGTAGGTATGTTAACAAGCAAAATTGCCGTATTTTGGGGTTCAGAAAACTCACACCGGGTCTTACGGAAGTGATTGTTTGGTGCGGCTTGTGGAGCAGAGGCATCATTTGCCCAAATTTCTTTGAAAATAAGAACGGCGCAACCATTACGGTTAATGGAGACACTTAAAGCACCATGATAAACGATTTCTTTGTACCCGCTCTTCATGGTATTGATGCAAACGATTATTGGTTTCAACAGGGTGCCATACATCTCATGCCACAATCGATTTATTGCGTCAAACGTTTAATGGCCGTTGAAATAGCTGAAAAGGTGATGTTAATTAGTGGCCAATAAGCTGCCATTTGACACAGTTGGACTATTTTCTGTGGGTCGCCGTTAAAGAAAAGTGTTACGCCGACAAACCAGAGACAATAAAGCATTTGAAGGCCAACATTCGTGATGCTATTGCCGAGATACAACCCCATGCACTCGAAAAAGTGCACGAAAATTGGTTCGATCTTATGAGGTAGTGTGAAACCAATCGCGGTAGCCATATGAATGAAATTATTTTCCGTTTTTAACCGGAACAATTCTACTTCATATTTTAAATTTAAACTTTTAAATGGCCCAACCTTTACATCCTGAAACCTAACCTATCTGTGGCGCATTAGAGTGCATTGGAGAATGAGAAAAGATGATTACGCTGATTTGCCCAAGCCGTTCTCTCTCCATTGCTTTTTAACATAACCTTGGATGATGAGTGCATAAACTGAGCATTGCAGAAGAACACCAAAATAATGTGTAAACTGCGCTACAGCTCGATTTAAGCTCAACGAGTATAATCTAATTATATACGAGCTGAGTAACTTTGACCATATGCTCGGTGTAGTGTCACAGACCAGAGTCTCTGGTGGGAATCGAACCCACGATAGTCTAGCACACTACCCACTGGACTACCAGGGCACCCGGGTTGCGTATAAATACAGCGTAAACTGATGGAAATAAGCACAAATACTAAGAGCAAGTTAGAATATTGTTAATTGCTTTATAGACAGATAACATTAGTTCACAGCACGTACAGTGCTCTTTAAGTCATGGAGGTAGTGGCAAGTTATAAGGTCAACGAACATAAAAATGAATTCGAAACTTAGCTACGGAAGAAATATGTCCTATTGAACATACGAGTACATACATACATAATTGGTCATTACAACCATTCAGTCAGGATTACGACCTAGCTTCGCACACCACTTATGTTGTGTGGGTTAATTTTATACGTAAGTTGCGGGACCTACAGTCTAAAGTCGATTCCGAAAGACAGATTTTTGAGAAACTCTTCATGGCAATATTATTTACTCTCAGAATATTTGCCAGAAATCTGCTAAGAGGTTGTCGCCGAAGAAATATTTTCTTCATATTTTCGTTTTAATGTCTGACCTGGGATATGAACCGTGGCCTTACGTCTAATAAGCCTACTAGACTAAGGCGACTACCTATTGCCCAAATTTAAGCTTTTGTTAATTCTTGTTTGAATGAAATGCTCCCAGTATTCAAGTCTAATTCGAATGTAATACTTTGAACTGAAACAGCAGACAGCAAATTTATTTAGAAATTGAAAGTGAATCGGAAATACACTCAGAAAACACCTGACAACAACAAAAGAATGACATTTGAATGAAATTCCGTAGGAAGTCGTAGACTTGGTATGCGTACAAATAATTGAAAAAGTTTTATTGATTTACCAACTCGATAACCTAGGTACAGGGAAGTTTTCTAGAAAAAAGAAAGCAAAAATTATGTAGGATTATATTTATACTCCTTAATGTTCTTCACACTATTAGCCCTTACTCTCTTATAAAGTAGACTGTATCCTAAGGTATGCCATAATGACTTTACCAAGGCTTCATTCCCTCTGAGTCCCATTTAAAAACAAAACTGCCATCATTAACAAGCTAACAGCATGTCTCAATTTCTTTAATGTTGAGCTTGGCATATCGATCCTTCCTCTTTTTAAGGAATTCTTTAATGGAATTAGATTAAAGGAAAGCTTGATGTGGCATGCTTGCCTAGAGTTTAGTCTGCTTTGAGGTGATGCTTGAGGTCTTACACTTACAATGCAGTAAGTTACTCTTTAGGTGAGCCTTCTGTTTCCATACCAAAAGAACTCATGTATTCATGAAAACACCAATCAATCAGTACATGCTGCCACTAAAAAAGATGTTCCATCTTTAAAGGCATGTTCCGAAATGGATGTGGAAATGGAGTTGGTATCCTTTCTGAGGACAGGTAGATTTCTATTTCAAGTATGCCACCCAACCATAGGCAGTCTTCTTCTAAAAACCCATACACAGAATCGTAGTCTTCGACTTCGGTAGTCGATCATTCATACCCCTAGTGATGCCGCTTCCAACAACTGTGCTGCATAATCGAATCCAGAGCGATGAATAATGTACCGTAGCATTAGCACCAAGTGGTCCGTCCAACAATTATTTATGCTGTAACCAGCCTATTGTGTTTTAATACCAAATTGTTATGTGATCGATCAATTCTATTGGAACCTTATTTTAATAATACATTTCAAATTGCCTACTATGGATGGCATCTGTTCACTTGGTCAGTGCAAGATTGTCGTGATTTAAAACCAATTTGATTTTTATGAGGATGGAAGGAGCAGATTTATTTTAACTTTAAGGACAAGTAGGATAATAAAAACTCTTCTAGTCTAATTCGATTTCTGTTTCTTCTGAAACAGCAGAGAGCAAACTCATTTAGAAATTCGAATGCTCAAATGAAAGTGGATTAGGAATACACTCAGGAAATTGCCTGACAACAACAGAAGAATCCCACTTGAATGAAATCCTGTATGAATGAAAGTCCTAGACGTTTCATCAGTCATCGTAGAATTGCTGGTTTATCTCATTAATGAATCATTCTGAGAGCTGAGAAGGTTGGCAATTCAAATCTCTTTCTGTATAATTTGATTCATTCAAACTAATTTAGTTTAGAAAGAGTCTTAGGCACTGTTTATCTTTCTGTTCGTTGAGTATACCTTACCAAACGCAGAAACGGCATGGCAGCTCTCCTATCTCCTTTGCGACCTAGAATCCCGCAGAATCGAGTGCTCGCATTGAGGCCTGAATAACAGGTAGTACGGCTATGCCTCGTTCTTCGCACCGGCGATTCAAGTTCAATTGAGCACAACTTTCACTCGACATTTTCATTCAATTTTTTTACAAGTCTCGTTGTGAAGCATTTCTCAAAACCTTACATACAAGCATACATAATTGGTCATAACAACCATTCAGTCAGGATTATAACCTAGCTTCTCACATCACCTCTGTTGTGTGTGTTAATTTTATACATGAGTGTCAGAACCTACAGTTTCAAGTTGACTCCGAATGACAAAGATTTTTTGAGAAACTCTTCATTGGAATTTTCTTTTGCTTTCAGAATTTTTGCCAGAGAGTCCAACCTTAGCAGCAAGCCGGTTCTACCACAGACAAAAGAAGAAGACTAACGACAGCTGGACAAACATGGTCTCAATCTAACCTAGTTCCGCTTCTCTCCCTAAGATTTCCACAGTATTTGAGAGAAATCTGCTGAGAGGAACACGCCGATGAAATATTTTTTCATATTTCATTTTGTTGGAGATGTTTGACCTGGGGTTTGAACCCAGCCAACACATTACGTACTAGACTATGGCGACTTCAACTTCGACTTTCTCAAAACAATAGGATGTAGTTAAGGAGAAAGCTGCCAGATACTCGTTTCATCATATCACGAAATCCCCTAATAAATCTTGCCTTGGACAAGCCTCCTTTTAATATCGCTATAGCCTCCCAAGCTCTGGTTTTCATTACCATGTGTAGTGAACCTAAATCCAACAAAGCTGCCGACGCCACTGGAGGACAGGTTTTAATAGACACACACTAGCCTCTGGATCTTGCCCATTTTCTTTGCAGTAGGTTTTTGATTTGTTCTGTTATGAGGCCAGACAATGGTTCCATAGATCACTAGTGGTCTGATTAACATGGTATGCATCCAGTGCAATGCAGTACAACATTGGGCTTTAGTGGTCGTTCTCTTAAATCAAATGCGTTTGTTCGAAGTGCATATAATTTGCCAAGCCGTTCCCTATAAGTGGGTTCTTGACAGGGTAGTGTTTTTATGGCATTTTTCGTATGACTTTTGTGTTCACTAAAACGCCAAATCGAATTTGAAAGCTAAACTTTGCAATTACTTTGCGGGTATTGAAGTTACTGTCTAATGCTCTCCAGGAAAATGGACTTTAGCACGTTCATTTCGTTGTTTTCTAAAGACTTTGTTTCTTACTTCGTTTTGAAATTAAAATGCTTTAAGGTATTAGCAGCCCTTAGGAGTTCCAGCCTGAAACCGAAATCAAAGGATTACAATTGCATTCCTTCGCCTACATACTTACATGCCAACATAGGGTATTCTTTCTGTTCTGTTCAACTGATCATATCATTTCACACATGTTATGCCTGTCGTTGCTGTTGTTGTGTCGTCTTCTTCTCTTCCAATTTCAAATGAATTAAAATTTATTTCTTGTTGAACATTTTCCAAACAGGCATTCTCCAATGTTTCGAATTCTTATCTGATCTTCACTGTCGAGAGTTGTTTATGTTAATTGCGAATTTGTTTGGCATTTTGTTAATGAGTAAAATACGCAAAAAGGGTAGACAGAGAGACAGGGAGGTAGCATGGTAATGGCAATGATGAATAAAATCGATTTTGAAAATATTCTGTGGTGATCACACAGTGAATATGAATTTCTAAGAAATTCCATTTCAAAAATCAATTGCAAGAAGGAATTTTAATTAGAAAAAGAAAAATCTCTGTCTTGCTGGGCTTTTCACATTACAAAGCGATTGAATATTAAAAACAGGCAGTGGATTAGCATTGTCGCCATATTTGATAAACTAAAGACAATAAATTTATGAAAGAAAGGCCATCCTGCAGAGGCTTAAAGTGGTGCAAATAAAAATTCTTACAACAAAAAAAGGAGGAGAAAGAAAATTTGGATGAAATTTTCTAAAAATTTTTTACTGTTTAGTGTCTCAGCGTTTGAATGGCTTGTGTCAGCATGATCTTGGAGTTCAATTGTCTAATCGCGTATGGAGTGTATGGTTGGTTCTCTATTTTGGCTAAATTGCCTGGATAACTTAGGCTTCAACTTGTCACGCAGTGCTTCCATCAATAGTTAAACGTAAAAAGAAAAAAAGAAAATCAAATAAAAATCAAAAGAATTTTTAAAGAAAAGAAAATAGAAAAAAAAACATGCCAAAATGTCAAAAACCATTGATAGAGAAACAGACAAACAGACAAACAGACAGTATGTAACAGACATTTTGCAAAACTGATAAATGTTGAGATGCTGCAGATAAAACCGCAAATAGATTTCAAGCAATTGAAGAAAAAAAAACTAAAAAAAATTCAAACCAATCGTCCATTAAAACGGCTGCCAAACACATGCTGTTAATGAGATTTATGAGTATGAGAATGCAATTGCACAAATTGCGTTTACCGGTAACCGGTAGTGAAAAGATTAAAGATGGACTTCTTTTTTGTTTTTTTGTTTTGGTTTTTGTTTTACTTTCCAAAAGCCAATACTACTTGGCTTTACAATGCCTAGCTGTTCCAATGCAATAATTATTTATAATTAAATCCGGTAGTTTATGGCTGTTATTTATTGGCCAAATGCAAGATTTAATTTGTCTCCACTTAAATTTATAAATATTTGCAATTCTTTTTAAATTAATTTCGTTAACCGATCACCATTGTGTTCAATTGAATTCTGTGTTGAGAATAAAATTTATTAAAACTATCGGGTTTCATTGCATATCATATGTTATATAAACACTTAGAGAACTTTCACTATAAGAGAACGATTTCGTAATTGGCTTATGTTTAGCGACAGCTTACTTGAGCCGCCTTAAAAGTCTCCTTGTGTTAGCAATTTATCTATTCTAGCATTTGTCTGTGGTCATTTAACTGTTTAATTTTGTTTCATAACGATTCTTTGGCCTTTTTCCAGCGCAGACGAGTATACTCGTCATAAACAAAGTAAAATGTTTCTGCCTGTAAAAGTAGGTAATTGAATCACTACAAATCAAACGTTGCGTGTTCTTTTTGTTTCACTTTGATAATTCAATTCAAATCCAAGCAAAAACACAAGCCGTGTTAGCGGTAGTGGTGGTGTTAATAGGACCCTCTTCACTCGACAAACAACCACTTCAACTTGTTTGCCGTATCAGCTTAAATGAGTGAATTTTTGTCTTCTTCAGTTATTGTTACTGCGTTATCTTCATTAAAAGATGACAATAAAAATTGTTTTCCATACGTTTTTAATATTTTTCCTCTTCTTTTCATTTCTTTTCATTAATTTATTAGTAAAGATCGATGGGCAAGTATACTCGTGTGGCGGTATTATGCTTAAGTCAGGCTTAAGTGTATTGAAATTGACTTAATAGAATTTCAAATTCATTTTTAGACATTATAGAACTGATGTTAAGGGCATTACTGAAACTGACAACAACAAATCCTTTTCTTTTGTAACTCATTTCGTGTGACTTCCGTTTAAAAGCTACAAAAAAAGAAAAAATTAAATTTCTCAGGTAAAAAAATGTATATACTTGGATATTGACCCTAAAGCTAAGAAGCACATACATACATACATAATTGGTCGTTATAACCCTTCAGTCAGGATTACGACCTAGCTTCTCACATCATCCATGGTGTGTATGTGAATTATATGTATGAGTGCAGCAACCTACTGTTTAAAATCCACTACGAAAGACAGATTTTTTTGAGAAACTTTTCATGGCATTTTTATTTAATCTGAGAGTTTTTGAGCTGGGGTTTGAATCACGAGCTCTAGTTAAATACCTACTAGGCTACGGTGTCTTCAGCTATGCCATTACCTTTTATATTTGATTTAGTATGCTCGACATTATTAGAAAAATTTTGACGAGTATACTCGACATAAACATTTAATGTGTTATTATATAGTCACAAGTAAAGATTTTATCCCAACCGTCTCGGTCTAAACATGTCTGTTCTGTAAACAGAATCCCAGTAAATTTCTCGTTTAAAAACGAATTAACATTTTTTGGTGTTCTCTAAACCGAATTCACATATTTTTTTTTCGTTTAAATATCGAAAAGTAAAACGAATGTAATATTATTCTAATAAATTGCATAAAAACTTGAAAAAAGAAGTTTGCATTTAAAAATTTAAGCTTTTTTTTTATTAATTTTTGTCTAAATACTTATATATACCAAATATTTAAGTTAAAAATAAATTAATTTAAAAAAGCATTACAAAATTTCTTCATATTTTCATTTCAAGTACGAAAAAAAAGAGTTGTGTAAATAAAAATACTTTTTTGAGCGAAGTTTAAAGGTATCACAACACAAATCTCTCTAAAACAACAGTAAACAATATATTTTTAGTTTGGGTGCCTTGGTAGTCTAGTGGGTAGTGAGCTAGACTATTAGCGTGAGGGTCGTGGGTTTGATTCCCACCAGATACTCTGGTCTGTGACACTACACCGAGCAAATAGTCAAGTTACTTCGCTCGTATATAATTAAGATATAATTTGTAATTGTATTGTAATTAATAAATAAATAAATAAATATTTTTAGTTTACAACCTTTTCGATTATAAAATAACGATTCGCCCTCTGTTGGTTTTAAAAGTTTAACTCTTCATCAACGCAATCTATAACGCCGGGCAATCCAAATTTTGTAAAAAATTTAATTTGGATTCTCTGATTTCATCTATAGTGAGTTCAAAATTAATCCATAATGGACACAAATTGTTTTCCAAAGCTTCTATTGTTTTCCACAACACTTTTGAAATCGTTCCACGCCCAAGACTAAGATGCGTTTCATTTCCAAGAGCACCTTGAAATGAACCAACAGCTAAAAAACGAAGATCCTTCTTGTATTAAGTGACCAATACTGTCCAATATCATTAAAAACGCTTCCTTATTAACGCATTAAAGTTCAATGAATCTAAAAAAGGAAAAATAATTTAACACAAACGCTCCAGGCATTTTAAATACTTTTTAATGTTTTTAGAGCCTTTTTAATAAAAAATATTTTTATTTTTCAATCAATAGCTTGTGAAGATTGAATAGATTGTGAAGTTTAAATTAAAATTCGTAGTTAATTTCGAGAGATTTGTAGAACACCAAATAGCAATTTATTCGGTTTAAAAAATCTCTCGTTTTTCAAAACGAGTCGATTTATGATGATAATTACATTTTTCCTCTTCACTTTCCTATCTATCTTTAGTAATTGAGTGAAGCTTCTAAAGAACTTTTTGCTTATTCTTCAACAGGAGAATGCTTAACACTCGACTATATTCAATCAAATCAGAAGTTGGTATGTATTTATTTACATACATACTTAATTGGTCAGGACCTAGCTTCTTACACCTCCCATGACACACAACTTTTCATTCAAGAATGGCCTACAATTTAGACTGATTCTTGAGAAACTTTTCATTGCAATTTTGTTTTTTCTTATAGTTCGTAAATCAAAAATTATTTGCTTACATAATTGGTCATTAGTCAAGACTACAACCTAGGTTCTCGAACCATCAGTCACTAAGATTGTTGCCAATAGTTGCGTCAGCTTCAGATTACAATCGAATTCGAGTCACAAATTTAAGATACTTTTCATGGCAGTATTATTTATTTTCTGGCTTTTTGCGAGAAGACTGCTGAGAGGAAGTCGCCGTTCATATTTCATTTTGTTCGAGATGTCTGAGCTGGAGTTTGATCTACGGGCTCTTGTCTAACAAGCTAACAAACCAACTATTAGACGACAGCCTCTTTAACACTGTTATTACCTTCTATATTTCTTTGTTCCATTTCAAGGCAATAGATGAATGTCTCATTTCCTCTACATACGAGTACACTCAGTGGACTAGGCGTTTCATATTCAGTTTTATTTGTAGCACATGTCAGTATTAAAAACTTTCACATTTTTACGATCAGCATTTAAACATTAAACAGGAGCAGTATCGCCGAATGAGGTAATAACTTATAAGTGCGTGATAAAGAATTAAAAAAAAACAAAATTCTCCTTCAAACAGTTTGAAATTTTATGTCCTCATCTGACAAGCAAATATTTTTGCTGAAGAATAGCTTTCCGATATGAAGTAAAAGAACAAAATTTTGAAGTTAGTAGGCCCATTGAATCTTCGTCTGATCGTCTGATTGCTAATGAATCTGTTTGAAATGTATTTCATTAGAGATTAAATTCTATTGGCCTCCAGCTGTCTGGCATTGTTTTACACTTTTGCCATAAAAACTGTTGTTGTTGCTGTTGCCATTATCGTTTTTATTGTCTACTAAAGTACAATTTTATGTCTAGCGGTTGGCTCTACTCATATCTGTTGAACCACACACAGCTAATTAATACTTTCTTGCTATCGGGTCATTCAACAGAGACTTGCGAAATTTGGCGGTCGATAATGGCCATCTTGTTGCAGCTACAACAAACAAGCATAGACAGATATTTTTTTTAACTACACTTGCAAGTAATAAAATTGTCTTATCGAAATGGTACACTTGTGCGGGCAAAGTATCGAGCACTCGTCCATTTTACGGCTGTCACAATCATCCTACCGAGAGAACAATGTGGCATATAAAATCGAGTCTATTGGTTCAGTAAACAATCTACCGCAACCCCTCAGTTCAATGAAATGCAAAATCTTCTAAAGTACATTGCCGCTGTTCATGATAATGTGCAAGAGTATCCGAGCCAGTCCATTTTGAGTTGCTCACGAGAATTCAGGCTTTTGAACGAATTGAAAGTAAAAGACCCGTGGAACTCAAATTTGCGTCGCTCACAAGAATTCCGTCTTTTGCATGAACATAAGGAACATAGACTACGGCATGTGTACGCTGAATGAGCCATGCAGCAATTGGCAAAGGACTTCAATTTTCATCGAAAAACCATCTTCAACGATGAGTCAGTTTCTGGATGAATGAGTATTTCAACGAATAAAATTTTTGAATTTGAGACGATAAGAATACCCATGAGATCCCAGAGCTTTGAATGCATAACCATGACCAAAAACATTACTATAAGAACGATGTTGACCAGAAAATCACTGGGAGATTAGCAACTTCTTTTTGGCCTGATTTGAATGATTTGGTCACCAGCGACATGTGGCTTCAACAGGACGACGCTATGTGCCGCACAGTACATGCCACGTTGAATATTCCGCACGAGCAAAAGCATTGTCATCTTACGTTTGAACTGGATACCGAGATCATGCTATTTGAGTCTGTTAGACTCTTTCTTGTGGATTGGATAATCTGAACTTCAACGACATGTGGTTTCAACAGGAGGGCGCTGTGTGTTACACACGTCAGCCACGTTGGATATCCTGCGCGAGTAGGAGCATTGTCATCTTACGTGGAGATGGCCACAGAGATCATGAAATTTGTCTCTGTTAGACTCTTTCTTGTGGGATTTTAGTGGGATTAGTCACAGATGCATGGGAATAAGTTATAACCACCACAGCGTTCGTCAAAGCCAACATACACATACATACATACATAATTGGTCATTACAACCCTTCAGTCAGGATTAGGACCTAGTTTCTCACACCACTTATGTTGTGTGTGTGTTAATTTTATACATGAGTGGCGGGACCTACAGTTTAAAGTCGACTCCGAACGACAGATTTTTGAGGAACTTTTCACGGCAATTTGTATTTATTCTCAGAGTATCTGCCAGAAATCTGCTGAGAGGAAGTCGCCGAAGAAATACTTTTTGTATTTTGTCTTGATGTCTGGTCTGGGGCTCGATCCCTGGCTTTACGTCTAATAAGCCAACACACTACCTTCTAGACTACGGCGACTTAACATAACCCTTGTCAGTGATCAAATTCAATTTGATTAATGCGCTAGAGTCATGGAAAATTGAAAACTTCGTAAGGCCTCCACCCAGAGAAGCCGAATGATGTTATACTCCACACATAATGGCATCAACAGGTCCTTCAAACGAACAATAAATGTCGTTGCCATCTCACAATTTTAAGATTGAAAGCGCTTAATGAAAGGCCCTAAATTTTCAGTTATTGTTGTTGTTGTAATTTTTTTTGTACAACAATTTCTTTGCTACACTCAAGGAAAAAATCAGTTCAAATCCATTATTTATGGCCAAGTGGCATTATGGCATTGAAACTCGTACAAAATTAATGTCATCACCATCAGAATTGGGTCACGATTGCACAGTGCGTACGTAAATTGTAAGAATTTATTAGAAAAGGAAACTTCTATCAGGCGGCATGAAAAAAAAAGAAAATAAAAAAACAACAACAACTACAACAACATAAAAATTAACAACTTCAAACCACAATA
This sequence comes from Sarcophaga subvicina, assembly GCA_936449025.2. Lineage (NCBI taxonomy): Eukaryota > Metazoa > Arthropoda > Insecta > Diptera > Sarcophagidae > Sarcophaga > Sarcophaga subvicina. The sequence continues at coordinate 35,214,534 of OW388084.2, forward strand.
TATTCTGGGTGACATTATTCTGTGGTGGTTATAAATAAAATGATCCAGTTTAATCGATAACAAAATCTTTCGCGATAATTAAGTTCCATATTTTTTTATTTTTTATGATTATTTCGCCAACTTGCTACAGAGAGCTGACTGATACCGACTGACTGTTATAAGCGTAATAAAAGAGAAAATTTCATGCTTTCTAAGCCTTGCGACCATTCATGTTCCATGTTCATCCTCCAAATGAATTTTCATTTGGCACAAGTAAATTTGAGGTTATGTTTTGTTTTGGTTTCTTATTCTTTTCTTCTTTATTTACGTCATCATTATTATTTCTTATGCTATTTATTCTTGACTGTGTGGTTAATCGCTGTTTTCTTGACCATAATCGCTCTAAGGGGTTATACACTTTTCCCTGTACAAGAGGTCAATACATAAAATTTGTTAAAATATCGATAAATCAAGGTAGACAACATAAAAATCGAAAAGTAATACACACTCAGACACACTCACCACAGGTGGACAGACATGCAGCGATTTGTAAAGAAGACAAAGAATATCAAATAAATGCCAATGATAGAAGGAAAAAAATTAATGGAAATGGGTATAGTCGGCTTGGGCACTACTTTCATGCAGGTTTTCAGTTTGGTTGTTGGAGAATCATTTTAAAAGTCATGTATGTTAGTGAAAAGCCTTTGACAGATCGGTTATCGGGACTTGTAAGTTAGCTTTGGCACTACGCAGTGTGTATTCAAGTAGGCAGAATATAATTGGGACCCTGGATTGGATGGATTCTGCTCCACAGCAGTGTTTTTTAAGTGGAGGTACGTTAAATCGGAGTATGTGTGACCGGGGTCAGTGATAATGACAGTTGACAATTGAGCCACACAAACCTGAATAGCCATAAGTGTAGCGGAAACCAGACTATGTAAGTGGTAAGGGGAAATGTCATGAAGACTATTGTGAAATTGCAAAGATATTCTGTAGTAAGCCTGATGAGAGTAAACAATGAGAATGGGTAACATAATGGACCGTGTGGCCACCGAGTGAATTTGGCTGCTAATATAACCTAACCTAAGCTTTGAGAATGTTAAGAATAAAGGCGACTTGAGTTCTTTGATGACCATTCACTTTTAACGCAAATCTGAGCCTAATGGGGTGGTATTAAAACTTCTTTTAGACTGCCTGATCTGTGCAGAGTTTTACATGTGTATCTCATGGCATTTTTGAAAGCACCGCAATGCGCTGTTGGGTGGCGGTATTATACACAAAAATCTCTTGATTTGCTCGGACAGATAGGCTGTAATTAAGTGCCTTCTTCTCCCTCAAGTTTTGTGAGATCATCATCAACTTAATCTTTCCATCGAAGCCTCGGTCTGCATCTTTTGCGCTTTAGAAATCAGTATCATTAGATCAGTAACGAAAGTACGACCTTAACCATAATTGCCAAGGACTTCTTAGGACACTGTTGAATTATTTTAACTCTTATTTGGGTTCCGGGGTGTAGAAATATCTTTGGAAATTGCTTTGCTGATGAGCTGACCAGAGCCACTTGATGATAAGTAATTAAGAGATGTGAAGACCAACCTTTTCAAAACAGACGTCAGGACCACCCGAGCCACTATAAATCTAGCAATTTCTGACATGTAATAGGACTTAGGTATTCCGATTTCCTCAGTTAAAGTGAATATTTCCCAGTAATTTTACAGGGAGGCCCAATCCTTGATAGCGAGTGTCTTTTAGACACGATTTAGTCCTTCCAGCAGCAGCGCAACCGCTGGATGTTAATATGCTGCACAACGTCCATGTCGTTGGTGAGATCATACAGCTTATTGTTGGATCGGATGCGGATATCACCACCAATTGGCACTGAATCGAAGATCTTACGCAGGACTGCTCTGTCGAATACTCTCAAGGCTGCTGCATCACTGTTTAATAGTGTTCATGCCTCTGCGCTATAAAGAGGCACGGGGAGGATGAGCGTCTTGTAGAGTATGAGTTATTATTGGAATGGAATGGAATACATGCAAAAACGGTAAAGTCTCTGACTGTGATCAATGTGGCGTCCACCAGGATGATCCTTGTCTTGCTGTATTCAAGTTGACAAGCAGCCTCCATGTGGCTTCTCCTGGATGGCACCCGCTAGATGTTAACTAATATGTACCACTGCACGCACTCCAATCTCTTGGACTTTAAATTTAGGTTGTGTGTAGGGCTTGGAACTTAACGTAAAAAATTATACAATGATAGCCAACACACAAGTCTCTAAAAACTTGCCGGAAAATTTTTCTCATATTTCGTTTTGTCCGAGATATCTGATCTGAGGTTTGAACTGTGGTCTCAAATCGAATAAGGCAAGACGCTACCTACTATACTACAGTGACTACACATCTTAAAGACGTGAACTTTAAGAAGTTAAGGCAGTTTCTATGGGTTATACACTTCAAATAGGAAACATGGTTGGTATCCCTTAATACTAAATGCGTTAACTGTATAGAAAAAGGCAACCAACCTACCTACTACTGGCAGTCATAGATTGCTTTTGAAACCACTGTCTTTGTCCGTATTGATGAGATTAAATTCATGACATGGTGTAGGGTATAAAGTCATCATAAACGATGATTTCTATACGCCTCAGTCAGCATCTGTCTGTGTGATATGAAATGAAATTCCCTATGAAACTTATTTCTATTGAAGTGGTCGCCAGGCCACTCTGTGTGCGCATGTGTGTATTTTTATCCTCAAAATAAGCAACAAATTAACCGCAAAAAAATGGACAAAAGTATTTGGCACACTCATCAATCTTAATACACTTCATTTTTAAGCAATTTTCGTACCAAAAAAGAGAAAAAAAATATTTTTTTATTGAGTTTGAATTTCTTTCGATTTTGGAACAAAAACTCATACCACGAGTATGTTACCAAAATCAAAATGTAAAAAAAAAATACATTTTTAGCCAAAAGATAAAATGAATTGAGGGAACCTTTGGACAACAAATGGTACGAGGTCTTGTTTTTTTCTTCTCTTTGTATTAAAAACTGTTTTTTAATAGCTAACCTAGACAGACATTTGCAGTCTAAACAACCCAACCACACCTTATCACCATCAAGAACAACATCAACAACATGAGCAACATGAGCCACAATAAAAGGAATAAAAAACCCAGAAAAAAAACGAAAACGATCACATCTATTGTGTGCGGTGTTGTATTGCGTTGTATGGCTTAGAAAATAAAACCGAAACGTACCCAGTAACCAAGTGACCACTTATTATTGTGTATCTTTTATGGTTTTTTATGATATTTTTTAATTCTATTGTTGTTGTTGTTGTTTTTGTTGTAGAGACCTAAATATTTATTTATTTTCCTTTTTTTGAGGGGCATATTAAGGCATGAGTTGTGGTTTGTGACAAACACACACACATAGTATTTAAAATGTGGTGGGAAAAGTTCGATTCACGTGGCCATTGGCCGTGATTGTAATAATTTTACGTGATTGTACACTTATTGCTAATCAAGTGAAATTCTTTTCTTTAACATGTTATAAAGAAAGTTTTTGTTGTTGTTTATGGGTGTAGCCCATGTAGCAAAATTCTTTTTAGATGAATAAACAGTTTTTAATTCTTTTTTTTCTTTTTTTTAGTCTTAAAGGCCTATTTCATGAGTTCAAATTATGAGAAATAGGTTCACATGAATGCCTCAGCTTTTTAATTCTTCCTTTCTAGCCTTTAGGGAACAGGTAGATGCCCTGTTTTTTAATTGCTTTCAGTTTCATTGGCCTACTAGGCTGGTTTAGATATCGTTTCCTGGAAATAAAGTCCTCTGTGAACGTATGTTGTTGCAATAACTTGGTTGATTCATTAACTAATTAATCAAATGCTCTTTTCAATTAAAAAACTGCTGATTTTGGATTTTGTTCTGGACAGACATTATTTATCCCAACATCGTTTGTTGCCTTTGGTCATGTGTACTCTTTCAAACGCATATTACCATTCAATAGAAAGCTAATAGCATCTCTCTTGACAGGTTCAGCATTCCATCTAATGTAGAATCCTACAAAGTCTAATCCAATTATTCTGCTTAGATGATTTAACTTACGTAGACAGTCCCATACTATATTTGAGTCATGCTCATATGGCAGCCGGGATGTCAGATTATGTTCCTGTGTCCTGTTCTCTGTAACTTCTTTCCATGTTGAATCGCGCATATCTTTCCCGCATGGAAAACACCTGCGCGTTACCGCATGCATTCCAAATGCTTTACTCTAGGATCAGACATCTCATTTCTGTTCCAATATACATCACATTCGTGTATCATATAATGTTCTTTGTTTTGCTGTATCTTGTTCTCAGTACCTCCTTTTCAAGTTGAATTGCGCATTGACATACACCCGCGCGTTATTATCATTATACTTAACATCCGTGTGTCATGTGTTGTTTTTCTCTTAAAAATGTATTTAACTTGCATTTGCTTTTATTACCCAGTATGTTTGCAAAGCAGCTCCTGAAATTATCTACAGGTTCTGGCTTGAGAACAGTTAAGGCGGAGCTGATAGCCACATTTATGTCTGAACTTCTATCATGAACCTAGTTTTACTCTCCACATCTGATTTTGATAATAATTTCGTTCTATAAATAAAGAATTGAATTACAGCGTGAAGGCCTGGTGGCAAATATAGAAGCAGGACCTAATGCGGAAACCCATTCAGCTATCTTGCTTTAATAAAATCGATTAAGAAACCATAAACAAATGAAAACTGATAGAAATAATCGACAGGAGAAAGCGAAGAATCACCAGGAATCTTTACATCTTGCTCAACTAGGTCGGGAATTTAGAATTGATATCATCCTGTATTCTAAAACTAAGTGAAATTCGTTCTCGGCACTTTGATGAGATAACTAGAGTAAAGGTATTCAACCCACTCTACTCCGGCAACTCAGTTAGTTAATCCCAAATAAGAGGAGTAGGATTTAGAGTGTGACATACGGCACTAATTAATTAAAGATCATTTTCCGGCAGAGCAATTAAACTAAGATACTAGTCGCCGTAGTCTAGTAGGTAATGTGTTGGCTTATTAGACGTGAGTCCATGGTTCAAAACCCGGGTGAGACATCTCCAGCTAACTTCTGTCACTCGGCAGATTTCTGAGAATAAATAAAATTGCCATGGAAAGTTTCTTAAAAATCTGTCCTTCAGAGTCGACTTCATAATATTAATACACATAATATGGGTAGTGTGAGCAGCTAGGTTGTAATCCTGAGTGAAGGGTTGTAATCAATACAACAAGGAAATAAGCATTGTGAAGAGAACATTACTGCTGTAGGGCGAGGATTTGTAGAAGACTCTGAAACGCCAATACATAATTGTTCTCAACTTGGAAAATATGGCGTAAAAAATTGTACGTAAGGATTTCGACTTACATGCCCATAAAATACAGCTTGCACAAGAGTTGAAGTCAAACGACCATCGTTTCTATCGTAATTTTGATGATTTGGCTCATTTGATACTGACCGGAGATGAGCATTTTTAACATAGAATTGTATTTAATAATCTAGTAGGTAGTGTGTTGGGTTATTAGACGAGAGCCCGTGGTCTAACTTTAGTCTCAGACAGCAAAACGACGATTTGTTCTCAACAGTCTTCTGGCAAATATACTTAGAGTAAAACAAAATTGCCGTGAAAAGTTTCTCAGACATCTGTCATTCGAAGTCGATCTTAAACTGTAGATCCCTCCACTCATGAATAAAAATTAACACACGTGGTTGTTATGAGAAGCCAGGTCGTAATCCTGATTAAAGAGTTGCAATTACCAATTAAGAAGGTAAGTAAGATACACTATGGAGCCATCACTGGCCTTTATTGCTTTTAAAACAGTAAGAAACTGTTGTTATGACGACTGGCCGACGCTATCGAGCTATTCTAAGTGAATTAATGTGCTCAAGCTCAACAATACAAATACTCCCTATATGTTAACATAACAGACGACAATACTTACTTACCTAATTGGTCATTACAATCCTTCATTCAAGATTACGACCTAGTTTCTCATACCACTCATGTTGAGTGTGTAAATTTTATACGTGAATGCTGGTACCTACAGTTTAAAGTTGACTTCGAACGACAGATTTTTGAGAAACTCTTCATGGCAATTTTATTTCTTCTTAGAATTTTTGCCAGAAAAACTGCTGAGAGGGAGTTGCCGAAGAAATATTTTTTCATATTTTCGTTTTGATATCTGACCTGGGGATTGAACCGTAGCCTCACGTCTCATAAGCCAACACACTACCTATTAGACTATGGCGACTTCTACTATAATAACTGCTGTATAAAATATAGGGAAAAACGAATGTCCAAAATCAGTCAAGTCTGTTAAGCAAGTGTCCAAGGCAGCCAAAAGGTTATTGGATTTCAGGTATTAGGTCGCCTTCACACAAATAACATCAGTTGTTACAATAAATTTTTATGACTTTGAAACACTTAAACTTTGCTATGAATTGATTCCCTCTCTTGTGTATTCCTTTCTTAACTTCCTCTTTTATTGCTACACGAATTTTGCTTTTGTTTTCCGAATGGAAATAAACTAGTCACATGGTTTTAGGGTATTCAATGTGTTTGCTAATACCTTAATGACTCTAAAATGAATTTTTTTATTGTCTTCCAATTGCGCCTCTTTAACGAAATTGCGTCGGGGCCAGCTTTACTCTTCCAACAATGTTTTTGCATACACATGTTTTCTAAACAATTTTGTTTTTATTTTTTTCTTTTCTTTTCGTTTTATTTCATATGTTTTTGGGAGGTTCCTCCTAACATATGCCAAAAGTTGAAGGCTTTAAATGGTTTACAATAAAACAAAAGGAAGAAAAGAAGAAGAAAAAAATAATACAGTTGTTGTTTTATTATCGGATGACATCTATAGCCATAAGTCTTGACCCTCATAGATCGCTATAGAAAACTGAACATGTGTTTGCTTTTTTAAGTTTTGCCATCACCAACCATCATCATCATCATCCATTCCTAGCATTGTATGCGCTGATGATTTATAATTAAAACAGGAAACATTTATTCTTGTATTGTTCCTCTTAACAGTTTCAGTTTTTTGTTTTGTTTTATTTTCGTTTCTTCTGGCTAAGAAAACAATTCAAAAAGAAAATTGACTGGCATAAAAGAGCCTTTTTTTGCTGTTTTTTTTCTGCATTTGTAGCAGGATTTCTTAATTGAGTATAAAGTTGACGGTCATAAACATGCAATTGATACGGAAATTTGTTGTTTTAAATTAATGGAGTTTTCACAATGAAAAGAGGGCTCTAGTAAGTTTATTACAGGAATATGTAGAAGAAAAAAAAAAAAGAACTGAATGTTGCATAACTAAGAGATATCTCCCTCAAATATCGGTAAATATTGGTTTACGGTTGTTAAATTAAAAAAACTTCAATTGCACTAAGATCTTCCATCAGAAAATGATTTTCATAGATGGTAAGGCCCACATATTCATGTAGCAAGATTAATATATTCAGGCATACGGAGAATATGGTCATGCTCGTATATATGATATACTTATTATATGTGAGGCCTAAGTTCAAACCCTAGGTCAGACATGTCAAACAAAACGTAATTTCTTTCTGCGACTTACTGTCAGCAACCTCCTGGCAATAACCCGTAGAGTAAATAACTTTTGCCATGAAAAGTTTCCCAAACATCTGTCGTTCAGAATCGACTGTAAATTGTAGGTCCCGCCATTCATGGATAAAAATTAACTCACACAACATGGTTGGTGTGAGAAGACTAATCAAGACTAAAGGGCTGTAATGACCAATGAAGTAATTAAGTCGTGGATATATTTCATGTTAATTCCGAGTTCTTAATTCCCGAACACATTTTCAGTTTAAAATAAAATCGTTCGGAACCTCCACAGGTTTATACGATTTAAGATGAACTGTGTCAGTTGAACTGTATGCATCCCACCTTCTTCCAATTCTGTAATTCGTTAATAAAGAGAAAAAACAACGTTCCTCCTGCAAAGAGATTTTCGCTAATTTGAAAACCTGCTGATTACTAAATTTTTACCACTTCCGAATATGTATTTGGATTTGTATCGACTGCCTTAATGAACGGAAGTCATGCACCGAACAACCCTCGACTGGTACAGAAATGTGAGACTAAATCGAACACTTAATGTCTCTTGTTTGGAAGAATTCGATCATAGGGGATCTACCTTAAATGTCTCACAAGGCTTACACCGTTGGAGTCTAGAAAAAGGACGTTCGCGAATTTAATGAAGTGGAATCGTATAGCATGGTATCTCATACATGCTACGACTATGGTAACAGATGTAATAATTAGTTTATAAGTCCATAGTGGAAGGCACATGTCCAGACCAATGGACATTTGGACTAGACGCCGGTCGATTGGTGATTATATAAAGCGAATGGTAAGTTGCCATAATGTTCACTGTCGTAGCTGTGATAATGCAGAAGAGGAGGTAACAGTTGCGCTCTTTCGGAGAAGCTGTTTGGCCTCTTTTCGCAACTGCCGTAATGTCGTCGGTAACTGGCTTATTAGGAACATTGCGAAGATATTGTGCATCGTAAATCAAATGCCTCACAGTGGATATCAGGGGATTATGAGAAATAAAAGATGAGTGAAGTGTTGTCTAACCTACTGCTCAATACGCAGTTACAAATATTGCTCCTGACGGTTTGTTGGTTCTCTTCCTTGGTTCCGATTAATCCTAAATGCGCATTCCTCCTTTTTATACTCCTGCTCGGTTCTGGAACTTGTATCCTGTTATTGATTTAATTGTCATAAGATACTCAAATCGATTGCACTTTGTATGAGCAAATAAGCCGATTAATTAAACAATCGCTACCCTTGAGTTCGACAAGAGAATGGTTAGCGCAAAAATTCTGACGGGACACTGTACAATTGGCAGTTTCACTGACAAACTTGGTCTGTTCCACCAGGATTACTGAAGAAGCTACCATGGTGTAGAGGAAACGCAATCCGAGCAACACCATTTATTCTAGTGCCCCCTACTACAGAACAGATGTGATCGGTTTTTGTGTGACTGAACGCTTGAAGATCTGGGCATGTGGCGAATGTGTAGCTGAAGGAACTGGTCGGTTTCACCCAGACTTCGAAGTGGTTGACACCCACAACTTACAGATCAGGATAAGTCGGTTTACATCACACTGGGTAACATAATCGACCATATGGGCCACCAGTTGAACTTGTCTGTGAACTGCAAGCTACCCGCTAACCTTGCCTAACCTTAAAAATCTCGAAATCTATCTATTATAATAGGGTCTCGATAGGGGTTTCCACTCTCTGATTCCGAGTAGGGACGACTGGAATCTTAATACGGTTGTCCCCCCGGAAGTGCTGGATATATGTACCGACGGCTCTTAACTCGATAATGGGGTTGGGAGCGGTGTCTACTCTGGGAAACTGGACCTGGACATTTCTCTCCGTCTGCCGGACTACTGCAGCGTGTTTCAGGCGGAGCTGACGGCAATTTACCGGGCCGCTCAATGGATCCTCGTCAATGGTGCTCCTTTCACTCGCGTCTCGGTCTTTTCTGATAGTCAGGCCGCGATAAGATCTCTATCGTGTTTCGTGAATAACTCTAGGATCGTTAGGAAATATCGCCGCTGTCTCGACACTTCACCAGTGTCTCACTGGTGTGGGTCCCCGGGCACAGTAACATTCCGGGAAACTGTAGGGCCGACGAGCTCGCCAGAGCTGGTGCGCTCCTTCCGGAATCCTCTTCAATTGAACTGGGTATGCCACTTGCCTCCGTCAAGTTGGACATTGTGCGGAAATTCTCTCGGGACGCCAACCTATCCTGGGTCAATGAGGAGTCCTGCTCTACCGCTAGACTCACCTGGCCCAAGATGGATAGAACCGATTACTTGGTCTTGGTCGTGACGTCATCTCAACCACAATGGCCGGTCATTGCGTTATGGGTAGACACGCGGAGAGAATGATGCTCCCATTTAATGACTTTTGCCGAGGATGCAGATTTGCTGAGGAACAGGAGACTGTTATCCACTTTCTTATTCAGTGCCCGTCTCTTGCTAGGTGTAGATATAGGTTATTTGGCTCTCCATTTCTTGTCAGCTTGACGGAGCTATCATCTATTGACATCAAGGATATAGCTTCGTTCATCAAACTTTCTGGCTGGTTTTCCAGTATGGGGTAGTCGTGCTTTTGATGTGCAGCCCTTGCGTTGACCAACTTCTTCCTTTTCCCTGATTTTGGTGGAACATGGTTAGTACAGGGACTGCGTTTACCCGTGGCATCACAACGGGGCGCTATGCGTGCTCAATCAGAGCTACCACTCAGACCTAACCTAACCTAACACCGCAAACAGTCAAAATTTCCAAAAAAAAATTTCCCGATTTATAGGAGTTGTCTTATTAGACGTGAGACCACAGTTCAAACCGCAGGTCAGACATCTCCAATAAGCTGAGCAATTGGCAAAAACTCTGGGAGTAAATAAAATTGCCATGAAAAATGTCTGAATAATCTGTCGTTCAGAGTCGACTTTAAACTGTAGATTACACAATTAGTGGATAAAAATTAACACACACAACATACACTCAGCCACAAAAGTATACATACGGTTAACAAATTTCAGAAATTTTGTTAACCGTATGTATACTTTAGTAACTGTGTGTACGTGCTGTGAGAAACTAGGTCAGAATCCTGACTGAAGGGTTGTGATGAGCAATTGACGTCGTGGATGTATTACATGTGATTTCCGACTACTTTACTCCCGAACTTACTTTCAAGTACAAATGGAATCGTTATGATTTTACGATCGATTGAATTCAAGATGAACTGTGGTCTTGGGCCAGTTGTTTACTTTGTGAAGCGTTGTAATGACCAATTATATATGCATGTATGTAAGCTCTGCTTCAAACGGATGTTATTTGAATACAATTGAGATAGTAAGAGAATTAAACTCTTTTTAAGCAGTCGTAGCTAGTCTTACTTTGCTTAACCTAAGGCATTTAATATCCAATAATTACGTGTTGGAAGACTTGTGTTATCGATGTATAGTAGAAATGTAACTCACCTGAGCTATTTAACGATTCACAGTGATTTAGTATTTCGATTAATAAATATAAAACGATGATTATTTTATTTAAATTCCATGTTGGCAAATACATTTTAAAGATTTTTAGAAGGACAACACAAAAAGAATACACTGCAGAGAAAATCGGTACAATTGTTAGCAAATTTACGCGTCCGTTCTACAATAAGAAAAACAAAGAACTGAATTTAAATTTTCTGCGCCATTTTCAATGCTTAAAATCCGATTGTTTTCAATTTATTTAAAAACGTTGTTTTGAACAATAAAATGACATTTTCAATGTTCGATCCGTTTCGGTTTTGTTTTGTTTTGTTTTTCTCTCTTTTTATTGTTTAAAAATAAAATTCAAACTTGTTTTATGACTGGTGAACTAGAGCTGGCTGGAATTGTAACGTTTTCATGGAGATCATTTGAAAGGTTATTCGTTTAGTTGGTATTTAATGCACTTTTAAGCTTTTAAAGTTTCTATAAAAAGACAAGAAAAATATAAATTAATTTTTTCTCTGTCTGAGATTTAAATGAAAATGGTTCTTGCAATTGTAAACAATAAAATGCTCAGAAAGCAAGTAAATTGTAAACTGAAATATTGTTTCAAACACGATAGAAAATATATTTTTAATAAATTCCTACTGAGGCATTTATTTCTTAAGTTTCAGAGGGGTATTACGCTTCTAATACTTTCTTACTCATTTAATCATTACAGCCCTATAGTCAGGATGCTGACCTAGTTTCTCACACCACCCATGTTGTTTCAAGTTGCAAGTCGACTCTGAACGATAGATTTCAAAAAAACTCTTCATTGGCAATTTTATTTACTTTCAGAGTTTTTCCCAGAAGGCTGCTGAGAGTACATTGACGAAGCAAATAATTTTTTTTCATATTGTCTGAGCTAGGTGTTGAACCATGCTCTCTGGTTTAATAAATCAACACTGTCTGGACCAGAGGTCAGCAAACAAACAATGAGTAGATTCGAATCATACTCATAATTTCTGATACTTATATGCATTCACACTCATTTTAATGTCATACTCATACTACTCATATTCAAAGTTTGAAATACTCATGGTACTCATACTTAACAATACACAAGATGTTATTGATTTCGACTCTCCCTGACTCATCGTATACACGAATCACAAAATAAGTATGATTCGCGTACGAACACTACAATGCTCATAAGAACGTTGTGTGTTTGCTCTGCTTGCTGTCTTTCTTCTTTCTTTGTAAATGCAACAACAACTAAGACTGTAAATTTTGACGAATTATTCGAATCACTCGAATCATATATGAGTATTATAAGTATTTTTCTAAATTTATGAATCTGAATGAGTAGGCGTATGAATCAAACATATTTCGAATGTTATGAGTTTGATGACAACATTGTACTCATACTCATTGAAACTTGTACTTATAAATCAATGTTGTACTGAGTACGAATGAATCAGAGTAGTTGGATTTCAATACTGTTGGCTCACTCATACTCAAAATTTCTTATGAGTAGCGAAAAAGCGATTCATTGCTGATCTCTGATCTGGACTACGACGACTTCATTAGCACGTACGTAGGGATAGGTTAGCGGGTAGCTAGACGTTCACAGACAACTTCAATCGATGGCCATATGACCCCTTGTGTTACCCGTTTAGTGTCAGTTTATCGGAATAGGCAACAAATCCTGTTCCGCATTAGATTTTTAAGCCATCGATGAATAACTTTATATCACAGTCACGGTCATTATATCACGGTCACGGTCGTTATATCACAGTCAGCAACCAATTCTTCCCGTGTGGGAGTGTGAGTCTTGTGTGTTAGTTCGAAATCAGACTCCGGTACCATATAAATCTGTACAAAACCTAGGCGATCTGGTTCTACTTAATGCAGTATTGAAATGTGGCCCACCATACATTACCTAAACATATCTGCGAACTGATGCTCAAGCATGCCAACCATTGTAACTTATTCAGCGTGGCGAGATAGGTCCTCTTTCGTATAGATTGCCGCCATACTAATGCTCCGTAGCATAGTCTAGGCTGTACATCCAGTAAATGATACAAGGCTGCAGGTCCCATCTACTCCCAAACGTTCTTTTACAGACGTACAAGGATTCAACCGGATGAACAAAGCATCCTTTCCTCCGTATTCATCTTCTAGGACCGTTTGGAGTCCAGAATGATACCCAAGTACTTTATCTTCTTTGAGAGTCTCAGAGACGTTCCGCTAATTTTCGTAATGATGAAGTTCAGGATCTTATATTGCCGAGTGAAAAAGACAAGTTGAGCCTTAACTGTGTTCACAAACAAGCCGTTCTTCTCCGCCAACCCATGTAACTTTGCCAGTGCCCGGACCATCAGATCGTTGATCGTTGGACGATGCTTTCCCGTGTTTAGTATCAACATGTCGTCAGCATATGCTATCATTTTGAAGCCACCGCTTTTCATTTCTATCAGACTTTGACTAAGTTCCACAGCAGTGGGGGATATTACTCGCCCCTGCGTTGTGCCCCTAGTTGCACGTTTCCTTGATGGAGTACAACCACTATGAAGATTGGATGCTTCTAGATGATAAGAGATTTTTAAGCCATCTGTTTATGATGTCATTCGAGCCAGCGTTCACAATAACGGTGTGTATTGCCTCTGTGATTGCATTTTCAAATACATACATAATTGCTCATTACAACCCTTCAGTCAGGATTACGTCCTAGTCTGAACGATCACATTACCTAAGTTTTAATACGAGTCTCTTAATTTATTCCTAATGGAGAGAAATAAATCTTCTATAATATATCTTATTGGTTACTGCAGTAAAAAAAAAATTTTCGTCCAAAAAATTCTTACCAAACAAAAGACTTAAGAAACAAACTCAATTTCATAAAAAAATGGCTTGAGTATTTTAAACACGTTACCACACTAGTTAAATAGCATTCAATAGCCAGTTTTAATTATTTTGATTAAGAAAACAATGTTTAGCCATAAGACGACATACAATATCTGAATTCCATTAAGACGAACATAATTTGTGGCTAAAACTTACTATTATGTGCCATATACATACATACGTAATTGGTCATAACAACCCTTTAGTCAGGATTACGACTTAGTTTCTCACACCACTTATGTTGTGTGTGTTAATTTTATACATGAGTGGTGGGACCTACAGAGAGATATTTGAGAAAAAGTCTGCTGAGAGGAAATCGCTGAAAGAAATATTTTTTCGTATTTCGTTTTATTGGAGATGTTTGACCTGGGGTCAATCAATAACTGGATGAATTGCTTGCACAGTAGGCCCATTATATTGAATGTAATACGTACGCAGTGCCGTATGAACTACACCAAGAGATTTGTTTTTTTCACAATTTGGAAGAGTTGTTTTTGATTTAAGCGAATCACGTCGACCTTAACCTTACTGAACAGAAACTTACGTTGACTGTGCTTATAGTTTGAGAACCTCAGCTGCCGTAATATTGTTATCGATATCTATAGTTCTCATGCAGCTTAAACAAAGAAAAACACGTGAGATCATTCAAAAGAGTTTCTTGCTTACTGCAAAACACTTCGTTTTTTGGCCAATTTTATTCAAAATATTTGCAAAACATTGAACAGTAAACAGTTTGAGGGGTTAAGCAAATTTCATCACACGCTCAATGGCAATGTGTTGCGTCTTTTCTAAATTAGATTTCGCACCCAGCTGAACCTTTTACTCTCTCACATCGGTTGCATGTTCAGTTAAATAAATAAAAAAAATAAAAGAATTAAATTTTAAGTCTTCTTCGTTTTTACGTGGCCACCAGCTTGATTTTGGTCATAAATATTCCGAACGTCTTCATTGCTTGTAAGTTATTAGGCTTCTTGGGTTTATTTCATCTGATATTTTATTTGTATTTTTCTTCTTCTTTTTCATTTTGTTTTGGTTGAATTCAAGAAATTTGGAAAATTTTATGGTTTTACTACGTTTATGGTGAACGAATTTTATACACTGAACAACCATGAGCCATGATCCATGAGCTACTCATACTTAATATGGTGGCACCTTAGCCAAGCATAGATATCCACTGGGTATTCAAGCACAAACGCATTGCATAAGTAAAATAACTAGAAGCTCATTTGGTAAGGCACGAGGGTGGTGAGTAATATTTTGGAAGCTATGTACACGGAGTATGAAAGTAGAAATCATTGACTGGCATAAGGAGGCGTCAAAGACTGATGCCGACCATAGGAAAATTCTCAAATATTTTCTAATCGGAAATGTATTCCATAGAATTAGGTTTTCAATTGAAAAAGGACAGACGGTACATTGGATGGATGATAGCATTGTTGACTGATTATCATGTTGCCCTTCAACGCTTAGTTCCTAAGAGGAACACTCGAAATTGGTTTGGGGCTGGTGGAGCAAGCTAAAGCAGCTAAGTAGAGGAAGATGTTGTATTATGTTATCACCTTCCAAAGGACGTCACTTAAGTCATTACCGACAAATGTAGATGAGTCTTTTTAGTCTTGTTTTAGTCCTGTTATTCCACTGACTACACACTGCAACACTATTTAGGCTGGAATAAGGGCTAAAAACTGTGTGAATCCGGCGGTAGAGTATATTGACCAAAGAGAAACACGTATTTACTGGCAATAAAACTGCCATTAGACCACTAGAGAGTTTATACACCACACCCTAGAAAGAACAACAATGCCGAGTGTCTCTGGCAGAGACCTTCATATGGGTGTCTGCACGATTGAATTCATATGTAAGACTAGCATTCCTCTACAGTGATGCAAAGTTTCACAAAAACTTTACTCATATGGAAAAGAAAAATGGGAAAATGAACACATCCGTAGACAGACCAGATAGATCTGTCTCGAAATGGATGCAATGCTGAACAAAATTTGCGAATCATCTTAGGCATTTCATAGCAGTTTTAAGGGGGTACTGAGCAATGAATGCAAAGGCCTGGAGGCGTGTTAGTTAATATCCCACAACGAATTATATTGTAGTTATAATGGCGACAAAGAAGAGTAGACCAGAGAACATCTTTTCAGTTACTGTTCGGTACTTGGGAGTCTGAGAAGAATGATTCGTTAGTATTTATTGACAGA
This sequence comes from Sarcophaga subvicina, assembly GCA_936449025.2. NCBI lineage: Eukaryota > Metazoa > Arthropoda > Insecta > Diptera > Sarcophagidae > Sarcophaga > Sarcophaga subvicina. The sequence goes on from OW388084.2 coordinate 35,230,693, forward strand.
GTGTGTCTAACCAAAGGTTAGGTTAGAACATAATACAACTATCGGGAAGGCTAACAGATCGCAGCCTTTACAGTATGTTAGAGTAGAAACTGTTGGTGTTATTGTGTTATTATTATCGTCATGAAGAGGCGCCAAATTACTGTAATCATATCACACAAATTCCGTAGGCTATCGCAGTAATGTCACCTCCAAGTCTATTTCCCTGACAAACTTCAGGGAATCTTCAGTGTTAACGTGGACAATTTCCTGCTTAGCATCTGGTATGCATGTGTGAAAGGAATGTTTTTCAAAGAATCTACATGTTGAGTTCGAGACAATCTAACCTGAGTCTACAGCGTCCTGTTCAAACTCCGGTTACCAACCTTAAGCTATTCCTGGATACTCTAATGCACGACTCAAATCTCCTTTTATTGTAATTTCCTAACAAAAGTTTTGATTGCCACCAACCCAGTTGGTCAGCGAATAGCTTTTGCCTCTCTTTATCGTCCCTTTCGTATGTATACATACACAATTCGTCATTACAGCCTTTCAAAAAAACTTTTCATGGCAATTTTATTTAGAGATGTCTGTCCAGGGGTTCGAACCGTGGTCTGATTTCTAAAAAGCCATCACAATACCAACTAGACTATGGTGACTGCATGTAATTGCATGCGCTCACTCAACAGAAAGTTTCTGGAACTATCGATGTTATAATGTGACCATGTTGGAACCAAAAAAGCAATTATCTTCGAGGCGACAACTAATATAACCTAATCTAAGCAGAGGTATAGGATTAACCTTTGCTGGCTAGCAGATAATAAAGAAATTCGAGGCACACTGGCTAACTCCTTCTTCTATTTAAGAAGGCATGATAAATACGTGAATTCACTGTTGGTCACACCAGACGTATATCTGACGAGGTGCAAAATAGAGAGAGCTGGACACGAAATGAGTTAGGAACAATCTAAACTTCTGCTAAACAATTATACTGGGAAGATATTTGAGTCTTGCATAGCGCTAGGCAGGATTTGATTTAGAAAAGTAACCGACAATCTGACGATGTATTGTAGATTCAACTAGCATTTGTACAGAAAGGGAGTCGGTCCATGCTCGACACTTAGTTTCTACGATAAAGAGCACGAATGAAGAGAACACATTTCGATCCCATTGAAGTTCACCGGGACGATATTGCGTATAGAGTAGAACAGGACTATGGTGAAATCGGCTGGCTTTCCATCGCACAATAGCAATTCTCACTGGATACTATTCTTTTGGATGGCAGGCCGAAAACCATGGCACTTCATCAAATATCTTCTTCAAAAGCTTTCAGTTAGAGAACGAGAAAGGAACTATCTTTCACCTATGTATGTGAGTACTCTGCTGTTGTCAAGCTGCTCTTGACAAGGTGATCTTGTCTAGCTGATCTTGTCAAGCTGCTCCTATGTATCGTAAATTTATAGAAAAACATTTGTAAACCACCCTCGTATGTCACCAACATATTAACGCAGTGTATGTGTTATATTGTATGCAATTCCTTATTAAGTTTCTTCACTGTTTTCTCATACTTTTTGTTGCGTTCATCTTTAGTCTCATGCATGCATGAAACAAAAAATATCAACATGATGCATAAGTTTAACCATATGTTTGCGTATGTTTAAGTGCAATTATGAGTGTGGCTACAAAAACTTTGTTTAAAGCAAAGTGCTGAAACAAGTGTTTTAGCCAGTTTGTATCGATTGTTCGTTCAGATTTCTTTTTTTTGTTTTGGTTTGTCCATGCCTAAGATATCTCGTATACTTATGTTTGCTCATGTATAAGTATATGATTTAAGGCGTGTATATGTGCAAATTCTCTTCTTTTTTGTTGCTTATTGCGGCAGTTAGTTAGTTACCTTACAATGACGATTATGATGTTTGCTCAAATGGCCATTTTCTTATGAGTTTTTCCTTTTTATTGCGCCATCATAACTTCCTTCATTTCTTTTTGTTAATTTCTTTCTATTATTGCCATCAAAAAAACAGAGAGGGAGAGGAACAGAAAGAAACAAAATATTGTGGTTTTTGATTTAAAACTTTCAGGTTCGTCTGAATACAATCAAACATTTATTGTGTGGTGGTGGTGCTGCTATTATGCCAGGCTATGCTGCTCATCATGAGCCATCAAAACATTTGAAAATGGGTCAGAACAATTGTTTGTAATCATGTGATTAGTTAGTTAAACTTTATATGGCTAAAAATCAACTGAAATTCCATTGTTGACGGTTGTTTGCTTGATTGTTGGTTGCACTATAATCATCTTTAATAATAATGATGATGACAACAGCAACACAAACCATTCCACCACTCATCCAATACTCAATTGAACAGGAATTTGTACGTTTTGCTCAAACGCTTTGCACACAAATCGTTTAAAATATGAAATACAATGTAAAGGCAACCAAGGATGTGAATGTATGTTATAAACTCCAACGCAAATTATTGTTGGTATTGAGACTAACAAAACAGGCAAATATTTTCGATTTAATCGAAGGCATTAGTAGTTGTCTGGTGGCTGTCTCCACCACACTGATTATTTAATCGATTTGGTTGAGTTATTTGCAAGTAGCGGGTGTTTTTGGTTTTTAGTTTTTATTTTGCTGCATGAGAACTATCGTTATTGATAACTATGATTTGACAGCTAGAAATGTCAAACTGTATTGACACTTATTTATTCAGTATGCTTGGGCAAGTCATCATGTCATCGTTTACGGCTATTCAATGCTTCCACTTTTTTCCAATTAATGTGTTCATGAAGTTCATATCGAACTTTGTCTATTCTACGGTCAACGTAATGGGCCGAGTTTTGCTAATTTTGAATACCATTAAAATCCTTTAGTTAGGATTATGAATGGAGGAACTCTACAGTTTAATGTCGTCTCCGAATGACAGATTTTTGAGAAACTCTCAGACTTTTTTCCAGAAATTACGGCGACTTCATCACTCATATATTCGATAGTAAACCACGAAGAGCTTCAAACCAGTATAGATTCTATTCGTATCAAGGATATTCTCAGGCACCCAATTACAAACTGATAAGCTTAAAAATATGTACTGAAAAGTACAATTTGCGACAATTGCCTTGCATGTGTGCATTTGAGTGGAGAAAGAAAACATTCTGGTCGGACAGCTAAGGAGGCAGAAAGTGCTCTTTAAGCTGAAATTGGGTGTACTGGGTCTGTATGAGATGAACTAATTAATAAACTTGAGAGAAAAAGGATCTCAAGTGCGTTTTAGTTCCTAAGCTGTTTCTGCTGTTTGTTCGAAATCAATAAAAATCAGATATAAACGTTGTTGGAGCCCTTTGCTCTTTTCCCGTTTAATTCGAAAATATGTAATGTATTCCATAAAAGGGTTGTGTCCAGAATCCTATCAATTGTTTGCGGTTTTTTGGCATCTATTTTGCGTACTATTTGGTAATCTCTAGTTGTTACAATCCCTTTTCATGCCTTTTTTAGAAATCTGTGCCAAAAATTTTTGCTTCCACTCAATCAGAAAGGATTCGTTATCTTAGATATTTTTGAATAGATGGGAAGGTAGAGATTAAGTTAATGGGTAGCTTGCCGTTCACAGGCAAGTTCACTCGGTGGCCTATATGGCTCATTCTGTTACCCAGTGTAAGGTAAGCCCCCTCGCATGACCTGTTGACGGTGAGATTCAATCACCCCGAGCTTCGGATGAAACCGGCCAGTTCCCTTAGTGGCAAGTTCGCCACCATGCCCAGATCTTTAAAAGACGTCTGTTCAGATGTGCAGGTCGTTCCCATAAAAGCTGTTGCATCCATTGCGTTTCCTGCACATCATGGCAGCATCTACAGTAATCCTAGTGGGCCAGATGGAGCTTATCAATAGCGAAACTGCCAATAGCGCAGTGTCACGTTAGAATTCCTATTAGAATGCGAACCGTACTCTTATGGAATGCAACTAGTTCCCAGGTTTTCCTGCTGTCCGCGGCAGTTTAAAAACTGCTGCAGTCTTTCTTACTGTCAAAGACAATTCCACTCGTTTAAGGTATTTACACGCAAAATTTTCAATATGTTTGCGAGAGTTGCTGGTGTTGTCCTTGATGGGCAATAAAATTTCTAAACTTTGATTAAAACCGTAAAAAATTATTTTAAAAAATTCTTGGATTTGTAAAACTTCTCTACAAGTGCCTGTTATTTATTGTTTATGTTTAATGTTACATGTTAAATGTTGTTGTTGTTGTTTTTGTTGTTGTTGTTTTTGTTGTTTAACTTAAAAAGTATAAAATACTGTGCACCGTCACACATCACAAAACAAAAAAAAAAAAACGAAAATAATCGCAATGTATTGGTCTGCCTGCATAGAAATGATTGTCTGGCTGTCTGGCTGTCTGTCTGAATACAGCAGCATGATGATGGTGATGTTCGTGATGGTGTAGCACAACAGATGGTGGAAAGTATCAAAAAGAGAAACAAATTTTTAGTGCATAAAATACCAGTAGTCGACCAAATTTGTTAATAACTGTAAATATTTTATTATTTTTTAATTTTTTTTTATTATTTTTATTTCTTATTTGCAGCCAAAAAAATAAAAAAAAAGTCATTCAGAGAATGATAGAAGAAGAAGAGGAAAAAAACATTCACTGAATTTCAATAACAAATATGCTGTGGTTTGCTGTTTAAAAACTGCAAATCATTGGCATGTTTATTGGTTGGGGTCTGTTTCTCTTTAATTGTAGAAATTAATATCGTTGGCCCAAATTGTACGAACCAACAGAATATATCGGCTATGCTTCTATAAATGAAATGATTTGTTTCAGATAAGACACTCTAATTAATTTGATATTTTGATAACGAGGTCTTTAACTCTGTTTTTCTTTTCTTTTCATTTTTTTGTTGTCATTTTCAAATGGCAAGACATACGAAGAAAACTTTAATAGTTTTTGTTTTCTTTGCAATGTAAATATTTACAGTGGCGGAAGATATAATAAGTACACATTCAAATTTCAATATATTCTTTAATTTTTTATTTACTTTCACACAAAATAAATCAAAACATAGTAGTTTTCAATTTTAACATACATTTGATTCAGTGTCAGTGCAGTACTTAGCAGCGAAATATAGGTGTCGAAGCTAATTGCTTCTTTCAAATGTAGGTGCCTTGCATTTTTTTGTCGATCGTTAGCATTTTTGTCGATGGATTGCAATTTTTTCGGCGATGATTTAAATTTTTTCATTGATGACTTGCATTATTTTGGTCGATGACTTGCATTTTTTTGGTTGATAACCTTTTTCTTTCTTTCGAACAGTTTTGCTATCGTTTTCATTGATTCATGAAAGGGTGCATTGTCTTGATGAAATAGCACTTCTTTGTAGCCAATAGGTCTAGACTGAGGCGTAAATCTCAAAAATTCATAATGGCACTTTAGTGGTGGGGTTTAGAGTAAAAGAGGCATTATCGGAGTACATCGAGTATGGTATATATACCATATATGCTGTCAGTAAAACGGCTATAAAATCCCTAAATAGTATGTCAACCATATCTGATGTCATTCAAGAATGCCGAGTGTCTCCAGATGATTGGCTCAGGAACACATAACTCTCACATACGTAAAGTCTGATACTACAAATAATTATAATGAATTCATACATCAGACTGCCATAAAGAATCCATTTGTTAGAATCCATACAAATATGATACGCAATGAGTATACCCACAACAAACTCTACGTTAAATCTAATCAGAATCCATTCTAAAACTTAATAGCAATTATGACAAAAAATGCGTTACAATAGCTACAGGAGCTGTAATGATAAGGACCACCACTGGGGAACGAAGAATTTTGTGGGCATTTAAAATTTAATGACAGATCATGTCTAGCAAAAGATGATTTGTATAGAATTCAAACAAGAAGAAAGAAAATAAATTAAGATGGAAACGCTTTGTTGTTTAAAGTAATGGACTATCGTAGAATCCACATTCATGGATTCAGGCGAATAGATTAGATTTAAATGTCATTATGTCAGCTGCAAGTATGGATGCATGCAAATATTGTGAATCCAAAACTTCTTGATGTTTTGGCCATGAAATCTCAATGTAAACTTTTTAAATGTCAAAAGAAGCTGTCAATAATCTCAGTTTCTTAAGACATTGCAAGAAATACTGAACTCCATATGATCTCCTTAATATTTATTCCACTTATAGGCGAAAATGGCATACAGCTATCATATATAGGCCGGGTCTCTAAGTCTATTTTTAGGCATCTCGATCGCAAAATGAAGACGTCAAAGATTTTTATGACTGACAGTAGAGTATGCTTGACTTTCAAAATGTATCAATACAAAGTTTGTATTCAGTTCTACTACGGTATATAAAATAAAGTTATCAAACAATGCATCAACTATAAATCCGATTCCTGATTCCATTTTGACTGCGTTAAAAATATACATTGATGACGTTTTGAAATAGTATACATTGTAAACATTTTGTATAGCGGCTTTATGAAACACTATACTTTGTTCAAACACAAAGTAACTAACATTTTGGAAGTCAGCCTATTTCATTCTAATGGCTCATAAGGACATTGCCATAATGTGGTTATGTGAAACAGGAAAGTAAGGAAAATTTTGCTAGGAAATCACAAATTTTTACAATATGCGCCTCGTAGAGCATTTCTGTTAGTATGATTGTAGGATAACCATAGATTGTTTATTCTAGGAAATGAACTGAGAAGCTATACAATAATAAAGTAGCAAAGATAATACGTCGCAGTATGTGATGGCTTATTAGGTGGCAGCAGTGTTTCGAATTCTTGCTCAGACCTCTCAAATAAAATATTTCTTTCGGTAGTTTCCACACATCGTTTTTTTTGTCAAAAAATCTGTAAGTAAATAAAATTGGCCTCAAAAGGTTTTGAAATATGTCCTTCGTAATCGACGTTAAGCTTTAGATACCCGGGATTCATAGAAAAAATTAATACTGACACAATGGAGAAGCTAGATTATACTCTTGACTTGAAAAAGAAACTGTTAATTCAGCAAAATATATAAAGTATCGTTCCATTAAAGGAGAGAAAAAAGGGTTTTAAATTATTGTTGATAATTACATGAAAATAAGAGTAAAAGTAAATAATAAAGAGTACAAACAAGAGATACAAAAAGAGATTTTTTGAACACAGTTCAACAAGTCTTTATCGAATAATTTTTTCCCAAGCTATAAATGTATCTTGACGGCTAAGAAAACCCGTTATCCAAGCACAGAAAATATTGCAGTTACAGAGTCAAGTGCAGAGGTCGATCTGCAAGCTCTATTTGATCATACGGTGAATCGAATTGTGCAACTACAAGACCGAGTTTTTGATGAAGCATTAGGCTCAGGAGAAAAACGCTTAACTCTGATTGGAAAATGGGGATTCGATGGCAGTTCTAGACATAGCCAATTCAAGCAGAAATCGTCAAATAGGCTTATCGAATATATAAGCCAATTAACCCTTCAGAGATCAAATGGCTACTTTGGCTACAGTTATTAAAATTTTTTCCTATTTTTTTCATGATTTAAGCTCTTAGGACATGCTATGAGCTGACCAATTTCGAAGACCCTAGCTTTTTTGGTTTTGGAGATATTGAATTTTGACCGCTTCTCCATATAATGGAAACCACTGTGATGTGGAAAATACAAAGAGAGCGTGTCGTGTTGGAGGTTACAGAAGGATTGAAAGGGCAAAATATTACAGCTGATTGCTTTTTTTCATCTTTTGAGTTGGGGAAAAATCTTTTACAAAGGAAACTGACATATGTGGGATCTGTTCGAAGAAACAAAACTTTTATCCCACCGAAATTGCTTATTCTCAAAAAAGTTCCTTTATATACGAGTACATCCACGTATACCGGTCATACAAATAAAGGTACTATATTGATGAGCACCATGCACAAAACAGATGAAATCGATTTCAGTAATCATAAGAAGAAACCTGCAATAGTTTCTTATTATAACTCTACTAAAGGTTTGTTATATTTTATCATTATTTATCGTTTCTGTAAAAATAATTTCCTTTATCTTAAGAGGCGTTGATATTGCTGATCGAATGATTAGCTACTACAGCACTAAAAGAAAAACACATACATGGCCAAATGTTGTGTTCTCAAATATAGTTGATATATCCGCACTGAATGCATTTATTTGATATTCAGAAATTGATTCTTCGTGAACTGCAAATGATTCAAATCGCAGAAGACCTAAGTTTTAAAGTCAGCTAGCTATAAGCCTATCAGAAGAGTACATGTTGAAAAGGACAGTCAAACCTAAAAATCCATTTGTGTCAGAGCTATTGGCTCAACTACAAACATCGTCATCAAATAGTGCACCATCTACAAGCGGTGATGCACAAAAGTCAGCTCCTAGAAAACGGGGTCCAAATGTGATGCAAAATGCATTATATGCAATAAATTTCTATGCAAATTGAAGCGAAAAACAAGGTGTTCATATTGCGAAGTTAGTTAGATGAGAAGCTAGATTATACTCTTGACTAAAGGGTTGTAATGGCGAATTAATTAAGTTAGTAAGAAATTATAATAGCAAGCGATTACTATAACAGAAGGAACAAATAGGGGGCAAACAAACGCCGCATTATATTAACAAATGCTAATGGAAAGACCACAAACGTTAGAAAAAAAATAACAATAACAAATCAACAGTAAAGTTCCAGAAGTTGTCAGGTTAAAAATAAACGCACTTTAAATAGAACGAAGTCGCTGTAGTTTAGTAGATAGTGAGTCGGCTTATTAGACGTAAAGCCGTGGTTAAAATCCTTGCCCAGACATCTCCAACAAAACGAAATATAAGAAAATATTTCTTCGACTTTTTAGAAGTCGCCGTAGTCTAGTAGGTAGTGTGTTGGCTTATTAGACGTAAAGCCAGGGTTCGAGCTCCAGACCAGACATCAAGACAAAATACAAAAAGTATTTCTTAGGCGACTTCCTCTCAGCAGATTTCTGGCAAAAACTCTGAGAGTAAATAAAATTGCCATGAAAAGTTTCTCAAAAATCTGTCGTTCGGAGTTGACTTTAAACTGTAGGTCTCACCACTCATGTATAAAATTAACACACACACAACATAAGTGGTGTGAGAAACTAGGACGTTTTACAATGGGTCAATTCGACTTTCGGGTACTGTACTTGTCTTGTCAATGTACACGTCCTCTAACCTAACCTAACATAACCTTTCTTCTGCGACTGCCTCTCAGCAGAATTCTGGCACAAACTCTGAAAGTAAATAAAATTGAAATGTTTGTCAAAAATCTGTCGTTCAGGGTCGACTCTAAACTGTAGATCCCGCCACTCATTTATAAAATGAACACACACAACGTGGGTGGTGGGAAAAGCTGGGTCGTAATACTAACTGAAAGGTTGTAATGACCAATTATGTACTATGTATGGATGTATAAGTAGATCGAAAGGTAAATCTGTCAGTGAATAGTGTGGCTGTCAAGTTGTGATCGAAAATTAACTGCAAAAACTAGCTTAAACTTTACATTTGCAAAACTGAAATATATTTATTAATTTAATTTATAAGTTAGAGCGGCTAATTTTGAAACAATCCTCGTATCACCCATCATATTTCTTTTCTTTTGAAATTAATTTAATTTTTCTAATTATCTTAGAACTTCGAAAATATCATTTCAGAGTTGTGTACTTCTACGTAAAACTTTATAAGCCTTTGAAAGCGTAGTTTTTTTTTTAATTTAGTTTGTCGTGCTTAAATTTGATTAATTGTGTGATTATTTTACGTCTTTGAATATCTAAATGACGTTCGTTCTGTGTTATGTTGATGCCATGGATCATAAATTATTATGGTATTCTGCGTTAAAAATTATCTACGAAAACAAAATATTTGCTTTATTACCTTAACGTCTGCTTAAGAAATTTATGTTCAAACGCCTTTTGTTTTAAAGCATTAATCATCCGTCGTCGTCGTCATCCCATACACACCAACATACTAGTGTTCATTACGTCCTATACTTGAATAATTTGTATTTCCTTTACTTTTGAAAGGAAAAAAAGACAAAAAAAAGACAAAAATTATCTCATTAAAGTTGTGTTCTCTTCTTCTTCCTCTGTCTTCTAAGATACTTTTTTTAGGCATTTTTTGGTATTTAAATCTTAAATCATAATTCTTTAAGTTTTTTTCCTGCTTTATTTTTTTTCTAAATTTTTCATTTAATTTTAATCATTTGCTGTCATCACTTCTGGTAAGAATGGCATTTTTTTTGTGGTTTGCTTTACGTTTTTTATGAGAATTTTGAACACGCAATCGTCGTATCGCATTCTTTTTCGAAATTATTTTCGGTTTGGCCATTAAGAAGAAGCAGAAGAAGAATTATTAAATAATCTTACGAATTTATTTCGACAATAATTATAAATTAAAACAAAATAATAAAGCATGCTACAGCACATAGCTACATATGGTCAGTCAGTCGCTTCTCAATTATAATACGCTACAGCACCAATTATAGGTTTAGAGGTAAACGATTAAGTCTGACGCATCGTGTATCTTTACGGCATTTGAAATTAATTTCAACATGATACTTCTTGATCTTAATACTTCGACTTGTATGTATAGGGTGAACTAACTATCGAATTAAATTTAAATCATCGGTTCTATTTCGAATCTGGCAATACTTAAGTCATTTTATTCTGTCATAAAATTCAGTATATTATCTCCACTGAACGCAATAATTCGATTTACGTTTGAGCAACGTTGTGATTTAATGCAAATTTATTTCCAAAACAAAAACAATTGCTCCGAAAATTTATTTGCCATAAAATCATCTTTTCGGATGAAGCTCATTTTCATCTTGGTGGAGGCATCATTTACTCATATTTATTTGCAAATGATGGACACCTACCGCACCATGATAACCGACTTCTTTTTACCCGCTCTTCATGGTATTAATATGAACGATGTTTCGTTTCAACAGAAAGGTGGAACTTGCCACACATCTCATGCCACGATCGATTTATTGCATCAAACAATTGATGGCCATGGACGACCCCATAAACTTGAAAAAGTGCTTAAAAATTGGTGCGATCGAATGAGGTTCTGTGGGGCCAGCTGCGGCAGCCATATGAATGAAAGAATATTCCATTTCTAACCGAAACAAAAGTACCTTTTGCAAAATTTCAAACCCTTTTTGATTTATTGCATTTTTAAATTTAAACTTTTCAATGGCCCACCCTTTATTATGTGTTCTAATAGTACATTTTTATTGTTACATAATTTGCATACTGGGCTCGAAGCGTTATGTAATCAGAAAATCGGCTTTTATTCAAAAACAATTTGTATGGTCTAATGCAGGGCTCAAATCTTTTCCTTCTATAGTTTTTTTTTCTCGCCGAGGAGGGGTAAATGTACCTATCCGCACCATATAGGAAGTTGTCATATCCTCCGTGTGTCTAGCCTTCACCCACTAAATCACCCCCTCGTCTCGTGGACTTGTTGTGCCCACTCCCTTTGTTGGCCCATGCGTGTTCATATCCGCGTCCGGATTGCGTGTCGAAAGTTGAGGAGACATCTAAGTGTCTCCCCTATTCCTTTCGTCCAGGTCCCTGTGTCAGATTTTGTTTGACACGTGTGCAAGTATCATCTATGCCGGCGTGCACCACCGGCGCCACTGAAGTCCAATTTATCTACTCGCAATCATAACCCCGACAATGTTAGCGGCCATGATCGTTCCAACTATTGACGTCAGCTCAGAGCGATCAGCTCTGCATTATCAATTATTTCCTCCTCTTCGTAAAGGCAATAATCTTGCCCATTCTATGAAGGTACTTTCTAAAATACCTATACCCTGATAGTATCGGTGTAGTGTAGTAGTTAACCTCTCTGATTTTCCGTCCAATCCATAGCCCAATATCCGGGATAAGTCGCGCCGTCCACCTTCCACTGTCTCCTTCATCCCATTGTCATTGTCATTTTGAGATGGTGTTTTGCCTGAAGAAACCTGTGAGATTATTCTCTGCTGAGATAATGAGGTGGTCCTCATGCAGCCATTCTCGTTAATGAGCAAGGAGACGAGCTTGCGTGGAAGGAAGTTTTTGCTTCGCTAATACAACCAAAACCCTTCTGGGGAGTTGAAGCGGATGTTTGAAAGGGTATGCTGAACGAAAACGAATATAAATAGAAACAAAGGCTCTTCTCAAAGCAAATGGGTTTGAAGCAATCAAAACTTTTGTTAGGAAACTACAATAAAAGGGGATCTGAGTCGTGCATTATACTATCCAGAAATAACAAGAGGTTGGTAAACAGTCTTTTGATAGGGCACTGCAGATTCAGAGTACATTTATTCAGAATTGAGGTTGTCTCGAGTGACAATAAGAGGGAATCATTGGGACCTGTATTCCCAGGCAGAAACACTTGAAGGCTTAAACATTGTGACCAGGCGCCACTTACTAGTTCCAATGACTGAAAAATTGAGGTCATTTGATAAATTTAAAAATTTTTTAAACGTTTTCAACATTAAAGATCTTTGATGTAAAAGCTTTGTGTCGTAGTGAAACTAAAATACTTGCCAGCAGATGTGGTGGAAAATATTTTTTGTCAGCAAATTTCATAAAAAAACTTTTAGTAGATACAACTTCTGACGATGACGTTAATGAAAAAAACAACAACAAAAAACCTGTAATAAAAACAGATTTTTTATGCTTTGAAGGGCTTGGCATCTTCCGATGGATGCAAGCCAAACTAAGACCTCAACATTCTAATGAATCAACAACAAACAAAATATTGAATAATAATAAAAGCCGTTAGAATAACTGTACCAAATATTATGCAAGAGAAGACAAATTCTGTTATTTTTATTTACCATATAACAGCACTTTTAGTGCACTTGCATTTATGTACGATTAAACTCTTACATTGAATCGATAGAATTTGTTTTTGTTGGTGTTTTTTGGCTTTTAGGGCTTTTAACTGGCGCCTCATTTTTAAGAGAAATTTTAAATTTATAAGTCAATCCAGATATTCTCCTGGCAATACATGTCACGATGCATATACTTTATTTGTTTTCGGTCATATAACTTTTACAACGTACTGTTGATTTCTTATTGTTATTATTTACTTCATTATATACCCTTCAGTTAGGATTACGTCTTAGCCTCTTACATCACTTATGTTGTGGTTGTGTTTGTGTTAATTTTATACATGAGGGGCGTCACCGTTTAAAATCGACTCCGGAGGCCATATTCTAGAGAAACTCTTCGGAGCAGTTTTCTTTGCTCTCAGAGTTTCTGCTAGAAATCTGCTGAGAGCAGTTTGCCGAAGAAAAATTTTTTTATATTTCGTTTTTATGTCTGACCTGGGGTTTGAACCGTGGCCTTACGTGTAATAACCCAATACACTACTTACTAGACTACTTCCTTCATTAGTATTATTATTATTTACGGGAAGCAGATGAGGCCATACGAGCTATTGCTGACTTCAAGCATGCCTTACACAGTGTTCCTATAATGTCTCCTCCAAGCATAATGCCTCTGAAAAATTTCAGGATACTGCTCGGTGTCAATAATCACTGTTCTCTTCTTAGCACTTAACATGCACTCAGGAATTTGCTTCTGAATGTGGTCCGATGATTCATTTTTATAGTCCTAGAATCTATATTCTGGGCTCGTGATAACCCTCATTCTGAATAAGTATACCATGAGTCTACAGTCCCTCCTGGATGGTCTGATGCATGGCTCAGATGTTCTAGTATTGTAGTTTCCCAACACAAGTTTCAATTGCTTCAAACCCACTTGGTTTGAGAAGAGATTTTGTCCCTTTTAATCTTCTCTTTTTTTGGCTTAACTTTCCAATTTGGTTCCATCAGCTACGTGGAAGGTTCTTTCCATGCAAGCTCCACTGCTTGCTCATTGCTGAGAATTTCCACATGACCTGTTACTCAGCAGAGGATAATCTTGTCCTGTCTTTTCTACCTCCTATTAAAGTTGAATTTGGGCTTGTCTTTCGATGGTATGGCCTTATGCTTGGAAGATTCGCGTAAATTCCCTTAGGGATTCGAAATATTTCAAAAAAACTCTTGCTATTGTTCCGAGATCCATTCTTGAGCCATGTGGATAGCACAAAACAATCTCTCTTTTAAAAGCGTAGGCAACTTTCAGATTTCTCCATTCTTTTATGTTATTAAGTCTCGTTTCCCTAACTCATAAAGTCTACTAGTTCCATCCAGAGGGCAGTTAAGGAGGCTGGAGGCCCTAATGTATTTCATGTTGGACTTGTCTGTCATCAAGAACTGGCCAGACTCGGTACGACCATCGAACTCCCTGACAGACTCTTGGCTGTTGGAGTCCCTTTGGAGATTGACAATGCGGGCACACACTCCGGCAATCGCAGGTGGTCGGCTTCGGATACGGGCAGAACGGCGCACATAATCTGGCGAAATCTGGATAGAAGGGTGTCGGAGTCGTGACATTGCATTGCATTATGGGTATGCACGCAAGGCGCATTAGTCTGCGACACTTCGCAAATGATTTCTGTAGAACTTGCAGAGATGAGGAGGATGAGCAGACTGCTCTTCACCGAATGGGAGCATATTCCCGGCACTATGTCAAAGGAGAAAGAGACATCTTGCTTAGTAGGCAGCAATTATTTGTCGTGATCTAGGTGATTTGTCGAACATTAAAATCGGCAGTTTGAGTCGCTTCATTGAAGGCTCTAAGTGGTTCCAGGACTAGGGCATAAATGACATGAAATATGGTATGACAATAGGCCCCATGTGGCCTAGGTCCGTCCATCCGAATTCCTTGGGGGACGACCACCTCTACCTACCTACCTGCCTGTTTATCATCACATACATACGTACATAATTGGCCATTACAACCCTTCAGTCAGGTTAGCCTAGTCAGTTACAGCCTAGCTTCTCACACCACTCATGTGTGCGTTTATTTTATACGTGAGTGGCGGGGCCTACAGTTTAACGTCGACTCCGAACGACAGATTTTTGAGAAACTTTTTCATGGCAGGTTTATTTACTCTCAGAGTTTTTGCCAGAAATCTGCTGAGAGGAAGTCACCGAGCAAATATTTTCATATTTTCGTTTTGATGTTTGACCTGGGATACGAACCCGGGCTTTACGTCTAATAAGCCAACACACTACCTACTAAACTACGGCGACTTCATTTATCATCAACCTAATTATAATCTCCAAAGCTTTGCTTTCCACTACCATGAGCTTAAAATCAACAGAGCCCCTATATTCGCTGTAGGATAGGCTCTCATTGCCCCTGTTATGTAAACACACGGTAATCTTTGTATCTTGCCTAACGCCGTTTGAGCTGCTTTCAAATTTATTTTCTCTGGCCAGAGAGTTGCCCTTATGGGTTCTATTAGTTTGACTATCATCTTATACACTCAGTTCATAATTCTTGGATTGCAGTCCAAGGATTCCTCTGCAGCCTTCCGCCAATCATTACGCCACGTTTTGCCTTTTCCATAGAGGCTGATATAAGATGCTCAAGATATTAAAACTCCATCTTCTGTGATATTGACTCACCTATAGACGCTTATGGGCTCTATTGGTCTGACCATTATGGTTTGATTCAATGCATAATTTTCGGATTATATACCCAGGATTTCCGTGCAAGCCTTCCGCAACCATAATGGCGCGTTTTGCCTTTTCAATAGAGGCTCATATGAGATGCTCAAGATATTTAACCTTCATCTTCTGTGATATTATCTCACACCCAGGAATCGACCATTTTGGAAAATGTATTATTGTGCTCCTAGGCTTATCCTATCCCATCCTATCCCTTATATAACTCTTACACACACTCGTGATTGAAATAAAGCGTGTATTTAACCAAGTATATGACTGTAACCAATGATCAGCTAACTTATGTAGGGTACCTTAAGCCCACACTCTAATTCTCTAAAGCGCTCTCACTGAAATCACCTTAAAGTGTTTTTCTTTCTTGTTCTTTTTCTTTTTCTGATAATTATTACAGTAACCAGCACTGAAAGTATATATTGACTGCATGAATGAATGAATGAATGAATGAATGATTGTAATTGCTTGAATGCCTGCTGTTTAATGTTGGGCAATTTTATGCACGCAATCATACCAAGTTTAAGGAAAAATTAAAAATTAAAAAAAATAAAGAATACAACAACAAAAAACAACGAAAATATTTCATTACAATTTCCACAATCATTTTACGGCGATGTCATTGACATTTCCTGTTTAAACAGATATTTTAGACAAAAAAACAAAAAAAAAACGAAAAATAAATTCAAAGCCTTTTGCAAATGTCGGCATTGACAGAAACAAAAATTGTGAAAGAGAACTCTGGTCTGTAGTTTCTGTGCGATTTTCGATTAAAATATTACTTTTCAAATATCAAACGATAAAAAAGTTCACAAGATTATTGAAGATTCGGCTTTGAAGAATTAGAAGAGTACCCTATAATATGTTTATGTAAGTTCTAGAACCTAAAGTCTAGATACAGTCTGTTCTAGAACCAGTATTCTAGACAACTGTTTTTCATTATATAGCTGTTGTAGTAATTGAAGTCGCCCTAGTCTAGTTGATAGTGTGTTGGCTTATTAGATACGAGGTCTGCGTTCAAACTCCATGTCAGACATCTCCAATAGAATGAACTATGAAAAAAAATTTCTTCGTCGACTTCCTCTCAGCAGATTTCTGGCAAAAACTCTGAATGAAAATAAATAAAATTGCCATGAAAAATTTCTGAAAAAAATTTGTCGTTCGAAGTCGACTTTAAACAGTAGGCCCCGCCACTCTTGAATAAAATTAACACACACAACATAAGTGATGTGAGAAGCTAGGTCGTAATCCTGACTGAAGGGTTGTAATGACCAAATATGTATGTATGTGTGTGTAGTTATTTAAACGGTTGATGTCTGAATTATTCTGGATTCATGTGTAATTTGTTTGGAAGGACCATAGAAAGACAAAATCTCTTCCTTCTCACAATTACAGCTTCTGCAGAAGTCGTTGTGAGATATTCCCAGCCAGTAGCCATTGTCCCTCTAGAAGTCCTAAGGGATTCATAAGCTGAACTCTGGCTTCGCATCAATTTAGTTCAGAAATATAAAATTCACGGAAAATTCTTGTATTTTATTGCTCAGCCTGTGAAAGCTTTAAGACCCAATATTTTTTGAAGGATATTCTATACCAGACATAACTCATTTCAGTGGAGAGAACTGGAGAAAATTAAAAATGTATGACGACAGACTACATGTAGGCAGTATGATTAATATCTTTAAATGGCGAGCGTACAATAAGATGACATGATGCTGATAGGCAAGAAGACTTGTACGCTTACGGTTGATCTCCTCTCTTGATGGAGGCAGGCAGATGGCCTTATAGTAATATATTGTCTTGCAAGGACATTGTAGCATTGTATCCACCCCGTTTTAAAGCAGTACAATGCTTCATCTTTGACAGCCTGGAGGCGATTAAATTCCTAAGGAATGCAGTTTCACCGTCCTTGTCAATGAAAACCGAAGTTTTGCAGATCATTTAAAGGTAACTCTTAAACGGGTGCCGGGATATAGGAATATAGTTAAAAATTGTATTTCTCATCAGAATCGAAAGGGAACTCACAATTTCGGACAAGTTACAGTGCATAGGTAGTCCGATTGCCTCAGTTAAATTTCATATTGTGCGCTCGTTTTGCCGGGCGGCTAAATCTCGTTGGCTGTAGAAGGATACGTGCAATATTGTTAAAGTCTGCTGAACGCGTATTGTATGAAGGAGTCAATTCTATCCTTAAATCGCACGGCCCTCCAACGCACAACAACGATCCTCATAGACGATTGTGTTTTTGTGGATCGAAGAGGAGGAAGAGACTGTCTGCCACGTTATGTATCACTGCTTTTGCCATAAAAAGACAGAGGTTTTGTATTTCTAGCTCTCTCACATGTTTGGCCATGCTCTCTAATATAAAGCAGCAATGAGATTTATTTTAGACTTGGGTTGGGTTTCTCTAGGAAATGTTTGATAATCGGATGAATATCGATTGTGGTACCGCAATGGGCATAAGTGCGGGCCTTAGTGGAATCTGTTTCTTTCAAGGGAGGTCTGTTACCTTAACATAACAATCTTCCCCCTTCTCTTTATTATTTATTTCTTCTTTTTAATTGATTGATAAGATTTATTTTGGATCCTGATTCGTTTCCTCTGGGGAACGTTTGATCATCGAGTTGAATATTGATTGTGGTTTCACAAAGGGCATAAATGCAGGTGTAAGTTGAACCTCTTCCTTCGCGGAAAGTCCCCCTTATTGTTTCTTTCTTCTTTTTAATTTCATGAGATAAGTTTTCCAGCTAAACAGTTGATTGACTTACCAAACCAAGTCCTAGAATCATAGGGTTGCCATTCTTCAAGTTAATGCCATCTGCGAAGATGTGTTTTTATTATTGTACTCGTATTGCCCGTAATGGTAAGGAATATTTCTAATTAACTCCAATACTTTCTTAAGAGATTTTCAGGCTAAATAGATGACTGATTTACTTAGCCAAGTTCTAGAATGATAGGGATTTTGTTCTTTATGTCAATGCCATCTGTCAAAATGTCTTTTTATTATTGTATTGTATTGTAATGGTAAGGAATTTTTCTCATTTTAACTCGAATACTTTCTCAAAAGGTGGCACTGTGTGATCTTCCTAATGATGCACGTTGTTGATATTATGCTCTGGAGATTGATAGCGGTCGTAAGGGACTTTTTTTATAGTGAAATTGGATTAAAATTCGAAAACCACAATAAGAATACGTCACAAACTCTTGAACAAACTTAAAGTACTTGAAAGAATTTTCAGAATTTCATCGTACGGGATTTTAGATGGCGTAACACTTTGAAGATTAATGCAGTTTATCATGGGACATATTTAATGCGTTTTAGCATTAAAAGTTTTGATCGTAGTAGTGCGTAAAAGTAGATTTAAATATCTCATGTTATGGTTGTTGTTGTTGTTGTTGTTGTTGTTGCTAACAACAACACTTGAGAACTAAAAAAATAGAATAAAATTTAAAACGTGGTGGTATTTATTATAAAACGTTCTACACTTACTACACGTACTTATGGTGTATAATGCCACAAGGCTATGGACTTTTTTATATTTTTATTATTGTTGTTGTTGCATGGTTTGTCATAGATGAATAAGAAGAAGAAGTCACAGTAAGTGTGTGTAAATGTGTGTGTTTTAAGTCAAATTATGTACACGCACTTGGATTAAAAACTACACAACAGATCACATTTATTATCAGAAGAAAAAAAAATACGACTTTTTTTTTTAGATTTTTTCATAAACGACATACAAACAGACACAGAGACACAGGCAGGCAGGCAGACAGACAGACAGACAGACGGATGGATAGGCCAAGCAACATTGAGACTTGATCAGACATTTAAACGTGCGTTCAGTTTAGTTCTGTTTTAGTTTTTTTGTTGTTTTTGTTGTTTCTTTTGCCCAGCTTTGCTTAGTTAAAACATTGTGTTGCCATTACATTTGAAGTTAGAGTTTGTTGTTGCTGTAGTTACTGGTGTGGACTTTATGCCACAGTGTCAGTGGACATACTAGAGAACTAACGGTTTTATACAAAAACAAGATTAAAACTGTAAAATGTGTTTTTTGTTTTTGTTATTATTATTGCTGTTGTTGTTGCTGTATTTTTAATGCGTTATTTTGTGTTTTTTTCCTTCAGATTTTATTTAAACCAGTCAAAAAGTGTTGCTTCGAACAACAACAAAATACAGAAAAAAAAGAATTGTTGCCAACATATCAGAATTGCATACAAAAATAAATGGCCACATCGTGAGTGGTATAAAGAATTTCGTTGAATAGAATTTCTTTCCTACCTAAAGGCATACGATTCCATACCTTCTGGTTTAGATTTTTTTGTTCTTTTAATGCCATTTGCCAAAAAGAAACAAAAAACAAAAACAAAAAAACTTTTTTAATAACTTGGCCAATTCAGGTTTTATTTTTTAATATTTATTTATTGTTTTTCATTGTTGTTGTTGGGTCAGTGTGTGAGTGGGAAAAAAAAATTATGAAGAATTAATCAACCGGGATTAAAATGTTTTAATCAACGTTTTCTGTTTTGTGTTTTCTGTTTATTTTTTGTTTTTCTTTTTCGTTTAGTTGCTCGTTGCAAATTCATGGAATTTTTTCTATTTATTCAACAGTCACGGTTTTTTAATGTTTTTTTGCTGTCGTTTTTTTTTTTATTTTTATTTCTGCACAATTTAATTGTTGTTTGCAAACAATTTATTGATTTGTTTGAACAGCTGTTAAGATTTGATATTAAATATGCAGTTTTTTATTTCAGGTAATTTGTAAACAATACACCTAGACTTCGTTTAACAGGTGTGATGTTTTTTTTTAAATCAAATACTAGAGAATAAGAATGACCACATTCAAAAGAAATTCTTTAAATTATGAAGAATAATGTTCTTAGAATTGCTACAATCGGATCTTCCAACAGAAACTTCCAAACTTTGACACTTGATAACAGCCATATTGTTGAAGCTACCAGCTGTTAGATGAGTTGCCATTTATTCAAACTGTTTTGCCCAAATCACCATGGAAGGATGCAGCATTCAACAACACGGGCAAATAATAAAAATGTTTTTATCAAAATGGGTGTTCTGTGCAAGTACCGCGTACTTCGCTCATTTTACGATCGCCATAATCGTCCTACCGAGTCGACTATTCACAATGTGGTGAATAAATTTAAGCAATTGGTTTAGTAAACGATCAATCAAAATCCGTAAGTCGACTAAAAGCAAGCTCTGCTGCATATCACCACTGTTCGTGAGAATGTGAAGAAGAATCTGAAGCACTTCGTTTGGCTTTCAAAAACTCAGCCTTTAGCAAACAAAAACTAGGCGACTTTTGCGTCATAAAGGGAGCCTGCACCCGTACAAAATTCAACTAACACAGGAAATGAAAGAAAATACCCTTAGACAACGACACGTATTTGCTAAATAGATTCTCCAGCAGTTGGCAATTGAGGCTTATTTTCATAGAAAATTTATCTTCCGTGATGAAGTCCATTTTAGAATGAATGGATACTTTAACCAACAAAATTGTGGCATTTGGGATATTACAACTCCAAAAAAGTCCCAAAAGCGTTCAATGCATTCCACAAATAGTTCGCTGTTTTGGATTTCGAGCTGTATAGGTCAATATTTTTTGAGAACGACATTGGACAGGCCATTTTAACCCTGTAGAATGAGTATAATCTCCAAACCAAAGCGGTCTTCAAAGCCAACATAATCATCTGTTAAATACAGCCTAATTTGTAGGTTAGGTTAGGTTAGAGGACGTGTACTTGTCAATTAAGACAAGTACAATACCCATTGTACAACCTCCTACTTTCTCATACCACTTATGTTGTGTGTGTTAATTTTTATACATGAGTATACCTACAGTTTTAAGTCGACTCCGAATGACAGATTTTTGAGAAGCTTTTTTCATGGCAAGAGTTTTTGCCATGGCAGAGTTTTTGCCAGAAATCTGCTGAGAGAAATCGCCAAAGAAATACTTTTTGTATTTTATTTTGATGTATGGCCTGGGGCTCGAACCCTGGCTTTACGTCTAATGAGCGAACACACTATCTACTAGACTACGGCGACACAAGTCTGTCGAATACAGCCTCAATTATGCCTCATTGGACATTTGGCAAACGCTCAGATCTGAGAATCTAAGGCGAACATTTGAACGATGTTAGATTACACACATAATGGCATCAATAGGTCACTTAAACGTTTAAAAAACGTCAATGATATCTCATACACACAATTTAAAAAAGACCCGATAGCTGTGTCAAGATGACTAGCGTTGGTCGCCTCCATGATGGAACAGCAATGCTTTCAGTTAGACAATTAAGCAGTCCTTAGCCAAGACACCTACCATGTTCTAATCACAATAATCACAAAGCGTTTGACGGATTTGAGCATGTCTTTACACTTTATTCCAGGTGCTTTCGCTGCTATGGCGAAATATTTTTTCACCACCAAATACTCAAACACAATCAAGCAGTTTTAAAATCGAACCTTTACGTCTGATACGAATACGTTGTATACGATCCTGTTCAAATAGTAATTGAGGACTATTCAGATTAGGCACCAAGATACGTTTCACTTTCGTTAAAATGACGGAATGTGCACTGAAGTACAACACAAAATCATTTTTTTTTTAATGTCACCTCAAGTATCTCAGAATGCTGTTGGGTCAGTAAGTATAATTTCCTGTGTCATACTTTATATGTACGTATATAATTGAAGTCGAGGTAGTCTAGTAGGTAGGCTTATTAGGCGGGAGCTCGAGGCTTAAACCCCAGCTCTGGCATCTCGAATAAAACAAAATATGAAAAATTTGATAAATTAACAAACACAATATAGGTGGTGCAAGAAGCTAGGTTGTAATCCTGACTAAATGGTTGTAATGACTCAGTAAGTAAGAAAGAAATGCGACGCAAGTTCAAAATATATTATTACAGAATCTTCATATTGGTCTTGTAAAGATTCCTACTCTACCCAATGTTTTTGGTTGTTTGCTATTCTGAAGCCAGTCAGCTAGTCTAATGTAAAACTCATGTCTCCTTCCATTGTAATAACACGGCATACGTTTAGATTCTCTCAAAAAACTTCGTTTTGAGAAAAGTTTCCTACCCTTTTTTCAAACTTCTGTTCCCAGTCCAGTCCATAGAAGTTTCTGTGAGAGTATATCTGCTTGCTTGTTGCTCTGAATTCTTAGCCAGTCTTGATCATATTTCATATAGCTGGCTCAGCTGATTCTTATCAACCTCATATGAACTAAGTCCTTGCATGGCGGACTAACTATTAGATCTTTAACTAAGTCCTGTTCTCTGTACTTAATGTTGAATTGAACTCCTTTTTCGATGCTGTAAATTTTCATCTGCAAGTTATTCGCTAGACTTTCAAAGGTTTCATTCCATTATTCTAGTCGCTTTAATATAGTAGGTAGTGTGTTGCCTTATTAGAAGAAACCTTGTGGTTTAAACCTCAGCTCAGACATATCGAACAAAATAAGACATGAAGAAATATTTCTTTGGTCATCTCTTTTCAGCATTCTTGAAAAACTCAAAAACTCTGAGAGTAAATAAAATAGCCATGAAATGTTTCTCAAAAATCTGACGTTCGGAGTCGACTTTATACTGTAGGTCCCGCCACTTATGGATGAAATAACACGCATAGCATGGCTGGTGCGAGAAGTTAGGTTGTAATCCTTACTAAAGAATTGTAATGACCAATTAAGTAAGTGAGCAAGTAATTTTTATTCCTCTGTCCTACAGAAAAGTCCCTTCGGAGAGAAGGTAGTTTTTAAATTCACCTTTATTGCACAGTGCCGTTGCAAAACATTTTAAAAATTTTGTGGTTTACGGGTTCTCTGCAGAAGACAGTTAAAGAGGTCGATCGATCTATCATACTACGATGTATTTCATGATACTGATGAAGTTCATGTGCTGTCGCTCATTATTCTCAATGGAGGCGCCGCCTCTCATGTATATAATTAATACACACAACATAAGTGCTGTGAGAAGCTAGGTCATAATCTTGACTCAAGGTTTGTAATATGTTATGTTCATTTCCAGCCACGCATGTTTAACGCAGAAGTTTTCCTTAGCACCTGAATAAATTAAAATTTTATATTCATAGTCCCCCTTTCCTCCTTCTCACAACATATTTTAGCAGTTCCAACATAATGCCATTATGTAATTAATCACAGCAGACTCGACAACACGATAGCATCATTCCAAAATGTTCAAACATTATCGTGTAATTTACAGATGCTAGACGAACCAGGCTTAGAATTTTCAGTGTTCATTTGAGATTTCCTGTGATGTATGTCAGTTAAAGTGATTGTGAATACAATTGTGTGAAAAAAGATTCATCAGTGGATTCTTCTGAGGATGTTCTGCCACACCACACCAGCAATCCCTTAAAAATCTCAATGCGAAAGCTATTTTGAAACAAAACAAATCTAGAAAAGGCAGACAGATCAGCCATAATATAAGGAGTAGGTCCTGTGGGTTAAAGACGATAAGAACGTCAAAATTACTGCTGAAATGAACTCACGAACTACGACAGTCTGACTTTACATACAACTCAAGGTTGAATACAACGACAATATAGGTTAGGTTAGGTTAGGTTGAAGTGGTAGCTTTGATACCAGAGCGCACTTGAGCACGTATAGCGGCCCACCGAACTCATCGAAGAAGTTTGCCAGCGGAGGGGCTGAGCAAGGTGAATATAATAAAACAGCAAAGTCGGGCAACAAAACAAAAAAAGGGTAGGACTCCATCAAGCAAAATTCCTCTCCACTACATCAACTCAATTCCATTTCACAGAGCATGACGTGCCTATGCAACGCCACAACAATCATGCCACACTACATATTTATTATCGTACATTAGTGGAGAGCTTGTAGACTTACTAGACGAAGACTTGTAAGTTGAATTCAGAGTTCTAACATCTCTTCAAAGACCTATCCTCAGCAGTTTTCTGGCAAAAGCTTTATTGGTGAATAAAATTTCTATGAAAAACTTTTGAAAACTGTCACTGACAGTCGCTTTTGAACTATTCGAGCTAATTGCGGATAAAATGAACACACACAACATGGTTGGGATGAGAAGCTATGTCGTAATCCTGACTAAAGGATTATTGTGGCCAATAAGGTAAGAAAATGAAAAATAATAAAGAAATGTCTTGTGACAGTGCTATGAGCGAAAATCATAAGAAAACAAGAAGGCAAACACAACTCCTTGTCATTATTAATACGATTAACATCTGAATTACTGTTTGGCATTGGAATATATTGCCACTCCACAGCTATTATGGAGGTTTGGAAGAATTTCCTTTTAAAGACCACACAAACCGATCATAACCAAGAATATTGTGGCATAAACACTCACAAAATCAAACTTAACGTGTTCCGACATTACGCATGCGTTTGTAATTAAATTCTGAAAAACGCAAAACCAATGCCATCATGAATCAGATATGAAATGCGGGATTATAGTACCCCAGCAAATGGAATACAGATTTACACGTTTATGGTCTATGGAGTCTTAGTAACCGAAATTACTGAATTAATGATGATGACTGACTGACATTCATTTTTGTTGTTGTTCTTGCTTTTCACAAAACGATTGTTCTATGAAATCTAAGAATCTTAACTCACGCATTCAGTATGTCTGTCTAGAGCTTTTAAGTAGAAAAAGTAGGGGAGGATGATTGTTTCTTTTTTCCATTTTTTCTTTGTTTTTCGTGAAAAGCCTTCTTCTTCAATGGCTTTAAAGGTGTTAAATTGTTGAAAATTAAATTTAACGTTTGACTGCAACTGCTGGTTGAAATGAAATTCATTATGAATGTTCTTCTCTTTCTTTTTTTTTGGTTCTGACAACAGAAGAGGGTGTTACCAAACACGAATGTGGTTGTGTTGTTTTTATTTTTAATTTTCGTAAATGATTTAATGGCTTACAAAGAAAGAATCTTTTACACATATTTTGATTTGTTTAAACAGCATTTACTTGCATGTAATTCGTTACTACATTGCCAGGGGCCTTTTTAATTTTAACTTATAAGTATTTGGCTCATAGGGTCACTAAAAACGTTTAAAAGTTTAAAGATTACCATTCGCAGCCTCTATAACTACGATTTTCATTACCTTACATACTTACTTAGAAGTCGCCGTGGACTAGTAGGTAGTATGTTGGCTTATTAGACGAAAATTCGAGCCCCAGGCCAGACATCAAAATAAAATACAAAGAGGATTTCTTCGGCGACTTCCTCTCAGCAGATTTCTGGCAAAAACTCTGAGAGTAAATAAAAATTGCCATGAAAAGTTTCTCAAAAATCTGTCGTTCGGAGTCGACTTTAAACACACACAACATAAGTCGTGTGAGAAACTAAGTCGTAATCCTGACTGAAGCGTTGTAATGACCAATTATGTATGTATGTATATACTTACTTAATTAATTATTGCAACCCTGTAGTAAGGATTACAATCTAGCTTCTCTTACCACCTATGAAACTGAAAGTAAATAAAATTGCTTTGAAAATTTTCTTAAAAATCTGTTGTTCGAGGTCGACTTTAGACTGTAGGTCCCGGTACTCATGAATAAAATTAACACATACAAGATTAGTGGTGCGTAATCCTGCTGACCGGCTATCGCCATTATTTTAAACCAAATATAAAATGAAAATTTCAAACAGGGTTTAAAAAATTCTGGCTTATGTATCATTTTTGATACATACGACTTTCCTAGAGATTCTTTGGTGTTGTGTATTTTTTTAAGTTTTCAAAGATTATGTGAAGTTTTATCGTAAATAATACATTATTTATGGTATTTGAGAAGGAATTGAAAGTTAAGCGTTGGATGAAAGTGAAAAGGTTGAATTATCTGTTCTTGATATTGATTGAAGTAGCCGCATTAGAGCCTATTAGCTTATTAGATATCAGACCAAAGTTCAAACCTCAGGTCAGACATTTCCTAAAGGTTGTAATAATCGAGTATGTAGGTATGTAAGTATGTATGTAATATATCTGCTGCTGAAGACTCTAAAGAATATGAAAACAGAATTTCGTCTTATGAACTGACGAAAGTATTGGCAGCAGCAAACATGACAACAGGATGTTTATCGCCAAAGACGGTACTACTTGGAACAGAACAAACTGCCTTTAGTAGTTTGGAAAGAGAAAATATTACCAATTTTCACGCAGATTGCTAGCAGCTGTTTCCTGAAATGTTGTTGAGTCTTTCTTACTGCTCTTTACATATTTATCTTTCGTTACAGACAAACATTAAAAAAAATTGTTTCGTCCTATGTTTTATTTCATAGATTTTACAGATGATAATATTTCGGTCAAATATGTACGTATGAGATAACAGAATCATTCGCTTTGATAATTTGCTACTCGGAAACGATGATAAATTTACACCTGTTACGCGTCTTCGAAAACTGAGCTGAAAGTCTTTCAGCTTTTAATAATCTCATTGTCACTATAGATTAGTAACAAATTGAATTTTATGGTCGTTATAAATTTCTTGATCCACCGAAATAGAATTGGCAGTTTTAGATACAAGCACATGCTATGTGCGAATCAACTAAAGGGTCCGCCAAATAACTTTTTTTTTGAAAATGCTTTAAAAAAAAAACTACTGAATATTTTCTGAAATTTTTTTATTTGAAAGTACATTCCTTCCGGTTAATAATGGAAAATAATTTCATTCAAATGGCTGCCTCGGCTGGCCATGCAGTAGCCTACGCCAGAAGATGTCGATTTTGTCAAAAAAAATCATCTTTTCAGATGAAGCTCATTTGGATCTTGGCGGGTATGTAAACAAGCAAAATTGTCGCATTTGGGGCACAGAAAACTCGCACGCATACATTGAAAAACCGACGGACCTAAAACGAGTCACTGTTTGGTGCGGATTTTGGTCCAGAGGCATAATTGGGCCATTTTTCTTCGAAAATGAGCAAGGAGTGGCCGTTACAGTCAATGGCGATCGTTATCGGGTCATGTTGAACGAATTTTTGTTCACAAAAATTGAAGAGGAGAATATTGGCAACATTTGGTTTCAACAGGACGGCGCTACGTGCCACGCAGCCGAAGCTACACTCGATGTTTTGCGCCCTGTTACGAAGATCGCATTATCAGCCGCAGAGCTGATGTCGTTTGGCCACCTCGGAGCTGCGATTTGACACCGTTGGACTATTATTTGTGGGGTGCCGTCAAAGATAAGTGTTACGCCGACAAGCCAGAGACAATTGACGCTTTAAAGGACAATATTCGTGAAGCCATTGGTGAAATACAGCTGCACATAATCGATAATGTGCTTAAAAATTGGACCGATCGTGTAGGCTACTGCATGGCCAGCCGAGGCAACCATTTGAATGAAATTATTTTCCATTATTAACCGGAAGGATTGTACTTTCAAATAAAAAAAAAAATTTTAGAAAATATTCAGTAGCTTTTTTTTAAAGCATTTTCAAAAAAAAAGGTTATTTGGCGGACCCTTTACTTTCACCCGTATTTGGGGAAACCCGTAGCCGGGAAACCAGAGAGGAATCAAAGGGGGAGCATTTTTATTGACATAATTGATATCATGTTGCAACGGGAAACTTTTTTAGCTCATATGACGTTGACATAAAATTTTTCTAACGAAACATAACAATGGTTTATACCATCAGGTTTCAGCCAGCCCCCAATTGAGAGCGTTGCTGATGCGAGTGACAATAAGAAATTGAAGACTTATAAATCGCCCCAAAGTCTCTACCCCCACCTGCTTATGCCAGTTGTTATATTTAGGAATTAGATGAGTTTCTTTAAATTAAAAAGAAAAAATTTGTACTCGTTTGTCGAATAAGAGATGAGTTGAAATTCTTAGAAAATTGTATCGGCAATGTTGTGTAAAGTTCTCATATTTAACATATGAGATAACATATTTAACATATGATAAAAACAAGTCTGAGCATATGTTGTAATCAGTATGATCTGCTTTAAAACGCCTTGTAATCAATTTAAAAAAAAAATTAAAAAGCGCTGCATGATTATTGAAATTAATTTACTCAAGAAATGTTATGCAAACTTGACTAAATTACCTTTTAGCCACCAGTTTTTCTAGACATTATTACCAGAAAATGCAACATTATGGCCAATAGCAATTGAACAACTGCATGTTTCTGCTTGTCCTGATTAACAAAAAAAAAAAGAAAGAAAAAACTCTGTTAAAAAGAAAAGCTTTCATAATGATTTTTATTAATGTTCGTTTCGTTTTTCTTTTACGCAATAAGAAAATCACGAAAAAAAATCAGAAAAATGAGAAAAATCACGAAAAAATTTGAAGAAGAAATAATCATTTTATGAGGAGATGCATCACATGTGTTCGAACACCATTAATCATGTTGCATGTTTGAAAGCCACTTATATTTTAATGTTGTCATAATGTCAATTTATTTTGCATTGCAACATAGCAACAACAACTGCAACAACAGCAATATTAACAGCAACAGCAACCACAGTAACCGAAAAAATCCAACGTCATTAATAGGAACACGAAAATTTATGTTGAAAAACGAATATTTTTTTTCGTTTGGGTTTCATGGGATTTATTGGTTGTAGGCCAAATTAATAGAGACAGACACCCAATCTTATATCGTATGAGATCAAGATTATAAGCGGCTCAAACATAAAATTCTTGTAACAGTTGCTTATTTTTTTTTTTAAGACAATAAAATTAAAAAAAATTTTTTTTCTAAGTTTTTTCTTAAAATTTTAACGAAATTTAATAAAAGTTTGAGCAAAATGGATCATACATACATAATTGGTCATTTCAACCCTTCAGTCAGGATTACGACCTAGTTTCTCACACCACTTATGTATGTTGTGTTAATTTTATACACGAGTGGTGGGGCCTACATTTTAAATTCGACTCCGAACGACAGATTTTTGAGAAACTTTTCATGGTAATTTTATTTTACACTCAGATTTTTAGCCATAACTCTGCTGAGTGGAAGTCGCCGAAGAAATACTTCTTCTATTTTGTTTTGATGTCTGGCCTGGGGCTTATTACGTCTACTAAGCCAATACACTACCTACTAGACTACGGCGACTTAAAAATTGGATCGTGTAGCATAATTCGTAATAAGGGCAGTCGTACAACAGAAGTAGCCGTAGTCTAGTCGATAGTGTGTTGGTTCTAACCCCAGATCAGACATTTCCATTAAAACGAAATAAAGAAAGTACTTCCTGGTGACTTCCTCTCAGCAGATTACTGGCAAAAACTCTGCGAGTAATTAAAATTGCCATGAAAAATTTCTCAAAAATCTATCGTTCGGAGTCGACTTTAAGCTGTAGTTGCCGCCAGTCATATATAAAATTAACACACACAACATACGGGGTCTTAGAAGCTAGGTCGTAAAGGGTTGTAATGACTAATTATGTATGTTTGCTCGTATGTATATATTTAGCTCTTAGTGGACAACAGCATTGTGTCCATAACATCTTTTCTTGTTAGAATATCTTTGCTCAAGGGTTTCATCATTCTTTGGACTTGGAGTTGATCAAACCAAGCAGTGTTAATACTTACTTACTTACTTAATTGACAATAACAACCCGTTTATCGGATTTCGGCCTGTCGCAACACATCCTTCCAGGCGCCTCTGCTTCTTGCGTGCCTACGCCAGTTGGTCACACCAATCGATGACAAAGCTTCCTCGATCCTCGTCCTCTTCGCCGACTTCCGCAGATCCCCGCATCAAATACCCGTCTCCCGGGGCATTCTCCGACATTCGAACGACATGGCCGAGCCAGCGCAGCCGCTGGACCGAAGATTTTACGTAGGACTTTTCTCTCGAATACTCACAAGGCTGCTGCATCAGTGCTTAATAGGGTCCATGCCTCTGCGCCATAAAGAAGCACGGGGAGGATGAACATCTTTTAGAGTATTAGTTTTGTCGTACGACTCTGCTATTCAATTGCCTA
The DNA here is from genome assembly GCA_936449025.2 of Sarcophaga subvicina. Taxonomy (NCBI): domain Eukaryota; kingdom Metazoa; phylum Arthropoda; class Insecta; order Diptera; family Sarcophagidae; genus Sarcophaga; species Sarcophaga subvicina. Next base: position 35,261,201 of record OW388084.2, read on the forward strand.
TTGAGACCAGTAACATCTGTTGGCAAGAGTGATCCTGCGCTTGATCTCCAGGCTAACATCATTGTTGGTGGATAAGATAAAGAAATTCCTTGACTGTATCAAAAGTATAGTTATCGGCCGTAATCTGATAATTAATACGCCACAACTCTCTACTTGTTGATAACATATCCTTTGCTTCGCGCTCATTTACTGCCAGATCAATAATACTCTGTGATTAAATAAAATTGTCATGAAAAGTTTCTCAAAAAACTGTCGTTCGGATGTCGTTGTAGATGCATGCCACTCATGTATAAAATTATCACTTACAACATAAGTGCTGTGAGAAACTAGGTCGTAATCCTGACTAAAGGATTGTAATGGCCAATTATGAATGTATGGATGTATGTATGTATATATGTGAATAGAACCCAAATTTAGCGGAATAGGATACCAGTTTGTCAGACGATTTTTTTTAAATGGTTTAAGATTGAAATGGAACTCATTTTGAAAAGTATACATAACCTTAAGAAATCCTGTAGACTTTTGTTTTTCTCTGCTTGTAGATAATGAATAGTTTATGAGCAATTTTTCTCTGTGATTAAATTTTTTAGGCTTTTTCTACTTCATTTGATTGAGTGTGTTCCAAAACTCATGCACATGAGATGGCATTCACAATGAAAAAAGGAAAAAGAAGAAACTTTTTGTTCATGTCACATCAATAAAGAAATTACCACAGAAGACAAGCAAAGTGACCGCAGCAATGAGGAAGAAAAAAGCAAAAAACAAACCAACCAACTGACCAACTAACCCATGCTGTTGTCATTGTTATTGGTTGTATGCGTGTCTCCTCTGTCTTTAACAACCCATTTCACCAAATCCTTTATAGTCATGTTCTGTCTGTCTGCATGTCTCTCTGTCTGTCCTTTGTCTTCTTTTGCCATTACATTTCTGTTTTGTCTGCCTGTCTCTTCAATTTATTTGTCTGGTCTTTACGACTATTTATGCCTTATGATTCAGACAAAATAATTTCATGTTATTTAGATGGTCGCCTGCCTCCATGGCTGTTTGGTCGATGAGTTTGTGGTTGCAGCTAGAGGCCCTTGTTTAAGCAGCTGTTGCGTATGCTATTGCAAAATGACTTCTGTAGTCATGTAGACTGTCTAGAAAATTAAATGTGTTTTATATTCAACAAAAGATGCTACATTTATGCGCTCAAGCCAGTAAATAAATTACAGTCAGTTGAGAACGATCATGAAAAGATGCGCTGCATTAAGAAAGTGATCCATAAGCATAAAAAAGCTTTGGTTACAATGGTTTAGCTGGAGCTGAGAAACAATTTTGCAAGTGACTTCTTTTCACATCTTAAACAGTTATAGGCTGAGGGTTTGTTGAAATCGTCAATTCTCCTTTTGACCTGACTGGACTGCAAGCATAATATCAAAATAACCATGAGTAAAGGATCCAAGCTGGAACTTAACAAAGGAACTGTTCAGAACCTATTTTAGTCTTCATTCGTCTAGGACTTGAAACGTGTATAAGACTGTAATTGAAGTTTGAATATGTTCCTATCAATTTGCCCTTGTTAGCAGGGCTACTCAGCTCTATTGAGGAAAAATTGAGAAGAGAGATCAGCTCTAAGTTTATTCAAGACATCATTTTATCATTAAAAAATCTATCTTTTTAGTAGGCGAGGCTCATTTAATTGTTTGACATCTTGACATAACTTTGAGAAATTAATTTTCCTGATATAAGTACAGTTGTGAATCTACACATCTCCGGGGCATTGAATAACCGATAAACGAGTTTCATAAGGGTAGTTTAAATTTGATTAAATTATGATTGGTATGAGGAATTCAGTCGCCGTAGTCTAGTAGATAATGATTGACGTGAGAACTTGGTTCAAACTCCAGGTCAGACATCTCAAATAAAAAGAAATATGAAAATATTTTTACGGCGACTTCCTCTCAGCAGATTTCTAGCAAAAAATCGTAGAGTAAATAAAAATTGTCATGAAAAGTTTCTCAAAAATCTGTCGTTCGGAGTCGACTTTAAACTGTATGTCCTGCCACACATGCGCAAAATTAACACACTCAACACAAGTGGTGGTTGTAATCCTGACTGAATAGATGTAAAATGACCAACTATTTATTTATGAGGAGGGGATTCAATGGAGATCATGGGATGAAATTTGTTTGTCCAAAGCCAATGCTTTTGTGTGTTTCCAATATACTCCGAGAGTGGCAATCTCTCACTCTCTCTATCTTCTGTTTCCAAGTATTAGTTGAACTTTCAACTCCTCGACTTCCGCGTAGATTCGGGTTTTCGCAGGTTAGGTTAGGTTAGGTTAGAGGACAAGTACAGTATCCGGAGGTCGAATTGACCCATTTTACAACAACCTAGTTTCTCACACCACTTATATTGTGTGTATTAATTTTATACATGAGTGGTGGGACCTACAGTTTAAAGTCGACTCCGAACGACAAATTTTTGAAAAACAATTGTATTTACTCTCAGAGTTTTTGCCAGAAATCTGCTGAGTGGAAGTCGCCAAAGAAATACTTTTTTGTATTTTGTCTTGATGTCTGGCCTGGGGCTCGAACCCTGGCTTTACATCTAATAAGCCAACACACTGCCTTCTAGACTACGGCGACTACCAAAGGTTAATCGCAATCGATTTTCATTTACGGTGTAGAATTCCGTGTTAATTATAGATTGTCGCTGATCAGAATAGTTTTCGAATTCGAAATAGACAGAGGTAAGTGAATAACTGAACCGTGTTGATATCCTTTCTTGCTGCATTTCACTACTCACAATGATACAAAACCAAATACTTAACACAGGAATCTCTCAGCGGCAACCTCTGGTAAAAACTTTCAGACCAAATAGTATTGCCAAGATAAGTTTCTCAAAAATCTATCGTTCAGAGTCGTGGTTAGACTGTATGTCCCACACAGAATGTGATTGGTGTGAGAAACTAGGGTGTAACCCTGAATAAAGGATTGCAATAACCAATTAAGTAAGAAAGTTATGCAGGAATTGAATATACCTAAATACCAGAACAGTAGAGCTCGCCACATGTATTGAGGATGCTGCTGCATTTTGTATTGTGTTTCTGGGAAACTGAATGCTTAGATTTAAGGAAAGGAGAAATGAAATATACCAGAGTGCCGATACTGTCGAGGAATTATTCTACTAGGGGTCGAAATCAAAGTAGCATTCACCCATATAAACAGAAACTGTATTGCTAAAGGTGTAGAGTCTGACCTTAGACTCGAGTAAGAGGACTTTCGTCCATGACAGTCGTCAATTGCCTATGGATCATACAGCAACAGTCCGAAGATAGTCTTCTTTATCATCTATTTAGCTGGATAATATCACTGGTGACTGAAATGATAAGAAATAAGTTGATTTATCTTGGAACTACGATCTGACAAGAGCTGGGTTTGATAGTAATCTACGGGGTATCCGAAAGGGATGATGGTTTAATCGTATCTAGAAAAGGCAATTATTCAGCATCTAAATTACATGGATTATGATGACATGGCGGGGAAAAAGTCGCCGTAGTCTAGTAGGTAGGTACATAGGTAGTATGTTGGCTCATTAGACGTAAAGCCAGGGTTCGACCCCAGGCCAGACATGAAAACGAAATACAAAAAGTATTTTTTCGGCGACTTTCTCTCAGCAGATTTCTGGCAAATACTCTGAGAGTAAATAAAATTAGCATGAAAAGTTTCTCAAAAGTCTGTCGTTCGGAGTCGACTTTAAACTGTAGGTCCCGCCACTCATGTATAAAATTAACACACACAACATAAGTGGTGTGAGAAGCTAGATCGTAATCCTGACTGAAGGGTTGTAATGACCAATTATGTATGTATGGAGGGAAACAATTACCAAATTATCCACTTAAAGGTATGAAAACTGCCGATTTAGAAAAACTGTCAGCAGTTAAATATCTTTCATATGAAGTGCCATTTATTTATTGAAAGACTTGCCGTCAAAGATGAGTTAACAACTGAAGAAAGGCCAGGAATAGTTAAAAATTTTGCTAGAAAATTGGTGCTTCCATCGTGGCTACTTTTCGAGCATTGAGGTTGGTCATTATAATGCTTTAGTCAGGATTACAACACAGCTTCTCAAGTCAATCATATTGTTTGTGTTAATTTTGTCCATTCCTTGTAACTACCGTTTAATGTCATATATATGACATTAATAATCTCGTTTAATAATTCAACGCACTGCCTTTTAGACTAAGGCGAAGGGACGTTTATGGTAATTAAAAATGACCATTACTACGAACTTCAACTCACTCACTTATAAAAACCATTCACAATAAATGTGTTGCATCATATTGTGGAAAGTCGTATTCAAAGATTTTTCACAGGTATAGAGAAGGGCAAACTAAAATTCATTCTTTTAAAAATTAGTAATAATTGGACAAAATGTAGACGCGGAAAAAGTAGGTTTGAAACTGAGTTGAGTACATGGCTAGATAATGAGCTATTTTGTAAAGATGTAAGTTTTTCTAGATAATTAATTTTTTTATATTTAAACATAAATAAATTCAATTAGGAACCAAGTACAAGTAGCGGTAAGGGTCGACCATCTGTTTGCTATGAAGATGCATCAGAGCGAACAAAAAGAAGACGAATCGAAGAGCTTGTTGCGTCTACTTCTGCTGATGTTCTTACTAAAGCAGCAGGAGAAGTATATAAGCCCAAAAATTATCAAATATCAGTAGAAAGAGCTCTAGCCTTATACATTGATATGGATCTCTCAGTCAAAGAATACAACATGATGAGAAAGGTTGTAAATTCAATTCACGAGGATTGTTTTCCTTCCTATTATTTAATTGCGGAAGCTAAAAAAAAATCATTCCTGATGGTATTCATATATCAGAAACTTCTGCAGAGATTCCTTTGCAAAAATTTTTAGATAAAACAGCTGAAAGTATATTAAATAATTTCGAAGTTGATACACAGAATGATCTATTCCTAGAATGTAAATGGGGTTTTAATGGAAGTAGCGGACATAGGGCCTATAAACAAGTTAGTAGAACATTTAAATCATAATTTGCGATTCGAAAAAAGTATATATTCAATTATTTTATGTCTGTGTGATACTTTTTTGAAACAGGACTTTTTAAGGTAGCATGTTAAAACTAATAAGTGTACCAAATTTTATCAACATATCTTTTTTTCCTTCAAGTTGTAGCAATTTTTAATTTCGGGATATATGGGAAGGACACGAATCCTTTGACTTTAAATAACCAAATTTTAGGTATGATTATGTTTTACCAATTAATATAGGTCTGCCAAATTTCATTACTCTACTATTACTCCTGCTATTTTTGGCCACTCGTTATATGAAATCGAGACAGTGTGACACACACTATGTATGCACACTAAGTATGCTGATTCGATATTAGAGTAACAGGCTCTCAATACTGATTTTCAGAAGGAAAAACATCCGGAAAAAGTGACTGCTTGTTGTACACTATGGTGTGAAGGTATCATTGGGTCTTATTTTTTCCACTCTGGAGAGTCGTTACCGTCAATTCAATGGCAGTATGATCATTTTTGGCTTTCAATTGAAAAGTATAAACAGAACCGATTTTGATCAACAAAATCAAGCGTTTGAACGCCTTTGGATTTTTCTTTTTGGTGGCTATATCAAGTGCCCTAATATTAGAGAATTTGAAAATCAGCATTTGTTAAGCTATTGTCGAATTACTAGTCCAGGAAATTGCCGTAATCTAGTAGGTAGAGTGTTGGCTTATTAGACGTGAGACCGCGGTTCAAACCAGAGGTCAGCAATGAGAATTCAAAACGATAATTCATACTTATATTACTCATATTCAAAGTTTGAAATACTCATGGTGCTCATACTTAACATACGAATGATGTTATTGATTTCCACTCTCCATGACTCATCGTATACACGAATCACAAAATAAGTATGATTCGCGTACGAACACAATACTCACAAGAAGGTTGTGTGTTTGCTCTGCTTGCTGTCTTTGTCTTTTTTGTTTATGTGTCTTTCTTCTTTCTTTGTAAATGCAACAACAACTAAGACTGTAAATTTTGATGAATGATTCGAATCACTCGAATCATTTATGAGTATTATAAGTATTTTTCTAAATTTATGAATCTGAATGAGTAGGCGTATGAATCAAACAGAGTTCGAATATTATGAGTTTGATGTCAACGTTGTATTCATACTCATTGCAACCTGTACTTATAAATCAATGTTGTACTGAGTGCGAATGAATCAGAGTAGTTGGATTTCAATACTGTTCATGAGTACTTATGAGTAGCGAAAAAGTAATTCATTGCTGATCTCTGGTTCAAATCTCAGGTCAGACATCTAAAATGCAACTAAATATGAAGAAATATTTCTTCGACGAATTCCTCTCAGCAGATTTCTGGCAAAAACTCTGAGAGTAAAAATAAAATTGTCATGAAAAGTTTCTTAACAATCTGTCGACTTTAAACTGTAGGTCCCTCCACTCGTATATAAAATTAACGCACACAACATAAGTGACATGAGAAGCTAGGTCATAGTCCTAGGGTTGCAATGGTCAATTATGTATGTATGTTTGTATGTGTATGTTATTTACTTATTTGTCAAGTAACTCAGGCCCACTGCTGCCAGATTTTTTTCAGCCCTCATCCCCAAATCCATTTTGTTTATCCCCAAAAATCCCCAAATCCATTATTTTATCCCCAAAAAATCCCAAATACAATTAAATTAAGAATTGTTTCTTATTTTATTTAAAAATTAATTTATTTTATGTGCACATATGTATGTAAGTACAAATTAATGTCGAGTTCAATATTAACATATATGTATGTACATAAAGTATACATACTACTTTTAATAAAATACTTTAAATTCATTTTTATAAACTACCTTAAAGATTGTTTACTGTAGTCAAAAGTAAAAATTAATTAGATTAATTACAATATTAAATAATATAAAAATTGTAGTTAAAAAAACTATTGGCCAATATTAACTATTTCAAAAATTTCGGTATCGAAGTCCTCCGAGTCATTAGCTTCAGAAATTTTATTGTACATTGTATTCGAGTTAAAAAGTTTCAACATTTCAGGAGATGGTACGAACTTTTCACAGCAAACAGAATTATTTGTTATACATATATTTAGTCTAAGAAGGGCTTCTAATAATTCATATTGCATTTTATTTCGTATTTTTGTTTTGGTAAGATTCATTATTGACAAAAACGCGTTCAACGCAAACGTTACTTGTTGGTACACAAAGAATATTTAAAACTAGTTCAGCAAGTTCCTTGAATGGTTTATAACCTGCAGAGTCTTTGTAGCAATAAACATTACTCCAAAATACATTTAAATTTTGTCCAGACTCTGCTCTAAAACAATCGTTCCATTTTACAAATGGAATTTTTCTCCATTACTATTCATATAAGTCTATTGGGATATTTGCCTTTAAGACAGGATTTAATATTTTAGCAATAGAACAACAAATTGGTTGGTCCATTGAATTACAGCATATACTTGGGGAAAATTTTTTGTATGTTTTAAAAAACATCATATTTGTTGGAAAACATAGAATTGCCAGAGTAAAAATTCTATCACTTAAATTTTTTATTATTATCCATTAAAAAATCTATAGTTTTTTATCCTCAAAAACTCCCCAGCAGTGTTGGTTCATCCCCAAAAAATCCTTAGATCCCCAAACTGAAATTTTCATCCCCATTGGCTAAAAAAAATCCCCTATTTGGGGATAAATCCCCTAATCTGGCAGCAGTGCTCAGGCCTTATGCTAGGTGTTGTATAACAAACCGGAGTATTTGATGTGAATCGACGAGATAACCCTCGTGCTACAACTACTCATCTTATATATAAAAAAGAATGTGTGTTTATTTGTTTGTTGGTTTGTTTGAAGTCTATAGACGGCTAAACGGCTGGACCGATTTTCTTGAAATTTTAACAGTACCTTCCTGTATGTCTGGTAGGAACTATACGCTACTTTTTATTTTAAAATTTCAAGTAGGCGAGGTGCCACGCCCACATACCCATATAAAAATGAATGTTTGTTTGTATGTATCTTATAGAATCGTAAACTATGCATTTGATCATGTTATGAACTTTAGAAAAGTTGTTGCGCATGAGCCAAGGAAGGTCTCTGAGTTGGTATGAAAAATTTCCGGCAGATGGCGCCACTGAAAATTACTCAAAATGAATTAAATCGTAAACTGTGCATTCTTTAACAAAGTTGTTGTGCATCAGTCGACGGAGTTTGGTGCGATTAATTTTCGATGGATGGCGTCACTGAAAATTATTCAAAATGAATGACAAGCAATTGGTTGACGTACACCTTAATCACGGAAGAAAATAGCATTACGAGAATCAGACGAGCATTGAAACTGGAAAATTTTCGAGTATATGCCGCTGAGAACCGTTCGCTTGAACCACTTGAACAACGAGAAGTGAGATTAGGAACTGATCGAATGCGTACTACTCAGGCCTGTTCATCTGAATCATCAGGACAACGGGAAATAAAATCAATAAAATGATTTAAAATTAATTGGACATTTGTGTAATCTCTTTCCTTCAAATTTATTTTAGTTGGTGGCACAGCAAAACGCGCAGGGTACAGCCAGTTGACTATATTAACAAGAGAGACCCATCAACAGCTACTAAAATAAACTTCATTATGTCAAGTGTTTGAGCGTTTGTTAAACTACGTTTTCGTCCTGTAATGTGTACGTAAGTCTTTATGTGAACAGACCTAAAAAGATTTGAAGAAAGAATCGTAATCCAGACTGAAGGATTGTAAGACCAAGGGATTGGCTGCTGCAATCAATCTAAAGGCGGTTATTTAGACAAGATAGTGCCATAAATTCTTAATCGGATTTTAATTTTTGAACCTCATGGTAACAACGCAAATAAATTTACTATGAAGTTGCTTGTGAATTTCCTTTTCCTTTTTTTAAGATAATTTGAAAGAAGACTTCGTACTTCCAACTAATAAAACGAAAGAAAACTTTCTTAATGTGAATCACAATTCAAATTTTTCTAATTTTGGAATTCGAAACAGAAATATTTCCTTCAATTAAAATCCGAAGCCTGCGTTTAATGTGTTATGAAAAGTATGAGAAAGTTGTTGTACGTTTAGATTCTGTTTTCAATTGTTTTTTTTAGTTTGCCTTATTGGGTCAGTAGAAATTGCTGCATGCAAGCATGTTTCACAATCTGAAATATTTTCTTTTGCACTTTATTAACGTTTTTAACAAATCTTAGTGCCCACTAAACTATGACCTTAGCCTATTACCACAAAAACATACATACATTCGCACACACACACACATGGAAAAGAAAAACAAAAGAAAAATGATTAGCAAAAGATTTTTCGAAAAAAGGAAAATTCTCTAACATAACAGATGATAAGACTTATGCTCCCTGAATTTAAAAAAAATGGAAAAAAATTGAAAAAAAATTGGCCAAATGATTAAGAGAAACTCATTATTTGCCGCATTTGTAGAGAAAATCTTTAGGAAAACAATGAAACTGCAATGATGACGGTGATGATGATGCTAAGCTTAGCTAGGCTGTTGAGTTTGACTTTCATCATAGAAAGCTTAGTACAAATAAAACAACAACAACAACAACAGTAAACATCTATGATGACATTTATAAGATTTCATATTTTTAACCTTTTCGTGAACCTTGTGAAGACCATGTTAAAAACCGTGGAAAAACAAAGCAAAAAACAACAACAACAACAACAAATCAACGCTAACAATACGCTAATGGCCAGGAACAGGCGAAACATTAGTTTTCGTTTTTCATACTTTTTACAGGCAGCAACTACAGCAACAGCTAGCAGTTAGCAGCACAAGCAGCTCGCACAGGCAGCTGGTCATGCGTAAATTTATTGTAAATAACTAATCAAGCATAATGAAAGACTATGGTATGTGAACAATAGAATTGCAAAAGACAACAACAACAACAAACGACAAAACAATCAACAAAAGTCCTCTGATTCAAAATTATAAAAACAATATATGGTTGGCAAATCCAAAGGTCTTCTTATTTTTTCCTATTCAGAGAATCGCAATAAAACCAGCAACTGCATGGCAAATAAATGGGTCACTGAGTAAGATTTTCTATTCATTCTGTTTTTATTTTTTTTTTTAGTCACAATTTATTAAAGAAAGAATGGAAATTGGAAAATCATAGAAATTGTCATCATTGTCTGCTAAATATGAATATTGTTGGAAGATTTATGGACTTTCTGGCTTATGGCCAATGACAATAGAATTAGTGGCAGCATTCGATTTATGCCAAAACAGTTGTTATTTAAATGAAATCTACGGTTAATAATTTAATAAATTTGTCAGACTTGCCTTTAAACTAATTTATAAAGGGTAAGCCATTTAAAAGTTTAAACTTAAAAACAATGCAATCAAAACAAAAATGGTTTGAAATTTTGTCAAATTTATTTTTTTATTTTTTATTTCAAGTCAATGGAAAATCCTTACAGACTATTACATTTTATATTTCAATTCAGAATTATTATTATGATTTCAATTAAAAAAATAAGTTAAAAAGAGACAACATTGAAATTATTAATTAAATGAGTTTAATTGTAAAATTATATCCTTTTTAATGGATTCCATACTTTTATTAAAATCTATATGAAGATACAGATTATTAAAATCATTACAGATTCTACGAAATGGATAGAAGTTCACGTAGTTAGTTGTGTAATATTTTATATTTAAGAAATTATGGTATCTTGTTGGACGGACAGGTACTTTTATGGAAAGTTTTTCTAGAAGAAATTGAGAGTTGATAGCACCATTAATCAGCTTCAGAAGAAAGACATCATTTAGCATTTTACGACGGCTTTTTAAAGTTGGTAATTTTATGAGTGGTAGGCGTTTTTCATAAGGTGGTAACCTTTCATTAGGATCCCATCCATTTCCTAAACCACGAAGACAAAATAATAACTGTTTTTGAACTGATTCAATTTTGTCAGAGTGTACAGTGTATTGAGGGCCCATATTACAGATCCATATTCAAGAATTGGGCGAACCAGTGTGGTAAACAATTACTTAGTAACATAAGGATCAGAAAACTCTTTAGCCCATCGTTTGATAAATCCCAGGGTACATGTAGCTTTGCTAACAGTTGATGTAATATGATTTCTGAAGTCCAATTTACATTCGAAAACTATCCCTAAATCGTTAAAGATATTAACTAGTTCAAGAGCGGCACCATTCATTGTGTAAAATCCATTGGTTGGTGATGATCGAGTGAAGCACATATATTTACATTTTTTAACATTCAGCTCTATTAAATTAATACTACACCAAGAGGTTAAGTAGTTAATATCCTCTTGTAAAAGTACTTGGCCTTCAATGTTATTAAATGATAAAAATATTTTAACATCGTCTGCATACATTAATGTGTTTGAATTTTTGATAACAGAAGGGAGATCACTTATAAAAGAGTACCTGTTTTGTTGTGGAGTACAATTATACTGGTTGGAAATTGGAATATTATGTCACTTATATGGCTGCCGTGGTTCGACTCACAGTACCTCATTTGACTAATTTTCATGCACTTTTTCGAGTATATGGAGTTGTATCTTAGAAATGGCATTACGAATGTAGGCCTTCAAATGCTCAATTGTCTCTGGTTTGTAGGCATAACACTTTTCTCTAACGGCGCCTTACAGAAAATAGTAAAACGGTGCCAAATTTCAGCTTCTTAGCGGCCAATTGACATCACTCTTCCGGCTAATTAACCGACCATCAAACGATTGAGGCATGAGATGTGTGGCCAGTTGCACCATTCTGTTGAAATCAAACATCGTATACATCAATACCATGAAGAGCGGGTACAAAAAATCAATTATCATAGTGCGATAGGTGCATTAGAAGTCGCCGTAGTCTAGTTCGAGCCCCAGGCCAAACATCAAAAGGAAATATTGAAAAATATTTCTTCGGCGACTTTCTCTCAGCAGATTTCTGGCATAAACTCTGAGAGTAAATAAAATTGCAGGAAAAGTTTCTCAAAAATCAGGCGTTCGGAGTCGACTTTAAACTGTAAATCCCGCCACTCATATATACAATTAACACACATAACCTAAGTGGTGTGAGAAACTAGGTCGTAATCCTGACTGAAGGGTTGTAATGACCAATTATGTGTATGTATGATAGGTGCATTGGCTTCTGTAAGACCACTTGTGGGTTTTCTGAGCCCCAAATACAGCAATTTTGCTGATTAACGTACCCACCAAGATGAAAATGAGTTTCATCCGAAAAGATATTTTTTTTGTTTTTGGCAATATCGCTATCATCGTGTATTCTCGTAAGCTCATCTAGTGCATCGAAAACGGATAGTTATGCGGCCTCAACTCTTGAGCCAATTGAACTTTGTAAGGCGCCATACCGAGGTTTTTTCACAGAATTCGACGTAAACTGGTGCCTGAAATGTTCATTTCGTGACAGCGATGACGAGTTGATGTTGATGGACTCTCACGTACACTATCAGCCACAGCTTCGATATTTTCGGGTGTACGCACTGTAAGAGCACGCTCGCGTCTTGACGCATCAAAATTGAAAGCATTTTCATGAACTTTAGCAATAAACTTCCGTATACCGGGCGCTGTTGGTTCCTCTTTGCAATAAAATTTGTACGATATTTTTGTGTGATTTCCGAACAATTGTCTTTGTTTTGGAAATAAATTTCCAATAAATCCCAACGTTGCTTAAGCTTCAATCGATTCATTATGTTCAGTGCAGATAATATACTGAATTTTGTGATAGAATGGAATGACTTAAGTATTGCCAGATTCGAAATAACCGATATGGTTCGAATTTAAACAGATAGATGTCCCACCCGATATAAACAATACATTAAAATATCAACCCCTTCTCTATCAGCTTTACAAAGTAAAAAATTCAATCTTTTCATATTAGATCTGTTCATTTAAAAGCTTTCGTACATATTACAGGACGAAAACGTAGAATAACAAACACCTAAACCTTCAATGATGTCAAGTTTAAGTAGCTCTTGTAATTGGTCTCCCTTTTCAACACAGCCAATAAGCTGCGGCAGTTTAGTGAGTAGTGTGCTGAACAATTAGCATGAGGATCGCGTGTTTGACTCACAACAAAGACTCCACACATAGTCTAAGGCCTGAGTTAACTAATAAATAAATAAATAATGCACACATACTTACATACATAATTCGCCAATATAACCCTTCAGTCAGGATTACGACCAAGGTTCTCACACCACTTATATTGAGTGTAAATATAATTGCCATGAAAAGTTCCTCAAAAATCTGTTGTTTTGGAATCGACTTTAAGCTGTGGTTCTCGCCACTCACGTATAAAATTAACACACACACAACAAAAGTGGTGTGAGAAGCTAGGTTGTAATCCTTACTAAAGAATGATAAGAACCAATTATATGTGTTTGTAAGTAAACTTTTTCTTAAGGGGTGCTCTTAAGTCACAAATAAGTTTTAAACCTTTGTCGTCCTCAAAGCTACAATACCTTAAGCCATTGAATAAATTGAGCCTTAGTTAGGTGTTAGAGTCATGTAGGATTTGAAATTTCCAATGCGGTCCACCTAGAGAAGTCGTGGCAAACTTTTGGGTGATGTTATATGCCACATATAATGGCATCACTAGGTCTTTCAAACGAAAAAGAAAATTCGATTGTATCTCACATTTATTTTCTTTAACCGTTTGACTGCTACGCGGCGCAAAAGCACTGCGTTCATTTGTTACGAAAATCGCATTTGCGCTGCGAATTTCAGTGTAAAAATTTAGTCAAAAAGCAAAAATAAAATTAAAAGACGAGATACAGGGTCTTCTCTTTATACATAGGTTATTAGAATTTTTTAAATTTTTTTATTATAATAATTAATTGTAGCTTTCGAGCAGTTTTCGAACGTTCTCACCAGAATCGCTTAGCAGTCAAACGGTTAAATTTGAATGTAGGAAGAACTCAAAAAGACACTGTATTATTAATGGTGCGCTTATCTGTCAGTCGTCATAGTGTAGTGTGTTTGCTGATTAGATAAGAGCTTTTGGTTCAAATCCCTGCTAATACTATGTTCAGACATGCACTTATATTGAGTAGATAGCGATAGACGGCATTATTGATCTCAATATTTCATATAAAATGTCAATTAATTATTGCTCAATAAATTCATAAATTGTTATAATATTGATTAAAACTTGAAATGCAGCACTGTCATAATTACGTTCAGTGAGCATATTACAATTTTCCGAACGCTTTCTATTGATACTTGACAACTCAAATATCAACAACGACAAAAAAGAAAAACAAAACAAAAAACAGCGAACAAAAGAAAAACAATGTTGTTGAAACAACCAGCTGTTTTGTTTACCAGCTGTCAAATGAATATTTGGTCAATTCACACAAGCCGTTGTATCGTTATATTCACTATACAACAGTGTATGCTTGTTGTTGATAATTTTCATGTAAAAATCCGATACACTTATACACATTTTTTTCATATGTTTTTAAAAGTTGTATTGGTTTCGCGCTATCAAATTGTTGGAATGCCAAAAATTATGTAGAAGAATACGACATACGCAATACAGCATAGCATTGAGCGTTCACAAACAACCAAGTGTATTCAATACAACATACACGATACAAAGTCGTTTGTATTGACCAATTGAATAAGCAGCTGAACTGCGTATATTGTTATGTCTAAACACTTAAAATATTGTATTCAATAAACCGAATATTGACTCAATAAAAGTGCATGTCTGAACATAGTATAAGACATCTCTTACAAAACGAAATGCGAACAAAATATTTCTTTCGGTGACTTTCTCTCGGCAGTCTTCTGGCAAAAATTGTTGGAGTAAAATACATTTGCCAATTGCCTAAAGTTTCTCAAATCTATCGTTCATGACTAGGCCACACACACAATATGGATAGTGTGAGAAGCTAGGTTGTTATCCTGACTAAAGGTCTATAATAAAGTAAGTAAATATTACTGCGCTGAATAACTTCTGCCATGTGTTCGCTGAAATTTGGTCAGTACGGGGACTGCGCTTACCCGTGGCGTCATAACGGGCCGCTATGCATACTCAAGTGAGCTTTGGCATTAAGCCACCACTCCAACCTAACCTTATTAAATATTACTGGGCTTTTGTCCTATTCGCACAATTTCATTCGGAGATTGCCTGTTAATCCAACGTAAGTGAGTAGGTTAGGGTAGGTTAGAGGACGTGTACTTGTCATTTAAGACAAGTACAGTAGCCGTAGGTCGAATTAGTTTCTCACACCGCTTAGGTTGTGTGTTAATTTTATACATGAGTGGTGGGACCTACAGTTTAAAGTCGACTCCGAATGACAGATTTTTGAGAAACTTTTTCATGGCAATTTTTATTACTCTCTGAGTTTTTGCCAGAAATCTGCTGAGAGGAAGTCGCCGAAGAAATATTTTTTGTATTTTGTCTTTACGTCTGGCCTGGGGCTCAAACCCTGGCTTTGCGTCTAATAAGCCAACACACTGCCAACTAGACTACGGTGACTTCACCACTCCAACCTAACCTGATTAAATATTACTGGGCTTTTGTCCTATTAAAATCGATCCTATTCGCACAACTTCATTTGGAGATTGCCAGTTAATCTGACGTGAGTGAGTAGTTCTTATTCAATCTTTGCAATTCAATCTCCAAATGGTTTGACCTACAATCATAAGGTATGTGAATGCTACTTTTTTAACATCAAGTCAAGCGGAAGATTCCTTAAACATTGAGAATAATTTTCAGCTTAGTCGAAGGGAGTCCTGCACTAAGGCGAAACCTTTGTTCTGATTATTGTTATCGAACTCCTTAAATCGGTCACTGCAATTGAAGTCATTACAGACCAGAATGTAAGCTTTTATTTAAACAATGTCCATCTGTACTATACTAGTTGCTAGAAACTTCAGTCCAATAAACTTCGTGTAAACTTGGCCACACATACTACACACTGTTTGCCCTTTTTTTCTTCTTATTTTCCTATTTGCTATACATTTCACTGCATAAGTAGAGGCAATTCCCTTAGTATGGGTGTCATAAAAAAAGATAAACGTTGTGTTATTTTTGTTTTTTCGTTAAACTTGTTACTTGTTGTGTACTGAGAAGGTAATCAAAAAACAAAAGACTTAAGACACAAACTGGATTCATAAAATTTTAAGACAGTAAAAATTCACCTGCTCGTTCACACACACACACAAGAAATTAAAACATAAATCCTATAAAATATGTTTATGTCACTGAGAATAAATTTTATGAATTAAAAAAAAAACAAAAAAAAAAATTATTTTTAATTACACAAGTTGCCACTGACTAGGTGCGCTCATGCATTACATACGTACCATACCATACACCATACCCCATACACATGTAAATTTTAATCGTTAAAAAATATTAAAAAATAAAAAGAAACATAAAAAAATAATAAAAAATTATTCATAATTTATTAAGACAGACAGACAGGCGGACAGACAGACGGTTGTTGTCTTGGTTTGTATGAGAAAATAAATTTTTTAAAATACACTTTGCGAGCTGCGAGCTGTGTAAGCTGTGTGAGCAGTTCTATAAACGCAATTATTTTGTACTTAAGTTAACTTCCTGTTTAAATAAAAACTTCTGCCAACTTCATCTGCTCTCCACGTCAGCGTATAATCATTTATATTTTATGATTAATTTATATTAAAAAAAAAGAAGTATTTTTCTCTCTTCAATTTCATAAATCATCTTAAAAAGAAGAGAGTCATTTAGTTTAGGATGTACTAGGTACTGCATAAGCTCTTGCTGATTTCCCTCTCTCTCTCTCTCTCTCTCTCTGTTAAATTAATATGATGATCATAATGCTTTAAAGTGAATTGAAATTGTGTTCGTAACATTGTATCGAACACATTTTTGTTTTAAATGCCTTCTCTACAAAGGTTTCAACGGAAGTTCTCATAATTAGCGGTACGTGCTAATATGTTTGAAATTTTAAAATTCTACTGAAAACGTTGCTAATGACAGAAGATGAGATCATTTACTGTTGTTAGGGTGATTTTGATTTTTTAGGAAACAAGCAATTTCCAATGCAATTTAAAGTATAATTTTTAAGCATTGTTCACTTAAAATCCGGACACACTAGGGAAGCTATTGAGAAAAATGGAGTGGCCACACTGCATTAATTTTTAGCACCTTTTTTCACGCATAAAAAATAATTAAAGAGTTGGAATCAGTTTCAGCAAAGGGACTTTCCTGTTCCTATAGGGACTTTAATATTCCAATAGGGTCTTTCAAAGTTTGACTGTTTTGTCTTTACTTTTCTTTCTTTCTTTGCCAAATTAGTTGCCATTTATTCAGTTTGTTTTGTTAAAATCACCGTGAACGGATATCGCAACACGTGCAAAACATGAAATTATTTCTATCAAAATGGGTGTTATGTTTGGACAACGTACCGTGCACTTTGCCGTGCAGTGCTTAAATTCAAGTCCACTGGTTCCGTAACCGATCGTCCAAAACTCGTATGTCGAGAACATCACCAAACTCTGTAAGAGTGTGTACAGGAGAACCCGTCGCTTGTGTCGCTCACAAGAACTGGGTCTCTCACAAACCACATACATAACTAGCTTCTCACACCACTTATGTTGTGTGTGTTAATTTTATACATGAGTATCGGGATCTACATTTTAAAGTCGATTCCGAACGACAGATTTTTGAGAAACTTTTCATGGCAATTTTATTTTACACTCAGAGATTTAGCCAAAAATCTGCTGAGAGGAAGTCGCCGAAAGAAGGATTTGTCTTATCTGAGGTTGGAACCTTGGCCTATCTTCTAATAAGCCAACACACTACTTTCTAGACTACGGCGACTACTAGGGGCTTTCAAACTTCGACAGTTAATAATGGCCATCTTGTTGAAGCTGTGAAATTAGTTACCATATATTCAGTCTGTTTTGCCAAAATCCTCATGAACAGATATTGCATTCAACAACACTTTCAAAAATAGAATTTTTTTATCAAAATGGGTGTTCTGTTCATTCCACGTACCGTGCACTTTATCTATTTTATGGTCACCACAATCATCTTACCAAGAAAACTATTCACAGTGTGATAGATAAGTTCGTGTCCAAAGGTTCAGCAAACAATCGACCAAAATTCGTATGTCAAAGGAACGTAAGATTTGACGAAAACATCGCCAAACTCCACACGAGTGTGCAAGAGAAGCCCAGGCAGTCGACATTGCGAACGTAACATCTACCGACAACATCGCCAGAGTGTGCAGTAGAACCCGATTTCCTCGATTTTGTGTTGCTCACAACTACTCGGCCTGTGGCACACCACAATTTGGCGAATTTTGCGTTGTCACTTTGTCTTGTACCTGTACAGAAGCAACTAAACCAGGAAGTGAAAGTAAACGACAAGTAACAACAATGTAGGTTTGTAGAATGGGCCTGAATTTGTTGGAAATTGATCCCTAATTTTCATCGAAAAATTATTTTCAGCTATTTCATTACTATCTGGAGGAATGGGTGCATAAAAAAACAAAATTGTCGAAATTTGGGGCACATTAGGTCCAACAGCGTCTAATGTATGCTGAAAAAGTTTATGTTCGGTGTGGATTTGGGTTTAGCGGAGCAATTTTTGAGAATGACGTTGGCCAGGCCATTGCGACGAGCACTATAAGTAGATGATTATTAATTTGTTTTGACCTGAATTGGATGACCTGGAGACCAACAGCTTACAATTTCAACAAAATATGTCACACATTGGATATTCTGAACAAGCAATTTGAGATCGTGGTCTTCTTATGGGTTGGTTATGTGAAATGGGCACCGGATTATGGCTTCTTCTTGTGTGGTTTTCATTATGTGAATGAACCACTAACCACTGTATAAAAAGCCAACATAACACATAACATCGGTCAAATTCAACCCGGTTTATGCACCAAAGTAATAGAAATTTGATAATGTTCCGTCACTCCACTAGCTTTTGATTGCATGATCGCGATCTTATAACGTGAATGTTCTAAAATATGTATACGGAGTTATATATGTACATACATATGTAGAGTTTTTTAAAGCGCTTCCTATCTTTAAATTTAAATGCTATTGTGTGACTCTCAAATCCAGAAATAACCTGAGGGTGGGGACCGGTCTTTTGGCAAGACAATGTTGACTCAGGGTACTCTTAATCAAAATGGGGGTTTTCAAGAGTCCTGCAGTTTGATTTTGTGACGAAGATATTGAATCATCAAAGCACTTTCTTGGGACCTGTGAGGTATTAAAGCACTTCGGAATGAAACAGCTGGGTTTCTGTCAAGTACTAGACAAGGTATGCTATTGTTGACACCGAGCAACATCCTGAATTTTTGTCATGGCAATACGCTTGGGGCGATCTTATAGGGATGCCCTATAAAGTTTGAGGAGAAAACGGTCGCAGTACTAAGGCACCTTTTCACGACTATAATAAATAAATCCTGAACACCTATAGATTCCATTATATGTGGAACAGGTTAGGTTAGCGTGGTAGCCCGTTGTGATGCCACAGGTGCCATTTCTGGAGTCTTACCTACGGCTGAAACAGTTTCACATTGCTTTGGGATGGTTTCCAATTAGGTATGTCCTTTCATTTATCTTCGTTGAGGTCTGAGTTTATCTAGGTTGGATTGATTTTACAGTATTCGAACAGAAGACGATAGTTGCTCTTGCTTTCTACCCATTTTATCTACAAATCGAAAACCTGAACCTTATAAAAAACATGATTTTCCTCATCAATATCATGACCATGCCTGTAAGACATGGTGTACAGCATTTTTCAATAATATTAAGCCTTCTGAGTCAGGAATAGTTTTATCCATGAGTGGCAGAAACTACACATAATTTCGACTTTGAACGACAGATTTTTGAGAAACTTTTCATTGCAATTTTATTTACTCCCAGATTTTTTACCAGAAGACTGCTGAGAGGAAATCGCCGAAAGAAAAGTTTTTTTTAATATTTCGTTTGGTTCGAACTAACTGAGCTGGGTTTGAACCACTGGCTCTCGCCTAATTAACCAACACATCTTGCCATCTACTAGACTGTATGATTTTATAGGATTTTGTCGTTAATTCTCGATTTTTTTAAGTTTTCATCTGCCAGTCAACCATGCATACTCCATGTAATGATCAGTGGGTTATGCTGAATCTGTGACAATGTTGCATGCCTAACTGGCATAACTCCCGTGATTAAACCATTTTTGTCGCTTAACAGCAGCTGTTACAAAGGCCAAACGTACTAATTTAAGGCTACCCATTCCACAACATCTATGCATGCATGTATGATTTTTCATTTTTACCATATGAAGACCTAAGAGACATTCATTATTAGCAACAAAATGATTTTGAAATCCTTTCAACACTTGCAATTTAATGTGTAATAATCTGAAGCAAATCTTACATTCTAAAATAGATTTCGCTGAGTTGTATTTAATTGTCCGAACACATCAAAAGGTGTTCGTTTTAATGAGCTCATCACGTTTCATATGTACTTTGTTTTTGTTCAGAACTAGACCAAGCATATGATGATGATGATGTGCTTAACATTACA
This sequence comes from Sarcophaga subvicina, assembly GCA_936449025.2. NCBI lineage: Eukaryota > Metazoa > Arthropoda > Insecta > Diptera > Sarcophagidae > Sarcophaga > Sarcophaga subvicina. The sequence goes on from OW388084.2 coordinate 35,281,808, forward strand.
TTCATCTAGAGAAGGAGAGAGAGAAAAAAAAAATTGAAAACTTGCATTCAGTAGAGGGCTTGGCTAAGATAACAAGGTGAGTTCCTTTTTTTTCAAATCAAAATGGTTGTAAAAGGAATCAATTCTTTTGGGGATGAAATTAATATATATATTGTTAATTTTAAAAGAAATTGATAAACGGAGTAGTATTCTATTGCAGCAGCTTTAAATAAAATTCAAATAAATTTTAAGCTTTTCTTTTGATTTTCATTACATGCCGTGACTTTTACGAGTATTTCTTAAAATTGAAAATGTTTTCTTTTGAAACTCTGCTGTCGAAGCTTAGGATCTTTTACACTCCAACTAAGATGCAGGAGCTATTTTTATTTTAAAGTGTAATTAAATTTTTTATGTTAAAATAAGAAATAAAAAGAACAAAATAAACTTGTTGGAAAAGTTCCACCAACAAGAAAATGCGTGAGAATCATAACAACAAGAATACAAAGAAGAACATACCAGCATATGTACCCTACAATGACACCCTAAGAATCGATGTCTTCGTTTAAATTAAATGCGTATCTTAATCGTACAGTTTTTATAAATCGTTCACTGAATCACAGATATTCGTCAATTAATGCCTTTTATAATGGAATAAATCTTCACTTTTAAGTGGCCATAATTGAATACCAAAGAAACTTCAGTAAATTTTTAAAGTTTTTTTTCTCTAAAAGTATCTGAAATGTAACTCCACTAGATTTGATTCCTTTTCTCCCCATATTTAAAGGGTGTTTTTTATAGAGGTATAGAACTTTAAGTTGCAATCAAACAACGATGGATTATTCGATTGACATGAATTTTATTTTAAATATGATTTCTGGCATATGACCGCCACGGCTGGCGCGGATGTAGTCCAATCTGGACGTCCAATTTTCGATGACTTTTTCTAACATTTGCGGCCGTATATCGGCAATAATACGGCGAATGTTGTCTTCCAAATGGTCAAGCGCTTGTGGCTTTACCGCATAGACCAATGACTTTACATAGCCCCACAGAAAGTAGTCTAGCGGTGTTAAATCACAAGATCTTGGAGGCCAATTCACAGGTCCAAAACGTGAAATTAGGCGGTCACCAAACGTGTCTTTCAATAAATCTATTGTGGCACGAGCTGTGTGACATGTTTCGCCGTCTTGTTGAAACCACATCTCCTGGACATCATGGTTATTCAATTCAGGAATGAAAAAGTTGGTAATCATGGCTCTATACCGATCACCATTGACTGTAACGTTCTGGCCACCATCGTTTATGAAAAAGTACGGACCAATGATTCCACCAGCCAATGAAGTGCACCAAACAGTCAGTTTTTCTGGATGTAACGGTGTTTCCACATACACTTGAGGATTACCTTCAATCCAAATGCGGCAGTTTTGTTTGTTGACGTAGCCATTCAACCAGAAGTGCGCTTCATCGCTAAACAAAATTCGCTTATGAAAATCGGGAACAACGGTAATCTCGTTTTGGGCCCATTCGACGAATCTACGCCTTACTTGATGATCGTTTGGCTTCAAATCTTGCACGAGTTGGATTTTGTAAGCACGCAAACCAAGATCCTTCCGCAAAATCTTCCATAAAGTGGATGGACACAGATCCAATTCCTGTGCTCGATACGGATGGACTCATTCGGGTCTTCCTCAATGCTACGCTCTACAACAGCAATAGCTTCTTCTGTACGCACCGTACAGCGTCTCTGGGGATGCGAGTTATCAATAAGAGTAAACGTGGTGCGAAAACGTTCCATGGTTAATCGAATTAACTGCTCTGATGGACGATTTTGTCGACGATAAAATGGACGTAGTGTGCGATACGTTTTCCGCACAGAACCATTATTTTCGAAATAAAATTGCACTATTTGCAAGCGTTGTTCAGGCATGAGTCTATTCATGATGAATTGCCAAACCAAACTGAGAATAAATCACTTGACAGCTGTTAAATCGGTCGCCATCTTCAAAAGTAATGCCAACTTAAAGTTCTATACCTCTATAAAAAACACACTTTATTTCTTGTTACTGGACGGATACTCGCTTATCTCAAATTATCCGATGGAATGCCAAACGTATCCCTGGCCACTAACTGTGTTACTCTAAAACCACTTGTTTCTTGTTCAAACAGTTCCACTGAACATATGCCAAGACACATTTATTGCTACAGGGGTGTCTCCAACTTGGAATTGTGTTTATATAAGAAGAACCATAAACCATAATCCATATATTTCAAGTGGAGATACGTTAGATTAATGGAATGTGTGATCAATTTAGGTAATAACAAGCAGGAAAACGGGTTCAAAAAATATCCGGAAATGTATGAAGGCGTCTCTTGGTAAAGCACAGTACATATTAGATGAGTACTTAGTCATCAGGAAGTGATCGGGAGTGAGGAAGCGAATAATCTGGCTAATCTGAAGTCAGACTATTACATGACATCAAACATTGTAGACACTGTAAGAAAAATTTCTATCGTGATTGGAGGAAAGCTATGTGTATTTTGAGACTGAATAACTTGAATACACTGATAGGCCTTTTCACGGGAAACTCCGCCTTACACGTATACCTAAACCGAATAGGCACGCTAGATAATAATGACTGCAGAGCATGTATTAAAGGCATTGAAACAATCGGAACCATTTTTATGTCATTGCCAAAGCTTTCGTAAGTTCGAGTTTCCTAGTATTTTTGGGTTATATCGGGTCCGCCATCTAACCTTTTTTTCAACTAGTGCTTATTTCGTGAATGATAACACTTAGCTCATGTCTGATTTGACAGATAATTAGTTTTATCCTTCCGCTGAACGAATATGGTTGTGTATACGCTTAAACAACGCTAGGAAATCTTGCGACATTACTTTGAAAATCATTGTAATGTTGCAGAATGTGTGCGAAAATTGCAGAACTGCTGTCGTTTGGCCACCTCGGAGCTGCGATTTGACACCGTTGCACTATTATTTGTGGGGTGCCGTCAAAGATAAGTGTTACGCTGACAAGCCAGAGACAATTGACGCTTTAAAGGACAATATTCGTGAAGCCATTGGTGAAATACAGCTGCACACAATCGATAATGTGCTTAAAAATTGGACCGATCGTGTAGACAACTGCATGGCCAGCCGAGGCAGCCATTTGAATGAAATTATTTTCTATTATTAACCGGAAGTATGATTGTACTTTCAAATAAAAAAAGAAATTTGAGAAAATATTCAGTGGTTTTTTTAAAGCATTTTCAAAAAAAAAGTTATTTGGCGGACCGTATAATATCTCAAAAGTTGCCGCAGTATACCAGAGAGTGTGTTGGCTTATAAGGCATCACCTTGTGTTTCAAACCCTAACTCAGACATCTAAAGCAAAACGAAATACGAAAAAAAAATATTTATTTCGGTGACTATCTCTCCTCTGACAAAACATGAATGGTGTGAGGAATTGGGTTGTTATCCTGACTAAAGGGTTCTTATGACCAATTAAGTAAGTAAGTAACATGAAGTTCACTTCACTGTATTGTGTTTTATAATAGGCCGGTATCACACGTTTATTTCTTCTAGCTGAGGGTATTAATTCAGTTCAGTCCCTATTTGAAGGGCTATCCAGGTAAAAAGTGTTCAATCTTAGTACTAAATAAGGACTATTCCCTGTATTTCTATTAGCTTATGTATGCCGAAGCTATAAGCTTTGTCGTTGGCCTAAACTATCCTTGTTTTTCTTAATAATTATAACTCGTTATGCAGAACTCTATAGTCGGTGTTGATCAGTTGCAACACTCCTACTGCTTTTATGTTTCCATTCGCACTAAATTTCAAAAATAAGACAAAGACAAAGAGGAAGAAGAGGAAAACAACAGTCAAGTTACCTTTTAGTTTAGTTACCCAAAAGCCTATAAAATTTAAAACTTTTTTCTTGTGCCACTCAACTCTTTCATTTTCATGCTGATAGTACGCGTACGTACCAGTACGGGAAAATCGTTTGTAAAGTAGGCTACAATGGCTATAAAAACTATGGACGTGATGTTATTAAAATGTAACCAAAACAAGTATACACACATATACACACACAAGCAACTGATAAAAGGATCAGAAATTATGGGAAACAAAACCAAAAAAATTTAGAAAAAAAAGAAGGAGAATAATTGTCTGCCAAACCTGTCGTATGGCAGTCAATGATAAGAATCAAGTATGAGGGTATGAGAGGATAAGTTCGTTTAGTAATTAAATTTATATTTTTAGTCTCCTCTTTTACAACATCATCTTTGTACACATTTTGAAAACGTATTATTTATTATAGATGAGTAACAAAAAGAAGAAGAAAAAAAAAAAAACAACAACATTGGTAAAGGAACAGGATTCGTGACATTCATTTACGTCTTTACTACAGCAAATATGCCGCTGTTGAAATTGTGTTGTTTTTACATGAAAAAGAATATAAAAGACTTGTACTCTAGACTCGCCTGATAGTACAAGTGATGATCCTATGGTTTTTAGTAGTATCTACGACCTTGGAATAAAACTATGCTAGTTTCTTAGCGCTAAGCACTGAACAGCAAACCTTATATGGGTGCCTAGTCATGAGAAGTGATCGTGAGTGAGGAAGTGAAAAATCTTGCTAATATAGCAGTAAGAAAATTTGCGATCCTGATTAGAAGAAAACCATGGGTATATTGACACAGCCTGCTTACGGAAAACTCCGACTCACACGTACATACATACATAACATAATTGGCCATTACAACCCTTCAGTCATGATTACGGCCTAGTTTCTCACACCAGTCATGTTATGTGTGTTAATTTTACATATGAGTGGCGGGACCTATAGTTTAGAGTCGACTCGACACATTTTTGAGAAGCTTTTCATGGCAACTTTTTTTTCTCTCAGAGTTTTTGCCTGAAATCTTCTGAGAGGAATTCGCCGAAGAAATATTCTTTTTATATTTTGTTTTGATGTCTGCTCTGGGGTTTGAACCCTGGCTTTATATCTAAGAAGCCAATACACTACCTACTAGACTACGGCGACTTACACGTACACCTACACTGAATAGGCGCGTTAGATATTAATGAGTGCAGAGTTTGTAGTGAAGACATCGAGACAATGGAACATTTTTTATGTCATTGCCCAGCTTTCGTAAGCTCGAGATCCTGGTATCTTATGGGTTATAAAATTCCTAAAGTCGCTGTACTGTAATACTTGTTCTTGTTCAAACCCCATGGTATGATGTCCCAGAAGTCACCATGGTCTTATAAGAAGTGAGCCTCTTGTTCAAATCCCATGGTATGATGTCTTTGGTTAGTAGGTAGTTTGTTGGCTACAACTCTCAAACATCTCGATCAAAACAAAATATAAAAATAATATTTCTTGCGGCGACTTCCTCTCAGCGGTCTTGCGGCAAAAACTCTGGGAGTAAATAAAATTGCCATGAAAAGTTTCCCAAAAATCTATCATTCTGAGTCGATTTGAAAAATGTAAATCCCGGCACTCAGCGATAAAACTAACAAACACAACAAGGGTGCTGTGAGAAACTAGGTTTTAATCCTGACTGGTAGGTATAAATTGCAGTATAAGAAAAGTGTCGTAGGTAATGGGTTATTTTCGTGAAAGTGACATCAAGAACCGCAACTAAAAAGCACTTCTGGTGATTAGAGATTCGTCTATCTAGTTAGATAGTCAGGCAGTACCGCCACAATCAACAATCAGCAAGATTCCCCACCACTACATCAAAAATTCGGAGGTCGTTGTTTTTAGGCAACAATAGCTGGCAGCCATTACCCTAGGACTTGCTGGAGCAGACAAATTATCTGTTTAGGTGGAACAACAAAAATTCATTCAAATTCAAGAAATGGAACAAGGCATAAATGCTTTGTGGAAGCTATTGTCTCCTATAATTCTATTGTCTACCTTGTTAAGCGGCCCGTTGTGATGCCACTGGTGAACGCAGCCTCGGTACTGACCAAGTTCCTCCCATCCAAGGAGGGGGAAGTTGGTCAGCGCAAGGGTTGCACACGGTAGCACGACTACCCCACGCTGGAAAACCAGCCTGTCCTTGATATCAATGGACGATAGCTCCATCAAGCTGACAAGGGTTGGAGAGCCAAATAACCTATTTCTGCATCCCGCAAGGGATGGGCATTGGCAGAGGAAGTGAATGACAGTCTCCTCCTCCTCGACGGAGCTGCATCCACGGCAGAAGTCGTTAAATGGTAGTCGCATTCTTTCCGCGTGTCTACCCATAACACAGTGGCCTGTAAGCATGGCCACTTGATTGAGATGATATTACGGCCAAGTCCAAGTATCTGGTTGGTACGCCTCCTATCCATTGTGGCCCAAGTGAGCGTAGCGATGGAGCAGGACTCTTCATTGATCCAGGACCGATCGGCATCCCGAGAGAATATCCGCGCAATGGCCAGTTTGAACGAGGTAAGTGGCATTCCCAAGTTGATTGAGGAAGATTCCGGAAGTAGTGCGCCAGCTCTGGCCAGCTCTTCGGCTCTGCAGTTTCCCGGAATATCGCTGTGTCCGGGAACCCAGGCAATTGTGACGCCGAAGCGCCCAGAAAGGAGATTGAGGCTGCGGCGACATTCACTGACGATCCTGGAATTGTCCGCAACGTTCGACAGAGACTTTATTGCAGCCAGGCTATCGGAGTAGATCCAGATACGGGTAAAAGGGATAGGAACACCATAGGCGAGCATCCACTGAGTGGCTTGGCAGATGGCCGTTACCTCCGCCTGGAACACGCTGCAGTAGTCCGGCAGCCGGAGTGAGATGTTCAGGTCCAATTTCCCAGAGTATACTCCACTGCCCACCCCGTTATCGAGTCTGAAGCCATCGGTGCAGACATGCTGGAGTTCGGGTGAAACGGTCGTGTCAGGGGTCCAGTCACTTCTGCTCGGGATCAGGAAGTCGAAACCCCTATCAAAACAGTATTCTACAGGGAGATAATCAATATCAAATCGGGGCACGGGATCGATCCCCAAAATAGAGGAATGACCAGAAGCGACAACACGCCAACGGGACAGGGCATTTAGTCTTGTCGCGGTGAACTTAGCCAACTGCTTAGCGAGGAGCTCAGAAGGGAGCCTGTTGAGCATTGCGAACAAAGCTTTTGTGGGGGTGGTGAGTAAAGCACCAGCGACCTTCTGATTCTGTCCAGAAGTCTGACATTGTGCAGCTTGTCCAGAGCAGTCCACCAGAAGGTAACACCGTATAGTAGGTTGGGCTCGATGACCGCAGAATATATCCAGCGCATGACCTTTGGGCCGAGACGCCACCTGGATCCAACTGCCCTGCTGCAGCAGTAAGCAGCACAGGTCTCCTTTCGCGCCCATTGCTAAACCATAGCTTGAAAACAAATTGTGGATTTCATTACGGCCTGTAAATATTTTTCTCCAGGAGTGAATAGCCCCGCTTCTATCCCAATATATGTCCTTGATCCATCTGCACTCATCTCTCACACCTGCAGACAGGAACCATTCTATAGTATGTTACTATCTCAAAATAGAGCAAGAGCAAGCAAATTATTCTTTTCACTCTTATTATTCAATGTCGTTGAAATGCTTTTCCCAAAACCGTAGTCAGAAATTCCATATGCCAGGTCATAATGCTCCCTGGGGAATCACGCTTTAGACTCATCCCCCAGCAATTTAGGAAGTTTTAACAAACTCGTAACTGCAACCACAACGAATGCTATTTAAAAAGGATTCTTAAGGTATAATTGTAAACGTTCGTTTACAGCATACGAAAATAATACAAATGCTTATCGAAATTGCATGATGGTTGAGTAATCGTTGTTATTGGCTTAACGTGCTGGAAACGAACATTCGTTCCATTACGTTACGTAAACGTTCGGCTAATTATACCTTAAGAATCATTTTAAAGTGTTATTCGTTATAGTAGCGGCTACAAAGTACTTAAAACTTATAAATGAGTTGTAATATACGGAAAAAGGTTCTACCATGAGGAGAAGAAAATGTTGAAATTACTCAACAGTCCGGTATAAACACAGCACGGTTAATTTTCTTCTTTCCTACTTATAACCGAACTTGAAATATCGTATGAAAAACGCTGCTTTCTTCTTACGCAAGTTTTTTTTTTTATTATTGATGGCGAACTGACTGGTATTGAGGCAGGCTGTCATTTAGCCTGCTATGTTAACATTTTCAAATTCTTTACAAGTGACAAGACAAGCAACGTTTGAGGCGTTTTCGTATTTTATTCTATAATAACCGTTTAAATAAAACCTTTTTAGCCAATTTCACTTAAAATTTTAATAAATTGCCATGACACAACACATTTTTTCGTATATTTCTCTTGCCAAAAAAAAAACTATTCAATAAGCCCGGCCACGTAATAGTTAAGAAGCATTTGTATGTATATTATGTAAATTGTTTAAATGCTTATGCCACATGACACTTAACAAGCCAATAAAAAATATGAAAAAAATAAAAAATCTCTCTTAAAAGTTGCTTAACATGTAATGAAACTGAATGTCGGTGATTACAGGAAAAAAAGTCATTAAAAATTGTTTTTAAAGAGGAAAAAATGAACATAACTTTTATGGCCAAAAGTATTTTAGACAACTGAGAGAAGCTTTTCTTTCTTCTTCTTTAGAAATCATAAACATTTTTTGTCGAATCATTGTGCAGCTGCGCATTTTGGGAAGAAAAGATTAACAATCTTTACAAATATTAAGTGTGTATTAATGTGATTGCAAATAATGTTAAAAATATACTCATAACTATTATTACCGCTTAAAATTTCTAAATTTACAATTGGCCAACGATAAAAATGTCACTCGTTGCTTGTATAGTTATCTGAAGCTTATTCAACCATAGAAAATCGTTTGACCGCACTCAATATATTATCTTTATTGTATTGTTATGCTATTGATCTTACATACTTACACGCATAATTGGTCATTGAAACCTTTCGTTCAGGATTACGACCTAGCTTCTCATCATACCACTTATGTTGTGTGTTATAATTTTATGCATTAGCATCATTCTCCCAGCCCGCGATGAACATCGATTATCTCCCTACCGAATATTGTTTGGATAGGGAATTTCACTTGGTCTGTAACATGATAATTTTCACAGAAAGCTTGGACGTATACAACGATTGCTCCAAGCTCGATGACAGCGTAGGGGTAGCGGTGTCTTTTCTGGGCTAATCGACCAACACAATTCCCTCCGACTACTGGATTACTGGATCGTGTTTCATGCTGATGGCCAACACATTCACCAATCCTGTCAATATTTCCAAGCTGTGCCAATAAGTTCGCATTTGACGCCTCTTGAAAGCAGACTATCATCTAATTTGAGGTGTATATTAAAGAAAGTGATCTTCGTTTTTTGCATCCATCAAACACCTCATTGGACCCTCATCAACAGTGCACCTTTTACCTGTACCTCGATATTTTCTGCTACACAGTCTGCTATTAGATCGCTTTCCAGCGTTACGCTCAACACCAAACTCGTCAGGGAGTATCGGCTTTATCTCGACGTCCTCTCTGAACGCTTCAGCATCTTGCTCGTCTGGGTTCTCACGCCCATTGACATTCCTGGCAAATATAGGGCTAATGAGCTTGCGCAGATACTCTCCTTCCGGAACCTTCGCCTGTCGAATTGGATATGCCACTTACCTCGGTTAAATTCGCAATCTGGCAGCAATTTTTGCGGGACGTCAACCTAACCTGGTTTAATGAGGAATCTTGCTCCATTGCCAAACTCATTTGGCCCATGATGGATAGGAGATGTACGAACCAATTACTCAAACTTGATTGCAATCTCATCTCGATCACAGTAGCCATGTTCACAGGTCATTGTGTTATGGGAAAACACTTGGAAAGGCTGCAGCTTCCATCGAACGACTACCGCCGAGGTTGTGGGTTTGTTGAAGAGGAGGAGTTATCCACTTTCTGTGCCAATGTCTGTCTCTCGTAAGGCGCAGATTTAAGTTATTTGGCTCTCCATTGTTTGTTATCTTTACCGAGTTATCATCCATTGATATCAAGGATATAGCTTCGTTCATAAAACTTTCACGCTCATTTGCTGTTTAGGGAAATCGTGCTTTTAGTGTGCAGGCTCTGCGCCGGCCAACTTCTTCGATGATTCGCTGGAATTTGGTCAGTACGGGGATTGCACTTACCCGTGGCGTTATGCGTGATCAAGTGAACTTTGGTATCAAAGCTACCACTCAAACCTTACCTAACCTAGACTAATCGCAGTCTTTCCCTTTGACTTTTTAATATCATCTTATACCTTATACGATCGGCTAAAGATCTAACATTTCAGGCTCCATAGAGTTGGCATTGTAATTGTTGTCGTTGTCTAAATTTCCGGTTCATATATTTCATTTGCATTTTATGGAATCAGATTTCTCTTTCTTGCTGATAAGTGGTTGGGCGGAAGTCGCCGTAGTTCAGTAGGTAGTGTATTGGCTTATTAGACGTAAGGGCACAGTTTAAACCCCATGTCAAACACTTCCAACAAACTGAAATATGGAAAAATATTTCTTCGGCGACTTCCTCTCAGTAGTCTTCTGGCAAAAACTCTGAGAGTAAATAAAAATTGCCATGAAAAGTTTCTCAAAAATCAGTCGTTCGGAATCGACTTTAAACTGTAGGTGCTGCCGCTCATGTATAAAAATTAACGCACACAACATAAGTGGTGTGAGAAGCTAGGTCGTCATCCCGACTGTAAGGGTTTTAATGTCCACTACTCGTATATATGTGTTCTTATTCTGATATTCCTGCTGTGTGTCCTAGGGAGGGCAGTGTCTAGATATCAGTAGAATTTATATTTTTGCTACGGTTAATCGTTTTATGGAGACTCATGTTATTGAATGATGGTTTTACGCCTCAGTTTGTTATGAAATTTGTTGTTGATTACCCATGAGATAAAACGTACCAATCTGTTACTGGCGTGATGTCTGAATATGACACAAAAAAGTGTACATTCTTATTTGTGAGAGATCTCCTGATATCTCTAGTATAATTTGTAGTTGCATGCAGTCAGCTAAACACACCATAGAAGTCGTCATATTGTAGTTGGCCGTGTACTAACTTATTAGCTGAGAACTTGTGGCATAACTCCTGTTTTAAACAACTCGAACTCACCACTTGTAGTTAAATTAACACACAACATGAGTGGCCAATGAAGCTAGATTGTAATCCTGAGTGAAAGGCTTGTAATGACCAGTTGGGTAAGTAAGTAAGCTATTCATTGTCTCAGTCATCTTTAAATTGTCATTTCATTGTCTAATGAGCTACCCTATTCCACGTTCCATAGAGGTGTCATTGTTGTTGTTTTCTAAATTTCCAGTCTGTATATTTAGTTTGCATTTTCTTGAATCAGAGTTATCTCTCTTGCTGATAGACAGTTAAGCTATCTCTCAATATCCCAACTTTTAGGCAGCCAGTTCCCTTGTAGATAATTTGATGCTCAAACTTGGCTTCTCTTCTTCCAATATTAAGACCTCTGTCGTGCAATGTCCCCACTTCTAGGCTGCCATTCCCCTTGGTGAAGGTTTAACGATCAAAATAGGTTCCTCTCCTTCCAATATAAGGGACAATACCCAGGCATCCCCATGTGCGACTATAACCGAGACAATTTTTTTTCTTTTTTTTCGCCGAGGAGGTGTAAATGTACCTAACCGCACCATAGAGGAAGTCGTCACATCCTCCGTGTGTGGGGACCTCACCCACTAATTCCCCCCCTCGGCTCCTGTGGACTTGTTTGTGCCCACTCCGGAATTACGGTGGTATTACTTCGGAGTGGAGTCCTTTTGGCCCTTTGGCCTCTTCATGTTCATAACTGCGTCCGGATTGCGAATCGAAAGTTGAGGAGTCATATAAGCGTATCCACTATTCCTTTCGTCTAAGTCATCGTCTCGGTTACGCTTGGCACGTGTGACAGTATCACCTATGCCGACATGCTTACTCGTTCTGCAGCCTCAAGATCTCTCTTCTTTCGTCTCAGAATGCGCTCTACGTAATTCACGACCGAGGTCCAATTTTCACTACTCGCAGTCATAACCCCGACAATATTAGCGGCTGTGATCGTTCCAACCATCGACGTCAGTACAGAGCGATAGCTCTGCCAGTGTGCACACTCGAAAACAGTATGCTCTGCGTCATCAATTACCTCCCCTTCCTCGTAAATATATACTAAGGGGAGGCGGCCTTGCCCAATCTATGCAGATATTTCCTAAAATATCCGTGACCCGATAGCATCTGTGTAACGTAGTAGTTTACCTCTCCAAATTTCCGCCCAATCCATGGCCTTATGTCTGAAATGAGTCTCGGAGTCCATCTTCTTCTATCTTCCTCGTTCCATCGTTGTTGCCATTTTGAAATGGTGTTCTGCCTGAAGTAATCTCCATCCGCTCCACTGCCAGCAGATCCACAGGGATTACTGTACGATATGCCGACGCGATACGCAATGCAGCCGTTCTCTGTACTGATATACGTGAGTTTGCCCGCTTTTTAACATCTAGTGTTTCTGCCCAAATTTCGCTCCCATAAAGCATAATGCTGTTTCCAACCTCCATCAGGTGTCTCCTTCTCGCCGGTAGCGGGCCTCCAATATTCGCCAATATTCGCCTTGTTAGCCGAGTACTGAATCTGATACGAGAATGTTAGTCTGGGGTCGAGCCTTAATTACCGAGACAATAGCATCAGTAAGCTTATCGATGAGTCAACTTAAGATGCCTTAAGTATTTTAAACTGAAATTTGTAAAGCTATGCCGCCCCTAATTACAACTTGCTACGTGAGGTTAGTGAATGTAAAGTAATTTCTAGTTTTTAGTTGCCCTTAGGTATTCATCAATCTGTAAAGTTCTCTGTTAAGAACTGAGGACAAATGAAGTTTTAAGTGAATTCTTGTCACAAACTATTGACCCAGTAACCTAAACCTTGCAAAGGCAAACAGACCACAAAGAATTCAAATGCAAAACTTAGAAAACACTGGAAAAACCTTTGGCACAAAAACAAATGTGATCACAGCCTAAACTGCAATACGACCACAACAATATTTCTGGTTTTGTTGTCAAACAGTTGTTGAGTAATTTTTATTCCTCTTGCCTTGATTATTTAATTTAAAAACGATTACAACATGATTTTACCACTCATGCTTGCCAAGCATATGGTGCATTAGCCAAATACTGCCATGATGGTGGGGTTGCACACGTTTTGTTTTTGTATTTTTCTTAAATTTTTTCCGCGTGTGCTATTATGGTTGTACGCCTTTTGTAGCAAAACCACAACAAAAACAAAAAAAGTTTGTCAGTCATTTCGCCTAGTGAATGAAATGGCCTAAAGTGGTAACTTGTTTACTGTTCCACTGTTTTTGGCTGTTGTTAGTCAATCACGAGTGTGTGTCACTTATTTTGCTTCTTTCGTTTTAGTGACTCACTGAGACGGCAACAACAAGTGCTTACCATAGGCAAACTGTAAATGTCAATTGCATTGTGGTCCACTTGCATTATCATTCACATTTCACATAGTTTTTGTTGCTGTTGTTGTTTTGGAATTTTTATCAAAGATTTTTTATTTTGTTTGTCTTCATTTTCAGTTTTGGCTTTAAAATACTGTTTGGGCAATCAATTTGTGCTTGACAAGCGTTTCAATCACACTCTCAACATAGTTTTTTTAACAGATTTTTCTTCAGGTTTTTTTTTGATGTTGTATTAACCATGGGATATTAAAACCATGACAGACAAAGACATTTCTTTAAAGGGCTTTGAATTTGGAAGTGTTAATCAGGAAAACTTTGCTTTGCTTGAAGGCATTATTATATTAAAAGTGATTGACGTCTGACAGCGGGTAAAAATTCGAAATATTACAGCGATTTTCTGGTATTTAAAGGAAAGCTAAACTTGGTTATATTGAATACCATTTATGCTATGGTCATCAGACCAATTTGAACCTATGGCTTGGTCAAACACAATGAATTTGAAAACAGCTCAAATATGGCTGGATAAGGCTCAGACTATGTTTGTACAACTAAGGCACGCCTACAGTGGCGCTGCACGATCATGATGATTAAGATAATAAGATACAGCGTCATCGTGACCTGATAAATAGAGAGGATTATAGTACGCTTCTTAACTGTCCTCTGAACAACCAGCACACTTTATGATTTTGAGAAATTCTTTGCAATGAAACAACAAGAGTCAATGAAGTAGTCTGGAGGCTGCAAATTCTTTTAAGAAAGGTAGATAACTCTGTGGAGGTTGAGATCGCATAAAAAGCTTATGTCAAGCTGAATTGGAAGTACAGGGCCTTCCACTACCACCACTGACTTCCGAACTTTAACAGTAAATAACGGCCATCCAGTATCTGTGAAATTAGTTGAGAGGAAATAAAGTCATGTTTTTATAGAAAGATCACCATCAGTTTATAGAAGAATAGAAAAATCATCTTCATCTTCAATTGGCCATTACAACCCTTCAGTCAAGATTACGGTCTAGCTTCTCACACCATCCATGTTGTACGTGTTAATACAGTCAATCCTCCTATGCGGTGAGTGGGTACCGCGTTCTCATTTATGGGCTGTGCGGAACGAACTAATGGGATGTTGTTGAACGAAAACCGCGCTGTAGTAGTACATCGTTTTAGGAGGGCTAACACAATTTTAGCTCCGCGTTATATGAAAAGCGCGTTCTGAGAGTCCGTGTTATAGGAGGGTTTACTGTATTATAAATTAGTGGCGGGACCTACAGTTTAAAATTGACTCCGGATGACATATTCTGGGGAAACTTTTCATGGCAATTTTATTTCAGTCTCAGAGTCAGAAATCTGCAGAGAGGAAGTCGCCGAAGAAATATTTTTTCATATTTCGTTTTGATGTCTGACCTGGGGTTTGAACCGTGGCCTTGCGTCTAATAAGCCAACACACCTACTAGACTAAGGCGACTCCTCATCTTCATCTTCTTTTGGCCTGAATTGGATAACCTGAACACAAACGACATGTGTTTTCAAAAGGACAGCCTACATGTCACACAGCAGAGGTCAGCAATGAGTATTCAAAACGATGAGTAGATTCGAATCATACTTATAATTTCTGATACTTATACGCATTCATACTTATTTTAATGTCATACTCATACTACTTATATTCAAAGTTTGAAATACTCATGGTGCTCATATTTAACAATACGCATGATGTTATTGATTTCGACAATCCATGACTCATCGTATAAACGAATCACAAAATAAGTATGATTCGCGTACGAACACTACAATAGTCACTAGAAGGTTGTGTTTGCTTTGCTTGCTGTTTTTGTCTTTTTCTTCCTTCTTTTTTTGTAAATGCAACAACAACTAAGACTGTAAATTTTGACGAATGATTCGAATCACTCGAATCATTTATGAGTATTATAAGTATTTTTCTAAATTAATGAATCTGAATGAGTAGGCGTATGAATCAAACATATTTCGAATGTTATGAGTTTGATGTCAACGTTGTACTCATAGTCATTGCAGCTTGTACTTATAAATCAATGTTGTACTGAGTACGAATGAATCAGAGTTGTTGGATTTCAATACTGTTGACTCACTCATACTCAAAATTGCATGACTACTCATGAGTAGCGAAAAAGCGATTCATTGCTGATCTCTGAACGTAGTGCTGATGTAAACCGGGAGTTTTTGTTAGAGTTTTTTGTGTGGCCTTCTTACTGCGATTGTGTTTGCGAAGAAGTAATAAATCCCAGTGCCAACATATGCCATGCCATCGGTCAAATTCAATCTGATTTATGCGCCAAAGACATGACATTTCGAATGCGTTCCGCTTTATTGTATATGTAGTGGCTTCAATTGGTATTTCAAACAAATTACAATGTTTTTTATTTAAAGATAGGAAACGCTTGAAAAAACCCGTTTAGAAAATCCGTCGTCATTTGGTTGCTGTCATTAAAACAATCTCTTTTTGATTTCCTCTTTATAATCAAACGTTGTATGAAAAATGTTGCTTTTCCTACTCCTTGTTGCGTTAATGTCTACACATGTTCGGGTGTCATTTTTTGTCACCGGTTTGTAGTCTTTTTTTGGTGTGTTGTCTTCACGACACACCTTAAATATTTTAATGTTCTCTCTCTAGTGCTCCACGGTTTAGATCTTCTTAATTTATATTTTATTCTGTTTGTTTCGTTTAAGTGGATTTTAAACTACGCTACATTGCTAATAATAATCGGGTAACTATTTGATAATAAATTAAGCCTCAAATCTAGGCAACAGTAATGGTTATAGCGTGACAAGCATCATTAAAATACCGAATACTTAAGCGTTTTGCTTAAGTCCTCGCATCAAATACCCAGCTTGCCGAACTTGCATTCGCACCACATGGCTTATCCAGTGTAGTCGCTGGGTGTTAATGCTTTGATCAACATACATACATATTGTTGAGAAGCTCATGGAGCTCATTCCATCCGAAGCACATGGCCGAACTAGTGCAGTCGCTGGACGTTAATGTGCTGCACAATGTCCATATCGTTAAGAAGCACATACAGCTCATTGTTGGGTTCGATGCGGAAATCGTCATCAAATCACACTGGAGCAAAGATCATACGTAGGACTTTTACCTTGAACATTCTTAAGGCTGCTGCATCGAGGCTTAACAGCGTCCAAACTTTTGCGACAAAAAGAAACACGGGAAGGACTAGCGGCTTTTATAGTATAAATTTTATCGCACGAAAGCGGTTGCTGCTACTCAATGGCTTATTGAGAACATAGTAGCAGCTGTTGGCAAGATTGGTTCTACACTTGATCTGCAGACTGACATTACTTTGCCTGGTAACAGCTACCAGCAACGTGGAATTACAACATAAATGAAATCAAATTCAAAACATCCATAACCATCCATAACACAGCTTCAACTTTTCTCGCTCCCTATTATATTTTTTAACGAAGAGTACAGCGGTTGAAACCCTCATTCCGAGAGTGAAGTTTTCGTAGAACAAGCTGAGTGGGCCATCTGAGAGTTCTGTCTTCATTTTCATTTACAATTTTTTTTACAATTCAGTTGCCTCTGTACGTTTATTGTCCTTCTGAAACATCGTTATTGCCACTGTTGTTATTGCTTCAGAGTCCTCTGAGTGGTCCCCCTTTTGGTACTGAGCCTGTATAAAACACAGCTGACAAACAGCTGGTAGGCGTTCCAATTCTTACTCGATTGGCCTATGTTGGTAATTAGATTTTCAATCGTTGGCCTGAGATCAAACAAATCTGGCCCGATCACTACGTCCATTTTACATACATACATACATAATTGGCCATTACAACCCTTCAGTCAGGATTACGGCCTAGCTTCTCACACCACTCATGTTGTGTGCGTTAATTTTATACGTGAGTGGCGGGACCTACAGTTTAACGTCGACTCCGAACGACAGAATTTTTGAGAAACTTTTTCATGGCAGTTTATTTAACTCTCAGAGTTTTTGCCAGAAATCTGCTGAGAGGAAGTCGCCGAAGAAATATTTTTTTTTTCATATTTCATTTTTGATGTCTGACCTGGGATACGAACCCGGGCTTTACGAATAGTAAGCCAACACACTACCTACTACACCACGGCGACTTCTACGTCCATTTTATCGTCGACAAAATCGTCCATCAGAGCAGTTAATTCGATTAACCATGGAACGTTTTCGCACCACGTTTACTCGTGTTGATAACTCGCATCCCCAGAGACGCTGTACGGTGCGTACAGAAGAAGCTATTGCTGCTGTAGAGCGTAGCATTGAGGAAGACCCGAATGAGTCCATCCGCCATCGAGCACAGGAATTGGATCTGTGTCCATCCACTTTATGGAAGATTTTGCGGAAGGATCTTGGTTTGCGTGCTTACAAAATCCAACTCGTGCAAGATTTGAAACCAAACGATCATCAAGTAAGGCGTAGATTCGTCGAATGGGCCCAAAACGAGATTACCGCTGTTCCCGATTTTCATAAGCGAATTTTGTTTAGAGATGAAGCGCACTTCTGGTTGAATGGCTACGTCAACAAACAAAACGGCCGCATTTGGAGTGAAGGTAATCCTCAAGTGTATGTGGAAACACCGTTACATCCAGAAAAACTGACTGTTTGGTGCGCTTTATGGGCTGGTGGAATCATTGGTCCGTACTTTTTCAAAAACGATGGTGGCCAGAACGTTACAGTCAATGGTGATCGGTATAGAGCCATGATTACTAACTTTTTCATTCCTGAATTGAATAACCATGATGTCCAGGAGATGTGGTTTCAACAAGACGGCGCAACATGTCACACAGCTCGTGCCACAATAGATTTATCGAAAGACACGCTTGGTGACCGCCTAATTTCACGTTTTGGACCTGTGAATTGGCCTCCAAGATCTTGTGATTTAACACCGCTAGACTACTTTCTGTGGGGCTATGTAAAGTCATTGGTCTATGCGGTAAAGCCACAAACGCTTGACCATTTGGAAGACAACATTCGCCGTATTATTGCCGATATACGGCCACAAATGTTGGAAAAAGTCATCGAAAATTGGACGTCCAGATTGGACTACATCCGCGCCAGCCGTGTCGGTCATATGCCAGAAATCATATTTAAAATGTAATGCCACAAGATTATCTTTCGGATAAATAAAATTCATGTCAATCGAATAATCCATCGTTGTTTTATGGCAACTTAAAGTTCTATACCTCTATAAAAAACACCCTTTACAATGATGTGATATGACAAATTCCACAAAGTTAGTTAAAGAAGCAGTGTGCCATACATAATATGCCACAACAGTGGTCCTAAAACAAAAAACTTGAGGAACTCTTGCCAGTCAGTTGTGATGACAAATGTCTACGTTGATAGTTTGACGTTGGTTTGAGCTTGTGTCAAACTTGTGTTAAGGGTCTGCTGTAGCTGTGTAATCATACGGTTATTTATTGAAATTTACAAATGCCAGGTATAGCATTTCGTAGAAGTCGCTTTAGCCTTTGCTACTAATTGTAATGACGATTTGAAAGACAGCATCTTTGTGCTTGAGAGTGTAAAATCCAGAGTGAAGATAATGCAGTGCAGCAAATACAAGAGTTTTCTGTTCGAAAATCGAATACATACATACAAACAACACTTCAGTCAGGATTATAACCTCGCTTATTTGTGAACGCCGTTGATCATGCCATATGCTTCCATTTTCATTTTCTTTTTCTGAATTGAATTGATTGAATTGCATGTTGTTTCAATAGGACATCACTTCGTACGACACTCCTCATGCCACATTGGATATTCTACAAGAGCGATTTGAGGTGATGTATTCTAGTCACCGCTATCGTGCAATTTTAGACTTTTTCTTTGGGGTATGTGGGAATAAACTACATCTCATTGCGGTCCTCAAAGTCAACATAACCATGAAAGCCATGATAAACAAAAAGACCTGTTCTAAAGATCATGATCGACTTGAAAAAAAACAAACAAAAAATATGATCTTAAGGCTTTCGTGAAGACAGAAAAAGAATTCTTTTTAATCGACGACAGACGTCAATCCCTTGGTTAATGGGAAAAGACCTGATTTTTTCAAATGAAAGGCCCTGCATTACAATTGCCACTGAAGGATAGAGGTCAAATTCATGATTTAAATTTTATACGTACGTAGTTGGTCATTACAAACCTTCAGTCAGGATTATGGACCTAGTTTCTCACACCACTTATTTTGTATGTGTTAATTTTTTATACAAGAGTGGCGGGACCTACATTTTTAGGAATGAAAGTCGAATACTTTTGATTAATACAGCATAGACAACGATTGAATTAGGTTCCCACAGCCTAATTTCTTAGCTCCATAACAAAAGATTGCTTTTGTAGTGGTTATCAGCATCAGTAGATAATGATCAGCATTATTACTCTGCGAGATACGTCAAATGCCTCAAATTGTTCTGGAACTTTGCTCATTGTATTCTGACTCTTCTCAAAAGTTCATGTTGTCTTATCTTCCTATGATATACGGTTTTCCCTTTAGAGGAAAGTGAGCATCGTAGATTATTTCAAGCCTGTTAGCCTCCGCCTTCTTATACTTCCAAATAGAAATTTGTTGATTTTGCTCTAAATCGTTAAGATAAAATCGTGATATAAAAGAGAACTGATGAAGACAGGACGATCCATACTAAAGACGAAATATGTTTCGATTGTAAACGATTGTAAATAAAATTGCCATGTAAAGTTTTTTAAAAATCAGTCGTTCGGAGTCGACTTTAAACTATAGGACCCGTCACTCATGCATAAACTTAAGTGGTTTGAGAAGCTAGGTTGTAATACTGAGTAAAGGTTCGTAAGGACCAAATAAGTCGCCACAGTTTAGTAAGTAGTATGTTGGCAACAGTTCAAACACCAACACAGACATCTCGAACAAAACGGAATGTGAGAAAAAGATTTCTTACGGCGACTTCCTCTCAGCAGATTTCTGGCAGATGCTCTGAGAGGAAATAAAAATTGCCATGAAAAAGTTTCTCAAAAATCTGTCGTTTCGAGTGACTATAAACTGGGACCTTACGTATAAAATTAACACACACAACTTAAGTGATGTGAGATGTTAGTTCGCAATCCTGACCGAAAGGTTGTAAATACCGATTATTTATGTATGTACGTAAACGATATTGCTGGAAAAAACTCTACGATAATAATGCAAATACCTAAGACTGAAATATAAAGTCTGCAATGTAAAGAGGTACAATAACAGTTCCACACCTTATGTCATGTAAATGTTATGTTATGTTAATTTCTCTCAGTGTACCGTGTACACCTATTATTGCGGACGTAATACTTTTACTGTAACAAATTACACTCAGGTTTATGGGTTTGTTGCTTGCAACGGTAACTTTTCGACTATTAAAACAGCAAAAAACAATAACAAAAATAGTTTTAAAATTAAAACCTCGTACATTTATCTCATCTTTAGAAAAATTAAACAGAAAACAATACAAAAATAGAAAAAAAAAACAAAAATATTAAGTTGCACTTGATTTTGGTATTTCACATGAGGTTTTATTTTTGTGCCACATTTTGTTAGGGAAAGTAAACATGCCGGGTAATCGTTTTCTATAAAAATAGGGAAGTTTTATTATTTTGGAAAACTTATTTATTTATGAAACTCATGTGAAAGTTAAAATTTTTTAATAATTTTTAGTGTAACTGATGTGTTTGCACATTATCTTGAATCGTAAGAAAAGTAACTGAATGAAAAGCAAAATCCTTATTGCTTTCAATTTTATTTTTTTTTAATTATTTAAGTCTTCTATTGTAGCTTACTTTTACTATATTTGATGTAGAAATTTAGTGCTCTGAGCTTAGATATCGATGTAGCTAAAGAAAGTTTTTCAAACTGTATGCCTACGTTCAAAATTACGCCGTAACATTTCACACGATCACAATCATATTGTACTTGACAGAGCCTATGTTGACTCCAAAAACAGATTGTTTGACAGAATCTACGTCGGCTACAAAAACAGATTTAAGAAACTTTTTAGTGGCAACTATGTACTTACTTTCACAGCCTTTGCTTGAATTCCTGCTGAGCCAGAGTCGCCAAAGAATAGATTTTTTTCCAAAAGGTGGTACCTGAAGTATGAACTCATGAAGGCTCTTCTAGTAAGACAACCCACTACTAGAATATGATAACTCATCTTGTCCTCCCTAATAAATCCTTGTAATTTAAACTATCAAACTTGAAACTGAACATCACTGGTTGCTCGATCCGTACAACTTATGATCACAGTATTGTACGGAAACATAATTGCTGATTACAACCCTTCAGTCAGGACTACAATCTAGCCTCTCACACCACCCATGCTGTGTGTGTTAATTTTATCCATGAGTGTCAGGACCTTTCTATCCTGGGTCAATGAGGAGTCCTGCTCCACCGCTAGACTCACCTGGCGCAAGATGGATGGAAGGCGTACCAACCGATTACTTGGTCTTGGTCGTGATGTCATCTCGACTACAGTGGCCGTGCTTACAGGTCATTGTGTCATGGGTAGACACGCGGAAAGAATGAGGCTCCCTTTCAACGACTTCTGCCGTGGATGCAGGTCCACTGAGGAAGAGGAGACTGTTGTTCACTTTCTTTGCCAGCGCCCGTCTCTTGCTGGGTGTAGATATAGATTATTTGGCACCCCATTCCTTGTTAGCTTAACGGAGCTATCATCTATTGACATCAAGGATTTAGCTTCGTTCACCAAACTTTCTGGCTGGTTTTCCAATGCGGGGTAGTCGCGCTTTTGTTGTGCAGCCCTTGAGCTGATCAACTTCTTTCTTTTCCCTGATTTTGGTGGAACTTGGTTAGTACAGGGACTGCGTTCACCCGTGGCATCACAACGGGCCGCTATGTGTGCTCAAGTGAGCTTTGTGATAACAGAGCTATCACTCCGACCTAACCTAACCTCAGGAACTTCAGTTTAATGCCGACTCTGAGCGATAGATTTTTTGAGAAACTTTTCATGGCAATTTTATTTTACTCTCAGATTTTTGCCAGAAATCTGCTGAGAGGCAGTCACCAAAGAAATATTCTTTCATATTTCGTTTTGTTGGCGATGTTTGAACAGAGGTTTAACCGTGGCTTCAAGTCTAATAAGTCAACACATTAAACTACGGTGACTTCACTGCATGTACTGTAATAATGAAATTGAAGTTTCAGTTAATGAAGACATGCTTCTAGCTAAAGCATGATTTCATATTAATCCAGCCTAAGTGTCTGGAATATAGAGGATTTATAAGTAAGTAAACTAACTTATTTAATTGGTCTTTTAGTCAGGCTTACAAGCTAGCTTCCCAAACCACATATGTTGCATACGTTAATTTCATCAATTAGTGGCCGAACCTATCGTTTAATGTCATCCCCGAAAGATAGATATGAGACGATGTACCAAAGCTCTTTTTCGCAATGTCGTACTTTCATAGTTAATTGTTTGTATCGTTTAGTCTGGATTACAACCTAGTTTCTGACACCAAACGTGTTGTGTGCCAGGACCAGAGATCAGCAATGAATCGCTTTTTCGCTACTTATAAGTACTCATGAAATTTTGAGTATGAGTGAGTCAACAATATTGAAATTCAACTAGTCTGATTCATTCGTACTCAATACAACATTGATTTATAAGTACAAGTTGCAATGTGTATGAGTACAACTTTGACATCAAACTCATAACGTTCGAAGTATGTTTGATTCATACGCCTACTCATTTTGCAGATTGGATTGATTCGAATCATTCATCAAAATTTACAGTCTTAGTTGTTGTTACATTTACAAAGAGAGGAGAAAGACACATAAACAAAAAAGACAAAGACAGCAAGCAGAGCAAACACACAACCTTCTTGTGAGTATTGTAGTGTTCGTACATGAATCATGCTTTATTTGTGATTCGTGTATACGATGAGTCATGGAGAGTCGAAATCAATAACATCATGCGTATTGTTAAATATGAGTACCATGAGTATTTCAAACTTTGAATATGAGTAGTGTGAGTATGACATTAAAATAAGTATGAATGCGTATAAGTATCAGAAATTTTGAGTATGATTCGAATCTACTCATCCTTTTGTGTACTCATTGCTGACTTCTGGTAGGTATACTTACTTATTTAATTGGTCCTTTAGTCAGGCTTACGACCTAGCTCCTCACACCACAACTGGTGTATGATTTAATTTTATGCATTAGTGGTCGAACCTATCGTTTAATGTCGTCCCCGAAATATAGATATGAGACGCTGTTTTTCGCAGTGTCGTACTTTCATACTTAATTGGTTAATATAACCGTTTAGTCTGGATTACAACCTAGTGTTTGACACCAAACGTATTGTGTGAGTTAATTTTATAATTGAGTGTCAGGACCTACTGTTTAAAGCCGACTTCAAATGACAGATTTTTGAAAAACTTTTCATGGTCATTTTATTAACGTCCACCACCTAGCTTCTCACACCATCCATGTTGTCTGCTTTAATTTTACCCATAAGTGGCGGAATTTACATTTTATAGGAAAACTTTTCAGTGGCAACTAAATTTACTCTCAGCGATTTTCCCAAAAGTCTTCTGAGAGGTAGGCGCCGAGGAAATAGGTGTTCATATTTCATTTTGTGCGAGATATGCGACCTGTGCTTTGAACCATGACCTCTTATCTAATAAAAAAATCACTACCTATTAGACTACAGTGACTTGAATTCTGTTATCCCGATTGGCCACAGCAAGGCCAGTCATTATTTTCAAGCTATTCTTTGGCATTCTAATGAAAATCTCAAACAGGCGATTAAATTATTCGCGTCAGACGGCTGTCATAGTGAGTGTACTGTTGGGATGCAAGGAGGGCCATTGTTTTAAAAATAGTATGGAGAACGAGGATCCTTTTCTTGCCATTAATTTATGGCGCTTATAAACATTCTTTCTTTTATGCTTTTCAATACTGTCTACCTAATATTGAAACCCTTAAAGCCATGATTCAGACCAATGGCAATAATAGATGGAAAAACTTAGTGTCTCCCTCTGTTTTTTTTTCTATTTTTTTGGAATTTACAAACAACGACAACAACAATAATAACAATTACCGAGATGGCGCGACAAGATTTTAATTTTACGTTTTTATTTTTATTTTTACAATTGTTGCTGTTGTCATTGTTGTTGTTGATTGTTATTTACTCTTGTCTCTGGGATAGTGTTGCTACACAGGAACACAGTCGCTGGCAAAATCAACTGGTCAGAGGAGTAAATAAAGTTGCAAAATCGATATGAAATGAAGAATCTAAAAATAATTTCATGTTGAATAAGAGAGCAAGAAAAAAGCACAAGACAAATCCAGACAAAATCAGTAAAAAAAATTTACAAAAACACCAAAACATTTTAAACAACTTAAGAGGAGAGACTAACTGGCTGGCGGTTTAACGTTTTTGCAAAACAATGTGCAACTTAAGGTAACTGATTTAAAATTACGGCCAAGATTGGCAAGTAAATAACAATAAAGTGCTACAGCAATTTCAAAAATACAACCAAAGCCTTAGCAAAAGGCTCTTTAGTTTGCGTGAAATTTAATCAAAATGCTGTTCAGCAGAGTGTTCAGCAGCAAAAGGGAAGAATTTTAAAAATAAAAACAAGATTTTTATGTTTTTCGTTTGTTCGTCAAGATAAGATAGCCAGACATGAATGAAATTTAAAACACTGGTTAACATTGAAATTTATATTGAAATCCTATAGGGATTGAAAAGAATTTTAAGCAGCTTAAGACCATACGTTACGTACGGTAAGGCATTATGGAGACTGAGCATTAAGCAAAGCGATATTTTAGGGTGAAGGTACTCATACAGGATCTTTAAAGTTTAAGTTTGTTACTAACAAAACACTTATTTTGAAGATAATTTCTGCTGTTAATAGTTGTTTAACTCAGACATATTCGCCGTAGTCTAGTGTGTTGGCTTATTAGACGTGACGCCACTGTTCAAACCCCAGACATTGCCAACAAAATAAAATGTGACTCGGCGACTTACACTCCACAGATTTCTGACAAAAACTCTGGGAGTGAATAAAATTGCCGTGAAAAGTTTCTCAAAAATCTGTCGGTCGGAGTCGACTTTAAATTGTAGGTGCCTCCGCTCATGTATAAAATTAACACACAACATAAGCTAGGTTGTTGTCCTGACTAAAGGGCTGTAAGGACCATTTATGTGAATGCATACTTTATCTTCGAAGCAGATTAACAGAAAAATTTTACCGGGCTAAGAGCGAAGATGTGAAGTGATATTGGGGTGTGATGCTGCAAAGCGGTGTTAGAGCAAACATAACGCCTTTATTTAAATATCTGTGGTGTGCTATGCATACCCTCTACGAATCTAAAGTGTTATCCCATTTTTAACATTACATACATACATAATTGGTCATTACAACCCTTCAGTCAGGATTACGACCTAGTTTCTCACACCACTGATGTTGTGTGTGTTAATTTTATACATGAGTGGTGGGACCTACAGTTTAAAGTCGACAGATTTTTGAGAAACATTTCATGGCAATTTTATTTATTCTCAGAGTTTTTGCCAGAAATCTGCTAAAAGAAAGTCGCCGAAGAAATCGTTTTTGTATTTTGTGTTGATGTCTGGCCTGGGGCTCGAACCCTGGCTTTACGTCTAATAAGCCAACACACTACCTACGGCGACTTATTCCCGTATTTAATATTCCCATATACTAAATTTGATTCGTGACCGTTTTATGTTGCCTACTTAATTGGCCATTACAACCCTTTAGTCAGGATTATAATTTAGCTTCTCAGACTATCCATCTTGTGTGTGTTAAGTTTATCCAGCGCTGGGGACTACAGTTTAATGTCGACTCCGAACGACAGATTTGCAAAACTTTTCACCGCAATTTTAAAATCAAAAACACAACCTATTAGACTACGGCGACTTATGTTCTTGTCGCATTCGATCTTGCCATGTGACCATGATTCACAGTTTAATACTGGACTGATGAAGTTGTAAGCCATTGCCACATATGGTATCTTTTCGATATGTTTGTGCGAATGGCAAGAATCGAAGGCGACCTTACTGCTTTATCTCCATAGTCTTTCAAGAAATACGTTTGCCACAGGATCGGTATCCAATTGAAATGTGCCAAGCGGCCATCTTGTTGAAGCTACTTCTGTCAAAATAGATGTCATTAATTCAGTTGGTTTCGCCAAATCACCATGGACGGATATCGCCTTTAACAACACGTGCAAATAATAAAATTGTTTTTAACAAAATGGGTGTTTGACTCGGCTAACACACAACGATGAGGGTCTATTCTAGATAAATGGGTGCGTAACAGAGATCAGCAATGAATCGTTTTTTCGCTACTCATAAGTAATGCAATTTTGAGTATGAGTGAGTTAACAGTATTTAAATCCAACTACTCTGATTCATTCGTACTCACTACAACATTGATTTATAAGTACAAGTCACAATGGGTATGAGCACAACGTTGACATCAAACTCATAACATTCGAACTATGTTTGATTCATACGCCTACTCATTCAGATTCATAAATTTAGAAAAATACTTGTAATACTCATAAATGATTCGAGTGATTCGAATCATTCGTCAAAATTTACAGTCTTAGTTGTTGTTGCATTTACAAAGAAAGAAGAAAGACTCATAAACAAAAAAGCCAAAGACAGCAAGCAGAGCAAACACACAACCTTCTAGTGAGTACTGTAGTATTCGTATGCAAATCATACTTATTTTGTGATTCATGTAGACGATGAGGCATGGAGAGTCGAAATCAATAACATCATGCGTATTGTTAAGTATGAGTACCATGAGTATTTCAAACTTTGAATATGAGTAGTATGAGTATGACATTAAAATAAGTATGAATGCGTATAAGTATACGAAATTATGAGTATGATTCGAATTTACTCTTCGTTTTGAATACTCATTGCTGACCTCTGGTACGTAAACAACAAAACTATCGAATTTGTAACGACACAAAACCGCATGAGATCCAAAAGCTTCTAATTAGTTCTGAAAAAGGTACAGTTTGGTGTGGTTATTGGGCTGGTGTTGTTCTCGGTCCATATTTCCTTGAGAACATCGTTGAACATACGATCCTGTCATCGGCGAACACTATAAGTCGATGATTTCCATTATCTTTTGGCCTGAATTGCACAATCTGGACATTTACTGCATGTGGTTTCAATAGGACAGCACTACGTATCACACAGTAGAGATGAGCGATCCAGTGATTTTTAAAGAACGTTGTTCTCAGTGAACGTGATTTCTTAATCACTGTTCTTTAAAACAGTGATTGTGATCACAGTATTCCAAAAGAAGACATTAATGACAATAACGTATTTTATTAAGTCGTGAGAAAGAGACAACTAAAGGGTGTTTTTTTAGAGGTATATAACTTTAAGTTGCAATAAAACAACGACAGATTATTCGATTGACATGAATTTTATTTATCCGAAAGATAATCTTGTGGCATTACATTTTAAATATGATTTCTGGCATATGACCGCCACGGCTGGCGCGGATGTAGTCCAATCCGGACGTCCAATTTTCGATGACTTTTTCCAACATTTGTGGCCGTATATCGGCAATAATACGGCGAATGTTGTCTTCCAAATGGTCAAGCGTTTGTGGCTTTACCGCATAGACCAATGACTTTACATAGCCCCACAGAAAGTAGTCTAGCGGTGTTAAATCACAAGATCTTGGAGGCCAATTCACAGGTCCAAAACGTTAAATTAGGCGGTCACCAAACGTGTCTTTCAATAAATCTATTGTGGCACGAGCTGTGTGACATGTTGCGCCATCTTGTTGAAACCACATCTCCTGGACATCATGGTTATTCAATTCAGGAATGAAAAAGTTAGTAATCATGGCTCTATACCGATCACCATTGACTGTAACGTTCTGGCCACCATCGTTTATGAAAAAGTACGGACCAATGATTCCACCAGCCCATAAAGCGCACCAAACAGTCAGTTTTTCTGGATGTAACGGTGTTTTCACATACACTTGAGGATTACCTTCACTCCAAATGCGGCAGTTTTGTTTTTTGACGTAGCCATTCAACCAGAAGTGCGCTTCATCGCTGAACAAAATTCGCTTATGAAAATCGGGAACAACGGTAATCTCGTTTTGGGCAAATTCGACGAATCTACGCCTTACTTGATGATCGTTTGGCTTCAAATCTTGCACGAGTTGGATTTTGTAAGCACGCAAACCAAGATCCTTCCGCAAAATCTTCCATAAAGTGGATGGACACAGATCCAATTCCTGTGCTCGATGTCGGATGGACTCATTCGGGTCTTCCTCAATGCTACGCTCTACAGCAGCGTCTCTGGGGATGCGAGTTATCAATAAGAGTATGTGGTGCGAAAACGTTCCATGGTTAATCGAATTAACTGCTCTGATGGACGATTTTGCCGACGATAAAATGGACGTAGTGCGCGATACGTTTTCCGCACAGAACCATTATTTTCGAAATAAAATTGCACTATTTGCAAGCGTTGTTCAGGCGTGAGTCTATTCATGATGAATTGCCAAACCAAACTGAGAATAAATCACTTGACAGCTGTTAAATCGGTCGCCATCTTGAAAAATAATGCCAACTTAAAGTTCTATACCTCGATAAAAAACACATTTTAGATACATACTACGAAAAGACTACTAAACAAAACCAAAGTGGTGTCATCAATGTTATTATTTTTAATGTAATTTCTTTTTTTATATGAAGTTTGGCAATTAAGTTTCACAGAAGGTTCATGTATAAAAGACAAAAGTAAATAATCAGCATCATCTAATAGTAATTCTGCCTCGCTCAAAATAAAATGGAAGAAATTTCAATCACTGTAGTTACCAGTGAATTATCAATCACCGTGATTAAATCTCATTTTTGAAAATATCGCTCATCTCTACCATACAGATCATGCCACATTGGACTTACTACACGAGAGATTTGAGATGATATACACTACAACGATATCATGTGACTTTAGACTTTTTCTTGGGCAGTATATGCGAATAAACCACAAATCATAGCGATCCTCAAAGCCAGCGTAACCATGAAAGCGATAAAAAGCAATACGGTCTGCTCTAAGGCCAGTGCCGATCTGAAGGAAAGTAATCATAAGGCTTTTGTAAAGACCGGGGAAGAAGTTTTTTAAAGCAAACCTTGAAATCCAGTAGACTATCGGGGGCAGCCTACAGCCGTGATTAATGGGAAAAGAAATAATTTCTTCAAATGCAAAGCCTTGTAATACGCCACTGCAGGGTATAGATCAAGTCCATGATTTAAATTTTATATTTCCATTGAAATTTGATTTTTTTTCCATAATTTTTGAAAGACTAAAGAACACAATTATTTACCTAAGAATTATCATTCATCTGGCGACATCACATACATAAAAGTAAGGTGCCAAAAGGTAGCACTTAAGTCCATGTTGTCAAAGTCTAAACTACCATTTGCATGGTATGGCAAGTCTTCTTAGGTAAACTAAACAAGTGAACAGAATACCAAATTACCTGTAATGGGGCATACAATGCCTTCTGTGTGTGTGTGATAGTCATTTGACTTTAAAAAACGTTTCGTGGGCTGCCTGGTATTAAGCTGGCAGACAGGATCGTCAAACTCTGCAAGTGATTGATTTTGGAGTCAGTTTTTTACAACTAAAAACAGATTTCTTATGAAGAAATAATTAATATTTGAAGCACGTCGAGAATGTATTATGCTTTCTGCTGCAGTTTATTACTCTTTCTATTGTATTTAATGACATCGTTTGCTACCGTTTGTTTATCATTATAAATGTTTCTGTTTCTTTCTTCTGAGTTTTGTAAGGTAAAGAAAATCTTTGGAAAATTTTGTTATTATTTGCCAACAACTATTTTTATGACTTTATTTAACATTGGCCCTTAGGCTGAACCATTAAAATTGTTGACCCACAAAACCAAATATCTCCGAAAAAATTCGCCTTAAGCAGTAGATGATCATTAAGTGAGTTATAAAATAAATGGCGCACATTTAATGGATCTTAAATTGTTCTGTAATAAAGGAAATTCTTTTTATTTGCAAAACTATTTCAAACAGGCAATTAAGCTTAAGCTTAGTTTTGTAACAGGCTTTATTACCCTCTAACTTATTAAACTTTTCAAAACTATTGCTTTATCTATGGATATGCACGGATATTTCTTCAAAATCACTGTGCTGTGCAAAAATGTTGGATAAAAAGATATAACAGTAAGTAAATTTTATGTAAAAAATTACAGTAATCGATAAATATTCGATAACATATTTTAGTACTCGAAAAGTTTCAAATAGAAATAATAAAAATCGAAAACTAGTGTACAAAAATTCTAGTTATCGAAAATCTTTCAATAAAAATTTTATATATTTTCCATAACAAATTTTGGTAATCGAAACATTTCACATAGAAATTGTAAAAATCGAAACTGGTATACAACTTTTCTAGTTATCGAAAATATTTCAATAAAAAATCTATTTACCGAAAATCTTATAATCAACAACTCTAGTTATCGAAAAATGTTCTGTTATAAGTGTTCACAGTAAAATAGATTTAGAAAAAAATTATATTAAATGCCAATTGGTTTGTAAAAAATAAAGTTATCGTAAAATATTAGATTGGAAATAAAATAATATAAAATTTTATTTAGAAGATCTTGTCATAGAAAAAAATATATAAAAATAGGAAAGCAACTTATAGTTATCCAAGCATTTACACACACACAGTAATAGTTATTAATGATTAAAAAATTGCGGTTATAAATTATAATAACCGTGAAATTCAATATACAAAAATTAAAGTTATCGAAAAATTTTTGATAAAAAATTATAAAAATGTGAAAAACTGTTTGGAAAAATTTTCATTATGGAAATGTATAGAAAATATTGGCTTTGAAAAATCCATATACCCAGTTATGTAGGTAGGTATGTTGGATTGGTAGCTTGGATACTAAAGCTCACTTGCGTGCATAGTGGCCTTCAGTGCATAGTGGCCCGTTGTGATAATATAGGTAAGCGCAGTCCCTGTAGTGAACGAATTCCATCGAACACAAAGAAAACGTTAGTCATCGCAGTGGTTGCACAAATATATAAAGGGTCCGCCAAATAATCTTTTTTTGAAAATGCTTTAAAAAAACTACTGAATATTCTCTCAAATTTCTTTTTTTATTTGAAAGTACAATCCTTCCGGTTAATAATGGAAAATAATTTCATTCAAATGGCTGCCTTGGCTAGCCATGCAGTAGCCTACATGATCGGTCCCATTTTTAAGCACATTATCGATTGTGTGCAGCTGTGTTTCACCATTGGCTTCACGAATATTGTCCTTTAAAGCGTTAATTGTCTCTGGCTTGTCGGCGTAACACTTATCTTTGACATCAGCTCTGCGGCTGATAATGCGATCTTCAAAAACAGGGCGCAAAACATCGAGTGTAGCTTCGGCTGAGTGGCACGTAGCGCCGTCCTGTTGAAACCAAATGTTGCCAATATCCTCCTCTTCAATTTTTGTGAAGAAAAATTCGTTCAACATGGCCCAATAACGATCGCCATTGACTGTAACGGCCACTCCTTGCTCATTTTCGAAGAAAAATGGCCCAATTATGCCTCTGGACCAAATTCCGCACCAAACAGTGCGTCGGCTTTTCAATGTATGCGTGCGGGTTTTCTGTGCCTCAAATGCGACAATTTTGCTTGTTTACATACCCGCCAAGATCAAAATGAACTTCATCTGAAAATATGATTTTTTTTTTGCCAAAATCGGCATCTTCTAGTGTAGGCTACTGCATGGCCAGCCGAGGCAGCTATTTGAATGAAATTGTTTTCCATTATTAAGCGGAAGGATTGTACTTTCAAATAAAAAAGTAATTTGAGAAAATATTCAGTAGTTTTTTTAAAGCATTTTCAAAAAAAGCTATTTGGCGGACCCTTTACATACAATTATAGTTATCGAAAAAATTCAGACCCAAATTCCATTACATTTAATCATCGAAAACTATTTAATAGAGAATTATAATACACGAAAAATATTCGACAAGAAATTATAGTTATCGAAAAATTTTATTTAAAAAATTTTTTATCGAATAAATTTGGATTGAAAATTTTAGTTCTGAAGAAGTACTCTAACACAAATATTGTAATCGAAAAATTTTGATAGGAAATCAGTAAAAAAAAATTATCGATAGAAAGTTGTAACAAGACCAAAATGTTTTAATTTATAGATTAAGACATTACTATTATCGAAAAATTTTTGATAGAAAATTTTAGTGAAAAAATATAAAAATCGAAAAATTTCTAGTTATCGAAAACTTTTTTGCAAGAAGCTACAGTAAACGATGAAGTTTTGATAGAACATTTTAGTATTTAAATAATTTCAGACAGAAATTTTAGTAAGGAATTATCGAAAAAAGTATATTAGTATTCGTTACTATGAATTAGTAATCGAAAAGATTTAAACACTATATTATAGTAGTCGCCGTAGTCTAGTAGGTAGTGTGTTGGCTTATTAGACGTAAAGCCAGGGTTCGAGCCCCAGGCCAGACATCAAAACAAAATACAAAAGAGTATTTCTTCGGCGACTTCCTCTCAGCAGATTTCTGGCAAAAACTCTGAGTGTAAATAAGAATTCCAATGAAAGTTTCTCAAAAATCATTTGTTCGGAGTCGACTTTAAACTGTAGGTCCCACCACTCATGTATAAAATTAACGAACACAACATAAGTGGTGTGAGAAACTAGGTCATAATCCCGACTGAAGGGTTGTAATGACCAATTATGTGTGTGTGTATTATAGTATTGGAAATGTTTAATTTAAAAAAGTTGCAATTATCGATTTTTTTTGTATAGAATTATAGTTATCGAGAACATTTAAGATTTGATAGAAAATATTATTAGTTATCGAAAAAATTTGAATACTGAAATTTAATAATCGCAAAGCTTTAGATATGAAATTTTAGAAATCGAAAAAGTTTACATCTAAATTTATAAAAATCCGAATACGCAATTTTTATCGATTTTAGTTATCGAAAAACATCCGATAAAAAAATCATAACAAGCGAAAAAATTATTGTTATCGAACGATTTAGACAATTTATAAAGAAAAGGTTTCCTTTAAAAAATTATTGTCATCGAAAAATTCTTCAAAGAAATTAAAGTAATCGATTATAGGCTTATGACAACCGTTTAATGTGCATCTATGACTAAATCCAGTAATGAAGAAATTCCATGCTTATGGCTCTTGGATAAACAAAGAATTTTTCTTGTCTCCTGTTGATTCAATAATTCTTGTCAGTCAGTATTGTTTGGTTATTTTCTAACTGTTGTTGCATTCATGTGAGTGGCTCTTATGATTTGTTTTTTGTATTTGTAATTAATTTTCGCATTCTTTCTTTAGCAAAAAGTAGTCCATGCAGTCAAATTGTGTGCTTAAGGGCTCCAATAACTTCTGTTCCTCTTGACCACTGACACAGAAATTTTATTCAGTGCTGCTAGAAGAGAAAACAGTTAATTAAACTCTTAAATGAGTTTTACTTGGTTTGTGTTTTAGACCACTGTATGTATGTATATATGTATGTAGGTTAAAAGTTAATACATACTAGGCCTGTTATTAATTAAAAAATCAACTTACAGGGGGGAATATAGTCGTACTTGTGCTGTTAACATTTCTAGTGCATTTCCCCATACAAATGAATTTTTTACCCGACTTTGTGTTTTCGATAAGTGTTTTAAAATAATGTTTTTATATTTAACATTAAAAATTATAATTTAACAGAGTGTAATTTGTTAAACATTTCATAAACAATTTAAAGCATATTTTCAAATGCCAGGCTTTTTGTGGAGACAAATAGCTTTTGCTTTACAGAGCGCCAGAGATGGTTTAAGAATGAACTAGTTTTACAAATTAGCACAGACATGAATCATTTTAGGTGATGAAATAGACTTTTTTAACCCATTAAACCTGAAATCAGTTTTGCACACATGCGTTATATTACAAGTTATTTGGACTTTCTTTTAAATTATAATTGTGCCAAAGCATTAGAAATCATTTAGGTAAACTTTGAAAATGTAATTGCCTTTGGAAAAATATCGATTGACTTCGATACGTACATTTGCCACAAGACATCTAAATCTTACACGGTTTGCTGTTATTACTTGTATTACTTTTACCTTTTCGCCGGCATTATCTCCTCTCACCACTTCCAAGGCTTTGTGGAAATATGTGTGAAATACAATCCTTCTGACAGTATCGGAATGCCAACTGATAGCTGGCAAGGACAATGACCCTGCATTTTCTTTGTTAAATTTAAATTAATTTAAATTCCCTCCTTGATCAAGTTCCAGTGATCTGTGTTGCTGATAGTGCTGAACAATGGGTCAATTCGACCTCCGGGTTCTGTACTTGTCTTAATTGACAAGTACACGTCCTCTAACCTAGTGCTGAAATAGAATATCACGTTGCGCTGGTTAATGAGTAGTTGTAGTTACTATTTGATTTACCCTTCTGTATAACAGAGTGCCGCTATACATGCGCTGAATTATCAAAGCATAGTTTGTATGGATATTCGTGAACCATTCCGTATTTTTAAGACTTCTATTTGTGTTTGTTTCTACACCGCTGCCTAGACGATAGGACGTAGTTGGTAGTTCTCTTGATAGTTATTTAAAGTTGATTGTGGTTTGCTGAAGACGTAACGACCATCACTGGTGGTCCTATGCAAGAAACAACCACCCTAGGATCACATTAGTTCGAGGTGAAGTTTATTTACTGGTTTATGTAGATAGTTCCCATCATTCAATCTATTTCTCCATTCAGCATATGTGTGTACTTAAACACTACTCCCTCTTTCCTCTCTTCCTCAACCTTATTTCCTAGATCCATCACAATGTACTGCGTAAGTAGGGGCCATACCCTGAATGTTGGTTGCTAATGAAAAACGAACAAAAAAAAAACTGTGATTAGCGATTCGAAACTGGTGTTGAAATCTTCCGTCTCTTTCATTATCATAACTCTGGTCGTCAGATGATATGTGATATGCCGTAATTCTCCCTTTACTGGAAAAGTATATGTTCTAGGTTGTCTTCGCCTTCGTAGCATATTTTACATATTTAATCCCGTTTTGTATAAAATCTGTACAAATAGGCATCGAAATTCGCATTGCTGCTAGGAACTTGAGTTAGACCGTCTTATTTTCTCCCTAACCAGCAAAATAAATCAAATCGTTTACCTATTCTTTGTGCGATTGTCCTACGTGCAAGTAAGTGCAAGCAGGAATAATTTCCTGCCTATGCACCCAAGTCTTTCCTTCAGAAATTTGTTAAGTCCTCACAGGTGCTGCTGCATCAATTTGCTTGTCTCAGAATCTACGTATTGGACAGCGGGTGACTATTCATTCGCGGTATCAGAATACTC
Organism: Sarcophaga subvicina; assembly: GCA_936449025.2. Lineage (NCBI taxonomy): Eukaryota > Metazoa > Arthropoda > Insecta > Diptera > Sarcophagidae > Sarcophaga > Sarcophaga subvicina. The sequence goes on from OW388084.2 coordinate 35,317,698, forward strand.
TGAATCAAGTCTTAAATTTTCTTCTACAATTTTTAGACACCAAAATTTTAGATTTTCTCGAACCTGTCTGATTTCACTTTCGCTGAACGTACTTCGCCAAACCCTTCTTTCATTGTGCAAAAATTTCTGTGCCATGATTATGCCCCGCATGATTATCTGTTTGTTCATTATCCTGAATCTGCTTTTAATCGATAATTCAGCAAATAGTAACTCAATTTCCTCTGCCTAGCTGATTCAGCATATCTAAACATTTCCATATGTGCTATGGCCCTGCGTCTATCATTTCCAGTTGAATTGAGTACAACTTTAGATGATGATTACATTTGCGAAATACTTGCTAGTTTTCTTATGGGTTCTGAAGATTCCTACTCACGTCTGTTATAGCCCTTTTTTGTGCAACAGGCTGATCTCCTTAAAGTAGTATGCACCAGAGGTCAGCAATGAGTATTCAAAACGATGAGTAGATTCGAATCATACTTATAATTTCTGATACTTATACGCATTCATACTTATTTTAATATCATACTCATACTACTCATATTCCAAGTTTGAAATACTCATGACACTCGTACTAAACAATACGCATGATGTTATTGATTTCGACTTTCTATGACTCATAATATACAAGAATCACGAAATAAGTATGATTCGTGTACGAACACTACAATATTCACTAGAAGGTTTTGTGTTTGCTCACCTTGCTGTCTTTCTTCTTTCTTTGTAAATGCAACAACAACTGATACTGTAAATTTTGATGAATGATTCGTATCACTCGAATCATTTATGAATATTATAAGTATTTTTCTAAAATTATAAATCAGAATGAGTAGGCGTATGAATCAAACATATTTCGAATGTTATGAGTTTGATGTCAACGCTGTACTCATACTCATTGCAAACTGTACTTATAAATCAATGTTGTACTGGGTACGAATGAATCAGAGTAGTTGGATTTCAATACTGTTGACTCACTCATACTAAAAATTTCATGAGTACTTATGAGTATCGAAAAAGCGATTCATTGCTGATCTCTGGTATGCACGCAGTTTTCAAATTGCTTCATTCACTTTAATTACTTAATCTTGTCCCTTTTCGAAGGGAAGGGAGTACGTCATTCCGTGGATTCCGTTGATTCCGTTCTATTGTAATGTTCTCACTTGGTTTGCACAACTAGAGTTTAGGTGGTTACTGTGCTTCTCATATAACAGAGTGTTCTTTGTGATATAATCAAAAGAAAAATTTCTTTGTTGCAATCTTTTTGATCGTCACTTTACAAGGATGCCCTTTTTAAAAGTTAGATGTAGGATTTCTTCAGCTATGATTCTGATGACAGCTTGCAAAACTTCAGGTTGTATCCCATCTCCCTCTGCTGCCGTACTTCTTCTTACTTAACATTTTTAACGTATGGTAGATAATAACGAATGGAGGTCAGGCAGACAGAATGGCTAAAAGTTGGAGCCCTTTTTATATCATTGTCCATCCCTCGCAAAATCGAGATTCCAATAGAAAGAGAGTACTATACCAGACATAACTCATTTCAGAGTAGTGGATTTTAAAAGGCTAAACATGTTTGCACAAGACACAGTTTTCCTGTAGGACCTGTAGTTAGTTCCCTTTAACGGTGAGCACACAATAAACCGACTTAAAGGATTAAGTGTTTGCCGACAGAAATGGCACCTTCAACCTCTATGATTGGTCTAAATAGAGTTTCAATTGCAAAAACAGCAGCAATAATATTGCTTTCAATATTTTTAAAGACCAGCACTCAGAGGAAGGTCCCTACTTATGCAGTACGTTGTGTTGGAATTAAGAAAATAGGTTATGGGAAGCAGAACAAAGGGAGTAGTGGTTGTGGACATTAGATTTGAATCTTTTTGTATTACAAGTGGCCGAAAAGACCTCTTTAGGTAAGGAGTTCCACAAACGGATACATGCATACATACATACATACATAATTGATCATTAAAACCCTACAGTCAGGATTACGACATAGTTTCCCACACCGATTATGTTGTGTGTGTTAATTTGATACAGGAGTGGCGGGCCCTACAGCTTAAAGTCGACTGCGAACGATAGATTTTTGAGAAACTTTTTCAGGGCAATTTTATTTAACCTCAGAATTTTTGCCAGAAATCTGCAGAGAGGCAGTCGCCTAAGAAATATTTTTTCACACAAGCCACATTGCGAAGATGCTCCAATGAATCAATAGAACTGGATACTCTACCGTCATTAATGAGCACCTTCACCATCCCCTGTAGGAGGTCGAGAAGCCTCAAAATAGACTTTGGGCACCATCCAATACATTAGAGTTGTATTCCAATCTCAGTCGTATATAAGTGGTGTAAATTGTGAGGATATCGCCAGATTTAAAAAAGAAAAATTATTTTTTGAATAATCTTTTAAACTTTATTTGTATGTATATTATGCTTAACAAATATAAATTTAAATAATTGAAAATAATATCAATCTAAAGCCTCACAGAGAGAAGACTTAAAATTAATTTTCGTTTCAATATTCCTTTAACAAATACCGCCCAATATTAAATACTCACGTTTACACATGTACACGTATCAATGCAATTGCCTAGTGATGTGTGTTTCATATGTATGAACGTATTAGAGTCAGTCATTGGATTCCGATACATTTATTTTCAAATATTTTATTAATAAAATTAAAATGTATCATCATTTGTCAAAAACAAAAACAGAATCTAAAATGAATTTCATATCATCATCGCATTGATATTCCTTTCGAAAACTAAACTAAAAATGCAATAGAAATGATACAGATGCTGATGCTGATGATTAAGTTGATGACGATGTTGATAATGCATCATCATCATCATCATCGATACACATAAAATATTTGCATATTTACTAAAAACATTACACAGGCTCACACGTACATATGTACATACATATGTACATGCATATATAGAGATGATAAATTTACATTAACACAGATATCAGGTCAATAGAAAAATCCATGTTTACAAAATACGGTGGCATTTTAGGTTTATGGGTGTTTATTTAAGCACAGGCAGCTTTAAAATAAAAATAATTTCTAGAACGCTTCGTAAATTAAATTAAGAGAGAGACAGAGAGAGAGAGAGAGAGAGAAATTTAAAGCGGTGAAGGTCGGCCATAAAGTGCTTTTAATTGAAGTTAAGCTATAAAATGATATATTTTAAAAGAAAATTGTGTAGAGAACATACACTTTTTTATCGGAAATTTTCGATTACTTGAAATTTTAATAGATGTTAATGTTTCCCTTTATAGAAAATTTATCCATTGCATAAATTGTATATTAAAGATTTTTCGATTACATATTAATTTTTATCGATTTGTCTACGTCACAAATTTTCGATTACATACATTTTTATAGGAAATTTTTTTATTGCATAAATATTTTATAAAAAATTCTTCAATTGCATCAATTTTTTGTCAAAAATTTTTCGATTACATAAATTTTTTATAGAAATGTTTATAGAAAAATTATCGATCACATACATTTTTTATTGAACATTTTTTGATTGCATAAATTTTCTATCAAAAATTCTTCAATTGTATACATTTTTTTCAAAAACTTTTCGATCACACAAAAGTTTTACAGGAAAGTTTACAAAAAAATTATCGATAACATAAATTGTTTTCAGAAAAATTTTCGATTACATAAATTTTATGTTAAACATTTGTCGATTACATATATTTATTTACAGAAAATATTTCCATTACATAAGTTTTTTATAGAAATGTTTACAGAAAAATTATCGATTACATAAATGTTTTATTGAACATTTTTTGATTGCATAAATGTTCTATCAAAATATCTTCAATTTTATAAATTTTGTTCAAAAACTTTTCGATTACACAAAAGTTTTACAGGAATGTGTACAAAAAAATTATCGATTACATGAATTGATTTTAGAAAAATTTTCGATTACATAAATTTTTTTATCAAAATTTTTTTGATTACATACAGTTTTTAAAGAAAATATTTCGATTACATAAATTTTTTTATAAACCAGTTTTAAATAACACAGGTTTTTTGAAACATGTTTTAGAAATATTGGATTACATAGTTTTTGTAATAAACAAATCATACATATTAATTATAGAAAAATTTTCCATAGAAAATATTTCGATTGCAAAAAAGTCTTACAGAACAATATTCGATTACAGAAACTTTTCAGAAATATTCTTTCATTATATAATTTGTTTTAAAACTTTTTTCAATAACAAACATTTTTAACAAACATTTTTCTATAACACATATATTTCTATTACACAAAATTTTCATTAAGGTTTACATATTCTTTATAGAAATTTTTTATATTGTATACATTTATGTTGTGGTAGTTATTCGCAGAGCAATAAACGAGTAGTCTCACTGACTCAGAAATCCGTAAGCGTTAGCACTTTCAAGAGGTTAGGTTAGGTTTGGTCAGAGGCCATAAACATTCCATCTCTTAATGACAAGAGCCGAACACTTACACATGAGGTAAAAGTCTATTTCTTTTCCTCCTCACATCGATAGTTCTGGCAGAATTCCTTTGACGGAATGCCAAACCTTTCGTCATATACATATACCAAAAAGGCAGTGGGCCGTGAAAATCGCTGTTGTGCAATGGGCGGATAATAGATTTAAGAATAGAAATAAGTGTATTCTCTCCTTATCCATATATATCCAGTAGAGTCTAGCCAATATTGTTCAACAAAAAGATTGTGTCTTCCTGTAGATTCTCCATATCTGCTTGGCTCATCTTCAATGCAATTTCCAACTATATATCTATGCCCTGAATAGCTGATAAGAGTTATCATTGAATGATCGGAAATTTCTCTGAGAAATGCTCGGCTGAAAATAAAAGAGGCAGTTGTCGAAAAAATATTTTTTTCATATTTCGTTTTGTTGGATGATGTCTGACTTGGGCTTTGAAACGAGGCCTCACGTCTACATAAGCCAACACACTATCTACTAGACTACGGCGACCATTATTAAATATACCATAGCTCTCCCTGTCATGCAACTTAGAGATATAAATCTCAAGGGTCGCAATGTGAACCTATAGATCTTTAGTCCGATGTAGTACTTTCAACAACGATTTCGGTATCAGAAACGAATCGATATCAAATATATATCGAATAACTTATCAAATGCATTACCGGTGAGATGTAATGCTTGGGAACTTCTAATTTGATCTCAACCTGATGTAACCGGCATATTGTGCACCGGACTATAGGTTAGGTTAGGTCAGGATAGGTCTGAGTGATAGCTCTGATTTACAAAGCTCACTGGAGCACGCATAGCGGCCCGTTGTGATGCCACGGGTGAACGCAGTCCCTGTACTAACCAAGTTCCACCAAAATCAGGGAAAAGGAAGAAGTTGATCAGCGCAAGGGCTGCACAACAAAAGCACGACTACCGCGCACTTGATGTCAATAGATGATAGCTCCGTCAAGCTGACAAGAAATGGAGAGCCAAATAGCCTATATCTACACCTAGCGAGAGACGGGCACTGACATAGAAAGTGGATAACAGTCTCGTCTTCCTCAGCGGATCTGCATCCACGGCAGAAGTCGTTAAATGGGAGCCTCATTCTTTCCGCGTGTCTACCCATAACGCAATGACCTATAAGCACGGCCACTGTGGTTGAGATGACGTCACGGCCAAGACCAAGTAATTGGTTGGTACGCCTTCTATCCATCAAGGGCCAGGTGAGTCTAGCTGTGGAGCAGGACTCCTCATTGACCCAGGATAGGTTGGCGTCCCGAGAGAATTTCCGCGCAATGTCCAACTTGACCGAGGCAAGTGGTAGACACCGCTTCCAACCCCATTATCGAGTTTACAGCTGTCGGTATATACATCCAGGACTTCCAGGAGGACAACCGTATTATGATTCCAGTCGTCCCTATTCGGAATCAGAGAGTGGAAACCCCTATCGAGATAATACGCAGCAGGGACATAGTCGATTTTCACGGGGGCCACTGGATCAACCTCCAGAATAGTGGAGTCACCAGAAGGTACAATGTGCCAATGAGACAGGACATTAAGTCTAGTTGCAGCAGACTTAACTGGACTTTAAGCTTTTAAAATCACTGAGACTTTACAACTGTAGATATAAAGTTAGGGCAATAAGCATAATTTCTATACGGGTCTAATTTTCTTCAGCTGTCTTTGAAAACAAGATTAGAACATAGGCTTACAGCATAAAAGCTTGTTTCGGCAATATTAGCCAGATGGACAACTGCATGATAAACTAATTTTTGGGGAGCTTTACATGACAGAGGAGGAACAAAGAAGAATCGAATCCTTCTCCACGTGGGCAACGACAGTCAGAAAGGTCTTGCATGCTCGATTTTATTCCATACCGAGTAGAGTATTGCATTGCATGCCATCGATCTTTATTTTCTAATGCAATACTTCAAATCATTGGATGCTTATTTGCAATTGAAACTCAATTGTTTTGAACACATGCAAATAAAAATGTGGAAAGAAAAACTAAAAAAACAACAAAAAATATTTAACTTTTATACATTATTTTCTCTTCTTCTTCTCGATACATTTATAACACATACATACATCGTTTTATACTGCATATATAAAGGGTGTTTTTTACAGAGGTATAGAACTTTAAGTTGGCATTACTTTTCAATATGGCGACCGATTTAACAGCTGTCAAGTGATTTATTCTCAGTTTGGTTTGGCAATTCATCATGAATAGACTCACGCCTGAACAACGCTTGCAAATAGTGCAATTTTATTTCGAAAATAATGGTTCTGTGCGGAAAACGTATGGCGCACTACGTCCATTTTATCGTCGACAAAATCGTCCATCAGAGCAGTTAATTCGATTAACCATGGAACGTTTTCGCACCACGTTTACTCTTATTGATATCTCGCATCCCCAGAGACGCTGTACGGTGCGTACAGAAGAAGCTATTGCTGCTGTAGAGCGTAGCATTGAGGAAGATCCGAATGAGTCCAACCGCCATCGAGCACAGGAATTGGATCTGTGTCTATCCACTTTATGGAAGATTTTGCGGAAGATTTGAAGCCAAACGATCATCAAGTAAGGCGTAGATTCGTCGAATGGGCCCAAAACGAGATTACCGTTGTTCCCGATTTTCATAAGCGAATTTTGTTTAGCGATGAAGCGCACTTCTGGTTGAATGGCTACGTCAACAAACAAAACTGACGCATTTGGAGTGAAGGTAATCCTCAAGTGTATGTGGAAACACCGTTACATCCAGAAAAACTGACTGTTTGGTGCGATTTATGGGCTGGTGGAATCATTGGTGCGTACATTTTCAAAAACGATGGTGGCCAGAACGTTACAGTCAATGGTGATCGGTATAGAGCCATGATTACTAACTTTTTCATTCCTGAATTGAATAACCATGATGTCCAGGAGATGTGGTTTCAACAAGACGGCGCAACATGTCACACAGCTCGTGCCACAATGGATTTATTGAAAGACACGTTTGGTGACCGCCTAATTTCACGTTTTGGACCTGTGAATTGGCCTCCAAGATCTTGTGATTTAACACCGCTAGACTACTTTCTGTGGGGCTATGTAAGGTCATTGGTCTATGCGGTAAAGCCACAAACGCTTGACCATTTGGAAGACAACATTCGCCGTATTATTGCCGATATACGGCCACAAATGTTGGAAAAAGTCATCGAAAATTGGACGTCCAGATTGGACTACATCCGCGCCAGCCGTGGCGGTCATATGCCAGAAATCATATTTAAAATGTAATGCCACAAAATTATCTTTCGGATAAATAAAATTCATGTCAATCGAATAATCCATCGTTGTTTTATTGCAACTTAAAGTTCTATACCTCTGTAAAAAACACCCTTTATATGTACATATGTATGTACGAGAGAGTATTTGTTCGATGGTGTCAAGAGTGTTTTTGTATCTGAATATATATTTTTAATGCCCTAAAGTACTAAAAATGTGCATGTGTTTGCCTTTTTTTTCTTTATTTTTCATTTTGTTCTCATAAAATATTTTTTGTGTTACCCCACCGCATTGGTTTATTTTGTTGTTAATGCTGCCGATAATACACAGAGTGAGTACAAGCTTTTGTCTGTTCCCACTATATAGCTGCTATCGATAACGACGATGATGATGATGATGACGATGGGGATGAGAATGAAGCCGCTCTGGATGATAATGATGTATTCAGCAGTAACATTTTCATTGAAATTGATGCTTTTCTGTGGCTTTTAGGTGGTTTCACTGCAATTTCCGTTATTTAAATATGCATCTATTGCACAGGCACAAGTGTTACCAACTATTGGTTGGGGGAAAAATTTAATTCGTAACGAAAAACATTTAAATAAAAAGTATTTTCAAATGTTTACCTTAAATTTTGTATTTCTTTGCAGAACCAAACTTAGAAATATTGCAAGCTCCACTACAGTTTATAGTCTAAAGGCTATGGGAAGATGGTTGCTGCAGACATCTTAAGCTTTATCCCAGTGTAGGTAAATGTGAAATCTGCAGAGTTCTGGCGTTACAATCATTGGGTTGATGATTAATTGGAATGATTTTAATGATAGGCCAACTAATGCTACAATTAATATGGTTAAGCGGTATGTCAGCCACAATGAACAGAGAATAAGAGCTATGAGGGCTTTTCTCTACTTCCATATGATTCCTTAATGCAGAAGAGATGAGCAGTTGTCTTTTTAACGATTGATCAGCATCCAGATACATACATACTTACTTACATAATTAGTCATTACAATTCTTCAGTCAGGGTTGCGACCTAGCTTCTCACACCACTTATGTTGTGTGTGATAATTTTATACATGAGTGGCGGGAAATGCGTTACCTGGTGTTTGAACCGAGGCCTCACGTCTAATAAGCCAGCATACTACCTAGTAGACGACGGCGACAACAATCCTGCTCTTACTTTCTCACTCGGAACTCCATCCACTAAATGAAATTATTAGAGGACCGAATATTAACAAAAGTACTCCAAAATACTGAATAAATCTTATTGGAAATCACATCCTTTTTCCTAATCCACTCGAACCTCATATTAAAGATGTCCCAGGTTTTACTACTCATGTCCTACAGTAAGCGAAACACTGGCAGTTCCATATGTCTAAAGGGTAACCCGTTTGTTATAGTACTATTTAGACTAAAAAGGCTGTACAGGCAGCTGCTGTCCAAAACCAGTGTTATAGGTTATCGAGTTGTGAGGGCTATACTTACTGTAACGCAACCATTAGACCCCTAGAAGTTGTGAACACCACATCTAAGATTTTACAAGAATGCTGGGTATCCTTGGAGGAACTCCTGCATAAGGGGATATTGATCTTAACTTGAGCTCATCATTCGAAGTTTTTTTTACATGAGACTGGTACTCCACTGCAGAGTGGCAAGTAAATATTCTTACACAGATTTTTCCGATTTGCAGAGCATAGATAGGAAAATGAAGACACTAATATCGAGGCCTGACCAATCTTGCCTTTTATATTAAATCCATCCAGAACCTATCATATTTTGGGAATCTGCGATAAAAGGTTTATCTCGAAAAGGTGATTTGAATCAAATCTACGCCATACTTATAGAATCCCAACCAGCTATGCAGATTTAGCCTAACTTTAACTTTTTCGGTGGTTTCACATTTTAAGTAGCAAGCATGCGAATGAAGAATAAAGAACATCGATGGTCTACTGGTGGTAAGTCAATTACAAATTGAAAACTGGTCCCGAAATCTTTGTAACCAATGCATGATAGTTAAGGGACTATGGTGTCCGTGACGCCTTTGTTTAGGTTTTGTTGTGTGAGAGTTCTGTGGACGTTTCTGAATGTGATTTAATCGCCTTTCTCAAGCATGATGCCGAAAACTTTTTGGCTAAAATCTTCCTATTAGAGGAAATAATGTTCTGCTGAGAGAAAGAACCTAATTTGTCTTCAATACTAGCTGTTTGAAGGAAGAACGCGCAAGACTTGGAATACACAGGCGTACTTTTTATTTTGCAACTATCAGAGCAATGAGTGCGAAAGTTCCTGAATGTGTTTATCCGGTTTCTACAGAGTAATGATTAGCTTTGTGTGAGCAGGTCAAACACAGTCGGTTATTATACATCCGCTCTGAGTTGACGGTATTGGTGCTTCCAGGTTAATTTTCTAATATTTAATGGTGAGTATTAACACCAAATAGACCATTTACCAGTAGTAATGACTTTTTCATAATCACTTCGTAGTTATACGAGCCACATCTGCAACAATTCTGCTCGTTCATGTAACTTCGAGTGAGAAACAAGAAACAACAGCGCCGAAGAAAATTGAATTTAAAATAATCAGAAGAAAAAGTATATTGTGAATGGACTGACGGCATCTTGCGTGATGTGGATTTTATGTGGATTGCTCACTACAACCCATCAGTCAGGATTACAACCAAGTTTCTCCCACCACACATGTTGTGTGTGTTAATTTTATATATGAGTGGCGGGACCAACAGCTTAAAGTCGGCTCCGAACGACAGATTTTTGAGAAACTTTTCATGGCAATTTTATTTAATCTCAGAGTTTTTGCTAGCAATCTGGTGAGGGGAAGACGCCGAAAAATAATTTTTTTTATTTCGCTTTGTTCGATATGTCTGGGCTGGGATTTGAAACACAGCCTTACGTCTAATAGACTATGGCTACTTCAATGAGCCATAAACTTAACACAATTGCTAAGAACGTCGGGGAACCCCTAAATTTATATTATACGTACATTCCATTGGTGGTAGCAAGACTACTTCGCTAGTCTATTCATATTTCTTTATAATCCTGTAGAGTAAGTGGATTATGAGTACTCGTAATGCTCGAAAAGTGCTCACTACTTTCATCACTTTCACCAATTAAATGGATCTTCAGAAAAAGATATCTAACAGTTGATAGTCCTGTCAGACCGATTGCTTTGAAAACACTAGTTCGAAAACTCTTTATAACCATGCAAAACCCAAAGTCTGTCAGTGATCATCAATATTGAATGAAGTTATCCTGAAATTTTTAACAGAACAGTGAAAGGTGGTCAGATGGATTCGTGAGGAAAAGACTTCGGCTTTAGCAAATTCTCTTTTTGTTTACATAGTCCGATCACTTGTTGTTTTCGTTGTTTTTTTTTTTAATTTTACAAACTTATCTGCCTGTCAATAGATCTTCCTCTGTCAGTTTATATTCTATCACATGCTTTTCTCTTGATTTATAATTTTATGACTGCTTTTCCTGTTTATTTGTATGTATTCGTGTTTTATTTATGGTGGGGGAGAGAGAAGGAAATATAAGCAATATAATCATATTTATAATGCAGTTTGTGTGAACGTAATTTAAGAGCGAATGGCGTTTTTTTTTGCTCCCTCAAACCAAAATGTGTGGAAATTTTTAAACGAAAATATTAAATATTGTTGGACTTTGCCAAGCAGCTTTGGTTTATGTGTGCAGTAAAGTGTGTGAAAGAGAGAGAGAAAGCGAGAGAGTGAAAGAGAGAGTGAAAGAGAGAGAAAGATAATACAAAAATAGAAATATGGAACAACAACAATACAATCAATAATAAATTTACATTGTAAAACACTAGTTGTGCTCATAATTTGAAATTTTAATACACATGCCCGTCTGTACTCAATGGATTTCATAAATCCATAAAATTTATGGCACTCATATAATGGTGGGTTTTGGATGCTCTCAGTGCTCTCAATGGTTTTATAGAAACTGTTTATTTAAAAAGAGAAACAAATTTCTTCATAATTTGTGGATTAAAGCCAAGAAAAAATAAACAACGTTTTAAAAATATACGAGTTCTTTAATCAATTTAATGGGAATTTAAATTTTAAAATTATGATTCAAATTAAGAAATAATCGAAGGATTAAAGGCCAAATTAACTCTCGTAATTTAGAAATTGTTCTTAATTTGAACAAAGATCAACAGCAGCCGAAGAAGGTACTCTTCAAAGACTGTAGATTAACCCACTCTATTGATTCATTAGAGCATCACTGCAATGTGGTTGATCCTTCATTATTTTATCACCACTCCAACAACTTGTGTTCGCAGGAAATAAAGGGGCCTTGCTCTAGAGGTGTCAAAATATCGATAGTGCTATTATCGAAATAAATATATCGAATCTAAACTATCAGCTCTTACACAAAATATCGATATATCGGCAATACTATCATAACACTATCGGAATCTCTCATATAATACATTTACATATTTGTATTTAAAAGGGTTAAATACTAAATAACGCGTTTTGTATAAACAAAAATAAACAAAACCGAACTTTATTTCTTAGTTCAAAAATCAAAAAATTAAACATGAAGTATTTAAGATGAATGGTCAGTCAACCAATAGTTTTTATTTGTAAAAAGAAGCATAATCGACTACATTTTTCTTTCATTTTGTACGCCTATCCGATACTATTTGACCAGCTTTACTAAACATTCTTTCCGACTCAGTCGAGGTAGCTGGCATACATAAATACTTGGACGAAAGTCTTTGCATCTCTTTCATATCACTTGAACGTGTCTGGAAATAAAATAATAGTTTTAAGTTATAAATAATACATCTAAGTAACACATACCTTCCAGTACTCCAATGGGTAAGTTCATTGGGCTTTTCAGCATACTCTCGCAGAAATATAATTACATCGGCTCTGTTAGACACGACTTTGGATGACAGTTTCGCTGCCATAAAGTGGAAAATTGCTGGTATTTCTCCAGAGCAATTGGATGTTTGCGGTTTCTCTGTATTCCCTGTTAATGCCGTTTTTCTTTTTACCTCAACCAGCTCATTTTCAAGCTTTTTATACCCTTGCGTTGCATTTTCAGCAGATCGAAAGCCTTGTTTTTTGAACCTAGGATCCAGTAAAGTTGCTAATCTTGTGACACTTCTAGATTCATAAACAAAAAGTCTTCGTTGGTTTTGTTCGACTAAAAAGGTGCACGTTTCTACTCCTAGCGCGATGGGAATTACCTGCGATATTGTTACGTACAGATTACCCGATATAATTTTCGATTTTTGTCGAATGGTTCCAACAACAAACGTATATCTTGAAGTTGCTCTATTTCTTCAGCCGTTAGAATTTCCGCTGACTTAGGGGTACTTAATAGTACTAAAAAGATATCATCTTTAGTATGCAAAATTCTTTCCACCATTGCACAAGAACTGTGCCACCTAGTTGAAACATATCACGCTTATTTAGCATTTAAAGAAAGCAAATTATTAGAAATGATTGCAGCTTACCGGTTAATCTCTCTACTTCACTCTCCATTTTATAATAATACTGCGGGATTCACCAGTTTATAAATCCAAACAAAAAATTAGTGGCGGATCATTTACTATCGATAGTAGCAAAAACTATCGATAATAGTTAAATGTTTATATGTTGTAAACCAAAAAAAAAAATCGATAGTAACGAAAAATATAAACTATCGATACTATCAATAGTGCGATCGATATTTTGACACCCCTACCTTGCTCCCAGAACGTATATTTTACGTTGCTTTCATTTGTAGTCGCCGCAGACCAGTAGGTAGTGTGTTGGCTTATTAACCGTGAAACCACGGTTCAAACCCCTGGTCAGGCATCAAAACGAATTCTGAAAAAATATTTCTCAGGCAACTTTCTCTCAGCATATTTCTGGCAACAACTCTGTGAGTAAATAAAATTGCCGTGAAAAAGTTTCTCAATATTGTGTCGTTCGCAGTCGACTTTGAACTGTAGTTTCCGCCACTCATGTATGAAATTAACAGACACAACATAAGTGGTGTAGGAAGCTAGGTTTAAACCCTAACTGAAAGATTGTAATGATCAATTCTGTATGTATGTATATAGTAATAATGGCCTCTCATCAGAGCGGTCATATGGTCATAAGAGTGGTCATATGTATTTGGAAACAGCATTATGCTTTATGGGTGCGAAATTTGAGCCGAAACACTAGATATTAAGAAGCGGGCAAATTCTCCTGTATCGGTACAGAGAACGGCTGCATTGCGTATCGCATCGGCATATCGTACATTGTCCGCTCCAGCCGTACTGGTGATAGCAGCTATAATCCTTGTGGATCTGCCGGCAGCGGAGCGAGTGGAGATTTATAAGGCGAAATCGGCTGGAAATCACATAATCGGTTACTTCAGGGAAAACACCATTTCAAAATGGCAACAACGATGGAACGAGGAAGATAGAGGAAGATGGACGGCGAGACTTATTCCGGACATAAGGCCATGGATTGGTCGTAAATTTGGAGAGGTAAATTACTACGCTAAACAGATGCTATCGGGTTACGGATATTTTAGAAAATATCTGCACAGAATGGGCAAGACCGCCTTCCCTTACTGTCTTTACGAGGAAGAGGAGGTAATTGATGACGCAAAGCACACTGTTCGAGTGTGCACGCTGGCAGAGCTATCGCTCTGTACTGACGTCAATAGTTGGAACGATCACAGCCGCTAACATTGTCGGAGTCATGATTGAGAGTAGAGGAAATTGGACCTCGGTGGCGAATTACGTAGAGCGCATTCTGAGACGGAAAAAGAGAGATCTTGAGGCTGCAGAACAAGTAAGCATGTCGGCATTGGTGATACTGTCACACGTGCCAAGCGAAACCGAAGCGATGATTTAGACGAAAGGAATAGTGGAGACCCTTAGATGTCTCCTCAACTTTCAATACGCAATCCGGACGCGGATATGGACGTGGAGAGGACAAAGGGCCAAAAGGACTCCACTCCGAAGTAATACCACCGTAGTTCCGGAGTGGGCACAAACAAGTCCACAGGAGACAAGGGGGGGATTTAGTGGGTGAGGGCCCCACACACGGAGGATGTGACGACTTCCTCTATGGTGCGGTTAGGTGCATTTACCCCTCCTCGGCGTAAAAAAACCATCTCAAAAAAGACAAGTTTTTACAGAAAGAGTGTATTCTTACTGCGGTTCTCCTTGGAAGGTACAAACGAATATTAAAAAAATTTTTTAAGCAGAGATAACTATGGGAACAGATTCTTACTGCGGTACCCTTTGGAAGATACAAAAGAAAATTAAAAGATTTTTTTAGGCAGCGATGACGATGCGAACCGGCTCTTGAATCAAATTGTATCGACTTCCGATCAATTACAAGTTATGTTGCTTTGCTGTTGTAACCAAACCATCTTCAACTTCTTCTTAATTTCTTCATTAGCATTGTCTCTCCTTTTGAAATTGTTCATTACTCAAGGTATACTCAAGTAAAATTTCTATTGCCACAACAATTCATTTCTTATTTCCAAGCATTCAACAATATCTGTTTGTACATCAAATAGAACCTGAGTAAAAACAAATTTACCAAGGATTCGCTTCGTTTATTCAATTTCAGAAAAATTTGAAATTAAATCAATTGGAAATGAAAATATTAAACCATCGTAATGCAAATATTATGTTTTTTATGCGCACTTTAGTTTTCATTCCCTAAAACCATAAGTCGTAACAGTTTTACGTTTTTTTTTTGTTCTTGCTTTTTGCAAAAGATTTTTCACTGAAGTTTTATATCCATTCCATTTTATTTCCAATATTGCTTCAGAAAACTTTTTCATATGTTTTCAATAAACACACCCTCTTCCCCTTTAATACCAATACAAGGCGGGCGTATGCAGTATTTCGTTTCGTATATCGTTTTATTTTATTTTCAATTTATTCGTTTTTAATATTTTCATAAATGATTTGGAATTTTCTCTCATTTTTTTACGTTTTTTTTATTCCCTGTAAACCCTTGTAACAATAAGGACCAAACAAATGTAATACCATGTACTCTTGCATATGCAAATATGCATTTTAGCAGTTACACACACACACACACACACACAAATATACTTATTCCGGAGGGCTTCGAGGTTACTCCACTCACCACCGCTGAAGCAGAACGGCGAGAGATCTCGCTCGTCACCACCGGAGTTACAGAGGAGCAAAGCTCCTGAAAAGGAGGTGGATGATTTCACCAAGCTAGGCGACAGAATCTCGGAACTCGTCGAGATGATGGGCGGAGGAAGGAGGTCCATCCACCAAGCGATGCGCGATTTAGTAGCTTCTATATCGTCACTATACCAGCAAGCCGCTAAGGATAAAGTTGCGGAACAGGAGGTAAAGGTCAGAACCAACGACAGAAGCACACAGACGATCATGCAACAAGGGACACCTTGTGCTTCCAAAAGGCAGAGGGATGAATTAGAAAAACCAAGGAGAACACCTCCAAAGAAGACCAGGACAACCCGTCCTCGTGGACTAGTCAAGCCTGCCGCTGAGGTTAGGAATAGTGACTCGCCTGGGCGACCAGCAACTGCTACGAACCAGACTGTGGTAGTGCCCGCAGCAACAGAGGAAAACACCCAGGAGCACAATGATTGGATCGTGAAAACTAGGAAGCGCAGAAAACCTCCAAGACCAGACGCAGTGATAATAAAGCCAACCGAGAAACTATCGTTTGCGGACATTCTAAGGAAGGTAAGGAATGCCCCGGAGCTTAAATCAGTTGGCGAGGATGTCCAGCTTGTGAAGAAGACACAAAGGGGCGAAATCCTTCTGGAGTTTAGAAGATCGGCAGAGGTGGCTACGGAGATGCACCGTTCTAAGCTAAGGAGCTTATTGGCCGAAGAGATAGAGGTCAGAACAATAACTGAGGAGGCTACATTCGAACTCAGATACCTGGATGAAGTAACAACTGAGGAGGAAATAATCGCCGCATGGAGGGACCAAATCGGGGAAATACAACCGTCGGCTCTCAAGACGATCAGGAACGTTCCAGGAGGTACTAGGACGGCGGTAATCGCAATCCCTATGAAGCTGGCAGGCAGGGCAGAGGAAGTTGGTAAACTGCGTGTAGGGTGGACAGTTTGCCGCTTACTGAGAAAGGTAACCCCAAGGAGATGTTACAAGTGCTTGCAGTTCGGGCATGTAGCAGGAAAGTGTAGCAGTAATAGTGACTGGTCCAAACACTGCTTCAAATACGGAGGGCAAGGTCACATTGCCAAGGCTTGCGACCGTGACCCTCACTGCCTTCTTTGTAGAGGCGATCCGGACGCGGACGCGAAGCATATCACGGGAGGACATAAGTGCGCACACTATCTAGCGGCACGACGGAAGTTGACATACTCAGGTAAATGAGAGTCCTGCAGTTGAACTTGAACCATTGCGAAGCGGCGCAGGAGCTACTTAAACAGACGGTGCGGGAGCAGAGGATAGACTTGGCAGTACTGAGCGAGCACTACAGAGCATCTGAAAACCAACGTTGGATAGCCAGCAAATGCAATAGGGCTTCGATGTGGTCCTGTGGTAAATTCCCAATGGGAAATGTCGACGACAGGTGGGAGAGCTTTGTGAAATGCACCGTTAATGGGGTACATTTCTTCAGCTGTTATCTTCCCCCTAGCCTATCAATAGAAGACTATAGACGCAGAATAGATGACATCGTTAAGGAAGCAAGGCACGTGAGACCTGTGGTAATTGCCGGGGATTTCAATGCTTGGGCTGTTGAATGGGGCTCGGCATTCACTAATCCAAGAGGAGAATGCCTACTCGACGCACTTGCAACATTGGATGTTGTTTTACTTAATAGTGGTGATAGGGATACATTCTCGAGAAATGGACGCTGCTCTAAAATTGACCTGACATTCGTCAGCGACTCACTGGCGACCTCATCTACCTGGTTGGTGTCTGACATCTACACACATAGCGATCATCAGGCTATCATTTTTGAGATCCGGGAACGCTCTACGGGACACAACGTTCCTGCCGCACCGCCGAACCCTCTTTGGAAGGACTCCACCTTTGACAGGGAAACCTTTGTCCTTACATTGGAGGATATTCGGTTATTCGGGAACGCGAATGACAAGGCGACGGAACTTATGCGCTCCATAACGGAAGCTTGCAACGTTTCTATGGCAAGGAGGCGTAATATGTCTGGGAAGAAACACGTCTACTGGTGGAACGCGGATATAGCGGATCTGAGGCGTAAATGCAAGCGCGCACGGCGGCTATTTCAAAGGGCCAGAGGCCGGGATGAATTTGCAGAACTGCGTGAAAGATATAGAAGGTGTAGGACCAGCCTTAATGGGGCCATTGCGCTCAGCAAGAGAAGATGCTACAGGGAAATGTGCGCCGATGTGGACGAGAATCCCTGGGGAACTGGATATAAGGTGGTGATGAGAAAGCTGAACTGCTTCCGACCACCAGCAACGTCATGTGCAGCTAAGCTGCAATCAATCGTTGCGGACCTTTTTCCGCACAAAGCCGAAATTACATACTGCGTGCGGGATATGCGGTCACCCGAGGAAATCCCAGAAGTCAGCAGGCAGGAATTGGAATCAGTCTGTGGGGAAATGAAACTTAACAAAGCACCGGGGATCGACGGGATCCCAAACATTGCGCTTAAGGCGGCCATTGAAAGTAATACTGAGCTGTTTAGACAAGTTTTTAATGCTTGTATTCAGGAGAGGACGTTCCCTAGGATATGGAAGAGACAGAGACTGGTTCTAATTCCGAAGGGTAACAACGCGCAGGATGCATCGGGCTACCGCCCGCTCTGTATGATCGACACAGCTGGAAAACTTTTGGAGAGGATAATTTGTAGGAGACTGGAAGCATTCCTGGGGGCAGAAGGCTTGTCGGATCGCCAATTTGGTTTCCGAAAAGCCCGTTCCACAATAGATGCAATAGAGATGGCTATGACAATAGCAAAGGATGCTATCAGTGGTGAGCGCTGGCTGGAGGGCGATAAGGAGTACTGCGCTATCATCACCCTGGACGTCAAGAACGCATTCAATTCTGCGGATTGGGATGCCACTTTAACAGCCCTAGATGGAAAGGATGTACCGAACTACTTGATGGAACTTATTAAGGACTACTTTAAGGATAGAGTGCTCTTATATGACACAGATGATGGCAGGAAGACATATGCGGTATCGGCGGGGGTCCCGCAAGGTTCCGTGCTGGGCCCAATACTATGGAATGTCATGTATGATGGTGTACTGGGGCTTAGATTCCCTAGAGGTACACAGATCATTGGTTTTGCGGACGATATTGCCCTGGTGATAAGGGGAAAACATTTAGATGAGTTAGTGAGAACATGTAACACTGCGGTTGGTATGGTCAGGAACTGGATCACGGGAATAGGTCTCAAACTTGCTGATCACAAGACGGATGTACTACTTGTAAGCAGTAGGAAGAAGATAGAATTTATTACAATAACAGTAGGCGACCAGCGCATAACATCAAAGCAGGCGATTAAATATCTGGGAGTAATGATTGACAACAGGCTCACGTTTAGAGAACACCTGACGTACGTCGGTGGAAAGTGTGCGGCGACATCATGTGCACTTGCCCGATTAATGCCTAACCTTGGAGGCCCAAAACAGGAGAGGAGGCGGTTACTGATGAAGGTAGTGACTTCGATCGCTATATATGCGGCCCCTATATGGGCCGGGGCCATGGATAAGAAGACCTATAGAGCAGGTATAGAAACGGCCTACAGAAGATCAGCTCTCAGGGTGATTTCTGCCTTCC
Source organism: Sarcophaga subvicina (assembly GCA_936449025.2). NCBI lineage: Eukaryota > Metazoa > Arthropoda > Insecta > Diptera > Sarcophagidae > Sarcophaga > Sarcophaga subvicina. The sequence continues at coordinate 35,337,229 of OW388084.2, forward strand.
GCACGGTGTCTACTGATGCAGCATTGGTGATTGCGGGGATGATGCCCCTGAGGCTAGTAGTGGATGTAGAGCGGAGGAAACATGACACAAGGAGGGGAATGGATCTCCCCAGTCCTGTTCAGCTAGTGGATGACGCTATGCATAGATGGCAGCATGACTGGGTCAATTCAACCAAGGGAAGGTGGACCCACAGACTCATACCGAGCATAGGCGAATGGACCAAAAGGAGACACGGTCAGGTGAACTTCTACCTGACACAGTTACTAACCGGCCATGGATGTTATAGAGCATATCTCTATAAGTATGGTCATGATGTAGACGAGGCATGCCCAGAATGCCCCAATGAAAGGGAGACGGCGGAGCACGTTTTCTTTACTTGCCCGCGATATGTTGTTCAACGAAATTGCCTGGAGAGGACAGTAGGATTACAGGTAACGCCCGATAACATAGTTAACCTGATGTTAACCTCAAGTGACAATTGGAACGCAGTATGTGTTTTCGCAAGGAAGGTGTTGACGCAACAAAGATTGGCTGAGAGAGCAAGGTCAGCAGAATTTGAAGGCAGCACTCGCTGAATCTCCACCCCCCCGAAGTAATACTTGATTGTGGTCCCGGGGGGGGCAAATGGTTGAAAGTGTGACGAACGAGGTTGGGTTTAGTACGTATGCGTTCAGCAAGCCGAGAGTAAGTCTTGCGGCGAATCGTGCACATTGGTAGGCCGGGCTATCAATGTCTTTCGAAGATTCCCAACCTTTAGCTCGTAAAGCTATAAAAAAAAAAAAAAAAAAAACAAATATACTTATAATTTTACAATATATTGCACAGGCATATATACATACATGCACGTACCATATACATATAGTAATAGGCCATGTAGTAGTGATATTACGAATGCAAAAAAGAGATCAGAAAGGTTTACAAAAGAAACAAATTGAATATGATACACCATACACAGACACATATTTATACCCTACACATATGCAAGTAAAGATAAGGTATCCCACCTGCATTTGCTACAATAATTTTTAAATATGGGGACTTGTACCACGAACGATAATTAAGGCAAGTAGCCACCCTCACGGTTAGATTGGGTTAGGTCGGAGTGTTAGCTCTGATATCAAAAAGCTCACTTGAGCACGCATAGCGGCCCGTTGTAAGCACACTCTCTGTACTGACCAAGTTCCAACAAAATCAGGGAAGAGGAAGCAGTTGGTCAGCGCAAGGGCTGCACATCAAAAGCACGACTACCCTACACTGGAAAACCAGCCAGAAAGTATAAGTATATATAAGTATATATCCTTGACATCAATAGATGTCAGCTCCGTCAAGCTGACAAGAAATGGAGAGCCAAATAATCCATATCTGCACCTCGCAAGAGATGGTGGATAACAGTCTCCTCTTCCTTAGTGGATATGCATCCATGGAAGAAGTCGTTAAATGGGAGCCGCATCCTTTCCGTATGTCTACCCATAACACAATGACCTGGCGAGCTCATCCGGGGGGACACTGTTAAGGTACCAGCCATCCCTACTCGGAATCAGAAAGTGAAAACCCCTGTCAAGACAATATTCCGCAGGGAGATAATAGATGTTCGATGGGGCCACAGGATCAAACACCAAAATAGAGGAATGACCAGAACGTATAATGTGCCAACGAGACAGGGCATGAAGTCTAGTCGCAGTGACCTTAGCTGCCTGCTTAGCAAGAAGCACAGTACTAACGTTGTGTAGTTTGTTCAGAGCAGTCCACCAGAAAGCAACACCATATAGGAGGTTGGGTTCGATAACCGTAGAATAGATCCAGCGCATGATCCTTGGGCGAAGACCTCATCTGGTTCCAACCGCTCTGCTGCAGCAGTAAGCAGCACAGGCCGCCTTACGCGCAGACAGATTCGCCCTTCAGTTTAGTTTGGGGTCAAGGATCAGACCCAGATATTTAATCTCGGGACTCAACGTGAATCTGGTCCCATATACGCTAAGAAGGGTGAAGGAATCTTATATCTCCTAGTGAAAAGAATCGTATCGGTCTTGGAGGGGTTAATAGACAATCCAAAATCCTTACACCAGTCCAGTACAATCGAAAGCGCCAATGGCAATGTCGTCAGCGTAAGTTATGGTGTCATTACCAGAGGATTCCAGCCCTCTCAAGAGTGAGTTGACTGCAACATTCCTGAGAACTACCCTCATGGCAGTCGTCGTAGTCTAGTAGGTAGTGTGTTGGCTTCTTAGGCGCGAGGGCACGGTTCAAACTCCAGGCAGACTCCGACATTTCGATCAAAACGAAATAAGAAAAAATATTTCTTCAGCGACTGTCTCTCAAAAGATGTCTGGCAAAAACTCTTTGAGTAAAATAGAATTGCCATGAAAAACTTCTCAAAAATCTGTTTTCCGGAGTCGACCTTTAACTGTAGGTCTCGCTACTCATGTATGAAATTAACACACACAACATAAGTGCTGTGAGAAGCTAGGTCGCAATCCTGATTGAAGTCTTGTAATGACCAATTATGTATGTAGTCACCCTTATATCATGTCGTCCATTAACTTATTTCAAAATCCTCAGTTTGGTAAAGGTAGAATTCCGATTTTCGATAACGTCCATCTTGTTGAAACAACGTATGGTCATATTAGTCGTCGTTTATTCAGTTTGTCTTTCAAATCACGATGTACAATCATAGACAACGGCATGTGTTCGCTGAATGGGCTCTGATACCATTTTTCAGAGAAACAGCAACTTCAGCTATGAGCCCCATGTCTGAATGAATGGAATAAAAGAACATTCAGCTCCAAGAACGTTGAATGCATTTCGATAAAGTCGTGTTTTAGGCTGGGGTCGTCATCCGGCCATATTTCTTTGCTGAAAACGTTCTCCAGGCAACCACTGTGAACGGGGAGCAATGTAGGTCTATAACTACCAACTTTTTTTGCCCAAATTGAATAATCTGGATACCAATGACCTGTGGTTTCAACCGGACGACGCTACATAGCCCACAAGTCATATCGAATTGGATATTCTACACGAGCGATTTGAAGGCATCCTCATCTCACGTGGAGATGCCTTGTACTGACCACCGGGATTGTGTTGTTTGATTGCGTTATATTTTTAGGGGTTTTCTTAAGTCGCAGTTATGTGATGATAAATCTCAAACGGCAGCTGTTTTTAAAGCCAACATAATTTATGCCATGTTTCGAATTCAATCAGATTTATGCGCCAGAGTCATGGAAATGTTGCTCTTGGATCTCACGGGCATTGGTATCGTTTCAAATTCTGTTTATTTACATATCCATTCATCCAGAGCTAGGCCCCATCGCTGAAAATGATTTTTCAATAAAAATTAATGTCTGTTGCCAACTGTTCCAGATGCTATTCAGCGCACACATGTTGTTGTTTACTGTCGTACTTGGTAGTTTGACAAAATAGACTGAAGAAATGACAACTAATTTGCCAAAGTTCAGAAGTTCCTTTTGAAAGACCCAGTATAGGTATAATGTTACTTTCCTCTGGTATTTCGTGGCACCTCCTGAGGCCGGCATTAAGCCACAAAGACATATAGAGGATTGTTTTGGAATACTCAACAGCGAGAGTGAGGGAGAGATTGTGCAGATCTGCCTAAATTTATAAAGGAAATGGACGAGCTCTTAGGTTAGGTTAGGTTAGAGGACGTGTACTTGTCAATAAAGACAAGTACAGTACACAGAGATCGAATTGACCTGTAGATAATGTGAGTTCAAATCACAGCTCTGACATTTCAAAAAGGAAAAAAAAACTATTTCTTTCAACGACTTCTTTTCCATATTTTTCTGGCTAAAGCTCTGGAAAGAAAAATTAAGTTGCCATGTCGTTTGGAGTTCACTTTACTTACTTACCTACTTAATTGGACATTAACAACCCGATTAACGGATTTCGGCCTGCCGTAACACATCTTTCCAGTCGCCTCTGCTTTTTGGGCGCCTGCGCCAGTTGGTCACACCAATCGAAGACAGGGCTTCCTCGATTCCTCCTTCCTACGCCGACAAGGTCGTCCACTTCACCGACTTCCGCAGATTCCCGCATCAAATACCCGTCTCGCCGAGGCATTCGCCTCAATTCGAACAAGGTCTATGTCGTTGGGGAGCTCATAAAGCTCATTATTGGATCGGATACAGAAATCATCGACAACTCGCACTGGACCGAAGGTCTTACGTAGGACTTTTCTCTCGCATACTCTCAAGGCATCGTCGCTTAATAGGGTCCATGCCTCTGGGCCATAAAGAAGCACGGGAAGGATGTGCGTCTTGTAAAGTATGGAGTTGACTTTAAACTGTATAAATTCATGTATAAAAGTAACACACACTACAAGTGGTGTGAAAAGCTAAGTCATCTCTAACTGGTTGTAATGACCAATCTGTAGATTGACCACCCCACCTAGTAGTAGTGGTTTGAAGGGCATAGAATCCCACTTGCGAAACCTTTTTTAGTAAAACAAATGGAGAGAAATTTCCTGTTTTAATATCTGCAACCTTTTTAGATTCTAATGGAATAGCCTTTAAGGTATACCGTAACAAAACACATGCACACACCATTTACGGCACTGCATGCAGCATAAAAATTGCATTACGCCGTAGGGTTTTTACATTTTCGATGCTCGATTCCCTATTCAATTTTGTTAAAAAAAAATTTTCACATTGAAAAAAAGGATTTTTTCATTTTATTATTGTTGTACGGTATTATTGAAATATAAAAGCATATGTATTGTAATTGAAAAAGGATTATTACCGATTTGATGATGATGATGCACCAAAAAACAATTTTTTTATAAGTTGGGAAAGTATTCTGTTTTTTTTTAGTTTTTAATATTTTTTAAATAAATAATGAAAGAGTAATTGATTAAAATTAATGTTAATTGCTTAAGTAATTAAACACAATGGAATAAAAAAAAGCAGTCCTTAATAAGTACCACAGCATCATTTGTGAAGCAATGAAAAAGCATTTAAATTATGATTGCTTTCGGCAGGGCATTTAGAACAAGTTTAAGACAAGGACTTTACATCACATCCCAAAGAAGAGGTCATTGATTTCAATAGCATCACAACAATTTTCATCACTACTTTGATTGAAATTTATTTACGTCAGCAAGAAATAAATTCAAACCAATAGTACGATGAGAAGATGCGCGAAAAACGCGGCCTACAGTAAAGCGTTACAGTTCAACGAAAGGCGAGTTGAAGACTATTGGGAGAAGAGAAGTGTGGAGTGACATAAGAAGCGGTCGTAGGGAAGTTGAGAATGAAGTAAATCGATTTGTATAGGAATAGAAATGATTCTCAAAGGGTAGCCTCCGTAGACTAGTTTATCATGAAATTAGGCAGCTGAAGAAAATAAGACCCGTGTAGAAACTATGCTTCTTTCCCTACCTTTAGATATCTACAGTTGTAACGTCTCAGTGATTCAAAAAGCTTACGGACTGTTGCTCAATCTGCAAGCATTACATCTCATGGGTAGTATATTTGATAAGTCATTCGATATATACATACATACTTATATTCGAATTTGATTCAAATCAGACACCAGAAATAATGTTTCTATAATTTTAGAATGTGCTACTACGTATGTGCGTCTGGGATTTATACCTCTAAGTTGTATGACAGTGAGATCTATAATAGGTAGTATTATGCCTGATTGGACGTGAGGCCTCGGTTCAAAACCCAAATCAGACATCTCCAGCAAAACGAAATATGAAACAATATTGTTACGATTAAAAAGAAATCTATATACTGGTGTTTTGCTTTTACATCGTTTAACATTGAAATTATAAACAAAATCTAAAAAAGTAAAACAATGAACTTGTTTACAAATTATCGCACAGCGTAATATAACAACAAACACCGGCATAAAAAATGGTAAACAAGTAAACAAAAATACAGCAACAAATACTAAAATGATAAATGTAAGCAAAATACACAAACAACAATAATGAAACAACGATGTTTACATTTATAGAGATCTCGAGAAGACGATGCGACGAACATTCGCCTTCAAGAGCATTCATCAGACTGTTTACCCTGCCATATAAAGGGCAAGGCAAAGCAGACGAGTGCGTTAGTGAAGTTAGGTTCGTCTTATGTGAAGACGCTGTGCATTTGAAGAGAGTAATCGTGGTTTGAAGATCTCCGTTACAAAGATCTGTCGAATAATAGTTTAGGTTTTTGTTATTATTTATGCAAAGGGTATAAACAGAGGAATAACAAACAACGCAATTGTTGCCGTTTACATCAAGTTGTGAACAGAAGCACACAGAATTGTACGAATAAAAAGGATTTTAATTAAAACTAAACATAGGTTTTTTTATTTTATTTGCAATCTACGAGCTCATATTTTAAACGTTTTTAAAAGGTAAAAACGTAACAATACTTCTCTCAGCAGAGTTCTTGCATAAACTCTGAGAGTGAACAAGCTTGTGATAGAGTCGACTTTAAACTGTAGGTTCCGCCACTCGTGTATAAAATTAACACACACAATTTAAGTGGCGTGAGGAACTAGGTTGTAATCCTACCTGAAGGGTTGTAATGACCAATTACGTATGTATGTATGTAATAGGCCTTTACGATCATAACGCGTTGTTCTTTCTTAAAGCACTACACTTTTAATACTCATAACAAACACATGCGACAGCTGACAAATTCCAGAGCTGCCAGTATTGCTAAACGATTGTTTATGACTGTATAATTTTCTGACAGTTACACCTTATTTTTGACTGATATCTTACTGTCTTTCGTATTTTCGATTGGTGGTTCTGATGGCCTACCACTATCGATAATCGAAAATCATATTTTTGCAGTTGAGCTTGGCCCACTCAATAACAACGCATTTCCTTATTAAAGAAATTTGTGTAAAATAAGTTTTATGTTGCGGTTATAGGCCTTGTTTCTTTTTTTTAATTCATTTTCATTTCTTAATTTTCTTAAAGTTTTTTAAAGACACTATTTGGCCCGCTTGTTTGTTTGTTTGTTTTTTTTGTCCTGTTTTCATGCTAAATTATAATGGGGTTGTCAACAAGACAAATATCAGAATACATTTTATGGTTCCTTTGCTGTTGTTGCTGTTGTTTTTGATCTATTTGTTTGGCAAATGATTAATGCAAACCTTCTATCATTGTCACAACTCTACTAACACGTATAAGAACGCACACGTACATACATATAGACATACCCATATAAAAAAACTCATACAGGAAATAAAATCATGTTAGAAAACATAAACAATTTTGTTTTATAGTCATGGTGAATAGATAACGAGGGTGGATTTGGAAATTTAAATCAATATTCAGGGTTCTGTACTCATGAAGTGAATACTGATGGAATCGATTACTATTGTGAGTGGAAAAATTTCTGCTGCAGAAGAGCGGCTAAGGAACATATTTCCTTTGTAATAAATTTTTGGAACAACAAGTGAATTGGCAATGAACCAATAATGCTCCGTGAGACATAAAAGTAGGACATGAAAATATGCTAGTTTAGGGCACAAGTTCCTTTATTTGCCTCTAGTACATTTTGTATAAAACTTTTTAATACCACCCACATTGTAATGATGTTCTAGTGAATCAATAGACATGCATATCTCACCGTCATTAATGAACACATTCACTGTTTCTTACAAGTGGTACAGAAGCCGTAAGCCACCAGCAGTGGGGTAAATAGTAAGAAAATCAAATGGTGTGAAGCATTTCTTGCACCATCTTTATAATGATTCTCATAACAGTTGATAAATACAGGACTTAAGTTTGATTTAAAAAGGACATGGTACATGACTCTTCAAAACGATGAGCAGACTCGAATCATTTCTGATACTTATACGCATTCATACTTATTTTAATGTCATACTCATACTACTCATACTCAAAGTTTGAAATACTCATGGTACTCATACTTAACAATACGCATGATGTTATTGATTTCGAATCTCCATGGCTCATCGTATACACGAATCACAAAATAAGTATGATTCTCGTACGAACACTATAATACTCACATGAAGGTTGTGTGTTTGCTCTGCTTGCTGTCTTCGTCTTTTTTGTTTATGTGTCTTTCTTCTTTCTTTGTAAATGCAACAACAACTAAGACTGTAAATTTTGACGAATGATTCGAATCACTCGAATCATTTATGAGTATTATAAGTATTTTACTAAATTTATAAACCAGAATGAGTAGGCGTATGAATTAAACATATTTCGAATGTTATGAGTTTGATGTCAACGTTGTACTCATACTCATTGCAACCTGTACTTATAAATCAATGTTGTACTGAATACGAATGAATCAGAGTTGTTGGATATGAATATTGTTGACTCACTCATACTAAAAATTTCATGAGTACTTATGAGTAGCGAAAAAGCTATTCATTGCTGATCTCTGCATGGTACACCAGTCAAGGGAGTATGAAAGACAAAATAAGACAGAGTACCTACAAAAAAGTAGACAGTAACGGAAACTAAAGAGAGTACAATATTAAGAAGGATAAGATGTAAAAGTGTAAAATAAAACTTGAACCTATCTAATGGAAACTCATATATATCAACCTGCAGAGTACGATGCCTCAAAAGCTCGTCATATATCGAAAGCAATGATTATCTGGAAAAGTAATAAGTTTCAATAAAAGTGAATGTCATCTAGAGGTGTCATTATATTGTGATCATACGATCCATTGCACTGCCTTCAAGCTATAGAGGGCGTCTTTACAATGTTCCTCCAAACCTGTTCCTTAGAAACTGCATTTTGCTGATCGATTTCAATAAGAATGCTTTCCTACCCTTCAACTTATATTCACCGTAGTGTTTCATTCTGTGTTTCAAGAATGATGGTGATTAATTGTCACTATCATACATACATAATTGGTCATTACAACCCTTCAGTCAGGATTACGACCTAGTTTCTCACACCACTTATGTTGTGTGTGTTAATTTTATACATGAGTGGCGGGACCTACAGTTTAAAGTCGACTCCGAACGACAGATTTTTTGAGAAACTTTTCATGGCAATTTTATTTACTCTCAGAGTTTTTGCCAGAAATTGTCACTATCAACAGAATTCAAATATTGGAAGCCAAGCAGACAACAGTTCTTTGAGTCTACTCTGCCCGGTTACAAATGATGGGTTATACCCAAATATTGTGATGAATAACTCTGTAATTACCAAACAATTGACTTAAACCCATTGGTTTGAGAAACGTGTCCGCCAAACTTAATCTTATCTTTTGCTGAGTTTATACCAAAAGGCTCCTTCAACTCCACAGCGGCGTGGAAGCTCCCAGTCTCAAAAGGTCATTTGTCTGCTAATTTTCCACTTGACTTGGGATACAATTGATACAGCTCATAAAATACGAGTGATCTGATTGCGAACTGACTCTCACATTGTGATGGCATATACTTGAAAGATACCTCGTAGTCTCGTAATATTTCACTATAGGAGCAAAACATTTCGGTTCTGTCCCACAGTCTCACCTGGATCGATCTGTGTAACACAGAATTGCCCTAAGTTTTTCCATTCACTGTATTACTCAATCTAGTCGCGATGCATTTATGAAAAATAAAAGAATCCAGGGTACAGTTAAGGTGGGACTTTTCATCCACTCGATTTATTAGGGCACAGTCTCCTGATAAATCTCATATTATACTTGCGGGCCATTACCCTGAACATAAACTCTTAAATTCAGATCCTCATGATCATATCCAATGGACTCAAGTCTTTTGAACTCGAACAATGGCCACGTGAAGTCGCCGTAGTCTAGTAGGTAGTGTGTTGGTTTATTAGACGTAAAGCCAGGGTTCGAGCCCCACGCCAGACATCAAGACAAAATGCAAAAAGTATTTCTTCGGAGACTTCCTCTCAGCAGATTTCTGGCAAAAACTCTGCAATTAAATAAAATTGCCATGAAAAAATTTCTCAAAAATCTGTCGTTCGGAGTCGACTTTAGACTGTAGGTCCCACCGTTCATGTATAAAATTAACACACACAACAAAAGTGGTGTGAGAAATTAGGACGTTGTACAATGGGCCAATTGGACCTCCGGCTACTGTACTTGTCTTAATTGGCAAGTGCACGTCCTCTAACCTAACCTAACCTATGGCCCCGTATGTCACTATTAGTCTCTCCATCATGGTACACAACCAATGCGTAATGCTTGGATAACACCACCAACATTATCCAGCAAATGTTCTGTATTGTAATTAGTTGACACAGTAATTTTTTCCCCATATGCTTTTCTTGCAACCCTCGTTTAATCACAAAACTTCACATATTTTATTCAAAATAATACACACTATAAATACATATGCAAATATGTTTATATGTACATATATGCGTCTGTGTGTGTATGGTAGTGAAGTTCTTTAATATTTTTTTTGTTGTTTTTTTTTCGTTTTTATGCTTTTGAACAAAAGAACAGTAACAAATTGTTAATACTTATTCATATTTTTGTGTACCCCCTATACCCCCTCTACATACCTCTACTCTGTTAGAAGTGCTAAAAGTAAAAAAACAAAAAAAGAACAGGATTTTTTATTTTTGTTCACAATTTCAATAAAATAAAGTATTTCAGATTTATTTGCCGTACAACAATAAATTGTTAAAATTCTTAAAGAAAAATTAAGGTTTTTTTTATTAAATTTTCTTGTCTGTAATCCACATTGGATTTCAATTAAAAAAATTAAAAAATAAAATAATTTTTTTATATCGTATTTGTGATAAATTTTTAGAATTTTAAGTGAAATTGTGGTTTGCATACGAAGCATAGAAAATATTGTTTTTCTTAAAAAAACCATCTAAACCAAGTGAACCACTTTCAAAATAACACTTTGTTTCTACAGATGCAAAATTTAAATTTAATAAAAACAACAAAAATTTCAAAATGTATGGGAAGAAGTCGTTGTAATCTAGTAGGTAGTGTGTTGGCCTATTAGACGCGAGACTAAGGTTCAAACCCCAGGTCAGATATCTCCAACAAAACGAAATATGAAAAAATATTTTCACAACGACTTCCACTCAGCACATATCTGACAAAAACTCTGAGCGAAAGTAAAATCGCCATGAAAAGTTTCTAAAAAATCTGTCGTTCGTTGTTGACTTTAAACTGTAGGTCCCGCCACTCATGTAAAAAAACTCCGAGAGTTAAAACAACGGACATGAAAAGTTTTTCAAAAATCTGTCGTTTGGAGTCAACTTTAAACTGTAGGTCTCTCCGCTCATGTATACAATTAACACACACAACATAGTAAGTGACATGAGAAACCAGGTTGTAACCCTGACTCAACAGGGTGCCTTCCATATTTGTAACAAAGAGTTGGGAAAAATAGGATCTCAGATTTAGGACACCATATTGTATCTTTGCAGCAATGGTCAGGCTTGTCTTATTCTATGGGTATCTGGTATAGTGGGAATCTCTTCGGTGAACCACTAATCTCAATCTCAGCATTATTGTAGAAAATTTTAAGTCTTTTCCGCAGGACCTTTATTGTAAGGAATTAGCAGTTAGAACTGGTCAGCATCTACGGCTGACTGTACACTGGCACGTATAAAATATTGCATCAAAAGTGTTGACTTCATGATAACACTCCACGACTTTTTCAGGAAGGTCAGAGGAAAAATATGGTGTAATCAGTAACAACTCCATTTAAATTTTCATGAATGGACTGATATTAAATGGAACTGTGTTTGAAGGGATTTTTTTCGATGTTGGTAGGCATAGCAGACACCATAAGCTACTTGGTGACTGTAGAGTCGTCCAAAAGTGACGACCATATAAGCTGCGGTTAGAATTAAAGGATTCAGAATGCAAATATCTCTGGGAAGAATATAATCATAATTACTATCAAAGTACTAAGTAAAGAACTTGAAGACGTTTAATGGTTATTGCAAATCTTTTAACAAGGTGCCGGAGCCGTTCGACATTTATCTCATATGGTATGAGTGCAAGAGCGCATAAACCGACCAGACAAGGCCAAATCGTCAAACTTTTCGGTGAGTTCTCTACATTGGCAGACGATTAGAATATACAATGCAGTTATGGATTTTGTTACTGCCAAATTGTGGCTTGGGATACGAGAAAGATATCGCAATATATTTGGTCAAATCTAGGTAGGTAGGCGAAGCACGGAAAGTTTGTTTCAGTTCCAAAGAAGAACGCTAAGCATGGTGGTTGGAGTAATTACTGGGTATTGTCTTTTTTATTGTCTTGAAAGTGATCGAACATGAGCATTTTTTATTTGAGCATCGTGTGTAGTAGTGGAAACAATTTGTGGTTAACGCTACTAGCAAAATTTACAAACTGTTAGTATTATTGGTCCTTATTCCTATCGAAATGAGCAAGGAACTGACTGAATTTTTGTTTCCAAAAATTGATGAGCTAAACACCTAAAAACTTTTGGTTTCAACTCAAGTTTCCATGTAGCGCTGTAAATAGCCAATGTATAGCCAAACCCAAATCGGAGAAATCTTTTATGCTGGTCTTGTTCACTGGCCCCCTTGTTTGTGCGATTTAATGCCTTTAGATTCCGTTTTATAGGGGGGTGGGGGCTATGTGAAGTCGTTGGTTTATGCTGTGAAACCTGCAACTATTGTTGAAAATAAAAAAGAACAAATGTACCCTGTTTTGTGGCCATTTTAATCTTCAAAGCTTTGTAGAGGAGGCTATCCAGTTCTGCGACAGTGTTGTTAGCAATTCGAAGGCCGTAACTCAATGTATATTCTCTTGTCAACTCAGTGTGCCCACGTGATATCACATTGTCTGTTATCATCTCTATGAGAGATTTCCCATGTGGATAAAGCCTTCTCAATATGTGCTCAATGAAATCTGTGCTCTATGGAATCTGTGCTCAATGAAGAATGTAGACGTAGTTTTAAAAAGGGTTCGCCCTAATCAAGTGGATCTTCCATTGTTTATTAGACGTGGGCGCAGAGTTCAAATCCCAGCTCGGACATCTTGAGTACAAAAAATATGAGAAAATAAGAAAAATTATTTGTCCCAAGAACTCGCTCTCAATTTTTTCTGGCAAGTGCTATGAGAGCTACTAACTTACTTACGATGTCGGCCTTAAGCAGTTGGTACCGCCACATACACATACATAATTGGTCAATACAACGCTACAATACATATGTTGTGTGTGTTAAATTTATACATGAGTGCCAAGACTTACTGAAGTCGTCGTGGTCTAGTAGGTAGTGTGTTGGCTTGTTAGACGAAAAGCCAGGGTTCGAGCCCCAGGCCAGACATTAAAATAAAATACAAAAAATATTTCTTCGGCGACTTCCTCTCAGCAGATTTCTGGCAAAAACTCTGAGAGTAAATAAAATTGCCATGAAAAGTTTCTCAAAAATCTGTCGTTCGGAGTCGACTTTAAACTGGAGGTCCCACCACTCATGTATAAAATTAACACATACAACATAAGCGGTGTGAGAAACTAGATCGTAATCCTGACTGAAGGCTTGTAATGACCAATTACGTATGTATGTATGATCGCCCTATTCAAGGGGATGTTCCATTGATTCATTAGACGGGAGCGCAGAGTTCGAATCCCAGCTCCGACATGTTGAGTACAAGAAATATGAAAAATTAAGAAAAATGATTTGTCCCAAGAACTCGCTCTCAAATGGCAAATGCTGTGAGAGCTACTAACTAAAATTAAATAATTTTTTAAATCTATCTTTCGAAGTCGGCGTTAAGCAGTTGGTGCCACCACATACATACACACATACATAATTAATCATTACAACGGTTCAGTCACGACTACGACCTTCTGACACAACTTATGTTATATGTGTGTTAAATTTATACATGAATGGCGGGGCTTACAGTTTAAAGTCGACTTCGAACTACAGACTTTTGAGAAACTTTTCATGACAATTTTATTTAGTTTCAGAGTTTTTGCCAGATATCTGCTGCGATGAAGTCACCGAAGAAATATTTTTTTCATATTTTCTTTCTGATGTCCGACCTGAAGTTTGAATCATAACCTCACGTCTAATAAGCCAACACAATACCCACTACCCACTAGACAACATCGACTTCATTCTCTCTAATTGTTTCTTTGGCAAATGCTGTGAGAGGTACTTATTGCAATGAAATCTTTTGAAATCTTTCTTTCGAAATCGGCGTTAAACAGTTGGAACCGCCACTTATGAATAAAATTAACACACACAACATGAGTGCTGTGTAAGGATATACCGTAACAGTAGGGCTTTAAGGTGGTGTTGCAGATTAATTTTTCATGTTATGATTCCTATGAAAGGGGCTTTAACTTCTTTAACACGCTGAGTTGGTTTTGGTATCCTATAATCTGGCTTTTGAAAATTTTGTTGTGGTTTTCTTTTGCGAATATTTTTTTATTTTATTTTCAAAGTGAGTTTTCATACCTTAGCTATTGAGTTCTTAATAAAATTATCTGCACAATCAAATTATGGTCCCTTTGGCTTACAAAGTTTATTAAAATGTGTTATGTTAGTTTGTTTTTAAAGTTCAGTTTACGTGGCTAAAGTTTCAAGTTTCTTCACACATACAAACTTCTCTACTCTTCCAATTCGAAATGCAATATTTTAGAATTTCGAATCACCAGAACTCTGTGAATGTAACATCGTGCCCTTAAAGCAATACTAAGTAATACGTTGTAAGACTTAATATTGAAGAAAAAGAAAAGAAAAAAACAAACATTTTCTTGTGCATTTAATTTGAACAAAATATTGCAAATTCGTGATATTTTTTCACAAAATATTTGCAGCAAAATCAAGACAACAATGAAGAAACTAATGTTGCAAACGAAGTAGTTTTCCTAAGGAAACCTAGTCAAGTCATAAGACAGCCTGATGATGATAATAATGAAGTTGAATATCAATAATAAAAAATGAAATGGAATTTGAAAGACTATAAAAGAGGAGTAGAAATTAATTCAATATGGTAGAAATATAATTGAATTGTAATAAAAGTTCAATTGAAATGCATTCGATTTTTTAGAATTTCAAACAGAAAAATTTGAATTCTTTGCAGTTTGTTTGGTAGGAAAAACTTTGTTGCAGCATTGTGGCAACAGCGTTCTTATTGAATTCAGTTTAGGTTACGAAGGAGGTGGAATGGCTGTTTTTTAACAAACCATGGAGAAGGGCAAATATCTTAATCATGGTTTTTAATTTTTAAAAATTAAAAGAACTTCAATTTTTTCCAAATATAATCAATTGAGATCCTAAATTGATATAGAGGATAACGTTTACAACAAATGCCACCACCACTTACTGGTTAGGATCCAATAAGCAAAGTTCCTTACCACTGCACTGAAGGTTAGGTTAGGTTAGATTAGAGTACGTGTACTTGTCAATTAAGACAAGTACAGCACCTGGAGGTCGAATTGACCCATTGTACAACGACCTAGTTTCTCACACCACTTATGTTGTGTGTATTAATTTTATACATGAGTGGCGGGACCTACAGTTTAAAGTCGACTCCGAACAATATATGTTTAAGAAGCTTTTCATGGCAATTTTATTTACTATCAGAGTTTTTGCCAGAAATCTGCTGAGAGGAAGTTGCCGAAGAAATATTTTTTGTATTTTGTTTTGATGTCTGGCCTGGGGCTCGAACCCTGGCTTTACGTCTAATAAGCCAACACACTACCTACTAGACTACGGCATACCACTGCACTGAAAATATTTTTCCTTTTTTCTTGACGAATATTTAATTCAGAATAAATGCAAAAATTAATAATAATAGCTGGGGGAAATGCAGCTTTATTTTCCTCCATGAAACGAAAAGGAAAAATCTGATGCTAGGTTCCAGTGGATTAGTAAGCGGTAAATACAAAGAAAATTAACCATCTGTTGTGTAAGTATTGAACGGTTTCTGTTCCTTTGAATTATTATTTAGCGTTAAATGCCGGCAGATTGAGTGTGCTTTACAAAAATATATCTATTTAAACCAAAAAGAGTTCTTCGTGTTCAAGTCATACACAGCGAATATTTCATATTTTCTTCTCTATTTAGCTGTCTCTAGCTCTATTCATTGTCATGAAAAACAAAATCAAAAACTTTCTCATCAAATTATTCACAGATGTGCGGGTTCCCTGATTAGTACGGATCAGAGGTCAGCAATAAGTATTCAAAACGATAAGTTGATTCGAATCATACTTATAATTTCTGATAATGTCATACTCATACTACTCATATTCAAAGTTTGAAATACTCATGGTACTCCAACTTAACAATACGCATGATGTTATTGATTTCGACTCTCCATGACTCATCGTATAAACGAATCACAAAATAAGTATGATTCGCGTACGAACACTACAATACGCACAAGAAGGTTGTGTGTTTTCCCTCCTTGCTGTCTTTGTCTTTGTCTTTTTTCTTTCTTTGTAAATGCAACAACAACAAAGACTGTAAATTTTGACGAATGATTCGAATCAATCGAATCATTTATGAGTATTTTTCGAAATTTACGAATCTCAATGAGTAGGCATATGAATCAAACATATTTCGAATGTTATGAGTTTGATGTCAACGTTGTACTCATACTCATTGCAACTTGTACTTATAAATCAATGTTGTTGTGAGTACGAATGAATCAAAGTAGTTGGATTTCAATACTGTTGACTCACTCATACTCAAAATTTCATGAGTACTTATGAGTAGCAAAAGAAAAAAAAAACGATTCATTGCTGACCTCTGGTGTGGATGTTATGTTGACATCATCCAAAGCCTTCAAAGCTAACTGAATACCTGCAAGTATTACGATAACCTTTAAAAAAACTTCAACATGCAACTGAAAGCTGAAAATCTGATAAATTTATCGTGAGATAAATATCAAGAAAATCAAAGCTAAGAGCCAATTATTCATATTAGCAGAAAGGCTATTATACTATTAAGGCAACAAGTCGAAAGGCAAATAGCTTTTAGAGAGTGTAGTCACAATGAATGGCCCCCGAGAGACAAATACATAAAAGAGGCTCAACAAAGCGAAGACGGCGTTCGGTCGATTACGGGCAGTATGAAGCAGCTTACAAATATACAAGTTAATTACGTTTAAAGTTCTCAATGCAAGTATGAAATCTATTCTGTTGTATGAAAATGAATTCTGGCTTATTATAAACACAATCCGTATGTATTCCCTAATAACTGGCCCAGAGTCATAAGTAAGACTAGAATATTATAGCACAATCAGCGCTACGGCTTTTTGAAACTTAACCAACGAAGAACGAATAAAAAAGTAATCAAACTTAGAAAATTCAGGTTTTTCGGCAAAAATATCAAAAGAAAACCGGATAGTATAACAAACATGACACCAAAATCGACTAGAAAAATCTTGGCGTTTCACAATAATTCTGTAATTAGGACAGACAACACGTAAGCTGCAGTTGCTGTGTGGATACCATATGATTGCAAGTCAGATAATACTTTTGTGTTATAATCTGGTAGATAATATTCTGCGTTTTATTTTTTAATATGATTTCCGACCTATGTCGCCACGCTTACGGCGAATATGGCCCATCGGCTAAGTCAAGTCTTTGGCTACAATTTCTAATAAATCTATGGTAGTATGGCGTCAATAGTGGCTTGAATATTGGTCTCCAATGCTTTAAGTTTAAACCAAAGACTTTAGATAGCCCCACATAAAGTAATCCGGTGATCTTAAATCGCTGGGATCAGTGAAGAGGAACATTTCTGGAAACATTCACATTTGCCTGTCTATTTCAAAGGAAACAAGGACTGATGATACCGTTGTAATGTAAGCCCCTTTAAACATTTTTTATGGCTGTAATAGTGATTTTATTTTGTAGTCACCGTAGTCTAATAGATAGTGTGTCGGCTTATTAGACGTAAGGCCACGGTTCAAACCACAGGTCAGACATCGGCTCATCGGCAACTCGTACTGGACCGAAGATCTTGCGTAGTACTTTTCTCTCGAACACTCTCAAGGCCGCTGCATCTGTACTTAATAGGGTCATGGCTCTGCGCCATAAAGAAGCACGGGTAGGATGAGTGTCTTTTCTCTCGAATACTCTCAAGGCTGCGGCATCGGTGCTTAAATAACGCCTCCGTGCCCAAAAATAGCACGGGGAGGATGAGCATCTTGTTGAGTATAAGTTTTGTCGCACGAGAGAGGTCTCTGCTACTCAATTGCCTATTGAGACCATATTAGCACCTGTTGGCAAGAGTGACCCTGCGCTTGATCGCCAGAATGACATCATTTCTGGTGGTAACACCGGAGTCAAGATAGATGAATTCCTTGACCGTATCAAAAGTATAGTTATCGGCCGTAATCTGAGAATCAATACGCCGCGCATCTCTACTTGTCGATAACATATACTTTGTTTTGACCTCATTTACTGCCAGACCCGTCTTACTAGACTCCCGTTCAATAGCACTAAAGGCAGCAGTAACATCTCGCTTGGTACGCCCTATGATGTCAATGTCGTCAGCATACGCAAGCAACTGGACACTTTTTTTGAAAAAAAACTCCTGCACTCCTGCCTTTCGCAGAACACTCTCCATGACGAAGTAGAAGAGGTCGCATGATAAGGGGTCGCCTTGTCTGAAACCTCGCACGGTTCCAAAAGGTTCGGAGAGGTCCTTTCCTACCTTGACGGAGCTGCAGGAATTGTTCAACGTCATTCTGCATAGCCTTATCAGCTTCGCAGGTATACCGGGCTCAGACATTGCAGCAAAAACCCGATCCCTTATGGGGCTATCGAAGACTGCCTTATAGTCGAAAAAAAGAAAAAAAGGTCAGACATCAAAACGAAAATATGAAAAAAATATTTCTGCGGTGACTTCCTCTCAGCAGATTTCTGGCAAAAACTCTGATTCTCAAAAATTTGTCCTTCAGAATCGACTGTACGTCCCGCCACTCATGTATAAAATTAATATACACACAACTTAATTGGTCTGAAAAACTAGCTCCATAATCCTGACTGAGGGGTTGTAATGACCAATTATGTATGTATGTATGTATGTATGTACGTATGTATGTATGTATGTCTGTATGTTTGTATGTAATAGTGATTGTTTAGGGAGTGAAATATTTATCGTTGTGTTGAAACTACAAATTTCGCTGGCATGCTGGTCCCCTATGACAACAACAATCTTATCTGTATTGCATCCAGTTCCTTAAGATGAGTGCTTACGTCATGGTGCAATAGGAAGGGCAATTTAAAATTGCCATATGCAATCTATTAGTAAACTGCCGTGTGCATATTTTATTTCGGGAATCTTTAAAAGCGACAACAAATATTTCATAAGCCTCGAAGACCTTAAATAATTTTTTTAATTATATTTACCGGAGTATTAAAAATATTAAAACAAATCTGCTACCATAAGTCGTTTAATATTTAAAGCATTAGGTGCTCTTATCACAATTGATAAGAGATTGATATCGTATTTGTGGTGCTACTAATTAAGGTAATAGGCCCTCATGACAGTAAAACGGGTAAATTAAATACAAGAGACTGATAACAAAACTTAACAAATATCAGACAAGCATTTGATAATGAAGGCAATTAAAATTAAATTACTTTTAAGTTTAACATAACATAGGCATGTTAACAATGTTATCTATTGCAGTTAAACTTAACAGCAACCTTTCCAAATAACATTTTAAACTTACCAGACAGTCTTGAGACATTTTCATACTGAAGTACCTCTCTAGCTTAAGATAGTGAAGCAATGATGACATGTCTGTGTGGAAAAATGCTTTTGCAGATGGGATATGTTTTTTATTTTTATGATTAATTTTTTTTAACAATCTTATCACCTAGATTTGTCTGTTTTTATTATATTTATTCTTAATGGAATAAACAAATATTGAATGAAAAGAAAAACCTCTTCAAAGGTGAAATATCTTTTTAGATTTTGTTAAAGTATTTCCTCTTTAATACCCAACTAAATATAACATTTTAAGAGATAATAAAGAAAAGTACTTCAGATTTCCTTGTTTTGTGAAAAATTAAATCATCTTTGGCTAAATATTTCACTAATATGACAGCGTGGTGTTATTATTCACCACAAAACTGTTTGATCGGTATGAATAACGGGTAATTTTTTAACTGTTTGTTATAAATAAATATATATAAATTTCTTTTTTTATTTGAAAGTACAATCCTTCCGGTTAATAATGGAAAATAATTTCATTCAAATGGCTGCCTCGGTTGGCCATGCAGTAGATTACACCAGAAGATGCCGATTTTGTCAAAAAAATCATCAAGCAAAATTGTCGCATTTGGGGCACAGAAAACCCGAACGCATACATTGAAAAGCCGACGCAACCAAAACGAGTCACTATTTGTTGCGGATTTTGGTCCAGAGGCATAATTGGCCATTTTTCTTCGAAAATGAGCAAGGAGTGGCCGTTACAATTAATGGCGATCGTTATCGGGCCATGTTGAACGAATTTTTGTTCGCAAAAATCGAAAAGGAGGATATTGGCAACATTTGATTTCAACAGGACGGCGCTACTTGCCACACAGCCGAAGCTACACTCGATGTTTTGCGCCCTGTTTTTGAAGATCGCATTATCAGCCGCAGAGCTGATGTCGTTTGGCCACGTCGGAGCTGCGATTTGACACCGTTGGATTATTATTTGTGGGGTGCCGTCAAAGGTAAGTGTTACGCCGACAAGCCAGAGACAAATGAAGCTTTAAAGGACAATATTCGTGAAGCCATTGGTGAAATACAGCTGCACACAATCGATAATGTGCATTTAAAAAAAAAAAAAGTTATTGGCATCATGAACGTATATGGCAGCGACTTAAATACCACAAAATGGGCTACTCTTACGGTAGATCGTCTTCGTTAGTAATACGAGTAGCCTATCCGTAACTGCTGGCAAGAGAATAGTAGTCTGCCGGTAATTCGTGTCTCTATTACATCTGACCACAAGAACTTGATAAAGTGCAGAGTTTTAAAACTATGGTGCCAAAAAGTCTTGGAAAAGCCCTGAGGACCTAATCAGAAGAGCGCAGAAGAATGCCGATAAGATGGAGGGAGAAGAATATACTGTTAATGCCGTCAAAGGATGCGGTAACTGGAGATGGTAACCGCCAATAAATTGCTTAAATCCCTGATAGGCAACGAATGTCCAGCAATAGGCAGGTTTTAGAGCTGATCATGTCATTGAACGGTGGTCGCCTTAGTCTGCTAGGTAGTGTGTTGGCTTATTAGACGTAAAGCCAAGCTTCGAGCCTCAGACCAGACATCAAAACAAAATACAAAAAGTATTTCTTCGGCGACTTTCTCTCAGCAGATTTCTGGCAAACACTCTGAGAGTAAATAAAATTGCAATGAAAAGTTTCTCAAAAATCTGTCGTTCGGTGGTGTGAGAAACTAGGTTGGGCCAATTAAGCGGCCAACAAACGTTTGACGCAAAAAATCTAATGTGGCATGAGATATGTGGCGAATTGCACTATTTTGTTGAAACCAAACATCGTTCACATCAATACCATGAAGAGCGGGTACAAAAAAATCGGTTATCATATTGCGATAGGTGCCTTGGCTCCTGCAAGACCACTTGTGGGTTTCCTGAGCCCCAAATACAGCAATTTTGTTGATTAACGTACCCACCAACATGAAAATCAGCTTCTTCCTAAAAGATGATTTTTTTTTGGCAATATCGCTATCATCGTGTATTCTCGTAAGCTCGTCTAGTGCAGCGAAAACGGATAGTCATGCGGCTTCAAGTCTTGAGCCAATTGAAATTTTTTAGGCATCATACCGAGGTCTTTTCACAAAATTCGACGTAAATGTTCAATTTGTGAGGGCGATAGGTGCCTCACAGAAATATGGATCATTGATGCATCCGATCCACAAGCCGCACTAAACAGTCATTCGTAATGGGCTTCTGTAAGACCACGTGTCGATTTTCTGAACCCTAAACACAGCAATTTTGGTTATTAACGTACTTACCAAGACGAAAATGAGCTTCATCCGAAAAGATGAATTTTCCGACCAATTGTCTTGTTTTGGAAATAAATTTCCAATAAATCTCAACGATGCTCAAGTGTAAATCGATTCATTACATTCAGTGGCTATGATATACGGAATTTAGTGACAGAATAGAATGACATAAGTATTGCCAGATTTGAAATCCAACCGAAGGTTCAAATTTAAACCGATAGATGGCCTACACTATACAATCCTTCTGCAATTAGTATTTAAAGAATAATTTCAAAAAAAAAAAAACTGGAAAAGTACTTTATATTGCCAACTGAAAGTATAGGTTAGGTTAGGTTAGGTTAGGTTAGAGGACGTGTACTTGTCAATTAAATCAAGTACAGTACCCGGAGGTCGAACTGACCCATTGTACAACATCCTAGTTTCTCACAGCACTTATGTTGTGTGCGTTAATTTTATACATGAGTGGTGGGACCTACAGTTTAAAGTCGACTCCGAACGACAGATTTTTGAGAAAGTTTTTCATGGCAATTTTATTTACTCTCAGAGTTTTTGCCAGAAATCTGCTGAGAGGAAGTCGCTGAAAAATACATTTTTTGTATTTTGTCTTGATGTCTGGCCTGGGGCTCGAACCCTGGGGCAACACACTATTTACTAGACTACAGCGACTTCTGAAAATATATCGACGATGAAACACGCATGATCATTTTGAGAAGGCCACCAGAATAATATGGAGACTCGAAATACTTCAAAATCTGAATCGATATCTGAAAATGGTACTTGGAACGTGGACAATATTAAGCTAAAGGTAAACAATTTATTGACAACCTACGTTCGTTCTTTAATCGTCCACGATATAAGCTTCCATTATCATTGCTTTATAAATTCAGCAGCTGTAATTAGGCCTTCAATCCTAAAGTAAACATTCTTAAATAATCTCTGAAACTGTTGCAAAAAAACACACACATTTTCACTTATTTTTACTCTCGTTCACTGTAATAAAATCCACTTTTCACTTGTTTTCATATCAAAAATGAAATTCAATTCAAATTTTTATACGATATACGCTGCTTAGTCTGTCTCAGTTACTAAAGATAAGATTTACATTCGAGTTTTTGTCGCCGTTGTATACAATATTTCGTAAATAATTTATTTACTTCGTAAATATTTAATAAAAGAACGAACAAAACGAAATAAAAAATTTAATTTACATCTATGTTAAGTTCTTAATAAAAATTTAAGCGTTTATCAGATTCTGCTTCTTTTATTTTTTTATTTTTTTTGTGATAAAATGTTGCCGGTGCTGTTGCTGCCTGTAGCGCATTGACTTAACATGTTTATAAACCACGGAAATCTTTTGCTAAATCATTGCGTTATTAAACTCAAATATATTTTGGAGCATAATTATCTGAAAATTTTAATCAATATTGGCCCACAATTTATTTATTTTTTTGTTTTTTAAATTCAAACGAATAAAAAAATTATGTTGGCGTTTGTGCTTATTTTATACCCTACACTCTTGGTTGGCATACAGTTGTAGAAAATCCCTTGAAGGCACTTAATTTGTTTATGTCCCATTAAGCGATCCAGTGTGAGGTAAACCCCTGCTTATTCTCGGTTAGTTGTGGATTTGAGCCACCCCGAGCTTCCAATAAAACCGACCAGTCCTCATAGTGCCACGTTCGCCACCATGTCCAGATCTTCAAACTTTCTTTCACTCAAAAACCAATAACGTCTGCAGGGCACTTACATAAAAGATGTTGTATCAATCCCATTCCTTCCATATCCTGGCAGTTTCTGCAGTGATCCTGGTGAGGCAGACCGAGCTTGTCATCGAAACTGCCAATAGCATAGTGCCCCTTTAGAATTTCTGGAAAAGTGCGAACTTAATATCCCTATAAATTCCCTATCAATTAAATTCTAGAACATTCAGGCCTAGATCTTAACAGCCTTGAGGTTGTGTAACTCAAACTATTTCATCATAAAGAGTCAAATCTGTGTCTGACCAATGGATCTAATTGCCCAAAGAAGTGAACATGAATGGTTTATTAAATCTATGCATTTTGCATTTCTTCCTACGTCAAAAAGCACCTGAATGGGAGTGCAGGACAACCCAATATTTGCCATGTGAAAGCCTTCCAGTAGACTGAAACCAGACTCTACCGGGTTTTATGCTCAGTCAGTGCTTACAAGGCAGTCTACCTTGAAAATAGCCACACTACCCCAGTCAGGTCCTATGACCCAACCCAAAATCTATGCCGATTTCGACAGTTTTGCTATTTCACCTCACCATTTATCTAGAAATAGCCGTCATCGCTGAAGATGATTTTTTGATGATAATTAGAGTTCGTCGAGAACTGCTCCAGAGACCATTTAGCGAGACAGAGTGCATAAATGACAGGTAATTTGACAGCTTCAAAAAAATGGTCGCCACCAACTGTCTAAGTTCGAAGGTCTCCGTTGAAAGACCCGAGAGCACTGTCTCATAACGTATAAATAATATAAAGCTTTCCAGGCAGGCTATCTCGAAAGTAGCTACTCTGTCCCAGGCCAAGTCCAATGACCGGCGGTGACCACAGCCTAAAACACACTGTACTCATCAGGAATGACGGCCTCTACTTTTAAGTCGGTGCTACAATGCCAGTACTTTCTATTTGGAAATACGATCGAGAATAGTTTGCCGAAATCGCATATCCTAGCAAGACCTCCTTTGAGTACCCTCAAAAATTTCCTTGTCGCTAGATTGATGACCACCACCTCTATAAAAAATAGCCTCAATATCATATCTACCACGGCCTGAGAAGTACCTCTGATATGCCCAAAAATCCTTTTTTGTACCTTGAAGAAAACAGCTTTAGAAACAAAGAAAGTCATACCCTTCATCCCGACAATATAACACATAGAGGCCGGATCCATGCGCATCACGAGTAGAGTACTATCAGGATTCGCTTCTTTGTAGAACACTTTTCATTTTTCTACACACAGTTTCCTGTTCTGGTTTCCAAGGACGCCGATTATGGCAGTCGATGTGAACTTGATCCATCCTTTTACATACATTAATGTTTTTATGAGCTTAAAGGATATCTTATCTCACTGGTTTCAGCTGAGCGCCGTTCAATGAGCTCTTTGAGGGTACTTGCACGTGATTGTGGTGCTAGCTTCATTACTAAGACACGTCTCTTGAGCTAACAGCTCATGATTTCTATTGAAGTACACCATATAGAGACCATTCTTCTCATGCTGGTCATCAGGCATCTTACCAGAGGTCCCTCTGGGCTACTAGTATCAATCACTGCATAGAAGTATACCGGTATTGCCTTCTGGCCAGGAGTACTCCTCTTAGATGCCCTTACGTAATCGAATATTTTATTGTTCACCAGATCTTCTACCATCTCATGCTGGTCATCAGGAATGTTACCAGAGGGGCTACCAATATCATACACACAGACATACACATAGTTGGGCATCACGATGCTTCAGTCAGGATTGCGACCTAGCTTCTCACACAATTTATAAAGTGTGTGTGTTATCGATCGGCAGGCCCTACAGTTAAAAAAGAAGAAGCGACAGATTTTGCAGAAACTGTTGCATGGCAATTTTTGTTTACTCTCAGATTTTTTTGCCAGAAATCTACTGAGAGGCAGTCGCCGAAGAAAATTTTTTTTATATTTCGTGTTGTTCGAGATGTCTCACCTGGGGCTTGAACCGAGGCCTCACGTCTAATAAGCCAACATACTACCGACTAGACTACGACGATTATAGTGCCTTGTGCCGGAAGCGCCTTTTTGTTAGATGATGGCTTTTTCCCATTGCTCGTCTTCAGCTTCATCCTCGGCATCGAAGTGAGTTGCATGGTTGTAGCCCACCGACATACCGTCTCTATGGTATCTCACCGTTAAAGCATCTTATATCCTCTGGCACTACTAACTACGTAATAGGCATTGAACAGTTTCGTATCCAGAAAGACAACGAGGTACATAGCTACCCTAAAAAGTCTTAGCTCAACATCTTTTTGCCTGGATTGTACAAAATGCGATCTGGGGACCGACATAACAAACTCCTTTAAAGGCCGATAACCTTTCGCTTAATAATCTCATGCGGGACTAAGTTGGGTTGAAATTAAACAATTGCTAGAGCAGGGGTGGGATGGGTTAGAAAAACAATGTAATAAAGGGCCAGGATGCCCATGGAAATTTCAAGAATAAGCATCCACTCTAGATAGTGGATTTTGAAGAATTTGTTGTTTTGTGAATACACGATAGTCGAGAAGGCGAAGGGTTTTATGTGGTCGAACTCTGCCGTATGTAACATTTCATGAATAGATTTTACTTTTCCTTTCGCTTGTATTTTATTATGTTTGTATGTCTCGTTCGTTCGTTATCTTTATACAGAAGAATTGCTTTTCAAATAATCATTGATAATCTTTGTATTTGTTTTTAACACATTTTTTATGGATCTGACCGAGGTGGTTTTGAATTTTAAACGAACATTTTAAATCATTACCAATCAGTTAATTAAACCAGTTAAACGTTGTTAACGAATAATAACGAATTGAGGCAACAGGCCCTAAATACAGTCAATAAGAAAGAAAAATAAATTGTTTAAAAATTTGAATACAAGAAATTAATTTTTAAGTGTGTGCCATTAAATGTGTAACTTTAATTAATAAAAAAATCCAAAGAAAAAATAAAAAAAATCCTTAAAAATGCAATCCTTTAAATCAGATGAACTAGCGGAAAATCCGCGACAACATTCAAATCCTTTGTCGTCGTTATTGTTTTGGTAATAAAAAAAACGCCTTGGAATTAAAAGAAATTGCCTGATAAACTCGGTTTTTTTTCGAATATTTTTAGCTTTACCATGCCCACATTCCTGAAAGGTCGAAAACATGTTTTGAGTGAAAGTGATCTTTATCGTGCCTTAAAAGAACACAAATCAGGTATGATGACAACGCGGTTTATTACTAAAAAAAAAACAAACCAAACGAGGAAGTGTGAAATATTATTTAATTTGTTTAACAAAGTAAACAACAACAACAAAAAACATTTTCAACTGATAAAAATGAAATTAAATTCCGGGTGCTTCAATGCAACTTATTTTATGAGCATGATGATGCTTTTTCTGCTGAAGGTGGAAATATTTAAATTGTAGATGAACTCCGCGGCCCTTTGATGTGATATTTCGAATTGTTAGTGTTATAAGGGGCGTTCCCTGTCTTTTGCCATTAAACCAAAATTATTTACTAAGATTTAAGGCAGACCTTCTACTGTCTTACTTACTTGATTGATCATTACAATACTCTGGTCAGGATTACAACCAAGCTACTCTCATCACCATGTTGTGCAACAGAGATCAGCAATTGGTATTCAAAACGATGAGTAGATTCGAATCATACTTATAATTACTCATACTTATACGCATTCATACTTATTTTAATGCCATACTCATACTACTCATATTCAAAGTTTGAAATACTCATGGTACTCCAACTTAACAATACGCATGATGTTATTGATTTCGAGTCTCCATGACTCATCGTATAAACGAATCACAAAATAAGTATGATTCGCGTACGAACACTACAATACGCACAAGAAGGTTGTGTGTTTTCCCTCCTTGCTGTCTTTGTCTTTGTCTTTCTTCTCTCTTTGTAAATACAACAACAACAAAGACTGTAAATTTTGATGAATGATTCGAATCACTCGAATCATTTATGAGTATTATAAGTATTTTTCTAAATTTATGAATCTCAATGAGTAGGCATATGAATCAAACATATTTCGAATGTTATGAGTTTGATGTCAACGTTGTACTCATACTCATTGCAACTTGTACTTATAAATCAATGTTGTTGTGAGTACTAATGAATCAGAGTAGTTGGATTTCAATACTGTTAACTCACTCATACTCAAAATTTCATGAGTACTTATGAGTAGCAAAAAAAAAAAAAACGATTCATTGCTGATCTCTGGTGTGGATGTTATGTTGACTTCATCCAAAGCCTTCAAAGCTAACTGAATACCTGCAAGTATTACGATAACCTTTAAAAAAACTTCAACATGCAACTGAAAGTTGAAAAGCTGATAAATTTATCGTCCACGAAGTAAGATAAATATCAAGAAAATCAAAGCCAAGAGCCCATTATTTATATTAGCAGAAAGACTAATTCATTATGAAGGCAACAAGTTGAAAGGCAAATAGCTTTTAGAGAGTGTAGTCACAATGAATGGCCTTCGAGAGACAAATACATAAAAGAGGCTCAACAAAGCGAAGACCGCATTCGGTCGATTACGGGTAGTATGTAGCAGCTTACAAATATCCAAGTTAATTACGTTCAAAGTTCTCAATGCTGGTATGAAATTTATTGTGTTGTATGATAATGAATCCTGGCTTATTATAAACACAATCCGTATGTATTCGCTAATAACTTGCCCAGAGTCATAAGTAAGACTAGAATATTATAGCACAATCAGCGCTACTGCTTTTTGAAACTTAACCAACAAAGAACGCATAAAGAAAGTAATAAAACATAGAAAATCCATGTCATCGGCAAAAATATCAAAAGAAAACCGGATAGCGGTATAACAAAGATGGTGCCAAATCGACCAGAAAACTCTTGGCGTATCACGATAATTCTGTAATTAGGACAGACAACACGTTAGCTGCAGATGCTGTGTGGATACCATATGATTGCAACACAGATAATACTTTTGTGTTATAATCTGGTAGATAATATTCTGGCATTTATTTTTAATATAATTTCCGACCTATTCGCCACAGCTGCGACGAATATGGCCCATCGGATAAGTCAAGACTTTGGCTACTATTTCTAATAAATCTGGTATTATGCCGTCAATAGTGGCTTGAATATTTGTCTCCAATGCTTTAAGTTTAAACCAATGACTTTAGATATCCTCATATAAAGTAATCTGGAGGCCTTAAATAACTGATATGAGGGGGTCAGTGCAGAGGAACATTTCTGGAAACATTCACCGTAATTGCCTGTCTATTTCAAAGGAAACAAGGACTGATGATGCCGTTGGAGTGTAAGCCCCTTTAAACATTTTTTATGGCTGTAATAGTGATTTTATTTTGAAGTCGCCGTAGTCTAATAGATAGTGTGCCGGCTTATTAGACGTAAGGCCACGGTTCAAACCACAGGTCAGACTTACTTACTTACTTAATTGACCATAACAACCCGTTTTACGGGTTTGGATGATAGGGCTGCCTCGATTTGGTCCTTCCAATGGATGCAAGGTCGTCCTCTTCGCCGACTTCCGCAGATTCCCGCACCAAATACCCATCTCGCCGGAGCATCCTCCTCCATTCGAACGACATGGCTGAGCCAGCGCAGGAATTGCTCAACGTCATTCTGCATAACCTTATGAGCTTCGCAGGTATACCGAGCTCAGATATTGCAGCAAAAACACGATCCCCTATGGGGCTATCGAAGGCTGCCTTATAGTCGAAAAAAAGAAAAAAAAGTTCAGACTTCAAAACGAAAATATGAAAAAAATATTTCTGCGGTGACTTCCTCTCAGCAGATTTCTGGCAAAAATTCTGATTCTCAAAAATTTGTCCTTCGGAATCGACAGTAGGTCCCGCCACTCATGTATAAAATTAACACACACAACTTAAGTGGTGCGAAAAACTAGGTCCATAAACCTGACTGAAGGGTTGTAATGACCAATTATGTCTGTATGTATGTATGTATGTACGTATGTATGTATGTATGTCTGTATGTTTGTATGTAATAGTGATTATTTAGGGAGTGAAATATTTATCGTTGTGTTGAAACTACAAATTTCGCTGGCATGCTGGTCCCCTATGACAACAACAATCTTATCTGTATTGCATCCAGTTCCTTAAGATGAGTGCTTACGTCATGGTGCAATAGGAAGGGCAATTTAAAATTGCCATATGCAATCTATTAGTAAACTGCCGTGTGCATATTTTATTTCGGGAATCTTTAAAAGCCACAACAAATATTTCATAGACCTCGCAGACCTTAAATAATTTTTTTAATTATATTTACCGGAGTATTAAAAATATTAAAACAAATCTCCTACCATAAGTCTTTTAATATTTAAAGCATTAGGTTCTCTTATCACAATTGATAACAGATTGATATCGTATTTGTGGTGCTACTAATTAAGGTAATAGGCCCTCATGACAGTAAAACGGGTAAATTTAATACAAAAGATTGATAAGAAAACTTAACAAATATCAGACAAGTATTTGATAATGAAGGCAATTAAAATTAAATTACTTTTAAATTTAACATAACATAGGCATGTTAACAATGTTATCTATTGCTGTTAAACTTAACAGCAAACTTTTAGAATAACATTTCGAATTTACCAGACATTCTTGAGACATTATCATACTGAAGTACCTCTCTAGCCCAAGATAGTGCGACTATGATGACATGACTGTGTGGAAAAGTGTCATGCTTTTGCAGATGGAATATGTTTTTTGTTGTTGTTATGATTAATTTTTTTTAACAATCTTATCATTTAGATTTGTCTGTTTTTATTGTATTTATTGTAAATTGAATAAACAAATATTGAATGAAAAATAAAAACCTCTTCAAAGGTGAAATATCTTTTTAGATTTTGTTAAAGTATTTCCTCTTTAATAGCCACCTAAACATAGAATTGTAAGAGAAAATAAAGAAAATACAATTTGGGAATACCCTTATTTTATTATTTCAAGAATGCAATAATGCCTCCGGAGATTATATGACAAAACCCATGATAATTTATAGATCTTTGAATCCTCGCGCACTTAAAGGCATAAATAAAAACGCTTTATCGGTATATTGGAAAGCAAATTCAAAAGCTTGGTAACTGCTGATTTATTTAGAAATTGGTTTTTAAATTGTTTTTTTTTCCAGAGGTAGAAACTTATTTAAAGCGCAATAATTTAGATTTCAAGGCGCTATTGCTAGTAGATAATGCGTCAGGTCACCCGCAAGACTTATGTCATCCTAACGTCGAAATAGTGTTTCTACCTCCTAATACCACTTCATTGCTACAGCCTTTGGATCAAGATATTATTTATACCTTTAAGACTTATTACATAAGAAGATCATTACAATGGATTTCAGACATAACTGATTCAAAATCTATTGATGTAAAGGAAGCTTGGAAGCAATTTTCAATTAAAGACTGCATCGATATCATATCCTTATCGCTGAAGGAATTGAAAATTACAACATTAAATCGATGTTGGAAAAAGATATGGCCAGCAGTAGTTGAGATGGAAAACGTGCATGAATCAGGAGAAAATGAAATTGGTGGCATATTAGAACTTGCTAGGCCGATCGGAAGAGAAGGGTTTGTAAAGGGTGTTTTTTATAGAGGTATAGAACTTTAAGTTGCAATAAAATAACAATGGATTATTCGATTGACATGAATTTTATTTATCCGAATGATAATCTTGTGGCATTACATTTTAAATATGATTTCTGGCATATGACCGCCACGGCTGGCGCGGATGTAGTCCAATCTGGACGTCCAATTTTCGATGACATTTTCCAACATTTGTGGCCGTATATCGGCAATAATACGGCGAATGTTGTCTTCCAAATGGTCAAGCGTTTGTGGCTTTACCGCATAGACCAATGATTTTACATAGCTCCACAGAAAGTAGTCTAGCGGTGTTAAATCACAAGATCTTGGAGGCCAATTCACAGGTCCATAACGTGAAATTAGGCGGTCACCAAACGTATCTTTCAATAAATCTATTGTGGCACGACCTGTGTGACATGTTGCGCCGTCTTGTTGGAACCACATCTCCTGGACATCATGGTTATTCAATTCAGGAATGAAAAAGTTAGTAATCATGGCTCTATACCGATCACCATTGACTGTAACGTTCTGGCCACCATCGTTTTGAAAAAGTACGGACCAATGATTCCACCAGTCCATAAAGCGCACCAAACAGTCAGTTTTTCTGGATGTAACGGTGTTTCCACATACACTTGAGGATTACCTTCACTCCAAATGCGGCAGTTTTGTTTGTTGACGTATCCATTCAACCAGAAGTGCGCTTCACCGCTAAACAAAATTCGCTTATGAAAATCGGGAGCAACGGTAATCTCGTTTTGGGCCCATTCGACGAATCTACGCCTTACTTGATGATCGTTTGGCTTCAAATCTTGCACGAGTTGGATTTTGTAAGCACGCAAACCAAGATCCTTCCGCAAAATCTTCCATAAAGTGGATGGACACAGATCCAATTCCTGTGCTCGATAGCGGATGGACTCATTCGGGTCTTCCTCAGTGCTACGCTCTACAGCAGCAATAGCTTCTACTGTACGCACCGTACAGCGTCTATGGGGATGCGAGTTATCAATAAGAGTAAACGTGGTGCGAAAACGTTCCATGGTTAATCGAATTAACTGCTCTGATGGACGATTTTGTCGACGATAAAATGGACGTAGTGCGCTATACGTTTTCCGCACAGAACCATTATTTTCGAAATAAAATTGCACTATTTGCAAGCGTTGTTCAGGCGTGAGTCTATTCATGATAAATTGCCAAACCAAACTGAGAATAAATCACTTGACAGCTGTTAAATCGGTCGCCATCTTGAAAAGTAATGCCAACTTAAAGTTCTATACCTCTATAAAAAACACCCTTTATGGCTATTGAAGATGTGCAAGACTTATTAGTGGAACAAGAAGTTGGGGAAGCAGAATTGGTAGAAATCGCATCCGAACACCAAGTGAATGAAATCGATTCTAGATCTGATGAAGATAATGAAGTTAATAATTTGACACTAAAAAATTTACAGGAAGTATTAGACTTGGCCAAAATATTGGAATTATTGCTCTTGGATGCAGACCCTTGCGCTGAAAGAAGCCGAAAATTCAAAAGGGAATTAAAAAATTGCCTATCACCATATCAAGAAATTTACAACAACCTTGAACGGACAAGGAAACAAAGCAAGATTACGGATTTTTTTAGAGATGTCAGCAGGTGAACGAAATATAAATGCAAGTTCAGAAAGTGAAGATGATATTATTCAGTCCAAAAAAACGTTCCCATTTAATTGAATTGAGCAGCGATGATGAAGAACATTACTAAACTAAATTCATAATATACATTCATATATATTTATGCCGATTTTTGTTTGTTTTTTTATGTATTTACGTGGACTTATATTTGTTTTTTTTATATATTTAATTGGATTTTTATTTATTTTCAAATTTTTAATAGAAATAAAGTTTCTTCTGTGGCATTAAAATATTTTTTGGAACTTAACCCCTGTTCTAGTACCAGCTTCTACTCTCCTATAGCACGGTTTCACATAACATGTAATATTATAGTAACCTATCGACCGTGTTGTAGGAGAGATACCTGTAGTTCACTAATATGACAGTGTGATGTTTATATTTACAACAAAACTATTTGATCGAATTCAATAACGGTTGATTTTTTAACCGTTTGTTATTATAGCTTAATGAGAATTATCGATATGGATAATTATAGTTTAACAGCTGAGGATATTAAATTGTGTTAACAGTTCTATTCAGTAAGGTTTGACAAGCCATCATGAATCCTTTTTCGTTAGTAAAGGGCCCGCGAAATAACTTTTTTTTTGAAAATGCCTTAAAGAAAACTACTGAATATTTTCTCAAATTTCTCTTTTTATTTGAAAGTACAATCCTTCCGGTTAATAATGGAAAATAATTTCATTCAAATGGCTGCCTCGGCTGGCCATACAGTAGCCTACACGATCGGTCCAATTTTTAAGCACATTATCGATTGTATGCAGCTGTATTTCACCAATGGCTTCACGAATATTGTCCTTTAAAGCGTCATTTGTCTCTGGCTTGTCGGCGTAACACTTACCTTTGACGGCACCCTACAAATAATAATCCAACGGTGTCAAATCGCAGCTCCGAGGTGGCCAAACGACATCAGCTCTGAGGCTGATAATGAAATCTTCAAAAACAGGGCGCAAAACATCGAGTGTAGCTTCGGCTGTGTGGCAAGTAGCGCCGTCCCGTTGAAACCAAATGTTGCCAATATCCTCCTCTTCGATTTTTGTGAACAAAAATTCGTTCAACATGGCCCGATAACGATCGCCATTAATTGTAACGGCCACTCCTTGCTCATTTTGGAAGAAAAATGGCCCAATTATGCCTCTGGGCCAAAATCCGCACCAAACAGTGAATCGTTTTGGGTGCGTCGGCTTTTCAATGTATGCGTGCGGGTTTTCTGTGACCCAAATGTGGCAATTTTGCTTGTTTACATATCCGCCAAGATCAAAATGAGCTTCATCTGAAAAGATGATTTTTTTGCCAAAATCGGCATCTTCTGGTGTAGGCTACTGCATTGGCCAGCCGAGGCAGCCATTTGAATGAAATTATTTTCCATTATTAACCGGAAGGATTGTACTTTCAAATAAAAAAAGAAATTTGAAAAAAATATTCAGTAGTTTTTTTTAAAGCATTTTCAAAAAAAAAAAGTTATTTGGCGGACCCTTTAGTAAACAAGCACATGGTAGCGACTTAAATACCACAAAATGGGCTACTCTTACGGTAGATCGACTTCGTTAATAATACGAGTAGCCTATCCGTAACTGCTGGCCAGAGAATATTAGTCTGCCGGTAATTCGTGTCTCTATTACATCTGACCACAAGAACTTGATAAGGTGCAGAGTTTTAAAACTATGGTGCCAAAAAGTCTTGGAAAGCCCTGAGGACCTAATTAGAAGAGCGCAGAAGAATGCCGATAAGATGGAGGGAGAAGAATATACTGTTAATGCCGTCAAAGGATGCGGTAACTGGAGATGGTAACCGCCAATAAATTGCTTAAATCCCTGATAGGCAACGAATGTCCAGCAACAGGCAGGTTTTAGAGCTGATCATGTCATTGAACGGTGGTCGCCGTAGTCTGCTGGGTAGTGTGTTGGCTTATTAGACGTAAAGCAAAGCTTCGAGCCTCAGACCAGACATCAAAACAAAATACAAAAAGTATTTCTTCGGCGACTTTCTCTCAGCAGATTTTTGGCAAACACTCTGAGGGTAAATAAAATTGCAATGAAAAAGTTTCTCAAAAATCTGTCGTGCGGTGGTGTGAGAAACTAGTTTGGGCCAATTAAGCGGCCAACAAACGTTTGACGCAAAAAATCTATTTTGGCATGAGATATGTGGCGAGTTGCACTATTTTGTTGAAACCAAACATCGTTCACATCAATACCATGAAGAGCGGGTACAAAAAAATCGGTTATCATAGTGCGATAGGTGCATTGGCTTCTGTAAGACCAATTGTGGATTTTCTGAGCCCCAAATACAGCAATTTTGTTGATTAACGAACCCACCAACA
Source organism: Sarcophaga subvicina (assembly GCA_936449025.2). Classification (NCBI taxonomy): domain Eukaryota; kingdom Metazoa; phylum Arthropoda; class Insecta; order Diptera; family Sarcophagidae; genus Sarcophaga; species Sarcophaga subvicina. The sequence goes on from OW388084.2 coordinate 35,372,465, forward strand.
TGAAAATCAGCTTCTTCCGAAAAGATGATTTTTTTTGGCAATATCGCTATCATCGTGTATTCTCGTAAGCTCATTTACTGCAGCGAAAACGGATAGTCATGCGGCTTCAAGTCTTGAGCCAATTGAAATTTTTTAGGCATCATACCGAGGTCTTTTCACGAAATTCGACGTAAACTGGTGCCTGAAATGTTCAATTTGTGAGGGCGATAGGTGCCTCAAAGAAATATGGATCAATGATGCATCCGATCCACAAGCCGCACTAAACAGTCATTCGTAATGGGCTTCTGTAAGACCACGTGTCGATTTTCTGAACCCTAAACACAGCAATTTTGGTTATTAACGTACTTACCAAGACGAAAATGAGCTTCATCCCAAAAGATGAATTTTCCGACCAATTGTCTTGTTTTGGAAATAAATTTCCAATAAATCTCAACGATGCTCAAGTGTAAATCGATTCATTACATTCAGTGGCTATGATATACGGAATTTAGTGACAGAATAGAATGACATAAGTATTGCCAGATTTGAAATCCAACCGAAGGTTCAAATTTAAACCGATAGATGGCCTACACCATACAATCCTTCTGCAATTAGTATTTAAAGAATAATTTAAAAAAAACGACTGGAAAAGTACTTTATATTGCCAGCTGAAAATATATCGATGATAAAACACGCATGATCCGTTTCATTTTGAGAAGCCCGCCAGAATAATATGGAGACTCGAAATACTTCAAATAATAAAACTACGAAAAATCTCAATGGACATTTGAAAATAGTATTTGTAACGTGGATAATATTAAGCTAGACAACCTACGTTCGTTCTTTGTGAACTTTTATTTAATCGTCCACGATATAAGCTTCCATTATCATTGCTTTATAAATTCTGCTGCTGTAATTAGGCCTTCAATCCTAAAGTAAACATTCTTACATAATCTCTGAAACTGTTGCAAAAAAAACACACACATTTTCACTTATTTTTACTCTCGTTCACTGTAATAAAATCCACTTTTCACTTGTTTTCATATCAAAAATGAAATTCAATTAAAATTTTTATACGATATACGCTGCTTAGTCTGTCTCAGTTACTAAAGATAAGATTTACATTCGAGTTTTTGTCGCCGCTGTATACAATATTTCGCAAATAATTTATTTACTTCGTAAATATTTAATAAAAGAACGAACAAAACGAAATAAAAAATTTAATTTACATCTATGTTAAGTTGTTAATAAAAATTTAAGCGTTTATCAGATTCTGCTTCTTCTATTTTTTTTGTGATAAAATATTGCCGGTGCTGTTGCTGCCTGTAGCGCATTGACTTAACATGTTTATAAACCACGGAAATCTTTTGCTAAATCATTGCGTTATTAAACTCAAATATATTTCGGAGCATAATTATCTGAAAATTTTAATCAATATTGGCCCACAATTTATTTATTTTTTTGTTTTTTAACTTCAAACGAAATATAAACGAATAAAAAAATTATGTTGGCGTTTGTGCTTATTTTATACCCTACACTCTTGGTTGGCATACAGTTATAGAAAATCCCTTGAAGGCACTTAATTTGTTCATGTCCCATTAAGCGATCCAGTGTGAGGTAAGCCCCCTTTGTTATGACCGGTTAGTTGTCGATTTGAACCACCCCGAGCTTCGAATGAAACCGACCAGTCTTCATAGTGCCACGTTCGCCACCATGCCCATATCTTCAAACTTTCTTTCACCCAAAAACCAATAACGTCTGCAGGGCACTTACATAAAAGAGGTTGTATCAATTCCGTTTCTTCCACATCCTGGCAGTTTCTACAGTGATCCTGGTGAGGCAGACCGAGCTTGACAACGAAACTGCCAATAGCAAGGTGTCCCTTTAGAATTCTTGGAAAAGTACAAGCTCAATACATACATACATAATTGGTCATTAAAACCCTTCAGTCGGGATTACGACCTAGTTTCTCACACCACTTATGTTGTGTTTGTTAATTTTATCCATGAATGGCGGGATTTACACTCTTCATGGCAATTTCTCATGAGTTTTTACAAGAAATCTGCTGAGAGAAAGTCGCCGAAGAAATATTTTTTGTATTTTGTTTTGATGTCTGGCCTGGGGTTCGAACCCTGGCTTTACGTCTAACAAGCCAACACACTACCCACTAGACTACGGCGACTTCTGTGTCTGTATACTGCATTGAGCTTGCACTCAATATGTAAATTCCCTATCAATTCCATTCTAGAACATTCAGGCCTAGATCTTAACAGTCTAGAGATTCTGTAACTGAAACTATTGCATCATAAAGATTCCAATCTATGTCTGACCACTGGAACAAATGAACATGAATGGCTTATCAGGTCTATTCATTTTTCACTTCATCCTACGTCACAATGCTCCTAAACGAAGCAAAGAATATCTCAATATATGTCTTGTGAAGCCTTCTAGAAGACTGAAACCAGACTCTACCGAGTTTTATGCCCAGTCAGTGCTTACAAGGCAGTCTTCCTCGAAAATAGTTACTCGACCCCAGTCAGGTCCAATGACGTGGTGGTCGCGAACACCTCAACCTAACTATGCCAGCCCAAAATCTATGCCGATTTGGACAGATTTGCTACTTCATATCACCATTTATCTAGAAATGGCCGTCATCGCTGAATATGATTTTTTGATGATAATTAGAGTTCGTCGAGAACTGCTCTAGAGACCATTTAGCGAGACAGAGTGCATAAATGACAAGTAATTTGACGGCTTTAAAAAAATGGTCGCCACCAACTGTCTAAGTTCGAAGGTCTCCGCTGGATGACTTGAGAGCACTGTGTTATAACGTATAAATAATCTAAGGCTCTTCAGGTAGTCTATCTCGAGTCTCCCTATCCCAGGCCAAGTCCAACGACCGGCGGTGACCACAGCCTAAAACACACTGTACTCATCAGGAAGGCTTCCCACCAATCCCTCGTACTAATGACGGCCTCTACTTTTAAGTCGGTGCCACAATGCCAGTTCTTTCTATCTGGAAATACTATCGAGCACAGTTTGCCGATATCGCGTATCCTAGCAAGACCTCCTTTGAGTACCCTCAAGAAATTCCTTGTCGCCAGACTGATAACCAATATCATATCTACCACGGCCTGAGGAGTACCTCTGATATGCCCAATAATCTTTTTTGTACCTTGAAGAAAACAACTTTAGAAACAAAGAAAGTCATACACTTCATCCCGACAATATAACACATAGAGTCGTGATCCATGCGCATCACGAGTAGAGTACTATCAGGATTCACTTCCTTGTAGAACACTTTTCATTTCTCTACACACAGTTTCCTGTTCTGGTTTCCAAGGACGCCGATTATGGAAATCGATGTGAACTTGCTCACATATAGTGATGTTTTTATGTGCGCAAGGATATCTTTCTTCCTCACTAGTTTCAGCTGAGCGCCGCTAATGAGCTCTTTGAGGGTACTTGCGCGTGACTGTGGTGCCAGCTTCATTCATTAAGACAAGTCTCTTGAACTCACAGCTTATGATTTCATATTCGAATATTTTTGTTCACCAGATCTTCTAACTTCTCATGCTGGTCATCAGGCATATTACCGGAGGACCCTCTGGGCTACTAGCATCAACCACTTCATAGAAGAGGTCATATCGGTATTGCCTTCTGGCCAGGAGTACTCCTCTGAGATGCCCTTACGTAATCGAATATTTTATTGCACACCAGTTCTTTTACCATCTCATGATGGTCATCAGGAATCTTACTAGATGGGCTACCAATATCATACACACAGACGTACACATAGTTGGGCATTACGATCCTTCAATCAGTATTGCGACCTAGCTTCTCACACCATTTATAAAGTGTGTGTGTTAATTTTATACATGAGTGGCGGAACCTACAGCTTAAATTCGATTCCGAGCTATAGATTTTGCCAAAAGTTTTGCATGGCAATTTTAGTTTACTATCAGAGTTTTTGCCAGAAATCTGCTGAGAGGTAGTCGCCGAAAAAAGATTAAATATTCGTGTTGTTAGAGATGTCTGACCTGGGGCTTTAACCGAGGCCTCACGTCTAATAAGCCAACACACTACCGACTGGAGTACGACGACTGTAATATGAATCACTGCATAAATGAGATCGTTTCGGTATTGCCTTCTGGTCACCTTTGTGTAAGATGATGGCTCTTTCCCATTGCTCGCCTTCAGCTCCCTTCTCGGTGACAAAGTGGGTTTCCTGGTTGTAGCCCACCGCCATACCGTCTCTATGGTATCTCACCGTTAAAGCAATGATGTTACAGGGCCATTTCAACAGCTTCTGCATAGACCTCATCTTATACCTCTGGCACTACTAACTACGTAATAGTCATTGAACAGTTTCGTATCCAGAAAGACAACGAGGTACCTAGCTACCCTAAAACGTCTTAGCTCAACATCTTTTTGCCTGGATTGTACAAAATGCGATCTGGGGAACGACATAACCAACTCTTTTAAAGGCCGATATCCTTTCGCTTAATAATCTCATGCGGGACTAAGTTGGATTGAAATTAAACAATGGCTAGAGCAGGGGTAGGGGATTGGTTGCAAAGACAATGTAATATAGGACCAGTTCCCCATGGAAATTTCAAGAATAAGCATCCACTCTAGATAGAGAAGTTTGAAGATTTTTTTGTGAATACACGATAGTCGAGAAGGGTTTTATGTGGTCGAACTCTGCCATGTGTAACATTACTTGAATAAATTTTACTTTTCCTTTCGCTCGTATTTTATTATGTTTGTATGTCTCGTTCGTTCTTTATCTTTATACAGAAGAATTGCTTTTCAAATAATCATTGATAATCTTTGTATTTGTTTTTGACACATTTTTTTATGGATCTGACCGAGGTGGTTTTGAATTTTAAACGAACATTTTAAATCATTACCAATCAGTTAATTAAACCGTTAACGTTGTTAACGAATTGAGGCAAGAGGCCCTAAATACAGTCAATTAAAAATAAAACTAAAGTGTTGACAAATTTTTAATACAAGAAATTAATTTTTAAGTGTGTGCCTTTAAATGTGTAACTTTAATTAATAAAAAAAATCCAAAGAAAAAAGAAAAAAAACATCTTTTAAAAATGCAATCCTTTAAATCAGATGAACTGTCGGAAAATCCGCGACAACATTCAAATCCTTTGTCTTCGTTAATGTTTTGGTAATAAAAAATAAAACGCCTCGGAATTAACAAAAAAATTGCCTGATAACCTCGGTTTTTTTTCAAATATTTTTAGCTTTACCATGCCCACATTCCTGAAAGGTCGAAAAAGTGTTTTGAACGAAAGTGATCTTTATCGTGCCTTAAAAGAACACAAATCAGGTATGATGACAACGCGGTTTATTACTAAAAAATGCAAACGAGGAAGTGTGAAATATTATTTAATTTGTTTAACAAATAAACAAAAACAACAAAAAACATTTTTAACTGATAAAAACGAAATTAAATTCCGGGTGCTTACTTGCAACTTATTTTATGAGCATGATGATGCTTTTTCTGCTGAAGACGGAAATATTTGAATTGTAGATAAACTCTGCGGCCCTTTGATGTGATATTTCGAATTGTTAGTGTTATAAGGGGCGTTCCCTGTCCTTTGCAATTAGACCAACATTATTTACTAAGATTTAAGGCTGACCTTCTACTGTCTTACTTTCTTGATTGATCATTACAATACTCTGGTCAGGATTACAACCCAGCTACTCTCAACACTACCATGTTGTGCAACAGAGATCAGCAATTGGTATTCAAAACGATGAGTAGATTCGAATCATACTTATAATTTCTCATACGCATTCATACTTATTTTAATGCCATACTCATACTACTCATATTCAAAGTTTGAAATGCACATGGTACTCGTACTTAACAATACGCAGGATGTTATTGATTTCGACTCTCCATGACTCATCGTATAAATGAATCACAAAATAAGTATGATTCGCGTACGAACACTACAATTCTCACAAGAAGGTTGTGTGTTTGCTCTCCTTGCTGTCTTTGTCTTTTCTGTTTATGTGTCTTTCGTCTCTCTTTGTAAATGCAACAACATCTAAGACTGTAAATTTTGTTGAATGATTCGAATCACTCGAATCATTTATGAGTATTATAAGTATTTTTCTAAATTTATGAATTTGAATGAGTAGGCGTATGTCAGCGTTGTACTCATACTCATTGCAACTTGTAGTTATAAATCAACGTTGTACTGAGTACGAATGAATCAGAGTAGTTGGATTTCAATACTGTTGACTCACTCATACTCAAAATTTCATGAGTACTTATGAGTACCGAAAAAGCGATTCATTGTTGATCTCTGGTATGGATGTTATGTCGACTTCATCCAAAGCCTTCAAAGCTAACTGAACAACATGCAACTGAAAGTTGAAAATCTGATAAATTTATCGTCCATGAAGTGAGATAAAGATCAAGAGCCAATTATTCATATTAGCAGAAAGGCTATTACATTACGAAGGCAACAAGTCGTAAAGCAAATAGCTTTTAAAGAGTGTTGTCACAATGAATACCTCCCGGGAGACAAACACATAAAAAAAGCTCAACAAAGCGAAGACGGCATTCGGTCGATTACGGGCAGTATGAAGCAGTTAATTACGTTTAAAGTTCTCAATGCTGGTATGAAATCTAATTTGTTGTATGACAATGAATCCTGGCTTATTATAAACACAATCCGTATGTACTCGTTAATAACTGGCGTAGGTAAGACTAGAATATTATAGCACAACCAGCGCTACGGCTTTTTGAAACTTAACCAACAAAGAACGCATAAAGAAAGTAATAAAACATAGAAAATCCAGGTGATCAGCAGAAATATCAAAAGAAAACCGGATAGTATAACAAAGATGGTTCCAAAATCGACCAGAAAACTATTGGCGTATCACGATAATTCTGTAATTAGGACAGACAACACGTAAGCTGCAGATGCTGTATGGATACCATATGATTGCAAGACAGATAATACTTTTGTGTTATAATATGGTAGATAATATTCTGGCTTTTATTTTTTAATATGATGTCCGACATATGTCGCCACGCCTATGGCGAATGTGGCCCATCGGATAAGTCAAGCCTTTGGCTACTATTTCTAATAAATCTATGGTAGTATGGCGTCAATAGTGTCTTGAATATTGGTCTCCAATGGTTTAAGTTTAAACCAATGACTTTAGATATTCCCATATAAAGTAATCTGGTGGGCTAAAAACGCTGGTATGAGTGGGTCAGTGAAGAGGAACATATCTGGAAACATTCCGAAATGCCTGTCTATTTCAAAGGAAACAAGGACTGATGATGCCGTTGGAGTGTAAGCCCCTTTAAACAGTCAATTTTTATGGCTGTAATAGTGATTTTATTTTATAGTCGCCGTAGTCTAATAGATAGTGTGCCGGCTTATTAGACGTAAGGCCACGGTTCAAACCACAGGTCAGACTTACTTACTTACTTAATTGACCATAACAACCCGTTTTACGGGTTTGGATGACAGGGCTTCCTCGATTTGGTCCTTCCAATGGATGCAAGGTCGTCCTCTTCGCCGACTTCCGCAGATTCCCGCACCAAATACCCATCTCGCCGGAGCATCCTCCTCCATTCGAACGACATGGCCGAGCCAGCGCAGCCGCTGGATATTAATACAACGTCCATGTCGTTGAGGAGCTCATACAGCTCACTGTTGTATCGGATACGGAAATCATCGCCAACTCGTACAGCACCGAAGATCTTGCGTAGTACTTTTCTCTCGAGCACTCTCAAGGCCGCTGCATCTGTACTTAATAGGGTCCATGCCTCTGCGCCATAAAGAAGCACGGGTAGTATGAGTGTCTTGTAGAGTGTTAGTTTTGTCGCACGAGAGAGGTCTCTGCTACTCAATTGCTTATTGAGACCATAGTAGCACCTGTTGGCAAGAGTGATCCTGCGCTTGATCGCCAGACTGACATCGTTGCTGTTGGTAACAGCGGAGTCAAGATAGATAAATTCCTTGACCGTATCAAAAGTATAGTTATCGGCCGTAATCTGAGAATCAATACGCCGCGCATCTGTACTTGTAGATAACATAGACTTTGTTTTGCCCTCATTTACTGCCAGACTCATCTCACTAGATTCCCGTTCAATAGTACTAAAGGCAGCAGTAATATCTCGCTTGGTACGCCCTATGATGTCAATGTCGTCAGCGTACGCAAACAACTGGACACTTTTTTGAAAAATTGCGGTACACTCCCGCCTTTCGCAGAACACTTTCCATGACGAAGTAGAAGATGTCGCATGATAAGGGGTCGCCTTGTCTGAAACCTCGCACGGTACCAAAAGGTTCGGAGAGGTCCTTTCCTACCTTGACGGAGCTGCAGGAATTGCTCAACGTCATTCTGCATAACCTTATCAGCTTCGCAGGTATACCGAGCTCAGACATTGCAGCAAAAACACGATCCCCTATGGGGCTGACGAAAATATCAAAACAATATTTCTTCGGTGACTTCCTCTCAGCATATTTCTGGCAAAAACTCTGATTCTCAAAAATTTGTCCTTCGGAATCGACTGTAGGTCCCGCCACTCATGTATAAAATTAACACACACACAACTTAAGTGGTCCGAAAAACTAGGTCCATAAACCTGACTGAAGGGTTGTAATGACCAATTATGTATGTATGTATGTATGTAATAGTGATTTTTTAAGGAGTGAAATAATTTTCGTTGTGTTAAAACAACAAGTTCCGCTGGCATGCTTGTCCCATATGACAACAACTATCTTATCTCTATTGCATCCAGTCCCTTAAGATGAGTGGTTATGTCATGGTTCCATAGGAGGCAATTTAAAATTGCCATATGCAATCTATTAGTAAACTGCCGTGTGCATATTTTATTTCGGGAATCTTTAAAAGCGACAACAAATATTTCATAAGCCTCGAAGACCATAAATAATTTTTTTAATTATATTTACCGTAGTATTAAAAATATTAAAACAAATCTGCTACCATAAGGCTTTTAATATTTAAAGCAATAGGTTCTCTTATCACAATTGATAACAGATTGATATCGTATTTGTGGTGCTACTAATTAAGGTAATAGGCTCTCATGACAGTAAAGCGGGTAAATTAAATACAAGAGATTGATAACAAAACTTAACAAACATCAGACAAGTATTTGATAATGAAGGCAATTAAAATTAAATTACTTTTAAGTTTAACATGACATAGGCGTGTTAACAATGTTATCTATTTCTGTTAAACTTAGCAGCAAACTTTTAAAATAACATTTTGAATTTACCAGGCAGTAGTGAGACATTATCATACTCAAGCACTTCTCTAAACCAAGATAGTGAAACGATGATGACATGACTGTGTGGAAAAGTGTCATGCTTTTGCAGATGAGATATGTTTTGTTATTTTTATGATTAATTTTCTTAACTATCTTATCACTTAGATTTGTCTGTTTTCATTGTATTTATTGTAAATTGAATAAACAAATATTGAATGAAAACAAAAACCTCTTCAAAGGTGAAATATCTTTTTAGATTTTGTTAAAGTATTTCCTCTTTAATAGCCACCTAAAAAAGCACTTCGGATTTCCTTGTTTTGTGAAAAATTAAATCATCTTTGGCCAAATAGCTCACTAATGTGACAGTGTGATCGATTTCGATAACGGGTAATTTTTTAAACGTTTGTTATTATTGCTTAATGGTAACTATCGATATCGATAATTATAGTGTAACAGCTGAGAATATCAAATTGTGTTAACAGTTCTATTCAGTAAGGTTTGACAAGCCATCATGAATCTTTTTGTGGCAGAACAGGGCTTCCAAAGTGCGGAAATTTAATTTGAAGGTAATAAAACTGTGTGCGAAGTTGAAAGAGCATTTCTTCCATTTTACGGTCAACATAATCCGCCTAGTAAACAAGGAGTTATTGATCGTTACACTAATTCAAAGCCATCAACAAGACAGAATTCTTGAAAAAGACGCTTAATAACTTTTGATATAGTCAAGGAACTTATTTATCTTGGCTCTGCCGTTACCACCAAAAATGATGTCAGTCTGGAGATCAAGCGCAGACTCACTATTGCCAACAGGTGCTACTATGGTCTCAATAGGCGATTGAGTAGCAGAGACCTCTCTCGTACGACAAAACTAGTACTTTACAAGACGCTCATCCTACCCGTGCTTCTTTATGGCGCAGAGGCATTATTTAAGCACAGATGCAGCAGCCTCGAGGGTATTCGAGAGAAAAGTACTGCGTAAAATCTTCAGTCCAGTACGAGTTGGCGATGATTACCGCATCCGATTCAACAGTGAGCTGTATGAGCTCCTCAACGACATAGACGTTGTGCAGCGTATTAGCATTCAGCGGCTGCGCTAGCTCGGCCTTGTCGTTCGAAAGGAGGAGTATGCTCCGGCGAGACGGGTATTTGATGCGGGGATCTGCGGAAGTCGGCGAAGAGGTTGACCTTGTATCCTTTGGAAGGACCAAATCGAGGAAGCCCTGTCATCGATTGGTGTGACCAACTGGCGTAGGCGCGCAAGAAGCAGAGGCGCCTATAAGGATGTGTTGCGGCAGGCCGAAATTCGTTAATCGGGTTGTTATGGCCAATTAAGAAAGTAAGTAGGTAAACGGAAGCAAAACATTTATCGCTAGCATATCATTTTTGCTGATTTACCTCATTGTATACCCTGGTAATGTTCACTTCTGGGTATATAGAGGTATCAATAAGCAAATAAGTAGTATATGGATTAAGGACAATACCATTACGCATGAGACTCAAGAGAGAGAGACCCAAGTCAAAAGGAATATTCAGCACGAGAGATTTAAGATTTTAGCATTTTTTAGCATTTACTTGTGGAATTTTCTTAAGCCGCAGGAATATATGAAAAAGCCACGAACTTCAGCAGTTCTTAAAGCCTACTTAAGCTAAGCCATGCGCCAGAGTCATGCAAAAATTGTTTCGATTCAAAGAAGTTGTGGCGGACATTTGAACGATATTATTGATATCAAAAGGTCTTTCAAACGAATAATCATATCTCACACGCACTTTCTTTTATTTAAATTTAATGATAGGAGGCGCTTAATGAAAGATCCTCTTCAATGAAAATGAGAACTAAATAGTAAACAAGTACATGGTACCGGTTTCATCATGAACGTATACGGCAGCGACTTAAATACCACAAAAAGGGCTACTCTTACGGTAGATCGACTTTGTTAGTAATACGAGTAGCCTATCCGTAACTGCTGGTAAGAGAAAGTAGTCTGCCAGTAACTGGTGCCTCTACTGTATCAAAAATCTGACCACAAGACCTCAAAAGAGCTTGTGATCTGATGAGCTTGTGATGATATGTTTACATAATGTGCAGAATTTTAAAACTATGATGCCAAAAAGTCTTGTAAAATCTCTGATAATCATAATCAGAAGAGTGCAGAAGAATGCCGATCAGATGGAGGAACAAGAATAGACTGTTAATGCCATAAATGGATGCGGTAACTGGAAAGGAATTATTTAATTGAATACCACCAATGAATTGCTTGAATCTCTGATATGGCAACGAATGTGCAGCAACAGGCAGGATTTAGACCCGATGATTGTGGCAAGAGTCCCTAAATACAGTCAATAAAAAAGAAAAATAAAGTTTTAAAATTTTTGATACAAGAAATTAATTTTTAAGTGTGTGCCTTTAAATGTGTAACTTTAATTAAAAAAATTCAAAAGAAAAAAAAACATCCTTAAAAATGCAATCCTTTAAATCAGTTGAAGTGTCGGAAAATCCGCGCTAATATTCAAATCCTTTGTCTTCGTTAATGTGTTGGTAATAAAAATAAAACGTCTCGGAATTAAAAAAAATTGCCTCAAAAACTCGTTTTTTTTGAATATTTTTAGGTTCACCATGCCCACATTCTTGAAAGGTCGAATACGTGTTTTGAATGAAAGTGATCTTTATCGTGCCTTAAAAGAACACAAATCAGGTATGATGACAACGCGGTTTATTACTAAAAAATGCAAACGAGGAAGTGTGAAATATTATTTAATTTGTTTAACAAATAAACAAAAACAACAAAAAACATTTTTAACTGATAAAATCGAAATTAAATTCCGGGTGCTTCATTGCAACTTATTTTATGAGCATGATGATGCTTTTTATGCTGAAAACGTGAATGTATGAATTGTAGATGAATACTGCGGCCCTTTGATGTGATATTTCGATTTTTAGTGTTATAAGGGACGTTCCCTGTCCTTTGCAATTAAACCAAAATTATTTACTAAGATTTAATGCTGATCTTCTACTGTCTTACTTACTTGATTGATCATTACAATCCTCTGGTCAGGATTACAACCCAGCTTCTCCCACCACACATATTGTGCATGTTAATTATTAATAAATCGTGAGGGAAGGGAGCTATAGTTTGATGTCGACTTCTAATAGAGAAATTAGATTGAAGGCCATTTACAGTGTCCTTCTAATCAACATCTTTGTAATTTATAGAACTGGATACCAGCTAAGATTATTCCAATGAAGTCGTTCATTTAAGGCGAAACAATTCCATTTCGGTCTGCCGTGATGTACGTTCTCATTTTTTAATGTCCTAAGGACACCAATCTATGTGATCAATCTATTATCGATCAAAACGAATGTGCAGCAACAGGCAGGATTTAGACCCGATGATGTCATTGAGAAGTGTAGTGCATTCAACAGCACCCATTATTTACTATTTGAAAATATTGAACCTTGTTTTGATATGGTTATCCAGATCATCACTATGGGATGCATTAGGTAGCAAGGACTCCAGACGAAAATAAATACAAATGCTTAATGCAAGTTGCGATATAAACAAATAAACCACGAAGCACCACCCGATATTCGTTAAAAAGCTAAAGAGTTGCTCTATGGTGCCAACAATGAAGACATACGGGAGGCATTCATAGAATATGGGAATGGAACAGTATACATAACATCACAAAGCTAAAAATCTTCAACTGCAGTATGAAATCAATAGTCCTGTTTGGAAACTATAGGGTGATCCATTTAAAAGCTTAAATTTGAAAATGCAATAAAACGAAAACGGTTTGAAAATTTCTAAAATTAATTTTTTATGGTTGTGAAGTACAATTGTTCCGGTTAGAAATGGAATAATGGACCCGCATGGAGAGCGGGTACAAAAAATCGGTTATCATAGTGCGATAGGTGCCTCAAAGAAATATGGACCAATGATGCATTCGATCCACAAGCCGCACTAAAGAGTCATTCGTAACGGGCTTCTGTAAGACCACGTGTCGATTTTCTGAACCCCAAATACAGCAATTTTGGTTATTAACGTACCCACAAAAATGGAAATGAGTGCCATACGAAAAAATGAATTTTCCGACCAAATTGTCTTCGTTTTGGAAATAAATTTCCAATAATTCCCAACGTTGCTCAAGCCTAAATAGATTCATTACGTTCAGTGGTGATAATCTACTGAATTTTGTGACAGAATAGAATGACAGAAAGCATTGCCAGATTCGAAATCCAACCGAAGGTTCAAATTTAAACCGATAGATGGCCTACACCATACAATCCTTCTGCAATTAGTATTTAAAGAATAATTTAAAAAAAAACGACTGGAAAAGTACTTTATATTGCCAGCTGAAAATATATCGATGATAAAACACGCATGATCCGTTTCATTTTGAGAAGCCCGCCAGAATAATATGGAGACTCGAAATACTTCAAATAATAAAACTACGAAAAATCTCAATGGACATCTGAAAATAGTACTTGGAACGTGGGCAATATTAAGCTAGACAACCTACGTTCGTTCTTTGTGAACTTTTATTTAATCGTCCACGATATAAGCTTCCATTATCATTGCTTTATAAATTCTGCTGCTGTAATTAGGCCTTCAATCCTAAAGTAAATATTCTTACATAATCTCTGAAACTGTTGCAAAAAAACACACACATTTTCACTTATTTTTACTCTCGTTCACTGTAATAAAATCCACTTTTCACTTGTTTTCATATCAAAAATGAAATTCAATTAAAATTTTTATACGATATACGCTGCTTAGTCTGTCTCAGTAACGAAAGATAAGATTTACATTCGAGTTTTTGTCGCCGCTGTATACAATATTTCGCAAATAATTTATTTACTTCGTAAATATTTAATAAAAGAACCAACAAAACGAAATAAAAAATTTAATTTACATCTATGTTAAGTTGTTAATAAAAATTTAAGCGTTTATCAGATTCTGCTTCTTTTCTTTTATTTTTTATTTTTTTTTGTGATAAAATGTTGCCGGTGCTGTTGCTGTCTGTAGCGCATTGACTTACCATACATATTTATAAACCACGGAAATCTTTTGCCAAATCATTGCGTTATTAAACTCAAATATATTTCGGAGCATAATTATCTGAAAATTTTAATCAATATTGGCCCACAATTTATTTATTTTTCTTGTTTTTTAACTTCAAACGAAATACAAACGATTAGAAAAATTATGTTGGCGTTTGTGCTTATTTTATACCCTACAATGTGGTTGGCATACAGTCATAGACAATTCCTTGAAACCACTTAATTTCTCCCTTTAAGTTATTATTTTGACAATTATTGCTACCATTTTTTATTTATATTGCTAGGCTAGGATGAGAAGATCAATTCAGATAAGAAGGTCTACTGTGGGTATCTTCAAAATCGTAAAATAACTCAAAACTGACTAGGAAAATGATAAAACAAAAAACTCAGGAAGTAACGGAACTAAAACAATTTCAGAAATTAAGGAGAGCTAAGTATCAAAAGTAAAACAAAAGAAAAAATCAGAAGAAAACCATTCAATAATTCTGGACAAGAGACCTTCATATTAAAAATGTGAACAGAATCCAACTCTCTCCTTAGCTACTGAAGAAAGCCTAGTCAAAAAGCATAAATGTTTGACTTCGTATGCCAAGGCTGAAAAAGAGAGTGAGTGCGCAGCTTTAGGCTCTTTCCACAAATTCCGCAAAATCCTAATAAATTCCCTACCAATTCCAATCTAGAACATTCGCTCCTAGATCTTAACAGCCTGGAGGTTCCATCATAAAGATGCCAATATGCATCTGACCACAATACCGGCCCTATTTCAGGCCAAGTCCAATGACTTAGTGGTCGCAAGCACCTCAGCCTAACGCTGCCAGGCCAAAAATCTATGCTAATTTTGACTATTCAATTCCATTCAAGTCCCTATTTATCTAGAAATGGGCGTCATCGCTGATCTTTTGATGATAATTAGGGTTGGTTGGCAACTGTTCCAGAAATCATTTAGCGAACACAGTCCATTCTGGTTTGACAGATTGAATAGGTTAGGTTAGGTTAGAGGACGTGTACCTGTCAATTAAGACAAGTACAGTACCCGGAGGTCGAATTGACCCATTGTACAACGTCCTAGTTTCTCACACCACTTATGTGGTGTGTGTTATTTTATACATGAGTGGTGGGACCTACAGTTTAAAGTCAACTCCGAACGACAGATTTTTGAGAAACTTTTTCACGGCAATTTTATTTACTCTCAGAGTTTTTGCCAGAAATCTGCTGAGAGGAAGTCGCCGAAAAAATACTTTTTGTATTTTATTTTGATGTCTGGCCTGGGGCTCGAATCCTGGCTTTACGTCTAATAAGCCAACACACTACCTACTAGACTATGGCGATTTCTTAACAGATTGTATAAATGACAAGTAATTTGACAGCCTTAAAAAGATGGTCGTCATTAACTGTCTTGGTTCGAAAGAGCCCGCTTGAACACCCGAGAGCTCTGTCTTGTAGCGGATATTGTAAAGAATCTAAGGCTTTCAAGGCAATCTATATCGAAAATAGCAACCCTATCCTGGTTTAGATCCAATGACTTGGTGGTCGCGAAGATACACTACTCGCATCAGGAAGTCTTCCTACCACTTCCCCGAACTATTGACAGCCTCTACTATTAAGTTGGTGCTACAATGCCAATGCTTTCTATCTGGAAATACCATCGAGGACAGTTTGCATCAAAAATTTAATTGCCGCCAGACTGATAACCATCACTTTTATAGGTATTAGATACAATTTCTGAGGTGTACCTCTGAAATGCCCAAAAAACTATTTTATGTACCTTGAAGAAGCTTTAGACACCAACAAAGCCATACTCTTCGTACTGATGACACTACGCATAGAGTCTTAGACTTTCTCCTACACGAGTAGAGTACTATCTGGATCCTCGTCTAGCTAGTTTCATCAGTAAGACACCCCTCTTGAACTCACAGCTCATGATTTCTACTGCAGTATACCTGGTAGATGGCATTACGTAATCCAAGTTTTTATTGTTCACCAGATCTTCTACCATCTCATACTGATCATTAGGAATCTCACCAGAGGTCCCTCTGAGCTACTAGTATCAATCACTGCATAGAAGACCTCATACGGGTATTTCCTTCTGGCGAGGAGTACTCCCTTTAGATGCCATTACGTAATCGAATATTTTATTGCACATCAGTTCTTCTACCATCTCATGCTGGTCATCAGGAATCTTACTAGAGGGGCTACCAATATCATACACACAGTCATACACATAGCTGGGCTTTACGATCCTTCAGTCAGGATTGCGACCTAGCTTCTTCCTATAAAGTGTGTGTGTTAATTTTATACATGAGCGGCAGGACCTACAGTTAAAGAAGATACCGTGCGACAGATTTTGCAGAAACTTTTGCTTGGCAATTTTTGTTTATTCTCTGAATTTTTGCCAGAAATCTACTGAGAGGCGAAGAAATATTTTTTCATATTTCGTGTTGTACGAGATGTCTGACCAAAGGCTTGAACCGAAGCCTCACGTCTAATAATGCAACACACTACCGACTACGACAATTGTAATATCAATCACTGTAAAGAAAAGATCGTTCCGGCATTGCCATTTTTGGGTAAGGTGATGGCTCTTTACTTCAAACTGTAGGTCCCACCAATCATGCATAAAATTAACACACACAACACAAGTGGTGTGAGAAACTAGGTCGTAATCCTGACTGAATGACCAATTATGTATGTATGTGATGGCTCTTTCCCAATACTCCTGGTTGTTGCCCACCGACTTACCGTCTCTACGGTATCTCACCATTAAAGCAAAGAGGTCACAGAGCCACATCAACACCTTCTGCAAAGACTCCATCTTATACCATAAAACTCCTAACTCCGTGATAGGCATTGCGGAGTTTAGTACCCAGACAGACACCATGGTACGTAGCTATTCTAAAAAGCCTTAGCTCAACCTCTTTCAGCCTGGGATATACAAAATGCGATCTGGGTAACGACATAACAAACTCCTTTAAAGGCCGATATCGCTTTCGCTTAATAATCTCATGCGGGACTAAGTTGGATTGAAATTAAACAATGGCTAGAGCAGGGGTAGGGGATTGGTTGGAAAAACAATGTAATATAGGGCCAGTTCCCCATGGAAATTTCAAGAATAAGTATCCATTCTAGACAATGGATTTTGAAGAGATTTTTTTTCGTGAATACACGATAGTCGAGAAGGCGAAGGGTTTTATGTGTTCGAACTCTGCCGTGTGTAACATTTCATGAATAGAGTTTACTTTTCCTTTCGCTCGTATTTTATTCTGTTTGTATGTCTCGTTCGGTCGTTATCTTTATACAGAAGAATTGCTTTTCAAATAATCATTGATAATCTTTGTATTTGTTTTTAACACATTTTTTATGGATCTGACCGAGGTGGTTTTGAATTTTAAACGAACATTTTAAATCATTACCAATCAGTTAATTAAACCGTTAACGTTGTTAACGAATTGAGGCAAGAGGCCCTAAATACAGTCAATTAAAAAGAAAACTAAAGTGTTGAAAAATTTTTAATACAAGAAATTAATTTTTAAGTGTGTGCCTTTAAATGTGTAACTTTAATTAATAAAAAAAATCCAAAGAAAAAAGAAAAAAAACATCTTTTAAAAATGCAATCCTTTAAATCAGATGAACTGTCGGAAAATCCGCGACAACATTCAAATCCTTTGTCTTCGTTAATGTTTTGGTAATAAAAAAACGCCTTGGAATTAAAAGAAATTTCCTTTAAACTCGGTTTTTTTCGAATATTTTTAGCTTTACCATGCCCACATTCCTGAAAGGTCGAAAACGTGTTTTGAATGAAAGTGATCTTTATCGTGCCTTAAAAGAACACAAATCAGGTATGATGACAACGCGATTTATTATTAAAAAAAAAAACATACCAAACGAGGAAGTGTGAAATATTATTTAATTTGTTTAACAAAATAAACAACAACAACAACAAAAACCGTTTTTACCTGATAAAAACGAAATTAAATTCCGGGTGCTTAATTGCAACTTATTTTATGAGCATGATGATGTTTTTTCTGCTGAAGGCGGAAATATTTGAATTGTAGATAAACTCTGCGGCCCTTTGATGTGATATTTCGAATTGTTAGTGTTATAAGGGGCGTTCCCTGTCCTTGGCAATTAGACCAACATTATTTACTAAGATTTAAGGCTGACCTTCTACTGTCTTACTTACTTGATTGGTCATTACAATACTCTGGTCAGGATTACAACCCAGCTACTCTCAACACTACCATGTTGTGCAACAGAGATCAGCAATTGGTATTCAAAACGATGAGTAGATTCGAATCATACTTATAATTTCTCATACGCATTCATACTTATTTTAATGTCATACTCATACTACTCATATTCAAAGTTTGAAATACTCATGGTATTCCAAATTAACAATACGCATGATGTTATTGATTTCGACTCTCCATGACTCATTGTATACACGAATCACAAAATAAGTATGATTCGCATACGAACACTACAATACTCACAAGAAGGTTGCGTGTTTGCTCTCCTTGCTGTCTTTGTCTTTTTTGTTTATGAGTCTTTCGTCTCTCTTTGTAAATGCAACAACAACTAAGCCTGTAAATTTTGACGAATGATTCGAATCACTCCGATCATTTATGAGTATTAAAAGTATTTTTCTAAATTTATGAACCTGAATGAGTAGGCGTATGAATCAAACATAGTTCGAATGTTATGAGTTTGATGTCAACGTTGTACTCATACTCATTGCAACTTGTACTTATAAATCAATGTTGTTGTGAGTACGAATGAATCAAAGTAGTTGGAATTCAGTACTGTTGACTGACTCATACTCAAAATTTCATGAGTACTTATGAGTAGCGAAAAAGCGATTCATTGCTGATCTCTGTTGTACATATTAATTTTATCCATGAGGGAAGGGACCTACAGTTTGATGTCGACTTCTAATCGAGAAATTAGATTGAAGGACGTTTACAGTGTCCTTCTAATCAAAATCTTTGTAATTTATAGGACTGGATACCAACTACGATTATTCCAATGAAGTCGTTCATTTAAGGCGTAACAATTCCATTTCGGTCTGTCGACTTCACGTTCATGACTGATGTTGTCCCTTTTTTAATGTCTTAAAGACTCCAATCTATGTGATCAATCTATGGTCGATCAAAACGTAATTATTTTTCCACATGATTGGTATTTTATTCGTTTCCAACTAAAGACGCCGATTGAAAATTGTGATAGGCAGAGTTTGCCAAGGTCGCTTATTATTGTTCACCATTTAGTTCCCTGACAGCATTATGAAGGAAGTTTCATTAAGGACTGTTGCTTGTGTCATTAAGCACGTAGTACTTCTAAGCTCATTATGTGTGTCCACTACTGCTTCTCTGGATGGAGTGCATTCGAAATTTTCCATGGGTTTGACGCATAAATCTGACCGAATTTGACCGATGGCATGCATTATGTTGGCTCATAGGACCTCTGTGGTTTGTGGTTAATTCGCACACAGCAGCAGTTTAAGAAATTCTGACAAGAGAAAGTCTATCGATCGCAGTAGCCCTTTCACAACACCTCCATGTAGGATGATCATGCCCTCAGATCCTTCATACAGAATATCTAATGAGACTATCGATCTCGCCGTAGTCTAATAAGTAGTGTTTTGGCTTATTAGACGTAAAGCCCGGTTTCGTATTCCAGGTTAGGCATTAAAACGAAATATGTAAACAAACATTTCTTCGGCGACTTCCTTTCAGCAGTAAAAAAGCCTGCCAAGAAAAAGTTTTTCAAAAATCTGCCACTCGGAGTCGACGTTAAACTGTAGATCATGGCTTTACGTCTAATAAGCCAACACACTATCTACTAGACTACGGCGACTTCTTCTTCTTTTGTTTCCTTACGTCCCTATTTATCTAGAAATGGGCGTATTACGATAATAATTAGTGTTCGTCGCCAGCTGCTCCAGAGACCATTTAGCGAACACGCATCGTTATCTTTGGTCGTCCAATCTGGTTTAAGAAGGCAGAGTGAATAAATGACAAGTAATTTGATAGTCGCCGTAGTCTAGTAGGTAGTGTGTTGGCTTATTAGGCGTGGGGCCAGGGTTTAAACCCAGGTCAGACATCTCTAACATAACGAAATGTGTGTCTTTTGTGAATTCAAACAAAAACTCTGCCATTAAAAGTTTCTCAAAAATCCGTCGTTCGGAGTTGACTTGAAACTGTAGGTTCCGCCACTGTTGCATAAAATTAACACACACAACATAAGTGGTATGAGAAGCTAGGTCGTAACTCCAGGGTTGTAATGATTTGACAGCTTTAACAAGATGGCTGTCATCTCTGTCTTATAACTGGTATTATAGAGAATCTAAGCACAAGCGGGGAGCAAACACAATGTATCTAAACTAAGATATGCCATCGAATGGTTGTTTCTTATATTTTTGTGTTAAGAAGACCATTTGAATTCTGGGAGCTTTTCCTATCTGTTCTAACTAACCTAACCTAATTTCACGTTATGTTATTGTATTTTCCAGAAATCACTTTGAATTCCAAATATTCCTATTTAAAAAGCACAATATCTTCCTGGTATTATCTGGTATTGTTCGTTATTATTCGTCTTGGAATTTTTCTATTCGATAATATTTACAGCCAATTTCTAATGTTATCTCTGTGTGCCTAGTTAAGATTGTTTCTTAATTTGTTTATAATCATATCAATTTGTATTGAAATAAATTAACCAAACGTGTTGATAAATACTTAAGTAATCTAATCTAGTAGTAATACGTGCACATTGTATTCTCTCGCTCTCCATAACATCAAAAAGATTTTTGTTTACACTGCCTTTTAAAAAATTTTGAAAATTCTTATCAAAATTTGGAGTACCATGCCTATACCACTAGAAGTGTTATTAACGCTGTTTCAATTGTTTAAAAATCTTTGTTTATAAACATACTTATTCTTAATAGTTTTTAATTTAATTATTTATTTTATTGTTGTTGTTTTTACTGTAATTGTTTTTTTTTTTCTTCTTCATTTACAGATATTGTAGGCAGTAAACTTAACAAAGCTTGGCAAGCGGAATGTGAGAAAACCAAAGGCACCAATAAAGAGCCCAGTCTTTTAAGGGCCACCGTTAAAGTATTCGGTTTCCATTATATGGTATTGGGTGTAGCGTTACTTCTCATGGAATTGGGTTTTAGGTAAGTAAAAATGGAGTGAAGGCTTACAAAGAATTTCGCTGGATTTTCTGGATTCTGGGTGGGTTCCGGAATATAGAGACGTGTTGGAAATTTTACTGCAGATACTCTGGCCAGGGATCGCAATCTCCCATATTTTGTAGGACAAAATTTTCCAAATGCCTCAGTTAACTCGGATATTACCCACACTTATTACAGTAAAGCTTAATCTCGTTGGCAGTAGGACGGCACGTGTGAAATTGCTAGACTCTGCTGGTATCGTGTGGATAAGAAGAGCACCAGCTTACTTCTGTATTGAAAATGCTAGCCACTCATCACTCAATAGTGATTTTCACAGTACACTGTCCCTATGGCAGGCTTGCCGAAAGACTCTTTCTATCGGAGCCTATGTCGTCTTCTTTTGTACTTTTAAAATTAAGTCAATGCCGAGGATTTCTCAGGGAAATTTCGAATTATTTCAACTATTATGTAGGTTCAGGGATGGAAATTGTATTACTGATGAGCTCACCAGGGCCACAACGTAGCTTGCAATTTTTGACATGTAAAGGGTGGGCCATTTAAAAGTTTAAATTTAAAAACAATGCAATAAAACAAAAACAGTTTGCAAATTTGCAAAATATATTTTTTTTGTTGTGAAGTACAATTGTTTCGTTTAGAAATGGCGGCTGGCCTCCCAGTACCTCATTCGATCTGACCAATTTTCATGCACTTTTTCGAGTGTATGGAGTCGTATTTCGGCGTCCACAGAAAATAGTCCAATGGTATCAAATTGCAGCTTCTTGGTAGCCAATTGACATCACCCTTTCGGCTAATTAAACGGCCATCAAAAGTTTGACGCAGTAAATCGATTGTGGCATGAGACGTGTGGCAAGTTGCACCATTTTGATGAAACCAAACATCGTTCGTATCGGTTATCAGGGTACGATAGCTGACTCCATTGACCGTAATGGTTGCGTCGTTATCATTTTCAAAGAAATATGGGACAATGTTGCCTCCGCATCACAAGCCGCATCAAACAATTTTGCTTATTACCGTATCCATCAAGATGAAAATGATCTTCATCCAAAAAGATGATTTTGTTTGCCAAAATCGACATCATAGTGGAGTTTCGCGTTGGCCCATATAGCGACGCGAAAACGAAGCGGATGGTCATGCAGCTTCAACTCTTGAACCAATTGAACTTTGTAAGCCATCATGCCGAGAGCTTTTCGCAAAATTCAACGTAAATTGGTACGTGAAATGTTCCATCCTTGAGAGCGATGACGAGTAGATGTTAATGGATTCTTCTCACGCATGCTATCAGCCCCAGCTTCGATATTTTCGGGTGTATGCACCCGAGCACACTCTCGTCTTGGCGCCTCAACAATGAAACTAGTTTCACAAATTTTACCAGTAAACTTACGTATACCGGCCACTGGCTGTTCTTCTCCGCTATCAAATTTTGTACGTGTAATTTCCGACCAAGTGTCTACCCGACAATAGGGCTTAGGTATTACGATTGCATCAGTTAAATTGGGTATTTCACAAACTTTCCCTAAAAAAATAAAATTAAGTTCTCGTGCTATTGACAATATACTTATATGTACATATATATGTTCCTTTACTCCTCCAGGGAGCATAGGGCCGCGATTGAAAAGAATGGAGAATATTTTCCGGCAATTTATTTACTCATTTATTTTTCTAGGAGTAGAATGTATTGAACTCGCCGTAGTCTAGTAGGTAGTGTGTTGGCTTGTTAGACGAAAAGCCAGGGTTCGAGGCGCAGGTGAGACATCAAAACAAAATACAAAAAGTATTTCTGCGGCGACTTCCTCGCAGCAGATTTCTGGCGAAAAACTCTGAGAGTAAATAAAATTGCCACGAAAAGTTTCTCAAAAATCTGTCGTTCGGAGCCGAATTTAAACTGTAGGTCCCACCACTCATGTATAAAATTAACACACACAACATAAGTGGTGTGAGAAACTAGGTCGTAATCCTGACTGAAGGGTTGTAATGATCAATATGTATGTATGTATGTATGTAAAATGTATAAACATTTCCTATTTAAGCATTAGAAATTTTAGCTTTACTGCAAATTTTTTTGGGCATTTACACGCCCATAAGCTTCTTCAGTCGTTCAAGGTTCAGTCAAAGTTGTACGCAAAACAATTAACCTCATAGTAGTCAAAATCGAAAGCTACTGCGGAAATTGTTTCCTTAAGATGATTCTTTATAGTCGACAATATTCTGTTACAACGTGATCAATAAATTAACTGATTCCTACAGTATTCACTTATGAATTCACCGTAGTTTAGTAGGTAGTGTGTTGGCTTATTAGACGTAAGGCCTCGATTCAAAACCCAGGTCCGATATCAAAACGAAATATGAACAAATATTTCTTCGACGACTTACTCTCGGCAGATTTCTGGCAAAAAGTCTGAGAGCAAAAAAATTGACATGAAAAATTTGTAAAAAATCTGTCATTCGGAGTCGATTTTAAGCTGGACGTCGTGCCACTCATCTATAAAATTAACACACACAACATAAGTGGTATGAGAAACTAGGTTGTAAACCTGACTGGAGGGTCGTAATGACTAATTATGTGTGTATATAATTTCTCTTATTTGTGTGCCTTAAGAAGTCGCCGTAGTCTAGTAGGTAGTGTGTTGGCTTATCAGACGCAAAAACCTGGGTTCGAGCCAGGCATCAAAGACAAAATGCAAAAAGTATTTTTTCGGCGACTTCCTCTCAGTAGATTTCTGGCAAAAACTCTGAGAGTAAATAAAAATTGCCATGAAAAGTTTCTCAAAAATCTGTCGTTCGGAGTCGACTTTAAACTTTAGGTCCCACCACTCATGTATAAAATTAACACACACAACATAAGTGGTGTGAGAAACTAGGACGTTGTACAATGGGTCAATTCGATCTCCGTGTACTGTACTTGTCTTAATTGACAAGTACACGTCCTCTAAACTAACCTAACCTGTGTGCCTTATTGCAATTTTTTCCCTTAAGACACTTATTTTTAGTCTGTTATGTTCTGCTACAATGTGATCAATAAGTTTACTGTCCTAAGTATTCTGATCCCTACAGCATTCACTGACTCTACTGACATCGTCAACTTGTTCTTCTGTAGTAATGTTTTTGTAATCACTTTTGCTCCAGACTTCCAACTCCCTTTTTTTCAATTTTTTTATTCCTTTTTATTTATTTCTATTCTTCCTATTTTCAGATGTGTTCAACCTTTTTTTCTCGGCAAACTGGTATCATTCTATGCCAGTTCCGATACAGATGCCAAAGATAAGACTGATGCCTATTTGTATGCCGTTGGTGTTATATTGACCAGTGCCTTTAGCGTTTTCTCCATGCATCCCAATATGTTGGGCATGCAGCATTCGGGCATGAAAATTCGTGTGGCTTTGTGTAGTCTGTTGTATCGTAAATCGCTGCGTTTAAGCAGCACAGCAATGGTGGATACTACTTCGGGGCAGGTGGTGAATTTAATGTCAAACGATGTGGGTCGTTTGGATACATCAACGTTGCATGTGCACTTTCTGTGGATTGGGCCAGTGGAAATAGCTATTGTGACGTATCTAATGTATAGAGAGGTAAGGCTTTAATTCATATTGGAAAGAAGGAGACAGAAATTTTAGTTTTTTCTTCATTGTTGGGCTAGATTGGCGTCTCATCGTTCTTTGGTGTGGCAGTGATGTTGCTGTTCATACCCTTGCAAGGCTATTTGGGTAAGAAAACTTCCATTTTACGTTTGCGCACAGCCTTGCGCACAGATGAACGTGTGCGTTTGATGAATGAGATTATAATGGGCATTCAGGTGATTAAAATGTATGCGTGGGAGATACCGTTTGGCAAAATGGTTGATCTGACGAGAATACAAGAAATGAAAGCCATACGTTATGTCAACTATATTCGCGGCATGTTGGCTTCTTTTATAATGTTTTTGACACGCTCTTCCGTGTTTGCAAGTTTAGTGGGTTACGTGCTGTTGGGCAACTTCTTGACGGCGGAAAAAGCTTTTGTTATCACTGCCTACTATAATATCCTGAGGACAGCCATGACAATATTCTTCCCCTTGGCAGTGGGCCAATGTGCTGAGACTTTAGTGTCATTTAAACGTTTGCAAAAGTTTATGATGCTGGAAGAGACGCAATTGGAAACGAGCACTAGTAATGCGAAAAAGGTAATGCCTTTAGCCATTGTAGCCGAAAATGGCAAGTCAGAGCCTTTAAAGCCCTCGAAATTTGAGGCCAGCATAGAGATAAAGAATCTTAATGCGAAATGGAATCCTAAATCAAGTGAATTTATTTTGAATGACGTTAGTTTAAGCATAAAACCCAAGACCTTGGTGGCAGTCATAGGTACAGTGGGCTCGGGCAAGTCCAGGTAAGATTTTATTCGTTTTTCTTTCTTTTTTTAATAAAATTTTCTGTTGATTTCCTTTCTAAAGCTTGATACAAGCAATTTTAGGCGAATTGCCTGCTAGTTCTGGTTCCCTAAGCGTAAATGGTGTTTTATCGTATGCCTCCCAAGAACCTTGGCTTTTTACCGGCACTGTCAGGCAAAATATTTTATTTGGCTTGCCTATGGACAGGAAACGTTATAACATTACCGTGAAAAAATGTGCTTTGGAACGGGATTTTGAACTGTTACCCTATGGCGACAAGACCATAGTGGGTGAGAGGGGAGCCTCTTTGTCGGGGGGCCAAAAGGCACGCATTAATTTGGCTCGTGCTGTTTATCGTGAAGCCGATATATACCTGCTCGATGATCCCCTAAGTGCTGTGGATACTCATGTTGGACGCCATCTGTTTGATGAGTGCATGAAGGACTATTTGAGAGACAAGATTGTCCTGCTGGTCACACATCAACTGCAGTTTCTGGAACAAGCCGATCTCTTGGTTATAATGGAGAAAGGCCATGTAAAAGCTGTGGGTACTTATAAGGACATTCAACAAACGGGACTAGATTTTGCCCAACTGCTGGCGAATGAAGAGGAAAATGAAAGCGAAGTGAAAAAGCCCAGGTCAAGGCAAATAAGTGTGTCTTCGTTTGACTCTAACACGGAATCGGTGGATATGGACAATTCCCCCAGGCCAGTAGAAGAATCAAAAGAGGAGGGCAAAATTAGCTGGCAATTGTATCGAAAATATTTTGGCAGCAGTGGAGGCTTTTTCATTTTAACTTTCCTTGCCATATTGTGTTTGTCAGCACAGGTTTTGGCCTCCGGATCGGATTATTTTCTTTCGTATTGGTAAGTCCAACTTCTACACCCTATGGAATGTTCACTGGATTTACATTTTATTTTCAGGGTCAATAAAAATGAAAACCATTACTCGGAGAACGTAAATCTAGACATTAAGACCGATCCCGTGGACATATATATATTTACGGCCCTCAATCTAACGGTAATTATTACCTCTCTACTGCGCAGTACCTTGTTCTTTAGCTTGGCCATGAAATCCTCAACTTCATTGCATAATGCCATGTATTTGGGTGTAACAAGAGCGGCCATGTATTTCTTTAATACCAACCCCTCGGGTCGTATATTGAATCGTTTCTCCAAGGACATGGGCCAAGTGGATGAGATTTTACCCAATACTATGATGGATGTCATACAGATATCCTTGTCGTTATTGGGTATTTTGGTGGTCTTGTGTCTGGTCAATCCCTGGTATTTATTGGCCACTGCTGTCTTGATGGTGGTATTCTATTTCATACGAACGTTTTATTTGAAGACATCGAGGGATGTTAAGCGCTTGGAGGCCATAAGTGAGTACAAGCGATAATCTCTATTAAAATTTGGTTTCAATCAGTCTGTACTTTTAGCTCGTTCCCCTATTTATTCCCATTTGGGTGCTTCCCTTAATGGCTTGGCCACCATTAGGGCCTTTGAAGCCCAGGAGGTTTTAATTGCCGAGTTTGATAATTACCAGGATCTCCACAGTTCCGGATTTTATATGTTTATGGCCACAAGTCGTGCCTTTGGCTATTGGCTGGATTCCTGTTGTGTGGTGTATTTGGCCATTATAACGTTCAGTTTCTTTTTGTTCTCTCCCGACAATGGCGGAGATGTGGGCTTGGCCATAACACAGGCCATGGGTATGACCGGCATGGTTCAATGGGGTATGCGCCAGTCTGCGGAATTAGAGAATAACATGACCTCAGTGGAAAGAGTTGTGGAATATCAAACAATACCAGCAGAAGGTGAACTTGAATCCAAGCCAGAGAAGAAACCTCCCCAAACATGGCCCGAAGAGGGTCAAATAAAATTCGAAAATCTCAGTTTACGTTACAATCCGGATCCCAACTGTGATTATGTTTTGAAATCTTTGAATTTCATTATTCGACCCACAGAGAAAGTGGGCATAGTGGGTAGAACGGGAGCAGGAAAGTCATCGCTTATAAATGCCTTGTTTCGCTTGTCCTACAACAATGGCGCGGTGCTTATAGACCAGAGAGATACTAATGAGCTGGGCCTGCATGATCTGCGCACTAAGATATCCATCATACCACAAGAGCCCGTATTGTTTTCGGGTACAATGCGTTACAATTTGGATCCATTTGATGAGTTTAGTGACTCGAAATTATGGGAAGCCTTAGAGGAGGTGAAGTATTTTGTTTATGCTCTCTTGTTAAGGTCATAAGTAAATATTTTTCTTTTTTTTTGCAGGTCAAACTTAAACAAGTGGTTGCCGATATGCCTCATGGCCTTCAAAGCACCATATCCGAGGGTGGCACTAATTTCAGTGTGGGTCAACGCCAGCTTGTGTGTTTGGCTCGCGCCATTCTGCGTGAAAATCGTATTCTGGTTATGGACGAAGCCACTGCCAATGTGGATCCCCAAACAGATGCTCTCATACAAACAACCATACGTCAGAAATTTAAAAACTGTACTGTCCTTACCATTGCCCATCGTTTGCACACTGTCATGGACAGCGACAAAGTACTCGTTATGGATGCCGGCAATGCGGTGGAATTTGATGCGCCCTATGAGCTCTTAACCAATTCGAAATATAATGTCTTCCATGGCATGGTCAAACAAATGGGCAGCAGTAGTTTTGACACGTTTGTTAAGGTTGCCCAAAGGGCTTATGAAGATAATTTACGCGAAAAGAAACTGCAGTGAGAGCCGGTGTTGTGTGTGTGTGTAACTGGGCATATTGAGAAACAAAAAATATTCGCTGAACATTTGCATAAATTGTGTGAGGGAGAGGTTAAGCGAATGATTATTAGAATCTGTTTGTGATAAACGTACGTTAAGGGCATAGTTTTATGGTGTGTAATTTCAACTGAGAATCGTTCTATTTGAACTGGAAAAATTAGGAAAACAAGTAGTTTTTTTTTGGCTGCGATAATATACGAATAAAAAGTACAAGCAAACGAAAATTGCGTGGTTTTATTGGGTTGAAAAGCTGTGCAACTAATCGATAATTAAACGCATAATGTAATCGATAAGTATAAACAATATTTTAAGGGCGAGATACGCACTATCCTCTTGGTTGTCATTTAAATGAAGTAATGGCGGGTGTAGTCGCCATAGTCTAGCAGGCAGTGTGTTGGTATATTAGACATGATGTCACGATTCAAACCCCACATTTCTTCGGCGACTTCCTCCCATCAGATTTCTGGCACAAGCTCTGAGAATAAATAAAATTGCCATTAAAATGTTTCTCAAAAATTTGTCGTTTAGAGGTGACTTTAAACTGTAGGTCCCACCACTCATGTATAAAATTAACACTCACAACACAAGTGTTGTGAGAAACTATGACGTAATCCTGGCTGAAGGGTTGTAATGGCCAATTATGTATGTATGGTGGGTTGAAGCAAATCTGCTTCAGAGTAGGATTTTCAATCGAACACTGGCGTGTATAAGGATAACGCAAACTCATTGTTGCTTGTAAAGAAAGTAAAGAGTATTTATTCTAACAACTGGGAGAACATCAATTTCCACTATAAATGACTTTAGACCCCCTAACCGCATTTGTTCTCAAAACATTAAAGAATAGGATTCTGAACAAGGAGTTGTAGAAGAAACACTTTCTTGTGTCATGTGTGAATTGGTATTCGGTAGGAGTACGTTTCTGCTCAAGCAAGTTCATTAGCTTTACAAATACTTGACAAGTACTGTGATCAGGAACTAATATGAGGATATTGAGCTCTATGTCAACCAGCTTAAACCTGAATGTTACGCTCGAAAGAGATCTGATTGCTAATTGACTGTCAGCTAGAATAGAAATGCTAAAATGCTTACTCATAATCAATCCATAGCTTAATTTATGGCCATCATCTTGGCCTAAAATACCCAAGACAAGTCAAGCAAATGGAGAAATATCCCAAGATCGAGTCTTTCGAAGGAATTCTCAAGTGCTGACATTCACAGCATCGCCAAAACTGACCAGTCGTTCCTGCTTTTAATTCTAACGTAAAATCTGCTATTAAAGCCAAGTTCAGACATGGCATAATCAATTTTACACAGATAAGCTCAGATAAGACAGAGGGGTGCTTAAAGAGAATAATGGTCCTGCGTGACAGGAACCTAAGCTACAGGCTGCTGGGAAACATTTTAAAGTTTTAGAAGATGATGCTAGAACTAGAAGAACTGCAATGAAATGGGTTTTTCTCGTTTTCGATCTGATTATTCTGATGTTAAAGGTGGCTATGGTTATGTCCACTAAGATTGTATTGAGTTTCTTGGTGAAGAACATTGAGAAGGCTGGAGCTTTCATGTGAAGTCAATGTCCATTAGGGACCAGCTGTCTGTTGATCTAGGTAAACACAATGTTAATGACTCCGTTATAAAGTTCGTAGCGAAATTCCTGGCCAGGAACGTCATTATTGCCTCCATTGGCTCATGGAAAAAGAAGTTGTCTCGCTATTGTAGTAAAGTATCGCTGCAGAGTATAGTTTAGAGGACCTGTAGCAATGCGGTTTTAAGATATATAGTGATGCGAATTATTTGGCCATTATGTGGAACTAAGAATTAGAGCTTATAAGGAAATGGTGCTGATTGTGTGGTTAAGGATTCAATTGTCGTAAAACAAAAACATTTCACCAAACGATACAAGATACTCACCTTTCAGTTGCTGCTACTTACTAGGATCCAAATATCTACCACCAAGTGGGAAAACTGTGTGACGATTTCCTTGCTCCTAAACCTCTTACGGAGCGATAACACTAATAAGAGGATAGGGAGATTTACACCTTAAAATGGGGCGTGGTTGGGGAGGGATGGAATGCATGCAAACAAGGTAAAGTTTCTGATTGTGGTCAACTTGGCGACCACCAGGACGATCCTTGTCTTGCTGTATTCAAGTTGACACGCAGCCTCCTCGCGGCCCCTCCTGGATGGCATTCTAGCACCCGCTAGATGTTAACTAATGCGTGCAGCGAATGTCCAATCCCCTGGACGTTAAATTTGGGTTGTGCGTAGGGCTTGGAACCCACCACGTAAAAATTTGATCCAATGAAAACCGGAACAACAAACCTAAAAATGATCCCCTCTAAAGTTGACGACCACGGCAAACGTTCAAAGGACAACGATTTAAGAATAGCCACATGGAACGTCCGCACCCTTTATAGGGTAGGCGCTTCCGCCCAGCTGGCGGATGCCCTCAAGAAATGTAAGACGGACATCACTGCCATACAGAAAATGCGATGGATAGGGCAAGGATGCAAAAGGCTGGCATCTTTCGATGTGTATTACAGCTGCCATGTTGATAAGCACGAATTCGGATGCGGTTTTGTGGTTAATAAGAGACTTCGACACCTTGTCTCTGGGTTCACGCCTGTGAACGAAAGAATAGCCACAATCCGCATCAGGGCAAAATACTACAACATCAGCCTAATTTGTGCTCACGCCCCGACGGAAGAAAAGGACGATGTGGTTAAGGATGCCTTCTACGGTAAACTCGAGGACGTATATGATAAGTGCCCGACCCATGACGCCAAAATCGTCCTCGGAGATTTCAATGCGAAGGTCGGGCGGGAAGGTATCTTTGGCCCCACTGTCGGACAGTTCAGCCTCCACTCGAACACTACCTCCAATGGTATGAGGCTGATCGATTTCGCCGCGGCGCGTAACATGGTAGTATGTAGCACTAAGTTTCAACATCTCGACATTCACAAGGCCACATGGATGTCCCCTGATCGATCAACATCCAACCAGATCGATCATATTGTGATAGACGGAAGGCACGTATCCAGTGTACTAGATGTGCGCACATTCAGAGGTCCAAACATCGACTCGGACCACTACCTTGTCGCAGCCAAGTTTCGATTGCGCATTAGCGCTTCGAGGTCTGCGCACTCTAGTGCATTGCGAAAGCTGGACGTTAAGAAGCTGCGATCACAAAGGACAGCTGAGGCGTTCTCCGCTCAACTCTCGGATAAGCTCCGTCGTTCCCCATCTAATCTCAACGACATTGGCGGACTGTGGGCCAACATCTCCCACTCCTTGCGCACTGCTGCGGAAACAGTCCTTGGTTTCGAACGCCCACCCCAAAGAAATCAATAGTACGATGAGGAGTGTCGCGAGGCAACTGCAGCGAAAAACGCCGCATACAAGAAAACGTTGCAGTCAGCCGCTACGCGAGCCATTGTCGATAACTATAAAGAGAAGAGAAGGGATGAGAGACGCCTTTTCAGACGCAAGAAGAGGGAGCAGGAAAGGCGTGAGCGTGAGGAAGTCGAGATGTATAGATGTAGGAATGACGCTCGAAAATTCTATCAAAAGGTTAAGCGTCTAACCGAGGGTTATAAACCCGGAGCGTCTTCCTGCAAGGACGAAAATGGAAACTTAGTAACAGATCCGCAGGGAGTACTGAGGTTATGGAGGAAACACTTCTCTACTCTGCTACAAGGCGATGACGACACCAATACCGCTTTTAGAGATGATGTTCCGAACCCGATCGATGATGACGGCGTGGAGATTCCGCCGCCTAGCTATGAAGAGGTCAAAGTCGCGATTACGCGCCTTAAAAACAATAAAGCGGCAGGTCCTGATGGCCTCCCCGCTGAATTGTTTAAGACCGGATGTAATGAGTTGGTAGGGCGCATGCACCAGCTTATTTACAAAATATGGCTAGAGGAAAGTATGCCCAACGATTGGAACCTCAGTGTCCTCTGTCCTGTCCTGAAAAAGGGAGACCCTACTATATGCGCCAACTATAGGGGTATAAGCCTTCTCCCTATCGCATATAAGGTTCTTACAGGCGTATTGTGTGAACGACTGAAGCCACTCGTCAAAACACTGATTGGACCTTATCAGTGCGGCTTCAGGCCTGGTAAGTCCACCATCGACCAGATCTTCACACTACGCCAAATCCTGGAAAAGACCCACGAGAAACAAGTCGACACACACCATCTTTTTGTCGACTATAAGGCTGCCTTTGATAGCCCCATAAGGGATCGTGTTTTTGCCGCAATGTCTGAGCTCGGTATACCTGCGAAGCTGATAAGGCTATGCAGAATGACGTTGAGCAATTCCTGTAGCTCCGTCAAGGTAGGAATGGACCTCTCCGAGCCTTTTGATACCGTGCGAGGTTTCAGACAAGGCGACCCCTTATCATGCGACCTCTTCAACTTCGTCATGGAGATTGTTCTGCGAAAGGCAGGAGTGCATCGCAGTGGCACTATATTTCAAAAAAGTGTCCAGCTGCTTGCGTACGCTGACGATATTGACATAATAGGGCGTACGAAGCGAGATGTTACTGCTGCTTTTAGTGCTATTGAACGCGAGTCTACTAAGATGGGTTTGGCAGTAAATGAGGGCAAAACAAAGTATATGTTATAGACAAGTAGAGACGTGCGGCGTATTGATTCTCAGATTACGGCCGATAACTATACTTTTGAAACAGTCAAGGAATTTATTTATCTTGGCTCCGCCGTTACCACCACAAATGATGTCAGTCTGGAGATCAAGCGCAGGATCACTCTTGCCAACAGGTGCTACTATGGTCTCAATAGGCAATTGAGTAGTAGAGACCTCTCTCGTACGACGAAGCTAACACTATACAAGACGCTCATCCTACCCGTGCTTCTTTATGGCGCAGAGGCATGGACCCTATTAAGTACTGATGCAGCAGCCTTGAGAGTGTTCGAGAGAAAAGTACTGCGCAAGATCTTCGGTCCAGTACGTGTTGGCGATGATTTCCGCATTCGATACAATAGTGAGCTGTATGAGCTCCTCAACGACATGGACGTTGTACAGCGTATTAATATCCAGCGGCTGCGCTGGCTCGGCCATGTCGTTCGAATGGAGGAGGATGCTCCAGCGAGACGGGTATTTGATGCGGGGATCTGCGGAAGTCGGCGAAGAGGACGACCTTGTATCCGTTGGAAGGACCAAATCGAGGGAGCCCTGTCATCGATTGATGTGACCAACTGGCGTTAGCGCGCAAGAAGCAGAGGCGCCTGGAAGGATGTGTTGCGGCAGGCCGAAATCCGTTAATCGGGTTGTTATGGCCAATTAAGTAAGTAAGTAAGTAATGGGGCGTGGTTAATTTTAAAATTTATTATGTTGTAGCAAAACTAATTTTGCATTACGGTGCCCACGCTTAGTGCATTGTGTACTGAAACCAGTGTCTTTATGGATTAATTGACGCAGGCATCCAGCTGTGCTGATCTTCAGTGTACTCTGTTCTACTCTAACTATGATGCAGCCCCTGAACTGATCAACTTCTTCGATAAATTCGCTCAGTAAAGGGACTGTGCTTATGTGTGACTTCACAACGGGCCACTATACGTGCTCAAATGAGCTTTGGTAACATAGCTCCCACTCCAACCCAACTTAACCTAACTACTACTGAGGCATTTTATTTATACTATATTGGCTCCCATTTGACTGCCTATTGAAGCAGAGCTGAGTTGAGCTGGTGGTAGTAACGTTCAATGCGGTTGAATCCTGCTCCAATCTAGAAGATGGATCGATAATTTGGTTCATTATAACGTTCTGAATAGGATGGACACATTTGATTTTCGAAGGACTACTGGCTTATAGATTCTGATGTATACATTGGTACCCATGAAGCTTATATCGATGGCTTCAAAATTCTGGGCAGAGTAGGCAGATTGTCTTTATATATGAAGGATTATGATATTAAACTTTCGTAAAGAATGCCTGAACACTCCATAGATTTCCAGAGGGAGATTACGGCCATTTTCAAATCAATTTGAAAATGTTTTGATGTTTTGATGTTTAAAGATTGTTTGCTTGTTTGCAATTTTATTGCTGAGTGGTAGAATTTCCCTGACATTTTTAAATTTAATCGGACAGCCATGCTGCGTCCCTAACGAAAGTCTACCCGACGTCCATACTCGCCTATGATTGCAGAAGATTTTTGAAGATATTTCGGATCATTCAATGGTAACTCTTATGAATTCTAAGACATAGTGATGTCGACGAAAATTGCGTTGTAGATGAATTAGACAAGGTCGGTACGGAGCTTATAATCTCCCCCTGATACATAACATACATACATAATTGGTCATTACAATCCTTCAGTCAGGATTACGACCTAGTTTCTCACTCCACTTATGTTGTGTGTGCTAATTTTATACATGAGTGGTGGGACCTACAGTTTAAAGTCGACTCCGAACGACAGATTTTTGAGAAACCTTTTCATGGCAATTTTATTTACTCTCAGAGTTTCTGCCAGAAATTTGCTGAGAGAAAGTCGCCGAAGAAATACTTTTTGTATTTTGTTTTTGATGTCTGGCCTGGGGCTCGAACCCTGGCTTTACGTATAATAAGCCAACACACTATTAATTACAATACAGTAACCCCTCGACTTACGTCGCAGTTGGTTCCAAGAAAAGGCGATGTAAATCGAATGACGGCGCAAACTTAAGTTAGAGGGAACAAAAAATTTGACGACGTAAATCGAAACAACGTTAATCGAGGCGACGTAAATCGAAGGATTACTGTACAATTACAAATTATATTCTAATTATATACGAGCGGATTAACTTGACCATATGCTCGGTGTAGTGTTAAAGACCAGAGTCTCTGGTGGGTATCGAACTTACGAGCCCCACGCTAATAGTCGAGCACAATACCAGGCCACCCAATATCTCTCCCTGATATATCCTAGGAATACCGCTGCTCTGTCTCACGACTTGAGGAGTGGGAATAATAACAATATCTTCAATCCAGAGGGAGCTCAATCTAGCAAGTGCTACCTCGTTACCAATAATAACTCATGTCCCAGAACCAGTGTGACTAGGTTAGCTTTTTTAGAGCTAAATTTTGTAAGAGTAAGTAAATTTTAATTTTGGTTCTCTTGATAGCAATTTTATTTATTCTCAGAGTTTTGGCAGAAAACTGTTTAGAGGAAGTTGTTTTTTACCTTTTTTTTGCTTAATTATAAATGCGCGAATGCTGTAACCTGTTGGGTTATATACCAGACAAAAACCTTGGGCCTCAGTACTGATATCTCCACAATATCCATAAACGCTGCGATTGCCATCAAGGGTATAAAGAAGTTTCAATCCGAGATTTATTCAGTTTCTATTCCTCAGTTAAAATTGGTGTACCAGGAAGGCCTTATCTGGAATGAGAACCCTTAGTCCATAGATATTATTTATCGTTCTATAACACCTTTCGTCACTAGCAGAAAACAGTTGTTTAGAATGTCGAATGAACCATGCGTTGTAGAGCTGTTCCCAGCAGCTTCATTTACTCCAGTATGTGACAGTTCTAGGCTCACAATGCTGACGTATAACTGAACTGAAACAAAGCAAAGAAATAATGAAAAAAGAAAAGGAAAGGAAATCAAAATTCCATAAATCATCCTTAAACGCGACCCCTATTCTATACTGTGTTCCCTTAGTGTGACTGTTAACCTTTAACTTTCATAACCTTTCGACCTTTACAACTAATTTGCAAAAACTTTTGTAATAATTTTGTTGTCCTGTGGTAGTTTCTTTTAAAACAAATTGTTATGCATCAACAACAAAAATAATAATATCAAGAGCAACAACAACAACAACAATAAGAAAAAAATGCAATAGCAATAAATATTAAAAACGACGACCATGACACTGTTTGCCAATGCACAGTTAAATTTTGTTCGCAAATGTCATGAACTGTCACTGTCATGAACATATACACATAAGCTCATACTGGCACATGCATGCACTCACTCACACAGCCGTAGATAGTGTGTATGTATGTGTTGAAATTGAAAATCATTGTATTCGTCATGGTTTTGTTTTCATTTGTTTGGGTATGGGTATGCATGTGTAGGTTTGTATAAGAAATTACATTTGCAAACTCATTTCTTGGCTTTACATTAATGAACGGTGGGCCAGAAACTAGAAAAATGTAAAAAATTTATGGAAATTAAATTGAAATGTTAATAAAACATGCTTCATTAATATGGTGGTCACTGATGTAAAGGCAATGCATCAAATTTTTTAGGAATAAGTGGCACAATGAGGATAGAACTGACAAGGACATTGAAAACTATAAGGTTCGATCAACCATGTGAGATATGTTTCGCGATTTATGGCGGCATTTTTGATGTATCTTCGGTAGGTCATGGGACAAACGGTTAATTGGAGCCACAAACTATTTAAAAAAAATTTAATTGAGACATTGAAGATGATATCAATCGCGACAAAGTACATCTCTCTGATGCCAAATCGTTTACTTACTAAATTGGCCACAACAACCCGTTTAACGGATTTCGGCCTGCCGGAACACATCCTTCCAGGCGCCTCTGCTTCGTGCGCGCCTACGCCAGTTGGTCGATGACAGGGCTTCCTCGATTTGGTCCTTTCAACGGATGCAAGGTAGTCCTATTCGCCGCAGATTCCCGCATCAAATACCCGTCTCGCCGGAGCATCCTCCTCCATTCGAACGACATGGCCGAGCCAGCGCAGCTGCTGGATATTAATACGCTGTACAACGTCTATGTCGTTGAGGAGCTCATACAGCTCACTGTTGTATCGAATACGGAAATCATCGCCAACTCGCACTGGACCGAAGATTTTGCGTAGTACTTTTCTCTCGAACACTCTCAAAGCCGTTGCATCTGTAGGGTCCATGCCTCTACGCCATAAAGAAGCACGGGTACGATGAGTGTCTTGTAAAGTGTTAGTTTTGTCGCACGAGAGAGATCTCTGCTACTCAATTGCCTATTGAGACCATAGTAGCACCTGTTGGCAAGAGTGATCCTGTGCTTGATCTCCAGACTGAGATCATTTTTGGTGGTAACGGCAGAGCCAAGATAAAAAATTCCTTGACTGTATCAAAGGTATAGTTATCGGCCGTAATCTGTGAATCGACGCCTCCACTTGTCGATAACATATACTTTGTTTTGCCCTCATTTACTGCCATATCCATCTTAAGAGACTCCCGTTCAATAGCACTAAAGGCAGCAGTAACATCTCGCTTGATACTCCAAAATCGTTTAACTTCATCAAACAAAACCATGACACAAATTCCCGTGTAGATTTGTTGTAACACGGAAAATTCTAAGCATCCACCAAAGACATGCGGTTTGAACAGGATGACGCTACGTACCACACAGTTAATGTCGCATTAAATAATCTGTACGATTGATTTGAAGGCACAATTCACTCATACGAAGATGGATGCGCAATCAAAGCGAACATAACTCACCCCAGACAGCCAAATTTGGCCAGATTTATGAGCCAAAGCTTAAACAGAGTTCAGGCAAAATCTCTGAAAGCAAAATTGACATGAAAATTTTCTCAGAACCCACTCTATCATTCAGAATCGACTTCAAACTGTATTTCCCGCGGCTTATGGATACAATTAAGGCACAAAACATAAGTGGTGTAAGAAACTAGGTCCATATTCCTGACTGAAGTGGTGTAATGACCAATTATTTTATTTATTTATTTGTTTATTCAATTCCTGTACAACAACAATACTAATAAATCATGCATAAATTATAAAAATTGTAATCTACTACGGTGCAAAAAAATTAAATAAAAATTTCCTAAAACTAATTGCGTTGCTACGAGTATTAAGTTGCTGAGAATGTGGAAGACAATTCCAAAGCCGTGCAGCATGAATAAAAAAATGCCATTTGAATACAAGGTAACGATGTAGGGGAATTATGATCCTTTTACCTCTAAGTGATCTAGCAAATCTTATTTTATCCCTAAGATATCCTGGAGATTATGAATAAATGATCTTATGCAGAAATAATAATACACGGATGCTCAAAAGATTGTCAAACGATACACCATAAAGCTTCAAGGAAAAATGGGACATATGGTCATATCTCCTTAAACCATAGACATATTTCACAATATTATTGAATAAGACGTTGAGTTTCTCCTTGCTAACGGAATCGCAACTTGCAAAAAGTTCACAACCGTACATTAAACCAGGAAGAAAATAACATTTTGCAATCAGCTGTCTTATATTCAAAGGCATAAAGTATTGTGTAGACCAAAGACACCTCAATTTCATATAAGTTTGACCCACGAGTGTGTTAACATGATTTGTCCATGTAAGGTTGTCATTAAACGTCAACTCAAGGTTTTTGGTTCATCAAAATATCGAGACAGATATTGGAATCAAGCGTCGTCCTACGAAAAACCACGCACTTAGACTTATGAGGGTTTAAACGAAGGCCATTTGCCTTGGCCCAATGATATATTCGATCCAAGTCATCATTGAGTCTGTTTACATTAACTCAAATAGATAACACAGGACTACTCAAATGTAACTGTACATCATCTGCGTACATATGAATTCTGCAGTGCTGAAGTTGGCTTGGCAAATCGTTGATATACACTGCAAAAAGAAGTAGTCCAAGAATTGAACCTTGAGGCACGCCTCTAGATAATTTCAAGGCAAAAGAATGGGCATTTACCGAATGAACAAATTGTGAACGATCTGAAAGATATGATGATAAAAGCCGCGTCGAAGCTCCAGGAAAGTTAAAAAAGTGTACAAGCTTCATAGAAAGCATGCCGTGATCAACCGTGTCGAAAGCATTTGAATAATCAAGGAGAACCAAGAAATTGAATTTACCTTCGTCCAGTTCATGTCGTATATTTTCAGATACATCCAAAAGCGCAGAAATACAGCTATGGTTCTTGTGAAAACCTGATTGTCTCTCAGTTAACAACTTATTAGCATCAATATATGATGTCATTTGAGAGTTAAGAATTCTCTCCAGGACCTTGGATAGGTAGCACAGAATAGCTATTGGTCTGAATTTGGAATCATTCTTCGGTATTGGCAATATTATTAACTACGTAAGTTTGCGCCAAAGTCGTGAAAAATTGGACATTTTCGATGCCCTTCAGCCAGTGAAGTCGTGACGACCGTATGAACGACATTGTATGTCGCACATTGGTCTTTCAAATGAATAAAAAATTTCTAAAGTATCTGACACACACTTTGTTTACTCAAAATCTTAAGACATAAAGCGCTTAACGACAAATATTTTGTCTGAACAACATGGGTAAATCCAGCTTTAGGTTTAAGGCTGAAGGATATTTTTAGTTTCTTTTCATTATCTTTGTCTAACAAATACTTCTTAAAGGATATGTGCCCCCCAAAACTGAATTCGACCGCTTAAAACTGTAATATCTCTCAACCTGAAGTTTACCGTTATATTTTTTTAATTTTCCAACTGTCTTTAAACTTTTCGGTACAAATGTTATCGACTCACTAGAGATTTAAAATTTTTCTCTTTTTTTTCATTCCAATTTGTATCGTCATTGTCGCGTCATTTTCATTTATTTTTAATGTGTATACATATGTATGTATGTATGTATGTGTATAGTTGAGTATATTATTCATTTGTATTGTTATTGTGAAGTGAGTGTGTAATGGGCATGTGATACGTTGCCACACAATAATCGTCCATAATTAAGCGAGTTCAACTGACTTTAATTATTTTCATTCTGGACTTTAATTTGCACGCGTAGTACGTAAGTTTTTGTTAAATTTCTGTTGGATTGAAGTTCAGCATTGAAATTTAAATGTTGAGACTTGAATTTAAGTATGAAAAAAAATTTATTTTATTCGGCATTTGACCGAGAAGTGGTAATAAAAATTGGAATTTAATATCAACATTTAAAAGTTTCCAATGTGTACTGGAACCAATACCAGATCAATAGATGGGTTGTTCGATTATTTGTGCAATGCAAAGCATATAATTTGTGCTATTACAGGGATAAAGTTTTACACCGAATGTGACAGTTTTTACGACGTCTGAACTCAAGTACTTATTTTTCTGCTGTTTTTAAGTTCATACGCCAGTAACGGAAAACTACATCTTTTCTTAAGATTAGTTAGTTCGATTAAAATCAAAACATCGGCCAGACGGTTAGTTTTGATTACCCGCTTAGTAATTGGCATTTGCAAATGAATAGGTTAGGTTAGGTTAGGTTCCTTAGTGATAAAAAAACACAGCCTTTCCGAACACATGTTGCTATCTCTACCCTCCTACATAATAGACTCCTTTAATTTACTTACTTAATTGGTTATTACAACCCTTTAGTCATCGTTACGACCTACCTTCTAACACCCCTTATGCTGTGTGTCTTAATTTTATACATGAGTAGCGGGACCTACAGTCGATTCCGAACGAACGATTTTTAAGAGGGAGGAAATCGGAGTTGCAGCACCGTCTCACGCCAATGTACTGTCTACTAGGCTACTGCGTATTCGTGTTTAATTCTGCAGGTCAGGAAGTTTTGTGTCAATCTTATATGAGTTCCTTGTCGCAGGGACATACATAATTTGTCATTACAACCTAGCTTTTCACACCACTTAAGTTGCGTGTGTGTTAATTTTTAGACATCGTGACGGGACCTACAGTTTAAAGTCGATTGCGAACGACAGTCGACGAAGAAATATTTTTTCATATTTCGTTTTGCTAGAGATGTCTTACCCATTCGACTAAGACTAGCCATAGAGACTTGGCCGCAATGGTTTATAAAATAGATGAAGAATATCTGTAAACATTTTTTAACTTTTCATTATAAGCTGTGGAAATAGTTGTTGTTATTGATGTTGAAATATGAGCAATAGTAACATTAAACATTATTAGTGATGCCTGCTCTCAAGCAATAAGAGAAGAATTTATTTCAACTTTTAAGCAAATGAGAGGGGGAGGAATAAGTAGAGTTTTCGATAGAAATACTTACGAATTAAATGGAAACGGGTATGAAGGGGGAATTTTATTTGGATAGGTAGGTAGCTAAGTAGGTCGTTCGTCAAAAGAAATTGTGATAGACACCCTAAGGCCATATAAGGCTGACTGTTGTATCACAGTTACACATTATACAGTCCTGAAAACATTAAAAGCTTCAGAGGAAAATATTAAGACTCATAATATCTTTTGCTAATAGATCGTTCAAATTGTCAGTATAGTAGACATTAATATGTCTTTTTCTCCCCGGACATAGTGCTCTGTAAACTAGCTTTCTAGTGTCACACATCTCTACACACATAATCGGTCATTAAAACCATTCAGTCAAGATTACGACTAAGCTACTCACATCAATTATGTATGTTGTGTGTGTTAATTTTATAAATGAGTGGCGGGACCTACAGTTTAAAGTCAATTACGAACGACAGATTTTTGATATACTTTTCATGGCAATTTTATTTATTCTCAAAGTGATTGCCAGAAAACTGCTGAGAGGAAGTCGCTGAAGAAATATGTTTTCATATTTCGTTTTGCGGAAGATGTTTGACCTGGAGTTTGTACCGCGGCCTCACTTCCAACAAGCCAACGCACTACCTACTACACCACTGCAACTACAAATGACCAAAGGTTGCATTTAAACAAAGTCCTATGATCAAGAGAACTGTGACTGTTCACATGATTCGTACAGCGATTGTTGACATTTGCTAGGCATTTTTTTCCTTACAAATTTGTTCGTCAACAGCTGGCATTTGTACACCGCAGCGTAAATAATCTTATATATAAAAATGAATGTGTGTTTATTTGTTTGCGGGTTTGTTTGAAGTCTATAGAAGGCTAAACGGCTGAACCGATTTTCTTGAAATTTTCACAGTATTTCCTGTATGTCTGGTAGGAGGTATAGGCTACTTTTTATGTTGAAATAGGTAAATAAAATAAAATAAAATAAAATAAATAAAAAAAGTATGAGTGTTATTGTCTAACAAAATATTACGTATATGTCACCCGTCAGCTCTATGTAATATTTTATACACGACAGTAACTGAAATCAATTAAATCGTAAACTATGCATTCGATCATGTTATGATTTTTAGCAAAGTGGTTGCGCATGAGCCGATGAAGGTTTCTAAGTTGATACGGCCAATTTCCGACAAGTGGTGCCACTGAAAATTACTCAAAATGAATTAAATCGTAAACTGTGCATTCTTTAACAAAGTTGTTACGCATGAGTCGACGGAGGTTGGTTCGATTAATTTCCGATGGCGTCACTGAAAATTATTCGAAATGAATGACAAGCAATTGGTCGACCTACACCTGAAGTACGGAAGGAAAGAGCATTACGAGCCTCAGAATCAGACGACCATTGAGACTGGAAAATCTTCGAGTATATGCCGCTGAAAACAATGTTCGCTTGAAACAATTGAACAACGAGAAGTGAGATTAGAAACTGATTGAATGCGTACGACTCATGCCCGTTCATCTGAATCATCAGCACAACAGGAAACAAAATCAATAAAATAATTCAAAATTAATTGGACATTTGTGTAATGTCTTTCCTTTAAATTTATTTTAGTTGGTGGTGCAGCAACACGTGCAGGTTATAGCTAGTTAAATATAATTTATAATTGTATTATAATTAACAATTTGTTAGGCACTGAGAAAACTTGGAAATTGTGTTCAATAATAAGTTTTCATGGTGTAATCACATCTCGTACTATTGTTAGAAGAGTTTATGGAATGCTGGGGTCGTTTTATTCACGATTCTTATTAATAAATACCAAACTTTCGATGTTCAATAGCACAGTACTGAACGAACACTTTTTAATATAACCTTCATCACTGATTGTCCAGCAACCTTCTTCGCTCTATTCATTCATCCTTTATATGATTTGGTATTTTGATGATTTGTCTTTGAATTTTTATTGTTGGATCTTTGATCTTTGATTTGTTTCCTTCTCGTAAATTTATACGTATTTGTTTGTGCAAATCTGTGAACCGTTCGATGTGTATATTTTGTTGTTGTCTGTTTGTGTTGTTTACTTATTTGCATTGAGTTTGATTTGTCCTCGTATTATAAAACTAAAGTAGCAAATTGGCAAAAACAAATTAAGAATTGAGTTTAATTTGAACGATGTATTATTTTAAACATTTGGATGAGTATCCCATATGCTTTTAAAGGATGAAGAGAAATTTAAATTTTAAAAAATAATTACTGCCTTGAAACGAATGTCTATGAGTGCTGTAGAAATTTAATTTTAAAAAACGCATAAAAACCATGACATAAATTAAAATTAAAAAAATAAAATTGATCCTTTTGTTTTTGAGTCACCTTGTTGATGTCGAAAAAGTGCATTCAACCAATTTAATTTGATTTTTTGTTTGTTCCTTTTCTAGCACCTAAGTGTCATAAAAGTTTTTCACTGACAAAAAATTATGATTTTGTGACATTCATTAAGAGTTTACGTGCATCTAAAAAAAAAAACAAAAAAAACTTTATAACATTTAAGTTTTACCTCCAACATAAATAATCTAAAAAAATAAACAAGAAACGTTTCAAGCTTATTGTGTACGTCATGCTTTTGCCACCATACTTTTAAGTATGAAATCTACAAAATCCACTTGAAAAAAAGAAAAAAATCAAAAACTTCTTCTTCTATAATGAAATCTTTATTATAACAAGCAGAGAGAGAGAGAGAATATAACAGAGAAGAATGAACCTTTAACTATTTAGCTTCTATGAACTGTAATATTTATGATATTGCCTTTGGTGTAACAGTGTGAGTTAGAGCGATAGAGTGAGCGAATTAGGTAGAATGAGAATAACAAATTTATAAAGACACTTTGTTGTTGTTGTTTTTGTTTCTCGTAAAGTTTTCTTTTTTTCTGGTTTATAGTTTTCGTTGTTGTTTTTAACAACTTCATAAAATATCATCATACTTACTAATACAAACACATTTTTACTCATTCACTCTCTCTCTCTCTCTTGCTCTTTCTCCCTTGTGCTGTTATCCTATTTCACATAAAATGAAAAACCCTCGGGAGTAAATATAATAACGAAGAATAAACAAAACAAACGAGCGCATACACACATAAACAAACACAAACATTGGGTAAATAAACAACTGAATCAGCAATATTTAACAAAAGCAACAACAACGACTACAACTACAAAAACAATCAAAACAA
Source organism: Sarcophaga subvicina (assembly GCA_936449025.2). NCBI lineage: Eukaryota > Metazoa > Arthropoda > Insecta > Diptera > Sarcophagidae > Sarcophaga > Sarcophaga subvicina. The sequence continues at coordinate 35,417,284 of OW388084.2, forward strand.
AAACTACTAAAAACCGTCACTTTAAAAAGTGAATGAACTTTAAAGTTTTTGTTGTAGTTGTTGATGTTTTTATTCCTTTTTTTGCCATCAACTCTGCACCAGTAGTGGAATGTGAAATCATTCATAGCAACTCACTTATACAAAACCATACCCATACACACACACATATAAATAGGAATGTGCGAATATTTACGTATGAATGTATTTATTTGTATGATATGCTGTGTTTTGCATATCGAAATAACTACATATATCCCTGTGCATGTATGTATGTGTATATGTGTTCAGTTGATTAAAAAAAATATGGCAACGTGTTTAAGTAGAAAACGTTTAACATAAATATGCGGTATTTTGAGAGTATAACTCTGTGTACAAGCCATGCATGTGTGTTGCCTTCAAATGCATGTGCCCACAACTACATGCCTTTTTTTTTTTTACTTACACACTTATACACACACACTTATTTATGGTTTAAAAATGTCATTTTTGAAATGCAATGAAAAACAGAAAAAAATCACAAGTGCCTCTTGTGGCCTCTAGAGACAGTTCAAACAACTGTTTTGGAAAACAGTTGCAATTTGTGGAATGTTTTTAAAAAAATTCTCTTAAATTTTTAATTAAAAAAAGACGTGTGATATTTTTTAAGAGCTTTATAAGCACCCATCAAACTTCTGTATCAAATTCTATATTTGGGCTGGTGGCCACCGTATCCTAGTAAGTAGTGTGTTGGCTTATTAGATTTGAGGCCACGGTTCGAACTCCAGGTTAGACATCTCTAACAAACTGAAATATAAAGAAAATATTTCTTCGGCAGCTTCTGGCAAAATCTCTGAGAGTAAAAGCAAATTGCCATGAAAAGCTTCTCAAAAATCTGTCGTTCGGAATCGACTTTACACTGTAGGTCCTGCCTGTCGCTGTGGGCCACCAGTCCCGAACTGTTTGGAGTTCAACTGGTAGTAATCGATTTGATTACGAGGTCTGACCGGAGACTTAATTCTGATATCACGGGAGTCAGGATCCCCTGGAGCCTCGGCTCCAGCCTGGCAGTTGGTGCGGTCCCTTTTGTGAGCATCGGGGTGACTGTGGTCTGGATCAAAATCGCGGAAGTTATATCTGGGGGCGTTGGTAGACGCATTGTATTTCACCCTGTGCGAAGAGCACCATGGGATTAGGTCCACACGGTCAGGTACCCATGTAAAACCCATCGTCGTTGTAGGTCCTGCCACACATGCCACACACAGTAAAGTCGTAATCCTGTCTGAAGGGTTGTAACGACCAGTTATGTATGTATGTATATATACATATTTGGATTGGTAAGACTCACTCGCATACATAGTTTATTGTGAGAAATTAAAATGGATAGCTTGAAAAGAAAGCTTGCTCTGTGGACAATCTAATTTTTATCATCAAACAATCAATCTTTTGTATTTACTTCTAACACTCTGCTGGTTAACTGGTCATTTTGGCTTTATTGATAACAAAATCAATCACTTCTTAGTATTCCGAATACAGTATTCTAACATTTTTCTGTCTTACCTGCATTCCAACACAGTTCTCTACATTAATAGGCGTCATCTCCTGTCTGAAACACGCTTCAATGTGGTTGTGAGGCGTACTGAGACAAGCACTTTCACTAACAAAGTTGAATGTATAAGTATGACTCAATGACATGTCCAAAGATAAGTGTTCAAAATGTTAAAATGGGTTCCAATATAAAACCAAATCTTTACTGATATTAGGCTGGCACAATAACAATCAAAATCATCTTTAAATTAAAGTCAATTATATTTGCCTGACGCTATTCTGACATTGCCTTTAATTCATATACGATTACGTTTTTCATGTTAAGACTTATCGCTTTAATCTCCAAAGCGTTTGGTCTATTATCAAAGCAATATGAATAGAATATCCTAACCAGAGTGCTAAGCTAAGTAACGTAGAAGTACAGGAAAACACTCCTCGATCCTACGCCTATTATTTGTCATATCATAAATCAGAATCTTACGGTGAAATAAGCAACATCACTGAGAATATTTAACAATTCCTAAACACCTTTGCAAGTCGCCATAGTCTAATCGGTAAGCATTAGTGCATAGGTTGTACTTCTAACTAAAGTGTTATAATGACCAGTTAAGTAAATAAGTAATAGAAAAACATTGATTGTTCCTTTTTTCTTGGTTTTTAGCGAGAAGTTAGTATTCTTCACTTAACTGTCATATCTAAAAGCTTTCTAGTGTACAGAATATTTAAATAAAAAATTAAATCGTTTCTTCCCCTCATTCCATAGAAAACCTTGATATTTGATTGAAACTTGTATGTTTGATCCTGGACTAATTTGATATCGAAGTCAAAAAGTACAGCCATGCTGTGCTGTAAACTTAATCAGCAGTTTATGAAATGCTTTTCGAAGATTCTTCCGATAAATTGTTGCTTAACGATGTGTAAAATCACAAATCCTTTATCGACCTAAACTGTTTTTAAAATATTAAAAATTAAGCGTCTTCGATTTCCTTCAAACAATTCCTTCTAGAAGTCATTTGACCTCTCCAGGACAACGTTAAGAACCACTATTATAGGATAAACAAAAGGCCTCAATGAGAAAAGTTTGAACAGGGATTTGAACAATGAGCCAGCACACTACATGCTAGACTACATTGCCTTCGGAAGCTTTAGTTAGTATGAATTTTATTGTTTATTTGTTACCAGGTACATATCCTGTTTGCTGTTCCTTTACAGGTTACGGATTCCATATGTATTCGCTGTTGTTTGAGCGGCAGTAATCGTTTTGTTTATTCACCATATTGCTTCTAGAACTTGCAAGATTAAAATTTGAAAATTATAAAGAAGACATAAAAAAGAATCTGAATAATAAAATGAGAAATAATTCTCCCAGTCTCTGTCTTCAAATTCAATGGATTCAACGGACACACCAATAGATAGAGTATAGGTTTGAAGACCTCATTTGCTTATCTGAAGTTTTTGAACAATAACATTAAATGTTTTAAATTAAATGTTGTGGGCCATTTAAAGGTTTAAATTTAAAAATGCAATAAAACAAAAACGGTTTGAAACTTTGTCAAATTTATTTTCATTGTTGTGAAGTACAATTGTTCCTGTTGGAAATGGAATTTAATTTCATTCATATGGCTGCCGCGGCTGGCCTCACAGTACATCATTCGATGGGAACAATTTTATCGGCAATGTCATCACGAATGTGGCCTTCAAATACTCAATTGTCTCTTTTGTTTATCGGCAAATAGTCCAACGGTATCAAATCGCAGTTTCTTGGTGGCCAATTGACATCAACATTTCGGCTAACCAAAAAGCCATCAAGCGTTTGACGCAATAAATCGATTGGTAATCATGCACCATGAAGAAGGGGTCCAAAAAAGTCGGGTTTGTCGGTCGGCGATTGGCGTAATGGTTGCGCCGTCCTCATTTTCAAAGAAATATAGGCCAATGATGCCTCCGCTCCACAAGTCAAACTAAATAGTCACTCATAATAGGTGCATTGGCTTCTGTACAACCACGTGTGGGTTTTCTGAGCCCCAAATACGACAATTTTGATTATTAACGTACCCACCAAGATGAAAATGATCTTCATCCGACAAAGATAAGATATTTTTGGTAAAATCCACAGATCGTGCAGATTCTCAGTGACCCATTTATCAAGGCGAAATCGAAGCGAATGGTCATACGGCTTCAACTCTTAAAACAATTGAACTTTGTAAGGCCTTATACCCAGATCTTTTCGCAAAATTCGATGTAAACTGGTTTATGAAATGTTAAATTCTTGAGAACAATCGGTTGCTGATGGATTCTCATGTACACTTTCAGCCACAATTTGGATATTTTCGGTTGTAAACACTTTAGGAGCACGCTCACGTAATGGCGAATCAATAATGAAACCAGTTTCACGAACTTGGGCAATAAACTTACGTATACCGGGCACTATAAACCTTCTCTGAGACCAAATTTTTGTACGACATTTTCGTGCAATTTCCGATCAATTACATGGTGCGACAGTGAATGTACACCCGAGTAACTACATAGTATAAGTCAGTGGTGTTTTCGAGCTGGAAAGCTCCGGAACGTCGTTCCGGTACTCCCTTTTTGGCAGGAACGCGTTCCGGAACTAAAGATGATTTCTGATAACGAGAATTGGCTGAAGTTAAAAAAAAATTAAAAAGAATTTCTGATTTTTTATTTTTCTAATTTTTGACGAAGATCCTGAACATAATCCTATTTGGAATATTTTATAAAAACCATTAGTGTTTTCATGTATTGCTAAAAATATTTATGGAATATTGTTTGAGTATTTACTAAGCGTATTTTATAATTTGTTAACTAATTTTTATTAAACGTTCCTATTATTGTAATAAACATATATGTATGTATATATACACAAAATGGGTTTCGTAATGATGTTTCCTTTCCTTTTTATGCTATATACAGGGCCGATCCTGGCGACGGGCGAAAACTGGGGAAATCTCCCCCCGCTCGTCGTCAAATTTGGGACATGAGACCTAAAAAGAACGCCGCCGCCAAGATTATCATGGAAAATCACCCCGTCATTAAATTTGGGACATGAGACCACACAGAGCGGCCGCCTACCCAGGATCGACCCTGTCTATGTAATTATATATACGAGTTCCGGTAGAAAAAAAATTAGCACAACACCACTGGTATAAGTTACTCATTAGGTTGAGTAGAACTCAAAAATACTTTTTTTATTATCCAAACTATTTGACAAAAACGATATTTTTGATCTTTTCACACAAAATTATTGATTACCCAAATATATTTGAACCTATTTAAAAATCCAGTTTTTTTAGAAAGGTGAGAGATGGGAATTTGATGGGGTAAACTTGTAAAATATTATTTTTTTCTTATTTTTTCATTTTCTTAATTTTTTTTCTTTATTTTTTTTGGCCATTCCTAATTGCAAAATTTAATTAAATAATATGATATAAGTGGAGACATTCTTAAAGGGCATTCTCTTGTGAAGAGATTGACACTTTGTTTGATCAAATCAAATCAAACAAATTACCGTAGTTATAATTTAAATAGTCGTCTCATATTTTTTACATATGTCATCTTATCAAATGAACTTTCAGTTCAAAAATTTTAAAATATTTGTTTATCACAAAATGCGGAACGCGGCTAATATTTGTGATTTTTGCAAATACTATTATTTCTCTTTGCGCAAACATAGGCCAACTTCTGATGGTCGCTCAAACGTGGAATTGACACATTTTCCGATAAAAAAATCAAGATGCGTCAAATATTCCGAAAATTTTTGAACAGAAAGTTGATTTGAAAAAAACATATATTAAAAATATAACTCCACTGTTAGAGTCTTTAAATAATAACTACGCTAATTTTTGTCCAACTCGATCAAACGAAGTGTCAATCTCTTCACAAGATAATGCATTTTCAGAATGTTATCACTTATTTTATATTTTTGAATTAAAGTTTGATACTATGAACTGACAAACTTGAACAAATTTGAAAAAATCACATTCGTCAAGTTTACCTCATCAAAACCCATAGCATATGAAGTCAAATAAAACACATATGTACATCGTTTTAAAGGCGCATCTCTCTCCTTTCTAAGAAGGTTTAAATTTTGGACATGGGTTCAGAAATGTTTGTGTTATTAATAAATTTGTGCGTTAAGTCCAAAAAAAACAGTTTTTGTCAAATAAAATAAGTTTGGAGGGTTCTAGAAAAATAAAAATAGTATTTTTGAGTTCTACTTAACTAACTGAACAACTTAGACTAGGTAGTTACTCGGGTGTAATTAATTTTTTGTATTTTGTGGAATAGTGTTATCCATGCTGTGGAAATAAATTTCCATTAAATCCCAACGTTGCTCAAGCGTAAATCAATTCATTACGTTTAGTGAAGATACGGTACTGAATTTTGTGATAGAATGGAATGACGTAGGTAAGTATTGCCAGATTCGAAATAACCAATGTTTATAATTACTGAGATGGTGATTTCTGTTCAATGCTTGTACGTACTCGTATAATTGTTATGAATTGAATTAAAATGCTCATACGCCACAGTGTACTGCTAACGTTTCGAAAAATAAGCCAAAGCAAGTCTAAAGAATTTATGGTCATCAGAGAGAGGAAATTTTAATATATAAAATAATCATTTTAATTGAAAATTAACTGTTTTGAATTAATAACACGATATTTTTTAATACCATACAGAAGAAAATCATTTTCTTTTTAAAGCTTTTCTTTGATTTGCTACTCAAAAGATTTTAAAATAATTGAATGAAACCGAATACTTTGTTGAAAAACAACTGGGATTTGTTGTTTTTTTTCTGATAGTTTTTCTTCTGATAGTTTCTGTCTGATTAATTTTAAATGAAAAGAATAACAGAAAAAATAAAATAAAAGAAAGGAAAGAAATCATTCAAAAGGAAATAAATATTAAAAGGTACAGAGGAGAACAACATCAAATAAATTTTTTATTTATTTTTTCCATTTTTTTATAAATCTTTTGCCTTTGATATGCTGTTCTACCCTCTCAACTGCATGCAACTCCATGTACAATTTGTGGTTATGTTTTCTGTGGTAAGTTAGTTTATAAGTTTGTTTAGCTTCGTTAACTAAAAAGAATGTTGAATAATAAAGCGTTTAAAGGACGTTAAAGCAAAAAAGGAAAAAGAAATATGTAAACTAGACTTTATGCCGCCATTTAAGGTCAGTGAGTAAAAGAGTTGCCAAGAGAAGTCTAACCTAGTCGTCTAAAGCTAGCCAAAGCTACTTGGCAGCAGTGGTTTATAAAATAGATGAAGAATATCTGTAAACATTTTATAACTTTTCCTTATAATCTGGGGAAGTAAAGGGTGTTTCTTATAGAGGTATAGAACTTTAAGTTGCAATAAAACAACGATGGATTATTCGATTGACATGAATTTTATTTATCCGAAAGATAATCTTGTGGCATTATATTTTAAATATGATTTCTGGCATATGACCGCCACGGCTGACGCGGATGTAGTCCAATCTGGACGTCCAATTTTCGATGACTTTTTCCAACATTTGTGGCCGTATATCGGCAATAATACGGCGAATGTTGTCTTCCAAATGGTCAAGCGTTTGTGGCTTTACCGCATAGACCAATGACTTTACATAGCCCCACAGAAAGTAGTCTAGCGGTGTTAAATCACAAGATCTTGGAGGCCAATTCACAGGTCCAAAACGTGAAATTAGGCGGTCACCAAACGTGACTTTCAATAAATCTATTGTGGCACGAGCTGTGTGACATGTTGCGCCGTCTTGTTGAAACCACATCTCCTGGACATCATGGTTATTCAATTCAGGAATGAAAAAGTTAGTAATCATGGCTCTATACCGATCACCATTGACTGTAACGTTCTGGCCACCATCGTTTTTGAAAAAGTACGGACCAATGATTCCACCAGTCCATAAAGCGCACCAAACAGTCAGTTTTTCTGGATGTAACGTTGTTTCCACATACACTTGAGGATTACCTTCACTCCAAATGCGGCAGTTTTGTTTGTTGACGTAGCCATTCATAGAAGAAGTGCGCTTCATCGCTAAACAAAATTCGCTTATGAAAATCGCGAACAACGGTAATCTCATTTTCGAAATAAAATTGCACAATTTGCAAGCATTGTTCAGGCGTGAGTCTATTCATGATGAATTGCCAAACCAAACTGAGAACAAATCACTTGACAGCTGTTAAATCGGTCGCCATCTTGAAAAGTAATGCCAACTTAAAGTTCTATACCTCTATAAAAAACACCCTTTATTTGTTGTTATTGATGTTGAAATATGAGAGACAGTAACTTTCAACTTAGAAAACTCATTAGTGATGTCTGCTCTCACGCAGTAATAGAAGAATTTAAATTCAACTTTTAAGCAAATAAGAGAGGGGGGGGAGTAATAAATAGAGTTTTCAATAGAAATAGCCACAAATTAAATGGACACGGATATGATAGAGGAATTTTATTTAGTTAAGTAGTAGTTAGTAGTAGGCCGTTCCTCAACAGCAGTTATGATAGACAGCCTAAGGCCATATAAGGCTGACTGTTATACCACCGTTCCACAGTCTGGAAGCATTAAAAGCTTCAGAGGGAAATATTGAGACACCTAATGTCTTTTGCTAATAGATTTTAAAATTGTCAGTATAGTAGTCATTAATATGTCTTTTTCTCCCCGGACATAGTGCTCTGTAGTGTTACACATCTCTACACACATAATCGGTCATTACAACCATTCAGTCAAGATTACGACCAAGCTACTCACATCACTTATGTACGTTGTGTGTGTTAATTTATAAATGAGTGGCGAGACCAACAGTTTAAAGTCGACATCGAACGACAGATTTTTTGAGAAACTTTTCATGGCAATTTTATTTGCTTTAAGAGTTTCTGCTGAGAGGAAGTCGCCGAAGAAATATTTTTTCGTATTTCATTTTGTTGGAATTGTCTGACATGGGGTTTGAAACGTGGCCACACATCTAATAAGCCAGTACACTACCTACTAGACTACGGCGACAATATCTCTACAATTCCTGCAAAAATGCATTTCTCATGAGCTCCAATAATTCAGTGTCCAGTTACTTCTACAACAACCATACTCAATTATGGGCAGAATTACTGAGCTATTCTGTCTTTACCGGTGGCTACCCATGTTATGCTGGCAGAAACCATCATTACATTGTTAATTATAAGCTCGCAAGCCTTATAAGGGGTTAGCAACATAGAGATAGTTGTGTAATGCCTGACCAGAGTTCATCCTCTCTATTTACTCACTTACTTAAATGGCCATTAACAGCCCGATTAACGTATTGGTCCTTCTAACGCACACAAGGTTGTTCTCTACACCGACTTCCGGAAACCCCTGCAGCAAATACCCGCCGACAAGGCGGAGCCATCGCAGCCGCTGAATGTTAATACGCTGCACAACGCCAATGTCATTGAGGAGCTCATACAGCTCATTGTTGGATCGAATACGGAAATCATCGCCAACTCTCAATGGACCGAAGATCTTATGCAGTACTTTGCTCTCGAGTACCCTCAAGGCTGCTGCATCAGTGCATAAAAGTGTACATGCTGCTGAGCCATAAAGATGAACGGAGAGGATGAGCGTACTATAGAGTATGAGTTTTGTCGTACGAGAGAGGTCTCTGCGACTCATACACTCTACATTTATCACAAGTATTGTTAAGTTCTTTTAGCCATATGATGTGAGTGTCATAGCATTCCATTATATCATTGACAGTTCCTTACGTTAATAAGTTTGACAGTCGCTTGGCTATCAGAATATAATAATCAGAATATAATAAAAGTAATATCCCCTCTGGGGACATTTATAATCCTAATAATCCTTAAAGCAGCTCCTTTGGCCGACACTTCTGCATGTAAGACGCAGCAGTGATCCGGTAGTCTTATGGCTTGAGTAAAGCCCATCGATTCCAAAAACATGCCACCTCACACAGTTCATTTATTCTCGAACCATCAGTGAAATCTAGTGCTATCTGCGATCCTTAACAAAGTGCATCTACAGCTCCAAATTAAAATTCAAGAACTTTAATTGTCTAATATACGATTCATCACGCTGTTCAGTCTGCCTGAAATGCTTTGAGAAGAGCCTTTGTTTTGTTTCTCCTAGTTTTTCATTTCCTTGACTATACCTTTCCAAATATCTGTCTCACACCACTGAAAGGTTCTGGCCCCATCAGCTCTTCTCTCTGCACATTTCCAAGCATTTTTATATGATCTGGAATCCTGTAAAGGTCTCTAGCTTATTTAGCTTGTCCACACAGTCCCATATTCCATTTAATTTTTTAGAGCCGAGTGATCAGTGGGCGGTCAGTAGGTATTGTTGTTAATCTTTCACTGTATATTCTATTTATATTGAAATAAGCACGTCCTTCTATCGCATGCTCTTTCGCTTGGAAAATTATCACCAGTTCTGAATAAGTCGCCGTGGCTTATTAGACAAAAAGCCAGGGTTCGAGCCCCATTCATTAGAACAGACATTAGAATAAAATACAAAAAGTATTTCTTCGGCGTCTTCCTCTCAGCAGATTTCTGGCAAAAACTCTTAGAAAAAATAAATTGCAAAGTTTCTCAAAAACCTGTCGTCCGGAATCGACGTTAAACTTTAGGTGCCGCCACTCATGTATAAAATTAACACACACAACATAAGTGGTGTGAGAAACTAGGTCGTAATCCTGACTGAAGGGTTGTGATGACCAATTACGTACGTCTGAATATTTCATTCTCAGACCAAACACAATGCAAATTTCAGAGTACTCCATTCCTTTTAATGACTTAGCCACGTTTTGAAGCAAATACCGAAATCATAGAGTCTAGTGGTTTTGTACAGAGAACAGTCCAAACCGCTCTCTACTAAACTGTAGATTTTGGTGTTGCTAACAAAAGCAAATTGCGACAATCCACTGCCCATAACAAAATCGACTTTCAAAAAATACATTTTCACAATACTTGAATAATGGTTTCACTGACAGTCTATCATTGAAAATCCTTTTTGTTTAGTCATGCGCTCATGAACTCATGCACTCATGCACTGATGCGTTTAAGAAAATCTCTTCTTTTAAATTCTGGGAAATTTATGTACAATTCGTATTCATTTTCAGAAGATCTATGGGGGCATTTGCCTTATAAACGTTTTTCGAAATCCAGAAATTTTCAAAAATTATTTGGCGATCAAATCTTGGTCCATCACGTACACTTCACTATACCGTTAAGAAGCTGTTGTTTTATTTGTGTGTTGTCCGTAAAATATATTGAATGAATGTACTTGTCGGTTTAAATAAAAGCATGAGCTATAAAGGAATGATTTAATGAATGTAATGTTTGAAGCAAAATATTCTGAAAGAGCTAATGAACCGCTTATTAGAGGAATATAGTTTAAGGGCGAATGGATAAACCTGTAGTTGCCAAGCTGAAATTGCGTTACATTTGTTTGTATTCCATACAAAACTAATTAAATTTAAATCAATTTTATTATTTTCTACTTTCGCTCGTCTAATACAGAAGTCAGTCTATATACAGCCAAAGAAAAAAGTTTGCATATACCGCTCTATGCGATTTTATCAAATTTAAAAAGGTGTTATTGCGTTGTTTCAGGCAGTTATAATTGACAACGTTTGAAGAAAAAAAAACGAATATAAAAAATTATTAGAAAATACCAAAAAAATTTGAGTGAAAAAAATCTACCTACAACGGTGTATGTAGACTTCTTTCTGTGACTGTAACTGCAACACTGTAGTCATTTGTCTGACAGAGTTGAAAAGAATCTAAGGGCGACAAACTACAATTAAGCCCTGCTTAGGTTAGTCCACCTGTTAATTACTTACTTATTTCATAACCTTTTAGTCAGGATTACAACCTAGGTTCTCACACCACCCGTTTTGTTTGTGTTAATTTTATGAAAGAATGGCAGAAGCTACAGTTTAAAGTCTATTTCGAACGACAGATTTTTGAGAACATTATCAAGGCAATTTTATTTACTTTTGGAGTTTTTGCCAGAAGACAATGGCGACTTCAGCTGCTAATTGCTGTCCACATTTCACTCAGATGTTTGCTGCCAAACTGACCGAAGGTCAATAAATTTGTTAATTGAGTATACATAAATGAAGTTCCCCTCTCTCTCTCTCTCTCTTTTAGGCCATCTGCCAACCATACATGATGGATAACAAACGATGCCGCAATAGTAATCCAAAACCGAAACAGAGCTGTGGCTGTGTGCTATTAAGTTGTAGCCGGATTTTGTCAACTTGAAGCTGACAGAACACAAAACAGAGTTGCGGTTTATAAGCAGCCAGATAGTAGAAAACTGTTTTGATAGTGCAAGGAGAAGGAAGCGAAATACCTCTAAAGAGAAAGCAATCAATGTTAAGTTTGTTTCCTACAGCGATTACCAGTGAAAGGGGGTCCACAACGAAAACAAAGAAAACTACTTTCACGAGTAGCAAACTCTACACTTTTTTGTGGGTCGACCATCAGTAATAAAAATCAATGCCTGTTTTCGAAAGAAACTGTTTCAGAGTTTGCGGAGGATTTCGCAGCTTCTGAGTCACCAGACATTGCAATAAATAGAACAGGACCTTAGGATGAATACCGTAAGAAAAAGAAAACCCTGGAATGGTACTTGAACAGAAAGGAGACGCATCTCGCCCGCTATGGATACATAAAGAACAAGATTTGCATTAAACCTGCTAAGAATTTGTATTAAGAACCCTATAGCTGTCGTTAGATATTCCTAACATCTGTATAGAAACGGCCAGAGGATGGAAATAACTGCTAACTCCTCCTATTAGAAGCTGATATGACAAGGAATAAAAGGAATATATTTTTACAGGCACTTAAGAATTTGAAACCAAGGAGACTTGGGTATTTAGAATTGATTGCACAACGTGTTTTGCCAAAGATGATTTGATTGAAATCAACTGTCAATCAACTGGATGATTGAGAAATGCCAGCCACGAGTTATATATAAATAATTAACGGAATATTTATAAATGGCTGGCATAGATTCTCGTCCTAAACCTCCACGTAGTTACCGGCTGTTAATGATGAGGTTACTGTACATTTAACCCCACTAAACTTATAAGAAGTTAAGTCGAAAGGACAAATGACTCACTTTATCTGAAGGACTAATGGGCCCGACTAAGGTGTCGTACAACAACAACTTCGAAGGTGGCAACGGTCTCAGTGGTCTCCAAGATTAACTAGGCTTATCTGATCATATGGTATTCCTCCACAGATAAACAGACGACAAAGTAGATAAAACTCAACTCGATACCCGTTAATTTCAATATTTAAATCATTTATCTTAAGTTGCTATTGCACATAATGTGTTGGCTTATCAGACGATAACCAGTGGTTTGAACCCCCATCTCTAACAAAACGAAATTCACAAAAAAAAATATTTCTGTAGGCGATTTCCTCTGAGTTGTCTTCTGGCAAAAACTCTGCGAGTAAATGAAATTGTTTCTTAAAACTCTGTCGTTTGGAGCCGACTTTAAACTGTAGGTTCCGTCACTAATTTATAAAATTAGCATGTTATCATGGATGTGTGAGAAGCTAGGTTGTAAACCTAACTAAAGTATTGTAATGACCGATTAAGTAAAGAGGTAGTAAGTACCTGAAATATCGCAGAACCAGAAACATTGCCATGGGCGCGCATCGGAGTTGCTGAGACTAGAAATTCATCCAGCAAATGCGACAAGAGAATGCGAGGGTCGACGTAGTACCTAAGCATATATGTCACAGAAAGCTAGGAAGTCACAGAAAGCTAGGCGAATATTCGAGAGGATCTATAGAACTGCAGAGACGTAAGCAATCGTATGCATGTGTCATAGAAAAGCTGGCAGAACTCGAGAAAAATCAATAACGAAGACGATTGTAACAAGACAGATATCCTTCAAAGAACATAATTCTGTTGAGAAAAATAAAAATCCTCGCACTGTAATAATGCATACAACATTCAACATACAACATTCGCTTTTGCTGTAAATTTCTTAGCTAATGTGGGCACATACGATATTTATTATGTTTAGGCTAGAGTATCCCATTTTGAATATAAAATTCCTTGAAATGTTTGTGTTTTCTTGGTTAATATTTTTGTATTCCTACGGTTGTCTGTCTGTCTTTTGTTCATCATTTCGAAGCTCTGGCAATTTGTGTGTCATCACCAGCAGCAACCAGTGGCATCAGCATCAGCATCAGAAACAATGATTATGCAAAAATATTTTGCCATAACGATACTTCATTCTGCCACACCATTTGTTTTTTTCCTTTCTTTCTGTCTATTCTTCTTCTTACACACTCTGGTTTCAACATTAACATACAGACATACACACAATAGTTCATTCATTGCTAGTGCGGCTGCTGTTGCTAGCACAGTTGTTTGCCACACAAGTTTGCAAAAATTCGTTTGTATTTGTATTTCGTTGGCAATTTTTTTTGGTGTTTGTTTTTCATATGAAATCTTTTCCTATGTTTTCCAGGATATTTTCAGTATTTTTCAACACCAGACAGACACACAGCAATTTGGACTTGCACATCTCACTTGTCGTTTCGTTTAAATCAACGAAGCACCAAAAAAGAAAAAGAAAAAATAAGAGAGAAACTCTCTCTCCCTGTATTTGATATTTCACCGCATCAGTTGGTATTTTTACTGCAGTTATGCTGTTGCTGCAATTGCCGTTTATATGGCAACTGACGCTCGAGTTGTTGTTCTTGTTGCTGTTGTTGCAACATCAAAACATAATAAATGAAGTTTTCTGTGAATGTCTGTCTGTCTGTCCCGTCTGTCAGATTTCGTGCAATAAATGAACTTCACTTTACAAATAAAACCAAATAAAATGGAAGTTTTTGTTTCTTTTGTTTCTTTTGTTTCTCTTTCTCTACTTTTATTCGGTGGTTTTAAAGTCATGTTTTTCTGGAATTATTCGAGGTTTAACATGAACTTTTCTTGTATTTTATAGTCTTATTGGTTAAGCTCTGTTTGATTTAATCAATTGGTACTAAATACGGAATAAAATGATAAACAATTTTAGCAGTATTGGTTGGGTCAAAAAAAGGACATAAGGTCCTGGCAAATCATTACATTGTAATGTGCACAAAAAAATTAAAAGAATTTTTCTTCTCCCTTGTTTCCAGACTCAGATTTGTATCAAAGAAAATACTCAGTATCACGATAGAGCTTCTAAGTCTTAATATTCTGTTTTTCCTTCTTCCTAAGAGCCAAAATTGTTTGACTCATGCATGTAATCTGTGCTTAACTCACAGCATTCTGCTGTCTTCTGTGGTCTTAGAGATCCTCTCGAATATTTGCCTAGCTTTCTGTGACTTAATATATCCGACTTTTTATATGCTTAGGCGCTACGTCGGCATCCGTCACTTTTTCCGGATGAATTTCTAGCCTCAGCAATCTTGAATGCGCTCCGGACAATGTTTCTGTTTCTTAGTCTGCGACATTTCATGTACTTACCACCAAACATACATATATAATTGGTCATTACAACCTTTCAGTCAGGATTACGACCTAACTTCCTACATGACTTATGTTGTGTGTGTTAATTTTATATACGAGTGACGGGATCTACAGTTTCATACAATAATAAAACGGGTTGGTATTATGTATTCATCGAAGTCCATTACATAGTGTGTTGGTAGCAGAGATCAGCAATGAGTATTCATACTCATAATTCTGATACTTATACGCATTCATACTTATTTTAATAACGGATGATTTGTTAGCTATTATCTTTTTGGCAACACTGGCTCACGCACGTTTCGTGTTTTGTTTCACTGTCAAACATCTTCAGTTTGGTCTATAATTTAACCATGAATCGCCTTACAAACGAACAACGCTTGCAAATCATTGAATTTTATTATCAAAATGCGTGCTCTGTTAAGAAAGTTCATCGCGCGCTTCTTCTATTTTATGGTCAGTTTAATCGACCCACTGAACCGGCTATTCGGGCTATTGTGACTATATTTCATTCTTGGACATTAAACCACCAACCCGCTTACGTAGAGTGCGAACTGAAGAAAATATCGCAGCTGTATCGGCCAGTATTAATGATGACCATCAATTATCGATTCGCCGCCGTTCGCAGCAATTGGGCGTCTGTTACTCAACAACGTGGAAAATTTTGCGGAAGGATTTAGGTGTAAAGCCTTTCAAAATACAGCTGGTGCGAGAATTGAAGCCGAACGACCTACCGCAACGCAGAATTTTTGGTGAATGGGCTCTTGGAGAGTTGGCCGAAGATCCACTTCTTTATCGAAAAATTGTGTTCAGCGACGAAGCTCATTTTTCGCTCAATGGATACGTAAATAAGCAAAATTGTAGATTTTTGAGTGAAGATCAGCCAGAAGCATTGCAAAAGCTACCAATGCATTCAGAAAAAGTCACAATTTGGTGCGGTTTATGGCCTGGTGGCGTCATTGGACGGTAATTCTTCAAAGATGCTGCGAATCGTAACGTAACTGTGAATGATGAGCGCTACCGTTAGATGATATCCAACTTTTTTTTTGCCCAAAATGCAAGAGCATGACTTGCATGACATGTGGTTTCAACAAGACGGTGCCACATGCCACACAGAGGCATTGAGAGGCGAGTTCGGTGAACATTTTATTTCACGTTCGGGACCGGTCAATTGGCCGCCTAGATCGTGCGATTTAACGCCTTTAGACTATTTTTTGTGGGGCTATGTTAAAGCTCATATATATACAGACAAGCCCGCTTCAATTGACGCATTGGAAGACAACATTGAAGCATTTATTCGTGAGATACCGGTCGAAATGTTGGAAAGAGTATGCCAAAATTGGACTAAGCGGATGGACCATTTGAGACGCAGTCGCGGATACTATTCGTATTCAAAGTTTGAAGTACTCATCGTACTCATGCTTAACAATATGTATGACTCTCCATTACTCAACATTTACAAGAATAACAAAATACGTATGATTTGCGTACGAACACTACAATACTTATTAGAAGGTTGCGTGTTTGCTGAGCATGCTGTCTTCGTCTTTTTCTTTTTCTTTTTTTTTTTTGGAAATGCAACAACAGCTAAGACAGTAAATTTTAATGAATGATTCGAATCACTCGAATCATTTATAACTATTATAAGTATTTTTCTAAAATTATAAATCAGAATGATTAGGCATATGAATCAAACATATATCGAATGTTATGAGTTTGATGTCAACGTTGTACTCATACTCATTGCAACTTGTACTTATGAATCAATTTTGTACTGAATACGAATGAATCAGAGTAGTTGGATTTCAATACTGTTGACTCACTTATATTCAAAATTTCATGAGTGCTTATGAGTAGCGAAAAAACGTATCATTGCTGATCTCTGGCTAGTCGGTCCTGGTTCAAATGTCGCATGTCGTACAAAACGAAAATATTTCTTTCTGCGATTACCTCTCAACAGTATTCTTAAAAAAATTGCCATGAAAAGCATCCCAAATCTGTAGGTCACCCCGCTTGTTAATAATAAAAATTAACACACGCAACGTGGATGGTGCTAGAAGCTAGGTAATCCTGATTAAACTGTTATAATCCTGATTTTTATAGAATTCGGCCTTCTGATTGTAAATAACAGACTGTAGGTATACTCGTACAGAATACGATTCACTTTGAGCCCAGTATATAAACTCTATTATATAAGTTATTAGAAGTGAGGCCTCGGTTCAAACCTCAGCTCAGACATCGCTAATAAAACGAAATATGAAAAAATATTTCTTCGGTGACATCCTCTCAGCAGATTTCTGGCAAAAACTCTGAGAGCAAACAAAATTTGCCCATGAAAAGTTCCTCAAGCAGATGTGTGGTTCGAACTAGACTTTAAAGAGTAGGTCCCAACACTTATGGATAAAATTAACACACGCAACATAAGTGGTATAAGAAACTAGGTCGTAATGTCGACTGAACTGTTGTAATGACCAATTGTGTGTGTATGTGTACGGACTGGTTTCATCTCTCTGTGAGTAAAATCAACAAGTTACTAGCAGAACGAGCTTTACCTAAACTGTACCTTGAGCCTCTAATCATGTTGCTAGACTTTAGATATTTGCTGTGTTGGTTGTTAACCATATTTTCTGTTATTTTAGAAAATGATGGAAGTATTGCTATTAGGAGCTGGTTTGGCAGTTCAAAAGACAAGTGAATGCGAATGTCGAAGTAGTTCCTAAGCATATAAAAAGCTGCGGCCACAGAACATAGCCGAATGCTGTGAGATAAGCAATTGTATGACTGTGCCAAGGAAAAACTGATAGAACTCCAAAAAAGTCAATCCCGAAGACTATTGTAACAAGGCAGATATCCACCAATGAACATAATAAATATGTGGAGAAAACACAGTAAAGCTCGCACTGTAGTAGTGCGTGCAACAGAAGCTTATAGAACCGAGAACCCAGTAGAACTTTGCTTTTGACTTTAATTTCTTAGATAGTGTAGGCAGACATGTCTACATGTCTAGGCTAGTCCATTCAATTTTGATTGCGCCTTTTCGAAAAATGAGCTGAAAGTCTTGCACCTTTTAATAATTATGCTTAAAGTTTTTTTTTGAAATTCGAATTATCTTAATTTTTTTGTTAGAAAATTTTCACCATTTTCATAAAACTTTTATCACACAACTTGTAGTTTTATATAAGAAATAATACTGTATACATAGTTTGCGATTAGCTATCGTACTTACAGAGCAGCCCATATATCCTTTTTTTCAAGATTTTTAAAAATTTAATTTTTTGTTCGCCTAAAAGATAAGAAAATTAACGAAAATATATTTAAATAATGATGCTTATGTTTTTATGTTCCTTTTTGGTATATTTTCATCTCAAATTAAAATTTTTTTTAGCAACAGAATTCAAAAACTTTTTAGTTTTATTGTGGAAAATGAAAATGACCTCCAGCGATTTTAATTGAAATTTGATACTTAATGATTGATGAAATTTAAGGATATTTATATAAAGATATTTACGGAGTAACGCTTGGTATTGATTTATGTTTTCTTTCCTTTTGTTTTGTTTTATTACCTTTTCAACTCATATTTAATTTTGTCGTTGTAGATTAGTAACTAATTAATTGATTTTGGTGGTCGTTATAAATTTCGTGGTCCACAGAAGTCGAATTGGCAGTTTTAGATTCAACTAAATGTTACGTGTCTAGCAACTAATTACAGCAGTGTTTGGGGAAACCCGTGTCCGGGTAACCAGAGAGGAATGAAAAAGATAAAATTGTTATTGACATAATCGATGTTCCATTGCAACGGGAAAACTTTTTTATCTCACATGACGTTGACAACAAATATTTCTAACGAATCACAAGAATGGTTTGTACCATCAGGTTTTTGCCAGCCCTCAACTGAGAGTGTTACTGATGCGAGTGACAATAGCTGTCCTATTTGCGCAATTGGAAACTTATAAATTGCGAGAAAGCAGGGTACTAGACGTCGAATTATCACCATTTAGAAAGAAATAAAACCAAGCTGACATTAAGTGCTTGATTTTTATGTACAAAACCATAATTAAATGTAATAATAGTAAATAAATTGAAGTCGCCATAGTCTAGTAGGTAGTGTGTTGACTTATTTGACGTAAAGCCAGGGTTCGAACCCCAGGCCAGACATCAAAACAAAATACAAAAAAATTATTTCTTCGGCGACTTCCTCTCAGCAGGTTTCTGGCTAAAACTCTGAGAGTAAATAAAATTGCCATGAAAAAGTTTCTCAAAAAAAAACTGTCGTTCGGAGTAGACTTTAAACTGTAGGTCCCGCCACTAATGTATAAAATTAACACACACAACATATGTGGTGTGAGAAACTAGGTCGTAATCCTTACTGAAGGAATAGTAAGTAAATAGTTTCATTAAAATGAATTAAAATAAATAATAATATTAAAATTTTTTAACAAAATCCTTCAATAAACGTGACAATTGTATGTACTACAAGTATGTATCAGAAGTGATATATATCGAATGCGGTTGGTTCTGATGACTTAGATCCTCTGTTTTTGAAAGCTTTGTCACCTAGAATCTTACCGTATTTTACTCATGTATTCAATTCAGTCTTAACTAAGTCCTCTTTCCCTGATGAATGCAAACAGTCGAAAATCATTCCCATTCCTAAATCTAACAATGAATTCAGGCCAATTGCCATTCTTCCATTCCTGTCCAAAGTTATGGAAAACCTCATAGCTAGACAAATGAACGATTATCTCACGAATAATAATATTTTATCTGATAAGCAGTCGGGATTTATGAAAGCTAGGAGCTGCACTACTGCTTTAGTCAAGGTAGTTGATTACCTTAGGTTGAAACTGGATGAAAATTACATAGCGTTTTTGGTTCTTTTGGATCACTCTAAGGCTTCTGATACAGTTGATCACAGAATACTATTGAGGAAGCTACAGACCGTCTTTCATTCTTCTAATTCAGCTTGTAGCCTTATACGTTCCTATCTCATGAACATATCACAACGACTAAACGGCAACATCTCAAATTCACTGAACGTTGGAAGAGGTATTCCTCAGTGATCAATATTGGGACCTCTTTTGTTCTGTATATACATTAACGAGCTGCCTGATGTTTTGGATAATTCTACGCTGATGACGTTTAGCTTTATAGGAGCGCTTGTATTGATAATATCCGACTATGTGTAGATACGATCAACGATGATTTACGGAAAATTGACAACTGGGCTAGTGCTAATGGAGTTTTTATAAATCCCTCTAAATCTAAATGTTTATTGCTCTCCAGGTCTAAGAGAGCATTTGATGTGCCGGGGGGAATAAAATTGATTTTGTTGAATCGGCATCTAATCTGGGTGTTATCTTTAATGGTCGGCTAACGTGGTCTAGCCACATTAATGTCATCGTTGGTAAAGTTTACGGTATGCTTAGGAACTTATGCGTTGTTATAAATTCAACTCCTTTTGCCATACGCCTGCAACTGGGTAAAACGTTTTTGATTCCTGTTCTTTTATACGGATGATAGGCGGAAACTCAACTTGGCTTATAATAACATAGCCAGATATGTATTTATTAAGGGACGTCGAGACCATATATCACAATTTTCTTACCAGTTATGTGGTATTCATTTTGATAATCTATTGAATATTAAATGCCTAATTCTCCTCCATAAGATTATTACTTTGAAACAGCCAGTATACTTATTTAGCAGGATTAGATTTGCTAGATCCAACCGCGGCAGGAAAATTATCCAATTAAGGCATAGGACTCTTTTGTCGAAACGACAGTTCTTTATACACACCATCTGTCTTTGGAATGCACTACCTAATTATATTCAGAACATAGGCAATGCAACTAAGTTCAATAAGGAGCTATATATTCTTTTTAAGTAGTTTGTAATATATTTTGATTGTTTTATACATTTTTACTCTTTATTTTTATTAGTGATTAATTATTTTCATTTTTCCAAATTTTTATTTAAGTTTCATTGTATCTCACTATATGTATATATTTTTCTTTGTTTGTATTTTTCTTTATAAAGGCTGTTTTTTATAGAGGTATAGAACTTTAAGTTGCAATAAAACAACGATGGAATATTCGATTGACATGAATTTTACTTATCCGAAAGATAATCTTGTGGCATTACATTTTAAATATGATTTCTGGCATATGACCGCCATGGCTGGCGCGGATGTAGTCCAATCTGGACGTCCAATTTTCGATTGGCCGTATATCGGCAATAATACGGCGAATGTTGTCTTCCAAATGGTCAAACGTTTGTGGCTTTACCGCATAGATCAATGACTTTACATAGCCCCACAGAAAGTAGTCCAGCGGTGTTAAATCACAAGATCTTGGAGGCCAATTCACAGGTCCAAAACGTGAAATTAGGCGGTCACCAAACGTGTCTTTCAATAAATCTATTGTGGCACGAGCTGTGTGACATGTTGCGCAGTCTTGTTGAAACCACATCTCCTGGACATCATGGTTATTGAATTCAGGAATGAAAAAGTTAGTAATCATGGCGCTATACCGATTACCATTGACTGTAACGTTCTGACCACCATCGTTTTTGAAAAAGTACGGACCAATGATTCCACCAGCCCATAAAGCGCACCAAACAGTCAGTTTTTCTGGATGTAACGGTGTTTCCACATACACTTGAGGATTACCTTCACTCCAAATGCGGCAGTTTTGTTTGTTGACGTAGCCATTCAACCAGAAGTGCGCTTCATCGCTAAACAAAATTCGCTTATGAAAATCGGGAACAACGGTAATCTCGTTTTGGGCCCAATCGACGAATCTACGCCTTACTTGATGATCGTTTGGCTTCAATTCTTGCACGAGTTGGATTTTGTAAGCACGCAAACCAAGATCCTTCCGCAAAATCTTCCATAAAGTGGATGGACACAGATCCAATTCCTGTGCTCGATGGCGGATGGACTCATTCGGGTCTTCCTCAATGCTACGCTCTACAGCAGCAATAGCTTCTTCTGTACGCACCGTACAGCGTCTCTGGGGATGCGAGTTATCAATAAGAGTAAACGTGGTGCGAAAACTTTCCATGGTTAATCGAATTAACTGCTCTGATGGACGATTTTGTCGACGATAAAATGGACGAAGTGCGCTATACATTTTCCGCACAGAACCATTATTTTCGAAATAAAATTGCACTATTTGCAAGCGTTGTTCAGGCGTGAGTCTATTCATGATAAGTTGCCAAACCAAACTGAGGATAAATCACTTGACAGCTGTTAAATCGGTCGCCATCTTGAAAAGTAATGCCAACTTAAAGTTCTATACCTCTATAAAAAACACCCATTATTTGTATCTTTCCTAATTTAGTTTTTTAAATATATGTACTCATTTTCTTATCCTAATTTTTTTTGTATCGATTGCTATTTCCTGAGGTTAAAACATGTTATTATTCTTATTCATTTTTATTTCTACTGTACTTCAATCAATTCATTACTCATATAATCAATGATTTGTTATTACTTTTTCCTCTTTGATGTACTCCTAGCACTTTCATTTATAAGATTATTATGTTGTTGTGCTATGATTAATAATAAATAAATAAATAAGCTAGAATTATGAAGTTTTTTTAAGGCTCGTTCTACGGTTAGTAAAATTGGAAAAATACTAGCCATTTACTATGTAGAGAAGCTAGGTTGTAATCTTGACTAAAGGGTTGTAATGACCAATTAAGTAATTAATTAAGCAATAAGAGCACAGCACTACTAATGCTCTTACTGAAATATCTTCCGCCACAATTGTTTGATTTATGAAATCTTTCTATTCTGATTAGTGTAATTAAGGAAATTTAAAATGATGGGCTAATTAGCCAATAGCATTCGAGTCTGGCAAAAGTACTAACCCTTAGTCATGTTTCCAGCTTTGCAAGGACCTTGTAAATTGATAAATGGGCTTGTAGTACAATTTCCCGAAAATGGCTGATTAATTAAATAAATGTTGAGTGTCTTTAAATGAAAGTTTAAACGTCCTTTCTTTCTTACGTATTTTCATTCTCTTTAATTGCTTTCTAATTAAAGAAAACGTTGTTGTTGAGAATTATTCTTGTATTCCAACAATGTTGCCATTGTTATCGGAAAACCCCTATTGTTGATGTTAAACATGGAATAATTAAAGAAAAACTATGGAAAACAGAGAGCAAAAAAGAAATAATTTTTGTTGTAAAAGAAAGTTTTTCTTTTTCAAATACAAAACTATCTTAACTATCTTTGAATATGAATTAATTAAAAGGTAATCAAGGTATGCAACTAAAACAAGTGAAATAGTAGTAGGGAGAGAGAGAGATAGGGAGGAAGAGAGGAGAAGCAAAAGGTGCTCTTGCAATATTGCTTTAATGAAACTTTACAAATAAATTCAAATAAAATTACAATTAAAATACGATTGGCATGCAGAGTATAATTGTGGTTTTTGGAAAAGTTTTTCCTCCTTTTTTCTATATCTACAGAAACAAAAACAAAATTGTTCTGTTTATTTAAGGTCATACGGAATTGTTTTTTTTTTCATATGCCCCAGCTAAACTCCTTTTTTGTTTATGGTAATCTAACCGCCACTTTAAAAAGGAAAAACTTTATCCACAAAGACTTAACGAGTAAGAGCGTACATGAATGAAGTCTGCGTGTATTTGGGTTTCTGTGTAAATCAATAAGTTTAACTTGTTCGCTATAACAACTGAAGGAAAAATAAATAAAAAAAAAGAGAAAAAGGAGGAAAAAATAAGAAATTATTAATCGAGCTTTATGGCGTATATTAACATTTTAATATTGACACGTCAATAATACATTTAATGCGTGAATTTATTTCATTCAATATTCATGAAATAATCACCCAAGAAAATGCTTTTTCGATATCCTTTTTTCCTTTTTCGTCACGCTTTAATTGAAAAGCAGTTGTCAGGTGCGTTTCCAAAACAAAAAAAATTTTGAAAAAACCATTGCCATTGCCATGGAAAATTTTTACCAAATCGTTGTCAAATATTTATTTTTTTTTTGGTAAATCAAACCATTTTATCTGTCGTAAAAGCTTCATTAACGAAAAGTCACGTGATTTCGCTTATAATGGCGTTTAATTGAAATGGAATGGGAAAAAATCGAAATAGAAAAGCTTACGCCGTAACACGTTATCATCGGAGTCATACATACATACTAAATAAAGGTATCCTAAGTAGAAGTAGTTTAATAATTCAATTGGCAACAGAAAAAAAAAAAAAAAATTGCCCTGATAATATATTTCAAGAATATTTAAGAACGTCACGTATACATATTTGAATATGGGTCATGTAGAGGTGTCTTAAGACTGCAATTATACGTTATACTCATCTGCCTTTAATTTATAGAGAATGTCTCTATACTGTCTCTTGCCCAGAGCCTAGTGTACAATTCCTTGTCTTATATACATACATTCAAGAGTTCCCTTCTGGGATGCACTGGAATGATTCGTTTTCTTCATCACCGGTTCTACATATTGGATTCGATTTGACTTTAACTCTAACCCATTAGTGGATGAAGTTCCCTGGCTACTCTCCTTCTATAGGTTAGGTTAGGTAGGTTAGGTTAGAGGACGTGTGCTTGTCAATTAAGACAAATACAGTACCCGGAGGTCGAATTAACCCATTGTACGACGTCCTAGTTTCTCACACCACTTATGTTGTGTTTGTTAATTTTATACATGAGTAGTGGGACCTACAGTTTAAAATCGACTCCGAACGACAGATTTTTTGAGAAACTTTTTCATGGAAATTTTTATTTGCTATCAGAGTTTTCGCCGAAAAATACTTTTTGTATTTTGTGTTGATATCTGGCCTGGGACTCGAACCCTGGCTTTAGGTCTAATAAGCCAACACACTACCTACTAGACTACGACTACTCTCCTTCTATAATTTTTATCAATTATCAACAAAAATGATGTGATTAATTCGTCTAAAAAACAAAATGTATAGTTTTGGAGTTTTACACCGTCCCTTATAAGGGACACTACGCACTGGGGACACTTGGCGTATGATAGCTTTTAAAGAATTCTTAGAGATGAAAGCCTTTTTTTTCATATTTGTTGCAAATAAAATTTATTTTATTTTCGCAATATCCACATCGATTATCAATTTTAGAATATTTAATAAGATTGTTTCTACCATCATATCGTGCATATGCTATCAATTTAATTATTCGCAAACCTCCTGTACATGCTGTACCAATCGTTTCAAGGTAAGAATTAGCAAGATTTCGACGAAAAATTAGAAGAGATATTGGGATGATACTTCTTTAGCAGCAGCCATGCATTAGAATTAGATGTGTCCAAGAGATATGCAAATATTGGTTACCATCATTCCTTATGTCTGATTCCCAAGCGGTAGACTACAGCTAATATGTAGATCCATCTTATGCCACATTTTATTAAAAACCACTATTGATTGGAAAATAGTTACAGAACCTCTTCCTTCGTCGAATTATTGGCGCGATTTAATTGGCATCAACATTTGTTGCATTTGTGACAGCTTTATTATCCTTCCATCATATGAGCAATATATTTCCATTATTTCTAAATCAATGATCTACAGATGCCCTTTGCTCTTATTTCAAAACCGGGAATGATCGAAGAGGACATATTCCGATCGATAATAGGTGCTGCAGTAATTTAACGGATACAAATCAAGTATCTGAACAAGTACCTGAAATACGTATAACGAGATCTGTTCTATGACTTGTTAAATCCTTTATTACGTGGAACATTGGTTTTAAAAGGTTATCAAGCACTTCAGCATTAACTACGCAAAATCCCTTAATAATGGACTATGCAATTTTTCCCACATATATATCAATCAAAATCTGTCGTTCGGAGTCGACTCCGAACTGTAGGTCCCGCCACTCATGTATAAAATTAACACACACAACATAAGTGGCGTGAGAAACTACGTTGTAATCCTGACTGAAGGGTTTTAATGACTAATTATGTATGTTATGTAAATATCAATATGGATCATAAAACCGTCCGTTAAATTGAATGCTCAGTCACTGTGATCCCATTTGTTACAATCCTGTACTAAAGGATGTTTTTTTATAGAGGTATAGAACTTTAAGTTGCAATAAAACAACGATGGATTATTCGATTGACATGAATTTTATTTATCCGAAAGATAATCTTGTGGCATTACATTTTAAATATGATTTCTGGCATATGACTGCCACGGCTGGCGCGGATGTAGTCCAATCTGGACGTCCAATTTTTGATGACTTTTTCCAACATTTGTGGCCGTATATCGACAATAATACGGCGAATGTTGTCTTCTAAATGGTCAAGCGTTTGTGGCTTTACCGCATAGACCAATGACTTTACATAGTCCCACAGAAAGTAGTCTAGCGGTGTTAAATCACAAGATCTTGGAGGCCAATTCACAGGTCCAAAACGTGAAATTAGGCGGTCACCAAACGTGTCTTTCAATAAATCTATTGTGGCACGAGCTGTGTGACATGTTGCGCCGTCTTGTTGAAACCACATCTCCTGGACATCATGGTTATTCAATTCAGGAATGAAAAAGTTACCACCATTGACTGTAACGTTCTGGCCACCATCGTTTTTGAAAAAGTACGGACCTATGATTCCACCAGCCCATAAAGCGCACCAAACAGTCAGTTGTTCTGGATGTAACGGTGTTTCCACATACACTTGAGGATTACCTTCACTCAAAATGCGGCAGTTTTGTTTGTTGACGTAGCCATTCAACCAGAAGTGCGCTTCATCGCTAAACAAAATTCGCTTATGAAAATCGGGAACAACGGTAATCTCGTTTTGGGCCCATTCGACGAATCTACGCCTTACTTGATGATCGTTTGGCTTCAAATCTTGCACGAGTTGGATTTTGTAAGCACGCAAACCAAGATCCTTCCGCAAAATCTTCCATAAAGTGGATGGACACAGATCCAATTCCTGTGCTCGATGCCGGATGGACTCATTCGGGTCTTCCTCAATGCTACGCTCTACAGCAGCAATAGCTTCTTCTGTACGCATCGTACAGCGTCTCTGGGGATGCGAGTTATCTATAAGAGTAAACGTGGTGCGAAAATGTTCCATGGTTAATCGAATTAACTGCTCTGATGGACGATTTTGTCGACGATAAAATGGACATAGTGCGCGATACGTTTTCCGCACAGAACCATTATATTCGAAATAAAATTGCACTATTTGCAAGCGTTGTTCAGGCGTGAGTCTATTCATGATGAATTGCCAAACCAAACTGAGAATAAATCACTTGACAGCTGTTTAATCGGTCGCCATCTTGAAAAGTAATGCCAACTTAAAGTTCTATACCTCTATGAAAAACACCCTTTACTTCACATGCTGTAGATAATAATTTTAAGCCGAAATGATTAATATGATGTGTCTGTAAGACAAGCGGTTTCAGACGAACATTCATTGTTTGTTTTTTTCCATACGACCAGACGTTCGTTTGAAACAGCTAGATACGATTTTCTTCATGCTCATCATCACTTTTATATATGTATTATATAATATTATATATTATGTATATATTTTTTATATGATCAGTATCGGATCCATCTAGTGGGTGAATTTTATAAATTGGAACGCCATTCAGCTCATTGCCGTTAGGGTTTTCCAGTTCAAACAATATTTCGGAAATTGTTAATCTATATATGAAAAAAACAAATTTACCCAATTATCGTTTAACAATTCTACTACGAGCACAGTGTCCCTTTTAAGGGACGTTACATTGAAAGTCACATTACGCGCATGGTATTACATTTATGATAATTTTTTTACATCAGTTGAGTCATTATACTTATTCACCAAAAATAAAATACAAAAACTAATAATAACTCACATCATATTTAAAATATTCTAGTTTTTCTTACTCTGTTCGGAATTTTCATTTTTTCACAAATTGATATTCCACATTTTGCAGAAAACGCAACACTCGCATTTTTTGAACAGAATGTAATAAATCTTGTTTCGTTGGAATGTCAGTAACAACGTATAATACTTGTTATTTAGAAATTTGAATTTTTGGAAGTGGTATAGTAGAAAATTCGGGAGTCCCTTATAAGGGACTCTGCGCACTAATGGGCTAAACAAGTGTTCTTTGATTCTCTCGCGTAGGTCATCTATCGGTTAAAATTTGAACCATCTATTCATCATTTCGCATCTGGCAATACTTATGTCACAACATTCAGTATATTATCTCCACTGAACGTAATGAATAAATTTACGCTTGAGCAGCATTAAAATTTATTAGAAATTTTTATTTCCAAAACAAAGTCAATTGGTTGGAAATTGCATGAAAATATCGTATAAAATTTGGTCGCAGATGAGGACCAACAGTGTCCCGTATACGCAAGTTTATTACTCAAGTTCGTAAAACTGGTTTCATTAGTGATGCGCCAAGACGTGAGCGTGCTCATACAGTGCATACACCCACAAATATCGAAGCTGTGTGTGTGTGAAAGTGTGCGGGAGGCATCATTGAGTCATATTTCTTTGAAAATGAGGAGGTGGCAACGATCAATGGAGACACCTATCGCACCATGATAACTAATTTCTTTGTATCTCTTAATGGTATTGATGTGAACGATGTTTGGTTTCAATAGGATAGTGCAACTTGCCACACATCCCATCACAATCGATTTATTGGGTCAAACGTTTGATTAGCCTAAACGATGAAGTCGCCGTATTCTAGTAGGTAGTGTGTTGGCATATTAGACGTAAAGGCAGGGTTCAAACCCCAGGCCATACATCAAAACAAAACACAAAAAAGTATTTCTTCGGCGACTTCCTCTCAGCAGATTTCTGGCAAAAACTCTGAGAGTAAATAAAAATTGCCATGAAAAGTTTCTCACCAATCTGTCCTTCGGCGTCGACTTTTGTAATGACCAATTATGTATGTATCCACTTTCATAGATTCTTTATAAATCATTTTATAGTGTTCATTTTTTATTAATTGCATCCTACATATCCATAGCCAATTTACTGATTCCCCACTAGAGTTTTTTAATCTTTTATGAATTGCTTCTGCCAGAGGTTTTGTAGAAAAAATCTTCACGTTTCATAATATAATATTTGTTACTCCTTCGGCATGTTTTTATGATTTCATAGTAACCCTGGGGGACATACATTAAATTATTTTTCCTTTTTTTTTTGGCAAAAATGAATGTCCTGATAGTAAAAACTTATGGTCAATAATATCTGCATTATTTTCTGCCGACTGCATAATTTTCAACCATGTTACTGCCAATTCCATGGATTTCAATGGACTTAAACCAGTTTCAAAAAATTTTTTTATGCATTTCGTTAACAAGCTAATTTTCAAATGCCCCAAACCATAGCGATTTTAATGATACTAGGCTTAAATTGTTTATAAAAAAGATTATATAGGATTGTGATTATTGTTATCATTAATTAACTTTTTATTAAAAATGGACTTAAACCACTTTTAAAATAAACGACTCAACTAGAAAAATTAAAACAGAAAACATTTCTCGTGCTCTGGTTGTCTTTGCAAACGCAACGATAAAAATGCATTGAACTGGTTAGTATAACCAACCAAACCAATAAAATTATCAGGCCCTTTTCACATAATTTCTCTTTTTCTTTCTTTGGCAAGCTTCCAATTTGACAATGTAGACAACTAAGTTTTGTTGCTCCTGTTTTTCTTTTCACTTTCCAAATCGATCGCACATTTAAACATCTTTAGCATGTCAAAGAGCTTATTTGCATTTCCATAGAAATATGCTCTAAATTTTGCGTGTTTTCTTAACACATTTTAACTTTGACTGGTGAAAAGTGCAATTTGACATGCTAAAAACCTTATTTACTATAAAATAAAAAAGGGGTGGGGGGGTCAATAAGAGTTCATTTGCATAAATTAGAATTGAAAAGAGAAAGTTCTTCACGAAACATCTTAATTTAACCGGTTGTGTAGATGTCAACACAAATACAATGTTTGTCACAGATTTACTTACACACACACACAGACAGAGTATATTTCTCTCGGCAATTAACTTCAACAAGGCTTTCTGGCCATCCATTCATTCTTTTTAGGCAGCATTACCATATGCAATGAAGATAACAATCTTAAAATAAGTAAAGAAACTAAAGAAGCTTTAGAAGAGAGTTTGTTTTTATGTCGGTATTAAGGAGTTTAACAGTTAATGGCACTTAGTTTTCTCTGCCTGCTCTCAATTTCTCTTTTTTTGTTTCCTTTGCAGCATTTTTTCATTTTTTTTTTTTTTTTTTTTTTTTTGTTGAATTTAAATTAAATCGTGACAGTAAAAGAGTAACAAGACGTTTGTAATTCTTACTCTTACATACGAGGGAACATTAAATTGTGTGTGGAAATATATGCAAATATATGTATGGCTGAGTATGAGTGTGTGTATGTGTTTGTGTTTGTATAAGGCTTTTTGTATGGCTTTAAGTGTTTATGTCTGTATGTGGTAGTTAATAGAAGTCTAAGTACTCGCCTATACTTACACACAGAGAGAGAGAGAGGCATGCAACATTATTATTATTATTCTACAGGCCATTAAATCCTTTTATAACCCATTTCTTTCACTTTTTTGTTGTTGTTTTTTTTGCTCTCTACTCTGCTCTACTCTACTCTTTTTTCTTCATTTTGTTTTTGTTTATGCAACAGCCTTTAGAAGCACGAACAACTAGAAAAAAGAAGAGAAGAGATGAAGGAACGAACGCAAGAAATCCTTTAAAAATAATGAAAAAAAAATACTCTAGAAACGTATAAAAATCTTTGAAATTTATAAAATCTAAGAAAAAGAGCCTGACACAGAGGGGAAGAGAAAAAGAGTAAGAGAAAAACAGAGTTTAATTTTTATGTTGCTTTCCATTTCCATTTTCATTTTCTTTCTTTTTTTTTGTTCAAACTGAAACGTTTATTGGGTTTTTGGGTCATATTTATGTTTCTACTTAAAAAATATTTAAAAAAAAGAAAACAACTGAAAAATGAAAGAAAATGAAAATGAGAAACCCGTATAAAACAAAGGCCAGCAAAGAAGAAAGGCATCTGATAGCACAGCATATGTGTACGTGTTCAGTTTATGGTTTAGAAAGCATATACAAAACATTATGAACGATTTTAAGATGTTTTTTTCGGCTTTAAAAACTAAAAAAACATACTAAATATGGAAAATAAATTATTTAAAGCTGCTTTAGTGGAACTCCGTAATTCAAAGACTGATGACAGAAATCGTACTCAAAAATAAACGAAAAATGAAACGTCGTAAATAAACCGCTGATAGCATTAACAATAAAATTTTTAAGACACTTAAATATTCATCACGGCATGTACGAATCCGGCGGAAGGCTTATTTTCATCATAGCTTTGTATTTTAAAAATAAGAAAGATTTAAGGAATAACCGAAACCCATCCTTTTTCCAGAGATAACGTCAACAGCCTACATTGTAGGGAATTTAAGCAGCGCCACCTTTTGAGAAAAAGTAGGACTCAAAGAGCCTAATTCTTAATAGTAATTAAGGTTTTTAGCATGTCAAATTGCGCTTTTCACCAGTCAAAGTTAAAATGTGTTAACGAAACACGCAAAATTTAGAGCATATTTCTATGCAAATGCAAATGAGCTCTTTGACATGCTAAAGATGCTTAAATGTGCGATCGATTTGGAAAGTGAAATGAAAAACAGGAGCATATTTTCGGCAATAACTTAGTTGTCTGCACTGCCAAATGGAAGCTTGTCAAAGAGAAAAATTGATTAAATGAAAGGGCTTGACAATGTGGATGTTTTGGTAATATTTTGGAGAGACTTTAAAATTAGGAATTCATAAGAACTTACACCTTATAGCACAATATGTATACTAACCAGTTCAATGCATTTTATCGTTACTTTTGCAAAGACAACCAGAGCACGAGAAATGTTTTCTGTTTTAATTTTTCTAATTATTAATATATTAATGACTTTGTATTTTAAAAATAAGAAAGCTTTAAGGAATAACCGTAACCCATCCTCCTTTTTAAAGAGATAATGTCAACAGCCTATATTGTAGGAAATTTAAGCAGCGCCACCTTTTCGTAAAGTAATCCAAATTCGAATATTTTGAGTGATAAAAACATTTCAAACAAAAAATCAACCTCATAGAAGCTAAGCGCCCGAATAGCAACCGTATTTTCGGATGATATTTCTATATCTCTGTAATATCAACTGCAAGTTAGATTAAGCCCATCTCTCGGGGCTTGGAGTATAATAGCAAGTTTCTCCACGGATTTCAAATATTTTACTCTATAATTGAACAGTTTCTGTTCCACTTCCTTATCAAGAGTTACGACGTTAAGTACGTTATCGTAGGATTCAAAAGTATAAGATGAAGAACGAAAAAATCTGACCGTGTGACACCTTAGGGTAATGGAAAAGACAAACACGCCGAGACGAACTTAGTACATAAAAAATAAAGAGTGGGTCATTTAAAAGTTTAAATTTAAAAATTCATTAAAACAAAAACGTTTTGAAATTTTACCAATTTTTTGTTTGTTTTGAAATGGAATATTAATTCATTCATATCGCTTATCATCAAGCAAGTGCACTGAAAAGCTAGACTCTAGTTGAGCATTTCACCCAAGCCTTAGCCTTCGAAGTAAAATCTGGCCAAGGCTGGATGAGAGGCGCACAATGAGTCTATTTAAACTCCAGAAAGGAGCACTCAGTGTAGTTGTCGGTGTCATTACGGGGCATTGCATTATGGGTACGCATGCGAGGTGCATTGGTCTTGGACGCCTTGCTAACGACTTCTGCAGAAGCTGCAGAGATGAGGAAGAAGAGGAGACTCTTCCTCACCGGCTGGGTACATGCCCGGCTCTTTGCCAAAGGAGAAGGAAGCACTTGGGTACTTACTACATGGATGATTTGGAGGAATTGTCAAGAGTTGACATTGGCAGCCTAAATCGCTTCATCAGGAGCTCCGAGTGGTTTTGAGACTAGGGGATAGCGGATAACTGTGGTAGCACAATATGCCCAATGCGGCATTAGTGAGTCCATCAAAAAAAAATATCTTGGATGGGCAGCCACCTCTACCTACCTACTTACCTAGCCTTCGAAGTTTGTGTGCTATTCAGCGCAGCTTCATTTGTATTTTTAATGCATCATTGTCACTCTTTGTAGTTACCATTCATACCCCGCTTCAACGGCTTCATTTCTCATATGGATACGTCTTAAATCCATATTGAGACGTCACAACCATTTAGTCAGGATTACATTACATTCCTCTACCACCACGTATGTTATGTGTATTAATTTCATCCATGAGTGACGGATCCTACAGTTTATAGTCAACTCCGAACGATAGATTTTTAAGAAACATTTCATGGAAATTTTATTTACCATCAGAACTTTTGCCGGAAGACATCTGGCGAGATATCTGAGCTGGTCTTATAACCACCGGCTCACGTCTAATAAGTCAAGACACAATCCACTAGACTAGAGCAACTTTAAACCGTGCTGACCTAATCTAAAGCTTTACTACGTTAGATACGCCATCATTGTCAACGATGAGCACTACATATATGCCGATGCGTACAAACTTATTTTGGTCTTAATTGGGATATCTGGATATCAAGGACAGAAAGGCGCTACGTGTCACACTGCTCATGACACATTGGATATACTGCACGGTGAAGTTAAAGGCATGATAATCTCACTTGGAGTTATGATGTCGTAGGATATCGGTAGCCAGGATATCCTATGACATGAACCCATTATACACACGACTTATTATTAAGACGCCCATGTATGCAAATAGCCCACAACCAACAGTAGTCCTAAAAGCCAACATAACCCATGCCATCGGTAAAATTTAGCCTGATTTATGCGATAGAGTCATGGAAAATTTGCACATTTCGGATTTTCTACATCCAGAGGAGCCGTGGTTTAAATTGGTTGGTATGGACACCGACAATATGCCACAATACCAATCCGCAAGATATCCAAGAGCATGTTTGTTGCGGATTTAGGGCTGGCAACGGAATCGGCTCATATCTCTTTCAGAACGACGTCAATAGCGACCACAATAGGTCAATGATTATCATCTTCTTTTGGCCTTATTTGAATGACATGAACACCATCGGTATGTGGTTTCAACAGGAAGACATTATGTGGATTGAAGGGCGTGGTCATCTCACTTATAGGTGTTGTGAACTGGCCATCAATATCCTGGGATTGGACCACGTTAGGTTTTTACTTGTGGGGTTTTTAAGTCGCAAATGTATGCGAGAAGCCTCAGTGATCTATAAAGCTAACATAACCCATGCCATCGGTCAAATTCAGCCCGATTTATGCACTAGTCATGGAAAATTGTACATTTCGGATGCTCTACACCCAGAGAAGCCGTGGTGGACATTTAAACGATGTTATATTCTACACCTGAAGTCTCCGTAATCTAGTGGGTAGTGTGTTGGCTTATTCGACATGAGGGCAAGGTTCAAACCCTAACTCAGATATCTGGAACACAACTTAATGTGAAAAAAATATTTCTACGGCGACTTCCTGTCAATGGATTTTTGGCAAAAAAAACTCTCAGAGTCAATAAAATTGCTATGAAAAGTTTCTCAAAAATTTGTCATTCGGAATCGACTTTAAACTGTATGTCACGCCACTCATGTATAAAATTAACACACGCAACATACGGGGTGTGGGAAGCTAGGTTGTAATCCTAACTTGCAGATTCCACACATAATAGAATCATATTTGCTAAGAATTCATTGTGAAATTTTCATAATTTTCAAATTCTCATTCAATTTAATGAATTTTCTTTTTTTTAAGTTTTCATTCAAACAGAAAAAACATTTTCAAGTTCAATTCCTTGGAAAAAGAAAAATTGTGTGACAAACAGTAATTTACACAGTAAAGACAGTCGACAATTTAAAATGTGTTTCTCACTCTTGAAATTACTTCAAAATTTAATGACTTTACAGAAACTATCGTAAAAATAACACCAAAACAGAAAAGAAAGAAGAAAACAAACTGAAACTGAAAAACTTGAATGTCAGCCAAATTGAGCGTCAGTTAAAGGAAAAGTAATTTGAAGCAGACATTTTGACAAGCAAGTTTCATGTTCGAAACATGAACACACTTTCGAACTAATAGTCGCTTGCTGCTCTTTTAGTAACGAGGGAAGTTGGAAAAAGTTTTTACACGTCGCTTTATAATTTTTCGAATTAAAAGAAAAGTTTTCAAAGGACTTCTTAATTTTTTTTATTGAAATCATATCCTCAGCAAATTATGCATGAATTTACATTGCCAAAGGGTCCTTCATTATTGCATTCCTATCTTTAAATTTAAATAAAACAGAGTGTATGTAAGATGGATAGTCGCCGTAGTGTAGTAGGGAGTGTATTGGCTTATTAGACGTGAGACCACTGTTCAAACCTCAGGTCAGACATCAAAATGAATTTTGAAAATATATTTCTACGGTGATTTCATCTCAGTAAATTTTTGGCAAAAACTCTGTGAGTAAATAAAATTGCCATGAAAAGTTTCTCAAGAATCTGTCATTCAGAGTCGACATTAAAAAAACTGTAGGTCCCTCCCCGCATGTATAAAATTAGTACGTACAACATAAGTGGTGTGAGAAGCTAGGTCGTTATCCTAACTGAAGGGTTGTAATGACCAATTATGTAAGTTATTTATGTACATATGTGCGTGAGATAGCATCGAAATTATTTATTCGTTTGGAAGACATTGTTGAAATGTCCGCCACGTCTTTTCTGTCTGAATTAGTCTGAATTTAATCGATGGCATGGGTTCTATTAACTTTATGGATCACCGAAGCTGTCTCATACATTTGCCACTTAAAATGATCCCACCAGTAACAGTCTAACGCGGTCAAATCCCAGGATATTCTGGGCCAGTTCGCAACACCTATAAGCGAGATGACCATGCCCTTAAATCCACGTAACGTCGTTCTGTTGAAACCATCGTTGGTGTCTAGAGCATCCAATTTAAGACAAAAGAAGATGGTAATCATCGACCTATTGTGGTAGCCATTGACGTCGTTCTAAAAGAGATCTGAACCGATTCCGTTGCCAGCCCTGAATACACACCAAACAGGCTCTTGCATATCATGTGGATTAGTATCGTGTCGAATTCAACAATTTTGTTTTGTAAATGGCCTCCTGAAGATGATTTTTCGATAAAAAATTGGGGTCAGTTGCCAACTGCCTCAGAGGCCATTCAGTGCACTCACGTTGCTGTCACTAACCGTTTACCTTCATTACCTAGGGCAGTTGTAGTCTTATAAGCGATGCGAAATGGACTGCCTCGGTTTCTTCTACACACTGTAATGGACAACGGCAATGTTTTTGGGAGATGTCACTTGTTATTAACGTTCGGGAGTTGGTGGATCATTTACTGAACAAGTGGACTCGAATTTATCCATCTCTCTGCGTGAACTGAACACATACATACATACATACATACATAATTGGTCATTACATCTCTTCACTTAGGATTACGGCTTCTGGCTTCTCCACCACTTATGTTGTGGGTGTTAATGTCATACATG
The DNA here is from genome assembly GCA_936449025.2 of Sarcophaga subvicina. Lineage (NCBI taxonomy): Eukaryota > Metazoa > Arthropoda > Insecta > Diptera > Sarcophagidae > Sarcophaga > Sarcophaga subvicina. The sequence continues at coordinate 35,453,852 of OW388084.2, forward strand.
AGTGGCTGAACCTCCAATTTAAACACGACTCCGAACGACAAATTTTTGAGAAACATTTTCATGGCAATCTAATTTACTCGCAGAGTTTTTGCCAGAAATCTGCTGAGAGGAAGTCGCTGATGAAATATTTATTCATGCTTAGTTTTGTTGGAGATAGCTGACCTGGGATTTGAAACGTGGCCTCATCTCTAATAAGCCAACACACTAACTACTTGACGATGGCGACTACAGTTCTTATGAGCGACGTGCAATAGATTGCCTCGGATTATCTTACACATTGTAGTGGACAGCGGCTATGATATCGGGAGACCTCGCATTTTATTCACATTTTAGAGTCTAATTTATGCATCACGATCATATAACGGCCGAAGTTTGTGACATGGCAAGTAGTTAGTAGACGTAAGGCCCGAGTTCAAACCCCAGGCCAGACATCGAAAACGAAATATGAAAATATATTTCATCGGCGACTTATTCTCAGCAGATTTCTGGCAAAAATTCTAAGAATAAATAAAAATGCCCTGAAAAATTTCTCAAAAATCTGTCGTTCGGAATCGACTTTAAAATGCAGTTCCCACCACTAATGTATAAAATTAATACACACAACATGAGTGGTGTGAGAAGCTAGGCCGTAATCCTGACTGAAGGTTTGTAATGGTCAATTATGTATGTATGTATGTTTGTTTGTGGCACGTTGCTTGAACGCCCATTTTGATAAAACAATTTGATAATTACCCGTGTTGTTGGATGATATTTCCGTCCATGGTGATATGGCAAAATAGACTGAATAAATGGCAACTAATTTGACGGATGTAGCTTCAACAAGATGGCCATTATCAATTGCCAAAATTCGAAAGTACCTGTTGGAATAGCCAGTAATTATAAGACAATCATTTAATTTGATTAGAAGAATTGCTGACTTAAGTATCCACTATCCTTTATCACTGAGGGCTTAAAATATAAACCAAAATTTAAAATTTACAAAACTTTCTGTAAAAAAAGAAAACAAATTATTTACTGTCGACTGACTTTTTTCCAACACTATCCAATACACATTATAAGTCGTAATACTTACTCTCATCTTACACACACTTAATGTTTAAAGGCAAACACTGTGTAAAACAAGAAGAAGTTTATCAAGCCCAAGTAAATTTTCGTTTGTAATAATAGTCAGGCCAGGTTAAGTCAAAACAATGCACCATAAAAGTAATGAGTTCTTCAACACTCTATCCTATCCTTTTCTGTCTCTCCCATGCAATTTGTACATAAATAGTGTGTTTGTATTAACTTAACTGGCGGCAACTCAACTGGCAACAAGTGTAGACAAAATTATGCAAAAAGATTCCAAGAAAAACTATTTCTTTTACTATCTCACTTCTATGTACTACGTACTGCTGTTGCAACGAAAGGAAAGACAGGCAAATAAACACATTTACTAGGGTGAAGAAAATGTAATTGCATGTATATGTATGTATATGTATGTATGTACCCAGATGTGAAAGTGTATGTATGCATCTGTAGGTTTAAAAGTTTATGTATTTTAAATGTGCATTTAAAGTGAAAATATTAGGGCGGGAACCGCTAATATAATTCTAAAAAAATATTTATATACCAAGATAAGTTTAATGGAAATCCACTTGGCTATTAAATGCATGTCCTCTATGGAGCTTGTACTTGTACTCTGAGAATAAATAAAATTGCCATGAAAAGTTTCACAAAAATCTGTCGTTCGTAGTCGATTTTAAACTGTAGGTCCCGCCACTCATATAAAAAATTAACCCACACAACATAAGTGATGTGAGAAGCTTAATCGTAATCCTGACTGAAGGGCTGTAACGACCAATTATTTTTTTTATATGTAGCCTCCAAGTTCCTCCATTCATTTTTAATACTCAGACTCATTTAGGAGCATTTCCCAAAAAGATATAGAGTTTGCTCATTCCGTCAAGGAGAAAGTGAAGGAGAGAGAATGTTGCCCTCCTGATAAATCTCATTTTAGACTTGTTTTGTCTTATCATAGCCAAAGCCCTCATGGTTCTGGTACTCACTGCCCTATGAGAAAGGCTTAAATCGAACAAACCTTACAGCGTCGCCGTATTGCCAATGACTGCCAGTGCCTCTAACTTTTTCAACTCCACCTACGTGGTTTTCAAATTTGTTTTGCTTGTATAAAATAATGGCCCCCTGACTCCCAATTTGCCAAGCCATTATGGTATACATGCAATGCATAATTTTTGGGTTGTACTCCCAAGATTTTCCTGTACTCCCAAGTCTTCTGCACATCATATGCTTAGTTATCTTTGAATGACTTTTTTTTATAAGATTTTCATGTCAGTGTACTGGCCAGTATTATTTTCAGCGATTTTTTTTTCATTTTCCGTAATATCTGGTTATCCCGTCGAATTTTCTTTCATTTAAAAGTTTAAATTTAAAAATCCAATAAAACAAAAACGGTTTGAAATCTTACCAAGTTTCATATTTTGTCGTGAAGTAAAATTCTTCCGTTTAGAAATATGGCTACCGCGGCTGTCCTCACGGTATCTCATTCGATCAGACCAATTTTCGTCCACTTTTTCCAGTGTATGGGGTCGAATCTCGGCAATGGCATCACAAAAGTTGGGCTTCAAAATGCTCAATTGTCTCTGGTTTGTCGGCATAATACTTTTCTTTAACGGCGCCCCACAGAAAATAGCCCAACGGTGTCAAATCGCCGCTTCTTGGCGGCCAATTGATATCACCATTTTGCCTTAATAAACGGCCATGAAACGTTTCACGCAATAAATCGATTGTGGCATGAGACGTGTGGGCAAAAATCGTTCACATCAATACCATAAAGAGCGGGTACAAAAAAATTTGTGCGATAGGTGGCTCCACAAGCCGCACCAAACAGTCACTCGTAATGGGTGCGTTTTTAAAGTTGCCGCAGTCTAGTAGGTAGTGTGTTGGCTTATTAGATGTAAAGCCAGGGTTCGAGAAACCCAGGCCAGACATCAAGACTTCCTCTCAGCAGATTTCTGGCAAAACCTCTGAGAGTGAATAAAATTGCCATGAAAAAGTTTCTCAAAAATCTGTCGTTCGGAGTCGACTTTAAACTGTAACCACTCATGTATAAAATTAACACACACAACATAAATGGTGTGAGAAACTAGGAATGGGTCAATTCGACCTCCGGGTACAGTACTTGTCTTAATTGGCAAGTACACGTCCTCTAACCTAACCTAACCTAATGGGTGCATTGGCTTCTGTAAGACCACGTGTGTGTTTTCTAAGCCCCATATACAGCAATTTTGCTTATTAACGTACCCACCAAGATGAAAATGAGCTTCATACGAAAAGATGATTTTTGTTTTGGCAAAATCGACATTACCGTGCAGGTTCACGTTGACCCGACAATTCTCAACGTAATCGTTCCAGCATAAATCGAATCATTACGTTCAGTGGTGTTAATCTATTGAATTTTGTGACAAAATAGAATGACATAAGCATTTCCAGATTCGAAATAACCGATGGTCCAAATTTAAACCGCTAGATGGTCCACCTGATAGTACGTATCAGTCTTATTTTTGCTGGTGCTAATCCTAAATCCCACTAGCATGCACCGCCTACTTTCAATCTCAACTACGCATTGGTTGATGTCATAAAGGATTGTTTTAAAACTTGTGCTCCCAATTATAACTGTATGACCCGCATGCCCTTGCCCACCAAAGTTGTCAATGTTGCTCGGAACGCAATCAAAAACCATGGCTTAAAGCCTTTCAATTTTTAGAATTCGAAAACCGTGATAAAAAGTCTTCATTTCTCATGGATTAAGACTTTAACTGCTCGTTTATGTAGTCAAGCACTTTAAGCACGTTATCAGTCCCCTGTCTAGCATAATTGTTTACAAATATTTCCAATAAGCGCCTCCTTAATGTAAGTAAATAATGCATGAAGAAAAATCTCTCCCCCTAAAACCCCGGGCTCATGTATTTGGTTTTAATTTCAGTACAAACATTTGTTCTACAAACACCAACATAAGCTTTAGATAAAAATAATGCTAATTTACACACATACATACACATACATAGACGCACAAAGCGTCTAACAGACATACATATACACCCATAGCCCATAAGCATTTGCTTATGTTATGAGCACACACAGAAAGTTGGTTTCCATCTTCTTTTTTTTTTGGTTTTTTTGTTTGTTTGGTTTTCTGTGTAGAGAGCGAGAGAGTGAGAGACAATTTTTAGATTAAATTAAGTCACTGTAACCGTTAACTTTACTCAGACAATGTGAGAGTGTGTTGTATTTAAATGTATAAAGAGCTGTGTTGTATACTTGTATGCGGGTGTGTATAAGTGTATGTACGGATATGTTTCATGTCACTTGACCTTTATTAAGTGCATGGAAAATGGAAAAACTGGGTTCTGGCTCTGGTTACCATTGCCAGTCAGTTTTTGTTTTTTCTTTTTCGCTCCCTCTTTCTCTCTCTCTCGCTCCCTCTCTTTCTTCATGTCCTTATTTGTTTAAAAGTATGAAACTTTCCGAATGTTAATGTGTTTTTAATTTATTAAAACAATAACAATACAACTAAAAAACAAAGTTTGTTGTTTTTGTTGTTGTTATTTTCTTTATACTGTTTATGAAAATTCATGACACAAAGTTTTATTTTTAAAAACTACAAACAAAAAGGAAAAAATAACAAAGCATTGCCTTTAAAACAATACTCCTCATGCTTTGTCTTCCTTTTTGGAAATTATTTTTTGTGGTTTGAAAAGTGGGTGGAAGGCGTGGTAGGTAGTGTTGACTAAGTATATTTTAATTGTTTTATTAAGACAAACTGGTGTTGAGGAAAATTATTATTTTTCCTTTTAAATACATGAAATCGTTGCTGCTTAATTTCTATTAAATTTTGAAAGAAGTTTTGTGGAAAGGAACAAAAATAATTAGAGTTTAAAAGTATAAATATGTGGTGCCACAATAGAATGGTATAGCAATACAAACATATTTAATTACTTTCTGAAATTTAATGCCTTCATTTCTTAACGAATTAGACACCATAATTATACTTACTTAAGTGGTCATTGCAACTACTTAGTCAAGATTACAACCTAGATTCTCACAGCACCCAGTGGCAAGACCTAAAGCTGTAAGTCGACTCCAAGCGTAGGCTTTTTTTGAGGAACTTTTTATGGCAATTTTATTATACTCGCAGAGTTTTTTGCCAGGAAACTGCTGAGGACAAGTTGCCGAAGATATTTATTCTTTAATTTTCCGTTTTATTCGAGATGTCTAAGCTAGAGTTTGAACCAGAGGCTCGCATCTAATAAGCCTACACACTACCTATTAGACTACGATGACATCGACTCCACAATCTAGTGTGGTTTTATTTCTTCATTCTTCACACTTTTTTAAGAAAAAGATCACTCGGTATTATACAGATGATTCGGAGACAAGCAGTGAAACATGAGCCTTGGTGTTTGTTGAACATCAAAGCTGTCTTCCACGTCTACGCAGATACAAATTATATTCAAGTTTGTAGCTCACTGTTAGGCAGCCATTCTTGCTCTTTGGTCTCACGATGCTACATTGTGGTTTATATGGGATTGGTTCATTATCCGCCCAGCAGTAGAAATATGAACGCTCTCTACTAGAGTCCAGATTATGTGGTAATTGACAAAAATTCGAAAAAGATGTTTGGAATCGTATTGTTACGTTTTTACCTTTTTAAAAACGTTTAGAATATGATATCGTTGATTGCAAACAAATATGAAAACAAATTGAATGTGTTTAGTTTCAATTAAACTCTTTATTGTTCACAATACTTTTGTGTGCCACCGTATACAACTTGACGATCTTTTGATCTTTTCAACGGCGATCTTCAAACCACGACTATTTTCTTCACATGCAACGCTTCTTCACACAAAACTGACTGAATTCTTACTACTCGTTGGCTGCTTTGTCTTGCCTTTTTATATGCTCACGTAAACAGTCTGATGAAGGTTCTTGAATTAGAATATTCGTGTCTTCGCCTTCTCGAAAATTCTGTCGCTACTTCATTGTTGTTTGTGCATTTTGCTTACTACTCGTTGCCTGCTTTTTTTGCCTTTTTATATGCTTAAGTAAACAGTCTGATAAAGGTTCTTGAAGTAGAATATTCGTGTCTCGCCTTCTCGAATATTCTTTCGCTACTTCATTATTGTTTGTGTATTTTGCTTACGTTGTTCGTTGTTGCCTTCTTACTTACTTGTCTGTCACCTTTTCTTTCATGCTGATGTTGTTGGTATATGCAAGCAAGTTCGTTGTATTTGTTTGTGTAGCTTTTGTCTATCGTTTTAATGTTAAACGATGGTACACCATTTCCATTTTTCATAACAGTATACTCTACGAGTGAAAGATTGAATGATACACTCCTCAAGACAAATGATTTCGTGGCCAACTTTTGTTGGGTAATTGCAATTTTAATTTAATATCATGCACAGTGAGTGCTCAGGTGGCGGCCATATATAATTCGCGTTCTTGCTGTCCTATACTCAATTTTTCAATTCTTGTAGCATGTTTCTTATTTTGACCTGATTCTTAAAAGTTGGTAAAAATGTTACAGACCTTAAAGAATTAAAATTTGGTTGCAGAGAAGATATCAAACTTTAACCTCAGTAAACAAGCTGGCACAGTGGTAGCAAAATATTCGGCGTTGACTATAGCAAATTGAATAAAGTTTCTAAACATCAAAGTTAACCGCTATAAAGAATTAATGACACGCCTCTCACGCTAACTCGAAGGGTGTTCACATTTCACAAGTGTGACGAACAAATCACACTGGAATGGTTTATATAGGTTTGGAGGAACGCTGTGATCCCGAAGATGATTTATTGAATTAAAATTAGGGGCAGCTGTTGGCTATGGTCGTCCGTGATGGCTTGGCAAGCGATGAAAGAAAGATCGCCATCATTATTATGATCATCATCATCATAAATGAGAAATTGTGTATAAAATTACAATTCAATTATCATAGCTAAAGAAAAACAAATTCAAACAATAGTTCTTTGTTATGCCATGCTTTCGTATTCAAATTCCAACAGCCTCTAATCATCAACAAGCAGGGAGGACTTCGGGATACATTGGACTGTCCTGGATCTTATGTGGATTGTAATCGTCTCCAATTTGATATATGTACCTATATATGTTCACATGGCCAATCAGCCAGATATGGGCCTCTTAGCCGAAAATAACTTTTCGGACTGCTCGACAGCAGTTAGAGCAGTTTACGACTGATCTAGAGGCCATTCAACGAACACATATCGTTCTATATCATCGTTTATCTTCAGTTGCTCACTCAGTTGAATTTTGTTTGTCAAATTGTAATCTGAGAAAGACCGAGTTTTTGTGCGTGACTTAAACATCCACCTGTCTCGTACTCTCTTGCATACTTTTCGATAGACCTTGCGTTTCAACGACATGCAGATATTTATTGATTGTTTACTGAACGACTAGACTGAAATTTCTCCACCATATTGCGAATAGTCCTCTCGGTTTATGGTGATCGCAAAATGGGCAAAATGCGCGCGATACGTTGTCCGAACAGAACAGCGATGCTAATAAAACAATTTTTTTATTTGCTTCTGTTGTTGAATGCTATATCCGTCCATGATGATTAGAAAGAAAAGAGTGTGTATAAATGACTACTAATTTGACTTTTGAAGTCGCCGTAGTCTAGTAGGTAGTGTGTTGGCTTATTAGACGTAAAGTCAGGGTTCGAGCCCCAGGCCAGACATCAAAACTAAATACAAAAAGTATTTCTTCGGCGACTTCCTCTCAGCAGATTTCTGGCAAAAACTGTGAGAGTAAATAAAATTGCCATGAAAAGTTTCTCAAAAATATGTCGTTCGGAGTCGACTTTAAACTGTAGGTCGCGCCACTAATGTATAAAATTTGACAGACACAACATAAGTGGTGTGAGAAACTAAGTCGTAATCCTGACTGAAGGGTTGTAATGACCAATTATGTATGTATGTATGTAATTTGACAGTTAAATCTGCAAGAATATGGCCGTTATCAATTGTCAAATTTCGGAGCTGCCTGTTGGACGACTTAGATGTTTCGATGAACCCTTAAAAAACTTGGCTAAAAATTCATCAACGAATATATCAGTTAAGTCGCCATAGCCTATTAGGTATTGTGTTGGCTGATTAGACGTTACGCCACGGTTCAAGCCTTAGGTGAAACATCAAAAAGAAATGTAAAAAAATATTTTGTTTGCTTCTCCTCAGCAGATTTCTGGCAAAAACTCTGAGAGTTAATAAGACGGCAATGAAAAGTTTCTCAACAAAGCTGTCGTTCGGAGTCAACTTTAAACTGAAGGTCCTGCCACTCATGTGTAAGATTAACACACATAACATAAGTGATGTAAGAAGTTAAGGTCGTATCCTGACTAAAAGGTTGCAATTTCCAATTACGTATATATGTATGTATGTATCAGTTAAACAGACTTTTCAGAATTGTAACCCTTTGAGTAAATGCCATTAATTGTGTTCTGAACTTAAGTACATGCTACCACAGTGTTGTGGTTCTGGGTTCGAATCCCACCAAAGACTCGAATTTGCTTCACTTTCTTTAATTTGTAGATTTTAATTAAAAAGAAAGATCAACTGGTGATGAAAGTATATTTCTACTACTACTACCCCGTCTTTCCCTTCCTACACAAAGCACTTCATGAGGTCATCTCCTGCGTCATCTCTTGAGTGTTGATCTTAGAGTTGAAAAAGCATCAGGAGTGGATTGTATTCCCTTATATCACTTGATTTAATAATATTTATACAGTTTTTTTCTACGTTTTTTTTTTGATTTTAATATCATTGTCACGTCTTTATCGTAATTTTATGACAAAATGTCCTATGAAATGTGTCTGCAACAGCAAAATTTTTTAATTAAAATTTATTTGCATTATGCTGCTGCTTCTTCTTTGCTGCCTTTTTATTATTTTTAGTCTGGATACTAAAAATCCTATGCACGAAGTAATTTAAAGTTTAAATATTACAACAAAAACAACAAAAAAATAATAATAACTTGACAATCTGTAACGTTACTAACACTTACTCGCACAACAACCACAATTCATTGACAATATTTTTTTTTTAGAATCCTTGGTCTCCCGATCAGTTTGTGTACGTCCTGCCTGCCTGTATGGGATGATTTTCTTTACTTCATTACAATTTATGCAAATTTTTATTTCATTTTTATCATCATATTATTTTATTATGTTGTTACATTGTTTTGTTACGTTTCTTTTTGTTACGTGTTTTTTTTTTGTTTTTTGTTTTAGGGCCATAGGAAAAGTATCAAATATTTCTTATATTTTATAGACAACAACAACAACAATAACAACAAAAACGAAATTTAATATTTTCTTAATGACATTCAATCTTGTCTGTTTCCTTCTCTGTTAACAAAAACACAAATACACAAACATTAACACACAGATACATACATACCTAGATTTAGTTCAGATACATTCTTTCCTTTCACTAGGGACGTTAATGTCATCAGAATTGTCTTTTTTTTTGATTTTTTTTAAATATAAAATTGCATTTGAAAACAATACAACAACAATAAAAAATTAAATAAATAAACAAAGAAAAATAAATAATAAAATAAGGAATAAAGAAATTGTTATAAAACAAGCAAGAATGATAGATGAAAAGATCAAAGGCGACCATTTGGTAAGCTATGCACTGGCATGTATTAAAATAAAATATGCACACTGTACGGTATTATCGCTCAGTTATTTACAGGCGTAGACTTTAGAAGAGTTTGATTTATTCGACGATTTGCTTTAATGCCAATAAAGTCAATCTATTTTTTTCTTCGCAAAAGTCCTCATCATTAAGCAACGGATTAGACGTTATTTTCAGCAACGGTCAGGATTACGACCTAGCTGCTCACACCACTTATGTAGTATGTGCTAATTTTAAACATTAGTGGTGGGACCTACAGTTTAAAGTTGATTCCGAACGACAAATGTTAAAGAAGTTTTTCGTGGCAATTCTTTTATTCTCAGAGTTTTTGCTTCGATATATGTTATGAACTTTTTTATTTCAGAACTGTGATATCAAGGCCTCGCTCATATCCCAGGTCAGATATCTCCAACAAAACGAAATAAAAAAATATTTCTTCGGCGACTTCCTCTCAGCAGATTTCTGGCAAAAACTCCGCGAGTAAAATAGAATTGCTGTGGAAAGTTTCTCAAAAAATCTGTCGTTCGGAGTCGACTGGCCCCGCCACTCATGGATAAAATTAACACACACAAAATGTGATTGTGTGAGGACCTAGATCGTAATCCTGACTGAAGAGTTGTAATGATCAGTTATATATATACACTCAGCCACAAAAGTATACATACGGATAACAAATTTCAGAAATTTTTTTAATTAAAAAAAATTTTAACTAATTTTTTAACCGTTTTCGTTGAAAATTTTTATAATTGTCTGACAACTTTCCTCGGTTTTAAGACGGTCTTTTTACAGTAGTTCAGAAATTTGTGAATTTGTTAATCCTATGTATACTTTTGTGACCCTGCACAGGCCTGCATAGCCCACAAAAGTTGACCACTTTCTGAAATTTGTTAACCGTATGTATACTTTTGTGGCTGAGTGTATATGCCTTCTGTTCGGGCTAAATACCACGCACTTTGCCCATTTTAAGATCACCATAATTCGAGAGGTACTATTCGCAATGTGGTGGATAAATTCCATTTCGCTAGTTCAGTAGACGATCAGTTAGCTGTGCCGATGAAACGCAAGGTCTACCAAAACGGTATTCCAGGGAATCCGAGGCTGTCGGTATCTTGCGTAGCTCACAAGAACTCGGCCTTTCTCAGACGACAATTTGACAAACAAAATTCAACTGAGTCTGTAACTGAAGATAAACGCCCGTAGATAACGATAAGTGTTTGCTGAATGGCCTCTAGAGCAGTTATTAATTTTTGCTTTCACAGAAATGCTATTTTCAGCTATGAGGGGATTTCTGGATGAGGGTAACAGGGACGCCAGCAATTCTTATAACATCCAAGAAAATCCATTGCATCACGCAAAAGTTACTGTTTGGTAAGGACTACAAATCATATCGAGCCGCAAAGTCAACATAAACTATCCTTTGGGTACATTCAGCCTGAGCAATATACTTACATTATTGGTCACTACAACCATTTAGACAGGATTATTACCTAGCTTCTTACACCACTTATGTTGGGTGTGCTAATTTTATACAGGACTGGCGGGATCTATAGTTTAAAGTCAACTCCGAACGACATATTTTTGAGAAAATTTTCATGGCAATTTTATTTACTCTCAGAGTTCTTGCCAGAAATCTGCTGAGAGGAAGTCGCCGAGGAAATAGTTTTTTGCACTTCGCTTTGTTGGAGATGTCTGTCCTGGGGTTTGAACCGTAGACTCACGTCTAATAATCCAACACACTAGTTAGTAGACTTCGAAGACTTCAACCTGAGCGACAGTCATATGTTCCAATGTTCGATGTTATACTTCATGTGTGGGATGTTTTACCATCATGTGCGGGATGGCATCAATAAGTCTTTCAAACGAAGAAGAAATATCGATGATATCTCTCGCACACAAACTTTGTTGTCTTTAGACTTAAAAATGGAGAGCGCTTAAAAAAAGACATGATCTAAAGCTCCGACACTAAGATCTGTACCATGAAAGTAAAATAAAAGAAATGTAAGAAAAAATTCTTTTAAAACTAAAGACCTTAAACATTGGAAGGAAAAGTTTAAGAATTTCCTGAAGTTATCGTTCCTAATAACACAAAAAGATAGTAAGATAGTGCACTTACACATTCTATACTGAGTTTATTGGTATGAAAGAAAGAAAGAAATTGGAACTTAAAATACCTCTTACCTTTCATATTGTATGGTGTAGAGTACATAAGGAATAAAAGGATATTTCGATATTGTTTGTTATTATTGTTGTTGTAATTTGAATGAATATTCCTGCCGTTCATTTCCATTTTCTCTTCACCGAGTGAAGGAAAAGTCAGTCAGTCATTCGATATTCATTATTTGCCAAAGGTCGTCGGCGTCTAAGACATATAATATCTTCAGAGGAAGAGAAAGAACCAACAGAAATTCATAATGAATGACTGAATGGAAAAGGTGCTGCTGATATAATTCTATTATTATAGTTGCGTATAAAATTTATTTATTTTTATCTGAAGATAAAAAAAATTATTGTTATTTTTATTGAAAAGACAACTTAAGAGAAAGTTAGAGAGAACAAATTTAAAATTCTTAAAATGAATAACCATAATCGATATTTTTAAAAGTTTTTACAAAAAATTAAACAAAATTATCTTAAACACAACACGAATGAAACTTAAATCTCATTGGCATTCGGAACTTGGTTTAGTAGAGTTCGCTCTATAGATGTATGATTGACATAAATAGGGGCTACAGAGCTGACCTTGCTAACAAAAAATCGTTTACAAGGAATACAAACTACAGATAATGACAACTACTGTACAAATTGCACTTCGTTCTGGTTGAACAGTCCCTTAAAAAGTCAACGAAATGATTGAAAAAATTGGAAAAGAATGGAACACAGGCAAGTTGGGATTTGCTGAAGAATTAGGTATCCATCACTAGACAACGATTTGAAAACAGCTCATGGCTTCAGGAACAAAGAAGTCGCCGTATTCTAGTAGGTAGGGTGTTGTCTTATTAGACGTGAGGCCACAGTTCAAACCCCAATCAAATAATGAGCTATATGAGCATCTCGGCGACATGTACGTTATGCAGCGTATTAACACTGGACGGTTACTCCTCATTTTTGTACGTTAAGGTTACTCTTCGTTGAATCAACGAACAATTTAACCCTGGTCATATAATTCTTTTCTGTTTGACCAAATTTCGCTCTTTTTATCAACAAAATTAGTTGATAACGAAAACTTGCAATGAGTAAACGTACGTTGGCCACCCATTTTTTAACCCTGGATGGTTATTTTTGTGCAGTAAGGTTACTCGCCGTTGAATCGACGAACAATTAAAAAAAATTTACCTATACTCACTGCAACCTTTCGTTATCAATTAATCTTGTTGATAAAAAGAGCGAAATTTGGTTAAACAGCAAAGCCTAAATGGGCCTCGTCGATTCGACGAACAGTAACTATCCAGGGTTAAAAAGTCAATGAAATGATTAAAAAAATTTGAAGAAGAATAGCACACAGGCATGGTGGGCGTTGCTGGAGAATTAGGTATCCACCACGAAACAACGATTTGAAGACATCTAAATGCTTAAAGGATAAAGAAGTCGCTGTAGTCTAGTAGGTAGTGTATTACCTTATTAGACGTAAGGGCACAGTTCAAATCCCAATCTAATAATGAGCTATATGAACACCTCGGCAACATTTTAACATTAAGTGGTTGGGCTGGCTCGGACATGTCGTTCGAATAGAAGAGAATGCTCCGAAGAGACATGTATTTGATGCGGATCAAATTGAGAGAGTCCTGTCATCGATTGGCGAAGACACGCAAGAAGCAGAGGCATCTAGAGGGATGAGTTAAGGCAGACCGAAATCCAGAAATCAGTTTACTGGTCAATAATGTATGTTAGTAAGGGAATACTTGACCAGTGAACTGGTGAAAGTGATGAAAAAATTGTAACTTTGCTCCGCGTGGTGCAGATAACACTATGCGACAAAATACAAAAAATTAAATACACCCAACTAACTACCTAGTCTAAGTTGTTCAGTTAGTTGAATAGAATTCAAAAATACTTTTTTATTTTTCCCGAACTCTCCAAACTTGTTTTATTTGACAAAAACTGTTTTTTTGATTCCACAGACATTTCTGAACTGATGTCCAAAATTTAAACCTTACTAGAAAGGAGAGAGATGGGTCTTTAAAACGATGTACATACACTGACTCAAACAATTGCCCGTACACTAAACTATTGAAAATATAATTTAATGTAGTTCGGAAAATATATATCCAATGAAAATGAGTTTTTGATTTTTAAAAAGTGCAGCAGGCATATTACACAAATACAAACACATAAAGGTTAAAACAGAAATAAATTTTATTGAACTAACAAAATTAAAAAAATACTTCAGAAACCAAACTCAAAAAATTATCCGTACAGGATAATATTTATATTTTAAAACTAATTAATGTGGTTTTAATAACGGGTGTGATATCTTTTGGCTTTAATAACCTCTTTTAAACGGTTCCTCATTGATAATAATAATTTACTAGTAATTTCTTGACAAATATTCAGCCATTCCTCGGTAATAACGTTTTTGACCCTTTTCTTGCCAGTGATTGTAGGCTGAAGGATTTTTTTCTTCAAAACTCCCCATAGATGGTCTATGGGGTTAAGGTCTGGACTCTGAGGATGATCAGAAAGCACTTCTTTTACGTTTTCACATAACCATTCACTTACAATTTTTGGCCCTATTTTTTGGGTCATTATCGTGAACGAGTCGAAAATCCGCTAGCATTCCTAATTTCATTGCACTAGCTTCCAAATTTTCTTTTAAAATATTCAAATAATGGTGTTTATCCATTGTAGTTTCAACAAAAACGAGATTTCCGACACCTCCTGCTGACATGGCACCCCAAACCAACACATTACCACCACCATGTTTTAAAGTTGGCTTTAGATTTTTCAACTCAAGAGCTGTATTTTCTCTACGCCACACAATTCTCCTGCCGTCTGAGCCAAAAATAGTAAACTTACTTTCGTCCGTAAATATCACAGTATTCCAGAAGTCTTCTGATTTATTAACATAGTTTTTGGCATACTCCAGATCAGACGGCAGGCTTGAGTTGAAAAATCTAAAGCCAACTTTAAAACATGGTGGTGGTAATGTGATGGTTGGAGGTTATTAAAGCCAAAAGATATCACACCCGTTATTAAAACCACATTAATTAATTTTAAGGTATAAATATTATTCTGTACGGATAATTTTTTGAGTTTGGTTTCTGAAGTATTTTTTTAATTTTGTTAGTTCAATAAAATTTATTTCTGTTTTAACCTTTATGTGTTTGTATTTGTGTAATATGCCTGTTGCACTTTTTAAAAATCAAAAACTCATTTTCATTGTATATATATTTTCCGTACTACATTAAATTATATTTTCAATAGTTTAGTGTACGGGCATTGTTTGAGTAAGTGTATATATATTATTTGACTTAATATGCTATGGGGTTTGATGAGGTAAACTTGACAAATGCGAATTTTTTTCATACTTTTTAAAGTTTGTCAGTTCATAGTGGGAAACTTTAATTAAAAAATATAAAATAAGTGATAACATTCTCAAACTGCATTATTTTGTAAAGAGACTGACACTTCGTTTGATCAAATAGGACAAAAATTAGCGTAGTAATTATTTAAATAGTAAAACAGTGGTATTCTATTTTTTATATATGTTATTTTATATTTGTCATAAGTCGCCGTACGTAGTTTGTTGGCTTATTAGACGTAAAGCTAGGGTTTGAGCCCCAGGCCAGACATCAAAACAAAATCCAAAAAGTATTTTTTCGGCGACTTCCTCTCAGCAGATTTCTGGCAAAAACTTTGAGAGTAAATAAAATTGCCATGAAAAAGTTTCTCAAAAATTTGTCGTTCTGAGTCGACTTTAAACTGTAGGTCCCATCACTCATGTATAAAATTAACACACACAACATAAGTGGTGTGAGAAGTTAGGTCGTAATCCTGACTGAAGCGTTGTAATGACCAATATTAATCAATAATTTTGTGTGAGAAGATAAAAAAACCGTTTTTGTCAAATAAAACAAGTTTGGAGGGTTCGAGAAAAATAGAAAAGTATTTTTGGGTTCTACTCAACCTAGTGAATAACTATGGTATATTTTCATTGTCGCAACGTGTAATTGATGGAAGAATCTCATACCGCTTTGAGGTAAGAAGAAGCTCGATTCCCTTCCAATAAATTTTCCATTGATCACATAAACAGGCTGCATGTTGTCGTGGAACATCCTTTGGAACGGCGAACTCTATTTTAGTGACTTTGAGAAAGACTACGAAAAATCTGAAGAGCACTAGCATGTAAGAAAATTTCTCAAAATCTGATACGCCTTATTGAGAGTGAGTAGCGCAACGTGCAGAATTAAACATTGAAAAATGGGTCAACTACTACCACTATTACTGCTTTTATACTCAACATTTTTATTATTTTTTTATTTTTAATGGAAATTCTTTTTAATAGAAAATATATTAAAATGAAATCAATTTACCATAATTTATATATTTATTGACATATTTACGTGGTGGCTCACAAGTAATATCAAATAGTCCATGTGTTCAAAGCATACGTCTGTTTTGGATACACGTAGAGAGATAGTTTATAACAAGCAATAGAGAGACCGGAATTTTAAAATATTTTTACTGATAAAAAAAGCGGAATAGATTGGAAGGGCTGTAGGGTAAATGAAACGAATTCAAATGTTGGATTTGTTTACATAGTCAACGTTCCCCACCGTCCACCCGAGATATAGTATCCTCTGTCACACTAATCAAGAGAAATAATTGCACTCGGTGCATGGCCAAACAACGATGGGCGGCGTGATAGACCAACACCTCTGGTGGAGTTATAATGATTCAGTGGGTTTTGCTGAATTTGAACCCGTTCCAACAGTGGCACGGATCTATGGTAAGATTAATGGGAGACAAGTCAGAAGGAATCGGGATCTGATGATAGAATCGTAAACTATGCATTTGATCTTTAGCAATGTTGTTGCGCATGAACCGACGAAGGTTTCTAAGTTGATATGATTCAATTTCCGACAGGTGGCGCCATTGAAACTAAACTGTGCATTCTTTAATAAAGTTGTTGCGCATGAGTCGACTGGGGTTGATGCGATTAATTTCCCATGGATGGCGTCACTGAAAGTTTTTCAAAATGAATGACAAGCAATTAGTCGACCTACACCTCAAGCACGGAAGAAAAGAGCATTACGAGCCTCAGAATCAGACGAGCATGGAGACTGAAAAATATTCGAGTATATGCCGCTGAGACCCGTTCGCTTGAACCACTTAAACAACGAGAAGTGAGATTAGAAACTGATCGAATGCGTACTACTCAGGCCAGTTCATCTGAATCATCAGGACAACGGGAAACACGGTCAATAAAATGATTCAAAATTAATTGGACATTTGTGTAATGTCTTTCCTTCAAATTTATTTTAGTTGGTGGCGCAGCAACACGCGCATGGTACAGCTAGTTTTTAAAAAAATTTATAAAAAAATTATAATATGACACTACATTTGAGTTACCCTGTATTGCGTATATAATAGAAATGAAGTAAATATAATTATTAATTAAAAATCATCAACGTCAGTTTGACATGGACTTATTAAGGCATCATAAACTATCTGCAAATGATGGTTCATAAATTAACACCACTACAGTGTGTTTAAATAATGTTGAGCAGCATGCAAAAAAGGCTGTAAATTCTATGAGACAGCAACAGAGAGAGATAACAATGGCACACAACACATGTCATATCAATTTGTCTCTACCCAAAAACAGTGGCTAACAAATATATTTTCTCTTTACGATACAAAACTTATTTCGTTTTAAATATTAAAAAAATAGTTCTGTATGTTTTGGGCTCTACTGTACGTGCATACAATTACTTTCCTATGAATTACTCGCATACATTTACGCACAAATAAAATACGCTTGTAATGAATGGAACGATTAAAAGTTTTTCTTTACTTTTCCTGTTTTTTTTTTTACTGGAGTCATGCTTCGAAGAGTCAACTTCATGTGGAATTTATGAATGAATGTGCTGCCAGTTAATAAGTGCATGCAGGTGAAAAAGGCATACGTCTACTTGTATATATGTATTCATGTGTAAGGAATTCTTGGCTTTCTTTTCATAACGAAAAATGTGTAAAATGAGGCAAGAAAATTATATGCCAACTTTACATACATACTTTACAGGTAAAGTAAATAATTTATAAAAATTAACCCTACAAAGGCAAGAAAATTTTTTTTTCGTATTAACAAACAGAAACTTAAATTGTTGTTTATTGAATGAAATTAAAAAAAATATTGAAATTTCTATAAAAGAAAAGTTTGACCGGTTTAAGGGTTAATTTGGTTTTAAATATACCGCCAGTAAATTGCAAATAAATTCCTTTTTATTTCCATGAATTTTCACTTCATGTTTCCTCACTTACATGTGGTATATACAGCCATGTACAGTGGTGGCCTTATAATTAGAAACGACTTAGAAACATGTATGTTTGTTAATTTGTTTTACAGTTTTCACTGTGTACCTAGGATCAAAGGCTTCGTTTGGAGGACGTCTTACATTCGTTTTTCCATCAGATTGGGACATATTAAACTTAGATTCGTCACTCCAGAGAACTCTGTTCCAGAAACTTCGTTTCTAATTATAAGGCCACCACTGTATATATGTTTACGTATCTCTCTATATATACGTATGTAGGTGTGTGAGAACATAATTTTTTATGCAAATTTATTTGAAACTCTATACGTATTACCGCATATTTATGAAATATTTTTTCAACAGCACAATAAAACAGAATTCAAACTGCCACAATATCCTTTAAAGACATTTGGTTGACAGAACATTTTAAAGAATTGAAAAGAAAAATTCAATTTAAAATCATAAAATAACACGAAAAATACTTACCCAGTCTCCCATGTAATTTTTGTTGTTGTAAATTTAAAGGGTTTGTTACGGAACTATTGGCCATCGTTAGCTATGAGCTTCTACATCAGGTTGACAAGGTATGGATAACGCGTCAATATAATCGACTATTTTATGAAATCGACTCACTATTGGTTGAATCGATGTTTACCAATGGCAATAGAGTGGGTCAATATCCTACATGGCGCGTGAGTCCATCTCCACCAGTAGGTGCCTCGATTGGAGTGTGGTAGCCTTGATACCAAGAGCTTATTTGAGAACGTATAGCGGCCGTTGTATCCCCACGGGTAAGCGCAGTCTCCGTACTGACTAAATTCCACCGAACTATTAGAAGAAATTGGTCAGTGCAGAGGCTAAAAGCACGGTTCCCCTATGCTGGAAACCAGCCTGACAGTTTTATGAACGAAGCAATTTTGCACAATGTGTCAATTCGACCTCCGGGTACTGTACTTGTCTTCATTGACAAGTACACGTCCTCTAACCTAAAGCAATGTCCTTGATATCAATCGATGATAACTCAGTTAAGCTGACAAGGAATGGAAAGCCAAAGAACATAAATCTGCGCCTTGCTATAGATGGGCATTGGCAAAGAAAGTGGATGAATGTGTCCTCCTATTCAATAGCCCCATAACCTCGGCAGTAGTCTTTCGATGGGAGCTGTAGTCTTTCCGCGTGTCTTTCCATAACGCAATAACCTGTAAGCATAGCCACTGCGATCGTGACGACTTTGCGGTCAGGTTTGAGTAGTTGGTCGGTACGTCTCCTATCTATCATAGGACAAGTGAGGCTGGCAATTGAGCAAGATCCTTCATTATCCCAGGATAGGCTGGCGTCCCGAAAGAATTGCTGCCTAATTGACAATTTAACCGAGGTGACGTTCTCCACCAACATATTCTAAACAACTTGCAATTGATCGTATAAAGACGGTATACTGTATTGTCCTCAGCATATATATGATCAACCTATCATATCTCCCTTACACTATTATTTACGTCGGGACACAGTTCGATGCAATCAATGCCAAGTACTTGATAAGTATCCAAGTGTTTCCCTGCGATATGCATTATCAACGCACAAGTTCTCATTTTTCGCAGAAGTCTACATACGAGGTTGCCTTTTATATTTCGTGATTTGGCAGCCCTAGTGTTGCAATCTGCCAACTGACAGCTCTATCGTAAAGCTTGACATTTTTGAGGTTATTCGTACTCAGAACGTTTTGACATACGAGCGCTATTTGTTTTGTTTACAGTTACTTAAAAGATTCATCTCCTCCAAAAAAATGGAATTAAATCGTGAACATTTTCGTGCGACTATTTTTTACAACTTTCGACGTGGATTAACTCAACAACAGTGCATCGATGAACTTAATTCAATTTTTGGCGATGAAGCTCCATCAAGGACCAGTGTTTATCGATGGTATGGTGAATTCAACCGAGGTCGTAGTTCACTCCAAGACGAATTTCGTGAAGGTCGTCCAAAATCACTTGTTGTTCCGGAATCCATTGATGCTGTGCGCCAACTGATATTGCAAGATCGTCATGTGACCTATCGTGAGATTGAGACAACCTTAGGCATTAGTGCGACCAGCATACATTCAATAATTCATGAACATTTGACTGTCAAAAAAATTTGGATTCCACACAATTTGCCAAAAAATTCGCTCAAAAAAAGGCTCGTGTCGATTGGTCGACAGAAATGCTCCAAAAATGCGATCGCGGTGCTTCGAAACACGTCTGTGACAGGTGATGAATCGTGGATTTACGCGTATGAGCCCGAAAGTAAACAGCAGTCGACTATATGGGTGTTTCAAGATGAGAAAAATCCAACAAAAGTTGCTCGCGCACGAAGCACTCCCAAGTAAATGATCGCCTGTTTTTTCGGAAAAAGTGGGCATGTCGCAATCGTACCACTAGAAAAACGCAGAACAGTCAACTCTGAGTGGTACACAACCATTTGTTTGCCAGTTTTCTTCCAAGAAATCAGGAAAACCAACCGCCGAAGACGGATCACTCTTCACCACGACGATGCGAGCTCTCAGACATCGGCTAAAACAACTGCATTTTTGTGCACTCAAAACGCCGATTTGATGAGTTATCCGCCATATAGTCTTGACTTGGCACCGAATGACTTCTTTTTATTCCCGTACGTAAAAAATAAAATGAGAAGTCAACGTTTTTCGACACCTGAAGAAGCGGTTGATGCGTTCAGAATGCATGTTTTGGAGATACCTCAATCGGAGTGGCAAAAGTGTTTCGACAATTGGTTCAAACGCATGCAAAAGTGCATAGATCTTAATGGGGAATATTTTGAAAAACAATAAAGCGATTTTTGATGATTAATATTTGTTTTTGTTCTCTAATCCCGAAATATAAAAGCCTACCTTGAGTTTTCCATTCTCAAAAATGTTCTTTGAATCTATATAGCCCGGCCAGACAGCCGGTCTTTGAGCATACAAAGCTGTTCATTTTCTTTAATTTGTCTGCTTTGAGAAGAGACTTCATTTCTCTCTCTCTCTCTGAATCTTACTTTTCGCCGAGTTTACTTTTACTCCACATAAAGTTTTTGGGCATAACAATGTTGTAGCACCACTACTCCTGGTAACCCATTTATCTATGCCTTTCCATTAATTCCCATATATATAATGGGCTTTAGACAGGAAAGTGCATCCGTATTTCTCCTGCATAGCTGAAGCAGCTTGTTTAGGCACTATCATACTAAATTTGAGTCAACTTTAGAGAATTTAAAGCAGGAATGACTGCCTGGCTAAGAAATACTTAATTGGTCATGACAACTCTTTAGTCAGGATTACAACCTAGCTTCTCACACCCCCCAATGTTTTGTGTATTAATTTCATCCATGAGTGTGAACAGATTTTTGAGAAACTTTTTATGGCAATTTTATTTACTCTCAGCATTTTTTCGCTCGTAGCTTAACAGTCTACCGCCACCGAAGTATTATTTTTCCACATTTCGTTTTGTTTCAGATATCCCAGCTAGGACTTGAACCATGGGTTCGCGTCTAATAAATCAACACACTACCTACTACTACTTTGGATACTACGTCTGTGCTCTGTCTTCCCACTCGTTTTGAAATGTTGATGTTTTAGACTTCTACCGGATAAGGGCCGATAACAGCAGTACATAATAAATGATACTCTTCTGATCCTCTAAAATAGTATTGTCTTAGCGCAATTGTATAATTTTTATAAGGAATTTAAAATTTTAAAAATCAAGCAGCTACAATACCCATTGAGTAATATATTCAGGATTAACGTCACTGCTGGAGAATCACTAGTCAGCAAAGTTCCTCACCACTCTATCCAGTACGTGTTCATACAGTGTGCTATTTTTTAGCAACAATTATTGGTGAAACAATTATCTTAGGACTATCGAATACCAATTACCAAAAGGGTCTTTTGACAGGGACTTATAAGCCACCTTCTTGAAACTACAGTTGCAAAATAATGCACTCTGCGTTGCCAAATAGCAATGCACGACCAAAGACAACGACGTGTATTCCCTGAATGAGCCCTGCAGCAGTTGACAACTGATCCTATTTTTCATGTTTTTCATGAAGGCTGTACACCGTCTTTTAGTTCATCACATTGGAACTCAGTATTCATTTATAAATTCATTGTCTCAACGAGTTACAATGTACAAAAGATATACAAATATATTAGATGGAGCTGGTATGAGACCCTACAAATTGCAGATAAAATTTGGAAATGTTATCTGATAAAATATTGCCTTTTTGTTGTAATGGTAACTGTATTGGTTCTGAACTTGGATTAGACAAGTTCGAGATCTCAGCAGAAATTCAACAAACAATTCGTTTTGCATTCATATTCGATATGAGAAAATTTTGCAGCTTCTCTCAAATCTGTATTCCAATAATAAGGTCACGTATAAAATTTAAAACGGTATTTCGTTATTGTCTTAATATTTAACATTATTTTTTGCCTCTTTACAAGCAGAAGGACAAAAAATATGTATTTTACTCCATTATCAGACCGCTTGGTTAAAAAAAAGCGGATTTTTATTTTATTCTCCTGTATTTTATAGCACACTTTTAAGTGTTTGCCATAAATTTTATATTACCAACGATGCTCATGCTATGGTTCCTATGGTACCATAAGAACAGTGTGCAGTGTGGTCTTGAATAAACGATAACGACAACAACAACAACAACAACAACAACAACAACAGCAACAGCACTGAACATAAAATCGTAGTACAAATATAAACAAAAACGTATTGTATTTACCAAAGAGCAAAACATCGAAGTATCTAACAGGTTTTCATTTTTGTGGCGCCACAGAGAACGGGTAGAGAGAAGGGAGAGAGGAAACATACATAAATTATGTTTTATGAATATTGTTTTGTTGTAAAAAAACACACACACACACAGAAAAAAGAACAGAAATTTTATAGTCCATTTCTACTGTGTTCCCCTCTCCTCTGGCTCGCTCTCTCCTCGCTCTCTCCTCTCTCTCTCTTTCTCTATCTCTCTCTGTTTGTTTTCTGGCATTTTTGTTTGTAATATTTTTAGAACTGATTTCTTGTAGCATACAAATTTTAATGAAACACTTAAAAGTATGCTACACAATATTTTACAAACGTAACTCAAGCGAATGTCTAAATGTAGGCTACAACTTTAAACACATAAACTTTTATTAAACAATGTGTTCTATTGTTGGGTTTTTACGTTATATTTTTAGAAACCTGAGCCTGTAACGGGTGACTTCTTAAACGTTTAGGTATTGAAAAACTGAACACTTAAAATTTGTTAATGAAATAATTATTGGAAGCGATAGACGTATAGCGACCTTCATTTCAGTTTAAATTTCGCCTGCGGCTGTGCTGTAGTTTTTCTGGCATTTCGGTTCTATGCATTGCATTTCAAGTTGCCTGCGGCAATTGTAACTTCTGTCTGGCATCTCTCAGGCTATTTACAATCCATTACAACCCTTTAGTCAAGCTTACAACCAAGTTTCACTCACAGAACTATAATTTAAGCGACAGAATTTTGAGAAATTTCCAAGAAGACTGCCAAATGGTAGTTGTCATATTTCATTTAGTTTGAGATGTCTGAGCTGGGGACGGTTCAAACCCCAGAACTTGTGTTTAATAAACTAACACTCTACCTACCAGACTACGATGACATCAGGCAATGCGATAGATTTGTGAAGGTTTGAGATACGTTATCTCTGGGTGCCCACGAAGCCTTCATACCGAAGTGTTTCCAAGTAACGAGCAAATGATAGATAATATGTTCTATAGTCTCTTCTTCCTGATTATAACAGCTCTTGTAGAAGTTTTTTTTTTAACAATTAGCAGCCTCCATGTGTGAGCAACCAGAGGTCAGTATCCAAAAATAATTGAAAAAACATTACTAATATGAACGCCGGTCTGGTCAAAGTTTGTTCTCCATATTTTTGTCGGTTCTCCCATTTATCTTTTGCAAAGGAGTAACTACCAGAAAAAATCACCCTGTATTTAAGAAAAAAAAATGTAAAAAACCTTAAATAAATGGCCCTGGTTTATACCAAAGTGTGTGAGCATAGCTTTAGTTTAAACATTTTCTCTCTTTCTATTAAATTGTGTGTTACACTTGATTACATGCGCCTGAAAATATACTACAAAATTTAATAAAAACTTTAACACAAGTTTAAAACGTTTCTCTTCTTACGTAGTGCGCTTAAATTTCATTGTAATTAAAATGTGGCTCGTATTTCAGTAGAAATTTTTTTACATTCCAAATTCTACTAAATGAGTATCATCCACCTTTTTAGCTGAGAAAAAAATGAAAATTCTTGAAAATAGGAAAAAGTTAAAGCATAATATAAGGCGCACAAGTTGGAAGTTAACGTAATGCATACTTCACTTAACAATTTTACTTATGGTTAATGGTCTCATTATGTGCTATAAAATATCAGGCCTCTTAAAATTTAAATTTCAAAATATTAGAGATGTATAGCATAACATAAGGCATTGTAAAGTTTTTAAATGTAAAACATACTTTAAGGGATGTTGAAAATATTATCTATTTTAGAGGATTAGTATTTTAAAATGTGATTTAAAGAATGAAATTTAAATGTTTATATGCGTAAAGCTGTTTGGTAGTTGGGTGATATGATAATATGGGTATGTATTCAAGAGTATTTGAATATGTATGAATTATTTTAATTCAAAATATAAAACAATTGAATTAAAATGTGTACAGTGTAAAGTGTAAGAATTTATGTATTACCATAAATATATTCACTATGAGGATTATTTAAAAGTAACTCTAATAATAAACAGTTGCTGTAGACTAGGTGGTGTGTTAGAGAGCTCGCATCTCAGACATCTGCAACCAGAGGAAATATGAAAACGTATTTCTTTCGGCTACTTCTTTGCAGTGGTCTTCTGGCAAAATCTCTGAGAGTACATGGATTACAGATCTGAAAGATCAATTGCATGATCTTTAGCCAACGCATAACTTTGAGCCTAGCCTGTGCCTCATAAACGAGTAACAGTTTTCTCTTGTTCTTCAGTTCTCCAAGCTCTGTAAAAGCCATTTGTTAAATTACAAGGACAAATAAGAATTCCAACAAGAACGCTTAGTGTGCTTCTTTGAAGTCTTATCAAACTGCCTGTGTACTTTATGTTTAATCTTGGATGGATTTGATTTTAATCGTATCTGAGCCTACCCTCGAGGCATTAACAAAATCCATGCCTCCATTACTTCTAAGCTTAGACAGCTGGTGTATAACACAAGCTCGGGCCAAGGGTGGAACAAATAACATCAGGAGCGGAACAAGGATTTAACCTCGGCCCCGACCTATGGACTGTTGCTACGACGGAATTCTGAGAGAGGATATGCCGGAGGGAAGTTTTTTGGTTGGATACACAGACGTTATTCCGGCTGTTATCACGGCCAGGAATACGGAAGAGGCGCAGCGAAAACTGAGGCGTCTTATGCCGAGGACAAAAACATGGTTGGATTCCCACGGCCTAGACCTGGCCATGCATAAAACGGAATTGCTGCTACACTTTTTTACATGCACTTTTCCCTTTGCATGTGGATATGAGTATTGGAAACGAGGTAATTAGGACCAAGAGCTCGGTGAAATGCCTGTGAATAAGGTAAGACTACCATTTTCGTACCAGATTCAGTACTCGGCTAACAAGGCCCAGAAGATCGTTGGACAGCTCAGCAGATTAATGGCGAATATTGTAGGCCCGCTACCGGCGAGACGGAGACTCCTGATGGAGGTTGGAAACAGCATTATGCTTTATAGGAGCGAAATTTGGGCCGAAACACTAAATGTTAAGAAGCGGGGAAACTCACTTGTATGACTTTGTATCACTACAGAGAGCGGCTGCATTGCGTATCGGCATATCATGCAGTGTCCGCTCCAGCCGTACTGGTGATAGCGGATATAATCCCTGTGGATCTGCTGGCAGCAGAGCGGATGGGGATTTATAAGACGAAATCGGCTGGAAATCATATAACCGGTTACTTCAGGGAAAACACAATTTCAAAAAGGCAACAACGGTGGAACGAGGAAGATAGAGGAAGATGGACGGCGCGACTTATTCCGGACATAAGGCCATGGATTGGTCGGAAATTTGGAGAGGTAAATTACTACGTTACACAGATGCTATCGGGTCACGGATATTTTAGACGTTAATAGTTGAAACGATCACAGCCGCTGACATTGTCGAGGTCATGATTGCGAGTAGAGGAAATTGGTCCTCGGTGGTGAGTTACGTAGAGCGCACTCTAAGGCGGAAAAAGAGAGATCTTGAGGCCGCAGAACAATGAAGCATGTCGACATATGTGATACTGTCACACGTGCCAAGCGAAACCGAAACGATGATTGAGACGAAAGGAATAGTGGAGACGCTTAGATGTCTCCTCAACTTTCGATACGCAATCCGGACGCAGATATGAACATGGAGAGGCCAAAGGGCCAAAAGGACTCCACTCCGAAGTAATACCACCGTAGTTCCGGAGTGGGCACAAACAAGTCCACAGGAGACGAGGGGGGATTTAGTGGGTGAGGGCCCAACATACAGAGGATGTGACGACTTCCTCTATGGTGCGGTTAGGTACATTTACCCCTCCTCGGCGTAAAAAAAAACACTTCTAAGCTTGCAGGTTCTCAATGTGATTTGCAATGTAGAGATTTCATACGAAAATTAATTCATTCAATTCATTTCATTTGCTCAGCAGTTTCCAGGAATACCACAGTGTCCAATTATTAATATGAACGTTGTATCGCTCCACCATCGCTTGGAATAACTCACGGAAACCAAAAAATATCTTAACCGTAGATCGAGACTTAAAATTGATGTACATTGGCATGGTTTTTTACATAAAAATCAAGCGCTTCATGCCAGCTTGGTTTTATTTCTTTCTAAATGGTAATAATTCGACGTCTAGCACCCTTGTTTTGTGGCGATTTATAAGTTTCCAATTGCTTAGATAGGACAGCTTATTGTCACTCGCATCAGTAACACTATCAGTTGAGGGCTGGCTGAAACCTGTTGGTACAAACCATTCTTGTAATTCGTTAGAAATATTTGTTGTCAATGTCATGTGAGGTAAAAAAGTTTCCCATTGCAATAGAACATCGATTATGTCAATAACAATTTTCTCTCTTTGATTCCTCTTTGGTTTCCCGGATACGGATTTCACCAAATACTGCTGTAAGTAGTTGCTATGCATGTAGCATGTCCTTGAATCTAAAACTGCCAATTCGACTTCGGTGGACCACGAAACTTATAAAGACCATCAAACTTAATTAGGTACTAATCTACAGCGACAAAATTGAATATGAGTTGAAAATATAATAAAATAAAACAAAAGGAAAGGAAAGAAAACATAAATCAATACCTAGCATTATTCCGTAAATCTCTTTATGAAGCTTGATTTATATAAATATCCGTAAATTCCAATTATTAAGTATCAAATTTCAATTAAATTCGCTGAAGGTCATTTTCATTTTCCACAATAAAACTAAAATTTTTTATGAATTCTGTTGCTACAAAAAACTTTAATTTGAGATGAAAATATACCAAAAAGGAACATAAAAACATAAGCATCATTATTGAAATATATTTTCTTTAATTTTTTTATCTTTTAGGGGAACAAAAAATTAAATTTTTAAACATCTTAAAAAAAGGATATATGGGCTGCTCTGAAAGTATGATGGCTAATCGCAAACTATTTACACAGTATTATTTCTTACATAAAACTACAAGTTGTGTGATAAAAGTTTTATGAAAATGGTTAAAATTTTCTAAAAAAAAAATAAGATAAATATATTCTTTTTTTTTTAAAAATTCTTTTCATTCGAATTTCAAAAAAAAATTTTAAGCATGATTATTAAAATGTGCAAGACTTTCAGCTCATTTTTCGAAAAGTCGTAATAGGCGTAAATATATCATTATCAAAGCGAATGATTCTGTTATCTCATACGTGCGTAGTTGACAGAAATATTATCATCTGTATGAAAACATGGGACGAAACACACACGGAAGATAAATATGAGAAGAGCAGTAAGAAAGACTTTACAACATTTCAGGAAACACCTGCTAGCAATTTGCGTGAAAATTGGTAATATTTTTTCATCCCAAACTACTAAAGGCAGTTTGTTCTGTTCCAAGTAGTACCATCTTTGGAAGCTCGATCTACGGTTAAAGGCTGTTATTTTAGCACTCAGTGTTACTAAAGCTGCCTAGTTATGAGAGAGTATGCTAATATCTCTCTTGAAAATATTGTCGTCCTTAATAATAATCACTACAGGTAGCATGGTGTAAACTTTGGACTGCATAAATAACATGATTGGCCATTACAACCCTTCAGTCAAGATTACGACCTAGTTTCTCAGACCACTTATGTTGTGTGTGCTAATTTTATAGATGAGTGGCGGGACCTACAGTTTAAAGTCGACTCCGAACGACAGATTTTTGAAAAACTTTTCATGGCAATTTTATTTTACTCTCAGAGTTTTTGCCAGAAATCTGCTGAGGGGAAGTCGAAGAAATACTTTTTTTGTATTTTATTTTGATGTCTAGCCTGGGGCTCGCACCCTGGCTTTTCGTCTAATAAGCCAACACACTACCTACTAGACCACGGCGACTTCTAAAACTTTTGACTGCAAGAAGCTAAAATTCTCCTTTAGTGTTATGATGAAGAGAGCTATAGCTGCCGACATCGCTCCATCCACTCTCAACCTGTATTACGTTCTTCACACTATTTCTCCATGCCACTCTTCAAGAAATGGACGTCTTGCAGTTCTTCGAGACGTCATTTTGTGGTATCCTATAGTCAACTTCCCAATTTCATTAAGATTTTCAATCGGTGTCGTTATGAGTTCGAATAGATGCATTGACTATTATTATCTACTGAGTCTATATAATAAATCTCTAGCGGAAAAAGACCGTTGCATCTCCTGTATCAAGTGGCGTGGCAGTTGCTTATCTTTCCAAGAAATTCCCATCATACTAGGAATTCGTTGATCCAGACAAATCTTACCACTACTTTTTAAATTCAAACTCATTAATAAGATTAGTTGGGCATAAACTACAAGAAAAAATCTGATTAGGTAAAGTCGTTTGATCTCGGTGGTCAGTTGACATCACTTCCACGTGAACTGACCATGCCTTCAAATCTCTCGAGTAGAATATCTAATGTGACATGAGCTGCGAGCCTTCCTCACATTTCGTTTGTGTTCAATTCATTCAGTTTAGTTTGGCTAATATCGTTCTAAAAGAAAAATGGTCCTAAAATCCAAATCAAACAGTGACTTTTTCTAGATGTATTGGACACTCTTGAAACTAATGGGAGTTGTATATTACGCTAGAAAGTGGTGGCCAACTACTTTCTCAAAGGAAAATAGACTAATGATGCCCCGAACCAAAAATCCCCACAATGGCTTTTTCGGAATGCATTGGATGCTCTTTGATTGATCTCATGTGAGTTGGTATCGTTCCAAATTCGAAAATTTTGCTTGTTCACATACCCTTTCATCTAGAAAGGAGTGTCATCGCTGAAGATAATTTATCCGTGAAAATTAGGGTCATCTGCCCAACTGCTCCAGAATCCATTCACGTCGATTTCTATGTTCGTTTACTTTCAGTTTCGGGGTCTTGTGAGCGACGGCCTCGGATCCTCCTACACATTCTTTCACATAGCGGCGATGTTTTTGGCAAACCGTGCATTTCGTACATGTTCGGGTGTTATTCGATCGTTGACTGAACCAGTGGACTCGAATTTACCTTCAGTTTCGAGGTCTTGAGAGTGACGAACAATTGATAACCTCGGATTCTCTCACACATTCTTACGGATAACGGCAATATTTTCGGCAGATCGTGCATTTCGTACATGTGCGGGTGTCATTCGATCGTGTACTGAACCAGTGGACTCGAATTTCTCCACTGCATTTGCGAATAGTCGTAAAATGGACGAAATGCACGGTACAGGCATTTTGATAAAACATTTTTAATATTTGCAAGGGTTGTTGAAGTCGCCATAGTGGTCCCCGTATTAAACGTGAGGTCACGGTTCAAACCCCAGGTCAGACATCATCTACAAGATGATATATTCTACGACCACAGATTTCTGGCAGAAAGTCTGAGAGTAAATAAAATTGCTGTAGAAAGTTTTCCAAAAAATCTATCCTACCTAGTAGGTTATGAATTAAATTCACACACGCAACATATGTAAGTAGTGTAAGAAGCTAGGTCGTAATCCTGTTTGAGGGGTTGTAATGACCAATTATCTAAGTATGTTAAGTATTACAAACGTCCGTGTTAAGCAAACAGATTGAATAAATTACAACTAATTTGACAGATATTGACTGTCAACTACCAGAAGTACGAAGATCTTTGTTGGAAGACCCTATATATAGATAATGTCAAGAAATAGAGAAGAGAAATTGTTTCTTCTAAACGCATGAGTGAGAAATAATTTCATTGGAAATCATACGATTCAGAGTCAAATGTACAACACATGGAATACCATCATTACAAGTGCAACTTTATTTTATTGCACTTTCATTATTGAAACAACAAAAAATCAAAGAATGAAAGTCAAGAATTTTTTTTATTAAAAATGCCTTACCACAAGCTCATTTGCACGAACGGTTGAGAAATTGGCAAAAAAAATCCTTTTCTCATCTGCAAATGGCATTTATACCTTGAAAAATGTATGGGAATGGGTGAGAGAGTCGAAGAAAACACTTTTTATAAAACCTTTAACACATTAGGCACGTCGAACGGTGGGAGTATAAAGAAATATACACGTTCCCAATTCAAATGTCATTCCATAAAATATTGCAACAAAAAAATACGAACAAATTTTTTTAAAATAATGGCACGACAGTGCAGAGTGCATAACCAGAAAGAAAAAAGAGTAACCAGGTGTATACACTTTAGAATTTAAATTTAAACTCTGTAATGCGGTAAGGCCTAGAATAGAAAGTCGATTAGAAAATCGATTAAAATTCTCTCATAAGCAAGCACTCTCGATACAACTTTTATTTCCTTATAACGATTGGTTCTTGCCATTATGAACGACAAACAAGGACAACGAAAACCGCCTCAGAGTGTTTCAAATTGAGGAACTCTCCGCAAAAATCTGTTATTTCACCGATCCTAACAAAATCCACAATTGCGGAACGCAATTACAACCTTGGATCCAACTAATGTCAAGACCGCCATGAACAAAGTAAAACTCCATTTAATTACCGTCTCTGGTTTGGTTATGGGAACCAATTCTTATGAAGTGGTTTTCGACAACCAATTTTTGTATTCATTTTGCTCTGCAAATGTGTTGGTTTTCAAATGCTATACCAGTCAGAAACTTTTCAGGTAGCAAACCAAAATTGTTTGTCCTGTGTAGGTCGGGGCACCATCGTAATGACACCGTTTAGTTCATAATCATCAAGTTCATAAGCCAAAACTCGGTTATCACACAGCTCAGTGACACCACCAGGCCATAATTCTCACCAAAGCATTATTTTTTACAGTTGCTATTGGCTTGACCTACGAGCTCCTTCGCTGAAAGTCTGTCGCACCAGCACACACAATTAACATATCTACGGCGCTGCAAATGGCAACCTTTTTTTAATTGCTAAGCGAGTTTAACTTCGTGTAGGGGTGGACGTGCAAAGTGCTGAAAGCGCCGTGGTTTTGTGTACACTATGATGCAATGATTCACAGACCTGATCACTTCTGTAACCCTTGTATTCCCTGAAAATTATTTCTGTAATTTAACGTTTGGATGAAATTTTTAATCAAAAACAGGCCTGTGTTTGATATTTCGGGAAAGATGATAACATTGTGCAAAATAACCCTAAAGACCTGAGCGCATTAGTACCATAAGGGAACATTTTGAAATATTAGGTCTTTGAACCAACACTTCTAGTCTGTGAGACTAAATAACGGTTCTTTGGTCGAAACTATATATGTGAAGTTAGTTGCTCATAATATAATTGTTTTTATCAAGATGTGTGTTCTATCTCGTAGAGTACCACGGACTTTTCGTTGGAAACTCATCTTCAGCGATGAGGAACATTTTCGGATGAATAAGTACCTGAACAAACAAAACTATCGATTGTGAGACAACACCACCTCACACAAGACTTATGAGCATCCCATACGTGCCAGAGATCAGCAATGAATCGCTTTTTCTCTACTCATAAGTACTCACGAAATTTTGAGTATGAGTGAGTGAACAGTATTGAAATCCAACTACTCTGATTCATTCGTACTCAGTACAATATTGATTTATAAGTACAAGTTGCAATGAGTATGAGTACAACGTTGGCATCAAACTCATAACATTCGAAATATGTTTGATTCATACGCCTACTCATTCAGATTCATAAATTTAGAAAAATACTTATAATACATATAAATGAGTCGAGTGATTCGAATCATTCATCAAAATTTACAGTCTTTGTTGTTGTTGTTGTATTTACAAAGGGAGAAAAAAGACGCATAAACAAAAAAAATAAAGACAGCAAGCAGAGCAAACATACAACCTTCTTGTGAGTATTGTAGTGTTCGTATGCAAATCATATTTATTTTGTGATTCGTGTATACGATGAGTCATGGAGAGTCGAAATCAATAATATCCTGCGTATTGTTAAGTATGAGTACCATGAGTATTTCAAACTTTGAATATGAGTAGTATGAGTATGACATTAAAATAAGTATAAATGCGTATAAGTATCAGAAATTATAAGTATGATTCGAATCTATTCATCGTTTTGAATACTCATTGCTGACTTCTGATACATGCATACTTACATATAAAATTTGTCATTACAACGTAGGTTTAGGATTTCAGGATTACAACCTAGCTTCTTGCAGCACTTATGTTGTGTGTGTTAATTTTTATACATAAGTGACGCAACCTACAGTTTAAAACCGATTCCGAACGACAAATTTTTGAAACATTTTTCATGTCAATTTTTATTTACTCTCAGAGTTTTTGACAGAAATCTGCTGTGAGGCACTCGCCGAAGAAATATTTTCTTGTTATTTCGTTTTTCTGGAGATGTTTGACGTGAGATTTCAACCGAGATTTGGCATTATCCAATAAGCCAACATACTACCCACTAGACTGCATCCAAAACATCTAGAAAAAGTCACAAACGATGATTTTCAACTTCTTTTGGCCGGAATTTAATAACCAGAAAAACAATGACAGGTGGTTTCAGCAGGACAGCTGTACGTGCCACACATATACATACATATGTTAGCATGGGATATTCTGGACATGCTATTTGAGGGCATGGTCATCTTTAGTAGAAGTAATGTAAACTGGTAACCAAGATTTTGTGATTAGTGAGAGTTTTTCTTGTGGAGTCTTCTTAAGTCAAAAATGTATGTGAGTAAGCCACAAACCACAGCGGTCCTTAAAGCCAACTTAACACATGCAATCGTTAAAATTCAGCCTTTGTAATGCGCCGCGGTCCTCAAAGCCAATATAGCTCATGCAATTGGTGAAATTCATCCTGGTTTACGCCCTACAGTCTAGGAAAATTTGTCATTTCGGAAGCGCTCTATCCTGAGAAACCGTGTTCTTTGAAACGAGTAAAGAACTTTAATGATGTGTGACACTTCCATTGTTTTATTTAAATTTCAAGATAGGAAGCGCTTAATGGAAGACCAGGCAGTATAAAAGATTTTATGTAAGGACTTGGTATGATGGCACACAAAATGTGGGTGCGGCAAATACTAAAACGAGGTGACGTACAACGATGATCCATTTTTCTTCCTCTTCTACCTAAAAATTTTTCCCTTAAAGCTGATAGGAAGGTAGGTTGGAGTGACTGGCAAAGCTCACTTGAGCACATATGGCGGTCCGTTGTGATGCCCTGGTAAGCCCAGTCCTTATACTGACCGAATTCCACCAAAATCATCGAAGAAGTTGGTTAGCGAAGGGGCTGCACTGAAGCAGGTTATTAGACTCGACTTTAAATCCATACATTTTATTACAATGGCTTGGAATATTTGAGTTTTTCCAACGGAATTTAACTTCTCAATAACATTCGTTTTATATTGGCTGGCCACCCTTTAATGTTCATGACCTTCACACACAGTCAGAGGAAGTGAAATTAAATTTTAACTTAAAAGTTACCAAAAAAAAAAAAAATTAGAACAACAACAACTTCGAATTTCAATTTTCTGTTATTCTCGGAAATTCTTTTTCATTTTCTAAGGGTGTTCGTTCTTGTTGTTGCATTCTAATCGTGAGTTCTGTTTCAAATCGTTTTCTGCCATTGCGATGATGACTTTAAGGCCACTATAGTACCCAGGAAAGGCGTTGTAAAAGGAGGAGCGGCGGGGCGAAAACAAGTGTAATTGGTTTAATGTCTTTGAAAAATATTTGCCAAAAAAAGTGGAAAACAAAATCGATAAACTTTCACTTGCTTTAAGAATTTTTGTGTAAGAAATTCTTCCATGTTTCTTATACCCTCGCATATGGTATGTCAAGGTTTTTCTTTGGTATTCATTCACTTACCAAAAAATTTCTTTTGTTTATTTGTTGTTCTTCCATTTCTATTTGAGTTTAACTTACAATCATTATCGGAAGCATGTTTTCGAAGATGCTGGGTGTACAGGGTCTTTCAAGTGCGAGTTTATTTTTCACTATGTTTCATCTTTTTGCAATCGGGCAATGGCATGGACTTTCGTAAATTTCTCTTTGGACTCTGAATATTTCAATCGCCGACCAAAACTGCCGGAACTGTCCTTAACCTATCCGTATATCATGAAGATCTTTTTAAAGAGTATGTAGCCTCCTGGCTACACTGACTTTTGGCACCAGTCGACCGGTTCTGTCCACACTACTGTTAAAAGGAGAACTGTCAGCCACTTTATTTTTCCGGCCATTAGGCCTCCTAATGAATTCTAATCACGCAACTTGTCTCCTGCTATTCTAACCATGATCTTCAAAGCTGTAGTAATGCAGAATAAATAGAGCGTGTTTCTCGTCTGTAAGACAGTTTCGCATTGCCTTAGTTATACCAATATACATACATAACATTCATAATTAGTCATTACAATCCCTCAGTCAGGATTACGACCTAGTTTCTCGCAGCACTTATTCTGTGTGTGTGTTAATTTTAT
The DNA here is from genome assembly GCA_936449025.2 of Sarcophaga subvicina. Taxonomy (NCBI): domain Eukaryota; kingdom Metazoa; phylum Arthropoda; class Insecta; order Diptera; family Sarcophagidae; genus Sarcophaga; species Sarcophaga subvicina. The sequence continues at coordinate 35,489,177 of OW388084.2, forward strand.
AAATGGGTAGCGCGACTTACAGTTCAAAGTCGACTCCGAAAGACAAAACTTTTCAATAGCAATTTTATTTACTGGCAGAGTTTTTGCCCAAAGACTGCTAAGTGGAAGTCTCCGCTTTCTCTTTTTGGAGATGTCTAGCCTGGGGTTTGAAGCGTGGATCCGCGTCTAATAAGCCACCACACCACTTATTAGACTAATACTACTATCTACTACTACTACTACTACTAGACTATTACTACTGCTACTACTACTAGACTACTACCACTATCTACTACTACTACTACTACTACTACTACTACTACTACTACTACTACTGCTACTACTACTAGACTATTACTACTACTACTACTACTACTACTACTACTACTGCTACTACTACTAGACTATTACTACTACTACTACTACTACTACTACTTCTAGACTATTACTACTACTACTACTACTACTACTACTACTATTACTACTAATACTAGACTACTACTACTATTACTACTACTAGACTAATACTACTGTCTGCTACTACTACTACTACTAGACTACTACTATTATCTGCTACTACTACTACTACTAGACTACTACTAGAATACTACTACTACTATTACTACTGCTACTACTACTACTACTCCAATCCAATAGAGCATCTCACGCCGCTGTAGAACAGTTTCACGTTGCCTCAGTTATACAAACACACGGTAGTCTCTGTATCTTGTTCTACTCCATTTGAGACGTTTTTAGATTTGTTCTATCAGCCTAGGCAATGGTCCTTCGAACCATAATTGATCTAACAGTCACGTTATACATCCAGTGCTTACCATAATTTCGGAGTTACATCTTCCCAGCAAACTTTTATGGCATTTTTGGTCTTTCTTAAGATGATTTCTCTATCAATTTACTGGAATATCACCAGATCCCTGATATTTCACCTCCAGTTTCCCTGGTATAAACTCAGTCCAAAGTCGCCGTAGTCTAGTAGGTAGTGTGTTGGCTAATTAGACGAAAAGCCCGAGTTCGTATACCAGGTCCGACATCAAAACGATATATAAAAACAAATTTTCTTCGGCGACTTTCTCAGCAGATTTCTGGCAAAAACTCTGAGAGTAAATAAACCTGCCATGAAAAAGTTTCTCAAAAATCTGTCATTCGGATTCGACGTTAAACTGTAGGTCCCGCCACTTACGTATAAAATTAATGCACTCAACATGAGTGGTGTGAAAAGCTAGGCCGTAATCCTGACTAAAGGGTTGTAATGACCAATTATGTATGTATATATGTAAACTCAGTCCAAAGGCTATTATTGCCTATTTAGGAAGTGTCTAATGGTTACTGTCTAATCGGTGCCTATTCGAGGAAACTGAAAGTGAAGAACTATTTCATTATCTCGCTTATGCCCATAAATGCGCCAATTAAGTGTTTCATTTCTACGAACTCTTTTATTCTTTCTAAATTCCTGTTGCTCACTAGCAGACAACATTTTCGAATAGTCCTGTAAACTATACTGCTTTGATCACCACAGCTTTCTTTACTAAGTCGTACAGATAATATATAGGGTGTTCCATTTAAAAGTTTAAATTTAAAAATGCTATGAAACAAAAACGGTTTGAAATTTTGCCAAATTTTATTTTTTTTGTTGTGAAGTACAATTGTTTCTGTTAGAAATGGAATATCTCTTCATTAATATGGCTGATACGGCTAACCTCGTAGAACCTCATGTGATCGGACCAAGTTTCGTGCATTTTTGTATGTGTGTATGGGGTCGTATCTCGGCAATGGCATTACGAATGCTAGCCTTCAAATGCTCAATTGTCTCTGGTTTGTCTGTATAACACTTTTCTTTAATTGCGGCCCACAGAAAATAGTCAAACTGTGCCAAATCGCAGCTTCTTGGCGGCCAATTGACATCACCAATTCGGCTAATTAAACGGCCATCAAACGTTTGACGCAATAAATCGATTGTTTCATGCAATGTCTGGCAAGTTGCACCATCCTGTTGAGACCAAACATCGTTCACATTAATGCCATGAAGAGCGGGTACAAAAAAATCGGTTATCATGGTGCGAAATGATTGTGCCGTCTTCATTTTCAAAAAAAGACGGGCCAATGAAGCCTGCTCGCCACAAGCTGCGCCAAAGAGTTACTCGTAATGGGTTTATTGGGTTCTGTAAGACCACATGTGGGTTTTCTGAGCCACAAATAAGGCATTTTGTTACAGAATAGAATGACGTAAGTATTGCCAGATTCGAAATAACCGATGGTTCAAATTTAAACCGATAGATGGCTCACCCTGTGGATTAACGAGGTCTTTGGACCATGTGGTGTTTGTATAGCTTTTTATATTGTTTTGTAAGGCCACTAAAGGCTCCTGGTTTTTGTTCACTAGAACAGGCTGAAATAGTTCTTACTTTACACATTAAAGTGCTGATACTCAGCGGTCATTAGTGGTCCTTGCTACCATCAGATTCATAATTCCCCAGATGCCTTACGATATTGATAAACATAATATAGTTCCTCACATATAAGTACCTCGTAAGGCAATGGGTGGAGAGTTTTTTTCAAGTTTTATCGAACAGTCGGAAGGACCAATTCTTAATAACTATGCATTCTAATAGCGATGAGGAAGAGTTGGAGACTATCGAACACCTCCTCTGTAACTGCCCAGACCTTGGCAGATTGAGGTTGAGGACCCTTGGCAGGGTCTTCTTTGAGAGTTTGAATTCTGTGTCGAGAGCCGACATCAAGGCTCTCCACAGATTCATTAGTGGCTTAGGCTGGTTGAAAGGCGCTAGGGCTTCATCAGTGTAGTCGCACCCTCTCCTATTTGTCGTGTCTTATCTGTGTAATTCCTCCACTTCCCATTCTCCCCTTTCCTACATCCTCTCCTTTTTATCCCTCTATTATCCTTCCCTCTGTAAGGACGTTGTACAATGGGTCAATTCGACCTTAGGGTACTGTACTTGTACTGACAAGTACACGTCCTCTAACCTAACCTAATCTATGCATTCTAATAAATATTATGGAAAATCATTCTGCGAATGACATGTGATATGACCTGAGGCCTTTCAATAGCTTATGGGGGTCACGGTAGTCTAGTAGGTAATGTGTTGGCTTATCAGGTCAGATATCTGGAATCAAATGGAATGACCTTCTGACTCTGAATGTAAAAGAAAATTGCCATGAGTTCGGAGTAGACGCTAAACTGTAGATCCTACCACTCATGCATACAATTACACTTTCAACACGAGTGTTGAGAGAAGCTAGGTTGTAATCCCGGCTAAAGGGTAAGTCAAGTAAGTATGAAGAGTCACCCAACTATAACTGTAATAAGAATATTAAACAAAATCTTTCTAGGCATTCATTTTGTGCCGAACCTTGCCATACTAAACCCATAATACTCGATTTAACAATCGATTTACTGAACTGCATCCTAAAGGTTAACGAATATTATAAAATTCCTGCCAAAGTTTGCATTTAATTTACATTTAAAAAAAGAAAATCGAACGTAAAATCTCCTGTATTTTAAATCATTATTGGTATGACAGCAATTATTCTCCCCTGATTTCAGTGTGTGTTTTATAGTTTCCACAGAATTTCTATTAATTTTCGTATACAAAATAGGCCTGATGGTACATAAATTTTATTTATAAATATGACATCGAGTCCCCTGTTTTTAGCCGTAAAAAATTTATATGTACGAGCAAGTATGCATTCATGCTCCATTCTATATTGCGTAGTTAGAGTGGTGTGTGGTCATATTCAAAAGATTATAAAAAGAGAAGCTCGTGTACAAAAATTCACAAGCAAGTCAGTTAGAAATAGAGTGTACTTAGATATTGCACAATGGGTCCGGACCGCGACTAATTCGTAGAAAAATTATTCAATTCCATATCCAGTCATTTCTTTATATTTGACAGTTAACTTCGGAAAGAAATATTTTTCTAATATTTAGAGGATAAGGACTTAGGACTGTAGCCGCCGTAGTCTAGCAGGTAGTGTGTTAACTTATTAGACGTAAGGCTACGGTTCAAATCCCCAGGACAGACATTTTGAACACAACTAAATATGAATGAATGTTTCTTGAGAGTAAATATTTCCTCTGTGAGTATATAAAATTGCCATGAAAAAGTTACTCAAAAATCAGTCGCCCGAAATCGACAATAAAGTATAGGTCACGCCCATAATGGATAAAATTGATGCAGACAACTTAAACGGTGTGAGAAGCTTGGTCGTTATCCTGACTGAAATGTTATAATGACCCGTTATATTATGTATGTATGAACTTAGGACCAACTAACTCGGAATTTAATACTGTTCACATGAAACCATTTTTCACTTCAGTTTATCAAGGTCTCCAAGAGCTGACAGCTTACGGAAATTTGCTGGCACTCTTTACAAACGGCTTAAAAATCGATGAGGATGTCACGAATCTATCTTATAGGATCCCTGCTAAATTTAGTGTCTTTCAGACTGAGATATTCTCGACAAACAAGAGAATGGATTTCATAAAAGGACGAATTGCGCCATGTGACAGGATAGGCATCATCAGGCTATCTGGGCATTAATTTAGTAATACTGAGCTGAAGTCGCCGTGGTCTAGTAGGTAGTGTGTTGGCTTATTAGACGAAAAGCCACGGTTCGAGCCCCAGGCCAGACATCAAAATAAAATACAAAAAGTATTTCTTCGGCGACTTCCTCTCAGCAGATTTCTGGCAAAAACTCTGAGAGTAAATAAAAATTGCCATGAGAAGCTTCTCAAAAATCTGTCGTTCGGAGTCGACTTTAAACTGCAGGTCCCGCCACTCATGTATAAAATTAACACACACAACATAAGTTGTGTGAGAAACTAGGTCGTAATCCTTACTGAAGGGTTGTAATGACCAATTATGTATGTATGTAAGAGCTGACAGCATGAAGAAAGAAGGCAGTCTACTTTGAGCACGTAGCGGAGCTGTCCTTTAGGATCACTGGATACAGCAACCATAGTCAGCTGTTCGCAATAACCAAGGCAGTGGACCTGTTTTAAGAATACATTAAACTAGTTGAGAGTGTAGATATCATCGGTCTACCTTGAAGATCGTAAGTGGGCATTAAATTCATTCAAGAGTGGTTTCAGTCTGCAGGAAGGCCCTCATATACCTCTCGTAAACATGTACTGGGTGGTATTAAGCTGAATTCCGCGGTATTAAGGCGAAGGGGGAATGACATTGCAGATGACTTAGCAAGAAATGGCACGGCAATGGCAGTTACTCTTCCTTAGTTAGGCAGTCAGTCTTCCTTACCACACTTCTTCAGGCTAATCTATGAAGAAATCGTACGAAGGTCTCTCTTACTGGGTATATCGACTAAAAACCCGCCTTGTCCCTCACCGGGGAATCATTCCACCTCGGAAACACGGTTGGTTGTATTACTTCGGGGTGGACCCCTTTTCTGGCATATGTTCCAGTTCCATCATAGTCAGCCTGCGTCCTGGCTCCGCTCTATTCTCAGTCTGCTGCGTCTAGATCAAATTTCTTCCTTCGCAGGTCGTGCTCTACAAAGTGTTTTACTGCGTTCCAGCTCTCTCTACTATTTGTCATTTTCAGCACGACGTTTGTAGGGTTAATGATGCCGATTTCAGCTTCGAGTGGCTGACGGCTTTCGGCCCATCGATGACAGATGAAGAAAGTGTGTTCGGAATCATCTAACGTTTCTTTCTCTTCGTAGATACAGAATGGCGAGCGACATTGCCCCATGCAATGCAGATACTCTCTGAAATATCCGTAACCGGTCAGCATCTGGGTTATGCAGTAGTCTACTTCGCCGTTTTTTCTGTTTTTGCACACTCACAACTCGGGAATCAGTTTATATGTCCACCTTCCATGCTGTTCATTTTCCCAGCGAAATTGCCATTTTAGGAAGACTTCGTGCTTTATTGTTTCTATGCTCTGTGGTTGAGTCGTACTTTGCCTGGCGTTGAAGATCATCCGACGCTCATATGCTTGTAGGTTTATGGGATCCATTCCGGCTATAACTAGGACAGCTTGTGTCGATACCGTGCGATACGAGGATGTCACTTGTAGAGCAGCTATTCTCTGCGCAGACAGTAGTTTTCAAGCCCTTATCCGGGTTTCCAAAGTAGAAGCCCAGATTTCAGACCCATAGAGGAGTATGCTATTTCCAGCCTCCATGAATAGCTTCCTCTTACTTGGGAGGGGTTCGCCAATGTTAGCCATCAGTCTACGTAGTTGAGTTGTTATTCTAGCTGCTCTCGCTGTTGCATACTCTATCTGCTCTGAGTAGGTCAGTTGCGAGTCCAGCCTAACCCCAAGGTATTTAATCGATTTCTTCGTGAGAATAACCAAGTTCGCCTATGTTGATTTCGATCTCGATCGGAATGTGTCGTCTGGTTAGTAGAAGCAGCTCGGTTTTATGGATGACCAGCTATAGGCCGTGAGATTCTAACCAGTGCTCAGTCCGCATCATGACTTGTCGAATCGATGGTATTACAGAATGTCCAGGTTACTGTGGCCAGTGATCAATCGTAATCTAGAGAATAATGGGCACTAAATCAGAGTCGGAAAGACTGTCCTCTATAGGACACAAGTACGTCTTTCAGCAGGGTTTTCGGTAATGTATCCTTTCGAGCATATCCTACGACTCTCAACTAGTTTAACGGATTGGATAGATTGCTTATCACCAGTTCTTCTTGTTGTTCACAGCATACTTTTTGAAGCATGCCTTAACGACTTATAAATAATAAGAAGGGAAGCAAAATTTGTATATGAAGATACAACCAACTTCATGCGACATTTTTGAAAAACCACAAACCACATTTCTGGGAACCTGACGTAGAATGAGTACCAACTGTAGCGATGGATGAAAACGATGGTTAATACGGAAACAATTTCACAGCCACAAACTACGAATTTAACGCCCAGAAACTATTTTCTGTGAAAATGTGTTCAAACACCGCCATAGACCACAATGCGACTGACTAATGGGTCCATTGGCTTAAAACTCTTAAGCATACATCGATGCCCGTGATTGAAAGAACTCTGCTCCTGACAGTTATAACGTGCTTCTTTCACTCGCGTCTCGGTCTTTTCTGATAGCCAGGCCGCGATAAGATCTCTATCGGGTTTCGTGATTAGCTCTAGGATCGTTAGGGAATGTCTCCGCTGTCTCGACCTTCTCTCGGGGCGCTTCACCAGTATCTCTCTGGTGTGGGTCCCCGGGCAAAGTAACATTCCGGGAAACTGTAGGGCCGACGAGCTAGCCAGCTCTGGTGCCCTCCTTCCGGAATCCTCTTAAATTGAATTGGGTATACCACTTGCATCGGTCAAGTTGGACATTGCGCGGAAATTCTTTCGGGACGACAACCTATCCTGGGTCAATGAGGAGTCCTGCTCCACCGCTAAACTCACCTGGCCCTTGATGGATAGAAGGCGTACCAACCAATTACTTGGTCGTGACATCATCTCAACCACAGTGGCCATGCTTACAGGTCATTGCGTTATGGGTACACACGCGGAAAGAATGAGTCTCCCACTTAATGACTTCTGCCGTGGATGCAGATACGCTGAGGAAGAGGAGACTGTTATCCACTTTATTTGTCAGTGCCCGTCTCTTGCTAAGGGTAGATATAGGTTATTTGTCTCCCCATTTCTTGTCAGCTTAACGGAGCTATCATCTATTGACATCAAGGATATAGCTTCGTTCATCAAACTTTCTGGCTGGTTTTCCAGTGCGGGGTAGTCGTGCTTTTGTTGTGCAGCCCTTGCGCTGATCAACTTCTTCCTTTTGTCTGATTTTGGTGGAACTTGGTTAGTACAGGGACTGCGTTCACTCGTGGCATCACAACCGACCGCTATGCGTGCTCAGGTGAGCTCTGTGATATCAGAGCTACCACTCCAACCTAAACCTAAACCTAAACTTGAGAGCTGTCAGTAATAGTTTTCCAACATAATCTGTTTCTCTTTGTCTGCTTGATTTACGTATAAATCCTTTCAGAAAGCCATGACATGACTACTTAAGGAGTTCTTTTAACATTTTTTTGTTTACATTTTCTATGTTCCAACCCATAGTGCAATTTAATATTAGTTTGCGTTGTATTGTCGTACGTGCGGTTTCTTGATTCCCTTGTTATTGGATGCCTGACCAACAAAGCCTCTTTAACATTTACTCTTATTTTCATTTCCTTCGTCTCTCTCCCTCTCACACACACACACACACTAATAACCTTGCCATGATTATGTTAAAACTTTTTATCACTCTTCTCTCACTCTCTCTCTTTCTCTCTCTCTCTCTTTCAATGTGTTGGTTTCAAACTTTTCTTGTTTCTTGGCCAACGTGACCCTCTATTGTTAAGAAATTTGTGTCATGCGAAACCAAAGCTTGGCCCACCCAAAAACCAAAGAAAGAAATATTGGCCAAAACAAGGTAAAACGGAAAAATCTTTTGTTCGCATAATATGCCACAGCACAGGTACTTTAAAAATATATCGGAACAACAACAACAATATAAGCTAAAACTAATAAAGAAAATCAAAGAAGAAGAAGAAAAAAATGCGAGAAAAAAGTAAAAACCAGCATAACGATGTCATGTACATATGTAAGTATGTATAGTACACAGGTAAAAGTTGGTCAAAAAGGTTGTAGTTGTTGTTGTTATTTTCTTCTTCTTCTTCTTTGTATTGTTGTTGCTACAAATACCAACAAGATATCGAGAAAAAAGTTTCTCCTCGAATTTTCATACGCTTGTGTCGGTTCGTCCTTTTGCTGTACATCGTTTCACTTTGTTAAAGTTTGTTTTCTTTTTTTCCTTTTTTGTATTGAATTTGTTGTTGTCGTTGTGGATGATTTTAGCTTTTGCTGTGGCAATAAACTATTATTGTCCTCATTGTTATTGTAAAGAGATTACAAAACTTAAGAGTCAAAAGATGAGAGGAATTTTTAGAAACAAAAAGAAAAAAAAAAAAAACAAAAATCTTTCTGCGGTTTAAAGTTGATTAAATTGTGTTGAAAGTTAAGAACGCAAAACGATTAAATTGTTTACCAAATTCTTTGTTGAAGTCTCCTCGAAAGTCTGCAGAAATATTCTTAATTTAGGTTAAGTTAGGTTAGCGTGTAGCTTACCGTTCACAGGCACGTTCACTCGACAGCCATATGTCCCATATGTTGGACCCGGTGTGAGGTAAGACCCCTTGTCATGATCCGTTAGTGGTGGGAATGCACCACCCCGAGCTACGAATGAAACCGGCCAGTTCCCGGTCTGTCCTGCACTTCCGGACATACGTTCCGCTGTGTGACCCAATGTGAGGTGAGACCCCTTGTCATGATCCGTTAGTGGTAGGTATGCATCAACCAGAGCTCTGAATGAAACCGTCTTCAAACGTTGTCACACAAAACCCAAGACATCTGTCCTGAAGTGAAGGGCACTTGCATAAAAGGTTTTCCGTTTCCTCCACATCATGGCAGTTTCTGTAGAAATCTTGGTGGGGCAGACTGAGCTTGTCACCGAAACTGTCAATAGCGCAGTGACCCGTTAGAATTCTAGTTAAAATGCAAACCGTTTTCTTGTCGAACTCAAGTAGTTCCCTGGTTTTCCCGCTGTCCACTGCTTAATACAGAAATTTGGCAACCAGTTATGTCACACCACCCATGGTTTGTTGAATTCCATGCTGCTTTTTCCAATTGGAAAAGTAGTCCTGAATGGGAATACTCAGATATCTCCGATGCCTTCCCTGCCAGTTGGTCCGCCTTTTCGTTTCCCTCTATACCACAGAGGCCAGGAATCCGGCGGGAATTGTGTCGACGTATACGGTATTAAGAGGCCATGCAACTCCTGAAGCCCTTTGATTTAATGAGATTGGATCTCAGCGCCTTGATTGCTCTTAACTGTCCGCACATATGATCAAATTCGATGGAGGTTTATACGAGGCGTGCAGCTGGTTCAATAGCAAAAATCTTTGCTAGACATACACTGGTCTGGTTAAGTAATCTGTATGACCCGTTGAGTGCCACTTTATAGGAATGGACCCCAGATCCAATTCCGCATTCCATTTTTGAGCAATCGATGAAGATCTTTATGTCACCGTTACCCATAACAGCTTTCGCAACCCATTCTTCCCGTGTGGAAGTGTGAGTCTTGTATTTCCATCTGAAAACAGTTTCTGGTACCATGTAGTCGCACCTAAAACCCGGTTGAATCGATTCTACTTCATGCAGTATTGAAGCGTGGCCCGCCAAGCTTTAAAGATATCTGTGAACTTAAGCCTCAGTGCAGCTCTAGCAGCCATGCCAACCAGAGATCAGCAATGAATCGTTTTTTCGTTACTCATAAGTACTCATGAAATTGTGAGTACGAGTGAGTCAACAGTATTGAAATCCAACTATTCTGATTCATTCGTACTCACTACAACATTGATTTATAAGTATACGTTGCAATGAGTATGAGTACAACGTTGACATCAAACTCATAAAATTCGAAATATGTTCGATTCATACGCCTACTCATTCAGATTCATAAATTTAGAAAAATACTTATAATACTCATAAATGATACGAGTGATTCGAATCATTCATCAAAATTTACAGTCTTAGTTGTTGTTACATTTACACAAAAAGAAAAAAAAAGACAACCTTCTAGTGAGTATTGTAGTGTTCGTACGCGAATCAGACTAATTTTGCGATTTTTATAAATATTGAGTAAAAGAGAGTCGAAATCAATAACATCATGCGTATTGTTAAGTATGAATACGATGAGTACTTTAAACTTTGAATATGAGTAGTATGAGTATGATATTTAAATAAGTATGAATGCGTATAAGTATCAGAAATTATGAGTATGATTTGAATACTCATTGCTGATCTCTGATGCCAACCTTTTTACTCTTAAGTTAGCTCAAGACTTATTTCAATCTACAGAAAGATCCTCATAAGAAAATGAAGGGAGGCGGGAGTACACTTTGAGGATGTTGCGAAGGGTCTTTCACATTAAGATGTTCGCAATAATCAGGACAGTGGGACTGATCTAATAACGCATACATCGCTTGAGAGTGTAAATATCGTGTGTCTAGCTTGAAGGTAGTAAGTGAACATTAAATTCATTCGAGAGTGTTTGCAGCCTGAATATGTACAGAGCGATACTAAGCTGTGTTCCGCGGTTCCTTCACCTGCTTACTCATTATACCGCTTACGTAGACCATAAAATGAACCAAGTGCTTTATGAAATTCGCAGAAATATTTGTTTTTGTTAAATTTGGATTTAGTCCCACAATTGGCTTCCCCGCATTGTTTTGGTGGGAAATGATTCATGATAATCTGCCAAACCTTAGCTGAACAGAAATGTCAACGCTTAACTGTTAAACCACAGTTCCCATGCAGCTAAAGAAAAACAATGTAAAGTTTGACTAGAACTTAGTTTGTGAGTTTCTCGGTGAGCTTTGGATTCCTGCAGGGATTATCTGTATGGGACTTACGTGTGTGAAGTACAGGGTCTTGTTCCTTAAACAATTAGAAGACTGATACACGTTTCAATTTGAATTGAATAATCCACAAGACCCACGAAAAACAAGTCGACACACACCATCTTTTTGTCGACTATAAGGCTGCCTTTGATAGCCTCATAAGGGATCGTGTTTTTGCCGCAACGTTTGAGCTCGGTATACCTGCGAAGCTGATAAGGCTATGCAGAATGACGTTGAGCAATTCCTGCAGCTCCGTCAATGTAGGAATGGACCTCTCCGAGCCTTTTGATACCGTGCGAGGTTTCAGACAAGGCGACCCCTTATCATGCGACCTCTTCAACTTCGTCATGGAGAGCGTTCTGCGAAAAGGCGGCAGTGCATCGCAATGGCACTATTTTTCAAAAAAGTTTCCAGTTGCTTGCATACGCTGACGACATTGACATCAGAGGGCGTACCAAGAGAGATGTTACTGCTGCCTTTAGTGCTATTGAACGGGAGTGTAGTAAGATGGGTCTGACAGTAAATGCGAGCAAAACAAAGTATATGTTATCGACGAGTAGAGATGCGCGACGTATTGATTCTCAGATTACGGCTGATAACTATACTCTTGATACGGTCAAAGAATTCATCTATCTTGGCTCCGCTGTTACCACCAGAAATGATGTCAGTCTGGAGATCAAGCGCAGGATCACTCTTGCCAACAGGTGCTGCTATGTACACTTTTAAACACTGATGCAGCAGCCTTGAGAGTATTCGAGAGAAAAGTCCTACGTAAGATCTTCGGTCCAGTGCGAGTTGGCGATGATTACCGCATCCGATCCAACAGTGAGCTGTATGAGCTCCTCAACGACATAGCCGTTGTGCAGCGTATTAACATCCAGCGGCTGCGCTGGCTCGGCCAAGTCATTCGAATGGAGGAGAATGCTCCGGCGAGACGGGCATTTAATGCGGAGATCTTCGGAAGTCGGCGAAGAGGACGACCTTGTATCCGTTGGAAGGACCAAATCGACCTTGTCGACCGATTAGTATAACCAACTGGCGTAGGCGTGCAAGAAGGAGAGGCGCCTGGAAGGATGTGTTGCTGCAGGCCGAAATTCGTTAATCGGATTGTTAATGGCCAATTAAGCAAGTAAGGAAGTAATCCACAAGTGGATTAAAACTTTTTTTTATTCATTCTGACAACCAAAACATTCACTTTTAACAGAAAGCAAAAACAAACAACAAATTTCGATTTAAATAAAATTGTTGTTGTTGCTGTTGTTGTTATTTCAATAAATCATCTGATTTACTATCGCACAATCATAAAATATTTCCTCTTATAATTTACTGCAGCCCCAGGGTATGAAGGATATAAAACGTATGAAAACATTTCTCTCTGCCTGTGCCTCTGTGTGTCGATTCATTCAGACTATCGGTGACCATTTGATCATCTCTCTGCAAGTATGTGCGTTTGTGTACGGGTATGTGTACGTACAGGATACTGATATACAGTTAAATATAAAGATGATAACAAATTTACTTACACATACAAATGCATTCAGCAACTGCATAGCATAACATGACAGTGTTCATTGGCATGGCAGTAATTATAGTTCCCTTATAATTAAACAAATTGTATGTGATTTATTACTCGTAAATGATTTAAATATTCTATAATGAATGATTTATACATGTATACACACATACACACATGCATTCATATGACATACACACATGCATTCATATGACATACTTTATACCAACGAAGCTGGCTAGCAGGGCCGAAGAGGTAAGCAAACTGCGTGTCGGGTGGACAGTTTGCCGGTTATTGAGGAAAGTTGTCCCAAGGAGATGCTACAAATGCCTAGAATTCGGGCACGTAGCTAGAAATTGCGGCAGTAGGAGTGATTGGTCAAAACACTGCTTCAAGTGCGGAGGGCAAGACCACCTTGCCAAAACTTGTAGTGGTGACCCTCACTGCCTACTCTGTAGGAGCGATCGTAATGTGGACTCAAAACATGTCACGGGGGGACCTAAGTGTCCACAGTACCTGGCAGCTCGGCGGAGGATGATGAACATAGGAAAATGAGGATCTTGCAGCTGAATTTGAACCACTGCGAAGCGGCGCAGGAGCTTCTTAAGCAGACAGTCCGGGAGCAGAAAATAGACCTTACGATTTTGAGTGAACACTATAGGGCACCTGACAATCAGCGTTGGGCTACCAGTAAATGCAACAAGGCAGCGATATGGTCATGCGGTAAATTCCCAGTGGGAAATGTTGACAACAGGAGAGAAGGCTTTGTGAAATGCACTGTTAATGGGGTACATTTCTTGAGCTGTTATCTCCCCCCCAGCTTATCAATGGAGGAGTACAGACTCAGATTGGACGACATCGTTCGCGAGGCCAGAAATCTAAGACCCGTGGTGATTGCCGGGGACTTTAATGCATGGGCAGTGGAATGGGGTTCAGCGTACACGAACCCAAGAGGTGAGAGCCTGCTTGACGCATTTGCAACTCTGGAGGTTGTCTTACTCAACTGTGGGCAGATTGATACATTCTCGAGAAATGGAAGGAGTTCTAAGATTGACTTAACATTCATCAGCGATACACTGGCAACGACATCGAATTGGACTGTGGCCGATGTCTACACTCATAGCGACCATCGGGCGATCATTTTTGATATCCAGGAACGCGCTGCAGTGAACCCCACTACTGCCGCCCCTCCTAATCCCTTGTGGAGGGACTCTACTTTTGATGAGGAAACCTTTGTTCTCGCGATGAGCGACATTCGGGTGACCGGAAGCGCAAACAACATGGCGGTGGAACTTATGCGCTGTATAACGGAAGCCTGCAGTGCGTCTATGTCGCGGAAGTCTCACCTGCCAGGCAGGAAACACGTTTATTGGTGGAACGCGGAGATAGCTGAATTAAGAAGGAAATGTAATAGAGCGCGGAGGATATTCCAGAGAGCAAGGGGTCGCAATGACTTCACAGAACTTCGGGAAAGATACAAAGTGCTCAGAGCCAACCTTAACTGGGCCATTGACAGGAGCAAACGAAGGTGCTATAGGGAAATGTGTGCCGATTTGGATGAAAATCCCTGGGGCACGGGATATAAGGTGGTAATGAGGAAGCTGAATTGCTTTCGACCACCGGCCACGGAAAGCGCGGAGAAGCTGCAGTCAATTGTTGAAGGCCTCTTTCCGGAGAGGGCCGAGATCACGTATGCTGTGCGAGACAGTATGTCGCACGATGACATTCCTGAAGTCAGCGGCCAGGAATTCGATGCAGTCTGGAAGGAAATGAAACTCAGGAAGGCTCCGGGAATTGATGGAATCCCAAACGTCGCACTTAAGGTGGCTATAGAGAACAACGTTGAGGTGTTTAGGAAAGTATTTGATACATGCATTCAGGAGAGGAAATTCCCAAGGATATGGAAGCGACAGAGGTTGGTTCTCATCCCGAAGGGCAACGGTGCGCAGGATGCAACAGGTTACCGCCCACTTTGTATGATTGATACCGTAGGTAAACTGCTGGAGAAGATAATATGTAGAAGACTCGAAACGATATTGGAGAGAGACGGCCTGTCGGATCGCCAATTTGGCTTCCGAAAAGGGCGCTCCACAGTGGACGCAATGGAGGCGGTCATTACCGTAGCGAAAGAGGCCATCAGCGGTGACCGCTGGTTTGAAGGTGATAAGGAGTATTGCGCAATCATCACCCTGGATGTCAAAAACGCATTCAATTCGGCAGATTGGGACGCCACCCTGGCTGCACTTGATGAGAGGAGCGTACCTGGATATTTGATGGAACTCATAGCGGACTATTTTAAGGATAGGGTACTTTTGTATGATACAGACGAAGGCAGAAAGTCATACGCAATAACAGCAGGGGTACCACAGGGTTCGGTGCTGGGCCCAATACTATGGAACGCCATGTATGATGGTGTACTGAGGCTTAGGCTTCCTACGGGCGCACAAATATTCGGATTTGCGGACGATATAGCCCTCGTGGTGAGGGGTAAACACCTTGATAATTTGGAACGAACGTCCAATGCGGCAGTTAGCAGAGTTAGAAGCTGGATCGCGAGTATAGGTCTGAAACTTGCTGATCATAAAACGGATGTCGTATTAATAAGCAGTAGAAAGAAAATGGAATACATCACCATAACTGTAGGCGAACAAAGGATAACATCGAAGCAGTCTATCAAGTACTTAGGAGTTATGATTGACAACAGACTCACATTCAAGGAGCACCTGACGTATATTAGTAGGAAGTGTGCGGCGGCAACGGGCGCACTCGCGCGGATAATGCCCAACTTGGGAGGTCCCAGACAGGAGAAGAGGCAATTGCTGATGAGAGTGGTTAGATCGATTGCTCTATATGCAGCCCCTATATGGCCCGAGGCCATGGATAAGAAGACATATAGAATAGGAGTTGATGGGGCCTACAGGAGATCTGCCCTCCGAGTAATTTCTGCCTTTCGCACAGTATCTACCGATGCAGCCTTGGTGATAGCGGGAATGATGCCGCTACGAATGTTGGTAGAGATAGAGAGGAGAAAACGTTTAATAAGTAGGAGAACGGGGCTAGTGCACCCTGACCAGGTGAATGATGATGTAATGAATAGGTGGCAGCACGAGTGGACTTCTTCCACAAAGGGAAGATGGACCTACAGATTGATACCGAATATAGAAGAATGGACTGGAAGGAAGCACGGCCAGGTGAATTTTTACCTTACTCAGTTCCTAACGGGCCACGGATGCTATAGGACATACCTTTACAAGTATGGGCATGACATGGATGAAGCGTGTCCATCATGTCTGGATACAAGTGAAACAGCGGAGCATATATTCTTTACTTGCCCGCGCTACGAATTCCGACGAAATTTCCTTGAGAGGACGATCGGTTCCCAGGTGACTCCCGACAACGTGGTTAACCTGATGTTAACATCGCGCGAAAACTGGAACGCGGTATGTTTATTCGCGAAGGAAGTTCTAGTACAACAGAGAATAATAGAGAGAGCAAGAACAGCAGAAATGGATAGCAGCACTCGCTGAATCTTTACCTCCCCCGATGTAATACTTGATTGTGGTCCCGGGGGGGCAACTTAATGGAAGTGTGACGAACTAGGTTGGGTTTAGTACGTATGCGTTTAGCAAGCCGAGAGTAAGTCTTGCGGCGAATCGTGCACTTTGGTAGGCCGGGCTACCAATGTCTTTCGAAGATTCCCAACCTTTAGCTCGTAAAGCTATAAAAAAAAAAATCATATGACATACTTTGTCAAGGAGAGAGTCCGTTATACATCTACAATAATCAAATGAAAATAAGCACACAGGATATTAAATGAAAAATTTAAATCATCTCCACAAGAAAGGATTTTTTTACTGGAAATTATTTACATGAAGACCAAATTAGTTTCGATAACATACGTGGAGACAGTAAACGTGAAAATAATTCAACCGGGGGGGTTGGCTTTCAAAGTTTATACAATAAAGTGAAAGTGAAACATAGTTTCGATAACACAAGTACAGACAGTAAGAGTGAAAATAATTCAACCGGGGTTGAAAGTTTATGCAGTGAATCGAAGCTTTTGAATACACGTTGATAGCCATTATAAATGTATTGCTAGGTGAAGTCAAACTGTAGACTTGTGCATACATTTGTTTTAATTCCAATGGTTTTTCAATACACTCCACATATATAAAAAATATTTGTCATGCCAAATATGTCATCGTTATTCAATATGTATTTGTCAATTGCACTCGTACTTGTATACCGCACGCGTATAGCACACTCGTACGTAAAAAGGTCTTGCAGTAGCAAACGTCAAGTTTTAACGCTGATGTAATAATCGTACTTACTTCTTTACTTACTTAATTGGCCATTAACAAACCGATTAACAGATTTAGGCCTGCCTTAATACATCCTTCCAGGCGCCTCTGCCTCTTGCTCGCCTTTGCCAGTTGGTCACACCAATCTCTTCCTTTTGTGATTCCTCGATTTGATTCTTCTAACACAAGAAAGGTCATTCTCTTCGCTGATTTCCACAAATCCCTGCATCAAATATCTGTCTCGTCGGAACATCCTCCTCCATTCTACCGACATGGCTTAACCTGCGGAGCCGCGAGATGCCAATACGCTGCACAACGTCCATGTCGTTGAGGAGCTCATACAGCTCACTTTTGGATCGGATGCGGAAATCATCGTCAACTCGCACTGGTCCGAAGATCTTACGTAAAACTTTTCACTCGAATGCTCTCAAGACTGTTGCATCAGTGCTTAATAGGGTCCATATCTTTGGCCACAAAGAAACACGAGGAGGATGAGCATCTTGTAGAGTATTAGTTTTGTAGTACGAGAGAGGTTTCTGCTACTTAGTTGACTACTGAGAACATAGTAGCACCTGTTGTCAAGATTGATCCTACACTTGATCCCAAGTCCGATATCATTTTTGGTGGTAACGGCGAAGCCAAGATAAACTAATTCGAAAGTGTAGTTATAGGCCGTAATCTGTGAATTAATACGCCGCACGTCTCTACTTGTCGACAACATATACTTTAGTTTGTTCTCATTTACGGCCAGACCCATCTTAATAGGCACCCCTTCAACAGCACTAAAGGCAGCAGTTACATCTCACATGGTATACCCCATGCTGGCACTCCCGCCTTACGCAGAACACTCTCCATGAGAAAGTTGAAGAGGACGCACGGTATCAAAAGGTTCGGAGAGGTCCATTCCTACCTTGACGAAGCTGCAGGGATTGCTCAATGTCATTCCCCAAAGCTTTATCTGTTTCGCAGGTATTCCGAGCTCAGATATTACGACAAAAAACACGATTCCTTATGGGGCTACGAAAGGCTGCCTTATAGTCGACAAAAAGATGGTGTGTGTTGACTTGTTTTTCGTGGGTCTTCTGGACTATAGCCACTTCCATACCAGAATAGCTCAGGCAAAATTTGTACTGGTAGTTTGAAAGTAGTTTTGAAGAGTTGCACACGAACATTTACTATTCCAAGTTTTTGACAGAGGCCGTGATCTCAATGATATTGGGAACTGTTACACGTTACTCAGCTAGCGGCTTAATCTTATCCAGTGTGATGAATGTTTCATAAAGAAGCTGGACAAAGTGTTAGCAACCGCGTGAAAGTTTACCTTTATGGATACATTGCCGCCAATCTGTTAAGCCTATTGGCGTTTGTTACACATTCAATGAGCAATTTTGAGTTGCTACCAGCAGCAGCAGTTTCTGGCTTTGCTTATCATTCCTACCCATCCGTTTCACTAGCCTACGTAAATGTTTGTTGTATTCATGTTGAGCTAGTTCCTGCACCTTGGCACACATATTTGCCGCTTAAACGTCTTTGATTTGTTTTGCTTTAAACTTTTAAAAATAATTCCTTCTTTACGCAACCCAAAACCCCTCCACATTTCTAATATTTTCCTTTGATAAGCACAAACAACCTGTAATTTAATGCAACCTGACAGACAACAATAATTTGTCACATCTGCCTGCCTATCTGTCGGTCTGTCTCTTGGTTGTCAAAAATGTTTAACTTTTGCAAAAAGCCAATTGACACAAAAGAATGAAAGAAAAAGAAATCCTTTAAAGAATTTTGTTTTGTTATGTGGGAGAGAGGGGGTGGCTTTGTAATCTGATTCCAATTGAGAGGTTACAACCAACCAACCTACGATTCTACGATTGCTATGGTTGGCACACATAAATTATCCAGGCCTACAACATTAAAGCGGGTTACATTTCACCACCACACATCATTTATTAAGTGTCAGCCATAGTGACAATTTATTCTAGGGAGGGGTGAGTACAACATATACTCGTACGCATACGATATAAACATTTTTATTATAGGAAGTGAAGGAAAAAGGGAAGGCAACGGAAGAGATGATATATGTTTACGCACATTCTTGGGTTTTGGAAACATAACAATCCTGTTGTATTTTTGCAACCATTAAAATGTCACGTGTTAACAATAAAAAGGTTTCAAAAGGAAAGAAAATATGGGGAAAATACACGGAGATAAAGCTATGAAAACAGGATGAATATTTAAAAGACTCTTCAGAGATTGTTTGGACGTATTGCCTGAGGTGTAATGGAAACTGGATGCTTAAACAAAAAATGTTCACAGTATAGAAAGAATTGGAATCAGTAGCGGAATGTGTTGATGTATTGAGCTGGAGACCAATATTCTAAAGCAACCATTGCTACGAAGGTGAGTTTCTTCAACGCCAACTGTTCAGCTTTTAACAAATATTAAAAATATAACTTATAGCCCCAATTGTGCAGAGGGAGGTGACGATAGTTTCTAATCAAAGAATTTTCTGCCAATGAGTCCATTTTATTTTGTATTGAAGACAGTAGGAACACGATAGATACACGACTTATGAGTGAATCTCAACATGCTTATCACAAGAGTAGATATGTTGAGGGTGCGCTTCACGATAGGATATCGAAGGCGTTTTTACTTATTAGATGAGAGACCGTGGTTCAAAACCCAGCTCAGGCGTCTAGAACTCAGATTGAAGAAATATGACTTTCGACGTCTTCTCTCTCTCTGCCAAAAACTCTGGGAAAAGTTTCTGTAAATTAGTGGGACAGCGGCGTCTATAAGGGATGAACCAGAATATCTAGAGGTTCAACCTCCCTCAGCAGATTCTGGTAAAAACTCTGAGAGTAAATAAAAAATTGCCATGAAAAGTTCTATCTATCATTAGGAGCCGACTTTAAACTGTAGGTCCCGCCGCTCATGTATAATATTAACACAAACAACATAAGCAGTGTGAGAAGCTAGTTTGTAATCCTGTCTAAAGGGTTGTAATGACCAGTACACATACATGTGTATGTAATGTAGTAAGTAGAGTATTGGCTTATTAGATGAGAGACCATGGTTCAAATTAAACTTCAAAAACATTGTCTTTCCTCCTTTCCTGGCAAAAACTCTGGGAATACATAAAATTGCCATGAAAAGTTTCTCAAATCTGTCGTTAAACTGTAGGTCTTGCCACTCATAGATAAAATTGACATGTACGCAATAGCTTATAAGACGTGAGGCCATCGTTCAAACTACAGGTCATCATACATACATACATACATACAGGACATCTCGAACATAACGAAATATGAAAACATACTTCTTCGGTAACTTTCTCTCCGCAAATTTCTGGCAAAAACTCTGAGAGTAAATGAAAAATTGCAATGAAAAGTATCCAAAAAATCTGTCGTACGAAGTCGACTTTAAACTGCGCCACTCATATAGTCAAAGTTGTCACACACAACATGCGTGGTGTGAAAAGCTAGGTCGTAATCCTGACTGAAGGGTTCTAATGACCAATTATGTATGTATATATGCTAGCCCATCTGCTGCTTATCCTTTCAGACCCTCATGTTCATCCACACATTCAGCAAATGTCAGAATAATTTATGCTGAGTTCATCCGTTATCTTTAAGGAAGGTTGCTTGAATATTTTCTAACATTAAGAATTGTGCTGAGCATAAGATATGGAATCTGTTAAGCAATGATGCAGCCTTGAGAGTATTCGAGAGAAAAGTCCAACGTAAGATCTTCGGTCCAGTGTGAGTTGGTGATGATTTTCACATCCAATCCAACAGTGAGCTGTATGAGCTCCTCAACGACATGGACGTTGTACAGCGTATTAACATCCAGCGGCGGTGCTGGCTCTGCGGAAGTCGGCGAAGAGGACGATCTTGTTTGCGTTGGGAGTACCAAATCGAGCAAGCCCGGTCATAAAGTCGCCGTAGTCTAGTAGGTAGTGTGTTGGCTTATTAGACGTAAAGCCAGTGTTCGTGCCCCAGGCCAGACATCAAGACAAAATATAAAAAGTATTTCTTCGGCGACTTCCTCTCAGCAGATTTCTGGCAAAAACTCTGAGAGGAAATAAAATTACCATGAAAAAGTTTCTCCAAAATCTGTCGTTCGGAGTCGACTTTAAACTGTAAGTCGCACCACTCATGTATAAAATTAACACACACAACATAAGTGGTGTGAAAAACTAGGGCGTTGTACAATGGGTCAATTTGACCTCTGGGTACTGTACTTCTCTTAGTTGACAAGCACCCGTCCTTTAACCTAACCTAACCTAAGGCCGGTCATCGATTGGTGTGAGCCACTGCCGCACGTGCGCAAGAAGCAGAGACGCCAGGAAGGATATGGTAAGGCAGGCCGAAATTCGTTAATCGGGTTTTTAATGGCAAATTAAGTAAGCAAGTAGTGAGCATAAGCACATGCATCGACAACTGTGAGAAGGTAAATTGTAGTAGTAGTTGTCATGATCCATACATGCAGTAGTGACTATACTTGAGATTGTTATTCGCGTAAGTCCGCAGAGTGTAATGGTAAAGAAATTGAGAGCCAGGTTTCACGGCTTCAGCCGCGATTTATTGAAATTATTTTGTCGCTGCTCATAAAACTTTTAATGCTTGAAGAAAATAATTTTTTTTTTCGCAGTGTAACATTAAAACTCCTACCCTCGTTATTTGATAAAATTTGAATATTTTAATTTCATTTCACACATTCGTTTCCCTGCGCTTTTGTTTCATTTTTATTTCTATTTTTAACGATTTTCCTTATGCGTTCTCTGGTTTCTAGCAGAAAAAAAACTAAAACAAGATATTTTATTACCAAAGCTCCTGGAAACAAATGCCAGGAAAATAAAATTTTTTTAATTTTATTTAGAATTCATAGATCAGGCCAATTGTAATTTCTTTTGTTCAGGATGTTGTTGTTTTTATTGTTGTTGTTGTTGTATTTCGTTTTTATGGTTTTCTATTCATTTTCATTTTTATAACCAGCAGTGCCCCAACTACGGCTGCTGCTTGTCGTTCTCGTTTGTAAAGGCCTCTTGAAATATGCGGAATTTGTTATCCTGTTATCCTGTTAAGAAAAACAAAAACAATAAACAGGAGCACAATATACGAGGATATTAATTCCATGGATTTAAATGCGCATAAATGTTTATTATTAATAGAGATGTGGAAAGGTGGAGCGATAGGGGGCGACTTGGAGTGGTGGTGGCCTTTATTTATTGTTACAACATGCGGGTGTGGGAGCATTTGGTTAAAAACGCTTATGGGCATAAGTATACATTCCGATACGATGGAGTATTTGTTTCAGCCAATATATTAGCAATGTATGCAGGAATGTGTGTGTGTGTGTGTCTGTTTGTATTTGTTACGGTTATGGTTTGTAATTTACATTTAGAATCCCCAGCATGAAATATGCTAAACATGTGTATGGCATTTCGAAATTATCAACAAAAAAAAAAGGAAAATTAAAACAAAAAAATTAAATAAATTACGAAAAGAAGGCAAATTTATAATGCAATGATGTTATTATTGTATTATAAATGATTGTAATTTTTTGTTTGTTTCTGAAATTAAAACACAATTAAATTCCTTATAAAATATAGGCTTCAGACATCAAAACAGTACCCATCTACAATAGAAGTTTAAAAATGAAATGAAACAAAAACGGTTTAAATTTTGCCAAAAGTTATCCATTTGCTAAGTCTATAAGGCTACCAGATCATTGCAGCGTCTTTCAGGCGGAGGTGTCAGCAATTCAGGCTGCGGTGAAAATTATTGTGGAGAAAAATGCGCACGGACGGAAAATCATCATACTTTCCGATAGCCAAGCGGCTATCAAGGCATTGGAAGCCAGTGTAATAAACTCCAAGACGGTGTTCAACTGTCGCAGATATCTCAATGAGGTGGCAAACCGATATGATGTTTGCTTCACATGGGTACCGGGACATAATGATATTCCAGGCAACTGCAGAGCGCATGATTTGGCCAGAAGGGGCACGATCATTGAACTCTCTGATGAATTCTCAACGTTGGGAATCCAATTGGCGACATGCAAACTTATAATTGACAATGCAACCGTAGATCTCGTCAACAGAATGTGGGCAACTTCGGATAAGGGCAGAGCGGCGCAAAAGATCTGCCAGAGGCTGGATAGAAGGTGCACGGCGACTCTGCTTAAACTCCAAAGAAGTAGGCTTAGCACTGTTATTGGGGTTATTACGGGGCATTGCATTATAGGAGCGCATGCGAGGCGTATTGGTCGTAGACACCTTGCAAATGATTTCTGTGGAAGATGTGGAGATGAAGATGTGAGGAAGATGAGACTATTCTTCACCTATTGTGCACATATCCGGCACTTAGTCGGAGGAGAAAGAGGTACCTGGGTGCCTACTACATGGGGGATATGGATGAACTGTCATGTATGGATATTGGCAGCCTGAGTCGCTTCATCGGAAGCTCCGAATGGTTCCTGAAATAGAGGAAATGAGGAACTGTGGTATCACAATGGGCCCTGTGTGCGGCCTAAGTGTGTCCGCTCATAACTCCATAGAGGGGACGGCCACTTCTACCTACCTATCTGCCTATTCATTTGTTGTGAAGTACAATTGTTCCGGTTAGAAATGGAATTTTATTTCATTCATATGTTTGAGGCGGCTGGCCTCACAGTACCTCATTCGATCGGACCAATTTTCGTGCACTTTTTCGAGTGTATGGGGTCGTATCTTGGCAATGGCCTTAAAATGCTCAATTGTCTCTGGGTTGTCGGCATAATACTTTTCTTTTACAGTGCCCCACAGAAAATATTCTAACGGTGTCAAATCGCAAATTCTTGGCGGCCAATTGACATCAGCATTTCGGCGAATAAAACGGCCATCAAACGTTTGACGAAATAAATCGATTGTAGTATGAGATGTGTGGCAAGTTGCACCATCCTGTTGAAACCAAACATCGTTCACATATATACCATGAAGAGCGGGTACAAAAAAATCGGTTATCATGGTGCGATAAGTGTCTCTATTGACCATAATGGTTATGCCGTCCTCATTTTCAAAGAAATGTGCCACAACAAACGTACATCCATACATACATAATTGGCCATTATAACCCTTCAGTCAGGTTTATGGCCTAACTTCTCACACCACTCATGTTATGTGTGTTAATTTTATATATGAGTGGCGGGACCTACAGTTTAAAGTCGACTCCGAACGACAAATTTTTGACAAACTTTTTCAGGGCAATTTTTATTTACTCTCAGATTTTTTGGCAGAAATCTGCTGAGAAAAAGTCGCCGAAGAAATATTTATTCATATTTTCTTTTAGTCTTACAGTGGCGGACTATATTATTGGCACGATAAGTTATTTTATATAAAACTTTAAATTTCTTCTAAAAAATTTATTCATTTTAGAGAAATCAAACACAAGTGTTTCTTTAAAGATATTTATACAGTGGTAGCTTTTAATTTTAAAGTTTCTTAGACGGTTAATGAAAAAATTCTGATTTTAATTGAAGCAAATGATTTTTGGCAGACAAAATTATTGGCACACAATTAGAAAATTTTGCTGTAGTATTAAAATTATGAAGATATGGCAACATTTAAACAGCTGGAAAATTCCGTTATATTTTAAGTACCGCTATGTAAAAATTTAAAGATGATTGTCCGAGTCGTAAAGTGTGAAGTTGTGCAAAATAATTAAAGATGTGTCCAAAGCAAAAACAAACAACCGTAGTCGAGCGAAAAATTATTTTGTATTTGATAGTCAAGAAAAACACTTATGCAGAAATCGGAGAAATTATGAGTCGGTGCCGTTTAACTATAAGAAGTGTTGTAAAACGTTTTGCTCGTTTAACAAACTTGTCTAGCAAGAAACGTACTGGTCGCCCGCGAGCTCTTAGTAAGAGGGAAGAGGCACAAATTGTTCGAAAATTTAAAAGGAATCCAAAATTGACGTCCACACGACTTGCTGCAGAAGTTAAAGAAAACTTTGGAAAGGAAATTCACTCAAAGACTGTACGCAGAACATTACACTGTGCTGGGTATAAAGCTAGAGTAGGCTATGCTCAGGAATAATGTGTTGTTCTCTGATGAAAGTAAATTCAATATTTTCCAATCACATGGAAAAGAACTAGTTCGGCGAAAACCAAATACTGCTTATGATAAGAACAACACAATATGTTCAGTTAAACATTGTGATGGGGGTAATGGTATGGGGCTGCATGGCCTCATCGGGAGTTGGAGAGCTTTTATTTATCGATCAAATTATGGATAAATCTCAATATCTTAATATTTTAAAAGAAAATGTCAAAAAAAGTGCGGAGAAATTATGTTTGCCGGAAAATTATTTTTTCCACCATGATAACGATCCCAAACATACGGCTTGTGATGTGCGTATGTGGATAGCCTATAACATCCCCCATATTTTGCCGCACCCGCCACAATCCCCTGACCTTAATCCGATCGATCATCTGTGGAAAGTACTGGAAAAACGCATTAGAAAACACAGCATTTCAAATAAAACTCAGCTAAAAGAGATTCTCTCCTAAGAATGGAAAGATATCAGCGCAAGTGTTACAAAAAATTTGGTTAATTCAATGCCAAAGAGATTGGATGCAGTAATTAAGCAAAAAGGATATCTACAAAGTAAAGGGTGTTTTTTACAGAGGTATAGAACTTTAAGTTGGCATTACTTTTCAAGATGGCGACCGATTTAACAGCTGTCAAGTGATTTATTCTCAGTTTGGTTTGGCAATTCATCGTGAATAGACTCACGCCTGAATAACGCTTGCAAATAGCGCAATTTTATTTCGAAAATAATGGTTCTGTGGGGAAAATGTATCGCGCACTACGTCCATTTTATCGTCGACAAAATCGTCCATCAGAGCAGTTAATTCGATTAACCATGGAACGTTTTCGCACCACGTTTACTCTTATTGATAACTCGCATCCCCAGAGACGCTGTACGGTGCGTACAGAAGAAGCTATTGCTGCTGTAGAGCGTAGCATTGAGGAAGACCCGAATGAGTCCATCCGCCATCGAGCACAGGAATTGGATCTGTGTCCATACACTTTATGGAAGATTTTGCGGAAGGATCTTGGTTTGCGTGCTTACAAAATCCAACTCGTGCAAGATTTGAAGCCAAACGATCATCAAGTAAGGCGTAGATTCGTCGAATGGGCCCAAAACGAGATTACCGTTGTTCCCGATTTTCATAAGCGAATTTTATTTAGCGATGAAGCGCACTTCTGGTTAAATGGCTACGTCAACAAACAAAACTGCCGCATTAGGAGTGAAGGTAATCCTCAAGTGTATGTGGAAACACCGTTACATCCAGAAAAACTGACTGTTTGGTGCGCTTTATGGGCTGGTGGAATCATTGGTCCGTACTTTTTCAAAAACGATGGTGGCCAGAACGTTACAGTCAATGGTGATCGGTATAGAGCCATGATTACAAACTTTTTCATTCCTGAATTGAATAACCATGATGTCCAGGAGATGTGGTTTCAACAAGACGGCGCAACATGTCACACAGCTCGTGCCACAATAGATTTATTGAAAGACACGTTTGGTGACCGCCTAATTTCACGTTTTGGACCTGTGAATTGGCCTCCAAGATCTTGTGATTTAACACCGCTAGGCTACGTTCTGTGGGGCTATGTAAAGTCGTTGGTCTATGCGGTAAAGCCACAAACGCTTGACCATTTGGAAGACAACATTCGCCGTATTATTGCCGATATACGGCCACAAATGTTGGAAAAAGTCATCGAAAATTGGACGTCCAGATTGGACTACATCCGCGCCAGCCGTGGCGGTAATATGCCAGAAATCATATTTAAAATGTAATGCCACTAGATTATCTTTCGGATAAATAAAATTCATGTCAATCGAATAATCCATCGTTGTTTTATTGCAACTTAAAGTTCTATACCTCTATAAAAGCACCCTTTATTTAAAAATGCTTACTGTGCCAATAATATAGTCCGTCACTGTATGTCTAATAAGCCAACACACTACCTACTACCCATTGAAGTCGCCGTAGTCTAGTTGATAGTGTGTTGGCTTATTAGACACAACACCTCAGTTCAAACCCCAGGTCAGGTATCAAAACGAAAATATGAAAAAAATATTTCTTCGGCGACTTCCTCTTAGCAGATGTCTGACAGGAACTCTGAGAGTAAATATAATTGCCATGAAAAAGTTCCTTAAAAATCCGTCTGAATAGTTTTGTAGCTTCGTAAAATCGATTGTTTATTAAGAAACAGGACTTGCATTCAAATTTCCTGACAAATGGCAACAAGTTGTTGAACAATCAATCAATCGGAGAGCAAACCAATAAACTTTTTTAATTTTCTTTCACGTGAATTAAGGAAATTTTGTTTTGAAATTAAAAATTCCGAAAAACTATTCCAAGTAGAAAATAATAAAAACAAAGAAGTGCTTTTGCAATATTGTGGGAATCAAGTCTCATGAAATATTTCTACGTTAGCGGCCAGAGCCAGCAAAATTTGTAGAGATTTACCCGTATTCCTGTATACAAAAATTTATTTTCCTTTCTTTTTTGCCGTATACACTCTAAAGGATTGCCTTTACCTTTTATATCCTGTGGCTAACAAAACACAAATAAAGGAATCCTTATCACACAATAATCATCTTCATTCTTGGCTAAATTACTACGGGAAAGCCAAGCAAAAGCCATGTTGGCTGTAAGATGTGCCTCTTTCCTATCCTCTTTCAGTTATCAGCTCTTGGAATTTAACAGGAGGAATGTTTTCTTTTTAAAGGAAGAATATTTTCAATTGTTTGTCTGTTTGTCTGTTTGCCATTGTGTGGTTTGGTTTGTGCAGTTCTTTGTTCATTTTCTAATACGTACGATAATTCATATCGAACCGAGTTAGTTAGCGAGATAGAAATCTCAACTCGAGTTTAATAATGTTTTCGTTTCTCAAAAAATTTATTCGTTTCTAAAGCATACAAAAAACTTCACTTCTCTTTATTTAATCGAAAAATTGTAATTAAAAGAAGTTCTCCAGCAAAGAATGGCCATTGTTTGGCTGTCTTATAGGAATATAAAGTGAAGTAAATGAAAAAAGAAAATTTTCAATTCATTTTAAATTATCTCCAAAGTATATACGAGGTTCGTTTCAAAATTAAAATAAAATGCTAAGTGTTTGAATAAAATTTGTAGTTGAAAAAAATGTTCACAAAATGGAGGGCGCATGCATATTCCCCCTTCCATGTTTGCAGATGATATTGCTTTACTTAGCACATACTAACGGGTGATTTTTTAGCTGTTATCTTTTGGGCAACACTGGTTTAAACAGCTCACGCACGTTTCGTGCTTTGTTTTACTGTCAAACATCTTCAGTTTGGTCTATAATTTAACCATGAATCGTCCTACAAACGAACAACGCTTGCAAATCATTGAATTTTATTATCAAAATGTGTGCTCTGTTAAGAAAGTCCATCGTGCGCTTCTTCCGTTTTATGGTCAGTTTAATCGACCCACTGAAGCGGCTATTCGGGCTATTGTGACTAAATTCCGCACCAAATTTACATTGTTGGACATGAAACCACGCTTACGTAGAATGTGAACTGAAGAAAATATCGCAGCTGTATCCGCCAGTGTTAATGATGACCATCAATTATCGATTCATCGCCGTTCGCAGCAATTGGGCCTCTGTTACTCAACAACATGGAAAATTTTGCAGAAGGATTTAGGTGTGAAGCCTTTCAAAATACAGCTGATACAAGAATTGAAGCCGAACGACCTACCGCAACGCAGAATTTTTAGTGGATGGGCTCTTGACAAGTTGGCCGAAGATCCACTTCTTTATCGAAAAATTGTGTTCAGCGACGAAGCTCATTTTTGGCTCAATGGACACGTAAATAAGCAGAATTGTCGATTTTGGAGTGAAGATCAGCCAGAAGCATTGCAAAAGCATTGCAAAAGCATCCAGAAAAAGTCACCGTACTTTGAAGAAGTATGCTGCGAATCGTGCAGATGATATCCAACTTTTTTTTGCCCAAAATGCAAGGGCTTGACTTGCATGACATGTGGTTTCAAAAAGACGGTGCCACATGCCACACAGCACGAGTAACAATGGACTTATTGAGAGACAATGGACTTATCGGGACTGGTCAATTGACCGCCTAGATCGTGCGATTTAACGCTTTAAGACTATTTGCAGTGGGGCTATGTTAAGGCTCATGTCTATACAGACAAACCCGCTTCAATTGACGCATTAGAAGACAACATTGAAGGATTTATTCGTGAGATACTGGCCGAAATGTTTGAAAGAGTATGCCAAAATTGGACTAAGTGGATGGACCATTTGAGGCGCAGTCGCCGTCAATATTTGCATGAAATAGTCTTCAAACATTTTTTTTTTTGAAAAATGTTCCTATAGATCTTAAAAAATCACCAATTAGAACCCCTACAATCTATCTCTATACCTACAAATAATACAGATTCTGACAAATTCTTGACTATTTGCGTCTCTCTGGGGACCTCTGAGCTCATGATTGACAGTGCGTTCGCAGACTCTGACCAAGTCTGAATGGAAAGCGTAGTGCAAGGGTGGCGGAAATAGACGATGTTCACATCATTTGAAATACGGGACACAATGCAGAGCAGATGAACTGACCAACCACGGCACGACCATCAAATTTTCTGACAAATTCTTGACTATTTGAGTCCCTCTGGGGATCTCTGAGCTCATGATTGACAATGCGTTCACAGACTCCGTCAACCGCAGGTGCGCAGAAAATATGGCCCAGTCTATATGAAAACGTAGTGCAAGGGTGGCGGAAGGAGGCGATATCCACATCATTTGGAATCCGGTACACAATGCAGAGCGGATGAACTGATCAGGCATGGCGCGACATCGAACTTTCTGACAAATTCTTGACTATTAGGGCCTCTGTGAACCTCTGAGCTCATGATTCACAGAGTCCGTCAACCGCAGTTGGGCTACTTCGGATACGGGCAGAACGGCGCAGAAAATATAACTAAAGCTGGATGGAAAGCGCACTTCAATTGAGCACAGAATGCTCAGTGTAGTTAACGGAGTCGTGACGAGGATTTTTATTATAGGTAGGCACGAAAGGCGCATTGGACTGGGGCGCCTTGTAAGCGATTCTGTAGAAGCTGCAGTGATGAGAAGGAGGATGAGACTGTTCTTCACCTAATGGGAACATGCCCGGCACAAAGGAGAAAGTGGCATATTGCTGCCTACTGCATTGATGATCTTGGTCAGCTGTCGCACATCGGCCGTTTGAGTAACTTCATTGGAAGCCCTAAGTGGTTCCAGGACTAGGAGATAATTGAGGAAAACTGTGGTGTCACAATGCGCCCCATGTGGCATAATTGGGTTCAACCGTATTCTTTGGGTGGACGGCCACCTCTATCTACATACCCACCTACTTCTTCCCTCTGCGTACCATCTGCGAATAACGTGTTCCCCAGGGCTATTCATTATGGCAATCGTGACTACAACCGTCCGACTGATCATAGCAATGAATGTGCGAAACCTAGCTTTTATATGCCCGTGTGTATAAAAACAGGAAGCACGGTACATAGTCAAGGAGCCACAACTGGGTGTTACACACCCTTAATCGAATACATCACAACAGGGCCCTTGTGACATTTTTAAATGATACAGCAAAGCAGGACACGTTATTAAAGGCTTTCAGCTTAAGCAGGTGATTGGTTTTCAGTAGCTTAACCTAGAATGATAGGTATGAGGTCTGTTGATCTCCGTATGGATTATTTGAAGATATATTTAAACCCTTTGAGTTTGTTGTTCGAACCAGGGATGTGGTTTGACTACGAATCAAAGCCTCATTTTCTTTTATTTTTGTTTTTCGTTTAAAAGTTAAAGAGTTTCTTTATCATCACATAAGAATCTCTAATTTCTTTACCCCTTTAAATATTTGTTTGTATAGATGAATGTCTCTCTCTTCCCCTATATCTGCTTGTCATCGATTGGTAAACATATTGTCGTCTTTGGCTATTTTGTTGTCTCACAAACACCACCGTATAACACTTTAGACACAAAACGTTATTGACATTAATCGTTAATAATGTGGGCACAAATCTTTATCACACACAAACTTATACGGATACATACATACAAATATACGAATACATATACACACGAGCACACACACATTCGCATTTTAACCAAATTTACCTTGAAATTGACGATAATCTTCATTGACATTTAATTGTTGGGAAAATGTTTCTTCTAAACATTTGAAGTGACAATATTTACGATGCAAATGGGGCTTAAGTGGAATGTGCTAAATGCTTACATGCATACATACGAACATGTGGGCTGAGCGCCATGTGTATGTATTTAAGAGCATTGAAAAGGATTTTTAATATTTCCTTTAAAATATCTTTTTCAAATAAATTTTAAAAAATTTAAAAAGAAAATAAATTCTGTACTCATCTCCAAAGCATTACTTTGGGGATGAAAAATCAAATCTTGTTTTGAACTGCCCAAGACTGGCAGAGTGGTT
The DNA here is from genome assembly GCA_936449025.2 of Sarcophaga subvicina. NCBI lineage: Eukaryota > Metazoa > Arthropoda > Insecta > Diptera > Sarcophagidae > Sarcophaga > Sarcophaga subvicina. The sequence continues at coordinate 35,520,959 of OW388084.2, forward strand.
TAATATTGGCTAGAGCAACTGTTAACTATTCGCCAACCATCTGTTTGATGTCAACCCAGCTACACTCAATCAATCTGATTTAGTTTTCCATATGCCTTCTAAACATGTGCATGTGTATCTTGAAACATGTTTAGGACAGGATAGGTTGGAGTGGTAGTTTTGTTGACAAAAGCTCACTTCAGCACTCATGGCAGCCCACGTTAGAGCAGTCCCTATACTCATAGAAGAAATTGGTCTGGGCAAAGACTATACACTAAAAGCAGGACGCACCTAAGCTGGAAACCAGCCTAATCGTTTTATGTGACGATGCTATATCTTTGATATCAATGAATGATAACTCCACTAAGCTGACAAGGAATGGAGAGCCAAATAACCTAAATATGCTCCCCGTGAGAGTTAGGTATCGACAAAGAAAGTTAGATAACAGTTTCCTACTTTTCAGCAGACCCACAACCTCGGCAGTAGTTGCTCGATGGGAGCTTCAGCCTTTCCGCGTGTCTTCCCGTAACTCAATGACTTGTAAGCATGGCCACTGTGACCGAAATGACTTAAGTTTGGAGCGAAGCAAAATATTACAAACATTTTGCGGACACAATAGTTGCATAAGCATACGACATCCTCTAGTGCAGCGTTTCATGACATGCTTTCAGATAACAGTTTGCACCTAATCTTCTGATGAGGGTGAGAAATGATCTCCACTCTAGATATCCTGAGAAGAATCAGGCCCACACGACGAAGCCAAAATAGCTAGTTGAGGTGAGAATGGCATTTGATACAGTTCATCACACTTATACCTCCATGGTGTTGGGTCTTACTACAGAATCTAACGAAGTTCAACATCTGATAACGGCCATGTTATTGCAGCTACTTCTGTCAAATTATTTGTCATTTATTCCGACTGTTTGGCCAAAATCACCATCTATGGATGTAGCATTCAACAACACATGCAAATGATAAAAATGGATGTTCTGTTTAGGCGACTTATCGTCGGCTTTGCAAATTTCACGATCGCCATAATCATCCTGCCTAGAGGTAAAGCCATTCACAATATGATAAAAAAGTTCGAATCCACTGATTCAGTAAATAATCGATCAAAACTCGTACGTTGACGAAAAGCGAGATTTTTCCGAAAACATCGTTGCTCTCCATGAGTGTGCGCAGTACAATTTAAAGGACACCATTCAGTGTTACTCACAAGAGCTCGGTCTTACGCAGACCACAAATTGTCTCATTTTACGTCGTTTAAGCCTGCGCTCGTAAAAAATTCAATTGATCCGGAAACTGAAAGTAAATAATCATAGAGAATGACGTGTATTCACTGAATGTACTCTGAATGCCAATTGAATCTGATTTTAATTGAAATATCATATTCAGCGATGAGTCTCATTGGAAGAATGAGTATGTGAACAAATAAAATTGTCGATACCAATGCATATTAGAGCCTGGATCGTCCAATTCATTCTTCATAAGCTAAATTGAAGTGAATTTTGGGGCTGGCAGGAGTTATTGATCCATATTTCTATGAAAACGAAGTAGGCCGTGCCATTACGGGCGAGCACTATAGGTCGATGAATATTTTTTTTGTTGAATTGAATGATCTGGACACCAACAACATGTGATTTCAACAGGACGGCTCTACGTGTCGCACAGCTTATGGCACATAAGCCCCGTAGGGCTTCTCAAAACCATCATAACCCATGTTACCGTTCAAATTCAGCCTCATTTATGTGGCAGAATGGTGGAAAAATTGTACATTTCAGATAAGCTCCAACCGGAGAAACCAAGGTAGCCAATTAAACAACAGAAGTCGCCGTAGTCTAGTTGGTAGTGTGTTGGCTTATTAGACGTAAAGCCCGGGTTCGTATCCCAGGTCAGACATCAAAAAGAAATATGAAAAAAAATATTTCTTCGGCGACTTCCTCTCAGCAGATTTCTGGCAAAAACTCTGAGAGTAAATAAAATTGCCATAAAAAAGTTTCTCAAAAATCTGTCGTTCGGAGTCGACTTTAAACTGTAGGTCCCACCACTCATGTATATAATTAACACACACAACATAAGTGGTGTGAGAAACTATATCATAATCCTGACTGAAGGGTTGTAATGACCAATTATGTATTATGCCGACAAACCAGAAACAATTGAGCTTTTCAAGACCAACATACACTCGAAAAAGTGCTCGAAAATTGGTCCTATCACATTAGATACTGCGAGACCAGCCGAAGCAGCGAGTGAATTTATGTTCCATTTCTAACCGAAACAATTGTACTTCACAACAAACGAAATAAATTTGGAAAAATTTAAAAACGTTTTTATTTGATTGCATTTTTAATCTAAACTTTTAAATGGCCCACCTTATATATTATATGTACGACTTAGAAAAGAAACCTATGGTGATCAAAGCAGTATAGTTTACAGGATTATTCGAAAATGTTATCTGCTACTGAGCTACATGAATTTAGAAGGGTTAAAAGAGTTCGTAGAAATGAAACACCTAATCGGCGCATTTATGGACACAAGCGAATTAATTAAGAATTTTAGAGAAAGTTTTCTGATGTACAAGAGTGTTTTTAGAAGAAAGTTGTCCTTCACTTCAGTTCTTCACTTTCAGTTTCTTTGAATAGGCACCAATTAGACAGTGGCCATTAGACACTTCCTAAATAGCCAATAATAGCCTTTGGACTGAGTTTATACCAGGGAAACTGAAGTTGAAATATCTGGGATCTGGTGGTATTCCAGTAAATTGATTAAGAAAGACCAAACATGCCATAAAAGTTTGCTGGGTAGATGTAACTCAGAAGTTATGGTAAGCACTGGATGTATAACGTGACTGTTAGAGCAATTATGTTTCGTAGGACCATTGTCTGGACTGATAGAACATATCTAAAAACATCTCAAATGGATTAGAACAACATACTGAGACTAACGTATGTTTGTATAACTGAGGCAACGTGAAACTCTTCCACAGCGTTGTGAGACGCTCTATTGGACTTTATTATCATTACTTTATATTTGGCTGGAAAACCACAGGTGGCTATCGTTAGAGCCCTCGAGCATTTCAATGTGAATAAATCTTTTGTTTCTCGTACCATTGCTCGTTACCGTGATACCGGCAGTGTTGCATCGCGTCCAAAAAGTGGACGAAAAAAAACAGTAACAACACCAGAAATGATCCGAAAATTGAAGGCCAGATTTGATCGAAATCCACGCCGCAGTGGTAGAAAAATTGCTCGTGAGCTGAACATATTGCGAGAACGTATGCAACACATATTGAAAAATGAGCTTCGGCTAAAGCCATTGAAGTTCCAAAAAGTGCAAGAGCTCACCGGTAGACAAAAAGGTTAGACTGGAAAAAGCCAAGGAGCACTTCGCTTGCACGAAAGTGGCCAGTTACCGAATTTGGTTTTCTCCGATGAGAAGCCATTCCAAATTGAGCAATTTATGAACAAACAAAATGATCGGGTTTACTTGCCAAAGAGGTCAGCTGAAAACTTACACCTGCGATTGGCCACCAGAGCTCAAGCGTCGCCGATGGTAATGGTGTGGGCCGCCGTAACGGCCGATTGTCGCTCCCCGCTCGTATTCATCGAACGTGGGGTCAAAATAAATGCCGAATATTATCGGGAAAATGTCTTAAAGACAGTATAGAAGCCCTGGGCAGACAAACATTTCGGCCGCAAACATTCCAACAGGACTTAGCACCACCGCACTCAGCACGCGTCAACCAAGAATGGCTTAAAAAGGAGGCTCCTGGCTTCATTTCTACCGCACAATGGCCACCAAAATCTCCGGATCTCAATCCGTTGAACTTTTGAGCCTGGAGCATTTTGGAGAGTAAGGTTCTCACTAAAAAATACCAAAGTGTCAATCATCTCAAGACGGCGCTTTGCCGGGAATGGGCCAAAATACCGCAGAGCCACTTTCGTGAAGCATGTGATGGCTATGTCGGCCGTTTCAAGGCCATAATTCGTACCAAAGGTGGCCAATTCGAACAAATCTAAACTGATTCTAAAATTTGATGTTATTTTCAACATTTTTTGCTTTTGAACCATAAAATTAAAAAAAAATGTAATGGCATCAACAGTTCAAAATTTCAATGATGAAATGAACATTTTGATGATGTCTTATCCACACTTTGTTTCATTAAATTTTATGGATAAGAAGCGCTTGAAAAGAGACCATATAAAAAGAAACGGCGAGTTAAAAGCATTTTCAATACACCGAGTGATAATTCCCTGATATTAACAGACTGGACGACTTCAAACCTTCCATCAAGCGATCTCTTCTTTCGTTATGTACACACATACATACATAAATAATTGGTTATTACAACCCTTCAGGTATGGATTATGACCTACTTCCTCACACCATTTACATGAGTGGAGGGACCTACAGTTTAAAGTCGATTCCGAACGACATATTTTTGAGAAACTTTTCATGACAGTCTTTGCCAGAAGTCTCAGCAGATTACGCCCAAGAAATATTTTGTTTTTTGTCTGTCTGACCTGGGGATTGATTACACATTACAGCGTAAGCGATTCCTTACAAAATTCTATTGCAAAGAGGACAGATCCCAATTAAGATTTCGCATTGGCTCGGAAAACGGAAAATCTACTCGAGTTTACTTTTATGTGTACTCAGCATCCTGTACGGATACTGTAAGTGCAAAAAAAGAGATTATATTTGGTTCACTATGTGGCAATCATATAGGCAATTGATATTCCATTGCCATGATTTACTTGCAATTTCATAAAATATTCAAACACTAGAAATGCTGTCATATTCCTTTCATTTCTTAGAACGGCAGTTTCTTGCGCTTTCAAATGGATTATGAATGAGAAAAAACACACACATACATAAGTCAATAATGTGTATGTATTGAAGAGATTATAACGGCATCTACATGTCAATATGAAATAAAGAAAGAAAGATTCCAAAAGAAATTGTAGATATTGACTCAGTTTGTATTTCTTCGTGTGATGTGAGAATATAAGAAGAGAGAAGAGCTATTCGAAAACGATTTGATACTTTGTACACACAAGCATGTATACATTCAAACATACACAAGCAAACAGTTCTACATACTTTACTAGGCAATACAAATAAACCACGTGACAGATAAATTTGTTCATTTTAAGCATGAGAGAATGTGAATGCATTTCTGCAATGAATTTACGGGAGATGGATAGCGAACAAATACTCCTGTACAGCTAAGACGTAAAGCTGAATGAAAACATATGACAGCTTGTTCTATAGCCTGCTCAGGTCAAAGTTCAATTACATCGAAATTACATTGCAAGCTTTGTTTTTACTGGGACAACTCATAACATCCATGGTGACTCTCCAGGCAAATTGGAACTAGTGAAGGATGTAGCGACAGGGTGCCAATTATTAGTTGATTGGTACGTTCATTACAGGAATAATATTGATTCCATATCTATATGTGTATATATGTATGTTGGCAGTCTGACTGCGTATGTGTGTGTTAGTAAATATTCAGATGCAATCATACAACCGCAAGACACTTTATGGTTAAAACATCTAAGTTGACTGCGTTATCGACAATGATGTGAATTTGAAAATAATCTTTAGTATATTGACAATGCCCTATAATAAGTGCTTAAATAACGTTGCACCGTTTGTGACAAAATCATGGAGAAAAAAACATGCAACAAACTTATAAGCAGAAGTGGCTGTAGTCTAGTAGATAGTGTGTTAGCTTATTAGAAATGAGGCCAGGATTCAACAGACATATCGAGTGCAACGAAATATAAAAAAAATATTTCTGCGGCGACTTCCTCTCAGCAGATTTCTGGCAAAAACTCTGGCAGAGTAAATAAAATTGTCATGAAAAAGTTTCTCAAAAATCTGTCGTTCGGAATCGACTTTAAACCTGCTTTTCCTGCCACTTGAAAATAAAATTAAGACTCACAACAAAAGTGATGTGAGAAGCTAGGTTGCAATCCTGGCTGAAAGGATTGGAGGGTGTTGCTTTCATGTCGTTTACCAGCACATCGCCGCTTCTTACGGACCTCAACTCATAGAATATTGCGTCATAACTTGGACCTTCAGTCATAAAAAATTTAACAGACCCAGGAACTGAAGATAAACGATAAGTGTTCGCTGAATGGGCACTGGAGCAGTAGGCTACTGACCATAATTTTCATCGAAAAATTATTTTCAGCGATGACTACCATCTTTAGATGAATCGACACGTAAACAAACAAAAATTTTATACTGGACCGATACCAATCCACATGAGATCCCTGAGCGTCCAATGCATCCCAAAAAAGTCACGGTTTGTGTCGATTTTGACCTGGCGGATCCGTTGGTTCATATTTCTTTCAGGACCATATTGGTCAGACCATCACTGTCAACGGTGAGCGTTGTTATAGCACAATGATTACCACCTTCTTGTGGTCTGGATTGGATGATATGGAGACAAACGACGTTTAGTTTCAACAAAACAGGCGCTATGTGCCACACAGCTCATGTCATATGGGATATCGTGCGCAAGCGATTTGGGGCATGGTCATCTAACGTAGTGGTTATGTGAACTGGGCCAACAAAACCGTGAGCTTTAACCCCGTTAGACCTTTTCATGTTTTCTAAACAAGATATTAAATGTTTCAGAACTCAAGAGGCTTCAATTCCCCTATAAATTAAACATTCTCGGAAACACTGACTCATCCAATACAAACGAACTTCATTGGCAGCACAGGTTCATCAACTCAAAAGCGTAATAATTTTCTATGCAATTTGAGAGCATAGTCATCTCGCGTGTTGGTGTAGAGAACTGGTCACCGAGATCGTGCTATTTGACTTCGTTGGAAGTTTTTTTTTGGGATTTTATTAAGTCCCACGTATATGAGAATAAGCTAGAAGCCACAGCCATCCTCCAATGAAATACATGGCACGGTCATGGAGAACTAAGCATTTCGTATGTGCTCTACGCATAGAAGCTGTGGCGGTCAGTTGAACGTTGTTCTATTCCACATATAATAGCATCAAAAGGTCTTGAAAACGAATACAAAATGTTTGAAAATATGATGATGTGGGAGGTGCTTAATGAAATACAAGATATTTTTGGTGGGCCATTTAAAAGTTTAAATTTAAAAATGCAATCAAAACAAAAACGGTTGGAAATTTTGCCAAATTTAGCTTTTTGTTGCGAAGTGCACTTGTTCCGGTTAGAAATCGAAAATGATTTCCTTCATATGGCTGCCTCACAGACCCCATTCGATCGGACCAATTTTCGTGCACTTTTTCGAGCGTGTGGGGTCGTATCTCGGCATCACGAATGTTGGCTTTCAAATGCTTAATTGTCTCTGGTTTGTCGGCATAATAATTTTCTTTAAGATCGCCCTACAGAAAATAGTCCAACGGTGTCAAATCACAACTTCTTGGGTGCCAATTGACATCACCATTTCGGCTAATTAAACGGCCATCAACAGTTTGACGCAATAAATCGATTGTGGCATGGGATATGTGGCAAGTTGCAACATCCTGTTGAAACCAAACATAGTTCACATCAATGCCATGAAGAGCGGGTACAAAAAATCGATTATCATTGTGCGATAGGTGTCTCCATTGACCATAATGTTTACACGGTCCTCACTTTCAAAGAAAAATGGGCCAATGATGTCTCCGCACCACAAGCCACAACAAACATACATACATACATACATACATACATAATTGGCCATTACAACCCTTCAGTCACGTTTACGGCCTAACTTCTCACACCACTCATGTTGTGTGTGTTAATCTTATCCATGAGTGGCGGAACCCACAGTTTAAAGTCGACACCGAATGACAAATTTTTGATTAACTTTCAATGGCAATTTTTTATTTACTCACAGAGTTTTTGCCAGAAATCTGCTGAGAGGAAGTCGCCGAAGAAATTGTTTTTCATATTTTCGTTTTGATGTCTGGTCTGGGGCTGGGGCTCTTCGTCTAATAAGCCAACACACTACCTACTAGACTACGGTGGCCATCAAACGTTTGACGGAATAAATCGATTGTGCCATGAGATGTCTGCCAAGTTGCACCAATCTATTGAAACCAAACATCATTCACATTAATACCATGAAGAGCGGGTTGTCATGGTGCTATAGGTGTCTACATTGAACGTAATGGTTGCGCTGTCCTTATTTGCAAAGAAATATGGGCCAATGCTGTCTCCGATTCACAAACTGCACCGAACAGTTACTCGTAATGAGTGCATTGGTTTCTGTAAGACCATGTGCGGATTTTCTGAACCCTAAATACGGCAATTTTGCTTTTTAACGCACCCACCAAGCTGAAAATGATCTTCTTCCGAAAAGATAATTTTTCTTGGCAAAATCGACATCATCGAGCAGTTTCTCGTTAGCCCATCTAGCGAAGGGAAAACGAAGCGGATAGTCGCTTAGATAGGCGGCTCCAACTCTTGAATCAATTTAACTTTGTAAGACGTTATATCGAGATCGGTTTTAAGCATAATTCAACGTAAACTGGTGCGTGTAATGTCTAATTCTTGAGAAATCTTAGCCACAGCTTCGATATTTTAGGGTGAGCACATTGTACAAGCACGCTCACGTCTTTGCGTTTCAACAATCAAACCAGGTTCACGAACTTTAGCAATAAACTTACGTATACCGGGCACTGTTGGTCCTCGTCTGCAACCAAATTATGTACAACATTTTCGTGCAATTTCCGATCAATTGTCTTTGTTTTGGAAATAGGTTAGATTAGGTTAGAGGACGTGTACTTGTCAATTAAGACAAGTACAGTACCCGGAAGTCGAATTGACCCATTGTACAACGGCCTAGTTTCTCACACCACTTATGTTGTGTGTGTTAATTTTATACATGAGTGGTGGGACCTACAGTTTAAAGTCGACTCCGAACGACAGATTTTTAAGAAACTTTTTAACGGCAATTTTATTTACTCTCAGAGTTTTGGCCAGAAATCTGCTGAGAGGAAGTCGTCGAAGAAATACTTTTTGTATTTTGTCTTGATGTCTGGCCTGGGGGCTCGAACCCTGGCTTTAGGTCTAATAAGCCAACACACTCCTTACTAGACTACGGCGACTTCTTGTTTTAGAAATAAATTTCCAAAAAATTTTAACGCTTCATCGATTCATTATGTCCAGTGGAGATAATATACTGGATTTTGTGACAGCATAGAATGGCATCTGACAGAATGGCATCTGGCATCCATCCGATCCTTAAGTGTAAAGTATTTCAAAGCCACGCTTAACCGTTTAAGAAAATTTTCTTCCTGTTGCAACATTTTGTTTTCGATTTTTATTACAGCATTTGTGTTTTACTAGTTACTAAACATTTGTATCCTTTCTTCGTTTTGTCTTTGTCTCTCTCTCTGTCTATCTATCTCCTTCTCACTATTTGTTAATTTCTAATGCAGTTAGAATTTTTCCTGCACTGCAGTTGTAGACATCATATGATTGTGTTGCAACATATTGGAAATCTAATGTTTTATTAATGTCTGCCACCAGCCTGCCTTTGTATCTCTCTCTCAGTTGAAAGATTCTTGGCTTTCCTTACATAAAACATGTTTATAATCTATGTGCACATTTATACATTTGTACACTCAAATGTATGTATGTATCATATGAATGTTAAGTAACTGTATTTTTTAATATCCTTATATTGACTGTATTATTATAAATATTTGCTTCAAAGTATTTATTTGCGTTTCTGAAACAGAAATAAAAAGCCAGTAAATGTAGAAATTAAAGAGAGAATCAATAATTGAAATAATTTTGAAGCCAAAAATGTAATATGTTTTCTCTTCCTTCTTTTCCTTTGTATACACATACTTCTCTCTTCTCTTTGGTATATGTTATGTTGCATGCCACACGAAGTTATTTTACAGTTCCTCTGGCAGTTTACTTAAATATGGATTTGGTTCATACGTTTCTGCAGGCAACAAGGAAGGTATGCCGTAGAATATGTTCCACCATATTTTTCTCCTCCCAGTAAATGGCATAATTTGTCAATTATTTCTCTGGAATTGCTACAAACTTTTTTTCCATCATCACAGTTAGGTTAGTAATGTCAGCTATCATTGATGTGAAGGCTTTTGGTTTATTAATGTCATGACTTTGGCTTCAGAAATCAATTGAGAATGAAATTTTAAATTTACAAACGGCAGCAGACCTTGCAAGGCGTTACTATTTTTTTAAATCAATTAATTTAATAAATAAATATTGGGTCCCTCATTAAGCGCATGCTCTTTTGAAATTTAAATAAAGTAAAGAGTGTGAGTGGTATTTACGAATGTTGTTATTCGCTTTGAGATCCTATTTTATGTGAAATAATTGGTTTTTACAAGCCTTCAGTCAGGATTACAACCTAGCTTCAAACACCACTTAAGTTGTGTGTGAAATTTTATACATGAGTGGCGGGACATATAGTTCAAAGTCGACTCCGAACGACAGATTTTTGAGAAACTTTTCATGACAATTCTTTATATACCCTCAGAGTTTTTGCCAGAAATCTGCTGAGAGAAAATCGCCCAAGAAATACTTTGTTTATAATGGGCGACTTTTTAAGAGCTATAGGAAAATTTTTCAAAAAAAAAACACATAAAATTCAAAAAAATTCATAAAATCTTTATTTGAATCGATAGTACGGTCCATATAATTTAATGTTTGAAGATTATTTCATGCAAATGTTGACCGCGACTGCGCCTCAAATGGTATATCCGCTTAGTCCAATTTTGGCATACTCTTTCCAACATTTCGGCCGGTATCTCACGAATAAATGCTTCAATGTTGTCTTCCAATGCGTCAATTGAAGCGGGCTTGTCTGTATAGACATGAGCTTCAACATAGTCCCACAAAAAATAGTCTAAAGGCGTTAAATCGCACGATCTATCCGGCCAATTGACCGGTCCCGAACGTGAAATAAAATGTTCACCGAACTCGCCTCTCAATAAGTCCATTGTTACGCATGCTATGTGGCATATGGCACCATTTTGTTGAAACCACATGTCATGCAAGTCAAGCTCTTGCATTTTGGGCGAAAAAAAAGTTGGATATCATCTCACGGTAGCGCTCACCATTCGCAGTTACGTTACGATTCGCAGCTTCTTTGAAGAAGTACGGTCCAATGATGCCACCAGCCCATAAACCGCACCAAGCTGTGACTTGTTCTGGATGCATTGGTAGCTTTTGCAATGCTTCTGGCTGATCTTCACTCCAAAATCGACAATTCTGGTTATTTACGTACCCATTGAGCTTAAAATGAGCTTCGCCGCTGAATACAATTTTTCGATAATGAAGTGGATCTTCGGCCAACTTTCCAAGAGCACATTCACCAAAAATTCTGCGTTGCGGTAGGTCGTTCGGCTTCAATTCTTGCACCAGCTGCATTTTGAAAGGCTTCACACCTAAATCTTTCCGCAAAATTTTCCACGTTGTTGAGTAACAGAGGCCCAATTGCTGCGAACGGCGACTAATCGATAATTGATGGTCATCATTAACACTGGCCGATACAGCTGCGATATTTTCTTCAGTTCGCACTCTACGTAAGCGTGTTGGTGGTTTAATGTCCAACAATGTAAATTTGGTTGCGAAATTTAGTCACAATAGCCCGAATAGCAGCTTCAATGGGTCGATTAAACTGACCATAAAATGGAATAAGCGCGCGATAAGCTTCCTTAACAGAGCACGCATTTTGATAATAAAATTCAATGATTTGCATGCGTTGTTCGTTTGTAAGACGATTCATGGTTAAATTATAGACCAAACTGAAGATGTTTGACAGTGAAACAAAACACGAAACGTGCGTGAGCTGTTTAAACCAGTGTTGCCAAAAAGATAATAGCTAAAAAATCACCCGTTATTTCGTTTTGATGTCTGACCTGGGGTTTAAACCCTGGCTTTACGTCTAAGAAGCCAACACACTACCCACTAGACTACGGCGATTTTATGTGAAATACATATATCATCGTTTCAATTTCCACAATGGCTTCTCTGCTTAGAACATAAGCGAAATATTCAATTTCCCATAACTCTGGCAAATAAATCAGGCTGAATTAGACCGATGGTGTGGGTTGTATTGGCTTTGAGTATCGCTGTCGTTTCTAGATTACTCGCATACATCTGAGACTTACGAAAATCCCATAAGAAAAAAAATATAAGGAGGTCAAATCGAATGATCTCGGAAACCAGTTCACATTACCACCACGTGAGATGACTATGCCCTTAACTCGTTCATACATAATGTCCAACGTTTTTTTTTTTGCCTTGAGCCTGAAATGGAACTCTTCAGAAGAAACTTTTGTTACAACATGGACCTGAACATTTTTCTCCGGCTGTTGAACTACTGTAGCGTGTTTTAGTCGGAGATGATGGCCATTTACCCGGCCGCTCAATGGATCCTTGTCAACGGTGCTCCTTTCTCGTCTCGGTATTTTCCGACAGTCAGGCCGACATAAGATCTCTGTTGGGTTTTGTGAATAACTCCAGGATCGTTAGGGAATGTCGTCGCTGTCTCGACCTTCTTTATGAGCGCTTCAGCGTCTCGCTGGTCTGGGTCCCCGGGCACAGTAATGTTCTGGGTAACTGTAGGGCCGACGAGCTCGCCAGAGCTGGTGCACCCCTTCCAGAATCGTCTTCGATTGAGGTAGGCATGCCACTTGCCTCGTTCATGTTGGCTATTGTGCGGAAATTCCTTCGAGACGCCAAACTATCCTGGGTCAATGAGGAGTCCTGCTCCTTGACAGATAGTAGGCGTACGAACCAGTTGCTTGGACTTGTTCGTAACATCATCCCGACCACAGTGGCCATGCTTACGGGCCATTGCGTTATGGGCAGACACGCGGAAAGGATGCGGCTCCCATTCAATGACTTCTGCCGCGGGTGCAGATCCGCTGAGGAAGAAGAGACTGTGATCCACTTCTTCTGTCAGTGTCCGTCACTTTCTAGGTGCAGATATAGGTTATTTGGCTCTCCATTCCTTGTTAGCTTAACGGAGCTATCATCTATTGACATCAAGGATATAGCTTCGTTCATCAAACTTTCTGGCTGGTTTTCCAGTGTGGGGTAGTCGTGCTTCTGATGAGCAGCCCTTATGCTGATCAACCTCTTCCTCCTCCATGGTCTTGGTGGAATTTGGTCAGCACATAGACTGCGTTCAACCGTGGCATCAGAACGGGCCGCTATGTGCACTCAAGTGAGCTTTGTGACATGATCAAAGCTACCACTACGACCTAAGCTAACCTTGTTCCAACAAAAGGTATGTACGATTTACCATCGCTGGTGCCTACATACTTAAGCCACCCTCTATATACTTCAACCACTCTCCCTATGCGGGATTGCCGTATAGTAGTACATCGCGTATGGCTGGTGATCTTTAAAGCTTTCTCACATTAAATCAAGTTTGGCTTTTGAACCTGCAACTTTCAGAGTTTCAGCACAACCTCAGCCATTCCCTGGCTTTATTAGGTCCATAGAATTCCAGAATTCAACACCCATAAGCCGATTTAACCCAAAACTTGTTTCTCTGGGCCATTGTCCTCCTCATCTACACAGTTTGGACATATGGAGGAGGTATCCTATCCAAATCTGTGCAGGTATTTCCGGAAGCATTCAGGATCAGTTAGGAACTGGGTCATGTAGAAGTTCAGCTCGCAATGTTCATTCTCCATCTAAAGGGCTTATATTAGGGATTAGGCGAAATGTTCATCTTCCCTTTAAACTGTTCTCCCATCGTGACTGCCATTTGTGCATGGAGGTCCTTTATTCCTCCGCTTTTGTGGCTGCTGTTTATCCTGAGTACTCGAGACGGCGAAAGTATATTCGCCTCATCTCGTCCTCCAATATGTCTATCGGTATTGTTTTCGCCAATAACAGCAACGCTTCATCAGACACTGTCCTGAAACCACGTACAATGTACAGTTTCCTCTTTGTCGTCTCCACGGAGAGTGCCTCCGAACATATTGAGCAAGCAGATAACATTATCGACGTTATCACCCTCAATATTATCCTCCCCTTAAATGGATTTGATCCTCTAATATTTATAAAAAATCGTCAGAAAAAATATTTATTAACTTGTTTTCCAAAAAACGGAGACATTTTATATCATTTTCAGGAAAAAATTCTTTAAGCTTTAAACAATCTATCCCAACGTTGTTTATTGACACATAAGCGCAGCAATAATATTACATCATCTATATCAATGGGCGGTGTAGATATTAGGGAGTCAGAAGCTTTTGATGTTCTCAGCATGAAAATTCAGTGTAATGTTGACATATTTTTCAATTCCTTCTTAAGGAACATCTCAACGTCTATTTTGCGGTTTCTCGACCGTGTACGGGAGAGGCCGTAGTAGCTCGTTAATGACGGTAGTGTATCCAACTCCATTGAATCATTGGAGCATCGTTGCAATGTGGTTTGTGTGTTCACTGTTCTGTCGCTACTATAAAATGATTTTGCTCGAAAGAAATAAGGGGACTTTTTCCCGAAAATCTTATATTCCTACATAACGCTTGCCTTTTTCGGCCAGCACATCCGTATGTGGTCGATTGGCCAGTGGATCGCACACTGCATTACAGTAAAAATACGGTTTATAGTCGGTCTGTGTCGGTATGTGGAACTCAATTCCTGCAGAGGTCTATCCTGTTACTTATGGTATAAAAATATACAAGCCTAGTATCCATAAGCACTGTTCTCACTTTCCTTGTTCTCATAACATAGTTCCAAACTCAATGCCATACATCCCCTGAGTGATGGTCGTACGAAAAAAAAACGGCGCTTGCCATTGTGCTTCCGATGGCAATAATAGAAGCTGTACTCGAATTTTTAAAATAGTCTGCAACGACAAGTGATATATTATTCTCAACTACGAGCTTATTTAGGAGTTGTAATTTTTCATCTTTTAAGGGGTTAAAAAGGAATAAAATGCAGAAAAATCATCACAGGTATTCGAAAGTAACTTGAAAATATAATACTTTACTCCTTGTTTTTACTAACTAACATAAATTTCCAATGGTTAAAATTGCAAAGTAAATACAAAGCTTAAAGTGGCTTTTAATGTCCTAAAGTAAAGAATATGATGCAAAATTTATAATTTTTAAAAATCGTCAAAATAAGGGCAGAAATCCGCGGCAGCCATATAAATGAAATAAAAATTCATTTCCATCCGGAGCAGTTGTAAAGGGTGTTTTTTATAGAGGCTTTTGCTTGGCTTTCACATAGTAATTTAGCCAAGAAGGAAGATGGTTATTGTGTGATAAGAATTCCTTTATTTGTGTTTTGTTAGCCACAGGATATAAAAGGTAAAGGCAATCCTTTAGAATGTATACGAGAAGAAAGAAAGGAAAATAAAGTTTTGTTTACAGGAATACGGGCAAGTCTCTACAAATTTTATTGGCTCTGGCTGGTAACGTAAAAATATTTCATGAGACTTGATGCCAACAATATTGCAAAAGAACTTCTTTGTTTTCACTATTTTCTACTCGGAATCGTTTTTCGAAATTTTTAATTTCAAAACATAATTTCCTTATTTCATGTGAAAAAAAATTTAAAAAAGTTTCTTGTTTTACTTTCTGATTGATTGTTCAACAACTTGTTGCCATTTGTCAGGAAATTTCAATGCAAGTCCTGTTCCTTAATTAACAATCGATTTTACGAAGCTACAATACTATTCAGACGGATTTTTTAGAAACTTGTTCATGTCAATTATATTTACTCTCAGAGTTCCTGCTAAGATGAAGTCGCCGAAGAAATATTTTTTCATATTTTCGTTTTGATACCTGACCTGGGGTTTGAACTGAGGTGTTGTGTCTAATAAGCCAACACACTATCTACTAGACTACGGCGACTTCAATGGGTAGTAGGTAGTGTGTTGGCTTATTAGACATACAGTGACGGACTATATTATTGGCACAGTAAGCATTTTTAAATAAAGGGTGTTTTTTATAGAGGTATTGAACTTTAAGTTGCAATAAAACAACGATGGATTATTCGATTGACATGAATTTTATTTATCCGAAAGATAATCTTGTCGCATTACATTTTAAATATGATTTCTGGCATATGACCGCCAAGGCTGGCGCGGATGTAGTCCAATCTGGACGTCCAATTTTCGATGACTTTTTCCAACATTTGTGGCCGTATATCGGCAATAATACGGCGAATGTTGTCTTCCAAATGGTCAAGCGTTTGTGGCTTTACCGCATAGACCAATGACTTTACATAGCCCCACAGAAAGTAGTCTAGCGGTGTTAAATCACAAGATCTTGGAGGCCAATTCACTGGTCCAAAACGTGAAATTAGGCGGTCACCAAACGTGTCTTTCAATAAATGTATTGTGGCACGAGCTGTGTGACATGTTGCACCGTCTTTTTGAAACCACATCTCCTGGACATCATGGTTATTCAATTCAGGAATGAAAAAGTTTGTAATCATGGCTCTATACCGATCACCATTGACTGTAACGTTCTGGCCACCATCGTTTTTGAAAAAGTACGGATAAATGATTCCACCAGCCCATAAAGCGCACCAAACAGTCAGTTTTTCTGGATGTAACGGGGTTTCCACATACACTTGAGGATTACCTTCACTCCAAATGCGGCAGTTTTCTTATATATATATATATATATTATTCGCTTATAAAAATCGGGAACAATGGTAATCTCGTTTTGGGCCCATTCGACGAATCTTCGCCTTACTTGATGATCGTTTGGCTTCAATTCTTGCACGAGTTGGATTTTGTAAGCACGCAAACCAAGATCCTTCCGCAAAATCTTCCATAAAGTGGATGGACACAGATCCAATTCCTGTGCTCGATGGCGGATGGACTCATTCGGGTCTTCCTCAATGCTACGCTCTACAGCAGCAATAGCTTCTTCTGTACGCACCGTACAGCGTCTCTGGGGGTGCGAGTTATCAATAAGAGTAAACGTGGTGTGAAAACGTTCCATGGTTAATCGAATTAACTGCTCTGATGGACGATTTTGTCGACGATAAAATGGACGTAGTGCGCGATACGTTTTCCGCACAGAACCATTATTTTCGAAATAAAATTGCACTATTTGCAAGCGTTGTTCAGGCGTGAGTCTATTCATGATGAATTGCCAAACCAAACTGAGAATAAATCACTTGACAGCTGTTATATCGGTCACCATCTTGAAAAGTAATGCCAACTTAAAGTTCTATACCTCTATAAAAAAACACCCTTTACACAGTTCACAGCAAAACAATAAATTTATCAAAATTTCAAACTATTTTTGTTTTATTATATTTTTAACTTAACTTTTAGATCCGATGCTCATATCTAATGCAATGTAAAATTCATAATGCAGAGAACATATGTGACGTATGAGTTATATTTAATTCCATTAGTTTCATACATGACAAAATCGCAGTTTTTATTGCATACTTTTCAGGGTAACTATTCCAATACATGTAATATGTATAATGCGTATGAGCAATATGTTTCAAATACAATTAAAAAGAAAGTATACCCCATAAATTTGGAATTAAGCTACATACATAAATACATGATTTTTCGATTCTATGCAATTCTAAGCTATATTCTAGCAAGTAATACATCATGACCTGAATCTTCATAGTCTGTATCTTGAACATCTGCACAACAAAAAAATTAATTTGGCAAAATTTCAAACCGTTTTTGTTTTATTGCATTTTTAAATATAAACTTTTAAATGGCCCAGCGGGTCTAATGGTCTCATGTCAGAAGACACCTTCCAATCTAATAAATATTCATTCACAAAGCTATAAAGTCTCTTTTCCCAACGCTTCCTATTTAATTTAAATAAAGGAAAGTGTGTGTTGGATATCACCGATATTTTTTATTCATTTGAAATAGCAATTTTTCATTTGAATAGCAATTTTTGTTTTATAGTACTAAAGTAAAGAATAGACGTAAACTTTTAATTTCTAAAAAATCATCAAAATAAGGGCATAAATCGTCAAATCGTCATTATGATATTTTTGGAGCTCAAAATCGTCAAAATGACGATAAATCGTCTGTAAAATTGAATAAAAGTCTTTTTATTATTTTTCTGTAAGTGCGGATTAACGCACTGTTTGACGTTTATTCAATTATTGATCTTTAAGGGAAACTGTACCTTCTTTTATACTAAATTTTGGCTGATTTAGCATTTCTAAATCAACCCCTTAATTCTAATACATTTTGTTATATTTACTTATGCTTTAGCCATTGTATGTTTGATTGTATATATACTATTCTATATTAAATAATATTACATTGGTTTGTGTGTAATAATCATGGGACAAGTGGGTGCAATATGACACGCGCATATTGCCCATATATGATCACTAGCAAATGCAATACAACAACAACACACATTGTGCATATTATATGCATACCAATACAGCCGGCGGCCTGACAACCAAGTGTCAAATGATCGCCGCATGTGCGCATTACTATTGTGGCGTTATACGCAGCAGCGACGGTCAGCAACATTGTGTCAAGTGGTCGCCGCTCATATGCAATTCGATATTCTTTTGTTTATGCACATGAAATGTTGTGGTGGTATTGACGACTCACTATGTGGCATTTACCCTGAAAAGCTGGCCAAAAAGGCAAACATGAATTTAAAGAAATTTAAGAAACTGAGTATGCAGTTCGATAGACAACAAAATTCTGCATTATATAGTGAATTTTCACGACTTTAAGTTGAGATTTGTAGATTTGAGACGATGTCAAAATCAGGAAAGTGAATAACATTAAATGCGTTTTCGGTGTTGTTTTGAAATTTTAATAGGTTTATATGAAATTGTGTTTAAACGAATAGGGGTTTTATATTGATTTTTTTTTTTATTTGAAAGGTATGAGCAACTGCTACTTTCAGTATTTTATATATATATATATCTCATATATTAATGTTAAAATTATTCGTTAAAAATTTGAAAATAATAAAAATTTCACATTTTTTTACCCAAACCCACCCAAAAAAAAATATATAAGGAATTTAAAGGTGAAAGTAGTTTTTAGTAGTTTAATGTTATATACAACAAGAAAATATGAACTCTCTGCATTCAGGAACAAAAAAAAAGGTTGCGCAAATTTGCGCCATTATTTTTTGGCGATTTTTTGAAAATTTTACTTTTTTTTGAAAAATTAAAATAATTAGACGCAGTGTAATAAAGCCATAGACAATAAAGCCATATCTCAATAGAATGAGAAATAAAACTATATGGATTCAGTAGAAGCGATACCAATCGAGATGTCCTGAATAGGTTACTTTTAATCAGTGACCTTTTTATAAGCTGCAGTACACAAAAATCGCGAAGGAATAGAAAAGCATTTTCATCAGATACTATTAAATTACTCCTTCCTGACATTGATGATAAAAATTATAAAGATTTCAACGATTGTAGTTAGTTTCACTTTTAAGTATTAAATAATGTAATATAAATATTATAAATAAATATTAATTATCATAGAAGTTTAAAAACTTAATTACATATGTATGTGTATCGACTATTATAACAATATGAGATGAATGTTAGATTTTCTTAATGGGCCGTATGTGGTACCTAGGGGCACTTATGATCCGATCATAATAAAATGTGATCATAAATGATTCACATACATATTAAACATGTTCATGTCGAATTTCATCGAGGTAATAACATTTTTAAGCCAATTATAATTGCTAAACATATTTTCTTAAGGGGCCCTATTTTGGACCAAGGGGCAATTATGGACCGACAATAACAAAATTTGGTAATATGATTTAGATTTACAAAATACACGTTCATACCGAATTTCATCACGATACCGCTGTTTTTAATCCATTTATAAACGTGAATTTCTAAAGTTGACTTTATATGGGGACGAGGGTCAAATGTGATCCGATTTTCACCAAACTTTACACCATGATTTCTTAGTGCACAGAACTGATCTATGCTAAATTTTATCATGATTGTTGTATAATTATCATAATTATGTGTAAATAAGTGCAAATTTGAGGGGAATTTATATGGGGGCTAGGCGAAATCACGGACTTATTTGAACCAAAATCTGTTGGGTTCATCCTTGGGCCTAATTATCACTAACAATATCAAAAAATTCCAGCCATTAACTCATAAAACACTTCTATTAATTTTGGCCAGGTTTTCAGGCAAAATGCCACATAGTGCGACTTTAAAATCATGCTACACGTCAAATCTGGCAGCTATGCCTATAATATCCAATGTGGCATGAGCTAATTGGCACGTATTCTACCACATATTTGTAAATGCCTAGGCAATGGATTGGGCTGTTGTCTAGGGCATATTATCGATTGACCCGAACTACCAATGAAGTTCATTTGTTTTGAATGAGTCAGTAGTGCTTTCCAGAATGTTTAATTTATAGGAGAATTGAAACCTCTTCAATATTTAAACATTTAAATATCATGATGAACATTTCTTCTGCCTTTTCTCAGATTCCAATCTGTATTGCTCTGATTTGTAGTCAAGCATTTTAACCACTACACCAGCAAATCCCAATTTGAATTCATCAATTACAAGAAACTATAAGCACCTTTAGAGAGATGTTTTGCTTTACCACCACCTTCACTACATATCCTTTTAAAAATTATTCCTTGAGTGACACATTTTTCTTTCAAGAAATTTGAGTATCAAAAAACCCGTACACAAAATCCTTAATAGTTTAGTTTTCCATGTAAACCTCTTGGGCGAAAAGTTTCAACCTTTTTAAGGAGTAAAAAAAAGACAAAGTTTTTCTTCCTGGTTAAATAAATCCAATAATAAGCCATAAAATAAATACAAATTGTACATAGGATTATGGTTAAAAAGGCGTTCATCTACTACTTCCCTGGGAAACTTTTTTAGAATTTCTTAAAAAAAAAAACAAAAATATTTTGTGTGTTTAAAAATTAAACATTGCAAAGTTCTGAAAAATTATATTCATTAGAGTCATAACTAAAAAAATCAAACTCAAGTATTTTGAAAAAAAAAAAAAATATATTTTTCCATGTAAAGTGATGACAAAAAGTGCCTTGATCAGAACAATCGTGCCGCCTTAGCTTTTTAATATTTACATGCATGTCTGCTGCCGACTTGATTTGTTTTAACTTGTATGTCGGTGAATTTATGGGAGACGAGACAGATATCATTTGCATAATCTAAGTTGCCGACCGGTGGCCCTTTATTTCGGTCAATATTTCACAGAAACAACGGCAGTGAGAAGAGCCAATCCTGTTCTGGACTAGAAGAAATTATAAAATGGTTAATACCCTACCTATAAACAGTACCCAGAATTTATTCCGTTATTCATTAAACTGCTCGATTATGATGCGCAGTTTACTTGGAGTCGCCATAGTTTAGTAGGCAGTGCGTTGGCTTATTAGAAGCGAGGCAACGGTTCAAATAGCAGTTCAGACATCTCCGGAAAAACGAAATATAAAAAACATTTCTTCGGCTACTGCCTCTCAGCAATTTTTTTTGCAAAAACTCAAAGAGTAAAGAAGTGAAAAAGTTTCTCAAAAATCTGTAATTCGGAATCGACTTTAAACACATGTATAAAATTAACACGCACAACATAACCGACGTGAGAAACTAGTTCGTAATCCTGACTGAAGGGTTGTAATGACCAATTATTTATTACTTAAGTACGGCTAGATCGGTTTGAATGGGAGCTACAGCTTACCTATAAACAGTACATAGAATATAGCTCGATTATCATGCCCAGTGTACTTGATAATTCAACTCAACTCCGATTTGATCGAAGTCCATATTATTGGGGAGTTCTAAAACGATATTAGTGTTGCACGGTGAGCAACATCTTTCTTCATGTTCTCAAACCGTTTTCATATCGTATGAAATTACTTAATTGGACATTACAACACGTTAATCACGATTACAATCTAACATTTCACACTACCAATGTTAGGTGTGTTAATCGCATCCATCAATGCCAGAACTTACAGTTTAGTATTTACTATGGACGACAGATTTGGGAAATTCTTCATGGCAGTTTTATTTATACTCAGAGATTTGGCCGAGAGAGGCCGCATGTTCTGACAGATGGAGTGGTTAACATCTCTCTTCTTATCTTTTGCCTGGACGGAGCTAGGAAACACTATAACTTTTGGAATGGGACTGAGTATATTTTATAAAAAAAAGTTCTGTGGTGAACAGACTGGAGACACAGGAACAGAGGTTGTTCGGTTTCTGAACGAAATATTAAAATCAAATGGGGAAACTCATGACAATGTTCATAGGGAAAGTTTAAGGCATTGAAAAATGTACACAAACCGAACTTCATACGTAATAAAGAAGACAAGATTCAATAGCCTTTGACAGTCAAGCTACGAGTGAGTTTGACACGTGATTGATGTGTGACTATCTGGGAAGCTAAACCTGCTAGATATAGGATTACTCTCTGCTGGAATACTGCCATGAAAATGACTAAGTAGAAGTGTTTACACAGAGGGTAGTTTCCTTGCTGTTAATATGGTTTGAACTTTCTGTGAAGTTTTTATATTTCAATGGGTGCACATAGCAAAAAAGAAAATAGAGAAAGGCTGACACTCTTCTCAAATTATAATAGAAGTAGATTTGAGTGATATTGGGTTTTCCAACAGGAGCTTCTGAACTTTGACGGTCGTTAATAGTCATATTGTTTAAGCAACAACTGTCTAAATAGTTGCCAACAGTCTATTTTGCCAAATCAACATTTACGATCAGAGACAACGACGAAGTAATATTGTCAGCGATGAGTCCCATTTTTGATAGAATGGGTACGCCAATACACAAAATTATAGAATTTGAGGCGAAAAAAAAATAAATAAATAAATATCTTGGGTTGGCGGTGTCATCGATTCATATTCCTTGAGAACGATGTTGGCCAGTCTTTAAATGACAATGACGATCATTAAATATCGATAATTACACACTTCTTTTGGTTGACGGTCCTCAAAGCCAACATTACTTATGTAATCATAGAAAATTTAGTCTGATTTATGCGCCAGGGTATTCGTCGTAGTCTAGTAAGTAATGTGTTGGCTTATTAGACGTGGAGCCACTGTTCAAATCCAAGGTGAGACACCTCCAACAAAACGAAATATAAAAAGAGGTATTTCTTCGGTGCCTTCCTCTCAGCATATTTATGGCAAAATCTCTGAGAGCCAAACAAAAATGACATGAAAAAGTTTCTCAAAAATCTGTCGTTCGGAGTCGACTTTATCCTGTAGGTCCGCCACTCATGTGTAAAATTAACACACACAACATAAGTGGTGTGGGAAACTAGAACGTAATCCTGGCTGAAGAGCTGTAATGACCAAATATGTACGTGCCAAGGTCATGGAAAATTATACAGTTCTGATAAGTTCCATCCAGAGAAAACGTAGCGGACATTTGAACTATTTTATGGCATCAATAGGTTTTTTAAATGAATAAAAACTTTCGGTAAGATATAATAAAAGCTTGAAAAAGATTCTCTACATAATACTAATAGTATATATCACTAGTAACCTAAGGATAGTAACCGACCTTTTAACAACACTATTTAGACTTAAGAAACAGTTGTTTACAAAGGTAACCTTCTCGAACCCAATACGTGGATTATGAGATAATGAGAAGGAATCGTTATTCGTGGAGCCTATGATGCATTAATGCATGCCAGAAAGAAACATCAGGGTGTATATCATTTGGTAGATGGAGATTACAGCAATGCTTCTTCTTGAGAAAATGTAGAATATAATGGGAAAAGAATTTACCACCTCTACACCTATTAAGTGTTTGAAGATGGCCTTATTCCTAGGCAACGCTATATAGCAACCCAATTATCCAAGAATCTGCTTAAAAGACGAGATTGATGAGGTCTTGAGGTACTCGTGTGTTCTTTAAGAAAACAAACGGCATTTTTCATATCAAATCCAAGGCATTGGCCTGTTATATACGATAAATATAAATTGTAAAATTAAGCTAAGGTTTCTTTATAGCCTTTAAAGACCTTTTTAGATTTTAAAAATTTTCTAAAAAAAAATTTCTAAAATATTTTGAACCCTACTAACCACCACTCATAATCAATTTATGTTTCGTTCGCATATGTTGGAAAATTTTTACTAAAGAAATGAAATGTATTTCGGAAAATTCTAAAATTTAAAGTCTTCTTCTTCTTTCATATTTCTTAGAAAAACAGATTAAAAGTATTTCCTTTTTGGGTTATTAAAACTTTTTAAAGGATTTAATATTCCGTTTTCGTTAAAAGAGAGAGAGCGAGAGGGAGAGAGAGAGACAGCAGTTATTTGTAGTAGTAGTAGCACAACTAAGAGCAGCTCTCAAAACTACGACAACAACATCTTAACAACTGTTGCTTTTAAGTTGGGTATGCTAAAATATACGAGGGTTGTAAAGAAATTACAGCGAAAGAAGGAAGCAAAACCAAAGAAAACATAGCTTTTACGTAACATAACTTATATGTACGTATCTTTGCTATGCAACATTTAAAAAAGATTTGAAGACCTTAATTAGCCTTATCGGATGCACTTCCTTGTAACTGAAATTAATTTGTTTAAAGGATAATGTAGACTTAGATCAAAATCACTGCAAAAAAATACTTTGTTTGTCTCTCTCTAAAATTTGTCAAAATTTTTTTGCAAGGGCTTTAAAAAGACTTCCATGTCTCATTTCCAACATATTGGAGCACATACATTGCAACCCCCAAAAATAACCCACCAAACAATTCAAATATAAAACCTCTGTTTTAACCCTGTATGGGTTCCAGGGCATCTGACATCTTCAGCGATAAAGCCCACTTCTGAACGAATTCGTGCGTGAACAGACAAAATTATAAAATTTGTGACGATAACAATCCACATGAGATCGTAGGGGTTCTACTGCATCCCGTAAACGTTTGTTTGGCGGTATCGCTACACATTTCTTTAAGACTGACTGGCTTCTTTTCCTAAGAGCTGTAGGTTGCTGTTTCCTACTAAAATATGCTGACACCGTTCCACACATGTTACAAATCTTCGGGAAAGCGTTTTCCTCTTCAGTATATCTACACATTGTGCTTGAAGCGATCACTATTCCGAAAAAATTTTCTTTGCGTCTACAAAAACAGTGTCCAATGCATCTCGAAAAAGTCACTGTTTGCCGTGGATTTTGGGCGGGCAGGTACTTACTTTTTCCTGTAGATTTTAAGGGTACTTACTGAAATATGGCGAAGCCTCGCATATTCCAAATATTCTGGTGATGCGTTTTCCTCTGTGTATCTATACATGGCGCTTGAAGCGATCCCCATTCCAAAGAAATGTCCTTTACGTCTATAAAAACCGGCCATAAGTTCGATTACTATTCTGAATACTCTTTTGCAAGAGAAATTCGATTGTCTTAAAACATTTTCGTTTTTTGTAAGAAAACTCTTCCAAAACTCTCTCCTTCTCCCCTCGAGAGGTTATGGGTTTAATTCATAGTGTAGAGGCTCTTCTCCCTATAAGCTTTTTAGCCTACTCATTGTCTGACTGTGTACTTTCCACCCTAGTTGAATTGAGCACATGTTTCGATGACGTAAAGATACCCGATTTTATTCCCAATAGTTCCGATTACCTGTAACGTGATTAAGGTTCACTCAGCATATTTCTGATAAAAACTCTGCGAGTAAATAAAAAATTGCCATGGAAAAGTTTCTCAAAAATCGGAATCGGAATCAGGTCCAGCAACTCATGTATAAAATTGACACACACAACATAAGTGGTGGGAGAAACTATGTTGTAATCCTGGATGAAGGGTTGTAATGACCAATTATGTATGTATGTATGAATAACTATACATAACGTTAACTTTACGTAACGTCAACTTTACATAACATTAGCTTTACATAACGCTAACTTTACATAACGTTAACTTTACATAACGTAATCTTTACATAACATAAACTTTACATAACGTAAACTTTACATAACGTTAACTTTACGTAACGTCAACTTTACATAATGTTAACTTTACATAACGTTAACTTTACATAACGTTAACTTTACATAACGTTAACTTTACGTAACCTCAACTTTACATAATGTTAACTTTACATAACGTTAACTTTACATAACGTTAACTTTACGTAACCTCAACTTTACATAATGTTAACTTTACATAACGTTAACTTTACATAACGTTAACTTTACATAACGTTAACTTTACATGACAAAATTGTTCAGCTTCCCTAGATTTCAAGACTTTTAATCAGGGATATTATTTTTTCCTTGGTTTTCAACTAAACAAAGATGGGAAGGATAATGGTTACTAAGCAGATCAGTAATTGCTCCATCTTCCAAGTAGAAATCTACACAAGAAACGGGGTGCCGATGCTAATATAAAGGGTCCGTCAAATAACTTTTTTTTTGAAAATGCTTTAAAAAAATTACTGAATATTTTCTCAAATTTCTTTTTTATTTGAAAGTACTATCCTTCCGATTATTAATGGAAAATAATTTCATTCGAATGGCTACCTCGGCTGGCCATGCAGTAGCCTATACGATCGGTCCAATTTTTAAGCACATTATCGATTGTGTGGAGCTGTATTTCACCAATGGCATCACGAATATTGTCCTTTAAAGCGTCAATTGTCTCTGGCTTTCAGGCGTAACACTTATCTTTGACGGCACCCCACAAATAATAGTCCAACGGTGACAAATCGCAGCTCCGAGGTGGCCAAACGACATCAGCTCTGCGGCTGATAATGCGATCTTCAAAAACAGGGTGCAAAACATCGAGTGTAGCTTCGACTGTGTGGTACGTAGCGCCGTCCTTTTGAAACCAAATGTTGGCAATATCCTCCTCTTCAATTTTTGTGAACAAAAATTCATTCAACATGGCCCGATAACGATCGCCATTGACTGTAACGGCCAATCCTTGCTCAATTTCGAAGAAAATGACCCAATTATGCCTCTGGACCAAAATCCGCACCAAACAGTGACTCGTTTTGGGTGCGTCGGCTTTTCAATGTATGCGTGCGGGTTTTCTGTGCCCCAAATGCGACAATTTTGCTTGTTTATATACCCGGCCAAGATCAAAATGAGCTTCATCTGAAAAGATAATTTTTTTTGCCAAAATCGGCATTTTCTTGTGTAGGCTACTGCATGGCCAGCCGAGGCAGCCATTTGAATGAAATTATTTTCCATTAATAATCGGAAGGATAGTACTTTCAAATAAAAAAGAAATTTGAGAAAATATTCAGTAGTTTTTTTTAAAGCATTTTCAAAAAAAAAGTTATTTGGCGGACCCTTTACAATCTTGGGAAACAATCAAAGACGATTTTGTTAGACTCTCACAGCGATTGTTTATATTGTAGAACTGTTTGGCAATTTCAGTTCAAACCTAAAGTTTTTTAAAAACCATTTTTGTGCCCTTAATTGGTAGCAGAAATTAGGCCAAAAAATTAACACTTTCTTCGAAACTTTTCATAGGAAATTTCTGTTTTCAATGTTAACTTGGTTCGCATTCTCAATTGCTGCAGCTGTAGCTGCATGTCTGTGTGTTAGTGTGTGTGCTTTTTTAGGAATGTTCTGCTCTATATATCATACTGTAAATTTCAATACAATAACAACAGCAACAACAACAAGTGGAAGCACAAAAAGTTTTAAAAGATGTCTTGTTTATGAACAAACTTACTCACTCACATGTGCTCAACAACTGACTTCAAAACAAGCAGTTGAACAGAAGCGAAATACATTTTCCAACCATTACAGGAGGAAACACGACAAGTAAAAGGAAACAAAGAAGTACAGAAGATGTGTAGCAAGTATGTAAAGCATTATCTCTGAACAAAGTGCAGACAGTAAAGAGAACACACATGCACAAGATATGAACGAACACTGCTGCTTGAGAATGATTAGACAGGCATACAGGGCAGGGCTGTTAATTCATTTACAGTTTGTGGTCTGGGGGATGACAAAGATATTGAAACACGAAGTTCGGAACAACAAGTTTAAGTTAATGAATACAGGATTTTAGAATTAATTTTCAAAAATTAAAAATAAATAAAGTAAAGTGTTGCACAAAAATTTATTGAAATGCTTAGGATGCAAGCTTGGTGGTCAAGAAATACAAAATTAAATTCACTGTAATTCTTACTGATTTTGCTGTTTTTATACGCATGATTTGCAGTAAAATTTTGCTGGCACAACATGATGTTGATACATTGGACGTAGACCTTGATAGCCACTACAAGTACTAGACGTAGACGTAAAGAACAATTTTTTGAAATAGGGATCACCTCAAGCAAAATGTGTAGATCTACTGAAGAGGAAAACGCATCACCAGAATATTTGGAACATGTGAATTGTCTGCATATTTTAGTATGAAACAGTGAATAAGATACAGAGATTGGCATGCTAGTTGCTGTAATCTAGTAGACTAATAGAAGACAGCCTTTAATTAAAGCCTCAGGTCAAACATTTCGAACACAACGAAATGTTGTAATGGTTGTAATGATCAATTTGATGAGTTTGTTATGAAGGAAACTTTCACATCATTTAAGGCTACAGAACCTTTCTAGGGAATGTCAAGTAGATCGTAGTAGAGTATGCCTAGTGAAATATATACCGACGGCTCCTAACTCGATGGCGGGGTGGGTAGCAGAGTCTATTCCAGGAAATTGGATTTGAACATTTCACTCCGGCTGCCGGACTATTGCAGCGGGTTACAGGCGGAAGTAATGGCCATCTACCGGGCCGCACAATGGATCCTCGCATACGCTGTTCCTTCCACCCGCATCTCGATCTTTTCGCATAACCAGGCTGCCATAAAGTCTTTGTCGAACATTGCGAATAATTCCAGGATCGTCAGGGAATGTTGCCGTTGCCTCAACCTTCTTTCTGGGCGCTTCAGTGTCACACTTGTCTGGGTTCCCGGACACTGTGACATTCCGAGAAACAGCAGAGCCGACGAGCTTGCCAGAGCTGGCGCAGTACTCCCAGAACCCTGTTCAATCGACTTAGGAATGCCACTTGCCTCAATCAAACTGGCCATCGGAAATTTTTCCGAGACGCCAACCTGTCCTGGATCAACGAGGAGTCCTGCTCTACCGCTAGCCTCACCTGGCCCCGGATGGATAGAAGGCGTATCAACCAGTTACTTGGACTTGGTAGCGGCATCATCTCAATCACAGTAGCCATGCTTACAGGTCACTGTGTTATGGGTAGACACGCGGAGAGAATGCGGCTACCATTTAATGACTTCTGCCGTGGATGCAGATTCGCTGAGGAGGACGAGACTGTTATACACTTTCCTTGTCAAGCCTATCTCTTGCGAGGTGCAGATATAGGTTATTTGTCTCTCCGACCCTTGTCAGCATGACGGAGCGATCGTCCATTGATGTCAAGGATATAGTCTCGTTTATCAAACTTTCTGGCTGCTTTTCCAGCGCGGGGTAGTCGTGCTTTGTATATGCAGATCTTGCGCTGACCGACCTCCCCCACCTGGGTTCGGGGGAACTTGGTCAGTACAGGAACTGCGTTCACCTGTGGCATCACAACGGGCCGCTATGCGTGTTCAAGTGAGCACTAACCTAACCTAACCTATACCTATTGAAAGGGAAGATATAGAGGTATGACATATGAGGAAAGAAATTTTAATGTTGCATCAGATTACATAGAATTAACCAGAATTCTGGCCGGACGCTTTCGATTCGAAGAAAATTTGTTCCGAATAAAATCGCTTCAAGCCTACGCTTCAAGGTACAGAACCTGTAAAGCATTTCAGTATAAAATATAACTTATGAAGTTCTACGTACATACGAAAAATTTTATTTCGTTCTCAGAGTTTTTGCCAGGGGAATTCGCCGAAGAAATTTTTTTTCATCCTTCATTTTGTTGCAGAAGTCTGACTTGGGCTTTGAAACGTGACCTCACGTCTAATAAGCCAACACTCTACCTACAGCGACTACAGCGACTAAATTTGTTCCACATAAAATCGTTTTAAGCGCAGTAGGTGTCGAATCTTTGTTGAGGAAATCAAATCAACATTCTGAAAATGTATGTTGCAATTCACAATAAAATACCGGATCACATGTATGAATATCTACGCGTAGAGTTATACTTACGGGCATCGACCAATATTCTGATGTTTATTGCGATACAGATATGGGTGTAGCCGTCATAGGGAAACCCGGTTCAGATTGATGGCAGAATCGTATCGTATCGTATTGATAATCTTTTTGTGGGCTTTAGGATTTCTATTTTAATACCTTTACGTGATAGAAATTAATTCTCTGGTGGTTTTAATCGCCTTTAAAAATTTTAAATTTTTTGATATTTTAATTCAAATTAGTTTTGTAAATAGGCCTTCACTTACAATTCATAAATTTTGTGCAAATATTTTTAAACTTTTAAACATTTTTCCATTCTTTGTATTCATATTGTTTGTATGTATGCATGCATTTTACAGTTTCTAAGTCTGTTACTGTGCCTGTGCAAAATGAGCAGCTGTACGTACGTATAAGCAACGTCATTTAAAATTCCACATACTCCTGCAGCACAACTTACACTTTCGTACGGAAATTTAAAAAATAGAAAAAAATAAAAATGAAATAAAAATTACTTTTCCGTGTTACTTTATGACCCAAATCCTATTTAGGCTACCACATATTCGTGCTTAAGACAAAGAAATCCGAGTGTTATTTGAAGACCAAGTGGACTCTATTCATTATTCATAATGAATTAGTACCAGAAAAAAGAAATGAAAGCATCCACAATGATTTATTATTTGTAGTCGATTGATGCCACTTAAATATTGTTTTAAATTTGTTTGGATTTTGTCAACAAATACTTTCACTATGAAGTTCGAAAAGTATCCAATCGTATTGGATGGGTACTTAATGTGATCTTTAATCGAAACAAAGTATGTGTACGACATCAAAGCAAATTCTTATTCGTTTTAAAGACCTATTGATGCCATTATGTGTGGTGTATACATACATACATAAATAATCTTCAGCTTCTCACGCCACTTATCTTGTGTGTATTAATTTTATATATGAGTGGCGGCATCTACAAATTAAAGCCGCCTCCGAACGACAGATGCTTGAGAAACTTTTCATGGTAATGGAGAGGAAGTCACCGAAGAAATGTTTTCATATTTTCGTTTTGATGTCTGGCCTGGGGCTCGAACCCTAGCTTTACGTCTAATAAACCAACACACTACCTACTAGACTACTGCGACTATAACATCGTTTAAATGTATTCCTGTATTCTGACGTTCAGGCTGCCAATAGCATGGATTTCGCTGACTTAGAAGACCGCCGTGGCTGGTGGCTTATTCACATACATCTGCAACGAAAGCATGAAGTTTAACGGGATCAAAGGACTCGATCTCGGTGGCCAATTTATATCAGCTCCACAGGAGATGAATATTTCCTTCTATCGGTCGAGCAGAATATTCATAATGGAATGAGTATCGCCAAATAGTTCTATTGAAACCACATGTTCTTGGTTGGCAGATTAGCTTATTCAGGCCAAAAGACAATTGCAATCACTGACTCCCCATTAAGAGTAATGGCCAGACTGACGTTGATCTCAAACAAACATGTACCCAAGACGGTGGTCAACCTAAAATCTGCACCAAACAATGAATTTTTTGTATTTTTATTGAACGCTTCTGGATCTCCTGTGGTTTGGTATAGCAATTCAACAACATTCGTCTACATAAAAGGCCTTATCGCTGAAGATAATTATTCGATGAAAATTGGCATCAGCTGCCAACAGCTCTGGAGCCCATCTAATAAACACACTTCGTTATTAACGGTCGTTTACCGTCAGTACCTGGATCAGCTGAATTTTGTACATGTAGAGGCTCAAGTCGTAGCGAAAACTTCTACAAGTTGTTGTTGTTGTAAGCGTTGCGAAATCGACTGCCTATAATTCTCCCGTGCACTTCCATAGAAAGCAGCGAAGTTTTTGGCAGATCAAGAGTTTCATCAATGTACGGATGTTGGTCGATAACGCGCCGGAGGATTCGAACTTATCCGCCACGTATTGCCAATAAGGCACTCAATAGGAAAATTAAAATTTCAGGAGCGCATGATACGTTGTTCAGACAGAACACCCGTTTGAAAAGAATAATTTTATTATTTCCAAGTGTTGCCGAATGCTATATTTGTCCACAAAACAGACTGAATAAATTGCAACTAATTTAACAGTGCTTCGTGCGCGCGTATGCCAGTTGGTCACACCAATCGATGACAGGGCTTCCTCGATTTGGTCCTTCCAACGGATGCAAGGTCGTCCTCTTCGCCGACTTCCGCAGATCCTCGCATCAAATACCCATCTCGCAAGAGCATCCTCCGCCATTCAAACGACATGGCCGAGCCAGCGCAGTCGCTGGATATTAATACGCTGTACAACGTCTATGTCGTTGAGGAGCTCGTATAGCTCACTGTTGTATCGGATACGGAGATCATCGGCAACTCGCACTGGACCGAAGATCTTGCGTAGTACTTTTCTCTCGAACACTCTCAAGGCCGCTGCATCTGTACTTAATAGGGTCAATGTGTCTGCGCCATAAAGAAGCACGGATAGGATGAGTGTCTTGTAAAGTGTTTAGTTTGACATCATTTCTGGTCGTAACGGCGTAGCCCAGATAGATGAATTCCTTGACCGTATCAAAAGTATAGTTATCGGCAGTAATCTGAGGTTCGGAGAGGTCCTTTCCTGCCTTGACGGAGCTGCAGGAATTGTTCAACGTCATTCTGCATAGCCTTATCAGCTTCGCAGGTATACCGAGCGCAGACATTGCGGCAAAAACACGATCCCTTATGGGGCTATCGAAGGCAGCCTTATAGTCGACAAAAAGATTTTGTGTGTCAACTTGTTGTTCGTGGGTCTTTTCCAGGATTTGGCGTAGTGTGAAAATCTAGTCGATGGTGGACTTGCCAGGTCTGAAGCCGCACCGATAAGGTCCAATCAGTGTTTTAACGAGTGGCTTCAGTCGTTCACACAATACGCCTGTAAGAACCTTATATGCGATAGGGAGACGACTTATACCCCTGTTGTTGGCGCATATCGTGGGGTATCCCTTTTTCTGGACAGGACAGAGGATACTGAGGTTCCAATCGTTGAGCACACTTTCCTCTAGCCATATTTTGTAAATAAGCTGGTGCATGCGACCTACCAACTCATTACATCCGGTCTTAAACAGTTCAGCGGGGAGGCCATCAGGACCTGCCGTTTTATTGTTTTTAAGACGGCTAGGCGCCGAATCTCCTCGCCGACATCATCGATCGGTTTCGGAACATCGTCTATAAAGGCGGTATTGGTGTCGTCATCGCCTTGTAGCAGAATACAGAAGTGTTTCCTCCACAAGCTCATCACCCCTTGCGAATCTGTTGTCAGGTTTCCGTTCTCATCTCTGCAGGAGGACGCTCCGGGCTTAAAACCTTCGGTTAGACGCTTAACCTTTTGATAACATTTTCGAGCATCATTCCTGCATCTATACATCTCCTTCCTCGCGCTCACGCCTTTCCTGCTCCCTCTGCTTGCGTCTGAAAAGGCGTCTCTCATCCCTTCTCCTCTCTCTATAGTTCTCGACAATGGCTCGCGTTGCGGCTGACTGCAGCGTTTTCTTGTATGCGGCGTTTTTCGCTGCAGCAGCCTCGCGACGCTCCTCTTCGTACCATTGTTTTCGTTGTGGTGAGCGCTCGAAACCAAGGACTGTTTCCGCAGTAGTGCGCAAAGAGTAGGAAATGTTGGCCCACAGTCCACCAATGTCGCTGAGTCGATGTTTGGACCTCTAAATATACGCACATCTAGTACACTGGAAACGTGCCTTCCGTCAATCACAATGTTATCAATCTGGTTGGATGTTTATCGGTCGGGGGACATCCAAGTTGCCTTATGAATGTCGAGATGCTGAAACCTGGTGCTACATACTACCATGTTGCGCGCCGACCTTCACATTAAAATATTCGAGGACGATTTTGGCGTCATGGGCCGGGCACTTATCGTATACGTCCTCGAGTTTAGCATAGAAGGTATCCTTAACCACATCGTCTTTTTCTTCCATCGGGGCGTGAGCACAAATAAGGCTGATGTTATAGAATTTTGCCCTAATGCGGATTGTAGCTATCCTTTCGTTCACAGGCGTGAACCCAGGTGACGAAGTCTCTTATTAACCACAAATCCGCATACAAATTCGTGCTTGTCTTCATGGCAGCTGTAGTATACAAGCCTTTTGCATCCTTGTCCTGTCTATCGCATTTCCTGTATGGCAGTGACGTCAGTCCTACATTTAATGAGGGCATCCGCCAGCTGGGCGCCAACAAGGCCACTGTCAACTGTGAAAATACGAAAGACCCTGTTGGAGGATGCGAT
Source organism: Sarcophaga subvicina (assembly GCA_936449025.2). Classification (NCBI taxonomy): domain Eukaryota; kingdom Metazoa; phylum Arthropoda; class Insecta; order Diptera; family Sarcophagidae; genus Sarcophaga; species Sarcophaga subvicina. The sequence continues at coordinate 35,555,276 of OW388084.2, forward strand.
ATATACGTTGTTATTCAAAATGTCCTTTTAATTTTCTATAGATAAATACATATGTTTGCCTGTAAATGAGTGTCAAAGAATGAAAAACAAAAAAAAAAAATTGTTACATTACCTATGAATTGTTGATCCTCGATAGAATAAACAGTTAAGGAACAAACATCTCAGACACAAGTTGCAGGGACAACACATAAAAACCGGAAATAATATGGCACGAGGCAACTAAAATTTCATCGTGTTTCTCTTCATATTTTTCATCAGTTATTGTTAATTTGAGTTAAGTTGGTAGATAAATGCAAAAAATAAAAAATAATAAAATAAAAAAAAAATAAAAAATAAAATCAAAAACTTTAGAAAACAATCCATCCATCCATTGAACAGATCACATTACTTTGTATTCTTTGTATTCTTGCGAAAACGTAATTGTAGTATACGTAATAATTCATTTGTAAATATTTATCGCATATTAAGTATACGCTCTGAGGTGCACTTATGAAATTCATGTACTAAACGAACTACAAGTTCGTTACGTATACTTAACGTAATAATGTTGCATATTTACAGGGATTATAGTTTTTTGTAAATGGTCTTTAAAATCTTCGAATTAAAATGAATAAAATTTTATTTAATGTGGAAAATATTTCAAAGATCGCACAAAAACTAGTTTAAATTTCCATTCATATATACAAATTCGATTGTGATGGAATTCTATGCCTCTTTTCGTTGAAAAACCTAAAGAAATTTTCAAATTTCGACTTTTACGAAAAACTTTGTGAAATCGATACAAAGGAGCACATTCTGATTCCATAAAAAATCCAGTCAAGTTAAGATATCTTAATTTCCACCCTATTAATACTTGTTTTATTACAAGGCTTAGTAGATTCATAAGTATCCAAACGGTTTTTACAAGCACTATAAGGAGAACTCATCTGCCCCTAAAGCATGTACATTGAGCATCTATTTAAGACATAGGAAAGGGTCAAATACAAACTATAATGCTCTGCAGTTAAGGCTTCAGTAACCTTGTTGAGTAGCCTTTCTTGTATGGTATACCGTTTTTAGAAATTGAGGGCAAGGCCACAACACTGTATGCAATTTTTGCTGGAATCCTAGTCTTCACCAGAAAAAAAAAGGAAACAGATGATGACAGCTGATGATCAAAAATGTCAAATTCGAAATCGAATCTAATGGAAAGCTTCGCTTCATTGTTTAGAGGCTTCAGTTCCACTTCATTTCTATCCAAAGGGCCTCTGATCCTAGACATCACGGCGAACAGCGAAAATCTGACAATGACAGCATTCTCCAGCTTTTAATTAAATGTAGAAGAAGTAGGACACCATACAGAATTTCATGAAGGCAGTCCACGGAGTAACAAGTTGCCGTAGTCTAGCAAGTAGTGTGTTGAATTATAAGACGTAAAGCGACGGTTCAAACCCCAAGTCAGGCATGTCGAACAAAAAGAAGAGCGAATAAAAGACTGACAACCATACGGTGCTGTAGCATTACTGAAGTTATAGGTAGCTTCAGTGGGAAAGACTATCCAATAAGGAGTGGAAACTAAAGAAATTATTCATCTCCAATAGAAAAAGAAAATCGACGTATATAGCCGTCTAGTAGTAGTGTGTTGGCTTCTTAGAGGAGAGCCTGCGGTTCTAAAATGTCTCAAACAAAACGACACTGGAAAAAATATTTCTTTCGGCGTCTTCTACAACGGGGTCTCCGGGGTAAGGACCTCCGTACAAATCTACACCGACGGTTCGGAGCTGAACAGAGCTGTTTTCAGTAATATTTTTTCGGAATCGGTTGGAATAGCTCAGTCTATAAGACTGCCAGACCACTGCAGTGTCTTTCAGGCGGAGGTGGTGGCAATACAACCTGCGGCGAGAATAATTGGGGATGGAAGAGTCTCCAAGCCGAACATCACTAGGGGATAGCGGATAAATGTGGCGGCACAATAGGACCAATGTGGCCTAAGTGAGTCCATCCAAGGATTTTACTTATATGGGCAGCCTCCTCTACCTACCTACCTACCTTCGGCGTCTTCTGGCAAGGAAAAGCTGAGGATAAATAAAATTGCTATGAAAAGTTTTTTTTAAATCTGTCGTTCGTAGCCGACTTTAAACTGTAGGTCCCGCCACTCATGCATAAAATTAACACACACAACATAAGTGATGTGAGCGGTTTGGTTGTAATCCTGACTAAAGCAAGTAATATAAGAGTGTGGATTGTTCCTTTGTCCTAGATGAGTAATTTAATTGAATCACTATTCTAACCAAAGTGAGAACTTAGTTTTACTCACTTAACTGTCATATCTAAAAGAGTTTCTAATATAAATCGCATGAAGATACAAAATTCTAATAGTTTCGCCTCGCACTCCAATAAAACCGTGATTCAGTTGATTGAAGCTCTCGTGTTTGATCCTGCAGTAATTTTTGTGGCTTGTTCCTTTGAAAAAATTTGATATCGAAGTCCAAAATTATACACATGCTGCCCTGTAAAATTATTCAGCATTTCATGAAATGTTTTTCGAAGGTTCTGCCAATCAAATAATATTTAACTGCATATGGTCTAGAGATATCATATCTGGTTTCTAACCCTGGTTTTCAAATTTGAAAAATGCGGCGGCTTCGTTTTCCTTAAAAGAATTCTTCCAGAAAGTCCTCTGACCTCCACAGGGCAGATCGACTAACTGTTGATAAACAAAAGAACTCAATAAGCAAAGTTCCATACCACTTGTAGCCAATACAACAACCTCAATACATTTTTTATTCAACATACAATTCTTCAATTAGGATTACGACCACAAATTTCGTACACGAGTAAAAAGGAATACAGTTTAAAGTCGGCTCCGAACGCCGGATTTTTGAGAAACATTTTCATGGCATGAAAAACTATTTATTTTGCTAGAAGACTGCTGTGAAAAAGATGCCCAGGAAATATTTTTTTTCATATTTCGCTGTTTGCTGGAGATGTCTGGCCTTTGGCTCGAACCCTGGCTTCACGTCTAATAAGCCAACACACTTCCTACTATACTATGACGACATCACATACGTCATCATCGGCTTTGCTAAAGTAGGTCACTCACTTAATAAATTGGACTGAAGGAGTGGACTTGAAGCAGTCGGAGTCTAGTAAGTAGTCTAGTAGCTTATTATACGTAAAGCACGGGTTCGTATCCCAGGTCAAACATCAAAACGAAGTACGAAAAAAAATATCTCTTCTGCTGAGAGGAGATTTCTGGCAAAAAATCTGAGAGTAAATAAAATTGCCATGAAAAAGTTTCTCAAATATCTGTCGTTCAGAGTCGACTTTAAACTGTAGGTCCCGCCACTCATGTATAAAATTAACGCACACAACATGAGTGGTGTGAGAAGCTAGGCCGTAATCCTGACTGAAGGGTTGTAATGGCCAATTATGTATGTATGTAAGGAGTGGTTAAAGGAAAGAAAAATGGAGGGTATTTATAAAAAATAACCTGTTAGAGACACCTCTTAAGAAATCCTTTTTTCTTTACTTCCACTCCACTTTTATGCTCTTCAATGAACATTTTTTTAAAAATTTCTTCTTCAACAACAAAATGTTTTTTCAATTTCAATGACACGTTTTTCGAACTCTTTAGTTCACTTAAGCCCTGATAAATATCAATCCCTAGAGTTGTTACATGTAGTACAATAACAACAAAGAGTAACAAAGTAAACTCGAAATACTTTGCTTTTGTATACAGTTTTTGAAAAAAGCCTTCGATTTGCAATAGAAAGTTTTCATATTAAAGAAAAAAAGAACAAAAAAAAAAGAAAGTCGAACTGGAAAACTTTTTAATTTGAATACAATAAAAATGTAAATTTTCCCTCATGCTTATACTCACACTCACTTGCAACATATTGTTGCCACAACATGTGTACGACAATGCATACAAATGGAACATATTGTGAACACATTGTGTTACACTTTGGAAAGTTAAAAATAAACATGGTGGCATGGGGGTTTAAAATGCGTATAGGAGTGAGTGTGTGTGTGTATGTGTGTCTCCTTTTAAAGCAATAAATGCTATTGTTATTGCTGTTGTTGTTGCCCCTTTTTTGGTTACTTTGTACGCAAATAAATAAAAATTATTTTTTTCTTGTTGTTGTTGTTGTATAAAATCTAAAAATATATTTTATAGAGTGCATGAATAGAATTTGAAATATTGTAGCGAAATGTTGTTGCTGTCGCACGCAGTAACATCTGATTTAAAAAGGCAACCAACAAAACAGGATACTCACATGCATGCTGCCATGTATTTATGTATGTGGAAAGTATTTTTGTATTGTTAGGGAAAGTGTACCGTTAAGAGACAAAATTCGAGGCAACTACAACCAATTGGATGCGCAATAACCTTCTATTACAGCAGCGAACTGAGGTGGTGACAATAAGGCTCAATGTAGTTAAATCCCAGCTTAACCTGGACTACATACATACATAATTGGTCATTACAACCCTTCAGTCAGGATTACGACCTAGTTTCTCACATCACTTATGTTAAATTTTATACATAAGTGGCGGGACCTACAGTTTAAAGTCGACTCCGAACGACATATTTTTGAGAAACTTTTCATGGCAATTTTTATTCACTCTCAGAGTTGTTGCCAGAAATCTGCTGAGACTGAACTATCAATGTGCAGATATTGTGGGAAGACTTGAACACGTCCTGGTCGATCATATGGTTGCTTATTTTCTGAATAAAACATTTGATTTAGAATACCAACTATGCACTCCTGATCTAGAGATTCGGAGGTTACGAATGGGAAATTTGAAACCTACTTCGATGGCTCAAAGATATATGACAGAGTAGGCCATGTGTTACGGGTTCTGCTATCAAACTTTGCTTAAGACTCTCTAGAAGTCATCGTACTCTAGAAGTTAGTGTATTGGCTTATTAGACGTGAAGCCACGGTTGAAACCCCAGGTCAGACATTTCTAGCAAAACGAAATATGAAAAAATATTTCTTTGGCGTCTTCCTCCCAGCAGATTTCTGGCAAAAACTCTGAGACTTAATAAAAAAAAATTTCAAAAAAAGTAACGGAAAAATCTGTCGTTTGGAATCAACTTTAAACTTTAGGGTCCCACAACTTATGTATAAAATTAACACACACAACATAAGTGATGTGAGAAGCAACGTCGTAATCCTGACTGAAAGGTTGTACTGGCCAATTATGTTATGTACGAATATGGAGGCTCTCTGGCCACAGCAGTGCTGAACATTTGAAAGCAGCACAATGCTTGTTAAGGACGGAATTTTCTCTGATATCTCCTGATTTATGGTGTGCCTAATGCACGTATTTTCGATCTCCGCCTTTATTCTGGAATGCCGAGGACTTCACAGGAAATTTTTTTTGTCAGTTAAACTGTTGCTTTTTATATCCTGTCTTTTCTAACTATTTTCTCCTTTACCCATTATCCTATCTCCTTCACTATCATCTTTCTCTCTCTCTCTCTCTCTCTCTCTCTCTCTCTCTCTATGACGCATTTAGAATGACAAGTACGCGCTTTTAAACCCAACCCAAACTGCTAGACTACAGGACATGTATGAATAAGAAAAGTATCGACTCAATTCTCTGCTCAAATTACATGGCCATCAATCGCATAATACGGAATCTCTTGGTCCACTGTTACTTATTTACTTGCTATTCCGTCAAATGATTTCTGCAGGACTTCTGTGGCTTTAAGAATGAGAAGATGAGAATCTATCACTTCATGTGTCAGTACTCCACTCTTGCAGTGCATTTTTCTAGGGGGGGTTTTGTTCACTCCCTTTCTGACATCTTTAACTGAGTTCTTTAATATCGCGTGGCCCAACTATCCGCTTTAAGTTGAATCATCGGTTGTTTCGAATATCGAGGCAATACTTATACCATTCTATTCTGTCGCTAAATTCAATTTATTGTCTCCACTGAACATAATGAATCGACTTACCCGTGAGCAACATTGGGATTTATTGGAAATTTGGGTCAACGTGAAACTGCACGATGATGTCTCTTCGAATGAAGCTCATTTTCGTCTTGGTGGGTACTTTAATATACAAAATTGCCGTATTTGGGGATCAGAAAACCCACAGGTGGTAGGTGGCCAATGCACCCATTATGGGTGATTGTTTGGTGCGGCTTGTGGAGCCTAGGCACCATTGACCCATGTTTCTTTGAATCTGAGGGCGGCGCAATCATTACGGTCAATGGAGACACCTATCGCGCCATGATATCAAATTTTTTGGAACCGCTCTTCATGGTATTGATGTGAAAGATGTTTGGTTTCAACAGGATGGTGCAACTGGCCACACATCTCATGCCACAATCGATTTATTGCATGAAACTTTTGACGGCCGTTTAATTAACCGAAAAGGTGATGTCAATTGGCCGCCAAAAAACTGCGATTTGTCACTGTTGAACTATTTTCTGTGGGGCGCTGTTAATGAAAAGTGTTATGCCGACAAAACAGAGACAATTGAGCATTTGAAGGCCAATATTCGTGATGCCGTTGTCGAGATATGACCCCATAAACTCGAAAAAGTGCACGAAAATTTGTTCGATCGAATGAGGTACTGCGAGGTCAGCTGTGACAGCCATATGAATGAAATAATATTCCACTTCAAATCGGAGCAACTAAAAGAATAAATTTGCCAAAATTTCAAACCATTTTTGGTTTATTAAATGGCCCACCCTTTATAAAGATTAAAAAGATTTATTCTGCACTCGTATGGTTATGTTTTAGAGAATGTTTAATCCCCCGGTGTGGGTAATAATTGTGATCAATATGGGTCTAAACACTGGCCCAAATTGAGACCTACCTCTTTAAGGAGAGTTCACCATCTAACCGAAGCTTACTGTGGACATTTTAGCGCCTTTCATGTTTGTACTAAAAACAGTGCGTTTCAGTTTCCCATTTTAATTGAACTGCAACTCACTCATACACAGACACGTGCATGCATGAAACAATTGGAAAACAGTGTACGCATCATCAGAGATTGACTTCTAAAAATTTGTACAAGTTCTCACCAAAAAAAAAATACAAATAAATTTGTACACATGAAAGTGTATTTATTTACGTGTGCGTGCAATTTAAAAACATAGCAACAACAACAACACCAATAATAACTTGATTATATTGTATATAAATAGACTGCGAACTAAAAACAAAACCCTCACGCACACTTATCTACACACACTTATAATAATAACAACATATTTTACTCTTCCACACACAGAAACAAAGAAGCAGAGAAAGGAAATACGCACACAGACACTCTCATATATTATTTATAAATACACTCTTGCCCTCTTACCAACAGAGATTCTACACATTGATCACGTTTGGCACAGTTTTGTTGTGACAGCACCATTCGTACAGATTGTTCAACGAACGCATACAAAAATTTTGTATTGTTTTGTGCTCTTCTGGTTCTTCTGTTCTTCTTTGTTTTATCTTTTTTGTTGCTGTTGTTGTTGCTATTGCCATTGCTTTTTTGGGGAAACAATGTAAATGGCTGTGCTTTCGTTTGTATGTGACAGTAAGAGTTTAAGGCCACCAGCCATAGTAGATTGTATGATGCAGTGGCGATTAGAAAATTAGAAATGATTGCGGATGAAGAAGGCAAGACGGTTATAATTTCGAGACTGGTGCACCGATTTGTTTGAAAGTTTACAGTTTGCTAAAGGACAAGTGAATCTATCAAACTTATGTGCAAAATATTTAGTAGCTTTAAAACAGGAGGTTTGACGAAGCTCCCAACTGCCAGATCAGGTTTAATTGGCAGCCGCATAGATTACTTGGGTTCCATACCATTCCATAGAAACGCCGATATTATCTATTGCGTTAAACAATTATAAACTTTGACTAGCATCTCTCAGCCATTCGCACAGTTTTGTGTACAAATCCTGTCCAAATCACCTTTAGCTAGACTCGTTTTGTCTAGGTTAGGTTAGGTCGGAGTGGTAGCTCTGAGCATGCATAGCGGCCCGTTGTGATGCCACGGGTGAACGCATTCCCTGTACTAACCAAGTTCCACCAAAATCAGGGAAAAAGGAATAAGTTGGTCAGCGCAAGGGCTGCACAACAAAAGCACGACTACCCCGCACTGGAAAACCAGCCCGAAAGTTTCATGAACGAAGCTATATCCGTGATGTCAATAGATGATAGCTCCGTTAAGCTAACAAGGAATTGGGAGCCAAATAACCTACAACTACACCTAGCAAGTGAAGTGAACAACAGTCTCCTCTTCCACTGTGGACCTGCATCCACGGCAGAAGTCGTTGAAAGGGAGCTTCATTCTTTCCGCGTGTCGACCATTGACGCAATGACCTGTAAGCACGGCCACTGTAGTCGATATGACATCACGACCAAGACCAAGTAATCGGATGGTACGCCTTCTATCCATCTTGGGCCAGGTGTGTCTAGCGGTGGAGCATAACTCCTCATTGACCCAGGATAGGTTGGCGTCCCGAAAGCAATGGTCAACTTGACCGAGGCAAGTGGTATACCCAATTCAACATAAGAGGATTCCGGAAGGAGCGCACCAGCGAGCTCGTCGGCCCTACAGTTTCCCGGAATTTCACTGTGCCCGGGGACCCACACCAGAGAGACACTGGTGAAGCGCCCCAAGAGAAGGTCGAGACAGCGGCGACCTCGATCCTAGAGTTAATCACGAAACCCGATAGAGACCTTATCGCGGCCTGACTATGAGAAAAGATCGAGACGCGAGTGAAAGGAGCATCGTTGACGAGGATCCATTGAGCGGCCCGGTAAATTGTCATCACCTCCGCCTGAAACACACTGCAGTAGTCCGGCAGACGGAGATAAATATTTAAGTCCAGTTTCCCAGAGTAGACACCGCTCCCAACCCCATTATCGAGTTTAGAGCCGTCGGTATATATATCCAGGACTTCCGGGGGGACGACCGTATTAGGATTCCAGTCATCCCTACTTGGAATCAGAGAGTGGAAACATCTGTCAAGAAAATATTCAGTAGGGAAATAGTCCATGTTCACAGGGGCCACTGGATCAACCTCCAGAATAGTGGAGGTGATCGTTTTGTCTACAATACAATACAATGCTCAATAGCCCTTCGTCTCAGACTTCCAAGTGCTGCATAATATCAGAGAAATTTTTCTGGGGCCTCAGCTTCTTCCTCATAGTTACAGGTCGTACACAAGTCTTTATGTAGTATTCCTAGACTCCTTCCTTCGCTTCCCATTCTCCCTTCCTACTTTCGCTCCTTTTTCCTATCATCTCTTTTATCCTTCCTTCTTAAGGACGTTATGTACAATGGGTGAAATCGACCTCCGGGTACTGTACTTGTCTAAATTAACAAGTACACGTCCACTAATCTGACCTAACCATTCCTGGACTCCAGACTTGTGCGCCCAGAGTGCCGTATCCCGTTAGAGCTGCTATTTGGTTTCTTAAGTGGAATCTTACTTACTTAATTGGCCATTAACAAACCGATTAACGTATTTCGGCCTGTCGTAACACATTCTTCCAAGCGCCTCTGCTATTTGCGAGCTTTCGGCAGTTGGTTACACCAATCGATGACAGGGCTTCCTCGATTTGGTCCTTCCAACGCAAACAAGGTCGTCCTTTTCGCCGACTTCCGTAGATCTCCGTATCAAATACCCGACTCGCAGGAGCATCCTCCTCTATTCGAACGACATGGCCCCGCCAAAGCAGCCGCTGGATGTTAATAAGCTGCACAACTTCTATGTCGTTGAGGAGGTCATACAGCTCACTGTTGGATTGGATGCGGTAATCATCGCCAACTCGCACTGGACCGAAGATCTTACGTAGGACTTATCTCTCGTATACTTTAAAGGCTGCTACATCAGTGCTTAATAGCATCCATGCTTCTGTGCCATAAACAACACGGGGAGGATGAATTTGTAGAATATTAGTTTCGTATTACGACGGAATGTAGGTGAATGAAAGGTGAATTATTCCTTTTCGCTTACTGCTACTTAGCTAACCTCTGCTGTTCATAGCACCCTTTGGTGTTTGCATTTGTCTTTGGTATAGAAAACCCGTGTTCTTAACAAAAGTCGTTTTTGCAAGTAAAAGTGTTTTTATTTTCCACTTTAAAGTTTCCATAAGAAATTACGAAAAAGTTTAAACAACTTTTCAAGGATTTTGTTGTCTTTTTTAGGTTTTCGCTCTCAGTTGGTTTCAATTTTTAACTTTCTTTGTTAGATTATGCTCTATGTTGCCCTTATTTTGCGTGGCTTTTTACAACCACAAACACAACCACAACCCATGGATGCTATTGAAGGTCTTTGTGAAATTGTGTCTTTTTGTATGTCAAATAAGAAAGGACACACAAAGCATTTGGAACACGGTGCATAATTTTGCGTTTAAAAGAACAATTTTTCCTTTTTGATTGTTTTTGTTTTTGTTATTCCAAATAAATTAGAAGAACTACAAAGGAACATGGGTCTGTATTTTCGTTTCCCTGGGGTTATTCATGACACACAAAGGTTTTAAATTTGATGGCATAATCAGATAATGCAATTGGTTGACAAGGCCAAGTACTTAGAAGTAAATGTTGACTCGAAATTGACATGGAACTTGAATATGCAAGTAAATATGTATGTCCCTCTCGTGCTACCTATTTTTCAACCAGCTTTGTGTCAATCTCACATAGATACTTGTTCAAAAGAATTTAAAGGGTAATTGTGCAGCAGGAACACTTCCAGCGATCCTCTAATCCATGTGTGAAAATAATTATAAAGGGTCCGCCATCTAACGTTTTTGTTTTCAACTAGTGCTTATTTCGTGAATGGTAACACTTAGTTCATGTCTGATTTGACAGATAATTAGTTTTATCCTTCCGCTAAACGAATATGGTTGTGTGTGTATACGCTTGAACAACGCTGGGAAATATTGCGATATTACTTTGAAAATCATGGAAATGTTGCAGAATGTGTGCGAAAATTGCGTACGGGTTTTGGAAGAAGAGAAGCAACGTCAGCTCCGTATGTTCGTTATCTTGTGAAAAAAGTGAAAGAAACTGGCATCCTCATCGATAAACCAAAGTGTGAAAAGCCAAAAACAGTGCGTACACCCGAGAATATTGCTGCTGTGGCAGAAAGTGTGCGTGAAGCGCCATCAACATCAACTCACCGTCGTTCTCAACAATTGAACATTTCGGAGACATCATTGAGACGAATTTTGCATAAAGACCTTGGTATGACGCCATACAAAGTCCAATTGGTTCAGCAGTTGAAGCCAATTGACCATCCAATGCGTTTTCGCTTCGCTAAGTGGGCCTGCGATCGACTTACAAAAGATGCCGATTTTGGGGAAAAAATCATCTTTTCAGATGAAGCTCATTTTGATCTTGGCGGGTATGTAAACAAGCAAAATTTTCGCATTTGGGGCACAAAAAACCCGCACGCATACATTGAAAAGCCGATGCAGCCAAAACGAGTCACTGTTTGGTGCGGATTTTGGTCCAGAGGCATAATTGGGCCATTTTTCTTCGAAAATGAGCAAGGAGTGGCCGTTACAGTCAATGGCGATCGTTATCGGGCCATGTTGAACGAATTTTTGTTCACAAAAATTGAAGAGGATAATATTGGCAACATTTGGTTTCAACAGGACGGCGCTACGTGCCACACAGCCGAAGCTACACTCGATGTTTTGCGCCCTGTTTTTGAAGATCGCATTATCAGCCGCAGAGCTGATGTCGTTTGGCTACCGCGGAGCTGCGATTTGACACCGTTGGACTATTATTTTATTATTTGTGGGGTGCCGTCAATTTGTGGGTAGAAAATTGACGCTTTAAAGGACAATATACGTGAAGCCATTGGTGAAATACAGCTGCACACAATCGATAATGTTTGGACGGAATGTGTAGGCTCAAAGAAATTTGAGAAAATATTCAGTAGTTTTGTTAAAAGCATTTTCAAAAAAAAAAGTTATTTGGCGGGCCCTTTACCTTTTACACTCCAGTCAGCTAGTAATCACAAACTCCCGTTGAATCACTGACTGTCTATGCACCATTCTTTGGCAGCTCAATTTGTACTTCTTTATATTGTGTGAAAACTTCACGATCCTTCTTTGAATTCGTTATTATTTGATTTTTTGTTGTTTGTTTTGTTCAATTCTAATAAGTTCTTACGTATTCGTTTGTATAAGTTCGGTTTACCGTATGATGTGTGTATTTTGTTGTTGTCTTTTAATGTAGATACAGCAAACATAGGTAGTCTTACGTATTATTACAAATAAGTAGGAATGAAGAGAGACTTTTCTTATCTGTAAATGACTTCCGCAGAAGATATAAAACGGCTGAAAAGTAAGAAAATATTGGCCACTTAAATTGCCACAGTCCGTATCTGACTCGACGTAAATTTCTCCAATTTGGCTGACCTTTCTTCAATAGTCCATAAAAGCTTACGTTACTTGATATGCTTTTATGTGAGGCTCTGATACTGATTGTCTAACCAAGCTTAGCAGGAATTGTTAGTTAGTTCTAGGCCATTGACTTCCTGACTTCTGATTTCAATGAAATTGTCACTCTCTTCTCTCCTGTCACAGAGTTGGTGAGTAGCAGAGCATAAAACCTGACTGGCAGGCTAAAATTTGAATTTTGTTTAGGTATTCTGCTTTTCTGTTCCCTTGTTTTGTTACAAATTTCTCTCTTTAGATCAATAATTATGCGAACAAGTACTCCGAGAGAAAGAACTAATGGAATAGAGATTTATGCATATGAGACTTAATGAAGAATTAAAGGATAAATAAGTATTATAAGTAAAAAAATATATAAGGTATAATGTAGTGTGCGAAAAGCAGTAAAGTCTGCTCACCAGACATCTTATACACAAGATGAAACTCCCCATGTCAGAAATCCTAACAAAAACGGAACCAACGTCCATAAAGAAAGACCGAATAGGCATCCTAAGCCCTCTCCTCTGCATGCCAGAATATGAAAACAGCATATAATCACAGCTTCCCCCTTATTCCTACAAATTCTAAAGAAAGTAAAGGTGACTATATCATGCAATGTCAATGTTTCCTTCGGAGATTCTTAACGGATCCGGCCGTGGGCCACAATGGGCTAGAAACTCTTTCGATCTCTTCATAGACCAACCGTCTACCTGCTCATCTTTAATCTGATTGCTCACTATGCCGCAGTACTATATAATAGCTATTCAAGAGCTTCGTGCGTACCAGATTAAAATCATCTCCGAGCTGACATAATATCCAGTCAGTGTCAGCGAGGCAACCAAAAAATAGTCACCACATCATCCATCGCGATCCGTTCTCAGACCAGCTCCGTTGTCACTTTGCCCTTGTTCGCTATCAGGAAAGACATAGCAAAGGCTGAACAAAACTATAAAATCGTTAAATTTAGTATTCCCCAATTCCTAAATCGACAACAATAAAAACTGACATTCTAATGAGTGATTTTTTAAGAGCTATGTATAGGAAAATTTAAAAAAAAAACTCATAAAATGCAGAAAAATGCATGAAATCTTTATTTGAATCGACAGTACGGTCCATATAATTTAATGTTTGAAGATTATTTCATGCAAATGTTGACCGCGACTGCGCCTCAAATGGTCCATCCACTTAGTCCAATTTTGGCATACTCTTCCCAACATTTCAGCCGGTATCTCACGAATAAATGCTTCAATGTTGTCTTCCAATGCCTCAATTGAAGCGGACTTGTCTGTATAGACATGAGCTTTAACATAGCCCCACAAAAAATAGTCTAAAGGTGTTAAATCGCACTATCTAGGCGGCCAATTGACCGGTCCCGAACGTGGAATAAAATGTTCACCGAACTCGCCTCTCAATCCATTGTTACGCGTGCTGTGTGGCATGTGTCACCGTCTTGTTGAAGCCACATGTCATGCAAGTCAAGCTCTTGCATTTTGGACAAAAAAAAATTGGATATCATTTCACGGTAGCGCTCACCATTCACAGTTAAAAAATTAGCTTCGTCGCTGAACACAATTTTTCGCTAAAGAACTGGATCTTCGGCCAACTTTCCAAAAGCCCATTCACCAAAAATTCTGAGTTGCGGTAGGTCGTTCGGCTTCAATTCTTGCACCAGCTGTATTTTGGAGGGCTTCACACCTAAATCCTTCCGCAAAATTTGCCACGTTGTTGTGTAACAGAGGCCCAAGTGCTGCGAACGGCAACGAATCGATAATTGATGGTCATCATTAACACTGGCCGATACAGCTGCGATATTTTCATCAGTTCGCACTCTACGTAAGCGTGTTGGTGGTTTAATGTCCAACAATGTAAATTTGGTGCGAAATTTAGTCACAATAGCCCGAATAGCCGCTTCAGTGGGTCGATTAAACTGACCATAAAATGGAAGAAGCGCGAAATGATCTTTCTTAACAGAGCACGCATTTTGATAATAAAATTCAATGATTTGCAAGCGTTGTTCGTTTGTAAGACGATTCATGGTTAAATTATAGACCAAACTGAAGATGTTTGACAGTGAAACAAAACACGAAACGTGCGTGAGCTGTTTAAACCAGTGTTGCCAAAAAGATAATAGCTAAAAAATGACCCGTTATTAGTGGATAACGACAATCTTACTGCAGCAACATGTGCCAAATTAGATGTTATTTCTGTAGTCTGTTATGGCAAATACAAACAACGAGGTGTGTTCGCTGAAGGGGCTCTGGATCAGTTGACAATTGACTCAAACTTTTATCAAATCATCTTCAAATTTACGAATTGTTACATGAAGAAACAAAAATGACAAATTTGAGGCGCCCACAGTACTCATGAGATCCAAAAGCGTCAATGCTTCTCCAAAAAGTCACTGTGTAGGGAGGATTTTAAACTGGACAGTTTCTTTTGGTCTGAATATTCTGCAAAAGCCTTTTGAGGGCATGGTCAGCTCAGGTGATGTGAACTGAGCACCAATATTGTGCGATTTGATCTCGTTGGAATTTTTCTTGTGAGGTTTTCTTAAGTAGCAGACATATTCGAACATGGCACAACTCACAGTGGTTGCCAAAGCCAATATAACCCATTCCATCAGTGGACTTTTGGCCATGTAAAATGAGACATTTCAAGTAAACTTCACTTAGCGAACAAGTGGTGGACATTTAAACGATGTTATATTCATCAAATGAATTAAAATGTTGATAGTGTAATACGCGCACTTTGTTTTTTATTTAAAGATAGGAAGCGCTATCAAGATCTCGTGCAAAAATCTTAAAATAATTGAAACGGTGTGGTAGTAAGCACTTTAACCACTGCACCACGTCTGGTTTGAGCCTCATTGAGAATACAATTACGATTTATTAAAACTTAATTGTCGTACATTTGGTCGAGGCCGTGATAATTACCCGGTGTCTACCTTAGGGTGATCTGTAATCGTTTTTAAGTGTCTATATATAAATGGCTATCCATTTCTTGGTTTCAAAAGTATGGGACTGGAATTCGACATCTGTTAAACTAAGTCGTGAATTTTTTTATTTTCAGTTGAAAGTCTGACATTGACGAAAATGGATCGCTTAACTATCACACAACGCATAAAAATTATCGAAACCTACTACAAAAATGGTGATTCTGCCACAGCCACATATCGTGCTTTAAGAGGAGATTATGGTTTCCATAATCGTCCAACTACGCAAGCCATTGGCAAAATTGTGAAGAAATTTGAAGAGACTGGAGTGGTTACAAATATTGAAAGGCCTGTGCATCATCGTTTCACTCGTTACGCTGAAAATATCGCTATTGTAAGTGAAAATGTAGCCGAAGACCCGAATGTGTCGATTCCTCGTCGTTCTCAGGAATTAGGACTGTCTTACGGCACATCATGGTGTATTTTGCATTTAGATATACACCTACATCCATATAAAGTCTAGCTCACGCAACAACTGAAGCCAACTGACCTCATTCACAACGTCGTAGATACGTGGAATGCGTGCTTGAACAACAGGCAGTGGACGGCAATTTTTCGAACAAAATTTTCTTCAGCGATGAAGCACATTTCACTCGCGGTGGGTATGTTAATAAAAAATTGTCGTATTTGGCGTTCTGAGAATCCTCAAGTAATTGAAGAGAGGCCATTACATCCAGAAAAAGTCACTGTTTGTTGCACTTTTTGGTCCGCAGGTGTGATTGGACCTTACTTCTTCGAAAACGGCGATGGAACGACTGTCACCGTCAATTCGGAGCGTTATGGTCTTATGATAACCGACTTTTTTTTGCCTGCTATTAAAGAATACGACTTGGAGAATATGTGGTTTCAACAAGACGGTACCACATGCCAAACAACTCGAGTGAATATGGAGACATTTCCTGGCCGCGTAATTTCTCGTCGTGGCGATATCAACTGGCCACCAAGATCATGCGATTTGACACCATTAGACCTTTTTTTTTGTGGGGCTACGCGTAAGACCGTGTTTATGCAGATGAACCTTCAACTCTTGACCCCTTAAAAACCGACATTCGTCCAGTTATGGCTGAGATACCACCAAATACGTGTCAAAAAGTGGTCGAAAATTACCTCAAAAGAATCAATGCTTGCAACACTTCGCGTGGAGGTCATTTAAATGATGTAGTGTTTCACACATAATGACAACGTTCAAACTTTACAATAAAAAAGAAATATCTTGAAAAAAATATTTTATATGTGTTTTATTTAGGTTTACTTTTGAAACCACGAAATGGATAACCCGTTACCTTCCATACACAATTGATCACTACAACTCTTCAGTCAGGATTACGACCTAGCTTCTCATACCACTTATGTTGTGTGTAATAATTGTATACATGAGTGAAGGAGCATACTGTTTAAGGTTAACTCGGAAAGACAGATTTTTTGAGAAATTTTTTCATGGACATTTTTTATCTACTCTTAAAGCCTTTGCCAGAAATCTGCTGAGTCGAAGTCGTCGAAGAAATGTTGTTTCATATTTCGTTGCATTCGAGTTGTCTGACCTAGAGTTTGAAACATGGCCTTACATCTAATAAACTAACACACTACCTACGCGACTACGGCGACTACGAATGGTAATGTGAAATGATAATGTCTCACATACACTTCCCTTTTTTATTTAAAGACAGGAAGTGCTATCAAGACTCCCTTGAAAACTCTTAAAATCATTGACTCGGTTTGGTAGTCCAGAATTTTAACCACAGGGTTTAACCGCAAGATTCTTCCTCGGTATTAGTTCTGTTTTAGCGTGACCTATTATGGTTCTTAGGTGTCTATACGTACAATGGACAAGGTTAAGATTACTTAACAGTCCTATGACGGAATGACAAGATATTCCACTTCCGGAAGCCAGGATTTCTATCCTCTTTGTACTCATAGTGACGATACATGTCTGCAAAAATCAAACAGTGAGTGCAAACAAAACACTTAAAGTATGCAGCTGATAATAAAGGGTCCGCCAAATACCTTATTTTGTTGAAAATGCTTTAAAATAAAATAAAACGGAATATTTTCTCAAATTTCTTTTTTTATTTGAAAGTTCATTCCTTCCGGTTAATAATGGAAAATAATTTCATTCAAATGGTTGCCTCGGCTGGCCATGCAGTAGCCTACACGATCGGTCCAATTTTTAAGCACATTATCGATTGTGTGCAGCTGTATTTCCTTTGTCTTTGACGGTACCCAAATAACCCAAATAATAATCCAACGGTGTTAAATCGGAGCACCGAGGTGGCCAAACGACGTCAGCTCTGCGGCTGATAATGCGATCTTCAAAAACAGGGCGCAATACATCGAGTGTAGCTTCGCCTGTGTGGCACGTAGCGCCATCCTGTTGAAACCAAATGTTGCCAATATCCTCCTCTTCAATTTTTGTGACCAAAAATTCGTTCAACATGGCCCGATAACGATCGCCATTGACTGTAACGGCTACTCCTTGCCCATATTCGAAGAAAAATGGCCCAATTATGCCTCTGGACCAAAATCTGCACCAAACAGTGACTCGTTTTGGGTGCGTCGGCTTTTAAATGTATGCGTGCGGGTTTTCTGTGCCCCAAATGCAACAATTTTGCTTGTTTACATACCCGCCAAGATAAAAATGAGCTTCATCTGAAAAGATGATTTTTTTTGCCAAAATCGGCATCTTCTGGTGTAGGCTACTGCGTGGCCAGCCGAGGCAGCCATTTGAATGAAATTATTTTCCATTATTAACCGGAAGGATTGTACTTTCAAATAAAAAAGAAATTTGAGAATATATTCAGTAGTTTTTCTTTAAAGCATTTTCAAAAAAAAGTTATTTTGGGGACCCTTTAGTTGTGTTCAAAACTACATGTAATTTCCAAGTAAACCTCGTATAATTTAAATAAAATTTATGCAATAATAAATTCGATATCAAAGATCATAAACGAGTATTAATTTTTCATAAATAACAAAACATTTTCTAAATAAAACGTGCTTCTAATTTAAATGGGGATTTATTTATTTAAAAACATTAAATTTCATTCTCATAAACAATAAATTTTTTTTCTGTTTTGTTTTTGTTTCCCTTCATAGATACTCATACACCGCGTACGCATTAAATCGAAATCCCAATACGGGAAAACATTATTTACAGGCATTAAATCCGTGGCCTCTTAATCGTGAGAGAGAGAGAGAGAGCGAGCATTGAGAAGTGAATGCGAGTAAAAATAATTTTCACACACACGCAAATGCATAATTTACAAATTTAAGCACATTTATTAACATAAATTTATTGATTTTACATACATACATATGTACATATATGTCACACTCACACACACACACACATACACACACATTGTTACTGTCATTTTATGTAAATTTATAGGCTTTCTTTAGGTGAGCATACCCATACCAAACGTATGCAAATATGGGAAAGAGTTATTGTGGTATTTATAAGTGAGTGTCCGTACATGTGTGTATGTATGTTTTAGTATTGGTGTGATTATTAAAGCCAACAAATACCATAACAATAATAACAACACCAACAACAACAACAACAACAATAATAATATTTTGATTTGAATTTAATACGCAATCGAGGGCCATTAAAATTATTGAAATCCCCCTGGTCGTTACTTTAAATGATTTATTCGACGAATTTAAACTCAAATAAATAATTTAAAATCAAATTTAATTAACATTTAAATACACTGTAAATGCATGTGTTAGTATAGGTATAATTGAGAGTATGTTACAAACACATATACATAGACAGTATTTTTATCGTATTTGCTTCCATGTCAAATAAAATTTGAAAATTTTATTCAATAACTTGCTGTACCCAGCGCGTGTTGCTGCGTTGTGTTGCAACTAAAATAAATTTAAAGGAAAGACATTACACAAATATCCAATTAATTTTGAATCATTTAATTTATTTTTGTCTCCCACTGTCTTGATGATTCAGATGAACGGGCCTGAGTAGCACGCATTCGAACAGTTTCTAATCTCACTTCTAGTTGTTCAACTGATTCATACCAAAGGGTCTCAGCTACATGTACTCGAAGATTTTCCAGTCTCAATGCTAGTTACCCGTCTGATTCTGAGGCTCGTAATGGTCTTTTCTTCCGTGCTCGAGGTGTAGGTCGACCAATTGCTTGCAATTGTTAAATTTATTAGAATCTCACAGTGTACAAAATCTAATTGAACCCAACAGCGTTTTTAAAAATTTTCCAAAATTAAAATGTTTCAAATTTTATGGGAATGAGTTATACTAAATGTTATTAAAATCATAAATGATAAATGCTAAAATGTCCGGTAATTGCCCGATCAACACATGATCAAATGCATAGTTTACGATTCAATTCATTTTAAATAATTTGTAGGGGTGCCATCTATCGGAAATTAATCGCACCAACTTAGAAACCTCCGTCGACTTATGCGCAACAACTTTGCTAAAGATCATATCATGATCAAATACACAGTTTACGATTTAATTGATTTTAAGAAATTTTCAGTGGCGCCACCAGTCGGAAATTGGAGATACTAACTTAGGAACCTTCTCCGGCTCATGAGCAACAACTTTGCTGAAGATCATAGCATGATCAAATGCATAGTTTACGATTCTATTAATTACGTACAAACAAACATTCATTTTTATATATCCACGCCTCCGTTCTATAACATTCTAAGTCGAAAAAGTGTGTTTTGAGTTATGAGCTCTCAAAGTTTTCACGCGACATACGACTATATGTATACTTTAAGTAGATTTTTCCCTATAACTTCGGAACGGATCGGCACATCTTAACCAAATTTTGACATTATTTAAGTTAGAGAACGTAGAATGCAAGAACATTCAAAACGTTCTAAGTGTACTTAGAACGTTATAGAATGGAGGCGATATATAGATTATTGACAAATAAATTTAGTTTCAGGAAAAATAACTGAAAAAAAACAAATTTTTCAGTAAAAATTTATAAGTTTTTATGAGTCATTAAGTTCGTTCAATTTCCACAATTACAAATAAATACAGCCCTTTAGTCCTTTAGTCCGGACCTATCTTCTCACACCAACCATACTGTGTATGTTAATTTTATCAATGATTTTTAAGAAACTCTTCTTAGCAATTTTATTTACTCTTACCAGAAGAGGATGACGCCGAGAGAAACATTTTCTTTCCTTTTTTAATTGTTTTGTTCGACGTTTATGAACTACGATTTGAACAACACGTTCAGACATCTCGAACAAACGAAATTTGAAAAACTTTTAGCAAAAACTCAGATACTAAAGTGAAATTGCCATGAAAAGTTCCATAAAAATCTGTCATTCAGAGCAGACGTTAAACTGCAGGTCCCTCCGCTCATGTATAAAAATTAACATACACAACATAAGTGGTGTGAGAAGTTAGATTGTAATACTGACTGAAGGATTGTGATGGCCAATTATGTATGTACGCATATATGTATGCATATATTCACACTCTCTAAGACGCTAATGGCTCTTTTACTGTCAGTATATAGTACAATTCTCTCTAGTATAAATGGGACTAGGCTCACGCTGAGTCCCGAAGTTATATATCTGGGCCTAACCCTCGATCCCAAACTCAACTGGAGGGGCAATCTGGCTGCTAAGGCCCGAAAGGCCCCCTATGCTGCTTACTGCTGCAGTAGGGCAGTTGGATCCAGATGGAGTCTCGCCCCAAGGGTCATGCGCTAGACCTATTCTGCGGGCAATGAGCCCAACTTACTATACGGTGTCACCTTCTGGTGGGCTGCTCTGGACA
Organism: Sarcophaga subvicina; assembly: GCA_936449025.2. Lineage (NCBI taxonomy): Eukaryota > Metazoa > Arthropoda > Insecta > Diptera > Sarcophagidae > Sarcophaga > Sarcophaga subvicina. Next base: position 35,576,450 of record OW388084.2, read on the forward strand.
AGCTGCATAATGTCAGACTCCTGGACAGAGTCAGAACGTCTGCAGCTATTCGCATCACTGGTGCTCTACGCACCACCCCCACAAAAGCTTTGCTCGCAATGCTCAACTGGCTCCCTTCTGAGCTCCTCGCTAAGCAGGTTTTGATAGGGGTCTCGACTTCCTGGTCCCGAGCAGAAGTGACTGGACTCCTGACACGACCGTTCCACCCGAACTCCTGGATGTCTACACCTACGGCTCCAGACTCGATAACGGGGTGGGCAGTGGAGTATACTCTGGGAAATTGAACCTGAACATTTCACTCCGGCTGACGGACGTTAGGGACTTAATCGCAGCCTAGTCATGCGAGTAAATTACGATATTGTGAGGTTTTTCCTATCACGCAAGAAGTATTCTGTTGGTTTCAAAATGGCAAAATGAAAAACCTTCCAGTGGTCAGTTAAACCCCCTTAAATATAGTTCCAATTTTTAGTTCATGTTCGTGTTTCAAAGATTGTAAATTAAACGAAAGAAATTGTTTATTTCTATACTCATTGATTGCTTTTCTTAAATAAATCCATTAAATAAGTGAATTATTTATGTAAATAACAACACAATTTAATTGATAACATGTCTCTATCAAGTTTGCTTGCGGTTCTTTATTTATGAAGATCAAATTCTCCGAATACAATGCCACTGCGCTTAACGTAGAAACATTTTTTCATCGCTAAAGTTAAACTATTTTCACAAACTTTCCCATGAAGATGGCAACCCTTTTTTCTCAAACTTGCCGCAATAGCTAAAACATCCTTTATTTACGGAGATCAAATTCTCGGTATACAATATCTGCGCTTAATGCAGATAAATTTTCTCATCGCTAAAGTTAATATATTTTCACAGAGTTCCTCATGACGATGGCAACCCTTTTACTCTCGAACTTGCCGCAGTAGCTAAAACACCTGATGATCTGTATTTGAAATTATAATGGGTTGGACAATAAAGCGCTCAAATATTAAAAAAAAATTCTTAAGTATGATGATTTTGAATTGCGACATACTTTTGTTCATAATAATCTATGTTATCCCAAAGATCTCAATTACAGTCAATACATTTGCCTTCTTCTGCTGTCCCCCCCATAGAGCACCTTGAAAATGTACATTTAGTTGCACTCAATAATTATTTGTTTTGAGTGCAATTTCTTTAATTCGAAAAAAGTTCTAAAAAAAGGAAATTTTTCTTTGTTTTCAAAAGCAAAAACAAAAATGAGCACCAAACTTGCAATACAGATGTTTAGCAGGTGTTTCAAACACAATATAAAGACAACCGTAGAGAGCAAAGCAAGCAAATTGAGAGTGAGTATATCAAACGGACATGCGCTGAAATAAAATTCCCTTTTCATACCACACACTGTGTATTCTATTTCAAATGACTGAAAAGTGTGTATAAAACAAAAACAATGAAAACAAAAACAAAAATATTGTGGAGAGAGTGTATAATGTTTAGTGAAAGTGCCATGAGCAAGAGAAATTGTAGGGAAATTTTTGAGAAATCAGTTACGGCAATTAGAGTGTTGCCATTGTTGTCAAACATATGACAGTAAAATTTGACACATTTCTGATGTTAATGAAGAAAAATGAAAAATATGATTTAGTTGGCCATTAAACTACCAACCCAGTTATAAGGACCACGATATGTGAGCTTGCCGTCGTTGTAAACAAATGGACTTGTGGTATTCGAATGCGTGAAAGAATTTTCGTGTTAAACTATGAGAGCTGAAGCAAGCTGAAGTACCACAATGTCATTTGTTCGGTAAATAGACATTAGAAATGCTAAATTAAGATCCATTTTTCTATTGAAAAATTATCTTCAGCAACAAAGCCTGTTTTTAGCTCAACAAACAGAATTGCTGAATTTTAAGGGAAAAGGAGCCACAGATAGTTACAGAGGTGCTAATGCATACTAAAAGGAACATTGTTTAGTAAGGTTTGTAGGCAAATGAAATCATTGGATCATATTCCAACGATTCAGTTAATAGGCCCACACGGGCACAATGCAGCGAAGAATCTAACGTGTTTAAATATCTGATAATGGTGTCACATGATATACATAAATACATAATTGGTCATTACAACACTTCAGTCAGGATTACGAAATAGTTTCTCACACCACTAATGTTGTATGCGTTAATTTTATACATGAGTGGTGGGACCTACAGTTTAAAGTCGACTCCGAACGACAGATTTTTGAAAAACTTTTCATGGCAATTTTATTTACTCTCAGAGTTTATTGCCAGAAATCTGCTGAGAGGAAGTCGCCGAAGAAATATTTTTTGTATTTTGTCTTGATGTCTGGCCTGGGGCTCGAACCCTGGCTTTTACGTCTAATAAGAAAACACACTACCTACTAGACACCGGCGACTTCAAAAATGCTATACGACATGCGATAACAGATAAAGGGTGGGCCATTTAAAAGTTTAAATTTAAATATTCAATAAAACAAAAACGTTTTGAAATTTTGCCAAATTTAGTCTTTTGTTGTGAACTACAATTGTTTCGCTTTGAAATGGAATTGTTCTATTAGATGTGTGGCAAGTTGTATCATCTTGTTAAAACCAAACATCGTTCACATCAATATCATGAAGAGCGGGTACAAAAAAATCAGTTATCATGGTGCGATAGGTGCCTCCATTGACCGTAATGGTTGCGCCGTCCTAATTTTCAAAGAAATATGAGCCAATGATCCTCCGCTCCATAAGCTGAACCAAGCAGTCACACGTGATGGGTGCATTGGCTACTGTAAGACCACGTATGGGTTTTCTGAGCCCCAAAGACGGCAATTTTGCTTATTACCGCACCAGCCAAGATACAAATAAGCTTCAAAGATATTTTTTTTTTTGGAAAAATCGGCATCAGAGTGCAGTTTCTCTTAGCGAAGCGAAAACGAAGCGGATGGTTATGCTGCTTCAACTTTTGGACCCATTAAACTTTTTGAAGCATCTTACCGAAATCTTTTCGCAAAGTTAAATGTAAACTTGTGCTGGAAATGTTCAATTCTTGAGAACGTTGATGAATTGATGTTGATGGCTCCTTCTCACTTACATTCTCAGCCTCAGCTTCGATATTTTCGGAAATACGCACTGTACGAGCACGCTCTCGTCTTGGCGCATCAACAGTGAAACCAGTTTCACGAACTTTAAGAATAAACTTGCGTATACCGGGTACGATTATTGATTCTCTGTGACCAAATTTTAATACGACATTTTCGTGCAATTTCTGATCAATTGTCCTTGTTTTGGAAATGAATATCCAATAATTCCCAACGTTGTTTAAGCGTAAATCGATTCATTACGTTCAGTGGAGATCATATACTGAATTGTGTGACAGAATAGAATGACATAAGTATTGCCAGATTCGAAATAACCGATGATTCAAATTTAAACCGATAGATGGGGCACCCGTTACTGTTAAGTTTTGGAGTAGGTCGCTGGCTGCAATTACCATGAGGTATGAATTGATACGGGAAGTATCTCGTGTACTGGAATAAACCGGCCAATGTTTCATTTCTGAAAGACAATATTTAAGCGATTATTGGTGAGAAGTCTGGTGAAATGCTTGAAAATGAATACTAAGATTGGAACTCATGGATGGACCAAATACAAAACTGAGCGTTTTTGTTTGTGTTTTCCATATAAATATACTAACGTGTGAAATCATTTGTCTTACAGAAACAGCACATTAATTTCTGATTATGATGCATTTATCTTGTCGCCAACAAAATACGGTTTTATTTAACTTTGGGTAGGCAACCCTATTCTCACAAAACATTTGCATTTATTTACTCACCTTTACTTATACATACGCTTAATGGTGCACAAAATTTCCCACTATTTTTTTGAGAAGAAACAAACAAAACATTGACAAAGAAGAGGACACAAAATTTCGATGGTAAACTTGGAAACTCTTTTAAGCACAAACTTTCTCGTTAAACGGTTGTAAAGCGCGGATAATTTACGAAAAAATTTGAAAGAAAATTCCTATACACATACAGAGGGGCAATAAAAATAAACAAAAGAGATAATAAAAAAAATCAGTTTAAAGGTGAAGGAAATTAACAAAAAAAAAAGAAAAAAAATTAAAGAAAAATATAATACAAGAAAAGCTATGCAAGAGAGCGTGTAAAAAAAATTATAACGAAAAGAAAAGTGAAAGTGTTTTTAAATTTAAACTAGAAAAGGAAAATATTTCACAAAGAAAAGTTTTTAAAGCAAATAAAAGTAATTTCAATGCCCAAAAATATACTACAAATTAAAGGTTGATTGCGTTTTCCTTTTTATTTGATTTTCCTTCGTTTCCTTCTGCTTCTATACGCCATTGCTTTGGTAATTTAAGTAATGACAACGAAATTACAATTGTGTGAGTGTATGAGTAAAAAAGTATTTTTTTTGTTTTTGTTTCTCGGTAAACGAATGTTGGTGGGAAAAATGTAGTAAAAATTTGTAACAAAAAAAAAGATACGAATTACAAGGCAAAAGAGAATACAAAAGAAAATAAATTATAAAGCAAACATGTATAATAAAGTATAACAAGTAATAAAAAGTAATTAAAAAAAGTGTATCAAAAAAAATCCACAAAAAATACAAAATAAATTAGCAAAGGAGAGCATAACGGTAAAGTAAAATTTTGGGCATAAATTTTATGGCACCGTATTAGGTTGGAGTTCTTTTTTAATAAAAACAAACTGGGAAAAAAGAAAGAAAAGCAGGAATCACATAAAAACATAGAGAAAATTATAATAAAAACAACGTGCGACTGTATAAATATAATAAAGAAAAGAAAATAAACATACAAATACACATACACAAGCAAAAAGTGTAAGAAACAAAAATAAAAAGAAATAAAAAAACAACTCCTAGTTTGCCGTAAAAATCAGACGAAAAAAGAAAACAACCAGCAACAGCACAATTCCTTTCAATTACAAACAGAAGCAGCAGCAATAAACGACATCAGCATCAAAGAATTAAACCTTTACAACTTGAATGCTGTTGTTATTGTTGTTGTTGTTTTAAGTTTTAAAGTGATACCACACTTGCTCTCTTTACCCACCTCACATGGTTTTTACCCTACTCACCTCTTAATAAATTCTATTGTTTTTTCGCTACTCTCCACCTTACGCGCAAAGACTTCAAAACAGGTTCGTTTTTTTTATTGTCTTTGTTTGTGCTCTCCTTAAATTTTATTCTCAGAAAAGAGTGTAAAAAAAACTATAAACAATCACAACAACAAAATACACGAACAAAACATTTAATTTTCTTGTTGTTGTTTTATTTTATGCTGCCTTTAAGTGTATTGTAACGTAACGTTGTGTTATTTTGTTATTCTCCATTATTTGTGTTTCCCTCGTCTGCTTTTGTACTCCTTTTAAAAACAAAGTTGTTTACATCCTTAAGAGTGGTGTATGCATGCATGTGTGTCTACTCGCTAAGTGTGTTAGTATGTGAATTTGTGCAGTGATTTATCAAATGTGGGTCAATAAGAGGAGGCCGGCCTTCATAATGTGCGTGTATTAAACGTTTCTAAACATTAAAAGCCAAGTGTTGGAAACAAAACAAAAAAAAATTACAGAAATAAGGGAAATTCGAAAATAAATATCAACTACAACAACAACAACAAGTGCTGCGACAACAACAACAACATTGTAATCAAATATGTAACATTTTATTGTGGTGCTCCCGTTTTGTTTTTTGCGCTCATTTTCTCTTTCACTCTCTATTGATACATGTTTTTATACACTCGTTTCCTATTGCATTAAAAATAAAAACACCAAGTGACTGTTGTTTGTTGTTGTTATTTTTTTTTAATTGAGGGCGAGTGGTGTTCTAAATTTAAGGTGAGTTTTGCTATTTTAAACTGTTTTTAATTCCCAAATAAATAAAAAAAATTGAGAGTTAATTTAAACTTCAATTAAATTTTAAAAAGTTTTGGTTAAACATCCTGCGTGTTACAACTTTAAAAGAAATAAATTCCAGAAGAATATTTTAATATACAGCACATTGGTACAAAAGCATAAAAGACATTATAAAAAAACAGAAATAATAAAAATTAAAAAACCCTCATTCATTCATATTTTACGGTACCCTAGCAGATGTGGTGTGTGTTAATTTTATACACATACAGTTTAAATTCGACTACGAACGACAGATTTTTGTTGAGAAACTCCTTATGCCAATTTTGTTTTACTCTCAGAGTTTTTACCAGAAATCTGCTGAGAGGCAGCCACCGAAGAAATATTTTTTCATATTTCATTTTGTTGGAGATGTCTGACCTGGAGTATTAACCGTGGTCAGACTACAGTGACTTCCTTGTGGTTTTTAACAGTAGAGTACAAAAAGGGGGAAACAAAAACGTTTGTCATTAAACTCTTAAATTTGAATTTAAAATTTTTTTGTTGGAGCACCACGTCTTGAACGCTTTGGTTATATCACAGCTTTTGTATCCATCCATTTAACTACATGCTCTTTATCGTTACTTTCAACTTTTCTTTCTTTAAGTGAGTGTCTCGCCTTAACTCTTGTTCTGCTTGGCCCTTTTTAAATGTCATAATACTTAATCCGATCAGAATACTTTCATTACTGCATTGTAATAATCCAACAGCTTCAGACTTGTGTAAAATCTGTCGGGTCAAAAATAACGCAGATAAAATTTATTGTACTACAAAGCCTTTCTACAATATCTAAGATTATTTACAACATCTGGAGCTAATGTATCAACATAGTACAAGTTGTCTTCGCAGTCTAGTAGATAGTGTGGGGCCTTATGTAAATCACGGTTCAAACCCCAGGCTGCCTCTCAGCAGATTTCTGGCAAAAACTCTGAGAGTAAAATGAAATTGCCAGGAAAAATTTCTCTAAAATGTGTCGTTCGAAGTCGACTTTAAACTGCAGGTCCCACCACTCATGTATAAAATGAACACACACAACATAAGTGGTGCCAGAAGCTAGGTCTTAATCCTAACTGAGGGGTTGTAATGACCAATTACGTATGTATGTAAGTGTGTATCAACATGGATCTCGAAATCTGAAGCTACACCATCTCGTGCAGCCAAAATAAAACTTCTTAGTTTTAGTGAAATTGGCTTCACTGACGAAGGCAACTAAACTCTTACTACTAACCACAGGGTTTCAAGATGTTAAGAATATGCTATAGCAAGATCTAAAATATTGGATGTCAGACCAATTGTGATACTCTGAAAATTCAATCATATCTAGTTTCTTATAAGATTCTACTGTAACAGATTTCCGCCTATTCTTGAACACTACCTTCATATGTGTTAGTCTAGTTTCTCATGGAGCGGAATATTAATACGGAAAATACTATACGGATTTGCAAACACATTCCGTTTTGTTGTCAGTGCAGCCTTCATTTTAATCAACCTCTGATTTGCGATGCTAAACTCTTTCAAGGCAAGATACTAAGCAGAATGTATACCTTTTCCCATAAGTTCTCAGCTTTATTACACAGTTATGTGAAGCATATTGTATTTTTTACCTCCTTATCACGTGTTATACCCGTCGTTTATTTAAAAAAGCTTACCTCGACTTACTTTTATGTTAATATGTATATTGGCCATATGATGTCTTATAATCTTTTCAAAGGACATTTAATTTTAACATTACAATACAGTACTTCTGGTCCAATGATTTGAAGGATTCTGATAAGTATATGCCCAGACATACATACAGTGGCGGCCACGAATTTAAGACACGACATATGACTGACTTACCTGTGATAATATTTACAATCCTGTAATATCAAATTTGATATTCTTTATTCTTCTATGTACCCTGTAATATTAAGAAAAAGTACCATTATTTTATTTCGTTTCTTTTTAAATTTTGTTGCTTTTTGACCATATTATTGTAAAAACGTTTATTTCAGATTGGCCACGAATTTAAGACATTTCAGAAATATCTGGTTTTTAAGTGATTTTTAGTGTTTTTTGAAGCTAAACGTTTTGATAAGATGTAAAAATTATCACAGATGTAGAAGTAAAATGTCGTGTCTTAAATTCGTGGCCACCACTGTATGTATATATTCATATATTGAAAATGATCTAAATACTGGACAGAGTAAACTGTAGAATATGTAATCAGAGTACTGACATTAGACTGCAGTATTTTCTTGGCAGTGGTCAAACCATATTCAAAACAAAATAACACGTGATAAGTGTAGGTAGTTTCTCTGAATACCTCTTAATTCAGATTATATTAACAGATTTCACTGATAAATTGTCAGCAAAAACTGTCTACGACATTTTATGTTTGTTTATGTTTTTATGTTTGGCGACGTTATTTTTTTGTATATTTTATGTTATGTTATGTTTGGCGGTGTTGTTTACAGCCATCTGTCTAGCATCAAGTCCCTAAAGACGTCTGTGCCGTGGATTCGTTTAAACACTATTCATATGTCCGTATGGATGCCTCAATTATACTTTGATTTGTGGGTCTGTTTAATCTAAATGTCCATAACCTGGAGATCACTGCATATGATTAAAGATTAAAGATTGGATGAAGAATACTGTTCCCATTGTCCTTATTACACTCTACCCTCATCATGCCTCTTATTCTTAAACAAAACATTCTTTGAATCGTTTGAATTATTTTTGTGCTGCATAAACTTTTCACGGCAATTTTATTTATTCTCAGAGTTTTTGCCAGAAATCTGCTGGAAATGTCTGATCTGGTGTTTGAACCGTGGCCTCACGCCCAATAAGCCAACACACTACCTACTAGACTACTGCGACTTCAGAAATGGGAAATAGATGCACTGATTGCCTAAGTTATGTTTGATATTTTCCGTTAATTCCGTTTCCCCATTTCATTGGGAAGCATGTGCTTCCATGCAATATTGCTAGACTCTGCTGCACTGATATGTATAAAAAGAGACCCAATTGCCTTCTATTCTAAAATGTCACTGCTTTATTAGATGGCATGCTAATTTACTTAGTATTCCAGTAGTTGCCACGAATTTTATACGTTCTATACGTTCCTCGAGTAAAATTGAACTCAGTTCAGTTTCCATCCGATGCCTTTAAAGAAAAGTAAACCAAAAATCTCTCAAAAGCAATTAAGCTCTACTCAGGAAAATCGTAATTAAAAGATCCAGTACTTACTGACTTACTTTATACTATCTTAAGGCATCATGCCAAAGTCTAACGCTTCATGAGTTTTTCATTGTATTGGGATTTAATGGGATTCTCTTATCGTTTCCTTTTCCCTTTTCCTGTTGTAGTTATTTTAGGCCCTAAACAATCATTTGCGGTTCGATGAGGAAAACAAAACGAAAAAATACTTCGAATTCTAAAGAAAAATAAAGAGAAGACGTAGGAAAATTTCCAGCTTCAGAAATCTGTAGGAGTGTACACGCACAACAAACACACATGTACGCAAAAGGAAAACCCCAACAAACCTGGTTAATACTCAGTTAACTGTGAGAATTCAGGCCAAATTATTGTGGTTGTGTTCATTCATGTCTGGCTGCCGGGTGCTCCCGTTTGCCAGCTTGACTTTCATATTTTTCTAAGACATTAAATTGCTTGTGCGTACGTGGGAGAGTTAAAAACAGAATGAAAAATATCTCGTTGGAATGTTTTTTCTTTCAATTCTCATGTTTTCTTCTTTCATTCTTTTTGTGTTACTTTTCCATCATCTAGGCCATGGGTAACACACAGGAACGTACAGTCTGTCGTTAGCCTTTAAATCATTGTTACATTTCAAATTCCATCCTAACAATCACATACGTAAAGCCTATGTAGGAGTATTGACCAATTTTAGGGAGTCTTTTTATTTACCCATTAACAGAGCTTAGGTTATTGTTGAGATTTTCATTTTTAACTCTTCTCGTACTTGAAACTCAAGTCGTAAATCGATTACAGATATTAATTGGATTTTTAGGCAAAAGTTACGAATTGTGTTGGCCTTAATCAAGATTGGAAAGAGATTAGAAGTGGAAAAAACGAATTGGAAAAGAGTTTTTGTTTACTTATATGAAAGGTAAATCAAATGGACAAGTAAAATACATTTACAAACAAGGGCACGATGTAAAATAAGGTTCTCCTCAGCTTCAAATCATAGCATACCTTGTAGGAAACTCTTGTTGCGAATTAAATGCTAATGAGACAGACAAATACATGCATCCTTATAGAATCTCATAATGCGGGTGGGCCATCTATCAGTTTAAATTTGAACCTCCGCTTCATTCGAATATGCCAATACTTATCTCATTATATTCTGTCACAAATCTCAGTATTTATCTCCCCTGAAAGTAATGAATCGATTTACGCTTGAAATACGTAGAAAACATAGAAATACTATCTACACTGCGTATGATTAATGCCAATGTAAAGCATTTACATAACAAGCATACGTCGTGGGGTACCATTTTTTAGCATTTAAACTGTATTGTTGCCTAAAAATTGGAGATCAAAATTAAATTCATTGAAGCAAATAAAAAATGGGGAACTACAACTATACCGCCTTGCGAACATCGATTAGAGTATTTAATGTAAACAGTACAGTTCTAAAAGTAAATATTGATCATCCTAGTCCCCGAAGTACGTCTCGAAAAGTTTTTTTTAGCTGGCCGTGATGTCCCGAACCTTGAGAATTCCATTTCCACGCCATTATCTTTATAACGGGTGGACTGTCAGTTTCAATTTGCAACATTGGTTATTTCGAATCTGGCAATACTTCTGTCATTCTATTCTATTACAAAATTTAGAATATTATCTCCACCGAACAGAATGAATCGATTTACGCTTAAAAAACGTTAAGTTTTATTGTGCCGACGAGAAACTGCACAATGATATCGATTTTGACAAAAAAAAAAAAAAAAAAAAAGATTCAAATGAAGCTCCTTATCATCTTGGTGGGTACGTTAATAAGCAAAATTGTGATTGGAGCTCGGAATATACACACGTGGTCTTATAGAAGCCAATGCACTCATTACGTGTGACTGTTTAGTGTGACTTGTATAGCGGAGGTATCAGGGGCCCATATTCCTTTGAACGTAACCATTACGATCAATGAAGACACCTATCGCACCATGATAACCGATTATATTTGTACTCGTTCTTCATGGTATTGATGTGACCGATGTTTAGTTTCAACAGGATGGTGCAACTTGCCACACATCCCATGCCACAATCGGTTTTTTGCGTCAAACGTTTGATGGACGTTTAATTAGCCGAAATTGTGATGTCAATTGCCAACCATGAAGTTGCGATTTGGCACCCTTGGACTATTTTCTTTGGGACGCAGTTAAAGAAAAGTGTTATGCCGATAATTCAGAGACAATTGAGCCTTTTAAGGCCAACATTTGTGCTGCCATTGCCGAGATATGACCCCATACACTCGAAAAAGTGCACGAAAATTGGTCCGATCGAAGGAGGTACTGTCAGGCTAGCCGCGGCAGCCATATGAATGAAATAATATTCCATTTCTAACCGGAAGGATTGTACTTTGCAACAACGGAATAAATTTAGCGAAGTTTCAAACTATTTTTGTTTCATTGGGTTTTTAAATTTAAACTTTTAAATGGCCCACCCTATATATTAACATACAAGGAGATGGAAAAGGAATGTAAAAAGTTATCTTTAGGTCGGGCATGTACTTTAAAGAATTTTCAATCGCGAGAGCGCACTTAATGCGTCAACCATTCGAAGTGTAATCACGAAATTTGAGGATAATGGGGTCTGTCATAGAAAATAAGGCTGCTGTGCGTCAACATACCTCTCGATATCTTGAAAACATTACTGCTTTAAACGATAAGGGCGCTGAAAACATCAATTCTTCATCATACTCAACACCTTTAAATTTCACAAGTCACTACGCTTATTTGGACGAAAAACCTAAACCTCAGTGGTTTAAATCAGCAGGCCATGAAAAGCGCTGGCAATTTATTCTGTGGATAATGGATTGAAGTGAAGCCAATGACAACAAAAATCATCTTCTCCGATGGAACACATTTCAAACCGAATAGCTAATACATAAAATTTTCGTATTTAATCCATGAGAAACAAATGCATTCATAAAGACTAACTATCTGCTGCGAGTATTAATCTAGAGGCGCGATTGAACCTAACTTTTTTTGTAATTGCAGACATTGCAAACCGCATTCGTTATAATTTATTTATTGTAAGGACAATTTTACCTTTTAAAAACGTTTGAAATATGAGCTCGTAGATTGTAAATAAAAATAAAAATTAATTTGTGTTTAGTTCTAATTAAAATTCTTTATTATGCTCACAATTCTGTGTGTCACTGTTTACAACTTGATGTAAACAACAACAATTGCTTTGTTTATTATTCCTTTGTTTACACCCTTTGCATAAACAATAACAAATACTAGACAACTGTAATGGAGGTCTTCAAACCACGATTATTATCATCAAACACACAGCGTCTTCACACAAGACTGACTGAACTTTTACTAAGTCGTTGCCTGCTTTGCCTTGCCTGTTATATGGCAACGTAAATAGTCTGATGAATGTTTTTGAAGGCGAATGTTCGTGGCTTCGCCTTCTCGTGATCTTTATAAATGTAAACATCGTTGTTTCCTTATTGTTGTTTGTGTATTTTGTTTACGTTTATTCTTGTCGTGTTTGTTGTGCATTTTTGTTTACTTGTTTGGATTTTTTATGCTGGTGTTTGTTGGTATGTTTTTGTTTATTTGTTTATCGTGTAAACAGGTCCATTGTTTTTCTTTTTGTAGCTTTTATTTTTAATTTGTATGTTAAATGATGTAGAAGCAAAACACCAGTATCGAAATTTTTCCATTTTCGTAACAATATGATAACAAAGTTTTTTGTGATCTCAATTAGACGGCAAGGATCTAAACGATATGTGACACCAAATACCAAACCGTTTTGTTACGGCAACGGTTTCCCCAACAAATTATTTCCAGAAGTTCGAAATCAAGTGGCTACCAAAATCATGCGATTCAATGCCTAGAGAGGAGAGGCGCTTATTGAAAGACCCTCCGCTGTATTGTATAATCCTTATGCTTACAACACACAACAATTTAACACAATTTTATAAATTTGTTGTGCCTAAAAGCCGGCAGCATAAAATTTAAGTCCTTACAATACATAAATAGAGATAAACACACTAACACTACCACTGTAATGCCACATACGCACTTAATAGGCTGTTATTTCAATAAATATTTTCTTAGGCAAACGAATTTATTACAAAGAAAAGAATGAATGAAAATCCTTTAAGGATTTCATGTTTAATTTGTTATTTCTGCGATTAAGGCCAGCAGTGACATAAACTTAGGCCTACAAAAAGAGATTTTTTAGTTTCTCTCATACATTTGTTGCCTTCTTTCTACTCATAAAGTAACAACAAGAAGAGGAAAAAAAGAAGGAAAACCACTAACACATACGAAAAAAAGAATACTCAAGTATTTGCCTTCAAATAAAATAACAATAATGAGAGCGTTCTACAGAATAGAACAGAACAGCACAGAAAAGCACAGAACCAAAAATGTATCCTTTTTCTAAAGTTCTTCACTCTTCTCCCCTCAAAGTAAAACAAAATTTCTTTTGTGAAGCCGAAAGAAAGAGAGAAAGAAGAAATATTTTTTTGTTTCTTTTTGAGTTGCCTTTAAGGGTTATTTCATGTTTTTCTTGATATTTGTTATGACACACACTGCCATACATCACACAAGTGGTGGGTACTGTGTTGTATATGCGTAAGGGTTTCGTAATGTTACAAAACAATAGCATACTTTTTGGCGCCTAAACAAACTCATTGACACCTTTTCTCTTCTCTCTGTTATTCTCGTCTTTGTTGTAAATATATTTTTACTTTTTAGCTGTATTGTTGTCATTGTTATTGTTGTTAAGACATAAAGACAGTCTTTAGTTTTAGTTGGTTTTGGTACCTAAAAACGAGAGGCCGAAAGCTAACTCTTTTTGGGTTTTTAGCTTTTGGCTTTTATTGTTAACATTTTTGTCTTTTTCATTTCTTTTAGTTTCCATTAATAATAAGAACTTAAGGATTTCTGTGACTATATAGTCTGTGATCCATTGCGGTGAAGGAAAAACAAAAACAAAATTATTTTTATTTTATCACACTGCGATTATTTTACGAAAATAAAAAATCAAGATACTGGTGTTTTGCTTTTACATCGCTTAACCTTAAAAATGTAAACAAAAACTACAAAAACAAAATAATGCAGTAAACGAACTTGTTTACAAATTATCGTACTGCTTAATACAACTTAATACAACAAACACCAGCATAAAAAAGTGGTAAACAAGTAATAAAAAAAAAAAAATACAACAACAAAAGCTACAAGAATAAATGTAAACAACATGTTTACAACAACAACAACATGCTTACAACATGTTTACATTTATAGAGATTTCGAGAAGGCGAAGTTATTCGCCTTCAAGAATATTCATCAGACAGTTTACTCTGCCATATAAAAGTCAAGGTAAAGCAGGCGACCGAGTGAGTGAATTTCAGTCAGTCTTGTGTGGAGACGCGGTGTGTTTGAAAAGAGTAATTGAGATTTGAAGAGCGCCGTTACAAAGATCTGTCGAATAATTGTCTAATAAAACAGCCCTGCATGGGTTTTGCAAATAAGATGGCTCCACTTTGCGCGCTGAACACAAATATGTGTTCAAAAACTTTCCATCACGTCAGGTTTTCGAGAAAAAGGGTGTTGAAACCCCTGACATGCTAGAACCATCGCTATTATCAGAAATTGACAATTGATCTTTGCTCTTTAAAATGAGCCTAAAGCCAAATTGTTTGCATGCATCCTTAAATGTTTATGTCAAGGGGTGCAAGAGAAAAAGAAAATATTACGGGGGTCCTTAAAAATTAATCAGATTTACTTGAAAATTGTTACTCAGGGGTTTTTGGGGTCGCTGATTACAGATCTTCATTCATATTTAAAAAATTCAAAATGGCGGATCCAATATGGCGGTCAAGTAAATCTGATTAATTTTTATAAACCTCGACCGCCATATTGGATCTGCCATTTTGAGTTTTTTAAATGCCTTCGGAAACACCTGGAGCCATCTTATTTGCACAAAAAAGTGCAAATTTGCAGGGCTGTGTAATTTTTATTGTTTATGCAAAGGGTATAAACAGAGGAATAACAAAGAAAAGCAGTTGTTGTTGTTTACATAAAGTTGTGAATAGTAACACACAGAACTGTGCGAATAATAAAGAATTTTAATTAAAACTAAACACAGATTTATTTTTATTTTTATTTGCAATCTACGAGCTCATATTTTAAAACTTTTTAAAAGGTAAACACGTAACAGTACTATAAACTAAGCAAAGTTGGACATTTCATTGAAATTGTAATATCTGTAATATATAGTATTTAAAAGTTCCAACCCTGTAAATAAAATAAATCCAAGATTTCTGTCAATCTAAGGCCATCGGAAGGTAGAAATCACAATCTGAATTTAACTTTTCAACATCAAATATTCGTCTGCGAAAATCTAAGAATATTGAACTCCCCTGGATAAGATAGAATCACAGAAAATGGAAGTCAAATGTCTAGGAATATCAATGGATAGTCAATTGACATGGTGATCTCATACAGACAGAACCTCAGAAAAGCTCATACAAGCCATTTCAAATCCACTCAGGAATTGTGCACTGAATGTATACCTTGATGGTTAAATTAATGATGATCTGTGTGGCAATTATCTGAAGAGAACTCTCAAAACAGTTTAATTGAAGCTGGGCAAGACTACAGAAACTAGCATGCGTTGGCATAACAAGGACAATGAGAACCTATCTTACAGCGGCGATGAAAGCTCTATTGCATTTAAATACACTGCACATGATAGTGAAGACCAAAGCTTTCGTACTTATGGTTAAATTGATAGAAGACAAGTCTAACATGAAATTTATTACAGGGTTTCGTGAGCTAAGAAATTGAATGGCGGACGGCTCTCTTCCTAACTGTAGCCTTTATGGAGACAGAAGACTGTATGATTTTGGGAAATGCTTCTCAACGAGACTTGCTAACAAATGGAGTAATCTGGAAGCTTAATATTATTTTACGAGAGAAACTATTTTGTGGTATACAGATGGATCTTAGAGCAAGAGCGGGGGTAGCAGTTTTTGTTTACAGAATGAAATATTTTGAGCCTATGTGTACACTAGCAAGTATCTTCCCCGTGGAAGGCTATGTCTAAAAATGTGTTCAATTTAATGACGATTGGGGATACATAAGACAGGGCATATAAATACTATCTGACGGTTGGGCAACCATTCGAGCACTTGTTTCTTATAAGGTTAAATGGAATATAGTAGGGGACTGTATAGAGAAACTAAATCGGCTATATAGGTAAAATATTGTTACGTTTTTAGCTTCTTAAAACGTTTGAAATATGAGCTCGTAGATTGCAAATAAAAATAAAAATAATTTTATTTAGTCTTAATTAAATTCTTTGTTGTTGGCGCAATTCTTTGTGCCACTGTTCACAACTTCATACAAACAACAACAATTGTTATTCCTTCTTGTACTCTTTTGCATAAATAATAACGATTTCTAGACAATTGTTCGACTGATCTTTATAATGGAGATCTTCAAATCACGGTTATTCTCTTCAAACACAGCGCGTCTTCATACAAGACTGACTGAACTTTTACTGACTCGTTGCCTGCTTTGCCTTGCCTTTTATATGGCAACGTAAACAGTCTGATGAATGTTCTTGAAGGTGAATGTTCGTGGCTTCGCCTTTTCGGGGTCTCCATTAATGTAAACATCGTTGTTTCATTATTGTTGTTTGTGTATTTTGTTTACATTTATTCTTGTTGTGTTTATTGGTACATTTTTGGGTACTTGTTTATCATTTTTGGTATATTACGCAGTGCGATAATTTGTAAACAAGTTCATTCTTGTTTTTCTAGCCTTTGTTTATAATTTCAATGTTAAACGATTTAAAAGCAAAAAAGCAGTATTCAGATTTTTTCATCTTCGTAAATCTTTTGCTGAATTCCATATTCTGTAGGAATCCGATACGTACATACATACATAATTGGTCTTTACAGCCCTTCAGTCAGTATTACGATCTATTTTGTCACACTGTGTGTGTTAATTTTATCGCTGAGTGACGGGACCTACAGTTTAAAATTGACTCCGAACGATAAATTATTGAAAAACTTTTTATGCCAAAGTTATTTACTCTCAGAGGTGTTGCCAGATATCTGCTGAGAGGAATTCGCCGAAGAAATATTTGAATTTTATTTTGAGATGGAGATGTCTGAGCTGAAGTTTGAACCGTGGCCTCACGTCTGCTAACACAACACATTTTCTACTATACTAAGGCAACTTCAGAATAAGTTCTGCTATTGCAGCAATCTTTAGAGTGAGGAATTCAGTCAAAGATAATCGAATATAAGAAATTGAGAACCTCTACCTCTTCATGACAAGTGCAGAGCTTAAACCCTCAGCTTCTATACAAGTCATTTAAGGGAGTAGGTAGTCTATCAACATTCCTTCCAATAGTACAGTGAAAGTGTAAGAATTACATCTGTTACAATGGACGACCTTATAATTTAAGGATAGAAGCTGATCAGTCCCATACTTATCCATACAAGTCTAGCAGAGTATAGCAATACCCTCTGGCTGCCTACAAATTTGTCCCTCCCTGTAAAACGGACAGAAGATATCCAGTTTTACCATGGCAATTGGAATACTAATCTCCTATAACACGTCGGAGATTGTACGCTACAAATTCAAAAACTCGTCAGCACGTGAAAAATAAGCAGAAGATACCCGGTTTCACTAAGTTAATCGAAATACCAATCTCCTGTAACACGTTGGAGATTATAAGCTCCCAACTGACGTTCAAAAGTTCATCAGCAATTAAATTTATGATCATTTTCCCATGTTCTGGAACCCATAAAAGAGTTACCTTTGAATGATCCTAAATTTCACTAGAAATTTTCTTCAGTGGATAAGGACATTCGTCGAGATGTCGTATGGTATGGGCTTAGCCACAGTCAAACTGTTAAGAGAATAACTCTTAACTCTTAACTCAAAGAATAAACTTCAACAAACCTGGTTAATACCTAGTTAACTGTGAAAATTCAGACCAAATTATTGTGGTTGTGTTCTTCCATGTCTGACTGCTTGGTGCTCCCATTTACCAGCTTGACTTTCATATTTTTCTAAGACATTAAATTGCTTGTGAGTACGTGGGAGAGTTAAAAACAGAATGAAAAATTTCTGGTTTGAATTGTTTTCATCCAATTCTGAGAGATTTTCTTTCTTTTTATTACTCTTCCATCATCTAGGCCATCTTGTTACCAAACAGTAACGTACTGTCTGTCTTTAGCCTTCAAATTATTGTTACTTTTCAAATTTCATCATAACAATCACATACGTAAAGTCTACGTAGGAGTATCGCCCCATTTTATGGAGTCTTTTTATTTACCCATTAACAGAGCTTAGGTTATTGTTGAGATTTTGATTTTTAACTCTTCTTGTACTTTAAACTGAGAAATATTCTTCAGAGGAGTTGTCGTCCGTTATGGGCTTAACCACAGTTCAACTGTTAAAGAAAAAATTAAATTAAGTTTAAAGTATGAGAACGCTCAGTGCCTCTAGAGCATTGAAAGGCTTAAATATTAAAAAAAGAATTAAAAACACATCTTATTGCTCTATTTCTTTGCTAAAATTTGTTTCCTTTTTACATGCTACAAAACAAAAAAAAACACAAAATTTTTCGTTTTTCCTTCCTTTATTTTTTTTTTTGGCAATTTTCAAGGCTAAATAATATGCGTTTCGTGTCTTTTTCTCTTGTTTCGTTAACGGTTTTTTTATTCCTTTTGCACTCATTTTTCGTCTTTTCCTTGCTTTTCGCTTAACTTTATAAACAAAATTTTCTTTTTATTCTTTTCTTGCTTTTGATTATGAATTTATTTTTAATTTTTTCTTTATTTTGGCTCTTTTTACACTCCCTTTTAGTACTTAAAAAATATTATTTTGGGTTCAAAATTATTTTAAAAAAATGTTCTCCCAGAATTTGGTTAAAAAAATCATTTCTTTGCTTGGGTGTTTGTTTTTGTTTTCTTTTTTATTTTCGTTTTTATTTCCATCTTATTCTACTCAATTTCTGTATACTGCCTCAATTCTCTTCAAACTGTGTTTTGTTTTTTTTTTCTTTACGTATTTTTTTTTTGTATTCATTAAAATACAGCCATGTGGTGTCTCATCTGTCTCTCATTCTCTCTCTCTTTCTTTAATTTCTTTCTGTATTCAATTCATGCTTTAACGTCATGCTTACACATTTGTATGGTTTAGTGTGTATGGTTAGTAGCTCTTTGGAGAGGGAGCACATAAGTATGTGTGATAGTGTATGTGTGTAGTTTGTTTTCATATACCCAGACAGTTTTGACAGGATTTCGAAATGTTAAAACCGTATTAGATTTGTTCTCTCTCGCTCTCGCTCTGTCTCTCTGTTTTTCTTGCTAAGTAAGGCTAAGGTTTTGGTGTGCTTGTAGGTGTAGTTGCTATATAAGCACGTGTGTTGTGTGTTTTATTCTTTGTATATAAACTATTTTGTTTGTCTCTCTCTCTCGCTTTCTTGTTTATTTAAGAAATTGGATTTGAAATATTTTCTGTTTCTATTTCTAATGCTTTTCATCAAATAAATATTTTTAAATATTAGACGAGTTTCATTTTATTTATTACGCCACCCCATGAAACGAATAACAGCCTAAGAGCCAATTTTTTTAGAATGTTTACAAACAAAATATTGCGCTTTAAGCCATTTTGTTTATTTAACGATACTCAAGCGTTTTCTCTAAAAGAATTTTCAATGAACTTTGTTTAGTTTGTTTCTCTCTCTTGCCTTCGAACTCCCCCTCTCCCATTTGCTTGCCTTTATTTGTTCATCATGTTGTTGAATGTAAATAAATACTCCTCCTCATTTAATAAATAAAAAAATGCTTTTTTTTGGGTTTTTATTTTTGGAAAAGCTTTTAAAATATAAAACAAATCTAGTTTTTAACCAGTATTTGTTGTTGTTATTGTTGTTGTAGTTATTTTTGTAGTTCATATCTAAAATGTAAATTGAAATATTCTGTTTTAATGAATTTTATATTCGAAATGAAACATAAGCATACGATTTAAAGTAGCTGACTGGCTGTAGCAAATAGTTTAAGCGTAGCACAGCACAGAAAAAAACTTTAATTAACTAAAGTGGAGGTCATAAAAACACTGCTACACTGTATTAAACACTATACTGAGAAATTCATTTATAGTCAAAAGAGCTTTCTTAATTAATGGATTCTAAGAAATTAAATTAAATCCGCGGAACGTATGCATATTGTTGGCTTTAATTCTTAATTAATTTGTGAAGAATAAGAAGAGAAAAGTATAGCATGGGCGCTTGACTTTAAACTCTAGAAATACAGATTCGTAAACGTATTTTTAAAATTAAAGTGCTGGCCACCCTTTAAGCGAAGTAAACTTTTCGAAATCACCGTAGTGTAGTAGCTAGAGTGTTAGCTTATTAGACATAAGGGCATATTTCATAGGCAGCAAGAGGGAACGTGAAAAATTGCTAGTCTCTGCTAGATTCATTTGTAAATATAACTATAGGAGTGATTGATTTCTATCCTTATACGGTGTTCAGATATGCACCTTTATTGCGTAAATCGCAATAAACGCCAATATTGAGTTCAATATTTCATATAAATTTATTTCAATTAATTATTGCGCAATAATTACGCAAATTGTTATAATATTGAGTAAAAGTTAAAATGCAGCACTATCATAAGTATGTTCAGTGAGCAAATTACAATTAACCGACCACTTTTTCTGATATTTGACAACTCAAATGTTATCAAAGACAAAAACCACAAAACAAAAACGATGTTGTCGAAACAACGAGCTATTTTGTTTACCAGCTGTCAAATGAATACTGAATGAGCAGCTGAACTGCGTATATTATTATGCCTGAACACTTAAAATATTGTACTCAATAAACCGAATATTGACTCAATAAAAGTGCATATCTGAACTTAGTATTAAATTACGTGGCCACCCATTGTAAAATATGCGATTCTTACAGGCTACTGTACTATTGGAAGGAATGCCGATAGACCAGGCATTCCCTCAAATGCCTTGTGCAGATGCTGTGGATTTGTGGTCTGAACTTGTCGTAAAGAAGCGGAGTTTCTTAATTTCTCATTTTCGGTTAAATTTGATTGAATTCTTCAATCTAAAAATTGCTACCAAAGCAGAACTTATTCTGAAGTTGCCTTAGTCTAGTAGATAGTGTGTTATCTTAGTAGAAATGAAGGCACGAAATTTTAATATTTTTTCGGCAACTTTCTCTCAGCAGACTTCTGGCAAAAACTCTGACATGAAAAGTTTCTCCAAAATCCAAAATCTATTCGGAGTCGATTTGAAATTGCAGATCCTACCACTAATGTATGAATTAACACACACAACATAAGTGGTGTCAGAAGCTAGGTTGTAATCCTGACTGAACAGTTGTAATCACCAATTATGTGTGTATGTATGTATTCAAACTTTAGGATCTAAAGATTATCAAATATCAACAACGAATATCATAGGAAGGCCAGGCGACTCCAACTCTTTAGGTAGAAAGCTTATGCATCCAATACATCAGGTCTTCCAACAGGGACTTTGAAAATTTGACAATTAATAACGGCCCCCTTGTTGAAGTTGTGTCATCATGAACGACAATAGACAACGACTTGTGCTCGCATATATGTTAATCGAAATGGGTATGTCAACAAAACCACTGTTTGGTGTCGATTTTGGGATGGTGGCATCATCGCTCCATATTTCACTGGAACGACCAAACAGCTCATATCACATTTGACTTCTGCACTAACAATTTGAGGAAATTATCATAGCAGCTAGCCTTACAGTACCTCATTCGATCGGACTAGTTTACATTCACTTTTCAACTGTATGGGGTTACATCTCGACAATGGCATAATAAATGTTGGCCTTCAAAGGCTCAATTGTCTCTGGATTGTGGGCATAACACATTTGTTTAACGGCGCCTTACAGAAGACAGTCAGACAGTGTCAAATCGCAGCTTCTTGGGGGCCAATTGACATCCCCATTTCGGATAACTAAATGGCCATCAAACATTTGACGCAATAAATCGATTGTGGCATGAGATGTGTGACAAGTTGCACCATCCTGTTGAAACCAAACATCGCTCACATCAATACGATGCGAAAGGTGTCTCCATTGACCGTAATGGTTGCGCCATCCTCATTTTCAAAGAAAAATGGCCCAATGTTGCCTTCGCGCCACAAGCCGCGCAAAAAAGTCACTTGTAATGGGTGTATTCGCTTCTGTAAGACCAGGTGTGGGTTTTCTGAGCCCCAAATATGGCAATTTTGCTTATTATCGTACCCACCAAGATCAAAATGAGAAGAGATATTTTTTTTTTTTTTTGGAAAAATCTTCATCATTTCTTGTTGGCCCATCTATTCCAATAAATCCCAACGTTTCTCATGCGTAAGTCGATTCATTACGTTCAGTGGAGATAATATTCTAAATTTTGTGACAGAATAGAATGACATAAGTATTGCCAGATTCGTAATAACCGATGTTGATAATTGAACCAATAACCAAATGCAAATATACCACCCGGTATAAAGATAATGGCGTAGGAATGGAATTCTCAAGGCTCGGGAACATCACGGTTAGCTAAAGAAAGAAATATCTCTAGAGGTACTTCGAGGACTAGGACGATCAATATTTACTTTTAAGCCAGTGGCCACGGCTGCTGGTGTTCTGCTGTTTACATTAAATACTCTAATCCAAGTCCGCAAGGCGGTATAGTTGTAGCCCCCCATTTTTTTATTTTCTTCATTGAATTTAATTTTTGATCTCCAAGATTTAGACAACAATACAGTTTAAATGCTAAAAAATGGTACCCCACGACGTATGCTTGTTATGTAAATGCTTCACATTGGCATTAATCATACGCAGTGTAGGTAGTATTTCTACAAATTCAAATGCAATTTTCCATGCTCTATGTCTCTCTCTCTCTCTCTTTCTCCCACGATTTCTTTCTGTTATTCCATGGAAATAACTGTTGTTGTTACTGACTTGCTTTTGTCATTGCTATCCTCAAAACAGAGTAAAGTAGAGTATGTGGTTGTAGTTATTCTTGCTGTTTTTTTTTTCTTTGTATCATCTCAGACGTCATCATTTCACTGTTTGTTGTTATAATTGTGTGTGTGTATACGTTTTCAATGTTGTTGTTATTGCCATACAATATATTTTTGTTTGTTGTTTTTCTTATTGTATGGAATATGGAATGCAAGAGTTCAAGGATACTTTTACGTTACGCAAAAAAATAATTTACAATTATACTCACACACATACATGCACACTCACTATCAGCACATGAGTTCACAACAGCAGCAAATTCAGTTACAATGTCGAGCGCACAGTTACGTTACGTTTAAATCAAATGCTTATAGAATGACTCTCTCTCTCACTCATTGAGATTCTGTTAAACAGCACGAGTACGAGTATCGGTGAGTGTGTCTGTGTATATGGTATACGAGAAATATAATGGTTTATATTGTATGGAAAACAAAAACAACAATTCTTAAATGAACATTAACTTTTTCCTATACACTCTCGTTTACACACACACACTTACGTTTACAATTACAATTACACAAGAAGACAAAAGGCACAACAATAACCAATTCATTGTGTTCATACATACAGAGATATTTTATGGAAATATCCTTCTTCTTCGTCTTTTTTTTTTGTTTTTTTACTCTTCCTACACTCTACTACACCTACATACATTCATTGTTATTGTGTATAGTATTCTTAAACGTAATTTTTTGGGGTTAAATATGTCCTTGAGGCAGGAAGTATACGAAAAGAGCTGTTGATATTGCATAAAAATATACGAAAAACAAAAACACACACACACTTAAAAAGAAACAAGAAAAAAGATTTTTTTTATTTTTATTTTTAATATAAAAAACAGTATGTGTTCGTTATTTATTATTTAATTAAAATCAATTTTATTTAAAAGAAAAAAGGATAAAAAAGAATTTACTTGGTAGTCTTCATTATCAGCTGTACAGCTAAATGCCAATGATTTGTAGGTATTTATAACCAAAGGTCACAGCATTCCATGAATTTTTAATTTTACAAAGCAAGCAAAGGAAAAAAAATTACCAATGGATTTAATACCTATCAATGGTTTTAGTTTTGTTCTCAATTAAATTAAATTTTTCTATTGTCAGGATGAAAAACAGAGACACTAAATTCGAATATAATTTCAGGTGGTTTAGTAGTTCAATAGACTCCAACTAAACGATTCGCATAGTAGGAATCCTGTCAGCATGTGGTAAACATGAAGAAAGTAATTTTCTTGCTCAAAAAAGTACGGTTGAAAGTGGGAATGAAATATAAAAAATTGATATCGAAAGATTTTCTATAGAAAATTGATATCGAAAGATTTTCTATAGAAAATTGTTATCGAAAGATTGCTATCGAAAAAAAATTGTTATTGAAAATTATTGTTATCGAAAAACTGTTCTTTATTAAATTATTGTTATCGAAAATTTTTCTGTAAAAAGAAAGATTTTTCGAAAGATTTTCTATATAACATTGTTCTTATCTTTCTATCGAAAATTGTTATCGAAAGGTTTCGTATAGAAAATGATTATTGGAAGATTTTCTGTACAAAATCGTTATCGAAAGCTTTTCTGTACAAAATTGTTGTCGAAAGATTTTCTATAGAAAAATGTTATCGAAAGATTTTCTATAGAAAAATGTTATCGAAAGATTTTCTATAGAAAAATTTTATCGAAAGATTTTCTATAGAAAAATGTTATCGAAAGATTTTCTATAGAAAAATGTTATCGAAAGATTTTCTATAGAAAAATGTTATCGAAAGATTTTCTATAGAAAAATGTTATCGAAAGATTTCCTATAGAAAATTGTTATCGAAAGATTTTCTATAGAAAATTGTTATCGAAAGATTTTCTATAGAAAATTGTTATCGAAAGATTTTCTATAGAAAATTGTTATCGAAAGATTTTCTATAGAAAATTGTTATCGAAAGATTTTCTATAGAAAATTGTTATCGAAAGATTTTCTCTAGAAAATTGTTATCGAAAGATTTTCTCTAGAAAATTTTTATCGAAATATTTTCTATAGAAAATTGTTATCGAAAGATTTTCTATAGAAAATTGTTATCGAAAGATTTTCTATAGAAAATTGTTATCGAAAGATTTTCTATAGAAAATTGTTATCGAAAGATTTTCTATAGAAAATTGTTATCGAAAGATTTTCTATAGAAAATTGTTATCGAAAGATTTTCTATAGAAAATTGTTATCGAAAAAATTTCTATAGAAAATTGTTATCGAAAAAATTTCTATAGAAAATTGTTATCGAAAAAATTTCTATAGAAAATTGTTATCGAAAAAATTTCTATAGAAAATTGTTATCGAAAAAATTTCTATAGAAAATTGTTATCGAAAAAATTTCTATAGAAAATTGTTATCGAAAGATTTTCTATAGAAAATTAATATCGAAAGATTTTCTCTAGAAAATTGATATCGAAAGATTTTCTCTAGAAAATTATTATCGAAAGATTTTCTCTAGAAAATTATTATCGAAAGATTTTCTCTAGAACATTGTTATCGAAAGGTTTTCTATAGAAAATTGTTATCGAAAGTTTTTCTATAGAAAATTGTTAGCGAAAGAAACTTTTCTATAGAAATTGTTATCGAAAGAAAACTATTCTATACAAAATTGTTATCGAAAGGAAACTGTTCTATAGAAAATTTGTATCGAAAGGAAACTGTTCTATAGAAAATTGTTATTGAAAGAAAACTATTCTATAGCAAATTGTTATCGAAAGAAAACTGTTCTATAGAAAATTGTTATCGAAAGAAAACTGTTCTATAGAAAATTGTTATCGAAAAAAAACTGTGCTATAGAAAATTTTTATCGAAAGAAAACTGTTCTGTAGAAAATTGTTATCGAAAGATTTCTATAAAAAAATTTAATAGATATTGTTATCGAAGGAAACTTGTTCTATAGAAAATTGTTATCGAAAGGACATTGCTCTACAATAAATTGTTGTCGACTTATATAAAATTTTATAGAAAATTATTGTTATCGAAAGATGTTCTATAGAAAGTCATTGCCAAGGAATTGTCACTGAAAAATTTTCTATGAAAAAATGTGTTGTAATGATTTAAAAAATTTGATAAAACAATTTTTTGTTAAAAAATAAATCTACAGTAATCTTTATGAATTACACAAATACTATGGAAATAAATTTGCTTAGTTTTGCATAGTTTCGATTGTGCGCAGATATGCTTAAATTAAGGTCACCAATGATTTAAAGATTTTAACCCAGAGATGAAGCCCACATGCTGCTTACGAGTAATCTTAAAGCTAAAAAAGCCCTAAAAGAAATAAAATACTAGTTATATGTAAATCATGTTTCATAAGGACTTTTGTCATAATATCGATAGCTTGGATAGATATCCAACATTCAGCCACCAGTGGAAACAGATTAGAAATTTTGTGAAAATTAAAATTTTTACGAACTTGAGAAATTATAGGATATTGTGTATTAAATATCCTTTTTCTAATTCATTCAATGTGATATTATGGTTCCTTATGAAATAAAATTATGCCATATCCATAGAAATTTCCTCCTAATATACACACACCACATCATTACACTCACTCAGCAGACATTTATAGTTTTATTGCCATTCTCCCTCACTCTCTATCTCTCTCTCTCTCTCTCTCTGTCTCTTTCAACCATATTTGTTAGTGATTTATACAACATTTTCCAGCCATTTTAGTTCATAAATATGGTCAGTAAGATTAGTTGTGTGTGTAAGTGTGAGAGAGTGTGTGTGTGTGTGATTGAATTGTATCGTTTTGTTTTGTTGAAATGAAAGAGAAAAAGAAAGAGAGAAAGAAATATGAAATAATTGAATTATTTCGTGTAATTGAAACTTTAATTTCCGTTATAAATACAAAACAAACAAAATGCATATAAATGTGTGACTCTGTATATGTGTGTGTACCTATTTCTACGTATGTTTATTACCGTGTATTAACGTGTGTTAACGTATAAACAAACACTTACACATGGTTTATGTTTTTATTAGGCATTCAATTGTAAAAGTGTTTACATGAAGCAATTTTTCAAGCAATTTTTGTTGATAAAAATTTCTTTCACTTTATTGTCGGTTTAAAAACGATATCATGCAACTAAAATTGCTTCATGTAAAGGCTTAAAATATTTTTCCAGTTTTTGTATCGTTTTAATTATTTTAGTTTTTATAACACGTTTTAAAATTTGTTTTCCCAAACAGTATATTTCTGTTAATAACTTTTTGTTCGATTATTGTTGTTCATTGGAATAATGTCAACATGGATTACCAGATTTTATTATCGTGTTTTGCAAACAAAATTTTTTCTCTAACAAAACATGTGTAATCCAATAGAATTATTAAAAGCGACATGAAAAAATATTAAAAATTCATAAATTATTGAAAAAATAATAATAAATGACAGAATATTGTTTTTATGTTTCTAAAACCGGCTTTTGAATGAAATTTTGATAAAAAATTTTAAAAATGAAAACTCGTATGAAAATTGTGGGGGAGAACAGTGTTAGAATATGATAATTTTTTTCATGTCAGTAAAAACAAAATTTGTTCAACATAATAGCTAATCCAGATCATTTGGAAGGGGTAATGATTGCAATGAATGAATAAATATATGTATAAAGATTATAAAAGTAGAATAATTTCAGAAATCAGAAAAATAAAAACAAAATATAAAAATAAAAGTTTTATTGTTAAATAAATATTTTCTAAAGAAAATCCGACACTTTGTATTATTCTTAATAAATTCGTTCCCATGCAAACTTAAAGTTAAAATTCTCTTAAAGAGAATTATTATTGTTATCGAAAAATATTTTACAGAAATTGTGTTATTGAAATATTTTTTATAGAACATTGTGGTTATCGAAAAATGTTCTACAGAAAATTATAGTTATCGAAAAATGGCCTATAGGAAATTATAGTAATCTAAAAATGGTCTATAGAAAATTATAGTTATCGAAAAATGTTCTATAGAAAATTGTAGTTATCAAAAAATGTTCTATAGAAAATTACAGTTATCGAAAAATGGCCTACAGGAAATTATAGCTATCGAAAAATGTTCTATAGAAAATTACAGTTATCGAAAAATAGTCTATAGGAAATTATAGTTATCGAAAAATGTTCTATAGAAAATTATAGTTATCGAAAAATGGTCTATAGGAAATTATAGTTATCGAATTATGGTATATAGGAAAATTTTCTATAGAAAATTGTTGTTATCGAAAAAATTTCTCTAGAAAATTGCTGTTATCGAAAAATTGTTACCGATAATTTTTCTATATAAAATTGTTATTGAAAAATTTTATATATAAAATTGTTATCGAAAAATTTGCTACAGAAAATTGTTATTAACGAAAAATTTGCTATAGAAAATTGTTGTTATCGAAATGTGTTCTACAGAAAATTGTGGGAATCGAAAAATTCTCTGTAGAACGTTGTTATCGAAATATGTTCCATAGAATATTGCTAAGACAGAGAGATTTTCTACAAATAACTATTTCTATTGAAATAATTCCTACAGAAAAGTATTGTTATCGTTAAATTGTCTGTTGGAAATTTTTGTTATCGAAATTCTTCTATTGAAAATTAATGAAAACTAAGATTATTGAAAAACTATAGAAAACAAATTATTTGACAAATTGTTGCTATCGAAGATATTTCTGTAAAAAGTATTTTTATCGAAAAAAATGTATACAGACAGGCAGTGTTATCGAACAAATTAATAAAATCTCTGGGCATAGAAATATACTAAAAACTGTATTGAGGACGAACGGGTAGGTTGCTGTACAGTCCCCTATGTGAACCACGCCTAGGGATCGTTTGGCCATCTTCAGACTTGCAATTTAGATTAAAAGAAGTTAGATTAACGGAAATTGCCCGTTATATAAGTGACTTGTGGAAACGAAGCTTCATAATGGGGTATATTAGCGGCTTTCACTCTGTATAATATATGGACGTATAACAGCCGTAAGTGGGGAACTTTACGTGAGATTATGTGTAACGATTTCACTAAATTTAAGCAATAAACAAAGTTACTGGCTTTCGAACCGTAGACTTGGAATGGTACGACTAATAATAACAATAAATGATAAGCAACTGTTCAATAAATAGAAAAACCGTTTTCTTCTTGTACGAGGGTTGCCTTTTATATTTCGGGATTAGAGAACAAAAACAAATATTAATCATCGAAAATCGCTTTATTGTTTTTCAAAATATTCCCCATTAAGATCTATACACTTTTGCATGCGTTTGTACCAATTGTCGAAGCACTTTTGGCACTCCGATTGAAGTATCTCCAAAACATGCATTCTGAACGCATCAACCGCTTCTTCAGGAATCTCATTTTATTTTTTACGTACGGGAATAAAAAGAAGTCATTCGGTGCCAAGTCAGGACCAGACGGCGGATGTCTCATCAAATCGATGTTTTGAGTGCTCAAAAATGCAGTTGTTTGAGCCGATGTGTGAGAACTGGCATTGTCGTGGTGAAGAGTGATCCGTCTTCGGCGGTTAGTTTTCCTGATTTCTTGGAAGACAACTGGCAAACAAATGGTTGTGTACCACTCAGAATTGACTGTTCTGCGTTGTTCTAGTGGTACGATTGCGACATATCCAGTTTTTCCGAAAAAAACAGGCGATCATTTGCTTGGAAGTGCTTCGTGGCTCACCTTGAAACACGCATACAGTCAACTGCTGTTTACTTTCGGGCTCATACGCGTAAATCCACGATTCATCACCTGTCGCGATGTCATAGACGTGTTTCGAAGCACCGCGATCGTATTTTTGGAGCATTTCTTTCGACCAATCGACACGAGCCTTTTTTTAACGATTGACAAATTGTGTGGGATCCAACGCGAACAAATTTTTTTGACAGTCAAATGTTCATGCAATATTGAATGTATGCTGGTCCCACTAATGCCTAAGGTTGTCTCAATCTCACGATAGGTCACATGACGATCTTGCAATATCAGTTGGCGCACAGCATCAATGGATTCCGGAACAACAAGTGTTTTTGGACGACCTTCACGAAACTCGTCTTGGATTGAACTACGAGCTCGGTTGAATTAACCATACCATCGATAAACAGTGGTCCTTGATGGAGCTTCATCGCCAAAAATTGAATTAAGTTCATCGATGCACTGTTGTTGAGTTAATCCACGTCGAAAGTTGTAAAAAATAATCGCACGAAAATGTTCACGATTTAATTCCATTTTTTGGGCGAGATGAATCTTTTAAGTTACTGTAAACAGCATAAATAGCGCTCGTATGTCAAAACGTTCTGAGTACGTATAACTTCAAAAATGTCAAGCTTTACGATAGAGCTGTCAGTTGGCAGATTGCAACACTAGGGTTGCCAAATCCCGAAATATAAAAGGAAACCCTCCTAATCATTTTTAATCAATTTTAATCCATTTATGTTCAGAACAAAAATAAAAATAACCCTTAAGGGCGAAATACAATGATCTTAATCACCTTAATTGTTAAAAAAAGTATAGTCTGTGATGAAGGAAATATTATTATTCCTAGTTATAGATAAATCCAATTCATTTCCATTTCATTATCATGACCATTATGAGTTCAAGGATGAATACTAAAACAAAAAATTATATTTTGACTGCACAACTAATTTTCCAGAGCAATGTATGGCATTTTTATCAATTTCAAACTCTTCATTAAATACTAATTAATTTGGAATATTGAAACTCCTTATCAGACACTTCACCATAGGCTTATACACTGGCATTATCTCAACACCATTAAGGACATAAGATTGTATCACTTAAGCGAAAGCGTTTGTTTCAATTTCATTAGTAATCCGTACGATACATTTTGTATGCAGGTATTATCGTTATAATATGTATGTATATACTATATGGATGTATAGGTGTGTGTGTCTGTGTGTTAAGTATCAATAAAATAAGAATGAATTAAACGAATGAATTACTTAATAATTAAATAAATCAATTATACTTCAAATTAAACAATTGCGTAATCAGGCTTAATGCTGCCATAAACCTTAAACAAAAAAAAAAAAGAAAAATGAAAATGAAAAATACAAGGCAAGATTGTTAAAGTATAAGAATTAAGACAAAAAATAAAAAATAAAATAAAAAACATTTAAGGTCATTACATTTTGATATTTACGTCATTTCCTTTCATAGATTTTATAATCATTGGCAACGTCATCATTACTGTAAGTCATAGTCATAGTCAGACATAGGCAGGCATAGTCAGGCATAGCCAAAGTCATAATCATTGTCATCATCATCATTAAAAGTAAACGCAAATGCTTAAGAGGTCTACTACTACCGTATGACTAATAGCATTTTAAGTGGCTGCAAGGGTAAAAGGGTCCAAGTGGCAAAAGTATTACAATTTCAAGGTCAGTTGAAAGCATTTAGGCTGGTTTTTGTAGCAGCGAATCCATATTGCCCCAAAATACGAAATTTTTTCAGAATCCTTGATCATATTTGAGAGTACTCTACTGTAAGATGTAATTTTTTCCAAGAATTTCTATTCAATTTTGCTTTAACATATTAATTTAGAAATTAAAACAATATGTATACACAGAAGCATAAAGGATATCAAATCAAATACAAAAGGATCTTCAGCTACATAATTACGATGGAATTAATAGACCTACAAGTTCAGGCATTTTTTTAAATAACTTGAACCAAACAATCTCTGCAGTGAATTAAGGAACCATATTGTTAGGTTTTTCGTTTTTAAAGAAAAGCATTTCCTCGGGAAGTTACTTTTCGCTGTATTTATTTTTGATTTATTTTTAATCTGGCAACGTCGAGAATCTTACTGTTGATTTGTTATTGTTATTATTTTTTATCTTTCGCGGTTCCACAATTTAATCTCTTATACTAGTAATTTTGTTGTTGTCTTGCTATGTATATTTCTTCTACTTGGTTTCGGTCCACTGTAGCACAGGTGGAAGAACTGGCGCGGAAGGTATCGGAGATGTTTGTAGAGGAGATGTGTGGGCCTCTACAGAAATACTTTTCAAAATTAGAAAACAATTGTTCAAACATACCTGGTTGCCTCATTTTAAAATCGCTATGTGCGCTAGTGAACAGCAGGAAAACCAAGGAACAACTTGAGTTCGACAACAAAACGGTTCGCACTCTAACAAAAATTCTACCAAAGCACTGAGCTTTTTGCATTTTCTCTGACAAACTCGATCTGTCCCACCAGGCTTACTGTAGAAGCTGCCATAATGTAGAGGAAACGGAATCGATGCAGGACGTCATATGCAAGTGACCTGCACTTCAGAACAGACATTATCGATTTTTGGGTGACAGAACGTTTGAAGATCTGGTTATGGTGAATCCGAATCTCGTAGTTGTTCAAACCTACCAAGACAGACATGACATGACAAGGGCCTTACCTCACACTCGCTAACACAATTGGCCGCATGGTCATCGAGTGAACTTGCCTATTGCTCGTTTAACTTGTTCTTTAATGCTCCAAGACAAATTGATTCCAAGCTTAACAAAAACGGTATCACAATGAGTTCTCTATAGTCTAAGAATGTCTATCCCATCTTTTTGTTTCGACTTACTTACTAACTTAATTGGCCATTAGCAACCCTATTAACGGATTTCGGCCTGACGCAATACTTCCTTCCAGACGCCTCTGCTTCTTGTGCGACTACGCCAGTTGGTCACACCAATCGATGACAGGGCTTCCGCGAGTTGCTCTTTACAACGCAGACAAGGTCGTCCTTTTCGCCAATTTCCACAGACCCCCGTATCAAATACCCGTCTCGCCGGACCATACTCCTCCATTCGAACGACATGGCCGAGCCAGCGCAGCAGCTGGATGTTAATACGCTGTACAACGTCCATATCGTTGAGGAGCTCATACAGCTCACTGTTGGATCGGATGGGGTAATTATCGCCAACTCGCACTGGAGCGAAGATCTTACGTAGGACTTTTCTCTCGAATACTCTCAAGGCTGATGCATCAGTGCTTAACAGGCTCCATGCCTCTGCGCCATAAAGAAGCACGGGGAGGATGAGCGTCTTGTAGAGTCCAATGAAAATCAAAAATACATTTTTGTTTCGACAGCCAATTTTATTTACTTACCTACTTGCCACCTAAGCACCTAAATTGATTGTTAAGCACACTGTCACATAAGTTGCGCCATTTTGTTGGAATCAAATGTTGTTGATGCTCAGCTGATTAATTTTGGAAACCAAAATTCGATATGTATGGTGCGCTATTCACCGTACCAACAACCCTTTGCACGTTTCGAAAAAATAGAAGACTTATGAAGTCGCCGTAGTCTAGTAGGTAGTGTGTTGGCTTATTAGACGTAAAAGCCACGGTTCGAGCCCCAGGCCACACATCAAGACAAAAATACAAAAAGTATTTCTTCGACGACTTTTCTCAGCAGATTTCTGGCACAAACTCTGAGAGTAAATAAAATTGCCATGAAAAAGTTTCTCAAAAATCTGTCGTTCGGAGTCGACTTTAAACTGTAGGTCCCACCACTCATGTATAAATTTAACACACACAACATAAGTGGTTTGAGAAACTAGGACGTCGTACAATGGGTCAATTCGACCTCCGGGTACTGTACTTGTCTTAATTGACAATCCTCTAATCTAACTTACGTAATGATGTTGCCAACTTGTAGATCTCATCAAATTATCAGGATTGAGGATTGCCTTTGGCCCGAATATGGTAATTTTGTCTATGAACGTAGCTATTGAACCAGAAATGAGCTGGAATGGTAAACACAATTCCTTGATACAAAAAGGATCCTTCTTTGACCAGCTACAAAAGAGGGCAATTAGCAAAAGTCCGATGAAACCGTTGATTGTTTGTCTACAATTCTTGTACGAGCTATGTTTTATAGGCAAATAAGATAGAGTCCTTACGTAAAATTTTGACCCTCAGTTGAAGAACAAATGCCAATAAGTTGAGAACAACGACGAATCAGCATTTCGACGTTTTCTGTCTGACTTTGAGCAACAGTTGGAATATGTTCTATGACAAGAACACTTCTTTGACTTTCTCTGACCATTTTGAAATTAAGAAGCCTGGAAAGCAAAAATTGCTTGCTTCCTAGATGACTGTAAATTGGACGAAATGCTCTGTGAGTCCCACGAACAGATTTATTATTTTTACAATTTGAAAACTTTGTTCTGAAGTTAAACTATTCGTGATGACTTGCCAAGCCTTACATTCATACATAATTTGGTCGTTACAACCCTTCAGTCAAGGGTTACGACCTAGCTTCTCACACCGCTTATGTTGTGTGTGTTAATTTCATACTTGAGTGACGGGACATACACTTTAAAGTCGTCTCCGACCGACAGTTTTTTTGAGAAACTTTTCCATGTCAAATTTTTAATTTTTCAGAGTTTTTGCCAATCTTGCAATCTACTGAGAGGAAGTCGCTAACGAAATAAATTTTTATGTTTCGTTTTCGTCGGAAATGTCCGACCTGGGCTTTAAACCGCGGCTTCTCGTCTAATAAGCCAATATACTACCTACTAGACTACGGAGACTTAAGGAAGGTTCTGGCGCTTTGAATGATGTGAAAGTTTCCTTCGTAACAAACTCATCAAATGGGTAATTACCACCCCTTTGGTCAAGATTACAACCTAGCTTGTCAAACCAGCCATGTTGTGTGTGTTAATTTTATACACGAATTTAGAGACTTGCATTAAATGTCGGCTCTAAACACAGATGTAAGAAACTTTTCATGTAAAAATTTTATTTTATTCTGATAGTTTTTGCCAGAAGGCTGCTGAGAGGAAGTCATCTAAAGAAATATTTTGTTTTCATATTCCGTTATGTCCTAAATATCTGAGCAGGAGATTTAGCCACTGTCACTTATCTATTAGGCCACCGTGGTCTCAGGTCTAATAAGCCAACACATTACCTACTAGGCTACGGCGATTTCATGATGACTTGTCCAACCTTATTCAACAGAATTGTTAAACCTGCTTGATAGTCTTGGCTATCCAACCATAGTTATCGATATTTATAGTTCTCGTGCAGTTAAAAAACAGCCTCTAGAATTGCCAGACTTGGCTTTGCCAGTGATTTTTTAAAGTGTCTGTAGTAATCGCTTCATCATTTTGAAAATTTTGGCTCTTAGCCCATTTTTCTTAATTGCCTTTTAATTGTTGTCATATTTTTTTTGTGTTCTTTATTGTCTTTTATTTAATTTTCCTTTTGTTGCTTATTTCAACCAAAAGTGTCATCACATTGGAATTAATTTTATTTCATTTCATGATTTTATTCTTCTTTTGGCTGACTTTTGTTGTTGTTTGTTAGTTTTTTATATAATAAAATATGCTGTTGTTGTTGTTAGATATACGTAATTACATTTAAAAGTTGCTTAAAAATGAAAATAATTAAAAATAGAAAACACTTTCCAGAAACATTTCATTGCAATTTGTTTCAATTCCCAATAGCGGTTGGTAATGTTGCTGTCAAAAAAGAAAGGAAGAAATTTCATGGCAGGTCAAGCAGAAGAACGGTTGAGGATTTTTATGGAAATATCAAAGAAGGTAGCCAGACTTTATATGGAGCTTAAAACACATCCCAATTTTAGATGACGACATCTAAATATCTTGCAGTTCTTACGCAGTATGGGGTAAATTTGGTGCCATTCCCTATATCACCATTTAAAGAGGTCTTAAGATTGTAAGGCAATGTTGTAAGGCGAAATTGAGAATTTACTCGAGCAAAACATCCAAGAAACCTCCGTCGACTCATGCGCAACAACTTTGCGTAACAACAGTTTACGATTTAATTCATTTTGAGTAATTTTCAGTGGCAGCACCTATCGGAAATTGGTCATACCAATTTAAAAACCTTCCCCGGCTCATGCGCAACAACTTTGCTAAAGATTATAACATGATCAAATACACAGTCAACGATTTAATTCATTTTAAGTAATTTTCAGTGGCAGCACCTATCGGAAATTGGTCATACCAACTTAGAAACCTTCCCCGGCTCATGCGCAACAACTTTGCTAAAGATTATATCATGATCAAATGCATAGTTTACGATTCTATAAGGTACATACAAACAAATATAAATTTTTATATGGGTATGTGGGCGTGGCACATCGCCTACTTGAAATTTTAAAATAAAAAGTAGTCTATAGTTCCTTCCAGACATACAGGAAGATACTGTGAAGATTTCAAGAAAATCGGTTCAGCCGTTTAGCCGCCTATAGACTTCAAACAAACCCACAAACAAATAAACACACATTCATTTACGATAAAAGAAAGTGTTTGTCAGACATTGAAAGATT
Source organism: Sarcophaga subvicina (assembly GCA_936449025.2). Classification (NCBI taxonomy): domain Eukaryota; kingdom Metazoa; phylum Arthropoda; class Insecta; order Diptera; family Sarcophagidae; genus Sarcophaga; species Sarcophaga subvicina. The sequence continues at coordinate 35,612,929 of OW388084.2, forward strand.
TTACTGGTTTGAACCACATATTGATGTCATTATGTATGGAATATAACATCGTTTAAAAGTCCGCCACACATTCACTGACTGGATCTCATCAGAAATGTCCAATTTTACATTACTCTGGCTTGTAAGTTAGGCTGAATTTGACCGATGTCATGGGTTATGTAGGCTTTAAACACCGTTGTGGTTTGTGCCCTATTCACCTACGCCCACGACGTTTAAAACCGCCTGATCTTGGTGACCAGTTCACACCATCTCGACACGCGATGGTCCTGCCCACAACTCACTCATGTAGAATAGTGGTATGAGCTTTGTGATACACATCGGCTTCTTATTGAAATCGGATCTCGTTGTGGTCCAGATCACCCAATTATGACCAAAAGAAGTTGGTAATCATTGACCTACACTGCTAGCTATTAAGAGTGATGGCATGAACAAAGTCGTTCTCGCAGAACGACGACATAATGCATATGAAATTCATTAGACACCTGGGAGTTTCAGTGGCCGACTCCTCCCTCAATAGCAATAATTTTTTGAAAAATTCTTTGCAATCATACGGAGTAGTAAAAAATTAATCGAGCAATCCTTTAAGAGAGTCCGTTGAATGGTACACGAATGGGTCAAAAACAGGAAGTGAATCAATAACAGAAATCTGCGATTCTAAAGCGAAATGATCTAAACATGTTGGGACATGTCTCATTAATTTTTATTCACCACAGATTTACTCACTTTTCTAGTTGGGAAATGTATTCATGTAAGGTTCGAGTTGATTCGTATGGATTTTAATGTGTGCTGAAAAAGGCAGTATCATCTGTAAAGGTGTTAGTGAAAGTATGACGGTTTGATTATATGATATGTCCGAAGCACTATATATTAAGTGCAAAGTTAAAGTGAAAGACCTGAATCAAACGGAGCCACTGTTCAAACAGTACCTGGTTGCTAAAGAGATGAATCGAACGGAGCCACTTTCCACACAGTACGGGGTGCCAAAGCAAATATTTCTGTGACGGATAAACAGTACAACCTAACCAATTGGGCCTTCTTTAGTTTAGAACCATTACCGTTGAATCAGAGCGTTAGAGTCATAAGTTACCAGCAACCCTTTTTTGAACTGCAATACAAAATTATGTGGGTCCACGGCCCTTGCTATACGAGCGATTTAAGTTTTATTGTATGAGATGTTTCCAGAAAGAGTGATTTCATGTCAGTTGGACAGCAAGATTATGCGATTTGATGTCCTTAGACTTTATTGAAAGGCTAAGGTTAAAGGCCGTGTCTACATGCATAACCACTTGACGTAGGGGCATTTGGAAACCAATATTTGCCAAGTTGTTGCCGAAATATCGTTTGAAATCGTTGGGCGAAATAGCCAAGCATTACTTACTTAAGTAATCAGTCCAACCCTTTAGTCAAGAATGCAACTCAGCTTCTCACACCACAAATGTTGTGTGTGTTAATTTTATCCATGAGTAGTGGCACCTATACCTCAATGTCGATTGCGAACGACAGATTTTTGAGAAACTTTTCAAAACAATTTTTAATTTATTCTCAGAGTTTGTGCCAGAAATCTGCTGAGAGTCAGTCAACGGAGAAATAGATTTTCGTATTTAGTTTTGTTGGAGATGTCTGATGTAGACTACAGGAAATTAAGAAAGTATTGACTGCTGCATGTATTCAATTGCGATCACGTAAATGATAGTGTATTTGTTACATAATGGCTCAATCATTTTGTTGGTATCTAAAACGGATAACCCTTTATGTAAGGTTAGGTTAGAGGTCGTGTACTTGACAATTAAGACAATTACAGTACCCGGAGGTCGAAATGACCCATTGTACAACGTCCTAGTTTCTCACACCACTTATGTTGTGTGTGTTAATTTTATACATGAGTGGTGGGACCTACAGTTTACCGTCGACTCCGAACGACAGATTTTTGATAAACTTTTTCATGGCAATTTTATTTATTCTCAGAGTTTTTGCCAGAAATCTGATGAGAAGAATTCGCCGAAGAAATACTTTTTTTTTACTAGACTACGGCGACTTCAAAAACCCTTTAAGCTGTTATGTTTTTTAACCTATGCTCCTATGCTTAATCAACGTCTCTGTATTAGCTCAAGAACAATGTTTCTGTTATTCTAACATCCTTCCCTGTTGGCTCAATCTGTTGGCTAAAAATTTCTAATTTCTAAAACCAGAATTAATTGTTTATGATTCTTCATGTAAAAACAACAACAACAATAAACCAACAAAAAAAATTCCTAAATTCAACTGAACAACGAAAATGCTTGAAAACTGAAAATAATGGATTTATTTATGCTTGCATTAGTTTTACACTGACTGACTAACTGACTAGCTGACTCCATGACTTCATGATTAAATGACTGACTGTAAAACTAAAATGTTAACACATTGAATAACTATTTTAAAAGCTCATGTAACAGTGTATATACAGTGAGCGTCAAAAGAAACTGTACATTATTGATAAAATTCTAACCAAAATCAACTTTTACCACTTAAGGCGAGTGCCTAAAAAATTTGACAATATTTCCAATTTTTTTGTAATTTTTTTCTTTGTTTCAATTTTAAAAACTGGAAGTGAAATAATTTTAAATTAAAAATAACGGCAATTTATTAATGTATATTTTTTTTAAAGTAGAGTTTCTTTTGACGCCCACTGTATGTATGTGTGTGTTAGTATGTTAGGTGAATATATGAGTGTATAAAGTGCTGCAGTTAATGTTAAAATAAATTGTTGACCATTATTTTTAATTACATTTGTGGTTTGGTATTCTACAATAGACACACACACACATATATATACCGTAGTATGCACACATACAATGAATATTATGACAATAATGATGATGATGAAGATGATGATCATCATCATTTTCATGATTTTGATAATGTTGATTTAAAATAATTATTTGATTCTAGTCGTTCTTCCTTCCTAACTTCCTTCCTTTCTTCCTTTCTACGTTGCTTGGTTTTCATTTCATTTAATTCCATTGCATTTCATTCTATTTCATGGCATTGCCTTGCTTGCAATCATTCTTGATTTTGTGGAATTTATTTGTTTGTTTGTTGTTAGTTTTTGAAATGGTTTTTCTGTGAAAATTACCAAAAAATAATTATTATTTCATTTTCTGTTTATGTATGCGTGTATATACATGTATGGGTGTGTATAGATAATACCAATACTCATACAATTTAAATGGAATTTCATTTATAATCTTATAATTATTCATGTGTCTTCAAAAGGCCTTAAAGTTTAACTTTTAAATTAAATTTTAATTTCAAATACATCTTCACAGCTGCATACAAGCAAGATCTACACACACATGGGAATAATACATTAGGACTACAAAGAAGAGCATATTTTTTGCTAGCCTTGATAGAAAGTGTGCTGGGTCGTAGTCTAATAGGTAGTGTGTTGACTTATAAGCCACGGTTAAAACCCCAGGTCAGACATCAAAATGAAAAACAAAAAAATATTTCTCTTGGCGAATTCCTATCAACAGTCTTCTGCTCTGAGAGTATATACAATCAGCGTTACCGTTGGAAATTTTGAAGAAGTCGCACAAAAAGGGGATTTTTGAAAAAAAAGTCGCACATAAAGGGTATTTTGGCAATAAAAAGGGGCAATATTTTTAAAAGAAAAGAAAATGAACTAATATAGATAAAAAATAAATTTTTATTGGATTTTGTAATGTACATTAGCAAACATATAATAAGTTTATTTTTTAATAATTTTTCCAATTTTTTATAATAGAAAAAAATTTTTAGCCAAAAATTAATAAGCCTAAACAAAAATTCTAATTTTTTTAAAATTATTTGTTCTGTTTTATTTCTTGATTGAATTTCATTCAAATTTATGAACGTTAGGACATTTAAACTTCAAAAATAAAAAATGCATTTTTAAATTTATAAAAATTCCATTAAATAAAACTTTTTTTTGCTAACCCACTATATAATAATACAAAACACAAAACAAAACTATGATTATAACTAAAAAACAGTTCATTAAAGATAAATAAAAAATTATACAAAATTGCGTATTTTGTAACAAATTAAAAAATAAAATAACAAAAAATATAATATATATTTTAAAATAAAAATACAATTCAAAATTATACAAAATTACTAATTACATTTCAAATAATTAATATGATAAGACTTAGAGTACATAGTATTTGGAAAATTTTTGTATTAAACAAACTGAGATCATAAAGTTAAACATAAATACTAATTTTGTTACAACGGTTCATTTTAGAAGTAAATATGATATATAGTTGTACATTTTATATTATGTTATTTATTTATATGTCATAATATATCACAATTTTATGAAAAAATATATCATAATGGCAGGCACATTTTTTATAACTTTATTGTGCAGGCAAGGAAAATAAAAATTCTGAAATTTAGATTTTTTCAAAACAAAACAACAAAAATAATCAAATTACACAAACTAGATTATAGATTATTCAATAGACTAATCAATAGAATAGTTTATAAGTTATTTAATACACCAGCCCATAAACTAGTAGTAGTCTATAAAATAGTCGATCGAATAAACCATTGACTAATACAGTTGATTAATTCATGGTCTATTTAAATAACTAGTTCAAATGCTATTTAAAAGACCACTGAAGTCAATAGACTGGTCAATATATTATATCATATACTAGTATAATATATTTACTACTCTATAGACTACTATACATATATGTGTACTGATCTATTAAATAGCCTTTGAACTAGTTTTTTAAATAGTCTATGAACTAGTCTTTGAACTGGTGTATTAAATAACCTATAAGTCCACTCTATATTGACTAACAATCTACTCTATATTGTTCAACAACAATTGAAGAAGTCTATAAACTAGTCTGTGTAATTTATTCGTAATTCTATGAAATACTTAGAAATTAGGATGCAGCGATATTTCTCAATGTCAAAAAGGACTATATTACTTAATTTTCCATGATTGTTTTGGTTTATATATTTTACAAAATGAGTTTTTATATATATTTAACAGTTATATTAGTATATTTACATTCGATTAAATTATTTTTTTTATAAATTACTTCTGTACTTTTTTATAAGTTCATCGTCAGGCACCCAATTTTCCAGGTCCATGTGTCCATTCTTAACCTATTCGATAACTTATTTTTCATTAATGTTGGTTACGAAAAGATTTTTTCTGCCGACGCACTACTATGTGGCAGAGTAAATAAGTAAGTAACAAATTCATATAAATTAGGATACAAATAATTATTAAGCCTATTTTTTAAATTACCAATTTTATGCCAAAATTCTTCTGGATTTGTAATTTTAAAGATATTTTCATATGATTTATCATTAATTTTGGTTTCTAATATTTTTAATTCTTGTATAAATATATCAGGTTTACTTTTTCTAAAAAAGGGGAAAAAAAGGGTCAAAAATCTTGAAAAGTGTCAGATTTAGTTCATTTTAGTAAGGGGACACAAAAAGTGGCGGGGTCGCTGAAAAAGTGTCAAATTGCGACTTTAGTCGCTCAACGGTAACGCTGTATACAATTACCATGAAAAGTGTCTCAAAGCCCTAGCGCTCGGAGTCGACTTTAAACTGTGTTTACAGCCACTCCTCTATAAAATTTCCTAACACAGAATATGTTATGTGAGAAGCTAGGTCATAATCCTGAGTAAAGAGTTATAGTGACCATTTATGTATGAGGTCGCCATGAGACAACTGGATATTAATCCTGGAATCATGGTATTTGTTAAAAAATTGTTTTAGTTCAGGCATATCGAAACTATTTTGAGCGCCTCAATTATTTCCTAAGTAGCGGTTCGAAGAACGCTGCCAGGAGATTTACTCTGGACTTTGCTATGGAACCTTAGTTATTGTGCGATTAAAGCTTATGCAAATAAGGTGACTGTGGCAATTGCCTATGTACAAATGGGTACACTGGTAATTATAACCCTTTAGTCAGGATTACAACCTGACTACTCTCACCACCCATCTCACAAATGTTAATTTTAACCGTACTGATGTTTTTTTTAGGACAATACACTTGGATACGTCATTATAGATTCATTATATAGGGTGGGCTTATATCTTTTGCTGTGGACTACGATTGTTTCGGTTTTAAATGGAATACAACTTCATTCATACGGCTGCCGCGGCTGCCCTCACAATACCTCATTCGATCAAAATAATTTCCGTACACTTCTTCGAGTGTTTTTTTTTTATAGCTTTACGAGCTAAAGGTTGGGACTCTTCGAAAGACATTGGTAGCCTGGCCTACCAATGTGCACGATTCGCCGAAAGACTTACTCTCGGCTTGCTAAACGCATACGTACTAAACCCAACCTAGTTCGTCACACTTTCAGCCATTTGCCCCCGGGACCTCAATCGAGTATTACTTCGGGGCAGTGGAGATTCAGCGAGTGCTGCCTTCAAATTCTGCCGCCCTTGCTCTCTCAGCCAATCTTTGCGGCGTCAATACCTTCCTTGCGAAAACATATACTGCGTTTCAATTGTCACATGAGGTTAACATCAGGTTAACAATATTATCGGGTGTTACCTGGAATCCTATTGTCCTCTCCAGGCAATTACGTTGAAGAACATATCGCGGGCAGGTAAAGAAAACATGCTCCGCCGTCTCTCTTTCATTACGGCATTCTGGGCATGCCTCGTCTACGTCATGACCATACTTATAGAGATATGCCCTATAAAGGTTACGGTTAGTAACTGTGTTAGAAGTTCACGTGACCGTGTCCCCTTTTGGTTCATTCGCCTATGCTCGGTATGAGTCTGTGGGTCCATCTTCCCTTGGTGGAATTGGACCAGTCTTGCTGCCATCTATCCATAGCATCATCCACTAACTGAAAAGGGTTGGAAAGATCCATTCCCCTCCTTGTGTCATGTTTCCTCCTCTCTACATCCACTACTAGCCTCAGGGGCATCATCCGCGCAATTACCAATGCTGCATCAGTAGACACCGTGCGGAAGGCAGAAATCACCCTGAGAGCTGATCTCCTGTAAGCCGCTTCTATTCATAATCTATAGGTTCTCTTATCCATGGCACCGGCCCATACAGGGGATGCATATATAGCGATCGATGTCACTTCATTCATCAGTAACCGCCTCCTCTCCTGTTTTGGGCCACCCAGTTAGGCATTACTTCTTCGAGTATATGGGATCCTATCTGGGCAAAGGCATTCAAATGCCCAATTGTCTCTGGTTTGTCGGCATAACACTTTTCTTTAAATACACCAACATTGTCAAATCGCTGCTTCTTGGCTGTCAATTGACATCATCATTTCGGCTAATTAAACGTACAGAAAACGTTCGACGCAATAAAAGAATTGTGGCATGAAATGTGTGGCAAGTTTCACAATCCTGTTGAAACCAAACATCGTTCACATCAATTCAAAAACAAAAAAATGGTTTTTCATGGCGTCATAGATGTCCCCATTGACCGTAATGGTTGCGCCGTCCTAATTTTCAAAGAAATATGGGCCAATGATGCCTCCGCTCCACAAGCCGCACCAAACAGTCACACGTAGTGGGTGTATTGGCTTATGAAAGACCATTCGTTGGTTTTCTGAGCCCCAAATATGGCAATTTTGCTGACGTACCCACCAACATGAAAATGAGCTTCACCCGAAAAGATGATTTTTTTTGGCAAAATCGACAACAACGAGCAATGGAGATAATATACAGAATTTTGTGACAGAATAGAATGACATAAGTATTGCTAGATTCAAAATAACCGATAGTTCTATTAAAATCGATAAATGGCCCACCCGATAGATATAGATGGAGTGAGAGCAGTTAAATAAATCATATGGTCGCTGTACTGTGACACCTCTACATGACGACAATACAAATGATGATAATGTCTGTAGTCGCCTTAGTCTAGTAGGTACTCTGACAGTAAATAAAATTGTGGCTTATAAAGTTTCTCAAAAATCTACCGTTCGGAGTCGAGTTTAACCTAACCTGTAGTTTGAACCGTGGTCACACGTCTAAAAGCCAACATACTACCTACTATACTACGGCCACTACAGAATATATAAAGTTTACAGCGAGATATGAGTGTAGATTTCTTTTCTTAGTTAGTATATGTAAACCACACGGCCATTGCAGGGTCTTCTAGGCGGAAGTATATGCCATAAGGGTTGCAGTAATGATTTGTATGAAAGGCAATATCTCACGGAAAGATAGTATAAGATGCCCAACGGCTGTCAGTGTAATGGTTTCTCATATGATGACTTGTAGGAAGAGTTTTGGTCGCGTAAGATGGCAAAGTAATATAAAATTCACATTATCTGGCCATTGCAGCATTCTGATATTTCGGGAAATTGCAGAGCGCATGTAGTTGACCAGATGAGGTTCAAACAGAGAACTTACGGTTGAATTCTTTACACTGGGAATACCAATGAGAGCCTGCAAGCTTAGGATTGACAACAAGGCAGTAGATTTCATCAACTTAGCATGGGCAACGTTAGATCAATGATTAAAGTTTAGATGGAAGGCGTACAGAAAACCTATTCTAATGTTATAAGATCGTGGTTGAAGTCATTACTTGTTAAGAATATCTGGGTACTCGCATATGAAATCTTTGTCTTGGCCATATGGACTAATGGCTTCTGCAAAAGTTGCAGAGATGAGGAAAGGGACAAAGATGTTCTTCAGGTGTTGATACAAGTCCAATACTACGTTATAGGAGTACAAATTATGGGTCTTCGGTTGAAGTCGCCTTAGTCTATTAGGTATTGTGTTGGTTTATTAGACGCCAGGCCAGAATTTAAACTGCAGGTCAGACATCTCCAACAGAACGAAGTATGGAAGAAATATTTCTTAGCCGTCTTCCTCTCAGCAAATTTCTGGCAAAAACTCAGAGAGTAATTAAAATTCCAATTCCAAAAGTTTCTCAAAAATCTGCCGTTCGGAATCCACTTCAAATTGTAGGTCCCGCCACTCATGCATAAAATTAATACACACAACATAAGTTGTGGGAGAAGCGAGGTCTTTATCCTGACTGAAGGGTTGCAATGATATACATATGGATGTAGGTCTGACAAATAATTTCAATCTCAAGTAGATAGAAAGATTATGTTCAGAAATAAAGAATATTTTTCTTAAGTTTGTTGTGTGTCGCCTTGTTAAGTCGTCATCAACTCTAGCTGGTGACTAAGATGCATGAATACTTTTTATAGAGCCTTTAATTTTGCTCTTTATTTCATTGTAATTATTCATAAATATGTTCTAATTAAACATTTTTCTTTTTTTGTTCTTTACAGCAACAAAAGTTTGTTTCGTTGGATTTCTTTAAAATTCCGTAAGTTTTTGTTTTCATTATTTCTGGCAAAATGCATGAAATTTTTTTACAATTAATTTCAAGAATTTCGAATTTAGAAAAAAGACAACGGAATTGAATAACAATGCCACAAAATAAAAAAAAATATATTTCAAGAAAAAAAAAAAAAAATACGCAGACAACAGGAAAATATTGCATTGGATTGCATTGCATAATCATTTAAAGATGTAATGCAGAAGCAAATGAAAAAAATTTAAAAAAAGTTAGAAAAACAAACAAAAACCGTTCTATTTGGTTACCATTGAATTGAGAGAATAAGAAAAATTCTGATAATTTTTTTGCATATAAAAATACTCTCATTCAAATCAGTACTTCTTTAAGGACACATGGCATAGAGATGGTAATGAAGTCGAAAAAAAGAAAACAACAAGAAAAAGTTCGAAAAATTACCAACAATAATATCGCACAACGATTTTCTCTGTCTTTGCTTTTTAGTTGAAAAAAAAAACACAAAAAAATCGAATAAAAATAAACGGAAAAGAAAAATATTTTGTTTGTGACCTTCATGCACTTAAAGTTGATTTTTCATGCTTTTCTACTTCTTTACTTTGTTAGTTTTGTTGTTGTTGTTGTTGTTGTTGTTAAACTATTTCATAACGTTGGCATTTGCTTTGCGAATATACCCACTCCCACACAGCGAAAATAGAGTTACGTAAAAAAGTTTATCCTCCTTAACAAGGTCTCATGCCAAGCTGAACGTTGCTCAATATGTAGTCACGACATTCTTTGTAGTTTTGCCCAGACTACAACAAAAAAAAAAGAAAACAAAACGATTTTCTCTTTTCAAGAAATGGTACGAGGAATATAAGAGTATTGGGTGAGATAAAAAGTATTTGCGGATATTTTGTTGTCACTAGAGAGAGAATGTTGATCCCCATAAATGCTCCAATACACCGTGTATCCTTAAGAAAGGATACAGAAGTATGAAATCAGACTTTGTTGATAATATTGCTGGCTTTTCTATGATTCATCTGACAAGGCCAATGGACTTCTCTTGGCCCAGTTGTGGTACATCATTGTGATGAGACAGCTTGCTTTAAAGTTTTCCAATATGCTCACGTTCTGACTAGTGCAGATATACGTTTTGATTTTTACATGCTTTTCTTGAAGGACAATCAGAACTTCAAATTTACAAAAACAGTTGATCCCTTGAGTGGCTTTGGCGTTCACTCAACCAAAAATGGAACTCCAGCTTATCATCATACTGCAAAGTATCTACCATAACTATAATTTGTCTACACTTATCAGTACTCCTTTTAGTCAGGTTTACAACCTAACTTCGTGCACCACACATGTGTTTGTTAATTTCATAAAAGCGTGGCGGTTTAAAGTCGACAACGAAAGACAGATTTTTAAGAAACTTTTCATTGGCAATTTTTGCTAGAAGACTGCTGAGAGCAAGACGCCTAAAGAAATATTTTCTCTTAACATTTCGTTTTGTCCCAGAAGTCTGAGCTAATGTTTGAACCACCTACTAGACCACAGCGACTTCAACAAAACTTTCATTATTTTTGATGATAAAATATGTGAGGATTATTTAGGAATCCAAAATGTCGTAGAGAAAGAATATAACGAAGCCCTCTAATAATACTGTGGGCAGTATAAGTTCTCAAATCCGGCCATCACTTAATGACTCTATCAGACCGTGGTGTACATATGCTTTATGTGGCTCGCATTTGATCGGCGAAGAGCAAATAACAGTATCATTGTAGACGAATATATATGATGAGCATACAGCCACATCCGACCTAGACCTAGCTTTGGCTTTCCTCCAACCAGTATGAATAAATGGAGCGAATTTGACCATGCATCCATGGACCAATATTGAAAAGCCGAAGGTATGTTCCGGTCGACTACTGATTTCTTATAATTTTCACGATAAGAGATCCAATTTAATGATTCCAACTAGACAAACATTGTCTGACAAGTCCAATCGTCTGGGTCATTGAAGTCCAAAATGCTGAACAGAGTAATAGTACATACGTATAGCTGCAGTACATACATATATTAGGGGTTCTAACATTAGGCTTAAATTGTATTCCAGACGAACCATATTTAAAGCAGAGAAATGTATCCTGAAATTCGCCAGATTTACTTGGATATCCCAACTGCAATCCGTTCTACCTCGTCGTGAATACCGTGGATTTCTAAAATAATATTTCGGATCATTTAAAGGCAGATTTTCTAGATACAAGGTGGAAATTATGTTGATAATAAACTGGCCAGGACTGGTATAGACGTTCTGCTACACTAGTTACTCTCTTGACAATGTAGAAGGTGGTTTAACATCGTGTGCAGCAAGAGGATATTAACAGTATTGCTAAGGTCAGTTGGACTAACCTGCATTAAAAGGAAATTATTTTTTTTCAAAGTCGCCGTAGTCTTGTAGGTAATGTGTTGTTTATTAGACGTAAAGCCAGGGTTCGACCCCCGGCCAGACATCAAGACAAAATACAAAAAGTATTTTCTTCGGCAACTTCCTCTCAGCAGATTTCTGGCAAAAACTCTGAGAGTAAATAAAATTGCCATTAAAAAGTTTCTCGAAAATCTGTCGTTCGTAGTCGACTTTAAACTGTAGGTCCCACCGCTCATGTATAAAAATTAACACACACAACATAAGTGGTGTGAGAAACTAGGTCATACTCCTGACTGAAGGGCAATTATTCAAACTTTTCATCATGAATATCATCATCATATATTTGCGATTCATAGCCCTAATGTAAGGCTTGTTGATAGACTAGATCCCAGACTAGAGCTGAGAATCAGAGACGGAGGGCCTTACCTCACATTTCACAAGGTCACTGCCCATTTTTCACCACGTCGCGGTTATTGGCCTCTCATTGCCTGTCGTCTTAACCTAAACACTCCAAAGTAAAGTTTATCACAACTCCAAGATTTATTTTGGAGTCGGGTTAGTTTCCTACAGCAACTGTTTGATGACCATGATGGCCCTACTGTATATGCGCTACCTCATCTTATCTAACATACATACATACATACATAATTGGTCATTACACCCCTTTAATCAGGATTACAACCTAGCTTTTCAAACACTATTATGTTGCGTGTGTTAATTTTATACATGAGTGGTGGGACCTCCAGTTTGAAGTCGACTCCGAATGACAGATTTTTTGAGAAACACCTCAGGGCAATTTTATTTACTTCCAGAGGTTTTGCCAGAAATCTGCTGAGAGGAGGTCGCCGAAGAAATATTTTCTTCATAAGTCGTTTTGCTGGAGATGTCTGCCGTGGGGTTTGAATCGTGGCCTCACACATAATAAGCCAACACACTACCTACTAGACTAAGGCGACTCTAACCGTCGATATTTTATTAATTTCCCAATCACATTTTCTTACCATGAGCTTCAGCATTGTCATATGCTACGACCTTTTTCTCTACAAAAGATTTTTAACCCTACAGCAGTATTAAACGCTTTATTCTGATCAATGTTTCTCGAGCTTGTTGCTGGCAAAGAACGTGCAAAATAATGACAGTCTCATGGAGTATTTCATCAGAACTGTTATGACCTTTAAGTCATCAAGAAACTCTATTTAAACGAATGTCTGTCCCTACCCTTATTCTGATTCCTTTCATTTTATTAAGCGAGGGTGGATTTTAAAAATAACTTTTCATTTTTCGTTTATTTATCGAATATTTTGAAAAGAAATTTTAGCTTCAAACCCTCAGCTGTAAAAAAAATTCATATTTTTGTATCTCTTCAGCATATAAATGGAAAAATTTTCTTTAAGAATAAAGGGGTAGAAAGGATATGTATTCACAGTATCCTTGCTATTCTATATTGTATTATTCGTTCGGTGGCCCTATTGTTTGTTTGTTATTACAGGGGGAACGTGCGTGTGTGCGTGCCTCTTAACAAAACGTTGTTCTTTCTTCAGTTTTTTTTTGATTTTTTTTGTTTATTTTCAATTCTTGTTATCCTTCGAAATGATTTTCTATAAAAAAAATTTTCTTATTATTCTACTGACTGTTGAATTCATGTCCTTAATTCCAGTACAAGGATTAGAATTTGAATATTTAATGAAGGTTTTTACGAAAATTATTTATTTAACGTGAACGAAATTAAGGGGAAATGCAAATAAAATTTAAATTTCAATACAAGAAGATACAAGATTTTTTATTTAAAATAACGTGGGATTTTGATGGTATTTTGACTGGAGGTACTTGTTAAGAACTCATTTGTTGAAATTGTTGCGATAAATAATGGAAAAAGTATTCTCTATGGAGTGTATTCTCAGTTCACCAGATAGCTCTCCCATTTTCTTATTTTTTTTTCTTCACTTTATTTCTGTTATACTGACTTTGAAGCTAATGATGAAGCCGCTTGACTTCCAATCTCCATCATTGACAGTTTAGCTTAGTAGGATACATACATACATGCATAGTTGGTCATTACAGCCCTTCAGTCAGGATTACGATCTTGCTTCTCACACCACTTGCGTGGTGTGCATGAGTGGCGGGACCTACAGTTTGAAGTGGACTCCGAATGGCAGATTTTTGAGAAACTTTTCATGGAAATTTTTTTACTCTCTGAGTTTTTGCCAGAAATCTGCTGAGAGTAAGTCGCCTAAGAAATATTTCTTTCATACTTCGTTTTGTTGGCGATGTCTGACCTGCAGTTTAAATCCTGGCCTCGCGTCTAATAAACCAACACAATACCTACTAGACTTCAACCGAAGATCCATAATTCGTAGTCCTATAACGTAGTGTTGGACATGTATCAATACATGAAGAACATCTTTGTCCCTTTCCTCATTTCTGCAAGTTTTGCAGAAGCAAAGAAGTCCATATGGCCGAGACAAAGATTTCTTATGCGAGTACCCAGATATTCTTAACAAGTAATGACTTCGACCACGATCTTTTAAAGTTAGAACAGGCTTTCTCTACCCCTTCTATCTAAACTTTAATCCTTGATCTTACGATGCCCATGCTAAGTTGATGGATTCTACTGCCTTGTTGTCAATCGTAAGCTTGCAGGCTCTCATTGGGATTCCCAGTGTAAAGAATTCAACCGAAAGTTCTCTGTTTGCACCATATCTGGTCAACTACATGCGCTGTGCAATTTTCCGAAATATCAGAATGCTGCAATGGCCAGATAATGTGAATTTTATATTGCTTTGCCATCTTATTTAGAAACTCGCGCGACCAAAACTCTTCCTACAAGTCATTATATGAGAAACCATTACACTGACAGCCGTTGGGCATCAAGAAGAAGACTTATACTATCATTCCGTGAGATATTGCCTTCCATACATATCATTACAGCAACCCTTATGGCATATACTTCCGCTTAGAAGACCCTGCAATGACCGAGTGGTTTACATACACTAACTAAGAAAAGAAATCTACACCCATATCTCGATTTAAACTCTACATATTTTGTAGTGGCCGTAGTATAGTAGGTAGTACGTTGGCCTATTAGACGTGTAATCACGGTTCAATCCCCGTGTTAGACATTTCGATTAAAACAAAATATGAAAACCAAATTTCTTTCGGTGACTTCCTCCCAGCAAACTGGGAGTAAATGAAAATTGCTATGAAAAGTTTCTTAAATCAGTCGTTCAGAGTCGCCTTTAAACTGTAGGTCCCGCCAATTATGGATACAATTTAACACACACATTATGAGTGCTATGACAAGCTGGGTCTTAACCCTGACTGTAGGGATGTAATGACCATTAATGTATACATGTATGTATGTATAATCTATAAGGACTCATTAACAAGATGCCTCTTTTCTGAATGAACGTCTTGCGCATCCTCGAGAAGTTAGAGTGTGGTGCCACGTAACCAATGCTGACGAAAGTTTTCAAATCCCTGCCACTTTCTTGTCACACGAACTAGTAGTATTTAAATGATGAGCCACAATTAAGGTCGTCGGAAGCACAATGCTGGCTTAAATGTATTACCCAATGCACCTCCTAACCTTTGGTCTCTGCCGAAATAATGCCAAAATAATGCAAAAATAATGATTCAAGCAATATAGCAAATCAAGTTGAGATTAGCCGTCTACCTTATTAAGACTTCCATCATATCATTCCTATCAGACATCCATAGGTCATGTTAGGTTTGACCACTGTTGTGGCAGTCTAATGAATTATTCTCGCTTTGAGGCTCTATTTTCTTTCCAACAGTGTATTGCAACCATAGAGAGCAATGGCGGCCTTCTTAATTCTGTTCAATATAGACGGTTTCCAGGACAGCTTTTTATTCACCATATAAGGCCTAGAACGTACGGGGTCCATAAGGTCCACATCGTCAAACTAAATTAACAATGACTTCGAATGTTTTTAATAAAGTTACAAAATGTTTAAAAAACGACATTAGACTGGCAGCTATTTTATCACTTTACCTATCGTATCCTTTCTTTGCACCATATATTGAGGATTAAGTTAGGTTAGGTCTACTCTCGCACAAGGTCTCCAACATGCAGTCAAAACTCGAACACCTACAAAAATTGGCTCGCAACGTTGGACTTGAGATAAATATCAAGAAGGCCAAAGCCATGAGAATTAACAACACTAGTACAGAAAACATCATGCTACAGGGCCAAATAGTCGAGTACGTCGATAGCTTCTGCTATCTAGGCAGTACTATGACAACAAACGGCGGCGCAGAAACAGACATAGATAACAGAATCAATAGAGCGAGAGTATCATTCGGGTGACTATAGTCCGTATGAAGAAGCTTATATATATCTAGGCGTACCAAGCTAAACATATTCAACGCTGGTGTAAAGTCAGTAGCGAACCTTGGCTTATATCTAACACCATCACGCAAAAGCTTCAGGTATTCATCAATAGATGCCTAAGAATCACATGTAGAATATTCTGACCCAACACCATCAGCAACGCAGATCTCTGGACTCTTACAGAGTAGGAACCCATACAGAAGCAGATCAAAAAGAAAAAAATGGGGGTGGACAGTATTACAAGAATGGCGCTAGAGTGGAATCCCCAGTGCTCAAGAAACCGTGGCAGACCAAAAAACACCTGGGGACGTACGGACCTGCAAGAACTAAGGCTTAATGACCTGACATGGGAAGGCGCAAAAACAACAGCGGAGAATCGTGTCAGATGGAGATGCTTTGTAGAAACCATATGCTCCCTAGAGGGGTAATGGAAAAAAAGTTAGGTTAGGAGGGTAGCTTACCGTTCCCAGGTAAGTTCACTGGGTGCCCTATATGGCCTATATGGCCCCTTGTCATGATTCGTAAGGGGTGGGTCTTAACTACTCCGAGCTTCGAATAAAACGCCACCATGCTCAGATCTTTAAACATTCTGTCACCCAAAAACCGATGACGTTTGTCTCACAAAAAATATCAATCCGACCTCTCTTTCAATGCCATGAAGAAGATTGAAGGCACGTAAACAACTTCTTAACGCGCATTTAGGGGCAAATTATTATGGGCCCATGCCATTAGTTTTTAGTACCAGAAGTGCAAGGAGTTGTAATCAAACACTGTTGTGGTGTTAAAGCCACGCCAGGATTAAGAGTAAATAAATTAAAAAATCAAAAGAATTTTAGCCAACAAACAGCAACTAACGACAACAACAACAACAACAACTCTAAAGAGGTTTTCATCCAACAGTTTGTGTTGTTTTTATTTTCATTTGTAATGTCTGTGGCTTACAAGTTGAAAATAAAACAGAAAAAAGAAGAAGCCGAAGATGGTTTTTATTGGGAAAGTGAGGGAAAAACTTTAACTTGAATTCCTTTGGAGAGTTGATCATTGAAGTCATCAACAACTTGGGCGAAAGTAAGAAAAAGTTTTCCAATTTAGTTTAGCCATCTAGAATCACTTTAAAAATGAAACCAAAACAAACACACACACCATAACTTAAGGCAACTTCTGGAGACATTTATTAACGCAATTTTATGCTGCAAACAGCTGCTCAATTATTGAAAATTTTCATTCATAGGTAATTATGCCCTTTAGATGTGTAAGAAGATATTTTTAATGGGAAATTATAATTTCGCTGAAAATTTATTCAAAAAGCAACGGCTTAAGTGCAGGGCATCATAGTTTAAATCTATGGATTCAAGCCAGCATCTCGAAACTAAAGGGTGGGCCGTTTAAATGGTTAAACTTAAAAATGTAATGAAGCAAAAAGGTTTGAAATTTTGCCAAATTTAGTTTTTGGCTGTGAAGTACAATTATTCCGTTTAGAAATGGAAAATTATTTCATTCATGTGGATGCCGCAGCTGGCCTCACAGTACCTCATGAGAACGAACCAATTTTAGTGCACTTTTTCGAGTGTATGTTGTCGTATCTCGGCAATGGCATCATGAATGTTGGCCTTCAAATACTCAATTATGTCTGGTTTGTAGGCTTAACACTATTTATTAACGACGCCTAACTGAAAATAGTCCAACGGCATCAAACTACAGCTTCTTCGCGACCAATTGTCATCACCATTTCGGCTAATTAAACGGCCATCAAACGTTTGATACAATAAATCGATTGTGGCATGAGGTGTGTGGCAAGTTGTACCATTCTGTTGAAACCAAACATCGTTCACATCAATACCATGAAGAGCGGGTACAAAAAAATGGGTTATCATGGTGCGATAGGTGCCTCCGTTGACCGTAATGGTTGCGCCATATTCATTTTCAAAGTATTATGGGCCAATGATGCCTCTGCTTCACAAACTGTACCGAACTGTCACTCGTAAGGGGTGCATTGACTTCTGTAAGACCACGTGTGGGTTTTCGGAGCCTTAAATAAGGCATTCTTGCTTATTAACGTATCCACCAAGATGAAAATGAGCTTCACCCGAAAAGATGATTTTTTTTGGCAGAATCGACATCATCGTGCAGTTTCTAGTTGGCCCATCTAGCGAAGCGGATGGTCATGCGGCTTCAACTCTTGAACCAATTGAACGTTGTACCGAGCTCTTTTCGCAAAATTCGACGTAAAATTACTTACTTTACTTACTTCATTGGCCATTAGCAACTCGATTAACGGATTTCGGCCTGCCGTAACACATCTTTCCTTGCGCCTCTGCTTATTGCGCAACTAATCCTGTTGATCACACCAATCGATGACAGGGCTTTCTCGATTTGGTCCTTCCAAGGCAAACAAGGTTGCCCTCTTCGCGGATTTCCTCACATCCCCGCATCAAATACTCGTCTCGCCAGACCATCCTCTTCTATTCGAACAACATGGCCTAGCCAGCGCAGCCGCTGGATGTTAATATGCTGCACAGCGTCCATGACGCTGAGGAGTTCAAACTTGGATCACTGCTGGATCGGATGCGGTAATCATCTCCATCTCGCACTGGGCCGAAGATCTTACGTAGGACTTTTCTCTCGAATACTCTCAAGGCTGCTGCAACAGTGCTTAATAGGGTCCATGCCTCTGCGCCATAAAGTAGCATAGGTAGGATGGGCGTCTTGTAGAGTATTAGTTTTGTCGTACGAGAGATGTCTCTGCTACTCAATTGCCTATTAAGACCATAGCACCTGTTGGCAAGAGGGATCCTGCGCTTAATCTCCAGGCTGACATCATTTTTGGTGGTAACGGCGGAGCCAGGATAAATAAATTTCTTGACTATATCGAAAGTATAGTTATCGGCCGACAATCTGAGATCCAATACGCCGCTCGTCTCTACTTGTCGATAACGTATACTTTGTTTTGCTCTTATTCAACTTAAAGTGACGCGTGAAATGTTAAATTTTGGAGAATGATGACGAGTTTATGTGGATGAATTCTCCTCTCGGACATTCTCAGCCACAGCTTCGATATTTTCGGATGTACACACTCTACGAGCACGCTCACGTCTTGGTACATCAGCTATGAAACCTGTTTAACGAACTTTAGCAATAAACTTGAATATACCGGGCCCTGTTGGTCCTTCTCTGCAACGAAATTTTGTCCGAAATTTTGGTGCAATTTCCTACCAATTGTCTTTGTTTTGGAAAAAAATTTCCAATAAATCCCTACGTTGCTCATGCGTAAATCGATTCATTAAGTTCAGTGCAGAAAAAATATTGAATTTTGTCACAGAATATAATGCCACAAAGTATTGCCAGATGGGAAATAATGATTCCGATGGTTCAAATTTAAACCGGTAGATGGTCCACCTGATACAAAATTCAACTGACTTATGAACAGAAGCAAAACTACTCATAATTTTCTTTCAATAGTCCTCAGGAGGATCATTTCTTAACAAATAAGTAAGAAGCTTAAAATTTAAACCAATAGATGGTTCACCCAATATATGTGTGTGTCTCAAATAACACTTTAAGGGAGTCAATTCGTTTTTTGTTTTTTTTTTGTTTTCTTAATCGTAAAAGTTAAAATATTTTCAGTTAGTTGCTGTTGGATTACGTGGCATTAACGAAATGTTGCCCTTGAGATTATGAAACAGCAACAGCAGTATTTGCTGCAACAACCGGAGCACATGATGCTATGCTGGCGATACCCACATCACATTGAAACAGCCCACAAACACAAACTCCAACACACTTTTTCCCACTTAAATTGAGTTGAGTGGCTGACTGATGTATCTGTCTGCCACCCAAAATGAAATGCTGGAAGGACTGAATGCCAGCCTTACTGCTTTCCTGTCTGCATGCATGCCTACCTACCAGCCTGCCTTTCATTTTGTTTCAATTCAATTGAGTAAAGAAAAGGGTTTTGCTTTGTTTTGTGTTGCCAAAATAGAATTTGTTGTTTTTGCTGCCACTGTTATTAATGCTGCTGTTAAACTTGTTAAAGACAACACAAAAAAACTTTTCTAATAAAATTATAAAAAAATTGTTCTCCTTTTTGTTGGATTTTAATTTCATTAAACTTTACAAAAGAGGGAGAGGTTTTGTGTTTTATGAAAAGTTTTAAGGGAGTAAAAATTAGTAGAAAAAAAGGAAAATAAATTTCAAAAACTTTTTGCTGAAATCCACAGCACCGAGTTAAATATGAATATTGCCACTCCAGATATATGTATCTATTGACGTCTGACATTATGCAAGCATGAAAAACGGAGAACCAGGTGGCGGCAATATATCCCCAGGGCTTTCAAAACCAAATCGCATTAAAAATGTTTAGAATGAATGTTTTTTATACGAACTGATGGCTTTTTTAAATATTTCTTACTTACTTACAAAAACCATGGTGTGGCTATTGACTTGTAGCATCAAAGTGGGCATTACATCTAGCATAAGTGGGACCTTATTCTTTAAGAATAAGTTACTAACTATACTACTGCACTCTTGCTTGCATGTTCAGTAGGAGTTTTCTCCCAAGATTGATGCAAACACCGTATACACAATTCTACGGTAACGATGTGCAGTCCGTATTGATAGCTACGTGGCTTTGATGAGATCAGATCATCTAAGCTCTCTAAAGGAGACAACGCCAACCATCTGGTCCTTTCCAGTATGTTCATTATCTTGTGAAAAAAGTGAAAGAAACTGGATTCCTCATCGATAAACCAAAGCGTGAAAAGCCAAAAACAGTGCGTACACCCGAGAATATTGCTGCTGTGGCAGAAAGTGTGCGTGAAGCAACATCAATTCACCGTCGTTCTCAACAATTGAACATTTCGGAAACATCATTGAGACGAATTTTGCATAAAGACCTTGGTATCATGCCATACAGAGTCCAATTGGTTCAGGAGTTGAAGCCAATTGACCATCCAATGCGTTTTCGCTTCGCTAAGTAGGCCTGCGATCGACTTACAGAAGATGCCGATTTTGGCAAAAAAAAATCATCTTTTCAGATGAAGCTCATTTTGATCTTGGCGGGTATGTAAACAAGCAAAATTGTCGCATTTGGGTCACAGAAAATCCGCACGCATATATTGAAAAGCTGACGCACCCAAAACGAGTCACTATTTGGTGCGGATTTTGGCCCAGAGGCATAATTCGGCCATTTTTCTTCGAAAATGAGCAAGGAGTGGCCGTTACAGTCAATGGCGATCGTTATCGGGTCATGTTGAACGATTTTTTGTTCACAAAAATTTAAGAGAAGGATATTGGCAATATTTGGTTTCAACAGGACGTTGCTACGTGCCACACAGCCGAAGCTACACTCGATGTTTTGCGGCCTGTTTTTGAAGATCGCATTATCAGCCGCAGAGCTGATGTCGTTTGGCCACCTCGGAGCTGCGATTTGACACCGTTGGACTATTATTTGTGGGGTGCCGTCAAAAGTAAGTGTTACGCCGACAAGCCAGAGACAATTGACGCTTTAAAGGACAATATTCGTGAAGCCATTGGTGAAATACAGCTGCACACAATCGATAATGTGCTTAAAAATTGGACCGATCGTGAGGCAGCTATTTGAATGAAATTATTTTCCATTATTAACCGGAAGGATTGTACTTTCAAATAAAAAAAGAAATTTGAGAAAATATTCAGTAGTTTTTTTAAAGCATTTAAAAAAAAAGTTATTTGGCGGACCCTCTATCTACAAGAGGGACAACGACAAATAGAGGGATAGGATAGAGGGTATCCGTTTCCAGAAACGAATATGTTTACGGAATCCATGCAGAAACTGGCAAGTATGTTTCAAGAGAAAGTTTACTCTAGAGAAAGATGAGGTTAAACTCAAGCTTCTATGATGGTGGCTCCGGATTAGTAAATGACCATTTGGGCAGGCGAAGTTAGTTATGCAAATTGGGTATCCCGGACTATTTTGAATTCTAGATCATGTGGATTCCAAATGAAATTCCAGGAAATTGAAGAAAATATGCTGGCAAAGAGGACACTGTTGATGGTCCAGACCTTATTGTGGATTATAAAGAAAAGCTTGCAAAGTAGGAGCGGCAGAAGAAAAAGAAGAGGACAAAGGCGGTATTAAGACAATCTAAATATAGAATGCAATACAATATCAATAAAGGTTTGCAGCTATAATTTCTATTGGTGATACTAGCTTATCTAGTTAGAGTTTTTAAAACTTTTTAAACTTTCGTTCATTGTTATAGCCATAAGGACCAATTAGTTTATGTACTATTGTTAAAAGCCCAAGCTTACTTTGTATACGATTGACAACACGCTACAGTCCAGTGCTTAAAGAACAGACACTGAGTTGCTTCAAAGCCTTCTGTCCGCCGTATTTAACTTAACACATATCTAACTTAAAGCCCTAGTTATGCTACCGGAACGTAATGTAATGCAATGTAACAGTAATGTGCACGGAACGTAAAAATGTAAGAGCAATTATAGAACGTAAAAACGTAATCATATGTTTTTAAGTAAACAAAACAATAAAAGAAATAAACAAAAACAAATAAAGAAATAAAAATTGCAAAAACTAAGGACAAAAATTCAGATATGGATACAGAAGACATGTTTTTGGTTTTGAGTTCTTATTTTATTATTCATTGTTTTTTAAACATATTTAATATTAATTCCAAATTTTAAAAA
Source organism: Sarcophaga subvicina (assembly GCA_936449025.2). Lineage (NCBI taxonomy): Eukaryota > Metazoa > Arthropoda > Insecta > Diptera > Sarcophagidae > Sarcophaga > Sarcophaga subvicina. The sequence goes on from OW388084.2 coordinate 35,635,684, forward strand.
CTTTGTTTTCACTCCTTTTATCACTTTCAATATGGCGTCTTTTGTTTTTATTTAATTCAGCTGTTAACCAGTGTTATCACTACATAGTTTTTGGATTCTTTTCAACGATTTTATATTTATTTAAAGGTCTTTATTAAAAGTGAAAATTAAAAGTAAAGTCGCCGTAGTCTAGTAGGTAGTGTATTGGCTTATTAGACGTAAAGCCACACATCAAGACAAAATACAAAAAGTATTTCTTCGGCGACTTCCTCTCAGCAAAAAAATCTCTGAGAGTAAATAAAATTACCATGTAAAGTTTCTCAAAAATCTGTCGTTCGGAGTCGACTTTAAATTATAGGTCCGACCATTCATGTATCAAATTAACACACACAACATAAGTGGTGTGACCAACTAGGTAGTAATCCTGACTGAAGGGTTGTAATGACCAATTATGTATGTTATGTATGTATGTATTTATTAAAAGTTTTATGTACTGTTTCTGTAAGTCAAACAATTTTACTTTCACACAAACAAAAACTAAAATTGAGTGCTTTTGATTGTATTTTCCATATAAATAGACAAGCAAGTGAAATCGTTTATCCTACAGAAACAGGTCAGGTATTTGGGGAACCAAATTTGTAGGAATGTAAAAACGCCTTTATCTCCTCTAGTAAAAGTAAATTGCAAACAGAAATGCTTTTCGAACGCTTTAATTAGTTAGAAATGGATAAATATATTTTTCTAATTTAAAACAAAAATAAACACTACCTACATAATGTAATAGTAAAATAGTGTTTATTTTTATTTTAAATTATAAAAGCTAATAATAAAATAAATTATAATTTGGGTTTTTAAAATATGTGAAGTTTTATTTAAAGAGAATTCCACATACAGGCAAACATAACATACGTACAAGATGTAAATTCTGTTTATAATTTCAATTTTCAGTTGTTAACACTGCTAAACAGATGTCACGTAAAAATGTAAGAAAATTCTATTTTTACAGATTCTTACGTTACGGTTACGTTACATTACATTTGTATAACCATTCGTATTCCTTTATACATAACAAAAACGATCAGCTGTTTCTTACTGTTGCAGTTACATTCCGTTACGGTAGCATAACTGGGGCTTAATATTGCTTTCCATCTCAAGGGAATTTTTTCCATTTCTTTTACAAATTTTTTCAAATTCTTTCAAATTTTAATTGAAATTCGTTAACTACGTTAGACATTTTATTTGTTTGTTTGTTGTTGTTAGTTTCACTGTTATTTTATTAGATTTATTCTCTTTTTTTGTTATTATTTGTTATTGTTTCTATTGTTGTTGCTATAGTTCAGAGAGAGAGGTAGAGAGAGTGAGAAAAAATGCCAAGGACTGATTTATCAATATTGATGTCCTTAGCTCAAGGCAAACACTTGTGTTATGGTTTTTAACCATAACGATTTCATATATGCGAGTGTATGCATGTGTGTGTATGTATGTATGTATGTATAGATATGCTCTCTTTTGTCGACAATTCATTCATTTTACTCGTTTGTTTATTTCTCTCGTTTTTTTTTCTACAAATTCATACTCAGTTTTTTTGCTTGTTAGCAAGTTGTGCCTTTTAACCGGCATTGTTGTTGTTGTTGTTTTTTCTTTCACCGTGTTTTGCTACAATGTTTTTGATTTGCCGTTGTTATTGTTGTTGTTGTTTTTTGTTATTTAGGCAATAACAAAAAAAAGCACTCAAGTTGAAAACTCATGTTAGAAGGATTCATCATCTATTCGTTTACGTTTCGTATATTTTTTTTCGCTTTTTTTATTAGTGCAGCCATATTTTGTCAATAAATAGTAACAAATACATGGACAAGTTTTTACAAACACACATACACACAAACAGAGGGAGCGTCAGGGAAAGAACTAGACAATCATGGATTTTATGGTGATGGAAATTAAAATAGAAGCAGAAATGACACAGAATTCGCGCAGAGACCGCAATTATTTCGTTTTTCTTTAACGCATATTTCAACTACAGGACTTTCTTTTGTTTTAACAATTTTTATTAAGCGTTTGCTAGTTTTAAATAAAACAAAGTGTTTATGAGTCGCCGCAGTCTAGTAGGTAGTATGTTGGCATATTAGATATGAGGCCTCGGTTCGAACCTCAGGTCAGAAATAAATACAAAAAAATATTTCTTCCACGGCTTCCTCTCAGCAGATTTCTGGCAAAAACTCTGAGAGTAAATAAAAAAATTGCTAAGAAAGTTACTCAAAAAAAATCTGTCGTTCGGATTCGACTTTAAATTGTAGGTCCCGTGGCACTCATGTATATAATTAACACACTCAACATGACGTGGTGTGAGAGGCTTAGTCGTAGTCATGGCTGAATGAATGTAGTGACCAGAAAACAGCAATGAATCGCTTTTTCGCTACTCATAAGTACTCATGAAATTTTGAGTATGAGAGTCAACAGTATTGAAATCCAACTACTCTGATTCATTCGTACTCAGTACAACATTGATTTATAAGTACAAGTTGCAATGAGCATGAGTACAACGTTGACAGCAAACTCATAGAATTCGAACTATGTTTGATTCATACGCCTACTCATTTAGATCTAGTGTGAGTATTGTAGTGTTCGTACGCGAATCATAGTTATTTTGTGATTCGTGTATACGATGAGTCATGGTGAGTCGAAGTCAATAACATCATGCGTATTGTTAAGTATGAGTACCATGAGTACTTCAAATTTTGAATATGAGTAGTATGAGTATGATATTAAAATAAGTATGGATGCGTATAAGTATCAGAAATTATGAAGTATGAATGCTTATAAGTAACAGAAATTATGAGTATGATTCGAATCTACTCATGTTTTTGAATACTCATTGCTGACCTCTGGTAGTGACCAATTATGTTTGTATGTATATATGTATTGATGCCATTATGTGTGGAAAATAACATTGTTAAAAGGTCCGCTGCGTCTTCTTTGGGAGGATGGCGTTCAAATCGTACTGCATTTGATCAACGACATGGGTTATGTTGGCATAACCTACAATTTATTGCCGATTTCGAATGCAATTTAAATTTATTTACTTACAGCGCTTTTGCCAGAAATCTGCTGAGAGGAAGTCGCCGCTGAAATATTTTCTTCATAAGTCGTTTTGCTGGAGATGTCTGACCTGGAATTCACGTCTAATAAGTCAACACACTACCTACTAGACGACGGCGACTTCGAACCACTTGCTCTCAAATTACTCGTGTAAAATATATAAATCGGCATGAAGGAATGCGCACCGTCCTGTTGAAACCACATATAGTAGGTGACCAGATCATAACGTTCAGGCGAAATGAGGTCGGTAATTATCGATCTATATTGCTCGTCGTTGACAGTAATGACCACACCAAACAGTGACTTTTTCGGTACACATTTGGATCTCAGGTGGATATATATACGCCTATTTGGCTTGTTCTTGTATTTATTTCTCGAGAAATGAGTCTCATAGCTGAAGATGACTATTCAAAGGAAATTATGGTCTGTCGCCAACTGCTTTAGAGCCTATTCAGAAAACACATGGTCGTTTTCCTTCAGTTCCTAAATCAGTTGGTTTTTGTATAGGGGTCGGCCATCTATCGGTTGAAATATGAACCATCGGTTATGTCCAATCTGACGATACTTCTGTCGTTCTATTCTGTCCAAAATTCTCTCACTCAATGTAATGAATCGATTTACACTTGAAAAACGTAGAAAACATCGAAAAATTACCTACACTGCGTATGATTAATGCCAGTGTAAAGCATTTACATAACAAGTATACGTCGTGGGGTATCATTTTTTAGCATTTAAACTGTATTGTTGCCTAAATATCGGAGATCAAAGATTAAATCCATTAAAGAAAATAAAAAATGTGGGACTACAGCTTTACCGCCTTATGGACATGGATTAGAGAATTTAATGTGAACAGTAGAACACCAGCAACCATGGATACAGTCCTAAAAGTATATACAGTTCATCCTAGAAGTATATCCTGGAAGTACATCTCGAGATGTTTCATTTTTTGCGCTGGACGTGATGTCCCGAGCCTTGAGAATTCCATTCCTATGCCACCCTATCTTTATACCGGGTGGGCCATCTATCAGTTTCAATTTCCAGCATCGGTTATTTCGAATCTGGCAACACTTATGTCATTAAATTCTGTCACAAATCTATATTATCTCCACTGAACGTAATGAATCGATTTACGCTTGAAAAATGTTGGGAGTTATTGAGCCAACGAGATTTGATTTTGCAAAAAAAAAATACGGATGAAGCTCCTTATTATCTTAATGAGCAAAATTGTCGTATTTGAGGCACAGAAAACCCACACGCGGGCTTACAGAACCCAATACACCCACTACGTGTGACTGTTTGGTGTGGCTTGAACAACGGAGGCATTATTGGCCCGTATTTATTTGAAAATGAGGACGTTGCAACCATTTCGGTCAATGAAGACACCTATCGCACCATGATAACCCATTGTTTTGGTACCCACACCTTATGGTATTGATGTGAACTATGTTTGGTTTTAACAGGATGGTGCAACTTGCCACACATCTCATGCCACAATCAATTTATTACGTCAAATGTTTGATGGCCGCTTAATTGGCCGTAATGCTGATGTCAATTGGCCACCAAGAAGCTGCGATTTGATACTGTTGGACTATTTTCCGTAGGTAGCCGCTAAAGAAAAGTGTTATGCCGACAATCCAGAGATAAATGAGCATTTGAGATACGACCTCACACACTCGAAGAAGTTCACGAAAATTGGTTCGATCGAATGAGGAACTTTGAGGCCAGCCCCGGCAGCCTTATGATTGAAATAATATTCCATTTCTAACCGGAACAATTGTACTTCACAACAAAGGAAATAAATTTGGAAAAATTTCAAAGCATTTGTTTTTTATAGCATTTCAAAATTTAAACTTTTCAATGGTCCACTCTTTACAAGTCACTGTGTAAAATCCGCCAAGCAGTGGTTTGTGAAAAGCCGATTTGTTATAAGCGACGTAAAATCGACTGCCTCTAATTCTCCTGCATATTGTACCGTAGAGCAACGACGTTTTTTGCAAATTTTGCAAGCTTAGTGAACTAGTGGTCTTGAGTTTATCCACCACATTGGGAGGAGACCTCTCGGTGGTAAGATTATGGTGATCGTAAAATGGAAAAAGCGCGCGGTACTTTGCCCGAACAGGACAACAATTTTAATAAGGCAATTTTGTTCTTTGAATGTTGTAAGGACGTTTCAGCGGCGTCCAGTGGTTACATAAAAAACACTTCTTTGGAAATTCTATGCTATTTATTATCAATAAGTAAAATAACTTACGTACTAAACTACATAAAGAGAAAAATTAAGTTAATAAGCCCTAGGCCGGCCAAACAACGATTCGTCAAGTCACAGTGCCGAAGGCGTCAGGGGGGTTGAGTCAGAACAACAGGCAAACGACATGCGCCCTGGATGACTGTGGTTTCTACTGGTACTTGCTATTACCATTCCACGGTCAGTCATGTCAACCAAAAGAGGATGTCAGAGCAACAATCAAACGGCCTACGCTCAGGATGATTGTGGCTCCAAGATCTCCCTTTTTTTCGTCCAGTCAGTCAAATTACCCGGAGGAGGATGTCAGAACGGCAATCAAACGGCCTACGCACAGGATGATTGTGGTTCTGAGGTCTCCGGGGTCCATCCAGTCACAGTCTAGTCAACCAAAGGAGGATGTCAGAGCAACAATCAAACGGCCTACGCTCAGGATGATTGTGGCTCCAAGATCTCCCTTTTTCTCGTCCAGTCAGTCAAATTACCCGGAGGAGGATGTCAGAACGACAATCAAACGGCCTACGCACAGAATGATTGTGGTTCTGAGGTCTCCGGGGTCCATCCAGTCACAGTCTAGTCAACCAAAGGAGGATGTCAGAGCAACAATCAAACGGCCTACGCACAGGATGATTGTGGCTCCAAGATCTCCCTTTTTTTCGTCCAGTCAGTCAAATTACCCGGAGGAGGATGTCAGAACGGCAATCAAACGGCCTACGCACAGGATGATTGTGGTTCTGAGGTCTCCGGTGTCCGTCCAGTCACAGTTGTCAATGTTTTGCTGGCTGTAAATTTCTCACTGGTGGGGACAACCACACCACTTGTGATTTGATATACTTTTAGCAGCAGCCGATGTCACACGATCGACGTGCCTTACCAGCAACTCATCACCAACTGCCCCGACTGCTGAAGTCATGCTCGCTTTTATTCACAAAAGTCACGAATAACAGATCAAACATGATCGAACATCAAACATGTGGTGTCCTACTCTACAACTTACCAATGTGAGAGCAAGCACCGATTGAATTTAGCAGAGAGGTCTTGTAAGTCAAATATAGGTCGTACGACAACCGTTATAAAGAATAATAACATTTCTAAAAATAGATCATAAGAGCTTAACAAACATTAATGTAAATATTTTAGGCACAGTGGGGCCTGTGATAAACTTATACTAAAATATTTACAATAATTTTATTAACAAAAATTCATCAGCAAAAATATGAAAGAAAATGTTAAATACATGAAATTATAAATATCATCCAGTGATATGGTGTGGGCAAAAACAAAGTCCCCGACTTTTGTCGTCACAATGTGTTGAATTGAATGGCAAAATAGACTCTATAAATGACAACTTATTTGACAGATGTACCTACAAAAAGATAGCAGTAATGAACTGTCAGAGTTTGAAAGATTTTGTAGACTCTGTGATGTTGACTTTAAAACATCAGACCACATACTTGTTGTCTGTGAAACATGAATGCATGCCAGATTAAAAATCCTGAGTATATTTTGCGTTCTGAACATTGAATTTACCCTGTTGACATGGAGGAGCATTCTGAGGTTTGTTAGGGCATTAGTTATGGAATAGCCATTATAAGCCCTTTGTGGACTGATGCCAGTAGATTAGATCGTAAAGTCACAGTAATATGCTGTCTATATATGACTGCAATATTCCACTCTCAAGTAAAGTCGAAATATTCCACTGGAAATGAAAAAAAAAGTTCGAATATTTGAGAGTTTGGTGCCCAGCTACAGCAGCTAAAAATTTGGCGTGAAGACTGTTGCCAGGTGGCCGCCAAACAAGGTTACCATTTTCTTTTACACTCCGCGTTTCCTTCCCTCTCTAGTGCATTGGAATTTATATTTAATTGTAAAAAGCAGGCATTCGTGTGTGCTTGTATTTATTTGTTCGTGAACACGATTTTTCTGAATAATTTTGTTTATTTGGGCTGGTTGTGTCGTGTTGTATTGTGTAAGCGAAGGCGTTTTAAATTGGCGCCAAAGGTGGGCTAAACAAAACTGGTAACAAAACTGAAAACAAAAACAAAAAAATCAAACATCAAGAGGCCATTTTAAATGTTTTAATGACTGCTTGGCTTTGAAATCCTTAACAAATAACAGTAGCAACAATAAGAAAAGGTGACCTTAAGGTGAAATAATAAATTTACTGGAGATTAAAGGCACCCTGATTTTTAAAATTCTAAAAATTTGATTAAAAACACTTCGCTTCGTTGTTCCTTTTGATGTGAATCTTGCTTTCAGTCAGCGGAATTTGCCGTTTCAGTTGCGAAAATCTCACCAAAGAAAACGATTTGAGTGACGCAGGATTTTTCCATTTTATTTTTTATTTTTGAAAGTCTTATTGAATATGAGAGAGAAAACTGTCAGAAAATAAAAGAAAAACTAACAGGCACTTCACTTTATATCATCCATACACGTGAGCATTACTTGCAGCAGCATATGCTGTTGCATGCATGTTTGGCTGGCTGGCTGTCTGTGAATGCTCCAGATAATGTTGTGTGTGTGGTTGGTTTTCCTTTGGTGCACTGTTTAAGAATTCATGCGATTGTGGCACTTATTCAATTGATGAATGTGTTCTTATGTTGCTTTTCGGCAAAAATGGTATTTTTATGCTTCACTTGAAAGAAGAAAAAAAAACGCTTCACAGCAATTCTTTCATTTTTTTTCGTTTCGTTTCCTGCCAATATGCTGTTGATTGAATGAATTTATTTTTTTGTGCGCATCTCCTTACTTCGTTTTATTTTTCTTTGATTTTTTTTTAAGATGAGCATGTTTTATAGTTTCAAAAAAATGCCATACTTAATGCCGTATATCAAAATCAATGTTAAAGGAATCATTCACCACTTGAAAGGCAATCAAATCCATAAGATATGGAAGGTTAGGTAAGGTTAGGTACGATGGTTGGAAGAGATATTATAACTCCAAATTCTGCCTTTCGATTGCAATAATAGACCCTGAGGAACAAGAATAGAGTTCTATACAAATACAAAAAAGTACATCGTGGCCTTTATCAATCAAGAATAATAAAGTAGTTCCAATGGACTCTGATCAGAGGCTCAAATATGGTAACTTGAAGTGGCCGTAGTCTAGATAGGTAGTGTGTTGGCTTATTAGACGTAAGGCTAAGGTTCAAACCCCAGCTCAGGCATTTCAAAAATAGCTCCTTTCAGCAGATTTCTGACCAAAAAAATTGTCATGAAAAGTTTCTCAAAAATCTGTTCTTCAGAATCACCCAGAATTAACCTGTAGGTCCCACTACTCATGTATAAAATTAACACAAAAATTTGTCTTCCAAAGTCGACTCTTTGAATTGTAGGTCCCCCCACTTATGTAAAGAGTCCGCCAAATAACTTTTTTTATTTTTGAAAACGCTTTAAAACAAAACTACTGAATATTTTCTCAAATTTCTTTTTTTATTTGAAAGTACAATCCTCCCGGTTAATAATGGAAAATAATTTCATTCAAATGGATGCCTCGGCTGGCAAGACAGTAGCCTACACGATTGGTCCAATTTTTAAGCACATTATCGATTGTGTGCAGCTGTATTTCACCAATGGCTTCACGAATATTGTCCTTTAAAGCGTCAATTGTCTCTGACTTGTCGGCGTAACACTTATCTTTGACAGCACTCCACAAATAATAGTCCAACGGTGTCAAATCGCAGCTTCGAGGTGTTCAAACGACATCAGCTCTGCGGCTGATAATGCGATCTTCAAAAACAGGGCGCAAAATATCGAGTGTAGCTTCGGCTGTGTGGCACGTAGCGCCGTCCTGTTGAAACCAAATGTTGCCAATATTCTCCTCTTCAATTTTTGTGAACAAAATTTCGTTCAACATGACCCGATAACGATCGCCATCGACCGTAACGGCAACTTCTTGCTATTTTTCGAAGAAAAATTGCCCAATTATGCCTCTGGACCAAAATCCGCACCAAACAGTGACTCGTTTTGGGTGCGTCGGCTTTTCAAAGTATGCGTGTGGGTTTTCTGTGCTCCAAATGCGATAATTTTGCTTGTTTACATACCCGGCCAAGATCAAAATGAGCTTTATCTGAAAGGATGATTTTTTTTGCTAAAATCGACATCTTCTGTAAGTCGATCGCAGGCCCACTTAGCGAAGCGTTTTTCAAGCGTATACACAACCATATTCGTTCAGCGGAAGGATAAAACTACTTATGTGTCAAATCAGACATACGCTAAGTATTACCATTTACGAAATAAGCACTAGTTGAAAAAAAACGTTAGATGGCGGACCCCATATAAAATTAATACACACAATATAAGTAGTGTGATAAGCTTGGTTGTAATCCTGACTAAAGGGTTATAATGACCAATAATTTATGAGTGAGTGTATGATGGTTTGAATGTCATCCAAATAATCTTGCTACAGTCAATGGTGTTAGTGACAAAGAAAATGAGTAGAGCCGCTCACAGACATACATACATGTTCGAAAAATAGGCCTCTTGATCCTCCTCAGACACACAGCACAGGATTTTTTATCGCGTTTTAAAGCATTTGGAAGCCTTAGTTAGTATATGACTTCCACCAAATAAAATTACCTCGGTGTCTGATGGTTAGGTCGTCCCAGAAGCATCGATTAAGTCTTACATCAGGAGGCCAGCCACAGTGCTATGTACAAAACTCCACGATCTTTACTGTTCTGTTGCCACTGTACATTTATAATCCTGCTGCAACGTCCGCCTGATCAGCTGTCATTAATCGCTACAGCGTTTTGTATTACCGCTTGATTATGCCGAGTTTGCGTAAAACTCGTGTGGGAAAAAATTGGTTGCACACCTCCAAAAAAAAAGCTGTTTCCGTTAACTTCAATCGATGCAAGGATGGTTGAATAAACCCGTGACTAGAGAGGATGGGTTTGGTGGTGTTCGCAGATACATATATACATACATTATTGGTCATTACAACCATAGCTGCCAGATAAATGAGGCGCCAAATCGTAAAATATTTGAGAAAAAATCGTCAAAGACGTTTATTAAAATCGTCAAAAAATCGCCAGAAAAAAATAAATAAACAAATTAAAAGTTCTTAAAACATATAAAGTCAATATAAGTATGTACATATCTGAGTTCAAAAATAAAATATTTAACAAAGAATTTATTGGAAATTAAAAGCTAGCGTCCCTCATCTTCATTTAATATTTTTTTTCCAAAAATGGAGAAATTTTGTATTATTTTCAGGAAATAATTGTTTAAGGTTTAAACAATCTATCCCAGTGTTGTTTATTGACACATAAGCGCAGCAATAATATTCCATTATCTTAATCTATGGGTGGTGCAAATATTAAGGAGTCAGAAGCTCTTAATATTCTCAGCATGAAAATTCAGTGCAATGCTGACACATTTTTCAGTTCCTTTTTAAGTTCTTATCATCTGATCTTACTATTTTTTTTTTTTTTTTTTTTTAAATTGGTCATTACAACCCTTCAGTCAGGATTACGACCTAGTTTCTCACACCACTTATGTTGTGTGTGTTAATTTTATACACGAGTGGCGACACCTATAGTTTAAAGTAAACTCCGAACGACAGATTTTTGAGAAACTTTTCATGGCAATTTTTATTTACTCAGAGTTTTTGCCAGAAATCTGCTGAGAGGAAGTCGCCGAAGAAATACTTTTAGTATTTTTTTTTTTGATGTCTGGCCTGGGGCTCGAACCCTGGCTTTTCGTCTAATAAGCCAACACACTACCTACTAGACCACGGCGACTTCAATCGATCTTACTATTTGCACCGTTTATAACTGACAGAGAATGGAATACAACTCTCATATGTGGGTTGGTGCCTCAACGTTTATTTTGCCGTTTCTCGACCGTGTACAGGAGAGGCCATAGTACCTCGTTAATGACGGTAATGTATCCAACTCCACTGAATCATTGGAGCATCGTTGCATCAATTCCTGTTACTTATGGTATAAAAATATACTAGGCTTGTATATTTTGTCCATAATTTATTATTATTTTATTAGGTTATTTAGGAGTTGTAGTTTTTTTTAGCTTTTAAGGGGTTAAAAAGCAATAAAATCCAGAAAAATCATCCCAAATATTCGAAAGTAACTTAAAAATACAATACTTTACTCCTTGTTTTTACTAAAATAAATTTCCAATGGTAAAAATTGCAAAGTAAATACAAAGCTTAAAGTGGCTTTTAATATACTAAAGTGAAGAATATGATGTAAATTTTTAATTTCCAAAAATCGTCAAAATAAGGGCATAAATCTGGCCGGTATGATTGTGAGGCCAAGCGCCGCAGCCATATAAATGAAATAAAAATTCATTTCCAACCGGAGCAGTTGTACATAGTTCACAGCAAAACAATAAATTTATCAAAATTTTAAACTATTTTTGTTTTATTATATTTTTAAATTTAAACTTTTAGGTCCGATGTTCATACATATCTAATGCAATGTAAAATTCATAATGCAGAGAACATATGTGACGTATGAGTTATATTTAATTCCATTAGTTTCATACATTACAAAATCGAAGTCTTTTTATTGCCTACTTTTCAGGGTAACTATTCGAGTACATGTAATATGATGCGTATGAGTAATATATTTCAAATACAATTAAAAAGAAAGTATACCCCATAAATTTAGAATTAAACAACATGATTTTTCGATTCTACGCAATTCTAAGCTATATTCTACAGGGTCCGCCAAATAACTTTTTTTATTTTTGAAAACGCTTTAAAACAAAACTACTGAATATTTTCTCAAATTTCTTTTTTGATTTGAAAGTACAATCCTTCCGGTTAATAATGGAAAATAATTCCATTCAAATGGCTGCCTCGGCTGGCCAGACAGTAGCCTACACAATTGGTCCAATTTTTAAGCACATTATTGATTGTGTGCAGCTGTATTTCACCAATGGCTTCACGAATATTGTCCTTTAAAGCGTCAATTGTCTCTGACTTGTCGGCGTAACACTTATCTTTGACGGCACTCCACAAATAATAGTCCAACGGTGTCAAATCGCAGCTCCGAGGTGGCCAAACAACATCAGCTCTGCGGCTGATAATGCGATCTTCAAAAACATGGCGCAAAACATGGAGTGTAGCTTCGACTGTGTGGCACGTAGCGCCGTCCTGTTGAAACGAAATGTTGCCAATATCCTCCTCTTCAATTTTCGTGAACAAAAATTAGTTTAACATGGCCCGATAACGATCGCCGTTGATTGTAACGGCCACTCCTTGCTCATTTTCGAAGAAATATGGCCCAATTATGCCTCTGGACCAAAATCCGCACCAAACAGTGACTCGTTTTGGGTGCGTCGGCTTTTCAATGTATGCGTGCTGGTTTTCTGTAGACCAAATGCGATAATTTTGCTTGTTTACATACCCGCCAAGATCAATATGAGCTTCATCTGAAAAGATAATATTTTTTTTGCCAAAATCGGCATCTTCTGTAAGTCGATCGCAGGCCCACTTAGCGAAGTGAAAACGCATTGGATGGTCAATTGGCTTCAACTCCCGAACCAATTAGACTTTGTATGGCGTCATACCAAAATGTTCAATTGTTGAGAACGACGGTGAATTGATGTTGATGGCGCTTCACGCACACTTTCTGCCACAGCAGCAATATTCTCGGGTGTACGCACGGTTTTTGGCTTTTCACGCTTTAGTTTATCGATGAGGATGCCAGTTTCTTTCACTTTTTTCACAAGATAACGAACATACGTAATTGGCCCGGCGGGTCTAATGGTGCCATGTTAGAAGTGTATATGCTGCCATTAACTATCCATCTTCCAATCTAATTAATATTCATTCACAAAGCTATAAAGTCTCATTTCCAAACGCTTCCTAGTTTAGTTTAAATAAAGGAAAGTGTGTGTTGGATATCACTGATATTTTTTATTCATTTGAAATAGCAATTATGTGTGGAAAATAAAATCGTTTAAAAGACCATGACAGACTTTTGTCTAAAAAAAACTTCTAATTTCCTATGATATCAGGCCAAGTTTTATTGATGGCATGGTTTATATTAGGTTTGAAGACAGCTGCAGTTTGCGGCTTATCCGCATACAACTCCTAGAAAACTCCTGAAGCTAGCTAAGGTCACCTCCACGTGAGATTAACATGCCTTCAAATCGCTTGTGCATGATATCTACCGTGGCATGAGCTGTGTGTCACGTAGCGTCGTTCTGTTGAAACCATTTTGCCGCTGGTGGCCAGACCATCTAATTCAGGCCAAAAGAATTTTGTAATCATTGCTTTATAGTGTTCACCGCTTTCTCATAGAAATATGGACCGATGTTGCCACCAGCCCCAAATACAAACCAAACTGTAAGTTTTTCGAAATTTATTGGATATATTAACGGTCATGAATGTATTTTTCAATGAATAGGTGAACTATTTTTGAATATTTCAGAATTGCTCACATATGGCAATAATTTGATAAGAATGTTTTTAAAAAGTATTTGCTTTTCATTACAATAGATTTTATAGCTATTTTTAAAATAGACCAATTTGATGTTTGTTTTCATACGTGTGGTACCACTTGCATAGACATAATGTGTTGCCAGAACAACTTTATATGTGACAGTATTACAGTCACTAGGAACTGAACAAATTTAAATACGTGTTATAGTTACTCAATCATTAACCCCTGTTAAGTCACACTTTAAATCAGTGAAATTATTATATAGGGTTATCCATTTTGTGGTTTCAAAAGTAAACGTAAATAAAACACATATAAAATATTTTTATTCATGATATTTCTTTTTTATTATAAAGTTTGAACGTTGACATTATGTGTGAAACATCACATCATTTAATTGACCTCCAAGCGGAGTGTTGCAAGCATTGATTCTTTTGAGGTAATTTTCGACAACTTTTTGACACATATTGAGCGGTATCTCAGCCATAACTTGACGAATGTTGGTTTTTAAGTGCTCAAGAGTTAAAGGTTTATCTGCATAAACACGGTCTTTCGCGTAGCCCCACAAACATAAAGTCTAATGGTGTCAAATTGCATGATCTTGGTGGCCAGTTGATAACGCCACGACGAGAAATTACGCGGCCAGGAAATGTCTCTTGCAATAAAGCCATATTCGCTCGAGTTGTGTAGCATGTGGCAACGTCTTGTTGAAACCACATATTCTCCAAGTCGTATTCTCCAATAGCAGGCAAAAAAAAGTCGGTTATCATATGACCATAACGCTCCGTCGTTCCATCGTCGTTTTCGAAGAAGTAAGGTCAAATCACACCTTCGGACCAAAGAGCGCACCAAACAGTGACTTTTTATGGATATAATGGCCACTCTTCAATTACTTGAGAATTCTCAGAACGACAATTTTGTTTATTAACATACCCACCGAGTGTGAGATGTGCTTCATCGCTGAAGAAAATTTTGTTCGAAAAATTTCCGTCCACCGCCTGTTGTTCAAGCACCCATTCCACGTTGTGAATGGTCAGCTGGCTTCAATTGTTGCGTGAGCTGGACTTTATATGGATGTAGGTGTAGATCTAAATGCAAAATACGCCATAATGTGCCGTAAGATAGTCCTAATTCCTGAGAACGACGAGGAATCGACACATTCGGGTCATCGGCTACACTTTCACTTATTTTCACAATATTTTCAGCGGAACGAGCGAAACGATGATGCACAGGCCTTTCAATATTTCTAACCACTCCAGTCTCTTCAAATTTCTTCATAATTTTGCCAATTGCTTGCGTAGTTGGACGATTATGTAAACTATAATCTCCTCTTAAAGCACGATACGTGGCTGTGGCAGAATCACCATTTTTGTAGTAGGTTTTGATAATTTTTATGCGTTGTGTGATAGTTAAGCGATCCATTTTCGTCAATGTCAGACTTTCAACTGAAAAGAAAAAAATTGGTTTCACAACTTAGTTTGACAGAGACCACGAAATGGATAGCCCTTTTTAAGTTGTTGATAATATCATAATATTCAGTTCAACATAATCACCCCTATCGTGAATATTATGGGAATAAGTTATTTGGGAGTAAACTTTTTTCCCCATAACAAAAAAATCGGTATTACGAATATATTGGGAGCAAAAGTTTTTATTGTGAATTAGTTATAAATACTGTATAAACAAAAATTTTTTATTGTGAATTACCTCTTAACAATTTTTCAAAGAAATATACAAATATTAAAAAATAAGCAAGAAGTAGCTTTCGTTTTTTGGTGCTAGAAGAGTAGAAACTATCCATGGAAAGGTTGCAGCGAAGATCTATTCGACATGAATCGAATCCACTCTCACTCCCTGAGATAAAGTAGGAATTATACATACTAAAATATTGTTACGTTTTTACCTTTTTATAAACGTTTAAATATGAGTTCGTTAATTGCAACCAAAGTAAAAACAAATGCGTCTTTAGTTTTTCTTAACTGTGTTTATTATTTACACTACTTTTGTGTGCCGCCGTATAGAACTTAACGATACAACAATAATCATCTGCTTATTCACTTTATTAGTTCACACAAGTATTCACTTGATCTTTACAACCACGACTTATTTTATTCACACGCAACTTCACACAAGGCTGACTGAATTAACTCTGACTGCTGCTTGCTTTGTCCAGCCCTTTTATAGACTGCACGCACGTATGATCAGTATGATGAACGTTCTCGATGTGGAAGGTTCCTGCTCGCGCCTTCTCGAGAACTCTATTGCTAGTACATTGTTGATTGTGTACTTTGCTTATGTTGTCCGTTACATATTTGTCGTAGCTGGTTTACTTTATGTTGTTGTTGCTACCTGGTTTGTTGTACACATGTGTGTGTGCAGCTTTAGATAATCAACACGTTCGTTGTATTCTTATTGTTAGTGCGTATTTGTGTCGTGTGTATTGTGTTGGTGTAGCTGGTAGCTTTTATTTATCGTTTCTTTTGTTAAACGATATTAGGTCGTTTCGCTTTGCGTAACAATATTTTTGTTTGACGTTAAATCATGTGTCCTTTACAGATTCCAGGAATATTACAGGGTAAATAAAGTAAGATTCAAATACCTGCTGAATGTGTTGATGGAAAATTTGATTAGTAACAATTGCAAAGTAAATGCAAAGCTTAAAATGGCATTTAAAATGCTAAAATAAAGAATATGATGTAAATTTTTAATTTTGTTTAATTGTCAAAATAAGGGCATAAATCGTCAAATCGTCAATATGATATTTTTTGGAGCTCAAAATCGTCAAAATGACGATAAATCGTCAAATCTGGCAGCTATGATTATTCCCTTTTAGTCAGGATTACGGCCTAGCTTCTCACACCACTTATGTTGTGTGCGTTAATTTTATACATGAGTGGAGGGACCCTAAAGTTTAAAATCGACTCCGAAACACAGATTTTTTTGAGAAACTTTTTCATGGCAGCTTTATTTAATCTCAGATTTTTTGTCAGAAATCTGCTGAGAGGCAGTCGCCGAAGAAATATTATTTTTTTTCATATTTCATATTGATGTCTGACCTGGGATACGAAACCGGGCTTTACCTACTAGACTACGGCGACTAAAATCGAATGTTCCATTCAGAAACTTTTAAGGAATTACATAACCAACCCTGATATGTATATGTTTTCCCAGAATATCGGCATGTCCATAGTATATGTTATACCAGGATTGAACTTCATTGAACCTTACTAACACCATCTAAGTCATGATAGGCATTCATTTAGCGTCGTATATGCAGACACAGACATATTTCGTTCAATTTAGCAAAATTGTCTCTGTTTTCTTTTTTCACATTTATAAACCAAGAAGAAGAATAAGAAAATCATCCTTTAAATACGTGTGATTCATTTGCAATTGCGTCCCTCATATACCAGACTATGGACGCCGAAAAACAACGTTCAACTCATCATTTATTTGCTGACATTTCAACACAATACTAGTCATTGTGATATGAAATCAATAAGAAATTAATTAAAGAAAAATCATTTTCAATGTCTAAATGCAAAAATATAAAAAAATAAAGAATGAATACAACAATAACGACAATGAAAACAAAAACAAAAATAAAAAGCATTTCTTAATGGCATTTTAAAACGAATAATTTTGCCAGACTGTTGTCTATATGAACTGACAATTGTAAGAAGTTTTTTGTTTTTTTCATTGTTATTGTTCTTCCTTTGTTTACTGGCTGCCAGTCTGTCTATCTGTCTGATTT
Organism: Sarcophaga subvicina; assembly: GCA_936449025.2. Taxonomy (NCBI): domain Eukaryota; kingdom Metazoa; phylum Arthropoda; class Insecta; order Diptera; family Sarcophagidae; genus Sarcophaga; species Sarcophaga subvicina. Next base: position 35,653,165 of record OW388084.2, read on the forward strand.
TGTTGTCAAAATAATAAAAAAAAATCCTTACGTCTTTAGTCTTCAGGGTAAAGCATTGGCTGTAGACAAGCCTTTATTAAATACATATATCAACATACATACACACGACTTTGGTTATATAATTGTATGTGATGTATGAATACCATATACATACGTACATATTTATGTACATATATATCTGTAAGCATATACTTACATAGTATGCATAGATTTTTGTAAGCCATACAATGAAATGAAATGATTTCTGTTTTTTATTGTTCTTCTCATTGTTGTTGTTGTTGCTGTTATTGTTATTTGTGTTTAACAAATTATTGTTAAACATGCAAAGCAATTTTCTGATTTAGAAAATGCAATAAAATATTCGAAATGTTTTCCTGTATTTTCTATTAAAAGGTACGGCTGCCTGGCATTTACTTTCTGTTTACCCCACAAACATGCTCTCTTTCACTCTCTCTCTCTCTCTTTCTCTCTTGCTTTCTGCCTCTGTGAGTGTATGTGTGTGTATATGTGTGTGTTAAGCTGTAATTATCCTTTATGTTATATTATTATCCTTATGATAACTGTTAATTTCCCCCATGCTCTTGAAACGCAATTTCTTAATGGGGATTGTTGAATTGTCGATGGATGTTAAGAAACCACAATCGAACTGTTCTTAGAGTATTACAGGCATGTGGTCCAGCAGGTTGTGATACAACTAAAGTTCATACAATGATGGCACTGGCACATGAGCAGCACATCTTGGTTTCCTTCCTTGACATGACACAAGATCACAACACCGTTTAGGACTACGCGACATAGCAATTTCTGTCAATGGTTGTGGACTGGGTTCCACTTTACGTAGGACCAATGTAAACATTTCCGCGAATTCACCATATGAAGCAGATAATACAAGTTAACACTAGATTTACCAAGAAATTTTTATACCCATTTATACCAACACCAGTCAAAATGACTGGTGTTCAAAAATAACGTTTTGAGTGTGTAAATTTTGTAAGTGCTATAATGTTTTATAGAATTAATAACCAGTATTGGTAAAATAATAATAAAATGTTGTTGGAAGAGGAGTTGTTGGACAGTCAGGTTCACTTCCTATCTCTTGACCTGATGACTGATAATCAAAAAGTGAGTTCTTCAGCCAAACGAAACAAAAAATCCTTTCTTGAAATATTTTTTCCGTGAATTTATTCCGACAAAATGTAAAATATTAAAAAATACTTGAAGTGGCTATCACCTAGATCCTGATTTCCCACTATATGCCATATATGCCATATCATGCCATTTGATCTATGACGTCGACACCAAATTTGGTTTTATTATAAAAAGACAAAGTTTCAATTAGTTTCTTGCTGTCGGTATCAATTTTGACGCCTTTGTGTTTTGTACTCAATAAAACAACTTTTTTGTTGGGCTTACTATTATAAAGTGTAAGTGTACATTCATTTATTGCATGTAGTAATGTTGAGAAACGAGCCATACTATCCCTCTTTTTCTTGCAAATTTTTGGAAGGTTACGTTTGTCCGAACGTACGGTACCAACCAACGTAGTGTTTTTGGCTAATAATTTAGAAGCTAAAGAAACACTGGTAAAAAGTTGTCGGTTATTACAGTCCTACCTCTTTGATGGTATAAGGCTCCAGTAGTCTCATTTACAACGTACTTCGTTTCAACGTCAGAAGCCAGCCAGAATTTTATTCCAAACTTGTCTGATTTGTTTGGCATATACTGTGTAAATCTACATCTGGCTTACGTTGGAAACAATTGTTCGTCTACTGTAATATTTGCTCCTGGTTTGAAACAGTTTTGGCCGTTGTCAATAAATTTGTTCCAAACAGTTGTCACTAACGCAAATTTATCAGTTTGCAAGCGTTGACGCCTTTCATTTCTTTTATCGAAACGAATGAAACGTAAAATTTCTATGAAGTCATGCCTATTCATAGTTTTAGAAAAAATTCAGGACCCCATTTTTTGTTCCATAAATACGACAGCTGCAACCCTTTGCACCACTGTATATACCTCGTGCAAACAGTATTCATTTCAACAGTGTCCATTTCTTCCCTAAAACTCTAGTGGCTTCTTATTCGGTGCATGTTTTGATATGCTCTAATAAAGGGTGTTTTTTACAGAGGTATAGAACTTTAAGTTGGCATTACTTTTCAAGATGGCTACCGATTTAACAGCTGTCAAGTGATTTATTCTCAGTTTGGTTTGGCAATTCATCGTGAATAGACTCACGCCTGAACAACGCTTGCAAATAGTGCAATTTTATTATTATATAGAAAATAATGGTTCTGTGCGGAAAACGTATCGCGCACTACGTCCATTTTATCGTCGACAAAATCGTCCATCAGAGCAGTTAATTCGATTAACCATGGAACGTTTTCGCACCACGTTTACTCTTATTGATAACTCGCATCCCCAGAGACGCTGTACGGTGCGTACAGAAGAAGCTATTGCTGCTGTAGAGCGTAGCATTGAGTAAGACCCGAATGAGTCCATCCGCCATCGAGCACAGGAATTGGATCTGTGTCCATCCACTTTATGGTAGATTTTGCGGAAGGATCTTGTTTTGCGTGCTTACAAAATCCAACTCGTGCAAGATTTGAAGCCAAACGATCATCAAGTAAGGCGTAGATTCGTCGAATGGGCCCAAAACGAGATTACCGTTGTTCCCGAATTTTCATAAGCGAATTTTGTTTAGCGATGAAGCGCACTTCTGGTTGAATGGCTACGTCAACAAACAAAACTGCCGCATTTGGAGTGAAGGTAATCCTCAAGTGTATGTGGAAACACCGTTACATCCAGAAAAACTGACTGTTTGGTGCGCTTTATGGGCTGGTGGAATCATTGGTCCGTACTTTTTCAAAAACGATGGTGGCCAGAACGTTACAGTCAATGGTGATCGGTATAGAGCCATGATTACTAACTTTTTCATTCCTGAATTGAATAACCATGATGTCCAGGAGATGTGGTTTCAACAAGACGGCGCAACATGTCACACAGCTCGTGCCACAATAGATTTATTGAAAGACACATTTGGTGACCGCCTAATTTCACGTTTTGGACCTGTGAATTGGCCTCCAAGATCTTGTGATTTAACACCGCTAGACTACTTTCTGTGGGGCTATGTAAAGTCATTGGTCTATGCAGTAAAGCCACAAACGCTTGACCATTTGGAAGACAACATTCGCCGTATTATTGCCGATATACGGCCACAAATGTTGGAAAAAGTCATCGAAAATTGGACGTCCAGATTGGACTACATCCGCGCCAGCCGTGGCGGTCATATGCCAGAAATCATATTTAAAATGTAATGCCACAAGATTATCTTTCGGATAAATAAAATTCATGTCAATCGAATAATCCATCGTTGTTTTATTGCAACTTAAAGTTCTACATCTCTATAAAAAACACCCTTTATATGGTGGTCAATCAATAGTAAAAAGGCACTGATTGGCTTCTCTTCCATAATATTTCTTCCAGCATATGCTGTAGGCCTACATAAACCTTTGAATATGCAATGAGTTGGTAACCTTCCAGCAACACCTGCTTCTTTTATTTTTTTCCACATAGTTCCACTTGCAGAAACCTCAAGTTGTGTAACTTCCCCGCTTTCAGAACTAGAAGGAAATACGTTTTTGTATATTATGCAAAGGAACACTGTATTCTGCCATAGAAAAAAATACCAGTCAAAATGACTGGTGCCGGTATAAGTACCAAAAACAAAAATTATTTTTTTTTATTGTGGACATAAGATCAAAATAAGTTATCAAATTAATTGTATTTAGTTGTCGTTATAAAAATCATATAATACATAGTTTCGGAAAAAAAATATTGAAACAAAGTCAATATTTCAGGCTAATAAGGCAAAACCAGTCATTTTGACTGGCGAGGTAAATCTAGCGTTAAGAGTGAACATAAAGAACAGTATCTGGAACAACAACTTCAGTGATATCCTGGAAGGATACAAGATCGCGGTTTGGTTTTCTGCAGTGACTAAACAGTGTGACAGTAAAAATACACCCGAGTAACTACATAGTCTAAGTTATTTACTAGGTTGAGTAGAACTCAAAAATATTTTTTTTTATTTTTCTCGAACCCTCCAAACTTGTTTTATTTGACAAAAACGGTTTTTTGATCTTTTCACACAAAATTATTGATTAACCAAATATTTTTTAACCAATTTTCAAAATCCAAAGTTTTTTGAAAAGGCCTCAGATTAGCCTTTAAAATGGTATACATAAACATACGTCTAAAACTAACTTGTTATGAGTTTTGATCGTGTAAACTTGGAAAATATGATTTTTCTTCTCATTTTTTCAAGTTTAGCTATTCTTAATTGCAAAATTTACTTAAAAAATATAAAATAAGTGATGGCATTCTCCTTATAAGAAAGGAGAGGGATGGGCCTTTAAAACGATGTACACATATATATTATTTGACTTAATATGCTATGAGGCTTGATGAGTTAAACTTGACAAATGCGAATATTTTTCATATTTTTCAAATTTGTCCGTTCATAAAAGCAAACTTTAATTAAAAACTATGAAATAAGTGATAACATTCTGAAAGTGCATTATCTTGTGAAGATATTGACACTTCGTTTGATCAAATCGGACAAAAATTACGGTAGTTATTATTTAAACAGTATAACAGTCGTGTTATATTGCCAGGGTTCAAACTCACGTCAAAAATCGCAAACAAAACGAAATATGAAAAAAATATTTCTTCGGCGACTTCCTCTCACCAGATTTCTTCCCCTAACGCATGTATAAAATTAACACACACAACATAAGTGGTGTAAGAAACTAGGTCGTAATCCTGACTGAAAGGTTGTAATGATTTACTTGACAGCCATATTGGATTCGCCATTTTGAATTTTTTAAATCTGAACGAAAATCTGTAATCAGCGACCCCAAAAACCCCTGAGTAACAATTTTCAAGTAAATCTGATTAATTTTTAAGGACCTCCGTAAAGTGTTTCTTTTCTCTTGCACCCCTTAACATAAACCCACCCCCTACTTTAAGTGGACATGCAAACAATTTGGCTTTGGGCTCATCTTATAGAGCAAAGATCAGTTGTCCATTTCTGACAATAGCGATGGTTCTAGCACGTCAGTGTTTAGCTCTACAATTTTTCAAAAATGGCCAAAAACGGCCCCTTTTTCTCGAAAACCTGACGTGATGGAAAGTTTTTGAAAAAAATAAATGCCTTCGGAAATACCTGGACCCATCTTATTTGCAAAACCCATGCAGGGCTGTGTTTCTTATGTATCATTAAAGGTATTATGGAACAAAGCTGCTGCTTACCATGCGTTATTACCTACTATTGAAATGCTTTGCATTTTAATTAATGTTAACCTGTCTTAAAGCTTCAACGTTACCTGTATAATATTTGTTGTTGCTTATGTAGCTTATTTAATGGATAAAACAGTTTATTTAATTTAGTTTCCAGTCTTTGAATCTCAATAGAATTTGTTGTGTTTTAATCCACTCTACTCTTAAGATGCTTTACATTTACGTAACTACAATGCCAAGGGAATTATTAAACGACTCAACTGAAATGTTTCCGTGCCATGTACTTTCTACGTATTGTGTATGGAATTGATCAAATTGAATGAACTTGGAATACCATATTCGAAATATTCTTTTCTTTTTGATTTCTTTTGAAAAATCTCTCATGATTCGTATGCTTCTCTGCCAAAAAAAAAAAAAAATCCTGAATGATGAGACTTTTATAGCCGAAGGGAATATGTTGCTTTCCCCATTTTGCAGCTTTGCATGGAGTTTTAAGCAAATTATGAAATAAAACAAAACGGCAAATCCTTAGAGAAGAAGAATAGGAAGAATGAAATAGAAAATGAAAACATGTTTTAAAAATAAAATTAAAGAAAAAAAAGAATAGAAAAATAGAAGAGAAAAACAAATTTATGCTGCCAGTTCACGTACGACATGCGTTACGTTTATCTAAAATCCTTCAGGGTAATAGACAAAATTCACATCAAAATATATTAGCATTTACACAAAGAAACGAACAACAACAACAAAAATAGCTTTAAGGTGAAAGGTACAAAAGAAGATGAAAAAAAAACAATTTCTGTCTTCTCCCTTTTCTTCCATTTTTTTTTTTTTTTAATAAGTTTACATGACCGACATGACTTTAAAATTTTTCTTAATTTTTCAAAGCATTTTGAATTTTGTTTTGTTCTTATTATGTTGGCAACCAAGATCGAGCGATAAAAATAAATGAAAATTTCATTTGTGGTGGCAAGGGATGGTAAAATACTTTTTTTTATAACCCAAGGGATTTAGGTGTCCGTAAATGTTATCCAGTTGAAATCAAAGGTTAAACAGGATAATCTGTAAAAGAAAAAACGAAATTAAAGTGAATGTATCGTATATACCCATAAGCGGGTGACACATAAATTAGTTTTTTTTTTAATTTATGCTCAACGAAACTGCTGCCTTTGTTTTGCAATTATTCTTTAAAAAATTTGGATCTCGTTTACTTTATTAATTTGTCATTTACAACCTAGCTTCTCATACCACCCATATTGTGTATGACAATTTAATTGGTTCTCAACCTGATGCAGAACTCATATCACCTCTTATTGTTTGTTTCCCAACAAAAATGGTTTTGCCTCAAATCCACTTGATTTGAGAGGAACCTTTGGCTATCTTTATCATCCCTTTCGTTAAGCATACCCTTGCTACGAACCTTCTTAATAACTGCAGAGAAGTATTCGGGCTTCTTCCTTACAAGCTCGTCTTCTTGCTTATTACCAAGAATTGCTACATAACCTTGCACCCAGCAGAGGGAAAACTTATTTTCCCAATCTAACTGATTCTACTTATTCAGACAGTCCCACACTATCTTCAATTTAACCTCAACAGAGGTTAGTAGTCTGAAGTCAGAAGGTATTAGCGGCCCGTTGTAATGCCACGGGTGAACGCAGTCCCTGTACTGACCACGTTCCACCAAAATCAGGGAAGAGTAAGAAGTTGGTGAGAGCAAGGGCTGCACGACAGAAGGTATTACTATGTACTGTCTTTTATAATATCTCCAATTGAGCACTCCCTTCCATAGCTGTGACTTCCCCCATGGAATCGGAATATTTCATTCTGGGAACAAAATTACCGTTCCTGTCTCCAGATTCGTTCTTGAGGCGTCTGCATACCACAACATATACACATATGTAATTGGTCATCACAATCATTCCGTCAGGATTACGATCTAGCTTCTCACACCACTGAATATTATGTGTGTTATTGTTAAACATGAGTGACGGGACCTACAGTTTAAAGTCGATTCCGAAGGACACACTTTTTGAGAAACTTTTCATGGCAATTTTTTATTTACTCTCCGACCTTGTGACAGAAATAAACGGAGATGTTGTCGCATAAGAAATATATTTTCCAATTTCGTTTTGTTGAAGATCTGCTCTGGGGTTTGAACCCTTGCCTTGTGTGTGATAAGTCAACACACTACCTACTAGAATACGGCGACTACGGCCAACTGTCAGATGGTATAACTATTCGTATGTCCTGTTTTTGGTATCTCCATTTGAAGTCGAATTTAGCACAACTGTCGATGCCATAGACTTCCGCTTGTAAAATACTCGCGAGTTTCCCCCTGGATCGTAATATTTCATTCTGGGATCAAAAACTATTGTTTCTGTCTCAAGATTCATTCTTGAACCATCTGTACACCACAACAAAGTGTTCCTAATAAGCGAGTTTGCAGTTGCCAGATCATTACCTTCATTTTGTTACTCATTATTATTGTTACTACATTCTATTGTTTTGTTTGCCTCGTTGCAAAGCACTTTCCAAAAATGTTAGAGTGTGCTAGTTCTATCCACGGGATGGTGAAGGAGGAATCTGTTATGAAATCCCCTAAAAAATATCTTATTAGACTTGTTTCCCCTTAACCTAACCAAACCTTTGGTTTTCATTAACATGTGCAGCGAACTTAAACTCAAGAGAGCTTCCAATTACGCTGTAGGACAGGATTTCTTTGCCCCTATTACTTAACACACGCTAGTCTCTGTATCTAGTTCAACTACCTCCTAGCTGTTTTCAGATTCGTTCTGAAACTGCCATATAGGTCTCTATGTATCTGATCATCATGGTATACAGCCAGTGCAAATTTCCTGAGTTGCATTCTCTGGATTATCTTGCAATCCGCCCGCTTATATCTCTGGCCTTTCATCAGATGCTCCCTATATAAGCCCATATCCATATCAACTTACTATCCAATGTCGTCCCTAGAAATGTTGCACCTTTTTTCTGTGGTATTGCCTCATCCAAGAGTCAAATATTCTTTCATTTATATTTGTTGTAAATGGTACTTTTGTAGTCTTAAGCGGGTTTATCCACAGGTCTACTGTTGTGCACCAATGGCTTACAATCTCAAGACCTTTTTAATGTTGGGCATCACTGTCAACGGCAAACGTTTTGAATGGATGATTACCACTTCCTTTTGTCCTGAATTGAATGATCTGGACACCAACTATATGTAGTTTCAACAGGATAGCGGTACGTGCCACAAAACTTGTAGCACATTTGACATTTTGCACGAGCGATTTGAGTACATGATTATACAACATATAGGTGATGTATCCTGCTAAGTCTTGCTCTTAAGTCGCAGATGCTTGCGAATAAGCCACAAATCGTAGCGATCCTCAAAGACAACATAATCCACAACATCGTATCAATTCATACTTATTTATGCGCCAGAGAAATGGAAAATTAGACATTTTGCATTCGCTTCGCCTAGAGTAGCCGTGGCAGACATTTGAACGATGCTGTGTTGGCACAAATAATGGCATCAATCGGCCTGTCAAGGTAGGTACTTAGGTAACACTTAGGTAGAGTTGGCTGCCCATCCAAGATATATTTTTGGATGAACTCACTTAGGCCACTTAGGCCCATTGTGTCACCACAATCATCCGCTATCCCCTAGTCTCGAAACCACTCGGAACTCCTGATGAAGCGATTTAGGCTGCCAATGTCAATCCTTGACAGTTCCTCCTTCTACCCAAGTACTTCCTTCTCCTCTGGCAAAGAGCCGGGCTTTACCCAGCTGTTGAGGGACAGTCTCCTCCTCTTCCCCATCTCTGCAGCTTCTGCAGAAGTCGTTAGCAAGGTGTCCAAGACCAATGCGCCTCGCATGCGTACCCATAATGCAATGCCCCGTAATGACACCGACAACTACACTGAGCGCGCCTCTTTGGAGTTTAAGTAAACTCATTGTGCGCCCCTCATCCAGCCTTGACCAGATTTTACGAGCCGTTCTACCCGTGTCCGAGGTCCACCTGTCATTGACGGAATCGACGATCGCATTATCAATTATGAGCTTGCAGGTCCTCATAGGTATGACCAGATTCGAGAACTCATCGGCCTTTCAAACAAACAAAAGATTTGTTTTTTTTTGAATACTACAGAGCTCAGTTATATGGCACTGCTTGTTTAAAACATCGAACACATCCAATGGTGTCAAATTAAAAATTTGTAATTGGTGACAGATCGTTAGAAATGCTATAGAAACGTATGTTGAAGAGCATATGAAAAGGCTTGTGGTTCATTCACTTCGGTTGGCTCGTGTAATCCTGGTTAAATGTGGTCGTATTGGTTCAAACACAAATTATGTTGCTTACGTGGTCTGAAAACAATCATGAATTATAAATGAATTGTCGCATGTGCTATGGTCCTTAGAAATGATTCCATTAACGAGTTAAATTAAATATTTTTTCAACAAACCATTTCCACAGTTTTCATTTCCACAGTATTTCCTTTTCTTCCTTTCCAAAAATACTCTGCAATTGTGTACTTTTCGCTTTAATAATTTAAAAGGAATTGTTTTTCTATTAAAAAAAACGGAAAAAAATAAAAATAAAAAAACTGAAATTGAAATAATCAAGTGGAAATTATTTAATTTCATCATTATTATCACCATCAGCTCCATTATCATCGCCATCGTCATAATCATCATCTCCTTGAAGCACATTCAATTCACACACTCACACAATTGTTTTAAAATAGAATTTTCCATGTTCATGCTGTCATGATTTACACAAGAATTTTTCATATGCTTTAATAGACAACAACAAAACAAGAATAAAAAACAAAATAAACTTCCCAACATACTCTTGAAAATTCTTGGCATTATTTTAACGAAATTAAAACAACAGACACAGACACAGGCAGAACAGACCTAAACACAGAGGAGGGCTGAGAGACAAGCACCAGTAGATGCATAAAAGACCACTTTATTGATTTTCTTTTTCATCACCCCTTAGCCCCTCCTCTAGCTGGCTTCTTATTCACCCATTGTCTACTTCGGTTATCCTATTAGAGTCTCCCTATAGCTTTTCAGTTTTTTTTCTTCGTTTTTCTTTCATTGCGGCAAACATCTTACTCCACCAATACACTGACAATGAAAATGTTGATCCTGTTGCTAATGTTGTTGGCGGCAATGGCGTTTCAAAGACTTTCATTGTTGTTGTTGTTGTTCTGTTCTGCTTGTATTATATTTTATTGAAGAAGTTTTAGTTGTTGTTGTTTTTGGTTTTGGACTCAATTCTCGTCTTTATTGTCTTAATACCTCATAAATGTTTAAGAAAAACCTTCTTTTTTTTCTTTCTCTCTTGTTGCTATTATTCTTGTTTTTATTTTTTCATTAAGAATTTTAATCGAAACATTTCTACGTGAATAAATGATTTCCATTGTTTTAGTTTTCTTTTTGCGTTGTTGTTGGCTGACCTTGACGGGGTTCATTTTAAATGTCAAAATATTGCTCGCCTATTACATAAGAATAATAATAACAGTGGGTAGCAAAAAGATAGAAATAATATAAAAAATTTGCACAAGAAATTTCGTGACATAACATGACAACAATTACACTGCGCTACACAACTTCAGTTCTATTAAATAATAGGTTTTTCCAGCTGAGAACATATACTTATGTATGCCCGCTCTAAGAGTCTGTGATTTAGTGAAAAAGTGAGGATTTATCCTAAATGGACTTTTTGTCCAAAGTATACATTGGTCATTACAACCCTTCAGTCAGGGTTACGCCACTTTTTGTTGTGTGTTAATTTTATGCATGAGTGGCGGAATATACTGTTTAAAGTCGACGCTTTACGAAAGATTTTTGAGAAACTTTTTCAGGGCAATTTGATTTGATGATTTGGATTTGAGTTTTTATCGAGAGTCTGCTGAGAGGAAGTCGCTTAAGAAATATTATTATGTTTTCTGATCTGAGATTTGAACAGTGGCCTCACGTCTAATAAACCAACACTCTACCTACTAGACTACAGCGACTTCTAAAGTATAGTGAGGTGGAAATGAATCCACCGAGTGCTACTCTTTATCAAGAGTCACTGCTATCTAGCCTGTCATTGATGATAGAGACAGAAAACTGAATATCTTTTATAAAGAGGTGACATGAGTCGTCATAATTTTTAAGCTACGAAACAACAGTGACCATAAAACTGTTGGTATTCCACCATGTATTCCAAGCCTTGGATGTAGAACATATTCATGCAATGCACCATGCTTCATCAAGCAAAAGGAGTTGGATACCCTACTATCTCTAATTAGCTCCTTCGTCTTCTCCTGTACCCGGTCGATGAGCTAAAAAGATTACTTCGAGGCACTGATTCATATTCAGTAATAAGTAGCGTAAATAGTGAGGAGTACCTATGGAGTGAAGTATTTTTGTCTCGTCAGAAAGAGCTGCCTTAGTGCTGCGACCATACCCTCTATTGTACTAAACTTTAAATTTGTAGAGTATTTCCATAATGTCTTCTCCTAATCAATTGCTCTGATAGTCATCAAAATACTGCTCAGTGTCAACAATGGCAATTCAAGTGTTTTCTTCTGGTATGCATTAATGCCACAAGAATGTGTTCCGATGATGCATTCTCATCGTCATAGAACATAACAGGTGATTTTTTTAGTTATTATCTTTTTGGCAACACTGGTTTAATCAGCTCACGCACGTATCGTGTTTTGTTTCACTGTCAAACATCTTCAGTTTGGTCTATAATTTAACCATGAATCGTCTTGCAAACGAACAACGCTTGCAAATCATTGAATTTTATTATCAAAATGCGTGCTCTGTTAAGAAAGTTCATCGCGCGCTTCTTCAATTTTATGGTCAGTTTAATCCACCCACTAAAGCGGCTATTCGGGCTATTGTGACTAAATTTCACACCAAATTTACATTGTTGGACATTAAACCACCAACACGCTTACGTAGAGTGCGAACTAAAGGAAATATCGCAGCTGTATCGGCCAGTGTTAATGATGACCATCAATTATCGATTCGTCGCCGCTCGCAGCAATTGGGCCTCTGTTACACAACAACGTGGAAAATTTTGCGGAAGGATTTAGGTGTGAAGCCCTCCAAAATACAGCTGGTACAAGAATTGAAGCCGAACGACCTACCGCAACGCAGAATTTTTGGTGAATGGGCTCTTGGAAAGTTGGCCGAAGATCCACTTCTTTATCGAAAAATTTTGTTCAGCGACAAAGATCATTTTTGGCTCATTGGATACGTAAATATGCAAAATTGTCGATTTTGGAGTGAAGATCAGCCAGAAGCATTGCAAAAGCTACCAATGTATCCAGAAAAAGTCACAGTTTGGTACGGTTTATGGGCTGGTGGCATCATTGGACCGTACTTCTTCTAAGATGCTGCGAATCGTAACGTAACTGTGAATGGTGAGCACTATCGTGAGATGATATCCAACTTGTTTTTGCACAAAATGCAGGAGCTTGACTTGCATGACATGTGGTTTCAACAAGACGATGCCACATGCCACACAGCACGCGTAACAATGGACTTATTGAGAGGCGAGTTCGGTGAACATTTTTTTTTCGTTCGGGACCGGTCAATTGGCCTATTAGATCGTGCGATTTAATGCCTTTAGACTATTTTTTGTGGGGCTATGTTAAAGCTCATGTCTAGACAGACAAGCCCGCTTCAATTGACGCATTGGAAGACAACATTGAAGCATTTATTCGTGAGATACCGGCCGAAATGTTGTAAAGAGTATGCCAAAATTGGACTAAGCGGATGGACCATTTGAAGTGCAGTCGCGGTCAACATTTGCATGAAATAATCTTCAAACATTAAATTATATGGACCGTACTATCGATTCAAATAAAGATTTCATGAATTTTTCTGAATTTTATGTGTTTTTTTTTGAAAAATTTTCCTATAGCTCTTAAAAAATCACCCATTATTTGTTGGAGTCGAAACAAGCCTCGTTCTTAATAAGTGTCTTCGAAGTCTACAGTGACTTATCAAAAGGCAGTATTAATATGTCCTGTCTTTTACAACGCGAGATAACGGACGATAAAAAGTGGAGCACGAATGGATGAGGGAAAAAGATCATGGGAAAAGCAAAATGAATCTTCACAGATGATGGCAAAGCTCGGATTGTTTCGCAATGGAAGATAATTGTTCATCATGCGTTGCTACAAACTGATCAAACGATTGCGTGCGATCTCTGCTGTAGACACTTACTGAGATTCCCTCCAAGCTAACTTACTTACATACTTAAATGTCCTTTAACAACCCTATTAATGGATTTCGATTTGCCTTAACACATCGTTTCAGGTGCCTCTTGTTCTTGCGCTGTTTCGCCAGTTGGTCTCAACAATCGACGACAGCGCTTCCCCGACTTAGTCCTTCCAAAGAAAACAACAACCCTTCGATGACATCCCAAAATCCTCGCACCACCTGTCTCGCCGGAGCATCCTCCTCCATTCGAAAGACATGGCCGAGTCGCTGCCTGTTGATACGCTGTACAATGTCAATGTCCTTGAGGAGCTCATACAGCTCACTGTTGGATCAGCGCCAACTAGCACTGGACCGAATACCTGCAGTAGGACATTTCTCTCAAATACTCTCAAGGCTGCTGCATCAGTGCTTAATAGTGCTCATGCCTCTGCGCCATAAAGAAGCACGGGGAGGATGAGCGTCTTGTAGAATATTAGATTCAATCAAGCAATTCCACTAAATTGGCAAGAATTGATTAACAAAAATGATATCATGTTCTATTAGATACACACGAGTAGCATGGCAGAAACTGCATGACTGTCGATTGGCTTGAGCTCATCATGATGATTCTTTGATGATGAGAATGAATCATCGGAACACATTAATGCATTCTAGGAAGATGGATGCTAGACAGTGAAGTTTTATTGTTTATACCCACCGGTATCCTGAAGTTTGTCAGGGCAAAAGTTTGGAGTAGGTAATATAGGGATACCCAATAAAGTTTGATGGCAGTACAAGAGATTGTACAGCTGCAGTTGTAAGGCACCCTTTCACCGTTTTTCAAGTTTCTTTGTGAATTCAATTTTCTTCAAATAGTCGATAACTGGTCTTCGCTGTATTGCAAACATAGCTGCCAGATAAATGAGGCATCAAATCGTCAAATATTTGAGAAAAAATCGTCAAAATCGTCTTTCCGTTTATTAAAATCGTCAAAAAATTGTCAGAAAAAATAAATAAACAAATTAAAAGTTTTTAAAACCAAAATTATTTCCATTGTAGTAAAACATACATATAAAGTCAATGTATGTATATATCTGAGTTCAAAAATGAAACATTGAAAAAAAAATTTGTTAGAAATTAAAAGCTGGCGTCCCTCATCTTCAATTATTAATTTTTTTTCCAAAAACATAGAAATTTTATATCATTCTCAGGAAAAAATTGTTTAAGGATTAAACAATCTATCCCAGTGTTATTTATTGACACATAAGCGCAGCAATAATATTCCATCATCTTAATCTATGGATGGTGTAAATATTAAGGAGTCAGAAGCTCTTGACATTTTGAGCACGAAAATTCAGAGTAATGTTGGCTTCAACCGAAACATATTTCAATTTCTTCAGTTGCTTCTTAAGATCTAATGATCTTACTATTCACAATGTTTGTAACCGACCGAGATTGCAATACAACCCTCATGTATGGGTCGGTGCCCCAACGTCTATTTTGAGGTTTCTCGATCGTGTACAGGAGAGGCCGTAGTAGATCGTTAATGACGGTAGTGTATTCAACTCCATTGAATCATTGGAGCTTCGTTTCAATGTGATTTGTGTTGCACTGTTCTATCGCTTCGACAAAAGGATTTTGCTCGAACGAAGTAAGAGGACTTTTCCCGAAAATCATATATTCCTACGTAACATCTTCTTTGTCGACCACCATTTCCGTATGTGGTCGATTGGCCAATGGATCCCACACTGCATTACAGTAAAAATATGTTTTTTAGTCGGACTATTCGAATGTAGAATTCATTTCCTGCAGAGGCCTTTCCTGTTACTTATGGTATAAATATACATATACAAGCCTAGTGTCCATAAACACTATTCTGTCCTTCATTCTTTACATAACATATTTTCATAGTTCCAAACAGAATGCCATCGATTCCCTGAGTGCTGGTCGTACAAAACAAAATAACGGCGCTTGCTATTGTTCTTCCGATGGCATTATTAGAAGCTGTACTCGAATTTTTAAAATTGTCTGCACGACAAGTGATAAATTATTCTCAACTTCGAGGTTATTTAGGAGTTGCAATTTTTTGGCTTTTAAGGGGTTAAAAAGGAAAAATCATCATATATAATACTTTACTCCATAAATTTCCAATAGTAACAATTGTAAATACAAAGCTTAAAATGTCTAAAGTAAACAATATGATGTAAATTTATAATTTCCAAAAATCGTCAAAATAAGGGTGTAAATCGTCACATCGTCAATATGATATTTTTGGAGCTCAAAATCGTCAAAATGACGATAAATCGTCAAATCTGGCAGCTATGATTGCAAATTAAGTGATGAACAGGGCTAAGATTTCCATCCACCATAAGATGTATTCAATTGAAAAACACTTTCATAGAGGAACAACCACTGCTAGTCGTTGTTAGTATTTC
Source organism: Sarcophaga subvicina (assembly GCA_936449025.2). NCBI lineage: Eukaryota > Metazoa > Arthropoda > Insecta > Diptera > Sarcophagidae > Sarcophaga > Sarcophaga subvicina. The sequence continues at coordinate 35,669,110 of OW388084.2, forward strand.
CTCCAACACTGTATGTTTGAAGTCATCAAGTAAAAAGACTTTGGAAGTCGCCGTAGTCTGGTAGGTAGTGTGTTTTGTCGATTAGACGTGGAGTTCAAACTCCAATCCAGACATTTCCAATAAAATGAAATACGAAAAAATATTTTTTCGGCAACTTCCTCTCAGCAGATTTCTGGCAAAAACTAATGAAAACTTTCTCAAAAATCTGTCGTTAGGAGTCGACTTTAAGCTGTAGGTCCCGTCATTAATGCATGAAATTAACAGGCACAACGGAAGTGATGTGAGAAGCTAAGTGGTAATCTGGACTGAAGAGTTGTAATGACCAATTATGTATGTATGTTCATAACACAGTGGGCCCTAAGCGGCATAAGAATGTACATCCAACTCTTTTAGATGAAACGCCACCTCTACCTACCTATCTAACGTACAGGTTTCCTGTTACTATGACTCTATTTATAGTTGACTCAAAAGTTAGAGTTAGAGAACTGTATCTAGTGAAGATTAGAAGACTTTGAATTGTAAATAAATAAACTGATGAAAAAGTCCTTATTCCCCAACAATATCCTCGCTGCTTATGTACTAGACTTTTGGAAATTACGCAATGAAAGGGGTGAAGAGTTTCATCAAAAGATGTTTTCAATTGAAAAGCATTTTTGTGGAGAACTAGGAACACAAATATTAGCCGACTACTGCTAGTTCCATAGTGTTATTTGCATTTCTTCCTACCCTGTTGGCTTGAAGTCGTAGAGTAAAAAGTCCTTTCTTTCGATATTCAAGAGGATTCATTAATTTCATAAGAATTTATTTTAAACTCGAGATATGTTTACGTCTACTACTTTTATTTAAACCATTCTTCTTTCAAAACTAATTCTAAAAATTAATTAAAAATGCGGATTGTACTGAAAGTTGCATAAACGTCCCACATACGTAATCACAAGTACAGACTGTTTCCCTATTTAGAGTTCATTATTTAATAAAACACACACATACACACACAAACTTTGTTAATTACTTAAATAAAGTGCAATTATTTATAAATATTTCACAAATAAAATTTAATTCTCATTCGTGCTCTTGTGTTCTGCTATGCTATGCTTCTGCTCTTTATTAAGTTTTTAACTCCTCGGAAATATGCCACAAACACTTATGCTTACCATTCAGACAGACATTCTTAGGAAACTGTTTTTGCCTTGGGTACTACTTCACTCTACACATTTAAAGGCTTTTCATATGTGAAAGTGAAAGACAATGAGTGGAAAGAGGATAGGGAAAGAGAAAATATAGAATGAAAACCGAGTAATTATTGTTGAAAAGCGCTAATTGCCACAAAGAGATACTCGGCTGCTCGTATTGTTTAATTAGAACGAAGCGAAAAATTAGTTGAGTTGTTGTTGTTGTTGTTTGCCTTTCATTTCGTTGTTGTTTAATTTGTTGGTACACTCACTTATACATACACAAACACACAGAGAGAGATAGAGAGAGATTTATACTAAACAATGCTAAATGCATACGAAAAAACCCAACAAATTAATATTTTTCACGCTTTCAAAAGTTGTGCCTTAGTAAACAGAGAGAGAAAGAGAGATAGAGTGCGAGAAAGAGAGAGAGAGCGCGATATACAGAGAGAAAGACAATGAGTTTGAGGTAAACAAATACCAACAACACTTCCGTCTAACACTAATAAAGTTTTCGAACATATTTTAACGCATTCATAAAGGCACTCTCTCTCTCTCTCTCTCTCTCTCTCTCTCTCTCTCTCTCTCGCTCTCTCTCCTTCAATCACATTCTGTTAAATGGATAATTACATGCTCCTTTATATGAGCACAATAATTATTTTGTTTAATTACAGTTATTTTAACAGTTACAATAATTATTTTCCGATGTAAATGTATGTGAATGAAAAAGAAAAAAAACAAAAACTGAAAAAATTAAAATTGAGTGCCTAAAGATAAAAATTCAAAAACAAAAAATAAAAATGCCCCGTACACCCACAGAATGGAATGCGTCGGGACAATGAAGACCGGACCTGCCATGATGCAAATTAAGTAACAGAAAATTAACATTTCTCGTGCACCCACAAAATGAAGAACATCGGGACAACCAAGAACAGAGTCGTCATATTCTGCATGGATTAGAAATGCTTAGATATTCGCTTATAGGCATTACCAGGTGCACCGGGAAGTAAAACACATTTTCTTCTAAGTATTGGCCATTGCTTGATACACATTTGTTCCATCTTTCTAGCAATTTGCGGATTCCACGCCAATAAAATTGTTTTGGGCTCCAAGGCCTCGGAATATTTCTCACTGGAGATAACGCTTCTGTTGCAATATCTGCTTTTAATCAATTCATATGACATTTTTGTTACTAAGTTTTCTTGCAAAGCATTCTCCAAAATGAAAGAATCTCTTGGTTCTGTCTAGAGTACAGTTCAGGACATGGTCTTGTCAGCCACTCTATTCATTACATAACAAAATGCTGCAATAAATTTCATGTTATTCTCTAAAGTTGTGGTCTTCACTATCATGTTCAATGGATTTCAATTCAGCAAAGTCTGTAGCGTCGCTAAAGGGGTTCAGTCTAGGAAACAATTCTGGACATGTTCAACCACTTCATTTATTATATCATAAAGTCCTCTGATAAATCTCGTGTAAGCCTCCAAAGCTCTGGTCTGCACTACCATGTGCTATGGACTTAAATCCAGCATAGTCTCCAGCTTCGCTGTAGAGGGTTTTCAATGTTCCTGTTATACTAACACATGCTAGCTTATGTATCCTAATCAACTTCATTTGAACTGTTTTTATATTTGTACTGTCTACTCAGACAATAACCGCATAGAAACCCCAGGATTTCTCTGCAAGTCTTCTTCTTGTCATTATTGCATGCCTGATCTTTGCTGAGATGCTCTCTTTGTGAGCCCTCCTAGTGAATTTATGATGGTAAATTGATGTTCCCAGATAATTTATGTCCAATTTCTCACCGAAGAATCGAAAATATTATGGAATTTCGCTTCAAATTTTTCCATATACCCCAAAAATGGAACTTGTCGGCATAATGAACACCAGATACATCATGCTCTTCATAGATTAGAAGTGCTTAGCTGCATGCCGATAGATTTTATCAGGTGTACCAGCAATAAAGAAAAATTTTCTTCAATATATTGGCCATTGCTGTCTATACGAGTACACTTTATCCATGTTTGTGGCAATTTGTGGATTCCATGTCAACAAAACTGTTCGTCTTTTGAAGCAAACCAATTATTTACATAAGTTATTAATTGGTCATTACAACCCTTTAGTAAGAATTACAACCTGGCGTCTTACAGCACTTATATTGTGTGTGTTCATTTTATACATGGGAGGTGAGCCTTTAAGACTCCGGACGACAAATATTTTGAGAAAATTTTCATGGCAATTAGATTGCCTGAAAACTGCTGAGAGACAGTAGCCGAAGATATGTTTTTTTTATATTTCGTTTTGTTGGAAATGTCTGATCTGGGATTTGAACTGCGGCCTCATGCCTAATAAGCAAACACACTGCTTACTAGACTACGGCGATTTCAGTTACTATTATTTGCTTTGTTCATTTTTGAAGGCTATTCAAATGCATTTCAAAAGTTTTCATTCTAATTTTACGAATTTCAAATGTTAACACGAATGTACATACACCTCTCTACTTTAAAATGTGAATTCAAAAATCGTATGGCGGCCGATTCATATACGAAATGAATAAATTCTAACTAAAGTGAGATACTGGGTTATATTTATACGTTTAAACCGAAAGCGAGGACAGTGTAATGCACTTGACAAATATAAATTAATGAGATTGACATAGAATTCAGAGCAAAATTGTAATTACACTATGCGACAAAATAAAACAAAAAAATTAAAAACACCCAGCTAATGATAGGTAGGTTGTGAGATTTGTTGAGTAGAACTCAAAAATATTTTTATTTTACAAAAACTATTTTTCTGGATTTTACGCACAAATTTATTAATTACACAAACATTTCTGAACCGATGTCCAAAATCTAAACCTTATAAGAAAGGAGAGGACCTTTAACCCTTATGTCAACAGATACATACCCGGGTATGGTTTGTGTTTTTAAATCGCCGTATCTCAGGAAGTAATAACTGTATTAACCTGAAATTTCTTGATGTCCTCACTAGTAGTGTTTTTACCTTATTCCTAGACTTGAGTATAAATGGCAGATAGGTGTCAAAGATGTGGCCATTTTTTGATTCCTATCCCTTACGTCAACAGTTGCATACCTGGGGATGTATAATGAAATATATGAAAATATTTTGATATTTGATGTTCATTGTATTTAATTTACAAGTTCTTAATAATAAGATTAAAATTCAATCAAACATAGGAAGACAGCTTGTGGTAGCTTTCAACATTTTCGCAACGTAAATTATGGGCAACGAGGTCTAGTATATTGTAGAATAAAGCCAAGGGCCATCTATTTGTTCGTCGCCTTGTTCAATATTCTATCCATATTATAGACGCCACCTATATATTTGTTGTAATCTAAGATCTAGAGTGGCTTTTCCTTTGGACCTTGCACTTCGTATGAATAATGCAAGAAGTATAAACCACTTATTTTTTTTTTTTGATGTGAGAGCACAAGGTAATATTGTCACCGAAAATGTAATTAACTCTATTTACCGTCCTTTAGATAAAGTGAAATATAGTAGTACAAACACTAGTCTTCTGTTCACTGTACTTAACATTGATAAACTGCTGTCCATCATTAAACAATATTCCGTCCACTTCCACGAAAATGATTGACAAACAAGTCCTCCACTACCCTCTTGCCTACGTTTTTTTCCCGAATGCCAGCAATCCAGTATAAATATGTCCCTTCATTGGATAGGATGAGACGGAGTCACATACCCACCATACCTTAAAACCGTAATTGGCGGGTTTCGATGGACCTGATACGTAATTGCTGCATAAATTATCATTCAGTATTAAAAATAAGTCCATTATGGCTGCAGCTTTATCGGTTTTTTACGCTGTCGAAGTGTGTTTCCGTTGTCGAAAAGTATAAAGCGGCTTATACCTCAAAAACACCGCACGCTCATGGGAGTTCGATATAAGGGATGTCAGGTCGTTTTCCATAAGTCTTTAGTATATACGTAACCAGAGTGCGTTACACCACCCAACAAGTAAGTAAAACCAAATCAAGTTCAAAAATAAGCTCAGCAATAAAAGAAATTCCATATAAAAAGTATGAACATACTCGGGTATGCTTCTGTTGACGTAAGTATAATTTTTTATCTGTTGACATAAAGGTTGAAACTATACACATATATACAAATATTATTAGACTTAATATGCTATTAGGTTTGAAGAGGTAAACTTGACAAATGCGAATTGTTTTTCACATTTTTCAATTTTGTCCGTTCATAAAAGCAAACTTTAATTAAAAACTATGAAATAAGTGATAACATTCTGAAAGTGTATTATCTTGTGAACAGATTGACACTTCGTTTGATCAAATCGGACACTTATTAACGTAGTTATTATGTAAAGAGTCTAACAGTCAAGTTATATTTTTCATATTCTCGTATATATTTTTTCAAATGACCTTTATTTCAAAAATTATCAGAAATTTTGATGGATCTTGATTGTTTATCGGAATATGTGTCAATTTCACGTTGGAACTACCACCAGAAGTTGTCCCATGTTTGCACAAAGAGAAATAATAACATTTGCAAAAAACACAAATATTAGTCGATTTCTGGTAGTCACTCAAACGTAAAATTGACACATTTTTCGATCCAAGATCCACCATCCATCAAAAATTCTGAAAATTTTTGAACTGAAAGTTCATTTGATAAGATGACATACGAGTATATAAAAAATATAACACGACTGTTATACTATTTAAATAATAACTACAGTAATTTTTGTCCAATTTGATCAAAAGAAGTGTCAATCTCTTCACAAGATAATGCACTTTCAGAATATCATCACTTATTTTTATTAAAGTTTGCTTTTATGAACGGTCAAACTTGAAAAATATGAAAAATATTCTCATTTGTCCAGTTAAACTCATCAAACCTCATAGCATATTAAATCAAATAATATATATGAGTTTATAGTTTTAAAGGCCCATCCCTCTCCCTTCTTATTAGGAGAATGCCATCACTTATTTTATATTTTTTAAGAAAATTTTGCAATTAAGAATAGCTAAGCTTGAAAAATTAAGAAGAAAAACCATTATTTCCAAGTTTATCCCATCAAAACTCATAACAAGTAAATTTGAACGATATGTTTATGTATACCATTTTAAATGCTCACCTCAGGCCTTATCAAAAAACTTTGCATTTTGAAAATTGGTTAAAAAATATTTGGTTAATCAATAATTTTGTGTGAAAAGAACAAAAAAAAAAACTGCTTTTGTCAAATAAAACAAGTTGGGAGGGTTCGAGAAATGTAAAAAAAAATTTCTTGAATTCTACTCAACTAAACTCACAACCTATACTATGTCATTAGCCGGGTGTATTTTGACTGTAGCAACGCGTTATTATTATTAACAACCATGTACTCGATACTAAAAATTTAGACACTTCGAATATTACGATAATTTGACAACACATTTCCATTTTTATATTCTTATATACTATATATGTTGTTATAATTCTAATATCCACGCTTGGTTTTTTAAGTAATTTCTCGAATTTTATTGATTCATTTCGTCAATAACGATTTTCTATTTTTTGTTATTTCATCATTCATATCAAAAAAAAAAGAAAAAAGAAAACAAATAAAATATGTCCATCATTTAAAGGACATTTATTGAAAGGCTTTTTATGTGTTTATTCTAGTTTAAGTGTCATTATTATTAAAGGGAAAACAAATAAAATGTATCGAGACAAAACACACTTCAAACGCTATCATTAAACATAAACAAAGTACAACGAGACGTATAAGTATTAAGGCTTTTATAAGTATAAGAATTCTTTATTACTCATACGACACGTGTAGATATTAAATTGTGTGTTTCAAGTGCGCGTGTATTTTTGATTAGAATTAAAATTTATATCACAAAACTAAAGCTTTCAAGTCCGGTTAGATTAAATTAAAGCTTTAAGCATAGATCGAGGCCGACAAAAATATCGTTATTATATAGAGATGACACTATAAGCCAAAAACAAATGACTGAAATGTTGCGTGTTGCACAACAATTCATGGGAAAGATTCAAAAAGTCTGGCAAATATGTGCCACATGAAGTGAATGACAGGCAGATTGAAAACTGAACAATACAATAGAAAATCAGTGTTTTATCGAATGGTTATTGGCGATGAAACATGGCCTTATTTTCAGATTTCTTAACAAAAAAATCATGGGTTTAGTTGGAAAAATCATTTACTTTGGCTACAAAACTAGATCAACTCGACCAGAAGACAATACCATGTGTCTGGTGGGACCAGAAAGGAGTGACGTATTACGAACTCCTAAAACCTGTTGAAAACGTACATACAGATCGAACAATGCATTGATCGAAAAATGACGAGACTGGGCCCCAAGACACGGCCAGCTAATTTTACAACATGACAATGCACCAGCATACAAATTAAAACGGATTTACGATATACAATCAAAGTATTAGGCTGGGAACTGCAACACCATCCGCCGTATTTATCAGACTTGTTTTCATCGATGGTACGCGTATTGGCAGAGCAGCACTCCGTTTCCTACAAGGAAGTCGAAAATTGAGTATTTGGTTTGAGTAATTGGTTTACAGACTTTGTGGTCTAGTAGGTAGTGTGTTGGCTTATTAGACATGAGACCTCATTTCGCACCCCAGATCAGACCGATCTCCAACAAAATGGTATATGAAAAAGCATAACTTTGGCGACTGTCAGTAGTATGTTTATGGGGCTTCGAGCTCAATTATTTCATACGAATTTGGGAGCATGCCTACGCTACAGTCGGTAGTTTAAGTTAGTTGATAGGTTTGTAACATTTAGATTGGACGGACAGAATGAGTGTGTGTGTGTGTGTGTGTGTGTCATTTTTAAAGTGTGTAGGTTCGTCTCGAGTCTGAGTTCATGATGCCGATGATCCGCGAGTGCGTGATGTAGGGTACCGTAAACTCATGTTGTTGACTTGTGCAATGTTATGCTTTTGTTTATTTTATTTTTTAATGTAAACAAATTTTAAAACGCTTGACTCATATTACAGTTTTTAATGTAAACAACTAAAGAGTTTTGGATGTGGTTTCGCTTAATTAATTTTTTTTGTTAGTGTGATATGTTTCCGTTATGTGCAGTCCTTTTCTTGTAGACATATTTTATAATAATCAAATGTAGGAGAATACATTTTTTTTGTTATAACAATAACAGTGCTTTGTTATAAACAATAACATCGCGAATCCTTATCATGTTTTGTATTCCTAAACATTAGTTCAACAAGAATTGTATCATATTACAGTCTTTAATATTAAGTTTAAAGAATTTTGAATGTGGTTTCGTTTAATTAATTTTTTTTGTATGATTTAACGTTAAAGAAACAGAAATATAGTTGTAAGTGTTCTTGTTGTTGTGCTATATGTATATGTGTATAAGATCAATAAGAATATTTTGTATGATTTAATGCGATATATTTCCGTTATGTGTGTGTGTGTGTGTGTGTTTCTTTTTTCTTATGGACCCATTTTATGATAATCGAATATAGGAGAATACATTTTTGTTACAAAAATAACAGTGCTTTGTTATAAACAATAACATCGCGAATCCTTATCATTTTTTTTTGGTATTCCTAAGCATAAGTTCAATAAGAATATTTTTTAATGTAAACAAATTTTAAAATTCTTGACTCATATTACAGTTTTTAATATTAAGTTTAAAGAATTTTGAATGTGGTTTCGTTTAATTAATTTTTTTTTGTATGATTTAACGTTAAAGAAACAGAAATATAGTTGTACGTATTGTTGTTGTTGTGTTTATAACAGCGCTTTGTTTTGAGCAGGATTTCTTTTTTTTCAGTTTTTTTTTTGTCAGGTTTTAAATAAATAAAATTATATAATAAAGAGATTAATTAAAACAAATTAGATTTTTTTCCTAAGATATGTATATTTTATTTTCAGATTTTGTTACAGTTCACATATTTCTATTTCTCCTTTAAGCAAATCTATTAATCACTTAATTTTATCATTTCCTTTAACATATATGACAGAGTTGTTCCCTTTTAAATTTTATATATTTAGTTTTTACTGTTTAAAATAAATAAAATTATATATATAATAAAGAGATTAATTAAAACAAATTAGTTTTTTATTTCAATAGATTTTTCCCTATGATTTTTTTAAGATGATTTTGTTATTGGTTGAAAGGTATCTTCTAATAAATAACTTCAACTATTTGACTCAGTTTAATAATTTTTCACTTTTCCTTTAGAGCAGCCCTTGTCTTTACAAGATCTTCTAACATTTTATTATGATAATTTTTAGACATTATAATAATTTTTGTATTGATTTTGATCTGCTTTATATCTGGTAACGATCTGCTTTGTATCTCGTAACGATCTGATTTGTATCTGCTTACATATGATTTATACCTTATCATGATCTGCTTCATGTCTTATGTCTGTGTATTCTGAATTTGAGTACGCTATATCGTGCTTTCTACAATCTGCATCCACTAAATGTATTCCTTTGTCTCCTTTTGCTAATCGATTTTGAAGTTTTGCATCAGGTACACAAAACTGTTAACCAGGTAGATGTAATTCAACATTTTGAATTTTCAACAATTTTTTTACTATGTTGTTTACAAAACCTTTTCCAATCTTACGCTAATTAGGTTCATTTTTTTGTTTTGATTGTAAATTATAACCATTTTGTTATTCACTAATTTCATACCTCTTCGTCTGAAACACTGAAACAGTGGCTAGCTAGTTATACCAGCTGTACTAGCTATATCAGCTATTCAAGCTGCACCAGCTATACATGCTATACCTCTATACCAGCTATATCAGCTGTACTAGCTATACCAGCTATACCAGCTGTATCAGCTATACTAGCTATATAAGCTATACTAGCTATATAAGCTATACTAGCTATACCTCTATACCAGCTATACTAGCTATACCAGCTATACTAGCTAGACCAGCTATACCAGCTATACCAGCAATACTAGCTATACCAGCTATACTAGCTTTATAAGCTATGCAAGCTGAACTAGCTATATCAGCTATACTAGCTATACCAGCTCTATCAACTGTACTAGTTATACCAGCTATACTAGCTAGACCCAACTATACTAGCTGTACCAGCAATACTAGCTATACCAGCTGAACTAGCTATATCAGCTATACTAGCTATACCAGCTGAACTAGCTATACCAGCTATACTAGCTATACCAGCTCTATCAGCTGTACTAGCTATACCAGCTATACTAGCTATACCGGCTTTACTAGCTATACCAGCAATACTAGCTATACCAGATATACTAGCTATCCAGCAATACTAGCTATATCAGCTGAACTAGCTATATCAGCTATACTAGCAATACCAGCTATACTAGCTATACCAGCTCTATCAGCTGTACTAGTTATACCAGATATACTAGCTATACCAGCTATACTAGCTATACCGGCTATACTAGCTATACTAGCTATACCAGCAATACTAGTTATACCAGATATACTAGCTATACCAGCTATACTAGCTATATCAGCTATACCAGTTGTATCAGCTATACTAGCTATACCGGCTATACTAGCTATACCAGCAATACTAGCTATACCAGATATACTAGCTATACCAGCTATACTAGCTATACCAGCAATACTAGTTATACCAGATATACTAGCTATATCAGCTATACTAGCTATACCAGCTGAACTAGCTATACCAGCTATACTAGCTATACCAGCTCTATCAGCTGTACTAGTTATACCAGCTATACTAGCTATACCGGCTTTACTAGCTATACCAGCAATACTAGCTATACCAGATATACTAGCTATCCAGCAATACTAGCTATACCAGCTATTAGCTATACAAGCTGTACCAGCTATACCAGCTATATCAGCTGTACTAGCTATACATGCTGTACCAGCTATACTAGCTATACCAGCTCTATCAGCTGTACTAGCTATACTAGCTATACCAGCTATATCAGCTGTACTAGCTATACTAGCTATATCAGCTATACTAGCTATACCGGCTATACTAGCTATACTAGCTATACCAGCAATACTAGTTATACCAGATATACTAGCTATACCAGCTACACTAGCTATATCAGCTATACCAGTTGTATCAGCTATACTAGCTATACCGGCTATACTAGCTATACCAGCAATACTAGCTATACCAGATATACTAGCTATACCAGCTATACTAGCTATACCAGCAATACTAGTTATACCAGATATACTAGCTATACCAGCTATACTAGCTATATCAGCTATACCAGTTGTATCAGCTATACTAGCTATACCGGCTATACTAGCTATACCAGCAATACTAGCTATACCAGATATACTAGCTATACCAGCTATACTAGCTATACCAGATATACTAGCTATACCAGCTATACTAGCTATACCAGCAATACTAGTTATACCAGATATACTAGCTATACCAGCTACACTAGCTATATCAGCTATACCAGTTGTATCAGCTATACTAGCTATACCGGCTATACTAGCTATACCAGCAATACTAGCTATACCAGATATACTAGCTATACCAGCTATACTAGCTATACCAGCAATACTAGTTATACCAGATATACTAGCTATACCGGCTATACTAGCTATACCAGCAATACTAGCTATACCAGATATACTAGCTATACCAGCTATACTAGCTATACCAGCAATACTAGTTATACCAGATATACTAGCTATACCAGCTATACTAGCTATACCAGCAATACTAGTTATACCAGATATACTAGCTATACCGGCTATACTAGCTATACCAGCAATACTAGCTATACCAGATATACTAGCTATACCAGCTATAATAGCTATACCAGCAATACTAGTTATACCAGATATACTAGCTATACCAGCTATACTAGCTATACCAGCTATACTAGCTATACCAGCTCTATCAGCTGTACTAGTTATACCAGCTATACTAGCTATACCGGCTTTACTAGCTATACCAGCAATACTAGCTATACCAGATATACTAGCTATACCAGCTATACCAGCTATACTAGCTATACCGGCTATACTAGCTATACCAGCAATACTAGCTATACCAGATATACTAGCTATACCAGCTATACTAGCTATACCAGCAATACTAGTTATACCAGATATACTAGCTATACCAGCTATACTAGCTATATCAGCTATACCAGTTGTATCAGCTATACTAGCTATACCGGCTATACTAGCTATACCAGCAATACTAGCTATACCAGCTATACTAGCTATACCAGCAATACTAGCTATACCAGATATACTAGCTATACCAGCTATACTAGCTATACCAGCAATACTAGTTATACCAGATATACTAGCTATACCAGCTACACTAGCTATATCAGCTATACCAGTTGTATCAGCTATACTAGCTATACCGGCTATACTAGCTATACCAGCAATACTAGCTATACCAGATATACTAGCTATACCAGCTATACTAGCTATACCAGCAATACTAGTTATACCAGATATACTAGCTATACCGGCTATACTAGCTATACCAGCAATACTAGCTATACCAGATATACTAGCTATACCAGCTATACTAGCTATACCAGCAATACTAGTTATACCAGATATACTAGCTATACCAGCTATACTAGCTATACCAGCAATACTAGTTATACCAGATATACTAGCTATACCGGCTATACTAGCTATACCAGCAATACTAGCTATACCAGATATACTAGCTATACCAGCTATAATAGCTATACCAGCAATACTAGTTATACCAGATATACTAGCTATACCAGCTATACTAGCTATACCAGCTATACTAGCTATACCAGCTCTATCAGCTGTACTAGTTATACCAGCTATACTAGCTATACCGGCTTTACTAGCTATACCAGCAATACTAGCTATACCAGATATACTAGCTATACCAGCTATACCAGCTATACTAGCTATACCGGCTATACTAGCTATACCAGCAATACTAGCTATACCAGATATACTAGCTATACCAGCTATACCAGATATACTAGCTATACCGGCTATACTAGCTATACTAGCTATACCAGCAATACTAGTTATACCAGATATACTAGCTATACCAGCTATACTAGCTATATCAGCTATACCAGTTGTATCAGCTATACTAGCTATACCGGCTATACTAGCTATACCAGCAATACTAGCTATACCAGATATACTAGCTATACCAGCTATACTAGCTATACCAGCAATACTAGTTATACCAGATATACTAGCTATACCAGCTATACTAGCTATACCAGCTATACTAGCTATACCAGCTCTATCAGCTGTACTAGTTATACCAGCTATACTAGCTATACCGGCTTTACTAGCTATACCAGCAATACTAGCTATACCAGATATACTAGCTATACCAGCTATACCAGCTATACTAGCTATACCGGCTATACTAGCTATACCAGCAATACTAGCTATACCAGATATACTAGCTATACCAGCTATACCAGATATACTAGCTATACCAGCTATACCAGCTATACTAGCTATACCGGCTATACTAGCTATACTAGCTATACCAGCAATACTAGTTATACCAGATATACTAGCTATACCAGCTATACTAGCTATACCAGCTGAACTAGCTATACCAGCTATACTAGCTATACCAGCTCTATCAGCTGTACTAGTTATACCAGCTATACTAGCTATACCGGCTTTACTAGCTATACCAGCAATACTAGCTATACCAGATATACTAGCTATCCAGCAATACTATCTATATCAGCTGAACTAGCTATATCAGCTATACTAGCTATACCAGCTGAACTAGCTATACCAGCTATACTAGCTATACCAGCTCTATCAGCTGTACTAGTTATACCAGCTATACTAGCTATACCGGCTTTACTAGCTATACCAGCAATACTAGCTATACCAGATATACTAGCTATCCAGCAATACTAGCTATATCAGCTGAACTAGCTATATCAGCTATACTAGCAATACCAGCTATACTAGCTATACCAGCTCTATCAGCTGTACTAGTTATACCAGCTATACTAGCTATACCGGCTATACTAGCTATACCAGCAATACTAGCTATACCAGATATACTAGCTATACCAGCTATACTAGCTATACCGGCTATACTAGCTATACTAGCTATACCAGCAATACTAGTTATACCAGATATACTAGCTATACCAGCTATACTAGCTATATCAGCTATACCAGTTGTATCAGCTATACTAGCTATACCGGCTATACTAGCTATACCAGCAATACTAGCTATACCAGATATACTAGCTATACCAGCTATACTAGCTATACCAGCAATACTAGTTATACCAGATATACTAGCTATATCAGCTATACTAGCTATACCAGCTGAACTAGCTATACCAGCTATACTAGCTATACCAGCTCTATCAGCTGTACTAGTTATACCAGCTATACTAGCTATACCGGCTTTACTAGCTATACCAGCAATACTAGCTATACCAGATATACTAGCTATCCAGCAATACTAGCTATACCAGCTATTAGCTATACAAGCTGTACCAGCTATACCAGCTATATCAGCTGTACTAGCTATACATGCTGTACCAGCTATACTAGCTATACCAGCTATATCAGCTGTACTAGCTATACTAGCTATACCAGCTATATCAGCTGTACTAGCTATACTAGCTATATCAGCTATACTAGCTATACCACCTATACATGCTGTACCAGCTATACTAGCTACACCAGCTACATCAGCTGTACTAGCTATACTAGCTATACCAGCTATATCAGCTGTACTAGCTATACTAGCTATATCAGCTATACTAGCTATACCACCTATACATGCTGTACCAGCTATACTAGCTACACCAGCTACATCAGCTGTACTAGCTATACTAGCTATACCAGCTATACTAGCTATACCACCTATACAAGCTGTACCAGCTATACTAGCTATATCAGCTATACTAGCTATACCACCTATACCAGCTATTAGCTATACAAGCTGTACCAGCTATACCAGCTATATCACCTATACTAGCTATACAAGCTGTACCAGCTATACTAGCTATACCAGCTATATCAGCTGTACTAGCTATACTAGCTATACCAGCTATACTAGCTATAACACCTATACATGCTGTACCAGCTATACTAGCTACACCAGCTACATCAGCTGTACTAGCTATACTAGCTATACCAGCTATACTAGCTATACCACCTATACAAGCTGTACCAGCTATACTAGCTATATCAGCTATACTAGCTATACCACCTATACCAGCTATTAGCTATACAAGCTGTACCAGCTATACCAGCTATATCACCTATACTAGCTATACATGCTGTACCAGCTATACTAGCTATACCAGCTATATCAGCTGTACTAGCTATACTAGCTATACCAGCTATACTAGCTATACCACCTATACATGCTGTACCAGCTATACTAGCTACACCAGCTACATCAGCTGTACTAGCTATACTAGCTATACCAGCTATACTAGCTATACCACCTATACAAGCTGTACCAGCTATACTAGCTATATCAGCTATACTAGCTATACCACCTATACCAGCTATTAGCTATACAAGCTGTACCAGCTATACCAGCTATATCACCTATACTAGCTATACAAGCTGTACCAGCTATACTAGCTATACCAGCTATATCAGCTGTACTAGCTATACTAGCTATACCAGCTATACTAGCTATACCAGCTATTAGCTATACAAGCTGATATAGCTAGTATAGCTAGTACAGCTGATATATGTGGTATAGCTAGTATAGCTGGTACAGCATGTATAGGTGGTATAGCTTATAGGATGCAGCTTGTAGAAAGCACGATAAAGTGTACTCAAAATCAAAGGATATAGACACGAGCCATCAAGCAGATCGTGAACAGGTATAAATTAGATCGTAAGCAGATATAAAGCAGATCGTGATCAGATATCAAGCAGTTTGTGACCAGATATAAAGCAGATCGTAACCAGATACAAAGCAGATCAAAATCAATATAAAAAATTATTATAATGTCTAATAATTATCATAATAAAATATTAGAAGATCTTGTAAAGACAAAGGCTGTTTTAAAGGAAAAGTTAAAAAATATTAAACTGAATCAAATAGATAGAGTTAATTTTTTAGAAGATACCTTTCAACCAATAACAAAACCACTTAAAAAAATCATCGGAAAACTTAAAGATAAACATAAGGATATAGACAACACTATTGATGATGGCGATGATTATGATAATGTAAATGGTGCTAATAACGATTTTCAGTATGAAAATATGACAACTGATGACAATCATGATGAAAACAACTATGATCATAATAGACCTGTATCAAGTACACGTCTGAAAAACTTGAAAAGAAAACAATGTTTAAAGCTGACGAAAAACTCTCCATTATTTGAAAATATTCAATCACTTATTAATAATAAGCAAATAGATCAAATTTATGGTTTTAATCAAGATGTAGACGGAAGTTGGAGATATGGCAAGGAAAAATTAATATTTAATAGAGATAATACTATGCGGATAGGAAATATGAAATTGAAAATGACGCCTGGATTATTTGAACTAGTATTTCATAAAAAACCTTTCCATTATTCTAAAAATGATTTGAAAAAATATAAAGAGATTTTAATTCAAACCAATGCACATAAACGTCGCTATGAACCTAATGAACAAGTGAAAGGAACACGAGCCTTCAAATATGTACGAATAATTAAACATTTATTCGAAACAACAACAAACATTTTAACAAAAGGCAGTGGTTTAATGCTAAAATTACAAAATAATCTGAAATCAAATTATATACATTGGGATGATCCTAATGAATTAGTTGACAGACTACGTTTACTTCTTTCATCGGAAGGTGTTGGTTACAACAATCATCAAAACGAAATAATCTCTATTATTGAAGAACTTAAAGAATCTAACATAATTTATTAGAAGAGTGAAAGAAATGTCTCATATTAATAAATTTGGATAAAGTTTTAATAGATATAATTATAAAAACAAAAATATTGTAACTAAGAAATAAATACTCATACAAAATCACAAAAAAAAAATCAAAATACATTATAGAAATAGCAATAATTTTGTTTTTAATCTTTTTTCTACCGTTTAAGAAAAAAAAAAAAATAAGCCGTTTAAACAATAAAGAATTTTCGAGTTTTAATTCGGTATAGCTAGTATAGCTGGTATAGCTAGTATAGCCGGTATAGCTAGTATAGCTGGTATAACTAGTACAGCTGGTATAGCTAGTATAGCTGATAGAGCTGGTATAGCTAGTATAGCTTATATAGCTAGTATAGCTTATATAGCTAGTATAGCTGATACAACTGGTATAGCTGATATAGCTAGTATAGCTGGTATAGCTAGTATATCTGGTATAACTAGTATTGCTGGTATAGCTAGTATAGCTAGTATAGCCGGTATAGCTAGTATAGCTGGTATAGCTAGTATATCTGGTATAGCTAGTATTGCTGGTATAGCTAGTATAGCCGGTATAGCTAGTATAGCTGGTATAGCTGGTATAGCTGATATAGCTAGTATAGCTGGTATAGCTAGTATAGCCGGTATAGCTAGTATAGCTGGTATAACTAGTACAGCTGGTATAGCTGGTATAGCTGATATAGCTAGTATAGCTGGTATAGCTAGTATAGCCGGTATAGCTAGTATAGCTGGTATAACTAGTACAGCTGGTATAGCTAGTATAGCTGATAGAGCTGGTATAGCTAGTATAGCTTATATAGCTAGTATAGCTTATATAGCTAGTATAGCTGATACAACTGGTATAGCTGATATAGCTAGTATAGCTGGTATAGCTAGTATATCTGGTATAACTAGTATTGCTGGTATAGCTAGTATAGCTAGTATAGCCGGTATAGCTAGTATAGCTGGTATAGCTAGTATATCTGGTATAGCTAGTATTGCTGGTATAGCTAGTATAGCCGGTATAGCTAGTATAGCTGATACAACTGGTATAGCTGGTATAACTAGTACAGCTGATAGAGCTGGTATAGCTAGTATAGCTGGTATTGCTAGTATAGCTGATATAGCTAGTTCAGCTGATATAGCTAGTATTGCTGGATAGCTAGTATATCTGGTATAGCTAGTATTGCTGGTATAGCTAGTAAAGCCGGTATAGCTAGTATAGCTGGTATAGCTAGTATAGCTGGTATAGCTAGTATATCTGGTATAACTAGTATTGCTGGTATAGCTAGTATAGCTAGTATAGCCGGTATAGCTAGTATAGCTGGTATAGCTAGTATAGCTGGTATAACTAGTACAGCTGATAGAGCTGGTATAGCTAGTATAGCTGGTATTGCTAGTATAGCTGATATAGCTAGTTCAGCTGATATAGCTAGTATTGCTGGATAGCTAGTATATCTGGTATAGCTAGTATTGCTGGTATAGCTAGTAAAGCCGGTATAGCTAGTATAGCTGGTATAGCTAGTACAGCTGATAGAGCTGGTATAGCTAGTATAGCTGATATAGCTAGTTCAGCTTGCATAGCTTATAAAGCTAGTATAGCTGATATAGCTAGTATAGCTGGTATAGCTAGTATATCTGGTATAACTAGTATTGCTGGTATAGCTAGTATAGCTAGTATAGCCGGTATAGCTAGTATAGCTGGTATAGCTAGTATAGCTGGTATAGCTAGTATAGCTGGTATAACTAGTACAGCTGATAGAGCTGGTATAGCTAGTATAGCTGGTATTGCTAGTATAGCTGATATAGCTAGTTCAGCTGATATAGCTAGTATTGCTGGATAGCTAGTATATCTGGTATAGCTAGTATTGCTGGTATAGCTAGTAAAGCCGGTATAGCTAGTATAGCTGGTATAGCTAGTACAGCTGATAGAGCTGGTATAGCTAGTATAGCTGATATAGCTAGTTCAGCTTGCATAGCTTATAAAGCTAGTATAGCTGGTATAGCTAGTATTGCTGGTATAGCTGGTATAGCTAGTTCAGCTGGTATAGCTAGTATAGCTGATATAGCTAGTTCAGCTGGTATAGCTAGTATTGCTGGTACAGCTAGTATAGTTGGGTCTAGCTAGTATAGCTGGTATAACTAGTACAGTTGATAGAGCTGGTATAGCTAGTATAGCTGATATAGCTAGTTCAGCTTGCATAGCTTATAAAGCTAGTATAGCTGGTATAGCTAGTATTGCTGGTATAGCTGGTATAGCTGGTCTAGCTAGTATAGCTGGTATAGCTAGTATAGCTGGTATAGCTAGTATAGCTGGTATAGAGGTATAGCTAGTATAGCTTATATAGCTAGTATAGCTTATATAGCTAGTATAGCTGATACAGCTGGTATAGCTGGTATAGCTAGTACAGCTGATATAGCTGGTATAGAGGTATAGCATGTATAGCTGGTGCAGCTTGAATAGCTGATATAGCTAGTATAGCTGGTATAACTAGCTAGCCACTGTTTCAGTGTTTCAGACGAAGAGGTATGAAATTAGTGAATAACAAAATGGTTATAATTTACAATCAAAACAAAAAAATGAACCTAATTAGCGTAAGATTGGAAAAGGTTTTGTAAACAACATAGTAAAAAAATTGTTGAAAATTCAAAATGTTGAATTACATCTACCTGGTTAACAGTTTTGTGTACCTGATGCAAAACTTCAAAATCGATTAGCAAAAGGAGACAAAGGAATACATTTAGTGGATGCAGATTGTAGAAAGCACGATATAGCGTACTCAAATTCAGAATACACAGACATAAGACATGAAGCAGATCATGATAAGGTATAAATCATATGTAAGCAGATACAAATCAGATCGTTACGAGATACAAAGCAGATCGTTACCAGATATAAAGCAGATCAAAATCAATACAAAAATTATTATAATGTCTAAAAATTATCATAATAAAATGTTAGAAGATCTTGTAAAGACAAGGGCTGCTCTAAAGGAAAAGTGAAAAATTATTAAACTGAGTCAAATAGTTGAAGTTATTTATTAGAAGATACCTTTCAACCAATAACAAAATCATCTTAAAAAAATCATAGGGAAAAATCTATTGAAATAAAAAACTAATTTGTTTTAATTAATCTCTTTATTATATATATAATTTTATTTATTTTAAACAGTAAAAACTAAATATATAAAATTTAAAAGGGAACAACTCTGTCATATATGTTAAAGGAAATGATAAAATTAAGTGATTAATAGATTTGCTTAAAGGAGAAATAGAAATATGTGAACTGTAACAAAATCTGAAAATAAAATATACATATCTTAGGAAAAAAATCTAATTTGTTTTAATTAATCTCTTTATTATATAATTTTATTTATTTAAAACCTGACAAAAAAAAAACTGAAAAAAAAGAAATCCTGCTCAAAACAAAGCGCTGTTATAAACACAACAACAACAATACGTACAACTATATTTCTGTTTCTTTAACGTTAAATCATACAAAAAAAAATTAATTAAACGAAACCACATTCAAAATTCTTTAAACTTAATATTAAAAACTGTAATATGAGTCAAGAATTTTAAAATTTGTTTACATTAAAAAATATTCTTATTGAACTTATGCTTAGGAATACCAAAAAAAAATGATAAGGATTCGCGATGTTATTGTTTATAACAAAGCACTGTTATTTTTGTAACAAAAATGTATTCTCCTATATTCGATTATCATAAAATGGGTCCATAAGAAAAAAGAAACACACACACACACACACACATAACGGAAATATATCGCATTAAATCATACAAAATATTCTTATTGATCTTATACACATATACATATAGCACAACAACAAGAACACTTACAACTATATTTCTGTTTCTTTAACGTTAAATCATACAAAAAAAATTAATTAAACGAAACCACATTCAAAATTCTTTAAACTTAATATTAAAGACTGTAATATGATACAATTCTTGTTGAACTAATGTTTAGGAATACAAAACATGATAAGGATTCGCGATGTTATTGTTTATAACAAAGCACTGTTATTGTTATAACAAAAAAAATGTATTCTCCTACATTTGATTATTATAAAATATGTCTACAAGAAAAGGACTGCACATAACGGAAACATATCACACTAACAAAAAAAATTAATTAAGCGAAACCACATCCAAAACTCTTTAGTTGTTTACATTAAAAACTGTAATATGAGTCAAGCGTTTTAAAATTTGTTTACATTAAAAAATAAAATAAACAAAAGCATAACATTGCACAAGTCAACAACATGAGTTTACGGTACCCTACATCACGCACTCGCGGATCATCGGCATCATGAACTCAGACTCGAGACGAACCTACACACTTTAAAAATGACACACACACACACACACACACACTCATTCTGTCCGTCCAATCTAAATGTTACAAACCTATCAACTAACTTAAACTACCGACTGTAGCGTAGGCATGCTCCCAAATTCGTATGAAATAATTGAGCTCGAAGCCCCATAAACATACTACTACTGTCTCTCCGCAGTTTTCTCGCAGAAACTCTGAGAGTAAATAAAATTGCCATGTGAAGTTTCTCAAAAATCTGCTTTCGGAGTCGACTTCAAACTGTAGGTCCTACCACTCATGTATCAAAATTAACACACACAACATGAGTGTTGTGAGAAGCTAGGTCGTAATCCTGACTGAAGGGTTGTAATGACCAGTTATGTATGCATGTAAGATTCGCCAGCTTAGTCGTTACCTATGTGTTGATAACAAATCGGATTGTGTAATGCGTTCAACTTTCTGATCAGTTGTTTCAAGTGCGCGTGTATTTTTGATTAGAATTAAAATTTATATCAGAAAACTAAAGCTTTCAAGTCCGGTTAGGTTAAATCAAAGCTTTAAGCATAGCTTGAGGCCTACAAAAAAATCGTTATTGTATAGAGATGACACTTTGAGCCAAAGACAAATGACTGAAATATTACGTGTTGCACAACAATTCGTAGCTGACCATTTAAAAGCTATGGGAAAGATCCAAAAAGTATGTTAAATATGTACCACATGAGGTGAATGACAGACAGATTCAAAACTGTACACAATAGAAAATCAGTGTTGCACCGAATGGTTATTGGCGATGAAAAATGGATTTATTTTCAGATTCCTAAACAAAAAAAGTCACGGGTTAAGCTGGAACAATCATTTACTTGGGCTACAAAACTAGATCAACTCGGCCAGAAGACAATACTGTATGTCTGCTGGGACTAGAAAGGTGTGGTGTATCACGAACTCCTAAAACCTGTTGGAAACGTCCATACAGATCGCTAACGACAACAAATAATCAAATTGAACAATGCATTGATAATTGGTCATTACAACTCTTCAGTCAGGATTACGACCTAGTTTCTTGTGTGTTAATTTTATACATGAGTGGTGGGACATACAGTTTAAAGTCGACTACGAACGACAGACTTTTGAGAAACTTTTCATGGCAGTTTTATTTACTCTCAGAGTTTTTGCCTGAAATCTGCTGAGAGGAAGTCGCCGAAGAAATATTTTTTATATCATAATAGCTTACATCTCCCAGAGAATGTCATCTGACGGATGCAGACAACACTACAAGGTCGGATAAGGGACAGAAAATTGAAATCGGAAGTGTAATTAGCATTTCTCTGCAGAAGAAGAATAGGAGAAAACAGAACATCTTCTCGCTGTCATTGTCCAGTATTTGTCCAGTAGAAGCCATATTCTTTACAGTGTCTACCAATCCAATCGAACTTTCTGCATTCTGCTGGCTAATTGACAACGTATAGGAAAAACTTGCCTTTCTTTCCATCGAGCACATTTCACAATGATAAAACATTGAAATTCATACCATGACACGACAGTGTTCCAGTTTATCAATGGTGTTGGTTATTCGAAAGGAATTAATGAGCAACTTAACAATATCCTGTTTCCAGCCGAGAATTTCACTTCAGAGCCTCGACTCATACAAGAGACTTGTATTCCATTTTCAATGGTACTAAAGTGATGTAAATGGTAAGGAGATTAGAAGGTCTTAAGAAACCAAGCCATTTGAAAGATGGCTTGGATATTAGATGCAGCATCTTCCTGGCTAAACACATAGCTACCATTCACGCCATTAAATATTTGCATAGCATTTATTGTGAATATGAGGAATAACTTGAAAAACTTGGCTGCTGTAGAATCGTGGAATTTTCTCTATGAATGTTGCCTTTTCCTTTGGCTACGAGGAATGGATTCCTTCGTGACCATTAAGAACATACCAGAAAAGTGTGATGGGAATAAACTGATCAGAAAGTTGAACGCATTACACAATCCGATTTGTTATCAACACATAGGTAACGACTAAGCTGGCGAATCTTACAAGCATACATAATTGGTCATTACAACCCTTCAGTCAGGATTACGACCTAGTTTCTCACACCCCGTATGTTGTGTGTGTTAATTTTATACATGAGTGGTGGGACCTACAGTTTGAAGTCGACTCCGGACGACAGATTTTTGAGAAACTTTTCATGGCAATTTTAAGTACTCTCAGAGAAATCTGCTGAGTGAAAGTTGCCGAAGAAATACTTTTTGTATTTTGTTTTGATGTCTGGCCTGGGGCTCGAACCCTGGCTTTACGTCTAATAAGACAACACACTACCTACTAGACTACGGCGAATCTTAAACCAAGTTAAACAAAACAGCTTTGTTGTCTCCCTCGACTGGATGTTAATCGAGAGGACCACTGTCCATAACGATCCATCCTAATTTCTGCTGCAGTTACCCGGGGGGGAGCAAGTCAGTTAACCTCCCTGTACTTCCTCGTAGAATTGTCTGAAGATGAAGACAGACGATCTTCCTAACGGTGTAGATCATCAACTTCTTTATCTATGAGTAAAGTATGGAAGCACAATGGGCCTAATGAATTCTATGAAGTGTCTTTCAACTATGAAATTAAGCAGATTAAATCCTTTTCAATTATAGCACTCTTTAGGTTCACCCATACAGAACGCCGTTCAGTTCAAAAATATTCCTTTTGTTTTGGCCAATCCAACCAAGTCAATTAAAAAATTCCGTCAATATTCCGGGAATAAAGGTTTCTGGCAGTTCTAAATAGAACTCATCCATGAAAATATTTCTCAAAATTATTGTTTTATGCTGTACATAAAGAACTCATGAATGTAATAAACTTTTCCTTTTAAATTCCAAAGATTATATGAGAACCACAAATATTTTATTACATGGAGGACATAACCACCAGCACCACCTTATAGTTGTGTTATGCACGACCACCACCCGCTCATGTTACTTACAGCATCTCCTATTGGAAAGTTTTCTAATTTGTCTGTTTACTTCTGCTGGTCTATTATTGGACCATTTTGCCTGCTGCGTTTCACCTCTTAGAGACGTTTCCCGTTTTCGGGTCACAAAAGTTATCGTCAAAAGCATAAAAATGTCCTTAAGCACGTATCAAAGCAAAGTAAAAAAAACAAGAAAAAAACACAAAAACTAATGGCATGTCTAGTTTTGTTTCCATCTTTTTTCCTTCTCTTCTCTTCTCTTCTCTTATCTTCTGTTTTTGTCTGTAAAATTCTCTTGACGGGAAAGAAGAAGAAACACTGTGTGTGGAATATTGCGATACAAGCGGCAACACTTGCATGGGAGAAAAAACAAATTTTTAGCAAAAATCTAAAAAAAAAGAACAAAAAAATTTCTGTTTTTTACATTTACAACATTTACAACAACAACAAAATGGGGAAAAAGAGAAAATGAAAATGAAAACTCAACATAACCTGAAACAATTTACAACAAAAGCAACGGCAATGGCTTTAGCTACAGACGACTTACACTTACATTAACACAAATATGAACTGACGTACTCTCTTATATTTGTGCGATACAAATACGCTTATTTATGCTCTTATAAAAGGTAGTAACATAGTGTGCATGTGTGTGTGTGTGTGAGTGTATATATGGGCAAATATAGTTGTACTTTTTGTTTTGTATTGTGTTAATGGTTAAGAAAATCGTACAAACGTTGTGAGTTTAACAGTCATTTTGTTTTTCTCCATTTGAGCTCTCTCTATCTCTTTCTCGCTCTCGTTCTCTCTCTCAACTGTACCTGGTTATTTTTCCCACTCTTTGCCTTGTTTTATTTTGTAAATAACAACCCAATGTATGTGATTTCAAGTTAAGCACAAAAGTTCATTCACTTGCTTCACTCTTACACATTCAGCCAAACACACACACACGGAAACATTTGTTCCCTCTCACATATACAAACACAATCGTATTTATAGTTTTCATAGTTGTAAACATAAATAACTTACAGCACCAGGTTGTTACTAATTTTCAGATTTTAAACTTCTCTTGCTGTTTTCTTCTGTTTCCGTTTTAAACAAAATACTTACACATACATAGACACATAAATACATATATACATACATACATAACTGCGATGGAATGTAAATTTTATATTTTAAAGTCTTTATATTAATAATTGATCAGGACGTTGTCTCTTTGGTATGCTAAAGGCCACAAATATTTGTTTAAAGAGATTTTTAGGTAGAAGAGTACATGAATGGAAATGAAAACAAGTGTGAACAGCGTTTAGGATATTAAATCTTACTGCATGGGCCGAATAAATTCGATCTCGATGTTCTAGGTATGAAAATTCACTGCAAAGTTTGAAGCAGCTCGTCACAATCCATTTTCAGATACAAGCTCGGGCCTTATGTTATTACAGAATTAGGAGGAGAATTCACATTTAAGCAGTCGCTTTTATATTGTTACGTTTTACCTTTTTAAAAACGCTTAAATATGAGATCGTTAATTGCAAACCAAGTAAAAACAAATATGTGTTTAGTTTTTCAGTTACACTCTTTATTATTCACACTACGTTTGTGCCACTGTTCACACTTAACGATACAACAACAATAACCTGTTTTATTCACTAGTTCACACAATTATTCACTGGATCTTTACAACCACGACTTATTTTATTCACACGCAACTTCACACAAGGCTGACTGAATTCTTACTGACTGACTGCTGGCCTTGTCTTGCCATTTTATATATGCACGTAATCAGTATGATGAACGTTCTCGATGCGGGAGATTCTTGTTCTCGCCTTCTCGAGAGTTCTATAGCGACCGCAATGTTGCTTGTGTATTTTGCACACTTGTTCATCCCTCATGCTTGATGTTGTTGGTTTACTTGGAACGTGTTCGCTGTATTCATTCGTGTGTATTTGTATCGTGTATATTGTGTTGGTGTAGCTGGTAGCTTTTGTTTATCGTTTTTATTGTTAAACGATGTTAGGTCGTTTCGATTTATGTAACAATATTTATAGGGAACCATATCAATGATCGACAGCGACAAAAAAGAGTCTCTGCTATTAGCATGTTCTAGTTGACGCTTAGACCAGCATTGCGCCGAGTTCAATCTGATAGACGCAAGAGTTGTCTGCTACAGCAGAAGAAAACCAGTAGGAATGCAGTTCCTCATGGCATAAAGTGCTTCGGCTGGTGTTCTTACTGAGCACTAGTCATAAGAAAAGCACACTGGCTTCTAATACCATCTAAAATCATGCAGCTACACGGTATACGTACATAATTGGTCACTCCAACCCTTCAGTTAGGATTACAAAATAGCTTCTCACACCACTGATGGTGTGTGTGTTAATTTTAGACATGAGTAGCAGGAACTACAGTTTAAAGTCGACTCCGAATGACAGATTTTTTGAGAAACTTATTTACTATCAGAATTTTTGCCAAAAATCTGCTGAGAGTAAGACGCTGAAGAAATATTTATTCATGTTTTGATTTTAACGATATGTCTGACCTGGGGTTTGAACCATGGCCGCACATCTAATAAGCCAACACAATACCTAGTAGACTATGTCGACTTCACATGGTACATGCATTTATAATACAGAGTCGAATTCGTAGTAAAATACAGAATAATTTTTAGATATGAACAATTGGATTTCTTACCACGCGTTCTAATGAAGCCATCAGACGGGTATGTACACCAAGTTATATGGTTTCAGGAGGACAGCGCTACGTGCCACACAGCTCATGCCTTATTGGATATTCTGCACCAGCAATTTGAATGCATGGCCAGCAAACATTGGGATTCCGCCAACTGGCCAACGGTAACGTGTGATTTGACGTCGTTAGACATTTTCTTATGCTGTTTTCTTAAGTTGCATGTAATGGGTGATTTTTTAAGAGCAATAGGAAAATTTTTCAAAAAAAAACACATAAAATTCAGAAAAATTCATGAAATCTTTATTTGAATCGATAGTACGGTCCATATAATTTAATGTTTGAAGATTATTTCATGCAAATGTTGAACGCGACTGCGTCTCAAATGGTCCATCCGCTAAGTCCAATTTTGGCATATTCTTTCCAACATTTCGGCCGGTATCTCACGAATAAATGCTTCAATGTTGTCTTCCAATGGGTCAATTGAAGCGGGCTTGTCTGTATAGACATGAGCTTTAACATAGCCCCACAAAAAATAGTCTAAAGTCGTTAAATCGCACGATCTAGGCGACCAATTGACCGGTCCCGAACGTGAAATAAAATGTTCACCGAACTCGCCTCTCAATAAGTCCATTGTTACTACATGTCATGCAAGCCAAGATCTTGCATTTTGGGCAAAAAAAAATTTGGATATCATCTCACGGTAGCGATTACCATTCACAGTTTACAGGCCCAATTGCTGCGAACGGCGACGAATCGATAATTGATGGTCATCATTAACACTGGCCGATACAGCTGCGATATTTTTTTCAGTTCGCACTTTATGTAAGCGTGTTGGTGGTTTAATGTCCAACAATGTAAATTTGGTGCGAAATTTAGTCACAATAGCCCGAATAGCTGCTTCAGTGGGTCGATTAAACTGACCATAAAATTGAAGAAGCGCGCGATGAACTTTCTTAACAGAGCACGCAATTTGATAATAAAATTCAATGATTTGCAAGCGTTGTTTGTTTATAAGACAATTCATGCTTAAATTATAGACCAAACTGAAGATGTTTGACAGTGAAACAAAATATGAAACGTGCGTGAGCTGTTTAAACCAGTGTTGCCAAAAAGATAATAGCTAAAAAATCACCCATTATATGCGCATAAACTACAGTGCTCCTCAATGCTTGCATAACTCATGCCATCTCTAAAACTCAGTCTGATGTATATGCCAGAGTTATGAAAAATTAAACATTTCACATGTGTTCCACCCAGAGAAGCTGTGGATAACATTTAAACGATGTTATATTTCACACACATTGGAGTCGCCGTAGTCTAGTACGTAGTGTGTTGGCTTATTAGACGTGAGGCCCGGGTTCAAATCCCAGGCCAGACATCTGCAACAAAACTAAATTTTAATATTTCTTTAGGCGACTTCCTCTCAGCAGATTTCTGTCAAAAATCTGTTTCTCAAAAATGTGCTTTCAGTGAGAATGCTTAATTGTCACTTCTTTGGCGACGTGATGTTAATGTTGTAATGAAACAAAGAATGTCTCTGCCAATTCAATTATTCAGCATTACGTTGGATTGCACTATGAGCCTAATACTATAAGTTCTGGTCCTTTGTTTCAGACTAAACTAAAATATACGAGTATTTAAAAATCTGCTCAGAGAAAAAACGAAATTCATGAAGTCATATATACATATGTACATTAGGGTGGTTTTATCTCATAGGGTAAAAAAAATTTTCAGAATTTTTTTGGGGGCACCCCCCTAAAATGTTTCTTTCTGTCAGATTTTATGATTGCCAAAGTTTGAGTACAATTAGAAGATGTTAACCCGTGCCACTGGGGCCTCAAAGTTTTGAAAATCTCGACTTTTTGGCAGTTTTGCGACTTCGGCGATCCATATCTCTGGAACGGCTGAAGCTATTTGCCCGTGTCATACATCAAATTGAAGTCGATACTGTTTACAATATTTTATGTGGAATAAAAAATACGTAAATAGTACTGAATTCGAGATAATGAACCCAATGTCCAGGGCAACAAGTTCAGACTAAGGTACTACTGGTGATTTATCATTTTGTTAATTCCTTCTTCTGATATTCTTTTGTCAATGCTTTCGTATTTCAATAGATTTTCAATAAGGTCTAGGTCTTGTTTTGGTACTAAACACACTCTGGGGGCGTTAAACCCGACATTGATTTTTTAAAACCACCCTTATGTACATACATAATTGGTCATTACAACCCTTCAGTCAGGATTACGACCTAGTTTCTCATGAAGTCTCTCATGACAAATCGAGAAAAAGACGCGAAATCTCTGATTATTAGCCCGTAATAAAGTTCAAAATGAGATCAGCCCATAGATCTGTAAAGTCTACTTGGTTTTTGTTTCCTTAAGGATGTGCAACTGTTACAAATTATTTGTCTCAGTAGCTTGTTAGCTTTACTTTGCCTTCTCTGGGTTAAATTGATAATTTTTTTTTCCAGCTGAGCTACTAACTGACATCAAATTTTGGTTCAATCTATGATGTGCAAATCTCTTAAGTAAACGAATAGAGCTTTAAGTGGACTTTGGTTTTATAATGGTCATCGTGTCGAAGTGCCAAAGTACTACGACCATATGATCTATTGCACTGATCTCAATCTATATAAGGTATCCATATGGTTCCTCCTCCTAGCCTATTGTTAAGACACATTTTAGGATGCGGTCTTGTGTCAACAACAACAATTTCCTGTCCAGCGTATTGTATACCTTAAATTGTTTCCTTCTGAAATGCGATTGCCATTCTAACCAAATGATACTTTGATACTACAATGCCCTGTTAGAAGGATTATTTCTATGCAATGGCAGTTTCAGAATAGTCTGATGCATGACTTATATGTTCTCCTATTGTAATTTCTCAAAGAAAAGGTTAGGTTTCCTTAAATCTATTTGATTTAAGAAGAGTATTTCCATCTATTTATCATCCCTCTTGCTGAATATATCTCA
This sequence comes from Sarcophaga subvicina, assembly GCA_936449025.2. Lineage (NCBI taxonomy): Eukaryota > Metazoa > Arthropoda > Insecta > Diptera > Sarcophagidae > Sarcophaga > Sarcophaga subvicina. Next base: position 35,699,155 of record OW388084.2, read on the forward strand.
CTTTTCTCACTCTACAGAAGGGTTCTGGTGCCATCAGCAGCGTGAAAACTTCTTCGATCGCAATCTCATCTGCCTTCTCATTGTCACAAATTTCCGTATGACTGATGGGACACACCCAGCATGGGATATCTTTATTTCCCCTACCCAGCTGATGCAGCTTAACCAGACAGTCTCGTACTATTATTGAGTGTTATAATGGCAATCTGACCATCAGGTAGTACTATTGGGTCCTATCCTTGCTGGTTTTTTGTCCAAATTGTTTTGAATACATCTTTCGATGGGGTTCCATGGGCTGGGAATATTTCAGACTTGCCCAAAAGCCTCCACTCCTGTTCCAATATCTGTTTTTTATCAATTCGTATGTTATTTTTGTACCCTAGTTTCGTTGCGAAGCATTTCATAAAGTGAAAGAGTCTACTGGTTCTTTCTAGGTGACAGTTTAAGACACGTTGCTGTCAGCCACTCCATTCATAAGATGACAAAGACCTCTCCAAAACTATGGTCTTCACTATCATGAGCAATGGATTTCAATCCAACAGAGCGTTCAGCGTTGCTGAAGAGCTAGTTTCCACTGTTCCTGTTATACCAACACATGCTAGATTATGTATCTTACCCAGCATCATTTCAGCTGCTTTCATATTTGTTCTGTCTAATCAAACAATAACTTCATAGCCTAGCATGGTATATAGCCTGTAAATGGTCCCTGAGAATCTTGTGAATCGCAGGATTTTTTTTGCGGGAAGGAGTGGAAATGCTTTATGCATTTATGATGGTCGTCACCAGACGTGATATGTCGGACTCTCCCACTGGTTCCGGGGAATCATTCCACCTCGGAACCACGGTTGTATTACTTCTGGCTGGACCCCTTTTCTGGCACCTGCGCCAGTTCCATCATCGTCAGCCTGCGTCCAGGCTCCGCTCTATTCTCATACTGATGCGTCTAGGTCAAATTTCTTCCTTCGCAGGACGTACTCTAGAAAGTGTTTACTGCGTTCCAGCTCTCTCTACTATTTATCATTTTCAGCACGTCGTTTGTAGGGCTAATGACGCCGATTTCAGCTTCGAGTCGCTGATGGCTTTCGGCCCATCGATGACAGCTGAAGAAAGTGTGTTCGGAATCATCTAACGTTTCTTTCTCTTCGTAGATACAGAATGGCGAGCGACATTTCTCCATGCGATGCAGGTACTCCCTGAAATATCCGGGTTATGTAGTAGTCTACTTCGCCGTTTTTTCTGTTTTTCCACACTTGCAACTCGGGAATCAGTTTATATGTCCACCTTCCATGCTGTTCATTTTACCAGCGAAATTGCCATTTTAGGAAGACTTCGTGCTTTATCGTTTCTATGCTCTGTGGTTGAGTCGTACTTTGCCTGGCGTTGAATATCATCCGGCGCTCATATGCTTGAAGGTCTATGGGAACCATTCCGGCTATAACTAGGACAACTTGTGTCGATACCGTGCGATACGAGGATGTCACTCGTAAAGCAGCTATTCTCCAAAGTAGAAGCCCAGATTTCAGACCCATAGAGGAGTATGCTATTTCCAGCCTCCATGAGGAGCTTCCTCTTACTTGGGAGGGATCCACCAATGTTTGTGAATCCCAGGATTCGTTTGCAAGTATTCTCCCTCTAATTGGAGCATGTCTAACCTATGAATAGATGTTTTCGATATGAGTGCTCCAAAACATAAATAAATTGATGTTCCCAGATATTTTACCTCCAGTTTCTCACCCAAAACTCGAAAATAATATGCAGTTTCGCATCAAATTTTTCTTTGGCCATCAGTGTATGTAATAAAGAAAAAAAGGGCAATAGATGAGGGGCTATCGACAAAACTATCAATTGCAAGGGCAAATTAAATCATGTATCAGATTTGCCGTCTTTTCGAAGACTTAGGTCTTCGCCTGAAAGAGGGAACCAGTTAGTTATCGTAACTGATTCAATCACAAATCCCCAGCTCTACGACCCATAGAGGAGCGCAGTCATACATCACATGACATGAAATTTTCTTTTTTTTTCTTTGGTTGCCCCACATTTGATACCTAATTTCTTATAAGAACAAAAGAAAGATTTTCTATTTCTTGCATTGTTTAAAAACTTTTGTTTTAAATTTCAACAGTTCGTTGTCCTTCGCAGTTAACCTGTCCTTTTCGATTTGATTCTGATTCTGCCAGTATCATGTTTAAAGTAATTATTTTGCAATTTTCCTTTGCACCACCCATTCCATTTGCTTTCATTTCATTCTTTCGTTTGTTTTCAATGATAATTTTGCATTCGTTGTTACAGTACATTCGTTGGCAATTAATTCGAGCAGAAAATAAATTGTGACACAGAAGCGAGACAATAATTCAGGATACATTGACTTTGCTGCAGATGTATTTACCAGGACAATGATACAGGCAGCAGACGCATAATTATTCTTTAGTCTTCTATTTGTTGTTATTGTTGTTGCAACGATAAATTAAAGAGAGACGCACAACAATAAAGAAAAGAAATTAAAGAAAAACTACAGCTGGGTGGTACAGGGGGTCTCTTAAGTTTGAGTTTCTTCAAAAAAAGCAAGTTAAAGATGTATAGGATACCCTCTATACAAGTTTACATATGGAACTGATGAATAGGCCTTTTTGCGAAGAATACTGTACTTGCGAGTCATCGTTTGCCTGCGATATTATACGGTGAACACGCTTTATTAAAAATACTGGGTAGTGGAGTGGTTTACACATATCAGAAATGATGATTTTGACATCAAAGTTCAAGATGATCCAGGAGACCCAAAAAAAGTTTGATGTCCATAAATTCGAAACATTACTCGATCAAGATTCATCTCAAATGCAAGAAGAGTCTGCAATAAGCGTGGCTTAAGCAACAATTTCACAGAATTTACAAGTGCTCCATGAACAGAAGCTAATAGACGTTGATCGCTTTGGAAAGGAATCATTTTAGCATCGCACTACTTACTTAACTTAACAACCCGATTAAAGGATATCTGCCTGCCTTAACACATCCCTCCAGGCGCCTCTGCTTCTTGCGCGCCTACGCCAGTTGGTCACACCAATCGATGACAGGGCTTACTCGATTTGGTCCTTCCAACGCAAACAATGTCGTCCTCTTGGCCGCATCAAACACCCGTCTCACCGGAGCATCCTTCTCTATTCGATCGACATGGCCGAGCCAGCACAGGCGCTGGATGTTAATACGCTGCACAACGTCTATGTCGTTGAGGAGTTCATATAGTTAACTGTTCGGATCGGATGTGAAAATCATCGCCAACTCGCACTGGACTGAAGATCTTACGTAGGACTTTTCTCTCGAATATTCTCAAGGCTGCTGCATCAGTGCTTAATAGGATCCATGCCTCTGAGCTATAAACAAGCACGGGTAGAATGAGCGTGTTGTAGAGTATTACTTTTGTCGTACCAGAGAGGTCTCTGCTACTCAATTGCCTATTGAGACCATAATAGCACCTGTTGGCAAGAGTGACCTTGCGCCTAATCTGCATGCTGACATCATTTTTGGTGGTAACGGAGGAGCCAAGATAAATAAATTCCTTGACTTTATAGTTATCGGCCGTTATCTGAGATCCAATACGATAGCATCACACTATCACTTCCGACAAAAAACAGATTCATTACGACAACTTCAAATGCAAAAATCATAAGTGACCACGAGCAACATTTAAGGTCATGCAGAATATCCTCCATTCCACCAAATTAACGGGTGTGAACAACAAGCTGCCAGACACTTATGTTAGGCCTTTACAGATAACAACCAATTCGTTTAGTTAAAAAAACACCTTGAATATGCAACAATGCTCGTTCACAAACAACAATACCGATCAAACACAATTTGAAAAACAGGGGATGGGAAGCTATTGTTACAAAAAAGAAATCATCGTTTAACATAAATGATAAACAAAAGCTGCACACACAAAGATCTTAAGAAGGCGAGAACACGAACCTTCTACTTCAAGAACATTCGTTAGACAGTTTGTGTTGCACTATAAAAGAGCAAGACAAAGCAGGCAAGAGTCAGTAAGAATTCAGTCAGTTCAAGTTGCGTGCAAAGTCGTGGTTTGAAGATAGCCGGTGTGAAGTTCTACGGAACAGTTGTGAGTGCTTACGCAAGAGGAAGTGCAAAGAAGAATAGTGAACAAGCAATTATTGTTTTTGTAACGTCAAGTTGTATACGGTGGCACACAAAAGTAGTCTGAAAAATAAAGTTTAATTGAAACTAAACACATATTTGTTTTTATTTTGTTTGCAATCAACGAAATCATATTCTAAACGTTTTTAAAAAGGAAAAAACATAACAATATATTTCATCCGCCATATAGTCCAGAGCTTCTCCTCTCTGACTAGCTTCTATCATCGAACATTTTAATTCATATGAGAGACCTATTGATGCCATTATGTGTGGAATATTACAGCGTTCAACTGTTCGCTGCGGCTTCTCTTGTCGATGGCATTGGTTACGTAGGCTTTGAGGTTTATGGCTGCTTCGCATACACATCGGACTTCAGAAAACCCCATAAGAAAAAGTCTAACGGGTTGAAATTACTTGACCTCGGTGGCCAGTTTACATCACCTTCAAGTAAGATAACAATGCCCTCAAATTGTTCAAGCAGAATATCCAACAAGGCATGAGCAATGTCCTGTTGAAATCACATGTCGTTGGCGGCCACATCATACTAATATTGAAAGATCCGATAAATGGAAGGCAGTGCGATAGATTGTCTCGTTACTGTTTCTTGTACTTATATGGCGGGCAAAAAAAAAGAAAATGATTTCTTAACCGTTAATAACTTGTCCAGAAATACTTAGAAATTTTAATAAACGAACAAAAATTAGTAATTTTTGTAAAAGACTTTCAACAAAAACTTAAAAAAACCACAGGTTTCTTTTTTTGCTTAAATTCAAACGTCTCTTTGCCACTTTAAAGATTGTTTAAATATTATTTAAAGTTTCCTTCTTGTTTTTTAATTTTCCACAATGTTTCCCCAAAACTCTTTCCTCTTTCAATCGCCTTCCCATACTGGCCACAATAAATTTTTCACTTAAATTGTGTGTAAAAAATCTCATAAAAAAAATAAATAAAAAAATTTTGTTCTGGCATTATGCCATTTGGCATTTATTACACATTTTATATGCCATTTACCATACACATGCACTATATTTTCCTATTTTTATTTTTTCAGACTTTATAATAAACGAGGGTCGCTATGAATTTTTTAGTAGTTATAGCTTTAAAGGATTTAAAAGTTTATTATTATTGTAGTGCGACCATACGGGCAATTGTACTTCCCTTAAACTTTATGGGGTATCCTTATATTATCTTATGCAAGCAAGCATATTGCCATGTCACACTTTAGGATGATACTCGTTCCAACAAGAACAATTCTTGCCTAGCATTTGATATGCACCCAGGTGTCATTTTCTAGGATGCATTAATGCTCTACAAATTCCAAGAATATGTTTCAATGATTCATTCTAATCGTTAGAGAATCTATAGTTGGACACGAAAGAATCCCTAATCTGAATAAGTGTGTCCTGAGTCTGCAGTGCCCTATTAAAAGACTAGTTTCTGTATCTGCATGTCTGAGATCTCCTGTTATTGTAATTTTCTAACAAAAGATCAGTTGCCTCTAAACCATTTGGTTCGACAAGAGTCTTTGCCTCTCTTTATCATTACTTTAATTGAGCATACCTTTCCAAACAACAGCCTAGAATCCTTAGAAGGGTTCTGAGCCCATCAACGGCGTGAATGTTATCTTCCACTCAAGCTTGCTAGTTGCTCATTGCCAAATATTTTCAAATGACCTGGAACCCACGAAGTCGCCGTGGTCTAGTATGTTGTGTGTTGGCTTATTCGACGAAAAGCCAGGGTTCGAGCCCCAGGCCAGACATCAAAAACAAATACAAAAAGTATTTCTTCGGCGACTTCCTCTCAGCAGATTTCTGGCAAAAACTCTGAGTTTCTCAAAAATCTGTCGTTCGTAGCCGACTTTAAACTGTAGGTCCCGCCAGCCATGCATAAAATTAACACACACAACATAAGTGGTGCGGGAAACCCTGACTGAAGGGTTTTAATCACCAATTACGTACGTACGTACGTACGACCTGGAACCCAGCAGAGGGTAACATTACTTTCCCTATCTAGTCGATTCAGCTTTCCCAGGCAGTGTCTTACAGTTTTCGATTTAACCTCTTAAGAACCAAGTGCTCGAATGGCGGCCTGACTTTCAGATAATATTGCTATGTCCTGTGTCCTGCTATGTCCTATTCAAAATGAATTGAGCATAGATTATCGCTTGGGGGATAACTGCGAGCTTCCCCATCAGCTAGAAAAATTGCATTGTGTGACTAAAGCCTTCTGCTCCTGTTTCAAGATCAATTCTCGATACATTTGTGTACCACAAAATAGTCCCTCTTTTAAGAGAGTCTGTAGCATCCCAATTACTCCGTTATTTGTTACTAAGTCTCGTTGCGAAGAACTTCCCAAAGAGTCTACTGGTTCTGTCCAGGAGACAGTTAAGTCATGAAACCCCCAATGAATTTCATGTTAATGTCTTCCATCTTTCTAATACAACACAAATTTAACTGTTTTCCGATTTGTTCTGTTAGCCTAGACAATGGCCCGTAGGTCACCATTGGTCTGAGCATATATTTCGCTGCATGTCTTCTGCTTTTCTGGACTTTTTTGAGATGTTGCCTATGTGAGCCCATCATTCCAATTTACTTTGCAGTATTACAATCTTTCAGTCAGTCTTACGACCTAGCTTCTCACACCAATTATGCTGTATGTGTTAATTTCATACATGAGTTGCGGGACCTACAGTTTAAGGTCTACTCTGGATAACAGATTTTCGAAGAAAAAAGTTTGCTGAGAGGAAGTTACCGAAGGAATAGATTTTCTTATTTCGTTTTGACCAGGGGCTTGAACCGAGCCCTCACACTACCTACTAGACTACGACAACTTCACTTCAACGTGGCCTCACGTCTACTAAGGCAATGCGCTACCTACTTGATGACGGCAACCTCACAATCCTGTGTGGCTCCCAGATATTTTACATCCTTTTTCTGTAATATTATCTCTTCCAGGAGTCGAATATGCTTCCATTTAGGAAGTTTTGTTCTTCCTGTAAATGGTACTATTATGTCTCTGCGATCTTTTTGAATGATGTTGCTGGCAGTCTTTTCAAATTTTCTTTTAACCATCGAGAATATATCCTATGCAGTCAATGCGTAAAAACGGAGGTCGTACTCTTCACGAGAAGATACAAGCCTCCACCTTTTCGTCCACTGAGATTGTATGGGGAGAACTTAAACTCAAAGAGGAACCGATATGATGTTCGTATCACATGGGTACCAGGACATAGAGATATTCCCGGCAAATGCAGAGCGGATGAATTTACCAGAAGGGGAACGACCATCGAACTCTCTGATGAATTCTCTACATTGGGGATCCCTTTGGATACCTGCAGGCTTATAATTGACAATGCAATCGAGGACCTTGTCTACAGTAGGTGGGCAGCTTCGGATAATGGCAGAACGGCGCAAAAAATCTGGCCAAGTCTGGATAGGAGGCGCACGGCGACTCTGCTTAAACTCTAAAGAAGCAGGCTCAGCGCTGTTATCGGGGTTACTACGGGGCATTGTCTTATAGGAACGCATGCGAGGCGTATTGGTCTTGGACACATCGCGAATGATTTCTGCAGAAGCAAGGTATATTGGTAGTCTGAGTCGCTTCATCGGAAGCTCAGAGTGGTTACTGGAATAATGGAGAATGTGAAACTGTGGTATCACAATGGGCCCTGTGTGTGGCCTAAGTGTGTCCGCTCATGACTCCATCGATTGGACAGCCACTTCTACCTACCTACCTACATATGCCCTCCTCACATAGTTTTGTCAGGAGTTCATCTACAACTATGCTCTACATTAGTCGTGAAAGGATACCAAACTGTGGGTATACCCAAATTGTGTTGACTTATATCATCTCGCTTCCTGCATATACTTTCAAAGTCCATAATCAGATAATTTTGTGAGAAGTTCATCCACAACCAGGCTTTACGTTAGTAGTGAAAGGACGTCATCCTATGAACATACCCAAGTTGTGTTGACTCATATTAACTCGCTTCCTCCACATCTGTGATTACATCCATCTCTGTGATTATATCATATGTCGTCAATGCCCATACTCAGATAGTTTTATGAGGAGTTGATCTACAACCAGGCTCTACATTAGTCGAAAGGACATCATCCTGTGGATATACTCAAGTTTTGTTGACTTATATTAACTCGCTTGCTCTGCATGCTTTGGTATATCGTCTGTGATTATATCATCTGCCGTCAATGCCTGTACTCAGATAGTTTAGTGAGGAGTTGATATACAACCAGGCTCTACATTAGTAGTTAAAGGAGACAATCGTGTGGGGAACCCAAGTTGTGTTGTCTCATATTAACCCGCTTCCTTCACATGCTTTCGTATATCATCTGTGATTATATCATATGCTGTCAATGCACATCCTCAGATAATTTCGTATGGAGTTCATCTACAACCATGCTATACATTAGTAGTCGAATGCCCCCGTGGGCATTCCCTACTTTTTTCAACCTTTATCTGCCCTTATGAGTACGCTTTCGTAGATCGTGTACGTGAGACCTTATGCAATCCATCTGGTTATCACAGGTTCTTTACCACTTCTATCCAATGACCCATTTAGGATCTCGTGAGGAATGATATTTTCAAGTTTTTAAACATGTTCTTGAAGTATTTTCATTTTCATTAGGGTACCCTCGTATATGCAGTAAACATAAGCATGCATTCTTAATGTGTTGAGCAGACGCTTCAATTTAACACGCTACTTTATAACTTTTGTATCGAATAATTGAGATGTTTTTAGCAATGACAAGAACCTAAGAACTATGCTTCCCCGAATGTGGTGATAAATAACAAACTATTGTTACTATTATAAACACTTTGTTGCTAAACCAAATGACAGTTTATACTAAAAGTAGACAAATTATTATTAAAAAGTATGAAAATATTTATAATATTTTTTTAGAAAAACTCACTTTCAATTCGTTTCACACCCATCAACATTCCAATTCACTGATGCAGCGCACTCATTTGTTGTATCAATTGTGACATTCCGTTTAAATTCCTTTCACACAAACACCAGACACAAGCACTCATTTTGGCACAACGTCTGAAATTGGTTTCTTCGGGTAGACGAGAAACGTTTAGGAGAACACAATAATGAAATTAAATGAAATGCAATGCATTGCTTCGCAATGCACTGAAATAGATGCCAAAAATAAGAGAAATACCATACCATACCAGACAGCTTGACGTTACGTTACGTTATGTTACGTTGTTGTTTGTGGCCACACCAACAACAGCAATTATTTTGGCCGAGATCTGACTTATAAAAACTGAAAATTAAAAATAATATTTATTTTTAATTAAAAAATATGAAAAACCATCCAAGAGTGCCAAAGGAATTGAAATAAAAAAGCAAAAAAAAAAAAAGAAATGTTGCACTCAGCATTGCTACAATGTAATGGAAAGTAGAACAACAAGTGGTTGTTGTAGGGCTTTACAAGTTTCCTTAGAGTAAAGCTACGAAAATCTTAAGAGTGGTCGCAGTTTAGCATAAATTTTAAAAAAAAAAATTTTGAGTTTAAAAATATGCAAATGCAGGTCTTGTCAAAATCTTGACAAAATAAAATACAATTTTTCGTGGAAGAAATTAATTTCTTACCATCAAATATCCGTCGATGAAACGTTAGCTTGAAGCCGCCGTAGTCTTATTAGAGTTATTAGAGTCCGTCGTTCAAACCTAGCTCTGTCACCTCGAACAAAACGAAATCTGAAAAAGTTTTTTTTTTGCAACTTCATCTCAGAAGTCCTCGATCTGAAGTTGTAAGTCCCACCACTCATGGGTAAAGCGTGGTGGGACGTACTTAACACACACAACATTGGTTATGTAAGGGTCTATGTTGTAATCCTGACTAAAGAATTATAATCACCAATTAAGTTCATCAGCTTGGATTAAATTGACATCTGCTTCACAAAGTATAGCTTTCATGGGGCTTGCAAGGAACCCATGCTATACCGATACTACCAATTCTTTAATTCAACTAAAATAACTCTTGGTTAGCATTCCTCAACCATCCTGATAGTTAACTAAAATTATAGATTCGTACACTTAGATCCCGTTATAGCTGCTATGAGTTTTCGAAAATAGATAAGCGGGATCAATTGCTTGGAATGCCAATCTCACGTATCAATTAATTCTAATTTTCCATTCTATCAGCTTTTGAAAGTCTGTCATCTCTGTCCTATAGTCCAGGAATCTATTTAAGAGTCGAATATCCGAATATCTCTACCAAGAGCACACAGATTCTATTGGACACTTTACTGTTGATAAATATGCGTACATCTTCACTCGATACACTGATACTTAATTCGCACAGCAGCAGACTTCATAGTAATTATATCAGCCTCAATAAGTATACTGTAGTACTTGGGCAGTGATATCGACTATCCAAGGTTTAAGCATTATAAAGGATGCCGCACTCAACTTTGTTACGTGTTCTTGATCCGCCACTGATCCATATATAGAGTTTCTTAAGAAAAGATTTTTTAAATACAGTAATCCCTCGATTTACGTCGCAGTTGGTTCCAAAAAAAAGGCGACGTAAATCGAAACGACGTAAATCGAATTTCATATTGCTCATACTACAAAGTAGTATGTTTTTAACAAGGAACATAAAAAAGTTGCAGTAATCCCTCGATTTACGTCGCGGTTGGTTCCAAAAAAGGCGACGTAAATCTAATGACGACGCAAATTGAAGTTACAGGGAACAAAAAATTTGACGACGTAAATCGAAACAACGTTAATCGAGGCGACGTAAATCGAAGGATTACTGTACGCCTTTTACTACGAATTCACCAACTTCTTCAGCGAAAACTCAATTTCACTGTAATTTAAATCTTTTGCCTCCATTAACGTCAGTTTTTGCAACAATTTGGATCTCGCGGCAGAATATTGTAAGGTTTTAATGCCGAGTTGAATTGGAACAGAAGCCATTTGTTCACACTGATTATCAATGCTTTGTGACATTGTTGTGGACTACACCGTTGGATTCGGTGGTCGTTCAAACCTTATCTGCAATATGTGTGCTACGCTACAGCCAGCATCACTCACGAGTTCACCAAGGCAAGATGTTTGTGAAATTGTTATATTCTATGTACCCACATGCGAGTGACCATTAAATTCAAAAAACATTCGGTTATTGTTAGCAAATACGTTTTGCGATCCACATAATATGTCTTTAAAAATTTGTCATGAGAGCTTACATCTTCATTGTTATTATAAACCAGGATCATAATGAGATGCCAAAAAATTTAATCCCCAATAACTACATCACATACCAATAATATTGCAAGCTACTGGACACCACAATGTAAATGCCTGTAGAATCTTAGACTCGTATAAAAAAAATTCCTTCAAATATACTGTCATTTACCAGTCTTGCAAAATTAGTTTCATTTCCCTCCTCAGTCCCACATCACTTGAGGTAATGCCAAGTCTATCGACATGCCTTCCAATAGGACAATGAACTCTAAGAATCGCAGTTATACGATGGATGGCCATACAATTCTAGGACAGAAGACAACCAGTGCTCTTCCTGCAAAGCGAGCAGAAAATACTTAGTTTAACTGTGCCAATAACAAAACGAAATATAAAATCCTCTCAGTAGTATCCTGGCAACAAATCTATGAGTAATAAAAAAGCCATGAAAAATTTCTGAAATCAAACATTGGGCGTCGCCATTAAACTGTAGTTCCCGACACTCACGGGTAAAATTAACGCACACAACATGGGTGGTGTGCGAAGCTAGGTTGTAATACTGACTAAAGTGTTGTAATGAGCAATTAAGCATACAAAAGGTGGAGGTGTCCATGCAAATGGGAGATTTTCATGACTAACCAAATCTGAAAAAACACTGGTTAGAAGACAGCCTATATGGAAGTTTAATATCAGAACTCTTAATGTATACCACGGCCTATTCTGCCTTATAGGCCATCTATGTGGCCATCAGTATAAACTTCAAAAATATTATTGAGAATTTCATGATTTTTATATCAGAACTTCTTAGTTATACACATACATACATATATAATTCGTCATTACAACCCTTCAGTCAGGTTTACGATCTGGCTTCTCACAGCATTTATGTTGTGTGTGTTCATTTTTTACACGAGTGGCGGAACCTACAGTTTAAAATCGACTCCGAAACACAATTTGATTCCTTAGCTGCAATTTAAATAGTTTTTTTTCGGAACTTTATAGGAAAACCTGTAATGAACACGGATGTGTCCCAATATCTTCCAAGAATTGAAACCGAAATGGCTAGCAAAACTTAATTGCATTAAGCTTTACTACCAGATCAACTCTCTACTTAGACGGAAGTTCAGTGGAGAGCCAATTGCAGTTGTGTAGCAAATTAAGTTTTAGTTGAAGTGGAACAGAGGGCATTGGTTATCAGTATAGCTGACTGCCTGCGTTCTTTTTCCACCAATAATTGTTTTATTTAGTGTTATACGGTGCTTAGCATATATTATTATATTGTGTTCTGATATGCACTTTTATCGGTCAATATTCGGTTTATGAAGTACAATATTTTAAGTGTTCAGGCATTGACAAATGGTAAGCAAAACAGCTGGTTGTTTAAACAACTTTGTTGTTTTTTTTTTTTTTGTTTGTCGTTGTATCAACAGAAAGTGCTCGGTTAATTGTAATATGCTCACTAATCAAATTTATGACTGTGCTGCATTTTAAGTTTTACTCAAGTTTAGGTTAGGTTAGGTTAGAGGACGTGTAGTTGTCAATTAAGACAAGTACAGTACCCGGAGGTCGAATTGACCCATTGTATAACGTACTATTTTCTCACACCACTTATGTTGTGTGTGTTAATTTTATACATAAGTGGTGGGACCTACAGTTTAAAGTCGACTCCGAACGACAGATTTTATTTATTGAGAAACTTTTCATGGCAATTTTTATTTACTCTCAGAGTTTTTGCCAGAAATCTACTGAGGGGAAGTCGCCGAAAAAATACTTTTTGTTTTTTGCCTTTAATGACTGGCCTGGGGCTCGAACCCAGGCTTTTGCGTCTAATAAGCCAACACACTACTAAACTACGGCGACATCAAGTTGTACTCAATATTATAACAATTTGCTTATTTATTGCGCAATAATTAATTGAAACTTTTATATGAAATATTGAGCTTAATAATGGCGTTTATAGCGATTTACGCAATAAAGGTGGATATCTGAACACCGTATTATGCCTGAACACTTAAAATATTGTACTCAATAAACCGAATATTGACTCAATAAAAGTAATCCATTTCGTGGTTTCAAAAGTAAACGTAAATAAAACACATAAAAAATATTTTTATTCATGATATTTCTTTTTTATTGTAAAGTTTGAACGTTGACATTATGTGTGAAACACTACATCATTTAAATGACCTCCACGCGAAGTGTTGCAAACATTGATTCTTTTGAGGTAATTTTCGACCACTTTTTGACACATATTGGGCGGTATCTCAGCCATAACTTGACGAATGTTGGTTTTTAAGTGCTCAAGAGTTGAAGGTTTATCTGCATAAGCACGGTCTTTCGCGTAGTCCCACAAAAAAGTCGAATGGTGTCAAATCGCACGATCTTGGTGGCCAGTTGATAACGCCACGACGAGAAATTACGAGGCCAGGAAATGTCTCTCGCAATAAAGCCATATTCGATTGAGTTGTGTGGCATGTGGCATCGTCCTGTTGAAACCACATATTCTCCAAGTCGTATTCTTCAATAGCAGGCAAAAAAAGTCGGTTATGTCGTTCCATCGTCGTTTTCGAAGAAGCAAGGTCCAATCACACCTTCGAAACAAATGGCGCACCATACAGTGACTTTTTCTGGATGTAATGCCCTCTCTTCAATTACTTGAAGATTCTCAGAACCACAAATACGACAATTTGGTTTATTAACATACCCACCGAGTGTGAAATGTGCTTCATCGCTGAAGAAAATTTTGTTCGAAAAATTGCCGTCCACCGCCTGTTGTTCAAGCACGCATTCCACGTATTTACGACATTGTGAATGGTCAGCTGTTTTCAGTTGTTGCGTGAACTGGACTTTATATGGATGTAGGTGGAGATCTAAATGCAAAATACGCCATAATGTGCCGTAAGACAGTCCTAATTCCTGAGAACGACGAGGAATCGACACATTCGGGTCTTCGGCAACACTTTCACTTACAATAGCGATATTTTCAGCGGAACGAGCGAAACGATGATGCACAGGCTTTTCAATATTTATAGCCACTCCAGTCTCTTCAAATTTCTTCACAATTTTGCCAATTGCTTGCGTTGTTGGACGATTATGTAAACCACAATCTCCTCTTAAAGCACGATAAGTGGCTGTGGCAGAATCACCATTCATGTAGTAGGTTTTGATCATTTTTATGCGTTGTGTGATAGTTAAGCGATCCATTTTCGTCAATGTCAGACTTTCAACTGAAAAGAAAAAAATTGGTTTCACAACTGAGTTTGACAGATGTCGAATTCCAGTCCCATACTTTTGAAACCACGAAATGGATAGCCCTTTACATATCTGAGCATAGTGTTAGGCTGTGGTCAAATTAAACAATCAAAAAAGAACTTGTGCTCGGTAAAAGATCATGGTAGTACAAGAGTGATTGAATTTTGAGTTCAAGAAATTATTTGGCAGAAAAGAAAGAAAAAATTAATTAAGCAAAGCTTGTGTATTGTCTTTATCACACTTTAATCAATGTTTTACTCTTTTTTCTTTTTTTCAGTGTATGAAACTTTTGGAAACCATAATCAATAGCTCATAGGAGGCCCACATATTCAAAAGTGAAATGAAAATCTTAAAACATATCAAGTATCTAAGGAGCTAACCGTGCCATTTAAAAAACCATTAAATGGGTGGAGAATGTAAAAAATTATTTCAATTTTAATTAGAAAAACTTAAAACAATGAAAATGTAGTTTGAAACACAAAACGACTACACAGAGAATAGTAACTTCAAACATATCAAAACCATGTGCCATCATTTTTATAGAAAACTAAGTAATCGTTTAGGAATACAAATACAAAGTGAAACTCAATTAAATGCGATTAAAACGTTAACAAATCAAGGTAAAACAACAGCTAACAACGAGCAACAAAGTAAAAACAGACAAATCAGCAACAAATTGCTAGCAGACAGCAACAACAACATAAAATTAACGAAAAACAGGAAATTGTAATTAGAAATTCAAAAAGCTACAAGGAAAACAAAAAAAGCAGAAAAAAAGGAAAGGGGAATACAAAGAAAAGCAAAGCAAAAGCTTTATGGAAAATGTACACGTTTATGGTGCACCATTCACCATTACGAACAGCAGTGTCAGAGACAGAGCCAGTGCCAGCGCCAGTACCAGCACCAGCACCCTTATTACCCAAAGCTATAGCAACAGCAGAGGCAATGTATAGATGTTGCTGTTATAACTACTACAGCCAACAACACCAACAACAACAGAGAGTTTTATAAAGAAAAAAACTTGTTTCGTTTTTCTGCAACATTTTGCAGCAAAAGCCAAGTAAAAAAAACATCGTTTGTTTTGCAAACAAGAAACGAGACATACAGGTCATATAACAACAACAACAACATATAAATATTATTGTTGTTGTTATTTTGTCCTAGCCGGACATTCAATAATGCAATTTACTTGCAACAGGAAATAGTTGACGGAAGTTTATAACGGCCATTGACAGGCTATAACAATATTGTCGAACTCCCTTCGTGTTGTTTTTTGTCTCCTTCCTCTCTCTCTTCCTACCTTTTCTCCTTACAATCTTTACCTCTTTCTCTCGTGCTGAATTCCTTTTTTCAATTTTTACCGTTAAAGGACACACACACACAGAGTTGTTGTTCATAAAACACGCCATTTATGGCATACTCGTATGGGTTTTGAATGTGTTTGTCTGTGTCTACATGTAGGAGAGCATGTGTCTATGCCTGTGTGTGTAAGCCACAGGGTCCTTGGCAAGCCAAACAGTTTTAGGCAAAACAATTTTAATCCTTTCAAGGTTATTTCCTAAAAACATGCACACTATAGTTGTACAACAACAAAAGCATTTTTTGTTGATGGCATCATATCAGTGATGATTTGTAACGGAAATGCAACCATTAAAGGATCAACTTGCAAAATTTAGTTGAAAAAAAAACAACAACAAAAACAAAAACAACAATATGCAACAGCAACATTACTAAAGCGGAAATCTAATTGTCCACAAAAACTAACAACAACAAAAACAAAAACCCTTTAAACCAAAAAGAGCATCGCAAAAATATTGCAACACTTTACATAAAGAATTTAAAGAGTCCCTAAATAAACAAACTTGATTCCCTTTTTAATACAAAAAACTCCCTTTATTTAGTTTGTTGTAATCCTTTAAAACATCTCTCTAAATATCTAAAAAGCAAAACCGAAAAAAGACACTCCTTTTTTCACCCTTCCTTACCCTTACCTGATGACTACTGCCAAAAGACGGACTGGCAATAGTGCGACATTTGTTGCCGACAGCAATCATCATTATACACCATTGGAACAGCAACCAATACAGCAGCAGCAGCAGCAGTTACAACACCAAAACCACCAAGTAATAACACACCAACAACAACAACAATATTCCAATCATCACCACCATCAGCAACATTCAAATCAAAATCAACATGAAAATCAACGTTTGCTACCAGCACAACCATCATCATCCCTTTCATCGTCTACAACTGTCAGCAGTTCATCACCATTATTGCTGTCCTCCTCCTCCTCGCAACATTACCGCCACTCGCCGGCGACAACAACAGCAACGCAACGACATCCTCACCAGCATCATCACTACACAAACTATAATTCCACAGCGTGTAGCAGATTATCACAGTCTTCAGCATCGACGGCGCAGACAACGGCGGCAACAGCTAACGCTGGCTCTAACTCATCAGCATCAGCATCAGCCTCTTCATCATCATCATCGTCGTCGTCGTCGTCAAGCGCAGCAGCCTCAATTATGCGCGGCGAATGTTCG
Source organism: Sarcophaga subvicina (assembly GCA_936449025.2). Lineage (NCBI taxonomy): Eukaryota > Metazoa > Arthropoda > Insecta > Diptera > Sarcophagidae > Sarcophaga > Sarcophaga subvicina. Next base: position 35,716,312 of record OW388084.2, read on the forward strand.
GTGAAATTACCGTTGGATATTTTGTAAGTATTTTGACAACAAAAATAAAATTTTAATATTTATCCGCCATATCCATACTTCTTGAAAGCTTGTTGATTCCGCGCCACATCTAATCAAACAATTCGCTTTTAAAGTGCCGCACTCGAAGTTATAATTTTAAAATTTTCATTTCCACACCCTGCATTACCTGTAGGAAGGAAACAAGGCATACTTATGATCAAATATACAAGCCATAGGATGTCAACTATGACTACAATTTCGGTTTCCCTAATCATTTACTTGGATTCAATGGTGAATAACAGTCCTCGATTAATGGGTAACACGATATTTGCGTGTTTTTTCGCAGACCATTTCATTCTGAAGGCGCAAACTGGTTCGATCACCATATGGGAACCTTGAGTCTTATACCGATGGCTTTAAAATCCTGGACAGAGTGTAACTGTGGTAAAGGGTCCGCCAAATAATTTCTTTTTTTTTTTGAAAATGCTTTAAAAAAAGAACTACTGAATATTTTCTCAAATTTCTTTTTTTATTTGAAAGTACAATCCTTCCGGTTAATAATGGAAAATAATTTCATTCAAATGGCTGCTTCAGCTGGCCATGCAGTAGCCTACAGTTCGGTCCAATTTTTAAGCACATTATCGATTGTGTGCAGCTGTATTTCACCAATAGCTTCACGAATATTGTCCTTTAAAGCGTCAATTATCTCTGGCTTCTCGGCGTAACACTTATCTTTAACGGCACCCCACAAATAGTAGTCCAACGGTGTCAAATCGCAGCTCCGAGGTGGCCAACCGACATCAGCTCTGAGGCTGATAATGCGATCTTCAAAAACAGGGCGCAAAACATCGAGTGTAGCTTCGGCTGTGTGGCACGTAGCGCCGTCCTGTTGAAACCAAATGTTGCCAATATACTCCTTTTAAATTTTTGTGAACAAAAATTCGTTCAACATGGCCCGTTAACGATCGCCATTGACTGTAACGGCCATTCCTTGCTCATTTTCGAAGACAAATGGCCCAATTATGCCGCTGGACCAATATCCGCACCAAACAGTGACTCGTTTTGGGTGCGTCAGCTTTTCAATGTATGCGTGCGGGTTTTCTGTGCCCCAAATGCGACAATTTTCCTTGGTTACACACCCGCCAAGATCAAAATGAGCTTCATCTGAAAAGATGATTTTTTTGCCAAAATCGGTATCTTCATCTGTAGACGTGAACACTGCAATGTTTTCAGGCGGAGCACACACCCTTTTTGAATGCTACACATTAGATGTTAGATGTTTGGACTTTTTCATTTAAACTTCTTGATTTACTCGGCTAGGTTGCGATTATTGCACTACCGAATGCATATTCAACGTACGTTGTCGGCCACAAATGTCGAATTTTTCTCAAGGAAATTGCATATCATTTAATCATTTGTGAGTTCCAGGTTCCTATAAGGTTTTCATCGGAATACGATGAATTTGCTAAGGCCAATAGGGAACTCACAATCTCCAACAGGTTACAGAACATTGGTATTCCGTTTGCCTTAGTTAATCTAGGTATTCTACGCTGGATTTACAGAGAATTTTAATTTCGTAGCAAGAAGGTAGGTTGGAATGGTAGCTTTGATACGAAAAGATTATGTGAGCACGCATAGCGGCCCGTTGTGATGCCACGGGTAACCGCAGTCCCCGTACTGACCAAATTCCACCGAACTCATGGAATAAATTGGTCAACGCGGGAGCTGTACACTAAAAGCACGACTCCCCTAAGCTGGAAACCAGCCAGAAAGTTTTATGAAAAGAAAAATTGACATCAATGGATGATAGCTCCGTTAAGCTGCCAAGGAATGGAGAACCAAATATCTTAAATCTGAGCCTCGCAAGAAATGGACATTGGCAATGAAAGTGAATAACAGTTTCCTCCTCTTCAGTCGACCCACAACCTCGGCAAAAGGTAGCAGGAAACTGCTTACTATAACGGGTTATCCATTTTGTGGTTTCAAAAGTAAACGTAACTAAAACACATATAAAATATTTTTATTCATGATATTTCTTTTTTATTGTAAAGTTTGAACGTTGACATTATGTGTGAAACACTACATCATTTAAATGACCTCCACACGAAGTGTTGCAAGCATTGATTCATTTGAGGTAATTTTCGACCACTTTTTGACACATATTGGGCGGTATCTCAGCCATAACTTGACGAATGTTGGTTTTTAAGTGCTCAAAATTTGTAGGTTTATCTGCATAAGCACGGTCTTTCGCGTAGCCCCACAAAAAAAGTCTAACGGTGTCATATCGCATGATCTTGGTGGCCAGTTGATAACGCCACGACGAGAAATTACGCGGCCATGAAATGTCTCTTGCAATAAAGCCATATTCGCTCGAGTTGTGTGACATGTGGCACCGTCTTGTTGAAACCACATATTCTCCAAGTCGTATTCTTCAATAGCAGGCAACCAAAAGTCGGTTATCATAACGCTCCGAATTGAAGGTGACAGTCGTCCATCGTCGTTTTCGAAGAACTAAGGTCCAATCACACCTTCGGACCAAAGAGCGCACCAAACAGAGACTTTTTCTGGATGTAATGGCCTCTCTTCAATTACTTGAGGATTTTCAGAACCCCAAATACGACAATTCTGTTTATTAACATACCCACCGAGTGTAAAATGTGCTTCATCGCTGAAGAAAATTTTGTTCGAAAAATTGCCGTCCACCGCCTGTTGTTCAAGCACCCATTCCACGTATCTACGACGTTGTGAATGGTCAGCTGGCTTCAGTTGTTGCGTGAGCGCTGGACTTTATATGGATGTAGGTGTAGATCTAAATGCAAAATACGCCATAATATGCCGTAAGATAGTCCTAATTCCTGAGAACGACGAGGAATCGACAAATTCGGGTCTTCGGCAACACTTTCACTTACAATAGCGATATTTTCAGCGGAACGAGCGAAACGATGATGCACAGGCCTTTCAATATTTATAACCACTCCAGTCTCTTCAAATTTCTTCACAATTTTGCCAATTGCTTGCGTAGTTGAACGATTATGTAAACCATAATCTCCTCTTAAAGCACGATACGCGGCTGTGGCGGAATCACCATTTTTGTAGTAGGTTTTGATAATTTTTATGCGTTGTGTGATAGTTAAGCGATTCATTTTCGCTAATGTCAGACTTTCAACTGAAAAGAAAAAAAATTGGTTTCACAACTTAGTTTGACAGATGTCGAATTCCAGTCCCATACTTTTGAAACCACGAAATGGATAGCCCTTTATTATTATACTCTGATAGATTTTCATGGATAAAAAGAGGACTGATTCACTTCTGTCTTTATATCCTATGGAGGAGGAAATTTTCTTTTACTTCTTGTGTCAATGACCACCTCTTGCGGAGGTACTTAACCTTACTTTTTCCATCATACAGTCTAAAGTTTCCAATATACAGACCCTTGCTATAGAAAGATTAACTCTGAACACAGTTTGGTTTCCTTTAGGGAATACTTGATCGCTGGGTTGAATAATAATTGTAGTCTTAAAAACAATTCAAGTGGGACTTAGTTCTGCAAGGAGAGTTCGTTAACTATCTTAACTCAAACCAAACCTATGTGATTAGTGCATGTTATTACTTCTTAAATAGCTGATAAGATCGAGAACCTTCGTAAAATGATTTTCCAAGCATTACTGTAAATCTGAAGCAGGCAATCAAACAGGAGATGGATGACGTGCATATCTTCGTCAGTTGCACAGAAGGTACTGTATAGTCTCCTCATTTTTCTTGTCTTAGTAGCTGCAGCCGATGTCCTCCACAGTATGTTCCAAACATATATGTCATAAACATGTACCTAACGATGCAGCTACATTTATATCTCAGATTACAATAGCTAGGTCTACCCATGATGGCCAACTTACTTACTTAATGCCCAGTCATGGAAATCTATAATTTGCCAGACTATGAACCCAGACACCTAAGCTTTCATTAGCATTCACGGACTTTCTTTCTTATTTTATTTGGGCATTCGAACCCTTCAGCCAAATTTACAACCTAGTTTCTCACACCGCCCACACCCATGTTGCGTGTGTGTTAATTTTATCCATGAGTGGCGCAACTTATGGGTTAAAGTCGAGTCCCAATGCCACAGATTTGAGAAACTATTCATGGCAATCTTTATTACTCACAGAGTTTTTGGTTGGAAACTAATAAAAGGATTTCATATCTGTCTGGGGACAGATTTTTTAAAACTTTTCGTGTAAATTTTTGCCCCAAGTCTGCTGAGAGGAAGTCGCCGGAGAAGAAATATTTTCTTTATATTTCATTGCGTTAGAGATGTCTTGGCTTGCATTCGAAACACGGCCTCACGTCTAACCTAACCAATTTCCAATGCAATGTTCCATGTATAGTACTTGATAAGCCTTCAGGTATTTCCTTCGAATGTCCCACAGGTTCCATTATATGTTCGGATGATTCTTTTCTCATCATCAGAGTATCTACACATTGGTCTTGAAACATTTTCAGTCATGTAAAATAGAGCCATAAGTCCTGGATATATACCGATGGCTGTAAACTCGATAATGGAGTTGAAAGCGATGTCTACTCTGGGAAACTGGACCTGAACATTTCTCTCCGTCTGCCGGACTACTGCAGCGTGTTTCAGGCGGAGGTGGCGGCAATTTAACGGGCCGCTCAATGAATCCTCGTCAACGGTGCTCCTTTCACTCGCGTCTCGGTCTTTTCTGATATTCACTCTGCGATAAGATCTCTATCGTGTTTCGTGAATAACTCTAGGATCGTTAGGGATTGCCGCCGCTGTCTCGACCTTCTTTCTGGGCGCTTCACCAGTGTCTCACTGGTGTGGGTCCCCGGGCACAGAAACATTCCGGGAAACTGTAGGGGCGACGAGGTGGCCAGAGCTGGTGCGCTCTTTCCGGAATCTTCTTCAATTGAATCGGGTATGCCACTTGCCTCGGTCAAGTTGGATATTGCGCGGAAATTCTTTCGGGACGCCAACCTCTCCAGGGTCAATGACGAGTCCTGCTCCACCGCTAGACTCACCGGATAGAGGGCGTACAAACCAATTACTTGGTCTTGGTCGTGACGTCATCTCAACCACAGTGGCCGTGCTTACAGGTCATTGCGTTATGGGTAGACACGCGGAAAGAATGAGGCTCCCATTTAACGACTTCTGCCGTGGATGCAGATCCGCTGAGGAAGAGTCTCCTCTTATCCACTTTCTTTGTCAGTGTCCGTCTCTTGCTAGGTGTAGATATAGGTTATTTGACTCACCATTTCTTGTCAACTTGACGTAGCTATCATCTATTGATATCAAGGCTTCGTTCATCAAACTTTCTGGCTGGTTTTCCAGCATGGGGTAGTCGTGCTTTTGATATGCAGCCCTTGCGCTAACCAACTTCTTCCTCTTCGCTGATTTTGGTGGAACTTGGTCAATACAGGGACTGCGTTCACCTGTGGCGTCACAACGGGCCGCTATGCGGGCTCAAGTGAGCTTTGTGAAATCAGAGCTACCACTTAGACCTAACCTGACCTAACCTAAAATAGAGCCATGCAACGCCAAATCAAAAGATGTCAGACTATGATGGCCTAGTTAAAGTTTAGATTTCTGAAAACTAAATTTTGATCTGGCATTTTAAACTATCCAGGATACATAGACGAACTTTACTGAACAGATATTTCAACACAGTTTGACCAAAATGTTTGGATGAAATAAGTTGTCAAACCATAGTTCTCAAGCAACTCAAAAAAAACCCCTCGATAGGATTCACAAATCCATGCCAAACTGTAGGCACTGAGGCTTGCCCATAAGCGATAATCCATCTATGCGATCGCCTGTACATGTTCGTTCAACAACACAAAATTTAATAGCGAGAAGCATTAGAGAGTTTCGTCCTACTATCCTACAAGTGATAAGCGAACTTACTATCGTCGGCTAGATTGTTATTCGTGAAGTATTGCTCGGTTATAATGGGTCCGCCAAATAACTTTTTTTTTTTTTTGAAAACGCTTTAAAAAAAACTACTGAATATTTTCTCAATTTTTTTTTATTTGAAAGTACAATCCTTCCGGTTAATAATGGAAAATAATTTCATTCAAATGGCTGCCTCGGCTGGCCATGCAGTAGCCTACACGATCGGTCCAATTTTTAAGCACATTATCGATTGTATGCAGCTGTATTTCACCAATGGTTTCACGAATATTGTCCTTTAAAGCGTCAATTGTCTCTGGCTTGTCGGCGTAACACTTATCTTTGACGGCACCCAACAAATAATAGTCCAACCGTGTCAAATCGCAGCTCCGAGGTGGCCAAACGACATCATCTCTGCGGCTGATAATGCGATCTTCAAAAACAGGGTGCAAAACATCGAGTGTAGCTTCGGCTATGTGGCACGTAGCACCGTCCTGTTGAAACCAAATGTTGCCAATATCCTCCTCTTCAATTTCTGTGAACAAAAATTCGTTCAACATGGCCCGATAACGATCGCCATTGACTGTAACGGCCACTCCTTGCTCATTTTCGAATAAGAAATGGCCCAATTATGCCTCTGGACCAAAATCCGCACCAAACAGTGACTAGTTTTGGGTGCGTTGGCTTTTCAATGTATGCTTGCGGCTTTTCTGTGCCCCAAATGCGACAATTTTGCTTGTTTACATACCCGCCAAGATCAGAATGACCTTCATCTGAAAAGATAATTTTTTTTTGCCAAAATCGGCATCTTCTGTAAATCGATCGCAGGCTCACTTATCGAAACGAAAACGCATTGGATGGTCAATTGGCTTCACGTCATGAACCAATTGGACTTTGTATGGCGTCATACCAAGGTCTTTGTGCAGAATTCGTCTCAATGGTGTCTCCGAAATGTTCAATTGTTTAGAACGACGGTGAATTGATGTTGATGGCGCTTCACGTACACTTTCTGCCACAGCAGCAATATTCTCGGGTGTACGCACTGTTTTTGACTTTTCACGCTTTGGTTTCTCGATGAGGATGCCAGTTTCTTTCACTTTTTTCACAAGATAACGAACATACGGAGCTGACGGTGCTTCTCTTCTTCCAAAATCCGTACGCAATTTTCGCACATATTCTGCAACATTACCATGATTCTCAGAGTAATGTCGCAATATTTCCCAGCGTTGTTCAAGCGCATACGCAACCATATTCGTTCAGCGGAAGGATAAAACTGATTATCTGTCAAATGAGACATGAGCTAAGTGTTACCATTCACGAAATAAGCACTAGTTGAAAAAAACGTTAGATGGCGGACCCGTTAGTTCCTTTACTTTATCTGAATTTTGGAAGATGTTAGAAGATGTCTGAGCTGAGGTTTGATGTACTTACTCTAGTGTAATTAGCCAACACACAACCTACTCGACTATAATAACTGTGGCTCCCATGCACGCTCAACTTCAGAAGAAATTTGCTGCTGATAGTCTTGACGTTCCCTCGAATGACTTCTGCTAAAGCTGTGAGACTGAGACGAGGGGGAGACCATCTTTCACCTCAAATGTCAGGGCCCTGTTCTTGCATTCTTGACTAAACTCTCCAATGTAAAGACTGTTGCAAAAGCGTGATTTATTTTGAAGTCGCAATGGTTTCCTATAGGAAATGTTTGACCCTAGGTTTGATATTTAATGTGAAAGCACAGTGGGTCTAAACTATGGCCTTCAAGTTATAGTTTGAACTATTGGAAGCCATCTAAAATAGAGAAAAAAATCTGTATTGCTAGGTTTAAAGGATCTCGAATTTTAATTTTAAAAAACCACAACTTTACTTTACTGGCTTATTGGACCTAAGTCAACCCTTGATCTAGAACTAAAACTGCTTTTGTATAAGTCAGTATTGAAAACTATTTGGCTTTATGGTATCCAACTGTGGGGAACAGCCTCACCATCCAATGTAGAGAAGCTTCAAAGGCGGCAATCTAGGCTTCTTAGAATAATAACAGGTGCTCCTTGGTATATGAGAAACAGTAACATCCACAAAGATCTGAAGGTGCCCTTAGTTCGAGAGGAAATAAAAATAGCAAGTGTCAATTACATCTCTAGGATTACAGAACATCCCAACCGTCTTGTAAGAGACTTACTTGTATTCGAGGGTCACAGACGTCTCAAAAGGGTTCAAACAAATGATCTGATCAGATAAATTTACTTTTGATGTGCACTTTTAGTTGTACGTTGCAGTGGCAATAACAACTTTTATTATTGTATTTTAGGTTAAGATTTGAATACTTATTGTAAATTCTGAAAGGAAAGATTCAATAAATAATATACGAAAAAAAAAAAAAAAAAAAAAAAAAAAAAAACCACAACTTGATTTGGCCAAAATGAATAATTTATGGCCCAAAGCCTGTTTTGGAAATAAAACGAAAGGAATTTTATTCCACTTTGACACCTCTCTCCCTAACCCCTCTCTTTTAACATTCGTATGGTAATCCTATATGAGTGAGTGTGTGTACGATTGTGGAATGTATTGTGGTAATTAAGTTTACTTTGTTGTTTCTGTTGCTTTAGCTGTGTGTGTTGTTATTAAATAACAACGAAATAATATTTTGAAAAGGAATTCTTCTGAATGTTTGCATATAAATTATGACACATACAAATAAATAATAACACATATTTATGTATGCATGCGTGTGAGTGTGCAGTGTGTGTGTGTGTGTGTGAAATTATGGAATTCTCTTTATGCTTTATGTGGTTGATGGTGGCTCAAATGTCTGCCTGACTCTATTTATTATTTAATGTTGTTATAGTTTTTGTTATTGTATCCAAATTGGAAAAGAAAGAAAATTTCCACAATACAAAGAACAGTTATAAAATAAAAATACAACAACAACAACAACGAAAACAAAAAACAATGAATAAATTCATCATAAAATTAACATAAAAAACCGTTGAAATTGTTTTAAAATTTATATTCCCGCACACGCTCACTCACACTTACACACGCCAAAAAAAAATACTGTTTATAAGCACTCGATTGTATGCAACATATTTATAAACAGTGTTTTCAAGTTTGAGTTCTCTTTTTAAATAATATTCCGATTCTGTTCGGTGGCTGATTAAAATGAATGAATTGAAATTCCCTGCAGAATCGTGTAAAAATATGATTGAGTACCATTACCAGTTATGCACCGAAGGCTCTAAACTCGATAATCTGGCTAGTAGCGGAGTATACACTGTTAAACTGGACCTGAATATTTCCCTCCGATTGCCAGATTACTGTAGCGTGTTTTAGACGGAAGTAATGGCCACCTACCGGGTGCTCCTTTTACCCGCATCTCGATCTTCTCTAATAGTCAGGCTGCTATAAGATGTCTATCGTGAGTTATGATTAACTACAGGATCGTTAGGGAGTGCCGCCGCTATCTCGAAGTTCTTTCTAAGCGCTTCAGCGTCTCAATTGTGTGGGTCCCTGAGCACAGTTACATTCCGAAGAGCTCGCCACAGCTGGTGCATTACTTCCGGAATCCTCGTTGGGTGTGCCACTTACCTCGGTTTTTGAAGTCGCCGTGGTCTAGTAGGTAGTGTGTTGGCTTATTAGACGAAAAAGCCAGGGTTCCAGCCCCAGGCCAGACATCAAGTCAAAATACAAAAAGTATTTCTTCGGCGACTTCCTCTCAACAGATATCTGACAAAAACTCTGAGAGTAAATAAAATTGCCACGAAAAGTTTCTCAAAAATCTGTCGTTCGGAGTCGACTAGGGGTACTGTACTTGCCTTAATTGACAAGTACACGTCCTCTAACCTAACATAACCTAACCTACCTCGGTTAAATTGGCCATTGCGCCGAAATTCTTTCAGGACACCAACCTATCATGGGTCAATGAGGAGTCCTGCTCCACTGCTAGACTAACTTGGCACTCGATGGATAGAAGAAGCACACCAACCTCGGACTGGATCGTAACTTTATATCGATCACAGTGGCCATGCTTACAGGGCATTGTGTTATCTCCAGACACGCTGAAAGAATGCAACTCCCGTCTAACAACCTCTGCCATTGCCGCAGATCTGCTAAGGAAAAGGAGACTGTTATCCATTTTCTTTGTCAATGCCCATCTCTTGCGAGATGCAGATACAGGTTATTTGGGTCTCCAATCCTTGTCAGCTTGACAGAGTTATCATCCATTGATGTCTAAGTCGTGCTTTTAATGTGCAGTCCTTGCGCTGACCAACTTCTTCCCTAGTTGGGTGGAACTCGGTCAGTACAGGGACGGCGTTTACCAGCTACCAGTCCAACCTTCGATTACCAGCTGATAGATTTAAATAAAACCTTTTCTGGGCTCTTCGTTAAAGCCAGAGTTTCGATCCACTGTGCTTCCACAATAAATATCCAACCTAGTATTAAACATTCCCTATCTTATTTTTGGAACAGTCTTTACATTGGAGAATTTAGTCAAGGAAGCAAAAGCTGAGAGGGCACTGACATATGAGGTAAGGGATGGTCTCTCCCTCTACTTAGTCTCACAGCTCTATCACAAAACATTTGATTGAATGCCAAGACTATCAACAACAGACTTCTTCTTATCATTCCAAGTTTAGCCAATGAGGTTGAGCCTGCCTGTAAACCAAGCAGCTTAGTACCTAGTCGAAGTCACTGTAGTCCTGTAGCTTGCATGTTGGCTTATAAAACGAGACTTTGTAAACCAAACATCAGCTCAGATATCTCGAACAAAGACAAAATATGAAAACAACATTTCTTCGGTGACTTCTTCTCAGCATTTAACGATATCTAGAGTAACGCGTAACAGCTCTCAATGCCGTCGTACCATCGAAATCGCAGCTTCTGTCCAGAACTTTGAATGTACAACGTTCTTGTGCAACTTGTCTGAGCTAGTCTGGAATGGAAGTCGCTGTAGTCAAGTAGGTAGTGCAATTTCCATCGATATGCCTATGTCCTGACACCAATGTATGTAAGAGTTACGCTTGTATTATTCACTTTTGCATGAGAAATGTTCGGCATTCGCAGATTAGAACGGATTTTGGGGAGACGTTCGTGTTATTTCAATGTCAGATTAGCCATGCTAGTAATTTAAAAGATTTTCAGGGAAAATACCAACGCCTCACAATCATTGCGCTGCTATAATCTCTATCTGTACAACATTGCATACTTAATTGGTCATTACAACCCTTCAGTCACGTTTACGATCTAGTTTCTCACACCACTAATGTTGTGTATATAAAGTGTATAAAGAGCGGCGTGACCTGCGCTTTAAAATCTATTCAGAGCGACAGATTTTTTAGAATCTTTTTCGTGTGAATTTTATTTACTCTCTGTCTGACCTGGGGTTTGAACCGTGGCGTCACGTCTAATAATCCAATACACTACCTACTAGACTGCGGCCACTACGTACGAAAGTTTAATATCAGAACCCTTAATACATTTCTCTCTCCTCTTTCTAATCTGCATGAACTGCACTGATGGCAATCACTGTAACTAGTCTAGAAGAAAGGCAAATAATCTTCATGATCCATTTTAATAAGAAACTTAAACTCTTCAGGATCATGAACATACAATATGCAAAGGACGTAAATAAATACTCCTATGTTTGTCATGAATTTTCTCTTCTTCACCTAATATTTACGTCTGTCCATAAACGAATAAAAATTTATTTTTAAAACGGCAATAATTCACAGCAAAATTAACGTTGCGTTTACGTTTCAAGTCTACTTTTATTTCAAACATTTTAAAATCTACACCCTGCCCCATAAAGTCAACCAAAAAAACGCAATTTATCCGTCACACACGCCAATAGGAATGCAAAAATATTTCTTCATTTTGAAACGAGTAGCGGATCAACCATATTTAGTCGCTGAAAGACCTGAGGAGGAGAGTATGATGAATTGTTTAATTTGTTCTCTCCTCACCATTTGAATGTCATTAAAAATGTGTGTGTGAATTGCAACAAAAAAAAAACGGAAAGTAAACAAAGAACGCCAGACAATTTATTTTCATTTTATTTTTATTTTTAATTCAATTCAAATTGCGTTTTTGGCAAATGTGCAGACGTTTTAGATTCTTTTGTTTGCGTTTTTTAATAGAAAATTAATCATGATGTGATAAATATAAAACGACAACAAGAACAAATATCTTCTAATATAATTTGTATAGGGTGAGGCATTTAAAAGTTTAAGTTTAAAAACGCAATAAAACAAAAACGAAAGGAAATTTTGTAAAATTTATTTCGCTTGTTAGGAAGTACAATTGTTCAGGTTAGAAATGGAATATTACATACATACATACATAATTGGTCATTACAACCCTTCAGTCAGGATTACGACCTAGTTTATCACAACATTTATATTGTGTGTGTTAACTTTTTTATACATGAGTGGTGGGACCTACAGTTTAAAGTCGACTCCGAACGACAGATTTTTTGAGAAACTTTTCATGGCAATTTATTCCACTCTCAGAGTTTTTGCCACAAATCTGCTGAGAGGAAGTCGCCGAAGAAATATTTTTTGTATTTTGTTTTGATGTCTGGCATGGGGCTCGAACCCTGGCTTTACGTCTAATAAGCCAACACACTACCTACGGCTATTAATAGAATGGAATATTATTTCATTCAAATGGCTGGCGCGTCTGGCGTCACAGTACCTCATTCGATCGGACAAAGTTTTGTGCACTTCCTAGAGGCTATGAGATCGTACCTCGGCAATGGCATCACAAATGTTGGCTTTCAAATGCACCATTGTTTGTGGTTTGCCGGCGTAATACTTTTCTTTAACGGCCCTCCCCACAGAAAATAGTCCAACGGTGTCAGATCACAGCTTCTTGGCGGCCAACTGACATCACCATTTTAGCTTATTAAACGACCATTAATTTTGTTTTGCTTCTCATTGGATATTTGTTTTTACGTGGTGGGTTCCAAGCCCTACGCACAACCCAAATTTAACGGCCAGGGGATTGGACTTCGCTGCACGTATTAGTTAACATCTAGCGGGTGCTAGAATGCCATCCAGGAGGGGCCACGAGGAGGCTGCGTGTCAACTTGAATACAGCGAGACAAGGATCGTCCTGGAGGTCGCCACGTTGACCACAATCAGAAACTTCACTTTGTTTGTGTGCATTTCTCCCTCCTAGGATGTGTTGCGGCAGGCTGAAATCCGTTAAATGGGTTGTTATGGCCAATTAAGGAAGGAAGGAAGAAAACGGCCATTAAACGTTTAACGCAATAAATCGATTGTGACCTAAGATGTGTGGCAAGTTGCACCATCCTGTTGAAGCCAAACATCGTTCACAGCAATAACATGAAGAGCAAATACCAAAAAAATCGGTTATCATGGTGCGATAGGTGTCTCCATTGATTGTATTGGTTGCGCCATCCTCATTTTCAAAGAAATATGGTCCATCGACACCTCGGCTCCACAAGCCGCACCAAACAGTCACTCGTAATGGGTGCATTGGCTTCTGTAAGACTACGTATGGGTTTTTTAGCCCCAAAGACGGCAATTGCTTATTAACGTACCCACCAAGATGAAAATGGGCTTCATCCGAAGTTTTTTTTTTTTGGCAAAATCGACGTCATTGTGGGGTTTCTCATTGGCCTATCCAGCTAAGCGAAAATGAAGCGGATAGTCAGGAGGCTTCAACTCTTGAACTTTGTAAGCCATCATGCTGAGATCTTTTTGCAAAATTCGACGCAAACTGGTGTGTGGAATGTTCAATTCTTGACAACAATGACGAGTTCATGTTGACGGATTCTCACGCTTAATCTCAGCCACCGCTTCGATATTTTCGGGTGTACGCACTGCAAGAGCAGGCTCACATCTTGGAGCATCAACAATGAACCGAGTTTCACGAACTTTAGCAATAAACTTGCGTATACCGGGCACTGTTAATCCTTCTCTGTGACCAAATTTTTGTACAACATTTTCGTGCAATTATCCAGCAGTTGTTTTTGGTTTGGAAATAAATTTCCAATAAATCGTAACGTTGCTCAAGCGTAAATCGATTCATTACATTCAGTGGAGATAATCTACTGAATTTTGTGAATGACATAATGACATAAGTATTGCCAGATTCGAAATCAGCGATGATTCAAATTTTAATCGAAAGATGACACTGATCCGATATAGTTTATTGCTTTAAATAAATATTGTATTCACTTTCCGAAACCAATTTTCAAAACCCATTAAAAAATCACCCGTTCTAATCTACATCATGTTGTTGTTGTTCCTTTAAACTTTGAAATCCACCCACATTGTGTCCTTGTTTTTTTTATAAATTAAACGCCCCCATAATCTTGATTAAAATCTACAGCTCAATCGTATATTTTCATAAAACAGGCCTAAAAAACATTTCAATTCCTTACCCTCATCAACAGATTTTAACATCATCATCAGTATCCTGATACGATACCGTAAAGAAAAACAAAAAAATTTTTTTTAAGAATTTCTTCAATATGCGGAAGGAGAAAAAAACGAGAAAATTTTTGTTGAAATCCATTACACCCACACACAGGGAAACTAAGGAAAATTTTTCCATATTTTTCTATTTTCTTATGAATAACGATGAATTGTGGAAAATCTTAAGAAAAAAATGAGAATAAATAAGTGCCTACCATATTTTATAAACAATTTAACGTCTCTTTAAATAAATCGTTTCTTTTTTACTCATTTCCTGTAATACACACACAAGCACACATACATACATGCACGCTTTAAAGGTCACCATCAGGCAACACTTTGAAAGCGTCCCTAACCCTGTCCCTGATAGAAATAATTTTCCATTTTCCACTGCAACAACAGCAGCAGTTGATGGCATTTAAGAAAACTGTTTACAAACACACATACATACACTCGCACTCACACATAAGTAAACAATTTTGAAAATATAAAATAAAATATTCAACCGTAAATATCATTATGAATCACTTGGAAATAAATTTTGTTAACGTTGTTGTTGTTGTTATCGTGGAACAAAAAAATAACACTTAAAAGTGTGCAATTATTTGCATTTAATTTACACTCGAATAAAATTGACGCCCCCCGCTCTCTCTCCCTCCCGCTCTGCCACTCTATTCAACTGTTTTCCCCTGTCATAATACTTCACTTTGCTATCCGAAAAAAAGTAGAAAAAAAAACATTAAAATTGCAAGACAAACAAAAAAGTGAAAAACAAAAATTATAAGCAAAAATACTTGTATTGTGTAATATTTACACAGTATAACAAAAATAATGATAAAATGTCAGCACTTGTGCAATGTAAAGTAAATTTAATAAATTACGTTTCATTACGTACAATACGTTATGGTCGTTAAGGTCATACAATGACGACTTCATTTTCAGCAATAGGACCCATTACTGGATAAATGGATATGTAAACAAACAAAATTATCGAACTTGTATCTCAAACAAGTCTTAGGGCTGTCATTTGTTAAAATTTCTTTAAGAATGATTTTAGCCTGGACACAACGACATGTGATTTCAACAGGAAAGAGTCAAACAGATCATGTCATACTGAGTAATCTGTAAGAGCTGTTTCAGGACTAGGTCAGCTCACGTTGAGGTTTTGTAAACTGGACACCGAAATTGTGCGATTTGACCCTGTTAGTCTCTGTATCTTGTCAAACTCCATTTGCTGTATCAACTGATACTTGAGATCTCTTTTCACAATTACAAGTGTTTTCAACTGAATTCAGATCAGGTTTTTGACGCTGTAGCCCTGAGTATATATCATCAATATTTTGATCCAAAAGCTAACACTTCACTGGACTTGAAGTGTGAGTTGGATCGTTGTCATGTTGGAAAACGCAATGAACAGGTATATTCTCAAAGGAATAAGGTTCCATTAAATATTACAAAATGCTTTCATGTTGATGTGAAGCCATTATGCCGGCGGGCCTACATACATACATACATACATACATAATTGGTCATTACAACCCTTCAGTCTGGATTACCACCTAGCTTCTCACACCACTTACGTTGTGATTGTTTATCTTATCCACAAGTGGCCGGATCGACAGTTTAAAGTCGACTCCGAACTACAGATTTTTTTGAGAAACTTGTTATGGCAATTTTTATTTCCGCTCAACGTTTTTGCAAGAAATCTGCTGAGAGGAAGTCACCGAAAAAATATTTTTTTTTCGTATTTCGTGCTGTTGAGATGTCTGTCCTGCCTACTAGACCATGGCGACTTCAAACAAACTAAATCGTCGAATTTTAATCACATCCAATCCAAAAGTATCCAATATATGACGCAAAATTCACTGTTTGGGCTGGCGGCGTCAGCGGTCCATATTTCTTTAAGACCGATTTTTACCAAGACATAGACTGTCATAGACTATTAGTCAATCGTTATCAACTTCTTCTTGCTCTGAATTGGATAAGCCGGACACCAATCATATGTGGTTTCAACAAGACGGCATTACGTGTCATACAGCTCATGCCACATTGAAGATTCTGCACGAACGTTTTGAAAGAATGGTGTTCTCAAGTCGAGGTTATTTGAAGTGGGAACCGAAATCGTGCAATTTGACCCAGTTAGCCTCTGTATCTTAACAAACTCCATTTAAGCTGTTTTCAGACTTATTCTCTCTGCCCAAACAATTGCTCCGAAGGCCGCCATTGGATACATCCAGTGTATAATACCTTGGTTGTATTTCCAGGATTTCCCTGCAGACCTACTGCATATCATTATGGCTTATCAGTCGCTTTCTGAGATGCGCTTTATGTAGGCCATCCGTGTCAATTTATTATCCGATGTTATTCCCAAATATTTTATGATATTATCTCACTTCAGAACCCTGCAGTATAAAGTCCTATTTATGACTTCGTTGGGACTGTGCGCCTCCTTCACATTTAATGACTTCTAAATGATTCCCATTAAACTTAAAATAGTTGTCTAATGAACATGTTGCCTAGGATGCAGTGATAGGGACTCAATATCCCACGTCTTATAAAGTTTTCGTTTACTTTTGCAAGTTTTTTCAACATGAAAAATGTGAGATTAATTGGTGTGAAGGATTTTGGATGTGTCTTGTTCTCTTTACCCCACTTTTGTAATGAACACCACCCTGGCCCGTTGCCAGTCTGTTGGTAAATACCATAACTATTTACCATCTTAGATATGGCAATAGTTCCAGAAAAAATGACATCCATTCCCGTAGCTTTATACGATAAAAATAGTTTTTAAAGCCCATTTTATACATTCTCCGGTACGCATATGCGTTCAATCTTATCCACTTCCTGAGAAGTGTGTTCGCAACAACAGTTGTGCCCTTTCTTACTATAGTCTTACTATCTACGGTAAAGATTCTATACCCTCACTGTAGCTTAACCTTCCTTATCATATATACATAATTGATCATTCATACATAATTGGTCCTTCAGTCAGGACCACGACGGATTAAAAAAAAAATGGAATGAATTCGACTCAAAAATATATGCTGGGTCTATAAAAGATTGAAGATTATCAAGCAAGGAACCAGTATGGGAGCACAAGATAACAGAATTCTCGCAGGAGGGTCAGAGGACCCAGATGCCACAATATAGAAAGCTAAAGATGACTAATTGGGAAACCTTTCAACGGACAAACATGTAGGAAATCAAAATGACCACGAAAATACTATGAATGTCTCTAGTGGTGGAATACTACATTCCTTCAATTATAGCTGGCCCTAAGCTAACCAAGAGGAACTGGACTGAACTTCGTAGGCTTGAAAATAGTGCAATGACTAACGGGCACCGGCAAGAAGGCATAACCTACAAAGTAGTCTAGTTGGTAGTGTATACGACCTCAAATCCCAAGTCAGACATCACCATGAAAACGAAGTACAAAAAACTATTTCATCGGCGACTTTCTCTCATCAGATTTCTGGTAAAAATTCCGAGAAAAAATAAAAATTGCCATGAAACGTTTCTCAAAAATCTGTCGTTCAGAGTCGACTTTAAACTGTAGGTCCCGTCACTCATGTTGACATCCACAACATAAGTGGTGTGAGAACCCAAATCGTAATCCGGACTGTTGGATTGTAATGACCAATTATGTATGTATGTTATGTAATTACGTGATAATGCCATGATCAGTTACACAGTGCTACAAAAGTCGAAGAGAACTCAAGTTTCCTACAAAGCATGTCTTCTCTTTAAAAATTAATTTTTTTCACTTTTACTCCTCCTTTACTCCTTCAGTGTAAATAATTTCCTTCTAATATTTCTTTTAAAGTGTTAGAAAAATTGTTTTTCACAAATTTATGAAGTCACTGCAAACAGCAAAACAGTCATATAAGTCAACGCAATAGGCCTTCTAAGCTGTTTTGCAAATTGTTATGGTCACTTTTTATTAAAAAATGTTTTGACAAAAAAAAAAGAGCTCCTTAACGGCAACGACCAAGTCCTAACGAACCTGTAATTACCAGCCATAAACATGTTAAGCAATCACTTCAGTTAGAACACACAAGTCTAGTTAGTTGCCTATTAAAGAAAAAATCGTAAAATTTTAACCAGCAACCAGAGCAACAACAAAAAAAAAGAGGTGAAAATTTATAAAAGAAAAATTGCCACTTAAAATTAAAAGTTACTGACAGCTCTCACACACAGAAAGCGAGAGAGGGAGAGAGAGAGAGAGCAAAAAAAGGAGAGAAAGTGAAATAAAAGACCAGAAATGCTGAACATAAAAACTGCATGTCCTTTCGCACGGTTCAATAGACGAAGCGGCCCAAATCAGAAATTATTTACAAGCACACATGGATGTGAGTATGTGTGCAGGTACATATATTCCTATGCACGTACACACACTCGCTTACATGCAAGCACTTACCGTACACATCCATTTACTGCCATTTACTTAGACCAACTGGAAACTGCTTTTTAACAATATGATATGCTGCCTGTTACTGTGCTTATGTTGTTGTTGTTTGAAATTAATTGTAGAGGAGAGTAGACAGTAAAGGCTTTATTGAAAGAACCCTGAGCACGTTGTAGAAAATAAATTGAGAACGATGAGAGTAAGAATGAAGTTGCTTTAGTCTACTAGGTAGTGTGTTGGCTTATTAGACGTGAGGCCACGATTCAAACCCTTGGTCAGACATCTCGCAGGAAATATGAAAAAATATTTCTTCGTTGCTATGGGTGTCCTGGTAGTCTAGTGGGTAGTGTGATAGACTATTAGCGTGAGGGTCGTGGGTTCGATTCCCACCAGAGACTCTGGTCTGTGACACTACACCGAGCAGATAGTCAAGTTACTTCGCTCGTATATAATTAGAATATAATTTGTAATTGTATTGTAATTAATAAATAAATACATAAATTTCTTCGCTGACTTCCTCTCAACAGATTTCTGGCAAAAACTCTGAAAGGAAAATAAAAATTGAAATGAAGAGTTCCTAAAAAATCTGTCGTTCGGATTCGACTTCAAACTGTATGTCCAGGCACTCATGCATAAAATTAACACACACAACGTGTATGGTGTCAGAAGCTAGGTTGTAATCTTCACTAAAGCCTTGTAATGACAAGTTGTTTATGTGTAGGAGTAAGAATACAATTTTAAAATGCATGCTACAGTGTAACTACGACATTCCTATGTGATGGTTAGCGTCACGATCTCAACGCTTACAATCTGAGCTTTCGACATAGCCTGTATCTCTTCTGTGTAACGTTCCTCTAGTCCATTTTGTTATGTTTTGTCATCCTCTGTCCAAATCTAAAGCTGCCGTAAATGTATAAAACGTTCAAATGGAAGCTGCTGGTCTCTTTATAAGGCGTTGGTAACTGTCGCAATCCGTCCCATTGTCATATTATTTCCGCGGGTTACTCTTCTGTTTTTCCTGATTGTCTTCAGGTCGTGTGAAAGTAATCGTGGTCAAATATTTCACATTAGAAAAGCAGAAAAGACTGGCCCTGCGTCATTGTCAGCTCCGCACTGTTGACTACACTAAGCTTGAGAATAAGGTAGGCTGTAGACACTTCTCCGATGGGCTTGATGTTATACTTTTAGGTGTTATTAGGTTAGGTTAGGTTAGAGGACGTGTACTTGTCAATTAAGAAAAGTACAGTACCCGGAGGTCGAATTGACCCATTGTACAACGTCCTAGTTTAAAGTCGATTTCGAACGACATATTTTTGAGAAACTTTTTCATTGCAATTTTATTTAATCTCAGAGTTTTTGCCAGAAATCTGCTGAGAGGAAGTTGCCGAAGAAATACTTTTTGTATTTTGTCTTGATGTCTCTCCTAGGGCTCGAACCCTGGCTTTAAATCTAATAAGTCAACACTCTACCTACTAGACTAAGACAACAAAATGATCTTCATGAGTAAGAACAATTCTTTGGTAAAAAACGCTTCTTTCAGTCACTTTTAAATGAATCCAATCGGCAGAAATCAAACTATTGTCATTAGGCTCCAGTTCTTACAAGAGTCCTATTTTATGGGCATGTTAGCCATGATTCTTACATAAAATTTCCACGTTATAGAAGAAAAAAGGTCAACAGGTTGTAAGCGACTGCTAATTGATATTTCAACGTTTTCTTTAAAGCTTAATGTCACAGCAGCAATATACTCTTTGGTTTGAAATATTTGCTTGTCTTGTTGATGGATTTGATTCGAGTGTGCAAACGATCAAAAAAAAATCAAAAAAATGTTGAGCGCAGGCCGGCAGTTCCAATGATATAGGGGAACAGATTTATTTTCTTCAAAGTATATGTTAACAATTTTAAGGCGGTTATTCCATCGGTTTAAATATAAACCATCGGTTATTTCCAATCTGACGAAACTTCTGTCATTCTCTTCTGTCACAAAATTCAGTAAATTATCTCCGTTGAACATAATGAATCGATTTACGCTTGAGAAACGTAAAAAACATAGAAATATTACCTACTCTGCGTATGATTAATGACAATATGAAGCATTTACATAACAAGCATACGTCATGGGGTACCATTTTTTAGCATTTCAACTGTATTGTTGCCTAAATATCGGAGATCAAAGATTAAATCCATTGAAGAAAATAAAAAAATATGGGACTACAACTATACCGCCTTGCATACATGGATTAGAGTATTTAATGTTAACAGTAGAACACCAGCAGCCGTGGATACAGTCCTAAAAGTATATACAGTTCATCCTAGAAGTATATCCTGGAAGTACATCTCGAGATGTTTAATTTTTTGCGCTGGGCGTGATGTCCCGAGCCTTGAGAAATCCATTCCTACACCATTATCTTTATAACGGGTGGGCCATCTATCGGCTTCAATTTGCAACATCGGTTATTTCATATCTGGCAATCCTTATGTAATTCTATTCTGTCACAAATCTCAGTATATTATCTCCACTGAACGTAATGCAACGATTTACGCTTGACCATCGTTGGAATTTATTAGGCCAACGAGAAACTGCAGGCTGATGTTGATTTTGCAAAAAAAAATCTTTTCGGATGAAGCTCTTTATCATCTTAATAAGCAAAATTGTCGTATTTGGGGCTCAGAAAACCCGCACATGGTCTTACAGAAGCCAATGCACCCATTACAAGTGACTATTTGATGCAGTGGAGCGCAGGCGTTATTAGTCCATATTTCTTTGAAAATGAAGACGGCACAACCATTACGGTCAATGAAGACCCCTATTGCAGCATGATAGCCGATTTCTTGGTATCCGCTCTTCATGGTATTGAAGGGAACAATGTTTGCTTTCAACAGGATGGTGCAACTTACCACACATCTCATGCCACAATCGATTTATTGCTTCAAACTTTTGATGACCGCTTAATTAGCCGAAATGCTGATGTCAATTGGCCGATAAGAAGCAGCGATTTCACACCGTTGGACTATTTTCTGTTGGGAGGGCCGTTAAAGAAAATTGTTATGCCAACAAACCAGAGACAATTGAGCATTTGAAGGCCAACACTTGTGATGCCATTGTCGAAATACGACCAAATACTCTCGAAAAAGTGCATGAAAATCGGTCCGATCGAATTGAAGCCAGCAGCGGCAGCCTAATGAATGAAATAATGTACTTCACAACAAAATAAAATAAATTTGGCAGAATTTCAAACCGTTTTCGTTTTATTGCATTTTTAAATTTAAACTTTTAAATGATCCACCCTTTAATAAAATTAACACACATAACATAATTGTTGTGAGAAGTTAGGTGGTAATCCTGACTGAAGGGTTGTTATGACAAATTTGGTTTATTTATGAATAGTTCAAAGGTCATTTACATGATAAAAGTATTAATTTTCAATAGGATTTGATTCACGAAACTGATATGTAAGGGGAAAGATAGCCAACCGAAGAAATGGGGATAGCGAACACATGCCATCGCTTGTAAACCGAAAATAATGTTTTCATGACATCCACTGTTTAGTTAACCGCCGACCACTACAACTATTTCAAGTAACTTTAGACTCTTAAGGACATTATTTGTTTTCAACTTTTTTGTTTTTATTGTAATTTTCGTTTTTATTTTAAGAAAATGAGTCTCTTTATTTTGACACTTTACGTAAAACGGTTATTTACACCACACAACACTTAAAGACAAATTCTTTATTTAGTCTCTTATGGTAATGGGACATGCCACAGTTGCAAGAGGCGTACATACATATTTACTTACTTTGTTCTCAATTCTTAATTACATGCAGGATGCCTTTCATTATGGTGAGCATATGTTCATTAAACTCAACTGTTCGTAACACTTAGTCAAGCATAAATCTGTATGATGCTGTGGATTTTTATGAAAATCTAAAAATATATTGTTTCTTACCCCCCATACCTCCTTATTTTCGTTGAATTTCTTAAGTTTCTTAAATTGGAGTCTTTTTCATACAAGCGGTCGTGTCGTATTAATGGTGACACACATTTTTGTAGCGCTTTTATGCTGTCAACATGTTTCACACTCGCTTTTCCGTTTCTCCTTTTCAAATGGGAACTGACATGAAATAATGCGGCTGATGGCTGTTATCGTCACTTGAAAGAAAAACAGGAAAAAAGAAACGAATGCAACTGAGAAGAAGAAATACAAAAAAAGAGAAAGTTCGGTATGAAATGAAAGATTAAAAGAAAATATTTTTAGTGGTTGCATACAACAAAAACAACAACAAACAACACCAAAGAAATGAGAACACAAAAGAAAACCAAACACACTTAAAAGCAAAGAATTAAAGTAAGTGACACCATCTCACGAAAACATAAAGTATTCTTTAAGGAATTTATTGACGAACTTAAAAGGATATCTGGCCGCCACAATTCGAAATAAGAATTTGACAGTTTGAAGTGAAAATATATATGAAATGATGTCTGAATCATACAGCAGAAGTGCTTCATTGACTATAACTTCCTTAATTGTTCTTAAAATTCCTTTCATTTTTCATTTATTTTTTTCGCATTGCATTTAACCGCATTAAATCTGTTCTTTTGTATCGTAACAGCTTGTGAATGAAAAATCCCCAGTTGTCACTACAAAAAGAAAGAAATTTGTGTCACCTGTAATGTGGCACGAATCGGTTAAACAAACAGCAACTTAATTACGTACAAGGGGTTCATAAAATAAAAGGAATACCAGAAGTACATTACAGTTGTATACACTTGCAATACGTTGTCGTATAAAAGACATACTCACTCACTTATGAAGTCGCTCACTTATGAACTCACATACCTAGCCAATGTTTTCAACACTTTGTTTGTAATACAGAACGCGCTTGAAAATTATAAAAGATTTCCTTTGTTTCCCTTGAGAAAACGAAATATTTCTTTACAAAGGAAATTCTAATTAGGCGGATGGCGATGTAAACAAAGCTGGAATACATGTTGCAATCGCTACTTATAAAGGAGTGCATAATAATTTCTTAAGAATTTAAAGGGAAAATATAAGAGTCACTTGAAAATATAGTCAATCCAGCCCCAGTTCAATACAGATGGGGGTTTTG
This sequence comes from Sarcophaga subvicina, assembly GCA_936449025.2. NCBI lineage: Eukaryota > Metazoa > Arthropoda > Insecta > Diptera > Sarcophagidae > Sarcophaga > Sarcophaga subvicina. Next base: position 35,740,165 of record OW388084.2, read on the forward strand.
CTCCTTCTTTCCCAGACTTGTCTATTATAGTTTCAATATCTCACAACTGCATGAAAACTATCGATAACTATCGATAACACTATCGATAACTATCGATAACACTATCGATAACTATCGATAACACTATCGATAACTATCGATAACACTATCGATAACACTATCGATAACTACGATTTGAGAACTGCGAATGTCAAACTGTGTTAGCATTTCAGTTCAGTAAAGTATGGAAGACATCATATCAATTTTCTATTTTTCAAACAACACTCAGGCGATTGACCTTACTCATGCAATCACAATGCATAAGGTCTAAGAAAATAGGTTGAGGAATATAGAAAAGACTGAGTAGTGTAGTAGGTTTGAATCTATTTCCGTTGTTAGTAGCAGGAAAAATTCTGTGGGTAGACTGTTCCACAAACGTATAGCGCGGCAGAAGAACGAATTTTTCCTGCAACGCACAGTACGTTCCTCTGGCCGATTGACAAAAAATAATGTTCTCCCCAAGACGAGTACTACATAGGAACGTATGACTTTCATACACGAGTCCTTTTATTTCCCAAGAGCATATTTCGTTGAAAGTCATTGTAGTATAGTAGGCAATGCGTTGACTTATTCGACTATAAGCCGTGGTTCAAACCTAAGCTGAGACATCTGGAACGAAATGAAATATGAGAGTAAGTTTCTCTCAGCAGTATGCATACATACATACACAATTGGTCATTACAACGCTTTAGTCAGGATTACGACCTAGCTTCTCACACCACTGATGTAGTGTGTGGTAATTTTATACATGAGTGGCGGAACCTAGTTTAAGGTGGCGGCAATTCAGGCTGCAGTGAAGATTATTGTGGACAAAAATGTTCACAGGCGAAAAATCACCATACTTTCCGATAGCCAAGCGGCCATCAAAGCATTGGATTCTAGTGTAATAAACTCCAAGACGGTGTACGACTATCGCAGAGGTCTCAATGAGATGGCAAACCGATATGATGTTTATATCACATGGGTACCGGGATATAGAGATATTCCCGGCAACTGCAGAGCAGATGATTTGGCCAGGAGGGGCACGACCATCGAACTCTCTGATGAATTCTGTATATTGGGGATCCCTTTGGATAACTGAAGGCTTATAATTGACAATGCAATCGTGGACGTTGTCAACAGTAGGTGGGCGGATTCGAATAAGGGCAGAACGGCGCAAAAAATCTACCCAAGGTGGGTAGGAGGCCCACGGCTACTATGCTTAAACTCCAAAGAAGCAGGCTCATCGCTGTTATCGAGATTATTACGGGGCATTGTATTATAGGAACGCTGCGAAGCGTATTGATCTTGGACACCTCACGAATGATTTCTGCAGAAGGAGGATGAAACTATTCTTCACCTACTATGCACATGCCCGGCACTTGGTCAGAGGAGAAAGTGACACCTGGGTGTTTACTACATGGAGGACCTAGATGAACTGTCATGCATGGATATTGGCAGTCTGAGTCGCTTCATCGGAAGCTCCGAGTGAAATTTCAACGGCCCTCAAATGAATCAATAGAACTGATTGCTCTACTGTCGTTTATAAGTATCTTCGAGAAGCCCCGAATTAGAATTCAAGACACTGACCCAGATATAAGTATTCCATTTTTGATCATAAATATGTAAAGCAAACAGTAAGGAGATCAGATGGAGTGAAAAATTTTTACTTTGCAATCTTAGGAAGAACTTGAATTCTGGTTTCAAACATCTGAAAAATATAGCGGGTGCTAGTGAATATCGCATTGTATTTTCGTGCTCACACTATCGAGAGTTTCTCCAACATTTACGCCACCCGGCGAAATAGAAAACGTAATATTTTTGAAGCTTATGAGTTAATTTCAAGCACTAAACGCGCCACTCTATTCGCATGACTACATTCGAAATATGAATGGGGGTCAGATGCAAATGACAGATTCATGTCAAAACGTGTCGCCTCAATCTCCGAAGGGAATATGATTAACAAATATCAGTTCCGTATATAAAGAGTAGATAGGATTAGAAGTAAAGGAAAATAGATTGTTAATAAAAATTTTAAATCGAATTGAAAACAGAACAAAATATTGCTGAACTCAACTGATCGAATTCCTTCTATAACAACCTGTAAACAGAGATACCTGGAAAGGTTTAAAATAAATTTTGAGTTGCTGATTAGATTGTTGGACTCTAGATATTTCACAATTTGTTTCTTTATCATGCTTTTTATATCCTTGGTAAGTGAAGAACACATTTTCAGGGTTATAAACCTCATCCTCTTTGGTGGTTGCACTGGACAGCGTAGCTCATGGGCAGATATGGGACAAATAACACCGCTATATGACCAGCGCTGGTTGACAAATCATGCACACACAAACATACAAATTTGGTCATTACAACACTTCACATTCAGTCAGGATTACAACATAGTTTCTCACACTTCTTATGTTGTGTGTGTTAATTTTATACATGAGTGGCGGAACCCGAACGACGGATTTTTGAGAAACATTTTCGTGGTAATTGTATTTTAATCTTAGAATTTTTGCCAGAAATCTGCTGAGAGGAAGTCGCCGAAGAAATATTTTTTCATAATTCGTTTTGATGTCTAAACGTGGCCTTATTTTCCATAAGCCAACACTCTACCTACTAGAGTACGACAACTTGTAGGCGAGTAATCATGCACGCATTATCGAATACCGTAGGGACGTGTACTCATTGAGGGCTTATTTAAATTTCTACTAACTTATTCACGAACTTTAAAATGCGAGTGCATAACACATGCGCTAATCTCATGCTCTCACACGCTTGCTAGTGAGCCGACCTAAAAGTTTGAGAACAGCTATGGAAAAGTTATGGTGCTTACCACCATATATACGATGTAATTAATTATAAGAGAAAGCTTCAAAGGAAAATAGAAAAATATTTTTAGGTTTCCAGTCAAACAGGAGCTGCGTAGACCAGATCATCGCTCTACTAGTGGTAATAGAATTATCTCCACAACAGTTGTTACTGTTCTTAGATTTCAAGGAAACCTTCAAGGTTATTTGACCAATTGCCAGTTGGAAGAATTAAACAGCAAAAGAGTACCCTAGAATATAATTTGATGCTATGATACGAATACAGATACGAATGCATGGTTGACATGACTAAGAGGTGGACATACCTTAGTTAGGCAAAAGCGAGATCAAAACAAGAATTCTCCCATCTTGTTGCAGATATCATGAGGAAAGTCTGATGAAAAGACTGTTGCAGGCTTTGTAAAGTTCAGCGCGCAGATTACAGTAACAACGAATGGCGTTGCAAGAACAGACATGAATGACAGGCTCAATAAAGCGAGAGCGGCTTTTGAAAGAATACAATCAGTAATGGAGGAACTCACAAGTAGCTAAACGAACATAGTTTGGGATACTCACCACGAGTGTAAAGTCAACTCTGTTGTAAGGAAGTGAATTCTGATGAGTTTCAAACACCTTCTTGTAAAAACCACAGGAAAGGGCCTCAGGATTATATGGAGGATATTCTGGACCAATAAAATCAGCAAAAAAATTGCCGCAATATATCGGGTCCGCCATCTAACGTTTTTTTGTCAACTAGTGCTTATTTCGTGAATAGTAACACTTAGCTCATGTCTGATTTGACAGATAATTAGTTTTAGCCTTCTGCTGAACGAATATGGTTGTGTATGGGATTGAACAACGCTGGGAAATATTGCGACATTGCTTTGAAAATCATGGTAATGTTGCGGAAAATTGCGTACGGATTTTGGAAGAAGAGAAGCACTGTAAGCACCGTATGTTCGTTATCTTGTGAAAAAAGTGAAAGAAACTGGCATCCTAATCGATAAACCAAAGCGTGAAAAGCCAAAAACAGTGCGTACACCCGAAAATATTGCTGCTGTGGCAGAAAGTGTGTGTGAAGCGCCATCAACATTAATTCACCGTCGTTCTCAACAATTGAACATTTCGGAGACATAATTGAGACGAATTTTGCATAAAGACCTTGGTATGACGTCATACAAAGTCCAATTGGTTCAGGAGTTGAAGCCAATTTACCATCCAATACGTTTTCGCTTCGCTAAGTGGGCCTGCGATCGACTTACAGAAGATGCCGATTTTGGCAAAAAAAATCATCTTTTCAGATGAAGCTCATTTTGATCTTGGCGGGTATGTAAACAAGCAAAATTGTCGCATGTGGGGCACAGAAAACCCGCACGCATACATTGAAAAGCCGACGCACCCAAAACGAGTCACTGTTTGGTGCGTATTTTTGTCCAGAGGCATAATTGGGCCATTTTTCTTCGAAAATGAGCAAGGACTGGCCGTTACAGCCAACGGCGATCGTTATCGGGCCATGTTGAACGAATTTTTGTTCACAAAAATTTAAGAGGAGGCGCTACGTGCCACACAGCCGAAGCTACACTCGATGTTTTGCGCCCTGTTTTTGAAGATCGCATTATCAGCCGCAGAGCTGATGTCGTTTGGCCACCTCAGAGCTGCGATTTGACACCGTTGGACTATTATTTGTGGGGTGCCGTCAAAGATAAGTGTTACGCCAACAAGCCAGAGACAATTGACGCTTTAAAGGACAATATTCGTGAAGCCATTGGTGAAATACAATCGATAATGTGCTTAAGAATTGGACCGATCGTGTAGCCTATTGCATGGCCAGCCGAGGCAGCCATTTGAACGAAATTATTTTCCATTATTAACCGGCAGGATTGTACTTTCAAATAAAAAAAGAAATTTGAGAAAATATTCCGTGGTTTTTTTAAAGCATTTTCAAAAAAAACAAAGTTATTTGGCGGACCCTTTAATAGATAGTGTTTTGGCTTGTGGGACAGAGAGCCTTTGGTTTAAACGCTAGCTTAGACATCCGTAATATGCAGCCATCTTCTGGTAAAAACTCTGAGAGTAAATAGAATTGCAATGGAAAGCGTCTCAAAAAAAAAAAAAAAAAAAAAAAAAAGTGGAATCTTACATGGGAAGACAAGAAAATAACAGCAGCAAACCTCATGGAGACGAATGTACTTTATGGAAACCATATGCTCCCAACAGTTAATTGCATTGCCTCTTGTCCATATTTTTCTGCGTATTAAAACGGTCTGTGATTTAGTTTGCATTTAACTAATACAAGTATGATTTAAGAGGACATTTTAAATAAAATTCAAAATTTTTATTTTAACTTCCTTCAAGCAGCAAAAATTTTTGTCATAATTTTTCTAAAATTTATTCGTTTATTTTCTAATTATTTGTGAATTTTATTAACCCAGAAATTATTATAAATAACAGCCTTTCTCACACTCTTTTTTTAATAATGTTCTCTCAAGCCAACGTATCATAAATTTTTATTAAACATTACCAGTTAAAAATACAATATAATTCCCCCTCCCCCATCCCAAAAACCCCACCATCCGATGAAGTCTATAAAATTTAAAAACCTCAACCAAAACAACCATCGCTGTAGTACTCTAGTACATTAGCGGTTTTAATGTTCTTTGTGTTCTGTTCTCTGTTCTCTGTATCATTATGGGAATTTTTAATTTCTAGAAATTTTTAGTTGTTGTGGTTTTCAGTAATGCCATTAGCTAAAAAATAAACTCCCGTTACTTTTAGCCACATTTATTCCCATAATAATTGTAAATTTTGTTTACAAACGGAAGTCCTACGATATGTGTGTAATGCCGCCACCATTATTTTTATGGTTTTATATGATACGAACATGTTGCGGTTTCGTTGTTGTTGTTGTTGTTATCCTTTAACAGTTAATGGCAAGAGATTGAGAATATTTAAGAGAAAATAAAAATAATTTTCTTCTTCTTCTTGTAAATTATTAAACATTTATTTTTATTTCCTACTAGTTGTACCCTGCTCGTGTTGCTGTGCCACCAACTAAAATAAATTTGAAGGACAGAAGACATTACACCAATGTCCAATTAATTTTGAATCATTTTATTGATTTTGTTTCCCGTTGTCCTGATAATTCAGATGAACGGGCCTGAGTAGTACGCATTCAATCAGTTTCTAATCTCACTTCTCGTTGTTCAAGTGGTTCAAGCGAAAGGGTTGCAGCGGCATATACTCGAATATTTTCCAGTCTCAATGCTCGTCTGATTCTGAGGCTCGTAATGCTCTTTTCTTCCGCGCTTGAGGTGTAGGTCGACCAATTGCTTGTCATTCATTTTGAATAATTTTCAGTGACACCATCCATCGGAAATTAATCGCACCAACCTCCGTCGACTCATGTGCAACAACTTTGTTAAAGAATACACAGTTTACGAATTAATTAATTTTGAGTAATTTTCAGTGGCGCCACCTGTTGGAAATTGGTAATTCCAACTTAGAAACCTTCGTTGACTCATGCGCAACAACTTTTCTAAAGATAACATGATCAAATGCGTAGTTTATGATTCTATAAGGTACATACAAACAAACATTCATTTTTATATATATAGACTATGGGAGGTGACACGCCCACTATAGCCATTGCGCCCATTTTGTTCATATATGCGACAAAGTCGTTCATACAAAATTTGAGGACTCTAGCTGTTGCAGTTTATGAGATATGCGACATTAAATACTTATTGGGTATGTGGGCGTGGCACCTCGCCTACTTGAAATTTTAAAATAAAAAGTAGCCTATAACTCCTTCCAGACATATAGGAAGATACTGTTAACATTTCAAGAAAATCGGCTCAGCCGTGTAGCCGTCTATATACTTCAAACAAACAATTAAACACACATTCATTTTTATATATAAGATGCACTCGACCACATACATACATACATACAAATTTCAGTTCTTTACTATAAAACGCTGTAGCCTACGCTGTATAAAAAGCTGTAGGCCAGTATCATATGGAAAGGAGATGTTTTGCAGAAGCCTTCACATGCCTTCACATATTATTGCCACATAAGAGCAACACACTAGAACTCAGAAGGCCTAGGAGATGTTCAAAAGTTGTTCACTTAAAAGTATGACAAACGATAAAATGTTAGGTTAGGTTAACTTAGAAGGATGGTCCAATATTGTATACAGAGTTCCATACCTCCGCTGAGACACTTATTCGGGTGACCTTTCATAGAAAAGAATGGAGAAAAAGGGATAAGAAGAAGGAAAAGTGTTTAACAAACAATATAAAGTCAATTGAGGTTAGATTGGAAGTGTGGTTCAATACTGTATATAGAGTTCTAAACCTTCGCTCAGACAATTATTAGTGTATTGTGACCCTTCGTACGAGATGAGAGTGGAGAAATATGGAAAAGGAAAAGAAGAAGAGAAGAATATATAGCAGTTGAGATAAGTGAAGCAAATCAAAAAAAGAAAGAAAATCTCTAGAAAGGAATCTCAGTGGGGCGCAGATCAAACCATTAGTTATACAACCCTTTAGCCAGGATTACAACCTAGCTTCTCACATTACCCACGATGTGTGAGCCAATTGTATCCATAAGTGGTGGGATCTACAGTTTGAAGTCGACTCCGAACAACAGACTTTTGAGCAACTTTTCATTGCAATTTTTTCTCAGAGTTTTTGACAGAAGTCTGCTGAGAGAAAGTCGCCGATAGAAATATTTTTTGTACTTCGTTTTGTTGGAGATGTCTGGATCTGGGGTATGAACCGTGACGTTATGTCTAATAAAGCAACACACTATCTGCTGGACTATGTAGTATAACAACGATCAAATGTCTGACACGGCTTCTCTGGGTGCAAGGTATTCGAAATATTAAATTTTCCAGGACTCTGGCGTGTAAATTATTCTTAGTCTGACCGATGGCAGGTAATATGGTTTTTTTTTAGGACCAGTGTGGCTTGTGGCTTATACGCATACTCCAGTGACTAAAGAAAGTCCCACAAAAACAAATCCAACGTGGACAAATCTCACAACACCTCCAACTGCTCATTCAGAATATCTAATACGACATGGCATCCATGACTCATAGCGCCGTCTGGTTGAAACCATATGTTGGTACCAGAGGTCAGCAATGAGTATTCAAAACGATGAGTAGATTCGAATCATACTTATAATTTCTGATACTTATACGCATTCATACTTATTTTAATGTCATACTCATACTACTCATATTCAAAGTTTGAAATACTCATGGTACTCGTACTTAACAATACGCATGATGTTATTGATTTCGAATCTCCACGACTCGAATGAATCAGAGTAGTTGGATTTCAATACTGTTGACTTACTCATACTCAAAATTTCATGAGTACTCATGAGTAGCGAAAAGGCGATTCATTCCTGATCTCTGGTCGGTACTATCCAGATCAACCCATTTAGGTTGGTTCTCTAATTCAAATTATGCTTCATTAGGATCATTACTTATGAAGTTAGATTGGCTTTGGTTTTATTAAAGCTCGCCGTTGACAGTGATGGCCTGGACAACATCGTTCTCGAAGAAACATAAGACGATGGCGCTGCCAGCCCAAAATCCACAAGAAATGGTGATTTTTTTCTTGGCTCTCATGTGGATTGTGTGTCGTTCCAAATTTGACAATTTCTTATGTCCATGTACCTATTAAACCCGGAATGGAAATCAGTGCTGACGTTGGTTTTTGATGAAAATTAAGGTCAGCTGCCGAGGGTTTTAAAGCGCATTTTTGTGAACACATACATACATACATAATTGGCCATTACACCCCTTTACTCTGGATTATGATCAAGTTTTCCCACACCACCCATTTTACGTGTGTTAATTTAAACCATGAGTGGCAAGACCTACAGTTTAAAGTCGATTCCGAACGATAGATTTTTGAGAGTCTTTGGCAGAAGAAGTCGCTGAAAAAATATTTATTTACAGAGATGTCTGACCTGTGGCTTGAATCGTGTGCTTACATCTAATAAGCCAACACAATTCCTACTAGACTACGGCGTACTACACTCTAACACGGCTTCTCTGGTTGGCGTGTATGGATGGCTTAGGATGAATTTGGCAGTTGACGTGCATTATGGTGGTATTGAGGGCCAGTGTTGTTTGTGGCTTATTCGCGTACTAGTATATATATATATATATATATATATATAAGTTCCTGTTGTTCCTACAAAGAGCATAGGGCCTTAACGATTTCGTTCCATTCATGTTTATCTACGATCTTCAGCTCGTTCTTCAGCTCGTTCCCAATCCACCTCAATTTCCGTTTCCGGATTCCTACTTCAACTCGTGTATGTCCGCACACGACCCATAAGCGTTCGTTTGTGATGGTGTTTGGCCAGAAAATTTTTATTATGCGACGTAAACAACGGTTGATGAATACTGGTAAGGCATTAATATCGCATTGGTTTGAGTTACAGGACTCGCATCCGTAAAGCGCAACTGATTTTACGCAACTGTTGAAGATGTTGATTTTGGTGCGCTTTGAGATATGGGGGGACTTCCATATGTTTTTTAATTGACCATTAGCTAGCCTGGCCTTGTTAATGCGATTTCCAACGTCCTCTCTAGAGCCTCCACTTGTTGTTATTATGCTGCCTAGGTAACAGAATGATTGGACGTCTTCGATCAGATGTTGTTGTAGCATGAATTGTCGGGTATTTGTTGTGTTGATTCTTATGGTTTTCCGTTTTGGGATGTTAATTTTGAGACCACAACTTGCTGATTCGGCTTCGATGTTATTAAGCTTTGACTGCATATCGTCGAATATGTGTGAGAGCAAACACATGTCGTCTGCGTAATCTAAATCTTCGAGGCAGCCGTTTAGTCGCCAGGTGATGCCTCTTGGTGTTGCTGTGACCTTTTTCATGATGCTGTCGATTACTACATTGATGAGCAGGGGGGATAGTGGGCATCCCTGCCGTGCACCCGCTTTGACGTCTATTGGACAGCTAATTGTGTCCTCGTGTAGGATGCGACACTTAGCATTTTCGTACAGTGCTTTAATTAATGTAATAAGCTTTTCTGGTATTCCCTTACAATGAAGTGCGTTCCATATTGCAGCGTGGTGAATCGAGTCGAATGAATTCTCAAATTCAATGAATGTTAGATACAACGGGGAGCACCATTCGACTGATTATTCCGTTATTATTCTAAGGCTATTAATATGGTCGATACCAGACTTGCTTGCGCGGAAACTTGCTTGCTCACTACTAATATCGTTGGACAGTGCGGCTGACAAATGTTTGTTTATTATATTGGCAATGATCTTGTTAACAAAGGTCAGAATAGTAATACCTCTCCAATTCTTGCATTCTGTCAGGTCTCCTTTCTTTGGGATCTTAATTATCATAACCTCTTTTAAGTCGTCACTTAAGTGATTGGTGTTCCATAATTTGTCTATTATGGGTTGTATGAGTTGAGCACTTAGCAGGACACGCCTTTAATAGTTCTGGCGATATGTTATCGATTCCTGGTTCTTTGTTGTTTTTAAGTGCTTGTATTGGGTTTATTTATCGATATGTCATGTCTTCCAGTGTGTTGGGGGCAAAGACATGTTGGCTGAATAGACAGCTGAGTAGTGTTTAGCATTTTCTCATATGTACTACTATAACTGAAGAAAACCCTTCAAGAAAATATCCAACGGTTACAAATCTGACCATCTCGGTGACTAGTTCGCATCATATGGATTGGTATCGTCCCAAATTTGATAATTTCGTTTGATGAAAATTATGCTCAGTTTTCAAGCACTTCAAAACCCATTCTGCAAACACACGTTGTTCTTTATGGCCATTTACATTCAGTTCCTGGTTGAGTTTAAGCCAAATTTCAAAATTTGGTAAGTTGTGGTCTGCTAAAGAGCGAACGACGCCAAATCAGCTGTAGATCTTGCATTTTTTTACGTAAAAGGTTGAACAATTGTTTACCCTCCACTACTCCCTTATTGACAACAACTAATTTGACAGTGTATCCTCAATAGAAGGCGCTTTTAGTGCCATGTCATGTTGATTGATTGATTACTAATATCAACATATAGCAGGCAATACCTTAGGCCACTTGATCCAAAAAGCAAACAAAAAAACTGAAATGAAATGAAAAATTCAGTCGAATCTGTTGAGATTTGTGTTATCAGTTGAAAATTGATTTCAAGACACTCAATTAAAATTAAAATTTTGAAAAGAGATTTACAGTTGAGAAGATTATCAGTGGCGAAGCTGATAACACGCTTTCAGTTTAATTTATTGATTATATTAGGCAGCTTAATGCCTCGCATTTTATTAGTGAGATTTGTGCCTTTTGTCATTGTCATTGTCATCTTTACAATTTTAAACGGAATTTAAACAGAAACTGAAGCAATGTTCGAAAAGTATGTAAATGTTTAAAATCGTATTTCACAATCACATACGCCATTAAACAAAATAAATGACTCATATCCATACCATAAGAATGCATTCTTACAGATGTTTATATTGTTATTGTTTTCATAAATTGAAAATGTCTGTCAGATTGTCTTGAATTTAATAAAAAAAAATGTTTTATTCTCTTTACAGATGGTTACCGAAATCCGCCATGAGGCCTGTTGGCCCCGATACCTCACACACCGATTGTATACTGGTGGTTGGTGTCTCCCGTCCCAAATTAGCCGTAGTCTTTTTAACCGTCATGTTGATTTCATTGTTTTTGACATTTCACGTTTTATACGACAGTGCCGTCTACAATATACAGGCCGCACAAGCTGTACACGAACATCATCATCATCATCAACGTTTGGCATTAATCAGTTCAAACAGTATAGGCGGCAGTGGCAATGGCAATGCTCTTGGAAATGGCATTGGCAGCAGCGGCAGCAATACTGGCAGTTTTAATAATTTATTCAATACCAATCGTGCTAATCATATGCCCGCGGATTATGGCATAGCTGGCGGTGGTGCGGGCGTAAGTGGTAATAATAAGCATGTCGCAGATATTTCATCATCCAATCAACAGATCAGTCATCCTATGGTGTTTCCATCAAATCGTGTACATTTTCCAAAAACCAGTCGTCGTCTACCGCAGGTAAATAATTAAAAAAAAATTTCAATCAAAAAACTTTCCGTTTGCATTTCCTTTCCTTGGCTAACACAAACTCTTGATACAAAGCAATAAATGGCAGGGGTATGGTTTTTTTTATTAGAAACTTTTCCTTCCAAAAATAAACAACAAAACGGCAAAGAGATTGGGGAATAGCGCCGAACAAAAATACAAATAAATACCGCAGAAATCAGAGAAGTAAACTTACAATAACAAATCAAAAGAGAGTTTCTAGAAGTTGACAAAATGGAAATTAGTTCACAACAAAAAAGCGAAGGGTAACCTTGCCTGTTAGTTGTTATAAAAAGTCCCAGTATGAGATACTGTGGTATTATAACGGGTCATCACTTTAGTGATTTCAAAACTGCTGGTCTAAAAAGGCTGCGAGCTGTTTATAATCGTTCATCTTCAGTGTTATGTTATGAAGAGTTTAACAACCGATGAACTTGTAAAAGTATAGGGTCTTCCAAAAGAAACACGCATTTTGGCAGATGATAATGGTAATTTTGTTAACGATACAACTGCCAAATTAGTTGTCATTTCTTTTCACGGTTTTACTAAACTACCATGGACGACCTTATACAACAATGTGTGTTTGCTGAAAGGGCTCTAGAACTATGATGCACATTTCTCTTCAGCAACGAGACCCATTCCTTGATAAATTGGTGCATCACCAAAGAAAATTTTCAAATATAAGATCATACCAATCCACATGCGACCCAAGAGCGTGCAATGCAATGATGCAATGGTGTGGTTGTTGCGCTGGCGGCGTCATCGATCCATATTTAGATGAAAATAATGTTGGCCAGAACATCACAATCAACGGCAAGCACTGTAGGCCAAAGATTACAACATCTTTTAAAATGAATTTGATGGTTTGGAAGTAAAAGACATGTAGTTTCCAAAGGACGACGTTGCGGGCCTCACAGTTCATGCCACATTGAATATTCTGCACAAGTGATTTGAATGCTTGGTGATCATTTACCCGCGTTAGAAGTTTTATTGTGGGGTTTTAATAGGACGGCGCTATTCACTTGTCACACCACATTGAATGTTCTGCACGAACGGTTTAAAGGCATGGTCATCACACGACCAACAAGAACGTTCGTTTTGTGAGGATTTCCTCAAACGAAGGTGATTTTTTAAGAGCTATAGGGAAATTTTTCAAAAAAAAAAACACATAAAATTCAGAAAAATGCATGAAATCTTTATTTGAATCGATAGTACGGTCCATACAATTTAATGTTTGAAGATTATTTCATGCAAATGTTGACCGCGACTGCGCCTCAAATGACCCATCCGCTTAGTCCAATTTTGGCATACTCTTTCCAACATTTCGGCCGGTATCCTCTCAATAAGTCCATTGTTACGCGTGCCGTGTGGCATGTGGCACCGTCTTGTTGAAACCACATGTCATGCAAGTCAAGCTCTTGCATTTTGGGCAAAAAAAATTGGATATCATCTCACGGTAGCGCTCACCATTCACAGTTACGTTACAATTCGCAGCATCTTTGAAGAAGTACGGTCCAATGATGCCACCAGCCCATAAACCGCACCAAACTGTTACTTTTTCTGGATGAATTGGTAGCTTTTGCAATGCTTCTGGCTGATCTTCACTCCAAAATCGACAATTCTGCTTATTTACGTATCCATTGAGCCAAAATGAGCTTCGTCGCTGAACACAATTTTTCGATAAAGAAGTGGATCTTCGGCCAACTTTCCAAGAGCCCATTCACCAAAAATTCTGGGTTGCGGTAGGTCGTTCGACTTCAATTCTTGCACCAGCTGTATTTTGAAAGGCTTCACACCTAAATCCTTCCGCAAAATTTTCCACGTTGTTGAGTAACAGAGGCCCAATTGCTGCGAACGGCGACGAATCGATAATTGATGGTCATCATTAACACTGGCCGATACAGCTGCTATATTTTCTTCAGTTCGCACTCTACGTAAGCGTGTTGGTGGTTTAATGTCCAACAATGTAAATTTGGTGCGAAATTTAGTCACAATAGCCCGAATAGACGCTTCAGTGGGTCGATTAAACTGACCATAAAATGGAAGAAACGCGCGATGAACCTTCTTAACAGAGCACGCATTTTGATAATAAAATTTTATTTGAAATGATTTGCAAGCGTTGTTCGTTTGTAAGACGATTCATGGTTAAATTATAGACCAAACTGAAGATGTTTGACAGTGAAACAAAACACGATACGTGCGTGAGCTGTTTAAACCAGTGTTGCCAAAAAGATTATAACTAAAAAAATCACCCGTTATATGCGAATATGCTACAAACTGCATGGGTCTTCAAAGCCAGATCTTCCATCTTAAACCAGAAGACTATGGTAATCATCATCTATAGTTCTCGCCGTAGACGGTGCTGACCTGGATAGCTTCGTTTTCACAGAAATATGGACCCAAAATCCACACCAAACTGGGACTTTTTCGGGATGCATTAGGTTAGGTTAGAGGACGTGTACTTGTCAATTAAACAAGTACAGTACCCGGAGGTCGAATTGACCCATTGTACAGCGTCCTTAAAAATGAAAGGATAATAGAGGGTATAGGAAAAAAGACAGGAAGTAGGAAAGGGAGAATGGGAAGCGGAGGAATTATACAGACCAAAAAAAAACAAAAAAAGAGAGAACGCGACTACAGTGATGAGCAGACTAGCACTTCTCAACCAGCTCAAGCTACTAATGAATCTGTGGAGAGCCGTCATATCGGCTCTCGACACGGAATTCAAACTAAGGGCTCTATAGTCTCCAACTCCTCCTCATCGCAACATACCCTGCAATATTCCGGCTGGGCTCTGTTCCAGATCCCCGCCAGCGACCTAATCTCACAGTGCCCCGTGATAAATCCTATAACTAATCTTAAACTGACCTTATCCAAGCCCAGCAGCCAACCTGTACTTGCAAAGAACTTCTTGTTGTTCTTGCATTAGACTCTCTCAAACGACGTTGTCGTTTTGCTTTTAATTTCTGGATGAGTTGAATTTTGTAATGGTCCAGGCACAAGTTATTATCTGTGAAGAGTCGAGTTCTTGTGAGCGACGCAAAATCGAATACGCATTCTCTTATGAGCTGTGTTCGCCAGATCTTGCGTTCCGTTGACGTAAGTTTGTTATCGATTGTAAAATAGCCAAGGCTCACGAGACGTTGCAAAAGAGAACACCCGTTTTTATAAAACCAATTTTATTATTTGTAAGTGTAGTTGTATGCTAAACCGGTCCGTGATGATTTTGAATAAAAGAGTGGTAATAGACAGTTGTAGCCGTAATCTATTAGGTAGTGTGTTGGCTTATTAGACGTGAGGCCGCGGTTCAAATTCCAGGGCAAACATCTCGATCAAAAGCAAACATAAAAAATATTCGGCGACCTTTTCTCCGCAGATTTCTGGCTAAAATTCTGAGAGTAAATAAAATTTCCATGAACAGTTCTTGAAAAATCTGTAGTTCGGAGTCGACTTTAAACTGTAAATCCCGCCACTCATGTATAAAACGCACACACACGATACATAAGTGGTGTGAGAAGCTAGGTCGTAATCCTGACTAGAGGGTTGTAATGACAAATTATGTATGTATGTAGACGCTCTTAGATGACGTTGTCTATGATCGTTTTGCTTTCAATTCCTGGATAACTTCAATTTTGTAAGGGCGCAGACTCTTGTCAGGATTCGTTAAGTCGTGCCTTGCGAAAAACCGAGTTCTTGTGAGCAACTTAAAATCAAAGGTTTCGGATTTTCTTGCTTAATCTTACGTACTTTTTTTTGGCAGATTTTTCATTTCGTCGACGTGCGTTTAAAATGGGAAAAGTTCGCCGTAGGTTGCCAATACAAAACACCCATTTATTTTTTTTTTTTTAATCGAACGTCTCCGGCCGCACACCAATGCACCCTCACCCGACCGCGGAGGACTCGTCCCCATTACGTAGGGACACGTACACACTACAGTCCGGACTGTAGCGGGTAAGGGAAACGTAATGGCAACGGGAACATAAATCAGCTACAGAACTTAATCACAAGCTGAATAAAGTAACAATAAACAGGACAAGAACGAAAATATATTTTTATATAATAATTTACAAATTAATGCCAGCATATAAGCTACGTTTTATATTACAAACACTACAATTAAAATCAATAAAATCATAATATAAGTTAAAATCATAGCATAATCTACGAAAAGGAAAATTACATCCATAGTTCGTTCTATAAAAATCTAAAGAAAGAAGACGATAGTGCCGTGAAAATCTTGCTGGAATACTGAAATTCAGGTTATAAAGCAAAAACTCAGCATCAATATCACCTTTAACCAGATTAAAAACAAAACAAACCCCTAAAACAGCCCTTCTACGTTCAAAAGTTGGAAGTTTTATCAAACCTAATCTAGCCTCATATGACGGAAACCCATTGGCATAATCCCATCCTAAGCCACGTAAACAGAAAGATAAAAACTGCTTCTGCACAGACTCTATTGAAGCACTATGACAACGATAGTATGGATTCCGAATAATAGACGCATACTCCAAAATAGGTCTAACAAGTGAAATGTATAGCAGTCTCGTTATATAAGGATCAATGAATTCCCTAGCCCATCTTTTCACAAAACGAAGAACAGCCCGAACCTTGCCAATCATCATACTAATATGATCAATAAAAGACAATTTCATATCCAATAATACTCCCAAATCAAGAAATGTAGTCACAGTTTCCAAAGGGCAAGAATTAATCACATAAGTGGATGAGATTACGCCTCCGCGAGAGAAAACCTTGCATTTACATTTTTTCAAGTTAAGATCCATTAAATTAATTCTGCATCAAGTTACAAACAAATCAATATTTCGCTGAAGAACAGCCTGACCATGATCACCATCAAAAGTATAAAATAATTTAACGTCGTCAGCATAAATCAGAATATTACAATCAGAAATAGCACAAGGAAGATCATTAAGAAACAATAAAAAACAGTAAAGGACCCAAATGACTACCTTGCGTAACACCAGACGTAACATATACAGTCTTAGACAATACAGTCCTAAACAATACCCTCTGAGTCCTAAGGGAGAGGTAGAAGTCTAGCCAACGATGAATAATATCAGGAATACCGATTAATGAAAGTATAAGAAGCAAAATTCTATGATCAACCCTATCAAAAGCTTTACTGAAATCAGTATAAATTAAATTAAAATTTGGTAAATCAATATTTGCACGTATTGTTGAATGCTACACCCGTCCATGATGATTTAGAGTAAAAGAGAGCGAACAATTAATTTAGCAGATGTAGCTTCAACAAGATGGCCGTTATCAACTGTCAAAGTTCGGAAGTCCCTTTTGGAAGACGCGTTATTTACCTTCATTAATGTTCTCTTTCGCTATCTTAGTAAACGTATTCTTGAAAAATTTGAGGAACTTTAAAGTAGGCCGCTTTAATTAATTAAACACACGAAACAACAATTTTTAAATTCACTTTTTGCAAACTTAATGAAAATCTTGAAGGCCAGCACTCAACTTCACTTCGCTAATTGCTATACAGAGAGATAGAGAAAGAGAGGGAAAAGAAAGGAAAAAATTATTTCCGTACATTAATGCCAACTTAATGAGTAACAAAATCTAAATGTTTTCTTAGGCCGCCATTAAATACAAAATATTATGGCAACGCTAAACGCCTAAACCAAAGCAAAAACGTTAATAAACGTTAATAAACGTTAAAGGAATCTACCACCACATATACTAAGAGCAGAAGCAAAACGGCTTCAAATTGTCTTCATTTGATAAAACTAATTGCAGCAATTTGTTGAGTTTCATTTCCCAAAGTCATTTGGCATTTATGATTTGGAGCCGGCCAAGACCAAAAAAAAACCAACCAAACAGGGGTTTTTTATGTCGTAAGGGTCAATTAGCATGAAACGCAAACAGTGAAAAACAGAAATTCATAATTCCTCCTGCCGCTAATGAAAATATTTCATTTCATTTTTTGCCATATATTTGGGGCCGTTTTACAGCCACAATCTCGTTTCATGTTTTCAAACAATTTGACAAAAAAAAAAAAAAAGGACGAGAAAAGTAGGAGGAAAAACCAAGAAAACTAACAAAACAATTATTGTTAAACAAATACGATAACACTACCACTACCGCTACCATCCCTAATAATAGTTTTGTATTTATTTTTCTAATTTTTTATTCTTTACGTCTTGCTTTTCTTGTTCTCCCATTTCAGGCTCTTATAATTGGCATACGAAAGTGTGGCACACGTGCCCTTTTGGAAATGTTGTATTTACATCCACGCATCCAAAAGGCTGGCGGTGAGGTACATTTTTTTGATCGCGATGAAAACTATATGAAAGGCTTGGAATGGTATCGCAAAAAAATGCCTCATTCGTTTCGTGGCCAGATAACGATAGAAAAGAGTCCCAGTTATTTTGTATCACCAGAGGTAAGTGTTTCCATATTTTTTTCTTCATTTTTCTTGTTTTTTTTTTGTTTTTGTTTTGGTCACAATCAAATCAAATTTTTGATTTTGTTTTTTGCAATCAAATATTGAGTACATTGGATTGCATTGAGGTGTTTATTTTTTTAGTGTGGAGATAACAAATCTTGCAGTTACTTAAAGTAATTAAATCATACGAAAGCAAAATTTATTCAGAATATTTTTTTAGCCCGGTTGTTCAGTGAGTATTGAGCTCATATGTAAGTATAAAGTTTGTACGTTGGTTTCCTAGCAGAAGAACTCACCTAAAAAACACTGAAGTGTTAAATTTGTGGTCGTATTTGAATTATCTTATATATAAAAATGAATGTGTGTTTATTTGTTTGTTTGAAGTCTATAGACGGCTAAACGGCTGAGCCGATTTTCTTGAAATTTTCACACTTCTTCTTCTTGTACGTCTTTAAGGAGTTATAGGCTACTTTTTATTTTAAAATTTCAAGTAGGCAAGGTACCACGCCCACATACCCAATAAGTATTTAATGTCTCATATCTTATAAACTGCAACAGCTACAGTCCTCAAATTTTGTATGGACGACTTTGTCGCATATATTAACAAAATGAGCGGATTGGCTACAGTGGGCGTGTCACCTCCCATAGTCTATATATATAAAAATGAATGTTGTGTACCTTATAGAATCGTAAACTATGCATTTGATCATGTTATGATCTTTAGCAAAGTTGTTGTGCAAGAGCCGACGAAGGTTTCTAAGTTGGTATTACCAATTTCCGACAGGTGGCGCCACTGTAAATTACTCAAAATGAATTAAATCGTAAACTATGCATTTGATTATGTTATGATGTGTAGCAAAGTTGTTGCGCATGAGCCGGGGAAGGTTTCTAAGTTGGTATGACCAATATCCGATAGGTGGCGCCACTGAAAATTACTTAAAATGAATTAAATCGTGAACTGTGCATTTTTTTAACAAAGTTGTTGCGTATGAGTCGACGGAGGTTGGTGCGATTATTTTCCGATGGATGGCGTCACTGAAAATTATTCAAAATGAATGACAAGCAATTGGCCGACCTACACCTCAAGAACGGAAAAAAAGAGCATTACGAACCTCAGAATCAGACAAGCATTGAGAGTGGAAAATCTACGAGTATATGCCGCTGAGACCCGTTCACTTGAACCACTTGAACAACGAGAAGTGAGATTAGAAAATGATCGAATGCGTACTACTCAGGCCCGTTCATCTGAATCATCAGGACAACGGGAAACAAAATCAAGAAAATTATTCAAAATTAACTGGACATTTGTGTAATGTCTTCTTTCCTTCAAATTTATTTTAGTTGGTGGCGCAGCAACACGCGCAGGGTACAGCTAGTTTTTATATATTTATTGAATCTTACATTTCAAATTTAGGTTGCAAGTGTTCCAATCTTAAAATCTTACTTACTTAATTACAAATTAGTCAGTATTACAACCTAGCATCTTACACCAACCATTTTGTTTGTGTTAATTCTATCAATGAATGGTCGGTCCTACAGTTTCCGTCGACTCCGAATGACAGATTTAAGAAACTTTTGTCAAAAGACAGTTGAGTGAAATTGGACGAAAAAACAGATGTCTGAGCTTGGGTTTGAAACACGGACTGTCGCCTAAGAAGCCATCTCAGTACCTACTAAACTACCGCGACTATTAAGTAAAGCTTTTGTATTTGATTACATTTGTAATTGCGAATATGAAATTTAAAGCTACAGTATCCCTCTTTTTAAAAGAATGTGACCACTAAATTTATATTTGAATTTGAATATTTTACTATCTTCTTCAAGTACTTGTATGTGTATTCTTCCATTATACTTTTGAAGATTGACACTTCAACGTACTTATGAATGTTCAAGTCACGGCACTTTACAGTGTGACTTCAACTTCTTCACGCATGTTGCAGCCACTGAACCTTTCAGTGTGACTTGAACGTCCTTATGTACGTTAAAGTCACGGCACTTTACAGTATGACCTCAACGTTCTTACGCATGTTCAAGTCACGGCACCTTGCAGTGCGGCTCCAACGCCTTCACACATGTTGCAGTCACGGCACTTTACAGTGTGAATTCAACGTCCTTACGTATGTTCAAGTCAAGGCACGTTACATTATTACTTCAACGTCCTTACGCATGTCGCAGTCACGGCACCTTTCAAAGTAACTTCAACGTCTTCACGCATGTTGCGGTCACGGCACATTTCAGTGTGACTTCAAGTCACAGCACCTTACAGTCTGAATAAGTTCGCCAATGAATCTTATACTTATCCATCTTATTTTCTTACATAATTGATCATTACAATGCTCTAGTCGGGATTACAACCTAGCTTCTCAGCTAGTATTGTATTGTATTGTGTGTTAATTTTATCCATCAGTGGCGGAAGCTACAGTTGAACATCAACTCCAAATTTAATTTCTCTTAGCAATTTATGGTATTTACTCTCAGAGTCAGAAGGCTTCTGAGAGGAAGATGCCTAAAAGAAATATTTTTTTTATACTTCGTTTTGCCTATATTAGGGTTTGAACTACGAGCTCACGTCTCAAAAGGCCTTCACAGGACTATGGTGACTTTAGGTTAGGTTAGTTTAGAGGACGTGTACTTGTCTAGTAAGACAAGTACAGTACCCGGAGGTCGAATTGACCCATTGTACAACGTTCTAGTTTCTCATACCACTTATTTTGTGTGTATTAATTTTATACATGAGTGGTGGGACCTACAGTTTAAAGTAGAGATTTTTTGAGAAACTTTTCATGGCAATTTTATTTACTCTCAGAGTTTTTGCCAGAAATCTGCTGAGAGGAATTCGCCGAAGAAATACTTTTTTGTATTTTTTCTTGATGTCTGGCCTGGGGATCGAACCCTGGCTTTAGGTCTAATAAGCCAACACACTACCTACTAGACTACGGCGATGGTGACTTCATTTCAAATATTTCTTAATCAGCACAAGTTCTTTTCCAACATCTCTTCATCCCTCTAGTCTTGTTTCAAACGCATTTTTCAAGCCCTACTATCGAGTGTTTTGTCAGCCGCATGGAAGCTTTCGATAGCTATGGTCACACTATGGTGGCATTTCTGTTCTGGCAAGTCACGGTGAATTTTTTAAAGTCAGAAAAAAGCTTTCAAAATGTAAAAATTTACTCTGACAAAAGAAGAAATCTGTTCCGGAACTTCATAAAAAACTTCGTTCATTTTAGGACCAACATAATGGGCTTAGAAATTGCAAGAAATTTGCATAATTATTGATTGTTTTCCCATCAATTTTCACTAAAATTTTGATATATGGATTCCACGCTAACAAACCTGTTCAGTTAGTCCCCAGAATTTTCGACTTACTCGTAGGAATCAAAGTGTTGCTCAGCCAATGCATGTTCCATTCATGAAAACAAATGGTAATCGGAAAGAACCAAATCTGGTGAATACGCCAGGAGAGGTAGCAGCTTCCAGCCCAATGCTTTGATTGTATACTAAAGCGGTATTGCTTTGTGTACAGATGCATTGTCATGTTGCAAAATTACCGTATCATGTCTTCCTTCTTAATATTTTTCGATCAATTCATGTATCTAAAATTGATTATTTGTTTTCGGTGGCATTCTATAATAAAGGTTTCACAAGGTTTTAGGAGGTCGTGGTAGACAACACATTTCTAGTTCCATTAGGCACACAGCATTGCCTTCCTGCCAAATCAATTTGGGTTTACAGCCGAAATTGACGGTCTTCCCGGATTAACCCATGAGTTTTTCCATTTACATAGATATCTAAAAATAAATCCATTTTTCCATTTATCGTGTCTTTGCTTGAGATTGTCTGGGGTTTGAACCAGAAGTCAGCAATGAGTATTCAAAACAATGAGTAGATTCGAATCATACTTATAATTTCTGACACTTATACGCATTCATACTTATTTTAATGTCATACTCATACTACAAATATTCAAAGTTTGAAATACTCATGGTACTCATACTTAACAATACGCATGATGTTATTGATTTCGACTCTCCATGACTCATCGTATAGACGAATCACATAATAAGTATGATTCACGTACGAACACTACAATACTCACAAGAAAGTTGTGTGTTTGCTTTGCATGCTGTTTTTGTATTTTTCTTTCTTATACTTTTGTTAATGCAACAACAACTAAGACTGTAAATTTTGACGAATGATTCGAATCCCTCGAATCATTTATGAGTATTATAAGTACTCGTATTTTTCTAAATTTATGAATCTGAATGAGTAGGCGTATGAATCGAACATATTTCGAATGTTATGAGTGTGATGTCAACCATGTACTCATACTCATTGTAACCTGTACTTATAAATCAATATTGTACTGAGTACGAATGAATAAGAGTAGTTGGATTTCAATACTGTTGACTTACTCATACTCAAAATTTCATTAGTACTTATGAGTAGCGATAAAGCGATTCATTGCTGATCTCTGGTTTGAATCATGGTCTCACATCTAATAAGCCAACACACTACCTACTAGACTACCAATAAGATCCACCCGTTGTTTATTTTCATCGTTGGTTGTAGTTAAGAATTTTTTCTTTAACTCCCCAATTTGTTTCTTTCTGTTGATTTAATACGTCAAACACTTTAAAAATTTTTAACACCATGTATAGTATAACGATACGATTCAAATTAAAATAAATTGTCAACAATTTCCTTAAAACTTATTTTATTTACACAAAATTGAATTGAATTGTATTCTTATTTTCTTTTTTCTCTCATTTTTCTCTGGCATTTTGTCCTAAATTTCCACTTCCTTGTTGCTTTTCCTTTGATATGACTATGCTGGTGTATACTTATGGTGTGTAGTGTTATATTCTCATAGCTTTTCTCTCGTTTTCTTTTGTATTTTTTTTCTTCTTTTGGGGTGCAGCAACATATTTTCAAGTAATTGTTTCCAATTTAAAAAATAATACATTTCATAAATTTTATTTTCTTTTCAACATTTTCCTTCTTCTTCTTCTTCTATTCTAACAACGACTGGAATCACACATAAAAGGCATCCACTTAAGTGTGGCTGTTGCATGCGAATATGATAGAAAAAGAAGAATTTTTTTTGAGTGTTTTGTTGGTGTTAGTGGAGTTGTAAGCAATTCCTTAAGAAATAAATGAAAAGCAAAAGCAAACAGAAAGGAAAATAAGAAGAGAAAAAATGCTGCATATAAGATAGCAAAGAAGTGTTGGTGTGAGTGTGAGTCTATGGAATTGCAACTAGTCTGGTATTAAGTCATAAATCTTCATTATTGACATCATTACTATTTATTAGTCACAGTCCCTTTCTCTATTCTGTACATGTGTGTGTATGTATATATGTGTGTGTGTGTGAATACCAATACTCTTCCATTTGCAATTAGAGTAGCCATGGCTATATTGTTTGACAAACGGAAAATATATAAAATGTCATACAAAACACTTATACAGACAGCAAGACCAACAGCAACAGCAACACAGCAGTATCAAACCAACATGAACACCTAAACCAGTATCAGCACCAGCTGTCTTTAGGTGTATTACCAACACATAAAAGGCATCAAGAGATTCAAAATGAAATGAATACCACAGGCAGATATTTAAAGGAGTTCGTTAACTGACACATTTTTTGAATTTTTAAAATGTTTTTTTTTTATTTCTTGAATGGGCCATCTACATACATACATTCTTTCGTTTGTTTTCAATGATAATTTTGCGTTCGTTGTTACAGTACATTCGTTGGCAATTAATTCGAGCAGAAAATAAATTGTGACACAGAAGCGAGACAATAACTCAGGATACATTGACTTGCTGCAGATGTATTTACCAGGACAATCATACAGGCAGCAGACGCATAATTATTCTTTAGTCTTTTATTTGTTGTTATTTCTGTTGTTGTTGTCTTTTTACTTTTGTTGCAGCAATAAATTAAAGAGAGACGCACAATAATAAAGAAAAAGAAATTAAAGAAAATAATACAGCTGGTTGGTACAGGGCGTCTCTGAAGTTTGAGTTTCTTCAACAAAAGCAAGTTAACGATGTATAGGACACCCTCTATACAAGTTTACATATGGGACTGATGAATAGGCCTTTTTGCAAAGAATACTGCACTTGCGAGTCATCGTTTGCCTGCGATATTATATGGTGAACACGCTCCATTAAAAATACTGGGTACTGGAGTAGTTTACACATATCAAAAATGATGATTTTGGCATCCAAGTCCAAAATGATCCAGGAGACCCAAAAACAAGTTTGATGTTCATAATATCGATTAAATAATTATCAAGCAAGAAGAGTCTGCACAATCATTACACGTGGCTGAAGCAACAATTTCAAATTATTTACAAGCAACAGTGTGCCCCATGAACTGAAGCCAACAGACGTTTATTGCTTTCGAATGAACTCACTTTTGCATTTCACAATTGCGAAAATAAACGGATTTATAACGACAACTTCAAATGCAAAAAATCATATGTGAAGCGTAGACAACGAACAAAATTTACGGTCATGCAGAATATCCACTCCATTAAATAAATGCTCTAGGATTCTACACACATATCTACATACATAATTGGTCATTACAACCCTTCAGTCAGAATTACGGCCTAGCTTCTCATACCACTCATGTTGTGTGCGTTAATTTTATATGTGAGTGGCGGGACCTTCAGTTTGACGTCGACTCGACAGATCTTTGAGAAACTTTTTCATGGCAGATGTAATTATTCTCAGAGTTTATGCCAGGAATCTGCTGAGAGGAAATCGCCGAAGAAATATTTTTTGTCATATTTTTGATGAATGGGATACGAACCCGGGCTTTACGTCTAATAAGCCAACACACTACCTATTAGACTTCGGCGACTTCATAGGGCCATCTATCGGTTTAAATTTGAACCATCGGTTATTACGAATCTAGCAATACTTATGTCATTCCATTCTATCACAAAATTCAGTACCGTATCTCCACTGAACGTAATGAATCGATTTACGCTTGAACAACGTTGGGATTTATTGGAAATTTATTTCCAAAACAACAAAGGCAGTTGGTCGGAAATTGCACGTACAAAATTGAAATTGTCGTACAAAATTTGGTCTCAGAGAAGAACCACCAGTGCCCGGTATACGCAATTTTTTTTACTAAAGTTGGTGAAACTGGTTTCATTGTTGATTTGCCAAGATGAGAGCGTGCTTACACCCGAAAATATCGAAACTGTGGCTGAGAGTAAGCGTGAGAATCCATCAACATCAACTCGTCGTCGTTCCCAAGAATTGATCATTTCGCGCACCAGTTGACATTGAATTTTGTGAATAGATCTCGGTATGACGCCTTACAAAGTCCAATTGACTAGACAGTTGAAGCCGCATGACTATCCGCTTTTTTTTGCTTCGCTAGATGGACCAGCGAGAAACTGCACGATGATGTTGATTTTGCTAAAAAAAAAAGTATCTTTCGGCAGAAGTTCATTTTCATCTTGGGCCTCAGAAAACCCACATGTGGTCTTACAGAAGCCTAGGCCCAATTACGAGTGACTGTTTGGCGCGGGTTGTAGAGCGTCGGCGTCATTGGCCCATATTTCTTTGAAAATGTGGATGGCGCAACCATTACGGTCAATAGAGACACCTATCGCAGCATGATAACCGATTTTTTTGTACCCGTTTTTCATGGTATTGCTGTGAACGATGTTTGGTTTCAACATGATGGTGCAACTTGCCATACATTTCATGCTACAATCGCTTTATTGCGTCAAATGTTTGATGTCAGTTTAATTAGCCGAAATAATGATATCAATTGGCCGCCAAGAAGCTGCGATTTCACACCGTTGTACAATTTTCTGTGCAGCATGCCTCAATGGAGTTTCCCCACGGTTCCACTGGATTTTATCCGGAAAGACATTTTCCAACTCTAGATAGATAGATAGATAACCACGGCTTTGGAAACTACATAGACGATGGATCGATCCAAAGGTTCTCTCCCTCCCTATTAGCGAGGAAAAGGCTCTCGAGTGCTGTTTCTAATGGACTATTTTCCTTATATGTGCCGCTCAACGCTTAACATATAAGTCAAATGAAGTGGCGTCGAGAATAGTGCTTAAACCGACGACCAGAGGACAAGCTCTTTTAACTTAAGATTACAGATCTTATTTTAAGCTTTCTACCAAACAACACAATCCCACGTAATAATTGGTCTAATGTTCGTCTATTAACTCTAATTAAGGCATCCTAGCTATTATAGCTGTAGAACGCACTCTTTCAAATGACTGCATAACCCCATGTACCACATTCCTCCTAACAACAATAACAACTGCACAATGAATAGTGAAAATGCCTTAGGGAATCTCGTGAATGTGTGTCAGAGTATACAGCATTCAAGTTAAATATTGCACCAGGCACTCATTCTCTCTCTGCTCGCTCTCTTCATACTCTTTAGCAGCTTCAACCAAATACAATAAAATGTTTTCAAATTTGGCTGTCTCTAGTTGAGTAAATCTCTCTCTCTCTCACTCTTCTCTCTCTCTCCTACAGTAAGCATGTATTGGTATGGTTGGGGTCATAATTTTAAAGCCGAAAAAATTTATAAAAATTCTGGCCAGAGAAAACTAAAAACCCCAGAAAATTTCTACAATAGAGTGAGTATATGACACATAAAACATTATGACAAACTCACACACTCAATCACGCGCCACACACACACATACCGACGAGTCAATGCTATTCGGAATGACAGAAATTGAAAATTATGGAAGAAAAAAAAAATAAACCGAATAACGTTGAATGAATTTAATATGGAACGCAATTTCTCATAACGAAAACGAAATAACGAAAAACGAAAGAAAAATGCTGCAGTTTTTCTTCCAAAAAAATTTTATTAAAAAACAAAATAAAGAAGAAGAAAAAAGCATGAATAAAATGAAGAAAAATAAAAAAATAAATTTAATTTGACAAATTGCACAACGGAAATTGCGATTGCTACAGAAAATTTAATATACATACAGGGTCTTCCAACAGGGAATTTCGAAAATTGGCAGAATATAACGGCCATGCAGTTGAGGAGAACATCTGTCAAATTTGGTTTCCATTTATTTGGCCGTATGTTTGCTAAATGGGCTCTAGAGCAGCTGGCAACTGACCTTAATTTTCATTGAGGAATTTTCTTCAGCGATAAGGCCCATTTCTGGATGAACAAGCAAAATTGTCGAACGAAACTTATTCACATGAAATCCAAGAGCTCCCTGTACGTACGTAATTGCTCATTACAACCCTTCAGTCAGGATTACGACCTAGTTTCTCACACCACTTATGTTGTATGTGTTAATTTTATACATGAGTGGCGGGACCTACAGTCTAACGTTGACTCCGAACGACAGATTTTTTGCCAAAAATCTGCTGAGAGGAAGTCGCCGAAGAAGTACTTTTTGTATTCTATTTTGATGTCTGGCCTAGGGCTCGAACCCTGGCTTTTCGTCTAATAAGCCAATACACTACCTACTAGACCACGGCGGCTTCCAAAGAGCTCCCAGTGCATCCCCGAAAAAGTCACTGTTTGTTTTGGTTTTCGGTTCATATTTCTTGGATAACCATCTTTGAGGCCATCGCAGGCAATGTTGAGCTCTATATGTCGATGACTACCAACTTCTTTTGGCCGGAATTGGATGATGTGGATGCCAATAACATTTGGTGCCAACAATACGGCGTTACGTGCCAGGCAGCTCATGTCATATTCGACATCTTACACGAACAATTCGATGGCATAGTCATCTAACTTAGAGGTGATGTAAACTGAGCATCTACATCGTGCTGTTACAACAACGTTAACTTTTTCCTATGGGGTTTTCTGAACTTCCATGTGTATGCAAATAAACCACAAACCCCAGCTGCACTCAAAGCCAACATAAAGCATGTCAGCGGTCAAATTCAAACTGATTTATGAGCCACAGTCATGGAAAGTTGAATATTTTGAATGCGCCAGAGCACTTGTGGCGGCCATTTGAACGATGTTATATTCCACACATAATGAAATTAAAAGTTTTTCAAACGAATGAAAAAGAATATTCCTGACATGTCATAAAGTGAAAACAGCTGATATTTTCTTCTTTCACAGTTTCTTGGAGAGGAGCAGTAGAGCGTGTGCTTTTGGGAAATGCTTCTCAACGAGACTAAGTAATAAAGTGTGTGGAGTAACCTGAAGACAACATACTCTTTTCAAAGATCAACATTTCTGTTGTAGACGGACGCGTAGAGAACAGATATCCGAGTGGAGTGTTTTTGTCCAAGAGAGAATTATTTCTAGGTCTTGGGGAAACTCGAGTATATCTTCTAAACGGAAATCTCTGTCTTCGAAACAGATGCTGAATTCAACTTGAATAGAGATTATAAAGAACGAGAAATAGCTATGCTATCTGATAAGCAAACCGCCAATCGAACACTCTGGTCTTATGAGATAGACTCGAAAATATTATGGGACTATTTGGGAAAGCTGAATCAGCTACTTTGAAAAAAAAGTATTAAACTTTACTGGGTCCTAAGTCGTGTGGAAATTTGCAATGAATAGGTAAGGTTATTTGCCGAAGAGTACAGTTTTCACGCCTCTGATTAGGCCAAAACCTTTCTGTGGAGTTGAAAAGTCGTTTGGAAAGGTATATTCAACAAAAAAACGAAACAAATGGATATAAGACAATCTATACTTTCGCTGAACGGAATTAACCTCATGCATTGGACTATCTAGCCTGACCTCTAGCCTGAGGTTATTAAGCTTCTTTTTTACAGCACACTATCTCATCGCATGGAAAACCTTGTCATGGTCCAGTAGTCGTAAGTACAGTTTAGGTCAGCCTCTACTAGAAAGCCTTATCCCAACTCTAGGACACCTTATCCCAACTTTAGGAAACCTTATCCCAACCTATATCAATGCTTAGACCCATTCATTTGGCAACAAGTTCCCATGGGCATGTGTGCTAAGGTTATGTTTGACCAAGAGCGCTCATTTTGTATGGTAACAATGTAGTTGCTCGGATAATTTCGCTTTAGACGAGTAGTCATCAAGTATCCCAATTGTATTTTAGTGGTACGCTATGCAGTTCTGCCTAATGCATGAACGGCCAAGCCTAAAAACAATATCGTGTAAGGGTTCATAGGTTTTTGTTTTTCAATTTTCAAATAAAAGATGGTGGAGGGTCTTCCATATTCTAAACATCTTTAAAGAAATGTCGTCCTTGGATAACAATAAGAATGAAATGTTCAGAGATAAACATTTTTTGGATGATTGTCAGATCGACACATTAAATCGGATTTAATGTGGTGTAACAACTTCCAACACCGGCCCGATTCAAAAATTCATTGTTGGTTTTTGTTGACACTAAACTCGCATGGCATACACTTCTTTCTTATTCCCAAATATTCATGTGCCACATATCCGACACGTCCCTTTAATATCTCAAGAGTCTGAGATATCCCGATTAATTTCATTCACATTGCAGTCATCAAAAATTTTATTTTTGAACTTTTTACCGATAACATTCCCTACTGGGTGTCCACAGCATGCACCGACACATTAAGTTGCGTTTGTTGTGTAGGTACAGCTTCAAACACTGCCTAGAATCACAAATTCGTTATTGTTTTTTTGACAATGAACTTGCAAGGCATAAGCTTCGGAGAGTTCTTTCGTAATCCCAAACATTCATGCGCCATATATCCGAGACGTTTCTTAAATACTTCTAGAGTCTCAGATATATCGATCAACTTCACCCTGCAGTACATACATACATAATTGGTCATTACAACCCTTCAGTCAGGATTACGACCTAGTTTCTCACACCACTTATGTTGTGTGTGTTAATTTTATACATGAGTGGCGGGACCTACAGTTTAAAGTCGACTCCGAACGACAGATTTTTTAGAAACTTTTCATGGCAATTTTATTTACTCTCAGAGGTTTTGCCAGAAATCTGCTGAGAGGAAGTCGCCGAAGAAATACTTTTTTTTATTTTGTTTTGATGTCTGGCCTGGGGCATGAACCCTGGCTTTACGTCTAATAAGCCAACACACTACCTACTAGACCACGGCGGCTTCCAACCCTGCAACCACCCTGCAGTAATCCACATTTATTGTGTATACTTTTTATCGGTAACATCCCCTATTGGGTGTGCCGATTCAAAATTTCCTTGTTGTTTATTGTTGAAAGTAAACTCGCAGTTGAAGTCGTCGTAGTCTAGTAGGTTGTGTGTTGGCTTATTAGACGTAAAGCCAGGGTTCAAACCCCAGGCCAGGCATCAAGACAAAATACAAAAAAAGTATTTCTCCGACGACTTCCTGTCAGCAGATTTCTGGCAAAAACTCTCTGAGTAAATAAAAATAAAAATTACCATGAAAAAGTTTCTCAAAAATCTACCATTCGGAGTCGACTTAAAACTGTAAAGCCATGTACATATAAAATTAACACACATGTACATGAGTGCTGTGAGAAGCTAGATTGTAATCCTGATTGAAGGGTTGTAATGGCCAATTATGTATGTACTCGTATGTACCTACGGAATATTGATATCATCTGGTATTATCCATACGATTTCTTTAAATTAAGCCAATCAAATCGTTCATTTATTCCTCTCTTTGGGGAAAGCATTGCCTTAATGAAAATTTAAAGTCAACTATCCGTACGTACGTATGTATCTACCATAGTCCTGTGTTACTATTTTTATTTTTGAATTTGTTTCTTTACAATTTTCCTCCGGGAATTTCACCTCTTTCTATGACAGAAATTTTCCAATAATTGTTTTATTTAAGCTGATAACAGTGATCTAAAAAAGTACGAGTAGAAAACATTTACAAAATTTCATTGAATGCCAAAAGCAACAAAAATAAAAATTGAAAACAAAAACAAAAATAAATAAAATTTTGTTTTTTTTTTTTAATCACAGCACAAAACGTTATAAAATTAAATACAAATGACTATGAAACGAAAAAAACGTAACATAGTTTACACTGTGGTACGTGCCAAATTGATTTTGGCAAGGCTGTGTAAACATTTTTTGGAATTTTTTTTAAAGCGTTTTAACCGTAGATCGAGCCTTAAAAAAACTTCATAATTCTAGCTTATGTATCACTTTTGATACATACTTGTAGTACATGGACTTGTCACGATTATTGATAGATTTTGTTAAAAAATTTTAATGTTTTAAATCATTTTAATAAAACTATTTGTTTACTATAATTAGATTTTATTATCACTTTTATGAAATTTGCGCCAAAATTTTTGACATGATGTACATTGGCATGGCTTTTTACATAAAAATCAAGCACTTCAGGTCAGCTTGGTTTTATTTCTTTCTAAATGGTAATAATTTGACGTCTAGCACCCTGCTTTGTCGCAATTTATAAGTTTCCAATTGCTTAGATAGGACAGCTTATTGTCACTCGCATCAGTAACGCTCTCAGTTGAAGGCTGGCTGAAACCTGATGGTACAAACCATTGTTATATTTCGTTAGAAATATTTGTTGTCAAGGTCATGTGAGGTAAAAAAGTTTCCAGTTGCAATAGAACATCGATTATGTCAATAACAATTTTCTCTCTTTGATTCCTCTCTGATTTCCCGGATACGGGTTTCCCCAAACACTGCTGTAAGTAGTTGCTACGCATGTAGCATGTATTTGAATCTAAAACTGCCAATTCGACTTCGGTGGACCACGAAATTTATAATGACCATCAAATTCAATTAGTTACTAATCTACAGCGACAAAATTAAATAAGAGTTGAAAAGGTAATAAAACAAAACAAAAGTAAAGAAAACATAAATCAATACCAAGCATTATTCCGTAAATCTCTTTATGAAGCTTGATTTATATAAATATCCTTCAATTCCATCATTAAGTATCAAATTTCAATGGAGGTAATTTTCATTTTCCACAATAAAACTAAAAACTTTTTGAATTCTGTTGCTAAAAAACTTGAAATTGAATTGAAAATGTACCAAAAAGAACATATAAACATAAGCATCATTATTTAAATATATTTTCATTAATTTTCTTATCTTTTAGGCAAACAAAAAAGGATATATGGGCTGCTCTGAAAGTATGATAGCTAATCTCAAACTATTTATAGAATATTATTTCTTACATAAAACTACAAGTTGTGTGATAAAAGTTTTATGAAAATGGTTAAAATTTTCTAACAAAAAATTAAGAAAAATATATATTTTTTTTTAAATCCTTTTAATTCGAATTTCAAAAAAAGGTTTTAAGCATGATTATTAAAGGCTGGAAGACTTTCAGATCATTTTTCGAAAAGGCGTAATAGGTGTAAATATATCAGTATCAAAGCGAATGATTCTGTTATTTCATATGTACCTAGTTGACCCAAATATTATCATCTGTAATAAAACATGGGACGAAATACATTTTTCTAATGTTTGTCTGTCACGTGAGATAAATATGAGAAGAGCAGTAAGAAAGACTCTACAACATTTCAGGAAACAGCTGTTAGCAATCTGCATGAAAGCTGGTAATATTTTTTCATCTCAAACTACTAAAGGCAGTTTGTTCTGTTCCAAGTAGTACCATCATTGTTGTCATGTTTATTGCTGCCAATATTATCTTCAGTTCATAAGAGGAGGTTCTATTTTTTTCTTCTCCAAAGTCATTAACAGCAGGATTATTACATATATAATTAATATATAATCGGTCATTATAACCTTTCGTTAAAAATTGGAAATGTCTGACCTGAGGTTTGAACTTTGGTCTGACGTCTAATAAGGTAACACGCTGCACTACGACTACTTCAATCAATATCAAGAACATATCAAGAATAGAAAATTCAACCTTTTCACTTTCGTTCTACACTTAACTTTCAATTCTTTCTAGAAAAGTCGTATGTATCAAAAATGATACATAAGCCAGAATTATGAAGTATTTGAATTTTGTAAACCCTGTTTGAAATTTTCTTTTTTTATTTGGTTTAAAATAATGGCGATAACAATACTAACGAATTATAAAAATATCAGACATCTAACATCTACGGTTAAAGGTATTTAACATAGATATTGTAGTTAGTAAACCAATGATAATCAATAATTACTAGGTTTTATTTTCGCTCGTGATGTTCAGAAGTTAATTGTGAACAATTGATTGTATAGGGTCTTCCAACAGGCACTTTTGAAATTTGATAGGAAGCAATCTTGTTGGAGTCAGATCTTTCAAATTCATTGTCTTTTATTCAGTCCGTTTTGCGAAATAACCAAGGGCAACCATAGACAACGACATGTGTTTCTTGAAAGTGCTGTCTAGCAGTTAGCAATTGACCATAATTTAAATTAAAAAATCGTCTTCAGCATATGTTATCGACAAGTAGAGACGTGCGGCGTATTGATTCTCAGATTAAGGCCGATAACAATACTTTTAATACAGTCAAGGAATTTATTTATCTTGGCGCCGCCGTTACCACCATAAATGATGTCAGTCTGGAGATCAAGCGCAGGATCACTCTTGCCAATAGATGCTACTATGGTCTCAATAGGCAATTGAGTGGCAGAGACATCTCTCGTACGACAACACTAATACTCTACAAGACGCTCATCATACCCGTGCTTCTTTATGGCGCAGAGGCATGGACCCTATTTAGCACTGATGCAGCGGCCTTGAGAGTATTCGAGAGAAAAGTCCTACATAAGATCTTCGGTCCAGTGCGAGTTACCGATGGTTTCCACATCCAATCCAACAGTGAGCTGTATGAGCTCCTCAACGACATGGACATTGTGTAGCGTATTAACATCCAGCGGCTGCGCTGGCTCGGACATGTCGTTCGAATGGAGGAGGATGGTCCGGCGAGACGGGTATTTGATGCGTGGATCTGCGGAAGTCGGCGAAGAGGACGACATTGTTTACGTTGGAAAGACCAAATCGAGGAAGCCTTGTAATCGATTGGTGTGGCCAACTGGCATAGGCGCGCAAGAAGCAGAGGCGCCTGGAAGGATGTGTTGGGGCAGGACGAAATCCTCTAATCAGGTTGTTAATGGTCAATTAAGTAAGTAAGTTATCATCTTCAGCAATGAGACCTATTCCTGGACAATGAAAATTCTCGTATTTAGGACGATATCGATACAAGAGTGTCCGATGCATCCCGTAAAAGTTTCCGTTTTCACGTTTGGCCTGGTGACATCAACGGTGCATATTCCTTTGAGGACAACATTTCACAGGCCAACGCTACTAATTTTAGTTTGACTTGTATGATCTTGAAACCAAATTTCGATGATATTTCACACAAACTATGTTTCATTTAAATTTAAAAATATTGCGTGGGGCATCTATCGGTTCAATTTCGAATCCGGCAATGCTTATGCCATTCTATTCTGTCACAAAATTCAGTACATTATCTCTCACTCAATGTAATGAATCGACTTACGCTTGAAAAACGTAGAAAACGTAGAAATACTGCCTACACTGCGTATGATTAATGCCAGTGTAAAGCATTTACATAACAAGCATACGTCGTGGGGTACCATTTTTTAGCATTTAAACTGTATTGTTGCCTAAATCCTGGAGATCAAAGATTAAATCCATTGAAGAAAATAAAAAAATGGGGAACTACGACTATACCGCCTTGATGTCATGGATTAGAGTATTTAATGTAAACAGTAGAATACCAGCAGTCGTGACTACAATCCTAAAAGGAAATATTGATCATCCTAGAAGTATATCCTCGAGGTACATCTCGACATGTTTCATTTCTTAGCATAGAATTCCATTCCCATGCCATTATCTTTATACCGGGTGGGCCATCTATCAGTTTCAATTTGAAACATCGGTTATTTCAAATCTGGCAATACTTCTGTCATTCTATTCTGTCACAAAATATGGAATATTATCTCCACTGAACGTAATGAATCGATTTACGCTTGAGTAACGTTGGAATTAGGTTTGTTCCAACGAGAAACTGCAAAATGATGTTGATTTTGCAAAAAAAAAATCATCTTTTCGGATGAAGCCCATCTTGATGGGTACGTTAATAAGCAAAATTGCCAAATTTGGGCCTCAGAAAACTCACACGTAGTCTTACAGAAGCCAATGAACCCAATACGAGTGGCTGTTTGGTGCGGATTGTGGAGCGGAGGCATCATTGGACCATATTTCTTTCAAAATGAGAACGGCGTAACCATTACGGTCAATGAAGGCACCTATCGCACCATGATAACCGATTTTTTTATATCCGTTATTCATGGTATTGATATAAACGATGTTTGGTTTCAACAGGATGATGCAAATTGCCACACATCTCATGCCACAATCGATTAATGGCGTCAAACGTTTGATGTCTGTTTAATTAGCCGAAATGCTGATGTCAATTGGCAGTCAAGAATCTGCAATTTGACTATTTTCTGTGGGGGCCTTTAAAAAAATTTTATATGTACCAACAGAACAGAGACAATTGAGCATTAGAAGGCCAACATTAGTCATGTCGTGCCAGAGATAACTTGCCACACATGTCATGCCACAATCGATTTATTACGTCAAGCATTTGATGACCGTTTAAATAGCCGAAATGGCGATGTCAATTGGCCGTCAAGAAGCTGCGGTTTGGCACCGTTGGATTTTATGTGGGGAGTCGTTATTGAAAAGTATTATACCAACAGAGCAGAGACAGTTGCTCATTTGAATTTGAACATTCGTGATACCATTGCTGAGATACGTCCCCAAACACTTGAAAAAGTGCACGAATATTAGTCCAATGGAATGATGTACTGTAAGGCCATCCGCGGCAGCCATATGAATGAAATAAAATTCCATTTCTAATCGAACCAATTGTACTTCACAACCAAAAAAATGAATTTGGCAAAACTTCAAATCATTTTTGTTTGATTGCATTTTAAAATTTAAACTTCTCATTGGCCCACCCTTAGGCAGCATTTAATGATTAACCCTTTACTTTACTGTGTCTGCGTTACTGTAGCAACAGATTTTATTCAGTGTTGTTTCGCACTTAAGGACTATTTTTTGCCATTGAGGCAGGACGTAGAACGGCTTAAATATCGGCCCTCTGACCCAAACTCTCTAATGATAGCAAATGATATGCCGATGAGAAGTTACGGCAGAAGTGGTTGTCTCCACAAAAAAGTTAAAGAACACACACCAGCGTGGTTCCTAATGATGACAAATGATAGATCGATGAGTAGTAATAGTAGAAGTGTCTGTCTCCACAAAAAGGATAGAAACACGCAGGTCAGCCTTCATCATTTGATATCACAATGAGTCACTCACACTAAGCTGCTGGCTTTTCTAATGTCTGTTGCAGTTATAACATGGAATTCAACTGCATGGCAGAAACCCAAGTGTCTCTTAATGCGGTAGCATAAGACTGCTTATATCCAGTGACATACTTGTAAGGCAGTAGGCCAATAATTATTTCTTTCTCTTCTTTCCCTTTGCAAGTCCAGTAGAAGTCGTTGACCAGAAGACTAAATTCATTAAACCCCACATGAGTTCCCAGTGTAAACTGTCCAGTAATAACTCGAGCTGAGCTGAGTGTGCTTTTCTGAAGTTTAAGTAGACTTTCCATACTCTAGACGGGGTTGTTTCCGAAGTTGATAACGGATCTTTGTAGGAATTTATAGCCTTATTCGTAATCCTAAGCTGCAACTGTACCTTATAGGAGCCGCTTAAGATATGCTTATTGGGTCTGCTGTCAGTTCAACCAAACCTAACTTAAGCCTAAGCTTTCTGGTTGTATATGAGATACCTAAGATAGAAGAGTCAGTCGTCAATTACACGATTGTGTTATATCAGGTGCATTCATCTTGTCCTAGAATATCACTGTGATCAGGTCTCCATACGATATGAATATTCTACTGCTCTGTTACCATGTTCAGAGATCTTACGGTTTAAAACATCTTTCGAGGTAATGATGTGAGAACCAAGTGCTCTTACAGTCATCTGGCTGTACATTTTTCTGGCAGATGTTGCTCTTGTGGAACATTGCCGTGGTCTAGCAAGGTAGTGTGTTGGCTTATTAGGCATGAGGCCATGGTTCAAACCCAGGGTCAAAGATCAAAACAAAATACATATTTTTTTTATTATTATTATTGAATCTTTCCTAAAGAAATTTACAATAGTTTTCAAATAGTAAAGCTAGTTTTAAAGGCGTAGCGTGTTAACTATATATTGTATTAAAATCTTATAATAATACTACATTAAAAGTTACAGTCAGTGCAGATGTCGAGCGAAGCTCAATGTCTCACTTCGTTTTAACCTCTGATGGCTGTCGAATTGAAGCAGGTCCCTTGCCAATGTGTTGGGGTGAATCGTTAGTTTACCGACGTATTTTATGGCGAATTTTTTAATTTCTTCCTGAATTTTAGGAATGTTGAGATCTCTATGGATATTGTCGTTACGAA
This sequence comes from Sarcophaga subvicina, assembly GCA_936449025.2. Taxonomy (NCBI): domain Eukaryota; kingdom Metazoa; phylum Arthropoda; class Insecta; order Diptera; family Sarcophagidae; genus Sarcophaga; species Sarcophaga subvicina. The sequence goes on from OW388084.2 coordinate 35,777,926, forward strand.
TATACCGTGGAGCGTGACAATTTGTCGTAAAAGCTTGGACTGTCTTCTTTGTAATTTTAAAACGTTAGACGCGCAAGCACTGCACCAAAGCTGAATGCCGTAGGTCCATATTGGCTTTGTAATGCATTTGTATGAAAGAACCTTGTATTTAAGGTCCAGTGTTGAATTAGGACCAATAATCCAGTGCATTTGAGCGGATTTTAGCTTAATTGCTTAATGGCCTCGATGTGGCGGGACCACGTTAGACGCCGGTCTAAGTGGACTCCCAGTTATTTGAAGTGATTTTCAACAGGGACATCAATATTATTTATTTTTATTTGTGGGCAGTCTTGTCTTCTGAGTGTGAAGGTTACATGAGCACACTTGGATGGATTCACCTTTATTCTCCACTTTTCAAACCATTTTTCAAAATGGTATATGTGCGACTGCAGTTGTGTTGAAGCTACCTTCGGGTCGTTGTTGATGCTTATAAAAGCGGTATCGTCTTCATATGTTGATGTTTATGTGTTAGGATTTGTGGGCATGTCTGATGTATAAATTAAATATAGAATAGGGCCTAGTATGCTTCCCTAGGGGACACCTGCAGAGATCTTTTTGTTGTAGAGAGTTCGTCCTTCAATTTCACCTTAAAAGTTCTATTAGTTAAATTGCTTTTTAGAAGTTTGTGTGTATTCTCGGGGAGCAGTCGTGTTATTTTCCTGAGTAGACCACCATGCCAAACCTTATCGAATGCTTGTGACATGTCGATAAAAAGAGCTGAACAATATTGTCTCTTTTCAAATGCCGATTTGATTATAGTGACGCTCCTATGAACCTGCTCAATGGTACCGTGATTAGCTCGAAATCCAAACTGATGTTCGGGGATAATTTGCCGTACGTCAAGGAACGTGGCTAGGCTTTGGAGCAGAATATTTTCGAACACTTTTGATAATATTGATAAGAAGCTAATAGGTCTATATGATGTGATTTGACTAGCATCTTTTCCCGGCTTGGGAATCATAACACTTGTAGAAATCCTCCAAGATAGTGGAAAGTAGCCAATTCTTAGCATTTCGTTAAATATGAAGAGTACAATTCTTATAGCAATAGTGGGTAATTTGATTAACATTGAGCCTGTAATACCATCGGGCCCTTCCGACTTTTTTACGTCAAGGTTTTTAAAAGTGGACTGTACGTGAGAAAACCGGAGTTTTATAGGTGCGTTAACAGTGTTACTTATGTTTGGTGGGCAGATATGAGCATTAATGTCGTGTGGTGTGAAGACATTCTCCAGGTGGTTTACAAAAGCATTAACTTTTTCGCTAAAGGTCTTTGCCCAAGTGTGGTTCTCCAATCTTAGTGGTAATTCTAGAGTAATAGGACGAAATACATATGAAAAATATTTCTACGTTGACTTCCACTCAGCAGATTTTTGTCTGAAATTTAAAACAGCTGATATTTTCTTCTTTATTCGTAAAGACCAGAAGCTGTAGATTCCATGATTTTGGAAATTGATTCTCAACAAGACTATGTAATAAAATGATAGGAATAATCTGGAGACTACATACTCTTTTCAAAGAGCAACAGTTCTGTGGTGAAATATTTCTAGGCCATGAGAAAACTCAAGTGTATCTTCGAAATGGATTTCTGCGCCTTCGAAACATATGGGGAATTTAACATGAATAGAGATTCCAAAGTACTGACAGGCTAGTCGGAAAAATGCGGAATTCGCATTCAGCAGGCAAGCTCTTCTATCGATGAGGAAAGTTTTCATGCCGCTGTTTAGGCCAATACTTGGAAGATGCCTGGCAGACGATGGAGTATTTCGTTAATGGAGAACGAGACCTTTAATGCGTTTTCCAAGGAGACGGCAAGTTTACTTAATTGTATGTCTAGTCACCAATGAAATATTTTTCGCTTGCTATTTAATAAAAATTATATTGGATTTCTCTCTCTTGCTCTCTCTCCCCCTTTGTACCTACAATTTATTCAAAAAAAATATATTTTTCAGTCAGTTTTTTCCAACTATTTTTTTGCCAAATTTGGATTGTTGTTGTTGTTTATTTTTATGGCCATTATTGCAATAAAAAAGAATAGAAAAAACGAAAACGAAAACTCTAACAAGGACCTTGTTTTTGATGACTAACCAATTTGAATAAAAAAAAATATTTCAGTGGGAAAAAAGAAAAACTAAAAAGCACGCCAGTAAAATTATGAGTCTGGCAATAAAAACTTACTTATAAAAAAAATACGTTTATTAAATAGTACTTATGTTAGTATAGCAATTAAATAAATTAAAAATATTTTTAGTTTCGTTTCTGTCACAACACAAAAGAGCAGGCAAGAGAGAGTGAGAGACAGAGGCAGAGAAAGCCACTAGTAGTGCTAACAAAGGATATCCGGTTGCCATATTACATTTGCTTTTTTTTATACCTTTCTCATCTGCATATGCGTTGTATGAGCTGAAATACAGGGGAAATTAATTCAAACATATTAGACGGACACATAGTGTTGGTGTTTTCTTACTTCATACGTACTTAAGTAATTAAAGAGTTTATTTGTTAATAAAAATTTAATTAAACACACAACATTTTACTAAACCAGTGGGGGGTATTGGTTTGAATCTTTCAATTCTGTTCGTTATTAGTTTGAATTTTTTTCTTCTAATTAGAATTGCTATTTGTTAGTGGTCATTAGAAATGGTTATAAAATCTCTTAATTTGTTAGGTTGCACTCAATTAATTGTGGTTGCCACCACATCAACTGCAGCAGGATAAAAGTGTTTCAATTCAGTTCTTTATTAGTCAATAAAAGGCATATACGAGTAGAGATGTGTTGAATGCACAATTTTTGTGTTGAATGCACAATTTAACACATCTCCTTAGAATGACTCTTTGGTGGTTTTTATCCGAATACATATTGGCCGAAGGCCATAGTCCCCATACATGTGGTCCTTACTAGATAAATATGCAAAGGCTTCAATCCAACAGAGTCCACTGTTATACAAAACGCAATCCCGTCTCTGTATCTAATCTAACTCCACCTGAGCACGATCTGATACAACTCTGTATTAGAGGAGGGAGACACAACACACCGTTAAATGATTATAAGGCCTTATGTTAGGTTAGGTCTGAGTGGTAGCTCTGATTTCAAAAAGCTCACTTGAGCACGCATAGCGGCCCGTTGTGATGCCAGGGGTAAACGCAGTCCCCGTAGTTACCAAGTTCCACCAAAATCAGGGAAGAGGAAGAAGTTGGCCAGCGCAAGGGCTGCACATCAAAAGCACGACTACCCTCCATTGGAAAACCAGCCAGAAAGTTTGATGAACGAAGCAATATCCTTGATATCAATAGATGATAGTTCCGTCAAGCCTAGCCTATACTACACCTAGCAAGAGATGGGCACTGACAAAGAAAGTGGATAACAGTCTCCTCTTCCTCAGCGGATCTGCATCCATGGCAGAAGTCGTTAAATGGGAACCTCATTCTCTCCGCGTGTCTACCCATAACGCAATGACCTGTAAGCACGGTCACTGTGGTTGAGATGACGTCACGACCAAGACCAAGTAATTAGTTGGTACGCCTTCTATCCATCAAGGGCCAGGTAAAAGGCCTTATACCTCGTAGCAAAATTTGAATTATAACAGCGGCGGTGAACCTCATTACGAACTCACACAGCTCTTGTCTGGTCACTAATCTTTGCTGATACCTGCACCAATATAAGCTGACAGGTAGTACGATATATATCAAACTGTTCAGGTTAACTGAAAACAGTAGAACAAATAACTTTCGAGTGCAACAGATTCGCAGAAGAATGTCCTGAATTAGAGGAGATTTCTCAATGCGAGTCAACGGCCGAACATCTAATTATCAAGAGGTGTCAATCGAGTCATCGTAGACTAGTAGTCAGTGTGTTGGCTTATTAGACGTGAGGTCACAGTTCTAAGCCCAGGTTTCTAATAATAAAAATAAAATAACATCTCTTCGTTGATTTCCTCTCAGCAAATTTGTGGAAAAAACTCCAAGACTAAATGAAAAATTGCCATGAAATGTTTCTCAAAAATATGTCCTTCGGTGTCGACTTTAAACTGTAGGTGTCGCTACTTATGATAGGTAAGTAGTAATCCTGACTGAAAGGTTGTTATGAGCAATTATTTATGTACAGTAAGACCATGCTTAACGCTGCTCCGCTTAACGCTGTTTCAGTATTACACGGTAATATTGGGATTCCTCTAAATCGCACACTGTATTGATACTTGTTGTATATGTGTGCAAATGAAACGGCCATACACCAACCAAAAGCGGTGCACTATATAGCGACGGTGTATACTATGTATCTTTTTCAACGCTCTTTTGTTAGTCTGTCCAGAATAAAGATTCCAACTGTATTTTCCGAAGTCGCAAACACAGAACTGCGTCACAGTTGATTTATTAGTTGCCTCGTTCAACGCTGTTTCGTTTAGCGCTGGAACTTATTGGAACGTATCCCCCGCGTTAAGCGTGGTCTTATTGTACTTATTCTTGTGAAGGACTATGTATTACTCTTAAGCAAAGCTCTCTACACAGGCAGACTGAATGTTCGGTAATCCATTTTCGATTCACAACATCCCCATGCCACTAAGCAAAATTCACAGCTAGAACGCCTTAATAGAAGTCCATACAATTAAATCTGCTTCGAAGATGAAAATAGATTAGAATAGTTTGAACATCAGAAGATTAGACCAGAAGATAATCTATCAGAATTCTTCAACCCTAAATATCAGAAATTCCCAATATTTAGTTGCGAACGCTACAAATCTCACATTACTCAGGGAACTTAGAAGTCCTTGGAAGAAATTTACACCTATTTTCTGTTATTTCAAGGAATCTTGGGCATCTCAAAATACGATAGCTAAACAATCTATGCTAACACATCAGTCTCCGCTAAAAAGGTTAGGCACTAGTTGAGGGGAAGAAATCCCATGTACAAAGGGCAAAGGCAGCACTAAGACCTTGGACAGTGGCGTGCTGTCTGTATGTAGTTGAACATTTTTCTATTTTCTGCTAAAACGTTATGCACTTTAAGAGAAATCATGCAGAAGAATTACCGAGAATTAGTGACTAAAGAGGAGCTTTTCTTAAACTCTTTCAAAATTTTAAATTCAAATGAAACAAAACATGTGTATCATCAAAATTATTTATTCGTTTGTAAGCCCAATTCATGACATTAAGTGTGGCATATAACATCATTCATAAGTCCGCTGCGGCTTCTGTGTGTGAAGTGCATCCGAAATAATTAATTTTCTATGACTCTGAATCATAAATCAAACTGAATTCAACGGATCCCTTGGGTTACATGCATGCCTACATAATTGGTCATTACAACTTTTCAGTCAGGATTTTGACCAAGCTTATCACACCATTTGTGCTGTTTGTGTTAATTTTTTACATGAGTGGCGGGACCTACAGTTTAAAGTTAACTCCGAACGGCAGATTTTTTGAGAAACTTTTCATGGCAATTTTATTTACTTTCAGAGTACAGAAATATTTATCGAAATTTCGTTTTCTTTGAACATGTCTGACCCGGAGTTTGAACCGCGGCCTTACGTATAATAATATATATAATATACGTAGATTTCCAACAGTTACTTTGATTTAAAGACCGTTGTGTTTTGTGGCTTATTCGCATACACCTGCACCTTAAGAAAACTCCACAAGACAAAGTCTAACATGAAATAATCACACAACCTCAGTGATGGGTTCACATCACATTCATGTGAGATGATGATGCTCTCTAATCGCTCGCACAAAATGTGTGACATAAACTGTGTGACACGTAGCAGCGTTCTGTTGAAACCACATGTCGGTAGTGTCCAAATCATCCAATTCAGTATAAAAGAAGTTGATAGTCATCGATCTATAGTGCTCGCTGTTGACAGTGATGGTCTGGTTAAAGTCGTTCTCAAAGAAATATGGAACGACGACGCTGCCGGCTTGAAATCCACATTAAACAGTGACCTTTTTGGAATACATTGGATGCTCGACAATTTTGTTTGTCCAAGGATCCATTCATTTAGAAATGGTCCACATATCTGAAGATTCGAAGATTTCGAAGAAAATTAGGTTTAATTGCCAATTGCTCCAGAGCTCATTCAGCGAACACATGTAATTATATATAGTCGTCCATGGTGATTTAGCAAAACAAAAACTAATTTGACAGATGTAGCCTCCAGAAGATTTCCTTTAGCAACAGTCAAAGTTCGGATGTCTCTGTTGAAAAACCCTATAGAACTTATTTACCTACTTAGTTCACTTAGGACTAAGGGTTGTAGTTAAGATTACGACCTAGCTTCTCACCAACAAATTTCCATTTTTCCTCAAGATGATAATGGAAACTACAACAAATTGTGATTGGGGAACCAGATAAATTCAAGATGGATGATAAATTTGGTACAGGAGTTCATTACTGGTAATTAAACATTAAAAAGTCCAATAAGCTTCTGGATTATCAAATTATTTGCGATAGAAAGTTAGCAGAGAAAGCAACGAAAACAGCTTAAGATGAGAAACATAATAACAACCAAATATTATAACCTTTGCCTTAAAATAAATTTACTTATTTAAGTGGTCATTGCAACCGTTTACCCAGGATTACCACCAGAGGTCAGCAATGAGTATTCACAACAATGAGTAGATTCGAATCATACTTATAATTTGTGATACTTATACGCCTTCATACTTATTTTAATGTCATACTCATACTACTCATATTCAAAGTTTGAAGTACTCATCATATTCATCCTTAACAATACGCATAATGTTATTGATTTCGACTCTCCATGACTAATCGCATACACGAATCACAAAATAAATATGATTCGGGTACAAATACTACAATACTCACTAGAAGGTTGTGTGTTTGCTCTGCTTGTTGTCTTTTTCTTTTTTGTTTATGTGTCTTTCTTCTTCCTTTGTAAATGCAACAACAACTAAGAATGTCAATTTTGACGAATGATTCGAATCACTCGAATCGTTTATAAGTATTTTTCTAAATTTATGAATCTGAATGAGTAGGCGTATGAATCAAACATATTTCGAATGTTATGAGTTTGATGTCAACCTTGTACTCATACTCATTGCAACTTGTACTTATAAATCAATGTTGTACTGAGTACGAATGAATCGGAGTAGTTGGATTTCAATACTGTTGACTCACTCATACTTAAAATTCTCACATAACATAAGTAATAAACTTTTAACGACAATTTTATTTTACTCTCAGATTAAAGTCGCCGACAAAAACATTTTTTCGTTCTCTTCGAGATATCTGAGGTGGAGTTTGAAGCTGGGCTATCGTCTAATAAGCCAACACACTATATATTACGCTAGGGTGACTTCAAATAAACTCTTCCGTTAATTTATAGCACTATGAAGATATTATAACTGACGTAATATGGTGTTCAATTGATAATTATGAACTGGACCGTATGTGGTTTCAACTCCACATTTTGTCATTACAACCATTCAGTCAGGATTATAGCCTAGCTTCTCATATTGTGTGCCTTAATTTTATACGTGAGTGGTGGGACCTACAGTTTAACGTCGACTCCGAACGACAAATTTTTGAGAAACTTTTTTTATTTACTCTCAGAGTTTTTGCCAGAAATCTTCTAAGAGGAAGTCACCAAAGAAATATTTTTTTCATATTTCGTTTTTATGTCTGACCTGGGGTTTGAACCCGGGCTTTACGTCTAATAAGCGAATACACTACCTACTAGGCTACGGCGACTGCACATTTTGCCATTATTTTATTAAAGTTTTAAGAGAAAGTATTTTACGTTTTTGGCCATGTCATGATCCTTATAAAAATAAACCCGTCGGTCTATTCCCGGAACCTGTTTCTCAGCAGGATTTGTGCAGCATAACGCAGAAATCCTTATCACAACTACAATTACGGACCAGAGAACTAGATCCACGCACCGATAATGGCAAAGATACACAATACTTAGTCGCCGTAGTCTAACAGGTAGTGTGATGGCTTATTCGAACCCCAGGTCAGACGTCAAGACAAAATACGAAAAGTATTTCTTCGGCGACTTCCTCTCAGCAGATTTTTGGCAAAAACTCTGAGAGTTAATAAAATTGCCATGAAAAGTTTCTCAAAAATCTGTTGTTCGGGGTCGATTTTAAACTGTAGGTCCCACCACTCATGTATTAAATTAACACACACAAGATAAGTGGTGTGAGAAACTAGGTCGTAATCCTGACTGAAGAGAATTGGTCGAAGAGGATAAGACAGAATGCTGATATAAATACTAACATTAAATTTTAGCGACGGCTACAACAATAACACTAACCAACAAGATGATACGCTTTAAAGGCGTTTGACTTTCTCATTGTAGACCGTACCAACGCGGATAACCTCCTAAGGTGGAAGCATTTTTCAACCAACAATTCTTAAGTTATGTCCACAATGCCATTTGAAATATAAGAAGAAATGATGGCAAACTTTCACAAAAGGTTCTATTGCTTCAATCAATCCACAGGCGGTCATTTAAATGCAATTGCATATCGTATACAATGGCAAGGTCCAAGCCTTATAATGAAATATAATTTCCTCCGTAATCTTTATGGGTGCTTTACTTTAAAAAAACCTTAAGTTAAGCGTTAAGATCTTAAGCGAAAAAGAAATTCAATATGGTCTGCAACTATTTTTATAAAAACAAAAAAGGAATGTAGTTTTCTATTATTGTAGAAATAGTTTCAGTATTTCAACTGAAAATCCATTAAATATATGTATCACTTCGAAATTAATTTGTTTGCAACTCCTGTTTTCTCCATTTCAAAGTAAATTACCCGCAGGACCACCTATTTCTTTTTCCTATGAACATCGTACATCCGAATCTATTAGTGTTAAAGGAATTGACCCCAAGTATTAATATACACACACATACATAGAGACAAACTACTGTTTCCTTTACGGTTCCTGTAGTTTTTTCCAAAATTAAGAGCGCAGCTATAAAACGTGAAAAGAAAATGGAAGAAAAACCTCAAAGCATGTTATACACTTACTGCTGCTATTACAACAACTACTGCTAGTTCTAATAAAAAACCATCAGAAACCATTGCAGCAGCATTGCATTTGTAATGGTAATAGCAACAGTAACATGTATCTCAAGCTGAAACCCGTTAATGCATACACAGACACACTCGGTTTTAAAAGCGAAAAAGTAAGAGAAAAAAAGAGTGCCCATATAAATAAAAAACCTTAAAGTAGTATTAGTTAATGCACACAATAATACCATCCTGGTCAAAGGTTGTTATTTAGAGAAGAACAAAAAAGAAAAAAGAGGGGGAAAAAACAAGTGAAACAGCAAAAAACAAAAGAGAGCAAATGAAGAATACAAGAGTTTATTATAATGCTCAATTACGTTTCCACTGCTTGTGTATGTTATTATATTCTCTTTACAACTACTTCTCTCTCTTTTTCTCTTATTGTTTTTTTTATTCATAAAAAAATAAATTTACGGAGAAATTTGTCTGCCAAACAAGCAGGCAACCAGCCTGCCTGCCACTCGGCCTGCCTAACTGTCTCTGTTTGGCTGTGTGAGTGCATGTATTAATGTTGACTGTATATTTTATGTAGAATTCTCTCTGCTTTTTATAAAAAAAACCCTTTGTGTATCTATGTATATGAGCATATATACAGTCATAGATGTTCGTTTAAGCACACTTTATTTTCTAATGGGTGATTTTTTAAAAGCTAGAGGAAAATTTAAAAAAAAAACACATAAAATTCAGAAAAATGCATGAAATCTTTATTTGAATCGATAGTACGGTCCATATAATTTAATGTTTAAAGATTATTTCATGCAAATGTTGACCGCGACTGCGCCTCAAATGGTCCATCCGCTTAGTCCAATTTTGGCATACTCTTTCCAACATTTCGGCGGGTATCTCACGAATAAATGCTTCAATGTTGTGTTCCAATGCGTCAATTGAAGCGGGCTTGTCTTTATAGACATGAGCGTTAACATAGCCCCCCAAAAAATAGTCTAAAGGCGTTAAATCGCACGATCTAGGCGGATAATTGACCAGTCCCGAACGAGAAATAAAATGTTCACCGAACTCGCCACTCAATAAGTCCATTGTTACGAGTGCTGTGTGGCATGTGGCACCGTCTTGTTGAAAGGATATGTCATGCAAGTCACGCTCTTGCATTTTGGTCAAAAAAAGTTGGATATCATCTAACGGTAGCGCTCACCATTCACAGTTATGTTACGATTCGCAGCATCTTTGAAGAAGTACGGTCCAATGATGCCACCAGCCCATAAACCGCACCAAACTGTGACTTTTTCTGGATGCATTGGTAACTTTTGCAATGCTTCTGGTTTCTTCACTCCAAAATCGACAATTCTGCTTATTTACGTATCCATTGAGCCAAAAATGAGCTTCGTCGCTGAACAGAATTTTTGGATAAAGAAGAGCCAAGAGCCCATTCACCAAAAATTTTGCGTTGCGGTAGGTCATTCAGCTTCAATTCTTCCTAAATTCTTCCGCAAAATTTTCCACGTTCGTGAGTAACAGAGGCTCAATTGCTGCGAACGGCGACGAATCGATAATTGATAGCCATCATTAACACTGGCCTATACAGCTGCGATATTTTCTTCAGTTCGCACTCTACGTAAGCGTGTTGGTGGTTTAATGTCCAACAATGTAAATTTGGTGCGAAATTTAGTCACAATAGCCCGAATAGCCGCTTAAGTGGCTTCCATAAAATGGAAGAAGCGCGCGATGAACATTCTTAACAGAGAACGCATTTTGATAATAAAATTCAATGATTTGCAAGCGTTGTTCGTTTGTAAGACGAATCATGGTTAAATTATAGACCAAACTGAAGATGTTTGACAGTGAAACAAAACACGAAACATGAGCTGTTTAAACCAGTGTTGCCAAAAAGATAATAACTAAAAAATCACCCGTTATAATTTAGTAGGACATTCGTTTGACCGCACTTTCATTAAAATCCTGGTATATCCTCTTCTGGCAAAGAAAGAAAAAACAGAGTGTAGTTATTATCGCTTAGAGTTAGTGGAGCACTGCCACTAGACAATTTATTGCACTGCCCTCAACCTACAGGTCTATCGCATACTCTTCGGAAGGCTCTACAGCATCAGTAAGAATAACTCACTGGCTCTTCTTGACGAACACGAACGTTTTGCCTTCTTTCGATTCGATCTCCTCATCACAGAGCCTGAATCGATTGTAAGTCTAGCTAATACAATTTGCCATTCTAAACTGGAGTTAAGCTCATGTTTGCAGAGTGCGGAAGGCCTGTAGGACTGTCAGATAGTATTACTCTATACTTCCCATTCAAGTTGAAGTTGTCACATCCTCCGATAGTGTAGACATTGCTTTCGAAACTATTCGAAAGCTTTTTCCATATGCTTTAAAAATCATATTTTGGGACTGCCCCACTACATATCTTTGACCTCCTCAGTACACTACAAAATGGTTATTCTTTTAAACGATTATTTTTATCCAAATTATTCCTTTCGGCCTTATTACCCAGTCTCATTGCCGAGCATAGAGTTCACTGGTGCTGTCTAGAAGACAATTAAGGATGCGGCCTGATAAATTGAAAGAGAAATTTCTCAGCCATTTGATTTTTTAGATCTCCATCCCTTTTCTTAGTCGGCTTAGTCGGCTTAGTCGGCCTTACGTAAGCCTTACCATAATCTCCACGGCTCTTGTCCTCACTATCTATGGAACGGGTTTAAACAGAGCTTGCAGTGTCATTATTTCTTTTAGCCTTATTACTCAGTCTCGTTGCAAAGCATAAAATTCACTGGTACCATCTAGAGGACAATAAAGAATGTGGTCCGATAAATCGGATGCCCGAGAAATTCGATTTGTTAGGTCACGATGCCTTAGACAATATCGGGTTGGACTAATCTCCCTTCAACATTACCATCGTCCCGATGGCTCTAGTCCTCACTCTCTATTCAACGGGCTTAAATGCAACAGAGCTTGCAGTGTCATTATTTCTTTCAGTCTTATTGCTCAGTCTCGTTGTGAGCATAAAGTTCATTGGTACTGTCTAGAGGACATTAATGGAATGCCTGAGAAATTGGAATTGTCAAGTCGCCATAAACTTTTTTAGTTAATATCGGGTTAGACATACGTCGCGTTAATGTAACTATAATCATGCCCATGGCTTTGGTTCTCACTGTCTATCCAACGGACTTAAATCCAACACAGAGCCTACAGTGCCACTATTATACTAATGCAAGCTCGTCTCTGTATTTAATCTAACTCCACCTGATCTCAATCTATTACAGAATGGTAGCGAAGGTAGGAGACACAACACAACGTTAAATGAGCATACGCCCTTATACAAAATATGAGGAACACGGTGAACCAGATTATGAACTCACACAGCTCTTATCTGATATCCGCACCGATTTAAACTGATATGTCCAAACTGTTCGGATGAACTCAAACCAGTAGAACATATAAATTTCGAGTCCAGAAGATTCGCAGAAGAATTTCCTGCATTAGAGGAGGGATCTCACTACGCGTCAACGGTCGAACATCTAATTACCAAGACGTGTTAATCGAATCAACGTAGTATGGTAGGTAGTGTGTTGGCTTATTCGACGTGAGGCCACGGTTCAAGGTCAGATAACTCCAACAAAACAAAATATGAAAAAATATTTCTTGGACATCTTTCTCTCAGCAGACTTCTGGCAAAAACTCTGAGAGAAATTAAAATTGTTAGGAAAAGTTTCTTAAAAATCTGTCGTTCGGAGTCGTCTTTAAAATTATCACACACAACATAAGTGGTGTGAGAATCTAGGTGCCAATTCTGACTGAAGGGATGTATGATGGATCAGCAACCAGAGCACTTCAATAACTGGAGCTACAACGACACTTACAGCTACTTAGGCGGACATATTAGGAAGACTATAACTGTACAGAGCCTACTATACGAAAGGAAATTTAGGTTAGGTTAGGTTAGGTTATGTTAGAGGACGTGTACTTGTCAATTAAGACAAGCACAGTATCCGGAGGTCGAATTGACCCATTGCACAACGTCCTAGTTTCTCACACCACTTATGTTGTGTGTGTTAATTTTTGTACATGAGAGGTGGGACCTACAGTTTAAAGTCGACTCCGAACGACACATTTTTGAGAAACTTTTTCATGGCAGAAGAAATACTTTTTGCATTTTGTCTTGATGTCTGGCATGGGGCTCGAACCCTGGCTTTCACGTCTAATAAGCCAATACACTATCTATTAGACCACGGCGACTTCTAAAGGAAAGTTAGCAAAAACACTTGTTCCAACACTTGTTAGAACTTTTTGGCTACTGCGGTCAAACAAATGTTATACTAGAAACATTAAATATTTGCTCGTATTTACCGCTAAAATGCTATCAGAATATTAATTGCTATTGAATTGTTTATTTACCTCACAACAATAAATTAAAGAAAATAGATTAAAAGCAACAAATTAAGTGTGCTTAAACAATTGTCTATGACTGTCATTTGTGCGAGACTATATTTCTGTATTACTGTGTGTATATTTGTCTGAGTGTGTGTTTGTTTTTGACATAAATTACTGCAGTCCAATGGTATTTTTAGGGGGCATTTACAACAAATTGAAGCGCAAGTAATGCAATTAAACATTTTTGTTATAATAAATGGGTTTAAAAGCAGCAAGAAAATGTTTGAATGGGACTTTAATTAAATGTCCGTAGTTTATATAATTGATGATAATTTTTATGCTCTTTTCTCTTGCCCTGCCTAGCCTCTCTGTCTATGTCTCTCTCTCTGTTATTAGTCTCATAATTTTTTAAAAAAATAAAGTTTTTAATGCACAGATACACGGATAATGGCATTTGTAGCTATGACACTCACACTGTATATGGAATTTTAAATGTAATTCATTTTAATTTATCAGAAACATAAAAAAAAATTTAATAAATTATGACAAAATATTTTAAATTTTGCATTTCAAATGCAATTGTAATAAATGAATCAAATAAATGGATGGTGTAGGAAGCAAACTTTACAGTACCTTTATTAGCCAGGTATGTCCAGGTACTCAATAGACTTCGAAGCCGTGGGATACTAGTCTTGTAGGGAGTGCGTTGGCTTATAAAATGTAAGGCCCCGGTTCAAACCCTAGGTCAGACATCACGATCAAATAGCAAAATTAATAAATATTTCTTCGGCGACTTCCTATCAGAAGATCTCTAGCAGAAACTCTGAGAGTAAATAAAATTGCCATGAACAGTTTCTCAAAAATCTGTCGTTTGGAATCGCGTTTAAACTATAGGTTCTGCCTTTTATGTATAAAATTAACGCACACAACATCAGTGATGTGAGAAGTTAGATCGTAATCCTGACCGAAGAGTTGTAATGTCCAATGTATGCTTAACGGACTTAAAATAGATCATGCTATTTTTCTGCTAACAGCCAATCAATTATTAAATTGTAGGAATTTCTCTTTAATGTTTTTGGGCCTACAAGGACAAAGCTCTGAAATCCGCTCAGCTAGATTTTAATTTATAAACTGATTTTGATTGCAGGCCCAATATGTACGACTTTTAATTTGCTCCAATGAATTTACATACCTGTGCGTAGCAACCAATATTGCAGGCAAGCTGTACCAACAACCCCGCTAATATATTGTGACGTTTTTATCTTTTTAAAACGGTTAAAATATGAGCTCGTAGATTGCAAATAAAATAAAAATAAATTGGTGTTTAGTTTTAATTAAACTTTATTATTCGCACAATTCTGTGTGCCACTGTTTACAACTTGATGTAAACAACAACAATTGCTTTTCTTTGCTATTCCTCTGTTTAGAAAGGGTCCGCCAAATAACTTTTTTTTTTTTAAATGCTTTAAAAAACTACTGAATATTTTCTCAAATTTCTTTTTTTATTTGAAAGTACAATCCTTCCGGTTAATAATGGAAAATAATTTCATTCACATGGCTACACGATCGGTCCAATTTTTAAGCACATTATCGATTGTGTGTAGCTGTATTTCACCAATGGCTTCACGAATATTGTCCTTTAAAGCGTCAATTGTCTCTGGCTTGTCGGCGTAACACTTATCTTTGACCCATTATCTTATACCCCATAAATAATAGTCCAAGGGTGTCAAATCGCAGCTCCGAGGTCAGCTCTGCGGCTGATAATGCAATCTTCAAAAACAGGGCGCAAAAATCGAGTGTAGCTTCGGCTGTGTGGCATGTACCGCCGTCCAAATATTGCCAAAATCCCCCTCTTAAATTTTTGTGTACAAAAATTCGTTCAACATGGCCCGATAACGATCGCCATTGACTGTAACGGCCACTCCTTGCTCATTTTCGAAGAAAAATGGCCCAAATATGCCTCTGGACCAAAATCCGCACCGTTTTGGGTGCGTCGGCTTTTCAATGTGTGCGTGCGGGTTTTCTGTGCCCCAAATGCGACAATTTTGCTTGTTTACATACCCGCCAAGATCAAAATGAGCTTCATCTGAAAAGATGATTTTTTTTTGCCAAAATCGGCATCTTCTGTTGGCCAGCCGAGGCAGCCATTTTAATGACATTATTTTCCATTATTAACCGGAAGGATTGTACTTTCAAATAAAAAAAGGAATTTGAGAAAATATTCAGTAGTTTTTTTTTTAAAGCATTTTCAAAAAAAAAAGTTATTTGGCGGACCCTTTACCATTTGCATAAACAATAACAATTACTAGACAACTGTTCGACAGATCTTTGTAACGGAGATCTTCAAACGCATCGCGTCTTCACACAACACTGACTGAACTTTTACTAACTCCATTAACTGCTTTGTCTTGCCTTCTATATGGCAACGTAAACAGTCTGATGAATGTTCTTGAAGCCGAATGTTCGTGGCTTCGCCTTCCCGAGATCTTTATAAATCTAAACATCGTTGCTTCCTTATTATTGTTTGTGTATTTTGTTTACATTTATTCTTGTAGTGTTTGTTGGTATATTTTTGTTTTTATTTGTTTATCATTTTTTCATGCTGGTGTTTGTTGGTATATTTTAGTTTACTTGTGTGCTATAATTTGTAAACAAGTTCATTGGTTTTGTTTTTGTAGCTTTTTTATAATTTTAATGTTAAACGATGTAAAAGCTAAACATCGTATCTAGATTTTTCCATTACAGTCATAGCGCGCCTACATATTTCACTTAAAGATATCTTTAAACGGACCAGCTAAAGCATTGAAGACTTCTTCAAATTAAAAGCTTCTGTAACGTTTAAATTTTCTTCTTTTCGCTTTAAAAATTTTTCCATTCAAATGCAATTAAAACTTAATTCATGTCTGTATTATTGCCAAGGAATTATTTTGCAATGAATGAAAATAATACGCAGATAAAAACAAAAAGAAAAACACACAAAAATGCCATCCATTGTATTCCAAACAATTGCCATGTTTAACATTCAGCCCGAAATGCATTTAATTAGACGCATGGCATGTAATTGTTACACGATAGCGTTGTTAACAAGGTGGCCAGAGGCAACAGCAACAAGGAATATCGAATTCGAATACCCTCTCCTTACGCTGATATACAAAATGCAGACGAACAGTCTAATGAAACCATTTATTTATTAACGCGGGGACATTGTATTTCGCCTTCTATATGAATGCCTGACAGTAAAAGTAACCATTTTAGCAGGTTTAAATGCAAATAAAAAAGAGAATCCTTATGATGACGATTTTTAATGTATTTGTGTGTGTGTTTTTGTTTTTTTTTTTATTTTTCAGGTGCCAGAACGTGTACGAGCTATGAATGCGAGCATTAAATTGTTGCTGATTGTAAGGGAACCGGTGACAAGGGCCATTTCTGATTACACTCAATTACGAAGTCATGCAGCAACAGCCACTTTGCCATTGGCCGCCATCGAACAACAGTCACCAACATCAGCCGCAGCCGCAGCAGTCGCATCCACATCATCATCGGCGCATTCAATGTTGTACAGCAAATTAAATGCGGGTTTTTCCTCATCACAACAATATGACAATTCATTAGGCGGTGGAGGAGGTGGCAGTGGCAATGGCGGTGGGGGCTCAATAGGCACAGCAACTGCAGGTCGTATTATAAATAGCAATTCAATCCACGGCCCAGGTGGTGCCGGTGCTGTAAAAACGAATGTAAAAAATCCTTATAATAGCCATCGCCAGTATGAGACCACCACTAGCACCGCGAGTCCACAAACAAATATGGCCAGTTCAACGGCACAAATTCTATCAAAGTAAGTTTGTATGTGTGTAAGCGTGTGTGTCTGTTTAACAGTTCTTTTCGCAAAAATGAAAAACGTTTTTATATTTCTGTTTTTTTCTTGTTCTTTTGTAGATCCTTTGAGGAATTGGCCATATTTCCCAATGGCACCGTTAATGAGTCCTATCGCCCTTTAAGCATATCCATGTATCACTTGCATTTGCATCGCTGGCTTGAAGTCTTCCCACGTGAACAAATTTTAATCGTTAACGGTGACCGTTTAATAGATGATCCCGTTTCGCAGTTGAAAAAAATTGAAACATTTTTGGGTGAGTATCCAAATAATGAACAATGAATTCTTGTTATTGAACAGGTATTACACCAGCATGAAATAAAGGAGATTACTTTAGTTTGGTTTGGAGCAACAATTACTTGAATTTACTCCTTAATAAACATGCAAAGAGTGGAGATTCTGGCCGAATTATTTCAGTTCGTATTTCTATATGATGTTTTATGTATGATGCCTTGTGTTTGATGCACTGTTGCACTTGCTGCGAGTCTAGAATTCCCACTTGTGACGTCGTCTAGTCCAAAGTAAAACAAAATTTGGAAACTGTAATTGCCTGCAATCATACTCATTACGTCCAGAGGGTTGCATAAAAATCTGAACATAACTCGGTCTAGCCCTTCTACAAACCTTAAGAAGTAAATTTCTACTACCAAGATTTTTTAGAGCAAAATAAGTAACAAAAATGCTCTTTTGCAAAAACAACTAAATTCGACTGAGACCAGGTCGCCATTCGAAGCTTAATCTTGCTTCCATTATTGTTGCAAGAGATCCAATGCTCACACCATCTTTACATATGATTCGATTAAGTTCCGCTTTAGCAATGAATCCCAAACCCTCATTGAAGGGCCTCTTTAGACTTTAAAATACTCACGCCGATGTCACAGGATACATCTATCGGGTGGGCCCTCTATCGGTTTAAATTTGAACCATCGGCTCATTCGAATTCTATTTTGTCACCACATTCAGTATATTATCTCCACTAAACGTAATGAATCGATTTACGCTTGAGAAACTTTGGGATTTATTGGGCCAAAACTGCACATTGATGACGATTTTTCCCAAAAAAATCATTTATTTTTTGGATTTTCATCTTGGTGGATACATTAATAAGCAAAATTCCTGTATTTGAGGCTCATAAAACCTGCACATGATCTTACAGAAGCCAATGTATCTATTATGAGTGGCTTGGGGAGCGGAAGCATTATAGGCCCATATTTCTTTGGAAATGAGGACGGCACAACCATTACAATCACAAAAGATACCTATCGCACCATAATAACCGATTTTTTTGTATCCGCTCTTCATGGTATTGATGTGAACGATGTTTGGTTTCAACCAGATGGTACAACTCGCCACACATCGCATGCCACAATCGATTTTGGCGTCAAACTTTTGATGGCAGTTTAATTCGCAGAAATGGTGATGTCAATTGGTGCAAAAAAGCTACGATTTGACAACGTTGGACCATGGGGCTCCGAAGAAGTCGCCGTAGTCTAGTAGGTAGTGTGTTGGCTTATTAGACTTAAAGCCAGGGTTCGAGCCCCAGGCCAGACATCAAGACAAAATACAAAAAGTATTTCTTCGGCGACTCCCTCTCAGCAGATTTCTGGCAAAAACTCTGAGGGTTAATAAAATTGCCATGAAAAAAAGTTTCACAAAAATCTGTCTTTCGGAGTCGAATTTAAACTGTAGGTCCCACCACTCGGGTATAAAAATTAACACACACAACATAAGTGGTGTGAGAAACTAGGACGTTGTACAATGGGTCAATTCAACCTCCAGGTGCTGTACTTGTCTTAATTGACAAGTACACGTCCTCTATCCAAACCTAACCTATGGGGCTCCGAAAATAATAAAGAAAAGTGTTAGACCGACTAACCAGAGACAATTTAGCATTTGGGGCTCCGAAAATAATAAAGAAAAGTGTTAGACCGACTAACCAGAGACAATTTAGCATTTGGAGGCCAACATTCGTGATGCCATTGCCGAGATACGACACCATGCACTCTCAAAAGGGCAAGAAAATTGGTCCGATCAAATGAGGTACTGTGAGGCCAGCCGCGGCAGCCATATGAACGAATTAAAATACCATTTCTAATCGGTACAATTGTACTGCACAACACAAAAATAAATTTCGTAAAATTTCGAAGAAGTTTCATTGTTTCATTTAAACCTTTAAATGGTCTACCCTATAGATAGAATATGCAGACAGTCTCCAGAGCACTTTGTTCTACTACAACTAAAACTTTATATTTGGACTGGAAGCGTCGTCGGTTTATATTTCTTTGAGAACGGCGTTGACCAGAACATCACTATTAAAGTTGTAGTTGACCTTTACCACTACTTTTCGCATGGGTTGGATGACATGGATATCAACCATGTGTGCCTTTAAAAGGAGGGCGCTAGTTACCATCCAGCTTATGCCACATTGCATATTCTTGTAATATGCAGTAGGTAGTGTGTTGGCTTATTAGATGTAAGGCCATGGATCAAACCCCAGGTCAGACATCTACAACAATCGACTTTAAACTGTAGATTATGTCACTCATGTATGATATTAACACACCCGACGTAACTGGTGTGAGAAGCTAGGTCTCAGTCCTGACTGAAGGCTTGTAATGACCAATTGTGTGTGTATATCGTACATGCAGACACATTTTTTTCTATTTTAAAGAAAAGAAGCGCTTAAAAAAGATCCTTTATTGTAAAAAAAAATATGCGTCTTTATTTTAAAATTTTAATATGTATTCTTACTGAAGGACCCTTTAAAAGGCACAAGCATTAAACATGAACTTTTCAGCTGCAGCATCATTAAAATTAAATTCCATGCCTGCTTCGAGCATATCAAACTGAGTGTAGCACTAACAATTGTAGGATTAAGGACAAGAATTACATAAGTTTTCCTATTTTGATTAGAAATTTTCAAAAATTCTTTGTCATTTAAAATTTATTTACTGGCCTACTTTGAAGCAGAAAATATGTGGTGAAATACCTGCAGCTATGAGTATACAGTGAGCGTCAAAAAAGGTGTACATTAAAAATAATATACATTAATTAAATACCGTTATTTTTATTAGAAAATTTTTATTAGAAAATTTTTATTAGAAAAGTTTTTTAAATTGAAACAAAAAAAATTACAAAAAAATTTCGAAATTTTAACAAATTTTTTCGGGCACTCTTCTTAAGTGATAAAAGTTGAGTTTGGTACAAAGGACAATTTTGTCCTTAGTGTATAGGTCATTTTGACGCTCAGTGTATATACCTATGTACATGCTGAACACTTGATAAAAAATTTTTAATTAAATTTTGATTTTCATTTGCTTGCCACAGCTGTATGCATGAATGAAGGAAGCCATTGCTGGTTAATAAATAATTTCATTATAATAACCTATACTTGCCACATACCATACTCATCCCTTTTTATATCGTTTTAAGTCACTTATTTAGCAGGCCTTTAATGCAAGAATCTTTTGTATTTTTTGGTTATTCGTTGTAGGCATTGAACACCGCATTACCGGCAATCATTTCTATTTCAATGAAACAAAAGGATTTTATTGTTTGCGCTACGACAGCGGTGATCGGTGTTTGCGCGAAACAAAAGGACGCAAACATCCGCACGTCGATCCGTTGGTCATCTCCAAGTTGCGTAAATTCTTTGCCGAACACAATCAGCGTTTCTACGAATTGGTTGGTGAGGATTTAGGCTGGCCAGAGGAATAAAAACAGGAGAAAACTGAAGGAAATGCAATAATTGGCCGCCGGTTTAACATGCTTAATGGCAGAGGACATTATCGTTGTTCGTAAAGCAAATGCAAGTCAGTGTTTGTATGTATAAAATATGTATGTATTGTTTGTATTTAAATTGTGTATGTATTGTATTGTATATTGTGTATAAGAGTTTATATATATATGTATAACGGTAGTTAGCAATTGGTATAAATAAACAGAAAAGGATAATGAAACCTGAAACCAACTCTACAAAAACCAAAGAAAAAAACAAGATAAAACAGAACAAGAACGAAAAACATACAGAGAGAAAATATAATGGCCATGGTCCAGTTCATGTATCCATAATGTTTAATGAAATCCTTTAAAATTAAATTGAGAAAAATTAAAGAAGAAGAAGAAGAACAAAGAAAAACAGAAAGGGATAACCCTGTCAGTAACAATATTATAAAAATGGCAAAAACAAAAGAAATTATTTTTAGCATCAAAAACAAAAAGAAAAAGAATATTTTTATTGAATAAAACAAAAACAGAAAAAGAAACAGAAAAAAACAAGCGCAGCAATTAAGAAAACAAGGACTGAAATGCAAATATTTATTCAAGAACACAGGATTTTGTTTTTTTTTCATTTTTTATTTTATTTTTAATTTTTATCCTCCTTTTTTTGTTGTTTTCTTCTTCTGTGTACAATAAATTTTGTTATTTTTATTTAAATTACTTGTAAATTAATTTACTTGTTTTAAATACTGTTTCTGTTGTTCGTGTATTTTTATTTTGTTATTATAAACACCCTACACTGCGGCAGGACTTTGTTTGCTATCTTGGCATAAGTTTAAATCCTCTATGTAGTCAGCAACCTCCACAGCAATCATATACTACAGCTATTAGCTTCTATTCTAAGCGTTTTTTCATCATTTCTCTTCTACAGTCTTTTGATTCATTGTTTCCCCAAAGTAAAGCCTTTAGAAACGAACAAATTTCCCTTAGAAAAGAACAATGTTTTGCCAACAATGCTTGGCCAAGAAAAAATGGTCTTCTAGGTTAGTTTAGTTTGGACATGGGTAGCTTATCAGTGTATCCTCAGTTCCACTGATTCAACTAGCGAGACATTGATTCATTATGAACCTTCATGGAAGAAAATAATGAAGAAAAATTGAAAACAAAAAGAGCAAGAGAAGGAAAAGGGCAAAGAGAGGGAATAAATTCAAGAAAATAAAGAGAAAAAAGACTGGCAATAATAACAATTAGTCATATGGACACTCGCATATAAATTATCCTTCTTAAGATGTCTCCCTAGCCAACCAATCCCTATTAGATCCTCCAGTTTCTACTCCTTCAGATCTACCAATCGATCAATAAATCGATTATCTAGTTAGACAAGGGCAGTGACATAAAAAATTATCCACTGGTTCATCGGCTGCCTTACATAGCCCATAGAAATCAGCGACATCCCTATTTTGTCTGCTTATCCTACACTTATCTAAAGGGGCCATGTCCCATTAGTACTCCTGTAATAGCTCCTATCCCTCGCCTACTCAGGCTTAGTAGTAGTTTCGTTCCTATAGGAAGGCTCTTGCAGCCCATCATGTCCTTGCACGGTTTGTAAGTAAACCGAACTTTTTCTCAATAATTCTAAAGCAGCCAGCCTTTTAGACTCGCAGACCAGGCGTGACCATGTAACTCTTGAGCATCTGTTCGGGGCATCTGCATCTCCTTATATGGTTCATGAGTAAACCGAACTTGTGCTCAATAAAGAAGCCTTTTGATGGTTTCACCAGATTTTACACTCCCAGACAAGACTTGATCTTGTAGCTCTTGAGCTTTTCCGAATATGTTTTCTAACTACTTCGGTGTCCAAAACGATCTGTAGAACATCCATGTGAAAAACATTAGATTCCGCCGAAAGTCTGTGTGCACTCCTGCCCTTGGTCCTAAAAAACAAAGGCTTCTGCACCGAGTCAGTCTCCCTTTTGGTGCCGTCAGTGAAAATAACCCAGCCATCAAACAGTTTATCCGAACCTATTCAAAATTCGAAATCCCCGTAGCTTAGTAGGTACTGTGCTGGCTTATTAGGGTCAAATACCGGGTCGGACATGTCCAGCAATATAAAAGAAATATTTCTTAGGTGACTTCCTCTCAGCAAATTTCTGGCAAAAACTCTGAGAAAAAATAAAATTGCCATGAAATGTTTCAGAAAAATCTGTTGTTCGGAGTCAACATTAAACTGTTGGTCCCGCCACCCGACTGAAGGGTTGTAATGACCAATTATGTATGAGTGTATGTATCCAAAATTCCCTATTGTCGGTGTGTAGCAGTTGTAAACTTTTGTGAACATATACTTCGTCATTCCAGCAGTCAAAATAACTTGTTCCCGCTATTTTAGTTCCTTTTACAGTTTTATAAGAAACTCCCTACATAAACCTACTCACTACTCTGAGATTGACGTGATTAAAACTTCTCCACTCAGCTCGTAAAGAATTTTTCATTTCTATTATATGGTATCTTATGGTAGGGCCTCTTTTACAAATTTCATTACCTTTAAGCAGCTTCCGCTGTACAGTGGATTCCCTACAGGACTTTTTTAAGTGAATATCTTTCCAAAGGAAAGCCTTCTGAATAGGAATGAAATGAACAGTACTTAGAAAATTCTATTTTAAGGGTTCACTGCGATTGATTTTCCATTTTATTCACTTTATTAGAGAAATAAATAAAGGTGCAACAAAATTATTCTATGTGGACCTACCTTATGTTATGAGTTTAAATACAGACAAGTCAATACGGTTTCGGCAACGCAGTAATAATAATATTTAGCAGATGTTGGCAAGAATTGCAATACAGTTTAGAGTTGTTAAAACTTTTATGATCATCCCTGTCCTAAATCTGAACATTGGTAAACGCCTTTGATTGGCATGTTTGTCTAATGACTGACGGGTGTACTAGTCCTCTTCTTTTATAACGTTATTGGGTTATTGGTAGTCATTATAGTCTAGTAGACGTGAGGCCACGCTTCAAACCCCAGTTCAGACATCTCCAACAAAACGAAATATGAAAAAATATTTCTTCGGTGACTGCCTCTCAGCAGATTTCTGACAAAAACTCTGAGAGTAAATAAAATTGGCATGAAATGTTTCACAAAAATCTGTCGTTGCAGTCGACTTTAAACTGTAGGTCCCACCTCTCATGTATAAAACTATCAAACACAAAAGAATTGGCCTGGGGAGCTAAGCCTGACTAAATGATTCATATGTATGTATGTATGCAGATGTTGGCAAACTTCCTGGTTTTTAGTAATTCCATAAGTAGTTCTGAAACTCTTGATCATCTAACAATGAACACCGTTTGAGCGCAGGCTAATCAAGGCCATTGTTTATCTATCTGGCACTAACAAAGCCTCTCCTTGGGCTTCTTTACCGTCATAAAATTTTGTCGTATTTTCAATTTTATATCACAGATTATCGAAAAATTCTTTCGTCGTCAACTTTGATGAGAGTAAAACAAGATAAGAGAACCATAATATTGGATCCAAAGAAGTTCTTCACAAGATATTATTTTTAATCAGCCTATCGTATAGTATAGTGACCCTGTGATACTCTCCCTACTTGTATGTAATCTTATGTAAGCATTTATTAAAAATGACAAATTCTCATATTTGTTGTATGTATGTATGTGTTGTTGGACAAATAAAAATATTTGTACAAAAGTATTGGCAAGTTATGTTGGTATTTGTTTTAAAGAGAGGGAGAGAGGGAGAGAGCTAGAGATATAGAGGGAGAATGCTATACATTAAAATCTATATAAAGCTGCTTTTATTTTTCCACTCATATATTTATGAGAGGGTGTAAATAAGTATAAATAACTAATACATACACATACATATGTTTATGTATATACATGCATACATATGTATGTGTATGATATTTTATAGATACACGTCAAGTGTAGATTTAATATGAAATTTTATAGTCTTTGTGATACGCATTTGATTTCCGTTAGAAAATACGATTTTTTTTTCTTTTTTAAATGAATTATTAAATGTGACATGAAATATTTTATGATTTTTAAGATATAAAATAAATATTAGTTCTTAATCTCTATCACTCTCTCTCTCCTTTTTGCTTTATTTACATATAAATTTTAATTATTGGTAAATATTTATTCAAGAAAATGAAACCGAATTGATTTCTTTGCAATTCAACTGAATACCATTTTTTCTCTTGCATATCTTAGGGAGAAATTTATAAAAGACATCTACTTCATACTTTTAGGATTACAAACGTGTGAATAAATGTTGCCTACTTTAGGGAATCAAGAGTAATTAAATTTAGAAACGAAAGTTAGACTCACATTAAATATAAATGTCTCCAAAGCTGGAATTCATTGATAGTATTTCTAAATTGAGCTGGAAATTGAACAGATTTTTAACACGTTGACTGCCAACTACGAGATAACTCGTAGATTGTGTTCCCTTCTAGGGAACTTTGCCATTTTTGTGTAGCTACGAATGAAATCGTACTATATCAGTGCTAGTATCGATAAATGGCTTCTGGGAAAAGAACAAAAAGTAATTGTTGGCTTGCTCGGCCAGTTTTCTGAAAATTGCAGCGGCAGTCAACGTGTTAATGTACCCCCAAATTGGCTTGAACCCATCTGATGGTATCACATCTATAGCAAGCGGTATTATATTATGGCTGAGAAATCTTGATATAAGTCAAGAGAAATGAGTACCCGCACCCAAAGCAATAATTTCGAAAATCTACCAAAATCTTTCGAAATGCCTAAGCTTTCCTACACCAAGTCGTTGAATGAACTTGCTTACATCTTTCGGAGAGTAATGTCAATAGGTCTTTAGCAAATTTTCAAGTTATGTCGAACAAATGCGCCAAATGTTACCATAAGTTTTGAATGTTTGCAACTGGCTTCAGTTTCTAAACCAGAATTAGGTCGAGTAACGGCCTCTTCCGCAATTGGCATGAGCATCCATGGTAACAACATATTCAGAGGCATCTGTTTGGATGGCACAAAAAATTCTGGTCCACAAATAAACCAAGTTTAATGGAGGTTTCTCTTTCTCCAGCTGAACTTCCGTGCTTGATTTATTAGACAACATATTCACTTTCAATCTGCAAAAGAATATGATTAAATTATTAGTGACTTCAAGATCATTGGATTATTTTACAGAATTTTTATATTTACTGGAGTCTTCAAAGGATAAGCCTAGCGAAACTAAAGTACTTTGATCTACAGTCATAATCGAGACTGTATAATATCTATTACATGATATACAGCTGCAAATAGGACTTAAAACTTGATCTATGCCCGAACTGTATGAATTCTAAATGATTCTGCAGATTATCTAGGATAACAGATTTGCTAAATACCTCTATGGGTCCACCATCACATGCAGCAACAAGTGGCAAAGGTTTAAAAGAAAAACTGCACTTTAGCAGACCTTTTATTTTATGGCTTACAGTTGATTAATGACAGTACGTTATACAAGTTTCTTGTGTTATTAGAACGTTGATATTATTATATATCACTGCCGCCATATTATAAGTTGTTTACCAAAGTCTGTACCTGTCACATTGAAAACAATTAAAAATATTAATTGTGGAGAGGACGCCCACTTCTTCTGCCATCTTATGGACTCCACTCAATTGCAACTTCATTGTTACTTCTTTTTCTGTATTTCCAAGTGAATTTAACTCTAATAATTTAGTGCCCATAGTTGTTTGCTCGATGACCTATCGGACCAGAAAATTGATGAAAACTTGCAATATGTTCTTGTCTTCAGTAGCCATATTCCTAGTTTCACATCCACTTAGAAATACAAGCGGGTATAAAATGACTATGATTTTCATGCTGGCCGAAAACTTAATGCATTTTCATATGCAATCCAAGATATCAACTGACGAATGTCCAAACATCACAACGGGCCGCTATACGTGCTCAAGTGAGCTTTGTGAAATCAGAGCTACCACTCAGACCTAATGTCCAAACGTTTCATCATGCTACCAAAATAACGAAAACAATGCTCTTCCTGGTGTTGGCTGTTTTGCATAGAGAAAGCAGTTTTACCCGACATGTTCACTAATATTGCCTGCGTCTTACCTATATTATTTCTAAGGCCTTTTTTGCGGGCTTTTTCGCCACCATGTTTCGTAAGCGTCATGTCAGTTATATAGCAATCTCGTCCTCATTTTATGCCTCTGTTGTTGAGGGTATTGCATTTCTCATAGGCAATAATTTGCGTTCCAGTATTGTTTATTATTTTATGATTGTATACTTTCAATGCTTGATACTTTACTTAACCCGCATTTAGTTATCAAACATAGACTCATATGTCCGAGCTGACTGACTATTCACAACTCTCTAGCAGCATCGCTCTTCGCTCCATCAATACTCGTGCTGCTTTGTTTTATGTCTGTCTGTTTCTATTTTTTTTTATTTTAAATTTTTTGATATTGGTTATGTTCCATTCTCGTAAATTCCTACATATTTGCTGCTCTAATTTTGTGTACCGTACGATGTGGGTATTTTGTTGTTGCCCGTTTATTTTATTTTTATTTTTAGTTTGTTTTTGTCCGCGTAAAAATATGTGAATTTTACTTTTTTTAATCACTTAAAGACGAGTGCTTCCAAATGGTCGTGTGGAAACCAGTTTCAAAATCCATATAAAGTAGAAGTGTATCTCTGTTCCAGTAATGATTCAATTTTAAT
Organism: Sarcophaga subvicina; assembly: GCA_936449025.2. NCBI lineage: Eukaryota > Metazoa > Arthropoda > Insecta > Diptera > Sarcophagidae > Sarcophaga > Sarcophaga subvicina. The sequence goes on from OW388084.2 coordinate 35,805,646, forward strand.
ATCGAGGCTGTTTATATGATCCATGCAGAGGTTTTAGACTCTGATGCTCATCTCCTTGCAGATAAATTCTTGTTAAGAGAAGCAACATGTTTTCTATTACGTGTATGTGCAATTTCTTTGTTTATCAAGCTCAAGGCTGCGATACAATCGCTGCACACCTTCAGATCACTTTCTTTCTGTCGAATGATGGTTAATACCAATAGTAGTTCAACTGAAAGTTCATTGTTAGTTCCAAAGCCTTTCTATCACACTTCGAAACACATGGGAGGTATTTGCACGAGGATTAGCTTTCAGCATATCTGGGTTAATGCCGTCATGCACTGAAGCTTAGATCCGTTTCAGAATGTGTATGGCGCTTACTAAGCCCGCCATAGGGTGGCCAAAGTAGAAATGCCATCATACTTGATACGTCCACTACAATTACATGCCCAGTACAGTATACACGTCAGCTGACAACATGTAGTAACAGTAGTGTATCTAGAAATCACTTCTACAGTTCCTCAGCGTTTTTGTGGAGACTTAGTGTTATCAGTAAAATTTCTCGTTAACCTGTACACGCAAGGGGACCTTTAAAGTTTTCCCTGCCTTTTGCGCTATTAAAGCAAGGTTCTCTACCCATTTCAAAATTTGATATTTAAATGTTTCGTTTCAATTATTTATAAACTGCACAGTGGGTTGGGTGAAAGTAAACATATATATTTTATTTAATACATTTTCTTATTTATTTTTTCATTTTTTTTTTATAATTTTTTTTTAATAATTGTTGAAGAAAAACGAATTGTAAATTAAAAAGCAATATTTAATTTATAATTTTTTTATACCTAATTTAAGTAAAAAAAATAAATTTTAAATAAAAACATATTAAAAATTATAACAAAATAAAAAAGTGAAACCAACAAATTAAAATAACCATACATATCAGCTAAAGACACAAAATAGATTTACTAAAAATAAATTTAAATTAAATTTAAAAATTAAAATTAAATTAATTAAAATAAATGAATTTAAAATAAAAATAAATTTTTATTAAATATAATAATAAAAATTTAAAGAAAATTTAAGCAACTGAATGTGATTTTTTTAGTCATTAAGTTTAAATTAATTTTTAGAAAAATATTTAAACATTTTTAAAATGTTTAAAAAGAGAAATATTGTTAAAAAAGAATTTTTATTTTCAAATTTAATTTCTAAGCGGCTGAATAAATGAGTGCAGAATTAGAAAAAAAATTAAAATTTAAACTACAATATGATGATATTAAAAAAATATTAAAAAAAGTTACTAAATTTATTAATTATAAAGTAATAGTATTAAATTAAACAACAACTAACAAACATTTAACGCAAACATATCAATTTGAGGCATTAAAAATAAATTTAAAAAAAAATAATTAAAAAAATTAAAACATAATTTAGCTTAAGTATAAAAATAAATACAAAAACAACAACAGCAACAACCAAAGAAATCGATACATATCAGTTGGGTTATTACCCAACAAAAAAAGAAACTAAAAAAATATTTAAAGCAAAATTATTAAAGTTTACTACTTACTAAACCCCTCTTTACAAAACCTAAAAAACTATACAAAAAAATAAATTATTGTTAAAATATCTTTAAAAAATCTAACTATACGATTAAAACAAATATACACACATATATATTGTACTTGTACTATATATGGTAAATAAATATTTAAAAAAATAAAAATTAAAAAAAATATTTTTTAAAATTTTAAAATTATTTTTAATAATTTTTTTTTTTAATTAAAATTTAAAACTAAATTTTTTCTGTCTTTAAATTTAACTTGCACTGCCTTATAAAATTACAAAAAAAATATTTAGAAAATTATAAAAAAAAATTACAACAAAAAATAAGAATTTTAGATCGTTATTGCACCACGTGGTTTTTTTATATGATTTTGTAAAAAAGCGTCGTACATTTTTGTAAAATTTCTAATTTAGTTCAAAATAAAATTTTAATTGGTATTAGAAATTTTAGTAACAAAAGAAATTTTAGATTTTATTGTTAAATAAGCAAAAAAAAAAAACAAAAATATTGTTAAATTTGTATAAAAAAAAACAAAAGAAGAAAACGAGTATTAAAAAATATTACAAAAAAAAAATAGAAAAAAGAAATGAAAATAACAGACATGAAATTCATGTTGCCATCGTTTATAAAACATTTACAATAACTGTATTTATTTTCAAGTTTTTCTTTTTAATTTCTTTTCTTACCTCCTTATACCAAGTTACACAAGCAATTTGAAAATATTGAAGCAACAAAATAAAATTTCTCTATCGAATCTTAAAGTCCATAAGTTTCTGTGGAATAGTTTTCATGTGAAATTTTTACCAAATTATTCTTTTGCAGTGAATAACAATTGTTCCGATAAGAAATGGAATATTATTTCTTCATATGGCTGCCGCGGTTGGCCTCACAGTACCTCATTCGATCGGTGCAATTTTAATGCACTTTTTCGAGTATATGGGGTCGTATCTCGTCAATGGCATCACGAATGTTGCCCTTCAAATGCTCAATTGTCTCAGGATTGACGGCATAACACGTCTTTAATGGGGCCCCGCAGAAAATAGTACAACGGTATCAAATCGCAGCTTCTTGGCGGCCAATTGACATCACCTTTTCGGTTAATTAAACGGCCGTAAAAAGTTTGACGCAGTAACTTGATTATAGCATGAGAAGTGTGGGAATAATTTCTGCTATTGAAACCAAACATCGTTCACATGAATACCCTGAAGAGTGGGTACAAAAAAAATCGGTTATCATGGGGCGATAGATGTCTCCACTGACAGTAATGGCCTCCTCGTCCTAATTTTCAAAGGAATATGGCCCAATTACACCTCCGCTTTACAAGGCGCACCAAACAGTCAGTTGTAATGGGTGCATTGGCTTATGTAAGACCATGCGTTGGTTTTCTGAGCCCCAAATAAGACAATTTTGCTTGTTAACGTACCCATCAAGATGAAAATGAGCTTCATCCGAAAAGATGATTATTTTTTTGGCAAAATCGGCATCATCGTTCATGCCCAATAAATTCCAACGTTGCTCAAGCGTAATCCGGTTCACTACGTTCAGTGGAGATAATATACTGAGATTTGTGACAGAATAGAATGACATAAGTATTGCCAGATACGAAATAACCTATTTAGACTACCAATGTCCGTCGTCGATAAATTAGACCAGCTGCTTCCTTCTTCTACGACATAAAGCTAAGCATACAAAAAATAGTAGAAGAACAGTTTGCTGCTCGTTTTCGACTCTGAAACTTTTAGCAGAAGTCATTGGACATATGGACGACGTATTGGTGTTTCGCAGGAATACCCAAAATATAATGATGCTGAGCACGCAACCTTAGAACTTGAGCAGACTTTCCGCGAACGCTCTATCGAACTTTACTATGCTACCTTGTATGTAACCGAAGCAAATTAAGTGATCTAAGCGAAACCTGCATACTTACTTCCTTACTTACCTCTTAGCATCAATTTTATCCATGATATGTTGCCTCTCTAATCATCTCCGCAGTCCGTATGAAAGGAAGTTCAATGTAACGAACTATACCTATAGCCTGCGATCAGACGCCTCCATTCAAAACTCTATTCAGTTTCCAACCATCGTGGCTTCTGACACCACGTATGAGCATTAATGATCTCCATGAGTACCAGAATCTCCTAACGATAGAGTTGAAATGCTTTTTCATGGCAATTAATTAACTATCCGATCTGGTACATGAAAACTCATGGTACCATTAGCCCTCTTTAGTAGCAAAGGAAATAAATATGCGCTGTGAGGACAGTCAAGTTAAGTGCAAATCTTTTTTCTACCGGCTTTAATGTGTCCACTGATTTCACCTTCCTCCAGACAAACCCATTATTCTTATCTTATCTAAAGGACATAAACTCTTGATAATATCTCAGGTTGTGATGGATCGTATCGTACTTTATGCAGCTAACGATAGATAGAAAGACCACACTAATCGTTTGGTGCTGTCTCAAGACTTCTTCCAAATGTGCGACCCTGAGATAGTTACCCATTCCTTCTCCAGTTCGTCACGTATTTAATTACGAGCGATCTCAAACTGACGCAAGAAACAGAGTCGTTAACCAAAGCCCTCTGCGACTAGCCGGCATTTCAATGAACACCAAATCATAAATTTGAGTTCTAATTTGTTGGCGCAAAAGGATAGGGTACAAGAGATATAAAACGATGATCCACATCAAATTGGCAAGTCCTGAGTGTCTGTTGCTCCATGACACTTTAGTACAGATACAGTGCCAGAATGTTCCTACGATCGAATTTAAATAATTGATTGGTAGGCTTTGTATACAATTTAGATCAGGTGAGTCCGATAATAAAGCAGGATAATAAATAATTTATAATTCAGCTTGTATACTTATATTTGACAAACTTCTCTGTCAGACAAAGTTGGATCAATTACCAAAACAACAACTAATTTCGGGGACATCCTAAATTAGAACTTTACTATTCAGTACCTGCTTGTATACTATGGACTTTGAACGACTTGGCTGGCGACAGCAATAGCAAAACACGTTTTGCTATCAGGCCATGTTGTCAGGCGAAGTTAAATCAATTACCAAATCAGCAAGAGATTCACAGGCCATCATAAATAAGAAATTCAATGTTCAGTGCCTTGACTGGATAGTGTAATAACAAAACACTCGAAATTGGATCATCTAATAGGCTCTTAACAGATTATCTGTTGGAAGTCTGACACCCAACTGCCACATTCGCATATTGATGTACTACTAGCTAGGCTATTGGGAGCCAATTATTTTGTGCGTTTCTCTTATTCAGTATTAACCTGCAACAGTTGCCGCTAATTGAAATCACCAAATATACCATGTAGTCGTCGTAGTGTAGTAGGTAGTGTGTTGGTTTAGTAGACGTAAGGCCCCCGTTCAAACCCCAGCTTAAACATGTCAAACAAAACAAAATACGGAAAATATTTCTACGGCAACTTCTTCTCAGCAGATTTTTGGCAAAAACTATAAAATTAAAACAAAATTGCCATGAAAAGTTTCTCAAGAATTTGTCGTTCGGAGTCGACATTAAACTGTAGTTCCTGCCACTCGTGAATAAAATTAACACACACAACATAAGTGGTTTGAGAAGCTTCTGTCATGAAGAGTTGTAATGCAGTGCAACCAATTATGTATATACGGGTTAACAATCGAGTAAATTCGATTCAAAAATATATTTGTGGATCTATAAAAGTTTGAAGATTATCAAGCAAAGAATCTGTATTGCAGCCATAGCTGCCAGATTTGACGATTTATCGTCAATTTGACGATTTTGAGCTCCAAAAATATCATATTGATGATTTGACGATTTATGCCCTTATTTTGACGATTTTTTGCAATGAAAAATTTACATCATATTCTTTACTTTAGTATGTTAAAAGCCACTTTAAATATTACATTTTTAAGTCACTTTCGAATACCTGTGATGATTTTTCTGTATTCGTAGTTGAGAATAATTTATCACTTGTCGTTGCAGACAATTTTAAAAATTCGAAGATAGCTTCTAATATTACCATCGGAAGAACAAAAGCAAGCGCCGTTATTTGTATGATCACCACTCAGGGGATCTATGGCTTTGTGTTTGGAACTATGAAAATATGTTATGGGAAGAAGGAAAGAGAGAACAATGTTTATGGGCACTACGCTTGTGTATTTTTATACCATAAGTAACAGGAAAGACCTCTGCAGGAATTGAGTTCCACATACGAATACTCCGACTAAAAAAAGTACTTTTTTGTAATGCAGTTTGCGATCTACTGGCCAATAGACCATATACGGATGTGCTGGCCGAGAAAGACGAGCGTTAGGTAGGAATATATGATTTTCAGGGACAAGTCCCCTTATTTCGTTCGAGCAAAATCCTTTTGTAGTAGTGATAGAACAGTGAAACACAAACCATATTGCAACGATGCACCAATGATTCAATGGAGTTGGATACACTAGCGTCATAAACGAGATACTATGGCCTCTCCTGTACACGAACTAGAAACCTCAAAATAGACGTTGAGGCACCGACCTCATAAATAGTATAAATAAAATCTTAAGAAGGAACTGAAAGATGTGTCGGTTGCAACCAACATTACACTGAATTTTCATGCTTAGAATGTCAAGAGCTTCTGACTCTTTAATATTTACTCCACCCATAGATTAAGATGCTGCAATATTGTTGCTGCGCTTATCTGGCAATAAACAACACTGGGATAGATTTTTTAATCCTTAAACAATTTTTTCCTGAAAATGATATAAAATTTCTACACTTTTGGAAAAAAAAATAATAAATGAAGATGAGGGACGCTAGCTTTAATTTCTAACAAATTTTGTTAAATGTATTATTTTTTAACTCAGATACAGTGGTGGAAAAAATAATAAGAAAGAAAGAATAAGAAACGCATCAACTTTTTACTGCGTATTTTGGATCAAATTCTTTATTGACAGGGCGATGTACAAAACATTTTCCGTCTGATACGAACAAATTTATCTTTGTCTCATCAGACCACAGCACGTTGTTCCAATTTTTGCGACTTTGATGTTGTCTGGAAAATTGTAAATTTTTATGTATATTTTTTTACTTAAAAGAGGTACTGACCTTGGACTTCGAACCATAAGTCCAGCCTCTTAGAGCCTGTTTCTTATAGTACGGCTTGTTACTGGAGCATCTAGTATATTTTTAAACCCATTAGATGACTCAAAAGGGTTTTTTTGGAATGACATGCTAAAATTTGAACAAAACGCGTGGACGTTTTCCTCTTTCTTCCTCTGGTTTCGGTATTTTTTGTATAGTGAATCACATTATATACTTTATGTTTAGAACCTTCAGATTTTAACTTAAGGCTAACATTTCTTTCAGCATTTGTGGTATGAACACCTCGACCCATTTTTTAATAGATTTAAAACATACACTCAACAAGAAAATTTTGCAAATGTTTTGTTTGTTGTTAAAATTTGTTTAACTTAATTCTTACCACTCTAAATACTTCATGTAAAAAGTTTGTTTGTTTTAAATTTAAACACGGTTTTAAAAAAACGTTTCTATTAATTTTTCCAGCTAAATTACGTATTTTCTTACTTTTTCCTGAAAACTAAGAAATTAAAAGAGAAGAAAGCAATAAAGTAAACAAATAATAAAATCCCGTTACATTAGCAAGAATTTGACAACAATAAAAGTTTATTACGAAAAAGTATACAATATTTTAATGATGAACAAGTAATCGTTTCTATTATTTTTTCCAATACTGTATGTACATATATTGACTTTATATGTTTTACTACAATAGAAATAATTTTGGTTTTTAAAAACTTTTAATTTATTTATTTATTTTTTCTGACGATTTTTTGACGATTTTAATAAACGTCTTTGACGAGTTTGATGATTTTTTCACGAATATTTCACGATTTGGTGCCTCATTTATCTGGCAGCTATGATTGCAGCAGAATGTCACAGCATTCTCGCAAGAGGGTCAAAGGACCTAGATACGATAATTTATAAAGCGAAAGAGCACTAATTGAGGAACATTTCAACGTGCAAACATATAGTAAATAGGTACATATGTCGTTCGAAGACGACTTTACACTTAAGGTACATTCATGTATAAAACTAACACATACAAAATATGTGGTATTAGCAGGTTCTAATCCTAACTGAAGTGTTGTAAGGAGCAATTATATATTAATGTATAGTCCATTCCGATACCTTAGTCATTCATTGACCATCGTCATGGAATCTCCTGTAGCTTCTCAAGTAGTTACTTATACAACCAATGTCCTCAGCTGCTTCCTTCTCCTACGACATAACGCTAAGCAAATACGCGAAGAACAGTTTGCTCCTCTTTCTCGTTTCTGAAACTTTTGTCATTAACCATATAACTTAAAATACAAGCAAGAGTAGCACGCAATATTGGACTATGAGTAGAGTTTCCGTGCACGTTCTATATATCGAATACCTGGTCTGTATTCTAAGCTAGTTAAGTGATCTAAAGTTACTTCCTTACTTGCCTCTTAACATACTATATGCATTCATTATATTCATGATACATTTCCTTTATAATCGTCTCCGCAGTCCGTATGAAGGGAATGTAATGAGCTATGCCTAGAGCCTGCATTCAGACATCTCCTTTCAAAATTCTATTCAGTTTCCAGTATCTCACACCACTCGTGGTTATTAATGATATCCATGACTACTAAAATCTCGAGTTTAACGCATATCGGATGGGATAGGAACGTTTACGGTTGAAATCAAACATAAAGAAATGCCTCAGATCAAACTGATTGTCTGTTGTTCTATGAATTGTTAGTATACATATGAGTACATACAGTGCCAGAGATGTTCCTACGATCCGGTTAAAATAATTGTGTGGTACGCTTCGTATATAATTTATGCCAAGTAAGCCTAACAATAAAAGCAAGATTCTTACACAGACCAAGATAAGGAGTGTGTTGGCTTATTAGATGCGAGGCCATGTTTTAATTCCCCGGTCAGAAACCTCCAACAATACGAAATATGGAAAAATATTTATTGGGCGACTACTGCTCAGCCAATTTCTGGCAAAAACTCTGAGTGAAAATAAAGTTGCCATGAAAAGTGTCCCAAGAATCTGTCGTTCGGAGTCGACTTTAAACTAAAGGTCCCACCACTCATGTATAATATTAACAAACACAACATAAGTGGTGTGAAAAGCTTGGCCGTAATTTTGACTGGCGATGTGTATGCCCAACTATGTACAATATGTTCTGTAGTGTGAACGTCTGTCTGTTCTAACCCAGAACATTTGCAGCGTTGGGTTTAGCATTTCACTAAACCTTTCAAGTTAGCATCCTGAGCTTGCAGGGAAGATTTGGAAATCTGTGTCAGAGCATTAATCTACTGCCTGACTTTCTTCTTTGACTAAGGACTCTAAGTTGTTTTTTAAGTTTTAATGTTATCAAATTGCTTTTAATTTATAACAATAAATATTCCTTTTATAATTGACCTAAGAATTCATAACTCATAACAATTAATAGAAAATAAAAAACAAAAAATTTAAATAAAAAAATTGAAGGAACCCAAAGATTTAAATTGAAAACCAACCCAACCAAAATGATAACATTGTTTAAAACAACGAACATAATATATATTTGTTTACAATTTTATTTTTTAATAATAATTTTATTTCGATTTTTGATACCAACAACAAAAGAAAATAAAAAAAATTTTTGTATTTTTGAGAAACCAAAATAAAAACAATACATAAAAAAACGTGTATAATTATGAAGAAAAAAAACAATTTTTTTCCTTTTTTTATTAAAAAAAAAATCATAATAAATAATAAAAAAAAACTTAAATAAAAATTAAATTGATCGAATGTCTAACAATTTTTCCATCTTACATACAACTGTACTTAATATACTCGTACTTAAAAATTTAAAAAATTATGCCAATTTTTTTTCCTTAATTTTCTTAAATCATAATTCATCTAGAAAAGTAAAATAAAAATTTAATTTTTAAACATACTTAAACTAAAACTATAATTGTAAAAGAAAAATAAAGAATTAAAATCAATAAGAAATTCTTAATAAATTTACTTGTAACTTTGATGTACCTTAAACTATATTACTTATCTCTCTCTCTCTATATCTGTCTCTCTATCTACATAAAATACTTATTATATAATAAATATTGAAAAAACACACAAATATATATAAATTATATAATATAATTAAAAATAAATAAAAAATAAAAAACTTCTTTAACGTAAACATATCAAATATAACATATCAACCAACCAAACCAACCATCATGTACTTTAAAAAAGAAAAAACTTTAAAATTAGAATTTAATATTAAAAATAAAATACCAAAAATTAAATTAAAAATATATTTAAAAAAACATAAAACAAATCTAAAAACAAATAATATTTTTATTTACATTTTTTTAATTTTTATTTAATTTTTCTCTTCTCTAAATGTACTGTTTATTATGATTCTCTCGAACAAAACTAATATAATTAAATTATCAAAAATAAATGCAAAAATAACAAAAAAAATTATTCAAAATGAAATGAAAATACTATTCAGAGAATATAAAAATGATGAAAAAAATAAATACAAAAATAACAACAACAAAGAACTAAATTATGTGGCTAATTTTAGTTTAATTCAAAACGCATGAATTCAATGAATGTAATTAAAAACAAAAAAATAAATTAAAAAATAAAATAAAAAATATAAAAAAATAAAAAAATTGAAAATCCTATTTATTTCAAAATTAGGTTAGGTTAGGTTAACGGACAACTTGTTGCTTCTCAGGCAACTTCACTTAGTGGCCATATGTCCCATTGTGTTACCCAGTGTGCGACAAGCCCCCTTGTCATGATCCGCTCATGGTGCGAAGTTTCGCATGAGACCACACAGTGCCCTTTGTGGCACATTGGCCACCATACCCAGAACCGCAAACGTTCTGTCACCCAAAAACCGATGACAGGGCACTTTTGTAAAAGGTTTTGCACCGATTCTGTTTCTTCCAGGGATCAGCAATGAATTGCTTTTTCGCTACTCATAAGTACTCATGAAATTTTGCGTATGAATGAGTCAACAGTTTTGAAATCCAACTACTCTGATTAATTCGTACTCACTACAATATTGATTTATAAGTACAGGTTGCAATGAGTATGAGTACAACGTTGACATCAAACTCATAACATTCGAAATATGTTTGATTCATACGCCTAATCATTTAGATTCATAAATTTAGAAAATACTCATAAATGATTCGAGTGATTCGAATCATTCGTCAAAATTTACTGTCTTAGTTGTTGTTGCATTTACAAAAAAAGAAGAGAGACCCATAAACAAAAACGACAAAGACAGCAAGCAAAGCAAACACACAACCTTCATGTGAGTATTGTAGTGTTCGTACGCGAATCATACTTATTTTGTGATTCGTCTATACGATGAGTAATGGAGAGTCGAAATCAAGAACATCATACGTATTGTTAAGTATGAGTACCATGAGTATTTCAAACTTCGAATATGAGTAGTATAAGTATGACATTAAAATAAGTATGAATGCGTATAAGTAACATAAATTATAAGTATGATTCGAATCTACTCATCGTTTTGAATACTCATTGCTGACCACTGGTTTCTTCCACATCATGGCAACTTCAGTAGTAATCCTGCTGGGTTATGCCGAGCTCGTCAGCGAAAATGCCAATAGCGCAGTGTCCCATTAGAATTCCTGTTAGAGTGCGAAACCTACGTGTTTAGCCGTTTTTAACATAAAAAATATGTGAGGTTAAGTTTAGGTAAGGTAGCGAAAACAGAAATCCCCTTAAATCAGCATTTAGGTCATTGTAATATTACAAGACTACTGAAGTCGCCGTAGTCTAGTAGGTAGTGTGTTGGCTTATTAGACGTAAAGCCAGGGTTCGAGCCCTAGGCAAGACATCAAAACAAAATACAAAAAGTATTTCTTCGGCGACTTCCGCTCAGTAGATTTCTGGCAAAAATTCTGAGCGTTAATAAAATTTCCATGAAAAGTTTCTCAAAAATCTGTCGTTCGGAGTCGACTTTAAACTGTAGGTCCCACCACTCATGTATAAAATTAACACACACAACATAAGTGGTGTGAGAAACTAGGCCGTAATCCTGACTGAAGAGTTGTAATGCCCAATTATGTATGTATGTATGTACGTATGTATGTATGTATGTATGTAATACTACAATTAATATTCAAACCGAGGGTGCTTAACCCAGGACAGTATCGACGAAGATCATTTAATCTTTATTTTTTTTTAATTATTCGTCGATTCAACGAAGATTAAGCTTACTGTACAAACATGACCATCCAGGGTTAAAAAATGGATGGCCAGCGTACGTTTACTAAAAGCTTTCGTTATCAACCAACATTGTTGATAAAACGATCGAAATTTGGTCAAACAGAGGAGAATTATATAATAAAGAGTAAATGATCTTCGTCGATTCGACGAACAGTAACCATTTAGGGTTAAATTGTTCGTCGATTCAACGAAGAGTAGCCCTGATGTATAAAAATATATAGTAACCGTCCAAGGTTAAAGAAAATCAACACGATTATTGCTGCAAGAGCCCCTGTAAAGCATGCCGGAGAGTAAGTGAGTCAAAAACCATCATCTTTTTATAACAAGAGCAGCGCACTAGGAAATGAGCTAAAAGACAGTCTCTTGCTTCTCCTCAGACCCATAATAAATAGAAAATAAATTAAAAATTTAAAAAACAAAACTATTTTATTTTCTATCTAAAATGAGTAACTTTTTAACATAAAAAATATGAGAGGTTACGTTAGGTAAGGTGTCGAAAACAGGGATCAGCATTTAGGCTCATTGTGATACCACAATCAATATTCAAAGCCAGGGTGTCTAAAGGAAACGAACACAATTATTGCTGCAATCTTTATATTAAACAGCTCCTGTCAAGGATATCAAAAAGTATGTAAGTGTGTCAAAAACCTGCGTCTTTTCATGACAAGAGCGGGGCGCTGACACATAAGGTTAAAGACAGTCTCTTTCTATCCCTCAGACTCATAGCTTCTGCAGAAAGCATTTGACAGAAAGCCAAGTCTTTAGGCATGCATACAGTAGGTTAGGTTAGGTTAGAGGACGTGTACTTGTCAATCAAGACAAGTACAATACCCGGAGGTCGAATTGACCCATCGTACAACGTCCTTAAAGAAGGAAGGATAATAGAGGGATAAAAAGGAGAGGATGTAGGAAAGGGCGGATGCATACAGTAGGATTCTTGAGATTATTGTGCGTTAGATAGCCATATGATTTAGGGATAAAAATGCGTCGGTCCTCTTCTTATCCATGCTTGACAAGCAGTGAACTTCAATATTGCATGTCCCTGTATAACGTCCTGGTATTACGTGTCTTGTAACATGAGCATTTTAATCCATATGTGACCGGCAGCTGCTAACGATATTAAGTCTCCCTGTAAATATCCTACCTAAGGCAATTGAAATACCTATGCCCTCTACCACGAGCCTTCTAATCCATATGTAACCAGCAGAGTCTATCAATATTGCACATCCCTCTTGCTGGTAACATATTAGGTCTCCCCGTAAAACAAGTGGGTAATATTTATATACCCGGCGTATTTGAAATACCTAGGCCCTGTAACATGCCGGAAATTGCGAGCTGTGCTCGAACCTCATTAGCAATGAATTTTCCAACGATATTCCTATGTCCCGGAAATCGCCGTAATCTAGTAGGTAGTGTGTTGGCTTTTATTGGCGAGAATCCGTGGTACCGGCACTGTCCAGCTCGTCTGCAATGCAATTTCCAACGATATTCCTATGTACCGGGAGTCGCTGTAGTCTAGTAGGTAGTGTGTTGATTTATTGGACAAGAGTCCGTGGTTCAACACCTGACTTAAACATCTCGTACAAAACGAAATATGAAAGAATATATTTTTGAGCCATTTTCTTTCTGCAGTCGTCTGACAAAAAAAACTCTGGGAGTAAAATAAAATTGCCATGAAAAGTTTCTGAAAAACCTGTCGTTCTGAATCGACATTAAACTGTAGGTCTCGCCACTCATGGATAAAAATTAACACACACAACATGAATGGTATGAGAAACTGTGTTGTAATCCCGATTAAAGGGTTGTAATGACCAATTACAGTAAGCAAATAATTCTTATGCCGCGGAACCAATATAAGAATTACCTTCAACTGAACCGAAATTTTCCCTGAGAATTGCCTGAGAAACCATGGAGAGGCACTGACATTAAAATTACGTTCTTTAGGATTTTAATCGTAACGCAGCACCTAAAAAGTATTGAGCCGGTTTCATGAACTCCGCCTGGAAAACACTGCAGTGGTTAGGCAATCTATAAAAAAGTTCAGTATTAAAACCCTTAATAAATATTCTTTAACCTACCCGGACATGCATCTTTAAGACATTGGTGTAAACGCCAAGGGTTCTATTTGGAACACAATTCTTTAGTTGGAGTTCTAAATTCATATATCCTAGACAGGAAATTATAAGGAACCATATTACCGACCATGTCTTCCCACAATATTTGCATGTCCATAGCCAAAGTTTAGCTAGTATTTAATCGCATGAGTCTTACTGCCACCATTTCTTCCTTCTATTCAATAGATTACCGAGTACCTAAAGTCTATAGAAAATTGTGCCAATAAGTGCCATTATTACAACTTCCCGTTAAAGTTGGGTTTAGTTAAAGGTGACTTTAAACTTCACTTTATTACAACCTAAAGTTAGGTTAGGTTAGCGGACGTATACTTGTCAATAAAGACAAGTACAGTACCCGGACGTCGAATTGACCCATTGCACAACCTAAAGTTAACTTTAAAAATTATATGGCAGTGCCGGAGCGATGTCGATAACACTTCTCAATTAAACAAGTTTTTTTAAACGCAGTGGCAACGACGGGTTTCGTTTTTTTTTAGTTAACGACAAGATGTAATAATGGCCCTTAAGGGGTTAAATTGTGTAAACTTGGCAGGCAAAGGACTGGTTCAATATTCGTCTTTCAGTAGGCCTGTGGTAGAATAAATAGAAGTGGAGACTAGCTAGACGTAACCTATTTCTCCGAACAGGAATCCCCTCAATATGATTATTCCGTGATGAGGAATATGGCGTTAATGCATCAAGATCAAGGCAACGATATGGCTGACATCGAACAATATCCTAAAGTTTGTTATAAAAAATTATAAAGATACTGTATAAAGAATCAGGGAACTCTATTACTTCTCTACGATAATAAAGATATAACACCGGGTTCATGGTATCGTATGCTATGTGGCTAATTGAAATCACATATTAACCTAACCCAACTCTTCTGCTAGGAGCAAAATAATACAGTAATCATCTCACTATTGCGATTTCTTTCGCTCTGAAGGGAGTACAGTCCAATTACGTGTAAGCCTCTCTCTCATATTACTCCATATCGAGCCTGTGGATGTTCTACTCGAAGTTCTTTTCGTTTTGCACAGCGGTTCCATTGTTTCGGCCTGAGTAAATCCTTTAGACAAAGGAGAATTTAAAACATAACTTTTCCAAAGAGATTCCCCATCCGATTTTATCCGGACAATATAACATAATATACAATATCTGAGTGCAACAAACTCCTTTCGTATTTTGATTTGTTAAACAATTTTTACTAACAGTCGAACCGAATTGCTTGACATTAACAGCACCATCTCTGCAAAAAGCTTTAATGCTGAATAACAGAATTTACAGAATCTGTAAATAAAAGTGTTGCAGTGGTTGGTGTATGTGGTATTATGAAATTGGCTGAATATTTATGGTTGTAGTACAAGCTAAATGCCACAGAGAAATTCAAATAAAATTTCTGTAATATTAACACTAGCATTCCCTACAAACGTGTAAAATTATATTAAAAAGCACTGAAGATGAAAAATTGTGTGGAGATAGATTTGGAAATCTACTAACATAGACTTAAACCCATAGTTAACAGAGTTCTGTTATTTTACTAACACTCGTTCTGTTAAAGGTACGTAATATGCTTTAAGAACACTTCACTTGTCCTAGTCATGTTGTCCTGTTTTCCTGCAAAATGGATACTTAATGAATTTTAAAATCTGAAATGTAGAAAAATTTCAAAATCTACTATCAAAATTTTCTCTGTTAAGGATTTTAGCGATTAATTTAGTTAAAGGGACGTAATGTGCATTGAAACCAACTCAATTGGACCGCATATGTTGTCTTGCTTTGTTCCTAAATTGATTTACATATCGATATCTAGCTTTCGGAAGATAGGCTAAGATGGCTCCAGGTGTTTCCAAAGGCATTTTGTTCAAAAACTTTCCATCACGTCAGGTTTTCAAGAAAAAGGGGTTGACACCCCTAAAAATGGCTTTTTTGGCCATTTTTGAAAAATTGAGGAGCTAAATACTGACGTGCTAGAACCATCGCTATTGTCAGAAATTGACAATTGATATTTGCTCTTTAAAATGAGCCCAAATCCAAATTGTTTGCATGCACCCTTAAAGTAGGGGGTGGGTTTATGTCAAAGGGCGCAAGAGAAAAAGAAACACATTACGGAGGTCCTTAAAAATTAATCAGATTTACTTGAAAATTGTCACTCATGGGTTTTTGGGGTCGCTGATTACAGATCTTCATTCAGATATAAAAAAAATGGCGGATCCAATATGGCGGTCAAGTAATCTGATTAATTTTTATAAACCTCGACCGCCATATTGGTTGCGCCATTTTGAATTTTTTAAACCTGATTGAAGAAAACCCCTGAATAACAAAGTTTTTGAACCCAAATTCGTGTTCAGCGCGCAAAATGCCTTCGGAAACACCTGGAGCCATCTTATTTGCACAAAAAAAGTCAAAATTTGCAGGGCTGTGTTATCCGTTCCGTGTAGTTGTTATAACAAAATATTTTGTAACAATGAGTGCCTGTAGGACTTAATTTATCAACTGTTGTGTTTTTTATTTAATATTAGCCAGGAATTAAATCCATTTATCTTGTTTTTGTTTACAAACTTTAAATTTATTGTTTTACAGAGCTCTGTTAGTAACAGAACAAAGCTATGTTGATGAATGGGTTTGCGTCTATGGTAATATATTATAAAATCTATATTTTCACAAGCATGAGACAAATCAGGAATCATTTTTAAATAAATCCTTTTTATTATCAATACTTGGTCGAAGCTCCCTTTATTTTGACCTTTAATAAGACTGAAAAACTCTTCATTTAAATGTTGCCCATATGTGGTTCATCCATGAGTTCTAATTTTGACATATATTTTGAAGCATTTCGGCCGTTATCTTCCAGGGCTGTAATTGTGGCTGGCCTCAAAATATTTTACGTATTCCTACAAACAAATTGTCTAGTGTTGTCAAGTCGTATGATCCAGTGGATTGTTCTAAAACGTTAGATTAATTGCCCAACAAACTCGAGTCTCAACAGGTTCGTACTCTCAGGTGCTGTGTCACATAAGGCACCATCTTGCTCAGACAGCATGTTGGACTTAAGTCCGTCGCACATACTAGTGACCGCAAGAGCATTGGTGACGATATTAGGATACAATGGGTGACAATTCTAACATAAATTTCATCTGAGGATTTCGGGATGTAGGACAGCTTCTTAGGTTAGGTTAGGTTTGAGGTCGTGTACTTGTCAATTAAGACAAGTACAGTACCCGGAGGTCGAACGTCCTAGTTTCTCATACCACTTATGTTGTGTGTGTTAATTTTATACATGAGTGGTGGGACCTACAGTTAAAAGTCGATTCCGAACGACAGATTTTTGAGAAACTTTTTCATGGCAATTTTATTTACCCTCAGAGTTTTTGCCAGAAATCTGCTGAGAGGAAGTCGCCGAAGAAATACTTTTTGTATTTTGTCTTTGATGTCTGGCCGGGGCTCAAACCCTGGCTTTCCGTCTAATAAGCCAACACACTACCTACTAGACTAAGGCGAGTTTGAAACAGACAGCTCCTTCCTTAATTATCAACTGAAAAAAACCAGTTGCTGCGTAAAGAGACTTAGTAACAAAACTGAATGAAGTAATCTGGATGGTACATACATACTTTTTTAAAAGAAGGACCATTTGGTTGTTTACAGATGGGTCAAGAACAAATCTTGAGAGAGAACTGGGAGCTTATGGTACCAAAATTAAATATTGTGAACCCACAGAAAAGTACTCGCTAGTACGACCCAAGCAATAAGTAGTATAGGAATGTCTGAGGAAGCTGAAACAAATAGCTACCGAAGGCAGATGAGGTTTCGAGGAAGAGAACTACCACACTACTGATGAAACCAGAACCATTTTGTGTACGTTGGAAAGGTATTTGTACTGGTATACTGAGCGAAAACAGAAGATACAGAGAGGAATAGAATGAATTTGAAGCAAATAAAATTGTTGAAAATATGGAATAAGAGAAGTCATGCACCAGACTATCCCGGGATAACTATAAGTTAGTAACCGGTCTTTTGACAGGGCACTGCAAGCCCAAAGTACACTTATACCAATTGGGAATAATTTCGAACCCAACATATAGTTTGTAGGGTGATGAGAACAAATCATCAGAACACATTATTGGAACCTGTGTGACATTATACATACATACATTCCAGACGCAAATGCCTGGGCGCACATCATGAGCTAGGAAGGGAATAGTCATTATTGCCACCGAACAGCATACAGAAGTTTGTCAGGCTAATTTTGAAGAAGATATTATAGGAGAAGAACATAAACGGAATAGTACCGAATGTAATAAAGCATATGAGGAAACATGTACTTCAACTCTTTTGTTGAAAAACTCACAGTTTAGAATACGACCGATTCTATGCAAATCGGATTTTACTATGCTGTCAGTTGAAAAAGTCAAAGTATGCATACGACGAACTCTATGTACTCCTGTCTTTAGAACATTCAAAACTTGTGTTAAGTCAACACTCTTGTACGAAATAAATCATGATCAGGGGATATTCTCACTCAAAAAATATCGGCATTAAGCAACTTACCTATTTAATTGGTCCTTACAACCCTTTAGTCAGGGTTACAACCCAGCTTCAGCATGTTACGACGAGTAACGGAAACTAGAGTTTAAAGTCGACTACGAACAACAAGTTTTTCAGAAACATTTCATAGCAATTTTATTTTACACTCACAGTTTGGATCGCTGAAGCTTTGATCGGTGACGGTGATATAAAGATCTTCACCGATGTATCGACAATGGAATGTGGAACTGGATCTGAGGTCCATTCAGATAAACTGGGGCTGAACGCGTGATACAGATTACCTAACCACGCCAGTGAATTTCAGTCGGAGATTTTTGCTGCACGTATGGTTTATACCGGAGACCGCAATCTACCTACCTCAAACCTTGATCATAAATATAGACCAACAGCAATTAAACCGCTGGATCCCAACTCGTCAAATCAAGGGGCGTCAGGAGTTGCATGGACGCGCTACGCTGCATACGTCGTCTCAACAACCGTCTGTACGTGGTTGTTGTCCACTGACATAGGGGGAAGTGAAAATCTGGACGAACTGCTGCGGAAGGGATCGATGATGTTTGAGTAGGAGATAATGGAGGGGATATATGTGCCCCTACCGGAATATTTTTCCAAACTTGAAAAAGCGACATGGAATTCAAAAGATCGTGGATGATCGAACATACTTGATTGCCGAATTTCAAATCTGCTGTGTCCAAAAGAGGACAGCTAGAGAAGCAGAGAACTACTTGAGTTTGGCAAGAGAAGGCTTGCATTGTAACAGGAATTCCAATGGGACACTGTGCTATTCGCAATTTCGCAGACATACTCCATCTGCCGCATTATGATTATAGCATAAGCTGTCATGGTATGGCATCGGTGTAACACCTTTTATGAGAGTGCCATGCAATTTAGAACAGACGTCATCGGTTTTTGAGTGGCAGAACTTTTGAAGGTCTGGGCATTGTGGCGAACTTGTCACTGAGGGAACTGGGCGGTTTCATCCTTAGCTCAGGGTGATACATATCCATCGCTAACGGATCAAGACAAGGGTAACAGAACGAGCCATATCAGCCACCGAGTGAACTGTAGTTCAGGGGGCTCAGAGGTCTTCACTAACAATATAAAACACGTACATAAGTGTAGGTTAGTATAAAATCTTATAAAAATTTCTTTATTTATTTTAATTTGTTTTTAAATTTAATTTTTATATTTATTCATACATTTAAAATTATTCTTTTTTTTTATTTCTATTTTCTATTTTAAAATTATTGGGGTTTTTATTTTTTATTTTTCATTTATTTTTAACGGCGATTTCGGCGTTTTCTTTGTTTTTGTTTTTGATTCGGATTGCGATGATTATAGCTGTTGTTCTTCTTTGGGCCAGTATTGTTTAACGATTCCGGTGTCGCCGTCTCATTATTGGAACTTTCAAGTTGCTCCGTTGGTGGGGGTGTTAGTGGGCGTTGTGCTTGTGCTGAAATGAAAATCTTTTAAATGTCAAATGTAGTGTAAGAGGTTGAGGCGCAATCAATGCTTGATACGGAAGAAATTACCTTCGGTTGTAGAACCCTTAACGATTGGAGCAGGATGGAAAATTGAATGGAAATCTTGTGGTGAACCTGAGTGGTAGAGTTAGAGGAAAACGGAAGATTAAACTCAATACGTATTGGTTTGTGAAAGAAAGAAGAAAGAAGAAAGAATGGAATACATTATGAAAATTGTTTGTGGGGACTAATGGGTGAATGCTTTAATATGGGGTTCTGAAAACTAAAATTAAAGTGAAAGTGAAAGCGATATTGAGAGAGTGAGTATTCTAACAGTCGTATGAAGCTGAAGGTGAGGTACAAAAATTTTAAAACAATTTATTTCTTCTTTTATGAAATCAAACCAACCAATGGGACTATAGAATATGTCTTCGTCCGATGTAGCCGGTGTCAGTTGTACCGAATAATTTAGATTTTCCAATTTTGGACGGGTTCTACGATGGGTAATTTCTGTTTTAATCGTTATAGACCAGTCTATTTCTAGACACGTCTGTGTTGTTATGGTTCTATAACATTTTTCTTCCGCTTTTGTTTTGTTTTTTGATTTGTTTTGTGATTCTGTCAGGGAATGGGAGGAGGGGAGTATTGTTAACACAGAAACAAGAAAACAAAATTTTATTTTTGGTACAACCATCACACTTACCAGTGGAGGAGCTGGTAACTACAGGCGTTTTAAGGGAAGCTGCCGTTTCATGGCCTGGCGTAGATTTCTGTTTATTCTCCTCCTCCTCTTGCAAAGAAGCTACGGCCAAATGTGTACGCGTATTCGTTATGGGTGTAGAGGCACAATGTGTGGATGCTGTTGTGGGTAGAAAAAAGTAGCATAATTGCGAAAAAAGTTTCATACAATAAAGGAAAAAAATTAAACAAGCGGGTTAAATAAAATGCGAAAAAATTTAATTGAATTTTGTTACGTATGATTGTTGATGATTGTTTTCTCAGTTTTTGTTTTTTTTCTCTTTTCTTTTCTTAATGAAAAAGGAAAAAAAATTCTGTATTATAATTTATAAATTTTAAAAATTTTATTGATGAGAGTTTTGTTTTGTTTTGTTTTTTTAAATATTATGGCTTAAATGGATACTTAGAAGAGAATTGTACAAGAAAGACATATGAAAACAGATGTTGCTTCATTAAATACTAAAAACCATTACCGACTTCTGTTGTCGCTTCAACAGTTTCAGACGAACCATTTTCATTGGCCTCCCCTTCTTTGTCGCTGCTGCTTTCTGTATCGGATTTTCGTTCCTTGGCATCCACTGGTTTTGAATCACCATTTTCTTTAATTTCATTATCATTGTTTTCCACGTTCTCCATCTCCATGTTTTCCACGTTTTCATTGTGAACTATGGCCTCAGCAGCTGCCTGTAATAACAATAAATTGGAAAAATTTTTGTACTCCATCATACAGAACATAGAATTCGAATAGCCTGCCTCAATAAACATTAATTCAAGAGATTTTTCATCCTCACATGAAAAGAGTTTTTCATTCTGCATGCATAGCTGTGAGATATTTTTTTTTGTTCTTGTTGCCCTGTCACATGAATTCAGAGCGAAACATTTCATAGATCGAACTTTTTAATTTTCAATTCACTGATAAAATCGAAAGTAAAATATTTCTGAAGCGAATAGTTATGGGCGACGAAAAGTGGAACACGTTCGGCAATAAGATGAAAAAATATCTTTGAGGAAGAAAGGTGAAACTTAGGAAAGGACGATAATGCCAAATTTAAAGCCATAAAAGGCGGTGCTGCGTCTGGTGGGTTTGGACGTTAATTACGAGCTCATAAAACCTATTTAAACTTTTTACAAAGATTAACGGAATTGAATCAAGCATTTCACCAGAATAAATCAACAGTAAAGGTGTGAAAAGTTCTGCTTTCACACGCATTTTAGCGACTCGGCAGAAACTGATGCATGATGGGTTTACCGAGGTTAAAATTCAATCATGATCTCAGTTCTCAGGCTCTATTTACTGAATTTCAACACTTGTATCGGTTGTGTGTGGAAGTCACCGTACTCTGTTAGGTAGGGTGTTGTTTTTTAGACGAGAGGCCACGGTTCAAATCCCACTTGAGACATTTCCAGCAAAACAAAATATGGACAAATATTTCTTTCTCTCAGTAGATTTGTGGCAAAAACTCTGAGGATTACCACTTAGCTTCTTACACCACTTATGTTGTGTGTATTAATTTTACACAAGAGTTGCGGAACCTACAGTTTAAATTCGACTGGATGGCATGGATTATTTTGGCTTTGAGGACCTTTTGGATTATTCGCATACACCCTGTGACTTAAGAATACATCAACTTCATATTTATTTATTTCATAATAAATATAAAATAATTGGTCCTGCAGAATTTGAAATGTATCACTAGCTGTGTGACACATGGCGCTGTTCAGTTAAAGTCACATGTTGTTGGTACCCAAGTGATCCACTTCAGGCCAATAAAAGTTAGTCCCAAAAAGTTAGTCCCAAAAGCTAGTCCCAAATCCACATCAAAAGGTGACTCTTTTAGGATGCGCTGGACGCTCTTCAATCTCAAGTGGTTTAGTTTTATCCCAATACCGATAATTTTGTTTGTTCACGTACCAGGTCATCGAGCAGTAGGAATTTGCAGATGAACTGACAAGATCGTAATCAGGAGATCATTAGAAGCAACTTAACGGAGAATAAATAGTTGACCAGTGTTATGCCAGTATTCTTATCTGCACTACGTAGGCAGTAATGACTAGGTAGTCAATTTATTATCTAATTGGTGGATCTAAAGGATCTAATAGGGTTTGTAAACGGATTGGACAAGTTGAAGCTGATATGTTAAGTATAATAAAGGGTGTTTTTTATAGAGGTAGAGAACTTTAAGTTGTAATAAAACAACGATGGATTATTCGATTGACATGAATTTTATTTATCCTTATGATAATCTTGTGGCATTACACTTTAAATATGACTTCTGGCATATTACGGCCACGGCTGGCGCGGATGTAGTCCAATCTGGACGTCCAATTTCCGATGACTTTTTCCAACATTTGTGGTCGTATATCGGCAATAATACGGCGAATGTTGTCTTCCAAATGGTCAAGCGTTTGTGGCTTTACCGCATAGACCAATGACTTTACATAGCCCCGCAGAAAGTAGTCTAGTGGTGTTAAATCACAAGATTTTGGAGGCCAATTCACAGGTCCAAAACGTGAAATTAGGCGGTCACCAAACGTGTCTTTCAATAAATCTATTGTGGCACGAGCTGTGTGACATGTTGCGCCGTCTTGTTGAAACCACATCTCCTGGACATCATGGTTATTCAATTCAGGAATGAAAAAATTAGTAATCATGGCTCTATACCGACCACCATCGTTTTTGAAAAAGTACGGACCAATGATTCCACCAGCCCATAAAGCGCACCAAACAGTCAGTTTTTCTGGATGTAACGGTGTTTCCACATTCACTTGAGGATTACCTTCACTCCAAATGCGGCAGTTTTGTTTGTTGACGTAGCCATTCAACCAGAAGTGCGCTTCATCGCTAAACAAAATTCGCTTATGAAAATCAGGAACAGCGGTAATCTCTTGATGATCGTTTGGCTTCAAATCTTGCACGAGTTGGATTTTGTAAGCACGCAAACCAAGATTCTTCCGCAAAATCTTCCATAAAGTGGATGGACACAGATCCAATTCCTGTGCTCGATGGCGGATGGACTCATTCGGGTCTTCTTCAATGCTACGCTCTACAGCAGCAATAGCTTCTTCTGTACGCACCGTACAGCGTCTCTGGGGATGCGAGATATCAATAAGAGTAAACGTGGTGCGAAAACGTTCCATGGTTAATCGAATTAACTGCTCTGATGGACGATTTTGTCGACGATAAAATGGACGTAGTGCGCGATACGTTTTCCGCACAGAACCATTATTTTCGAAATAAAATTGCACTATTTGCAAGCGTTGTTCAAGCGTGAGTCTATTCACGATGAATTGCCAAACCAAACTGAGAATAAATCACTTGACAGCTGTTAAATCGGTCACCATCTTGAAAAGTAATGCCAACTTAAAGTTCTATACCTCTATAAAAATCACCCTTTATTTAGGTACGGAATACTATGATATAACGAATCTTGTTCTTTTATTTTCTTATTTTTGCATCATCTATCGGTTTAAATTTGAATCATCGGAATCATCAAAATTGCGGTATTTGGGGCTCAGAAAACCCACAGAAGCCAATGCACACATTACGAGTGACTGTTTGTCGATATTTCTTTGAAAATGAAGACGGTGCAACCTTTACGGTCAATGAAGACACCTATTACACCATGATAACCGATTTCTTGATATCCGTTCTTCATGACATTGAAGGGAACGATGTTTAATGGTTCAAAGTGTCAAACATCTCATGCCACAATCGATTTACTGCGTCAAAAGTGGCAGTTTAATTTGCCGAAATGGTGATATCAATTGGCCGCCAAGAAGCTGCGATTTGACACCGTTGAACTATTTTCTGAGGGGCGCGGTTAAAGTAAAATGTTACACCGACAAACCAGAGAAAATTGAGCATTTGAAGGCCAACATTCGTGGTGTCATTGCCTAGATACGACTCCATACACTACAAAAATTGCACGAACGTACACTGTGCGACCTGCTGCGACAGGCAATTGTACTTTACAGCAAAAGAAAATAACTTTGGCAAAATTTTAAACCGTTTTGATTGCATTTTTAAATTTAAACTTTTTAATGACCCACTCTTTATAAGCTCGTGTACTCGAAAAATTTAATAGAAAAATATCCTCTCTTCAGAGTTAAATCTTAAATTTCTTTGTAGTTGTTGTTTTTAAATGAAGGGTTGCATGACTTGTATTTGTTAACGTACCTGTGCATTTTCCTTTTCAGCGTCTTCAGCACTCGAACTGCAATTGCTGGTAGTAGAACGATGATCCTCTTCATCATCTCGGGGATCATAATCGGAGTCAGTGTCATCCGTATCTTCATTGCCATACTTCTCCAACATTTCGTCAATAGTTAAGTCTCTTTCATCATCTTTTCGTTTTTTGGACTTACGGGCTCTCTTTCTTGGGCCATCAGCCTAAAAATGAAGAAGTGATTTAAAGAAGTTCATGTCTCATCAGATAGAGAGGTAAACACTTACATTATCCGTAGTAGTAGAGGTAGAGGGTTCAGGCTGAGGTCCCATTTCAGCTTCAAGTTCAGCCGTAAGCTCAGACGCAGTCATTTTGATGCCAAACGGTGCGAATGCATTGGGACGTGGTACGCCAGGCATCTGGTATGGTCTGCAAGCGGCACCACTTAAAATACTTCTTAATCTACGCACAAAGCTTACATCGATACTTCGAACTGTCTGATGATGTCGGCAAACTAACGAAGGCGGTTGTTCGCGATTTCTAATTGTCTTCAAACCGTTTATACGTACAATACGCAAAGTGCGACGCCTGTTTTGAAAAAAGTAAACCATTTCTTGTGGCCTAACTGGACGGAAACGCGTAGCGAAAGAGACCATCGAACACCAAAAACGGGCCATACGCATTAAAATTAAAAGCGCTAGAAATGGTATCCACGGTAAGGGACGATCTAGTTTGACTTCGGGTGCTAATTGAAAAAAAAAACAAAAAAAAAAACATTTCTTCGATAACATCTGTAGGCCTTGAATTATCGCGATTAACAATCACTACTTACCCGTAGGCAAACTCCATTTGGCAGTTTCCTCCAGTATTTGTAACATACGATCGGTTCTCTGCATTACCTCTTGACCCATTCGATAGCTGGCAAATTTTTCCATGATTAATAACATACGTTCGTGAAATGTTTTGTCTGAGCGCACAACAACTTCTTCTTCTTCTACATCTTCCATTTCCTTATCATCGTCAACATTAGCGTTGGCGCTAGCGTCCTCCATTGGCGCATCGCAGATCTCTTCATCGGCATTGTTTTTTTCTTGGCCTTCTTCTGTCGGTTTCTTCTCGTGGCCCATGTCTTTCGGTTTTCTCCTTTGTTTTGATTTGTTTTTTTTCTTCTTTCGTTCTATAAATCTGTAACTAAGTAAATATAAATAAACAATGAAAACAAAAACAAAAAGACGATTATTTTTTTTGATTCCATTTTTTTAATAATTTTCAGTGGTTTGTGGCTTATCAGCCAGCCTTCGATTTCAATATCACAACATTGTAGTGAATTCATGGCTGCTGTGAAAATGCTCAAGTTTTGTCCGAATATTTTATTATTTTTTATTTTTCAGTTGTTGTTGTTGTCATAGTTACTATGACTAATTAATCATAAAAAATACGAATAAAAACAATTTAAATTGTGTACTTTGCTCATAATCGTTTTTGTTTTTGTTTTTATTTTTTAATAGTTTCGCTAGTCTGTGTTGTGATAAGCACAGACTGACTGTGTTGTAGGAGTGATAGACGTCTGCCGCTCATCCATTCATTGCGTGAATTAAGTTTGATAATATTCTCACAACAAAAACTAGAAGATTTTTAACAAAATATTAAATGGAGGAGGTTCAGACTTCTACAAACAGTTGTCAAATGGAATTTAATCGGTGCATTCCCAAGGTTCAGGGAATGGTCATATCTAGCTGAAACTGCATCTACAAATTAGTGGTCATTTATTCAGTTGACGTGGTTTCGCTAAACGGAATCTGGAGCAGTTAAAAACTGATCCTAATTTTCAGCGGAAAATCATCTCCAACGATGCGAACCATTTTTGAATAAATGTTTAGGTGAACAAACAAAATTGTCACATTGGGACATTACCACTACACATTAGATCCTACAGTGTTCAATGTCATCGGTCCATATTTCCTTATGAACGACATTGGCCGTCATGTTCAGTATCGAGCGCTATAGCTCGCTGATTATCCATTTTTTTGGTCTGAATATTTTACAATGGGTCAATTCGATCTCCGGGTACTGTACTTGTCTTCATTGACAAGTACACGTCGTCTAACCTTGGTGTGAATTGTATGATCTGGATACCAACGGCACGTGGTTCCAATAGGACGGCGCTATGTGTCACTCAATTCATGCCACATGGGATATCCTGTACGAATCATAGAAAGTGTCATGGTCTGCTCACGTGTTGGTGATGTGAGCTGGTCACGGATATAGTGCGATTTGACCTCGTTAGACATTTTTTTGTGGGATTTTATTAAGTAGCAGATGTGTGCGAATAAGTCACAAACCATAGCGGTCCTCAATGCTCACGGAACCCATGGGCTTGGTCTCTCATTAAGCATTGATTGAAAGAAAAGAGAATGGAGTGTGAGCTGATGTGGTGGGATGGTTTAATTGCTTGGGCCATATCTATCATCCTGGTATTCTAATTTTTAAATTTAGAGGTTTATATCATTCTCCACATAATATATTCATGAAGGCCCTGATCCTCAATCACCCCAAAGGAGTACAGCATTAACAATTAAGAAGTCAACTCGATCAGTACGTCAAGCGATGTGCGGCTCGTAGTGCCATACGCCTGACGGCATTAGGCTATTGAAGCACCCTATAGGTCAGTCCGGCATTCGTCCTCTTCTCAAAGGTAGAGGACGGAGTTCTTGAAAGGTCTACGGGTTAGATGCCATAACACTTGATATGGGATATTGGGGAATGCCCAAAGTGAAATGGTATAACCTCCTGTTTGCGAATGATTTTGAATTGAACATGACACTGGGGCTGGGGTCATTTGTTAGGACTTCGAATTTGAGTTTAACTTTAGGTTGATTGATAACTGTAGCGTTTTTCAAGCACAAATTTTTGCTGGTTCTTGAGAATGTTGTTGATCTATTCTCTTCATTTGCAGTTTGTTGCGTGATCTGCACTGACAATCAGGCGACCTTCTTTAGATATAAGGCCCCCTGTGAAGCCTTTGATCTGTTCGAACCATTCTCTGTTGAACATATCCGTAGACCTCTAAACGAGATGGCGAATGCTTTTGCTAAACTGTGTAAGCTAGGAGGTTGGTCTTGTAGATTTGTCAGTAGAGGTGACCAGGAGAAAGCGGGGAAGCGTTGGAAGCACCTTCTATATGCCTTCTGTTGACGGAAGTAGAGCTGGATTAATAAATCCAGCGTGCGACTGAAGATTAGATTTCTTGCAGGGCATTGTTAGGTTATGTTGCAGACAAGGGTGTGGAATGGGTTCCAGATAAAGTATTACGAAAAGGGAAGATCTAATTCATATATCAGATTATTCAGGAATAACCGATCTTTTAACAGCGTAGTGTATACTCTTACTTTCTTAATTGGCCATTACAACTCTTTAGTCAGGTTTACGACACCCATATAGTGTGTGTGTTAGTTTTATCCATAAGTGAACTCCGAAAGACAGATTTTTGAGAAGTTTTTAAAGACTACTTTATTTTACTCTCAGAAGTCCGCTGAGAGAAAGTCACCTAAGAAGTATCTGTTCGAGGATGGAAAAGAGAATGGAGAGTGAATTGGCGAGGTGTAATGCCTACAGTGTTTGGTTATACCTGAGCCATACCTGTCACTGTAGTTTTAAAATTATAAAATTAAGAAGTTTAAATCCTTCTCCATGTTACATATTTATTAAGATCCTGACCTACAATCAAAGTAGAATATCGGCTTCTTGATCGGCCCACGGGTTATATGATGTCGATGGTGTTGTTTCTGTCTGAATTGTCAGTTCTAAACCGTATAAGGCCCTATGGGACGTTGAGGAATGCCCAATTAGAAATAGTATACCCCTACTTGCGAATGGTTCGAAATGATTCGTTCTCTTGTGCGTCCTAAATTTTATCCTGCGCTATCTTATCTCTTTTTCCTCTACCTTTATGCCTTTTAATTTTCTTTGTCCTTGTCTTTCTGCCATTCCTAGAGAAGCCTGCCAGGGCATGTTGCGATGAGGAGGAGACTATCGAACACCTCCTCTGTAATTGCCCAGCCCTTGGTAGATTGACGTTGAGAACCCTTGGCGGGGCCTACTTTGAGGGTTTGAATTCTGTTTCGAGAGCCTACATCAAGGCTCTCCAAAGATTCTTTAGTGGCTTAGGCTGGTTGAAAGGCGCTAGGGCTTCATCAGTGTAGTCGCGCCCTCCCCTTTTTGTTGTGTCTTATCTGTGTAATTCCTCCACTTCCCATTCTCCCCTTTCCTACATAATCTCCTTTTTATCCTTCTATTATCCTTCCCTCTGTAAAGACAATTGGTCAATTCGACCTCCGGGTAATGTACTTGTCTTTATTGACAAGTACACGTCCTCTAACCTAAACCTAACCTAACCTAACATAACCTAACCTAACCTAGAGAAGTATTGACACAATATTCTAATGACCTCTGAATGAAGTTGAATTTGCCATCAAAGCAGTAGGGCACGTATTAACCTAACCTAACTTTTAAGAATACAAGAAACCTATTACATTTCCTAGGAGGGACCTACATATTCTATTTGATTTGTTATCTGCTCATTAAGTAAAATTTTATTAAGGAAACTGAAACAAAGTGAAAGAAATGGGAAAGCAAAGCAAAAACCAAAAATGCACTTACTTAAGAAGTATAATAAACGAGAGACGTTTATAATTTTTATTTTTTTTTTCTTTACCGTTACTCACATATTTATTTGTTTATTTTGCCCATTGACAGCCTATTGTTATAAAACAAAAACAATTTTATGTCAGCATATGCTTGACTTACTTTCTTGAAGAGTATATCGTGTGTTGTGTGTTGGGTCTTGAAATTTTAAATTTGCCATGCAAAACATGTACGTACATGAGCATCAAATGATAATATGCACGTCAGAAATCTTTCGCATAAAATATAATGAAACAACAATAAAAACAATAATAATAAAATATCAGAAAAAAAACAATGCAAAACAATATAATTGACTTTAAAAAAAAAAATTTTTTAATTTTTTTAAATTTTTTTTTAAATTTTTTTTTTAAATTTTTATGAAAGTATTTTTAGTCAATTATTTCATTGTCCCATAAGGAATGAAATTGAAATAAAATGAAATATGAAATAAATAATAAAATTATCAATTGACATAAAATGAGATCAAAAGTGTATCGAAATCAACAAATTTTTTAAAAGAAAATAAAATTTTAAAGAAAAAAAAATAAAAAAAAAAAATTCAAAAAAAATTTTAATCCAAACAGTGAGTGAGTGCACACACTATAAAAGAGAAAATGCAAATAAAAGAAAGCGATAAAATCCGGCAAAATATAATACAGAACCGGTAAACACTTTCAAATTTCCAGAGCAGATAGAATACATGGAGGAGGGGAAGAATAATAAACAAATGCCGGTCGAATAATCGAAAATGGCTGCAATCAATTTCAATTTCAGAAAAAAAAGTGTTGGAATTCAATATATAAATCAATAAATAAAAGAAAACAGAAAAAAGCAACGGGAAATCTCATTGGCATTGACCTTTGTCTGTAGGTAGCGAAAAAAAAAGAAACAAAAACAAAAATTTTTTTTATTTTTTTTGTTGTATTTTTTTTTTCTATAAAAATAGACTCAATTTAGAAATTTTTAAACGAACAAAAAGTGTGCCATGTAAGTCGAGGCCAAGTGAAATGCTAGCAATAAATGATAACGGTATTCTTAAATTGTTTTTGTTATTGTAATTTTATTTAAAGCACTTAAAACTTTCTACATAAGATTTCAAAAAAAAAAAAGAAATGAAAAAAGAATTCATATACAATACTTACCGGCTTAAGTGATTTCTGTATTTAATTTTTCTTTTTTCTCGTTTTTCTCGTTTTTATTTTTAACGTTAGCACTTGGGTTTTATTATTTATTTATTTTAAATTTATTTGAATTTTAAATAAAAATTTTATTTAAAAATTAAATTTTAAAATTATTTAAATTGAACAGAATATTAAAGAATATTTAACAATTTAAAATCTAGAAAAATGCAAAAAACAAAATTTTTTTTACACAAAACACAAACCGTCGCCCCCGGCAATTATAAACCAACTGAAATCGTTTCGTCTGTCCAATTAAATCGGGCTTGTTTTCGATGATTTTTTAATTTTTACAGTTTTATTCTTCTCAATGTCGACTTATCATTTTGATTTTAATCTCTTTCCTTACACTCTATACGATTATTAAAACCAGCGACTGAACTTTATCACTTCTCTCACTCTCTTCAATTTCAGAGAATACACTGTCCAACAAGTATAACAATTTTCGATGCCTTAAGGTAGACTACTATGGACTAATCTGTTATACTTTATATATGTAGGTACCTTACAAGGTCGAATATGAAATCATTTCGTATCACTGAAATCTTAAATCGAAATATTTCAGTGTTAATGAGGCTGAATTAAAAAAAAAAATAAACAAAAACTTAACTATCAGAGTATTTTGTATACAAACGATTTCATTATTTAGATTAGGTTAGGTTAGGGCAGAGATAACACAATTAATATTCAATCAGGCAATCAAACATTCCCTATAGGAATCCAACCTGACTTCCGAACAAATCTTGCTATTGTAGCAGAAAACACCATAGTCTGGTAGGTAGTTTCTCGGCTTATTAGAGATGAAGCCACGATTCAAAATCCAGGTCAGGCATCTCCAACAAAACAAAATATGCAGAAAATATTTCTTCGGCGTCTTCTGACAAAAGCTTTGAGAGTAAATAAAATTGCCATGAAAAGTTTCTCAAAAATCTGTCGTTCGATTTCGACTTCAAGCTGTAGACCCACAATTTACACACACAACAAAGTGGTATGAGGAACTAAGCTGTAACCCTGACTGAAGGATTGTAATGAACAATTATTTATGTATTTCTGTATGTATTGCAATAATCTTTAAGTTGAAGCGTTCTATCAAGGATAACATAAAATGATTGGTTAAAAAAGTCCTTCTCTTTAGAGCACTTCGGCCACAGCACCATGAGAAGTCTCTTGAGAGATTGCTAAACTTTAGAATTCCAACAAATGATCGAAAGAATCGTAACTTTAATGTCATGCGATTTATGGAAGAAGGTAATTAGTCACCTTCGTATCCAGATAAGTCCATCAGACACAAGCAATATTGCACGTATCTTTCTACTGGCAATGAAGTTAAGTCTCTCTGTAAATCGAACGAATCGATCTTGACATGTCGGATTTTTGATCTTTTGTCGACTTTGCTGTGTTCTGGAACCAATACAAGAGTTGCCTTTAAATAACACAACATTTCTCAGAGAAATTCCCTCTATTCATGGACAAGGATGCACGTCGATGGGACATTCATAAGGTACTCAATTGCAGTCTGCCTATCCGAGTAAATTAAGAGATTTTCAAAGAAAATTCCACAACCCAACAAGACCATGACCACCGCCTAGAAAAAGCTGTACTGGTTAGACAGCCTGTACTAAAGTTTAATGCCAGAACTCTTAATAAATATACGGCAGTCTACTCCGTCCAACATTTTGAGCTTCATCTTCAATAAATTAAACTTATGCGCAAAGAAAAATGGACCATCATAGGATACACATAGTAGGTTCCAAAATATTTACACCCAAATGTTGAAAATATCATGCAACGATTTATGCAGAATCTGTAATGAAGAGTACATAAAGAGGGCACAAGCATCCAGAGATGAAAAATTTCTGGGCACAGCGACAAAACTAAACTGATTGTTGATGCATTGTTGTCAATTGAAAAGTGCTTGCCTACCCCGGAATCGGCAGGGAACCTCAATCTTGACATACATTTCCTAGTATTTTGGCAAATATCTTACCAAAAACAGCTGTAATGTTGGCTTCCTGAACAGAAATTGTGGCAATTTTGTTCCTGTATATGAGAAACTTCACGTATCTACAGGAAAAATAGCATAGTGTGATTAAATCTAGTCATGGCGAACTATGGGCTGCTCTAAAACGTAAAACTTATTGCTTACCAATCTCACCTACCAATAGATTGTTGAAAATACATGTTCACCATGTCCAATTCTTCCTCTTTAGACAAAAAGCCAATAGTCATAGCAGGATACCTTGTTCCATAGACCCATCCAATTGCAAATCGCACCAGACAGTACCTTCTTCTCGATACATTGACAACTCCAGATTCTGGCTACTCTTCACACCAAATTGGGCAAATCTGTTTGTTCGATTCCCCCTTGGTTTAAAAAAGCTTCGGCACTGCAGATAATTTTTTGTAACACAGCAGGAATTCTGAAAATAAAATTCGACAATTTGCAAGCAATTTGTGCTTTTATTAGTCTATTAAGGGTAAAATTTTAAAGCTTATTAAGCATTTTTTCATTGCTACATGTCACGAATCTCTTATTAACGCTAAAGTGGTTATTCTGAAAAAGAAAACAGAAAATGTCAACAATAACAAAACCAAATAAAAATTACGAGAGCAGGAGCAAACAAAAAGATCAAGTTTCAATAACAAAACAAATTAGAAAAGCCAATTACAATTACAAATCAAAAGTAAGGTTGCCAGACTGAGAATAAATCAAATAAAGGGTCCGCCAAATAACTTTTTTTTTTGGAAAATGTTTTAAAAAAATCTACTGAATATTTTCTCAAATTTCTTTTTTTATTTGAACGTACAATCCTTCCGGTTAATAATGGAAAATAATTTCATTCAAATGGCTGCCTCGGCTGGTCATGCAGTAACCTACACGATCGGTCCAATTTTTAAGCACATTATCGATTGTGTGCAGCTGTATATCACCAATGGCTTCACGAATATTGTCCTTTCAAGCGTCAATTGTCTCTGACTTGTCGGCATAACACTTATCTTTGACGGCACCCCACAAATAATAGTCCAACGGTGTCAAATCGCAGCTTCGAGGTGGCAAAACGACATCAGCTCTGCGGATGATAATGCGATCTTCAAAAACAGGGCGCAAAACATCGAGTGTAGCTTCAGCTGTGTGGCACGTAGCGCCGTCCTGTCCACATGTTGCCAATATCCTCCTCTTCAATTTTTGTGAACAAAAATTCGTTCAACATGGCCCGATCGCCATTGACTGTAACGGCCACTCCTTGCTCATTTTCGAAGAAAAATGGCCCAATTATGCCTCTGGACCAAAATCCGCACCAAACAGTGACTCGTTTTGGGTGCGTCGGCTTTTCAATGTATGCGCGCGGGTTTTCGGTGCCCCAAAAGTGACAATTTTGCTTGTTTACATACCCGCTAAGATCAAAATGAGCTTCATCTGAATAGATGATTTTTTTGCCAAAATCGTGTAATAACAGTGACAGGATAATATTAACATTCGAATAAAGCACTAACAGCGGAGGATAGTAAACAAATATTCGTTTAAAAACACTGAATATATGACAAGACTGAACAAATTTTCACTGTAAAACCAAAAAGCAAAAAAATCAATCATTATGTATATACTCCATGTACTTTATGTACAAGCATTTGTATGAAAGCATATACATATATAAGTATGTATTTAAGCCGATATAATGTTTATACAATCTCATGCCAGCTGTATTTCCTCTATACGTCATTAAATGAAATTATTTATGCGAAATGTTTATAAACAACATTGTTTTCGTTCGACTGATTATCATCATCATCATCATCATCATCATTTTTCTTTCGTTTGTTTTTGTTTTTATTTTATTGAAATTTAGTAATTTGTCATAATTAATTAAAATTAAAATTAAGAAAGAAAAAAATACACGAGTTTATGGGGGTGCGTGTGTTTATGATCCAAAATGAAAATTCCATTAAATGAAAAAAAATTCTATGTATGTGGGCCATATGTTGCCCATGTTATGCTGATAATTAATCGTTGTGTTATATATGTTTACCTAGTGGTGGATGATATAAATCGATATCTTAAAAGCTCTCGATGTAACTTATCGATATATCAAAACAATTCGATATTTTTTCTGTGATCAACATCGACAAAACATACACGAGTGCAGGTGTGTGTGTTTTTTATCCACGCATCGAAGTTAAAAAGTAATTGATATCATTCAAGCGGCGTATTGGATCTCAGATACCTATAGTTTCGATATAGTCAAGAACTTTATTTATGTTGCCTCCTCCGTTACCACCAAAAATGATGTCAGTCTGGAGATCAACCACAAGATCACTCTTGTCAATAGCTCTTGCTACTATGGTCTCAATAGAGACCTCTCTAGTACGACAAAACTAATACTCTCCAAGACGCTCATCCTCCCCGTGCTTCTTTATGACGCAGGGGCATTGACACTATTAAGCACTGATGCAGCAGCCTGGAGAGTATTCGTGAGAAAAGTTCTACGTAAGATATTCGGTAGAAGTCGCCGTAGTCTAGTAGGTAGTGTGTTGGCTTATTAGACGCAAAAACCTGGGTTCGAGCCCCAGGCCAGGCATCACAGACAAAATACAAAAAAGTATTTTTTTCGGCGACTTCCTCTCAATAGATTTCTGGCAAAAACTCTGAGAGTAAATAAAAATTGCCATGAAAAGTTTCTCAATAAATAAAAATCTGTCGTTCGGAGTCGACTTTAAACTGTAGGTTCCACCACTCATGTATAAAATTAACACACACAACATAAGTGGTGTGAGAAACTAGGACGTTGTACAATGGGTCAATTCGACCTCCGGGTACTGTACTTGTCTTAATTGACAAGTACACGTCCTCTAACCTAACCTAACCTAAGATATTCGGCCCAATCCGTGTTGGCGATAATTTCCACATACGATCCAACAATGAGGTATATGAGCTCCTCAACAACATAGACGTTGTGCGATGTATTAACATCCAGCGGCTGAGATGGCTCGGCAAAAACGTTCGAATAGAGGAGGATGCCCCGGCGAGATGGGTATTTAATGTGGGGAACTGCTGAAGCACCAAATCAAAGAAGCTCTGTCAACGATTGGTGTGACCAACAGGCGTAGACGCGCAAGAACCAGAGGCCGATATCCGTTAATCGGGTTGTTAATGGCTAATTAATTGTATCGGTAACATTCTAGTCTATTAGTGAAAAGGTCGATATTGTTCTCGTCTATTAGTGTAAGGGTCGTGGATACGATTCCCACCAGAGACTATGTAATGTTGCTCTTAAGGCGATCATAAAGTTTAAGTTACTCATCTCATAATAATTTCAATACGATTTGTTTTTGTAATAAATATATTCTCGAATATATCTCAGATGGAGTTCAATAAGATACAGAGAAGGGCTTGCGTTGGTATAACCCTGGTAATGAGAACCTGTGCTTTAACGGCGATGAAGACTCTGTTGGTTTTAAGCCTATTTAATATGGTGGTATTGAGGAACAGCTCATGAAGAGTGTGGTTAGGATAATAGAAGGCAAGTTTAAAGGAAAATTCGTCACGAACATCTTGGCACCTGACAAATAAAATGGTCTAAAGCTCCTTCCGAGACTCATCAGAATACTCTATGATTGTTAGAAATACTTCGCAACCGAATAGAGGAACAGTTTGATTGCTACATATTTTTTAAGATCTTAGGGACAGTTTTTTTGAAGTCGCCGTAGTCTAGTAGGTAGTGTGTTGGCTTCTTAGACATAAAGCCAGGGTTCGAGCCCCAGGCCAGGCATCAAGACAAAACACAAAAAGTATTTCTTCGACGACTTCCTCTCATCAGATTTTTGGCAAAAACTCTGAGAGTAAATAAAATTGCCATGAATAACTTTCTCAAGAATCGATCTCAAGCGATTTTCTACAAAACAAAAGTTTACTCCAATGAAAGATTGTAGTGATGCAATCACTATAATGCAATTGAGAAAACATCGATGTTTCTTTTTAATATTCATCACTACCTTTACTTATACAACTCCAAGCTGCCGGATAATTTCAACCAGAACTCCAGATATATTCGGGTAAACAGCCGGTATGAACAAAATGAAGACAGGCATTCAATATTAATTTCTGCTCCATATATCGAATTTAGCTTGAGGTAGAGTATCACATCTTAAAGTGTAGGGCATTAAAATGTCGACCAAAGTGTGTTCCTTTTTTTCAAATGATTGCAAAACAATTCACATCTGCCAATGCAGAATTGTAACAAAAATTTATTTTTAATACAAAACCTTGTATTTAATTTTTTTTTGTTTATTTTTTCCAGGGCACGAATTAAATTTATTATAATTTATTATTTATTATTAAATTTAATCAGCATTCAGAGGAATCTATTCTTATTGAAAAGGGAAAATGTAAAGTAACAGAAACGATAAAGAAATATTGACTTGAATAATTTCATAATTTGAAGATACAAAATCCGAGATATATGTATGTATAGTGAGAGTTACTTATGCTAACTTGGCAGCCGTCTAAAAAAAGGAAGCTTACATTGGTCGTATAAGGTCTCTTGGTCACATCAATAATACCACCTAATGTCACACAATTATAACTCATGGCTGGCTACTCTCATCCATCCCGATATTTTTATGAACGCGTGACTTCTACCCAAGTCATCTATGCCTAGCCACGTTCTGTCAATATATTCTCGGCAACCAAAAACTATTCCTTTTAGGTTTCCAAGTATCATACAATGACATATAAGATTTTCTATGCGCTTTTTTATACCTGCTGCAGAAGTTGTTATATAGAAAGCGCAGCACCCAGAGGCCAGTGTCACGTTATAAATGCTAAGAGATTCCATATATGGTCTCTGGTCAGGTTGAACTCAAATTTCGCTTTGCTTATTTCCATACCACGCCAGATCTGTGCCCTCTTGCTGGATTCATTATCCCATCTATATTTTACAACTCAGTGACGTTTAAGAGACATTAGTTGTTTGCCCCTCTGCATTTTATTCTTTAGAAATGCACCGGTTTTATTGTCACAGTCAACGCCATCGTGTCCAGCAACCCATATGAAAGTAACCGTCGAATGTCTCGCTGTCTCTTTTAGAGACTTCTGGCATTTTTGATATCATAAGGAATACACACTATCTAGAGACCTAATAAACGTTTTACTGTCAGTAAATATATGTACATTACCATTCGATTTACTATGATATCGGATATTTGCACAGAGGTTATCTTTACGACCATTATTTCTGCCCGAATAGCATTTGAGTAATCGGGTAAAGCAAAAACAATTAAAAATTCAAGACGACAAGATTACACACCCGAATTTGTTGCATAATCTGGATATGTCAGCGAATATTTGGATTACATTGTCTGGGAAGTGTAAACTATTATTTGTTTGAAAACCATGCATGGCCATAACCTCTGCACTAGGATACTGTCGTGACGCTCAGTTCCCAACCACTTGTTTTTCCAACATGTCCGGTGGTAGCCAGTTAAGGCTAATAAACAGAGTTTTAGGTGATGTAGTAGTTCTAAGAGTATGCGTTAGCATAATCGCCACCATCCTCATGATACGGTCAAGCCAGGTCCGATGATTATTTCTTTCTAAAGCCAACCACCAAACTACGGCCTCATAGAATAGATTCGACCCGATTACAAAGCCATACATCCAGTACATTTCAAGTGTTAATATTCTATTTGACACCTACAACGCTCTGTTGCAATAACAAAAACCAGTTGTCGCCTTAGTGGCTCTGAATTTCGTATTCATATTTCTGTTTAGTTTGTTCTCTAATATCATTCCAAGATAAGTACATAATCTGTCATTATAACTCTTTAGTCAGGATTACAACCTTGCTCCTCACACCACTTATGTTGTGTGTGTTAATTTTATACATGAGTGGCGGAATCCACTGTTTAAAATCGTCGCCAAACGACAGATTTTTGAGGAACTTTTCATGGCAATTTTATTTTACACTCAGAGTTTTTGCCAGAAATCTGCTGAGGGGAAGTCGCAATTGCAACTACTACGTCAGCTGCCTAAATGCTGAAGTGTGCATGAAATCTTCCCAGTCAAGCTGTCTTTATTTCTATGGAGTAATTAAATATCACCGCAGTCTTGTAGGTAGTGTATTGACTTAGATTAGATTAGATATGAGGCCACGGTTCAAACCCCATGTCAGACATCTCCAACAAAACGAGATGCGACAAAAATATTTCATCTGCGACTTCCTCTCAGCAGATTCTGGCAAAAACTCTGAGTGAAAATAAAATTGTCATGTAAAGTTTCCCAACATAAGTGGTGTGAGAAACTAGGTTGTAGTCCTGACTAAAGGGTTGTAATGACCAATTAGGTATGTATGTATGTAGTCTAGTAAGTAGTTTATTGGGTAATTAGACATGAGCCCGTGGTTCAAATCCCAGCCTATACATTTAGAACGAAACGGAATATGAAAACAAAATATTTTTTTCGGCTACATCTTCACTTCAGTCTTCTGGGAAAAGCTATGTATGAGTAAGTACAAAATTGCCATTAAAAAGTTTATCAAAAAAGTGTAGTTCTTAGTCGATTTTAAACTGTAGATTCCGCCACTCATGTATAAAATTAACACACACAATATGGGTGATGTGAGAATCTACGTTGTAATCCAAGCTAAAAGTTTAAATATAATGACTTATTAAGTAAGAGATTAAAAATGTTTGTGAACTTTTTCTGTTGATTAAATCTGATTCTGCATAAAAATTTTGACCGAAATTTTTTAAAACATCCAATATTTTGCACGTTTAAATGAAACGATTTTCTGAAAACTGTTGAATTATTAAAGAAAGAACGAAAAATAAGCAACAATAAATGCTATTGATTTAATGCCACAACATGTAACGTAAAAGTGTATAGAAAAATAAAAGTACTGTAGAGGCACGTATTTGCCATGAAAAGTTTTATTAATAAAACATTTTTTTTATTAACGATTAGCAAGTTTTTTTTTCTGTAATTTGTCCTCAATTTTATAGCCGTGAAAATAAGCCTTTTATTTGACAGGCAAGACCAATTGGATTGCCTTATTAACCAAATTTACTCATACAGAAGGGAAGCTGTATCCTTTTTCGTTTGTTAAGAAACAAAAACATCCTTAAAACAATAAACAAACAATAGCGCCTCATGTAATTTTTTAATGTAAAGAAATTATGTTCTCTTTAGCATGTAAACAAAACATAGATACTCTATTTCTCTTTATTCTCTTTATTGCATAGAAATTTTACTCTCTTTCTTGCTTTAAAGAAATACAAACTGAAAGCTCTCTTTAAGAACCAAAACACATCAAAACAATTAGACTAGAAAATCAGTTGCGTGTCTACTCTCACAACTAACGGTAATGGAAGTTAAACGGGAATTTTAAAAAGGAAAAAAGTGATAAAAAAATTAAAGAGTTTGTAGGGAAAAATCTATATAAACAAAATAAGGATATATAATAATAGCAAAAAAAAATATTAAACAACCACAAGATAAAAAATGAATGAAAGGTAGCCAAAACAGGAAAAATCTATAAAAGAAAATCGTATAAAGAAAATAAAAGAAAATTTTAATTCCTTAACAAATAAATAAAAAAAAATATATAAAAAATTTTTATACACAAAAGCAATAAAATATTTACAAAAATTTCAAGTGTTTTCAGTATTAAAATACAAAAAAAAATTATTAAAATAGGATACAGCAAGCCTTAGGCCAATATTTAATTTAAATTGTGTAAAAAACGAAGTCTACCACAACCATATCACAACATAAAAAAAGAAAATAAACCACACATGCATTATGTTTTCATCCCAAGTCACAAATACATATGCAAACACAGCAATACAGTAGGAAAAAAATAAAACAAAAAGATTGGAAATCTTTTACTCCACAGCCTATAAGCAGAGCAAATAAAACAACGCTAATCAAAGAGAGTTTTTTGGGTTTTTTGTAAATAAAAGAGAGCCAGCAAGATAATGTGTAAGTGACTACAAAATCCTGTCAATTAAACTCTCTATTCTGTATATGTAAACATGTAAAGTGTGCATGTTTGTCTCAAATAAAAAAACAAAACAAATAAAAAAATAATAATCTCGGGTGTCAAGTGAGTAGTTGTTATGCCGTATACAAAATCGAGTTAATAAAGTTACAAGAAAGTTTCATTTCTTCCACGTTTTGTTACTCTATGACTCTCCCTCTCTCTCTGTTATTGTCTCTTAAAAAATGCACCCACACTTCCATTTACAAAAGCGTATCATGCTCGTTGCAGTATATCAGTGTAGTCATGTGTAAATAATAATGTTTTGCTCTTTGTTTATATTTTATTCAAAACTATAACAATAACAACAACAACAACTTTTTGTTTTACTTTCTCAAAGATACTCACCGAGTAGGAGAGCGTTGTAAATGAAGCAAATTAACAGCGTTTTTTGAAAGCCTAATACAAACCGAATACACGTGTTTGGATGTATATTATAAAAAACTAATAACAATAACAAATTCATACTTGTAATAGAACAGTGAGGAACAAAAAATAGCAGTCAAATTAATTTGTGCGGGTAAATTTTAGTTTTTTAGTTTTTCAGTGTAATTTTTTTTATTTAGAAGAAGAAAATTTAAGTTTTTTAAGATGAAGAGCAGGCAAAAGTATTTCAGAAGCTATGAATTCACAATTAAATACATATACTTTGTGTGGTAAGATTTATATTGGGTCCTTCGAACTTCAATGGCTGATAAGACGCAACTTGTTGAAGCCACATCTGTTGGCAAATTAATTGTCATTCATTCAGTTTAATTTGCCAAATAACTACAGACGGTTATTGCATTGCATTGAAGTCGCCGTAGTCTAGTAGGTAGTGTGTTGGCTTATTACACGTAAAGCCAGGGTTCGAGCCCCAGGCCAGACATCAAGACAAAACACGAAAAGTATTTCTTCGGCGACTTCCTTTCAGCAGATTTCTACCAAAAACTCTGAGAGTAAATAAAATTGCCATGAAAAGTTTCTAAAAAATGTGTCGTTTGGAGTCGACTTTAAACTGTAGTTCCCACCACTCATGTATAAAATTAACACACACAACATAAGTGGAGTGAGAAACTAGGTCGTAATCCTGACTGAAGGGTCGTAATGACAAATTGTGTATGTATGTTGTTATTGCATTGGAAGTCACCGAAATCTAGTACATAGTGTGTTGGCTTATTAGACGTATGGCCACGCTTCAAACACCAGGACAGGCATCAAAACGAAAATTCTTCGGCAACTTCCTCTCAGCCAATGTCTGGCAAAAACTCTGAGAGTAAATAAAATTGCCATCAAAAAGTTTCTTAAAAATCTGTCGTTCGGAGTCAACTTTAAACTGTAGGTCCCGCCATTCATGTATGAAACTAACACACATAACATAGGTGATGTGAGAAGCTAGGTCGTAATCCTGACTGTTGGGTTGTAAAGACCAAACTATGTGCAAATAATAAAATTGTTTTATCAAAATGGGAATCCACGACAGTCGTTGGAAGTTTACGCAATGACTTAAAACCTGCTAGTGAAAGTAAACGACCACAGACAACGACGTGTGTTTGCTGAATGGTTTGATTTTCTTCAAAAAATCATCTTCCACGAGGCCTATTTCAAGATGAATGTGTATGCGAATAAACAAAATTGTAAAGTTTGGAACTATACCAGTCCACATCAGATCTAAGAGCAATCAATGTATTTCGAAAAAGTCAGTGTTTTTTATAGACATCGGCCCATATTTCTCTTGAGGACCATATTAATTAGATCATCATTAATTAGATATCACGACCACTATAGGACGAAGATTACCAATGTCTTTTGGCCTGAATCGCATGATCTGGAGGCAAGCGAAGTATAGTTTCAACAGAACAGCGCTATGTGCCACACACCTCATGCGATTTGGGGGAATGATCATCTCACGTGGAGTTAATGTGTACTGGCCACCGAGATCGTATAATTTTACCCTGTTAAATTTTTTCTTGTGGGGTTTTTTTAAGTCGCAGGTGTATGTGAATAAGCCAGAAACCTCAGCAGTCCTAAAAGCCAAGGCAACCCATGTCATCGGTCAAGTTCAGCCCGGTTTATTCGCCGGAGTCATGGTAAATTTGATCATTTCGGATGCGCTACACCCAGAGAAAACGTGGCGGACATGGCATCAATTGGCATGTCCTCACGCACACTAAATTAAAGTAAAAACTTGTAGTCGGCTGTGGGTGTAATGCAGTCAAATACAATTGATTGAATGGAAATTATCTATGACCCGTCGAATAAAATCAATTATTGTCGTACTGCTTAGAAAAGAGTCACCTGAATTGACTAATATAAGAAGAGGATTCCTGATGAGTGTAGTACCTTTTAGGCTGAGACGTTCGCGATCATCAGGACAACATAGACAGTCTGGGAACGCCTGGATTTTTAAGTGGGTTGTCAAGCCGTCTTAAAGGCACGGCTTGAGGATTATGTCAGCTCAAGGCTAATTTATGGCTACGGAACACTATTACAATACTTTTGGAGGGCACGTCTTATTAAGAATTATTCTTCGATGGAGAGTGAACGCTACAAGGTGGAATAAAAATTCTAGAATCTTCAGCCTCAAGCGTTATAGGTCAAGGATCTATTGACATCTTGTTATGTTTTTTGAGATGTAAAGGTTACGAACCAATTTGTGAAACAGATTCTTCAGAAATGTTGTAGAATCCAAGATTCTTGAGCATACTTCCGCCAACTATTTTTATTACTTCTCCGACCGTCGTTTAGCTCGGCTTAAGATTTCAAGCCTCGATTGTTTAATTTCTGACCTTAGTCTCTATACACATACTTTTCCTTTTTCTTCTCTTTGCTTTTCTACTTCCATGACTTATCTCTTGAATTTGTTTCTTTTAATCGTTTTTCTTCCGTATCTTTTTCTTTTTTAGTTTCAACCACCTGATACCGGTACCCATAATTAATATTTCTAGCTTCTAGGTGTACCTTTGCAAACTAACCAAATTAAAGTTAATTGCTGTATTGTTTATAGCAGGGAAATTGTGCAAAATACCTTATAGATTCTAACAAAAATGCTGGTAAACCTTCAGTACCACGGTGTCTCACTTTAAACTTAAATTGTCTTGAGTCCCAATATTGAATTCGTCGTAGAAGTGGTACATAATTGAACTTAACTGCCACGTCGTATGGCTAGATGAAATTCTGACAACATTTTCACAACTTTATAATAATAATCTTGTTAATTTTAAAGAATTGCTATAATTTTACACTTCACTGTGTAGTCAATATTTGCGTAAAAGTGGTATATAACTTGTCCCGAAGCCCTACAGTAGTTTTAAACTCAAGTTGGTGTTAATCGATTATTGTATCCTACATTTCTATGCATAGATTTTTGATTCACCTAATTAAAATTTTGCTATTATTCTACACTCGACTGTA
Organism: Sarcophaga subvicina; assembly: GCA_936449025.2. NCBI lineage: Eukaryota > Metazoa > Arthropoda > Insecta > Diptera > Sarcophagidae > Sarcophaga > Sarcophaga subvicina. The sequence goes on from OW388084.2 coordinate 35,849,833, forward strand.
TCTACTTAGTGAGCCTATGAGTAGGCCTTAGAACAAAAAACAACCATAACAAAATTAGAGCACAACTGTTTAGAGCTGTTGACATCAAAACTTTCAAAGACTTTAAGTTTCCTTAAGCCCAACAACAACAACAACAAACAGTGGATTTCACTGGCAAATAAACCTGCAATAAATAAAAGGATTTTGCTACTGCCGACGATGGCATAAAAAGGAGAAAACGAAAATAAAAAGGATGACTGGAAATTTAAAAGAATTTTTGTTAAGCAGATTATATAACTTAATTAACCCTTTAAAGGTTTTATTTACGTTCACAATTCAATGGAATGTAAAATTACGTAGAATAGAGGCAGAAGTGTTAGCAGAAGAATTTTTTTAATTAAAAAAGATTAAAGAATTGTATCGTATGTTTCTCTTTAGCAGAATGTGAAGAAAGTTTTGTTTAGAAATGTTTTTCGTTTCTGTGATAAAGTTATTCGTCAGAAACTTAATTTTTATTTAATTGCCTGAACAAACAAAACAAAACTTTTTCTTTAAGCCATTTGCAGGAAATCCTTGAAAATATTCTCATATTTTTGTAATAAATTTCCGAAGTTATTATCGAAAGGATTCTTTGATTTTTTTCTCTTGGAGTTGAAGAATTTTATGACAAAATCTTAAACTAGCTTGTGGTTACTGAATGATTTTAAATACATATGTTAAACACCTTATAGAGGGCAATTACTGATTTAGGATAAATGGCAAGACTAAGTGTAAATTTTCTAAGCCACAGGAATATATGCAGTAAAGTTGTGAATAAATTAAACAGACTTGGGCTGTTTAAGTATTCCTGGTCGAGAGCCTATGGGAGGTTTTCATTGCATTTAATACCCATGCTGCTAACGATTTGGCGATAGGTAGGTTGCTTTTCGCAGCCAGTTTTACAGAAAGTAGTAGTTATATCCTGTTGGCTTAAATGCTACCGTTCAAAGACAATGAAGAGTATTACAACTCCAACTCCCACCTGGCTCGATTTCAATGGTTGTATTTTGGGATGGTGTAGGTGTAGGCTTTCGTAATTACGAATACAATTTTTATAAATAATAACTTATTGTAATCGCAAAATTTTCTATAAAAATTAATGACGAAAATTATTGTTTTTGAAAATTATTGTTATTGTGAAATTTCTTATAGAAAATTATTGTTATCGAAAGTTGTTATCGAAAATTATTATTATCGATAATTATCAAAAAAATTTCTACAGAAAATAATTGTCAGAAAATTATGGTTAAGAAAATTATAGTTATCGGAAACTTTTTATAAAAAATTATTATTATCTGAAAATTTTTTATAGAAAATTATTGTTATCGGAAAAATTTGTATAGAAAATTATTTTTATTGAAAAACTTCTGTAGAAATTATTGTTATCGAAAGTTATTGTTATCGAAAATTATTGTTATCGAAAAGAAAATTATTGTCATCGAAAAATTTCTGTAGAAAATTAATGTCATCAAAAAATTTCTGCAGAAAATAATTCTTATCGGAAAATTTTGTGCAGAAAATTATTGTTTTCGGAAAAATTTTTATAGAAAATTATTGTTATCGGAAATTTTTTATAGAGAATTATTGTTATCGGAAAATTGTTTATAGGAAACTATTTTTATCGGAAAATTTTCAATAGAAAATTCTTATTGAAAAGTATTATTGTCAAAAATTATTGTTATCGAAAGTTTGGTTGACGAAAATTGTTGCTATCAATAATTCTTGTTATCGAAAGGTTTACTGTAGAAAGTTATGGTTATCGGAAAAATTTCTGTAGAGAATTATGGTTAAAAATGTCTATAGAAAATTGTCAATAGAAAATTATCCTTATCGAAAGTTGTTGTTATCGACAATATTTGTTATCGAAAAGTTTTCTATGGATAATTACTGTTAACGAAAATCAACAAAATTTATGAAGAATATTTTTCGATAACAATAATTTCTATCGAACATTTTGTTACCGGAGAGGTCGCCGTAGTCCAGTAGGTAGTGTGTTGGCTTATTAGACGCAAAAAGCCTGGGTTCGAGCCCCAGGCCAGGTATCAAAGACAAAATACAAAAAGTATTTTTTCGGCGACTTCCTCTCAGTAGATTTCTGGCAAAAACTCTGAGAGTAGATAAAAATTGCCATGAAAAAGTTCCTCAAAAAAGTAAAAATCTGTCGTTCGGAGTCGACTTTAAACTGTAGGTCCCACCACTCATGTATAAAATTAACACACACAACATAAGTGGTGTGAGAAACTAGGACGTTGTACAATGGGTCAATTCGACCTCCGGGTACTGTACTTGTCGTAATTGACAAGTACACGTCCTCTAACCTAACCTAACCTAACCTTTTGTTACCGGAAATTTACTTTATTCGGTTTTTTTCTTTTTCTTGGTGTATTTCCACCTTAAGAAATCTCAAGTTTGGATACATCATACAACGATTTTATTTTCAGTGATATTTCCTCTACCAGCACATTTCAGTTTGGAACTATTCGTAACACTGTATTACAATTAATTTTAATTTCATTTGAATATTACCATATTTTTATTTGACCCATATTTTCAAGCCACTTAGTCTTTAGATCCCTTTGCGAAATATAAAACACATAATAAAACACTCGGTTCCCAGGTTTAAATTAAAATTCTCATAAAATATTCTTCTACTTTTGCTGTTGTTGTTGTTTTAGTGTGGCTACACCTTATGTGGTTTCCATAATGAGCAGCTGCTAAAGCAACAAACCGAGTATAAGGAAACTTTTTTGTTGCAACTTTCGTATGTTGCATGCGTTGCAAATGCTGCACATTTGCTTAAAATGCGAATTAATTTTGTTCTACCAGTTGATGTTTAAACTCTGAGGGTTTTATGGTAAAATTTAATGCCACACAAGAGTTAAAAGCAGTTGAATTGGGGGTGAGTAGCTAAACATGAGTGGATACGAGTTTAAGAGTTGATTTAAATAACAAGAATAGAAATTATTATTAAAGGAATAAATTAAAATAACAATAATATTCTGGAGAAATTGAAAAACATGTGCAAACTAAATTTAATTGACCCTTCTTATGTACAACTATCGTTCAGATCATTGCTTTCATTAATGGATTGCAGTGTGCACAAGATGGCAATGCCATGGCATTAGTTGGCATGAGGAATGTATTTTCACTGCGATATAAAGGCGAGTCTATAAGTTTGGAATACCATTCCTGACTACAAATTCCATTCAAAACTTCTGCAAGCAGTGTCCTTAACTTCGTATTTGACGCCTTTTGAAAGCAGACTATCGCCTAATTTGAGGTATACATTGAAGAAAGTGATCTTCGTTTGCATTTGTGGTTTTGCAGGTAAATCTATCGCTCAAAGCATGCACCGATGCTGAACATTGGTTTACTAAACTTCGTTAAGGCCGTAGAAGCAAAGAAGATTCCAAACGGTCAGGAGGTCTAGTTAAGGCTTCTACTTCTCAAGCAATTATAAAAACTGAACATTTTTAGTTGGCCTATCGCAGATTAAAAGTGGAAGAGGTCATGGAAGCCATTGGCATTTGACGCCGGTTAGTGGTGGTAATTTCGTCGGCGACTTCCTTTCAATAGTTTTCTAGCAAAAACTCTGAGAGTAAATAAAATTGCCATGAAAGTTTTCTCAAAAATCGGAGTTGACTTTAAACTCTAGGTCCCGCCACGCATTTATAAAATTAACACACACAACATGAGTGGTGTGAGAAACTAGGCCGTAATCCAGGCTGAGGGATTGTAATCTCCAATGAGGTTTGCATATACATACATATATAGTACCTTATTTGCTTATAAACTACGATAAACGAAATAATGTGGCAACTTCGTAGGAGTGCTTTGCGTTGTTCAAGCTTTTGTGACATTTCGTAACCATGGATGCGATATGAATACATTGGAAGACACTAGAGGCCCAACACCACTCAAAACAATGGAATTGGAAAAGGAAGCCAATAAATTCAGGACAAACCTATGACTTAAAATAGCTCGATTGTTAATCGGTCTGCATGGCAATTGCCCCATTTTGTTTGATTAAAATGTAAAAAAGTGTTGCCATAAGTGTTACAGTGTTAAGCATACAACGATGATGGGTTTTACATGGGTAATTGTCCGCGTGGACCTAATCCCATGGTGCTCTTCGCACAGGGTGAAATACAATGCGTCTACCAACGCCCCCAAATGTAGCAGACTTCTACACCTGAGTACCAATTCGAAAGTATGTATTGGACATGATTCCCCCTTGGTTAGGAGCGGAGCCTATCTAAAACTCCTTCCGATCTTTAGGTCACGGCACCCGGTTGAAAATTCAACTCCACACCGAGCCTACTGACTAGACTCTTCCCGCGATTTGGGTCCAAACCACAGCCACCACGATGCTCCCAAAAGGGGCCACACCAACAGCCAGGCTGGAACCGAGGTTCCAGGAGCTCCTCGCTCCCATGGTACCAGAAGTAAGTCTCCGGTCAGACCTCGTAATCAAATCGGTTACTACCAGTTGAACTCCAAACAGTTCGGGTCTGGTGGCTCACAGCAACACAATAACATACATCGACATAAAGAACAACACTTAAATTACTGACATTGAACAGCGTCCTCACGGACGAGGCTTTGGCCACATGGTGTGGCACCGGGAGTGGACAAAACAAACGTGACAGAAGGACATACAACAACGCAGCAGGCTTGGCAGCGGCGGTGACGGCGATGACGGGGATGATTGCGATGACGGTGATGACGGGGATGATGACAGCAAGGGAGAGGGGCAAATTGGGCCCACACATAAACAGCAGCAGCAGCAACAGGAAGCAAAAGAACCAGCAGCAATCGAGTCAAAACTGTCTACGATCGCATGCCTATCTACGCCCAAGGACAGACGAAGGCGGCAATAAGAGCAAGGGGCGCAAGACGCGGAGTACACCACGTGGGTAATCACAGTTCGGGGTTGCCTCCGCTATACCTCCTATTTCTTCTAACAAATACTTCACTGGCAAAATTGCCCAACTTCCCTAAAGTTCGGCTGTCCACTAAAGCCCTACTAAAATCCCATACTATCTAAGCACCTAATGTCATCATAGTATGAACACATTGTAACAATGTGTTCGACAGTCTCAGGTCCCCTCCCACACCCGCATTCCGGAGAGTTCGGCAGACCTCTTTTATGCAAAAATGCATTAAGTGAGCCATGTCCCGTAAGTAAAAACCCAGACTTAAGCCGAAGCTAAAGTCCGGACGTCGACGTACGAAGTCCGCGTCACGTATGAATCCATACGTTACCCTACCCTCGTCTGCGTTAGTCCATCGGGTCCGCCACCTTGAAACAAGGCACTCATCTAAGAGTGTCTTTATTTCCCTACTCTCCAAATTCACCAAGTCAGAAGCAGAAACCCAATCATTCAGCATGCGGTCGTAAAGCTCGCAATTCACCATAGCGAGTTCTACTCGCTCCTTTCGAATGAAAGACAGACCGATGAACTGCTCCAAACAAACATCCAATTTTAATAAATATAATGGTCGTTCATTAAGGACTTGAAAATTTGTTTGAGCCCAAACAATTTTACTTTTTGATGTCGATGTAGAGACATTTGGGTACCTTCCCATCAAAGCGCATAGTCATTTATGTTTATTGATGGTTTTAAACCGAGAATAGCAAAATTATTGTGAAACTGCACTAATTTCTTGTTCTCTTGGTCGGCTCTATAAATTTATTTTCGGATTAAAGTTCACTTTAGCAGCCTTAGTTTATCATTAAAGGATTAATGATGACTTCCCAAATCTTACTAAACAGGAATGGCAACATTGTTTGAAGTTCACAGCTATCTAACTATTGGTATCAATATTCTATTATAAGCTAAAGAGCTTCCAAAATATCCAGAAACTTAACCTTTCAAACACTTGTTCGTTTAACAGAATCGGTTTAATGCTGCTCGGAATATGGCCCCCATTATTATCTGTACTGTTTTGGATAGTCCCGTTAATAATTTTTGGGCTTCTTTACGGCGCCCATGTGTAGTGCAGGCTATATGTCTGTTTCAAAAGAATTTCTTTTTTTCCAAAGTGTAACTGATTAAAGCCCTGCTTAGCCAAACGTCCACGAAACGTAAGGAAACATACGTTCGTTTTTAGCCTATGAAAATCATTGCAAATGCTTACCGAAATTACATTACGACTCGCTAAACGCTTTCGTTGTTTTTCGTATTATAAGAACGAACGTACGTTCCGTAAAGTACCGTGGACGTTTGGCTAACCAGGGCTTTAGGGTCATTATGTTCTCTACATTTTGTAAACGGCGTAGGATCAGCTTCTAGGCCCATATAAACGTTCCGTTGACTTTTGGCTAACCAGGGCTTTAGGGTCATTATGTTTTCTACATTTTGTAAACGGCGTAGGATCAGCTTTTAGGCCCATATAAACATTTTCAGTTTCGTTTATCACTTTATAGATGTTTATACGCCTACCGGCATAAATAGTTCCCAGAAATAGTCGTCATTTTAATTTTAAAATTTCTTCACATATTTTAAATGTATGACGTATTCAACTCGACCCCCTCCCCTTCCTCTTTTCTTTCGATAAATAAATTCTGTTGTACTCATTTTTATTTTTATTTAAATTTAATTTTTTCCAATTTATTTTAAAAAGTTTTTTGTGTGTATGTACGCTTGTATATGATTTGTTTGTGTCTGCAATTTTAAATACAATATGATGACGTGCCTACATTAAATATTTTATATTCGTTTAAAAATCATATGAAACCGACGTAGTAGCAGTAGCAGTAGTGGCTGCAGCCAAAGCAGCATGGCTACACAATTATATGCTGACAGTGGGGTCTTAGTCATTGTTTTGTACTGATTAGAGCACAACAATTTGTAGGAAAAAAATATATTAATAGAGCTGCCAAGTTTTTTTTCTGTTTTGGAACAGCATAGAAATTTATTTATTTAGTGTGACTTTTTATTCCCATTTTCTTCTCATTTCTGGCATGACATCATTAATTATTAAAACCAGGGTTGGGAGTGCACGATAATAATGGTTGACACTTGACAAAATGAAAAAACATGCGAACAAAAGCTATTGCATGATAACAGAGACTGGGCTATTAAAGGAAAGAAACACAAGAGCTGATTTAAAATTCAAATAATAAAACTGATTAAAACTTCAAAACTAAAAAAACAAGATAATTAGAATGGCCTTCGAAATTTCACAAAATTAACTATGAAACCCCATCAAATTTTCTACGAAAACTTAGGGTAATGGAGCAATTCTGAGGTTAGATTCGAAATCGATGCACCAAAAACTTATAGAGAAGAGTATAGCCTAAACGCCGTAACCTAGTAGGTAGTGTGTTGGCTTATTAGACGTAAAAGCCAGGGTTCGAGCCCCAGGCCAGACATCAAGACAAAATACAAAAAGAATTTCTTCGGAGACTTCCTCTCAGCCGATTGCTGGCAAAAATTCTTAGAGAAAATAAAATTGCCACGAAAAGTTTCTCAAAAATTTGGCGTCCGGAGTCGACTTTAAACTGTAGGTCCCGCTATCATATATAAAATTAACACACACAACAGAAGTGGTGCGAGAAGCTAGGTCGTAACCTGACTGAAGGATTGTAATGGCCAATTATGTACGTTACGTGTATGGACAGGCTCTTGCTACATTCAGGACAGATTCTATGTCCCTTTAAGCCTTCCTCAGTGCTTTGTCATACTCAATAAGCTTTATGTTACACCATATTCCTTCCTATGCCTGTTGTATCGGGTCCGCCATCTAGCGTTTTTTTTTCAACTAGTGCTTATTTCGTGAATGGTAACACTTAGCTCATGTCTGATTTGACAGATAATTAGTCTTATCCTTCCGCTGAACGAATATGGTTGTGTATACGCTTGAAAAACGCTGGGAAATATTGCGACATTACTTTGAAAATCATGGTAATGTTGCAGAATGTGTGCGAAAATTGCGTACGGATTTTGGAAGAAGAGAAGCACCATCAGCTCCGTATGTTCATTATCTTGTGAAAAAAGTGAAAGAAACTGGCATCCTCATCGATAAACCAAATCGTGAAAAGCCAAAAACAGTGCGTACACCCGAGAATATTGCTGCTGTGGCAGAAAGTGTGCGTGAAGCGCCATCAACATCAATTCACCGTCGTTCTCAACAATTGGACATTTCGGAGACATCATTGAGATTAATTTTGCATAAATACCTTGGTATGATCAATTGGTTGAAGCCAATTGACCATCCAATGCGTTTTCGCTTCGCTAAGTGGGCCTGTGATCGACTTACAGAAGATGCCGATTTTAGCAAAAAAAAATCATCTTTTCAGATGAAGCTCATTTTGATCTTGGCGAGTATGTAAACAAGCAAAACTGTCGCATTTGGGGCACAGAAAACCCGCACGCATACATTGAAAAACCGACGCACCTAAAACGAGTCACTGTTTGGTGCGGATTTTGGTCCAGAGGCATAATTGGGCAATTTTTCTTCGAAAATGAGCAAGGTGTGGCCGTTACAGTCAATGGCGATCGTTATCGGGTAATGTTGAAAGACTTTTTGTTCACAAAAATTGAAGAGGAGGATATTGGCAACATTTGGTTCCAACAGGACGGCGCTACATGCCACACAGCCGAAGCTACACTCGATGTTTTACGCCCTGTTTTTGAAGATCGCATTATCAGCCGCAGAGCTGATGTCGTTTGGCCACCTCGGAGCTGTGATTTGACACCATTGGACTATTATTTGTATGGTGCCGTCAAAGATAAGTGTTACGCCGACAAGCCAGAGACAATTGACGCTTTAAAGGACAATATTCGTGAAGCCATTGGTGAAATACAGCTGCACACAATCGATAATGTGCTTAAAAATTGGACCGATTGTGTAGGCTACTGCATGGCCAGACGAGGCAGCCATTTGAATGAAATTATTTTCCATTATTAATCTGAAGGATTGTACTTTCAAATAAAAGAAGAAATTTGAGAAAATATTCAGTAGTTTTTTTTTAAAGCATTTTCAAAGAAAAAGTTATTTGGCGGACCCAATTGAAAGCATCTAGTATTACCCCACTTAACAGAGTCATATTATCTTCGAGCTCATAATGATTCCCCATAAATTTGCTGGTTGAAATGACTTTCAGATTACAAACCTAAGGTTCACTTATATGTTTCTTAATTAGTTTTGTTTGGGTTTATATCTGGTAGAAATACGGTCTTTAGTCCCTCTAGCGAGGATTCTATTATCGTGTAATCCAAGCATTATTTCCTACTTGATATCTTTCAATGTTTATTAGACCCAAAAAAATACTCAGATTAGCTATGCTACCCATGATATCCAATGTTTGCGGTCCTCCCTTTCCTACCTCTTCTCCTTTTCCAATTTCCCTATTTACTTTACTATCCTCTCTCCCTCTCTCTTCCCCTTCCAGGACGAACCTAGCAATACTCAGACTAACTAAGCTACCCATAATAATCAAAACCTTTCTTCTAATCTTAGTAGCAAAAGTAGGTGTGTTCCCTACATTTGAAATTTGAATTCCAAAGGAATGTCCAGAGAATTTTTATATAACTGGCTATGAAGTGTAACCTAATTTCGATAGAAACACCCTACATATAGGCGTATAGTCTAATACTGACTTCTAGGATTCACTCAAGTGCTTTAAGAAGAAATGAAGACAGTTGGTAAATAGGCTTTGGTGTGCGCTGTTTCACCTTCCATGAGAATAAAGAATGAATTTCTCAATAGCCACGGCATGAGGATGAAGATCTAAGTTCAGCTGTAAATCAAGTGTTATGATTCCTTTATAGGTCAGAGATTTAAAAGAATTGAAACTTTTTACCGCCCATATAATACGATCCCTGGACAGACACCTTCAAAAAACGAAATATGAACAAAATATTTCTAGGCGACTTCCTCTCAACAGATTTCTGCCAAAAACTCTGAGAGAAAATAAAATAAAATTGCCATAAAAAGTTTCTTAAAAATCTATCTTTCAGAGTCAACTGTAGGTCCCGCCACACATGTATTAACACACAACATAAGTGGTGTGAGAAACTAGGTCGTAATCCTTGCTGAAAGGTTGGAATGACCAATTATGTACGTATGTGTGTATAAATCTTTTGAGATCGTCAAAGTCAGTACAACGTATGTATCTGTGTTTGCATCACAGAGGATTGATGTGATGCCTTTACTATTGGTGGTGCAGGATCCTTTATAGGTCTTGTTGGTAAAATCATGCAAAGCCGATTTGTCTTATTTACTTATTTGGACATTATAAACCTTTAGTCAAGATTACAACCTAGCTTCTTACACCACCCATGTTGTGTGCGTCAATTTTATACACTAGTTTCGGGACCTACAGTTTAAAGCCGATTAGTTTTGCTAGAACATATTACATTGCAGTAGAAATAGTGTGTCCTTTTGATTGCATTCTTTAAACCATTGTCTGAGGATTTGCGTGTGGAGGTCCAGTGTCCATTGGTTTTCAGCATATTAACCGTAGATCGAGCCTTAAAAAACTTCATAATTCTAGTTATGTATCACTTTTGCTACATACGTGTAGTACATGGAATTGTCACGATTATTGACAGATTTTGACATTTAAATAAAACTATTTATTTACTATTATTACAATTTATTATCACTTTTATGGAATTTGCGCCAAAATTTTTGACGTGATGTACATTGGCATGGTTTTTTACATAAAAATCAAGCACTTCAGGTCAGCTTGGTTTTATTTATTTCTAAATAGTAATAATTTGACGTCTAGCACCCTGCTTTGTAGCGATTTACAAGTTTCCAATTGCTTAGATAGGACAGCTTATTGTCACTCGCACCAGTAACACTCTCAGTTGAGGGCTGGCTGAAACCTGTTGGTACAAACCATTCTTGTGATTCGTTAGAAATATTTGTTGTGAGGTAAAAAAGTTTCCCGTTGCAAAAGAACATCGATTTAACAATAACAATAACAATTTTCTCTCTTTGATTCCTCTCTGGTTTCCCTGATACGGGTTTCCCCAAATATTGCCGTAAGTAGTTGCTACGCACGTAGCATGTACTTGAATCTAAAACTGTCAATTCGACTTCTGGGACTGCGAAATTTATAACGACCATCAAATTCAAACAGTTACTAACCTACAGCGACAAAATTAAATATGAGTTGAAAAGGTAATAAAACAAAACAAAAGGAAAGAAAACGTAAATCAATATCAAGGATTACTCTGTAAGTGTCTTTATAAAGCTTGATTTATACATATATTCTTAAATTAATTTCCCTAACAATCACTGTAAGTATTCCATTATTAAGTATCAAATTTCAATTAAAATCACTGGAGGTAATTTTCATTTTCCACAATAAAACTAAAAACTTTTTGAATTCTGTTGCTAAAAAACTTTAATTTGAGATGAAAATATACCAAAAAGGAACATAAAAACATAAGCATCATTATTTAAATATATTTTCTTTAATTTTCCTACCTTTGAGGCGAACAAAAAATTAAATTTTTAAAAATCTTAAAAAAGGATATATGGGCTGCTCTGAAAGTATGACAGCTAATCCCAAACTATTTATACAGCATTATTTCTTACATAAAACTACAAGTTGTGTGATAAAAGTTTTATGAAAATGGTTAAAATTTTCAAAAAAAAAATTAAGATAAATATTTTTTTTTTTAAATCCTTTTCATTCGAATTTCAAAAAAAGGCTTTAAGCATGATTATTAAAGGCTGCAAGACTTTCAGCTCATTTTTCGAAAAGGCGTAATAGGTGTAAATATATTATTATCAAACCGAATGATTCGGTTATCTCATACGTACGTAGTTGTCCGAAATATTATTATCTGTAATAAAACATGGGACGAAATACATTTTTCTAATGTTTGTCTGTCACGCGAGATATATATATATCCATATGAGAAGAGCAGTAAGAAAGAGTATACAAGGTTTCAGGAAACAGCTGCTACCAATCTGCGTGAAAATTGCTAACAGTTTCTATTCCCAAACTACTAAAGGCAGTTTGTTCTGTTTCAAGTAGTACCATCTTTGGCGATAAAAGTCCTGTTGACATTTTTGTTGCTGCCAATACTACTTCTTCAGTTCATAAGAGGAGGTTCTATTTTCTTCTTCTTTAAAGTCTTTAGCAGCAGGAATATTACATATATAATTAATAAAGGGTGTTTTTTATAGAGGTAGAGAACTTTAAGTTGGCATTACTTTTCAAGATGGCGACCGATTTAACAGCTGTCAAGTGATTTATTCTCAGTTTGGTTTGGCAATTCATCATGAATAGACTCACGCCTGAACAACGCTGTACGGTGCGTACAGAAGAAGCTATTGCTGCTGTAGAGCGTAGCATTGAGGAAGACCCGAATGAGTCCATCCGCCATCGAGCACAGGAATTGGATCTGTGTCCATCCACTTTATGGAAGATTTTGCGGAAGGATCTTGGTTTGCGTGCTTACAAAATCCAACTCGTGCAAGAATTGAAGACAAACGATCATCAAGTAAGGCGTAGATTCATGGAATGGGCCCAAAACGAGATTACCGTTGTTCCCGATTTTCATAAGCGAATTTTGTTTAGCGATGAAGCGCACTTCTGGTTGAATGGCTACGTCAACAAACAAAACTGCCGCATTTGGATTGAAGGTAATCCTCAAGTGTATGTGGAAACACCGTTACATCCAGAAAAACTGACTGTTTGGTGCGCTTTGTGGGCTGGTGGAATCATTGGTCCGTAATTTTTCAAAAACGATGGCGGCCAGAACGTTACAGTCAACGGTGATCGGTATAGAGCCATGATTACTAACTTTTTCATTCCTGAATTGAATAACCATGATGTCCAGGAGATGTGGTTTCAACAAGACGGCTCAACATGTCACACAGCTCGTGCCACAATAGATTTATTCGAAAACACGTTTGGTGACCGCCTAATTTCACGTTTTGGACCTGTGAATTGGCCTCCAAAATGTTGTGATTTAACACCGCTAGACTACTTTCTGTGGGGCTATGTAAAGTCATTGGTCTATGCGGTAAAGCCACAAACGCTTGACCATTTGGAAGACAACATTCGCCGTATTATTGCCGATATACGGCCACAAATGTTGGAAAAAGTCATCGAAAATTGGACGTCCAGATTGGACTACATCCGCGCCAGCCGTGGCGGTCATATGCCAGAAATCATATTTAAAATGTAATGCCACAAGATTATCTTTCGGATAAATAAAATTCATGTCAATCGAATAATCCGTCGTTGTTTTATTGCAACTTAAAGTTCTATACCTCTATAAAAAACACCCTTTATAATGCTAACGAATTATAAAAACATCAGACATCTAACTTTTTCTGAATTAAAGTTATATCGTCTCAAAAATTGATATGTATCATTTTCGATACAAAGCTCGATCTATGGTTAAACAGTTTCCTGCAAACTTTGAGTTTTTCTTTGGTTTCAGCATTTCATCAGCTGACATTAGTTTTGTCTTTGAGCTGCTAAAAATGTATATTTCATCCGATGAGTCATTTATTTAGTGAACGGTGTACCGTTTGCGAATATGGAGCGTAAAATCGAATATCGCCTAAAAAGAGTGAGTTTGTCGTTCAAAATTCATCGGATTTCTGAAGATAAAATTGTACGGACTTGTACTTTCTACAATGCTGCAGAAATCATACCAGGATAGTTAATCCATATGTCCTGTCTAAATTTTTAATACTTTTGTATGAGTATTTATATACAAGGATAAATATATCACATTATAAACGTATCAAAAGATATAAAAAAATTAAAGGTTAATTTGTATTTTTCCTTCAAAGGCCTATTTATGTGTATACAAATGCTTCGAAAATGTAAAGGGTCCGCCAAATAACTTTTTTTTTGAAAATGCTTTAAAAAAAACTACTGAATATTTTCTCAAATTTCTTTTTTTATTTGAAAGTACAGTCCTTCCGGTTAATAATGGAAAATAATTTCATTCAAATGGCTGCCTCGGCTGGCCATGCAGTTGCCTACACCAGAAGATGCCGATTTTGGCAAAAAAAAATTATCTTTTCAGATGAAGCTCATTTTGATCTTGGCCGGGTATGTAAACAAGCAAATTTGTTGCATTTGGGGCACAGAAAACCCGCACGCATACATTGAAAAGCCGACACATCCAAAACGAGTCACTGTTTGGTGCGGATTTTGGTCCAGAAGCATAATTGGGCCATTTTTCTTCGAAAATGAGCAAGGAGTGGCCGTTACAGTCAATGGCGGTCGTTATCGAACCATGTTGAACGAATTTTTGTTCACAAAAATTGAAGAGGAGGATATTGGCAACATTTGGTTTCAACAGGACGGCGCTACGTGCCACACAGCCGAAGCTACACTCGATGTTTTGCGTCCTGTTTTTGAAGATCGCATTATCAGCCGCAGAGCTGATGTCGTTTGGCCATCTCGGAGCTGGGATTTGACACCGTTGGACTATTATTTGCGGGGTGCCGTAAAGGATAAGTGTTATGCCGACAAGCCAGAGACAATTGACGCTTTAAAGGACAATATTCGTGAAGCCATTGCTTAAATACAGCTGCACACAATCGATAATGTGCTTAAAAATTGGACCGATCGTGTAGGCTACTGCATGGCCAGCCGAAGCAGCCATTTGAATGAAATTATTTTCCATTATTAACCGGAAGGATTGTACTTTCAAATAAAAAAAAATTTGAGAAAATACTCGGTAATTTTTTTTAAAGCATTTTCAAAAAAAAAAGTTATTTGGCCGTCGCTTTATTTTTCCTTTAAAGGTCTATTTATGTGTATACAAATGGTTTGAAAATTTCTTTTTATGTCTTAAACGAAAAATCTCATGTGGACACTTTTTTCTTAATTACGCAACCCCTTCCTTCCTTCCTTCCTTCCCATGCCAGCAAAAACACTTGATAAATATTGACCATTAGCTCTCAAAATGACAAGGAATCATTAATACCTGTCAGGCTGTCGGTTGTATATGTCTCTGTCTATCTCTTAATAAATGACTTTTTTTTATTGTGTTGCGTTCAATTCAACAAGTCCTATACGTACACACACACACATTCAGAAAATTTTTTTCCTAAACCTGTAGCAGTGGTGATTATTAAGCTGTGAATACATGCATAAGCTGATAAATGTTACTTTATTTGTCTAACACTCACATTAAATATTGTTCACTGTGTTTAAGTGTCTCTCACTCTCTCTCTCTCTGTGTATGTGTGCGTTTATTTGTTTTAAAATCCGAAACACTTAAACACACACAAAAATGAGGCAACAAAAGAAAAAAAGAAACGTTCACGTGGAACATACATACGTTAACGGCATTATGACACGCTTCATATGACTTTAGGGTACAAAACAGGAAGTTTTCATTATGTTTTCTACTTGGCTTACCTCTCTCGCTCTCACTCGCTTTCTCTCCTTCTGTGTGTATTTCATCTGGCAGGACGAATAAGTGTGGCATTATGAAAATGAAATGAAATGAAAAAGAAGGAAAAAAAGGAAGAACGAAAACTCTTTTTTAAATTATAAATATGACCCATAAAACCCGAGTGCCATGGAAAAATGAAATAAAATTGTACGAGTGGTTATGAATAAAATTTCTTAAATTTTTAATAGGAAAGAGAGTGAGAAAGAGTGTGAGAGTGTTGTGCAACAAAATGAATTTGTAGTTGGTTTACACATATCCAAAGGATTTTCAGAAGCATTATCATTAGAAAAAAAATATTTCATTTTTTTTCGAAATTCAAAAGAAAAATACATATGTCAAGTTAAGTGCATTTACGGAAAGGAAAAATTGTGAAACAAATTGTGCAGATATTAAAGCAATAAATACTTCTACATTCTACGAAATCATAAAACAAAATAATGTTTTAAAACTATACTTTACACGATCAATGAAGTTGTTGTAGTCTAGTGGGACGAGAGCACATGAACTATGGTTCGCACCCAGGCTCAGACGTCTCGAAACAAAACGAAATACGAAAAATAAATAATTTATTCGGCGGTTTCTCCTCATTAGCATCTTTTGGTAAACACTTCTGAAAGCATTATAAGATTGCCATGAAAAGTTTCTCAAATCTGTCGTTCGAAGTCGAAGTTAAACAGTAAGTCCCGCCACTCATGGTTAAAATTAAGACACATATAACTTTGGGATCCAGCGAAGGGACACCCTATTCCTTTACCTAGATTGATTAGCTTGGCCAAACTGTCCATAAAAGGAATTAAGTATTCTCATGGCGACCTGACTGTTAGATATAAGTTCTATGTCCCGTCCTCTGTACCTTCTGCCCATACTGAATTGAACAACCGCGATAAAACTCACATAAATTCCGAGTATTCTATTCTGTACATGAATAATTGTGCTTTTCAACCACTAATAGTTTTTAAAAAATACGTATCCTTCTCTTACGAGATATAGAACTTTCAAATGACAGTTGTGGACTCTTTCACAACATCATAGAGTCAACTGGTTTTGTCCAGATGATAGTTAACGACAAAGCTACCAGACACTTGATAAGTCTGGTCATGACGCTATCTGTGACAAATCTCATGCTAATTTTATTTCTCATTATAGTAACTGTAATTTCCATATCAAGGTGCAACAGATTTAAATCGAACATACAGCATATAGCAACGCCTTAGATCACGTCCTCATTGCTGCGGTTATATCAATACATACCAGTATTTGTGGCCTATACAACTCCACCCGAGCTGTTTTGAAATTCGTCGTCCCCAAACAATGGCTTCATAGTACACATTTAAGTATAATTACTCATCATACATTGCATCATTTTTGGGTTAAGCCTTCCTATTTACCTTCAAACCATCTACATATCGCTTCAGCATATTTGACCCTCCTGGAAATGATCTTTATTTGAAGCTCTCCACATTAATTTCTTTTCAGCGGTTTTTCTATATCTTTTAACTCCATTTTTCGTAACATCACTTCACCCTGAAGATGAATAATCTCCCATTTCGAGAGTGAATTTACTCGAATTCACAATCCCGCTAATTTACCGTACCGACTTACAATGTTCGCTTTGAATATTGTCGCCGAATGTGTTTTCAGACTTTTTTCTTGCCATTAGAACTGTCTCAGACAATTGCACAAAAATTTCGTTCATAATCAGATTCAACTCTCTTTGTGGGTAGCCTTTGATTATATGGACCGTTATTATTTCGACACGTCCGCCATAGGGTTTATACTCTCTTAATTCAGTAACTTTTCTACGACCTAAGGATGATTTTTATCAAATACACCTTCTATATGAAGAGAAGCTGAAATTGCCAACTCATTAAAGAAATGTCATCCATTATTTTCTAACAATTTCTCCATATCTGTTGGCGCGATATGTGTGTTGCTTATGATACAGTAGCACGCCTGTTTAAATACCATATCCGTTGTTATTCACTCCTGCTTTTTCTAATGTTCTCAACACAATCTGGTCTAAAACACTTTGGATGCGTTGTATCCTGTTTTTCCAACCTTGAAATAAATACAACTTTTGCCCTTTCGTAAACTGACGATTTGGACAATCATTAGACCACCGCGAATATGAAGAGTCAAATGTCATTGAAAAATAAAATGGACACTAACCGTTTCCTCCTTGGCCGGTCTACAACCTCTGCAATAGTCATTAGCAGCTAAGTGTAGTCTCCCTACCTAATAATTACCCAATGACCCTTGAGAATTATTAAAGTAACAGACAGAATTCTCCAACCCAGTTTAAGTAGTTGTTTGGTACTCACCCTATATATTGTAGGGCTGGCAATGAAGTAAGATTCTTAACAGGATTCGTCAGCCGCGAATAAATTTCTTTACCCAATAATTGCCTAACGGAGGTAAGAGGTGTACTTATTTTCATATGTGGGGTGATATTCGGGTGATATTCGGTAGCAAGTTACCCGGAATGTTTCTGTAACTACCAATCCATATGAGATTGACACGGGATAGCCGCGCGTGTCGATCAAGAAAATTTTGATATGAAGGTAGCATCCGAAAGAGATCTGATTGTTTCCTGTTTGAATGTGCGAGATGACCCTTTATCAAGATCTATTCTACACCAAGCTTTGTGATCGTTTGGAAGGGGGAAAGATATCTTAAGACCAAGTCTTTCATAAAAACTTGCACAGGCTTCTTTATTCTCAAGTTTTAATCCGGCTGCATAGACTTCCACAGAATTACCGGAACCAGACATGCCAGATGATCAGTCTTCCAATGCTTGGGAGCCTAATGTCAAACCTTCTATCAGTATGAGTTTCAGATGAGGTAGAGGATAGGCTAGAGGAGTGCCGCATATTGCCTGGCGGCATTAAAGAGGGTTTTGGTGATGGGGGTAGTGTAAAATACACCAGTAACATGTAAGGCACCAGATCTCTTGCCTTTACTAAGGAGTTTTACACTAGAATTGTTATTCAAGACAGTTCACCAGAAGGCAATCCTGTAAAGGAGATTAGGGGTTGTAACCATCAAATAGGTTCGTTATATTATACCAGGACGAATTCTTCATCCTTTGCCCATTACCCTACAGCAAAGCACAAAATGCTTCGCTCGTCCATTAAGCTGAATTACATACATACATACATACATAATTGATCATTACAACCGTTCAGTCAGGATTACGACCTAGCTTCTCACACCACTTATGTTGTGTGTGCTAATTTTATACATGATTGGCGGAACCTACAGTTTAAAGTCGATCCGAACGACAGACTTTTTGAGAAACTTTTCATGACTATTTTATTTATTCTCAGAGTTTTTTCCAGAATTCTGTTGAGTGGAAGTCGCAGAAGAAGAAGTCTGACCTGGGGTTTGAACCGAGGCCTCATGTCTAATAAGCCAACATACTACATACTAGACTACGGCGGTTAGCTTAGGTTAGGATCCGAAGTCAGACATTTTATTCCAGGACATTTACCCTTGGTAGTGTAAGTTGTAACACTTTGTACCTGCCCGTAGGCAACATTATTTCGTAAGGATTCGTTGCATCAACCAGATACCTTTGTTCAAGGAAAAATTTAGTTTGCTTAACAAACTTTTAAGGATGATATCTGCCGACACATACCAAACTCCATACGTTGTCATCAGAATAAACAACAACTTTGTAGCCCAAGCTATCAAACCGAGTATGGAGCGTTGTTCCAAAGAAGTGAAGAAGGAACATCACCTTGCGGTGAAACTTAAGCAGGAGTTCGATGAACTTAACTTAACTTAACTCCGAAATCAAACGCGTTTTTAGTGTTGATGTCGGTTGCACGTCATATTTTTTTCTTTTCATTTTCCAACCATCAGCTAACAACGCATGCTTGTGGTATGGTAAGTACGTTGTTCGACTGATTTTATTCTGGGATTTATTTTAAATCGATATTAATTTTCATTTTCTTATAAAAAAAAGAAAATCCTGATGTCTGTTAAAATCCATATTTCTTCTTGAACATTCCCGATGATGATTATAATTTTACAGATGATTGTCGGTTCGTATTTGTATTCGTCCATAAATATTGTGAAATCATTTTTTCACCGTTATCCTTATGGGATTTTAAAAACATTTTCACATTTGAAATATTGTTGTCGTATCAAAATCAAAAGCTTATTACGTGTGACATGAATTTATTTGTACTTCTCACTCTTACTCTAACTCTCTCTCTCTCTCCCTATCCTGTGTGCCTGTGAGTAAAAGTGCGTGTTTTTTTAAGCACATCAGTTAGAGTCTGCCTAACGTTGTCGTTCTGTTTTGGCATAAACAACAATGCAAGCCATGTTAAAACTCATAAATATAGATTGGCAATGTATGTATGTACGTACGAACGGTCCAATTAAGATGAACCCCATTTTGTATTATGCTCTACTCCGCTCTGGTTTTTATTTTTGTAGGCCGTTTTGTTGCCTGCCAGTAAGTAAATCTTTTTGGTGTGCAGGCAAAAGTAGTGTTGCATTACGTTGAGAGTTTCATATGAGTTTTTGGCTTAAGGAGTCCTTTAAGGCGATTATACTCGAAACTTATTTCCTTTTTCTTGTTGGCAAAGTGCAAAGTTTTGTTTTGTGTTTTGTTCCCATAAGCGTTCAAGGATAATAGTTTAAGAAGACTTGTCGTTTTAGTTTCATTTGGTTTTCGAACACACAGTTTCTAGTTTTAATGCAGGAGAGATTTTTCTTTTCTTAAATATGCTTTCGTCTGTAAAAATGAATTTTTTTTTTCGTATTTTATTTCAACTCTTTTTATACGATTTGATACAGTGCTTATAAAATATTTGTTATTTTTTTTATAAAGATTTATGAATTTTTTTTTATTTCGGCTATAAAATACATGAGCTAATGCCAGCTTGAATGAAATGTGCAAAAACAAAAAAAATTAAAACATCGAACTAAATATCCTGAGAGATGCTTTAAAATTTTTTATTTATTAAAAAAAATGTCGACCTGAAATATAAGTAGACTTTGCTACATAGGCCTATGGCTCTTTTTTTTAGGCCGAGGAGGGGTAAATGTACCTAACCGCACCATAGAAGAAGTCGTCACATCCTCCGTGTGTGGGGCCCTCACCCACTATATCCCCCCCTCGTCTCCTGTGGACTCGTTCGTGCCCACTCCGGAACTACGGTGGTATTACTTCGCAGTGGAGTTCTTTCGGCTCTTTGGCCTCTGTATGTCTATATCCGCGTCCGGATTGCGTATCGAAAGTTCAGGAGACATCTAAGCGTCTCCACTATTTATTTCGTCTAAATCATCGTTTCGGTTTCGCTTGGCACGTGTGACAGTATCACCTATGCCGACATGCTTACTTGTTCCGCAGCCCCAAGGTCTTTCTTTTTTCGTCTCAGAATGCGCTCTACGTAATTCACCACCGAGGTCCATTTTCCACTACTCGCAATCATGACCCCGACAATGTTAGCGGTTGTGATCGTTCCAATAATTGACGTCAGTACAGAGCGACAGCTCTGCCAGCGTGCTCACTCGAAAACAATGTGCTCTGCGTCACTATGGCTGTCGAAATAAAAGAATATTAGTAGCCTTCACAGGAGAATCTCCAACATTATCAAATATCTTGGAATCATATTGAACAGCACACGAAAGTGACACTTGAATTCATAATCCAGCGCCAATACGGCAGCCCTTGTATTTTAGCAAGAAATCAAAAGACCTAAACTGAGCTGAATAAAACTTTACATCTCCATAAAGGTCACCAGTCACTCTGTTTCACTCCAAATAAAGCTTTATTTTTTTATACTCAACTATCTCTCTTTTGTGGACTCCAAGACGGTGTACGGCTGTCGCAGATATCTCGACGAGATAGCGGAACGACATGATATCCATATTATATGGGTACCGGGGCACAGTGGTATTCCGGGTAACTGCAGAGCTGATGAACTTTGCATGCGGGGTACGATCATCGAACTCTCCGATGAGACGACCTGTAGGCTCATAATTGATAATGCGATCGTCGATTCCGTCAAAGACAGGTGAGCGGCCTCGGACACGGGTAGAACGGCTCGTAAAATTTGGCCAAGACTAAATGAGGGGCGCACAATGAGTCTACTTAAACTCCAAAGAGGCGCGCTCAGTGTAGTTGTCGGTGTCATTACGGGGCATTGCATTATGGGTATGCACGCGTGGCGCATTGGTCTTAGACACCTTCTGTAGGAGCTGCAGAGATGAGGAAGAAGAGGAGACTGTCCCTCACCTGCTGGGTACATTCCCGGCTCTTTGCCAAAGGAGAAGGAAGTACTTGGGTACTTACAACATGGATGATCTGGAGGAACTGTCAGGGATTGACATTGGCAGCCTGAATTGCTTGATCAGGAGCTCCGAGTGGTTTCGAGACTAGGGGATAACGGATGACTGTGGTAAAATGGTAAATGGGCCCAATGCGGTCTAAGTGAGTCCATCCAAAAATTTTTCTTGGATGGGCAGCCACCTCTACCTACATACCTACCATCTCTCTTCTAACTTCTATTAAAGAGGGCTGAGCCGGTAGCAGTAGAAAAATTCTGGCTCAACATGGCCTATGGACAGATCATAATTCTGGAAAAATATAAACACATCCGGGACGATTGTATGGTTCCTTATACTTCCCGAATAAGACATTTGATTTTAGAACTTCAACTCTGAAAGATCCTATTGCAACCCTTGAGTATGCTGTGCTATAAACATAAAATGTTCTGTTGTTTAATTTTTGTATTGACTGCCTGATCATTGCTACGTCATACAGGCGGATCTCATGGACCGTAATTTTTAAAGCGGAGTAATGCCTGATGGATTGTAGAATATTCCCTGAAAATCTATTCAATTACACACTCAATCCCGCTGCAATTAAAACACACACAACAAACGTCACTTCGACATACTTACATCATAAATTCTATAGGGGTCCCAGTATTTAGGAGATATCCTCGGAAACTGCATTGCTCACGAACTGGCCATGTTTGGTCCAGATCTCACAATCTGCGAAATGGTACAGGGCATTGGTTTTCCGTTTGCCTCAGTTGAATTGAATTGAAATTTCCACAGAAACCCCCACGAAAGCCTTGTTCGCAATGCTCAACTGGCTTCCTACTGTGCTTCTCGCTAAGCAGGCGGCTAAGTTTTCTCCGACTAGACTTAATGCCCTGTCTCGTTGGCACATTGTACCTTCTGGTCGCTCCACTATTCTGGAGGTTGATCATCGACTATCTCCCTGATGAATATTGTCTCGACAGGGGTTTCCACTTTCTGATTCCGAATAGGGACGACTGGGATCCTAATGCAGTTGTCCCCCGGAAGTCGTGGATATATATACCGACGGTTCTAAACTCGATAATAAGGTTGGCGGTGTCTATTCTGGGAAACTGGACCTAAACATTTCTCTCCGTTTGCCGGACTACTGCAGCGTGTTTCGGGCAGAGGTGACGGCAATTTACCGGGCCGCTCAATGGATTCTTGTCAACGGTGCTCCTTTCACTCGCGTCTCGGTCTTTTCTGATAGTCAGACCGCGATAAGATCTATATCGGGTTTCGTGAATAATTCTAGGATCGTTAGGGAATGTCGCCGATGTCTCGACCTTCTTTCTGAGCGCTTCACCAGTGTCTCACTGGTGTGTGTCCCCGGGCACAGTGAAACTTCTGGAAACTGTAGGGCCGACGAGCTTATGCGCTTCTTCCGGAATCCTCTTCTGTTGAATTGGGTATGCCACTTGCCTCGGTCAAGTGGGATATTGCGCGGAAATTCTTTCGGGACGCCAACCTATCCTGGGTCAATGAGGAGTCCTGCTCCACCGCTAGACTCACCTGGCCCATGATGGATAGAAGGCGTACCAACCAATTATTTGGTCTTGGTCGTGACGTCATCTCAACCACAGTGGCCATGCTTACAGGTCATTGCATTATGGCTAGACACGCGGAAAGAACGAAGCTCCCATTTAACGACTTCTGTTGGGGATACAGATCCGCTGAGGAAGAGAAGACTGTTATTAACTTTCTTTGTCAATGCCCGTCTTTTGCGAGGTGCAGATATAGGTTATTTGGCTCTCCATTTCTTGTCAGCTTGACGGAGCTATCATCCATTGATATCAAGGATATAGCTTCGTTCATCAAACTTTCTGGCTGGTTTTCCAGTGGAGGGTAGTCGTGCTTTTTATATGCAGCCCTTGCGCTGACTAACTTCATCCTCTTCTCTGATTTTGGTTTAACTTGGTCAATACAGGGACTGCGTTCACCCGTGGCATCATAACGGGCCGCTATGCGTACCCAAGTGAGCTTTGTGATATCACAGCTACCACTCCAACCTAAACCTAAACCTAAACCAGCAGAAACGTAACGTAATATTGATCGTCTCTACTGGACTGGAATGGCCATGTCCAACAATAGCACAAATGCGAATCTCACAGGCCACTATCCTATTGGAAGGCATGCCTAACAACTTTCAGTCAAATGATTTCTATTGTAGCTGTTAGTCTGAGAATTAGCAACAAATTATTTTTTACTTCGTTTATTAGAGTCCTGCTCTTGTGTCTTTCAAGAGACATAGATTCAGAACTTTTCTTTTTTGACACCATCAACTGAGCGCACATACATACATAATTGGTCATTAAAACCCTTCAGTCAGGATTACCACCTAAATAGTTTCTCACACCACTTATGTTGTGCGTGTTAATTTTATGTATGAGTGGCGTGACCTACAGTTTAAAATCGACTCCGAACGACAAATTTTTGAAAAACTTTTCATGTCAATTTTTATTTACTGTAGAGTTTTTACCAGAAATCTGCTGAGAGGAAGTTTCCGAAGAAATACTTTTTGTATTTTATTTTGATGTCTGGGCTGGGACTCGAACCCTGGCTTTATGTCTAATAAGCCAACATACTACCTACTAGACGACGACGAGATCCAAACTGAGCTCACTCAAATTAAAATTGCTGCACTAGCAAATTTATTTGGAGCCAGTTTGGTGTGGGAAAGTTTTATCACCAGGTTAGATATAAATTGTGACACTACAATGGGTCTAAACTTCGAACTGAGTGGTATCTTACTCCTCAAGAGCAATCCTTGACTAGACTGGGATTTCAAATCTAAACACATCTGAAATTATTTTGTAATCAAACTAACTTTTTTGGCGCTGTGGTTTGGTGTATGAAATCATCAATTCCGGTTTAAAAGTGTTGAGAGGATGGTGGCGATCATGAAAAAAGTTGCTCTTGTAACTTGCTATCGAACGCGATAATAACACTGTGTTTCACAAGAGTATAGTCATGTCAAAATCCTGGATGTAATTTATTACACGATACTCTAACCCACTCCCTATGACACTTTTATAACAAAAACATCTGAAAGAATCTATAATGACAACATCATACAGAGAATATCTTACAAATACTCACATTTTTGTCGAAGCTTTTAAAAAGATTGTTCTTTAGGCTGCTCAATGACTATGGACTCATTTAGATAAATACTAGACAAAACTGACACGGTATGATATATGCAGAATAATAGTTTCTTTAAAGCTAACCAGAATCTATTCTAAGAATCTCAAATTGCTAATAATTGGCTATCAGGTATTAATTAGAAATTTTCGTCCTCAATAATCATCAGCACAGTCCTCATGGACTACATTTCTGCCTGAAAACAATATTTACACAGAGTGTCACACCATTTTTTCACTCGCCTCTACCCAGATTCAACAATTGACTGCCCCGATGGCCAAGATGGTAATGTGTTAAACTTCAAGCTCGTGGCCGTAGATTAGATTTCCACTAGAGACTCAGAGTGTTTGTCTGATTGTGTGCCTAATATTATATGTGATTACTCTCAATAGAAAAAAGAAAATGAGAATTATTACAAAAAAGCAATTCTCGCAAAAAACAAGAGAATTGTGATTAAAAAACAATATTGTCGCACAGTTTGTCGTTTAATCTTTCCACAATACACTACAGGAATAGGGCTCATCTCCTGAAGATTGTTCTTAAAAAATGGATTTCCTCTAAATATCATGGTGTGGTATTGAACAATCCCCCCAGCATCCTCGAGTGATAGCCTTAATATTGGTTTAGTCAGAGTGGTGTTATCAAATGCCATAGTCAGCTTAAGAGTTGTTTTAAAGCCTTTTCTTGGATTTGTAAAATTTATTACAATTACAGTCAATGAAAAAGTCTATATACACCGGCATAGCTGCCAGATTTGACGATTTATCGTCATTTTGACGATTTTGAGCTCCAAAAATATTTTATTCCTTTTTAATCCCTTAAAAGCCAAAAAATTACAACTCCTGAATAACCTTGTAGTTGAGAATAATTTATCACTTGTCGTTGCAGGCAATTTTAAAAATTCAAGTATAACTTCTAATATTACCATCGGAAGAACAAAGGCCAGCGCCGTTTTTTTTTTCGTACACTCATGGGATGGGATGAGATTATGGCATTGTGCTTGGAACTATTAAAATATGTTATGTTAGGCATGTATATATTTATACCATAAGTAACAGGAAAGACATCTGCAGGAATTGAGTTCCACATACGAATAGTCCGACTAAAAAACGTACTTTTTCTGTAATGCAGTGTGCGATCCACTGGCCAATCGACCACAGACGGATGTCCTGGCCAAGTAAGACGAGCGTTACTGAGGAATATATGATTTTCGGGAACAAGTCCCCATTATTTCGTTCGATCAAAATCCTTTTGTAGTAGTGATAGTGATAGTAGTGATGAACGTTGCAACGATGCACCAATGATTCAATGGAGTTGGATACACTACCGTCATTAACGAGCTACTACGGCCTCTCCTGTACACGGTCGAAAAACCTCAAAATAGACGTTGAGGCACTGACCTCTTAAATAGTGTAAATAATAAGACGATAAGATCTTAAGATCTGAATGCTCAGAATATCAAGAGCTTCTGACTCCATAATATTTACACCACCCATAGATTAAGATTGCTGCGCTTAAGTGTCAATAAACAACACTGGTATAGATTGTTTAAACCTTAAACAATTTTTTCCTGAAAATGATATAACATTTCTTCATTTTAGGAAAAAAAGGGATGCTAGCTTTTAATTTCCAATAAATTTTTTGTTAAATGTATTATTTTTGAGCTCAGATATGTATATACATTGACTTTATATGTTTTACTACAATAGAAATAATTTTGGTTTTTAAAGACTTTTAATTTATTTATTTATTTTTTCTGACGATTTTTTCTCAAATATTAGATGATTTGGTGCCTCATCTATCTGGTAGCTATGTACACTGGTTTTGAAGTCACCCTAGACTACGGTGACTTCAAAACCAGTGTCACCCTAGACTACGGTGACTTCAAAACCAGTGTAGGTAGTGTGTTGACATATTGGACGTAAAGCCATTGTTCGAGCCCCAGGCCAGACATCAAGACAAAATACAAAAAGTATTTCTTCGGCGACTTCCTCTCATCAGATTTCTGGCAAAAACTCTGAGAGTAAATCAAATTGTCATGAGTCGACTTTAAACTGTAGGTCCCACCACTCATGTATAAAATTAACACACAGAATATAAGTGGTGTGAGAAACTAGGACATTGTACAATGGGTCAATTCGACCTCCGGGTAGTGTTCTTGTCTTAATTGACAAGCACACGGCCTCTAACCTAACGTAACCTAACCTACACCGGTGTAAGTTATAATTTTTTCCCAATAATTTCAATGTTATTTTTTTGATTTTGTATTCGTTTTGTTCTACAAACATTCTTGATTGTAAATGCCTTAAACAACTCTGTAACATTTTTTCCATTTGATAAAAATCATCGGTATATGTAGTCTTTTCTCTTTGACTGTATATTTAAAAACTCCCTAATAATGCTTTAAAAATATGAACATAAACTGGGCATAAGTGCATAAATGTTAAACAAAAACCAAAAACCATTACTAAGGGAATCCTTTACAATTCGAAACTCAATTCCATATTTTGAATACAAAACATATAGCTTTTATCAATGAGCATTAAATAATCTCTTTTTAAATGATTAAAATTTTGTAAATATGCCTTGTGATGATCTTAATGCTATATAATCTGATGAGCATTTAAAATTGTATTGCCTCTGTTAAGGCATATTTTTAATATAGGGTGGGTAATCTATCGGTTTAAATTTGAACCGTCAATTATTTTCAATCTAACAATACTTATGTCATCCCATTCTGTCACAAAATTCAGTATATTATTTCCACTGAACGTAATGAATCGATTAACGCTTGAGAAACGTTGCGATTTATTGGAAATTTATTTCCAAAACAATAAAGGCAATTTGTCGGAAATTGTACGAAAATGTCGTACAAAATTTGGTCGCAGAGAAGGACCAACAGTGTCCGGTATACGCAAGTTTATTACAAAAGTTCGCGAAACTGGTTTCATTGTTGATGCGCCAAGACGTGAGCGTGCTGGTACAATGCATACACCCATACATCAGCTGTGGCTGATAGTAAACGTGAGAATCCATCAACATCAACTCGTCATTGTTCTCAAGAATTTAACATTTCACACACTAGTTTACGTCGAATTTTGTGAAAAGAAAAAGGCCATAGCCTTACAAAGTTCAATCGTTTTTAGAGTTGAAACCGTATGACCATCCGCTTCTTTTTTGCTTCGCTATATGAGTCAACGGGAAACTGCACGACGATGTCGATGTTGCCACAAAAAAAAATCATCTTTTCGGATGAAGCTCATTTTCATTTTGGTGGGTACATTAATTAGCAAACTTACCATATTTGGGGCTTAGAAAACCCACACGTGGTCCTACGGAAGCCAATGCATGCAATTACAAGTGACTGTTTAGTACGGGTTGTGAAGCGGAGGCATCATTGGCTCATATTTCTTTGAAAATGAGGACAGCGCAACCATTGCGGTCAACGGAGACATCTATCGCACCGTTATAACCGATTTTTTTTTGTACCCGCTCTTCATGGCATTAAAGTGAACGATGTTTGGTTTCAACAGGATGGTGCAACTTACCACATATCTGATGCCAGAATCGATTTATTACGTCAAACGTTTGATGGCCATTTAATTAGACGAAATGGTGATGTCTACTGGCCGCCAAGAACGATCTGACACCGTTGGACTATTTTTAGTGGGACGTCTTTGAAGAAAAGAGTTATGCCGACAAATAGGAGACAATGTGGTCGCCATAGTCTAGTAGGTAGTGTGTTGGCTTATTAGACGTAAAGCCAGGGTTCGAGCCTTAGGCCAGACATCAAGACAAAATACAAAAAGTATTTATTCGTCGACTTCCTCTCAGCAGATATCTGGCAAAAACTCTGGGAATAAATAAAATTGCCATGAAAAAGTTTCTCAAAAATCTGGCGTTCGGAGTCGACTTTAAACTCTAGGTCCCACCACTCATGTATAAAATTAACACACACAACATAAGTGCTGCGAGAAACTAGGACGTTGTACAATGGGTCAATTCGACCTCCGGGTACTGTAGTTGTCTTAATTGACAAGTACACGTCCTCTAACCTAACCTAACCTAACATAATAGGAGACAATTGAGCAATTGAAGGCCAACATTCAAGATAAAATTGCCGACATTCGACTCTATACACTCGAAAAAGTAAAAGAAAATTGGTCAGATCGAATGAGGTACTGTGAGGCCAGCCGTGGCAAACGTATGAATGAAATAATATTCCATTTCTAACCGCAACAATTGTACTTCGCAACAAAAAAAATAAATTTGTTTTATTCCATTTTTTAATTTAAACTTTCAAATGGCCCACCCTATATTTTATTTGCTTTAATTTTGATTTTCTTGTGTTTTTATTATGCACATAAAATGCTTAATTTTGTTAATAAAATTACATTTCATTTACATTTTTATTCCGTCTTTTTATTGCAGTTCCTTTTTATGGTCAGACAGGCGTTTATCAAAGATCAACAGCCATAACAAGTGTTCAATTGACCAAGTAAATTAAGCCAAAAAAAGAACAAAAGAAATAAAAATAAAACAAATAAATAAACGAAACGAATTAAATTCAAGCATAAAAAATTTCTAATTTAAGGCAATGCTTCATGGTGTAGATAAATACGGGATTTGAACAGCAAATAAAAAAGTGACAGAAAAATCATACAAACAAAAGGACTCTTTTTTTATGAAACAAAAAAGCGAATGAATTTTTATTACATTTAAATTACCTATAAGCGTAAAAAACTAAGTTAGTCCAACATGTTGATTTTGAACAAAAGCTGGTCAAATAAAAATACAACAAATATTAAGGAAATGAAAAAACGAAATAAATTTGCGTGATGTTTACCTTGCAATTAAGGCTGTAATAAGCTGAAAACAAAAATAAATGCCTTAAAACAACAACAATAACAAGCCTTGTTTTCGAAAAGGCAACAGAAGAACAAGCATACCATGAGTTAAACAAAAAAGCAAAAAAAGGGAAACAGTGTTACAATTAAAATGTCTCAACCATGACTTCCGCTTGTCTACTTCCACTACACAAAACCGATGTAAAAAAATAAACAAAACGTGTGCAAAAAAAGAAAATAAAAAAGAAGACAAACAAACAAGAGAAATTCAAATTCCAAAAAAAAAAACAAAGAAATTCCATTTAAATGCTTATGAATTACAACAAAACAAAAGCAAAATCTCTTATTGAACAATAACAACAACAATAAAAACAACTGATGACGTCATCAATCGCTTTGTGAAAACTAAACTAAAGTGTATAAAGCTGGATTCCATGTGTATGTGTATTAAAAATACAAAAAAAATATAATTCTCCTGCTCTCTTCTATGGTCTCTAAAAGAAATATTTGCTCAAACAATTACAACTTGAAACCCTAATACCATATACGTACACAAAGAGAAAAGAATACGAAAGAGAAAGCTTAAATGAAAAGAGAAAAAATTAATATTTCTGGCTAAAGAGAGAATTTAACTTTTTAACAACAGCTTTAACTCTGCAACCACACGGAAACAACTCTTATCACTACCACAACCCCCTACCGTATATGACGTTTTTATTCAATTCTGTCAATGCCTAATACTAACAAAACACTTCCTGCCCTCTCTCTGCATTAAAAAGAGAAAAAATAGTTGTTGTGTCCTCAGTTTAATCTTAATAAAGCTACGAACGCACATAAATGTAAAGGAAAGGAAAACAAAAGCCAATTATTCTCACTACACTCGTAGCGAAGGAAATCAAAACTACAAAACAAAAACAACAATCAACAGTAAATTGAACCCAAATTGAAACGAATAAACGAACAAACTATTCTTCTACACGTACTTATACATTTTTGTGACTGTTTTGTTAATAAATTGTTCACTTTTGTTTTGTTTTTTGTTGCTTTATTTGGCATACATTAACAAAAACAACAACAACAACATCCGCAGTAGTAATAACAATACGAAAATATTTCCAAAATGTCTGAAAATTTACCAACAACTTCAACAGGTGAGTGAGTATAAGTTTTTTGTCATTATTTTTTTGTTTATTTATGGCATATGATTTGTTATTATTTCAAAAGGTTAGTAATTTATTACTCTACCTCTCTATCTCTCTCACACACTGAATGTGTGTTTATGTGTGTGTGTTTGACTTTTCCTTTCAATAATTTTATAACCTTGAAGAGTGTCGTTATTTTTATTAAACGTCCTGTCTTATTCAACTAATAAGGGGAAGTATGATTGTTTAGTTTAAGGGAAGGTATGCCTTGTTAGAAGGTAAACAATTATGGGCATCATGGAAATGTTTTGTTTTATGAAATATTTTCAGTTTTTTAAAACCGATTACTTACCATAAAACTTCAATTTGGTAATTTAAATCTTAATTATTTCAAAACCGACAGCTAAAAATTACAAAGATGCATCCGATCCGAAAGCAAAAAACAACAGGAAACATGTAGGTAGGTAGGTTGGAGTGGTAGCTTTAATGCCAATTGCTCACTTGTACACGCTTAGCGGCCCATTGTCCACCCATTCCACCGAATGTATATAGAAAATTGGACAGCGAAGGAGCTGAACACTAAAAACACGACTCTCTTAAGCTGGAAACCAGCCTGAAGGTTTTATGAACTACGCTATATCCTTGATATTAATGGACGACAACTCTGTTTAACTGACAAGGAATCGAGAGCCAAATAACCTAAATCTGTGCCTTGCGAGAGATGGGCATTGGCAAAAAAGTGGATATCAGTTTCCTCCTTTTCAGCAAAACCCTAGACTCGGCAGTAATCGTTCGAAGGGAATTCCGCATGTCTTCCCATAAAGCATTG
The DNA here is from genome assembly GCA_936449025.2 of Sarcophaga subvicina. Classification (NCBI taxonomy): domain Eukaryota; kingdom Metazoa; phylum Arthropoda; class Insecta; order Diptera; family Sarcophagidae; genus Sarcophaga; species Sarcophaga subvicina. The sequence continues at coordinate 35,881,535 of OW388084.2, forward strand.
AGCATGGCCACTGTGATCGAGATGACGTTACGATTGAGTTTGAGTAGTTGGTTGGTATATCTCCTATCCATATTGGGCCAAGTGAGTCTGGCAATTTAGCAACATTCTTTATTTGTCCAGGATAGGTCGGAGTCCCGAAGGAATTGGCCAATTTTGCCAAGGTGAATGGCATATCCAATTCGAATTTCGAGGGTTCCGGAAGGAATGTACCTGTCGGGGCACTGCACTGATAAGTGTAGGGCCTCCGCCCTACCCTGATCACCTGTGCCCGGGTACCCAGACAAGTGAGACGCTGAATCTCTCAGAGAGGGCGTCAAGACAACGATGAAACTCTCTGACAAGTGTGGAGCTGACAAATTTTGGTAAATGCGTTGCAACGAAACTTAGTAACAACATACTCTTTATAAAGACGGATCTTTTTTTTACTGGGTCTTCTAAACCAGGAACTTGCGAAATTTGACAATTAATAACAGCCATATGGTTGAAGTTACAGCTGCCAAATTAGTTGTCATTTCTTCAGTATGTATATGTATATGTCGTCATGTATAGATTATTGTGGTTGAATATAAATGCAAAAAACAAAATTATTTTACCATAATTCGTATTCTGTTTGACCTTAATTTTCAATAAAAAATTATCTTCGGTGCTAAAAATCATTTCTAGATGAATGGTCACGCAAACAAATCAACCTATTGAATTTGGAAAGGTAGCGATCCACATGAGATCCAATAGCGCCTAAAGCATCTCGGAAAAATCACTTTTTAGAGAAGGCTTTGGGGTGGCGGATTCATAGGTCGGTCAGCCCGTTACAGTAAACGGTCGATGATTACCAGTGATCTGTACATCAGCGACACGTAGTTCGAACAAGGCTGTGCTACATACCACACATGGTCATCTCACCTAGAGTGGATGTGAACTGACTACCGAGAGCGGGCAATTTGACACCGTTATACCTCTTTTTGTATTTTGTTTTGATGTCTGGCCTGGGGCTCGAACCCTGGCTTTACGTCTAATAAGCCAACACACTACCTACTAGACTACGGCGACATTGTAGTGAGTGTGAGAAACTAGGTCATAATCCTGACTGAAGGGTTGTAATGACCAATTATGTATGTATGTATGTATACCTCTTTTTTAAGAGTTTTTCTTAAGACAGATGTATGCATATGAGAAAGAAATTACAATGGTAATCAAATCTAACGTGTCCCTTGCTATCTATCAAATTCAGACTGATTCATGTGCCAGACTCTTTTAAAATTAGAGATTTTGGAGAAGGCATAGTTAATCTTTCAACGATGATAGACTCCATTCATAATAGCATCAATAGGCCTTTCAAACGAATAAAAAATGTCAATAATGTCACCAACACACTTTGTTGTTTTTGAATTATAAGATAGGAAGCCCTCAATGATAGATATGATAATAGATAGAAGGTCACAGAATGAATAAGTCTGACACCGTCGCATATTTCCACAAGTGGAAGTCTATGCCATTGAAAGATGTGATCAATTTAACTTGGATAAAAGATACAAAGAACAAAACATAGCAATAATATATCAAAGACAGGCTGACATCCGAGCACTCAACTCTTATAAGATTAAGTCGAAGATAGTATGAAACTGTTTGGGAAAGCTGAACCAGGAAACGGGGTGGCCTCTACTGGGTCTCAACTCATTTGGAAATTCGTGAACAAGCAGATGAGCTTGAAAAGAGGCGAGATTCCACTTCGCGTTGAATTGAGCGCAGATATTTAGAAAGGCATACTTAATGAGGAAGAATATAAAAAAGTCAAAAAAGTGTTTGAGGCAATTGTAATATTTGTTAGGAAATTGCAATAAGAAGTGATGTGAGTAATACATCAGACTATTGTAGCATGATTTTACAGTTGTCAATACTGGCACAACATTTCATATGCATAAACAAAAGAATATCCAATTGCATATGAGCGGCGACCAATTGACTCAATGTTATTGACCGTCGCGCACATGCGACGATCATTTGACACTTTGTTGTCAGGCCGCCGACTGCATTGGTTTGCATATAGTATGTAGTATGTGTGTTGTTGTTGTATGGCATTGCTGGTGATCGTGTGTGGCTCTCTTTACACTTCACCGTGGGAATTATTGTGGATAATAGGCGCGTGTCATATAACATCCACTTGTCCCATAATTATTACACACACAAACCAATATAATATAGTTAAACATATAATGTACACACAAACATATGTTATAGTATTAAGTCAATACAAAATTGTATTAGAATTAAGGGTTTGATTTGGAATTGTCAGCTGCACTTAGTTAAAACTATTGATCTTTTTATTTGATAGTGCTCCTTGAGTGCACAAAATAAAATTAAATAAATAAATACGTTACATGGCGATCCTGTCACTATTCTAGAAGTGCTCCAGTTATTAGCACCTAGAATATAACAGTGATCCTGCCAATCCTGGAGTGCTAATTTATCAAGCACCAAAAAGCAGGTCAATCCTGCCTGGGCCTTGGTGTGCTAAAATTTAAAGCACCCAAGGACCCAAAAAAAAAAAAATATATAACAACAACTGGTGTGCTCAAAAGCACCCAAAATAAATTTTGCTTATCCTGACGGACAGCCAAGGATCCGTTGAAGGAAGAACCGCCTAGCCAAGAGGCATCAGGGACCTTGTACTTGTGAAGCACACGATGACCGCCTGGCAAAGAGGCATAAAGATGGTCAAGGACCCAAGAGGCACCAAGGACCTCAAGAATCAAGGACCAAAGAACAAAAACATGAAGAAGACAACCCGCATTCTGGTCGAACAGAATCTATACCGCCGCTGCAGAATAAAAACAAACAAAAAAATTTTTTTATTTAAACCAACGTGCTCCTCAAGGGTTGCACTGGCAGGGCCTATAAGCGTTAACCGCTCGAGGCAAAATTAATAACAAAAAAAAAATTTTAAGTCGAAACTTGCTACGGAAATTTTTTTAACTACAATATTTATGATTTCCAAGTGAAACAATATAATATTACAATATAATTAGAAATCATATACATGGACTTTTAATATAAGATTTGTCAATAATACTTACATATATTTAGATTTTTATCCGTAAGTTAGTATACATTAAATTATTAATAAGGAAAAATTTGCAATAATACATAGGAAGAAAACATTAGGGGTATACTGGACTTTAATAGACAAGAATTTTAGATAATTATTAAGATAATCAAGCATTAATTATTAGTAAATTGATTTAGGGCATTAATGAGGTAAAGGTTAGAGCGTATGATCACAGTAAAAAATTGTGTCTGCTCGCAACAAAATGGTTTATACTGTCCGGAACAAGTCCGATTTCAATCAGCAATTGGAAAATGCTGGTGATAGGTTGGTGGTGGTCAATTTCTGTACCACTTGGTGTGGCCCCTGCAAAGTAATGGGTTTGATTTGGAATTGTCAAATCAGCCAAAATTTAGTATAAAAGAAGGGACATTTTCCCTCAAGAATTCAATCAATAAAATTTAACCAAATAGTGCGGTTCAGCTGCACTTAGTTAAAACTATTGATCTTTTTATTTGATAGTGCTCCTTGAGTGCACAAAATAAAATTAAATAAATAAATACGTTACACTATGAAGCTAAAACTTGGGACTAGGGGCTGGACTTTTGCAGGGCACTGGAGACTCAAAGTACACTTGTCCTGAATGGAGATTATCTCGATGATAATATGTAGATTCTGTGACAATTAGAATGAATCATTAGAACTCATTTGTTGAATCGGAGAGGCATTAATTCATATCTTAAAGAAGCACTTGGGGGTGTACTAGGCGCTGAGCAATGAAATTTGAAATTTGTCAGGGTTATTGTTTGGTGGAAATATTTTACGGATATTTTTCTATGATAATAATAAAAGTCCCTGGTATACAAATTCTAAACTACCCTCATATTATTTGGAAATTTACACCGATTACATAAAGTTGGTTGAGAGCAGTTGAATGGGTTACTGCATTGTCCTCCAGACTGCTTAGTAGCGAACCTGTCATAAAGTTTCTTTCGACGACCCAACTTCTACCTGAATGTCGCTTATGCGAAGTTCTCCGAATAGGTACAACCTTAAGCGATATTTAAAATTTTCAATACTCTAGCCATTACAAGAAACATAATTTGAATTCATTTCAGCATTATTGTTGTTAATCCATCCGCAATAGTTTTCGCCAATTAATTAATTGCTGCTGATATATTTTTTTAGTTTGGTTTTCTGAAATCCTAAAAACTTTTTAATTTTTTTCTGTTTTGCCAGACATATTTCAAACTCAATTTTAACAAAAAAAAAAAAGACTTTTTTGTACTGAAATCCACTTAAACATGAGTGCTAATCAGACAATAAGCAAAAGTTTCAATAACATTGCAGTTCATAGCGATTTTTTCCTCTTTGTTTTTTGGAATGAAAGGGGTCAAGGATTTAAATTGAATTTATTGTGTTGAAATTGTTCTGTTTTTAAGATTATTTTGTGAAAAGAAAATTAAATAAGATTATCACAGTATTATGAAGATGTTAAAAACAGTTTTTAAAGTAGTTGCCATAGCATTTTATAAGACATACTGAGAATTAAAATCGGGCGCATTAATTACGTTGTATTCATTGAATGAGAAAGTAAGAGGATGGTATTCTTTTCTGGCTCTGTTATGCCTTATGTCTAGCAATGTTTATAAGCAACTAGAAAAACTAAGCACGGTTTGAACACACAATGTTAAGCCGGCCTAACATAAGGCAATGTATGGCCAACGATAAAGCTGTAGTTTAACTTCATAGTTAACAAGACAGAAACCGTAGACTATCTTCACTTATTTGTTATTCATTGCAGAAAGTTTTGATTGAAAACTTTTCCTCATTTCAATGCGTTCGTACGTAATTGGTCATTAAAACCCTTCAGTCAGGATTACGACCTAGCTTCACACACCACTTTCATTGTGTGTGTTAATTGTATACATGAGTGACGGGACTTATAGTTTAAATTCGACTCCGAAGGATAGATTTTTGGAGAAACTTTTCATGGCAATTTCATTTGCTTTCAGAGTTTTTGCCAGAAAGAGCAACTCACCGAAGAAATATTTTTTCATATTTCGTTTTGTTGGAGATGTCTTACCAGGGGTTGTGAACCGTGGCCTCATGTATACTAAGTCATCACACAACCTACGAGACTACAACGACTACAAACATTCCTTACAGGAAACTAATATTTTATTGGAGAGTTGAGTCAAGGATAATTGCTTAAGAATTTCTGTTTCTTTATGGTAAAACCAGTGCACTGACACATGATGTGAAGACCGACAGCTCTTACAGAAGAAATTTCCGCAATAAGAGAATCGCAAGTAAACTTTGGATGGCCTTGCGATTTAAGAACATAAGGGAATCAGTCCTATTATTATCCATATAAGACCATCAGAGCCTGGTTTAGTCATGGAAAATATCGAATTTAAGTCGCCGTGGTCTAGTAGATAGTGTGTTGTCTTATTAGACGAAAAGCCAGGGTTAGAGCTCCAGGCCAGACATCAAAACAAAATAAAAAAAGTATTTCTTCGGCGTCTTCCTCTCAGCAGATTTCTGGTAAAAACTCTGAGAGTAAATAAAATTTGCCATGACTTGAAATTTATATAACAAATCTCCGAACGGAAAGTGATGATAAGTGCGGCATTAAAATTAGAGATGTTATGAGAAAATCATACAATCCAACAAGTGTTGCCGGGCTTTCAATATGGACATGATTTCTGCCTGGAAATCATTACAGGCAATAGGCAATCCATATAAAAGTTTTATGTCAGAATCGGAAGTATAGAAGATATGCTAAATTTTAACAATGGCATGTGACTTTAAGGACAGCTGGGGCTTGTGCGTTACTTCGATACACACTAGTAAGAGTCTAATGGGGTCAATAAGCCTGATCTCAGTGGAAAGTTTACATCACCACCATGAGAGACGATAATGCCCTCAAATAGTTGGTGCAGAATATCCAATATAGTGTAAGCTGTATGGCACGTAACGCTGTCTTGTTAAAACTACACATCATTAGCGTCCAGATCATTCAATACAGACCAAACGAAATTTGTTAATCATCGACTGTAGTGCTTGTCGTTGTCAGTAATGGTCAACGCCAACGTCCTTGAAATATGGACTAACAGCTAAAAATCCACACTTTATCCGGTTACATTTGTCCCTCTTGGACTTCATGTGGATTGCTATCGTCCTCAATGTCAACCTAACCGATGCTATCGTTAAAAATTCAGCCGGATTTATGCGCCAGGGTCAAGAGGAATTTAGCATTTTGGACCGTGGGCGCATTTGTGTGAATAAAAAATTTCGTTAAGATCTCACACGCACTTTGTTTCACTTAAATTTAAAGATAAAAAGCTCTTAGCTCTTACTCGTATAGGTAAAGGGTCCGCCAAATAACAAATGCGACAATTTTGCTTGTTTACATACCCACCAAGATCAAAATGAGCTTCATCTGAAAAGATGATTTTTTTTTGCCAAAATCGGCATCTTCTGGTGTAGGCTACTGCATGGCCAGCCGAGGCAGCCATTTGAATGAAATTATTTTCCATTATTAACCGGAAGGATTTTACTTTCAAATAAAAAAAGAAATTTGAGAAAATATTCGGTAGTTTTCTTTTTAAAGCATTTTCTAAAATAAAAAGTTATTTGGCGGACCCTTTAGTATGTAGGCTAACTTTTTTTTGTTTGAGCCGGTGGTGGGAATCTTCTTTTGTTCCAACAAAAGAGTGCAGTGATTCACCATCACCGGTGCCTACGTACTAAACCCACCCCCTACGCACTTCAACCACTCTCCCCCCGCGGGACTGCCGTAAGGTATTACTTCGCGGAGGGCTGATTAGCTCGAAAGCTTTATCACATTAAGTCAAATTTCGCCTCCGTTCCTCCAGTCTTCGGAGTTCTAGCATAACCGCAGCAATTCCCTGACTATATTGAGTCCATAGAATCCTACAATTCAACAGCTCTTCCATTAGCCGGTTGGTCCTAAACTCGTTTCTCCGGGCCATCTAAATCTGTGGCAGCATGTTAGCTGTTCATCTACACATTTTGGGCATATAGGGGAAGTGGCATGGCCAAATCTGTGCAGGTACTTGCTGAAGCACCCATGACCAATCAGGAACTGGGTCACGTAGCAGTTCAGCTCGCAATGTTTGTTCTTCATCCAAAGGGTTACATCAGGGACAAGGCGGAATGTCCATCTTCCCTTTAAACTGGCCTCCCATCGTGACAGCCATTTGTGCATGGAAGTGTTTCGTTCCTCGGCTTTTATATCTGCTATTCGTCCCGGGTGCTCGAGACGGCGAAAGTATATCCTCCTCATCTCATCCACCAATATTTGTATTGGTATTGTCTTTGCCAATACCAATACCGCTTCATCAGACACTGCCCTGAAGCCACTTATGCGTCTAATCGCGCTTAGACGATACGCCGAGGACAGTATTCTCCTTGTCGTCCCCACGGAGAGTGCCTCCGACCATATTGGGCAAGCATACAACATTATCGACGTTACTATACTCCTTTTGAAGGTACCTGGTCCTCCAATATTTGTCATCATTCTCGCCAGTTCTAACTGTGTTACAGATGCTTTTTCGTGTAGGCTAACTAGATGAGAGCTCATGTGTTCAAATCCAAGCTTAATATCGCGAACAAAACAAAAATAAAATTTGTTCTTTCGCCTACTTTCTCTCAGCACTTTTGTGACAAAAACTCGGAGAGCAAATAAATAATTTTTCATGCCATGAATAGTTTCTCAAAAAATCAATCATTCGAAGGCGACGTTTAAACTGTGGATTCCACCACTCATGGTGAAAATTAATACACACAACATGGGTGCTGTGGTGGAAGCTGGATAGTAATTCTGATGAAAGGTTTGTAATGAGCAATTAAGTAAGTTAAGTAGTCTTTAGAAAGAACATTCAGTTTTGCAAAATTTCCTGAATTTATTTAAGTTTTCATAATACAAACGTTTAAAAAAAATCACCCTTTAGAACCATATGGTATTATAACATATGTTCATCCCTTAAAAAGTGTCGTTGTGGAATGAATACGAGTTGTTTTTATTAAATGGCTGACTTAAACAGATTATTTATGGCTTTTAGTTTTTACAGCTTCCACTTGCCTTTAATAATTCTGTTTCGACCAAAAGAATACTAAAATAGAGAGTGTTTGCAAGCGTAGCATATTTTTGAAAAAAATGTTCGAATTTTTTGCAGATTAAGCTGTTGATGTAAATGAAAACAGAGAAAAAAAGAACAGAAATATTCACAATTAAACTAAAAGTGTTTCGACATGCAAATTTTACATTAAGAAACTACACAAAATGATAGCCATCAGCCAACAAAAGGAGTGTTTCTTCCTCTCTATTTTTTTGCTTTCATTTGTAATGCAAAAGGACATTTTTAACAGATTTTTAATTACGAATTGTACGCTCTTTTTAACACCCCCAAAGAGAACATGACAATTATGTCTGGATAATTTAACGCAGGAAAAAAACGAAAAAAATTATAAAATTGTGTCATCTTTTATGGTTCACATAAATGCCATCTAAAATGAAAACTACTTGACATTCTGGTTTGTCTCTCTCTCTCTATGTCTCTGTCTCATTTTAAATGTGAATGTAAATGTCAAAAACGTGATTAACACAGTATAGTATGCGTGGCATGGTCTCTGTGGTGCAAAGTCATGTCTCTAGTTTTTCTTGTTTTCATTATACTTTAGAATATCGTCTAAAGGCGCAATAAACCAAAAACAAAAGCACACAATATATGACATCAGAAATGTCAAACACACACACCACACATTATCCCTACAATATTAAAATTGTCTCTGGAGATAACAGGACTAACAATAGTTGTTAGTGTGTGTGTGATGGTTGTAAAGATTTTGCGATAATTTTAAAGGAAAGGACTTTTAACAGAGCATGAGGAGATCAAATGTGGCATGTTTGACAGTGTCTATACTTAGTGACACTTCGAAATATATACAAACCATTCGTTACTGGCATAATAAGAAGGAGTATAAAATAATTGTTTGTTATTTGTTTAGCATTTTATTTTTATTTCAATTTGTTAAATAAAATTAACAGGGAAATGAGTCCTTATCTCTGTCACGTCTTTGTGAACATTGTATTCTTTGGAAAGCATTGTTCATGCAAAATCCGTTTACATAATGGTTTTAATATAAATTTAATACCAACAAATTAACGTTTGACAAAGCAACATAGCGTTAAGAATTGCCTTGGCTTCCACCCAGCATTGACACCAAAATGGCAAACCTGAATAAGAGCGTTAAAGTTTTATCATGAAAAATAATGAAATTGTGCCTGTGTCAATCGCTTGGTTGGCGTGAAAATAGCTAATATAGCATAATATGTCAGTCTTTCGCAGCCAACTTCACTCTTTAATGCGCTGTCAATTTCGAATCTTAATTAGGAAGCATTAACGCCGTAATCTAGTAGGTAGTGTATTGGCTTATTAGACCTGAGGCCTCGGTTCGAGCACCCAAAATACGAAAAAACTATTTCTTCGGCCACTTCCTCTCAGCTGATTTCTAAAAAAAACTCTGAGTGTTAAAATTGCCATGAAAACGTTCCTCAAAAAACCTGTAGTTCGGAATCGATTTTAAACTGTAGCTGCCGCAACTGATGGATAAAATTAACACACACGACATAAGTGGTGTAGGAAGCTAGGTTGTAATCCTGACTGGAAGGTTGTAATGACCAATTACTATGTATGTGTAGATTAGGCTCTGATGGTATTGTATGGTTAAGGAGAGGACTGATTCTCTTAGTTTCTTAAATCGCATGACCAGCTAGGGTTTAATAGCAATTCTTATGGGGCACTTTGCTTTTGAAAGACAAGTTAGCATGGGCTTGCACAGCTTTTGCCATGAAGTAGTGAAAATTCTTAAGCTATCATCCTTGACTGAAGTCTTCAATAAAAAAATGTCTGCATTAGCGAGATTTATTCTGGAAGTCGAGTTGATTTCTTGTAAAGAATGTTTGTAGTCGTCGAAATCTATTACGTAGTATGTTGGCCTATTAGAGGTGAGGCCACGGTTCAAATCCCAGGGCAGACATCTCGAACAAAACGAAATATGAAAAATATTGTTTCGATGGTTTCCTCTCTGCAGATTCCTGTTAAAACTATGGGAGTAAATAAAAATAAATTCCCATGAAGAACTTTCTCAAATATCAGTCGTTCGGAATCGACTTTAAAGTGTAGCTGCCGTCACTGATGGATAAAATTAACACACGCTTGACATAAGTGATGTGAGAAGCTTAGTCGGGATCCTAGCTGAACGGTTGTAATGACCAACTATGTATGTAGGCTCTGATGATCTTGTATGGATAAGAAGAGGATTGATCCTCTTATGTTCTTAAATCATACGGCCATCCAGGGTATAATTTTGATTCGTATGGGCCACTTTCCTATTGGCAATCGCTCAAGTGACTTCTGCAGGAGCTGTAAGCCGTCAATTTCCTGTATCAGTGCACTGCTTTTACCATGAAGAAACAGAAATTTTTAAGCACTTATCCTTGACTGAACTCTCCAATAAAAACTGACTGCATTATAGATATTTCTTTTGAAGTCAGGTTGGTTTCCTATAAAGAATGTTTGTAGACGTCGTAGTCCTAAACGAAATATGAAAAATTATTTCTTGGGCGACTTCCCCTCATCAGATTTCTGACAAAAGCTCTGAGAGCCAAATAAAATTGCCATGAAAAGTTTCTCAAAAATCTGTCGTCCGGCGTCGACTTTAAATTGTAGGTCCCACCACTCATGTATAAAATTAACACACACATTAAATGATGTACGAAGCCAGGTCGTAATCATATCTGAAGGGTTATAATCACCACTGGCGTATGTGTAGACCAGGCTCTGATGGTCTTCTATGGATAAGAAGAGGATTGATTCTCTTATGTTCTTAAATCGCATATCCATCCGGAGTTTAACTACGATTCTTATGAGCCACTCTCCTAATAAAAGATAAGACCACATCTGCTCGGCATTTAGTCAATTCACTTCTGCTGGAACTGTGGACCGTCACTTCCTGACACAGATAATTGACATTTGCCATGAAGACATAGAAATTCTTAAGCTATCATATTTGAAGTTGGGTTGGTTTCCTATAAGGAATGTTTGATCCCAGGGTTGGATTTAAGCTTACCTCACCAATTATTCATATTAACATTCATGGTCATTTTAAATTTCTCTTTCTCCCTTCAATTAAATTAAATTCCTTGCACATCTTGATAACATCACATGCAGTACCACACGACGTATGAATATTTATTTATTATTTCAATTAAATATTACTCATACGTCGTACGTTCAATACAAGATAATTCTTAACTTGTTTTATATTCAATACAATACAACACACGTCTTTGGACATAATATTATAAGTTATTGAACTTTCCATTGTATTTTTCTGTGTAATGGCTAGGAGGTCCTTGATACAATTTTCACCAACACTAAGCACCACTTTTTCAAAACACAATTAAATTCAATTTGCTTCAGAGAGAGAGAGTAAAAGTTTTTCTTTTTAAAATATTTTAATTAAAAATAAAAAAATAAAATAAAAACTATACAGAAACAGGCTTTCATAACTAAGCTGTTCAATAGTTCGTGAGCAACTTTTTAAATGGCAAAAAAGAAAAAACTATTTCATATTGAGAGGGGGAAATGGAAAATAAAAGAAAAATTAATTGTTGATTGCAGAAGAGCTTATGAATCAATCAACAGGGCATTTAGCAGTGCAACGCAATGTATAAATAAATAAATAAGAAAATAAATTATTAAGTAAATAGGAAATAAAGGAAATAAGAAAAATTGCTATGGGTTGGCATAGGGGAATGCAATGTCTGACCCTATTAAAGTACGTGAAAGTATTTCTCATTTTTTTTCCTCTTTCTTTTCATCCCCTTTTCATTCCACTTCCATAAGGAAAATGATACAAACGTTAGGAATCGCAAACAACATTTATTTTGATAAGTGAAGTTAAAGGTTCCACAAGCAACCAAAATAGTTTCAACGAAAGTAAAATTTTATTAGGTTTTCTTTCTTTCATTCTATACTTTGCTTTTCTTTCCATATCAAAACAATAGCAAGTTTCTTTAGAAACATAAATTAATACTGCATGGCTGGTGGCTGTGATAACAAACATGTTTTTTTTCTCTCATTTTGAAGAATTGAAATTTCTTTTTTCTTATTTTGTATAAAATTTTTAGAAAACAAACATTTTATTTAAGAAACTACAAAATTTTACATTTTTTAAGCACCCTTAAATATGCATTAGAACAGCCTTGAAATATGAATCCCTAAAATTATGCTAAGCTTACGCTTTAAAATAAATGCAGCCTAAAAGTATGTAAAAATGTATGTAAATGGAAATGCATAAAATGCATATCAAATATGAAAGTTAAAGAGGCGGAAAACTATGCCATGCGAATAATTAAATTCTTTGGCTTAGTGTAGGTACATTGCAGCATAGTAGAGTTAACAAATAACATTGGTCTGTTGGGTTTCAAAGCAAGTTTTCAATCATTAACCCTGTATGTACAGTGCCTGATTCCAAAATAGAAAACTTCCCTTCTTTCACATTCTATACTTGAAAGATTCCAAAAAACATATGAATTTTTGGGCGCTGGTTCAAGGTATCCATCATTTCTTGTTCAGCTAATCAGAAATGGCAAAAAAAAACTTCAATCTGATTATTTATTACTTTAAGAAGTATTCAAGCCCTATTCGAAATAATTCTGCTTGTTGAGAGGTGTTTAGAAAAATCAATATTGAAAGTCTGTTGCGCTAGCTTACAACCACTATGTCTACCGCTTTGAAAACGGACGTGCAAAACCAAATCCAAAATACGCCATTATGGATCGTAATACAAGCCCTATTGCTGAGGAAACCGTAGAATGGGAACATGTCTATTCAAATCTGATGATCATAATCACCGCGTAGTGCTAGAAAATTGGTCACGTTTGAATCATCACTTCTGTGGTATCTTGTAAAATTCTGCGAAATGCTGCTGCAGAACTGATTGCCGCACAAGGCCAAGGCACTTATGAAACTGGCACCATGAAAATTTCAAATGAATTTCTACATGAGATTGGCGTTGCTCTGCAGAGAGGCAAACAAATGGCTAAGGTAAGATAGTATAATGAATCTCCTGGTAGAAACACCAGACAGATCTGGTCAGACATGGATGAATGTATGTAGCACGGAGTATGCATTGAACCTATTAAGATTCCAACACGGGAAACATTGACCTCCGGTTGTTCACGATTGGAGACTGGGAATGCCTCAAAACCATTTCTGCTGAAGCGGCAACGACAAGTTTAGAAAAGTCGAACACAGAATATGTTCTTTGTCATTGGTCGGCGCTTGGGAATCTGAAGAAGAATAATTCTTGCATACCCAGAATTTTGTCAAAAAACAAGTCTAGCCAAAGGAGATTTGGCAATCTCATTACGGTTGAGAGATCTCAACCAGGAGCTACAACTAAAGGGTCCGCAAAATAACTTTTTTTTTAAACTGCTTAAAAAAAACTACGGAATATTTTCTCACTTTTCTTTTTTATTTGAAAGTACAATCCTTCCGGTTAATAATGGAAAATAATTTCATTCAAATGGCTGCCTCGGCTGGTCATGCAGTAGCCTACACGATCGGTCCAATTTTTAAGCACATTATCGATTGTGTGCAGCTGTATTTCACCAATGGATTCACGGATATTGTCCTTTGAAGCGCTAATTGTCTCTGGCTTGTCAGCGTAACACTTATCCTTGACGGCACCCCACAAATAATAGTCCAACGGTGTCAAATCGCAGCTCCGAGATGGCCAAACGACAGCAGCTCTGCTGCTGATAATGCGATCTTCAAAAAAATGACGCAAAACATCGAGTGTGGCTTCGGCTGTGTGGAACGTAGCGCCGTCCTATTTAAACTAAATGTTGCCAATATCCTCCTCTTCAATTTTTGTGAACAAAAATTCGTTCAACGTGGCCCGATAACGATCGCCATTGACTGAAACGGCCACTCCTTGCTCATTTTCGAAGCAAAATTGCCCAATTAAACCTCTGGACCAAAATCCGCACCAAACAGTGACTCGTTTTGGGTGCGTCGGCTTTTCAATGTATGCGTGCGGGTTTTCTGTGCCCCAAATGCGACAAATTTGCTTGTTTACATACCCGGCCAAGATCAAAATGAGCTTCATTTTTTTTGCCAAAATCGGCATCTTCTGTAAGTCGATCGCAGGCCCACTTAGCGAAGCGAAAACGCATTGGATGATCAATTGGCTTCAACTCCTGAACCAATTGGACTTTGTATGGCATCATACCAAGGTCTTTATGCAAAATTCGACTCAATGATGTCTCCGAAATGTTCAATTGTTGAGAACGACGGTGAATTGATGTTGATGGCGCTTCACGCACATTTTCTGCCTTAGCAGCAATATTCTCGGGTGTACGCACTGTTTTTGGCTTTTCACGCTTTGGTTTATCGATGAGGATGCCAGTTTGTTTCACTTTTTTCACAAGATAACGGACATACGGAGCTGACGGTGCTTCTCTTCTTCCAAAATCCGTACGCAATTTTCGCTAATATTCTGCAACATTACCATGATTTTCAAAGTAATGTCGCAATATTTCCCAGCGTTGTTCAAGCGTATACACAACCATATTCGTTCAGCGGAAGGATAATACTAATTATCTGTCAAATCAGACATGAGCTAAGTATTACCATTCACGAAATAAGCACTAGTTGAAAAAAAACGTTAGATGGCGGACCCTTTATATGATGGAATAAGTAATATTGATGATACAATAGGACCTTATAGGACCCAAGTAAGCTATGCACATTGAGGCGATTGCCAGCCTAATCTAACTTATCTAACACATTCCTTTGATATCTTTTTCGATCAACTTCACTTAGCGAACTTCCAAAAAACATTTTTTTGTTTGTCACCGGTAACAGCCTCTTTAAAGCATCTACTGCTTGCATGGTTTTTGGTTTTTAGTAAGCCTATTTTAAACTTTCCAAAACGATTTTCTAATGTTGACTTTCTTATCTTCAAAAGTTGTTTCTCTTTCCCTCCAAAGAGCAAGTCTCTATTAACACATGACATTCAATATGCTGCCATTAACAATGTACAGGTAACAGCCTTAATATTGAGAAAATGTGCTTACTGATTAACTATGTAAAGATGAGACTTTAATGATGGCATATTACTACGATAAATCAAAAAAACTTTTCTTTTATAAAAAGCAAATATTTTCTAATAAACAACGTAAAAATTTGTCAGAAATTTCGAAACATAAACTCGAAACATTGCCAATAAATTATATTTGAATACAAAGTTTTTAACTTTTAACATGAAAAGTCTTTTGTTTTCTATTTTTCATGAAACATTGTGTTCTTTTTCTTTATTGCATTTATGTTTTATTTTCTTTTTCTGAACATAAAATACATTTTTAGTGGTTGGCTTTGTTATCTTTCTCACAAAATAAAATAAGAAAAGTTTTTAACAATTCAATACACAACAAGAATAATAAACGCACACGCAGAAATCACAAAATTTTTCCAATAACAGCTGCCAAACAGAAAAATCTATAGTTGAAGCAAAAAAAAAAGGAAAGAAATCCAATAAAAAGTTTTTGGTTTTGTCTGTAATATTTTTTTTTTTTGCATTTTCCATCATTAAAAATTCATGAGTTTTGAAAAATAAAGCGTTAAATTAAAAAATTATTGACCTTGACCATTGCCGTGGGTTGCTGTAGCCCATGCCCATGTAAAGTTTTCAACACATGATACAGAATTTATGAAATTTTGCCAAAAAACCAAACGAATGAATGAATGGTTGGCATGACTGAAGGAGTAGACAAATATAATGAATCAACATTTAAATAAATTTGCATGAAATATTCAAAAAAAAAAGGTATTATTTCAACAGCCATGAAGACTGAATTTATTTGTAAAAAAATCTTAGGGAAAATGCAATAAAAATTATCCTTTAAGATGAAAACAAAATACGTTTTACAGCTGAGATCTGTCAGCTTAACACCCTCTCTCACACTTCTCCTTCTAATCATTTATGTTTTATTCATAAATAAAATAGAAGAAACGGAAAACAAAACTCATATAAAATATGCAACATGTAACTGTTACTGGTAACGAACGCTAAAGGAAAAAAAGGCAAAACAATACACAGAAGCTTTAACTCCAACACTCACTCTCCTTTGCCCCTCTCTCTCTCTCTCTTTATATTTCTCTATCTATTCAGAGCATTCAATATCTGATTATATTTGTATTGAGCGCATCCAATTGTGCTCGCATATTCCTTCCTACTCGTGTACTCCACACTCAAAGGTAAAATCAAAAACTAAAGAATATCTAAGCATTCTACGCATACCTGTACTCACTAAAAGGAATGAGAAAAGTTCAAAGGTATTGGTAAATAACAGTGAATACTTTCCGACGAGTGAATTTTGTTGGGAGATATTTGAAATTTTATTTAAAAATTTAAATTCCCTGATAGGGTGTTCTGGTAGCCTAGCGGGTAGTGTGTTAGACAATTCGCGTTCGATTCCCACCAGAGACTCTGGTCTGTTACACTCCACAGGAGCATATGGTCGAAGTTATTCAGCTCGTATATAATTAGAATATAATTTGTAATTGTATTCTAATTAATAAATAAATAGATTACCTAATAGTATGCTTCAGTAGTGTCGTGAATATCGATGGAGAGTAAATGCCACACTAGAATAATTTAAAGGATTCAACGAATGTGTTGTAAAAAGGCATCCAATCGAAAGAGGTACGGGTTCGATATAAGACAGCTCTTACGGCGTATTATGTTCAGGCTTTGTGGGGATATACGTACCAGAGCTACAAATCGTATCATACATAAAGTCGCCGTATTCTAGTAGGTATTGTGTTGACTTATTAGACGTAAAGCCAGGAAGTAAAGTATTTCTTCGGCGTCTTCCTCTCAGCAGATTTTTGGCAAAAACTCTGAGAGTAAATTAAAAATTGCCATGAAAAAGTTTCTCAAAAAATCTGTCATTCGGAGTCGACTTTAAACTGTAGGTCCCACCACTCATGTATAAAAATTAACACTCACAACATAAGTGGTGTGAGAAACTAGGACGTTGTACAATGGGCAATTCGACCTCCGGTTACTGTACTGGTCTTAATCGTCAAGTACACATCCTCTAACCTAACCTAACCTAACCTATCACCCACAAAAGTATGAATGTATCCAATCGATAGAGGTACGGGTTCGATATGAGGCAGCTCTTATGGCGTATTATGTTCAGGCTTTGTGGGGATATATCTACCAGAGACACAAATCGTATCATACACACATACATATATAATTGGTCATTACAACCCTTTAGTCAAGATTACGACCTAGTTTTTCACACCACTTATGTTGTGAGTGTTAATTTTGTACATGAGTGGCGATACCTACAGTTTAAAATCGATTCCCAAAGACAGATTTTGTGATACTTTTCATTGAAATTTTTCTGAGAGTTTTTGCCAGAAAACTGCTGAGAGGAAGTTACTGAAGAAATACTTTTTCATATTTTCGTTTTGTTCAAAATGCTTACCTGGGGTTTAAACCGAGGCCTGACGCCTAATAAGCCTACTAAATTGCGGCGACAACACAAATTGTATCATCAGAGTACAAATCAAACACTGGAGGGTTTCTCGCTTAACACACAGTTATCCGACTGGATGTCCAATATATCAATAACAACCAAACGTTTGTAAGCCACAGATGCCCGTGTAGACCAGTTGCTACACGGATAGCCCTAACCAGGGAGATAGGAGAGAACTGGGCCTCTAAATAGTAAAACCAGAAAGTAAACTTTGGGAAGTCGCCGTAATCTAGTAAGTAGTGTGTTGGCTTATTAGACGTAGGGCCACGGTTCAAACCCCAGGTCAGACAACAAAGCAAAAATATGAACAAATATTTCTTCGGCGACTTCCGCTCGGCAGATACCTGGTAAAAACTCTGAGAATTAATAAATAAATTGCCATTGAAGCAGTCACTCAGTCAGAATGAATTTAATTTTATATATGAGTGGCGGGACCTACAGTCTAAAGACGATTCCCAACGACAGATTTTTTTGCGAAACTTTTCATGGCAATTTTAAATGAAAATATTTATACTCAGAGTTTTTTTCAGAAATCTGTTGAGAGGAAGTCTCCGAAAGAAATTTATTGTCCTAATATTTCGTTTTATTCGAGATGTCTGACCTGAGGCTTGAACCGAGACCTCACGTCTAATAACACAATACACTACATACTAGATGACGGTGACAACACAAATCGTATCAGCAGAGTATAATTGGGACACTGGATGGTCTCTCGTTTAATACACAGTTATCCTACTGGATAACTGTAACAATAACATCGATATATCGATAACAACCAAACGGTTGTAAGCCACAGATGCCTATGTAGACTAGTTGCTACACAGATGGCTCTAAGAATGGAGATGGGGCCTCTATATAAAAGAACCAGGAATTGAAATTTGCCTCCGGCTTCCGGAGCTTAATACCTTTCTTTAAGCAGAGGTACGCACACTCAGGGAATGTCTAACCTCCGCTAGTAATGCTACGGTAAGCTTGACGTATAGGGATTTATATGTCCTTACAGCTAGTCAAGTGATAATTAGGGCAATAATATCCAGATATATGGGATCAAAAAAAAGGCGGATGTGAAAAGGCGACTAAAAATTATTTCAGGCGTGGCACTCCTCATGGAGTGATTGGAAATGAGGAAGATACTTACTATCCACTGAAAATAAAAAGTTATTCCTAATCCATAAATCCATCATGGCTTAGGTGTATGTCGATAGGCATGAGACGTTCTCCATCAACTTAATTAGTCTTTAGAAGCCTTTAGTTAGGCTTTAGACATAGTTTCTCACTCTGGTTTGTCGCTGTCATTTGACATCACGCCAATTAACATCACCATTTCGGCTAATTAAACGGCCATCAAACGTTTGACACAATTAAGCGATTGTGGCATAAGACTTGCGGCAAGTTGCATCATCCTGTTGAAACCAAACACCGTTCACATCAATACTATGTAGAGCGGGTAGAAAAAATCGATGCGATAGGTGTCTCCGTTGACCGTAATGGTAGTGCCGTCCTCATTTTCAAAGAAATAAGAGCCAATGATGCCTCCGCTCCACAAGCTGCACCAAGCAGTCACTCGTAATGGGTGCATTTGCTACTGTAAGACCACGTGTGAGTTTTCTGAGCCCCAAATACGGCAATTGTCCTTGTTTTGGATATAAATTTCCATTTATTCCCTACGTCGCTCAAGCGTAAATCGATTCTTTATGTTCAGTGGAGATAATATACTGAATTTTGTGACAGAATAGAATGGATTAAGTATTGTCAGATTCGAAATAACCTATGCTTCACATTTAAACCGATAGATAGCCCACCCGATATTTTAAATACTTTACCCAAGACATATACGAACATAACTTTTACGGCTTTAAGATCATAAAAATTTCCGTTAGATTGCAAAGCCTTAGGAAATGTATTCGTTTAAAAACAGTTTTTGAAAAATACGTATTTTTTGTGATCCCATTTATCTAGTCTTTACTGTATTCCATTTCAAAATAATATTTCCATGAAGAACCCCCCTCTCTTTTTGTAGGAGGACGAAGAACTCATTATATTTGTTGGTTGAAAACCAAAAAATAGATAATAGTTCTGCTCATACATTATAAACTAACATCCACAACCCCCAACTGAAAACACACACACACACTAACAAAATCCTTTTTTTAAATTTTTCTCTAGTGGTTGTAGTTGTTGTTGTTCACAAAATGAATTTCACATGCATAAGCTTCAGTTAATTTTCATTCATACCACTCACATTCATTCATTCATTCATTTTGGTGTTGGGTTATGTAGTTGTGTTGTGTTAAGTAGAATGTCGCCTACAAAAACAAAAACCAAACACAACTGTAGCAGTCTTTTAGGAGCTTTTGGCGTGTTAAGGTTAAATTTCCGCTTGCAAAGCGGAAAAATAAAATAAAATTTCCCAAAAAAAACATAAATTTGCATAAAGAAATTATTTTTTTTTTTTTTAAAAGAAAATTGTGTGTCAAGTTTGAAAATTTTTTTTTCATAATTTTTATTTTATTTGTGCAACAAAAGCAAAAGCCATATAAAAAGGTGTTAAATTTAAGAAAAACAGAAGCAAAATAGAAAAAAAATTAAATAAAAAGTGAAACTATTTTTAGAACACCCACTACCACTACCGTATATTCATATTGGTCCTGCCTTAACTGTGTAGTTGTGATTTGTTGTTGTAGCTGTCAAACTGTTTGTTGACTTATTTAAAACAAACACAAAACAGAAAACAAAACAAAAAAAAAAACAGAACAAGTTTACAAAGTTCCTTTGAAAACTGTTGTATTTTAATTTTGTTTTCTTGTTTCTCAAATTATCTCTTTTTGTAAATGTCAGTTTGTTACAGATTTCTTGTGTATATGTGTGTGTACGCTGTCTTGTCTTGTGAAATTGTTTTTGTCCTTTATCATTACAAACCTCTCCAAATGCTCACACAATTATACATACGTATTCATCCTTTGACAGTTTGAAACTTTAAAGAGTTTATTTATGTGACACCGAACAAGTCTATTAAAATTTGCAAAGGAATGTCAAAGAAATATTTACTGTTTTCTTCCCCAACAATTTCAGTGTGTATGTGTTTCTTTTTTCCAAGGCATGCCACGGGCTATTTATAATAACCACAAGAATGGAGCAGGTTAATGCCAAACAATGTTGGATTATAAAAATTTAAAAGAAATATTCTCGTAATACTTTCATCTGTGCTTTAAGTTTATAAAAATTATGTCCCCTAAGTACAGAATAGTCAAACTCCTTGCAATGGATCATCCTTCATCAGGTGGAAAGAAATTTTTTTTTGAGGAAAATAATGTCAGAAGTCATTGCAGTCTATTAGGTATCGTGTTGGCTTATTAAACGTAAGGCCACGGTTCAAACCCCAGGTCAGACCTCCCCAACAAAATGAAATACGAAAAACTATTTCATCGGCGACTTCCTCTCAACAGATTTCTGGTTTATCATGATCCTCGTTGAGAGATTGGTAGGCAATCTAAACAGTTAGTATCATGCCATATCGGCGTATATTCAAATCTTCAGATCGGCTTGCTGTGCGATCTCCAATTTAAGCTTCTAAGCAGTCCATATCGTGTCATATCATATCATATTTCCCTAATTTCTTTCAGTTGCTTACTCTTAGAAAACTAAAGCCATTAAATATTAGGGTCTCGTAAGCATAATATTTGGGTCTAGGCAATGACATAAAAATTTTTTCATCCTTTCGATGGGCTCTCCCCTTGACCTATATTTTATATTTTTACCGCTCCGATACAATTTAAAGTTCAATGTAAAGTAACGTTCAATGTCCATATATCTTATTTAGGAATCGTGTTCCTGCCCATATCTGTGTCGCTCAGGTATATTTACTGTGTGCGTAAGTGGCGAAACGTACCGTTTAATATGGACTCTGAATCACAGATTTTTTAAAAATGGAAATTCTGACAGTTTTTCCTAGAAAACTGTTGAGAGCATGTTCTAACGTGAAATCGCCATAGTCTAGTAGGTAGAGTGTTAGCCAGTGGTTCAAATCTTATGACCATTCTACGTTATTTCCCCTAAAACACAGTGTTACACTTATATTACGATTTTGTTTCATCGGTATTGTCGATCCGATAATAGATATGGTAGCAATAGATGTGTTTAGTATATTGACCGGTGTTTAAGAACTATGCGTTGCGGGTTCTGAATTTCATATTCGTCATACGCTTCACGGCTACCGATAAGTCTTAAGAATTCCATCATATCGTACCCTTATTACAAATGATTGTACAGAAAGGCGTATTTTCACTGACCTAGTTGGTGTTGTTCCCATTCTGTTGTTCCTGTCTATTGATGTTCACCATAGGAATGAAGCTTAGTTAGCTAGGTTATAATTATCTATAGAGCCAGTATGTCTTGGCATTTTTGGAAGCTTTATTTAGGCATTTTTAAGATCTTCGTAAGACTACTTGTGTACTAGGTATCACGCATACTAAAAGTAGGGATCTGATGTTAGTCTAGATAAAGGTTGAACAGTAGACATACCCTCAGATGGGGTTATTGTTAAGTAGGCAACTAGTACATTATGTACATTTAGTTCCAAACGAAATTGTAGTCCTGTAATTGTACTACCTCCGACGATTTTCGTTATTGCATGCTATTGATCGCAACTAAGTTCTATTGCATGTTTTATTAATTTCGTTTTATTCTGGCCCTTGTACACTCCAAAATATTATTTACATTTCGAAGTACAAATCCTATCTTACTTACTTATTTAAATAGCCATTACAACCCTTCAGTCAGGATTATTACCTTCACAGTTTAAAGTCGACACCGTATGACATATTTTTGAGAAATATTTTGTGGCAATTTTATTTACTCTCAGAGATTTGCCAGAAGAGTGCTGAGAGGAAGTCAGCGAACGAAATATTTTTTTCATATTACGTTTTCTTCGGAATGTCTGGGCTGGCCTCTCGTCCAATACCTACCCACTAGACTACGGCGAGTTGTTATTGTCACTTTCATTTATAATAACGTTGATTTCAGTAATCAGCTGATGCTAAAGCTATCAGCATCAGAAAGCTTATGGTTAACGTAGCGAAAAGTTCATTTGTTCACTTATATGTGACCTGCATCCGATATTTCAATTCTTTGTTACCTTGAAAGACACGATTTGCAGAGATTAACGCAAGGAGGCTAGGAGGAACTGAGGACGTACGATCAGCACTCTGAAATGACAGATATTTTTTTTTTACCAGTTTGGGTCTTACAAATTGAAAAAAAGACGCAGCTAATTTCCAAAATAAAATGGAATATTTATTTGGGGTGTTAAATGAATTCCATTTATAGCTGCGTCGAAGATGTTTCTACCTTTGAGCTCCAATTTTGAATTGCCGAAATCTCTTCAGTGGCAGTTTTAATAATTTCTCGGCACATAAGAGACTCCAATTGATTGCTACAGAATGCGTTGCCAACGAATCTGGCTCACAATATGTTGATAGTATAACCTATGGCCCTAGAAAAAAAGGTAGGAATCAACAATCAGTAAGATTCTCCACTACTACACCAAATACTCAGATGGCATTGTTTCTAGGCAACGATAGATGTCAGTCCCATTATCTTAGGACTTGCTATGGCAGACCAATTGTCTGCTTAAATAAAATAAATTAAAGAAATGGAAACAAGGCAGAAATGCTTTGTAGAAGCCGAATGCTGCCAAGCGAATTACTGGCAAAAATAGCGTATTGTGTAGCATATTCTACCACTTCTTTGAAACCACATTTTGGGCCCAAAAGAGTGATAGCACGGTACACAAGTTACATCGACTATAACGTTGCGATTTTTATTCTTTTTAAAGGAATACTGTCTAATACTGCCGCCGGAAACAAGACTAAACAGTGAATCGTTGTAAGTTGGACTCTGGCTGTTTTAAATTCAGTTTTTTTTTTTCAATTAAAAATTGAATTTACAGCTGTAGATAATTTTTCGATAGAAAAACCATTTCTGCTCTATTCTAATCAAATTTTGATAATAGAATTGAATGATTTGCAAGCGTAATACGTTATTTACTCTATTCATGCTGAATTGGTTAACCATAATGAGTATTTTTAGCATTGCCACATGCCATGAACCCTTTTCTCGTACAGAAAAATTACATTATAAAACCAATTCGCAAAAGAAAATCTCCTATTATAAGTCAACCTATAGCTACTTAACAAGAATCAAGGCAATCCCGATTCCGATTGTGATAAAAAATTCCTTTGATGAATGCATTCTTTTAAGCTACTTTTATATGATGAGTACCTTATATAAGAAGAATTAATAAATTTTGTTGAAAACGCAAATAACTGTCCATACCTTACAGTCCCATTCCAATAACCACCAGGAGGTATACAAATTTCCATCAGCCATGGCATTTACAATTGAAGAGCATTACGTTACAAAGAAATTCTCATACGGCATATGGCATAACTTATGTTCACTTTGTCAACTCTACGACATTTGTTGCTTTAAATCTTCATTAAAAATTTAAAGGCTTTTATACACAAATTACCTCCACATGGGTATTTGTTTGTCAGTGCAATTGGCGCACGAGGATATGCTAAAGGATAACGCGGCACGGTGAAGTTGATTGCTCGCTTGACGGACAAAGCAATAATTTCGAGTGTCAATTGTTGTTGAAAACAAAAATAAAAACAACAATAAAAGAATATAAATTATTGATATACTCCCCTTGCCCTCCTATCTGGGCGTTCAGCAATTATTTAATTGACAACCGTTTTATTTATTGTTCTACCATTTAAATAAACAAATGGCCAGTGCTCGAATGGCCAGCATAGGGGAGAATATAAATATTATTTCACTGATAAACTGTCATTAAAGGCATAGGCCCAGTTGTTAGCATTTATTGCCCATAGGCTTATACATGTTATTTAATATATGAAAAGAAAAAAATTTTGCTTTAAAGCACAGTATGGGTAGCTTTTAGCCTTATTAGTGTAGTTGACTTTAATATTTTTTTATTGATTTTTTTTTGCTTTGAAAAGGACTTTGCTACGACCATTGTTCTAATGTAGCACAGTGTCGTCTATTGTTTTGCAGGCAGCACAAGATAGTAATCAATTTGCATTTTAAATAATTGTAATCATATTACTGGGGTTTGTTTAAAAAAATATGATTAACAAGTAAAGAAATTGAGGTCAGATAGTAGCCGCTTTCTATAGCAACCCTACTTTAGGAACTGCAATTTTCTTTAAGGATTTGAAATCATAAATATACCATAGAGAGAGAGAGACACATATCAGGCGTACCGGTATGAAATGGGTGTTTTTGCGAGAACAAAACACTGTTTTTTTAATAGAAAAATAAAACAGATTCTCTTCAAAGTATTAGCCGTTGCTGGCTACGCATTTTATGAGCCAATTATAAAGATACTTTTTGTAGCCAAAACCAAAAGCGTCACTCAGCTTTGGATCTATTACCCAGCCAATGCAAGTTCCATCGATTAAAACAAATATTAGTCAGAAGGAGACAAGTCTGGTAAATACGGCGGATGGAGTAGCAGCTTCCTGAACTGGTTTTGCTTTGTGTGCAAGTGAATTGTCATGTGGCATTGCCGTGTCTTGTGGTCCAATATGGCGATCAGTATGGTTTTCGATCAGCTGGTTTAAATTGTTCATTTATTGTCAATAGTAATTTATATTTATTGTTTCACCAAGTCTTAGAAGCTCATGTTACACGACACTTTTCTGGTCCCACCAAAAACACAGTGTTGTCTTCCTGCTGAATTGATCTGCCTTTGCAACCGAAGTTGGTAGTTATCCGAGATTAATCCATAATATTTTCCATTTCGGATTTTTAAAATAAATCCATGTGCCATACCCAGTATCAATTCAATGTAACATGGATTAGGTCTCATGTCTTGGAAGCAAAATTCCGCAAGTGGTTTTTCAGTTAAGTGGCACCCATTTTCCAAACCTTTAGATCTTTTCTTGTGCCACATTTAACATTCAGCCGATTGCTCCTGACTCAAAGTGTCATAGTCATCCAATATTGTTTGCAATTAGGCGTCTTAAAACGTTTTTGATGGTCTTCCAAGCTCTTCATTTCTCACATCAAAATTGTCATCTCTGAACCTTTGGAACAATCTTCTCCATTTTGGCTCTGATGATCCCATGATTACCAAGCCTTCGATGCGACTTTCTAGCACTCTTTTTAAAATGATAACAAAAAATAATAAATGATTTTTGAAAATCATAACCTTCTGGCACAAAATTCGCCAAGATCTTGCTATTGCAGTAGGCCTTATATTAAAACGCTAGAATGTCTGGGATAGCAAGGATGACACATGAAGTGAAGGACAGTTGTATGCCGGAATACAGAATACGGCATGCCCACTAAAAGGACAATGGCTTGTATAAATCGCTTTTGTGCGATGGATGACCATGGGTTTTAAAGACAGAATTGAGTCGGTTCTCTTCTTATCCATATGCGTTCAGCAAAGTCTAGCAATATTACACTTATCTTACTGCTTCCAACCAGATTGAAGCATTTAAAATATCGAAGATTGTAAGCTCCCTTGAATTATCCGAAATTTCTCTGAGAAATAGTCGAGCGGACGTTAAGCTATGTATATTCGCTAGAGATTTATTTGCAGCTGCGTTGTTCGAGCGAATGAAGAGATTTTCAGAGAAAATCCCACCAGTGATACCAGTGATTATCTCATAGTCTTCTTATATGTATTAACTAAAATCAACCATTTGCACACGAACCTTTTAAAACTTTTCGCCTTCATCTCCTTGATCTGCAAAATAGTACAGAGCGTTAAATGTTAAAGGGAGATTTTTTTAAGGCAACTGAGAAATAAAGATGGAGATTAAAGGCGACCACTTGGTAGATAAGATAGGTAAGGTAGTCATATCAAGTATGACTACGAATTTCCAAAACTCATGATGAAGTCGCTTATTCCCATGTTGACCATTTTCAACAGATCAAAAATATCAGAGATAAGCGTTTCCTACTCCTGGAATTTAACACTTGGCATGTACCGAGTTTCTGAAAGATAAGTTTCCTTATCAAGCACTTATCACTTACGAAATTGACTCGACTACAGATTGCACACCGCTGTTGAGGTTAAAACCTCTCTTTGGAAATGAAAAGAAAAATTGTTGAAAGTATATTTGGCGTTAGATAGAGACAGTCGAAGACTTTTTTCAAGCCTGACAGGAATGCGTTAAAAAAAAAATTACAAAATGCTCATCAATATCTACACAGAAAGTTATTCTTACTGGCAGTGAACAGCATACTGAGGTTCATCAGGGCTACAATTTTTGAGGAGATATTGTAGGGGTATAATACCTTAAAATCTCTACCAATGCCACAAAATTGATTTAAAGAAATTTTGTTAATTTTAAGTACCCCTGGCGTAGAGTTGTTTTAACAAAAATTAGATAAAATTCTGTTCATTATTAAGTAGATAGTTGCGCTAAATTGGGGTTTTTTATAATGACTTATCACTCGGCGAAATTTTAAGTAACACACATTATGTTTAATGATACTATCGGCTACACAAACTCTTATGAAAAGTATCAATGAAATGGCAGAAATTTTGCTTTAATAAGCCACAAATACGTTGAATTGGAATCAAAATAAATTTATATTAGTTTCAGGCACACGTCTCTTCTTACATAATTACTTAATTGGGCATTACAACACTTTAGTCAGGATTACAACCTAGCTTCTATTTTGTGAGAGTTATTTGAACTCATGAATGGAGAGACTGTTTAATTCAGACTTCAAACAACAGATTTTTTAAGAAACTTTTCATAGCAATTTTTATTTAGAAGTTGCCAAAGAAATATTTCTTCAGTTTTCGTTATGTTCGCGGTGTTTGGGCTGATGTTTGAGTCAAGGCCTCACGTCAAATAACCAATCATTTTATCTGCTAGACTACGAAGGTTTTTTTTCTTACTGTTGTACTAAAATAAGCCTAGTTGAAATATAAAAAGTTAGGTTAGGACCAACCTAACCATTTTAACCTTGATTTCGCTTCGTTAATTTAAATGCCACTTGAAATGCCTACCTTAGTGGTGTAGAATATTATGTAAACTCAAGCTGGACTGAGTACTGAATGCTATCGAATGAAGGATGAATTAATTTGAATTTATTTTTTTTTATTAGAAAATGTTAACAAATATACTTGAATACTCTGACCCATTTTTAATTGAAATATGAAATGGGTGAATGTAGTAAACGTATTAAGAAAGTGAAATTGACAAAATTTCCATCAAAATTCGATTTGAAAAAATGTTTAAAATTCAAAAAAATACATCCAGGTAATTAAAAAAGAAAATCCCTCACCAAACTTACACCTTTTCCTCTCTCTCTCTCTCTCTCTGTCATTAAATGAATTGCACTTTGTTTTGTCATTGAAAATTTAAATTTTTTAATTAAATTTCAATAATTAAGCGAACGCAATATACTAGCAGCAGCACCACACATGTGTAAATAACATCAATGAGCACCACCACTTCATAATCCACTTCTTCTTCTTCTTTCTTCCATTTCCCACTCCGCTATACATACTGTTTCTTAATTTATTAAAATTTATGAAAATTAAAGGCATAAAATGAGCACAACACAACACAGGCACAAACATTTAATGAATAAATTACAAGAAAAATTCGCGTTAAAGGTACGACAACAATTAATTTAATTAAGAGGCCTATGCCAGAATACCCGAAAGTGAAGGCTTGTGTATCAAAGTAGAGTGAATTGTCTGTCACATGAGTTTGAATAAGTGATGGTATATGCATGGTATATTTAAATTTATGAATGAAATTCATTTCGTTGTTTCTTAATTTAATTGAATAATTTAAACAAATTTTTTAAGTCACATTATTATGGCTTTCAACTCTTTTTCTTTTATATACGCCTAGCACCAAGGCTATATAAAAGGGTGTGCCATTTAAAACTTTAAATTCCCAAATGCAAAAAAAAACAAAAACGGTATGAAATTTTGAACAAATTTATTTCTGTTGTTGTGAAGTACAATTGTTCCAATCATAAATGGAAGATTACTTCATTCATAAGGCTGCCCTGGCTGGCCTCACAGTACCTCATGTTATGAGACCAGTTTTCGTGCACTTTTTCGAGTATATGAGATCGTATTTCGGCAATGTTATCATGAATGTTGGCCTTCAAGTGCTCAATTGTCTTTGTTTTGTCGGCATAACACTTTTCTTTAACGGCCCACAGAAAATGTCCAACGGTGTCAAATCGCAGCTTCTCGGCTTTCAATTACACATCACCATCTCGGCTAATTATATGGCCATCAAACGTTTGACGCAATAAATTGATTGCGGGATGAGATGTGTGGCAAGTTGAAACCGAACATCTTTCACATCAGTACTATGAAGAGCGGGCACAAAAAATCGGTTATCATGGTGCGTTAGGTGTCACCATTGTCCCTAATGGTTGTGCCATATTTACTTTCAAATAAATATGGGGCAATGATGCTTCCGTTCCACAAGCCGCACCAAACAGTCACCATAAGGTTATTTGAGTTCAAAAATCATTCAATTTGTTTAGTCATAGCATTTTTTGTCAGAAATCTGCTGAGAGGAAGTCGCCGAAGAAATACTTTCTCATCCGGTTTGTTGGAGATGTCTGAGCCAAGAATTTGAAACATGGGCTCTCGTCTAAAAAGTCAACACATTAAACTATTTAAACTCCGTTGAGTTAATTTTCTTAGACAAATCGCAGTTTCTAGCCGGCCAATTGACTTCACCATTTCGGTTAATTAAACGGCCATCGAACGTTTGACGCAACAAATCGATTGTGGCATGAGATGTGTAGCAATTTACTCCAACCTGTTGATACCAAACACCATGAAGAGCGGATAAAATAAAATCCATTGACAGTATTGGTTCGCCGTCCTCATTTCTAAAGAAACATGGGAAAATATTTACGTACCCACTTAAATGAAAATACGATTCATTCGAAAAGATTTTTTTGGTAAAATCGACATCATCGTGTAGTTCCTCGTTGGCCCCTCTAGTGAAGCGAAAACGAAGCGGATGGCCATGCGGCTTCAACTCTTGAACCAATTGAACTTTGTAAGGCGCCATACCGAGATCTTTTCAAAAAATTCGACATAAATTGATGCGTGAAATGTTCAATTGTTTAGAACGATGAAGAGTTGATGTTGATGGATTCTCACGCTTACTCTCAGCAACAGCTTCAATATTTTCGGGTATACGCACTGTAGGAGCACACTCACGTCTTAGCGCATCATTAATGAAACCAGTTTGACGAACTTTAGCAATCAACTTGCATATACCGGGCACTGTTGGTCCTTCTGTGCGACCAAATTTTGTACGACATTTTCGTGCAATTTCCGACAAATTGCCCTTGTTTTGAAAATAAATTTACAATAAATCCCAATGTTGCTCAAGCGTAAATCGATTCATTATGTTCAGTGGAGATACGGTACTGAATTTTGTGACAGAATAGAATGACATAAGCATTGCCAGATTCGAAATAACCTATGACTCAAATTTAAACCGATAAATGGCCAACCCGATACCTTATTAACACTGTGAATTGCGTTTAAAGTGAAGAAGTAGTTTTTGGGAGTATATAGGAAAGGATATAGTTTACGGCACTAAATCGAAAATATTTAAAAAAAAATTCATATCAAAAATATTTCTGACTTGTTTTATAAATTTAATTTCTTAAGCTCTTAAAACACCACCCTATCTACGATAACAATCAAGGATTCAATGTCATATTTACAAACTATGTAGCAAAATTAAAATCTAGTTCCACTTATGAAGCTAAAGTATGATTCCAGACATATTTCGCCTGGTGAAATGTTAAGGAGAAGTTCAAATAAAAAACAAAAAACTTCTCTCAATGTCAACAGCAGAAAATAAAAACAAAAACAAATCTTAATACAGAAATCTGTGATATTAAACTTGTTTTAATTTCTTCATTATCTACCCACCCATCACTGTTGTAATATGCGGCACGTTACAGGCAGCCACACCAAAACAAAGAGGAGTAACACGGTGCCGTAGTTTCAATGTCACTTGGCTTGTCTGCTCTCACTGCGTTATTCAAACAGCACGGTTAACGAGAGCAGAAAATATAGTAAAGAATTGAGAAGAAGAAAAAAAAACTTCTTTAAGAAATTCCAAGAGGCAATAAGAGGAAAATATTCCTGCCCTTCAAACAATTGAATGCCATGACAACGTCTGTTGGATAATAGAATCACAGGTTTAAACCCAAAAGGAATGATAAGAAGAAAGGAATTGAATAACGATGTTTGAGATGAGAAGTATGGAAGAATATAACAATTGATGGAGGGTAGTATAAACACAATGACACATATTACCTGCACATTCTTCATTGAATTATATAAGAAATGGAAAGTTTTTGGAAAACTTTTAATAGAATAACAGTGTTTTAGGGGTCACACATACATATGTACGTGCCTTAGATTATAGCAGAGCATAAAATTCATTTTGAAAACAATTAAAGTCGTCAAGAGTTCGATTTTTTCGATTTTTTTTGGTTGAAAAACATGTCCTCTTTTTATTTCAAAATACTTTCCAATTGTTAATTGAGTTTTAAGAACTCGAACAAATTTCTTTTTTTATTTAAAAGTACAATCCTTCCGTTTAATAATGGAAAATAATTTCAATCAAATGGCTGCCTCGACTGGCCATGCAGTAGCCTACACCAGAAAATGTCGATTTTGGCAAAAAAAATTATCTTTTCAGATGAAGCTCATTTTGATCTTGGCCGGGTATGTAAACAAGCAAAATTGTCGCATTTGGGGCACAGAAAACCGGCACGCATACATTGAAAAGCCGACGCACCCAAAACGAGTCACTGTTTGGTGCGGATTTTGGTCCAGAGGCATAATTGGGCCATTTTTCTTCGAAAATGAGCAAGGAGTGGCCGTTACAGTTAATGGCGATCGTTATCGGGCCATTTTGAACGAATTTTTGTTCACAAAAATTGAAGAGAAGGATATTGGCAACATTTGGTTTCAACAGGACGGCGCTACGTGCCACACAGCCGAAGCTACACTCGATGTTTTCCGCCCTGTTTTTGAAGATCGCATTATCAGCCGCAGAGCTGATGTCGTTTGGCCACCTCGGAGCTGCCATTTGACACCGTTGGACTATTATTTGTGGGGTGCCGTCAAAGATAAGTGTTACGCCGACAAGCCAGAGGCAATTGACGCTTTAAAGGACAATATTCGTGAAGCCATTGGTGAAATACAGCTGCACACAATCGATAATGTGCTTAAAAATTGGACCGATCGTGTAGGTTTTCCATTATTAACCGGAAGGATTGTACTTTCAAATAAAAAAAAGAAATTTGAGAAAATATTCAGTAATTTTTTTTAAAGCATTTTCAACAAAAAAAAGTTATTTGGCGGACCCTTTACTACCACTTTTGAACAAATAGGCGTCTTGTCGCATGAAAATGATTTCAGTTGTAATTCTTGTTTAATTCTATATTGAAAGTCTTTAGTCAGGATTACAATCTAGCTTCACAACCCGCCCTTTTTTCCATGAGTGACGAACGACAGATTTTTGAGAAACTTTTCAAGGCAATTTTATTTACTTCTCAGAGTTTTTGCCATAAATCTGCTAGGAAAAAATCATCGACGAAATATTTCAGCATATTTTGGTTAGACGAGATGTCTGAGTTGGGGTTTGAACCACGACCTCGAGTTTGATAAGCCTAAATACTACTTACTAAACTACACTACTACTAGACTACGGTGACTTATTTAGTTGTAATTATATTTTATATTTGTAGCAATATATCGTAGGTTAGATTCAATTTAGACTCGCCTCGATTAGCATAAATTTTTTGAGTCCTATATGGGTAACTGCAGAGCTGATGAACTTGCCAGGCGGGGCACGACCATCGAAGTCTCCGATGAGTTCTCGAATCTGCTCATAATTGATAATGCGATCGTCGATTCCGTCACCGACAGGTGGGCGGGCTCGGACACGGGTAGAACGGCTCGCGAAATCTGGGGCACGACCATCGAACTCTCCGATAAATTCTCGAATCTGGGCATGCCTCTGAGGACCTGCAAGCTCATAATTGATAACGCGACCGTCGATTCCGTTAACGACAGATGGGCGGCCTCGGACACGGGTAGAACGCGGCTCATAAAATCTGGCCAAGGTTGGATGAGGGGCGCACAATGAGTCTACTTAAACTATAAACGCTCAGTGTAGTTGTCGTTGTCATTACGGCGCATTGCATTATGGGTAAGCATACGAAGCGCATTGGTCTTGGACACTTTGCTAAAGACTTTTGCAGTAGCTGCAGAGATGAGGAGGAAGAGGAGCTGTCCCTCATCTGCTGGGTACATGCCCGGCTCTTTGCCAAAGGAGAAGGAAGTACTTGGGTACTTACTATATGGATGATCTGGAGGAACTGTCAAGGATTGACATTGGCAGCCTGAATCGCTTCATCAGGAGCTCCGAGTGGTTTCGAGACTAGGGGATAACGGATGATTGTGGTAGCACAATGGGCGCAATGCGGCCTAAGTGAGTCCGTCCAAAAAATTTTCTTGGATGGGCCTCTACCTACCTACCTACCTAGCCCTATTGCTACACCGATATTACTTATTCGGTCATAAAATTATAACTCCTGATTGGCATCTCTCAGATGCTCTGTGGTCGCCTCATCTTTCTTGTCGTTACAACTTCTCCAAAAGAGGTTATGCGTTATTCTTAGCCTCGAGGCATGTGTTACTGGCGCGCAGTGTTCCATTGGAAATGCTATGAGATTCCATAGATCTCTACTATAGGAATTATATACCATATACGTATGTA
Organism: Sarcophaga subvicina; assembly: GCA_936449025.2. Taxonomy (NCBI): domain Eukaryota; kingdom Metazoa; phylum Arthropoda; class Insecta; order Diptera; family Sarcophagidae; genus Sarcophaga; species Sarcophaga subvicina. The sequence goes on from OW388084.2 coordinate 35,915,076, forward strand.
CTAGTATGAAATAAGCGTTTTTTTTCTTGTGAAAATCAAACACAATTTTTTAATTGAAAATTAAAAAATAATTTATGCCAAGTATTGGCAATTGCTGGCTACAAATTTTTTCCACCTTCCAGGCACTTTATGGATTTCACGCCAATAAAACTGCTCGTCTTTTGAAGCAAACAAATTTTCAACTTTCTCATAGCAATAGAGGAGCTGAGCTGCTCAGCTAATGCGCATCCTATCGATGAATACAAATAGTAATCGCAAGAAGCCAAGTCCAGTGGATTAGACGAATGGGGTAACAGCTCCCAGTCGAATGCTTTGATTGTATCCAAAGTCGATTTTGCTTTGTGTACAGGTGCATTGTCATTCTCCTGTAATTTTTAAATCATTTTATGGTACAAATTGATCATTAGTTGTCGGTAGCGATCTTTATTAATGGCTTTACTAGGTTTTAAAGAGCTCGTGCTATACCACACCTTTCTGGTCCCGCAGGCATATATTCTCATATATTCTCTGCTTGCCTAATCGATATGGTTTTCCAAGTTAAGTTAATGATTAAACCGGGATATATTCCATTTAGTATTCTGAAAATAAATCCATTCTTCATGACCAGTAACAATTCGATGTAACACTGGTCCTCTATCGGGTCTTTGAAGCATAATTTCAAAAGTTGTTCTTCGATATTCCATATGTATAGTTCATGTGACACCCATTTTCCAAACTGTTTCTAATGGCTTTTAAACTATCAGAAATTCTTTGGTGTCCAACATTTAAAATTTCTGTCATCCTTTTCTGACACAAAGTGAAATTTGACGCGGTCGTCCACGTTTTTCATTTTTCAAATCAAAATTGTTATCCCTTAACCATCGAAACAATCTTCTGCATGTTACTTCTGATACAGCATGATCACCTTATGCCTCGACCATCATTTGATGTCACTTTCCAGCACTTTTGTTGAAATGAAAACAAAAAATTTAATGCTTTCCGCAAATCATCATTTTCTGGTATAAAATTCGCCACTTTTAACACGATAAAAAACTATGACGTTGTTTGATAACTGATTTGATGCATCATATACTGAATACGTTTGACAGATTTCATCGTCTATACAAAAACATAAGGTCCGTTTTTAATAAATGTTTCCTACGGTGATATTTGTACCTTAAGGCTCAGTTTACAATGGTGCACCTGGTATATAAATTCATTACCCCATCATTCTGTTACAAATGAGAGAAGTTTGTGTGTGACCTTATGTCTTTACCCTATGGTTAGAAATTCCATTCGCATGTATACATTCAACTAAATTTTCCGTTATACCAGCCTTTGCATGAGCATTGGTTATGTTCATAACTTCAATATCCTCGCATCCATTAACCCATATGAGGATAACAGCCGAATGTCTTGCTATCTGCCTTTTTATCCTACATTCTTGGATATAGTCTACAGAGCCTTTAGGGATCGAATGGCCTCTTTTCTATCAGTAAATATGTGTATGACGCCATACGTTATACTCCGATATCAGTTTTGCACAGCAGGAAATTTATTGTCATTATTTTAGCCTGAATGCAGTACTACAGCAAGCGGGTAATGCAAGAGACAATCTGTCCTGAAAAGATTCCACATCTATCTATCTATCTTCCGTGATCTGAAGTCCTCAGCATATACTTTAATGATATTCCCTGGGAGGTATAAAGCATTATTATAAGCATTTTAAAGCAAAGATTCGCTATAAATCTGTATTACATCTATCAAGTAACCAATGGCCTCTGTATGACAGGTGTAGGTTTTTGAAAGTTCGGAAAAACCCCCGCCGTTAAAATTTCAAACTCATGACATTCGACAATGGGTTTTAACTTTAATCTACACTGCAGACATACATACATAATTGATCATTACAATCCTTCAGTCAGGATTACGAACCAGCTTCTCACACTACTTATGTTGTATGTGTTAATTTTATACATGAGTGACGGGACCTATAGTTTAAATTCGACTCCGAATGACAATTATCATGGCAATTTTATTTACTCTCAGGGTTTTTACCACAAGTCTGCTGAGAGGATGTCGCCGATTTTTCATATTTCGTTTTGTTGGAGATGTCTGACCTGGGGTTTGACCCTTGGCTTCACGTCTGATAAAGCAACACACTACCTACTAGACTAAGGTATCATCACTGCAGAAGATACAGGAAAATTCATGAACATTGCGGCCTGTCTCTCAACATTTGGTCAATTTTGACACCAAAATTATCAGATCGAAATCGAGTAAAAATTCTCGATGTTGGTTTTATAGTGGCTACAACGTCTTTGAAAACTTCACAAATAAAAATTTTCATGGCTTTTCAATTAAAATTTTAAAAATTCACAATATTTTTCGCTCAATAGGCCTTTAATTTAAAAAAACATGGTCGTATTATAATTTTTTTCAAACCCCAAATTATTTAAAGTCCTTGTAAAAAAATATAAACATGTTAACTTTTCTTTAAATAGGCCTCCTTTTCATAAACAAAAATTTTAATTTCCGCTTTTCTTTACATTCTTTACAGCTCGCATTCACTACAGTGATGAAACTTTGCTAAGCGATGAATATCGTGCGGAATATCGTCGCCAAGAATTCGCCAGCAAAGATTCAATCAACGTTACACCATCAGCATCACCGCACGGTTCACCACAGACACGCCAGCGTTTGGGACATCATCTCAGTAAATCAGCTTCCGAATTGAATGGCCACAAAGAATCACCACAAGTCTCGCCAAAACGGGCCAAAAGTGCTGCAGCCCCCCATACCAGTTCGTCGGGCACGGGGGTTTTACAGAAAACCCATGGCTTTTTTAATAATCTCAAGCATCGTTGGGGTCGGGCCAAAAGTAAAGATCGTGTAGGCCGTAAATCTCCGAGTGATTTTCTCGAAGAGAGCACTGACTATGCGGCCGACTATAGTTCCGAGAGTAGTTCTGTTACACAAAGTCCCAGACATCGCTCGAAAACTATAGGCGGCTCGCCTTTAGCCAAGGAATTTAAGGCCACCGCTAAAATGGCTCAGGCTATACAGAGATTTGGCGGTTCGATGGAGGGGCGCATAGACGAGGACCCAGAGAATGGTTCCGGGCCAATGACAAGTGATTGTCAGTTGACTAGCAGGCAATTGGAGCAGTTACACGTGCGTTAATTTGTTATTTCACACGACATGTGAGGAGGAGAAGAAAACAAAGAATTTTTTCTTTTGAATTTCTTTTTATAGGCCGAAGAATTGCGCCGCAAAAAAGAAGCCCAACTACGTCAATATGTGTTTTTCCAATTACGTGTTCATCTCAAGAATGGCAGTGATTTAGTGGCCATGGATAAGAATGGTTTGTTAATGGCATTTACATTTCCACTTCCATTTCCAATTTCATTTTGATTTCTTATTTCTTTTTCTCTTTTTTTTTATTTCATTGCCATTGCAACGCTGATTAAAAATAATTTTCAAAATAATTTTCCATTTTCATTTGCTTTTCCTTTTCCTTTGCCTTGCTTTTCGTTTGTTGTTGTGTAGGCTTAAGTGATCCTTATGTTAAATTCAAAATGGGTGGACGTCTGTTGCATAAATCACGTACAATACACCGAGACTTGAATCCTGTGTGGGACGAGGTGTTTGTGGTGCCCATTGAAGATCCATTCGAGCCGGTCATTGTTAAGGTAAGTTTTGGTTGGCATACCCATTTAATTTTTCCTTTTTTGATTTTGATTTTCTTTTTCATTTTCTTTTTAATTTTTTCTTTGTATTTAATTTACGACAAAGAAGATTATTTTCTCAAATGTTAAAGAGTATAAATTGCCGGCAATAATACACTCGAATACAGGCCACGATAATAATTAATTGCCAAACACACAATAAAGAACATGATGTCTTTGATGTTGGTAATCAACAATTAATCGTTGGCATTCCCAAGATGTTTGGGAAAGTGGGAAATGGATAATCAAATATGGTTGTAGCTTGATTTCGTAATATCCGTAGAATAAATTAACGACCATTTCAGTAATTGTGTTAATGATGGCAGAGAAATGACAATAAATTTTCAACCAAAATTCTTCAGACGTTAAGACTGGTGTTAAATATGAACCATTTCCTAATCCGTTATTATTACTGTAATGCCCTCAATCTAAATAGGGTTTCCCTATTGAACTTCAGAAGACGTTCTTAATCGGTACGGATAACATGCTGCCGAGCAACGATGTATCCTTTTGAAATCCATTAACGCCGTTTGAGTTCCATATTTTGGTTGTGGTGATTCGTTTTCATCAACATACAAACATAATTAGTCATTACAACCCTTTACTGAGGAGAACGATTTAGCTTCTCACACCACTTTTGTTGTGGCGGGATTTACAGTTTAAAGTCAACTGCGAACGACAGATTTTTTGAGAAACTTCTTCATGGCAATTTTATTTACTATCAAATTTTTTGCCAGAAATCCGTTGAGAAGCATTCACCGATGTCTGACCTAGAGTTTCAATCGTGGTCTCACGTCTAATAAGCCAACACACTACCTATTAGACTACGGCGATTTCATAAAATCTACATACGGGGCTTAAAAAGATTCCAGTTCTGAGCAAATGTTTTTGAGCTTCCAACGATAGGACCGAAGGGCAATTACGGCTCCCAGGTTACTCCTTGACGAAAGACTAGAATATGTTCCCAATTGCTCAAACTAGTCAGTCTTGGGAACAGTTTTCGCCACTCTTCAACTTTCCTTTTTTAATCCAAGAAAAAACATCACCCTCTATCCCCTGTCTAGCTGATTCAATTCAATCAGACAATCCCATACAAATCTTAAGTCAATTCAAAAAGAGAAAAATGTTCGTATGGAGGCGTGTCTGACAGATAATGTCATTTTGGTTTTTGCACAAGCCTTGAATATTAAACTCTGGAACCAGACACTACCGCTTCTTCTTCTCTATGAGTTTAACCCATGTTCACTTTGAATCTGTTGGTTCTGTATGGGATACAGTTAAGGAGGATTTGTCAGATCGCGTACCCCTCTGAGCTGTCTCATAGTCACCATTTCTCAGTCTTTAATTCCATATACAAATGGATTTACGTCCACAAATCCGCTAGCGTGTCGTCGTAGAATAGATTCTAGCCACCAGGATAGGTTAGTTTATGTTAGAGGACGTGTACTTGTCAATTAAGACAAGTACAGTACCCGGAGGTCGAATTGAACCATTGTACAACGTCCTAGTTTCTCACACAACTTATGTTGTGTATGTTAATTTTTATAAGTCCCTGTTTTTTATCCAAACCCCTCTGATTTAATTTCAAATTCACTCTGCGTGGGCAAACAGGATCGCTCATAATTGTCCTGAGCGTTGTAGTATACACACCTCTAGTGCATCATTATTTGTTTGCATTCATAATATTTTCCAGCAAACCTACAACATATTCTTGAAGCATACTTAGCTCTCCTTACTATGTACACTCTATTCATGAGAATTTCACATCACTTTCCAAATATTTTGATTCCACTTTTAGAGAAATCAACTACCGCAAATGATTTCCCCTTCTAGGCATCACCGATGTAAAGAGCACATTGAATTGTGTCATATCATGCTACTACAACTGAGGTTCACATAATCTGGCGGTATATACCCATCAATTCAGTTCAAAAAATGCATCGACAAACAGCATCCAGACTAATTGTGAAAGAAATGTCTCCCTTGCAGCAACCTCTAATAGTACTGACTTTTATTATTCCGTCATGTGTTAGACAGATGGCATGTATGTAATCTCTGCCGTCCATTCGAATGGCATATGTTCTTTCTATCTCCTCTCCTTGGCTTTCAAGAATTCCTAAATGTTTATCTCTATAACCACAACAGCTGTCCCCTTAGATCTACTAGTCCTATAACCGTGGTCCTTAAGATTGAGTGACCCTTTTTAATACCCTCAGTATTTAGACACCGCTTTCTCAAGCATTTTCCTTATGAAAGATGTAATCTAGAAACGGATGAATAGAGGAACTATTACCACATCCAATAAATACAGCTCGGAGAACGATCAGAGTGTTGAAATATATTCCAAATTTAAATTCTACTCCATTCACCTTTTGCTAGACATGCTTTGTCAATAAATTGTGAATGCCTAAGATTCTTAGATTCCCTAGTACGGGACTATTACAATGAGAAGATTTTCTGTGACCTTCTCATCTTCATAACTTCTGCAGAAGAAGAAGTCCTCCAGAATCTGAATCCTCAATTTAGATCTCATGACCGTAAAAACGGGAAACTGTACCCAGTAGCCAGTACCCCATAATAGTTGCTATTTGCCTAGACTCTCGACAAGTGGGTGCTTTATTACAAATTTCTTTTGCAAAAGTAAGAACGCTTACGTAAAAAATCATTCGACTTGTTATCTTCAAGTCAACGTAGTCTAGAAATTAGTGCGTTGAGAAATTAAACGAAAACCCGTGATTCAAACTCCAGCTCAGACATCTCGAGCAAATGGAAATATTCTTTCGGCAACTTCCCCTTAGCAGTATACTGGCAAGAAACAAAATCTCCTGAAGTGAACGAAATTGGCAACTAATGTTTTTCAAATCTGTAGCTCGGAGTCTATATGGAAGTATAGATCCCGCCACTGATGGATAAAATTAATACTCACAATATGGGTTGTAATCCCAACTAAACAGTTGTAATGAGCAATTAAATAAGTGTTACCTTCGATGATAAGGTGTGCAGGACCTCTTAAGAGGGTACTCGTCGAAAGACTCTCTGTATACTTCAGAGAAAAAATCGGTCATGACCATAACTTGAATACTTTCTTGATCTTGTGGGGTTCAGACTCATTCACAGCCACAGGTTCCGCCCGCCAACATGTCCTATGGTAGACAGTTAAGGATTGTAGCAATTCCTGAGATGATGTAATGTCCAGAGCATCTGGTATCTTGTTCGTCACCTCCTCCTAATATGCCACAAACAAAATGTGAAGATCTCTTTTCTCCAAAGCCAACCATTAAATACCGGTTGCGTAAAATAGAGTTGGTTTGATTAAAACATAACATAACCAGTATACATACAGTTTTAGATTTGATGCATCAGTCTAGGACTATTGCTTTCTAGTAGCAATAAAGTGTTGTCGCTGTCTTGTGATTCTCGATTGTGTATTCATCGGTTTACGTTAACTATCTGTTTCCTAACAATTTTTACTATAATTTTTCTTCGAGTGTAATAATTTCTTTTATTAGATTTTTAATGAATCATTAAAGTAAACATTTTATTCATTTAACAACAACAACAATAAAAAACCATGGTATTGTCTTTAATTTGATTTCCCTTAAATACGTTGTCATTTTTGTGTTTCCTTTCCATTATTTTAGGTTTTCGACTATGACTGGGGTTTGCAGGATGATTTTATGGGTTCAGCAAAAATTGATTTGACACAATTGGAATTGGGTAAAGCCGAGGATATTATTTTGCCACTCAATGATGTTAATCATCCGGAACGTTCAATGGGTGAAATATTAATTAATTTGACATTGTGGCCACGCTCTCAAGAGGATAAGGAAATGGTAAGTAAAATCAAACAGAATAAATATATTTGTTTGTGTCATTGCATCTCTTGCTCTCGTAATAAATTTGAAGATGAAAATTTGAAAATTAAATTTCCTGCCACCAAAAAGCCGCAGTATTAAGTTACATACACTTTGTATTGAAAGTTTTAAATTTCAATGAGGAGCTGACGGAAATTAGTATTTTTGGTCTGTTGAGAATGACGGAACTCCAAAAAAATAAAAGAAAAAGGATAAGCAGAGGTTATATTACCCATGAAAGTGATGTTGATTTAAATGATGAACACTTTCATCAATTGTATGAATTTATGAATAACTGTCTGACTGACAGTTTGATTTATTGTTTATTTTTTTGGTGTCTGTTTTGAATTACCAGAATTAACATTAAAAAAACGACAACAACAACAACGACAACATTATCATTAATAGTCTTTTGGGTAATTGTGCCGTCTCACAGAGACCCTCATTTAAACATTATGAGTAATTGTTGTCATTGTAATACTTTATCTTGCTCTCACTTCTTTTTGTTCACTCGCTACAGTGGGATCATTCATAAAATATTCCAATAAGGAATTAAATATGTAGTATTTGTACCTTTAAACAATTTTTAATGATATTTTGGAGAGTAAACACACTTACGTACCATACATACTATATATTTTATTGGCCATAAAATTTTAATCAGGAATACGGACTAGCTTCTCTTACCAACCATGTTGTGTATGTGTCCTCTATCTTCCTCGTTCCATCGTTGTTGCCATTTTGAAATGGTGTTTTCCCTGAAGTAACCGATTATATGATTTCCAGCCGATTTCACCTTATAAATCTCCATTCGCTCTACCGGCCAGCAGATCCACATGGATTATACCCGCTATCACCAGTACGGCCGGAGCGGACACTGTACGGTACGCCGACGCGACACGCAATGCAGCCGTTCTCTGTACCGATACAAGTGAGTTTGCCCTCTTCTTAACATCTAGTGTTTCGGCCCAAATTTCGCTCCCATAAAGCATAATGCTGTTTCCAACATCCATCAGGAGTCTCCGTCTTGCCGGTAGCGGTCGTCCAATATTCGCCATTAATGTGCTGAGCTGTCCAACGATCTTCTGGGCCTTGTTAGCCGAGTACTGAATCTGGTACGAGAATGTCAGTCTGGGGTCCAGCCTTATTCCCAGGTATTTCACCGAGCTCTCGGTCCTAATTGCCTCGTGCCCACATGCAAGGGGATACGACGACCAGTGATTAGCAGCAATTCCGTTTTATGGGAAAATACATTCTCTTAGGCACGCGTTCTACATTCCCAGTAAGAGTTTCGGTCTTTGATCGGCAATTTCCCGCACTACCTCAGGCGGGATGCCATCGGGCCCCGGTGCCTTGCCGGGTTTTAGTCCGTCTGCAGCTATTTTCAGCTCCTCTTCGGTAAATGATAAGAGTTCTATACCGAGTGTATTCTGCCGTCGTTCGATCCTCGATTCATGAGTAGGGAATAGTGTATCCACTATATTTCTCATCAGTCGTTCGTCCATAATTCCCACTGGTTTCCTCCTGTTCAGTTTGTCCATTACAATTTTGTATCCTAGTCCGTACGGGTTTAAGTTTATGTCATTGCGTAGTTCCTGGAACGCCTGGTTTTTCTTGCGCGATTTCGCCTCCTTTAGAGATTTCCTTGCCTCTTTGTATACTCGCATTTCGTCAACGGCCCGTCCGTTGTGTCTAGCTCTAGTGTAACTCCGTCGTAGTCGTAGACACTCTCGCCTGAGTGCTGCAATATTTTCGTCCCAACAGTACACAGCCTTCCTTCTGCTATTCGGGGGTCGCAACAAGGGCATTGCCTTTTTACATCCGCTTCTTATTATCTCCATAGTTTGTTCTACTCTCGTTCTCGCGTCGTCCGAAAGCTCAACACTGCTACACAATCTGTCAACCTCCAAGATTAGCCGATTTTTATTCAATTTTCGTGCATCACATCCTCTACTGTTCGGAGTTTAATTGTTCTCCTCTCCTCTATTTCTCGAAGCAAAAGGTGTACGATATGTACTGATGTTCACTACTCGTATATATTTCCTATACCTTCGAGTCCCTGACTCTGTGGCATATGCTCTCCGAGACCATATTTATAACAGGGATAGTGCCCTCACATCCCGGTCGTCTAAAGGTAGACACGTTCCACAAATTCGCAAAGATCAGGCCGGTACGAGCTGCCATCTCCACAATTCGTCTGCCTCTTGGGTTGGTATTCCGCATTCCCCACTCTACAGCTCTGGAGTTAAAGTCACCTGCCACTATGAGGTTACCGCCAATCTGCGTTATTGTATCCTCGATTCTGGCCAATTTCTCCTCAAAGGTTCCCACGTCGTCATTGGGAGTCAGATAACAACTCATTAGAGTAATCTCGTCAAACTGTATCCAGGTGAAACAATCCCCCCTACCAGATCTTCTCGGTTGGCGGTCCTGGTTATCTGTTATCCATATAGCTGCTGTAGATGTCTTATCACCCAGCCAGAATCCGCTATTTTTAGATGCATACTATTCGCTTATAACAGCTACGTCAACTTCCTGCTCCCTGACTATCTGCGATAGCTAAGAAAAAGCCACCTTCCCTCTATGCATATTCAGCTGCAATATCCTCATGCTGCCTTCCGTAAGGTCATTTCACAGCCCCGCGATCCCGGGAGGTGATCCAGGGATTTTCCCGACTCGGCAGAGCAAATACAACATTTCAGTGCGTTTCGGCATTCTTTTCTCTTATGCTCCTTTTCTCCACATTTCATACATAGGTCTGACCTATCCGGTCCACCACACTCCCAACGTCTGTGACCTATTCCGAAGTGTCGAAAACAGCGTGTCGGTTCTTCCCTGAACCAGCTCTTATACATGATTAGGTTATGCACAGACTTTACCTATGCGACAAGGTCCCACATAGGCAAGCGTTTAGACCCACTGAGACATCCCAATTAATAGTGAAGCGAGAGATCACTCGGTAATGATATAAACCAAACTAACTCCAGAATAAATCATGCTTTTGCTGCATTGGTTATTACACCATCCATGTTGTAAGTGTAATTTTCATCCATGAGTGGAGAGGCCAACAATTTAACACTGACTCCGAACGAAAGATTTTTAAGAAACTTTTCCCTTAAACTCCCAGAGTTTATGGCAGAAATACTGAGCGGAGGTTGCCAAAGGAAATATTTTTTTCCACAATCGGAGTCAGCACATTACCTACTAGTAGCGCAAGCTATTGGAGCTGTTGTTATATTGGAGACTTCAGTCAACGATGACAGAAAATGAGAGGTTAACGACAAGAGCAGAGCACAGTCAGATGAGATAACAGATGGGCACTACATTTTCCTCACACCCATACTTTCTGCAGAAATCATTTGATGGAAGAACTGGTCCATCGGCATTTCTTCCAACAAGGCAGTGGCCCATGAGAATTGCATTTGTGTGATGTATGGATATACTATTTGAAGACGAAACATAACCAGTAATCTTCTTATCATGCAAGTCCAGCCAAGTCTAGCGAGATTGCATGTACATACTTTACTAACATCTACCTTCCTGCTGTCAACTAAGTTGAGTCTCTCTGTAAAACGAGCAAAGAATACTTACATAGTCTAACTATGCCGATTACAAATTATGAACTCCGTACCTGCCCTGGTGGGTTCTTAAGCAAAACAATTTCTAACGATACTCCTGTATCCTGGAATCCATATAAGAGTGAATTTTGAATGACACGATATTTCAATGAGCAATATCTGCATCAAAGATCAGCAATGAATCGCTTTCACGCTACTCATAAGTACTCATGAAATTTTGAGTATGAGTGAGTCAACAGTATTGAAATCCAACCACTCTGATTCATTTGTACTCAGTACAACAAAAAAGACTAAGACAGCAAGCAAGGCAACTTACAACCTTCTTGTGAGTATTGTAGAGTTCGTACGTGAATCATACTTATTTTGTGATTCGTGTATACGATGAGTCGTGGAGAGTCGAAATCAATAACATCATGCATATTGTTAAGTATGAGTACGATGAGTTCTTCAAACTTTGAATATGAGTAGTATGAGTATGACATTAAAATAATTATGAATGCGTATAAGTATCAGAAATTATGAGTATGATACGAATCTACTCATCGTTTTCAATACTCATTGCTGACCTCTGGTCTGCATTCATGGAAGCAAACGAAGCCGAAGGAACTTTCTTTAGGCACTTAATTGCTGCCATGCTAACTGAGAAAATCAAGAGATTTTTATGAAAAATAAGAACAGAACCGTTTTTATAATGACAATAAGCTCCTCCCAGAAAATGCTGCAGTGATTAAGCAAGTCATGCTATAAGCCACCATATAATCGACCAGGATACATACATTATTTCGCATAACACTGATGTTGTGCTCTTTAATAATATTCATGGAGAGTGGAAGAGCCTGCAGTTTAAGATCGAATTCGAACGACAGACTTAAGCAAGCTTAAGAAGGTCTAAAGGCCGTTCTTTAAAATAAGGAAAGTTTCTGAATTTGTAGCCAATATTAGCAGATTATCCCAATAGTAGATATGTACATAAATTTAAATTTTAGAATTCTATTACCACCCACTGGCCCACTGTGCACTGTCTTCTGCATACAGAGAATCCCAAAATTTCTTGAGCATTAAAAATTAAATATTTTATGGCGTATTCGTAAACATGGTCTTTTGTTTATTTTATTACGTACTACTGTTTCTATTGTTGTTGTTGTTGTTTTGTATTTTTTTCCCAATATAGTCACTGAGTTTCATTGGAATCTCTCTCTCTCTATTGGTCTGGTCTCTTATCATTTCTCATGATTTCTTTGTCGTTTGTTGCTATGATTGTGTGTGAACGAATATGAGTCTCTGACTGCAAAGCATATGGTATGTGAGTGTATGTATATTTGTAAGTAAGAGTGTGTATGTGTGTGTATATGTTTGATGTAAATGAGATTATTTAGTTTAGGTGTCAATCTGTCAAGTATTTGTAAATAAATAAGAAAAATATTTCCATGTGAGAAAATTTACAAAATTGATTTGCTTTGGGGTTCCCAAGTATGCATACAGAAAAGGTAAACAATATTTCTAACAAATGGAAAATAAGATGTGAGATTAGATTAAGACTCCACTTTAATTTCATAAAAACTTTTTTACATGTACTATGTTTGGCAAGCTAAGGTGAGTATTGTTTACTTTAACACGTCAAACTTGTCAAATGCTGTGTAGAATTTGTCTTAATTACCTTTAGCTATGGTTTTTACATTCAACAACTTTGGGTTTGAACCAATTGTACCCTTAATAACCCCTTATTAAGTCTGTCAGTGTGAAAATATTTTGAATATTATCCATTCAGGAGCACTTCTTGTGTGTCCATTGACATTAATTATGCGCCGTAGAAAAAGGAATGATGTAACCTGCTGGAATAACATTTTATCAAACTATCCTTGCGAGAGGTGACAATTTGTATAAATATTGTCTTACTTACAACGAAAACAATATCCTGTTGAGAAAATAATTTAAATTTTACGCTTTTAATTGCAAGATCAGGGCATAGACTTATTTTTGTTTTACTGTAGTTGTTCATTACATCACTTTATTCAGTCAACTCATGTATACAAATAATACACACAATATAAATGGTGTGAGAAGCTAGGTCGTAATCCTGACTAAACGGTTGTGATGAACAATTATGTTATGTGGTCAGTCAACTCAGCTTTCTACACCACCTATGTTGCGTACGATAGTTTTATCAATGAGTGGCAGTAGGTCCCATCTTAATCCGAACGTCAGGTTTTTTGAGAAACTTGTCTTGGCAATTTGTTTAGTCATAGCATTTTTAGTCGGAAATCTGCTGAGAGGAAGTCGCCGAAGAAATGCTTTTTCATATTCCGGGTTGTTCGAGATGTCTGAGCCAGGGATTTAAAACATTGGCTCTCGCCTAATAAGTCAACACATTAAACTACTTAAACTAAGTTGCGTTAAACCGCAGTTTCTTGGCGGCCAAATGACTTCACAATTTCGGCTAATTAAACGGACATCAAACGTTTGACGCCATAAATCGATTGTAGTATGAGATCTGTGGCACATTGCTCCAAACTGTTGAAACCAAGCATCGTTCAGATCAATACCATGAAGAGCGATCTCCATTGACTGTAAAAAAATATGACCAATGATTGCAGCCGCAGCAAACAGTCTTAATGGGTGCATTGGCTTCTGTAGGCACTTTTCTTAGCTCCAAATACTGCAATTTTGCTTTATAACGTACCCACCTAGATGAAAATGAGCCTCATACGAAAAGATGATTTTTTTTGGCGAAATCGTAAAGTTTCTCTTTGGCCCATCTCGTGAGCAAAATCAAAGCTGGTAGTCATGCAGCTTCATCTCTTGAAACAACTGAACTTTGTAAACCATCATGCCGAGATCTTTTCGCATAATTCGTGGTAAATTGGTGCGAGGAATCTTCAATTCTTGAGAACAATGACGAGTTCATGTTGATAGACGCTTACTCTCACACCTTCAATATTTCCGAATGTACGCACTGTAAGAGCAGGCTCACATCTTGGAGCACCAACAATAAAACCAGTTTCACGAACTTTGGAGATAAACTTGCGTATACAGGGCACTGTTGGTTCTTCTCTACGACCAAATTTTGTACGACATTTTCGTGCAATTTCAGACGAATTTTTGCCTTTGTTTCCAATAAAACCCAACCTTGCTCAAGCGTAAATCGATTCATTACGTCCAGATAATATATTGAATTTTGTGAAAGAATGGAATGACATCAGTATTGCCAGATTCCAAATAACCGATGATTCAAATTTAAACCGATAGATGGTCCACACGATACATCTGCGAGCTGTTGTTAACGATAGCAGTAATAATACTAAATACCTTTGTAAGTCTTCTAATTATATACGAGCGGTGTAACTTGACCATGTGCTCGGTGAAGTGTCACAGACCAAAGTCTCTGGTGGGAATCGAACCCACTACCCTCACGCTAATAGTCTAGCACACTGCCCACTAGACTACCAGCGCAACCTATTTTTTATGTTTTTAATTACTTTTTAATTTCCGCTTCTAATTCAAGATTTTTTGTTTCAAATGTAAATTAATAAAAAAAAATGTTGAGACTGAAAAGATACAAAATTAGTGAAGAATTCAAAACTATGTTAAAACATTTTCTGGACAGACTGTCTTTTTACAGCTGATACGAATACAGATACTACATCTGTTATTCAATACAAATACAAAGAGAGAAGGGAAGCGTTATTTTTTATACTGGTTTTGTTTAACAAATCTTTTCAAAAGCTTCAGTTTGTGCCAAACCTAGTCAAGTAACTCTCATGCTATAAACACAATAAACGCAAGGCAGCAAACGCCTCAAAAATAGAATGATCATTTTAAAGGCAGCTCGACAATAAGCAACGATTCTACTGCTTTGCATTTAGTTTGATTGCTCTTTTTATTTGCAACAATGAGAGAAATAGTGCTGATAGTGAGAGGATTAGTACTATCAATATAATAACATGCATGAAATAGAGATTTTAGAAACGCGTTGTATGAAATATAATGCCAAAAAACGTTTTAGTGGCACCATTGATAAAGAATTAATGAAGTGTATATTTTTTATTTTTATTCCTAATGCTTTGCTGCTGCTGTCTTCATTATTATTAATAAGCATGCACCTTACCTTAGGCTGCAATTAGAAAATTGTTGTGCTTGCTGCGTTGCGTTTATTGTGTTTATAGCATCAGCAATACTATGTAAAGGGTCCGCCAAATAACTTTTTCTTTTTGAAAATGCTATAAAAAAAACTACTCAATATTTTCTCAAATTTCTTTTTTTATTTGAAAGTACAACCCTTCCGGTTAATAATGGAAAATAATTTCATGCAAATGGCCGCCTCGGCTGGCCATGCAGTACCCCATACGATCGGTCCAATTTTTAAGAACATTATCGATTGTGTGCAGCTGTATTTCACCAATGGCTTCACGAATATTGTCCTTTAAAGCGTCAATTGTCTCTGGCTTGTCGGCGTAACACTTATCTTTGATGGTACCCCACAAATAATAGTCCAACGGTGTCAAATCGCAGCTCCGAGGTGGCCAAATGACATCAGCTCTGCGGCTGATAATGCGATCTTCAAAAACAGGGCGCAAAACATCGAGTGTAGCTTCGGCTATGTGGCACGTAGCGCCGTCCTGTTGAAACCAAATGTTGCCAATACCCTCCTCTTCAATTTTTGTGAACAAAAATTCGTTCAATATGGCCCGATAACGATCGCCATTGACTGTAACGGCCACTCCTTGCTCATTTTCGCAGAAAAATGGCCCAATTATGCCTCTGAACCAAAATCCGCACCAAACAGTGACTCGTTTTGGGTGCGTCGGCTTTTCAATGTATGCGTGCGGGTTTTCTGTGACCCAAATGCGACAGTTTTGCTTGTTTACGTACCCGCCAAGATCAAAATGAGCTTCATCTGAAAAGAAGTTTTTTTTTGGCAAAATCGGCATCTTCTGGCTACTGCATGGCCAGCCGAGACAGCCATTTGAATGAAATTATTTTCCATTATTAACCGGAAGGATTGTACTTTCAAATAAAAAAGAAATTTAAGAAAATATTCAGTAGTTTTTTATTAAAGCATTTTCAAAAAGAAAAAGTTATTTGGCGGACCCTTTATATAATAAATTCAAAAAATTCATTATTTTTAAAGCAATAAAGAATATCATTGTTTAGCAAAATGAATAAGCAAATTCAGTTAACTAAGTTAACAATTTCTACGCAATTAAATATTAAAAGTTTTCAAATGTGAAATGCAAACGAGTATGGCGTTGTGGCGCTTTATTTAATCTGTAGTGATATTTTATAATGCTTATTTCATATATAACTTAATCTTAATTAATTACTTAATTAGATATTATAAAACAAAACCACAGAAATAATCCCAGCGACTAAATATTTGCTTTAGCTAATGCAGTTTTATTTCAAATGCAATTTAAAATTATAATTTCACCACCATACGACAAAAAAAAATTATAATTTATGCCCGTTTTATATGAATTTTATTGCATACAAAACATTCATTACAAGATGGTTTTACAAGTTTTATTAGTTTTTTAAACAATTTCCATTGACTCATTGCTTAAACATACAAACAAACCCTGCACTATTTGACATACGCAGTAAAGCTTTTAAAATAATGTTGGCACATAAACAAAACAAAAACTATTAAATGAAACAGAAAAATTTATAATTTATGACTCAATTACACATACTTACTCTTACTCTTACTCGCTCTTAAAAAAGAAATAAAAACCTGAACTTTAAGGGGAAGGTAAACTAAGAAAAACAATGACTTGAAGTTCATTTTAAAAAATTACTTTCTGACAATTTAAATGAATACTATACACGACTCTGGCGCATAAATCACGCTGATTAGGCCGATAGCATGGGTTGCGCTGGCTTTGCAGACCACTGACTTACCCGAATACACCTGATATTTAAGAAAACAGCATAAACAAGAGTATAACGGGATCAAATCGTACAATTTCAGTGGCCAGTTCACATCACCCTCACTTGGCATGACCATGCCCCCAAATCGCTGCTGAGGAAAATCCAATGCGTAGTAAGTTGTATGATACGTCCTTGCGCCGTCCTTTTAAAACCACATGGCTTTCGTCTCTAGACAAAGACCAGAGCCCTGTCTCGACGCAATATTTGTCAAGTTGTGATTCGCGAAAAGCGGAGTTCTTGTGAGCAATGGGAAATCGAAATAGTCGGATGATCCTACATACTCTCAAGGACAGCGCTGATGTTCTAGAGTTTTCGTACGGGTGTTGATCGATCGCTTAAAGAATCAATTTAATCCATAATTGTTATTAACACTCAGGGGATGGCTCTTACTCCCTGGAACGTTGAAACCCTGTTGTGCTATAAGTTGATGTTTCTTTGTTTTTGATTTTTGACTAGCGGGAATCGAACTCTCATTATTATTTTATATTAACATATTTTTCATTACTACGCAAGGCATAACAACTTGATGCTGTCAAGACATTTCTCAAATTCTTTTCTTCATATTGTGTTTGCTGACGTCAAAATATTTTTAATCTCAAATTATAAATAATGAGTTTGAGTCATAGATTGTCAACAACAGTGCTGCAGTGGTGCTTGATAATAGAACTTTAAACTCGCCAGTAATTTTCAAGAATGAAAACAAATAAATGAGCTAAAATCCATTGATACCCTACACCACGAAATTATAAGGAGGTTATTAACGTAGGAAGAAAACATATAAAAATTTCATACGGATTCGACTTAAAAGCCCATTTAAATATAATTTTATTTGATAACAGTTACAGCATAAATATTTATTTAACGTTCGATAATTTTAAAATCGTCAATATATCACATTGTAAACAGTGTATTCTGTAGTTGTAGCAAATCGTTACTAATCAGAAAAAAATTATTTTGGAAAATCCGAACAATCCGAAGCCACCGTATTCTAGTAGATATTAGACGTGAGGCCACAGTTCAAACCTCAGGTCAGACGTTCCCAGCATAACGAAATATTAAAGAAACATATCCAGATTTCTGGCAAAAACTCTGAGAGAAATTAAGATTGCCATGAAGTTGACATCTGAAGTCGCCATGAAGTTAACACACACAACATAAGTTGTGTAAGAAGCTAGGTTGTAATCCTGACTAAAGGGTTGTAATGATGAAATTATTGTATATGTATACTGTATTCAACAGGAAATTAATTGGACTGGTTGGATCGAACATAGATCCACTTAAAATATGATTATGAGCCAAAGAGTACAATAATGTATGAGCTTTGAATAATTTCGTTTAATTTCGTTGCAGCTATTCTCCCGATGTACTAGCACTGTCGTTTAACATCTAAGAAGTGCCAGCGACGACTGTATTTTCTTGTTATCGGTTGAAGTTCACCAGATTTTTTAAATTTGGCCAGATTTTAGCAGATTTTAAATTTGAAAACCATGATAATATTATTAGGCTTCTATAAAGCTTATTTAATTGGCCATTACAACTCTTTACTCAGCAATACGGCCTAACTTCTCATACATACATACATAATTGGTCAGTCAGGTTTACAACCTGGCTTCTCACATCACTTACACCTATTGACACCTAATTAGAAACGCTTTTTTTACTTTAGCGCAAAGTCAGTAATATAAATAATTTTTGGGAAAACTAACGTTATGTTCCCTTCCAAATACTTGTATTTTGTTTATTACTCTGTTTTATCTTTAAATGCTTTTACTTTCTTTATTAAGCATTGCAATTACCGTTATTTTTTTGCAAACTTGTAAACACACGTTCTTAGTATAGTTTAAAAAAGTGCGACACATAATTAGAAACGATCATTTATTATTTAAAATTTGCTGTGAAAGGCAATATTTAGAAAAAGGTAGTTAAATATTTTTTTAATTCAATATGTTTAAATATATTAGCCTAATATTTTTAAGTTTTTTAATGGGAAAATATAAGAGCTGCACTCATTAAGGAGCTCTATTTTCGAACTGCGTAAAGCTGGAAAGACATATAGAGAAATATCAGAGCAGCTTCAGTGTTAAAAAAATGGTCTTTAACGCTCTGAAGCACATTCAAGAATATGACACTACATTGAACGTTCCACGACAGAAAAGGCCCAGGAAAGTCGTCTGCGGATGGATATCCAGCATGAAATTTGCGACAGATTTAATATTTCCATATCCAAGAGGACCATTTCACGTCGTTTGGTTCAAGTCGCGCTAAATATCAGAGCAGCACGCAAGAGACCACTTCTGAGCAAAATTCAGAGAAAACGTCGCATTTGAATTGGACAGCCAATCAATGGAAATATGTGCTTTGGAGCGACGAAACTAAGGTAAATCGCCTTGGTCCAGATTGTCGAAGATTTGTTAGAAGGCCCATCAACAAAGAATTAAATCTTCGCTATGTTTCACATGCACAGAAGTATGGTGGATGATCGACTATGGTGCGGTCATGTTTTTCCTGGAATGGTGTTGGTATAATCCACAAAATTGATGGAATTTTAGATAAGGAAAAGTACGTTGACATACTTAATAATGTGATGTTGCCGTGGGCTGCGGAGAATTTGCCTGTTATCTGCAAATTTCAACAGGATAACGATTCAAAGCAAACGGCCAAGGTAACAAAGAAGTTCCTTGAAGATAATTACATCAATGTTTTGGAGTGGCCATCATCAAGTCCAGGCCTAAACCCCATCGAACACCTATAGGGCGATGTGAAAAAAGCTACGAGCCTCAAAAATGTTACAAATTAGCGACTCTTTTCTAGGAAGTTAAGAAGGCATGGGAGGCAATACCAGTGGAGCGATGTCGTAACCTTATAACATTAAAGCGGAAGCGATGTGAAGCTGTGTTAAAACAAAAAGGGTTTGCAACAATATATTGACAATAAGTAAGAATATAAACATAATATCACAATTTTTTTCTAATGGTTTTTATCGTTTCTAATTAGGTGTCGCAGTCAATATTTGAAAAAATTGTGTTTAGTTATAAGAGATTTGTTAAGTTTTTTTGTTTCTTTTTTATGACTTTATAAAATTAAATAACAAATAGTTTGAAAGGAATAAACAATATGAAAAATATTTCAACATTTTATGAAATTTTAAAGCGTTTCTAATTAGGTGTCAATAGGTGTATGTCGTGTTTGTTAACTTTTAATACATGAGTGGTGGGACCTACAGTTTAAAGTCGATTCCTATTTTATTACTCTCAGAGTTTTTGCCAGAAATATGCTGAGAGGAATTCACCGAAGAAATATTTTTTTTACATATTTTGTTGATGTCTAACCTAGGGTTGAATCGTGCCCTCACGTTTAATAAGCAAACACACTATCTTTTATGCTACGTCAGCCAACTGAATCGAATAAAAATCTTTTGTAATCTAAAAACTTCTCCAGATGGTTAAAAAATTGTTTAATCTTTAATACTACCAAATACTTAAAAGCAAAGGAACTGGCAGCAACAAAGATTGCTCCAAATAGGGTATCATATAGTCAAGCTAGACCATCTAAAACTTTTTCACTTCACGAAACATATTACAAAGATTTCTAATTGACTCATACTCAATTTTGTTTTCTTATCTTCAAACAGTGTTTGAAAATTAAACTCTCAATTACTCATTGGCGAGCATTTTAAACATTCAATTAACATTAGCTTTGTATGGGCATACTTTCCCACATGCTTAATTGAAGTGTAAATTTGTTTTTTTACTCTCCAAAAAAAAAAAAACTCACAAAACAAATTAAAACGCGATTGAAACGAAATTCAAAAACAAGTTTCAGTAGAGAGCTCAGAGTCTAAGCGTGACAAGCGGATTGGAACGGCAACTCAAACGAACGAACGAACAGACACAGTAGCTTGCAGTTGTTAACGGCACTTTGCCAGTAATTCACTTACAAACGAGATGAAATACACGCTCAATCTCAACGCCAACAAATATGTTGCGGCCCAGTCATTATTAAAGCGCTGGCGTGCTAAACGTAGACAGTGGCAGCAATGCATTGAGGAAGAAGTTACAGAATTGTATGAGGTTAGGGAATAAGGGCAGAGGAGGGTTTGTTAATTTAATGAAAATGAACGACCTTGAGCAGTGATTATTCCATTTTATTGTTTTTGTTTTTGTTTCTTCCATAATTATTTCTAATTTCTTATTAATGTTTTGGGGTTTTTCCAGCACTTTCAACGCAATTCCAAATTGGCTGAATCATCAAAGCGTTTAAAGTCACAAATCTGGTCTTCAGTGGTTACAATTTTACTGGTTAAGGCCAGATCTTTGCCTTTGGCGGAAGATGGCAGTAAACTAAACGATATTCATATCAAATTTAGGTAAGTTTGCACAATTCAAATCAAAAAGAAAAAATATTCTTTCAATATTTTTCTCGACCAGACTGGCCAATGAAAAATACAAAAGCAAATCCTCTTGGACTGAACGTTGGCTGGAGCAATTCGATTTGCATTTATTCGATGAGGATCAAAATTTGGAAATTTCTTTATGGAATCGTAATACCCTATACGGCAAGGCTTCCATTGATTTAAGCGTTTTCCAGCGTGAAACTACCCATGGCATTTGGAAACCCTTTGAAGACTGCCCAGGCGAAGTGTTTCTCATGCTTACGATTAGTGGCACCACCGCTTTAGAAACGATTAGCGATTTAAAGGCATTCAAAGAAGATCCCCGTGAATCAAAGGTGCTTAAGGATCGTTATCGTTGGCATCGCTGCTTTCAAAATCTACGCGATGTTGGCCATTTGACAGTGAAGGTGTTTGGTGCCCAGGGTTTGGCTGCAGCAGATATTGGTGGCAAATCGGATCCATTCTGTGTGCTCGAACTGGGTAATGCCAGACTGCAAACACAAACGGAATATAAGACTTTAACGCCCACATGGAATAAAATATTTACATTGTGAGTATAAGAAAATCTTAGTATTTTAAGTCACTGTTAAGTATTAAAGAATAGACCTCCATGGAAGAAATATGAGTAGCATTATTGAGTGCAAAACCATATACAAACCTATAGAAACGAAGATTTCAAATTCTAGAATGTTAGAAGACGTTTACAACTTTTGCCGCATGGGCAGCATTATAGTGAACTGAGACCGTTCCTCAACGATACCAACAGTCACATCGTAAGAACCATATTTTCTCAACTCAAACATACGGTTGTACAATTTTGAAACCAGAAATACTGCCTTTACTTGCGGGGAATCCCAAAACAATTCCGACTAAATTCTAAAAGCACTAATAAACCAAATACCTGTGATATATAGAAATGACATTCGATTATATAAGCATACATATATGCCATGCAGACTCCCTGATGCCATACCCCGAACAACTATAGCTTGGAATTCAGGTCGAGGAGGAAGGTCTCATATACATAAAGGGAACACGAATATATTTACATACATACATAGGCAATTGGTCATTACAACCCCTCAGTCAGGATTACGACTAAACGCATTTTATATACATGGGTGGCGGGACCAACAGTTTAAAGTCGACTCCAAACGACAGATTTTTGAAAACCTTTTTCATGCCAATTTTTTATTTACTCTCAGATTTTTTTCCTAGAAATCTGCTGAGAGGAAGTCGCCGTGGGAATATTTTTTTTTGTATTTCATTTTGTTAGAGAGTTACATGGTTTGAGCCGTAGCCTCACGTCTAACAAGTCAACGCACTATCTACTAGACTACTGCGACCTCAATGTACTGAATATAACAAGTTTCAATTCTGAATAAAACAGAAGAACAGACAATGAATATCAATCATAACAATGTTGCATAGAGCACAGCTGACAAGACAATCGGGGTTTTCGAACACTAAATAAACGAAAATCTGAGATTCCACTTTCCGTAAATTGATTGAAAGTGTTTTGGTTCTGTAAAGCAATAAATGTGCAGGCGATGTGTAGCTTAGACAATGTCAAAGAAGAGCAATTTAACGTGAATCTGGAAGTCGCCGTAGTCTAGTAGGTAGTGTGATGGCTTATTAGACGTAAAAGCCAGGGTTCGAGCCCCCGGCCAGACATCAAGACGAAATAAAGAAGAAACAGTTCTTCAGCCACTAGGTATATGACGAATGTTATATCGTGGAAGAAGGAGCCACCTTCGTATCTAATCTTTCAAGGTTGAATATTGTAAACGACTGCAGCAGAAGCTTCAAAATATTGCTGAACAATAGGAAAGAGAACTAACTGTGGTATCATAATGAGCTAAGGTTGGCTTAAGCATAGATTAGGTTAGAGGACGTGTACTTGTCAATTAATTACTTTTTGTATTTTGTCTTGATGTCTGGCCTGGGGCTCGAACCCTGGCTTTACGTCTAATAAGCCAACACACTACCTACTAAACTACCGCGACTTCCGGCTTAAGGATATCTTAATGGGGACTTAAAATCAATTTGCCTTCATTATTCCTTCTGGTATTTTCACACAAAAAATTCTTAAATGGAAGCTACATACTTAATTGGCCATTACAAGCCTTTAGTCAGGATTACAACCTAGCTTCTCACACCAGCGTGCGTTCATTTTTTATAACGGGACCTACAGTTTAAAGTCGATTCTGAATGACAAATTTTCGAGACGCTCTTCATGGCTATTTTATCTACTCTCAGGACTTCTGACTGAAGACTGTTGAGAGCAAGATGTCGAAGAAATATTTTTCATACTTCGTTTTGGTCAAAATTTCTGAGCTGGGTTTTGAACTTCACTAATCACTGCTAATAAGATTTTTTTTTTATTTGAAGGAATAACTTCTGAATGACAAATAAATTGGATTTTAAATTAAAAGAATTTGATTTCTTTTCTTTTTGCATCCAGCAATGTCAAGGATATTACACAAGTCCTGGAAATCACCGTCTACGATGAGGATCGTGATCATAGAGTAGAATTCCTAGGTAAACTGGTCATACCATTGCTGCGCATTAAAAATGGTGTCAAGCGTTGGTATACCTTAAAAGATAAAAATCTATGCAGTCGTGCCAAAGGCATGTCACCACAGGTTGGTTACGAGGAGAAAAAAATTTAAATTTGAAAGGAATTTTAGAAAAAAAAATTCTATTTTCCAGATTTTACTTGAAATGAATGTGGTGTGGAATGAAATACGTGCCGTTTGCCGTGTGCTACAGCCGAAAGAAGAGAAATTAATACAACAGGAGGCAAAATTTAAAAGACAACTATTCCTACGTAATGTCAATAGACTGAAAGTAATCATAATGAATATATTCGATGCCGCCAGATATATACAGTAAGTGTTAATAGTATTCTTACAGTATTAAGGATTTAAGTGATGTTTGTTTTTTTATTTTAGATCCTGTTTTGAATGGGAAAGCCCTTTAAGATCGGCCATTGCTTTTACTTTATGGGTATTGGCTTGTATATATGGTAACCTGGAGACCATACCCTTGGTGTTGTTGTTAATTATTTTAAAGTAAGTGGAAGTAAATCATTTAAGCCAAGTATTTAAGAGGTTCTTTAATGTTTTTTTTTAGGAAATGGCTGATACGTGTTATAACTGGGCAATCAGAATCCGGCAGTGGTACTTATGATTATGATTACGATGAAGATGATGATGATGACAAGGAAAAAGAGGAGAAAAAATCCATTAAAGAACGTTTACAGGCTATACAGGAAGTATCGCAAACCGTGCAGAATACCATAGGCTATCTGGCTTCCCTAGGCGAAAGCACAAAAAAGTACGAACTTTTTTAAAAATTTTCAGGGAAACTGATGTTTAATTTCTGTTTTTTTTCTTTTTATGGATTTTAGTACCTTTAATTTTTCCGTCCCCGAATTGACCTGGCTAGCAGTAGTATTACTTATAGGTGCTATAGTGGTGTTACATTTCATACCCATACGTTTTCTGTTATTATTCTGGGGCATTATGAAATTTACGCGACGCATTTTGAGACCAAATACGATACCAAATAATGAACTTTTAGATTTTCTTTCACGCATACCAGATGATGAGGAAATTGTAAGGAATTTAATTTAAAAAAAAAAAAAAACAATTGGAAAATCATATTTTTCTTTGGTATGGTTTCCTTACAGAATCAATTTCGCGAATTACCACCAACGAGCACATCGGATGCTGCCCGCAATAATCCCAAAAAGAAGTTTAAAGCCTCATAGTCTATAGCGAGTGCGGATGAAACCGATATTATAATGGATATGTATGGTCGTGGTGAGGGTACAACATCCAAATCAATGGGCGCATTGCCGCAACAAGTGGTCAATATATCACAACGTTCGATGCGCAATGTAACGCACATGTTTAAGGCCAGTACTGATAATTTACGTTCGGCAGCATTTAAGAAACTTAGTAAAATGCATAAATCAAATGACAAATTAGATTAGTTACCATTTTATAATAATTTTTTTTTCTATTAATTATTCGTATTATTCTTAGTATTCTTATTGTTTTTTTAAAGTCATTTTTATAAAAAAAACCAAAAATCGAAAAAAATTAAAAAAAAAATTATTGTTGAACTTATGAAAACAAAATTAAATTATTTATTAATTCCTTAAAACTATTATAGTTTAAATCAACAACAAAAAATATTATAAAAAAAACAAAAATAAAGAAAAATTAAATTTTTCCATTTTTTACATAAAATTTTCATAAAAAACAAAATCACACTAGTCAACACACCATTTTTTAAAAAGAAATTGTATTATACACCTCATTACCTAAAAACAATTAATTTTAAATTGAATATTTTACAATACAAGTAAGCATATTATGCTTCATCATTAACCGTTAATAGGATAGCCTTCAGCATCATATATGTACGTCTTCAAAAAAAAGGCAACTGTAGTGCTACAGAACAATTATCGTTTCTAAGTTTCGTTTTTATTCGACTTCATTAGATCCCCTTATTTGGCGTAAATCCCATATTCGATTTGTATATTTGAAATCTTGATCCTGCTTGCTTAGATTTGAATAATTTTTCATTACAACACTTCAGCCAGAATTACGACCTAGCTTCCCATACGACTTATGCTGTGTGTGTTAATTTTATGCAAGAGTGTTAGGGCCTACAGTTTAAAGTTGACTCTGAACGACAGATTTTTTGATAAACTTTTCATGGCAAATTTTAAGGAAATCGCCGTCGTTTTGTTGGAGATGTTTGACCTGGGATTTCAACCGTGGACTTACGTCTAATAAACCAACACACTTACTTACTTACTCAATTGGCCATAACAACCCGTTTAACGGATTTCGGCCTGCCGCAACACTTCCTTCCAGGCGCATCTGCTTCTTGTAGCCCTACGTCAGTTGGTCACACCAATCGATGACAGGGCTTCCTCGATTTGGTCCAACGGATACAAGGTCGTCCACTTCGCCGACTTCCGCAGATTCCCGCATCAAATACCCGTCTCGCCGGAGCATCCTCATCCATTCGAACAACATGGCCGAGCCAGCGCAGCCGCTGGATATTAATACGGTGTACAAAGTCAATATCGTTGAGGCGCTCATACAGCTCACTGTTGGATCGGATACGGATATCATCGCCAACTCGCACATCAGTTGTTAATAGGGTCCATGCCTCAGCGCCATAAAGGAGCACGGGTCGGAAGGGTGTCTTGTAGAGTGTTAGTTTTGTCGTACGAGAGAGGCCTCTGCTACTCAATTGCCTATTGAGACTATAGTACCACCTGATGGCAAGAGTGATCCTGCGCTTGATCTCCAGACTGGCATCATTTTTGGTGGTAACGGCGGAGCCAAGATAAATAAATTCCTTGACTGTTTCAAAAGTATAGTTATCGGTCATAATCTGAGAATCAATACGCCGCACGTCTCTACTTGTCGAAAACATATACTTTGTTTTGCCCTCATTTACCGCCATACCCATCTTAGCAGACTCCCGTTCAATAGCAAAACCAACACACTATCTACTAAAATACGGCGACTTCATCGCCGTTCTCTACATGTTGTGAAGGCCGTAAAATAAATTTTCAGGTCTCTATAAACATTTACAGTTCCTTTTATCATTTTATAGATTCTTATACGCCTACAGGCGTAAATAGTTACCAGAGATAGGCGGTAATTTAATTTTAAAATTTTTTTGATGTATTCTCAACCACTTACTTTACATCTCCCTATAGTTTAAAGACAACTCCGAACGAAAAATTTATTTACACACACTACCTACTAGAGTACGACGACTTTTAATAAACTGGCATTTTCAAAATAAAGGTTTTTAGCAAAGAAACGAAAAAATTTCACTGTTTATCTCTCAGATATAAGTCAGGATTACAACCCAGCTTCTCACATTAACTACATTACGTGTATGAGTTTTATCCATGAGTGGCGGCAACTACAGTTTGACATCGACTATGAACAACAGATTTAACAAACTTTTAATGGAAATTTTATCATTTTACTACCAGAGTTTTTGCCAGAATACCCCAGAGAGGAAGTTGCCAAAAGAAATATGTTTTTATGTTTCGTTTGAACTGAAGTTTGAACCAAGGACTCTTGTCAAATAATAAGCCAACACACTACCTACTAGGCTATGGAGACGTCGCTTTTAATAATATATAATGATCAGACAATCATTAACACCCAGAATCTCTGGTGGGAATCGAAACCATAGCCTCGGAACTTGAAGTTTTGATCTAATATATATGTTACCATATTCGGCCTATGTCTGCTTTGGTATCATTCAGGCATCGATTGCCTTCTACCTGTGGTTTACAATTCTGTAGGGCCCGATAAGGTCCATTTGAGGCAAATGTCATAGAATTCAATTTGCCGACCGACACGTTTTCATAGCGACTACGATGGCTGGGGCAATAGACTTAAGATGGGGCTAAAGTACAAAGTTCAACTGGTTCAACAGTTGAACCCGCATGACCATCCACTTCGTTTTGGCTTCACTAGATGAACGAAATGAGAAACTGTACGATTATCTTTTCGGATAAAGTTTCTTTTCATCTTGGTGGGTATGTTAGTAAGCAAAATTGCCGTATTTGGGCTTCAAAAACCCATACGTGATCTTACAAAAGCCATTGCACCCATTACGAGTGTGTGTTTAGTGCGGCTTGTGGAGCGGAGGAATAGCCATTACGGCTAATGGAGATACTTATCGCACCATGACAACCGATTTTTTTCTTGTACCCGCTCTTCATGGTATTGATGTGAACGTTGTTTGGTTTCAACAGGATGGTGCAGCGTGCCACACATCTCATGCCACAAACGATTTATTGCGTCAAATGTTTGATGACCGTTTAATTAGTCGAAATGGTAATGTCAATTGGCCGCCAAGAAGCAGCGACTTGACAACGTTGCACTATTTCCAACGGGGAGACGTTAGACAAAAGTTTTATGCCGACAAACTAGAGACAATTGAGCATTTAAAGGCCAACATTCGCGACACCATAGCTGAGATACGACCCCATGCACTCGAAAAAGTGCAGGAAAATTGGTCCGATCAAATGAGATATTGAGTGGCCAATCGCGACAGCCATATGAATGAAATAATATTCCATTTCTAAACGGAACAATTGTACTCCATAACAAAAAACTCAATTTGACAAAATTTCAAATCGTTTTTGTTCTTTTATTGCATTTTCAAATCGAAACTTTTAAATGGCACACCAATTGTTAGCCTCATAGCCATAAAAGTCGTTGTGGTAGGTTTAAACATGTCAATTGAACTTCAGGCTATTAAGATCTCTCCGTAGACTTGACGAGATCACAGGACAGCTTTTAGTAGGATAATCATGTTCACAGTGAAAAGAAAGCACGTGGTATACCCAGACCAATGAAGGTAACTTAACGCAATTTTCGTTTTAAATTTATTCGATTTAGAACGTGTCAGTTAAAGATAGAGATATTGTCAAAGTCAAATTTAGTCTGGCCAGAGCAATACGGTATCCTAAGGGTAAAATCAGTTACAGCTTCGAACTGAAGCCTTCCGAGGGCTGGCTTTTGTGAAACTTTAATTTAGTTTTGAAAAGAAATCACTAAAAAACCAAAAGTTCTCACAAGACAGGGTCAAACAAAGATTAAATTATAACAACAAAGCTACATAGAAGACCATGAAAGATGGAAAAGAAAAGTACAACAACAGATCAACAGTAAGGTCTGGAAGTTGCCAGATAATACGCTCTAGAATTAAAATACATGAAGTTTGAAAAAGAAAACTCTCTCTAAGTAATATCTACGCATTAAATTTGAAAAATTTTGAATTCGAAATTTATAAGAATAAAAGAATTCATTTTGAAGTGACGTTCATACCTAGTTTACATTTCATTTAGAAAACCATTAGAAAGTCGCCGTTGTCTGGTACGTAGTGTGTTGGCTTATTAGACGTAAAGCCAGGGTTCGAGCCACAGGCCAGACATCAAGGCAAAATACAAAAAATATTAATTCGGTGACTTCCTCTCAGCAGATTTCTGGCAAAAATTCTGAGAGTAAATTAAATTGTCGTGAAAGAATTTTTTATAGAAAATCTGTCCTTCGGAGTCGACTTTAAACTGTAGGTCCCACCACTCATATATAAAATTAACACACATAACATAAGTGGTGTGAGAAACTATGACGTTGTACAATGGGTCAATTCGTCCTCCGGGTACTGTACTTGTCTTAATTGACAAGTACACGTCCTCTAACCTAACCTAACCTAACCTAGAAAACCATTATGTTATAAAAATCAATTCATTTCCATAAACTAGTAATATTATCATTTCTTTTAATGTGTTTTTACAATAGAGTTTGAAAGCATTACTAAATTACACGGTATTACACAATAAATTTGCAGGGGTTCTTGTAAGTGATTATGGAAATACCCAAACATGCCCAAACCCATTGATTATGGAAATACCCATACATAGTTTTAAACAAGTTTTTGTTATTGGTCAATGCGTTAAAAGATTTTTATACTAAGTTATGGAGTCACGTATGGGTATTTCCACAATCTAGAAAATAAATGTTAAATACAAAGCCTCTTCATATTCTATTAACAAATCTTGTTTTATTGAAATAATCTTAGAAAAAAAGCTTTAAAAAATTATAGTAAAAATATACAGAAAATATGTTAAAAGATATACTTACTACCCTCCGAATATAATCAATCTTATTATCTTCAAAATAGAATAGAAATCAAATTGAAATTATTTGCCGATTTAAACTTAACTATGCTCTCCTCTTAAAATTTTAGATCCATAAAACCAACTTAAATGGACACGATCTTAATAATATTAAAAGTCTAACGAATATTAATAAACTTTTAAATTTCAATTTATTTCAATTTAATTAAAATATTTAAAAGAAAAGAAATATTTGAAGACAAAAAACTTTAATTGAAAAATTTAAATCAAAATTAATTAAATCTTAAAGAGAAATTTAAATTAACATTACTTTTAATAATTATTTGTTATTAATGAATATCATAAGATTGTAACGGGTGATTTTTTTAAAGGGTTGGATTTTAAAAATTGAAAAAAAAACTCGGATAATTTGCTAAATAGAATGAAATATTTATTTGAGGCCCTAAATGAATACCTGCCAATTACTTTGTTATGATTTTTTTGTTATTCCCACTTACAATTGCAATGTTTTAGGTTAGGTGGGGTTAGTGGGTAGCTTACCGTTAACAGACAAGTTCACTCGGTGGCCCATATGGCCCATCATGTTACCCAGTGAAAGGTAAGCCCCTTGTCATGATGCGTTAGAGGCGAGTTTGAACCGGATGAAACCGGTATGTTCCCTTATTGGCACGTTCGCCACCATGACCAGATCGCCAAACTTTCTGTCACAAAAAACCGATAACGTCTGTTCTGAAGTGCATGGCACTCGCATAAAAGATGTTGTACCGATTCCGTTTCTTCCATATCAGGCAGTTTCTGCAGTAATCCTGGTGGGGCAAACCGAGATTGTCAGCAAAACTGCCAAAAGCGCAGTGTTTCGTTAAAATTATTGTTAGAATATGAACATTTCTACTGTCGTACTCAAGTAGTTTCCTGGTTCTCCCGCTGTCCACTGCTGGACACAGTATAGAGTGCTGCTTTTTCCAATTTAAAAGAATAACAAAATAAGGGCCCGTATATGCCCTCTGTCGTCTTCTTCTCAGGCATAACCAATCCCTTCCGTGCTAGTTCGTCCGCCTTTACGTTTTCCTCTGTACTATAGTGACTCAGAACCGGAAATCAGCAATGAATCGCTTTTTCGCTACTCATAAGTGCTCATGAACAGTTTTGAAATCCAACTACTCTGATTCATTCGTACTCAGTACAACATTGATTTATAAGTATAAGTTGCAATGAGTATGAGTACAACGTTGACATCAAACTCATAGCATTCGAACTACGTTCGATTCATACGCCTACTCATTCAGACTCATAAATTTAGAAAAATATTTATAATACTCATAAATGATTCGAGTGATTCGAATCATTCGTCAAAATTTACAGTCTCAGTTGATGTTGCATTAACAAAGAAAGAAGAAAGACACATAAACAAAAAGAAAAGGACAGCAATCAATGCAAACACACAATCTTCTTGTGAGTATTGTAGTGTTCGTACGCGAATCTTACTTATTTTGTGATTTTTGTAAATATTGAGTCATGGAGAGTCGAAATCAATAACATCATGCGTATTGTTATATATGAGTACCATGAGTATTTCAAACTTTGAATATGAGTAGTATGAGTATGACATTAAAATAAGTATGATTCGAATCTACTCATCGTTTTGTAGAGGGGGGTATTGTATCGACGTATAAAGTATAGAGAGTCCATGCAACTCTTCACGTCCATATGTTTTATGAGATGAGATCCCAGGGTTTTAATTGCTGCTTGACTTTCCACACATATGATCAAGTTCGAATGAGTTAGGCCCTCTTTTTCAACCATGCGTGCAGCTTGTGCAATTGCAAAAATCACTGGCCTGGTTAGATAATCTTTATGGTCCACTTTTTCGGAATAGGCATTAGATTACTTAATTCTCGGAAAATCGCATGTCTCCTTGAGTCTTTCAGGATTCTTTCTGATAGTATAACCGATTCTACGACATTTGCTATAGGAAGATAAAGATCCACTTAATACCCCACGTCAATAGCTTATATATTGTACTTCCATTATTTTGCAGAGCTCGGTTACTTGTTTTGTGAGAATGTATTGCGGCAGCCAGTGCAGGATAGTAAACAATGACTTACATAATGCGGTTCTAAGAGCACCTGTTATCATGATCTCCACCATATCCATAATACGCTCAAATCGATTTTAATGACTAATCAACTATTGGACTGCTTGAAGTTCGTAGAATAGAGTTGTTTGATTACAAAATTTTATAA
Source organism: Sarcophaga subvicina (assembly GCA_936449025.2). NCBI lineage: Eukaryota > Metazoa > Arthropoda > Insecta > Diptera > Sarcophagidae > Sarcophaga > Sarcophaga subvicina. Next base: position 35,947,480 of record OW388084.2, read on the forward strand.
TAAAACTATAGGATTTGCTAGCAAATCTTACTAGACATTTTTAGTATTGTCACATGTCACGAATACTAAAAAAAATGTATCTAAAATAGCAAACAAAAAAATCACCCGTTTCATTGTTTATGTGTAGTAAACGATTATAAAATCTCTATTCGAATATTGTTGAACCCTATGAAATTGTCCTCCTTTATACCTATACTGTTCGATCCTTAAAGTATTTAAATTGTATTTATTTATAATTAGTTATTTATTTAATAGTAAAACTATATTAAATCCTAAATATAAATGTTAAAACTTAATTTAATTTTATTATACTTGTAGTATTAAACAATGTTTGAATAAATTTTGTGATATTTTTTTAAAAAATAATTAACTTTTCTAAACTTAAAAATAAAAATTACAAAAACTAAACTATGATACTTAAAATAAAATGATAAACATCCATGCTATTATGAAATTTATTCTGACTTATGGTGCATATAGTATGGAAGTACCCATATGTTATGTATGTATATTCATTTTAATTTTCCCGTCAATATTATCGTAAAAAATTTAAAACTAAATTTATTTTGTTATGATATAAGATCCTGTGTTAATTTTATATTGATTTCTGTATCGCAGTACTGGATACATTAAAAAATTTTTCTTTTAAATAACACGGTGCGACAGTCAAAATACACCCAGCTAATGACATAGTCTAGGTTGAGTAGAACTCAAAAATATAAAGGGTCCGCCAAATACCTTTTTTTTAAATGCTTTAAAAAAAAAACTACTGAATATTTTCCCAAATTTCTTTTTTTATTTGAAAGTACAATCCTTCCGGTTAATAATGGAAAATAATTTCATTCAAATGGCTGCACGATCCGTCCTATTTTTAGGCACATTATCGATTGTGTTCAACTGTATTTCACCAATGGCTTCACGAATATTGTCCTTTAAAGCGTCAATTGTCTCTGGCTTTTCGGCGTAACACTTATCTTTAACGGCACCCCACAAATAATAGTCCAACGGTGTTAAATCAAAAAAAAGTTATTTGGCGGACCCTTTATTTTCTATATTTCTCGAACCCTCCAAACTTGAAAAGGGCACCCATTAAAATGATGTACATAAACATATCGTTAGTCTCATTCGCAAATGTGTTAAGTCCCTTTTTCCAAATTTTACAGGAGACACAAAAAACATTGCGGATTCTTCAGTTTTTAAAATTTGTAAACTTTTTATTTTTACAAAATAGCTCTCTTTAAATGACCTAGATCAAAAATTAAGAATAATTAATAATTAATATTCGTGGAGTTAGCACGTGCTGTTAATATTTTTCGTAGTTTTATGGACTTAGCGTTTTTGCAAACCACAAAATTACAACAACTTTAAACTACGTACTGACATTTTTTTTGTCGTAAATATGTATTTGGTATAGTGTTATCGTTTTGCATTAAAATCTCAACTTTGGAAAAAAAGTGGTCTTAGCGTCTTTGCGAATTAAACTACCGATATGGTTCAAACTTACATGTTATGAGTTTTGATCGGATAAACTTGGAAAATATATTTTTTCTAATTTTTTCAAGTTTAGCTATTCTTAATTGCTTAATTTACTCAAAAAATATAAAATAAGTGATGACATTCTGAAAGTGCATTATCTTCTGAAGAGATTGACACTTCGATTGATCAAATTGGACAAAAATTACCGTAGTTATTATTTAATTAGTATAACAGTCGTATTATATTTTTTATATGTTCGTATGTCATCTTATCAAATGAGCTTTCAGTTCAAATAATTTTGCACGACTACCAGAAGTCGGCTAATATTTGTGTTTTTTGCAAATATTATTATTTCTCTTTGCGCAAACATTGGCCAACTTCTGCTGGTCGCTCAAACGTGAAATTGAAGTATTTTCCGATAAGCAATTAAAATCGATCAAAATTTCTGAAAATTTTTGAACTAAAAGTTCATTCGAAAAAATATATACGAGTATACTCGTATGAAAAATATAACTTGACTGTTTGACTCTTTAAATAATAACTACGGTACTTTTTGGCCGATTTGATCAAGCGAATTGTCGATCTCTTCACAAGATAATACACTTTCAGAATGTTATCACTTATTTCATATTTTTTAATTAAAGTTTGCCACGATGAACGGACAAATTTGAAAAAATATGAAAAAAATTCGCATTTGTCAAGTTTACCTCATCAAACCTCATAGCATATTACGTCAAATAATATATATATGTATACAGTTTTATAGGCCCATCCCTCTCCTTTTTTATAAGGTTAAAATTTTGGACATCGGTTGAGAAATGTTTGTGTAATCAATAAAATTGTGCGTAAAGTCCAAAAAATAGTTTTTGTCAAATAAAACAAGTTTGGAGGGTTGAAGAAATATAAAAAAATATTTCTGGGTTCTATTCAACAAAACTCACAACTTACACTATGTCTTTAGCTGGGTGTATTTATTTTTTTTTTTATTTTGTCGCATAGTGTAATTTTTTAATCAGAAAAATTTATTTTAAATTTTTTTGAAAATTTTTTTAAAAAAATTTTTTAAAAAATATTTATTTGTAATGAAAATAAAAAATATATTTTTTTCATTCAAAAATTAAAAAGAAGAATTTAATTTAAAAAAGTTAATTTCCTTGTATACATAAATTTTAATTTAAAAAAAAATTCAATAAAAAAAATTTAATTTAAAAAAATTAAGTTTCTTGTATACATAAAAAAGATTTTAAAAAATTTTTCATTAAAAAACAAAAAAAAATTTTTTAATTTTTTCATTAAAAAATTCAAATAATTTTCATTAAAAATTAAAAAAATATTCCCTAAAAATTAAAATTAATTAAAAATATTTTTCATTAAAAAATTAAAAAAGGTTTTCATTAAAAAATTAAAATTATTTTTCATTAAAAAATTAAAAAAAATTTTCATTAAAAAATTAACAAAAAATTTTTACTTTGAAAAATCTTAAAAAAAAGAATTAAAAATTTGTTGCCTTTTTCTCCGAATAACCTTTACACCTAGAAAACTAAGCACTTTAAAAAAATAAAAATGTAAATAAAAGCTTCAAAAAAATGAATTGAAAAATAAAATTTTAAAAAATACTTTATCTTACAATAATAAACTTATAATTAAAAAGAAAAATTAAAATTAGTATATAAAAATGTATTTTGTAAAGTCCACTAATTGTATTAAAATTGTTTAGATAGTTGCTATTAACATTTGCAAATTATTTTTAGTCACTTTCATTAACTTACTCACTCACGCTCACAAATAAAATGAAAATTTATTCAGAAGTCGCTCACACCAAAACAAAATCAAAATGTACCTTAAAAAAATTATTACAAAAACAAAAATATTATTTATTTAATAAATATTGTAATTATAAATAAATAAAAAAACAAATTATACTTATACAACTACATTAACAAATATTTACATACATATTTATTTAATAAAACTTTACCAAAAAAAAACATAAAATTATTACAAAAACAGAAAAATAATAATTCTATTGTAAAATTGTTCAATTAACTGCGATTCTTCCTTAATTATAACAAAAAAAAAAGAAATAAGAAAACAAATAAAAATTATTATTTTCAATTTTAATTAAAAATCAAAATTATTCTTAACTTTTATAACACACAACATCAATACATAGGTCAGATATTTAATTTCACCTCGAAGCCATCACGAGTATTTAAAAATTCACAAGCGGTGACGACCAGTTATTTTGTTTTAAGTTTCACTGAACTCATTGTCATAGTAAAACAAATGTCTTCCTACCTAACTAGGAATTTCTGTGAAGGCATAAAACCTCTTCCGAAATGATTTCATTGAGGAAGGAGAATGCTAGTCATACAGGTAACAAAGTGAAAAGGGAAAACTGCTGCTGCTAACAAACTTAAGAAACAAACAAGTGCTGAGCACAACAGCAGGCTGCTATATAGTAAGACCGTTAATTCTAAACAGCGATGTAACATGTCTCATATCTGTACTTGAGATGAGATGATAAAATGAACTGGCAGAACATAACTAGAGGGGAGGAACTATTGTTGTAGCTAATGAATACATATATGGGCCATTTCGTGTCAAGTGACCCAATTTTTAAAATCGATGTCTTCCGATTTGGATGAAATTTGCACCAAGGTTAGTGCTATTGGATAGTAGGCCAATTTTTGCTAGGACCAATAGGTGAGAAGTTACACAGATTTTAAAAAACCCTGTTTGACTAAAATGTCCAACTTTGACCCCCTCTAACTCCGGCAGTTCTTGACTGAGCTGAAAATTTGTGTCTGGCCTACTATACAATAGTACTAACATTGACGCAAATTTCATCCAAGACATCATCGGAAGACACCGATTTTAAAAATTGGGTCACTTGACACGAAAATGCCCATAGTGAGGATTACGACGTAGCATCTCACAGAACTTATGTTGAGTGTGTTCATTTTATATATGAGTAGAGGGCCCTACAGTTTAAAGTCGACTCCGAAAGGATTTTTTAGAAACTTTTCATGGCAATTTTATTTACTTTCATAGCTAATGCCAGAAATCTGTTGAGAGGAAGTCGCCGAAGAAATATTACGATCTAGCTTCTCATACCACTTGTGTGTGATTCTTTTATTAATAAGTGGTTGGACCTACTGTTCAAAGTCGATTCCGAACGACAGGTTTTTGAGAAATTTTATTTATTTTCGGAGTTTTGTCAAGAAATCTGCTGAAAGGAAGTTGCTGAAAATAATTTCTCGTATTTCGTTTCACTGGAGATATCTGACCTGGGGTTTGAACCATGAGGCCTTGGTCTAACAAGCCAATACGCTGCATACTAGACTAAGGCGACTTCAGATATTAAAGCAGCCTGCAACTTTGTTACACACCAACTACCTGACTTAGAACGAGTGTGGTGTTCATTCCAAAGTTGGGGAAACAGAATATTTCCCAACCAAAATCCTTCAGGACAATTAGTCTGACGTCTTTTATGTTGATAACTATTGGATAATTATTTAGGATATGGGATATTGCAAATGATTCCACTATACCCTAGACAACTCGCCTACTTAGCTCTATTTAGACGACGCTTCAGGATTTTTGAAAGCCATTCGGAAGCCATTAAACATGAAAGAAGTGACCAGTTGCACTTTTCTGGATATAGAGGTAGCAAAGTACTCGTTATATCCCGTGGTATCCAGATGGATCTATATACATGATCCTATATACACGATTGAAACCGAGCAGGGATACCGTATAAATCGGATCTCTTATTAACCGTTTCCAATCTAAATAATTCAATTTTATATCATATGGTCACAGGCTAGTAGGTAGTATTTTAGCTTGTTAGACGAAAGCCTTCTACTCAGACTTCTCATACAAAACGAAATATTTCTTTAGAGAACTTCCAGGCTTCTGGCAAAAACCCTGAGAGTAAATGTAATTGCTATTAGAGGTTCCTCAAATGTGTTATTCAGAGTCGACATTAAACTGTAGGGCCCGCCATCAATGAGTGGTGCGAAAAGCTGGGTTGTAATCCCGACCTATTAATGTGATGTGTGTAATATTGCATCGATCAACTGACCACCACAACTTTTCTGGGTAGAACGAATAAAAAATTTCCAATTTTCCATGACTCTGTCGCATAAATTAGACTGAATTTGAGAGATGACATGGGTTATGTTGGTTTTGAGCGCCTCTATGGTATGTGGCTTATTTGCATACATCTCCAACTTAATAAAATCCCACGAGAAAATGTCTAACGGAGTGAAATCGCCCAATCTCGGTGGAAAGTTCGCATCTCTTTCACCTCAGTTGACAGTAAATCACATATCGTTGTTGCGCAGATCATTCAGTGCAGGACAAAAGAAATTGATAATCATCCACCTATTGTGCGCGTTGGTCTAGCCAACGTCGTCCTCAAAAAAATTTGCACCGATGATGCCGCCAGTCCATCATGCACAAAAAACAGTGAATTTTTCGTGATGCATTGGGCGCTCTTGGATCTCATGTGAATTGGTTTCGTCTCAAATTCAATAATATTGTTTGGTCACGACCCCATTCAGCCAGAAGTAGCCCTAATCGGTAAAGATTAATTTTTGATGAAAACTGCTCCAAACCCCATTCAATGAACACTTGTTGCTGTTTATGGTCATCCATAGTATAATAATAAAATAATTTGATAGACGTAGCTTCAATAAGATGGCCATCATTAGGTCAAAGTACAGAAGTCTCTGTTGGATAACCCAATTTTTGTAAAACACTGTCGTTATTAAAATTATTTATTCCAGCAATTGAAGTCGCCGTAGTCTAGTAGGTAGTGTGTTGGCTTATTAGACGTAAAGCCATGGTTCGAGCCTCAGGCCAGACATCAAAACAAAATACAAAAAGTGTATCTCCGGCGACTTCCTCTCAGCAGATTTCTGGCAAAAACTCTGGGAGTAAATAAAAATTACCATGAAAAGTTTCTCCAAAACTCTGTCGTTCGAAGTCGACTTTAAAAAACTGTAGGTCCCTCCACTCATGTATAAAATTAACACACACAACATAAGTGGTGTGAGAAACTAGGTCGTAATCCTGACTGTAGGGTTGTAATGTCCAATTATGTCTGCATGTATTTTAACAGATGTAGCCTGAACAAATGGCCGTTATCATCTGTCAAAAATCAGAATACCCTGCTGGAAGGTCTAATTTGTCTAAAACACAGTCGTCTCTAAGATTATTTCTTCCAGCAATTTTTTTTTAACAATTTATTTGTACGCTTAGTTTGTTTTATTTACTGTGTTATGATAAACAAATATTTTAGAAGTAGCTTGCCGCTATTATTTCTTCCACCACTGTATGTTTGAGTGCGTTAATTAACACTGACAATGAAGCCCACAAAACTCAAAACAATCATGCTTTGTAGTTGTGTCACGTCATACAAGACAAGAGCTTTAATAACACACGCAAAGGAAAGCTTTTTAAGTGCTTTGATGAGTCTTACACTCAGAATTTAAATGTTAGTAAAAAATGAATCTTCTGCGTATATTTGTATTGAAATTGTTATGCTAATTGAGTGTGTATTAAAATTATCACTTTAAAGGGTCCCCTTCTTAAGATTTTCCAACAAGATAAGGCAAAAAGTTCTTTAATTGTTAGCCAATTATAAGCAGATGGTGAATTAGTTTAATTTAGTTAATACGCTTATTAATTTAATACAATAAATTTATTATATTCGTGTATTTGTCACAAAAAAATCAGTAGAACTGGATTTATTTGGTTTCTGCTTTTGATAGTTTATGATGTTTATTTTTATTTAATTTTTTTTTAAATGCCATTTTATGCTATGCTTTCCCTTTCCTTTAAATTATTATTTATTTTATATTTTTTTTATTTTTGTTTTTGTTTTTGTTCTTTTTTTTTGAGTAGAGCCCGTGACAATTTGTGGAATAATTTCATTTGAGAACGTATATGACGCAGTTTTTTTTTTGCTAAATGTAGGAATTTTCCCCTCAATCATATCGTATTTGCAGACTACAGGCTACACATGCTGTATGTTCTGCGTTCGCTTAGATTAATAAGAAAGAAAAAATAGAAATTAATTGATTGACATTTTATGTGGCGGCGGAGATCGGGAGCGGAGTGAATGAATATGCAAATTTCATTAACAAAAGCTGTTAAGAGAAATTATTTGAAGAAATTGAAATACTTTAAGACTAAAAGCAAATTTTAATAGAAAAAGTGTTTTGTTTTCCTCATTTAATATTGTAAACATTACTTTGGATTTTTTTTATAAACGATTTATAGAATTCCTAATATTGTAACTAATATGTGCGAGGTTTTTTTAAATAAAATGGCTTACGATTTTTCTCAATAAATATTAATAAATATAATAATATTTTCTTCTTCATTGTAATACCCAACCCTCGCCCCCCTACTTTGATCCAGATTTTCCAATATCTTTTCTAATCTGCGAACCTATTGATAACAATTTATTTGTATCCATCACAACAGTTTCAGTAAGAACCATGTTTGTTTTTATAACAGGTTATCCATTTATTGCTTTCAAAACCATCATTTTGACAAGATTCACCTCTTAAAGGGTATTTAGACGGGCACACAAGTCTTACGTCAAATCAAGTTTTTTTTTTTAAATGAGAGCGGATGATAGTATCATGTAAACTCAACAAGTAATGAGAGCATACGATATTGAGAGAAAATACGAATGGAAATTTGGCAATCGTATGCCAAATGATCACATTTCGTGCATTCATTATACTTTCGTTTCAGTTCTCGCCAACCTCGTAAACTCAAAAAATTTGTCGTAATATTTTTACTCTCAAATTTTAAATACGAAGGAATTCTTTAATATTTTCTCTGCTATACTAAGGTAAAACCCTTATCGTGTAAACGACATACATACATAATTGATCATTGCAACCCTTCAGTCAGAACTACTACCTAGCTTCGCACACGACTTATGTTATGTGTGTTAATTTTATACATGAGCGGCGTGACCTACAGTTTAAAGTCGATTCCGAACGACAGATTTTTGGGAAACTTTTCATGACAGTTTCATTTACTCTCAGAGTTTTTGCCAGAAATCTGCTGAGAGGAAGTCGCCGAAGAAATATTCTTTTTTTATATTTCGTTTTGCTGAAGATGTCTGCCCTGGGGTTTGAACCCGGTTCTTACGTCTAATAATGCAAAACACTACCTACTATACTATGGCTTGTAAACCAGCCTTTACGTATGTATGTATATGAATCGTTTAACAACGACGAACGTCCTATTGTGCACGGAATATATGGTCTGGCCTGTTTATCATTCCTATGCCACACTGCCGAAAAATTGGTTCAAACCCCAGTACATACGTCTCCCACAAAATGAAATAAACAATTTTTTTCTTCGGCGATTTCCTCTCAACAGATTTCTGGACAAAACTCTGAAAATAAATGAAATTGCCAGGAACAGCTTCTCAAACAACTGTCGTTCGGAGTCGATTTTAAATTGCAAGCCCACTCGTGTATAAAATTAACACACACAACATAAGTGGTGTGAGAAGCTTGATCGTAATACTAACTGAAGGGTTGTAATGACCAATTATGTATGTATGTATGTAACGAAATTGTTGCGAATATTTCGAATCTGCAAATTCACGGCATTTCTGGCCTATCTTATTAGGGAGCCCGTAGCATTTCCTATAAAATATGTTTGACCTCCGGTTTGTAAATAGATTTGTGTTCCAACAATAAGTCTCATTTCTGGCCTTAGGAGTACCCGACTTTTTAAGACATTAAAACTTACAATGACATTAAGTGAACGTTCTTATGACCCGTAGAATGTTTTATCATTGAAATATAAATTCGTAGATTATTTAATTTGCTTATATTTTCTTTAATTTATTTACATTACAATTTTATTTAATTTTTATTCTTTTATTATTATTTATTATTATACGCTCGTTAATATCCTTTTCATTCAAATACTAACGATATATTAATAGATTCTATATTATAGAAAAACGTAATAATCTTACAAATGCTTAAAATATTATTAAAAATTATCGTATAAATGCACATCTGGTTAGTAGTAATGAATCCTAATCACTTGTGGAAGCACTTATTTACAGAATATAAATTAAGTTCCCTCTCAGAGGCTTAATTGTATTTGGTGTTCTTCATGAAATCGTAGACAACAGAGAAATCCTTGCTGCCCAAACCATGAGCCTTCAAAGTGCGGTACATTTGATGGGCCAAGGCACCCATGGGAATGGGAGTGTTTGAGGCGGTGGCAACACCGGAGGCTAAACCCAAATCCTTGGTAATGAGATCGGTGGAGAAGCCACCCTTGTAGTCTCTGCTGGCGGGAGCATTGGGGGTGACACCGGGAACGGGATTGTTGATTTCAGAGGCCCAGCAGCGACCAGTGGAGGAGTTGATAATTTCGGCAAATGTTTGAGGATTCAAACCCAAGCGGATGGCCAAGTTCATGGATTCAGCGACACCACACATGGAAATGCCCAACATCATGTTGTTGCACAATTTGGCAGCCTGGCCCATACCGTAGTCACCGCAATGGGTAATGCGCTTGCCCATGCCCTCCAAAACACCCTTAACGGCGTTGTATTCTTCGACGGTACCACCAACCATGAAGGTCAAGGTGGCTTGTTCAGCACCGGGTACACCACCGGAGACGGGGGCATCAATGAAACGGGCACCCTTGCCGCTGATCATCTTTTGCAATTGCTTAACCAAATTGGGGTCAATGGTGGAGGAATCAATGAAAATGGTATCCTTGTTAACACCCTGGGCAGTCATATCCTCGTAGGCCTTGTTGACAATGTCGTTGTTGGGCAACATGGTGATGACAAAGTCTGAGTTCAAGGCCAATTCGGCGGTTTTTTCGTAAACCTTGGCACCTTTGGCTTTCAAGTTGTCGCAGGCAGGCTTAGAGATGTCAAAGACATGCAATTTGTGACCCTGTTTGATCAAGTTCGAGGCCATGTGACCGCCCATATTGCCCAAACCAACGAAACCAATGTTCTTGCCAGCGCCCTGGGTGGACATGGCACGTACAAGGGTCTGTCCCATAACATTAAAAGCGGGGCTAATGCATACCAAACGTAAAGCCATTTTTATTTAGAATTCAACTAAATTCGGCCAAGCACCACCAATACAGCACACGTACGCAATTATTATGTAATGAAAGAAAATTAAAAAAATTTAAGAGAAAAAAATTAGAATAAGAAACACCAGACAGACAGAAATAATAAATAAAATTCCATTTTTTGCTACCAACCTGAGGTGACTAAAAACCAACGAACTAGAGAAACTACTGCTGCTGCTACTGCGATCACTACTCTCTGAATGCCAAAAGCACACTAAAACATAAAGTCAGGCAAGAAAGTAGAAAAACACAACGTCATTGTAGTGCTATAAGTATTCCATAACATACAGCAACAGCAACAACCACTAAACAACAACAACAATAGCAACAATAAAAAACAAAAACAAAAATAAATAAATTAAATTTCAGCGAAGATTGTATTTTAAATAAACAAGCCCCACCACAACCAGCACTACAAAAGACCAAGAGAGAATACCAACAACTATTGCATGGAAGAAAAAAAATCCAGAGCCAAACACACGCTCACTATAATAATCGTTTTTATCTTTTGCTTTTACCTACTCACCGGCCCCCCTTTTGAAAATAATGTAAACAACAACAAAACCTCAATAAATTATATAAAAAAACACACATCAGCTCATTGTAGCTCTTTTACACACTCTCTCTCAGTTTTAAATATAAAAACAAAATTATGCTCTTTCTCTCCATATGCTCATTATCTTTTATGTTTGGATTTTGTAGAGTTTCGTTCGGTTTGGCTTCTATTAGAATATGATTTATGAAGATACGTACGATACGATACGAAGGAAATATTATTGTTTTTTTATTATTTTATTGTTGTTGTTATTCAAAATGTGTGTTTTTATTTTGTTATTCAACAAGTTTGTTTGTTGCCAATGGTAGTGATAAGGAACGTGCCTGTGTGTAGGTAGGTATTAATGAAATGGGTTGCCATATATGTTTCCTTCCTTATCAAGCAAAACTATGGGAAACTAGGTATTTATCACAGAAAATCTTCTGCGACAAAGAACGCTAATTAAGACATGATTAAGATAGAATTAGCCCAACGTTTGGCTAATTCTAAAATAAAGCCCCGATTAGCCAAACGTCCATGGATCGTACATTCGTTTTTAGCACATCAAGAGCAATATAAATGCTAATTGAAATTATATTACGGTTCAGTAATTGCTCTCATAGCTTTTCGTATTCTAAAATCCAAAGTGCGTTCCGTTACGTTCCGTGGACGTTAGGCTAACCGGGCCTTAAGTGTTTACTTACTTAAAAAAGAATAGACAATATTACAGAATTCCATTCGTATTTGAAAATAAAAATCTGAAAGCAGATATCTTTGTGTTTACACGATTAGTAAGTGCAATTGCGCTGACCAATTTATTCTATGAGTTCGATGGAATTTGGTCAGTACAGGAACTACGTTTACCCGTGGCGTCACAACGGGCGGTTATGCGTGCTCAAGTTGGCTTTTAGTATCAAGGCTACCACTTCCATCCTACACGGTTAGTAAAATACAAAAATAAAGTAAAATGAATGCATCGCTTCCCTAATTTAATGAGGTGCTCTGATTGATTTTTTAAGATTTCAAAAAACGAAGAGTACGACTGCCAAATTTCGATTAGAAATTGAACTTAATGTCGTACGCTCTCTTTACATATTGACTTTACACGATCTATCCGCTCTCTATATTTCTTCTATCCAAATAAAGGGTGTTTTTTATAGAGGTATAGAACTTTAAGTTGCAATAAAACAACGATGGATTATTCGATTGACATGAATTTTATTTATCCGAAAGATAATCCTGTGGCATTACATTTTAAATATGATTTCTGGCATATGACCGCCACGGCTGGCGCGGATGTAGTCCAATCTGGACGTCCAATTTTCGATGACTTTTTCCAACATTTGTGGCCGTATATCGGCAATAATACGGCGAATGTTGTCTTCCAAATGGTCAAGCGTTTGTGGCTTTACCGCATAAACCAATGACTTTACATAGCCCCACAGAAAGTAGTCTAGCGGTGTTAAATCACAAGATCTTGGAGGCCAATTCACATGTCCAAAACGTGAAATTAGGCGGTCACCAAACGTGTCTTTCAATAAATCTATTGTCTCCTGGACATTATGGTTATTCAATTCAGGAATGAAAAAGTTAGTAATCATGGCTCTATACCGATCACCATTGACTGTAACGTTCTGGCCACCATCGTTTTTGAAAAGGTACGGACCAATGATTCCACCAGCCCATAAAGCGCACCAAACAGTCAGTTTTTCTGGATGTAACGGTGTTTCCACATACACTTGAGGATTACCTTCACTCCAAATGCGGCATTTTGTTTGTTGACGTAGCCATTCAACCAGAAGTGCGCTTCATCGCTAAACAAAATTCGCTTATGAAAATCGGGAACATTATTTTCGAAATAAAATTGCACTATTTGCAAGCGTTGTTCAGACGTGAGTCTATTCATGATGAATTAACCACTTGATAGCTGTTAAATCGGTCGCCATCTTGAAAAGTAATGCCAACTTAAAGTTCTATACCTCTATAAAAACCACCCTTTACATGACGTGTTGTACCACTTGTGTGATCGTCTAAGTCCCCCTTTGGGAATAGTATAATGCTTTGAAATTATCAGAGTGTTCTCAGCTTTTAAGTTTTATGCACTAAAAAATATAAAATAAGAAAACGTGTACATTTACTTTGTGTACATGTTTACTTTTTGTTAATTTCTATTAAATTCAGGTTTTTTTAAAGTTCTGCTTGATTTTTTGTTTTTGCATCACATGCAAAATAGATTTAGAATCATTAAGCAGATAAGGAAGCTGCATATATTTAATTCACACAGCAGATGAATGGTCCCCAATATATTTAAAGAAGGAAATTATGTCAATCAAAACGTTTATCTCTGACCAGTGCAAATGAATTATACCAATGCGCATGGGAAGCGCATGCTGATAAAGTTTCTAAGAATAATGCTTGATCTTGTAGTTTTTTTAAGAGCAATTTTTTAATCTATTTTTTAGTCGTAAAAACTCATCTGCCTAGTCACTAAAATGTTGACCTTGGCTTTTTGCTAAACAAGTTTGCAATTGAAAACTATTATCAACTTAAGTTTAAAAAAATAGCACATTATTCAGAAAGAAATACAAACACATTACATACTAGACTACGGCGACTATAAGAACTTAGTTAGCTTGCATATGCAGATGAGTGCAAATATCCTTTAGAGAATGGCAGCAGAGGTGGGAGGACATATCACAACGGTAGGTGGACATACATACATCGTGTGGCTTTTGTTACATGGGTTATTTGTATGGGTTGTTTGTATGGGTTACAACAACACACTGAGCATTGGATTATTAACTCAAACAGATACTGCCCCAAGCACCGGTGCTTTTGACAAAAACTGCATCGATTAAGGCAATCAATAGTCCTTTATATCCCAACTGCCCACGTGAATTCGAAACAACGCAACGCGTAACTTTCTAGTGCGACAGATTCGCTGAAGAACGTTGTTGTATATTAGAGCCGGTTTCCGACTGCAGAGCAACTGCTGAAACTCTTATCAGCGAGATGTGCTAATCGAGGAACAAGTAGAATGTCGGCACACTATTTGCCAGGAAAATTTTTCGCAGACTTACATAATTATGAAAATAACACTGGCGCAGCAACTGGAAGTAAAACTATATTTACAGTTGGTCAGGACGTTCTAGAAACGCAAAATGTACAAGGTCAACTAAACTGCAATGAACGTTATAGAACACTGAACACAGTATAGAGCTTCGGACACCGTAGTAATTTTGGTGGATGGAAATACCACACATTAATCGAGATTCTCAACTGCCTTACACCTCGCAATCCTTGTCAGATTCCAATTGGAGAGAAAACTGGGGTACAGCACATAAAAATAATAGCAGTCAAACAGGCAATCATCTGAATTTCCCATGACTTTGACTACAGATTAGTATGGCAATGTTTTAGTCAGTCAGTTAGGTAGGGGAAGGAATTCGTCTACATACTGGATTCCAGGTCATGAAATTTTGAGCATTCAGCGCTAGTTTGTAGGGTGTAAGAAGTACAATAAATAAGTCTACCAAAATTTTTGTGCATATTAGAGAGTATGGAACCAGTGATGCCGTTTTTGGTTATTTCTAACCAAAACTGGTTATTTTCTTTTGTACAATATGTAGATTGGAGTGCTTCTAACGGAAAGTGTGATGAATTTATAAGGTGTGGTGAGATATAGGGTGGTTGACTGATGTGGTAAGTTTTTGATAGGTTAGGTTAGGTTAGAGGACGTGTACTTGTCAATTAAGACAAGTACAGTACCCGGAGGTCGAATTGACCCATTGTACAACGTCCTAGTTTCTCACACCACTTACGTTGCGTGTGTTAATTTTATACATGAGTGATGGGACCTACAGTTTAAAGTCGACTCCGAACGACAGATTTTTGAGAAACTTTTTCATGGCAATTTTTTTATTCTCTCAGAGTTTTTTACCAGAAATCTCCTGAGAGGAAGTCGCAGAAGAAATACTTTTTGTATTTTATCTTGATGTCTGGCCTGGGGCTTGAACCCTGGCTTTATGTCTAATAAGCCAACACACTACCTACTAGACTACGGCGACTTTTTTTGATAAGTGTCGTCAATTTATACTGTGTGGTAAATAAAATTGAAATTCACCAAAGTCCCGTTATTCGAAATATGTACCGCATTACCATAGAGCGCTGTACTGTCAGTGGTAAGTTAATCGATGTGAATGTGAAGAAGAAGTAATTTTAACCTCCATTAGCGGATTATATTATTTTTCCTCTTTGGCGATTTCGTTCTTAGAAATTGGTAACAAAATTTTTTATTTCCTGGCAACATTGTATGGAACTCTGTCTTCCAGTGAATATTTACTCAAAAGCTTTAATTTTATAAATTCCAGTGAGTGTAAAAGCTTGTCAATTAAAGCTCATATTACTTTAGAATTATTTACGTTTTTGTTTCGAAGAGAGCAAACAAGTGTGTGGACCCTTTCAAATAAAACAATGGAGAAGGTCTCCCCCATTAAAGTTCTGTAGAATTTCTTGTTGAAATTGAAAACTTTGTGGATTTTTGTTTCCAAACAGATCTGACACAAGTTTCCAGTGAATTTAGCAAAAGCGTATCGTTTTAATAAAGTCCGATGCGTGTAAAAGCTTTCAAAAAAAAGATTGTTGTTGCTATTGCGTGTTATATGTTGTGGTTGTTTCAAGCAAACTTGTGTGTGGGGGCTATTCAAACAAAATTGTGAAGAGACCCAATAGGAAATTTATAGGATTTCTAGCACTTAAAAATAAAAAATTAATTTTTCCTGTGTTGGAAAAAATTTAAAAATTATTTCATATTCAGTGATAAAAACTCATTTAAGTTGACTTACAGGTTTCTGAAGGATTTGAGACCCTTAAGAGAAATTAATTTTAAATTTTGGAAACAAAATCTCAAAGATCTACTTTGTTATGTGCTAGTGGTAGACTTCAATGTGATTTCTTGCTATATTTTCGTCACCATAAAAATTTTGTAAATCTCAACAAATTAAGCCGCAACAGCAATTAAGTTTATTGCATACTACGCTCTTAGAAATATTATCGCTATCAATTACTTCTGCTTCCAAACGTATGATTTTGTTATTCTGCCGCACGATCTGCCTCACTGTCTGACTTTATTTGCACGTCTGCATCACCATCTTGGCATCTCCTATCATGCGATTGCAACGCTTTAGCTACTCCAAATAACGCTGAGACAAGCGTAAATGTCTGTCATATTATGTGTTTGAGGTGTCTTGGCGGCTTATTTTTCATATGTAACGCCATTTGAGCAATTTTAAATGTTTATTTTTCGCTATTTTTATTATGTTTTAAGAGTATGAGTACTCGTACATATAATCAACTTTCGAACTAGATTTTGCCAAAATTAGTTGTTTCTTTTAAATTGGCAATAAAACAACAAAACTGTTGCTACAGCCAATGAAGTGATAATGATGATGAGATTCTGGATTTTTCTATGGAGTATTAGTACATATTAAAAATGAGTGTAAAAGAAATTGTTTTTAAGTTTAAAATGCAGCAATCATGCGTTTACTTGCAGTACATTGAGCCCATGTAGGATTTTTATACGATGTCTTAAAACGGACCTCAGGATGCTTTTATCAAGGACATCTATTTTGGTTTCAGTAAGGATACCTCATTGCCCAGCATTTGATAAACACTCTGGTAAAGGTTAAGATCGGAACGTAGTATAGATTGCAAGTATATGTTCGGGTGATTAGTTTCCTAAAGAGATAGTCTTTGAGGCTACAATGTCCGGTCAGAAAGCTGATTACTGAGTTGAAATTACAATATAGTGTCGCAAGGGCGAATGTGAACAATTGTATCAGACTTTGCGAAACTGGAATACTATTCTAGACAGTTTGACTCTGCAACGGAAAATAGGCAGACTTGGAGAACTATTCGGGAGATTGGTCTGTGTAATACGCACAAGAATACAAGTTGTCAAATAGATCCTAATGACCTTAATAAATCCTTTGTGAATACCCCCACGGTGAGGGCTGATCCAGGTTTCTATGGCTTTCATAGTAATCAGTAATCCTGCTGATTCTGTTATTGGTTTTAACATTGATTTACCTGAGCATGACAAGTTTAAGTTTGAATGCGCCACCCAGTATGATGTCATGTCGGCTGCTTTCATGGTGAAATCTAATTCAATTGGGAGCGATAACATGCACTCTAAATTTATAAGAATAATTTTACCCATGATACTTCCTTTTATGACTCATTTATTTAATACTATGTATTATTATGTCCGGCTCGTATCCAATAAAGTGGAAGAATGCAAAAATAGTTCCGGTGCGCAAGTCTAATTTAGATTATCGACCAATTGCCCTCTCATGCTTTCACTCGAAGTTTCTTGAGAAGATACTTTATATGCAAATGATGAATTACATCGATTTGAACAATCTCCTTTCTAGAAGGCAATCTGGCTTTCGATCAGGTCATAGTTATATTACTGCTCTAGTGGATGTTAGCGAGAACGTCAGACAGACCTTGGAGAATGGCGATGTGAACTTTTTAGTTTTCCTGGATCATTCGAAAGCTTTCGATATGCTCGATCACAGTATGCTTATTCGGAAACTTAAATTCTTCTTCAGATTTTCTAATGCATCTGCCAGACTTATACATTCGTATCTTTCCCAACGCGCACAATCTGTTTTTTTGAAGGGCAAATGGTCTGATTCTCTACTTTTGGACAAAGGTGTACCTCAGGGCTCTATCCTTGAGCCTCTTTTTTCACCCAGTATGTCAATGATTGCCCTGGATATCTTTTGAATTGCAAAATCCACTCGTACGTGCAACTTTGCTTAAATAGCCCGGTGGACGATATTTCACGCGCCATTGATTGTTTGAATGGGGAACTTGCACGGATCTTCTTATGGGCAACTTCTAATAGCCTCTGTTTGAACTCCGGGAAATCTAGGTGTATTTTATTGCATAGAAGAAGTGTTGTTTCTAGGAATGTTGTGGTGAATGGTGAAAAAATTGAGATAGTTCATGCGACGAGGGATTTAGGAATAATTTTTAACTCCAATTTGACGTGGGATGATCACATCAATTCACTGGTGGAACAGACGTATATTAAGTTACGCGCACTTTGGTCCACGCAACTTTGTATACCTTTGCAAACTAGGATTTTAATTGCGAAAACTTATTTGATTCCCTGCTTACTGCATGGATGCGAGCTGTTTGGTAATTGGGATTCTAGGAGCAAACGTAAGCGGAAAGTTCTATTCAATAATATTGCTAGATATGTCTATAATTTGAGAAGATATGATCATATCTCTTTGGCAGCTAAGAGTCTTTACGGTGTGACCTTTGATATTCTTCTCAATATTCGTGTACTTTTACTTTTGCATCGAATTGTGAACAGGCGGATACCGAGTTATTTATTTGACAGGCTACGTTTTGTCCAGTCACCCCGTAGTAGGAATATTATAGTTCCTCGGCATCGCTACTTATTTTCCGAATGGCAGTTTTATTTGCATGCTATTCGACTCTGGAACATTCTTCCACAACATCAGCAATGCAACACCAACGCTTTACTTTAAATATAAGATTATCATCTTGTCGTACAGGATTTGAGCCAAAATTTAATTAATAAATAAATAAATAAATAAATAAATTCTCTGGCTGTTTATGGTTAGCCCGATGCTATAAACCTCCATTATAAACGTCCTCCAGATCACAACTTCTTGTTAGCAACAGAACAATAAGGGATACAAATTTATAATCTCCTCTTGGTTGCTATCGGTCATTACATCGGGTCATCCTACCAAACTTTGACAGCTAATAGCGGCCATTTTGTTGTAGCTACAACTGAAAATTAGTTGCCACTTCTTTAGCCTGCTTTGCCAGATCATCATGGACGTACACAACATACAACATCACGTGCTAATAATAAAATTGCTTTTATCAGAATTGATGTTCTGTTCAGAATCTAATTTTCAACAAAAACGCTTCTTCAGCAAAGAGGACCATTAATGAATGAATGAGGACGTGAACAAACAAAATTGTTGAATTTGGGATGAAACCAGCCCACATTAGATCCAGGATTCTTCTTAATTGGCCATTAACAACGAAATTAACGGATTTCGACCTACTTTAGCGCATCGTTTGCTTTTTGAGCGCTTTCATCAATTTTTCACACCAATCGATGCCAGGGCTTCCTTGACTTGGTCCTTCTAACGTAAACAAAGTCCTCCTTTCGCCGACTTCCCCAAATTCCAGCATGAAAAATCCATCTCGTCGCAGCATCCTCATCCATTCGAAAGACATGTCCGAGCCAGTGCAGCCGCTGGATGTTAATGCACTGCAGTTGAGGAATGAGTCGTTGAGGAGCTCATACTGCTCATTATTGGAACGATTGCGGAAATAATCGCCAACTCGCTTTAAACCAAAGATATTACGTGGGAATTTTCTCTCGAATACTCTAAGGGCTGCTGTGCTTAATAGTATGCATGCTTCTGCGCCATAAAAAAGGACAAGGAGAATGAGCAAGTCGCAGTTTAGTCGTACGTGAGAGGTCTCTGCTACTCGATTGTCTATTGAGGTGATAATAACATATGGTGGCAAGACTGTCAATATCGCTGTAAACGGTTGTTTGAGATCATCCTACGTGTGAGTAATGAGATTGATTGGGCGGTTTGACCTCATTAGACTTTTTCTTGTGTGAATTTCTTAAGTCACTGAACGCACAGATATTTTGAGAAACTTTCAGAGTTTTTGCCAGAAATCTGCTGAGAGGAAGTCACCGAAGAAATATTTTTTTCATATTTTCGTTTTGATGTCTGACCTGGGGTTTGAACTGTGGCCTTACGTCTAATAAGACAACACACTATCTACTAGACTACGGCGACGATAACACACACAACATAAGTGGTGTGAGCATAGCTGCCAGATAAATGAGGTACCAAATCGTCAAATATTTGAGAAAAAATAGTCAAAATCGTCAAAGACGTTAATTAAAATCGTGAAAAAATCGTCAGAAAAAATGAATAAGCAAATTAAAAGTTTTTAAAAACCAAATTATTTCTATTGTAATAAAACATATAAAGTCAAGTACATATCTAAGTTCAGAAATAAAACTTTGAAAAAAAAATTGTTTGAGCTGGCGTCCCTCATCTTCATTTATTAATTTTTTTCCAAAAACGGAGAAATTTTACATAATTTTCGGGAAAAAATCGTTTAAGGATTAAACAATCTATCCCAGTGTTAGAATCTATCCCCAGGAGTCAGAAGCTCTTGGCATTCTGAACATTAAATTCAGTGTAATGCAGGATTCAATCGACACATTTTTCAGTTCCTTTAGTTCCTCCTTAAGATCTTGTGATCTTACTATTTACACCATTTGTAACCGACCGAGACCGGAATACAATTCTCATGTATCAACGTCTATTTTGAGGTTTCTCGATCGTGTACAGAAGAGGCCGTAGTAGCTCGTTAATGACGGTAGCGTATCCAACTCCATTGAATCATTGGAGCATCGTGACAAAGTGGTTTGTGTTTCACTGTTCTATCGCTTCGACAAAAGTATTTTGCTCGAATGAAGTAAGAGGACTTTTACCGAAAAATATATATTCCTACGTAACGCTCGTCCTTGTCGGCCACCACTTCCGTAAGTGGTCGACTGGCCAGTGGATCGCACACTGCATTACAGTAAAAATACGGTTTTTAGTCGGACTGTGTCGGTATGTGGAACTCATTCACTGCAGGGGCCCTTCCTGTTACTTAAGGTATAAATATACACAAGCCTAGTGTCCATAAACGCTGTTCTCACATTTCATAGTTCCAAACACAATGCCATCGATCCCCCGAGTGTTGGTCGTACGAAACAAAATAACGGCGCTTGCCTTTGTTCTTCCGATGGTAATGTTAGAAGCTAGACTCGAATTTTTAAAATTGTCTGCAACGACAAGTGATAAATTATTCTCAACTACGAGGTTATTCAGGAGTTGTAATTATATGTATATTAGAAGGTAATTTTTTGGCTTTTAAGAGGTAAAAAAGGAATAAAATACAGAAAAATTATCACATGTATTCGAAAGTAACTTAAAAATATAATACTTTACTCCTTGTTTTTACTATTCACAAATTTGCAAAGCAAATACAAAGTTTAAAGTGGCTTTTAATGTACTAAAGTTAAGAATATGATTTAAATTTTTAATTTCCAAAAATTGTCAACATAAGGACATAAATACTCAAATCGTCAATATGATATTTTTGGGGCACAAAATCGTCAAAATGACGATAAATCGTCAAATTTTGCAGCTATGGGTGTGAGAAGCTAGGTCATAATCCTGACTGAATGGTTGTAATGGCCAATTACGTACGTAATAAATGATTATTTGTTTACAATTAGAATGTGATTACTAAGCCTATTTACTGATATTACACAAACAGTTGAAGTCGTTTGTGCCTAGATAACTCCAATGTTTTTTATTTAAATCTCTTACAAGATAATAATTTTGGCAATTGGAGGCTTATTTATCGATTTAAGAAACTAAAAATATTATATTTTTGTAACCTGGGGCCTATTTGCTAAGTTTGTTAAGACCCGCTGCATATTACATGTTTCAATTCAAATTGATTTTTAGACCACAATTTCAGACGACTTGTCATTAAAAACATTAAAAAAAATATTTTTTTTATTTCCGCAACACGGTGTTAAACAAATATTTTTACAACCCAAATACAAATACAACTGAAAATCAAATGATAAAAATATTATTGAAAAATAATTTCAGTTTTTTCGGTAAATAAGTACGTCGGTGTTTAGAAAAGCTATTTAAACAGATAAAATAAATGACACGACATCCATATGTACATATGTACAGTGTACACCGGTTACTTTACTTTTCTTATTGTATTGAAAACTATTTAAGCAAATATAACTGCAGGGTACTTACTACTCTTAACAAGCTGTTACAAACAAACAAGAAGAAGAAGAAGAAATTACATCACAGTCTTGCCATAGTCTGGGATTAAGTGTTCGAAGACCATGCAATAGTTTTGTTGTAATTTTATGGACTACCATTTGGACTACAACTTATGGTCCGCCACATAATTTTGAAAGAAAATCAAAACTACATACATATACTCCAAGATATTACACATACGTTCACACACATACAAGCAAATAATTTTTGGTCAATATCCATGCGTGTTACAGGCAAAACCAACAAAGATTTTTTAGCGCCCCACTATTACTCAACTTTTCTTTTTAAATAAAACACTTTATTAATCAATATTATTTTTATTTAAATATTTTTCAAAAGTAAAAGCGAGAAGCGCTTTAAAACTGTTTTGTGTGATTCCGCCGACTTTACAAACAGGAGTGGCATTATTGCCCAAATTTTAATAAGCACAAACTTAAAGAAAATTGGCTACGTGGCATTTGTTACTTCACCGTTATTCCTTTTTTGCAATAAATATTGTGTTCAACATAAATATGTATACAACTACTAAAGATAAAAGAGAATATGAATAATGATCATCAACCATTCACATATGCATAAACATATAAACATCAATATACATATTTATATATTAGTAAATAATTTAAAAAACAAGACAGATATTTAAAAGATTGGAGTCGACAATTATTTAGCCGCAACAGTTCCCTCCTCCGTAAACGAGGTCGATGGGTTGAGTTTACCTTCAAAGGCACCAGAAACGTCCAAAACTGCTAATTTGGCCACTGGTCTTTGCAAAATACCACTCTTGGTTTTGATTGTTGCCCTGCGAACTTGGCCATCTTTTGCTACCACAGTATCAATCACCATCCCTTTGGGCCAACTATTTCTGGGTAGGTCTGGGTCGACAATAACGACTACATCTCCTGGTTTAATGGGTGGTTGTTTGGTGAACCATTTGCTCCTTCGTGAGATAATGGGTACGTATTCTTTCAGCCATCTTCGCCAAAACTGATCAGCAAACTCCTGCGTTCTGTACCATCTCTTTCGAAGGTCCATACCTTCGTTTACAATTGGTTTGTAGCCATCTGATGAGCCAATTAGAAGGTGGTTGGGCGTGAGAGCTTCATCATCGCTGTTCTCAATCGAAACAAAGGTTAATGGGCGACAATTTATTGTGAACTCAGCTTCACACAATGCATTTTTCAAACTCTCATCAGTAAACTTCATTGTTGGACAAATGCTGTAAATGGCCGATTTAACAGATTTTACTAATCTCTCCCAAGCACCGCCCATGTGCGGTGCCGCGGGTGGATTAAACTTCCACTTGATTTGATCAAAGGTCGTTTGGAGTGTAGATACGTTTATGTTTTTAAATTGACAGCATAGGATTTTTTCAGCAGCTTTAAAATTAGTTCCGTTGTCGGAATATATTTCCTTAGGGGTACCACGTCTTGAAATAAAATTTCTAATAGTCATTACGCAAGAGCTGGTGTCTAAACTATGTGCAATTTCTATATGTACGGCGCGTACTGTCAGACAAGTAAATATTACACCCCACCTCTTCTCACATCTTCTGCCGACTGTTACATTTATAGGGCCAAAATAATCCACACCCACGTAGGTAAATGGTCGCTCGAATGCAGCTAGCCTTGCTGATGGTAATGCAGCCATTTGCGGAACCTGTGGTGTGGCACTGTTGATTTTACACCACTGACACATTCCTCGTACTTTTCGGAATAAAACTCGTAATTTTGATATATAAAAATGAGACCTTATTTCATTAAGGGCAGTTTCGTGGGACTGATGACGAAATTTTTCATGAAAATGGCGAACTAATAAAAATGTCACGTAGTGAGCAGTAGGCAAAACGATAACGTCTTCATGGTTATTAAGGAATTCTGCTCTTCCGCGGCTTCTGATAACACCATTTTTATCTATGTATATGTTTAGGGAAATTAGTTTACTACCGATAGGTATAGGTTTACCTTGTGCCAAACAATGAATTTCTTCGCCATATTCGCTATTTTGTGCGTATTTAAACAAAAACATCTGAGCCATTTCAATTATGGTGAAGTCGACCTGTATATACTTTCTGATCGTTTTGTGTTTCGAGAATTCCTTAAGACGTAGACAGTACAGAAAGAAGGTTGCAACGGCGCGATATAACCGTTTCCAATTTGAAAAATATTCAATATTCACCTTTGTTATTCTTATGCTTTTAATCACCAAGTTGCAGCGTTTCATTTCTGTTACATCAATTGTTCCAAAATCATCACAGTAAGGCCACTCAACCGGATCAGCGCGTAAAAATTCTGGACCATCAAACCACATCGGTATATTGGATGGAGCAGGTACCTTCGTAGCAAGGTCAGCGGGATTTTGCTTTGACGGAACCCATTTCCACTGCTTGATATTCGTAGACTCGAGAATCTCACCCACACGATGCATGACGAATTGGTGGAACCTCTTAGGGTCCATTTGCAGCCACTTCAGGATAGTTTTTGAATCACTCCACCAAAACTGAGAGTCGATTTTAATTTGAGGCACTAACATTAGTTTTTTGGCTAGTCTTGTGCCAAGTAAGGCAGCCTGCAACTCGAGCCTTGGAATTGAGAGTGGCTTCAACGGCGCCACTTTGCTCTTGGCAGCGACTAGAGAGACGGTAATGACGTCATTTTTCCTAACACGTAGGTAGCATACGGCAGCGTAAGCATTTTCGCCGGCATCAACGAAAGTATGCAGTTGGACATCGTCAGCGGTTTCCATTAGTGAGGAGTAGCATCTGGGAATTCTGATGGCCGTTATCTTTGGAATAGAGGATTTCCATTTACACCAGCTTTTGTTCAAATCGTCTGTCAACTCCTCGTCCCATGCTATACCAGATCGCCATATATCTTGGATTAGTATTTTTAAGCCTATGGTGTAGCAGGATACAAACCCCAGAGGATCAAATATGGACATCAACACTTGGAGCGTTTCACGTTTGGTTGGTGTTAGGCACTCATTAAAGACATCTCGTTTTAGTCTTGCAAATCTACAAATATATCTGAACTCATCATTATTAGGATCCCAATACAAACCTAATATTTTTGTAGTTGATCCCCAATCTTGCATCGTCATCTCAGGTAGGTTGTTGTTGTCGCTTAAATGCTTTAACACAGGTTCGGAATTGGATGTCCAGTTATGCATTTTAAAGCCACCAGCTTCGTGAATTTCTTTTACCTGCATTGCTAATTCTATGGCTTTTAGTTCATCTGGAGCGCTGTCAATGAAATCGTCGACATAGTGATTTTGTTGTATGGCTTCAACCGCACGAGGATATTTATCTTTGAAGATGTCTGCGTTTTTGTCGCGTACGTAGTGAGCAATGCAAGGAGCACAACTGATGCCGAAAGTCAAAGCTCGCATTACAAAAATAGCTGGTTGTGCGTCATTGGCATTTTCATCATACCACAGGAATCGCTGCGCATGCATATCACTCTCTATTACGTTAACCCTGTGAAACATCTCCGAAATGTCGCCGCATATAGCAATTTTTCCAATACGAAATTTAAGTAGGATTTCCATCAAAGGCTTTAGAAGATCCGGCCCAGGCATCATGAAGTCATTTAACGACACACCATTGGATTTCGCCGCTGCATCCCAAACTAGCCTGACTTTACCCGGTTTGTTGGGGTTGGTGACCACGAATATTGGCAAGTACCACGTTTTGTCACAATGTACCTCTAATTCCTTTGGAGTAAGTTTTTTGGCATATCCCTTTAATAGAAGATTATCAATTTGACTTTGTACAGTTGTTTTTAAAGATGGATTTTTCTTAAATTTATTTTGAAGACACTGCAAGCGACTTAAAGCTGTATTGTAACTATCAGGCAAGCGAACGTTTTTATTACGCCATAGTAAACCAACCTCATAGTGATCGTCAACCTTTTTTGTTGTATTTTCCAAAATAGCCATAGCTCGCTTGTCGTCATAGGAAAGCAGCAGTTTTTCTTTACACGATTCTACGCTGAAGTATTCTTTTACCATATTGTGAAGCTCATTGTATTTCCGTTGGCAATCACACGCATGTATATTTATACGATATTCTTTGGTGCTCTTAGTGCCATAGCCCTGCAACGTCCATCCTAGTCTTGTTTTGGAAGCGATAGGTTGATTCCACAGACCCTCACGTATCTTAAGAGGAATAGCAAGATTCCAGTTATCAGCCCCAATTAAAATTACAGGAGTAGCGTTTTCGTATGATTGTATCGGTAAATTTGCCAAATACGGGAATACTTTTGAAATTTTGCATACATCGATGGTCTGAGGGGAAAGGCCTAAATTGCTCACTGTATGGACATCATTCAGCTGGAATTTTTTACTGTTAGTAACACTCGATATGGTAATGTTAGCCTTCACAGAGTCACTTTCCTGACGAGTTGTGTCGCCAGTCCACCTCAGACAAAGGGGGTCGCTTTCCCCTTTTAGGGCCAATTCATCAAAAACAGTTTTCTCAATAAGTGTCACTGCCGAACCTTCGTCTAGAAAAGCGAAAACTTTTTTTATTTTATTTGACGAATGTATATTTACAGGTATTATGCGAAATAATGGTTGAGATTCATCATAACTGGTGCTGTGCGCATTTACTACCGAGTTTTGTTGATTAGAAGAATTTATGTCATTGCTTGGTTCAGCGCTCACTTTTTTGTGCAGCAATGGGTTATGTTTATACTTGCAACCATCTACACCGCATTCCTTGTTGGAGTTGCACTTACGTCTATGTCTTCCCAAGCATTGACGACACAAATTTTTAGTTTTCACGCATTCCCACTTGCGATTGAGTGACATATTTTTAAACACATCACATTGAACTACTTTATGGATACCATCATTGCATACTAAACATGACGTACTCACTGTGTTGTTAGTGTTGTTGTTCCTGTTGGACTCTTCACGGTTGTGTGTATTTACTGAAGCGCCGGTTTTTCCGAACAGGGGGGTCACGCTACTCGCTGCTTCTGCCATACTGTAAAGCCAATCGCTAAAAATCTTCACACTAGGAACGCTGCAGTCCTTAGGGAACATCGCCCAGCTGAGTTTATGGTTGTTAGGAAGTTTGTCCACCAGTTCTTTTACTAATAGCGGATTATTTAAATGAGAATCCATTTGACATCCTTCCATTGTGGCGCATATGTTGCGAACGCACAATGCAAATTCTATTAAAGTTTCCAATTTATCCTTAATTGGCGGAAAACTTCTGGCTTTGGAAATTGCGCGCTCTAGAATGTGTTCTGGTCTTCCAAAACACATACGAAGTGTCCTTATAATTTCAGGCACCATCTGTGGCACAAGTAACTTATTTTTAACAATCTCACGAGCCTTACCTTTAAGTGATGACTGCAGCCTAATTAAATTTTCAGCATCTGTGTAGCCTGCTAAAGATGTGCTGTTTTCAAAACTGCTTATAAAAAGTGGCCATTCATCGGGATCGCCGTTAAAGGTTGGAAGTTGTTTTGGAAAAGATTGCCTTGCTGCTAATTGTGCTGGTGTTGGCCCAATGCTTGCTGCAGCCACCACTGTTAACCCTGAGTTTGACGTTGGCATCGGTAAATGTGGTGTTGATGATTCGCATGTTTGCGATAATATTTTGTATTTTTCATCTAGGTACTGCCGCTTGACCAGCATCTCTTCTTCGAGATGTTTTAGCTCTAAGTTTCTTTGCCTAGCAATATCATCAAAGTTTCTGTTTTGTACTGCATACGTTGTTTGGCTTTGAATACTTGAAGTGGAGGGTTGAAAGTAATTTGGTGGTACGGACGCTGGAATTAGTGGGTTATAAGCATTTTGCCATAAAGAAGGTGGTAGGTACGACATTATGGGAGCTGAATAAATCGTATGTAGTGGTGTCATTGACGGAGGGGCAGATTGCGGTGGTGCTGTAGCTGCACTTGATGACGTCATCGTAACATAAACTTGTGGACTTACGCCTTGAATTTCGGTTGACGGACGTTGTATATCGGCATTGGTGTTGGTTGGTGTGGACGTGCGAGTTACATGACCAGCAAGTGTTATGGATGAAGTAGCTCTACAGAATTCACAACTCCAACTTACGTTGGCCACGTTACTGTCTACTCCAACACATCCAAAGTGGTACCATTGGTCACAGACGTCACATTGTACCATCTCATCTGTGTCTTTTTCACGACACCTTTTGCAATTATTTCCTCCAGCCATTTGTTATTCCGTTAGAATTTTAGTTTAAATGAAAACACAAAATAATTTAAGCAAAAACAGTTTTAAAGAAATGTTACAGGCAAAACCAACAAAGATTTTTTAGCGCCCCACTATTACTCAACTTTTCTTTTTAAATAAAACACTTTATTAATCAATATTATTTTTATTTAAATATTTTTCAAAAGTAAAAGCGAGAAGCGCTTTAAAACTGTTTTGTGTGATTCCGCCGACTTTACAAACAGGAGTGGCATTATTGCCCAAATTTTAATAAGCACAAACTTAAAGAAAATTGGCTACGTGGCATTTGTTACTTCACCGTTATTCCTTTTTTGCAATAAATATTGTGTTCAACATAAATATGTATACAACTACTAAAGATAAAAGAGAATATGAATAATGATCATCAACCATTCACATATGCATAAACATATAAACATCAATATACATATTTATATATTAGTAAATAATTTAAAAAACAAGACAGATATTTAAAAGATTGGAGTCGACAATTATTTAGCCGCAACACATGCGTTTTACAAAGTTAGTAAAAGACGACTGTCGCTTAAATTCAGTAACAACACACCAACATACAAGTGTAAGTAATTCTGCCTAAGTTGTACAGAAAATGTTTCATTTCGTGCTCATGGAAAAAAAGGTGAAATTGCTTTCATATTTTAAATATTTCTGCGTGTTTTTTTTTGATTTCTTTACTAAACCATACACGCTTGCACTTTTACACACGTGGTAAGAGCACATGATGTTTTTTTTTTCGAGGTGAAAAAAATCTTCGAAAGACAGTGAGACATGTGAGACTTTAACCCACTAAAAACCACCTCTACGATTCGAACCTATTTGTCCTATGGTACTACCGTTAAGTATTTCATCACAGGACGAGTTCTAGTCTATTGACTACTACTATTGATTTCCATCCCTTACAATCCTACGAATTCTCTCTATCCTTCTCAATTCCTGCATCACATTTGCAGACAGCATTTCGACATATTGCCAAACCTCAACAGACCGCAGCATGTGCGGAACTATATTGTCCGGTGTCACGGTTTCATTTATCATCGTCTCTAACATCTCGCGTTCAATCTAAATCTATCGCAATAAAAGAAAATATGCTCAGCATTTTCCATTCCATTATTGCAGAAGGAGCAAGATACCTCATTGTCGTGGCCATATTTACAGAGATATTCCCCGAAGCAGCCATGCCCTGTCAATAACTGTGTCATGTAAAAGTCAACATGACCGTGTCTCCTTTCAACCCAACTTTGTACATTTCTGATAAGTCTATGTGTCCATCGCCCTTTCGTCGCACTATCCCACTGAATCTGCCATTCGTCTAAACTCTTTTGTCTTTCCTCCCTTCGTTCCTCCGTAGTTTATTTTTAAACCAACAATACTAACTCTATCGTATATCCTCTTCAGTTCCATAGCCATAACATCAGGGGGAGTTATACCAGATATGACACCAATAGCCTCATATGAAACTGTGCGGAAACCACTAGCAACCCTAAGGGCGCTTAGACGAAATAAAGACCTTGCAGCCCTAGCGTAGGTTCCAATACCCAACGCCGATCCCCACACAGGTGCTGCATACATCATTATCGACTGAGTCACCTTTGCCTATAACAGTCTTCTGCTCTGATTTGGCCCTCCTATATTAGCCATAATGCGGGATATTGCTGCATCCACTCGAGCAGCCTTCTCACAAGCCCTCTCAATATTTGTTCTAAAATTTAATCTTACGTCAATTATTTAATTATTCTTAAATATCTAAGCGCTTGCTGAGAAGTAATATTATGTCCGTCTATATTAAGTGTAATCCATTAAATTTTCTTTCTGCTCGTTAACAAAATAGAGTCAGTTTTCAAGATATATATGTATGTATGCATGTATGTATGTATGTAGTTTGGTTTAAAGCCTAAAAATCAATACAAAAGGCCTTTGATAGATTGCTCTCGTATAGTAAAAAATGCTCTTTTCATGTATTATTTACCATGACTCCAACTGTCTAAATACGCTTCTTCTTTTGTAGAAGTTGTATTACAACCCGAATTAGAATAGAACGCCAAACTTGTTTATCGTATGGTCCTTAATTTCTAATTTCATTTTCAACCTGATGTTTCCAACAAAGTCTCATTCATCCTAATCTGTTTAGGATTGTTAGGTGTCGTCTCGACATTCTTTTTGAGCGCTTCAGTGTCTCACTTGTCTCTGGGTCTCTGGGCACAACGACGATGGGTTTTACATGGGTACCTATCCGCGTATTTTTTTTTTGCCTTAGGCCGGAGGTGGGAATCTTCGAAAGACACTTTTGTTCCAACAAAAAAGTGCACGAGTCACCATAACTGGTGCCTATGTACTAAATCCACCCTCCACACACTTCAACAACTCTTCCTATGCGGGATTGCCGAAAGGTATTACTTCGCGGAGGGCTGGTTAGCCCTAAAGCTTGGTCACACTAAGTTAAATTTCGCCTCCGTTCCTCCAGCATTCGGAGTTCTATCATAACTTCAGCCATTCTCTGACTGTATTGGCTCCATATAATCCTGGAATTCAACACCTCCTCCATAAGCCGAGTTGGTCCGAAACTCGTTTCCCCGGGCCATCTAAATCTGGGGCAGCATGTTAGAATATGCTCCGCGTCTTCCTCCTCATCTACACAGTTTGGGCATAAAGGGGAAGTATCTTGTCCAAATCTGTGCAGGTATTTCCTGAAGCACCCATGACCAGTTAGGAACTGGGTCACGTAGTAGTTCAGTAGTAGTAGACCAATATGTCTATTGGTATTGTCTTTGCCAATACCAATATCGCTTCATCAGACACTGTCCTGAAGCCACTTACTTGTCTAATCGCGCTTAGACGATACACCGAGGACAGTATTCTCCTTGTCGTCCCCACGGAGAGTGCTTCCGACCATATTAAATATAACATTATAGACGTTACAACCCTCTATATTATCCTCCTCTTGAATGGACCTGATCCTCCGATATTTGGCATCATCCTCGCCAGTGCTCCCTGTGTTACAGATGCTTTTTAACCGATGTATTTCACGTGCTCCTTGAAGTTCAACCTGTTGTCGATAATCACTCCCAGGTATTTTATCGCCCTCTAAGATTCGATCTTTGTACTTCCAACGGAAGTACATCTTCTCCACTATCTTCCGGCCACTTATCAAGACGGCCTCCGTTTTATGTGCGGCAAGTGTTAAACCTGCCTCATCAAGCCATGCTCCAACTTTTCGAATCGCTATGTTCGTCTTCTCCTCTATTTCCCTTACCGTCTTAGCTACCGAGACTATGGCAATGTCATCTGCAAAGCCCGCAAAGCGGCGTAGCCATGTTAAAGAGGGTTCTCCTGTCCGCGTGGACCTAATCCCATGGTGCTCTTCGCACAGGGTGAAATACAATGCGTCTACCAACGCTCCCAGATGTAACAGACTGCTACACCTTAGTACCAATTCGAAACCATGTATTAGGACATGACTTCCCCCTTGGTTAGGAGCAGAGCCTATCTAAAACTCCTTCCGATCTTTGGGTCACGGCTCCCGGTTGAGAATGCAACTCCACACTGAGCCTAACTAGATTCTTCCCGCAATTTGGGTCCAAACCACAGCCACCACGCGATGCTCCCAAAAGGGGCCGCACCAATAGCCAGGCTGGAATCGAGGTTCCAGGCGCTCCTGACTCCCGTGCTACCAGAATTAAGTCTCCGGTCAGTTGAACTCAAAACAAATCTGGACTGGTGGCCCACAGCGACACAATAAATATACATCGACATAAAGAACAACACTTGCAGTACTAATATTGAACAGCGTCCTCACGGACGAGGCTTTGGCCACATGGTGTGGCACTAGGAGTGGACAAAACGAACGTGACAGGAGGACATACAACAACGCAGCAGGCTTGGCAGCGGCGGTGATGGCAATGACGGGGATGACGGAGATGATGACAGCAAGGGAGAGGGGCAAATTGGGCCCGCACATAGACAGCAGCAGCAGCAGCAGCAATAGGAACGGCGAAGTGGAGCAGAGAACAGCAGCAATCGATTCAAAACTGTCAACGAACCTATTTGCGTCCAGGGACAGACGAAAATGGCAAGAGGAGCAAGGAACGCACGACGAGGAGTACACCACGAAGAGTGATCACATATCGGGATCTCTGGGTACAGTTATATTTTCGGAAACTGTAGAACCGACGAGCTTTCCAAGGCTAGTGCACTCCTTCCGCAATACTCGTCAATCGACTTGAGTATGCCACTTACCTCGGTTAAGTTGGCCATTGCGCGGAAATTCTTTTGGGACGCCAACCTATTCTGCTCTCACTTGGCCCTCGGTGGATAGAAGGCAAACCAACCAGTTACTCGTACTTGATTGTAACATCATCTCGATCACAGTGGCCATGCTTACAAGCCATTGTGTTATAGGACGACATGCGAAAAGAACGCAGCTCCCATCTAACGACTTCTGCCGTGAGTGCAGATCCGCTAAGGAAGAGGAGACTCCACTTTCTTTGTCAGTACCCATCTCTTGCGAAGTGCAGACTTAGGTTATTTGGCTCTCCAATCTTTGTCAGCTTGACGGAGCTATCATCCATTGATCACAAGGATATATGTAGCTTCGTTTATCAAACTTTCGAGCTGGTTTTCCAGCGTACTGTAGTCGTGCTTTTAATGTGCAGCCCTTGAGATGACCAACTTCTTCCCTAGTTTAGTGGAACAAGGTCAGTACAAGGACTACTTTTAACTGTGGTGTCAAAAAGAGCCGCTATGCGTGCTCAAATGAGCTTTTGGTATCAAGGCTACCACTCTAACCTGCCTACCTAACTCAT
Organism: Sarcophaga subvicina; assembly: GCA_936449025.2. Taxonomy (NCBI): domain Eukaryota; kingdom Metazoa; phylum Arthropoda; class Insecta; order Diptera; family Sarcophagidae; genus Sarcophaga; species Sarcophaga subvicina. Next base: position 35,980,626 of record OW388084.2, read on the forward strand.
CTGTACATTCACTCAAGTAGAAACTCTGAAGATCTTTTCAGCAAAACATCTTCACTCTTACGCATGACTTGTTCAAGCTTAAATAGACGTTGTATTCCGATGCGTGTAACAAGATCTATGTCAATATAAAGCTCATACACTTCATGAGTTATTCAGTTTCAACACTCGACCCCAAAGCAGACGGAGCCATAAATTTTATGACGAATTTTTCTCTTAACGGCTTTAAGATTCAACTTCATCTGCCGGCTTACTTACTTAATTGGTCATTAACAACCAGATTATCGGATTTCGTCCTGCTTTAGCATATACTTCCAGGCGCCTCTGCTTTCTGCGCGCCTTTGCCAGTTGGTTACATCAATCGAAACAGGGCTTTCTCGACTTGGTCCTTCCAACCCTGGTCGTTTACTTTTGAGGGGATCTTATTATAGGCTTGTGTTTTCGCTTTCATTGGATACTGTGTTTACATGGTAGGTTCCAAGCCCTATGCGCAACCCAAATTTCACAGAGTAGACAACAACCTACCAACCCTACTGCCAATCTACTATTGAGTCTGTAGCCTTCAATGTATACATTCAGAGATACATCCGGGAGATGATCATATTAGAGACCCTGTCATGCTCGCGTTCAGGGTGCTAGGCATCAGAAATTGAAAACCCCCGTCCAAATAATATTCAGAAAGGAGATAATTGATGTTCGATGAGGCTGGGGCTCCAAAATAGAGGAGTATCTAGAAGGAATAAAGTGCCATCGAGACAAGGCAATGAGTCTAGTCACTACGAGTTTGGCTGCTTGTTTAGGAAGTCAATTAAGTAGTGAGTTTAGAATTGCAAACAAGGTTTTTAAAGGAGTGACATGAAGAGCACCGGTGATATGAATTGCTGCAGATCTTCTGTCCTTTTCAAGAAGTCTGATATTAAATTGTCTATTCAGAGCAGTTCACCAGAAAGCAACTCCATATAGCAGATTGAGTTCGATAACTGTAGGATAGATCCAGAGCGAGATATTAGGGAGACCCCATTTGCCCTTATACATACATAAAGGGTGTTTTTTATAGAGGTATAGAACTTTAAGTTGCAATAAAACAACGATGGATTATTCGATTGACATGAATTTTATTTATCCGAATGATAATCTTGTGGCATTTCAATTTAAATATGATTTCTGGCATATGACCGCCACGGTTGGCGCGGATGTAGTCCAATCTGGACGTCCAATTTTCGATGAATTTTTCCAACATTTGTGGCCGTATATCGGCAATAATACGGCGAATGTTGTCTTCCAAATGGTCAAGCGTTTGTGGCTTTACCGCATAGACCAATGACTTTACATAGCCCCACAGAAAGTAGTCTAGCGGTGTTAAATCACAAGATCTTGGAGGCCAATTCACAGGTCCAAACCGTGAAATTAGGCTGTCACCAAACGTGTCTTTCAATAAATCTATTGTGGCACGAGCTGTGTGACATCTTGCGCCGTCTTGTTGAAACCACATCTCCTGGACATCATGGTTATTCAATTCAGGAATGAAAAAGTTAGTAATCATGGCTGTATACCGATCACCATTGACTGTAACGTTCTGGCCACCATCGTTTTTGAAAAAGTACGGACCAATGATTCCACCAGCCCATAAAGCGTACCAAACAGTCAGTTTTTCTGGATGTAACGGTGTTTCCACATACACTTGAGGATTACCTTCACTCCAAATGCCATTCAACTAGAAGTGCGCTTCATCGCTAAACAAAATTCGCTTATGAAAATCGGGAACAACGGTATTCTCGTTTTGGGCCCATTCGACGAATCTACGCCTTACTTGATGATCTTTTGGCTTCACGAGTTGGATTTTGTAAGCACGCAAACCAAGATCCTTCCGCAAAATCTTCCATAAAGTGGATGGACACAGATCCAATTCCTGTGCTCGATGGCGGATGGACTCATTCGGGTCTTCCTCAATGCTACGCTCTACAGCAGCAATAGCTTCTTCTGTACGCATCGTACAGCGTCTCTGGGGATGCGAGTTATCAATAAGAGTAAACGTGGTGCGAAAACGTTCCATGGTTAATCGAATTAACTGCTCTGATGGACGATTTTGTCGACGATAAAATGGACGTAGTGCGCGATACGTTTTCCGCACAGAACCATTATTTTCGAAATAAAATTGCACTATTTGCAAGCGTTGTTCAGGCGTGAGTCTATTCATGATGAATTGCCAAACCAAACTGAGAATAAATCACTTGACAGCTGTTAAATGGGTCGCCATCTTGAAAAGTAATGCCAACTTAAAGTTCTATACCTCTATAAAAAACACCCTTTACATACATACATAATTGGTCACAACAACCCTTTAGTCAGGATTATTATCTAGTTTCTCACACCACTTATGTTGTGTGCTAAATTTATACATGAGTGGCGGGACTTACAGTTTAAAGTCGACTCCGAACGACAGATTTTTCAGAAACTTTTCATGGCAATTTTATTTACTCTCAGAGCTTTTGCCAGAGATCTGCTGAGAGAAAGTCGCCGAAGAAATACTTTTTGTAATTTGTTTTGATGTCTGGCCTGGGGTTCGAACCCATATGTCTAATAAGCCAATAGACTACCTACTAGACTACGGCGACTTCATTGTTCAGAAAACTCTCCGACAAAAATAAATTTGTCCGGACAAATATTGCGTTCGAAGAACATGGGTGAATCCAGCTTAAGAAACTGAAAAATAATGAAACTTTCAAATACATCGACTACTGCATGAGATTTCAAACGGAAAAATCGGTTTTGAATACTAAGAAATTAAAAGAAATTCTTTGCGAAAGCCTAAGTACATAGGGGGTGCCCTGGTAGTCTAGTGGGTAGTGTGCTAGACTATTAGCGTGAGGGTCGTGGGTTGGATTCCCAACAGAGACTCTGGACTGTGACACTACACCGAGCATAAGGTCAAGGTACTCCGCTCGTATATAATTAGAATATAATTTGTAATTGCATTGTAATTAATAAATAAATAAAGAAGTACATATGTCTCCTATTAAGTAACGAATAAAAGTGAAAGCGAAAAAGAAAATCCTCACAAAACCAGACGCATACCTATTAAGAACAATAAACTGACAAAATTTCGGACACTTACAAAGCCATTCCATTAAAGAAAGTTCAAGACATTTCAGTTTTCTAGATTTGAAGTTAAAAAATAATTCAATTGCTCTGCATTATTATTGAAAATCATTATTGAATTGAGTGGACAAAACAATATTTATTGATGGGGTTTTTTATTTCTTTGTTTTGTATTATAAAATGAGGGTCACTGCGGCATAATACTCATACCGACATCACCATCAACAGCAGCTAGACGAAGTAGTTATCGAATTCATTGAAATGCATTACAAAATGCTTCTAAGGAAAATCATAATCAATGACTCTCCACAATATGAGAAGCAGTTTTTTAAATAAAAATCATTTTAGAAAACCGTATTGTTTTTATAAAATTAAAAAAAATAAAAATTATTTATTAACTACCACAGCTCAACAGCTACAGACACTGCTGACAGAATGATGGAATGATTGGCTGATGTTTAATACGTCTACGACACAATGACTAACATTTCGCTTTGGCACACACTGCTACCCACTAGGCAATTTATCTCAGTTGTAGTTTCATACAGTACGCGTGCAAAGGTCTATAATGAACAGCTGAATGTCTAAATGATGACGTTTAAAAAACAAGTAAAAATTTCAATTAGAAATTATATTTCTGGACTGTAAAAGTATGCGTGACTTCAGATGAGTAAAAGTGAAATGTGTACACATGTACGTATGATGTTGTGCTCAAAGTGAAATGCTTTTACCAAAGGGAAAAATATTTATAAGTAAACTAAACAGTGGTGGTAGATAATATAGCAGCAAGATCTCATGCCTATGGGCAAACACCTCTACCATCATGGCGGCTCACCATATTCTTCCAGTCTACTGCTTGATTGACTTGATGTCTTCTCGTATGGTATCCTTCATTTATTTGAATCTTCGTACTTATGAAGGCAAAGCAATTACATAAAACGAATGCCATACAGAAGCCAATGCACCCATTACGAGCGACTGTTTGGTGCGCCTTGTGGAGCGGAGGCATCATTGTCCCATGTTTCTTTGAAAATGAGGAGAGTGTTCTGATGTTTAATAACTCATGCCTATGGGCAAACTCCTCTGCCATCATGTCGGCTTGTTGTGCGCTTATCATTAACGGGTACCAACCGTATTTCATTCAGTACACTTCCCAACTTCTTCCTGCCTACATCTAAGGGATAACTGATGTCTCATATCGTAACCTCCTTTTATTTGGACCCTCGAACTTATGAAAGCAAAACAATGTCATAAAAAGTATTCCTTGTTCCAATGTTTTCTTTGCCATGCCCTGCATTAATTATTCCTCCTACGCCCATGCAATGAGATGCACATTTAGGGGGCAGTGTTCAGAGTTAAGGAAACTCAACATTTAACTCACGTCGACTTGTTTTAGTCTTACTATGCTCTGGATCGCCGCAGAGTATCTTTATAATATACTCAGCTGTATTGTTTACATCCGCTTTTGCAGCATTTTAGTTGGAATATTTGCTCTTTGATTTCCGAATACTCCTCGAGGAATGACCACATACCTATAAAATGTGTGACACTGTGCCATGCGTGCAGAAATCGTAATTCGACTGTTTTTGCACTCCAGAATAATTTGCTCCACTCCAGGTCTTATATCTGTCTGGAAACCCATGTAATGGTTTAACAGTGTAGATCGAGGCCTAGTGCCAGCGATCTTCTTGTTGTTCCTGTAGCAGCAAAATTTCCATGAGCAATTTTTCTTGTTAAAGCAGTTCAATATATTGATAGCCAAGTGGCTAACAGTGAAGATTCAGCCTTAAAGTTCTTGGCAATCATCAATCGGCATTGCAGATAGACTAACTGCGTATAACTGCTTAGATATGTTGACTTATGATCACATTTCTATGCAGCTTCTGACTCCCAAATATTTACACCACCCATCGTTAGAGAAGTCGCCGTAAACTAGTAGGATGTGTGATGGCTTATTAGACGTCAGACCACAGTTCAAACTCCAGGTCGAACAACTCCAACAAAACGAAATATCAAACAAATATTTCTAAGGAGTCTTCCTCTCAGCAGATTTCTGGTTAAAACTCTGGCAAAAACTCTCGTTCAGTGTCGACTTTTAATTGCAGGTCCCGTCACTCTTGTATAAAATTATCACACACAACATTATTGGTGTGAGACGCTAGGTTGTAATTCTGACTAAATGGTTGTAATGACCAATTATGTATGTATGTTGTGTAAACAACATCGGGTCTCTTGTGTTTTAAAATTAACGCTATTCACCCGCTGTACGTATGTAATTGAGTCATTTATATGAAACCTTTACTGCTCTATTAAAATTACAGCTCTTTAGCGATTATTACAACCTAACTTCTCACAACACCATTGCTACTGAGAGCTATTCATCATTTTGTTCGAAATGTCTGAACTGAATTTTGAACCACGTGCTCTTGCCTATTGACTAGGGATACTTCAGAAGAATATGCATCATCTGGCAAAGGGTAGAGGTATTAGAAGTATAGGGTGGGCTATCTATCGGTTTAAATTTGAACCAGCGGTTATTTCGAATCTGGTAATTCTTATGTCATTCTATCCTGTCACAAAATTCAGTATATTATCTGCACCGAACGTAAGGAATTATTGGACCAACGAGAAACTGCCCGATGATGTCGATTTTGCCAAAAAAAAATCATCTTTCCGGATGAAACTCATATTCATATTGGTTGGTACGTTGGTAAGCAAAATTACAGTGCTTGGGGCTCAGAAAACCCACACGAATGCAGCCATTACGAGTGACTGTTTTTTGCGGCTTGTGGAGAAGAGGCGTTATTGTCCCATATTTCTTGGAAAAGTAGGACGGCACAACCATTACGCCTATCACACCATGATAACCGGTTTTTTGTATCCGCTCTTCATTGTATTGATGTGAACGATGTTAGGTTTCAACAGGATGGTGCAACTTGCCACACATCTCATCCCACAATAGATTTGTTACGTCAAACGTTTGATGGCCATTTAAATAGCCGCAGTGGTGCCGCCAAGAAACTTGGATTTGTCACCGTTGGACTATTTTGTGTGGGGCGCCGTTAAAGAAAAGTGTTATACTATTTTCAGACATACACTTATATTGAGCAAATCGCAATAAACGGCATTATTGATCTCAATATTTTATATAAAATGTCAATTAATTATTGCTCAATAAATTCATAAATTATTATAATATTGATTAAAACTTGAAATACAGCACTGTCATAAGTACGTTCAGTGAGTATATTACAATTTTCTGAACACTTTCTATTGATATTTTCAACTCAAATATCAACAACGACAAACAAAAAAAACAAAAACAATGTTGTTGAAACAACCAGCTGTTTTGTTTACCAGCTGTCAAATGTATATTGAATAAGCAGATAAACATATATTGTTATGTCTAAACACTTGAAATATTGTATTCAATAAACCGAATATTGACTCAATAAAAGTGCATGTCTGAACATAGTATTACGCTGACATACCAGAGACAATTGAGCATTTGAAGGCCAACATTCGTGATGCCATTCCCGAGATACGACCGCCTACACTCGCAAAAGTGCACGAAAATTGGTTCGCTTGGCAGCCATATGAATGAAGTGATATTCCATTCCTAACGGAAACAATTGTACTTCACAACAAGGACTTAAATTTGGAAAAATTTCAAATGTTTTTGTTTTATTGCATTTTTAAATTTAAACTTTTAAATGGTCCATCCTATAGAAAAGAGTACGTGTTCTGTTACACTATACCTAGCTTAAGTTGTTATTTACTTAACTTACTATTTACCTTGTAAATTTTTAACAATTGTGTGCTATTTTTATTATCCCATCTGTATTCACACCTTTATGCATATGAGTGGTGACAACGTGCAATTTTAGTTTACAATTCAATTTCCCTTTTCATATGGCCAAACTGAGTATTCATTCGCTAGTAACTGAGTTTCAATACAATTTCATACACTTTTTTTAACTTTTTTTTCTTAAAATCGAATTAAAATGTGTGTTGTTGTGGTTTTTATGGAATATTAAATTGAAATTGAATGCCAACAATATTGATTTTTAAATACGAAAACGAAAACGATACGTGTTTGTTTTTAGTTTAATTTCAATAAAAAGAAGAAAAAATTACAAGTTAATTAGAAAACGTCCGGAATTGTCATCAATTTAAAAAAAAACATTGCAAAATAAATTTGTGGAGAAAAAAAAAGTGAAATTCATCGCATTCGTTCGTTTACTTGTTTTGCGAGCGCAATTGAAAGTCATTTAATAACCAAATTTAATGATTTTTTAATTTTTTACACATAAATTTCGGGTTTTTCGGTGGTTTGTTATAACATGACATGTCCAGTCTCGAAAAAACTGTCTTTAATTTTTGAACATTAAAAAGATCAGGAAGGAAGTTAAATTTAAACACAAAAAAAAACACCGAAATTAACATCTTAAAACGCATTGAAATAAAGCAAAATTTCATGATATTTAATCATTTGTGACTTCTTTTAGTATTAAATACCGAAATAAACAAATAAAATCTCAAGAAACTTTACTCAACAAAAATTCAACTCGCTTTGAAGAAATTTGTTTCAGCTCCCCCCATTTGCTTACTACTCTGTAACCAACAGGCAGGCAATTGGGTGATTACAGCCGCATTTTAAGTAAATTTCAGTATTTAAGATCAAGTTGATGCAACAACTTGTTGCAGCCAGACGCCTGTTTCTTGTACACATGTTTGGTTACAGGAAGTCAAAAAAAATTATTTTTTTCTTTGCTTTCTGCTGCAAGAAAGCGGTTTCTGTTACATTCGTTTTGTTTGTGTTTCTGCTTTGCTCTCCATTTTTTCGGTTTTACTTTTAAAAACCGTTTTTAGTCGATTTTTTTCGTTTACAAATTGAATATTTGTGTTGTCGACGTTTATAAACACGAGATGTGCAATCTTTTGTAAAATAGTGCGTATTGATCGAAAGCTTATGGCGTTAAGATTAAAGCGGGCATTTCCCGTATAACAGCTTATCTGCAAAAATAAAGTGAAAGAAAATTGTTATAAATTTTGTTATTCAATTAAATTCATTTCATCTCATGCAAAGAATTAGAGGGGGAGGATAGTAACGGAAGTCGAAGCCAGTTTTTTTCTTTTCGAATGTCCCCGGCCTCACACTAACCCACCGCGGAAGGCTTGTCCCCATTACGTAGGAACACGTACACACTACAGTCTGGACGGTAGCGGGTAAGGGAAAAGTAATGGCAACGAGAACATAAATCAGCTACAGAACTTAATCACAAGCTGAATAAAGTAACAATAAACAGGACAAGAACGAAAATACATTTTTATATAATAATTTACAAATTAATGCCAGCATATAAGCTGCGTTTTATATTACAAACACTGCAATTAGAATCAGTAAAATCATAATATAAGTTAAAATCATTACATAATCTACAAAAAGGAAAATTACATCCATAGTTTGTTCTATAAAAATCTAAAGAAAGAGGACGATAGTGCCGTGAAAATCTTGCTGGAATACTGAAATTCAGGTTATAAAGCAAAAACTCAGAATGAATATCACCTTTAACCAGATTAAAAGCAAAACAAACCCCTAAAACAGCCCTTCTACGTTCCAAAGTTGGAAGTTTTATCAAACCTAATGTAGCCTCATATGACGGAAACCCATTGGCATAATCCCATCCTAAGCCACGTAAACAGAATAATAAAAACTGCTTCTGCACAGACTCTATTGAATCACTATGACAACCATAGTTTAGATTCCAAATAATAGACATATACTCTAAAATAGGTCTAACAAGTGAAATGTATAGCAGTCTCGTTATATAAGAATCAATGAATTCCCCAGCCCATCTTTTCACAAAACCAAGAACAGCCCGAACCTTGCCAATCATCATACTAATATGATCAATAAAAGACAATTTCATATCCAACAATACTCCCAAATCAAGAAATGTAGTCACAGTTTCCAAAGGGGAAGAATTAATCACATAAGTGGACGAAATTACGCCCCCGCGAGAGAATACCATGCATTTACATTTTTTTGACGCTAAGCATTGCGCAAAGACCAACACATTGAAGCCATGTTAAGCCAATACCTACCAAATCGGTCATAAAAACCTTTAGCCAAGTTTACAACCTAGCATCTCACACCACTCATGTTGTGTGTGTGCTAATTTTTTATACACGAGTGGCGGGACTTACTGTTTAATGTCAACAACGAACGACAGATTTGAAAAACTTTTTATTCTCAAAGCCGCCGAAAGAAATATTTCTTCATATTCACTGTTGAGCCAGAATTTAAACCAATGACTCTTGCCCAGTAAGCCAACACACTACCTATTTCTCATAACATTATTTGTGCAACCAACACTCAGGGGATAGGCCCTATGCATGCACTGCATTGTGTTCAATACAGTAAAATTGGCTGAAGGTGAAAATAAAGAGCGAGTAGTGTTTACGGGCATTAGATTTCAAGAGAAACTTTACTTCTCAGGTTCCAAAGCTCCAGAAAATGACGGAGAAGATGTTCTGTGTTCGTTAAGAGGTATTCCCAGTCTCCTGGCGTGAACAGCCAAAGGCCAGTGTCCCATTAATACTGATATGAGGTTGCTCGTAGTCGCCGTAGTTTAGTAGAAAGTGGCCACGGTTCAAACCCGAGGTCAGACATCTCTAACAAAACGAAGCATAAAAAATATATTCCAACGCGACTTCCTCAACAGATTTCTGGCAAAAACTAAATAAAAAATTTCACGAAAAATTGCTCAGAAATCTGTCGTTCGGAATCGACTTTAACCTGTAGGTCCCAGCACTTGTGCATAAATTTAGCACACACAACATTAGTGGTGTAAGAAGCTAGATCGTAATCATGACTAAAGGGTTGTAATCACCAACTATGTGTGTATGTATGTATGTAGGTTTCATACTTCACAGATTTCAAAGGGGCGGAAAGAAGACGGAGAAATTGTCCTGCGTTCGATGTGAGATATTCTCAGCCTCCCGGCGTGTACACCCAGAGGCCAGTGACGCGTCATCACTGCTATGAGGTTGCTTAGATGGATTATTGATAGGTTCAATGCAGAATGGGGTTTTTATGAGTCAATTTGTTTACATTTCTGCAGAGGAGCGCCTATCTGATGTAGAAATTCATTTGAACTTTCCATGGTGTCCGCATTAGCAAGTACGTCGGTCTTGTTGTTATCTTCGATGTACCCGTGTGCAGAAACCCAAATGAGGGTAATCGTCGATTGTCTTGCGTTCTTGGACAATCTGTGATGTGGTGAACATATTCTCTAGGGAGCTAATGGCCGCTTTAATGTCGGTAAATATGGGTATATCATACCTTCAGTCAGGATTACGACCTAGTTTCTCACACCACTTATGTTGTGTGCGTTAATTTTATACATGAGTGGCGGGACCTACAGTTTAAAGTCGACTCCGAACGACAGATTTTTGAGAAACTTTTCATGGCAATTTTATTTACTCTCAGAGTTTTTGCCAGAAATCTGCTGAGAGGAAGTCGCCGAAAAAATAATTTTTGTATTTTATTTTGATGTCTGGCCTGGGGCTCGAACCCTGGCTTTTCGTCTAATAAGCCAACACACTACCTACTAGACCACGGCGACTTCATCATCATGATGGGTATATCGTCATACGATATACTCTAATACCGAATTCGTAAGGCGACAATTTTAATAGCCATTATGTCAGCCTGCAAGTTACTACAATAATCTGGTACTGCATGGAACGATTTAATGTACAGTTGTCATGAAAAGATTACATATCAAACTTTGTTGTGCGATCTGGATCCATCAGTAAAAGCTTGAACGAAGCTTCCTGCGACGTGTAAACTAGAGCTATAAAAGGATCTATCTGATATCTTCATAGCCTCTGTACTTCCATGCTCTTATGGCGCACAGCCTCACTGCTGCGTTTGAAGCCACTTGTTTCGCCAATATGTCTGGTGGTAGCCAGTTAAGAATGGTAAAAAATGCCTTGGATGATGTATTCCTAAGGTAACCTGTTACCATGGTCCCCATTATTTACATAATTCACTCAAACTAGGTTTGATGATTACATTTCTCGAAAGTCAACCATTAAACCGAGGCTCCTTGAATGATAAAAAAAATGTTTCCAATAATTCATGCAACAATAGTACAAAATTAAGATATGATCGCAAATAGGCTCCTTCAATCCCCCATAAATTACGGAGACTAAAATGCTTAGACAACTTCTGGAAACTATGCTGAGCAGCACACCGTTCCTTCCCCTTCCATTATTTTTTAGTACATTATTGATGTACGTAAGCCAATTTTCATCGTCAGTACTAATGGTTGCGAATGCTATTTAGAATTGGTTTGACTTCGTTCCATTATTACAGTCAATCGTTAATGACTTTGAATTTGTTCAGCGTTCGTTCATGTAGCGCCAAAATACCGAATTTCATGTGTATGCAACAGATAAGTGTTTGGTGTACAATGCCACACTACAATTTTTTCCATGATTTCATCGACTTTTTAGTGATTAATCATCCTGAGCGATGCGTATTTTTAACATCAAAATTAGCAGGTCGAAAACTAGCAAAACATTTCGTTGGTATTTTTCTAATTTCAGCATCGTCATCGTTAAATTTTACAAATTTTTCAAGCGACGTGTACTTATTTTATGCCGTAATATTCTCAACTATTCTCGCAACCGCGGGTTTAGTTTTTTGTTGTTCATATATGCTTATTTTGTTTAAATTTGAAAATAATATATAATATGGCAAGTTCAAACATAAAGTGACCTTTAAATGTTAAAGGTAGGATGATCCTCCCTTTAGCTTAACGATCACTTCTATCTTATTGGGTACTCATAATAAAAACAATTTATCTGCCCGTTAAAATCCTATCTTTAGTTAACGGCAAGTTGTAATAATGGCCCTATGAGTAAAATAAAGTTCTCTAGCAAAGTAAAGCTTCAAAAGTCAGCTTCCAAATAAATAAGATTACCTTCCTCTAAGCAGTTTCCTGGAAAAAAAAACTCTGAGAACAAGTAAAGTTAACATGAAAAGTTGCTCAAATCCGATGTTCACAGTCGACGTTAAACTGAAAATTCTGCCACTCATGCATAAAATTAAAGCACACAACATGGGTGGTGTGAGAAGCTTTGGTCGTACGTTTGACTAAACGTGGCAAAGACCGATTATATAAGTCAATAGGGCTACCACGGGTATAATCTTATAGTAAATTGCCCGTAATTTATAACTGAGCATATTTGTACCTATTTAAGTCTGAGAATTCAAAGAGTGTATAAAGCTTGCTTTAGGCAACTTGTCATAGAAAGAAAGGATCTGTTTTCTATTTTTATAAAATTTTTTGTTTTTGTTTTCACCAAAGACTGTATATTTGCCCATGGCTGGTTTTGTAAATGTTAGACTGAAGAAATGTCCAACAATTTGATAGACATGCCATGATGATGTTGGCTTATATGTATGTTTTCTATAAATGATAAGAGTCACACTATACTGGTGGTACTACTAACTTATATACACATGCGTACATACAATGTATACAAACATAAATGTATACTTATGTAAGGCATGAAGTGGAAAAGTCAATTAATGAAAATATTTATAATTTTCACAAGCAACAAATTGTTATTTCTTTCTTTTTTAAATTAAGGAAACTTACAAAATATTTTGCCAAAACTGTCAATTTTTTTGTTGTTTTATTTTTGGTCAATTTCACATGAAAGAAAGCAAAAAAAGATACACTCAATCAATGAATTGTTGAACAAAAAAAAATAATCGAAAATAAATCAAAGTTAAGGCAGGTCAAAAACCTTTTCACTTCGAAGCTTAATAGCACAGGCTTAATAGCTCGTATATAGTATGCCATGGAAAACATTTTTTCTTCTTTTCAATATTTTCAATTTCAGTTGCCCTGTGCTTATGTTTAAATTTATTTGTATTTAAATTTAATTTAATTTCTTTTTTCTATTAAAAATTAATACCTTTGCATACGAGTATGTGTATGTTAACTCTTCGATTTCATGATGAATATCAAATCAACAATGCCTTCATAGTCATAGTCATAAATGTTCATGTTCAACTCACAAGTTATTAACACAAGTTATTTAAGGTGAAAATTTCTTTTTAAAACACATTTTTTTTTGTTGTTGTTGTTGTTGCTTGTGTACAAGTAAAATACATTTCTTATTGTTTTTTAAAGTATTCAGTATTTCTTTTCTTTGTTTTATAAAATATTTTATAAAATTTAATTAAAAATTGTATTTGACGTCATGGATATGAACGCCCTTTAAAATCAATTGTAATCGTGTTGTTATAAAGAAAGCCAGACAGAAAAACAACAGCGCTTGTTGTCTAAGTCTTTTGATTAAAGTCAAGCAATACTATGTGTGTGGTTAATAAAAAAGTATTATTTATTGTAATAAAAATAATAAAAAAAAACATTCAAATATTTATTAAAAATAATAAAGAAATGTTGAAAACATTGTGAATTCTTTATCGAGTAAATGAAACCGAACCCCATATTAATTGTCATCATTTGTTAGTTGTATGCATTAGAAAATTCTAATTACTTTACTCAGACACAACGATATTATTTATAAAAAAAATATAATCTTTAAACTAATTCAACCTATTTATGTCTTTTAATATTAAAAACAACAAGTCAACGACTTACACTAGCTCAAGAACGACTATGGTACACATTATTTTAACGTAGACTTTTTGAGAAAGAATTCATACCAAATATAAGAGAAATCTAAGTTTAAACTACGGCATTAATACGAAATCTACTAGAATTTGTTATTGTTTAAAAGAATTTTTATAGAAATTTCAAATGAATTCAAATCGTCAAATTAATTCTCATTTATTCTGCCTGTTTTGCCAATTTACCTTGGATGGGTATAGCATTCAACATCACAATGATGAATCACCAAAGCTGTATCTGTAAAGACAGTGCGGAAGGCAGAAATTACTCGGCGGGCAGGACTCCTGTATGCCCCTTCAGCTCCTATTCTATAGGTACTCTTAAATATGACCTCGGCCCATATAGGGGCTGCATATAGAGCAATCGATCTAACCACTCTCATCAGCAATTGTCTCTTCTCATGTCTCGGACCTCCCAATTTATGCATTATCTGTGCGAATGCGCCCTTTGTAGTCATGCACTTCCTACTAATATAGGCCAAGTGGTCCTTGAATGTGCATCTGTTGTCAATTATAACTCCCAAGTACTTGATTTCCTGCTTCGATGTTTGTCCACCTACAGTTATGGAGATAAATTGTAACTTCCTCCTTCTGCTCATCGACATCAGCTTTATGATCAGCAAATTTCAAACCTATACTTGTGATCCAGCTTCTAAATCTACCACGAGGGCAATATCGCCTGCAAATTCTAATATTTGTGCGCCTGTTGGCAGCCAAAGCCTCTGTACACCATCATAAATGGTGTTCCATAATAGAGGACGCACTATCGAACCCTGCTATTACAGCGTATGACTTTCTGCCTTCGTCCGTGTCATACAAAAGCACTCTGTCCTTAAAATAGTGTATTATGAGTTCCATCAAATATCTAAGAAAGTCCCTCTCATTGAGTGCAGCTATTTTGGCATTTTTGACATACAAATTGATCACCCTCAAAACAGCAGTCCCCGCTAATAGCTCCTTTTGCTACGGTTATGACCGCCTCCATTGCATACACCGTGGAGCAACCTTTTGGGAAGCCAAATTGGCGATCTGAGAAGCCATCCCTCTACAATTCCATTTCCAGTCTCCTGCAGATTATCTTCTCCCAGTGTTTACCGACGGCATCAATCACACAAAGCGGCCGGTAACCTGATGCATCCTGATCATTGTTGTCCTTCGGAATGAGAACCAACCTCTGCCTTTTCTATATTCTAGGGAATTTTCTCTCCTGAATATTTGCACCAAAATCTCTTCTAAACACATTAACGTTGTTGTCTATAGCCAACTTAAGTGCGATGTTTGGAATCCCATCAATCTGCGGCGCTTTCCTGAGTCATTTCCTTCCAGACTGCATCGAATTCCTGACCGCTGACCTCAGGAATTTTTTCGTGAAATCCGCTGTCTCGCACAGCATAGGTGATCTCGGCCGTCTTGTAGAAAGATTCCTTTAGCAATTGACTGCAGCTTTTCCGCACATTCTGTGGCCGGGGATCGAAAGTAGTTCAACTTTCTCTTTACCACCTCATACAACGTGCCCCAGTGAATTTCGTCAATATCGGCACACACTAAAGCATCTTCTCTTACTCCTCTCAATGACCTAATTAAGGTTGGCTTGGCTATGAAGTCATTGCGACCCCGTGCTCTTTGGAATATCCTCCATGTTCGATTACATTTCTGCCTTAGATCAGCTATTTCCGCGTTCCAACAATAAACGGGTTTCCTGCCCAGCAGGTGAAATTTCCTCGAAATAGACGCGCTGCAAATTTTTTAAAAATTTTTTTCATGGTAATTTTATTTACTCTCAGTGTTCTTGTCAGCAATTTGCAATCCTTTCAAATACATACATACATACATACATAATTGGTCATTACAATCCTTCAGTCAGGATTACGACCTAGTTTCTCACACCACTTATGTTGTGTGTGTTAATTTTATACATGAGTGGCGGGTCCTACAGTTTAAAGTCGACTCCGAACAACAGATTTTTGAGAAACTTTTTCCTGACAATTTTATTTACTCTCAGAGTTTTTGCCAGATATCTGTTGAGAGGAAGACGCCGCAGAAATATTTTTTGTATTTTATTTTGATGTCTGGCCTGGGGCTCGAACCCTGGCTTTTCACCTAATAAGCCAATACACTACGTACTAGACCACGGCGACTTCAATCCTTTCAAACATTGATCTTTATTTAGTTTACATTCAAAATGTACTCGTTAGAGACGATTCCTTGGAGTCACTAACCCTAGACGCCATTATACAAAATTCCACTCCAACTGAAACTAATTTATCCGGCTATCCGGCAAATGAATCATACTTGTTCTTGCGAACTGCAATTAGATAGCAAGGTTTACACTTCCAGACCACACATACATATACGTACACTCTTAAATAAGAATTGAATCGATTGCAATGAATGCTAAGCGTACCACATTACCTATAGCAGTGGAGCCAAAAGTAATTGGCACCGTTTGTTACATATTTTTATGCAAATCGCTTTGAATAATTCTGCCACATAGCCAGTCACACTAAGAAGCATAGGTAGACGTTTGTTTAAGAATTTAAGTCATGCTGTGTTTGCTGGTGCAAAAATTATTTTCCCACCATAATTATTTATGAGCAACGAAATCGGTTTCAGTTTTTTTTTCTATTCCGCATTATTTAAACTCTTAGACATAATGCGAGTAACGCTTTTAAAACACTTAACGCCTGATTAAGGTGGGAAACTGTATTCCAAAGAAAAAAAAAACTTATTCAGACAACAGTTTTCATTTCAGAAACTAAAACACGTTAAAACAAGTGAAGGTTGTTTGTTTAAACAAAACAAAACAAAACTTGGGGCTGACACTTGTAAGAACTGCTATTATTTTTGGTACCCTTTTGTTGAATCACTTGTTTTCTTGCTTGTGTGTTTCTTTGTTTATGTTAAGTACTGTAATTATGTATTCGGGTTTTACTACCAGTGCTGTCTTTTAGCCTTTTCCTTTGCTTTTGTTGTGAGGGTGTTTCAGAGGTCAATTTGCTTAACGAAGATGTAATTTTCTTAGAGAATTAAACAAACTATAGAGATAATGCTAATAAAAATTGAAAATTTATGCAAATTAAGCCTACAGTGACAAACATAAATCTGCACGTAGATTTATTTGCGAAAAGCAGCGGAATTTGAATACAATTTTTGCATGAAACTCAAGGGTTTACTTAGCATTATTCAAGTGATCGCATTCAGGTAAGAAATGCTTTATTCTGTTCTATAACTCGTTGATCTTTACTATCAATAAACAGGGACAATCGATTGTCAAAAGCCTTTCTTGAGCAGAATTATTTATCAGCAGCATTATTTGTTCTCATACTGGCTCTATCCGGCCGTGATGTAACCATACTTGGCTTTATGGTGTTCACATTTGGTGTATGGTATCAACTACTAGACAGTCACAGACCTTATTAACAGTGCACTCTGTTCCACTAAGTTATCCACATACATACATACATACATACATAATTAGGCACTACCACTCTCCATCTAGAATTACGACCTAGCTTCTCATACCACTTACATGTGTTCTGTGTATTAATTTCCATACGTATGTGTCGGGACCTATAGTTTAAAGTCGACTCCAAACGACAGATTTTTTTGGTAAACTTTTTCACGCTATTTTTATATTGCTCTCAGAGTTTTTTCCAGAAATCTTCTGAAAGGAAGTCGCTGACGAAATATTTTTTCATAGTTTGCTTTGCTGGAGATGTCTGACCTGGGGTTTGAACCGTAGCCTCAAGTCTGATAATCCAACACATTGCTTACTAGACTACGGCGACTTCATTACAGCATGATTCGCTACACACAATTGCCACTCCTCTTACCTTCTACTGAAGCAGAGATCTGAAGTGGTGATAGTAAGATTCAATGCAGTTAAATCGTGACTCAACTATGACAATACATATGCTGCTATTCTGAGAAGAGAACGACTCACACAGGTCGATTGTGGGGATCCTTGTAATCTTCTAAGCAAATCATTTCATTTCAGAATTCCTATAAGAAAGTTTTGGTTGGAAGATCAGGTCTTTCTCATGTGGTATATTTATCAAGTTTCTAATACAAATATATTATATAGGCTACCTGACTACTGCAGTGTTTTCCAGATGGCAGTCAAAGCGATGGTGAGATTCCGGTAATGTATTAACAAAATTTCTGATCATTTAGAAGAAATTCTCATATGTGTTCTCATAACCGGGGATATCGTCAAAATTTGTATCACAATTTTCGACATTTTACAGGCCTTAAGTATTCCGATTGCCTTAGTTACACTAGGTATTCTCTGCTCATTTTACAGATCAGCTTAAATACGTAGGCAGCAGGAGGATATGCGCAAAACTTGTATGGACCAAAGGAGGGCTGATTCACTTCTGTCTTTAAGTCACAAGGCCACCCATCGCACTATTGCAGTTTTCACACAATCCCTCTTATTGAAAACCATGCCAATAGACTTGACATTCCATGCAATGAGTTCTACAGGAGCCGTATATCTGAGGAGCGGAAGGAAACCACCTTTCACTTCATGTGGCAGTCCTCTACTCTTGCTAGCCGAGGAAGTTCTTGACCTTTAATTTTCAAACAGCCTCGACTGAATTCACTAATATTTAAATTTCCTCATACAACTCACATACATGGAGCTGTTATTTTTCATGCATGGGTATAAAGGACGGTAGGGAATCGAACTCTATTGATCTATTTGCATCGGTCTCCAAGTGCGATACTTGCATAAAAGTTATTGTACCGATTCCGCTTCCTCCACATCATGGCAGCTTCTGCAGTAATCGTAGTAGGGCAGCGAAACTGCCAATAGCGCAGAGTCCCATTAGAATTCCTGTAAGAATTCTCTTGCTTAACTCAAGTAGTTCCCTGGTTCTCCTGCTGTCTACGGCTGGACACAAGTGTTTTGAAATTCGGCAACCAGATATATTGGACTACCCTTGCATTTTTATAGGGGAGCATATATCTGCTCTATCGTCTACTACTCACTTATCTTCGCTCCCTTCCGTGCCAGTTTGTCTTCCTTTTCGTTTCTCTCTATGCCACAGGGGCCCGAAAGTCAGTAAGGGCGGATTTTGTGCCGACGTATAAATTGTAGAAAGTCCATGCAATTCCTGATGCCCTTTGATTTAACGAGTTGGGATCCCGGCGCCTTAAATGCTGCTTGACTGTCCGCACATATGATCAAGATCGGAGGAGGTAGGTTGTCGGTTTCAATCATGAATGCAGCTTGTTCAATGGCAAAAATCTCCGACTCAAATACTTTGGCCTGGTTAGGTAATCTGATCTGTGTGAACCGTTCAGTGTTAGTTTATCGGAATAAACCTTAGATCCACTTCCACATTCTATTTTTGAGCCATCGGTGAAGATCGTAATATCACCGTCACCGATGACAGCTTCAGAACTCATTTTTCTCGTGTGGGAGTGTGCGTTATATATATATCCCTTGAGAAGTCATTATACTTCTGGTTTAAAGTGTCAATTCTGAAACTCTTTCCGGACTTTACGCCACACATCAGTCGAATCATTTCCAGCCTAAAAGTACTGAATTTTAATTCGAACGCATAAAAAAAATACAGGGGAATGTCAAAAAAAGGCTCTCAACCACATGCTAATAAATTGTATTCACTTTTTAAACTCAAAATTTAAATACCCCCTTAATAGTTTTTTTTCAAAACGTTTTACGATGTGATAAAAGTGTTTGAGTGTTAAAAATTATTTTTAGAATCATTTGTATTCCATTAACTCGCTTATATCTCTTACATCACAATGTGTATACAAAAACGAATTAAACTGTCAAATATGTCTTCTTCCTTTTTTGTCTTTCTTTCTTTCTTTCTGACTTTTTTTACTTTCTTTCATTGCGTTTTAATTTCACTTTCAATTTCATTGAACACACATTATGGCTTGTGCGCCATACACAAATCAAATCAAATTTGATTGAAAATTAGAAATTCAAATATTTTTTTGAATTTCTATTTAGACATTCCATATAAGTAAACCAAACAAAAATCAACAATAATGATGTAATTTAATGTACTTAACGCACCTCGCATCTGTTTAAAATAAAATATTAATCAGCACTTGATTAATGAAGAGCAAAGCGACAAATGATGGTTGATGGTTGACGTTGAAGATGATGTGAAAATGCAAAAACAACAAAAAAGGAGAAAAGAAAGAGAGAAAAATCAGAGAAATAATGAACATAATCATGTTAATTGTTAATGACAAAAACGGTATTTGTTGTAGCATTTCTTAGCTCTTCTCTCGCATTTCTTACTGCTTTTAACGATTTGTATACCGCGTCCATATTTGAAACGTTAAAATTTTTTTTATAAAAAAATAAAAACATTTTTTAATATTTTTTAAGTAGTTTCGACGTATTGTTTTCTTGTTAAATTATATAAAAAAAAATTTAAAAAAAAATAAAAAATTTAAAAAAAATAAAAAAAAGGTTAATACATCGTAACTTAAATGTCAATTTCTTTATGCTGCATATGCTCTTGGTTTAATGATCTCTTTTAATTTGTTTAAACTTGATTATTTTCAGTTCATTTCATTTAGTTTGTATTACAACATCGCCGTTATAGTTAATGGTTAGTGTTTATATTTAAAATTAAATTTCTTTATTTTTATATTTTATTATTATATGACGGCGGAACTTGATTTTTCGGTCAATAAATTCACTTATAAGACTTGAATTAAATAACAAGTGAAATATAATTTCATATATTTGTTTAATAAATTGAAATCATCAATAAAGGAAAGCAAATGTTTATTTAAATTAAAAAAAAACAATAAAAAACACACGAGATTGGTTCCAAAAATTTCTTTCTCTGAAAGACCAACAAATTGTAGGGTAGGCCGTCTATCGGTTTAAATTTGAACCATTGGCAATACTTATATCATTCTTCTCTGTCATAAAATTTAAAATATTATCTCTACTGAACGTAATGAATCGATTTACGTTTGAGCAACGTTGGGATTTTTTGGAAATTTATTTCCAAAACAAAGATAAAAATTCGTCGGAAATTGCACGAAAATGTCGTACAAAATTTGATCACAACGAAAAACCAACAAAGCCTGGTACATGCAAGTTTATTGCTAAAGTTCGTGAAACTTGTTTCATTGTTAACGATCCAAGACGTGAGCATGCTCGTACAGTGCGTACATTCGAAAATATCGAAGCTGTGGCTGAGAGTAAGCATGAGAATCCATCAACCACAACTCGTCATTGTTCTCAAGAATTGAACATTTCACGCACCAGTTTACGTCAAATTTTGCAAAAATATCTGGGCATGATGGCTTACAAAGTTCAATTGGTTCAAGAATTGAAGCCGCATGATCATCCGCTTCATTTTCGCTTCATTGATGGGCAAACGAGAAACTGCACGATAATGTCGATTTTGCCAAACAAAATCATCTTTTCGGATAAAGCTTACTTTCATCTAGGTGGGTACGTTAATACGAAAAGTTGCTGTATTGGGGCTTAGAAAACCCACACGTGGTTTTATAGGCGTCCATGCACCCACTTCGAGTGACTGTTTGGTCAGCTTGAGGAGCGGAGGCATCATTGGCCCATATTTCGTTGAAAGTTAGGACGGCGCAACCATTACGGTCAATGGAGATACCTATCACACCATGATAACCGATTTTTTTGTATCCGCTCTTCATGGTATTGCTGCGAACGATATTTGGTTTCAACAGGATGGTGCAACTTACCATACATCTCATGCCACAACCGATTTATTGCGTCAAACGTTTGATGGCCGTTTAATTAGCCGAAATGGTGACGTCAACTAGCCGCCAATAAGCTGCTACTTTACACCGTTGGACTATTTTCTATGGGCCGTATTATGTCGGCAAACCAGAGACAATTGAGCATTTAAAGGTCAACATTCGTGATGCCATCGACTTTAAACTGTAGGCCTCCCACCTATGTATAGAATTAACACACACAACATAAGTGGTATGAGAAGCTAGGTCGCAATCCTGACTGAAGAGTGTTAATGACCAATTATGTATCCGTAATATAATCCGAAGGCGTATAATTGCTCGAACGAGAGGGCCAGTGGACGGGACCACTAGAGCTCATTCAATTGAGTTTTCAATTAACCGAGTGCCGTACAGCTAGAGAAATCAATAGTCGTTAATTTTTGGAAACTAAAACTCAGACAATAAGGTTCAATAGTGTTCGTTCGTCTTTATAACGGGAGTCACTTGTCCATTTCGAAAGAAATGTGGACCGATGATGCCACCAGGTATTCAGAAAAGAGCTTCACTACTAACTACAATCTTTTGATAAAAAAAAAATGCTTATCTTCGGCCAACTTCAAATAAACCCAATCAAATGCGACGTGGTTTCAGTTCTTGAAAATTAGGACGTATGCCAAGATGCGTACCTAAAATTGTCCATGTCTTTTTTCTATTTCGATGTTTTTTTAATACTTCCGGTTTCTGTCGCAATAATCTCTCTCAGTATGAACATCTCTTTATTGTGTTGGCAATTTTGAATTGAGATGAGTACTATTATTGAGAATGTGATGAATAACTGCACAAACCTTTTGTTCGCTAGGCCGATTATGGTGGCCATAAAGTAAACTAAGTGTTCTATGAACTTCTCAGTTAAATATTAACAGCTATGAAACTATAGTTATTGATGTGGATGGTTCTCATGTAACTAAAAAACTTCCGATACAACTTACTGGCAGTGTTACCTTTCGTTCTATTTACTATTCGTTTATTTTCGGTCTGACAACTTCTAGAACTTACTGTGTTGTTTTGTTATTGTAATTTGTTTTTTATTTGTTTTTCCTTATTCTCGTAATTTATTTGTTGTTTTTTCTATTGTTTCTTAATTTTTTAGATGTATTCCGCCTTCACATAATATGTAGACTTCAGAAGCATGCGAAGTTAACATTTCCCGAGATAAACTACAAAAATTAGTGTACTTTAGCATCATAGTTTGCTCAACCCGATTAATGCCTACTTTGAGAATGCAAGTCAAGTTAGAGGCTAGATTTGTTAAAGTCTTATGTAATTTTTGGCGGCACTTGTATAAAATTAATATCTCAGCTTAAAGACAGTATCCTAAAAGATGACATAAATTATGGGGGCTAAGGTTCTTAGACAACTTCTGAGACACATGCGGCGATCATCCAAGATGCATGCGAAAAATTATTCCATGTAATCGAAGGATAAATGTTAGCAATTGGAAAACGATAAAAATTCATATTTCGACGATAGTTAAAGAACTGCATAAATTGCTTATTGATCATGCCGATAATGCTAATCGTAAAACGGACGAAGTGAGTGCTCTATGAACTTCACTAACAGAGTTGTTTTTTTACTGAACAGCAATGTCAAAATAGTTTGATTGAAGTTTCTTATAGGGACTGTATACTATCAATCTGGAAAATAGCAAGACAATATGACCTCTACACTAAATTAAAAGTCCATTTTATTAACGTAATTTACATCTTTATTTAATTTTTCTTTTTATGGCATTTCCATGTTTTTGTAAATAAGAGAACTAGAGCACTTAAGATTTTTCAAAAGGTTGACCTTTAACCGAAATATTCTCGTATGTTTTACTTCCTAAAAGGAAATACAAAATTAATTTAATTTAAATCATATTTAATAACATAAAATTCATAGACCTTTTTGTATTACAGTGTGTCTGTGTGAACTAATTTATTTGACTTAAATAAAGCGAAACATTTATCGCAAGATTTATAACACAAACAGAGAATGAGGAAGTAATTTTCAATTTCTATTTGTTTTCTTAGGTTGAAATAGATTCTCAAATTAATTACAAAAAAAAACACAAAACAAAACAAAAACAAAATTTTTATTTCCCGTTGAAAATTATAACGTGATAACAAAAATTACTGTTACAAATTGATTTTAAAAAAACGAAGGAAAACAGAAACAAATCGTTAACAATTAAATTTTAAAGCTTTAAAAAGACATTAAGTTTAAAAATACCAGAGGTACCGGTGTAAAATGAGCTCTTTTTTTGGGAGAATGTTATACTAATTTTAAATGGGAAAGTAGAAAACATTTGAATCAAAGCATTGACAATTGCTGGCTACATATTTTTTTCCATCTTTCAGGCAATTTGTGGATTCCACGGCAATAAAACAGCTCGTCTTTAGAAGCAAACTAATTACATACATACATATATACATACATACATGCATACATACATACATACATACATACATACATAGATTACGACCTAGCTTCCCACACCACTTATGTTACATACATACATACATAATTGGTCATTACAACCCTTCAGTCAGGGTTACGACCTAGTTTCAGCACCACTTATGTTGTGTGTGTTAATTTTATACATGAGTGGCGGGACCTACAGTTTAAAGTCGATTCCGAACGACAGTTTTGAGAAAGTTTTTATGGCAATTTTTATTTACGCTCAGAGTTTTTTGCCAGAAATCTGCTGAGAGGAAGTCGCCGAAGAAATACTTTTTGTATTTTGTTTTAATGTCTGGTCTGGGTCTCGAAATCTGGCTTTACGTCTAATAAGCCAACATACTACCTACTAGACTACGGCGACTTACACACCACTTATCTTATGTGTGTTAATTTTATACATGAGTGGTAGGACCTACAGTTAAAAGTCGAGTCCTAATGACAGGTGAAGGAGCGTAACAATTTTATTTTATTTACCCTCAGAGTTTTTGAAAGAAATCTAATGAAAGGAAGTCATCGAAGAACTATTTGTGATGTTTGACCTGGGATTTGAATGATGGCCTCACGTCTACGAAGACAACACACTATTTACTAGACTACAATGACAACAAATCAATTATTCACAAAATTTTCGACTTCCTTGTAGAAATCGAAGTGCTGCTCAGCCAATACGTGTCCCATCGATGAAAACAAATATTAGTCGGAAGGAGCCAAGTCTGGTGAATAGGGCGAATGCGGTAGCAACTCCCAGCCTAAGGCTTTGATTGTACCCTAAATCGATTTTGCTTTGTGTACAGGTGCATTATCATGTTGCATAATTGCCTTTACTGTGTCTTGCGCACCATTCAGGTTGTTTTTCGAGCAATACATGGTTCAAATTAATTATTTATTGTCGGTAGCAATCCGTCTTAACGGTTTCACCAGGTGTTAGAAGCTCGTAGTATACTACATCCATCTGGTTCCACCAGAAACACAGCATTGTCTTTCTGCCAAATGGATTTGGTTTTGTAGCCCAAGTTGATGATTGTCTTGGTTGGATTGTATGATTTATTGCGTTTAAGATTCTGAAAATAAATCCTTTTTTCATTGTCAGTAATAATTCGATGCAACACTGATTTTCTATCGTGTCTTTGGGGTCAAATTCCACAAGTGCTTTTTCAGTTTTCCATCTGTCAGTCATTCAATTCGAGTGGCACCCAATTACCAGATTTTTTGATCTTTTCCAAGGCCTTTAAACGAACAGAAATTATTTCTTGTGTAACATGTAGCATTTCTGTCACGTGTTTCTAACTCAGGGTGTTTGCAATTCAAAGCCTTTAAACTTTTTTGATGGTCTTTAACGTCCATTTTATTTCTCTCAATAAAATCGTTATCTCTGAACCATCAAACAATCTTTTGCATGTTGCTTCGGATAGAGCATGATATAGAAAATGTTTCGACAAGCATTTGACGCAGCTTTCGTGTACTTTTCTATAAATGAAATGCTTTCAGCAAATCATTGTTTACTGGTACAAAAATCGTCATTTGAATGTTGTTTATTCACTGATATGATGGATACTGATACAAGACAAAAATGGAGACATCGTTTTGTCGCCGTAGTTTAGTAGGTAGTGTGTTGGCTTATTAGGGTTTAAACCCCAGGCCAGACATTTCCAACAAAACGAAATTTTAATATTTCCTCAGCAGATTTTTGACTAAAGCTCTGGTTAGGTTAGGTCGGAGTGGTAGCTCTGATTTCACAAAGATCACTTCAGCACGAATAGCGGCCCGTTGTGATGCCACGGGTGAACGCAGTCCCTGTACTGACCAAGTTCCACCAAAATCAGGGAAGAGTAAGAAGTTGGTCAGCGCAAGGGCTGCACATCAAAAGCACGACTACCCCATGCTGGAAAACCAGCCAGAAAGTTTGATGAACATATCCTTGATATCAATAGATGATAGTTCCGTCAAGTTGACAAGAAATGGAGAGCCAAATAGCCTATATCTACACCTAGCAAGAGACGGGCACTGATAAAGAAAGTGGATAACAGTCTCCTCTTCTTCAGCGGATCTGAATCCACGGCAGATATCGTTAAATGGGAGCCTCATTCTCTTCGCGTGTCTACCCATAACGCAATGACCTCTAAGCACGGCCACTGTGGTTGAGATGACGTCACGACCAAGACAAAGTAATTGGTTGCTACGCCTTCTATCCATCAAGGGGGAGGTGGGTCTAGCGGTGGAGCAGCACTCCTCATTGATATAGGATAGGTTGGCATCCCGAGAGAATTTCCGCGCAATGTCCAACTTAACCGATGTAAGTGGCATACCCAGTTCAATTGAAGAGGATTCTGGTAGGAGCGCATCAGCTCTGGCGAGCTCGTCGGCCCTACAGTTTCCCGGAATGTTACTGTGCCCGGGGACCCACACCAGTGAGACACTGGTGAAGCGCCCAAAAAGAAGGTCGAGACAGCGGCGACATTCCCTAACGATCCTAGAGTTGTTCACGAAACACGATAGAGATCTTATCGCGGCCTGACTATCAGATGATGATGATGTATACTGACACAAGACAAAAAAATGGAGACATCGATTTGCCGCCGTAGTCTATTAGGTAGTCTGTTGGCGTATTAGACGTGAAGCAACGGTTTAAAATCCAGGCCAAACATTTCAAACAAAACGAAATTTTAATATTTCTTCAGCGACTTCATCTCATCAGATTTCTGACAAAAACTATGAGAGTAAATAAAAAATTGCCATGAAAAGTTTCTCAAAAATCTATCGTTCGGAGTCGTCTTTAAACTACAGGTCCCGCCACACATGTAAAAATTCAACAAACACAACATAAGTGCTGTGAGAAGCTAGGTTGTAATGCTGACTAAAGGACTATAATGACTTATAATGTATGAGTGTATGGATGTATGGATAAATTTGTATCTTGACGCTCACTTCATATCGGTACACCTGGTAATAGCATCAGATTGGGAAATAGTTTCCGTAAAAGCACTGTAATATACACCACAAATGAAGAAATAAAACATTGTTTTGAACTTAATGACTGGCCACTAGTCAAGAAACAACAACAGTAACAACAATGTTAACAATTAAATTAAAATTCTATTTGGCAAGAAACCAACCAAATATCAGTAAATTAAAGTCGAATTACTTAAGCCTGGTGGCAAGTGTTTTTTTCTTTTTTTGTTTTGGTTTTTGGCTTAAGTTCTATGTTTTGTTTTGTAATTTATTCAAATTTTATGTAAATTGTTTAAACATTTTGGAAAATTTGTTTCGTTTCGTTTTTTTTTCTTTGTTTATTTTCAGAAAACAAAAGCGTAGCTTTAATTAAATTTTGACCCTGAAAGATATTGGCAATAAAATAGCAGGCCTCCCCGCCTGCATTACAAATACTGCAGAAAAAAGGAAACTGAAATATTTATGTTTGTATTTCAAGTACTTGTCTACAAACATACACAATATTTTGCAATACAAAAAACTTAACAAAAATACATACAATTGTGAAGTACTTTACAAAATAATAATAACAATAACAACAATAACAATAAAAACCAAAAATACAAAAATTTGAACCAAACAAAATTGGGTCATTTTTCTGTTTTTGGTTTATTTATTTTTTTTTTTTTTTGAGAGACAGACAGACGCATGCATATGCGCTTTGCCAAAAAGTTCAAGCTTAATTATGGCTATCGCTGGTCTTGCTGGTCTCACTGGCCTCACTGGCCTCACTTATTATATTCACAAAGAGTGTTAAACCACCAGCCACAGTCAATGATTTGTTTCGACGGAGCAATATTTGTTTTACAAATAAAATGACAAAATATCGTGTACTTTGTTTTTCTCTGGGATTTAATTGTTATTGTGTTGCCACAAGCAATTTTTTTAAGTTTTTTTCTTCTTTTCATTTATTTCTTATTTCTTATTTCTAATTTATTTTTGTTAAATCTTAAAGCAATAACAGTTATAAATTTGGTACTCTATTATTAGACAATCAATCAATAGAAGTTGCGTTATTTGGTGTGAATACAATGAAAACTATGCTTGTGTCTTAAGTCTTTCGTTTTCAAGGACAATTATTATTGGAAACAGATTATCAGTTAAGCATGAAGAATTTTTTTTTTTCAATTGTTTCTTTGATTTGATTTGAATTATTAAGACATCAAAGCATAGAAATTGTTTGTGAAATTGTAAATACCTCAGTAAAAAAATTATATGTGCATGGTATTATTCTGCACTACTTCGAAGAAAACAAACTTTTTTAATGTTTATTTTAAATTTTATTTTGTATATATATACACTTAAAAAAACTTAAAAAACTTTCTTTCAAATTCCTAATTTAAGAACAAAATTATTTTTTTCCCAGAACTCCATAGGAAATAATTATATGTTCAAAAAGAAAATGTATTATTAATTTTTATTCTAAAAACTTTAAATTATGTGATTAATATGATATGTTTCCTTTATTTATAAGGACCTGTTGTAACCTGCGTGGCATGGGATTGACCAGATTTTTTAAAATTGATACATATATAAATTTTTTCCCACTCTGTCAATATTGCTCCTTTTAACTCTTTTAATGTCGTGTACTGCTTTGAATTCGAAAATATCTTAGCGGAAAGTATCCCCCATAGATCCTCTATTGGGTCTGGACTTAGAGCTGGACAATCCAATAAAGGTATAGTTCAGCTGCAAAATCAATCAAATTGTTTTCCAACAATTCAACGTATTTTTCCGAATTCATTCTTGTTGGCACATATTTGGGACTTTCCACGAGCTCCAAATGCAGCCCAAATCATTAGACACCCACCACCGTGGTTTCGGTTGTAGCACATTTTTCGGGGATGACGCAGATCTCTCCAATACTTATGTAGACCATCAGGTCCGTTCAAATTAAAATTTTTCTCGTCGCTAAATAAAACATTTTCAAATTCCTCCTCCCAAAATTTATATTTTTCAACAAATGCAATGCGGGCATTTTTATGACGTTGGGTAAGTCTTGGTTTGGAATTTTATTTTCATACCGAAGACCTAAATCGGCCTTTATTATTTGCTGGATACGCTGTCTCGTGACATTTAAATTTAATTCTACTTTTATTTGACGGCAGCTCAATTTTTTTCGGCAGCTAAATGTCGAATACGTCTCTTTGTTCTTTGGTTTACGGTAGGGATAGCTCCTTAGGTCTTTTAAAAAATTAGAGACCGTATTGCGATGACGATTTGTTGCAGCTGCAATGTCACATATTCGCATACCTGCATGTCTCATGCCTTCAATTATTCCACGCTCCTCATCGGAAAGTTCACAGCCACGTGTCATTTTGAACGTAAAAAAATTGTGGATAACAGATTACTTTAGATTTTAATAAAAAAAAATAATACTTACTCACCGTCGATATAAAATTTTATATATCAAACATAAATTAAGAATTGATATATGTATGTATGTATTTACTCTTCTAGCTAAAGACCGAGACTGATTGATTACGCACATATAATTATTTTCTATTAAAATCTGGTAATCTCAGATAACGGTATCACAAATAAAGTCCAAAGATTATGTAAGTACATAACAAAGGGAGTTTACAAATAAACAAAAAAAATTTAGTATAGTCAAAATTAAATAACAATTAGTGTTCAGTTCGGGGGACAAAAAGAAATTTTGCGCATATAATTTTTTTACTAAGGTAATGGAACTGTTATGCTTTTGGTCACCTAAAAAACCAATGTTGATTACATTTATAATATTTAAGCAAAATTATTGTTGATAAATCCTTAAGCTCCTTGTTTTTCTTATCATTTGTTTACTAACTCTTCAGTTTTATATTGAACTGGAAATATGCATTCAATCCCCACATGAAAAAAAATCTTTTTAAACTCACGAGCTTCTGTCTAGTAAGCCATTCCAATTAATGACTTGTGCAGCATCTATGGGTCTGAGTAGTGGGAAGAGACTGTCTTTCTTTCATAAAGAGACGAAACAGCAAAATTTATTTTGGGCTCGTGCTGATTTTCTCTAGGGAATGTTTGATCCACGGGTAGAATTAATTGTGGTATCGCAATGGACTTAAACACATTCCTAAGTGAGATCTGCTCCTTCGAGGAGGTCTGCCACCGAACCTAACCAAACCATTCCACTGAATGTGTTCTATGCCATCTCCACCACTTTAATGAAAGCTTTAAGCCAAAAAGCAATTTTACTTTGAATAGTGATAATGAATAGCTACATGACTTATATGACTATTCAGATGCAGGAAAGGCGGCAGAAAAGACCTCTGCAAGAAATAAGTTCCACATACGGATACTTCGGCTAAAGAACAAATTCTGTCTGCAATGTAATCGATCATAAGCTGATGTCTCCGGCGAGAAAAACAGGTGCTACGTAAGAATATATGAAGTCCCCTTATCTCATTAGAGCAAAATCCGTTGTAGTGGCGACAGAACAGTGAAACACAAGCCACATTGCAAAGATGCTCCCATGAATCAATACAGTTGGATGCCCTACCATCATTAATGAGAACCTTTACCCTTTCCTGTACGCGGTTGAGGAACCTCAAAGTATACTTTGCCGACCCATACATAAGAGTTGTATTCCATTCTAGTTCGGGTATAAGTGATGTAAAGTGAAGTATTTCTTGCACTGTCTTAAGAAACCGAGTCACTTCAAAGCTTCTTTCATACATAACATACATAATTGGTCATTACAACCCTTCAGTCAGTATTACGACATAGTTTCTCACACCACTTATGTTGTGTGCGTTAATTTTATACATGAGTGATGGGACCTACAGTTTAAAGTCGACTCCGAACGACAGAGTTTTTGAGAAACTTTTCATAGCAATTTTATTTACTCTCAGAGTTTTTGCCAGAAATCTGCTGAGAAGAAGTTGCCGCAGGAATATTTTGGTATTTTGTTTTGATATCTGGCCTGGAGCTCGAACCCTGGCTTTACGTCTAATAAGCCAACACACTACCTACTAGACTACGGCGACTTCCTTTCTTTCCCTTCTTTCGACATTTGAAAAATGTGCTCGATCTAGAGAGCATCACACTGAATTTTCGTGACTAGAATTTACGTGTCCGACTTATTAATATTTACATCACACTCAACTACAGATGAGACAACATTATTGTTGAACTTGTGTGTAATTGCGTTTTTCCAGCATTTAAATCAACACAATTCATACGACCCCATTCGAAGATTGATTGTAGGTCGTATTTTGTCCTTTCGCCTCAATATCCAAAGGGCTCGATCTACCATTAAATGAACATGAATGGCAGATATTGCTGTCATATGCAAAAGAGTAGATAGGATTAGAAGTTAAAGAAAGGAGATTGTTAATGAGAATAAGAAGTAGAGTTGTAAATAGAACAGAACATTGTGGTACCTCTGAGTTTAACCTGATCTCATCTGATGTTCTGTATATTAAATATTCAGACCCCTCATATATCTAGCAGATACTTCTAATGCGTCATTACGTTGTTATGCCCATTATTGTTGGACAATACTGCTTTCCTCAGCACGAATGTGAAAATGCACATAAAAAGATTCAAAGACTTTAGAACAAAATCATAAGTATCTTTATAGGTTCGGTTAGGTACATCAGAAACTCAAGTATGCGTGAAGATCTCAGCCAAAGCAGATATTGGAAAATATTTTGAGAAATATTTGAAGAGACACCCGTATTGCACCCGAATGTTCTGGAACGTTACATTTTAGAATTCTGTAAACTCATTTGCCTAAAAAGTAGGACTTCGCAGACGTTATCTCCACTCAATGTACTACAAAAATTTCTTCCTGGTGGCGTTCAGGCAGAAATAGATTTTACGCACACAATACCATCCCCTTAATATATAATTTGGTAACACTTTAAAATATTTCAAGTAGCATTTTTACAATTCATTTTCCAGCTATTTTCCTTTTTTTCTTTGCATTCAGTGCATTAAATCGATTATCGATTTAACTGATAATGACATAAAAAAATTCGCGTATGTATTTGCATATTTCTTTTTGTTAGCAATGTTCGTTGCTTAAGTCTTTTGTTTTATAACGATGACTTTTCATTATTTTCTTTTGTTATTTCTTCAATTTTTTTTATTAAAATTTTTGTGTGCATGTTTCTTATTTCTCCTGGTTTTCATTAATTCGTAATAAACAATGTTTTGAACTAGTTTCCTAACATCTTTCTGTTTTCGGATTATAAGTGCAACGAATTTTATTTCTTTTTATTTTTCATTTTGTATTACAGTTCATGCCATGCCATACCAAACCAAACCACACCATACCACACTATTTCATACCATAATCGCCGAACAAGCACCAACTTTTTGTTGAGTTAATCAATAAGTGAGTTTTGTTTCTGTTTTTGATTTTTGCTCATTTCTTTTCTTCTTTTTTTTTATTTGATGTCTTCAAGACGACAAAACTGCAAAACTAAAATTGGAAGCAATTGTTACAGATTTCTGTTATTGTAACCAGACTACAAAGATTGTGTTTTGTTTTGTTTTGTCTGTTTTTGCTTTGCTTATAAAATAAAAGTTACAGAGCACAGAGCAAATCTACCACACATTACTTACTACGTACTACTGTGATATGATGTTATTTCATTATATTGTGTGATTACTTTTATATTTAGCAGATCAACAAACTTATCAGGGGGGAATACAATTAAAGAAAAATTAAACAAGTTTAAGGGAATTAAAAGAATCGAAACAATTTTGAAAGAACATTTTGTGCTTACTTTCAGTATGTTCACAGCATAGATCACTTCTAAGAAAACTTGTGTAATTTATTGGGTCTTCAAACACTTCAAACACTTTCGAACTTGACAGACACATCTTTCAAGTTAACTGTTCTTTTGTCACTCAAGTTCGCCAAATCACCTTGGACGGATAGTCATGAGCCATAGACAACGACGTGTGTTTCTTGAGTGGACTCTGGAGCAGTTGGCGACTGACCCCGATTTTTATCAAGAAATCATTTTCAGTAATGAGCACCGTTCCGGAATAAATGCGTAGGTAAATAAACAGAATTTAAAAATATAGGTCAATACAATATATACTGAAAACATCTCTGTTTGGTGTGGAGTTTGGATAATTTTTTTTTTTAAGAATTTTTAACTGAGAAGAAGTTTAGCCATGTCGTACTGTCAACGGTGAGTAGTACAGATCGATTTTTTGTCACACAAAATATTCTGCACAAGCCATTTGACGTCTCACGTAGCGCTGATTTGAAATAGTTGTCGAGATCGTGCAATTTGCGTCCCGTTAAATTTTTTCTGGTGGAATTTTCTGAAGTGGCAGGTGTATGTGAATAAAACACACAGCGGTCCTCAATGCTAGCATAACCTATGCCACCGGGCTAATTCTGACTGATTTATACGCAAGAATCACGGAAAGTTTTATATTTCGGATGCGCTCCAACCAGAGAAGCCGTGGCAAACGTTTGAACGCTATTATATTTCACACATATTGGCATCAATAAGTCTCTCAAACGAATAAAAAATCTCACACGTTGTTTTATTTCAATTTAAAGATATGAAGTGTGTAAACGAGCCGCTTACTCTGTTTCGAAAAAGTTGCCTAAATGGTTATAAATTTTGTGTTCAGTAGCCAACTATTTTAATGAAAATATTTTGGATATACGAAAGCTCTGTTAAAATTGGGTATCGCACGAGCTTACAATCGACTGAAAAACACCGGTTTAATGATTCCGAACAATGTTTCCAGTTGCAGCATAACTTCATCAATTCATACAATCAAAACGATCGTCACCTGAATGTCTAACACATGATGAACCGACAGCAAAGCAAGGTTATGATATCAGTGATTTGAATATGAATATTCGACGACTTTCTTGATAGGGCAATAACTAATACATACATACATACATACATAATTAGCCATTACATCCCTTCAGTCAGGATTACTTGCTAGCTTCTCACACCACTCATGTTGTGCGTGTAAATTTTATACATGAGTGGCGCAACTTACAGTTTAGAGTCGACTCCGAAAGACAGATTTTTGAGAAATTTTTCATCGCAATTTTTTATTTTCTCTTAGAGTTTTTGCCAGAATTCTGCTATTGTTTGAGATGTTTGACTTGGGGTTTGAACAGTCTAGTAAGCCAACTCACTACATACTGGACTATGGCGACTTCTAACTTCACAACAGTTCTTGACTTTTAAAAAAAGTCGTTGTAGCCATCCTTCTGTAAGTGATCTGTAGCTACTACAACGTATGAATACCTTTTCAATTAAGGCATCAGTTTTAGGCTAATTGTAAATGATCGTTTTGATATCAGACAACAATAGCCCCAGTAGACTACTGAGCGAGGAGTCTTCTTTGAGCCAGGGAGAGACACTTGTGAACTAACTGGACAGTTAGGAAATCCTTTCTTCCTCCTGAACCGATCTATAACCTCTGCAGAAAACTTTTGTAGGTAAGAGAATTTTCTGTGATTTCTTTACGATTCCACTGTGCAATCCTGACAAGACAATAATCTGGCAGAAAATGAGAGTCAAAGGTCAATTTTAATAAAAGCATGCTACATAAACCTTAATTTTCTTGTTTACTTTCGCCATGAGAAAAACATAAACCTATCGGGTTTAACGTTTAAAATTGGTTCCTTGAACTACTAAATCTGATTTTAACGTACAGGTTCATGACAGAAAACTGTGTTAACACAATGCGGCCTATGCGGCCTAAGTGTGTCCATCCAACTAACGTACAGGTTTGCACCTAACGTACAGGTTTGCAAATCGCTGTTACCAGGACTCTATCTAAAGTTGACTCAAAAGTCATCTCTTACTTAAGCTGGTGTAGGTTAGAATAACTTGAATTGTAAATGTATTGCCAGTTTCGTTTCACTTCCTGTAAAGGTATACAGTACGCTGAGTTTGCTTCCAAAGTCCAACAATTCATTTCTCTTGTGTGAAATCATAAAATAATGCCGCAAATAATTGTTCACACCTTTAGAGCTCTGGCTATCAATGACATGAGGGGGATGGTTTAACACACTGCATAAGTAGCAGACTGGCTACATGAATGAATGAACATTTAAACGACTAAATATGAGCAAGTATAAGTGTAGTGGTATTGAGTGTGAATGGCGTTCATTTTACAAAGCTGAGACAACAACAGCAACAAAGACTTTTCAACGCCAACAGCAGCAGCAGTAACGTCTGTGATAATGACTTCAGCAGAGTACGAGAACTGAGGCATTCGCACCGCAACATTAAAGAGTTCGGTTTCAGACCAAAAATATGCTTACATATGCTGAATATAGTTTTAGTTTAGCTAATGGCTTAATGCTGGCATTGTAAGACGCTGGCACAGCTACAGTCAGACGCAGCTTCAACTAATCAAAGTTAAAACCCCAAAACCAAACAACAAACCACTCTTGTTGTTTACTTACTTAGGCCACAAATGATTTCAGTTTTTTTAGTTTCTCAACGAAACGCAAACGATGCAGACGCATTTTAACGGAAATAACAGCCTTTGATTGAAAGAAAAATTTTTTAAAATTTAAAAAAATATTTTACAAGAGAAAAATAATTCAAAAATTTAAAAGAAATAAAAATCAAAAAACGGTTAAGTTTTTATGAAAAAAAAATTAATAAAATTGAAAAGAATTTAAAAAGAAAAAATAACTAAAAAAAAAAATAAAATAATTTTTGAAATAAAAAATTAAAACAAAACAAAGCCAAGAAATTGTGAAAAAAAATTTTAAGAAAAAATTTACAAAAAATTTATTAAATACCCCTCTTAGCCTTAAGGTTGCTTTATTTCCTTTTTGTGTTGCATTAATTTATGTGTTCTGCCTGTTGTTCATAGATTGGAAATACAAATAAAAATTCATTTTGAAAGGTAAGTTTCTTTTGGCGAAAAACGATTTTTTTCTTCATTTTTTTTAATTGTTTGGCATGCAATTTTCGAATTTTGAATTTCACAAAATCCAATACAAGCAACAACTGATTTAAAAGAAAAAACCAACAAAAAAAATTTGAAATTAATTCGCATTTGTGAAGCTTAAAAGTGTTGTTTCTGTTTTTAATGAAAATGCCAAGTAAATCTATTTATTACCAACTAAAAAAGAAGAAGAAAAAAAAAATTCAAACTAAAACTAAAACAAGAAAGTATTGTGTTTTCTGCTCCAATTATCGAGAAATTTGTTGAAAGGTGTATTGAATGTGTATTTTCATTTGTTTGTAAGCTGTAGTATGTTTTCTTGTTGATGTTTGCTTCAATACTTCGTCTCGTATGTATCTTCAAGTGTATTGCATTGAAAGATTTTGATTTTTACTTTCATACTTTCAAGTGTCTTCAACAAATAAAACAAGAAAATTTAGAAAAAACCAACAACAACAAAAAAACTAAGAAAAAAATTTCAAACGTTTGGCAAACGAAATGATAAGGAAAGTCAAGTGAAGTAAAACCAGTGTCTGTGTGTATAAGTGTTGAACGCAGTATTGCTAACAGTGAAAAACTTAATGAAAGAGAAATTATATGGAAAAACTAAAGAAGACCTTGATATTTATTAAACACCACCAAACCATATGTTTAATTAAAAAACTTTATTTTTAAAGAAAAAATTTTGTTTTTTATC
This sequence comes from Sarcophaga subvicina, assembly GCA_936449025.2. NCBI lineage: Eukaryota > Metazoa > Arthropoda > Insecta > Diptera > Sarcophagidae > Sarcophaga > Sarcophaga subvicina. Next base: position 36,017,255 of record OW388084.2, read on the forward strand.
CATTTTTCATAGATGTATGGATTCCCAAGGTTCTAATCTAAAGCAAAATAGGCAACTTGTCATTGAAATTTTTGTTTTTTTATTCGTTCCTCTTATATTCTTTAAATATTCGTCAAAAAATGCATATTTCATAAGTATTTCAGTCCATAAAAAAGCCTACCAAGTTCGTTTCTTAAGTCTTTTGTTTAATATTCTTAAGCAAAATAAACGTTCAGTTACAACTGTGTAGCGAACTTTATCACACCACAAATGAGCCATTTTGATGGAAAAAATTTTGCTATTTTTGTGGTAAAGCCATCATTCCATTAGTGTAGACCTCTTCGATACAATTGCGTGTCTCAGACCTTTAAAAAATTAAAACTTTTTGCCAATCAGAGATTGATTCAAATGACAATTTTATAATCAAAACTTTCCAGCCCATTTTCTTCCAACTGATTAAAAATCTGTTTGGCCCCTGGCGTTGTCATAATAGAACATAACAGTTTACCTGTTGATCAATTGTGAAACATTCTTGTGAAAATCTTGCTTCAATCTCGTTAACTGTTAACAATAGCGATCAAAATTAATTAATTTACCAGCCGGTAGAATGTAGAATACCACTAACTATCCTTCTGCAAAACTTCACTCTTCAGTCAAGATTACAACCCAGCTTCTCACACCACCCATGTTGTGTGTGTTAATCTTATACATGAGTGGCGGGGCCTATAGTTTAAAATCGACTCTGAACGATAGATTTTTAAGGAACTTTTCATGGCAATTTTTATTTACCATCAGAGTTTTTGCCAGAAATATGCTGAGAGGAAGTCTCCAAAGAAATATTTTTTCACATTTCGTTTTGGTGGAGATGTTTGACATGGGGTTTGAACCGTGGCCTCACGTTTCAAGTTTGTTTCAACTTCGTTAATTGTTGCCAATAGAAGTCAAGATTAATCAATTGACCAGCTTGTAGTATGTAGAAGCTAGTAATAAGCAATTTCAGTCATAATTAATTACCTTTCGGTGAAGCTTCACTTTGCTTCTTTCAAGATCTTCTTCACATAAAATTACCACACGTATTTCATATTTTATCGCTCGTAATCATAAGCCTTAGAAATTGTACAATTTCTTTCTGTTCTTGCAGTGAATCGTTAATTGAAACTCGGTCCATTGAACTTTTAAACATCATTTCATGTAACCACAAAACACGTCCTGCTGCATTTTGTTTGTTGGGGATCCCTAAAATGGTTGATAACTGTTTATATATTTTTATAATTTACTGTATGAAGAGGCTACTTAGTACTGCCACCAAATGGTCTACTGTACTCTCCTCATATATTATTGGGTATCTCTATAATGCCTTCTCCCCTAGAATATTGCCATGGCAAAGCTCAGAATGCTGCTCGGTGTCAACAATGACACTTGATATACATTCAGGTGGTACTTCTTAGAATGCACTAGGGCCCACAGGTCTCAAAAATCTGTTCTGCTGATTCATTCTTATCGGCATGGAATCTATATCTTGAGTTCGTGCCAACCACCATTCTGAGCCTTGTCAACAGATGAGCTATTAACGTCAGGTTATTTTTTTATAGTTTGATGCACAACTCAAGTCTCTTTTTATTATATTTCCTCAACAGAAGTTTTGATTGTCTTAAACCCAATCAGTTTGAGAAGAGTCTGTGCCTCTCTTGATCTTCCCTTTTGTTGAGCATACCTTTTCAAATACCCGTCCCTACTGGGCAGAAGGATTTTAGCCACATCAACAGCATAGAAGCTTCCCTCCTTGCAAGATCATCTACTTGCTTATAGCCGAGAATTCTCACATGAACTGGAATCCAGTAGAGGATAATCTCAATCTCTCTACAGAGCTGATGCAGCTTCTTTAGACAGACCCACGTTTGAAAATCTGATCATAAGGGAACTGGCCGGTTTTATCTGGAGCTCGGGTTGATTGAAACCCAACGCTAACAGATCATGACAAGGGGGCTTACCTCATATTGGGTAACACAATGGGCCATTGGGCCACCGAGTGAACTTGCCTGTTAACGGCAAACTACCCGCTTACCTAACCTACCCTTATAAGAGCCAAGTGCTGTATGGTTATGTACTGTTTTTGTATCTCCTTGATACATGTTTGGTGATGAGTGCTTATCACCTTACCTTATGTCCACACTGTTTATGTGCCGGTGTTTCTAAATTTGTCCTGTGATTTCAACAATTCTTTTAAGTGATTGGTTGACTAAAGCCCAGGACATGTTTAACATTAAAATTATCAGACCGACAACGAGCAAACTATTTCGCTGTTTTTCTACATAAATTTCTTCAGTAGTCTACACCCCATTATTAGCTTCTGTATGGTATGTTATCCATGATGTGCCCTGCATTTTGTGTTATAATTCCCAGTAATCACAGTGCTTTATGAACCAATACTTCTGCTTCTATTTTTCTTTACTCTTCCCTGACCATAAGCCTTTTTTAAAACTCTTCAATCTCTTTCCAAAGACATGTAAATATTTAAAGTCGCTGCAGTCCAGAAGGTAGTATGTTGGCTTATCAGATGTTAGGTCATGGTTCAACCCCCAGGTGTGCCTTCACTAGCAAAACCCATTTTGAAAAAATATTTCTTCGATGATTGCAGACTTCTGGCAAAAACACTGAGAGTAAATAGAAATGGCATGAAAAGTTTCTCAAAAAATCTGTCGTTCGGAGTCGACTTTAAACTGTAGGTCGCGCCACTCCTGTATCAAAATTAATACACACAACATAAGTGGTGTGAGAAGCTAGAACGATATCCTAACTGAAGGGTTGTATTGACCAGTTATGTATGTATGTTTGTATGTTGATGTTGTTTGAACATCTTCATAACTACAGTGAAATCGTTCACACATGAAATATGTTCAAGCCAATGTACATATTAATTACAAAAGTATTCAGAATTTCATTAAGTATCACTGAAGTCGCCGTAGTCTCGTAAGTAGTATGTTGGCTTATTCAGCGTAATGCTGTGGTTTAAATCCCAGCTCACACATCTTAAATAAAACAAATGTCGGCGACTACCGCCCAGCAGTCTTCTGGCAAAAACTCTGAGAGTAAAAAAATTGCAATGAAAATTTTCTAAAAAAAAACCTGTCATTCGAAGTCGACGTTAAACTGTAGGTCTTGCTTCTCATAAATGAAATTTTTAAAACTTATTTTAATTAATTTAAAAATAAATTAAATTTTTTAGAAATTCTTTATAAATAAAAACAATCTAATGTCGGCTTTACTTTGTGGATAATTTATGGTTAATGAGAAACTAATTAGAAGATAAAAAATAATTGAATTGAATTGAATTTTTATATTCAGCATCAGCAAAAATAATTTCAATTTTTATTTACGATTCCTTTTATTAAATATTCTTCGGCAGCATGTCAGCATGCCATGCCATTACATGTTTCTGATCATATCTACACTAAATTTTAATTAAAACGAATATTTTTACTGCCTATTTATTTAAACATAATATTTTATTCGTAAACCTTTTTTAGAAAGTGTTTTTAAGGGCAATTAAAATACTGTGGCAGCAGGTTGTAGTAGCAGGTTTTGAATTTTTTTTTTGGTAAATAATTTCGCTTTTTTCTTTTAAACTTTATTGACATTAAATACCATATAAATAACGCTCTCATTTATTATGACACATTGTTATCGTTTGCGATCAGAAAACAATTAAAAAATAGAAAAACAAAAACAAATACAAACTAATTGCAATTGTAATGGAAACCAATTGAAAATGAAATTATTTTTTAACTACTATTGCATGAGTAACTCAATGAATGAATGAATGACTGAATGCATGAATGGAGTGATTAAAGCAAATCAACAACTAATGAAATACAAAAAAAAATATGTCAACAGTCATCCAAATGAAATTGAAATTAAAAAAAAACAAACAAGTCACCGAGAAAAATGAAAGTCTGGCATAGTGATTAAATTTAATACAAAAAAAGGAATTCTCACTTTCATTTCATTTTTTATTAAAAAATTGTTTCTAAAAATATTTTACAATTTTCTACACTAGAAATGTAAAGGAGAAAAACGAAAGACTTAAGCAACGAACTTGAAATTACATTAAGCTTAATAAGTTTTATGATTTATTTACGAAAATCAATTAATTGCTGATATTATTTGCTTTTCGAGTCTAGACAGTATTGCATTGAAACAAAAAACTTAAGATACATACTTACTTTAATACTTAAACGATTACAGAATATTTTATAATGATTGGGAAACAGAAGTGATTTAGTAGCCTAGTTTGGGTTTAAAAAATTTTATAATTAAAGAAATAATAGAACGATAAATGAATCACTGGCATTTACTTTTCCAAAATTATTTCGATAAAATGTTGCTCTCGCCTATCACGTCCATGTTGGTCTATCTGTGAGCCTCAATTTTGATATACTTTTTCCATTATTTTGGCAGACATCTCACTCTATGGTAGCTGTAAAGTTGTCTTACACGGCTAGAATTGTGGCTGGCTTGACTCTGTACTTAACAGAACTCAAATTAAAGTAGTCTAGTGTAAGCAATCTTTGGCAGCCAATGGACTGCTAAGAAAACTGAGATTAATTGTTTCCATGTAACGTACGACATCGCTTTATTAAAACTACTAATCTCAACTAATGTCCAAGTTCAATACCAACATTTTGTGCAAAAAAAAAATATAGTAATCATCGCACAGTAATTTGAAAAAAGTAAGTTCTTATGATGCCACCGTCTAACAATCAGTATCTTGTAATGATACTAGAAACCTTTACAGATCTAACATAAAAACTACTCTCACATCCCATTTTTCTAGTTTCAAGGTTCTGTACTGTATGATTAGGGTTAATACTCGGTTTATTTGCCGGATAAAAAATGTTAAGAGTGGAGAATATTTCACTACATTTTCTTTACATGTGGTTGGTCTACAGTAGAATGCCTTAAGAAGATATGGTTGTTGTCCCATCATAAATATCTACAAGGTTCTTGCAATATATTCAATAAAAATTAAGTCTGATTAGCCATAGGCTCAAACCCTAGCTCAGATATATCGAACAAAAAGGAAATATGAAAAAAACATATTTTTTTACGACCTCTGCTTACTTACTGAAAAAAATGAAATATTCATGAAAAGTTTCTCAAATCTTTCATTCGGAGTCGACGATAAGTTGTAGGTCTCGCCATCCATGGATAAAACAGCATAGCACAAACAACATAGATAGCGTGAGCAGCTATGTTGTAATTCTGATTGAGAATTTTAATGATCAATTAATCCATTAGTACCCAGTGGCAACTTAAGTTGCCAGCAGAGGTTCCCTTAGTTTTTATGCTCTAAGAGGATATTGAGAGTAAAAAACGAATCGATAACCGTTAGATAATAACATGTGGTTTTCTTTATTTGTTTTTATTTTGTATCGATTGCTTTTACAGTTTGGAAGATAAAAGCCGTTAATTGTATTTTTTTTTGTTGGTTTTTAACCGAGGCTGCTGGATTCAAATGTAAGTTTATCGAATATTATAAATATTTTTGCAAAAAAGAGGTATGTTTGAGATAGAAATACACCTTAGCTTTTGTTTTAAACTAAAATTTTATCAATTTGCATTTAATATTTCTTATAATTGAATGTTTTGTGATGGTGGCATCTTAAGTTGCCACTGGGCACTTAGGTGTATTTTTTGTGTTGTGATGTGTTGTATTATTTTACATAGTTTTATGAAGCGAAATTGTGAAATATCAGTGTCCATCAATTTTATCTTCCCGCATAAATAGAAATTTTTAATATAATAGGTCATCGCACAAAATAATAATACTTGAAGAAATTTTGGATGAGCTGGGGCTTATGGAAAAAGAAGAAATACCAACAGATATTGTTTTACTTTCCCCTATAGAAACGGCTGAACAAGATACAGATGTGGATTCAGACAATTCGGATACAGAAATAACTGGTTGGTTTCCGTTCTGAATATTGAGCCATAATATAACCTACTTGTAATTTAAAAGACAATATGCCGTGTTTCTTTTAAGATCATGTGCAGTACCAACATTTAAAAGAGATAGACTATCACGTACTCAGAACGATGCAATAAATAGCTTCCGTTTAGATAGAAAGGATCACATTATTATAAGAGGTGAATCAAAATACCATCGCTGCAAAGTTTGTCCTGGTCGGACTTCACTTATGTGCAAAAAATGAAAATTTTTTCTTCATGCTAATTATTGTTTTTAAGTATTAAGATAATAATTAAGAGACTAAACCATAAACCTTAATTTTTACCAGAATTAAAGGTTGTCACTTTTTTCAAAAACTTGTCATGGATTTTATAGTGAAATCAAAACACATCTATCACGAACTGCTTTAAAAATCTTAGTCTTTATCTACACAATTTAACATAAATCACGTACCTTGATACAGTCTCTTAAAATTTTTAATTTTTATTAAAAAAAAATGAAATTTTATCAAAACTTTTCATTAAATTTCGAATTCTAATACTCAACCCCATATTTTTTGTTTGACAATGTTTTCTTTTCAAACACTTTTTTCTTTTTCATCATGCAATCTAAAGCCTGTTGTTTATTACAATGATTTTCTTTAAATCATTAAATATTCCAAAATTTTATTTGTTTTTTATCTAAAAATTTAAAAAAAAGAAAAAATTTCATTTGAAAACTGAAAATCTAATAAAACCCGCTTATCATTCATTGTTTTATGACTGCTAGTCGCATAAATTTCGGCGGCTTCTTCTATTTTTTATTATTTCGTGTTTGCTGGCTCTTAATAATAATTTTTGTGGCTGTGTTAATGATTTATAATCATAATAATGATGCTCGTGATCATCTTCATCATGGCAGAGACTGAAATAAAAAACAAAGATGGTAACGAACATGACATGACAGTGATCATGATCATGATTATGATCATCATCATTATAATTATTATTAAATGTGATAGTGTTGCATCTGGTTTGAATTTAATCGTTTTGTTGATACAGTGACATTGTTTTGTTTGATTTTTTATTTTTAATTCCACACTTTTTTTTTTGTTTGAGAGAGAAAACTTTCGCTTTTTTAAGTTGAAAACGGTATTTTTTTGTTGGTATCTTGTTGTTATATTTGAACAAAATTTTAAGAATAACAAGTAAATGGCAGTTAAACAGTAAACAATTAAAAATTCATCAAAAGAAATTTTATTAATGCGATGGCAACAAAACAACAACAACAAAATCCAATAAAAACAAAATAAAAGTCTTAAAAACCCTAATGCTGGTATTTAGAAAAAGTTTATAAATATTTTTAAAAACTATAAATATTTAGTGTTGTTGTTGGTTTTTATTATTTTAAATACCATCACAAATATTAAAAAAAATAATTTTTTTTTCTAAAAGCCATAAAATGTTTGTGCAGCTTTCAAACCAACCGATAACAGCCGTACATACTATTTTGGCTGGCTGGCTGTCATAAATATTTCTTTGTGACAATAAATACAGTTTCTGATACAGGCGGGGTCAATAAGCCCATAAAATACTTATCATAGTGAGTAAAACTGTAACTAGTTTTGGGTTTAAAATTCCAAAAACTAACGGTGGCAACATGAAAATACTACTCAACTCTTGCTCGGCATAACTGTATTTAAATGACAAAAAGAACTGAATGCGCACTTATTAGCCAACAGTTTTGAATGGAAATGTTCACCAGGGAAAAGAGGTTTGGCTGCCTTTTACCTTAAAGTGAAGCAAAAAGGCATATGAACATATGGACAATGCCAGAGCAGACCCGTCTTTAATGCTGATTCTCAAGAAATTCTGAATAGTTTAAAGGTAACTCTTATATGGGTACCAAAACATAGGCCTTTTGTTGAAACTACATCATTTAAATGACCTCCACGCGAAGTGTTGCAAGCATTGATTCTTTTGAGGTAATTTTCGACCACTTTTTGACACATATTGGGCGGTATCTCAGCCATAACTTGACGAATGTTGGTTTTTAAGTGCTCAAGAGTTAAAGGTTTATCTGCATAAACACGGTCTCTCGCGTAGCCACACAAAAAAAAGTCTAATGTTGTCAAATCGCATGATCGAGAAATTGCGCGGCCAGGAAATATCTCTTGCAATAAAGCCATATTCGCTCGAGTTGTGTGGCATGTGGCACCGTCTTGTTAAAACCACATATTCTCCAAGTCGTATTCTTCAATAGCAGGCAAAAAAAGTTGGTTATCATATGACCATAACGCTCCGAATTGACGGCGGCAGTCGTTCCATCGTCGTTTTCGAAGAAGTAAGGTCCAATCACAACTTCGGACCAAAGAGCGCACAAAACAGTGACTTTTTCTGAATGTACTGGCCTCTCTTCAATTACTTGAGGATCCTCAGAACCCCAAATACGACAACTTTATTTATTAACATACCCACCGAGTGTGAAATGTGCTTCATCGCTGAAGAAATTTTTGTTCGAAAAATTGCCGTCCACCGCCTGTTGTTCAAGCACCCATTCCACGTATCTACGACGTTGTGAATGGGGCAGTTGGTTTCAGTTGTTGCGTGAGCTGGACTTTATATGGATGTAGGTGTAGATCTAAATGCAAAATACGCCATAATGTGCCGTCCTAATTCCTAAGAACGACGAGGAATCGACACATTCGGATCTTCGGCAACACTTTCACTTACAATAGCGATATTTTCAGCGGAACGAGCGAAACGATGATGCACAGGCCTTTCAATATTTGTAAACACTCCAGTCTCTTCAAATTTCTTCACAATTGCTTGCGTAGTTGGACGATTATGTAAACCATAATCTCCTCTTAAAGCACGATACGTGGCTGTGGCGGAATCAACATTTTTGTAGTAGGTTTTGATAATTTTTATGCGTTGTGTGATAGTTAAGCGATCCATTTTCGTCAATGTCAGACTTTTAACTGAAAAGAAAAAAATTGGTTTCACAACATAGTTTGACAGATGTCGAATTCCAGTCCCATACTTTTGAAACAACGAAATGGATAGCCCTTGACTTACTACGGCAACTTCCTCGCAGCAGTCTTCTGACAAAAATTCTGTTCCTAAACACAATTGCCATGAAATGTTTCTCAAAAATCTGCCGGTTGGAGTTTACATTAAACAGTAAGTCCCATTACTCTTACATAAAATTAACACACTCAAGATGGATGGTGTGAGAAGCTAGGTTATAATCCTGTCTAAAAGGTTGTAATGATCATTAAAGTAAATTATTACAATGCTCTCAAATACGTTGGCAGCAAGAAGATATGTACGTTCAATTTTTGTAGGCGCAACTGGACTGATATGGATAACAAGACGACTGATTTTCTTTTCCTTTAAATAACTTGTCCATCCAATAAACTATTGCGTTTCTTCGAGGCCACATGTATTCTCTCAAATGGTTGGTATTTATTCCCTTAAATGACCACCGTAGAAGCTGTGGGTCTCTGGCGCATACAGAGAATATCTTTCACCTCATATGAATTAAGAGACTTTCCATTTTCAGTCATTTTTGATTGAATTCTTCAAAATAAAGATTTCTGCAATAGGAAGGAGATAAAAACTGCCACAGTGGCAGAATTTATTCCGGAATTTGATAGGTTTTCTATAAAGAAAATTTAATCCTCGGTTTGTATATCGATTGTAGTATTAAAGTGAACCTTAGTGGGAGGTTATTATTTAAGAAAGTACGCTATCTTTCCAACCTTTTAACTTTACCTTATCATGTGTGCCTTTTTCTGAAAAATATCAATTCCGTAGTGGTTTACAACCCAAAAAGTCAATGATGGATGCACATTTCTTTTAATACAACTAATTTAAAATAAATACAGAGGTCCAATATGCAACCGAATACTCATGTAACAAATTATTGAGAGAAAGTTAAAGAATTTCATAACAAAACCAAGAGCTTAAGACACAAACATGGCGGTTTTAAGGAACAACATTTTCTTCAAGAATATTTGTAGGAAGTATGCATTGAATGATTGTTGCCGTCGTCTAGTAGGTAGTATGTTGATTTATTATATGTGAGGTTTCAGTGCAAACTCTAGGTCAGATATCTCGAACAAAATAAAATATAAATAAAATAATTCAACTTTCTCTCAGCAGATTTCTGGCAAAAACTCTGAGAGTAAATAAAATCGCCATGAAAAACTTTCTCAAGAATCAGGGCCTTAGGAAAATTTAAATAACTTAACTTGGTTTAAAACAATTTCTTCATTCATTGCAAAATGTTCAATTTTACCAATTCATAACTATAACTAGAATGTAATTTTTTTATTGCTTTACTATGAAGCAATAAATAAATATTTTTTTGAAAGAAGACTCACGTATAATTATGATTAATTGGCTTTGATTTCAATGCCTAACAATGGCAGGCATAAACAACCACCATTTGAAGTGTGGATTACAAAATGTTTGTGACCAAAAATAATTTGTTTTTTTAATAGAAATTGTTTATAGAAAAACCGATTGCTTATTCATTCCTGATTAAAATTTTAAATCAAAAAATATTTTCATTAATTAACCATAACATATCACACACACACAAATATAAGTAAATATTTATAAATTTTTCTTTTCTTTTTCGGTGCGTTTTTTTCTCTTTCTTCTTTAATTTATGTTAATTAGTGTTTACCTACCTTAACATTTCAGTTTAATTTATAAAAAAAAAAGTAAGAAAACGAAAAGAAAAGTAATAAAGAAAACCAAAAAAAAAGAAAACCAAACGAAATAAAATGAAAGTGAAATTACTTTTAAGCACGCACCCACAATTTAAAGCACTTTTGCTTTAGAGGGACTACGTTTTTGGTTGCTTTTTTTATTTCATTTTCATTTCGTATTAAAATTTCTTAGCTTACCTTCTGGAACGTGCTTGCCAGGCATTGGTTTTAAAAATTAAAAGCAAAAGCTAAGGAATTTCTTGTTTTCGTTTTTGTTTGTAATTTCTGCACTTCAGCTTTCATGGTCAAATTTTTTGATTGACAACTTGGTATTGTTTTTGTTTTTGTTATTTTTATTGTTATTGTTTCTGTTGTTATTGTTAAAGTAATTTTCTTTTTTCTGAACTCATGGTTGTTTTTCTTCTGTATGAGCATTAAAAAGTAGTTTTTAAACGTTTGTCGTGGCTAGTGGTTGTTGGTCAGTGTTTCAGTGTTCATTAGAGCTTGAATTAGAAATTAATTGTTTTATTTCATTTATTTTATTTCTTTATTATTTGCTTTATTTTTCTGTTTTGCTGCTGTATGAAATTTCTAAAAAAAAATAAAAAAAATCTTTGAAACAATTTTATTTATTAACAAACGTAAGTAATTTAAAAAAAGAAAAGTACAATAAATTTCTTTTTTATTTCATTTTGATTTAAACAAAAAAAAAACAATAAATAAATAATAAAATAAATTCTCTAACATTTAGAAAAAGTGGTTTTTTAAAATAGTTTTGGTTTTCAAATTTAAACGCCCTTCGTGTTTGTGGTTTCCAACAAATTAGGCAAAAGACTTAAGACACAATCAAATCTAAAATTCCAACAAATTGTCCAACGAAAAACAAGAGAAAAAAAACATAATTACAAGACAAAAGACTAAAGAAGTGATCAAAATTGGCAAGAAGACTAAGCAGTGATGTTTACAACTGAAAATAATTTCATAAGACAAAAAACTTAAGAAACAAACTTTTGTTCATTTACTTTCCTAATGAACTTTATTCTTTCTAAAAACCAATTGAGCAGTGTTAGTTATATTCGTAAGAAAAACAAATAAAACTTACCTTTGAAAGATAAATATCTCCAAAATATTGTATATTTTATAAGTATCACGAGTACCTGATTTGTACTTAAAAAATTCTCAAAAAATCTTCATGCATAAGAAAAAAAAATTTTTTTAAATTTTTAATAGGAAAGTAAAACAATTTTATTCAAAGTATTGGCCATTGCTAGCTACACATCATAAATTTTAAAAATTTTTGAAATGAAAGTTTATTTGATGAGACAGCATATATAAAAATTATAACTAACCTGTTATACTCTTTAAATAATAACTACGGTAATTTTTGTCCAATTCTATAAAACAAAAAGTCAATCTCTTCACAAGAGAATACTCTTTAAGAATATCTTTACTTATTTCATATTTTTTAATTAAATTTTCCAATTAGGAATGGCCAAACTTGAAAAAATAAGAAAAAAATTATATTTTCCAAGTTTACCCCATCAAATCTCATACCATATAAGTTTGAACAAAATGTTTATGTATACCGTTTGAAGGGCTAATCTCTCCACTTCTAAAAAAAACTTTGGATTTTTAAAATAGGTTCAAACATATTGGGGTAATCAATAATCTTGTGTGAAAAGATCAACAAAAACCGTTTTTATCAAATAAAACAAGTTTGTAGGGTTCGAGAAATATAAAAAAAGTATTTTTGAGTTCTACTCAACAAAACTTACAACCTACATTATGTCATTAGCTGGGTTTATTTTGACTGTCTCACCGTGTAATTAATCATTACAGCCCTGCAGTCGGTATTATTGCCACACTACCCATGTTGTGTGTGTTAATTTAATACATGGAAGGCGAGAGCTACAGTTTAGAGTCTACACCGAACGACAGATATTTTGAGAAACTTTTCATTTCATTTTTTTTTTCTCAGAATTAATACATACATACATACATACATACATACATACATACATACATACATACATACATACATACATACATACATACATACATACATACATATATACATACATATATACATAAATACATACATACATACATACATACATATATAGATTACGACCTAGCTTCCCACACCACCCATGTTGTGTATGTTAATTTAATATATGAGTGGTAGGACCTACAGTTTAAAGTTGACTCTTAAAGACAGATTTTTTAAGGAACTTTTCATGACAATTTTATTTTATTGACTCTCAGATTTTTTGCCAGAAATATGCTGAGAGGAAGTCGCCGAAATAATATTTTTTCATATTTCGTTTTGATGTCTGACTTGGTGTTTGAACCGTGGTCTCATGTCTAATAAGCCAACATACTACCTGTTAAAGTGCGAAGTACGAGGTGTACTATGTGGTTCTATAATTTAAGTCTCTCTACAGGAAACATCGACTGTCAAATGAATTTTTTGAGGAAATTTGTTTACCAGCATCATTATCTGTTCACATACTGGCTCTATCGAGCAGTCATGTAACCAAACTTCCTTTACGGTATTCAAGTTTAATGTACGCTGCGTAAACACCATTGCCACTGACAACCCAATAAACAGACTATACAGGCAGTCACAGAACTGATTACCAGTGCGCTCTGTTCCACAGCGACTAAGGCATTATTTGCTACACTCAGTTGGCACCCCTCTGAATTTCTACTTTAAGTGAAGTGAAGATAGTAAGACTCAATGCGGTAAAATTCTGGCTTAACTTGAACTATGCATATGCTGCAATTCTGAGAAGATAAGGACTCATTCAACTCAATTACTTGCTTTCTTATAATTTTCTAAACAAATCATTTGATTTCAGAATTCTAATTAAAAAGTTTTGGATTGGAAGATCTGGTTGGAATATCTGGTGTCCCATCGATGACAATAAGCAGAAGTCTGAAAGAGACAAGTCTGGTCAATATAGAGAGTGGTATAGCATTTCCCATACCTAATGCTTTGATTGTATTCTGAACCGGTTTTTTTGTATATACAAGTGCATTGTCATGTTGCAAAATTACCTTTGCCGTGTCTTGTAACCAATTCTGATCGTTTTTCGCACAATGCATGCTTCAAATTGATCATTTGTTGATGATAGCGATCTGTATTAACGATTTCATAGGGTTTTAGAAACTTGTGGTACGCCACAAATTTCTGATTCCTCCAGACTCATAGCATTGTCTTCCCGTCAAATCGATCTGGTATTGCAGTATTGCAAGGATTAACCCATGATTTTTTCCGTTTAGGATTCTTAAAGTCGACGTAATCTAATAGGTAGTGTGTTGACTTATTAGACGTAAAGCCAGAGTTCGAGCCCCAGGCCAGACATCAAAACAAAAATACAAAAAATGTACTTCTTCATCGACAGCCTTTCAGCAGATTTCTGGCAAAAAACTCTGAGAACAAAATAACACTGTCATGAAAAGTTTCTCAAAAATCTGTCGTTCGGAGTCGACTTTAAACTGTAGGTCCCGCCACTCATGCATAAAATTAACACACACAACATAAGAGGTGTGAGAAACTAGGTCGTAATCCTGACTGAAGGGTTGTAATGACCAATTATGTATGTATGTATGTAACAATTGGATTTAACACTGATTTTCTATCGTGTCTTTGAAGCCTCATTTCACAATTGTTCCTTCGGTTTTCCATCTGTATGTCATTTAATTCATGTGGCATTAATTTTCCAGACTTTTAGAATTTTCCAATTGCTTTTAAACAGTAAAAAATTCTCTGTTGTGTAACATTTAATATTTCTGTCGTTTGTTTCTGAAACAAAGTGTCGTCTTCATCCAATATTGTTTGCAATTCGGCGTCTTCAAAATCGTTATATCTGCACTGTTAAAACCATTTTCTACATGTTGGTTGTGGTAGAGCGTGGTCACCATATGCCCAAGCTTGGTAAAATTTGTTACAAAAAATGTTATTGTATGATTGTCAAAGGAGCACGTCCTTAAGTATTTTAGGTTAGAGGACGTGTACTTGTCAATTAAAACAAGTACAGTACCCGGAGGTCGAATTTACCCATTGTGCAAGTATTTTAATCTTGAGAAAATTATAAAGAATTCTTTTTTTTTTTTTGTTTGTTTAAACTTTACTCATGTAAATACTATAATCTAAGAATTCATCGTAGTCTAGCAGGTAGTGTGCTGGCTTATTAGACATGAGGCCTTGGTTCAAAGTTCAGATCAGACATTTCCAACAAAATGAAATATGAAAGGAATATTTCTGCAGCGAATTGATCTCAGTAGATTTCTGGAAAAACATATGTCAGACTAAATTAAATTACCATGAAAAGTTCCTCAAAAATCTGTCATTCGGAATCCACTTTAAACTTCTGATTTCGCCACTCTTGTATAAAATAAACACAAGTGGTGTGTAGTAGCCGTAGGTTCGAGTCCCAGGCTCGATATGAAAAGAAAATACAAAAAAGTATTTCTTCGGCGACTTCCTCTCAGCAGATTTCTGGCAAAAACTCTAAGAGTAAATAAAAAATTGGCATGAAAAGTGTCTCAAAAATCTGTCGTTCGGAATCGACTTTAAACTGTAGGTTCTACCACTCGTGATAAAATTAACACACACAACATAAGTGGTCGTAATACTGACTGAAAGGTTGTAATGACCAATTATCTATGTAAGGGTGAGAAGCTAGCACGTAATTTTGGCTGAAGGTTTGTAATGACCTATTATGTATGTATGTATGTAAGCAATGAAGTTAGGAACAAAGGCTTTGGACTTAAAGCACAATAAATAGGTGCTTCATTAGCAAATCCCTAGATATTCTTCATACATTCCAAAGACCTAAAGATGTAAACTATTATGCAAATATTATTATATTTAATGTGACTAAAATGAATTGAATGTAAAAAACATAAAACTTATGAGATTACAAAATATTACCGAAGATTACTGTTTTTTATGGTAACAACGCTTAAATTGAGGTGATTGGACTCACATAAAAATTTTTTACTTACAATCAAACATAATTTCATTAAAAATATTAAAACATCATTACATGCAAAAAAAAGCACAGAAAAAGCATTAAAGAAATCAAATCAAATCAAAACATTATGATTTGCTTATAAGCAAAATATGTATGAAAATTGTTGGTTTAGTTTGATTTGAATTGTTTGCAGGCAGCACATTAAGATGAATGAACGTCAATGAATACATGTTGCATTGTTGCCATATACATATGTATGTACGTATGCCATATAAAAAGAAAAGAAATACAACTTTTCAAAGAAAAAAGAAAAAAATTGCTATTAAACAATGACTTGTTTTGTATGTTGCAAGGGATTTTGTAAAGAAGAAGAAAATGAAGAAAAAAAATCCACAAATTTATTGCTTCGATTACTACAACAACAAAAAAGAGGCTTTAAAAAGAAATCACTGGAGATGAGAAGCGCACAAAAAAAACGCAACAAAAGAAAGAAATTTTTTTTCTTTTTTTTGTTGCCATAAATTTTGCACTTGCAACGCAATCACTCTTTATTTGTTGTTACATTTTCTTTAAAACGAATGCAATGCTATCCAACATGTATGGAGTACAGCAAGCATTAGGCATAAAGCAGAAAAACGAAAAATCAATGGACTTTTATACAATATTTGAATGCATACGAATCTACTTATGTATATAGACACATATGTACATACGTACCAGAGATGTCTATAAAAAGTAAATGAATTACAAATATTTCTTACATTTATGGAGTCATTTTGTATCAAAACGTAGTTGAAAAAACCAAAAAAAAAAAAATTGGAAAAAAATGCAAAAATGGTAGCAATTTTGTAATCTTAATAAACGAGGCAGGCAACTTTATACGTTTCATTTGAAAATGAAAATGAATATGAAGAAATGACGTTGAAATCTTTATAGTAAAGTGTATACAGAGTGATTACTTTTTTATCAATTCATAAAAATAGAAATTATTGTCAATTAATAATGTTTATCAATTTGACCTAATTTTGTGGAAATTTAAAACTAATAATCATATAAGATCAGGAAATTTTTAATTGAAAATTGAAACTAAGTCAAGTTATTAGCAATAAAATCTACTTTCTAAATTAAATGCAAGTTATCCTTGAGTCTTCCTATGTATCCTTCAAGAGCTTATGATTAAAGAGATGAATCAATCAGTACTCTTCTTAAATGTTTAGATTTTTATGCCTAACAAATAGGTTAGCAATGTTCAAAATATAAGCTAAAAGCATTGTATACACATACATAATAGGTCATTACAACCCTTCAGTCATGATTACGACCTAGTTTCTCACACCAATTATGTTGTGTCTGTTAATTTTTATACATGAGTGGAGGGACCTACAGTTTAAAGTCGACTCCGAACAACAGATTTTTTGAGAAACTTTTCATTGCAATTTTATTTACTCTCGGAGTTTTTGCCAGAAATCTACTGAGAGGAAATCGCCGAAGAAATACTTTTTGTATTTTGTCTTGATGTGTGGCCTGGGGTTCGAACCCTGTCTTTACGTCTAATAAGCCAACACACTACCTATTAGACTACGGCGACTTCTATAACAAGTATACAAATTAATATATTTTCATTGGTTCCCATAATATCCTTGACCACATAATGATTTATATTTATTTATTTATTTATTCTTCATTAATAGATCTTTAACCCCCACAAATAATCGTAATATCATTACAATTTAATGTTATTTGTTCCCTGGATACATGCGCCTACATATCTACATACTTAATTAGTCATTACTACCCCCTTTAATCAGGATTTCAACCCAGATTATCACACAACTTTTGTGCCGTGTGTTAATTGTCCATCCATTACTGGCGGCACCTACAGTTTAATTCGTCTTCCCAACGACAAATTTCAGATTTTCAAACTTTTCATGACAATTTTATTTTACTCTCAGAATTTTTCTCATAAGACTACTGAGAGGAAGACGCCCAAAAGAAATATTTGGCCAATTCACATGACTTTGTATCGTGTATGTTGTATTAAATACACTTGGTTGTTTGTGAACGCTCAATGCTATGCTGTATTGTGTATGTTGTATTCTTCTTCATAATTTTTGGCAATTAAACATATGAAAACATATACACATTTTTTTCATTCACACAATTTGATAGCATGAAACCAATACAACTTTTAAAAACACATGAAAAAAAATGTGTATAAGTGTATCGGATTTTTACATGAACAAGCATACACTGTCGTATAGTCGTCCAACAATACAATGAATACAACGATTCAACGGCTTGTGTGAATTGACCAACTATATTTTTCCATATTTTGTTTGTCTTCGCAAATACCTCATTAATATACTGCTTCTCAGACTTAAGCACAATTTTAATTTTCTTACTATCGTAAACACTATCTTGACCAGTAGGTCTAGAAGCTGACAACTACAATCAGGGAGATATTGATCTGATATATAAATTTTTTCTTTCGTTTTTTTTATTATAAAACTAACACCCAGGACATGATTCCTATACATGCACAGTACATTGTGTTGGAATAACAGAAATATAGTTATCGGAGACAGGAAGAGGGATAGTGTGCGACAAACTTTTATTTTTGAAACATTGGCTTTTTAGTGAGCTGGGTAAAATCCACGTCGCTTCTTTCCTCAAGAATTGATTTGTAATTCTCACTTTGTTTTTCTATTGCCGTTAATTACACTATGCGACAAAATACAAAAAATTAAATACACACGAGTAACTACCTATTCTAAGTTGTTCAGTCAGTTGAGTCGAGCTCAAAAATACTTCTTTTTTTTCTCGAACCCTCCAGACTTGTTTTATTTGATAAAAAACGGTTTTTTTGATATTTTCACAGAAAATTATTGATTATCCAAATATGCTTGAACCTATATTAAAAATCCAAAGTTTTTTAGAAATGGGAGAGATTAGCCTTTCAAACGGTATACATAAACATTTTGTTCAAACTTATATGTTATGAGATGTGATGGGGTAAACTTTGAAAATATCATTTTTTTTGTTTGGCCATTCCTAATTGCAAAATTTAATTAAAGAATAAATAAAAGTGGAGACATTCTTAAAGTGCATTCTCTTGTGAAGTGATTAACACTTTGTTTTATAAAATTGGACAAAAATTACCGTAGTTATTATTTAAGTAGTATAACAGCTCAGTCATAATTTTTGTATATGCTGTCTCATCAAATGAACTTACATTTAAAAAATTTTCAAAATTTTTGACGGATCTTGATTGTTTACCTAAAAATTTGCTCTTTGCACGTTTGAACGACCACCAAAAGTCGTTTAATATTTCCGTTTTTCGCAAATATTATTATTTCGCTTTGTGCAAACATTAGTCAATTTCTGGTGGTCGTTCAAACGTGCAAAGAGCAAATTTTTAGGTAAACAATCAAGATCCGTCAAAAATTTTGAAAATTTTTAAAATGTAAGTTGATTTGAAAACATGTATATATTAAAAGTATAACTTGACTGTTAGCATCTGTAAATAATAACTACGGTAATTTTTGTCCGATTTGATCAAACGAAGCGTCAATCTCTTCACAAAATAATGCATTTTCAGAATGTTATCACTTATTTCATATTTTTTAATTAAAGTTTGCTACTATGAACTGACAAAATTGAAAAATATGAAAAAAATTCCTATTTGTCAAGTTTACCTCATCAAACCCTATAGCATACTTAGTCAAGTAATATATATATGTATATCGTTTTAAAGGCCCATCTCTCTCCTTTCTAATAAGGTTTACATTTTGGACATCGGTTCAGTAAAAAAAAAGTATTTTTGAATGCTACTCAACTAACTGAACATCTTAGATTAGGTAGTTACTCGGGTGTATTTAATTTTTTCTATTTTGTCGCATAGTGTAATCATATAAGATCAGAAAATTTTTAATTTTCGAGCATATAAGAAATAGTACACCATACAGACTATATATGCAAATGATAGTCCAGAGGGTGTTCAGTTCAGTTCTCTGGTTCCATTGTATTCAGACCGCCAATGTATCAAATTCTTGAAAGATGGTTTAATGGTTCCTTATGAACTGTCAAAACGATTTTGCTTTTTTTGCTGCGACTGCTTAGCTTGCTTAGCTTTCTGCCTAAAAAATGTTATCGGGTCCGCCATCTAACGTTTTTTTTTTCAACTAGTGCTTATTTAGGGAAAGGTAAGACTTAGCTCATGTCTGATTTGACAGATAATTAGTTTTATCCATCCGCTGAACGAATATGGTTGTGTATACGCTTGAACAACGCTGGGAAATATTGCGACATCACTTTGAAAATCATGGTAATGTTGCAGAATGTGTGCGAAAATTGCGTACGGATTTTGGAAGAAGCTCATTTTGATCTTGGCTGGGTATGTAAACAAGCAAAATTGTCGCATTTGGCGCACAGGAAACCCTCGCGCATACATTGAAAATCCGACGCACCCAAAACGAGTCACTATTTCGTGAGGATTTTGGTCCAGAGGCATAATTGGGCCATTTTTCTTCGAAAATGAGCAAGGAGTGGCGGTTACAGTCAATGGCGATCGTTATCGGGCCATGTTGAACGAATGTTTGTTCACAAAAATTGAAGAGTAGGATATTGGCAACATTTGGTTTCAACAGGACGGCGCTACGTGCCACACAGCCGATGCTACGCTCGATGTTTTGCGCCCTGTTTTTGAAGATCGCATTATCAGCCGCAGAGTTGATGTCGTTTGGCCACCTCGGAGCTGCGATTTGACACCGTTGGACTATTATTTGTGGGTTTGCCGTCAAAGAGAAATGTTACGCCGACAAGCCAGAGACAATTGACGCTTTAAAGGACAATATTCGTGAAGCCATTGGTGAAATACAGCTACACACAATCGATAATGTGCTTAAAAATTGGACCGATCGTGTAGGCTACTGCATGGCCAGCCGAGGCAACCATTGAAAATGAAATTATTTTCCGTTATTAACCGGAAGGATTGTACTTTCAAATAAAAAAAGAAATTTGAGAAAATATTCCGTAGTTTTTTTAAAGCATTTTCAAAAAAAAAAAGTTATTTGGCGGACCCTTTATTACAATAGACCTTCGTTTACAAACGTGTAATGAATGAAATGACGTAGGGATGAAATCTTAAAATACAAACAAATGTTAAAAAATCCAAACAATACGAATTCGCTTTAGTAAAACCAATGAGGAAACTAATCATCTCTCCACTAACATAATTCATTGTAAAGTTTTAATTCTATTTCGAAAAGAACAGTAAATTTAGAAAATATGTACACTCCTTATGAAAAATATTTAAAAAAAGCAGCTCTTCAAACGGAAAACTATATCCTCCATCAACCTTTAAAATAACGCCATTTCCACTAAAAAAATACTTGACAAAAACAAACCTCATCCGCTTTCAATAGCGAAATGCATAGTTTTTTTGCATTACAAATTATCATTGGCGATACCATTTGAATTTCCTGGCGAAATATTTTTGCCTTTTTTTTCTAAACTATTAACTTACAAAACAAAAACAACAACAATGGCTTACAAATTATTTATTTTTATTTTTTAATAAAAAATATTAAAAATACACTTGTGTTTAAGTTTATTGTCATTTTTTATGTAACTTAAAGCGCTTTAAATATTTTATTTAATCACATATACGTACATACACATGAGGTACAGACAGACTGTGGGAAAAAATAAAATATTTCATGACACTGTCATAGAAAAACAAAAACTCTTCAATGGTGCTACTTCAGACTATGTTTGTATGCACTGTATATGCACTTTAACTTTAAATTGCAAATAGTTTAGCCACAGCATGTCTTGTCTTGGTATTGGTAAGTTTCTAGAAGTAATCACATTGACAAAAAAAAAACGCCATACCAATACAATGACTCATACAATGACTAGAAAGATACACAAACTAATACTTGTAAGCATTTAAACTAAAACAATTAATGCAGCTGCTGTCTGTCTTAAAGTTGCTGTTTGCTATGTTTAAAGCAACAAAACTAAGATGAAAAGTCAAACTAAATAAATTCTAAGGGGTTGGATACTTTACAAGACTGTATAAATAATATAAGAAAACAAAAGACTTAAGGCACATACCAGGGAAAGTTACGTTATGACTTAGCAGTCATCTGGCAAAAACGCTGAGAGTAAAAAAAGAAAAGAAAAGTTTCGGAAATCTCACGTTCATGCTCAACGTCATTCTGCATAGCCTTATCAGCTTCGCAGGTATACCGAGCTCAGACATTGCAGCAAAAACACAATCCCTTATGCGGCTATCGAAGGCTGCCTTATAGTCGACAAAAAGATGGTGTGTGTCGACTTGTTTTTCGTGGGTCTTTTCCAGGATTTGGCGCAGTGTGAAGATCTGGTCGATGGTGAACTAGCCAGGTCTGAAGCCGCACTGATAAGGTCCACTCAGTGTTTTGACGAGTGGCTTCAGTCGTTCACACAATACGCCTGTAAGAACCTTATATGCGATAGGGAGAAGGCTTATACCCCTGTAGTTGGCGCATATCGTAGGGTCTCCCTTTTTCAGGACAGGACAGAGGACACTGAGGTTCCAATCGTTGAGCATACTTTCCTCTAGCCATATTTTGAAAATAAGCTGGTGCATGCAAACTACCAACTCATTACATCCGGTCTTAAACAATTCAGCGGGGAGGCCATTAGGACCTGCCGCTTTATTGTTTTTAAGCTGCATAATCGCGACTTTGACCTCTTCATGGCTAGGCGGCGGAATCTCCACGCCATCATCCTCGATCGGGTTCGGAACATCATCTCTAAAGGCGGTATTTTTGTCGTCATCGCCTTGTAGCAGAGTAGAGAAGTGTTGCCTCCACAACCTCAGCACCCCCTGCGGATCTGTTACCACGTTTCCATTCTCATCTTTGAAGGAAGACGCTCCGGGCTTATAACCCTCGGTTAGACGCTTAACCTTTTGATAGAATTTTCGGGCGTCATTCCTACATCTATACATCGTTCTCTGCAACAGCCAATTTTAGAGGTGCTCAGTCCCCAAGTAAGTGCAAGGGCCTCCACTTCGTTAATAGTTTTTAGAGTTTATACTGCAGTGCAGCCTTTGGTTGTTAGATTTCAATGTATGTCCAATCCAATCAAATTTTCTTCTCAGAATGTCGTAGTAAAATGGTTTTTTGTTTGTAATACGAAGCTGTTCATTATTTTTATTGGTTATTGGCCAGAAACAAAATCTTATCCGCTGTAGACATCGGATGGTAAATGACAGATGTTCTGTAGTCTCATCTTCTTTATCGACGTTAAAGTTTCTGTTGAACTCGTTGCAAGATATTTCCAGTCTCTGTGCATAAAGTATGAAAAAAGGCTCCTAAGATGACATTTAGAGAGTTTCATGTAAAATATTGTTCTGCATCTGTCCATATCGAACCAGATCTGTCTGGTCACCATGTGTTGTTGTAAGTTATACTTTCTAAGCATTCTCCAAACGAAAGCAACTCATGCTAGATAACTTATAGTAAATGGCACTGAAATAAACTATAGGAACTGCAAAAATACCGATAAGATGGTTACTGTTAAACATTTTCTACGTGAATGCTTGACTATGCGGAACCAACAAAGTAAATTCCCTAACTGGATAGCTGACGGACATCTGTGATAGAAGAACAGGAAGAATGAATTTCTGGCAAAAGATATAACGAACCAGTAAAGCACCATGCCATTAAAAATTTCTTTAGGTTACTTTGTAGTCAAGTCGAAATATGTAATATCTCCACAATTTTTTACTTTTATTGCTTTCAAATTAATCAAGTCTGAGGAGTGATTGATCTACTAAAACATGTTCTAGAACGATAAGGTTTACAACGTCAAAAGTAAGGATAAAGTGCAGCCTATTGTTTTACAATGGTGAAGCATTTTAGCTCACTGAGTACGAGTATTCGTTATAATGTCCCTTCCATAACATTTGGTGTTGGTATTATACGTTCTAGTGGTTCAAAAGTTAGTGAGATTAAGCCAAATATTTTATTTTTTCTCTCAAAACTTTTATCCAGTATTCGAATATAAATTCCTCAGATTTGTAGTCAAGCACTTTTGATTGCTACATTGATTGGCGAAAGAAAACTGAATTCCCGACTGAAGTCTGTGATAAATATACACTGTTTATGATAACACGAATCAACGAATATAAAAAAATGTCAATGTAAATAAAATTTTCTTCATAGGACCGCCCTCGCTGTTACGTGATCTATAATAAACCGTTTGTTAAATGCATTGGCTTGGCAATATTAGACTTTTTAGAATCAGATGTCGTTGATCTTTAGCTGATGAGTTTATGGCCATAAAAATTAAATTCGTTTGGCTCAGCGTAACAGTAGCTCTTTGGGCATGTCGAAAAAAAATTAGAATCAATGATATTTGTCTGCCTGGAAACCACATCAAATAGTCAATTTTTGATAGAGTAATAATGCATCATAAAAGAAACAAGTCCTGTACTTTAAAACAGACGTCATCGGTTTTTGGGTGATAGAACGGTTGAAGGTCTAGATATAATTTTTTTTTTTGCTGGAAGGAGGGAAAATGTTTTATGCATTCATGATGGTCGTCACCAGACATGATATGTCGGACTCTCCCACTGGGTATACCGACTAAAAACCCGCCTTGTCTCCTCACTGGAGAATCATTCCAAATCGGAACCACGATTGTATTACTTCGAGGTGGACCCCTTTTCTGGCATATGTTCCAGTTCCATCGTCGTCAGCCTGCGTCCAGGCTCCGCTCTAGATAAAGATCTAGACATGGTGGCGAACATGCCAACGGTTTCATCTAGAACTCGGGGTGATCCAAACCCACCACAAACAGATCTTGACTTACCTCACTCTCGGTAACACAATGAACCATATGGGCTACCGAGTGAACTTGTCTGTGAATGGCAAGCTGCCCTTACCTAACCCAACCTAATAATGCTTTTTTAGGTAGGTAGGTTGATAATTCTCTGCGCTTTAAATATGTCGTGGAGATTTAACTAGAAATTGTTGCTAAAAATCTTTAATTCTTTGACAAAAAATGGTTATCTCCAGCCAGATTCAAATCGGCAAAAAAGGTTTACAATCTTCAGCGAACAGTATTTTAAAGACAGGATCCCTTTGAATAATTTACCTTGTAGTTTAAGGACAAAGGCTGACAAATTAAAAACAACTGTGAATCGACATTTCAGCGTGTTTGCGCAGATTTCAGCGAGTTGTAGAAGTCTTTGTATTGATGGCAGTAAAATTAATTAATAAGTGCACCAATGGCTTACTCACTAAGCAAATTATGATGATCGTCAAATGGAAGTCGCCGTAGTCTAGTAGGTAGTGTGTTGGCTTATTAGACGTAAAGCCAAAGTATTTCTTCGGCGGCTTGCTCTCAGCAGATTTCTGGCAAAAGCTCTGAGTGTGAAATAAAATTTCCATGAAAAGTTTCTCAAAAATCTGTCGTTCGGAGTTGACTTTAAACTGTAGGGCCCCACCACTCATTTATAAAATTAACACACACACACATAAGTGGTTTGAGAAATCTGACTGAAGGGTTGTGTTGTGTATATATGTTATGTTCTTCAAGACTTTGCGCCAAAGTAGCAGTATTGTCTTCTGGACTCAGATTTCTTCGAGTTGTTGAAGGCTTTGTATTGATGGTAGTAAAATTAATTAATAAGTACAGCAATGGCTTACTCACTACGCATATTATGATGAACGTCAAATGACTTAGGGGTCGATGAATTTTGCGAACAGACTTCTATTTTTCGAAACTAAATTCCACAATTTAAAAGAGTTGTTTTGATGTTAAACAATTCAATGATTACTTGGCCAACCATACTGAACAGAAATATCAAAACAGTTTGACATTCTCAGCTGTCAAAGCATAGTTATCGATATCGTTCCCCCATATGACATTAGTAGTCGTCATAGTCTAGTAGGTAGTGTGTTGGCTTATTTGGCGTAAGACCACAGGTCAAACCCCAGATCAGACATCTCCAAAGGAACGAATTATGAAAAAATATTTCTTCGACGACTGCCATTCAGCAGATTTTTGGCAAAAACTCTACAAATAAATTAAAATTGCCATGAAGAAATTTCTCAAAAAAATCTGTCGTTCGGAATCGGCATTAAACTGTAGGTCGTGACACTCATGTATAAAATTAACACACACAACATAAGTGGTGTGAGAAGCTAGGTCGCAATACTGACCAATTATGTATGTATGTACGTATGTATGTATAAGGCATTTAAAATTCAAAATTCTTTCTTAAAATTTCTGAAGTTTTAGTAAAACCCTCCCCCTTATAATTTGTTTGCGTCTGCAACTGCTTACAGCTTAACTCAGGCAATTTATTGTTTTGCTTTTTAAGTTGTTTTGTTAATGCTGCAGTTAGTATTGTTTTTTTGTTGTTGTTGTTGTACCACAATGTTTTAAGAATTTAATGCAGTTTCTTGCCATAATTTGTATTTCATTTGTAGTTTATGTAGGTTTTCTTTGCAGTTGTTTTGTGGTCTACAAGCAATATGAATCAAAAGTGAGATCATGATTAAATTCTAGTTGAATACTAAGAGGAGAAGAAGAAAAACAACTGAAAACCGTATTACATGAACACGTTTCTTTCAAGTTGCAATTCGATTTTTCTTTTGTTTTATACTTATAAATATTTATAAGAATGTAACAATTCTTTTTTTTATATTAAAAAACAATAGAAAAATAGAAAAAAAAACAGCGGATGTTATTGAAAACTATTGGCTAAGGTCGCCAAAGTCTAGGCAACAAATGAATATTAATAATGAATGAAATAATATTTGTTGTTTGTAATAATAAAAAGAAAAAATTATTCAATAATTTTACAAAAGACTTAAGACTTATGCTTGTTAACCGAATTTTCGATTTCAGTATTCGGATCATTAAGAATTCTGTCTAAAAAAAAGTATAGCAAAACCGTAATTAAAGTAATTTAACATGCATTATATACACTTAGAAAGACTTAAGACACATACGTACTTTATTTCCTAACACCCAAAAGTGTTTTTTCTGTTTCAATTCATTGTTAATTTCCTAAAATGCATACAAGATTTGTAATTAAAAAAACATTTCGAAACAAAATCAAAAGACTTAAGACACATACTTGTTCTAACCATAAGTGGCAATTAAAATGTTGCATAAACTGCATATTTTTTGAGTCTTTTTTTTAGGAAAATAACAGTTCTTTACCATGAATATTTTTGTTTTCCTCTCTTTGTTAATTGCCTGCTATTTGCTAAACGATGTTAATTGTCTTCTTTGTTTAACAAACAAAGAATGCAGCCCACAGTAGTCTACAGAATGACTACAAAAATGAGCATATTTTGGAGTGAAAAAAAAATATTTGAAATTCTAATAGACAATGCACGCATAAAATATAAAAAACAGAATTTTTAAAAGCATATTTCAAAAAAAAATGTTTTTTAATTGGTTTTTAGATCCTAGATGAGTGGCTGTTAGGTGCCAATTTTGGGAGAGTATTGTTTAAATAATTCATTAAGAAAATATTTTCTTACACATGAAAATATTTTCTAAGCCACTCTTAAGCTTCTAAAATTATGAAATTCATAAAACAAAAAATAATTTATTATTCCCATTTCAGTTACACGACATTAATAAACAATTCCTATTGAAAAACTGACAAGTCTTTCAGATTGACGTTATCTTCTTTTATTCATTCATCAATTCATTTCAATTGCAGTATTGTAGGCATGTCAAGAATGATTCTGGCAAGATTAATCTAATCCATGGCAAAATTAACCCATAAACTAATATAAATATTTGAGGAAGAAGTATATATACATAATTAGTCATAACAACCTTTCAACAGGATTACGACCCAGTTTCTCATACCCCTTTTGTTATGTGCGTTAATTTTATAAATGAGTGGCGGAACCTACAGTTTTAAGTCGATTCAGACGACAGATTATTTGAGCAACTTTTTAATCGCAATTTTTTTTACTCTCAGAGTTTTTGTCATAAATGTGCTGAGAGAGAGTCTCCGAAGAAATATTTTTTCATTTTTCGTTTTGTTGGAAATGACTGACCTGGGGATTGAACCGTGGCCTCATGTCTAATCAGCCAACACCGTACCTACTGGACTATGGCGACTTCATTCAATGACTTCAAATTTGCAGTCATTTATTCGGTCGGTTTTGTCAAGTCGCCATGGATGACCATAGAAAACGATTTGTGTTTGCTGAATGCATTCTGAAGTAGTTGGCAATTGACACTAATTGCCAAGGAAAAATTATCCTCAGACATAATGCCCATTTTTGGATGCCTTGGTACATGAACAAATTTTTTTTATGAATTTGTAACGATACCCATCCACATGTGATCTAATAGCACCCAATGCAACCCTTTGGTGTGAATTTTAGGCTGGCAATATCATCGGTCTATATTTCTCTGAGAACAACATTAAACAGTCATTGATTGGTACTATAGGTAAATGATTACCAACATTCTTTGGCCTGAATTAGATGATCTGGATACTAACAGCATGTAGATTCAAAGACCTTATGTGTCATACATCAACTGTCAAATTGTATATTTTGCACAAACAATTGAAGGACAAAGCTTTCTTACTTGGAAGTGAGGTGAACTGGTCACTGAGATCGTGCGTATTAATCCCGTAAGATGTTTTCTTGTGTGGTTTTCTTATGTTGCAGATGTATGCAAATAAGCCACAAACTATAGAGGTATTCAGACAGGCCGATTTATGCATTTTTGAACGTTTCGTATGACCTTCATTCAAAAGAAGTCGTATTATGTTCCAATCATAATGGCATCAATAGGGCTTCCAAACGAATAAAGAACTTCGGTGATATGTCGTACATACTTTGTTTTATTTAACTTTTAAAAATAGAAATCGCTTAATAAAAGACCCGATACAATGCAAAGTCTATGTAGGAAACATCATCAAATGATTGATAATGATAATTACTTAGATCACTAGCAACTTACACACACACTTCTTATGCATCGGTGTTTCTCACTTTGCTTGTTTTTCTATTGCAACATCGTCTTCAAAAACTTTACAAATTTATGCTAAAGCGTGCGACGATTTATAATTTAATATTCATTCGTTTACGCTCATTTTAAGAAACGTATTTGAAGTCAGCGTGATCTAGTAAGTATTGCATTGACTTATTAGACGAGAGCACATGGTTCAAAACCCAGTTCAGACCTCTTGAACAAAACGAAGTATGAAACAAAGATTTTTTCGGCGACTTCCGAGACTTCTGGAAAAAACTCTGAGAGTAAATAAAAAATTGCCATGAAAATTTCCTCAGAAATCTTACGTTCAGAGTCGACTTTAAACTGTAGGTCACACCGCTCATGTATAAAGTTAACATTAAAATTAAATTTTCTCAAATCTGTTCACGTTAAACTGTAGGTCTTGCCATTCGTACATAAAATTAACACACACAACATGGATGATGTGAGAATGGCCAGTTAAGTAACAAAGGAACGTATATTCTTTGTTTTTACTAGGATGACAACTTTACCATCAGGTAGACAATCTAATTAAAGTTGAAAGACAAGTCTGTCTTTCCACAAAGGGAAACAGTAAAGTCTACTCCATACAGTAGGCAAAAAACAATCTACGAATCAGTTAGGCATTCTAAATAAGTTGAAAGGCAATCTTGTGCCACAGCAGACAAATTTCAAAAATTTCTTATTTTTTAACGCAACGCCTCGACGTCGAAACTCAGGGAAGCATGGAGATTGAGACTGCATAACAACGCTCGAGATGTTACTTCTTTAGGTAACATTGGATATTTACATTTTAATAACATACAAACATAAATAATCACTACAAATCCTTCAGTCAGGATTACGACCTAGCTTCTCACAATACTTATGTTATGTGAGTTAATTTAATAAATGAGTGGCGATACCTACAGTTTAAAGTTGACTCCGAACGACAAAGTACTGTAGACATCAAAACAAAAATATGAACAAATAGCAGTTTTCTGGCAAAAACTCTGAGAGTAAATAAAATTGCTATGAATTGCTATCGATTCATAGACTTAGATAAGCAGACGAGCCGCTGAATAATCTGTCTAGACACAAGGACAATATTTACGGTCCTGTGTAAAACTTTGTTTTGAGCATAGTGACGATAAGCTAGTGAGTTCTAACCCTTATCAAGGGTAGACATTTTCTAACCTTCATATTCAATTCTGATGTTATCTACACTGGACAGTGGAGGTTATGAAGAAATTATTTATTTATTTTATTTTTCAAAATTATTATTTCATAGACTGAAGTAAAACTACTCGTCTATAGACAAAAACAAATATGGGCTTTAAGTTAAACATTACATACATACATACATAATTGGTCATTACAACCCTTCAGTCAGGGTTACGACCTAGTTTCAAACACCACTTATGTTGTTTGTGTTAATTTTATACATGAGTGGTGGGACCTATCGTTTAAAGTCGACTCCGAACGACAGATTTTTGAGAAACTTTTCATGGCAATTTTTTTTACTCTCAGAGTTTTTTGCCAGAAATCTGCTGAGAGGAAATCGCCGAAGAAATATCTTTTCATATTTTGTTATGATGTCTGGCCTGGGGCTCGAACCCTGGCTTTACGTCTAAGAAGCCAACACACTACCTACTAGACTACGGCGACCTCTTAATTTAAACATTAGTTTCTCAAATTTCATGTAAGATTTATTTGAATAAATTAATGTAAAGCGAACTGCATTACTTCATATTGCCTCTTTCACAAGCTTATTTTGTAATTTCTTACATAAAAACTCATATTTTCTAGACTCTAATGCAACAACAATTTATCAAAATTTGAATTTATTGGCAATTACTTTTAAAAGCAAAGTTTATTTGCAATGGAAAACTTCCTTGAATAATGCGTGAGATTTAAATCAGTGTAAACGGCCTGTCATAAACATGCAAAATACCAACATTTTTTCGACTTTTTTTTGGTTTTTTAACTGCAATTTAATAGACATACAAGTAAAGCATACTAAGTGTGTAGTTTCAAATGCTAAAATGTGTTAAAATTTCCTAAAACTTTATTTTAAGCGACGTCATAATATAATGACTTGAGAAAAATTTTGATTGGTTTTAACCAGGTTAACAGCTAAATAATAAAAATATAAATTAGACCAGCTTATAAAGGTATGACTATCATATAAATTAGTTTTAAAAAAAAGAAGCATAAGAGTTTTTTTATATAAAATTTATTGGAGTTTTAATGCAAAGTTTTTTTTTTGCTTTATTTTGAAATGCGTAACAACATAAACGTGTATTGCATTTCTGTGCTCTTATTTTCAAACATAAATTGTAAATTGTTGTTGTTTCTTTTATCTTAAATTTGCCATCATCACCGTATTTTTCTGTATTGAAATTGAAAGTGTAAAATAAAAAAAGCCAAAGAAACATTGTGTCTTTAAAATAATTGAAATTTTTGTAAAACAACACCAAACATTAAAAACGTGTGCTTTAGTATGTTGTTTTAATTTTAAATTATTTCTCTTAGTTTATTTATTTAATAAAACAAACCCGTAGTCACATGCTAAATTATGCAATTTTCAAATATTTCTTGACAGCTTGTCAAGTCAAGTCTGCTTAATATCAAAACAAAAGACTTAAGAAACAAACTTTATAGTATGTTATATGCCTTGAGCTATTTCTTATAAACAAAAAATGCTTGAAAAGGAAATATAACCTTGTGCTTTTGATTGTTTAATAAGGATTGTTTGTTTTAAAACAAAATTAAAAAAAATTTCAACTTCATTTCGTATGCCAGTTAAACAACTTCTTGGGAATGTTAAAAACAACAAACTTCCCAACTATCCACCCACAATTAAATGCAATGCCGAATTGAAGTTTTAAAAAAACTTTAAAATAACATCAATTTGTTCCAATGGCAACAGTCTTTTGTGAGTGGTTGTTTTAAATAATTGTTTAACTAGCTTCAAATCAAGAAAATATTATTTCTTTTTCCTTTTTTAACAAAATAAAATCTAAAAATTTTTGTTCATTTTTTTTTGCAGAATAATTTCTTTGGATTTATTTTACTAGGCAGCAGTTTTAAAAGAAGGTAAGTTTATTTAATATTTAAAAATTTTAAAAAAATAAAGAAAAACTTATAACATACGTTCCAACCCTCCAGTCACTACCTTTACGTAGCTGTCATAAACACATAATCGGTCATTACAACCATACAACACCATACAACATACAACAAGTCAGGATTACAACCCAGCTTCAGACACCAGTTATGTTGTGTGTGTTAATTTCATATATAAGCGGCAGGACATATAGTTCCAAGTTGGTTGCGAAAGACAGATTTTTGAGAAACTTTTCGTGGCAATGGAAGTCGCCGTAGTCTAGTAGGTAGTGTGTTGGCTTATTAGACGTAAAGCCAGGGTTCGAGCCCTAGGCCAGGTGACTTCCTCTCAGCAGATATCTGGCAAAAGTCTGAGAGTAAATAAAACTGCCATGAAAAAATTTCTCAAAAATCTGTCCTTCGGAGTCGACTTTAAACTGTAGGTCCCACCACTCATGTATAAAATTAATACACACAACATAAGTGGTGTGAGAAACTAGGACGTTGTGCAATGGGTCAATTCGACCTCCGGGTACTGTACTTGTCTTAATTGACAAGTACACGACCTCTAACCTAACCTAACCTAACCTTTCGTAGCAATTTTTATTTATACACGGATTTTTTAATAGAAATCTGCTTAGAGGAAGTCGTATTGTTGGAGATGTCTGATCTTAATCCATACATACGTAATTTGGTCATTACAATTCTTCCGTCAGGATTACTATCTGCCTTCTAACATCACTTATGACGTAATGTTAATTGTATACCTGAGTGGCGAGAACCACAGTTTAAACACGATTCAGAACTACAATTTTTTATGACAATTTCATTTACTCGCACAGTTTTTACCAGGAATCTGCTGAGAGGATGTCGCCGAATATTTCTGTTTTCATATTTCATTATATTTGAAATGTCTGATCTGGGATTTGAACCGTGGCCGCTCGCTTAAGACAACACACTACCTATTAGACTATGGCGAATAGTCTAGAAGTTACTGTCGCTGTATATTATATCATGCGCGTCCCAAAATACTGATGTTACAATTTTGCGCTTTTGCACTTCTTGGTGTCGGTTAACCGCGAACAGTAACCCACTCAAATAACGGTCGCTTTGATCTTGGTGTGAAATGTTAGAGCCATGTTGCATCCATTGTAATATATTGGCTCTTAACCTTTATAGCGCAAGCCATCGATGAATCGAGTCTCTATTAATGTCTATAAATTGCTGTACGTCGGAATGTCGACTACAGCTCAGTTTCATTTTAGGTACCGATCTATCGATCTGTGCACACTTAATCTAAAAATCCTGTCGCAATTTATACAAAATATGTGAAAATTAGTTCAACAGTAAAAAGGCAAGATTTTTTTTAGGGATAATTTTCTCTAGGGTATGGTTGAACTACGGGTAATCTCAGTAAAACACTTCTAAACGGATGATTGTCTTGATGATCAGTCTGAATTTAGTCGCTGTAGTCTTGTAGATAGCATGCTGGCTTATTAGACCAAGGTTTGTGAATCAAATTGCAGCTCACACATCTGGAGCAATATGAGATATGAAAACAAAGGGGGACTTTCTCTCTGTAGTTTTCTGGCAAAATCTTTGAGAATGAATAAAATAAAAAAACGAATCATAATTATTCTAGGAAAACTTGGCTGTTTGATGTGGTTTACAGGCTGGTGGTATCATCGGTTCTAACTTCTTTCGACATTAGCAAGGAGCTTCCGTTAAGGTGAACCAAGGTTGAATTTTTGTTGCCATAAATTAAACAGCTAAACATCAACGGCATGTGGTTCCAACAAGTCTATTATCTAATTCCTACAAACCAGCAATTCTTGAAGCCTTTATTGATATCATGGGGAGAAATCAATCAATCAATTAGATTGATCCAATGGATCATGTAACTTATAGTATAGGCTGTCCTATGCCGAAAATTTTATATAAAGTATGAATTTCTTAACATTTTTTTATAATAGTTGACGTGTTATCACCGTCGCCGCTGTCTAGTAGGTAGTGTGTTGGCTTATTAGACGTAAAGCCAGGGTTCAAGCCCCAGGCCAGACATCAAAACAAAATACAAAAAATGTATTTCTTCGGCGACTTTCTCTCAGCAGATTTCTGGCAAAAACTCCGAGAGTAAATGAAATTGCCATGAAAAAGTTTCTTAAAAATCTGTGGTTCGGAGTCGACTTTAAACTGTAGGTCCTATCACTCATATATAAAATTAACACACACAACATAAGTTAGTGTGAGAAACTAGGTCGTAATGCTGACTGAAGGGTTGTAATGACCAATTATGTATGTACATATGTGTAAAATTGCCATGAATTGTTTGAATTCGAAGTTACACTGTAAGCCACTTCACTTATAATTAAAATCAATGCACAAAATGGTTGTTGTGAAAAGTTAGTAAGTGAATAAATAAATAACATGATAGACTTAGACCGTTGAAGGCCCTATTGCACTATATCATTACAATTCTTCAGTCAGTATTACGACCTAGCTTTTCACACCACTAGTGTACATATCTCGGGGTCTTTATTACAACTGACGTTATTTTTCTCTCTATTTAAACGTCAGCTTTTTTTGTTTCTGGCAACTTCTAGAATCTTACTGTTGATTTGTTATTGTAAATCTGAAATTCTATTTTTACATTGATCTTTCTATTGAGTTTCGTTTTTGTAATTTTATTATCATTAATTCAATATCCGTAGAGTCTTTGTTATTTAGTTATTGTTTGTAATTCTTGTGTTTTCTACATGTTTCCAGAATAAATAGATTCAGTGTTAATTCAATGGCAATTGAAATTTGTTTTGAAAACTCTTCAGGCTTATAGTAAAACGTTTTTTTAGAAGGATGAGAGGAATCCAATACTTTCAGATATTAAATCAATTCTTAAAATCTCTCATACGGCCATAATCAGCTTCAAAGCGATATTTGAAAATCGAATTTCTTAAAGCCTGACCATAAAGATTATGGAGATATTGAAATGACGGACCCTTTAGTGGGACTGGTATATAAGCGCCTGTATAAGCGCATAGCTATTTCGTGGATTTAAAAGATAATTATGCCGGTTAATGTCAGGCTAAAAAGTTTCCAATCACCAAACAAATTATTCTCAAAAACCTTCTTTTGCCGAATAGAGCAGCAGAATATATACTTTCGACAGGATCCAGTAAAGCTAGGTAAACTAAAGTACATCCTGAACAAAATAAGTCGTTCTGAAACTAACTGATAATGCTATCCAATTATCGCTTAATATTATGGATCCTGCCACATAAATTGAAGTAGCCGTAGTCTAGTAGGTAGTGAGTTGGCTTATTAGACGTGAGTCCACGGTTCAAACCGCAGGTCAAATATCTCGCACGCATTAATAAACATAACATAAGTGGTGTAAGAAGCTAGGTCGTAATCCGTATGTACATATGTGTACGCTACATAAATTCATAAAGTGTCCGCCAAATAACTTCTTTTTTTTTGAAAATGCTTTAAAAATAAAAAACTACAGAATATTTTCTCAACTTTCTTTTTTTATTTGAAAGTACAATCCTTCCGGTTAATAATGGAAAATAATTTCATTCAAATGGCTGCCTCGGCTGGCCATGCAGTAGCCTACACGATCGGTCCAATTTTTAAGCACATTATCGATTGTGTGCAGCTGTATTTCACCAATGGCTTCACGAATATTGTCCTTTAAAGAGTCAATTGTCTCTGGCTTGTCGGCTGTGCCGTCAAAGATAAGTGTTACATCTTTGACGGCACCCCACAAATAATAGTCCAACGGTGTCCTCGGTGCAGCTCCAAGGTGGCCAAACGACATCAGCTTTGCGGCTGATAATGCGATCTTCAAAAACAGAGCGCAAAACAGGGAGTGTAGCTTCGGCTGTGTGGCACGTAGCGCCGTCCTGGTGAAACCAAATGTTGCCAATATCCTCCTCTTCAATTTTTGTGAACAAAAATTCGTTCAGCATGGCCCGATAACGATCGCCATTGACTGTAACGGCCACTCTTTGCTCATTTTCGAAGAAAAATGGCCTAATTATGCCTCTGGACCAAAATCCGCACCAAACAGTGACTCGTTTTGGGTGATTGGATTTTCAATCTATGCGTGCCGGTTTTCTGTGCCCCAAATGCGACAATTTTGCTTGTTTACATACCCGCCAAGATCAAAATGAGCTTCATTTCCAAAATCGGAATCTTCTGTAAGTCGATCGCAGGCCCACTTAGCGAAGCGAAAACGCATTGGATGGTCAATTGGCTTCAACTCCTGAACCAATTGGACTTTGTATGGCGTCATACCAAGGTCTTTATGCAAAATTCGTCTCAATGATGTCTCCGAAATGTTCAATTGTTGAGAACGACGGTGAATTGATGTTGAAGGCGCTTCACGCACACTTTCTGCCACAGCAGCAATATTCTCGGGTGTACGCACTGTTTTTGGCTTTTCACGCTTTGGTTTATCGATGAGGATGCCAGTTTCTTTCACTTTTTTTCAAAAGATAACGAACATACGGAGCTGACGGTGCTTCTCTTCTTCCAAAATCCGTACGCAATTTTCGCACACATTCTGCAACATTACCATGATTTTCAAAGTAATGTCACAATATTTCCCAGCGTTGTCCAAGCGTATTGTCGTATATACCATATTCGTTCAGCAGGAGGCTAAAACTAATTATCTGTCAAATCAGACATGAGCTAAGTCTTACCATTCACGAAATAAGCACTAGTTGACAAGAAAAAACGTTAGATGGCGAACCTGATATTTCCAGTAACGTAACCCTTCTCTCACTTCCTTTTTTGTCTTACTTTCTTTCAAGGCACATAATTTTTGAAATTAATTTTCGGTTTTTAAATAAAAATCAGTAGCGACCAGTTAAAGTGCATTTATTAGTTCAAATTAAATGTCAATTTTGAAATCCAAAAATACATTCATTTACCAAAACTTTTCATTTCACAACAGCCCGTTCATTTCCTACGCTTTTCAGTGTAAAGTTCGTATAAAAATGTTACCGTGGCCATCATTAGGCCCACCACTAAAACACAAAAAGCAAGGAATAGGTGTTCCAAAGTCAATGACTTATTTTCCTCTTCATTGTTAAAAAAATCAATATCACCCATGCGTATGCCATCCCATTCACTGTCTGTTATTAGTTTATGGATAATGCCGCTCTCCTTAATGTACAGCAAATAGCGATTGAAGTGATCATAAAATGGAGCACGATGACGCAATCCGATATAAAAAGTACTTGTAAGAATTTCTTCTTCCAATACCGTAGCTTTCGGTTTCTTCATATACTTCTGCTGCAAGAAATAATATTTGGCAACATCTTCATGGCTGCCGTAGATATGCAAATCAACATCGAGATGTTTGCGATGATGCATCATGTACTCATTGTTGCCCGATTGTAGGCGTTGGAATATAATGGACGGTAGATCATAATCTTTGTATATGTCAGCATCCACAGAATATTCGTATATGGAGAGTTGAGTTTTGCCAATGTCCTCTAGAAAGCGCAAAGGAGGCTCGTATAGCTTTGTTACCAAGAGACTGGAGAGGCTGCAATTAAAAAAATTGACCAGCATAAAACCAGCCAACAAATACAGCATTATGTACGAGATATTAAATGTACAATTTAGCTTTAAAAGGCCACTGTAAGGCAAAGAATTCACAACGGCCAAGGTTTGTAGCAAAGAACTTTTATGGAATTGTTGGTTAAAACGTTTATCATGCCATTTATTTGCCGAATAGATGAACACAAATACACAGAAGAATGTCAGTAGAGCCATTAACCAGGTTATTATTTCGTATGTTTTGAAAATATACAAACGTGCCGGAATCTCCTTTGAGGTGGGCACTATTAAATAACGTTTCTGCAGCCATAAAACATCACTTGCTGCATAGTACTCACCTCTGAGGACATAGGTACTTAAAAAATCAAATTTCAATTTATAAATGATATCAACAACGGAATCCTGTGTCATATTGTTCTGCCACATATTCATTTTTGAGGTCAATAAATTGCCATTATAATGCTGGACGAAAAGTTCATTAATTTTAAAATACATACCACTGCGCACTAATCGCCCATGAACATCCGTAAAGCTAAAGCATCGTGGGGGAAATTCTATAAAGGGCGTGCGAAAGTTATAACCTTGGAAGTCCGTTAAATAACGTTGTTTAGTATATGAAAAGAGAGACTGCAGTTTTACAACTTCCTGCCGGGCGTAGGGTTTGTAGGTGAATAGCATTTGATCAAACCAAATTAAGGCATTTATCATGCCTTTCTGCCAAAGCCGTTTGAATACAACTTCCATTAGCAACAAATCGAATTTCTTCTCTCGCCATACAATTAAAATATGACTTAAATGTCGTTGCCATAATATCTTATCCATTAAGTTTATTAACTGCTGGTAATCAATTTCATTCATATGGACCACTGTCAAACAGTGGCTGCTTGTTCGATTGAAGATGGGCGTGATATTTAAATGCAATTTATTCACCCGTATTTGTGGCACCAAAGTCTCCTGGATAATTTCCTCATCATCTAATGCCTTAAGAAATATTATCGTATCAAATTCGTATTCCCTTTGCAAGAGCCTTAAAATGTCCTTTTTACTATAGAAATCCGTTTTTATTAAACAAAAGCTTTGATGGATTAATAAAAGCTTTAATACGAAACATTTTAATGTTATTCGCTTCATGTCCTTAAGTTAACTGTTAATGTTACAAGTTATGCGTTCGCTTTTTATATTATCCTGTAGCTTTTATTTACATTTCATTCAATTTGTATTAAAGAGGGTTGGTTGTTGACGTGCCACTTAATTTCTGGTCAATTTCGGTTTTTCTTTTTTTTTTCAATAAATTTATTAACAAATTATAGACATTTGTGGATTGTGGGTGGCATTTTGTTTTTTAATTTATAAATTTGTATGAATTTCGTTTATAATTTTCAATATTTTATTGAAAATTACATATCAAGTCAGTACAAATACAAGTGTGTTGTAGTAACTCACAGTAAAATGGTTTGATGAGACTGTTAATAGCTTTTTGTAGCCTGGGGTATAAGTGGCATGGGCTATAAGTGGCCTGCTGTAGTGCATAAGGTGTTGGACTAAAAACGAATTCATTTTTGCCTTTAAATTATTCATCCTTTAATTGGCCATTCATTATGTAAAGTAAATTAATACAGCAAATAAGATGGCTCCAGGTGTTTCCGAAGGCATTATGCGCGCTAAACATGAATCTGGTTTCAAAAACTTTCCATCTGATTACAGATCTTCATTCAGATTTAAAAAATTCAAAATAGCGGATCCAATATGGCGATCGAGGTTTATAAAAATTAATCAGATTTACTTGACCGCCATATTGGATCCGCCATTTTTATTTTTTTAAATCTGAATGAAGATCTGTAATCAGCGACCCCAAAAACCCCTGAGTAACAATTTTCAAGTAAATCTGATTAATTTTTAAGGACCTCCGTAATGTGTTTCTTTTTCTCTTGCACCCCTTGACATAAACTCACCCCCTACTTTAAGGGTGCATGCAACCAATTTGACTTTGAGCTCATTTTAAAGAGCAAAGATCAATTGTCAATTTCTGACAATAGTGATGGGTCTAGCACGTCAGTGTTTAGCTCTACAATTATTCAAAAATGCCCAAAAACGCTATTTTTAGGCATTTTTCTCGAAAAAGTTTTTGAAACCAGATTCGCGTTCAGCGCGCAAAATGCCTTCGGAAACATCTGGAGCCATCTTATTTAGACAAAAAAAAGTCCAAATTTGCAGGACTGTGTAATTTTTAAAATGATAAAAAGTGCTTCAGCTTCGTATAATTTTTTAAAGCGAAAAAAATCTCATACTTTTGCATTTGATGATAGCGGACCCAATAAATTGTATCTTAATGTCTTGTATATACTATTGAATCTATTGGCTGGTTTTATGCTGGTCAATTTTTTTAATTACACCCTATCCAGTCTCTTGGTAACAAAACTATATAAGCCTCCTTTGCACACTCTAGAGAGGACATTGGCAAAACTCAACTCTCCATATACGACTATTCTGTGGATGCTTACATATACAAAGATTATGATCTACCGTCCATTATATTCCAACGATTACAATCGGGCAACAATGAGTACATGATGTATCATCGCAAACATCTCGACGTTGATTTGCATATATACGGCAGCTATGAAGATGTTGCCAAATATTATTTGCAGCAGCAGAAGTATATGAAGAAACCCAAAGCTAAGCTACTGGAAGAAGCCATTTTTACAAGTACTTTTTATGTGGCATTGCGTCATCGTGCTCCATTTTATGATCATTTCAATCGTTATTTGGTGTACATTAAGGAGAGCGGCGGCATTATCCATAAACTAATAGGAGACAGTGAATGGGATGACATACGCATGGGTGATATCGATTTTTATATGATATTGATTTATTATAAGACGATCGTGACTTAAAGTGCTTTATTCATTATCCACTTATAAAAACGAATCAAGAAAAGCTTTTAAAATAATTTATAAAGCTATCCAATGCCTCAATCGATATTCTGAAGGAAATAATATACTTAGCATGTCCGTCTGCATTGCTTTACAACTACATATACACATACATAACTAGTCATTACAACTCTTCAGGATTAGGATTACAACCTAGCTTTTCACACCACTTATGTTGTGTGTGTTAATTTTTTCCATGAGTGGCGACACCTACAGATTATAGACGATTCCGAACAACAAATTTTTGAGAAACTTTTCATGGCAATTTTATTTTCTCTTAGAATTTTTGCCAGAAATATGCAAAATGGCCGTCGCCGAAGACGCTTAGACACCAATGTACCCTTGTAACTGCTAGGAGTTTTCATAACAAACATACTGGTAAGGGAGCTAATTCTCGCAGTTGATTTATTTGAAGTTGGGATTTTTCTTTTACTTTTGAGATAATCTCGTAGATTAATATGCTACTCACTAGACTATAGAAGCACCCAAATACGTATAGAATTAAATGCTCATAACGTGAGCATAAAATGATTATAACCGAGAGAATAATAAGCAGTTTGACACCAATTTATTAAAATTTCAAGACGTTTTGATGGTATCATATTAGGAAGAAGAGAACAATTGAAAATTCAATGCCAAAGAAGAACTTCAGCACAAAAAATAATATCGAAACTAAGTTCATGGAAGCGGCTTTTGATGCCAAACGAAAAGAAAACGTTAAAATAGATTTCTTTATTTTATTATGGTGTACGATTGTAGAATGTCGAGCAAAGCAAAATATGATATAATAGGCAAAGAGAGAAAAATACAGATGAACATATAACAACAAATAATTGAATGTTTGGATCACACAATTCGACTACTACTGAGTATATTATGTGAGGTAAAGTGCGGCTTACTGCTCAATAGTCAGCTAATCGTTGTATATTAAAGGTACAATTGGCCGAACGTTCACGAAATATAACGGTACGTACATTCGTTTCTAGCATTTGAAAGGCACAGAGAATAATTACCCAACCATAATGGAATTTCGATAAGCATTTGCATTGTTTTCGTATGCTTTAAACGAGAACGTGCATTTTTTTTTTTTGTAGTAAACAGCAATTGTACTCTTCAGAACGAATAATGTGTTCAACAATTGAAATAAAATCTTTTATCCACTGGCTCGGTTAACGTGTTCAATGCCTATGGATTTGATTTTCTTAACATTTATTTCAAGTCTAACTATATAATTGAATTACTCGTGATGACATGAGGACTCCGCGTAATTCCTTTTCTCTCTGAATAGATTTCGCTCATGTTGTCATGGGTCAGATGTTAGTAGGCATTATTCTCCTACGGCTGAGTTTCCACTGTGGAGAACTCAGAATTCTATATTATTGTACCTAGCTCTGGTAGCTAGCTCTTCGAATTGTTTTCTAGTGTACTCCTTCTCATCTCAATGCTTACCAGTTTGTCTGATGGTATTAACGACTTTCTTGAAATCCATAAACACTAAGTATGGGAGAGTGCGCCATATAAAGCATAGAGTGTCTAGTCTGAATAGCTTCTGTTTGTCCGGATACGTACCAGTTTGTCTTGCAGATGTTTCTTTATTTTGCTTTGAAGACTTCCTTGTATTATAACCCTTAATGTCTTGTAATTGGTGTTACTTATTTACATATTTAATTGGTTGCAGTAATCCCTCGATTTACGTCGCAGTCGGTTCCAAAAAAAGGCGACGTAAATCGAATGACGACTCAAATTGAAGTTAGAGGGAACAAAAAATTTGACGACGTAAACCGAAACAACGTTAATCGAGGCGACGTAAATCGAAGGATTACTGTATTACAACCCTTTAGTAAGATTTACGACCTACCTTCTCATACCATTCCTGTTGTGTTTTAATTTTATAGGGACTTACAGTTTAAACTCATCTTCGAACGACAGATTTCTTCATAGCAGTTTCAATTTACTCTCAGAGGTTTGCCAAAAGAGAGGAAGTCGCCAAACGAAATATTTTTTATAATTCGTTTTGTTTAAGGAAGCTGAGCCAGGGGCTGAAACACAGGCTCAAGTTTAATAAGCCAACACACTACCTACTAGACTCCGACGATTATTTAATGTTAAACAAAGTAATTGTTGTCCTGCTGTTGCAATATTTTAAGTCGCTACCTTTCAATAACTTAACGAA
This sequence comes from Sarcophaga subvicina, assembly GCA_936449025.2. NCBI lineage: Eukaryota > Metazoa > Arthropoda > Insecta > Diptera > Sarcophagidae > Sarcophaga > Sarcophaga subvicina. The sequence goes on from OW388084.2 coordinate 36,059,682, forward strand.
GATTCCTTTTTTCCAAATTGGAAGTAACCTTTCTTCCACTCAAACTGATGCACAACTGTGGTTTTAATCTCAACCCCTAGAATTTTTGTTGGCATTCCCTTTTCGACAGTTGCCGTAGTGTAGTAGATGGTGTATTGGCTTATTAGACGTGACGTGACGCCTCCGCTTCAACCCCAGGTCATACATCTCAAAAAAAAAAAGAAATACAAATAATATTTCTTCGGAGACTTCCTCTCAGCGAATTTCTGGCAAAAACTATGAGAGTAAAATAAAATTGCGATGAAAAGTTTCTTAAAAATCTGTCGTTCGGACTTGACCTTAAACTGTAGGTCCCGCCGCTTATGGATAAAAGTAACACACAACATAAGTGATGTGGATACTAGGTCGTAATCCTGACTAATGGGTTGTCATGACCAATTATGTATGTATGTATGTAAAGGGTTTAAAAAATTAATTTAAAATAATTTTTGATGTGCAATACTATGGAACTGGAATACATAGTAGATGTGTCCATTAGCAACCAAAATTAATTTAAAAAATTTAATTTCAAAAGAATTAGTTTAAGGTGTTAGTCTAGTATAAATTGAAATCAAAATTCCTAAAATAGTTAAGAACAACAAAATTGCGAAGGCACATTTTTAATTGCATATACACGCACCATTAGAAGCATGCAGCATATTTGGTTTCAAACCACATTTTTTTTCTCAACATACTTTCAAAACGTTGTATTGTGTAATCATTGAGTTAATGATTAAATAAATGACTGATGGAATGTTCTTTTTTATTTCCAACACCTTAAAACAAACATTAGCTAATAATAGTATTTAAAAAAATAGAAAAAAAATTACACAAACAATGTAAACAATGTCAACCTCTTTGCATACATGAGGTGAGAGCCAGTCAAGCTATGCCATAGGCATGTACCATAAAATGGAAAAGAAACTTTCGCTTTCAACACTTTCAGTTTCAGTGTGGATTATTCTTAAAGAAAGCCAATGTTTTTCCATTTGTTTTAAAGTTTATAAATAAATTTATTTAATAATTATGTAAATTTGTTTAAGCGTTTATCTTAAGCTTGGCTTAATTATTTACGTTTATTTAAGACAAATTTACACCTGCTTATAGTGATGATCATGATCATGATGATGATGACGATGATTTGTTTACACTTTTACGCTTTTTTGATCACTCATATGTAAAGTTTTATTAAAAAAAAATATAAAAAAGCTGTAAAAAAGAAAATAATGTTTGGAAAGATTGTTGTAGTAAATGTTTTAACAGACACCCAAAACATGTTAAATTTTTAACAAAATTTTCTTTAAGTGATGGGCGATAAAGTTCGAAAGAAACACAACACACTCTTCAAATTCCAAGTCATTGTTAACATGTGTCTGCTGCCAGTCAGCCAGTGAACAAGTGGTAGAAAGTTGAAGGGTTAGTTCCAACTTAAATTGTTTTGGGAAATTTGAAATCAAATTAAAAAATTTCATTAAACAAACAACGAAAAGATATCAAAAATGTTTAATTTAGGAAATGAAAAATTATGAAAAAAACAAAATATGTGTATAGTGAGCATCAAAAGAAACTGTACACTAAGGATAAAATTCTAACAATCACCAAACTTAACTTTTACCACTGAAGGAGAGTGCCCGAAAAAATTTGACAATATTTCGAAATTTGTTGTAATTTTTTTTTTGTTTCAATTTTAAAGTAAAACTAGCTTACCCTGTGCAGGGTAACATTACACAAATATCCAATTAATTTTGAATCATTTTATTGATTTTGTTTCCCGTTGTCCTGATGATTCAGATGAACGGGCCTGAGTAATATGCATTCGATCAGTTTCTAATCACACTTCTCGTTGTTCAAGTGGTTCAAGCGAACGGGTCTCAGCGGCATATACTCGAAGATTGTCCAGTCTCGTAACGCTCTTTTCTTCCGTGTTTTAGGTGTATGTCGACCAATTGCTTGTGATTAATTTTGAATTATTTTCAGTGACGCCATCCATCGGAAATTAATCGCACCAAACTCCGTCGACTCATGCGCAACAAATTTGTTAAAGAAAGCACAGTTTACGATTTAATTCATTTTGAGTAATTTTCAGTGGCGCCACCTGTCGGAAATTGGTCGTACCAACTTAGAAACCTTCGTCGGCTCATGCGTAACAACTTTGCTAAAGATCATACCACGACCAAATGCATAGTTTACGATTCTATAAGGTACATGCAAACAAACATTCATGTTTATATGGATATGTGGGCGTGGCCTATAACTCCTTCCAGACATACAGGAAGATACTGTGAAAAATTCAAGAAAACCGGTCTAGCCGTTTGGCTGTCTATAGACTTCAAACAAACCCACAAACACACAACCAAACAAATAAACACACACTCATTTTTATATATAAGAAGATTAACGGTAATTTATTAATGCATATTTTTTTTAATGTACCATTTCTTATGACGCTCACTGTATACAGTCAATCAAGGCATTAAAAATAAACGTTCGAATCAAGGCTTATAAAATGGTAATTATTTATATATAATTTAAAAAAAATAAATTTTTTTAATGCAAAAAATTTTTATGCTCTAATGCCAAATAAAATGTTATTGCGTTGTCATTACGCTATCCACTAAAATACAAAAAAAAAGTATACAAGTCATAAAGTCAATGACTTGCCTTTTCATACCACTCACTGTCTGTGTTTATTTACAATACAAATCTCCTTGATGGGTATAATGATGCAGTACCACATAGAAGGTACTTCTAAAGATGGCTTTTTCCAGTAGTTTAGCTTTGGGTTTCTTCAGCTACTTTGACTACGTCAAATGATATTTGGCTTCGTTCTCCAGGCTACTATAGATATGCTAGTGGACAGGATGGTACAGCATACACATATAACATACCTAATTGGTCATTACAATCCTTTAGTCAGGATTACGACCTAGCTTCTCACAGCACTTATGTTGTGTATGTTAACTTTATACATGAGTGCCGGGACCAACAGTTTAAAGTCGACTCCGCATTGCGGATTTTTTGAGAAAATATTTCATGTCAATTTTAGTTTACTCTCAGAATTTCGAGGAAATATTTTTTCGTATTTCGTTTTGTTAGAGATATCTGACCTGGGGTTTGCACCGTGGCCTTACGTCTAATAAGCCAATACACTACCTACTAGACTACGGCGACTTGGTAATGCTTATGCTCATTATTATTCGATTCGAAATCTTTCAACATTAAAGCTCTCAACGAATATTCATATATCAAGAGATAAGTTTTGCCGGCATCTTCTCGAGTAGCAGGCTCGTATAGTTTTACCAAAACACTGAAGAACCTGCAAGGAAATAAATTGGGCCACATTAAACAATTCCATAAAATATCCAAGAAAGAAAATACAATCGTTTTTAAATGAATTTTTGGTTACGATTATTGTTAAATAACGAAAGGAAAAACACTCAAATAAAGTGTGTATTTTTATTTTAAAGTCGCCATAGTTTTACCATAGTCCGGATAAAAAATCATTTTAATTTCCAATAAGTACAGTGTTTAAGAACCTTTTAGCATTTTGTTTAACGCTTCTTTAATAATATTGTGCCCTTCAAAGGATAATATTTGTTGACGTCATCAAAATAGATTTTTTTTTGTGCAGTGATTTCGTCGTTCGAGTTAAATATGTTTCAGTCCTTTAGTTCTAGAAACAGGCAACAGTTACACGGCGTTAAATCCGAAGATTAGAACGAACCTGGTGACGTAACTAATTCTTAGATTTAAACATATGTGCACCCAAGGCAGTGGTGATTTGTGATTCATACGCAATACATACAAATTGACTATTTTAATTCGAATACAAACGAAAGATTTTAAAAACATTTTCGTAGAAATTATTTTATTCTCATGGGGCCAGAAACGGTCGTCTTAAATTTTTTTCCATATTTCGTTGCTTCATTATTACTTTATTCTTTATTGATCTTCGTCAGAACTTTATTGTGTACAAACCTATATCAGAGTCCATTCGCTCCAAGTAACGTACTGTTTTGACTGTTATTTAGTTTCTGCCGTACTGTGGTTATTACATGATTTGTATACATACATGTATATACTACACAAAATGGGTCCATATTGCGGTTAAAGAACGCCAGCGAATTTGTCACCCGTTTAAGTATGTGGTCGATTATGAGTAAACTTAAAAACCATCTTGCCAAAGGCTTTCTTATACCCTAGTTTTAATACAAACTTGAAACCACAAGAGCGATAATCTGCTATCACTGTGGTTTTTAAACACAAACTAAATGCCTGACAGTTTTCACTGTGATTTCACATACATACATACAAACACACATAATTGGTCATTACAATCTTTCAGTCAGGATCACGACCTAGTTTCTCACACTACTTATGTTGTGTGCGTTAATTTTTACACATGAGTGACGGGACCTACAGTTTAAAGTCGACTCCGAACGACAGATCTTTGAGAAACTTTTTCATGGCATTTTTATTTACTCTCAGAGTTTTTGCCAGAAATCTGCTGAGAGGAAGTCGCCGAAGAAATATTTTTCATATTTCGTTCAGTTGGAGATGTCTGACCTGGGGTCTGAACCGAGGCCTCACGTCTAATAAGCCAACACACTACCTACTAGACCACGGCGACTTCACATACATACATACAAACACACATAATTGGTCATTACAACCCTTCAGTCAGGATTATGGCCTATTTTCTCACACAACCTATGTTTTACATGGGATCTACAGTTTAAATGGCAATTTTTTATTAACTCTCAGGGTTTTTTGTCAGAAAGCTGCTAAAAAGCAGTTGCGGAAAAAGCATTCAAATTCCGTTTTGTTGGATTTGTCTGACCTGGGGTTGGAACCGCTGCCTTTCGTCTCTTAATTCAACACACTACCTGCTAGACCAGGTCTACTAAATATATAATCAATTACTTGTCTATTTACCAGTCCACAGAATAATAAATTCAAACTAAAAGTCTGTCTTAAGTTCTGTTGAAACCTAAAAAATCCTTAATAGATGTGAAATTGGCCACTGCATAGAGAAATATTCTTCCCAGAAGGGAAGACCAAATAAAAAAATCATAATAAAACAATGCATACTGAGGCTCACAGCGCTGGAAACCTTGAAATACATAAGTACATAGGAAATTTGCTAACAGAACTGCTACATAAATTTAGTTATCGGTCTTGGCCTTAGCTAAACCTCTTGGTATATATTTGCAGATGCATAGACTTTTAAGTTGTTCAAGAGGATTTGAATTTTCCATAAGGCAGATTTCATATACCATTTGTACTTCAGTGATACTATCATTTACAGTTGATTCATTACTTGCCTAAAATGTAATCCTCGTTTCTCTGATTCGTAGGTTAGGTTAGGTTAGAGGACGTGTACTTGTCAATTAAGGCAAGTACAGTACCCGGAGATCGAATTGACCCATTTTACAACGTCCTAGTTTCTCACACCACTTATGTTGTGTGTGTTAATTTTATACATGAGTGGTGGGACCTATAGTTTAAAGTCTACTCCGAACAACAGATTTTTGAGAGACTTTTTCATGGCAATTTTATTTATTCTCAGAGTTTTTGCCAGAAATCTGCTGAGAGGAAGTCACCGAAAAAATACTTTTTATATTCTGTCTTGATGTCTGGCCTGGGGCTCGTACCCTGGCTTTACGTCTAATAAGCCAACACACCATCTACTAGACTACAGCGACTTCTTCTCTAATTCGTAACACTGTGGCAATGTTATTTCAATTAGCTTCTCTTAAAAACATTCAGTTTTTTTTTTTGATTTAAAACTTAAAAAATATTTTGTTTTTATGGATAAACATGAAAAGAGAGTTAAAAGCACAATAAACTACAATAACAAAGCAAAACTACACATATAGTTAACCAAATACATAAAATGCTCGTAATGCAGAAAAGAGCGAATGGAAACAATAAAGAAAAGTTGGTGAAAGGCGTTCACCATTTAATTGGCAAACATATGAAGACTCTGTTGCTTAGCTTTGTTTAGTTCCAGCTACTGATCTTTAATACATTTTTTATTACAATTTCTTTAATTAAATAATAATAAAGAAAATGAAAGAAAATATAAAGAAAAGGAGCTCAAGTTTTGATAAATCTAAAGAAATTATGATATGACAGCCTTTAAACAAATTTCATTTCTTTTGTTTTTTTTTTTTGCTTTTTTTTTTTTTGGTAATTTATTATGACGATAAAAATTAATAGACAACATGGGCAATAATTCATTACAAATTGTTTAAAAGTTCAATAGCATTTGGAAAACATTTATTTTTAAATGATTTCCACTGCATTTTTGTTTGGTTTTGGTTATACTTGTATAATATTTGGATGATTTATGTTTGATTTTCATTTTAAATGAAAAGTGTCACACGCCAAATTACAATGATTTTATTGATAAATTACCCCGGCAATCAATGGGTAGGCAGTTTGACTTTTTTCAATAGGTTTCAAAAACACTGTGGGAAACTGGATTTTTTTCTTTGTTGTTCATTTGAATTGCAAATACTCCTAAGGAGTTCAATAGTTGTTGTCATGTCTTTGATTTACTATTGGTGTAAAGTATTTGATTTATGAATATAAATCGATAATCAATAAATCGATAAAAATTTTAAAGCGAATTATCTGTCATTGAAGAAGTAAAAGGGTTTTTTTGTCGAAAAATTTATTATAACTGGTCTATAAATAATAATTGCGTAATAGTCTTTTGTTACTTTATTTTTTAATTTTTCTACTCTGATGTACATAAGATCCTTTCGAGCCTCTATAATTTCCTGAATAAGTCTCTTTTCTGTGCTTTAACTTGTCTTCTCCACCTTCTTTCGCTATATTGTGAATGAATGTTAGATAGGAACTGGGAGATATTTCTATTCTGTTGAAAAAAATGCTCAAACAAATAAATTACGTACGTGCATACATACATACATACATACGTACATTTTGGAGGGCGAATCTGGCTGCTAGGGCACGCAAGTCGGCATATGCTGCTTACTGCTGGAGTAGAGCGGTCGGAACCAGATGGGGTCTTCGCCCAAGGATCATGCGTTGAATATATTCTACGGTCATCGAACCCAACCTCTTATACGGTGTTGCTTTCTGGTGGACTGCTCTGGACAAACAACACAACGTCAGACTACTTGACAAGATCAGAAGGTCTGCCGTCATTTACACAACTGGCGCTCTACACACCACCCCCACGAAAGCCTTGTTTGCAATGCTAAACTGGCTTCCTACTGTGCTTCTCGCTAAGCAGGCAGCCAAGTTTGCTGCGACTAGACTTAATGCTCGCTCTCGTTGGCGCATTGTACCTTCTGGTCACTCCACTTTTCTGGGGGTTGATCAAGTGGCCCCTGTGAACATGAACTATTTCCCTGCTGAATATTGTCTTGACAGATGTTTCCACTCTCTGATTCCAAGTAGGGATGACTGGAATTCTAATACGGTCGTCCCCCCGGAAGTCCTGGATATATATACCGACGACTCTAAACTCGATAATGGGGTTGGAAGCGGTGTCTACTCTGGGAAACTGGACCTAAATATTTCTCTCCGTCTGCCGGACTACTGCAGTGTGGCGGAGGTGATGGTAATTTACCGGGCCGCTCAATGGATCCTCGTCAACGATGCTCCTTTCACTCGCGTCTGGATCTTTTCTGATAGTCAGGCCGCGATAAGATCTCTATCGGGTTTCGTGATTAACTCTGGGATCGTTATGGAATGTCGCCGCTGTCTCGACCTTCTCTCGGGGCGCTTCACCAGTGACTCGCTGGTGTGGGTCCCAGGGCACAGTGAAATTCCGAGAAACTGTAGGACCGACGAGCTCGCCAGAGCTGGTGCGCTCCTTCCGGAATCCTCTTCTGTTGAATTGGGTATGCCACTTGCCTCGGTCAAGTTGACCATTGCGCGGAGATTCTTTCGGGACGCCAACTTATCCTGGGTCAATGAGGAGTCCTGCTCCACCGCTAGACTCACCTGGCCCAGAATGAATAGAAGGCGTACCAATCGATCAACCGACTTGGTCTTGGTCGTGATGTCATCTCGACTACAGTGGCCGTACTTACAGGTCATTGCGTCATGGGTAGACACGCGGAAAGAATGAGGCTCCCTTTCAACGACTTCTGCCGTGGATGCAGGTCCACTGAGGAAGAGGAGACTGTTGTTCACTTTCTTTGCCAGTGCCCGTCTCTTGCTAGGTGTAGATATAGGTTATTTGGCTTCCCATTCCTAGCTTAACGGATCTATCACTTATTGACATCAAGGATATAGCTTCGTTCATCAAACTTTCTGTCTGGTTTTCCAGTACGGGGTAGTCGTGCTTTTGTTGTGCAGCCCTCGCGCTAACCAACTTCTTCCTTTCCCCTCATTTTGGTGGAACTTGGTTAGTACAGGGACTGCGTTTACCCGTGGCATCACAACGGGCCGCTATGCGTGCTCAAGTGAGCTTCACTCAGAGCTACCACTTCAGAGCTACCACTCCGACCTAACCTAACCTACATATATTCATACATACATACATAGATACATAGATACATACATACTTACATACGTACTTACATATGTACATACATACATACATAATTGGCCAATACAACCCTTCAGTCAGGATTACAACCTAGATTCTCACAGCACTCTATGTTGTGTGGGTTAATTTTATACATGAATGGCGGGACCTACAATTTTAAAGTCGACTCAAAACGACAGATTTTTTTTTGTGAAACTTTTTCATGGCAATTTTATTTCACACTCAGAGCTTTTGCCAGAAAACTGCTGAAATGCAGTCGACGAAGAAATATTTGTTGATATTTCGTTTTGTTGGAGATGTCAGACACACTACCTACTACATCGCGGGACTTAATCGAGTGATTATGCCCATCATTATTATCTTTGCCTTCAGACATACACTGTTATTGAGTCAATATTCGGTTTATTGAACACAATATTTTAAGTGTTCAGACATAGGAATATACGCAGTTCAGTTACTTATTCAATATTCATTTGACAGCTGTTTTATTTACAGCTGGTTGCTTCAACAACATTGTTTTTATTTTGTTTGCCATTGTTGACATTTGAGTTGTCAAATATCAATAGAAAGTGTTCGGAAAATTGCTGTATTTTAAGTTTAACTCAATATTATAACAATTTGTGAATTTATTGCGCAATAATTAATTGAAACTTTATATGAAATATTGAGCTAAATAATGGCGTTTATTGCGATTTACGCAATAAAAGTGCATGTCTGAACATAGTATAATTAATATTCCACCTTGAAAATATCTTAACGTTTGAGCATTTAAACACCTTTATTTGCCCAATTACAGCCGAATTATTTGCGAAAAAGTGATCGAAAACTAACTTAAAAGTATCGTCTGCTGCTTGCATTACAATAAAATAACTGTAAAATAGATCACAATTTATAAAAACAAGAGCACTGAGTCGATATTAAACAGATCGGCCCGCTGTCATGGATAGTAACAAAGCCTGAAACATTGGTGATGTGAAAAAGCTAGGCTTTAAAAGTATATAAAGGCTTGTAATGATCAGTAATGTATAAGCGTTCACTCCTTTATTAGTACATATAAGCTGGTAAATCGGCCTGAAATTATAGGTAGTGTGTTGGCTTGGCTTGGTTCAAACCCTAGTTCAGACATTTCAAACAAAAACGACTTCCTTTCTAAATAAATTTGCCGTGATAATTTTTTCGAAAATCGATTGTCTTTAAACTGTAGGTCTTGCCATTCATGCATTAACTAACACCCACATTATGGGTGGTGGGAGGAGCTATGTTGTAATCCTGACTAAAGGCGTTGTGTGTATGCAGATATTTCTATAAAATTGAAGTATTTCGACGCTAACATTTGTCAAGTTATTGCCAAGGTATTGTTCGAAATGGGTGAAAAAAAAGTCGAAAGTTATGCCAAAAGTATTGACTGTTGTAGCCCATAGAAAGGCGTTTATTTCGTATGTAATAGCTTTGTGTGTACTTATGTATGTATGTTTTATTTAATTTTGCTTTTGAAGCCGTAATATCGTTAAGCCACCATGTGATTTTAAATTGCATTACAAAAAAATTTTTCCTTTAGATTCACAAAGTTTGTGTCTTAAGTCTTTTGTTTTTTTTTTGTACTGTTTAAGGTTGGAAGTATAAAGAACATTCTCTCGTTCTTGCTATTTATCTCGTAATAAAGCAGAAACAAACATTTATCAATGTTAACTAAGTAAGCGATTATTTTAATTCAAATTAATTATTGTTTAATGAATTATTAACATTAACCTCGTTAAGCACAAATAACCGACATCCCCTTATCCTAATTTCCATAAATTTTTTTTTTTGCAATACATTCCTCTCTTTCTTTCTCTCTCTCTCTCTCTCTGTACAATGAAGACTAGATGGCAACAGATTTATATTTAAGATTGCAACGCTTTGTTGCACCTCAATGTAAGATGGCTTATATCTTGATTATTTATGCCGCTTAGTGGGTGTTTGTGTTTGGAGGACTCTGCCACTGTAACAAACACCAAAAAGAAAAAAAATCACCAGGCATTTGCATTAGACACCGGGTAGACAGACGTCTTATCTATGGTGGCTAATAGAAAGAGCAGAAGGTGTTGCAATTATTTCTTCTTGTTTTTTTCTTTATTTTGTATTGCCACTTCAAATTGTTGTATCATTGAAACGACGTTGATTTGTTAAATATTTTGTTGAGGAAATCTGTGTTGCTACCATTGATAGTAATTGTTGTTTTTTGAAGTTTATTATTATTTGTGTTGTTGTTGTTGTTGTTGTCTTGCAATTATTTATTAGTTTTCTGTTATTATTTGCTGTTAATGATGTTTTGTGTTTGAATCTCTACTGACATGGTGATGAATTGTAATTAAGTAGAGCAGAAATTTTCAACGTCGTTTAGTTTTTTTCTGTTTTCTGTTTTCTATTCACAGTCTTGGTAGTTTGTTAAAGAAAAGCCATAATCATTAACAGACAACAAATAATCATATACAGATACAATATATTTAGTATTGCAATCATATTTAAACTCATTTAATATGAAATCATTTCGTAAGGATTTGTGTAAAAAATTTCAAAAATATTACACAAAAATTCCCAAATGAGGGTCGCATATTTCATTTAAAAACATTTAATATGGGGCCAGTGTGATATCATTAACCTCAATTTAATTGACGTTTATTAATAGGCGTATGATTACTAATTAAAATCATTTAATTTTCTCAATAATTCAGTACAATGGCTTTCAAATATAATACTGATGACCGACTAGTAGACAAGATTGTGTGTCTGGCGATGTTAAATTAAGCTTGAGAGCTTGAGTAGTGATTGAGAGACAAAAACGGAGAAATGGTCTTCCCCATATTGATACTTTCTTACTAACTTACATATTTGATCATTACAAGCCTTTAGTTAGGATTACAACCCAGCTTCTCACACCACTATTATTGTGTGTGTGAATTTTATACATGAATGGCAGGACCTACAGTTTAAAGTCGATTCCGAACGACACAGTTTTAAGAAACTTTTCATGGCAATTTTATTTTATTTCCAGAGTTTTTGTCAGAAATCTAATGAGAAAAAGTCGCCGAAGAAATATTTTTTTTTCATATTTTCGTTTCGATGTCTGACCTGGGGGTTTGAACCGAGGCCTCACGTCTAATAAGCTACTTACTAGACTTGGGCAACCTTACTTACATAATTGATCATTACAAGCCTTTAGTCAACCAACGCACTACCTACTAGAGTACGGCTACTTCCCAATGTTTGTCTACTGTTTTCAATAAATCTGGCCATATGACTCCAGTGGTGATTTCAATATTGGCTTTCAATGTTTCAAAATTTGCTATTTTGGCGGCATAATCCACAGAGCTGCTATTATAAACATGACTTACTATGCACACTGTAATAGCTCTCCAAATATCGTATGCCACATCTTCTATTGTAATCGTATTTTTACTCTCCGTATTCTTTTTGGTAGTTTTGTCGTACCACTTGCTTTTCCCTCAATTTTATTTCTGCTATTATGGGTCCTTACTTACTTAATTAATTGGTTATTAAAACCTCTTAGTTAGGATAACAACCTATATTCTTACAGAACCTATATTCTCGCCGAACCTACAGTTTAACACGTTCACGTCGGCGCTTTAATTCATGCTTGTCGCCTACGGGCGGCTGCGCTTAATACTTTTCGCTCTATCGTGCCGTGACTCTCAGGTATTTTTTTTTCGGCAGTCGAAGTTTTAAAGATCGTCTAATGTCATGATCAATTGCGTACCATCGGTGGTACACATCGGCCGATGAGAGAGTCTCGTGCGGGCCACCGGTGGTACGCGCCGCCCGATAAGGCAGTCTAGTGCCGGCCACCCGTGGTACGAGCCGACGTGAACGTGTTAACGTCGACTTAGAATGAAAAGTTTGAGAATTGTGGAAATTTTATTTACCCGCAGAGTTTTTTTTAGAAGACTGCGGAGAGGAAGTCGCCAATGAAATACTTTTTTCACATATTTTTTCGTTTGGAACCACCTACTAGACTACGGCGAGTTCTGTTCATCACCATCAATTCTAGCTGCGTTTTCATATGATCAGGATTACTTTTAATGAAATTTTTTGTGATTAATAGTGTAAACTCCTCAAACTCCTTTTATAATCAATCTTAACAAACTTACCAAACTTTTTGTGTGACAACAGCACTGGACATAATTATGTACACACTTTCAAAAGTAGGCCTTAAGACCTAAAAAATTATTAAATATGTATCAGAGTTCAGCAATGAATCGCTTTTTCGCTACTTATAAGTACTCATGAAATTTTGATTATGAGTGAGTCAACAGTATTGAAATCCAACTACTTTGATTCATTCGTACTCAGTACAACATTGATTTGTAAGTAAAAGTGGCAATGAGTATAAGTACAACGTTGACATCAAACTCATAACATTCGTACTATGTTTGATTCATACGCCTACTCATTCAGATTCATAAATTTAGAAAAATACTTATAATACTCATAAATGATTCGAGTGATTCGAATCATTCGTCAAAATTTACATACTTAGTTGTTGTTGCATTTACAAAGAAGGAAGAAAGACACATAAACAAAAAAGACAAAGACAGCTAGCAGAGTGTATTGAGAGTATTGTAGTGTTCGTACGAGAATCATACTTATTTAGTGATTCGTATATACGATGAGTTATGGAGAGCCGAAATCAATAACATCATGCGTATTGTTAAGTATGAGTACCATGAGTATTTCAAACTTTGAATATGAGTAGTATGAGTATGACATTAAAATAAGTATGAATGCGTATAATTATCAGAAATTATAAGTATGATTCGAATCTACTCATCGTTTTGAATACTCATTGTTGACCTCTGATATGTATGTATGTACATATATCACAAACAAAAGAGCATAAACGGATTTAAAGTAGGCCGATATGAAAAGTTGCCAAAATTGCCAGAAATTTCCATTTCAATGAAAAGTGTTGAAATATGAAATGACTGTAGAAAATTATTTTTAAGATTTAATTTATTTACAAAAACTCAATAACAATCAAAAACAATTATAAGATTAATAATATAATATTAATTAATAATAACCGTCTATTTTTCTTTCCTTCTTTACAGAGATTTCTTTTGAAATAGGCCTGTATTTTTCTTTGTATACCTTGTTTCCATTATTTTATGGTAAGTTTAGATTTTTTTTCATTACAAAATAATTAATTCATTTCAATTGTTTAATATAATCAACAAAATGTATTTAAAATAAAAAATCAAATCAAAAATTCAATGTCATCGTATTGTAATTATAAATTTTGTTTAATAAACTATAAAAGACAACATATGGAGTTACATTGTTCCCACATACAGCGTAATTTTGTTAAAAAATATTTTTTTCTTTTCTTTAATAATAGTTCAATAATGTTACATAAATTGCTGAATTATAATTTTAATTTGTTTTTTATTATGTTTCAATTCATATGTTATATGTAAGCCGCTTAACCTTGAGGTACTTTTATGACAGAAAAATTTAAAAAAAATTTTTGATTTAATCCAAGCAATGTTATGCCTAAAAGTGATTACAATATTTCATATGTTCTCAAATGATATTCAACAACGTAATTAAAGTTTTTATCCTTGTGACTTGATCGGCTTATTAGATTAAAAATTGTTTTTTTATTAAAAAAAATAAGAAAGCAATCTTTAAAATGAAAATTGTAGACGCCAAAATACTTAGAGCTCCGCATATGAAGTTGAAAACAAATGACGTTTATGAATTGTATTTCTCCACATGGATATATCTTTAGAGTTTCAATTACAATACGTTCTCTTACTTAATACGTTATTTCAACCAATTTTATCCATGATTGAGGACTTACAGTTTAATATCGGCTCCCAACGACAAAGAAATATTATTTTTGTATTTCATTTTGTTCGACATGTCGGAGATGGAGTTTGATTACAGCGCTATCATGGTTAACTTATTATTTTATGTGCTAAAAAATTTAGTTGAATTCAACAGATTAAAAAATGTTTTCAAAATCTCGTGTAAAACCCTAAACGTTGGAAATATTGACAATAGCTTGGTTGCACTCTGAGTAAGAAGTAAAACATTTTTGCTAAGATGCCAATGATTAACTTGAATTGGATCATGAAAAATAAAATTGTTTCGCTGGTCTGTTGTTAAGACTTTATTGTTCGAAATTCCTTTAACAAACCAAACAAGAACATCACATTCTTATCTGTACTTATCTCTAGAGACTAAAGTCTCATATTGTCTAATGCCTTGTAGATGCCAATCTCTTTTTTTTCAAAGACCAAGCTATCTGGAAACTAACAGACATTTACAGAACATGACCAAATTTAATACGTCTCAGCTACAATTATTACCGTTATACGCCTCTCTTGTCCATTGTATCGAACCTAATCACGCCAGTGTCAATCGATGCTATCTGAAAAATTTAAAATCGTGTGTGTCTCTGATTTAGGCTCCAGCCGAACACATTACCAACAAACTTGGTCACACTTAAATCTATTTGAGATTCGTGCAGAGTTCATTACCGGCAAGCCGTTTAATCCTATAAGAGAGTATCTATCCAAGAACTTGTGGTGCAAACCCCAGCTCAGATGTCTCGAACAAACGAAATATTTCTTTCGATGATCCCCCCTTCTGAGAGCAAATAAAATTTATATGAAAAGTTTCCCAAATCTGTTGTACGTAGTCAAGATTAAACTGTAGGACCCGCCACGCATAGAAAAAAATTAACAAACACAATATGGGTGGTGTGAGGAGCTTGGTTGTAATTCTGAATAAACGTTTCTAATAACCAATAAAGCAAGTAAGTAAGATCGAATTCGAATGGTTTTCTGACCAGACAACCTTTATCTAACCTTCCACCATATTAACGATTTTGGTGATAAAAGGTTCATTTGCCTTAAAATCGATAAAGCCTAGTAAAACTAACTTTTAATTCACAGCTGCACCTGATTTAGTAAATACCAATGAAAATGATTATCAATCTTAAATTCACCATAAAAATTTCCACTTCCAAATATAACTGTTAAGTTAGAATACTCTCTCTCTCTCTCTTTTGGTTGAATTGGCATCTGTGCACTTGATTTTGAATGGAATCTAAACAAATTTTGTTGACCATTGTCCAAAACCGGTCTATAACAGTACATTATTATTAAATGGCTGAATATAACAAAAGATTACAAGTCTTTGTACCGTATGTGACTCAGTTATGAAAAACAAAACAAACGAAAAAAAACCCAAAGAAAAGTTTTCAAAAAAAAAGAAATGAAATGAAATGAAAACCAACAACAAAAAAAACATGCTTAAAATGCACTACAAAAGTGCACTAGTCTTACGAACACTTTCATTTTCAATTTTTGGGGTGTAAGCAACCGTTAAGATGAACAAAAAAAAAAGTGAAAAACAACGATGTGATCATAAGCAAGAAATCCCATAAAAGAAACAGAAAAAAACCAAAAGACTAACGGCCACCATGGCCATTAAGAAGAGGCAAGACAGTAAGAAGAAGAAAAAGAAGTAAAACGCAGCGAAAATTATACGATTTTAACTGCAAACGGATGTCAGACACATACGAGTACATGGTGGCAGCAACTTTACATATGTATGTTTATAAACCTCCCCGGCTTCCCCCTTCTTCCATCATACTGACATCACTTGTAAGCTCATATCATAATGATGTTGCATATAAAATTGTTGTTAAAACAGAAATTTTTTGCATACATAGCTCATGTATTTCTGCCTTCTCTCTCTCCCTCTCTCGCTCTCTGTCTCCTACTACTTGAATTGCTTTTGTAGTTGTTACTTCGATGCTCAATTACATATTTTGGTTAATGAAAACGAAAGCAATAGTGATTTATAACGGTATTTTTGGAAAACGCTATGCGAGGTAATAAAATTCGGTGCAGCCACATCTGGACATACCGGCTAGAGGTATGACTTAAAAAAATTTAATTACGAATGGAAAATTGTGAAAGCAAAGGCAAGTGTTGTAAATTTATAAGATATATTGTACGGACACTTACTTAACTTACATAATTGATTAATACAACCCTTTTAGTAAGGATTACAACCTAGCTTCTCACACCACCCATGTTGTTGCCATGATTGGCGAGACCTTCAGATTAAAGTCGATAGATTTTAAAGAAACTGGGCATGGCAAATTTATTTACTCTCACAGTTTTTGCCAGAAAACAGCAGAGAGGAAGTCGCCGTGGAATATATTTTTTTCATATTTCGTTTTTGTTCCAGATGTCGGAGCTAGTGTATGCATCGCGGGCTTGCGTCTAATAAGCCAAACCACTACCTACAATTTCAGGACTATTCACCGTGTTTTAAGTACTAAAAAACAGGGAACGACTGACCATTTCAACCATTTAGTCACGTTTACAGCCTAGCTTCTCACATCACCCATGTTTATGCTTTGTTTCTATCCATGACCATGACTATTTTTGTAAAATGTGACATATTTTTCAGTCATTTTATTGTATAGCTGTGACTTTACCATGATGTGCAAAATATAATGTCCCACTTATGTTATGTGTATTAATTTTATACGTGAGTGGTGGAACCTACAGTTTTTCGAACGACAAATTTTTTGAGAAAATTTTTCTTGGCAATTTTATTTACTCTCAGGGTTTTTTTGCCAGAAATCTGCTGAGAGGAAGTAGCCGAAGAAATACTCTTTGTATTTTGTCTTGATGTCTGACCTGGGGCTCGAATCCTGGCTTTACGTCTAATAATCCAACACACTACCTACTAGACTACGGCTACTTCTTGACACCGTAGTACGTAATGATTTGCATACTCTTGCTGCGTAGTTTTCCAGGTTGATTTCATTTTTTCTGAACGCAATGGCTTTTCCACAATTACTTCTGGATTTTCAGGACCTCGCAGGCATAAGAGAAGATTCATCATGGTGACCATAATCACCCGATAATGCTTGAAGCTAATTGCAGATAATTGATACAAGTCGAATTTTGCGAAATGATTTCGGTATGACGCTTTACACAGTTCAAATGGTTCAAGTGTTAAAGCCGCATGACCATCCGCGCTTCATTTTCGCTTCGCTAGATGTGCCAACGAGAAACTAAACGAACATGTCGATTTTGCCCAAAAAAAATCATCTTTTCAGATGAAGCTTATTTTCATATTGGTGGGTACGTTAATGAGGAAAATTGTCGTATTTGAGGTTCAGAAAACCCACACGTGGTCATACAGAAGCCAATGCACCCATTACGAGTGACTGTTTGCTGCGGGTTGTGGAGTGAAGGCATCATTGGCCCATATTTCTTTGAAAATGGAGACATTTTGTTTGCTGCCGATTTTGTCTCTGAAATTAAGGACGGCGCAACCATTACGGTCAATGGAAACACCTATCTCACCAGGATAACCGATTTTTTGTACCCGCTCTTCATGGCATTGATGTCAACGATGTTTTGTTTCAGCAGGATGGTTCAAATTGCTACACATCTCATGCCACAATCGATTAATTGCGTCAATCGTTTGAAGGCCGTATAATTTTACCAAATGATGATGTCAATTGGCCGCAAAAAAATGCTATTTGACACCGTTGGACTATTTCTTATGGAGCGCCATTAAAGAAAACTGTTATGCCGATAAACCAGAGGCCAACATTCATGACAACACTCGCAAAAGTGCACGAAAAGTAGTCCAATCGAAGGAGGTACTGCGAGGCCAGCCGTGGCAGCTTTATAAATGAAATCAAATTCCATTTCTAACTGGAAAAATTGTACTTCACAACAAAAAAATAAATTTGGCAAAATTTATAACCGTTTTCGTTTAATTGAATTTTGAAATTTAAACTTTTAAATGACCCACCCTATATAAACAAAAACTTTTGTTAATATTCTTTCTCAAGAGGTGGCACTGTCTGACTATTCTATGAGGTTCGTAGTTGAAGTTATCCTTTTGAGGGGTCAGGAATCAGAGAGCCTTCTCAGTGTATTATTGGTAGGGAGACCCTTTCTTTCTGTTTCATGAAAATTTATTTGGCATCTCCCTGATACAAACCTATATTTCCCGGTGTAGTCTAATACAGGTAATGTGTTGGCTTATTAGAGATAAGGCAGCGATTCAAAACCCAGAAAATATTTCTTCACCGATTTCCTTTCAGGAGATTTCTGGCAAAAACTCTGAGAGTAAATAAAATTGCCATGAAAAAGATTTTCAAAAATCTGTTCTTCGGAGTCGACTTTAAACTGAAGGTCCCGCCACTCATATATAAAATTAACACACACTACATAAGTGGTGTGAGAAGCTAGGTCGTAATCCTAACTAAAGGGTGACCAATTGTACACACTACATACTAGACTACGGCGACTTGCCCTGAGTTGTATTATAATGCGACTATTTTTCTAGACTCTAAACATGGGTAGTGTGAGAATCTATGTCGTATTTTTGACTGAAGACTTGTTATCACCAATGTATGTATGTACGTAATACGTACGATTCGTGTATACGATGAATCGTGGAGAGTCGAAATCAATAACATCATGCGTATTGTTAAGTACGAGTACCATGAGTATTTCAAACTTTGAGGCTGAGTGGTATCGGTATGACATTAAAATAAGTATGAATGCGTATAAATATCAGAAATTATAAGTATGTTTTGAATCTACTCATCGTTTTGAATACTCATTGCTGACCTTTGGTACGTATGTATGTATTATATGACTAGCACGTGAGGATTACAAGGTTATCAATATAGTATTCTTTTTTAAATTCCGGGGCATATTTATAAAATTAAAAGATTTTAATTTTACAACAAATTTGCTTACATTCCAATCAAAACGGCTAGAATTTCATTTCAATGGGCATGTTATCGTTTTTAATATTTTAATGACATGCCTTATTAACAAGTGGACTAACGGTTTTCTTGTTAACAACACTTATGTTAATGGCCATTTCCCTTAAGGCCATGTTAAACTGAAATTCAATTTTGTTTTCAATCACTTAACATTTTTTTTTATAATTTTCTTACAGCACTTTTACCTCTTGAATTATGAATTGATGGTATGGGAAAAAGTGCTTCGTGAACTGTAACAGTGATATTATACCATCTTTACATATGTATGTACATACGTATATTGTATGATAAATATTATTGTATCAACGAACTCATTATGAATGTCTAATTTGTTAAGGGCCTTTAAGTGGGGATTAAAATCTTTTGTTCAACTATTAACTTATATTACAACAATTGTTGTTGTTTTTTGTTGTTGTTGGGTCATCTAAAATTTCTTTTAAATTTTTAGATTCGCCTCATTGTTAGATGGCAGCCCTTAAGTTAAAGAAAACGTTGTAAGGAGAGAAGACCAAAATAATTAACGTTTAAAATCTTAAAGCTGTCTTAATGGCCATTATGATGTTATGATGTTATTATGGCCATAAATAATAAATTATTACTGAAAGTGAAGCTTTTAAGCAATTACATATTTTTAGTGAAAGTATTTTTAGTCTTTTTTATTATTTAATCGTAAAAATATCTGTGATAAATCATCATTTATTTTGCATCATTATCAGTAGTAATGCTGTACAGGAATTCCAATACTTTTCGCTAATATTTCTCTGCGAATTCGTTACATACATACATAATTGGTCATTACAACCCTTCAGTCAGGATTACAACCTAGCTGCTCCCACCATCCATGTTGTGTGTGTTAATTTTATACTCGTACATGAGTGGCGGGGCTTACAGTTTAAAGCCGACTACGAACGACAAGTTTTTGAGATACTTTTCATGGCAATTTCATTTTACTCTCAGAGTTTTTACCAGAAATCTGCTGAGAGGAAGTCGCTGAAGAAATATTTTTTCATATTTCGTTGAGTTCGAAATTTCTATTGGGGTTTGGACCGTGTGCTCACATCTAATAAGCCAGCACACTACCTTCTAGACTACGATGTGATACCACTTCTACCGGGGATCAAACATCGCCCAGAGGAAATTAATCCGAGTACAAAATAAATCTTGCTATTGCAGCAATCTTTCTATTAGACAACTCGATCTGAGAAATCCTCAAAATAAGAAGTAAAAACAAACTCTGTCTCCTTATGACAGAAGAAGAAACAGAGCAGAACACTGACACATGAGGCGAAATATAGTCTCTTCCTCTTCTTCAGACCCGCAGCTCTTGCGGAAGTCATTTGCCAAAATGCAGAGTCCTTCGGCATGCCTACCAAAAGGACAGTGGCCGTTAGCATTTTATTGTGCCTTGGGATTCAAGGACAAAGGTGGATCAGTCCTCTTCTTATCTATACGTGTTCAGCAGAGTCTAGCAATATTGCACAGTCTTGCTGCAAACGAGTTTAAGCTTCCCTATAATAAGTGTGGGTAATATCCAAGTCCCTAGTCTTGTAGGTAGTGTGTAGGCTTACAAGACGTGAGGTCACGCTTCAAACCCCAGGTCAGATATCTCTACCAAAGCGAAATAAGAAAAAAATATTTCTTCAGCCACTGCCTCTCAGCAGATTTCTGGCAAAAACTCTGAGAGTAAAATAAAATTTGAAATGAAAAGTTTGCGAAAAATCTGTCATTGGGAGTCGACTTTAAACTGTAGATCACGCCACTCATGTATAAAATTAACACACACAACATAAGTGGTGTGAGAAGATAGGTTGTAATACTGGCTGAAGGGTTGTGATGAACAATTACTTATGTATGTATGTATGTATGCATGTATGCATGTATGTACATACGATCTTCAGACCAGAAGTCTCTAGTTGAAATTCTAAAATCGTATATTTTATTCAGAAAGTTGTAAAAAGGCGTATAATTGATCCTGAAGTGTCTATGTCATCCCAGGACAGCAGAATATCCGTAGTCCAGATTGAGCCAGGATTTGACTGCATTGGCTCAGCCCTTTACTTTAATAAAAGATCAGAGGGGAGCCAACTGAGTATAGCAAATAATCCCTTGGTTCCAGCTAGTAAATTTCATTAGTAAAGAATTTGATTTCATTAATCAAACCCATTGAAGTTGCCATAGTCTAGTAGGTATTGTGTTGGCTTATTAGACGTGAAGTATGAAAAAATATTTCTTCGTCGATTTCCTCTCAGCAGACTTCTGGCAAAAACTCCGAAAATAAATAAAATTGCCGCAAAAAGTTTCTCACATCTATCGTTCAAAGCCGGTATTAAACTGCAGGACATGCCACTTGTAAAATTAACATGGGTGGCGTGAGCAATTAGGTGGTAGTCCTGATTAAAGAGTTGTAAAGACCCATGAAGCAAGTAAGTTCGGAAAGACGGCGATCGATTTTTCTTTTTAGATGCTCAATAAAATAACTCGGCTATGGTCACATAAGGAAAGTACCTTTAAAGAGCGAATTCTATCCCCGTAATGTCTTGAGCGATTCAGTTGCCTTGGTTTTGTTCAATTTGGGTAACAACATGTCTCTAGGAATGTCTGCCTAGAGAATTGAAAAAAAATATATTTTTGCGCAATGGATGCCCTGGTAGTCTAATGGGTAGTGTGTAAGACTATCAGCGTGAGGGTCGTGGTTTCGATTCCTAACAGGGACTCTGCTCTGTGACACTACACCGAGCATATGGTCAAGTTACTCCGCTCGCATATAACTAAAATATAATTTGTAATTGTATTGTAATTAATAAATAAATAAATAAATATTTTTACGCAAATTTGCGAAACATTTCAAGTTACGATTACGGTTTAGGGCCTACTAACAACTTTAGCTTTGCTTTTCCATTTTCAATGCTTTCACAATACATTTTCAACCATGAAAAATTGTTCAAAAGAAAAAAAGGAAAATTTTTGCACCTGCTTGTAATATTGCCAAAAGAAAATTGTGTTACAATAACCTTGAGTCACCGGCATTAGCGTGAAAGTTTAAAGTTTTCCCCTTTTGCGCAATCGCAGCCAACCAACAGAATGAATGAATGAATGAATCGATTTGAAAACGATTATAAAATAAATTTTATTTTTGCAAAGTACTTGCCACAGATCAATGATTTAATTTAACGATTTACTTTCACGCTCTATGTATAGTATCGTATGTACAGTATGATATGAATTAACATTTTGAATTATAATAGAGTCACGTTGCTAGAGAACGCGATAGTAAAATGAAGCACACATACATAGTTTATGAGCATTTAATTGGAATATTAAAATAAAAATCCGGTTCTTAACAGTATTTTTTTTTCTTATAATTTTAGGCTAAACAATGACGAGACACCTGCAATATTTATGTGCCAGCTTTTGTATATGGCTTCTGGCTTTAACTGCTCACCCTGCATGGGCTTTAGAAAAATGGTCACGCCAATTGGAAGCCACCGATCCGGGCGTATCGGATAGTTTTGATTGGATACCTTTGGCCCAGCCGGCTGATAGTTCTACTCAATCAAAGGATCGCTCTGGCAATGGACGTGTCTTGACTTACTCGCAAGCATTTCCCTCTAACGGCCATTTCAGCGATTTAACGAAAGGTTTTAATAGTCAGATCTCAGCCAAACCTACCCCCTTTGATTTTCCATATCAATTCCAAAATTTCGCCAGTGTACCGCAAACCCAGGCCTTGAAACAATCCTCGGTGGGTGTGAAATCAAATGGTTTCGGTTCACAAGAACCAACTTCGCAATCATTTTTCAAATTTGAAATGCCTTTGAATCAGCAAAGTACCAGACATAATCCGGCACCACTAAATACAAACTCGGGAGTGAATACCGGCTATCAAATCTCCCATGCCTTTGGCGGAGGTGCCGAGGCTACGCTATTTAACTCGCCCTTGTTTAATCAACAGCCTGTATTCCCGCCAGAGTTCCATCCAATAGCCTCCAAGCCACAGACACAAACTTTGCAACAGCAAAAGCCTTTGACTCAACAAAACTTCCTTAATACGGAACCAATTTCGCTAAAGAATTATTTCAAGGATACGAAAGCAGCCCAGCCTTCCACGTTACAATCGGTGACACCACAAGTATTTCCTCAAATTGATAGCCAATCCGACAATGGATTTTCTTTAAGAAATCCCTTCAATAGCCTGCCATCTGGACCAGCACCCTCTGTATCGACGCCTCAACAGGATTTGCAGTATTTATATGTGCCCTACAACGATATCTTCAATCAGATACCGCAAGCACAACCACAACAACAAGCCAAACCTCAATCCCAGGCACAAACGCAACCTCAAGCTCAGGCTCCAGTGCAGAATCTGTTCCAGCCTGCAGCAAAATTGAACAATAATTTGCCTACAGTTAATCCTTATCAAATCAATCAGTTCTATACACCCGATCCAATAGGGCAACAACGGCCGCCTCAATTGAAATATTATACCAGCACTACCAGCACCACCCTTAGGCCACCCGTACAAACTACTTCTCTAAAACCCTCGAATATATTCCAGAACTTTGTTAGTCCCCAATACAATACTACACCGAAACCAAAACCTAAGGCTCACCAGCCACCCTTGGCTATGTTTTTGTTGCGCTCCTCAAGCAGACCCTCTGAATCGGACATTGTGGATATTTTAAGTGGCGCTAAAACCATAGCCGTCATTGACGCTCCCACACCAAATACACCTGAAATATTTGTGGGACCCTCGGGTATGCCGACACCTAATGGTTACACCAAATTCGATTTACCCTATCTGTCGCAACTGCAAGGTGCTCAGAACATTCATGATGTGGCCTTCTTTGTGGCCCCTCTAAGCTATCGTACGCCGGGTGGTTTCAACAAAATTTTATTACCCGAACCACATGTGGGCTCCATAGTTGTTAATCTGGCAAAGTCTGATTTCGGTCAACAGCCCGTACAGCAGCAGCAACAACGGCAACAACCTCAGCAACAACAACAACCTCAACACCCACAACAACCACAACACCAACAACAACCACAACACCAACAACAACCACAACACCAACAACAACCACAACACCAACAACAACCAAAACACCAACAACAACCACAACACCAACAACGACCACAACACCAACAACAACCACAACATCCGCAACAACCACAGCAACCACAACAACCCCAACAACCGCAATACTATCAACCACAACCTCTACCACCCGTAGAACAGCCCACCACTACCACAACCAGCACCACCAGTACTACTCACAGACCACGCATCCACTCACAAAGAGTGAAATCGAATTCGAATCGTGGCAATAAATTCAGTTACTACTACGATCAGGATCCCATACAAGAGGTGGCTTCACCACAGGTTGTGCAAAAGGAGCGTCCCAAAAAGAAACGCCCACAATCGGTTAAAATTGAGCAGCCGACTTACACGCAACAACAACTCAGCAATCCTTATGCGCAATTCAATCCAATACCCAATCAAATATCAAGTGATGACTTCTATAAACTACAAACTCGTCCAGCTGCTGCATCCACTACCAGTTCCACTACGTCGACTACTACCACCACCTCAACCACAGCAGCGCCACACAACTATTTCGTGTACACTAGTCAACCACAAATTGAGTTCCCTGGATCAAGTGGTCATTTATATCCGGAAATAAATCAAATTACACAACAGCAACAACAACAACATCACGAACAAAATATCCTGGAAAAGGTGGAAGAACAAAGACAGAAATTGACCACCAGGGCGCCAGTTTTAACCACCACTGCTGAGGAAGAATACCGTATGAAGCAGTACTACAGAAAACAGGAAGCCAATCGTAATCGCCCTCAAATTCAGACTCAAACGAATTCACCTTATGAACAGGTTCAATACACGCCAGTCAATTTGGAATATGAAATTGGCAAGACCACCACCACTACCACCAATAAGCCTAGAATAACATTCTTCAGTCCCACAACAGCGCCGGCACAAGAAGAGGATTACAATACATTGCCACCGCGTACACAGCAAGTCCAGCAGCCGCAATTACCAGTAAACCATCGTCCTTCTTATATACAAAACGAAATAACCGATAATCCGGTAGAATATGAGCCCAATCCATATCAATTGCCATCCGAATTGCCACAATTGCAACCCAATTTCCCCGGTTTGGTTAACAATCTCAAGGAAATGAAGGAACCACAACCACAAACACCAGAACAGACTACTCAAGAACAGACCACGGTAACGCCACAAACCTATCAGGAACCGGAAACTTCAACTAAGCCCGCAAGGAGACTCATTAATCGTGTACGTAAACCGGCATCCACTAGGGTTACATCATCCGTAAGCTACTCAGAATCGGAAAGTAGCTCACGCAGACCTATTAATCGTATTCGCAGACCATACGGTTCACGCAATACCGTATCTACCACTGCCAGTCCAGTAAATGCGGATTATGATGAGGTTTCTACCTCGACCACTACCAGGCGTCCAGTGTCAGGACGTAATCCTCTAATACGTAATCCCAATCGCATACGTTATCAACCCACACCGGAGGAACGGCAAACTTTGAGGATTAAACCCAAGAGAAAACATCATGGCAACGGCAAAATAGTGAATGATGAGGATTTGGATTACCAAAGAGATGTTTTAAAACAAAATTATCCGGTATTTAAGCCTACCAGTTCGCGTAGACCCAGCAGTAGTCCCACAGCCATACCCACGACTTATGATGTTACCACTACAGAGGCGCCTACCTCGGAAACCCAACAGGTTTACACTGTAACGCCAAGTAACAGTATTGATAACGAACAGAACTTCCCAGCGGGCCTTTTGGAACCCATGCAAATTGCTCAACAATACAATGAGTACAAGAATAACTATGGCCCTGGCTATTTTCCAAATCAAGAGGATATAAATCCCACAGAACCGATAGTAAGAAATGAAATCAATCCGATTTATAATGCGGAAATACCAACAACTCTGCAACCTACCATACCACCCACTACCACCACCACAACAACGACTACAACTACAGAGGCACCGGTAATAATAACCACCAGACGATCGCCGTTCGTTAGAAGGAATTATCCACGTTTGAGGACAACCACTACTGAGATCCCAGCTACCACTACACCCAGTGAAGATGAAAAGCCATCAGTAAGTCCAAATTCCTTTTAAGCAAATCAAGAGATTCGATTTTATGTTCCTTTAAATTACAGACACGCAATCGTTTGCCGCCACGCAAGGTTATTAAGGTACGTGCACGCACCAGGAGACCTGTGCATCCAGCATCGCCCACACCCGCCCCTGCAGAGGAAGAAAATGAAGCCACTGAACAGCCCAAACAAAATTATCGCCGTCTAAATCGTTTCAATCAGGACTTGTACGAAAATGAGGTAAGTTTTGTAAGTAAAAATCGTAGACCAATTTCATCTGCAAACTTCTTATCTTATGGTAATAGACACCCAGACGCCGTTACAAACAAAAGTTCCAATTGGAGGGCCAAGAGTCTCAATGGTCGCCACCGGTTAAAGTAGGACCCACAAATAATTTTAAGCCCATAAATCCCAAGGACACGCAAAGAAATCAACATAAATTTGAAAATGAACCGGAAATTGTTACCGCTGGCCCTGTCACCGAGGATAACAAAGAGAACTATGAAGTCAAGGTTTCAGCAAACTATGGACCTGGTAAAAAATCATCAATAAAGGAAGCCAATCTTAAGTAAGGGTTTTCAAGTTTTCTAAAAAAAAATGTCTTGCAATTAATTTCTTTTTTTTTCTGTTCTGAAATAGGCCTGAAAAGTCTTTTGCTGAGCTGCTGGAAGAAGTTATGGGCAAGGCACCAGAAGAAAAACAACAAATGGAAACAACCATGAGTCCAGATTTGTCTACAGATGGCACCGTATTCGAGGCACAAAAGACTACAATTGCCAATCGTATATTGCGACGTGGTAAATGGAAGAAAACACGTGTCAGCTCCTCCTCATCGTCATCCTCTAGCTCATCTTCGTCGGCGACTAATAGCAATGCAAATGGCGAAAGTTTTGAAACAGCAGAATCTCAAAACCTAGGTTCCCAACTCTTGAATTCTTTGCATAAAACGGAAAAGACTACCACAGATAAAATACAAGATTGGCAAACTACCACAACACCAATGACAACGGCGGCGGAAATCAATGCCATTTTTAATGGTGCCTCTACAACGCCGTTAAGCATAAATTCCCGGGAAGAGTATAGCATGACCACCACATTTAAGCCAGAAACAACAAACTTTGCAACGACATTGGCCATGAATAACGAAGAAACGGCTACCGAAAGTATGCTAGAGACGACACAAAGAGATGAAAGTGCCACCAGGCGCATGGATGATGATATGGGCATGGAAGATGATTTGGAAATACAACCAAGTTTATTCTCGGAAGTTAAAAAGCAACTGCATGAACTTTTCTCAATAGAGGAAAGTGATGATACAGCTGTAACAGCGGCCTTGGCGGCTGTGGGTAAACGACGCCAGGAATATACGAATATTAAGCGGCCCAAAGTGGAGACCACAACACAAGCGGCCATTGATTTGGTTTCCATTACACAACCAATGTCAGTGGAGGATAAAAAAGCCTTCCATCGAGAGCTAATGAAACATGTGGTCTATGCAACATCATCGCCGGTACAACAGGAGGAAACCTCTGAGGCAGAAATCTGCTATAGAGGGCGCTGTATAAAATCGGAGGACTTACCAGCCAATCACAAATTAAATTAAATAAAAACATACAAAATTATATTTTTTCTTTAAACATACTTTCATAAACAATTTCTACCTTATCTAACCAAATCTTCTATATAGTTACAGTTAAAATATAGGCAAGCAAGCAGCCTAAAACTATACTTTAAAAGCAGTTCGAAAATGTAAAGCCTAAAAGTAGATTGTGATAAACTGTTAAAGCGTGCTCTGGCCTCTTGAAACTGTAGCTTTAAGTGTCATTTTCTTTATTTATAAAACAAACAACAACAAAAAAAAGAGTAAAAAAAGTCATTGAAAAAATATTTCATTTCGAAATAATTATTTTTAACGAACAAATTGATTTCTTTATCCTTAGCTTTTTCGTTTAATTAATTAATTATTGTTTTATTGTTTTGTTTTTTTTAATTAATTTTATTATATAATAATTTAGCTTTAATACTTAAAACAAATCATAATAATGATGATGATAAGAGACAACGATTTGCTTAAGCTTTTTCGTTTCGTTTCATATTTTCATATTATTTTTTAAGTTTTACGCGCGTCTCTTCTTCTTTATCTTTCACAGTTTCTCGAAAACATTGTCACATTTTTTTTAATCCCTACTGTTAAATTTTAATTCATTTTCATACGAAGTTAGTGAAATAGTTTCTCTTGAGAAAAATTATTAAAAATTTCATTCATTATTTAAGTTTAGTATTATTTAGTATTTTAAGTTTTGTAATATAATTCTCTAAACAAAAACAAAAAAACAAATTTAATAATATACTCTACACATGTAAATTGTACGATATAAATAAATAAATAAATAAATAATAATAAATTTAAAAAAAATTAATTAAAAATATTTGTTACTGTACTTAGTTGTTCATTACAACCCTTTAGCCAGGTTTACAACCTAGCTTCACACACCATTCATGTTGTATACAGTGGTGGTCTTGTAATTAGCGCACCCATATATACGACCGAAGTCGCCGTAGTCTAGCAGGTAGTGTGTTGGCTTATTAGACGTAAAGCCAGAGTTCAAACCCCAGGCCAGACATCAAAACAAAAAACCAAAAAATATTATTTCGGCGATTTCCTCTCAGCAGATTTCTGGCAAAAACTCTGAGAGTAAATAAAATTACCATGAAAAAGTTTCTCAAAAACCTGTCGTTCGCAGTCGACATTAAACTGTAGGTCCCGCCACTCATGTATAAAATTAACACACACAACATAAGTGGTATGAGACACTAGATCTAGGTATGTATGTAAAGGGTGTTTTTTATAGAGGTATAGAACTTTAAGTTGGCATTGCTTTCAAGATGGCGACCGATTTAACAGCTGTCAAGTGATTTATTCTCAGTTTGGTTTGGCAATTCATCATGAATAGACTCACGCCTGAACAACGCTTGCAAATAGTGCAATTTTATTTCGAAAATAATGGTTCTGTGCGGAAAACTTATCGCGCACTACGTCCATTTTATCGTCGACAAAATCGTCCATCAGAGCAGTTAATTCGATTAACCATGGAACGTTTTCGCCCCACGTTTACTCTTATTGATAACTAGCATCCCCAGATACGCTGTACGGTGCATACAGAAGAAGCTATTGCTGCTGTAGAGCGTAGCATTGAGGAAGACCCGAATGAGTCCATCCGCCATCGAGCACAGGAATTGGATCTGTGTCCATCCACTTTATGGAAGATTTTGCGGAAGGATGTTGGTTTGCGAGCTTACAAAATCCAACTCGTGCAAGATTTGAAGCCAAACGATCATCAAGCGAGATTACCGTTGTTCCCGATTTTCATAAGCGAATTTTGTTTAGCGATGAAGCGCACTTCTGGTTGAATGGCTACACCAACAAACAAAACTGCCGCATTTGGAGTGAAGGTAATCCTCAAGTGTATGTGGTAACACCGTTACATCCAGAAAAACTGACTGTTTGGTGCGCTTTATGGGCTGGTGGAATAATTGGTCCGTACTTTTTCAAAAACGATGATGGCCAGAACGTTACAGTCAATGGTGATCGGTATAGATTACTAACTTTTTCATTCCTGAATTGAATAACCATGATGTCAGGGAGATGTGGTTTCAACAAGACGGCGCAACATGTCGCATAGCTCGTGCCACAATAGATTTATTGAAAGACACGTTTGGTGACTGCCTAATTTCACGTTTTAGACCTGTGAATTGGCCTCCAAGATCTTGTGATTTAACACCGCTAGACTACTTTCTGTGAGGCTATGTAAAGTCATTGGTCTATGTGGTAAAGCCACAAACGCTTGACCATTTGGAAGACAACATTCGCCGTATTATTGCCGATATACGGCCACAAATGTTGGAAAAAGTCATCGAAAATTGGACGTCCAGATCGGACTACATCCGCGCCAGCCGTGGCGGTCATATGCCAGAAATCATATTTAAAATGTAATGCCACAAGATTATCTTTCGGATAAATAAAATTCATGTCAATCGAATAATCCGTCGTTGTTTTATTGCAACTTAAAGTTCTATACCTCTATAAAAAACACCCTTTATATATACGACCCCTTTTCCAATAAATAATGATGAAATATTTTTTTAAAATTTATTTAACGATGCAGTTAAATATTCTATGGGGTATACTTAAGCGATTACAGTTAAGGGAACTTCAATAAAAGTATGTAACAATAAATGACACCTAGATTTTCATGAAGCTAGTTCATCTGTTATAAACAAAAAAAATTCAGGTTTGTTCACAATAATTCCAGTACACCTGAAATAACAGAATTGTGCACACTTTAAGCGTTAATCGTCGCAAAACAGATTACATGGTTTTCACCACTCGTATAAGACTCTTAATGGAGGGTAAAGTATCGAGAAGAACATAATTCAGATCGCAAAGAGAGCTTCCCTACCGCTTTATGCCTTTAAAAGAGTCGTAAGTAAAATTTTATGGGCCTATAGATTCACCGTTACAATCTGGCTCTATAAGGCCGAGGTGGAAACAACATTGCGTTTTGTAGACGACGTGATAATACAAACGCCACTGCCTAATGATAGACAAAGTATACATGCAATCAGTAGTCCTGACCAAAATAGCACACTCTATTCTATTCCGAATAAATCATTGTTTGCTATACTCAATTGACACCCGTCTAAATTACTACTGAAGCAGGGGGCTGATATGGTGGCAGTAAATTCTGTTGCAACTTGGACTATGGACATGCTGTAATTCTGAGAAAGACAAACATATGCATGCCGATTGTGTGATTCCTT
Organism: Sarcophaga subvicina; assembly: GCA_936449025.2. Taxonomy (NCBI): domain Eukaryota; kingdom Metazoa; phylum Arthropoda; class Insecta; order Diptera; family Sarcophagidae; genus Sarcophaga; species Sarcophaga subvicina. The sequence goes on from OW388084.2 coordinate 36,091,064, forward strand.
ATAATTTTCTGAATTGGACATTCGAAAATCAGGATCTTCTGACCGCGACCTTTAGGCTCCAAATTGCTGGACTGTGTGGTATTTTCATCAAAGGTTCTCATACTAACACTGAAGTGTTTTCCAGACGAAGTTGGTGGTGATATTGAAAGCATTGTAATGCTTATTGGCTGTCGCGTATTTCCCTGAAAATCTCTTGATCTAATCCGACAGGCAGGCTGCAATAAGTCGATAACGAACATCTCTCCAATGTCCGTCTAAATAATGACAGCGCTTAGTTTACAAACATCATTCTTGAAGAAGTAGAGACACCCTCTCTCAGCAGAACTAAATCTGACTTAATTGGTTGCGATGAAATAGATGTAAATTAATAGTCAGCTTACTTGGACTGACCATATCCATGTTACTTATGGTACTACTACTACATGTGCAGACCTTCAGTCGACAAAAACGGGTTTCAAACCGGGTATGATATGAATGCACAGTATGGTGGGATGAATTGAAATCAAGGAGTGTAGCACAGAATTCTTAGATGTATTTCTGCTACAATCTGCCACAAGTACTAGTAGAAGCACGCCTCAAGAAGTTATAAATGTTATCCTCCACTTACTGTCGCTCGGTACCTGTGAAGAACTAATCTGGTGGGATCAAGTCTGTTTGACTGAAGGATTATATGGCCACAACTTCTTTGATACAATAAGTTCGATGGTTTCGAAAGTTAAGCTATCTTCATAGACAACCCCAAAATGAAAGCGAGCACAGGAACAGAGTAGTCTTCATCAACGTAACCACTGTCAGAAAATCCTATAGTTGTCAAAAGTAATCTAGCGTTTTCCAAGCGGATTATGTCACCTTGGGGCACATTTCGCTTCTTTATTCTTTTCTTTTCCTTTCTTTATTTTCCCATCTTTCTTTAGCTGTCAAGTAGTTGGTATGTAACTCCAATTCTAATACGCTAATTAACCTTTTCTCGGAACAATTCGTAACTTGTGATAAAGCAATGTGTCCAACAATCATTATAGGCGTATCCCTTAGAAGTTGAAGCAGACTTTTTGTGCATCGTCTACCCAGTTTTTGCCAGATTTACTGCATGTGCAAAACCGCCTACAGGCAATTGACCGATTTTATAACTTGATTGTCATTAAGTTCGCTGGTTTTCAAGGGAACTCAAATACATTGAAGAGTTCGATCTTTGTACCAAGTCTTACCAATACATCTGCTCTACAGTTGTCTGGAATATCGTTGTGTACTGGTACCCATTTAATATGATTGTCATACTGTTTCACTATCCCGTTGTAAGATTTGCGACAGCTATAAACCGTCTTGGAGCTCTGTGCTTTGGCAAACGCCTGGCAAGCAGACAGTATGTTATTATACCTTTCAGAGATATTTTTGTCCTTAATAATACTTAGTGCAGCTTATATTATCCATAGTTCAGCGTGGAACAACAGTAATTCGCCACCTGTTTTGACGCTCACTGTAACACTGATTTTTTAATTGTTTTTAATTTATATTGTAAATATCAACAAATAAATAAACCAAAAAAAGAAACTCAGCAACACTGGTTACGACATTTGAAATACAACATGTTCGAAGTTCGATCACAGTAATCTTTGGTTAATGTTTTCAAAAATCATAAACAACTAACAGCTGTGATTTGTTCAAGCAAATGGTTTGAGGTACAGTATCAAAAAAAATGTTTACACAAAATTTGTATGATGTGTTTGAACGAATAAACACACACAAACATATGGCATGCTTAATGAAAAATGCTCAAATTGACGTCAGTTCAAATTCCATATTCGTTGGGAGATAGCGTTTGTGCGCTTGATATTTTCGTTTATTTGAAGGGGTTGGTTGCATGGTACGCTTGTGTATTCAAAATTTTCCATAACAAAAAGCGGACAAAGATAAACACAAACAAAACACTTGTGTAATCAGCCATTTTGATGTAGACATTTGATTCATTGTTTTGATTTTTGTTATCAAATATATGTATGTGAACAAACTGGTTGATAAGAACAAATTTATTTGAATTTGATTTGAATATCTTGAATATTTGTTTAAATATGGAAACTAGACGTACGGATATAGTTGGAGTTAGGGCAACTGTACCCTGTATAAATGCAAATAAAATATTTTGGAGTGAATTTTTTGAACTTTACAAAAGTTTGCCGGCTTTATGGGACCTCAAGCATCCAGACTATTCACATCGAGACTCTAAAGTAGCCGGTTATAATAAATTGGTCATTAAATTAAAGGAATTGTATCCAGATGCCAATAGAGAGCTGGTAGTGGGCAAGATAAACACGTATCGTACATCATTTCGCAAAGAGCTACGAAAATTAAGAGAATACACGAAAAAAGGAATATCAATTACCCCTACGTTATGGTATTTCGATAATCTATCGTTTTTAATAGATCAGGTTCAACTAAACCCATTAAACAGTGGTAAAAGGAAAAATGTAAAACCAGCAGAAGAGGTAAACATATCCATATAAAATTTATAAAACAAAACTAAATAAATTTCCTTCTTCAACTTACATTAATTAAAAGAAAAAACCCTTGCCAATAAACCAGAAGCTTCCCATAGAAGAGGATTTTTTAACTATTAATAAAAATATTTCGGAAAAACCACGTCCCACACAATATTTAAATTTTGAAAAGGAGGTGAGACATACATACCTACACATACAATCTAAATAAAATTATTTACCTTAACACTACCATTTCAGTATCTACCTGAGCCTTTGCCAACGCCACCACCACCACCACCACCAAAGAAAAAACCTACCAACCACCCTCAATCTAATGCTTACCAGAAGACTAAAGAAATGCCTCAACCTAATCAACAGGCAACTGCCGAAATTTTAGCCAAATCATGGGCTGTACAATATGGCGAAATGCAGGGTGAACAGAAATTAATTGCCCGCAAACTGATATCGGATATATTGTTTCACGGTTGCCTAGGCAATCTAGAAATGTCGCATACCATGAGCATACAAGATATTCTACTCAATGAATCGTTAACAAACTATCATCATCCATATTACATGGATTCACAGGAAGCCATAGACCAGCGGGAGCCTAAAATAGAATACTTACAAGAAGAAGAAGAAGATATTCATGAAATTTGTTCTATGAATTCTGAGCTTTAAAGAAACATTAATTGTATCAAAGAAAGTTACATTTCGTTGATCAGTTATTTGAATAAAAGACTGTGTTATGTATTTAGGAAACTTGAAATTTTAAAATTATTTTATAAAACGTTTGGCCATTGAAAAAACTTTAGAAATTCTTACACATTTCGAACATGTATTTCGAAAAACTTCGAAATTAATGTTTTCAAGCTACTGATGCATAGGTACACAGATTAAGCTTTAAAACGAATTATTAATCCTATGCGAGATTTTTTTGGGACTTTAATATCTGAATCGAGTTTTTCCATTTGCATAGTCACTTGAGAAAGATTAAAACACCTTGGAAGAGTAATACTTTCTCTTTTTAAGAATTTCCAGAAGTTTAGTCCTTAATTCTGAAGTCGCAGTAGTCTTGTTGGTAGTGTGTTGGCTTATTAGACAATGGCCAGCGATTAAAACCCCAGCTCAGACATCGATAACAACTCAAAAATAGAAAAAAAAAATTTGGCGACTTTCTCTAAACAGTTTTTGTGCCACAAGACTCTGCGAGTAAATAAAAAATAAAAAAATTGTAGGTTGTGCCACTCATGGATAAAATTAACTCGAAAATTGAAAACGTTATGGACATCGAGTTTATAAAATTTTTAGAAGACTCTGGATATATTCAGACAGTCCTGTAACAATAATTTAATTCAACGAAATTGTACTTCAATTTGGCCGGCCACAAGCCATTTATGAATCTGCCAGTATACATAGATACACGCTAATGTTAAAAAAGTTATCGAAAGTTTCATCAATAGAATGAACATGTGTAAGTTTGTACGCAGAGTACATTATTTATCGTCCACATAACCATTCGAACTTAACGATTTTCGTTAATTCATTGGCATTTGAAACAGTAAATATTTTTAGACTAGAGTTTACACTCTTATACGTATAGAGATGCGACTTTCATTTCGAAGATTATGAACATATGTTCGAAAGCAAGTTTTTAAATTCTTATGCCTTACTGCCAAATGTTTAAAATTTTGATTAATTTTATTACCAACAACTCACACTGAATAAGTCATATCGTTGAGAAAGTTTCGCTCCAGATATTTCCTCTGTCAATAATAAAGCAGATTAAGTATCAGCAGCCTCCTCCTGAATAAAATAATTTTAGAAATCTCTTGAACACTTTTTTAATAGGTAAGTTGTGTAGTCACAGTAGATAGGACGTTGGCTTATTAGACGTGGGGTCAAGGTTCGAACACCATCTCGTATTCCTCCCATGAAAAAATATTTCTTTAGCGATATCCTCTCAGCAGATTTCAGACAAAAACTCTAAAAGTAAATAAAAATTACCATGAATAGCTTCTCAAAAATCTGTCGTTCGAAATCGACTTTAAACTGTCGCCACTCATGTATCATAATAACATATTAACTAGGTAGTAATCCTGACTGAAGGGTTTTATATGTTTCTTTTACTCCTCTGGGGAGCATAGGGCCGCAACAAATTGATTCCAATGAGCTCGCTCATCAGCGCGATGTTTGACTTTGTTCCACTGTAGACGTAGTTTGGATAATTCGGTTGTTGTTTGGCGTTTCCAGCTGTGTGATGGTCGTCCGATGCTTCTGCTTCCCTGGGGTTCCAATCTGTGGATTTCTTTGTGATGTCATCTAATGGCTTACGAAGAGTATACCCAAGCCAACCCCACTTGCGTCTCCTTATTTCCCTCTCTGTGGGTTGCTGGTTTGTATTTGACCAGAGTTGGACATTGGATAATACGGAAGGCCAGTAAACACTCACTAAACTTTGTTAACGAATACCTGAAGAGACTGGGAATCGCGCAGTGCCATATTCAACGTTTCGCAACCGTACAGTAATGTGGATTTAACGTTGGAATTTAAAATTTTTAATTTTGGTGCGTCTCGATATGTTAGACGGGTCAAAAGCATTGCGTGCCTTATTAATGCTACTGGCAACATCTTTTCTTTTTTTCATCTGCTGATGAACCACCAGATTTATCAATTATACTGCCTAGATAGCAGGAGGACTCCACTTCATCAATTTCCTTGCCGTATATTAGGAATTTTCGTTCTGCGTTAGCATTTAATCTGAGTGTTTTGGATTTTGTGGATATTGTGTAGTTGTTTGACTATCTGTAAGGCTCTTAATATCTCTGTTTTGTGCTCGGTATGTCAGTTTATGGGCCTACGAACTTAATGTATAGTACGGCCAGCAGGGAAATGTTATCATCACTTAGTCTTATTCAGTTGTGATGGATATGGGAGGGTAAGTTATGATCGATGATGTGAATATCTGTTTGATTGTTTGTGCTACGCAGCTTTAACGATTTTAACATCCATTTGCCATTCGCTTTTTTCAAGAAAAGAAAGAAAATTCAAATTATTCTAAACAATTAGAAAAAAATTTTATAAAATTTGCATAAAAAATCACAAGCAATTCGAAAAAATTAATTTGATATTGTATATTTGAAAGCATATATGATTACGTAACTATATTATATATATACATACATATTGTTTATGATTACGTAACTATATTATATATATACATACATATTGTTTTAATAATTGTTTAATATTGTTTTTTATATTATTCACATAACAATTTCGTATATTGTTTAAATTACCAACAATTTACAATTTATAATGTACATAGCGTATGTGTATACATATGGTTTAAATATAATTTTTTTTTTAATAATTATTTTATAATACAATCATAAATAAGCCTTTAATATTTATATAAAAAATATACATATATTTTAAGTAAATGCACACGAATGCAAATAAATAGAAATTATTTCAAAATAAATTATTATTTATACGATATTCTTTTAAAGTTTCTCTATACATATGGGGAAAATCAATGAGAAATAGAGCGACAGAGATAGAGAAAGTAGGGAATTTAAAATTATTTTGATTTAAATTTTAAATGATCACAATATTAGTTAAGAGATGATAAAGAAGCACCATTCGAACAAAAAACAATCCTTATCTTTAGATTCTAAAGAAATCAAGGTGAATTAGCTCGTTGAAGAGGTTCAGTTTCTGTAGACTCAGAGGCAGCATTTTCAATTATAGGCGTTACTGACGATGAACGATTTATTGTTGCCGTTGGCACATTCCATTCCCTGGGACTGGTGCGGCCAAACATAACAAACAATAGATTGCCAGAGAAATAGAAAGCGGCCGTAATGTAAAATACAATACGCCATTGCAAAGGATTTGTCTGAAATTGAAGAATATAATTGAATATATATACCATTTTAATATCTTAAATTACTTACCTCATCGGTTACTATCAGTCCCACCGTAAGCGGCGCTATAATGCTCATAATATTTGCAGCACAATTGGTAATGCCCATTAAAGTACCGGCAAAATTCGGCGATAAATCAATGTGATTGACTTGGAAACCCAAATAAGTAGCTGAATTCGAGCCCACCGCTATTGTCAACAAGGCTATGGCCAATTTAGTACTGTCCCCCGTGGTAATATATCCCAAACCGATTAAAGCCACCATCGGTATCCACATTCCTAATGTATTGAAAAGTTTACGGGAGAAGTACAGCGGCATAACACTATTATGATTGATAACATCCGCCACAAATATAAAACCATACGATAGCAAAGTCATGGCCAGATATGGTAAGGCAGAAAGTGGACCATTACTGCGTATATCTATGCCTAAAATATTCTTCATATATGTTGGTATCTCTGTTAGCAAAGTCCAAAAACCCCAATTATTAGCACAGTGCACTATAAGTAATGCTAGGAAAGGTACTGAGGTAAATATTTTTAACCAGGGTGTTTTCAATTCCGAAACCTCTAGGCGTCCCGCATCTGAAGGTCTTCTCATCAAACCAGTAGATTCGATATATCTGCGTTCCTGTGGTGTTATAGTGGCATGTTCTGCTGGTGTACTGGCACAATAGAAATACCAAAAGATAGCCCATATTAGACCGGCCAAACCCGATACATAAAATATACTTGGCCAGCCCATCCAGGAAGATGCTATGAAGCCACTAATAGACAACATTATAACCGTGCCAAATTGTGCTCCCGAATAGCAATAGCTTACTAGGCGTGCTCTTTCCTCTACCGGTGCCCATTTCGATAGGAATGTATGAGTAGAAGGAAATATCATACCCTGGCACAGGCCTTGCACGGAGCGCAGTATTAACAACATCGGCCAGTCACCAAGTTCAGCAAAGAGTGGTGTTAAGAGTGCTAGAACCGAGCAAATTAGGACACCGAAGAAAAATGTAAATTTAGCACCATATTTCTGCGATAAATAACCGCCAGGCACTTGTGTTATCACATAACCCCAGAAGAAACTGCTTAGTAAATATGATTTGATGCCTTCGTCCCAGTCAAATTCCTAGAAAGAATTTAAAATATACAAACGAAATTAAATTAAGAACGTGGAAGTGAAATTATGTGAAAGGAAAAAAGAAATTGCTTGGCATTAAATACATACGAATAAAATGTTTCGGTTTCGTTTTACGGAATAAGGATAGACGAAATATTTCAGAAGGGTATTCAACCGTCAACTACCAAGACTCGGGCAAGGGTTATGTTCCACCGTCTCTGAGTTCTCTTCATCTTCATCGTACTCTGCTGATTCCAAATCCACAATATTCCCTAAGTAACCCAATTACCAGTCTAAGTACTTAGCCACAGCGAACCTATTTAACCATCGCCGATTAATGGGCAAAGGCTACTAGTCAAAAAACATTTTGATCTCTTCAACGAACCCGTAAACCAATGTCATTCTGAACAGCAAGCTGAAGTTGAAGAATAATGTCAAGAAGAGGATGAAGAATGTATCAATGCCGCAACTCTGCACTAAAAGTTGTGGACTCCGGCCTAACGCTATTCGTTGAATTTGTACAGGGATTGTCGGAATGGTTATTACAATTGGTTATGTTGTATGGTGGAATACAAGAAATTCCAGGAGGATCATAAACAAGATTCAGAGCATTGCTGCTGTGCGTGTCACCGAAGTGAGGAGTAGTTATCTCCTCAGACTGTTCTTGACACTATTCCATGCCTGACTCTACCTGACCTGTATATAAAGCGCCTACGAAAATCGACCTGTTGGAAACAGTATTTGAATAGTAAACTCTAGCATTCTGAACGGCTTTTCTCCAATAATTTGAAATCGATTTTTTAATCGAACCACGGAGCATATCATGTATGGCTCATACAGCATGGTGGCCTGTGTAACAGTAGAGAACTCTCACATACAGATGGGGCGAATGTAGATGGCAGCACTGATGCTGGGATTTTTTGTAGGAATCGCTAACAGAACCCCCACTATATATTGGATGATAACTTTCAGGAGAAGATATTTGATATTTTGAAATATATTGAGGGCGTAACTGGCTCCGTTTCTTTAAATACGATTCTAACATGATTTTCATCTGACTGCCTTCTAGACTGGGTTCCCATTCTGTTTGTGGACTTAGAGGTTGGTGTTAATCCACACTCTGCTACCTCTCTTGTCTTATCGTAAGAAACGTCAGGATGAAATAGAAAAGCACGGCTGATCGAGATCGAAATATGGCTTGCCTTCCATTGGCGATGGTAGAACAGACATACTGCAGGGGAAGGATAAATCTTACTGGTCATTCAGAGATTAGATCGCTGACAACAATCTGGAATGGATTCCAAACGGACAGGGTATATAGTGAGGAGGAGAAGTTGAAGGCTATCTGTCCAACCCTAGGTAAGAGAAGATTAAATACTTTAGATCGTTAGAGATTTGTGGTGGGATTCCTGGATTCTTATTCTATCTATCTCCAACTCTCTCTCTTCAAATTTCTCTCTCTCTCTCTCCAACTATCTCTCTTTTCTTTTTTGTCCATACTTTTCTTCTACTCTTACTACTTGACTTCACGGCTGTATCCGCCCCCAAACAAGGTAGGTAGGTAGAAGTGGCCGTCACCTCGATCGAGTCATGAGCGGACACATTTAGGCCGCACACAGGGCCCATTGTGATACCACAGTTCCTCATTTCCCCCTATTCCAGGAACCATTCGGAGCTTCCGATGAAGCCACTCAGACTGCCATATCCTTCATACACGACAGTTCATCCATATCCTCCATGTAGTAGGCACCCAGGTACCTCTTTCTCCTCCGACTTAGTGCCGGACATGTGCACAATAGGTGAAGAATAGTCTCATCTTCCTCTTCATCTCCACAGCTTCTACAGAAATCATTTGCAAGGTGTCCAAGACCAATACGCCTCGCATGCGTTCCTATAATGCAATGCCCCGTAATAACCCCGATGACAGTGCTGAGCCTACTTCTTTGGCGTTTAAGCACAGTCGCCGTGCGCCTCCTATCCAGCCTAGGCCAGATCTTTTGCGCCGCTATGCCCTTATCCGAAGTTGCCGACATTCTGTTCACGAGATCTACGATTGCATTGTCAAATATAAGTCTGCAGGTCCCCAAAGGGATCCCCAACGTAGAGAATTTATCAGAGAGTTCGATGGTCGTGCCCCTTCTGGCCAGTTCATCCGCTCTGCAGTTGCCAGGAATATTATTATGTCCCGGTACCCATGTGATACAAACATCATATCGGTTCGCCACCTCATTGAGATATCTGCGACAGTCGTACACCGTCTTGGAGTTTACTACACTGGAATCCAATGCCCTGATAGCCGATTGGCTATCGGTAAGTATGATGATTTTCCGTCCGTGAACTTTTTTGTCCACAATAATTTTCACCGCAGCCTGAATTGCTGACACCTCCGCCTGAAAGACGCTGTAATGATCCGGTAGCCTTATAGACTTGGATATTCCGATTGATTCAGAATAGATACCAATTCCAACGGCTCCTTCCAGTTTGGAACCATTGGTGTAAATTCGTGCGGAGTTCCTTAGGAGGTTCACTGAACCATTCCTCCAGTCCTCCCTTTTCGGAATGGATGTCCCAAAGTTCATTGAGAAGTCATATCGCGGTCTCATGTAATAATTGCTTCCGACAATATCAATTTCTCCCAGTATTCTAGTATGGCCAATGCCCGATGCATGCCATTATCCAGTAGCCCAGAGACGCCTGCTAACCTTAGCCGCCACGCTCCTGCAGTTGTGGTCAAGCGGTAGAAGGTATAAGATTATCTCCAGAGCGATCGTAGGAGTAGCGCTCAGAGCACCACTGATAATTATACAGGCAGATCGTTGTAACCTGCGTACAAGGTTCAAGATCGTTGTATCCCCAAACAAACTAAATCATCAAACAAGGGCTCTAAAATCTGCAAAAGCTGTAGCCATAAAGGCTGATTAATTCCATTGCTACAGACCACTAGTTTTGCTTATAACTCATTGAGAAATTTAAAACTAACCCCACCAAAATTTTATGGCAATATTTAAAGTGATCTTTTCGGATACCAGCACTTAACGGTCGCAGAATAGGGTTGTTCTCAATATACAATTATACGGATACAGTATGGACCTTTCATAGAATAAGATATGCTCAGAGGCATGGTAATTACCTTCAGCGGCAAAAAGAGAAGAATTTTAATCTATACTTGCCACCAATAATTAACAATTAAATTCCCGTAAATAGGCTCTGTAACTAAAAATTATTTCCATAGTGCGACATACACAATGATAACCAATAAAATTTCATTAAAAAGACCACAGCAACACACGCACACTGCGTCATTTGCAAAGCAACAACATGTTCGAAGTTCGAAAGTACTTGACATGTTTGAAGCTCGTTTACTTTAAATTTTGCACAAAGATTTTGAACAATTTAAACAGCAAACAACTGTTATTTGTACAAGCAAATGGTGCCAATGTTTATACAAAATTTGTATGATTTGTATGTTTGAAGGAATACACACACTTGCACACATGGCATGCTCAGTGAAAAATGCTCAAATTGACGTCAGTTCAAATTTCATATTCGTTGGGAGATAGTGTTTGTGCGCTTGATATTTTCATTACTTTGAAGGGGTTGTATTATTTAGATATTCCATAGCAAAGAGAAGGAAAGAACAAAGCAAACATTCGAACATACAAACAATACATATGTATGCTTGTGTAATCAAGTCAGTCATTTTGATGTAGACAATATTTGTGTCATTCATTGAATTTTTGCTATCAAATAAATTTGAACGAATAGTAACACAACAGCACAACCAATTGGCAGATAAAAAAAAAGACAATTTTGCTAGAAATATGGCAACAAAGCGCATTGATACATGTGCACCCAGAGCGAATGTGCCATTTATGGATGCAAATAAACCGTTTTGGAGTGAATTTTTCGAATTGTACAAAAGTTTGCCGTCATTGTGGTACATCAAACATCCAGACTATTCAAATCGGGAAATTAAAGCAATTGATTATAACAAATTGGCCAATAAATTGAAAGAATTGTATCCCGATGCCAATAGAGAGCTGGTAGTTCGAAAGATTAACACTTATCGCACATCATTTCGCAAAGAGCTACAAAAATTAAGAGAACACACACGAGAAGGAAAACAATATACGCCTACATTATGGTATTTCAATGATCTATCGTTCCTAATCGATCAAGTTCAATTAAACGGAAGTAAAATAAGTAAAAACGAAACGATTAAAACAGTAGAAGAGGTAAACAATTCATATGAAATTTCGAAAACAAATCTAAACAAAGTTTTTTTCTTTCACACTTTTTAATTAGAAGATACCCGAGCCAATAAAAAGAAAGCTGATTACACAGGAGGATAATAAGACTATGAAAAGTATACGGAAAGAAGAACGTTGTTCCACACAATATATGAATTTTGAAGAAGAAGTATATCTACATACATACAAAACAGTCTAAACAGAAATTTTTTAACCTTAACACTCTACCCTTACAGTATTTACCTGAGCCTTTGCCAACTTTACCAAAGAAAAAACCTACCAACCACCCACAACCTAATGCTTACCAGAAGACTAAAGAAATGCCTCAACCTAATCAACAGGCCACTGCAGAAATTTTAGCCAAATCATGGGCTGTACAATATGGCGAAATGCAGGGTGAACAGAAATTAATTGCCCGCAAACTGATATCGGATATATTGTTTCATGGTTGCCTAGGCAATCTAGATATGTCGCATACCATGAGAATACAAGATATTCTACTCAATGAATCGGTAACAAACTATCATCATCCATATTATATGGAGTCACATGACGCCATGGAGCATCCAGGCCCTAAAATAGAATACGTAGAGGAGGATGATATGGTTGACAATTGTTCTACGAATTCTGAAACGTAAAATAACTGAAATACATAGTGTTATGAATTTATTCATTTGATATTCTCTTTATGCATTTTATTATAGAAAGTTTAAGTTTAGTTGATTAGTTATTTAAATAAAAGACTATGTTTTGTGTTTAGGAAACATCAAAACATCTGAATAGAAATCGTGAAATATATTAAATTCCTTCAACGTCTTTGAGCATTATCTTGAAAACCTGATTCACTGAATTCGTAGAACTGGTTGGATTTAGTAAAGGTTTTGAGATTTAAAAAATCGAGAGCATCATTCTAATATTATAGCCAAAGAGGTCACAGTGTTATCACTTCCTGGGAAGTGGGTTCGCAGCAAAAATTCTGCGCTTTTTAATTCCCATAGGAAATTTCTGCCATGAAAGAGCTATCGAAGTATAGGCAGTTAAGGTTTATAAAATCATAAAATTCATTGCCCTACAGTTGGACCAACACATAGCAAATAAGATTGAAGAGTCTTACAGATGAAAATTCATTAGAAACGGTCTTCCGTCACATTGAAAACTTATAAATTTTATGGGAAAACAAACATTATTAAGGGTTTAAATTTGCCGTAATTGGACCATTGAAAAATGTACGTTTCTATGTGCTTAGCACTCACTTCGGTCTATTTTTTCCTTATAAAACAGCTGGCTTTTTGGTCAATATTGATATGACAGAGATATTGACATGGATAGGGATATGAGGTTTCAACAGAGCGCTAAGGCACCCTGTACAGCTCCGAAAAAAAATAATCTCATACAAAGCAAACTTCAGGAAAGTTTTTGGTAATTTTAAATACGTTTTATGCAACTCAAACCGATCAAAGCCTTAAAAGACAACATTTGACGAGAAGTTGAAAAGATAGATATCAAAAATTTCACCAAAAGAAGAGTTGTGTGGAAGCTACTTTCATCACATATTATTAATAGTTCATAGGTAGGTAGATCTACGTATGTATGTACAGTCAACCTCAGAGGATAGACGCACTAAGACCAAGTCCCCATTGTGATACAAACGCCATACATTTCCCAGAATCCTGGAACTATGCAAACCGTCTGAAATATCAATATTATCGTCTGCATAGTAGAAACGTAGTTGCTTCTTCCTTCTACGACACAATGTTGTAATCAATAACTGAAGAGCAGTTTTCTCATCCTCCAGCTTCTGCAGAGGTCAATAATCACATAAGCAATACCAATGCGTTGTCATAATACAGCGTCCAGTAATCACCCTGACAACTACGCTGACTACATACAGAACATACTTTTCGTGCCTCCTTTATCGGTCATACATTGTAATAAAAATTACAAATAAGCTCGTATTCGAAAAGCGATTATTTTGCGAAAGTAGAATACAACGAATTTTTTTTTTTTTGTACTACGATCGTTTGATAATTTTTTTAATTTCATTCATAATAAAGGGCAGAGAATATGTTGTTTGATTATTGTTTTCTTTTTTTTTTTTTTGTTGTGCATTATGCTCAGTTAAGTATCAGAAACAATTATAAAAGTATCGATATCTACATAATTATGTAGTGAATAACAAAAGAAAATTCTATTTAATCAATTTAAATACGTTTTAAGACTTTCAGAAAGAAGGAAAGAAAATTATTAAGTTTTTAAAGCCTTTTAAGCATTTAAATCGATCAAATACTGTTCGAAAACTACGTATGTCTGACAATATGATGTGCCCAAAAACTAATGAATCATTTGTTCCAAAATGTTTGGTTATTTTCAAAGCAAGTGAAATATTGATAAGAAGACTGTCAGACTGTGTCTGACTTATTTGTTCCCAGTAAAATGAAAACCGAGAAATAGAAAATGATTAAAAACTGCAAACATTTCATTACAATTTAACAACTATTGGCAGCTGGGAATGCCGTTAAGGCTTTTTCGTTTCCAATCGTGTAGAACCCATACATCAAATTCTTTGGTTTTGTCCAGCTTTGTTCAAATGATTCCAAAGGGGTTTTTTTGTTGACTTTCATCATTTTATTGGACATAATAGAACATGATGCGCCTTTGCAATCCAAATTCCCAAAATGGAATCAACATAAACAAAACGTATGGGATCGCGTTGTAAAAGCCAAGTTTTTTTTATTATTCTTTTGCCACAATGGCTAACCAACCCATAACGCTTATTGAATATGGAATTTTTATCACATGATTTAAATTTCAGTACGTAATTCTACAAATACTAACAAGATCTTACCTGAAAATTTGGATTTGTGGAATTTCTATCTGTCATGGCCACAATGGCCACCGACAAATTCACTCTCAGGGCATAGGCCACTGCCAGGCCAAAGAATACCAGCAGGCATTGAACATGTCTTACACCAAAACGGGGACCTGAAAATTAATTAAATTTAACTCCAACTATCGTTTTAAGCCTAAAATTAATATTTCCATACCTTGAGCAGTAGAAATCTGTTGATAACCATTCCTTTGGAAACAGTCACACCAGAAAACCATATTTTCTCTTTTAACAACAAATTGGCCAGCAACAGTACAAAATTAATAAAAACGGAAGAAAAACACACCCGCACGCGTTCGTAAAACTTTAAATAATAAAAATAATTAAGGCCGTAAACACCAAATTAACATATTTCTGTTAAAAATTTATTTTTAATATAAAAAGAAAATCTGTTTTTTTATTACAATTGATTTTTGATTACTCTTTATCGGGCTTCAGGCCTTTTTTATTGTACAGAAAGAGAGAGCAGTAAGCGAAATATTTATTGATGACGAAGAAGTTGCAAACAAAACAAAAACAATTTCAATATCAAACTTTGTCTACAACTACAGGCTGTTTGACGTCTCTTGGTGTTCCCTACATAAGAGATAAACAAAAAGAATGAGTGACATTGTTATTGTATATATGGGTTAACAAGTGTTTACTTTGTTACAATAACAACAAAGCAACGTTTATCAACAATTAAATCAGCTGTTTTGTGCTTATCTGCTTTTCTTTTATTCTCTGCTTTTCATTTATTTTCTTTGTTTTTGTTTTTATATTTGGTTTCTTTGTTTACAAATGAAACAAATATGGCAGCATAACACATAAATGGTTATATACGACTACAGGGTTGTATTATGAAAGTACTGAATACGTTAGTCTACTTAGAAAATTAAAACAAGTGTGCTGTTAAATGTGATTGTGGTCTGTTATATTTAATAAAATGTGTATTTTATAATTATAAAGTGAAATTAATTAAAGTGTTTGTAATAAACAATTAAAACACAGAAAGTGTGTATCCAAAATTAAGAAAGAGTGTCACTTAACAACCAATTTAACACTCTACAGTTGTTATAGAAGCCTATACCGCTGCTGAAAAATACTCCATTTTGAAATTTACAGATTTTTGCAATTCATTCAACTTTATGGTCTGATCTGCAGTATCAATCAAATCTAAACAACGGATTCCTATTAAAAAACTATATAAGGTAAGCCATTTAATGATTTCGAAACCAGCGATCTAGTAAGTCTATCAGCATTTAATTATCTTTCCTCTGAAGTTTCGTTTATTTATTGAAAGACGCCATTTATGAATAACAACTTGAAAATGGGCGTTGTAATCGCCCTGCTATGCAGGTTAGGTTAGATTTGAGGATGTATACTTCCAAGTCAGAGGTCTTTTTCGTTGTGGTCGTCCTAGTAAAATAGAGAGAGACAGAGAGAGAGAGAGAGAGAGTAAATAATGCAAAATACACACTTGAAATATAAGAGAAGGGTTTAGCTAAGCAAAGATAATCTTGCCTAGCCAGTTACAGGGTAAGTGCTCTATAATCCCCAACTCATTCTCTTCACAAAATACCCTGCAATACCGCGAATCCTTCTCAGCTACCTAATCGCACAATGCTCTCCAAAAAACCCATTCACTAGTCTTTATCCCCAGCAGCAAACCAATTCTACCATTGTCTACATCCCGTTCTCCTTCTACAACGCTCTTCTCCTTCTTCCTTGCCCATCCACCGATGAGTGCATGTTGATAGCAAATTGGGGAATTAGGACCAACCAACTAAGCACTCCACAGAGTATGAACCCAGTCTAGCAGGAGAATACACCCTCTTATTTCCAGGTATATGTACCCGATCTACTCGAACAAGTTGTTACACTAGATCGATCCAATCGTCCTCAGGCTGGTCTGCCTGCTAACAAAAGTTACGTAAAAGAAGAGAATGGGCCAAGCTACAGTGTTATAAACTTAAAAAGCAAGTGGCAAAAAAACCTTTGCGGAATAGTAATCTCCAACCCAGAAGTAGAAGAGACTCTAAATCCTATAAATATGGTTACGCCCCTGCACAATCTCAAAATATTGTTTCTGTTAATGAAAGAATTCCACGACGTTATTATGGCATTTGGCCCAACTTACGCAACTACTAAAATCGACTGAACACTAACAACGCCGTATATACACTAAAGCTCATTTTTTTATAAAAATTTTCTTGGCATGTAATGCTGATTTTCTACTCGTTAGTTATGCCAACAAGCAAAATTGTGGCATATGGGGCTCGGGGAAGGTAGAACTGATTATGTAAAAGCAATTGCATCCGCAAAAAGTGACTTTTTATTACCCATTTTGGTCTAGAGGTGTCATTGGGCTGTATTTTTTCGAAAATGGCCGTGAAAAAATCTTTGCCGTCACTACCAGCAATCGAATTGTTCGTCCAGTTTCAAATGAATCTAATCAGAAAAATATACATACGAGCTTCACTCGAAATGTCTAAGACTCTTATCCTATAACAGAACACCCTAATTCTGGTGTAAAAAATAATTCCATACGCATCAAAACACTTTCAAGCCTTTGAATAAAAGTTTTTGCATTTATTAATAACGAAAGAGCGAGTGGGATGTTGGGGGTCAATCAATTAATATAGAAGTGTTTTGTTAATTTAACAATGAAAAATAGTTTTCACGAGTACACCTGCTGGCAAATTAGAAAAAACAAAAACATCTTCTGCTTGAAAACACTTCTCTGCACAAATTAAAGTCAAGTTTATGAAAAAGCGATCGAAAGCCAATTAGCAAAAGTCCATTATTGGTATGAGTATTGCATTTAAACAAGCAAAACGTTGTTTGTTTTAGAGAACCACTACAAGGTTTTGTGTTCTTGAAAACAATTGTGGAAAAATATTCAGAGAAATTATTAACAAGTTAAGGAAACAAGAACAAATAATAAATGAGCTCTTAACTCAAGTGTTAAGTTGTGACCTTATTAGCAATGATGACCTTAAAATAGTAAGTTTAAACGAATTTTTTATAATAAAACTCATAATGCTCTAATTCCAGACAATAATACCATTGCCTCAGAAATGTCAGCTGGTCTGGCCTTTTAAAAATCTTTTGGTTGATTGCTTGCAGAAATGGAAGTTGCAACTCACGCTTCGGCCCCATTTAGACCAATTCATTTGCATTATTCAGAGAGAAGGACTCTGATGTACGTACATCATTAGGAAGAATCGTCTCGTACAGGCCATATCTTTTAATCTCACTTTAAACAGTTCCATAAGCAATATCAATAATGGATTTATCAAAAAACTTTAAGTGACAGTCGCAACTTCTTCAGAAATTCCTTAAGGACAGAAACCAATTATTGTCTTATTTCTGGAATATCTCCTCCAATCCTAATGCGCTGACAAACTTCAGGATGTTGTTCCGTGTCAGTAAGGCTAACTTCTTACTTGGTACTTGATCTGATACATTAAAGCTTATATGCTTTTGTGATTCATTCTCCTAACTACATATTGGGTTAAAGAGATCCCCTATTATGAACAAATTTTTTTTAATCTACAATGCCCGGGTAACCTGATGCATGAGTCAAATGGTCTCAAACCCTATCACTAACCAGAGCTGTCTTCCTTACAAACTTATCCGCTGGAGTTGAGTGTTTGAATGTCAACCTTACTGTCAGCTGATATAGCTGTATGACATCAAGAATTGAATACACCAATGCTCTCGTACTCCTTTGACAAAGTGCTGTGCAGTGACACTTTAAGTAACATACAGTCTTATCCCTTCTTCGAGTAGTAGCTTTTACAGCCTGGATGACACTGTAGTGTTCCGGCAATTTGTATGAGTGCCTGATATCCACACAATCCGTTTTCCCATACAATTTCCAACCATCGGGTAGGAGAATTTGGCTGAGGATCTGGCTCGGCATTCATGTTCAGACAGTTATTTAGCAACATAGCATCAACTGGTACCAAGAATTAAGAGTCTATGACCTTTGCATCTCTAAAGAGATGCTTCAGCCAACAGTTCCCGAATTCAACTAGATTTCGCAAGAGTTACCTGCTGATCTAGGATTTTCACTACTTAAATGACTATAAATTTGATCGGAGAATACAAGTGGCTTGTCGTAAATAAAAAAAAATTTGTAGATGATTTCTTGAAAATAATCAAATGATATTCAAACCAAGAAACTTCTTAAAATTATATTTTTCCCTTTTAAAAAATTCTTTAAAATATTTGTTCTTTGACCCTATACTGAACCTTATATCTTCATTTTTATTGACATTTCCAATAACTCTCCTACAAATCCTAATTTATTGGTTTTTATTTTAGTTGAGTTAAAAGTACATTTCATTACTTTGTAAAATGATTTCCACAACCATATGTTCTCTTTAAGAAGAGGTCATTAAAAGAGAAAATGAATTTGGCCATTAAAAACAATACATAAAGACCAATGGAAGGGAAATTCTAAGAAAGTATGAAGGAACCCATCTGTTACATGTCGTTTGAAATTGTAACCCAAACGTATAACGAAAGAAAATTTTTGAAATACTTCAAACAAAACATGTGTAGACAGAAAATTTATCAATATGAGACGAGAAAACAGAAAATTCTCCAAAGGAATTTTAAACCATAATTTATTATTCATTGCCACACATCCTTTTCAGTATGACAATACTTGTCATGGCTTCATTACACACAAATAACAGTAGGGAAGTATTTATATCACTCAATCCTTAAAAGCAAGGCGAATTTGATTATATTTATCGAAAAATTTCTATAGAAAACCATTGTTATCGAAAATTTTTTTATAGAAAATTCTTGTTATTATTCTCGAAAAATGTTTGTTATTGTAAATTAGAAAACTTTTCTATATAAAATTCTTGTTATATAAAATTTTAGTTATCGAAAACTTTTCTACAGAAAATTATTGTTATCGAAAACTTGTCCGTAGAAAATTTTGTTATCGAAAACTTTTCTTTAGAAAATTATTGTTATCCAAAACTTTTTATAAAAAATTATTGTTATCGAAAACTTTTCTACAGAAAATAATTGTTATCGAAAACTTTTCTATAGAAAATAATTGTTATCGAAAACTTTTCTATAGAAAATAATTGTTATCGAAAACTTTTCTATAGAAAATTATTGTTATCGAAAACTTTTCTATAGAAAATTATTGTTATCGAAAACTTTTCTATAGAAAATTATTGTTATCGAAAAATTTTCTATAGAAAATTATTGTTATCGAAAAATTTCCTATAGAAAATTATTGTTATCGAAAAATTTCCTATAGAAAATTATTGTTATCGAAAAATTTTCTATGGAAAATTATTGTTATCGAAAACTTCTCCATAGAAAATTATTGTTATCGAAAACTTTTCCATAGAAAATTATTGTTACCGAAAACTTTTCTATAGAAAATTATTGTTATCGAAAACTTTTCTATAGAAAATTATAGTAATCGAAAAAACATTTTTATTATCGATATTGTTCTCTATAGAAAATTATTGTTATCGATATTGTTGTCTATAGAAAATTATTGTTATCGATATTGTTGTCTATAAAAAATTATTGTTATCGATATTGTTTTCTATAAAGAATTATTATCGATATTGTTTTCAATAGAGAATTATTGTTATCGTAAATTTGTATTGTATTGTATCTATTGAGAATTATTGTTATCGATATTGTTTTCTAAGAGAATAGTTGTTATCTATATTGTTTTCTATTGGGAATTATTGTCATCGAGAAGTCGCCGTAGTCTAGTAGGTAGTGTGTTGGCTTATTAGACGCCAAAGCCTGGGTTCGAGCCCCAGGCCAGGCATCAAAGACAAAATACAAAAAGTATTTTTTCGGCGACTTCCTCTCAGTAGATTTCTGGCAAAAAACTATGAGAGTAAATAAAATTGCCATGAAAAGTTTCTCACCACTCATGTATAAAATTAACACACACAACATAAGTGGTGTGAGAAACTAGGACGTTGTACAATGGGTCAATTCGACCTCCGGGTACTGTACTTGTCTTAATTGACAAGTACACGTCCTCTAACCTAACCTAACCTAACCTAACCTAACCTAACCTATTGTCATCGATATGGTTTTCTATACAGAATTATTGTTATCGTAAATTTGTATTTTATTGCTTCTATTGAGAATTATTGTCATCGATTTTGTTTTCAATTGAAAATTATTGTCATCGATATTGACAATTATTGTTATCGATATTGTTTTCTATAGAGAATTATTGTTATCGTAAATTTGTATTGTATTGTTTCTATTGAGAATTATCGTCATCGATATTGTTTTCTATTGAGAATTATTGTCATCTATACTGTTTTCTGTAGAGAGTTATTGTTATCGATGTTGTTTTCTATAGAGAATTATTGTTGTTGTAAATTTGCTATAGAAAATTTTTTTTTGTCGAAAAATAGTTTTTATTAAAATATTTTCTATAAAAATTTATGACTATTGAGAGTTATTTATTATTGCTATCGAAAATAATTATAAAGAACGTTAGTACTACGTATAAATTAATGTTACTTTTATCAAAATATTAAAGAATTTTGTTTTAACAATTAAGGTTATCAATAAATTTTATAGAAAATTGTTGTTATCGATAAATTTTATATAAAATTGTTGTTATCGAAAAAATTTTGTATAGAAAAATATATGTAGTTATCGAAATTTTTTTATTGAAATAGAAAAAAGACAAAAGTATAGAAAATAATTGTTATTTCTTTTATATTTTCTGTTAAATGTTCTATTCTATTCTATATCTACATATGTATGTACCGTTCTAAAATCAAGTGACAAATCATTAAAATGATAAAAACTCCATGATGTCATTTATGTTTGGATTATAAACTTTTCCAAAAAAATACACAATTTCATAAATCTTTACCACAATGATTCATGATTTGATTCAGTTTAAATTCCCAAAATGTCAAGTTAAAGTCCATAAAACACTATAAATCGAATAATTTTGTTATAAATGAATGAAACGAATGGATAAAAATTCTTTTGGACAAATTATGGACGAATATATTCATTAAATATTTTGTTAATCTCCAAAAGGTACACTGAGAAAATCAAATTAAAACGTTATTTTCGATTTGGTGCCTATTACCAACATAGAAGCCATAGAAGTGATAAATATTATCTCTTGACCATCCCAAAGAAGTAAAATTTGTTACATCAGGCACAGTGTCATTTAGTTTTTTGTTGTCAGCCATTGATAGTTACAGCAGCACCGTCTGCATAAACTTCATTCATTTTTTCAGCAGCCTGCGGCAGATTCCTATCTTTTCTGCAATATAAAAGCAAAAGTTACGGCAAAGTTTTGAATTTTCGTTTAAATTTAAAAATGTTCATTTAAATTATATAAAACACATCCACTTTGTGAGATATTTTCGAATTTTTTTAAAACGTTTGAAAGACCTCTTGATGCCATAGCGTGTGGAGCATAATATCGTTGAAATGTCCGCCATGACTTCTCTGGATGGGCCCTTTTCGAAATGTTTAATTTTCCATGATTATGGCACATAAATCAGGCTGAATTTAACCGATTTCATGGTTTCTGGTGGCTTTGAAAACCTCTGTGATTTGTGGCTTATTCGCATACACCTTCGACGAAAGAAGGTGAAAACCCCATAAGAAGAGGTTCATTGAGGTCGTTTCGCATGTTCTCGTTGGCATGTTTACATCACCTCCACTTGAATCTCATGTGGGTTTATATCGTCCCAAATTCGACAATATTACTTGTTCACCTATCCATTTATCCGGAAATAGGCCGCATCGTTGAGGATGATTCTTCGATGGAAATTATTGTCAATTGGAAAACTGCTCCAGAGCCTATCACACGACGAGTGCTACTGTTGTCCGTGGTGGTTTGGCAAAACGGACTGAATAAATAACAACTAATTTGGCAGATGAGTTTTTGTGACTCGAGACGTATTCAGCACTTACACTCAGCCACAAAAGTATACATACGGTTAACAAATTTCAGAAATTTTTTAACCAATCCGTTTTCGTTGAAAATCTTTATAATTGTCTGACAACTTTCCTCGATTTTAACCAATCCGTTTTCGTTGAAAATCTTTATAATTGTCTGACATCTTTCTTCAATTTTAAGACGGTCTTTTGCATTGGTTCAGAAATTTGTGAAATTTGTTAATCGGATGTATACTTTTGTGGGCCTGTGCAGGGCCACAATTCAGTTCAATTTCAGAAATTTTTTAACTAATGCAAAAGACCGTCTTAAAATCGAGGAAACTATAAAGATTTTCAACGAAAAGGGATTGGTTAAAAAATGTCTGAAATTTGTTAACCGTATGTATACTTTAGTAACTGTGTGTATTTGTAATAAAATTTTGTTTATTTCTCCAGTATAAGGCCTATTTATCATACTATCAGCGTTTGAAAAAAAAAATTATTTATGCGCCAATAGAAAACTCTTTCATCTTTTCATCAAATCTATGAAAGTAAAGAAAAATCGTTTAATATTCAGTTTTAAAGAAAACAATTCATGGGATTGTAAAAACATCCATTTGGGTATCATAGTGGAGCTATTTACTGGGTATTCCTTATTTCTCTCAGTATATATTTGAATTTTTTTTTAATTTAATTTAAAACAAAGAATTTTAACGGTGCTTTGTTGTAAAACATACAAAATCCAAAAACACACCTTAAAAGTGAACAACAACCGGCAACAAAATCATTCATTTCAAACAAAAACTGAACAACATCATGCAACAACTGCTGTTACAGCAGCAGCAGCAGCCATAATACACAGTCACCCACCAAAATGAGACACATGCTACCACGACCAATAGCACCACCACCACCACCACCATCACCATCATCATCACCGTCACCAGTCTCCACACATTTTTTATGATCATACATAATGCGAGTGCATAAATGTACGAATGAACGAATATACGAATGAATGAATGAGTGAATGACACATTTTGAGATTTTAAATCATTTTGTTTAAATTTATCATTTGTTACCATTGATACTGTTGTTGTTGTTGTTGTTGTTATTGTAAAGAATATTTATACATAGTTGCAAATAGAGTTGATGACAGTGGCAACATATAAATCTTAAATATCAAGTAGCAATTGTTTCTATTTATTACGTTTTTGTGTGGCATATTAAAGCGTCAGCAGCCGCAGCTAGTGACACCAATGAGGGTGGCATATAATCTATATTTTTTTTGTTGTTTTTGTCAGCAATAATAAAGAAAAATTGACAAATAATGGAATCAATACGCATTGAAATAGACTTCGGAAATTGAAAAATATCGATTCGATGTGATATTTCGATGTGATATTTTGTTGTTGAATTTATTAAAAAATTAGATTTTTTGTTTGCTTGTCAATACGTAAGTGGGTTACGCAATAAAATTATATTTCAGTTAATATTTTCTAAGTTTCAGCACAGGAAAATGTGTTAGAGGCCTATTTCGGGAAACAAATTGAATTCTGTTGTTTTAAAGAAGAGTGTATCTTTCACTAGAAATTGGCTGCCACGCCTCATTTCATCTATTGAGGTTGTATTGAACTGAAGAATGAAGTGCACTTTCTGGAGATTAGTTTGTATACGAAACTATCCTTGAAGCCGAATATACTAAACAGTACAAAGTCGCCGTAGTCTAGTAGGTAGTGTGTTGGCTTATTAGACATAAAGCCAGGTTTCGAGCCCCAGGCCCAGACATCAAAACAAAATACAAAAAGTATTTCTTCGGCGACTTCCACTCAGCAGATTTCTGGCAAAAACTCTGAGAATAAATAAAATTGCCATGAAAAGTTTCTCAAAAATCTGTTGTTCGCAGTCGACTTTAAACTGTAGGTCCCGCCACTCATGTATAAAATTAACACACACAACATAAGTGGTGTGAGAAACTAGGTCGTAATCCCGACTGAAGGGTTGTAATGACCAATTACGTACGTACGTACGAAAAAGATCTTCAATGCTCTCTATGACTCACTGGGCCGATTATACAGCAATAGTCAGACTTATCTTGACCTACATTCCTTGTCAGAATAACGTGTCTCAACTTGATATGGCAGCTACTAAGATCCGATTTCGTCATTATACCACTGGTGCTCTACGTCTACTTCAAATCTGGAGACAATTTTAAAACTTTCCTCGATGGAACTTTATTGTGAAGGCTCAGCAGCCTCGGTTAAGTATCATGAAAGAATTGGAAACCTTCATGAATATAAGTTACACAATAGCACGCTATGACTTCTCGAGGAAGTTCAGAACATCCATTACGGATGGAGGGTAATAGAAAAATGGTATACCGTGCATAATCGCAAGCTACTTCTAAGAAATCTTCATGGCTGGTTCGACAATGAATAGAATTATGGGCAGAAGCATATCTTCCAAGACGGCGGCTATCGCAAGCATTTCTACCAGATCATAGCACCGTCCACCAGGCGATTGCGTCAATTAAATAGCCTGCGGTCATGATTATTAAGGATGACAACATTTCTGGGAAAGATATTCACATATTTTCTGATAAGAAGTTGGCTGTCAGGAAACTAAGTTCTAACAGAGCGACCTCTAGGATAAATGACGCCTGCCTCGAATCTCTTAACGAGATCGCAGAGCGATATAATATTTTCATAGTATGAGTACCGGGACATTGTGGTATTCCGGAATATATGTAGAAGAGCGAATGAATGGACCAAATTGTCTCGCTATGTTTAGCTCTGTTGTGACTGGCATGCTATCTTCGATGTTAATACTGGAACTTGTTAGAAATAAGTTCTTGGTCATAAACTCTAAGATAAGAAAGTTAACACCTTTTCTTATATGGATGTAGGCTCTCTGGATTGTGTATGGCTTTTATTCCCATATTCCCTTTCCGCTATTACATCTTAGTTTGCATCTTGATAGTTCCCGATTCTGAGACTAATATCATGCTCTGGTTATATTCAATAAATGACTTTGCAATCAGTGCCAAGGCACCTTATACGCGAAACGTTAATCTGAGTGAAAATGACTTTGGTTTTGTCCTTGCAGGGACCCCCCCCCCTTTTTATTGGGGAAAACCACTTTCTACCCACTGCCGCTAAGCAGCACAACCACTTCTTAATGACTTTCACACTCAATAGCTAAGAGAATACGATTTCTGTTTTCCTCTTTTCTTATTCCTGTTCCATGACCATCGGATCCGGTGTTTTAAAAATGCTGCTAGATGTTGTGCACCTTCTATTTTAGTCTTCTCAGGAGTTGGACTACTCTGAATTTCTGTAAATCTGTAACTCGCCTCAAGCAATTTTTTATCTATGCCGACCGTCGTCAGTTTACTACTGTTTTCGTCCGAAGAATCTCTCATTTCCGTTTGTAGTAATAATGCTACCTGATGAAGTAAAGTTATTAGTATTTGCCGTGTTTACTCTTATGGCATTGGTTTTGGGCGTATTCCTACTGAGACCACATGGAGCCACCACGACCTCTACTTTTCTCTGTTTCGACAGCATATCATATAAATTGTGCGACAACGGATATATGTGTGTCATAATCTGAATATGCCCTTTCCCTTCGTGCTTTGTATAAGGATAAGTTAGGTTATGGAAATAAGGAAACTGAAATAAGGATACCTTACTTGGATTAAAAAAGGTTCCGTAGTAACACCGCTATTACCTATTCTGCCAAATAATTAAAACTCCTGATTAGCATCTCCTAACAATCCCGAGAGTTTTATGAATTCAAATTGCGTTTGCCTAGACACGTTCTATCAATAAATTCTGAGTGCCCAAGAATGCTTTCTTTTAGGTTGTTCCCGGGCGCCGGACAATGCCAGCGAAACTATTCCGTGGTGTGTTCTACTTCCTCGTCATTAGATATTGTCCAGAAGTTGTTTTGAGGTATTCCCAGTATTCGGGCATGTGCACCACTAGCACGGATTTCTAATATGGAATCTGGTCATATTTAATTTTCTTCTGCATATACCTATATCGGACCAGATCTATCTGGTCTCTCTGCAAGTGGGTTCATTACCCATTTTTCCTATGCAAAAGAAAGAATCGAGATTTTATCGCTGCTTTTTAGAGGAATGCCAATTTTATGTATGAATTTAATAGAATTTTCCATTGTACTAGATTTTGCTAGCGTGTCGACTTTGTATGACAATACTTCTCACGGCTTTATTACATACAAACAACAGTGGGGAAGTATTTATATCATTTAATCTTTTAAAGTGAATTTGATTATATTTATCGAAAAATTGTCTACGAAAAATTATTGTTATCAAAAAACTTTCTATAAAAAATATAATAAAATAGTTTATCGAATTATATTTATATTATTTTTATCGAAGTTTTTCTTATTGTTATCGAAAACTTTCGTATAGAAAGTTATTGTTATCGAAAACTTTTCTACACAAAATAATTGTTATCGAAAACTTTTCTATAGAAATTTATTGTTGTCCAAAACTTTTCTATAGAAAATTATAGTAATCGAAGAAAAAAAAAATTTATTATCGGTATTGTTTTCTATAGAAAATTATTGTTATCGATATTGCTTTCTATAGAAAATTTTATTGTTATCGATATTATTTTCTATAGAAAATTATTACTATCGATATTGTTGTCTATAGAAAATTATTGTTATCGATATTGTTTTCTATTGAGAATTATTGTCATCGATATTGTTTTCTATTGAGAATTATTGTTATCGATATTTTTTTTCTATAGAGAATTATGGTTATCGATATTGTTTTCTATAGAGAATTATTGTTATCGTATTTTCCATTGTACCAGATTTTGCAAGCGTGTCGACTTTGTTGTTTCCTGCAATGTTATCCTGTCCAGGAACCCATATAAGGGTAACCATCGAATGTCTGGCTAAATTCTCTAGAGGCACTCAGCATTCTTGAACAATCTTAGATGTGATGTAATGACAGTTCCCTTCACTGTCGGTAAAACTGCGGTAACTCTGATACCGTAATCACGTAATGGCGATCTGTATAGTCATTATTTCAGGCTGTATATTAGTATAGTATTCGGAACAATCTAATATTCAGTTATTCCTAATAGATTCCACATCGAATTTTATGGCGTCTTATGGATTCCTCAGTGAATACTTGAATGACGTTCTCAGGGAGGTATAAACCATTATCCTGAAAGGGTTATAGATCCCAGATTCGCACTATGGTGACCTGTATAGCCATTATTTCAGTCAGCATAATAGTATAGTAATCGGATAGTGCAAGGGACAATCTAATATTCAGTCAGTATTCCGAAAAAATTCAAACATCGACTTTGTCGCGTCATCTGGATCCATCAGTGGATACATGGATGACGTTCTCAGGGAGGTATAAACCATTATCCTGAAAGGGTTATAAAGGATGTATCTTCGTTATAACATCATGATCGGAAACTGGTCGATAGGTATATTCGTACAAACTCTAACTAAGATTTTGGCATAACTATAGCTTATATATGTACTTCCATGCTTAGGTAGCCTTCAGTGTCATCGCAATTACTTGTTTCGCCAATACACCAAGAAATTGTAAACCATGCCGTAGACCCGCCAGTATTTAAACAACCTCTTTATTTCGAAAGTCGTAGATGCGAGTATCCTCAATCATCTTGTTCACTTACTATCGTATAAAGAATTATTTTCAAAATGTTTAATGTTGCACTCCTGATTCCCCACGTTTTTTTTTTTTCTTAATACCTCCTATCAAAACTATTTCCTAAACGTTAATCTACTGATAACTTCTTAAAATATTTTTGCCAGAATTTTAACTACAAAAATATTTTCCATTCTTATGCTTAAAAACAAACAACATTAACATTGTTGTTTTTGTTTTGAGTTATAATTCAGTTGCTGTTGCATGCTGACGATGATGATGCCACTACGGCAACGTCTTTAAATCCTGTTGTTGTTACTGCTTCTATTACTGTTGCTGCTACTGCTGACAAAATCATACCAGACGTCTGAACAAGTGAGCGAATGAGTAAGTGAGTGAGTGAGTGAATGTTGTAGAAATGCGTCTGGCCTCTTAATTGGATAAAATTTTGTTGGATTCATCCGAAAAAATATTTACTTGGCAGACAAATCTATGGTCTTTCCTTAAGCGCTTCCTTCCTTTCTATAAATTTTATTAAAGCAACTTGTATGCAGGAGATAGTATAGACATTTTTTATTCCTTTGAAATATTCATGCCATTAGGTTAGGTTAGGTTAGAGGACTTGTACTTGTCAATTAAGGCAAGTACAGTACCCGGGGGTCGAATCGACCCATTGTACAACGTCCTAGTTTCTCACACCACTTATGTTGTGTGTGTTAATTTTATACATGAGTGGTGGGACCTACAGTTTAAAGTCGACTCCGAACGACAGATTTTTGAGAAACTTTTTCATGGCAATTTTATTTACTCGCAGAGTTTTTGCCAGAAATCTGCTGAGGGGAAGTCGCCGAAGAAATAATTTTTGTATTTTGTCTTGATGTCTGGCCTGGGGCTCGAACCATGGCTTTACGTCCAATAAGCCAACACACTACCTACTAGGCTACAGCCATTAAGATCCTTCCAATGTCTGCCACGGCTTCTCTGGGTAGAGCGTATCCGCAGTATCCATTTTTTCATTATTTTGGTGCATAAATCAAGCTGAGTTTGACCAATGGCGTAGATTATATTGGTATTGAAAGCCGCTGCGGTTAGTCGCATGCATCGGCATTTGAAAAATATCCTACAAGAAATAGTCTAACAGGGTCAAATCGCACAATCACGGTGGCAATGGATCATCGACCTATTGTGCTTGCTATTGACAGTGACGGCCTATTCGCCAACATCGTCCTCGAAACCAAATGAACCCATGGCACCTCTAGGCCAAAATTCATATCAAACAGTAACTTTTTCGCGTTGCATTGGACAATTTTGGATCTCATGTGAATGGGTATCGTTCCGAATTTGACCATTTTGTTTGCTCACGGACCCATTTATCCCGAAAGGAGCCTCATCGTTGAAGTGATTCAATGAAAATGAGTGCCAGTTACCAACTTCTCGATTATGGTCGTTCATGGTGAGTAAATGGCGTGGTGAGTAAATGGCAACTGATGTATTGTCAATAAGATTGCCGTTAACAACTGTCAAATTTCGAAAGCCCATGTTGGAAGACCCTACACAAGCAAATTCTCAACATTCTGGCATTCTTTTATCATGAGATTTGGCAAGTGAGCACTCACATAAACACACATTGTTTAAGTAACACTTGGTGTTAAAATCACTTATTTGAAGAGTTTATGCTGATGTTGCTGCTATTGTTAGAGGCAAAAATGTTGCAGTGTTTGGCTGGTTGTTGGTGAAAATGAAATGAATTTCCCGTTTTTTTTTTTTCTTTTAATTCAATTATATTGTACGAATAGTCGACTAAATAACTTAGAAAACAGGGGATAAGGCAGATTCAATAGGCCCCCTTTGTCTTAAAAATTTTGTTTCCATATAAAAGCATTTTATTTCGGAAAAATTTTCAAGATTCCATGGTAAGAACTTGTTGCAGGATTATCGCCTACATTTGTAGATGACATGGCAGTAGCAACTACAGGCAAAGATCCAAAATTGTTTTCAGAAATTCTAAAATCAAGGCTGAGATTATCCTCCAAATTGTGCAACAAATATGGACTGGGAGTTAAACGATCAAGCCAAAACAGAGTAATTACTCCCTCAATTTGATACTCCTACTAATCCTACAGATACAGAACACTGGAAGTCATCTTAGTCTAGTAGGCAGAGTGTTGGCTTCAAGCCACAGGTCAGACATCTCCAACAAAACGAAATATGAAAAAATATTTCTTCGGCGACTTCCTCTCAGCAGATTTCTGACAAAATCTCTGAGAGTAAATGAAAAGTTTCTCTAAAATCTATCGTTCGGAGGCGACGTTAAACTATAGGTCCCGCCACTCAATGATACAATTGACGCACATCTAAACTTTAAAAATGGCTTTAAAACATTTTATTCTATGGGCCCGCAGTTCGGCGGATCGATTTCGAGAGGAAAGGATTCTTCAAATTCGTCATGAGCGCTTTATAAGGATAGTGGCGTTCACAACAACAGCTGCTTTTAGAACTACATTGTCTAAGATATTGTTAACTATCATTAACTAACTACCACTAGTCGTGTTGGCGAAACAAGTAGTAGTAAATGCATTAATGAGATGGAGCGCCGCTAAAGCATGGAAATATAGAAGCCATTGCCATGCCAAAATCCTGAATATAGTTGAACTGGATATGCCAATTGACTACACGATACATAAACCCGCTTTTGATCCTAGTTTTACAACGAGGAGATCACAATGGTATACTCTTTCTAGCGATCGTTAGTTTGGCATTATCTGATGAAGTCGCCGTAGCCTAGTAGGTAGTGTGTTGGCTTATTAGACGAAAAGCCAGGGTTCGAGCCCCAGGCCAGACATCAAGACAAAAAATACAAAAAGTATTTCTTCGACGACTTCCTCTCAGTAGATTTCTGGCAAAAAACTCTGACATGCAAACTTTCTCAAAAATCTGTCATTCAGAGTCGACTTTAAACTGTCCCACCACTCATGTATAAAATTAACACACACAACATAAGTGGTGTGAGAAACTAGGTCGTAATCCTGACTGAAGGGCTGTAATGCCCAATTATGTATGTATGTGATCGAATCAGATCAAGTAACAAAGTCGATTGAGAAATATTTTCAAAACAGCTGAATTTTGTCCATCCAATTACCGTTCAGGTTGAAATAATGGCTGTAAAGAGTGCTGCTAAGCAAAGCCAATATCAAAGGATATCGTGTGGAGATGTACGCATATTTAACGTCATTAAAACGGCCATTGTTGCCCTATAGAGTTTACATATCACAACTAAAATTATCCAAGAATTCCGGGTGTCACTTGAGGTTATAATGAGACACTCGACATTGAACAAGAACAAAGCCAAACCTTACAGGAAAATCGGTTGAATTCGTACATGAGTTTGACATTCCTTTGCAAACAGGCAAAGTTAATTTGCAAAGTAAACTTGGAATAACGACACATCTTATACAGCGATCAGACAAATCTGGCAGGTGTGGATATACATATATAGAAAAATCTGAATAGAATCCATTTTAAGAATCTTATAGGATTTATAACAGAATTATGACGAACGTGTTGGGGGAATACCTAAC
Organism: Sarcophaga subvicina; assembly: GCA_936449025.2. Lineage (NCBI taxonomy): Eukaryota > Metazoa > Arthropoda > Insecta > Diptera > Sarcophagidae > Sarcophaga > Sarcophaga subvicina. The sequence continues at coordinate 36,122,865 of OW388084.2, forward strand.
AACGACTTCTGCGGAAGCTGTAATGGCGAGGAGGAAGAGCAGACCACTGCTACTCTGTTATTATTGGGCAATTGTAAACCTAACCTAAGAGGTTTAACCTAGATTTTGTTGACAGAACCAGAGTTGCCAAAGGTGTTTTGGCCCACCAAACAACCATCGCTATGGCTAATAGATGCCAAGTGGGAGTTATAATTGTTTGACGGAATGGTAATGTTTCTGTAAATAGGCCCCTAATCCGAATTCGCATATTAAATTAAATTAAGGGTAAAATATCAATCTCTCTTTAGTGAAGCTTATTTTGTTGATGGTAACGGTAAATAGGGCTTTAATAGATAAAATGTGCAAATTTTTAAAGTATTTTTTAATCTTAATAAACAAATTTTTTTATTTTTATTGCTGCTAAGAATACGACTGAACATTCATTCATAACTTCCATTAAATACTGGAAGCGGCATGGCCTGTCATCATAAAAATATTTTTTTTTATTTTTGTTAAAACAAGTATTTAAAGTCTCCATAATTAAGCCGCGTGTTTAAAACTTCGTTTTTTTTTTCTTTTGCTTTTTTTAATTAAATTATCAAATCATATTTGAATGCATTTGAACGCACATTTTGGTGAAATATTTTGACAGTCATGTACACATTTTTTAATTTCATTTTTTTTCTTTTATTTATAAATCATATTTTATTTACCGGAATGTTCATTTCAATTAACGCTTTTAATATCATGAAAGATTGCAATGAAAGAAAAAAAAGAAAATACGCTTGAAATAAATGTGAATTGCAGAAAAACTTAGTTTTTCTTCATGCATTTGCAACAACAGCAGCAGCACAGATTGTTGAAGAAGTTGTGGCAAGAAGAAATAAAGTTGTTTTAAACAGTTTTTCTTAATATATTTTGGTGACAGTGTCAGGCATTTTAAGTTTCTTTTAATGAAAGAATACTTTTAATTTTCAATTACATATTCAACTTGAAATGGAATGGTTTTTATAATACGTCGCCTATTTATTATGTTTAAAAATAGTTAAAGAATATTAATAGAAAGCTTATATTTTTCCAATAATAATTTAAGGTATCAAAAATTTTTACTTTTGCAATTGAAGGCCTATTTAGTGGTTACTGTTAAAAAGAAATAAAATTAAATTCCTTTATTTAGTTTAGGCCGCGTATTGGACCCTCGTTAAAAGAAACATTCTCACATAAGCCATAAGTCAGTGTCCAACTCAGCTACGAAACAGTCCCTATAGGAAATCATTCCAACTCCGAAATAAATCTCGCTGTCGCTTTTGTCTTAATTTTGGAGAGTTCAGTCAGGACTAACTGATAGCCTCATTATGGTAAAAGCTAAATATTGACACACGAAGTACAAGATATTCTATTTCTTCTCCTCATCAACTCCTGCAGAAGACGTGCGAGGCAATGGGAAGTCCATCGAAATGCCTTTCAGTACACTGCAGTGACTTGTAAGAACAGCGATGTGTGATGAATAACCCTCAGTCCTTTTCGTGTGCAGAACAATCCAATAGAGTTCAGCAATACTCAATGGGTCAATAGAATTGATGGCAATAAAATTGACACTCCTCGCACAATGAGCTGGTGGATACTTAGTTTGACTGTAATCGGAAATTTTGTATAATGTCTTAATATACGATATATACCATGGCTTAGTCTGTTTAGTATTTTGAAATCGTCGTTGTAGAAGACCTAAAAAGCCTTGCCGGGAACCTCCGGTTACATCTATGACTTCAAGTATTGCGGTATGTCTATATTCCCGGTAAGGCCAGAAGTTAACTGATTTTACTGCCACCATTTCGCCTTCATGCTTTAACAGGAAGACGGAGAGAAGCCAATTGTATATTGCAAGTAACGACGTAGTTGAAGCAGAGTGCTCTGGTAATCATGACAGCTACCCTGTCAGAGTTGCAAAACACTGTGGTTGCTTTCTTTAACCCCATTTTTGTCGTCAGGAGGAATTGGGATTCAAAATAGCCCTCAGACTTTTTCCCTCATGGACTAGAGAGTGATACGTGATTGAAACAAATTTCTTCCCCTCGTGACTGAAAAGACGTTGACAAATATATCTAGTTACACTGAACCTTCAAAACTGTGTTTTGTTTGGAGTTTTTCATCACTAACTGAACTCTTCCTTATATTCATATTAATGCAGATTACTTTAAAAAAATCAAAATCAACAAAAAAAAATAAGAAAAAAGATAGGTCAATGGCAACACTTTTCATTATCAAATCTTCTTGCTTTCTGGAAATGACTAATGCATGACAGTATTACTCTCTCTTTCTCTCTTACTCTGCTAAATGGCACACTTACAAAACAAACAATAACAAACACCGGCTAACGGCTATATAAAGGGGAGAAAATACCGCTCTATCAACAAATCCAATAAGAAAACCGTTGTGAAATAGACAATTTAGAAAAATATAAGGAAAAATTCAACAAAATATGTCACAAATTGTACAAATAACCACCGAACAGCTAAATCAACTATTGGAAGCTGTTAAAAACTCAACTTCTTCTGCTAGTGGTGGCCAACAGGAGGTGAAAGGCCCTTCCAAACGTTATTTCGATAATGGTAGCATTTTTGCCGGTGAGCGGGACCCTGAAATTGTCGAACATTTTATTGAGACTGTTGAAACCTATAAAGAGGTTGAAAATATTAGCGATGAAGATGCTTTGAAAAGTATTCCGATGTTATTCTATGGCATGGCCTCCACCTGGTGGCAGTTTATAAAAAAAGAAGTTAAGTGTTGGAATGATGTGCCCCGTTTATTACGTGAACATTTCTCGCCTTCTAAGCCGAACTATCAAATCTATATGGAGTTCTTTGCCAAGAAACAAGACAATAAAACACCCATTGATACTTATGTGTGCCAGCAGAGGGCCTCATTGACACAATTACCTGATGGACGCCATGATGAGGAGACCGAAATTGATATGATCTTTGGTTTGCTTAATATAAAGTATCGTAAATATATTACCCGCCATGAGATTACAAGTTTTCGTGACTTATTGGAAAAGGGTCGTGTCATAGAGCAGACTAATATCGAAGAGGCAGAGGTCGCTCAACAGCAAAGAAATAATGGAAGAAACTTTCGTAAAGTGAAACGTTGTACTAATTGTAATTATCGCGGTCATACTTATCAGGAATGTCGTAAACGTAAAAATCAGGAACAAAATTACAGTGACCCACACCATAATAATAAACGTGCAAGAGGAAATAATGACCAGGAGTGTACATATGAATCAGAAGCCAATAGTCAGTGCCATTAGAATGTGCTATGTTCACTCAGTTTTTCATATTTAAGGTTCACCCTCTTCTTCTTGTTTGTGACTATGATTCTTTAAATAAGTTATTATGTTTATATGTAATGTATGTTTATTAAGAAATCAAGTCAAACAATTAAAAAAATCTTATATTTTTTATTGTAATAAAAATCTTATTATTTAATAAATAATAATGATTTCCATAACATTTAAAAAAACTATTTTTTAAATATTGTGGTGAGTGAGAAAAAAAAAAATAAAGATCTCCCCGACGGGGAATTGAACCCCGGTCTCCCGCGTGACAGGCGGGGATACTGACCACTATACTATCGAGGATATATTTGGTTTTGTTACAATTGCTTAATTTAACATGAGAGAAAACCAAAAATAACAGAAGTAAACAATCTGTCTTTTGTTAACAGAACTCAGCAAATCAATAAGTGTTGCCGAGGTGCCAGTAGTGTTGCTGCGCTTTTTGGATATTTTTTGTTGTCAAAAAATGTTATGAATTAATAAAAACAACTAAACAAACAAACAATAATTTTAATTTATAGATAAATATCAAGAAAATTAATTGTTTAAGAATTTGTGGCGTCGGTGGTGTGTGGTAGGTTTGTTTGCATACTAATATCGAAGAGGAGGTGGCCGAGATGGTGGAGGTGGTGTTGTCGTTATTATTACTTACTTACGTTAGATAAATTTTCTCGGTTGGTTGCGTCAAGTGGTGACAAGTTTTTACTTGCTTTTAAGAGATTTTCGGTCTATGGATAAAAAACTTACTTTTTTTGTTGTGGTGCGATTCAGGTGTGGTGAAATTCACTGGTGTGTTGAGTTTCTCCAAAGTGGTGAATACATTAAAATTCCGTTGCTCCAAAGAAGGCACGGAATTACCGTGGTTTATGGTTTGTGTCTGGATTAATTAATATTGATCAGTCCAGTCACCGTACACTCAATGAACGTAGTGTTGCCATTGTCTCGGTAAATTATAACTAATGCCCGAATTACTTTTTTTCTAACGGTTACCGTTTTGTTTTTTACACTCAATTTCTTCTCAGAGCATAAAAACTAAGGCAACCTCTGCTGGCAACTAATGGGTTAATTACTCATCTAAAAAATTAAAATTGAAAATATTGTGCACCTAAAATAAATAGGAATTTTTGAATAATTTTTCTTACTCCTAAACTTATTCAAAGACAGAGTTCATGAATAACTACAAACAAACAAATATAATAATTATTGTCCTGCATCTGCGTTCATTTTAATATACCAAATATGCTAGAAAAAAACCTACAAATTGAAAATTCTTTACCAAAAGTATTTATATTTTTTTGCACTTAGTCAATAAGTTAATTTATTTAACATCAGAAAAATTTAATAAGAAAAAAAAACGATGAATTAAATGATTTTTATTGTTTTTCCCCATCTTTTTTGGTGATTTCTTCTTCAGAAGTTGGGTTACATATTTTATTTCATGGCAACATTGAGCACAACATAAATCGACTGCATTACCAATCCTATATACAGAACGGTTCAATGTTGTTAAGCGCGCATTTAAAAATCGCTCAAAATATTATTACAAATAATTTTATTTCTTGCATATGTTGTAGCATTCTATATCTGTTGATTGTGAATTTATGCAAACTGAATTAATGATAACTTGTTTGTCAGATGTATCTTCAATAAGATGGCTATTATCAATCGTCACATAGATGTAAATGCCGTGGCCATTTATTAAGTTATTTCCTATAACTTTATTATTGAATTAAAGCAATTTATGTAATTTAAAAGTTGTTAATAATAGATATTTCTCAAATTTTAACGCTTTGCAATTACATATTTTAAAGTTAACCTTTCTCTAACACGAATTTCAAATTCACCCCAATCAGCTGTGGAAATGTAAACACGCAGTGTCTCCGATGTGTTTGCGGTACTGCCTTATCTTCATTAAACTGTTTTAACTTGCGTGCAGACAATAATTATAAGTGATGCTAATTTGCAGATTAAATAATTAAGAAAATATCATATTAATTTAATAATTCCTTTACATGTATTTACTGTATTTAATAAATGAATTTTGTTTTTTTATATATTTAGTTATTAAAAACGGTTTTGTTAATAAAATTATTAGAGTCTTGTATTTCGTTTTATTATAATATAAACGCTTTTTAAAACGCCTTAAGTTGTTAACACTTTAGACGTTACTTGCAACAGAGAGATAAAAACAACACAGATAAACTTCAGTCTGTAAGCATAGAACATGGAGTCCGGTTGTTATTGAAGTTATATGCGGAAAAATTGGTGCGTTCGTCTCTCTCTCTCTCTCTTTTGAGTGTGTTTTTATTTATTAAGAATTTCTTGTAAAATTAACAACAACAGCAAAAAAATGAAGTTGTGTATTTCAATGAAAATATAAACAAATAAAAATAAAGTGTTATATTGAAAAGAGCAATGAATGAATGAAGTGATGAGTTCAGTGGAAAAATCTTAATACAACCAAAAAAAAAAAATAAGTAGAAGTTCAAGTGATAAAATTTAATGTTTTTTTTTGAACAGGAGCTAAAAGGTCTGAATTTAAAAAGTGTGATAGAGAGAAATAGTGTAAAGAGAAGAATTCAAATAGCAGAAAAGAGCAAAGATAAAATTACAAAAAGGCAAAAAAACGTGCAGACAAGAATTACCAACTAAAGAGAAATATGAAAATAATGCAAAAAAGTTTATAACAAAAAAATCAAAAAGAAAACAAAAAAGTGAAGTTAAAAGCAAATAAGCAACGGAATAATAAAGCAGAAGCCAAGATTTGTTTACAGAGCCCAAAAGCGATAACAACAACAACAAATTTTAGAGATAAAAGAAATTTTACAATTCTTGTAAAGTAATAGCATTTAATAATTGTTTTATTGTTGTAAAGCTTACAAATTTATTTGTTTTTGTGTGCGTGTGTGTGTGTTCTACAGTTGAAAGAGAGAAAGAGTGATTTTTTTGCATTTCCTGCTTGTTCGTTTGAATTTTGTTTTTGTGTTTTACTCTCTCCCGTCATATATTTCTTTTATTCCTTGGAAGTGTTTTTTTTTTTGTGTTGTGCTACCCCCTAAAGTAACGGGATTTTAACAGACGTTTTACACCACCACCACCATAACATAACAAATAGAAATTTAAAAGGAAATAGAAAAACAGCAAATAAAGTTAAGAAATAAAAATTCAACATTTTTGCAAAGAAACGAAGAAAACGAGAAATTAAAGAATATTAATAAAAATATTTAATAATTTAAGAAAAAAAAAGTAAAAAAATAAACAGTGTTGTGAACGGTAATCGAATGTAATTACAATGAAAACAAACATGATTTCATAAAGTGGACGCCTCGCTTTTAAAACTCGCAATATAAATCTCTGTAACTCCTGTCTTGTCCTTTGACTTTCTCTCGTTTTCCCCACCCCCCGCACTCACACATTATGGATTATAATATTTCAACGTTTTTTAACCCAGCCCACGCCACTACTATTAAAGGCAGCAACAAAATGTCCCGGCATTCCAATACAAAAACGTCAACAGTAGTCGGACGCGGTGTAGTGGCGTTTAAACAGCAGCCGGCTTTTGGAAAATTGTTCATCATTTTTACTTTAATCATCAGCATCATCTGTTTTGCGGACTACGCCACAGCAAGTCAAGGTGAGTGGATTTTGGTGTTTATTCTTCTATATATTCAATGTGAACAACACAAAGAAGTGTATTTTGAACAGTTTGCTGTAGAAACATTTTGAAGACAGTGTTTTGGTGTAAAAGTGGTGGATATTTTGAAAAAATTATATCAGCTCCTGGAATAGCAATTTTTGAAGCATTTTGTTTCCTATAAATAATAGTTTCGTTTGGCACATTTAGTATCTGTTTATGTAAGGACGAATAGTATCAGACGAACGTCTGTTTGGATGGAAAACACAAACAAAATTTTGTGTTCGAGATGTCTGATCTGGTGTTTGGTGACCTTACCTCTAATAAGCCAACTCACAAGCTTTTAAATTACAACGGCTTTAATCTATATACATACATACATATGTATACTATTCCTATATGCCTCAGTCAAGCCTATTGTCCAAACAAACTTCAGAGCAGTTCCTTGTACAGTGCATGATATGATTTCAGGTGTTTCTCCATGGTATGCATTATTGCCTCACAGGCTCCAGATCATCTCAGAGTTTTCAATTTGAACTAGAGGTAATCCCATTTTGATAATGTGATGCATGCCTCTATCTCCTTTAATTCTAATTTCCTAACAGAAAACTCATTTTGATGCATGCCTCTATCTCCTTTAATTCAAATTTCTTAACAGAAATTTTTGTTGCCTCACACCCATTTCATTTGGGAAGAATTTTTGCAACACTTTATGGTTCTTTTCGTTGAGTATACCTTTCAAACTCGACAGAATTCACCGGAGCGAATTCCCACATATGCTGACAGTAGAGGGTAACAGTTTTTCAACTACCTATCTTATTCATATTTCCGCACTCACGCCAGCGTATTGCTACGTCCAGTTCTTTTTATTTTCCGTCCAAGTTAAATTGAGCATATCTTTCAATGGCATAGATTTCGGATAGGATGATACTCCCGGATTTCTCCACGTGTTCGCATTTTTTATTCTGGTATATACCCGCTCCACAGGGTAAGTGTATGTGACAATGGATCATACATACCCGCTCCACAGGGTAAGTGTATGTAATAATGGATCGTCTGAAATTATTTGTCTTATGAAAACTGAAGGCTAGAACTTCCAGAAACTTCTAGAAACCCTCATAAAAAATTCCCAATTGTACACTACAGTGCAAGTCCTCTTCGAAAGCTATGAAATTCTAATAAACAAACTTCTAAAGTAGGTATATCAGGGAATGATTTAAAATTGGAAATCTATTTTTATTAGAATACTTGAATTAGTTTCCGCTTAAGCAAAGATTTTGAATTAACTGTGATGGTTCAAGAACAATGAGAAGAATTTTAACCTAACTTTCCGTTTTGGTCAATAACAAGTAAAAAAACTAGGAAGGCTATTTGTATCAAAATGAAAATCTGAAGTTCTTTTAAGCTTGAAATTGATTTCTCAAACTCAAATTGAACACAGTTTGAGTGAAAGACGATTATGTTGGTTAATATTAAAGTGTCTAGAGAAAGTTCGGTTATAGGTACATTTTTGTATTTGCAATGAACTGTGTTTTGTCAGCCTCTATGGAATTTAAATTTACAAGATTAAGACAGTTCTGCTCAGTTCGAAGTAAATGATAACCTGAAGGTCCGACTTATACCTACTGTGTGTATCAAAACTTCGCAACCAACCTCTTAATGGTTTTTAGCAGTTCATGAAAGATATACCTATGTATGTGATCTGGCGTTGTCATGATGGAACAACACGGTGTCTGTTACTCAATTCGAGCCTTTCTAATCTTTTTGCTGGTCTCAATATCGCTAATTACAAACAGTAGAGATCAGAGTAGAGATCTATTGTTTGACAAAGTTGTAGAAACCCAAAGGGTTAAGACTGGTGTGTCTCTCTGAAGAATTTGCAAAAAATGTGCAGTATCATGCGAACCTTGCTGACTTACGGGAAGGTTACGATCATGATCTGCCACTATATGCTTTCAACTTCTCGTTAGTCTCGTGAGTTGGTTCTCACATTCCGCGTACCCAGGCTGACTTATATTCAAACCCTTAGTTTCAGTAATAACGTTTACAACGTCAAGGGAAAATTAATCAGGAAATTTCAGTTGCGTCCAAAATGGAGGATATTAAGTTTTGAATGTCCAGGAGGAAGTTAATGATATTCATATGAATGTGCCAGGGAGGACCAGTATGTTGTCCTGTGTGGGTATTGTGGGCAAGTGAGATTGAAAACTTGTCATTAAGAATTGTTTGATGAGCATCACATTATGTGATCTCACTGGCCGGACTCTTGTCTCTTGATATTAATGGTACGGTGCTCATCTTCACTCATGCAGCTACAGTTCTAACACATTTTTCTGTGGTTTTTGTATCACGTTCTATTATGTCTCACTAAAGAAGAAGAAGGTCCATACTGAGACGGTATAGTTTAATATAGATTTTTCTGTTGCTTTGTACGTTGATAGTATTACCTCTTTCGATGGAACCCATGTCATGCTCGCTAGAGCCTTGTAAGTCTCAGCAAAGAGAAAGGTCCATACTGGGACTGTATAGTTTAATACAGATATTTCTGTTGTTTTGTACGTTGATAGTATTACCTCTTTCGATGGAACCCATGTCATGCTCGCTAATGCCTTTAAAATGTTCCCAGTTTTCATCTTCTCCAGGAATAGAGGGAGTGTTTCGGGGAATATAGCGTGTTATCGAACCCAACTCCCAAGTACTCGAGGTTAGTGAGGTGATGAGATATTTTTGCCTGTATTCAATAAGAAGACTTGAAGCAATGACTACAAAATTTTTATGATAATGATTTCTATGGTAATATTTTTTCATTTCTTTCGTCAGTATAGTAGCGTTGGGTTAACTAGAAAATTTCTAATCAAAAACTGATACATAAGTGCAGTACAGTTGTTTGATTTTACAAAACTACGTGTGTCTTTAATATGTCTGAACACCCCCATAAAAATAATTCTAATCCAACAAATTTCAATCTTACTATGGATTTCAATAAGTAAGTTGATGCAGTATATGTATGTCTTCCTAATCTATGTATACATATTAATCGTTGTCCTTTATTTTTCCAGAATATTTTTCAAAATAACTCATATCCCCTGCACGAACAGCATTTCACATGTATTGTGAGAATAATTTTACCTGCTAGTCACAGGATATTTCTTTCTGATTCCTTCGTGGCCTTTTCAAAACAAGTCTTTTTGTTTAATAATAATTTGTCTCACACTAGGAATATTTATTTTATGTGGTTAGCTGATGTTTTATTGGGGTTCTTTCTTTTTCGTTTGCTACCTGTTTGAAATCTACGATATCTTACTGGATGGAGTACGTTACAAAATTACAAAATTTGTATTGAAAATAAAATATAAAACCTCTTAAATTCTTAGGTAAAAATTGTAAATCAAATATCTTTTTATGACCATTAAGAATATAACACGTAGTGCTTGTTGAATATCTAATGACAGTTTAATGTTGTTCAAGCATTTTAAAAACTATTTTTGATAGAACGAACGTCCTTGTCTTATCATTAAAACAACAATACAAACATAGAATATTTGTGTAGTTTAGCAAAATGTTTACACACTCATGGCTATACTTGGAAGACTCTCATAAATGTTTCGCCAGATAAGATTCGTTACTATTTATCGATTATTTTTTTTTTGTTTTTCTTTAGAAATGTTTATTAATTTCGTTAGTTTTTGTTGGTACTGTTGTTGTTGTTGTTTTTTTTTATACGTTTTTAATTGTATCACTTTTAGTAGATTTTATTGTTATTATTATTACTGCTAAGTACGTACACCTACTACACTCCACTATAAGGTATGTTTCAAAAGTATAAGATCACTTTGTAATGTAAAATTTTTCATTAAATTTCTTCATGTTGTTTATACATTATGTTGGGAACATATAAATGGCTGAGTGTACTATTCTTGGCTATGGGACATTTCTATGTTGCTCTTGTTTCGGTGTTTCAGAAATATAAAAACGTTTTTAATTTATAAGAATAAAACACAATTTCAATGAAATTATTTGCGAATTAGTCCACCTTTATTTTTTATAAGATTAAATATTCTAAAGGTCATACTCTCTACTAATGTGTTGATTAAGTTTTGGTCAATATTTGGCCATTCGTGACAAATTGAGTTTTTTAATAAATTTAAATTTTCATATTGGCCATTTCGCGAGTAAACATGATTGGACAATATACTCCAAATATTTTCCATAGGATTTACATCTGGAGAACACGCTGGCCACTCTAAAACTGTTATATTTTTTTGAATTAAACCAGTTTTTTGTAAATCTGCTGTTGTGAATGGCAGCGTTATCTTGGTGAAAAATATAATTTTTTAAGGGATTTTGAGCTATGAAAGGTAATAAACTCATTTCCAGAGTTTTGACGTAATGTGTGCTGTTCATTTTACATGACACGAATTGAATTTCGAGACACCCATCGCTACAAAATGCTCCCCAAACCATCTGTAATCCACCACCAAAATGTTTCTTGGAGAAATGTAGAGGTTCCTTTCGAATATCTATCCAATAGCCTCTGTTTCCATCCGGACCTTCAAGATTCCATTTCTTTTCATCTGAAAATATAACCTTAAATAAAACTGGTGGTTATTTTCACATTTACAAAAATTGAGTAAAGTCATACCTGAGTCCAGTTAGTTTGCATATTTTCTTTGGCGAACTGTAACCTTGCCGCCACATGACGGGGTAGTAACCGCGGTACTTGAGTCATTTTTGAATATTTTAAGTTTTCATTATCTGTTATTGATCTCCATATGGTTGTTTTTGATACAGAAACACCCGTTGAGGCCTTTATACTTTTTAGACTCAAAGTTGAAGTGCTCGCTAAATGATTAATGTGGGCTATTTCTCGCTGAGAAAGGATTTTTTTCCTTCCGGATCTCTTTGTTTGTCCATAATTCACAGGATTTTTTAGATCAATTCATTAGGTTAGATTAGGTTAGAGGACGTGTACTTGTCAATTAAGACAAGTACAGTACCCGGAGGTCGAATTGACCCATTGTACAACGTCCTAGTTTCTCACACCACTTTTGTTGTGTGTGTTAATTTTATACATGAGTGGTGGGACCTACAGTTTAAAGTCGACTCCGAAAGACAGATTTTTATTTATTGAGAAACTTTTCATGGCAATTTTTATTTACTCTCGGAGTTTTTGCCAGAAGTCTACTGAGAGGAAGTCGCCGAAAATATACTTTTTGTATTTTGTCTTTGATGCCTGGCCTGGGGCTCGAACCCAGGCTTTTGCGTCTAATAAGCCAACACACTACCTACTAGACCACGGCGACTTCAGATCAATTCATTACTTGCAGAGAAATTTTAAAAAAATAAGTGTTCTTATAATTTTGAAACATACCTTAGTGTGGTAGTTTTAAATTGTAATTGTTGTTGTTTAATTCCTATTTAAAGTAGTTTTTAACCTTTAACCATTGATTGTTTCATTTCATTTCGGTTGTTTATTTTTAATTCCAATTTCGAAAACCAATTAACAATTATTTGATTTGACAAATTGCTTTTTGTTTTCTCTATAAAAAAAATAAAAAAAAAAGCAAAGAAAAATCGTGACATTTAAGAAAAACAAAACCAATCCTTTATTTTGTTTTTTGTGTTTTTTTGTTTTTCTTTTAAACAATATCAAGCAATTTGTTATTGTTTTTTCTTTTTTTTAAAATTTATTTCATAATCCAGTTAAAGCTCCCATAATGTCTACTTATTATTGGAATTGAGTTCAAATTGCATTGATTTGTGTGTTTGGCATAGTATTACAATACATTGTTATTTGAAATATTTAGAAACAATTAAATTGTAATACAATTCGTTAAACTGCTATTAATAATATTTAGATAAGCATTAATATTTATAATTCTTATTATTAATATTCTTTACAATTCTCAATAAAAATGTATGTACATAGTATATCACGTGGTATTTTGCACGTACTCCCTACTCAACTATTTTGTAAATTTTAATAGAAATTACGAAATTTAAAACTTTGCTGGAAAGAAAAGCATATGCTTGGCGGAAATGTGAATTATTTCCTTCAAATACACACTCATTCTGGATTAGGGACAGCATTTAATGCATATAGACGATTTTTTTTTTTTGTGGGAAGGAAGGAAAATGCTTTATACATTCATGATGGTCGTCACCAGACATGATATGTCGAACTCTCCCACTGGGTATACCGACTAAAAACCTGCCTTGTCTCCTCACCGGGGAATCATTCCACCTCGGAACCACGGTTGTATTGCTTCGAGATGGATCCCTTTTCTGGCATATGTTCCAGCTCCATCATCGTCAGCATGCGTCCAGGCTCCGCTCTATTCTCATTCTGCTGCGTTTAGGTCAAATTTCTTCCTTCGCAGGACGTGCTCTACAAAGTGTTTTACTGCGTTCCAGCTCTCTCTACTGTTTATCATTTTCAGCATGACGTTTGTAGGGCTAATGACGCCGATTTCAGCTTCGAGTCGGTGACGGCTTTCGGCCCATCGACGACAGATGAAGAAAGTGTGTTCGGAAGCATCTAACGTTTCTTTCTCTTCATAGATACAGAATGGCGAGCGGCATTTCCCCATGCGATGCAGGTACTCTCTGAAATATCCGTGACCGGTCAACATCTGGGTTATGTAATAGTCTACTTCGCCGTTTTTTCTGTTCTTCCACACTTGCAACTCGGGAATCAGTTTATATGTCCACCTTCCATGCTGTTCATTTTCCCAGCGAGATTGTCATTTTAGGAAGACTTCGTGCTTTATCGCTCCTATGCTCTGTGGTTGAGTCATACTTTGCCTGGCGTTGAAGATCATCCGGCGCTCATATGCTTGTAGGTCTATGGGAATCATTCCGGCTATATAGGCGAATGATAGGAGAGTGCATAATGGAGTATGCATCAGACTGGTGTATCTACTGTACATAGAGCTGTGAACTAATTAATGGTAATGTCGAAAAGTGCATTGCTTAATACACAGATGGCGCCACTAGTGTTATAATATAAAAAAATAAAATCTCATACATACAGTGGTGGCCTTATAATTATAAACGATGTTTCTGGAACAGAGTTCTCTGGAGTGACGAATCTAAGTTTAATTTGTCCCCATTTCTGATGGATAAACGTATGTAAGACGTCCTCCAACCAAAACCTTTGATCCAAGGTACACAGTGAAAACTGTAAAACAAATTAACAAACAGACATGTTGCTAAGTCGTTACTAATTATAAGGCCACCACTGTACATAATTGGTCATTACAACCCTTCAGCCAGCAGTGCGACCTAGTTTCATACACCAGTTATATTGTGTGGGCTAATTTTGTACATGAATGGCGGGACCTACAGCTTTAAAGTCGATTTCGGACGCCAGATTTTTGAGAAACTTTTCATGGCAATTTTATTTCCTTTTTAAAGCTTTTGGCAGAAATCTGCTGAGAGGAAGTCGTTGAAGATATATTTTTTCATATTTCGTTTTGATATCTGACCTGGGTATCGAACCGTGGCCTCACGTCTCTACCTACTAGACTATGGTGACTTCAATCATTATGTTAATCATTTCACCGGGAAATATACATAGGTTCGAATCAGGGTGATGCCAAATAAATGTTCATCAAGTAAATAAAAAGAAACTTTGCCAATAATACACTCAGAAGGCCCTCTGATTTCTGACCCTTTGAAAAGTATAACTTCAACTACGAACATGATAGGATAGTCAGACAGTTGCGGAAATTACAGTTTACGTTCTACTTTAAATGACAGATTCTTGAGAGACTTCTCATGCCAATTTGTATTTACTCTCAGAGTTTTTACCAGAAATCTGCTGGAAAGAAGTTGCCGAAGAAGTATTTTTTTATACTTCGTTTTGTTGAAGATGTCTGATCTGGGTGTGCCACTAGACTAGACTACGGTATATAACCTCATTCCAACATGTATCGACCGATATCGATGATACTGAACACTGTATTTTTTGTCTGTGCACTCTTCTCAATTCTCTAAATGTGAGTTAAGAACGTTAATCTTAGCCGAGAGATGTAATGATGTATAGTACATATGTACATAAAACTCTTAATGCCTTTTTCCTGCAAGGCTTTAAATGATAAACATTTTTAAGAAAATCGAACAATTTTTTTTTGTATTCTTACCACCATCAATCAATGCTCGATATGAAAATTTTTATCAAATTTGAGGTATAATCGAACGATAAAAAAAACGTCACTAATATGTTGATAACAGACCCATATGCACACATTTCATAAAACAATCAGAGATAAAACAATATATCAGGCACACCAAAATTCATACAACTTCTCAAAAATAAATTTTTAATTTTCCCACCCTTACTCCAACAGAGTGATAAATTTAATTTCATTTTTTTGTTGTTCTCTAGTATGTTCTCATAGTATCTATCACAAGGTTACTTTTTCGTTTGTTTGTATATGAAGCAAAAACAAATATTTTGTTTTGTTTGTTTGTTTATCTCACCAACCAAATGTTACAAAAACAAAAAAATGACAACAAATAATAAAAAATTTCTCATCACTAATGATAATGATCAGATAAAGATTATAATTTTTCTCTTATATGTTCTCTTACAATAATAACAATCATAAAACTGAGAGCGAGAGAGGGAGATAGTAAGAGAGATAAACAGCACTGTACATATTTATCACAAACAATGGTGCCTACTTATCTCTTTTTAGGTTATATTTAGCTCTTTTTCAAAAAATGTCAAAAAAAGATTTGTTTGCTTTTCCAACAGGGACGAATTTTGACAGTTGATATCGGCCATTTTTTGAAGCTACATCTGTCAAATTAGTTGGAATTTATTCACTGTGTTTTGCCAAATCACCATGGGCGCTTATAGACAACGATGTCTGTTCACTGAATAGGATCGGGAGCAGTTTGCAACTGAAATTTTCATTGAAAAATCATTTTCAGCAACGAGGCTGAATGGGTGACCAATAAAAAATGTCGAATTTTGGATGATACCAAACTACATGAGATAACATAGGAGAAATTGCGATCCATATGTATGTGATAGTCGGAGTTTAATTATTTATTTAATCAGTTAAATTGGATATTATCCACTCGTTTTACAGAGAAGCTTAATCTCGTTGGCAGCAAGAGAGTGTACGTGCAAATTGTTGGACTCTGGTGGACGTGTATGGATAAGAAGAGGCCACTAAGAGAACTGACCGGTTTAATCCGAAGCTCGAGGTGGTTCGTTATGACAACTGGACTTACCACACACTAGCAATACAATGGGCCATATGGCTACCGAGTGAACTTGCCTGTCAACGGCAAGCTATCTGCTAACCTAACCAAACCTACTTTTATTTTCGATTGTCATGGCCATTCATCGCACAATAGATTTTGTCACGGATCACTTTGGTATTCTGGCATTCTGTCAAATGACTTCTGCAAAAGAAAGAAAGAGACTGTCTTTCACCTCGTGTTCCCTATTTTTGCAATTAAATGGGCATTCACACGAGAACAATTATGCTGGCACATAGAGAGGTAAGGAGAGTGGTTTTTTGCTGACATAATTTTTCAACCAGCTTCTGCCCCGCACAAACCAATACATACATATACATTTATAAAACAGCAGGTTCAAAAATTTCGTTGTGCGTTGAGTAGTGAAAAAACTAATACACACAAAGCAGAGTACATTTATACAATTTTATGCCAGATGAAATATTTAAATGTTGGAAGTAAATTACTTGTTAGTTATAATAACTAGTTGTAATAATTAATAAATGAGAATTTAAAGAGAGATGAAATAGTCTCGTGTGTGGTAGCACAATGGCCGAAGTTTTTGATCTGTCACAATAGCAACATTTATTTTCGTCTCGGGTTGATTTCCTTTAGGGAATGTTCGATGTAGAAGCCACCGTGGTCTAGTAGGTAGTGTGTTGACTTATTAGACGAAAAGCCAGGGCTCGAGCCCCAGGCCAGACATCAAAACAAAATACAAAAAGTATTTCCTCGGCGACTTCCTCTCAGCAGATTTCTGGCAAAAACTCTGAGAGTAAATAAAAATTGCCATGAAAAAGTTTCTCAAAAATATGTCGTTCGGAGTCGACTTTAAACTGTAGGTCCCGCCACTCATGTATAAAATTAACACACACAACATAAGTGGTGTGAGAAACTAGATCGTAATCCTGACTGAAGGGTTGTAATGACCATTTATGTATGTATGTAATGTACGATGTCCGGTTTAAATACTGATTATGGTATTACAATGTGTATTAAAGTTGGCGTAAGTGGGACATCTTCCTTCAAGAAGGGTGCTTTACCTTACCTAACCTAACCGAAAAAGGGAAAAACTACATCAACCCCATTTGGCGCTTTTATAATCCGTTGTTCATATTTCTTCTAGTGGTTAACATTTCATTGGCACATTCTCGTTTTTTTTTTTTTTTTTTTTTCGAAAAAAACTGCATTTTATTGTTTGCTGTACGTTTGGATCCCGTATCTATTGTTCTCTTGTTTCTGTATTATGGATGGATAACGTGAATAAATTAATAAAGAGTGCGTATTGAGTGTACGTGTGTGTGTTGGTGCTATAAAAACCATAAATTGCTGTACAGCGCATCTCTAGCCTTGAACAAAACTGTGAGAAATCTTTGACAAATTTCTTGGAAAAAGAAAAGCGCTAGAGAGAGATGAAGAAATTAATTGAGAACCACAAATTCTCTTTTATCTTTTCTTTCTCCTTGTTATGAGGAGGATTAAAGTATCGCATAAAATATAAAATAAAACAAGAAAATATAGGTTAAATATTGGCTTTAAAAATCCTTTCTTATACAACGCAAGTAAAAAATGTCTTGTTACAGTAAAGCCCTGGTTAGCCAAACGTAAACGGAACGTACGTTCATTTTATGCTTACCGAAATGACACTACCGTTCGGTAGTCGGTTTAATTGCTTCTCGTATTCTAAAAATGAATGTACATTCCGTTACGTTCCATGTACGTTTGGCTAACCAGGGCTTAATCGCTTAAAAACCTTCATTGAGCGTGTGAGAGAGAGAGAGTGAGAGTATGAAAGTAAGAGCATATAAAATTTCTAATTATTTTAATTTCCTTTATTTTTTCTTTTCTAGTCGTAGCCGTTGTTGTTATTGTTTTTGTTAATTGTAGTGAATTTTGTATGAGTATGTCGGTCGTCTCCATTGCTACAATAACGGTACTTATGAATTAAGTTTTTTTTTTCGTTTTTAACAACATGCACGTGCTGGTTTATAATTAAAAAATGAAATTTAAAATAAAAACCAAAAGAGAAACGAGCAATAATATGATACTTTTCTTTTATTCCTGCTACATACATATTTAGTGAAGTGGTTGGTTGGTGGTGTCCTATTTTTTCCGTTGCTAAATAGGCAGGATAAAAAAAATGTCTATAATTAGTTGACAGAATAAAAGAGAATTTAATTGGAGTTGTTATTTTTTTTACGAAATTTACAAAAATACGCAAAACACAATATTAAAATTCTATCTGAAATGGTGTTTTGAGCCATTTACATTGCGTACAGTATGGTACAAATATTTTCTTATGCCGTGTAGAGTTGTCGCTTTCCTAGTCATAAAGGCAACTTCAAATAATTTTTTTTAATTTAATTTGAAGACAATTCCACATAAAGCATGACTTTTTCTCCTTCTATCAGTATAATTATACTTTTGTTTTAGTATAGCTTTCTAAAGGCGAATAGGTTTTCAGCTAAAGTATTTGATTCCACAAGTACTTAAAGTATGAAAAGTACAGTTGTTATCTGATTAGGAACGTTAAACTCTAACAGCGAATAATAATTCGGAGATAAATATCGCTGTAGAGTTGTGAGACCATTTCTATCAAGGTTAAGGCCGAGTGAATGTTAGGTTAGGTTAGCGGGCAGCTTACCGTTCAAGGCAAGTTCACTCGGTGACTAAATGGCCAGTTACCCAGTGTGAGGTAAGCCTGTAGAGTTGTGAGACTATTTCTATCAAGGTTAAGACCGAGTGAATGTTAGGTTAGGTTAGCAGGCAGCTCACCATTCAAGGCGAGTTTACTCGGTGACCGAATGGCCAGTTACCCAGTGTGAGATAAGTTCCCTTGTCATGATACGTTAGTGGTGAATTTGAACAACCCCGAGCTCCGGATGAAATTTCCTTAATGGCGCGTTCGTACCCGTACCAGATCTTCAAACGTTCTGTTATCCAAACACCAAGGCCGAGTGTAAAACAAATGAAAATGTCCATCCTTTGATGGGGATAAAGATAAATTGAAAGTGAAATCAGAATGGAGAAAAATGTTTGAATAGAGACAAGGGAAAGAGAGAGCGAGAGTTCTATAGGTTGAGAAATAGAAATGTGTGGATCGAAAACAGTGGGATATAAAGACACAAATAGGCTGAAGAAGAGAGTAGCAAAGCGTAAAAGAGGAAAGAGAAGCTGTGAAATATGAAGAATGAACATTTTAGAACAGAAAGAAAGTTAAGGAGAGAAATAATTATCGCGAGAGGCAGAAAAAAAATTAAAATGGAAGTTAGGTGAGAAGGATAGGAAAGGTGGCCGAATTTCCGTGAAGATAGGGGTCTCACTTAGGCTCGCATTTAGGCAGATTATCATACCACAATCAATATTTAAACCCGACTAATTAGAGTCCAAAATCCATAGCTATTCCAAATGTATTTCTACAATTTTATATACTTTCTTTCAGAGGTAATACACGATGTGAAGGAGGGTGGAGGGTGCTGTCGATGAAAACATTAAGAATATGGTCTACTTTTGATTCAAAAGTCTGACTTGAGATTTATTATTTATCCTACATCTCGCATATGAACTGTATAAGCAGAATTCAAAAGAATATCAAGTTATTACTTTTTAGAATTTCACTTAAGCTAAGCCATTTATCGGGAAAAAGGGAAAACTTTTTGATAAAATACATCCTTCTACTTTCCGAATACTTATGTACAGTGGTGGCCTTATAATTAGAAACGACTTAGCAACATGTATGTTTCTCAATTTGTTTTACAGTTTTCACTGTGTACCTGGGATCAAAGGCTTTGTTTGGAGGACGTCTTACATACGTTTTTCCATCAGAAATGGGGACAAATTACACTTAGATTAGTCATTCCAGAGAACTCCACCACTGTACATAATTGGTCATTACAACCTTTCAGTCTCGATTACAGCCTAATTTCTCACAGCACTTATGTTAATTTTTAAACATGAGTAGTAGGACCCAAAGTTTAATGTCGGCTTCGAACGACAGGTATTTTAGAAACTTTCCAGGCCAATTTTATTTACACTCAGCGTTTTTGCTAGAAATCTGCTGAGTGAAGTTGCCGAAGAAATATTTTTTTCGTATTTTATTTTGTTGTCTGGCCTGGGCTTTGAACCGAGGCCTCATATCTAATACGCCAACACACTACCTAGTAGACTACGACAAGAAAAAGAGATAACTATTGGATAAAATTAAGTTCTTCAGCGCATACTATGTTTTCGTATACTTACTTTTGTGTCACACTGTAATAAAAATAGAACAACAAAGAGAAACTTTCACAAAAATAATCCATTTTTATAGTTTAACCATGGGAATCTTTCGCCACTCGTCTATTTAGCAACTAAAGCTCGGCACGTAAAATAATTATAAGTTTATACACGAATTGTGTTACATTTTATGCACAATTTCGGACTTTTATCACCCCATTGTTAGGGTGTTTTTTTCATATTCTGTTTTCCACATCAAACAAACAGAACTTGTGTCATATCAAAAAAATTGTTATTCCTCCGCTGTGTCGTCTTGTGTTCCTCTTTTTTATTCTCGCTTTACTTTATTTCTTTCCATTATTTTATAACGAAAATAAGTTGTAAACGTTAAGGAATTTTATTTGTTTTCCGGGTGTTTTTTCTTGTTTTTTGTTCTTTCATTTCTTAGTACCGTAAACAAAATTTCGTCCTTATTTGCAAGTTACGTGATAATATGTTACATTTTTGTGACATGTAAAGTTTTTACACACCAAAAAAAAAACAGAAATAATTTTGCCCGAGTTTATATCCTGCTTTCAATGGAAAAAAAGGGTGCGTCTCTTACTCTGTATTTGAAATTAAAGGCTCATAAGCATACAGGATGGGATTGGAATTTTTTTTCCCAAGCTAAGGTGTTGGTTGGTTGGTTGGTTGGTATCTTGGCTACAATTATTTATACCCCCTCCCTAGCATCTAGTTTTTGTTTTCCTGCTGCTGTCTCCAGGGTTGATTTAAATAATCAGTAAAAATGTAGAAAATGATGACATTTCTTCCCCTTTTTCTTTTCTCCAGAGCTGGGATAATATCACAAAATTAGGTCAACACTTTATAGAGTAATTGCTTGAGCTAAATTTAATCAAATGGAAACATTTATCTTCGTTTGTTAGTGTCCTTTTTTCATTTTCTTCCTTTTTTTTTTTTTTTTTTTTTTTTTTTTTTTTTGAGGACATTTTTCATTCATTCATTTTGCTTGCCCCGGTGGTAAATTGAAATTTATGTCAGTTAAATTGGATTAGAAACACGAAGAAGGGGGGATACATTACCATCAAGGGGGAATAGCAAAAGTATCGTTGGTGAAGGCCTATGTTAAGAAGAATAGCAAAATTGAAAATCATTCATTGATACACCACAATATCATGTGTTAGAAGTCATATAGTAAATCTGTTTCACTTTCAGAACTTCTCTTCAAATGTTACGAGGGGGTGGCTTCAATATGTACTTATGTGAGTTATTGATTTTCTCCCCTTTTAAATGAATATGCAACACAGCTCTTGCCAATATTTAGATAAACTGCTTCATTTAGTTGTAACGGGTTATCCATTTCGTGATTTCAAAAGTAAACGTAAATAAAACATATAAAATATTTTTTTCTTGATATTTCTTTTTTATTGTAAAGTTTGAACGTTGATTTTATGTGTGAAACGCTACATCGTTTAAATGACCTCCACGCGAAGTGTTGCAAGCATTGATTCTTTTGAGGTAATTTTCGATTACTTTTTGACACATATTGGGCGGTATCTCAGCCATAACTTTACTGCATAAACACGGTCTTTCGCGTAGCCCCACAAAAAAGTCTAATGGTGTCAAATCGCATGATCTTGGTGGCCAGTTGAAATCGCCACGACGAGAAATTACGCGGCCATGAAATGTCTCTTGCAATAAAGCCATATTCGCCCGAGTTGTGTGGCATGTGGCACCGTCTTGTTGAAACCACATATTCTCCAAGTCGTATTCTTCAAAAGCAGGTAGAAAAAAGGTCGGTTCTCTTATGACCATAACGCTCCGAATTGACGGTGACAGTCGTTTTCGAAAAAGTATGGTCCAATCACACCTTCGGACCAAAGATCGCACCAAACAGTGACTTTTTCTGGATGTAATGGTCTCTCTTCAAGTACTTAAGGATTCTCAGAACCCCAAACACAAACCGACAACTTTATTTATTAACATACCCACCGAGTGTGAAATGTGCTTCATCGCTGAAGAAAATTTTGTTCGAAAAATTATCGTCCACCGCCTGTTGTTCAAGCACCCAATCTAAGTATTTACGACGTTGTGAATGGTCAGCTGGCTTTAGTTGTTGTGTGAGCTGAACTTTAAATGGATGCAAAATATGCCATAATGTGCCATAAGACAGTCCTAATTCCTGAGGACGACGAGGAATCGACACATTTGGGGTTTCGGCAACACTTACACTTACAATAGCGATATTTTCAGCGGAACGAGCGAAACGATGATGTATAGGCCTTTCAGTATTTGTAAACACGCCAGTCTCTTCAAATTTCTTCACAATTTTGCCAATTGCTTGCGTAGTTGGACGATAATAATCTCCTCTTAAAACACGATACGTGGCTGTAGCAGAATCACCATTTTGGTAGTAGGTTTGAAATGGATAGCCCTTTATATTGAACAGGCATTGATAGTAAAAATAGTGAAAATCCATGAATCATTCTCTTTTCTATATTCTGCATCGAATGACTATTTCTTGTTTCCAAAAAATGCCGAAAAGGGCCCGAGACAGAACGATTTGACTTTAGCAATGAAATCTATCACGTCTTTCAACAGAAACTTCCAAGCTTTGACAGTTGATAATGACGAACTTGTTAGAGCAATATCTTTCCAATCAATTGTAATTTATTCAGTCTCTTTTGCCAAATGCCAATGGACTGATACAGCATGCAATTTTAATCAAAATGGGTGTTCTGTTCATGCAACCCCATTTTCCGGTCGATATAATCATCCTACCGAGAGGAATATTCGCAATAACGTACGTCATCGAAAACGCGAGATGTGAAAAAAACATCGTCGAGAAAATAGGGGTAGCGTGGAGGAGTGGTTAAATTGATTGGGTGTGAATACGAATAATTCAGGCTTCTAATTCGAAAGAACGCGAAAAAATATTCTTTATAGTTTTCGAGTTGTAAATGCCACTACAAATGATCAATTTGGAAGATCTTTGATCGCCAAAAAAAAAGCATAGTTCCTTACCAGTACACCGGATCAGGAACCCAGTTTTCATAAAGGCCATTGTTTCTAGGGCACGACTCTAAAATACTAACGCCTGCTATTTTATATCAGTCACCTGATTAGATGCAAAAGCTGGATTATGAAAATGAAGTAAAGCAGCGAAAAACAACGGATATAAAAACGTTTTGAAGTACTTATGTATGTTCCTTAAAGAACCGAAAATAAATTTAAAAAAAACGCGTGTGAGATGCACGCTCTAAGTTCTAGTCAACTGTAATGATAATCAATCACGTTGTGTTATTTAATTGTAACTATATTGTAGATTAAACGTGTTAACGCAGCTAAGGAGTTAATATCTTGGTGCTTATAAAGTACAAAGTATTGAATTATTCCGCATCCTAAGCATCCTAAAGTTTATCAGGGCAATAGGACTCAGAGAGACATAATAACACCATCCTTCATATATTGGGGGCAGTACAGTTGATCGTCTGTATTTATATATATATATTTGCAATCATATATCCGGTATTAAGTCTTAAGTTCTTACACCACCCTATGCTGAGAGGTAGTTTAATTTCTTTTTAACAGAAATGAGTTTAAAACTAACGAACTTTGGTCTAGTAAATCAATACATTGCCTACGGCAATAACAATGTGGCTTTAACGGACCTTAACTTGCTCCCAAAATGCTTGTAAGATTCGAGGTCTACCCTCTAAGTTAGTGGTCACTTCCTCCTCTTTGCTAAAGCAATCCTTTGCAATGAACTAATCGCTCGGTTCGTCCTTGGATATTGTGGAATCTTGTGTCTTGAAGTGACCGTAAGTCGCCGTAGTCTAGTAGGTAGTGTGCTGGCTTATTAGACGTGTGGCCACGGTTCAAATTCCAGGTTACATATCTTCAATAAAAAACGAAATATGAAAAAATATTTCTTCGGCGACTTCATCTCAGCAGATTTCTGGTAAAAACTGAGAATAAAATAAAATTGCCATGAAAATGATTTTCAATAATTTGTGGTTCGAAATTGAATTTTGTTCGTTCAGACACTCATGTATAAAATTAACACACCTAACATAAGTGGTGTGAGAAGCTAGGTCTTAATCCTGATTGAAGAATTTTAATGACCAATTGTGTATGTATGTATATAGCATGTGCCTTACTAGAAATTCTTAACAAAAGCTTTATTCGACTTTAATGTGAAGCGTTTTGGTAAGCCAGCCAAAGTAGCACAACGCATTACACTTTTCGAAATAGGTTCTGGAGCGTAATGCAACTGCTCGGCTTACATAAGGGACTTAGAAGGTTATGCTCTATTTCCAGTTGTATTTCTTACAAAGTTTTTAATGTTCTCAGCATGAGAATCTTATGTGATATTTGCTTGTACAAATATAATCTTTTGCGATGATTTTTCATTGTAAACTGAAGAGGAACAAATTACTCAATTAAGACAGTAGGGCATCAACTCCCTCGATTCATTAGAGCAGATCTGTGATATGTGAAACTGCTTAAAATAAAGGCGGCTCTTATCTACAATTACTTATCCTATCAGAATTCATGACTTTGATGTCATCGTTATCTTCTCTTGGCAAGTGGATAGCACAAGGCTTTACAAATAAAATTCGTTCTCTAGTTTCGCCTGGGTGGAACAGTATTTTAGTGGGAGCCTTAACTGTTCATCACTTAATACTTGTGATAACCAGTCCCTTCAATGTAAAGCTTGATGTATTATTGCTGAAATTATGACATATGTTTTCCTTTCTAGCTTTTCTTTTTCCATCTTTTTCTATCTCATTTTTATTAATCACTTCAAATCATTTTACATAACTCAACCGCAAATTTTTCTTTCCTTCACTTCACTTCTCTTCTTTTTTTTGGTTTCTGAATTTTTCAAGTCACTTTATCATCGTGTCTGTGGGTTTTCTTTTCCTTTCATTTGTTTTTGTTGTTGTTGTTTTTGTAGCATTTAGTAGTTTTGCTTGTCATTTTTAAAGGGAGATTAAGTTTTACTTTTGAAATGAAAATTAATACTCGTCGCATAACACCATAACCCATGTAATATCCAAAGTTCAGTACTGCGTTTGCGTTTTTGTCTGCCGCTTTTGAAATGTGTGGGCGTAGATTGGCCAAATTGCAAAATTTTTGTTGTTGTTGCTTTTTGTATTAAATCTGAATTACTTTTTTTGTTGCTTTGTATGTTCTGAAATACATATGAAAACACAGGGTAAAGAAACAGCAATAGTGTTATCAACAATGGGGGTGGGCTTATGTGGTGTGGTTATGGTAGCGAAACTAGCTAAACTTGTGAAGGTATTTTCATGGTAGACAGTTTTAGATTCGGTTTTATGAATTTGATTTTAAAAATAACTGCCTTTGATTTTGGTTTTTTAAGCGATAAAAAATTCTTTTTGAAAATAACAATTGAGAACTACACGGTTTTATAGTCTCCGGGGTTGTGAGTTTTCAAATTTTCATGAATTCTGTCGCATTTCCTATTAATCTGGCCGTATGGTGTCTTGAATATTGGCTTATAATGCTTCAAGAATTGCTCATTTATCCTCATAAAATAATTACTTAACATAGTCCAATTGAAAGTAATTTATGTTCGTTTAATTGCCCAGGTTGGAATTCCAAGGGAAAATAATTCATTACCTGAACTGTCCATATGTGGAACTTCCTACCGGCAGACGTCTTTTCCACCACTTATAAAATAAAAAGATTCAAATCTAATGCCCACAAGCACTACTCCTTCTGTCCTCCTTCCCTTAACATATTTTCCTAATTCCAACACAATGCTGTGTATGAATAGGGGCCATCCCCTGAGTGTTGGTCTTAAAAAAAAATCGTTCATTATGGTTTTCGAATTTCAAATTAACTCCCTCCAATACAATCCGTCTAAGAAGCCTGCTCAGCCTTTTGGAAATGGAAAAAAGGGTAAAATTACAGGGAGGTCAGGCAGTGCCGTCACTTAGCGGGAGAAAAGTAGGACTTAACGGCCAGCAAGGTACTCCACCAATACAACCAGCACATATTCTGAGGGCATTATTTCTTAACAACGATAGATGGCAGCACCATTATGCTAGAAACTGCTACAGCAGACCAATGTCCTGCTTAACTGGAACAACAATCGATTAACGAAACGGAAACAAGGTAGAATAAGAACCACCCGGAACTTATAGCAGCAACAGAAACCAACTGAATAAGATGGGAAGTATTTTCGTGAATGCCATATGCTCCCAATAGGGTTAATGGCAAAAAAAGGATTGTCTGTACGAGGGGGGTCACTGAGCCGGACCATTTCTGTAAAGAAAGTTCTCACGGAATTAATTTCACAATAAATCGACTGCTGTTAAGCGTGCTGTTTGGTAAATTGCGCCTTCTTGTTGGAACCAAATGTTGATGTTTAGTTGATTAATAGATGGCAACAAAAATTCAGTAAGCATGGCTCAATAGCGCTCACCATTCACCGCAACGACAGTTTCTTTCTGATTTCGAACGGAAAAAGGATCGAATATGCCGCCAGCGTGTATAATCCGAACCAAACACTTAATTTTGATGCACGTAATCTTGATTCGAAGCCGTCGTAGTCTAGTAGGTAGTGTGTTGGCTTATTAGACGTAAGGCCACGGGTCACACATCAAAAACGAAAATATGAAAAAATATTTCTTCGGCGACTTCCTCTCAACAGATTTCTGACAAAAACTCTGAGAGAAAATAAAATTGCCATGAAAAGTTTCTCAAAAATCTGCCGTTAGGAGTCAACTTTAAACTGTAGGTCCCGCCACTCATGTATAAAATTAACACGCACAACATGAGTGGTGTGAGAAGCTAGGCCGTAACCCTGACTGAAGGATTGTAATGGCCAATTGTGTATGTATGTAATCGTGATTCATTAACAGCTTAGGAATTGTTTTTGCTCCAGATACGGTAATCTTGCTTATGATTTAGGACTTGAGAATGGCGACGAATCGATATTTTAGCAGCTGATTTTGAATCGAGAAAAGTAAAGTTATTGCGAAAACGATTTAAAGTGTTGGTAGATCACTATGCGGATTATGTTGACTGTAAATTGTACGAAGTACTGTTCGAACTTTGCGAATAAATTTGTATTGGGAAGGACTGTTCTGGCGGTTAAACGATTCAAAATGAGTTGCCAAATCTTAATGAATAGAAATGGCAACACAGTTTCACATTCTCAGGTGTCGATGAGATTTTTATCGACGTCGATAGTTTTCGTGCTGCTAAAAACACTACCGATACCGTCTAAGAATAATTAAATTAATTCATTGATTACTTTGGATGACACGCCCATTATTTTGATGCTACCAGTATGTAGGTTAGGTTAGGTTAGAGAACGTGTACCTGTCAGTCAAGACAGGTACAGTACCCGGAGGTCAGATTGACCCATTGTACAACGTCCTAAAGGAGGGAAGGATAGTATAGGGGATAGGATGAAAGGAGGGTGTATGGGAAATGGGGGAGTGGGAAGCGGAGGAATCACACAGACCAGACACAACAAAAGGATGGGAGAGCGCGACTACACCGATGAAGTCCTAGCCTCTCAACCAGCCTAAGCCACTAATGAATCTGTGGAGAGCCTTGATGTCGGCTCTCGACATCGAATTCAAGCTCCCAAAGAAGGCCCTGCAAAGGGTCCTCAATCTCAATCTACCAAGGGCTGGGCAGTTACATAGGAGGTGTTCGATAGTCTCCAACTCCTCATCGCAACACGCCCTGCAATAGTCCGGCTGGGATTTGTTCCAGATCAGTGACCTAATCTCGCAGTATGTACGTAGATTAAGCAAAATTTTTCCAGACTAAAAAATCCTGCGATAATTTAATTTTTCATTTGAAGTGGTTAAGACTATTCCTTGGCCTAACTATATGGCTAAATGCGAAAGTTATTCATGTAACAATTATATGATCATTCTCAGATATTATTGATTTGATGGTCTCAATTATTTTTTAATGTTGCTTGGATCAATTAATTATTGGCACTTGAAATCAAACTCAGCAAGCTAGCAGGTGTTTGCAAAATTTTAAAATTCACTTCACTTTACAATTTTATTCATGTTTTTCTTTGGCTTCTGGCTTTACGCATGCCTGTTAAATTAATTTCTTTCATATTCTTCCATTCCTTCGAGGTTTTAGTTGTTTTTCAATTATCTGGCATTTTATTTTTAATTTTCTTTATTATTTCGTATTTCTTTTCTCTTTCTTATTAACTTTACTTTTTAACTTTTTGAAGATTCTCTTGTGTTGTTTGAAATTTCCAGCTGTCGATTGTATTTTATTGCACACGGTAACGTGCTGCGTTTCTTCAGTTATATACGGTATACGGTAGATATCTTAATTTCAGTCATGTGTTGATTTGATTAAGAAAGTTTTCAAAATGAAAACGGAACACCTTGCGGTTTGTAGGGGCATGAAAAGATTACAGAATGTCTACAAAAACTTGCAAAGTGGCAGAAAATTTCAATGATTATGGTTATTGAATGGTATTTTGTTGCTTTTATTTGCGAATATTTCGATATTCCAAGAATTCTTTAATAAAGCTTTAACAACAGAATTATTTTTTTTGTCGTGCTCATCTGCTCTCAACGGTGCTACAAATTTACAGTACCATCTGCTTGAAAAATTCTCATTAACGTGGTTCACAGTCAGCCTATAATTTCAAACGATTTGAATTTATTTTCTTGCTCCTCATATAAGTTCTTTGACTCCCAGAAACGAGAGTTTCGGGCTGCTATACGTGCTCAAGTGTGCTTTGGTAATCAAGGCTACCACTTCGACCTAACCTAACCCAGAAACAAAATTTTCTTATATTGAAATAAGGAATATGCCAACTAAAGCCAACGTTTTAAAAACAATCCTGTCGAAAACCATGTGTTCACAATCCATGTGTTCACTAGTGTTCTAACAAGTCGTTAAACTCGACAGTTTCAAACTGCCTGTTGGTGCAATTTAAGCCAATGATATGTTCGTATCTCAAAGGAGTTTGGTAGTCTGTAGTCTAAAGCATACTATTGCTAATACGCCAAATGCTAATATCGCCAATATACTGCAAAACCAACAATTGCCAAAATGTAGGATCGTACGACATTTTTTTGTACGTCATTCAATGCCCTTCCTCCATAGTAAAATAGGCTTTACATTGCTCTTGAAAATTTGGATTTAAGTTCCAGTGAAGAGTTGATAAGAACTCCTTATGTAGGCTTTGCCAATGTATGTGAGAGTTCCTGTATACAATTGGATTTCAGTTTGATTACGATATCATTGTCTTCTTGCGCGATGTTTAATAGGGACTATATTCGGTAAACTATGTCAAACATAAAGAATATTAACCCCTCGGCAGGGGATTCACTACTTGAATTTAAGAAATAAACTCACTTCACTGAATACTGGCGTGACAAAAACCAATCACCAGTAAATAGAATTTCTAGGCTGATAAGCAATAAAACTCAGTCATGGGCTGGCCATTATGAAGATCTCGTTAAACTATTAAGCCGGTTAACGCCACTAGAGCGTATATATCGACCAGGTCATCTCAATTGTTATTTTTGAACACTTTACAGATTGGATTTTTAAATAATTCACGAATTTTTTCAAACTGTAACAAATCAAAATTTCTGGCGGGAATTGAACTCAGAACCACCGCATTCGAAGAATAGCACGCTATTTACTAGACTACCGTGACATTAAATTATTCTATTTAGGAACCTTTCATTAGCGTTACATAACACAGATTAGTTGCAATAAAATTCCCATACTTGAGCTCTGTTTATGCAATTACCAAAAAACATTCCGATGACCACGGTTAATGTTTTCTCCGAAAGATGGTTCGCATCATAGACATACCTACTATAGTTCATAAAGTATCAACCGGTCATTTAGCCTGTGTGTCTAGTCAGTTTAAAGTCTAAGAGTTACAACGGTTATTAGCAACCACATGACTTCTTTTGTCCACGTAATTATACTAAGATGCCCGCCATTTTTTTATCACAATGGATCTTGAGAGCGAGATTCTTAATTAATAAACTTTTCTCCTAACAACAGACAGTAAATGTTCACAGATAGCATTGTGACTAGCCACCGATAGATAGGTGGCGCTGTTTCTAGGTCCTTTTATAATAGACCCATTAACTGCTTAGCTAAAACAAACTTTATTCGGGCAATTGAAAATAAAAGCAAAAAAATAAAAAGAAAATAGGGTAGCAGACTTTTATCAGCCCTATGCTCCTCAAACGAAAGTAGATGAATAAATACCATGAATGGATGAGGCGCAAACTGTTTCCATGGAGCATATCAATGAGTTTCTCACGTATAATGTTTGCCAGGCATTAAATTCGTGAACAGATTGCAGAACAAGACCGAATATCTGATAATGTTTAATTTAGTCCCTGACGAGCAGTACGATGCAGTTACTTTCTGGCGATATATGTTTAGAGCGAATGCCTTTGGAACAAGGAGCTCAGCTATGCGTGTATTTGTTTGCATATGAGAAAAAAAATCACGAAAATTAAATTTAAAAAACCAATTGATTTCCACACATACTATATGAAGTCGCTGTAGTCTAGTGGATAGTGTTTTTGCTTATTAGACTCGAGCCAGCGGTTCAACCCCGGACTCACCCATCCTAACTAAAATGAAATACAAAAAAATATTTCTTAGGCGACTTCCCCTTAACATGCTTCTGAGAGTAAATAAAAATTGCCATGAAAAGTTTCTTAAAAATCTGTCGTTAGAAGTCGACTTTAAACTGTATGTCCCGCCACTCATGTATAAAATTAACATACACAACGTGAGCGATGTGAGAAGCTATGTCGTACTCCGTCATTAAAAGGGTTGTAATGATGAATTAATTAGGTAAGTAAGACAGCACATTTCCAATGTGACATTCCTATCAAGTCACGCGGTATAATAAATAAATCCGTGCAGTTGATGAGTTGCTTAACGATGTAAATTTTGGATATAATTTCAATGCGTTCTAAATGGTTATCCCTTCACTGACTTTCAATAGGCCATTCATTGAATTACAACCACTATTTTCAATTATCATAAGCCATTAAACCATTTGACCATTAACCAGTTACCATTATTAACCAATTCCGATTTATGTGTTCTTGCTTTTCGTTCGACTTGAATGACATCATCAATCATTATGTAAATATTATTAAAATTATGAATAAAATGTCAACAATTGATACGAAATACGAAAAAATTCTGCTTATTTTTCGTTTAAATTTTAATTTTGTTTGACCACAATACAATGTCAATACAAACACAAGATTTTTTTCTTTTTTTTTATACTCTATGTTTTGTTTTCCAAAGTTTATCGAATAAACATAATCAGGAAAAAAAAACGAAAAAGAACCTTTAAAGTCACTCAAAATTGGCAAATAACAACCAAACAAGACACTCAATGATAGAGGCCAACAACATGAAAACGACGTTCTTGCCGTGGCAACACGTGCAATCCAATGAAAATTGGCAACAAACGAAAACGTTTAACGCAGTCATTTTCAGACAGAAAGACAGACAGACAGACTAACAGTTAAAATAGACAGACAAACTGAAAAGGAAGAAGCAACACACCTTAAGGTTAAGTTTTGGTTTTAAGAACATTAGTGATGTTCACGTGTAAGTCGTACAACTGCATACATACATACATAATTGGCCATTATAACCCTTCGGTCGGGATTACGGCCTAGCTTCTCACACCACTCATGTTGTGTGCGTTAATTTTATACGTGAGTAGCGGGACCTACAGTTTAAAGTCGACTCCGAACGAAAGATTTTTGAGAAACATTTTCATGGCAGGTTTATTTACTCTCAGAGTTTTTGCCAGAAATCTGCTGAGAGGAAATTGCCGAAGAAATATTTTTTGTTTTTCATATTTCCTTTTGAAGATTGACCTAGGATACGAACCCGGGCTTTGCATCTAATAAGCCAACACACTACCTACTAGACCACGGCGACTTCAGTCGTACAACTGCATTCATAAAAGTCGAAGGTTGGTTGAAAAAGTCTGTGGCAGATTAGCTGTTCACGAGGAACTCCTTTTTTATTTTTATCATCTAGTTTTTCCTCGGCAACTGCTAATATTTTTGTGATTACCGTTCAAAGTATACAACGGGACATTCCGTTTACATTTTAAATCCGTTTTGCCTTTCTTAAGAGCTACGTAGGAGGCACCGTCCTCTCTTCCTCTTACTCACCATAGCTCCTGTTTAAGTCTTTCTCAAAAAGTTTTATGCATTCTGGCATATGTCAGGTAAGCATTTGAAGATCAACCGCTTCTGTATTCGATATTTCTCGCACGGTATACAAGTGTTACTATGACCTTACAAACTGACCTCTTGGACTTTGACTAAATAGTGTACGCGTTCAAATTTCTAATTTCAGTGTGATTTATACAAAGTTGTCAACCACAATAGTATACAACACGAATTCCGATGCGTTAGGTTAGGTTAGAGGACGTGTACTTGTCAATTAAGACAAGTACAGTACCCGGAGGTCGAATTGGCCCATTGTACAATGTCCTAGTTTCTCGCACCACTTATGTTGTGTGTGTTAATTTTATACATGAGTGGTGGGACCTACAGTTTAAAGTCGACTCCGAACGACAAATTTTTGAGAAACTTTTTCATGGCAATTTATTTACACTCAGACTTTTTGCCAGAAATCTGCTGAGAGGAAGTCGCCGAAGAAACTGGGGTTCGAACCCTGGCTTTACGTCTAATAAGCCAACACACTACCTAATAGACTACGGCCACTTCATCCGATGTGTTCCTTACTAAAAAAATTTTTTACACGACGTTTCAGATATTTTTATACTAAAAAAATAAACAATTTTGAATAATTTTTATTTTCTTTTCTGTTTCTTTTTAGGTGAGTGTTCCAAAATATTCTAATTACGGTGTCAGGGTAAGATTAAAATAAGGGGTACTATTTGATATATTATTTATGTATAGGGTGGGTGATTTAAGTTTAAAAAACTTATATTTAAAAATTTAATCAAACAAAACGGTTTGAAATTTTGTCAAATTTATTTTTTTGTTGTGAAGTACAATTGTTTTGGTTAGAAATGGAATATTATTTCATTCATGTGCGGCTGGCCTCATGCAATCGGACAAATTTTCAGGCACAACAGTTTTTTTTTTAACCGCGTCCAACGGTGTCAAATCGCAGCT
Source organism: Sarcophaga subvicina (assembly GCA_936449025.2). Lineage (NCBI taxonomy): Eukaryota > Metazoa > Arthropoda > Insecta > Diptera > Sarcophagidae > Sarcophaga > Sarcophaga subvicina. The sequence continues at coordinate 36,156,472 of OW388084.2, forward strand.
TCTTGGCGGCCAATTAACATCAGCATTTCGGCTAATTAAAAGTCTATCAAACGTTTGATGCACTAAATCGATTATGGCACCATGTGTGTGGCAAATTGCACCATCCTGTTGAAACAAAACATAGTTCACATCAATACCATGAAGACCGGGTACAATGAAATCAGTTATCATGGTGCGATAGGTGTCTCCATTGACCGTAATGGTTGCGCCGTCTTCATTTTCAAAGAAATATTGATTGAATGGTGAAAAGCCTAACTGCTGCCAGAAAATCTTCTCAAATATGTCTTTCAGATTGGACGTTACACCTTTGTTTCCCTCTGTGCATGGATAAAAAGTAGGTAGTTATCATAATTAAAGTGTTTGTAAGGACTGTGATTGCTATTATTAGTCGTGATGAGGGCTCTTAGTATTGTGACCAAACGATCTATTGTTTTCCGTCAAACTTTATAGGGTATCCCTATATTGTCTCCTCAAACCCTTATAACCGTGACAAATTTCAGGATGCTGATCAGATTCAAAATGGCAATTCCCTTCCTAAGTCTCCGTGGTCTAGTAGGTAGTGTGTTGGCTTATTAGACGAAAAGCTAGGGTTTGAGCCCCAGGCCAGACATCAAACTAAAATACAAAAATTATTTCTTCGGTGACTTCCTCTCAGCAGATTTCTGGCAAAAACTCTGAGAGTAAATAAAATTGCCATGAAAAGTTTCCCAAAAATCTGTTGTTCGGAGTCGACGTTAAACTGTAGGTCCCGCCACTAATGTATAAAATTAACACAAACAACATAAGTGGTGTGAGAAACTAGGTCGTAATCCTGACTGAAGGGTTGTAATGACCAATTATGTATGTATGTATGTATGTAATTCCCTTACTAACACTTTGTAACACTTATTTACTCGTATGTTTTTTCCTAGGATGCATTAATGTCCGACAATTTCCAAAAATGTTTTCTAATGATTCGTACCAGAATCTACATGTTGGGCTCGAGACAACACCTATTCTGAATAAGTATACCGTGAGTCTTCAATGGCCTGTCAAAGGACCGGTTACTAACCTTAAAGTCTTCTCCTATTGTGGTTTCCTAACAAAAGTTTCGATTTGCACAAAACCCACTTTCTTTATTTTTCCTTTCGTTGAGCATTCATTTCCAAACACCCGTTCCCATCCATATAAGGGTTCAGGTTCTCGTCTGAAGACCAGTGATACTATATCAAATTCGCTATCCTTTTCAAGGCGCATTACATCTGCAAATGCAAACTAATCGACCCTAATATTGGTTGTTCAGTAACCGGCCAGCAGATTTAAATGTCAATGTGGACTTGAGCAAATGATTTCATATCTAAACCTTTATCAAAGAAAGGATTACTGCAGATCCTTATCTGATTACAATAGATGGGAAGGCTGATTTACTCGAAAATTGATTCATCTTTGCACCGTCTGTTAAGAGGATTTTTGTCTTTCAAATATCTGATGGGATTAGGTTTACGTTGATGGTTTGTGAAAAATACTGAGATTGTTTCCCAATATAGCTTTATATCTGGCCCACTTGCGCTTCACTTAATCTTTGTGGCGAATGGGCCAAAAGAAGAATTTTATCGTTCTCTTTCTAGCGAGACCGGCTAGTGTTTGAATCAAGTTGAACATTTATTGCTCCGTATGGTGATATTGATGTGTTAACCACAATAAATATGTATAACGTACTTAAAAATTGAGAGTGCAATTTTTTTGCACTTTTTGAGGGCAAATGTTGCATTTTTTTTTAGAAAAGAACACAAAAAATTATTTTCATGGCAAAATGCCCAAGTTATGGAATTTAATTTTGTGATCTAAAGATGACGCTACTAGTTCCGTTTTCTGGACAACTTTACGAGTTAGTTCCTGTAGTGCTGGCAGTAGATTACAAAAGTTCTCAAAATTCATAAACGAGCTTCGACTGTAAAATTAATTCGTTTAGTATTCAGCCTATGAATACCCCTAATAGAACCCAAGTAAACAAACCCAAGAAGATTAAGAAACAACAGTAAAGAAGGGAACCTTGACAAAGTTGTGTAAAAGACAACAACTGCAATTTCCGTTTTATTATTATCAGCTATTAATGTTGTTGTAAATTTTGTGTACTTTTATAAAATTATACACACAAAAAAGAACGAGAGAAGAAGAGCTAAAGAGCAAGGCCTAAAGGCTTTTCAAAGAACACCAATAAATAAACACAGGATGATTACTTTTCGTAAAAAAATATTATTTTTTTTTCTATTCGATTTTATGCCCCTGTATTGCTTAGTCGAGCGTTAATACGTGACATCAAATGGAGTAATAAAAATATTATTAAATGCATAAGAGAATATTTCTTGGTTTTCTTGTCTTCGTTTTCCTTTTCCTTTTTCTTTTTTTGTATGTTCAGGTGACAAATCTATGGTAGTTTCGCTGCTTTAAAGGCGGTCGGTAACGTAGTTTCTGTATCCATTCATGCCTGTTTGGAATATAATCAAAAATTATTGTGCTGCTTCTGTATTTTCTGTATGGCTCAATACACTGAGAAAAATTAAACGAACTTTTCTTAAGCAGTTTGAAAGAGATCCATTAATTCATAATGATTCATAAGATTACACCAGTTCTTTAGAGTAGATTCGTTTTAAGATACACTCGGTAGAAGTATTATAATCCCAATGGAATGCATTAATTATGGTACATGAGATTCAACCATTTTTGTGGAGTAGATTCGCCCTGAGACACACACAGTAGAAGTATTGCAATCCCGATGTAATTCGTAAGTTTTTATAGGAGATACCAGTTCACTTTCAAATGCTTTTCTCCTTTTTGGAATTCAGGTCTATCAGGTGGAGTGCAACGAAGCCCACCATTTGCACATGAAATTGAAGGATCCCATTCAGGTTAAAACTGCAGTGTTTTGTTCGGTCATTTGTCTGCATCTTGTTGGTAATGCCTTTATGACTCCTTCCTAGATATCTTTGCTCCATTTTCATTATTTACCCATCTTCATAAGTTGCTATTGAAACGAATTTATTTGCAACAATATTTTATTCGACGTAGACGGGATTACTACATGGGCTCTTAAGAACATTCTAACCATGCTCTCACAGTAATTGCGGAGTCGGTAATAATAATTCGTGGGGCCTGGAGTTTTTATAAGGTTTTAAGTACTTTTTATCAAGCAATTGTTGTGATATGGGTCGTAGGAGTTTATCCCTAATGGTTTCTATTTAATGCTCGTGTACTTAAATCAGATTTCTGGCACAAACTCTGAGAAGCAAATAAAATTGCCATGAAAAATTTCTCAAAAAAAAAAAAAAAAAAAATCTGTCGTTCGGAGTCGACTTTAAACTGAAGGACCGGACCCGCCATTCATATATAAAATTAACACACATAACATAAGTGGTGTGAGAAGCCAGATCGCAATTTGTTTTTCTGTTTTTTTTTTTTTTTTTTTTTTTTTTTTTTTTTGTTGTAAACTGGTTTCAGATCTGAAAAAATATCTGATAGATATAGCTCCCTCTGGGTTGACACTCCATGGCTTTGGATTATATTGTCTTGTGAACGTAACGGCTTTAGGCTCTATTTGCTGTTTCCGCGTGAGTGTAAAGGACATCCTATTCGGATGTTGACATGTGACTTTCTGCCTGGCCAGAGGAATAAAGAATGTTTCATCGTTACAATGTCTTGACCACATGAGCCGAATGCATTTTTCTAAGACCAACACTCGTACTTATGCAGTGCATTGTGTTGGAATAACAGAAAGGAAAGAGGGTTGGTGTGCGACAAATTTTTATTTTGAAACATTGTTTTTATGACCATTTATCGCCATTTTTTATTTTTCTCAAGAATTTCGCCGTAATAATTCTCACTTTCTTTTTCGATTTCGGTTAATCATACAATGTCAACAATCAGACAATCACAAAACACCCACGGTCTCTGGTGAGAATCGAATCAACGGCCTCGTCATTTTAAGTTTAGCACACTACAAACTAGACAATCGAGGCTCTCGGGGCATTATTAATTATCACGCCTATACGGTTCATATGTTATGCGAAGGTGTCCCTTAAGGATGCTCATTATTGCACTTAAGTCGCCTTTATTTTTTTGGGCTTGAATATATTCATGGATTTCCTCTCATCATGAGCATCGCCCCAATGAACCTTTGCAATTATTACAATCCACAATACTTAGTTTACGTTTCCACTTACTTTAGTAACCTGAATTTGAATGCAATAATAGGCATTGGTTTATAGGGATTTATTTCAATAATTCTCTTCCGTTTTGTACCAGATTATTCACTTGTCATTGTCGACTATCCACTTGATTCATATAATGTGTAGCACGGTACCATGCATTGAGTCAATGTTAATCGCCTGCTTACATTCCAGAACATTCCGTGACCCTTTGTCTCTGAATACTAGTACATTAATTGTCATTTGATTATCAGTAAAGATATTTAAGTCTCAATATGCCAATGTGGCCTAAATCTCTGCTTGAAATATCGTATTAAAGAGGCCTAGACTTACTCTATCTTCAAGTCCCTACGAGTCTCTGATAGTTCCGCGTTAAGTGAGTATGTGTCCAGTGTCTGAATTCTACTCCAGTGGAATTGATTTCTGTAATAGCCGTAGTCTAGCAGGTAGTGTGTTGGCTTATTAGACGTGAGGCCACAGTTCAAACCACAGATCAGACGACTCAAACAAAACGAAATACAACAAAATATTTCTTCGGCGACTTCCTTTCAGCTGATTTCTGGCAAAAACTCTGAAGGTAAATAAAATTGCCATGAAAAGTTTCTCAAAAATCTGTCGTTTGGAGTCGACTTTAAACTGTAGGTCCCGCCGCTCATATATAAAATTAAAACACACCATAAGTAATGCGAGAAATTAAGTTTTAATACTGATTAAAGGGTTGTAATGACCAATTATATGTAATGTATATATGTAATGTATAAAATTGATTTCTGACTCCATTTGATTCACTCCCCCATAGTCTGGAGACGATACGCCGTAGGTGCTGTCTCATATCGGACCCGTTGTATAGGGGGGTAATGCCCGCCCATCGTCCCCTTTTTCCCCAAACAACACATTAACTTCATCTGAAATTTCATTAATTTTATGCTTCAACAGGAAGTATCACGTGATAATTTTTATTTCTTTCAGTGCATTTTTTAGCTTTGATTCTCTCGCTGCCTGATAGCAGCTGCTTCACCTTTCTTCCTGTTACCATAAATAATATTTTTATTCTTTTTTTTGCCTTTTTTCGAAACTTCTAAAACAAAAAACGGGGGGAAAACTTTTAATATCTGTAAATAACTGTGTGTGTGTGTGCACAAAGAAGTTTTTTTAAGTTCTGTTTTAAGATATTTATACGCTTCATTGACCATGTAAATTCAATGTCTAACACACTAAATACACGTTTATAAGTAGTGACACACGAAAAATCAACGAAATTAACATAAAAAAACAAAACAAAACAAAAATTTTATTTCAATTTTTTTTTTTTCGTTTTGACTGTAAGAAAACCGAAAATTCGTTCGACTGTATCAGAATTTTATGTGTGTGTGTCTCTAACGGAAGTGCGAATATTGGCCCTGCTATGACATGACATTTATTACAGTGTCAACGTCTTTGTTTCATTTTATTGTGATACGTTTCGAAGGTGATATTCGATTGAAATAAAATTTTTGATCATTTGGAACACACACGAATATTTCTCGGAAAGTCTTTTTTGATTTTTTTGGTGGGTAACCCAACAGGATGATTCAAAGGTGTATTTAAGGTGTGTGTACTACGTGGCTCTAAAATACAATGAACCCCTTAGTGGTGTTAATGTTTTAATTTTTTCAATCGCTTTTTAAACGCTTTAAATTAAGCAATAAATTATTATCAAATAGAGGGTGAAAGCCCTCTTAAACAAGGTAAAACTCTGTTTTACATTGGGGGAATAAGAACATTTAAAAGAATTTTAACATTTTCTGTGCTCTCTAAAAATATTTTCCTTTTTTTGAACACAGACATTGATATGTAATAGTTAAACTAAGACCTTCTTTAGAAAGTTTTTTCTTTTGATCTGCATTCATTATCCACAAATTAATTGCTCTTAAGTACTACATTTGCCCTATTTCGGTCAACTGTTCACTACCTTCCAGATGGTGCGACCATCGATAACTAACTTCTTCAGTTTGGTCTTTTCAATGCTCAACACATTGGCCTCTACGCCGACGCCCGTTGAAATCCACAGTTTCCCGAGAACATCAACTTCCATCCAGATGACATGGCTAGGCAAGCGCAAGTCGCTACATATTATTTCGCTGAACATGAAGAGTCTATACAACTCATTACTACGGCGAATATGAGTATGTAGAGTATCAGACGAACTGGAGTGGTTTCTGCTAATCAATTGCACAATGAGGCCATAATAGCAGCTGTTGCAAATAGTAATCCTATGCCTGATTTGCAGATTGACACTATTTTTGCTTGTATTATCATTGTCACCCAAACTTTATAGGGTATTCCTATAATGTCTCCTCCAGGCCTATTGCCGTGACAAATTTCAGGGTGTTGCTCGTTGTTAACAATAACAATTCCCTGCCTAGCACCTGATATGCACCCAGATGTCTCATGTTGGGCTCGAGGTAGCCCCTATTTTGAATAAGTGTACTTGTGTCTTCAGTGTCCTGTCAAAAGACCGTTTATCAAGTTCAGGTTATTCCTAGAGAGTCTGTTGCATGCCTTAGTAATTTCCAACAAAAGTTTCGGTTGCCTGAAACGAACTTGATTTGAGAAAAGTCTTTACCTCGCATTATCTTCCGTTTCGTTAAGCATACATTTCCAAATATTCGTTTCCTTTCCACAGAAGGGTTCTGGTCCTATCAACGGCGTGGAAGCTCAATTCGCAAGCCCGTCTGCTTGCTCAATGTCGAGAATTCCCACATGACCTTGGACCTAGGAAAGGGTATCCTTAGTCGATTCAGCTTTCCTAGACAGTCCCATACTCTTTAACCTCTTAAGAGTCGTATACTAGAATTGCGGCCTTAATGCCGGCTTGGAAAATACTCGCTAGTTTACCCATGGGCTGCGAATATTTTATTATCCTGCTCCTGTTTCAAGATTCGGATTCAGATTATCCATTCGTTTTTGTTACTTGGTCTCGGTATCAAGTACACATACATACATAATTGGCCATTACAACCCTTTAGTCAGGATTAAAGCCTAGCTTCTCACACCACTTAAATTGTGTGTGTTAATTTTAGACATGAGTGGCGGGATCTACAGTCGACTCCGAACGATAGGTATTTAAGAAACTCTAGAGTTTTTGCCAGAAATCTGCTGAGAGGATTTTTTTTGTTGGAGATGTCTGACCTGGAGTTTGAACCGCGAGCTCATGTCTAATAAGCAACACGCTACCTTCTAGACTACCGCTACTTCACACCGTCCAGTGTTCGCCAAATTATTGACCCAACTGGTTCTGTCCAGGAAATCGATTCCAAGATCATGAATTGATATCTTAGGAGGGCGGAACCAAGATAAATTAATTGTTTGACAACGTCAAAGGTATTTTGTCGGTCTTAATTTAGACTCATATACTTATCGGCTAATCCATCTGTACAAACTCCTGCTTTATAGCACTAAAGATAGCAGTAATAACTCGCTTCGTATACCTAATAATTTCGATGTCATTAGCGTACTTAAGCAAATAAATACGTACTGCACAGCCTAACTCCGATTTGGAGTTCAACTGTCGTCTTAGAGGCAGACAATAAGGTCACTGTAGAGCTCTCTTTCTATATTTGACACGATACAGGATGTTCTCTCGAGATTCTCTACTAATGGTTCGAATGGTGAAGAGGTGGCACTCTCTGAGCTTTCTTTGATGTCGGCTGTAAATTTTGTTCTTTCTTGAAGTCAGGGCTAGAGGCTTACTGGATGGAATTTTTAAAATACAAAAATCAGAATGAATTTCTTTTTTTACCTTCCTCAGGGTTACAATTTAGATTTCTTGGGTAAGTTGTCAGGCAAATTAAACACTTCGTTTTTATTACATTCCCTCTTCATTTGATTTAAAAACTTCTACATAATTTATGTTGCCGTAGTCCAGTAGGTAGTATATTGGCTTATTAGACATGAAACCTTGGTACAAACCCCAGGTCAGACATCATCAACAAAACAGAATAAAAAATATTTTTTAGGTGACTTGCTCTCAGAGTAAATAAAATTGCCATGAAAAGGTTTCTCAAAAATCTGTCGTTCGGAATCGAGTTTAAACTGTTAGGTCCCGCCACTCTTGTGCAAAATTAATACACACAAGATAAGCGGTGTTGAGAAGCTAGGTCGAAATCCTGACTGAAGGGTTGTAATGACCAATTCTGTAAGTATGTATGAATGTATACAATTTATGCCTTAAAGACAGTTCGTAACAATGATAGATCAGAACAGATTCGGATGATGGGATTTACCATCGAATAAAAAGAAATACAAGTCTTGTAAATTGTAATGTTGGATACAGTAGGGGCTAACTTTCATATCTATCGTATGTTTAAATGTTGGTGAAATTTATTTTTTGTTGTCATTATCTGCAGCATAAAAGAAAATCCATAAACATCAAATTCTATATGGCATAGCATGTGGTAGCAATGGTAACAGTGGTGGTAGGTAGTAGCATTGTGTGTTGAAAGTCAAATTAGCATTTAATCTAATCAATTTATCTTAATTTATGCCAATGAAAGAAACAACAAAAACGATGAAAAAAAATAAAAACAATTTTCATAAACACAATGATTGTTTACAATTTCTTTTTTGTTGCTCCTGCCATGTTGATGTCAAAATCCTTACGCATTTATCACAGCCACAGCCAAAGCTACAACAGCAGTAGCAGCAGCAGCAGCAGCAGTAATACATAAACCACCAACATTACCACAGATAGACAACATGCAACAAGACTTAAACACACCATATGCTACTGTGTTCGCGTATCCAACATAAACATATTGGCTGAGACAAACGAAATCAGCAGCCTGCTTAGACAGATAAATAAAGTTTTGCATAATACGAGTTCAAAATAGGCGATGGCGATGGTGTGCAGCAGTATATGCAATCAAAATTCTTCGTTGTTGTTGTTGTTGTTGTTGCTGCTGTTGCTGCTGTTGCAGTTGTATCTCAATGTGCAACATATAATCTTTTAAAATGTCAAACGTAAAATTTATTTCCTCAACAGGTTCGCCTACAAACAAAACGTAACGCCGAAATGTTAACTTTTGAAACTCTATGCACACTCGTAGTCATTGTTGCTGCGCACCAGGCAGGCAGGCCTTTTTTTATAGAAATCGTAACTTTATGGGAAATTTCTTTAAGAATATGGAGATTAAACCCAGAAATCTTGAAAGGAAAAAAATGAAAATATTAACAATATTTTTTGTACTTATGCACCCACAATAAATGCTTAAACAGTGCCAAGTTAAGTATACGTTTTTATGCGTACAGCCAGGTGCATGTAATTAGCACACTGTTGAATAGCTAGATAATTGCGTGTGGGTGGTAATGCAAATAATTGTATTTGAATTTATGAAAATTAAGTAATCGTCCAGTAGTTTTTATACAGTTGAGATTACGTTAATAGCACAAGTTTACTTAGCATTGTAATAATGAATACCAATTGAAATAAAAAGTGCATAGAAATCCTTCCGATATTGACTTCAACAAACTCACTTCCAATTGAATACTAAAACTTATAGGTCTCGGTCAAAGCTTTCTTAATCAGGGAACTACTTGAGTTCGACAAGGGAACGGTTCGCATTCTAACAAGAATTCTAACCAGACACTGCGCTTTTTCGCTGACAAGCTTAGTCTGCCTCACCAGGATTTCTACAGAAGCTGCCAAAATGTAAAAGAAATGGAATCCGTACAAAACTTTTTATGTAAGTGTTCTGCATTTCAAAACAGACTTCATCGGTTTTTGGGTGATAGAATGTTTGAAGATCTATGCATGGTGGCGAACGAGCCACTATGGTAACTGGCCGGTTTCATCCGAAACTCGGATAGGTTCAAACCCACCACTAACGGGTGTTAACAAGGGGGTTTATTTCATATTGGGTAACACAATGGGCCATATGGGCCATCGACTTGTTAATCTAACTCAACCTAACCTGGTCATAGCTTATTAGTGATAGGCGTCGTCTTAAGGTACTTTACTTCAAGAAAATTACCTTCTAGTGGGTATTAAAACTCTCAGATCTTGGTCACAGCATATTGGGATGAGGCATGGTCTTAAATTATGTAATCGGCCCAAAAAATTGCAACCAGAGATTACATTTCGTATAAAATAAATTTGATCAAATGTTGCAGAAAAAGTATGTCAATTGTTGTCAGTAAACCCGTCAAAGTATCCTGAAGTTCTCGTGATATTTCTTAGCCTTATAAACTTTTGTACCATCCTTCGGGCTTATGTCTAAAGATGACATTGCTTTTCAAGAAAGAACTGTAAATTTGATAAGATAATTGTCCTGTAGTCATTGTAGATTCATATTCGGATCTCCAAATGTTTCGGACTTTTATGTCCCTTTTTGGTTTGTGGTTCAAAGCTAAACTGCTGGAAATTTCATAACCAAACTTGCAAACTTGCACTGAAGTTATGTCTCAAACACTGGATTTCTACTCAGTAAAAATGAAATCAGTAAAGTGAGATGAAGTTGGCTGCAGTTGATATTCAACAGTACTTGGAAAAGAAATGGTGGATGATTTCATCATAACTGTGTTTGAGTGGTGTTGACGTCCCTCTTATTAAACTTTCGAAAAGCAGATATTGATCGGTTTTGAATACCTTGGAAAATCTGGTTTGCATCCAATGTCCATTTATTAAAGTTTTACTGGGCATCTACTGGTGGCACATGGAGAAGGAAATCTTTGGTGGCCTAATATCATCACCAACGTATTTGGAAAACTACCATGAGATTCTCAAGTATCACTGCAAATCATTTTCTGTTGCAAATTTTATTCATTTCAATGCCTCACGAATTGTACGGTCCATTTTTGATTACTTTTTCGAATGAATCTCAGTATGTGGCATCATTAGTGGCTTGAGTATTGGCCTCCAATGCGCCGAGAGTTGTTGGTTTGTAGGTGTTAATCAACAGCCCCATAAAAAGTTATCCAGAGTTATTCAATTTGACAAACGAGAAGGCAAGTGAACATTTTTAGAAAAAGAGGGTTGACTTTGCAATATCTCGATTGGAATTTGAACCAAATGCTCTTGAAGTTCGTCGTCATTTCTACTTCTTCTCTTCAAGACTCTACGCTACAGCAACAATATTCTCTTTTACACGCACATTTCTTTGTCTTGTTAATGACTTTGAATGGAAGAAAGTAAAGTGTGTGCGAAAACTATCAATAATTGTACGAATTTCCTTGCTCACTAGACCAATTATTTTGACCCCAAAAAGGACGAAGTGCTTTATGAGCTCCTTGAAAATATTTTTCAAAGAAAAATTCCAGAATTTGAAGGCATTGTTCTGATGTTAAACGATTCACGATGGCTAGCCAAATCCTACTGAACAGAAATGTCAACCCAGTTATCGATATCGGTGGTTTCCATGCAGCTATAGATGATGTACTCGACATAGCTGTTTAAAATTTAAAATTTTTTTTATTAAAGCTGAATAAGTTGGATTGTTTGTTTGTCCCAATTAAGTATGAACTTTTTTTTAAATTTATTTTTGCAACAACATTGTTGTTGTTTATCTGTTGTAGATATGCTCATTATGCCAGTGGTAATGTTAAATACCATAAGTCAGTCAGTATAAGGAACTCCATCCTCCAGTTTGCAAATATGTGCGTTTGTTTTCCCCTACAGTTTATTATTATTGTATGACGAGCAAGCATTGTTGTTTGGCTGTTTAACCTTCTCCCATGTGCTGCATTTAATTTATGTTTTCACTTAAAGAGCCTTTAATAGCATAAATAATATGCCATAATCATCATAATTTACTCCTTTTAAAAGTGCATGCAACATACATATTTTTTTGTTTTTTTTCTCCCCCTCTTAATAATATCACGTTGTAAAGATTTTTTTTATTTTTGTTTTCTGTTTGAGTTTGTTTCTTTGTTCATGTACTGAATAAAATAAAGACAAGACGCCAGCATAAAATATTTTCCACACACTCTTGTTATTTGGCTGGTTGATGCTAAAAATATAAGAATATTGCAGGCAGAGAAGAAACAAAAACAAAAACAAAATTGCAAACGAAACGCATAAACCGTACTTCTTTAACGGACAATAAACAATTTAAAAATTTTTAAGTCATTTATTATTATTGTTCTGTGTTGTATTTTATATTGTTTTCAAGAAATACACCCTACACTGTCATTTTTAACGAGGGTATATTGTTATACTGTAGGTACTAATTCTTTTGAGGGCAACTCATAATGTGAATTCCTTAAGGTGCCACTTTTAGGTTTTGTTGTTTTGTCACTTAGACATTTGTCTACAACGTATTCCATAGCCGGTCCCTCAATTTTGCTGGTCAGTATAAGTCGAACACGACCCAACTTGAAGCTAGTGGTATATCGTCTAAGAATGTTTAGGTATTGACCATAAAGAAAGAGTGTTAATCGACCTGTGTTACAAAAACAAATGAAACAATTGTGGCGAACGCTTGGGATATAGAAAACAAATAAAAGCTGGCCTATTTAAAAAGATTATACATACTTTATTAAAATCTATTAAGTACATACAGCTGTGTTCAAAATAATAGGAGTGCTACCATGTAATATTTTCAAAGTTAAAATTTTTTATTCTACCAATTTGCAAAACATGATATATTTTAATGGTAGTTACAACGATATGTAAGATGAAATATGAATGATGAAAAAAATAGGAGTGTGAGTGTTCTTTTAAAAATAAAAATATAACAGCACATAATTTAAAGAAAAAAGTGAAAAATAAGTACGGAAAAATGTAGTTAAAACATTTTCTATAGTGATTCACATAATTTTTGTAATAGTGGGACGAGAAAATCACTGTACTGAAGAAAAGAGAAAACTAATTAAAAAGCTTCGAAAAAAAGCCAAAACTTCTAAAGAAATTGAGGAAATCTTAAGTTACTCCAATCAAATGATTGCAAATACATTAAAATATAAAAAAAGCCCGAAACGCGTGGGCGCAAGGCCAAAACATTTACTGTCGATGACCGCCGAATTGTGCGATACAGCAAAATAAATCCTTCAGCGTCTTCAAATAAAATTGAAAAGGATCTGAATCTTGCCGTAAGTGTCGCTACTATTCGTAGACGTCTGATGGACAACAATTTATTCGCAAGAAGTTCACAAAAGGTGCCATTGTTGACATACAAAACAGGTAGCAGCACGCTTAAAGTTTGCCCAGGAACATATCAAATATCCGAAAGAAAAATGGAGAACTTATTGTGGACCGACGAAAGCAAAATTGTTTTATTTGGTGGCACTGGGTCTAGACAGCATGTTAGACGTCCGCCCAACACCAAATACAAAGCTCAGTATACACAAAAGACAGTTAAACATGGTGGTGAAAAACTAATGATATGGGGAAGCTTTTCATATAATGGTTTAGGCCCAATACATCGAATTAGAGCCATAATGGAACGTCTATGTCAGCATTTTGAGAGAAATGATGTTACCATATTCCACACCTCTAAAATGGATATTCCAACAAGACAATGACCCGAAATACACCAGTAAATTAGCAAATGAGTGGTTTCGGGTTAATGGGGTAAAGGTTATGGCGTGGACAGCCCAGTCTCCTGACCTTAATCCCATAGAACATCTATGAGGGATGTTAAAAAATATGTTGCCGAGAGAAAACCGTCAAATGCAACTGAGTTGTGGTCTGTAGTGCAAGATGGGTGGAATAAAATTCCACTAAAACAATGTCAGGATTTAGTTGACTCCATGCCTCGTAGATGTGCTGCTGTAATAAAAATTAAAGGCTATTCTACCAAATACTAATCGTATTTAAAGTTTCTGTTTATAGTCATAAGCATTTTTAACTTTTTTAAAGGTAAATTTTTATGAAAACTGAAATACTCCTATTATTTTGAACAGCACTTTTTAAGATATTTTTTTAAAACTTCCTGTTACTTACTTGTTGAAAGCTTTATTTAATTAATGAATAACTTAAATAATTTAGTATTGAATCAACATTACATTACACCAAAAAATTGAATTAAACCATGTTTTTTATTTGTTAAATTTAAGCTTTTGTTTTTCAATGGGCTCACGCCTATTTTTATGAACACAACTGTACATAATATAATTGGTCATTACAACCGTTCAGTCAGGAGATTACGACCTAGTTTCTCACACTACTTATGTTGTGTGTGTTAATTTTATACATGAGTGGCTACAGTTTAAAGTCGACTCCGGACGACAGATTTTTGAGAAACTTTTCATGGCAATTTTATTTACTCTCAGAGTTTTTGCCAGAAATCTGCGGAGAGGAAGTCGCCGAAGAAATAATTTTTGTATTTTAGTTTGATGTCTGGCCTGGGGCTCGAACCCTGGCTTTTCGTCTAATAAGCCATCACACTACCTACTAGACGACGGCTACTTATATGAAATATTGAGATCAATAATGCCATTTATTGCGATTTACTGAAGTGCATGTCTGAACATAGTATTAGTTGTATAATAAATACTTGAGTTTTCAAGCCTTTTAACCATTTGACAGTTTGAATAAAAATTGCCTCTTGACTTCAATTGAGTTTAAGAGCTACACTTTGCTCTGATAATCTGCAAGCAATCCTCAATCACGGTTCAGAATTGGATCAGCTTTTAATTTTTCTTTGCAGGGTAACAACGTTCCATACTTGATTCAAGCTTCTTCTTAATTTTCATTCTAAAATGTAGAGAAGTGTTTAATGTCAAGCTTAAGAACAGTAAAAAAAAGTAATTCTGCTTATACTTAGATGGCACGAAACAGAGACGTAATCGTGATGATGTATTTTGTCTATTTTGATTATAATTCTATAAAATTCTATAACGTGGGTGGGTGGTTGGCAACTGTAAGGTAACGTTAGGTATCTTGAAGTGATACTAAATTTCGATGAGAAATCTCCGGTATTAATGGGTGAATGAATAAATCTGGAGTTTTTCAGAATTTCACATTATCGGCCGACCCTCGTACTCTTCTTTTTTTTTATAAGAAAATTACCTCCATGTTTACATTGTTTTCTCTTATATTCTGCACAAAATCTCTTTTTAATTTAATAAAGTGGTAAAAAAAACGATACTTGAAGTTTTTTTCATATTTTTTCTTCAGCTTTTTGCCTTGCCGCGTGCAATCTCTAACACATTGTTTCTTTCATCAGATACAGCTTAACTGAGCTGAGTGACTGGCTGGTTAGTTGCTTGGTTAACTGCGGTTCACAAAAAAAAAACACTCATTCTGCTGACTGCTGCACCATCTCCATCTCATCATCATGTCTGGCAAACACTGAGGCCAGAAGGTCATCACTTCCAAAAAATCATGATTTTTTCTTCTCTTTTTTGTGGTTGGCACTGCTTTGAAGACACTTTATATTTTCAGAAAGAGCAAAAACAAAAATTATGATTTTTGTTGCCTTTGTGTGTGTGTGTGTGTTTTTTTTTTTGTTTTTCTTTATTTATGATTTAAAAGCAGTTGTAAGTCAATAATTTTTATAGACTGTATGTAGTATTCAATGATCGAAGATGATCTTTCACTTTAAATGCTCATTTTACTTTATAATACACTGCGTTGGCTGTGTGAATAGTTGGAATGGATGTGAATTACTGGCTGGGGATAACAGGTTCAACGTTTCTCATTTTTTTATTCCTTATTTTCGATATTTTTCTTGTCTTTTTAATAATTTTTAACAACAATTTAGTGTCTTTTGATAACTAATCGTAGATGGTAAATATTCAGTCGAATATCACATGGAATCTTAGTAATCGCATATTGGTTGGGTTAAAATCTCATTTCAATACCAATTGCAATTATGTGTCTGCCTATCTGTATTAAGAGAGCTTTTGAATTTAATTTGTTTTCTTTATTAAATCACCATGTCCTGTATTTCTGATTGCAAGCTAATTAAAGAAAACAGTGAGAAAGTCCTTGACATTTTTTCTATCCTGGTTTGCTTTCTTCAATTTCGGGAATCTCTATGTCATCAATTATGAATTTATTCGGGAATATAAAAAGATTTTACTGGACTAATTTTCTGTAGAAAATTATTCGATAACAAGAAATATTCGATAACAAGAAGAATTATTCGATAACAAGAAGAATTATTCGATAACAAGAAGAATTATTCGAAAATTAAAATTTTTTATAGGAAATTATTCGATAATAAGAATTTTCTATAGGAAATTAATCGATAAAAATTTTCTGTGGAAAATTATTCGATAAAAAATGTTCTGTTATTCGACACAAAGAATTTTCTATAGAAAATTATTCAATATAAAAGGATTTTTGTACAAAATTATTTAATGACAAGAATTTTCTATAGAAAGTTATTCGATAAAAAGAATTTTCTATGGAAAAAATATTCGATAACAAGAATTTTCTATAAAAAAAAATTCGATAACAAGATTTCTATAGAAAATTATTCAATAACAAGAAAAATTATTCGATAACAAAAATTTTCTATAGGAAATTATTCGATAATAAGAAATTTCTATAAGAAATTATTCGATAATAAGAATTTTCAATCGAAAATTATTCGATATAAAAATGTTCTGTAGAAAGTTATTCGATAAGAAGAATTTCTTACAGAAAATTATTCTATATAAAAGGATTTTTATAGAAAGTTGTTCGATGACAAAAATTTTCTATGAAAAAAATATTCGATAACAAAAATTTTCTATGAAAAAAAAATTCGATAAGAATTTTCTATAAAAAAAATTCAATGACGAGAATTTTCTATACAAAGTTTTTATACAAAATTATTCGATAACGAGAATTTCTTATACAAAATTATACGATAACGAATCTATTAAAATCGTGTTATATTTCAGACTTCTTTAATAAAAAATTCTTGTTAACGAAATTTTTTTTACACAAAATTTTTATTACTCAAAAATAATAATTGTTATCGAAAAATTTTTAAAAGTATATTATTGTCGAAATATTTTCAATAGAAAATTGTTGTAATCAACATATATAATATAAAAAATATAGTTGTCGTCAAATGTTCTATAA
Organism: Sarcophaga subvicina; assembly: GCA_936449025.2. Classification (NCBI taxonomy): domain Eukaryota; kingdom Metazoa; phylum Arthropoda; class Insecta; order Diptera; family Sarcophagidae; genus Sarcophaga; species Sarcophaga subvicina. Next base: position 36,173,650 of record OW388084.2, read on the forward strand.
AATATCTTAGTTATCGATAATTTTTATTATAGAGAATTGGTTTCGAGAAATTGTCTCCAAATAATTGTTATTGATAATTTTTATTATGGAAAATAGGTTTCGAATAATTGTCTGCAAACAATTGTTATCGATAATATTTTTTTTTAATTGTCAGTGGGTATCGAAAAATTGTCTACACAATTGTTATTGTTCGGCAACAAATAACATACAAAACATTATTGTTGTCAAAATATTTTTTCTATTAAACTGTACTACAGAAAATTTTTTTCCAATACTGTTATCGAAAACTAGTTATCCAGACATACTTTGTTAAAAATAATTTTTAACGAAACATTGCCCCATGTCAAGAATTATTGTTATAGGTCTTTTTGTGAATAATTATTTTCAATAAATTATGAAAAAAAATTTAATAGCAAATCTGTAATCGAATATTGTAAGTGTAAAATATCCAATAGAAATATTAAAAATGAAAGAGTTTGTGAAAGAAATTTTTGTTAAACATTTTCTTTAAAATACGACTGTTAAATAGAATGAGTGTTAGAAGAAAATTATCGAACATGTTTCCATGCTGACGTCATAAGATCTTATCATTTAGTTGCTCGACTACAATGGAGTTTGAATGTTGTTTCCAAGGAGTTTTTTTTGCTATTGGTGTTGGACTATTAGTATGAACCAAAATATCCTTTCAGACGGTAATGCTGTAGCTCTTTTACTGCTCTTAACCTAGGTAGTGCAACAGAATAGTGGCTTTGTTTTATCTTTAATTTTGTGGTCGTAATCCCACACGAGAAAATCTTTTTCCTCTCACCTCTTTAGGGTTTCGAGTGACTTTCAAAAAACTATTGGCTGCTGCTCATCATAAAACTCAATTAAGTTTGAAATTTAAACCAATTTCTTCTATTACATGTCCATGATGATGATATTGACGATGATGATGATTACATTTCACAAGTGATGCTACAAGTGAACAGTCATGGATGGATGAGATCAGTGTTTAAAGTACTTTTTTTCTCTTCAAATACAATTTCAGTTTTGAGTGGCATCGCTACAGATAGACAACAAACGTAATGTCTGCCACAAAAGATAATCATTGAAATAATGAAATGGCGTTTATGTGGTTTTGTCTATTCCAGCTCATGGTTTAAGTTCTAATGTCTGTCCAATCCAAGACGATTTATAAGTGTATCTGTCATTTATTTCTTTCTCTGTTTTCCTATGAATTTCTTCTTTCCTCATATCCATAATGACTTTTCATAGTTGATTTAATTGTGTTTAATTTTTCTCTTGATGATTGTTTTTGGGCACATCTTTTCTTTCTCTTTGCTTGTAACTAACTCTTGGCATGATTGCGTGTGTCATCATTATTTATTTTCAAATTGAAAAATATGAACAGACTGTCGACTATAGACGTATGATTAATTAGATTAGTTTTACTAGGCTTATTATGCATTTAACATAATCAAATTTGATAAAATTTCTATGGCTCTTCAACTACATATAATTATCAATTTTAATAATAATAACACACAGAAACGAAACCTCATTTTTAATGGATTCGTTTTATTTAGTTTTCTTCAAATATTCTGTTTAAATAGGTGTGTCAGCTTGGATAGCAATTAGAAGTAGTAAATATGGTGATTAATTTTAATTACGAATTATTAGGTATAAAATTCTATTCATTACAGTGGTCACATATGTTAAGCAGGAGTAGTACATACATACAGACATACAGTGGTGGCCACGAATTAAGGACACGACATTTTACTTCTACATTTGTGATAATTTTTACATCTTATCAAAAATATTTTAGGTCCATGATATTTTTCTTAAGATTTTAGTAATATTAGGAAGAAAAATTAATAATATTTTGCTGCCTATATTTGGTTAAGAATTTTTATTTACATATTATATAGATCAAGACAAAATGCTAGTCGGGATTTCATATTTTTTTGACACAAGTGGTTTACGTTGTGCAATACACCCACGTAAGTTTTTCTCATTTAGACATCTTCTCATCGCCCTAGACGAAATATCAATACCAAAATCCAATGCAATTTTATTTTTTATTTTACTTGAGCTCGTGAAAGGATTATTAGCAGCTACTTTATGGTGTGGTTTTTCGGGCTCTAGGTTGCTGTTTGACATTTGTGATGGTACCATGTTGCTTGATGTGTTCCAGCGCGTTGTAAATTTTGCATCTAGAACATTTAAGCAGCTTGGATATCTCCATTATTATTTTTCCATCAAATATTAGTTGTTGGATCAGTTTTCGCTCGGCATCGGTATTCCAGGTACCTCTGACCATTTATAATTAAATATTTCTATGTATTACAACATAAAATAAAATAAAACATTCGTTGCTCAACGTTTAGCTTCAAAAAACACCAAAAAATCACTTAAAAACCAGATATTTCTGAAATGTCTTAAATTCGTGGCCAATTTCAAATAAACGTTTTTACAATAATATGATCAAAAAGCAACAAAATGTAAAAAGAAACAAAATAAAATAATGGTACTTTTTCTTAATATTACAGAGTACATAGAAGAATAAAGAATATCAATTTTGATATTACAGGATTGTAAATATTATCATAACCAAGTCAGTCATATGTCGTGTCTTAAATTCGTGGCCACCACTGTACATATATAATTGGTCATTACAACTCTTTAGACAAGATTTCGCCCTAGTTTCTTACACCACTTATGTTGTGGTCGACTCCAAACGACAGATTTTTTAGAAACTTTTCCTGGCTATTTTATTTACTCTTAGAGTTTTTGCCAGTAATCTGCTGAGAGGAAGTCGCCGAAGATATATTTTGTCGTATTTCGTTTTGTTGGAGTTGTCTGAACTTGAACGGGTTTGAACCCGTAATGTAATGTGTGATTTTTTAAGAGCTATAGAAAAAAATTTCAAAAAAAAAAAACATAAAATTCAGAATAAAGCATGAAGTCTTTATTTGAATCGATAGTACGGTCCATATAATTTAATGTTTGAAGATTATTTCATGCAAATGTTGACCGCGACTGTGCCTCAAATGGTCCATCCGCTTAGTCCAATTTTGGCATACTCTTTCCAACATTTCGGCCGGTATCTCACGAATAAATGCTTCAATGTTGTCTTCCAATGCGTCAATTGAAGCGGGCTTGTCTCTATAGACATGAGCTTTAACATAGCCCCAGAAAAATAGTCTAAAGGCGTTAAATCACACGATCTAGACGGCCAATTGACTGGTCCCGAACGTGAAATGAAATGTTCACCGAACTCGCCTCTCAATAAGTCCATTGTTACGCGTGCTGTGTGGCATGTGGCACCGTCTTGTTGAAACCACATGTCATGCAAGTCAAGCTCTTGCATTTTGGGCAAAAAAAAGTTGGATATCATCTCACGGTAGCGCTCACCATTCACAGTTACGTTACGATTCGCAGCATCTTTGAAGAAGTACGGTCCAATGATGCCACCAGCCCATAAACCGCACCAAACTGTGACTTTTTCTGGATGCATTGGTAGCTTTTGCAATGCTTCTGGTTGATCTTCACTCCAAAATCGACAATTCTGCTTATTTACGTATCCATTGAGCCAAAAATGAGCTTCGTCGCTGAACACCATTTTTCGATAGAGAAGTGGATCTTCGGCCAACTTTCCAAGAGTCCATTCTCCAAAAATTCTGCGTTGCGGTAGGTCGTTCGGCTTCAATTCTTGCACCAGCTGTATTTTGAAAGGCTTCACACCTAAATCCCTCCACGTTGTTGAGTAACAGAGGCCCAATTGCTGCGAACGGCGACGAATCGATAATTGATGGTCATCATTAACACTGGCCGATACAGCTGCGATATTTTCTTCAGTTCGCACTCTACGTAAGCGTATTGGTGGTTTAATGTCCAACAATGTAAATTTGGTGCGAAATTTAGTCACAATAGCGCGAATAGCCGCTTTAGTGGGTCGATTAAACTGACCATAAAAGGGAACAAGCGCACGATGAACTTTCTTAACAGAGCACGTATTTTGATAATAAAATTCAATAATTTGCAAGCGTTGTTCGTTTGTAAGACGATTCATGGTTAAATTATAGACCAAACTGAAGATGTTTGACAGTGAAACAAAACACGAAACGTGCGTGAGCTGTTTAAACCAGTGTTGCCAAAAAGATAATAGCTAATAAATCCCCATTTATAATAACCATACCTGGTAGACTACGGCGAACATTTCTCTTAAATCCTGGGACTTTGGTGAAGTTCTAGAGCTCTTAGTCTTCTCTCCTATTTGATGATTTCCAGGCTCTGTGGGAGATTAATTATGACTTCTCTGAAGTTAACGGAGATAGGGAATTTGATACTAAAATTTGAAGCAAGGTAGATTGATTCTCTGATATGGTTGTTCCGGTTGTTCGTTAAAAGTCCATACAAAAAGTTTTAACGGAATTTTGCCTGAAAAGTTTGATCTTTTTAGATATTTCCCCATCTGTGTCGCATGTATGTATGGGTTCGTTTCATGGCTTAGGCCGATGTGATACAAATATTGAATGTGTACCTACCCATCAGGAGTTATACTTCTTACCGGCCGTTTAAACCTGAGAATCAAGTCCAATTTTTTTCTCTTTCACACGGCTGGTGACAAGTGGAACAACTTCCTAATTGCGTTTTTTGAGGGAAAAGAAAATAGTAAAACAGATTACTTCCGTTGTTTCCAAGAGATCTCGATCTCGCAAATTACCATCAGGTCTTTAATTAAGTTCTTCCTACGCCTAAAATTTAATTAAGACGATATGATTATATGTCATCGAAATTTTTTATTCGGTTGGAAAGATCTATTGATGCCATCTGGTGCATACATCGGACTGAATGTGACTGATGGCATTGGTTATTTTAGGTTTGAGGACCGTTGTGGTTTGTGGCTTGTTCGCATACTCATGCAACTTGAGAAAAAGCCTAACGGAGTCAAATCGTACGTTCTCGGTACATACATACATAATTGGTCATTACAACCCTTCAGTCAGGATTACGACCTAATTTCTCACACCACTTATGTTGTGTGTGTTAATTTTATACATGAGTGGTGGGACCTACAGTTTAAAGTCGACTCCGAACGACGGAATTTTGAGAAACTTTTCATGGCAATTTTTTTTACTCAGAGTTTTTGCCAGAAATCTGCTGAGAGGAAGTCGCCGAAGAAATTCTCTTTGTATTTTGTTTTGATGTCTGGCCTGGGGCTCGAACTCTGGCTTTTCGTCTAATAAGCCAACACACTACCTACTAGACTACGGCGATTTCAAGTACTCGGTTGATAGTTCAACTCATCTCCACGTGCGATGATTATCCCCTCAAATCGCTTGTGCGGCATATCCCATGTGACATAAGCTGTGTGACATGCACCACCGTGTGGCACCGCAATGTCGTAGGAATCCAAATCATCCAATTTCAGGCCAAAGAAAACTGGTAATCATCGAAATATGGACTGATGACGCGGTTAACCCAAAATCCACACCAAACAGGGACTTTTTTGGGATGCATTGGATGCTCTTGTATTCATTCGCGTACCCATTCATCCATAATTAGCCCCATAGCTGAATATGACTTCTCAATAAAAATTAGGGTCATTTGCCAGCTGCTCTAGAACCCATTCAGCGACTACACGTCAATGGTCGTATGGCTTCAGTTCGTGATCTTTGTATGGATGCATGTCCAATTCACGATTCAAAATGTCTAACTTGTGGCTGCGATTCTGTCCCCTCTTCTTGCTTCTTCCTCCTCCTGGTCTATCGTTTCGTCGAGATACGGATGTTGGTCAAGTGGACATCAATTTATCTGTCACATTGCAAATAGTCCTCTCGGTAGAAAGAATACGATGATCGTAAGAAAGCAGTACGTTGCCCGAACAGAAGACCCACTTTGATAAAACAATTTTATTATTTGCATGTGTTGTTATTGCATCGAACATTCAACAGACTGAATAAATTACAACTTAGTTAACAGATGTCTATGTCAACAAGATAGAGAAATGGTACATGGGGCATTCGAACAGCGCTATATGGTATATAACTAGGGGAAGAACGGAGTTGCTCATGCAATGATCACGTTTTTAATGGCTTTGGTTTTTTCCTTCAATTATATTTTCAATTTTCAAGTCCGCCTACAGTGTTTTTGCCTCTGCATCTGTTTGGTCACTCTGAATATACCCTGAAACTGGAAGAGTCTGCATTCTCTTGTTAATTTGAAGTTTTCAAAAAATTTCCTTGTTTTTCTACTTAAATTTCTAATGAAAACGAATTTCTATCAAAGTTTTGAATTCTTTTTTTTTTGTCTTTCTATCAATGCAATTAGAAAACATTTTCCTTTTAATTTTCTATTTCCCTGTGCCTGTCTTTGGATTTTTGCCCAGTAAACATTTCCCAAACAGCATTTGCCAGAAAAACAACTCAACTGACGCTTCAAGTATTTAGAAAAAGAATCGTTAACGAGTAAAAGAAAGAGGAAAAGTACGGTACGTTACGCTAAATTACATTTAATGGTCGAACGCAATTTTGAATTTCAAGAACAAAAATAAAAAACGAAAGAAGAAAACCAACAAATTTTGCAGTCTTTTTTTACTTTTCTTGGCAGGAAAATTTGTGAAAAACCATTCGTTTTTTTTTTCCAGAACTTGACAGCGTGAATTACGTGACTTATTGAACATCTAAAATTGTGTGGTTAACAGTCTAACGAAAAAGAATTTAAGAAAAGGAGAACAACAATAACAAAAAGAGCCCTCTAGGGCCTCCTGTTCTTTTTCATTTCATTCAAAACAGAATCTATGCCCCCAAAAATTTTGAAACAAAAATTGAAATTGAAATACGTTTGACAGCGACAGAATAGACTAACAGAACCAACCTCATGCGTTTTTTTTTATCTTTTTCTCCTCCCCCTCCCCCACATAATGTAACTGTCGCTGGCCTTGCGTGTCAAAATCAAAGTGAACAATAAACGAAATGATGTTACTTGTTACACACTCTATTATTCAATAGTTTCATGGGGGATGGTGAAATGATGAGGGAGTTTGGGTTGGGGCGGAAAAGAAAAGTGAACAATTATGATTAACGAGCAATTCCTTGCAACATACGAGCTTTAGAATTATTATGCCGTAGATGTAGAAGCAAACCAAGAAGATAATATTGGGCTTCAATTGTTGCAATTTAAGATCCAAAGCATTCGGTAAATAATAGAATAAAAATTAGGGGGATCTATAGTTGGCATCCATAGTAGATTTAAAAGAACCTAAAACTTTAGTTTCCCTAGTTTAAATGCGAATCGAAGATGAGAAAAAACAGCCTGCAACCCATGAATTGTGGACAGTTCGTGTAAAAACAGAATATGAGCGTAACTTCCGAGGAAAACTCAGAGAGGAAGCGTAGGACCTTTAATTAAAACGTCAGTCGTTACTTCAGATGTTTTTATTCTATACTTATGTATTACATTATAATTATATTCGGGTAGAAGGAACAACAACGAGATCTCTTGGTTTAATCTCTTCAGACACTCCAACAAAACGAAAGTGAAAAATTTTTATTTCGACGACTTTCTCACAGCAGTTTTCTAACGAAAACTCTGAGAGTAAATAAAATAGCAATGAAAAGCTTCTTAAATGTGTCGCTCGGAATTGACGTTCGACTGTAGGTCCCACAGCTTACGGATAAAATTCACGTACACACATCATGGGTGGTGAGAAAAGCTAGATTGTAATCCTTACTAAAGGGTTGTAATTGCCATGACGTTTATGTGAGTCTTGTATTCTTGTTTAACACGAATTCAGGAAAAAGGAAACGACTATGTTAACGATTATGAGACCTCTTTCGGTATCTTTTATAATAACCATAGATTTCAGAGCTGTCAGAAAGCATTCAGAAGGCGTTTTAGGTCAACCGAAAAAGCTATACTAGTACAAAAGAGGAGCCGAATAGTGTCTACTCTTCAGCCTGATTACATAAGTCTGAAGAAGTCACTAACTTTAGAGGTTAAACAACGAACGATGCCCCTATAAGAACCACAATTTTATGGTTTACCCCTAAGTGGTGCGAGAAGCTAGGTTGAAAGCCCTACTAAAGCGTTGTAAAGACCTATTAATGGCCACGAAAAAATATTTCTTTGGCAACTTCCTCTCGGCAGATATCTGGCAAAAACACGGAGATTAAATAAGTTGCATAGAAAACATTTACGATGTTTGCCAAAAAAAAAAAAAAACAGTTTTGATAAGGAGCCTATGTAGACGGCTACGGTGCCTCCTTTGATATTTCGATAACAACCACAGTTTTTAGAGCTGTTAGAAATCTTTCAGAAGGCGCATTATGTCGACCGAAACAGCTCTACTAGTTCAAATTGCATAGAGTCTTATCCTAAGTATACCTGAAAAAGGTCAAACAACGAACCTATAAGACACAAATTTTTAAAGCTAAACATTGTTTACCCCTACATTACATCTATGATTTGTGGCGACTAACAAATCAGAAGTCCAAAAATGGCAGTGTTCGCCAAAACACTTAGTAATCCTTCTTTAGCTGCATAAAGTTACATACAGACCGGCACTATATTACTTTAGAAATCAGATGCATGTTGATATCTCTATAAGCACAGTTCATCTACACGTATATTCTCGTTTTATTGTAAAGAAGGAACCTGCAAGAACTTTTGAGAACGTCAAACTGGCAATCAACCTTAAAAGTCGATTACTTTAGAAATAGCAAAACATCAAAGCTACTCGAAAACCTAGACGCACTTAAATTTACTTCTAAAACTGTGGTCGCTTAGACATATGAAACCACCTAGAACTTCTGAAAATAACTGTCTAGTTGTAGAATTAATGTGTTGAATAGTTTCCGTTATTGTTAACAACAGGATGTGTCATAACGTCCATGCTCGATGTTGGCACGTCTGAAGTTCGTTCTTCTGCTTTCTTAAAAAAAAAAAAAAAAAAAAAAATTAAACAAGTAGGTTGTGATGGTAGACAAAAGTCACAATCGAAATTGAAATCACAGGATTGTTCTGTTACTATCGATTGTCACGAATGCTTAAAAGTCTGGTTAGGTTGTAATATTCGTTATTCATGAATAAAATTAACGCACACGACATTGGTAGTATGAGAAGCTAGGTTGTAATCCTAATTAAAATGTTGTAATGACAAATTAAGTAAAATAAGGCCAAATGCTTTAAGACGATGGCATATCCGCCGCCATGCTGTTGATGTAGATGCCAAATTTAATCATCAGTATTGTGTTCAGATCGACTGGTATTACTGCTTAGGTCAGTAGGTTCTTGATGAAAATTTTATAAGGAATCATGTCCGCTGGATTTTCAAGAATTTTAAGATACCGACAGCTGTCATACCACTTTTCGCCTTTATTATTCTCTAAAGTTGTTAAATTTTAAGTAATTGAGCCCACAGTCTCATATTGACCACTTAAGAATATTAAAGTACCCATACGAGTTAAATTTGATCTTTCTGTTCATTTAAAGAAGCTACGACTGTCCCAAATGTTATTCACCCATCGTTTGTTATAATATTATCGTTATGCCTCAGAGTTGAACTAGGTCCTATGAAGATAGGATTTCCTTCTCTCGTTGCCATGAAACAATACAGTTCTGAAAATCTATTGGGTTTTTTCTCGGCCATAATGGTGAGGAACTTTGCTCATTGGGTTCTAATTTTTTTTAAATGATGGCACTGTCCGATTTAAGTTTATGATGTTACCCTCCTTGGGGGGTCATACGAGTATTTAGTTTCTATTTTTAACATAACATACCTAACATGCTATAACCTTAAAACTGTCTATTCCCTGACGGTTAAGTCCGAACTTCAATTATTCATGTACATGTCTTATGAGAAATATCGCTCAACCCTCTTCTAGTGTTTCATGACACTATCAGCTTTACCTTGACTACCCATCGAATTCTGTAGGTCTTAGAAACGCCTTTCTGTATACACACAATATATTAAACGAATTCAAATCCAGTATGACGTGTCCGAAATATTTAGGTATAAAAGCTTTGTAGATTTGAGTGTTCAAAGATCACATTTCAGCTTAGCCGTCCTTAAAGATCATGAGGTCTCTAGTAACGATAATTAAGACTGCTTATCGATATGTCCTGGACGGGAAAAATATCTTCTTAGGAAAAATTTAATCAAAGTTCATACCGCCTCAGTACTGTGCTACTCCTCTGTCTATTTGTCTATCAGTCTCCCGATCTCCAAGTAGAAATATCTTGAAGTAATCATATTAACGATCTAGCAGTCGATTCTTTTGATGACATGGGAGGAGAGACTACACACAGTTACTAAACTATACATACGGTTAACAAATTCCGAAATTTTTTAACCAAGACCGTCTTAAAATCGAGGAAATTTGTCAGACAATTATAAAGATTTTCAACGAAAATGGATTGGTTAAAAAATTTCTGAAATTTGTAAACCATATGTATACTTTTGTGGCTGAGTGTACATACAAAATTGGTCATTACAACTCTGCAGTCAGGATTACAACCTAGCTTCGCACACCATGTGTGTTGTGTGCGTTGTGTGTGATAAGTTTATACATGAGTGACGGAACGTAGTGTTTAAAGTCGACTCCGAGTAGAAAAATTTTTGAGAGAGACTATAAGCCATCTGAGCCCTAACATTCCTTATTTGGTCTTTGGTTGCCTCATTAGCTGTCCTAAACGTAATAACTTACTGTGGCATTAGGAATGCAGAGGAAAATACTTGAAATCTTATACTTTTGGCACGGCCTTAGTCTTCAAAATAAATAGTAGAGGCCTATTTACCATGTGAACAATATTTTTCGATTCATTTTTGAACCACCCTAATATTCCGATAGCACATGGTAATTGCGTAACACCATAACACACACACACACACACAATGAAGTGTGATGTCTTAAAATGTGTGATACTTTAATGATGATGATGGCGTTGATATCAGGAGGATGCCGACTACAAACAATTTTGCCAAATACCAGAGTCCAGAACCATTTTAGCCAACAAAATTTAAATTGTAACAAGGGATACATACTCTGGCGATAAAAAAAAAATGAAAAACTGTGTGGGGAAAAAACAAAGAAAAATAAGTTCTCCATAACACCATTCAAACGGAAGTGCAATTGTTGTGAGTGATGGATGGATTGTTGAATGGATGGCTGGATGGATTGGTAGATGGTTAGTTGGTTGAATTGACTGCATAGAGTGCGTACATACATGGATGTATGTATGTGGCGTGCTATTCTATTTCTATAGATACCATATGTAGAATAGATTGATTTTAACATTCAAACGATACTACTTCTCCTTCATCAATGCAATGATGGACAGCTTAACATTAACGTTTTACCAGTAAAACACTCACTTACTCAATCCAATACAACTTGAGCATGAGCTTAAGCTCCTAGTCAATAACAGAAATAGAAATAGTGTTTCATATTCGGTTTACAACTTGGAAAAAATGGTAACTTTTTTACATTTTTTTTCTGTTTACATGCCTCTTATACGTACATACGTGGTATGCGTCATTTACATTTAAAAATTTCGCTTTCCATTCAATATCACGGAAGTCACGTTTTTCCAATGATTTTTTCATTGGAAATTTAATCGTGTATGTCGTATATTTTATACGTTTTTTTTAACTTTTTCAAACCCTAACTATTCCCAGGCATTGTCCATCATAGATGAGGAGAAATGCCAGCCAATCACCATATGCTGCTAACACCACCACTGGTGTGTAGGAGGTTTTTTTACTCCTTTTTCTTGTTGTTGTTGTTCACATAAATGTTTTATAGCCATCATCTTTTTAAACAGTTTATTTAATAATACATATTAAATTTAGTATTTATTGTTATTGTTATATAGTGGTTATTGTAATGATTGATGTTCATCAGTTTAGGTGACAACACATTTATAGGCGTCTCGAAGCTAAGGATGACATTCCCCTTCGCTTTCGAGTGACATTAAATAAATTGACAAATATTACGAAATGTTGTAATAAAAATTTAAAGTAAAATTGTTAAATAAAAACGAAACAATTCATAAATTTTAGAAAAGCAAATACGAGGATAGAGGCAAAAGTTTTTGAAATCAAGCAATTAGGAGAGGAGGCTATTGAAATTGATAAAAATTGTGAAAGGAAACATTCACACTCTGAGTGTTTAACATACATACATTACAACCTCATTACAACATCATTACAACCCTTCAGTCCGGATTACGATCTATCTGCTCATACCACTTATTGTTTGTGTGTTAATTTTATACATGAGTGGCATGATCTACAGTTTAAAGTTGACTCCGAACAACAGATTTTTGGGAAACTTTTCATGGCAATTTTATTAAGAGTTTTATATAGAGTTTTTGCCAGAAATCTGCTGAGAGGAAGTCGATGAAGAATTTTTTTTTCATATTTTTGCTTTGATGTCTGACTTGGGGTTTGAACCGTAGTCTTAGGTGTAATAAGCCAACACACTACCAACTAGACTAAGGCGACTTCAATGTTGAATGGTTTATGTTATAAAAATTCTCTCTATTCAAACCAGGAAGAGGTGAATGTTAGGTTAGTTTAGGTTGAATTGTTTGGCTGCCCCGATGGACTACTTGGTAATGTGCTGAACTTCAAGTGCAGAGGCTGAGGGTTCGATTTGCACCAGACTCTATTGTCTGATTGTTTGTTTGGCCTGACATTATAGATGGTTAACCGCAATAGAAAAAAGAACGTGAGAATTATTACAAACTAATCCTCGAAAAAAAAAGATGAAAAAAACTAACAAAACTTTTTCAAAATTGTGGCACACATTCCTTTCTCTATAACTATCTTTTTGTATTCCAACAAAATCCACTGTATGAATAGGGGTGATCTCCTGATCTCAAAAAAAATGTATACCAGCCACCTTGAAAAGCTTACCTTTTTGGGTATAAAAGGCCTCGTATTAATACCGATAGTACCAATACCTATAAAGACGCCATAGTATTGCCTTATTAGACTAGAGACTATTGTTCAAATCCCAGCTCAGACACCGCAATCAAAACGAAATATGGAAACAACATTACTTCCGTCGACTTCCTCGCAGTTGTCTTGTGGTGAATACTGAGAACAAATAAAATTTCCGTGAACAGTTTTAAAATCTCGTTTGGAGTTGACGTTAAATTGTAGGTTGCACCATTCGTATATATGGTACTAGGTTGCAATCCCGACTAAATGGTTTTAATGATCAATTAAGCAAGTAGGTAACTATTCCGTCATTTAAATATAATTTCCAGATGGAACTTCTCAACCATCATAATGGCTAAATCAATGTGATTATCATGTCCAAATTATCATTGTCTAAATACGTTCTGCGAATATATTTTGGGCGCTCAAAAATCGTTTGTCTCAGGCTTTCATATGCCGCATACTGACAAAGAATATGTTCTGTGGTCATCTCTTCGTTCTCATCACTACAGCTTCAACAAAAGTCGTTGTGTGGTATTTACAAAGTTCGGACGTGTGCACTCAGAGGTCAGTGTTCTGTTATAACTGCTATTGGTTTTCCTCTGTTTAAGTTTTACAAAAGTTTTGTTATGCATATGTTCACAGCGGGTAATATTTGTTTCGCCTCTTATACAAATGGCTTCATTACCACGTCTCCCTTTTACAAATGCACGAAATCAGAGTGAAATCCCTTGATAGCCAGCCCCTATACAGACGAATGTCCATATCATTGATGAATTTAAATGTGAATTGAAGAATTGAAATTGGAGATGTTTTTAAAAACAATTTTCGAATTTTAAATATTTTAAATTTTTTTTCAAATTTAATTCATTCAGGAAGCTCTTTAACTTCAGATGACAAAATTATATAATCCCAGAACATCTGAAAAGATATTTTTCTCAATTTTGTTTGCAATAAATTTAATGTTAAGTGCGCTGTATGGCAACCGGAGCCACTAGGTGGACTCAAATGTCATTCATGTTTAGCTAATTGAATTTTGGAAGTAAAAACTCAATACCGCTCGATATTCACCATTAACGAGAGTTTCTTACTCATTTCTAAAGGAATACGAACCGATGATGCCGCCAGACTGGAAAACACAACAAAAAGTCAATATTTATGGAAGTAATGATAATTCGTTAAAGGCTTGAGGCTTGCCTTTGCTCCAGAAATAAGCTTCATTGGAAAGCTTCAAACTAGCGCAATCCGCAAGAATACATCATATACGATTCTGGTTTGGCTTCATTTCTTATACGAGCTGTATTAATAGGTATATAAGTGTAGGCACTTACGTAAAACTTCCCTATGTAATCAAAGAACAAATTTAAGCAAGTTGGCGAACCGACAGTATGGCAACTTCTTTAAGATTTCAGACTACAGCCGCTATACTCTCTCTATTATTCAAATTTCTTTCTCTTTTTGATAATTTTGAAGCGAAAAGAGTAAAGTTAGTGCGAAAACAATTAATAATTGCATTAATTACCTGCTCACTAGGCTCATCGAACTTTTGGGACGAATATAATTCTTTGAAAGGTCATTTCCACAATATGAATGTGTTGATCGGGCGTTCAAAGGCTCGTGATCGTCTGTTGTAACTTACTGGTTATCGATAGTTCTAATAGTTCTCTCTAAAGAAACTCCCGGTATTTAGTCAAACTGTAGTTCTCTCATCAGATTTCAGGCAACAACTCTGAGAATCGCTATATTCTCTTTAAATTATGCAAATTTATTTCTCTTTTGGATAATTTTGAACTATTAACTATTGCAAGAATTACCTGCTCACTAGGCGCAATGTACTTCGGGTGCAGACTTAATATTTTTAAAGTATATTTTGGAACCGTTGTTCGGACGTTAAAATATCCGTGATGACCTGTTGTAACTTATTGGCAAGAAATTTTAACACAACTTGACATTTTAGGTTGTCAAGCCATAGTTATCGATAATTCTGATAGATCTCTCTAAAGCAACTCTCGGTATTTAGTGAAATTATAATTCTTGAGGCAGCACTAAGTCCTCTATAATATGTGTGAAGTTCATGTGAGTTAATGCCATAAAAATTCTCCTGTTTTTATTATTGATGGACTTTTTAAAGAGAAATACAATATCGATTACTTTTAAAAGATTCGTGATGGCCTGTTATAACTTACTGGTAAGAAATGTCAACACAACTTGACATTCAAGGTTGTCACAACATACATAGTTATCGATAGTTTTCTAACGAAACACCCGTTATGTAATCAAACTATACTACTTGGGGCACTAAGTCGCCTAAAATATATGTGAAGTTGATGTGTTAATGCAGTAAAAGAGGAATAAAATATCGATTACTTTTTCTCTCAATAACGATAAATGAATTCTCACGATACCTTTCTTTCAATTTTTTAAAGGGTATTCTTAACAGGATTTAATTTTTTAATTCGAAGATTTAAAAGAAACGTTAAAGATCGCCTAAGTGTTGACGGTCATTATGGTCACTTATTTCTTCCATTTTTATTTTTAACTATCTTGGTCGTTATGTCTTAAAGACTATGCCAATGATGATGATGACCATAACGATGACGATGAAGTCATCAATGATGATAACGATATCGTTTGGTGTCTACTGTCTAGATTCTTAATTTTCCACTACATTTAGTCAACCCTAAAATTGGTTTCTATTTTCTGTTGATTTTCTGTTTATAAATAAACAAATATTTGTTAAGGGGCACCGGAATACTTCATTTCTTTGGTTTTCGTGCCACATTTTTCAATAATCTTAAATAAATAAAACAAAGAAGAAAAATAAAGAAAATAAATTGAAAAGAACTTCAAAAACAAACTGAGAATAACCCATCATCTATAGAAAGTAAAAGCACAAGTGATGGAAAAAGAATTTTTTTCATTTTCTTTATTTTTATTTTCATTTTTATTTTTCTTGTTAGTTTTTCAATTGACCGTAGGAAAACTAAAACCACAGACCACAATAACTTTGCCTTGTAATACTCAACAACACGCTTTTCTGTTGCTGCTGTTTGTTGTACTATTTTGCAGCCACAGTTGGACAAACGAATAAATGATGGTTTAGTCGCTTAAGTCGTGTTGTTTCCTTGAGATCACCACTGATTTGATTCTGCTTGATTAAGAAAAATTAATATGAAGAGGTTGTAAGAAGTTTGGAACATGTAATGTGGGTGTAAAGTACTCTATTGTATATACGTATGCTTTCTATTCAATTCCAAAAGAATTTAAATTTAAGCAATCGTCTCGAGTTTTGTATGTAAGTCGTTAATTTGAATTTATTTGTAGCTAATATGACCGCCAGGCATTTAAGCGGCCTTATGGATCCATTCTAACCCATTCTATGTTCGAACTGGTGCAGTGAGCGGTAATCGATTTTTTTCCAGCTAAGCAGGTGGTTGGTTGGTCCACTGTAGTATTGTCCTTAGATGATAGCTATGCTATCTGTGATTACTGTAGAAAAAATACTCTAAACAGCTAATTGAGTCCTATTCTTTACCTAGGGGTGCCTGGCCTCCTTATCGTGTTTGTCGATGGTGGTATATTTACTGGGGACAGAGATTAAAGGGCATGCAGGCCTTTATTTTTAAAACTTGAAAACAATGATAAATTTTTTACCTCGATTGCACTGTTCTGCAGTCACACACTTAAAGCACTCACTGCATCACGCTAAGTCTGAGTCCAAAGAATTGTACCGTGTATGTTCGATTGTAGAATAATCTTAACTTTCATCAAATTGAATTCATTCCCGAGCTGTTAAGAATTTACGAAAACGGTCGGCCCTCTAAATACAAAAACCGGCGACCCTTTAATGTCTGGTGTCCACTTAGAAAAGTTTCTTGTAGTGACCTTTGATAGTTATAAAGCTGATTACGCATCACAGTCTTAAACATTCCTCAATTATTTTGAAGCCCTAATAAACCCATAAATTGTTGCCGGAGTAGTCACTTCTTGTCGACAGTCCCAATACATAAATCGTGGCTATTTCTTGATAATGCAGGGATATACTCTAACAATCTACGTCGACACTACAAGTATAAGTACTGATCAGTATCGAAAACGTCAGATACTTTTGCTTCTTTTGGCTTGCGTTACCATTCTTCCAAACATAGTTAGTCATTACAACTCTTCAGTCAGGATTACGACCTAGATTCTCACTCCACTTATGTTGTGTGTGTTAATTTTATACTTTCAGGTGAATGTCTACTCCGAAGTACAGATTTCTGAGAAGCTTTTCATGGCAATTTTATTAACTCTCAGAGTTTTTGCCAGAAATCTGCTGAGAGGAAGTCGCCCAGAGACATTTTTTCATATTTCGTTTTGATGTCTGACCTGCGATTTGAACTGTGGCCTTACGTCTGGAATCGAGTTAGTCATTACAGAGCGTTAAAATATTTGAACCAAGATTTAATACGACTTACATATGACTTTAGTCAGGGTTACCACCTACCTATTTTGTGTGTTAATTTTATTCCTGAATGGAGGGAGCTGCAGTTTAACGTCGACTTCTAATGACTTCTTTTTATTGCAATAAATTTAGTCTCAAAGCTTTTGCTAGAAGACCGTTATGAGGTGTTTCCTGAATGACTTTCTTTCTTATAATTTTTTTGAGATGTCACAGCTGTGGTTTAAATTTCTCTGTTTCTGTTTAGTACGGAACTGTTGACATTTCTTTAAATTACCGTTTTAATACATTTACAGACGATATAACCTCGAAATCTGTACTTGGAGCAAAAAAGTTAGACTACAAGTTCTGAAGCCTATGTGTGCCATAAGAAGATAGTCTTTGTCAAATTATTTTTTCCATCGATCCTATAAAAAGCATTAGTCCTCCATAAAGCATATGACGAATATCCTGGTTTGAGTCATTGTCCTTAGCCCTCTCCAGTATCTGACAGTTGTTCTTATTTATGCTTTAATATGACTTTTCAAAGTATTTTCTGGCCTGTGGATTGTATTTTATGGCATCTATTGTGGTGTCATCTTGAGCTCCTTTGTTACTTTGCTTTAATTTTTTTTTTACTTTTGCAATTTTCGTTTCCTCATCTCTCTCCAACAATCTCCAATGTCTTTGACTAGGAGATCTGCAGAATTCTTACATACATACATATATAATTGATCATTACAACCCTTCAGTCAGGATTACGACCTAGTTTTTCAAACCACTTATGTTGTGTGTGTTAATTTTATACATGAGAGGCGGGACTAATAGTTTAAAGTCGACTTCGAACGACAGATTTTTGAGAAACTTTTTCATGGCAATTTTATTTACTCTCAGAGTTTTTGTCGCCGAAGAAATACTTTTTGTATTTTGTTTTAATGTCTGGCCTGGGTCACGAACCCTGGCTTTACGTCTAATAAGCCAACACACTACCTACTAGACTACGGCGACTTCAGAATTCTTAGGTGGCATTAATTTATAAATAATTGGATCTTCATAGAAGCAACGTTTTATGTTTGGTATCCATAAAGTAAGTTGGACTAAAGATGTTAAGTTTCAACTCGCTGCGAGTATTCAATTTCACTTAAATACCAGTCGTGTTTTTATAATATGGTTATGTATGCTTTGAGCCGATACACGGTTTGCGAGATTATACTTCCGAGATATAAAAATTCGGCAACGTCTTCTAGTTCTACTGCTGCCTATGATGAATATGTCCCGTTTTATGAAGTTTTCCCGAGTCCTAACCGCAAATAATCGATTATGAAAACAAAAGGGCACAGTTGAGCAGGGGTTTTGTTTCTCTGCCACTCTAGAGAATTTGGTTAGAATCGATGCAGAGTATTCGTACTATTATGGAATCCATAGCCTTTGTTCCTTGGTTCTTTGTAGCCTCACCAATTTGAATAAGAATGCAAAAATGAAATCATAAATGAGCCTTTTGTTCTTAACTAAGCCACAGCATCAAATTTAGCTAAAATTGCTCCACACACTTGTTTTGTTAATATGCTGCCTGACGTAATGATGCATAAATAATCTGATGATTTGCTTTGGCAAAATTAAAATTGGTGCTCCATTATTTGTTGGTAAGTGTTTGTGTTATAATTGGCCCATAAACTATAGACAGGGAGAGAGAAAGAGAGACAGAGGGATATTAAGTGCATTATTATTACACATTGGCGACTATAGAAAACAGCCTCAGCAAAAATATACCATAAACGGCGATATTCTGTCCGTCCGTCCGTCCGTCTTTATTACCATCAACCATTAACAGACCCTGTTCGTGCGCCTATTTATAGATTGTATTTCTAATTTATAAACTCACTTTCTTGTTGTATTATTTCTTACTTACTTGTGTTGATTTTGGTTGGTTTTATTATCGTAAACTTAAGAAAAAAAAAAAAAATTATGTCTGCGAGTGAGTAAGAAGTGGTTGGTACCCCCCTTTATGGTGCCACTACACATTTGTATGTGTAACTGGCTGGTAATGAATCTAATGGGAAACGTTAATACTGTTTTCATATACCAAACTCCTTAGCTTTTCTATATTTTTCCCTGCCATCATCATTACAATCATCAACAGCAACACTCTTAGGCTAACCGCTGCTATCAACAACAACCCAACATAAACTCTACATCTCGTCAAATTCACATTCGTGTAGTTTGTTTAGACGGCTGCAACTGTAGCGTTTGGGGTTTGTATGTTTGGTCAGACTTGTCTACGCGTCTGTCCAATCCACATTAGTCGTTTCCTTTGCTGTTGTTGCCTGCTTTAAGCATTTTTGCCTGCCTGCCTACCGACCGACGATGGTGGCTGGCTTTACTTCTTTGCTGCTATCTGCAGCCTATCGGCATTAATGGTCTAAAACTGTTTGTTTTTCCAAAACGTTACATTAATGATAGTGATGGATTTTCTTCTATCGTGTTAGTTTTCGTATTTTTCCTCGTTTTTTTTTCATTTTCACTATTAAACAGGCTGTGGCCTACAAAACAAGGACACAATTTAAATGAAAAAATCAAAACATTGAAAATGGAAAATACTTTCCATTTCCTTAAAAGAAATGAAAAACATCGTCAAGTATAATAACACGACTGGCTAACAGCTTTGCTATTGAAGCTTGATCATGTAAAAATATTCTAAAAACTTGTCCCAATCTTTTTGGCCTCATTCTGTAGCGTAGTTTGTTGTTATAATTTTTTCATATTTTCTTGTCGTCATGTCTTGTCTGTGGTTAATGGCTAACATATGAATGCGCAAACATGCCGCAAAGCTACTCTCTAAGGAGAGTGAAAGAGAGAGACGGAGGGAGAAGAAGAGATAATAAAATCATAGTTATAATAGGGCTTTGTTTAGTGAAAATTTAACCCCTTTTTTTCGTTTAATTGATAAGATTAGGTGGGTACCTTTTAAATCTGAGAGATTTGATAAACGATTTCATTAAAACATTGTAAAAAAGCGTAAGAATTTTAAGTGCGTTTGAACAAACAAATATTTAATGCCTAGGGAAGGAATACTTTGAAACTCTAATGATATGGAAATCTGGAAAACCTATACCTTTAAATTGTAGATTGAATGCCATCTTGATTTGATTTCGGTTTTTTGACTAGAATTTCTGACAGGATGAATGGATTGATAGTGGTTGGGTTGGTAGTAGAGACTACACTGAATTATTATGAATTAGATCTACATAGTGACCATCACGATGACTAGATATACGGTTTAGGCTAGGTAAGGTCTGCTGGTAGCTTGCTGTTCACAGACAAGTTCACTAGGTGGCCATATATCTCTTTGTGTTACCCAGTATGAGGTAAGCACCCTGTCACGATTCGTTAATGGGGGGTTTGAACCACTCAGAGCTTCGGATGAAGTGGCACATTTGCATCCATGCCTAGGTCTTTAAACGTTCTGTAACTCAAAAGCCGATGACGTCTGTTCCGAAGTATAGGGCACTTGCATAAAATTTGTTGTGCCGATTTCGTTTCCTCTACATCAAGGCAGCTTCTGCACCAATCCTAGTGGAGCAGACCCAGTTTATCAGCGAAATTGCTAAAAAATTTCACAAAAGAATTTCTGTTAGAGTGCCAATCGTTCTCTTGTCGAAGCAATTAGTTTCCTGGTTTTCTTTCTGTCCACTGCTGAACACAGCAGTTTCGAAATTCGGCAACCAGCAACGGACTACCCAAGGTTTATTGAATTCCATGATGTTTTTTCCACTTTGGAAAAGTATTCCTATAGAGGGGATATATCCCCTCCTCAGACATTTGTATGATCCGTTTAGTGCCAATTTATTGGAATAGATCTCAGATCCAGTCCCGCATTCCATTTTCGTTATAGCGACGAATATTTGGTAGCGTCAATCCAGCTCAAATCGCTAGGCATCAATTGCCTCCTTCAAGGATCGAAAAATATAAAATATTCACCCGTTGTAAGAGAAGAAGCAAATAGCGGCTGGGACTGTGGTTGAATGCAAGTATAACTCTTAAGTTACTCCACGAATTTGTTGTCCTGGTCTATTAACCTACAGTCTTTGATGAATTTTCTAAATTTCGATCTTAGTAACTTGAAGTTGATGCCATAAAAAATTAAAATTTTTGCATCAAAATCCGTTTTGTAAAATTTTTTTCGAAGAGAAAAAGTACTCCTTGATGGAATGAATCCGAGTTTAAACCGCTAATCAATGCGAAAGTTTTGTACCGGAGACACACATACACATCTCAAGCCTCTTATGTCTTTTCTAAATGTCGATTGGGGTGATCTGAAGTTGATTCTGCCAGAAGGGAAGATTTTGGACAAAAATCGTATTTTTTTCGACAAATTTTAAGCGGAAAAGTGTTCCACGTTTATAGAAATACAATCTCATAGTGGCGACCTAGAAGTTTATATCTACGGATCTACGCCTTATTCTTTAAATGTTGGTTGAAGTGACCTGAAGCTGACTCCATAATATTTATTACTTATGTTTGAAACTCGATTATGCGGTCTCTGGTATCTGCTTGTACTATTGTCGCTAATGTAGCAACTATGATGACAAGCAGGAGATTAAAGTGCGGAAGTAAATTCTTTAATGTTGCTCATCAGAAACCTATCAACTGAATTAGCACATCGAAAGACAAAATGCCGATGAGTGTTGAGGCACTGTAGAACACTGTTGCTTTCTATTGCTCGGTTAACAACATCTGGAACTTCTCATTAAAGGCTGTCGCCTATACGGTTCTTTGAAACGCAGCAAAAGTTAGTTGAAGACCTTGGCAGGAAAATACGTTTTGTTTCCATAACATTACTCACTCCTTGGAAAATCACAGGAAAATCTGGAACACACTGAGGGAGATGATGTGTGTTTTGTAGCACTTTTGAAAAGTCCACATGTTGTACAGATATCGTCCTTAAATACAATTGATGGTAGTAGATTATAGTCGGGTACAGTCGTTAAATTGTCCTAGAATGCAGAAAGTCAGTCCTATCATTTATTAACCCACTCCGTCCTGAACGGTATTTAAATATCCAAAATGTTGACAGTAAAAAATGCTAGAGAGGACTATATGTGATATTCTTTATTTTTATTTAATAGAAGATATTATGTCGTTGTCGCCATAGACTAGTAGGTAGTGTACTGGCTTATTAGACATGAGGCCACGTTTCAAACCCCAGGTCAGACATCTCCAACTAAAAAAAAATATTTCTTCGCCGACTTCATCCCAGTAGATTTTTGGCAAAAACTGTGCGAGTAAATAAAAAATTGGCATGAAAAGTTTCTCAAAAACCTGTCGTTCGGAGTCGGCTTTAAACTGTAGGCCCCGCCACTCATGGATGGTGGGAGCAGATAGGTTGTAATCCTAACTGAAGGGTTGTAATGACCAATGTATGTATTTTGATTGATATCAACAGTTTTCTTGGGCAGACTGTAGTGGAGTAAGATATAAAGAGTCCGCCAAATAACTTTTTTTTTTTGTAAATGCTTTAAAAAAAACCTACTGAATATTTTCTCAAATTTCTTTTTTTATTTGAAAGTACAATCCTTCCGGTTAATAATGGAAAATAATTTCATTCAAATGGCTGCCTCGACTTTCCATGCAGTAGCTTACACCAGAAGATGCCGATTTTGGCAAAAAAAATCATCTTTTCAGATGAAGCTCATTTTGATCTTGGCGGGTATGTAAACAAGCAAAATTATGGCATTTGGGGCACAGAAAACCTGCACGCATACATTGAAAAGCCGACGCACCCAAAACGAGTCCCTGTTTGATGCGGATTTTGGTCCAGAGGCATAATTGGGCCATTTTTCTTCGAAAATGAGCAAGGAGTGGCAGTTACAGTTAATGGCGATCGTTATCGGACCATGTTGAACGAATTTTTGTTCACAAAAATTGAAGAGGAGGATATTGGCAACATTTGGTTTCAACAGGACGGCGCTACGTGCCACACAGCCGAAGCTACACTCGATGTTTTGCGCCCTGTTTTTGAAGATCGCATTATCAGCCGCAGAGCTGATGTCGTTTGGCCACCTCGGAGCTGCGATTTGACACCGTTGGACTATTATTTGTGGGCTGCCGTCAAAGATAAGTGTTACGCCGACAAGCCAGAGACAATTGACGCTTTAAAGGACAATATTCGTGCAGCCATTGGTGAAATACAGCTGCACACAATCGATAATGTGCTTAAAAATTGGACCGATCGTGTTGGCTACTGCATGACCAGCCGAGGCAGCCATTTGAATGAAATTATTTTCCATTATTAACCGGAAGGATTGTACTTTCAAATAAAAAAAAGAAATTTGAGAAAATATTCAGTAGTTTTTTTTTAAAGCATTTTCAAAAAAAAAAAGTTATTTGGCGAACCCTTTATAATGAATTCTACTTACTATCGTCTATAGTCTGTAGTCGTTCAAGCGGCTACGATTTTCCAACCAAATTAGTGGGGTATTGATATTCTTCAAAGGTTTTGATATCACCAGATCTACTCCATCTGCCTATATGTGCCATAACTGCTCCTTGCGAGTATCGAAAATTATTTTGTGAGCGTTTTTCATGTTCAGGAACATTCACTGTGTGCATTGTGTTTTCACCTGGTTTTCAACGCTTGATTTTCGTGCTGACAAGTTCAATCTAATCTAAGGCATCATGTACAAATTTAACTAAAATCGCTAAACGAGTAACAGAATTATTGGCTTAAGCTTTTACGAGACTTTCAAAAACATGTTTTTAAAAACGTCCTCTATGTCCTTCGTCTCAGATATATCCTCTTTATTATTTCCAGTATTTCGTTAAATGTTAAAGAGACTTTCCTTAAGTCATTCACATAAAATTTATAATTATTTTAGCATTTGCTTTTGTTAACAATGAAAAAAACAACAAAAAAGAAGCTTTCCTTTTGCAAACACTAACAGAAAAAAAATTGTTGTTTGCATTTCTACTCTTTTTTTCCATATTCAAGGATATACTCGATTACAATGCACTTTCACTCCTCCCCCTCCCTCTTGTGCGCTTATACATCTCCTTGAAAGCATAACGAACAATAAAATTTTGCGAAAAAAGAAGTGAAATAAAATGAAAAAAGAAAAGAAAGAATCCTTGGATAATAAAACAATACTCGTTTCTCTTAAGAACCAATGCACTGCAATGCAGTGAGAGAAACAAAGAAAGCAAAAAACTGCAGCACAGCTGCATGCATTCCTCATCATCATACCATGCCTGCCTGCCTGTCTCTTCAGAGTACTGTTGGTAATTTCTGTCAAGGATGCTTTATCAACAACAAAAATAATAAAAAAAAAAAACTTAACGAGAGGAGAGTCAAAAGCAAAACAAAAATTTAAATAACGGCACAGAAAAAAAATACTCCTACACTGTTGTACAGAAGAATAAGAATACATTGTTGTGGTTTCGCCAGTTAGATTATAAAAGCCAATCCTGATACTAATTTTTATTCAGCCAAGTTCTAAGCCCCCATCGCTCGTTTATTTTTGCAACGCATAGATTTGTTTGACTGAATACGCTTGAGTGGCCTAATAATACAGGATCTGCGTAGTCCTGTTCACAGATTTGTGGAATGGTGAAATGACTATCAGTGGAGATATATTATTCTAGCCTCCACCTTAATATCATTACAATTTTCGTGGAACTCTTAGGCGATATACTGTGACCATAAGTCACACAATTCTGCAGAGTCAAGACCGACCTACAGGCTTCTTCACTTAAGTTATTTGCGTATCCGTTCAGGACTTGCTTTAAGTGAGACACAAAGCACACTTGCCAATTGGTTTACGCCAAAATTAAACGGTAATCAGTCTGATCTTAATGTCCACCTAAACCTATGCTAGGATCAATGCTTATCGTTCTAATATCTCCTTTGGAGATGCCTATTTTTTTTATTAAATTCACTTCAAGGCTCTGATTATCGCCTCACTGTTAAAACAATTTTAAATATTCGTATCGTGTAAAAAAATCAATCTACCATTATAGTATTCTGTGTGATCTACCACTTCACAGACTAATAATCGTAGTCTTTTTCCTGGGCATTTGGAAAGTCTACACAGTATCATTGGCAGTGGCGATATAAGCGTACTTGTGACCACTAACCTATTTGTCAGGTTGGTGTGGAAATTAACAGTTATTTCAAGAGACTATACAACCGCTTTGTATGGTCCGAATTGTCATATCAAAAATCTGCTGCAAAACCATGCTTAAACCGCTAAATACCAATCATCAAAGTAAGCAATGCTGTCACAAGATATCTGCGCATTATGTGCGACTGCTGAGCTACGGTACGGTATTCTTAATAGTCTTTAATAGTCTCCTTATAAAATCTTTATTGAATTTGCACCCAGAGAACCTAGAACGCCTAGCGTGGCAATGCAATTTATATTATTGAACGGATGTTCAATGTGAAGGAAACTCGTAGAGTATATTTTCCTTCAATCGAGAGTTGTTTTAAAACTGTATCAGTATAACTCTCAATACAAACCAGAATAGCATGTAATATTGCCTTAACACAACTCTGCTATCTCCGTGTCTGGGAGAAATATTACTTTGTTTTTCAATAGCCTGCTTATGAATCCTCAAACACATTCCCTTTATTGAGGTTTTGATATTATAGAATACACTGTCATTGGCCATTACGGCCAAAAGAGAATATTCTCTGCCCTCGATTTATCGGTCCATACAAGCCATCTGAATTTCAGGAGATCAACCTTTCACACAGGAGTGTCGAGAACTGAAATTCTACATTGTCGTTGTCTATGAAGTGAGATCCACAGATTCAGGATCTTGAGAGAGAAATCGGAAAGACTTACTGATTTAAATTCCTTTCTGATAGAACAGAATGCTTTTTGTAAAATCCATCCATCGATCCATCCACGGCAGTCTAAGCAGATCGGCTTCTCACTTACATTAGCCCTCTAAATAGTTGAGGAGGAAAGCCTTAACGTTCTAAATACCTTCGATCCAGCTTAGAACGTTTTCCTTACCTGCAAGATAAAAAAGTAAACACAGTCGACGATTTTGGATCAATGCCTGAAAATCGGAAGAGTGGGGGAAGAGTCTAAGCATATGAACAACAAGAACTCAGCTCTAAATAGTTGAGTTTTTTAAAAATCTTTAAAGTTTTGTTCAGAAGTACAGAAAACTGGCAAATCATTCGAATGAAAAAGGTTCACGTTCACAATTTGCGATATATACCTATACATAGGGCCTTTTTAAGGGCTTCCTATTTTTAAACTGAAATAAAACAAAGTGTACACGAGTTAATATTGACATTTTTATTCTTTTGAACGGCCTAAGGATACCATTATGTGTGGAATATAACATTGTTTAAATGTATGCCAGGGTTTTTCTGGGCAGAACTCATCCGAAATGTTCTATTTTCCATAACTCTGGCGCATAAATCGGGTTGAATTTAATCGATGTCAGAGTATCGCTGTGGCTTGTGCAACTTAAGAAAACTCCGCAAGAACTCCGCTAGAAAAGGCTCTAATTGCACGATCTTGGTGGTCAGTTTACATTACCATGACGCGTGATGAACATGCCCTCAATTCATTCATGCCAAGTTGTGTGGCTCATTCGGCAGATATAGCTTTATACAATGGCCATTTTCAATTATCGAAGTTGGAAAGTCCCTGTCGAAAGACCCTATATTTATAAACGGTATGACTGCCTTCCAAAATGTATCAATACAAAGTTTGTATGCAGTTCTACTACTGTATATAAACTATGTAGATATGCAAAGTAACCAAACAATGGATCAACTATAAATCGGATGCCCGATTGCTTTTTGACTGCGTTAAAAATACACATTGACGACATTTTGAAATAGAATACATTGTATATATTTTGTACAGCGGCATTATGAAACACGATTCTTTGTTCAAACACAAAGCAACTAACATTTTGGAAGGCAGCCTTTATGAAAATCGATCCAAGTCAGGGCAGTATCGAACGAAAGTTCTTAATTTAATTAAATGAATTTCTATAGTCACCGTAGTCTAGTAGGTAGTGGTATGACTTATTAGACGTGAGGCCATGGCTCAAGCCCCGCATGAGACATCTCAAACGAAACGAAATATGAAAAAATATTTCTTCGGCGACTGTCTCTCAGCAGATGTCGGGTAAAAAATCTGAGAGTAAATAAAATTGCCATGAAAAGATTCTCAAAAATCTGCCGTTCGGAGTCGACCTTAAACTGTAGGTCCCACCACTCATATATAAAATTAACACACACAACATAAGTGGTGTGAGAAACTAGGTTGAAATCCTGACTGAAGGGTTGTAATGACCAATTATGTATGTATATATGGGTTATCTTGATTTTGAGGACCGTTGTGATTTGTGGCTTATTCTCATACACAACTGCAACTTGAGAAAACTCCACAGAAACAAGTCTACCAGGACCAAATCGCATAATCTTGGTGGCCAGTCTACATCAGCTTCATGTATGATAACCCTCAACTCATATGGATCTTTTGGCAGTTATTGCTTTAACAGGATAGCCATTTTTAATTGTCAAAATTGGAAAGTCTCTGTCTGAAAACCCTATGCTTATAAAAGTTAATGAAAATCGATACAAGTCAGGGCAGTATTGAACGAAAGTTCTCAATTAAATTAAATGAAATTCTGTAGTTAGTAGTGTTTTGGCTAACTAGACATGAGGCCACGGTTCAAATCCCAGGTTAACCATCACCAGCAAAACGAAATATGAAAAATATTTCTTCGGCCACTTCCTCTCAGTAGATTTTTGGCAAAAACCCTGTGAATAAATAAAAATTGCCATGAAAAAGTTTCTCAAAAATCTGTTGTTCGGAGTTGACTGTAAACTGCAGGTCCCGCCACTAATGTATAAAAATTAACACACGCAACATAAGCGGTGTGAGAAGCTAGGTTGTAATCCTGACTAAAGGGTTGTAATGACCACATATGTGTGCATGTATGTATGTATGAATTTCTGTACACCACAGTCCCTGAAAATTGTTCTGGGGAAAGGGCTGTTTCCCCTGGTATATAAGATGTTAAAACTAATTACAAATTATTATTATTTGAAGGCAAGGTTTAGAAGTCGCCGTAGTCTAGTAGGTAGTGTGTTGGCTTATTAGACGCAAAGCCAGGGTTCGAGCCCCAGGCCAGACATCAAAGACAAAATACAAAAAGTATTTCTTCGGCGACTTCCTCTCAGCAGATTGCTGGCAAAAACTCTGAGATTAAATAAAATTGCAATGAAAAGTTTCACGAAAATCTGTCGCTCGGAGTCGACTTTAAACTGTAGGTCCCACCACCCATGTATAAAATTAACACACACAACATAAGTGGTGTGAGAAACTAGAACGTTGTACAATGGGTCAATTCGACCTCCGGGTACTATACTTGTCTTAATTGATAAGTACACATCCTCTAACCTAACCTAACCTATTTGAAGACAAATTAAACATTTTTTAAGCTTGATTTCTTTACTTTTGCATCACAGTGTAACTACTGCGATTATCTGATTAAAAACTATGGAAACCAAAAAACGTTTTCAAGAGCATTTTAGAAACCTCCCACCATAGAAAAAAAGAAAAAAAAATTAAAGAAAAACTTCGTTTTGTTTTGGTTTTTTTTTTAAAGGCATTCCATAATATAATCACGAGATTGTTTATGAATATTGAAGTTTTATTATACTGAATATCTTATTGTGTGTTGTTGTAAATGTTTGCAACAAAGAAAATGAAAAAAAAAAAAAAAAACTTGGGACTTGTAAGGCTTTAGAATAGTGGGAGCTGTGCTGTACTGTATTGTATTTTGCGCAGTGTGGAACGACGTTTATAACTGGCATGTTAAATCTAAAAATATCTCAAGCGTTTAATAGTGTCATTAAAATTCTACAAACCGTGTTTCTGTTTCTGTTTTATTTTGTTTCTTCTTTCTTCTGCAATTCCCCTTGTTGTTTAAAGGCTGTTAACTGTGTTACCATAAGTTAACCAGAGATACGCGCAATAATGGCAATAGCAAGCAATAGTATCAGCAATGATGATGACTGCACACAAATCCAGCAACAACAGTCAACGATACTTTTTTTCTGTTTCTTGTTTTAAATCTTCTTTTCGTTCTTTTTTTTATTGTTTTTGTTTTTGTTTGTGTTTTATTTAGCAAAGGAGTATTTACTGTTTGGTTTAGTTGTTGTTGTTGTTGTTTCGGTTACATTTAAGTGTCTTGATGACAAGATGCACTCAGGCCTAAAAAAAAAGCAAGTAAAGGAAGGAGTTTTGAACAAAACATAATTGGACGGACAGTTAGGCAGACAAATTGTTTGTTTTTATCGTATTCGTTTAACACTATAAATTTGAAGATAAAAAAACAAGCAAAATACTCCACAGTTAAGTTTTTCGCTTAAGATTTGAGGTAGAAAAAAAGTTAGACGGCAAAGACACGGTGGATACAATGATGACTTCAGTTTGATGTACAAATTTTCTATCACGAGTAAAACATTTGTAATACGGCGCTATAACAGAGCAATAAAGAGGTTTTGCTTAAAAGCTTGACAACTTTCAATACTGATAGAACGACATTTTTTATTCTATTCTTGTAGATAATTGCACGAGGCACTTATCTTTTAAATGTACTTTCCGGCATATGTACGTTGCGATCACGAATTACATGGTCCATTCCATCAGACCAATTTTTGACTACTTTTTTCAATAAACATGACTTCAAATGTAATCGCCGTAGTCTAGTAGGTAGTGTGTTAGCTTATTAGACGTAAGGCCACGGTTCAAATCCCAGGACAGACATCAAAACGAAGATATGAAAAAAATATTTCTTCGGCGATTTCCTCTCAGCAGATTTCGGGCAACAACTCTGAGAGTAAATAAACCTGCCATGAAAAAGTTTCTCAAAAATCTGTCGTTCGGAGTCGACTTTAAACTGTAGGTCTCGCCACTCATGAATAAAATTAACACACACGACATACATAAGTTGTGTGAGAAGCTAGGTCGTAATCCTGACTAAAGGGTTATAATGACCAGTTATGTGTGTATTTATTTTTAAATATACATTCCGGCATATATATGCGTCGCGAATTACTTGGTCTATTCGATCACTACAATTTTTGACTACTTTTTCCAATTCTCATGGCCTTTATGGCATCAATGGCCTCTGGAAAATTGATTTGAAAAACTTCAAAGGTTGCTGGGTCAGTCGGCATAAACCAATGACTTAACATAGATCTCTAAAAAGCAATACAGGGGCATTTAATAGCGCGAACGCGGAGTTTAACAGTAAACAGGACCACTTCTAGAAAGAAGTTGTGGATTCTGCACTAAATTGATTATACAACGTGCCATATGGCTAGTTGCACGGTATTGTTGGAACCAAATATTCAATCAGCATGGCCGGATAACACTTGCCATTTACCACCATAATGACAGATCCCTTTTCATTTCGAAAGAAATAACAAATGATGTTACCGTCAGGGTGTATACCGCATCAAACAATTAATTTTAATAATGGTAATGGGAAGTCGCCGTAGTCTAGTATGTAGTGTGACGAAAAGCCAGGGTTTAAATCCCAGGCCAAACATCAAAACAAAATACAAAACGTATTTCTTCGGCAACTTCCTCTCAGCAGATTTCTGGCAAAAACTCTGAGAGTAAATAAAATTGCCATGAAAAGTTACTCAAAAAAAAAAAAAAAAAAACTCGTTAGGAATCGACTTTAAACTGCAGGTCTCGTCACTCATGTAAAATTAACACACACAATATAAGTGGTATGAGAAGCTAGGTCGTAAACCTGAGTAAAGGGTTGTAATGATCAGTTATGTGTGTATATATGTAATGGTAATACGTTAACGATTTGTAGATTGCCTCTCTTCCAAATACAGAAATTATGTTTATTGACGTATCTTTTTAATCCAAAATCACGCTTAACACTAAACACAATTCTTTGATAAAAGGGCTCATCTTCAAATGAGTCCAATTAATCAAAAACGCATCTCAAATGTTGGTTGTTGGATTCCAATCTTATGTGAGATGTATTTCATATGCAAGTAAGCCACAAAGACCAACATGTTTAGAACTCCGAAAAATCCTCACTTTGGTGTCTTCTTCAAGGCTTCGCGCTATAGTAGCCATATTTTCTTTGCTACGAGATCTGCGCGTTCAAAATGAGTTAAAATCCCGAACACTTACAACTTTAAATAAAAAGTTTGAAATTTCAAAATGTGCAACAACATCACACTTTAACACGTTGACTGCCATGTCACCCATATTCGGGTGACAGTAAAGTTTCTGATCGGGCTGCGTCACCGTATTGGGGTGACGCTTATTGGACTACTTGGTATGCGTGGCCTAAACGAGATTTTACTGTAAACAAGCGTGATAGTCAACGTAGATTTACTGATGCACTGGCAATAACGGCTCATCATTTCTATATCCTTTGAATATTGAAATTCACTTATTTCTCTGATCATGGGTGAGACTTCATTGCACTGATAACGTAACAAAAATATTTGCTGCTAATTACTGAAGTTGAAGATTAAAAAGAAAAGATTAAAAAATGATTTTATTTTGGAATTCAGCTCATTTGTGTTCAAAGACTGCCGGAGCTTTACCATGTTGTAGAACCAAATTATTTAGATCCGACCAGCATCAGTAATAAATCAAGATGAGAGCTGCATTGTGAATGTGACTACTTGATAGAATGACCGAAGTAAAAAATTTAGAACGGGACCAGCTGTAATCGGGTGGGGAACACTCGAAAAACGGTAATATAAATAACAGACGGTCGGCCGATTATGCATACATACATAATTTGTCGACCACTTATGTTGTGTGTGTTAATTTTTTTATACATGAGTGGTGGGACCTACAGTTTAAAGTCGACTCCGAACGACAGATTTTTGAGAAACTTTTCATGGCAATTTTATTCCACTCTCAGAGTTTTTGCCAGAAACCTGCTGAGAGGAAGTCGCCGAAGAAATACTTTTTGTATTTTGTTTTGATATCTGGCCTGGGGCTCGAACCCTGGCTTTACGTCTAATAAGCTAACACACTACCTACTAGACTACGGCAACCGATTATGTAGCTTTCTAATAATAAATAAGTGAGGTATTGATGTCATTACCCATTCATTACGGACTGATGCGTATTTACTGGGCGCAATGGTTGCCAGGTATCGCTAAAAATGTATGGTCGTTATTATTAGTCAATCAATGCGTTCAAGCTGTTTATATATGTTTGCTTGTTGAGTGGCGGGATTTTCCCTGAAAACCTTTTGATTTACTAGGACAGCCAGGCTGCGGTTAAGTACCTAACGAACTTAGTTTCAACGTTCGTCCTTGTCCATGAATGCCGAGAGTTTTTTGAAGAAATTTCGGATCATTTAAAGGTAATTCTTATCTGGGTTCCGGGACACAGGAATACCGGAAATTGCATTACCGACGAGCTGAACAGAGCAAATACGGAGCTAGCAATCTCCGACATGTTACAGAGCATAGGTATTCCCAATGCTTCGATTTATTTGGATATTGTACACTCGTTTAACGAGGAGGCCCAATCTCTTTGGCAGCAGGAAGATACGTGCAATTTTGCCAGACTCTGCTGGACTGACTCGCTTCTGTCCTCAAATCGTATGGCCATCAAT
This sequence comes from Sarcophaga subvicina, assembly GCA_936449025.2. Classification (NCBI taxonomy): domain Eukaryota; kingdom Metazoa; phylum Arthropoda; class Insecta; order Diptera; family Sarcophagidae; genus Sarcophaga; species Sarcophaga subvicina. The sequence goes on from OW388084.2 coordinate 36,206,658, forward strand.
GGCGCAATGGCGATCCTTACGGGCCATTGTCCTCTTGATAGGCATTCTGAAAGACTCGGCATTCTAAATAATGACTTCTGCAAGAGCTGTGGGTATGAGTAGGAGCATAAGACTATCACCACACTTTACTTCATGTTTTAGTGCCGTGCTCTTGTGACAAAGAGGCGAAGTTTTTTTGACCTCTAATTTTCTGTTATCGTTGACCCAGCTCTTTGATATAAAGACTGCTGCAATAGTAGGACTTATTTTAGACTCTGGTGGTTTTCTCAAGAGAATTGTGAACCATCGGGTAGAATTCATTGTGGCATCACAATGGCCCTAATGCTGGCCTAAGTAGGACCGCTTCCTCCTTCAAGGGGGTCCGCCACCTAACCTAAGCTGGTTATATCATAAAACCTGTCATAAGTTATTAATCTCTGCAATTTAAATGTTTAAGAAGTCGTTCTTGAACCGTTTTTCATTTGATTGTACCTAAGTATGTAGAGAAATATCGACGCTAAAATGAAAGATGCACGGCACACGGTTTCTTGTGGGAATTTTTTTTCTTATAAATCCGTTTAGTTGTTGATGAGTACTTTGCTTTAGTGTGCGCCGTTGTCCAAAGTCGATACAACTAAAATCAAATGACTTGTAATACCATAACCAGGTCGATATGAGCACTAAAAGCAATGAATTACTGAATTTCTTGGAATTTTCTCCAGCTTAGCTTTGGTGCTGTGAATATTTTAGTCATTGAATGTGACGACTTAAGGTTGCATTCTTTAAGTTTCCAACCTTCCTTTCAGTAGCAAAATGATTGAAAATTTTTTCAACATCACTTACTAACCACTCATAAAGCTATTGACTGAATCAAGCCACAATATTATCACACTTTGCCTATTATTATGTTCCCTTTTGTGTAAATATTTACTTTAAAAAAATCGTAAAAATATTAAAAATATCTTCAGGGTCATTTGCAACATCTATTAAAATATTTTCGCAGATAATTTTTATTATCGGTTTTACTAAATTGTAAAACGTTTGAATATTCTCCATGGCTTTATACGAATCAGTTTCTGCGCATGCGTGCGTATTCAATTCGAATACGATATTAATACTCATAAAAAAATAGAAAAATTACTAGAAATCGTGTAAAAAGCGAAAAAAGGGAAAAGCGTGGAGAAATGGAAGAGGCAACCGTTAAAAAGCTGATTAAAGTGATGATATTTTACGTTACGTTACGTTTAAAGCAACAACAGCAGCAGTTACAGCAGCAGCATCAACAGAATTTCTACCACATTTACCACGTTTAGCATGTGGCCCAAAACGTAAAGAAGCAGGCCAAGTAAAGCCAAAGCCATATGCCAGTAAGACAGCAGAAGTAGGCAATAGAGTTTGGCTGGTAATAGACCGCAGCATTAAGGTAAGCATAGATAAGCATTAACAAAGTAATTTGTAAGGTTGCCTGGTTAAATCATCTTCTTAATCTTTATAGAGAAAGCATATACCCTCACTCATACCGCCATATATTCATAGCCATACTCGTACGTTTGGCTCGTTTTGTATGCTTGAAAACCATTTTACAACTCTCTCGACTCCTCGTCTCTACGGTTGGCTCAATTATCGTTTTAGAAAACAGGAAAAAATTAAGTTAAACGAACAATTTAACCTTAACGCTTAAAAATACGTTTCATACGTTTTTAGAGGCCAATCTAAAGATAATGCTTATGAGATTGCCTGCTGCTGCCGTTGCTTTAAGATGATGGCATTTGTTTATTAAAAGTCATGATCAAAGCTGCTGTAGTGTATGCCTAAATGCTGAACGCTCAGTACAAGAAATGTTTGACTTGGTTACCCTCAACAGCTTAATAGTTCGAGAATTAATAAATAAATAGGTCACCAGGTTGGCTGGCTAGTTTTTGATTTACAGTGTCATTAAATTATCTGCTCATTGGACCTCCAGTACCGACACGATTTGAATCGTGTGGACTTCAAAAATCTATTGCCTACATTCTCATAGAGAAAGCTATTGGCACTGATAAATTTGTATCCGAAAAGATAACTCGACAATGTTAGCGGTTGTGATCGTTCCAACTATTGATGCCAGTACAGAGCGATATCTCCGTTAGCATGCACACTCGAAAACAGTGTGCTCTGCGTCATCAATTACCTCCCCTTCCTCGTAAAGACAGTAAGGGCAGGCGGTCTTGTCCAAAATATCTGCACAGAATGGGCAAGACCGCCTCCGATGATGTAGACGAAAGGAGAGACGCTTAGATGTCTCCTCACCTTTCGATACGCAACTCGGACGCGGATATGGGCATGGAGAAGCCAAAGGGCCCAAAGGACTCCACTCTGAAGTAATACCACCGTAGTTCCGGAGTGGGCACATACAAGTCCACAGGAGACGAGGGGGAATTTAGTATGTGAGGGCCCCACACACGGAGGATGTGACGGCTTCCCCTATGGTGCGGTTAGGTACATTTACCCCTCCTCGGCATAAAAGAAAATCCGAAAAGATACTAAGGCCCCTGACTTCATCTTCAGTTGTTTTGAATCGATCTTAATAGAGTATTGCAGTTGTGGATAACTTCTACATCTGAGAATAAAATGATAACCTGAAGTATTTCCTTATTCAGAACAGTGTAGGTAGAGTGGTAATGATTTATCGTGATTAGTTTAGGAGTTGGCCTCAATTTCTGGCCATAAGAAATTCGCGATAGCTACCACCGTTCAGTACCCCATGACGGCGCTAGCCAATAAACTAGACCAAACAGTCACTCTTTGTAGATGTATCGGCTTTTTAGCAATCACTCGAGAACTCTAATTTACTCAAATGCGACAGTTCGTCTTGTTAACAAATTCACTAAGGTGGAGGTGTGCCATTCGACGTATTGACGATTCTTGAAATGGTCGGTAGACTTCAGCCCTAGAGTCAATTGAACCTTGTAACGTGTAAGTTCAAATCTTTATTCATAATTCGCGTCAGTGATATTCGTGACATGTTCGGTTGTTGCACACGACGATGACTTGAGGTTGACGGTTCGTTTGCTACACTATCGCGAACGGCAGCAATGTTTTCCGCAGAATGAACAGGGCGCGGGTGCGAAGGTTTTTCTACATTTCTTCCAAATTCGTGGACTCTGGGGCAGTTGACAAGTGACACGAATTTTCATCGAAGATTCACCTTCAGCGATGACGCCTATGTCTGTATGTCGAATTTGGGACAATACCAATCCACGAGACATCCAAGATCGCCCAGTGCATCGCGAAAAATTCATTGTTTGGTGTGGATTTTGGGGCAGGCGGCATCATCGGTTCATATTTCTTTGAGAAATGCGCTGACTACATCGATGTCAACGGCGAGGATCGCCTAAAGGCCTGAATTGGACGATTTGAACACTGAAGTCATGTGGTTTCAGTAGAACGGCCACACAGCTCTTGTGACATTAGATATTCTGCTCCAGTGTTTTGAGTGTATGGTCATCTCACGTGGAAGTGATGTGAACTGGGCTCCAAGATCTTGTGACTTCACCTCGTTAGACCTTTTCATGTGGAGTTTTCATACGTCGTAGGTCAGGTTAGGTTAAGTTAGAGGACGTGTACTTGTCAATTAAGACAAGTACAGTACCCGGAGGTCGAATTGACCCATTGTACAACGTCCCAGTTTCTCACACCACTTATGTTGTGTGTGTTAATTTTATACATGGGTGGTGAGACCTACAGTTTAAAGTCGACTCCGAACGACAGATTTTTATTTACTGAGAAACTTTTCATGGCAATTTTTATTTACTCTCAGAGTTTTTGCCAGAAATCTACTGAGAGGAAGTCGCCGAAAAAATACTTTTTGTATTTTGTCTTTGATGCCTGGCCTGGAGCTCGAACCCAGGCTTTTGCGTCTAATAAGCCAACACACTACCTACTAGACTACGGCGACTTCGCTGTAGGTGTACACGAATAAGCCACAAACCATAGTGGTCCTCAAAGCCAACAGAATTCGTGTCATCTGTCAAATTCAGCTTGATTTATGAGACAGACTCAAGGAAAATTTAAAATTTCAGAAAAGTCGTGGTGGACATTTGAAAGATTTTATATTCCACACATAATTGCATCAATACGTTCTTCGAATGAAACGAATAAAAATATCGATTATATCTCACACGCTTTGTTTCATTTAAATTTAAAGACAGTAAGCGCTTAAAAAATATATTATTTTAGAAATTATACCATGGGAAGTGCCGTAATACAGATCCAAGCTTTCCGTTTGAATTAGTTTTTGGTCTTCCTAAATTTCCATGATATCTGAGGAATTCAGGGGAATTAATTGTCTATTCGGCGTCATTTGAGGTTAGACTACCGCTTTTAGGCATGTTTATTATAACATATGTACCTATCGACATTGGTGAAAGGTTAGGTTAGGTTAGAGGATGTGCACTTGACAATTTAGAGTTCGATTTGACCCATTGCATATAACGTCCATATACTATGTTCAGACATGCACTTATATTGAGTAAATCGCAATAAACGGCATTATTGATCTCAATAATTCATATAAAATGTCAATTAATTATTGCTCAATAAATTCATAAATTGTTATAATATTGATTAAAACTTGAAATACAACACTGTCATAAGCACGTTCAGTGAACATATTACAATATTCCGAACACTTTCTATTGATATTTGACAGCTCAAATATCAACAGCGACAAAAAAAACAATGTGGTTGAAGCTGTTTTGTTTACCAGCTGTCAAATGAATATTGAATAAGCAGCTGAACTGCGTATTTTGTTATGTCTAAACACTTAAAATATTATAATCAATAAAGCGAATATTGGCCCAATAAAAGTGTATGTCTGAACATAGTATTAAGAAGGAAGGATAAAAGAGGGGATAGGAAAAAGGAGCGGAAATAGGAAGGGAGAATGGGAAGCGAAGAAATTATATAGACCAGAACAAAACAAAATGGTAGAACGCGACTATAGCGATGAAGCCCTAGCACTTCTCAACCAGCTCAAGTAACAAAATTCAAACCATCAAAGAAGCCCCTGCCAAGGGTCCTCAACCTCGACGGTCTCCAACTCCTCCTCATCGCAACATATCCTGCAGTCCGGCGGGGACCTAATTTGTAGTGCCCTGTGACAAACCCTATAATTAACCTTAAACTGGCCTTATCCAAGCCCAGTAGCCAACCTGTTCTTACACTGTCTATAGCAGGCCATAGACATCGAGATACATAAATTGGTGGAAGCTAATACAACTTTAAAACAGTTCTGCGGTGCATAGTTTTGTACTGAGTATGGTTAAACAGACAATCCTAGCTAAGACTTAAAGCCACTGAAAACTCTTTTTGGAATTTGTTTTCTATCTTTGTTGTTTTTTTTTAATGTTTCAATTGAGAATCTCACTTTACAATGCATGCATTATGATCTCTTTATTGTTTTGGCCTTTAAATGACTATTTAATGGGTTTCTGATCATATTTCATTTCATTATTGTTTTGTTACCATAAATATCGACAATAAATTTTTATTCTTATCACCGACCAATTAAACTTCTTAAGATTTTTTTTTTTTGCTTTGTAATCTTCTTTCTTCCCAGCCATAAAAGTGAAATAAATTTTCCTTGGCTTGATCTGGTTTTTATGTGTTAAAGAATGATTCAAAGATTAAAAATATTGGTTTTATTGTTATTCATTTTAATATTGACTCATACAGTCCATCCCATTCACTCTAAACTCGATTAATAGTTATTGGGAAATGTTGCTTAAAATCTATTGAATATCATCAATGCTAGGTTAGAGGGAAAAAAGGAGGGTGTATTTAACGTGTGGTTAATTAATAGCTTCCGTTGGTTAAATCGACAAAAAAATTAATAAAAAAAACAAGATGTATAACAGAAGTTGTTATAAATATCCTTAGAGGCTACAATTACTAGTTTGTCTCGCCTTTATAAGTTCTTGTTCGTACACGGCTAGTGATTCTAGAGATTATAGGCGATCATATAACGCCTTCTAAAAAAGGTTTCTTAAAATTTAAATTTTATTCTGTTATTTGAGAAATATTTTTTTTTTAATAATGAAAGACAAACTGGTTTTAAATATCAGCAATTTGATGTAAAGATTACTGCAGTGACAAAATATTATGTATACAGTGTTGGAAGAAATAATAGGTCCACTCTTAAATTTGAAGATTTTCTTAAAATTTTATTTATCATTTCATAAATGAAACAATGTACGTGTATGCGTGGCCTACAATTTAAAGTCGACTCCGAACGAAAGTTTTTATAGAAACTTTTCAACGCAATTTTTATTTACTCTCAGAGTTTTTGCCAGAAATGTGCTGGAGATCTCTGATCTGGGATGTGAATCGTAGCCTCACGCCTAACACTACCTCCTAGACTACAGGGACTTCGAATGGTGTACTACATTTTCCTAAAAGACACAATTTGACGGTGGAATGTTTGGAATCATTGTCGTTTTCCGTAAAATATCCTTGTAACCGGCAGCGGAATTTTTCTCTGTATCAAGATAATTAAACTGAAGTTAGATGAACAGCTGCCTTATCGAATTAACGGTGATCCGAGAAATATAGATTGATGATTATCATTTTAATTTTTTCTTGAATTGGAAAATCACGTTTTCAAGCACATGTGGTTTCATCTTGACGGCGCTATGCCTCACCCAGAACATGACGCATTGGATATCCGGTACGAGCAATTTTATGGCATGGTCATCTTCGTTTGACTTTGTCTTGTGGGGTTTTCTTAAGTCGCGGAAACCAGAATGGTTTTCAAAAGAATTAAGTTTGTTATCTTTTTAGTAGTCCTTTATTTATTTTATTAACAGAGATGTGAGAAGGCAGCAGCAAATAACAATCTGAAGTAGCAAGCTTCAGACCAGAGGTCAACAATGAGTATTCAAAACGATGAGTAGATTCGAATCATACTTATAATTTCTGATACTTATACGCATTCATACTTATTTTAATGTCATACTCATACTACTCATCTTCAAAGTTTGAAATACTCATGGTACCCATACATTACAATACGCATGATGTTATTGATTTCGACTCTCCATGACTCATCGTATACACGAATCACAAAATAAGTATGATTCGCATACGAACACTACAATACTCACAAGAAGGTTGTGTGTTTGCTTTGCTTGCTGTCTTTGTCTTTTTTGTTTGTGTGGCTTTCTCCTCTCTTTGTAAATGCAACAACAACTATGACTGTAAATTTTGACGAATGATTCGAATCACTCGAATCATTTATGAGTATTATAAATATTTTTCTAAATTTATGAATCTGAATGAGTAGGCGTATGGATCAGACATAGTTTGAATGTTATGAGTTTGATGTCAACGTTGTACTCATACTCATTGCATCTTGTACTTATAAATCAATGTTGTACTGAGTACGAATGAATCAGAGTAGTTGGATTTCAATATTGTGGACTTACTCATACTCAAAATTTCTTGAGTACTTCTGAGTAGCGAAAAAGCGATTCATTGCTGATATCTGCTTCAGACTATATGCTGCATGAATTAAGACCTCTCAAACAAACTCTCTCAGTTTCAGACGAGTTATCAATGAAGTGTGTTTGTGTGGCATTATCATGATGGAACACAATGCTTTTTCTGTTATTAGAAATGATTGCATTAAGCTCTTTAAATGTTGAGATTAGAGATCATATTATAAATCATTTATTTCATCTCCAATGAAGATCATTTCCATTAGTATATTTTAGTGAATACATAAAATTGTTAAATTTAGAAAAGAATTCTTATACAGTCCATGAGTCCAAATGTAACCATAACAGCCGACTGCCTGGTGTGAATTATGGTCAGACGACGTGATAGGGCCTCATTTGTTACTGGCACATGATAGCGGAGTTTTGGTGGCCTCAACTGCGTGGCTTAGATCTAGACGATTTGTGGTTTCATCAATACGGCAACACTCGACACACCACACGTGCTTGAATCTGTTTAATGCAGCAACGACTTCCAGAACAACTAACCTCAAGAAATTCTGATGTCAACTAACCACCAATATGCGATTTGACAGAGCGCGATGTATTTTTTTGGGGTTTTGTTAAACCTTGGATTTGTACGAATAAACCAGATATAATTCCCGGACTTTAATACATGATAAATGCGCCATCGGTATGGCAAAGCCGCATTACTGTGAAAAAGTCATGGAATATTTTATGAAGAGAGTAATGGATTGTCATTGCTGGTGTGGTGATGGTGATTTGAAGGATATTTTATTCCACGCTTAATCGGAACGAGTCTTCATTATACTATGTTCAGACATGTACTGTTATTGAGTCAATATTCGGTTTATTATTTTAAGTGTTTAGACATAACAATATACGCAGTTCAGGTTTCAGGTTCGGGAAAATTGTAATATGCTCACTGAATGTACTTATGACAGTGCTGAATTTCAAGTTTTAATCAATTTTATAATAATTTATGAATTTATTGAGCAATAATTAATTGACATTTTATATGAAATATTGAGATCAATAATGCCGTTTATTGCGATTTACTCAATATAAGTGCATGTCTAGACATAGTATTACAGTCCCAATAATACGATTGTAGCTATGAATGCTTACTTAATTGGTCATTATAAATCGTCAGTCAGGATTATAACCTAGCTGTTTCAGGTCTCTGACCTAGTGTTTGAACCGTGGCCTCATCTTTAATAAGCCAACACAACTAGACTACTTCGACTTTGATTTTTATTTTAAAAGTGCTTTGTTACTGGGACACCCTGTGTTGTATATCATAATCTGTAATGTTTGAAATTTTGATTAATTTATTTCTATTGCGATTATGATTTATTAATTTAGTATTGATTTTATAAATATTCAAACCACCTGGAAAATATTACATGGGATTTCTTTATACGTATGTATGTATATGTATGTATTATTTAAATTAATATATTTTTTTAATTTTTTTCTTTATTTATTTATTTACTTAAATGCTTATCTATAATATCTATATTTTCTCTTCTGCTTTTTTTTCATTACAGGTAAGCCCCAGCCTATAGCAGTTTATTGTTTATTGTTGCTTCAGTGGTAAAGAAAAATGTTGATACTAAAGGTAAATAATATCGATAACATAAAATATAAATATAAATCATTGGATTAATCGTAATAAATGAAAATGAAATAAGTCAACATCAACACCAACACAATGGAATTTAGAGTAAGGACAGGCGGGTAGATACTTATAGGCAGTAATTGCTGGGTATCGGGGATTTTTATTTTATTTGTATTCGTTTGTTTTGCTTTATACATACACACATGTAACAACACTTGGGTATTAATTTTATCTTGAAAAATTTGTTTATATTTTCCGCTTTTGAGGCCTTTTTAATGATTTATTAAAAAAACTAAAAAAAATTATTCGTTGACCACTGATAAAAATAATACGCAATAGACAAGAGTCCGAAGGACTGCAATAAGGTGTATTAAAAAGAAATCCATTGTTCTTTAGCTAGAATAATTGTATTTAATTGCAAATTGTAATTTTTATTGCCATAAAACTAGATTTATCGATTTCTATTACTATTACTTTGATGGAAATTATCGAAAAACAGAATTAATTTCCAAAGCTATCAATAAATCGTTGACCCGGTGGATATACAACGGCTTCTCAACCTAAAAGTTTAGTCGAGCTTAGTCCAGAAGTCGCCGTAGTCTAGTAGGTAGTGTGTTGGCTTATTAGACGTAAAGCCAGGGTTCGAGCCCTGGGCCAAACATCAAAACAAGAATACAAAAAGGTTTTCTTCTTCGACTTCCTCTCAGCAGATTTCTGGCGAAAACTCTGAGAGTAAATGAAAATTGCCATGAAAAGTTTCTCAAAAATCTGTCATCCGGAGTCGATTTTAAACTGTAGGTCCCGCCACTATTGTGTAAAATTAACACACACAACATGAGTGGCCGTAATCCTGACTGAAGGGTTGTAATGGCCAATTATGTATGTATGTATGTGAAGCACAATGTGTCTCCTGTTAAACAAAGTTGTCGCTTTTAGACAATTTCTTCCATCAGATTAATTAATTGTTTGGATCTAGAGGAAGGGCCAAAATGTAGATGGTTTCCAGTTCCCGTATTTCCTTATTTTAATAATTGAACTGAGAATTGAACCACGATTTTACGTGTAAAAAGCCAACACGCCTCCTGCTAAACTATACCGACTTATAAATTCAATTTTCTTAGTAAAAGGACCAAACTTCACATAGTGTAATACAACACTGTATACGCATACATCGTGCTTTTTATATCAACTAAGTAAAAACTTTGTTATGTATGTATACTTCATTAATTTTCGGTCTGGCAACTTCTAGAACTCTACTGTTTATCTTTTATTATAAATATGGCTGACTTCTAAAATGTTAGTTGCTTTGTGTCTGAACAAAGTATAGTATTATAAAGCTACTGTACAAAATATATACAAAAAATATATATTTTTAACGCAGTCAAAAAGCAATCAGGCATCGGATTTATAGTTTTCACGTATCTATTTCCCCTATTAGAAGCATAACGTATCTCCATCTTAGACTGTTTGCTGTTAAATTACATGGTCTTAGTTCAGTACGGCTGCCTTCCAAAATGTTAGTTGCTTTGTGTTTGATCAAATTATCGTGTTTCATAATGCCGCTGTACAAAATATATACATACAGTGTATTCTATTTCGTCAATGTGTATTTTTAACGCAGTCAAAAAGCAATCAGGCATCGGATTTATAGTTGATGCATTGTGTGGTAACTTTGCATATCTACATAATTTATATACCGTAGTAGAACTGCATACAAACTTTGTATTGATACATTTTGGAAGGCAGCCTATTATTTTATCCTTTCCACCTTTCGTATGTCTTTCGATGTGGTTTTCTTATTTTTATTCGAACTTGATTTCTTATTTTCGTAATTTTATTGTTTCGTTATTGTCCAATCTGTTTGTCAATGTTTGAGAATTCACAGTAAGAATTGAGCCGTGTCCAGAAGAAGGCATATGCCTGAATGACAAAACCAATTGCGAAAATCTTTGTTTGTTGCCTGGCAAGTAATCTAAATGGTCTAGAAGTCAAATAAGCATCGCTAAAATGGCGCGCGACGTCCCAACAAACGTTCTCATTTAATTAAGGGAGTTGCACATCGCAATTTTTATTATGGACTAAATTATAAAAACTTCAGATAAATTTATCGAACCACATAAGGGCAAAGTGCTTATCTTGTACAAATTGCTGTACGGCAGCTACATATATGTGGCGAAAGCTGCTTTACGAGCCCTCGCAACTAGTTCGTTTTCCCAGCTTAGATTATGGGCAAGAACCACATTTAAATATTCAACTGTGTAATTCAAACTAAGTTCGATCTAAAATTTTATAGGTTGTGTAAATTATGGTACTTTATACCTTCTCGTGAAAAGCATTGTATCAGCGTTGTAAGCACTGACATTAAATCCAAATTCATTGCTGTAACCATAGACAATGTTCCGAGAAGAATTTAGTTTGGCAGATTATGTCTGGGGATACATTAGAGGTGTTGCCAGTATATGCAATAACTTTGTTGTCCGATGAATTAAAATAATTAAGAAGCGTGGTAACTCCTTACTCAGGTTTCAGAGAAGTGAAGTCATAATCTCACATAACGAGATACCACTTTTTACCTCTGCATACCACTGTAAAGAATATTTCAATAGATAAAATCATATGTTCCAGCATAAATTTTTTTTATGGGTTTTAGACCGCTGAATTGCTATTTTTAATTTGTAAAATATTTTCCTAAAACTTTTAAGCTTCATTTCAAAGTTTCAAATCAGTTGAATATAGGGGTTTTACTAGCTGAACTTGTATTTCCGGCTTAACAATTACAACCTAAGTAAAGTAAAGGTTTGCAATAGTTGAATTGTGCAGCCCTTGGGTTGACCAAATTCTTCCTCTTTCCATTTTTTCTTTTTTTTAACTTGTCGGTACAGGGACTACGCCCACCTCGTGGCATCACAACGGGCCGCTATGCGTGCTCAAGTGAGCTTTTTGATATCAGAGCTACCACTCCGATCTAACCTAAGTAGCTGAATAGAATTTATAGATTGCTGAATTAGGATTTTTTTATGATAAACAGTTCTTTTAAATAATTTAATGGTTTAATTTAAGTTCTGAAGTTATTAATTATAATATTTAAGAACATGAGTTCCTAGTATCCAGCCATAAATTAGTTTTTAAATAAATTTAAACTTAATTTTAGAATTTTCAAGAATTTGATTTTGAAATTATTTTTTATATACATAGCTGAATGACAACCTTTCTGTGCCACATTGTAGTATGACATAATTGGAAGCTTTATTTTAATGTTTTATTCTGCTGAATAAAGATTAATGTAGCTGAATTCATATTTCACAGTCTAGAAGGAAATTTTAAGTGGGTTAAAGCATAATTATAACGTTTTCAAGTACCTGAATATAGTTTTTGAATGCTGAATTATAATTTTTCTTTGTCCAAACTATTTTTTAAATAATTTGAAGCTTTATTTTAAGGTTTTATCTCAGCTGAATAGAATGTTGAAGTAGCTGAATTGATATTTTACGATACGAAATTATGATTTTAAGTAAATTTAGGCTTACATTTAAGATTTCTAAGTAGCTGAATATGTTTTTTAAAAGCTAAATTAAAATTTTTCTTCATTCAAACTAGTTTTTAAATAAATCGAAACTTTGCTAAGGTGTTACCTTAACTGAATTGAATATTCAAGTAGCTGAATACGTTTTTATGGTCCGAAATTATTATTTAGGTTAATTGAAACTTAATACTAAAGTTTTCAAGTAGCTGAATATAGTTTTTGAAAGTTTAATTCTAATTTTTCTTTGTCCTAACTATTTTTTAAATCATTCGAAAACTTATTTGAAGGTTTTATCTCAGCTGAATAGAATGTTGAAGTAGCTGAATTGGTATTTTATGATACGAAATTATGGTTTTAAGTAAATTTAGGCCTAAATTTAAAGTTTTTAAGTAGCTGAATATAGTTTTTGAAAGTTGAATTATAATTTTTCTTTGTCCAAACTATTTTTTAAATCATTCGAAAACTTATTTAAAGGTTTTATCTCAGCTGAATAGAATGTTGAAGTAGCTGAATTGGTATTTTACGATCGGAAATTATTGTTTAAATAAATTTAGGCTTAAATTTAAGATTTTAAATAGCTGAATATAGTTTTTGAAAGCTGAGTTATGATTTTGCTTTGTTGAAACTGTTTTGTAAAGAATTTGAAGGTTTTATCTCAGCTGAATAGAATGTTGAAGTAGCTGAATTGGTATTTTACGATACGAAATTATGGTTTTAAGTAAATTTAGGCTTAATTTTAAGTTTTTTAAGTAGCTGAATATAGTTTTTGAAAGTTGAATTCTAATTTTTCTTTGTCGAAACTATTTTTTATATAATTTGAGGCTTTATTTGAAGGTTTGATCTCAGCTGAATGGAATATTGGAGTATTTTCCAGCCTATTAATAATCTTTAAGCCACTTAAGGCTTAGTTCTGAGGTTTTCAAGTAGCTTAATATGTGTTAGAATAAAGGCAGCATTAGTGTTATAAAAAATGTGTTTAAAATTTAATTCTTTCTGAAATTAAAAAGAAAAACTTGTAATAAAATATTTTCAAATGCATTGAATTATTTTCTAAAAATAATCTAAATTATGACAAAAATAATTTCATAAATTTTCCTAAGCAATAAAGAATACAAAAAAAAAACAAAATCCAAGAAAAATTATTGACCATTAGCCTTGTATATTATACTACTATGGTGAGCATACATATGTATGTAATATTGTAATGAACCTTTTAAGCGGGTTTAAAGATAACAGCCATGGAATATATGGAGTAAAGAGATACACAATAAATTTTAATTTAAAAAAAAAAACAAATTTTTTTTTGAAAATGACAACAAATTGATTTATGCTTTAAATGCTAGAAAAAAAAAGAAAAAGAAATCCTCAAGTAAATAGAAACATTAAGAAAAAAAGGGGGGGAAAACATATTTAAAAACAAAATTTTTGGTTTTCTTTATTTTAACAAGAACGTTTTGATTGTTTTTCTGTTTTACCAATCACACTCGACTATTTTTTTAGTTTGTTTAACATTTTCGAAATTTATTTTGTGCATTTTTAGTTAAAATTGATTAAATTTTAAAAATAATCTAAACACACATACACACACTTGCTCACACATGTCAAATATTTATTGTATGTATATGCATTAGTGCATAGTTATTCCCTTATTATTGTTGTTGTGGTGTGGTATTAAATACCAAAAAAAAAAATTTTTTAATCTTTTTCTTTTTGGCTCCACAGACCACAACAGCCGGGGAAAATATCGGTTGTTAAATTTACCATCATTACAACAACAATACCATATTACAACAAATCTACAACGTCACATACATATGTACAAACATAAGTATGTACATATGTTGTGGTTTTATTTGTTGTTATTGTTGCATTTAGAAAAAATAAAATAAATTAAAATCATGTTTACTTTTGACAGTTGATTGCAAAAATTACAAAAAAACAGACAAAAATTACTGACAATAAATCTCTAGAGCAGAGCGTCGTCTCTATGCAAGATGAGTGAGAAAATGATGTGTCGTTAAACAACACACTACTCTACTACTGCACTGCCAAACATGACATCAATGACACTCTTGTGTTCCCCAGTTGTTGTTGTTGTTGGATTTTGCCAGTGAGAGAGAGAGAGAGTTGTTTGTTTTGAATAATTAATTTTATTTTAGAATGACAAATTTGTCTCGTTGTTAAATAAATATTTACAATGTTTATTCATGTTTTTTTCCATTCTTGATGCAAATTTACACGTTTTTGAAAATGAAAAAAAAAATCATTAGAAACTCATTTTCATCAATTACATTTGCCACATGCCCATAACTGTACACATCGAAAGGTACATGCGAACAATATAATCATACAACAAATGTTTGACAAATTAAATTTGTTTTTGGCATCTCACCTTATCAGTTTACGTTATGTTGCACGGGTTGTCTGTAGCTTTACGAATGAACTCATTCGGAGGCTTTGTGGCCGTTTGTGATGCCATGAGTAATTCCACGGCTCAAATATATGTATTTTTAAAGCCATTAAAGACGTGTAACATTTCTCTCAATAAAATTCTTTTTTTCTCAGTTTATTTAATTGAATCTTCACTATAAAATTGAACTAACAATTATTATATCAAATATTAAAACTAATAACAACAATTAAGACCTGCCATCGCGGGACAAATGGTTTCATAGAATCAAACGTAAATTTGACCTTATTTGCCCTCGTCTTCTAATGAGGTTCACAGTGTCTCTTCTCCTTAGTCGAACATTCAAAATAGCACGAGCTAGTAGATTCGGGTGATCCCTTAGCTTCTCTAGATACTTTTCAGCATATTTGACGATTTCCTTTCTAACCGTGGGCACGTTTAGGTCTTTGGGTATGTTCCAATTTTTTATGTACCAAGGGGCGTTCGCCTTTCCGAGTAGGGATGACTGGAATCCTAATACGGTTGTCTCCCCGGAAGTCCTGGATATATATACCGACGGCTCTAAACTCGATTATGGGGTTGGAAACTGTGTCTACTCTGGGTAACTGGACCTGAACATTTCTCTCCGTCTGCCGGACTACTGCAGCGTGTTTCAGGCGGAGGTGACGGCAATTTACCGGGCCGATCAATGGATCCTCGTCAACGGTGCTCCTTCAACTCGCGTCGCGGTCTTTTCAGATAGGCCGCGATAAGATCTCTATCGTGTTTCGTGAATAACTTTGGGATCGTTAGGGAATGTCGCTGCTGTCTTAACCTTCTTTCTGGGCGCTTCACCAGTGTCTCACTGGTGTGAGTCCCCGGGCACAGTAACATTCCGGGAAACTAGTTTCGACGAGCTCGCCAGAGCTGGTGCGTTCCTTCCGGAATCCTCTTCAATAGAACTGGGTATGCCACTTGCCTCGGTTAAGTTGGACATTTCGTGGAAATTCTCTCGGGACGCCAACCTATCCTGGGTCACTGAGGAGTCCTGCTCCACCGCTAGACTCACCTGGCCCTTGATGGATAGAGGGCGTACCAACCAATTACTTGGTCTTGGTAGTCTTGGTAGCTTACGGGTCATTGCGTTATGGGTAGACACGTGGAGGGAATGGGGCTCCCACTTAACGCCTTCTTCCGTGGATGCAGATCCGCTGAGGAAGAGAAGACTGTTATCCACTTTCTTTGTCAGTGCCTGTCTCTTGCTAGGTTATTTGGCTCTCCATTTCTTATCAGCTTGACGGAGCTATCATCTATTGATATCAAGGATATAGCTTCGTTCATCAAACTTTCTGGCTAGTTTTCCAGTGTAGGGTAGTCGTGCTTTTGATGTGTAGCCCTTGCGCTGACCAACTTCTTCCTCTTCCCTGATTTTGGTGGAACTTGGGCAGTACAGGGACTGCGTTCACCCCTGGCATCACAACGGGCCACTATGCGTGCTCAAGTGAGCTTTGTGATATCAGAGCTACCACTCCGACCTAAACCTAAGGCGCATTCGTCAGCACTCGCTGAATTATTTTGTGTATTCTATTGTTTGTGGATGAGGCAGTGCCCCATAGCTGTATTCCGTAGCACCAGATTGGTTTTAATATAGCTTTATATAGAAGAAGCTTGCTAAGGACCGAATTTCTGTTAATTAGCCAACTTAACTGTATCACCTTTAATTTAATTTGTGCTAACTTAGCATCTATGTGATTCTTCCATGTTAGTCGCCGGTCAAAATGTAAACCCAAATATTTGACCCCCGTATTATTTGATGGTTTATTTCAACAGATGGGCATGATCCCCTACGAATGTGAATGTTACGTGAGTGCATTTTTGTTCGTTGGCCTTTATTATCCATTGTTTTAACC
The DNA here is from genome assembly GCA_936449025.2 of Sarcophaga subvicina. Classification (NCBI taxonomy): domain Eukaryota; kingdom Metazoa; phylum Arthropoda; class Insecta; order Diptera; family Sarcophagidae; genus Sarcophaga; species Sarcophaga subvicina. The sequence continues at coordinate 36,223,573 of OW388084.2, forward strand.
AAGCTTCCAGCTGCACTATATGGTCTTGCAAATACCGAGATGCTTCCTGCTAGTCTTCATCGATGCTTTGGATGACTGTGTCATCAGCGAAAGTCGAAGTAAGGGTACTGCTGCATGTAGGTATATCGGAGGTATATATTAAATATAATAAAGCAGCTAAGATGCTTCCTTGGGGTACACCGGCCTTAATAGTCTGACGTTCGCTTACATAATCGCCTTCCTTTACTCTAAATTTTCGTTCTGATAGATAACTTAGTAATAGGCTGCAGACATTTGGTGGTAAATTGCGTCTTAAGCCTTCATGCCATACTTTCTCTTTCAATAAAATGGTGGTTCATTTCATTATCAGTAAATAAATTTCGGATATAGTCACTCCAGCAGTGACTCTCTACTAAAGAACAAGAGTGTTTTCTCGCCTTTTCCAATAATCGAAAAGACCAGAGGATACATAATGTTCTGCAAGTGGTGATACGTCTAAAGCAGATTGGCTGAACCGATTCTCTGTTAAAGTTCAAGAGGGTTATCGCCTTTTCCAATGATAGAACACGCCAGAAGATACTGAACGATCTACAAGTGGTTCCATCTTCCTTTGTGTCAATCCATCCATCAAATTTGACAGCGGGGCATGCTCGCCCCTGAGTAATATGCCCGTTGTTGTTAATTAAACAAAGTCTGATGCTCTTGGCACTACTCCCCATAAGGCCATAAAGGCTACCTATTTACTAATAACTAAAGAAATAACCGAGAGCTTTTCAGTTCAGCATTACGAAGGCAACATCTGGTAGGACATATGGTCAATCCTTTATTTTATCAGGCTCCTTTATCAAGCAATATACAATTCAATCTTTCCTACCTTTCTATACATAAAGACTTCGATGGGCTCACCACCCCATGAAGATAGGGTGGATTGAGTCCACTACGGAATGATCTTTTTCGGATCGAGATAGGTTTGGGGTCTCTAAATGAATTTTAAATGAATGAATGCTGTATTCTACTAGGAACTTTCTAAGGTATTACCTAAGGCGCTAAGTATACGGCAGAGTTATTCGAAGCCTTGCGCCTTAGCTAAATGCTTTCTATAATGTTTACACAACACCGTCTTCTCAGCAGATTTCTGGCAAAACCTCTGAGAGTAAATAAAATTGCCTTGAAAAGTTTCTCAATAATCTGTCGGTTCCGCCACTAATGTATAAAATTAACGCACACAACATATGTAATGCTGGAAGCTAGGTCGTAATCATGACTGAAGGGCTGTGATAATCAATTATGTATGTATGTAAGAGTTAGCGTTAATTAATTGGGACAGAGAACCGGTCTGTGCTACAGAATGGCAGGTCTAGCCGCCCTATAGTCCCAAGACATCGTTTTTCATGCGCGTATTCATGACCCAATTAGGGACCTTTTCTACCAACTTAGATAGCTGAATGGAATTAAAATTTCAGTTTATTGTAATAATTAAGTTTTGACGAATGCTTAATGCTATTCAGTTAGCTGAAAACACTTTATTACCTTTGGGAACACTTGGGGATTTATATTCAGCTAGCTGAATTTGTAAAATCATTAACAATTTCAAAGAATTTAACGTGCAATAGTTTTCAGAATAAATTAAGCAAAGAAATAAACTATTTGAAATAGCTGAATAAAGTAAAATATTTTTCTTTATTGTTTTTTCAATACGAATTTAAACTCAGAATGAGATTTTGCAGCCATTCAGCTAGCTGAATTTGGTAAAAATCAACAACTTTTAAATTATATAGCTAATAATCGAAGTTATTAGCTTTCAAAATCAATTTAGCAAAGAAAACTGATTGCGTTTACTATTTCAAATAGCTGAATAAAGCAAAATATTTTACTTTTTTGTTTTTTCAATACGAATTATCATAACTCAGACTCAGAATGGGAATTTACTGCTATTCAGCTAGCTGAATTTGCAAAAATATTATTATGTAGTTATTGGCTTTCAAAATCAATTCAGCAAAAAAATCAGGTTGCTTTTACTATTTCAAATAGCTGAATAAGGTTAATTAGTATTCTTCTTTTTATTTTCCGATACGAGTAACCGTATTTTAAGCATTCAGCTTTCTTTGAAAATCAATTTTTTCCCATCATAGCGCGGCCAGCTGAATGTCGTAAAAACTTTGGAAATTGAATGGGAAAATATAATGAGAACCATAAAATTCTTAATAATGGCTGTTGGCCTACAAAAAACAGTTGGTGGTGAAACAAATTCAATTGTTTTAACAATTAAAAAACATACGGAACTCATTTAAATATTAAAAAAAGAGGGAAAAAAACATGACATGAAAGGCAAATTGTAAAATTTGTGACAACGTTGCTTAAACAGAACAGATGTTGTTGTTAAACTTCAAATGATTTCATCATTTTCTTTAACTTTAACTGAAATACAAGGAGAAGAGGAAGGAAGGCGGGCGGCAGTGGAGGAACAAAATCATAATCACGACCAAATATTGTCTTTCAAATCCTTTCAAAATAAAGAAAAAAAATTTTGTCAAAATTAGAACCAATCAATTGCAAAATAATTTTGTCTTCTATGGTTTCTTACTAATGCGAAAGACTGACTTGGCTTAGCGGGCTACCCCCTTTTAAATAACAATTATCGTATCGCATAATAAATATCACGTTTTCAATCGTTTTTTTCTTCCAGTTTTTCTCTCTGAATCAAAAAAGGTTTTCGTTACAGAATATTCAATATTTTGTAATACGAGGTGTAGTTGTAATGTAAAATGACGTGACAATATTTTTATGATTTTTGTTTTTCTATTTTTTGTGGCGTCAAAAGATTCACTATTAAAAATCGCTTGAAAATCGTGTTGCCGCCAATTTTGAAAAATTAATTTTTTTTAAGAATTTTTTTTTTATATTCCTTACAATTTACTTTAAAATGTTTTTCTATTGTGTTCATTTATTTTTTTTATCACGTTAATTAAGTTACGAAATTTGTTTGCCAAAGTTTTGTTTCGTTTACCATTGTTAACCTCAATTTGAACAGCGAATTTTTTCGTTTCTTTCTTTGTATTTTTTTTCGTAATTTTCTGAAGTTTATTTGTTCTTAATTTTGTTTTCAATTCGTTGAAATCATTTCAAATTAAATTGTTTTTAAACTTTGTTTATTTGCAAGAAATAAATCTAAGAACGCTGGCTACTATTGAAGAAGAATTTAAAATTTATCGATTCTTTTAAACAAGAAATTTATCGAATTTTAAATACAGCGGATTTGTAAATCTATTTAGCTAAGGTTTATCAAATTTTAGATTAGTTTGTTAAAAATTCATTTAATTTAAATGAATTCAAACTAGGTTAAATTCAAGACATGTAGGGTGTCTAACAATTTTTCCACCTATTCAGGCAATTTGCGGATTCCACGCTAATAAAACGGTTCATCTTTTGCAGCAAACCCAACTTTCGACATCCTCGTTGGAATCGAAGTGCTACTCATCCAAAGCGTGTCTACATCGATGAAAACAAATAGAGGTCAGAAGCCGCAAAGTCTGGTGAATACTGCCTAATGCTTTGTTTGGAATCCGAGCGGATTTTGCTTTGTATGCATGTAAAGCACATGTGCATATCTTGTGGTCCATTTTGGTCGTTCTTTCGATCCATACATACATAATTTGTCATTACAACCCTTCAGTCAGGATTACGACCTAGTTTCTCACACCCCTTATATCGTGTGTGTTAATCTTCTACATGAGTGGCGGGACCTACAGTTTAAAGTCGACTCCGAACGACAGATTTTTGAGTAACTTTTCATGGCAATTTCATTTTACTCTTAGAGTTTTTGCCAGAAATCTGCTGAGAGAAAGTCGCCGAACAAATACTTTTTGTATTTTGTTTTGATGTCTGGTCTGGGACTCGAACCTACGAAATCAGAAGTTTAAAAAGGACTCCGAATGACAGATTTTTGAGGAACTTTTCATGGCAATTTAATTTAGTCTGCCAGATGTTTCTCCAGAAATTTACTGAGCTCAAGTCGCCGCAGAAATATTTCTTTCATATTTCGTTTTGTTGGAAATGTCTGACCTGGGCTTTGAAACCAATGCGGCCTCATGTCTAATAAGCCAGCACACTACCTACTAGTCTATGGCGACTTCAATTCGATCCATACATAGTTCAAATTGACCATATGTTGTCTGTAACAATGGCTGCCTTCCAAAATGTTAGTTGCTTTGTGTTTATACAAAGTATCGTGTTTCATAATGCCGCTGTACAAAATATATACAATGTATTCTATTTCAAAACGTCGTCAATTTGTATTTTTAACGCAGTCAAAAAGCAATCGGGCATTGGATTTATAGTTGATGCATTGTTTGGTTACTTTGCATATCTACATAATTTATATACCGTAGTAGAACTGCATACAAACTTTGTATTGATACATTTTGGAAGGCGGCTGGGGTTAACCCAAGATTTTTTCCGTTTAAGATTTTGAAAAAAAAAATCCAATTAGCATCGCAATTCGATCCAACGCTGACAATAAAATTTCACAAATGGTTTTTTGATTTCCCTAGTTTCTCACACCATCCAAATTATGTGCGTTAATTTTATTCACAGTTTAAAGTCGTCTTCGAAGGACAGATTTTTAGAGAGATTTTTCACAACAATTTTATTTACTACCAGAGTTTTTTTTTTTTTTTTTTTTTTTTTGGAAATTTGCTGAGTGGAAATTGTCGAAGTAATATTTATTTCATATTTCTTTCTTTTTTTATTTCGTTGTGTCTAATACGGCGGCACACTACCTGCTAATTTACTACCGGCTAATTTAGATATCTTTCTGTCTACCTATTAATTACAACGGCTAGAATTTATCAACAGAGAAGGCGTATTGCAGTGTCGTGAGAAACACGCATCTGTGATGAGTCGGCAGAAACTGAAACAGCTTATCCACCATACAATCCGAACATCGTACTTTCATTTTGTCGTTTAGGTCAATACCTGCGTTAATATAAATTCCGCAGAGGCCTGCAAAACGCAGATGTTCTTTATTGATGGCTTAATGGCTTTAATCCCTAAAAATTGCCAACTGTTATCGCACAAAACGGTACATATTTCTTGTCTCAAATGTAAGAGAACTGTTCGAACACCCGTATATCAGGCAACATTAATACGTTTGTCTCACGAATATGCACTTGTTTGAAAAGCACTGTGTTGTGTTTATTTCTCTCTCTCCTTCTATATTTTATGCTCGTATAATTGCAATTTACTGTTTAAAGAAGCACTCGAATTATAAATTTATCACAGCATGTAGTTGTTCATTTTCTTACCATCCATTGACATGCTATATCAGTCATTAATATCATTATTTAACTTCATTATTATGATTATTATTTGTGTCATAATTAACCGCATAGTCTCAAACACACATTGACAACTTTACTTTACTCGTCTATAAACCAACCAAAAAAAAGGAGGACAAGAAGAGATAATTAAATACGAAGTACGCATATGAGTACGAGTTGTAGAGTGTACCAGTAGCTGTTATATTAGTTTTGTTACAATTATTGAGTGCGTGTTAAAAAGAAAACAGCAACAACAACAAATTTATGCATAGGCGTAGTAAAAAGAAGAAGTGAAACTCTCCAACTTAAACTACTACTACTACTGATAAGGCAATCAATAAAACAAATAGGTTTATTGATCCCTATAATAACAAGAGCAACAACAATAATGTTTAAAGAAGGAGACATAGTAAGTTTAATGGTGTGTGTATACATGCTTGTACGTTAAATGCATAAATTGTGTGCTGTTGGTACAAAACAATACAAAGAAAGAAAACGAGAATTTATAACGAGTATAATAAAACAAAAACAAGAACAAAAAGAATAAAAGATAAAGACAAGAGTATGGAGCATAGAGAGGAGTTGTTATTTTAACAGACCATTTACTCAAACTAATGCCCACATAAAACAATTTAAATGATTTCTTTTTCTTAAGCACTCTCCTACAATTGAATTTGTGGTAATGTGTACTTTATTACCAATGTATGTAACATTCAAAGTAAAATTTCACTCTTCATTTTAAAGCTCATTTTAAAGCCGCCTTAGTTTTTTAAAAGCCATTTGTCGTTCCATTTTAAATGGGCCCTTTTAAATGGTAATTAAATTAAAAAACCATTAAAAATTACTTCTGCACGTTTTTATGACCAAAATGATGCCAACTTAATAGACTTGATAAATATAATTTAAATTAGATTTTTATAACAGAAACACACCATACCACACCACTCCACATACACATACCCGTTTGAATTTAAATGACGATATTCCATGATTCATGGCCAAGCCACATCAGTTCTACGAAACAAAGTCTGTTTATTTTTTTCTGTTTTCTTTATTTGTTAATCAACTTTAATCAGCGAATAATAAACGAATTTCTAGAAATTGGCAAAGATTTTTTCGATTATTTCTTTAATTTATTTTTTTGTGTTTTTGTGAAGCTTAATTTGCTTGCAAACTCCTCAAAATTAAATCATAATTAATCATGTTTAACAATAAAACAACATTTTTTTGTTACCTGTTGTTGCGCAGTAAGTTCTCATCGATGTTATTAATCATTAGAAAATAAATTATTTTTTTCTTATTTCAAACTGTTTAATATACCTGAGTTGTAGTTCTTTAAAAATAGTTAAACCTGTAATTCAGCGAGAGAAATTTCTCTTTGAAATCGTGTTCAGTGAACTTTCAGTGAAGTTTTGTTGGTAAACTTTGGACAGTAGTTGTATAGTGTAAGAAAAAATAAAGCCCGGACACGGAGATACTCAGTTCTGAAGTGCAGCGTACTCCAGTAATAGCGTTCTGTAGCTGTTAAAACAATTGGTAGCCGGATCAAAGTTTGACTACTACATAACAGAAGTGATCATTCCAACTCTTCCTCTTATGATCTAGTTTCTCATACCACTTATGTTGTGTGTGCTAATTTTATGTGAGTGGCTGGGACCTGCAGTTTAAAGTCGACTCAGAACGACAGATTTTTGAGAACCTTTTTATAGCAATTTTAAATACTCTCGGAGTTGTTGCCAGAACTTTGCTAAGGGATGTCTAGCCTGGGGTTTGAACCGTCTAATAAGCTAACACACTACCTACTAGACTACGGCGACTTGGCTATTGGGAAGCCTTAATACGACAGCTTGAAAAATTTTTCCACAAATTGTTTTCATCGATCATATGTGGCCCTTTTCAAGCATTATGTGATGATTATGGTCGTCATAGTCGACTGGAAGAATTACAGATGTGGTCAGACTTGTGCATCGCGACGATTCAGGGAGAGAAAGTATAGCAGATAATTTGCAATTCTCAATTCCAGGAGTTTTCAGCAGTTGGGCCTATTTTACGGCTCATATTTAAGCCGGTTGATGAGTCAAAACGATTGGATGCATTTCAGCATTTAATTGTGGAACAATCATTGCATTCGGAAATGATAACTGTTCGTTCTGGACATGTAATAAGGCCGTATTGTTACGAAGATGACCGTGAAATTATCGTTACCTTTATAGCCTCATGGCCTTACGATAACTGTCCCTTTTTTTCTAGTTTGCAATTAAAGATTATAAGCTGTACGAAATGTTGTTTTAACAAGCAAGTGCCACTAGGCATATATCGTGACCAATTTTAGCTTTGTTGCATGAGGATTGCCAATTGGCCACTGACAGCAAATACTCAAATTTAAAAGCCATAAGAATAGATTGTTGCAGCCAGAGGCTATCGTTTATCGTAATGGATTAATTTTTCACAGTCAGTAAAATAGTTCAATGCTGAAATCGTTTTTTTTTTTGGGCTTTCAAGGCCCTGCTGATTGTTAATGTCGCCCTTTTAGAATTCATCATGTTATTGTTTCAATTCACATCTATTTATATTCAGCTAGCTGAATTACATTAAACTTCTGTTTTCTACTAAAACTATTGATCACATTAAAAATACACTGGTGAGTAAACATATTCAGCTAGCTGAATTACCTTTTTTTGAAGGAAAGATAAATTTTTAATACAATCCGAAATTGCTTTTATTAATGAGTTAAAATATATTTTAGTGGGCTAAATAATATCAAAATAGGCAATGAAATATTTCTGGTTTAGAAAAATTTTGACAGCTGAATTAAACTATGGTTAACTGAATAATTATAGAGTCAACTGGGAGTTACTTTTGAATAATTTAAAGGTATGTTCTGTTAGGTCTGATTGGTTAACTAACGATTTTTGTTTTAAGTTTCCTTAGTTTTTGCAATCCAGCTTGTTGAATTACATTATAGGGAGTTGAATGATGATAAGATTAACTAGATTTATTCCACGTAATTTGAAGTCGTATTCAGTTAGCTGAATTGTTTAATTGTTAACTGAATAATGACAACACCAGCTAGCTGAATTGTTGCGGAATGCAGTTGTTAATGCGGTTAGCTTCTTATATTTTTCATATGCCATAAAATCTAACTATTCAGCTGGCTGAATGTCACTTTAGTTAGCACAATTAATACCTTTTTTTTTATTAATATAGAGCCATATTCAGATAGCTGAATTATTATATTAGGGGTTTATTAAATCATAATATTTTTATGTTTATTGTACACCAGGAAGTTGAACTATTCAGCTATCAAAATTAATTTTTTCTTTATTTTACGGCTGTATTAAGTATTAGTTAGTTGGATAACAACACGAACAACTAAGAAATGCTTTCGTTAAGCTTCATGTTTAATTCAGCTAGCTGAATTTCTCTCAAATAACTTTATTAAGTAAACTTTTTGAATATATTTATTATTTACTATGGAATTAACCTATTCAGCTAGCTGAATTTGGTCTTTTTTATATAAAACAAAAAATATTTATAGTTTAGTTACATTTGTATAAGACTCTTATATTTTCTTCTAAGAAATTTAATATGTTTTACATTTTATGTGGCTTTTGTTATTCAATTGAGTTTATTTTTTCGCTGCACTTAACCCCATATTTAATATCCTATTGATGCCAATGCTACAGTTAATGTTAATGGCAACTCTCTTACTCTCGCCACTCTCCCACTGAACTTGTAATATTTTTAACAGAGTTTTATGGGATTTTCTTTTGTTTTCTTCTTGCCCTTTTAGCCTTGTCTTACAGGGACAATATTTGCTTTAGAATTCTAATGCATTTATGTTGTGCTGTTTATAAAATATAAGCTAAACCAAGTTCTCATTACAGTGTTTGTATACAAACACAAACAAAGTGACGCTATTCTAGGGGATAGAAAGTTTAATTTTGTTGTCTTTGTTTTTGTTGTTTCCGTTTTTGCGTATACATTTTCCATTTCTTGTGATTTTCTTCCCCTTTTGTTGCTCTAAATGTGTTGTGGTTTTTTTTATCGATTTTTCCAAAGATAAACAAATCTGTATCGGTGTAATGGTGTGTGTATGCGAGACACAGGCAAGTATTTGTTTGAAATGATAAAGAGGCAGAGAAAGTTGAGAAGAAGAGATATCAACTTTAACCACCCTCTACATATGTATGTATGCGGGATGGTGAAAGTCTGACAATTGCTTTGAAAATCCATAGAAACACATTCTATCCTAAAAGGGAGTGGTGAACCTCAACACGTTTTTCATTTACACGGCATGTATTAAAAAGAATAGCAGGCAGGCAATCTCATTGCCAGAACAAACAATAACGACAAAAAATAAGTACGCAACAGTATCATGTTCAACTTTTTCACCTCTTAGTGTGTTGATTTCTCACTGTGTACTTGTGTTTACAGTTGTTTTTATTTCATTTAGTTGCTCTTTATTTTACATCTCTCTCTCTACTCTCACTAGTGTTTTGATATATTTTGCCAAATATAGTATGGCTGTGTTTTTTTCTCGTTTGTTATGCTACGTGTGTGTGTTAGTTGTATGTTTTGATTTTTGTTGTTGATTTTTTTGTCTCGTCACTCATCCTATAGCGTTGCTACCTACCTATACCATCAATGCCTGCCTGACTTTGTTATGTTTTGTTTTGTTTGTAAACAACATGAAATGTTGAATACAACATGCTCGTTGGCCTGTTAACCCTCTCATCTCTTGTTTTTTTCTTACTCTATATCCCTTTATTTTATGATTTGAAACTGTTTAAATGTCTCTGTAAATTTTATTTATTTTTTTCTCTCTCTCTGTTTTTTTCTTTTGTTTTTCATTGGATAAAGGTATTTTCATCAGTTGTACATTTCAAATGCAGTTTTTACAGTTGCGGTTTTGTTTTTGTAATCCCCTTTTCACCACCTGCCGTTCATATATGCTCTTTTTTCTCTCTATCTCTCTCTTTTTATGTGTCTGCGGAAGTTGTAGAGAAATGTCTTTGACTTCTTTAGTATGAAATATTACAAAATTCATAAAGATGATGATGACGATGATGATGCTGCCTATAGTGTTGTGTTGTTTTAGTTTGTGTATTGCAATGATGAATCATATTTTGTGGTTTCTGTTTATAACAGCATATTTTGTTTTTTTATATTGTGAGTGTATACAGTTGTGAATGGGAGCATTACTCTCTTATGGTCATTTTGTATTACAGTATGTGTGAGTAAAGGTTTTTATTTATACCGTTATTTAGTTTTTACTTTTATTTACTTAATTTTGGTTTCACAAATCTTGTTACTTATTTTGATGAATTCACTATTCACTACATAGAATTTTCTTTTGAAATATTTTATTTTTAATTTTTCTACTAATTCAGCTGGCTGAATATCTTTTTATGCAGTAACGGTTGTTATATTGCTATTATTACTTATTTTTATATAATTTTCTGTAGTGGGGATAACTCAATGGTGGTTTTTCTTTAGGTTAGGTTAGATTAGGTTAGGGGACGTGTACTTGTCATTGGGACAAGTACAATACTCGGAGATCAAAATGACCCATTGTAGTACGTCCTAAAGGACAGAGTGAGGATAAGGATAAGGAGATAGGGAGATAAGGAGATAGGGAAAATAAGAGGCGGTAGGAAAGGGAGGAAAAAATACAGACTACAAACACACAAGAGAGTGCGACTACAAGGTTTAAGCCGTAGCACTTCTCAACCAGCTCAAACAATTAGTGAATATATGGAGAGCCTTAATGCCGGCACTCGACAAAGACTCCAAACCTTCGGAGAAGCCCCTGTTTAGAGTCCTCAACCTACTAAGGCCTGCACAGTTACAGAAGAAGTGTTCGCTAGTTCCCAATTACTAGTCGTCGCAACATACTCTGCAACAGACCAGCTATGATCTTTGTCAGCGATCTAATCTAGCAGTGTCCTGTATCTAAGCCCAGCAGCAAACCTGTTCTATGACTGTCTATAGCAGGCCGTAGGAACCTGGACACATAACATTCCCCCAACGCCTCTGCGCCATCCAATGATGAGGCCATAGAGACGACAGATTGAGGGGTCAGGATCAACTATCAAATCGCCCTTAGAAATTGAACCTAATTTAGCGAGAGCATCCTCATTGAACAGTATACTGCTATGGCCCGGAACCCAGCCTAGATCGATTCGGTCTGGTATAAAGGTCCTAAAAGACTCTTTGCATTCACGAACAATGCGTGATTTACATCAGACCGACGTAATGGCCCTTTAGGGCAGCCTGACTGTCAACGAAGCTTATATAAGAATTCGAAATGGGCCTACCAGCCAGGCGTCAATAGTCTTCAAGATAGCAAAAATCTTCGCCTGAAACACGTTACAGTCATCATTTAACGTAAAGTGATGTTCAAGACCGAGATCTTTATAGAAAACCCCAGCACCGGTGCCTCCACCTAGCTTCTGACCATCTGTGAAGATGGGTATACCTCTCTGATCCTGGGGTATCTCATCATTCCGTAGTGCCCTATCCGGTATGAGTATCCTCAAAACAGGTAGGAACGTAGCCTCAGGCACAATATAGTCGGTGGCTTTTTCCGAAGGTCCGTACCTCCACTTAGGAAAGACGACGTTCAAAATTCCGGAGGGACCTACCGAGCGTTGTTTCCAGCAGCCCGTTCCCTCAGACGTATGGCACTGCGCGCGGATTCAGACAGCATAGTGTCAAGTGCAACCTCAGGATAACTCTTCCTCACTCCGATGATACTCAAGGAGGCAATCCACAGAATTATCTTATTTCTAATTGAAATTTCCTCCTTTAGCGAATTTAATTGGCTGAATTTAATTTTCGACAAATTCAGCTAGCTGAATAAGGTTGTATCAAGAGATTTCATATTTAAAGGCTTTAGAAAGCAAACTAGATTAAAATGTTATTGCTGAATAAGGTATATACTCAATTCAGCTAGCTGAATTATAGAATAAGTTTATTTTCAAAGGATTTCATAAGTAAATGTCTTAGAAAGCAAGCTAAATTAAAACGTTATTGCTGAATAAGGTATATATTCAATTCAGCTAGCTGAATTGCTGTGAAATTACATTAAAATGCCTATTTAAGTGAAATAAATTGGCTGAATTTGCTTTTTAACACATGTAGCTGGTTGAATAAACAAATTTAATTGTATTTTATTTGCAAAATAAATTGAATTCTTCAATTTTGTGGTTTGTGCGCTGGGCTTCTCTTATTTAAAATTTTATTTTACATGCGAATGGTATTTTTAACAGGAATTATTTGAATTTAAGTGGAAGTGGTATGCCGTGTTTTCCCCACTTTTTTGTAAGAATTTTAATTTAAATAATTGCTTGCCATAAACCATTGTTTACATTTGGCTGTTATTATTGTTGTTTTATTGGAAAAAAAAAAGAGGAGAAAAAATTTCCAAAAATCCTCAACATATGCAAGCAGCAGACAAAACCAAAAATACCGCAAATTTTGTTGATTTATTCTCATGTTCTTTGGCTTCTGCTTTGCCCTGCCCTTCTTGTAAAAAGAATTGTTTTTTTGTATTTTTTTTATTTTTAAGAACCAAATTGTAGTCTATAGAAAGAAATTTTGAAAGAGTTTTATCCATCACTTCAATTCACTCCACTCCACCCTTTAAAGGCTGTTGGGAGTTTATTCAATGCACTCGGCAAGCAACAGCAGCAGTAGCAGCTGCGGCAGCAACATTGGGAGTCTGATGACGATTGTCACCCTAGAAACACAGATGAAAAACAAAAATGAAATGTTTGTTTTGGAAAACTCATAAAGCATGTGACTTCATTTGGGGCAGAGAACACAGCCCCTTGCTAACTACAACCCTCGTGGCTATGACAACAACATTCATTATAATTGACATCCTTACATGGATTTTATTTTATTCCAAACACATTAAAATTGTTTAACAAATTTATTACTTCGTTTCGTTGCCTTTGCAAACCTCATCCCCCTCTTCACACATGGTTTAATTTGCAGTACCAACAGCATCTCATCATCAGCAGTAGCAGCATAGTGTCGCTTGTTTCTTTTTGCCCCCTTTTTCCTTTTTTTCTGCTTTCAATGCAATTTCTGCATGATTGCAATTATTTCACACATTTTATAGCTTTTCAGTTTAGTTGAGTTAATTTCAGTTGCGACAACTATTTTTTATTTCAACGCTAAAATGTCTATTTATCACTTTAAGCTCTGCTATAAATGTGGAGTATATTTATGCACACCGTGCCTACATCATGTTACACACGTTCAGTCAGGGATAAGTTGTTGCCATTTCTTTTTTTTTTCGAATTTATCACTGAAAAACATGCATGCGATCAATAACCATTCATTCATTCATTCATTCATACACATTTTTGTTGCAGGTTTATTAAGTAAAAACCATAAAATCATGCAACATTTTATGGCTTATAAGTGCTACTGCACTCTTTTTATGATAGATTTTCCATTAAATAAATTAAAATTTGATTGCAAAAAAAAAAAAACAAAAAAACGAAAATACATTTAAATTAGAAAAGAAATATCAAAATATATAAAGTACCAAAGTTGAAAAAATAGTACCAGAGCTGAAAATGTACCGTAATAAAAAATCAAATATTTTATTTGGTAAACAAAAATATGTATGTTTAAATTAGAAAAGAACTATCAAAATACATAAAGTACCAAAGTTGGAAAAAGTACCAGAACTGAAAAAGTACCCTAATAAAACAAAACAACTATTTTATTTGAAAAACGAAAATACTTTTAAATTAGAAAAAAAAATATCACTATAAATAAAGTAACAAAGGTGAAAAAAGTACCAGAGCTGAAAAAGTACCGTAATAAAAATCAAATATTTTATAAGGAAAACAGAATACATTTAAATTAGAAGAAAAAATATCAAAATCCATAAAGTACCGAAGTTGAAAAAATAGTACCAGAACTGAAAAAGTACTCTAATAAAAAATCAAATATTTTATTTGGTAAACAAAAATATGTATGTTTAAATTAGAAAAGAAATATCAAAATACATAAAGTACTTAAGTTGAAAAAATAGTACTAGAGCTGGAAAAGTACCCTAATAAAACAAAACAACTATTTTATTTGAAAAACGAAAATACATTTAAATTAGAAAAGAAATGTCACTATAAATAAAGTAACAAAGATGAAAAAAGTACCAGAGCTGAAAAAGTACCGTAATAAAAAATCAAATATTTTATAAGGAAATCAAAAATACATTTAAATTAGAAGAAAAAATATCAAAATCCATAAAAAACCAAAGTTTGAAAAAGTACCAGAGCAAAAAGTACCGTAGTAAAACACAAATATATTATTTGGATTTTTTTCTAAAGAAAATAAAGCACCGTGTTTTAAGCATTTTTATAAATAAGTACTATTTTAAAAATGGTACTTTTTAAAAAGAATACACCCAAACCTTTTTTTACACGGTAGACTTTTTTTTATTTTATTCGGAGTCAGTTTCTGATAGCAAGCGCATTCTCTTTTGCTGGGGTGGCTCAATATCAGCCTCGTCAGTAGAAATACTTATTAGTTTTACATCTTCAGAAGCTGCTTCTGGCGCTGGGATATTTCTTTTAACAGCAAATTCTGTTATAGTGCGATGTGATCCAACTTTGGAAAGCTCCTTATAGCCATACATGTATCTAGCCATACAGGTTTCAATTATGTTATCACATGTCAAAAAGTGTTCTGCCAACTTATTTGCCATTTGAAGGCCGTCAAGTATCAACTGGCTGTTATTGGACTTTGAATTTCACTCTCATCAGTTTCGACATTTTGATCATCATTTCCCAGCGCAACCTCCAATATCTCTTCTTCATTTTTTATGCACAAACTGGGAGTTAAACGGGATTAAACGATTTTATCCGTATAAAAAGGAGCGAACAAAAAAATGGTAAATTTGTTTAAAAAAAAACGTGTTATTTCAAATTCGCGTAAAAAAAACCCGTGTAAAAACAGGTTTGGGTGTACTTTGTAAGAGTGCTTTTCAAAAAAGTACTTTTTAATAAAAATTTGTTAAAATAATTGCCTTTTTTTTAATAAGGTACCTGTTGGAAACTTATTTCCGTCTGCTTTTTGTTTCGGAAAAAAGTACTTTTACCTTAAGTTACTTTTTTTTTCAAAAGAAGTGTGCTATCTTCAGAGAATTAATTCTACCACATAACGTTTTTAAAACAAGCATTTTTGATAACAAGTACTTTTTAAAAAGGTACTTCTTAAATAGAATACTTTAAAATAGTACTTTTGAAGAAAGTACTTTTTCAAAAACTTGAAAACTTATTTTCGTCGATTTATTATTTTTATTTTTTGGAAAAAAGTTATTTTTTTAAAAGAAAATTCAATTTTTGTTATGCATAGTCGGCGTAGTCTAGTAGGTAGTGTATTGGCTTATTAGACGTAAAGCCCGGGTTCGTATCCCAGGTCAGACATCAAAACGAAATATGAAAGAAAAAAAATATTACTTCGGCGACTTCCTCTCAACAGATTTCTGGCAAAAACTCTGAGAGTAAATAAACCATGAAAAGTTTCTCAAAAATCTGTCGTTCGGAGTCGACGTTAAACTGGAGGTCCCATCACTCATGTATAAAAATTAACACACACAACATGAGCAGTGTGAGAATCTAGGCCGTAATCCTGACTGAAGTATTGTAATGACCAATTATGTATGTATGATTTATTGAATTAAAGAGTGCAAAATAAACTGATATCAAACTCTCCTACAATATCTAATTACTAGAGTCATTCATAGGTTGTATGGAAGGAACTTATGATATGATGTTGAACAGAAACCGCTCTGTAAGAGTACCGCGTTATAGGAGAGCTGTCGCAATTTTAGCTCCGTTTTATATGGAAACCGCATTCTGAGAGTACCGCGCATAGGAGGGCTGCCGCAATTTCAACTGCGTTATATGTAAACCGCGTTCTGGGAGAGTTGACTGTATTTGTTGTCGGTAACTGTCTGTATTAACGGTTTAGTAGCTCATTGCACTTTAGCAGACGCACAACTTTGTCTTCCTGCCGAATCTGTCTGATTTTATTGCCAAAGCTAATGGTTGTCCCATGTTAACTCTCGATTTTTTCCATTTGGGATTCTGAAAATGAATCCATTTTTCATTGTCAGCAGCAATCCAATGCAACATTGATTTTCTACCGGCTCTTTGAAGCAAAATCTCATGAAGTAATTTTTCGGTTTTCCATGTGGTTGTCATTCAATTCATGTGGCACCAGATATTCCAGACTTTCGGTTTTTTCCCGTAGCTCCGAACGACAGTCAATTCTATTTACTCTCAGAGTTTTTGCCAGAAATCTGCTGCGAGGAAGTCGCCGAAGAAATACTCTTTTGTATTTTGTCTTGATGTCTGATCTGGGATACGAATCCGGGCTTTACGTCTAATAAGCCAATACACTACCTACTAGACTACGCCGACTATGCATAACAAGGGCCTGGGGCTCGATAAAAATAATTTATAATTGTCTTGGTCTCCATATAACACGGTACGAATGATGGGATTTGTACTAATTCCGAGTTTTTTATAGCGCGGTTTCCATACAACGCGGTAGACGGTTTCCATAGAACATGCTGCAAATTAGCATGGTTTGTACGCAGCGCAGTTTTCATACAAGGCGGTACACATTCACCACGTTATAGGAGGGTTGGCTGTAATCATGTTGAAACATGTATCATTGATGTAACACGATAAGATTGGGCCATAAGACACAACAATATGACAATGCGCTTGCAAAACTGGTTCAAGTTAGCATCACAGCAATAGGCTGGGAATTGCTATCGTATTTGCCCTATTCGCAAGATTTTCGTTTGCATTGGCTGAACAACACTTCGATTCCTACTAGGAAGTAAAATATTGGGAGACTAAATAGTTTGCTTCAAAAGACGAACAGTTTTATTAGCGTAAAATCAACAAATTATCTGAAAGATGGAAAAAAAATGTGTAGTGAATTTGAATAAAATTTTCTTTACTTTCCCATTTAAAAAGAGCTCATTTCTTACTGGTACATTTGTCATGGATTGATTTGAATTGGCAAATCTTTTTTCTAGTGAAGGATGACATGGAAGGTATGGAGCAATTATTCAGATGGGCTAGGGGTATGCGAATGTAATTTCAAACATGAAACGGGCATGTTTTAAATCACAACAAAACTCACTTTCTAAATTGTTTGGTGTTTTCTTTCTATGAAAACGAAATGCTTAAAAGAAATTTTTTAAGTTTTTTTTAATTAAAATTTTGTTATGTGGCGGCCTCCCTTTTATTTGTTTTTCTTTGGCTTGAGAAATTTTTTATTGAAAATATATTCGTGATTTTTTTTTTTCAAATTGTGGTTTTCTACTAATTTCTTTTTGGATAATGAGGCATCACTAATAAAGTTCGAAAGGGAAAGAAAAATTAAAGAAAACAACTCAGCAGTGGTTTCTTCTATTTATGGCAGGGACAGAGAGAGAGATAAGTTCCGTTTACGGTCATAAAATTTTTCAATATTTCACGGTTTCAATTTATTTTTATAATATTTAATAAGCATTTTTTGTTTTGGTTGTTTTAATAAATAAATAAAAACAAAAGAAAAGGAAAGAAAAACAAAAACTTATTGGCCGTCACTAAAAAGTAATTAAAAAAATAGGTTTTTGAAGTCAATAAACCCCATTTTTTTTCTTCTTTTGTTCCAACTTTCCAAGTCATAATGAGTGAGGAGCTCTTTCCCACTTTCCCGTTCTCTCCTTAAAATATCATAAAATATGTGTTTAATGTCATAAATATTAATACTGTGTCAAAATCTCCCTGTGTATATAATTTTAATGATTTACCGGCATTTAATGTTTAAATTTTCTTTCATTTTTTTCGTACTTTTTTCTCTTTCTTTTGTTTTTTTTCGTTCCTCCTTAATTACTTATAAGGTACTTTTTCTTCTTTTTTATAGTTGTTGTTGTGGTTAAAAAAAAGTAAAATAAAATAAAATTTTCTTTATGGCTTTGAATAAATATTTAAACACTCATACACACAAATTTTTTCCCTTGTAATTGGCCATAAATTTGGAATTTTTATTGCCAAAAAGTACCATGTATAATAAAAGTTAATTGAAAGAAATTATTTTTCTTTTTTTTTCTTTGTTGTTGTTGTTGTTCATGCTATAAAAAAGAAAATTAATTAGGGAAAGTATGCTTTAGCACATCAAATACCAAAAAGTACTCAGAGCCTAGAAACCTAGTTTTTTTTTGTTGTTTTGCTTTACAAAACCAAAATTATTGTGGTATTTAATACCAGAATATTTACACACTAATTTCCAAAGAAATTATCAAATGGTACATAGCAAAACCTACATATTTACCTGATTAGTTACGTAATCTGTAAATATTTTCTTTTCTTTTTTTTAAACGCATTTGAACAGTGACAAACAGATTAAAAAAATAAAAAAAGTGTTCACGTTTTAGAATACTCTTTGAAAAAATAAATTTGTTCACGTTTCTGAGACGTTCACACTTTCGGGTGTTCACATTTTCGCGAGTTCACTGTATTGTAATTAAGTTAAGACAATTTTATCTTGTTAGGTTAGGTTAGGTTAGGTTAGAGGGCGTGTACTTGTCAATTAAGACAAGTACAGTACCCGGAGGTCGAATTGACCCATTGTACAACGTCCTAGTTTCTCACACCACTTATGTTGTGTGTCGACTCCGAACGACAGATTTTTATTTATTGAGAAACTTTTCATGGCAATTTTTAATTACTCCCAGGATTTTTGTCAGAAATCTACTGAGAGGAAGTCGCCGAAAAAATACTTCTTGTATTTTGCCTTTGATGCCTGGCCTGGGGCTCGAACCCAGGCTTTCGCGTCTAATAAGCCAACACACTACCTACTAGACTACGGCGACTTCTTTATCTTGTTAAAACCATAAAAATTTTCTAAAATTATAAAACTACTTTCTTAAAAAGTACACCATATAAAGTACCATAAAAATAAAAGTACCAAAATATATTTGAAAAAATTAACAGGATTTTCTTTACTTTTTTTCAACTCATAATTTTTAATTATATGAAGAAAGTTTTTTCTTTTCTTGAACCAGAATTTTTTTGTAAAATTAAAAAAAGTACCATAACCGACGCACCCTAAAAGGGACAATGTGTAATAATCTATTGTAATTAAATTCAAATATTTAATAAAGTTAATTTTTTCTTTTAAAACCAGAAATTTTATGAAATTAAAAAAGTACTTTCTTAAAAAGTACGAAAATAAAAGTACCATAAAAAATAGAAGTACCAAAAAATATTTAATTATATTAATAGGTTTTTTAATTTCTTTTCCAATCATAATTTTTAAAAAAATAAAAGTTTTGTTTTATTGAACCAGGAAATGTTTGTAAAATGAAAACAGTACCTTAACCGATGTACCCTGAAAGGGGTAATCTATTGTAATTAAATTTAAATGTTTGAAGAGTTCATTTTTTTTTTAAACCAGAAATTTTATAATATTAAAAAAGTACCATAAAAAGTACGCAAACGAAATTACAATAAAAAATAAAAGTACCAAAGTATTTTTAAAAATATTAAAACAATTCCTTTAATTTCTATTCAACTCATAATTTTTAAAAATATGAAAAGTACCTTTGGTAAAAAGTACCAGAAACATATAAGTAGTTTTAGTTTTCTTACTTAAACATGCTAAATTTATTTGAATTTCTATCATAATCTATAGTGATTTAGTGTTAATTAGAGCCGATTTCCAAGTCTTTTGATCATCATATGTTCTCTTTTTCAACATTTCTCAACAAATTTTGCAATACCAGCTTCAATCTTAATTTTCATATGAGTTTTGGCCTTGGTTTTCTGTAATTTCCCTCTGGTGCTTTACATAAACATCTTTGCACTGGGGTTCTTTCACTCATAGACACTCATGATAGCGCACGTCTATAAAAACTGTTGTAGTAGTAGCGTCGTCGATGTTACGATTTTTAATGAAGAATTCAGTCCCGAAAAAACAAACAAAAAATACGCTCGTCTTTAGTAGCCCAAAAGGAAATCGAGCTGATTTTTTGGTATCTTGATATAAAGTGAAGCGTTCCAGTGGGAACGTTCTGAATTGGTCGATGCAAGTGGCAGTTAGAATCAGAAAGGCTTAAGCGGCAGGTGAAGTAAAATTTCCCATTCACTGTTTACCAAATAGTTTTTGATGGGTGCAGCAACATGTGGAAAAATTCGGCCTCGTGTCTGGTTCCATATTCATGGCCTTTTTCGATCAATGTTCGACTTAATCCACCTGATTACTGTCTGTACAGATCTCCAGTGATATGCTACAAACACAATACACGCAACTGAGGAAACACAGCAATCTCTCAAAAATAGAAGACTACACGCGACATAGCAAAATTGCTATGTAGCAATAGTCTGTCCTGATGTTAGCCGCTCATTATAATCCTACCAAATACGGAGTATTACCTCGGCCCAATGGATATTTTGCTTGATCGTAGATTTTACTCTTTGCTCTCGCTTTACATATGATTTCATAAGCTTGGGGTTGTCATAATGAATTTATTTTTCGTCGCTAATGATAATTCGGTGCAGAAATAATTTTTTTTAAAGCGATCAAACAGCATTTCAGGCACGCAAAATGGCCTTCTAATATTTATCGGCTTCAGGTCATGTGGCGGCCATTTTTCTTTGCTTTTGAATGAATCCTGCTGCTTTTAAACGCTTTGAAATGACTTTTTGAGTCATGCTTATGATTGTGAAAGCTCTTCATGTGCCCGCTACGAATCCTTATTGTGTAATGTTTCCAATTTATGGTCTTCAAACATTTTGTCGAAATCCCCTTTTTTTTTGCAACTCATAAACCATTCGATACACTGTGTTTCTGTTGGAGCATACTAACTGTGGAATTCCACTAGAAAACCTTGACCCGCTCGTGCTGTTTTTTCTTTGTAAAAAGTGACATCTCAAAATGTCCTGGAAAATTTTTTTACACTCTAAAGAACAATGTCACCTCATGAAGGTGTTGCCAGAGTAGATGACATTTTTCATGGCTGGAGTTTTCACATTTTAAATCCATTAACCCTGCTGTTAGGTTTGGACCATTTTGGTCAATGTTTTTTTTAATTTTTATTTAAATTTGCAATGGCTTATCGTATCAACTTAAAACGTCAGCTCAGGTATTTTTTTATATTTTAATGGTTTTAGTGAGTTTTTAGGTATATAGGACAAAATACACTTTTTGATGATGATGCTTGCAATTCAGTCAATAGCTATGCCGCAAATGGATTTTTAGGTTTGACAGTCCTTTTCAACATGTATTCTTCTGATGGGCACATAGCTAGCTGACGTAAAAACTCAGGTCTTCAGCGTTTTGAATCATTTGCAGCCCACGAACAATCAATTTCTGAATATGAAATAAATGCATTTAATGCGGATATATCAACTATATTGGAAAAAAACAACATTTGGCCATCTAATTCTTTTTCTTTTAGTGCTGTAGTAGCTAATCATTTGATCAGCAGTATCAAAGCCTACTAAGATGAAGGAAATTATTTTTACAGAAACGATAAATAATGATAAAATATAACAAAACTTTCGTAGAGTTATAATAAGAAATGATTGTAGGTTTCTTCTTATGATTACTGAAATCGATTTCATTTGTTTTGTGCATGGTGCTCATCAATATAGTACCTTTATTTTTATGGCCGGTATACGTGGATGTAAAGGGTGTTTTTTATAGAGGTATAGAACTTTAAGTTGGCATTACTTTTCAAGATGGCGACCGATTTAACAGCTGTCAAGTGATGTATTCTCATTTTGGTTTGGCAATTCATCATGAATAGACTCACGCCTGAACAACGCTTGCAAATAGTGCAATTTTATTTCGAAAATAATGGTTCTGTGCGGAAAACGTATCGCGCACTACGTCCATCTTATCGTCGACAAAATCGTCCATCAGAGCAGTTAATTCGATTAACCATGGAACGTTTTCGCACCACGTTTACTCTTATTGATAACTCGCATTCCCAGAGACGCTGTACGGTGCGTACAGAAGAAGCAGAAGATTGCTGCTGTAGAGCGTAGCATTGAGGAAGACCCGAATGAGTCCATCCGCCATCGAGCACAGGAATTGGATCTGTGTCCATCCACTTTATGGAAGATTTTGCGGAAGGATCTTGGTTTGCGTGCTTACAAAATCCAACTCGTGCAAGATTTAAAGCCAAACGATCATCAAGTAAGGCGTAGATTCGTCGAATGGGCCCAAAACGAGATTACCGTTGTTCCCGATTTTCATAAGCGAATTTTGTTTAGCGGTGAAGCGCACTTCTGGTTGAATGGCTACGTCAACAAACAAACTGCCGCATTTGGAGTGAAGGTAATCCTCAAGTGTATGTGGAAACAGCGTTACATCCAGAAAAACTGACTGTTTGGTGCGCTTTATGGGCTGGTGGAATCATTGGTCCGTACTTTTTCAAAAACGATGATGGCCAGAACGTTACAGTCAATGGTGATCGGTATAGAGCCATGATTACTAACTTTTTCATTCCTGAATTGAATAACCATGATGTCCAGGAGATGTGGTTTCAACAAGACGGCGCAACATGTCACACAGCTCGTGCCACAATAGATTTATTGAAAGACACGTTTGGTGACCGCCTAATTTCACGTTTTGGACCTGTGAATTGGCCTCCAAGATCTTGTGATTTAACACCGCTAGACTACTTTCTGTGGGGCTATGTAAAGTCATTGGTCTATGCGGTAAAGCCACAAACGCTTGACCATTTGGAAGACAACATTCGCCGTATTATTGCCGATATACGGCCACAAATGTTGGAAAAAGTCATCGAAAATTGGACGTCCAGATTGGACTACATCCGCGCCAGCCGTGGCGGTCATATGCTAGAAATCATATTTAAAATGTAATGCCACAAGATTATCTTTCGGATAAATAAAATGCATGTCAATCGAATAATCCATCGTTGTTTTATTGCAACTTAAAGTTCTATACCTCTATAAAAAACACCCTTTATATGAAGGAACTTTTTTGTACATAAGCAATTTCGGTGGGATAAAAGTTTTGTTTCTTTGAACTGTTACCACATATGTCAGTTTCCTTTGTAAAAAAATTTTCCCCAACTCAAAAGATGAAAAAAAGCAATCAGCTGTAATATTTTGCCCTTTCAATTCTTCTGTAACCTCCAACACGACACGCTCTCCTTGATTTTTTTTCAGACATCATTTTTTGGTTTTCAAGGTACGGTTGTATTTTCCATATGTATCCTGATTTGTAGTCAGCTAACCAAAATTTAAGCCCAAATTTGGCGGGCTTTACAGGCATATACTGTCTAAAGGAACATCGTCCTCTAAAACCAATTAGCTGCTCGTCAATAGTGACATTTGCATGACAGTTATAAAACATTGAAAGAAGTGCTTCCCAATTGTCCCATAACTCACGAATTGGAGCAAACTTGTCACTACTTTTTTGTTTTCTTCTGTTGACAACATCATCAAAGCGGACAGCACTTGTTATCCTCGCTCATAATAGAACGGAATAAACACGAACTGAAGTAAAACTTATACTCGTGGTGGTATACATATCTGTATAGAAATGGAGAATTCCAGAATTTTTGTAACAATTTAAATTATTTAAAATGTTTGGTCAAAAGAGTTTTATATCGAATTATTTATGAAATATGCAAAGTGGACCAAGATGGTCCTTTACCTAAGATTCGAAAGTTTTTTTTAACCTAATAGCAGGGCTAAAAAGCAATCTTAAAATCGCATGATTTTATCTGCCAATGGGCTGTCTTAAAACGTGATATTAATTGCTTACCAAATCCGCCTCTCTGTAGGATCAAGGCATCGCACGCCGCAGGGCACTTTCACTTTCTTGTTGAAAGCACATTTTCAGTCCAGTCAATGCATTTTATTTAATTGGGCATTACAACCCTTTAATCAGGATTACAACTTAGCTTCTCACACCACCCATGTTGAGGATATTAATTTTATTTACGAGTGGCGGGATCTACAATTTAAAGACGACTCCGAAAGACAGATTTGGGAAACTTTTTATGGCAGCTTTAGTATTCATTACACTGTACCTGGCTTCTCTGATTATAATGTTAGAATTTTCAACGAATTATAATGCTGATGCCTGACAAAAATCGCATCTTATTCTATTTCATTTCTTAAGGCCCGAAAAAATTTGCGTACTTTTGCGACAACAAACTTATTTAGCTGCCTTAGTTGGCACTTTCTTTTAAATTTGTTCAGCTTATAATTGCGAATTTTGTTAGATTTTTTAAATCACATAAGTAAACAAAAAATATCGTTTGTGTCACATAAAATATGTGGCATGTTTCAGTTCTTTTCATTGCAATAAGTTGCATAAGTGCTGCTGTGTGTCTGTGCTGTTTACCACAGATTTTAAATGATACGACGACAGTGGTGCCATTTATTAAAAATTCGATTTAAATTTTATGATTCCTTCTTCTTCCCCTTCTTCGATTCATTCGTTCATTCAGTTAGGCATGCATTCATTCACTAGTTTTAGTCATTCATTTATGCAGATAATAGGCCAGCTATGCAGCAGCAGTAGCAGCAGCATGTCTGTAATGCAAAAGACATTTTTATCTCTTTTATTTTCTTTTATATTTTTCCTCTTCTTCTATACTTTTTCTATATCAAATATGAATTTTATATTTTTATTTCATTGATAAACTAAAAACTAAGAAGAAGAAGTGGAAGAAAAGAGTGCAGCATATCGAATTATTGTTGTGTTGCATTGTCCCAGATTTGATTCCATATTTTCCATTTCATATGCTGCTGCTACTGAATATTTAAATGCATATGTTTTTAATTTTTTTTATTTCTTTATTGGCATAAAATATTTATTTTGGTTTTTGTGCACAGTTTTTTTTTTTTCTTTCTAAATCTAAATTTATTTAAAAGCTTTACTTTGCTTTACTGATAAGCGAAAAAACACACTCAAAATAATTACAAATCACTATTTCAGTTATTTTCTGGTTTAAGATAAAATGTTATCGATTTATTTAATCGATTTATATATGAATATGTACTTGCAACTTCTTAAATGGGCCTGCAACTTCTTTTGCCACAGAGCACAATGCCTTATGCGATCAAAATACCTCTGTGCTAAAGGTTAATTTTCCTACACGCTTCCTATATATTTATAAATAAGCTTTTACCACCACGAACAGTACGGGATCAGTATGGATCCCAACTGCCCATATGTCGTTCACGGCATCTGATGAGTACAATATACTGAAAACAATTTGAAATTTTGCCAAATTTATTCTTTTGTTATGAAGTACCATTGTTCAGTTTATATTATATTTATATTAAATATTATTTCATTCATATGGCTGCCACGGCTGGCCTCACAGCCGGACCAATTCTCGTGCACTTTTTCGAGTGTATAAGGTCGTATCGTATTGAAGCCGCCGTGGTCTAATAGGTAGTGTGTTGGCTTATTAGACGAAAAGGCAGTGTTCGTTCCCCAGGCCAGACATCAAAATAAAATACAAAATAGTATGTCCCGCCACTCATGTATAAAATTAACACACACAACATAAGTGGTGTGAGAAACTAGGTCGTAATCCTGACTGAAGGGTTGTAATGACCAATTATGTATGTATGTATGTATAAGGTCGTATCTCAGCAATGGCATCATCAATGTTGGTCTTCAGATGCTCACTTGTCTCTCGGGTTGCCGGCATAACACTTTTCTTTAACGGCGCCCAGAAAATAGTCCAACCGTGACAAATCGCAGCTTTACGGGCGACCAATTGACATCACCATTTCGGCTAATTAAACGGCTATCAAATGTTTGACGCAAAAAATCGATTGTGTCATGAGATGTGTGGCAAGTTGCACCATCCTGTTGAAGCCAAACATTGCTCACATCAATACCATGAAGAGCGGGGATTACAAAAAAATCGGTTATCACGGTGCGATAGGTGTCTCCATTGACCGTAATGGTTGCGTCGTCTTCATTTCCAAAGAATTATGGGCCACTGATGTCTCCGCTCCAAAAGCCATATAAAACAGTCACTAGTAACGGGTGCATTAGCTTCTGTAAAACCACGTGTGGGTTTTCTAAGCCGCAGATATGCTTATTAACGTGTAACCACTAAGATAAAAATGAGCTTCAGTCGAAAACATGATTTTTTTTGACATCATCGACATTGCCCCATTTGGCGAAGTCTATTTTCATGCAGCTACAACTCTTGAACCAATTGAACTTTTGTAGGCGTTATATCGAGATTTTTCCGCAAAATTCGGCTTAAATTGGTGCGTGAGAACGATGACTAGTTGACGTTGATGGATTTTCACGCACACTCTTAACCACAGCTTCGATAATTTCGGGTGTACATACGTTAGGAGCACGCTCACGGCTTGGCGCATCAACAATGAAACTAGTTTCACGAACTTTAGCAATTCTGCTGGATCTTCTCTGCGACCAAATTTTGTATGACATTTTCGTGCAATTTCCGACCAATTGTGTTTGATTTAAAAATACATTTCCAATAAATCCCAACGTTGCTTAAACTTAAATCGATTCATTACGTTCAGTACAGATAATATACTGAATGTTTTGACAGAATAGAATGACAAGTATTGCCGGATTCGAAATCGAATCGATGGTTCAAATTTAAACCGATAGATGGCACACCCGATACATTATCAGTCCATTGCTTGCAGGACTGAAACCCGTGACAATGGTAAATCTTTATACATGCCATTATGTTAGGATCCAGTGGACTACTAACATCTTCCCTGGAGCATTGTCGTTCTCAATTATTATCCGCTCGTTCCTTATGATATATAAAGGGTCCGCCAATTTTTTTTTTTTTTGAAAATGCTTTAAAAAAAACTACTGAATATTTTCTCAAATTTCTTTTTTTATTTGAAAGTACAATCCTTCCGGTTAATAATGGAAAATAATTTCATTCAAATGGCTGCCTCGGCTGGCCATGCAGTAGCCTACACCAGAAGATGCCGATTTTGGCAAAAAAATCATCTTTTCAGATGAAGCTCATTTTGATCTTGGCGGGTACGTAAACAAGCAAAATTGTCGCATTTGGGGCACAGAAAACCCGCACGCATACGTTGAAAAGCCGACGCACTCAAAACGCGTCACTGTTTGGTGCGGATTTTGGTCCAGAGGCATAATTGGGCTATTTTTCTTCGAAAATGAGCAAGGAGTGGCCGTTACAGTCAATGGCCATCGCTATCGGGCCATGTTGAACGAATTTTTGTTCACAAAAATTGAAGAGGAGGATATTGGCAAAATTTGGTTTCAACAGGATGGCGCTACGTGCCACACAGCCGAAGCTACACTCGATGTTTTGCGCCCTGTTTTTGAAGCATTATCAGCCACAGAGTCGTTGTCGTTTGGCCACCTCGGAGCTGCGATTTGACACCGTTGGACTATTATTTGTGGGGTGCCGTCAAAGATAAGTGTTACGCCGACAAGTCAGAGACAATTGACGCTTTAAAGGACAATATTCGTGAAGCCATTGGTGAAATACAGCTGCGCACAATCGATAATGTTCTTAAAAATTGGACCGATCGTGTAGGCTACTGCATGGCCAGTCGAGGCAGTCATTTGAATGAAATTATTTTCCATTATTAACCGGAAGGATTGTACTTTCAAATAAAAAAAGAAATTTGAGAAAATATTCAGCAGGTTTTTTTAAAGCATTAAAAAAAAATCAAAGTTATTTGGCGGACGATATATATATTAAATAGGCCTTGGTTGAAAAATAATCATATTTATGCAGTCATTTAAGTTTATTTCTAAGAGAATATATTTTTAAAAATTTTATAAAGCGACAAATACGCCTCCTCCTAGCATGATAAAATAATAGCAGCTTCGTATCAATTTTTTTTCTTTCAAATCCACTTAATTTCCTTTCACATAATTTGTATTCTTATTAAAATAAACTTTATTTTCCTTTTCTTTTTCATTACAGGTGAGTTTTCTAATACCCAACGGTATCTGCATGCCTATGATGTAGTCTGTAGTTGTGTAATCAAATTTTATGTGGGTCCCTACTTACCATCTGCTTTACTTTTGTTTCTAAAAAATTTACCTGCCATCAGCCAGGCAGCCACCTGCTGGCATAGTGTATGTGTATGGATGGAAACGATGTGTGTAAGTTTGAAAAATAGAATTCTTTTAAAAAAATTATTCAATACCCGGAAAACAAAATCATTGTTTATGACTTAATTTCCATAAAAGTTGCAAATGGAATGAAATTCTACTGTAAAACTGTTGCCAAGTTGCCATGGAGGACATCATCTCTCTGAAGGCAGACAGTCACATGAAATTTAAATTTCAAATTTAAATTTTTAAACGTTATGCGGATACGTGTGTTCCGCATTTTTTATCATAGAAAATCCTTTGGGCAAAGGGCGACACAATTTACGGAAATTTTCTAAAATATTCTCATTTCAAAGAACAAATTGTGAACACCAAAGCACAAACAAGGTCGAGGGATGTAGTTTATTATTATTGCTGAATATGATTTTTAAAAACCAGTTATGTTTTGCCAAAATTTGTCCCAATGTTTATAGGGACTCCTTTAGTAAACAAAGTCTCCAACCACTTTTTCCTGAATTTAAAGCTGATAAATTTTTTACAAAAGTGTTATTTTTTATAGGCTTGTGAGAAAGAAAATATAAAATTGCAAGCATGGCTTAAGAAAAAAGGTCAACCTGTTTCATTTGTAACTGTTTAAAGCTTCTTTGTCAATTTATTTCCTTTTATATACCTTTAAATAACATTTTTTCTTCAGCTGAATATCATTTAAGTTATTGAAAAATGCTTATAATGTCTTGAAATTATATATTCTAATATTAGAACACATATTCAGCTACTCCGCTAGAGAAAGAAATTATAAAATCCTAAAGCATAAGCTTTTCCTCACCGTTAAAGGTGATATGTTCTTATTCAGCTAGCTGAATAGTTTAACTGATAAGAAATAATGAAAAACATTGTTTTACTCAATTTATTAAAGAAAGTAAATAGCTGAATATCGTTCAAATTATTGAGAAAGGCATAAAAAGCCGTGAATTTTCATATTCTTATGCCTAAAGTTACATTCAGCAAGTTAGAGAAAAAATGAAAAAAATTATATTATTTCACGCCGTTAGGGGTTGTGTATAAAGAAATTAAACAGCTGTACATGGTTAAAATTTTTAGGAAATGCATAAAAAGGCTTAAGTTTTCATATTCTATTGTCTTAGGTTCTATTCAGCTATCTGAATAGAGAAAAAAAATATATTTTCTCTTTTACATTTCCATTCAGCTAACTGAATAGTTTATTTAATACAAAATACTTAATCAAACATTACAATATATTCTTTTACTCAATTTATAAAAGAAAGTGAACAGCTGAATATCGTTTAAATTATGAGGAAAATCATAAAAAGCCTGGGGTTTTCATATTCTATCACCTGAGGTTACATTAAGCTAGCTGAATAGAAAATAAACTGATTAAGATAGAAAAAAATATTTTTTCTTCGCCGTTAGGCGTTGTATATTTCCATTCAGCTAGCTGAATAGTTTAATTGATACAAAATACTTAATTAAACATTACAAAACATTATTTTACACAGTTTATAAAAGAAATTAAACATCTGAATATCATTCAAATTATTGGAAAAATGTTAAATTGTCTTGAGTTTTCATATTCTAATATTTAAAGTTATATTCAGCTAGCTGAATAGAAAAAATAATTATAAAAACTTAACCAGATTATTTTTAGTTTGCTTTTAATGCAGATTTTTTATTCAAATAAATGAAAACATTTTTATAAAACAAATTAAACAGCTGAATATCGTTCGAATTACATTAACAAATTATATTCAGCTAGTGGAAAAGAATAAATTTAAAAAGGTATTTTTTTAAAAAAAACTTAATAAAATTTATTACTTAAGTTTTAATCAAATATTTGAAGATATTGTTTCCATAGTTTCCAAAAAAAAAAATTAAACAGCCGAATATCATTCATGTTATGGGAAAATGGTTAAAATAACGTTAGTTTCCATTAAAAATCAGGGAGGTATCAAATTATGATGGTGAAAAAATTACTTAATGTATAAATAAAACCTTATTCAGCTAGCTGAATACAGAATACATTTTAGTTTCATAAATTATTCGTATTATTATTACAAAATTTATTAAGTCAGCTAGCTGAATTAAGAATTCCAAGTGATTTTAAACTTAATTTATAGAACACTTGATGAAACAAAATTAAGTTTAAATTCAGCTAGCTGAATTCTGTTAAAAGGTGTGAATTTTTTAAATTTTAGTTTTCACTACATTTTTAATTACCATTTTTTATTCAGTTAGCTGAATAGTTGAAATTACCATTTTTTTAACTTTGCATTTATAAAACAAAACTGAACCTTTTTAAGTTAGTGCGCTAGTGAAATCTTTGTTAATTCAGCTAGCTGAATACAAATTAAATTTTAATTTTATCAAGTATTCTATAAATTAAATTTAAAACCAGTCATGATTCTTAATTCAGCTAGCTGAATTAATAAATTTTATACTAATTATACGAATGATTTAAGAAACTACAATTTAGTTTGCATTCAGCTAGCTGAATAGGATTTTATTTATGCATTAAGTAATTTTGTGCTTTGTTTGCAATAATTTGATTACTTCCTGTTTCTTTTTTCTTCGTTATACTTATGCCTGTAATAGTAAACTTTTATTTTTGTTTATTATTTAAATGTTTTATACGATTTTTTTAATTTAAATTATTTTTATAAATTAATTCTATGAGAACATCTATCTGTATAATAATAGAAAAAAGAAATAACACATGTTCTATTTTCTTTTTCTAGTTATTTTTTATATTTTGCTTTCATAAAAGAATATATCTTGTGTTAAAAGCAACATCTTTTTTATCTTGCCACTCTTTGTAGCAAAGCACACATGATATAAATTTCATTATAAATGTCCATACGCACTTATACACATGCAACATACACTACATTCAAGCATATAAATGTTTCTGTGAAAAGAGAAAAACTAGAGAAAATGTTACATAGCATGTATGTGTTTTTTATTTTTGTTACTGTAACACATCTGTAATACTTCTGGGCGTTCACACATACAAGAAACAGATGTCTTTCATAGAGAAAAAAAGAGAGTAAGTGAAAAAAAACAGAATACAAAGGAAATTATGTCATTGTACAATACACATATGAAATATTCATATATACATCAGTGTGTGTGTACATATACTCTTCCATAAACATTCGCATGCACTCGTTGATACCTACACATACTCTTTGTGCAAAAAAAACTTCTCTCGAATATCGGAGCTCATAACAAACCTAACAGTACACATTTGTTTTTATTATTATTTGTTTTTTATTTTTGCTTATTTTGTTTTTGTTTTTCCTATGTAAGCTATATTGTTGAATAACTTTTGAGAGGTTTTTCTCTTGTCTGCTGTTTGTAACTGTAACTGTATATGTATGTGCCTGTGTGTTTTAGTGTGTAAACAATTACTCAAAGAAAGTATTTTTGTTAAGTATAAAACTAGCAAAAATCAATTGCATTTATTATATGCCATGCCATACGAAGAGTATAGAGAGAGTCCTTTTGTGTATTGGGAAACTACGGGGAGATGATGGTTATTTACTCTTCTTTAGTCTTTACATAAATTACAACTAAAAAGTTCATAATTTCACGTCAAGTTATTACTCAAGTAGCATTAAATGTAATCAACTCTGATTAGTTTTGGAAAAGACAAACAAGGCATAACAAAGAAAAGGAAAAGAAAAGTTACAGAATTTCTTTCTCTTTTTATTATTTAATATTCAATTACAGGCTTATTACGAAGTGTACAGCTCTATACAGAATAAAATATTGGGTCTTTAATTAAGAGCTTCCTATCTTTAAATTGAAATAAAAATAAAGTGTGTAGGAGATCTCATCGAAATTTTTAATTCGTTTGAATGACCTTTTGGTAGCATTA
Organism: Sarcophaga subvicina; assembly: GCA_936449025.2. Taxonomy (NCBI): domain Eukaryota; kingdom Metazoa; phylum Arthropoda; class Insecta; order Diptera; family Sarcophagidae; genus Sarcophaga; species Sarcophaga subvicina. Next base: position 36,255,892 of record OW388084.2, read on the forward strand.
TGTGTTGCATATAACATCGTTCAAATGTCCTTTATGGCGCATAAATCAGATTAATACTATGTTCAGACAGTTTACTTTCACTTTTATTGAGTCAATATTCGGTTTATTGATTATAATACTTTAAGTGTTTAGACATAAAAATATACGCAGTTCAGCTGCTTATTCAATATTCATTTGCAGCTGTTAAACAAAACAGCTGATTGTTTTAACAACATTGTTTTTGTTTTGTTCGTTGTTTTTTTGTTTTGTTTTTTGTTTGTCGTTGTTGATATTTGAGTTGTCAAATATCAATAGAAACTGTTCGGAAAATTGTAATATGTTCACTGAACGTACTTATGACAGTGCTGTATTTCAAGTTTTAATCAATTTTATAACAATTTATGAATTTATTGAGCAATAATTAATTGACATTTTATATGAAATATTGAGATCAATAATGCCGTTTATTGAGATTTACTCAATATAAGTGCATGTCTGAACATAGTATAAATCAAGCCAATGGCATGAGATAGGTTGAATTTGGCGACTACTGTAGCTTGTGACTTATCCTCATATACCTGCGACTTAAGAAAATGTCTAACGAATGGAGGTCACACTACCTCTACGTGAGATGACCGTGCCCTCATATCGTTAGTGCCGAATATTCAATGTTGAATAAGCTGTGTGACACTTAATACAGTGGTATTCAAACCACATGTCAAAGATCAGCCAGATCATCTATTTAAGGCCAACGGAAGTTGATAAGCATCGACCTATAGTGCTCGTTGTAAACAGTGAGAACCTTGACAGCGTCGTTCACAAAGAAACAATTACTGATGACGTCGCTAGCACAAAATCTATACCAAACCGCGACTTTTTCGAGGTCCATTGGACGCTCTTGGATCTCATGCAGGGTGGTATCGTCCCCAATTCAGCAGTTTTGTTTGTTGGTGTATCCACTAATCCGGGAAAGGGGCTCATCGCGATAAACACGCACAGTATGTTGCCCAAAAAGAACATCCGTTTTGATAAAACATATACACGTTTTGTTCAATAGCGTTTGGGCAAAATAGACTAAATAAATGCCAATTAATTTGACAGATGTAGGTCCGACAATAACTCCATTGTCAATCGTCAAGTTCGAAAGTCCCTTTCATCGGGCGTATATGACTTTTTGTTCTCTAGGTTTGAGATGTTAATTTTTTTTAGAACAACATTCATTTAAAGCTTCAAGGAACAAATAATCTTGTAAAAACTACATGTTTAGAGGGAGTCCTCTTAAAGAGCTTAGCTTCATGGGTTCTACAAGGTCCCTCTTAATACGGATGAAACTATTCTTTCATGCAACTCCTAGCAACAGGCATCTATCAACCGCCCCAATAATTTAAAGTTTAGACATGTGCTGTCAATAAATTCGTAGTGCCCATCTCAGTTTTCTATGTGCCCGACGATGGCAAAGCAGATGTCCTGTGGTCTGCTCTTCTTTCTTGACATTATAATTTTTGCAAAAGTCCTTATGAGGTATTTTTTAATCTCAAGGCGTGTGTACACAGCTAAAATTGCTATGAGATTCCTAAGATTGAATCTGGTCAGTTTTAACGAAAATTCTATTCTTCTGATATTCCCATCGAACCAGACCTCTGGTCTTTTTTCAAGTAGACTGATTCTCGGATCATTTTACGGCAAATGAATAAAGTTTTTGTCCGTTCATTAGAGTAATGCCAGTCTCATATATGAGTTCAATAGAATTTTTCGTCGTGCGAACTTTTACCAGAGCAATGGCTTTTGTATTACCTTTAACATTTGCGAGAGCAGGAACTATAGAGTTTTTTGGATAATCTTAGATATTGTGAACACATTCTCTTAGGATCTAATGGCCGCATTACTGTCTGTAAATATGGGTACGTGATCATATGATATAATGCAGAATTCGCACGGCGACGAACTATTTATAGCCTGAATAGCACTACAATAATCGTGTAGTGTTTAGGACAATCTAATATTCTTCTGAAAAGCTTCCACATTCGATTTTGTTGCGTAATCTAAATCTATCAGTAAATACTTTAATGACGTTCCCTGAGAGGTGTGAAGCATTATCGTAAAAAGATCTATCCGATATCTTCGTTGTTAAACTAGGATCAAAAGCTGGTTTAGGTATCGTGCTGTCAGCAGGCATTTCCGGACCAACTATACTCACAATTTTAGCACGATCGTAACTACTACATATCTATACTCTTGTAGCGTTTAATTGCAGGGTTCACAGTCACTTGTTTAGCAATATGACTAGGGGTAGCTAGTTAAGAATGGTAGACACTAGGTGCTTCCTTTACCCATCTAAAGGGTCCGCCAAATAACTTTTTTTTTTGAAAATGCTTTAAAAAAACTACTGAATATTTTCTTAAATTTCTTTTTTATTTGGAAGTACAATCCTTCCGGTTAATAATGGAAAATAATTTCATTCAAATGGCTGCCTCGGCTGGCCATGCAGTAGCCTACACGATCGGTCAAATTTTTAAGCACATTATCGATTGTGTGCAGCTGTATTTCACCAATGGCTTCACGAATATTGTCCTTTAAAGCGGCAATTGTCTCTGGCTTGTCGGCGTAACACTTATCTTTGACGGCACCCCAAAAATAATAGTCCAACGGTGTCAAATCGCAAGTCGCAGGCCAAACGACATCAGCTCTGCGGCTGATAATGCGATCTTCAAAAACAGGGCGCAAAACATCGAGTGTATCTTCGGCTGTGGGGCACGTAGCACCGTCCTGTTGAAACCAAATGTTGCCAATATCCTCCTCTTCAAATTTTGTGAACAAAAATTCGTTCAACATGGCCCAATAACGATCGCCATTGACTGTAACGGCCACTTCTTGCTCATTTTCGAAGAAAAATGGCCCAATTATGCGTCTGGACCAAAATCCGCACCAAACAGTGACTCGTTTTGGGTGCGTCGGCTTTTCAATGTATGCGTGCGGGTTTTCTGTGCCCCAAATGCGACAATTTTGCTTGTTTACATACCCGCCAAGATCAAAATGAGCTTCATCTGAAAAGATGTTTTTTTTTTTGCCAAAATCGGCATCTTCTGGTGTAGGCTACTGTATAGCCAGCCGAGGCAGCTATTTGAATGAAATTATTTTCCATTCTTAACCAGAAGGATTGTACTTTCAAATAAAAAAAGAAATTTAAGAAAATATTCAGTAGTTTTTTTTTAAAGCATTTTCAAAAAAAAAAAGTTATTTGGCGGACACTACATCAAAACCAAATGTGGAAAAATGTTGCTTTGGTGGCTTCTTCCCATCAGATTTCTGACAAAAACTCTGATGGTAAATAACAATTGCCAAAAAGTATCTCAAAAAAGTCTTTAAACTGTAGGTCCCGCTTTTTGTATAAAATTAACGCACACAACATAAGTGGTCTGAGGAGCTAGGTCGTAGGCCTGACTGAAGGGTTTTAATGACCAATTATGTATGTATGTTATGTGTAGGTGCCTAATTCTAAGAGCAGCTGTTACCTTGATCGCAACCATTGATACAATATGCTCTAACTGGGTTTGAGTATTTATTTTTATCAAAAGCCAACCATCAAACTGCTCATCCATTGAATGGAGTTGGATGTATTTAATCTTCTCTCCTTTGAATGAATCCTACAGCATAAGGATTGAAATTGCTGCATGGAATAACGCAAAGAATTCATCATCTTCGAATTGTAATGGGCCAATGTTTTTAAACCGGCGTTTTTTTAATTGAAACCACCTGAATATCATTTGAATTCCATTAAATTACATTTTCTAATCCCAATCTATAACGATAATTGAATTAAAAAATAAAAAATTAAATTAAATCTGCGCCCTTCTCTTTAGGAATATTTGCATAACAATCCTTAATTAAATATTTTTCGTTTTTTTTTTTTTGCATGGTTGTGATACATAGTATATTCCATTTAAAAGTGAAAATAATGGCTTTTTTATTTAATTTTAATTTATTCCATGGAAACCAATCCTAAAACAGAAAAAGGAGAAAACCTGTAATTATATATCTTCTATTCTCACATGTGAATTTATTTAAATTAGAAATTATTACCTTCAAGAATGGCTACATATTTTTCAAAGGCGGTAGGTTCGGTGGTAGGTATGCTTACTGAATGCTAGTGTGATGATATCATTTATACAAGGTAAAGGCAAAATGAAAATATGAATTAAAAAAAGAAATACTAGTCGAGGACCAAAACAAAAGAAAAATTATTTTAAGTGTGTGGTTTCATTATATTTTATTCATAGAAAGTATTTAGGGTGCCCACATGAAATACAAAAATTTCCAGTAACTCTTCATTATTATTGCCGTATAAAAGTGCTAGAGAACTACAACGATATGATCAGACGTCGGCACTAATGTCCCCCAGGTGAAGAACATCTTCGGCTTTTTACACACATAGGACACGAACATCAACAATTATCGTTAAATAGAGCTTAAAATTCAGTTGCTTGTCAGCTTTTAAAGCAGAAGGTCTATGTGGCTTTTTTTTAGACTTCAATTATACACCCAAAGAAATATTACAGTAGGATTCACTAATATCAATGAGAAATGATTTCGATTTTGGGAAGAATACTTGCCAAGTAAAATACGGTGTCTATAGGGATTTAGCGGAGTACAATTTTTCTATATTTTCTGCTCACATATACATATTATTGTGTTAATAAGTAGACTTGAAAATATTACTAACAATTTTCCTCTGGGTTAACACATGCCTCTCGCAAATACACTCACATTTTTATCATGTTCTCTTTTTGCCGACGTCTGAATATGATCTATTATTGAGCCGCCTTTGATTTACATAGCATATACCCTTACTTACTTACTTAATTGGCCATTAACAATCTGATTAACGGATTTCGGCCTGCCTTAACACATCCTTCCAGGCTTCTCTGTCTCTTACGTGCCTTCGCCAATTGGTCACACCAATCGTTGGCAGGGCTTCCTCGATTTGGTCCTTCCAACATAAACAATGTCGTCCTCTTCGCAAACGCGGCGGGGCCAAGGCGCCCAATAAAGTTAATAAGGATAATGTCCCTCCAAGTAATTGATACACACCCAGATGTTTCCTTATGTTAGCGGCATGGAACCTGCCTTCCTCACAAGCTTATCTGTTACTCTCAATTTTTATCGGGTATCCTTATATTTTCTTCCCCAATACTGTTGCCTTGATAAACTTCAGGATGTTGTTTCGGTGTCTACCTAGCCTAGTAGATAATGTGTTGGCTTGCTAAACGCGAGGCCGTGGTTCAAACCCCAGGGCAGACAACTATCTTGAACAAAACAAAATATGGAAAAAAAAATATTTTTACGGGACTTCCTCACAGTACTCTTCCGGCTAAAAACTCTGCGAAGATTACCTGGAAGCAGCTAATATATATACGAAGAAGTAAATTGATTGAACTAGACTTATAGGTAGTCTTTTGGCTTATTAGACGTAAGGCTTCTTCTTAACAGTTTCGTGGCAAAAACAACTCTGCAAGTAAATACAAATTGTCATGAAAACTCTCCAAAAACTATCGTTCCGAGTCGATTTTGAACTGTACTTTACGCCATTCATGGGTAAAATTGTAACACACAACATAAGTGCTGTGAGAAACTAGGTTGTGATCCTGACTAAGTGGTTGTAAGTGAGCTATTAAGTAAGTGATTAAGTAAGTGAATAAGTTGTTCGATTGTTCTTTTCAAGAAATCGCATACCTTTTTAGATAACTTTTTCTTGTTTTTCAATGTGTGTCTCTAGCTTGTACAGTCTTCGTCAATTAGTGGTTGCCTTCTCCTCTCCCTCCCAAAGTTTCAACACACCTTTTTCGCTCATTACACAATTAAAAGGCATTCCTTTAAACAAATTTTGGCCTCAATTTCACACCAAATATTAAGATTTTCCTAACCACGCTAAACGATAATGAAATGATTACTTACCGAAAATTTAAAATACATTTGAAACATGAAAACTAAGTTTCCTTTGTTTTCTTTCTTTTTATTCTATTGGCCAGAATTTGGATATGGTTTCTAATGTATTTGTCTAATACTCCCTCTCTCTTTTAGTTTTTCCTTTCTTTTTTATTTAATGTTCAGGTTTCAAATAAGAAATTACCAGGCAGAATCTGATTAGGAAAGTGAAGCAGACAGAAAAAAACAATTTTGACGATAATGATTGTAAAGAGAAATGTTTAACAATACCTAGACTACCGAAAATAGGACTTTAAATGAAAGGAAAAAATTTTGTTTTTACCCAGGAAAGTTTCAAATGTATAAGGAAAGTCGGCCGTCCATTATTTTTGTTTATATAAGGCCTTTCATAAAACGCTTCCTATTTTTAAATTTAAACAAAACAAAGTCCGGGTGGGTTGAGATATTGTTGAAATTTGTCATTGATGGCATTGTGTGTGGAATATAGACATATACAGACATACATAATTGGTCTCTACAACCCTTCAGTCAGGATTGCAACCTAGCTTCTCACACCACCAATGTTGTGTGTGTTAATTTTTATACATTATCTAGAGTTTAATGTCGACTCTGAACGACAGATTTTTTCTGAGAAACTTTTCAATTGCAATTGTTATTTACTATCAGAGTTTTTGCCAGAAATCTGGTGAGAGGAAGTCGCCTAAGAAATATTTTTTCATATTTCGTTTTGTGGGAGATGTCTAAACTGGGGTTTGAACCGTGGCCCCACGTCTAATAAGCCAACACACTACCTACTAGACTACGGCGAGTTTCTGGAATATAACATCATTTAAATGTGCAGCTCGACTTCTAATAGGAGGAGTACATCCTAAATATTTTATTTTCCATGACTCTGGGTCAGAAATCATGCCGAATTTAACCGATAGCATTAGTCATGTTAGCCTGGTGAACCGGGACTATAGAAATCCCCACAAATAACCCAACAAACACTATCAAATCGCAAGATATCAGTGATTAGCTCCACGTGAGATGACGATACCCCATTGATGCGCTTTTGTAGAATATTCAATGTGGATTGAGGATGACACCAAGTCCTGTCGCTATCATGAGTTGTTGGGGCCCCAGATCATTTAATTCAAACCGCAAGAAGTTGGCAATCAATGACCCATAGTTGTGGCCATTGACAGTAATGGCCTGGCTAACGTCATCCTTAAAGCAATAGTAACTGACGACAATGCCTGCCCAAAATTGACATCATTTCATGTAAATTGGTTTCGTCGCAATTTCGATAATCTTGTTTATTCACGTACCCATTCAGCCAGAAATTGGCCTCATCACATACATAACATACGTAATTGGTCATTACAACCCTTCGGTCAGGAGTATCCTCACTCAGGACTACGACCTAGTTTCTCACACACTTACACACAGTTACTAAAGTATACATACGGTTAACAAATTTCAGAAATTTTTTAACCAATCCGTTTTCGTTTAAAATCTTTATAATTGTCTGACAACTTTCCTCGATTTTAACACGGTCTTGGTTAAAAAATTTCTGAAATTTGTTAACCGTATGTATACTTTAGTAACTGTGTGTATGTTGTGCTCGTTAGTTTTATGCATGAGTTGCGGGACCGACAGATTAAAGTCGATTTTGACCGACAGACTGTTTCTGAGAAACTTTTAATGGCAATTTCATTTTACATTCAGAGTTTTTGCCAGAAATTTGCTGCGAGGCAGTCTCCGAAGAAATATTTTTTTCATGTTTCGTTTTGTGTAAGATGTCTGACCTGGGGCTTGAACCCTGGCCGCATGTCTAATAAGCCAACGCGAATTTCTTGGAATATAACATCGTTCGAATGTCCACTTAAGTTGTGGGGAGCAGCGCATCCGAAATACAAAATTTTCCATTAATCTGGGTCATAAATTATGCCGAATTTAACCGATAGCATTAAGTTTGTAAGGACGGCTGTGGTTTGTGGTTTAGAAACACCACAAGAAATTCAGTATTCATCACCTCCATGTGGGATAACCATGCCCTCAAAGCACTCTTGTAGAATATTCAATATGTTATGAGTTAGGGACACGAAGTCCGGCTGAAACAAGTTGTTGGTATCCAACATTCAATTTATACCACAAGAACGATCCATAGTTGTCATTGTTGGCAGTAATGGCCTGACAAACGTCGTGCTTAACCAATCGTAACGGTAGACAGCGCCTGCTCAAAATCCACACCAGGGACCTACAGATTGAAGTCGACTTTGAAGGGCAATTTTTCTTTTCTGAGAAACTTCTTGTAGCTGTTTTTATCAGAAATATGCTGAGAGTGAGAGGCAGTAGTCGAAGAAATTTTTTTCATCTTTCGTTTTGTTTAAGATGTCCTGGCGTTTGAACTTGGGCCTCATGTCTAATAAGCCAACACACTGCCTACTAGACTACGGCGGCTACAATGGACCTCATCGCTGAAGATTGTTTTTCAAGGAAAATGAAGGTCGGTCGTCATTGTCTAAGAGTTCATCCATGGTGATTTGGAAAAACATTTTTGGAAAATATATTAAAAAACCCTTCAACCTCTTAATGACGTAATTGTTTTTGTTTTCACTTGAATTTGAACTTTGATTCAACGCTTGTTAACTGAAATACTATTCCACAACACAAGGAAATAATCATAGAAATAGGCCTCCAGTTCAAAAGAATTCCTATAAAAAGCATGCTCTTGCTGTAGATAATTTAAAGAGTAGGGATTTTTTCTCTTTGTATGAAAAGGTATCCGAAGTTACAAAGTGCTTTAAAACGGGAAGTCTAGTCAATAGGCCATCAAATCATATTCAAATCAATAACGTTGAATAGAAATAATGCATGAGCACTTATGTATTTTTGTGTAGACTGTCTTTGTCTGGCCAATCGATTATATTTAATTTATTTGCCATAGTCATACAATATTTTGTTTATTTTTTTTTTTTAATTTAAATTGCCTTCTATCATACTCTCTCTGTCTCTGTCGCCTCATAAATAGAAAACTTCCATCAAAGAATTCAGTCATTCAGAAGATATCAAAAAAGAAAAAAAATATTTTTTTTTGTCTTCAAAAGTCACTTAGACAAACAACAGACGACAAAAAGAAAAAAGAAAAATTGCAAATGAAAAGAATTGGATTTTTATTCTTCTCTTCTTTTTTTTTTTCGAACCAAATAGAATGATATTCCAGTTTCATGCATTTAAATGCATGAAAAAAAAAATTAATGCACGATTGCCTCCTATCTCCTCTACCTCTTCAATGCATAGAAGGGAAGTCATTTTTCTATTGGTTTTTATTGGCATTTTGTTGTGCCAAAAAATATGTACGATTGTGGCAGAAAAAGTTCTTTAAATTTTCGTTTTTTTCTTCTTCTTCTCTGCTGTTTTGCTTAGAGAAACGACATCATCTCGGGGAAATTTCACAAGACGCTATTGTACAATAACAACAACAGCAACAACAACAACAACAATAACATTTTGCTTTATAATTCATATTCAAGTGATTGTAAAGAGGAACTGTGTAGGAGTGTGTTAAAATTTAAATTTTTTTCTTGCAATTCGAATATTCGAATGGAAAATGGAAAAAGTGAAGTTAATGACTATGGCTGGCATACGAGCAATAGAATGAATTGCCATAGTTTTGCATTCTGAATGCATATGATGTGTTGGTCTGGGCTCTATTAAATGCTTGATTGAATTTTATTTACCGCAAAAAAAATTCTTTTTTAAAGAAGTGCAATAACTTTTCTTAACACATTTAGAGCAACCAATTCTAATTCCGTCAGTCTTCTGATTGCAAAAAAATTTTTTTCGTTTATTTTCCAAAATGCTTAAAAATTGATGCCATTTTGCATTTTAGGCGTGAAATTCTTAAGAATTTTTATTAAAAAAAATAATTTTTTTTTTTATTAATTTTGGAAAATGATTTCATCGTTTCCTCTGATATTTGTGTTTGTGAGGTAATATTAGCTCATTGCCGTAACTTAAATACATACATACATATATAATTCCTTTCGTCAGATTTACGATCTAGCCTCTAACACCACTTAGGTTAGGTTAGAAGACGTGTACCTGTCAGTCAAGACAGGTACAGTACCCGGAGGTCAGATTGACCCATTGTACCACACCACTTATGTTGTGTGCGTTAATTTTATCCATGAGTGGCGGGACCTATAGTTAAAGTCGACTTCGAACGACGGATTTTTATAGAAACTTTTCATGACAGTTTTATTTAATCTCCAGAGTTTTTGTCAGAAATCTGCTGAGAGGAAGTCACCGAAGTCTCGTATTTCATTTTGTTGGAGATGTGTGACCTGGTGTTTGACCCCAACACACTACCTACTAGACTAAGGCTACTTCCCGTAACTTACTGATTAATCATTAGTCAGGATCTAGCGGAACCTAAAGTTTGAAGTTGATTTCGAACGAAATATTTTTGAGAAACCTTTCATGGCAATTTTATTTACTCTCAGAGTTTTTTGTACCAGAAGACTGTTACACGGATGCCGTTGAAAGAAATATTTTGTATACATTTCATTTTGTTCGAGAATTACAAGTATTAGGGGTTGAACCGCGGGCTTTCGTCTAGTAAGCCAACACACACTATCTGCTAAACTACCTCAAACACTCGTATAACTTTTATATTTGACTCCATTTGCTTGTGTGGAGATAAGAGGTGCATTATTATACCCTTTTTAGGCAAATATTTCCGCCGAGGTTTTTTCATTATGCCTCTTAGGAGCATATGGCTTCCACAAAGCATTTTCCATTATTTCCATATTATGCCTTGTTTCCATTCCCTTAATCTATTTGTACCAGCTAAGTAGGTGATTGGTCTGTTGTAGCAGGTCCTCCGACTATGCGCTATTGTACTTTTTTCTAGGTGGCGGTACTGCCTGACTTCGCTGTTATCCTGTTTTCAATTTCAGCCTCTTACTTTGAAATTCGAAAACCCTGATGAATTTTTTTTTTCAACTCCTTTGGGACTTGAAACCGGGCTTTTCGACATGTAGGCAAGCACTTTTGACCACTACATCACGCCGCCACCTTCCGCCGAGGTTAGGTTAGGTTAAATTGACAACCGAATCGAAAAGAATTTCTCACTTGGATCCATTTGTAATTTCATCATTTCTCAACCATTTTGATAGTTTCATAAAGCTGTGAATTTTTTTTTATCAAAGTCACCTTTGACCTTTCACCTTACGTTCTGTTAATAAATTTATGAAAAAAGAAACTTTTTGACTCATATTTCGACTCATCATAGTGATCTTCTCTTTGTTGTGATCGCAGCTGCTACAGTAGTTGTAAGGTATACCCTATCTCTCGGCGTATGTACCTAAGGCTCAGTGACTGCTATGTAGTTCATAATATATTTGCTGGTTAGGTTTACTGGCAATTTATATTTGTGCATATACATAATGTATCAAATTTGTTTGCTCTCTATACAAATGGGCTGATTTTCCCATCTTTCCCTAGTATAATCTGTGGGAGGTCATTTCTTTGCCTCTCCGTGGAGGAACGTCAATCTCACATATGATATTATTTCAAGTACTGCTTGTACCACCCTTCGCGCCATCTTAATGTGCCCGTATCCAAGAATCCATCTGGAGATCACCGTTGAATATCTCGCTATCCCCTCAGCAGATGCCTGACATTCTGGGATTTTCTTCTATAAGATGTACTCATTATTAAAAATCGAATGACCTTTTTATTGTTAGTAACTATATCTAGACGATACAGTGGATTCATGTAACGGCACTTTTTATAGCCATTATTTCAGTTTCCAGTGTAACTAATCGGATAATCTTAAAGGATAACCTAAGATTCAACTGTTTCGAAAGGATTTCGAATCCGACTAGTGGATAGGTGCCCCATTAATGAAATATCATCTGTACTGTAGTTTCGTTCTGTAGCCAGTATTGAAAGATGGTTCAGATATCGTGTACACTCTAGAGAAATCCAGCTGAACTATACTTAAGATTTTGTAGTTCACGTATAATGTTGTGTTATTTTCGATTGTTTACTCTCTACATTGTTCCATCTATTCTAGAGGTGTCATATCACCCGCCTGAAAGTTAAATGTATTTACATATGTCTCATGGTTTTTTTCCTCTTAAGTTTTGGAGGTTATCCTTAATTTTGTGGAGTTATACAAATAGAGAGTTGTTTTCTGATTATTTTCGTGGGTGTTGAAAATGTCTGTATCATCAGTAAGTACTTTCTATCGGAGGTATATATATATTAGATATAAGATAGGACCCAAGTTACTTCTTTAGGCTACTCCGGTCTCAATAGTATAAGGTCCTTACCTCATCTTATATCTTCATTCAGTTAGGTACCATAGTAATTTGATGGTAAATTTACCCGTCACGAAATGGGCCTCTTCGCTGAAGATTATTTTTCTATAGAGTATGATGAGAGATTGAAATTCAGCGAAATGGCCATTATCAACTAAGAAAGACCGGAATTCCCTGATAGAAGACCCGACATGTAAAGTTTTCACATTATTCTTTATCTAACCTCCTCTTAATGTTAATTGTTAAATAGCTTCTAAATCCAAACTAACGCTTTGGAATACATTCCAAACGGGGATTCAATATTTTAATCACCTTCCTAATAATATTCGTGAGCGGCTCGGATTTAAGATATTTAGCTTAAGAGTCTGTATGATTTTATTCTTGTATGATGCTTTGCGGGGTTTAGGGAAAATGGAGATCATTAATATTTTAAATAGCAGGCAGTGATATTCTCAGTAACGAGGACAGCTCCGTAATCATTTTCTTGCTAATTGGTTTTCTTTATCAAATGGAGGTGTCTTCGTGAGACTCAGACAACTGATAACTTATTCAAAGACATGCGCACTGTGTGATACTATTTTGTGTAAGGACCTGCTATCAATGTTGAAAATAAAAGTTCTCCTTTTTCGACATCATCTTTTGTCCATTTTCAACTTCTTAAATGCTTGAATGCCTTATCTGTCAAAAAAAAGTTTTCTTATTTTTATTATTATTTTTATTTCCCTAAATAATAAGTATAGTTTTGTGAAATCTTAAAAATATTTTTTTACGGTGGAAATTTTCCGAAATAAATCTTAAAAAAGAAAATTAAAAAAATAATTTTTTTCTCTTGTTTTAAATTTCAAATTTTTCATCTTTTGTTTTTATTTCACAATATAAAAATCATATCAATTTAATTTTATTTTTTGTTTCATGGTTTCGAATTAAATGGCCATTAGTTGTCCATTTAAAGAAAATTTAAAATTTTCGTATCTGTTTTCAACATCAACAGCAGCTGTGTATACCACGAGATGTAATAATATGAAAAGCCCTTTTATTTCCAAAACCATAGCGAAAATTATCCTTTTTATGGCCTTTTAAGGCCTGCTGGAAAACAATAGAAATGAAAAAAATAAATGAAACTTTTTTTCTTTACTAAGAAGTAATTTTTCCAGTGCATCTTAGAACTGCTATTTAGGGGGTGATTTTGAATGGCTTCCAACAGCTTGTTTTTCCTTTTTGCTGTCTATCTGCCACAATTTTCAATTGTTAAATGTACGTTGGTCATTCGAATGCTGGAAAATATTAAAGAAAAGAATCCTATTTCATAAAACATATAAATTTTTCGTCTTCTTCTTCTTAAAAAGAAGAAAAAGAGGCGTTCGGTTAAGGTCTGCGAAATGGCTATGTTTTGGACACAAAATTACTTGAGAATTCTATTTTTTTTTACATCACGGAATTGAATCAGAAGACATGTTTTATTGTTATTGATCCCTGAGGATTAGATATATGTATGTATGTATATATAACACTAAAGGATATTAAATCATAAGGAAAAATAGAAATTATTTTCTTTAGTTATTTATTATATCCTGTAGCCAAAAGATTTATTAAATTTAAGAAATTAAAAATTTAAAGATTGAATAAATCTTGGGGATTCTCATGGTTGTCCAAAAAAGCAATATCATCAGCAACGGTAGAAGAGTAAGTGCACTGGCATAGCCGAAGTATACTTGAAATTAACCCATTAATGCCCGAATTACTTTTTTTTTCTAACGGTTACCGTTTTGTTTTTTACACTCAATTTCCTCACAGAGCATAAAATCTAAGGCAACCTCTGCTCAGTGGCTTAAGTTGCCACTGGGCACTAATGGGTTAAGAACTATACCAGCTGTTATCAATTGTGTATCACATAAAAAACACCTTCATACACCAGAAACTTTCTCAAGATATTCTAGTGATCCAATAGCTGCGCAATAATATTAGAAATATGCATAAATTTTAATCTAAGACGCAATCCAAATATTTTAGCAGCGCCACATTTGGCGTCAACGGATAAAAATTTGCCCCTGACAGAGCACTGTTAGCTGTTCAACAGTATCTATCTGAACAAGCCCACTCGTTTAGGAGCTAATTTTAGAATATACACTAGGAAGGAAGGTTCAAAGGTCTCTTAATATAATCAGCAATATTGTCACATATCAAGTGATATTTTATTAAGAAAATTTGCTCCGAAAATATCAAATTTTTGCTTTCTCTAGAACATCAGTGGCAATTTTGGAACATATAAGCCATAGTATACCTACCCGACTATGTGCAAATGGTTGTCATGAGGGTCCTCTTTCGACTCCTGATAATGGGATAGTTGGAATAATTTATATAATAATAATCCCATACATTTCAAATCTGTTATTCACAAATAATTATGATGTTAATGAGAATTGAATTTCATGTCAATAGTCTGGTGCAATTGCAAAACAGGAGATTAATCTACTTGTTGCCACTGTTAGAATGGCTGCCTTCCAAAATGTTAGTTGCTTTATGTTTGAACAAGGTATTGTGTTTCATAATGCCGCTGTACAAAATATATACAATGTATTCTATTTCAAAACGTCGTCAATGTGTATTTTTAATGCAGTCAAAAAGCAATCAGGCATCGGATTTATAGTTGATGCATTGTTTGGTTACTTTGTATATCTACATAGTTTACATACCGTAGTAGAACTGCATACAAACTTTGTATTGATACATTTTGGAAGGCAGCCAATATTAATATTGTTCTGCTAATATCAGATGATAATGCCAAAGATGACTCTGCTGCCATTGTTGGTTTGGATCTTGGGTTTTTAGAAAAGGAAATTTAGTTTCGTGTCTTCCAACAAGGACTTTAGAACTTTGACAGTTAATATCGGCCACCTTGTTGAAGTTACATCTGCCAAATTACCTACATACATACATAATTGGTCATTACAACCCTTAAGTCAGGATTACGACCTAGTTTCTCACACCACTTATATTGTGTGTGTTAATTTTTATACATGTGTGGTGGGACCTACAGTTTAAAATCGACTCCGAACGACAGATTTTTGAGAAACTTTTCATGGCAATTTCTTATTTACTCAGAGTTTTTGCCAAGAATCTGCTGATACTGCCAAATTAGTTGTCTTTTATTGAGTTTGTTTTGCCATATCACCATGGAACACCTGGATCACGTAGACGACGATGTGTGTTTGCTAAATGGTCTCAGGAGCAGTGAATTATCTTCAACGATGAGGCCGCATTTCTGCATGGGTACGTGAGCAAACAAAATTGCCGAATTTGGCAATGTACTAAACCACGTGAAATCCAAAAACTTCCAAAACACTTCGAAATTCTCGTTGTTTGCTGTGACTGACGTTGGCTAGCCTATCAACGAAAGGTACTATGGGTCAATAATTACTAATTTCCTTTGGTCGGTGCAGGACGCCGACGTCATATATGATTTGCTCGAGCGATTTGAGAAGATCATGTGAACTGGCCACCACGATCTTGCAATTTTTTTCTTACTAGGTTTTCCAACCCAATATATGTAGCCCTTGCAATAGGTCAAATTTTGGCCATAGTCTTGAAAAAATTTACATTTTGAAATTGTTTTACCCAGAGAGCCAATGGAGGACATTTGAACGTTGTTATATAAGTAGTCAACAACTCAACAGATTTTTTAATTGCAAAGGTAGGAAGCTTTTAATGAAAGACCCGGTATATAGAACCCATTTTTTTTTTTTTAATTTTGTTTTTTAATTTTGTGTTGAAAAGTGTTTTTATTTTGAATAATTTTTTTTTACCGTTTTTACATGTTAATAATACTCTTATTATTAATAATTATTTAATTTTTTTTAGTATTTTTGTTTTTTATGTTTTTTTTTTTAACAAAGTATTTAAAAAATTTTCGATTTTCTTAAAATCATAAAAAAAATTTGGCATGAAATCTGTGCGAGAAACTTGTTTTTATTTTGCCATCATGTTTAGGCGCCACTTTAAACTCCACAGCCAAGCAATTTTGCCAACCAAATACAACATACATTAGCAGCCACAACAACAACAGAAACATCGTTAATGGTATAATTTTGTTGCACAAGTGGCAAGCGCGCGACACCAAATCATATACAAAAGGTCGGTTGCACTATGAGCTGCCACAGGTTTTTTTTATTTTTTTTTTTTTTGCGAGAAACAAGTAAATTTTGTCTTAAAATGCTTGCGATTGACTGACAACAGACAACTTAACAACAACAAAAACAACGGACAACTTTATAACAACAATATTAACAAACACAACAACAACAAAAGAAAAAATTTCGAAAAAAAACTAAGATTTGATGCAAAAATGATTTTTTTTATGTTTATGCGTGGGACGTTGGTTCAATAATAATAAAATTGTAGAGCGTAACGATTTTAAAATGTTTTGAAATTGAGTTTTAAGGAATTTTTGACCAGTTTTTTCATTAAACACTGAATTCCATTTTTTTTTAATTTTGCGAAAGACAGTTTTAATTGTTCATTACAACCTTTTAGTCCCGATTACCGCCTAGCTGCACACACCACCCATGTGGTGTGAGTCAATTTCATTCATGAGTAGCGGGACATACAGTTTAAAATCGACTCCGAACGTCGAATTTTTGAGAAGCTTGAGAAGCAAGTTTATTTAATCGCAGAGGTTTTTGCCAGAAATCTGCTGAGAGGAAGTCGCCTAAGAAATATTTTTTCATATTTCGTTTTAATCTAAACGTCTGAGTCCCATGGTTCAACAGCTCGCCTCTTATAATCCCACCCACACTCTACCTACTAGACAACGACGTCTTTACGAATGAGGCCCTATTTGTTGAATTATTACTTGTGTCTCCGAAATTCTATACCGAAATCAAGGACTAAATCCTAGGCTATTGAACACAATGACTTCTTCACTACCATGTCCATGGATTCCCCTACTGCAGATGTATCTTAACACTTTGAGACAGGATCTGTAATTCATGTTGCTCTTAATCTGTCTATTAGACGTAATTGAAAAAGAATACGTACCGTTTAATAGTACAATCAAATACGGCCCACCGGTGATACATGCTGCCCGATGAGGTAGTCCATTCTAAAAATTTTAATGTCATCCTAAATCACTGAGACACGGATATTTATGAACGAAAAATTTATTCATACTTCTTTGATCAAGGGACAGTCACGTCACTTACCTTATTGGTTATTATAACCCTTTAATCCAGACTACAAGAAGACTGCTGAGAGGAAGTCGCCGAATAAATATTCTTTCATATTTTGTTTTGTCCGAGATATCTGCTCCTAGATTTGAATCACAGGCTTTTGTCTCATAAAGCAACACGTTACCTCCTAGACTACGATGATTTTAGTCTGTCACTTCACTAATCCTACAAAATTACTGACTTATGACGTATCGTCTCCATACCATGTTAGAATGGATTAAATAGATTGACAAATCTTATCAAAAAAAATATAATTGAAACACTGAACTGTAACTCGTTAAATGCGGGATTTAACCACATCTACAACTAACATATCAATTGCGACCATTTGCATCACTTTGATGCCATATCGCCTTTCTGAAGACCAAGGCAAGAAAACAGAAAACAAACTAGGCCTTCGGCTACCAGATTCTATTACGGTTTTCCATCGCACCTACATACCTTCGGATCAGAAAATGTATGATCTTGGCAAGCTTAACTGGCAGTCAAATCATGAGAAGGGCAGTTGTGTCCCGTGATTAAGACTGTAAAAGGTCGAGTTACAGTTTCTCCTGATATGGCTCAGTACGTGTTAAATGGATACCCAGTAAGCACCGATCGGAACTTACAAAGCGAATGGCCTGAATACCAGGCTATAAATCGTACGATTACGGTGACCAGTTTGTATCAACCACACGTGAGATCAAATCGTTCCTACAGAATATAGTACGCGGCAGGAGCCATATGGCTCGTAATGCCTTTCTGTTGAAATCACATGTAGTTGGTGTCCAGATCATAAAATTTAGTCTAAAAGAAGTTGGTAATCACGGACTTATAGTATTCGCCGTTGACAGTGACGAAATGGCCAACATTGTTTCCGAAGAATTATGAACTAACAATGCCGCCAGTCCATAATTAACACCAAACAGTGACTTTTTCGGGATGAATTTGACGCTCTTGGATCCGAGGTGGATTCGAAAATTTTGTTTGTTCCCCTATCCATTAATTCAGAAATGGGTCTCATCGCTGAAGATGATGAACTACGTTGCTACTTGTAGATGAAACAATTTTATTATTCGCACAAGCTGTTGAATAAAAAAATGCTGAATAAATGGCAACTAATTTGGCAGATCTAGTTCTAACAAGATGGCCGTTATCAACTGTCAAAGTGTGGAAGTTGCTATTGGATAACCCTATAGTAAAAGGTCCGCCAAATAACTTTTTTTTTTTTAAAATGCTTTAAAAAAAACTACTGAATACGTTCTCAAATTACCTTTTTTTTATTTGAAAGTACAATCCTTCCGGTTAATAATGGAAGATAATTTCATTCAAATGGCTGCCTCGGCTGGCCATGCAGTAGCCTACACGATCGGTCCAATTTTTAAGCACATTATCGATTGTGTGCAGCTGTATTTCACCAATGGCTTCACGAATATTGTCCTTTAAAGCGTCAATTGTCTCTGGCTTGTCGGCGTAACTCTTATCTTTGACGGCACCCCACAAATAATAGTCCAACGGTGTTAAAACCCAGCTCCGAGGTGGCCAAACGACATCACCTCTGCGGCTGATAATGCGATCTTCGAAAACAGGGCGCAAAACATCGAGTGTAGCTTCGGCTGTGTGGCACGTAGCGCCGTCCAGTTGAAACCAAATGTTACCAATATCCTCCTCTTCAATTTTTGTAAACAAAATTCGTTCAAAATGGCCCGATAACGATCGCCATTGACTGTAATGGCCACTCCTTGCTCATTTTCGAAGAAAAATGGCCCAATTATGCCTCTGGACCAAAATCCGCACCAAACAGTGACTCGTTTTGGGTGCGTCGGCTTTTCAATGTATGCGTGCGGGTTTTCTGTACCCCAAATGCGACAATTTTGCTTGTTTACATACCCGCCAAGACCAAAATGAGCTTCATCTGAAAAGATGATATTTTTTTTTGCCAAAATCGGCATCTTCTGTAAGTTGATCGCAGGCCCACTTACCGAAGGGAAAACGCATTGGATGGTCAATTGGCTTCAACTTTTGAACCAATTGGACTTTGTATGGCGTCATACCAAGGTCTTTATGTAAAATTCGTCTCAATGATGTCTCCGAAATGTTCAATTGTTGAGAACGACGGTGAATTGATGTTGATGGCGCTTCACGCACACTTTTTGCCACAGCAGCAATATTCTCGGGTGTACGCACTGTTTTTAGCTTTTCACGCTTTTCATGCCAGTTTTTTACAAGATAACGAACATACGGAGCTGACGGTGCTTCTCTTCTTCTAAAATCCGTACGCAATTTTCGCACACATTCTGTAACATTACCATGATTTTCAAAGTAATGTCGCAATATTTCCCAGCGTTGTTCAAGCGTACACACAACCATATTCGTTCAGCGGAAGGATAAAACTAATTATCTGTCAAATCAGACCTGAGCTAAGTGTTACCACTCACGAATAACCACTAGTTGAAAAAAAAACGTTAAATGGCGGACCCGATATGTTGTCATCTCTTTTATTACTAAAAAAAAAAAGGTACTGCCAATGAGAGACAGTGTGTAAAGTGAGTCGAACTGGTACTAAATTCATTAAAATTCAACCGCAATGCATATTGTTAATATTTTCATACAATATTTGCCTAGTGTGCCTTAATGTGGTCTTTCAAAAACTAAATATTACGAACTGTAATATAGTCTGGGAATTTATATTTTTTTATTCTCTGTTCATGGATTTTTCATTTAAAGCGCCATTAGAGTTGCCTCAAATGTTCGTTTACATAAATTAGGGTACCTTGTACAAAATTTTGTTTCCTTTTTTGCTTGCTTGCTTCGTCTCCTCTTGACTTATTACAATTTTAAGTGCTAATGACGACACATTGACATGTGAGTATTGCAGCATATGAAATATTATTATCTTCCAACAAGAAAACGAACAATAAAAAATAATTAAAATGAAGGATGTACGTCGTAATGAAAAACACAAAAAAAAGAAAGAAGAGCAAAAATAAAACAAAAACAAAAAAAAGTACCCAAGTGCTGCTGCCTGCCATGTCTTAACGATTGCCATAATGGCAGTGTGTGATATTTTAAATTGAAAGAAAAACTGAAAAAGTGACAGCCATCCAGACCAGTGCCATTGTATTGTAAATGCCGTAGAGCAGCAAAGGGGGAGAATGCTTTAAATGGGAAGAAATACAAATTTTTTGAAAAAGGTGTCAAAATGATAAAGTACCACCACTTTTTTCGGCAAGAAACACTCCAAAAAACGAATTTTTTTTTTGAAAGAAATGAGTGAAATAAAGTGTAGAAAAAAATTAACAAAAGAAATTAGGGTGTGTTAAAGATAACTAACCAGAAAAGAATAGAAGTGTAGAAATAAAATATTTCTAATTTGAATTTGTAACAAACAGGGGGGGAAAATATTACAATGAAATGAAATGTTGAGTAAGTGTTTCAAGTGGTTTTGCCAGAAATAATACTCGAGATTGTATTTTTCCCTTGCAATCCAATAACACAATACATCATAATTAATTCCTTTATTTTCATTTTACATTTGGTTAAAACCGAATGGCATCTCTGGGTAGGTCAGAATTGCATCACGAAAAACTTGGTTAAAAATTAAAAACGCTTTAAAAAGTCAATTTTAATTTGAATTGCAATCGAAAGAAGCAGTACTTTTTTAATGTTTATGAATAAGATGGAATGGCAAAGCGGTCAGAGCTTGCGTTCCATAGTTTTAAAATAATTGACAACAAACCCAGGCAATCCAAAATGGCGCAAGAATATTCACCATGGTTTTCGGCTTTTAAAATAATTAAAATGTGTTCTTCCATTCCTAACTAACACTTAAAGGCTTAATTAATTGATCATTACAACCGTTTAGTCAGGATTACAACCTAACTTCTCACACCACCAATGCTGTGTGAGGTTACTTTTATTCCACAGCTTAATGTCGACTGCGAACAACAGATTTGACAAAATTTTCAGAGTTTTTGCTCGAAAAAGATATATTTTTTCATATATCGTGTTCTTCTAGTAGTATATCGTGTTCTTCTGAACTGGGATTTCAACCACGTGGTAGTTGAAAAGTCTACTCTCATTTATCAGCTCTTTCGCCTTTAATTACGTAATCATACGTAATCCCGACTACGAGTACTCACGATTGCTCAAAATGTTATTCAATCGCAATATGAACAAGGAGTTTTCGTAGCCGTAATTTAGGCTTTTCATGGCAATTTAATTTACTCTCAGGGCTTTTGCTAGAAATCTGCTGGTTTTTTTTGTGTTTTGTTGGAGGTGTCTGACGTGTGGTTTGAACCGTGACCTCACACCTATTTTTTTTTTTTTGCGGGAAGGAGGGTGAATGCTTTATGCATTCATGATGGTCGTCACCAGACATGATATGTCGGACTCTCCCACTGGGTATACCGACTAAAAACCCGCCTTGTCTCCTCACCGGGGAATCATTCCATCTCGGAACCCTGGTTGTATTACTTCGAGGTGGACCCCTTTTCTGGAATATGTTCCAGTTCCATCATCGTCAGCCTGCTTCCAGGCTCCGCTCTATTCTCATTCCGCTGCGTCTAGGTCGAATTTCTTCCTTCGCAGGACGTGCTCTACAAAGTGTTTTACTGCGTTCCAGCTCTATTTACTGTTTATCATTTTCAGCACGACGTTTGTGGGGCTAATGACGCCGATTTTAGCTTCGAGTCGCTGACGGCTTTCGGCCCATCGACGATAGCTGAAGAAAGTGTGTTCGGAATCATCTAACGTTTCATTCTCTTCATAGATACAGAATGGCGAGCGGCATTTCCCCATGCGATGTAGGTACTCTCTGAAATATCCGTGACCGGTCAGCATCTGGGTTATGTAGTAGTCTACTTCGCCGTTTTTTCTGTTTTTCCACACTTTCAACTCGGGAATCAGTTTATATGTCCACCTTCCATGCTGTTCATTTTCCCAGTAAGATTGCCATTTTAGGAAGACTTCGCGCTTTATCGCTTCTATGCTCTGTGGTTGAGTCGTACTTTGCCTGGCGTTGAAGATCATCCGGCGCTTATATGCTTGGTCTATAACTAGGACAGCTTGTGTCGATACTGTGCGATACGAGGATGTCACTCGTAGGGCAGCTATTCTCTGCGCAGACAGTAGTTTTCTAGCCTTGATCCGGGTTTCCAAAGTAGAAGCCCAGATTTCAGACCCATAGAGGAGTATGCTATTTCCAGCCTCCATGAGTAGCTTCCTCTTACTTGGGAGGGGTCCACCAATGTTTGCCATCAGTCTACTTAGTTGAGTTGTTATTCTAGCTGCTCTCGCTGTTGCTGCATACTCTATCTGCTCTGAGTAGGTCAGAGTCCAGTCCAACTCGAGTCCAGTCTAACTCCAAGGTATTTAACGGATTTCTTCGTGGGAATAACCAAGTCGCCTATGTTGATTTCGATCTCGATCGGAATTTGTCGTCTGGTTAGTAGAAGCAGCTCCGTTTTATGCATGGCTAGCTGTAGACCGTGAGATTGCAACCAGTGCTTAGTCCTCATGACTTGTCGTAATCTGCGTTGGACTTCGTCTGTATTTCTGCCCCTATTGACTGCTGCGATGTCGATCCGTATCCGACTAGGAAAGTATCTTCCGGCATCTCTATTCTTAGGATTTCATCGTAAGTCGCGTTTCAGAGATCTGGTCCCAGTATGGACCGCTGTTCCGCTCCGGAAGTGACCTTGGTTTGTGTCGTATATCAGCACTCTATTCCTTAGGTAATCCTTAATAACTCTCATCAAATACGCTGGAACATTGAAAGTTGTCTCCAAGACCTCTATCACATCTGTCCACCTCAGACTGTTGAAGGCGTTTTTTATGTCTAAGATCGCCAGGAGTATAACCGGTCTCGGGAAGTGATTCCCGGTCTGGGCAGCTCCTCACCTCACGCCTAATAAGCCAAAAAACTATCTACTAGACTACGGCGACTTCATTCCTATTACAGTAGCCTAATCTACCTACTTGTTTAACTGGTCTTTACAACCCTTTAGTCAGGATTACAACCTAGCTTCTGACATAACCTATGTTGTATGTGTTGATTTTATTCATGAGTCGTAGGACCTACAGTTTAATGTCGCCTCCGAACGAAAGATTTTCAAAACTTTTCATATCAATTTTATTTTCTGCCTGCTGAGAGAAAATTCTCATAGAAATATTTTTGTATGTTTCGAGTGTTTCGAGGTGTCTGCACTGGGGTTTGAGCCACGAGCTGTCATCTAATAAGGCTACGCATTACCTTCTAGTCTACAGCGACTTCATGTAACCAAATGTAGAAAGCTAGGAATGGTTACACCCAATTAATATTCATTGGATAGGTTTAATGCTGTTCTTTCTAAGTCATGTTATTAAATACTCGCCAGCCAATTTCCCTCTTCTACTCTTTCGTTAATTAAAACCACAAAATTAATTGCCTTTAAAGTGTGTGTGTGTATAGAAGAATAAGCCATTCATGTATAAAATTGACTGTGATTGAATTTTGTTACAGAAAATAGAAAAAAAAAATCGATAAAAGAAAAAAAATAGAAATCAATTTTACAATTTAATCAATTCAATGAACATGTTCAATTAGAGTCAATTTATAAAAATATTTTCAACCAAAATGCCACATATTAATCACATGAATATTTTTTTGCTCTCTTTTATGCAAAAAAAAATTGTATGCAAATCAAACGAATTTCAAAAAATTATAAAGTTTTCCACTAGAAGTCACAATTGTTGTAGAAAAACGACATGAAAAACAAAACAAAAAAAAAAATAAGAGAAAAAAAAATAGAATTGCAATCAGATTAGAAACAAAGTAAGTTTGTTTGTTGGTTGGTTGGTTGCTTGGTTGGTGACTTATGGGCAAAGAATTCAGTAGACAGGAAACAATTTTTTTGTTTTTCTTTACGGTTCCTTGTTGCAACAAGAAAAACAAATTAAAACCACAAGAAAAAAATGAAAAAATTTCGATAAAAATTATAACTTTGGGCTTAACAACAACAACAACTACAGCAGCATAAACGAGAGAAGAAAATGACCATAAAAGTTTTTCACAATTTATTTGACTTTAGGTGTATGTCCGTCTGCCTGTCCGTCTGTCAGTCTATTGTTTTATGGCCAAGTGTAAAAAAGTTTTAGCACAAGACCGACACACAAGTTACAAAACAAGCAAAAAATGTGTGTAACAAACAAACCAAAAAAAAAAATACTTTTTGTCTTTTCAAACAAAACTTCAAACGATGGTACACAACTCAACGTGTTACAGAGCAAAATCATGTAATTGTGCAGACGTAAACGATTAAATAAAGACTAAAGTCAGGTGTTAGATCCTATAGTACACATGTACTTATATCTGAAGAGAGGCCTGTTTGGTATATTCTTTTGATAAGCTGGCTAGAATTGAGACACTCCTTACTGTCGGATATTTTTAAGCGTTTCCGGTATTTAAAATAAATTAAAACCAAGTGATGCCATTACATGTCACATATAACTTCGTTCAAATGTCTATCTCGGTTTTTCCCAGTGCAGGGCTCTCGAAATGTCAATTTTCTATCAATCTGACGCATAAATTCGTATCTGTCACAAAGATTTCAACAAGTCAAATTTAGAAATGTCACATCTAAAATTATTAAAGTGCAATTTGGTGTACCTCAGGGCAGTCATTTGGTCCCAATCTTATTCACTTTCTATATCAATAACCTTCCCTCAGTCATTTTGCGTTCTAAGGTATGCTGATGTCGTTAAAATATTTAACACTCTTAGGGCCATTATTACAACTTGCCGTTAAACTTGGGTTTAGTTAAAGGTACCTTTAGCTAAAGGGAACTGTAAAGTTATCTTTAATTTATTTTCGTTATTACAACTTACAGATAAAATTTTTTTAAAAATATCGCAGCAATGTCGATAAAACTGCTCAATTATACAAGTTTTTTTTAACGAAGTGGCAACTGCGGGCTTCGTTTTTTTTGTTGTATATGCTTATTTTGTTTAAATTTGAAGTTGCCATAATGAAAATAATATATAATATGGCAAGTTTAAACATAAAGTGACCTTTAAATGTTAAAGGTAGGATGATCCTCCCGTTAGCTTAACGATCACTTCTATCTTATTGGGTACTCATAATAATGAAAAACAATTTATCTGCCCGTTAAAATCCTCCCTTTAGTTAACGGCAAGTTGTTATAATGGCTCTTAACGATGTTAATGGATTTGATCTACTTCGTGCTGACTTTTGCAGTTTTTATAAGTGATGCAACACACATGACATTTTTTAGACACTCAAAGATTGATACCTTTTATTACATTAAGAATGCTGTTTTGAATAAAGTTAGAACTATTTTGGACCTTGGAATTCTACTGGATCACAGGCTCAACTATCCACGAAAATGAATAAAGCTTATGGCATACTTGGATATATGAAACGCTAGTCTCACGAATTTGTTGATCCTTATTTAACAAAATTGTTATTTATATCTCTCGTCCGTCCTATCGTGGAGTATGGTTCTATCATATGGTACCCTTGTTATGCAATTCATATCAATAGCATTGGGACAATGCAAAAACAATTTTTAATTTTTTGTTTACGAGGTCTTGGTTGGAACTTCTACCATATCGGAGTAGACTAGCTCTGATTAAACTGGCAAACCTTGAAAGTGGTCGTTCCTTGACGAGTACTCTGTTTATTCTGGGCCTAATACGAGGTGATGTTGATTCAGAGTTCATGCTCAGTCGATTGAAATTCAATGTTTCTGTGCGACTTACAAGTAATTTTGAACTGCTATCACTGAAATACTTCAGATCAGACTACGAAAATAATGATTCCTTTAGAAGAGCCTGTAAATCCTTTAATGAATGCTACCATATAATTGATTTCTCCGTGGGTAAAGATGTTTAAAAAAAAAAACCTTACCATATTTTTAAATTCTTAATTAAATTTCTTGTTGAATTGATGTTTAACTGTTAGTGTATACATTGCTTATAGTCAGTAAGGACAAATTTATCTATTGATAAGAGGACCCTCTGGACTACTATTTGTATATAGTCGAGTAGATATACTATGTCCTATATTTTCCAAAATGGTCACTGACTGAGCTACTAGAGAATTTTCAAGCAAAAAACTGATATTTTCAAAGCCCATTTTTTCAATGCCATATCATTTTATATGTGACTATATTGCAGATTATATTAAGAGGCCTGGAAACCTACCTTTATATGTGATATTGTATTCGTAGACCTAATATATATCCTAAAATTTTTAATTGAGTCTTAGATTTTCAAATTTGAATTTATCTTCACACACTTAATGTCCTTGGTGTCGCGATCATTTTATTCAAGCCAAATGAAGTTGATAATCGTCTACCGATTCTGTTCGCTGTTGACAGTGGTAACCTGACCAATGCCGAAATCGCTGCTAATCCAAAATCCTCACCAAATAGTAGCCATTTCGGGAGGCATTGGGCGCTCTTGGATCTCATGTAAATTGATCTTATCCCAATTCACTTGAGACACTATTCAGCTACCACACGGTTGCCAGATAGGGTTATTTTACATGCCGTCCTGGAAATCATTTTGACTAAAGTTGATAAGTAATTAGAGGCATTCACTGGGGGGGTCCCTTTGACGCCTTGATATACCCATTTTATACGCTGTATATCAGTTTACTTGTCCATATTCTGGTAGACATACTGATATAATAAAAACAGTGAGGATAACTACAGACCAACTACAATAAGGTCAGCTGGTCTCTTTAAAGACGTAGTGGGTGTCCTTGGTTCTGTCATTTGGAAAACAGTTTGTTTCTCTCAAGATAAGGCATCTCGTTGTTCCCATCTCTCTATACGAACGAAACTTCAGATATTCAGTAGCATTGTTGAGTCTACTCAACGATAAATTTAACACCCATAAAATGGATGATGTGAGAAGCTCGGAAGTAATCCTCACAAAAGGTTTATAATGACCATTTATGTAAGTTAGAACGACTTAATCTTTAGTCAGAATATTTTTTCATGCGAATATTAGTTTTGAGACTGCAAACGTAGTTTGTCCTATCCTATCACATTGGATAGGACAGATAATAATAAAACCGTTAGCAGTTGTTACAACTGCTCTTGATTGGAGTCTACGCGCAGTCGAAGGGAAATGCAACAGAAGAAAGAAAGTTTGGACTTATTAGAGGCAGCTAGGTTGAAATCTAACAATTTACTGGTGATAGGATTGCATTGGAAAAAACTTTCTAATCTCTTGTGTTTCGCAATGGGAATTTCATAAATAATACAAGAGGCGTCATATCCTTATAAAACACATGTAAGAATATGTGAACATACTCAAAGGGCAGTTCCCTGTCGCAAACTGTTGATCGGTCAGTTAACTGTTGACTATCATACGTGGGTTGAATACTGAAAATATTTGTACTCATTACCTCACCTACAACCCTTTAAACTCTTAATGGTTTATTAGCACTTATGCTTAACTCAGCCTTCTTGTGAAAGAGCCATTAATTGCTCAGAAATAATTTCTTGTTAATTTCCAACTGAGCGTTTCTTTACTTGGCATAATAATCATGACAATTCTTGAGATAAAAGCACCAAATTGAGTATCAATCTTCTCCACAAATACCAGTAAATATGTATGTATGTATTTAGCTTGTATCATAAGTAAGTACAAGTATCTTGAGACAAAATGTTACATACTACATGCCACCACAAACATACACACCCACATGAACCACATGAATGTACTTGAAATGACATGCTCAATAGTACTTGAAATGAATGGCTTGAAAATGGAAATATTTTCACTGTTTCCAAGATAATTTTCTTGTTTTTTTTTTGTTTCCTTTTTCTTCTTTTCTTTTTGTGTTATTGTTGGAAAAATTTTAAGAAAATATTGAAAATACTTGAATTATTTACTGTATCTGTGGAGTATTCTTTGTAAGTACTTGAGAAGAACAGCAAAAAAAGATAATTTTTAGTACGTAATGTTGCAATTGCACGCCTCATACATTGCATGCTATCGGGCAATTGCAAAAAAGCTCTGCTGTCTGGTGGTAGGGCAGGTTATAAAAAGTGTGAAACATTGTTTTATTATTTTTTCTTTTATAAGAATTTATTATCTTTCCTACTACATGGGGCTAAAATGCTGCAGCTTTTATTTTTCAAAAAAAAAAATTTATTCGGTTATACAGAAAGTATCTACGATTAGTTCTTTAATTTATTTGCTTCAAGTGCAAACAATCGAATGATTCGAACCATAAAAAAGAGGAAGAAGTACGAAAAGCTATGACAAAAAAGTAAAGTGTTTGCCAAGGATGCTGTGGTAAATGTTCTGGACCTAATTCAATCGCTTTCCCAACACTTTGTTGTCATAGACGAGCCTCTCTCTATCTTTCTCTAATTCTGTAAATGGGTGACTGAAACTTAATAAAGGCTCGTCTAGGTTACAAACATCAACAGCACTTTTTTATTCCTTTTCTTTCCCTTAAGAAATATAGGAGGTGTCACAAAGAACATTCATATTACTTAATACTGTAGTATGTTCTAGAATCATAGGGTTGCCAACTGTCGTTGTCCGGAACAGCAAATTGTATATGTACGCTGTGACGTACATAAGACATTCGTTGTTTAAAGCATACTAGTAACAGTTATGGAGCTTTACCGTTAAATTATTTGTCGCAAGTTTCTTAATACCAAAAATTCGTAGTCATGATGATAATAAATCCGCTTTCTCTCAGATTCAAATCTGGTTCGCAGTCAAGCAGCTTGAGAACTACTTTCTACTTGAATTAAAAAAGTAAAGAAATTTACCTGACCGATCTGTATTTCTAAAGCGAATCATTTGGGCGTCGTAACAGGGATTAAATATGGGATTATTAAACAAAAACTCCTGGACAAAAAATGATTTTCCTCCAAACAAATTCATTCAATATCTGGATTGGCAGCGAACAGGATTAGATTTCGAGTCTGATGCCATTGTAACGGAGTTCTTTATTTTAAGCTGCCACAACCTAGTCAATCAAACGATCCAGTTTAAACTCGTGCTGTTCACAAACTGACCGATTTATAGAAGCAATGAAAACGATCGTCAAGAAGTGGTCAACACAATTGCATTGCCACAATGTCAGTTCACACAAATCTTTTATGAACTCACTCTTTGGCTTGGAATTTTGAGACACGCACCTTAAAGCCCAGGCCTTACACAGTGAAGATGTTATATGTTTCGGTGCCATAAAAGCTGTCTCATAGACAATGAAAGCAAATATCTATTTGACTAGACGTCCTATAAGGTTAGTTTATTATAGAATCTTCTTCTGCAACGCACATGGCATCTGTCAACATGGGTCACTTTGAATACTTTCTTCTAGTAAAAATAGGCACATTATTCTCACACATTTGACGCCACAAATCAATTTAACTCCAGCTATACATGATATAATTGC
Organism: Sarcophaga subvicina; assembly: GCA_936449025.2. Classification (NCBI taxonomy): domain Eukaryota; kingdom Metazoa; phylum Arthropoda; class Insecta; order Diptera; family Sarcophagidae; genus Sarcophaga; species Sarcophaga subvicina. The sequence goes on from OW388084.2 coordinate 36,285,765, forward strand.
ATTGAGTGTTTTCATAAACATTTTGTAATCTTTATGGTACGTAAACCTCTCCTCCTAGATTTCGTTTCGAAGCTTCTATACATTTTCAGAGCGCCGTTTTCTGGCAGCCGATGACTACAATGCGAAACATACATTGTGGCGATACCGTTGTATTCGACTTACTATAGGAGTCGAGTGTATTTTGATGAATTATTTAGAATGGATCAAGACGTTAAATGTAAGATGCTCTCCAGAATTGTTTCAAATTTAAGTTTTAATCTTAAAATCTTGCCATTTCAAACCCTCATATATTACAGAAACCATACAAATATTAGGATTGATAAATGCATTAATTGATTAAAATTTACAGGATAACTTAGCTCTCATTGCTGGCAAAATGTGCGGTTCAGAATATCAGGCAAATAGAAGTAGTACCTCGAGTATTTCCAACTCCACAAAAGAACTCAAATAGATTGCTCCGTACAACTTAAATTGATTAAATGATTTAGATTTAGATTTTTTTTTTGTCTACGTAGAAAAATGTCATCACCTACACTATGTGGAGATTCCATCAAATAAAACCAACCTCCTCTTGAGAATTTCTCTATCTGAAACCGCGATAGGGGCTCAAAGCCACGATCATCAGCGGCCTACGTCCAGGCGAGTCGCTGTAGAAATCTATTCGGATCAGCACTCTTCATTAACAGAACATACTTACACAATTGGTCATTACAACCCTTCAGTCAGGATTACGACCTAGTTTCTCATACCACTTATGATGTGTGTGTTAATTGTATACATGAGTAGCAGCAGACCTACAGTTTAAAGTCGTCTCCGAACCATAGATTTTTGAGGAACTTTTCATGCCAGTTTTTATGTACTCTCAGAGTTTGTGCCAGAAATCTGCGAGAGGAAAACTTGAGCTCGCTTAGCGGCCCGTTGTTGCACCACTTGTAAGCGGCGAGAGGAAGTTCGGGAAAATATTTTGTTCATATATCGATTTGATGGAAATATCTGATCTTGGGTTTGAACCCTGGCCTCACGTCTAATTAGCCAACACACTACCTACTATAGACAACGGCGACTATTATCAGAACATATGTACGTTGAGGATTTCGCCACTCTTGTCGAACTATTCAACGATTGGAGAACAAATTATGTGTGTGAAGATAGAAACTCCCCAGACGCAAACCAAGTCAGTTAACAGAGCTCTGTTATATTACTAACATAACTCTGTAAAACACTTAATTTAAGGCTGGGAAATTCACTTTGTCCGCCCATGTTGTCCTGTTTTCCCACAGAAGGACATACAGTGGATTTTAAAATCTGAATTATCGGAAAATTTAAAATCTACTATGAAAACTCACTCTGTTAAGGATTCTGGCGATTGATTTAGTTAAAGGGACTTTGCTTTAAAAACAATTTACTTTGTCGGCACATGTTGTCCTGTTTTCCCACAATATTGATTTTTTTATCGGATTACAATAACTTTCGGAAACTTTTCGTGATCGAAATTGTGTTCGAATAGAAAATAATTTCGATGGCGAGAAATTTTCTGATGATGTTACTCGATACGAAACGAATCGTTTCGTTGGTTAGGTGTTGTGAAACGAGTTAATTATTTCGTTTTACAGCACTGACAAAAATTTAAACAAAAACGTATGTTACCTTACAAAAATAAAAGAAATTTAATTAATCCAAGGAAGAAAAGTTTTATTAAAATTGTAATATTTCGTATGGATAATATATTTTGGTTTTACTTTATTATTAGCTGGGGCTGAAGTTTCTTCTGCAGTATCATCTTCAAATTCTATAAAAGAAGACATGGTAGGTTCCATTTTGTCTTCTTCATAATCCGATAAACAGCAGGGAGATACGTCAGGAATACTATTTTTTAGTGAAGTTGATGGGGTAACATTTTCTTTGTCGCAAGTCTCTTTTGGGCTGCCTTCCGATGTTTTTGAAGACCCAAAAGTTTGGAAATTTTTTAGACCCTCAACAGAATTTTAAACTAAACAAGAGATTGTTGAACTACCTTGCGCCACATTTTTGCAACTTTGATTGGTGGGCCGGAAGCATTGAGCTTAGCTGTGAGCTGTTCCCATAGCTGATTAGCTCTTACCTTTCCCTGAGAAGTATTTGGTATAATACTCTTTGCCAATTCTGAATGCTTAACCATGAAACTTGCAAGAATTTCTTCCGGCTGTAACTAATTGTAAGCTTTGACCTACAAATACTGCAATTAATTTTTTATTCATAAATTATAAATTCGTTACTTACATTTTTATATTGTTCTTTACATCAGAAAAACGTTAATTCGAAAGCTTTAGTGCTTACGAGTAAAAACTCGCAAGGTGGCATTCGAATGATCACACGTTATCGAATGCCATCATTAGAAATTTCGATACACTTTACTCGATAACGAATAAGAGAATCCCAAAACAAAAAAAAAACTCGCACGTTCGAGTAAAAATTCGTTCGTATACGACTGCCAGAATTAACCCCCTGTTTTCCTTTCCCAGCCTTAAATAAAGTGTTTTACAGAGTTATGCTAGTAACAAAACAGATCTCTGTTAACTGACTTGGTTTGAGTCTGGGGATATGGATTTTAAAATCTATCTTCACACACACATGAACAAATTTAGGTTCTGCGATTATGGGAGTGAATCACCAGGACACATTTTTGAAGCTTGTGCGGCATTAATGCATTTCTGGAAGAAACACCCGAGAGTATGATATATCAGGGAATTCGCTTTGTTGACACCGAGCCTGGAAGCGTATAACTTTTATTGCAAATTTGAAGTCGCCGTAGTCTAGTAGGTAGTGTGTTGGCTTATTAGACGTAAAGCAAGGATTCGAGCACCAGTCCAGACATCAAGACAAAATACAAAAAGTATTTCTTCGGCGACTTCCTCTCAGCAGATTTCTGGCAAAAACTCTGAAAGTAAATAAAATTGCCATGAAAATGTTTCTGAAAAAATCTGTCGTTCGGAATCGACTTTAAACTATAGGTCCCACCACTCATGTATAAAATTAACACACACCACATAAGTGATGTGCGAAACTAGGACGTTGTACAATGGGTCAATTCGACCTCCGGGTACTGTACTTGCCTGAATTGACAAGTACACGTCCTCTAACCTAACCTAACCTTTATAGCAAATTTGATTAGGGGCTAGAAAATAAAAGTGCAACCGACCGACACTCAACTTTAATTTGATATGAAATTTTTTGACGTTAATTTTAAAAAATTTGCGTTAAATTGCCTTGAATTCAAAATCTTTAAATAAAAAATGAAAAAGAACAAGAACTTTATTTTAACTGGGTGCATATAAAACACCTCTCGCTCTTTTTCTTTCAATCAAAATGATTGTTTTTTTTTTTGGTTTCTGCTGTAATAAATTGCAAATATTTTAAATAATTTGACCACCTACAATGCTTTTGTATTCAAAAGTCCATTGAATTCATAAAAATCCATTAACGAAAATATTTAAACCAACCAGAAACAACAACAACAACAAAAACGTAATTAAATATGCCATAATGATGTATAAAACAGCAGCAGAAGAAGAATCATTCTGAAGCAGCAGCAAAAAAAAACTGTCTGTTTAATATGACTAATGCAAGCATACGAGTATATTGAATGTGCCCACTATAGGCGGATAATTTTGTTTTTTTTTTTTTATAGCCAAACATTAGCATTCTGGCCACTTAAGCGGTATACATTAAGGCAAACGAAATTCAGTTTAAAATGTGACTCTCATATCGACTTTCGTTTTAAGAAAATATTCATGTTCTGCATTCATAATGAATGCAACGATAGCATGTAAAGAAATCCTTTTTTATATTTTAATGTTGGAATATAATTTTCTTAATGAACTTTAATTCATTGAATGAAAAAAATAAAAAAAAACAAATTGTATTACAAGCTCAATAGAATTTTAATTCAGTTTATTTTAGTTAACATTACATAACTCCACCCATTTGTTATGAAATTGAAATGTTAGAAGTAAGCAAATTTTTTCTACACGTGTGTGTTTTACTATCGAAGTTAAATTGAAATAATTTCTTTTTAATTTATGGCTGACTTCCAAAATGTTAGTTGCTTTGTGTTTGAACAAAGTATAGTGTTTCATAAAGCCGCTGTACAAAATGTTTACAATGTATTCTATTTCAAAACGTCGTCAGTGTATATTTTTAACGCAGTCAAAAAGCAATCAGGCATCGGATTTATAGTTGATGCATTGTTTGGTAACTTTGCATATTATATACCGTAGTAGAACTGTATACAAACTTTGTATTGAACATTTTGGAAGTCAGCCTATATCCCTGAAAAACGTATATACACACAGTTACTAAAGTATACATACGGTTAAAAAATTTCAGAAACTTTTTAACTAGTCCGTTTTCGTTGAAAATCTTTATAGTTTCCTTGATTTTAAGACGGTCTTTTGCATTCGTTAAAAAATTTCTGAAATTGAACTGAATTGTGGCCCTGCACAGGCCCACAAAGGTATACATCCGATTTAAAAATTTCTGAACCAATGCAAAAGACCGTCTTAAAATCGAAGAAAGATGTCAGACAATTACAAAGATTTTCAACGAAAACGGATTAGTAAAAAATTTCTGAAATTTGTTATCCGTATGTATACTTTTGTGGCTGAGTGTACATAAAATATATCTTCTTAAGCACTCTAAGCAAACGTAAATATAATGGTGAGAAAAGATGTTTTTTAAACACACATTAAAGCATTTTAATGCTAAAATATGCACAATACAAGATAATCTTTTAAAGCATTTTTATGGCAAAAATATGTAAGTCATTAAAGCTGATATATATGCTCGGAAAAAACACAATGCATAATACAAAAAGCCCGTTTAATATGTTTGCGACTATAATTACCAGTCCAGGTATGGTATTGCCAGTTCCAGTAGCTAAACTGTAAACAAAATAGAGAAGAAGATGAACACAGCAATTGGAATTGTTCGAGAACTGATTGGTAAGCCTAGATTAGCACTTGATGCACATTAGGCAAGTATCCAGAAGAATAGGCGGATAATAGTGGAGAAGATAAGGAGAAGAGAAACACAGAAGTTTGTGAACAATTTGTTATGGCTGGATTGGCACTTGATGCAGATAAGCTAAGTATCCGTAAGAATAGGCGGATAATAGTGAAGAAGATGGAAGGGTCGTTAACAACAGAGAAAACTATAAGACTCACAAGACAAAAAGCATCCGTAGCTTGTGGGACTTGCGGATAATGGCAAATAATTGCATTGCTAAAGTCATAGAAAACGATAATAATGTCGAGCATCCTAACACCGATAGTGTCATATGCTTGCCAGATATAGTCGAGAGTGCTCTTTATGAATACAACAATGAGGAAACAATATTAATAATATTGAGGGTCAAACACCGAGAATATTATATGCTTGCCAAATATGGTCGGAAACGATTTTGAAAGCTTGCCAAATATGGTCGGAAGTGCAAGGTATGGCTTCCAGATATCGCCTAGACACGTAGTTGACTTAGCAAGTTTAACAGTTTCTTGATTAAAGAAATGCAGCAAATTTTACAACAGGAGGAACTTTGTCGCTAACGACATATTGAATCATGATTTAATAATTTCTCCATAATATTTGAACAGATTTTGATCACCTACTAATCAGCATGAACTTTACTTATTTACTTAATCGATCATTACAATCATTTAGTCAGGCTTACAACCTACACACAGTTACTAAAGTATACATACGGTTAACAAATTTCAGAAATTTTTTAACCAATCCGTTTTCGTTGAAAATCTTTATAGTTTCCTCGATTTTAAGACGGTCTCTTGCATTGGTTAAAAAATTTTTGAGATTGAACTGAATTGTAGCCTTGCACTGGCCCACAAAAGTATACATCCGATTAACAAATTTCACAAATTTCTGACCCAATGCAAAAGACCGTCTTAAAATCGATGAAAGATGTCAGACAATTATAAAGATTTTCAATGAAAACGGATTGGTTAAAAAATTTCTGAAATTTGTTAACCGTATGTATAGTTTTGTGGCTGAGCGTAGCTTCTCACATCATCCATGATGCGAGTGTTAATTTTATCCATGAGTAGCAGGACCTACAGTTAAAAGCCGATTGGCAATGGCAATTTTATTTACTTTCAGAGTTTTTTGCGAGAAGAGCGGCGAGAGAAAGTCGCCGAAAGAAATATTTTTCATATTTTGTTTGTTGCTGGGGTTTGAAACGTGGTATCTAATAAGCCAACACACTACCCACTAGACTATGGCTAGCATAGACTAAATAACCTGCTTAGATGCAAAGCACTTTTTAATGATTAAAAACGAGACACTACCACCCATGTTTCATTCTCAAAAATTCTTGCAACGAAATTAAATCCCACCACACGTTTGATATTTTGCCTGCTCTCTAGAATAGTTTCGTTTATTTTTTAATTTTATTTTTTCCAATCCTAATCATCTTTTATTGCATTTTTTTAATGGCTACAATTATATTCCTTTTCTATTGTTTTTGTTTTTTTTTTTTCTAGTTTTAAAACATTGTCTGTTGATAAAAGAAATTCAATATAAAATAGCATAGGAAGGGGGGTGGTTTTTTCCCACTTCTGTGTTTATTCGTAGCATTGCTGCAAACAATTGTTAAATTTAGCCTCATACCGTACGTACCTAACCTTTTCAAATACTTTAGTTTTGATTTATGGGCCAAACAAATGCTCACACATTACGGAAATGCTTCGATTTCTTAACCCTGACAAATCCATAAATTATTGTGAAATAAGGAATGCTTTTTGACTCATAATTTTTGAAAAAAAAATTTAATTTTGAAGAGTAAGCGTTTTTGTTTTTGTTGGTATAAAATTTTGATGATTTCAGGGGAATACAATAAAAGGGGTGCATAAATTAATTTAGTCCGTCCCTCATTCGACGGTCTTGTATAGAACGTGTATATACAAATAGAATGACTGACTTTAATGTTTCTAACAAATCCTGTTTAATGTCGTTAATTTTTATTGGCATCAATCGTTATAAGTACTTGATAAGCATTTCAGGGGTCTAGTTCTAGCAGTCGTGATCGAAATTGTGTTCGAATAGAAAATTATTTCGATAACGAGAAATTTTCTGATGATGTTACTCGATACGAAACGAATCGACTTGTTGCTTAGGTGTTGTGAAACGAGTTAATTCTTTCGTTTTACAGCACTGACTAAAATGCAAAAATTGTAAACAAAAAACATATGTTTTCTTACAAAAATAAAAGAAATTTAATTAATCCAAGGAAGAAAAGTTTTATTAAAATTGTAATACTTCGATTGGTTTTACTTTATTATTAGCTGGGGCTGAAGTTTCTTCTGCAGTATGATCTCCAAATTCTATAAGAGAAGACATGGTAGGTTCCATTTTGTCTTCTTCATAATCCGATAAACAGCAGGGATATACGTCAGGAATACTATTTTTTGGTGAAGTTGTAGGAGTAACATTTTCTTTGTCGCAATTCTCTTTTGAGCTGCCTTCTGATGTTTTTGAAGACCCAAAAGTTTGGAAATTTTTTAGACCCTCAACAGTATTTTAAACTAAACAAGAGTTTGTAAAACTACCTTGCGCCACATTTTTGCAACTTTGATTGGTGGGCCGGAAGCATTGAGCTTAGCTGTGAGCTGTTCCCATAGCTGAGTAGCTCTTGCCTTTCCCTGAGAATTATTTGGTATAATACTCTTTGCCAATTCTGAATGCTTAACCATAAAATTTCCATGAATTTCCTTCTGGGTGTAATTAATTTTTAAAAGTTTTGACCTACAAATACTGCAATTAATTTTTTATTCACAAATTATTATAAATTTGTCACTTACATTTTTTTATATTGTTCTTTACCGCAGAAAAACGTTAATTCGAAAGCTTTTGTGCTTACGAGTAAAAACTCGCAAGGTGGCATTCGAATAATCACACTTTATCGAATGCCATCATTAGAAATTTCGGTACACTTTACTCGATAACGTATAAGAGAATCCCAAAACTAAAAAAACTCGCACGTTCGAGTAAAAATTCGTTCGTATACGACCGCCAGAATTAGCCCCCAGTATTGCCGTCTGAAATGCCTTAACACCGTAGAGTTACAAAGTTTGTATCCTGCTGGTTCGTTTTCTCATCCATAAATGATTCCGTTTCTGAACAAATCTGCTACGAATTCACAATGCCCAGGCTGTTTACAATTCGCGGACTGCTTCTCTATAGTTTGATGTAAAATTTAAATCTCTTTCCACCATAAAAAGCTCTTTTCAAACTCCTGATCATTCTGCAGAAAGGTTCTGGTCACACGAGTTTCAATTGGGAGTTTCTATCGGACACTGTTGTGCGTTGTCTGTATTGCCTTATCCCATGAACGCATCCCTACAACGACGTTCGCAGAGCGATTTATGCGATGTTCTGAACTACGGGTAGAATTCTTCAAAAGATACTTACGTCCCAACGGAAGCATGTACGATTCACTAGCGCTCGCATTATTTACAGGACTGCTGTTAGGTAGTACTTTTCGGGGGGTTGGTGAGCTTTAAGACATTCTCGATTTAGATTTTGTCTCATCAATCTTCAGATTTCTAGCACGTTTTTAGGCATATGCTGACTTTGTTCGTTCCTTAAAATTACGGAATTCATCATCTAACCGAGAAGTTGACATAGGCTAAATTCATTGCCCAGGGTTTTATAAAACTCGCACAGCTGCAAAGTATATGTTCTGTATCTTCACCCACACAGTTTAGATAGGTTGGGGATCGATTATATCTAAATCTGTGCGGGTATTTCCTGAAGCAGCCACGACCAACTGGGACATGTAGCAGTTTGACTCACAGTATATGTTTCTCCATCCAAATGGTTACATTAGGTATAAGAAAAGTGTTTATCTTCTCCTTGATGTAAACTTCATGACTTCTACAGCCAACTCGGTTCCTAAAAAAAAATAAAAAAAAAATAATATAAAAAAAACGGAGGCATATACGCCTCAATTCATACACCAATATATCCATCGCCATTACATACATCCATAATTGGTCATTACAACCTTTCAGTCAGGATTACGATCTAGCTTCTCAAATCACTTATGTATGTCGTGTGTGTTAATTTTGATACATGAGTGGGGGACCTGCAGTTTAAACTCGACTCCGACCGACAGATTTCTTGAGAAAATTTTCATTGTTTTTTTATTTACACTAAAGAGGAGGTTAGGTTTGGTCGGAGTGGTAGCTCTGTTATTAAAAAACTCACTTGAGCACGCATAGCGGCCCGTTGTGATGCCACGAGGTGAATGCAGTCCCTGTACTGACCAAGTTTCACCAAAAAAAAAAAAAATCAGGGAAGAGGAAGAAGTTGGTCAGCGCAAGCGCTGCACACACTCAGAGGAAGTCGCCGAAGAAATATTTTTTTTTTTACATTTCGTTTTGTTGGAGGTGTCAGACCTGGGGTTTGAACCGTGGTCTCACGTCAAAAAAAGCCAAACCATTACCTTCTAGACTACGGCGACTACGTCCATCGCCATTGTTTTTGCCAACGTTAGTATCGCTTCATCAGTTATTGGCCTAAAAACCTTTACTAGCTTAATCGTGTCTAGGCGGTACAGTTTCCTCATTGTTGTATTCATAAAAAGCACTCCCGACTACATCTGGCAAGCATATGACACTATCGGTGTTAGGGCGCTCGACATTATCCTCGTTTTCTATGACTTTAATAAACCAATTATTTGGCATTATCCTTGCAAGTCCCACAAGCTATGAATGCTTTTTGTTTGAAGAATTTAACATGAGCCTTATAACTTTCTCTGTCCCTGTCCTCTGTCAAGAGGCCCTTCCATCTTCTTCACTATTATACGCATATTCTTACGGATACTTAGTTTATGTGCATCAATTGCCAATTCAGCCTGCACCAAATCGTTCTCAAACTTCTGTGTTTCTCTTCTCCTTATCTTCTCTACTATTATCCGCCTATTCTTCCGAATACTGTGCATGAAGTGCCAGTCGAGCCTTACTAAACAGTTCTCCAACTATTCCAACTGGTGTGCTCGTGTTCTCCTCTATTTTCTATACCGTTTCAGCTACGGTAACTGGCAATACCGTTGCGTCTGGTAAATACAGTCGAGGATAGATTAAACAGATTTTTGTGTTTTTGCCGGGCATATGTATCAGCTTTAAGGACTTATTTTTGCCATAAAAATGCTTTAAAAACTTATCTTGCATTAAGCATATTTTAGCAGTATATTTAGCATTTTTCTCCATTACATTTACATGTTTGCTTAGTATGCTTAAGAAGACATATTCCATATGCTATGTATGTATGCATGTTTTCTACATGCATTTTTTAAATATTTTTCTTTTTTTTTATAATAATTGTTCAGATTTATTGACATTTTGTTTATGCCAGCCAGCTAGCCAATCCAGTCTATTAATAAACATTTCCTGTATTAAACATGAATACAAAAAAATATTTTTGCACACATTCATGAAGGGGGTCTGTGTGGCGCTGGCGGCTAAGGCGGCGGCATCAGGTCCATACTGTGTAGCAGAAGCAGTAAAGCAGTCTGCTGGTTAGCCAGTCTGTCTGCTTTTGGCTGCCAATTTGCCACGTTATATTGATGAGAGAGAATATGTTGTGGCTGAGGTTTATGGGTGCAATACATGCCTATTGATTGCTGTACACTGAGTAATATTGTGTGGTGGTGGTTGGTCGCGTCAGTCTATTGAAGTATAAATGATTCTAAACAATGAACATCATCACCGGCTGTAGTAGATTATGATGATGAGAGCGTTATGGTGATGGCGGTAATGGTGATGATTTCATTTGATTTGATTATACTGATGATGTGATGTGATTATCATGCCTTTTCAATTGTGTTACATTTTTAATATCCTTGTTTATAATCGCCATATATGCCATCATAATTGTTTATAATTTTAATTATTCCAAACAAGAGATACAGCAAAAAAATATTTAAAAAATCATCAATTAACCCTTCCACCTCTCTCTCTCTCTCTCGCTCTCTTACCCTTCTCAAGGGAGACTAAATTAGCTTAATTTACTGATATTCATACATACATAATAATGTTGAGTTTATTTAAACGATACATTTTTTTTAAATCTCTGCTCAAAGCAACCATTTATCGATAATCAATCAGTTTTCATTTTCATTTTTATTTTCGTTTTATAATGAATTCATTAGGCTTTTATAAAATAATTTATTGTTGGTTGGCTGTCAGATTGTCGATGTGCCTGACTATATGAGAGAGATCCCCCACAGTGCCTTGACAGCACGTGCCTCTAAGAGGAAATTGTTTATTTTCAAACAGAATATTTTTTGTTTTGTTTAAATTTTTTCGTTTCTCTATTAATTAATATGTTTACGGAAATTCCAAATGATTGAGTGTAATTGGAAGTAGAAGAAGAAGAACAGAAAAAATAATTGACAGACATATGCTTTTCAGTCACCCTTATGCATCCCAATATTCATGTGTGAATGACGGTGAAAACTGCTTTTTTGCATTCTTTTTTTTTCTAATTTGCTACCCCCTTTAAGATTGTCAAGCATTATTTTGAAACGTATTTATAAAATTATTTGGGCTTTAAATCACGTATTTCTACCCTTTCACAAGGGCTGGACCGCTACTCACAATTAACAGAGAGGCTGGTGACTTTCCAAAAATGTCTGTTTATCTTGCTAACGGCCTTTGTTCCGTTAAATTGGCAGCCGCTATAGAAGCCGTAACTCTCTTGGGTCTCGTTGTACTGAGTTGTATACCTATTTTGCCGTATGTCTATGACTCCTGCTCGGTATTTCCTAACCATCATAACAGTTTAAGATGGTATGGATTTTATCCAAATCATCATCAATTGGGTATGTGCCCCAAAATATTTCGTCTTACGCGCCCAAGTGCCGCCCAATGACAGGGAAGATTATGTTCTGTGGTTTTATCTTCTTCTTCATTGCAGCTGTGGGAGTTCTAGTCGTTGTGAGGTATTTTCAACCTCTGGGCGTTTTTTTGCGCGGACCTAGATGACTTTTGTGAAGTTCAGGAATTTTAGGCAAATCTTGTTTCGCGTAGATCCATAGTCCACCAAGTTTCTTTTATCCTCCGTTCATTTGGATTGGTCTTTTCAATTTTTTTACGCATGAGTAAAATCTGCAGAGCAATGCCAACTTTGTGTCGTTCGAATTGTCTGTTTTACCGACCTATGCACATGCATCAATGGTGTTCTTAATTGCAATATATCCGAGCCAGAGGCCTTTAAGAGTGTTGTTGTTGAATAACTCGTCCCAATCGCAATAATCTCTGATTATTTCTTACTTTACTTGCCCTTCTTTAAAGTCTAGAAATTGTTAGTATTGGTTTTGAACCACCCCAAGCTGCGGATGAAACCGGCCAGTACCCTTAGCGGCACATTCGCCACCATACCGAGATCTATAAACGTTGTCACCCAAAAACCAAATGACGTCTGCTTTGAAGTGCAGAACACTAGCATAAAAGGTGTTGTACCGATTCTGTTTCCTCAACATCATGGCAGCTTCTGCAGTAATTCTGGTGTGACAGATTAAGCTTGTCAGCGAAACTGCCAATAGCGCAGTGACCCGTTAGAATTCCTGTTAGAATGTGAACCGTTCCCTTGTTGAACTGATTCTCGCGCTGTGCTCTGTGCTGGATTCAAGAGGTTTGAAATTTAGCAACCAAAAATGGCCCCAAAAATGTTCATTGAACGCAGGGGCTTTATACATAATGTAATGAATAAAAAAATAAATAAAAAAAAATATGTTGGATCACCCACGGTTTGTTTAATTCCAATTTGAATAAGTATTCCTGTAGAAACGCATATATCCCCTCTTATCATCTCCTCCTCAGACATTTACGATCCTTTACGTGCCAGTTCGTCCGCCTTTTCGTTTCTTTCTATGCCACATTGGCCCGGAACCCTTTAGAGGCGGGTGTTGTGCCACGTATACGGTATACGGTATACGGTCTAGAGAGTCCATGCATGCTCAATTTAGGGGGTAGAAAAAAGCAAGAGCAACTATTTAAAGAAACGATAAAGAGGACGAGAGTAATGGTGTCTCACTTTTTTACAAAACAATTCAGTAATAAATACTTCAAAAGTCCTTCAGAGTTTTGAGTCGAACAGCTGGAGATAATATGAAACATCCATTAGCATTTATAAGCACGAAGACTGTATAGGTGACATTGGTGATTATGTGCTTATAATAAGCTTTCCTGGCTTTTAAGGCAGTATACAAGTTAGAAGGGTATTATTTGCTTTCATTAGTTTATAATAATCTTTGTCCTAAAGTATTACGATCCTTTACTCCCCACTGAAAGACAAAGTCCCTTGCGTTCTTTCCAGGAAATACTAAAGAATTCTATTGTAGATTTCAGCAAATGGGTAAAGGGCCAAAGTTAGAATCGAAGGGTTATCAAAAGTTAATGGAACAGGCTCACTGGTGAGATTGGTTTAACTCTTATTTCTACGGCTTCAAGTTCACCAATTGCCTCCACGATTCCAGCAGTTTATTGCTGCTTTCAGAAAATAGTTCGAGGACGTAAGTCCGAATCAATTGATGTTTCTGTTACACCCATCTCTACACCTAAATAGGGAAGGTGAGCAACATTTTGTGTTTTTGGCATGTGCTGGTGGGAATACTACTTATACTGAAGATACTTAAATACCTTTATGTTGCTTTCCCTAAAGGCCACCAGATCTTCCACTAGACGCGTTAGAAGACACACAAAAAAACTGCAGCTCTCATCTAACGATATATGCCTGGTATTTAGATCTGCTGAAGAAAAGGAAACTATTATCCACTTTCTTTGCCAATATCCATCTCTTGCGAGGTGAAGCCTTTCCTTCCTTATTCCTTAACGGAATTATCGTCCCTTGATGTCAAGGATATAGCTTCGTTTATTAAATTTTCAGGCTGGTTTCCCAGCGTTGGGTAGTCGTGCTTTTAATGTGTACCCCTTGCACTGACCAACTTCTTCCTTAGTTTGATGGAATTCGGTCAGTACAGGGACTTACGCTTAGCTGCGGCGCCACAACAGTCCGCTATGCGTGCTCAAGTAAAGTTTGGTAATCAAAGTTACCACACAAAGATATCGGTGGCTCATCTTTTATATACATCCGCTGGTGGACTATTTTCGAACTTTGCAATAATTGGTGGACTATCGGATATTTAAAACGCAGATTTCCTTCGCATTTTCTTTCACTGATCGTCTCCGTCTGTGGAAGAAGATCTTTTTGACATTATAAGACTGAAAATGAGCAGAAAGGATTCTTTACTTTAAATGCTGTCGTACAGAAACACTCAGATGTGGGAGTCTACAGACAAGTTGGCTGAACACGTACTCATTAGTTTTAAATGTCTTGTATTCAATGACCACAACATTCGGTAATAAATTATAATAGCGGTGATTTGGCGAATGTGCCTACTTTTTTCCCGCATCTGATGTAAATTTGAATCGATTTTATTTTTAAAATTTTTAAAATATTTTCCAAAGCCCTTTAATGAATGAAAAAACCAAAATTCGTTACTTTTAATTAATTTTCCAAGCCTTTATAGCTTCAATGCCACAAATACTCTTTCTCTCTCCCCTACATTTACAATTTTCCAATGTCTGGAGGTTTTTTTTTTTTTTTTTTTCGTTTTAATATTTTACAACTCATACATGGACACACCATCCTACCACATGTTACATTAGGACAGACAGACAGATAGACAACACAACAAATGTAAATTCTTTTGGTATTTTGCTTTGTAAGTAGACTTTAAGCTGCTTAAATGCCACTCTCTTCGCGTTCAATGCGAGCAGCAGCATTATTTTAAAGTGCTTTTCATACATATTCTATGGAATGCCATTAGATGAGGTACTTACCACATGGATACCTTGGTGGAGAGGGAAGAAGGAAGTAATGAGTAGCACATTGTATTACAGGCCCATTTAATATAAATGCCAAGGTACAGTAGAAACTGTAGAATGTAATTTGGAACTGAAGAATTCTGTAAAAATTATTCAATAACGCAAAGGACAAAACAAGGCATTCAATGATTTTAAAATGAGCAATTGTTGATCCAATGTCTCCCATGTACTGTCCACTGTAGTCGCCGTAGTGAGGCCACGGTTCAAACCCCAGGTCCATACATCTGCACCAAACAAAATATTTAAAAAACTCTGAAAGTAAATCAAATTTTCCCAAAAATCTGTCGTTCGGAGTCGACTTTTAACTGTACGTCCCCGCTACTCACGCATAAAATTAACACACACAACATAAGTGGTGTGAGAAACTAGGTCGCAATCCTGACTAAAGCGTTGTAATAACCAATTATGTCTGCATATATGTACTTCACACTCGATGGCAAGGATATGACAAATCGCGTAACCTTTTCCAACTTGTTCACGAAGTAAATAAACTTGTTCACGATGAAATAACTGACCTCAGGACTACCTTATTAGATCTGTGACTGACTTCTGTCGATAAATTTTCTCTTTTGGAGTTCGAAAATAAAATCCTTTCTTTACGCTCTGCTATGAAACATAAAATCAAATGCATTTTAAACGAATTTCCACTATTTCGTCGAATTGGGCGGGCTTGTTTAGCTTGGAAAAGATCAGTCGGGTAACAACGGGCGACATAATATGATTGGCGGAGGCAGCCCGAGGAGAAAAATAAATTTTGTATAGAAAATGAAACTGAAACTTAGTCAGTAGCAGGCGATGAATCCAATTTGAACCAATAAATAGCATATAAAACGTAGGAACCCGGAGAACATTTTCTTAGGCGAATATTGCTTCATTCGCCTCAGCACATAAGAAACTATA
The DNA here is from genome assembly GCA_936449025.2 of Sarcophaga subvicina. Classification (NCBI taxonomy): domain Eukaryota; kingdom Metazoa; phylum Arthropoda; class Insecta; order Diptera; family Sarcophagidae; genus Sarcophaga; species Sarcophaga subvicina. The sequence continues at coordinate 36,301,601 of OW388084.2, forward strand.
CGGGAACATGAATTGAATTATGAAGATCAGTGTTCGACGTTTTACGAAAGAAACAAATCTCGTGTTGTTTACTTTTGTAAAAGGACTTTTAGAATAAAATGCTGATGTCAAGAATTAGGTTTTCAGCAATCTGGTATGCCTTTACGCGAGTATTGGACGTTGTTACATTGAGTGACAGGCGTACGGCAACTTCCGAAGAAATCTTGAGAAGTGGCACCAATCCGACGGGCTCTCTTCCCCTGTGTGTAATGAGAGAGGCACAAATGAACTGCGATTCGACCAGGAGGCATTTCCTTGATTTCTAGCGTAATCGTGGTCAATTGGTCACCTTTATGTTATGTGCAGAGCATAAAGAGTGTTTGTTTAGTCCGACGCCTGTTCTATGTAATTCAGACACAGTTTGACTATTCCAAGGGACTGAAATAATAGAAACCGGAGAAATAGAAGACATTCATGCAGCCTAGGACCTCAACTAAGCAGTTATTAACCGCCAGGTGTCTATATTAGTGTCTGAGGCCAAGTCATTGAGACAAACACCATAACTTGTTTTGCCGTCCAACTTTGTGTATGCGTGTGTATTTCCAAAAAATTTAGAGGAAGCCGCCTTCTTGTTCCGGTAGTCTTTACTTGAGATAACAGTTTCTAAAAAATCTATTCTTACAGTTATAGTTATATAATCAATAGGTAAGGAGGAATAATGACCTATTAGCCTAACATTCTGAAGGAGCGGCTTAGATCAGCAGTTTGCGATTTCCAGCTAATTGCCTATTGCTGCTTAAAGGATCTCAGTAGGTAACCATAACAGCACGGCTTAAAGAGCCGTCGTGGAACACCAGTAATAAGGATCGTATATTATTTTTATACACATATGCGTACATACATAATTGGACATTACAACCCTTCAGTCAGGATTACGGCCTAGCTTCTCACACCACTCTTGTTGTGTGCCTTAATTTTGTACGTGACTGGCGGGACCTACAGTTTAACGTCGACTCCGCACGACAGATTTTTGCGAACTTTTTCATGGCAGGTTTATATACTCTCAGAGCTTTTGCCAGAAATCTACTGAGAGGAAGTCGCCAAAGAAATATTTTTTTTTTTCATATTTCGTTTTAATGTCTAACCTGGGATACGAACCCGGGCTTTACGTCTAATAAGGCAATACACTGCCTACTAGACTACGGCGACTTTAATTATTTGTATACACCATCTAGAATTTCGTAGTTTCACAATGTAACCCATAAGTGCTTTTCACCATACTGCAACGCCTTAAAGCGTTACCGTTTTAATTATTGAATGCACATTCAAGGTACGGCGAAGACTCCATTCGATGGTATATATACATAGAGATAGAATTACATAAAATTTCCGAGCTCTTCTAAGCATATTCTGCGTCCATAAAAAGTTGGAATCAAGACTCAAGCTGAATTTAATTTCCCACAGTCTGGGAGCATTCATACTCGGCATCTTATACTTGCGGCTAAACGAAGTGAGCCTTGCCTTCTGTGGATTTACTACACACTACGGTTTCAAAAGCAAAGTAGAAAGCCACCCATCCGCCACCTTTGTGGAATATACAGTGGCGGCCTTATAATTAGAAACGATGTTTCTGGAACAGAGTTCTCTGGAGTGACGAATCTAAGTTTAATTTGTCCCCATTTCTGATGGAAAAACGTATGTAAGATGTCCTCCAAATAAAGCCTTTAATCTCAGGTACACAGTGAAAACTGTAAAACAAATTAAAAAACATACATGTTGCTAAGTCCTTTCTAATTATAAAGCCACCACTGTATATTACAGATAAGTACGGAAAGATTAGCAGAATAATACCTGTTTTCCAGAAGCTACTTAAGTCGTATCTCCATAGCAATTAAATTGGTACGCCCCACCTCTACTTTAAGGAGTTTTGTGATAGGTAGTGTTGTGAATCTCCCATTGAGGTTAGCGTCATCAAACTGGTTGACACTATTGTCAACTTTTCTCAAAAAGAAGTCTTTAGTACCAGCAAGTTGTTCAATGTTATAAAAGCAACCTCGACCTAGCTTTCGTTACACATCTGTGGAGAGCCTTGAATATGAATCTTACCGGAGAGCTAAGAGCCATTGCTTCTCTAAAAATATTGAAACTGTTATAGTGATCAACTGGTAAATATTTTGAACATTTTTTTTTATTGCAATTAGAACCTGTTAATATTTTCTGCCCGTTATTCCGAGCTGTCACTGTCTTCCAATTACAATTTTCTTTCAAATATCGATAATTTAAAGGCATTTTCTTTCTTGCCTTATGTTCCCAGTTCTCTTTCTTTTTTGTTTTTTGTCGTTTTTAGTTTGAAATAAATGAATCAAATTGTTGTTGTGGTAGCCAACTTATGCTGGCTGGTGATATGTGGCCGGCCGCCAGACAATCATTAAAACTATTCCATACTCATGTGCTACACACAACAAGCGATAATCATAAGGTGAATGGATAGAGAGAGGATATACGATAACTTTCTAAGGGCACAAATGTCGTTGTTGTTGTTGTCGTTGTTATACAATAATTTGTAATACGATAGGTTTTTATGATTATCTTTGTATTCAAAACGAACGGACTGGCGGACAGACGGTAATTGCTTAGTAGTATGTGATTGGATATTATTGGGACATGCTTAAAAATGTATTTTAAATCGATAACAATTATTGGAAACTATATTGTATACAATAATATACGCTACCACCCTTAAGGAAGGAAAACATCTGTTTAAATAAATTGAAAATATTTCAACGAAATTGCCAATTTCTTCTTCGATTTAAAATTTATGAAGAAAAAAAAACGGAAACTAGTCGCATACACACCCCAGGCTGTGGCTAATTTCGTTTGCCAAACTCCTCAACCCAACCCTATATTTCGTTTTTTTTTTCAAACTGACCTCAGTTAAGGCCTTTTTTTTCAAAATCGATTTGTATTTGACAGCTACATAGCTTGCAAACAACAACCCCCATCCACCCCCCCTAGAGTTTATGCAGCAAATGTTTCCTTGTTTCTGTTTTTTGCCATTTTCCCAAGGGTGCAGAGTAAACTAGCCGAGGCATTTTATAATATTTCGCTGAAATTTTGCTTGATTTCGCATAACAACAACAATATAAAAAATGGATTTTTTTATCCAATGGCGTCTAAAATCTGTGATGAAAATTAAAGTTGATTGCATATGTTCAACGTTTTTTTTTTCTTTTGTTGTTGTTGTCAATTTTCTTTAACGCTTAAGGCGTTTTAATAATTTCTGTTGTCGTTGTTGTTGGTAGTATTTTTTGCTTATCATTAATTGAGTGAAATATCTCATAAATCACATGGACTTATTTAACAGGAGGTGTGCAATATTTACGGTCAGGTTACGCATGAAATTTTCTATTTTTTTCTTTCTTCTTTTTGTGCACATTTTGAATATATTTACCGTTGTTCGGCGAAAATGGTGTAAATCCAAATGTCTTTAATTGATTTTTATGCTTATAATGTGTGCAATTCAGATGAAGGTGAACAATTTTCATTACCCCTACAAATAACGTCAACAATGAACCCCCAGTGGTGATTAGGAACCGTTTAGTGGATGCTGAAAATTATTGGACTGAGTACAGAGCAATTAACTATCTTTATCAAGAGTGTACTCTGTTTTTCCCCAACTGAAACATTGAAGTCGCCGTAGTCTAGTAGGTAGTGTGTTGGCATATTAGACGTCAAGCCAGGGTTCGAGCCCCAGGCCAGACATCAAGACAAAATACAAAAAGTATTTCTTAGGCGACTTCTTCTCAGAGAGTAAATAAAATTGCCATGAAAAGTTTCTCGAAAAATCCATCGTTCGGAGTCGACTTTAAACTGTAGGTCCCGCCACTCATGTATAAAATTAACACACACAACATAAGTGGTGTGAGAAATAGGTCGTAATCCTGACTAAAAGGTTGTAATGATCAATTATGTATGAAACATTATTTGCTGCTTTATTCTACTGCCCTTTGACCTTCTACTGAATTAAATTTTGTCGTGAAAAGGCGCCTTAGCACTGCAACTATGTGATCTATTGAACTTCCCTTCAAGTTTGTGGGGTTTGCTATGATGTCTCCCAGAAGCCTATTGTCCTGGCAAACTTCGTAGTGCTCGATGTCAACAATGGCAATTCCCTGATAAGCCCTCATGTGTTTCCTTCTGGATTGCATTAATGCACCATACGTTCCAAGAATGTGTTGCGATGATCCATTCTCATCGTCACAGAATCTAGATGTTGCGTTCGAAACAGCCACCTTTCTGAACAAGTGCACCCCGAATCTATAGTGCCATGTCAAGCTCAGTTTCTTCCTGGCTAGTCTCACACATGACTAGTCTAGGGTAATTTCTCAACAAATGTTTTGATTGCCTCAAACTCACTTACTGGGTTTTATCATCGCTTTCGTTAGGCATATCTTTTGAAATATCTGCTCCCACTACAAAGAACGGTTCGAGTCCTATCGATAGTGAGGAAGCTCCGTTCCTCGTTAGCTTGTCTGCTTGCTCGTTGCAGAGAATCCCCAGATAACCTGGGACCCAACAAAGGGTAACTTATTCCGTTCTATTGAAGCAGAGGGCTGAACTAGTGGCATTAAGGACTCGCACTTGGCAAATTTTTACCGCACTTGGACCATCGATATACTGTAATACTGGGTAGACATATACACCTCCAGATCGATTATGAACTGAATACGAATTAAATTCCAACAAAATACTTCTGGTCTGAAGATCCCGTGGTTCGCTGTGTTAACCTTGGGATTTATATGCTGGATAGAGTATGTCGTGGTACATTTTCAGAGTTTTTGTGTTAGACTTTCGTTTAGGCTGTCAGATCACTGCAGTGTTCTCCAAGCGGGATTTTCTCTGAAAATCTCTTAATTTACGATGTTCGACGTCCATCCATCAATGTAATTGTTATATGGCTGCCAAGACGTAGTGGTTCCATCGGAAATTGTATTTCTGGTGAACTGGCCACGGCGCACAATCTCCGCCATGTTAGATTTAAGTCCATAGATGGTCTGACTGCCTCAGTTATCCTAGGAATTCTCCGCTAGTTTTTAAAGTAGACTGAACTAAACTTCATCTATAGCAGAGAAGCATGCCGACAGGCTTGGTATTCTCTCAAATGACTTATACAGTACTTGTTAGACTGAGAAAGAGAAGAGTGCCCTGTTATGGTCATGAAGAGGCGAAGGTTCTCAACCTTTCATTTTCTATCTTTATTGACTGAACTCTCCAATACAGAGATTGTTGCAATGCGAAGACATATTTTAGAGCCGAGTCCGTTTTCCATAGGGGATGTTTGAACCCCGGGCTAGGGGTTCCTAGGGTAGATTCTGGCCTAAGTAGATGCATGCATTTCGGGTAAGATCGGCCATCTAATCTAACCTCACTTAACCTAAGAAGCGTCTTTTCTTCATGCAAAACTGACTGTGTAAACAGTTCCTTCACTAGGCTTTTCATACATGGTTTTGTTTTTATACACAGACAAATGGCAACCCTGTGATACTAGAACTTGCTTTAGGAGGCCAATCAAGTGCTTAACAAGTAATACTTTATTAATGAAGCGGAAACAAAACAAAAAAATAATAAACTGGGATAAATTCCCATATATTGTCGAACAATTTTGTCTCTCTGCTCATAGTGCAAGATTAGTTCATATTCAGTGTGTTAGTCCTTTTTACATTTATAACATCATTTACATCATCACATACTGCCACTTCAATGTTGCCATTAATGATTTATTATGGCTTAACACTTTATGCCGGTTTTTCTGTATTTTTTTTTTCTTTTTCTCTCTTTTAATTTTAATTTTATCCGGGTAAATATTTGTACACATTTTTTTTAAATTAAAATGCAAATGCAAATCAAAATTTCAAATTAAAAATGGCAACATAAAGTAAAACTATTGCCAGCCAGCGTCTTTTTATAGAAACTCTCGTAACAAGTCAATGATTTTTAAACAAACAGAAAAAAAAATGAAAATAAAAATCGAAAGTGATTCGATAATATTTCTTGAAGCCTTTTTTCCTTTTCAGTAGGCGTCTCTGTGACACTTTAATTTAATTAGTCTGTCTGACTTTTTATTTTTGTATGTGATGCAGGGGGATTGAGATTTATTGCCGTAGTTAAATCCATGAGTTGATAGTGGATTAAAAAGTATTGGCTTGAATATAATTGAGGTGATTTGTTAGAGTATAATTTTATTAAGTCATAGATCTGGTATACCAATATTCGCTACATTTATTAAAAAAATTAAAGAACGTCTAAACAAGGCAATTACAATGATTTTTCTATATGAAGCACACTCTTCCTAATCTTTTGTCTAAGGCAGGATATCACTAAGCTTCCATTAATAAGGAGAAAGTGAAAGAAGGTAATCACAAATCGATTTTTAAAGGACGTAGACAGACATTCCAATCGGGGTCTCGTACGCATTGAAAACATAGCGGCGACATTTATGTCGAAAATACTAGCTTATATTTTGGTTTCCGAAATTTAAAAATTAAAAAGTTTCATTCAATTCATTCTAAATAATCTATTCCAGCATCCTATAAATAGGATAACATCAACAACAAATATATCTACATTTTCTCATATTGCGTTATTACTAATAAAGTTGGCAACCCTATCATTCTAGTAACTGCTGCAGTTGAATAATCACCTGCTTATCGGGAATAAATTTGATTAATGAAACTTAAACAAAGGAACAAAATATAATGAATATGTTCGTTCCTATGTTCCTTCAAAGTTAAGCATCTTGCTCCATATTATGCGCCTGTTAGGAACATAAGAAGAGAATCAAATCTTTTCAAAACTGTAACTATGTACGGCTACCAAATGGCCTGTGTATTATTGGCAGTTGTAATACACATAGTACTTCTATGTACTATGGGCTTCCTCGATTTGGTCCTTTCAAAGCAGACAAGGTCGTCTGATACGTCGAATTTCGCTAACACTCATCTCGCCTCAGCATTCTCTTCCTAACCCATCCAGCGCAGCCGCTGTATGTTAATACGCTTGTTCATGTCCTTGAGGACCTCATACATAAACCTCATTTTTGGACCAGATACGAAAATTATCGCCAATTCGCACGGGAACGACGATCTTTCAAATACTTTCAAGGCAGACTGCTGCATCGGTGCGTAATAGCGTCCATTCTTCTACTTCTTAAAGAAGCAAGGAGTGGATGAGCAACTTGTCGAGTATAAGTTTCATGGTACGAGGGAGGTCTCTACTACTCTTTGCCTATTGAGGAGACCATAGTAGGACCCGTTGACAAGAGTGATTCTACGCTTGACCTTCAGACCGACATCATTTTTGCTGCTAACGGGTGAGCCAAGATAAATAAATTCATTGACTGAGCAAAAGTGTAGCTAACGGCCAAATTCTGGGATCTCAAAGTCGTCGTAGTACGTTGACTTATTGGACATGAGGACGCGGTTTAAACCCCAGGTCAAACACTTCCAACAAAAGGAAATATGAAAATATATTTCTTCGACGACTTTCTCTCAGCAGATTTCTGGCAAAAACTCTGAGACTAAATATAATTACCATGAAAAAGTTTCTCAAAAATCTGTTGTTCGGAATTAACTTTAAACTGTAGATCCCGCCAATCATGTATAAAATTGACATATGCGACGAAAGTGGTGTGAAAAACTAGGTCGTAATAATAACTGAAAGGTTGTAATGACTAACTATGAATGCATGTGTAATACGTCGGCAAAATAAACTTCATTTAGACTTCCCTTTAATACCGCTGTAGGCAGCACTAATATCTCGCTTTGTATGCCTTATGAAGACAATGTTGTCATCGTACGCAAGCAACTGCACACTTTTGTTGTAAAATAGTACGCCCGCCTTTCGTAGAACACTCTCCATGCCGAAGTTGAAAAGGGAACATGATAAGAAATCGCCTTGCTCTGTATGAAAAGGTTCGAAGAGGTCCATTCCAACCGTGTCTTAGTTACGGGAATTGTTTTACTTCATTCTCCATTTTTTTCTATTCAATTATTAATAACGAGTGGGCGTTAGTTTATTTATTTTAAATTTTGAAATTCCATTCTATAAATGAATTAAAATTATTCTTTTTAAGATATCCATTGATTTTCTTTTGAAGAGAAAACATCTGCAGCTTAAATGCTTCTGATTGACACATTTTCCAGCTGCTATAACAAACAAAAGCAATGTATTTTACATTTCAATTTCAATACCACAAACTATACCTGGATTATAATGAAACCCCTATGGTTTGTGGGATTTTACAAATGCATTTTAGGAAACTCTTTCTTACAATATTTGAAGTGTTAATGAAGTTATAAAAACAAAAACAGTCAGAATTAAAATTTTCAAATAAATTTATCTGAGTGGGTGGTCTCTGTAGACATTTATGATTTTAATTTTTATTTACATTTTATCACTAAAGGAGGAGGGAGGGTATTTCCATAATTATGTTGTAATCTTTCAAAATGTTACAGATTTATATTGTTCACCTCCATATATTCAAATACAAAAAGTCCTCCATAAAAACAAAAATATTTAAATCAGATTCGATTTGTTTTTATAATTTTTTAATACTTTTTTCTTTTTTTCTTATTCTCTTTGCAGGTAAATCAAGTCTTTATAAGGCAAACACCATAAAAAAAAACGCATTAAATCTGTTCACACTCTATAGCCTATAGAGTGTTCATCTTTGAACTTTTTTCTGTTGACTGTGTGTTCAATTTTGTTGGGTTTTTTTTGTTTAATTTTTCTAGCACGTGAGTAAAAACTATTGAACTGTAATGAGTTTCTGCTCTATTTGTAGTTAAAATAATGTATCTTTCAATTCGTTTAAATGCACCTTAAAAATAATTATTTACTGTGGTTCATAAACTAGAAAAATCAGGTGAGCTGGCTAGGTCGTATTACACTTGTGTTCTTTATTAAGATTTCTAATTTTCAATTGTCACGTTCAGGGTAACACATAAAAATGTAACTGGTCAATAGCCCAGAACAATGCTTTCCATCCAGTTCTGAAGAGAGAAAGAAATTGATTCGTTCCGGGTACTCCTGTATTGGATTGCCGAACTTTGATGATGACATTGACATATCTTTTCTCGTATTCATCATGAAACAATTGAAATTATTTCTACTCGACGCAGGTTAGGTTAGAGGACGTGTATTTGTCAATTAAGACAAGTACAGTACCCGGAGGTCGAATTGACCCATTGTACAACGTCCTAGTTTTACATGAGTGGTGGAACCTACAGTTTAAAGTCAACTCCGAACGACAGATTTTTGAGAAACTTTTTTATGGCAATTTTATTTTACTTAGAGTTTTTTTTTTTCCAGAAATCTCCTGAGAGGAAGTCGCCGAAGAAATACTTTTTGTATTTTGTCTTGATATCTGGCTGTGGCTCGAACCCTGGCTTTACGTCTAATAAGCCACGCTGTCTACTAGATTACGGCGACTTCAAAAACTCGACCCAAGTGATTATTCAAATTTGAAAACACTGAAACGTAGGGGATATCTTTGGCTTCTATAATCTCTCGCACTCTCAATTTTGGGTCGGTCAACATTATATCGTAAATATTTTCAATTGTTTCCCATTTAGAGAGCTTAACAAGGTGTTTGGAATCTTTCGTGTTTAAACAGCCACTTTCCACCATTCCAAACTTGCCCTTGGTTTCCGTGATGGTTGTTTTTCATAGAAATAATGCTGAACGAGCTCATGAAATTTTTTTTTTCATACACAACATAACGTAATTGAGTATTACAACCCTTCAGTCAGGATTGCGATCAAGCCTCTCCCACCACTTATGTTTGAGTGGCGGGACCTATAGTTTAAAGTCGATTCGGAACGACAGATTTTTGAGAAACTTTTCTTGACAATTTTATTTACTTTCGAGAGTTTATGCCAGAAGTCTGCAGAGGAGAAGTCACCGAAAAAAGATTTTCTTTTTTCATATTTCGTTTTGTTAGCGATATCTGACCTGGGATTTGAACCCTAGACTCACGTCTCTAATAAGTCAACACACTGCCTACTAGACTATGGTGACTTTTTTTCATATTCCCCTTAAATTAGACGCTGTTGTGTCAGGATTTAAGTCTTTTGCATATGGTATTGAAGACCTGAGTTCCGGAGACTATGATTAGGATAATGGGAGACAAGTCAGACATTTCATGGCCTAATAAATCGAGCGACTGACAGATGTCTCTTTAATTGTTCCCTGTACAGAATCAGGTGATTCTATGATGCTGGGGCAAACTACACAAAAAGAATTAATGGAGTTAACTTAAAACCACATTCTTCTGTGGAGAGAAGTTTCCGCCAGAAACTTTCTGCAGACTAGGGGCATATACTTGAAAAAATTCGCAACGAAAGAGAAGATAAGGAAAATGTCTTCTGAAACCAAATAGGTTGGAGGCAATTTAAACTTACTTGCTTACTTAGTTGGCGATTAACAGTCCGATTATCAGATTGCGGCCTGGTTTAGCACATCCTTTTAGGTTCCTCTGCTTCTTCCCCAAATGGTGACACTAATCGATGACAGGACTTCCTCAATATGGCTCTTCCAAAATAAACAAGGTCGTTCTCTTTGCTGACTTCCACAAATCCTCGCATGAAATACCCGTGTCCCCTACCTCCAACGATATGGCCGAGCCAGCGTAGCCGTTGGGTGTTAATACGCTGCACAGCGCCTATGTCTTTGAGGAGTTCATACAGCTCATTATTATATCGGATGCGAAAAGTCATCGCCAACTCACAATGGACCGAAGATCATACGCAGGACTTTTCTCTCGAATACTCACAAGGTTGCTGCATCGGCGCTTGATAGTGTCCATGCTTCTGCGCCATAAAGAAGCACGGGGAGATTGAGAGACTTCTAGAGTATAATACTATGTTCAGATATGCACTTTTATTGAGTCAATATTCGGTTTATTGAGTACAATATTTTAAGTGTTCAGACACTTATTCAATATTCATTTGACAGCTGGTAAACAAAACAGCTGGCAAACAAAACAGCTGGTTGTTTCAACAACATTGTTTTTATTTTGTTTGTTTTTGTTTGTCGTTGTTCATATTTGAGTTGTCAAATATCAACAGAAAGGGGTCCGAAAATTGTAATATGCTCACTGAAAATACTTATGACAGTGCTGCATTTTAAGTGGTACTCAATATTATAACAATTTTCGTATTTATTGCGCAATAATTGATTGAAACTTTATATCAAATATAGAGCTCAATAATGGCGTTTATTTCGATTTACGCATAAGTTATAAGACTCAATCAAAACATTTGTTAGGAAATTACAATAAGAGGAGGTTTGAGTCATGGGTACTTGCCAGTCTTCTACATTTCTGCTAAATGGTGAGCGTCCCCAACCCAACATGGAAATTCTTTGATGATGCGAATGAACCATCAACAAAAACTTTTGCAGCCTGTGGGACAAGGAAGTAAACATCTTGAAGCATATCGGAACCTCTCCACAACAGTAATAATAAACAAGAAAAGCCAATGAGACTGCGTTTTAACAAATTTCCCTCTCCAATGTACCACTGTGCCTAAACTCTGTTTTAACGTTTTATTTTTGCCCAGAATTTGAACATTTTGAAATTGATTTTATGTTTTTGTTGTTGCTATTGTTCCAAATAAACTTGTATTTGGCAATTAACCATTATTCACCTTTTGTGTGTAAGAAACAAATATTTTTTAATTATTTTTGTTTCATTTCTATGCCACTTTGAAATGTCAGTCAGTTTATCAGTTCACCAAGAACTGTCAGCAGTTTGACAACTTAATTTTGTTGTTGCGTTTCGGTTTTCCTTCTTTTTGTTTTTGGTTTTTTGTTCTTGGCTTGGCTTAATTATAAGTTTTAAAGAAAAAAATGAAACAAAAATAAGAATAAAAATTTCTCAGAATTTTAAGCGTCAGAAGAACAAAACCGAAGGACTGACTGGCTGATTGACTTGGAGGCATGGCATGGATTTTTGTAAATGGGTGTGGGGTTAACGTTTTCGGTTTCCTTTTTTAAGGATTTTTAATTGAAAGTTTGTTTTTCCTTTTTTTTTTTTCATTATTAGCCCCACTTTTTTCCAGCAGCTTTTTATTTTATACACATGTTGACTTAAGCCATTTTCTTATCATTGCAAGGAATATTGTGCAGACTATGCTGCTTCTACCACTGGCTGTTTTGAGTTTTTTCTTATTGTGGTGGTTGTTCAAAAAGGTCATCAGATTCACTGCTTTGTTCTCCATTCTTCTTTTTTTATTATCATGAATAAAAACCACTTGACTTCTTTAATATTTTGTTTCTGCATTCATTGTTGCTATGCTTAGCTTGAGTTCTTATTCTTCTTATTTCTGAGGCAAATTCATGTCAAGTTATCATTAGTTTTGTCTCAATCCGATTTTCTTTTGTTATCTCTGGCATATCAGCGGGTTTTCTTTTTCTTCTTTATTATTTTCTTTTCTTCTTTTCTTTTATTATAATAATACTGTAATCCCATCTCTTGTTACAGTTTTATTCCCGTGACATGATGATGGTTGTCATCATCGTTTTACCACATATTAAAATATGAGCTTCATCGTGATGCTCATATGCGTATGCCACAAAATGTTGCATTATCTTGGAAAGCAAAAAAAAAATTAAAAAAGTGTATCATATTCTTGGTTTGTTTCAATTTCAGTGTAATTTTCGTTTTAGTTTTTTTTTTTTTGGTTTCTTACAAAAGTTTTACTTGTTAAAGTTTTAATTCTCTTTCTTAAATCAGCATAAAATTCTTTGAACTTTTTTGCTTATTTTTCGGTTGCTTTTTAAGATAACCATGCAAATATTAGGGTGGCAACTGTTGTTGAAAAATAATAATAAATACCACACCTAAAAATATGCAATACTAAGGCAATTTTGTTTACCTCCTTATTATATGCTGTTGTTTTTCTCTCTTCTTTATATTTCGGTTGCAGTTCCCAGAAATTGTTTTTTATTACACATGTCCAGAGAACATGTACGCTTTTATTTCGGTTTTGATTTTCATTGGGTGAGGTATTTACCCAGAAGTTGTAAAAACACTTGAAATAAAATTTAAAGGTTTCCTCTTCACGAAATTGCAGAAAAATTATTTTGTGACCTTGAACGCCTATTTACTATGCCTACAGGTAAATTTTTTCTGCGATTTATAGATTTTGTTCCAAAAAGAAACCTCTCGTCAGTAAGACCCTTTTGCGTTGATCGCAACAAATGCTAAATAGAAGGAGCAAGGTCTGAACAATACAGCACGTGAGGAGAAAATTTTGTTCCCAGCATTGTCGGGATGGAAAATTAGGAACTCGTTGTCTAAATGGATGTTCAAAGCGCTTTTCAGCTAATAATCATTGAACAGATCTCCCGTTATAGTCCACCGGGTTTTAGCAGTTCATAATGGATCACAGCTTTCTGATCCCCACAAATACAGAGCGTACCATGACGCAATGGATATTCCGTTTGGCCGTAGATTTTCGTTACCCGTGCTTGCCATATAATTTATTGCGCCTGTTCGATGGAAAAATCATTTCTCTTCAAAGCGTTCAAACAGTGCTGCAGACATGCAAACTTGTTTTTCAACATCATCGCATCACACTTTAGTGCATGCGGCACTGAATTTCCTTGCTTTTGCGTGAGTCCGACTGATTTAAAACGCTTTAAAATGGCTGCTTAAGTCACGCCTAATGATTGCACCAGCTCTTCTTACATGAATCTTAATCGGATCAGGTTACCAATTTATGGTTGTCAAACTTGTTTAGCTGTCCCGGTCGCTCTTTGTTTTTGATGACTAAATCAAAATTTTTGAAAAGCGCAAACCACTCGATACACTGAGTTTTTTAAAAGAGTCTAATTCCACGAGTACACGATGATTCGCACATGTCGGTTTCCTCGAAGAAAAAGGGGGTCAAGAAACCTTCCGGCAAATGCTGTTTCAAATACAATTTCAATCAATTCGATCAAATGAAAAGTGCATTAATTCGTCCCATCGCAGCTTTAGGCAAACAATTCCATTCCCATTGAACTCCAATATATTGTCTGTTATAAGATTTTGTCCAGACTGTTGCTGAAGTGGGACTGATCCAACTCCAGTGGCGTTTTCGGACTTCAAGTATGATGGGTATTAATTCAAGAAGAATGCTAAGAATCCTTCTTGAAAACTTATCTGCGTGGTTCGCATTTCGCTTTATTTATATGGCTAGGGATATCTCTTGTCCAATATATTACCCTGATAGCAAAAACTGTTATTCAAATTGCTTTCTTACATTAACTAGTTATCCGTTGATTGCCTTCGCATTGCTTTGTTTTGGTTGCTGGACCGAAAGCAACTTAAATGAGAAAGTGCTAATGAGCAAGCAGATATCGTTAGTGTAGTTAAGGTCCTCTAGGCTGTTTTGAAGATCCCAGATAATGCGGGTTCTATATTACGATAGTAATTTAATTAAAAGCCAGCATTCCGGTACACCACCTTAAATTCGAATTTTGTTGCTTAGCTATTGGTTGTAAAGATTTGGGCAGATAGTGTTTACATATGAGACGCCTGATGATCTATACATTTCGGTACGTTCCATTTGACAGAGGATCCCCGGTTGTTGGAAGTTTTTTCTTAGTCTATAAAGCGGCGATCTTCACTCTACAAACACTCTTGGATCACCGATCAAATGGTCGACGCAATGTTTTTAGGAACGAAATCCGTCTAACTTCCTTGCGAGTTTGTGCATGGGAGTCATTGATGTCAGCCTTTTGTTTAGGTAATTCCATGCTCCAATATTTATTGGTCATCCGCTGTACCCTGCGCGTGTTGCTACGCCACCAACAAAAATAAATTTGAAAGAAAGACAATACACAAATATCCAATTAATTTTGAGTCATTTTATAGATTTTGTTTCCCGTTGCCCAGATGATTCAGTAGTACGCATTCGATCAGATTCGAATCTCAATTGTCGTTGTTCAAGTGATTCATGCGAACGGGTCTCAGCGGCTTGTATTCGAAGATTTTCCAGTCTCAATGCTTCTTGAGGTGTAGGTCCACCAATTGCTTGTGGCTTTGATTGCACGGGAGCGACGTGAAAAATGCGTTTAAATTTATTAGAATTTCACAATGTAGCCAATCCAATTGAACCCAATAGCATTTTTAAAAATTTTGCAAAATTGTTTCAAACTTGTGATTGACATTTTACGGGAATGAGTTATATATACTAAATGTTATTAAAATCATAAATGATGAATCCTAAAATTTCTGGTAGTTGTCCGATCAACACATCATCAAATGCATAGTTTTCGATTCAAGTCATTTTGAATAATTCTCAGTAGCGCTATCTATTGGAAATTAATCGCACTAACTTAGAAACCTCCGTCGACTTATTCGCAACAACTTTGCTAAAGATCGTAACATGATCAAATGCACAGTTTACGATTCAATTCATTTTTAGTAATTTTCAGTGGCGCCACCTGTCGGATATAGGTCGTACCAACTTAGAAACCTTCGTCGGCTCATGCGTAACAACTTTGCTAAAAATCATAGCATGATTAAATGCACAGTTTACGATTCAATTCATTTTTAGTAATTTTCAGTGGCGCTACCTGTCGGAAATTTGTCATACCAACTTAGGAACATTCCCCAGCACATGCGTAACAACTTTGCTAAAGATTATAACATGATCAAATGCATAATTTACGATTCTATTATTTACATACAAACAAACATTCATTTTTATATATATAGATAGATAAAAGATTACAACCCTTTGTTCAGGTTTACGACCTGGTTTTTCACACCACTCATGTTGAGCGTGTCAATATCATCCTTAAGTGGTGGGACCTAACGATAAACGTTTGAGAAATTTTGTTTACTCGTTTACTGTTTTGCGATTCTGAGCAAAAAAAACCCTGTTGCGTCTGGAATAAATTCGATTCAATTTAAATAAATAAATAAGTTTTGAGGTTCGTTAACTGATCAAAATAGGTTTTATAATTAGGGATCTGTTGTGTGTCACTTGATTGTTACACCAGCATCCAGTTGATAACACTTAGAGTGTAGATCCCTTTATATCTTCAATAAAACTTATATTCAATAGCTTCTTCATTACCAATACTTTATTATAAAAAATAATTTTTCATCTTTCCCCTCAGTCAACAATGGACTCTTTATTGTCCTCTCTCCTTTACTTTGCTCTTCACTAATACGATCATGTGTACCATTGTGTTACATGTTTTATGTCACTGCCCTATAAACCGATAAAAAGAAAAAAAAAACGTAGTGGAGCCCTTTTAGCTGTTTGGTATCAGGTAATTTGTATTGTTTACCATGTGCTAAAATGCTGATTATCTCTCTATAAGAAGGAATACAAAAAGGAAAAGAGCAGAGTGGTGTGGTACATACAATAAGTATGTGAATGTGATATTTTTTCTCATTTTTTTTTATAAAATAAAACAAAAGATTTACAACAGAAATTGCATGAAAAGAAAAGTATTGTGTTCACCATTAAATTTTTCTTTATTTATGGTACCAAAATGACGCCTCAAACGCAATTTATTTTGTGGCACCATTCGTAAACCTTTGGAATCGTAATTCCAAGAATTCATTTGTAAAACAAATTGAAAGGGGAAAAAACAATGTTTTTTGGGATTTGTTTATATTCCTTTGTAATATACTTTCCCAATTAAAAACCCTGAGAACTTGTTCGATCTGTGGCTAGTAAGCACATTTTTTTTTTCTAATTTTTATCAGAAGATACAAAGCTGTGTAATTTATTACGCCATAGTATTAAAGAGGGGTATAGCTAATTCCAGTGGATAGGACCAAGTACTCAAACCTTGAACGCAGCTTGAATATTCCATTCCATTCTATCTGCAAGTTGCTACGTGACTGGTACGAACGGTAGAGGTCTTGGTGTAGTCGAACCTATGCTGAACGGAAATAGCTAATGCCAGTGAATATGACCAAGGATTTAAATTTGTTACTGAATTCGCTACTTGAATATCCAAGAGAAGATGTCCATAACATCATTCCATTCCTGTTTGCAAGCTATTCTTAGGACCATTATTACGTGACTGGTGCGGACAATAGAGGTTTTGGTGTAGTCGAACCTATGGTGAATGGGCAATCACACACGAGAACAATTATGCTGGCACAAAATGGCAGCTTGTAGGCAAGAGAGGTGAAGAGAACGGTTTTTTGCTGGCATAATTTTTCAACCAGCTTCTATCCCGCATAAACCAGTACATAAATAACACGAAACCAACACACAGACATTTATAAAACAGCAGGTTCAGAAAAATTCTTTAATACGCACTAAGCAGAGTACATACATACATGTATACAATTTTATGCCAGATGAAATAGTCTCGTGTGTGACTGAAAGAACAAAAATTGTGCGTCTTAAAAAAATAGTCTCGTGTGTGATAGCACAATGGAAACAGCAGTCGACAGGACACTCACTCTGGTATTTTAAATGCCTTCTTTCCAGAAGAGGAGAATAGACTTCTAGATAAAACCACCACCGATTATATATTGCCTGAAGTGGGCGGTATATCTGCCTGAATTAAGGATTCTCATATCGGATAGTGCACTGTGGAAAGACTACGGAAATCCAGAGGCAGAATGGTATATCCATTTTCATGAGTGTGTCTAAATTCGATGGAGATACAGGAGCTTTCTTTAAGAATCTCAGACCTAAGTTTCACTGTAAATGAAATGAATCATGACTGCATTATCTTTCAGTCAAGAATTTTTGCTCTCTTATAGGCTCTTAAAGCCGTAACTGGCACGACCACTTCAGAATCTTATCTTATATTCGTTGACACTCAGTCTACCCTTAGGGCTATTGAGTCCCTCTGGTGTAAAACACGAATGGTACGTATTTGTCAGAACCTCAGTGCCACAGCGGATCTGTCTCAATATAGTTGGCTTATATTGTTCTCTAGAAGAAAGGAAGAGATCTACTTATCGCTTCAGTCTCTGACTGTTATTCTAAGCACAATGTGTAGGCAAGAATGTAAGAATACCAACGGCTTGATTTAGTACATTAGCTCGAAGGGTTTTGAAGGTTTTATGGAACTTATCTTATTTTATTAATAGGATCGAGGCCTATGGAAAATCTTATCATTTTTCTTAGAATGTTTGAGGTCACTTTTGCTTTGTTAGCTACTAGATGAGCTGTTTGCAGGAACTTTGAACCCCACAAGGTCTAACAAGCGTTTTAAAAATTTTGTTTCTTTAGAGCGTCTTAAGGATCCTGATATTAAACTTTCTTATAGGTTGCCTGACCACTGCAGTGTTTTTTGGAAGGCTGCGAAATGCTTGTTGACTGGCGGGATTTTCCCTGAAAATCTTCTGTTTTACTGGGGTTGCCAGGCTGTAATTAAGCTTCTAACGTCCGTCTTTGTCCATGAATGCAGAGGATTTCTCAGGAAAATTTCGGATCTTTCAAAGCTACACTCGGCCACAAAAGTATACATACGGTTAACAAATTACAGAAATTTTTTAACCAATCCGTTTTCGTTGAAAATCTTTATAATTGTCTGACAACTTTCCTCGATTTTAAGACGGTCTTTTGCATTGCTTCAGAAATTTGTGAAATTTGTTAATTGGATGTATACTTTTGTGGGCCTGTGCAGGGCCACAATTCAGTTCAATTTCAGAAATTTTTTAACCAATGCAAAAGACCGTCTTAAAATCGAGGAAACTATAAAGATTTTCAACGAAAACGGATTGGTTAAAAAATTTCTGAAATTTGTTAACCGTATGTATACTTTAGTAACTGTATGTAACTCCTATATGGGACACAGGGATATCGTTGGAAATTGCATTGCTGGCAATATCCGACATGTTACAGGGCAGACGTATTCCATTGCACGTTGGTAGTAGAAATGTGTGTGCAATATTGCCACACTCTGCTGGACACGTATAGACAAGAAGAGACCTGATTTACTTCTGTCCTTAAATCCCACGGCCATCTATCGAACAATGTTTATTCTTATGGGCCACTGTCCTTTTCGTAGGAGCCGTGCGTCCGAGGAGGAAGAGGAGACTGTCTTTCATCTCATGTCTCAGTGCCCTGCTCTTTTCATATAGAGACTGAGATTTCACCGTGTATTCTAATATAAAGATTGCTGCAACAGCAAGACTTACTTCGGTCTCGGGTAGTTTTCTCTAGAGAATGGTTGAACCCCCGGGGAAGAATAAATTGTGGTATCACAATGGACCTAAATGCTGACCTAAGTGAAGAACTCTTTCTTCGATGGGGTTCGCCATCTTACCTAACCCAGCGTAGTTCGCCTTTCCTGTTCTTTAAGAGTTAATTACAAGAGAAGAGCGGCTCTGACAACTTCTAGAACTTACTGTTGATTTGTTATTGTTTTTTTTTATTATTTATTTCCTGTCTTTCGTGGTCTGCCGACGTACATAGTTCATTTTCTGATTGTTTGTTTTTCTTGTTTTTTTAATTTTCTTTTTTAAAGTAAACATATTAAGCGTTTATTTTATCTTTGCAATAGTATATACTTCTTTAAATTGTAAAATTTTAAAAGCAGGTAATCAATTGCTAAAACTTGTCACCATGGTTCTTCGTCAAGACCAAGCTTATCACAAAAAGCCCAACGGTTTCCCTTTACTTTAATATGCAATTGCATTAAGAAAATTATTGATATTTTCCGTAGAAGTTTAGTTTTTTTTTTTAATATTGAGAACAAATTACAATAAATCCTCATTATTGTCTATGTTCTAACTACTCTAACTAAACGTTGAATGCTCATTTTCACTATCAAACATGGCAAGACTATTAAAGGCCCCCTATTCCTCATAAATGTTCAGTTACAAATCATTACCACCATTGATTGTCATCATCATCGGCATTATCATATTTGTGATTAAGTATGTATGTGTTCTCCTTTTTAAAGAATAGACTGAAAAGTAAAAAAAAGACGCTTAAAGCCCTAATCACATACTCTAGGAGCTGCTGCTTCTTTCTTCGTTTCCCTTTGTTTTGCACGCCTTTTGTGTAGAGTGTCTTCAACAAAAGTACTAAACGACAACGACGACGACGACTACATATAACAAAAGCCAATGTGAACATGAAAAAATATCAAATGAAATCAGAAGAAATAGAAGAAGAAAAAAAACTAAATTATAAAAGAACGTTTTTTTTTCTTCGTTTGTAACAACGTTGTCATCATTATCATCATCGTCGTCGTCATTGTCATAATCCTGTTAAAAATTTCAAAAAGAAAAATACGAAAAAAGTAGAATTTTTATCACATGTGCGTCATCATTACAGCGCATATTGTAGAGAAGCTTTAAAAGTATAAAATCATTGGAAAAATTTTTTTATTTATATATGCCTGTGCCTTTATTTGTCATGGCGAATAGGTCCAAAGTCATCTACGCCTCCCGCAGAGCTACAGAAACATACTGTAAATGTGCTCAGTAACTCCTTGAAAAAGTGGTATTTCTAGAGAAGAGGAAAAGTTTTGGTGGTGATTTGCAACTGCTTCTGATGACGAAGGTTTAGGTTAGAAAACGTGTTATAGGGACAAGTATAATACTCGGAGTTCAAAATGACCCATTGTAATACTTCCCAAAGGAGGATAATAAAGGAGAGGAAGTAAGAAAGAGAGGATAAGACGACGTAGGAAAAACACAGATCTCAAACGCACAAGAGAGCGCGACTACACCATTGAAGCCTTAGTACTTCTTAACCAGCCCAAACTATTAATTAAATCTATGTGGAGCCGTAATGTCGGCACTCGACAAAGAGTCCAAACCTTCGAAGAAACCCCTGCCAAGGGCTGGACAGTTACAGAGTTTCCAACTCCTCCTCGCTGCAACATACCCCCCGCAATAGTCCGGTTGACATCTGTTCCTGATGCTTGTCAGCAATCTAATCTCGCAGGCTGGACTTGTCTAAACCCAGCAGCAAACCTGTTCTATCACTGTCTATAGCAGGCCATAGACGCATAGACACATAAAATCCTCTGCTCGCCCCCCTGACACATCCCTATTAAAACCGTAGAAGTGGCAGATTGGAAGATCAGGACCAACAAGGGAGGTTTAGCTTAGCTTGGATAACTTGGATAGTAGCAGAGTGAAATTTTATTCCAAATAATGTAGACTATTGCGTACTTCTGTTTCCAATTCTATAATGATTCTCCAGTTCAGTTCATCCATCATAACATGATGGATCATATAAATGTTAGAGGAATGAAAGGGGGCATGACTAAGAGTCCATCATTTAGAATTTTGTAGAATATACGGCTCAGGTTTTGGAACCTCACGTAGTCAGGGCGTTTTGAGAGCCTTAGATGAGTTCTGCATAACATATATTCGAATTAGAAAATGTTGAGTATCTGATTGCTTGGACATACACAAATTGAAACCGTCGACAAATGGCCAGGAAAAATAGGCACTGGTATCATCCTTTAGGTCGATGTTAACTATACTCTAAGATTAGTAGTGCTATTACACAACCGATTGTGATTTCCCGATTGCTAATAAAGCATCGCCTACGCATGGCTTATAACTGGTCGTGGTCTGCTAGGAATTTGCTAATAGTGACTTGCAAAAGTTGCAATGATCGATCACTAATCACTTCTTTCGCCTTTGACCTGGATTACATACTTTACCCTTTATTTTGGATTGCGGTCAGCCTTCTCAATCAATCCAAATTACTTACTTATTTGGTCATTATTATCCTGTTGTCAGAATTACGACCTAGCTTCTCACACCACCCATGTTGTGTGCCTTAATTTGACGCAAATTTCTGAACGACAGATTTTTGAGAAACTTTTCATGGTAGGTTTGCGGCTCTGATATATTTTTTCATATTTCTTTTCGAAATCTCAAAACTAAGGTTTGAACTCAAAACTGCTACCTACTGTAGCTTGCATTCTTACTTGTAAATGGAGAATGATTTCTTCTGTATAGAAATTTTTTTTGACTAAAGTCGGTTAATCTGACCTTAGTTGATATTGTAGGTGTTCCTTTATAGGTTCATCAAATTTGCTAAAAAATTTAAACAGTTTAAGTTGAAGATTTAATTCTTTAATATCTCTGCCATGTGTTTTTTTTCATTTCGGTGCATTATGTTGCGTTATTTTACCATCTAAAATACGACAAATACTTTGAACAGTAAATGACAACTTGTTGTAACAGGCACATACTTAATGCATGGAAAGACCATATGGACAGGCGCTCAACAGTTTATGGACTTACGGACGGACGGTATGACGGAGAAACTCTATAAAGGCAACTGATTAATAAAGATTGACAGAAGAGGATTTTTACACGAAAAACTCTGCAGGCAATGAAATAAAAAAAAGAAAAGAATACCGAAATGAAAAGAAAAGCGCATTCACCTACTACTACTGTTCGTGCACTGTTCACTGTTCACATACATGTTTCAGGAGACAATAATAAACCACACTACGTTGAAACATAGAGCGAAAAGCGAGAACCATCAAGGCAAACAATGAACAGAAAAATAAGAATTTTTTTCTTTGTTTTTTTTTTGTGATTTTTTTCGCATTATGATGTTAAAATTCTTTTCATTTCTCTTTACAATGCAACTTCTGAGAATAAATCACCGCATAATTTATGCATTTTCAAGTCAAGACCAACTCAAGCAAATACTTGTCATTTTGCAATAAGACGAAGAAGAAATTCTTTTAAAGCGAAATTTTTTTATATTTTCATTTACAATTATTGGTAGTTTTTTTAATTACAATTTTTTTATCTTAGTTGTAGTTTTCTATTGACCAGAAAAAAAAAAAGAAAAAAGAACAACACAACAAACCTTATATAATAAATTATTTTTAAATTTATTTTCGTAGTCAGTTGTGTTCCAAAAACCCCAACCTACATGTCACATATTTTTCGGTGTTCTAAAACTCAAATTATGGTTCTGAAAATAAAAAGCAAAAAAAAAAATCACTGAAAATTGTCAACAACAGTAGGAGTTAAAAAAACTTTAAGCTCAAGTTTATTTAGCATAATTAAATGGATTTTAAAATAAATAAAAAATCATACAGCCAAAGAAATAAAAATAGTAAAAAGTAAAAGAAATTCTCTTTAGTTTGTCGTGATCCCTTTAAACGGATAATATCTTAGGAACGTTAGGAAGTGCTAGCTCATGACGATAAGTCCCCTAGATAGTACCAGTAAACTGTATGATTCTATGAAATGCTCGAAACGAGACTCAGTAATACATGTGAGGGGAATAACTTGGCTGCAGTATGTTCTTTTCGTCGTAGTCTGGTGGTAGTAGGTGTTGGTTTATAAGACGTGGTGCCACGGTTCAAATCCCAGGTCAGATATTAAAACGAATTACGAACAAATATTTCTTTGTCGCCTTCCTCTCAGAAGATTTCTGACAAAAACTCACAATAAATAAAATTGCGATGATAAGTTCCTCAAAAGTCTATCGTTCAGAGTCGAATTTAAACTGTAGGTCCCGCCACTCATGTATAAAATTAACGCCCGCAACATAAGTGATGTGAGAAACCAGGTAGTAATCCTGACTGAAGCGTTGTAATAACTAATTCTCTTTTAACAAGACGACAATTCTGTGCTATAATGATACATCACAGGCATATTGTAGTACAGTTCCAGATTGAAATATTCAGACCACATGAGGAACGCTCGAGGTGCTTACAAGTGCAAGTTTACACCAGAGAAAGACGTGCTTATTTCAACTTGGCTGGAAAGTAGAGAGGACGGGGTATAGCAATGCTATGTTATTGGGTGGAGGGGCCTTCACCCCTTCAGATTCTGTGAAGTAGACGCGAGATTAAAATGGAATGCTCATTTAGATAGGTACGACTGGTTACAGGAAGTTTAGCTTAGGGATTCGATTCAAGCCCAATATGCAGACTCTGTGATAAGAAGATGACGAATAACCGAACTCATATTTGGATCCTATGCCGCTTAAGTTTATCTCAGAAAGTAGTATGCAGGGAACATCATCCTCAAGGTGATGCCTGAGACAAGTAGGTTGAGGGCAGTAATTCGTCTGCTCGATGTTTTTTTTTAATGTTCATCACTGCAGCAGAGCTATAAGTTGCTTAGCTAAAAAAAATTTATCCATGGGAGTTTGCAGGAAAATCCAAGAAAACGATTTCGCGTCGCTCACTAGAGCTTTTAACTTCGACGACTACGCCTTGGCGTCGTGACTTGGGTCTGTCCATGTACAAAATTCAACTGATCCCGGAACTGAGGTAAAAACCACAGACCATGACGGGTGTTCGCTGAATTGGCACTAGAGCCATTGACAAGTGACCCTAATTTTCATCGAAAAATCGTCTTTAGTAATGAGGCCCATTTCTGAATGGGTATGCGAACAGAAAAAATTGTCGAATACCGATCGTCCAATACAACCCGAATAAGTCATTGTTTGGTGTGGATTTTGGGCCAACGGCGTCGTTGGTCCAAACTCCTTTTTCGCCCGGCGAAATTGTGCATTGTGAGCACTATAAGTCGATGATTACTAGTTTCTTTTGGTCTGAATTGGATGATATGGAAACCAACGACATGTGGTGTGAAGAGGACGGCTCTAATTTCCACACAGCTTATTATACCACATTGGATTGTCTAGAGGTGATGTATACTGGCCATCGAGATTGTGCGATTTAACCCCGCTAGACTTTTTGTGAGGTTTTCTTTCCCACATAAATTTATGAAAAATGTAGTCACCGTAGTCGAGTGGGCTTACGTGAGGCCACGGTTCAAACTGCAGGCCAAACCTCTGCAACAAAACGAAATAGGAAGAAAATATGTCTTCGGCGACTGCATCTCAGCAAATTTCTGACAAAAACTCTGAAAGAAAAGAAAATTGCCATGAAAATGTTTAGGTTCCGCCACTCTTATATAAAATTAAGACACAACAGGAGTGGTGTAAGAAGCTACGTCGTTATCCTGATTGAAGGCTTGTAATGACCAATTATGCATGTATGATCTTGAATTTAGGTCCATTGGGATACCACATAGGATAGTGGGTCCGAAAGAATCCGAATCGGGCGATGTACGGCAATCGGTTATCACTGCAGTCTAGTAGGTACTGTGTTGGGTTATTAGACATGAGGACACGGTTCAAACCTATGTTAGATAACTCCAAATACTTCTTCGGCGACTGCATCTCACCAAATTTCTGGCAAAAACTCCGAGAGAAAATCAAATTGCCATGAAAGAGTTTCTCAAAAACCTGTCGTTCGGAGTCGACTTTAAACTGTAGGTTCCGCCACTCAAGTATATAATTAACACACACAATATAAGTGGTGTAAGAAGCTACGTCGTAACCCTGACTTAAGGGTTGTAATTACCAATTATGAACGTATTCGACATTTCTAATGCGCTCCACCCTGAAAAGCTTCGATGACATCATCTCACACACACACTTTTCTTTCTTTAAATTTAAAGATAAGAAGCGCGTAATGAATGATCCAATATTTATATTTTAAAATCCTTTGCTTAAAAAATAAAACGTTAACGTATCTTATATTTTTACTGTCATATTTTTTCTGGACCTATTTAAATTGGAACTTTGATAAGTAAATAATCAAAAAAAAAAATAAATAAATTAAATAAACAAATGAATGAAAAATGAAATAAAAATCAAATAAATATTATGGCAAAATATTTGAGTATGTGTTCCAAAAAAACAAACAGAAAAAATTTTATTTTTGTTTTTATTCAAGTGACCACAAAAATATTCACAATTCATATCAACATCAACAGTGGGCTGAGATTCATGGTGACAACTTTTCAATTTGAATATTATTTTACAGGTTTCAAAATGGATTTTTCTTAGTGTGGATTATCTTTTGATTTGATTTTTTTTTTCTTTTTGTTAATTATTATTACCACCACTAGAAACGAAATAACAGGACAGCAGTAATTTAAAGTGAATGGCCCGAAACCAAGCATATCAGCTTAAACCAAAATGAATGTCTTAATATGACCAAACAAATTGTTTTTAGAATTAAAAAAACTGGTTGTGTGATAAGATAAGACTTAAACAAACTAAGAAAGAAATTAGCAAGAAAACATAGAAAAAAATATTGAATTTTTTTTAGAAAAATCAACAAAAAATGTGTGTTTTTAAATTAGTCGTCTATAGAAACGGTGTAAACTATTTTGAGTCAATGTAATTTTGACTGTTGCAACAAAATTTAAAACATATGTATATTGTTAAAATTATATTAAAGGTAGGAGAAACGTTCACCTTGAATTCCTATCTTTTTCAAGAGATAGCATTGCTTGACCCTCTTACACTGAACGTTGTTGATGCCATACTTTGTGGGTGGTTTCTAGGACGCCTACATATATAGATTGTCTGATTCACGTTTGAAATAATTTATTGCTGATTTGTGACTAGCTTCAGAAAAACAGAAATTATTTATGCCTGATCAACACCAGGACTACATTCAGCTATCGTCTTTGATTACGTTTGAAGGCAATTACCAATAGTGTAACACAACAAGAGCTGTTGTGTTTCTCCTTTCTAAGTGAATTTAAACTAGAAAAGTCCAAGATTTTGGGATCTAACGGCACAGCCAGCATTACATAATTGTATTGCATAATATTATTAGGGTTTTAGGATTAAATGTAGTGTAAAACTTTGCAATCCAATTTACCATGACATTTTAAAGAACTTCAATTTAATTTTGTGCTTAATTTGTTTCAAATGTTGAATTTTTAAGTCAAGATTAAGGTCACGATAGTAGTGTGAATGTTACGTCCACATATTTTTGTTTATTGATATTTATCAGCCACAGATTTTATCACTTTAATTTAATTTATTCCTGCATATATCGAGAAGATTCGTATACTATGTTCAGACATACACTTTTATTGAGTCATTATTCTGTTTATTGATTACAATATTTTAAGTGTTTAGACATAGCAATATACGCAGTTCAGCTGCTTATTCAATATTCATTTGACAGCTGGTAAACAAAACAGCTGGTTGTTTCAACCATATTGTTTCTTTTTTGTCGTTGTTGATATTTGAGTTGTCAAATATCAATAGAAAGTGTTCGGAAAATTGTAATTTGCTCACTGAACGTACTTATGACAGTGCTGTATTTCAAGTTTTAATCAATATTATAACAATTTATGAATTTATTGAGCAATAATTAATTGACATTTTATATGAAATATTGAGATCAGTAATGCCGTTTATTGCGATTTACTCAATATAAGTGCATGCCTGAACATAGTATTAGGGATTCTCATAAGTGCTAATAAAAGCAGTATCATCAGCAAAGGTAGAAGTATGAGTCTGACTGGTCAGAGGCAGGTTCGAAGTATATATCAAACATAAAATAATATACCATGTTATCTTCTATATCAGCTCCAATTAAATGGGAAAGTCACTTAGAAAGTCACCTTCCCGATCGTTATTATTCCTGACGATAATATAATTTTCAAACAGCTTCACAATATTTGTAAGAAAATTTTGTGTTAACTTACCATTACCACCATTCCTTTCGTGGCAAATTCTGTCGATAGCTTGAGAAATATCGGTAAAAAGAGAGGAGATAGTATTTCTTTTCGAATGTTTTTTTCATATTACTTCCACCAATCTGTGAATTTGTTCATAAAGTTGTAGCACTATTATTAATTAACTTATTGGTCCTTTCAACTCCGCATAGAAATCAGACGAAGATATTTGCTAGGTTTAGGTATCATTTTAAAAAGTGCAACCTTCTACTTTTAGTGAAATATTCAAGACGTAAATATCTTTAAAAGAATAACTTTCTATACGGGCTCTATTAGCATTTCGTTACTGATTGTGTAGAATTCAGGTTTCTGGATCTGTTAAAACTCGTTAGGAGTTGCATAGATACAGCAAAAATGTCTTTGCTTAATTTCGACTTGAAGACAATTCTCAGCAGGTCAACAAAAACCATAATTTCTCGCCCAAATGATGATTTATTTATGACATGTCTTTAAATGCTCTTAGTCTGGTGTAGCACACAGTCCTTACAATTATCCTATAAGAGATGCGAATTTTTTTTTTGCATTCCCATAGTTCTCATAGTCGTTTTGTACATTCTCTAAACGTTGGTTTTTGCTGATTGGATCTTTGCTGATGCCAGTTTGTTCAAGCTTTTCAATTTCCACATACCCACTCCTCCAAGTTTATCGAGAAAACTCTTATTATATGTGTTTTGCCCCTGGAAAGAAGTCGCATAATAAGCGGGCTATTTGGTCAATACATACATGATTGGTCTTTACAACAACAAGTCAAGATTACGACTTAGCTTCTCACACCACTTATGTTGTGTGTGTTAATTTTATCCATAAGCGGTGGAACCGAACAGTTTAAAAGCGAATCCGAACGACATGTTTTTTGAGAATCTTCTCATGGTAATTTTATTATCTCTCAAAGTTTTTACTAGAAATCTGCTGAGAGGAGACAGTCGACAAAGAAATATTTTCGTATTTCATTTTGTTCGAGATGTCTGACCTTGAGTTTGAATAGTGGCCTCACGTCTAATAAGCCAACACACCACCTACAAGACTACACAGACAGCATTTCCTTTACTTTAACCCTTTGCACTCGGCACCGTTTCGGACTTTACCTACCAGCAACTCGACGCCACTTTTTAAGGAAAACGTACATCCTTGAAACGTGATATTATACAGTATAATATTAGAACCAAGTAAGGAATTGTGATGAAATTTGTTTTATATGAATTTGTGGACATTGAAGAACACATATTTACAAAAAAAATATCAAACATTTTTTCTATTCGACTTCGACGCTTCAGTACGACTTGAGATCTTGTATATTTCTTCTCTCGGTTATCGGATTTCTTTTTTATCGTATCAAGTTTCCCACTTCATTGAGCTACACCCATGTAGCTTTGGACGCCTAATCCACTATATCTACAAATTGTTCAATGGATCAGAGAAGTGTACAGTCCGTCGTGAACGCACTTCGCACGTACCTTTTCGACGTGTAGAGCGGGTGATTTATTTATCATGCATCGTCTTAATTTTATCACATTTCGATCAATTTTCTGTGCCATTTTAACAGAAAACTACAGGAGTACACTTGTTTCTTAAAAAAATGTGGTGGAATAATTTCATTGTCCGTAATTGCTAACAAACTATCATGTCTCCTCAGAGGGGACAACCGAGTGCTATGCTAGACTTACTTAGTCCCCTCAGAGGCGACAGCCGAGTGGAAAGGGTTAATACTTATGGACGGTTTATAGTAGCGTCATAAAGGTCGTAATTATAAGTATATACCCTAACATCTCTGCAAAGAAAATTGCCAAAGGACTCTTACTCGTAACTAATCCAAAAGAAATGCAAACAAAATTTGTTTTGAGACTACAAAAGAGCAAGAAGTTTATACAAGTATTTCTTTAGGAGTTTTTTTTCTTCTTTACATGAAATATATGGTATGAAATCACGGGGAAATGTTGGTAACAAAATCCAGTGTCTGAAAAAATTTCACATGTGGCTAAGGGAGCACATCTTATGCCTTAAAACTTAAAGAATATTTTCTTTCATTTAAATAGGGATTGAAATAACATTCACCATTTAGTTTAGTTACTAAAAAGAAATGTGTACGTACAAATTTTTTTGTGCGCTTTCCTTAGACTCAATGTTCACTTCACTTTTTTTCTTATTATAAAATACCTGACGCTAGTCGAGTATGTATTTAATATGCTT
The DNA here is from genome assembly GCA_936449025.2 of Sarcophaga subvicina. Taxonomy (NCBI): domain Eukaryota; kingdom Metazoa; phylum Arthropoda; class Insecta; order Diptera; family Sarcophagidae; genus Sarcophaga; species Sarcophaga subvicina. The sequence goes on from OW388084.2 coordinate 36,331,302, forward strand.
AACTGTGAATGTTGGGGTTGTGGGCTCGATTGGCACATTAGGCTCTACTTTATTTAATTTTACCATGTTGCCGAATCGTTTTTCCTCCCCCTATAACTAATTTCCGAATTCCGATACAATGTGCAATGGCTGTAGGAGGAGACATTATTCGAATGTTGGTCTCTGTTAAAAACAAAAAATATATACTTCTCTGACATATGTCAGTGACCAAATGTTTAAATTAAATTATTTAAATTTATAAAAACAATAAGCCAACCTGCCCTTCTGAACTTGGTTGAAAGGTTAGACAATTAGATTTTTGTCAACATGTTTTTGGCCACCGTCTGTAAATTTTTTTCATTTTTTTTTTTAATTTAATTTGGTTGTTATTTGTTTTTCATTTTTAATAAACTACCAAATAAAGTTGTTTTTAAAAAATTGTTTAAATTCTGCCTTTTTTTTCCTCCCATAACACACTTATTAGGAAAAACTAACAACTTGAAGAAATCACCACAATTCGACAACAAAAAATAGTAAAAAAAAAAAATTAAAAACAAAACATTGTCAACCATTGACATGGTCAACAGTAACAACATGACAACAGTTTTTTAATTTTATGGTCAAACCAGCTGGTCAAAAAAAGAAACACAAAAACAAGAAAGTGTCTTAAAGTTAAGAGTTTGATTTACACAAAAAACATTTATAAAAACTATTTTTTTTTTCAATTGTATATGATAAAATGTGTGAGAAAATTAATTAAATTAAAAAAAAATTAAATGAAAATTTTTTTATTTTTTTGTTTTTAATTTCCTTAAATATTTTCACACTTCTTTTAAGTGGATGTGACTGTAGCGAATAAATTGAAAATAAAAAAAAATTGTTTTCTTTTTACGTCCATAATCAAGTGGGTTTTTTTTTTCTTTAATTTTCATACCATAAAAAATTCCTTTGAAGCTTTTAAAAATTTAAGCTTTGTAGAGAAAATGTTATTAAAAAAATATTTTTTGGATTGGATTGACCCAAGCTATTCAACTAAGCTCCAAATTTACTTAGCCTGGTGCAACACAGGAATTAAAAGATATTTGAGGTAAAAATTTGTGGTCGCCGTAGACTAGTAGGTAGTGGGTTCGTCTTTTAGACGAACACAACGAAATATGAAACAATATTTCTTCAACGACTTACAGCAGATTTCTGGCACTCAAAGAGTAAATAAAATTGCCATGAAAAGTTTCTCGAAAATCTGTCGTTCAGAGTAGACTTTAAAACTGTAGTTCCCACCACTCATGTTTAAAATTAACACACACAGCATAAATGATATGAGAAGTTAGGTTGTAATCCTGACTTAAGGATTGTAATGAGCAATTATGTATGTATGTAAGAAATCTGATATTTCAGCTGCATTCACGATCTTGACCTATTTAGATGGCAAAACTGCAATTGTAACCTGTACACCAAACTTTCGAAAAGCCAATCTAGTGTAAAAAATATTTCATAATCTTCCACGCATAAGCATTGGCTATCCTGATTGCTGTTTGTAAAATCTTGAGTAAAAGAACAAGGACTGTGGGTACCTATTTGATGATTTTTTTAAATTAAAGCGATTATATAGCGCGTCTTTTATTAAGCGCTTTCTATCTTTAAATTCAAATAAAACAAAGTGTGTGAGATATCATCGTAATTTTTTATTCGGTTGAAAGACCACTTGATGCACTTATGTATGGAATATAAAACCGTTCAAATGTCTGCCACGGCCTCCTTGGATAAAACGCATCCAAAATGTTCAGTTTTCAATGACTCTGCAGCATAAATCAGGATGGATTTGAGCGATGGCGTTCGTTATGCTCGCTTTGATTACCGCTGCGGATTTATTCGTCTACATCAGCGATTTCAGAAGTCTAACAGGGTCAAGGAGCACTATCTTGGTGGCCAGTTGATATCACCTCCATGTGGGATGATCACGACCTCAAATCGCTCGTGCAAAATATTCAATGTGCTATGAGCTTTGTGGCACGTAGCGCTGTCCTATTGAAATCGGATATCGTTCAAGTCCAGATCATCCAATTCAAGCAAAAAGAAGTTGGTAATCGTCAACCTATAGTTCCCGCCGTTGACAGTAATGGCTTGATCAATGTCTTTCTCAAAGAAATATAGACCAAAGACGCAGCTAGCTCTAATTCCATATCAAACAGTGAGAATATCGGGAAGCATTGGAAGCCATTACATTTCATGTTGATCGGTATCGTCCCAAATTAAACAATTATGTCAGTTCCCATACCCCTTAAACCACAAATACGCTCCTTTGCTGAAGATGGTTTTGCCGATGGATATAAGGGTAACTTTCCAACGGCTCCAGAGCCCATTCTGCAAAGACACGCTGTTGTCTATGGTCGACCACGATGATTTGCTAAAACATACCGAAAAAATTACAACTAATCTGACAGTTATACCTTCAATACACACATATGTACATATATAATTCATCATTACAACCCTTTAGTGAGGATTACTACGTAGCTTCACTCGCCGTTTATGTTGTGTGTGTTAATTTTACACTCGAGTAGTGGGACCTACAGTTTAAAGTCGACTCTGAACGACAGATTTTTGAGAAATTTTCATGGCAATTTTATTTTCTCGTAGAGTTTGTGCCAGAAATTTGTTGAGAGGCAGTTGTGGAAGACATATTTTTTCCATATTTTGTTTTGTTGGAGATGTCTGACCTAAGGTTTAAAGCGTCACCTCACGTCTAATAAGTCAACACACTACCTACTAGACTACGGTGACTAGCCAATGTCAATCATGGATTTGCCAGCACCTGCTAAGCTTTGCCTTTTTTGGTTAATGACCTTTTTTGTATACGACATTTGTCGTAGATGATCCAATTATCATCGTGCGTAATTATTTATTTGGTTCGATTTCGTCCCGCTTTAACAGTAAATTACAAATAGAAATGCTGTTCATTAAATGTTCCATTGTTAACTCCTTAGACCCCCAAAAATCTACCTTCTAGTTCCCTAACAATGTCCACGCTGATTATGTTCTGAGGTTTGAAGCGTGGCCTCACGTCTAATAAGCTAACACACAACCTACTACACTACAACAGTTGTTCCTTCAATAAGATGGCCGTAATCAAATGTTAAAGTTCAGAAATTCCGGTTGGAAGACACTTCAGTGGTTGGGTCGGAGTAAATAATAGTTCAAGGGAATTAAACATTAAAGAGAAACGGAACATGTTTAGGGAAGGATCAATTAAAGCTACAGAGATTGTTATGGAAGTAGAGCCGTAAAACAGACAACTTCTATTTCTTCCTCCGTTAAAGAGAAACGGAAAAGTATCGCATTCTTAGAGGATCTAAAGGACATCAACATATCGAAATCTTTATTTTAGAAATGCCCACTATAACCTCTACTGTATTGCTTAGAATTTTATAATTGCCTGTCTTGGTACACTTTAGTACTGAATACCCCTTATAGCATTACCATCATCGTATGCAATTTGTGCCGTAAATGGTTCAGTTATACTGATACCACCACCTCAACAATAACACACACACAGCAGCACAAATGATATGAAACAAAACGAAAACGAAACAAAGCATACAATCAACGAAAAAATAATATTTTTGTTAAAATTGAATTGAAAACTAATAACGTTACGTATCAAGAGATTCCGAGCCTTTTAAAGCACATTTAATTGCAAGTCCACGGTCTTTTCGACGGTCTGTTATTGCATCATCAAGAGAGAATATATTTTCTGTTTTTCTTTATTTTTTTTTTGTACCATAAGTGGTAACGGAGTTGGCCACTGTTAGGTTAGTAATGGTGGTGGTGGAGTTGGTGATGGTAGAGATATACTCAGATAGACAGACAGACAGACAAACAGTTTAATGGATGCTTGTATGGTAGTTTGTTTTACTTGGACGATTGGTTTTGGCTGCTTTATAATAAAGTGTAACAACAACGTCATCCACTTCCAAGTAAAGAACCATAAAAGAATACAAAAAAACAAGGAAAGGAATGGAAATAAAAACATTGAAAATGTATCTTGACAACATCAGAATGGCGTCATACTTGTACGGCTCGGTTTTATTATTGTGTGCGTGTAATGCATATAAAAATACAATATCTACCGTGTTATCTTTATTTATCCATGCACTGTGCTGCAGGTCTGAATGGTGGTGGTGGTAGTGGTAGTGGTAGTGGTCTCCACAGTAGCCAAAAGGAATAAAATGCAATTATTATTATGTTGTTGCCCAAGCAATGGACAGCTGCCTGTTGCTGCTGTTGCCATCAACCACCGCCGCCACCATCACCATCAACGTTTATTATGTTGTGGTCTTTGCCGTTATAACAGCCACAAAGAGTTTATTGTATGGTGGAGGCTGTATGATGATGTTGCTAATGCGTACGTTGATATTTAAAAAGTTGATGATCTGATCAAAAGTCACTTTTTTTGTTGTTTTTCTTTTTAAGATGTGCTACAAAATTTTTCATCACATGGATTCTCTTGGTGAAAAGAAATGATTTTAATTTCTGCTGCAGCCTTTCTCTTCGCCAGAAAGTATAAGATTTTCCGCTTCAAATGCTAAGTTGATAAGGTTAAATCCTTAGTTCTAATTTTGATTGTTGTAGGGTTAAACGCAGGGTATGTTGGGCTGAAAAATTGGGCAAATGACGTTAATACCACTATTCCAAATACACGCGTGCAAATTTTACAGTTGCTGGACTATTGCTGTGTGAAATAAAGCGTTTTGAGCGAAGCGAGTGTATAAAACGAAATTTTTCAAGCAATCCAATAAACATTACGTCTAGTAGGCCGCGGCTCAAACGCCATGTCAGACATCTTCAACAAAACGAAATATGAAGAAATATTTCTTGTATTATAGTGTCCGTAGTCTAGTAGGTGTGTTGGCTTATTAGACGTAAGGCCAGGTTTCAAACCCCGGGTCAAGCCTTAAAAACGTAAAAATAAAAAATATATTATCGGCGACTTCCTCTCAAGAGATTTCTGACAAAAACTCTGAGAGTAAATAAAGTTACCATGAAAAGTTTTTCAAAAATCTGTCGTTCGGAGTCGACTCATGAATGAAATTAATAGACAACATATGTGATGTAAGAAGCTAGGTCGTAATCCTGACTGAAGGGTTGTAATGACCAATTATGTTTGTATGCGCTCTTTGCACCATGTTTAGGTTTGCAATATTTAATCCGGTTTTCCACCAAAGACTTCTGAACCTTGACAATTAATGACGGCCATATTGTTGAAGGTTAGGTTAGGTTAGACAACGTGTACTTATAAATTAAGAGAAGTACAGTACCCGGAGGTCGAATTGACCCATTGTACAACGTCCTAGTTTCTCACACCTCTTATGTTGTATGTGTTAATTTTTACATGAGTGGTGGGACCTACAGTTTAAAGTCGACTCCGAACGACAGATTTTTAAGAAGCTTTTCATGGCAATTTAATTTCTCTCAGAGTTTTTGCCAGAAATCTGCTGAGAGGAAGTCGCCGAAGAAATACTTTTTGTATTTTGTCTTGATGTCTGGCCTGGGGCTTGAACCCTGGCTTTTACGTCTAATAAGCCAACACACTACCTACTAGACTACGGCGACTTCATTGTTGAAGCTACATTTGTCAAATTAAATTTCATTATTCAGTCTGTTTTGATAAGTTGCCATGGACAACCATGGACAAGAACGTGTATTTATTGCATGCGCTTTGAAGCAGTTGACAATTGGCTCTAGTTTGTATCGAAAAATCATCTTCCGTGATGAAGTCTGGATGGAAGCTTCTTGATGAATGAGTACGTGAGCGATCAAAATTTTCGAATTTGGGACAATACCAATCCACATAAGATCAAAAAGCGATCATTGCATCTCGAGAAAGTCACTTTTTGGTGTGGATTTTCGGCTGTCAGTGTCATCGGCACATATTTCTTTAAAAACGACGTTCACTGTAAAGAGTGAGTACTGTAGGTCGACGATTACCAACTTCTCTTGGCTTGAATTGAATAATTTAGACAATAGCGCCATGTGGTCTCAACTGGACGGTGGTACGTTTCACACTGCTTATGCCAATGTGAATATGTCTATGGTGAATTGAGTCTTCTATGGTCCACGTTAGAGGTGATGTGAGCAGGCCACCGGGATCGTGTGATTTGGCCTTGTTGGATTGTTTCTTCTAAGCCGCAAAGCACCGCGATTTTCAAAGCCAACTTAATCCATCCATCGGTCAAATTCTGTTTGATTTATGCGCGTTCTCTCAGAAAAATACCCCTGGCGAAGATTTAAACGATATTATATTTCACATATAATGGCATCAAAACATTTTGATGTGATATTTCATACAGACTTTGTTTTATTCAAATTGAAAGATAGGAAGTGCTTAATGAAAGACCTGATGTAAAAATCATACATACAACACTCATTCCCCGCTTACTATTTGGACTTTTCGTCCGCCTATAACATATTTTCTAGTGTTCCAGTTCAATGCATGGCTTGAATAAGCAAAGTCGTATCGCCTAGCCTTCGCAAAAAAAAATTTAAAAAAAAACCAGATTTTTGTTGAATTTACCACTGGAAGGCAGACAGATATACATGTCACATACACGTCTGACTAAGTCCTTTATTAGGGCCGTTCACATTAGTGTTTTTACTCATTTCTGACCAGTCATTCCCAAGGGAAAGTCAGTGTGTCTTCGCCCAAAGTACATTATTCTTGTAAAAATGCACGATTTCCATGGCCTTATTAGAATGTCACCTTCGCTACTTGCTTTGTTTTATCCCTACTCTGTCTGACCTTCTTCGGATATTCATTGTTACTTTGTCCCAGAAGCATTAGGCGACTTGCTGAAGGGATTACTTAAAGCGGAATGAAGGCCTATTAATTTTTTAAAAATCGAAAATTGTGTAATTTTGATTTTTTTTTTATCATTTGTCCTGATTTCATGCTGAATTGCTCGAATTTCCAGCAAAGCACTTTAATTACAACATCCTGACATTCGAAGTATTCCCGCTTACTGATCTATTTTGGTCACATGGCTCGTACATACTCTGCATCAGATCGTGACACCTTTTTACTGGAATTTGTAAGCAGAGGTATTTTTTATATTCTGGGTGATAACTACTCCCATTTTTATCGTTGTTCTAGTTATGATTTTTGACATTTTAATACTTCTGGATGTCATTTCATATTTAATGAATCTTTTCGAAACCCACCACACATGTGCTTAAACTAATCACCATCCAATCAAAATAATTTAAAACACGAGAACCCAAGAAAAGTTTAATTTCACTTCCAATTTCGAATTTTAATAAAAATCCAGTTATTCATTGTCACTTCTTGTACATATGAAAAGATCAATTTCTTCTCTTCTTTTCTTTTTTCCCCAATAATTTATGCATAACTTCCATAAATTTCCCACCAAATACGGTTGCTTTTTAAAGGCTGGTTTTCTAGTCAGAAACAAATGTTTGCCTCTTTAAAAGTAAGTTTTAAGCGCCTAAAGCGTGAAATCACTAATAAATCAACAATTTCTTCCCCGCCATTTTAATCATTCACTGATACAAACGCAGAAAATATCAAGAAATTGAAAAATTTTTGAAAAAGAAAATCCAAAAACAACGAAACAAAGATTGAAAAATTAATATCTAACTGACTTTGACTAAACACCAGACAACAGACAATCATAATTTCACTAGTCAGTCAGTCAGTCAGCTAGTGAGTGAAAGAAAGAGAGTGAGTGAGTGTATGCATCCCATAGTAAATGCAAGCACACTTTACTCTAGCAACACTTCTTACAACATAGTAACACCCAAAGACTTATCTTGAGTATTTTCAAAGTGTTTTCACAAATCATTCAGTTTCGTAGTTCGTAGTCGACTTTTACCCTGAAAAAGAGTTTTTTTTTTTTTGTTTTTTGTTTTTAACTTGGCTGTAAATCATAGACAGAAATACTTGGAAAAAAAAAAAGAAACGATGAAATCGTTTAAAAAGCGCCACTAACAAATAAGAGCACAAAACAGCTTTCGTGTTAAACATGATTTTACAGCGATTTTAAAAATGTTATAAAAATTAACCCATTAAGACCGAGTCAGACTTAAGTGTAGGGTTTCCTCTGCACAACGACATATCAGTAGCAGCATTTTTAAATTGATGGCTTATTTCGTGGTCATTTCGAACAGCCATCTTACCCACATTGCCAACAGTGCTATAAGGACGTTAACTTATATATTTTGATAAGCATTATCAAATTTGTGCTATAAGATCCTATCCCTCGTACATTATACAGCCTCTACAATATGTTGGAGCCCTGTTCAAAAGGCTGATTTATTTGCAAATAATTCTAACGTGGAGGAAAGCAACCAAACACTCCGGGTACTCTGGAGGGAATCAGTAACTATTTTCTTGTATTTAAATCGCGCAGGGTTAAAAAGGTTCTTACGGACCTCTGCACAAGCAAATCGTATCTCCATTTGCGAATTTAATGCAAATGCCCAGAAGAGATGCGGCTAATGACAGTGAAAACTTGCGCCAAATTGGGAAATATTTCGAATCTAACAATCTCAGCATTTGCATTGCAGCAAAGCATCGTTCATACAAGATGTTATAAATGGGGTTCTATCAGATAAGTTGAGGCTAAATTAAAGAGATGGCGGAGTCCACTTTTGTCCTTATATCGGGCTTCCTAAGGTATCGCTCATACGAGATGTTATAAATGGGGTTCCATCAGATGAGCTCAGACTAAATTAGTTACTTTTAATCTACAACTTTCAATTGCCAAGAGAAACAAGAAGCGACCTTATCCTATTGATAAAGTAAAAGACTCAGAATAAAAATACTTTCAGTAGGTCAATCTGCCCTCAAAGATCTTAGATCTTACACGTTTACGTTCAAGAGGTTTCAGAAGTGTCATTCAGAATCAAATTGCTTTCGGATAAGGCACGAAGGAAATTAGGGGCTTTTTTAAGGAGGTGTAAAGTAGTTTAAAGTTTCAGTTTGTGTGCCACTTCCACCAACGAATGTCAGCCCTGCGTCCAACTGTTACTATCTCCCACATAGTGAGTATTACATCGGGAGGTTGTTTCAAACCTAGGCTGAAACGTTACAATTCAATTGATGTTGCAATTATGTCATGCCCTTTCTCCTGTAACCCTCATTTGGAAATTGTCAATGTTGTTATCATTCCTGCTAATTGTAGCGCCCTGTGTTCTTCCCCGATTATGCTCAAGTCAACTAGTAAGATACCGCTTAACGTCGGGGATAAACGAAACAGTGTTCGTACTGCGATTGCGACTGGAAAATACAGTTGAAATCTTTATTCTGGCCAGACTAACAAAAGAACGTTTAAAAAGATACATAGTATACACCGTCCCTATGCACACATATACAATCGCGTAATACTGAAACGGCGTTAAGCAGAGCAGGGTTAAGCGGGGTCTTACTGTATGCACAAAATTAGTCCGCCAAACAGTTGACTGTCATTCCATTTAGTAATCAATAGGCGCACCTCGCATTTACAAAAGTTAATCTTCGGTGAGTTTGTCACACTTAAACGCCTCGTATTTCTAGTTCACTCCTCAGCAGTTCTTCCTTACGTATTCCACGATTCCTAGTTAAATTTCTTTATTTAAACCCCAGCTCATACATCTCCAACATAACGAAGAGTAAATAGAATCGCAAAGAAAAGTTTCTCAAAAATCTGTCACGGAGTCGACATTAAACTGTAGGTCCCACCACTCATGTATCAAAATTAACACACACGACATACATAAGTGATTTGAGAAGCTAGGTCGTAATCATAACTGAAGGTTTGTAATGATCAATTATGTATGTTATGATTCTAAGGCGCTTGAGTTACCATTGGGCGTTAAGAACTTTGGTTAGACGCTTTTTTAAAATTCATGATGCGAATATATGATAGCGATTGTTACCGATTTCTCAGGATTAGAAAATCGGTTACGATTTGGAACATTATATTGACTATCCTGTGGAGTGTTATTCCTCTTCAACTGTCTTAACATCCGTCCGTTTTTAACGGGTTATTTATTTATTGTTTATACGCTACATCTCTCAAGGGGGCATGTAATATTGTGTCTAATATATCATATCATAGTGAAACACTTTTTTATTTGATGATGGATCATTATAACCGACAGTTTTAAGCATTTTTTCCTCTTTTTAAGATTTTAAATCTTGATTTCCACAGATTTCAGTTTTTTTTTATTTTATTTGAAACTCTAAAAAAATTAAAACTGACATGATTTCACATCATTTTTTTTTTTAATTTTTTTCTATCCCATTGTGCCTAGCCTGGTAGTAGTGGTTTAACCACAAAATTTCTTTTTTACTTTTCATAAAATGCTCATGAAATTGACATTCACAATTAATTTTGCCAACATCATCATGTTGAGGTCAATTTTTATCATATTTGTTGTTGGTTATTTATCGAATGGGTGATTTTTTTGTTGTTATTTGTTTTTGAATAGACTTAGCCAATGAACAACACTTAAAAGGTATTGGATTTTATTATTAAAATTCGCGACAGGAGGAGGAAAATGGGTTTCGAATCGAAAAATCGTCTTCGGCGATGAAGCTCATTTTTGGCTCTATATGTGTACGTCAACTAATACATATATACATACAAACATAGTTGGTCATTACAATGTCTCCTTTTTATACATGAGTGCGGGGACTTACAGTTTATAGTCGACTCCGAACAACAGATTTTTGGGCAACTTTTTCATGGCAATTTTATTTTATTCTCAGAGTTTTTACCAGACATATTGCTTTCGGCAATTTCTTTTAGAAGTCTTCTGGCAACTGCTCCGATAATAAATAAAATTCTCATGAAAAGTCCAGAGTCGACGTATGTTCCGCTACTTAAAGTTAAATTAACACACATAACATGGGTAGTGTGAGATGTTAGGTTGAAATCTTGACTAAAGGCTTGGTCCTTACCAATTAAGTATGAAAGTAATGATTAAAAAAAAATCACCCGTTACAAGCGGTTGTATCAAATCGTTGCAAATATAAAAACAAAACTTTTGAAGAAAAAAGACATTCCAAGGAAAAAAATAATTGTGATGATGATGATCATCATCATGATTATTTATTACGGCCAAGAAGACTACTAAAGCAAGTCATCCCGGTTAGACTTTTAGTCACTTAGCCAGGCTTAAACGTGTTTATGCAAATTTTCTTTCTTTTTTAGCCTCTCTTCTAAATGTTGACTATCATCACAAACAGTTTTTCTTTTTTTGTTTTTTTTTCTTACTGGTTTATCGTTTTAGCCTGAGCTATCTGTTTTAATAGTTTTGTTTGTCTGTTTTCGATTTTTGTTTTAACATGTTCATAAATTATAGTCAAAGTTTTTGTTGTTGTTGTTGTCGTGTTTTTTTACAATTTTTCGTGTCATTTTGTGAAAACTATTCAAAAACTATGAATTTACAAGGTGTGAAAAAATGTACTCAAAAAGTGGGTGGTTTTCATGTCGAATGCCATTAAAATAAATTATTATTCCAGCAGAGCAAAAAATAAAATTGTTTAATCAGTTATTTATTGTTATAAAATGTTAATTGATGGCTTAGATGATGGTCAACATATTGTTTTGTGACAACATTGTTTTATGGCAAGAGACGAGTTGAAATAAATAATAATTCCTGAAGACATCACGATTTGTAAAGGGTCCGCCAAATAACTTTTTTTTTTTAAAAAATGTTTTAAAAAAAACTACTAAATATTTTCTCAAATTTCTTTTTTTATTTGAAAGTACAATCCTTCCGGTTAATAATGGAAAATAGTTTCATTCAAATGGCTGCCTCGGCTGGCCATGCAGTATCCTACACGATCGGTCCAATTTTTAAGCACATTATCGATTGTGTGCAGGTGTATTTCAACAATGGCTTCACGATTATTGTCCTTTAAAGCGTCAATTGTCTCTGGCTTGTCGGCGTAACACTTATCTTTGACGGCACCCCACAAATAATAGTCCAACGGTGTCAAATCGCAGCTCCGAGGTGACCAAAAGACATCAGCTCTGCGGCTGATAATGCGATCTTCAAAAACAGGGCGCAAAACATCGAGTGTAGCTTCGGCTGTGTGTCACGTAGCGCCGTCCTGTTGAAACCAAATGTTGCCAATATCCTCCTCTTCAATTTTTGTGAACAAAAATTCGTTCAACATGACCCGATAACGATCGCCATTGACTGTAACGGCCACTCCTTGCTCGTTTTCGAAGAAAAATGGCCCAATTATGCCTCTGGACCAAAATTCATACCACACAGTGACTCGTTTTGGGTGCGTCGGCTTTTCAATGTATGCGTGCGGGTTTTCTGTGCCCCAAATGCGACAATTTTGCTTGTTTACATACCCGCCAAGATCAAAATGAGAGATTTGAGATGATTTTTTTTGCCAAAATCGGCATCTTCTGTAAGTCGCTCGCAGGACCACTTAGCGAAGCGAAAACGCCTTGGATATTCATATATTCGTTCAGCGGAAGGATAAAACTAATTATCTGTCAAATCAGACATGAGCTAAGTGTTACCATTCACGAAATAAGCACTAGTTGAAAAAATAAAATAAAACGTTAGATGGCGGACCCGATATATGAAAACGTTTGTTTATCACAGTGTGAATGGGGGCTATTTATTACAAACATAGATTTGTTTTTCTATAACACACCGAGATCTCTGGCTGTTGGATTTAATACTTTCATTATGAAGGTTTCAGTAGGACGAACAATTGTGATTAGAACCTAGTAAATATCGATAATTTTTGATAGCTCTCAATTTGTCTTCTACCATCACAAGATAGGTCCCTCAAAATCTCTAGAAAAGCCTCAAAAAATGCTCATTCTTCGCGCTGCTAGAGAAGGATCCTATTATTAGCTCATCGCTGTGACATTCTGGATCATCTCATATCTAAACTTCTAGTAGGTGTAGTAATAAAATTACTTAAAAAAACGTGCAGTTACACGGCATTGGAATCTCCTGTGCTCAGCACGCCAACAGTTTTCAACTTGTCAACGAACGATCTGTTGAATTAATTTGTACTGCGTGGCCATTGGCATTGACTACAGCATTTCCAGAAGGCCATTTGTAAAACCCTCCAATATAAAGAAGTTCTAGGAAAAATAATCGAACTGATAAGTATATTAATTAATTTCTTTTTGTGGTGCGAGTACAACATGATGGAGCTGAATATTAAAAAAATGCAAATGTATGCGGTTCTCAAGAAATAATTTTATTGCGGTTCATTACTTGCTTGGAGATCATCAACTGGAAATAGTGGACTCTTTTATCGATCTTGGGATCCTATTAGACACAAAACTAAACTTTAATGATCATATCACTTTGACTGTAAATAAGGCAAGAAGCACTCTTGGCTTCATAAAACGTTGGGCAAAGGAATTTACTGATCCATTTATTACTAAACAGTTATACGTATCGCTTGTCAGACCAATTTTGGAGTATGGATCCATCGTATGGGATCCTCACTATAATGTTTACATCCAACACATCGAATCTGTTCAGAAACAATTTATATTCTTCTGCTTGCGTGGCCTAGGATGGAATTACTTGGATATGCCTTCATATACTAGCAGACTGGCTTTAATAAAACTGCCTACCCTTAAGAGTCGTCGAACAATGTTAAATGTATCCTTCATGATTAACCTGATCAATGGTAATATTTGCTGTGAATTTCTGTTAAGATCTGTTAAATTCAATGTTCCTTGTCGTAACTTCCGCTGTTATAATCCTATTTAATTCCTATTTAATTCTGCAGGACTAATTATGCTGTTGCTGATCCGTTAACTAGAATTTGCCGTCAATTTAATTATTTGTCAGACTTTGTTGATTTTTCTTTAAATTCTTGCGTTATAAAACGGAACATTATTGTCTTTCTCAATTCTTAACTTTTCATATTTTTATTGTAACTATTACTTGTATTTTTGAAGAAACTGATTGTAATCCTATTTAATTTTATTCGATTTGTGCTATTAGTCAGTAAGGAATTTGTCCATTGACTTAAATAAATAAATAAATTATGCCGATACTTTCTCCGAAGTGACTTAAAACCGTAGGAAATTCAATATACAATTCAGAGTTAATAATATAGGGACTTCCATTGACAACTTCCTACCTTCTAATTAAAATAAAACAAAATGTGTGTTAGATACCATCTACATTTATTTGAAGGACCTATTGATGCTAATATGTGTGGAATATACATACGAGTACATACAGAATTGCTCACTACAACCCTTCAGTCAGGACTGCGACCTAGCCTCACGTCATTTAAGTTGTGTGTCTTAATTTTATACATGAGAGGTTGGATATACAGTTTAAAGTCGACTCCGAACGATATATTTTTTTGAGAAACTTTTCATGGCAATTTTTATTTACTCTCAGAGTTTTTGCCAGAAATCTTCGGAGGGGAAGTCGCCTAAGAAATATATTTCATATATCAATTTGATCGAGATGTCTGTCCAATAATCCAATAATAATCCAACACACTAGCTACTGAAATCTAACATCGTTCAAATGCCCACTACGGCCAAAATTTTGAATTTGTTATGACTGGCACATGAATCTGGTTGATCGATGGATTATTTTAGCTTTGTGGACCTCTGAGGTTTGTAGCTTATTCGTATACATCTTCGAATTAAGAAAATTCTACAGGAAAAAGTCTAACAGAGTCAAATCGCACGATTTCGATGATTATCATATCACTTCTAGGTGAGATTAGTATGTTCTTAAATCGCTCAGGCAAAATATCCCATGAGGCATGAACTGTGTGTCTTGCTGAGACCACATGACGTTGGAATTCAGTTCATCCAATACAGGTCAATAGAAGTCGGTGATCATATCGCCGCTGACAGTAATAGCCTGGCCAACCTAGCTCTCACAGAAATATGGTCTGATGATGCCATTTGCCTAAAATTCACATCTAAAAGTGCCTACAGAGGACGCTCTTAGATCTTATATAGATAGGTTGTTTGTTCACGACCCCATTCACCCAGAAATTGGTTACATTGAAGTTGATTTTTCGATCAGTCAGTTACCGACCGCTGCAGAGGACATTCACTTAACAGTAACTTCGCAAAGATAGCCGTTATCAACTTTCAAAGATCGGAAAAAATCATTCTACAACACAGATGAAAAATATATAAGAAATATAAGAAATTCTTCATCACTCCACAGGGTTTACTGCGTTTATTTAAGCGTTAATCGCTCTACTAACCAAGAAGGAGTGCAGCCCCTTCACTGACCAATTTCATCTATGAGTTCAGAGGAATTTAGTCAGTACAGGGACTGCGCTTACCCGCTCTATGCAAGCGACCTTTGGTATCAACCTAACCTAACCTAAAGACTGCCGGTGTTTTTCAAGAAAATCAAACAAGAAGAAGGAAGTAAAATGATGATAACCTCTGTCCGCAGCCTTACTGAGAATCCTTTGCATTCTCTTTGTTACCATCTATGGGTTACCCACACTGCATTAATTTCATAAAATAATGGTTTTTGATTTCTTTTAAAGGGATTTTCAAATTCTAACGCTCCCCACAATGCCTCCAACCAACTGATAACGGCAGTTTTGTATCACCAAAACCTTAATAAGGAAGAATACAGGATGAATTGTAGACAGTTTTTTTAATTTAATTTCTTTTTACAGCCATTATAACCAACTAAGACCTGCACCGATGTGTTTTCTTACCTTAAATGCTAGAGAAGGAATAAAGAAGACTAGGAAGCCACTAGAGAGCACTTCATCCTGCCGTTAGAAAATATTTAATTTTTGTTTTCTCGCTTTTGCCAATTTTATTTGAACATTTAAGAAGCAATGCCGTTAAGACTTCCGTTCCTTTTGAAATTCACATGAATTTTAACGGTTTTTTTGTTTTTTTTTTGTTCTCATTGACACTCCAGTTAAACAGACAGTCAACCATTCAGTCCACCATACAAACAAACCTGGGCTTATTAGTTCATTGATTTTCTTTTTTGGCCAGAATAACATTATGACGAGCATTTAAAAGAGTGTCTGCTGTTTGGGTAAACCTTGAGTCAAATTCAATATTTTATTTCATGTGGTTGTGGTTGTACTGCGGTTAAGGAGAAAGTTAGTTCAGTTCAGTCTAACAAATCCAGCCACCAATCATTTGCCAGTCAATGCCATGTATATGAATGTCTGTCTATCTGCATGTCTGGTGTCTTCAACAGCCAATACCTGTAAGAGAGAAACAACTTTTCAATTTTCTTTATATTTGATTTTCACCCAAAAGGAAACGGAAATTGTAAAATATTTCTTTTTTATTTGACTATTAATCTTCTTCTTTTTCTCTTTCTTTGAGTTTTTTTTTTCTCTTTGCAAGATAGATGCAAAGATTTATGGAAAATTTATTGGATTCAATGGTTGAAGTTGAAATGCTTGTTATACCAAAAGGAATTTATTTTTCAGTATATTCATACCCATGTTATGGACCCCGAAAAATTAATTTGTGAAAGGATTTCTACGGAAAATGCTTAGTTTTACTGATTAATAAAGGTAGGATAGGATAGTTTGATTCCGCGATAAGCCGATCCATGTATGTTTAAACTCTAAGAAATACTAGATTAAAAAGGATGTCAGCTTTTGCTGTCTTGAGAAAAGTTTTCTCTATTGTCCTTAACCTGTGTTAAAATTAGCGTTTTAAAAAACGACACTCTCTTAGATGAACAGTTTCGTAACCATTAGGGCCTTGAACTCTTTTATTACAGTGACAAACTCCAATTACAACGGCTGTGGGTAAGCAGATAGGTTGGATTGAAGGAAAAGGTATACAGTGAAGTTGTCCTTTCGGCCTGTTGTTGTAAGCACACAATTGAGAAATACTGACCAATGCTTTTACATA
This sequence comes from Sarcophaga subvicina, assembly GCA_936449025.2. Taxonomy (NCBI): domain Eukaryota; kingdom Metazoa; phylum Arthropoda; class Insecta; order Diptera; family Sarcophagidae; genus Sarcophaga; species Sarcophaga subvicina. The sequence goes on from OW388084.2 coordinate 36,348,167, forward strand.
CATAATTGTATGTATAATACATATGTATACAACCCTTCAGTCAGGATTACGACCCAGTTTCTTGCACCACCTATGTTGTGTGTGTTAATTTTATACATGAGTGGCGGGACCTACAGTTTAAAGTCGACTCCGAGCGACAGATTTTTTTTTTTTGAGAAACTTTTCATGGCAATTTTATTTACTTCTCAGAGTTTTTGGAAGTCGCTGAAGAAATGTTTTTTCTTCCACCATTTCTATATCGTTTTCACATGCCCTGCATTGCCTCCATATAGTCGATTGTCCTGTAAGGTTATCTTTCATCCCATACAATTCACTCTTATCTAAAGTTAAGTTCATGCTGTTGCATATTTGGTTTCTATATAGTGTCCTAGCTGTTCCATATCGTCCCATGTGACATTTTCATTGTAACACAATGGTCGTGAGATAATTTGGATTCTCCAAACTTCGTCTCTTCACTTGCAGCCACTCTCAGCAAAACATTTTAACAATTCGCACCATACCACACCCAAAAAAATTGTTTCTCGGCTCTTTACATTTATAGACCGTGTACGCCTGGACGCCCTGCACCGTTTTATATTTAGAAAGACAAAATCTTAATATGATTTCTAGTTCTACAATATGGAAACTCAGACCAGTCCTATCTATCTGTCGTCCGCGTAGCAACTCTGCACAACAAGCAGTTTGCTTTTGTTCGATTTCGTCAACATTCTCTTATCCGATATCAGAATAATGCGTACTTTTGACATCCTATTCATTATGGCCCCGACCAAACCAGTTCTCTGTAACATTTATCCAACAAGCTGGAAGATCTTCTTTGTATCGCATGAGTATCGGATTTGGGTAGACATATAGGATCATTTCCCTAATTCCCGTTTTCCTCATTGTAGCATTTATTTTCAGGCAGCACATTCTTTAAAGCCGTTGCTGTATTCTGCTGCTGTTGCACATTGTTACGGGTGAAATGTATGTCAACAAGTGTGTTCCTCTAGAGCCCATAGAGTATTCTTGGATTGAGACCCTATTTAGAACCTACAGCCTATGCTTCGATATCTTGATTTCCTTTTTAAGAAATTTGGGTTTTTATAACGCTTGTCGTTCGTTGTCTTTCCAAACAGGTAGATCTGTGATTAGTGTTCACAATAAGTCCCCTCGTATGTGCCCCGTTTACTATCAAGTTCACTGCACGATGTGGTCAGTTTCTGGTTACTCTCATATTAATTACACTTTCTCATTTACACTTTGTTCACGTAATGGCTTTGTGAATACCTTTTTGTGTACGTAGTGATTTTTTAAGCTTCACCGAATTCTAGTTCCTCTAGAACAGTAGCAGCAAATCCATTCACGAGTTTCATTTTCAATAACTAGGAGCAGCCTTATCATACTACAATTACTACAATAAACCAGTCACATAGCTAGTCGTAAACACTTGGTTAGTAAAACTGAAATAAAATAAAGAAATAATAAGAAAATGAGAGTAATGCATTATGATAAGTAGTCGCCGTCCAGTAGATTCAAACCGCAGGTTAGATATCTCAAACAAAACGAAACAAAAACTCTGAGAGTAAATAAAAAATTGCCATGAAAACGTTTCTCAAAAATCTGTTAGTCGGAGTCGTCTTTAAACTATAGGTCCCGCCACTCATGTATAAAATTAACATAAACAACACAAGTAGTGTGAGAAGGTAGGTCGTAATCCTGACTGAAGGGTTATAATGACCAATGATGTATGATGTATGCATGCTACTTAAAAGAATTTAATTTTATTATATTTGGGAGGCCTATTTACTTGTAGCATTATCCACAGAAGTATCCCTGCTTTGGACACAACTGAACAAGAAGCCATTAAATTAAATAAGTTTTTATTGATCTTTTAAAATATTCTCATTTTAATTAAATTTTATTCAATAGATTAACAAAAAATTTTAAAATAAAATAAAAAGAAAATATTAAAAAAGAAAATACCAAAAGCCAATAGCTTTAAGAGACATGGAGGAGAAACATGCACATTATTTATACTGTATGTGAGGGTACGAGTACCAATTTTACGTGTGCACATAAAATCCTTAAAGTCCTTTAAGAGAAATGTCATGTATAAAGCATGTTGTATTCTCTGATTCTCTGGTCTGTTATACCGGATTGGTGTCGTATTTAAAGCTTAAGTTTGAAATATTATTTTAAAGCATTTTAAGCCAAACAGTAAATAAAATAGAAATACACAAGCAAAATATCCAGGATTTTACGCTGGAGATATGTATGTGTAATATATGTACGTATATAAAATACATGTGGGTATAGGGTGGTGTTACGAGCAGCAGGGAAACTATATTATATAATGACTGTAGCGTTTGCCAGTACAGTAAATATTATTGTGTGGTTAGTTAGAAAGAAGTCGTATGTCTGGCAGACTATCAGGCCATATGTGCAGTATCCTTACACCTGGTAATAAAATTGCTATTTGCTATAACAAAATTGATTAATTTTGTGACTGATTATCTTGGAACTTTTGTTGAAACGGTCATTCATTAGAAAGCTTATGATCTCAGATATAATCGCTCTCAGATATTTCATCGATCTGTTACATGTATTTTTCTCATTTTCATTTGGGTCCCTCCAGTTACCAAACGTAAACAAAATATACATCAGAGAGATTCTTCTTATTTGGCGCCAAATCCGTCCCTTCATTTCTCTGTCCAAACTGCACAGCCTATCATACACATTCATACACACATATTTGGCCATTACAACCCTTTCGTCAGAATTACGACCTAGTTTCTCACATCATTTTATGTTGTGTGTGTTAATTTTATACATGAGTGGTGGGACCTACAGTTTAAAGTCGAATCCGAACGACAGATTTTTGAGAAACTTTTTCATGGCAATTTTATTCACTCTCAGAGTTTTCACCAGAAATCTGCTGAGAGGAAGTCGCCGATGATATATTTTTTTTTAAGGCTTGACGCGGCGTTTGCACCCTGGCCTTACGTCTAATAAGGCAACACACTACCTACTAGACTACGGAGACTATAATACACCAATGTTTATATGCCGCCTCTTTTTTAACTACAACTGTTTGGCAATGTTTGTTCTTAGTCTGACAACTTCTAGAACGTTAATGTTGATTTGTTATTGTAATTTGATATTTCATTTTTCTTCATGTGCCCATAATAAGTGTACGATAATTTGTCTGTATTATTCTATTCATTGGTTGGAAGTTTTTTTTGACTAATGGAGGGTATCAATATGTTACTTTGCTTTCGCATCAAACATTTTTTGAATATTGCTTATACGGATGGCTTACCCTTTTTATAGCATATTTGTATACGTATTTTTTATTTGTAATAAATGTACATATGTATGTAAGTGTGAATAATGTTTACTGCTGCTGGCTGCTGCCTGACTGTCTGTCTGTCTCTTTAAGGGTATTTGATATGTCGTCTGGCTTTAATGGTTAAATATTGCAAAATCACCGAACACACTTAAAGGACTTTTTGACAACAAAGCAAAGGCTAAGTGTCCTTTTCTATTTGTCGCCTTTCAATAAGCCATGTGTGTTATTAAATGAAGAAAATTGCAAAAAAAATATTTTTGTCTAAAATAAAATAGAGGGTGTTAAAGCACAATTTTCTTCTAAAGTTGTCTATGTGCTGTACATATTTTCATCCTTTAGATACAGTGGCAGACAAAATAAGTAGAAATTTATTTAAAAATTTTTTTTTTTTTTTTTCATTTTAAATTTCAAATTCTTTTCAAATAAAGTACAAATTTTCTTTTTTTTTCTTTACAGGTATGTAACAAGATTTTAAATCACAACAACAACATCTTCTGCCAGTATTATAATTGGTAAACTATTACAATATATTCTTATAAGTCATTTAAATATTGAACTCTGATATATTCTATCAAAGAATCGTTAGTGTAAACACAGTCGTAATTCCATGTATTCTTATAATCATTGAAATGACAGAAGAAAAGTAGATCTTATGTGGCACTACTGATAACTAACAAGTATATTTGACTTCGAACAAAATACAATGTCTGAGTCGTGGCCGTCCTCTGACTGTTGTCCTCTGTAAAAGGAAAGAACAAAGGTGTGTTCAGTAAATAATGTTACCTTAGAAGCCCAAATACACTTTTAGTTATTAGTTTAACTTACTTAACTACTTGATTGATTATTACAATCCTTTAGTAGGGATCACGACCTAGCTTCACGCACCACCCATGACACACACTTTATACATGAGTGTATAACACAGTTTAAAATCAACTCGAGACGACAGATTTTTGAGAAGCTTTTCATGGTATCTTTATTTACTTAGAGTTGTTGCCAGAAGATTGCTGAAAGACCTCTTTACGTCTTTAAAATTTCATTAAGTGTTGTGCGTAGCAAATACTTTCTCATAAAAAGTAAACGGGTACTTTGTCTGAATGATAATCATTAAGACTAGTGATACCTAGGCCATTTGACAATAGTACAGAAAGGGCTCATCCGTATACCTACGCACTTTTACTTAATTGTCTCTTTGTAAGTGACAGATGCACATTCGAATTTTCGAAAATAAATTTACAATTTCTGGTGTGTTGTGTAAACGTCGTCCAAGTAACATCCAGTATACGCGAAACAGTCGAATCTTAGGTCGTCATTTAGACAAGCCGATTGCTGAAAAGTCTGCATACACCGTTATATGTGATTTGATAAAAATTACCATGGAAAAGTCTACATACACTGCTACACCTGCTGTATGTAGAAAAGTCTATGTACACTGCTGTATGTAGACTTTTTTCTTTAACTGTATACTATTCAGGCTGAAATAATTGCTTTTAAGACTGTCGCTGTGAACATATGTCAGGTGTTACAGGTTACCCTCATTTTTGGTTCCTGGGCAAGAGAAGCTATTTTAACAGTTGGTTCTAATGAATTCATACAAGAGATTGGGTAAATAAGTTATTTTACATAGCCTCTCCTCTTTTGCAATTTTTTTTTCCGCAGTCTATTAGGTAGTGTGTTGGCTTATTAGATGCCAGTCGTCGTGGTTTAAACTTCAGTTCAGACAACAAAATGAAATATGAAAATATATTTCTTCGGCGACTTCCATTCAGCAGTCTTCTGACAAAAACTCTGAAAGTAAAATCAATTTGCCAAAAAAAAAAAGTTTCTCAAAAAATCTGTCGTCCAGAATTGACTCTAAACTGCAGATCCCGCTACTCATAAATGAAATTAATACACACGACGTGGATGGTGTGAGATGCTAGGTCGTAAACCTTACTACAGAGTTGTAAAGACCAATTAAGTTAGTTAAGTAAGTACTCTTTTGCAAAAGAAAGATTAAGGAATAGATCCAATTGTATAGGAGTTGAATAGATTGTCGTAAAAACTAATAAATGTAAGGAAACCCTTAGCAATCGTAACTGTATACTCACTCACTGTATACTCTCTCTTCCCAGTAGCTGGGAATATATTAAAACAACTTCTGCAGGAGGTATAATCATGGAGAAGTAGAGAAGATTACAAAATATCTGTTCTGTGATTATTTCACATCCTCTTTCCAGACAGAACATTTCTAGCCAAACATAATTTGGGTAAAACCTCGCCTTCCTAAAACTATCAGGATGTTGGAAGAATATCAAGAATAGTGGAATATGTAAAATGCATACCAAGTGAACTATACATATATACAGACGTGTTCGAAATAATAAGAACATCCAAAGCGAAACAAAAGATCGTTTTAAAAAAATGTTTCAGAAAGATTTGAAAATATGGCTTTTTATTATTTTTATTGTAGACATCTTTAGCTTTTAAAAAATACTTAAAGTTATATTTTAACTCATCTAATTTTTTTTGTACTGCCAATAATGTTGAGCTAAGTCGAAAATCAGGTGTTCGAAAAAATAAGAGCAAATTGGAAAATTGGTAATAATTTCAGTTTTAACGTTTAGTAAATTTACAGATTAGTATTGTTTGTTTGTAAGTAGTTAATATGAAGTAGCCCCTCCACGATTAATGACTACTTCGACACATCTGGACCTCATAGAAGCTATCAAAGTCTGACATCTGTGGAGTAGAATATTTTCCCGTGTATTCTTCGCTACAAGTCAAAGTTTCACCATATTTTTGGGCCTTGCATTTCTAACACCTTTCTTTACATCAATCCAAAGATGTTCAATTGGATTTAGGAACAGCGATTGTGCCGGCCAATCCATAACATGGATATTATTGTCCTGGAACCAACGCTTTGCTTTCTTTGAGGTATGCTTCGGGTCGTTGTCTTGCTGAAAGACCCATCGCAAAGGCATTTCCTCTTCATCGTAAGGCAACATTACGGCTTTTAAAATATTTTGGACGTAATAGGTGGCATCCATCCTCCCAGCGATTTGAACTAGAGATCCAACGCCGTTCTACCGAAAGCACCCCCATAGCATGAGCCTGAAACCGCCATGATTTATAGCTTTTATAGTGTACTTGTCGTTGAATTGTTGATTAGGAGGGCGTCTAACGTAATATTTATCTTTGCCGTGGTAGAATTGGACTACTATTGTTTCATCGGTTTATAAGATATTACGCCAAACATAGTCAGGCTCATCGATAAACTTTTTGGCAAACAGAAGTTTGTTCTTTAGATGTATTTTTTTCAACAATGGTACTTTTCTAGGACTTCGTTCTTTCAAATTGACTGCAATAAAACGTTTTCTTATCGTCGATGTAGCAATTGGGAGGTTTAATTCGTTTCTAATCTGTAAAGACGTTATAGAGGGGTGCTTTTTAGCGATCCGTGTGGTCGCCTCCTGCCTTTTGTTAGTTTTCCTGCGCCTACCGCGACTTTCGATCTTCGGTGAACAGTTCCTGGCATTTGTTATCGCTACGTTGGAAATTCCAAGCGGTTCCTTTATGAAAGCACACATTTTCCCAATTTTTTTTTATTATCTTACGTTGTTCGATAGAGCAATGCTTGCTTCTTCCCATTTTAGAAGAATTTTTCACCAAAATAAGTCAATATTCTGCACAAAAATGATCAAAGGCATCTCAACAATTATATTTGTAACAAAACTTTAGACTTTTTTTCACATGTGAGGAATGCAAGTGGGACCAATATGATTTGTTCTTATTTTTTCGAACACCTGGTTTTCGACTTAGTTCAACATTATTGGCAGTACAAAAAAAATTAGATGAGTTAAAACATAACTTTAAGTATTTTTTAAAAGCTAAAGATGTCTACAATAAAAATAATAAAAAGCCATATTTTCAATTTTTTTTAAAACGATCTTTTGTTTCGCTTTGGATGTTCTTATTATTTCGAACACGTCTGTATTTATATTATGCCCATTTAATCTAACTTAATATAAAGAAAAATTAAGTAAATAAGCTTAAAGTTTACAATATTTGCATTAAAATTTTTAGCAACATGTTGCTGAAACATTTCGTAAAATTTTAATTAACATTTTTGGTCTATCCGAAGTCATGTAAATTACATTCAAATTCACATTTAATGCAAAATGTTTAGATAGTTAGAAACGCCGTTTAAGACATAGCAAATTATGTCTTCTGGAATTTCAGCAACATTATGTTGCTGCAAAATAATTATGTTTCAATGAAGCTCAACTCATTTCACATGACTTTTAACACGATTTAATGTTTGTATTTTATGTACAAAAAATAAATCTCTATTAAATAATTTTATTTTAAAATTTCAATTCCCAAATCCAAAATTCTTGTATTGTTTCGTTAAATTATTCTGTATTTGTAGGGTGGGATTAGTTCTGTTGTTTGTAGCTCATTTAAATCTCATTAACTTTCCATTAGTCATTTAAAATCGTTTTCATTTAATTAAAAAACATTTTAAAAGATTTAATTTAATTTATTAATTTTATTCCAATTTTTTTTAAATTTAATTCCTTTAGAAATACGAAATTTTTTACGCTTGTTTTTTATCATTTATTTGCAACAATATTAGCTTTTTAGAATTTCAGCTCACGGTTATAGGTTTCTGGCTTAGAAACGTGTCTGGCATTTGCCTTGTTTTTTTTTTTTTTTTTTTTTTCTTGTTCATTTAAGTTTTTCTCTATAATTCTGATGCACAATTTATGATAGTAGAGCATTGCGAATTGTGTTGCAAACAACAAACAGCACAATTGACTTGAACTTTTCTTTGCAACATTTGCCATTATTGTAATATTTTTTCTCATTTACTGGTGATTGTAGTAAGGCTTTAAGCCTCAAATCGTATTCTTTCCACCTTTTTTTTTTTTTGGTCTTCCTTGTTGCTGTACGTCTAAAACTACTCACTCTTATAAGGGCTTTTTTGTGCGATTTTCTCTTTTAATCTTTGGCTAAGTGTCAACTTGGGAAAGTTGAAAGGTTTTCACATTTTATGTTGAAAAAATATTGACAATACGTAGATTGAAATTGTTTTTCTTAAAAAAAACAAATGACGTGAAAAAATCAGACACAAACACACACCTCTATTCTTGATAGAAAATGTCATATTAGGGTAAGAGTTTTCAAAGTTTTCGAAGTAATAAAGTTTAAGTAGAAAAAGTAGCTGTGGTTTGAAAAGACTTTGAATGTCTTTAAATTGGCAACATGTTGCTAGCATTCTTAGTTCGACATCATTTTTTTGAAGCATTCGATACTTTGCCTGATAAAGTAATATCGTATCACCATCAATGCAAGCAAGTTCTTCAATTCCTTATTAAATCCATTATACACGAATGCCAGCTGTCGTGTTTTGCTCCCAAACCATATTCGACTAGGCATAAAATTTTTCTGAACTTTGATATCCTACAGGTCTGGGTAATGTGAAGACTTAAAGACATCGAAGCCTTTGACTACTTTTGCTTCTTGGGCATGGTTTTTACAAAATATAAAGTATCTTCTCTACGGACTTTGCAAACAGTCAGCAAAGTACTCATTTGGCGATCAGCAGTGCCTTCTCTCAAGGTTAAAAGAAAGATTTTCAACTTCTACATTAAATCAATAATGTTCTTGAATGTAACTCCATGAAATGTAGCACCTCTCGATGTCGATTCTTTGCCAAATTTTGTAAATAATGGAAAAATCTTTAAATCTTTGTGGCCAAATGCAATGCCTAATGGGAGGCAATGATCGCTCTCACAAGCAATTCCCATACAGTAGATAATTCAGAGGCGAAAATGAAATTGAAAATCGGAAGCAAAATGAAATTATCAAGGCAGTAGTTGAAAGGACATAGGAATTGCAAGTGCAGCCATATTTTAAAAGTCTTTTTTTTATTTATTTTTTTAAATAAAACAGACATGCACTTTTATTGAGTCAATATTCGGTTTATTGATTACAATATTTTAAGTGTTTAGACATAACAATATACGCAGTTCAGCTGCTTATTCATTATTCATTTGACAGCTGGTAAACAAAACAGCTGGTTGTTTCAACCACATTGTTTTTTTATTTGTCGTTGTTGATATTTGAATTGTCAAATATCAATAGAAAGTGTTCGGAAAATTGTAATAAGCTCACTGAACGTACTTATGACAGTGCTGTATTTCAAGTTTTAATCAATATTATAACAATTTATTAATTTATTGAGCAATATTTAATTGACATTTTATATGAAATATTGAGATCAATATAAGTGCCTGTCTGAACATAGTATTAAATTCTTTTTTCGTATTGAGTATTATACACACATACATATATAATTGGCCATTACAGTCCTTCAGTCAGGATTACGACCAAGTTTCTCACACCACTTATGTTGTGTGTGTTAATTTTATACATGAGTGCCGGGACCTACAGTTTAAAGTCCTCTCCGAACGACAGATTTTTGAGAAACGTTTCATGGCAATTATTTATTCTCCGCGTTTTTGCCAGCAATCTGCTGAGTGGCAGTCTCCGAAGAAATATTTTTCGTATTATTTCATTTTGATGCAGATGTCTGACCTGGGGTTTGAACCGTGGCCTCCAGTCTAATAAGTCAACACACTACGGCGCATCCTATCATTTAAATAAAACAAAGCGTGACATCATTGAAGTTATGTATGCGCCTGAAAGACCGGTTGATGGCCTTATGTATGGAAATATCCTCCACGGATTCTTTGCGTTGAGCTTATCCGAAATACTCAATTTTCGATGACACTGACTTATTCGCATACACAAGCGTTTTAAGAAAAAGTCTAACGAGGTCAAATTGCCCAATCTTGGTGGCCATTCAATTCATGATAAGCATCTACCTATAGTGCTAGACGTTGGCCTGGTCAACAACGTCTTTCTCGATGACGTCACAGCCTAAAGTTCAACAGTGACTTGCAATACGCATTGCGCGCTCTTGGATCACATGAGTATTGGCATCGTCACCTGCTAACTTCTCAAGAGCGAACAAACATCTATGGTTGTTTACCGTCAGTGCCTGGAGAGACCACAACGTAATATTTGCTAAATTATTGCACACGAAGGACCGAGTGAGTTCTTGTGAGCGACGCGGAATCGACTGCCATGAATTCTTTTACACACTCTCATGGACGGCGGTGATGTTTTCAACAGTTCTGGTATTTCGTCGATGTTCGGCTGTTGATCGATCATTTACTGAACCAATTGAGTCGAATTAATCCACCATATTGCGAATAGGTCTCTCGGTAGGACGACTATGGCGATCATGACGTTCGTAAACGGACAAAGATCGTGGTGTACCTTCTGTTTTAAACAGAAAGGTTTTCGATTGCTTTATTATTGCATTTAAATGTGTAGTTGCCTTACAACAAGTTTCATCAAGTGAAATGAGGAACCGGCCCTTAGACTATGCATTATGAACTCAAAAATCACTTGTTCAAAATAACCTTGGCCACGACAGAATGAGATGATGTTATGAATAGAACTTTTGCGGCATTAGTACAGAAGGACACATGAGTACATATCAATCAATTGATGGCTAAGGAATTATTCTTTTTGAAAGAGACTTTATAGGAATATCCGATATAGATTGACGGCAACAGAATAGATCATATGTTCGTAGTTTTAAGGCATTTGAAATAAAAGAATCTATACTTGAACTATTTTTTCCCTTAATCATAATTTCCTGGACACACCACTGTGCCTTATATTTTCTAAATGACTTGGTTTTTGTTTTCTTGGTTTTTTGGTTCCCTATTGCCCTGTGTATAGTACATAGACACCTTTAGGATATGTTTATAATCTTGATGAAAAAGTAAAAAAAAAATCGGTTTTTTTTCTGGTCTTGCTCTGCAGAGTCTTTCTTCCAGTCCTCTAAATTGTGGGTTGGCTGGCTCGATGGCCAGCTACATTTTTAAATGTGTGTGTGTATCGTTACCATTTTTTCTTCTTTTTTTACGTTTTTTTTTTGTGTAAGTAACACACGTTTTTGACCGTTTTGTTTACCAACTGTCACCGCCGTGTATGCATTTATGCCACCAAAAACCAATGGTTGCAACTTACTACGTTTTCGGCTTGTATTTCTTTTTCTTTTTTTTGTCTGAACAGAGATAAGCTGCGCAAACATTTTTTCAATTTGTTTTGTGTACAAAATATGGAGTACGAATAAAATGTTTGCCAAATTTGGTTTAAACTCTTGCCTTAAATGGTACATTTTCTAAGCCAAGCATGGCATAACCCTGCTCCAAAAACTAAAAACTTCATCATCATCATCAACATGAAAGCAGCAACAGCAGGAGCAGCAGCAGCAGCAGAAGCAGCCTTCATTTCTTCTCTGTACATTAGATTTTAAGAAGGTCTATTGATTTTCTGGCTAAGGTCACTTAACAATTTCATTTATTTTTTTACAATTTCTTGGTCTGTGTGTAGGTTTAGCTTCTTAGCAGCCAGAGTCTTACAACGAAAAGATGCGTTTTTCTGATTATTTTGTTAAAAAAGAAAAGAAATATTTTCTCTAAAGGAGCAAATGCTGTCTGTCTGTCCATAAAACTAAAGTTTTTCTTTTAAATGAAAATAACAATTTACAAATTGATAAATTGTGTTTAGATCTCTTGTACCATATGTGCATATCTGTGTAAGTATGTATATATAGTTCGTGGCTGTTATTTTACTTGGTTTGTTATATGAAAGTTAGTTTTTATTTATATTTTCGTTATTTGCATATTTTTCCAATTTAGTTTTATTTTTTTCAGTTAAATTTATAAGAAAAATTTATTTTTAAAATATACAACAACACCAACAAACACCAACAAAATGAAATAAAAGCCAAGAGGAGATATGAATTTGTTTTTACATGACTTCCTTTTGTGGTGTATCCAATGCAGCAGATACATATTGTTATACTATATTATGCTCTACATATATAGAGTTTGAAACTATGAAATCCACTCCTGTATGATACATTAAATTAAAACGAAGAATGAAAAAAAAAATAATAAATTGTTTAAATATTTTGATATACGTATGTATTCATGCAGCATAAAATATAAAATATTTTATTGCCTTAGTAAGCAGAAAAAGAAAAACGAATAAGAAAAAAACAAATAACGAACACAAAATATTTATTATTATAGTGTTTGAAAAATTCCGCTAGATGGCTCTCTCTAAGGTAACAATTCTTTAACACTAAACGGTATTCCCAAGAGGGGATAACGTTGAAACAGCAGCAATAGCTTTACATCGTTTTAAGAAAAGAATCCTGTAATAAGGAAAACAGCAACAAAATATTTGTATGTGTGTGAAGATAAATTGTAATTTCAAAACCCAAGACTAGTTCCAAGATATCCGACTACCACGGTTAGAAAGAGGACTTTTTGGACCACCATTTGTATATTGTGGGATATGTGTACCAAGTCTTATTTCCGCCAAACTGTCCATTAATCCTCTAGAGGATAATTTTACTTAAATTCTGGAGATACTAGGAGGTACTCTTAGGAATAATTTTTGTAATTTTGGATATATTTTTTTTTGACCCAATATCCCATAGATTTAACGCCGTTAACCATTTTACATTCCGCTAGATGGCCCTCTCTAAGGTAACAATTCTGGTAGTATTAATTGCACCCTTTGCAGATTAATATTTTAGGCTTCACTCTGTTAAGCCCATTATTGAAATAACGCCATGCAGTGTTAAAAAGTGAATGAAAATTCCCCAGATTGCCATAAGAATTTTGCTTTTCTCTCCTAGAAAAGATAAAAATGCTTCGATGGCTTCTTAGAAAGTTTGTGAAGGAAACAGCAACAAAATATTAATATGTGTGCGAAGATAAATTATAAAATAAAAACCCAAGACGAGTTCCAAGATTATTCCAGACGTCCGACTATCACGGTTAGAAAGAGGACCCTTTGGACCAACATTTGTATATAGTGGGATATGTGTACCAAGTCTTATGTCCATTTATCTTTTAGAAATGTTTCAGCAACATGTTGCTCTATTTTTATTGTTGCAAATATTACAAAATTTAAGCATATTGAATTAATTTTTATTTATGTTAAGTAATATTGATAAAATTGGCAGCCGTCCTATAAAACATAGTACACATAGTATCCATTTTACATATTCAACCATTTGTTTAGAATTCTTTGAATTTCGCCACCATTCTGATAGTTTCATGAAGGTGAGGATTTTACGCAAATTATCTTTGGCTAGACGTGTTCTGTCAAGAAATTATGGGTGTGAAATAATGACAGAAAAGCCGTTTTGTGCTCTCCTCTTCCTCCTTGCCATTACAAGTTATTGTGAAGTATTCAAAGCCATTGGGAGAGTGTACCCATGAACACGTGTATCGTTTTGACAGCTACGAGTTCCTAATATCGATTTTGATTAGATTTTACGACAATCAGTTCGACCCCTATACAATTGGATCAATTCCATAATCTTTCTTTTGCAAAAGAGCTCTTACTTAACTAACTTAATTGATCTTTACAACTCTGACGAGTTCCAAGATTATGCCAGACGTCCGACTACCACGGTTAGAAAGAGGACCTTTTGGACCACCATTTGTATATAGAGGGATGTGTGTACCAAGTCTTATTTCCTCCAAACTGTCCATTAAATTCTGGAGGTACTAGGAGGTACTCTTAGAAAAAAATTTAAAAATTTGGATATATATTTTTGGACCCATTCTCCCATAAATATTTACCTCCGTTAACCATTTTACATTATACTGTTAACACCAGGATTTTTCTGTTAAAACCAAAATAACCTGTACGAAAAGTTTTTGTTTGTGTCTTTGGTCTTAAAATTCGAATTTATTTGCACATAATTTTGATTTAAAAAATGTACCTCGCTCTGGTCGTCCGGTCGTCCAGTCATCAAATAATAGTTTCATAAAATCATGGAAAATTTAAAAAAAAAAACCCAGTGCGCACATAAGCAGCATGAACGCTGCTAGAGAGCCTCCTAGTTTTCTTTTATTATTTTATTCATTACCAAACCGTTATTAATTATTTGAAGATGGAATACATACATACTACACGCCGTTATATGGATACTGCATTAATTAATTGTAAAAAGTTTAACACACTAAATTTCTATTTGAAGTCGCCGTAGTCTAGTAGGCAGTGTGTTGGCTTATTAGACATAAAGCCTCGGTTCAAACCCCAGGTCAGGCATCTCCAACTGAACGAAATATGAAAAAATATTTCTTCGGCGACTTTCTCCCCTGCCGACTTCTGTCAATAACTCAGAGTTAATAAAACTGTTATGAAAAGCTTCTCAAGAATATGTCGTTCGGAGTCGACTTTAAACTGTAAGTCCCGGCTCGCATGTATAAATTTAACACATACAACATAAGTGGTGTGAGAAGCTGTCGCCGTAGTCTAGACTTCAACCCATGATACCGCCCGCTCAAAATTGACAAAATACAGCAACTTTTTTGGTGTGGATTGGACGCTAAATTCAAAAATTTTGTGTGTTTACGTATCTATGGGCCCGAAAATGAAAATTAGTGTCAGTAGTTAACTGATTCAGAGCCCATTCAGCGAAGAAGTTACGTTTTGTATGGGTCTGTTAATTTTTGTACAGATCCAAGCCTAAGACACGACTCAAAATTCACCAAGTTTTTGTCAATAATTCGATAATTCTTTAAAATGTTAAATTTAACATCTCTATACTTGCTGAAGCTCTACATTCCGGTCTTTCATGAGGAGTTTGTAAGCCCATTACAACAACTATAACTAATTTTTAGTTTTCTGGCATATTATATTCTTCTCCGACTGTTTTCTTACTTTATGTGTTCGTAATATTTTCAAAATTTAAGATAATGAAAGAAGTGTGTTTCTAATTTTGGCAGCTATAAATTCTGCATCACTGCAAAAGCTCCCTTTTGAGCGAAATGAATTGGAGATTGCCAAACAAATAAATTTTATTCGCGATAATAAGGAATATTTTTAAATTGTTGTTCAATTTTTTTTTTTAATTTTACAAAGAGAAAATTGTAAAATTAATCAAAATCGTTTATAACAGATTATTTTCTAATTTTTAGTTCCTGTTCATGAAAAATTGCCAGCAACATGTTGTAAAGCAAACACATGTAGATCAACATGTTGCTGGCAACTTTTTTATTAAAGCTCCAGTATTTTAAAAATTTAGAGAAAAATGTTCTTTCTAGAAGATTATTTTAAAATCTATTTACTTGCGTACATTTTGCTTTGCAACATGTTGCTGGAAACGTGTTAAACTGATTTGCAATATTTAAAGAAATTTTTATAAAGTTTTCACAACTTAATTTCTTATTTATTTTTCTGGTTTTACGTCGATTTTTTGGATTGCAGACTGTTGCTGGCAACTTGTTTTAAAAACTCATTTGCAATATTTAAACAATTTTACAAAAAAAAAAAAAATGTGCCTGGTTTGAAGTAAATGATTTCAAACAGATTGTTTATCCATTTTTTTTTTATCGAATGGCAACATGTTGCTTGTAACAATTAATAAAAGTTTTTCTAAAAGCATAACCCATTGGCTATATACACTAAAGTCAAGGTTTCTACACGAAGGTATTTTTATAACCTTCTGGAAAAAATCGTTAATAAGCAACGAAGTAAAATTGTTAAACCATTTTTACCTGCAAATAATTTTCTTTAACCTTCTATTTATTTCGATTTCAATTGGCCTTTTAAACAGAATTTATTGCTCTTAAAATAAAATTGCAAAATAATTTGCATAAAACCTTCTTCCAAAACTACCCAAACGATAGAGAGAAACCAGCAACACGTTTAAGCTTTAAAATGAAACACAAGGTGAAAATACAAGAGAAGATAAAAAAGAAAGAAGAAAAACTATTTTACCATGTTTCTATAAATATTTAAGCCGATAACAGATTAATTAGCATTTCAGACAGCAGGCAAACAAAAAACAAAAAGAAAAGAAGAAAACCTAGAGCACAAGTATATCACACTTTTTATTGGCAACAAACCTCCAACCAAAATTACTTTTTTTTTGTTTTTTTAATGCAAAGACATGTGGCTGCCATCCTTGCTTCTATGGTACCTTCTTCTGAAAACATCATGTTCATCTACAGTTTTACCACAATGATCATCATGAATATGGAATTGTTGATGACGATGATGCCGATGTAGGGAAGAAAATTTACATATAAACTCTACAGATGTACCGTACCGTATGTATATAAATTTTTTTATGCTAAAGCATATCCTCGTTCCCCCACATCTTTGGCCAAATGTTTCTTTTTTTGTTTTTTGTATATGCAAACTTTTAAAAAACGTTTTAGTCCATGTAGCCAATGTTGGAATACAATGATGACGTGGTTGGCTGGCTGTATATCCAGTAACTTGTGTTAAATTTTAAATTTATTTTCTTTTTTTTTTTTTGCATCTTTTCCTTCATCAAATTTGCATTTTACAGATATTTTAAGTGTATTTTTCCACTTTTATTTGATCATGTTTTATTTCTTCTGCTTTTTTATTTTTTTCTTCATGAAATCTAAATTGAAATCACATTGAGTTTGTCTTTCGTTTCTTGTCATTTTCTTATCAATCAAATATTTAATTAAGCAAGGATAAGAGAGGAAGGTCTAATTAAAATACAGCAATAAGTGAAACATCATACAATAAATACAATATATGGTAACCTATGACAGAAAGTAGCATAATAAAAAGTTAGTAATCCTGCCATCATATAAAAAATTTTGTCAAAAATCCCTTCTTAACCGCTCGTTCGTGTACTGTGACTTTAGAAACCTTTGAGTCGACTTTAAAACGAAAAGCTTTACTTTTATAAATATTGCGGCCTACAGTCTCCTTAGAATGGTACTAAACTCTCATCTTCAGCTTTTCTATTGGCCTAGAACGGATCAATGATGGCAACAGATTTTGGATGACATTAATCGTCAGTCACATGGTTCGAAAAAAGGTCAGATTCATGCGGACACTAGCAGAACATACTATACATTGCGGTAATTCTGTTAATCCACCTTGGCTCTAGACATCCAGTCCTCAATATTTTTTAAAATATGTATAGCAGACATCCAAAAGGGGTTTCCTGTCAGTTGATAATGGCCATTTAATGAAGCTGAATCTGTCAAATTAGCTGTCATTTATTCAGTCATCTTCCAACGGGGATTTTCAAACTTTGTCAATTAATAACGGCCATCTTGTTGAAGCTACATTTGTCAAATTAGTTGTCATTTATTTAGTCGTATGCGAATACATATAGCCTTCAAGAATACGTTTAGATAATAAAATGATTTTAGCAAAACAGGTATTCTTTTGAAGCAAAGTACCTCGCGCTTTGCCCATGATACCATCACCACAATCGTCCTATCGAGAAGGCTATATGCAAGGTGATGAATAAATTCGAGGCCACAGACTCAGTAAGCGATCGACGAACACCTACACGTCCACAAAATGCGAGATGATCCGATATTTAAAATGGGTCAAATATATGCTGTTTTGTTCAAGAATATTTTGATCTTTTTAGGGGTGGAGCCATTATTATATCAGTGCAGAACATTAGGAATTTCGGATCGAAAACACCACCCAATTGCGGCATGCAGTTGCACCATATTGTCCTCTCTCTATCTCTCTCCCTCGAAACACAATATAAACTGAATTTTCAAGATGTGGGCTATTTGGTAGACGCATACAGATTTCCTAGCCATGGTTTCTGAATTTCTGCCCGATTATCAAAGATTTCCGTGATTCGGCATTGTTGAAATAGAACACAACACTTTTCTCTGTTTAGTCTCATTAATTGTTAACAGTAGATGTCAGAATCAATCGTTTAACTAGGTTGTAACAGTTCGTAACGTACAATTAATTTTCATCTTGCAATATTCACGTACATACATACATAATTGGTGACAAGTAAGTGGCTTCAGAACAGTGTCTGATGAAGCGGTATTGGTATTGGCAAAGACAATACCAATAGACATACTGGCGGATGAGATGAGGCGGATATCCTTTCGCCATCTCGAGTTTCCAGGACGAACTGCAGCTATAAAGGCGGAGGAACGAAGGACTTCCATGCACAAATGGCAGTCACGATGGGAGAACGGTTTGAAGGGGAGATGGACCTGATGGTCCTGATGTAACCATTTGGATGGAGAACGAACATTGCGAGCT
The DNA here is from genome assembly GCA_936449025.2 of Sarcophaga subvicina. Taxonomy (NCBI): domain Eukaryota; kingdom Metazoa; phylum Arthropoda; class Insecta; order Diptera; family Sarcophagidae; genus Sarcophaga; species Sarcophaga subvicina. Next base: position 36,366,666 of record OW388084.2, read on the forward strand.
GAACTACTACGTGACCCAGTTCCTAACTGGTCCTGGGTGCTTCAGGAAATACCTACACAGATTTGGACATGATACTTCCCCTATATGTCCAAACTGTATAGATGAGTAGGAAGGCCCGGGGCTTATGGAGGAGGTGTTGAATTTTAGGATTCTATGGAGCCAATACAGTCAGAAAATGGCTAAAGTTATGATAGAACTCCGAAGGCTGGAGGAACGGAGGCGAAATTTAAAAATTAATTTTAAAGCTAACCAGCCCTCCGCGAAGTAATACCTTACGGCAGTCCCGTGGAGGGAGAGTGGTTGAAGTGTGTAGGGGGTGGCTTTAGTACGTAGGCACCAGTGATGGTGAATCGTGCACTCTTTTGTTGGAACAAAAGTGTCTTTCGAAGATTCCCACCTCCGGCCTAAGACGAAAAAAAAACATACATGGTCATGAAAGCCCTTCAGTTAGGATTACGACCTAGCTTTTCACTCGATTTATAATGTGCGTGCTAATTTTATACGTGAATTGCGGGGCCTACAGTTTAAAGTCGACTCCGAACGACTGGTTTTTTTGTGAGAAATTTTTTCATGATAATTTTATTTTACTCTCAGAATTTTTGCCAGAAATCTACTGAGAGGAAGTGTCCATATTTCGTTTTGTTGGAGATATCTGACCTTGGGTTTGAAACGTGGGCCTCACGCCTCATAAGCCAACACGCAACCTACTAGACTACGGCGACTAGTCAATGTTAATCACTTCACCTTGCTTTGTCTATGATCCTTTTCGTATACGACTACTGTCGTAGATGATCGAATTTTCATCGTTCGTAATCATTCATTTGAGAAATGGACTACAAATAGAAATACGATTCCTTAAATGTTCCATTGTTAACTCCTTAGGAACCCGAAGGAACCCTTACAACGTCCACTCTGGATTATATTCCGGTTTTTCTAATTTTTTTTCTACGTTTTTATCGAAGTTTTTAGTGAAACAACAGAGTGTGCTGCATCTTTAATATCGAAATAAGGGGATCGAAGATGAGCAAACCATTTCTCTGCTGTTTTTCTAGTTACAACATCGTTTTCATTAACTTCATAAATTTTTTCAGAACCCTATGACGTTAATCTTATATTTTCCGGGAAAAAAAAGAGAACGAAATAATGTGGTACCTTTTAAACAAGTCATAGTATTGTTTGATGCAATTAATAGTACCAAAGACATTACTTTTTAGAGCCATCTCCCGCCAATTTCTAACAGAACTTTTTAGAACACCAATATATTGTGTTGTATTTAATTATTTCTTCTTCGTTACTTTTTTTCATTATTTTCTACTGTCTCCTCTTTTTCGTATTCATTAGTCTTTATATGCGATTTTGGCACATTTTCTCGATAATCTCTTAACAATATTCAAATTTGTACAATTTGTACGTACATTTGCTACTTGGCAGGCTGTTTGGCAGCACACTAATTGTACACGTTGCTGTAACAAAATGTGCAAATTAGTTTAGATTTTAAAGTACCGTAACGAAACGGTATGATTAAATCCTTTAAACAAATTGTTAAAGTCTTAACATAAAACAATTACAACAAAATGAAGAGAAGAGAAAAAAACAGAAAAGAAAACGAGACTTCTTGGCCATTTTAGTTAGTAGTCATGTGGACTTTGTTTGAAGTTTGAATATTTGCCCATTGGCAGAATGCAGCAACAAAAATAGTTTCTCGCTTGACTTTATGTGGAGGAATGTTTCATTCTTTCTTCTCTTCTTAAAAGTTTTATGATGGCATGTAATATTTGTTCTGAAATAGTTTTCCATTACAAAAGAATATTTCAGTTCTTTTTTTCTTTTCTTTTTGGTGGGGGTAAACAAGATGAACATACTTGTACATCAAGATATTTAAAACGTTTAGTTTTTTATTCCTTATTTTTTTTTAGAAATCCTTAACATAATAAAAAAAAGCAAGTTGATGTTGGCTGTATTCTTTGGCTAACAGAAAAGTAATGAAATGTTTGAGTTTTTTATTTTATTTTATTAAATGCACATATTTTATGGTCTTTATCAACTTATAAAATAAAAGAAAAAGAAGTAGAAAAAATATTTGTAAGGAACTATTTCTTTGCAAAAGTTATTTAAATTTGTATGGATGCAGGCTTATTGTGTTTAGCAACATAGCAAAGTTTTTTAGATTTTGGGTTTGATTTGCAGCAGAATAAAAAAATAAATAGTTTTTAAAGTAAAAACAAATTTTTTGGTAAAATTATCAACATAGTTATGTTTAGCAACATGTTGCTGGCAACACTATTAAAATATGTTTCATAAATATGTTTAGCAACATATTGCTTGCAACATTTTTTAAATATGTTTTTAAATAAAACATTTTATCAATAGCTTACAAATTTATAGCTTTCACTGAGGCATATATATTTATTCAAAGCATTGGGTATTAGCTTTCCCTATCTTTCTGGCAACATATGACCAAGGCCTCAAAAACTATTAATTTTTTAAAAAATCTTTTTGTATCCCATGCAGTGGAAGACTTTTTGAAATTAATTTTCTGTCAGTTGTTTCTTGCTGGATATACAGCCGCATAGATCTACAGTCTAGTTTACAAAAAATTCTGTCCAATCTGACTGTTGTTGAATGAAATTATAAATAGATTTAATGATAGAAGAATAGGTTAGAAGGTTAAATCAGAGACCTGACATAAGTGCTCCGATATACTCAATTAAGCTAGCTCCCTTTCGCTCGATCTACAAGAAGACATAGGCTGCCTTCCAAAATGTATCAATACAAAGTTTGTATGCAGTTCTACTACTGTATGTAAACTATGTAGATATGCAAAGTAACCAAACAATGCGTCAACTATAAATCCGATGCCTGATTGCTTTTTGACTGCGTTAAAAATACACTTTTTGAAATAGAATACATTGTATATATTTTGTACAGCGGCATTATGAAACACGATACTTTGTTCAAACACAGAGCAACTAACATTTTGGAAGGCAGTCATAACTTAGGGGACCATAAAGAACACGTGTAGTGTTATTAAGCTTTACTGGACGATCTAGATAACAACTGTCTTTTTTTTCTTATATCGCATAGCAATCCTTCGAGAACTGTCATGCAGATGGTTTTGTCCTGGTTTCTGCAGCTGCTGTGGGGAGGGAAAGGTTTTCTTTCACCATTAAGATTAAGGCCATTAAGAAGGGAAGATTCTTTGCCCTTATTTCCTATTGTCTTAGACTGGACATGCAAAAATTGAATTTAACGCAATAGCTTGGTATATTTCAGGGTGGTTTCTCATACAGAGATCGTTTGATCCCTGAGTTGGATTTTGAGCCTAATCCCTGGCCTAAAAGGGAACTTACCCTTTAAGGATTGTCCTGACCTATTCTAACATATTTTCATCGCTCTAGAACCTGAGCTTATCGTAATCTTTGTTGGTTTATTAAACGAGAGGCCACATTTCAAACCTCAGCTCAGATAATTCAAGCAAAACTGAATGTAAACAAAAAAATATTTCTTTCGCCAACTTCCTCCCACTGGTCTTGTTGTAAAAACTATGAGAGTAACTAAAAGTGTCATGAAAAATTTCCCAAATCAGAGTCGACGTTAAGCTGTACGTCCCGTTACTCATGGATTAAATGTAAACACATAACATATGTGGTGTCAGAAACTAGGTCGGCATCTTGACTAAATGGTTGTAATGGCCAATAAAGTAAATAAGTGAGGGCATCAACAATGAATGTGAGCCGTTTTAAACATAAGTGAACACAACATCTTTAAGTTATGTTAGGCTGAGTTGGCAGTCGCCTAAAGGGGTATAACTAATCCCTAATAGGTACAGCATTACTCAATCAAAGTATTACTATCCCTGATTGGCATCTCTCCCCCCACCCTAGAGTTTTATAAAGATCTGAATTTTATTCAAATCGTCTTTGACTAGACACGTTCTGTCAGTTTTGGGTTCTCTTTCTTAGATTCCCAAACTTCGGACAATGATGGAGAACATTTTCTGTGCTCTCCGCTTCTTCCTTGTTGCTACAGCTTCTTTGTCTTTGGAAGGTATTCGCACTCTCCGGAATCTGGTTTAATTTACCATAAATTTTGTTCAACATGTATCCATATCGGGTTTACAATCTTAGCCTGTTGAAATTTATTTTATTTTAAAGACTGCAGTATGAACTAAATTGTAACTAATTTGGGTTATAAGAAAATAGAAACCCCCATTTAACATTATTTGCAGTTCAAAAACGTTATGATGATGATGTAACTCACTTCTTATTTGCGCTTTCAGTTGTCTTAATAGCTGTCTATAAGTCCACTAGCCAATTTATAAATTTTGAAAATTTTCTTAAAAGTGGAGTTATTGTGTCACAAAAAAAAACACTTGATAAACCCCTAACAACCTAACGTAGGTTACAGTTTATTCCATTAAAATTCTCACTCACTTATTTTGCAAGTGTGTTTTAATTTTATACCCATTTTAATTATTTTTTATTTTTTTATAAGGAAAAAAATAAAATACCAGTCTATTGGGTTTTTGAACGAAAAAAATCTCTAAAAATCTGTAACACCTGCACTGCTTTACAGCCTTTGAAAACATATATCCGGTGTTACAATAAAGGAACTCACACATAATCTCCATGGCATTACATGGTAATAAAAACAACATATACGTACGAGTATAAACAAAGTCAAACAGGAAATACATTGGAAAAAAAACAGCAACAATAACAAAAAGGAAAAGAAAAACGAAACATATGTCCACTTGACACTAAATTGAAAATTTGCCACAATCTGTCAAAATGTGTAAACATGCCAGAAAAATAATTGACATGACATTTTCTCTTTTGTTACGAAAACAAAAAAAAATAACACAGCCAACCACCCACATACAATCTCACGGTTAAAGATGTTGTTTAAAAATAAAAGCTCTTCTCTCCTCATACACTCTCATCTAATGCATATGGAGTTTTCAACACATTAATGCATTACAACATATACACCGTTATACGTCCTTATGTATATAAAGGACTTAATGATGGCCTTAGGTTATGGACACATAGGTTAATGTCGGTAGTAGAGAAAGTCATCAACAGTCAAGATCTAAAGATTTTTATCACAATTTTCAAATAAGAATGATTAACACACATATTAAATGATATTATACATATGTATGTACATATATACATATGTACATATTTCCTTAGCTATTTTATTTAGGGTTGAATTTTTTAAAGCCTTTTATGCTCCAAAAGAAAATGTTGCTTTCTTTTTAAAGCATTTATTTTAAATTTTCTTTTGTATTCCATTTAACATGATTTTTATTTCTGCCATATTTATTTCCTCTTCTTTTCTTCAACATTGTTTTATAAAATAAGAAAACAAATATTATAGAAATACATAAATATTTACAATATGCAAATGTTGACTTTAATGACAATGCTGGCAACCTTAACAACTGTAAAGTTGTGCTGCTGCCATGAGAGTTCATAATATTCGACGTTTGCATACATATATTTAATGATGGGGTCATGCAAATATAAACAGTGATGTCAATTTGTATAAGTACAAAACGCGTGAAATTGTTATACACGAATATAAGTTCGAGTTTTACAATTAGTATACAACCTGGGCATCAAACATTCCCTATAGAATAGTCATTATTTCGTATAATTCTGGCAAAAAATTAAAGGTTGGAAACCTCCATAGTCTAGTAGAGTAGGTAGTGTGTTGGCTTATTAGATATGAGGCCTCTGTTTAAACCCCAGGTTAGACAGCACCGAAAAAACGAAATATGTAAAACTATTTCTTCGCCGACTTTCAGCAGATTTCTGACAAAAATCTGTCGTTCGGAAGCGACCGTTTGTTCCGCCACTCTTGAATAAAATTAACACACACAACGTAAGTGGTGTGAGAAACTAGGTCTGACTGAAGGGTTGTAATGACCAATTATATATGTATGTAAGAACCTCCACCAAGTGACAAAAAAGGCTCTGAATTATAGTCCCTTCCTTTTCCTTAGATCCCGCAAAAATCATTTGAGCAACTGTCAAGTTTGTCGATATGACTTCCCGTGAGTATCGCAATTGTACGATAAAAACAATTATTATAACAGAAAAGTTATTTTTGAATGATACGAAATATCCCTCGGAAATCCTCAAAGACGAGGACATCACCTTGACGTTCGTTAGAGACTTAATTGCAGACTGTCTTTCCGAGTTAATTATGAGATTTTTAGGAAAAAATTCCACCATCCAACAAGCATCAAAAGGGTCATAATCCCGTTCATCTAGCCTATACGAAACTTTAATATTAGAACCCTAAGTATACATACATGTATACATGCCACAGCCTACTCTGTGGCCATTGATATGTTTAGCCCACAAGAGCCCAATCGGTATTCTAAGGTCAAATGTCTAAACAATATAAACGGCCCGAATATGTATGTACATGTCTTCCGAAAATTTCAACGTGTCCATTGTCCAGGATAGAAAAGCATTGAATCTTACAGCCACCAGCCCTCAATCCCTTGATTTAATAGAAAACCAGAGAGGAGCCTGTAGGGTACAGTAATTAATGTTTGGGAAAGCATTTACATAGTCATTACAACCCATGCATACATACATATATAATTCTTAATTAAAACCCTTCAGTTAGGATTACGATCTAGCTTCTCAGACCACTTATGTTGCGTGTGTTAATTTTATACATGAATGGCTGGACCTACAATTTAAAGTCAACTTCGAACCACAGATTTTTGAGAAACTTTTTCATGGAAATTTTTTTATTTAACTTCAGAATTTTTGTCAGAAATCTGCTGAGCGGCAGTCGCCGCTCTCTCTTCCTTCTACATACATATTTGGCTAATAAGCCAACAGACACTGTCTAATAGTCTCTTCATCTTTATTTCATAGAGATTAGTCGACTAGAGCGAGGTGCGTCTTAACATCAAAATTATCAGATAGAAAACGAAAAAATCATATCGCTGTTGTTTCTCCAGTTACAGCACCGCTCGCGTGAACGAACATTTTTTTTAATCTGACTGTCATGAATTCCCGCCTTCTTTACAATACATAACCCAAATATAACGGTATTATACCGAATTTCCAATGCGTTTTAAACGCAGATAACATTTCACAGAATGCTGTGATTTTAACCATGTCTTCTAACAAAGTGAAGCTTAAAATTTAGCCTTTCAAACCAACTATAGTGTTGCCTGAATCAATTAATCGAACTTTTTGGAACATCCGTACAATATGAATACTATAGTCATATATAATAATATTTCTCTCCGTCTGCCGGACTACTGCAGTGTGTTTCAGGCGGAGGTGATGGCAATTTACCGGGCCGCTCAGTGGATCCTCGTCAACCATGCTCCTTTCACTCGCGTCTCGATCTTTTCTGATAGTCAGGCCGCGATAAGATCTCTATCGGGTTTCGTGATTAGCTCTAGGATCGTTAGGGAATGTCGCCGCTGTCTCGACCTTCTCTCGGGGCGCTTCACCAGTGTCTCTCTGATGTGGGTCCCCGGGCACAGTGAAATTCCGGGAAACTGTAGGGCCGACGAGCTTGCCAGAGCAGGTGCGCTCTTTCCGGAATCATCTTCTGTTGAATTGGGTATGCCACTTGCCTCGGTCAAGTTGACCATTGCGCGGAGGTTCTTTGGGGACGCCAACCTATCCTGGGTCAATGAGGAGTCCTGCTCCACCGCTAGACTCACCTGGCCCAAGATGGATAGAAGGCGTACCAACCGATTACTTGGTATTGGTCGTGATGTCATCTCGACTACAGTGGCCGTGCTTACAGGTCATTGCGTCATGGGTAGACACGCGGAAAGAATGAGGCTCCCTTTCAACGACTTCTGGAGAGGAGACTGTTGTTCACTTTCTTTATCAGTGCCCGTCTCTTGCTAGGTGTAGAAATACGTTATTTGGCTCTCCATTTCTTGTCAGCTTGACGGAGCTATCATCTATTGACATCAAGGATATAGTTTCGTTCATCAAACTTTCTGGCTGGTTTTCCAGTGCGGGGTAGTCGTGCTTTTGTTGTGCAGCCCTTGCGCTGACCAACTTCTTCCTTTTCCCTGATTTTGGTGGAACTTGGTTAGTACAGGGACTGCGTTCACCCGTGGCATCACAACGGGCCGCTATGCATGCTCAAGTGAGCTTTGTGATAACAGAGCTACCACTCCGACCTAACCTAAATAGTCATATATACACAATATGTACTTCGTTTTAATTGACAAAGAAGGCAAGCTACACACATTGAAAAGCAAGAAAAAAGCAAAGTTTGCATCACTGCAAGTAGCTTTTGTAAACATACATGCATATTTAGACTGAATTGCATTAAGCTGGTGTATAAACAAAGGAGAGTAAAAGAAAGAGAGCACAATTTTATTAATGTTTGTAAATGGATGTGTAAATAGTAGGTATGTATACATATGTATGCATATCTGTTCCTTATTCATTTATTTGAGTTAATTTAAGGATTTTATTTTTGTTCTTATTTTGTTTTTTCCTATATTTTGTTGTGATTGTAAAGTAAAAATACAAAATAATAACAAAAATAACATCAACGACGACGACAACAACAACAACAAGAAATACAACTGTTTACATTGTTTTACTTTGGCATTCATTTAACTGCAGTTGAAGGCGCATGCATAATCATGTTTTACAAATAGCATAAAAACAATAGCAACAATAACAACTCACATGAAAATTGTTAATGCAATACCAACAATCATCGTTCGTTCGTCGTCGATGTCGGTTAATGTAATTTGAAATATTCATGATGTGCAGCAAAAGAAAAAGAAGGTAGCCAGTCCATCTGTGTAAATTAAATTTAAAACTGTTGTTGTACGTCTTCAATAAATAATAGACTGAAGCGGCTTTATTTTTTAAAATTGGCAAACAATAATGATAGCTGTTAGCCGATACAAACGGTGGCACGTCTACTACAATCAAGCTGCTAATTCCGCCCCATATTGTCACCAAATTAAATGTCTAGAGGAAGCAATTTATTAGAACAGGCCCCATACATAAATTGTGATTAGCAACCAACTTGATTTGGATGTTTTCATATATAGGATGGGAAATTAAAAGTTTAAATTTAAAAATGCAAATTGAAATTTTTACCAAAATAAATTTTTTGTTGTGAAGTACAATTGTTCCGGTTAGAAATGGAACATTATTTCATTCGTATGGCTGCCGTGGCTAGCCTCACAGTACCTCATTCGATCGAACCAATTTTATTGCACTCTTTCAAGTGTATGGGGTAGTATCTCGACAGTGGCATTACGAAAGTTGGCCTTCAAATGCTCAATTGTCTGTGGTTTGTCGGCATAAGACTTTTCTTTATCGGCACACCACAGAAAATAGCCTAACGGAGTCAAATCAAAGCTTCTTGGCGGCCAATTGACATCATAATTTGGGCTAATTAAATGGCCAATTGACATCAGCATTTCGGCTAATTAAAAATCCATCTAACGTTTGACGCAATAAATCGATTGTGGCATGAGATGTGTGGCAAGTTCACATCAATATCATGAAGTACGGTACAAAAAAATCGATTATCATGCTGCGATAGGTGTCTCCATTGACCGAAATGGTTGCGCCATTCTCATTTTCAAAGGTGTGGGTTTTCTGAGCCTCAAGTACGGTAATTTTGTTTATTAACATATCCACTAAGATAAAAATGAGCTTCATCCGAAGAGATTATTTTTTTTTTTTTGGCAAAATCGTCTTTATCGTACAGTTTCTCGTTGGCCCAATATATCCCTACGTTGCTCAAGCGTAAATCGATTCATTTTTCATTTAGTGGAGATAATATACTGAATTTTGTGATAGAATGGAATGACATAAGTATCGCCAGATTCGAATGAACCGATGGTTAAAATGGCCAATAAAGAATAGCAATAGCAGTTCTTTATGTAATAACACCGATGGTCACCTTATATATTAATACATCATCAGCCAAGTTTAATTAGTTGTGACAACAACTAAACACACAAGAAAAAAACGGAAATGGAGGACTTTTTTCCACATCTATTCTTCTATTAGCAAAAAAGAAAACAACCTACAAACTCATACTCATACACTGAAAGAACATTCAATAAAGAAAGCCAACGACACCCAGTCCGTCAGGCCAATTAACAACAAAACAACTGTGGCATCACTACTTCAGTTCATTTTATTTACAACTCCCTCTCGCTGTCCCTCTTTCACTAATAGGAAAGAATGTGTAGGTTAGGTTTTAATCATTCTCCTTCTTTCTGTTGTAGAACATCGAAATAATCAACCGACAGACCTTGTTTTACATTGAAGCTCCTGTACAAAGGGGGTTTGTTGGGTTGGAGTATTTTAAATTACTCCTGTTGCGGTCTTTCGTTCATTTGCACAAATACAAAATGCATTAAATATTTTGTATTATGGCATGGCTTGATGGACTAAAAGGGGCTTTGGCATGGAATGGTTCAATAAAGCTGTGTAGATGTATAAAATTTAAAGAATTCATTTTATTTTCCTTTTTTTTGCTGTTTTATTTTATTTTAATTAGCCAGTTAACATTTACTCAGCTGAGATTTGTGGTTGCCGTGCATTCAAAGAGAAAGCTGAAAATAATGAATTTATGATGTCGATGACGTTCTTGCTTTTTTCCCGACTTAATTAGTTTTTCATCTACAGATGCATGCCACATAAATGCGAATGACAGTTTTGTTTATTTTTTGAAAAAGTTTAACTGCCTACAAAACTGCATCATGCTTAATCGAGGTTAATACTCAAATGTGCAACCACGAAAGTGCCACAAATGCAATTTGAGTAAAACTGGTACACTGCCACGCTGTTAGTTCAAAAGTTAGTACAAGCTTTGGAATAGTAAGCGCAGCGCAGTGTAATTAATTATCATAATCCCTAAAAGTACAACAGACAGAGTCGTAAAATTATGTGTAGAAATGTGTGTAGAAGTCGCCGTAGTCTAGTAGGCTTATTAGACGTAAGGCCACGGTTCAAACCCCAGGTCACACATCAAAACAAAAATATTTCTTCGGTGACTTAGGTTAGGTCGGAGTGGTATCAAAAAAACTCACTTGAGCACGCATAGCGGCCCGTTGTAATGCCATAGGTGAACGCAGTCTCTGTACTGACCAAGTTCTACCAAAACCAGGGAAGAGGAAGAAGTTGGTCAGCGCAAGGGCTGCACATCTTCGGTGACTTCCTCAACAAATTTTTGGCAAAAACTCTCAGAGCAAATAAAATTGCCATTAAAAGTTTCTCAAAAATCTGTCTTTCGGAGTCGACTTTAAACTGTAGGTCCCGCCAATCATATATAAAATTAACACACACAACATAAGTGGTATGAGAAACTAGGTCCATAATCCTGATTCTTCAATCAGGTTGAATGTAACATGTGTAGAAACAAGTCAAATAGTTCAGATAATGTGGCAACAAAGTTGAACTAAAATCAAAAGTCAATCAGCTGAAATCATTGGAACATTGAGCGTTGGAACTACCATACATATTAAACATTTATTATCGTATATCCAATATATCACCAATACTTTTAACCTTACCTACTATTTTGCTGATGACAGTGATATTTGCCATTCATTTGCCCATTGGAGATTGAGACGATAAGTCTTAATATGAATGACACTCTCACATCCGAACTACAGTCAATCTCCGAATGGGGTCGGATGAATAGGGTTGATTTTAAGGCGCGAAAAACGCAATGCTGTTTATTGACACACAAACGCTGCAATAATATTGCCTCATCTGCAGTTATGGGTGGTGTAAGTATTAATAAGTCAGATGCTCTTGATGTTCTGGGCATGAAAATTCAGTGTGATGTTCGCTGGAACCAGCACATTTCAAGCATCAAAAGAAGCATTCAAGTACCACGGCTTCTTAAGACGTTACAAGAAATACTTCACTTCATCTGATCTCGTTACTATTTACACCACTTACATTCGAACGAGAATGGAATACAACTCTCACAGTCTATATAAAGTCCATCACGCACAGAATTGAGCGGAAGAGCTCATTAATGACGGCGAGGTATCCAACTCTATTGTTTCTTTAGAGCATCGTCGGAATGTGGCTTGTGTTTCACTGTTCTATCGCTACTACAACAGATTTTTCTCTGGCGAGATAAGGAGATTTGTTTTCAAAACTTATGTATTCTTACGTAGCACCCGTCCTTCTCGCAGAGCGCATCCATTTGTGGTCCAGTGGATCACACACTGTATTACAGACAAAATTCGTTCTTTAGCCGGATTTATCAGTATGTGGAACTCCCTATCTGCAGAGATCTTTCTTTAGATTTAAATCTAATGTCACAAACACTACTCCCTCTGTCCTCCTTTCCATAACATATTTTCCTAACGCCAACACAATGCACTGCATGAGTAGGGGCCATACCATGAGCGTTGGCCTTATAAAAAAAACAGCATCACATAACTAGACAAGAAGACAAAGTATCTTCCTCATCTTGAACTTGTTTGCTCTCTTTCAGTCTCATTAACCTTTTTAGTTCTTCCCTCTAATCAGGCAACCGCCCTAGCTGCCCCTGGGATAATCGAGTTACCATCGGTGATTGTCGAGAAACAGCGCCTTCTCCTGTCGATTGCTTATACAGGATGTAGTTGTGAGAACGTTGCTTGTTGAGTTCTACTCTATTTCAAAACGTGTCAAATTTTTACATTTAAGTGCAATTCGTAGTATATGATTCCCAGTTAATCATATCAAATACGCGGTAATGCCTTTGCAATACACTCAATTACACTGACTGAAAGGTCAGTCCGCACTCGCGCGGGTAATGCCTAACTTGGGTGGTCCGAGACAGGAGAAGAGGCAATTGCTGATGAGAGTAGTTAGATCGATTGCTCTATATGCAGCCCCTATATGGGCCGAGGCCATGGACAAGAACACATATAGAATAGGAGTTGATGGGACCTACAGGAGATCTGCCCTCCGAGTAATTTCTGCCTTCCGCACAGTATCTACGGATGCAGCCTTGGTGATTGTGGGGATGATGCCGCTACGAATGTTAGTAGATATAGAGAGGAGAAAATATTTAACAAGTAGGAGAAAGGGGCTAGTGCACCCTGACCAGGTGAATGATGATGCAATGAATAGATAGCAGCACGGGTGGACTTCTTCCACAAAGGGGAGATGGACCTGCAGATTAATACCAAATATAGAAGAATCGACTAGAAGGAAGCACGGCCAGGTGAATTTTTACCTTACACAGTTCTTAACGGGCCACGGTTGCTATAGGACTTACCTCTACAAGTATGGGCATGACGTGGATGAAGCGTGTCCATCATGCCTAAATATAAGCGAAACAGCGGAGCATATATTCTTTACTTGCCTGCGCTAAGAATACCGACGAAATTTCCTGGAAAGCGGTATTTTTATTCGCGAAGGAAGTTCTAGTACAACAGAGCATAATAGGGATATCAAGAACAACAAAAATGGATAGCAGCGGTCTCTGAATCTTTACATCCCCCGATATAATACTTGATTGTGGTCCCGGGAGCCGACTTAATGGAAGTGTGACGAACTAGGTTGGGTTTAGTACGTATGCGTTTAGCAAGCCGAGAGTAAGTCTTACGGCGAATCGTGCACATGGCGTAGCCCGGGCTACCAATGTCTTTCGAAGATTCCTAGCCTTTAGCTCGCATAGCTATAAAAAAACGGACCTTGTACTTCGTAGCCGTTTATATAAAAAATATATGTCAGGGAATTATCTCGCAGACTTTAGAGAAAGTACGACAGCTAGAATAGTTGAATTGTATCTTCTTAATAAATTCAGAAACCTGCTAGAAAGAAGCATGTTTTTTGCTGTAATTTCATAAACTATAATCTACTTAGCGAAGTATACCGGATTTTCTTTGGTACTTTAAAAAAGTTGCTGTGCTTGTAAACAAATCATGACCTAAAACTCATAACATTCGAGTAATTGTTGTTCCCTGTAATGAGTTAATTAATTTATTTCAATTGATTTTTAGCAGTTTCTCAACTCACTTTTTTCTTGTAATTTCATTTAAAAAATTATCAAAAAGAAAGAAAAATTTAAATTTTCTTTAATTGCATAAACGCAAGTAAGTTTGCATGTGCCTTTCTTTTTAAATTTTAATTAAATTTTCGTTTTTTTATTTTAATGTTTGTCTCTACTACCGCACCGCCAGATATTCAAAGAAGAAATCTTTCTTCAGAATTGAAACTCATTTAAGAATAAAAGCAAATCCCCCCAGTAATATAAGTTCAAACGGAAAAAGCTTATAATTACCGCGAATGGTTTTATTTAAATCAAAACATTTTAAATGAAATAAATGAACACAGAAAAAATTACTGACCAAATGAACGTATACATCGTTTATTTTTTTTCTGATTTGATTCCATTTCAAATTGAATTAAAATTTAATTGTATAAACGAAATTATAAAAGAAAAGACAGCACAAATAATGACTCAACATTATTAAAAACATGAAATCTTTGTAATTCACTTCTTTTTCTTCTTTTAACTTCTCATTTTGCCACAAGTTTTTTTGCTTTAATGAAATCATTTTCAACGCTCTGTTTTTCTTACTTTAAACTAAAGATGAAGATGTCATTTTCAACATCTTAATTTCTATAAATGGCAACGAACGTTCAAGTAAAGAATGTCTTATGTGCCAAATTTTTGAATACGAAAATGAATTAAAGCACTGAACAAAAAGATACAGTTGAGATTGAGATCTGCATTAATTATATCATAGCATGCTTGAAACCTATCGTATTCCATTGTTTTTTTACCGGGGTTTTTATGTTTCTATGTTTAAAAGTTCTGTCGAAAAATACAGTTTCGTCTTTAGTTTTAATGTTCTAGACAATGACAACGAAGATGGTCTTCTGAAGGGGCCGCCAAATAACTTTTTTTTTTTGAAAATGCTTTAAAAAAAAAAAAAAACTACTGAATATTTTCTCAAATTTCTTTTTTTATTTGAAAGTACAATCCTTCCGGTTAATAATGGAAAATAATTTCATTCAAATGGCTGCCTCGGCTGGCCATGCAGTAGCCTACACGATCGGTCAAATTTTTAATCAAATTATCGATTGTGTGCAGCTGTATTTCACCAATGGCTTCACGAATATTGTCCTTTAAAGCGTCAATTGTCTTGACTGTCTTGTCGGCGCAATACTTATCTTTGACGGCACTCCACAAATAATAGTCCAACGGTGTCAAATCGCAGCTCCCAACTGGCCAAACGACATCAGCTCTGCGGCTGATAATGCGATCTTCAAAAACAGGGCGCAAAACATCGAGTGTAGCTTCGGCTGTGTGGCACGTAGCGCCCTCCTGTTGAAACCAAATGTTGCCAATATCCTGCTCTTCAATTTTTGTGAACACAAATTCGTTCAACATGGCCCGATAACGATCGCCATTGACTGTAAGGGCCACTCCTTGCTCATTTTCGAAGACAAGTGGCCCAATTATGCCTCTGGACCAAAATCCGCACCAAACAGTGACTCGTTTTGGGTGCGTCGGCTTTTCAATATATGCGTGCGGGTTTACTGTGCCCCAAATGCGACAATTTTGCTTGTTTACATACCCGCCAAGATCAAAATGAGCTTCATCTGAAAACATGATTCTTCTGTAAGTCGATCGCAGGCCCACTTAGCGAAGCGAAAACACATTGGATGGTCCATATTCGTTCAGCGGAAGGATAAAACTAATTATCTGTCAAATCAGACATTAGCTAAGTGTTACATACATACATATATAATTGGCCATTACAACCCTTCAGTCAGGATTACGGCCTAGCTTCTCACACCACTCATGTTGTGTGCGTTAATTTTATACCTGAGTGGCGGGACCTACAGTTTAACGTCGACTCCGAACGACAGAATTTTGAGAAACTTTTTCATGGCAGTTTATTTTACTCTCAGAGTTTTTGCCAGAAATCTGCTGAGAGGAAGTCGCCGAAGAAATATTTTTTTTTTTCATATTTCATTTTTGATGTCTGACCTGGGATACGAACCCGGGCTTTACGAATAGTAAGCCAACACACTACCTACTACACCACGGCGACTTCGCTAAGTGTTACCATTCACGAAATAAGCACTAGTTGAAAAAAAAACGTTAGATGGCGGACCCGATATCCTTCCCAAAAGTTATTATAAGTTATTTTTCGCATTCATGCCCTAGTGCTAGTATTCCGCTATGTCTTACTTACTTTACTTAACGATTAACGGATTTCGGCCTGCCGCAATAAATCCTTCCAAGCGCCTCTGCTTCTTTCGCGCCTACGCCAGTTGGTCACACCAATCGATGAAAGGGCTTCCTCGAACGCAGACAAGGTCGTCCTCTTCGCCGATTTCCGCAGACCCCCGAATCAAATTCCCGTCTCGCCGGAGCATCCTTCTTCATTCGAACGACATGGCCGAGCCATAGCAGCCGCTGGATGTTAATACGCTGCACAACGTCCATGTCGTTGAAGAGCTCATACAGCTCACTGTTGGATCGAATGCGGAAATCATCGCCGAATAGCACTGGACTGAAGATCTTACGTAGGACTTTTCTCTCAAAAACTCTCAAGGCTGCTGCATCAGTGCTTAATAGGGTCCATGCCTCTGCGCCATAAGTCCACTATATCTACTTTGCATTTAGATAGATTCAGGATAAAATTAACGCAAATGTCTTTCCTTCATCCACACAAAGTCTTAATTTATTTTGTCTCTATGCAAGCGAATTAATTTCTCATTGTTTGCTTTGTTTGTGGATTAAATCCGTGTGAGATGATTTATTTGTCCCTCAACAGAAGTATCAATCTCGCGCATGAATTTGGTCGAATTATTAGTTGTTATACTAGCTTACTCTACGGGAACTCATAAAAATGTAAAAATGTATCACTATGGCCTGCAAAGACAGCCGCTATGATTGGAGAATTCTCTCACTCACTAAGGATCCAATTGAAATATGTAAAATATATCTTTCGGCGACTTACTCTTACCAGTCTTATGCCAAAAAGTCAGGGAGTAAATAAAATTACCATGAAAAACTCCTCAAAACTGTCGTTTGTAGACGACTTTAAACTGTACGTCTCGCCAACATGAATAAAATTAACACATACAACATTTTAGGTGTGGGAAGGTATGCTGCGTCCTGAATCGAAAACCGTATTATAGCAGGTAGAATGGTGTCTTCTTAGACGAGAGCCCGTGGTTCAATTTCTAGCTCAGATATGTCATATAAAATGAAATGTGAAAAAATGTTTCTTCGGGAATTCCTCTCAGCAGATTTCTGGCAAAAATAAAATTGCAATGAAGAGTCTCTTAAAAATTTGTTGCTCGGAATCGACTTTAAACTACAAGGCCTCGCCACTCATGAATAAAATTAACATACACAAAGTGCGATGTTTGAGAAGCTAGTTTGTAATAATGACTAAAGGATTGTAATGACCAGTTAAGTTAAGCAAGTAATCGGGAAGTTGAAGTGACAAACTAAGATTCAACTAATTGGAATACTTTCACATCCATTTGATCTTGTGGTAATATGCTGTGAAAGGTCATTTTGGTATTTTTGTTATAAATGTTTTAACGGCTCGGTAGTTTTCGACATACAAGGTTTGTTAGCCAAGAATTAATTCATTTCTTCGGTAGTCTAAAGTTTACGAAAATACAGAATCTCCGTTTCGAACAAGGGTTAAATCCTTGTCACTTGTAACCACTCTTTAAGTTAAAACGTTTCCACCTATTTCCCACAGAGGTAAATGCTAATTTAATGAGGAATTATGCAAAGGCTACATTCGAACAGGGCTCCACTCGAGTTGATTTTTAAGAACCTGTGCCACGGATGCGCTAGAAACTGCTATGCGGGACTGCTATTTGATAGTCATTAGTTTATTGAATGATAAACCTTTAATAGTTGACTCCTATATCGGTGCATGGAATAAGAATTTCCTCACTCGTGACATTTTAAAGGAATTACAAAGACCTCTCTCTTAAAAAGTAGATGTGGTCGCGAAGATTGTCTTTAAGGACAGTTGCTAACTATGAGAAGGTCAACACTGTTACTGATATCTGCCGGAAAAATCCGCGCTTATGAAAAACTCACTACCCTTATTGGTTCTTTTTGTAAACGAAATTCTAATGGAATAGGCAAAGTTTTCTGCAAGGGTTAAGCCCTCAAATTACACCCTAGCTTCTCACACCACCCATGTTTTTTGTGTTAATTTTGTCCATAAGCGAATACACCTACAATTTAAAGTCGACTTCGAACGATTAGATTTTTGGGAAACTTTTCATGGCAATTTTATTTACTGGCATGGTTTTTGCCAGAAAACTGCTGAGAGGAAGTCGCCGAAGAAATATTTTTTCAAATTTCGTGTTGTTGAAAATGTCTGCAGCCAGGAGTTGAACCACTGGCTCTCGTCTTATAAGCCATCACACTACTAGACAACGGCGGCAGTCATTCAACAACCATCAGTCATTTTTTCAAGTAGCGAATGCTCTAAGAATTGTTCTTTTTTTAAGCTTAGATTTAGTAGACTAAATAGAGTTGGTAATCCTAAGTGTAACACTACGCTGAGTTTCATGATGCGTTTTTAGCCGGTTAAACTCTTCAACACAAACTCGTAGAGCCTGAGCAGCTATCTGATATGATAGCAGCTGTAAAAAAAAGTCGATTAATTTTTTATTTGGATATCTGGAAATACAGGATCTCTGGGATCTCTAAGGATTTTGACGCTTAAGCGACGTCTTCATGTTTTTATGACTTCTACTGGAACTCTATTTTATTTCTAGACCAGGGTTCGTCAAAAAAATTTTGGTTATGTGTTAGTGAGTAAGAGAGAGAAAATAAGTTGAGAGAATTTATTTATTTACAGCCATAGAAAAGTGTTAGTAGTATATGCTATTTTTATTTTTATTTCATCAACATACGTATGTAAAGCTATAGATCTTTGGCTTAATAATTTTAGATAAATAAAAATAAAATAAAAAATACACTTTTTATTAAAAGAACACAAAGCTATCCATCTTTGGCTTAAAAATCAGACCATGTTTTTTAGAATAATAAAGATTAAAAGAATAAAACCCCCACTTATTATTAAAATAAAAAAAGCGAACATTCTAAAGCATTTAAAAAAAAATTATACTATGCGACAAAATAAAAAAATATGAAATACGCCTAGCTAATAACATAGAACATTTTTAATATAAAATATTTTTTGAGTGTTATGCTGAAATAAAATGATAAAGCATCCGCCGCACATGTGTTCTTATCATAGTCTGATCGACAACTAAATGAAAAAACACAAGAATGCGTGTGAGTTCTCTTTGCACAACTGTGCTATGAAATGGTAAACTATGTTCTAGACGCTGTTAAAATGTACACTTCTTGTGCTGCTATACCAACATTTCTTGTGAGGAGTGCCCTTATGCCCTTTTTTCTACTTTAATGGTTATAGACTATCATTGAAATGCTTTTATTATTTAGCTCATGGACTGCAAAAGTTTAAAAATAACTTTCCAAAAAAATGTCATTTGTATCCTTTTATACGTCGACATTGCTACTGTAATTTACACATCAGCGTAACGTTGCAATATCACTCGGCTATGGCTTAAACGTTTCTCTACATCTTTATTAACCAAGAGAAGTAAAAAACAAACTATGCCAGACAAATTAATATCTTTTAAATATACAAGTTGATCAAAGCAACTGTTCCTCCCAAAGACATTTCACCCAAAAATCCATAAAGAAAACCTCCGCTACTACTACTACTGCTACTACTATTCCGCCACCATAGCCTTCATTTCATTACATGTTTTATGCTTGAACACCCCACAATTTCTTACTTAATGTGGCAACAATTTTTGCATTCGTTCCTCTTTCATTTGCCAGTCATTCACTCATTCATTCAGTATTTCAATATTAAATTTAATGATGATAGGAAGAGAGAGAGAGGTGGGGGCTAGAACGATTGCAATTCATTTAACAGGATTTAAAACATCAAACTGGTGCAATTAAATCTGCTTGTAACTCTTCTTATATTGGCTATGGATTTCCTTCTGCCATCAGCACCCATCAGAAGGAGATGGTGGTGGATCATGGTTGTATGCGAGTCGAGTCACTAAAATAAATTAGTTGTGTTTCTGAGGTGTTTGTTGCAGTTGTTGTCGTTGTTTCAGTTGCTTTTGCTGTTTTTGAATGAAAATGATGATGTTGATGATGATGAAAAATAAAATTTTTAGTCATTCTTTATCAATTAATTTATAATAATTAAATCTAGTTTAGTTACCATTAAGGACGAGTATATTATTTTCAAGCGAATGGCATGACTAACTGGTTTAACAAACTAATTATAGGGAATATTACAAAAGAAGGTGTTCAATAAATACATGTCATTACAGTTTGGGATGTAAGTTTGGTGTTGCCAGCTGTAGAAATTATGGCATTTCAAGAGTTTCATATGGTTTCACTCAAATGGGAGTTGAAGGAAGTATTATTTCTTAAAAAAAATTAAGTGGCATATTAAAGGCATTGAAAATATACCAGGTATACCAGTATGAAATGAGCGTTTTTTTGTTTTTTTTTGTTTTTGGGAAAATAAAAAGCGTTTTATTCGAAGTATTGACCTTTTTTAGCTTCACATTTTTCCATCCTGCAGATAATACTTTTTTAAAATGTTAGGTGTGTGATTGGCAGGACCTACACTTTAAAGTCGATTCTGGACGACAAATTTTTTGACAAACTGTCCATAGCAATTTCAATTTACTCTCAGAGTATTTTTTTATAAATCTTTCAGAGGAAGTCGCCGAAGAAATATTTTTTCATATTTCGTTTTGTGGGAGATGTCTGACCTGGGGTTTGAACTGTGTCTAACATGTCTATGAGCCAACACAGTATCTACTAGACTACGGCAATTTCTCATAGTGCTGCTTAGCCAATGCGTGTCCCATTGATAAAAGTCTGATGAATACAGCCAATCGGCATACGGCAGATCTCAGCCTAATTCTTCGATTGTATCCTGAACCGATTTTGCTTTGTGTACAGGTGCATTGTCAAGTTATAAATCTATTTTGCCGCGTTTTCTGGCTCATTCTAGTTGTTTTTCGATCCACCCATGTTTCAAATTGATCATTTGTTTCTGGTAACAATCTGTATTAACAATTCCACCGGGTTTAAGGAGCTCGTGGTACACCGCTTCTTTCTAGTCCCACCAGACACACAACATAGTCTTACTGCCATATCGATCTGGTCTTGCAGTCGAAGTTGATGGTTGTCCCAGATTAAGCCATGATTTTTTCCGTTTAGGGTTTAGAAAATAAATTAATTTTTCATCGCCTGTAACAATTCGATGCTACACTGATTTTCTATCGTGTCTTTGAAACAAAATTAGGCAAGTGGCTTTTGGCGTTTCCACCTATCTTTCGTTCAATTCATGTGGCAACCATTTTCCAGAGTTTTAGATCTTTCCCATAGCTTTTAAAGGGTCATTCTGCCATTTTTTTCTGACTCAAACTGTCTTTTTCATCCAATATTGTTTGCATTTCGGCGTCTTAAAATTTTTTTGGTTATCTTCCACGTTCTTCATTTATCTTTATCGAAACAATCTATTGCTACTGATAGAGCATGATCACCATAACATCGACAAGCATTCGATGCGACTCTCCAACTCTTTTTCTGCAAATGAAAACAAAAAATTAATGCTTTCCACAAATCATCATTTTCTGGTACAAAATTCGACGTCTCCCAACGCAGTAAAAAAGTATGTTTCTTCACTGATTTAACGTTTGTTTGACAGACGTCTTCGCCAGCACAAAAAAAATTAAAGCTCATTGACAATAAACGTTCTCTTTGGAGACATTTGTATCTTGACGCTCATTGCCTACCGGTACACCTAGTAATGCATACATACATACATAATTGGCCTAGTAATGTACACTTTGCTTCTACTAGGGAAAGTGTAGGGCTTATTCCGAATTTGTCGTATTTTCATGCCTTGACAACGTCACTTTGATAACAGATCAAGCGATTTGATGCCGCTAGATATGGGACTACATCAATCACCGTGTCCACAAGAATATATGTCACCGAATATTGGGCGAAAACTACCTTGAAAGGATCATCAGCTGTAATCAATCCAGTGATGGTTATTTAAATGTCATTATTTTTCATTCATACTAATAAGGTCCCTGCATAGTAATAAAGTAAAATTTTCATCGAAATCATAGGTTTAGCTGTAGTTTTATTTTAATTCAATTTGCTTTAGAAATTCATATTTCTTGTCATATTAAATATGTCTGCAGCATAATTGATAAAAGTCTCTTGTCTAATAAATTTTCTATTATTTTATAGTCTCCGCATATAATTTAATTAAAATCATCTCATTTGATTATTTTTTTTATAGTAAAATTGAGAATATGTTTTAATTTATTTCATATTCATTTATTATTAATTAATATGTCATACAAATTTAAACGTAATTTGAACAAAGCAAAAAAAAGTCAGCCCTTATTAGAAAGAAAATTATTTACGTCTGCCTCATCTACAGTCTACATTTCATTCACCCTTCTATGATGATATTGTCCCTATCAATACAAATTTCCCATCAATTTTCATTAATTATGATAAAATTTATGTGTTCAGATCTTAAATAAAAGTGTTAAGAATGCATATTTTAAAAAATTTAAAAAATATTCAAAACAAAAATTATTTCTTTAAGAAAATATTATCATTCGTTCATTCATTCTGTCACTTAATATCACACACAATCAATGATGGCTAAAAAGATGCGGGTGTTTAAATGTTCGAAAAATTCAAATATTGTAGGAAAATAGAATATTATGGCATAAGGTACGAGGGTTAAATTGTAAGTTAATTTTGAAATAACTTGCCAAACAAAAACTTTATCTTTAAGCATCAGTAAAAACTTTTCTTGTTTCATATTTTTTTTTTTAATCGTCGTAATAAGTAAAGTCTTTGACAATAATGTCTGTGAGGAATACGAACAGAGGTTTTACAATTTTAAAAACAAATGCGCATTACGAATATTACAATTAAAATCTTTTGTTATTTTAATACCTGACAAAAACAATGCAAGCAATCGACCAAAAGAAGATAAATCATCGATCAAAAAATGCAAGCAATCGACCAACAAAATGCAAGTCATTGACATAAAATGCAAGTAATCGACCAACAAAATGCAAGTCATCGACCCAAAACAGGCAAGTCATGTAAACCACTACCCAAAAAAATGCAAGTCATCGACCAAAAAATGCAAGTCATCAGCAAAAAATGCAACTCACGATTGAATAAATGCAATTCATCCAAACAAAAAAAGCAAGTCGAAGCCACAAATGTCAGCCATCGACAAAAAGAATGTAAATCATCGGCAAGAAATGCAAGTCATCGATTAAAAAAGCAAGTCATCGACTTAAAATCGCAAGTCAGCGACATAAAAATGCAAGTCATACATACATACATAATTGGTCATTATAATCCTTTAGTCAGGATCACGACCTAGCTTCCCACGCTACTTCCGTTATATGCGCTAACGCACACAAGTCAGCCACAAAAAAATGCAAGTCATACATACGTACATAATTGGTCATTATAATCCTTTAGTCAGGATTACGACCTAGCTTCCCACGCCACTTACGTTATGTGTGCTAATTTTATACATACTTAAGTGGCAGGGCTTACAGTTTAAAGTCGACTTCGATCGACGGAGTTTTTTTTTTTTTTTTTGAGAAAGTTTTCGTGGCAATTTTTTATTTACGCTCAGAATTTTTGCTACAAATCTGCTGAAAGGACTTCACTGCAGAAATATTTGTTTATACTTCGTTTTGTTGGAGCTGTCGGACCTGGGCCTCACGTTTAATAAGCCAACATACTTTCTACTAGACTATGGCGAGTCGATCGACGACAGAAATGGTAGCGATAGACAAAAGCGCAAGTCATCGACAAAAAAACGCAGTTGATCAATTAGCTTCGTGCCTATATATCCGATCCCAAGTAACGCCCAACCGTATGGAAACCTGTTTTGCAATCCTTGATACCATGCCTATCCAGTCCAGTTCTCATTCAATTTAGCCCGATTTATATTGAGCACTTTTTTTTGCTTGTTTGAAGAAAACAAAACAGCTTCCTCTGCTATATCTCCAGTCCGAAAATCACAGCTTTTTAAATTTTATCTAATATTACCCAATTTATATACGGCACTTTTTTTGCTAAATTAAGAGTCTCTGTTAACATAACATTCACTGTAAAGAAAAGAATATAACTTTCGTTTTGTTTTTAAAGGAAATATTTCCCCTTTTAGTAGTTTTTCTTTTACTACATCTCTGTGCCTTCTAATGTTTGTTATTCAACGTTTTTCTTGCCCTAAACTTGACATTAAAATTTAATTAAAACTCTTACAATGACGCCATATTGTTTGTTTAACTGCATTGTTATTTTTTTGTCGTTATCGTTTTTGTTGTTTTTGTTTTACTTTTAATACTAATGAGGTGTAAAAAGACAATTTCTTTAACTAGTTTCCTGGGTTTGTTGCCATTTAAATGCCCTTTTTTGCAAAATGTATACTTATTTCTCTCTCTATCTCTGTCTCTCTCGCTCACTATATTACACTGTGCGCCATAAGTGAGTCAACACTTTTGTTCTTAAGTATAAAACAGTTTTGTTCTTAAGTATAAAAAAGTTCCTTTATCATGAATTGTTGTTTTTGTTTTAACATTTAATAAGTAATAAATAAACGTTTTTATTTTTGGAAATTTATTCGACTATTCTCATTTACTTTTCTCGCTATCCTAAGAAAATGAATTATTTCAGTGGTGTTTACTTACTTTTGGCGCTCAGTGTATATTAACATTTGCCAGTGTTAATTTGTATGCGTATAGTATGTATTTAAATTTCATCTGATTTCATTTGTATGTACTGTAAGTATGTAATGAATGTTTTGTTGTAAGTTCATGTCTATTAAGGGAAAATAATCTGTACAACGGGCTGGCTCGTAAACATGATTTCTATTTAAGTTTTAAACACTATTCAAATTCTAACTGACATTAACATACAGCTGTCGTTTTGTGATTAGAAATGGCATTACACAGCATACATATATTCACAGACTATATTAAAACTAAGAAAGAGAAATAAAAAATAATAAAAATAAAATCTTAAAACATCGTTTCGAAATGTATGTCCATTACTATGTACGAAATATTGGTATATACCAGTCGTAAAGTGGTGCCTTAGTACTGCAACCATACGATCTATTGTACTCCGCTCTATCTTTATAAGATACTAGCTGTACCTTGCGCGTGTTGCTGCGCCACCAATAAAATTTGAAGGAAATTTTGAATCATTTTATTCATTTTGTTTCCCGTTGTCCTGATGATTCAGATGAACGGGCCTGAGTAGTACGCATTCGATCAGTTTCTAATCTCACTTCTCGTTGTTCAAGTGGTTCAAGCGAACGGGTCTCAGCGGCATATACTCGAAGATTTTCCAGTTTCAATGCTCGTCTGATTCTGAGGCTCGTAATGCTCTTTTCTTCCGTGCTTGAGGTAAAGCAATTCAATTCAATTCAATTCAATTAAAACAATTTCTAGCTTAGAACCTGAGATGCGTCCAAGTGCTTTCTTCTGCGACATATTAATACCACACAGGTTCCAAGAATGTGTTCCTATGATTAATTCTCATTATCGCATAATCTACATGTTAGGCCCGAAACATCCCCCATTCTAAGCCAGTGTACCCTGAGTTATGATTATCTACCTCAGGTTATCCCTGGATAGTTTTATTGAAGTTGTCCACCAAAAATTTTAAATGCCTCAACTCTAGTTGTTTTGAGAAGATTCTTTCCCTCTGTTTATCTTTCCTTTCGTTTAGCTTACTTTTCCAAATATCCGTCTATCAACGGCGAAGAAGCTCCCCTCAGCACAAACTTATCTGTTGCTCAATGCCGAGGCCGCACACACACATGACCTGGGTGAGACCCAATAAATGGCAAGCCTATTTGCCCACCTAGCTGACAGAGTAAAGTGCTAGAATAGCGGCCTGACTGTCAGATAGTATTGCTGTCTCATCTTTTATACCTCTTATCCAAGTTGAATTCAGCACATCTTTCGATGGCATAAACCTTTGCTTGGAAGATAACCGCGAGTTTCCCCATAGGCTCGAAATACTTCATTCTGGGTTCAAAAACTCTTGTCCCTGTTTCAAGATCAGTTCTTGACCCATTTCCTTATAGTTCGTCTTTTAAAGGAGTATACAGCATAAAGATAACTCCATTCATTTTTGTACTACGTCTCGTGGCAAAACATTTTCCAAAATCGTTAGTTAGGGAGAGCTGCCAGCCAATCGATTCCTTAGGTTCTTCACATGATAATAAGGAATGTACAACTAGGCGTTTTTAGACGAACGCAGATAGAATAATTTGGTTCGAGTAGTTCGGATAGCCTCATGAAATTATTGAGACATATGACGGATTCCACGTTAATCGTTATCATGGACATAAAAAGTGGGTTTTAAATGACGCCTCAATTGGCAATCAAAATAATTTATTTTTTTTTTCTTCTGCGAAAATGCCACACATTTTTTAAGAACTCTGTGCTTATGCTCTCAATTTCAAAAGCAAATTCGTAATCATTACGACGGCCACTAAGGATTTGTAAAAGTTGTTTTCAACTTTGACATCAAATGTATGGTGAATGGAAGTTTTTCAACACCAGTGATGATGATGGCAATGACGACATAGCTTTGTGTGGTAAAGGGAAAGCAATGAACAGGTCGAAAGGCTGCGTTTGCTTCGTTTAAGTTCTCCTCATGCCATTTCGACATGTGATGTCATAGCTTTAGTTTTTGTAATTAAAACATTAAAGAAAATACATACGTACATTCACACACACACACTAAGTAAACATCATAAATTTAATGACAAACTCGACGAAAACAAAACTTTTTTTCTTTAATCTTCTCCCAACAGTTTTAGTGACAAAATCGTTTTGTTTTGGTCATATTTGTTGTGTCGCCTTTTATTTTTTGCAATTCATTAAACAAAATTCACACTTCGAAATATTAATATTTGCTTTAAACACTCAACTATTTATATTTGGCCATAAAACTAGGGTCAAAGTTGTAAAATTGCTAAAACAAAAAAATAAAGTTTTTATTACCAGAGTCAACAGCAAGTCAACAAACGGCTATATAGTAGGATTTCTTTGTATCTGGTACATTTAAGATGTTGGCTTAGAGAAAAAAAGATAAAAAAATATTTCATAATTTGATTCATAGTAGTTGGATTTCAATTTTTATGGCGTCTTTTTTATGACTGGCCGAATATTGTAAAACCTGTGAGGGTATAACATCTGCATCTTGCGTTGAGCCGCACTTCTGTAACTTTCTTCAGTTTAGCTTTCGTTACGACAAGGCTTTGTATGATGTGAGCTTTAAAAGCAGTCAACGTTAATTTATTAAGTCCAGGGTACTAAGTCCTTTCCAATAACTCCCAGCACACCATCATTATTTTATGAGAGATTTGTCCCCATTTGTCATTGCAAATGCATTTTATTTGGTGTATTATTGTGGTATTGTATTAATCCTCAGAACGTATTTTCTACTCATCATTATTGAAATTCATGGAAATTGAGGTACACTCAGCCACAAAAGTATACATACGGTAAACAAATTTCAGAAATTTGTTAACCAATCTGTTTTCGTTAAAAATCTTTATAATTGTCTGACATCTTTCTTCGATTTTAAGATGGTCTTTTGTATTGGTTCAGAAATTTGTGAAATTTGTTAATCGAATGTATACTTTTGTGGGCCTGTGCAGGGCCACAATTCAGTTCAATTTCAGAAATTGTTTAACCAATGCAAAAGACCGTCTTAACATCAAGGAAACTATAAAGATTTTCAACGAAAACGGATTAATTAAAATATTTCTGAAATTTGTTAACCGTATGTATACTTTAGTAACTGTGTGTATATCTGTATCTTTAAAAGAAAGCAATGCAGGATACTGGGTGCTGCCTAATAACTCCCACCGTACCATTTGGCATTACTAAAGCATGAGCTAATCAGAATGTTTTTTGGGCACATTTTCGTTTATTATTTGTCTGTATAAGTTCTTAGAACGTATTTTCTTCTCATCACTATTGTTTTTATCCTGCAATCATGGAAATTTAGAAATTTCAATATCTAAGAGAGCAAGTTAGAGTACTGGGTCCTACCTACTAACTCCTCATTATTTATGCATGAGCTAATCAGTATGTATTTGCCTGTATTAGTTCTGGAATTCAATTTCTGTATCGTTAAGGCATTCAATGAAAACCCGTAAACCGATTTTGCTACACTTCGGGAGAAGGATAAGAACGGTTTACTTTTGGACATAATGTATGGAAATTCAAACTTCTTTAAAAGTCTTTGGTAATTCATGGTTTTGCGTAGTCATAGCTGACCATAAAAATTGCATTCTCATGGGTATGAGAAGGTCCTTTTCACGCCTTCAATAAACTACACTTTGCTACCGATCTGCTTGACTCAATATATAGAGAGTCACATACATACATACAAAATTGCTCAATAGAACTCTTCAGTCCGGATTACGACCTAGCTTCTCGCACTACTTATGTTGTTTGTGTTAATTTTATACAAGAGTGGTGGGACCTACAGTTTAAAGTGGATTCTGAACGACAGAGTTGTGAGAAAGTTTTCGGGGCAATTTTATTCTCTCAGATTTTTTGCCAGAAATCTGCTGAGAGGAAGTCTCCGAAGAAATATCTTTCATATTTCGTTTCATTAGAGAAGGTCTGTACTGTGGCCTCACGTCTAATAAGTCAACGTACTACCTACTAGAATACTGAGAGAATCACGTCTCTTAAAGCTTTGAATACTGAAAGACCTTACGGGTGCCTAATGTTTTTCAGAGTTTAGCCTTAAATTTTCAACCAACCTGTACGTGGACTACGGTTACTTGTTGCTGAATCTTTGGATATTACGTTGAGAAACTTAATAGAAACGTAGAGTTCCAATACTTTGCGCGCAGCAGATTTAGTATCAATTAGCGCGCCAGAATGAGATTTTGCTTTCGATCAACAGTTAAAAGAACTGCTGCGGATTGTGTTAACGTACAGCTGCTTACACTGCTGCCCTGCAGTTAGCTGTGGATTCGCAGCCAAAAAAATTTAATTTTTTGTACGTTCAGAATTGAGCGGCTGTGAAGAGTGTTGAAGGAATCATTTTTTCTTTTATTGACTGCTCTTACTACTACGATTGTGCCCATAAGGTTAGTGCGCATGGAAACGTGCAGGGCTACAAGGAGCCCTCCAACTCCCAGTAGGGAATGTTCAAAACAACACTGGTTTTCTTATTCCCCAGGACAAACCTAAAGACCTAATGAGATCCAAACCGTACATGGTACCTTAGGTGTGTTGTTTTATAAAGACATTTCGAATTTTCGTCCTCTTAATGTAGGGCATCGTAGATAGAAAATGAAAAAGTAAATTAGAGTGTTGAAAACAAAAATTGGCACTATCCTGGACCCCAATTAGGTATCAAGTTATTTGCCATCGTTTTGATTGGAATCTTTTTCAATCAACATACTCAGTATAGTCCCAGAATTCAACATATGCAGTATAGTCCAAGAGGACTTTAACGGATAGGAGCTGCTCGAGGCGAACTGACTTTTTAATGCGGATGGAGTAATGGTTACCGACGATATATTATCACTAGTCTTTAACACGTTGACTGCCACGTCACCCATATTCGGGTGACAATAAAGTTTGTGATCGGGCCGCGTCACCCGTATTGGGTTGACGCTTATTGGACTAAAGGAGATTTTACTGTAAACGCGCCTGGCAGTCAACGTGTTAAGAATAAAAAATGTCTCAGCAAGAATGCGATTTTTAATTTTTTCTCTTTTCTGTATTGTAAAGAAGACAAATTCGGATTAAGGACAGAATACTTAATTGCATTGGCGCTATGGCAAGTGATGTGTCCAGTTAAGGCTACAGAAAGTTTGAATTTATACTCCTGTAAAGGCCGTTCACAGTCATTGTCGTATTGAGTCTATCTGCACAAAAACTGAGATCCTATTACGCCCCCTGACGGAAATTCGGATCAG
Organism: Sarcophaga subvicina; assembly: GCA_936449025.2. Taxonomy (NCBI): domain Eukaryota; kingdom Metazoa; phylum Arthropoda; class Insecta; order Diptera; family Sarcophagidae; genus Sarcophaga; species Sarcophaga subvicina. The sequence goes on from OW388084.2 coordinate 36,396,766, forward strand.
ACAGTTCCACGTTACGGGTGCATATGTTTTCCGTGAATTGCATGAGAAATTTTGGGGCTTTAAATTCGACAATTTTTTGTATTCACCATGCTGTTCAGTTGGAAATGAGCTTCATTGAATTTAGTACCTTATCCATCAAACGAATTGCCAGCGCTTAATGCTAATTTGAGCTCCTGAGTAAGCAGCATTATGTACGCATGAAGGGGGAGGTCGTTTGTTAAAATGCACTGTGGTGTCTGATATTGAGAACGTTATTGCGTTATTGAGAACGATGGCAAATTCAGGTTTCCGGTTTCCGGCGACAATCTCGTTTACAGCAGCAATGTTTTCAAGTGACCGATCAAGTGGTGTGTACTTTCTCGAATGAGAATTCTTCGAAGTTTACGAGCGGTCTTCCAAATTTTTGTGATAAGTTTTCTCATTTTTTAACGCATTGTTCTTATGTAAAGCGGTCCATTTTTACATCACAACTACCAAATTTCAAGGTTGCCACTTGTAAAAAACACTATATTAAAAAAATTAAGGAGATCGTTGTTTGAGAAAGATAAGAAATAAAATAAAATGGCACAGCTCCTATCGTATAATAGGATCTCATCTCTAGAACAGTTCAAAGGGCAAAGTTCTATGTAAATCAAGTAAAGTGACAAACATGAAGTCGACGTAGTCTTGTAGGTACTGGTAGGCTTATTAGACATAAGGCCACGATTCAAAACGAAGATATGAAAAATATTTCTTCGACGACTTCTCAGCAGATTTCTGACAAAAACATTGGGAGTAAATTATATATGTATGTAAGAGTTTTGATCAAAAAATAACCGTTATTTTCAAATTTCGTGAGTTACGTACGTTCGATTTCCGCAATTTCGTTTCGCGGCTTTGGTTTCGAGCGAAATCGCCATTTTTTCGAATAATAAAAAATCGAAGAGCATGCCAAAACACGACTAACCTTTTTATCCGTCAAACAAAGTGGCAATCCAAAATGGCTGATATTGTCAACATATATAACAGACATGTGTACCAACATAACAGAAAAAAAAAATGCGAAAATCGAACATACATAACTCACGAAATTTGGAAATAACGGTTATTTTTTGATCACACCTCGTATATCATGCAGATTTCTTCTGTAAGCAGAATCGTAAATCTCGACCAGTCAACACTTCATTTTCTCTCTTGACTTAACAAACAAAATTTGTACAACGTAGGTAGGTTAGTAATAAATTCCATAACATCATTTACAATCTTTATTTTTTTATTGCTTTATAAAGCGTTACAGTCACAGTCTCACTAAATCGAAATGAGTTTTTGTGTTCATTTCATGATTTTATGGCGATTTAATAAAACCAATCGATTTTTAAATGGTTGGTCATAAAAGCATTTCAAAATAGAAAATCTTATTCGAATTGATTTTATGGCTTTTGTGTTTAAGCTAATCTAGCCATAAAACTGTTGTTAGATTAATTGATAAAGTCATACGGTTTTCAATCTCAGCCAACCATATCTGGATCAAACCAATTAAATTTAAATTGCAAAAACAAAAATGAAAGGTCTTTTAATAATTTTGTATTTTTTCTTCTTTCTTTCAGCACTCAGCTTTACCATAGAACCACAAGATGTTGTGGTTGCTGAAGGCCATTCGGTATTGCTGCAATGTGCTGGCACTGCTGTTTTGGGTAAAAATCAAAAACTTACGCCCAATATTAGATGGCGTGGTCCTGATGGCCAAGATCTGGGCATTGTGGGCGACACATTTCGCAATCAACTTAAAAACGGTTCCTTATATATCAGCTCAGTAGAGGAAAATCGTGGCCTAACAGGCTCTTATCAATGCTTGCTGTACGTAGATGTTATCGGAACTATTGTAAGCCGTTCGGCTGTAGTGTCTATAGCCCGTTTGCCGGACTTGAACCAGGATTTTATAGAAACATATTTATTGCCTGGCCAAACGGCCTATTTCCGTTGCATGATTGGCCAAATACAAGCGGGCATGAAACACATTGTCCAGTGGTTTAAGGATGATATGCCCCTACAAATGGATAAACTACGCATGGTTGTCTTACCGAATGGTGCTTTAGAAATCGATGAAGTAAATTTCGCCGATCGTGGTGTTTACTATTGTAATGTTACCTCGGGTTCCATCACTCGCCTAAGTAGCAAAACAAATTTAAATATTAAGAAAATACCAGAAACTGGTGAAAATCCTACGGCACCTGCATTTCTAGTAGGTCCCTCACCTCAAACCGTCAAAGAAGGTGATGTCGTTACATTGGATTGTGTGGCCAATGGCGTGCCTAAACCACAAATTAAATGGTTGCGCAATGGTGAAGAATTAGATTTTAACGATTTAGACTCAAGATTTTCTATAATTGGTACTGGTTCCCTACAAATCTCCTCAGCCGAAGACATTGATTCTGGTAACTATCAGTGTCGTGCTTCTAATACGGTGGATTCTCTGGATGCCCAGGCCACAGTACAGGTACAAGTGCCACCTAAATTCATACAAAGTCCTAAAGATAAAACGGCCTATGAAAAGGAAGAACTAGAACTGGAATGTGCCATACGAGGCAAACCGAAACCCATTATAAAATGGCTTAAAAATGGTGACTACATAACACCCAATGACTACATGCAATTGGTGGGTGGCCATAATTTACGTATACTGGGCCTATTGAAATCCGATGCTGGCATGTTTCAATGTGTAGGCACTAATCCTGCTGGCAGTGTTCAGGCCGCCGCTCGCTTACGCATAGTGCAACCAGGTGAGTTATAAAAAATAATTTTTCTTTTTATTCGAAAATATATTTTAAAGGACCGCTTTTTAGACTAAGTTGTAGTAGAGTGTTTTAAACGTTCAAGCTGACCTTAAACTAAAGCTTTTTTGTAATGTACAAATATTCCCTACCTTCCTCTATACATACATATACATATATAATGAGAAAAGCTTTAATAAACATTCCTTGTAAATATAATGATACCATGTGTTTAAAGGTCTTCTTAAAATGTTGAGCTTATGCCATCCTCCCATATATTCGAATTAAAACTGTTTTTAATGCTTTTTGCCTAAAAATCCCTTTGATATTTATATTTTAAGCATAATTCCTTTTTATTTTTTATACATTTTCTAAGTTTTATTTTTTATTTTTTTAATTTTTAATGTTAAGGTAGGATTACATGGTAGACGAGTTACCATATCGGTTTGTGTCTTTGCTAGATTCGAAATGATCTTCATACATATTAAATTTTGTATCGACCGAAAAAGTTTCTAAATTCGATTAGGTTTAACATACGGCCTTAAGTAGTCCACATTAGAGATCAGCAATGAATCGTTTTTCGGTACTCATAAGCACTCATGAAATTTTGAATAGAAGTGAGTCAACAATATTGAAATTTAACTACTCTGAATCATTCGTACTCACTACAACATTGATTTATAAGTACAGGTTGCATTGAATATGAGTACAACGTTGACATCGAACTCATACCATTCGAAATATGTTTGATTCATATGCCTACTCATTCAGATTCATAAATTTGGAAAAATACTTATAATACTCATAAATGATTCGCATGATTCGAATCATTTATCTAAATTTACAGTCTTAGTTGCTGTTGCATTTACAAAAAAAAAGAAAGACAACAAAGACAGCAAGCAAAGCAAACACACAACCTTCTAGTGAGTATTTTAACATTCGTACGCGAATTATACTTATTTTATGATTCGTGTATACGATGAGTCATGGAGAGTCGAAATCAATAATATGAGTAGTATAAGTATGACATTAAAATAAGTATGAATGCGTATAAGTATCAGAAATTATAAGCATGATTCGAATCTACTCATCTTTTTGAGTACTCATTGCTGATCTCTGGTCCACACATATATATCTTCCAAGAGATATACTACGTTTTGTGAAACATATTTGACTGGCTGAGTTAAGTTCTCCGAGTCTTAATCTAATGAAGACGAAAAAATCTTTTTTGCTCCATCTTCTAGATTCACTACGTTGTCTTTATATTTACCGTGCACTGCCAATTAGGGAGGCAGGCACGGCAGGCTCCACTGTCGATTACTTGTGCTCTAAGGCGTGCAACCCCATTGTTATCGTTACACTGCCTATTAGGGCGGAAGGCACGGCGATACGTTACTAGTTACTAGTCGTAGGTGAAGAAATATACTGTATTTCACTTACTGTTCGACCTCCCTCCCATCACTTGATATTCCATCACCATTCACCATTCGTTCCTAATATTCCTAACAGAACTGTCAAAAATTAATGTGAAGGATATTGCCTGGTATATAATGGAGTCGAAGTAAATCGAAAAAAACGATTGTCCTCGTATAAAATCTTTTATTAGATTAGGCCTAATAAACTAACCCGCACATGACTTCGTGTATTACCTCCAACCCATCTAACCAAAATAGATTATAAGAAATCAAAACGTTAGCATTGAAAGGAATTCAATAATTCTTAAATGGAAATAATATGTTACAACAGTATTAAATAGAAATGTGAGGTACTGTAGCATTTCTTCTACCAAATCCCACTGAACAGATTCAATCCATCTCTTGCAAAGTAAAGCTAAGAGAACGCACTTAAATGCATTTCAGTTAAAATGAAGATATTGCTATAAATTGTCCACAAACTTCTGTTTCAGATCATAGCTGACTACCGCCTACTTTTGTTTATGTTTTCCGTTGTATTTTATTGTAATTTAAGTATTTGAAATATTTATTATTATTATTTCTAATTATTTAATTATTATTTATTAATCCCTTACTTTATTGTATTAATCCACCTAGAAGCTTTCAATGTTTTCATACCAAAATTATTAAAAAATATTTACGAGATGACGCAAAAGTTATGCCATAATGTAATGTGTTACAAATTAAAAAAAAATGGGACTGTCTTGAAAGCCTGCATCTTTTGGACTTGTATTATTAAACGCCAAATCTAAAAAAGAAACCAGACAGACAGTTATCTGTACCGTTAGTTCTTCATCTGAACTAACTTTATAAAATCTTAAAAATGGTGTCTAAGAATGTAGAAAGGTCCTCCTAGACAAGTCGGCTTAGGAAGATCTTATCTAAAGGTCCTACTATACCATCTAACATTAGGTAATCTGATGGATCCTCGACTGCCAGTAGAAGAGACACTTCATATGTACTCTTCGAGACTTACCTATTTCACCAAACCTAGGGAGCCCAGATATAGATGTATCGAATATACCGATCTCAGAACGTCGTATCAGATGGGAAGTAAAAGCTTTCATCCTTTTAAATCTCCGTGTCCTGATTGTACAATACTTGTGGACTTACAGACGACCATAGACACCCTCATGAAGTCGCGTAGTCTAGTAGGTAGTATGTTGGCTTATTAGACGTAAAGCCAGGGTTCGAGCCCCAGGCCAGACATCAAAACAAAATATAAAAAGTATTTCTTCGGCAACTTTCTCTCATCAGATTTCTAGTAAAAATTCCGAGAAAAAATAAAATTGCCATGAAAAGTTTCTCAAAAATCTGTCATTCGGAGTCGACTTTAAACTGTAGGTCCCACCACTTATGTATAAAATTAACACACACAACATAAGTAGTGTGAGAAACTAGGACGTTGCATAATAGGTCAATTCGACCTCCGGGTATTGTACTTGTCTTAATTGACAAGTACACGTCCTCTAACCTAACCTCGACACCCTCATGCTTTCGCTTTTAACAGTCTTCAGAGCATGTTTACGGTTATTTGTTCCCAAGGGAGATAAAGCATCTCACACAAATGCTAAAGATTTTAGAGCCATTAGCCCTTTCTCATTTCTACTTAAGTCGCTTGAGAGAATCATTGATGTCTGTAATAGATCTTCCCTCGGTCCATGTACTCTTTCAGCCGCACGACATGCCTACATAAAAGACAATTCTACCGAGACTGTCCTGCAGCCTTTAGTTGGTCACATAGGAAGATCCTTATACTACGAAGAATACGCTCTAGGTGCTTTCCTAGATATAGAGGATGCTTTCAATAATGTTAAATCGGAGTCGGTTATTAACGCCATGAGACAACTGCATGTTTATCGTGCTTTTGTGGAAAGACTATTAAGATATATGCGTATTAAAAGTACTTTGAGCGCCTGAAATATTTCCAAAGTGGCGGATCGAGGGATAACACAGTTAAGTGGAACAAGTCCCTTTCGCTCTAAGGAATTGATTAAACACAGTGCTCTTTGGGACTCTAATAAATTAATTCAGATGGATATCCTACTGAAACTTTATCCACGAGAGGAAAGTTGAGAAGGTTAAAAATATTACTGAATTATTAAACAAAAATACCAGAAAATATTACAGACAGGTAACTACAAAACTGCAACGAACTTCAAATGTATAACATTGCATAGCCTGTTGAAAATTAGTTCTAAAATAGTCTACCGCATAGCTGCCAAAGCACAATGGCGTTTGAAGTTATTTTCATCATTATGGCATTACTTGGACGTGATCTAGTTTACAATTATTTATTAAGGACTCTGTATAAAATATTTGAGTAGTATTACTTAGTTTGTGCTTATGTTTAAAAATATTTTTTATTTTATTTTATTAATTAATAGAATAATTTTTAAAAAAATTTAACTTTTTAAGTTTCATATTAATTTTTTTTCTTTCTTTTCTTTTAAATTATTTTTATTTTCTTTTTCTTTTTTTATTCATTGCCGTTTTCCCTTCATTTTTCGTCCATCTACCCTTTCCTACTCCTTAACTTTTACTTTTACACTCTCACCTCACAATCACCTGACCACACACATCCACTATCCCAAGGCAAATTGAAAACATCATCGCGTAAAACTCAATCACAATCAACGAAATCTCTTTACTTAGATCACTTGCCACCGAATATGAAAAAACGTAAAAATAAATTCAATTCGGGTGAAGTACGCTTCAAATCGGGCGATTCCATGGAATCGACACGTATCATATCAAAGAGTGCCTTAGATAGTTTATTTTCCCAGAAGGGCAACAAGAAACTGTCAAAATTTCCCGAACAGCCTTTAAATGATCGTCACTACGGTGAGCATGACAATGGTGATGATGATGACGTTGACATAGCACGTGAATTACCCACTAGTATTTATGAATATGACAAGACCAATACGAACCGTGACGGTGGTGATGACATTGATGATGACGACGATGATTACGAGGATCCTTCGGTTAATGAGGAATATATTAAGGCCTATAAACATGGTGATGATCCAAATAAGATTTTAAATTCCTGGACAAATAGAAAAAAACTTTTACCTTCTTCTTCTGCTTCCTCGACAACTACTACAACTATTAATTTAAATGCCAATTTACCACAACAAACCTCCTCCTCCCATTCATCTAAAGTTATAGATTTACCTGAAAATGGTGGCTCCAATTCGGTTATAGCTAACTCTGGCATATTGGGTTCTGGTCTCTTGAATCGTTTGCCTGGACCACCGCGTGATCTGGTAGCTCAAATCATTAAGCCACGTTTTGTCACTCTCAGCTGGTTGGAACCGGTGAAAAATCCCGTTGAAGTCGTATCCTATACGGTCTACTATAAGATGAACAACAGCGAAAGGTAAGTAAAATTTTTTAAACCGCTTTTTAAATATTTAATATTTCTATTTTTGTTTTTCGTTTTTTTCTTTCTTATTGTGTTATACTATATCATGATGATGACTAATAATATTTTATATCCTTCCGGTATTTTGTTTATTGAAAAAATCTTGGTTGTTTGCCAATAACCTTCACAATGAATACGGAATGGCATGGCCATTTTTACTGTCAGTTTATTTTATTTTGGAAATAAAATAAAATGATAATAACTTCTCGTTCTTTGCGGAGACGTAAAATAAATTGTTTGAGGTCTCCCAAATCATTATATGTAATGTTCGTATTGTTTAAAGCAAAAATTGTTTCTGGTCTATTCGAATATGACAGATAGCCTACCAACACAAAAGTATTTTGATGAAGTTTTATTAAGTAAAACCTTCCCATTAAACAAAAACTTTTCGTTTTAGAATAGTCCTTTAATCCAAGTTCTCGGTCTTAAGACCTTACTTGCTAGGTATTTTGATTATACCGTTAATCCGCAATCCAAAGAGTGTGGATTATACTTCTTTATTCCAAAATTTATAATCTACAAATTTTCCATTTATTGTATCAGGTTTTAGTCTTAAAATATTTATGTCTTTAGAATATTGTCTTCGTAGAAAGTTTTCAATCTTATAATACAAAATGCTTACAGTCTCGAAATTTTCCTTTAGTTTAAGGTTTTCAGTCTTAAAGTATTCTTCTAGTCTAAGGTTATAAGCTTTAAACAAAGGCTTTTCTTGCTTCCAACCCTTTTAGAACATATCTTAAATCGAAATTTTTCTGTCTTATGATATAGCTTTCAGCGTTTGAATGTTCCTTTAATTGAAGTATTTCCGTCGTATATATGGTACCGCTTGCTCAAAACTTTTCTTTCAATTTCAATATATTCCTTCCAAAACAAAGCTTTACCTAGGTTAGAGGACGTGTACTTGTCAATTAAGACAAGTACAGTACCCGGAGGTCGAATTGACCCATTGTACTTAACCTAAGCTTAACCTAAATCAACAGTTTTTACTCTTATAAAATTTCATTTTTCTTTGTATTGGAAGCTATCGGTCTTGCGTTTGATTATTCCCCTTAATCGAAGACTTCCTTCTTAGAATAATCCTATAAATGAATTCTTTTGGTCGCAAAGTATTAGTAATTCGTCTAAAATTGGCTTTTAAAATAGAAGCATTCACTCTTAAAATATTTCTTAATGCCAAGGTATACAAAAAAGCAAAGCGTCTCAGTCTTAAAGAGTTCACATAATCGAAAAGTCTAGTTTTAGAATGCTGCAGCATCTGGGCTTTATGGCTAATCGAATTTACTCGATTGATTTAAACGGAAAACTGAACTAATACTTCTGATAAGAAGATAACCGATTTCTAGCCTCGCATTTCCTAGAAGTAGAGTTAAGCATATTAAAATAGCTTAAATGCCTGCAAGCGAACGATAACTACAATTGGTAGTCTTAGCTCTGGATACAGTTTAGCTCTTTATGCTTGTAATGTTTTTCATACTTTTCTATAGATTGTCAGTTAGATGGTTATTCTTTAGACGGAGCTACAGACTTCAGGATAAGATACAGATATTACCTCCAATTTTTGTCATAGGTGATCTTAGGAACAACCTATGAGTGCACTTTCGGGAGCGGTTTAACTTAATAGCCGAAAGGGAACTTTAAATTTCAGCTTGAAACTGAAGTTTTGGATTAACTAGCTTAACTCGTAGCTTAAGAAAATGTGCAACAAGACTAGACTACCGACACAATCAGGATTACAATCTAGCTTCTCACACCACTTATGTTGAGTGCGTTAATTTTATATATGAGTGGCAGGACCTACAGTTTAAAGTCGACTCAGAATGACAGATTTTTGAGAAACTTTTCATGGGAATTTTTATTTACTCTCGAGAGTTTTTGCCACAAATCTGCTGAGAGGAAGTCGCCGTGTTGTATTTTTGTTTTGATGTCTAGCCTGGGGCTCGAACCCTGGCTTTACATCTAATAAGCCAACACTCTACCTACTAGACTACGGCAACTTCAACTGCTCTGTGAATTTGGTAAAGTATTGTTTAGTATTTCTTAAGGATATTTCAGTTATCCATAAACCTACCGGGTTATATAGTTTTCGAATGTTATATTTTTTTCTGACACTAGGCTAGGACACTGTTTTAGCTGATTTATATTTCATTCACTTAAGCTGTTATACTTAAGCAGTCTGTATTGTCTGCCATTTATAGTAGCCACTCATACTTTTTGGCCGATTTCATTACTAATCGTCATCAAAGTGGGATTCAAGCGTGCTGAAAAAAAGTTATTTTATTAACAAAAGATGGAAACGATGGTACGTATCACTATAGCAAGGAAAGCTGTGTAGAACGATCAGTAATGAATAGACGAATTTTCCTTCTTGTGGATGTTAGGAAATTGATTTGCCCTTTTTAAGTTAATAAGTACCTTCACTTCCTGTGGCTTTTGTTGCAAACGGGCATCATTCTTGATCTTAATTTAAATAGAATCTATTTTCACTTGACTAAGCTACAAATTCAAGCCATTTTTTGCTTATAAAATTTGTGTACAGAATTTTTAGAGACCAACAATCGAAAATAAAAGTATTGATATTCACTCTTTGATCTTTCTTAATCGTGCGTTTAACACGGCTACTCTTTAAAATAGAAGGTATTTTCGTATTCGTTTTAATTCGTTCTGCTAAAGCAATAGAACCCAAATTTCTCTTGTTTGTCTTTCTTTATTTTCCCCCTTTTTGTGTATTTCTTTTCTCCTATTTTGTGAAAGAGAAATTTATGTTCAACTATTGTCACCACTGTAGTTATGGGGTAGGCGGGTAAATATTTCAGCCCGGCATTTATCGTATTATTTGCTTATTCCTTTATTGTTCCTTTATTCAGATTTTGTTTTTTTTATTTTTTATTTGTTTCAGACTTCAGCGAAACAAACAAAAAGAAAGACATCATGATTTACAACATTTCATTTTTTTACTTCCCTAACCAACTTTTCTATTGTATTTGCACAATTGCTTGCTGCCTCCCTTTCAGAAAATATCCTCTTTTCCAACAAATCGAAATGGAAATGCCTTTCTTTGACAGCGAAAGCTTTTCTAAAGCCAAAGGCGTAAAAGATTGTCAAAAAGATTTTCGAATTGCTTGATAAAATGTAAAGATTGAGAAATCTTTAAACTATGAACAGTTCAATTGAAATTAAATTTAATTTTAACTTAGTCTCCCACTCACTCACACTTACTTTTTCTTGTTTTGTTTACTAACTTGACAGGGAACTGAAATTGGTTACCAAATCCCATGACGATCAACAGGTAAATATACAGAATTTGCTGCCCGGTCGTACATATCAATTTCGTGTAGTGGCCAATACAAATTTCGGTCCCGGTGAATCCTCTGAGCCCTTGGAAGTTGCCACACAACCGGAGGAAAATATAGCTGGACCACCGCGCAATGTTGACGGTTATGCACGTAATCACAAAGAAATCTATGTTAAATGGGAAGAGCCTGTTGTAACGAATGGTGAAATCCTGAAATATCGTTTATACTATGCGGAGGGTGATACTGGTGCCGAAATGTATTATGACAGCACAGTCTTGGATGCAGTACTCACCGAATTAAGACCCTTTACTGAGTACACTATAACCGTGGTGCCTTTTAACAAAAACGGCATGGGTGATCCTTCAAATGAAATAAAAGTCAAGACATTTTCTTCGACACCTTCCGAGCCGCCTAATAATGTTACTTTAGAGGTGACCAGCTCCACTTCCATAACCATACACTGGGAACCACCATCGGAGGAAGAACGTAACGGCCAAATAACAGGCTACAAGATAAGATATCGCAAGCTAAAGGATGCTCCCCAGGTAAAGAGTACCCCAGCTAATATACGTTATTATGAATTGAATGGTTTGGATCGTAATTCTGAGTACCAAGTGAAAATTGCTGCCATGACTGTTAATGGCTCAGGGCCATTCACCGAATGGTATCGCGTTATGACTTTGGAAAATGATCTGGATGAGACACAAGTACCGGGAAAACCAGTATGGATGGGTATACACCCGGGTGCCGATACTATAGCATTGCATTGGGGTCCACCGCAACAGCATGAGATTAAAATACGCAGTTATGTCTTAGGCTGGGGTCGTGGTATACCCGATGAAAATGCTGTCGAAGTCAAAGAGTCCGAAAGATATTACATACTCAAAGATTTAGAGCCGAACACTGAGTATGTGGTCTCGCTAAGGGCACGTAATATGCAGGGTGATGGTCCTCCCATTTATGATAATATCAAAACACGCGATGAAGATCCTATCGACATACCCACTCCCTTAGAAGTTCCCGTAGGCTTAAGAGCCATTACCATGTCCAGTTCTTCGATAGTGGTATTTTGGATCGACACTACTTTGAGTAAAAATCAACATGTCACCGATAATCGCCACTATATTGTACGCTATGGCATATCGCCATCCACCCGCTATCGATATCACAATACCACGGACTTAAATACCATGATTACCGATCTGCGACCAAATACCCAATATGAGTTTTCGGTAAAAGTTGTTAAGGGTCGTCGTGAGTCAGCCTGGTCTATGGCTGTCCTAAATACCACCTACCAAAATATACCCATAACACCACCACGTGAGCTGAATGTGCAACCAGATGAACAAAATCCCCAAAATGTCATTTTGCATTGGATGCCACCCAAACATACTGTGTATCCCATATCAGGCTATAATATTTACTACACCACAGATACCACTAAGCGAGACCGCGATTGGACTATACAATCGTTTAGTGGAGATGAAACGTCCTTTATTTTGCCAAACCTTAAGCCACACACCACCTATTACTTTAAAGTACAAGCGAAAACACAAAAAATAGGTTCTGCTGCTGGTGGTGGTGCAAATACCGCACCCTTTTCAGCCCTAGTGGCCTATACTACAGGAGCAGCTGTTATAGAACAGAAACCGGCCACTATGGGCAAAAGCATTAATAACGAAATGATTTTGTATATGATCATTTTCGGCTTTGCCTTGGTGCTCTTCATAGTGGTGGCTGTAATAGTTATTATGTGTCGCCGCAAACCCCAGTCCACACCGGAGCATACTAAGAAAAGGTAAGTAATGAAGAGTAGAGTAGAGCTTGTTATCTGTAAATGTGTGTATCAAATCAAACAAATACTCTTATTATATAGTCTCCCATCTTCGAATAGCTATCAGAAGAATAGTGTGGGTGTGCCGAAACCACCAGACCTATGGATACATCATGATCAAATGGAATTAAAGAATATTGATAAGACCATGCATGGCTCAACACCAGGTAACCATAGAAGCCTATACTTCTCTATTAATTTGAAAGAAAATAATATTTTTTAAACGTTTTCCTTAAAAAGGTTGTAGTGATGGTGCTTCTAGTAGTGGCGCTTTAACTTTACCGCGCTCAGTTGGTCATGACTATGATGTTGAAACTCCAGTGCCTAATCATATAACAAATTCTTTGGATAAACGCTCTTATGTACCAGGTTATATGAGTAAGTATCAAATATTTTAAATGCAAGTAAAGTCAGACTTTTTAATATTTGCTCTTTTAATGTCAGCTACTTCTTTAAATTCCACCATGGAACGACCACAATATCCTCGTACCCAGTACAATATACCAGCAAATCGCACGCATGTCAATGTTGATACGGGCCTATCACAACAGAGTTTATCACAACCCCAAAATAATTCACTTGCCCAGACACCCGAACATCCATACGGTGGCTATGATGCAAATTTCTGGTAAGTGTAATAAAAAGTTTTACTCTCTCTAATCTGTACTTGAGTGATAAGTGTTAGTGAAAATGTTATTACGAAATAATACAAGTTGACTGGCCGTAATCTAAGGGGTGGTGTTGACTTATTAAACGAGAGCTCAGAATTAAAACCTCCGAGCTGACGTGTTTAAGAAAATAGGTTGACGTCGTATTTAAACTGCATGACCTGCCACTCCTAGAAAAAATTAGCACATACACACAGCATGGATGCCTTCTTTATTGGCAAATATTGTAGCAACCTTCAGACGAATTTTTCACTAACAAAATTTTTGTCATTGGCTGGAAAAGGTCTGACTTATTTGATGGAAACTTTAGGCCAATGATTATCGTTCTATATGTTGGCAGTATTGTTCCGCATCGAAAGTTTAGCAATAGGAGAGCAGCAGCGAATATTGTCCACAGCAAAAATACCACGCCCCTAGTTACTCTCAAAACGTTGACACTCCGTAAATGAAACGATTTTATTGTAATTCAGTTTCTATAGGATTTTAAAAGCTTCTTTGAAACTTTGCTACTCCATAAAAAAGAAGGTTTAAACGCCTGTGACTTATGAAAACTCGAGAAGAAAAAGTCATGTTGCACGATTTTGGGGGCTAGTTCACATCACTTCCTCGTGAGTGAGATGATCAAAAGGAGTTGCTAATAAACCACCTATAGTGCTCGCCATTGACAGTAATGGCCTGGCCTACGTCGTTCTCAAAGTAATATGAGCCAATGACGTCGCCAGTCCAAAATCTACACCAAACACTGACTTTTTCGGGATGCATTGGATTGATATTGTCCCAAATTCGGCAATTTTGTTTGTTCACATTCACATTCATCCAGAAATAGAGCTCTCGCTGAAGAAGATTTTTCAATTAAAATTAGAGTCTGCTTCCAACTGCTCCAGAGACGACCATTAATTCACCGAACACACGCCGTTTTCTATGGTTATCCATGGTCAAACAGACTAAACGAATAGAAAAATGTATACCATTAATTTTTAAATATGATTTCCGCAATGAGACCAACACGGCAGAATCTGTTGCCGTATTTCGTGAATAACTGCGATATTTCATTTCAGGGACACGTACACACTACAGTCCGGACTGTAGCGGGTAAGGGAAAAGTAATGGCAACGAGAACATAAATCAGCTACAGAACTTAATCACAAGCTGAATAAAGTAACAATAAACAGAAACTACCTATGACAAGGACGAAAATACATTTTTATATAATAATTTACAAATTAATGCCAGCATATAAGCTGCGTTTTATATTACAAACACTGCAATTAAAACCAATAAAATCATAATATAAGTTAAAATCATTACATAATCTACGAAAAGGAAAATTACATCCATAGTTCGTTCTATAAAAATCTAAAGAAAGAGGACGATAGTGCCGTGAAAATCTTGCTGGAATACTGAAATTCAGGTTACAAAACAAAAACTCATCATCGATATCACCTTTAACCAGATTAAAAACAAAACAAACCCCTAAAACAGCCCTTCTACGTTCTAAAGTTGGAAGTTTTATCAAAATTAATCTAGCCTCATATGACGGAAACCCATTGGCACAAGCCCATCCTAAGCCACGTAAACTGCTTCTGCACAGACTCTATTGAATCACTATGACAACGATAGTATGGATTCCAAATAATAGACGCATACTCCAAAATAGGTCTAACAAGTGAAATGTATAGCAGTCTCGTTATTTAAACATCAATGAATTCCCTACCCCATCTTTTCACAAAACCAAGAAAAAAACTAATATGATCAATAAAAGACAATTTCATATCTAATAATACTCCCTAATCAAGAAATGTAGTCACAATTTCCAAAGGGCAAGAATTAATCACATAAGTGGACGAAGTTACGCCCCCGCGAGAGAAAACCATGCATTTACATTTTTTCAAGTTAAGATCCATTAAATTAATTCTGCACCAAGTTACAAACAAATCAATATTTCGCTCAAGAACAGCCTGACCATGATCATCATCAAAAGTATAAAATAATTTAACGTCGTCAGCATACATCAGAATATTACAATCAGAAATATCACAAGGAAGATCATTAAGAAACAATAAAAACAGTAAAGGACCCAAATGGCTACCCTGCGGAACACCAGAAGTAACATATACAGTCTTAGACAATACATTCCTAAACAATACCCTCTGAGTCCTAAGGGAGAATTTAGGAGTCTAGCCAACGATGAATAATATCAGAAATACCGATTAATGAAAGTTTAAGAAGCAAAATTCTATGATCAACCCTATCAAAAGCTTTATCGAAATCTGTATAAATTACATCAGTCCGAGCTCTGGCAAGAAAACCCCTGAAAACATGTGTAGTAAATTCAAGAAGATTAGTGACAGTTGACCTACCTTTTAAAAAACCATGCTGGAAAGGGGATATTAAAGATCTCGTATTAAAAAAGAGATAATTCGTCACCAGTTTCTCCATCAACTTGGAAATAGCACTGAGTTTGGCAATACCTCTGTAATTGGAAATGTTGAATTTATTACCCGACTTATGCAAAGGAATTATAAACGAACTCTTCCAAATAGATGGAAAATGACCAAAAAAGAAATAGAAAAAGAAAAGTGACTGTACGTAAATCCAAAGAAAAAAATACGATGAGGATAAATCACACAATCTTGGTGGCCAATACGTGATATTGCTGTTTCATCAAAAAGTTCTTGGAGTAAATCATTTGTAGCGCATGCTGTGCTGCGAAATATGACTCCGTCCTGTAGAAACCACATGTCAGCAAGATTAATTGAAGTACGCAAAATATTCTTTCTGATCATGTCCCTATACCGTTCACCATTGACAGTAAGATTCTGAGCAATATTGTTTTTCAACGCATATGAACCAATAACTTCGCACCAAACAATAATTGTTTGTGAATATAATGCATTTTGATAAAATCTTGTGGATTGTCCTCACTTCAAATGCGATAATTCTGTTTATTTATGGGATCAAGCAAGCAAAAATGGTTTTAATCGGAGAACAAAATTTTGAATATCAGTTCAATTCAAATTGTGCTTCAGGCCATTCACCGAGTTCGTATACACCAATAATCGCTTGGCTTTATTTACTGCACAGGATGCATCTTGAAAGCGAAAAGAAACGATCCCAGTTGCTGAAATCTTTTTTAGATATTTTTAAATAATTTCTTGTACTGTACTGCAGCTACAACTTCTTCAGTACGCCCTATTAGGCATCTCACTGGATACACACAGTAAGACTAAACCTAGTCCATTGTTATTCCAATGAGTCGAGCGCATAGACTTCTATGTACGCTCTAAAATGGACGAAGTATACAATAAGTTTGGGAAAGCCTGTATGTAATAAATTGAGTTTATTTGGCAATCCTAAACTAGATTCATAATAATTCAAATCTTTGAATTATCAATCCAAAAATAAATTCAACCTAAAATATTAAATACTATATTTGACGCAATATTTCTTTATTTACTGTATCAAAAAAAATTTTTAAATTTTTTAGTTTTTGGTGTGAACGATTTTGTTTAACTTGAAAATTTTAGTGAAACTTCAGAGAAATTTATTTATTTTTTTTTTTATTAACTTTCGACATCTGAATTGGTATACATAATATAAGAGACGTCATGCAATTATGGCAGGAATTTGGAATAAAGTTTGTGAAATGTTCCTCAGTCTGGTACAGCCGGCAAGACGTAAGACAAGAGTCACCTTTAGTCCCAGCACTTTAATGCGAGAAATTCAACGAAATACTCGTTTAACCGCCTCAACAAATCCATTTTTTAATTTTTTTACCGAGCTACGTTTAAAGATACGTGATAATGACATAAACAACTATTGCCTAACGCCACGAGACTTAACGAGATTAAGTAAAACAGCCGGCCGTTTATGGAATTCTATGACCGATGAAGAGAAAGCACCATATCGCAAATTGGCAATGGAACAAAGGAAACTAAAAGGTGTAACTCATAAAAGAAGAAGGTCACGCTGGACTAAACGAAAGAATAAACGGCGCAAAAGGCTAAAAAACTTAAAGACAATGCTAACTGCTGTTGCTCCAATACCAAACACTGAAACTGCTCTAGTGCCCGTTGTTTGTAGGTCACCGGAAATAATTGGCGACAGTATCTTCAATAATAACAAATGCATAGTGGCACGGCTGCACCGATAAAGGAAAAAGCCATTCAATGAGTAACAAGTGGTCCCTATAAAAATTGCAGTTTTTATTTTTTTTTTTATTGAATTTTTTTTTATTGAATTTTATATTGAGTTATTTAAGCGAAATTTATATTTGTTAATAAGTATTTTATTTAAAATACTTAAAGCGAAATTTATATTGTTAATAAATATTTTAATTTAAAATACATACAACGCTTGATGTTATTAATTATAAGCATGCTAATGAAATCGTATTTGAAAGTTAAGACACAAGAGCAGTGTGTAAAACGAAAACTTTGCAACCAGTATCACCAGAATAAAGTATTAACTGGTAAGGTGACGAAACATATCCCTTATTTTCGATATTCGAAATTGATGCATCCAAATTATAATTGACTGTCACATATTTAGCATGCCTCTAGCTAGCGTTGTCCAATCGCATTTGTACAACGCGGTATGCGGATTAATAACAAATAATAACAAAAGTTTAGCTTAAGTTCTACAAACAGGAAAAGGATAACCACAATATTTCCATAAATTCAATTCGTTGTATTGCACATGAAAAGGAAATAAACGTTAGCCACGACCGAATTATTTTTTAGGTTCAACAATTCACTGGAAATGAATTCTCTGTGATTCACATGAAAAGGAAATAAATGTTAGTCACATCTGAATTATTTCCTTAGACTCAACAGTTCACTGGACCTTCAAACATCTGTAACAGTATCACAATACGTTATTTAAACTGGTACAAATGTTATAAAAAAGACCCATTCTTCTCGTATGAGTCGCCACTAGATAATGACTGATAAGCAACCTGCTCACTATGTGAAGTGGTTTCCCGAAATGCAAATAATCTACGATCTAATTTTACCGATGAGAATTAAATCAGAACGTCTTGCCATCCCTTTTAGAAATACATAGACTATCTCTTGAGCCCTAAAAACTGACTGATGCAATGGGAATTGAGGTCATCTACGCGATAATACTTTATATCCCCAGCCTAAGCATATCTTTAGTTCATTATCTCAACCACTCAATTTATTTCATGGCGTCACAGTGTAT
This sequence comes from Sarcophaga subvicina, assembly GCA_936449025.2. Lineage (NCBI taxonomy): Eukaryota > Metazoa > Arthropoda > Insecta > Diptera > Sarcophagidae > Sarcophaga > Sarcophaga subvicina. The sequence goes on from OW388084.2 coordinate 36,415,397, forward strand.
AAAGGGGTCATATAGAATTCGGACAGAGAATTTATTGTTAAAAAAGTGACTAACAATGTTGGCAACATATCACCTTTCCGGGAATATGGAATATTTGATGTGTCAATCCACTTCCCAGCTATGTTTAGCTTCAAGGTTGAATTAATAGGCTTTAGCGTCATCATAATTATGTATCTTTTTGTTCTTAGATGTTCTTTTTTTTCATGTTAATAATTCTAAAACTTTCTTTCTAGCAACTCTGCTTATGCTGGTGCAACTGCTGGTCCAGGTTCTGTAGCTGGTGGCGGTTCGGTGGTGACAGCCAGTAATGGCGGTGTTTCAACAATTGATAGCAATAAACGTGGTCATCCTCTAAAAAGTTTTAGTGTACCAGGACCACCGCCCACAGGCGGACAGACGCCCATAAATAAACACAGTAAGTCCAATAGTATTGCAAAATATTTTGCTTGAAATTTTTAAAAATAATATGTAATTTTCTTCTGTTCCATTAAAGCACCTGCTGTTACAATACGTCCACAAAATCAATCACCCTACAAGAAACCATCATTTTCTGCAGCCACACCGAATCGTTTGCAAAGCGGTCCCTCAGTGGCTCACAGTACTGATGAAATACAAAGACTGGCACCGAGTACCTCTACCGAAGAGCTTAATCAGGAGATGGCCAATTTAGAGGGTCTCATGAAAGATTTGAGTGCAATTACGGCCAATGAATTTGAATGTTAACATTAGCAGAAAACTATTAAATTACCATTGTTTTTAACGAATAAAATTATAGCTGCCATAACGCCAACAACAACGACCTTAACGATTAAAGCTAAAGAATTAAGAAAAAACAACAAGATAACAACGAAAGACGATCATAAACCGATTATAAACGAAATTGAATGCCATGCCGTCAAACAAAAGGATTTACTCAGTAAAACAAACGAAGGTAACAACACTTTAATGACAAAATTTTAGACGAAGTTTTTGAAAGCAGCAAAAAAAATTTTTGATATATTTTGTTCTTTGAAAAGAGATGTTGCTGTTAAGGTTTCAAAGTGAACTGCAGGAAGCAAAGAGAAAGTTTATTCGTTTATTTCATTTACTTTTGAACACGTATATTAAATATTATTACAGCAAGTTTTATTTCTTTTTTATAAGGGTTTAAAGCGAATAGAGGAAAGGGTTTAAAATTAAGTTGCTCTATCGTGTATAAACTCAGAAGATAAATTATGGCATGCAATATAGAATATAATAGAATATGGAATGCCTTAAATTAAGTTTGATACAAATTAGAATATCACATTAAAACAGAAATAGAAAACTTGTTGCTATTTCTTATACTTTTCAGACTGAGTTTAATCCCTTACTATGGAATTTTTATGTTTAAATATTTAGTAAATCTATTTGCAAAAGGAAATTGTTGGAGAATTTCAAACATTTTCTATGAAAATGTTTTGGTTTAGTTTTTTCTTTAATTCTTAGCTAAAACTTAAAATAACTTATTCAATACTTTGCCATATTTTTATAAATTAACATTTTTTGCTTAAGCATTTTATTTTAATTTAAAAACAATTCTTAAATTTTTTTTATGAAAAAAAATCAAACAACAAAAAATGTCTTAAAACGGACCCCTGTAAATATTTAATGTGTAATAATAAAAAAAAATATATTTTATATTTAAATATAATATTATAAAATTAAAAAAGCAAAACCAATGCAAAACAAACAAACTTTAATGATAACAAAACGAATACATTTTCCCTAGTATTGAAAATTTTTAAACTTAACACAAAACACAAAAAAAAAATGAAGGACACACTTCTCTTCAAAGTTTCTTGAAAATAAAATAGCTATCAATACTTTTCTAAAAGTATTTAAGACTTAGAAATTTATTTTTATTGAAGCTAAAAGTGTGGAAAAAAATACAATTTTTAAAATCTTAACTTTACAATACAATATTACTACTTAAAAACAAAACAAAAAAATACAATCTATAAAAATACAAAAACAAAATATAAATATAAAAATAAAAAGAGTATTTTCACAGCTAAAGTTTTATCTTAAAAGAAAAAAAAAGATAAAAGCAATTTTATTTTTAGTTTTCAATTATAATACAAAAACAAATCCCGTCCGTCTGCATTTTATTTATAATATTTATTTCATTACTAATTTCATTCAAATAGTTTATAAAACATCATTGTGTTCCATATTTCCAATTGTTTTAAACAATAATTTCTTTAATTTTCATTCTTTATCTATCATTTTTTCTTACCACGAATTTAAAGTTCTCAAAATAGAATTTTTCTAAAATCGTTTAATAACGATTGAAGCTAAAATTTTCGAAGAATTTTTTTTAAACAAAAATGTGCCATGTTTTTTATAATAAAACTAAACAACATTTATTCGAAATATAAACAAACATTTTTCTTCTATTTAACAACTTATTTTCAAACATTGCAAAATGTTATAAAAGATTTTGTAAAACTTTTTCATAAAAACTAAGTTTCCAATCTCTTTTTCCCTCTCTTTTTAAAGGAACAGTTAAACATTTTTTAAATCAAGGTATAATAACCTATTAATCTTCTTTCTGTTCAAACAAATCTATTTAAAGTAAATGGAAAATTTAATCAAAATTTAAAAAAGCAATTAAGTTGGGTTAAGATTAACTTGATAGTGTTCACTAATGACAACGTTTGTCATTTCTGTTATTTCCAGGTATTTAGCATTTCAGATTACTTACATTTTTGTCTAATTTAGTACAAAAAATTTGAATTACGTACACATATTTGATGGGATATGGACAGTTTTAGAAGTTTTGAAATGCCAAGTTTTTTTTTGATAACTTTTTAGAGGATTCGCTAAGGCTCTTTAGAGTTTTTAATTACGAATTTTTTTTTAAGTTTTCATAGAATGAAGCCCAATTTTAATTTTGCTTAGAGACAGAACAATTTTGGAATTTTTAACAAAGATTTTAGCTTTTTTTTAATTAAAATTTCTTAGGAATTACAATAAAGCCTAATATTAAGTTTGATTTGAAACTGTACAGTTTTCGTACTTTTTAATTTTTACAACTTTATTTAACGCTGGAAATGCAACCCCCAGGATCGTAATCTTTAAAGTTGTATTGCATGTCTTGCGGTATCAAATTTTACACACATTTTTTTGTGAAATAGGATTTTCGAATTTTTTAATTTCATATTATTTTATTTTTAATAACTTTTCAGAGCACTTACAAAGCTGTTAAGATCTGTCTTGTTATAAACAAATTTAAATTTTCTTACACTTATTTAACCCATTCGCTGCCAAGGACGAATATACTCGTCTTTGACAGGGTATCCCGCACTGCCATATATATAACATGCAGGCTTTTCCGTTATCTGCTGAGACACTGTAATCGACAATAGTAAATTTCTAAGTGTTGCCAATTTTCGCAATGTGTCTCGTTTTATTCCATCTTTAATTTATCCATGGCGTGATTTATTATTTGTTTTTCTACGAAAACGTACGCAAATACGAAAAAGATATCGAATCCTTCTGCCTTCCTATTGCCAAAGAGTTTTCTGCTTGGAAATGATTATGTATGATAATATATGTGCTCTTACCAAGAAATAACATGGTTTTGGTAAACAATAACACTCAAAATATAAATGCCAATGGGAATAACTTCATATAATTTAGGCTTGGCAGCGAATGGGTTAATTTGCAATCGGTTATCTTTTAATTTTTTTTAACTTCGCATGTAACACTTTTAATACAGCACAGGGACATTTTTTTATTTATTTTTTTAGAATTACCTTTATTTTTTTATTTTAAATTCGTTCTTTTCCAAGCAATAGTTTAAAATTGTATGGAATTGAAGTACATAGTAGAATGCAACAAAAATTTAGAAACAGGAATTTAAAATATCGACAAGTTTTTATAGTTTGTTTTGTTTTTATGTATTATATTTTGTTTTTTATTTTTTCTATTATTATAAGTAGAAATTTCCCACTTTAAGTTCATTTTAAACTTTTAATTATTTTTATAGCATATTAAAGGTATATATTTTTTTTTTGTATAAAAATACTACATATGTAAGAGTAAATGAATTTTTCATAAAAGCAACCTACAAAACTACTTAAAAAATTTAAATTTAAATGAAAAAATAAATTAAAACAATGTAAAATACTACTTAAGTGTAAATGTAATTATTAAATTTAATCTTAAACAAAAACAATTAAAAGAACAAACAAAAAATACCATACAAGCTAGTAAATTTCTTTTGAGAAAAATCAAAAACTAAAAAAAACCAATTGCATTTAACTTATCTTTAAAAACAATTAATTCATTTTGTTTTCTATGCTTAAGAGTAATATATATAATATAATACAATTAATTAATACTATGTGTCTATCAAATATTGTTTAGTTTTCATTATAACGTAAGTTTTTTTTTATTTTTATAAGCCATTTTTTTAAAATTGTATTGAAAAAAGAGTTTTTTTATTGCCATTGTGTAAACTTAAGTCATGACATCACAATTTTTATATACATACAAAAAATAATCATAATTTTTTACCATACACCTCTTATATATTTAAATTAAAAAGAAATGTATTTCGTATTTGAAAAAAAAATAATATTTTTTGCACAAAAACTTCCTATTGATATGAAAAAAGCAAAACCACACTTAAAAGAATTGTGAATTTTGAAAAATGACAAAGCAATTATTGCTAAATTAAATATATATATTATATATAGTAATAAAATATTAAAAAAATTGATTAATATAAATAAAATAAAAACAAAAAAGAAAAATAAAACGCAATTAAATGTAAAATTATCATAATTTACAAAATATACAAGAAAAATTATTTGAAATGAAATTTAAAAAAATGTATTTTTAATAATAAATATTAATTATAAGGTATGATTAATCCACTGTACTTAAGAAAAGTCCACAATCAAATCGCACGATCCCGATGGCCAGTTCACAATTACATCGCTCGTAAATTCCAATAGTACTGTCATTTGCAAAAAAGTAAATAGAATTAGAAGTTAATAAAAAAGATCATAAGGAATAGTAAGAAAATGAGCTGGATATAGAACAGAAGGGTTGCTTGACTCAAGATCTTGTTTTTGTTGTTTAATGTCTAATGATAAAACGAATTGTTGAAGCGTCCAATCTTCTATTGGAACTGCTTCAGTGTGAAAGAAACATGACACACATGAGTGTAAATTTTTCATCAAGTGTTAAATCTATAGTTGCTACGTTTTCCATGCGACTGGAAAAAACATCAGCTTTCCAACAATAAATAAATTCGCCCCCAAATATTAAATACCGCCTGAAATATAAGGCATTATATATAAGAGTTCAGTATATTTCTTAGAAGGCGTGGCATTTGTGGGCGGAAATAAATTTTGCTAAATAGCTGATGTTTTTTTCTATCGTATAGCGAAAACTCAATGTCATTATCTCTTATAGTTTCCGAGTTATAAGGAAAATTGTAAAAGTGTTTAACAAAAAACACTTCCTGCTGAATTCTGTTGGCCTGGTATTGGCAGAAAATTTTTGAACGGAAAATTTGAAAATATTTTTCGATATACACACACACACGCACATGTACAATCGTATAACAATTTTACATTTGTGCGAATATCTCGGAAACTATAAGAGATAATTACAATCAGTTTTCACCATGCGACTGGAAAAAACATCAGCTTTCCAACAATAAATAACTTCGCCCCCAAATATTAAATACCGCCTGAAATATAAGGCATTATATATAAGAGTTCAGTATATTTCTTAGAAGGCGTGGCATTTGTGGGCGGAAATAAATTTTGCTAAATAGCTGATGTTTTTTTCTATCGTATAGCGAAAACTCAATGTCATTATCTCTTATAGTTTCCGAGTTATAAGCAAAATTGTAAAAGTGTTTAACAAAAAACACTTCCTGCTGAATTCTGTTGGCCTGGTATTGGCAGAAAATTTTTGAACGAAAAATTTGAAAATATTTTTCGACATACACACACACACGCACATGTACAATCGTATAACAATTTTACATTTGTGCGAATACCTCGGAAACTATAAGAGATAATGACAATTAGTTTTCACCATGCGACTGGAAAAAACATCAGCTTTCCAACAATAAATAAATTCACCCCCAAATATTATATACCGCCTGAAATATAAGGCATTATATATAAGCATTCAGTAAATTTCTTAGAAGGCGTGGCATTTGTGGGCGGAAATAAATTTTGCTAAATACCTGATGTTTTTTTCTATCGTATAGCGAAAACTCAATGTCATTATCTCTTATAGTTTCCGAGTTATAAGCAAAATTGTAAAAGTGTTTAACAAAAAACACTTCCTGCTGAATTCTGTTGGCCTGGTATTGGCAGAAAATTTTTGAACGAAAAATTTGAAAATATTTTTCGATATACACACACACACGCACATGTACAATCGTATAACAATTTTACATTTAGCGAATATCTCGGAAACTATAAGAGATAATGACAATCAGTCTTCACCATGCGACTGGAAAAAACATCAGCTTTCCAACAATAAATAAATTCACCCCCAAATATTAAATACCGCCTGAAATATAAGGCATTATATATAAGAGTTCAGTATATTTCTTAGAAGGCGTGGCATTTGTGGGCGGAAATAAATTTTGCTAAATAGCTGATGTTTTTTTCTATCGTATAGCTAAAACTCAATGTCATTATCTCTTATAGTTTCCGAGTTATAAGCAAAATTGTAAAAGTGTTTAACAAAAAACACTTCCTGCTGAATTCTGTTGGCCTGGTATTGGCAGAAAATTTTTGAACGAAAAATTTGAAAATATTTTTCGACATACACACACACACGCACATGTACAATTGTATAACAATTTTACATTTGTGCGAATATCTCGGAAACTATAAGAGATAATAACAATCAGTTTTCACCATGCGACTGGAAAAAACACCAGCTTTCCAACAATAAATAAATTCACCCCCAAATATTAAATACCGCCTGAAATATAAGGCATTATATATACGAATTCAGTAAATTTCTTAGAAGGCGTGGCATTTGTGGGCGGAAATAAATTTTGCTAAATAGCTGATGTTTTTTTCTATCGTATAGCGAAAACTCGATGTCATTATCTCTTATAGTTTCCGAGTTATAAGCAAAATTGTAAAAGTGTTTAACAAAAAACACTTCCTGCTGAATTCTGTTGGCCTGGTATTGGCAGAAAATTTTTGAACGAAAAATTTGAAAATATTTTTCGACATACACACACACACGCACATGTACAATTGTATAACAATTTTACATTTGTGCGAATATCTCGGAAACTATAAGAGATAATAACAATCAGTTTTCACCATGCGACTGGAAAAACACCAGCTTTCCAATAATAAATAAATTCACCCCCAAATATTAAATACCGCCTGAAATATAAGGCATTATATATACGAATTCAGTAAATTTCTTAGAAGGCGTGGCATTTGTGGGCGGAACTAAATTTTGCTAAACAGCTGATATTTTTTTCTATCGTATAGCGAAAACTCAATGTCATTATCTCTTATAGTTTCCGAGTTATAAGCAAAATTGTAAAAGTGTTTAACAAAAAACACTTCCTGCTGAATTCTGTTAGCCTGGTATTGGCAGAAAATTTTTGAACGAAAAATTTGAAAATATTTTTCGACATACACAAACACACGCACATGTACAATTGTATAACAATTTTACATTTGTGCGAATATCTCGGAAACTATAAGAGATAATGACAATCAGTTTTCCCCACGCGACTGGAAAAAACACCAGCTTTCCAATAATAAATAAATTCACCCCCAAATATTAAATACCGCCTGAAATATAAGGCATTATATATACGAATTCAGTAAATTTCTTAGAAGGCGTGGCATTTGTGGGCGGAAATAAATTTTGCTAAATAGCTGATGTTTTTTTCTATCGTATAGCGAAAACTCAATGTCATTATCTCTTATAGTTTCCGAGTTATAAGCAAAATTGTAAAAGTGTTTAACAAAAAACACTTCCTACTGAATTCTGTTGGCCTGGTATTGGCAGAAAATTTTTGAACGAAAAATTTGAAAATATTTTTCGACATACACACACACACGCACTTGTACAATCGTATAACAATTTTACATTTGTGCGAATATCTCGGAAACTATAAGAGATAATGACAATCAGTTTTCACCATGCGACTGGAAAAAACATCAGCTTTCCAACAATAAATAAATTCACCCCCAAATATTATATACCGCCTGAAATATAAGGCATTATATAAAAGCATTCAGTAAATTTCTTAGAAGGCGTGGCATTTGTGGGCGGAAATAAATTTTGCTAAATAGCTGATGTTTTTTTCTATCGTATAGCGAAAACTCAATGTCATTATCTCTTATAGTTTCCGAGTTATAAGCAAAATTGTAAAAGTGTTTAACAAAAAACACTTCCTACTGAATTCTGTTGGCCTGGTATTGGCAGAAAATTTTTGAACGAAAAATTTGAGAATATTTTTCGACATACACGCACACACGCGCATGTACAATCGTATAACAATTTTACATTTGTGCGAATATCTCGGAAACTATAAGAGATAATAGCAATCAGTTTTCACCATGCGACTGGAAAAAACACCAGCTTTCCAACAATAAATAAATTCACCCCCAAATATTAAATACCGCCTGAAATATAAGGCATTATATATACGAATTCAGTAAATTTCTTAGAAGGCGTGGCATTTGTGGGCGGAAATAAATTTTGCTAAATAGCTGATGTTTTTTTCTATCGTATAGCGAAAACTCAATGTCATTATCTCTTATAGTTTCCGAGTTATAAGCAAAATTGTAAAAGTGTTTAACAAAAAACACTTCCTGCTGAATTCTGTTGGCCTGGTATTGGCAGAAAATTTTTAAACGAAAAATTTGAAAATATTTTTCGACATACACACACACACGCACATGTACAATTGTATAACAATTTTACATTTGTGCGAATATCTCGGAAACTATAAGAGATAATAACAATCAGTTTTCACCACGCGACTGGAAAAAACACCAGCTTTCCAATAATAAATAAATTCACCCCCAAATATTATATACCGCCTGAAATATAAGGCATTATATATAAGAATTCAGTAAATTTCTTAGAAGGCGTGGTATTTGTGGGCGGAAATAAATTTTGCTAAATAGCCAATGTTTTTTTTCTATCGTATAGCGAAAACTCAATGTCATTATCTCTTATAGTTTCCGAGTTATAAGAAAAATTATAAAAGTGTTTAACAAAAAACACTTCCTGCTGATCTCTGTTGGCCTGGTATTGGCAGAAAATTTTTGAACGAAAAATTTGAAAATATTTTTCGACATATACACACACACGCACGTGTACAATCGTATAACAATTTTACATTTGTGCGAATATCTCGGAAACTATAAGAGATAATAACAATCAGTTTTCACCACGCGACTGGAAAAAACACCAGCTTTCCAATAATAAATAAATTCACCCCCAAATATTATATACCGCCTGAAATATGAGGCATTATATATAAGAATTCAGTAAATTTCTTAGAAGGCGTGGCATTTGTGGGCGGAAATAAATTTTGCTAAATAGCTGATGTTTTTTTCTATCGTATAGCGAAAACTCAATGTCATTATCTTTTATAGTTTCCGAGTTATAAGAAAAATTATAAAAGTGTTTAACAAAAAACACTTCCTGCTGATCTCTGTTGGCCTGGTATTGGCAGAAAATTTTTGAACGAAAAATTTGAAAATATTTTTCGACATATACACACACACGCACGTGTACAATCGTATAACAATTTTACATTTGTGCGAATATCTCGGAAACTATAAGAGATAATGACAATCAGTTTTCACCATGCGACTGGAAAAAACACCAGCTTTCCAATAATAAATAAATTCACCCCCAAATATTAAATACCGCCTGAAATATAAGGCATTATATGTAAGAATTCAGTATATTTCTTAGAAGGCGTGGCATTTGTGGGCGGAAATAAATTTTGCTAAATAGCTGATGTTTCCGAGTTATAAGCAAAATTATAAAAGTGTTTAACAAAAAACACTTCCTGCTGAATTCTGTTGGCCTGGTATTGGCAGAAAATTTTTGTACGAAAAATTTGAAAATATTTTTCGACATACACACACACACACGCACATGTACAATTGTATAACAATTTTACATTTGTGCGAATATCTCGGAAACTATAAGAGATAATAACAATCAGTTTTCACCATGCGACTGGAAAAAACACCAGCTTTCCAACAATAAATAAATTCGCCCCCAAATATTAAATACCGCCTGAAATATAAGGCATTATATATACGAATTCAGTAAATTTCTTAGAAGGCGTGGCATTTGTGGGCGGAAATAAATTTTGCTAAATAGCCAATGTTTTTTTTCTATCGTATAGCGAAAACTCAATGTCATTATCTCTTATAGTTTCCGAGTTATAAGAAAAATTATAAAAGTGTTTAACAAAAAACACTTCCTGCTGATCTCTGTTGGCCTGGTATTGGCAGAAAATTTTTGAACGAAAAATTTGAAAATATTTTTCGACATATACACACACACGCACGTGTACAATCGTATAACAATTTTACATTTGTGCGAATATCTCGGAAACTATAAGAGATAATGACAATCAGTTTTCACCATGCGACTGGAAAAAACACCAGCTTTCCAATAATAAATAAATTCACCCCCAAATATTAAATACCGCCTGAAATATACGGCATTATATATAAGAATTCAGTATATTTCTTAGAAGGCGTGGCATTTGTGGGCGGAAATAAATTTTGCTAAATAGCTGATGTTTCCGAGTTATAAGCAAAATTATAAAAGTGTTTAACAAAAAACACTTCCTGCTGAATTCTGTTGGCCTGGTATTGGCAGAAAATTTTTGTACGAAAAATTTGAAAATATTTTTCGACATACACACACACACACGCACATGTACAATTGTATAACAATTTTACATTTGTGCGAATATCTCGGAAACTATAAGAGATAATAACAATCAGTTTTCACCATGCGACTGGAAAAAACACCAGCTTTCCAATAATAAATAAATTCACCCCCAAATATTAAATACCGCCTGAAATATAAGGCATTATATATACGAATTCAGTAAATTTCTTAGAAGGCGTGGCATTTGTGGGCGGAAATAAATTTTGCTAAATAGCTGATGTTTTTTTCTATCGTATAGCGAAAACTCAATGTCATTATCTCTTATAGTTTCCGAGTTATAAGCAAAATTGTAAAAGTGTTTAACAAAAAACACTTCCTGCTGAATTCTGTTGGCCTGGTATTGGCAGAAAATTTTTGAACGAAAAATTTGAAAATATTTTTCGACATACACACACACACGCACATGTACAATCGTATAACAATTTTACATTTGTGCGAATATCTCGGAAACTATAAGAGATAATAACAATCAGTTTTCACCATGCGACTGGAAAAAATACCAGCTTTCCAATAATAAATAAATTCGCCCCCAAATATTAAATACCGCCTGAAATATAAGGCATTATATATACGAATTCAGTAAATTTCTTAGAAGGCGTGGCATTTGTGGGCGGAAATAAATTTTGCTAAATAGCTGATGTTTTTTCTATCGTATAGTGAAAACTCAATGTCATTATCTCTTATAGTTTCCGAGTTATAAGCAAAATTGTAAAAGTGTTTAACAAAAAACACTTCCTGCTGAATTCTGTTGGCCTGGTATTGGCAGAAAATTTTTGAACGAAAAATTTGAAAATATTTTTCGATATACACACACACACGCACATGTACTATCGTATAACAATTTTACATTTGTGTGAATATCTCGGAAACTATAAGAGATAATGACAATCAGTTTTCACCATGCGACTGGAAAAAACATCAGCTGTCCAACAATAAATATATTCGCACCCAAATATTAAATACCGCCTGAAATATAAGGCATTATATATAAGAGTTCAATATATTTCTTAGAAGGCGTGGCATTTGTGGGCGGATATAAATTTTGCTAAATAGCTGATGTTTTTTTCTATCGTATAGCGAAAACTCAATGTCATTATCTCTTATAGTTTCCGAGTTATAAGCAAAATTGTAAAAGTGTTTAACAAAAAAAACTTCCTGCTGAATTCTGTTGGCCTGGTATTGGCAGAAAATTTTTGAACGAAAAATTTTAAAATATTTTTCGATATACACACACACACGCACATATACTATCGTATAACAATTTTACATTTGTGTGAATATCTCGGAAACTATAAGAGATAATGACAATCAGTTTTCACCATGCGACTGGAAAAAACATCAGCTTTCCAACAATAAATAAATTCGCCCCCAAATATTAAATACCGCCTGAAATATAAGGCATTATATATAAGAGTTCAATATATTTCTTAGAAGGCGTGGCATTTGTGGGCGGAAATAAATTTTGCTAAATAGCTGATGCTTTTTTCTATCGTATAGCGAAAACTCAATGTCATTATCTCTTACAGTTTCCGAGTTATAAGCAAAATTGTAAAAGTGTTTAACAAAAAACACTTCCTGCTGAATTCTGTTGGCCTGGTATTGGCAGAAAATTTTTGAACGAAAAATTTGAAAATATTTTTCGATATACACACACACACACGCACATGTACTATCGTATAACAATTTTACATTTGTGCGAATATCTCGGAAACTATAAGAGATAATGACAATCAGTTTTCACCATGCGACTGGAAAAAACATCAGCTTTCCAACAATAAATAAATTAGCCCCCAAATATTAAATACCGCCTGAATTATAAGGCATTATATATAAGAGTTCAGTATATTTCTTAGAAGGCGTGGCATTTGTGGGCGGAAATAAATTTTGCTAAATAGCTGATGTTTTTTTCTATCGTATAGCGAAAACTCAATGTCATTATCTCTTATAGTTTCCGAGTTATAAGCAAAATTGTAAAAGTGTTTAACAAAAAACACTTCCTGCTGAATTCTGTTGGCCTGGTATTGGCAGAAAATTTTTGAACGAAAAATTTGAAAATATTTTTCGATATACACACACACACACGCACATGTACTATCGTATAACAATTTTACATTTGTGCGAATATCTCGGAAACTATAAGAGATAATGACAATCAGTTTTCACCATGCGACTGGAAAAAACATCAGCTTTCCAACAATAAATAAATTAGCCCCCAAATATTAAATACCGCCTGAATTATAAGGCATTATATATAAGAGTTCAGTATATTTCTTAGAAGGCGTGGCATTTGTGGGCGGAAATAAATTTTGCTAAATAGCTGATGCTTTTTTCTATCGTATAGCGAAAACTCAATGTCATTATCTCTTACAGTTTCCGAGTTATAAGCAAAATTGTAAAAGTGTTTAACAAAAAACACTTCCTGCTGAATTCTGTTGGCCTGGTATTGGCAGAAAATTTTTGAACGAAAAATTTGAAAATATTTTTCGATATACACACACACACACGCACATGTACTATCGTATAACAATTTTACATTTGTGCGAATATCTCGGAAACTATAAGAGATAATGACAATCAGTTTTCACCATGCGACTGGAAAAAAACATCAGCTTTCCAACAATAAATAAATTAGCCCCCAAATATTAAATACCGCCTGAATTATAAGGCATTATATATAAGAGTTCAGTATATTTCTTAGAAGGCGTGGCATTTGTGGGCGGAAATAAATTTTGCTAAATAGCTGATGTTTTTTTCTATCGTATAGCGAAAACTCAATGTCATTATCTCTTATAGTTTCCGAGTTATAAGCAAAATTGTAAAAGTGTTTAACAAAAAACACTTCCTGCTGAATTCTGTTGGCCTGGTATTGGCAGAAAATTTTTGAACGAAAAATTTGAAAATATTTTTCGATATACACACACACACACGCACATGTACTATCGTATAACAATTTTACATTTGTGCGAATATCTCGGAAACTATAAGAGATAATGACAATCAGTTTTCACCATGCGACTGGAAAAAACATCAGCTTTCCAACAATAAATAAATTCGCCCCCAAATATTAAATACCGCCTGAAATATAAGGCATTATATATAAGAGTTCAATATATTTCTTAGAAGGCGTGGCATTTGTGGGCGGAAATAAATTTTGCTAAATAGCTGATGCTTTTTTCTATCGTATAGCGAAAACTCAATGTCATTATCTCTTACAGTTTCCGAGTTATAAGCAAAATTGTAAAAGTGTTTAACAAAAAACACTTCCTGCTGAATTCTGTTGGCCTGGTATTGGCAGAAAATTTTTGAACGAAAAATTTGAAAATATTTTTCGATATACACACACACACACGCACATGTACTATCGTATAACAATTTTACATTTGTGCGAATATCTCGGAAACTATAAGAGATAATGACAATCAGTTTTCACCATGCGACTGGAAAAAACATCAGCTTTCCAACAATAAATAAATTAGCCCCCAAATATTAAATACCGCCTGAATTATAAGGCATTATATATAAGAGTTCAGTATATTTCTTAGAAGGCGTGGCATTTGTGGGCGGAAATAAATTTTGCTAAATAGCTGATGTTTTTTTCTATCGTATAGCGAAAACTCAATGTCATTATCTCTTATAGTTTCCGAGTTATAAGCAAAATTGTAAAAGTGTTTAACAAAAAACACTTCCTGCTGAATTCTGTTGGCCTGGTATTGGCAGAAAATTTTTGAACGAAAAATTTGAAAATATTTTTCGATATACACACACACACACGCACATGTACTATCGTATAACAATTTTACATTTGTGCGAATATCTCGGAAACTATAAGAGATAATGACAATCAGTTTTCACCATGCGACTGGAAAAAACATCAGCTTTCCAACAATAAATAAATTAGCCCCCAAATATTAAATACCGCCTGAATTATAAGGCATTATATATAAGAGTTCAGTATATTTCTTAGAAGGCGTGGCATTTGTGGGCGGAAATAAATTTTGCTAAATAGCTGATGCTTTTTTCTATCGTATAGCGAAAACTCAATGTCATTATCTCTTACAGTTTCCGAGTTATAAGCAAAATTGTAAAAGTGTTTAACAAAAAACACTTCCTGCTGAATTCTGTTGGCCTGGTATTGGCAGAAAATTTTTGAACGAAAAATTTGAAAATATTTTTCGATATACACACACACACACGCACATGTACTATCGTATAACAATTTTACATTTGTGCGAATATCTCGGAAACTATAAGAGATAATGACAATCAGTTTTCACCATGCGACTGGAAAAAACATCAGCTTTCCAACAATAAATAAATTCGCCCCCAAATATTAAATACCGCCTGAATTATAAGGCATTATATATAAGCGTTCAGTATATTTCTTAGAAGGCGTGGCATTTGTGGGCGGAAATAAATTTTGCTAAATAGCTGATGCTTTTTTCTATCGTATAGCGAAAACTCAATGTCATTATCTCTTACAGTTTCCGAGTTATAAGCAAAATTGTAAAAGTGTTTAACAAAAAACACTTCCTGCTGAATTCTGTTGGCCTGGTATTGGCAGAAAATTTTTGAACGAAAAATTTTAAAATATTTTTCGATATACACACACACACACGCACATGTACTATCGTATAACAATTTTACATTTGTGCGAATATCTCGGAAACTATAAGAGATAATGACAATCAGTTTTCACCATGCGACTGGAAAAAAACATCAGCTTTCCAACAATAAATAAATTAGCCCCCAAATATTAAATACCGCCTGAATTATAAGGCATTATATATAAGAGTTCAGTATATTTCTTAGAAGGCGTGGCATTTGTGGGCGGAAATAAATTTTGCTAAATAGCTGATGTTTTTTTCTATCGTATAGCGAAAACTCAATGTCATTATCTCTTATAGTTTCCGAGTTATAAGCAAAATTGTAAAAGTGTTTAACAAAAAACACTTCCTGCTGAATTCTGTTGGCCTGGTATTGGCAGAAAATTTTTGAACGAAAAATTTGAAAATATTTTTCGATATACACACACACACACGCACATGTACTATCGTATAACAATTTTACATTTGTGCGAATATCTCGGAAACTATAAGAGATAATGACAATCAGTTTTCACCATGCGACTGGAAAAAACATCAGCTTTCCAACAATAAATAAATTAGCCCCCAAATATTAAATACCGCCTGAATTATAAGGCATTATATATAAGAGTTCAGTATATTTCTTAGAAGGCGTGGCATTTGTGGGCGGAAATAAATTTTGCTAAATAGCTGATGCTTTTTTCTATCGTATAGCGAAAACTCAATGTCATTATCTCTTATAGTTTCCGAGTTATAAGCAAAATTGTAAAAGTGTTTAACAAAAAACACTTCCTGCTGAATTCTGTTGGCCTGGTATTGGCAGAAAATTTTTGAACGAAAAATTTGAAAATATTTTTCGATATACACACACACACACGCACATGTACTATCGTATAACAATTTTACATTTGTGCGAATATCTCGGAAACTATAAGAGATAATGACAATCAGTTTTCACCATGCGACTGGAAAAAACATCAGCTTTTCAACAATAAATATATTCGCACCCAAATATTAAATACCGCCAGAATTATAAGGCATTATATATAAGAGTTCAGTATATTTCTTAGAAGGCGTGGCATTTGTGGCCGGAAATAAATTTTGCTAAATAGTTGATGTATTTTTCTATCGTATAGCGAAAACTCAATGTCATTATCTCTTATAGTTTCCGAGTTATAAGCAAAATTGTAAAAGTGTTTAACAAAAAACACTTCCTGCTGAATTCTGTTGGCCTGGTATTGGCAGAAAATTTTTGAACGAAAAATTTGAAAATATTTTTCGATATACACACACACACACGCACATGTACTATCGTATAACAATTTTACATTTGTGCGAATATCTCGGAAACTATAAGAGATAATGACAATCAGTTTTCACCATGCGACTGGAAAAAACATCAGCTTTCCAACAATAAATAAATTCGCACCCAAATATTAAATACCGCGTGAAATATAAGGCATTATATATAAGAGTTCAGTATATTTCTTAGAAGGCGTGGCATTTGTGGGCGGAAATAAATTTTGCTAAATAGCTGATGTATTTTTCTATCGTATAGCGAAAACTCAATGTCATTATCTCTTATAGTTTCCGAGTTATAAGCAAAATTGTAAAAGTGTTTAACAAAAAACACTTCCTGCTGAATTCTGTTGGCCTGGTATTGGCAGAAAATTTTTGAACGGAAAATTTGAAAATATTTTTCGATATACACACGGAAACTATAAGAGATAATGACAATCAGTTTTCACCATGCGACTGGAAAAAACATCAGCTTTCCAACAATAAATAAATTAGCCCCCAAATATTAAATACCGCCTGAATTATAAGGCATTATATATAAGAGTTCAATATATTTCTTAGAAGGCGTGGCATTTGTGGGCGGAAATAAATTTTGCTAAATAGCTGATGCTTTTTTCTATCGTATAGCGAAAACTCAATGTCATTATCTCTTACAGTTTCCGAGTTATAAGCAAAATTGTAAAAGTGTTTAACAAAAAACACTTCCTGCTGAATTCTGTTGGCCTGGTATTGGCAGAAAATTTTTGAACGAAAAATTTGAAAATATTTTTCGATATACACACACACACACGCACATGTACTATCGTATAACAATTTTACATTTGTGCGAATATCTCGGAAACTATAAGAGATAATGACAATCAGTTTTCACCATGCGACTGGAAAAAACATCAGCTTTTCAACAATAAATATATTCGCACCCAAATATTAAATACCGCCAGAATTATAAGGCATTATATATAAGAGTTCAGTATATTTCTTAGAAGGCGTGGCATTTGTGGGCGGAAATAAATTTTGCTAAATAGCTGATGTTTTTTTCTATCGTATAGCGAAAACTCAATGTCATTATCTCTTATAGTTTCCGAGTTATAAGCAAAATTGGAAAAATGTTTAACAAAAAACACTTCCTGCTGAATTCTGTTGGCCTGGTATTGGCAGAAAATTTTTGAACGAAAAATTTGAAAATATTTTTCGATATACACACACACACACGCACATGTACTATCGTATAACAATTTTACATTTGTGTGAATATCTCGGAAACTATAAGAGATAATGACAATCAGTTTTCACCATGCGACTGGAAAAAACATCAGCTTTCCAACAATAAATAAATTCGCACCCAAATATTAAATACCGCGTGAAATATAAGGCATTATATATAAGAGTTCAGTATATTTCTTAGAAGGCGTGGCATTTGTGGGCGGAAATAAATTTTGCTAAATAGCTGATGTTTTTTTCTATCGTATAGCGAAAACTCAATGTCATTATCTCTTATAGTTTCCGAGTTATAAGCAAAATTGTAAAAGTGTTTAACAAAAAACACTTCCTGCTGAATTCTGTTGGCCTGGTATTGGCAGAAAATTTTTGAACGAAAAATTTGAAAATATTTTTCGATATACACACACACACACGCACATGTACTATCGTATAACAATTTTACATTTGTGGGAATATCTCGGAAACTATAAGAGATAATGACAATCAGTTTTCACCATGCGACTGGAAAAAACATCAGCTTTTCAACAATAAATATATTCGCACCCAAATATTAAATACCGCCAGAATTATAAGGCATTATATATAAGAGTTCAGTATATTTCTTAGAAGGCGTGGCATTTGTGGGCGGAAATAAATTTTGCTAAATAGCTGATGTTTTTTTCTATCGTATAGCGAAAACTCAATGTCATTATCTCTTATAGTTTCCGAGTTATAAGCAAAATTGTAAAAGTGTTTAACAAAAAACACTTCCTGCTGAATTCTGTTGGCCTGGTATTGGCATAAAATTTTTGAACGAAAAATTTGAAAATATTTTTCGATATACACACATACACGCACATGTACTATCGTATAACAATTTTACATTTGTGTGAATATCTCGGAAACTATAAGAGATAATGACAATCAGTTTTCACCATGCGACTGGAAAAAACATCAGCTTTCCAACAATAAATATATTCGCACCCAAATATTAAATACCGCCTGAAATATAAGGCATTATATATAAGAGTTCAATATATTTCTTAGAAGGCGTGGCATTTGTGGGCGGAAATAAATTTTGCTAAATAGCTGATGTTTTTTTCTATCGGATAGCCAAAACTCAATGTCATTATCTCTTATAGTTTCCGAGTTATAAGCAAAATTGTAAAAGTGTTTAACAAAAAAAACTTCCTGCTGAATTCCGTTGGCCTGGTATTGGCAGAAAATTTTTGAACGAAAAATTTGAAAATATTTTTCGATATACACACACACACGCACATATACTATCGTATAACAATTTTACATTTGTGTGAATATCTCGGAAACTATAAGAGATAATGACAATCAGTTTTCACCATGCGACTGGAAAAAACATCAGCTTTCCAACAATAAATAAATTCGCCCCCAAATATTAAATACCGCCTGAAATATAAGGCATTATATATAAGAGTTCAGTATATTTCTTAGAAGGCGTGGCATTTGTGGGCGGAAATAAATTTTGCTAAATAGCTGATGTTTTTTTCTATCGTATAGCGAAAACTCAATGTCATTATCTCTTATAGTTTCCGAGTTATAAGCAAAATTGTAAAAGTGTTTAACAAAAAACACTTCCTGCTGAATTCTGTTGGCCTGGTATTGGCAGAAAATTTTTGAACGAAAAATTTGAAAATATTTTTCGATATACACACACACACACGCACATGTACTATCGTATAACAATTTTACATTTGTGCGAATATCTCGGAAACTATAAGAGATAATGACAATCAGGTTTCACCATGCGACTGGAAAAACATCAGCTTTCCAACAATAAATAAATTCGCCCCCAAATATTAAATACCGCCTGAATTATAAGGCATTATATATAAGAGTTCAGTATATTTCTTAGAAGGCGTGGCATTTGTGGGCGGAAATAAATTTTGCTAAATAGCTGATGTTTTTTTCTATCGTATAGCGAAAACTCAATGTCATTATCTCTTATAGTTTCCGAGTTATAAGCAAAATTGTAAAAGTGTTTAACAAAAAACACTTCCTGCTGAATTCTGTTGGCCTGGTATTGGCATAAAATTTTTGAACGAAAAATTTGAAAATATTTTTCGATATACACACATACACGCACATGTACTATCGTATAACAATTTTACATTTGTGTGAATATCTCGGAAACTATAAGAGATAATGACAATCAGTTTTCACCATGCGACTGGAAAAAACATCAGCTTTCCAACAATAAATATATTCGCACCCAAATATTAAATACCGCCTGAAATATAAGGCATTATATATAAGAGTTCAGTATATTTCTTAGAAGGCGTGGCATTTGTGGGCGGAAATAAATTTTGCTATATAGCTGGTGTTTTTTTCTATCGTATAGAGAAAACTCAATGTCATTATCTCTCTTAGTTTCCGAGTTATAAGCAAAATTGTAAAAGTGTTTAACAAAAAACACTTCCTGCTGAATTCTGTTGGCCTGGTATTGGCAGAAAATTTTTGAACGAAAAATTTGCAAATATTTTTCGACATACACACACACACACGCACATGTACTATCGTATAACAATTTTACATTTGTGCGAATATCTCGGAAACTATAAGAGATAATGACAACCAGTTTTCACCATGTGACTGGAAAAAACATCAGCTTTCCAACAATAAATATATTCGCCCCCAAATATTAAATACCGCCTGAAATATAAGGCATTATATATAAGAGTTCAATATATTTCTTAGAAGGCGTGGCATTTGTGGGCGGAAATAAATTTTGCTAAATAGCTGATGTTTTTTTCTATCGTATAGCGAAAACTCAATGTCATTATCTCTTATAGTTTCCGAGTTATAAGCAAAATTGTAAAAGTGTTTAACAAAAAACACTTCCTGCTGAATTCTGTTGGCCTGGTATTGGCAGAAAATTTTTGAACGAAAAATTTGAAAATATTTTTCGATATACACACACACACACGCACATGTACTATCGTATAACAATTTTACATTTGTGGGAATATCTCGGAAACTATAAGAGATAATGACAATCAGTTTTCACCATGCGACTGGAAAAAACATCAGCTTTCCAACAATAAATAAATTCGCCCCCAAATATTAAATACCGCCTGAATTATAAGGCATTATATATAAGATTTCAATATATTTCTTAGAAGGCGTGGCATTTGTGGGCGGAAATAAATTTTGCTAAATAGCTGATGTTTTTTTCTATCGTATAGCGAAAACTCAATGTCATTATCTCTTATAGTTTCCGAGTTATAAGCAAAATTGTAAAAGTGTTTAACAAAAAACACTTCCTGCTGAATTCTGTTGGCCTGGTATTGGCAGAAAATTTTTGAACGAAAAATTTGAAAATATTTTTCGATATACACACACACACACGCACATGTACTATCGTATAACAATTTTACATTTGTGGGAATATCTCGGAAACTATAAGAGATAATGACAATCAGTTTTCACCATGCGACTGGAAAAAACATCAGCTTTTCAACAATAAATATATTCGCACCCAAATATTAAATACCGCCAGAATTATAAGGCATTATATATAAGAGTTCAGTATATTTCTTAGAAGGCGTGGCATTTGTGGGCGGAAATAAATTTTGCTAAATAGCTGATGTTTTTTTCTATCGTATAGCGAAAACTCAATGTCATTATCTCTTATAGTTTCCGAGTTATAAGCAAAATTGTAAAAGTGTTTAACAAAAAACACTTCCTGCTGAATTCTGTTGGCCTGGTATTGGCATAAAATTTTTGAACGAAAAATTTGAAAATATTTTTCGATATACACACATACACGCACATGTACTATCGTATAACAATTTTACATTTGTGTGAATATCTCGGAAACTATAAGAGATAATGACAATCAGTTTTCACCATGCGACTGGAAAAAACATCAGCTTTCCAACAATAAATATATTCGCACCCAAATATTAAATACCGCCTGAAATATAAGGCATTATATATAAGAGTTCAATATATTTCTTAGAAGGCGTGGCATTTGTGGGCGGAAATAAATTTTGCTAAATAGCTGATGTTTTTTTCTATCGGATAGCCAAAACTCAATGTCATTATCTCTTATAGTTTCCGAGTTATAAGCAAAATTGTAAAAGTGTTTAACAAAAAAAACTTCCTGCTGAATTCTGTTGGCCTGGTATTGGCAGAAAATTTTTGAACGAAAAATTTGAAAATATTTTTCGATATACACACACACACGCACATATACTATCGTATAACAATTTTACATTTGTGTGAATATCTCGGAAACTATAAGAGATAATGACAATCAGTTTTCACCATGCGACTGGAAAAAACATCAGCTTTCCAACAATAAATAAATTCGCCCCCAAATATTAAATACCGCCTGAAATATAAGGCATTATATATAAGAGTTCAGTATATTTCTTAGAAGGCGTGGCATTTGTGGGCGGAAATAAATTTTGCTAAATAGCTGATGTTTTTTTCTATCGTATAGCGAAAACTCAATGTCATTATCTCTTATAGTTTCCGAGTTATAAGCAAAATTGTAAAAGTGTTTAACAAAAAACACTTCCTGCTGAATTCTGTTGGCCTGGTATTGGCAGAAAATTTTTGAACGAAAAATTTGAAAATATTTTTCGATATACACACACACACACGCACATGTACTATCGTATAACAATTTTACATTTGTGCGAATATCTCGGAAACTATAAGAGATAATGACAATCAGGTTTCACCATGCGACTGGAAAAACATCAGCTTTCCAACAATAAATAAATTCGCCCCCAAATATTAAATACCGCCTGAATTATAAGGCATTATATATAAGAGTTCAGTATATTTCTTAGAAGGCGTGGCATTTGTGGGCGGAAATAAATTTTGCTAAATAGCTGATGCTTTTTTCTATCGTATAGCGAAAACTCAATGTAATTATCTCTTATAGTTTCCGAGTTATAAGCAAAATTGTAAAAGTGTTTAACAAAAAACACTTCCTGCTGAATTCTGTTGGCCTGGTATTGGCAGAAAATTTTTGAACGAAAAATTTGAAAATATTTTTCGATATACACACACACACACGCACATGTACTATCGTATAACAATTTTACATTTGTGCGAATATCTTGGAAACTATAAGAGATAATGACAATCAGTTTTCACCATGCGACTGGAAAAAACATCAGCTTTTCAACAATAAATATATTCGCACCCAAATATTAAATACCGCCAGAATTATAAGGCATTATATATAAGAGTTCAGTATATTTCTTAGAAGGCGTGGCATTTGTGGGCGGAAATAAATTTTGCTAAATAGCTGATGTTTTTTTCTATCGTATAGCGAAAACTCAATGTCATTATCTCTTATAGTTTCCGAGTTATAAGCAAAATTGTAAAAGTGTTTAACAAAAAACACTTCCTGCTGAATTCTGTTGGCCTGGTATTGGCATAAAATTTTTGAACGAAAAATTTGAAAATATTTTTCGATATACACACATACACGCACATGTACTATCGTATAACAATTTTACATTTGTGTGAATATCTCGGAAACTATAAGAGATAATGACAATCAGTTTTCACCATGCGACTGGAAAAAACATCAGCTTTCCAACAATAAATATATTCGCACCCAAATATTAAATACCGCCTGAAATATAAGGCATTATATATAAGAGTTCAGTATATTTCTTAGAAGGCGTGGCATTTGTGGGCGGAAATAAATTTTGCTATATAGCTGGTGTTTTTTTCTATCGTATAGAGAAAACTCAATGTCATTATCTCTCTTAGTTTCCGAGTTATAAGCAAAATTGTAAAAGTGTTTAACAAAAAACACTTCCTGCTGAATTCTGTTGGCCTGGTATTGGCAGAAAATTTTTGAACGAAAAATTTGCAAATATTTTTCGACATACACACACACACACGCACATGTACTATCGTATAACAATTTTACATTTGTGCGAATATCTCGGAAACTATAAGAGATAATGACAACCAGTTTTCACCATGTGACTGGAAAAAACATCAGCTTTCCAACAATAAATATATTCGCCCCCAAATATTAAATACCGCCTGAAATATAAGGCATTATATATAAGAGTTCAGTAAATTTCTTAGAAGGCGTGGCATTTGTGGACGGAAATAAATTTTGCTAAATAGCTGATGTTTTTTTCTATCGTATAGCGAAAACTCAATGTCATTATCTCTTATAGTTTCCGAGTTATAAGCAAAATTGTAAAAGTGTTTAACAAAAAACACTTCCTGCTGAATTCTGTTGGCCTGGTATTGGCAGAAAATTTTTGAACGAAAAATTTTAAAATATTTTTCGACATACACAAACTCACGCACATGTACTATCGTATAACAATTTTACATTTGTGCGAATATCTCGGAAGCTATAAGAGATAATAACAATCAGTTTTCACCATGCGACTGGAAAAAACATCAGCTTTCCAACAATAAATAAATTCGCACCCAAATATTAAATACCGCCTGAAATATAAGGCATTATATATAAGAGTTCTGTATATTTCTTAGAAGGCGTGGCATTTGTGGGCGGAAATAAATTTTGCTAAATAGCTGATGTTTTTTTCTATCGTATAGCGAAAACTCAATGTCATTATCTCTTATAGTTTCCGAGTTATAAGCAAAATTGTAAAAGTGTTTAACAAAAAACACTTCCTGCTGAATTCTGTTGGCCTGGTATTGGCAGAAAATTTTTGAACGAAAAATTTGCAAATATTTTTCGATATACACACACACACGCACATGTACTATTGTATAACAATTTTACATTTGTGCGAATATCTCGGAAACTATAAGAGATAATGACAATCAGTTTTCACCATGCGACTGGAAAAAACAGCAGCTTTCCAACAATAAATATATTCGCACCCAAATATTAAATACCGCCTGAAATATAAGGCATTATATATAAGAGTTCAGTATATTTCTTAGAAGGCGTGGCATTTGTGGGCGGAAATAAATTTTGCTAAATAGCTGATGCTTTTTTCTATCGTATAGAGAAAACTCAATGTCATTATCTCTTATAGTTTCCGAGTTATAAGCAAAATTGTAAAAGTGTTTAACAAAAAACACTTCCTGCTGAATTCTGTTGGCCTGGTATTGGCAGAAAATTTTTGAACGAAAAATTTGAAAATATTTTTGATATACACACACACACACGCACATGTACTATCGTATAACAATTTTACATTTGTCCGAATATCTCGGAAACTATAAGAGATAATGACAATCAGTTTTCACCATGCGACTGGAAAAAACATCAGCTTTCCAACAATAAATAAATTCGCACCCAAATATTAAATACCGCCTGAAATATAAGGCATTATATATAAGAGTTCAGTATATTTCTTAGAAGGCGTGGCATTTGTGGGCGGAAATAAATTTTGCTAAATAGCAGATAATTTTTTTTTGTATCGTATAGCGAAAACTCAATGTCACTATCTCTTATAGTTTCCGAGTTATAAGCAAAATTGTAAAAGTGTTTAACAAAAAACACTTCCTGCTGAATTCTGTTGGCCTGGTATTGGCAGAAAATTTTTGAACGGAAAATTTGAAAATATTTTTCGATATACACACACACACGCACATGTACTATCGTATAACAATTTTACATTTGTGTGAATATCTCGGAAACTATAAGAGATAATGACAATCAGTTTTCACCATGCGACTGGAAAAAACAGCAGCTTTCCAACAATAAATATATTCGCACCCAAATATTAAATACCGCCTGAAATATAAGGCATTATATATAAGAGTTCAGTAAATTTCTTAGAAGGCGTGGCATTTGTGGGCGGAAATAAATTTTGCTAAATAGCTGATGTTTTTTTCTATCGTATAGCGAAAACTCAATGTCATTATCTCATAGTTTCCGAGTTATAAGCAAAATTGTAAAAGTGTTTAACAAAAAACACTTCCTGCTGAATTCTGTTGGCCTGGTATTGGCAGAAAATTTTTGAACGAAAAATTTTAAAATATTTTTCGACATACACAAACTCACGCACATGTACTATCGTATAACAATTTTACATTTGTGTGAATATCTCGGAAACTATAAGAGATAATGACAATCAGTTTTCACCATGCGACTGGAAAAAACATCAGCTTTCCAACAATAAATATATTCGCACCCAAATATTAAATACCGCCTGAAATATAAGGCATTATATATAAGAGTTCAATATATTTCTTAGAAGGCGTGGCATTTGTGGGCGGAAATAAATTTTGCTAAATAGCTGATGTTTTTTTCTATCGTATAGCGAAAACTCAATGTCATTATCTCTTATAGTTTCCGAGTTATAAGCAAAATTGTAAAAGTGTTTAACAAAAAACACTTCCTGCTGAATTCTGTTGGCCTGGTATTGGCAGAAAATTTTTGAACGAAAAATTTGAAAATATTTTTCGACATACACACACACACACGCACATGTACTATCGTATAACAATTTTACATTTGTCCGAATATCTCGGAAACTATAAGAGATAATGACAATCAGTTTTCACCATGCGACTGGAAAAAACATCAGCTTTCCAACAATAAATAAATTCGCACCCAAATATTAAATACCGCCTGAAATATAAGGCATTATATATAAGAGTTCAGTAAATTTCTTAGAAGGCGTGGCATTTGTGGGCGGAAATAAATTTTGCTAAATAGCTGATGTTTTTTTCTATCGTATAGCGAAAACTCAATGTCATTATCTCTTATAGTTTCCGAGTTATAAGCAAAATTGTAAAAGTGTTTAACAAAAAACACTTCCTGCTGAATTCTGTTGGCCTGGTATTGGCAGAAAATTTTTGAACGAAAAATTTTAAAATATTTTTCGACATACACAAACTCACGCACATGTACTATCGTATAACAATTTTACATTTGTGTGAATATCTCGGAAACTATAAGAGATAATGACAATCAGTTTTCACCATGCGACTGGAAAAAACATCAGCTTTCCAACAATAAATATATTCGCACCCAAATATTAAATACCGCCTGAAATATAAGGCATTATATATAAGAGTTCAATATATTTCTTAGAAGGCGTGGCATTTGTGGGCGGAAATAAATTTTGCTAAATAGCTGATGTTTTTTTCTATCGTATAGCGAAAACTCAATGTCATTATCTCTTATAGTTTCCGAGTTATAAGCAAAATTGTAAAAGTGTTTAACAAAAAACACTTCCTGCTGAATTCTGTTGGCCTGGTATTGGCAGAAAATTTTTGAACGAAAAATTTGAAAATATTTTTCGACATACACACACACACACGCACATGTACTATCGTATAACAATTTTACATTTGTCCGAATATCTCGGAAACTATAAGAGATAATGACAATCAGTTTTCACCATGCGACTGGAAAAAACATCAGCTTTCCAACAATAAATAAATTCGCACCCAAATATTAAATACCGCCTGAATTATAAGGCATTATATATAAGAGTTCAATATATTTCTTAGAAGGCGTGGCATTTGTGGGCGGAAATAAATTTTGCTAAATAGCTGATGTTTTTTTCTATCGTATAGCGAAAACTCAATGTCATTATCTCTTACAGTTTCCGAGTTATAAGCAAAATTGTAAAAGTGTTTAACAAAAAACACTTCCTGCTGAATTCTGTTGGCCTGGTATTGGCAGAAAATTTTTGAACGAAAAATTTGAAAATATTTTTCGATATACACACACACACACGCACATGTACTATCGTATAACAATTTTACATTTGTGCGAATATCTCGGAAACTATAAGAGATAATGACAATCAGTTTTCACCATGCGACTGGAAAAAACATCAGCTTTCCAACAATAAATAAATTCGCACCCAAATATTAAATACCGCCTGAATTATAAGGCATTATATATAAGAGTTCAATATATTTCTTAGAAGGCGTGGCATTTGTGGGCGGAAATAAATTTTGCTAAATAGCTGATGCTTTTTTCTATCGTATAGCGAAAACTCAATGTCATTATCTCTTACAGTTTCCGAGTTATAAGCAAAATTGTAAAAGTGTTTAACAAAAAACACTTCCTGCTGAATTCTGTTGGCCTGGTATTGGCAGAAAATTTTTGAACGAAAAATTTGAAAATATTTTTCGACATACACACACACACACGCACATGTACTATCGTATAACAATTTTACATTTGTCCGAATATCTCGGAAACTATAAGAGATAATGACAATCAGTTTTCACCATGCGACTGGAAAAAACATCAGCTTTCCAACAATAAATAAATTCGCACCCAAATATTAAATACCGCCTGAATTATAAGGCATTATATATAAGAGTTCAATATATTTCTTAGAAGGCGTGGCATTTGTGGGCGGAAATAAATTTTGCTAAATAGCTGATGTTTTTTTCTATCGTATAGCGAAAACTCAATGTCATTATCTCTTACAGTTTCCGAGTTATAAGCAAAATTGTAAAAGTGTTTAACAAAAAACACTTCCTGCTGAATTCTGTTGGCCTGGTATTGGCAGAAAATTTTTGAACGAAAAATTTGAAAATATTTTTCGATATACACACACACACACGCACATGTACTATCGTATAACAATTTTACATTTGTGCGAATATCTCGGAAACTATAAGAGATAATGACAATCAGTTTTCACCATGCGACTGGAAAAAACATCAGCTTTCCAACAATAAATATATTCGCACCCAAATATTAAATACCGCCTGAATTATAAGGCATTATATATAAGAGTTCAATATATTTCTTAGAAGGCGTGGCATTTGTGGGCGGAAATAAATTTTGCTAAATAGCTGATGCTTTTTTCTATCGTATAGCGAAAACTCAATGTCATTATCTCTTACAGTTTCCGAGTTATAAGCAAAATTGTAAAAGTGTTTAACAAAAAACACTTCCTGCTGAATTCTGTTGGCCTGGTATTGGCAGAAAATTTTTGAACGAAAAATTTGAAAATATTTTTGATATACACACACACACACGCACATGTACTATCGTATAACAATTTTACATTTGTGCGAATATCTCGGAAACTATAAGAGATAATGACAATCAGTTTTCACCATGCGACTGGAAAAAACATCAGCTTTCCAACAATAAATATATTCGCACCCAAATATTAAATACCGCCTGAATTATAAGGCATTATATATAAGAGTTCAATATATTTCTTAGAAGGCGTGGCATTTGTGGGCGGAAATAAATTTTGCTAAATAGCTGATGCTTTTTTCTATCGTATAGCGAAAACTCAATGTCATTATCTCTTACAGTTTCCGAGTTATAAGCAAAATTGTAAAAGTGTTTAACAAAAAACACTTCCTGCTGAATTCTGTTGGCCTGGTATTGGCAGAAAATTTTTGAACGAAAAATTTGCAAATATTTTTCGACATACACAAACACACGCACATGTACTATCGTATAACAATTTTACATTTGTGTGAATATCTCGGAAACTATAAGAGATAATGACAATCAGTTTTCACCATGCGACTGGAAAAAACATCAGCTTTCCAACAATAAATAAATTCGCCCCCAAATATTAAATACCGCCTGAATTATAAGGCATTATATATAAGAGTTCAGTATATTTCTTAGAAGGCGTGGCATTTGTGGGCGGAAATAAATTTTGCTAAATAGCTGATGTTTTTTTCTATCGTATAGCGAAAACTCAATGTCATTATCTCTTATAGTTTCCGAGTTATAAGCAAAATTGTAAAAGTGTTTAACAAAAAACACTTCCTGCTGAATTCTGTTGGCCTGGTATTGGCAGAAAATTTTTGAAAGACAAATTTGAAAATATTTTTCGATATACACACACACACGCACATGTACTATCGTATAACAATTTTACATTTGTGCGAATATCTCGGAAACTATAAGAGATAATTACAATCAGTTTTCACCATGCGACTGGAAAAAACATCAGCTTTCCAACAATAAATAAATTCGCCCCCAAATATTAAATACCGCCTGAAATATAAGGCATTATATATAAGAGTTCAGTATATTTCTTAGAAGGCGTGGCATTTGTGGGCGGAAATAAATTTTGCTAAATAGCTGATGTTTTTTTCTATCGTATAGCGAAAACTCAATGTCATTATCTCTTATAGTTTCCGAGTTATAAGCAAAATTGTAAAAGTGTTTAACAAAAAACACTTCCTGCTGAATTCTGTTGGCCTGGTATTGGCAGAAAATTTTTGAACGAAAAATTTGCAAATATTTTTCGACATACACACACACACGCGCACATGTACTATCGTATAACAATTTTACATTTGTGCGAATATCTCGGAAACTATAAGAGATAATGACAACCAGTTTTCACCATGTGACTGGAAAAAACATCAGCTTTCCAACAATAAATATATTCGCCCCCAAATATTAAATACCGCCTGAAATATAAGCCATTATATATAAGAGTTCAGTATATTTCTTAGAAGGCGTGGCATTTGTGGGCGGAAATAAATTTAGCTAAATAGCTGGTGTTTTTTTCTATCGTATAGAGAAAACTCAATGTCATTATCTCTTATAGTTTCCGAGCTATAAGCAAAATTGTAAAAGTGTTTAACAAAAAACACTTCCTGCTGAATTCTGTTGGCCTGGTATTGGCAGAAAATTTTTGAACGAAAAATTTGAAAATATTTTTCGACATACACACACACACACGCACATGTACAATCGTATAACAATTTTACATTTGTGCGAATATCTCGGAAACTATAAGAGATAATAACAATCAGTTTTCACCATGCGACTGGAAAAAACATCAGCTTTCCAACAATAAATAAATTCGCCCCCAAATATTAAATACCGCCTGAAATATAAGGCATTATATATAAGAATTCAGTAAATTTCTTAGAAGGCGTGGCATTTGTGGGCGGAAATAAATTTTGCTAAATAGCTGATGTTTTTTTCTATCGTATAGCGAAAACTCAATATGATTATCTCTTATAGTTTCCGAGTTATACGCTAAATTGTAAAAGTGTTTAACAAAAAACACTTCCTGCTGAATTCTGTTGGCCTGGTATTGGCAGAAAATTTTTGAACGAAAAATTTGAAAATATTTTTCGACATACACACACACACACGCACATGTACAATCGTATAACAATTTTACATTTGTGCGAATATCTCGGAAACTATAAGAGATAATAACAATCAGTTTTCACCATGCGACTGGAAAAAACATCAGCTTTCCAACAATAAATAAATTCGCCCCCAAATATTAAATACCGCCTGAAATATAAGGCATTATATATAAGAATTCAGTAAATTTCTTAGAAGGCGTGGCATTTGTGGGCGGAAATAAATTTTGCTAAATAGCTGATGTTTTTTTCTATCGTATAGCGAAAACTCAATGTCATTATCTCTTATAGTTTCCGAGTTATAAGCAAAATTGTAAAAGTGTTTAACAAAAAACACTTCCTGCTGAATTCTGTTGGCCTGGTATTGGCAGAAAATTTTTGAACGAAAAGTTTGAAAATATTTTTCGACTACACACACACACGCACATGTACAATCGTATAACAATTTTACATTTGTGCGAATATCTCGGAAACTATAAGAGATAATAACAATCAGTTTTCACCATGCGACTGGAAAAACCATCAGCTTTCCAACAATAAATAAATTCGCCCCCAAATATTAAATACCGCCTGAAATATAAGGCATTATATATAAGAGTTCAGTATATTTCTTAGAAGGCGTGGCATTTGTGGGCGGAAATAAATTTTGCTAAATAGCTGATGTTTTTTTCTATCGTATAGCGAAAACTCAATGTCATTATCTCTTATAGTTTCCGAGTTATAAGCAAAATTGTAAAAGTGTTTAACAAAAAACACTTCCTGCTGAATTCTGTTGGCCTGGTATTGGCAGAAAATTTTTGAACGAAAAATTTGCAAATATTTTTCGACATACACACACACACGCGCACATGTACTATCGTATAACAATTTTACATTTGTGCGAATATCTCGGAAACTATAAGAGATAATGACAACCAGTTTTCACCATGTGACTGGAAAAAACATCAGCTTTCCAACAATAAATATATTCGCCCCCAAATATTAAATACCGCCTGAAATATAAGCCATTATATATAAGAGTTCAGTATATTTCTTAGAAGGCGTGGCATTTGTGGGCGGAAATAAATTTAGCTAAATAGCTGGTGTTTTTTTCTATCGTATAGAGAAAACTCAATGTCATTATCTCTTATAGTTTCCGAGCTATAAGCAAAATTGTAAAAGTGTTTAACAAAAAACACTTCCTGCTGAATTCTGTTGGCCTGGTATTGGCAGAAAATTTTTGAACGAAAAATTTGAAAATATTTTTCGACATACACACACACACACGCACATGTACAATCGTATAACAATTTTACATTTGTGCGAATATCTCGGAAACTATAAGAGATAATAACAATCAGTTTTCACCATGCGACTGGAAAAAACATCAGCTTTCCAACAATAAATAAATTCGCCCCCAAATATTAAATACCGCCTGAAATATAAGGCATTATATATAAGAATTCAGTAAATTTCTTAGAAGGCGTGGCATTTGTGGGCGGAAATAAATTTTGCTAAATAGCTGATGTTTTTTTCTATCGTATAGCGAAAACTCAATATGATTATCTCTTATAGTTTCCGAGTTATACGCTAAATTGTAAAAGTGTTTAACAAAAAACACTTCCTGCTGAATTCTGTTGGCCTGGTATTGGCAGAAAATTTTTGAACGAAAAATTTGAAAATATTTTTCGACATACACACACACACACGCACATGTACAATCGTATAACAATTTTACATTTGTGCGAATATCTCGGAAACTATAAGAGATAATAACAATCAGTTTTCACCATGCGACTGGAAAAAACATCAGCTTTCCAACAATAAATAAATTCGCCCCCAAATATTAAATACCGCCTGAAATATAAGGCATTATATATAAGAATTCAGTAAATTTCTTAGAAGGCGTGGCATTTGTGGGCGGAAATAAATTTTGCTAAATAGCTGATGTTTTTTTCTATCGTATAGCGAAAACTCAATGTCATTATCTCTTATAGTTTCCGAGTTATAAGCAAAATTGTAAAAGTGTTTAACAAAAAACACTTCCTGCTGAATTCTGTTGGCCTGGTATTGGCAGAAAATTTTTGAACGAAAAGTTTGAAAATATTTTTCGACTACACACACACACGCACATGTACAATCGTATAACAATTTTACATTTGTGCGAATATCTCGGAAACTATAAGAGATAATAACAATCAGTTTTCACCATGCGACTGGAAAAACCATCAGCTTTCCAACAATAAATAAATTCGCCCCCAAATATTAAATACCGCCTGAAATATAAGGCATTATATATAAGAATTCAGTAAATTTCTTAGAAGGCGTGGCATTTGTGGGCGGAAATAAATTTTGCTAAATAGCTGATGTTTTTTTCTATCGTATAGCGAAAACTCAATATGATTATCTCTTATAGTTTCCGAGTTATACGCTAAATTGTAAAAGTGTTTAACAAAAAACACTTCCTGCTGAATTCTGTTGGCCTGGTATTGGCAGAAAATTTTTGAACGAAAAGTTTGAAAATATTTTTCGACATACACACACACGCACATGTTCAATCGTATAACAATTTTACATTTGTGCGAATATCTCGGAAACTATAAGAGATAATAACAATCAGTTTTCACCATGCGACTGGAAAAAACATCAGCTTTCAAACAATAAATAAATTCGCCCCCAAATATTAAATACCGCCTGAAATATAAGGCATAATATATAAGAATTCAGTAAATTTCTTAGAAGGCGTGGCATTTGTGGGCGGAAATAAATTTTGCTAAATAGCTGATGTTTTTTTCTATCGTATAGCGAAAACTCAATATGATTATCTCTTATAGTTTCCGAGTTATACGCTAAATTGTAAAAGTGTTTAACAAAAAACACTTCCTGCTGAATTCTGTTGGCCTGGTATTGGCAGAAAATTTTTGAACGAAAAATTTGAAAATATTTTTCGACTACACACACACACGCACATGTACAATCGTATAACAATTTTACATTTGTGCGAATATCTCGGAAACTATAAGAGATAATAAAAATCAGTTTTCACCATGCGACTGGAACAAACATCAGCTTTCCAACAATAAATAAATTCGCCCCCAAATATTAAATACCGCCTGAAATATAAGGCATTATATATAAGAATTCAGTAAATTTCTTAGAAGGCGTGGCATTTGTGGGCGGAAATAAATTTTGCTAAATAGCTGATGTTTTTTTCTATCGTATAGCGAAAACTCAATATGATTATCTCTTATAGTTTCCGAGTTATACGCTAAATTGTAAAAGTGTTTAACAAAAAACACTTCCTGCTGAATTCTGTTGGCCTGGTATTGGCAGAAAATTTTTGAACGAAAAGTTTGAAAATATTTTTCGACATACACACACACGCACATGTTCAATCGTATAACAATTTTACATTTGTGCGAATATCTCGGAAACTATAAGAGATAATAACAATCAGTTTTCACCATGCGACTGGAAAAAACATCAGCTTTCCAACAATAAATAAATTCGCCCCCAAATATTAAATACCGCCTGAAATATAAGGCATTATATATATATAAGAATTCAGTAAATTTCTTAGAAGGCGTGGCATTTGTGGGCGGAAATAAATTTTGCTAAATAGCTGATGTTTTTTTCTATCGTATAGCGAAAACTCAATGTCATTATCTCTTATAGTTTCCGAGTTATAAGCAAAATTGTAAAAGTGTTTAACAAAAAACACTTCCTGCTGAATTCTGTTGGCCTGGTATTGGCAGAAAATTTTTGAACGAAAAATTTTAAAATATTTTTCGACATACACAAACACACGCACATGTACTATCGTATAACAATTTTACATTTGTGCGAATATCTCGGAAACTATAAGAGATAATGACAATCAGTTTTCAACATGCGACTGGAAAAAACATCAGCTTTCCAACAATAAGTATATTCGCACCCAAATATTAAATACCGCCTGAAATATAAGGCATTATATATAAGAGTTCAATATATTTCTTAGAAGGCGTGGCATTTGTGGGCGGAAATAAATTTTGCTAAATAGCTGATGTTTTTTTCTATCGTATAGCGAAAACTCAATGTCATTATCTCTTATAGTTTCCGAGTTATAAGCAAAATTGTAAAAGTGTTTAACAAAAAACACTTCCTGCTGAATTCTGTTGGCCTGGTATTGGCAGAAAATTTTTGAAAGACAAATTTGAAAATATTTTTCGATATACACACACACACGCACATGTACTATCGTATAACAATTTTACATTTGTGCGAATATCTCGGAAACTATAAGAGATAATAACAATCAGTTTTCAACATGCGACTGGAAAAAACATCAGCTTTCCAACAATAAATATATTCGCACCCAAATATTAAATACCGCCTGAAATATAAGGCATTATATATAAGAGTTCAATATATTTCTTAGAAGGCGTGGCATTTGTGGGCGGAAATAAATTTTGCTAAATAGCTGATGTTTTTTCTATCGTATAGCGAAAACTCAATGTCATTATCTCTTATAGTTTCCGAGTTATAAGCAAAATTGTAAAAGTGTTTAACAAAAAACACTTCCTGCTGAATTCTGTTGGCCTGGTATTGGCAGAAAATTTTTGAACGAAAAATTTGAAAATATTTTTCGATATACACACACACACACGCACATGTACTATCGTATAACAATTTTACATTTGTGCGAATATCTCGGAAACTATAAGAGATAATGACAATCAGTTTTCACCATGCGACTGGAAAAACCATCAGCTTTCCAACAATAAATAAATTCGCCCCCAAATATTAAATACCGCCTGAATTATAAGGCATTATATATAAGAGTTCAGTATATTTCTTAGAAGGCGTGGCATTTGTGGGCGGAAATAAATTTTGCTAAATAGCTGATGTTTTTTTCTATCGTATAGCGAAAACTCAATGTCATTATCTCTTATAGTTTCCGAGTTATAAGCAAAATTGTAAAAGTGTTTAACAAAAAACACTTCCTGCTGAATTCTGTTGGCCTGGTATTGGCAGAAAATTTTTGAACGAAAAATTTGAAAATATTTTTCGACATACACACACACACACGCACATGTACAATCGTATAACAATTTTACATTTGTGCGAATATCTCGGAAACTATAAGAGATAATAACAATCAGTTTTCACCATGCGACTGGAAAAAACATCAGCTTTCCAACAATAAATAAATTCGCCCCCAAATATTAAATACCGCCTGAAATATAAGGCATTATATATAAGAATTCAGTAAATTTCTTAGAAGGCGTGGCATTTGTGGGCGGAAATAAATTTTGCTAAATAGCTGATGTTTTTTTCTATCGTATAGCGAAAACTCAATATGATTATCTCTTATAGTTTCCGAGTTATAAGCAAAATTGTAAAAGTGTTTAACAAAAAACACTTCCTGCTGAATTCTGTTGGCCTGGTATTGGCAGAAAATTTTTGAACGAAAAATTTGAAAATATTTTTCGACATACACACACACGCACATGTACAATCGTATCACAATTTTACATTTGTGCGAATATCTCGGAAACTATAAGAGATAATGACAATCAGTTTTCAACATGCGACTGGAAAAAACATCAGCTTTCCAACAATAAGTATATTCGCACCCAAATATTAAATACCGCCTGAAATATAAGGCATTATATATAAGAGTTCAATATATTTCTTAGAAGGCGTGGCATTTGTGGGCGGAAATAAATTTTGCTAAATAGCTGATGTTTTTTTCTATCGTATAGCGAAAACTCAATGTCATTATCTCTTATAGTTTCCGAGTTATAAGCAAAATTGTAAAAGTGTTTAACAAAAAACACTTCCTGCTGAATTCTGTTGGCCTGGTATTGGCAGAAAATTTTTGAAAGACAAATTTGAAAATATTTTTCGATATACACACACACACGCACATGTACTATCGTATAACAATTTTACATTTGTGCGAATATCTCGGAAACTATAAGAGATAATAACAATCAGTTTTCAACATGCGACTGGAAAAAACATCAGCTTTCCAACAATAAATATATTCGCACCCAAATATTAAATACCGCCTGAAATATAAGGCATTATATATAAGAGTTCAATATATTTCTTAGAAGGCGTGGCATTTGTGGGCGGAAATAAATTTTGCTAAATAGCTGATGTTTTTTCTATCGTATAGCGAAAACTCAATGTCATTATCTCTTATAGTTTCCGAGTTATAAGCAAAATTGTAAAAGTGTTTAACAAAAAACACTTCCTGCTGAATTCTGTTGGCCTGGTATTGGCAGAAAATTTTTGAACGAAAAATTTGAAAATATTTTTCGATATACACACACACACACGCACATGTACTATCGTATAACAATTTTACATTTGTGCGAATATCTCGGAAACTATAAGAGATAATGACAATCAGTTTTCACCATGCGACTGGAAAAACCATCAGCTTTCCAACAATAAATAAATTCGCCCCCAAATATTAAATACCGCCTGAATTATAAGGCATTATATATAAGAGTTCAGTATATTTCTTAGAAGGCGTGGCATTTGTGGGCGGAAATAAATTTTGCTAAATAGCTGATGTTTTTTTCTATCGTATAGCGAAAACTCAATGTCATTATCTCTTATAGTTTCCGAGTTATAAGCAAAATTGTAAAAGTGTTTAACAAAAAACACTTCCTGCTGAATTCTG
Source organism: Sarcophaga subvicina (assembly GCA_936449025.2). Lineage (NCBI taxonomy): Eukaryota > Metazoa > Arthropoda > Insecta > Diptera > Sarcophagidae > Sarcophaga > Sarcophaga subvicina. Next base: position 36,453,170 of record OW388084.2, read on the forward strand.
TTGGCCTGGTATTGGCAGAAAATTTTTGAACGAAAAATTTGAAAATATTTTTCGACATACACACACACACACGCACATGTACAATCGTATAACAATTTTACATTTGTGCGAATATCTCGGAAACTATAAGAGATAATAACAATCAGTTTTCACCATGCGACTGGAAAAAACATCAGCTTTCCAACAATAAATAAATTCGCCCCCAAATATTAAATACCGCCTGAAATATAAGGCATTATATATAAGAATTCAGTAAATTTCTTAGAAGGCGTGGCATTTGTGGGCGGAAATAAATTTTGCTAAATAGCTGATGTTTTTTTCTATCGTATAGCGAAAACTCAATATGATTATCTCTTATAGTTTCCGAGTTATAAGCAAAATTGTAAAAGTGTTTAACAAAAAACACTTCCTGCTGAATTCTGTTGGCCTGGTATTGGCAGAAAATTTTTGAACGAAAAATTTGAAAATATTTTTCGACATACACACACACGCACATGTACAATCGTATCACAATTTTACATTTGTGCGAATATCTCGGAAACTATAAGAGATAATAACAATCAGTTTTCACCATGCGACTGGAAAAAACATCAGCTTTCCAACAATAAATAAATTCGCCCCCAAATATTAAATACCGCCTGAAATATAAGGCATTATATATATATAAGAATTCAGTAAATTTCTTAGAAGGCGTGGCATTTGTGGGCGGAAATAAATTTTGCTAAATAGCTGATGTTTTTTTCTATCGTATAGCGAAAACTCAATGTCATTATCTCTTATAGTTTCCGAGTTATAAGCAAAATTGTAAAAGTGTTTAACAAAAAACACTTCCTGCTGAATTCTGTTGGCCTGGTATTGGCAGAAAATTTTTGAACGAAAAATTTGAAAATATTTTTCGACATACACACACACGCACATGTACAATCGTATCACAATTTTACATTTGTGCGAATATCTCGGAAACTATAAGAGATAATAGCAATCAGTTTTCACCATGCGACTGGAAAAAACATCAGCTTTCCAACAATAAATAAATTCGCCCCCAAATATTAAATACCGCCTGAAATATATGGCATTATATATAAGAATTCAGTAAATTTCTTAGAAGGCGTGGCATTTGTGGGCGGAAATAAATTTTGCTAAATAGCTGATGTTTTTTTCTATCGTATAGCGAAAACTCAATGTCATTATCTCTTATAGTTTCCGAGTTATAAGCAAAATTGTAAAAGTGTTTAACAAAAAACACTTCCTGCTGAATTCTGTTGGCCTGGTATTGGCAGAAAATTTTTGAACGAAAAATTTGAAAATATTTTTCGACATACACACACACACACGCACATGTACAATCGTATAACAATTTTACATTTGTGCGAATATCTCGGAAACTATAAGAGATAATAACAATCAGTTTTCACCATGCGACTGGAAAAAACATCAGCTTTCCAACAATAAATAAATTCGCCCCCAAATATTAAATACCGCCTGAAATATATGGCATTATATATAAGAATTCAGTAAATTTCTTAGAAGGCGTGGCATTTGTGGGCGGAAATAAATTTTGCTAAATAGCTGATGTTTTTTTCTATCGCATAGCGAAAACTCAATATGATTATCTCTTATAGTTTCCGAGTTATACGCTAAATTGTAAAAGTGTTTAACAAAAAACACTTCCTGCTGAATTCTGTTGGCCTGGTATTGGCAGAAAATTTTTGAACGAAAAATTTGAAAATATTTTTCGACATACACACACACGCACATGTACAATCGTATCACAATTTTACATTTGTGCGAATATCTCGGAAACTATAAGAGATAATAGCAATCAGTTTTCACCATGCGACTGGAAAAAACATCAGCTTTCCAACAATAAATAAATTCGCCCCCAAATATTAAATACCGCCTGAAATATATGGCATTATATATAAGAATTCAGTAAATTTCTTAGAAGGCGTGGCATTTGTGGGCGGAAATAAATTTTGCTAAATAGCTGATGTTTTTTTCTATCGTATAGCGAAAACTCAATATGATTATCTCTTATAGTTTCCGAGTTATACGCTAAATTGTAAAAGTGTTTAACAAAAAACACTTCCTGCTGAATTCTGTTGGCCTGGTATTGGCAGAAAATTTTTGAACGAAAAGTTTGAAAATATTTTTCGACATACACACACACGCACATGTTCAATCGTATAACAATTTTACATTTGTGCGAATATCTCGGAAACTATAAGAGATAATAACAATCAGTTTTCACCATGCGACTGGAAAAAACATCAGCTTTCCAACAATAAATAAATTCGCCCCCAAATATTAAATACCGCGTGAAATATAAGGCATTATATATATATAAGAATTCAGTAAATTTCTTAGAAGGCGTGGCATTTGTGGGCGGAAATAAATTTTGCTAAATAGCTGATGTTTTTTTCTATCGTATAGCGAAAACTCAATGTCATTATCTCTTATACTTTCCGAGTTATAAGCAAAATTGTAAAAGTGTTTAACAAAAAACACTTCCTGCTGAATTCTGTTGGCCTGGTATTGGCAGAAAATTTTTGAACGAAAAATTTGAAAATATTTTTCGACATACACACACACGCACATGTACAATCGTATCACAATTTTACATTTGTGCGAATATCTCGGAAACTATAAGAGATAATAGCAATCAGTTTTCACCATGCGACTGGAAAAACATCAGCTTTCCAACAATAAATAAATTCGCCCCCAAATATTAAATACCGCGTGAAATATAAGGCATTATATATAAGAGTTCAGTATATTTCTTAGAAGGCGTGGCATTTGTGGGCGGAAATAAATTTTGCTAAATAGCTGATTTTTTTTTCTATCGTATAGCGAAAACTCAATGTCATTATCTCTTATAGTTTCCGAGTTATAAGCAAAATTGTAAAAGTGTTTAACAAAAAACACTTCCTGCTGAATTCTGTTGGCCTGGTATTGGCAGAAAATTTTTGAACGAAAAATTTGAAAATATTTTTCGATATACACACACACACACGCACATGTACTATCGTATAACAATTTTACATTTGTGCGAATATCTCGGAAACTATAAGAGATAATAACAATCAGTTTTCACCATGCGACTGGAAAAAACATCAGCTTTCCAACAATAAATAAATACGCACCCAAATATTAAATACCGCGTGAAATATAAGGCATTATATATAAGAGTTCAGTATATTTCTTAAAAGGCGTGGCATTTGTGGGCGGAAATAAATTTTGCTAAATAGCTGATGTTTTTTTCTATCGTATAGCGAAAACTCAATGTCATTATCTCTTATAGTTTCCGAGTTATAAGCAAAATTGTAAAAGTGTTTTACAAAAAACACTTCCTGCTGAATTCTGTTGGCCTGGTATTGGCAGAAAATTTTTGAACGGAAAATTTCAAAATATTTTTCGATATACACACCAACACGCACATGTACTATCGTATAACAATTTTACATTTGTGCGAATATCTCGGAAACTATAAAAGATAATTACAATCAGTTTTCACCGTGCGACTGGAAAAAACATCAGCTTTCCAACAATAAATAAATTCGCCCCCAAATATTAAATACCGCCTGAAATATATGGCATTATATATAAGAATTCAGTAAATTTCTTAGAAGGCGTGGCATTTGTGGGCGGAAATAAATTTTGCTAAATAGCTGATGTTTTTTTCTATCGTATAGCGAAAACTCAATGTCATTATCTCTTATAGTTTCCGAGTTATAAGCAAAATTGTAAAAGTGTTTAACAAAAAACACTTCCTGCTGAATTCTGTTGGCCTGGTATTGGCAGAAAATTTTTGAACGAAAAATTTGAAAATATTTTTCGACATACACACACGCACATGTACAATCGTATAACAATTTTACATTTGTGCGAATATCTCGGAAACTATAAGAGATAATAACAATCAGTTTTCACCATGCGACTGGAAAAAACATCAGCTTTCCAACAATAAATAAATTCGCCCCCAAATATTAAATACCGCGTGAAATATAAGGCATTATATATATATAAGAATTCAGTAAATTTCTTAGAAGGCGTGGCATTTGTGGGCGGAAATAAATTTTGCTAAATAGCTGATGTTTTTTTCTATCGTATAGCGAAAACTCAATGTCATTATCTCTTATACTTTCCGAGTTATAAGCAAAATTGTAAAAGTGTTTAACAAAAAACACTTCCTGCTGAATTCTGTTGGCCTGGTATTGGCAGAAAATTTTTGAACGAAAAATTTGAAAATATTTTTCGACATACACACACACGCACATGTACAATCGTATCACAATTTTACATTTGTGCGAATATCTCGGAAACTATAAGAGATAATAGCAATCAGTTTTCACCATGCGACTGGAAAAAACATCAGCTTTCCAACAATAAATAAATTCGCCCCCAAATATTAAATACCGCGTGAAATATAAGGCATTATATATAAGAGTTCAGTATATTTCTTAGAAGGCGTGGCATTTGTGGGCGGAAATAAATTTTGCTAAATAGCTGATTTTTTTTTCTATCGTATAGCGAAAACTCAATGTCATTATCTCTTATACTTTCCGAGTTATAAGCAAAATTGTAAAAGTGTTTAACAAAAAACACTTCCTGCTGAATTCTGTTGGCCTGGTATTGGCAGAAAATTTTTGAACGAAAAGTTTGAAAATATTTTTCGACACACACACACACGCACATGTACTATCGTATAACAATTTTACATTTGTGCGAATATCTCGGAAACTATAAGAGATAATAACAATCAGTTTTCACCATGCGACTGGAAAAAACATCAGCTTTCCAACAATAAATAAATACGCACCCAAATATTAAATACCGCGTGAAATATAAGGCATTATATATAAGAGTTCAGTATATTTCTTAAAAGGCGTGGCATTTGTGGGCGGAAATAAATTTTGCTAAATAGCTGATGTTTTTTTCTATCGTATAGCGAAAACTCAATGTCATTATCTCTTATAGTTTCCGAGTTATAAGCAAAATTGTAAAAGTGTTTTACAAAAAACACTTCCTGCTGAATTCTGTTGGCCTGGTATTGGCAGAAAATTTTTGAACGAAAAATTTGAAAATATTTTTCGATATACACACACACATACGCACATGTACTATCGTATAACAATTTTACATTTGTGCGAATATCTCGGAAACTATAAGAGATAATAACAATCAGTTTTCACCATGCGACTGGAAAAAACATCAGCTTTCCAACAATAAATAAATACGCACCCAAATATTAAATACCGCGTGAAATATAAGGCATTATATATAAGAGTTCAGTATATTTCTTAGAAGGCGTGGCATTTGTGGGCGGAGATATATTTTGCTAAATAGCTGATGTTTTTTTCTATCGTATAGCGAAAACTCAATGCCATTATCTCTTATAGTTTCCGAGTTATAAGCAAAATTGTAAAAGTGTTTAACAAAAAACACTTCCTGCTGAATTCTGTTGGCCTGGTATTGGCAGAAAATTTTTGAACGAAAAATTTTAAAATATTTTTCGATATACACACACGCACATGTACTATCGTATAACAATTTTACATTTGTGCGAATATCTCGGACACTATAAGAGATAATGACAATCAGTTTTCACCATGCGACTGGAAAAAACATCAGCTTTCCAACAATAAATAAATTCGCACCCAAATATTAAATACCGCGTGAAATATAAGGCATTATATATAAGAATTCACTAAATTTCTTAGAAGGCGTGGCATTTGTGGGCGGAAATAAATTTTGCTAAATAGCTGATGTTTTTTTCTATCGTATAGCGAAAACTCAATGTCATTATCTCTTATAGTTTCCGAGTTATAAGCAAAATTGTAAAAGTGTTTTACAAAAAACACTTCCTGCTGAATTCTGTTGGCCTGGTATTGGCAGAAAATTTTTGAACGGACAATTTGAAAATATTTTTCGATATACACACACACACGCACATGTACAATCGTATAACAATTTTATATTTGTGCGAATATCTCGGAAACTATAAGAGATAATGACAATCAGTTTTCACCATGCGACTGGAAAAAACATCAGCTTTCCAACAATAAATAAATTCGCACCCGAATATTAAATACCGCGAGAAATATAAGGCATTATATATAAGAGTTCAGTATATTTCTTAGAAGGCGTGGCATTTGTGGGCGGAAATAAATTTTGCTAAATAGCTGATGTTTTTTTCTATCGTATAGCGAAAACTCAATGTCATTATCTCTTATAGTTTCCGAGTTATAAGCAAAATTGTAAAAGTGTTTTACAAAAAACACTTCCTGCTGAATTCTGTTGGCCTGGTATTGGCAGAAAATTTTTGAACGGACAATTTGAAAATATTTTTCGATATACACACACACACGCACATGTACAATCGTATAACAATTTTACATTTGTGCGAATATCTCGGAAACTATAAGAGATAATGACAATCAGTTTTCACCATGCGACTGGAAAAAACATCAGCTTTCCAACAATAAATAAATTCGCACCCAAATATTAAATACCGCGTGAAATATAAGGCATTATATATAAGAGTTCAGTATATTTCTTAGAAGGCGTGGCATTTGTGGGCGGAAATAAATTTTGCTAAATAGCTGATGTTTTTTTCTATCGTATAGCGAAAACTCAATGTCATTATCTCTTATAGTTTCCGAGTTATAAGCAAAATTGTAAAAGTGTTTAACAAAAAACACTTCCTGCTGAGTTCTATTGGCCTGGTATTGGCAGAAAATTATTGAACGGAAAATTTGAAAATATTTTTCGATATACACACACACACGCACATGTACAATCGTATAACAATTTTACATTTGTGCGAATATCTCGGAAACTATAAGAGATAATGACAATCAGTTTTCACCATGCGACTGGAAAAAACATCAGCTTTCCAACAATAAATAAATTCGCACCCAAATATTAAATACCGCGTGAAATATAAGGCATTATATATAAGAGTTCAGTATATTTCTTAGAAGGCGTGGCATTTGTGGGCGGAAATAAATTTTGCTAAATAACTGATGTTTTTTTCTATCGTATAGCGAAAACTCAATGTCACTATCTCTTATAGTTTCCGAGTTATAAGCAAAATTGTAAAAGTGTTTAACAAAAAACACTTCCTGCTGAATTCTGTTGGCCTGGTATTGGCAGAAAATTTTTGAACGGAAAATTTGAAAATATTTTTCGATATACACACACACACGCACATGTACAATCGTATAACAATTTTACATTTGTGCGAATATCTCGGAAACTATAAGAGATAATGGCAATCAGTTTTCACCATGCGACTGGAAAAAACATCAGCTTTCCAACAATAAATAAATTCGCACCCAAATATTAAATACCGCGTGAAATATAAGGCATTATATATAAGAGTTCAGTATATTTCTTAGAAGGCGTGGCATTTGTGGGCGGAAATAAATTTTGCTAAATAGCTGATGTTTTTTTCTATCGTATAGCGAAAACTCAATGTCACTATCTCTTATAGTTTCCGAGTTATAAGCAAAATTGTAAAAGTGTTTAACAAAAAACACTTCCTGCTGAATTCTGTTGGCCTGGTATTGGCAGAAAATTTTTGAACGGAAAATTTGAAAATATTTTTCGATATACACACACACACGCACATGTACAATCGTATAACAATTTTACATTTGTGCGAATATCTCGGAAACTATAAGAGATAATGACAATCAGTTTTCACCATGCGACTGGAAAAAACATCAGCTTTCCAACAATAAATAAATTCGCACCCAAATATTAAATACCGCGTGAAATATAAGGCATTATATGTAAGAGTTCAGTATATTTCTTAGAAGGCGTGGCATTTGTGGGCGGAAATAAATTTTGCTAAATAGCTGATGTTTTTTCTATCGTATAGTTTCCGAGTTATAAGCAAAATTGTAAAAGTGTTTAACAAAAAACACTTCCTGCTGAATTCTGTTGGCCTGGTATTGGCAGAAAATTTTTGAACGAAAAATTTGAAAATATTTTTCGATATACACACACACACGCACATGTACAATCGTATAACAATTTTACATTTGTGCGAATATCTCGGAAACTATAAGAGATAATGACAATCAGTTTTCACCATGCGACTGGAAAAAACATCAGCTTTCCAACAATAAATAAATTCGCACCCAAATATTAAATACCGCGTGAAATATAAGGCATTATATATAAGAGTTCAGTATATTTCTTAGAAGGCGTGGCATTTGTGGGCGGAAATAAATTTTGCTAAATAGCTGATGTTTTTTTCTATCGTATAGCGAAAACTCAATGTCACTATCTCTTATAGTTTCCGAGTTATAAGCAAAATTGTAAAAGTGTTTAACAAAAAACACTTCCTGCTGAATTCTGTTGGCCTGGTATTGGCAGAAAATTTTTGAACGGAAAATTTGAAAATATTTTTCGATATACACACACACACGCACATGTACTATCGTATAACAATTTTACATTTGTGCGAATATCTCGGAAACTATAAGAGATAATGACAATCAGTTTTCACCATGCGACTGGAAAAAACATCAGCTTTCCAACAATAAATAAATTCGCACCCAAATATTAAATACCGCGTGAAATATAAGGCATTCTATATAAGAGTTCAGTATATTTCTTAGAAGGCGTGGCATTTGTGGGCGGAAATAAATTTTGCTAAATAGCTGATGTTTTTTTCTATCGTACAGAGAAAACTCAATGTCATTATCTCTTATAATTTCCGAGTTATAAGCAAAATTGTAAAAGTGTTTTACAAAAAACACTTCCTGCTGAATTCTGTTGGCCTGATATTGGCAGAAAATTTTTGAACGAAAAATTTGAAAATATTTTTCGATATACACACACACGCACATGTACAATCGTATAACAATTTTACATTTGTGCGAATATCTCGGAAACTATAAGAGATAATGACAATCAGTTTTCACCATGCGACTGGAAAAAACATCAGCTTTCCAACAATAAATAAATTCGCACCCAAATATTAAATACCGCGTGAAATATAAGGCATTATATATAAGAGTTCAGTATATTTCTTAGAAGGCGTGGCATTTGTGGGCGGAAATAAATTTTGCTAAATAGCTGATGTTTTTTTCTATCGTATAGCGAAAACTCAATGTCACTATCTCTTATAGTTTCCGAGTTATAAGCAAAATTGTAAAAGTGTTTAACAAAAAACACTTCCTGCTGAATTCTGTTGGCCTGGTATTGGCAGAAAATTTTTGAACGGAAAATTTGAAAATATTTTTCGATATACACACACATACGCACATGTACAATCGTATAACAATTTTACATTTGTGCGAATATCTCGGAAACTATAAGAGATAATGACAATCAGTTTTCACCATGCGACTGGAAAAAACATCAGCTTTCCAACAATAAATAAATTCGCACCCAAATATTAAATACCGCGTGAAATATAAGGCATTATATATAAGAGTTCAGTATATTTCTTAGAAGGCGTGGCATTTGTGGGCGGAAATAAATTTTGCTAAATAGCTGATGTTTTTTTCTATCGTACAGAGAAAACTCAATGTCATTATCTCTTATAGTTTCCGAGTTATAAGCAAAATTGTAAAAGTGTTTTACAAAAAACACTTCCTGCTGAATTCTGTTGGCCTGATATTGGCAGAAAATTTTTGAACGAAAAATTTGAAAATATTTTTCGATATACACACACACACGCACATGTACAATCGTATAACAATTTTACATTTGTGCGAATATCTCGGAAACTATAAGAGATAATGACAATCAGTTTTCACCATGCGACTGGAAAAAACATCAGCTTTCCAACAATAAATAAATTCGCACCCAAATATTAAATACCGCGTGAAATATAAGGCATTATATATAAGAGTTCAGTATATTTCTTAGAAGGCGTGGCATTTGTGGGCGGAAATAAATTTTGCTAAATAGCTGATGTTTTTTTCTATCGTATAGCGAAAACTCAATGTCACTATCTCTTATAGTTTCCGAGTTATAAGCAAAATTGTAAAAGTGTTTAACAAAAAACACTTCCTGCTGAATTCTGTTGGCCTGGTATTGGCAGAAAATTTTTGAACGGAAAATTTGAAAATATTTTTCGATATACACACACATACGCACATGTACAATCGTATAACAATTTTACATTTGTGCGAATATCTCGGAAACTATAAGAGATAATGACAATCAGTTTTCACCATGCGACTGGAAAAAACATCAGCTTTCCAACAATAAATAAATTCGCACCCAAATATTAAATACCGCGTGAAATATAAGGCATTATATATAAGAGTTCAGTATATTTCTTAGAAGGCGTGGCATTTGTGGGCGGAAATAAATTTTGCTAAATAGCTGATGTTTTTTTCTATCGTACAGAGAAAACTCAATGTCATTATCTCTTATAGTTTCCGAGTTATAAGCAAAATTGTAAAAGTGTTTTACAAAAAACACTTCCTGCTGAATTCTGTTGGCCTGGTATTGGCAGAAAATTTTTGAACGAAAAATTTGAAAATATTTTTCGATATACACACACACACGCACATGTACAATCGTATAACAATTTTACATTTGTGCGAATATCTCCTAAACTATAAGAGATAATGACAATCAGTTTTCACCATGCGACTGGAAAAACATCAGCTTTCCAACAATAAATAAATTCGCACCCAAATATTAAATACCGCGTGAAATATAAGGCATTATATATAAGAGTTCAGTATATTTCTTAGAAGGCGTGGCATTTGTGGGCGGAAATAAATTTTGCTAAATAGCTGATGTTTTTTTCTATCGTATAGCGAAAACTCAATGTCATTATCTCTTATAGTTTCCGAGTTATAAGCAAAATTGTAAAAGTGTTTAACAAAAAACACTTCCTGCTGAATTCTATTGGCCTGGTATTGGCAGAAAATTTTTGAACGAAAAATTTGAAAATATTTTTCGATATACACACACATACGCACATGTACAATCGTATAACAATTTTACATTTGTGCGAATATCTCGGAAACTATAAGAGATAATGACAATCAGTTTTCACCATGCGACTGGAAAAAATATCAGCTTTCCAACAATAAATAAATTCGCACCCAAATATTAAATACCGCGTGAAATATAAGGCATTATATGTAAGAGTTCAGTATATTTCTTAGAAGGCGTGGCATTTGTGGGCGGAAATAAATTTTGCTAAATAGCTGATGTTTTTTTCTATCGTATAGCGAAAACTCAATGTCATTATCTCTTATAGTTTCCGAGTTATAAGCAAAATTGTAAAAGTGTTTAACAAAAAACACTTCCTGCTGAATTCTGTTGGCCTGGTATTGGCAGAAAATTTTTGAACGGAAAATTTGAAAATATTTTTCGATATACACACACACACGCACATGTACTATCGTATAACAATTTTACATTTGTGCGAATATCTCGGAAACTATAAGAGATAATGACAATCAGTTTTCACCATGCGACTGGAAAAAACATCAGCTTTCCAACAATAAATAAATTCGCACCCAAATATTAAATACCGCGTGAAATATAAGGCATTATATATAAGAGTTCAGTATATTTCTTAGAAGGCGTGGCATTTGTGGGCGGAAATAAATTTTGCTAAATAGCTGATGTTTTTTTCTATCGTACAGAGAAAACTCAATGTCATTATCTCTTATAGTTTCCGAGTTATAAGCAAAATTGTAAAAGTGTTTTACAAAAAACACTTCCTGCTGAATTCTGTTGGCCTGGTATTGGCAGAAAATTTTTGAACGAAAAATTTGAAAATATTTTTCGATATACACACACACACGCACATGTACAATCGTATAACAATTTTACATTTGTGCGAATATCTCGGAAACTATAAGAGATAATGACAATCAGTTTTCACCATGCGACTGGAAAAAACATCAGCTTTCCAACAATAAATAAATTCGCACCCAAATATTAAATACCGCGTGAAATATAAGGCATTATATATAAGAGTTCAGTATATTTCTTAGAAGGCGTGGCATTTGTGGGCGGAAATAAATTTTGCTAAATAGCTGATGTTTTTTTCTATCGTATAGCAAAAACTCAATGTCATTATCTCTTATAGTTTCCGAGTTATAAGCAAAATTGTAAAAGTGTTTAACAAAAAACACTTCCTGCTGAATTCTATTGGCCTGGTATTGGCAGAAAATTATTGAACGGAAAATTTGAAAATATTTTTCGATATACACACACACACGCACATGTACAATCGTATAACAATTTTACATTTGTGCGAATATCTCGGAAACTATAAGAGATAATTACAATCAGTTTTCACCATGCGACTGGAAAAAACATCAGCTTTCCAACAATAAATAAATTCGCACCCAAATATTAAATACTGCGTGAAATATAAGGCATTATATATAAGAGTTCAGTATATTTCTTAGAAGGCGTGGCATTTGTGGGCGGAAATAAATTTTGCTAAATAGCTGATGTTTTTTTCTATCGTATAGCAAAAACTCAATGTCATTATCTCTTATAGTTTCCGAGTTATAAGCAAAATTGTAAAAGTGTTTAACAAAAAACACTTCCTGCTGAATTCTATTGGCCTGGTATTGGCAGAAAATTATTGAACGGAAAATTTGAAAATATTTTTCGATATACACACACATACGCACATGTACAATCGTATAACAATTTTACATTTGTGCGAATATCTCGGAAACTATAAGAGATAATGACAATCAGTTTTCACCATGCGACTGGAAAAAACATCAGCTTTCCAACAATAAATAAATTCGCACCCAAATATTAAATACCGCGTGAAATATAAGGCATTATATATAAGAGTTCAGTATATTTCTTAGAAGGCGTGGCATTTGTGGGCGGAAATAAATTTTGCTAAATAGCTGATGTTTTTTTCTATCGTACAGAGAAAACTCAATGTCATTATCTCTTATAGTTTCCGAGTTATAAGCAAAATTGTAAAAGTGTTTTACAAAAAACACTTCCTGCTGAATTCTGTTGGCCTGGTATTGGCAGAAAATTTTTGAACGAAAAATTTGAAAATATTTTTCGATATACACACACACACGCACATGTACAATCGTATAACAATTTTACATTTGTGCGAATATCTCCTAAACTATAAGAGATAATGACAATCAGTTTTCACCATGCGACTGGAAAAACATCAGCTTTCCAACAATAAATAAATTCGCACCCAAATATTAAATACCGCGTGAAATATAAGGCATTATATATAAGAGTTCAGTATATTTCTTAGAAGGCGTGGCATTTGTGGGCGGAAATAAATTTTGCTAAATAGCTGATGTTTTTTTCTATCGTATAGCGAAAACTCAATGTCATTATCTCTTATAGTTTCCGAGTTATAAGCAAAATTGTAAAAGTGTTTAACAAAAAACACTTCCTGCTGAATTCTATTGGCCTGGTATTGGCAGAAAATTTTTGAACGAAAAATTTGAAAATATTTTTCGATATACACACACATACGCACATGTACAATCGTATAACAATTTTACATTTGTGCGAATATCTCGGAAACTATAAGAGATAATGACAATCAGTTTTCACCATGCGACTGGAAAAAATATCAGCTTTCCAACAATAAATAAATTCGCACCCAAATATTAAATACCGCGTGAAATATAAGGCATTATATGTAAGAGTTCAGTATATTTCTTAGAAGGCGTGGCATTTGTGGGCGGAAATAAATTTTGCTAAATAGCTGATGTTTTTTTCTATCGTATAGCGAAAACTCAATGTCATTATCTCTTATAGTTTCCGAGTTATAAGCAAAATTGTAAAAGTGTTTAACAAAAAACACTTCCTGCTGAATTCTGTTGGCCTGGTATTGGCAGAAAATTTTTGAACGGAAAATTTGAAAATATTTTTCGATATACACACACACACGCACATGTACTATCGTATAACAATTTTACATTTGTGCGAATATCTCGGAAACTATAAGAGATAATGACAATCAGTTTTCACCATGCGACTGGAAAAAACATCAGCTTTCCAACAATAAATAAATTCGCACCCAAATATTAAATACCGCGTGAAATATAAGGCATTATATATAAGAGTTCAGTATATTTCTTAGAAGGCGTGGCATTTGTGGGCGGAAATAAATTTTGCTAAATAGCTGATGTTTTTTTCTATCGTACAGAGAAAACTCAATGTCATTATCTCTTATAGTTTCCGAGTTATAAGCAAAATTGTAAAAGTGTTTTACAAAAAACACTTCCTGCTGAATTCTGTTGGCCTGGTATTGGCAGAAAATTTTTGAACGAAAAATTTGAAAATATTTTTCGATATACACACACACACGCACATGTACAATCGTATAACAATTTTACATTTGTGCGAATATCTCGGAAACTATAAGAGATAATGACAATCAGTTTTCACCATGCGACTGGAAAAAACATCAGCTTTCCAACAATAAATAAATTCGCACCCAAATATTAAATACCGCGTGAAATATAAGGCATTATATATAAGAGTTCAGTATATTTCTTAGAAGGCGTGGCATTTGTGGGCGGAAATAAATTTTGCTAAATAGCTGATGTTTTTTTCTATCGTATAGCAAAAACTCAATGTCATTATCTCTTATAGTTTCCGAGTTATAAGCAAAATTGTAAAAGTGTTTAACAAAAAACACTTCCTGCTGAATTCTATTGGCCTGGTATTGGCAGAAAATTATTGAACGGAAAATTTGAAAATATTTTTCGATATACACACACACACGCACATGTACAATCGTATAACAATTTTACATTTGTGCGAATATCTCGGAAACTATAAGAGATAATTACAATCAGTTTTCACCATGCGACTGGAAAAAACATCAGCTTTCCAACAATAAATAAATTCGCACCCAAATATTAAATACTGCGTGAAATATAAGGCATTATATATAAGAGTTCAGTATATTTCTTAGAAGGCGTGGCATTTGTGGGCGGAAATAAATTTTGCTAAATAGCTGATGTTTTTTTCTATCGTATAGCAAAAACTCAATGTCATTATCTCTTATAGTTTCCGAGTTATAAGCAAAATTGTAAAAGTGTTTAACAAAAAACACTTCCTGCTGAATTCTATTGGCCTGGTATTGGCAGAAAATTATTGAACGGAAAATTTGAAAATATTTTTCGATATACACACACACACGCACATGTACAATCGTATAACAATTTTACATTTGTGCGAATATCTCGGAAACTATAAGAGATAATGACAATCAGTTTTCACCATGCGACTGGAAAAAACATCAGCTTTCCAACAATAAATAAATTCGCACCCAAATATTAAATACCGCGTGAAATATAAGGCATTATATATAAGAGTTCAGTATATTTCTTAGAAGGCGTGGCATTTGTGGGCGGAAATAAATTTTGCTAAATAGCTGATGTTTTTTTCTATCGTATAGCGAAAACTCAATGTCACTATCTCTTATAGTTTCCGAGTTATAAGCAAAATTGTAAAAGTGTTTAACAAAAAACACTTCCTGCTGAATTCTGTTGGCCTGGTATTGGCAGAAAATTTTTGAACGGAAAATTTGAAAATATTTTTCGATATACACACACATACGCACATGTACAATCGTATAACAATTTTACATTTGTGCGAATATCTCGGAAACTATAAGAGATAATGACAATCAGTTTTCACCATGCGACTGGAAAAAACATCAGCTTTCCAACAATAAATAAATTCGCACCCAAATATTAAATACCGCGTGAAATATAAGGCATTATATATAAGAGTTCAGTATATTTCTTAGAAGGCGTGGCATTTGTGGGCGGAAATAAATTTTGCTAAATAGCTGATGTTTTTTTCTATCGTACAGAGAAAACTCAATGTCATTATCTCTTATAGTTTCCGAGTTATAAGCAAAATTGTAAAAGTGTTTTACAAAAAACACTTCCTGCTGAATTCTGTTGGCCTGGTATTGGCAGAAAATTTTTGAACGAAAAATTTGAAAATATTTTTCGATATACACACACACACGCACATGTACAATCGTATAACAATTTTACATTTGTGCGAATATCTCCTAAACTATAAGAGATAATGACAATCAGTTTTCACCATGCGACTGGAAAAACATCAGCTTTCCAACAATAAATAAATTCGCACCCAAATATTAAATACCGCGTGAAATATAAGGCATTATATATAAGAGTTCAGTATATTTCTTAGAAGGCGTGGCATTTGTGGGCGGAAATAAATTTTGCTAAATAGCTGATGTTTTTTTCTATCGTATAGCGAAAACTCAATGTCATTATCTCTTATAGTTTCCGAGTTATAAGCAAAATTGTAAAAGTGTTTAACAAAAAACACTTCCTGCTGAATTCTATTGGCCTGGTATTGGCAGAAAATTTTTGAACGAAAAATTTGAAAATATTTTTCGATATACACACACATACGCACATGTACAATCGTATAACAATTTTACATTTGTGCGAATATCTCGGAAACTATAAGAGATAATGACAATCAGTTTTCACCATGCGACTGGAAAAAATATCAGCTTTCCAACAATAAATAAATTCGCACCCAAATATTAAATACCGCGTGAAATATAAGGCATTATATGTAAGAGTTCAGTATATTTCTTAGAAGGCGTGGCATTTGTGGGCGGAAATAAATTTTGCTAAATAGCTGATGTTTTTTTCTATCGTATAGCGAAAACTCAATGTCATTATCTCTTATAGTTTCCGAGTTATAAGCAAAATTGTAAAAGTGTTTAACAAAAAACACTTCCTGCTGAATTCTGTTGGCCTGGTATTGGCAGAAAATTTTTGAACGGAAAATTTGAAAATATTTTTCGATATACACACACACACGCACATGTACTATCGTATAACAATTTTACATTTGTGCGAATATCTCGGAAACTATAAGAGATAATGACAATCAGTTTTCACCATGCGACTGGAAAAAACATCAGCTTTCCAACAATAAATAAATTCGCACCCAAATATTAAATACCGCGTGAAATATAAGGCATTATATATAAGAGTTCAGTATATTTCTTAGAAGGCGTGGCATTTGTGGGCGGAAATAAATTTTGCTAAATAGCTGATGTTTTTTTCTATCGTACAGAGAAAACTCAATGTCATTATCTCTTATAGTTTCCGAGTTATAAGCAAAATTGTAAAAGTGTTTTACAAAAAACACTTCCTGCTGAATTCTGTTGGCCTGGTATTGGCAGAAAATTTTTGAACGAAAAATTTGAAAATATTTTTCGATATACACACACACACGCACATGTACAATCGTATAACAATTTTACATTTGTGCGAATATCTCGGAAACTATAACAGATAATGACAATCAGTTTTCACCATGCGACTGGAAAAAACATCAGCTTTCCAACAATAAATAAATTCGCACCCAAATATTAAATACCGCGTGAAATATAAGGCATTATATATAAGAGTTCAGTATATTTCTTAGAAGGCGTGGCATTTGTGGGCGGAAATAAATTTTGCTAAATAGCTGATGTTTTTTTCTATCGTATAGCAAAAACTCAATGTCATTATCTCTTATAGTTTCCGAGTTATAAGCAAAATTGTAAAAGTGTTTAACAAAAAACACTTCCTGCTGAATTCTATTGGCCTGGTATTGGCAGAAAATTATTGAACGGAAAATTTGAAAATATTTTTCGATATACACACACACACGCACATGTACAATCGTATAACAATTTTACATTTGTGCGAATATCTCGGAAACTATAAGAGATAATTACAATCAGTTTTCACCATGCGACTGGAAAAAACATCAGCTTTCCAACAATAAATAAATTCGCACCCAAATATTAAATACTGCGTGAAATATAAGGCATTATATATAAGAGTTCAGTATATTTCTTAGAAGGCGTGGCATTTGTGGGCGGAAATAAATTTTGCTAAATAGCTGATGTTTTTTTCTATCGTATAGCAAAAACTCAATGTCATTATCTCTTATAGTTTCCGAGTTATAAGCAAAATTGTAAAAGTGTTTAACAAAAAACACTTCCTGCTGAATTCTATTGGCCTGGTATTGGCAGAAAATTATTGAACGGAAAATTTGAAAATATTTTTCGATATACACACACACACGCACATGTACAATCGTATAACAATTTTACATTTGTGCGAATATCTCGGAAACTATAAGAGATAATGACAATCAGTTTTCACCATGCGACTGGAAAAAACATCAGCTTTCCAACAATAAATAAATTCGCACCCAAATATTAAATACCGCGTGAAATATAAGGCATTATATGTAAGAGTTCAGTATATTTCTTAGAAGGCGTGGCATTTGTGGGCGCAAATAAATTTTGCTAAATAGCTGATGTTTTTTTCTATCGTATAGCGAAAACTCAATGTCATTATCTCTTATAGTTTCCGAGTTATAAGCAAAATTGTAAAAGTGTTTAACAAAAAACACTTCCTGCTGAATTCTGTTGGCCTGGTATTGGCAGAAAATTTTTGAACGGAAAATTTGAAAATATTTTTCGATATACACACACACACGCACATGTACAATCGTATAACAATTTTACATTTGTGCGAATATCTCGGAAACTATAAGAGATAATGACAATCAGTTTTCACCATGCGACTGGAAAAAACATCAGCTTTCCAACAATAAATAAATTCGCACCCAAATATTAAATACCGCGTGAAATATAAGGCATTATATGTAAGAGTTCAGTATATTTCTTAGAAGGCGTGGCATTTGTGGGCGGAAATAAATTTTGCTAAATAGCTGATGTTTTTTTCTATCGTATAGCGAAAACTCAATGTCATTATCTCTTATAGTTTCCGAGTTATAAGCAAAATTGTAAAAGTGTTTAACAAAAAACACTTCCTGCTGAATTCTATTGGCCTGGTATTGGCAGAAAATTATTGAACGGAAAATTTGAAAATATTTTTCGATATACACACACACACGCACATGTACAATCGTATAACAATTTTACATTTGTGCGAATATCTCGGAAACTATAAGAGATAATGACAATCAGTTTTCACCATGCGACTGGAAAAAACATCAGCTTTCCAACAATAAATAAATTCGCACCCAAATATTAAATACCGCGTGAAATATAAGGCATTATATGTAAGAGTTCAGTATATTTCTTAGAAGGCGTGGCATTTGTGGGCGGAAATAAATTTTGCTAAATAGCTGATGTTTTTTTCTATCGTATAGCGAAAACTCAATGTCATTATCTCTTATAGTTTCCGAGTTATAAGCAAAATTGTAAAAGTGTTTAACAAAAAACACTTCCTGCTGAATTCTGTTGGCCTGGTATTGGCAGAAAATTTTTGAACGGAAAATTTGAAAATATTTTTCGATATACACACACACACGCACATGTACTATCGTATAACAATTTTACATTTGTGCGAATATCTCGGAAACTATAAGAGATAATGACAATCAGTTTTCACCATGCGACTGGAAAAAACATCAGCTTTCCAACAATAAATAAATTCGCACCCAAATATTAAATACAGCGTGAAATATAAGGCATTATATATAAGAGTTCAGTATATTTCTTAGAAGGCGTGGCATTTGTGGGCGGAAATAAATTTTGCTAAATAGCTAATGTTTTTTTCTATCGTACAGAGAAAACTCAATGTCATTATCTCTTATAGTTTCCGAGTTATAAGCAAAATTGTAAAAGTGTTTTACAAAAAACACTTCCTGCTGAATTCTGTTGGCCTGGTATTGGCAGAAAATTTTTGAACGAAAAATTTGAAAATATTTTTCGATATACACACACACACGCACATGTACAATCGTATAACAATTTTACATTTGTGCGAATATCTCGGAAACTATAAGAGATAATGACAATCAGTTTTCACCATGCGACTGGAAAAAACATCAGCTTTCCAACAATAAATAAATTCGCACCCAAATATTAAATACCGCGTGAAATATAAGGCATTATATTATGTTTTTTTCTATCGTATAGCAAAAACTCAATGTCATTATCTCTTATAGTTTCCGAGTTATAAGCAAAATTGTAAAAGTGTTTAACAAAAAACACTTCCTGCTGAATTCTATTGGCCTGGTATTGGCAGAAAATTATTGAACGGAAAATTTGAAAATATTTTTCGATATACACACACACACGCACATGTACAATCGTATAACAATTTTACATTTGTGCGAATATCTCGGAAACTATAAGAGATAATTACAATCAGTTTTCACCATGCGACTGGAAAAAACATCAGCTTTCCAACAATAAATAAATTCGCACCCAAATATTAAATACTGCGTGAAATATAAGGCATTATATATAAGAGTTCAGTATATTTCTTAGAAGGCGTGGCATTTGTGGGCGGAAATAAATTTTGCTAAATAGCTGATGTTTTTTTCTATCGTATAGCAAAAACTCAATGTCATTATCTCTTATAGTTTCCGAGTTATAAGCAAAATTGTAAAAGTGTTTAACAAAAAACACTTCCTGCTGAATTCTATTGGCCTGGTATTGGCAGAAAATTATTGAACGGAAAATTTGAAAATATTTTTCGATATACACACACACACGCACATGTACAATCGTATAACAATTTTACATTTGTGCGAATATCTCGGAAACTATAAGAGATAATGACAATCAGTTTTCACCATGCGACTGGAAAAAACATCAGCTTTCCAACAATAAATAAATTCGCACCCAAATATTAAATACCGCGTGAAATATAAGGCATTATATGTAAGAGTTCAGTATATTTCTTAGAAGGCGTGGCATTTGTGGGCGCAAATAAATTTTGCTAAATAGCTGATGTTTTTTTCTATCGTATAGCGAAAACTCAATGTCATTATCTCTTATAGTTTCCGAGTTATAAGCAAAATTGTAAAAGTGTTTAACAAAAAACACTTCCTGCTGAATTCTGTTGGCCTGGTATTGGCAGAAAATTATTGAACGGAAAATTTGAAAATATTTTTCGATATACACACACACACGCACATGTACAATCGTATAACAATTTTACATTTGTGCGAATATCTCGGAAACTATAAGAGATAATGACAATCAGTTTTCACCATGCGACTGGAAAAAACATCAGCTTTCCAACAATAAATAAATTCGCACCCAAATATTAAATACCGCGTGAAATATAAGGCATTATATGTAAGAGTTCAGTATATTTCTTAGAAGGCGTGGCATTTGTGGGCGGAAATAAATTTTGCTAAATAGCTGATGTTTTTTTCTATCGTATAGCGAAAACTCAATGTCATTATCTCTTATAGTTTCCGAGTTATAAGCAAAATTGTAAAAGTGTTTAACAAAAAACACTTCCTGCTGAATTCTGTTGGCCTGGTATTGGCAGAAAATTTTTGAACGGAAAATTTGAAAATATTTTTCGATATACACACACACACGCACATGTACTATCGTATAACAATTTTACATTTGTGCGAATATCTCGGAAACTATAAGAGATAATGACAATCAGTTTTCACCATGCGACTGGAAAAAACATCAGCTTTCCAACAATAAATAAATTCGCACCCAAATATTAAATACCGCGTGAAATATAAGGCATTATATGTAAGAGTTCAGTATATTTCTTAGAAGGCGTGGCATTTGTGGGCGGAAATAAATTTTGCTAAATAGCTGATGTTTTTTTCTATCGTACAGAGAAAACTCAATGTCATTATCTCTTATAGTTTCCGAGTTATAAGCAAAATTGTAAAAGTGTTTTACAAAAAACACTTCCTGCTGAATTCTGTTGGCCTGGTATTGGCAGAAAATTTTTGAACGAAAAATTTGAAAATATTTTTCGATATACACACACACACGCACATGTACAATCGTATAACAATTTTACATTTGTGCGAATATCTCGGAAACTATAAGAGATAATGACAATCAGTTTTCACCATGCGACTGGAAAAAACATCAGCTTTCCAACAATAAATAAATTCGCACCCAAATATTAAATACCGCGTGAAATATAAGGCATTATATGTAAGAGTTCAGTATATTTCATAGAAGGCGTGGCATTTGTGGGCGGAAATAAATTTTGCTAAATAGCTGATGTTTTTTTCTATCGTATAGCGAAAACTCAATGTCATTATCTCTTATAGTTTCCGAGTTATAAGCAAAATTGTAAAAGTGTTTAACAAAAAACACTTCCTGCTGAATTCTATTGGCCTGGTATTGCCAGAAAATTATTGAACGGAAAATTTGAAAATATTTTTCGATATACACACACACACGCACATGTACAATCGTATAACAATTTTACATTTGTGCGAATATCTCGGAAACTATAAGAGATAATTACAATCAGTTTTCACCATGCGACTGGAAAAAACATCAGCTTTCCAACAATAAATAAATTCGCACCCAAATATTAAATACCGCGTGAAATATAAGGCATTATATATAAGAGTTCAGTATATTTCTTAGAAGGCGTGGCATTTGTGGGCGGAAATAAATTTTGCTAAATAGCTGATGTTTTTTTCTATCGTATAGCGAAAACTCAATGTCATTATCTCTTATAGTTTCCGAGTTATAAGCAAAATTGTAAAAGTGTTTAACAAAAAACACTTCCTGCTGAATTCTATTGGCCTGGTATTGGCAGAAAATTATTGAACGGAAAATTTGAAAATATTTTTCGATATACACACACACACGCACATGTACAATCGTATAACAATTTTACATTTGTGCGAATATCTCGGAAACTATAAGAGATAATTACAATCAGTTTTCACCATGCGACTGGAAAAAACATCAGCTTTCCAACAATAAATAAATTCGCACCCAAATATTAAATACCGCGTGAAATATAAGGCATTATATATAAGAGTTCAGTATATTTCTTAGAAGGCGTGGCATTTGTGGGCGGAAATAAATTTTGCTAAATAGCTGATGTTTTTTTCTATCGTATAGCAAAAACTCAATGTCATTATCTCTTATAGTTTCCGAGTTATAAGCAAAATTGTAAAAGTGTTTAACAAAAAACACTTCCTGCTGAATTCTATTGGCCTGGTATTGGCAGAAAATTATTGAACGGAAAATTTGAAAATATTTTTCGATATACACACACACACGCACATGTACAATCGCATAACAATTTTACATTTGTGCGAATATCTCGGAAACTATAAGAGATAATGACAATCAGTTTTCACCATGCGACTGGAAAAAACATCAGCTTTCCAACAATAAATAAATTCGCCCCCAAATATTAAATACTGCCTGAAATATAAAGCATTATATATAAGAGTTCAGTATATTTCTTAGAAGGCGTGGTATTTGTGGGCGGAAATAAATTTTGCTAAATAGCTGATATTTTTTTCTATCGTATAGCGAAAACTCAATGTCATTATCTCTTATAGTTTCCGAGTTATAAGCAAAATTATAAAAGTGTTTAACAAAAAACACTTCCTGCTGACTTCTGTTGGCCTGGTATTGGCAGAAAATTTTTGAACGAAAAATTTTAAAATATTTTTCGACATACAAACACACACGCACATGTACAATCGTATAACAATTTTACATTTGTGCGAATATCTCGGAAACTATAAAAGATAATGACAATCAGTTTTCACCATGCGACTGGAAAAAACATCAGCTTTCCAACAGTAAATAAATTCGCCCCCAAATATTAAATACCGCCTGAAATATAAGGCATTATATATAAGAGTTCAGTATATTTCTTAGAAGGCGTTCCATTTGTGGGCGGAAATAAATTTTGCTAAATAGCTGATGTTTTTTTCTATCGTATAGCGAAAACTCAATGTCATTATCTCTTATAGTTTCCGAGTTATAAGCAAAATTGTAAAAGTGTTTAACAAAAAACACTTCCTGCTGAATTCTATTGGCCTGGTATTGGCAGAAAATTATTGAACGGAAAATTTGAAAATATTTTTCGATATACACACACACACGCACATGTACAATCGCATAACAATTTTACATTTGTGCGAATATCTCGGAAACTATAAGAGATAATGACAATCAGCTTTCACCATGCGACTGGAAAAAACATCAGCTTTCCAACAATAAATAAATTCGCCCCCAAATATTAAATACTGCCTGAAATATAAAGCATTATATATAAGAGTTCAGTATATTTCTTAGAAGGCGTGGCATTTGTGGGCGGAAATAAATTTTGCTAAATAGCTGATGTTTTTTTCTATCGTATAGAGAAAACTCAATGTCATTATCTCTTATAGTTTCCGAGTTATAAGCAAAATTGTAAAAGTGTTTAACAAAAAACACTTCCTGCTGAATTCTGTTGGCCTGATATTGGCAGAAAATTTTTGAACGAAAAATTTGAAAATATTTTTCGATATACACACACACACGCATATGTACTATGGTATAACAATTTTACATTTGTGCGAATATCTGGGAAACTATAAGAGATAATGACAATCAGTTTTCACCATGCGACTGGAAAAAACATCAGCTTTCCAACAATAAATAAATTCGCCCCCAAATATTATACACCGCCTGAAATATAAGGCATTATATATAAGAGTTCAGTATATTTCTTAGAAGGCGTGGCATTTGTGGGCGGAAATAAATTTTGCTAAATAGCTGATGTTTTTTTCTATCGTATAGAGAAAACTCAATGTCATTATCTCTTATAGTTTCCGAGTTATAAGCAAAATTGTAAAAGTGTTTAACAAAAAACACTTCCTGCTGAATTCTGTTGGCCTGATATTGGCAGAAAATTTTTGAACGAAAAATTTTAAAATATTTTTCGATATACACACACACACGCACATGTACTATCGTATAACAATTTTACATTTGTGCGAATATCTCGGAAACTATAAGAGATAATGACAATCAGTTTTCACCATGCGACTGGAAAAAACATCAGCTTTCCAACAATAAATAAATTCGCCCCCAAATATTATACACCGCCTGAAATATAAGGCATTATATATAAGAGTTCAGTATATTTCTTAGAAGGCGTGGTATTTGTGGGCGGAAATAAATTTTGCTAAATAGCTGATATTTTTTTCTATCGTATAGCGAAAACTCAATGTCATTATCTCTTATAGTTTCCGAGTTATAAGCAAAATTATAAAAGTGTTTAACAAAAAACACTTCCTGCTGACTTCTGTTGGCCTGGTATTGGCAGAAAATTTTTGAACGAAAAATTTTAAAATATTTTTCGACATACAAACACACACGCACATGTACAATCGTATAACAATTTTACATTTGTGCGAATATCTCGGAAACTATAAAAGATAATGACAATCAGTTTTCACCATGCGACTGGAAAAAACATCAGCTTTCCAACAGTAAATAAATTCGCCCCCAAATATTAAATACCGCCTGAAATATAAGGCATTATATATAAGAGTTCAGTATATTTCTTAGAAGGCGTTCCATTTGTGGGCGGAAATAAATTTTGCTAAATAGCTGATGTTTTTTTCTATCGTATAGCGAAAACTCAATGTCATTATCTCTTATAGTTTCCGAGTTATAAGCAAAATTGTAAAAGTGTTTAACAAAAAACACTTCCTGCTGAATTCTATTGGCCTGGTATTGGCAGAAAATTATTGAACGGAAAATTTGAAAATATTTTTCGATATACACACACACACGCACATGTACAATCGCATAACAATTTTACATTTGTGCGAATATCTCGGAAACTATAAGAGATAATGACAATCAGCTTTCACCATGCGACTGGAAAAAACATCAGCTTTCCAACAATAAATAAATTCGCCCCCAAATATTAAATACTGCCTGAAATATAAAGCATTATATATAAGAGTTCAGTATATTTCTTAGAAGGCGTGGCATTTGTGGGCGGAAATAAATTTTGCTAAATAGCTGATGTTTTTTTCTATCGTATAGAGAAAACTCAATGTCATTATCTCTTATAGTTTCCGAGTTATAAGCAAAATTGTAAAAGTGTTTAACAAAAAACACTTCCTGCTGAATTCTGTTGGCCTGATATTGGCAGAAAATTTTTGAACGAAAAATTTGAAAATATTTTTCGATATACACACACACACGCATATGTACTATGGTATAACAATTTTACATTTGTGCGAATATCTGGGAAACTATAAGAGATAATGACAATCAGTTTTCACCATGCGACTGGAAAAAACATCAGCTTTCCAACAATAAATAAATTCGCCCCCAAATATTATACACCGCCTGAAATATAAGGCATTATATATAAGAGTTCAGTATATTTCTTAGAAGGCGTGGCATTTGTGGGCGGAAATAAATTTTGCTAAATAGCTGATGTTTTTTTCTATCGTATAGAGAAAACTCAATGTCATTATCTCTTATAGTTTCCGAGTTATAAGCAAAATTGTAAAAGTGTTTAACAAAAAACACTTCCTGCTGAATTCTGTTGGCCTGATATTGGCAGAAAATTTTTGAACGAAAAATTTTAAAATATTTTTCGATATACACACACACACGCACATGTACTATCGTATAACAATTTTACATTTGTGCGAATATCTCGGAAACTATAAGAGATAATGACAATCAGTTTTCACCATGCGACTGGAAAAAACATCAGCTTTCCAACAATAAATAAATTCGCCCCCAAATATTATACACCGCCTGAAATATAAGGCATTATATATAAGAGTTCAGTATATTTCTTAGAAGGCGTGGCATTTGTGGGCGGAAATAAATTTTGCTAAATAGCTGATGTTTTTTTCTATCGTATAGAGAAAACTCAATGTCATTATCTCTTATGGTTTCCGAGCTATAAGCAAAATTGTAAAAGTGTTTAACAAAAAACACTTCCTGCTGAATTCTGTTGGCCTGGTATTGGCAGAAAATTTTTGAACGAAAAATTTGAAAATATTTTTCGACATACACACACACACGCACATGTACAATCGTATAACAATTTTACATTTGTGCGAATATCTCGGAAACTATAAGAGATAATGACAATCAGTTTTCACCATGCGACTGGAAAAAACATCAGCTTTCCAACAATAAATAAATTCGCCCCCAAATATTAAATACCGCCTGAAATATAAGGCATTATATATAAGAATTCAGTATATTTCTTAGAAGGCGTGGCATTTGTGGGCGGAAATAAATTTGGCTAAATAGCTGTTGTTTTTTTCTATCGTATAGAGAAAACTCAATGTCATTATCTCTATTGGCCTGGTATTGGCAGAAAATTATTGAACGGAAAATTTGAAAATATTTTTCGATATACACACACACACGCACATGTACAATCGCATAACAATTTTACATTTGTGCGAATATCTCGGAAACTATAAGAGATAATGACAATCAGCTTTCACCATGCGACTGGAAAAAACATCAGCTTTCCAACAATAAATAAATTCGCCCCCAAATATTAAATACTGCCTGAAATATAAAGCATTATATATAAGAGTTCAGTATATTTCTTAGAAGGCGTGGCATTTGTGGGCGGAAATAAATTTTGCTAAATAGCTGATGTTTTTTTCTATCGTATAGAGAAAACTCAATGTCATTATCTCTTATAGTTTCCGAGTTATAAGCAAAATTGTAAAAGTGTTTAACAAAAAACACTTCCTGCTGAATTCTGTTGGCCTGATATTGGCAGAAAATTTTTGAACGAAAAATTTGAAAATATTTTTCGATATACACACACACACGCATATGTACTATGGTATAACAATTTTACATTTGTGCGAATATCTGGGAAACTATAAGAGATAATGACAATCAGTTTTCACCATGCGACTGGAAAAAACATCAGCTTTCCAACAATAAATAAATTCGCCCCCAAATATTATACACCGCCTGAAATATAAGGCATTATATATAAGAGTTCAGTATATTTCTTAGAAGGCGTGGCATTTGTGGGCGGAAATAAATTTTGCTAAATAGCTGATGTTTTTTTCTATCGTATAGAGAAAACTCAATGTCATTATCTCTTATAGTTTCCGAGTTATAAGCAAAATTGTAAAAGTGTTTAACAAAAAACACTTCCTGCTGAATTCTGTTGGCCTGATATTGGCAGAAAATTTTTGAACGAAAAATTTTAAAATATTTTTCGATATACACACACACACGCACATGTACTATCGTATAACAATTTTACATTTGTGCGAATATCTCGGAAACTATAAGAGATAATGACAATCAGTTTTCACCATGCGACTGGAAAAAACATCAGCTTTCCAACAATAAATAAATTCGCCCCCAAATATTATACACCGCCTGAAATATAAGGCATTATATATAAGAGTTCAGTATATTTCTTAGAAGGCGTGGCATTTGTGGGCGGAAATAAATTTTGCTAAATAGCTGATGTTTTTTTCTATCGTATAGAGAAAACTCAATGTCATTATCTCTTATGGTTTCCGAGCTATAAGCAAAATTGTAAAAGTGTTTAACAAAAAACACTTCCTGCTGAATTCTGTTGGCCTGGTATTGGCAGAAAATTTTTGAACGAAAAATTTGAAAATATTTTTCGACATACACACACACACGCACATGTACAATCGTATAACAATTTTACATTTGTGCGAATATCTCGGAAACTATAAGAGATAATGACAATCAGTTTTCACCATGCGACTGGAAAAAACATCAGCTTTCCAACAATAAATAAATTCGCCCCCAAATATTAAATACCGCCTGAAATATAAGGCATTATATATAAGAATTCAGTATATTTCTTAGAAGGCGTGGCATTTGTGGGCGGAAATAAATTTGGCTAAATAGCTGTTGTTTTTTTCTATCGTATAGAGAAAACTCAATGTCATTATCTCTTATGGTTTCCGAGTTATAAGCAAAATTGTAAAAGTGTTTAAAAAAAACACTTCCTGCTGAATTCTGTTGGCCTGGTATTGGCGGAAAATTTTTGAACGAAAAATTTGAAAATATTTTTCGACATACACACACACACGCACATGTACAATTATATAACAATTTTACATTTGTGCGAATATCTCGGAAACTATAAGAGATAATGACAATCAGTTTTCACCACGCGACTGGAAAAAACATCAGCTTTCCAACAATAAATAAATTCACCCCCAAATATTAAATACCGCCTGAAATATAAGGCATTATATATAAGAATTCATTAAATTTCTTAGAAGGCGTGGCATTTGTGGGCGGAAATAAATTTTGCTAAATAGGTGATGTTTTTTTCTATCGTATAGCGAAAACTCAATGTCATTATCTCTTATAGTTTCCGAGTTATAAGCAAAATTGTAAAAGTGTTTAACAAAAAACACTTCCTGCTGAATTCTGTTGGCCTGGTATTGGCAGAAAATTTTTGAACGAAAAATTTGAAAATATTTTTCGACATACACACACACACGCACATGTACAATCGTATAACAATTTTACATTTGTGCGAATATCTCGGAAACTATAAGAGATAATGACAATCAGTTTTCACCATGCGACTGGAAAAAACATCAGCTTTCCAACAATAAATAAATTCGCCCCCAAATATTAAATACCGCCTGAAATATAAGGCATTATATATAAGAATTCAGTATATTTCTTAGAAGGCGTGGCATTTGTGGGCGGAAATAAATTTGGCTAAATAGCTGTTGTTTTTTCTATCGTATAGAGAAAACTCAATGTCATTATCTCTTATGGTTTCCGAGTTATAAGCAAAATTGTAAAAGTGTTTAAAAAAAACACTTCCTGCTGAATTCTGTTGGCCTGGTATTGGCGGAAAATTTTTGAACGAAAAATTTGAAAATATTTTTCGACATACACACACACACGCACATGTACAATTATATAACAATTTTACATTTGTGCGAATATCTCGGAAACTATAAGAGATAATGACAATCAGTTTTCACCACGCGACTGGAAAAAACATCAGCTTTCCAACAATAAATAAATTCACCCCCAAATATTAAATACCGCCTGAAATATAAGGCATTATATATAAGAATTCATTAAATTTCTTAGAAGGCGTGGCATTTGTGGGCGGAAATAAATTTTGCTAAATAGGTGATGTTTTTTTCTATCGTATAGCGAAAACTCAATGTCATTATCTCTTATAGTTTCCGAGTTATAAGCAAAATTGTAAAAGTGTTTAACAAAAAACACTTCCTGCTGAATTCTGTTGGCCTGGTATTGGCGGAAAACTTTTGAACGAAAAATTTGAAAATATTTTTCGACATACACACACACGCACATGTACAATCGTATAACAATTTTACATTTGTGCGAATATCTCGGAAACTATAAGAGATAATGATAATCAGTTTTCACCATGCGACTGGAAAAAACATCAGCTTTTCAACAATAAATAAATTCGCCCCCAAATATTAAATACTGCCTGAAATATAAGGCATTATATATAAGAGTTCAGTATATTTCTTAGAAGGCGTGGCATTTGTGGGCGGAAATAAATTTTGCTAAATAGCTGATGTTTTTTTCTATCGTATAGCGAAAACTCAATGTCATTATCTCTTATAGTTCCCGAGTTATAAGCAAAATTGTAAAAGTGTTTAACAAAAAACACTTCCTGCTGAATTCTGTTGGCCTGGTATTGGCAGAAAATTTTTGAACGAAAAATTTGAAAATATTTTTCGACATACACACACACACGCACATGTACAATCGCATAACAATTTTACATTTGTGCGAATATCTCGGAAACTATAAGAGATAATGACAATCAGTTTTCACCATGCGACTGGAAAAAACATCAGCTTTCCAACAATAAATAAATTCGCCCCCAAATATTAAATACTGCCTGAAATATAAAGCATTATATATAAGAGTTCAGTATATTTCTTAGAAGGCGTGGTATTTGTGGGCGGAAATAAATTTTGCTAAATAGCTGATGTTTTTTTCTATCGTATAGCGAAAACTCAATGTCATTATCTCTTATAGTTCCCGAGTTATAAGCAAAATTGTAAAAGTGTTTAACAAAAAACACTTCCTGCTGAATTCTGTTGGCCTGGTATTGGCAGAAAATTTTTGAACGAAAAATTTGAAAATATTTTTCGACATACACACACACGCACATGTACAATCGCATAACAATTTTACATTTGTGCGAATATCTCGGAAACTATAAGAGATAATGACAATCAGTTTTCACCATGCGACTGGAAAAAACATCAGCTTTCCAACAATAAATAAATTTGCCCCCAAATATTAAATACTGCCTGAAATATAAAGCATTATATATAAGAGTTCAGTATATTTTTTTATTTTCTATATTCTATATATTTTTTATATTCTATTGGCCTGGTATTGGCAGAAAATTATTGAACGGAAAATTTGAAAATATTTTTCGATATACACACACACACGCACATGTACAATCGCATAACAATTTTACATTTGTGCGAATATCTCGGAAACTATAAGAGTTCAGTATATTTCTTAGAAGGCGTGGTATTTGTGGGCGGAAATAAATTTTGCTAAATAGCTGATATTTTTTTCTATCGTATAGCGAAAACTCAATGTCATTATCTCTTATAGTTTCCGAGTTATAAGCAAAATTATAAAAGTGTTTAACAAAAAACACTTCCTGCTGACTTCTGTTGGCCTGGTATTGGCAGAAAATTTTTGAACGAAAAATTTTAAAATATTTTTCGACATACAAACACACACGCACATGTACAATCGTATAACAATTTTACATTTGTGCGAATATCTCGGAAACTATAAAAGATAATGACAATCAGTTTTCACCATGCGACTGGAAAAAACATCAGCTTTCCAACAGTAAATAAATTCGCCCCCAAATATTAAATACCGCCTGAAATATAAGGCATTATATATAAGAGTTCAGTATATTTCTTAGAAGGCGTTCCATTTGTGGGCGGAAATAAATTTTGCTAAATAGCTGATGTTTTTTTCTATCGTATAGCGAAAACTCAATGTCATTATCTCTTATAGTTTCCGAGTTATAAGCAAAATTGTAAAAGTGTTTAACAAAAAACACTTCCTGCTGAATTCTATTGGCCTGGTATTGGCAGAAAATTATTGAACGGAAAATTTGAAAATATTTTTCGATATACACACACACACGCACATGTACAATCGCATAACAATTTTACATTTGTGCGAATATCTCGGAAACTATAAGAGATAATGACAATCAGTTTTCACCATGCGACTGGAAAAAACATCAGCTTTCCAACAATAAATAAATTCGCCCCCAAATATTAAATACTGCCTGAAATATAAAGCATTATATATAAGAGTTCAGTATATTTCTTAGAAGGCGTGGCATTTGTGGGCGGAAATAAATTTTGCTAAATAGCTGATGTTTTTTTCTATCGTATAGCGAAAACTCAATGTCATTATCTCTTATAGTTTCCGAGTTATAAGCAAAATTGTAAAAGTGTTTAACAAAAAACACTTCCTGCTGAATTCTGTTGGCCTGGTATTGGCAGAAAATTTTTGAACCAAAAATTTAAAAATAATTTTCGATATACACACACACACGCACATGTACTATCGTATAACAATTTTACATTTGTGCAAATATCTCGGAAACTATAAGAGATAATGACAATCAGTTTTCACCATGCGACTGGAAAAAACATCAGCTTTCCAACAATAAATAAATTCGCCCTCAAATATTATACACCGCCTGAAATATAAGGCATTATATATAAGAGTTCAGTATATTTCTTAGAAGGCGTGGCATTTGTGGGCGGAAATAAATTTTGCTAAATAGCTGATGTTTTTTTCTATCGTATAGAGAAAACTCAATGTCATTATCTCTTATAGTTTCCGAGTTATAAGCAAAATTGTAAAAGTGTTTAACAAAAAACACTTCCTGCTGAATTCTGTTGGCCTGATATTGGCAGAAAATTTTTGAACGAAAAATTTGAAAATATTTTTCGATATACACACACACACGCATATGTACTATGGTATAACAATTTTACATTTGTGCGAATATCTGGGAAACTATAAGAGATAATGACAATCAGTTTTCACCATGCGACTGGAAAAAACATCAGCTTTCCAACAATAAATAAATTCGCCCCCAAATATTATACACCGCCTGAAATATAAGGCATTATATATAAGAGTTCAGTATATTTCTTAGAAGGCGTGGCATTTGTGGGCGGAAATAAATTTTGCTAAATAGCTGATGTTTTTTTCTATCGTATAGCGAAAACTCAATGTCATTATCTCTTATAGTTTCCGAGTTATAAGCAAAATTGTAAAAGTGTTTAACAAAAAACACTTCCTGCTGAATTCTGTTGGCCTGATATTGGCAGAAAATTTTTGAACGAAAAATTTTAAAATATTTTTCGATATACACACACACACGCACATGTACTATCGTATAACAATTTTACATTTGTGCGAATATCTCGGAAACTATAAGAGATAATGACAATCAGTTTTCACCATGCGACTGGAAAAAACATCAGCTTTCCAACAATAAATAAATTCGCCCCCAAATATTATACACCGCCTGAAATATAAGGCATTATATATAAGAGTTCAGTATATTTCTTAGAAGGCGTGGCATTTGTGGGCGGAAATAAATTTTGCTAAATAGCTGATGTTTTTTTCTATCGTATAGAGAAAACTCAATGTCATTATCTCTTATGGTTTCCGAGCTATAAGCAAAATTGTAAAAGTGTTTAACAAAAAACACTTCCTGCTGAATTCTGTTGGCCTGGTATTGGCAGAAAATTTTTGAACGAAAAATTTGAAAATATTTTTCGACATACACACACACACGCACATGTACAATCGTATAACAATTTTACATTTGTGCGAATATCTCGGAAACTATAAGAGATAATGACAATCAGTTTTCACCATGCGACTGGAAAAAACATCAGCTTTCCAACAATAAATAAATTCGCCCCCAAATATTAAATACCGCCTGAAATATAAGGCATTATATATAAGAATTCAGTATATTTCTTAGAAGGCGTGGCATTTGTGGGCGGAAATAAATTTGGCTAAATAGCTGTTGTTTTTTTCTATCGTATAGAGAAAACTCAATGTCATTATCTCTTATGGTTTCCGAGTTATAAGCAAAATTGTAAAAGTGTTTAAAAAAAACACTTCCTGCTGAATTCTGTTGGCCTGGTATTGGCGGAAAATTTTTGAACGAAAAATTTGAAAATATTTTTCGACATACACACACACACGCACATGTACAATTATATAACAATTTTACATTTGTGCGAATATCTCGGAAACTATAAGAGATAATGACAATCAGTTTTCACCACGCGACTGGAAAAAACATCAGCTTTCCAACAATAAATAAATTCACCCCCAAATATTAAATACCGCCTGAAATATAAGGCATTATATATAAGAATTCATTAAATTTCTTAGAAGGCGTGGCATTTGTGGGCGGAAATAAATTTTGCTAAATAGGTGATGTTTTTTTCTATCGTATAGCGAAAACTCAATGTCATTATCTCTTATAGTTTCCGAGTTATAAGCAAAATTGTAAAAGTGTTTAACAAAAAACACTTCCTGCTGAATTCTGTTGGCCTGGTATTGGCAGAAAATTTTTGAACGAAAAATTTGAAAATATTTTTCGACATACACACACACACGCACATGTACAATCGTATAACAATTTTACATTTGTGCGAATATCTCGGAAACTATAAGAGATAATGACAATCAGTTTTCACCATGCGACTGGAAAAAACATCAGCTTTCCAACAATAAATAAATTCGCTCCCAAATATTAAATACCGCCTGAAATATAAGGCATTATATATAAGAATTCAGTATATTTCTTAGAAGGCGTGGCATTTGTGGGCGGAAATAAATTTGGCTAAATAGCTGTTGTTTTTTCTATCGTATAGAGAAAACTCAATGTCATTATCTCTTATGGTTTCCGAGTTATAAGCAAAATTGTAAAAGTGTTTAAAAAAAACACTTCCTGCTGAATTCTGTTGGCCTGGTATTGGCGGAAAATTTTTGAACGAAAAATTTGAAAATATTTTTCGACATACACACACACACGCACATGTACAATTATATAACAATTTTACATTTGTGCGAATATCTCGGAAACTATAAGAGATAATGACAATCAGTTTTCACCACGCGACTGGAAAAAACATCAGCTTTCCAACAATAAATAAATTCACCCCCAAATATTAAATACCGCCTGAAATATAAGGCATTATATATAAGAATTCATTAAATTTCTTAGAAGGCGTGGCATTTGTGGGCGGAAATAAATTTTGCTAAATAGGTGATGTTTTTTTCTATCGTATAGCGAAAACTCAATGTCATTATCTCTTATAGTTTCCGAGTTATAAGCAAAATTGTAAAAGTGTTTAACAAAAAACACTTCCTGCTGAATTCTGTTGGCCTGGTATTGGCGGAAAACTTTTGAACGAAAAATTTGAAAATATTTTTCGACATACACACACACGCACATGTACAATCGTATAACAATTTTACATTTGTGCGAATATCTCGGAAACTATAAGAGATAATGATAATCAGTTTTCACCATGCGACTGGAAAAAACATCAGCTTTTCAACAATAAATAAATTCGCCCCCAAATATTAAATACTGCCTGAAATATAAGGCATTATATATAAGAGTTCAGTATATTTCTTAGAAGGCGTGGCATTTGTGGGCGGAAATAAATTTTGCTAAATAGCTGATGTTTTTTTCTATCGTATAGCGAAAACTCAATGTCATTATCTCTTATAGTTCCCGAGTTATAAGCAAAATTGTAAAAGTGTTTAACAAAAAACACTTCCTGCTGAATTCTGTTGGCCTGGTATTGGCAGAAAATTTTTGAACGAAAAATTTGAAAATATTTTTCGACATACACACACACACGCACATGTACAATCGCATAACAATTTTACATTTGTGCGAATATCTCGGAAACTATAAGAGATAATGACAATCAGTTTTCACCATGCGACTGGAAAAAACATCAGCTTTCCAACAATAAATAAATTCGCCCCCAAATATTAAATACTGCCTGAAATATAAAGCATTATATATAAGAGTTCAGTATATTTCTTAGAAGGCGTGGTATTTGTGGGCGGAAATAAATTTTGCTAAATAGCTGATGTTTTTTTCTATCGTATAGCGAAAACTCAATGTCATTATCTCTTATAGTTCCCGAGTTATAAGCAAAATTGTAAAAGTGTTTAACAAAAAACACTTCCTGCTGAATTCTGTTGGCCTGGTATTGGCAGAAAATTTTTGAACGAAAAATTTGAAAATATTTTTCGACATACACACACACGCACATGTACAATCGCATAACAATTTTACATTTGTGCGAATATCTCGGAAACTATAAGAGATAATGACAATCAGTTTTCACCATGCGACTGGAAAAAACATCAGCTTTCCAACAATAAATAAATTTGCCCCCAAATATTAAATACTGCCTGAAATATAAAGCATTATATATAAGAGTTCAGTATATTTTTTAGAAGGCGTGGTATTTGTGGGCGGAAATAAATTTTGCTAAATAGCTGATGTTTTTTTCTATCGTATAGCGAAAACTCAATGTCATTATCTCTTATAGTTTCCGAGTTATAAGCAAAATTATAAAAGTGTTTAACAAAAAACACTTCCTGCTGATTTCTGTTGGCCTGGTATTGGCAGAAAATTTTTGAACGAAAAATTTGAAAATATTTTTCGACATACACACACACACGCACATGTACAATCGCATAACAATTTTACATTTGTGCGAATATCTCGGAAACTATAAGAGATAATGACAATCAGTTTTCACCATGCGACTGGAAAAAACATCAGCTTTCCAACAATAAATAAATTCGCCCCAAATATTAAATACTGCCTGAAATATAAAGCATTATATATAAGAGTTCAGTATATTTCTTAGAAGGCGTGGTATTTGTGGGCGGAAATAAATTTTGCTAAATAGCTGATGTTTTTTTCTATCGTATAGCGAAAACTCAATGTCATTATCTCTTATAGTTTCCGAGTTATAAGCAAAATTATAAAAGTGTTTAACAAAAAACACTTCCTGCTGATTTCTGTTGGCCTGGTATTGGCAGAAAATTTTTGAACGAAAAATTTTAAAATATTTTTCGACATACAAACACACACGCACATGTACAATCGTATAACAATTTTACATTTGTGCGAATATCTCGGAAACTATAAAAGATAATGACAATCAGTTTTCACCATGCGACTGGAAAAAACATCAGCTTTCCAACAGTAAATAAATTCGCCCCCAAATATTAAATACCGCCTGAAATATAAGGCATTATATATAAGAATTCAGTATATTTCTTAGAAGGCGTGGCATTTGTGGGCGGAAATAAATTTTGCTAAATAACTGATGTTTTTTTCTATCGTATAGCGAAAACTCAATGTCATTATCTCTTATAGTTTCCGAGTTATAAGCAAAATTATAAAAGTGTTTAACAAAAAACACTTCCTGCTGATTTCTGTTGGCCTGGTATTGGCAGAAAATTTTTGAACGAAAAATGTGAAAATATTTTTCGACATACACACACACACGCACATGTACAATCGTATAACAATTTTACATTTGTGCGAATATCTCGGAAACTATAAGAGATAATGACAATCAGTTTTCACCATGCCACTGGAAAAAACATCAGCTTTCCAACAATAAATAAATTCGCACCGAAATATTAAATACCGCGTGAAATATAAGGCGTTATATATCAGAATTCAGTATATTTCTTAGAAGGCGTGGCATTTGTGGGCGGAAATAAATTTTGCTAAATAGCTGATGTTTTTTTCTATCGTATAGCGAAAACTCAATGTCATTATCTCTTATAGTTTCCGAGTTATAAGCAAAATTGTAAAAGTGTTTAACAAAAAACACTTCCTGCTGAATTCTGTTGGCCTGGTATTGGCAGAAAATTTTTGAACGAAAAATTTGAAAATATTTTTCGACATACACACACACACGCACATGTACAATCGCATAACAATTTTACATTTGTGCGAATATCTCGGAAACTATAAGAGATAATGACAATCAGTTTTCACCATGCGACTGGAAAAAACATCAGCTTTCCAACAATAAATAAATTTGCCCCCAAATATTAAATACTGCCTGAAATATAAAGCATTATATATAAGAGTTCAGTATATTTCTTAGAAGGCGTGGTATTTGTGGGCGGAAATAAATTTTGCTAAATAGCTGATGTTTTTTCTATCGTATAGCGAAAACTCAATGTCATTATCTCTTATAGTTTCCGAGTTATAAGCAAAATTATAAAAGTGTTTAACAAAAAACACTTCCTGCTGATTTCTGTTGGCCTGGTATTGGCAGAAAATTTTTGAACGAAAAATTTTAAAATATTTTTCTACATACAAACACACACGCACATGTACAATCGTATAACAATTTTACATTTGTGCGAATATCTCGGAAACTATAAAAGATAATGACAATCAGTTTTCACCATGCGACTGGAAAAAACATCAGCTTTCCAACAGTAAATAAATTCGCCCCCAAATATTAAATACCGCCTGAAATATAAAGCATTATATATAAGAGTTCAGTATATTTCTTAGAAGGCGTGGTATTTGTGGGCGGAAATAAATTTTGCTAAATAGCTGATGTTTTTTTCTATCGTATAGCGAAAACTCAATGTCATTATCTCTTATAGTTTCCGAGTTATAAGCAAAATTATAAAAGTGTTTAACAAAAAACACTTCCTGCTGATTTCTGTTGGCCTGGTATTGGCAGAAAATTTTTGAACGAAAAATTTGAAAATATTTTTCGACATACACACACACACGCACATGTACAATCGTATAACAATTTTACATTTGTGCGAATATCTCGGAAACTATAAGAGATAATGACAATCAGTTTTCACCATGCGACTGGAAAAAACATCAGCTTTCCAACAATAAATAAATTCGCACCGAAATATTAAATACCGCGTGAAATATAAGGCGTTATATATCAGAATTCAGTATATTTCTTAGAAGGCGTGGCATTTGTGGGCGGAAATAAATTTTGCTAAATAGCTGATGTTTTTTTCTATCGTATAGCGAAAACTCAATGTCATTATCTCTTATAGTTTCCGAGTTATAAGCAAAATTGTAAAAGTGTTTAACAAAAAACACTTCCTGCTGAATTCTGTTGGCCTGGTATTGGCAGAAAATTTTTGAACCAAAAATTTGAAAATATTTTTCGACATACACACACACACGCACATGTACAATCGTATAACAATTTTACATTTGTGCGAATATCTCGGAAACTATAAGAGATAATGACAATCAGTTTTCACCATGCGACTGGAAAAAGCATCAGCTTTCCAACAATAAATAAATTCGCACCCAAATATTAAATACCGCCTGAAATATAAGGCGTTATATATAAGAATTCAGTATATTTCTTAGAAGGCGTGGCATTTGTGGGCGGAAATAAATTTGGCTAAATAGCTGATGTTTTTTTCTATCGTATAGCGAAAACTCAATGTCATTATCTCTTATAGTTTCCGAGTTATAAGCAAAATTGTAAAAGTGTTTAACAAAAAACACTTCCTGCTGAATTCTGTTGGCCTGGTATTGGCAGAAAATTTTTGAACGGAAAATTTGAAAATATTTTTCGATATACACACACACACGCACATGTACTATCGTATAACAATTTTACATTTGTGCGAATATCTCGGAAACTATAAGAGATAATGACAATCAGTTTTCACCATGCGACTGGAAAAAACA
Source organism: Sarcophaga subvicina (assembly GCA_936449025.2). Classification (NCBI taxonomy): domain Eukaryota; kingdom Metazoa; phylum Arthropoda; class Insecta; order Diptera; family Sarcophagidae; genus Sarcophaga; species Sarcophaga subvicina. Next base: position 36,492,811 of record OW388084.2, read on the forward strand.
TCAGCTTTCCAACAATAAATAAATTTGCCCCCAAATATTAAATACTGCCTGAAATATAAAGCATTATATATAAGAGTTCAGTATATTTTTTAGAAGGCGTGGTATTTGTGGGCGGAAATAAATTTTGCTAAATAGCTGATGTTTTTTCTATCGTATAGCGAAAACTCAATGTCATTATCTCTTATAGTTTCCGAGTTATAAGCAAAATTATAAAAGTGTTTAACAAAAAACACTTCCTGCTGATTTCTGTTGGCCTGGTATTGGCAGAAAATTTTTGAACGAAAAATTTGAAAATATTTTTCGACATACACACACACACGCACATGTACAATCGCATAACAATTTTACATTTGTGCGAATACCTCGGAAACTATAAGAGATAATGAAAATCAGTTTTCACCATGCGACTGGAAAAAACATCAGCTTTCCAACAATAAATAAATTCGCCCCCAAATATTAAATACTGCCTGAAATATAAAGCATTATATATAAGAGTTCAGTATATTTCTTAGAAGGCGTGGTATTTGTGGGCGGAAATAAATTTTGCTAAATAGCTGATGTTTTTTTCTATCGTATAGCGAAAACTCAATGTCATTATCTCTTATAGTTTCCGAGTTATAAGCAAAATTATAAAAGTGTTTAACAAAAAACACTTCCTGCTGATTTCTGTTGGCCTGGTATTGGCAGAAAATTTTTGAACGAAAAATTTGAAAATATTTTTCGACATACACACACACACGCACATGTACAATCGTATAACAATTTTACATTTGTGCGAATATCTCGGAAACTATAAGAGATAATGACAATCAGTTTTCACCATGCGACTGGAAAAAACATCAGCTTTCCAACAATAAATAAATTCGCACCGAAACATTAAATACCGCCTGAAATATAAGGCATTATATATAAGAGTTCAGTATATTTCTTAGAAGGCGTGGTATTTGTGGGCGGAAATAAATTTTGCTAAATAGCTGATGTTTTTTTCTATCGTATAGCGAAAACTCAATGTCATTATCTCTTATAGTTTCCGAGTTATAAGCAAAATTATAAAAGTGTTTAACAAAAAACACTTCCTGCTGATTTCTGTTGGCCTGGTATTGGCAGAAAATTTTTGAACGAAAAATTTTAAAATATTTTTCGACATACAAACACACACGCACATGTACAATCGTATAACAATTTTACATTTGTGCGAATATCTCGGAAACTATAAAAGATAATGACAATCAGTTTTCACCATGCGACTGGAAAAAACATCAGCTTTCCAACAGTAAATAAATTCGCCCCCAAATATTAAATACCGCCTGAAATATAAGGCATTACATATAAGAGTTCAGTATATTTCTTAGAAGGCGTGGCATTTGTGGGCGGAAATAAATTTTGCTAAATAGCTGATGTTTTTTTCTATCGTATAGCGAAAACTCAATGTCATTATCTCTTATAGTTTCCGAGTTATAAGCAAAATTGTAAAAGTGTTTAACAAAAAACACTTCCTGCTGAATTCTGTTGGCCTGGTATTGGCAGAAAATTTTTGAACGAAAAATTTGAAAATATTTTTCGATATACACACACACACGCACATGTACTATCGTATAACAATTTTACATTTGTGCGAATATCTCGGAAACTATAAGAGATAATGACAATCAGTTTTCACCATGCGACTGGAAAAAACATCAGCTTTCCAACAATAAATAAATTCGCACCCAAATATTAAATACCGCCTGAAATATAAGGCATTATATATAAGAGTTCAGTATATTTCTTAGAAGGCGTGGTATTTGTGGGCGGAAATAAATTTTGCTAAATAGCTGATGTTTTTTTCTATCGTATAGCGAAAACTCAATGTCATTATCTCTTATAGTTTCCGAGTTATAAGCAAAATTATAAAAGTGTTTAACAAAAAACACTTCCTGCTGATTTCTGTTGGCCTGGTATTGGCAGAAAATTTTTGAACGAAAAATTTTAAAATATTTTTCGACATACAAACACACACGCACATGTACAATCGTATAACAATTTTACATTTGTGCGAATATCTCGGAAACTATAAAAGATAATGACAATCAGTTTTCACCATGCGACTGGAAAAAACATCAGCTTTCCAACAGTAAATAAATTCGCCCCCAAATATTAAATACCGCCTGAAATATAAGACATTACATATAAGAGTTCAGTATATTTCTTAGAAGGCGTGGTATTTGTGGGCGGAAATAAATTTTGCTAAATAGCTGATGTTTTTTTCTATCGTATAGCGAAAACTCAATGTCATTATCTCTTATAGTTTCCGAGTTATAAGCAAAATTGTAAAAGTGTTTAACAAAAAACACTTCCTGCTGAATTCTGTTGGCCTGGTATTGGCAGAAAATTTTTGAACGGAAAATTTGAAAATATTTTTCGATATACACACACACACGCACATGTACTATCGTATAACAATTTTACATTTGTGCGAATATCTCGGAAACTATAAGAGATAATGACAATCAGTTTTCACCATGCGACTGGAAAAAACATCAGCTTTCCAACAATAAATAAATTTGCCCCCAAATATTAAATACTGCCTGAAATATAAAGCATTATATATCAGAATTCAGTATATTTCTTAGAAGGCGTGGTATTTGTGGGCGGAAATAAATTTTGCTAAATAGCTGATGTTTTTTTCTATCGTATAGCGAAAACTCAATGTCATTATCTCTTATAGTTTCCGAGTTATAAGCAAAATTGTAAAAGTGTTTAACAAAAAACACTTCCTGCTGAATTCTGTTGGCCTGGTATTGGCAGAAAATTTTTGAACGAAAAATTTGAAAATATTTTTCGACATACACACACACACGCACATGTTCAATCGCATAACAATTTTACATTTGTGCGAATATCTCGGAAACTATAAGAGATAATGACAATCAGTTTTCACCATGCGACTGGAAAAAGCATCAGCTTTCCAACAATAAATAAATTCGCACCCAAATATTAAATACCGCCTGAAATATAAGGCATTATATATAAGAGTTCAGTATATTTCTTAGAAGGCGTGGTATTTGTGGGCGGAAATAAATTTTGCTAAATAGCTGATGTTTTTTTCTATCGTATAGCGAAAACTCAATGTCATTATCTCTTATAGTTTCCGAGTTATAAGCAAAATTATAAAAGTGTTTAACAAAAAACACTTCCTGCTGATTTCTGTTGGCCTGGTATTGGCAGAAAATTTTTGAACGAAAAATTTTAAAATATTTTTCGACATACAAACACACACGCACATGTACAATCGTATAACAATTTTACATTTGTGCGAATATCTCGGAAACTATAAAAGATAATGACAATCAGTTTTCACCATGCGACTGGAAAAAACATCAGCTTTCCAACAGTAAATAAATTCGCCCCCAAATATTAAATACCGCCTGAAATATAAGGCATTACATATAAGAGTTCAGTATATTTCTTAGAAGGCGTGGCATTTGTGGGCGGAAATAAATTTTGCTAAATAGCTGATGTTTTTTTCTATCGTATAGCGAAAACTCAATGTCATTATCTCTTATAGTTTCCGAGTTATAAGCAAAATTGTAAAAGTGTTTAACAAAAAACACTTCCTGCTGAATTCTGTTGGCCTGGTATTGGCAGAAAATTTTTGAACGAAAAATTTGAAAATATTTTTCGATATACACACACACACGCACATGTACTATCGTATAACAATTTTACATTTGTGCGAATATCTCGGAAACTATAAGAGATAATGACAATCAGTTTTCACCATGCGACTGGAAAAAGCATCAGCTTTCCAACAATAAATAAATTCGCACCCAAATATTAAATACCGCCTGAAATATAAGGCATTATATATAAGAGTTCAGTATATTTCTTAGAAGGCGTGGTATTTGTGGGCGGAAATAAATTTTGCTAAATAGCTGATGTTTTTTTCTATCGTATAGCGAAAACTCAATGTCATTATCTCTTATAGTTTCCGAGTTATAAGCAAAATTATAAAAGTGTTTAACAAAAAACACTTCCTGCTGATTTCTGTTGGCCTGGTATTGGCAGAAAATTTTTGAACGAAAAATTTTAAAATATTTTTCGACATACAAACACACACGCACATGTACAATCGTATAACAATTTTACATTTGTGCGAATATCTCGGAAACTATAAAAGATAATGACAATCAGTTTTCACCATGCGACTGGAAAAAACATCAGCTTTCCAACAGTAAATAAATTCGCCCCCAAATATTAAATACCGCCTGAAATATAAGACATTACATATAAGAGTTCAGTATATTTCTTAGAAGGCGTGGCATTTGTGGGCGGAAATAAATTTTGCTAAATAGCTGATGTTTTTTTCTATCGTATAGCGAAAACTCAATGTCATTATCTCTTATAGTTTCCGAGTTATAAGCAAAATTGTAAAAGTGTTTAACAAAAAACACTTCCTGCTGAATTCTGTTGGCCTGGTATTGGCAGAAAATTTTTGAACGGAAAATTTGAAAATATTTTTCGATATACACACACACACGCACATGTACTATCGTATAACAATTTTACATTTGTGCGAATATCTCGGAAACTATAAGAGATAATGACAATCAGTTTTCACCATGCGACTGGAAAAAACATCAGCTTTCCAACAATAAATAAATTTGCCCCCAAATATTAAATACTGCCTGAAATATAAAGCATTATATATAAGAGTTCAGTATATTTTTTAGAAGGCGTGGTATTTGTGGGCGGAAATAAATTTTGCTAAATAGCTGATGTTTTTTTCTATCGTATAGCGAAAACTCAATGTCATTATCTCTTATAGTTTCCGAGTTATAAGCAAAATTATAAAAGTGTTTAACAAAAAACACTTCCTGCTGATTTCTGTTGGCCTGGTATTGGCAGAAAATTTTTGAACGAAAAATTTGAAAATATTTTTCGACATACACACACACACGCACATGTACAATCGTATAACAATTTTACATTTGTGCGAATATCTCGGAAACTATAAGAGATAATGACAATCAGTTTTCACCATGCGACTGGAAAAAACATCAGCTTTCCAACAATAAATAAATTCGCACCGAAACATTAAATACCGCGTGAAATATAAGGCGTTATAAATCAGAATTCAGTATATTTCTTAGAAGGCGTGGCATTTGTGGGCGGAAATAAATTTTGCTAAATAGCTGATGTTTTTTTCTATCGTATAGCGAAAACTCAATGTCATTATCTCTTATAGTTTCCGAGTTATAAGCAAAATTGTAAAAGTGTTTAACAAAAAACACTTCCTGCTGATTTCTGTTGGCCTGGTATTGGCAGAAAATTTTTGAACGAAAAATTTGAAAATATTTTTCGACATACACACACACACGCACATGTACTATCGTATAACAATTTTACATTTGTGCGAATATCTCGGAAACTATAAGAGATAATGACAATCAATTTTCACCATGCGACTGGAAAAAGCATCAGCTTTCCAACAATAAATAAATTCGCACCCAAATATTAAATACCGCCTGAAATATAAGGCATTATATATAAGAGTTCAGTATATTTTTTAGAAGGCGTGGTATTTGTGGGCGGAAATAAATTTTGCTAAATAGCTGATGTTTTTTTCTATCGTATAGCGAAAACTCAATGTCATTATCTCTTATAGTTTCCGAGTTATAAGCAAAATTGTAAAAGTGTTTAACAAAAAACACTTCCTGCTGAATTCTGTTGGCCTGGTATTGGCAGAAAATTTTTGAACCAAAAATTTGAAAATATTTTTCGACATACACACACACACGCACATGTACAATCGTATAACAATTTTACATTTGTGCGAATATCTCGGAAACTATAAGAGATAATGACAATCAGTTTTCACCATGCGACTGGAAAAAGCATCAGCTTTCCAACAATAAATAAATTCGCACCCAAATATTAAATACCGCCTGAAATATAAGGCATTATATATAAGAGTTCAGTATATTTTTTAGAAGGCGTGGTATTTGTGGGCGGAAATAAATTTTGCTAAATAGCTGATGTTTTTTTCTATCGTATAGCGAAAACTCAATGTCATTATCTCTTATAGTTTCCGAGTTATAAGCAAAATTATAAAAGTGTTTAACAAAAAACACTTCCTGCTGATTTCTGTTGGCCTGGTATTGGCAGAAAATTTTTGAACGAAAAATTTGAAAATATTTTTCGACATACACACACACACGCACATGTTCAATCGCATAACAATTTTACATTTGTGCGAATATCTCGGAAACTATAAGAGATAATGACAATCAGTTTTCACCATGCGACTGGAAAAAACATCAGCTTTCCAACAATAAATAAATTCGCCCCCAAATAATAAATACTGCCTGAAATATAAAGCATTATATATAAGAGTTCAGTATATTTCTTAGAAGGCGTGGTATTTGTGGGCGGAAATAAATTTTGCTAAATAGCTGATGTTTTTTTTTATCGTATAGCGAAAACTCAATGTCATTATCTCTTATAGTTTCCGAGTTATAAGCAAAATTATAAAAGTGTTTAACAAAAAACACTTCCTGCTGATTTCTGTTGGCCTGGTATTGGCAGAAAATTTTTGAACGAAAAATTTGAAAATATTTTTCGACATACACACACACACGCACATGTACAATCGTATAACAATTTTACATTTGTGCGAATATCTCGGAAACTATAAGAGATAATGACAATCAGTTTTCACCATGCGACTGGAAAAAACATCAGCTTTCCAACAATAAATAAATTCGCACCGAAATATTAAATACCGCGTGAAATATAAGGCGTTATATATCAGAATTCAGTATATTTCTTAGAAGGCGTGGCATTTGTGGGCGGAAATAAATTTTGCTAAATAGCTGATGTTTTTTTCTATCGTATAGCGAAAACTCAATGTCATTATCTCTTATAGTTTCCGAGTTATAAGCAAAATTGTAAAAGTGTTTAACAAAAAACACTTCCTGCTGAATTCTGTTGGCCTGGTATTGGCAGAAAATTTTTGAACCAAAAATTTGAAAATATTTTTCGACATACACACACACACGCACATGTACAATCGTATAACAATTTTACATTTGTGCGAATATCTCGGAAACTATAAGAGATAATGACAATCAGTTTTCACCATGCGACTGGAAAAAACATCAGCTTTCCAACAGTAAATAAATTCGCCCCCAAATATTAAATACCGCCTGAAATATAAGGCATTATATATAAGAATTCAGTATATTTCTTAGAAGGCGTGGCATTTGTGGGCGGAAATAAATTTTGCTAAATAGCTGATGTTTTTTTCTATCGTATAGCGAAAACTCAATGTCATTATCTCTTATAGTTTCCGAGTTATAAGCAAAATTATAAAAGTGTTTAACAAAAAACACTTCCTGCTGATTTCTGTTGGCCTGGTATTGGCAGAAAATTTTTGAACGGAAAATTTGAAAATATTTTTCGATATACACACACACACGCACATGTACTATCGTATAACAATTTTACATTTGTGCGAATATCTCGGAAACTATAAGAGATAATGACAATCAGTTTTCACCATGCGACTGGAAAAAACATCAGCTTTCCAACAGTAAATAAATTCGCCCCCAAATATTAAATACCGCCTGAAATATAAGGCATTATATATAAGAATTCAGTATATTTCTTAGAAGGCGTGGCATTTGTGGGCGGAAATAAATTTTGCTAAATAGCTGATGTTTTTTTCTATCGTATAGCGAAAACTCAATGTCATTATCTCTTATAGTTTCCGAGTTATAAGCAAAATTATAAAAGTGTTTAACAAAAAACACTTCCTGCTGATTTCTGTTGGCCTGGTATTGGCAGAAAATTTTTGAACGAAAAATTTGAAAATATTTTTCGACATACACACACACACGCACATGTACAATCGTATAACAATTTTACATTTGTGCGAATATCTCGGAAACTATAAGAGATAATGACAATCAGTTTTCACCATGCGACTGGAAAAAACATCAGCTTTCCAACAATAAATAAATTCGCACCGAAACATTAAATACCGCGTGAAATATAAGGCGTTATATATCAGAATTCAGTATATTTCTTAGAAGGCGTGGCATTTGTGGGCGGAAATAAATTTTGCTAAATAGCTGATGTTTTTTTCTATCGTATAGCGAAAACTCAATGTCATTATCTCTTATAGTTTCCGAGTTATAAGCAAAATTGTAAAAGTGTTTAACAAAAAACACTTCCTGCTGAATTCTGTTGGCCTGGTATTGGCAGAAAATTTTTGAACCAAAAATTTGAAAATATTTTTCGACATACACACACACACGCACATGTACAATCGTATAACAATTTTACATTTGTGCGAATATCTCGGAAACTATAAGAGATAATGACAATCAGTTTTCACCATGCGACTGGAAAAAGCATCAGCTTTCCAACAATAAATAAATTCGCACCCAAATATTAAATACCGCCTGAAATATAAGGCATTATATATAAGAGTTCAGTATATTTTTTAGAAGGCGTGGTATTTGTGGGCGGAAATAAATTTTGCTAAATAGCTGATGTTTTTTTCTATCGTATAGCGAAAACTCAATGTCATTATCTCTTATAGTTTCCGAGTTATAAGCAAAATTATAAAAGTGTTTAACAAAAAACACTTCCTGCTGATTTCTGTTGGCCTGGTATTGGCAGAAAATTTTTGAACGAAAAATTTGAAAATATTTTTCGACATACACACACACACGCACATGTTCAATCGCATAACAATTTTACATTTGTGCGAATATCTCGGAAACTATAAGAGATAATGACAATCAGTTTTCACCATGCGACTGGAAAAAACATCAGCTTTCCAACAATAAATAAATTCGCCCCCAAATATTAAATACTGCCTGAAATATAAAGCATTATATATAAGAGTTCAGTATATTTCTTAGAAGGCGTGGTATTTGTGGGCGGAAATAAATTTTGCTAAATAGCTGATGTTTTTTTCTATCGTATAGCGAAAACTCAATGTCATTATCTCTTATAGTTTCCGAGTTATAAGCAAAATTATAAAAGTGTTTAACAAAAAACACTTCCTGCTGATTTCTGTTGGCCTGGTATTGGCAGAAAATTTTTGAACGAAAAATTTGAAAATATTTTTCGACATACACACACACACGCACATGTACAATCGTATAACAATTTTACATTTGTGCGAATATCTCGGAAACTATAAGAGATAATGACAATCAGTTTTCACCATGCGACTGGAAAAAACATCAGCTTTCCAACAATAAATAAATTCGCACCGAAATATTAAATACCGCGTGAAATATAAGGCGTTATATATCAGAATTCAGTATATTTCTTAGAAGGCGTGGCATTTGTGGGCGGAAATAAATTTTGCTAAATAGCTGATGTTTTTTTCTATCGTATAGCGAAAACTCAATGTCATTATCTCTTATAGTTTCCGAGTTATAAGCAAAATTGTAAAAGTGTTTAACAAAAAACACTTCCTGCTGAATTCTGTTGGCCTGGTATTGGCAGAAAATTTTTGAACGGAAAATTTGAAAATATTTTTCGACATACACACACACACGCACATGTACAATCGTATAACAATTTTACATTTGTGCGAATATCTCGGAAACTATAAGAGATAATGACAATCAGTTTTCACCATGCGACTGGAAAAAGCATCAGCTTTCCAACAATAAATAAATTCGCACCCAAATATTAAATACCGCCTGAAATATAAGGCGTTATATATAAGAATTCAGTATATTTCTTAGAAGGCGTGGCATTTGTGGGCGGAAATAAATTTGGCTAAATAGCTGATGTTTTTTTCTATCGTATAGCGAAAACTCAATGTCATTATCTCTTATAGTTTCCGAGTTATAAGCAAAATTGTAAAAGTGTTTAACAAAAAACACTTCCTGCTGAATTCTGTTGGCCTGGTATTGGCAGAAAATTTTTGAACGGAAAATTTGAAAATATTTTTCGATATACACACACACACGCACATGTACTATCGTATAACAATTTTACATTTGTGCGAATATCTCGGAAACTATAAGAGATAATGAAAATCAGTTTTCACCATGCGACTGGAAAAAAACATCAGCTTTCCAACAATAAATAAATTCGCACCCAAATATTAAATACCGCGTGAAATATAAGGCATTATATATAAGAGTTCAGTATATTTCTTAGAAGGCGTGGCATTTGTGGGCGGAAATAAATTTTGCTAAATAGCTGATGTTTTTTTCTATCGTATAGCGAAAACTCAATGTCATTATCTCTTATAGTTTCCGAGTTATAAGCAAAATTGTAAAAGTGTTTAACAAAAAACACTTCCTGCTGAATTCTGTTGGCCTGGTATTGGCAGAAAATTTTTGAACGGAAAATTTGAAAATATTTTTCGATATACACACACACACGCACATGTACTATCGTATAACAATTTTACATTTGTGCGAATATCTCGGAAACTATAAGAGATAATGACAATCAGTTTTCACCATGCGACTGGAAAAAACATCAGCTTTCCAACAATAAATAAATTCGCACCGAAATATTAAATACCGCGTGAAATATAAGGCATTATATATAAGAGTTCAGTATATTTCTTAGAAGGCGTGGCATTTTTGGGCGGAAATAAATTTTGCTAAATAGCTGATGTTTTTTTCTATCGTATAGGGAAAACTCAATGTCATTATCTCTTATAGTTTCCGAGTTATAAGCAAAATTATAAAAGTGTTTAACAAAAAACACTTCCTGCTGAATTCTGTTGGCCTGGTATTGGCAGAAAATTTTTGAACCAAAAATTTAAAAATATTTTTCGATATACACACACACACGCACATGTACAATCGTATAACAATTTTACATTTGTGCGAATATCTCGGAAACTATAAGAGATAATGACAATCAGTTTTCACCATGCGACTGGAAAAAACATCAGCTTTCCAACAATAAATAAATTCGCACCCAAATATTAAATACCGCGTGAAATATAAGGCATTATATATAAGAGTTCAGTATATTTCTTAGAAGGCGTGGCATTTGTGGGCGGAAATAAATTTTGCTAAATAGCTGATGTTTTTTTCTATCGTATAGAGAAAACTCAATGTCATTATCTCTTATGGTTTCCGAGCTATAAGCAAAATTGTAAAAGTGTTTAACAAAAAACACTTCCTGCTGAATTCTGTTGGCCTGGTATTGGCAGAAAATTTTTGAACGAAAAATTTGAAAATATTTTTCGACATACACACACACACTCACATGTACAATCGTATAACAATTTTACATTTGTGCGAATATCTCGGAAACTATAAGAGATAATGACAATCAGTTTTCACCATGCGACTGGAAAAAACATCAGCTTTCCAACAATAAATAAATTCGCACCCAAATATTAAATACCGCGTGAAATATAAGGCATTATATGTAAGAGTTCAATATATTTCTTAGAAGGCGTGGCATTTGTGGGCGGAAATAAATTTTGCTAAATTGCTGATGTTTTTTTCTATCGTATAGCGAAAACACAATGTCATTATCTCTTATAGTTTCCGAGTTATAAGCAAAATTGTAAAAGTGTTTAACAAAAAACACTTCCTGCTGAATTCTGTTGGCCTGGTATTGGCAGAAAATTTTTGAACGAAAAATTTGAAAATATTTTTCGGCATGCACACACACCCACCCGCACATGTACAATCGTATAACAATTTTACATTTGTGCGAATATCTAGGAAACTATAAGAGATAATGACAATCAGTTTTCACCATGCGACTGGAAAAAAACATCAGCTTTCCAACAATAAATAAATTCGCCCCCAAATATTTAATACCGCCTGAAATATAAGGCATTATATAAGAATTCAGTATATTTCTTAGAAGGCGTGGCATTTGTGGGCGGAAATAAATTTTGCTAAATAGCTGATGTTTTTTTCTATCGTATAGAGAAAACTCAATGTCATTATCTCTTATAGTTTCCGAGTTATAAGCACAATTGTAAAAGTGTTTAACAAAAAACACTTCCGGCTGAATTCTGTTGGCCTGCTATTGGCAGAAAATTTTTGAACGAAAAATTTGAAAATAGTTTTCGACGTACACACACACACGAACATGTACAATCGTATAACAATTTTACATTTGTGCGAATATCTCGGAAACTATAAGAGATAATGACAATCAGGTTTCACCATGCGACTGGAAAAAACATCAGCTTTGCAACAATAAATAAATTCGCACCCAAATATTAAATACCGCGTGAAATATAAGGCATTATATATAAGAGTTCAGTATATTTCTTAGAAGGCGTGGCATTTGTGCGCGGAAATAAATTTTGCTAAATAGCTGATGTTTTTTTCTATCGTATAGCGAAAACTCAATGTCATTATCTCTTATAGTTTCCGAGTTATAAGCAAAATTGAAAAAGTGTTTAACAAAAAACACTTCCTGCTGAATTCTGTTGGCCTGGTATTGGCAGAAAATTTTTTAACGAAAAAATTTTTTTTTTTTTTTTTTTTTTTTTTTTATTATAATTTTATTTGCAATCTATTTTACAATAATAAGCAAATTTGATCATAAGTAAATATTAACAGAATCTGTTGAATCCCATCAGAAACAACAATATAAAATATTTATATAAGAACAATATAAATAGTTTTAACAGTACAGAAGAATTTAGAAAAATTTATAGAAATATGTATACTATGAAAATAAGAGGTCTACAGAACAAAGATTTGACTAATATAAAAAGAAAAGGTGATTTAATTAAACATATGTTATAGAAACGGTAGATCTAATATATGATTTCTTTTAAGTCTACGGGTCTCATCTGTCTCATCCAGAAGTGCGATTGCCAAAACATTAGAATGATTACTAAGTCTATTTAAATAATTATTACTAAATTTTTTGATTTCAGATTTCACAAATGGTATTTGAAGATCATTATGTAAAGTGTTATTTGTGACATAGTACGGAGCGTTTGTAATTGATCTGAGGGCTTTTGACTGGAATCTTTGTAGTATTTCTATATTAGAATTACTTGCAGTTCCCCATAACTCTATTCCGTAGGTCCAAATTGGTTTTAAAATAGTTTTCAGAAGCAGCACTTTGTTTTCCAGAGAAAGCTGAGATTTCCGTCCTAATAGCCAGTACATTTGTTTAAATTTAGCATCAAGTTGTTTTCTTTTGGCCTTAATGTGATTACTCCATGTGAGTCGTCTATCCAGGTGAAGCCCAAGATATTTGACTTCATTTTTACTAGGAATTTCGATACCATTTAAAAACACAGGAGGACAGGTCTGTTTCCTTAATGTAAATGTGATATGATAAGATTTTTGTGTGTTGACAACAATATTCCATTTATTAAGCCAAGATTGAAGGATATCTAGCTGTATTTGTAGTCTACTTGAAGCTTCAGACGCTATTAAATGTGATGATAAAAACGCTGTGTCATCAGCGTATGTTGCTATTGTTACATCTTCTGTAAATGGCATATCATATGTAAAAATGTTATATAAAACAGGACCAAGAACGCTGCCCTGAGGAATACCGGCTTCAATTTGATGCATTTGGGACATATTGTTGTTAATTTTGACGTAAAAATATCGATTACTCAAATACGATAAGAAAAACGTATAAAATGGGGCAGGGAAGAGCAGCTTTAACTTATACAACAACCCTGCATGCCAGACTTTATCGAATGCCTGTTGTATATCTAAAAATACAGCGGAACAGTATTTCTTCTTTTCAAGAGCATCAGATATAACTTTACAAATACGGTGGCATTGTTCAGGAGTACCATGCTTTAGTCGAAAGCCAAACTGATGATCAGGAATTATCTTGTTTTTTTCCAGAACAGGTAGTAAGCGATTTAGTAGGAGCTTTTCAAATATTTTTGAAAATATAGGCAGTAGGCTAATTGGCCTATAGGAAGATATATTATTTACTGCCTTGCCTGGTTTCAAAACCATTATTATCTCAGCAACTTTCCATTGGGATGGAAAATGCTGCAATCTTAATATTGCGTTAAATATTAATGTCAGGAAAACTATTCCTTTTCTTGGTAAGCATTTGATAGCAGTTGCATCTATTTTATCATAACCTGGGCTCTTTTTGTTGTTCAACGCCATTACTGCCGCTTTGGTTTCATTTGGAGATATACTTTTTAATGGGAAATCCATTTGGCACGCCATATCTAAAAAATTTAGAATGCTACAATCATCTACATTGATGGAGTTTGGTTTAAACGTTTGCTTCAAATGATCTGCAAAGGCTACAGATTTCTCCACGTCATTTCTACACCATATGCCAAGCTCATTTTTGATCGGAACGTTACTTTTTGCAGGACGTTTTAGATATTTGGTAGCATTATACAGCTCAAAATCTTTGTTTTTATTATGTGGCTTTAAATTTTTTAAAAACTGACCAATATTTTCATTTCTTTCCTTGGCCAAGAATTCTGAGCACAGTTTAATAGCCAGATTCCAATTTGTTTTGTCAGTTGGATTTCTTGTACGATGCCAAATTTTTCTCAACCGCCTCGATTGTCTTATCAGTTCCCTTGCTGTTGCTGAAGCTCGAACTTTAGATCCCATATTCTTAGAAAACCGCAAAGTGGGAGTAGATAAAACAGCAGCTTCGTGTATGGAGGAAGTGAGTATTTCAACTGCGTCATCCAAATCATCTCCAGATTTGATCGCCATGTTGAGGCTTAGATTATTTTCTATTAGCCGACTATATTCATCCAAATTAGTATGTCTCTTAATTAATTTAATCTTATTTGGAACTATCTTTACGTTGGCATTGTAGTTGACAATGAGTGGGGTGTGATCGGAACTAAGACTATCATCGTTTAAAATATCAAGAGAGTACCTGGAAATACCATCATAAACTACGAAATCAAGTAGATCCGGAATTTTGGTGGGGTCTGAGGGCCAATAAGTTGGACTATTTCCTGATAAGGTTTTAAGGTTGTTTCGTAAAATACAATCATGTAGATTTTTACCTTTAGGATTAATTAGTCTAGAGCCCCACCAGGGATGTTTAGCATTGAAATCCCCGGCAACTATGAAACAATGTCCTAAACTCTTGAAAAAACTTTCGTAATCGACAGATTTTACGCTATGCCTAGGTGGAAAATATATCGAATAAATATTTATAGGTCTACTGTTGCAGACTATTTTTACACCAGCGGCTTGCAAAAAGTTTTTACAGGTTTCTACAGCAACTTCGTAATGAATAGTCGATTTTATAAATAAGCCAGCTCCAGCATGAGATTTGTTATCAGGATGGTTGGTGAAAACAAAATCGTATCCTTTAATTCTAACGTAAGATCTGTCAGTTAAGTGCGTTTCAGATATAAGAAAAATGTCAATGTGTTTACACTTCATAAAAAATTCAATTTCGTTTAGTTTATTTATAATTCCATTTGCATTCCATACAGCTAATCTCAGGTTTACTTGCATAATTTGTTTATAAGGAGTGACATCATGTTCATTAGCGTATTGGTTAATTCAATTTGCTTATTTAAAAGATTCTCTATGTTTTTAAAAATACTATTGTTTACATTCTGGCTACCAACATTTGCATATGTTGCACCAGGTGTAAAATTATTGGTATTGGTATAAGTCCTACCTTGTGACTGTTTATAGTTTGGGTGTAAGCTAGGAAAGTCATTCTCATTAAATGAAAATTGGTTATTTACAACTGGCCGCCTATCCGCTAACCTCTTCTTTAAAAGCTTTTGGTAAATTTCGCACCCTCTATAGCTAGCAGTATGTTGCTGTAAACAGTGAACGCATCTGGGAGGGGTTTCAGCTTCCTTAGGGCAATCGGACGAAGGATGTCCAAGCCCACATTTGACACATACGAACGGCCTTTTACAATATGATTTCGTGTGCCCATACTGCTGGCAGCGGTGACATTGAACAATTTCGTTGGTACTTTTAGGAGGTTCAATTTGTACGACGCATCGGTTAATTTCCCGTATTTCAAATACTTTTTTATTATTTGGGCTCGGATCGATATCCACGTAAAACATTGGTAAGGGATTTTTAGAGATTTTGCTTTTTACGTTAGTAACAAACCTTACAGCATGACCTTTAAGTAGAAGGTCGGCTTTTATATCCTCTACATTAGTAGTATGATGCAGACCCTTGATAACGAATCTGTAAGCGCGATCACTCTTTAACTGGTAAGTATGGTAACTTAATTTGTTGGAGTCAAAATATTTGGTTAACTTCCGATACGCGTCAACCGACTTTATATTAAGTTTAACCTGACCGTCGTTTAAACTTTTATAATTAAACTCATTACCAGAAATCACACTACAAATGCATTTTATCATTTTATTTATATTTGTTACATTATTCACAAACATAGGTGGCGGTTTAATAATTTTCTCATTTTGCATATTATCATCATCATTATCATTTTCCTCATCATCTGCAAGAGTAGCAAATTTATTTACGTTCGAAGAACCAGGCTCATCAAATCTCTTATGCCTTTTTTCAATATTCGTTGGTTTTAAAATTTTTTTTCGTTTTGATATTACATTTTGCCAGTTAAGCAAATTATCATCACTTGAACTGGAATCATCATCACTATTTGTTTTCATTCTTAATCCCTAATAAGGTATAGGGATTAAGAAACTTGCTTGACCAGTTAGTGTATTTGTTTTTTATTTAATCTTCTTTCTTGTTTGTTTTTAGCTAATTGTTCACAAATTGTTTTTAATTATCAAACTGTTCTTTTTTATTTAGTAAATTGTTTGTATATTTTAGAATTTTTTTTTTTTTTTTTTTTGTTTTATTTTTTATTTCGTTTGGTTTTCAAAATACTAAAGTTGCAGAAGACTTCTGTTCCCTTTGAATGCACAATCACCAATAATGAACGAAAAATTTGAAAATATTTTTCGATATACACACACACACGCACATGTACAATCGCATAACAATTTTACATTTGTGCGAATATCTCGGAAACTATAAGAGATAATGACAATCAGTTTTCACCATGCGACTGGAAAAAACATCAGCTTTCCAACAATAAATAAATTCGCACCCAAATATTAAACACCGCGTGAATTATAAGGCATTATATATAAGAGTTCAGTATATTTCTTAGAAGGCGTGGCATTTGTGGGCGGAAATAAATTTTGCTAAATAGCTGATGTTTTTTTCTATCGTATAGCTAAAACTCAATGTCATTATCTCTTATAGTTTCCGAGTTATAAGCAAAATTGTAAAAGTGTTTTACAAAAAACACTTCCTGCTGAATTCTGTTGGCCTGGTATTGGCAGAAAATTTTTGAACGGAAAATTTGAAAATATTTTTCGATATACACACACACACGCACATGTACAATCGTATAACAATTTTACATTTGTGCGAATATCTCGGAAACTATAAGAGATAATGACAATCAGTTTTCACCATGCGACTGGAAAAAACATCAGCTTTCCAACAATAAATAAATTCGCCCCCAAATATTAAATACCGCCTGAAATATAAGGCATTATATATAAGAATTCAGTATATTCCTTAGAAGGCGTGGCATTTGTGGGCGGAAATAAATTTTGCTAAATAGCTGATGTTTTTTTCTATCGTATAGCGAAAACTCAATGTCATTATCTCTTATAGTATCCGAGTTATAAGCAAAATTGTAAAATTGTTTAACAAAAAACACTTCCTGCTGAATTCTGTTGGCCTGGTATTGGCAGAAAATTCTTGAACGAAAAATTTGAAAATATTTTTCGGCATGCACACACACCCGCAAATGTACAATCGTATAACAATTTGACATTTGTGCGAATATCTCGGAAACTATAAGAGATAATGACAATCAGTTTTCACCATTCGACTGGAAAAAACATCAGCTTTCCAACAATAAATAAATTCGCCCCAAATACTAAATACCGCCTGAAATATAAGGCATTATATAAAAGAATTCAGTATATTTCTTAGAAGGCGTGACATTTGTGGGCGGAAATAAATTTGGCTAAATAGCTGATGTTTTTTTCTATCGTATAGAGAAAACTCAATGTCATTATCTCTTATAGTTTCCGAGTTATAAGCAAAATTGTAAAAGTGTTTAACAAAAAACACTTCCTGCTGAATTCTGTTGGCCTGGTATTGGCAGAAAATTTTTGAACGAAAAATTTGAAAATATTTTTGACATACACACACACATGCACATGTACAATCGTATAACAATTTTACATTTGTGCGAATATCTCGGAAACTATAAGAGATAATGACAATCAGTTTTCACCATGCGACTGGAAAAAACATCAGCTTTCCAACAATAAATAAATTCGCACCCAAATATTAAACACCGCGTGAATTATAAGGCATTATATATAAGAGTTCAGTATATTTCTTAGAAGGCGTGGCATTTGTGGGCGGAAATAAATTTTGCTAAATAGCTGATGTTTTTTTCTATCGTATAGCTAAAACTCAATGTCATTATCTCTTATAGTTTCCGAGTTATAAGCAAAATTGTAAAAGTGTTTTACAAAAAACACTTCCTGCTGAATTCTGTTGGCCTGGTATTGGCAGAAAATTGTTGAACGGAAAATTTGAAAATATTTTTCGATATACACACACACACGCACATGTACAATCGTATAACAATTTTACATTTGTGCGAATATCTCGGAAACTATAAGAGATAATGACAATCAGTTTTCACCATGCGACTGGAAAAAAACATCAGCTTTCCAACAATAAATAAATACGCCCCCAAATATTAAATACCGCCTGAAATATAAGGCATTATATAAGAATTCAGTATATTTCTTAGAAGGCGTGGCATTTGTGGGCGGAAATAAATTTGGCTAAATAGCTGATGTTTTTTTCTATCGTATAGAGAAAACTCAATGTCATTATCTCTTATAGTTTCCGAGTTATAAGCAAAATTGTAAAAGTGTTTAACAAAAAACACTTCCTGCTGATTTCTGTAGGCCTGGTATTGGCAGAAAATTTTTGAACGAAAAATTTGAAAATAGTTTTCGACATATACACACACACGCACATGTACAATCGTATAACAATTTTACATTTGTGCGAATATCTCGGAAACTATAAGAGATAATAACTATTAATTTTCACCATGCGACTGGAAAAAACATCAGCTATTTAGCAAAATTTATTTCCGCCCACAAATGCCACGCCTGCTGATGTTTTTTTCTATCGTATAGCGAAAACATGACGCTAATATAAATGTTCTTCGTATACGTAGGAAAATACGCGATGATTCAAATCCTTTTGAACTACCCAGCGCGAAGTAAGAAATGTCCAAAACTATTAACAAATCTTTATAACAAGTGATTTTTTATAAATTTATTAGCTATTTTCGACTGAACAAAGAAGCATTTTGTTATGTGCTGGATGAAATTAAGGACCACTTAATAGTGTTTTCACACCGAGTGGTTTTAACGCAAAAGTTGGTTTTAACGTTAAAACCAAAAATAAAACCTGATTTTACCATACAAAATTATTGTGTTAAAACCAAAATAAAACCTTTTTTGAATTGGTTTTAAGTTGGTTTTATGAAATACAACCTTGTTTTGATGTACTAAATGTACTAAATCAGAGCTACCAGCTCTGAAAACCTGAAAACAGCTGATAAAAACAAAAACAAATGTAAATAAATAAATAAATATAAATAATCATTTATTTTTTATTAAAAAAGGAAAAATTTGGAATATTTTTAATTTCTTCAATGAAAATTTTAAAAATTTGTAAATATTTAATTATTAATCGAAATGTGTATTGTTTCTGGTCACAATGAATATAGTTTCTTGTGCGAAAGGTAAGTCAGAAGCTAAATATATCAAGATGAAATAAGGCATATTGCTCATAAATTTTTTTTCTCGCAGTCATAAATGTCATGAATTTAAAACCAATTTTAATAAAACCTGCAGTGTGAACGCAAAATCAGCTGTTTATGGTTTTAGTGCTAAAATCAGGTTTTAAATTTTGGTGTGAAAACACTATAAAGAAACCTGTGCATATGGCAGCTATACCACCGATATTAAAGCTGTGTGCTGTACTTCGATTTTTGGCTGATGGAAGCTATCAAAAGTGCAATGGACGGCTACAAGTATAAACACAGGGTGTTTCATATATATATTTTTTTTATGCCTGAAAGTGTGCATAATAAATAAAAAAAATTTAATCAACTCCTAACATAGAGCTTCTATATATAAGCCAGTAATAAAACAAACAGCGGCTTAAGGCGATTTCTTTGTTTGCCTTTTGGTTTCGAGCTTCTCCAATTTGGCGTAATACTTACATACGAGTACATACATATAGAAAATCATCACTTTTTAATGCATTTTTTATTTTTTTTGTATTTTTTAAAATGTTACGATTTTTTATTGGAGTGAGCAAATTTTGAATAAAATATATGTACGTCAAATGTGCCCCATTGCTCTGATGAGAGAACATTATCCTTTTCATGAAATTTTTCACAAAGATAATATGGATGTTTCTCATCGTTACCACGTTAGATCTCAGATTTACGCTCAGACGTTGTTTCTACTTTGTTCGCATGAGAGAGAGACCATGATAAAAAAAAATCCCAAAGAAAAAATCGCACGACGTTAAATTGCATGATTTTGGTGGCAATTTGACATCAGAATTTCTGGATATAATTTATCCTAGAAATCTTTGTTGCAAAAAATCGATTACAGCAAGCGCGGTGTCCATATATGCCACCGTCTTTCTGAGACCAAATGCCGTTCATATCCATCCCATTAAGTTGGGGCCACAAGAACTCTTTTTATAGGTTTCTGTAATGAAAGCCACAGTCCCTGAAATTTTGGTCTCATCTTCACAAAAGTATGAGCCAATAATGCCTCCTGATTAAAATCTGCATCAGGATGTTGCTCGTTGTGGGTGCATTTGATTCTAATGTGTTAGATGTGGATTTTCTGAAACCCAATGTCGACTATTTTGTGGATGCACAAAGCCATTCAGATAGAACGTGCTTTATCGGAGAATATACTTTTTTGAAAAATATGTATGTATTGACTTTATTTTGCTACATTTCCTATTAGACGAGTTGTCCAATGTCTGCTGGTTGGAGCTGCTATGTAGCAGTTTTGTCTGAATTCACTGCCTAGTGCTTTGGGAAATATAAAATTATTGAGAACGATGCCGAATTTAGGTTTTCGGATTTTAGGCGACACTTTCGTTTACAGCAGCAATGTTTTTAAGAGACCAACCAAAACGTTCACGTTCAATCTCTACAAATTTGCTCACTGCTCTTTGATGCATTCTCGACTAATTACTTTCCGAAGTTTTCATGCGGTCTCCCTATAAGGTTCCTTATTTATGTGCTTGCTTTAGAAGAATATCGATTTTAATAATTTGATGTAAGTTTCCTGTTGTTGTTTCCTGTTGTACAATGGGTCAATTCGACCTCCGGGTACTGTACTTGTCTTAATTGACAAGTACACGTCCTCTAATCTAATCCTGTTGTTGAGCTGAAAAAATATCTTCATAACTAAAATCATTCAGAAAAAATACACTTTTCAAGCACTTTAATATACTGTCAACGAAAGAATTTTGCTTTCTTGAAGGGGCTTTTTTTTAAATAATTTTATCAAAATCCAACGTCAACAATTAATTAAAAAAATTTATATTCTACGTACACATTAATGAAAGTAGAAGAACAATGAATGCATAGAAATTTGTTGTTATAGATTCTATAAAGATATGATGTTATTTAGTATGCAAACAAAGGCTAGAATTTTGAACTTAAAGTTTCAAAATAAAAAAACGTATAAAGACAGATCCACTTAACATGGCCTTGTATATCTTAGATGATCTTTACAATACAATATGTACTGTTAAGCAAAAGCTCAAACAGATTTGAACAGAAAAGCTGAAATTTAACAGTGAGGCACAAGCAACTTTAAGAACCAGGCTATAGAGAAAGCAATATGTGCAGTCAACAAACAGTTGCTGTTGAACTATCGAATGTTACGGTCTTCCGAACGAGCATGGTAGATACTAAAAGCGGAGAAATAGTGAAAAATTATTTACCGTTGCCTATAAAAAAAAATTATAAGACGTGCGATACATTAATAACTCACAATTAAATATGAACAGAAAAAAAAGTAACGAACAAAATAATAAAGAAATGAAAGATAAAGTGAAATTTTGAAGAAAAGAAAAAAAACTAAAACAACGGAAGACAATTTGTACAATTAAAATAAAAAAGAAAAAAAAAACATTAAGCAAATAAGCGAATAAAAATAAACCAACAACTATAAAAATTAAAAAAGGCCCCCAAGAAATATATATGTACGAGTACATACACACACAGTTTTATACATACATAATTCATTAGTTGACCTTAACAAACGTTTTTTTAGTTTTATTACCATTGTTAACACTGTTGTTGTTAACATTTTAAATTACATTAAAAAAAAAACAAAAATGAATTCAATGTCATTAAATCTAAAGCGTGTAAGCTGTAACACCTTAACAGCATTGGCCGTTACAGGCAATCGATATTCAATTAGAGGCCAATCTTCTGCATCATCATCATCATCATCATCATCAACAACAACGACGTCATCGACTTTATATACACAAACGAAACGCTTGAATTCCTCTATAATTGCTGATGCTACCGAGGTCAACTCCACAGTTTGTCCTCATTTAGCTTATAATGCGACTGAATCGTCGTCTAGCATACATCATACAGCTGAATGGCAAAATGCCTTACCGTATCATGAAATACCTGGACCAAAACCTATACCAATATTAGGCAATACATGGAGGTTTGTTTTGTTGATATAATTTCAATTTCCATATTTTTTTTATTATTTATTATTATGAATTATTTTTTTTCATTTATTTTTGTATTTGAATGTGCATAACTTTTAAATTTGCTTTATTTTATTGCTGAATTTATTATGTTGTACACAAAAAATCAAAAGACTTAAGACCAAAACTTGTGTTTTCAAAAGTTGCATTAATATCGCACGTAAATATGCATTTTCATTAAATATTGTCCTATTGTAGTTAAAAAATGTGTTTTTTATAGTTTTGTAGACTGGTTTTATTTATTGCAACTTTTAATGCCACTTTAAAAAAATTGCAAAAACTTTTGACGATAAAAAAATCCGGTTTAATATTTACAAAAAGATGCTTAATCACAATGGGCCTAAATGCTGGCCTAAGTGGAACTTCTTTTTTCTTCAAGAAAGGTCCACCGCCTTACCTTTTATTGTGAAAAGTAAGCGACGTTTTAAATTTGAAATTTGGTTTAATATTTACAAAAAGATGCTTAATCACAATGGGCCTAAATGCTGGCCTAAGTGGAACTTCCTTTTTTAAGAAGGGTTCGCCCGCCGCCTTACCATTATACTGTGTAAAGTAATCGACATTTTAAATTTGAGTGAAAATTAATATTTACTGCCTCCATTGCTTTTCTAAAATATTATAGAAAAGGTAAGGCTGCTGATAGAAATCGATATCGAGGGTTTTTTTTTATCGATATCGCTAAAGGCCAATTTACACGATAAATGTTTGCGTACATAAAATTACAGAGCATATATTCTAGAATTCCATTTGTATTTCGAAAATGAGAACAAAAATCTTACAACAGATTGTTTGTTTGAGTTTACAGGATTAGTAAAATACCAAAGCGAAATAAAATAAATGTCTACCTGATCAAAACTTCAAATAACGAACAAAGCCGTACGATTGCAATTACATATTCATATTCATATACATACAAAATAGTATCTGCTCTTTTCTACACAAAAAGCTGACATGTCATATGACTGTGTGACGGCCTAAGTCCCCCTAAACTATGGTTTGACAGCTAAGTCAAACTGTATTAATAGTAATCTGTCCAGTAAGGTTTTAAAAGGCATAATGAATCGTTTATCGCCAAAAATTTGCTTCCAAACTGTGGATACTTCCCCTTACGGTCAACATAATCGGTCCAGTGAGCAAGTAATTTTATAAATTTACTCTTCTGACAAAAAAGTGTGCGTACCGACCAGAGATCAGCAATGAATCGCTTTTTCGCTACTCATAAGTACTCATGCTTTTGAGTATGAGTGAGTCAACAGTATTGAAATCCAACTACTCTGATTCATGCGTACTCACTACAACATTGATTTATAAGTACAAGTTGCAATGAGTATGAGTACAACATTGACATCAGACTCATAACATTGGAAATATGTTTGATTCATACGCCTACATTTATCAAATTTATTTTCAGAAATTTAGAAAAATACTTATAATACTCATAAATGATTCTTACGATTCGAATCATTCATCAAAATGTACAGTCTTAGTTGTTGTTGCATTTACAAAAAAGAAGAAAGTAAAAGATAGAGACACAACCTTCTAGTGAGTATTGTAGCGTTCGTACGCGAATCATACTTTTATTTTGTGATTCGTGTATACGATGAGTCATGGAGAGTCGAAATCTATAACATCATGCGTATTGTTAAGTATGAGTACCAAGAGTATTTCAAACTTTGAATATGAGTAGTATGAGTATGACATTAAAATAAGTATGAATGCGCAAATAAGTATCAGAAATTATAAGTATGATTCGAATCTACTCATCGTTTTGAATACTCATTGCTGACCTCTGGTACCGACGCAAAGTCTTAACGAAAACATTGAAATATCTATTTGTCTTCGCTCTCATATACTTGGACTTTGTCCTAAGTCTATATAAGGTGTTGACTTACATGATTAAAAAATATAACTCGTACAAGAATTGCGACTAATTGGGCTCATTTGAAATTGACCCCAGAAGATTACAAAGATTTTCATTTAGTGGTAAAGCTCGTTTCTGATTAAATGTTTCTGTAAATAAGCAAGGAATTAGGAGTGCTACAAATACATGCTAACTGAATTTTTTCTTCGAAAATCTCTAATCAGCTAAGGATCAACGACATTTCAAAATAGAAGAAGTTGTTTTGTTCACTGGCCTCCTCTTCGTGCGATTTAATGGCACTTGATTACTTTTTATGTGGCTATATCATTGGTTTATGCCCACTACTAGCTACTCTTAAAGCATTGGAAGTCAATTCCAATATTTATTGGAAAAAATAGTCAAAAATTGTACATCCGATCTGTACAGACCATGTGAATCGTAGGTGCCGCAGACATATGCCGGAAATCATACTTAAAAAATTAATGCCATGAAATTATTTAGCTGAATGTAATAAATTTCATTGAATTGAAATTTCAATTGCACAAATATTTTAGAGTAATATGCATGGTCACAACAATAACTTATGAATATACAAACATGCACGTTAGCGGACATTACATGCCAAGAAAAGATTACGGTCTTGATTCCCACACAATCAATGATGTTTTTACTAAACGAAATGAGCCTTGAGGACGATGTACGTTGTAGATGCCCCAGACAGCTTTTTACCGATGAAAACATCAAAAGAAACATTTGTAAATTAAAACTGATGGACTTAGATCAGGCTCTAAGGATATCAAAAGAACGTTTTGGACATATGTTATAAGAATACTTAGATAATTGAATGCTTCTTTAAAAATGGATAACGTGCGAGTGCGCAGTCGACTAAGAACGATAACGAATTGGTGTTTATGACCAGTGTTTGAAATTGATTCACCCGTAAAATTTCAAAATTTAAACATCGATATGTGACATGGACTAAATAAAAAACATGGCAAAACAAATTGTTTCTATTGTTAATCTACGAACTTTTCTGCACATTTGAAATCAAAATTACGCGAGAAAGTTAGTTTTTTTTCTTTAATTTTGAATTGTTTAAATATTTTGAATAAATTAAATGTATTATTCGCATACAATCATATTTTGTCCCACGGTTTAGTGTTCAAAAATTTACAATCAAAATTATGATGGAATAAAATCGAAAGTGAAAACCCGTTTCTCTACTACAAAAACAAAAATTCCTTCAGCAAAACATTTCCTGCATGTAAACAAAAGACTTAAGACACAAACTTTACAATATAGTAACAAGAAGCAGGCATAAACAAGTGTTTAATTTTAAGAAATCAAAAGATTTAAGAAACTTATATACACCGACTCAAACGATTGCTGTACACACCATACTATTGAACGTATGTACATATGTATATTACATACATAAGTTGTATTTTAGAAAATACGAACTCGATCTCAGTCAACTAAAATTCTTTTAAGAGATGAAAAATGCTTAATTAACTGTACAACAAAAACAAATAAAACCAGAAAACTCAAGGATAAGCATAAACAATTGTCCAAAGAATTATACGTTATTAATAGTTATACAGCTTGATGGAACTTCAAAATTAACATCAAAGTGAGTTCAAATAACAAAAATCACAAAAAAATAGACATCAAAGAGTTGATTAACTGCATAATAATAGCAAAAGTTTGTGGTAAATTGCAGAAAATATTAGACCAAGATCATCAGTTCAATATGCGAAAGAAATTGTGTTTAATTTCCCCAAGAAAAAGTCGAGCAAAAATGATAAATGTTTTCTTGGAAAGCAAAATCGAACGGATAGCTTGATTACAAAAAAAAACAATGCTTGAAGTCGCTGTAGTTTAGTAAGTAGGGTGTTGTTTTATTAGACATGAGGCCACGGCTCTAACGCCAAGTCAAATATCTCCGACGAAATGAAATATGGAAAAAATTATTTCTACGGCAACTGTCTCTCAACAGATTTCTTGCAAAAACTCGGAGAGTAATTACAATTGCCATGAAAATATTCTCAACAGATTTCTTGCAAAAACTCGGAGAGTAATTACAATTGCCATGAAAAGATTCTCAGAAATCGGTTTTTCGGAGTCGACTTTAAAAGTGTAAATTCCGCTACTTATGTATAAAATATAAGTGGTGTGAGAAGCTAGGTCATATACCTGACTGAATGGTATAATGCTGTGCAAAAGGGAAAAACTAACGCACAAATCTTATGCAATTTTCTGTTTATAAGCAAATATAAGACATGTTTTCCATGTAAGAAGCCTTTTATATCAGACAAGTACTTAAAATTACGTTTAGTTATAAGTCAAATGACTTCTGATAAATTGTTATATTTAAAACAGCCATGGTTTAGAGGTGGCGTGCGATACAATATAAATATAATTTGTAATTATATTGTAATTATTGAATAAACTAGCTGTACCCTGCGCTTGTTCCTGCGCAACCAACTGAAATAAATTTTAAGGAATGACATTACACAAATGTCCAATTAATTTTGAATCATTTTATTGATTTTGTTTCCCGTTGTCCAAATGATTCAGACGAATAGGCCTGAGTAGTACGCATTCGATCAGTTTCTAATCTCACTTCTCGTTGTTCAAGTGATTCATGCCAACGGGTCTCGCGACATGAACTCGAAGATTTCCAGTCTCAATGCTAGTTGCTCGTCTGATTTTGAGGCTCGTAATGGTCTTTTCTACCGTGCTCGAGGTGTAGGTCGACCAATTGCTTGCCGCTTTGGAGGCATGATTACACGGGAACGACGTGAAAAATGTGTTAAATTTATTAGAATCTCACAATGTACCCAATCCAATTGAACCCAACAGCATTTTTAAAAATTTTCCAAAATTAAAATGTTTCAAATTTTACGTGAATGAGTTATACTAAATGTTATTAAAATCATAAATGATAAACGCTAAAATGTCTGGTATTTGCATGATCAACAAACACATGATCAAATGCATAGTTTACGATTCAATTCATTTTGAATAATTCTTAGTGGCGCCATCTATCGAAAATTAATCGCACCAACCTAGAAGCCTCCATCGACTTATGCGCAACAACTTTGCTAAAGATCATATCATGATCAGACGCACAGTTTACGATTTAAATCATTTTTAGTAATTTTCAGTGGCGCCACCTGTCGGAAATTGGTCATATCAACTTAGAAACCTTCCCCGGCTCATGCGCAACAACTTTGGTGAAGATCATAGCATAATCAAGTGCATAGTTTACGATTCTATTAATTACATACAAACAAACATTCATTTTTATATATATAGATAGAAGATAAAAGTAAAAATAAATGATACATTTATAGTCATACTATAATATTTTTGATTCCTTCACGATAATGATCCTAATTACTCAGCCAAGATTGTGAAAGAACGCTCTCTATATAATACTAGCTGTACACTGTGCCTGTTGCTGCGCCACCAACTAAAATAAATTTGAAGGAAAGACATTACACAAATGTCCAATTAATTTTTAATCATTTTATTGATTTTGTTTCCCGTTGTCCTGATGATTCAGATGAACGGGCCTGAGTAGTACGCATTAGATCAGTATCTAATCTCACTTCTCGTTGTTCAAGTAGTTCAAGCGAACGGGTCTCAGCGGCATATACTCGAAGATTTGCCAGTCTCAATGCTGGTCTGATTCTGAGGGTCGTAATGCTCTTTTCTTCCGTACTTGAGGTGTAGATCGACCAATTGCTTGTTATTAATTTTAAATAATTTTCAGTGACGCCATCCATCGGAAATTAATCGCACCAACCTTCGTTGACTCATGCGCAACAACTTTGTAAGTAATGCAGTTTACGATTTAATTGATTTTAGATAATTTTCAGTGGCGCCGCCTACCGGAAATTAGTCATACCAACTTAGAAACCTTCCCCGGCTCATGCGCAACAACTTTGCTAAAGATCATAACATGATCAAATGCATAGTTTACGATTCTATAAGGTACATACAAAAAAACATTCATTTTTATATATGTAGACTATGGGAGGTGACACGCCCACTATACCCAATCCGCCCATTTTGTTCATATATACGTCAAAGTAGTCCATACAAAATTTGAGGACTCTAGCTGTTGCAGTTTATGAGATATGCGACACTAAGTACTTATTGGGTAAGTGGGCATGGCACCTCGCCTACTTGAAATTTTAAAATAAATGGTAGCCTATAGTTCCTTCCAGACATACAGGAAGGTACTGCTAAAATTTCAAGAAAATCGGTCCAGCCGTTTAGCTAGACTATAGACTTCAAACAAACAAACAAACCCACAAACAAATAAACACACATTCATTTTTATATATAAGATTAAAAGAGTAATAACCCCCCAGGCCATAGACTTAGACACAATAAATCATTCATAGGGTATTTAAGAACACAAACATTTGACAGCACAAATGCCTAAAGATACTATAGTTACAGAAGTCTAGTATAATAGGACAGAAATCACACAAAAACTGGTCCTTTTCTATGAAAAATCATTTAGAAGAAAATTTTGCTGCCAAAGGATATGGAACCCGTTATGAAAATTAAATTTCGAATAAATCACTTTATAGTGCCCATTGCTGAGCGGACAATTTTTTGTGAGTTATCATTGTGAATTGTTTTTCGAGTTTTTTTATAAAACAAATAAATGAAATTTAAAGAAAACACTTTTATGTCTAATTGAACTTTTAAAACAATTTTACTTTACTGAAATCCGGTAAGTAGTTTTTAAAATATTGTAAAAATAATCACCAGCTGCTTGGTGTACGAATAATTTTTTGTGACAGTGTATTATCAACAAATTTGAGAAACATACTCGTACTTGTGGACAGGGTTTGTAACATATGTATGTACATACATACATACGTATGTACATACATTTATAATAGACATTGCGTTGCATTGTTTTTAGATTAAATCAAAAGACTTAAGAAACAAACTTTTTTTATTTCAATGAGTTCATGTACGTTTTTTTTTTCGTAAATGTCAATGAATTTTTTAAATAACAAAATTTAATTCATTAAATTAAATACATACAGAAAAAAAGAAAAACATACGACGGCATATTGTATTTAAAGCTTTCACTTGATAGACTAACATACTTAGGGCAGCAACCAAATGTATGTTTTTAATACCAAGTTTAAAGCAATGCAAATAATTGCTGATGTTGTTATTGTTGTTGTTGTATACATTAACTTTGTATGGTCTACGCATTAATTGTTACATAAACAAATAAATATTTGAAACAAGACACGTACCAGACCAAAAATGTATGTTTGCATTTTTATATAAATACGTAACGTGTAAATATATTATATATTGACGATATGCTAATATTTAATGTGTTTTTTTCTAATTTTTTTTTTTTTTTTAATTTTAGTAGGCATGCATAGATTACATCTGTGTGCTTGAATCATAGTAAAATACCAATGGGCATACATACATATTTATATATGTATGTATGTTTATAGTTAAAACTGTGTGTTTTTTAATATTGATTTTGCCAGTGACCGATTTGTTTGATAAATTTTTTGTATATTTTTTATTTCGTTGCTATTTTTATAGACAACATATCAATGAATATTCACATTACAGCAAATGTTTTTTTGTGTTTTTGCATTTAGATGGCATCTTTATTAAGCCGTTTATTTATTTCAAGACCTTGAAATTTGCCACAATATAAAAATGTATCTGCGCATCATCTTAGTATATGAATAAACATATTAAAGGCTAAATTTATTAACACTTTTTCAATTTTTCTAATTCTAAAAAGTGTTAACTGATAGAACAATCCATTAAATATTAATACATAGATGACTACATTCTAATGATTATTACCTTAAATTTGTATGTCATGTATGAAGCTTCTAATTGAATTCGCAAATAAACAACATTCAGTCAAGAAAGAAAAACAAAATTTCGTTAAAATTCAAACAAATAATAAAAGTTTTTTGGAAACTATTTAGAAAGCATTCCTTTCACTTTCTTTCTTACTTTCTGCCCTTTATTTAATTATAGACATGCTTTAAATATTTAATTGATTAGTCGTCTGCTTATGGTTAATGTGTTAATTGATTGATTGTTATCTGCTTTTCTTGTGTACCATCAGTCCAAACTGTGAATATAACGTCATAATTGTCTATTTATACAAATGCACATGCCTTAAAACACATTTTAACAATGTGTTAAAAACTAAAATTATTCAAGGTCATGGTAAATCATCGACCAATTAGTTTTTTTTTTTTTTTTTTTTTGTTGAAATCTTATGACAACTTGCCAATTGATAGAAACAACAGGGAAATTATCTTTAAAGACCTAGAGGAAGTGTATGGTATATTTGTACACATTGTACGGAAGCAGTCGAGTGTAAATTTTGCTGTTTATTTGTTAAGCTACCAGTACCTATAATAGAGTTTTATTGTTAAAGATTTTATTGTAAATTGTATAGCATATCTTAAATAAATTATTTCTATAATTCTTTTATTAAAAATTTAACAACAATCAAGCTACTTGTGTTAAGCATAGAATATATACTCTTAATAACAAGAATTACCTCAATATACAACAAAATAATTGAAAAAATCTCTAACGTGCTTTGTAAACAAATGGCTTAAAAAAGAAATTTTTAATCACCGAATCAAAAAAAATGTTTTTTTTTCAACAGAGCTTCTAATCGCAATTTGTCGTTTAATGGCTAAATACGAAAAGAGTATTTTGTATTGATTTAGATCAAAAACATTTTGTTATTCTACGCTGAAAAGTTTTTCTTATAATCTCCCAAATTCAAATTCAATCTTTAAAATTGCTTTTAAAAAATTTAGTTTTAAATTGAAAATAGGATTTTAGCAACCATAATACTTAAACGACTACGTTGGTTTATCACATTTGCTGAATGGAAAATTATGATAGAGGACACACAGATTAACCCAAATACCAAAAAACCTAGCATTACATTTTAAGTTAGGGAAAGTTAGATTAGGTTTCACGTCTTCACCCAATGAGAAAAGAATGAAGAAAAGGGAAAAGGAAAAGAAGAAAAAAAACAGCAGCCATTTAGGCACCCGCATGTAAATTATCCTTCTAAAGATAACTCCCTAGCCAGCCAATCACATTTTTGAACCCTATTAGTGTCCTCCAGTTTGTAGTCCTTCAGATGTACCAGCCCCTCAATAAATCGACCACTTAGGCATTTCTGCCTATGTATCTGCAGACAGATGGCAGTGAGATAGAAAATGGTCCATTGTTTCATCTGCTCCCTCACATAGCCTTTAGAATTCAGAAATATTTAGATTCCAATTGCTAATCTTACGGCTAAAGGGGCCATGCTGCGTTAGTTACTCTATAATGGCTCTCATACTTAGGATTTGTTTTTTCCTATATGATTGAGCTTTGGTCATAAGGTTCTTATAACCCTACAGTCCGTTCTACATCTCCATCACGGTTTACGAGGGAATCGAACTTTTCCTTAACTATTGGTGGTTCCACCGACTTCTCATCTGTTATAGCTTCCAAAGCTAGGTAGTCGATTTATTGTGAACCTAGTAGATCTGAACGACTACAAATTTAAGAGTCTAATAGGGCTATTGCTTGGCTAGAGGGATATCTTCCGAAGGATAATTTATCTATAGGTGACATAACGGTTTATTAAAAGCCTTCCTTTCTTTCTTTCTCCCTTTTACCTTAAATTTTTTTCCCTTTTCTCCTCTTTTCCTTCTTTTTACTTTCTCTTCCTTCATTCATTTCTTTACTGAAGGTTCATAATGGGACAATGGGACTCTGTGTGTAGGCGTGAAACTGTGAATACAGTAATGCGTCACCTTTTCAACCTTAACCTAGTCGCACATTTGCAGCTTCACTCTCCAAATTCTTAACTTTAACTGACATGTGAAGATAGCTGTGTGATAAAATTCAACTATATCGGCATATTCTAAACTTTACAAGTGCAGGTTAAGTCTGCATATTATGCTTCTGTTGGTTGATGTATCACTGCATGTTACATTAAATAGGATTGACCGACTCAGTATAAGTAACAAATTCCAGTATTAAAAATTGATGCATCACTGAATCAACTTTCTTTGTTCTAGGTTGTTGATACGCTTTTCTATAAAAAATTAAACTAATTCCTCTCGCTGTTTACATCGGTTAATGCACCAGAAGTTCTCTCCACAAGTTCTAGAGTCAAATAAGAAGTTCTGCCTTGAAGTTATTTGCCATTGTGACAAAGCGACGCATCGCGATAGCGCTTCTTTCTATTTCTTTTGATTAATTTTATCGGCAATCATGAATAAATTGAAAATTTTTCCAAAATTTGAACAGGCACTTGGAAGAAACATATCGCTTGGAACGATTGAATAAACAACGAATTTAAATCAATCTAAAAAAGAGTTTTTCAGAAAAGTTTTGTTTTCTTTTTTACATTTCAATACTATTTTGTAAACCCGTGTACATATGTTAACCAAATTTAAAACGGATAAAACAAAACAAAATGAAGTCCATTAACGACAATTCCACATTTTACCATGGCCGCAGTTAGTGATTAAGTAAGTGAAGTACTCGATTAAAACCCGAATAATCCAGGTTTAAGCTTAAAAGAAAACGAAAAAAAAATATCATCACAGTTTACAAATTCAACGAACTAAGAGGCTTCAATGTCGTCCAAATAAAACCTATTTGGGAATCCTTCTAATTTTTGCCACCCCCAAAAGATGATAACATCAGCAACGAACTTCATAGAAAGGACAGGCAAGTTCACAGAAAACGTTTTTTCTAGGCAAAAAACTCCTTAGTTGCAGCGACATTAGTCCTCGACTAATGAAACTGGAAACTAGATAAAGAAAATAAAAAAAGATAGAGGAGAGAGATCCTTTACGACAGCCAATGTTCTTTAAAATAATGTGATAGAGTACATACATAATTGGTCATTATAACCCTTCAATCATGATTACGACCTAGTTTCTCACACCACTTATGTTGTGTGTGTTAATTTTATACTTGAGTAGTGGGACCTACAGTTTAAAATCGACTCCAAACGACAGATTTTTTGAGAAACTTTTCATGGCAATTTTATTTACTCTCAAAGTTTTTGCCAGAAATCTGCTGAGGAAGTCGCCGAAGAAATACTTTTTGTATTTTGTTTTGATGTCTGGCCTGGGACTCGAATCCTGGCTTTACGTCTAATAAGCCAACACACTACATACTAGACTACGGCGACTGTGTACATGTGATACGATATACGGTGATAGAGTACATATTAACAATAAATCTAGTTTTTTATCTTTAGTTGCATGAAACTAGGCCTAAACATTTACAAATTTGTTTGCGAATAAGTATAGAATTTTCTTCAATTGGTTTCCCAAATAATGGATCAATTTTAAATAAAATAATATGCATAAAGCTTCAGCCTGATAAATAAAATTATTTGAATTATAAAATTTTAATTTCATTACAGAATGATGCCTATTATTGGTCAATACACAATAGGGGACGTTGCGAAAATTTCTTTTCAACTACATGAACAATATGGACAAATTGTACGTTTTAGTGGATTGATTGGAAGACCGGATTTACTGTTTATATACGATGTTGATGAAATTGAAAAATGTTACCGTAACGAGGGTCCCACTCCATTTCGACCTTCAATGCCGAGTTTAGTCAAGTATAAAGGTGTGGTGCGCAAGGACTTCTTTGGTGATTTGGGTGGCGTAGTAGGCGTGTAAGATTATATAACATACACTGGAATAACAATTCTTTAATAGCTATTTTTTTTATACACCATAGGCATGGTGAACCTTGGCGTGAATTCCGTTCGAGAGTTCAAAAACCAGTTTTACAATTGTCCACCGTACGTCGTTACTTACAACCTTTGGAAGTTGTAACCGACGATTTCTTACAACGTTGTGAATCTTTATTAGACGAAAATTCCGAACTGCCCGATGATTTTGATAATGAAATTCATAAATGGTCCTTAGAATGTAACATAATAAAGCTAAACTATTTAGTGTCCAGATTTATTTAAGTTTTGTTTTCATTTTTTATATTTTCAAAGGCATAGGACGTGTGGCTTTGGATACTCGTTTGGGCTGCCTAGAGCCAAATTTATCTCCCGATTCAGAACCTCAACAAATAATTGATGCTGCCAAATATGCTTTACGTAATGTGGCTACATTGGAATTAAAAGCACCCTATTGGAGATATTTCCCTACACCGTTATGGACACGTTACGTCAAGAATATGAATTTCTTTGTCGAGTAAGAAAACCATTTTTTTTAAATTAAAATTTTAAACCAATTTAAATAATATTTTCAGTGTATGTATGAAATACATTAAATCGGCTACAGAGAACTTAAAAATCAAAGGACCTTGCCAAAATGGCGAGCCATCACTTTTAGAAAAAGTTATATTAACGCAAAAAGATGAAAAAATTGCCACTATTATGGCTCTTGATTTAATATTAGTGGGTATAGACACTGTAAGTACTTTAAATTGATAGATTAATAAACGTAATCCATATTCAAAAATCTTAGATATCTATGGCTGTATGTTCCATGCTTTATCAATTGGCTACACGTCCAGAAGAGCAGCAAAAAATTCATGAAGAGATGAAACGTTTAATGCCAGATCCAAAAGAACCCTTAACTATACAGCTTTTGGATCAAATGCATTATTTAAAGGCCTTTATTAAAGAAGTATTTCGCATGTATAGTACAGTTATTGGCAATGGTAGAACTCTACAAGAGGATACCATCCTATGTGGCTATCGAGTACCAAAAGGAGTAAGTAAATCTTATTGAAAGAAAAAATTCACTTAAAATTGTATTTGATTTTCAACTTAGATTCAGGCAGTTTTCCCCACAATTGTCACTGGCAATATGGAGGAATATGTATCGGATGCAGCAACATTTAAACCCGCTAGATGGCTGAAACCAAGTCAAGGCGGTATTGAAGGTAAATTACATCCTTTTGCTTCCTTGCCTTACGGCTACGGTGCACGTATGTGCTTAGGCAGACGTTTTGCCGATTTGGAAATGCAGATTTTACTATCAAAATTATTACGCTCATATAAATTGGAATATGAGCACGAACCTTTAAAATATGCAGTAACGTTTATGTATGCTCCAAAAGGCCCTTTAAAGTTTAAAATGTCGAAGTATTAGAATTAAGTTGATATTATTTAATTATAGAAATTATTGAAATTAATTTTATACCAAATATTTATAAAAATTAAATTTATAATCAATAAAAAGATATTTTTAATATATTAGGCTAAAAACATTCAACTTTTTTGACTGGAGATTAACAAAGTAATAAGTAGGTAGGTAGGTTGGGGTGGTGGCTTTGATATCAAAGCCCACTTGAGCATGCATAGCGGCCCGTTGTGATGCCACAGGTAAGCGCAATCCATATACTGAACGAATTCCACGACGTTGGTCAGTGCAGGAACTGCACACTAAAGCACGACTCGCCTATGGTGGAAACCTGCCAAAAAGTTTAACAAACGAACCTATAACCTTGATAAATCCGTTTTGCTGACAAGAAATGGAAAATAAACTAAATCTGTACCTCGCCAGAGATGGGTGTTGACAAAACAAGTCGATAACAGTTACTTCCGCTTCGGTAGACCCACAACTTCGACAAAAGTCGTTTAATGGGAGCTGCGGTCTCCCCACAACGCAATCCCCTGCAAGATTGGCCACTGTGATTAAGATGACATTGCGATCAAGTTTCAGCAGTTGGTTGATAAGTCT
Organism: Sarcophaga subvicina; assembly: GCA_936449025.2. Classification (NCBI taxonomy): domain Eukaryota; kingdom Metazoa; phylum Arthropoda; class Insecta; order Diptera; family Sarcophagidae; genus Sarcophaga; species Sarcophaga subvicina. The sequence continues at coordinate 36,529,266 of OW388084.2, forward strand.
CCTAACCATTGTGGGCCAAGTGTGTCTGGCAACGGATTAAGATTACTCATTGAGCTAGAATAGGTTAACATCCCGAAAGAATTTTTGCCTAACGGCCAATTTTACTGAGGTAAGTAGCATACTTACGTGGTCTAGTAGGTAGTGTGTTGGCTTATTAGACGAAAAGCCAGGGTTCGAGTCCCAGGCCAGACATCAAATAAAATACAAAAAATATTTCTTCGGTGACATCCTCTCAGCAGATTTCTGGCAAAAACTCTGAGAGTAAATAAAATTGCCATCAAAAGTTTCTCAAAAATCTGTCGTTCGGAGTCGACTTTAAACTGTAGGTCCCGCCACTCATGTATAAAATTAACACATACAACATAAGTGGTGTGAGAAACTAGGTCGAAATCCTGACTGAAGGGTTGTAATGACCAATTATGTATGTATGTAAGTAGCATATCTCATTGTGGCCGCCGTAGTCTAGTAGGTAGTGTGTTAGATTATTAGACATGAAGCCAGGGTTCACACCCTAGGTCAGACATCTTCTGAGGCTTCTCGACCGTGTACAGGATAGGGCGAAGATGCAATTACAAACTATAAATCAGGTCCAGAAGGCTTCTTCTACTGAGGTTAATATAGGGAGCGAAAGCTACGATCTGAATTTAATGAAATTCTAAACACACATTCGGCCAATATAATCGCATGTTATACAGTCCTATTTACGAGACGATAAGAATAACTAACACCGGCACATCTCTTTAACTGGCCACAAACTAACACCAATATAAAAATTTAACACTCATGGACCTCTGGACAGCACCAATTAAGGCTGCTAATTTTGTACAACTACATACATATATTGTAATTAATATGTATGTAGTTGTATACAAGCCAACAACAGTTAATTTTTAATAATTAACTATTGAATTGATTACCTATCTGTGTTCACTGCTTTAGAATTTAACCTGGAACCAGCCAAACTGCTACAACAACTCACTCCCTTAAATACTAGTCATGGTATGTTTAAAGATTAGACAAAGAGCAGATCTTTGGTGTTATTGCACTGTTATTCTACGAGCGCATTCAACATCCAGTGAGCCAAATATAAAACATGCACTTCATATGAACTTTAAACAGTTACTTTATTTTCTTTTCCACGCCTTAAACCAACTTTTGATAGATTTCACACTATTCTCAGCATCTTGTTTAGTTTCTCCTTTCAACTCAAACACTATATCCGGTTTATACGAATCTTTGGCCTCTTCCAAAATGGTGCCAAATATTTCACATTCTAGATTTGATTTTAATTTCTTTTCGTTATAGTTGCGTTCCTTTAAACGGTCATAGAGAATTGTATTATTGGGACATGTTACAACGAAAACAGCTTGAAACCAACGTTCCGGAAAGAAATCACAACCATGATACTCCACTATATTACCGCCCTTTTGCATAAGGGGCTCCATATAGTCCATTAGTTTTTCTTCGTCCAAAATAGGACAATCGTATTCCTCATCGTACTCTTCGATAAAATCTTTTTCTTTGGCCACCTTAGAACAGTTTATCCAATTTAAATTCAATTGTTCCGAAATACGCTGGCATATATAAGATTTACCCACACCAGGTGTGCCTGAATAAAGGTAGACAAATTTAAAAAAGGTTTTTATATAAAAATTTTATAAATCTTACCAGTCACTAAGATATTGGGTAAAGCATCAACTGTTTCATCTGTTGAAGTCATATTTTTTGGCTATATTTATATTTTTTTTTTTTAATATATTAAAATGTATTCCTTTTCACCTTCAGTGCGTTTAACAATGTAAACAAAAACATGTGCAATTTTTGATAACGACAGAATATGTTGTTTGTTAGAGATGTGAAAGAACTAGAGATGCCTGAGTTTTAAAACTCATATAAATACACTCATATTTCCTGCAATTTGGGCATCTCCTTCATAATCACCAATCTGGTATCCTCATTGTCGAAAGCAATTGTTTGTTTGTTGGGCTTGTGAAAATTGTGTAAAATTTGACAAAATATTAAAAAAAAGGTTCATTTGGAACAATAAACTATTGCAATTTGTTATTTTTACTTTACGATGCTATAAGAAATAAACAAAAATAATATCAACATGGAAAATAAAAATGAATTAATAGATGAACATCTTAGTGATACTGAAATTACCACAGCCGGGACAACAAATACAGAAATGCCGGTTTTGGAAAACTTATTTACGGCTGAAGCTGGTGGCACCAGTGTTTCGAAATCAGAAATTGTGAATACAACATTAAAATTAAATGAACAGACTGAAGATAGTGCAGCTACTTTACCCGACAAAGATGCGGCATCAAGTATGATTCTGCCACAAGATCCTGCAAATGAGGCAGAGCCTCAAAATGTAACAGAACCTCCAAATGTGACAGAGAACACAACAGGTAACAAAAAATAGCTCACACCATATCATTGATATGAATTATTGTAAGCATACATGGTCATCTTATCGTATTGATGACCATAAGGCTCTACAGTCTCTATAGTCATTATATACTAATGGTGGCCATAAGGCACTTATTTTTCTATGTTGCTCATTAATGGTATTGAACCTAATATTATCGAAATATTCACATTTAACTACGGTATTTACAGTAACAAAATCGTTTTAAATATTTCTAGATATCGCTGTCAAGCCTCCCATTGAAAATGTATCACCGGGGTTGGATTATAATCTTGAGAGCGCAGATCAAACAGAGGCTCCAAAGCAAACAGAAGTTCCTACAAATATTGAAGGTGAAAAAACGACTGAAAATCTTAAAGTTATTTCAGAAGATATTTTAGAAACCCCAGTTGAACAGCTTTGTACACCGGAGGTCAAGACTAAACAAGCGAAAGAAGCTCTAGAGCAAAACAATTTAGACGAAACTGATAACGAATCAAAAGAAACTGAAAAAAGTTCAAAGGATAATGAAAATAATAACCCAGAAGAAAATAAAACTTCAGAACCAAAGCCCTCAGAAATGTCCAATGAGCCAATAGACTCTCAAAATGAATCTCCAGCTGAAATAAACAAAAATAAAGAACTATTAGCAACAGAAAATCTTAAAGACGTTGGCGAAAAGTCCTCAATTGTTGCTGCAAATGAAACAAAGGAAAACGAAATTTTACCGACTGAAGAAATTGAACCTATGGATACTTGTGATAGCCAAGAATCCTTAAATTTAATTATAGATGAAACATCAAATATTACTGAGAACAAAGATGATTTATCGGATAACAATAAAACCGATGAAGATACTAATATGGAAGTGGAATTTAATGAACACAGTTCAGCTGCCATAAAAGACCCAAATGATAAAGAAAAAACCGAAGCTAAAGACGAAGACCAAGAAGCTTTAAATAAATTGAAAGATGATGATGTTATACCTATAGAACAGCCGCCAGTGCCTATAATTGAAATTGATGATGAAGATGATATTGAGCCTACAGATTCCATACAGACCTCAGCGAAGGAAGGTGAAGAGAAGCAAACGCCAATGGATGTTGACGAAAAGACTCAAGCGGTTGTTTCTGAGAAAGAAACATCTTCCACTGAAAACGACAACGATACAAGTAAAAGCGAAAAAATTGAAACCCAACAGAAGGCGGAAGAGAATTTATTAGAAGTGACTTCAGAGAAACCTTTAGAAGAACATTTAGGAACTCAAGTATCAAAGATTTCAGAAGATGACGATGGCACCGAAGATGCCACAGTTGAAATATTCTACAATAAAGAATGCATTAATTATGAGTGTTCTCGTAATCACAAACAGTACTTTAGAGTGCCACAGTTTGCTTTTAGTTACTTTCAAGTAACGAAAAAGAAATTTAAAGTGCAGTATATCTGTGCTGATTGCTATGACAAAGCATTAGAAATGTATGAGGTAAGTTAAGCAATTACAGTTTTTCATAGTTTTTAACTGACACTGTATTTCTAAGGAATTTTGTGGCTTAATAAGCTCTAAGCAACCTTTGCTGCTAGAGGAGATTCCATGTGGAAGACAAGAATTTGTGGAAATCATTGATAGCAGTGATGACGAGAATGCTACTAATGACAATGACAAACCTGCTGAATCTACAAAATCTGCCTTTTCTCAAAATGATTTATCCCTAATAGAAGCAGAGCTGCATAATACTATAAAATCAGTTTTAAGTAATCTTGAAATACAAAATCAATTAACCTGGTCTAAAACCATACTAACGGAGAGGCTAAAGCGTTTAGAAGTGGAAACAGACTTTATAGATAATGAACTAAAAACTTTACAAAAAAAGGCTGACAAAATGCACGAAGGTTTATATTCGTGTCCCAAAATAAAAATACGACAGCTTCAACCGTTAGATCTGAACAGTGGCAAACTTCTAACTTTAGATCAAGCTATGCAAAAGGAAATACAGGTTCGTTTAATGCGTTTATATTGAAAACAATTCTATGTAGTAATGTTTAACATTGTCTTAGCCCATACCACCGGTGGGAGAAATTGAAAGGCCCATCATACAAATAAATAATATTTATTATGCTGTTAAAAATAATCCCATTGCTAGTTGGGTCCCTTGTCGTGTTATCGAGCAAGTAGAGGGCAGTATGTTGGCGCAGAAAAACGTCAAACACTACAAAATAAAATTTATAAAAAATCTAATCCAAATGCCCAAAACTGTGCCAGCCAAATATTTGGCATACTATGATCCGCCATCTGTCAGATTACCTATAGGCACTAGAGTTATTGCATATTTTGATGCCACTTCTTTGGCCAGAGGTCGTGAAAAAATTAATGTGCAAAGCGCTTTTTATCCAGGCATTATTGCAGAACCCTTAAAGCCGAACAATAAATTCAGGTAAATTATTTATTTCGAATACTTTTATATAATTATGACTTCATTCATTCATTCATTCGTAAAATAGATATTTAATTTTCTATGATGATGGCTATACTCAATATGTATACCACAAGGATGTACGTTTAGTATGTCACGTGTCCGATTGTGTTTGGGAGGATGTTCATCCTGCCTCAAGAGATTTTATACAGAAATACTTAACCCAATACTCCATTAATCGTCCTATGGTTCAAACACAAAAGGGACAATCAATGAATACCGAGTCAAATGGCTATTGGTTGCATGCCCGTGTAGTGGATATCGACTGTAGTTTGGTGTTAATGCAATTTGAAGGTAGTAAGAGTCACACTGAATGGATTTATAGAGGATCATTACGTTTAGGTCCTGTTTTTAAAGAGTATCAGAAATCCTTACAAAAGAATTCTACTGTGCCGGTGTCACGTTTACCGAGGGTAAGAAAAACTGTTTTTTTTTTTAATTTTAATATTTTCGAACATATTTAATATGAGTTACCAAATCCTTAGCGCACTGAACCATTTATTCGTTATACCGAAGATGAAGAAAATACTTCGCAACAGCAAGCTGATAAATCGAATGATAATAGTCGAGCAGTGGCTCGTAAAACTTTTGGTAGACCTGAATCAATGATGAATTCTGCCTCAACAAGTCAACAACAACAGCCTCTGCCTGTTGTAAAACATTTAAACAATTCCACAATTTATGTAGAGGATGAAAATAAACCAAAAGGAAAGGTAAGCTAAATAAATTTCGAATCTTCCTCCACCAAACAATTGCTAACGTCTCATTTCAGGTTGTCTACTATACAGCTAAACGCAATCTACCTCCTCGCAAATACAAACCGCACATTTGTTCACCTTCATGTCTCTTCGAAATTACTCATAATCTCAGTGCTTACAGTCCCTTATCGAAACCATTGCTGTCTGGCTGGGAACGTTTTATTATAAGACAAAAAATTAAAAGAGTTGTTACCTATCGTGCACCGTGTGGCAAAATTATGCGTAATATGAAGGAGTTACACCACTACTTGCGTACCACACATAATGTTTTGAATGTGGATAATTTCGATTTCAGTCATGAAACGAATTGCTTAGCCGAGTATGTCATCGAAAGTGCTATTGTACAGAAACGTGATATATCAGGTGGCCAAGAAAAGATGGCTATACCATTGGTGAATTATTACGATAATACACTGCCACCAGAATGTAAATATTCAGCTAGAGTTATACCAACCGAAGGTGTAAATATCAATACCGATCCAGCTTTCTTGGTAGGATGTGACTGTGAAGATGACTGTATTGTAAGTTGCTTGTAATGAACTTCTATTTTATATTTCCGTTTGTTTAATAATCCTTTGCTTAAGGATAAAAATAAATGTGCTTGTTGGCAATTGACACTGGCTGGTGCTAAATATGGCAATCCAAATGCAGCGCCCGAAGAAGTTGGCTATCAATATAGACGTCTGTTGGATCATGTGCCAACTGGCATTTACGAATGTAATATCAACTGTAAATGCAAAAGCAGTTGCCTTAATCGTGTCGTACAAAATTCTTTAACCATGAAATTGCAAGTATTTAAAACTTCCAATCGTGGCTGGGGCTTACGTTGTATTAATGACATACCGCGCGGTAGTTTTGTTTGTGTTTATGCCGGCCACCTGCTTACCGAAGCTAAAGCAAATGAGGTATGTTGTCTGTATCTAATAGATGACAATACATATACAGTGTAATAATTTTAAATACATATTTAAGGGAGGACAAGATGCTGGCGATGAGTATTTTGCCGAGTTGGATTATATTGAAGTTGCCGAACAGATAAAAGAAGGTTACGAGTCTGAGGTAGAAATACCAGAACCGGAAGAAGAGGATCCTTACAATCCGGAAGGGGACGATGATGAGTTTACACCAAGTAAATCGTGGATGACAAGAGCAAGAAAACAAAACGCTACGAAATCGACACGTTCTTCAAATCAAGAAGAGGATTCCCAAGAGAGACAAGTAATAAATTTCAATCCAAATGCCGATATGAACGAGGACTCCGGCAGAGAAAAGTATGAACAAATTATCAATATCAGCAATAAAGTGCAACTTATTTCGTTACTTTCTTTTTTTTTATCGTTTTATAGCTCCATACGTAAACTATATGGCAAAGATGAAGCGTGTTATGTTATGGATGCAAAAATTTCTGGTAATTTGGGTCGCTATTTTAATGTAAGTTTTTGTTAATGAATTAAACCTTTAGAATTGCTTAATTTAAAGTAAAACTTGCTTTTCAGCACTCTTGTTCGCCCAATATGTTTGTACAAAATGTATTTGTCGAGACTCATGATTTACGTTTTCCTAATGTGGCATTCTTTTCATCTTGTAATATACGTGCTGGCACTGAATTAACTTGGAATTATAACTACGAAGTTGGTGTAGTACCGGGAAAAGTTTTGTATTGTCAATGCGGTGCCCCCAATTGTCGCTTGCGTTTACTTTAAATTTATTTATGTTCTGTTCGTATTTTAGCTTTTTACGTCCCAGAAAAAAATCCTCTTAATTTTTTAAGTATTTTAGTATTGGAATAGACTTCAAATATATTAGTCTATAATTTGTTTATGTCTCATAAAAATATTTGAATTGAAAAGTATACATAAAAATTAAATATTATACAATAAATAAACCTTAGAAACACAAAAAATGAGTAAAATTTTTGAAATTGATCAGACTAGATAGGAAAAAGCAGCATTTTTTTGCTTAACGACCGTTGTACGTATGTATAACCATCAAAAATTACAATAGAGTATGCACTCACCATCCAAAAGGCATGATGTTGGCTTAGAAATGTAAACCTACATTATTTTTCTCGTACCGAGCTCATCTTTAATTTTGGTTCAGACCAAGTTACAAATTAATCGAAATTTATTTGGTGGATAAATAGGTTTCAGGACGTATTTAGCAGAAATTGTCCTGATCCGTTCCAATAGCTCTTACAGTCACCAACCTCTCGCGACTTATGCCAAACCGCTCCTATCGCCTTAATTGTCAACGATTACCACACCAAAATCTGCATTAGAAAAGAGGTGCGCTAGATTTTTCAAAATATCAAATATCTTCGCCATGGATGTACAAGCCTCATACCCTACCCAGAATTAGAATATTCAACCAGACATAAACACAGCCTTGGGAACCATATAGTGCTTTGTCCATAACTGTTTTAAACAAATAACACTAAGCGCCACAACACACTTGATATAAAAATAAGGATGGGTCTAAACTTTAGATTTCCAATATATGTATTTTGTAAAAATCATTTGGTCCAAGTTTGGACAGTGGTTAGTTTTAAAATAACAAAAAGTAACGATGCTTAAATAGGCCATTCTGACTATGCTAAATGAAGTGATTATGCAAAATGAATGGACCTTCCTGGGAAAATGGTTGTTCTGCTACCACTCTTGATCACTATAGATCTTTACCATTTGGGTACTCATTCTTCAGAAAAACTTGATATACAAATATATACAAAGCAATCTAATTATAGGAATGAAATACATACCTTCTCTTTGCTCAGGCTGTAATAAAACTCAATCTTTTTTATTCCTTCACAATTATCACTCGGTTATAATTTATTTAACTTTGAGTAAATTTTTTTGTTGATCTATTTTTAAAACACTTTTGTTCCATACTGCTGTTTAATGTTTAAAATTCGATTATTTTGCAATCGATTAATTTGCCATCACAATCATTCCAATAACAAATCGCTATTGTTTTGTTTTGTTTACCAAACTTTGTTTTTGTTTGCGAATTTAATAAAAAATAATAATAAAATGAGTGTTCAATTTAATGCCGAAATTGAGAATTCCTTGCAAAGTCTTATAGAGACGTATCAAGTGGCTTTGGAGTTTGGTGATGAGGGTAAATTTTATACTAAAAACACAGTTTATATTTCGAACTAATTTTGGGAACACTTTTTAACAGAATCGCGAAATACTGAAATGTATTTGAAATTGGCCGCCCAACTTCTAAGTACTAAGGAAACGGCCAAACGTACGGATGAAGCTCTAGAAGTCTCAAAGGAGCAGCGTACCATAGAAGATTTTGAAAAAGAATATGATCAGCAATTGCAAATGCGTTTAGCAAAGAAATACGATTCTAGAAAATGTGCCGAGTACAAAAGTTTCAAGCAACAATTAATGCAAATTGCTCAGTCATATGGTGACGACGAGGCTAGCGGAAGTAATACAACTCATATGGAGACAGATGATTTTGTTATGGAAGGTGAAATAAATGTATTTGATCCTCTAACCAAACAGCGTATGACAAATCCTGTACGAAATACGTTGTGTAATCACCATTATGAGAAATCATCCATTTTGGAGGCTATAAACATTAGCGCAGGTTTGCGGTGTCCAGTAGCTGGTTGCGGCAATAAGCAGGCTGTCAAACAGCAGCATTTGGTGGACGACAATGTTTTTAAAATACGATTACAAAAACTGGCCGCACAAAACACAGAGGAATAAGAATGTGATTGTTTAATTTTTAATTAATTTTTATTACACCTTAATAGTAAAACTTAGAAAATAAACACCATGAATTGTTTTCCTTTTTTAATTATCTCGTACAATGCTTTAAAGAATTTCAATCCATGTTTAACTATCATCAATCGGCTTGTGATATGTTCTGCGAGGCACTAATCAAAGTATCACGCAAATCTTTTGTCGACTGTATATGCACCCTTACCGTATTTAAAAAGGTAGGATAAGGCATGGGTCCAGCTGGATTATCCTGCATATAGGGTTCTGTTCTTAAAGCAGTTACAGCTCCGGGCAAATAATGTTGAGCCGAAGATAATTGTTGCATACATTGCATGGCCGTTTTTAAATGCAACTCGATTTGATCGCAGTAGGCATAAAACTCTTCTAGATTTTTATCAAAACGCGTATTTATGCCAGTATCCCTCTTCAAATTATCAGCCATATTATTTTGCTGTAGAGTTAAAGCCGCCCCGCGGAATGTTAACAATAGCGATTCTCTCATGGGCATAAAAAGACTTTTAACTTTCGATATGTTGTCTATTTTTTCACATTGTTGTTGTTGTTGCTGTTGAGCTTGAGGATTTTGCTGCATTTGGCCAGGCATTTGTTGTTGCTGTGGCACCATTTGCTGACCTACCGGTGGTTGCTGAGGTGATGACTGCATTAAGGGTGATACCCCAGGTTGCATCATAGTATTTTGTGGGCCAACCGGTCCAGCTATAGCCCCTACACCACCCATTTGCTGTTGAGGCATAGCGTGCATATTCATATTTGGATTCATGACGCTTTTTTATGAGAAGTAAAATAAATTTTATTAGTTTTTCTTTAATTATCAACGCTGTATTCCTTTTAACTTTTATTTATGAAATCTGCAGACAAATTTTTTTAATACACACACACAACAACCGCTCGATTTCTTATAATTTTTGTTTCTCTATTCTTGCTTTTATATACTGCAGTCGGAGGTAGCAAAGGATATTTATTGTTATTAAATTATTATGAATATTATAAAAATACACCTCAGATAGTTTTGTTTAGTAGACAGCTGTGTTAGAGATGGGACTTTATGAGATTAAATTGTGTTACCATACTTTAGGCAATTGGTAACATACAAGAACTAATATTTTAAATGTCATTAACGAACACTTAATTTTGAAAATATATTTAAAATTTTCAATAATCATCCATATACTAGGTTGAGGGTAAAAACCGCGGTGCTGTTAAGTTGCACTGTTGGCATACCGTTAGTTGGTCAGAAAGCCCTCAAAAATTCATTTACGGCCAATAATATTATTTTTTAATAGTTTGTAAATAATTTGGAAAATTTTGTTTTAACTTATGCATCAGCGCATAGTGTCAAACTCTGTCAAAATTTGAAAAGCAATACATTAACTACAAGAAACAGCTTCATTAGCATCTTGCTACTGATTCAGTCTATACTGGGAGCTTACTTCGAGTTGAGTCTGACCCTAGAGGAAAAAGTAATGCTTCACCAAACAAGTGTTACCCGTTGTTAGCTCACCAGTAACACATATGCAATATATCGCGTTTAGGAACGCACAGCATACCTTGATTAGTTGTATGACTAAAATTAAAGCATCACCACTAATAATTAATTAAAACTTAGAAAAATTAAAATAATATTTTTTTTCTCTTTATATATATATATTTTTTTTTATTTGTTTTACTTATTTTAAATTTACAAAACGTTATTACGCATTTTTTATATGAAAAGTAATCATTTAATATCTTTTTCATGTTCTCAAAAAAAAAAAAAAAAATTATTTTATTACGAAATATGTATGATATTTCTAGACTAAATAACAAAACATAAATTGTGATTGGTTTCTAACATTGTTATTGTTAAATTCCTGTGTGTGCTTAATAACATTTCTTTTTTGTATTCATTTTCTTTCTTTTTACATTTTTTTATAAAAAAATATATGATCAGGTTGAGCTTCCTTTGTTGTTGTTCTACAACAAACATCATTAACAAAAAAATGTCTATGATATAAAAATGTAGTTATAATAGAATAAGAGCTCAACCAAAAACAAAAAAAAAAATTATTTACTGAAGGGGGGAAACGGTAAGGAAATAATACAAGGATGTTTTATGACTCTTAGTATGTTGACTATTTACATGAAATCATCATAATCATCAAAAGTAGTGTAATCATTACCATACTTTTTATAACCATCGATATCCTGTTAAGAAAAGAATAAAGAAAATATTTTCAATAGATTTTATTCGAGTGTGAAAAACAAAAGGGGTTTTACTTACATCGCTCTCTTTTTTCAAGGTTACTTTTCCTTTGCCTTTGCTAGCGGGTTTCTTGGTATTTTGTTTTTCCAATTTCACTTTTTCATTATGTAAATTGTCTACACTAATTTTTAATTTCTTCAAATCGGGAAGAGCCACTAGAAATAAACGGGTAACATGAATAAGTTATTGAAATTTAATAAATTTATATATACTTACAATGTACACCTATGCTACGTACTAAATCCTCAATGAATTGCGGGAAATGAGGTGATTCTTTGTATTGTGCCAATTTCCAACTAAGCGTCGCACCAAATTCTTTAAATTCTTCTTCAGTTTGAGGATTAAATGCATCTAAGTCACCTCTAATATCATTAACACCAAAGGTTTCTAAAGCACTCTTCAAGTCCGATTCTTCTTGAATTTTTTGTAAACGTAATTTTTCGGCTAATTTTTCTTCGGCTGTCATATTAGCTAAGCGTTCAGCTTCGGCTTCCTCTGCCAGTCTCTGAATAAATAAACAAATACATTCACTTTAGTAAATATGCTACATTTATGAGGCGCAGGCATGGTGCTAAGTTCAATTTGTTTTTTAGTCAGTAACCTGTTATTATTGCATTACCTCTTGTTCGGCTAGTTTAGCTTTCAAAGCCTTGTTAGGTTTCGTCTTCACCGGCGCTTTTACTTCAACTTTTTCTTCGTCCTTTTTTTCCTCTTCCTCGAGATCCCAACTGTCCTGTAAGCAAAAAAAAATATTTTATTATTTGGGCCAGAATATTCATATTTTACAAGTAAGAGATTTAGAGTATGCAATGAACGATTGTATTATGCTATAAAGACTTTTATTTGTTTTTAATCAGTAAGTACTGATTCGGTTCTGCGGGCTCTACGAATCTTGTGTTATCCATCAATTTAAATAAAAAATTGCAGAGAGAACTACAAAAGAAGATTTACTTTTACTGTTATCACATTATCATCAATTAGCTCGAGTTAATAAACTTTAAATTAATTTGTTCTCGTTAAGAACATTAAATAAATAAGTGCTGAGCAATGTATTTGCATATGTGAATTCAAAATTGTCTGAAAGAAAAGTACATAGCTAAGGAAAGTGTGTCATATCATATAACTTTGCCAGTTGATAGCCAGTTTAAGAAACGCTTTTGTATGAAACTAAGAAGAGAGCGTATAAAAACCTACAAATTATTATCCTGGAGATTTTACCGAAGACCTATCGGTTTGACTTTAAGAGGAGTAATATATTACTCTTTGTTTGCGTTGCTTCATATTTATCGCCTCCTGGTTTGGTTTCACTAAATTTTCTATAGGTAACCATAACAGACCATTTCTGGGCACCGGCTGGATATGTTTCACCTAATTTTCTAATCTCACCTATAGGTTTGATTTTGATTTATATTTGTTAGCAAAATCATTCTGACTTGAAATGCATTCGTCTCAAACGGCTTTCGTTTTTAGTTATCGTAGGTTAAGTAAGGTTCGGACCGGTGCTTTGTGGTTACCTACATGAGAGTTCAGTTAAATGAAACATAATATAAGCTAGGCAACTACTAAAGATAATAAAAGTGTGAAGAGATTAAAACAAAGAGGTAAGATATTTAAATGTAGGCAGTGATACTGGTCAATCTAGGAATATAAGATACCTAAAAGTAATTAAGGGAGGAAAAACAAGGAAAACAGAAACAGCGCTATAAATAAATAATAATTACATTATCATGAAGTATGACACAAAGAAATATTTTCAAACACACTCACGACAAAGGCTATATGTATATAACCTTTTGTTTTTAGACATTAACAATTTAAAGTTCTTTCTTGGAAATACCCCGCTACAATTCCAGGCTTTTAAAATTACATAAATTTTTCTGAGAATTGTTTTCTATTTCCTTACAATGTTTACATGGTGTGGGAGGATATCCTCAAAATTGTACATTGTGCTCAAAATGGACCATAAAATAAAATGGATTTCTCTGAATAAAACGCTTAAGCCGTCTCATACCGATGTTTTACTTAAAATCAGCTGTGTTGCTGGTATTAAAAATTACAAATTTTGTTGTAATACCTGCTCAGCTAGAAATAAACTGATCAATTCAGTTAAAAACCACTTTCTACATTTGGTTTAACTTGACATATAAACGGGTAATAACAACAAAATATATGCAAGACAGGCACTATGAAGAAACTTATGCACACAAGCATATACAAACAACTCATAACAGTTGCAAGGGGGTGAAACAAATAATAACAACAACGACGACAGGCATATGAAGAAAACAAAAAATCATACACGTGTCAATTATATACTAAAACAAGAAACTGCTGTTAGATTTCTTTATCTCTAAAAATAGTTAATTCACCATAAATTGTTATTAACTTACCTTAACATCTTCATCATCATCCTCGCCAGCCCATTTGTTGACTTTGTCAGGTATAACCACTATGGGCTTGTCCGCAGCACTTTCTAGAAGTATACGAAAATAATTTTGCACACATCAAGAAAAATTGTTGACTTTCAATTTATTTTTAAACATTTCATAATATTTCTTTCCCCAATTAACATTTTGTCAATTTTTTTTGTTTGTTTAAAACAATACAAGGTTGCTGAATGCAATTTTTCGACAATTCTTTATAAACTTTTGCCAAAGCACATGGTCACATTTGGTTGTGTGTGGGGAATGGATTCCTTTGAATATGTCAAGTCTTGTACCCTGTTCTTCTTTCTGCCAACACTTACCCCAATCGTCTTCCATATTTTTTTTGCTTCTTTATAATTTTATTTATTTAGCAAATTTTTGATTATATGACTTTGAGTTTTGCTTGTATAAGGCAAAACTGATTACTTTTTTTGTTTAAAATTTTGTCTTTATTTGGTTAAAAATTTAATTTTTTTTCCGTAATTTTAACTACAAAAAAAGTGTCGAATTAAATTAAACTTCAATAGTGCACTAGACTTTACGAAGTGCTTCTTCTTAATGATTTCATATACTGGATCTCTTTTTCTTTATGTCTTCTTTGTATATTTTGACACTTCAATTCAGAGTTGCTTGAGAAACGTAGTAAAAAGGTGCTGTCATGCACATTGAAAAGTAGCGATTTTATTAAAAAATATTGAACAATAATTACAAATAGTGTTGCCAGATATGTGAAAGTGTTATAATTTATTTACGTACAGAGATTCAGTTTAAAAATAGGGCATTGGAATATTCAATAGTATAATAATCTTTACATTACATTCTAATATCCATCAGGTTGTTAAAAAATGTATTAAAACAGAATCATAACAAAATGGTACAGTTAAGAATTTAAATGCTGAATTTGTGCCTGACCCTGTCTTTTGAACTTGATTCAAAATTATGGACTAGTGCAACGTAATCAATAAGGGAGTAGCGAGTCACTTTACTACTTAATGACAGATGAATTTCTCCTAATAGGCTCTATTTCTCTATGGATATTAAGGAAATCCTGGTCTAGTTGCAGAGTCTGCGTCTTTAAAAACCAGGGCAGAGGAACATTATGAGTGCTTTTCTGTACGATGAAGTTAACTTCGAGCTGACATGATGCCTAGTCAGTGCTTTCAGAGCGACTTGACTTTCCAAATAAATTACTACTTTATCACTCGTTGAGGTTCACTCAAAAATCAGGGCACGGCATTCATTAAAATGAATGCATTCCTTTTAGTTTATGCCAGTACTAAACGCCTAAATATGCTTCTTTTTTAAACTGACGACTTTTGAATTTCTAGCATGAGACAACACTGTCAAATAAACAAAAACACTTCCGGTAACTTCACTTCTTACTGTTTGAACAGCTGATACTTAAAAGAAAAATTAGACAAAATTAGAAAATAAATTAAGAAATTTCAAATTATTAAATGTAAAAATTAAAAAGAAAATAGTAAAAAAAGAAAATAGTATAAAATAGAAAAAATTACTATCCATTAGAAACGCAATTAAGAAATCTTGCAGTGGCTGTGTGTGTGGGAAGGTGTTGCAACGAACCAGTTGAAAGTGTCATAAAAGTGATATTTTCTTTGTCTTAAAGAAGAAACATCGTAACAAAGATATAAAAAACGAAAACTACTTAAACAATGGCTAAAGTGATATCACAAGATACATTTGATGATATCGTCAAAGAAAATATTGTTGAGTTTGCCATGTCGCCCGATGAAGCCAAACAGGAGACCATTAAACAGTTTGAAGCCCAAGTAAGTCAGATTGTTGTTATTGTTTAGTACAGGGGGTGGGCGATTTCTGCTTCATTAATCAAAACAATGACTCACTTTTGTTTAATGTTTCTACCTTATAGGGCATCAATTTGGCGAATATTATTAAAGATTTAAACATTAACGCTGAATCCGGCAAACCCATATTGAATGAGTCTATAGAAAATCTTAAAATTCATTTAGACAACAATTCGAAGGAGGAACAACAGCTTTTGGAATACCTTAAGGCTATGGAGGAAGAATGCCAAAAATCTATACCACATCGCGTTCTGGCAGCAAAAAACAATGTTAACTGTCTGCTTCTGCAGATACTAGAGCAACAATTGGAATTAGAAGAATCTAAAAGGAACATAGAAGTGCTAGAGGCCACTTTAAAAACTCTAAATAGTTTATATAATAAACAACCAGATATATTTGAGGGAACCGGTTTGGCTTTGGCTAAACGTTTACTGCACACGTGTAAGGACAATGAAACAATAGTTTGTTTAACTTTGCAATGGCTTCAGAAATGTTGTGTTATGCACGAAATTAATCGCCAGAATATAATTAATGCCGATATTATCCAGTATTTAAAACCTTTTGTGGATAAAGAGAAAAAGAAAGCATTGAAAGATATGTTAGCTGTCTGTCGTTATTTGGTTTTGGATGACGATATACGCGTTGAATTTGGTTGCGCCCATGAGCATGCACGTCAGTTGGCTTCAGAGTTCATTATTACCTTTACAAATCTTTTGGCTGAATTCGATGATACTGGTCTTTTAGCCGATATACTGCTAACCATCGGTACACTGGCAGTTCGCCAGGAATTTTGTACTGTTGTCGATGAAGCTGGTGGTATTAAGTTGGTGTTGCAAGTTATGGTAAGCGAAAAAATATGTATTTAGTTGGAATGTCACATTTAGGTATCGTTATTGAGGTTTTGGGTACAATATTCTTATATTGTATTTATATTGTGACTGTTTTTTTCGCTTATATTTCATGTGTTAGATTTGTGCGTTTTATTCTAGGCTAACAACTTAAACGCAACACGCTTAAACCGTGAGGCTTTAAAATTATTACGTGCTCTAGCCGGACAAGATACGGTCAAATGTCACATAGTTCAACAAGGCATAGCTCCAATACTTAAAGAACTTCTAAATACTAATCTGGTAAGTCACGGTTATAAATCAATGTAACATATATGTATGTGAATTTAACTTGGAATTTCTTAAAGGATCATGAATATTTAGTATCAGCAGCATTAGCATGCATATCAACTTTGGCGCTGCGTGTTAAGGAAAATAGTAAAACTTTATTTGAGACTGGCATAGCGGAGAACGTCGTAGAAGCTATGCGTTTATATCCAAAAAATAAAGTTATACTGGTTAGTTCAGTTTAGACAACTTCGATTTAGTTTTTTTTATAATCATTATACGTTTTTTCAATCTTATAGCGCAATGGTGCATGGGCTATACGTAATATGGTTTCACGTTCTAGGGAACAGTGTGACACTTGGTTATCATTTGGTGTGGAGGATATTTTAAATGCAGCCATGAGTGATCATCCTACAATTTACCAAGATGTTAAAGCAGCTTTACGTGATTTAGGCTGTAAGGTTGACCTAAAAGAGGAATGGACTGGTACTGCCGAAAAGAAGATTTTAAACCAGAAATAAGCACTTGTCTTCTTGCTCATTAAGCTCTAGATTTAAGGAAGAGAGAACAGCGATTTATTAATAACGATATACACACACAACCCAAGCGTACTCAGATTATAATACATTTACATTGCACGAGTTAATTTTCCTAACAATTTGTATTTATCATTGTTATCATAATTTTTTTTTTGGCCAAAATATTTGTTAGCGGCTTTTTTTATAACAAATCTTTAATAAAGTTTTTTTATATACAATATTGTGCAAACGTTTGTGAGGTGTTTTAATTAAATTTTTATTGAGAGCCCTTTTTTGTTTGATTGTATACAAAAATTGTTTAAGTCTAATGTACCAAATCCGTAACATTTCAACGAAGGTTCAAAGAAGAGAAAAGAGAACTCGTCTTGTTTACTTGCCCCAGAGAATGACTAGAATGCCTTCTTATGAACTTAGAATACATTAGCAAAAATAGAGTACGAGACATGACAACACATAAGAAGAGCGGATGCGACAAAATTCATGCATTGAATTGCTTGACTTCTAAAAAAGCTACTAATATTTTAAAAAAGCAACGAATGCAGATCAAATGATATTAATTGATTGAATTAAAGGCAAAAGTATAAAAAGTTGATGTTGATTGAATGTATAGCAAAAGCCACGAATGCATGAATATGGAGCAAACGCTGAACCTCTCATACAGTTGCCTGACTTGTACATTTTTATGTTAGGTTTGAAGACGTGTACTTGTCATTGGGACAAGTACAATACTCGGAGGTCAAAATGAACCATTGTAATACATTCTGAAGAAGAGAATGGATAATAAAGCAGATAGGGAAAAGAAGAGGATGTAGGAAAGGGAGGATAAGGAGACGGAGGAAAAACACAGGCCACAAACACACAAGAGAGCGCGGCAACATGGAAGCCTAGCACTTTTCCACCAGCTCAATTTATTAATGAATATATGGAGAGCCTTAATATCGGCACTCGACTTAGAGTCCAAATTTTCGAAGAAACCCGTGCCCAGGGTCCTCAACCTACAGAGGGTTGGACAGTTACAAAGAAAGTGTTCGATAGTTTCCAATTCCTCCTCGTCGCAACATACACGGCAATAGTCCGACTGGGATCTGTTCCAGATCCTTGTCAGCGATCTAATCTCGCAATGCCCTGTAATGAAATCAATAACCAACTTCATACTAGCCTTACCTAACCCCAGCAGCAAACCTGTTCTATCACTGACTACAACAGGCCATAGACACCTAGACACATAACATCTCCGATCCATTCCTCCAACGCCTCTGCTGACCATTCAGTGATGAGGCAGTAGATTGGGGGATCACGAAAAATTAAGTTTTTCAATGTCAAATTTGTTAAATTCGTGTTCGGAATCCATAAATAAAACATTCACATTCTTTTCGGGTAAGCATTTTATAATCAGATACAGAACACTTTGAAAACAATTTCAAAAGATTTTCTACTATGAATATACAAAGATTTATTTATTTTCTAAATTAAATGACATTTTCACAATAAATAAGGAAAACATATAAGGAAAATAAGGTTGTTTTTTTATAGAGAACATTATAATCCTTAAGGTAGACTTAAAATAAAATAATGGAGATATGATAGATATTATAGAATATTAATTATTTAAATTGCCACTATTTTTTATATCAAATAACTAAAAGCAAATATGAATTACGAATAAGAATTTTGTACTTATGAAATATAAAAATAATATCTAAAAACTTTCAAGGTATTTAAGTTATTTTTTAAACAAAAAACTTTGTACCTTAAGAGACAAACAGGGATATTCAGTTTTTTAATTATCACTTGGTTATTTTAAAATTCCGCAGACCACCAGCTTTTAAGCGATTATTAATGCTGGTTGAGGATGGCTTAACTTCGGTATCTTCTTTGGTATCAACTGAAACTATGGCACATTCATCATCGGATTTATTATCAAATGGATCCACACGTTCGGAGCCACCAAAACCATTGAAGACATAATTTGGTGGCAAAGGTTTCATTGTTGAACCCGATGTTGAGCCCGAAATTAAATCTAAGCGTGGCTTTTTGAATATGGAATACTTTAAAGAAATGTTGCATATTATTTCACAGCTAAATTAAAATTAGTTAGGTTAGGTTTACCTTTTGTAATACATCACTTTTAGTTTTACGTATGGCTCCAGTGCCATTAGGTTTGGTGGGTGAAACTCTTAACACAGTCACTTTATTGCCCATTGTTTTCGTGTTATTATTAAGGCGGAATTCATTGTTCTTGATCAATAAATGTGGCATGAGTACATTACAGGATTTAATATTTAAATAAGGTGATGAGGATTCTTCAATTTTTTTTATATTATTTTTCTGAAAATTTATTTAAACGCACGTACCTACTATGTTAAGTATACTATTTTATTATGGAACGAACAGTATATGAAAACTTACTATTGTTGGTGATAAGGTTGAACGTTTTTCTTCCTTCTTTTTGGTATCAACACGGGCTGTATTTAAGCCAATAGACCTTTCATTTACTGTATTATTATTATTATTGTTATTGTTTTCGTGAATTCTTGCCTCCAATACTTTGATCTAGAAAATAGTAAATAAATTATTACAATATAAAAATCCTTTCAAATATTGTATAATCCCGTGCCAAATACCTTTTCTAAAAGTTCATAATTTTCGCTTTCTAATTGTGATATCCTTTCTTCATGATTTCTGTTAAATTATAAAAAAAATTTGATTTAAAAAATCTTCGATAATAATATTAATTAACTTACTTTCTTCTTTCTATTTCTCTACGTAGATTAGTTTGTGAAGTTTTTAAGGCAGCACGCATATCACTCTTTTTATTTTCACAGACTTTTAATTCTCTACAAGTAAATGAACACATATATATTGACTTGAATTCGACTATGAACGAGTATTCGAAAACTTACCTCTTCAGTGTTGTTACCCATACTGATAGTATTTTGGGATCATTTTCATTATTCAGTAATTTTTCTGCATCACTCATTGCTGAAGTTAATAAGGTGGTGATCCCTTCCATTGTTTGAACTTGTTCCTTAAGTTGGGCAATTTCTGCACGCAAACCGTCTACAACTTTAACTTGGGATTCAAGCATTTTAGTCTGTATTTTTGTAAAATAAAAACAAAGTTAATAAAACAACGCATAACGTTTTGTTCATAGATATTAATTTACCTTTTCAGCATAATTGAGTACAAGGAAATTTTTGCTTTGCAAATCCTTTTCTAGGCCTGCTATTGTTTTCCTGCAATTTTAATAAAAAAAACAACATGAGAAGCTTTATAAATAAAATGAAATATTTTACAAAATATTAGCAACAAAAACAAACTTATGGAGTACGAACAGTGCAAACTTTAACAACTGCGTAAAGGCAGTTTGAAAGCAAACAAACGTAATCGGTATCTGGCTACAGTCTGTTCTACACACCAAAACGGTTTAAATCTCTTGAGATATTGACGATGGATTGTCAACCCAGTTACATCCCCAAATGTTGCGCTGCTACAATAACTACAACAATCTTGTGCAGTTAGAATGCAAATAACTTGCATTACTAATGCATTACGCTGCTTACAATTCGTTTTTTTTTTGAAAAGGATCTTAACTTAATTAATCTGCCTTAAAAAGATTTAAAAAAATGTTTTGTCATTTAAATAATTCATTAGAAATAATTAGACGTTGCAATCAGTCAATAGCACTCCATGAAGATCGCGAAACCCATTTTTTTTTACAAAAAAATAATTGATGATGAAATTTATTATAATAGTTTGACAAATTTTACTTGCAAAAATTTAATAAAAATACCATAATCCGTGATATTCCGAAGCTCAAGGTTTTTACAAAACGGAAGTGCAAACTCAACTTAACATTATGGTGGACGAACATATTATAATAGCAGTCCGGTCTACGAACCTCTTGATTTTCTATAACCTCCTGCTCTTTTCATAACAAGCCTCGCATTTCGACAAAAAGGTGGAAAGCAGGAGCAAGGTCCTTAAAACTCTAGCTGGTTTCCCATGGGGTACGACCAAAGAGGTAATCATTTACAAGGAAATTAGTCGTGAGATCGTAAACTAGACGGAGTCGGTTTGAATACCTTTTCTCCAAACACCAAACGGAAGAAACTCTAAACTGTGTAGAATAATGCTCTTAAGATCGCGTCCAGCTGTGTCAAGACGCATAGATTGGATCATTTCTATGAGCAAATAAAAATACAAACAGTCATAAACTTTAACGTTCTGATAACGCAGTGCTACTTATCAAACCATCCTAACCACGAAGTGATTATGGATATTTCCTCACCTTTAAGGATCAGATTAGTTATCAAGAGATTCCTCGATGATATCAGGGACATTAAACCTTCCACCATAGTTCGATTATAAGCTACGGATTCCTATAGAAGTTTACACCAACAGTCACTTATGGATATAATGTTTAACGCAATTCAAAGGACATTTTAGATATTGAGATATCCCTGCCTAGACTGACAAGATCACCTCTGATGCATGTAAGATCATAATGAAGCTATCCCAATCCATACCGAAAGTGGATTATACAGTGTCCAAAAGTCTTTACGACACTTATGTCAATGTTGGAGCTCACACACTGGCATCCCCTAATCGACGACCTACGCCGTCGACTCTGGCAGTGATGATTATTAAAATTCAATTCATAATCACCATCAAAGACAAGGAACTAATATTTGCTGGGACTTTTACTTTTATGTAATTATTGTTCAGCAAAAATCTGGCAACAACAGAAAATCTATTACAACACCAACAAGAATCGCTAGTAATACTATTACGAGAATCTAAGAGAAGATGTGATAACCAGTTTTTTAATACTATTCATTCTTAAATTGTAATTAAAATTGAAGCACTAAAACCCCATAACCTCAAGTTTAAAATCAATATAATCTGCGATTGGTCGCCGTACTCTTGTGAGTACGGTGTTAAGGTTTGAAAAAAGGAATTAAAGAAAAAGAAAATTATGAAAGAAAGTATTGTTTTCGGCGATTCCCTTTCAGCTCTTTGTTAGTATTAATTGTAACTAATTGTCAAATCGAATCTGGTACTCGGATCCACCTTTTTAACGCCCTCAACTTGGGTGAGCAAAGCCATAAATTTGATCATAGAATTGTAGTGTAACCTTTTATCCCAAAGCCAAAGCCATAGAAAAATCTCGAAATTTGATACTTACATGCATTTTTTTTGCGTTTCTTTCGAACTTTTTATTTGTTCTCCCGCTTTTTCTAATTCCTTTTCTTTCATCTTCAACTGAAGCTGCGCATTGTCCAACTGATCCTGCAGTGAACTCACATCAATGCGACTTGCATCCAAATTTCCCATATTAAAATAAACTCTAATAATATTGCGATCTGTGCATTTGTTCCGGCACTGTGGGCATGTTTTTGATCTAAAGTGCAAGTAAATAAAAACAAAATTCTTTAATATTATTCATTTGCAAACAAAAGACCTTCACTTCTTCTTTACCTTTGTAGCCATTGCGACAGACACGATATGTGGAACATGTGTCCACAAATGGTAACATGGACATCATCAGCAGCAGTAAATAGTTCAGCACAAATAACACAATTTAAATTTAACATTTTGTTTATTTCTAGTTATTAATTTTAATTCAAGAAACAATACATTTGAATTGAAGAAAACAAACGAAAAAATTGCAATCAACTGATTTAACACGATTCACCTATGAATGATAGATTTCTCCGGTTCTACTTTAATTAGACATTTTTCAATTTTTGTTTTGGTATTTACCGCCAATTTTTATTCAATCTGTCATGGGTTGTGATAACTAAACACAGCTATTTTTAAACACAAAGTGGTTAACCCGTCTGAGTATGAAAACAGGGTTGTTTTTGATGATATGACTTTGAATGAGAAATTAAAACTCTTCAATTTCTTAAAAAGAAAAGAAGACAAATTTCTATTAACTACCCTTATTAAAATTACCAATGCTTGCCGGTTTGATAAGCTATTGGAGGAGAAGGAAAAGAATGCATCACTTGCAATAGGTTTCCGCAGGAGCACTGTCCGCAATCATTTTAATGAACAGTGGGAGAGTATTGCCACTATTCGGAATTCTCTTTGGCCACCAGTTCGAACATTGTGGGATGGATGGTGCAAGGTAAGATAACTAGTTTGTTTTAAAACTATATTGTCTGATGGAATTTTTATAGATATGGAGGGACTTAAAATTTAAAGGAAAATGGCCACAAACAAACTTTAGATAAAGCTGTCTCAAATCTACTACAATTATATACAATATTAAATCCAGAGGGTATGATTCAAGGAATTCCAAACATTGAAGACAGTGTTGATTGTAGGCTATTGGACTCAGCTGAATTGGTAAGTAATATTTCTTCAGTAGGTCTATTTTTTTTTTTGATACGCATTGATATTTTACTATTTGCAGGACAATCACCCGCAACCATAAGCAAATCTGTTGTCCCATCAACATCAAAAGCGTCAGCATCATTAATATCAGCAACGTCAACGCCATTATCTCCAGCAGCGTCATTGCCATCAACGACAACAAACCCTTTGAAAAGAAAATTGAGATCAGCACCAGAAAAAGATGAAAATCCAATCAAACGCGGTGAATTACTTGAGAAGCATAGTACTGATCAGGCAATTATATTGACAGAAATGTCAAATTCTCTTGATACAATCAAACGTAGCTCATGGGACGTACAGGCGATTAGGACAAAGAGGTTGAGATTAGAAACAGAGAGGAATAAAAGAGGCGAAGAAAGGCATCTAGCAGATATGAAAATTAAAAAAATACAGCTAGCAATCAAAAAGAAAGAGCTCCAAATACTTAATAATATTTAAAGTTTTTGAAATATAAGTTTTTTATATTTGGATTTTTTTTAGCCAATGTGAGGTTTTAGCGTTTTAGTTATGGGCATTGTACCCCGATTCTTACATAGAAAAAATTTACGGAGCATACTCAATTTCTACTATTCCTGGGACCTTAAACCGCTGTTCGACTTGTAAAAAGTCAAATGACACGTTTTTAACTTGACTTGTCGTATGACTTAAGAAAATCATTCCTTCCCTTATTTATTTGAGCAGGACAACACTTGTGAGAAGTATTTTGTTTTTTATATTTAATCAATTGTTCTTAAAATAAAAATTGAAAGAAAACCAATTGTTTTAATATTTTGTCAATCAAGAATATTTTTTATTTATTAATTATTTTTTTAATAATTTATTTCTTGTGTTATTTTTGATTTTATTTTTTTCTTAATTTAAACAAAAAATGTTTGAACTTTTTATTCATTTTTTTACTTAAAAAATTTAAACTAAGACTTTGAAAAATATAAACAGTTTCGTTTTTATTTTAATTTGTTAGTTTTACATGCTAGAAGTCAATATTATTAATTTTTTATTTAATTTAGTTTATTGCTATTACTAAGTTTTTTAAGTTATTATTTTGTTTTAAGTGTTAATGTTTGGTTTCTTTTTTTGTTTTTTAATAAAATTCTACAATCTCGGGGCTCTTGAGATTGTGAATTTTACAAGAAGTTGTTTTCGTATTTTTAATACAGAAAACAAAAACATTTTAATAATTTTTATTTATGTTTTTTCTTTTTTTCCTATATTATTAAATTATTATTTGTTTTTTTTATAAAAATTTACAATTAAATATTTATAATCTTATTTATAAATATAGTTTTCATATGATGAATAAAGTAGCGGTTTTGATAGTTTTCATAATTTTTTTCATATTTTTAACTTAATATTAATATTTATTTTAATTAAAAAAAAATATATACAATTTGTATATATTTAAAACATTTTCGAATTCTTTATTGATATTTTAATTTAATAGGAATACTTTTTATTGAAACAATTTTGATTTATTTTTTTTAAAGATATTGTAATGAAAATATATGATGATTAAATTAATTTATTCAAAAATTATTAAAAAACTAATAATAATTAAATAAAATTGTAATAAAAAAAGTTATTGTTATAAACAAAAATAAAAAATCAAAATAAACATTAAAAAATTTTACACATTAATTTTCGTAATATTTTTCTATTAAATTAAAAAAAAGAAAACCAAGATAATTAAATAAAATAAAACTATAGTAAGAAAACAACAACTTTATGTTTTATGTTCCTCTTGCACACCCAAAGTTTACTTTGGAAAATCTTCAGTATGTAGGCGACAGTGGATAAAACGAACAAGGTTGAGTACCTGATTTGATACTCCTGTACTCGCTAAACTACTGTAGCCTTCATTCATTGTTTTGAATCTTAAATTTCGAAAACAAAAACACAAAGAAAAGAGAGAAAGATTTCAATTCAGATTTAAAATTATAGTTAATGCAATCTATTCTCCGCTCTGCGAAAATAGTTCTGCGAAAGGCGGGAGTGCAACGTAATGACACTATTTTTCAAAAAAGTGTCCAGTTTCTTGCCGTTACCCGCCGTTACTACCAAAAATGATGTCAGTCTATAGATCAAGCGCAGGACCACTCTTGCCAACAGGTGCTAGTATGGTCTCAGTAGGCAATTGAGTAGCAGAGACCTCTCTCGTACGACAAAACTAACATTCTGCAAGACACTCATCTTACCCCAGTTTCTTTATGGCGCAGAGGTGTGGAACCTATTAAGCACTGATGCAGCAGCCTTGAGAGTGTTCGAGTTGTGCGAGAACGAGTTGGCGATGATTTCCGCATCCGATCCAACAATGACCTGTATGAGCTCCTTAACGACATAGACGTTGTGCAGCGTATTAACATCTAGCGGCTACGCTGGCTCGGCCATGTCGTTCGAATGGAGGAGGATGCTCCGGCGAGACGGTTATTTGATGCGGGAATCGCCGGAAGTCGGCGAAAAGGACGACCTTGTATCCGTTGGAAGGACCAAATCGAGGAAGCCCTGTCATCGATTGGTGTGGCCAACTGGCGTAGGCGCGCAAGAAGTAGAGGGTCCTGGAAGGATGTGTTCCGGCAGGCCGAAATCCGTTAAACGGGTTTTTATGGCCAATTAAGTAAGTAAGTAAGACAGAGCAATGCTTCATTTCTGGTATCACATCTATTCCAGACTTGTTTTTTATTTCTAAATGCTATGTTGAGAATTTTGCGATTTAGAAGATGTAATAGCTTACAAATGGTATACATACTTAGATAATTGGTCATTACAGTCCTTCAATCAGGATTACGACCTAGTTTCTCACACCACTCATGTTGTGTGTGTTAATTTTATACATAAGTGGCGGGTCATACATCGGTTAACACAGTACGTTCTGTTAAAATAGGATGTATAATTACAGTTTCATTAGAAATAAAGATGTTTGGCAATAGCTTTTAGCACCGATCCTAACGTTGCCGCAATACAACAACAAAAACAACTAAACGAAATAGAAATGTGGTTAAATAAGTGGAAAATAAGAGTAAATACCGAAAAATCTACTCATGTAACATTTGCCCTGCGTCGTGGAAACTGCCCGAATGTATCTCTTTATAATTGCGTCATTCCGCAAAGTGATAACGTGAAATACTTATGATTGCATATTGAGCGTAGACTTACATGGCAAACACATATTAAGGCTAAAAAACAATATTTAAATATAAAAAGCAAACGTCTCTATTGGTTATTGGGTTCTAAGTCGAAACTGAGTCTTGAAAATGAACTAATAATCTATAAAATGATAATAAAACCGGTGTGGACTTCCGGTATACAGTTATGGGGAACCGCCAGTAAAATATCAATCAAAACCTTTAAGGTCAATTGTCAACGCTCCATGGTTCATATCAAACCAAGCTATCCATGATGATCTATCAATCCCAATGGTTAAAGAGGAAATTTCCAGATTAAGTAAAAATTACCTATAGAGGTAATCATTGCAGTCTGCTATAACACTCCTAGATGACACAAACGAAGTAAGAAGACTGAAGATGAATCATATATTGGACTTGCCATTTCGACACTAATTAAATATGTATGTATCAAAATGTTGTGTATGTATTTGTAAATAACCATTTATATATAAATATAATATAATTAATGTAAATATTATTAACTAAAATTTAAACAAGTTTATAACAATTTTATTTTAAGACAATATTGTTGTTCTCATTGGAGTTCAACAATCAATGTTACTGTATTTAACTTTATTTAATTTACTTAAAGAGTCCGCCAAATAACTTTTTTTTGAAAATGCTTTAAAAAAAACTACTGAATATTTTCTCAAATTTCTTTTTTTATTTGAAAGTACAATCCTTCCGGTTAATAATGGAAAATAATTTCATTCAAATGGCTGCCTCGGCTGGCCTGCAGTAGCCTACAAAATCGGTTCAATTTTTAAGCACATAATCGATTGTGTGCAGCTGTATTTCACCAATAGCTTCACGAATATTGTCCTTTAAAGCGTCAATTGTCTCTGGCTTGTCGGCGTAACACTTATCTTTGACGGCACCCCACAAATAATAGTCCATCTGCGGCTGATAATGCGATCTTAAAAACAGGGCGCAAAACATCGTGTGTAGCTTCGGCTGTGTGGTACGTAGCGCTGTCCTGTTAAAACCAAATGTTGCCAATATCCTCCTTTTGAATTTTTGTGAACAAAAATTCGTTCAACATGGCCCGATAACGATCAATGTATGCGTGCGGGTTTTCTGTGCCCCAAATGCGACAATTTTGCTTGTTTACATACCCGCTAAGATCAAAATGAGCTTCATCTGAAAAGATGATTTTTTTTTGCCAAAATCGGCATCTTCTGGTGTAGGCTACTGCATGGCCAGCCGAAGCAGCCATTTGAATGAAATTATTTTCCATTATTAAACGGAAGGATTGTACTTTCAAATAAAAAAAAAAAATTTCAGAAAATATTCAGTAGTTTTTTTTTTAAAGCATTTTCAAAAAAAGTTATTTGGCGGACCCTTTATTATCCTTTGGGATATATAGTAAATAAAAATGAATTATTAAAAAAAAAATTTTTCAAAATTTATTTAAAAATAAAAAATTAAAAAAAAATTTTTTTGAATTCATTTTAACAAGCAATAATGTTTTATAACGAAGTAACAATCATAAATTACAGTCATTAAAAATAAAAATAACAAAGAAATAAAACATCTTACTAACTAACGTTCCTTTAATAACATATATATTTAATTATTGCCTTAAATTACAACAAAAAAAAACAAAAACAATTTTGTAAAAAACTTTTCAATTTAGTTTAATTACTATTTCCTAATATCTATTTTACATTTCACATTGTAGTTTAAAGTTCAATTTAGAATATGTTTTTCTATCAAATTTACAAATTTCTCTTAATTTTTTTTGTTTTGTTTTGTTTTGCTATATTAATTACATTTTATTTATAATTATTGTATTGTATATTAAATTTAAATAATTTTACCCATTTTTCCCGAATAGTTGTTGGTGTTAAATTTTTTTGATAAACTTTTTTTCTTGTTTGTTCAGTATTTTATAACTTTTTTTTCGTTTTTTTTTTATCAAAAAAATTTTTATATGCATTTTTGTTGTTGTAGTAGCTAATATTATACAATTAGAAAGAAATTGTTTTTAATTTCTATTATTATTATTTTATAATCATTTCTAATATGTATGTATGTTATAGTAATGTTTGCATGCATGCATATGTATGTATTGATGTATGTATATGTTTATGTATGCTTGTATTTAAATATGTTTATATACGTAGAATATCATGACCTTAACTACATAAGTTTATTTATTGTATTTTAGATTAAATTAAATTTACAATTTTCCTATTTTTCAATTTAAATAGAAATTCTATTTAAATACTGTATGGTTTACAACTAAATTACACTAATCAACAGGATTTGGAATTGAAATCAAAAAGGATTAAATGAATGAAATTAAAACTAAATATTGTATTAAAAATAGTTAATAAATTAAATATTTCCAGTTAAAATAAAAGAAGAAAAATAAACAAATATTCTGGGATATTAATTAGACTAATACAGTTCTAAGGTGCATTAGAAAGAAATAAACCCACAGCCAAATTCTTGTACTGTAAGGAGTATACTTGGATTCCCTAGAGCCAGACCTCTGTGCGACACATAGCGTTTTCTTCTTGCAAAAAAAATAAAAGGATTAATGCTAGATCATTGAAAATAAGTACTGAGCATCCTATTGTTTAAATTAAGAAAAAATATAATTTCACCAAAATTGGCCGCGCCCCTCGGACTCCGTTCATTTAATCCAAATCGTACATAATTGGTCATTTCTGATACTTATACGCATTCATACTTATTTTAATGTCATACTCATACTACTCATATTCAACGTTTGCAATACTCATGGTATTCATACTTAACAATACGCATGATGTTATTGATTTTGACTCTCCATAACTCATCGTATACACGAATCACAAAATAAGTATTATTCGAGTACGAACACTACAATACTCACAATAAGGTTGCGTGTTTGCTCTATATTTTTCTAAATTTATGAATCTGAATGAGTAGGCGTATGAATAAAACATAGTTCGAATGTTATGAGTTTGATGTCAACGTTGTACTAATACTCATTGCAACTTGTACTTACAGATCAATGTTGTACTGAGTACGAATGAATCCGAGTAGTTGGATTTCAATACTGTTGACTCACTCATACTCAAAATTTCATGAGTACTTATGAGTAGCGAAAAAGCGATTCATTGCTGATCTCTGGTCAGGATTACAACCTATCTTCTCCCATCACTTATGTTGTGTCTGTTAATTTTATATATGAGTGGCGGGACCTACAGTTTAAAGTCGAATGCGAACGACAGGTTTTTTGAGGAAAGTTTTCATGCCAGTTTTTATTTAATCTCAGAATTACCAGAAATCTACCGAAAAAATATTCTTTTATATTTGGTTTTTTTGGAGATGTCAGACTAGGGGTCTGAACCGTGGCCTCACGTCTATTAAGCCAACAAACCCTCAAGACTAATAATTTAACTTTCTTAAAATTCTGGAACATCCGCTGAGCTTATTATCTATAAAGTGCATATGCAGACTACAAGTTAGACCAACCAAGGCAGAAGTAGTACTATTCACAAGGAGTTACAAACAAAGTAGCTTTCATTCTATCGAATAACGGCAAATATATTGGAAACATAATATGCAGCAATAAAGCAATAAGTTAAAATTACTGTATTAATCCCAAAAATTATGATGTGGTTGTTGATTTCCTTTGGAGAAACAAAAACAACATCAAACTTCATACCCGGCTTGAGAGTATTATGGTTATGGATATAATACCAGGAGTTTTTAGAAGACTTCTTTTAAGACAAAGTTTACTATTCTTATCTGGCTACCAGCAGACATGTTGATGAAACAAGCGGCTGCTGTGGACGTAGATATTAGACTAGATCCACAAGGGTTTGGAAATATAGAAGCTAGTTAATCCGGTATCAATTATAGCTCTATGACAAAAATACCGTATAAATTCTATTAAGTCAATGTTCACAGTAGCCGTAGTCTAGAAGCTAAAGTGTTGACTTTTTAGATGAGAGCCCATGATTCAAACCCCAGCTCTGATAAGCTTCTTTTGGGCGACTTCCTCTCAGCCGTGTTTTGGTAAAAACTTTGAGAGTAAATAAAATTCCCAAATTTGTCGTCAACATTAAACAGTAGGTCCTACCTCTTGAATAAAAATTAGCATACATACATACATGGGTGGCTAGAGAAGATAGGCTGTAGTCATAGCTGCCAGATAAATGAGGCACCAAATCGTCGAATATTTGAGAAAAAAACGTCAAAATCGTCAAAGACGTTTATTAAATCGTCAAAAAATCGTCAGAAAAAATAAATAAATAAATTAAAAATTTTTAAAAACCAAAATTATTTCTATTGTAGTAAAACATATAAAGTCAATATATGTATGTACATATCTGAGTGCAAAAATAAAACATTTAACAAAGAATTTATTGGAAATTAAAAGTTAGCGTCCCTCATCTTCATTTAATATTTTTTTCCCCAAAAAAATGGAGAAATTTTATATCATTTTCAGGAAAAAATTGTTTAAGATTTAAACAATCTATCTCAGCGTTGTTTATTGACACATACGAGCAGCAATAATATTACATCATCTATATCTATGGGTATTAGAGAGTCTATGTAGGTATTAGAGAGTCAGAAACTTTTGATGTTCTGAGCATGAAAATTCACTCATTTTTCAGTTCCTTCTTAAGTTCTTATCATCCGATCTTACTATTTACACCGTTTATAACTGACAGAGAATGGAATACAACTCTCATGTATGGGTTGGTGCCTCAACGTCTGTTTTGCGGTTTCTCGACCGTGTACAGTAGAGGCCATAGTATCTCGTTAATGACGGTAGTGTATCCAACTCCATTGAATCATTGGAGCATCGTTGCATAAGGGGACTTTTTCCCGAAAATCATATATTCCTACAAAACGCTCGTCTTTTTTGGCCAGAATATCCGTATGTGGTCGATTGGCCAGTGGATCGCACACTGCATTACAGTAAAAATAAAAATTTTTAGTCGGACTATCCGTATGTGGAACTCAATTCCCACAGAGGTCTATCCTGTTACTTATGGTATAAAAATATACCAGCCTAGTGTCCATAATTTATTATTATTTTATTAGGTTATTCAGGCTTTTAAGGGGTTAAAAAGGAATAAAATACAGAAAAATCATCACAGGTATTCGAAAGTAACTTAAAAATACAATACTTTACTCCTTGTTTTTACTAACTAACATAAATTTCCAATAGTAACAATTGCAAGTGGTTTTTAATGTACTAAAGTAAAGAATATGATGTAAATTTTTAAATATTTAAAAATCGTCAAAATAAGGGCATAAATCTGGGAGCTATGATTGTGAGGCCAACCGCGGTAGCCATGTAAATGAAATAAAAATCCATTTCCAACCGGAGCAGTTGTAGTTCACAGCAAAACAATAAATTTATCAAAATTTTAAACTATTTTTGTTTTATTACATTTTTTAATTTAAACTTTTTGATCGCCAACCTATTATATTTGCTCACATTATGCTCATATTTAATATGTATAATTCATAATGCAGAGAACATAGGTGACGTATGAGTTATATTTAATTCCATTAGTTTCATAAATGACAAAATCGAAGTTTTTTTTATTGCATACTTTTCAGGGTAACTATTCCAGTACATGTAATATGATGCGTATGAGTAATATATTTCAAATACAATTAAAAAGGAAGTATACTCCATAAATTTGGAATTAAGCAGCATACATGATTTTTCGATTCTATGCAATTCTAGGCTATATTCTAGATTCCAGGAATACTACAGGGTGAACATAGAAGGATTCAAATACCTGCTGAATGTGCTGATGGAAAATTTGATTAGTAACAATTGGAAAGTAAATGCAAAGTGGCTTAAAGTGGCTTTTAATGTACTAAAGTAAAGTGTATAATTTAAATTTTTAATTTTCAAAAATCGGCAAAATAAGGGCATAAATCGTCAAATCGTCAATATGATATTTTTGGTGCTCAAAATCGTCAAAATGACGATAAATCGTCAAATCTGGCAGCTATGGCTGTAGTCCTGACTAGCTGTAATGATCAATCAAATAAGAAAGTAAGTATGATAATCTTATACAACTCCCAGAAGATATCATCCTTGAAATTGGTTTTTAAAGAGTGGCTTTGTGAATCCGACATCATAGTGTATCAGTCAGAGATTACACATATTAGTTAATCTAAAGTTGTCCAAAAATGCTGAGTATCATTCGCGGATATAGTGAACGGTTATCCTCATGTGATTGTAATGGGGCTAGAAATTTTTTGGAAGTGGGGACAAACTTTGGAATGATGTAGTCAACGAAAACTAATAAAAATTTTTCTTAATAAATTTCAATAACAGGAGATTTGAGTCACGCATTTGATTATCCAGGAATAACATGAGTTTTGTAAACGGTCTTGATAACAGGCTACTGTAAACTTAAAGGGTACTTTTATTTAGATCGTCTCTGATGAGAAGAATGAATCATCAGAACTCATTTCTGATATTTGGAAGTCATTAATACATTCCAGACAATATATGACTCCACCTCAGGTGCTGGGTAGGGAATTAACTTTTTTTATACTGGTCTGAATTCTAAGATTTGTCAGGGTTTGTCAGGCTTAGAGGAGATATTATTGGGATATTCTATATTGATTGACAATACAATAGAAGGTATGGTGGCAGTATTATGGTGTCGCTTAAAGACAGTAATGATAACGATAAATTCATGTAGTTTAATGGACGCTGACACACTGAAAGCAGACAAATAGTTAATGCGCTTGTAAAGGATACTACAGTAGACAATTGAAACGAATTCATATGTGA
Source organism: Sarcophaga subvicina (assembly GCA_936449025.2). NCBI lineage: Eukaryota > Metazoa > Arthropoda > Insecta > Diptera > Sarcophagidae > Sarcophaga > Sarcophaga subvicina. Next base: position 36,563,152 of record OW388084.2, read on the forward strand.
GGTACCTTGTTCCTCTATTCCTAGTCTTGAAATAATCAAGAATTCTTTTTCCAAATCATCCATTTGAAGGGATGTAGTATATGTGGCAAAAGGATTTTAATTTTTTTAAATTAAAACATTAAAGAAATAACATTTTGTTGACTAGTGTAAGTATTGCTATTATGCCTGTGGTGTAAGTAATATATTTTAACAACATTTTAATTTTTGTAATAATTTCTTGATAAATAATTAAAATTCAGAAAAAAATTCGTTTTTTTGTTTGTAAACATAATTAAAATGTTCGTTTAATCTTTTAACAATTTTTTTTAAATAATTTTAACACAAATTTGTAACAGTAAAAAAAATGTAAATTATTTAGGAATCCTTTTTTACAGAGTCTCTCAAATTTTTTTTTAATTTTTAGTTTTTATAATATCATAAGCAGGTATGCTTAAATTGTGGTATTTAATAAATATTTTTCAATATAAAAATCATAATTTTTTAATTACTTTTCACAGTTTCACAAAAAGAAAATTGTTTTAAAAACTTTTTTGTAACGATTTTATTTAAATAGTTTTGATTTGATTTTCAGTTACAGTGATTCCAGTAGAAGTTTTTTCTATTTTTTATTTTTATTTGAAGATATTTACAAACAAATTTGTTTTTCATAGAATTTACAAAGAGGAAAATGAAACAACAAACAAACAAAAATAATCGAAAATAAATTGTAAATTTCGAGATTCCTTAAGGAAAAACTAAAAACATAAAATTGTTATGACGAAATTCTCCTCTTTTTTTCTTTTTTTTTGGTTTAAAGCTTTTAATAATTTTTTATTAAATTGTTCTGCCGACGTATCCTCTTCAGACTCTTATGAAATGAATCAAACCAGAATCACAAATCACAGCACTAGAGCATAACATTGGAACATTGGAAGATGCTTAACATACCAATCGCAACCAATTGCATCACTCTGGGAATCATGATGTAAATGGCAGCATGGAGGTAGAACGGCCTAATTATGTTTTTATATAAAAGGACCCGAAACCAGACATTGTGTCCTGCTACCATAATATAGTTTTCCTAGCTGAGATAAATAGGATCAGAAAGTGTATGATCTGGGCCAGTGATATAAGTATCAAATTAGTAGTCTAGTAGGTAGTGTGTTGGCTTATTAGACGTAAAGCCAGGGTTCGAGCCCCAGGCCAGACATCAAAACAAAATACAAAAAGTATTTCTTCAGCGACTTCCCCTCAGCATATTTCTGTCACAAAACTCTGAGATTAAATAAAATTGCCATGAAAAGTTTCTCAAACATCTGTCGTTCGGAGTCGCTTTAAACTGTAGGTCCCACCACTCATGTATGAATTTAACGCACACAACATAAGTGGTGTAAGAAACTAGGTCGTAATCCTGACTGAAGGGTTGTAATGACCAATTATGTATGTATGTATGTATCATAAATTATAATTAGTGACAATAGCATTCATGATCAAGTAGTGTTCTGGAGTATTCGAAGTCGTCCAACAATAACTCCAGGCATGACATGGTAGGCATTATATGGGAGCCTAGCCATTAAAGAGTGATCGAAAATGAAAAAGCGATTAATCTGTCTAATAGAGATAGCGATTTACAGGAAGTAAACCAGGATAACAATGCATTTGAGTGCATTAAAAACCATACTACGTAAGAAAGAACAAATAAAGTCACTCGACCTATTGTGGAATAATTATAAAAGGGGAAAAAATACAAAGATACTCTAGGATAATCTAGATGGGAGAAGAACCATGGGTATATTCAGACTAACTGAAGACGTCTTCACTACACCATTAAGCGTCTTTGCGGAACAATACGCCCCGCATGTACATACATATGAATCATATGTGAGTGGTAGATAATGGCGAAATATTTAACATTTATAGTGTAATGTCCTTGCCCATCTTTCGTGAGATAGACATGACACACCTCAGAAGAGTGAACTGAAAGAAGCTAAGGAAGGTTGTATAAGATACCGGCTTCCTATAAAAAATATGAGTGGTAACCCTTGATTATGAGCGCACAACAAACCGACTTGATGGCGTAAGTGTATACCGATTATAGGGACGCCTGAACGATCTGGATTACAAGGACGATATATGTATGTTTTTTGAGGTATAGTTTCTTGGATATCGTTACTACTTCCCATAGGTTGGCTGCGGTAACTGGGACATGAAGCCTGAAACAAAACATCTACAAAAAAAAAATTGTTTACCATAGCCGGGTAGTATGATAAAGAATGTCGAAAAGTTTTCCTATATCGGAAGTATAATCTCGAAAACTGCTGAATAGGATTAGAACATCAATAACCGGATCCAAAAATCACTCTACTATCATATAAGGCTTTAGGCACGGTGTTAAGTTATTGCTTTATCTCTCCGCTATTTTTATTAGAAAAGATCTCGTGCGACGCAGCAGTTAATAAAATGGAAACAATTTACACCAGAGGTCATATGCTACTTGTATATGCAGATGATGTTGTTGTTATTAGTCGAACATTACGAAAGGTAAGTACTGCCTTCGCAAATATTCTCTGTTAATATCGGAGAAACTGGGTCTAGCAGTAAACGAAGACAAAACTTATTTCAGCTTTTGCAAGCAGTTTAAGGAAAAATATCATACATGCATACATACATACATAATTGGCCATAACAACCCTGCAGTCAGGATTACGGCCTAGCTTCTCACACTACTCATGTTGTGTGCGTTAATTTTATACGTGAGCGGCGGGACTTATTGTTTAACGTCGATTCCGAACGACAGATGTTGACCTTTTTGCCAGAAATCTGCTGAGATGAAGTCGCCGAAGAAATATTTTTTTTCATATTTCATTTTGTTGCAGATGTATGACCCATGGTTTGAACCATGGCCATGGTTGGTTTAATAAGCCAACACATTTCCTATCAAGGAAAAATCTCTCTGTTGACAAATCACTCTTATATAGTGCGGATGCCTAGGTTCTGCATAAGTAGATGATGCTGGGCTGGAAGTCTTTGACAAAAAATTTCTTTATAAAATATAAGGCCTTATCAGACGTTTGGAATAATATACTCAATGAAAAGAAAGATAAAGAGAGACAAAGGCTCTTCTCAAACCAAATTCTTTTGAGACAATCAAAACTTTTCTTGGAAAATTGCAATACGATGTTGTTTAAGGCATGCATAAAAGACTATCCTTTAATAAAATGGTATTAGTGTTAGGGCTTTTGACACTGTAGAATTAAAGTACACTTGTTCATATATGTATGTATGATTCTGTGGTAATGAGAACGAATTATCAGAACATATTCTTGGAACGTTAGAGGCATTATATTAGAGAAGGAAACACTTGGATGTTTATCAAGGGACGAGCAGGAAGTTGTCCTTGTTATAGCAAGCAGCACTCTGCAAGACATATTAGACATAGGAATACCCTGTACACATTGAGAGAACCTCTGTGGCACCTCTTCAAGACGGCAATAACTTTATGAATAATAATAAAGTTTCATCTGCTTTGCCATTGAGTAGAGACATCGATTTTTTAATGAACTGATTAAACTTTATGTTGACATGGACTTCGCTTGACGCACTAAGTAGCATTTACCCTGAAAAGCTGGCCAAAAAGGGAAAAATTAATTTAAAGAAATTTATGATAGTGTACTGCAGCTTATAAAAGGGTCACTGCTTAAAAGCAACCTATTCAGGACATCTCGATTGGTATCGCTTCTACTGAATTTCCTCGCATAATTCGTACGACATAATCTGATGTGCCATTTATAAGCGCAAACGTGAATTTCTAAAGAGGACTTTATATGGGGACTAGGGTCAATTGTGATCCGATTTTCTATAAAATTTACAACATAATTTTATAGTACACAGAACTGATCCATGCTAAATCATGATTGTTGCATAATTACCATAATTATGTGCAAATATGTAAGTGCAATTTCGAGGGGAATTTGTATGGGGGCTAGGCGAAATCACGGACCGATTTGAACTAAAATCAGTTGGGTTCATCCTTGGGCCTAATTATCAATAACACTGACAAAAAATTCCAGCCATTAACTCATAAAACACTTCTAATTATTTTAGCCGGGTTTTCGGGAAAAATGCCCCTCTGTGTGACGTAACAAAGTACATCTACAATGGCTTGGACATGTCGGAAGTATGAGTAAAGATGCGAAGAGGCGAAAAGATCTTTGCAGTTTATATTCAAGGAAAGGCCATGATTGAAGACTATCATTTAAAACTTGGTATGAGAAATTAGAGGCAGTTTAAATGCAAAGCGAGAACGTTGTAATGTACTTGTCTAAAGACCGTAGGGTTGTAAAAGAATAACTACTAAGAAAGAAGAAAATATTATAACTACGATAAAACCAACAAAAAAAAAAAGACAAAAATATAGAAAATTTATTTTTAAATCATACTTAAAATTTGCTAACTGTCTATTTAACGTTTTGTAAACCTTTATTACAGCTTTTAGAAGCCTTGAGAAACTATTTTTATTAGTTTTGTAATGCCTTTAACATTGAAATCTTCATTATGTTTCCGAATACTAATGTTTGTTAGTTTGTTTCATTTTCTCTTACTTTCAATTATTACAGTTATTTATATGTATATATACAGTTGTTTATTAAATAGTTTACAGCATTTAATACATTTCATTGTCAATTTCTTCTCTTTCTCTCTCTCGCTTACTCACTTCTTCTTGTAAATTTCACTTCGTAGGATAATTATTCGAAAGAGAAGTTATCCTAGACGGTATGCAAATGATTATTGCAATGCCTTACACAATAATCACACAATAAACTGTTTATTAATCAAATAGTGTGTGTAAATGTGTGTGAGAATGTGTGTGTTTGTTTGGTAATTTGGATGAGTGGTATTTCATTTATTATTTTAACAAATTAATTTAATATTTATAACATTTTCATTATTGATAATATTATTGTTATTACAATATTATTATTATCATTATTATCCTTATCATTATTATAAATATAATTCATTTTAATTAACACGTACATATGTATGTGAGTAGAGTTTAAACAAAAAATATATTCACATTCATTTATTCAATCAACTTTAACAGGGATATGCTTTAATTTTGTTTTATTTTTAATAATTTAATACAATATTTATAGAAGAAGTAGTTTTTTATTTCATTTTATTTTCTTTTATTTTTTTTTCAATTTATTTAACTAATATTTTTTGTTTTTTGTTATAATTTTTCTTTTAGCCAATATAGAGTATATTAATAATACTCTCTCACTATGTAATATTGGTATTTAATTTATGTATTGATTTTATGTATGAATATTAATATGTATGAACATTGTTAACAGTTAAGTAATAGTAAATATTTATATTGTTTTTTATTTTGTTTTATTTCTTCTGTTTGGATAGACATTTAAATATACAAAAAGTTTAATACAAATACATTTAAATATGCAATTATAATTATTTTATTTTTTTTTATTTTATTTTAATTTTAGTATACATTTATAACTGTTTCTTAACATAATTATTATTATTTTATTATTTTATAAATAATTATTTCTTATTTTTTAAATCATTTGTCACTCGTATAATACATTTTTGTAAATTTATATTATAATTTTATTTATTCTATTTTATTTTTTATTTATATTTTTAATATTTTTTTCTATAAATTTATTTTATTTTATTTTGTTTTTATTTACAATACTATTCTCTATTTTTATTCCTTAGTATTAATATTATTTATTAGTTCCTTATATTTTTGTTTTTTTGATTTAAATATTTATTTTGTACAATTTAATTTAAACAGTTTCATTATAATTCAGTTATATTTTATTTTGTTTTAAACATTTTGATTTCTTTTTTTAAACTATTCTTGGTGAAATTTTGTAAATCCTTTGGTTTTTATTGAAACATGGTTCATTGTAATGGTCCTTTAGGTAACTGTAAATAAAAAAAAATTAATAAATTGTTATCAATACATACAGTATTGTTGTTGTTATTAGCAGCTAAAGATTTGTACAATGGGTCAATTCGACCTCCGGGTACTGTACTTGTCTTAATTGACAAGTACACGTCCTCTAACCTAGCAGCTAAAAATATTCGTCGATATTGAATATTCCATAAAGAAATGGGAAAAATAGTGGAAGTTCATTTGAATGCAATTTTATTCAAATTTATGAAAGAAAAAACAATATTAAAGAATTTTAAAATTTTAGGTTATGTTAGATAAGGCCCATTGTAATAGCACAAACATTCGAGAGAAAAGTACTGCGTAAAATCTTCGGTCCAGTGCGAGCTGGCGATGATTACCGCATTCGATACAATAGTGAGCTGTACGAGCTGTCGTTCGCATGGAGGAGGATGATCCGGCGAGACGGGTATTGCGGAAGTCGGCAAAGAGGAAGACCTTGTATCCATTGGAAGGACCAAATCGAGGAAGCCCTGTCATCGATTAGTGTGACCAACTGGCGTAGGCGCGCAAGAGGCAGAGGCGCCTGGAAGGATGTGTTGCGGCAGACCGAAATCCGTTAATCGGGTTGTTAATGGCCAATTAAGTAAGTAAGTAATAGCACAAACAATATTCAACGCAAGGATTGAACTTTCCATATAGGGTACCAACACATATATAGTACATAATGGGTCATTACAACCCTTTAGTTAGACATGCGTACTCTGTCTGTAAGTCGGCAGTGGTATTAGTGATAGCATACCGTCCACCAAACATGTAAAACATAAAGCCAGGTTGGTTCCACCACTGTCCGATAGTGCACGGTTGATATAAAATCCCAGATCTTGCCTGTGGTTCTTTTGCAAGCGTAAAGCGTTATTGTCGCTTTCTTGAAAGTCTCTATTATCTTATCATTCCATGAGATCTTGGTATCCAGAGTGAAATCTACATATTTTAACAATAGGCACTCTACAACGAAACTAAACAGCAAGGACAAGACCCTGTAGTGTGTCTTTACTCACTTCCGTTGCTATATGAGCCTCACTAATGGGGGTACTAATAATAATTTTGGTTGACAGTTCTGTAATGAGATACGTTAACCTTGCGCCTATCGAGAGCCTTAAAAACAGCCATTGTAAAGGCACCATCCACGTCAATGAAAGCTACCAGTGAGTAATGTTTGTATGCTAAAGCTTTTTCAATATTCTCCACCAAGTAACTCAGTACAGCCTGAGTATACTTAGTGTATCGGTATTGAGCACTACTAGCAATTGGTAGGACCTTCTGTCATTATTCAGTGTTTTTTTTGCAGTATTTTAAAAGCGAATGAGGTTAGACTAATGGGGTTGAGATCATATTGATGGACTTACAAGGAAGGTATGTATATCAGAGTACTTAAGACAGGCGTAATATATCCTGTGCAGCCCTGGAATCACTATATCACACTTTTTCTGTAGCTCAGCAGGTGTAATGACTTCAGTACCATTTGATTTAAAACGTTTCATGGTGCTAATGACCCACTGAAGGGTGTCTACACTCAGATGACTGTGACTGTGTTAACATTCAAGATAATATAGGTGCTTGACCTAATGGACTCTATGCCACAGATAATCCTTGCCGGAAATTAGCGAAGTTACTAGCTTCATGGGATTTTTTCATTTCTGCTAAATACATAGTTGGTCGCCTTAGTCTGGTAGGTAGTGTGTTGGCTTATTGGACGTGAGGCCACGGTTCAAACCCCGGGCCAGACATTTCAACGAAATATGAAAAAATGTTTCTACGGCGACTGCCTCTCAGCAGGTTTCTGGTAAAAACTCTGAGAATAATTAAAATTGTGATGAAAATTTTCTCAAAATTCTGTCATTTAGAGTTGACTTTAAACTGTTGACCCCGCCACTCATGTATAAAATTAACAAACACAACACGAATGGTGTAAGAAGCTAGGTCGTTATCCTATCTGAAGGGTTATAATAACCAACTATGTATGTATGTATGTATGTGTGTATGTATGTAGTATGTTTGGTTTTTTTTTGTTTTCTTTTTTGTGGTTGAGGCTGTGGTGAGAATCTTCGAAAGACACTTTTGTTCCAACAAAAGAGTGCACGATTCACCATCACTGGTGCCTACGTACTAAACCCACCCCCTATACACTTCAACCACTCTCCCTCCACGGGATTGCCGTAAGGTATTACTTCGCGGAGGGCTGGTTAGCCTTAAACCTTCGTCACACTAAATTAAATTTAAATTTCGCCTCCGTTCCTCCAGTCTTCGGAGTACTATCATAACCTCAGCCATTCGCTGACTATATTGACTCCATAGAATCCTACAGTTCAACAGCTCTTCCATTAGCCGGTTTGGTCCTAAATTCGTTTCTCCCGGCCATCTAAATCTGGGACAGCATGTTAGAATATGCTCCGCATCCTCCTCCTCATCTACATAGTTTGGGCATAAAGGGGAAGTATCATGTCCAAATCTGTGCAGGTACTTCCTGAAGCACCCATGACCAGTTAGGCACTGGGTCACGTAGTAGTTCAGCTCGCAATGTTTGTTCTCCATCTAAAGGGTTACATCAGGGACAAGGTGAAACGTCCATCTCCCCTTTAAACCGTTCTCCCATCGTGACTGCCATTTGTGCATGGAAGTCGTTCGTTCCTCCGCCTTTATAACTGCAGTTCGTCCTGGAAACTCGAGATGGCGAAAGTATATCCGCCTCATCTCATCCGCCAATATGTCTATTAGTATTGTCTTTGCCAATACCAATACCGCTTCATCAGACACTGTCCTGAAGCCACTTACTTGTCTAATCGCGCTTAGACGATACACCGAGGACAGTATTCTCCTTGTCGCCCCACGGAGAGTGCCTCCGACCATATTGGGCAAGCATATAACATTATCGACGTTACAACCCTCAATATTATCCTCCTCTTGAAGGGACCTGGTCCTCCAATATTTGGCATCATCCTCGCCAGTGCTCCCTGTGTTACAGATGCTTTTTCGCCGATTTATTTCACGTGCTCCTTGAAGTTCAACCTGTCGTCGATAATCACTCCCAGGTATTTTATCGCTCTCTTCGATTAGATCCTTGCGCCTCCAACGGTCACTTCATAATGTTCCATAGTAGTGGCCCAAGTACAGAGCCCCGCGGGACACCCGCCGTCACTACGTATTCCTGCTCTTCTTCATCCGTTAGGTATATTACCTTCCTGTCCTGAAAGTAATTGTTCAGAATCTCCATTAAGTATGGCGGCTTAGCCAAGTTAAAGAGGGCCCCCAATTCGCTGAGTTAGTTTCTTGCCGCTTTTAATGGCTCTTCTAAGTTGATGCCTTACATCCTCATATGAAGCCCGTTCGGCTTCCCATGTCGGTCTTCCTCTCGCTACTTCTACCAGTACCAGTGGGAACGTCCATTACACACAGTTCTCCTAGGCATATCAGCATCACATGCAGTGTTGAGCATTTCGTATACGCCGCTCACTAATTCCTTGACTGTGCTGCCAGTCGTATGAAAAGACGATAACATCAATCTATACGTCTCCTCGTCAAAGCGGGTGTCCTTCCGTTTAGGTCCCGTAAACTTCGGCAATCCGTCTCCTCTCGTGTTGCGCCCACTAACCGTCATCACGATTGCCTGATGGTCACTATTCGTGAAGTCCTCAGTTAGCATCCACGCGGTCCGCGAAACAAGGCCATCGCTCACAAACGACAAATCTATTATCGAGCTTGATCCAGCTCTCCTAAATGTGCTTCCTCTTCCGTCATTCATCAGCGCCATAGGAAGGGGAGTGAACGTTTCCAAGAGGCAGCGACCCCTGGCGTTAGTATATCTACTACCCCATTCGGTCGCACAAGCGTTAAAGTCTCCTCCAATAATAACGGGGGTGTTCAGGCGCACGTGTGACGCCAGCCTCTCCAGCATATGTTGTATGTATGAGATGCTAGAGAAATAAAATCCTAAAGAAATATGTGAAGATAAAACACAACCTTGCGGTAGTCTTCATAATATCTTAAATACATTACAGCTTCTATGGTTCGATACCTGAAAAATGTTATAAGTCTAGAATCATTGTTTTTTAATATCAAACTAAATTAAAAGAAAATCATAAAATTTTTATTTTGTTATTGAACTTATCAAAACTTTTAAACCTTTAGTAAACGGCTAATGGCGTGTCATAAAATTTAATTTTCTTGACCATTAAAAACAGTAATTGATTCAGTCGAGCACAGTGTAGCATTCGTTCATCATTTGCCGGTTTATTGTTATTGAGAATTTGTTACTTGTCATTTATTGCATGGAGTAAAGATGAAATTAATGATTATGGTTATATCGCACAGATGCCATACAAAATGGAATAAAAATTGGAAACTAAAAGAAAAAATTTAAAACTTCTTATTTAAATAGACTGCAAATTTAAAACAAAAATATTATTTACATTATTATTTACATACTTTAATCGTCTAAAGCGTTAAAATCTTTAAATATTAATACACGCCTAAGGCTTTATGGCCTGACAGTCTTTATCAACAAATTCTCTTGCTTTTATATCCCAGATAATCAACACTAATCAGTATTATGGCGTGAATGTCTATACTTTATAACGAACAGAAGAAAATAATTCTTCTGTAATATTTTTCTCTCACTTTCGTATTTCACACCCTCTCACTTTCTTTCTTTATTATCGTATTGTGGCGTCCTGCAACATTGAATCACATTGAAAATGAATTGAATTCCGATTGGCTGCTAATGATAATGGCAAAAATAGTTTGAAATTATTCTGGTTTTTCTTGTTTCTATTCTTTCAGTTCCTTAACAAGGAAATTGCTTAAAAAGAAACCAAAACAAAAAAAAAAGAAAGAATTGATTTTATATTCAAAAACCGTTATTGCCATCTGAAAAGTATGCTTTGGATTCTAAGCGCTTAAATGTATGCTTAAAAAATACTCACAAATCTGTGTCTTATTGTCCTCACTCTCTCTCTCTCTCTTTCTCACTCTCTCTTCCTCTCTGTATAAACTATGAATCAGTGTTTAAATGGCGTTAAGTGTGATTATTTTTTATGAAGTGCCTGCATGAATGGCTCACTGGTTGTATGCTGACTAGAGAGAGCTAACTGAGTGTGTATTTATAAGTGCGAGTATAAATGAGCCTGAATGCGTAAGCAATGCGAGTGCTTAGTATTGTAAACTGAGTGATGAGGTTTAAAAGTGAAATAAACGCAAATTTACCTGAAGCGAGTGTTATTTTTTCTATTCCTTTCACTGCACTAATTTCATTCAGAAGTACCACTTGCCACAATTTGTGGCAAAGGATGATTTGTAAGCACAAGTGAAACTTTTGTAAAGGACTTAATTCAACACAATTTTTTTTGCTGAATTAAAACAAATTTTTGTCTAAAATTACGTGATATTTTTCGCCTCTAGACGTTAATACATTGAAAGGATTTTAAACACTTTCTTTGGATCTTCTAAATGGTTTTAATGTAGCGCTTCCCATTCAGCGATGTCCACTGGTCTTCTGAAGCATAAATTAAGAAATTGTTTAAGTAATTCTCTTCATTTGTCAAAGGAATATGAGCATGTTACAAAGTTTGCTCATTAAGTTCTACTCTTATTGAAAATGTTGCTCTGTTGACCTTCCTATGTTCTTAGGTGGTGACGTTATGCACTTTGAGAGGTCAAAGCATAAAAGGCTTTCTGAATGGCTCGTTTGGAGTGAAATTGACGTCTCCTAATTTCAAGAATTTTGTGGGTTTATAGCCAAGCACTTAACCACTTCACATCTTTAACATCTATTACTGGATTGTTCAACATATATTTCTGGCAAAGGAATTAGGAAACTTAATTATTTTCCTATTGTATTCGTTTATTTTCGTTGTACAAAAAAGGGAACTAAACTGGATACCCTCTCTTCTGACTTACAATCGAACTACGTTAATAATTAGGATTAAGAAGTGTTGTCGCCTAAATAATTTCAACTCTGGCCACCTTATTTCATGTGCGGCACAATGCTTAGATAGTGACGGTATATAGGACGCTTACTTTTACCCTGGCTTTGTTATACTGGTGGCTTACTCATCGTTCTATAATTTAATTTTAAAAGACGGTAACTTAAACTGTTTCATTAATTTTTGTTTATTCATAAAAGAATCACTTCCTTTAAATAGCTGTCTTAAGCTTTAAATTATGAAATTTAAAAAAAAGAATGCCATGCCAGCGAAGAAATCTTTGTCTAACAGGATGCTTGTTTAGCTGGTCTGCTATGGTAGGTTGAATGGTTGACTTGATTGTCTAAATGACGGGTTTTGAATTGGAAACGTGCATTCATTTGTGCGCTACAAAATTTTACGCGGTTATAAAACTGTTGTTGTCTTTTTAAATGAATGACTGACTGCAATGAGTGAGTGTTGCTGGTAGTCAGTCTTAACAAATGCTCAGATGATGTCTTGTCTATGAAGCTACACTCCAAAGTGCAAAATGCTTTGTATGTTTGTAATGTTAAATGCTCGCAACAATAAATTCAAAATTTTAAATGAATTCTGATGTTACTGCGCCTGCATTTGTATTCCTAGTGCTGTTTTAGTCATGATAAGCATTTGCCTACGTTTGTTGTTACGTTTTCGCTTTAGAGAAACCGTCACCAAAAACCACGTTATAAGAGTTGTAGGGAATAGAGAGTAGTAGGAGACACATTTGGGCTCATTATCTACTGTGTTGCCATGGGCTTAACTTTATAAATGTACTAAGGCTTAATAACCCTACACTGCCTAAGTTGAAGATTCCAGCGAGCTTACAATCGTTTAGTAAGTATTATATGTATGACGTTTTATCTGTCATTTTAATGAACCACATCATCGCGCATTTTAGAAATATTTTTTCAAAGGAAATTATTGTCGGCCAAATTCACTTTCCTTAGATACTTTACAGAAGAATATGACATTTCGGAAGCTATTAATAATTTACTGATAACCGTTAGGCCGCCGTCAGTACTACAAAATAGGATTGATCTCGGTTCGGTCAGAAACCAAAAAAACACAGACGGATTCACCTCGAGACCATTGAGAAATCTCAACTAAGTATTCTGCCTCAGTATTTCAGCACATTGACACAGCAGTCGACTGTGTCAGACTATTTATCATTTCAAAAAATCCTGCAGAAAAAAGGGGTCCACGTCTACAAATTTGTGTTCGCCCTCACAGTCAAATAACCAGTCAAGGTCCTAATAGATTTCTTACTCTGGTTAAGTATCCATTCTATCTTAGAACGGTTGAGTCTGGACCATAATAGTCGGAAGATTTTGCAGTCTTGTGCCGTATTATCCCTTCATCGATCTGACTGATGAAGAGTTCCAAACTGACTCCTCCATCTAGTCCACACATTCTTAACGTTATTTCTTCTCAGATTATCTGGAATCTTATTGCCGGAAAACTGCACAGTAATACTCTATACGTGCATGTCCAGGAGCATTTTGAGGGCCTTCCAGCAGAACGCAACCAGACTTGATGGGACAGAATTTCAGTCAGTTTAAGGCAGTCTGAATATTCACAAAAATTACACACTGCGATTCGTTTCTAGACTGAATGCATTGCTTTTGCGATCACGAATAGTTCAGCATATAAGGCCTTACACTCAACAGGAAACCAGGACAGCAACACCAGTGCCAGCCTCCACTTTCATCGCGGAAAGGCCTTCCCAACAAAGACTTCCCAGTTTGATTTATTCAGCCTATTTTGCGAATTACCATTGCCAGATAGAGAATTCAAAAACACGTTCTAAAAATAGATGGATGTTCCGTTCAGGCAATGGACTGTGTGCTTCACTTCAAAACATCATTTTCAACAATTAGGTACGTAACCAAACAAAATCGTAAAATTTTTGACGATACCAATCTATATGAGATTCAAGAGGGTATCCCAAAAATGTCACTGTTTGGTATGGGTTATGGTTTCTTTGAGGTCAGGTTATCACTGTCAATAGCGAGTACAATTGGTCGGCAATTTCCAACTTCTTTTGGATTCCATCGGATGATGTAGACATCAACCACATATGGTTTCAACAGGGCACAGCTCACATTGGATGTTCTGGGTTCCTGGTAATCTCACATGGAGGTGATATGGACTAGCAATAGAGATGATGCAAATTCTTGATGGAATTTCTTAAGCCCTCAAAACCAACATAACCCAATCCACCTGTCAACCACCCTGATTTATGCGAAAGAGTAGGAAGGAAAACAGAACATTTCGGATGCGTTCCATCCAGAGAAGCAGTGGCGCACATTTGAACAATGTTATATTCAACATACATCAATTGGTCTTTCAAATGACTAAAAAATTTAGATGGTATCTCATATACATTTAAAAGTCCAATTTAATTGGATGGATACATTTAGACCCACATAAGGCTCATTGTGATGTCACACATACTTTGTTTGTTATATAAGTTTGAAGTTGGGAAGCTTTTAATGAAAGAAGCGCAATGGTATCACTTTTTTTAAGGGCAACATCTAATCAAAAATTCGATGTAAATTAGTATTGATTTGAATTCGATTGTTGTTTTACTAAACGAGAGCATGGGGTTTAAACCTTGGCTATAACATCTTGATAAAAGAGAGTAAAATTATTTCTTCCAAGTTCCTCCTCTCAAAAGCCAGGTGGCAAATGTGCTGAGTGTTACTATGTGCCATGAAACAGCTTCCAAACCCCTCGTTCGGAATCAACGTTAATCTGTATGTTATGGTATTCGTGAGAAGCTTTGTTCTAATGGCCAATAATATATGTAACTAGCTGTACCCTGCGCGTGTTTCTGCACAACCAACTAAAATAAATTTGAAGGAAAGACATTACACAAATGTCCAATTAATTTTGAATAATTTTATTGATTTTGTTTCCCGTTGTCCTGATGATTCAGATGAACGGGCCTGAGTAGTACGCATTCGATCTCACTTCTCATTGTTCAAGTGGTACAAGCGAACGGGTCTCAGCGGCATATATTCGAAGATTTTCCAGTCTCAATGCTCCTTTGATTTTGAGGCTCGTAATGCTCGTTTATTCCCTGTTTGAGGTGTAGGTCGACAAATAGCTTGTCATTCATTTTGAATAATTTTCGCTGACGTCATCCATCGGATATTAATCGCACCAACCTCCGTCGACTCATGTGCAACAACTTTGCTAAAGATCATAATATGATCAAATGCACAGTTTATGATTTAATTGATTTTATGTCATTTTCAGTGGCGCCACCTGCCGGTAGTTAGTTATTCCAACTTAGAAACCTTCCCCGGTTCATGCGCAACAACTTTGCTAAAGATCATAACATAATCAAATGCATAGTTTACGATTCTATAAGGAACATACAAGCAAACATTCATTTTTATATGGGTATGTGGGTGTGGCACCTCGCCTACTTGAAATTTTAAAATAAAAAGTAGCCTATAGTTCCTTCCAGACATACAGGAAGATACTGTGAAAATTTCAAGAAAATCGGTTCAGCCGTTTAACCGTCTATAGACTTCAAACAAAGCCACAAATAAATAAACGCATATTCATTTTTATATATAAGAAGATTATGCTCAAAATCATTTTCAGTTAAGAGGCAAACTAAAGGATTCTTTTTACAACACCTTATACGTTTTATGCATATTTTTGATTTAATTTATTTTTAGGTTAAGAATACACAATTCAGTGTATCATAAAAATTATTTTCCGTACTTAGTGTAGTGATTCGCATGGCCTTCTTTGTGTTACTTTTACGTACGATGGTCTGCATTTGAATATGGTAATCCATGAACAAAGCAAAAACCTGTACAACGAGTTACTTTTCTTAGAAGCTTTAGATGGTGTTTCCTATTCCTGTGCGTATAATGAGTTAAAGTGTATAAAGCGTCGTACTTATTTTCATTTCAATTATAATTTGTTAAGGAGACTTTTAGAGCATGGCCGTGGTCTTTGTTCTGGTGTTAGTCGTCACACTGATTCCTTTATATGCACGTGCATAATGAATGAATGAATGGGTGGCTGAATTGGTTGACTGGATGGTTGGCTGTTTGGTTGGTTGGTTTGCTGGTTGAATGGTTGTTAATGAAGTATAATGAGCTCATTTTGTATTTAGCAAGACCTGTACAAATGGCTGAACTGTGAAAGCTGGTAGCAAAGGACTGAATTTCTGAAACAACATTTTTAAAAATTGTCTAAGATCTGTTTAGTCTGTAGACTTCATAAAATAAGTAAATGAAATAAAATTTCTTTGTTTTTAAGATTTAAAAAATCGGGCTACCGGATCTACATGCAATGTTAAGGCAAATAGGCCCGTAAAAAAAAAAACAAGAAAAAAGGAAAATATATATTTCTCTTTTAAAAAATTTAAAAATTTAATATCATTTCCACTTATGTTTCACTGTTTTGTTTGCTAATCATTTTTCTCTCCTCCTCATTTAGTCTTTCTGCCTATGTCCCATGTTAGTACACAATACTTTCTCTTTCATTTCATTTAATGTTTCTTCGGCCATTTTTTCTTCACTTCTTCTATTTTTAACAAATTATTCAAGTATTTATTATTCAAGTGCTCAAATCGTATTTGAATAAGTGAATTATAAATGTTTTATTTGAATATTAAATGAGTGAGTGACTGCACGACTGAGTGAGTATCACATCAAATGTTATTTATGGGCTCATAAATTATGTTTTGCATGGAATTTTTTCCTTTCATACTCTTTATAAATCCATTCTGCAATGATTTATAATCTAATTAAAGAAAAAAGAAACCAATTAATGTTTGATTATTAAGAATTTCTTCATAGAATTTATAAATTGAAACAAAATCCGGTAAATAGTCAACTACAACAAAATGATTTTAATTAACGAATTAAGTTTCTCAACGTAGGTCATTAATAAAACAAGGCAGCAAAAAATAAAAAAATAATTTCGTCGCATGAAATACTGGTTTTAAAACCTTCTCAATATGAAGTGTCCATTATTTACTGAAACCTTTCATTTTCATTTACGAAGAGGGATCGTTTACCATAGCAAAGAATATTTATGAGCTATTCGAGAAATTTGCAGTGTTATGGTGGTTATAATCGACCTAATGAGCAATCAATTTTCAAGATTACAAAAAAGTGACCGTAGTCTAGTAGGTAGTATGTTGGTTTATTAGATGACAGTACGTTGTTAAAGCCCCAGCTCATCACATCTCGAGCAAAACAAATTATCAAAAAAATATTTCTTTCGGCAACAACTCTTGCAATCTTCTGCCAATAGCTTTGAGACTTAAAAAAATGCAGCAAAAGTTTCCCAAATCTGTCATTCAGTGTCGAAGTTAATCTGTTTGGTCCCGTCACTCATGGATAAAGTTACATATATAATTGGTCATTACAACCCTTCAGTCAGGATTACGACCTAGTTTCTTACACCACTTATGTTGTGTGTGTTAATTTTATACATGAGTGGTGGGACCTACAGTTTAAAGTCGACTCCGATTGGCAGATTTTTGAGAAACTTTTCATGGCAATTTTTTATTTACTCTTAGAGTTTTTGCCAGAAATCTGCTGAGAGAAAGTGGTCGAAGAAATACTTTTTGTATTTTGTATTGATGTCTGGCCTGGGGCTCGAACCCTGGCTTTACGTCTGATAAGCCAACACACTACCTACTACACTACGGCGACTTCAATGGATGAAGTTAACACACATAAAATGGGTAGTGTGTCATGACCTGTAGCGGTTTTGACTAAAGCGTTGTATTGGCCAATTAGGTCAGTTAAGTAAGTAAAACCTCAGACCAGTCATCTTGAACAAAACGAAATATCAGAAAATATTTCTTCGGAAACTTCCTCTCAGCAGATTTCTGGCAAAAACTCTGAGTGTAAATAAAATTGCTCTGAATAGTTCTCCAAAAATCTGTCGAGTATAATCTGTAGATCCCTTCATTCATGTACACGTATAAAATAATTACACCAGCTCAGACATCTCGAGCAATACAAATTTAAAAGAATAATTCATTCGGCGACTTTTCTCATGCAGTCTTCAGATAAAAACTTTGAGACTTAAAAAATCTGCCGCGAAAAGTTTCTCAAATCTGTCTTCCGGTGTCGAAGTTAAACTGTAGGGACCCGTCACTCAAGGATGAAATTAGCACACACCAAAATGGGTGATGCATGAAGATCGGTTGCAGTCTTGACTAAAGGATTTTAATGACTAATTAAGTAAGTTAAGTAAGTAATAAAGATATTTGAAGAGACTGAAAAGATAACACATTTAATATCGCAGGTTAACAAAAGAAAAAAAAAGAAAAACTAAGAATGAAGAAATGGAAGGAAGAAATGTTGGAAGAACGTTTCAATAAGTAAAATTCAGGAGAGATGAATGTTAGAAGTAAATGAAATTAGAAAATAAAGAAGCACAAGGAGTGTTACCAGTTAACTAATGCCACAGCCAGAAACTCTAATAAAACCCAAATCCGTTCAAGACTCCTCCGTCTTTGCCTCTGTGAAACACAGTATGCTATCAACAATTTCGGCTGTCCTCGCATTTTCACAAGCCATGTCTTACAGTCTGAATCTCAGTGCACCTGGTAAAAAAATTTATTAATAATCTAATAGGTTTCCTACTCATTTAGGTCATGTTTAAGTCACAATAGAATGAGGATTCGCTATTCTCTTGTATTTTGTCATGAAGTGACTACTCCCTTGTTGAATGCAATTGATCAGCTGGAAGGAATACCCTAAACAAGGTTTAATTGCTCTTTTCAGCAGCTTCATGCAATTCTCCTCACCACCACTTGTCATTCTGTTATTTTTTTGCCTTTTACGCGTTGACTGAAATCAGCCTCTAGCTGATGTAATTAGTGACCTTAGTGATAAACAGATACCATATAAACAATGTCTCCGTCCATTCTCGAGCTATCGAGCAAAGATTGTATGATCGTCCAGCAAATTATTTACACACACCATTGCCCCTAATCTGGAAATAGTATCGAGTGTAACTTGATGAAATCAGAAACTCATACACACAGAATTGGTCATTACAACCCTTCAGTCAGGTTTGTGACTTAGCTTCTCACCCCCACTTATGTTGCGTTTGCCAATTTTATATAAGAGTGGTGGAACCTACAGTTTAAAGTCAACTCCGAACGACAGATTTTTCTTCTTACTTTTCATGGCAATTTTATTTAATCTCAGAGTTTTTGCCAGAAAGCTGTTGAGGGGAAGTCGCCGAAGAAATATTTTTTCATATTTCGTTTTGTTGCAGATGTCTGGCCTGGGGTTTGAACCGTGGCCTGATGTCTAATAAACCAACACACTACCTATTACGGCGACTACAGATGGAAGTCAGCTTCCCTCACTATATACTTCGAAAAATCTCGACCTAAGTGATGTATGGACCTGTATAACCAAATATGTTCAAATTCTCCTCTCCTGGCAAGACTTTTCAAATATGCCTTAAAGGAATAAGCTCCTTGACCGCTACTTCTAGGGAAAGGAGAACCTAAATAATCTATAACGTTGCTCAATAAGTATTTCTAAGGGACTACAGAGACACATCTTTACTCCTTACCCAGTACATAATATTCTTCGACTCGCGTCTTCAAGGCATCTCAATATAGTATACAAATATACGTGCGAACTGATAAGGCTAAGGACATAGATACACTTTATCGCCATCCAGTGAAGACCCCACCTCCTATCTATGCGCTCCTAACTGCATAGAAGGCATTAAATATGTTGTTTTTGGTGGTGTTGACTCTTGGATGGAATTATTTCTATCCGTTTCGTCTCATTGTGGATGATGGAGAATCAATGATAATTTGGAAGGTGAATTAAAAGCGGGAAGCAGTAGATATTTTTTCGAGTAATAGGATTACGATTTGTCAGATTAATGTATCTGATCCACATAATTTTAAGACTAGACTCAATAGAATTTTGTCAAAATTGTTCGCCTTTATTTTAGTTAATAGAGATGAGAGGTCCCATAAAAGGATTACAATCGAATTAAATTCATCAGAGTGGTATTAACCGAACTGAATACTACATAAATTCTTATATTGATTTCGAACTGAATGTTGTTTAAAATCTTACTTTCTTTAGGAGCTAACCTATGACCGTGTAATACGGTATAAGACATTAGGTAGGCAGGCATCAATTCGCCTAACGTTGACTCTAGATAAAAAAGGATTCAACCTGTTATTGAATTTTTATTGGAGAAATGCATAAGCCCCGTAAAATTTAAAGTATGCTAAACTTAATCGTATTATGATTTCAATTTTTGAAAAAACAGAAGAAAATTGTTTGCAAGTTTAATGCGATTGACAAGGAATTTCTTTCGCATGTCATATGAATTCTTATAGATTTTTTGCACACAGTGGAGAGTGCAATAAGAGCATAGTTTAGTATCTGTGTAAACATTACAATAGTGTTGTTGCGAATTTTAGTTGTTGTTTATTTACTCTAAGAGTAAATAAAATTGCCAAGTCGGAGTCGACTTTTATATACAAAAATTAACACACACACAACATTAGTGGTGTGAGAAGCTGGTTCGTAATCCTGACTGATGGGTTGTAATGACTATCTATGTATGCCAGAAGAAAGCTTTCAAATGGAGGAAATTTACTTTGAATACGTAAATCTCTTCGCAAAGTCGATAGAACGATCAACATAATCGGCGTAGTAAGCAAGCCATTCGTGCGGTTACTGATCGTTCAAACCTATCAATAAAACAAAGTAGTGTATATGTATCGCGTCGTTCATTAAGCGCATACTATCTCTAGGTTAGGTTAGGTTAGAGGACGTGTACCTGTCAATTAAGACAAGTACAGTACCCGGAGGTCGAAATGACTCATTGTACAACGTCCTAGTTTCTCACACCACTTATGTTGTGTGTGTTAATTTTATACATGAGTGGTGGGACCTACAGTTTAAAGTCGACTCCAAACGACAGATTTTTGAGAAACATTTTCATGGCAATTTATTTACTCTCAGAGTTTTTGCCAGAAATCTGCTGAGAGGAGGTCGCCGAAGAAATACTTTTTGTATTTTGTCTTGATGTTTGGCCTGGGGCTCGAACCCTACACACTACCTACTAGACTACGGCGACTTCATCCTATCTCTAAATTTAAATAAAACAAGCTGTGTATCTCCCTGCTTATCATTAACATTTTTTGATCATTTGAAGGACCTACTGATGCCATTATGTTCTCCTAAATTTTTCCAGGTAGAGCATATCCGAAATGTCAAATCTTCCATGATTCTGGCGTATAAATCACGCTGACCAAAAGCGTGGGTTATGTTGGCTTTGAGGATCGCTATGGTTAATGGCTTATTCGCATACACGAGCGACTTAAGAAAACCCCACACGAAGAAGTCTAAAGTGGTCAATTCACAATATCATCATATGAGATGACCACATGTTCAAATCGCAGATTGCACTCATGCAGAATATCCAAAGTGGCATAAGCACAGCAAGCAACTCAGTAGCTTATGCAATAGGATATTTTCACTGACATTTTAGTGCTGTTGACGTCCAAGCCATCTAATTCCGACCAAAACAATCTGGAAACCATGGACCTACAATGCTAGCCGTTGACACTGATCACCTCAAATAAATATAGACCACAAAACATTGACTTGACTGAACAGACTGAATAAATGGCAACTAATTTGAGTCATGTAGCTTTAACAAGATGGCCGTTATGGTTAATGATGGCTCTCAACATTCAAAAGTTTCTACAAAAGACAATATTGCTGCTGTATTGTGAAGTCTTGCATAAGATGTCGAAATGTCGATTAAATGTTGTTGGCAGTTGCCCCTTAATTATGCGAAAAGTTTTGAGTAAAGGTCTTGTCTTTGGTGCCTATAAAACATAGTCAAACAAACGACCACCGCTGGCGGTATATTTTTGAGCATGAGCATTTTATTAAAGAATTTAGAGGTGAAGCTCATTTCTGATTAAATGGCTACGTCATTATGCAAAATTGCTGTGTTTGAACCGAAAAGAAGCCGTTAACAAAATACCATTAAATTTGTTAAAATATACTGTTTGGCGAGGTTTACACGCTTTGTTGCAAAACTGACATTTTGAAATGGTACTAAACTATAACTGAAAGAGTACTTTTTTGAATGAATGGTACTTTTGTAAAAAAAATATATACGTACAAGAAATAAGGACCTACTGTTTAAAGTCGACTCCGAACAACAGATTTTTGAGAAACTTTATCGTGGCAATTTTATTTACTCTCAGAGTTTTTGCCAAAAGGTAGTCGCCGGAGATATATTTTTTTGTATTTCGTTTTGATGGAGATATCTGACATGGGGTTTGAACACGTCTAGTAAGCCAGCACCCTACCTACTAGACTACACACGGAACAGAAAAACTAAAGACTTATTCGTATTCCTCACCTACAAGACAAAAACACCTGAATAGGAACGTAACAAAACGTAAAGGCCCCGTTTAGTCAAACGTCGATGGAACATAATGTAACATACCTTCGTTTTTAACATATTAAGAGCAATGCAAATGCTTACAGAAATTAAATTACGGTTCGACAAGCGTTTTCATTGCTTTCCGTATTCTCAAAGCAAATGTATATTCCGTGGGCGTTTGGCTCACCGGGGCTAAAGCCTAATTCTACCTTTAGCATTACGTTGAACACGTTGCTTAATAGTTGAAAAGCGAAATACATAAAATATGTAATAAGAAAATAGTACTGAAAGCGGTGCGGGCTACTGCGGTATTTTTGGAATGAAAAAGTACTGAAAAAAGTACCAAAGTACTGCTGAAAGGTGCCTTTCATAATTTCATAATGAGCAACGAGTTGATATTACAGTGAGTGTCGAGCGCGATTGAGTCATGCTGACTAAATTTTTGCTTTAAAAAATAATCGAGTTATTGTGAAATCCATTCTATTTCTAGAATTGGTCCTGTTTACTGACATTTTTTGAAGCTATGTTAGGACATCGGCTTATGCAAACTAATCACTATCTCTTGAAGCAATGGAAGTCAATTTTCACGACACCATTGACATCATATAGAGCGATTTATGTAGATGTAGTAAAAAATTGGACCCTGTAAATTGGTGTACATATGCCGGAAATCATAATTAAAAAGCAAATGCCATGAAATTATTTACAATCAAATTCCAAAGTTCCTAAAAACACTCTTTTTTATTTACTTTTGTTATGCCATTTCTTTGCTCACAACTCACAAAGTTTTTTTTCTTATCAAATTTTTACGTTTTAACCCTGACTAACGTTTAAATGATTTTAAACGGTTTCATACTCGTTCACACACCCTGTCATATCTTCATACTCATACATACGTTTACCGTTAGTTATCAAGCTGTCATGTACATTTGCATTTTCAATGGAGTCAATTTTCTTCAATTCCCCGAGTTTCTAACGATCTGTCAATGTTTTGCGAGTGTTTATTTATGTAAATGTAATATGTAAGTGGATTTGTGTATGAGTATGAGTATTTTTTTTCCCGGCTGTGCAGGTGTTAAAGGTAGAATTTCTAACGGGAATTAAAATACAAACATTGACATATTGAAGATAAAATGATACCCTTTTTCATCTATCGCTACTACATAGCTAGCATACAGTCATGCGGATGTTGGTTACATATGCTCACGGCAATAGTATTAATACACTGAGAGAAAATAAGTTTAAAGTTTAAGGGAAATTTTGCTTCAGAATCTTATTTTTTTACCACTGTTTGAATGATTTAAATTATTAAACCTCCTTAAAGAGAGGTTTTTGAATGTTAAAAAAATTATTTTTTGTTCAGAATTATTTTCGGTGTATTGCTTTTAGCGCCTTTATGTCGCTTTCTTTCTCGCTCTCTCTTTCTCTTTATAATTAAACTGTTATATATACTTTATTTACTGTTTTCTCCTTATTTATGTATGTACATGTGAGTTTTGTTTCAACATTCAACTGATACTGATACATTTGATACTGAGATACCATCATCAAATATAATTCAATGAAAATTCAATAAATTTTCTTAGCGATAGAACGTTGAAACAATTACAAGAGCCATAGAATATCAATTATTTGCACTCAAGTTATACATTCAAGCGTTATAATGGCACATGATACTCTAGAAGACAATGTGCTATTAATACTCGTAAATGAATACGAGTGATAAAATAGTGTTGAAAAGCATAATTAACAATGAAACATGTATACTGACGTAATTAAACAGAAACCCAAAATTAATATTTAATTAAAGAAAATGCCTCCATTTGGATTTATTTAAAGTCCACAAAGAATCTTCCTTTGGTGCAGGAAGCCTAAAGTTCACTTGTGATATTTTTGAAGTAGCTGTCGATTATTTTTTTGAATTTATTCCAGCATCGAGTTACGAATTTTGACAGCTGATAACGGCCATCTTGTTGAAGCTGGATGTGTCAAATTAGTTGTCACTTATTTAGTTTGCTTTGATAAATCACAATGGACGACCACAGACGACGACGTATGTTTGCTGAATGTGCTCTGGAGAAGTTGGTAATTGACCACAATTTTTACCGAATTTGGGACGATACTAGTCCATATAAAATCCAAAATCGTACAGTTCATCCTGAAAAAGTCACAATGTGGGCCAGCGGCGTGGCAATCACTTTCAGCAGCAACCACTATTGCTACTTACTTGCTTAATTAGTCATTACAACCCCTTCAGTTAGGATTACGGCCTAGTTTCTCTCACCATTTATGCTGTGTATGTTAATTTTATCCATACATGGCGGGACCTACAGTTTGAAGTCGACTCCGAGTGACAGATTATTGAGCAATTTTCTGAGAATTTTTTCCAGAAATCTGCTGAGAACTTTTGGCTTAAATTACATTATGTCGATGCCAACGACATGTGATTTCAATACAGCTTATATCACACAGCTCATGGCACATTGGATATTCTGCACGAGTGATTTGAGGTCATGGTCGCCTCAGATGGAAGCGGTGTGGTCTGCACACCGGTATCGTTCGATATCTATGCGAAAATATCACAAACCACAGTGGTTCTCAGAGCCAGCACAACCCATGTCAATGGCCAAATTCAGCCTGATTTATGCTCCAGAGTCATAGAAAATTAGAATTTCGTATGCTCTCCACCTATGGAATCGTTATGCTGACTAAAACGTGTCGTAGTTTATGCCATTGAAAAGCTATTCTGTAAGGGAATCAATTCAGTTGAGAATCTCGATATCACCACCGATATTGCGATAACCACCATATACTTATGAAAGAATCTACAACCATTAAACATTAAAAAAAAATTCATCGTATCGTGCTGTGCCAAGTAATTTTTAAAAATGTTTTGTCTTCTAGTCACAAGACCTGAGGGTGCAGCAACATGCAGAAACCATTTTCAGCCCACATTTCAAGGGAATTGCTCTTCTTTTTCTTGTTACTGAAAACTGAAAACACTCAACTTTCTTGATGGCACTCGGATTTATTCCGTTCTAGCCTAATTAAAGTGGCTTTTTAAAGATTGAATGATCGGGGTTTGAAATTAATTGTAAAGCATTGATTGGTGTATTATGGACTTTACGCAGATCATGGTTTTGCTATGCTGAAATGTAATAAGTGGTTAAGATGGTTTTAAATGATGAACGTCCTAAAATATAAGAAATCTTCTTCGTATGCTCAGAAGTCAAGTTTTTATTTTTTGAAAGTTTGGAAAACATACTTACATAAAGGGTGTTTTTATAGAGGTACAGAACTTTAAGTTGGCATTACTTTTCAAGATGGCGACCGATTTAACAGCTGTCAAGTGATTTATTCTCAGTTTGGTTTGGCAATTCATCATGAATAGACTCACGCCTGAACAACGCTTGCAAATAGTGCAATTTTATTTCGAAAATAATGGTTCTGTGCGGAAAACGTATCGCGCACTACGTCCATCAGAGCAGTTAATTCGATTAACCATGGAAGGTTTTCGCACCACGTTTACTCTTATTGATAACTCGCATCCCCAGAGACGCTGTACGGTGCGTACAGAAGAGCTGTAGAGCGTAGCATTGAGGAAGACCCGAATGAGTCCGTCCGCCATCCAGCAAATGGTATTGGAAGGATCTTGGTTTGCGTGCTTACAAAATCCAACTCGTGCAAGATTTGAAGCCAAACGATCATCAAGTAAGGCGTAGATTCGTCGAATGGGCCCAAAACGAGATTACCGTTGTTCCCGATTTTCATAAGCGAATTTTGTTTAGCGATGAAGCGCACTTCTGGTTGAATGGCTACGTCAACAAACAAAACTGCCGCATTTGGAGTGAAGGTAATCCTCAAGTGTATGTGGAAACACCGTTACATCCAGAAAACCTGACTGTTTGGTGCGCTTTATGGGCTGGTGGAATCATTGGTCCGTACTTTTTCAAAAACGATGGTGGCCAGAACGTTACAGTCAATGGTGATCGGTATAGAGCCATGATTACTAACTTTTTCATTCCTGAATTGAATAACCATGATGTCCAGGAGATGTGGTTTCAACAAGACGGCGCAACATGTCACACAGCTCGTGCCACAATAGATTTATTGAAAGACACGTTTGGTGACCGCCTAATTTCACGTTTTGGACCTGTGAATTGGCCTCCAAGATCTTGTGATTTAACACCGCTAGACTACTTTCTGTGGGGCTATGTAAAGTCATTGGTCTATGCGGTAAGGCCACAAACGCTTGACCATTCGGAAGACAACATTCGCCGTATTATTGCCGATATACGGCCACAAATGTTGGAAAAAGTCATCGAAAATTGGACGTCCAGATTGGACTACATCCGCGCCAGCCGTGGCAGTCATATGCCAGAAATCATACTTAAAATGTAATGCCACAAGATTATCTTTCGGATAAATAAAATTCATGTCAATCGAATAATCCATCGTTGTTTTATTGCAACTTAAAGTTCTATACCTCTATAAAAAACACCCTTTACATAAATATGTATCAACGGTCAGCAACGAGTATTCAAAACTATGAGTAGATAATTTCTGATACTTATACGCTTTCATACTTATTTTAATGTCATGCTCATATTCAAAGTTTGAAATACTCATGGTACTCATACTTAACAATACGCATGATGTTATTGATTTCGACTCTCCATGACGAATCACAAAATAAGTATGAGTGTTTGCTCTGCTTGCTGTCTTTTTCTTTTTTATTTATGTGTCTTCCTTCTTTCTTTGTAAATGCAACAACAACTAAGACTGTAAATTTTGATAAATGATTCAAATCATGGGAATCATTTATGAGTACTATAAGTAGTTTTCTAAATTTTTGAATCTCAATGAGTAGGCGTATGAATCAAACATAGTTCGAATGTTATGTTACTCTTTGCAACTTGTACTTATAAATCAATGTGGTACGCAGTACGAATGAATCAGAGTAATTGGATTTCAATACTGTTGACTCATTCATACTCAAAATTTCATGAGTACTTATGAGTAGCGAAAAAACGATTCATTGCTGATTTCTGGTATATACCGGAGGCTTAAAAGTGCTGAACACATTGGGCTGTGGAATATACCCTATGTTAAGGGTCCTAACATTAATCTTTCGCATTGCAGTGTTTTCCAATCTGCAAATCTCTTAAGTTCCTCAGACCGTCGTTAATTTCGCCGGGAATTTTGAATCTTTTAAAGGCAACTCTTACATGGAGTCCAGGACAAACGAATATTACGACGAAATGGCATAGTTGCTGAATTTATCAGGACCGATATAGGATGAATGGCGCTACCTGCAGTTAAAGTCGACTCCGAACTATAGATTTTTTGAGAAACTTTTCTTTCAGAGTTCTTGCCACAAATCTAATGAGAGGAAGTGGCCAAAGAAATATTTTTTAAGCTTCGTTTTGTTGGATATGTTTGACCAGGTGTTTGAACCGTGGCCTCACGACTATTAAGCCACATACTGCCTACTAGACGACCGACTATAAAAACTGTTGAAAATGAATTGCCCAAAATGATTTGGGCTTCTCTTTTGTTTTTTAAGTTTAGTGGCCAAAGGCTGCTTTTATAGCTATTTAAACTCTGGTGTTACTAAAATGACATGATATAAGGAGAAAAAGCTGTGGAACAGAGTTAATAGCAATTCACAGTGTACAATATATCTCAAAAAAATTGGGTCATTACCTGTGTTGGTAAACAGACAGATATTGAATGTAATCTACTTAAATATCCAAAATACCTTTCAATTTTCGATACTCTTCTAATATCATTAATCCATCATATTCCATCCAACCATATGCATCAAGGGTGATTGAATCTTTTATTATTCATTTAAAGGATTCTATTTGCTTATAACAAACATACATCGAATGTATTTAAATATTAAAGCATTACATACAATTTTATTTTCTCTTTCTTAACATACTCGTACAATAAAATCTACATACATACATACATAAATATTCTCTCAAGAATCCCGATGAATTTTTGCCTTTTTTTTCTTAACGATATTGAAATTATTTTGCAATTTTTAAGAGAAATCAAATTAAATTTTCTTTTGCTTT
The DNA here is from genome assembly GCA_936449025.2 of Sarcophaga subvicina. Lineage (NCBI taxonomy): Eukaryota > Metazoa > Arthropoda > Insecta > Diptera > Sarcophagidae > Sarcophaga > Sarcophaga subvicina. Next base: position 36,591,582 of record OW388084.2, read on the forward strand.
TCCTTTTTCTCTCCTTTTCTCTCTCTTTTTTTCCCTGAATACAGAAAAGAAATTCTTCAACAATGACAGAAAGGAAATATTCAGAATAAAAATATATTTTTTTTCATTCAATTTCTTTTAAAAGTTTTCTTAAAAATATTGAAAGAAAGCTTGGATGGAATGACGAAGTAAGAAGTAAAAGAAAAAGATGAAACTCGCACATATTTTTCGGAATCCTGAACCGTTTGCTGTTGTGTATGTGGCAACAGGTATGGCGGAAAATGTATTCAACATCGCAGAATTTCATTTTAAATTATTTACTTCAGCTAAAAATTTCCTGAAGTTCCTGAAGTTCCACTTTTCTTGATTATTTTTCAGCTGAAAATTCATTTTATTTTACCTGTACTTAAAACTCTGCTATCAATTGAAAAATTCTGGTTAAAAGTGAAAAAGGTTATCCCTCCTAGGGATGTATGGGAAGAACAAAACATCATTACAAACAATCTGTTACAAATATTGGAATTGGTAGTTCCGCAGCGCGAACTTGTAATATTTAGTCTGCCTACTGACTTAATGGATCATTACAACCCTTTAGTCAGGATTACAACTTAGCTTCTCACACCATCCATGTTATGTGTTTTAATTTTATGCATGAGTGACAGGGCCTACAGTTTAAAGTCGACTCTGACCAACAGATTTTTGAGAAGCTTTTCATGGCAATGTTATTTACACTCAGGGGTTTTGCCAGAAATCTACTAAGAGGAAGTTACCGAGTAAATATTTTTTCATATTTCGTTTCATTGGCTTTTGTGTTTGACTCGAGGTTTGAACCGTGGACTCATGTCGAATGAGCCAACACACTATCTACTAGATTGCAGCGACTTCTGCTTACTGACTTAAGTGATCATTATAATCTTTTAGTCAGGATTACAACCTAGCTTCTTACAACACATGATGTGTGTGTTAATTTTATGCATAAGTAGTAGGACCTACAGTTCAACGTATACCCCTGCCAATTTAGAAGATCCCACAAGAAAAAGTCTAAAAGGGTCAAACAACACGAACTCGGTGACCAGTTCACATAATCTCTACGTGAGAAAACCATGCTCTCAAAGCACTCGAGTAGAATATAAAATGTGGTATGATTTGTGTGGCACAAAACGCTGCTATGTTGAATCCATATATCATTGGTGGCCAGATAATTCAATTCAGGCTAAAAGAAGTCGGTAATCATCGACCTGTAGTGCTCATCGTTAACAACAATGGCCTAGCCAACGTTAGTCTCAAAGAAATGCAAAATCCACTCTTAACAGAGGCTTTTTCGGGATGCATTGGTATGGTATCATGCCAAATTCGGCAATTTTGTTTGTTCTCGCATTTATTCATCTAGAAATTGGGTTCAAAAGCATGTACAAATGATAATTAATTTAACATATATAGGGTGGCCATTTACTGGTTTAAATTTTAAGCATGGGTTATTTCGAATCTGGCAATACTTATGTCATTCTCTTTTGTCACAAAATTCAGTATATTATTTTCAGAGAAGGTAATGGATCGATTTACGCTTGAGCAACGTTGGGACTTATTGGAAATATCTTTCCAAAACAAAGATAATTGGTCGGAAGTTGCACGAAACTGTCGTACGTAATTTGGTCGTAGAGAGGGACCAACAAGTTTATTGCTTGTTTTATTTGGGGCTCAAAAAACCCACACGTGGTCTTACAGAAGCCAATGTACCCTTTAGGAGTTACTCTTAGAAGAGGCTTGTTAAGCGGAGGCATCATTGGCCCATATTTCTTTGAAAATGAGGACGGTGCAACCATTCGAGTCAATACCGCCGCCTATCGCACCCGCTCTTCATGGTATTGATGTGAACAGGAAGGTACAACTTGCCACACATCTCATTCCACAGTCGATTTATTGCGTCAAACGTTTAATGGCCGTTTAATTAGCCGTTGGACTATTTTCTGTGGGACGCTAACAAGCCAGAGACAATTGAGTATTTGAAGGCCATTCGTAATGCCATTGCCGAGATACGACCCCATACATTTGAAAAAGTGCACGAAAATTGGTTCGATCGAATGATGTACTGAGAGGCCAGCCGCGACAGCCATATGAATGAAATTATATTCCATTCCTAATCAGAACAATTGTACTTCATAACAAAAAATAAATTTGGCAAAATTTCAAACCGTTTTTGTTTTATTAAATTTTTAAATTTAAACTTTTAAATCACCCACCCTATAGCTTAAACAAGATGGCCGTTATTAAGTATTAAATTATTATTTATTCGGAAGTCACTGTTGAAAGACCGTGTATATATGGAATGTAAAAGCACTACAACTTGGAAAGCTACAACAAGCTAACATGAAACTAAAGCACCTTAATGCAACCATCCTAGTGAAGTCTATTGAAACCAAACCGGTTATAATAAAATAAAAGAATGACGCCAAGTGTGATGGTCGGATCAAATAAAGACGTAATACATAATTATTATGGGTTACAACAGCAAAGAGCCTGAATAACTCTTCAGGCTCAGAAACATCAAAACAATTTATAGGACGCTGAACCACACGTACCCAAAAAGAAGTTTAAAATTATAATCCTAGTGCAAGAGTGGACTCATATAAACTGCTGATATGAAGCAACTGTTGGGCAAACATGCTGTAATAAACGTTAAGTACTTACATACATATGTACATACCTAAAGTATTCTTTTTATCGTTATAGTATTTTTATAATTTGCCACTGCGATAGTGTACCGGCCGGTGACCGCCAAATAATATACGCTTGAAGGCTTGACGGAATTCCGGACTGAAAATAGTGTAGATGACAGGATTTAGTGTAGAATTGAAGTAGCCCAACCACAGGAAGAATGATGCAACACCGTCATTAATTTCACAGGATTCACACAGTGGCAGTATGAGGGCCATGGCGAAAAAGGGCAGCCAACAGACAACAAAGGCACCCGTTATAATGGCTAATGTTTTGGCCGCTTTACGTTCACGTTTTGCCTCTAGAGTTTCTTTTCTTTTTGTCACCTTATGCATGGGATTCGCTATGCTGGACAGTTGTTGTGCATTTTTGGGCCTCGATATCGGTGTCACTTGGCTGGAGGGATATGCGGATGGTGAATTGTTTGTGGGATGTTGTTGCAGGTGGGAGGCGGCATGTGGTAATGGTGCATTGGAGGATGGTGTCGTCACTGTGGGTGTTTGTGGCGATAAGGCTGATATTGATGTTATTGTTGTGGCATTTGAGGTACTAGCACCCTGTGTTTTATGCATTATACTTGTTGCTGTTGTCATTGTTGTTGTTGATGTTAAAGCTGGCGTTGAGCTGGTATTACCATTTGTTAAAATCTCACAATTTTGTTGTTGTACTTGCTCCAATTGCTGTTGCAATTGAGGATCTGCCAAAACTTCTAATGTTGTTTCTAGTTGGGCAGGTTGATTCTGTAGATGATGATGATTGTTGTTGTTATTATTGTTATTAATGGCTGTTGCTGATGCTGTTATCGCTGGTATTTCGTTTGTTGTCACATGCCCTAGGCAGGTGGGTGTTGTTGTTGTATCTGTTGTCTCTAGAGGATGTTGTAAAGGATTCTCTTGTACTTGTATTGGTTGTGTTATACTTGTTTTTGTTTTAGTTGTTGTTGCTGCTGATGCTATTGTTGTTGCCTGTGTTATTTGTTGTTGTTGTTCCTGCTGTTGTGTTTTGGATAATGTTTCATTACGCGTTTGATTCGCTAATGCTACCAGGTGGGATACTGTGGCAATTTGTTGGCTATTTGTTGATGTTGAGGGCACCTTTAAAGAGAGAGAATCGCACATTTGTTATAAGCATTTATTTATTAATAATTATTCTATTTAATTGCTAGCAATTGCATTCAAAAATATTTATGTTTGAAGAGTTTTAAATTTATAAAAATCTAAGCATTCATAACTAAATATGACACTTCGTGGAGATTCGCTGTCAAATGTGATTTTCGAATTGATAAGAGCCATTCGAAGGCCAAGAGCCATAATTTGCCTTAAGAAAGGTTAAGGTTATGTTATGTTAGAATACGTGCCGGTCTCTCCTGAAATGTAAGTTCCCACTTAGGCTCGAGGGACAATGTAATACCACTTGGGAGGAAATGAGAAGTTAACCTTCGACCGTTTATAACAATAGCCTTGAGATGATAGATTATATTTGAGAGTATACTAAGTCTGTTTGATATGCCTCCTAGTAGGAGGTCCATAAACACTGCAATAGTTAGATGGATGGCCATTTGATTTAAGGACAGAGCCTAGTAATATTGGGTGTACTTTCAAGCTGTCAGCAATGTCAAGCGTCGCTGTAAAACAACCGAAGAGATGAGGAGTTGAGGCAATCGACACATTTATGGTGTGCAACACGTCGCAGTTTTTGAGTTCTATACCTGAGTCCTGAAAGATTCATCAAATATGCTATTTACGACGATATTCGTTTGTACTGGTCCCCATGTACGATTTGGCTTTGAAAGATTCAAAATTCCCCTAGAAATTAATGACGGAGAACGGAACTTGTTAACCACTTGGCAGTCTGAGTAACTTAAGAGATTTGCAGATTGCAGCTTTCAATGTTCCCATGATCTCCTTCTGGAACACACTGCAATGCGAAAGATTAATGTCAGGACCCTTAACATATGGTATATTCCACAGCCCACTTTGTTCAGCATTTTTAAGCCTCCGGTATATACGAGAGATCAGCAATGAATCGCTTTTTCGCTACTCATAAGTACTCATGAAATTTTGAGTATGAGTGAGTCAACAGTATTGAAATCCAACTACTCTGATTCATTCGTACTCAGTACAATATTGATTTATAAGTACAAGTTGCAATGAGTATGAGTACAACGTTGATATCAAACTCATAACATTCGAAATATGTTTGATTCATACGCCTACTCATTCAGATTCATAAATTTAGAAAAATACTTATAATACTCATAAATGATTCGCATGATTCGAATCATTTATCAAAATTTACAGTCGTAGTTGTTGTTGCATTTACAAAGAAAGAAGGAAGACACATAAACAAAAAAAAAAAAAAGACAGCAAGCAGAGCAAACACGCGTACTTATTTTGTGATTCGTGATAGAGAGTCGAAATCAATAACATCATGCGTATTGTTAAGTATGAGTACTATGAGTATTTCAAACTTTGAATATGAGTAGTATGAGTATGGCATTAAAATAAGTATGAATGCGTATAAGTATCAGATATTATAAGTATGATTCGAATCTACTCCTCGTTTTGAATACTCATTGCTGACCTCTGGTATATACCTCAAGGTGCGTTAAGATTACGTAAGGCTAGGTTATGCGGCGGTCTCTTCAATTATTTGGGCTAGTTTACTCCCATTGTGATACCACAATTAATATCGAAACAAAGGAACAGAAATCCTCTAAAAGACACCAAATTGACACAATTCAGTCAATGATGATAGAAAATGATAGGTTAAGGACCTCCGACAAAAGTCGGGCATTGGCACATGTATTATATGTAAACTAAATAACTGGCATTTTAGGATTCGTAAGCACATGCGGGGCCATGTAACCACATAAAAGGGCTTCATTCTACAATTGAAAAAATATGCTGTTTCCAAACAACATTGAATTTTCAGGCCTAGAACATTAAAGGTATCAGACTTCCTAACATTTATACCACCCCCATAATTACAGATAAAATAATATTATTTCAAGGACATATTCATATGACCCTATCGGCAGATTGATTGTAGGTTGTACATATGGGAGTAAGTGATTCATATTAAGCCTTTATAAGAGAGGAGGAGGGAGACCATTAGCAAAAATAAGAAATATAGTTTGAGAGAGAATAGAACCTTGCGGTATGCCTAATTTCAGCCCGAACTTATCTGATGGATAAGGCACAAACCAGACAACATCGGTAATGATTCCGGTATACGCAAATTTCTTTATAATTACGGCAATTCCTTACATACAGTGAACAGCAAAAGTCTTAGTACGGCAATATATTTTGATAACAAAAAGTTCCCACAGGCATAATACTCTTGCACAAATTCCCGATATGACTTCAAGAGAGTATTTAGGAGATCATTTCAAACAACGGTTACGTAATCTCTAAACTTTAAACAAAAGTGAACCGAAAAACTTGCTCATGATTACACCAGAAAACACAAAACAAAACTTGTACATTCAACTCCAAATGGGTTAAATGGAGTGTCTGACCTTAAGAAATATACTACTAAATACAAGGGATAACATTTTCATATGTTAGGCCTTTGAGTTTTAAATTTATTCAGGGTTTTCCTTGGGGGTACCTAAGGAGTCATCTGAAACTTATGTTTTTCTCTTGTTTTATGGAAAATATGAAAACAGAAATAAATTAATGAAACAAATATATCTTATATATAAAAATGAATGTGTGTTTATTTGTTTGTGGGTTTGTTTGAAGTCTATAGACGACTACACGGCTGAACCGATTTTCTTGAAATTTTCACAGTATCTTCCTGTATGTCTGGAAGGAGTTATAGGCTACTTTTTATGTTGAAATAGGCAAATAAAATAAAATAAAATAAATAAAAAAGTATGAGTGCTATTGTCTAACGAAATATTACGTATACGTCACCCGTCAGCTCTATATAACTTCTTCTTCTTCTCTTATATATAAAAATGAATGTGTGTTTATTTGTTTGTGGATTTGTTTGAAGTCTATAGACAGCTAAACGGCTGAACCAATTTTGTTGAAATATTAACAGTACCTTCCTGTATGTCTGGAAGGAGTTATAGGTTACTTTTTATTTTAAAATTTCAAGTAGGCGAGGTGCTACGCCCACATACCCATATAAAAATTAATGTTTGTTTGTATGTACCTTATAGAATCGTAAACTATGCATTTGATCATGTTATGATCTTTAGCAAAGTTGTAGCGCGCATGAGCCGGGGAAGGCTTCTAAGTTGGTATGACTAATTTCCGGCAGGTGGCGCCACTGAAAAGTACTTAAAATTAATTAAATCCTAAACTGTTTATTTGAACATGTTATGATCTTTAGCTAAGTTGTTGCGCATGAGCCGGGGAAGGTTTCTAAGTTGGTAGGACCAATTTCCGTCAGGTGGTGCCACTGAAGATTACTTAGAATGAATGAAATCGTAGTCGTTGTTGCGCATGAGTCGACGGAAGTTGGTGCAATTAATTTCCGAAGGAATGCGTCACTGAAAATTATTCAAAATTAATGACATGCAATTGGTCGACCTACACCTCACGCAAGGAAGAAAAGAGCATTACGAGCCTCAGAATCAGACGAGATATTGAGACTGGAAAATCTTCGAGTATATGCCGCTGAGACCCGTTCGGTTGAACCACTTGAACAACGAGAAGTGAGATTAGAAACTGATCGAATGCGTACTACTCAGGCCCGTTCATCTGAATCATAAGGACAACGGGAAACAAAATCAATAATATTATGCGAAAATTAATTTGACATTTGTGTAATGTCTTCCCTTCAAATTTATTTTAGTTGGTGACGGAGCAACACGCGCAGGCTACAGCTAGTAAACTATAAATTTTTATACAAACTTTTGGTTAAAATTCATGAAATTGCTAAAATATATTGCCGTACTATGGCTTTTGCTGTCCAATATATGTAGGAGGACGATTATTATGATCATAATTACCAAATGAAGTCGTAAAGTGGCCATGTTTTAATCATAAATAAATTTTCGTAAATCGCAAACCTATCATTAAATACATGACATTTTCAACGAAATAAACATTTCGAAATTATTAAGGAAATAAAATTTAATTTTCTGAAGCCGATGATGAATACTCTCAATATGCTCTTTAAAAAAATATTACATTTTCTTTGTTGTTGTTTTTGTTGTTTTTCTTAAAATATTATTGTTTATTGCATATGGTATTTTAATAACCTGTTTAATTAAAACACATATTTAAGCACACAATGAATGAATGTTTTAACAGCCGTAATTAAAATGAAAAATTCATTACGTGGGGTATCCAGCATGATGGGAAATGAAATAACCATAATGAGCCAGTCGACTATATAGCATCAACACATAGATACATATTGTACACGTGTATGTATATTGTATAATATTATTTTTTATAGAATATACATATTTATGAGCAGATATACTCGTACTTTATATTGATAATTTACGCAGGTAAAAATAAATTTATTGCCCTTATCATCATCATTATAATTTATTGTATATCTCGTCGTCTTCTTCTTCATCTTCCTCCTTATTTTGTTGTTGCTCTTGCTGTTGCTGTTGTTCTTGACCTCATAAATGTACTCTCTTGTTCGTCTACTGGCTTTCCTTAATGTTATCGCCATTATTATTACAGTTATTCGTATTGTTATTGGCTGGACGGATTTCTTTGCTTCACGTTTATGGCTCATGGTTCAAGTTTGTGTCCTGATATGAATTTATAACGCAACATTTCATAGTTAAAAGTGAATCTATGGTTGGTAAAGTGTTCACACATACCTATACATGTTCACATTTACATACACAGTACACATACAAATACATAAAAGATTTTCTCAGCATATTAATAGTCATTCAGAGTTCATTTCCTTTTCCGTTTTCATTTAAATTTCACACAATTAGCGGGTGAGGCGTGACCCGCACATTGCTCTCAGATGCCATTTAAATATACGCATATTTATCTGAATTGTTGTAAATTTATATGAATCGTTTTATGTTATTGCATTTATAGCCTCTTTATTTATTATTTTGGAAGGTTTACAAATACAATTTTCATTTTCATTTTTATATTCATTTTTTTCCATTTTTTTTCACATTTACAAAGATAGACAAATTGTAGTGCGAGAAAAGGTAACGTCATGGAGCAGTTTAAAAGATAATGTATAGCTGAGCTGTGGAAATATGAGTAGAAATGAAATTTATTATCTTGAAAGAAACTCAACTGTTTGTCTCGAAATACAGTGGCAAACAAAATAATGTAAGTGATAGAATAATAAAAAGAAATAATTAAACAAGAAATACAGTAGTTTAGGTTAGGTTGAATTAGAAGCCGCTTTGGGGAACATGGCTTACTAGAGTCTACTAGTTCCCGTTGTAACACCGATATTACGTATTCCATACATACATACATACATAATAGCTTCTCACACGACTTATGTTGTGTGTGTTAATTTTACACATGAGTGGTGGAATCTACAGGTTAAAGTCTTCTGCGAAAAACAGATTTTTTTTGAGAAACTTTGCATGACAATTTTATTTATCCTTAGAGTTTTTGCCAGAATTTAGAAAACTAAGAGGAAGTCGCTGTTGTCTAGTAGGTAGTGTGTTGGCTTATTAGACGTAAAGCTCGAAAGTTCGAGCCCCATGCCAGACATCAAAACAAAATACAAAAAGTATTATCTTCGGCGACTTCCTCTCAGCAGATTACTGGCAATCTGAGAGTAAATAAAATTGCCATGAAAAAGTTTCTCAAAAATCTGTCGTTCGGAGTCGACTTTAAACTGCAGGTCCCGCCACTCATGTATAAAATTAATACACACAACATAAGTGGTGTGAGAAACTAGGTTGTAATCCTGACTGAAGGGTTGTAATGATGAGTATGTAAGAGGAAGTCGTCGAAGAAATATCTTTCGTTTCGATGAAGCAATCTGACCTGAGGTTTGGGCCTCGGCCTCACGTCTAATAAGCCAAAACCCGGCTACTATACTACGGCGGCTTACTACTTACTTACTTATATCTGGAAAAAATGAAATACAACTCTAGTATATGGGCCGGTGTCTCAAAGTCTATTTGGAGACTTGTCGAGCACATTTAGGAAACGCCAAAGATGCTTATTAATGACAAGGGAGTTTTCATATTATATTGATACATTGGAGTACCAAAGCAAAATGACTTTTATTTTACTATTTAATGGCTGTTCAACGGATTCTATGCTTGCGAAATAAATATACTTCTGCGTAGTACTTGTTATTCTCAGCATGCAGACCCTGTGCTGACCAATTTCTTCCGTGAGTTTGCTTTAATTCGGCCATGGACTGCATTTAACGGTAACATCACAACATGCCACTTTGCGTGCTCAAGTGAGCTTTGATATTAAAGCTACTACTTCAACCTACCTACCTACCTATTTTTTTCTCATAGAACACATACGCTTGTAATCGTATGGCCAGGAAAAATTTAATTTTTCAGCCGGATAGAGTGTCCATATCAAAGGTCAGCAATGAGTATTCAAAACGATGAGTAGATTCGAATCATACTCATAATTTCTGATACTTATTTGCGCATTCATACTTATTTTAATGTCATACTCATACTACTTATATTCAAAGTTTGAAATACTCATGGTACTCATAATTAGCAATACGCCTGATGTTATTGATTTCGGCTCTCCATGACTCATCGTATATACGAAACACAAAAAATAAGTATGATTCGCGTACGAACACTACAACACTCACAAGAAGGTTGTGTGTTTGCTCTGGTTGCTGTCTTTGTCTTTTTTGTTTATGTGTCTTTCTACTTTCTTTGTAAATGCAACAGCAACTAAGACTGTAAATTTTGACGAATGATTCGAATCACTCGAATCATTTATGAGTATTATAATTACTCGTATTTTTCTAAATTTATGAATTTGAATGAGTAGGCGAATGAATCAAACATATTTCGAATGTTATGAGTTTGATATTAATGTTGTACTCATACTCATTGCAACCTGTACTTATAAATCAATGTTGTAGTGAGTACGAATGAATCAGCGCAGTTGAATTTCAATACTGTTGACACACTCATACTCAAAATTTCATGAGTACTTATGAGTAGCGAAAAAGTGATTCATTGCTGATCTCTGGTTCATATGTGGTTTTGCCAGTTATTTACAACATGGATAGGTTTCATAAACACTACACCCTCTTTCCACGTTCAAGCAACCGATTGTCCTATGTCCAAAGGATATAGGTAACATGGGTTACTCAATAAAAATTAAGAGTATTCGACTTAAAGTCTTCAATCTTTGGATTGCTTGGCTTAGTTTTGTCCATCACTGTAACAGTAACGGTCTTAGTAAGTAATTTACTAAAATATTATTAAGAGCGTGCAAATTTGCACAATATAAATAAATGAACGAACGAATGAATAAATGAATGAATGAATAAATTTATGATGGAAATATTTACTGCAAAACCAGTAAATTATGAATGAAAATAAAAACCAAAAAAAGCATACAGTCGACTCTAAAATATTTCATTATGAACAGATAACAACGCAATGAATGTGTCAAATATTTAAGATTTATTTTCCAAACAGGAAAAATAAGAAGAACAACAAATTTATGACTATAATTTGTATGATTTGTGTGTGTGTCCGGCACTCTGATTTAAAATGCTAATTTCGGTTGGTATGCGGTAAAGAATTTTAATTTAAAAAAAGAACAACAAAATTTCTGTCCTTCTTCTTACCGAATAAACGCATTTACACAACAGAAAAAAGTCAGCCTGCTCTAACATGGCTTACAGATAAACTCAGTAACTTAAACCGCAAATGTTGGCATGTGGCTTAAAGTATAAAATGTAGAAAAAACTGTTTTTTTTTTATAAAAAAAACAACAACAACTGCAAACAAACGGATATGAGTTAATGGTTACAATAGTATGTGAAAGGACTTAAAAAGAAAGGGAATCCAGTCATTCATAATTACTTGGAATTTTAAGGGAAAGAAATATCAACCATGTAAGCAAAAAAAAACCGCACACAATCAAACAATTTATTGGAGTTTTGTGGTAAAAAACTTGGCTATAAATGTAAGAAAATGTCGCTATAAATGTAGGATATTTTAACAATATTTGGTTGTATTGGCCAATGAAAAAATAAATAATAAATAATAAAACGTAGAGTTTTAAGCTTTAAAAGCAATCTAAGCATATATAAATAAATAATAATCAAGCATAGCTTCGCAAATATAAAAAGCCTGCGTTAGTGGACACTATTAGTGGGCACAAGCGTTCGATGATGATTTACGCCAATGCCCTCACCAATTAAATTTCAAACCTATCCAATTCCGAACTTTTTTTTACGATATCCTTACCAAAGATCAGCAATGAATCGTTTTTTCGCTACTCATAAGTACTCAAGAAATTTTGAGTATGAGTGAGTCAACAGTATTGAAATCCAACTACTCTGATTCATTCGTACTCACGACAACATTGATTTATAAGTACAGGTTGCAATGAGTATGAGTACAACGCTGACATCAAACTCATAACATTCGAAATATATTTGATTCATACGCCTACTCCTTCAGATTCATAAATTTAGAAAAATACTTATAATACTCATAAATAATTCGAGTGATTCGAATCATTCATCAAAATTTACGGTCTTAGTTGTTGTTGCATTTACAAAAAAAGAAGAACAAAGGAAAAGTCAAAGACAGCAAGCAAAGCAAACACACAACCTTCTAGTGAGTATTGTAGCGTTCGTACGCGAATCATACTTATTTTGTGATTCTTGTAAATGTTGAGTAAAGGAGAGTCGAAATCAACAACTTTGAGTATTAGTAGTATGAGTATGATATTAAAATAAGTATGAATGCTTATAAGTAGCAGTATGAGTATGATTCTAATCTACAAACTTTTTTGAATACTGATCTCTAATCCTTACATAATTACACAGCTAGTCGGTCCATAACGGAGAATCAATAATAAGACTAATCCATCGTAGTCTAATAGGTAGTGTATTGGCCTACCATACCAGAGCCCAAGTTTTAAATTCTTGCTAAAACTTCTTGAATTAAACGAAACATAATAAAATATTTTTTTCGCTCAGCAGTCTTCTGGTAAAAACTCTTTACATAAATAAATGTTTCTCATACCTATATTTCGCAAACGACTCCACTTATGAATAAGATTAACACACACACAAAATTTGTGGTATGAGAAGCTAGGTTGTAATGACGAGTTAAGTATGGTTGGTAATAAATGTTTAACCGACTTTTATGAAATTTGGGAAACATAATTGAATTCAAATAGAGATTTTTTTGTAGGTTTCTAGATTCAATTGTCCAATGACCATCATTGTCGTCTTGAAGTCGCCGTAGTCTAGTAGGTAGTGTGTTAGCTTATTAGACGAAAAGCCTGGGTTCCAGCCCCAGGCCAGACATCAAAGACAAAATACAAAAAGTATTTCTTCGGCGACTTCCTCTCAGCAGATTTATGGCAAAAACTCTGAGAGTAAAAAAAAATGCCATGAAAAAGTTTCTCAAAAATCTGTCGTTCGGAGTCGACTTAAAACTGTAGGTCCCACCACTCATGTATAAAATTAACACACACAACATAAGTGGTGTGAGAAACTAGGACGTTGTACAATGGGTCAATTCGACCTCCGGGTAATGTACTTGTCTTAATTGACAAGTACACGTCCTCTAACCTAACCTAACCTAATTCAAATGGTAACTAACGCTTGTAACGATTACCATTACTAATATTTAAATTAGGCGTCTGATCCGGTTAAGATTCTGTAAACTTCATGATTAATCCCCAGTTTTTTTTTCAATTGCTTTAGAATACTTTAGTTGCTAACGGCTGCAGCAATTTCTTTATGTAATTTTCTCTTGGTGGACTTCTCTCAATAGAAATTGCAACGAATTTCTACTTGAGCTATACGCCTAATTCTCTCACCTAGCTTACTTGTCATTGAACATACATACAGCACTTATCGCAATGAGACTTATAATAAATTATTTCTTCTGGCCAATACATACATACATACATACATACAAACATAATTGGTCTTTACAACCCTTTGGTCCGGATTACAAACTAGTTTCTCACACCAACTATTTTGCGTGTGTTAATTTTAAATACATCAGTGGCGGGACCTTCAGTTTAAAGTCGACTCCGAACAACAGATCTGTGAGAAACTTTTCATGTGAAGTTTATTTTCCCGCATATTTTTTTCCAGAAATCTGCTGAGAGGAAGTCGCCGAAGAAATACTTTTTGTATTTTGTTTTGATGCCTGGCCTGGGGCTCGAACCCTGGCCTCACGCCTAATAAGCCAACACACTACCTACTAGACTACAGCGACTTCAAAAAGGAAATCGCTTCCCAACAAACCAATATTTAGAGGATAAGGGAACTTTCTGAATAAATAATTTGATGGCCATTGTTATAACAACTGTCGTGCAAAATTACGGCGTGCAAAAGTACTGCGCGTGATCTATTCACTTGTCCTCAAACCCTATAATGTTTTCTCCTGATGAACCTGCTACAATTTTTTTTTGAGACCAACACTCATCCGATGTTTCCTATAAAAGCAGTGTATTCTGATGATATACAGGAAGGATATTTTATAGGAGCAAAGAAACAGCGACAATTTTTTTTTAAATTCCTCACATATTTTTATTCGAGAATTGCTTTTTGTTAATAATTCTCATTTTAATTTTTTATTGTGAGTAATCATATAGAATGTCAGACAAACAATCAGACAATCACAAATACATAACCAGAGTCTCTGATGGGACTCACGGCCTCGGTACTTGAATTTTAGCGCACTGTCAACTAGGAATGGTCGATGAAGAACCTCAGTTTTCTCTTCAGTGTCAAAAAGAATAACCTCCTGTCCATTATTTGTTAAAGGTTTGTATCTAAATTGTATTAATGTGTTCTGGTGATTCATTTTCAATCCCAATCTAAATATTGGATTGAAAGCGATTTCCTTTCTCTACCAATGTTCTACTGTTACAAACCTCAGGCCATTCCAGATGTATTGTAGGACGGATGTAGGACACAAATTTCTTCTTGATATAATTACAAAACTAGAGTTTAGAATGTATCAACTCCGTTTAGATTGAGCAGAGTCTCAGCCTTTCTCTTCTTTCAAAAACACACTTCCAGACTGTTCTTTCCATTTCTCCAAAAAGAGCAAGTTCCACCAAGTCCAAGCCTAAGAATATTGGTCTAACTGTCGAAAAGTTGTCTGTGCTCTGTAAAATCTATGCGAGTTGAATTCAGGACATTAGATGGCATAAACTTACGCTTGGAAGGTAGTCCATAGTTTGTCGATAGTGTTTCTCTTTCAGTGTTTTTACCAGAGGACTGCAGGAGTACTTTTTTATATTTCGTTTTGTTCGAAATGTTTGAGCTGGAGTTTGAACTACGAGCTAATAAGTCAACATACTACTTACTAGACTACGACGACTAGAATTAAAGTATTGGTTCAGCTAAATGAAATCGCTGTAGTCTAGAAGGTAGTGTGTTGGCTTATTAGACGTGAGACCAGGGTTCAAACTCCTGGTCAGACATCTTCAACAAAACGAAACGGTGGCTTCCTCTCAGTAGATTTTTAGCTAAAATTTCCATGAAAAAGTTTCTCAAGAAATCAATCGTTCGTAGCCGATTTTAAACTGTAGGTTCCGCCACTCATGTATAAATATTAACACAGACAGAATAAGTGGTGTGAGAAGCTAGGTCTTAATACTGACTGAGGTGTTGTAATGACCAATTACACAGCCCTGCATAGGTTTTGCAAATAAGATGGCTCCAGGCATTTTGCGCGCTGAACACGAATCTTTTCATCACGTCAGGTTTTCGAGAAAAAGGGGGTTGAAACCCCTTAAAATAGCGTTTTTGGCCATTTTTGTAACATTGTACAGCAAAACACTGACGTGCTAGAACCATCGCTATTATCAGAAATTGACAATTGATCTTTGCTCTTTAAAATGAGTCCAAATTGTTTGCATGCAGCCTTAAAGGGGGTGGGTTTAAGTCAAGGGGTGCAGGAGAAAAAGAAACACATTGCGGAGGTCCTTAAAAATTAATCAGATTTACTTCAAAATTGTTATTCAGGGGTTTTTGGAGCCGCTGATTACAGATCTTTTTCTCGAAAACCTGACGTGATGGAAAGTTTTTGAGACCAGATTCGTGTTCAGCCTTTGGAAACACCTGGAGCCATCTTATTTGCACAAAAAAGTCCAAATTTGCAGGGCTGTGTTATGTATGTATGTAAGTATGTATACTCTAATCATGTATGTATTTAGCGCATTACGGTATAGTTGCGAGCAGCACACCTATTGACAATATTTGCCTTTTTGTTACTACAATAGCGTGTATTAAATTAATTTATTACTTAATTTAATTTAAATTAATTTTAGTTTATAGTTTTAGTTTTACAACAAATTTGTATCCTATTTTTGTATTTCAATTACACGTTTACAAGCTAGTCTATTGTATACAAAGGTTTTCAGTACCAAAAAAAAAAAACATATTTTATGCCGCATAACCGATAATATCTGAGAACAAATTGAATTATTAATCAAACAAACGTTGTTGAACTAATACAGCTTTAAGGGGTTAAAGTTTTACTTTTCCAAACATCTTGATAAGTGAATAACGCTTGCTACTCTGTAATCATTTTTACCTTTTCACCAAAAGTTAACCGTTAGTTGATAAATAGTTGGTAAAACTCTCTTAACCTTTGGAATTGATTTTTTCTACCTTTTTTTTTGCCTTTTTCTCTGGCTTGGTGGTCAAATACCCATGAAATTGTTTAAAGTTTTTCTTTTCGCCTTGTTTCTGTCTTTTTTTGTCTTTTGTAGTTATTTTACATTCGAGGTTTATTGGTTTGCATTTTCATTAAAGTTTTATGTCTTTTACAAAGTGCGGTGATGGCTATGAAGTAAAATCAATAGCTTTTAAAGGAAGTGCTTGCCCCTTTCACTTAAATTTTCAACAACAACTGCCAATGACCACGAGTGTCACATATTTAAATGGACACACACAGATTGTTTAACAATATGCCGCATTTATTGTAAATTTTAAACAATAAATCTCTTTCTTCTGCTCAAAGATTGCCTTCGAAATGCCAGAAATATTTTTGAAAAGGAAAACCATGTTGTCAAAAATAGTTTGCGAATGTGCTGGCAAACACCAGCTTGAATATATATACGCTTAATAAAGGGTCAAAATGCCTTGGCATGTTAAGTGTACAATCGAAGCGAAAAGCAGATGGAGAGATACAGTTTTTTTTATCACATTTGACTTCCATTTCTCTTATTCCGGTGGGTAAAGATTTCCGAAACACTTCAAACACAATGCCTTCTTTGTATTGTATGTGTAATAGCATAAGTATGCGTGTATTGTTGTGTAAAGACATTTAAATTACAGTGCGAGTTATAAGTGTGACTTTTTTTAGAAGAAATCAAAGAGTGGTGACTCCATGTCCTAGTAAATAAATAATACAGATCAGTAAGACTAAGAAAAGCCACCGTAGTCGAGTAGGTAGTGTATTGGCTTATTAGACATGAGCTCTTGGTTCAAACCCTAGGTCAGACATCTCCAACAAAACGAAACATGAAAAAAATATTTCTTTGGCGACTGCCTCTTAGCAGATTTCTGGCAATAAGTCTGAGAGTAAATAAAAAATTGCCATGAAAAATTTCTCAAAAAAATCTGTTTTTCGGAAAGTAACAAGGTTAGGTTAGGTTAGGTTAGAGGACGTGTACTTGTCAATTAAGACAAGTGCAGTACCCGGAAGTCGAATAGACCCATTATACAATGTCCTAGCTTCTCACACCACTTATGTTGTGTGTGTTAATTTTTATACATGAGTGGTAGGACCTACAGTTTAAGCTAACAAAATAAAATTAAAACACACAACACAAGTGGTGGGAGAAGCTAGGTTGTAATCCTGACTAAGGGTTTGTAATGTCCAATTATGTATGTATATATGTATGACAAAATATTGCTTTCGGCAACTTCTTTCAACGGTCTTGTGGCAACAACTCTGAGAATAAATAAAATTCCAATGAAAAGTTTTTCAAACCTTTCGTCCAGAGT
Organism: Sarcophaga subvicina; assembly: GCA_936449025.2. Classification (NCBI taxonomy): domain Eukaryota; kingdom Metazoa; phylum Arthropoda; class Insecta; order Diptera; family Sarcophagidae; genus Sarcophaga; species Sarcophaga subvicina. Next base: position 36,609,402 of record OW388084.2, read on the forward strand.
TGACGCTAAACCGTAAGTCCCCCTATTGAAGGATAAATTTACGCACACAACATGGGTATTGTGAAAAGCTAGGTTGTAGTCCTGACCAAAAGGGTTGTAATGACCATTTAAGTAAGTAAGTAAGTATGCTTCTCGCAGGAAATTCCATAAGCCTGCCTTATTCTCATGCTCCGGAGATGATCATGTCAAAGGAACTTATAAAGACTTAGTTCAGACGTAGTATATCGTAAAAGAAATATCACTCAGAACCTGGCGATTCTTAATTACGACGAAACAGAAGAAAGTCGCCGTAGTGTTGTATGTAATGTGATGGCTTACTAGACGTGAGACCATTATTCAAACATCAGGTCAGACATCTTCAACAAAATGAAATATGAAAGAATATTTCTTCGGCGACTTCCTCTCAGCAGATTTCTGGCAGAAACTCTGCGAGAAACATGAAAAGTTTCTCACAGATCTGTAGTTCAGAGTCGAATTTAAACTGAAGGTCCCGCCACTGATGTATTTAAAATTAACACACGAACATAAGTGTTGTGAGTAACTATCGGGTCCGCCATGTAACGTTTTTTTTTAACTACTGCTTATTTCGTGAATGGTAACACTTAGCTCACGTCTGATTTGACAGATAATTAGTTTTATCATTCCGCTGAACGAATATGGTTGTGTATACGCTTGAACAATGCTGGGGAATATTGCGACATTACTTTGAAAATCATGGTAATGTTGCAGAATGTGTGCGAAAATTGCGTACGGATTTTGGATGAAGAGAAGCACCGTCAGCTCCGTATGTTCGGTATCGTGTGAAAAAAGTGAAAGAAACTGGCATCGTCATCGATAAACCATAGCGTTAAAAGCCAAAAACAGTGCGCACACCCGAGAATATTGCTGTAGTGGCAGAAAGTGTGTGTGAAGCGCCATCAACATTCACCGTCGTTCTCAACAATTGAACATTTCGGAGACATCATTGAGACGAATTTTGCATAAAGACCTTGGTATGACGCCATACAAAGTCCAATTGGTTCAGGAGTTGAAGCCAATTGACTATCCAATGCTTTTTCGCTTCGCTAAGTGGGCCTGCGATCGACTTACAGAAGATGCCGATTTTGGCAAAAAAATCATCTTTTCAGATGAAGCTCATTTTGATCTTGGCGGGTATGTAAACAAGCAAAATTATCGCATTTGGGGCACAGAAAACCCGCACGAATACATTGAAAAGCCGACGCACCCAAAACGAGTCACTGTTTGGTGCGGATTTTGGTCCAGAGGCATAATTGGGCCATTTTTCTTCGAAAATGAGCAAGGAGTGGCCGTTACAGTCAATGGCGATGGTCATCGGGCCATGTTAAACGAATTTTTGTTCACAAAAATTGAAGAGGGGAATATTGGCAGCATTTGGTTTCAACAGGACGGCGTTACGTGCCACACAGCCGAAGCTACGCTCGATTTTTGCGCCCTGTTTTTGAAGATCGCATTATCACTCGCAGAGCTGATGTCGTTTAGCCACCTCGGAGCTGTGATTTGACACCGTTGGACTATTATTTGTGGGGTGCCGTCAAAGATAAGTGTTACGCCGACAAGCCAAAGACAATTGACGCTTTAAAGGCCAATATTCGTGAAGCCATTGGTGATATACAGCTGCACACAATCGATAATGTGCTTAAAAATTAGACCGATCGTGTAGGCTACTGCATGGCCAGCCGAGGCAGCTATTTGAATGAAATTATTTTCCATTATTAACCGGAAGGATTGTACTTTCAAATAAAAAAGAAATTTGAAAAAATTTCAAAAAAAAAAAGTTATTTGGCAGACCCTTCAGTTCGTAATCCCGAACTGTGTAGTGACCAATTATGTATGTATGTATGTATTGGATTTTAATATAAATAATTTATTGTGGCGGGACAGAATATTAAGTCCCATTGCGATAAGTGCTGTATGTATGTATGTTGCATGACAAGTAAGCTAGGTGGTAGAATTAGGCGTATAGATCAAGTAGAAATTCGTTGCAATTTCTATTGAGAGAAGTCCACCAAGAAAAGAACAAATAGAGATGTACAGACAAATTAAAGCCACAGAAAGGTCAACTACCATCTAACACAACCCCGGACTAGGTATGTATGTTACAGATGTTACGTACAATGCTACGGGCATTGCATTTAGTAAGGATGTACAAATTTTCGTAATCAGCCGTTAGCAACGAAAGGACTCCAAAGCAATTGAAAAAAACTGGCATCACCAATTAATCATGAAGTTTACAGAATCTTAATAGGATCAGACGACTGATTCAAATACTAGTAACAAGCTCTGCTCGTTTCAAGCATTATTTACCATTTGAATTAAATACAAATAATTTTCTTTGTATTTAAATTGTATTAAAATAGATTTCTTTTAGAAAAAAAATCAAAATTTTTTCTACTGTAATTTTATTTTGTCGCTGACTGTGTTGCTCTGATGGACACTATCGTTATTATTTAAAAGTTTATTATTGTAATCATATCTTTAAGATCCACATTGGTTGCCTTTTTGCTACAGTCCTTTCAATTTTGTTTTTGTGTTATCGCATATACAATAGAAGAATAGAAACTCAATAGAAGGACTGGATATTTTTAATTTAGAAAAGGAAATACAAGTAAAAGTTAAAGAAGAATTAGTAGATAATAGGCCTTTAGAATATTAACAATCAAGCTAATATTGATAGAGTATTATACTATTGTAAATATATTGTTGTTGTTGTTGCTGCTGTTAAAAATAGATATTAAATGTAATCCCCTATTTGAACATTTCAAATACCACAACAACAACAAAAAAACCTTTTCATTTGGGAGTTATTCCATTGGAAATTGAAAATGAATTGAAAAATAGAAAAGGAAAAGCAGAATGTTAGAGAATTACAACATTAAATACCATACTGGTGCTTAACAGACTCTATAAAGTTGGATTTGCATTTTTAAATAGCGAGTTATTGCTATCGATAGGTTTGTGGCTCTTCGCAGGTGCCAGCTAGAAAGTATTAAAAGTTGCCTAAGCAATTCCTTCTAGGTGTACCTTCTATCGATAACAGGCCGTTCTTTTAAAGCAGACAATATCGTAATCTATATCGACTTCTTCTGATCCCTGCATCAATTATCTGTCCCATTGGAACATATTTTTCGATTAGAACGTCTTGGCCGAATCAGCGTAGCCGCTATGTGTTAATGTTCCTAAAAACGTTCATTTCGTTAAGGAGATAATACAGCACATTGTGGGTTCGTATTTGAAAATAATCGATAACTTGCAACGTTTGAAGATCTTGGCTTGCCTTGTCTTAAATCTTGCACAATATCAAAAGATTCACAGAACTCCTTCCCTATCTTGCTGCAGCTGTATGAGTTGTTCAATGATATTAGATACGCAGGAATACAGAGCTCAGATATTGCAACATAAACGGGATCTCTTAACAGACTATGTAAGATTGCTTTACTGTCGAAAAAGAGGATGTTATGTGTGAGTTTTGTTTTCTGGGATTTCTTCAAAGTATGGCGTAATGTAAACATATGTAATAGTCAGTGAAGCCGCACTGATAAGGTTCAATCAGTGCTTTCGAGAGTGCACACAATGCGTTCGCAACTGACTGTTCGAAAAAGTTCCGTTACTAACTCATATATTTGAAGCGAGCTTTTTAAACCAAATATTTGTCATTGTGTGAAGTCGCCGTAGTCTAGTACGTAGTGTGTTGGCTTATTAGACGTAAAGCCTGGGTTCGAGTCGCAGGCTAGACATCAAAACAAAAAAGTTATTCTTCGGCGACTTCTTCTCAGCAGATTTGTGGCAAAAACTCTGAGAGTAAATAAAAATTGCCATGAAAAGTTTCTCAAAAATCTGTCGTTCGGAGTCGACTTTAAACTTTAGATCCCGCCACTTATGTATAAAATTAACACACACCACATAAGTGGTGTGAGAAACTAGGTCGTAATCCTGACTGAAGGGTTGTAATGACCAATTACGTACGTATTTAAGAGTTGTAATTTTTCAGCTTTTAAGGTGTTAAAAAGGAATAAAATACAGAAAAATCATCACAGATATTCCAAAGTAACTTAAAAATACAATACTTTACTCCTTGTTTTTACTAACTAACATAAATTTCCAATAATAACAATTGCAAAGTAAATACAAAGCTTAAAGTGCCTTTTAATGTACTAAAGTAAAGAATATGATGTAAATTTTTAATTTTTAAAAATCGCCGTCGTGAAATAAAAATCCATTTCCAACCGGAGCAGTTGTAGTGCACAGCAAAACAATAAATTTATCAAAATTTTAAACTATTTTTGTTTTATTAGATTTTTAAATTTAAACTTTATATATTTAATTCCATTAGTTTCATAAATGACAAAATCGAAGTTTTTTATTGCATACTTTTCAGGGTAACTATTCCAGTACATGTAATATGATGCGTATGAGTAATATAGTACAAATACAATTAAAAAGAAAGTATACTACATAAATTTGGAATTAATCACATACATGATTTTTCGATTCTATGCAATTCTAGGCTATATTCTAGTAGGTAATACATCATGACCTGTATCTTTATAGTCTGGATCTTGAACATCTTCACAACAAAAAAATTTATTTGGAAAAATTTCAAACCGTTTTTATTTTATTGCATTTTTAAATATAAATTTTTAAATGGCCCAGCGGGTCTAATGGTCTCATGTCAGAAGTGAATATGCTGCCGGCTCCTATAATCCATCTTCCAATCTAATTAACATTCATTCACAAAGCTATAAAGTCTCATTTTTTAACGCTTCCTATTTAGTTTAAATAAAGGAAAGTGTGTGTTGAATATCACTGATATTTTTTTATTCATTTGAAATAGCAATTATGTGTGGAAAATAAAATCGTTTAACAGTCCATGACAGCCTTTTTTCTGGGTGGATCGCATTCAAAACGTCTAATTTTCCATGATATCAGGCCAAGTTTTATTGATGGCATGGGTTATGTTAGGTTTGAGAACAGTTGTAGTTTGCGGCTTATTCGCATACAACTGCAACTCAAGAAAACTCCTCAAACTAGCTAAGGTCACCTCCACGTGAGATTAACGTGCCTTCAAATCGCTTGTGCATGATATCCACCGTGGCATGATGTGTGTGACACGTAGCGTCGTTCTATTGAAACCATTTGCCGCTGGTGGCCAGATCATCTAATTCAGGCCAAAAGAATTTTGTAATCATTAGCTTATAGTGTTCATCGCTTTCTCATAGAAATATAGACCGATTTTGACGCCAGCTTAAAATACAAATCAAACTGTAAGTTTTTCGAAATTTATTGGATATATTTACGGTCATAAATATATTTTTCAATGAACACATGAAGTATTTTTGAATGTTCCAGAATTGCACACATATGGCAATAGTTTGATAAGAATGTTTTTGCAAAGTATTTGCTTTTCATTACAATATATTTTGTTGCTATTTTTAAAATAGACCGATTTGCTGTTTGTTTTCATACATATGGTACCACTTACATAGTAATAAAGTGCTGCCAGAATAACTTTATATGTGACAGCATTACCGTCAATAGGAACTGAACAAATTTAAATATGTACGTGTTATAGTTACTCAACAATTATCCCTGTTAAGTCATACTTTAAATCAGTGAAATTATTATATTAAATCGTTGAAAATATCGAAATATTAAGTTCAACTTAATCACCCTTATCGTGAATATTATGGGAATAAGTTATTTGGGAGTAAACTTTTTTCCCATAATAAAGAAAATCGGTATTACGAATATATTGGGAGTAAAAGTAAAAGTAAAAATGACGATAAATCGTCAAATCTGGCAGCTATGGCTACACCTTATGCATATGCATTTAAACTTCCTAAACGAGCTTTCTCGGTTTCTGTGTTCATCACTTTTTATGTTGATCAGGTCTCGTCTTTTTCTTTCAATTGTTTTGGTTGAGAAGAGAAATTAAAATCCATTGTCACAGCATTACCTTGCTTGCCATCAATTCTGGCATTTCTGAATCACATACGTATACTCTTTTTATCGCCTGCAATAATTTGCTTTATTAATAGCAACATATCAATCACCAATGAATTCTCCTCGCCGTACTCGGGTATGGCAAGTGACCGGATTTAAAGTCCCAAGGAGAATAGTTTTGTATAGAATTACATTGACTTGCCTCGTTGCCAGCGAAACACACGGGAGCGGGAATGCTTACAGAATTGTAAACTAATATTTCTGGAATAGTCTGTATTTAATTCTAAAAGAGAATTCTCTTCCTCTCTTGTTAGTTTGCAGTCAGTGTGGTCATTAGCACAGTTTGCCCAGATGAGACCCAATGGAATGTCTAGACACAACATGTAGAAAATATTTACATCTGCCTAAAGGAGATATAAATTTCGAAACAGCGATAATCACCTCCAGGTCATCCACGCCTTTTGCTCTGAATTAAGCAATGTAATCTTAATAAAACGCACATGAATTTTCTTTCACAGAATAAAAGAAACGGACAATGACATGGTATAGTTGGCATCTGACTAACATTTTCATCGAAAAATAATCTTCGACGCAGAGATCCATTTTTTAATGAATAAGTACGTGAACAAACAAAATTATTGAATTTTGGACAATCCAGTCCATAAGAGATCTAAAAGCGTCCAATAAAATTACTGTTTGGTGTAGCCTGTCAGCACCTTTGGTACATATTTCTTTGAGAATGACATTGGCCAGGGCATAACTGTCAATGACGAGCACTATAGGCCGTTTATTATCAACTTATTTTGGCCTGAATTGGATGATCTGGACACCAAAGATATGTGGTTTCAACCCGGCGGTATTTCCACATTCGATGTTCGAAACGAATGATTTGAAGGCATGATCGTCTCATGTGATGGATGGAAACTGGCCACCGATATCTCACTGTTAGACTTTTTTAATGAATATAAGCCGCAAAACAGAGTATTATTCAAACCCACATAAACCATGCTATCGCACCATCCATTCAGCCTGATTTATGCGCCACAGTTAGTATGCTCTCCACCCACAGAAACCGTGACGGTTATTTGAACGATATTATATTCAACATAGGGAGACCCTACGATATGCGCCAACTACAGGGGTATAAGTCTTCTCCCTATCGCATATAAGGTTCTTACAGGCTTATTGTGTGAACAACTGAAGCTACTCGTCAAAACACTGATTGAACCTTATCAGTGCGGCTTCAGACCATCGACCAGATCTTCACACTACGCCGAATTCTGGAAAAGACCCACGAAAAACAAGTCGACACACACCATCTTTTTATTGACTATAAGGCAGCCTTCGATAGCCCCATAAGGGATCGTGTTTTTGCCGCAATGTCTTAGCTCGGTATACCTGCGAATCTGATAAGGCCATGTAGAATGACGGTTAGCAATTCCTGCAACTTCGTCAAGGTAGGAAAGGACCTCTCCGAACCTTTTGGTACCGTGCGAGGTTCCAGACAAGGCGACGCCTTATCATGCGACCTCTTCAACTTCGTCATGGAGAGTGTTCTGGGAAAGGCGGGAGTGCATCGCAATGGCACTATTTTTCAAAAAAGTGTCCAGTTGCTTGCGTATGCTGACGACATTGACATCATAAGGCGTACCAAGCGAGGTGTTACTCCTGCCTTCAGTGCTATTGAACGGGAGTCTAGTAAGTTGGGTTTGGCAGTAAATGAGGGCAAAACAAAGTATATGTTATCGACAAGTAGAGGCGCGCGGCGTATTGATTCTCAGATTACGACCGATAACTATACTTTCGAAACAGTCAAGGAATTCATCTATCTTGGCTCTGCCGTTACCACCAGAAATGATATCTGTCTGGAGATCAAGCGGAGGATCACTCTTGCTACTATGGTCTCAATGCATAATTGAGTAGCAGAGACCTCTCTCGTGCGATAAAACTAACACTTTACAAGACACTAATGCTACCCGTGCATCTTTATGGCGCAGAGGCATGGACCCTATTAAGTACAGATTCAGCGGCTTTGAGAGTGTTCGAGAGAAAAGTACTACGCATCGATCCAGTGCGAGTTGGCGATGATTTCCGTATCCGATACAACAGTGAGCTATATGAGCTCCTCAACGACATAGACGTTGTACAGCGTATTAATATACAGCGGCTGCGCTGGCTCGGCCATGTCGTTCGAATAGAGGAGGATGCTCCGGTGAGACGGGTATTTGATGCGGGAATTTGCGGAAGTCGGTGAAGAGTACGACCTTGCATCCGTTGGAAGGACCAAATCGAGGAAGCCCTGTTATGGCCAATTAAGTAAGAAGTCAATTCAACATATAGCGATGTCAGTTGGTCTTTCAAACGACTAAAAAATTTCGATGATATCTACTAAACACACTGAGGGGTACGTAGAGGTGCCTGTCGATCCAAGGAAGTTGGATGCACGCACTTAGATCTACATAGGGCCCATTGTGATCTCACACACACACTTTATTTTATTAAAATTATTAAGAATATCTCTGTATAAGCATTTCTGTTTAAATGAGTTTAGTTTGTAGTTGTAAAATAAACGTGAACTTTAAGCAGCAGTATACGGGAAAAATGGAAAGATATGTTTTGTTTTGTGTTTTTCCCATTTAAATTAGTCTTGTAAACAGTAAAAAGCAATAACATACCAAGCTTCTACATTTTTGTCTTCATTAATTTGTTTGATCAGTCCATTTAAACAATTTTTTTTTTTTTGGTGAAGTTTTCAACTATCCAGAGCTGACCTTTTAAATCCCATACGTTGTGATTCTCCTAAAAATATTTTAACAAAAGCCTGTATTGTTTGGTGTAAAAATGTTTAAAATTTAGAAAATTTTTTGTGGCAAAACAAAAGGCTTTAAAGAGATAAACTCAAAGTCAATGTTTCATTTGGTGTTTTATGAATTTCTTTTTTCCCTATTTTTAAGGAGAATCAAATTTTTTTATGCAATTAATGAAATCCGTTTGACTCTATTTAAAGAGAACGGTTAAGTTTACAGAAATTCCGATAGAATAAAAGAAATTGTTCCGTAAAATTATAAATTTTTAAGTAGTTCATGTCTACCACGTAATAGCCACTCGTTCGTCGTCGATTCGCTATTAGATTAGACAATGCATTGCAGAGAGGAAACGTTCTTTAGCCGCATCCTAGGCGGATAATAGGTCATCTATCAGTTTAAATTTGAACAAACGGTTATTTCGAATCTGGCAATACTTATGTCATTCTATTCTGTCACAAAATTCGGTATTTCATCTCCACTAAAAGTAATGAACTGATTTATGTTTGAGCAATGTTGGAATTTATTAGGTCAACGAGAAACTGTACGATGATGATGATTTTGCCAAAAAAAACAACTTTTCAAATGAAGCTCATTTTCATTTTAGTGGGTATGTTAATAAGCAAAATTGCCGTCTTTGGGACTTTGGGAAAACCCACACATGGTCTTAAAGTAGCTAATATACTCATTACGAGTGACTGTTTGGTGTGGCTTGTGAAGCGAAGGCATCCTTGCCCCATTATTTCTTTGAAAGTGAGGACGCGCAACCATTATGGTCAATGGAGACAACTATCGCACCATGATAACTAATTGTTTTGTATTCGCTCTTTATGGTATTAATGTGAAAAATGTTTGGTTTCAACAGGATGGTACAACTTGCTACACATCTTATGCCACAATCGATTTATTGCGGCAAAAATTTGATGGCCTCTTGATTAACCAAAATGGTGATATCAACTGGCCGCCAAGGAGCTGCGATTTGACAACGTTGGAATATTTTCTGTGGGGCGCAGTTAAAGAAAAGTGTTATGCCGACAAACCAGTGACATCTGAGCATTTGAAGGCCAACATTCGTGATGCCATTGCCGATATACGACCCCATACATACATACATAATTGGCCATTCCAACCCTTCAGTCAGGATTACGGTCTAGCTTCTCACACCACTCATGTTGTGTGTGTTAAATTTATACGTGAGTGGCGGGACCTACAGTTTAACGTCGACTCCGAACGACAGATTTTTGAGAAGCATTTTCATGGCAATTGTATTTGTCCTCAGAGTTTTTGCCAGAAACCTGCTGAGAGGAAGTCGTCGAAGAAATACTTTTTTTCTTATTTCGTTTTGATGTCTGGCCTGGGATACGAACCCGGGCTTTACGTCTAATAAGCCAACACACTACCTACTAGACTACGGCGACTTCCACTACGACCCAATACACTCGAGTAAATGCACGAAAACTTGTCCTATCAAATGAGGTACTGTGAGGTCATGTGAATGAAGTAATATTCCATTTCTAACCGGAACAATTGTACTTCACAACAATAGAAATAAATTTGGCAATATTTAAAACCTTTTTTTTTTATTGCGTTTTTAAATTTAAACTTTTAAATGGCCCACCCTATAAGCCTTTTTTTGCCAATTTCAATTTAAACAGATTCAATTTTAGTATCCATTAACTCAACTACCCTTTCTTGACTACAAATGCTTATTTTCCTGGTTCCAACGCAATGTACATACGTTACAGGGATCCATCCTCTGAACGTTCGTCGAACGAATTAAAAACAATTTCTTCAGATATTTCACTTCCTTAATTTTCAAACCATTATTATTTGATTATATATCGCCGTAGTCTAGTACGTAGTGTGTTGGCTTATTATTATTAAGGCCAGGGTTCAAATCCCAGGTCAGACAGCAAAACGAAAATATGAAAAAATATTTTTTCGGTGACTGCCTCTCAGCAGATTTCTGGCAAAAACTCTGAGAGTAAATAAAAATTGCCATGAAAAGTTTCTCCAAAATCTGTCATTCGGAGTCAACTTTAAACTGTAGAACCCCCCGCTCATGTATAAAATTAACACACACAACATAAGTGGTGTGAGAAACTAGGTCGTAATCCTGACTGAAGGGTTGTAATGACCAATTATGTATGTATGTTATTGAAGGACAAGGGAAATCACCGTGTTCGCGTAGCACGGTTTGCTTGGCTCGTTGCAGAATCATTAATATTTTCTATTGGGAAATGATTTTTTATATGACCCAATATTTTTAGCATCTTCTCTACATTGATGCAACATGTATGTGTGTTTTGGCATTGAATTCCTATTGACCTTTTATTTCTAAAAAAAAACCAAATTCTTATAAAAGAATGTACACAAATAACTTGTAGAAAATTTCAAAAAGGAACGTGATGACGTATACGTCTTCCATATTTTGCTTTAAAAAAATCTCTTTTGCTCTTTTCTTTTCGCTACAGTTTCTAGTTCAAATATTACTGGTGGATTTTATAGGGAAAACTTTATGGTTTATTAGAATACTGTTAGATGCCATACCTTGTTGAAATACGATAAAAGGAGAAGAGAACAAAACAAAAAAATCTGTATGTATATAAAGGTATATTACATATACATATTTATATACACGCGTACAATATTTACATCCAATTTGTTGAAGACTTATTTCTTGGTAACTGATACAGATTTAGGCGGAAAAGCTTGAGTGATATTGTATCCCGTTATACATATGTATGTATGTATGTATGTATATAAAATGCAAATGTGTAACGGAATAATATCGTGTATACAAAGAAACAACATTTAGGCACAGAAGTTTATTAGGGTCTTAACTGTGTAAGGGAACCATAACTTACGGTCAAGAGTGCCTTAAAGGCACCTTATACCATAATTCAGTTTCTGTTCACGAAGCTGCTGTTGCATCAATTTAAAACAGAAGTGATAAGCACTTGTATCTTTAAATTAAAATAAAATAAAATGTGTGTGTGATATATCATCGATATTGTTTATTTATTTGAAGAACCTATTGAGGCCATAATGTGTCGAATATAACATCGTTTTAATATCCGCTACAGTTTCTCTGTTTCCCATAACTGTGCCACATAAATCACGCTGAATGGCACGATTTCGTTGGTCACTTCACATCACCCCCATGTGAGATAACCATGTCCTCAAATCGACCGCGCAATTTATCTAATGTGCTTTAAAAAGTGTGGCACGTAGCGCCGTTCTGGTAAAATCAAAAATCGTTGACGTCCAGAACTTGCAAATCAGACCAAAGTGTTGGTAATTACCGACCTATAGTGCTGGCTGTTGACAGTGATGGTTTGGCCAACAGCGTTCTCAAAAAATGTGGACCGATGACTTCGTCAGCCCAAAGTCCACAAAAAACAGGAATTTTTTGAGATTTATTGGGTGCTCTAGGATCTCATGTGAATTGGTGTCGTCTCAAATTCGACAATTTTGTTTGTTCACGTAGCCATTCAATCAAAAATGTGCCTCGCCGCTGAAGATAATATTTCAATGAGAATTATGAGCATTTGGTAACTGCTCCATCACTCATTCAGATTAATAATGCGCCAATACTATGGTCGTTATCAATGGTCAGTGTTTGGAAGTTCCTGCTTGATGACCCTATATAACAATGCAGACTTTTTCCAAGAGAAGGTATTTAACGGTTAAGTTCATAAGGGCTATTGGATGCGAGGGTATTGAAGTGGACAATACTTTGGACGATTAGAAATAATTCATACTTGAGATTAACATTGTTCTGCAGATACCCCACAGACCTTAGTAACTTGCAAAGGAAGGATAAGCAAATCAACTCACTTGCATAAAACAAGATTACTATGACACTAAGAACAAGATTTGCTTAAACCCTATCCACAGTCCACATTAAAAACCTCATTCAAGTTATAATAAAACACTGGCCTTTGGTCCATAAAACTATAAGAACGTTTGGAAAATGCCGGCCAGGTATATTACAGTTACCTCAGGTCAACATTTCGATAAGCTGCGTCAATTATTTTGTTCGTGATAGCCAATAATAGAAAATTATTGCATGATTCGAGGAAATAATTTAAAAAGAATAAATTTAAAATGAATATTTCTTGTTTCCAAATCTGATGAAACAGCAGAGCGGTAAGAATTTTGATTCTAATGATGAAATCTTGTGAAATTTTATTCTATGGCAGTTTCTGAACCGTTGGACAAAGTGTATAGGAAGACAAAACCTCTTCTTCATTTAGAATATTATGGACTTATGACGTCGTATGTCCTGTATGAGATCGGGATTAGCTACCTTAGCTTATCCAATAGGGTTCAAGAACTATCATCATCAAGATGCTGAAAGAAAAGTTTCTGAAGAAGTTACCAGGTGGCTGAGCTCTACAGGATTTCATAGAGGCTAATAGTCAGTAAGACAATTAGTGTTGAAACCAAGGCTTGGCTTAATAAGATTTACTCGGACTTGGAACCAGGATATCATTGTTCACATACATAATTGGTCATTATAATTTTTCAGTCAGGACTACGACCTAGTTTTTACGCCACTTATGTGTGTTAATTTTATACATGTGTGGCGGGACATACAGTTTCAAGTCGATTTCGAACGACAGATTTTTGAGAAACTTTTCATTGGCAATTTTATTTACTCCCAGAGTTTTTGCCAGAAAACTGCTGAGAGGAAGTCATCGTATTTCATTTCATTAGGGTTTAAATCGTGGTCTCACGTCCATTAAACCAACACACTACCTACTAGACTACGGGTACGAAATGATACGTGCAGTGGAAAGGCCAAAGAGGCTCTTATTGTTGAAAAACCAAAAACGTTTACAGAATTTTGCATGAATATTGTGCATGAATACTTGATAGTCATTGTCGCGAAGATGCACAATCGACCAAATACCACAAAAATGGCTAATTCTGAGCATTTTTTGAAGCGATTCCATCATAAGAAACCAAATTGTGGCCATATATGTATGTATGTATGAAACATGGCTGCATCATTTTACTTCAGGACCGAGATCATCGTCGTCAGACATGAGTCGGTAACAAAGCGTTTAAAGACACAAAAGTCTGCTTACTAAAGGGTCCGCCAAATAACTTTTTTTTGAAAATGCTTTAAAAAACTACTGAATATTTTCTCAAATTTCTTTTTTTATTTGAAAGTACAATCCGGTTAATAATGGAAAATAATTTCATTCAAATGGCTGTCTCGGCTGGCCATGCAGTAGCCTACATCAGAAGATGCCGATTTTGGCAAAAAAATCATCTTTTCAAATGAAACTCATTTAGATCTTGGCGGGTATGTAAACAAGCAAAATTGTCACACTTGGGGCACAGAAAACCCGCACGCATACATTGAAAAGCCGACGCACTCAAAACGAGTCACTGTTTGGTGCGGATTTTGGTCCAGAGGCATAATTGGGCCATTTTTCTTCGAAAATGAGCAAGGAGTGGCCGTTACAGTCAATGACGATCGTTATCGGGCCATGTTGAACAAATTTTTGTTCACAAAAATTGAAGAGGAGGATATTGGCAACATTTGGTTTCAACAGGACGGCGCTACGTGCCATACAGCCGAAGCTACACTCGATTTTTGCGCCCTGTTTTTGAATATCGTATTATCAACCGCAGAGCTGATGTCGTTTGGCCACCTCGGAGCTGCGATTTGACACCGTTGGACTATTATTTGTGGGGTGCCATCAAAGATAAGTATTACGCTGACAAGCCACAGACAATTGACACTTTAAAGGACAATATTCGTGAAGCCATTGGTGAAATACAGCTTCACACAATCGATAATGTGCTTAAAAGTTGGACCCTCGTGTACTGCATGGCCAGCCGAGGCAACCATTTCAATAAAATTATTTTCCATTATTAACCGGAAGGATTGTACTTTCAAATTAAAAAAGAAATTTGAGAAAATATTCAGTAGTTTTTTAAGCATTTAAAAAAAAAAAGTTATTTGGCGGACCCTTTAGATAATTGGAGCGAGTTTTTTATGTTAGCCTTCAAATCAAATGTTATAAGCAGGCCTTCCCTATTATTATTATTTCAATGAAATCAGACCAACTAACTGATCTAAGTCCCCATTCGTCAATTAGATCCCGTGTTTCCAATGCTTTCATGTCCCCGAACGAAGACTCACAACGACTCACATACGTCAGTACTACCAGAGATTTCTATTCCTTGATAAATCGCTTTCCCTTAAATTTCCTATAGTTTCCACCAGACCAAGTTTCCAAGGTTGGAAAAACTTGCCTTTCCTAACTAAGTGTCATGCCATATGAAAAACCGCATACCAGACTTCAAGGACTTTCGTTTGATTTAATACCTTCTGTAGGGTGTTACAAACCTTATCATAAACACAAGCTGCCAATTTTATATTGTGGATTATAGTAACGCTCGTATAAAGTATGAACCTATGAAAGCTCTGTAGCTTAACGTGAACGTAAAACAAAAATGCTGGCAACGGTGGCTGGTAACGATGCTGGCCTAGGCGAAGCGATTAAATTAACATAAACGTGAGCCTTGAGTTAATTTAACGCTGGATAAAATGCGGCTTCTTCATTGACCTTTTTTTAAGTGTTTTTTGCTGGCTTTATTTTATGCCATTTCGAATCTTTTTTTCTTTTTTTTTTGCCAAACAATATTAGACGTTTTAGTACCTATATATTCATGCCCTTGATAGCCATCTGCAGTGTATGGTATGTGTTGTTGTCGTATGGCTGGCTATTATACATTCTTATCTTTGTTTTATTTATTCCTTGTCTGCATTATTTTAGGCATTTTGTATTTTGTTTTGTTATTCTATTCCAAAGAGATAATATTTTGCAGTGGATTTAAATACAATATTTCTCGATAACGGCAGGAGATTTTAAAAGCCAGAAAGTGTGCTCGTGTGGGTGTACAATACAGAACACAAATCTTTTCGTTAACCTGTAGAATTAATTTCAATTTTTTGTTGTTCTGTTTTCGATATACTCTTACCTCTAATAGATTTCTATAGGGCACAAGGCCGATTACCATAAAGGTTAAGTCAGTTGAGCTGTTGTTTTGTGATGAACAGTACTTAAAGGAAACGATATGTTATGGCGTCTTCTTCTAGCTACAAAAGTGAATATATTTTCGTTCTATTTGATTGGAATTGGATTGTGCAACAAATATGGACTGGGAGTTAATCTAGCTAAAACACTATACATACATAATTCCCCCATAGTTTACTCCTAGTATTCCTGAACTACCTCCTGCTTTGTCCAATACAATCAAATATCTTGCAATTATATGGGATTATAAACTGAACTGGAAAATGAATACGTACATCCAGAACCGAAAAGGCGGCAACGAATCCATAATGTTGTAAGAGAGCAACAGACCTAAACTGGCTTAGGTTAGGTTAAGTTAGCGTGGTAGCTTTAATTTACCAAAAAGCTCACTTGAGCACCCATAGCGGCCCGTTGTGATGCCACAGGTGAACGCAGCCTCTGCACCGACCAAGTTCCTCCGATCCAAGGAGGGGGAAGTTGGTCAGCGCAAGGGCTGCACCCTAAACTGGCTTGTCAATCTTAAAAATCTATACTGGCTATACGACTTCGTAATAATATCAACTCTATTCTAAGTTGGTGGTTGACTTTAAAGAAAAATAGTTTTTCAAATCCAATTTGAGCGTACCATCATCATAGTCCTTAGAACTACATTGCCTAAGGCGTTGTTTACCATCCTTATCAAAGGTCAGCAATGAGTATTCAAAACGATGAGTAGATTTGAATCATACTTATAATTTCTGGTACTTTACGCATTCATACTTATTTTAATGTCATACTCATACTACTCATATTGAAAGTTTGAAATACTCATGGTACTCATACTTAACAATACGCATGATGTTATTGATTTCGACTCTCCATGACTCATCGTATTCAGTGTATACTATACACGAATCACAAAATAAGTATGATTCGCGTACGAATACTACAATACTCACAAGAAGGTTGTGTGTTTGCTCTCTTTGCTGTCTTTTTCTTTTTTGTTTATGTGTCTTTCTTCTTTCTTTGTAAATGCAACAACAACTAAGACTATAACTTATGATGAATGATTCGAATCACTCGAATCATTTATGAATATTATAAGTATTTTTTTAAATTTGTGAATCTGAATGAGTAGGCGTATGAATCAAACATATTTCGAATGTTATGAGTTTGATGTCAACGTTGTACTCATATTCATTGCAACTTGTACCTATAAATCAATGTTGTACTGAGAATGAATGAATCAGAGTAGTTAGGATTTCAATACTGTTGACTCACTCATACTCAAAATTTCATGAGAACATATGAGTAGCGAAAAAGCGATTCATTGCTGATCTCTGATCCTAATTTGGCTTCCAACCAGACATGTTGGCAAAACAAATGGCTGTGACCACGATAATGAGTTAAAGCGCCACAAGATTATGAAAGTATTGAAGCTATGCTCATGCCAAAATCTTAGGTATGTATAGTTCATCTGAATATGACTGTCCAATTGCTGTAATACTATTCAGGCTGAAGAAACCGATATCAGAACCATATCTGCAATTGTCCAAGATTACAGTGTATAATTGTAGGATATACCGAGACATTCAACATTTACTGTCGTATGGTTTCCTGAACTTTCGGGCATTAAGGGTAACAAACAAGCCGCTGTACGTAAACAACGCTGGTACACAGCAATTGAATTCATACATGGGATTGACATTCCTCTACACGGAGTTACGAAAGTGGTCACAAACTTTACACATTTGCAAAGGAAAGATAGAATAAAGCATCCACTTGTAGAGATTCTTTTTAATTTGAATTAAATCCAGAGCCTATCTTAGGAACCTTATAGCTATTATAATAGAACACTGATCGCTGGGAGCACAGGCGCGGATACATTGATTTCTGCAGATTTGTATTGACGACGAAGCATAAGAGACCACAGAACATCTTCTTTGTCACTAGCACGCACTTGGAAACCTTAGAAGAAAGAAGTTTTGAAAGTCCAAATTTATAACTTTACCTAACCTAGATAGTAAACGTCTGGCGTCACATGAAGCAAGCGATATATGTATTCCCCAATGGAATACAAAAGAATTTATTGTTTTAACGTAGTTGTTTATAATAGAAACGTGTTTCAATTTAATATCAATTAACACGACCCATTTTTTCATTCTTTTCATAACATCTTATATCAAGAGGCTGTTAGTTAGTGCTTTACTAACAGTTGGGTCTGACATCTAAGACCCTCCTTGTAGGGCATATCCCCACTTACGCCGGAATTTAGTTCCATACTGAAATCAAAATTAATATACAAGTCGAGGATCAAAAATTCCTCATAGGAAACCAACCCTTGCTATTACATGCATACCTATATACATAATTGGTCATTACAACCCTTTAGTCAGGATTGGACCTGCTCTTTAAAGCTGATACCGACTTTCTGAGTTTTTGCCAGAAATTTGCTGAGAGGAAGTTGTCGAAGAATTTTTTTTTCATATTTCGTTTTCTTAGTGGAGTTTGAACCGAAGCCTTATGTCTACGAAGCCAACTCACTACCTACTAGACTACAGCTATTACATCAATCTTTATATTGGAGATTCCATTATAGATAACAGAAAATCAGAAGTTAAGGACCTCCGCCTTTTTAGAGCCACAGCTTTTCTAGGAGCTATTCGATGTAATAGCAAGCCTTTCAACACGGCCTCCAATACAACAATGGATCGATATAATGCAATTGCTAGATGAATGGCCATGCTATTTAAGAATTCTCTTACAAATCTAGCGGAGTCTAGCAATATTAAACGAACCTTGCTTTTGCCAAAGAAGTTGAGCGTCGTTGTTATATGAGAAGAGAACAGGCAATGTAATTGAGTCAATCGGAACCCTGTAAAATTGTTGGAATTTGTGAGTTTCGTACCCGCTCTGATAAGTTCATCAACAATGCAATGTTCTAAGGTATCGATATGTCCTGTAAGCCATACATAAGTAACATTTAAATGAGCCGAAATTTTCCGTAGATATCTTCGGCGTTTATCGAGTGAATCGGTTGTCGCGATAATTTTCGTTTGGGGATTAATTGCAGACTTAATTGCAGCCTGGCTGTCATAGTAAACAAATAGATTTTCAGGGACAATCTCCTTATAAAACAGGGATTGCGCAGCTTTCAAAATGACCGTGACCTACGGTTGGAAAATACTGCAGTGGTTAAGGAGCCTAGCCTATCATAGAATATAATATCAGAACCCTTAATAAATATACCATAGATTATCCGCTCATGCGTCTTTGAGCCATCGGTATACACATCAAGGGTTCCAACTGGGACCATTAGATAGACCTTCAGTACTCCCTAGTTGGAATTGTAAACTTATACGTCCTCTTCAGGTAGTATTAAGGAGTCACAGAACCTATCGGGATGTGTCCATGTCTTTAGTCGTGCTCAGGCCAGACTTTAATTGCTCTCAACCAGCTTAAATATATGCTTCACTGGAGCGTCGGGGGTTAGCCACTTGGGTATAACCAATGATGTCTAAGTTGGTGTATCACATATTGCACTAGCAGCCAATGAAGTACCTGCTTGCTCTGTCTATTAATCTGCGGTAATACTGTTGTTTGCACACTGTCTATCAAACATACTGATTGCTAGTGTCAATTACTTTTTTTATTTCTTTTGTATAAAATACTCACAAAATAATTGAAATTCTGAATTAAACTTCTGAAACTAACGTTTTGTATGTAATTGCAAAAAATGTATATTTTTTTCGTGGTCTTTTTTTGAAATGGCTACAACGTGCTGTTTTTTTTATAAGTCTGACCTTAAGCCTTATCACTTATTTTGCCACTATTTTATGGCATTTCTTTATCCACTTTAAGATTCTCTTGGTTTATTTGCATTTTTATTATATTTTTACATAAAAATTCAATGTGGTTGTTGTTGGTGTTGTATTTTTTGTTTTTATAGTTCGAATATTAAGTAACTTGACGACGGCATATTTGATAAAGGCCTACTGCTACTAATTCACTAAAGGACACGTAGCAAGCAAATGTTAACTTAAATATGCGTTTAAAGAGGCCTTTTGCATGAGGCAGTCTTTATAGGCCAGTGAAGTAAATTGAATTGAAATATTTTTTGGTGGGAAATCAATGTTAAAAAAAAGAATTTAAACAATAAATCGAAAATAAAGAAACGAAGGAGCTTGATAAGAAAAACAAATTAAATAAATAAATTCCAGTTGGAGTCCAAGAGAAAAATGAATTTAAAATCAATTGTTTTCAATTTCAACTTTAATTGGTTGGTTGATTACATACATAATTGCTCCTTACAACCGTTCGGCCAGGATTACGACCTACTTTCTCACATTACTTATTTTTGATTTTTGAGAAATTTTCGAAAATTTAATAGGACAAGTGACGTCATCACATAAGTTCATGTGAGGCACCCATTTATTTACTTCCCTAACTTGCAATTGCAACCTTTTAGTTATGACAGCAACCTATGTTTTCACACTTCCCATGCTGTATAGGTTAATTATATACAAGAGTAATGGAGCCTACAGTTTGATGTCGACTCCGAACGACATTGATTTTTGTAAAACTTTTCATGGACATTTTATTTATTCGCAGAGTTT
Source organism: Sarcophaga subvicina (assembly GCA_936449025.2). Taxonomy (NCBI): domain Eukaryota; kingdom Metazoa; phylum Arthropoda; class Insecta; order Diptera; family Sarcophagidae; genus Sarcophaga; species Sarcophaga subvicina. The sequence goes on from OW388084.2 coordinate 36,629,823, forward strand.
TTTGCCAGTAATCTGCTGAGAGAGAGATGCCGAAGAAATATTGTATCGTATTTATTTTGTTGGTTTTAACCATGGCTTCACTTCTAATAAGCCAACAGACTACCTACTAGACTACGGCGACTCCTTAACTCCTTTAACCTGATAAATAGGCTTATAAAACAAAAATTCTTTGGATCTTCCCCTACTGGCTAACTGCAATCAAATTAAAAACGTCTTTATACGCCCGTCTACAAATAAGTGTTAAATTTTTCTTTAAGGATATTCAAGCCTTAAACAAATTTTGTATCCTTAGCTAAGTCCCTTCTTAATTATACAGAAAACTAATACTTATAGCCATGGCGTTAAATTGAAATCAAAATACAAAAATCTCCTCCTAAACCTTAACTTCTAAAATAAAAATAAAAACAAAAATAAAAGACAACCAAAATATAGCCGTCCAACCATAGAGGCAGTCTGGCAGTAAACTAAAGAACGGCATAAACCATGATTGGAAATATATTTTTGTTGTGATGATGATTTAAAATGCACAATAAAAAGGACATAAAACCCACAAGTGGCGGGCAGAGAACGAGAGAGAGTGTTGGTGGCGAAATACAAATAAATTGAACATAAAATTCACCTGACATTTATGGTTAATTTATATGTGAAACGGATGTTATTTTATGTGAAATTAAATGAAAAAAAAATTAAAAGCAAGTAAATTAAAAAGTTTTGGGGAAGTCTAAGACGACCTAATAGTTATGTTACGTACGATGTGCAAATTTTTTTTTTTTTAAATCACGGTGACTCTTTAGGTGGGATTTGTAAAATGTTTTCCGACAATCTGACAAGGCTGGCTTCTATTAAATATTTTTAATCTAAAGTGTCAGTCATTAAGTGAAGAGTTTGCCATTTACGAATATGAATTGTTGTAGTAGCCGTAGTCTAGTAGGTAGTGTTTTGGCTTATTAGGCGTAAGGCCTCGGTTTAAACCCCAGTTTGGACATCTCAAACAAATAGAAACATAAAAAAATATTTCTAAGGCGACTTCCTCTCAGCAGATTTGTGGCAAAAACTGTGAGAGTAAAAAAAATTCTCAAAAGTCTGTCGTTCGGAGTCGACTTTAAACTGTAGATGCCGCTACTCATATATAAATTTAACACACACCACATAAGTGGTGTTAGAAACTACCTCGTAATCCTGACTGGAGGGTTGTAATGACTAATTATGTATAAGTTCGACATTTACGAATATGAATTGCTTAAATAGGGTGGAGCATGTAAAAATATTAAAACTTTTCGAACATTACAGAGCGTCATTGTAATCAAATTACTATGGAAGGAATTGGCAAGATTATAGAGAAATCTAGTAGGTAGTGATTAGACAATAGCCTGTTGAAAATCCCAACTCATTTAGAACAAAACGAAAGAAAAAATATATCTTACTTAATACTCCTCTTCTGACCTAAAATTTGTGATAGTAAAAAACTTCCGAATGGAAGTTTCTAAAAAATCTGTCGTTCGCCGTCGACATTAAACTGTAGGTTCCACTATTCTTGAATATAATTAACCTACACAACACTGGAAGTGTGGAAATATAGGTTGTAATGACCACTGAAGGAAGTAAGTAAATGGGAGAATTACATGAATCAGTGTGATGACGTCACTTGTCCTATTGTATTTTTATAAATAGGACCTGTAAGGGCAAAGTAACTATATTCAAGCAAAATCAAATGTCATTGAAATTTAGACAATTTTATTTGTGTTTACGTATGGCGTCACAATGGGCCGCTATGCGTGCTCAAGTGAGCTTTGATAATCAAAGCTACCACTTCGGACTACATACCTACTAGGGATGCCAAACGGGATTGATTTTTAAAAATCCCGGGATTCGGGATTTCGTAATCCCGATCCCGAAATCCCGGGATTTTTCGGGACAATTCGGGATCGAAAAATCCCGAAATATCACGGGATTTCCCGAAATATCCCGGGATTTCGGAATTTTCTCTTAATAAAAAAGTCTAAAAAAAAGTTGGAAGTTGTGTTCTTATCCAGTACGATGTCCAATGATATAGAATGTTGCATGATACACTTGAAAAACTACATGAGTGTTATTTAATGTTATATTAAATTAAAAATAATGTCGTAGACTCAATTTTTTTCTTACTTTATAAGGTGTATATGTATGAATTTACAATCCCGAAAATTCCCGGGACAAGTTTTAAAAAATCCCGGGATTCGGGATTTGGGAATCCCGAAAATCCCGGGATTTTCTGTTTCGGGATTTCCCGATTGGCATCCCTAATACCTACCCATTTTTTGAGAAACTTTTTTTCTTGTTACGAGAAATCTGCTGAGTGGCAGTTGGAGATGTATGACCAGGGGTTTGAACCGAGGCCTCATGTCTGAATAAGCTAACATTTTGCCTACTAGACTACGGCAACTTATATCAGATACAATTGCTTTGAGAATATTTCACTTTGATGCGTGACCTGGATGTGGAAGTGAATATCTAGATGACGTGCTCTGAAGGAGTGGGCATTATCTTAAACGAATTACTTTCGTTATAAAATCAGAATCGAAAACGAATTCATGTATAATTATCAAATCCATATCGTAATAAAACGTAGACAATGAAACTAATAAAAAATAGTTACCTTACATAATGTAATTCTAAGAACATCTGTTATAATGATCGCTACCTTCTTTCTACTACGATCAAATAGGGTATGGTTATTCCTATTCTCTACAGCCAACTGCTGCTCTATCGAAGCCCCATAGAATAGGGTTGGTTTGATTACAAAGTCTAATAAACTGCTAAACTAATACTACAAAATATTGAGTGTCGATACGCCAGTTTAGACGTGTTGATTTTTCTTGTAACGATAAAGAGCAGGTGCCGCCTTAGTGAATCTGGATTCAAATCTATTGAACATAAATCAGGATTTAAGAAGACATTTTGGTTGCCTTGGAGTCATCAAATTTAGGGTTTATATCGACCATTCGTTTATATGGCCACGAAAGTGTTTAAAGAAGACTAATCAGATTTACTTAAAATGTTACAAATAGTTGCTTAAGCATAACATATTACCCTTAGGGTGATACACGTATAAACAACATAAAACTGTAGTGCAGGCACAGTAACAAAATCAACGAAATTAAATGAAACCAACTGTATATGGTAAAACGATAATTTGTATCCAAGCAAATGACAACAACAACAACAACGGTGGCAAGTTGTGAAAAATCGGCGACAGTTATTTCTTAAGGCTTAAAACAACTGGTATATCAACGGCCACATTACCACCACCTTGGCCAACACAAATAACATAAAAAATCCCGGAGCAATAAAAAACTAAAAAAAAGAAGGAAAATTCAGTTGTGAAACGAAATGTGCCGTCAATAATTCAAAGTGGATATTAAAACGCACTCGCTGGATGGTATAACCATCAAAAAACGTAAATAATGATTACGTTTTGCTTCATTCCTTTGCTCAAATCAATCGGTTTTTTAAGCATATTTTGTATTTCGTTTTTTGGGGCTATTTTTTACGATTTTTTTTATGTACAGTGTTGTTTCGATTTTCATTGGTTCGATCGTAAATTTGCAACTTAATTTTTATGACACCAACAGAAATTGCGTACGATTTTCCTTTTTTTCTCTTACTACGCTTTCTTCTCTTCTCTTCTCTTATTTTTTTGTTGTTGTTGATTTTTCATTTTTTCGATTTCAATTCATTGTTTTAAAAATTTTTTTTTACGATTATTTACTTTAACACCCCCCCCATCGCGCTCTCATCCCGTAGCATACAATATATCAATTCAATTTATTTCGGTAAGCATTTGCTTATATCCCCATTGCCCTTTTCTACACATGTGCATACATTGACTTTTTCAGTGCCTTTCAGTTTCAGCCTGTATGGTGGCAGCAAGTCATCGTCAGGCTTTAGTTGAATGTGGCAGGCAATTCAGTTTTTTTTTTTAATATTCGAACTATAAAAGGGAAATGACAGCAACAGTTACAACATGAAATTTTAATGTAAAATAATCAAAAAAACAAAATAAACATCCCACCGAAATAAAAAAGAATTTAAAGTGCTTACTGAACCATTTTGGACGAAAAATACAGTGGAGAACTATCGAGAGGAGACTTAAAGTCATTGAGTCATGAGCTCAAACAGCTCATTGTTGGATCGGATACGGAAAACATCGCCAACTCGCACAGGACCGAAGATCTTACGTAGGACTTTTCTCTCGAACACTCTCAAAGCCGCTGCATCAGTACTTAATAGGGTCCATGCCTCTGCGCCATAAAGAATCACGTGTAGGATGAGTGTCTTGTAGAGTGTTAGTTTTGTCGCACGACAAGAGGTCTCTGCTACTCAATTGCCTATTGAGGCCATAGTAGCACATATTGGCAAGAGTAATCCTGCGCTTGATCTCCAGACCGACATCATTTCTGGTGGTAACGGCGGAGCCAAGATAAATAAATTCCTTGACTGTTTCAAAAGTATAGTTATCGGCCGTAATCCGTGAATCAATACGCCACACGTCTCTACTTGTCTATAACATATACTTTGTTTTGCCCTCATTTACTGCCATACCCATCTTAGTAGACTTCCGTTCTATAGCACAAAAGGCAGCAGTAACATCTCGCTTTGTACGCCCTATGATGTCAATGTCGTCAGCGTACGCAAGCAACTGGACACTTTTTTGAAAAATAGTGCCATTGCGATGCGCCAATATGCTTACAATGTCATTAAATTTCTTTATAATTTTGCTAAATTCTTCCACAGAAATTCGATGGCCGCCTTTAAATCTCTACTTATGCATTTAGTTTTAAATTTGGCTTAGTTTTAAATTTTCCTTCCTGGTAAATGGTAAAGTCTAACAAGTTTAATTTACATGAATAAAATTGTCCAAAAATTCACTGACATATGATTTTGATTGTATGTGATTAATTTGCGCTTACAGTTTCTATTTAGAAATTTAGTAGGACAAGTGACGTCACTACAGGAATTCATGTCAGATTCCCATTTACTTACTTCCTTTATGCTCACACTCCCAATGCTGTGTAGTTTAATTATATCCAGGAGTAATATAACCTACAGTTTAACGTCGACTACGAACGTCAAATTTTTAAGAATCTGTTTTTATGGCACATTTTATTTACTCTCTGAGTTTTTACCAGAAATCTACTGAGAGGAAGTAGCCGAAGAAATATTTTTTCATATTTCGTTTTATTCGAGATGGGGTTTGAGCCGTGGCCTTACGTCTAATAAGCCAGCAGTCTACCTACTAGACTACAGGGGCATCCCAATGTTTGACTATTGTTTCTAATAAATCTGCAAATATTGCTCCAGTGGTGATTTCAATATTGTCTTCCAATGTTTCAAAAATTGTTGTTATTGACATGACTTCCTATGTCCTAGTTCCCGAAGCATCGTACTCTCCAGGGTTTTTTAGACTCCACTGTTTCTCAGTCTTCTATAGCAATTGTCTTTTTAGTCTCTGGATTCTTTTTTCTCCTTTTTATTTGTCCTATAATGGGTCCTTATCCTTGCTTACTTAATTAATTGGTCATTAAAATCCATTAGTTAGGATTACAACCTATATATTCTTGCATCACCTATGTTTGTGTGTATAATTCTGTTTATTAGTGACAGAGCCTACAGTTTGACGTCGACTTCGAACGGCAGATCTGAGAAACTTTTCCTGACAATTTTATTTAGTTTCAAACTTTTTGTCAGAAGACTGATGAGAGAAGGTAGTGGAAAGAACTATTTTTTTCACATTTTGTTTCGCTAGAGTTGTCTTCGCCGATATTTAAACCTAATAAGCCAACACACTATCTACTAGATTACGGTGATCCATGATCCAGAGATCCATGTGGCTGATATTGCGTGATCAGTAAATTCTGCGTATAATCCTGATATACTTTTTTAAGAATACCTATAGTTTTTGGTGGATGTATTCACTTCTCTGCAACACAGCTGATGTTACACAATTTGTTAGTTTCTCCTTCTAAAATCGTTCGAATTCCTCCTTTGGTTTATTGATCCTGCTATCGCTTTCCAGTGAATCGCTTTCACTGTTCTGTCTAGATGACAAAAGCCATCTACTTACTCAACTGGTTGGCTTTGTAGCAAGATGTTATCGATGCTAACATTGTTCTCATTCTCACGAGTTAAGTTTGCTTGATAGAAATTTCAAAACCGACTTTGAGCGGTAATCACTGCATGCATCTGGAGACCTTATGCGCAAGTAGACAAGTGTGGATAACCACATATGTAATCCAAATTCCCTGGACACACTCGATGTAATTCCTATTAACTCTGCGTAGACTTCGCTAGCGGTATCAAGCAGCGGTATGGTGAATATCTTAAACGATAAGAGGCATTTTTCACTCAATTTTTTACTCCAGTATTTGTAAGAAATGCAATCATTGTCCCGCCCTGAAGAACTGAGAGTCCTGCATCATCATACATAGCACTGTTGATTGGGATTAACTTCTGTACTCCTTTTCTTCTCAAACCTTTTCGTATAAAAACCCGTTTCAAAGTCTTTCTTGAAATCTACGAACAGTAAGTACAGGGAAGAATGCCTTCCAGATGGTCGGTTGTTCTATTATAAAGGGTAGAGTGTTGGTCTGGTGTACGCAGTTCCATTTTGGCCGCCAACCTGCCTTAACATATTTCCATGAATTATTAGAGTGTGGAGTTTCTTTAAGTCACTAGCGTATACGAATAATCCACAAATCACAGTGGCCCTCAAAGTCTATATAGTGCATGTCATCGCTTTTCAGACTGATTTATATGCCAACTTGATGGCAAATGTGGACATTTCGTATCAGCTTCACCCACACAAGCCATGGCGGAAATTTGAATCAGAGGTCAGCAATGAGTATTCAAAACGATGAGTAGATTCGAATCATACTTATAATTTCTGATACTTATACGCATTCATACTTATTTTAATGTCATACTCATACTACTCATATTCAAAGTTTGAAATACTTATGGTACTTATACTTATTATAATGCTATTGATTTCGATTCTCCATGCCTCAAGTATGATTTGCGTACGAACACTAAAATACTCACACGAAGGTTGTATGTTTGCTCTGCTTGCTGTCTTTGTCTTTTTTGTTTATGTGTCTTTCTTCTTTCTTTGTAAATGCAACAACAACTAAGACTGTACATTTTGATACTTCGAATGTTATGAGTTTGATGTCAACGTTGTACTCATACTCATTGCAACTTGTACTTATAAATCAAATTTGTAATGAGTACGAATGGATCAGAGTAGTTTGATTTCAATACTGTTGACTCACTCATACTCAAAATTTCATGAGTACTTATGAGTAGCGAAAAAGCGATTCATTGCTGATCTCTGATTTGAATGCTGTTACATTCCATATAATAGCGTCAAAAGGTCTTTCAAAGCAATGAAAAAAGATTTTGTTTGATTTATAAAGGGTGGGCCATCTAAAAGTTTAAATTTAAAAATGCAATAAAACAAAAACGGAGTGAAATTTTGCCAATTTTTTTTTTTTTTTTTGTTGTGAAGTACAATTGTTCCAGTTGAAAATGGAATATTATTTCATTCATATGACAGCCGCGGCTGGCCTCGCAGTACCCCATTCGATTGGACCAATTTTCATGAACTTTTTTGAGTGTATGGGGTCGTATCTCGGCAATATCATCACGAATGTTGACCTTCAAATGCTCAATTGTCTCTGGTTTGTCGGCATAACACTTTTCCTGAACGGGGTCCCACAGAAAATAGTCCAACGGTGTCAAATCGCAAATACGGTGAGTTTGCTTATCAACGTACTCATCAAAATGAGCTTTATCCGAAAATGTGATGTTTTGGCAAAATCGACATCTTTGTGTTGGCCCATCTAGCGAAGCGAAACTGAAACGGATGGTAAAGCGATGTAAACTCTTGTACCAATTGAATTTTGTCAGGCGTCATGTCGAGATCTTTCTTTACTGGTTCATGAGTGGTTCATGATTGATTTTTACGCACACTCTCAGCCACAGCTTCTATATTTTCCAAACTATATTAAAAATGTTCTCTTTATTATGGTGATAACTGATGAATTAAAGCGAATTCGTACATGAATTTGATTTTAAAAGAAAATCATTGAAAAGGAACGCTCTGGTATCAAAAAATCAACTGCTCAACTATATTAATGAAAATGAGAGAATAGAATAAAAAGCACAGCAAAAGAGAAGAATTACACACAATTAACATAAATTGTTGTAAATTTCCACAACTTCTACTATGCGAAGTAGGAAACATTTGCAAAGAAAAAAGAAAATTCTATTATTGAACGCATAATTTTCCTCATATAGAACTCCATTAACAACTTGACATGTTTAATGGGCATAAATATGACCCCCATTATTCCAATTAGTGGTTAATGGTACGATCTGGGCAACACAATAGCGACATGCATGGGAGCAGCAAGCGTACGTAATAAAGTTATGTGTAATTGAATTCATGTATTACTCTATTCTCCTTTTTATTCGCGCGCTCTCTCTCTCTCTTTTTTCTTCTGTTTTAATATTGTAGAGGTATTATGACTATTATTGTAGCTGCATTTGTAATACAATATAAGTGGATAAAAACGGTAAAAACGTTAATCGGATTTAGAGAAGTAAATCGTTATACACATAATAAGTTCACTTACAGCTCACAGTATTACTAGCAGTCCTTATAACTAGGCAACATATATTCAAAAGTTTTTTCTCTCTTCATGTTGCTTTTGTTGTATTTACTTACGGTTTTTCATGTTTGGATTCATTTTTTTGGAAATGGCAGAGTATGATAATTGTTCCGAACACAAATGTTTATAAGGATTTATAGTTTTGCAATCCTTAGGTAGATGTACGTGAATAAGATTGTACAAAAATCCCGTGACTGAATATGATTCCTTTGCCCTTACAAAGCCTATCTAGAAATTTAATAGGACAAGTGACGTCACCACAGAAATGCATATGAGGTTCCCATTTACTTACTTCCTAACGTCATGGCAACCTTTAATCAAGATTATAACCTATATTCTCACACCTCTCATGTTGTGTAAGTTAATTTTAACAAAAAGCCGCAGAACCTACAGTTTAACGTCGACTCCCAACGACAGATTTCTGAGAAACTTTTCTTGGCGATTTTATTTATTCTCAAAGTTTTTGTTAAAAAAGTGCTGAGAGGAAGATGTCGAATTAAATATTTTTTTAAATTTCCTTTTGTTCGAGATGTCTGAGCTGGGTTTTGAACCATGGGTGCTCGTCTAATAAGTCAAAATACTACACGCTAGACTACGGCTAACCCTTTGCTCTGATTTATTAGGTCACTTGTGCCTCTCTATTCAATTTAAAGAGATAAGCTCTGTTGTGCACATAGGGCAGAGTCATTTTGAAAAAGTCTCCTCTACACTTTTGTATAGCGAGCAATTTAATTTTAAATAACAGCAGCAACAGATATGTCAAGAATGATGTTCACATTATTCTAGTATGGCTTCGCTCGAGTTCCGGCCAATATCACATTAAGTGACAGACAGTCTCTTGCTACTCCCTTGAGTCGCATCTTCTGCAAAAATGTGATTGATTAACAGGCATGCCTTCCTATAAGGCAGAGTACCATAAGAGCCGTAGTATATATCCAGTCGAAAAAGAGAAATGAGTTGTATAATTTGTATTTTCTAACCGGATCCTTCCTTACGAAGATATTTTGCCTCCATTTTAATCTGAAATCGAAAGTAAACCCCAGTAGCATTGGAAAAGAAACTGATCTTTTTATTATTTGATCGTATAAAACTGGTGCAGTGAGAGAATTTCGTTCTTCTCTTCAGATCCCCAACCACAGAGGGGTTGTAATGAAATGCAAATACTTCGCAAAAACATTCTTATCAAATTATTGCCATATGTGTGCAATTCTGGAATATTCAAAAATACTTCAAGTATTCATTGAAAAATACATTATTGACCGTAAATATATCCAATAAATTTCGAAAAACTTACAGTTTGGCTGGTATTTTGAGCTGGCGACAACTTCGGTCCATATTTCTATGAGAAAGCTGTGAACACTATAAGCCAATGATTACAAAATTCTATTGGTCTGAATTAGATGATCTGGCCACCAGCGGCAAATGGTTTCAACAGACCGACGCTACGTGTTACACAGTTCATGCCGCGTTAGATATCATGCACAAGCGATTTTAAGGCATGTTAATCTCACGTGGAGGTGGCCTTAGCTAGCTTGAGGAGTTTTCTTGAGTTGCAGTTGTATGCGAATAAGCCGCAAACTACAGCTGTACTCAAACCTAACATATCCCATGCCATCAATAAAACTTGGCCTGATATCATGGAAAATTAGACGTTTTGAATGCGATCCACCCAGACAAAAGTCTGTCATGGACTTTTAAACGATGTTATATTCCACACATAATTGCTATTTCAAATGAATAAAAAATATCAGTGATATCCAACACACACTTTCCTTTATTTAAACTAAAAAAGCGTTAAAAATGAGACTTTATAGCTTTGTGAATGAATATTCATTAGGCAGCATATTCACTTCTGACATGAGACCATTAGACCCGCTGGGCCAATTAAAAGTTTATATTTAAAAATGCAATAAAACAAAAGCAGTTTGAAATTTTGACAAATTACTTTTTTTGGTTGTGAAGATGTTCGAGATACAGACTAACGAAAAATCATGTAGCTTAATTCCAAATATATGGGGTATACTTTCTATTTAATTGTACTTTGAAATATATTACTCATACGCATCATATCACATGTACTGGAATAGTTACCCTGACAAGTATGCAATAAAAAACGTCGATTTTGTCATATATGAAACTAATGGAATTAAATATAACTCATACGTCACATCTGTTCTCTGCATTATGAATTTTACATACATATTAAATATGAGCATAATGTGAGTAAATATAATGGGTTGGCGATCTAAAAGTTTAAATTTAAAAATCTAATAAAGCAAAAATACTTTGAAATTTTGATAAATTTATTGTTTTGGTGTGAACTACAACTGCTCCGGTTGGAAATGGATTTTTATTTCATTTATATGGCAGCCGCGGTTGGCCTCACAATCATAGCTTCCAGGTTTATGTCATATTCTTTACTTTTTTATTATTTTTTATTTTTATTTTTAAGTCACTTTCGAATACCTGTGATGTTTTTTCTGTATTTTATTCCTTTTTAACACCTTAAAATTTGAAAAATTACAACTCCTAAATAACCTAATAAAATAATAATAAATTATGGGCACTAGGCTTGTATATTTTTATACCATAAGTAACAGTATAGACCTCTGCAGGAATTGAGTTCTACATACGAATAGTCCAACTAAAAACAGTATTTTTACTCTAATGCAGTGAGCGATCCACTAACTAATGGACCACATACGGATGTTCTGGACAAAAGAGACGAGCGTTATGTATATGATTTTCGGGAAAAAGTCCCCTTATGCAATGATGCTCCAATGATTCAATGGAGTTGGACACACTACCATCATTAACGAGATACTATGGCCTCTCCTGTACACGGTCGAGAAACCGCAAAATAGACGTTGAGGCACCAACCGATACATGAGAGTTGTATCCCATTCTCTGTCAGTTATAAACGGTCTAAATAGTAAGATCAGATGAGAAGACCTTAAAAAGGAACTGAAAAATGTGTCAGCATTACACTGATTTTTCATGCTCAGAACATCAAAAAAAATAATAAATAAAGATGAGGGACGCTAGCTTTTAATTTCCAATAAATTCTTTGTTAAATGTTTTATTTTTGAACTCAGATATGTACATATATATATTCACTTTACATGTTTTACTACAATAGAAATAATTTTGGTTTTTAAATACTTTTAATTCATTTATTTATTTTTTCTGACGATTTTTTGACAATTTTAATAAACGTCTTTGACGATCTTGACGATTTTTCTCAAATATTTGACGATTTGATGCCTCATTTATCTGGCAGCTATGCTTCTAATAAGGTTCTGGTTTGTGAACACCGGAAATATAGCGATGAATGATCGATCATGCAATTTAAGGAAAGAGAGCAATGTCTTCTTATGGCAAGATTTTCTTAGGTTTCACTTGAAATACGCTACAGAAGCCAGATATTCTGTATATTTTATATTAAAATATCAGAACCACAGCTTTTGCTATCAAACATTTTGGATTAGTCGGTATAGAGCTCAGGGACATTGCCGAGAATCTTTGAAATGTTAGCACAGGAATCCAATTTGAGAAAATTATAAAAAATCATGTAGTCGATCTAAATATTTCTGTAGTTACCAGCATTAGAGCTTGTCGATAGCCTAAGTAGAAGCTGAGGAGCCAATCGTATTGAATTTTCCTGCCCAAGGTCGGGTGAGAAGGGGCCAAATTAGTAGCAAAGCAAATATATGTATACCAGTTTATAATTACAGTGATACTTGTACGCTGTTTACCAAAGCGATCACCGAAAAGCAAGGCTCCATACAGCCAATATTGTATGACTGGCCTTCTTGGAAGTGTAACGAGCAGATGATCTTGGATTCAAAATAACATCCAAATATTTTACTCGCGTGAATAATGGCATGAATTGTATGCAGTTTTTTTTCTCGCCGAGGAGAGGTTAGTGTACCTAACCGCACCATAGAGGAAGTCGTCACATCCTTCGTGTGTGGGGCCCTCACCCACTAAATCCCCCCTCGTCTCGTGGACTTGTTGTGCCCACTAAGGAACTACGGTGGTATTTCTTCGGAGTGGAGTCCTTTTGGCCCCTGCGTGTTCATATCCGCGTCCGAATTGCGTGTCGAAAGTTGAGGAGACATCTAAGTGTCTCCACTATTCCTTTTGTCCAGGTCCCATGTCGGATTTTGTTTGACACGTGTGCAAGTATCATCTATGCCGGTGTGCCTACATGTTCTGCAGCCTCGAGATCTCTCCCCTTCAGTCTTAGGATACGCTCCACGTAATTCGCCACCGAAGTCCAATTTTCTCTACTCGCAATCATAACCCCGACACTGTTAGCGGCCGTGATCGTTCCAACTATTGACTGCAGTCCAGAGCGATAGCTCTACCAACCTGCACCTTCGAAAATAGTGTGCTCTGCAATTGCTTCCTCCTCTTCGTAAAGGGAATAAGGGGAGGCGCTCTTGCCCATTCTATGCAGGTGCTTTCTAAAATACTCATGCCCCGATAGCATCTATGTAGTGTAGTAGTTCACCTCTTCGATTTTCCGTCCAATCCATAGCCCAATATCCGGGATAAGTCTCGCCGTCCACCTTCCTCTGTCCTCTTCATACCATTCGCGTTGCCATTTTGAGATGGTGTTTTGCCTGAAGGAACCTGTTGTATAACTACCGGTCAATTTCGCCCTATAAATTTCCATCCACTCCCCGGCCTGCACATTCATGGGAATTGTACCTGCAATCACAAGTACGGCTGGCGCGGATACTGTACGATACGCTGAAGTGATACGCAATGCAGCCGCTCGCTTCGGCCCAAATTTCACTTCCATAAAGCATAATGCTGTTACTACCCTTCATCAGGAGTCTCCTTCTCGCTGGTAGCGGGCCTCCAATATTCGCCATTAGTCTGCTGAGCTGTCCCACGATCTTTTGGGCTCTGTTAGCCGAGTATTTAATCTGTTCTGCATATTTTAGTCTGGGATCCAGTCTTATTCCTAGGTATCTCACCGAGCTCTTAGTCTCGATTACCTCGTTTCCAATACTCATTTCCACGTGCAAGGGGATATGACGACCAGTGATTAGCAATAATTCCGTTTTATGCATGGCCACGTCTAGGCCGTGGGAGTCTAACCATGTTTTCGTTCTTAGCATAACGCGTCCCAATTTTCGTTGTGCCTCTTCCATGTTCCTGGCCGTGATAACAGCTACGATATCATCTGCGTATCCAACCAACCACGGGGCCGTGAATTGTATGCAGTTGAGGATCAAACATTTTAAGGTTCAGTTTCGTTTTGCAAGGGTGGGCGTTTAAATAACATAAGGAGTACAATTTATTAAGTTCAAGTTTAATTTCATCTCCATGTAAGAGTATGGGGATCCAAACGTGACGTAAACCAAACCTGATATCAACTGAGCCTAGATTTCTACTAATTTGCTGCTAAATGCCTTATAATTCTGAATTGCTAACTACTTTTTCAAATTTGTTTCAGTGGGTTATTCAATAATTTGAATAGCATTTTACAGTGTAAGGCCTATGCATTAATTAAAATATTAACGTTAACATGACATGACAACTGAATACTTTACCTCTTCGGTGTTGTTGGTTAAATTATTAATGTTGGTCACTTCAATGCCAGCACGACTTTTATTATCCATATTACTGCTACTGAATTCCGTATCCTCTACTTCAACGGTATTAACGGTATTTGTTGAATTGCCCTCAACAAGGCCTAGTGTTGTGGTGGTGGCGGCGCCAGCATTCGTTTTAGCATTTGCAAATTTACCAATACGTAAGCGAAGACGTTTACGTTTCTTTTGAGCATTTAAATCGGGCTGCAAATGAAAGAGAATACAAAAACGGAATGAAATGAGTTTTTAACAAGAATTCGATTCAAAAAAGAAAAGAAAAAAAAAAATTAAAATTCAACAAGACACTGCAAATATTTATACGATTAAAGAGTTTTCCAAAACAAGGGGTCGCATCTTATAAGCAGAAGGGTAATCGTAAAATTCCTCTCTTTTGGTAGGGGAGCCATTAAGTTGAACATATTTCGTATTAAAGAAAAATTATCAGCATTGCTGTCTACTCACAGTATTTCGTATTTTGGGTTTTAAATGTTCAGCAAAAGATACCAGGAGAAGAAGAGAAACAAAAGTAAGAGAAGAAATGAATTCGTTTGGTCTTCTTTTGATAAACTGGGTTTATTTTTTCTTTCTTTTTCCTTCAATTGGTATCAAATATTTCATTCTTTATGTTAAAGTATTAACCAAAAAACTTTAACAATGACTAAAAGAGCAGCAAAAGCATAAAGACAAAGAAAAAGAAGAGAGAAAGAGAAAATGAAATAATTTGCACAGATTTCTTAACTTTTAATTTGAATACAGAGGTGGACATAACATGGTACTTACAACAGCCATAAAATGTTGGAAAAGAGAAACTTTCTCTTTTAATTTCAATTCAGAAGCTGCTCAGAAGCTGCTTAATAATGTACTGCTTGTGCCTGAAGATGCAATTTTTCAGAAGGATGTTGGTATGAGCACATAGAGCCTCTATGTGTTATACATATGTGTTTGCAAGACCCTTGCCAAACATCCGAAGGATTTTAACTTAACTAATCACTCACGGTGTTAATGTTGAAATCGTAAGATAGTATTATTCAAGTCGTCGTCGTCGTCGAGTAGGTAGTGTGTTGGCTTAATACACATAAGACCGCGGTTCGAACTCCAGATCAGACATCTCGAACATAACGAAATACATACGAAAAAATATTTCCTTGGCGGCTTGCTCTCAGCATATTCCTGGCAAAAACTCTGAGAGTAAAATGCAAAATTGCCATGAAAAGTTTCGCAAAAAATCTGTCATTCGCAGTCGACTTTCAACTGTATTTCCCACCACTCATGTACAAAATTAACACACACAACATAACTGTTGTAAGAAACTAGGTCGTAATCCTGATTGAAGCGTTGTAATGACCAATTATGTATGCATTTGCGTATGTATAAAAGATGGTATTATTAATCTGATTATGACTGACTATGCCTATACTATCGAGTCTACCACCAGCGAGTTCCAAATTTTAACAATCGGTAAGGGCCGTCTGCTTGAAGCTACATCTGTGAAATTAATTGTCATTTATTCAGTCTGTTTTGTCAAATCACCATGACCGGCTATAGCATTCAACAATACGTGCATGTAGTAAAATTGTTTAGTCAAAGTGGGTGTTCTGTATGGACAATGTATCGCTCTCTTCGTCACAAGGGCTTCCTACTGCTACTGAGAGAACTATTGCCGGTGTGGTAGATAAATTTGAGTCCACTGGCTCTATAAACAATCGATTAATACACGTACGTTTACGAAACGTAGAATATGTAGAAAACATTACGGTTGTCCGTAAGCATGTGTAGGAGAATCCGAGGATGACGATTTCGTAACACCCACAAGAACTTGGAGTTTTTTCAGACCACAACAGTTTTGCCTCGTAACTTCGGCCTGCAGCCGTTCAAAATTCAACAGACCAATAAGCTAAAGGTAAACGTTTATAGATAACGCCATGTGCGCTCAAATGGCATACTAATTTTCATCGAAAAATTATATTCAACGATGACGACCACTTCTATATAAATGGGTATGTGAGGAAACAAAATTTTCGAAATTGGACGACATCAGTTCATATGAAATCCAAGAGAGTCTAATGCATCCTGACAAAGCCACTGTTTATTGGGGACTTAGGGTTGGCGCCATCATCAGTCTATATTTCTTTGAAAACGATATTGGCAGGGCCACTACTGTAAGTAACGAGCACTATAGATGATGTTGACATATAATTGGTTATTCCCACCCACCAGTCAGGATTACGATCAACCTTCTCGCACTCCTGTGTGTTTTAATTTTATACATGAATGGCGGGACTTATAGTTGAAAGTCAACTCTGAACGACAGATTTTTGAGAAATTTTCATGGCAATTTTATTTAGTCTTAGTTTTTTTTTGTCAGAAATCTGCTGACGGATGTCACCGCAGATATATCGTTTCATATTTCAATTTGTTGAGGATGTTTGGCGTGGGGTTTAAACCGTGGCCTCACGTCTAATAAGCCAAAACTCTAGCTACTAGACTACGGCGACTACATAGATGATGATAACCAATTTCTTTTAGCCTAAATTGGATGATTTGGGTATCAAAGACATGTAGTTGTGTCGGCTCAGTGGATATTCTGCACAAGCGATTTGAGGGTATGGTCATTCCATGTAAAGGCGATGTGAACCGAGATTGTCTGATTTGACCTTTCTCTTGTGCGATTTTCTTAAGTCGCTGGTGTATGCCAATAACCTAGAACACACAGGGCACTTTAAGCGAACATTACCCATTCCCAGTGGTCAAATTCAGCCTGATTTATGCGCCAGAAAAGCCATATCGGACATTTGAACTTACATACTGCCATCAATAAGTCTTTCAAACAAATACAAAATTTCCAAGATATCTCACAAACACACACTTTCTTTATTTAAATTTAAAGGTAGGAAATGATGAGTGAAATTTCTGATACATTAGACGTCTCAGTGATGGTGTGGCGCCGTCTTTAAAAATCCCAACAGCATTGCCGGAAACCTCCGAATTGTCAGATCAGACGGCCCTAATTGGAGTCATAAAATTAAGAAAATTATAAGGAACCATCAATATCTCTATGGCAGCATATCAATAGACTAGAAAAAAGGATATGTACCTCCTTATGGCATAGAAGGATTGATAAGAGGAAGACTAACTTACATGATCACCTACTGAAAGCATAGAATGTCAGGGTATGAGAGTTTTCTATATCGTTTATTTAGGGTTCTCAAAAGTATAGCGGATGCGATTTGAATTTTAACGTTTTTCTTGGTGAAGGGTCCGCCAAATAACTTTTTTTTTTTTAAATGCTTTAAAAGAAAACTACTGAATATTTTCTCAAATTTCTTTTTTATTTGAAAGTACAATCCTTCCGGTTAATAATGGAAAATAATTTCATTCAAATGGGTGCCTCGGCTGGCCATGCAGTAGCCTACACCCGATTTTGGTAAAAAAAATCATCTTTTCAAATGAAACTCATTTTGATCTTGGCGGGTATGTAAACAAGCAAAATTGTCGCATTTGGGGCACAGAAAACCCGCACGCATACATTGAAAAGCCGGCGCACCCAAAACGAGTCACTGTTTTTTGCGGATTTTGGTCCAGAGGCATAATTGGGCCATTTTTCTTCGATAATGAGCAAGGAGTGCCCGTTACAGTTAATGGCGATCGTTATCGGGCCACGTTGAACGAATTTTTGTTCACAAAAATTGAAGAGGAGGATATTGGCAACATTTGGTTTCAACAGGACGGCGCTACGTGCCACACAGCCGAAGCTACACTCGATATTTTGCGCGCTGTTTTTGAAGATCGCATTATCAGCCGCAGAGCTGATGTCGTTTGGCCACCTCGGAGCTGCGATTTGACACCGTTGGACTATTATTTGTGGGGTGCAGTCAAAGATAATTGTTACGCCGACAAGCCAGGGACAATTGACGCTTTAAAGGACAATACTCGTGAAGCCATTGGTGAAATACAGCTGTACACAATCGATAATGTGCTTAAAAATTGGACCGATCGTGTTGGCTACTGCATGGCCAGTCGAGGCAGCCATTTGAATGAAATTATTTTCTATTGTTAACCGGAAGGATTGTACTTTCAAATAAAAAAAGAAGTTTGAGAAAATATTCAGTAGTTTTTTTACAGCATTTTCAAAAAAACAAAGTTATTTGGCGGACCCTATTACTAAGGGTCTAGTGACTTTCTCACGAGTCCACTAATGACAGTTTGTCTATTAAAAAGGAGTTTATCTTTGAATTGATAATGGAAACCTTAAGATGAACCTGAATTTTGGCACTTTTTTGTAATTATTCTTCTGTAATACACTGTGGTCTTCCATAAATTAAAAACTTAATTAAGTTTTTCAAAGGACGGAACATTTTCTTCCTTTTAATTCGAAGGTCATCGCTAAACTCTTGACCCTTATGCAGTACAACTCTGGTGAACCGAATTTAAATTAAAAATACTATATTCCTTATAACTTTAAGCATTTGTCTGTGTGTGTGTATATGTTTGTTTAAGTTTATAGATATTTTTTTGTTCTCTTCATCGTTTGCATTCAACTTGTATTGAAAGTATGAAATAAAAGGCAACAATAAACGATTTAAAGAAAATTGGCATAAAAATAAAATTTCATTTTCAAATAATCCTTAATTTGCACGCAAATGAAATTTTATTAAAGCTGCTACTGCTACTGCTGCCGATGCTGCTGCTACTGTTGCTGCTACTGTTGCTATTTTATTGTTGCTATGCCAGTTGCTGCAGCTGCTGTTTATCTTTTATTTTTCCATTTTATTTATTTTCCTATTTTTGGTTCATGATTTTTTGTACATTTCTTTTTGGAAAATTTTAAAACTTTGTGGTCCTTTTCTTTTTGAAAAGATTTACTTGCTGGTTTCGTTTTCTTTCATAGGAACTTTAGTTGAAAACGAATATAAAAAAAGTTATATTTTTCTTCATCTTCATCTTCTTTTTTTTGTTTAAAGAATTCATTTTTAAGAAATAAAAAGAAGAAAAGAAAATCACACCATAATGTAATTGAAAAGTGTGAAACAGGAAATTATTAACGAGGGTGAGCAGCGCTAAATGTACTTTAAGAAAATAAGTTCGTGTCTACTGAGTTTCTATTTCATCAAAATTATGAATAAAATTTCATTTAATTTTAAACGAAAAATGAATGTTTTCAAGCTTAGACTAGGCATGTAAGACATTAAAATGGAACGGGTATTAGGAGGCTTAAAATTGTTTCTAATTTTCTGGTTTTAAGTTTTATTTACCAAAAAAGGATAAAAAGAATTTAAATATAGAGTGTTTTTTAAGAGCTTGTGAACTTAATGTATTAATACAAAGCAGGCATATTGTTGGAATAAAACTTTTTAATAATCTGGTAGAATATTTTAGCATACTTACGTCAGTTGTGACCACAAGTTATGTGGACTCTGGTTTCAATTTTAATTTTGATCACTTTTTCTAGTACTTCGCCATGGTCTATTGAGAAGGCTATTGAATTGTTAAGCGAGTACTCAGACATCTCGAACAAAACGAAATATGAAAAAAATTGTTTTTTCGGTGATTTTCTATCAGCAGTCGTTTGGTACAAACTCTGTGAATAAGTTAAATTGTCATGAAAATGTCCTCAACTCTGTCATTTAGAGTACGTTAAGGTGTATATAACATATATATATATAACATGGCTTAAGTCTTTAAGAACCTTTGGAACAGATCGAATCTGTCTGTGCTGAGTTTCGGGGCATATGGGTATACTTGGTAATGAGACGGCAGATGCTCTCGCTAGATTAGGTTCACTTTCTAAGGGCGAATTGATAGCACAGCTCTGTAAATTTGGACTTTTTTTGTGCAAATAAGATGGCTCCAGGTGTTTCCGAAGGCATTTTGCGCGCTAAACACCAAACTTTCCATAACGTCAGGTTTTCGAGAAAAATGGCGGATCCAATATGGCGGTCGAGGTTTATAAAAATTAATCAAACCATATTGCATCCGCCATTTTGAATTTTTTAAATCTGAATGAAGATTGAAGATGTAATCAGTGGCCCCAAAAACCCCTAAGTAACAATTTTCAAGTAAATCTGATTAAAGTAAAGGAACTCCGTAATGCGTTTCTTTTTCTCTTGCACCCCTTGACATAAACCCACCCCCTACTTTAAGGGTGCATGCAAACAATTTGGCTTTGGGCTAATTTTAAGGAGCAAAGATCAATTGTCAATTTCTGACAATAGGGAAGGTTCTAGCACGTCAGTGTTTAGCTCTACAAATGTTCAAAAACGCTATTTTTAGGGGTTTCAGCCCAGTTTTTCTCGAAAACCTGACGTTATGGAAAATTTTTGAACCGAGATTCGTGTTTAGCACGCAAAATACCTTCGGAAACACCTGGAGCCATCTTATTTGCAAAACCCATGCAGGGCTGTGTAGTTAGTGCTGATTCCCCAATCTGTCACTTCTACTAAGAAGAGCAGAGGCGTTTGGGGAATGAATCGAGTTGTTATGTGTGTAGATGTCTATGGTCTGCTAAAGTCAGTGATAGATAGACCAGGTTTGCTGCTGGGCCTAAAGCTAGCCTGAGGTTAGTTACTGGTTTCATTAGAGCGCACTTCGAGATTAGTTTTCTGACAAGGATCCGCAACAGATCCCAGCCGGGCTATTGCAAGGTATGTTGCGATTAGGAGGAATTGGAAAAAATAAAAAGCCTCTTCTGCAAGGTAGGTAGGTAGTTTGAGGTTGAGAACATTGGGCAGAGGCTTCTTCGAAGGTTTGGACTCTCTGTCGAGAGCCGACATTAGGACTCTCCATAAATTCATAAATAGGTTGAGCTGTTTGAAAAGTCAGCTAGTTGTAGCTACTCTCTCTTGTGAGTTTGTGGTCCATCTTTTTTTATCTTCCATTTCCTACCTCTTCTTCGTTTTTTAATTTCCCTATCTCCTTTACTATCTGCTCTCTCTCTTCTAGGACAAATTTAAATTGGGTGATTTTGACCTCTGGAGATTGTACTAGTCCCAATGGCAAGTACACGTCCTCAAACCTAAGCCAACATGGGTTGTGTAAGAAACTAGGTTGGTAATCCTGATTAAAGGTATTGTAATGACCAATTAAGCAAGTATGTGTGTCTTTAATGGTGGTTTGAATATTGGCTTCCAATGCTTCAATTATTGATGATATGTCAGCATAAGCGATTGCCCCCATAAAAACTAATCCAGAGGCGTTAAACCTCGCGAACCGGAGTACTAGTGAACTCGATTTTGGGAAAAATTTTTCTTCAAATTCATTTTGCATTAAATCGATTATTAAGGATGCTTTATGGCTAATTGAGCCAGTCTGTTGAAACCAAATGCTGTTGACCTTCAGCTGATTAAATTTTTATAATAAAAACAGACAGTCAGTATAGCTCGATGGCAGTCATCTTTTAACTCCAACGGCAGTTTCTTACGCATTTCAAAAGAAATAAGATGCGGTAATATAGCCACCGTCTAAACGTCGTCAAACATACATACATAACATAACATAATTGGTCATTACAACCCTCCAGTCAGGATTACGACCTAGTTTCTCACACCACATGCGTTCTGTGTGTTAATTTTATACATGAGTGGCGGGATCTACAGTTTAAAGTCGACTCCGAACGACAGATTTTGAGAAACTTTTCATGGAAATTTTATTTACTCTCAGAGTTTTTGCCAGAAATCTGCTGAGACGAAGTCGCCGAAGAAATACTTTTTGTATTTTATTTTGATGTCTGGCCCGGGGCTCGAACCCAGGCTTTTCGTCTAATAAGCGAACACACTACCTACTAGACCAAGGCGACTTCAAAATGTCGTCAAACACTCAATTTTAATGGATATTGTGAAGTCGCAGAAGTCTAGTAGGCAGTTTGTCGTCTTATTAGACATGAGGCATTGGTTCAAATCCCAGGTAAGAACGCAAATATGAAACAATATTTATTTAGCGACTTCCTCTCAGCAAAATTTCTGGCAAAATCTCTGAGAGTGAAAGTTTATCTAAAATCTGTTGTTCGTTTAAACTGTAGAACCTGCCACTCATGTATAAAATTAACAAACAAAACATAAGTGGTGTGAGAAGCTCGGTTGTAATCCTGACTGAAGGGTTATAATGTCCAATTATACAAGCATGTATGTATAGTGAGGAGGATTGTCTTCGCTCTAAATACCACAATTTCGCTTATTGAAGTTGCGTTAACTATTTAACTTTATTACTCAACATAATTCTTTGAATAAAATCTTCATATTCGCACAATTTCAAATTAGCACAGTCGGTAAAAATGTAAGGAAAACGACGGTCGTTTGGCTTTAATTCATGTACGAGCTATAAGCCAAAGGCCAACAATTTCGGCTATTTCTTCAGTGGAAATATTCTCTTCGGTATTCACATTTCACACAATTTTTCATTGGATTTTAAAATCTTCTCTGTTTCCGTTTCACTACTCCTTGAATCTGAAGTCGGGTTACGAACCTGTGAGAGGGGTAAAAAAATTTCATAACTGCTTTCGAGTTATATAATTTAGAGGTTTTAAAAAGAAGCCTATTGACTCCTGCTCCTCCGAGAGGATAACACTTACAAAAATGGTAGGCAGCATCACATTTAGAAAAAGAGTAGTATTTATGTACTTAATTGGACATTACAACCCTTTAGTCATTTTTTCAACTTAGCTTCTCATACCATCTATGTTTTGTATGTTAATTTTATACATCAGTGGCGGGTCCTATTACTTGCAGAATATTTGCCAGAGGGGTGTTGAGAGGAAGTTGCCGAAAGAAATAACATTTTCATATTTCGTTTTGTACGAGATATCTGAGCTGGGTTTTGAACTACAAGGTATTGTGTAATAAGACATCACGCTACCTACTAGACTATGGCGACTTTGTTGAAAAAATTTATCAACTTTAGTACGAGATATCTGAGCTGGGTTTTGAACTACAAGGTCTTGTCTAATACGACATCACGCTACCTACTAGACTATGGCGATTTTGTTGAAAAAATATATGAACTTTACAGCTGTTATCACAAGAAAAGGTTGACGTTAAAAAGGTTTTGCATTAAATAAAAATTAGTCATAATAATTTTGATTACAGAAAGCTGATTATGATTTCAAAATTTTTGCACTTTTTAAGGGCAACATTTTTAAAAAAGAACACAATATCCCTTTTTATTGCTACGTTGTTTTTTAATAAAAAAAACTGAGGGAATCATTTCGACGAAAGCAATGTGAATAAGAGATTTTCAATATTTCTCGATATTTTATTTTAATATTGGCTTTATCTAACTTTTGATCCCATAGTAGATTCTTATTAGCTCCTAAATTTTTTCTTTTGTTAGCAAAACTTAAACTTGCTGAGAGGTTAACAATTTTTTTCTTTTAATAAATTGTTCCAAAAAATATTTCATCTATTATGAGCTTTTTACTTTGAAAAGAATGTTGAAAAGAAATTGTGTTCGAATTCTTCTTCAGGACTATGGGTAAGAGTAAATAAATTTTAATGAAAAATGTATTCCTTTTGCATGACGATAAAGTTATGAAAAATACAAAAAAAAAAACAACAACAAATTATTCTTGGGACATGGCGATGTTATTGGCAAAATTTATTTTATTTTTGGGGAGAATAAATATGAGTACAAATGAAATTCCTTTGGAAGTAAGAATAAAATATTTTCCAATTTAAGTTTACACGTACCAATAACGACAAAGAAAAAGAAAAAAATTGAAATAAAAAAACATAATCAATCTTTCAACAAAATGCCAAACCAAACTAGAATATTGGAAATTTAAAATAACAAAAAAAAAAAAAAAAAAAATTATAAAATTTCATTATAAGTTCCTACATTTTTTTTCTTGTCGAGCCCTTATTTTTAGATTCGAACAATAAAGTCAATAAGAAACTGTACAAACAAACACATTCATATACTCCTACAATACGTTAAAAAAAGAAAATCAAATTAAACTGAAAAATAATTTAAAAAATTTCACCCAATATTTGCCTTTTCTGTCTTCAGAACTGTTAGTAATACTGGCAACTACCACTACCAAGTTCTGACTCAAGCCTACTGGAGGGCTATTGCAGAAAAAGACCAAAAAAAAAAAATGGAAAAAGGGATACAAATTCTAGTTACCCAAATTACAAACATATTGAGACCCATGAGCCACATAACCATGTTGTTACAGATGATGTTGGTGTCGGTATTGATGTCGATGTAGATGAAGACGTAACATTGCTTCACAAATTTAAACAACCGCATAATCGAAGCTCTGAGTAAAATAAATTCTAAATAAAAATTTTTATAGAAAAATTTCTAATGAAAAAAAGAAAAGAAAAATAAATTGCCTGGTATTATACAATATGTTGCATAGTAGAGGGGCAAATACAATTCATAGTCATACAAATTGTTTTCAAATATTTCTTGTTTTTCGTAAATAAGGGGTCACCCCTTGGCAACTGTTCAGTTGAAGTAATAGGTGACTATGAATAGTGTTGTTGTTATTTGTTTGTTTTTTGGTTTTATGTGTTGTTGTAGAACTCTACAACAAAAACAAAACTTTACAAAAACACTTCCATTGCATAGAATTTTAAACAATTATTGTTTAAGGATGAAAGAACTGATTAATTAACGAACTGACTAGTTAAGTGTAAAGGGTTAAAACTCAGGTGGTCAGTAAATTAGAAATTACTGAATTATATTCAGTTATATGTATGTTACCCTTTAGTATATTGTATTAAAAATGGTTGGAGTTCGGTGGCTTATGGAAGTTAGATATACGATGTGAATTTTGTCTTATGTATGGCGAATACATGCAATCATTGTATTTGAAATCTTTCAGCGAAAAGAAAAATTGTGTTATCGAAAAATCTTCTACAGAAAACTATTATTATCCAATTATTATTATTATCCAATTATTATTATTATCCAATTTTTCTTTTATTGTTATCGGAAACTCTTCTACAGAAAATTATTGTTATCGAATAATTTTCAATAGTAGAATGTAGTTATCGAATAATTTTCTACGGTAAAATACAGTTTCTTGGAAACTTTTCTATAGAAAACTATTGTTATCTAGTAATTATCTATAGTAAAATGTTATTATCGAATAATTTTCTATGGTAAAAAATTGTTATCGAAAACTCTTCTACAGAAAACTATTGTTATGGAACAATTTCGGGTGTTAAAATATTGTTATCGAAAACCCTTTTATAGAAAATTATTGTTATCGAATAATTCTATAAAATTTATCATAATAGAAAATTATTGTTATCGAATAGAAAATTAGTGGTATCGAATAATTTTCTAAAAGAAACTATCGTTATCATAAATTTTTCTATAGCAAATTATTGTTATCGACAACTTTTTAATATTGTAGTTGAAATTATTGTAATCGGAAGATTTTCTATTGAAAATTATTGTAACCAAAACACCTAGTATTGAAAATTATTCTAATCGAAGAATCTTCTATAGAAAAATCTTGTTCAAAATTCTCTGTAGAAAATTATTGTTATCGCAAACTTTTCAAAATATAAAATATTGTATTTGAATTTATAGTTATCGGAAAATTTTCTATGGGAAATTATTGTAAACGAAATACCTTGTGTTTCCTGATCGAAGAATCTTCTTTAGAAAATTCATTTTATTGAACAATTTTCTCTAGAAATTTATTTATATCGAAATATTTTGTATTAGAACTATTGTAATCAAAAAATCTTGTATTGAAAGTTATTGTAATTGCAAATTTTCTGAAGAAAATTTTTGTTATCGATTAATTGTCGATAAAAAATTATTGTCATCACTAAATTTTTAAAAAATATTGTTGTTATCGAAAAATTTTTTATAGAGAATAATTGTTATTAAAATTTTGTGTAGAAAATTAATGTTATCGAAAAAATTTCTATAGAGGATGTAATTATCGATAAGTTCTCCATTGTTATCGAAAAATTTTCTTTTGAGATTAAGAGAATATCAGATCGAAATGGTGGTATAAACATTTTGTTGAACTGATGCTGCTGTTTGAGAAGAGCTTTGATGAAAATGTTAACACACTCTAATCGCAAGATGTGTTTCTCGTATTTAAAAGAACCTTCGTAAACATCAGGAAACAAGCTTTGCCAACGGAAAAGCAATTTCTCGTGTGGGTAGTTTGTTAATTTTTTCTTGGAAAAAGAAGACCGATTATGTGTCCCTACTAGACTACTAGACTTCGAAGTCGTCGTCTAGTAGGTAGTGTGTTGGCTTATTAGACGTAAAGCCAGGGTTCGTGCCCCAGGCCAGACATCAAGACAAAATACAAAAAATATTTCTTCGACGACTTCCTCTCAGCACATTTTTGGCAAAAACTCTCAGAGTAAATAAAATTGCCATGAAAAAGTTTCTCAAAAATCTGTCGTTCGGAGTCGACTTTAAACTGTAGGTCCCACCACTCATGTATACAATTAAAAAATGGTGTGAGAAACTAGGTCGTTATACAATGGGTCAATTCAACCTCTGGGTACTGTACTTGTCTTAATTGACAAGTACACGTCTTCTAACCTTACCTAAACTATGTGTCCCATGCCTATCGACATACATCTAAGCCATAACGTATGCTTGTTGTGCCCCCAGCTTACTGGATATAAATTTTATTTCCTATAGGAAGTTTTTTTTTTTTTTTTTAAACGAGTTGCTCTGGTATACTACTGTACTTTTTGGGGCAATGATATAAAAAGTGTTCAATGTCCAGCACTCATTATAATGTTCAGCACTTATCAAATTTAAGTGTACATGTAATGTGGAGTTTCTCGTAAGGCCGCTTATCAGTGTAATGAAGTCGTCTAATACACTCATATTTTTTCTCAGTTCCAGATCGCTTGAGAATATGTTCGCAAGATTACCTTTATTACTCGATGATGTTTTGCAAATGCATTGGAATGACGTTCCCCGTTTAAATTTAAGAAACAAATTTTTAATTTTTTAAATTCAAATGTAACTTCCAATCTCTAAAATTCTCAAATGAAAATAAAAATTGAAAATCTTTCTCAGCAAAACAACTAAATTTCCCTTGAAACTAAAGAAATAAATGCCGGAAAATAATCTGCGTTGACATAAAAGTTTCTTTTTTATGAGATTTTCTTTTTTATTGCTGTCTCTGTGTCATTTTAAATGCTAAAAGAGAGAAACTTTAAAAGTTTTGTTATTAAAACTTTATGTGTGCTTTGCTTAGTTTCCGGTTCTCTTTGATTTTATTTGTTTGCTCTCTTTCTCTTAGGGCATGCATACGCATAAAGAAATCAGCAAATCATTTCAATTAGAGGCAGAATTTGTCGTAAAAATTAAATTTTTTTGCTTTGTGATTGGCAAAAAAAAAAACGTAAAATAACCCATAAATACTGTTACATTTCTGTCAAAAGTAGTAACTGACGATGGCTATAACGTTTATTGAAAAAAAAAAATTTATGCTCTTTTGGCCATATTTATTTTACGAGCCCCACCAATAAACCAGAAAAATGGGGAAAAAACCCGTTAAAAGTCAATAAATTTATGAGACTTTATTTAAAATCCTCATATTGATTATTATGTGTGCGCTTATGTTATGGAATTTGATGAGCAGTTTTTATTGCCTTTCAATAATTTGTATCGTAAATGTAAGGAAACAAATTTCACTTTTTTTATAGCCAAATTTTATTTGCCTCTAATTGTAGGACTAAAGTATACAAACGCCTACTTTTTGCTCAAATTTAAAATGGAATGGATTTCGCTTTTATGATTCCACATGCTATGGTTTATTTATTTTGGGCTTGACTGGCAGAGCTTAGTCAAGCGTTTAATTTAATTTAATTTTTTTTTATTTTATATTTGAAATAAAAATTTATATTTTTGTCTGTTTGTTTTTTTAAATTCATTTTAAGAAATTTAAAATTTTTATTAACTTTTTTTTTTTGGCAATTTTTGGCAAAAAAGATTTCTCTCACAAGCTTTTAATGTTAATGGTGGCGTATGATTAATGCCGGATATGAAACGTATCGGATTTAATCGTATCACTCATACGTAGTGTTACATTCAGTTAATGTTAGAAAATGTGTTGTTGATGAAAATTGATTTTAATTGTACTGTCCTTAGTAAATAGGCCCCTAAGTGAAATATTTATTTAATAAAGAGTCAAGGGTCCGCCAAATAACTTTTTTTCAAAATGCTTTAAAGAAAACTACAGAATATTTTCTCAAATTTCTTTTTTTATTTGAAAGTACAATCCTTCCGGTTAATAATGGAAAATAATTTCATTCAAATGCCTGCCTCGGCTGGCCATGCAGTATCCTACAACAGAAGATGCCGATTTTGGCAAAAAATCATCTTTTCAGAAGAAGCTCATTTTGATCTTGGCGGGTATGTAAAAAAGCAAAATTGTCGCATTTGGGGCACAGAAAACCCGCACGCATACATTGAAAAGCCGACGTACCCAAAACGAGTCACTGTTTGGTGCGGATTTTAGTCCAGAGGCATAATTGGGGGATTTTTTTTCGAAAATGAGCAAGGAGTGGCCGTTACAGTCAATGGCGATCGTTATCGGGCCATGTTGAGCGAATTTTTGTTCACAAAAATTGAAGAGGAGGATATTGGCAACATCTGGTTTCAACAGGACGGCGCTACGTGCCACACAGCCGAAGCTACACTCGATGTTTTGCGCCCTGTTTTTGAAGATCGCATTATCTGCCGCAGAGCTGATGTCGTTTGGCCACCTCGGAGCCGCGATTTGACACCGTTGGACTATTATTTGTGGGGTGCCGTCAAAGATAAGTGTTACGCCGACAAGCCAGAGACAATTGACGCTTTAAAGGACAATATTCGTGAAGCCATTGGTGAATTACAGCTGCACACAATCGATAATGTGCTTAAAAATTGGACCGATCGCGTAGGCTACTGCATGGCCAGCCGAGGCAATCATTTGAATGAAATTATTTTCCATTATTAACCGGAAGGATTGTACTTTCAAATAAAAAAGGAATTTGAGAAAATATTCAGTAGTTTTTTTTTAAAGCATTTTCAAAAATAAAATATTTGGCGGACCCTATATTAACAATTTTTGAAGGGCTTTGGCCCTTATTTCTTTTTTGAGACCAACAAAGGCGGATATCTCCTCTTCATGCAGTGCATTGTGTTAGCATATCGGAAAGATCGTTACACAAGAAAGGAAAGGAAAAGCAACGCAAATTATAGTCTCTGGAAAGGCATTAGATATGTGCTATCACTCTAGAATCACCACTAAAATTGGAGAACCACACTTGGGCAAAGACCTCTATGTGAATGTCTTCACACCACACGAGATTAATGCTCATTTCTGCCCACCAAACATAAGTAATTCTGTTAACGCACCTGTAAAACTCCGGCTTTTTCACGTATAGGCCGCTTTTAAAAGCCTTGACGTGAAAAAGTCGGCATGGCCCGATGGCATTACAGGCTCAATGTTAATCAACTTATCAACTAGTGCTATAAGAATTGTACAATTCATATTTAACGCAATGTTAAGAGTTGGCTACTTCCCATCATCTTGGAGGATGTCTGCAATTGTTATGATTCCCAAGCCGGTGTTCGAAAAAATTCTTCTCCAAAGCCTAGCCACGTTCCTCGACGTGCGACAAATTATTCCTGAACATCAGTTTGGATTTCGAGCTAATCACGGTGCCACTGAGCAGGTTCATAAGATCGTCACTATAATTAGATCGGCATTTGAAAAGAGATAATATTGTTCAGCTCTTTTTATCGACATCTTACAAGCATTCGATAAGGTTTGGCATGATGGTCTCAGCAAAATAACACGACTGCTCCGCGAGAGCACACACAAACTTCTTAAAAGCTATTTAACTGATAGAACTTTTAGGGTCAAATTGAAGGACGAACTATCTACAACAAAAAAGATCCCCCAGGGAAGCATATTAGGCTCTATTCAATATTTAATTTATACATCAGACATGCCCACAAATCCTAACACATACACATCAACATATGCAGATGACACCACATTTATAAGCGTCAACAAGGATCCGAAGGTAGCATCAATATAACTGCAGTCGCACATATACGATTTAGAAAAGTGGTTTGAAAAATGAAGAATAAAGGTTAATCCATCCAAGTGTGCTCATGTAACCTTCACACTCAGAAGACAAGATTGCCTACAAATAAAAATAAATAATATTGATGTCCCTGTTAAAAATAACTTCAAATACCTGGGAGTCCGGCGTCTTAGACCGGCGTCTAACATGGTTCCGCCAAATTAGCGGCCAATTAGCTGAAATCCGCTCAAATGCACTGGATTATTGGTCCTAATTTAACACTTGACCTTAAATACAAGCTTCTTTTATACAAATGCATTATAAAGCCAATATGGACCTACGGCATTCAGCTTTGGGGCTGGGCTTGCACAGATCTCAACATTCCTACAATTCTGGAAGAAATTAAAAAGTTCGCCATAAAATACGTCGATAAACTAACGATTCACCCTAACGCATTAGCAAGGGACCTGCTTCAATTCGACGGTCATCAGAGGCTAAAACGAAGTGATACATTAAGCCTCATTTGACGGCTGCACTGACCCTAATTGCTAATGTAGTATTATTATAAGATTTGAATACATTATATAGTTAACACGTTGGTGCTAACTATTAACCTTCAAAACTAGTTTTAAGATTTGAAAACTATTGTAGATTTCATTAAGAAAGATTCAATAATAAAAAAAGAAAGGAATGAAAGGTTAGTTAGGTTTGACGACGTGTACTTGTCATTGGGACAAGTACAATACCCAAAGATCAAAATGACCCATTGTAAATTCGTCCTAGAGGGCAGAGAGAGAGGATTGTGACGGAAAGGAATTTTTAAAAGTAGAAGAGGTAGGAAAGGGATAATGTGGGACAAATTAATTTTAATAGCATGTGAGCCTTTCCGTACTAAATCGATTAAAAACTGTCTGTAGTTTGATGGCCATAAGAAGTCGCCGTAGTCTAGTAGTTAGTGTGTTGGCTTATTAGACGTAAAGCCAGGGTTCGAGCCCCAGGCCAGATATCAAAACAAAATACAAAAAGTATTTCTTCGGCGAGATTTCTGGCAAAAACTCTGAGAGTAAAATAAAATTGCCATGAAAAAGTTTCTCAAAAATCAGTTGTTTGGAGTCGACTTTAAACTGTATGTCCCACCACTCATGTATAAAAATTAACACACACAACATAAGTGCTGTGAGAAAGTAGGACGTTGTACAATGGGCCAATTCGACCTCCGGGTACTGTACTTGTCTTAACTGACAAGTACACGTCCTCTAACCTAACCTAACCTAACCTTGACGACCATAAATTGGCAACATTACGATGCGATGATACGATCAAGATTCTTGTCAGACGTATGAAAATCATGCACAATTATTAGGTGTGACTTATTTTTTTTTTTTTTTTTTTTTTATTTTTTCTCGAACGTCCCCGGCCTCACACTAACCCACCCTCACCCGACCGCGGAGGGCTCGTCCCCATTACGTAGGGACACGTACACACTAAAGTCCGGACTATAGCGGGTAAGGGAAAAGTATGGCAACGAGAACATAAAACAGCTACAGAAATTAATCACAAGCTGAAATAAAGTTACAATAAACATGAACTACGTATAACAAGAACGATAATACATTTTTATATAATAATTTACAAATTTACGTCAGCATATAAGCTACGTTTTATATTACAAACACTACTATTAAAATCAATAAAATCATAATATATGTTAAAATCGTTACATAATCTACGAAAAGGAAAATTAAATCCATAGTTAGTTCTATAAAAATCTAAAGAAAGAGGACGATAGTGTCGTAAAAATCTTGCTGGAATACTGAAATTCAGGTTATAAAGCAAAAACTCAGAATCGATATCACCTTTAATTAGATTAAAAACAAAACAAATCCCTAAAACAGTCCTTCTACGTTCCAAAGTTGGAAGTTTTATCAAACCTAATCTAGCCTCATATGACGGAAACCCATTGGCATAATCCCATCCTAAGCCACGTAAACAGAATAATAAAAACTGCTTCTGCACAGACTCTATTGAATCACTATGACAACGATAGTATGGATTCCAAATAATAGACGCATACTCCAAAATAGGTCTAACAAGTGAAATGTATAGCAGTCTCGTTATATAAGGATCAATGAATTCCCTAGCCCATCTTTTCACAAAACCAAGAACAGCCCGAGCCTTCCCAATCATCATACTAATATGATCAATAAAAGACAATTTCATATCCAATAATACTCCCAAATCAAGAAATGTAGTCACAGTTTCCAAGGGGCAAGAATTAATCACATAAGTGGACGAAATTACGCTCCCGCGAGAGAAAACCATGCATTTACATTTCTTCAAGTTAAGATCCATTAAATTAATTCTACACCAAGTTACAAACAAATCAATATTTCGCTGAAGAACAGCCTGACCATGATCATCATCAAAAGTATAAAATAATTTAACGTCGTCAGCATACATCAGAATATTACAATCAGGAATAGCACAAGGAAGATCATTAAGAAACAATAAGAACAGTAAAGGACCCAAATGGCTACCCTGCGGAACACCAGAAGTAACATATACTGTCTTAGACAATACATTCCTAAACATTACCCTCTGAGTCCTAAGGGAGAGGTAGGAGTCTAGCCAACGATGAATAATATCAGGAATACCAATTAATGAAAGTTTAAGAAGCAAAATTCTATGATCAACCCTATCAAAAGCCTTACTGAAATCAGTATAAATTACATCAGTCCGAGCCCTGGCAAGAAAACCCCTGAAAACATGCGTAGTAAATTCAAGAAGATTAGTGACAGTCGACCTACCTTTCAAAAAACCATGTTGGAAAGGGGATATTAAAGATCTCGTATTAAAAGAGAGATAATCCGTCACCAGTTTCTCCATTAACTTGGGAATAGCACTGAGTTTGGCAATACCCCTGTAATTGGAGATATTGGATTTATTACCTGACTTATGCAAAGGAATTATAAATGAACTCTTCCAAATAGATGGAAAATGACCAGCCCTCAGAAGCCCATTGAATATAAAGGTCAAAGGACCACTCAAAACAACAGCGCACTTTTTCAAAATACAGGCCGGAACACCGTCAGGGCCCGGCAAGTATGTAAGTTTCAGTCCAGACAAAGACTCAAGAACAGATTCCTCATCAAATGAATATATATTAGAAATGGAGACACTTCCCACTGAATAAGGATACGAAAAGCCGCTATTCAGATAAGGTCCCGAGTCCAACTGCCTATAAGTAGACTGAAAAAAGTCAGCAAACATATTAGAAATATCAAGGTAATTAGAGGAAGATACGTCCCCATAAAACATCTCAGTGGGAAACAAAGATGATTTACGTTTAGCTCGAACGAAGTCATAAAACGACTTAGGATCGCTAGCGAAGTTCGACCTGACCCTAATCATATATTCCTCATAACAGTAATGATTCATTCTACGATAATCCGCACGCGCCCTAGAGTAAAGAGCATAATCAATATCAGTACCTGATCTAACAAACTTCTTAAATAATCTTGATTTTCTGTTCCTCAACCTTGACAGTCTAGCCGAATTCCACGGAGGACCAGAACGCTCCAAACGACTATTTGCAAATGGAACACACTCCCTAAAACATTTAAATAATACCTCATAAAAGCCATCCAAGATCCTGTCAAGTGAAAGAGAGTCATATGGTGGTGAAATTAGCACAGACGACCAATCTACAGAGGCTAGTAGTGTATTCAAACGACTAAAATCCGTACGATGGAAATTAAGACGCCCCTCGTCATTAAATAAGCGATTTATTAAAGGAGGTAAACAAAGATCAACTTCAATAGAAAGTAACAACGTAGGATGATAACTATCCTCAGGAATAGATATAGGATCAATGCGAAATAACGAAGAAATACTTGGATCCTCTAAAAATACAAGATCCAGAATTCTACCCATTGAATTCAATACACCATTCACCTGGAAAAGACCCAGATCACACATAGCGGACAGAATTTCATCATAGAAAGGAACTGAAGAACATGGCACCAATGAGCCAGTCTCAGGTGAAAAATTCCAGGATGTATGCGGAAGATTAAAATCACCAAGGACTACTATAATCCCCTCATGCTCCATTGAATCAATTACTCTGGAAATTAAATCGAAGTGAGCCCTATAGATATGAATGTCAGAACAGGGAGGAATATACGAGCAAGTAATGTATATAGACTTTCCACGATCAGAGACCTTAACGCAAATAAACTCAATATCCTCAGAAGAGCACAAGTCAATCAATTCAGATGTGTATTTAGAGCAAATGGAAATAAGAACACCACCACCACTTTTAGACCTCCTATCGCGTCTATAAATACTAAAATTACCAGACATAATCTCAGAATCAAAAATATTACAATTCAGCCAAGTTTCAGTAAAAGCAATTCCATCAAATTCAAAATCAAAGCTACTATTATAAAGCGAAGAAAGTTTAGACCTAAGTCCGCGAACATTCTGATAAGCAATTTTGAAATTAAAAGACGATTTCGAAGTTAGTTTTTTTGAGAAATAGGACCAGGCAAATTAGCACCCTTCCTTCGTTGGCCCAGCCTGAATACGAATTCCCGTACCAATACACCCTGCGGCCAAAACACAGGATTAACAATTTCACCAAATTTTTCATCGGGAACATACAATTTAAACGAAGAAATACTGCTATTCAAAGATGGCCTCATCTTATAGCAACCAAAATCAAAAGGTTCCCTAATCTTAAGCAGGCATTTTACATCGCAGGCAGTAGGATTCTTTAAAAATCTAATAAATTGGGTGTCGTATGAACTATGGTCGAGAGATATTAAAAAACGTTTTTCAAAGTCTAAAATGCTGTCTGAATAAATAAAAAATATAGATCCTTCAGTGTGAATTACGACCTAGCTGCCCATACCACTTATGTTGTATGCGTTAATTTTACACATTAGCGGCGGAACCTACAGTTTAAAGTCGACTCTGTAAGACAGGATTTTTTGGAGAACCTTTTTCAAAAGTTGGTGCCAGGAATCTGCTGAGAGGAAGTAGCCGAAGAAATATTTTTTCACATATTTTGTTTTGTTGGAGAAATCTCAACTGGGGATTGACCGAGGCCAAAACTATTACATTACGGCGACGTAAGAACAACTTGCACAATCATTAAGTGTGACTCATTTAGGCATTTTACAGTATTTAAAGGCTTTACGATTCATTCAAAAGCTATGAAATTGAGTGACACATGAACTACGGAAGCCGTGAGGTCTTGAAAGACGATTTTGCAAATCTGTAAAGCTGTCTGAACACTTTAAAAATAAATAAAAAAAAATGCATCGAAATATTACTGGCTGCCATCATGACAACTCCGAGTGAAAGAAATCAAATGTGAATTATTAAGAACAACAAGCAAAATCTATGCCTACGTTGAATATCCATTGCTGTGCAGTAATGTTCTATCCTTGGCGGGATCAGAAGCGTAGCGTGTGATCCATTATGGGTTGCTAAAACTCGATCAGACTATCACGAAAGACCTGTTCAGACAAAAATTGTTTG
The DNA here is from genome assembly GCA_936449025.2 of Sarcophaga subvicina. Classification (NCBI taxonomy): domain Eukaryota; kingdom Metazoa; phylum Arthropoda; class Insecta; order Diptera; family Sarcophagidae; genus Sarcophaga; species Sarcophaga subvicina. Next base: position 36,665,697 of record OW388084.2, read on the forward strand.
AAGGAACATTGAACAAAATAAGCAACCAGACATGAGGATGTAATCTTCAATAAGGACGATGAACAGATTCAATATGACAACCACAAGTGAAACAAATCAAATGTGAAGCACCAAACAACAAGCAAACAATATGCCTAAGTAGACTATTTACTGCGCAACATTAATGCTCTGTCTTTGGTGGGATCAGAAGTTTGAGATTCATTATGAGCTGTTAATACCGACGCAGACTATCGCGGAAAGCTGTTGAGCTAAAAACTAATTTGTTTGAAGTGAGCATTGGCCAAAAACTGGTCTGAATATGCAATCCACACATGAGGCCATAATTTTCAATTGTGACAACGTGCTGGATAATAGCGAACGGGACGTTTTACCTCACTCGCCCTATAACCCAGATTTTGTCTCTTCTGACTCTCATTTATTTCGATTAGTGCTGAAGGCTTAACTGGAATATGCTGCCTTTCATAGCAGGGTATGAAAAATCGGGTGAAATGCTGTCGGAACATTTATAAAAGAATTCATTTTTGCGTCGAACATGCAACCATATATGACGACGTAATTTTCAATTGTGACAATGTACTGGAAAACAGTGGACGGGAGGTATTACTTCACTCGCCCTATAGTTCACAAGTTGTTTCTTCTGTTTCGATTTGTGCAGAACGCTTAACTGAAATATGCTTTAATTCAGGTCAGGGTATCAAAAATTGGCTCGATTAATTTCTCTCCTCCAAAAACGGGCTATTTTTTTTGGGATTTATCCCAAAAATCTGGGAAAAATTCACAGCTTCTGATGGACAATATCTTCAATGACATGTTCTTTCAAAAACCTATCTTAATAAAGAATTTATTTGCAATAGAAACGACCGGGTTCTAAGTTATACTCCCAATAGGTCTAAAAAATATGAACCCTAATTGCAGGACTGAAAGTATCTTGTAAGTAAATTTATATGTACCAGGCAGCTTTCTTTGAATAAAGTTCACCAATAATTGCCGTAGCCTAGTAGGTAGTGTGTTGGCATATTAGGCGACAGCCCATGACTCAAACGCCGGCTCTGACATCTCGAACAAAATGGAATATGAAACAAATATTTCTTCGGCGCTTTCCTCTGAGCAGTTTTCTGCCAGGTAGTGTGTCTAGTAGATAGTGAGTTGGCTTGTTAGATGTGAGGCGACAATTTAAACAACAGGCTGGACATCTTGATTAGAACGAAATCTGGAATAAAATTTCTGCGGCAATTTCCCCTCAGAAGATTTCTGGCAAATTCTCCGAGAGTAAATAAAATTGCCGTAAAAAGTTTTTCAAAAGTCTGTCATCCAAAGTCAACTTTAAACTGCAAGTCCCGCCACTCATGTATAAAAAAATTAACACACACAACATAATTGGTAAGAGAAGCTAGGGCTTGATCTTGACGGAAGGGTTGTAAAGACCAAATATGTGTGTATGCAACAGAGGTAAGCAATGAGTATTCAAAACGATGAGTAGAATCATACTCATAATTTCTGATACTTATACGCATTCATACTTATTTTAATGTCATACTCATACTACTCATATTCAAAGTTTGAAATACTCATGGTACTCATACTTAACAATACGCATGATGTTATTGATTTCGACTTTCCAGGACTCATCGTATACACGAATCACAAAATAAGTATGATTCGCGTACGAACACTACATACTCACAAGAAGGTTGTGTGTTTGCTCTGCTTGCTGTCTTTGTCTTTTTTGTTTATGTGTCTTTCCTCTTTCTTTGTAAATGCAACAACAACTAAGACTGTAAATTTTGACGAATGATTCGAATCACTCGAATCATTTATGAGTATTATAATTACTCGTATTTTTCTAAATTTATGAATCTGAATGAGTAGGCGTATGAATCAAACATATTTCGAATGTTATGAGTGTGATGTAAAACTTGTACTCATACTCATTGCAACCTGTACTTATAAATCGATGTTGTAGTGAGTACGAATGGATCAGAGTAGTTGGATTTCAATACTGTTGACTCACTCATACTCAAAATTTCATGAGTACTTATGAGGAGCCAAAAAGCGATTCATTGCTGATCTCTGGTATGTATGTAGTCTTCTGGCAAAAACTATGAAATTGATATGAAAAGTTTCGTAAAAATCTGTCGGTCAGTGTGGACCTTAAATTGTAGGTCCTGTTGCTCATGTATAAAATTAATACAAACAACATGGGTGGTGTAAGAAGTTAGGTTGTAATCCTGACTAATGTATTGTAATAACCACCTAAGGAAGAATTAGTTTTTTTGATCTCTTGACAATGAAAATTTTGCGGTAATTAAATAGTCAACAAAAATGTTTTCTTTCTTAATACCAGTTCCCATCTATTCATTGATGTCTTAAGATGTGAAGGGGAGGTAAAAATAGCGTCTTGTAGTTCAACAATAATAAGGAAATTTCGATTTTATCACTCTCTTTAATTATGTTTTAAAAACAAAAATATGGAAACAATAAATCTGTCAACAACAAATTCAGCTAAAAACTATTTTGTCATCTACGCACTTTATGTTATCCTTGGACAATTCAGTCAAGTGCCAGAACGAGAGACAAAAACAAAATGAAGTACCCATTTAAAGAACTGCAGGCATAGCTCCATAGCAAACATATACAGGCACACTCTCACTTATTTGTTTTTGTATTTCTATCTACAAATCAGAGATCTGTGATTTCCATTGTGAAAATTACATTATTTTGGCAATTGAAATGAGAAAAAGAAGCAGAAGTATACGTAAGTCATAATGTATGTATGTATGTATGTATGTAGAAAGACAATTTTTTTTAATGAACTCAACTGCAAAAGATATTGTCTTTTTATTTGTTGTCAGTAATTGTTGTTTTTGTTTTTCTAAGATTTCAATCTGAATTGTTTTGTTGACAAGTCATAAGTCTTGTCAACTTTTGTCAACTTGTTTGTCTTTTTTGGCATTTTCTTTCTGTTCTTTTTTCAGATTTCTTTTTCTTGATTTGTTTGTTATTGTTTTTGTTCTAACAAGAGACTATATTTTCTTATTTTCTCTTTTTTTTTGTGTTGCTGTTGTAGTCTTTGAATCACTGAAGAGCATAATGTCTCGGTATGGTACTTTTTGTAAGCTCCATATGCAATTGTCTGCATGATTTTCGCCTTAAAGGCAATCAAATAATTTTTGAAATCAAACAGTAGAGATAAATAAGTGGTCTGGAAGAGAAGTCAAGAGAAATGTTTCGAAGAGTTGGCAATTAACTTCTCTTGCAAAATATGCAATAAAGTGCTCTACAATTTAATTTTAATTAGGATGTGAATTACTACGAATAATGATCCTACAAATATGGTTCTAAACATAAAGATAAGGCGGAGCTAGACCCTATAGAGAGCAAACAGAAATCACAACTAAGCCTCCTCTCACTACTGGACCATAAAACGGTTTTTCAAGCGAAGGTACTTGAGATCAGAGAGTGTATAATCTGGGCCTGGATAAATTTTTGCAACTTTCTCAGGTATGGCGCAGTACACGTTGTATGGGTACCTAATTATTAGTATGTGGTCACCGTAGTCCAGTAGCTAGTGTGTTGGCTTATTAGAAGTGAGACCAGCATAGTTTTATATATGAAATCATATGAATATATCGACGATGTTTTCTTATTGCATGGTGTCTCCGTATTCTAGTAGGTAGTGTGTTGGCTTATTAGACGTATAAGTCAGACACCTTCAATAAAACGATACATGAAAAAAATATTTCTTCGGCGACTCCCTTTCAGCAGAATTTTGGCAAAAAATCTGAGAATAAATTAAAAATTGACATGAAAATTTCTTAAAAATCTGTCATCTGGAGTCGACTTTAAACTGTATTCCTCACCACTCATTTATAAATTTAATGTACACAAAATAAGTTGTGTAAGAAGCTAGATCGTAATCCTGACTGAAGGGTTGTAATGATCAGTTATGTATGTATGCATGTAAACTGGGATAATCTTTTGTCTTTTATTGTGTTCAAAGTCAGACCACAAAAGTTAGAAGAAAGGTTACATGGCACAAAAAAGGAATTCTAAAGATACTCTAAGGCGATCCTGCTGAGAAGAAAACAGCGATTAATACTTACTTACTTACTTTACAGATCTCCAAAAAAGCAAACTATTTCCTCCTCTACTCCAACCCTTCTAATCCCTGCATCATATACGCATTCAGTCGGAATATCCTCTTCCAAACGAACTACATGGCCGATCTGGCACAGCCGCTGTACAATGTCTATGTCGTTAAGGGACTCATATATCCCATTCTTGTATAGAATAGGAATATCATGGATCGAATATGTTACGAATGATTATTCTCGCAATTGCTCTCAAGACTACTGCAATAGTGCGTAAAAGCCTCCAAGCTTCTGCATATAAAAGCACTTGGAGAATGAGGGACACGTAAAGCATTAATTTCATCGCACAGGAGATGTCCCTACAACTCAATAGCATATTGAGAGCATAATAACACCTGTTGACAAGAATAATCGTACGCTTGATTTCCAGACTGACATCATTTTTGTTGGTAATGGTGGATCCAAAATAAACAAATTCACTGGCAACAGTGTAAACACAATAAACTTACAATACACATCAGCATCACAAGAATGAACCCTTGCACGATCTCAAAAGTTCCGGAGAGGTCCATTTCTACCTTAAAAAAGCTACAGTATTCGCTTCACTTTATTATACATAGTCTTACCAGTTTTTCAGAAATACCGAGCTCAGGCTGCTAATAGTCAACAACCCTTAAATTTCAAGGATCCTCTCCAGAATTTGACGTAATGTGGAAATCTGCTCAATGGCTGACTTATTACGTTTGACTCTGGTTAGATCCTATCTGTGCTTTGACGAGTGTTGTTCACACACCGTAGTCAAGTAGGTAGTGTGTCGGCTTATTAGACATAAGGCCACGGTTCAAAACCCAGGTCAGACATCAGAACGAAAATATGAAAAATATTTCTTCGGCTACTTCCTCTCAGCAGATTTCTGGCAAAATTCTGAGATTAAATAAAATTGTCATGAAAAATTTCTCAAAAATCTGCCGTTCGGAGTCGACTTTAAACTGAAGTCCCGCTACTCATGTATAAAATTAACGCACACAAGATAAGTGGTGTGAGAAGCCAGGTCGTAATCCTGACTGAAAAAAATCAAAAATGAAAAAAATTCAAATCTTTGAGCAACCTCTCTAGCCATATTCTGTAAATAGGCTAGTGCCTACACCCTAGTAGCTCGTTACATTATTACAGAGACTGAAAGAAATTAGGGAAGTGCGTGCAGAATATCGACTTCGGATTAAAATGGAAATCAATACTGCAAACCACTTCAAGTAATGACAAGCTCATGGGATATGGTCTTCAGTTTCTTCTTCCATTATTCAAATCAAAGTTGCTTTTGAAAGAAGAAGAATATTTGCTGCGTCTGAGGAGCTAAATGCTTGCTTAGGTGTAACCTGATTATATTCGTTCTCAACTTTTCTTATTTGAGTCACTTTTTTCGATGACTTATTGGAGCTTACTATACTTGTTATCAAATTGATCACCAAATTTATTTAACTTTGCAGTTTTCTATTAAATCGATAACGTATGATTCCTTTTTGAGCTCTCAAAAATGTTGCTGTGGCACAAAATTTCTTTATGAAACGTGGGGTGTTTAATTATTCGTTGCTGTCTAGAATCCATTTATGTATGCGTATGATTAAAATTTAATATCTTGGATCATCCCAGGCCAGACATCAAAAAAGTATTTCTTCGGCGACTTCCTCTCAACAGATTTCTGGCAAAAACTCTGAGAGCAAATAAAATTGCCATGAAAAGCTTCTCAAAAATCTGTCGTTCGGAGTCGACTTCAAACTGTAGGTCCCACCACTCATGCATAAAAGTTAACACACACAACATAAGTGGTGTGAGAAACTAGGTCGTAATCCTGACTGAAGGGTTGTAATGACCAATTATGTATGTATGTATGTATGTATCTTGGACAACTGACAAGTTCCCTGCTAAAAAAAAAGTTTTTAAATCATATCTTTATACGACCCTCGCATTTCACTCTTTTGTTCATAATGAATGAATCAAAAATATCCACAATGTTATAGCATTTGTGCATCATTTCTCTTCTTCTAGTCTTTTTCAAACATTTTAAAACGGAACCCGTGTACAATATTTCTGTTTTTGACTCCAAACAATACGTCAAAGTGCTGAACAAGCGTAAAAGTGAACAATTGTGGCCCGCATTAGAAAAGAAACTTTGTGGCAGAATGTTTTTTTCGTTTTTTTTTGTTTCAAATGAGAAAATATTTCTTTCAGCTTTTTAATCACAATGCAATTGTATGCTGAGAGTATTGTTTTTTGAAACGCACGCAATTTAATTGTTCATATATGAGGAGGGTTCCATAAGCAAGACACATGTCAGCTAATGAGATAATATTTTGAAATACAACCCATGGATGTGTTTCATGATAAGTAAGTGTGGTACGTTCTGAGTGTCGTTAACCGTAGCTTCTATACAATATTTTGTACAATCAAACGACTTTTTTCTTGGTAGATTTTAAGATTTTATCTTTCTGTGAAGTGGGAAGAAATGTTTGAAAGAGTATACTTAGCAAAAGCAAGGGTTAGAGTGGTTTTATGAAATTTTAACTTCTATTAAACCAGTCCAGTAACAGAAGTAGGTAGTGTGTTGGCTTATTAGATGTAAAGCCAAGGTACGAGCCCCAGGCCAGACATCAAGACAAAATACAAAAAGTATTTCTTCGGCGACTTCCACTCAGCAGATTTCTGGCAAAAACTCTGAGAGTAAATAAAAATTGCCATGAAAAGTTTCTCAAAAATTTGTCGTTCGGAGTCCACTTTAAACTGTAGGTCTCGCCACTCATGTATAAAATTTAACGCACACAACATAAGTGGTGTGAGAGAATAGGTCGTAATCCTGGCTGAAGGGTTGTAATGACCAATTATGTATGTATGTATGTATGTAATAATAGGAGCTTTTAGTCGTGCGTCAGGCATCGGTCTTTCGACAGGACACTGCAGATTCAAAGAATATTTGTTCAGAATAGGGATCACCACAAACCTTTTTGTGTATAGTGTGTGGTTATAAGAATAAATCATCAGAATACATATTTGGAACTTAGAAGATATTAAAACATCCCAAGGGAATTTGTAGTGCCGGAAGAGATGCAAATCAAACTTCTAACTGAACGGCACAAAGGAACGATATAATTTTTGCTAAGAATCATTACTAGCAACGAAAGTGTAAGAAATCGTATCTGATACCCACCGAACAAAACAAAATATGAAAAAAATATTTGTTTCGGTAACTTGGTCTCATCAGATTTCTGGCAAAAACTCTGAGAATAAATTATTTCATGATTCCATGTTAAATGTCTTATAAAAATCTGTCGTTTGGAATCAACTTTAAACTGTAGGTCCCTCCACTCATGTACAAAATTAATACACACAACATAAGTGGTGTGAGACGCTAGGTCGTAATCCTGACGGAAGAGTTGTAATGACCAATTATATATGTAATGTTGGGCTTAACATAAATATCAAATTATACGACGCGCTTTTGACCACAATTAACCACTGATAAGGTTATCATTTTCTTTATTTATAATTTATTTATTTTCGATATGGCAACTTCTAGAAACTCGCTGTTGATTTGTTATTGTTTTAAGTTGCCAGCTAACTAATCATTCGCCCTTGTATTATGTGGTACATTTTTAATACTTCACAATATTTTTCTCTTAATAATGCAGAACTTCTACGGCCTTAGATTTTTTCCAAGTTTGTTTCCTGTTTCATAAAAAATTTCAAGTATAACTGCTTGTGAAATACACCCTTTTTAATGCAGGACAGACCACTACGCACTATGGCACAGTTAATAAACTAGTACAGTGGTAACAATGCTGTGTCATTGTTTGCAAATTTAAAAAAGTTTTTTTTCCGTTTTTTTTTCTCAAATTTGCAATTTAGTTGTCTATTGTTACAAGAAAATAAAAATGCTGCATAAGTATGTGGCATACAAACATAGTATATATGTATGTATGTGTGTCATATACTTTGATACTCCTCAAAAGGTTAAAACATTTTAACTGTTGCTTGTATATGTGCATTTTATTGTAATAAATGGCATAGTTTTACTTGTTCTATCTCTTCTCTTTTTTCTTTTTTTGCTTTGCTTTGCATTGCTTCTTTTAAAAGATTTACCAACTATTGTTAACTGTAATGGCAGCATCATCAACAGCAAAGCCATTATTATCAACAACAATATCATCATCATCATCATCGTCATCATAAACATGATTGCCACTACACTCAAGAGAGTAGTAGTAGGATAAGAAATAGAGAGAGAGAGAGTGCAGCATTTGTAAAAATTATTTTTAGTGTAGAATACATCTAAAATGTGTCAAAGCATTTTGTATAGCAAACACACACATATGCTCTTACAAATAAACATTCAAATGCTCTTTTAAAAATATATCAGGAAACACACGCACTTCCTTTAACTCTTACACATGCACATACACATACTCATAGTATTTCTATGGACAATAACATACTTTCACTAGAATCATAAACGAAATGAAAAGAATAATTTTAAACGTAAATACATAGGTTTGTGTTAGTGTGTGAGAGCGAGAGAGAGAGAGTATAAAAATTTCAATGTGTCCTAAGTGTACTTGTGGGTGTAACAGTTATACAAATACATATGCGCGTGAGTTAGATAATAAAGAAAGAGAAAGAAAGAGAGCAAAGAGAAAAAAAAATATAAATGATGTGTCAAAACCATAAAAACATCAAAACTGATGTTGGTTTAAATAATTATAATTTTTGTGTGTGTGTGTGTGTGTGTATGCGTTTGTGTTGGATGCATAGCCCGGGTTAATAGAGACGATGATAGAAAACTAGACTTCATATGTGGAATGATGAGAATTTTTTATAAGCACATACGGACTGGTTAATCTCTCTTTGAATTTAAAAAAAAGATGAAAAACTGAAAACAATTGCCTTTTTGAGTTCCTTTGTTTATTTGGTTGTAAAAACAAATGAAATATAAAGAATTTTAGCCAGTCAAATACGACTGCATGATGCTCTACTATCATCGTTTTTTTAATTATTGTGGGGTATATGTATGATCTCTCCTTCAAACCTATTGTTCTGGTATTTATATTTGGGACTGCCTTGAGCAGTCAATGTCCGTTTAAGATAGTTTTGTCAACCAAAAACAAGCTCCCGATTAGTAAGAAAAGTACCTCACTCAATAGGCAACTTCTTTTTGTGCCAACCCCTTATTACATCGTTACATGCGTATGTTTCCACAGATCGGAGGTATAGTATTTCTGCCATTCATCACGATATTATAGAGTCAATACTCCTTCTGTTGAATATCCTATTCATGACCGCTTTAACCACACATACATACATACATAATTTGTCATTACAACCCTTCAGTCAGGATTACGACCTACCTCCTCACAGCACTTATGTTGTGTGTTAATTGTATCCATAAGTGGCGGGATCTACAGTTTAAAGTCGTCTCCGAATGACGGAGTTTTTGTGTAAATTTTCATGGCAATTTTATTTTACTCTCAGAGTTTTGCCAGTAATCTGCTGAGAGACAGTCACCTAAGAAATATTTTTTCATATTTCGTTTTGTTGAAATGTCTGGCCTTGGGTTTGAACTGTGACCTCACGTCTAATATGACAACACAGTTTCTATTTCGCTGCGGCTACTGTATGATCTCTTTATCTCTATAACAAGAAAAGCCCAAATCGTCTCCTTTTTATTCTTTTAGATTCAAAGACTCTTGATAGCTTATACTCAATGTACAAAAGCCGATTTGCTACACCTGCCCTCCATGCATGTTGCTTAGCACATGCATGCAGAGGTATCCCTATCTATATTTCCACTCTAATGTAGTGGTCTACAGCTTTCTTAAGTTTTTTCGACATGAAACACGGGAGAATAATTATTTTGACCTTTCGCCAGATTACTGCTAATTAACCAAACACGGTATTTATTTATTGGGAACTATTACAATGTTGTTTAAGCTCGTTTGAAGCACATAACACAACATAATTGGTCACTACAATCCTTCAGTTAGGATTACGTCTTAGATTCTCAAGCCACTTTAAACCAAGGCCTCAAGTCTAATAAACCAACACACTATCCACCAGAATCCGGCGACTTTCAAGAATATCAGAGAAATACCATCCGTTTTCCAAACTTTTCTACTATAAAAATATGTTCGGTGTCTAGTAAGTAAACTGTGTGTATATAAAAGCCACAACCTGTCTGTTCATTTAAAAAAAAAATTAACCTGCCTATCCTCACCAATTACTGGAAAGTATGTTCGCTCCAACAGTTCTGTTCTTTCCATTTTATTAGTTGTAAACAGTGTTGCCACATATCGCTGATATTTTTTGTTGTGCTGGATGAAATTGTTAACAAAAGTAGCCACACATTAAAAAGTATTAAACATCTAGAGGCTTGGCACACATTTCAAAACCTCTGATAATGGGGATGTTATTTGTCTCGCCTACCATAATTTTATGCAAACTAAGAAAAACAAGCTAAAAAGTTTGGAAAGGAGAACAGTCCTTGGGGGTTAGAGTTAGAAACATTTGAGGAACAAAAGCATACACCGTGAAACAGAAATAAAATTTGCCTTGTTAAAGGTATAGCCTCTGAACAACCTATTGACATTCATCAACAATTCCCTTCGAGTCATTTGCGTTATATGCTGATCGAACCTAATCGAAACATTAATGCCAACGTGCGACCCATACTGACATCGGTCAAACAAAACAAATGAAAATAGTTCAGAGTCGACCTTAAACTATAGGTCTCGCCACTTATGTATAAAATTTAACGCACACAACATAAGTGGTGTGAGAAACTAGGTCGTAATCCTGACTAAAGGGTTGTAATGACCAATTATGTATGTTTATAGTATCACAAGGATGACGCAAGAGTGTAGTCCTTAAGGATTTAGAGGACAAAGTTGGGCGTAAGATAGATATCAAAAATTATGAATTTCTAGGCAGTGGAGTGACAACGAATAGCGTTGCAGCAACAAATGTATACGACAGGCTCTATAAAGCGAGAGAGACATTCAGATGACTACGATAAAATTAGATCTCATACATTCAAATGAACCAAGCTGAAAGTATTTAATTTAATAGATGTGAAAATTCAACTCTGTTGCATTAAAGTGAAGCCTGGTTAGTTTCGAACACCATTAAGAAAGTGCTTTAGAACCACATGCAGGATATTATGAGATAAAAACATCAGTAACATGGATTTCTGGAGCCTTAGTACAAATAAGATCAAGAAAATGAGAGTGGATTGAGCTCATAACTATACAAGGATGATGCTGGAGCGGAATTTTCAAGAGTCAAGAAGCAGTGGCCGACCAACAAATATCTGGAGACTTACTAAGAGCCAAGAGCTAAGTACATTGCAGACGAGAAAGTAAAACAATCTTTTGAGGCAGCCATAGGCTAACGTCCATATGTTGTGGAAAAATGACTCCAACTGATTAATAACTTTACCATTCGCTTAATTTATGCTTCATTTATTTTCTATGTGGCAACTTCTAGACATATGTGAACCAAAGTATTTACTGCCTACTTTTTAATACAATCTTTCACACACAGCCATATACACAAAGCTATCCTTTACGTTTTTTATATACACATAATCAGTTAATATGTAAACCACTGGGTTATAGGTTGTATAACATTTAACTGTTCATTTTTCATTTATGTTTTACGGTTACAATGCTAATTAAATTATTAAATCACACAGCACATTAAAATATACATATGTATGTATGTATGCATGTATGTACATACATATACAAACATCCACAAAAAAAAACAAAAAAAAAACAAAAAAAGCCATAAGCTATACGTCTTTATTTTAGACCTTGCTTAACTGTTTTTTTTTTTGGTCTAATTTACGCACATCAATTCATTTACAACCATAACAAGCCATATTAAAAATAGGCCCTGTTCATACATGTATGAACACAGGCTCATAGAAATGTCTGTTGTTTTTGAAATGGCATTCACGGATGTAATATTTTGTAAAGGAAACTTTTCGGTTTACGATTTTCATTAAGGTGGTACAAAATACAGGAGAAAAAGTTTTTAAATGGTGGTGTATGATACGAAGGAAATGGAAATGAACTCTGCCAAATAAGTTACATGACAAAGAAAATTATCACACTTTCCGATAGTCAGGAAGCTATCAAAGCATTGGATTCTAATGTAATGAACTCCAATACGGTATACAACTATCGCAGATATCTCAACGAGGTAGCGGATCGATATGGTTTTTGTATCACATGGGTAATAGGACATAGAGACATTCTTGGTAACTGTAGAGCGGACGAACTGGACGGGGAACGACCAATGAACTCTCCGATGAATTCTCGACATTGGAGATCCCTTTGAGAAACTACATACATACATAATTGGTCAGGATTACGACCTAGTTTCTCACACCACTTATGTTGTGTGTGTTAATTTTATACATGAGTGGCGGGACCTACAGTTTAAAGTCGACTTAGAACGACAGATTTTTTAGAAACTTTTCATGGCAATTTTATTTACTCTCAGAGTTTTTGCCAGAAATCTGCTGAGAGGAAGTCACCGAAGAAATACTTTTTGTATTTTATTTTGATGTCTGGCCTGGGGCTCGAACCCTGGCTTTTCGTCTAATAAGCCAACACACTACCTACTAGACCACGGCGACTTCCTTTGGGAAACTGCAAGCTTATAATTGACAATGCAGCTACGGATACGGGCAGAATGGCGTAGGAAATCTGACCAAGGCTGGATAGAAAGCATGCGACAGCTCTGCTTAAACTCTAGAGGAGCAGGCACAGTACTGTTGTCGGTTATGTACAATTGCATTATAATTATAATTATAAAATGTACGTTGCATTATAGCAACGCATGCTAGGCGCATTGGACTTAGGCACCTTGCAAATGATTTCTGTGGAAGCTGTGGAGATGAAGAGGAAGAAGAAACTGTTCTTCAACTTCTGTGTACATGTCCAGCGTTTTGTCGGAGGAGAAAGTGGCACCCAGGTGCCTTCTATATGGAGGATCTGCATGAACTGTCATGCATAGATATTGGCAGTCTGAGTCCTTTCATCGGAAACTCTGAGTAGTTCCTGGACTAGGGAAAATGGGAAACTGTGGTATCACAAAGGGTCCTGCGTGTAGTCTAAGTGTGTTCGCTCATAACTTCTTGAAGGTTCAGTTACTTCTACCTACCTACCTAATGCTTGGAACTAGCCATTATCTGTCTTGAAATAATGTTTCAGTTTCAAATCACATGATTTCGCTTGAACAATTAACCTCTCCAAAGGAAATTATTTCTACTGGAGATTTCTCATGCAATGAATCCAAAAATGGTCGTGCTGTATGGAATTTTTCACTGTCCTGTAGGCTTCACATATCGTCCAGTTCAATAATTTTTAACTGAAAGCAAAAAAAATCTGTTGTCCACACACAAATTGGCTAGTGTGAGAAGCTAACCAACTGTTCGTTGGTCGATGCTAGCAGCTCGATATTTAATTACTGACTTATTTTGGTCTGGAAAAGTATGATCTGATATCATTGCCATACATGCATATATAAATAGACTTTACAGCCCTTCAACAGGATTACGACCTAGCTACTTGTACCACTGATGTGGTGTGTGTTAATTTTATACATAAGTGGCGGGACCTACAGTTTAAAGTCGACTCCGAACGATAGATTTTTGAGAAAATTTTCTCACAGTTTTTGCCAGAAATCTTCTGAGAGGCTGTCGCCGAAAAAATAATTTTTCGTATTTCCTTTTGTTGAATATGTTCGATCTGGGGTTTGAACCGTGCCCTCATATCTAATAAGCCAACACACTAATTAATAGACTACGGCGACTTCATGATGACATGTGGTTGAAATAGAATGGCGCTACAAGCAATTGGAAGTCATAGTCATCTCGTGTGGAGGTGAAGCGAGCAGGTCAGCAATATTGTGTGAATTGAGCCTATTCGACTTTATTGTTCATTTCGAATGTGCTCCACCCTAAGAAGCCGTTGCGGCTTCATCAATATGCCTTTCAAATAAGCACAAACTTTCGATGAAGCGTTTAATGAAAAACAGGTATTTCTAAAAAATGGAGCGAAGGGAAATAAAATATTGTTACGTTTTTACCTTTTAAAAACGTTTGAAATATGAGTTCGTAGATTGCAAATAAAATAAAAAAAATTGTGTTTAGTTTGAATTACATTTTTATTGTTGGCACAATTCTGTGTGCCACTATTCACAACTTGATGGAAACAACAACAATTGCTTTGTTTATTATTCTTCTTTACACTCTTTTGCGGAAACAATAACAACTGTTCGAAAGAACTTTATAAAGGAGATCTCCAAACCACGATTATTCTCTTCAAACACTGCGCGTCTTCACACAAGAATGACTGCATTTTTACTAACTCCGGTGCCTGCTTTGTCTTGCCTTTTATATGCCAACGTAAAAAGTTTGATGAATGTTGTTGAAGTCTAATGTTTGTGGATTCGACTTCTCGAGATCTCCATAAATGTAAACACTATTGTTTCATTATTGTTGTTTGTGTATTTTTGTTTACAATAATTTTTGCAGTGTTTGTTGGTATATTTTTGTTTACTTTTTATTATGTCAACAAGTTTATGGTTTTCTGTTTTTGTAGCTTTTATTTTTAATGTTAAACGGTGTAAAAGCAAAACATCATTTCCATTTATATAATAATATTTTTTACATGATGATGCACAACATGTTTGTTTAAATTTATTTTATTACTTGAACACAAATCAGAATTATTTTTTTCAATTACCACAGCAGAACGAACGAATAAAAATAAAATAAAACAAACAATATTCACTTATTTTTATAGTGCCTCGTACATGGTATTTGTAACGTCATGTAGTAAGTGTCTGTATGGCTTGTAGCAATAATTTCACAGACAAACTTAATTTTTTTTTGTCAACCACAGGACTATTTTTATATTTTTACTCTTTTTAAATATTTTTTTATGTCCGCAAATATTGTCCACTTAAATTTTAAATACTTAATAATGGGTTTTTGGTTGTGGTATAAGTTTTTAAACGAAGACAATTTGTAGTGGCCAGAAAATAGTCTTCATTTTTGGGGTGAGTTAAAAACACAATTACGAACATACCACAATTTTTTTTTGCCACAATTTTTGTCACAATTTTTGTCAGAAAATTTTGGTAATCAGGTTCATAAAATACTGCAAGCATACGATGAATAAAAAAATTTTGTGATTCTCTTATCTCCTCATAGAATCTGGACAAAGGGTAGTATTTTTTTTTATCAACAATAACCGATTGGAAGGCTGGTTACTATTCTCAGCCTATTCCTTGACAATCTTTTGTAAGACTACTATTCTCTCTCTTTTATTTCAATAATTAAATGACAAAAGTAAAGATTCCCTCAATACTTTTATTTTCCCTGTCGCTTAGTTAGCTTACCAAACTCTTCTTTCCATTCCTTGAAAAGGTTCTGGCTCGATTTAAAAGCTACCTTCTTGGCAAGCTCTCCTGACTGGTCATAGAATCAATGCTACTGTAAAATGTGACCAAATTTTTCCTACCTGTCTCAGTAGTCTTGTAAGTAGTCTGTTGGCTTATTAGGCGATAGAGCTCGTGGTTCAAACCCCAGCTCAGACATTTTAAACAAAAGGAAGTATGAAAAATAAATTTTCGGTGACTTCTTTTCAGCAGTCTTCTGGCACAAATTCTGTAAATAAATCAAATTGCCATGAAAAGTTTCTTAAAAGTTTGTTCTGAGTCGTTTTTAAGCTGTATGTCCCGCCACTCATAGAGAAAATTAACACACAAAACATGGGTGATGTGAAAAGCTAGGTCGTTAGCCTAAGTAAAAGATAGTAATGACCAATTAAATAAGTATGTGCATTAGCCCATACGATCCGCTTTGAACACGCCAGTTTGCGTTCCTTTCTTGAAAAGATTACGTAGTTCCAAATCGTTCCATTGTTATTACTTAGTCTCGTTGCAAAATATTACATTTTTCCAAATTAAAGAATTTGTTGGTTCCGTCCAGAGAATCAATCAATTAATCGCGCCATGACATCATCTGATAAATGTTACACTTATTTCCCACTATCCTTGCCATAAACTCGAGGGTTCTGGTCTTCACTAAGATATGTTGTTAATCTCACAGAGCTTTAAGCCTAATAAATGATCAAATCATTAAATTTTGTTATTAAATTTTATTATAAGAAGTCGTTCGTAACAGTCTGGAATAGTTTCGTAAATCGAAAAATTTTCTTCAGCAATGAAATACACTTTTGACTCGCTAGATATGCCAACAAATGTGTCGACCAGAAGCCTTTCAATATACTTTGAAAGACGTACTGTTTGGTACGACAGATAGGTTAGATTATCTACATAGTAGACACCAACAGGATATTCCCCTTCTTCGGCATGGTCAAGTACTTAATACCTGAAAAACAGTTTCCTTTCCTTCTTCGTCTCTACATCTACTTCAGAAGTTGTTTTACATGTGTCCAAGATCAATCCCACTCGCAACAATTATACTAGATCTGCTGGTTTGGATTTTGAACACACTTTTTACTGCTTATTTCCGCAATCGCCCACGCGACGTTGACAAACTTCATTATTGCATTGTCGATGAAAGGCTCGCAAGTTTTCAAAGGAATCCCCCACCGTTGAGAACCTCCCACTGATCATTATGCCACCTTAGTTATCTAAAATACCACTGTGTCTCTGTACCCATACATACATAATTGGTCATTACAATTCTTTAGTCAGGAATACGACCTAGTTTCCTAGTGTCCCGGTACCCATATGATATAAATGTCACAACGCTGTCTTAGAAATTGTTATATTAGAACCCTGTATCCCTACAGGCGCCTGGCTATCAGAAAGCAATCTAATTCCCTCTCCAGAAATATTGTTAACCTTAATAATTCTTACTATAGTCTATATGGCCACCACATCCGACTGGATGCCACTGTAGTGACATATTAGTGAAGTGAATTATGCCTATCGTGTTCGAAAAAATTCCATCGCCCGCAATTCCATTCAGTTTGAACCATTCGTGAACCTCTAAACTGGTAGCTAACGTGGTCCGTTCCTTGAGAAGTCATAGTGTGGCATCATGTAGTTTACAGAGATAAACTAACCACAGTATCTGCTCTGGAAGGCAATATTCGGATGGTGAGATATCAATCAAGGTGTTGGAATTCTTAGGAACAAAAACTTATTATTTGATATCAAGAGTTATGAACAAGGATTAGTATTCTATAGTAGTCTTCTTAAGTGCACACCCTTCGCTTATACACATAATTGGTCATTACAACCCATCAGTCAGGGTCAGGCCCTCACACCACTTATGTTGTGTGTGATAATTTTATAAATGATATGTATTGGCGTTTTGGAAAATGTGATGTGAAAAGAAAAAAGTAAAAAAATTCGCTTGAAAACATTAATAAAACAAATAACATTTGCCTTAATAGACAACCCACGCTGTTATGGTAACATGAGATTTATTGTTAATCGAATAAATTAATTAATTTCATACATGAGTTCAAGTCTCTCGACTTGCAAATGTTACGTTATGTTAAACCAAGAAATTAAATCAAATCAAACAGTTATTGGTGAAAGAGCATTAAACAGGAAGAAGAAGAATATGACCAATAAATGAATTCACTTCAAATAAATGGATAATAATACTTACGGTTCAATACATTCAAACGAAATGAAATGAAATGAATAAACACAGTAAAACTTATATTTCAAGGCAACGATGGCCACACACTCTCTCTCCCTCTCTCTGTTTGAGATCATTTAAATGACAATTCCATTATGGCCATTAGGTCAATACCATACATATTCTGGCACATCGTCATGTGTATTTGCCATAATTCGAATTGTCTAACTATAATGGCAAAAACATTTTCCATTCTGAAGGTTAAATCTTGAGATTGAAGGTCAACACGTATTGGATTTCAGGATAATTTCTATTTAATACTTTCCAATCCAATTCAAAGCAATTCAAAGCAATACAAATCAAACTGAAGCGAACCCAATGCTTGTATCGTGTGTTTCTCTCTATCTTTCTCTATTTATTTGTTTTATTTGCTGTTGTTGCTGGTATTGTTTTTCATTTCACTTGTTCGTTGTCCATTTAAGTTGGTTTGCCTGTGTGTATTTGTTTATTAGAAAATCTAATACAAATACAACAGATTAGAGATGTTCAAGACATGTTTGCAAAATAATTGTTTGCCCTAAGTGTAGGGTACGCAGCAAACATAACTGAAAATTGTTTAAACGATTAAACGATTAATCGGTTGTTTATCTTTTGGAAGAAGCAGGAAAATCATGATGTTTTATTGTGTTTACAAACATACATACACACATAATTGGTCATTACAACCTTTCAGTCAGGCTTACGATCTGCCTTCTTACAACACTTATGTTATGTGTGTTAATTTTATACATTAGGTACGGGCTTTTTGAGAAACTTTTTTATGACAATTTTTATTTACTCGCAGAGTTTTTGTCAGAAATAAGCTGAGAGGAAGTCGCCTAAAAAAATATTTCATTTCACTTCACTAACAATTAGATTATCGTGATTACTTCTACAAAATTCATTATGTAGTGGGCGGCGAGTTTAATCGTTTAATCGTTTTTATATACTAGAATTCTGTGAATACTGTATACGTGCATAAGACGTCTCGTAACCAATGTGGGGCCTTAACTGCCGTGTAATAAAGGGGCATCCATTTTTTGGTTTCATATGTAAAGTTATGTAAAATAAACTTGAAACTGAGCTGAGTTCCATTGAACACAACTTGGATTTTGTAAATGAGTGTGTACAGTGTCATTTAAATATAACCACATCTCGGCAATGACATCACGAATGTTGGCCTTCAAATGCTCAATTGTCTCTGGGTTATCGGCATAACACTTTTCTTTAACGGCACCCCACAGTAAATAGTCCAACGGTGCCAAATCCCAGTTTCTTTGCGGCCAATTGACATCACAATTTCGTCTAATTGAACGGCCATCAAACCATTGACGCAATAAATCGATTGTGGCATGAAATGTGTGGCAACTTGCATCATCCTGTTGAAACTAAACATATCAATGCCATGAAGAACTGATACAAAAAAAAAAAAAAAAGAAAAACGATTATCATGATGTGATAGGTGTCTCCATTGACCGTTATGGTTGCGTTGACCTATTTTTCAAAGACAAAATGGGTCAATGATGCCTCCGCTCTACAAGCCGTAAGAAACAGTCACTCGTAATGGGTGCATTCTATAACACCACGTGTGCGTTTCCTGAACGCCAAATGCGGCAATTTTACTTATTAACGTACCCACCAAGATAAAAATGGGCTTCTTCCGAAAAGATGATTTCTTTTTGGCAAAATCGATATAATCGTGCAGTTTCTCGTTGGCCCAAATTTACAATAAATTCCAACATTGCTCAAGCGTAAATCGATTCATTACATTCAGTGGAGATAATATCCTGAATTCTGTGACAGAATAGAATGACATAAGTATTGCCAGATTCGAAATAGCCGATGACCCACCCGATATTACTAATGTTAATTATATTCCTTCAATTGCTTCAACATTAGTGGACTTACAAAAAAGTCTGATGACGTCAAATTGCATAATAGTGTTGGGTAATTAAATTCACCAAAAAATTAAAATTCAAAGTGTGGCTCCAAACTCTATCTTATATAAAAAAATCGATTATCTTAAGGCTATAAAGCTTTGTCAATGAAGAAGATCTTGTTCGAAAAGTCGGTATTGAAACTCTGCAAGGCTGGCAACCATTATTAGCGCTGTGAGTGGTCAGATGACTTTAATTGGACTTTATATTGATGAGACTGCAAAATGTAAGACTTTTTAAATTCCTAGCTAAGAGAACACTCTCTACGATTAGGTTTTATATACTGGCTTTTAAAGACTAAATCACAAAATATTGCTCCATCCCAGGATAGAAATTGCACATCACAGAATTATCGAAGAGCTAACACAATCCATCCTATATTTGTTCTGCTGGAATGGATAGACCGAAATCCTTGGAATGGTTAGGCAATTGATAAGGTACCAGATGTCTAGCAGAGATCAGCAATTAATCGCTTTTTCGCTAGTCATATGTACTCATGAAATTTTGAGTATGAATGAGTCAACAGTTGCAATGAGTAAGAGTACAACGTTGATATCAAACTCATAATATTTGAAATATGTTTGAATCATACGCCTACTCATTCAGATTCATAAATTTAGAAAAATACTTATAATACTCATAAATGATTCGAGCGATTCGAATTATTCATCAAAACTAAGACTGTAGGTTGTTGTTGCGTTTACAAAGAAAGAAGAAGACACATAAACAAAAAAGAAAAAGACAGCAGGCAGAGCAAACATACAACCGTCATGTGAGTATTGTAGTGTTCGTACGCGAATCATACTTATTTTGTGATTCGTGTATACGATGAGTCATGGAGAGTCGAAATCAATAACATCATGAGTATTGTTAAGTATGAGTACCATGAGTATTTCAAACTTTAATTATGAGTGGTATGAGTATGACATTAAAATAAGTATGAATGCTTATAAGTATCAGAAATTATAAGTATGATTCGAATCTACTCATCGTTTTGAATACTCATTGCTGACCACTGATGTCTAGTAGGTTTCATCACTTACATAGTTCAGACTTAAACCTTTTCAAGGATTGCCTTGACACTTAACTTTAGTACCTCAAAGGAGTAAAAGTGCTTTGATATGTATTTCATAAATTGTCAGAAAGGCGGCCAAAAACTAGTAGCTTTTAATACACAAACCGGTTACAAAATATTTTCTTTCTAAAGTCATTAGTTCTGGATACCCTTGTAGGAATATTTTTCTAATTGTTGTGTAACTTGAGTACCATATCATACGTGTGTTAAAGGTTAAAAACAAAAAGTTTCGTAAGTTTTACATGATGACAGGCATTTCGAAAGTGTTGCTTTTTTTTTTTGGAAACGAAATACAAAAGATTTGTTTATTAATGTCAGGGGCCAGTTGTGGGTTATTTATTGTAGATGCAGAGACATTATTTTTTGGGGTGATTAGTGTTTTGTTGTATGAGAAAAGTTTTTGGGATTAAAACTTACTGGCATATGGTGAAAAAGTTGTTTTTTTTATAAAAATTAGTGAGAAAGATATGTTACAATTACTGCTAAGAGGCCTATATAGCTCACATGGAATTTATCAACGGAGGTCAGTAGTATTTAATAGGCATGAAAAAACAATGTTCTATACATGATATGTTGATATTTACAAGTAAACTCAAGAGTTTAAAGACCTACTGTTTAAGGGCCAATATTTTTTAAGAAATCTATGTTTTTTTCTTTGCAATAAATATTTTGTAGAATTGCTTTTAAATATCAAATCATATAATTAGGTACACTTGAATGGATTCCATTATGGTTAAAACAATTTGCAGGCTATAGCGCGGCAGTTTCTTTTTCAAATATATACAATGTTAGAATATATAGGGTGGGCCATCTATCGGTTTAAATTTGAACCACCGGTTATTTCGAATGTGGCAATACTTATGTCATTTTATTCTGTCACAAAATTCAGTATATAAACTCCACTGAACGTAATGAATCGATTTACGCTTGAGCAACTTTGGAATTTATTGGGCCAACGAGACACTGCACGATGATATCGATTTTAACAAAAAAAAAAAAATCTTTTCGGATGAAGTTTATTTTCATTTTGGCGGGTACAATAATAAGCAAAATTGACTTATTTGGGGTTTAGAAAACCCAGACGTGGCATTACGAAAGACAATGCTCCCATTATGAGTGAGTGTTTGATGTGGCTTGTGGACCGGAGTCATCATTGGCTCATATTTCTTTGAAAATGAGGACGACGCAACCATTAAGGTCTGTGGAGTCCCCTACATACATACGTAATTGGCCATTACAACTCTTCAGTCAGGATTACGGCCTAGCTTCTCACACCACTCATGTTGTGTGCGTTAATGTGAGTAGCGGGATCTACAGTTTAGCAGTTTACAGTTTTTTTTTGAATTTTTGAGAATCTTTTTCATGGCAGGTTTATTTACTCTCAGAGTTTTTGCCAGAAATCTGCTGAGAGGAAATCGCCGAAGAAATATTTTGTTTTATATTTTCCTTTTGATGCCTGACCTGGGATACGCACCCGGGCTTTTCGTCTAAAAAGCCAACACACTACCTACTAGACCACGGTGGATAGGTGGAGGCACCTATTGCACCATAATAACCGATTTTTTGTACTCCTTGCTCTTCATGGTATTGATGAGAACGATGTTTGATTTCAACAGGATGGTGCGTCGAAAGATTGATGGCCGTTCAATTAGCCGAAATGGTGATGTCAATTGGCCATCAAGAAACTGAGATTTGACACCGTTGGGCTATTTTCTATGAGGCGCCAATAAAGAAGAGTGTTATGCCCACAGCAGAGAGACAATTGAGCATTTGGAGACCAACATTTGTGATGCTATTTTCAAGATAGGACCCCATACACTCGAAAAAGTGAACGAAAATTAGTTCGATCGAATGAGGTACTGAGAGGTCAGCCGCGACAGCCATATGAATGAAATAATATTTCACTTCTAACCGGAAAAATTGTATTTCACAACAAATAAATAAATTTGGCAAAATTTCAACCCAAAATTTCTAAAATTGTTACGTGACACTGTCTTGTTATAGCCACATATTAAACAGGCCAAATTGAGAAAATGATCGCCCGGTGCCTTGTTCCAATAACACTAACATTGCGACTCATTGCTTTCTTCCATAGGCAGAGGTAGATCTTGAACAGACTTCATGCTGAATTCAACAATGCTTTACGTTAACACAACTATTGAGGCAAACGTCAGGCTTATTGAGTTCATTGTTAAGAATAATTGTTCACATGAAGCAAATCTTCCACACACGGCAAATTTTGTTAAAAAAAATGCAATGATTTCAAGGCGTTGTTTGTTTGTTTGGCAAACCTAATTGAACATTTATGGCATTGTCATTGATAAACCAAATAGGATATAAAATTTTCCATTATGATCAAACTGAAGTATCAAACATCTACATCTGGGTGTATGACAGTGTAATTCCTATTCCACAGGGTTGCGTTTCTGTGGTTGACTTTGGACAAAAGGAATCATCAAACCCGGTTTAAGTATATTATTAGAATTGTGGTGATCAGGACAGCCACTGTTCTTAGAAGTGTATCATCCAAGGAAATGTTTACTACCAATGTTTACATGTTTGAGCAACAAGTGAATACGAACACCACAAAAAAACTGAGCCTTACAAGAGAATGGAAATACCGAAGTTATTGTCTTGTCTAAATCTTGGATATAACCTGTCAGTCAGGATTACGACCTAGATTCTCACACCACTTGTATTGTGGTGGGACATACAGTTTAAATTCGACTCCGAACGACAGATTTTTTGAGAAACTTTTTCATGGCAATTTTATTTACTCACAGAGTTTTTGCCAGAAATCTACTGAAAGGAAGACGCCGAAGAAATATTTTTTCAAATTTCGTTTTGTTGAAGATGTCTGACCTGGGGTTTGAACCGTGGCCTCACTGCCTTCTAGACTACGGTGACTTTTGGTATATAGTTGTTCTGAATACATCCATTCACTATACCATATATGGATCAGCTTTCAATCCTGGCTTTTAAAACTAAAATACTTTACCCCTGAGACAAAATCAAACGTAGATTACAAAAATTTTAAGTACTCTAGCCCTTAAAAAAATTTCCCCAACAACAACAAAAATATTCTTAACATAACACGTTTCTCTACTCCATTACAAATAAATACAACGCAACGTAGTGACCTTTTAGGATTACTTATGTAATAAATTTGTATTAAAGCTGATGTACCCACGCACTAGACATAAATACACTCACACACACACATACTCACATATACCATATGTGTATAAATATATATATGGCAAGTGTATAAGTATTGAATTTGTTATTTATTTATGTACTTATGTATGTCTGCATATGTTTGTTTACATATTTTGCGTTTAAGCTTCAACTTTTATTTGCAGTGTGTAAAAGGTATTGAAGATGGTAAGAATTTTAGTAGGTATTGTAAAGAGTTATCCATTTTACGATTTCAAAAGTAAAATTAAATAATCACCAACCAAAGGCTCTGATTTCATTGTAGCTCTTATTGCATTATAATGCTTGAAACTGTCCCCGTCCGGATTGCCTGCAGTAATGAATGCTTTTGAGTTAGTTTTCTACCACTTACTTGCACAGTTCGGATGGTATGTCGGCAATAACTTCATAAATATTGATTTTCAAACGCTTCAACGTTAGTTCAACAAACAAACGTCTGACATTATCAAATCGCATGAGTTTGGTGGTTAATTGTCGTCCCTAAATAACTTACAAGACGCTAAACCTCCCCGTGCTTACGTAAGCATGAGCATTATTAAACACTGATGCAACAGACTTGAGAGTTTTCGAGAGAAAAGCCCTACGTAAGATTATCGGTTCAGTGCGAGTTGGCGTTGATTTCCGCATTCGATGCAACAATGAATTGCATGAACTCCTCAACGACGTAGCTGTTGTGCAGCGTATTAACATCGCTGTTGGCTCGACCATGTCGTTCGAATGGATGTGGATGCTTTGACCAGACGAGTGTTTGATGCGGGAATTAGCACAAATAGGAGAGGACGACCTTGTTTGCGTTGAAAGGACCCTGTTGGCCAATCAGAGGCGCCTGGAAAGATATTTTAAAGCATTCAGAAATCCGATTATTAATGCCCAGTTAATGCAAGTCGCCGTAGTCTAGTAGGTAGTGTGTTGACTTATTAGATACGAGGCCACGGTTCAAAACCCAGACAGCAAAACGAAATACGAAAAAATATTTCTTCGCTGACTTCCTCTCAGCAGATTTCTGGCAAAAACTCTGACGGAAAAAAAAATTGACATGAAAAGTTACTCAAAAAATCTGTTATTCAGATTCGACTTTAAACTGTTAGTCCCTCTGCTCCAGTATAAAATTAGCACACACAACATAAGTGGTGTGAGAAGCAAAGTTGTAATTCTGACTATGTATGTATGTATTTATGTATGTGTAAATGGGCAGCTTATAAGCTTCGAATAGAGGCCTAAAAATTGCTTGTCATACGTCATAGGGTTCTGAATCATTTTCAAAGAAATGCAACCCAATAACACTTCCAAGTCATAATGCCTACTAAACAGTCAGTATTTCCAGGTACAATGACTCTTTCACAATTCTTTGTATGCGACAATTTTAATTGTTGACCTAATCACCGCGTAACAAATTCACTTCATCGCTGAAGAAAATTTTGAACGCAAAATCCGTATTGGTAACCAAAGCTTCTGATGAAGCGACTCATTTTGCCAATGTCCTGACAGTTCGATTAGATCATCTATGCGGTAGACATTAAGATGACTTTTCCTTTTCCAGCGTGTACCTATAGGTGAAGAGTAGTTTCCTCCTCTTCCTTGTCTCTACAACTTCTGCAGATGGGCACCAAAGCAGCTCGCATGAGTGCTCAGAATGCATTGCGCAATCCTGACTCCAACCGCCATATAGTTGCATGCTCTTTTGGAGTTTAAGTAGACTTTTCGTACGCTTCCTATTCAACTTTGGTCAGTGTTTTGCATCGTCCTGTCCATATTCGAAGTCGACCATTCGGCGTTGACGGAATCCATTACTGCGTTTTCAATTATAAGCTCGCAATGCTTTAAAGGGATTGCCAAAGCAGAGATTAAAAGATTCATTAAAGATTTGATAGGAAATTTATTACGCTTTACAATCGCCTGGACATCATATCGTTTCGCTACCTCGTTGGGATATCTGCAACGTTCATACACCATCCTGAAGTTCATTACATGAGAATCTAGAGATTTGATAGCCGCTTGGATATCGGAAATAGTATTTTGCCAGGGGATATTTACGTCCTTTAATAGTTTTCGTTGCCTTACATGTTTACCGGAATTGCATAGATGTGGGTAGATGCAGAGTACCATTTGTACGATTACTTGAGACCACTAAATGAATAACCCTTTATAACGAAGAAAAAATATTTTCATCAGTAAACAAACAAATTGTTGACTTGTGTACTAAACGGCTTTCATGTTTTATTCCTTTTCATGATCAAAACAAAAAAAAATATTTCGTCCTGTCCATGCTTATCTTAACGTTTGTTTATGAGTGTTCTTCTCTTTTTTAATTCTCCTATTCTCTTATCTACGTTTTTTGTTACTTGTTTGTGCTATTCAGTTGCAAGATGTTAAGCTTTTTCTTTTTTCGTTTTGTTTTTGTGCTCCAGTGTAGGGAAAGTAATGAATTTTTTCCTTCTTAGAACATATGTTTCAGTGCATATATAACAATGTATGTGTGTATGTAAATATTTATGCTTCACTCGAAGTGGCCATTTATTAAAATTTGTTTTTTATTTTTGTATTTTGTTTTCTTTTGTTGGAATGACAAAAAAGTTTCAATACACTTAACAAAATTGCTCACAATTGTTTTCAATTTCTCATTGCTTTCAGAAATGTTGAATTTATTACAGCCCACACAGTATCTTGTAAGCATGGTTTGTGTCTATAATAACTTATTTTTTTATGTAAGTAAGGCCCCTATTCATGCAGTGCCTTGCGTCGGAATAAGTATAACAGAGTTTTATTGTAAATAACAGGAAAAATTTTTGTAATACGAGTGCCCTGATAGTCTAGTGGGTAGGGTGCTAGACTATTAGCGTGAGAGTTCTAGGTTCGATTCGCACCAGAGACCCTAATCTGTTACACAATACTAAGCAAATGGTTGAAAATAATTAAATATAATTTGTAATTGTATTGAAATTAATAAATAATTAAAAAAAAAACTTTTGTAATGCATTCGCTTTTTACAGAATCTCGGGTTGATTGTCAATGTCAGACATGAGGCGAAACGTTATGCCAAAGAAGCTGTGCAGTGCCAATGCGACATAAAGTATGCCGATAGAATTAATAACTGATCTCCATGCTGATCCTCTAAATGACGCTAATCCTCCCCGTGCTTCTTTATAGCGCAGCGGCATGGACACTATTCAGCACTGATGCTGCAGCTTTTAGAGTATTCGAGAGAAAAGATCTTAAGATCTTCGGTTCAGTGCGAGTTGGCGATGATTTTAGCATTCGATCCAACAATGAGCTGTATGAGCTCCTTAACGGTGTGCTGCGTATAAATATCCAGCGGCTGCGCTGGCTAGGACATGTCGTTCGATTGGTTGAGGATGCTGCAGGGATTCGCGGAAGGCGGCAATGAGGGCATTGAAAGGACCAAGTTGAGGAAACTCTGTCATTAGTGTGACCAACTTGTGCAAACTCGCAAGAAGCAGAGGCGCCTGGAAAGATATGCTGAAGCATGCCGAAGTTCGATAATCGGGTTGTTAATGACCAATTCAGTAAGTAAGTCTCCATGCTGAATGATTATAAAGCATCAGAAAATTACAGAATCAAGCTTAATGATTCGGTTACAGTGTTGAGGACTTAATTTGAATGGGAAGAGTATTGATTCTTATCGCTCCAGATTATTTCTGGCGAATGACCGAAATAGACTTGTTGGCTCCATGAAGCCCCTGACAGGCAGTAAGTCGATGATGTTGCACTCTGAACGCATCCAATGCAGAATGTCATATTTGTGGAACAGTCAAACCAAAGCATTAAATGAAAGGGGTATAAATCCTATTATATTCGGATGAAGGGCAGAGGTCTTATACACATGATTTGTAAAATCATGCGCAGTGAACTAATAAACTGAGGTTAGAACAACCAGAGGTTGTCCACAGGACAGGGTTCCTGCACCATTAATGTGAAGGTTAGTTGCGGATGAACTACTGATGAAAATATCTACGGCAGATGGCTAATATAGATGGCTAAAGGAAAATTTAAAGAGATTCGTTGTGGTATATTTCAAAGAGGTCTTTAGAAAGTAAGTCGATGATCCATGTGAGAGCGTTTAAGGATAAACCCGGGAGTGAGCACAATAGCATCTTTTAGGGGAAGGAGAAACCTTTCTAAAAGCCCGATTACTGAGTAAGATAATATCACTGCTACTGGCGATAAAATATATTCTTATTTTAGATGTGCCATAATGTTATCCAGAACGTTTGCAGAAAAATTCTGTGAATGTATCCCAATGATTATGTACCGGATGTAGAGCTTGATGGTCAGATCAATAGTGACATATGTGTCCACAAAAAAATTTAAAAACAGTTGTATTTAGAACACAGAGACTAGGGCATGTTGCTATAACCGAGGGTAATGACAACTTGGCTAACAGCAGTGTTGAAGGCTCCATTTGGTTTAAGATCATTGAACATGGTGCTAACACGAGGTTCATCAATAGACTTTGAGACCTTAACTATATACTGAACAGCGCCAGTAGACTTTATGATTTTGGAGAATGCTTTGTAACTCGACTTAGTAACAAGAGTAAATGGCATAAGCTAGAGATAACATATCCTTTTCACAAATTCTATGTTATACGGATGGTTAGAGGACAGGCATAAAAGCAGGAGCTAGAGTTTTTCATCCTAGAGTCCATGCGGAAACTCACGGTTATCTGCCAAGCAACAGTGTATGCCTATAATATGTGATCAAATTCAATTTGTAGAAAAACGAGACGAGACAAAGCGATATTATCTAACACTCGAGCACTCCAAAATAATATGACACTGTCTGGGAAAGTGGCAACAGCTAGTTAGGGGAATTCCTGCTGAGTATTGTCTGGATAGGGGTTTCCACTTTCTGATTCCGGACAGGGACGACTGGGATTCTAATATGGTCGTGCACCCGGAACACCTTCATATGTACACCGACGGCTCAAAGTTTGACAATGGTGTTGGAAGCGGTGTCTACTCTGGGAAACTGGACCTGAACATTTCTCTCCGTCTGCCGGACTACTGCAGCGTGTTTTAGGCGGAGTTGGCTGCAATTCACCGGTCCGCTCAATGGATCCTCGTCAACGGAGCTCCTTTCACTCGCGTCTCGGTCTTTTTTGATAGTCAGGCCGCGATAAGATCTCTATCGTGTTTCCTGAATAACTCTAGGATCGTTAGGGAATGTCGCCGCTGTCTAGACCTTCTTTCTGGCTGCTTCACCAGTGTCTCACTGGTGTGGGAAACTGTAGGGCCGACGAGCTCGCCAGAGCTGGTGCGCTCCTTCCGGAATCCTCTTCAATTGAATTGGGTATGCCATTTGCCTCGGTTAAGTTGGAAATTGCGCGGAAATTCTCTTGGGACGCCAACCTATCCTGGGTCAATGAGGAGTCCTGCTCCACCGCTAGACTCACCTGGCCCTTGATGGATAGAAGGTTAAGTACCAATCAATTACTTGGTCTTGGTCATAACGTCATCTCAACCACAGTGGCCGTGCTTACAGGTCATTGCGTTATGGGTAGACACGCGAAGAGAATGATGCTCCCATTTAACGACTTCTGCCGTGGATGCAGATCCGCTGAGGAAGAGGAGACTGTTATCTACTTTCTTTGTCAGTGCCCGCCTCTTGCTAGGTTATTTATAGGTTATTTGGCTCCCCATTTCTTGCCAGTTTGACGGAGCTTTCATCTATTGATATCAAGTTCATCAAACTTTCTGGCTGGTTTTCCAGTATAGAGTAGTCGTGCTTTTGATGTGCAGCCCTCGCACTGACCAACTTCTTCCTCTTCCCTGATTTTGGTGGAACTTGGTCAGTACAGGGACTGCGTTCACCCGTGGCATCACAACGGGCCGCTCAAGTGAGCATTGTGAAATCAAACCTACCACTCCGACCTAACCTAACCTATCCTCTCAGCAGATTTCTGGCAAATAAAGGGTTGTTATGACTAATAATGTATGTATGTATATATGTATTCGATACTAGACAGGTAAATGTCTTTATTGATACCGGCCAGCATGCTAAAGTTTGTCTGAGCAACATGATTTGTCTGAGCAAAAGGCTTATATTCTAATAGATCGTATGGTTGCCTTTACACGGTGACAATAGTAATAATACGGCGGGGTTTGAAAGTATTGCTGATTGGAAAAATTTACACCCTCCAGCCATGTTGGTGTATGTATGCAATATCATGCGTACATTCCAGTAATTACCACAGTTTGAATACGTAAAGATGGTCCATCAGTTTTAATTGCTTACAGTATATATTTTTTGATGACTTTATTTACATGTTCTTGTCACTTTTTTTCCTAAGAAAACTAACATATTTTCTAAAGAAAAAAATTATTTATGACATTCAGAAATTTCACAGAGATTTATCAAAAATTGAAATGGAATTTTAAATAAAATTTGATAAAAATTTTGAACAAATTTAAAAAAGCAAAAACAAATCTTCAAATTAACCTCTGTGGCAAATTTCTTAACTTTATTAACATTATTTGTAGACAAAGAAGACTCTAAGGATTTTAAATATTTCTTTAGCAGTTTTTAAGAAATTTTTATTTAAATTCTTCAGTTTGTTATGACTTTTATGTTTAAGTTCACTGAACTTGTTAACTTAACTGTTACTGTTGTGTTTACACACAAAAGAAAAAAAAATACGGAATTTTATTACATTTTTATCTTGCCACAGAAATATTTTCAGACCCTTAAAAATGCCATGGCATTGTTTGTTTAATCGGATGTCTATTAAAATGTTTGTATGTGTCCATAGCCACAATGTATTTTATCTCGTTGCCTCAATTTCCTTCAGTTGTTTGGCTATAAATATTCCAAAAATTTCTAACTTAAAATTGTGGTTCTTAGTATTCCCCTTTTTAAGGACAACTAATATGGTTTACAAGCCTTAAAAATGTTTATGGTATCCTGGACAAAAAAAAAATTAATTAAAGTGTTTAGAATCTTATGAATGCTCTACACTATTCATAATATACTGGACGAGTCAATAATGACTGGTTGGTTGGTTGGTTTATCATTGTATGGTGTCGCCATAGTTTGGTAGGTAGTGTGTTGGCTTATTAGATGCGAGGCCACGGTTCAAAAGTCCAGTCGGACATCTCCAACAAAACGAAATATGAAAAAATATTTCTTCGGCGTCAATCTCTCAGCAGATTTCTGGCAAAAACTCTGAGAGTAAATAAAAATTGTCATGAAAAGTTTATCAAAAATCTGTAGTTCGGAGTCGACTTTAAGCTGTTGGCCCTGCCACTCATGTATAAAACTTTAAGACTTTAAACTGTAGGTCCCGCCACTCATGAATGAAATTAACGCACACAACATAAGTGGTGCGAGAAGCCCTATCGCCTCTTTTTTTTCTTGTGTAAGTATTTTTCCCGTATGTCAATACAATATGTTGCATGAGCCAATCTCCTGATTTTGGTCTCAAAAAAAAATAAAAAATAAATAAAAAAAATAAGTGCAAGAACCCTTAAAATATTGTTCTTATTAAAAATGCAATTAAAATCAATTTTCATCAAAAACAAAACATTTTCTAAAATACACTCAATGCAACACTATGTAGAGATACGAACAAACAATAACTGGTATTAATCATACGCCACCATTTAAAAGCTAATGAAAAAACCTGTTGGCAAATATTGCCAAAAACTTAGAGTAAATAAAATTGCTGTGTAA
Source organism: Sarcophaga subvicina (assembly GCA_936449025.2). Lineage (NCBI taxonomy): Eukaryota > Metazoa > Arthropoda > Insecta > Diptera > Sarcophagidae > Sarcophaga > Sarcophaga subvicina. The sequence continues at coordinate 36,697,428 of OW388084.2, forward strand.
AGTTTTCAAAAAAAATCTGTCGTTCGCAATCGACTTTAAACTGTAGGTCCGACTACTCATGTATAATATTAACGCAGACAATATAAACAGTGTGAGAAATAAAGTAATAATTCTGACTAAAGGGTTGCCTGGAAGGAGGCGTTAAGGAAGGCTGGCATCGGTTAATAGGGTTGTTAATGGCCTATGAAGTAAGTAAATAAGTATTCAGTGAATATTATTGTTAGAATTCCTGTATCTGCGGAATGTTTTTCTATCGAATAATTCTCTTCAGCTTAATTTTTAATGCAGTCCAAACTGCTGAATTTGGTGTAAAATTAAATTCGAAAGCTGTCAATGTATCCTGTAAACCCTTAGATTGTACTTCTTCAAGGACGATGAACAATGTCAATTGAGGTATGTATCATGCTATCATTATGGATGCTTTTGTCTCTCCAAAACGGACAGGAGTTGATCAGTATGTAAAATTTAAAAATGCAATAAAATGAATAGAATGACATAAGTATTGCCAGATTTGAAATATCCGGTGGTTTAAATTTAACCCATCCAATAGTTTGAACAAAACAGAATCATATGCCACATGTCAAGCGGTACCACGAATTTCTTGAGAGTTTTCGAAGAGCAATGGATACCACATTGACTCCTGTGAATTACATTATTTTTTTTTTTTTGGGACATTTTAGGTATCAAGGAAGTCAGCGGTACAGTTGATATTGGAAATGTTATGCCTAAATTTAAACTCTTGTATAGACCATTTAAATGGTAGCCGCGTGTATTATTATTAAAGTAAATGTCTTATATTTTTCACCTTAAATAAATATGTTATTCACTTTTATTTCTGTGCTTTTCTTATATGAATTTCAAAGATCCAAAACTTTAAAATATTATCCGTTAATAGCAAATATTTACTGGATGAAAGTGAATTAGAAATATAGAAAATTTTAACTCAATAAATTTCCACAAAAGAGAAAACAAAAGCATAATAACCGCGTATCCTTTCGTTTTTTTCACATTTTTTTAAAACACAAGGTTTCTTCACAAGATTTTCAGTAAACTAATTCTAATGAATTAAACGAAAAAAAAAAAAACAAAAGTATTTTTCCCCGCTTTAAAATAAGTGGCGAGTCTATTAATTTAATTGAAAAACAGGTCCACTCCCGCCCAACCTCGTTTTTAATTACAATTGCCTGTAAGTAATTCAGTTTTTCAATTGAAATTATTTATTGATAATGAAAACAAAAAAACATAATTTTCAGCAAATTTTAAATTTTTTGCTTCTCTCCATTTAATTTTGCAAATTGTATTTTTACACTCACACCTTTAAATGTTGTTCTTTATTTGTGTTTGTACATGAGGCATAATGACTATAAATTTAATATTCACATCATAAACATACACAATTAAAGTATCATAACACAAGCAGCAGGCAATTCTCGCACTCATACACACTCTCTTTCGTCTGTCGTTTCACTCTTTTTTTAAAACAAATAAATAATAACACTCATAAGCAACCTTATAAATCAAGATGAGTATGTGTTAGTGTACTATGAACGTAAAAAGTCATACTCATGCTCTTACACTAACAAACAACAACAACAACAAATACAAATAAAATTTACCGAAATATTAAATACGAGACAACAGCAAAAAAACAAAACAAAAGCACAGCAATAGGGGCAATAGAAAACACACACAAAATCATTGTGATTAAATATCAAAAGTGAGAGAGAGAGCAAGAGCTTGACAATAAGAGCACAATACTGTGTGCTCTATTTAAGAGCAATTGAGTCTAAGGAGTATAAGTATTAAATTAATGTCTCTTTCTATGAATTAATTAAAGTCAATAACATTTTATAAACAATAAACAATTTTCCTTATTATCTTTTAGATAAATTTACATTTACATAGCAAATGTTTGTATATATTTTATACATTCTCAAAGATTGAGCAACACACACATACTCTCTCACATTTAAATACATTATTAAAGTGTGTGTCCGTCTTTGCTATTTGTACACAGAAATGCTTATTTAATATGCACAGTTTGCTTATGTCTTTTATATTGTGTGTGTGCCTGTGTTTAAGTTTAATTTGAGCAGTAAAGCATAAAATGAATTAAACTTTTTACAGCTGATGTTAAGTAGTTAGTACTTCAAGAAAAAAATAAAATATAAATTTAAACAATTTTTGTTTTTTATATAAGCAAGTGCTGGTCAATAAAAACTGATAGTCAGAACAGGTTTTAGATGATCAAAAACAAAGATAAAAAACGCACGCATAAAACTATAATTTCAATGAAACTTTTAATTCCTTGTAATGCTTGAAGCTTGCCATTAATGCACGTAATACCATACGTCTACCGGTATGAAATGATACATATGTAACATGTATTGCGACTTAGTTTCTCATACCACTTATGTTGTGTGTGTTAATTTTATATATTCGTGGTGGAACCTACAGTTTAATGTTGATTCCGAAGGACAGATTTTTGAGAAACTTTTCGTGGCAATTTTATTTGCTCTCAGAGTTTTTGCCAGAAATCTGCTGAGAGGAAGTTGCCGTAGAAATATTTTTTCATATTTCATTTTGTTGGAGGTGTTTGACCGGGGATTAGAATCGTGGTCTCATGTATAATAAGCCAACACACTACCTACTAAGCTACAGCGGTTTCTATTGTTGGCCATTTCTGGCTACCTATTTTCCTATCTTTCAGGTGATTTGTTTAGTCCTCGTCAATAAAACTATTCGTCTTTTAAAGTAAACCAATTAGTCCCCGTAGTCTAGTAGGTAGTGCGTTGGCTTATTAGACGTAAAGCCAGGGTTCGAGCCCCCTTCGGCGACTTTCTCTCAGCAGATTTCTGGCAAAAACTCTGAGAGTAAATAAAAGTCCATGAAAAGTTTCTAAAAATCCGGAGTCGACTTTAAACTGTAGGTCCCGCCACTCATGTATAAAATTAACACACACAACATAAGTGGTGTGAGAAACTAGATCGTAATCCTGACTGAAGGGTTTCAATGACTAATTATGTATGTATGTATGTAATTAGTCACTCTAACTTCCTCAGTAATCGAAGTGCTGCTCAGCCAATGCATATTTCATCGATGAAAACCAGTAGTAGTAGGAAGCAGCCAAGTCTGGTGAATTCGGCGGGTGGCGTAATAACCCACAGCCGAAGGCTTTGACTGTATCCTAAATCAGTTTTACTTTGTATGCAGGTGCATTGCCATGTAGCAAAACTAACTTGCGATGTCGTGTGGGCCATTGTGGTCGTTTGTCAGTCAATACATGTCTCAAATTGACCTTTTGTTGTCGGTAGTAAATCTGTATTAATTGTTTCACCAGTTTTAAGGAGCTCGTGGTGCTTCACATTTTTCTGGTTCCACCAGACACACAGCATTCTCTTCTTTGTTGCTACTGATAGAGCACATTCATCATATGCCTCGACAAGCATTCGATGCGACTGTCCAGTACTTTTCTTCGTATTAATAAAAAAAGATGAATGCTTTCCGAAAATCATAATTTTCTGGTACAAAATTATATAAGTTTGGCAGACGCCATCGCGAAATTAAAAAGAAAAAAATTAAAATTCTTTCACCATAAATTTGCCCTACGGAGACATTTGTATCTTCATGCTCACGTTAATAGCATCATGTGAACTGCTTCTCTATTGGTTGCCACAGTCGACTCTTTGGAGGTAGTTTTCGGTCCTGAGAGTAAAACGTGTAATAGCGCCAAATCACATGGTAGTACTTATTCAGATGGTTTAAGGTAGTGCAGTAGCTGCTTATTGCCGTCAATAACTGTACAAAGTCCGGATTCTACAGCGCAATCTAAAACTTCTAAAACCACATTTCGAAAAGGATAGCCTGGACTTAGGCTAAGAGGATTGAGTGCCCATCATATAAAAATAAGCTCTTGAGTTCAACAGCAGCATTTACCCATTATTCGTAGATTTCAAACGTGCTTTCGGCACGACATTCAAGATGATGACATGGGAACTGGTGCAATAGCAAGACCATTCCTTAGAAAATAATACTCCCATTCCGCTGGAGAGCTCTAGCCTGATTAGCGGTGCGAAAGCTGCCCTACTGACAAGCTCGTCTGCTTGTGTATTACTGATTCTGTTTCAATAATTTGAAAGAAATCATAATTTAAAGTTCCTTACATTTATGGACTATGAAAAAAGCCAAATATTTATCACGTCGTCCTCGTAAATTTAGATGGCAAATGAATGGGTCTGAAGTGCAGACAAAAATAATTTTCATTTTGATTTTCATCTGCAATTTTAGAGAAATTAAATATTATTTTGCCATGTTTTGCATGGAACACGTACCAACAATTATTTCTTGTACAAGATTTATGCGACGGCATCATCATCATCATCATCATCATGCTCGAGTGCTAACGCAAGTAATTTAATGCACTGTAAAGGAGAAGGGCTGCCAGTATAATATTTACGCATAAACAAAAATCTTAATGCATAGAAATATAAAAGAGAGAGCGAGAGAGCGAGATAGGGAGAGAGATGGGGGGAGAGGTAGGAAGTGATGCAACCCAGTGAACCAAGCAATCAAATAAAGGTAGAAAAGTATCATAACTTAACGCATTTTTATATGTATATCGAATAGGTTTTATGAGCTGCATGAGCACTATCGATATCATAAGTATAATTTGATAGCTGAGAATGGCAAACTGTGTAGACAAAAATAAATCTGTACGTGAAGTTTGTGGAGCACTTGGACCACTTTACGATCACCATAAACAGCCTATGAGCATGTAATAGTAGTTATTAATCATCTTCGCTCTAATTTTACTTTTCCCGGGGTTAAAACCATCAATGTGAGAAAGAAATAAACGCATCGAAGAGAATATTGCTGCTGTATCGCAATGCTCTCAGCTTGTTAACCTTTGACCTTCGAAAAGTTTCACGTAAACATATTAACTTGACGATCATCATTAATGTCGTAGTTTTTGTTGATTTCGTCTCATTCCCACCTAAGTGGAGTATTTTTGCCAAGGAATTGTGTTCATTTCTGGTTAAATAGTTGGAGCGAAGACAATCCTTAAGTGCTTAATGAAGTCGCACCCGTTAAAATTAACTATGTGTGTCGCTTTACATCCCAGCAGCGTCATCGGTATTTATTTCGTTCAAGAGCAAAAAACTGCTGTAACTGTGACTGGCGAACTATGACTATCGAGCCTTGTTGATTGAATTTTTGGTTTCAATAGTTAATCAGCAAAACATTAACGAAATTGGGTTTCAAAAAACCTGCGCCATTTGTCACTTGTTGCTGATTTGTTTCAAAATAAGTTTCCTTCCAGATGTACAGCCCCTGAGCTGACCAACTTCTTAGATGAGTTTGATGGTATTCGAACAGTACAGGGACTGCGCTTAGCTGTGGCATCACAAGGGACTGCTATGTGTGTCAAAGCTGCCACTCCAACCTACCTACCTTCGTTCCTGAAATGATCCCGTTAGCGGAATTTAGTGCCTCTGGATAAGTTAGTAAGGCGCTACATTAATCTTCTAGGCTCAGCATTCTATACGATAATCTTCACAGTGCCTCACACTGTGCAGCTATTATTCCATCATGTTGTTAGGTTGCCAATGTAATGCGAATCTCAAAAACTTATGCGGCCAAAAACCCTGAAAGCTAATAGTTCAGTAGCAATCAGTCTTACACTTTCTTAGATTATGGAAAATATTGTTGACTACCAGCTTGTTAAACAACTGGAGGCAGCTACAACCTGTTAGTAATAGGTATTATGGTTCCGTGGCACTAGTTGCACTGATGGTCACTGGTGATCATTTGGCATTACCAGTTCACCCAACAATTTGTTGAGTAAGGTCGTACCTCTACAAAGCCTTCATGGCCTTCGAAAAAGTATGACATTGTGTACCTCCTTATGTACAAATCCTATTGAATTTCCCGTTCGTGGTAACTTCTCTTGATTTACATCGCATTGGCAAAATAATGGTACAATGCGGTTTTGAATGGAAGGAATTTTAAACAGACGAAGAAAGTTGAAATTCAGGGGTATTGCAAGCTTCTATTGAATCCTGATCTCTAGCTTGTACTTTTCTTAATGGTATCGTTTTTTAGCTTTCAATCCCATCTACACTTTTGAAGGCGGTGGTAGTCAGTCATAAACAAAACAACTTGAAAATTGAAAATTGTTAAGAATAAGTGTAGTAACTGGCATCTGATTCATAGGTGACCTGCGAATGGTATGAGGCAAATAGGGATGATTTTTAGTGCTCGAAAGATGGTTATTGATAACACACCAGCTATTAGTATTAGAGCTGAAGATATTGAAATATCTGAAGCTCTTGATGTTCTGAGCATGAAATTTCAATGCCTTGCTTGCTGGAATCATCATATTTCTTAAAAGTTGAAAGAATCATTCAAACATCTTGGTTTCTTAAAACAATGCATGTAGACCTTCACTCTATGCTCTACTTATTGTTTATTCCATACTTACCTAAGTGGTCTTTGAAGCCTTTAGTCAAGATCACAACCTAGCTTCTCACAAAACCCATATAATGTCTATGCCAGTTTATCCATTACTGGCAGGACCTACAGTTTAACGTTGTCACCGAACAATTTGGCAATTTTATTTAGTTTTAGAGTTTTTGCAAGAATACTGCTGAGCGGTAGTTGCCGAACTAAATATTTTTGTTCGACATGTCTGAGCTGAGTTTTGAACTACGAGGTCTTATTTAATAAGCCAACATGCTACCTACTACATTGCGGCGACGTTACTCTGACTAAAAACGTTTGTGACTCTCCTGAACGAACGCGTAAAAAAGAGATCGAAGATGCTTCTTAAAGATAATAGAGTATCGAACTCAAGTGACTCATTAGAACCCTATCAAGATGTGGTTGGTGTTCCACTGTTTTATGGGTATGTCAAGGGAATGTGCTCGTGGGAAATAAGTGGACTTGTTCATGCATTTATTTATGTAGTGCTTGTCTGTCTAGTAGAGCACGTCCGGTTGTGGAAAATTGTTATTCGGGCTCAGCAATCGATATGTAGAATGCTTTTTGAATTCCGTTACAATACTGTGTATAAGTAAGGATCATCCCTTAAGTGTCGATTGTATACAAAAAATAATTTTCTTCTTTTTTAAACTTTTTCTAGCAATTGTTTGCTGGGTGTATGAATTTTGAGTTTAGAAAAGTGTTTTAAGTAGCAGCCAGTGGTGGTAGCCGTCGGTGGCTGTGCGTTGATAGTGGAAGTGGCAGTGGCAGTGTGGCTGTGTGGCAGTAAAACAATTACACTCATATTAATTAATGTTTTGTTAGGCAAGTGGCTCTCAAGAGTGTTGTATTCTGTTACAGTGCTTATACTTATGCTCTGCTCTTCTCTTCTCTCCTATTTTGTTGTGTGCTTTACTTTTTCACTTATTTTTGTTTTTCTTTTTCTTTATTTAACCATTATTAGCCTTCTTCTTTTCACTCGTTTTCTTTTAATTTTATATTTTTGTTTCATTCTCGTTAATATTTTCCAGGGCTTAAGTATTTGCCAGGGTTTTAATCCAGCGTGCGTATACGCACGCACACTTGTGCGTTCAGTTCATATGATATTTTTTTATTTTTTGTTGTTTTATTTTTATGTTTTATATTCATTGTGTTTATTGTTGTTGGCATTGTTATGCTGCTCTTGTTGGTATTGTTTATTTAACTTGGCTTGTTTTCATTAACTTGGCTTGTTTTCATTCACTTTTTCTCTTCATCTCTCTCTGTATCCCTCTCTTTAAGAGCTTGTTGGCTGTTGAACGAGTGCATGTTGTTTAAATATTTTTATAGTGTTCATGGCTATTAACAGAGTCTGATATGGGTGTAGATGTCACTGATTTTTGTAACGCCTTAAATATTGTAAACGGCATATAAAAATTGCGGTTAAATTTTTATATGAAAAAATTATGGGGTTTACATACATACGTATGTACATATGATTTATAACACAGCGTATGAGTGATATTTAATTGATAGAAATATTCCACATACGCAACCAGTGCCCAGTTTATGACGAAGAAATTATTTCTTGTTCAATTTTTGATTTATTTATTGGCATCTTCATTAAAAAATAAAAAACAAAGAATAGTAATTGCTTTAAAATTAAATCAATTGAAAATTAATATTTTCTTGCATAATTTAGTGCACAATTCTTGTTAAAGCACTAAACAACTGAAAGCTCCTCCAGTAAAATAAAAAAATCTGAATTGTAAGAAAGTGTATCACAGCTAGACTATTCACTATAATTAATAATTAGAGGCCTTAAAAGATTTGTTAGGAAGAAGACTTCATGGTGGTGTCTAAACGGGTTCGGCAACGAGTATCACATTAAATTAGAAAAGTTTCACAGTAATCACTAGACAGTGCTCATCCTAAATGTTTTGTGTTCACAAATAGTCGGTAAATAGCTCATGATATTGATTGAATCCTGCACTGTAGTTTGTTTAAATGGGGTAGTATAAGCTTGAGTTGTCAGAACATTTAATTAAAAACACATTATCTCGTAAAAAGTAATCTGTTTTTAAAAATTAGTGAAGATTTGGAACATTACCATCATAGTTCACATCAGTTATTTTAAATCTGGCACTTCTGTCATTCCATTCTGTAACAAAATTCAATATATTATCTCCACTGAACGTAAAGAATCGATTTATGCTTGAAAATTATTACGATTTATTGGGCCAACGAGAAACTGTTTGAATCTAATTTTCATATTGGCGGGTACCTTAATAAGCAAAATTACCGTATTTGGGGCTCAGAAAACCCACACGTGGTCTTACAGAAACCAATTTATCCATTACAAGTGATTGTTTGGTGGGGCTTGTTAGGCGGATGTATTATTGGCCAATATTTCTTTCAACGGAGACCATGATAATTGCTTTTTTGTACCCGTTCTTCGTGGAATTGATGTGAACGATGTTTGGTTTCAAGAGCTTGGTGTAACTTGCCACACATCTCATGCCATAATCGATTTATTACGTGAAACGTTAAATGGCCGTTTAATTAGCCGAAATAGTGATATCAATTGACCTCTAAGAAGCTGCTATTTGACACCGTTGGACTATTTTCTGTGGGGCGAAAAAATACTCGATAGAATGAGATACTGTGAGGCCAGCCGCGGCAGCCCTAAATCACCCATTAAACCTTCTCATACCACTTATGTTGTGTGTGTTAATTTTATACATGAGTGGCGGGATCTACATTTTAAAGTCGACTCCGAACGACAAATTCTTTGAGAATATTTTTCATGAGAAGTTTTATTTACTCTCAGAGTTTTGCCAGAAATCTGCTGAGGGCCAGTCGCAAATTTTCAAATTTCATTTTGTTGAAGATGTCTGAACTGGCGTTTGTACCGTGGCCTCATGTATAATTAGCCAGCACATTACCTACTAAACTACGGCAACAACAACAGTAATTTATTCAATAAAAGAAAAATAAATAAATTGTTGTTAATTGTAAAGTCTACGGAAGCGAGGCTGTGACTAGAAAAGCAAATATGTTTTCTGTCTGATAATGTTAATGTTAAAAATTAAATTCGCTTTGATTGATCAAAAACTGAAAACGCCAATGAAATCATAGAAAAAATTTAGAATTTTTAACACATTAGTAGCTGTATGGCTCTTCCAGCTATATCCAGCAGATTACTTAGTAACGTTGAAGCTACTAATATGCGGATATTTTCAGTTCACTAATTATAAACTATAGCGAGTAGTATAGTTGTGGTATACGGTAGACCTTTCGTAAATATTTTTTTTAATTTACTGGAGGTGTTTTCAGTCTTTTAGTGTTTCGAACAAGACTTGTGCATTAAATAATGCAAAAAAAAAATATTTTAATTATATTTAATTTTAAAGCAATCATTATTCTTGTTTTTTTTATTTTTAATGAAGATGCCAATAAATAAATCAAAAATTTTAAAAACAAATAATTTCTTCATCATAAACTGCGTGCGTATGTGGCATATATCTACCAACTACATATAACTCATACGCTGTGTTATAAATCACATTCACAAATTTTTAAAAACAGATGACTAAACTATATAATGTGTTTTTAATTAAATGTTCTAACAACGTCAAGCTTATACTGCCCCATTTAAACAAACTACAGCGCAGGATTCAATCAATATCATGAGTTATTTACCAACTATTTGTAAACACACACTTTCTGCAAAAAGTTTAGCATGAGCACTGTCTAGTAGTGATTACTGCAAAACTTTTTTAATTTAATGTGATACTCGTTGCCCAACCCGTTTAGACACCACCATGGAGTCTTCCTCCTAACAAATCTTTTAAGTCCCCTAATTGTTAATTATAGTGGATAGCCCCGTTGTGATACACTTCCTTACAATTCAAGTTTCTTTATTTTACTGGAGGAGCTTTCAGCAAAAATTGTGTATTAAATTCAGCAAGAAAAAATTTATTTTAATTTGTTTAAATTTTAAAGCAATCATTATTCTATGTTTTTTATTTTTTAATGAAGCTGCCAATAAATAAATCAAAAATTGAACAACAAATAATTTCTTCATCACAAACTGGGTACTGGTTGCGTATGTGAAATATTTCTATCAATTAAATATAACTCATACGCTGTGTTATAAATCACATGTAAGTATGTACATTCATATTTAAGCCCCATAATTTTTTCATATAAAAATTTAACCGCAACTTTTATATGCCGTTTACAATATTTAAGGCGTAACAAAACTCAGTGACATCTACACCCATATTAGACTCTGTTAATAGCCATGAGCACTATGAAACTATTTAAACAACATGCACTCGTTCTTTGAAGTCCCCGTAGTCTAGTAGGTAGTGTGTTGGCTTATTAGACGTAAAGCCAGGGTTCGAGCCCCAGACCAGACATCAAGATAAAATACAAAAAGTATTCCTTCGGCAACATCCTTTCAGCAGATTTCTGGCAAAAACTCTGAGAGTAAATAAAATTGCCCTGAAAAATTTTCTCAAAAATCTGTCGTTCGAAATCGACTTTAAACTGTAGGTCCCACCACTCATGTATAAAAATTAACACACAAAACATATGTGGTGTGAGAAACAAGGACGTTGTACAATGGGCCAATTCGACCTCCGGGTACTGTACTTGTCTTAATTGACAAGTACACGTCCTCTAACCTAACTTAACCTAACCTGCACTCGTTCAACAGCCAGCAACCTGTTAAAGGTAGCGATGGGGTGAAAGATATGGAGGGAGAAAGTGAAAGAAACCAAGCCAATATAGCTCTTCCAGCTATATCTAGCAAATTAGTTGTCATTTATTCAGTTTTGTTTCACCAAATAACTATAAACGACCATAGACTACGACGTGTCTTCGTGTCTGAATGGAGTTTGAAAAATCATCTTTAACGATGAGGCCCATTTGTAGATGAATGGGAATGAAAACAAAGCGGAAAACGGATTTCAGAGGATACCAATCTACAAGAGATGGCAGAGCGTTCAATGCATTCCATTAAAATTACTGTTTGGAGAGGATTTTGAACCGGTGGAGGCAACGATCTGTAAGTCTTTGAAAACGCCGTTTACCAGGCCATCACTTTCAACGGTGAGCACTAAAGAGATCACTTTTGATGAACTTTTTTTTGGCCTAATTTCGAAACCAAAAATATGTTGTTTTAGCAGGACGGCGATACATGACATATAGCTTATGCCACATTGGATATTCTACACTAGCAATTTGAGGACATATTCATCTCACGTGGAGGTGATGTGTACTAGCTACCGTAATCATATGTTTAGATCCCTGGTGGGGTTTTCTTGAGTCAGCGATGTATGCAATAATACCACAAATCATAGCGGTCCCCAAAGCCAAAGGTCATCGGTCAAATACAATCTAATCTATGCGCTATAGGCATGGAAAATTGAACATTTAAAATACGCTCCAGCTAGAGAATTAGCGTTGAATAATCTGTTGTTGTTAACATTTTGGTTTCGCAGATTACACATAATTGGTCATTACAACCCTTCAGTCAGGACTACGACGTAGCTTCTCACACCACTTATGTTGTGTGCGTTAATTTTATACATGAGTGGTGGGATCTACAGTTTAAAGTAGACGCCGAACGACAGATTTTTGAGAAAGTCTTCATCGCAATTTTATTTATTCTCAGAGTTTTTGTCATACTTTAAGTATGAGGTTTAATACTAAAGATTTCGAATTAATCAGAAAATTAAAACAGTTGAGTTCATTTCTCTCTTTTGCTCTTTTTATTGCGATTAAATTCCTAAGCGAAACAATTGAGAAACTTTAATATTCGTGAAAGAAAGAGTATTTGCAAATTCATAATAAAATTCCTTTAAAAATCTTTTATAAAATATTTAAATACTTATCTCCTCTACCCGCCTTGCCGCTCTTACCACTAACAGATACACAACCACTATCCAAAGCTACTTTTGCTTGTGAGTTGAATTCATGTGGAATTTTCATTGGCTTTCTCTGATTTCTTATTTAAACATTCAACACTTGCTTTGTGAGTTCGTTCTCAGTATATAAAGTATCATTATTTATTACTTCTTCGTCGACTTCTACCTCATACTCAATTATACAGTCAAGGACTTAAGTTTTCATACACAAAAAAAATTGCAGACAAACACAAATTTCAGTTAAACGAGAATCTCTACACCGTAATACACAACATCACGCCTTTAATTAAAATTTTAATTCAAATAGTTTTATTGCAACTCCAGTATGTACATATGTTGTGGCTTTTACTGCAACTAATTTGTGACGTTACTTATTTAAAGTCATAATAGGTTAGGTAGCTCTGATATCACAAAGCTCACTTGAGCACGTATAGCGGCCCGTTCTGATGCCACGGGTGAACGCAGTCCCTGTACTGACCAATTTCCACCAAAATCAGGGAAGAGGAAGAAGTTGGTCAGCGCAAGGTCTGCACATCAAAAGTACGACTACCCTACGCCTACCGTCAAGCTGACAAGAACTGGAGAGCCAAATAACCTATATATACACCTAGCAAGAGACGGGCACTGACAAAGAAAGTGGATAACAGTCTCCTCTTCCTCAGCGGATCTGCATCGACGGCAAAAGTCGCTAAATGTTAGACTCATTCTCTCCGCGTGTCTACCCATAACGCAATGACCTGTAAGCACGGCCACTGTGGTTGAGATGACGTCACGACCAAAACCAAGTAATTGGTTGGTACGCCTTATATCCATCACGGGCCAGGTGAGTCTAGCGGTGGAGCAGGACTCCTCATTGACCCGGGATAGGTTGGCATCCCGAAAGAATTTTCGCGCAATGTCCAACTTCCAACAGTTTCCCGGAATGTTACTGTGCCCGGGGACCAACACCAGTGAGACACTGGTGAAGCGCCCAGAAAGAAGGTCGAGACAGCGGCGACATTCCCTAACGATCCTAGAGTTATTCACGAAATCCGATAGAGATTTTATCGCGGCCTGACTATCAGAAAAGACCAAGCCGCGAGTGAAAGGAGCACCATTGGCGAGGATCCATTGAGCGGCCCGGTAAATTGCCGTCACCTCCGCCTGAAACACGCTGCAGTAGTCCGGCAGACGGAGAGAAATGTTCATGTCCAGTTTCCCAGAGTAGACACCGCTTCCAACCCCATTATCGAGTTTAGAGCCATCGGTATATATATCTAGGACTTCCGGGGGGACAACCGTAATAGGATTCCAGTCGTCCCTACTTGGAATCAGAAAGTGGAAACCCCTGTAGAGACAATATTCGGCAGGGAGATAGTCGATGTTCACGGGGGCCACTGGTTCAACCTCCAGTGGAGTGACCAGAAGGTACAGGGCATTAAGTCTAGTCGCAGCAAACTTAGCCGCCTGCTTAGCTAGAAGCACAGTAGGAAGCCAGTTGAGCATTCTGAGCAAGTCTTTCGTGGGGATGGTGCACAGAGCGCCAGTTATATAAATGGCCACAGACCTTCTGACCTTGTCAAGAAGTCTGACGTTGTGTTGTCTGTCTAAAGCAGTCCACCAGAAAGCAACACCGTATAGGAGGTTGGGTTCGATGACCGTAGAATATATCCAACGCATGATCCTTGGGCGAGGAACCCATCTGGTTCCGACCGCTCTACTACAGCAGTAAGCAGCACACGCCGCCTTACGTGCCCTAGCAATCTGGCTGCTAGGGCTGCCAGTTGAGCTTTTGATCAAGGATCAGGCCCAGATATTTAACCTCGGACCTCAACGTGAGTTTGGTCCCGCATATGCTAGGAAGGGAGATGGTCGGAATTTTATATTTACTCATGAAAAGAATCGTATCGGTCTTAGAGGGGTAAATAGACAGTCCAAAATCCCTACACCAGTCCAGTACAATTGATAGCGCCAAGTTCAACTTGTCCGACAGTGTCTGTGGACAAATTCCTGACACGGCAATGGCAATGTCGTCAGCGTAAGCAATGGCGTCTTTTCCAGAATGTTCCAGCCCCTTCAAGAGTGAGTTGACTGCAAGGTTTAAGAGAAGTGGTGATAGAACACCATCATCATCAATTTTAAATCGGTTGTTAAGTAAATTGCATACATTTTCTTGTTGGAACCAAATGTCGTTCGGATGTTGACGATTGATTTCCTGCAACTAGAAAGAAATCACCGGTAACTTCATTTATTTTCATAATTCAGAAGATGCAATGGACGTGTTGTTTAAGTAATATGGCTATACATACGACGCATCGTCTTCGGGTTATGGAGGGAAAGATCAACCAGAGCTCTAAATCATATCAACAGACTATAATTGGTAGACTAAATGGATTCTAGCTTAAATAGGAATTATACGACAGGGTGCCTACCAATTATATCGCTCTAATACCCAACTTTGAATAGATACTCGCAGACGATCCCGATGATGGAAAACTATTGTTATTCTAAGACTGAATGACGATTTGAGCATACCTATGGCACACTCCGCCTTATATGAACAAATGCACTGTACCGATGTGGTGTAAAACAATGAATGCAGGGTGTGACTGAGTTCATCCCAACGATGGAATACTTTTAATGCCATTACCCAGCCGTCATAAACATGAGAAACCAACATTTTAGAGGGGATGAAACTATACCATACATACGTAACTTATCTGAGAGGAGTGTACTGCAGTAAATTAAGAAAGTTTTGTTCAAGCCACAGACTTCCTATGCCAAGTGTGCTTGATATTCAACTTCTGGAATCATATTGATTTTATTTTATAATATATACATACATACATAATTGGTCATTACAACCCTTCAGTCAGGATTACGACCTAGTTTCTAGTTTCTGTGTTAATTTTTTGTTATACATGAGTGGCGGGACCTACAGTTTAAAGTCGACTCCGAACGACAGATTTTTGAGAAACTTTTCATGGCAATTTTTATTTACTCTCAGAGTTTTTGCCGGAAATCTGATGAGAGGAAGTCGCTGAAGAAATACTTTTTGTATATTATTTTGATGTCTGGCCTGGGGCACGAACCCTGGCTTTTCGTCTAATAAGCCAACACACTACCTACTAGACCACGGCGACTTCTTATAATAGTTTTATTTTTTTCTGTGGTCTTTCTATATATTTTTGTTATCGTAATTAGTCGTTTGTTGACGCCTACTATTGTAACTTCTTTGTTGATGTTTGTTTTTAATGGACTCCTTAATAGAATATATACTGAGCGGCTAAAGTTTTTGGATTGTAATGGCAACCTAAGAAACTTTTCATCTGAGAATATTCTTAGGGCCATTATTACAACTTGCTGTAGGATGATCCTCCCTTTAGCTTAACGATCATTTCTATCTTATTGGGTACTCATAATAACGAAAAATAATTTATCTGCCCGTTAAAATCCTCCCTTTAGTTAACGGCAAGTTGTAATAATGGCCCTTAATGTGTTAAATGGAATTTAGATTGCGCGATTTAGCGATTGGATTTCATTAGCCGTAATGAATCATACTGGGGCCAATTTCACACAATATTTGCCATATGTTTGCTTCCTATTGGAATGTCCAACCCTGGTAAACAATTGAACTTTCAAAGCAGTTTTGTTGCGTGCCAAGCAGAGGTCAGCAGTGAGTATTCAAAACGATGAGTAGATTCGAATCATACTTATAACTTCTGTTACTTATACGCATTCATACTTATTTTAATGTCATACTCATACTACTCATACTCAAAGTTTGAAATACTGATGGTACTCATACTTAATAATATGCATGATGTTATTGATTTCAACTTTCCATCACTCATCGTATACACGAATCACAAAATAAGTATGATTCGCGTACCAACACTACAATACTCACAAGAAGGTTGTGTGTTGCTGTCTTTGTCTTTTTTGTTTATGTGTCTTTCTTCTTTCGTTTTGAATGCAACAACACTGTAAATTTTGATGAATGATTCGAATCACTAGAATTATTTATGAGTATTTTAAATTTTTTTCTAAATTTATGAATCTGAATGAGGCTACTCGGCGTATGAATCAAACATATTTTGAATGTTATGAGTTTGATGTCAACGTTGTACTCATACTCATTGGAACTTGTACTTATAAGTCAATGTTGTACTGAGTACGATTGAATCAGAGTCGTTGGATTTCAATACTGTTGACTGACTCATACTCAAAATTTCATGAGTACTTATGAGTAGCGAAAAAACGATTCATTGCTGATCTCTAGTACCAAGGCTTCTAGCGAACTTCTATTTACGCTAAACTACTTCGTCGATTTCTTTCGAATTCGGAAAGTTTTTTTTACAGAAAATTCTGTTTACATAATCCTAAGCTTAGTTAGAACATAATTTGCACACTTTTTAAATGCACTTTCTTAGTGTCTACAATACTTTATTTGAGTATTTGTTTGTGTCCTGAAATTCTAATTCCATTTCTTTTAAAAAAAGCCAACATCTCATCTGTACAGTTAATACTGTCATTCTAACCTGGATTTATTTTGGAAACAAGCAACATTTTTATTGTACGAAGACTTTAGCTTCTGACTGTACATCTACTCCTTCTTCTTTGAAATTTATGAATAAAAATACTTGTGCAGCATTTAGTCACAACCAAGTACTCTTTGCGTGAATATGTAGGTGTGTATGTGTGGCAAGAAGCTGTATGATGTTGCATGTACATATGTATACAATAAAGGCTTTTAGCATCTTCATATAAATGCATCAAGGCTTTAAGCCACTCTGTGCCTAAAAGTACGCTTAAACAAATTGCCAAAGAGAGTGTATTTGCAACAACAACAGCAACGAGAAGAAGAAAAAGCCGATACTTGGAAAATGTTTAATAAATAAAAGAAAACGCCAGCAATTTAAAGATGTTCCACAGACTTGTATTGCAATTGTAGTATTCTTCTCCTTTCTGTATTTCAAGCACCCATTTGAGATGCTCTGTAGCGAAAGAGCAAATTTTATTTTGAGTTATTGTATGTGACGCTGATGATGGTCATTGATGTTTATTTTTTTAAAACTTATAAAAGGCTTTTAATTACGTTAGAGAGCATATATATTTTATTATTTATTTGTTTCTTATATTTACGTATGGCATGTGTTAAGTTGGCTTTTACCACCGCTGTGATTTATGGCGTATTAGAATACGCATGAGACCTAAGAAATTGCCACAAGAATGATTCGCCCAATCTTGGTGACCAGTTCACATCACTACCATGTGAGGCGACTAGAAACTCAAGTCTCTAGTAAAGAATGTCAAGTATGGCTTAGTGCGTTTGGCAAGTACCGCCATCCTGTTGACACCACATGTCGTTGATGTACAGATTATTCTATTCAGGCTAAAAGAAGCTGCTTATTATCAAACTATTGAACTCGCCGCAGACAGTATTGACCTGGCCAATGTCGTTCTCGAAGAAATATCGACCGATGACGCCGCTAGCTCGAAATCTATAACAAACAGTGACTTTATTGGAATGCCTTGAATGCTTGACGTCGTCCTAAATTCAAAAATTTTATTTATTCATATGTGCACTCAAGCGGAAATTACACTCATCGCTGAATATTATTTTTCGATGAAATTAAAAAGAGTTGCCAACTGCTGCAATGCCAGTTCAGTGAGCACATGTTATTGTCTATGGCCGCCAATGATGGTTTGAAATAAATGACAACGGGAGATGTAGCTTCAAAAAAAAAAACTGTCAATACATGTACTTGTTAGGAGATTTGATTTTAGAATGCCAGCTAAGAACGTAAAGTCTGAGCGTCAGGAATTTCCTTGGATATCTTTATCTTTAGTATGATGATTGGCAAGGCTCGGGCTGTTCTTGGTTTTGTGAAAAGATGGGCTAGGAATTCATTGATCCTTATATAACAAGACTGTTATACATTTCACTTGTTAGACCTATTTTGGAGTATGTGTCTATTATTTGGAATCCATACTATCGTTTTCATAGTGATTCAATAGAGTATGTGCAGAAGCAGTTTTTATTATTCTGTTTACGTGGCTTAGGATGGGATTGTGCCAATTGGTTTCTGTCATATGAGGCTAGATTAGGTTTAATAAAACTTCCAACTTTAGAACGTAGAAGGGCTGTTTTAGGGGTTTGTTTTGTTTTTAATCTGGTTAAATGTGATATCGATTCTGAGTTTTTGCTTTGTAACCTGAATTTCAGTATTCCAGCAAGATTTTCACGGCACTATCGTCCTCTTTCTTCAGATTTTTATAGAACGAACTATGGATGTAATTTTCCTTTTCGTAGAATATGTAACGATTTTAACTTATATTATGATTTTATTGATTCTAATAGTAGTGTTTGTAATATAAAACGTAGCTTATATGCTGGCATTAATTTGTAAATTATTATATTAAAAATGTTTTATCGTTCTTGTCATAGGTAGTTCCTATTTATTGTAACTTTATTCAGCTTGTGATTAAGTTCTGTAGCTGATTTATGTTCTCGTTGCCATTACTTTTCCGTTACCCGCTACAGTCCGGGCTGTATTGTGTACGTATCCCTACGTAATGGGGACGAGCCCTCCGCGGTCCGGTGAGGGTGGGTTAGTGTGAGGCCGGGGACGTTCGAATAAAAAAGGTAAGTACCGCTGTCTCCAAAATGCTGGGGAGAGTAGACTTTGCATGTAAAAGTATACAGAGTTCTGACATTAGACTTTCGTATAGTCACCGTGGTCTAGTAGGTAGTGTGCACTGTTCAAACCCCACGTCAGACATTTCCAGCAAAACGAAATATGAAAACATATTTCTTCGGCGACTTGCTCTCAGCATATTTCTGTCACAAAACTCTGAGAGTAAACAAAATTGCCATGAAAAGTTTCTTAAAAAATCTGTCATTCAGAGCGACTTTAAACTGTAGGTCCCGCCACTCATGTAAAAAATTAAAACATACAACGTAAGTGACGCGAGAAACTAAGTTGTAATCTTGACTTAAGGGTTGTAATCACAAATTATGTACGTATATATATATGTATTAAAGAGGCCATGACTTTATTGCAGAAGATATAATGCTTGTTGTGCGATGGTATTTTCCAAAACAATTTCTTGACTTTCTTTGATAGCCATGCTATGATTAAGTTCCTTTACTCAAGGTCTGTTTCTAAAAGAAATTTGAAATCTTTTAAAGATTCCAGATTAGGAATATGGTTGGAAAATTAATTGCGGAGAACATGGGTTGGTACATAACACACAATCTCGCAAACAATGATTTTCCCATTGCCTCAATTAAGCTGACTACATATTCTTCTGTCGTATAACATTTCAACTTCGTTGGCAGTGTGAGGGAGCGTGTAATGTTATTAGGGTCTGCTGAACTAGTATGGATAAGATGAATTCGATTTTTACTTTAAATCACATGACCACCAACTGTATATTGCGTTTAGCGAAGGCCAGTGCAATATTTTAAGATATGCCGGTAAACTTGTAATCTTTAACTGAACTCTCCAAAAATAAGGACTAATAGAAATTGCATGATTTGGCATTTGAATTGCAATCGTTTCGCTGTAGTGTAGTAGGTAGTGGTTTATTAGATAAGACTACATAATTTAAATCCCAGCTTAGACATCTCGAAATATGGAAAAAATATTTCTTTCGATGACTTTCTCTGAACAGTCTTTTGGCAATAACGTTGAGTGTCAAATAAAATTGTCATGAAAAAGTTTCTCAAAAAAATCTGTCATTCGGAGTGGACGTTACACTGTAAGTGCAACCACCCATGGATAAAATTACCATACACAACATGGGTGTTTTAAAAAAGCAGGTTGTAATCCTGACTAAAGGACTTATCATTGTGCTTGCACTGGTTTTGCTATAGTGCAGTAGGCAATGTTTTGGTTTATTATATGAGAGTCCGTGGTTTAAACCCCAGCTTAGATACCTCGAAATATGAAAAAAATATTTCTTTCCGTGACTTTCTCTTAACAGTCTTTTGTTAAAAACTTTCGAGTGAATAAAATTGCCATGAATTCAAGTAACATGAATCTGTGGTTCAGAGCCAACGTTAAACTGTAAGTCCAACCATACATGGATAAAATTAACACAAACAAAACGCGTGTTTTAAGAAGGTAGGTTGTAATCATGACTAAAAGGCTATATTAAGCAATTAAGTAAGTAAATAATAGCTTTCGATGGGAAATTTTTGATCCCCAGTTTAAATATTGATATAAGGTATCGCAATGGGCTTAACTTCCTGCCGAAGGGGTACTTTATACAACTAGGAGGAACCTAACCTGCCTTAATCTGATCACTAAGTATTAATTTGATTGAAATTGAACGAAATAACTTTTTCGATTTAAAAAATCTGAACAATATCTGGCAGTCATGGAATTTCTTGGGGAGTACTTTACCGCTATCAAATACCTGTAGTCAATGAAAATAGTCTACATACACCGCTATATGCAAACTTTTTCCCCAGTGATTTTTATCAAATTGAAAAAGTTGTTACAGCGTTGTTTAAAACAGTTACAATTGAGAATGTTGAAGACAAAATCGAAAATAAGAAAAATATAACGTAGAAAGTATTAAAAAAAAATAACCTGTGACTGTATGTTATCCTTGAGCCTTATAGAGGCCAATCTTAGTTAATTTTATAAATCTCCGTCCATGAATCATAGAAATCAATTTACACCTTAACAGAACTATGGAATCAGAAATCAATATTACGTACCTACACACCACAGATCAGCAATGAATCGCTTTTTCGCTACTCATAAGTACTCATGAAATTTTGAGTATGAGACAGTATTGAAATCCAACTACTCTGATTCATTCGTACTCAGTACAACATTGATTTATAAGTACAAGTTGCAATGAGTATGAGTACAACGTTGATATCAAACTCATAACATTCGAACCTACTCATTCAGATTCATAAATTTAGAAAAATACTTATAAAACTCATAAATGTTTCGCATGATTCGAATCATTTATCAAAATTTGCAGTCCTAGTTGTTGTTGCATTTACAAAAAGAAGAAAGACATATAAACAAAAAAGACAAAGACAGCAAGCAGAGTAAACACACAACCTTCTTGTGAGTATTGTAGTGTTCGTACGCGAATCATACTTATTTTGTAATTCATGTATACGATGAGTCTTGGAGAGTCGAAATGAATAACATCATGCGTATTGTTAAGTAATAGTACCATGAGTATTTCAAACTTTGAATATGAGTAGCATGAGTATGACATTAAAATGAGTATGAATGCGTATAAGTATCAGAAATTATAAGTATGATTCGAATCTACTCATCGTTTTGAATACTCATTGCTGACTTCTGCTACCTACACACCTAATTGGTCATTACAACCCTTCAGTTGATATTATGACCTAGCTTTTCACGTCACTTATGTTGTGTGTTTTAGTTTTATATGCGAGTGTCCAAACCTACAGTTTAAAGTCGACTTCGAGCGTCAGATTTATGAGAGGCTTTTCATGGCAGTTTGATTTACTTTCAGAGTTTTTGTCGGAAATCAGCTGAGAGAAAGTCACCGAAGAAATATTTTTTTTTTAATTTTCGTTTTGATGATGATGTCCTACAGTTTGAGTCGCGGCCTTGCGTTTAATAAGTCTAAACTCTACCTACTAGACTACGCCGTCTTAAAAAAAAATTATTGAACATACAAAATGCATAGGAGTACATTTGTTGCCAGCAACAAGAACCCATAACATTTGCCATAAAATAAATTATATTGCAATACCAAAATGGATTTTATGCCTTAATGGAGGATCCTATTTTTTTCAATTTAAAATGGATTTTGTCAAAGAGTGTTAAAATGAATTTTAATTTGTTTAAAACAGCTTTGGATAAGAGTGTATAGAATATTTTACGTTTTTTTGTTTTTATGTGCAAATAAATGACAATTTATTTGGCCTATAAATTATACGTTGATTGAATCAAATTTAGAAAAGCAATTTAGCAAAATCGAAAATAAAAATCAATTTCTATTGACATGATTAAAAAGAGAAGAATTAAAAAAAAAATAATAGAAATTGATGGCAAATGAAAATTGTAGCACACAATAAATGAATGAATAAATGAGGCAACTAAACTAAATTGAAAACACTTTATAATTTATAATAACGGGTATAACTCTTTCCCTCTCTCGCTCTCGTTCTTTTTGAAGCTTTAATATACAAAAACAGAAAGGAAATGAAAAGAACATTTAAACTATTAAATTGTTTGCATATGTATATGTGTAGGTGTCCATAAAAAATCATAGAACAACCACAAAATGCCAACACTATGGCTACTACTACTACTGCTTTATTATTAGTTTGTGTGTGTTATTTATTACAGTCATTAGGCATGTGGTTGAAATGAAGTTGTTTTTGTTTTTGTTTCTGTTAAGTAATCATTTAAAATACGAGAGAGAGAGAGAGGCAATAGACGGAGGGAGAGAGTTTAAACATTTAAACAAGTATTATTGTGTGTATGATTAAACCACATAACGTTGAAGGAGACTGATAGGTTTGTTTTCACATACCATTACACATATAAACGTATAACTAACGATGTGTTAGTAAGCTCACTCACTGTGGTTTTTATAATTCTTTTTATAACTGTTTTTTTTATTATTATCATTTCTCTGTTATTTCACTAAGTCCATGAGAGTGTGTGTGTGTTCTCTTTTAACCACTACGCATCAACACGTAGGACCAGTAGCGTATGGTTACTTTCTCTATACACATGCACATATATACTTACGTGTGTTTATTTGTTTATTTTGTAACATACACACGCACTTTCACATATATATGTGTGTGTGTTGAATTTTTGGTCAGTTCACAGGCTGTGTAGTTGGTATTGCTCTTTTATTTCTTAATGATTTTTTCCTTTCTTTTTTTTTTTGCGTAAAAGCATCATCAGATAGAAAGTGAGTTACAGCCATAGCAACTAAGAAATCTATACACACATCCATGTATGTGTGTATATGAGTGAGTGTTTTAACATATTGATGTTGGTTATTGCCTCTTTCAATTACCAGTATTTTAACACACTCATCCATCAATTTAACGATGTTTGGCATTAAAAAAATTGAAAAAAAGATTGAAAAAAAGAAGAAAAAAAAAAGAAATTTAAACTAAAAACGGAATAAATCAATGTATGGCATCAACTAATAAAAACACGCAGATACACACTCCCATACACACATTCTGCATGTGTGTGTGTATTAGAGAGCAAAAAAGCCTTGTATAGAGAGTGTAGCGTTGCATGATAAAGTTAAAGAAACAAAACTGTTTTTAAAACACACACACACACACACACTAATTGAAAAGAAAAGGGTTTCTAGTTGGAGTGTACAAATACATCAGGGGATACATAAAAGTTTTTTACTTCCGCCATTAAATAAATAGGCCTTCTGTAATTTAACTTATTAAGAAAAAATTAATTAAATTTCACTTGCAATTGAGAGGTTTATCGATAACTTATATATCTTTGTATGCTGTTGTGCGAAATAAATACTTTTAAATGACTGCCTCTACACCGATTCTCTTAAGATATTGTTATTGTCGTGATCACTGTAGTCTACTAGGTAGTGTGTTGGCTTATTACACATGTGGACACGGTTCAAACCTCAGGTCAGACATCTTGAAAATATGAAAAAATATTTCTTCCTGAGACTTCCTCTCAGCAGATTTCTGGCAAAAGCTCTGAGAGTAAATAAAATTGCCATGAGAAATTTATCAAAAAATCTGCCGTTCGTAGTCGACTTTAAACTATAGTCAACGCCACTCAAGTATAAAATTAACACACACAACATAAGTGTTGTGAGAAGCTAGGTCGTAGTCGTCTTTGGAGGGTTGTTATGACCAATTATGTATGTATGTGTGTATTGTTATTGTCCTGAAGAGTTGCTTTATCTCCGCCATATATTGTACTCCCCTCCTTATTTATGGGGTATCCTTATAATGTCTCTTCTTATCCTATTCCCTGACAAATTTCAGAATGCTGTTCGGTGTCAATAAGAACAATTCCCCGCCTAGAACTTGATATGCACACAGGCGTTTCCTTGTATGATTCATTAATGCATTGCAAGTTCCAATATTGTCTTCCGGTTATTCAATCTCATCACCACAGAACCTATATGTAGGGCTCGAAACAACACCCATTCCGAATAAATGTAGTCTGCGTCTAAAGTGACCTGTCAAAAGACTGGTTACCTACCTCAAGTTATTCCTGGTTACTCTTATGCATGACTGAAATCTTCTTTTATTGTAACTTAATAACAAAATAACACTTGGTTTGAAGAGAGTCTTTGCCTCTCTTCATGTTTCCTTTTGTTGAGCATATCATTCCAAACATCCGCCTCCACTTCACAAGAGCGTTCTAACCACATCAACGGCGCGAAAGGTTATTGCAGAGTATTCCCGTATGACCTTGAAACCTATCTGGCTGATTCAGCTTTTCCAGATAGATTCCAAACAATCTTTGTTTTACCTCATAAGAGCATGAATGGTGGCCTAACTATTAGAAAAGGAAAAGTGGGAAGAACTGAGGACCGATATGAACCAAAATCCCTGGGGCCTTGGTTACAAACTCGTGATGAACAAACTCGGTAAGAGAAACCCGGTAGAAATTATGGATGAAGACATGATGCACAATATTGTGAGCACACTATTTCCACGACACGAAATCAGACAATATGACAGCGGAACAGAGACCAGTTTCAATACTCCCTTGTTCACAACAGTAGAGCTAAAAACAGCTGCTGCAAAAAAGCACCCGGACCCGATGAAGTCTTAACAGCGGTAATAAAGGAGATGCCCCGAGATGCTGCTAAAAATGTATAACAGTTGTCTTAAAGAGGGGATATTCCCAGACGCTTGGAAGGAACAAAAACTTGTTCTTATCAGTAAGAGTAAGGGAGATCCAGCATCGCCATCATCGTATAGGCTCCTGTGTTTGTTAGACTCTGCGGGCAAATTGTTTGAGAGGCTCATAAAGCCTAGGCTTGATGAGGCCATTAAAACTTCGGGAGGTCTTTCTACAAGACAATACGGATTTCGACCTGGAAGATATCATGGCAATTTTATTTACTCTGAGAGTTTTTGCCAGAAATATGCTGAGAGGAAGTCGCCGAAGAAATACTTTTTGTATTTTGTCTTGATGTCTGGCCTGGGGCTCGAACCCTGGCTTCACGTCTAATAAGCCAACACACTACCTACTAGACTACGGCGACTTCATGGAAATTTTAATTGCATAGACCGGATATAAAGGTCTTTTAATACCGAATACCCAGAAAATACCATAATTTTCTTGTACTCTGAACTTCAGAGTCCCTATTTAAGCTTTCTAAGCTTCAAAGCACACACTTTTTTCTTAAATGGAAACTCTTGAATGCATTTGGCTTGACTCATCAAAGACTTTTGCAACGAACAGGTACCAGGAGTTGATAACCATCAATGATTGTATTGTATACAGGTATTGCCATATGTATGGAGGTATAGAACTTAAGTGTGGATTTTTTTTATTTCTTTTCATGGCACTTTGTAACACTTAAGTATCGGCCATTAAAACAATTCATCATTCTTTTAAAACATGAACTGTATAATCGTCAACATCACCATTACCATCACCATCATTTTGATTATCATGAGTATTCTCAGAGAGCCGTTTTAGTTTTCCTTTCGTTCATTATTAATTGTTATCGATGCTGTACGGACGACAGGTGGTATAAGGATTGCATTTAAGATTTATTATCTCAACAAAAATTGATGAGTTTCTTTGTTGTTGTTGTTTTTTTTCGTTTTGTTTTAAAATAGGAAAATTAATTGTTTCACAGGGAAATTAATTTTGTAAAAATGGGCGAGTGAGGGGAGTACTTACCTGATTATTATTGCCCGTACTATTAATGGGTTTGGGACGACGTCGGTGTATGCGTTTCCGAGCGGTTTGATAGATTTTCCAATACAAAAATAATATCACCAATAGAGGCACATAAAACGTGCAACATGTGGCAAATATCTAAAAAGAAAGAAAGAAATACAATGAAATTCACATTTCCTTTGGAATTTGGAACTCTTCATCTTACCTGATAAGCTATATCCTGTGAAACCATACACTTTTGCTGTTCTATGCGCTGCAAATAATCGGGATCCTTCCAGCCGAATTGCGGTGCCAGCGATACTATTACGGCCGCTGTCCATACAAAAAATATCATAAGAAAAACACGACGACTGGTGCGTGAGTGTATGTAATCGATATTTGTTACCGCCCAATATCTACAATGGAAATAAAAACGCAAGATAGAGAGAGAGAGAGAGAGAGAGTTAGGAGGGTGTTAAAGAAAATTTAAATTAAATATTTATTGTCAGAGAAATAACACAACAAAGTAAAGAAAATAAATTGAAAGACAGTCAGCAGTAGCAAGACTTAGTGATAATAAAAGGGTGCACATCGTTCTGTCTGTCTGTCTTAACGTTTAAAATAATCAATCACGGCCTGTCAAAGTTAAACAAACACTCTGCCATTATGGTAAATGAAAGGGCTTGTCCCTATTTTCTCTTCTCTTACCTCTGTTGCCTAGTTTACTTGATTATTTTTTTTATTATTTTAACACACTATTTATTTAAGTACGTATGAATTAATGAGTTTGATTTGATACGATATTTTTTTAGTTTTTTCATCAAATTAAGAGAAAGTGAATCAAATTGTTTGTTTAACGGACACAAATAAATGAAGTCAGTTGTAATAAATGGCAAAATGTTAATTTAATTTATTGCTTTTCTTTATATTTCTTCTTAATTTAATGTTTTTAAATTAATTCTTAAGGAACTTTAATACAATATATCTCTACTGAAGGGTGTTAATCAGTTTCTGTAAAAGAATGTCTGCAAAAATCAATTCTTAGGACAATGAATTGTTGTATACAGCTACTTAAGTACTGCAATTAGACGATCTATTATGCTACTAACCTATAAAAGGTTACCCTATAATGACTGCCCAAAAACTTGTTGCCCTAACGATGTTGTTCGTTGTTAGCAAATATAGGTTTAATGATCTGAAAGTTTAAATTTAAAAATACAATAAAACAGCAAAAATGGTTTGAAATCTTGCCATATTTACTTTTTTTTCTGAAGTACAATTGTTCCGGTTAGAAATGGAATCTTATTTCATTCATACGGCTGCCGCAACTGGCCTCACAGAATCTTATTTGATCGAAGCAATTTGCAGTCGCCGTAGTCTAGTAGTTAGTGTGTTGGCTTATTAGACGTAAAGTCAGGGATCGAGCCCCAGGCCAGACATCACATCAAAATACAAAAAGTATTTCTTCGGCGACTTCCTCTCAGCAGATTTCTGGCAAAAACTCTGAGACTAAATAAAAATTGCCATGAAAAGTTCTTCAAAAATCTGTCGTTTGGAGTCGACTTTAAAGTGTAGTTCCCACCACTCATGTATAAAAATTAACACACACAACATAAGTGGTTTAAGAAACTATGTCGTAATCCTGACTGAAGGGTTGTAATGACCAATTATGTATGTATGTATGTATGTAATTTTCGAGCACTTTTTCGAGTGTATGGGGTCGTATCTCGACAATGGTAGCAGATATGTTTGTTTTCAAATGCTCAATCGTCTTTGGTTTGTCGGCATAACACTTTTTTTTAACGGCGCCCCACAGAAAATAGTCCAACGGTGCCAAATCACAGCCTCTTGGAGGCCAATTGATGTCACCATTTCGGCTAATTAAGCTGCCAACAAACGTTTGACGCAATAAATCGTTTGTGGCATGAGATGTATGGCAAGTTGCACCATCCTGTTGAAACCAAACATCGTTCACATTAATACCACGAAGAGCGGGTACAAAAAAATCGATTATCATGATGTGATAAGTGTCTCCATTGACCGTAATGGTTGCGCTGTCCTCACTTTAAAAGGAATATGGGCCAATGATGCCTCCGATTCACAAGCCGCACCAAACAATCACTCTTAATGGAAGTATTGGTTTCTGTAAGGCCACGTGTTGGTTTTCTAAGCCCCAAAATACGGCAATTTTGTTTATTAACTTACCCACCCAAGATGTAAATGGGCTTCATTCGAAAACATATTTTTTTTTTCAAAATCGACATCGTCCTGCAGTTTCTTGTTGGCCCAACTAGCTAAGCGAAAACTACGCGGATGGTTATGCAGTTTCAACTCTTGAATCAACTGAATTTTGTAAGGCGTCATACCGAGATCTTTTCGCAAAATTCGACGTAAACTGGTGAGTGAGAACGATGACGAGTTGATATTGACTCTCAGGGACTGCTTCGATATTTTCAGGTATATGCGCTGTACGAGCACGCTCACATCTTGGCGTATCAATAATGAAACCGGTTTCACGAACTTTAGCAATTAACTTGCGTGTATCGGGCACTGTCGCTCCTTCTCTGTGACCAAATTTTCTATGAAATTTTCGTGCAATATCAGACCAATCTTCTTTGCTTTGAAAATAAATATCCAATAAACCCGAACGTTGCTCAAGCGTAAATCGTTTCATTACGTTCAGTGGAGATAATATAACGAATCTTGTGAGGGAATAGAATGCCGTAAGTACTTCAATATTCGTAATTATCTATATTTCATATTTAAACCGATAGGTGGCCTACTCTATGTCATTTATAAGTTCAGTTAGAATTAAAAGTTGAATTTTATCTGGCAAACATATTCATTTTTTAGATTAGGTTAGGTTAGCGGGTACCTTGCGTTCACAGGCAAGTTCAATTGGTGGCCCACATGGACCATTGTGTTACCCAGTGTCAGGTAAGCTCCCTTGTTATGATCTATTAGTGGTGCGTTTGATTCAAATCGTGCTTCTATTGAAACCGACCTGTTTTCTTAATGGCACTTTCGCCATCATGCCCATATCTTCAAACGTTCTGTCACCCAAAAACCGATGATGTCTGTTCTGTAGGGCAGGGCGCTCGCATAAAAGGTGTTGCACCGATTCTTTTTCCTCCACATCATGGCAGCTTCTGAAGTAATCCTAGTGGTGTACACCGAGTTTGTGAGCGAAACTGCCAAAAGCGCAGTGTCTCGTTAAAATTCTTGTTAGAATATGAGTCGTTCTCTTGTAGAACAGAGAACAGTGGTTATTCCACTGTCCGCTGCTGAACACAACAGTTTTGAAATTATGCAACCAGGTGTGTTAGACCACCCACGGTTTGTTGAATTCCATGCTCCAATTTGGAAAAGTGTTCTTGTAGAGGCGCATATATCCTCTCTGTTGTATCCTCCTCAAACAAAAGAAAGGATCAGAACTTTCCGTGCCAGTTCGTCCGCATTTTCGTTTCCTTCTAAGCCACAGGGGTCCGGAACGCAGCAGAGGCGGGTCTGGTATCGATGTATTCGGAGTTCAGAGTTCATACAACTACTGATTGTGAATTTTTTAATGACAAAAAAATTTCATTAAAAGGCATCTGCCTTCGCCCCATCCTCCATTTAAAAATTTTAATTTTCATGCCAGCATGGTAAACATTTTGGTTTTTTGAGAGTAACTCGCTGAATATGACTACAGGTTGCTCATGTAAAAATATTAAAAACTGACTATTGCAAGTATTTATTCACTTCATAGATTATTTTTGCTTTTGCTTTTGTTTTCGCTTCCATTTTTTTTTGCCAAAATCACTCAAGTCTATTTTAAATTGATTGCATTGGGTATTGGGAGTTTCAGTTCTTTTTTTATTTCATATTACCATAGACAAGCAAGTAGTAAGTACAAGTATGTATGATAGTAATACAGTTCGGAACAAAAGAAAAACAAAAACAAAATCCAATTTTTTTTCTTTTCACTGTTAATAGTTGATTATCCGTAGGGAATAAAAGGCGTGACATTTATGAGATGAATCTGAGACAACCGGAGTATACAAATTAACGCGGAAACAAACGCATTAAACATGGTACAATAATCGATTTTTTTTATTAAACAGATGGCTTAATGGGGTCTTAATAGACGAAGGGGATCTTGAAAGTAAAACAAGTAAACCGCCTGTTGAGATTGTTTTTTAGCTGCGTGAGAATTAGCGATACACATAATAGTGGTTTAACAGCTGAGAACGTCAAATTGTCGTTCCATTTCTGTTCAGTAAGGTTTGGAATATCATCGGAAAGCCTTTAATGTCCGAACAATACCTATTAATTGTGGAAATTAAGAAACAAAAAAACTGTTCACAAAAAAGTTTGTAGAGAGCTTCGTCTCTTTAGTGGTCAACAGCCTAGTGAAATAATCGCACAAATTTTGTGATCAACATACACATGCATACATACATAATTCGCCATTACAACCCTTCAGTTAGGATTACGGCCTAGCTTCTCACACCACTCATGTTGTGTGCGTTAATTGTATACGTAAGTGGCGGGACCCACAGTTTAACATCGACTCCGAACGACAAATTATTTGAGAAATTTTTTCATGGCAATTTTAGTTACTCTCAGAATTTTTGCCAGAAATCTGCAAGAGGAAGTCACCGAAGAAATATTTTTTTTCATATTTCGTTTTGATGTCTGACCTGGGATACGCACTACCTACTACATAGACTACGGCAACTTCATCCATCAACACGACAAAATAAATGTGCATCCTGTAGAGAATATTACTTCTGTAGATGCCGAAATGCCTACTCGTCATCGTTCTTTAGCCTTTGTTCTTCGACTTCATGAAAACTTTCATGAATTGACTAATTTGTTCAAAAAAATTTAGTTCGTACAAGAATTATATCCAAGCAACCATGGTGTGCGCTGTAATTTTGATGATTTGAACTCATTTGAAACTGACCGTAGACCAGTAATATCAGCCGTCGTATTCTTTGAAAAGCGCAAGAAACTGTCATTACGGTGAATGGCGAGCATTATCGATCCATGATGACTGAATTTTTGTTTTGAAAAGTTAATCAGTGTAAGCATTAACGAAATTTGGTTCAAGCAAGACGACCCGAATTGCCATACAGCGTGCTTAATAATCGATTTATGGAAAATCTTACTTTGGTGTCAACTTTATTTCCAAAGCTTGTACTGTTCACTATTCCCTCCTACGATTTAACGCCTATAAATTATTTTCGAAGTTGCTGTAGTCTAGTAGGTGGTGTGTTGGTTTATTGGACGTACAGCCAGGGTTCGAGCCCCAGGCCAGGCATCAAAATAAAATACAAAGTGTATTTCCTCGGCGACTTACTCTCAGCAGATTTTTGGCAAAAATCTGAGAGTAAATAAAAAATTGGCATTAAAAAGTTTCTGAAAAATCTGTCGTTCGGAGTCGACGTTAAACTGTAGGTCTCGCCAGCCATGCAGCATAAGTGTTGTGAGAAGCTAGGTCGTAATCCTGACTAGGCTGTAATCCTGGCTATAAAAAGACCTGTAAGTTTCTTTTTATTGGGCGAAGTTAAGTCATTGTTTCATGCTGATAAATCAGCAACTCTTGAAACATTTGAAAACCATGTTTAAGCAGCTTTTGATGCTATACATGACGATTTAATTTATTTCACGTTAAGAATAGATTCAAGTCATAAAGTAATAAACTGGGATTAGTCTGTGATGATAAGAATGAATGATCAGAAGCGGATCGCCATAAGATTTGGATGCACGTCAGTTGATGGAGGGAAAGTTGTCTCTGTTGATACCGCGCAGTATTCCAAAATTCGTCAGGGCTATGGGTTTTGCCAGAAAGCTGCTGGGAGCGAGTCACCTAAATAAATAATTTTTCATAGTACTTTTTGTTCGAGAAACCTGAGCGAGAGGTTGAACTACGGGCTATCGTTCAATAAGCCAATACTCTATCTACGAGACTATGGTGAATTGTATCAGTAAAGATAACCCCCTGCTTCATTCTTCATTACTATTCAGTAGTTTCATTTTTTTGTTATTATAGTGAAAAATAGTACAAGATGTAGAACATATGCCTTCCAATGACCATCAAAACTCCATTTTAAAGCTAAAACAAGCAAGCACTTTATGATTTGGTCACCTTTTTTCACACAAAAACTTGTAATTCTTAAGTGCATATTTTGTAAGCATTTTTGTCTCATTTATATTTATGTATGTAAGGAAGTAGCCTTATGGCAAACAGAGAGAAGAAGAACTAGTCATTGTCATTGCCCTTTCATTCATATATCTTTGGGTTTATTTATGGACCATTTAATTTCCATAATATTTAGACGGAGTCATATGGTTTGTCAGCCAAGTGTCTGTCAGTTTTTCTCTGAGCATTAAAAGTTGTTTGTGGCTTGTGGTTTAACAGAGTGGACATGAAACTTAACTTTCCTAAGATTATTATGAATTAAATTGTAATTTAAGTTTAATTTATTATTAGCAAGTGTGCAATAAATATAAATTTTAATTGCAATTAAAAGTTAATTATGTTTGTAATAAAATTGTTGGGCTATTCCAAGCGGGTTATAGGACTTGTGACGTTCACATCTAACAAAAGAAATCTCTGAAATATGGAGAAAATCAAAAAAGAAATTCTAATGTTTTAACATCAATTAAAGTAAATTTGTAGTAAGTTAGTAGTCGCCGTAGCCTACAGCGAGACTACAGCGACTTGTTATAGTAAACGTAGCTCCCTGCTTAATTCTTCATTGACACTCAGGTGTTACATTCATAAGTGCATTATTTATTATTATTGTCGGAGTGTGAAGATCCCATAGTGCAAAAAACTTTATTTGGGTATTACACAAGTGTATTACATACATCCATAAATGGTCATTACAACACTTCAGTCAGGATTATGACCTAGCTTCTCACGCCACTTATTGGTGTGTGTATACATGAGTGGCGAGACCTAGAGTTTAAAGTCAACTCTGAACGACAGATTTTTGAGAAACTTTTCATGGAAATTTTTCATTTATACTCAGAGTTTTTCCCAAAAACGTGCTGAAAGGAAGTCACCGAAGAAATATTTTCGTTTTGATGTCTTACCTGGGGTTTGAATCGTGGCCTTACGTTTACGACTTCAAACCAATTAGTCACACAATTTTTGACTTCCAGGAAGAAATGTAAGTGATGCTTAGCCAATGCGTGTCCCATCGTTGAAAAGAAATAGTAGTAGGAAGAAGCAAAATCTGACAAATACGCACCCTAATGCTTAGTTGTAAGAGCTCATGGTACGCTACACCTTTCTGGTCCCACATATTGTCTATCTACCTATTGTCTTTCTACCTAATCGATTTGATTTTTTAGCCGAAGTTAATGACAGTGATAATGGGGAAGAAGCTCCCAGTTCAGTGCTTGATTGCATTCTGAACCAGTTTTGCTGTGTCTTGCTGGTTGTTTTTCGTTCAATACATGGTTTAAATTGCTGAATTGTTGTCTATTGCGATCTGTATTAATGGTTTCACCAGGATTTAGAAGCTTGTGGAGTCAAGAGGATGTCGTTCTTCCACTCAGCAAATTTCTGGCAAAAACTCTGAGAGTAAATAAAATTTTCATGAAAATTTCCTAAAAACCTGTCTTTCGGAGTCAACTTTAAACTGAGTGCCCCGCCACTCAAGCATAAAATTAACGCACGCAACGTAAGAGGTGTGAAAAACTAGGTTGTAATCCTGAAGGGTTGTAGTGACTAATTAAGTATGTATGTATGGATGTATGTATGTAAGTATTTACGTATGTATGAATGTTTGTTTGTATGTATGTATGTATGTATGTATGTATGTATGTATGTATGTATGTATGTATGTATGTATGTATGTATGTATGGATATATTTATGTATGAGTATTCAAGAAGATGAGTAGATTCGAATCATACTCATAATTTCTGATACTTTACGCATTCATACTTATATTAATGTCATACTCAAACTACTCATATTTAAAGTTTGAAGTACTCATCGTACTCATACTTAACAATATGCATGATGTTGTTGAAATAGACTCTCCTCTACTCAACATTTACAAGAATCACAAAATAAATATGATTCGAGTATGAACACTACAATATTCACAAGAAGGTTGTGTGTTTGCTTTGCTTGCTGTCTTTGTCTTTTTCTTTCTTCTCTCTTTGTAAATGCAACAACTAAGACTGTAAATTTTGATGAATGATTCGAATCACTTGAATTATTTATGAGTATTATAAGTATTTTTCTAAATTTATGAATCTTAATGAGTAGGAGTATGAGTCAAACATATTTCGAATGTTATGAGTTTGATGTCAACGTTGTATTCAGACTCATTGCAACTTGTACTTATAAATCAATGTAGTACTGAGTACGAATGAATCAGAGTAGTTGGATTTCAATACTGTTGACTCACCCATACTCAAAATTTCATGAGTACTTATGAGTAGCAAAAAAAAAACGATTCATTGCTGATCTCTGGTATGTATGTATGTACATATGTCTGAACTCTCTGCTGCGCCAGCCTTTGCTAGCGAGTCAGCTTTATTGCTACCTTCAATGGTGCTATGTTCACCAACCCATATGATAGCAACCATCGAATGTCTCATTATGGCACCAAATAGGCGTACGCCTTAATTCTATATACTCTTACTTCACAGTGATCCAATCGAAAAGCAGTCTTTTAAAAAATTTTCTTAAACACTCTGGTAAATTTAGGTACTTGACAATGCTGCCAAGTTATACTCTGGAGATGCTATCCTTGCTGGAGAAAGATGAGATTTTGTATTAATTTTTTAAAAACTTTAAATTTGCCTTTACGGACTAAAAAACTGTATGACTTGCCATTTCAGCAGGTGAATTACTTTGTTAAAAAAAAAACAAAAAAAAATTACACTTGAATCATATGGTATTGTAGGGCAAAAACCCTATTTCACCAGTTAATACACAAGTAATGGTAAAATATACTCAATGTTTTTACAAAAGCAAAACAAAAAAAAGAGAGTAAATTTTTTGTAATTTATGTGGGTAAAAAAACCAACACAAACCATGAGCAGCTGCTGACCACAAAAATATAAAATAAAAAACGCAAAAAAATTAAAATGTATTAAAAATAAAATAAAAAGAAAATTTACAAATTGGTTACGCGCTATTTTTGCATTTTTTCCACAACATTTTTTATCGCATTTTTTTCCAATTTGCTTAAGCCTGACCGACATTGTGGTACAGGATTGTAAAGAATTGAACACGGTTTTTGTTTTTTAATATTTATCCACACATTTTTGGCGTAAACGAATTTAATAGAAAAATAATCCATATTTGCATACCAGCAGATGGCATTAAGTCTTCAGCTGCACTGAAAGCAATCCACTACCCGTGACCGTTTTTTATTTTATACAAGTCAACGTGCATTTCAAAATATTTTATGCAGCTGTCCTAATGCATCAGGTGGACCATTTATCGGTTTAAATTTGAACCAATGGTTATTTTGAATCTGGCAATGCTTATGTCATTCTATTCTGTCACAAAATTCAGTATAGTATCTCCACTAAACGTAATGAATCGATTTACGCTTAAGCAACGCTGGGATTTATTTCCAAAAAAATAAAGAATTCGTCGGAAATTGCACGAATATGTCGTACAAAATTAGGTCGCAGACAAGGACCAACAGTGCCCGGTATAGGCAAGTTTATTGCTAAAGTTTATGAAACTGGTTTCATTGTTGATGCGCCAAGACGTAAGCGTGCTTGTACAGTGCACCGTATACGCGAAAATATCGAAACTGTGGCTGAAAGTTTGTGTGAGAGTGTCCATCAACATCAACTCGTCATCGTTTTAAAACATTGAACGTTTTACGCACCAGGTTTACATCGAATTTTGTGAAAAGATTGCGGTACGACGCCTTGCAAAGTTCATTTGAATCATGAGTTGATGTCACATGACAATCAGCTTCGTTTTCGCTTCGCTAGATGGGCCAACGAAAAACTGCACAATGATGTCGCTTTTGCCAAATCAATCATCTTTCGGATGAAACTCATTTTCATCTTGGTGGCTACGTTAATAAGACCCAAACGTGGTCTTACAGAATCCAATGTGCTCATTATTAGTGACTGTTTGGTGCGGTTTGTGGAGCAGAGGTATTATTGGTTCATATTTCTTTGAAAATGTAGTCAACGCAACCATTACGATCAATGGAGATACCTATCGCACCATGACAACCGATTTTTTTGCGTCCGCTCTTCATGGTATTGATGTGAAGAATGTTTGGTGTCAACAGGATGGTGCAATTTGCCATACATCTCACGCCACAATCGATTTATTGCGTCAAACGTTTGTTGGCCGTTTAATTAGCCGAAATGGTGATGTCAATTGGCCGCCAAGAAGCAGCGAGTTGACACCGTTGAACTATTTTCTTTGTTGCGCCGACAAACCAGAGACAATTGAGCATTTTAATGCCAACATTCGTGATGCCATTGCCGAGACTCGACTCCATATACTTGAAAAAAATTACGATAATTCGTCCCATCGAATGAGTTACTGTAAGGCCAGCCGCTGCAGCCATATGAATGAAATAATATTTCAGTTCTAACCGGAACAATTGTATTTCACAACAATAAAAAAAAAATTTGTTTTCAAATTTAAACGTTTAAATGGCCAACCCTATATTTTTATTCTTCAATTTCTGTTCAAATTATAAGTAAAAAGCTTTTCATTGTGAAACGTATGCGTATTATTATTTAAATACGAAATATTTTATTGGTTGGGCACATTACTTGTGCAATTTATTGATTTATGCACACATCACTGTGCCAGTCCATCAGACGTAGTGACTTACTTAATAAGCATTCAATTGTTAACAATTGTAACCATAAATTTCAAAAGCAATTGTGCATTCGAATTCTGTGGAAAAAAAATTATGAAAATCCAGAATATATTTTCACTTCTGAGAAACTCAAATACTATTGGCCTATTTACACTAAATAGGCCCCTAGTTTGAAAAACAAGGATATTTTTTCATGGTCTATAGTTAGTATTTAAAAATTTAAGTTACATCCTACATACATAATTGGTCATTACAAGCCTTTAGTCAGGATTACGACTTGGCTTCTCACACTCTTATGTTGTGTGTGTTAGTTTTTATGCATTAGTGGCGGCATCTACAGTTTAACTTCGACTTCTAATGGCAGATTTTTGAGAATCTTTTCATGGGAATTTTATTTACTCTCAGAGTTTTTGCCACAAATCTGCTGAGAGGAAATTGCCGAAGAAATATTTTTTTATATTTCGTTTTGTTGGAGATATCTGACCTGGGGTTTGAACCGTGGCCTTACGTCTAAGAAGCCAATACACTACCTACTAGACTACGATGTCTAAACAAGCATATTTTTTTCATGGTCTAAAGTTCGTATCTAAAAATCCATGGCCTTTACCCAAAGTTATGACGTAAAAAAAGAATACACGAGATTGATTCGAATTTCCGCATTACTCGTTTTAATTTCATTTTCTGTAGTGTAAACAAATTGGGTAAGTTCATCTATCTCTTATAGGCTTTTATGGTCTGAGTCTCAGTTAGTATTGCTATATTCTGTGCTCTTTTCTTAATCTACATCGGTGGCATACATTTTCATTTGGAGGATGCATGCGAGTTTGTCCATGAGTTCCGAATATTGCTTTCTAGCGACAAGCAATAACTTTCCAGTCTCACTATCGGTTTGATAGTAAAATGAAAAAAGCTGTCCGCTACTCTCTACAGGGCAGAGCACAATGCCTATCAATGTCTTCACATAGCCTGTGTGGCTCTTGTCCAACATGGCTCATGTCCAAAGTACGACTAGAGGATTGGCCTAACCATCTTCTTACATATTCAATGCATCATGCTTGAGTTAAACTTTTTTAGGATTCTTCTGAAAACCTACAGCGAAGAATTTTTTCTTCCATTGCTGGCAACTATTTTTAAGCTTTGTCTTGCAATAATTTTCATTTTTCTGAGATGTAGGATTGCCAGGTTACTCATTATTCGCAAAGCTATAAAAGCATCACTTACTAAACCAAAGGACCCATTATACTCTGTTCCTATCTATTTAAATCGTTGGATTCTTGAGCTTGACATTAGAAAGTCGATGAAATTCTCAACACGTTACAACAGGGTCTTCAGAACTTTGACAATTGATAGCGACCATCTTGTTGTAGGTACATCTGTTAAATTACTTGTCACTTATTCAGACAATTTTACCAAACCACCATGGATGACCATATAGATAACGGCGTGTATTATTTGAGTAGGCTTTGGAGCAGTTTGCAATTGACCTTAATTTTCATTGAAAAATCATTTTAAGTGTTGAGGATTTTTGGATGGATGTGTAAGTGAACACAAACAATTTTTAAATTTGGGACGATACCAATCCACATGATATACAAGAGAGTCCAAGTAATACCAAAAAATTCTCCGTTTTCTTAGTTTTTGGGCTTGTAATGTTAAGTACAATGTGGGCCATGCTATACCTGTCATGGGTTTGCACTATTGCTCGATGATTATCAGTTTCTTTTAGACTGAATTGTATGTTCTAGATACCAACATGTGGTTACTACAGAATTACACCAGGAGCCATACAGCTCACGCCACATTGTATATTCTGAACGAGCGAATTGAGAGCAAGGTCATCTCACGTAGAGGTGATGTGAACTGGCCACCGAAATCGTATGATTTGAACTCGTTAGAATCTTTCTTATGTCTTAAAATGCAGCCACACAGCCCAAAGCCATCAGACAAAATCAACCTGATTTATGAGCCAAAATTTATGAAAATTAGATGTGCTCCATCCAGAGAAGCCGTGGCGGATTTGTTAACGACGATATATTCCACACGTGTTGGCATCAGTTAGGTGTTTCAAACGTACACAAAATTTCGATGATATTTCACACAAACTTTGTTGTATTTAAATTTGATGATGGGAAGCGCTTAACGTTTGATTTCACCCGTGTAGTTTGTACACAAAACTATCTCCCAGCTCATATCTATGCAAGTATTGTTGGAGACACTCGAGACCGCACAGAATCTATGTAAGATGTAATACAAAATCCAGTTCGCCGTGTAGTCTCATATTCCACATTTCGTGTCATAACAGCGTGTGTCCACTTTGGTTGTTTGAATGAGTCTCTCCTTTGCTTCTCTAATAGATTGTGAGTGCTCCTTTGATTTTCGATTCAGCGATGATCTTGTACCCTGCCTATTATAGAGTTGTCTAAGTCTGTTGACATTTTTCGTATATTAAAGCAATTGCTTCTTTAGATACTCTTCTGTATGCGTGGTAGACGTAGACTTTGTAGACTTTTGATACATACTTGTAGTACATGGAATTGTCACGATTATTGATAGATTTTGTTAAAAAATTTAAATATTTTAATTCATTTTAATAAAACTATTTATTTACTATTATTACATTTTATTATCATTTTTATGAAATTTGTGCCAAAATTTTTGACATGATGTACATTGGCATGGTTGTTTACATAAAAATCAAGCACTTCATATCAGCTTAGTTTTATTTCTTTTTTAAATGGTAATAATATGACGTCTATCACGCTGCTTTGTGGCGATTTATATGTTTCCAATTGCTTAGATAGGACAGTCAATTGTCACTCGCATCAGTTGAGGGTTGGCTGAAACCTGATGGTACAAACCATTCTAACAAAGAAATATTTGTTGTCAACGTCATGTGAGGTAAAAAAGATCCCCGTTGCAATAGAACATCGATTTGACAATAACAATAACAATTTTCTCTCTTTGATTCCTTTCTGGTTTTCCGGATATGGGTTTCCCCAAATACTGCTGTAAGTAGTTGCTATGCACGTAGCATGCACTTGAATCTAAAACTGCCAATTCAACTTCGGTGGACCACAAAAATTATAACGACCATCAAATTCAATTAGTTACTAATCTACAGGGACAAAATTAAATATGAGTTGAAAAGGTAATAAAACAAAACAAAAGGAAAGAAATCATAAATCAATAACAAGCAATACTCCGTAAATCTCTTTATGAAGCTTGATTCATATAAATATCCTTAATTTAATTTCCTTCACAATCACTGTAACTATTCCATTAAGTATCAAATTTCAATTAAAATCGCTGGAGGTAATTTTCATTTTCCACAATAAAACTAAAAAGTTTTTGAATTCTGTTGCTGAAAAACTTTAATTTGAGATGAAAATATACCAAAAAGGAACATAAAAACATAATCATTATTATTTAAATATATTTTCTTTAATTTTCTTATCTTTTAGGCGATTAAAAATTTAAATTTTTAAAAATCTTAAAAAAAGGATATATGGGCTGCTCTGAAAGTATGATAGCTAATACCAAACTATTTATACAGTATTATTTCTTACATAAAACTACAAGTTGTGTGATAAAAGTTTTATGAAAATGGTTAAAATTTTCTAACAAAAAATTAAGATAAATATATTTTTTTTCCAAAAAAAAAAAAATTATTTTCATTCGAATTTCAAAAAAAGACTTTAAGCATGATTGTTAAAGGCTGGAAGACATAATAATATGTGTATCTCTGTACGTAGTTATCTGTTATCTCTGTACGTAGTTGACCGAAATATTATCATCTGTAATAAAACATGGGACGAAAAACATTTTTCTAATGTTTGTCTGTCACGTGAGATAAATATGAGAAGAGCAGTAAGAAAGACTCTACAACATTTCAGGAAACTGCTGCAAGCAATCTGGGTGAAAATTGGTAATATTTTAATATCCCAAACTATTAAAGGCAGTTTGTTCTGTTCCAAGTAGTACCATCTTTCTCAAAAACCATAAATATTGTATTATTTACGATAAAACTTCACAAAATCTTAAAAAAATTACATACACGACACCAAAAAAATCGCTAGGAAAGTCGTATGGATCAAAACTGATACATAAGCCAGAATTATGAAGTTTTTGAATTTTTTAATTCCTGTTTGAATTTTCTTTTTTATTTGTTTTAAAATAATGGCAATAACAATACTAACGAATTATAAAAATATCAGGCATCTAACTTTTTCTGAATTAAAGTTATATCGTCTCAAAAATTGAAAAGTATCATTTTTGATACTAAGCTCGATCTACGGTTAAGGTACATCAGACATATAATGTCTGCTGCACAAAGGGACTATACGCATATGTGTTTAGTGTGACAGACTCCACAACCGAACCTGTGGCGTCACAACGGTCCGCAATGCGTGTTTAAGTTTGCTTTAATAATCAAAGCTATCACTTCCACCTAACTTAACCACAACCATTGTCGTCTTTTTTTAGCCTTAAGGCCACCAATGTTCGACACTAAACTCGTAAAAGCATACGATTTATTTTCTCATACTTAACAACAACTATGGCAAAGTGCTGTTTGGAACTGCTGTTCCAATTTTGTTTCGTGCTGTAGCGTACGTAGTACCATGGCTCTGACATTAAACAATTCATGATGAAATCGTTTCAACAGAAATGTCAACACAATTTGACATTAACAACTGCCAAGCCATAGTCATCGACATCGATAGTTACAATATTGATAACATGTATCAAAGCTAGAAACAGAAAATCTGTACATTTCATTTTGATGATGCAAAACAAAGCCCATCAAGGATGGCAATAATTTCTAGTGATGATAATAAAAAATTCTGAATTTAATTTCGTAAAAAAAAGTAAATTTTCAAATATCATCACATCCCACCCCATTCCTCATTTTTTCCAATAATTTCCGCAAATTCTTGATAGCCTTTGTCCTGTTTTTAAACCAATTTTTTAATGGAACATTAAACGTAATGCTAAACTATTAAAAATAATTTACAATCTGTCAAAATCTGTTCTTTCTACGCTTAAAACGTTACGTATTAAGGAGGACAGGCGTGTCATGGTTGCCAAAGCATACTCAATACACTTTCAATAATTTCGTGTTGGTCATGGTTGTTGTCACTGCTGTTCTTGTCACTTTTTACTTTCATTCTACTGTTGTTGCTATTGTTGTTCCTACTACAACGGTTTCTGCTGTTGCTTTATACACTTGTTACAGCTTGCAACATGTCGCCATGTACATGCTGTAACTGTGTGTGTGTCTGTATGTGTTTGTTTATTTGTTCGCGTGTAACAGGGAATTATTGTCCATTTAACACATTGACAGCCAAATAAAGATTAATGTGTTGTATTCGCGTGTCAGTTTGTTCATTCGTACAGTTGTTCAGTAATTCGTACGTAACGTAAATATATTGTGAGAACGAACATGTTTAACAACATCAACAACATTATCCCAATTGGATGGATGGTGGGACGAAAAAAAAGAGGAGACCGAATTGTTGTAATGGCTTTACAGTTTTTAAAATTAAAACACCATTAGCACAGTCGAAAGGTAGAGGGAATGATAAGGTTACTGTAATGGCATTACGTTGATAGTTTTCTACGATAATTGACAATGAAAATTTCTGCCCGATTAAGCCTACAATGACAGTGCCCTTAATCAGTTATATTTTATGGTGATATTATGATAAAAAACGGAAAATTATGGTAAAATTCTTGCGGGAAAATGTCGTGTATTTGATGTCGACGTAGTCTGGCAGGCAATGTGTTTGGTTCAAATCCTAGCTCATACATCTTGAACAAAATGAAACATGAAAAAATATACTTCGCGGCTTCAAATCTGTAAAAAACTACAGGTCCCGCCATTCATGGATAATATTAACACACTCAACATGGATAGTGTGAGGAACTATGTTGTGGTCCTGACTAAAAGGTTGTAATTACAATATTTTCTTTCAAAAAAAGCTTCAATATAGAATACATAACATCGTTGATGAAATTATGTATGAGGAAGGCATCCAACAATACTTACATTCTATATCGGATCTCATCACATACAAGACTTTGCTTTTAACGCAATATATAGAGAGGACAAAACAATGACATGCGTGTCATTCTGGGAGGTTGATCTCTTCTCATTAGAAACAGGGATCAATGCTCATACAGGTATTAATGCTACGCAGGTCAGAATGAACTCGTTTGGATAAACGGCACCATACCGAATCTGTATCACACAATTGAGAGAGCTATTTAGAGAGAGCATAAGTTCTTATAAGCAAGTTTCTTCACTCTTACACCCAACACGTAATAAAACCCTCAATTCTACACAGCAATCTATCATCGTAGTAGACAAATCACTTGATTAACTGAATACCCTGATTATTGGAACTGAAACAGGGCATCCAAAATCAAACGAAATGAAAGAAAAAGTTGAAAATGGTTTCTGACAGCGCTAAGCTTTCTAAAATAATAATTATAACAGTATCTAAAGTTCAATTAGACATCAAAGTAATGCTTACATAAACACAACGACTTTGTGGCAAAGACGAGCACTCTTAAAACTTCTTCTGCTCCCTCTAGTTGCTATCGAGTCTTCTAACAGGGACTTCCGCACTTTGACAATTAATAACGGACATATTGTTGAAGCTACATCTGTCAAATTCGCTGTCAAATCGCCTGTTTTATCGAGGTAGAAGCTATATTCTAAGAGGACTAGTCCACTGGTTTGACCGAAACTCAAATGTTAATGAAACGTAAGATCTGCCGAAAAAAATGTCGCTGTGCTTGAAAGCATGCAGGATAATCTGAGGCAATAGATTTCACAACTTGGTGACAACTTGACAAATTTTGCATTGTAACTTGGGCCTGTGCAAAATTTAACTGGCTAGGAATTTCATCCTAAATGGGCTCTGGAGCAGTTTAGAAGTGACCTTACTTTTTATTAAAAATTTATATTTAGTGATAAGGCCTATGTCTGAATGAATAGGCACATAAACGAATACAATTTTCGAATTTGTTAACATTTTACCGTCATATTTGACAATAAACTAAACAGGAACTCGAACACTCCATTCAAAATCACTCTGGCGAAAACTGTCCTTTATTGTTGTAAGGAAGCAAGCGTAGTAAATTTAAAAATGCATACTGGTTGTACGACTATGCAATCAAATTTATTGGGCCTCTTGTCTGTGCAGCAGATAACAAGACATTCGATGATCACTTTGATATTAACACAGAAGAGATGCATTCATACGGCATTGCTCTGTAAAAAGCTACAACGTTTGAATAGGAAATATGAAGCTTTTGATGCGACCTGACGGTCCTGGCGCGAAATGGATTATGAAGGAAAAAATATATACTTTTTGGGCGAGTTCCTTTTAATAAACTCCTGGTAAAAACTCTGAGAGTAAATAAGATTGTCATGAAGAGTTTTAGTAGGTTCCGCACTCGTGGATAGAATTAGCACATTGAATGTGGATGTTGTGAGAAAGTTCTTTCATGGTTAATGAAGTAAGTAAGTAAGTAACCAAACTGTATATATATGGATACATACATACATAATTGGTAATTACAACCCTTCAGTCAGGATCACGACCTAGTTTCTC
Organism: Sarcophaga subvicina; assembly: GCA_936449025.2. NCBI lineage: Eukaryota > Metazoa > Arthropoda > Insecta > Diptera > Sarcophagidae > Sarcophaga > Sarcophaga subvicina. Next base: position 36,742,117 of record OW388084.2, read on the forward strand.
AGACCACTTATGTTGTGTGTGTTAATTTTATACATACGTGGTGGGACCTACAGTTTAAAGTCGACTCCGAACGATTGATTTTTGAAAATCATTTCATGGCAATTTTATTTATTCTTAGAGTTTTTGCCAGAAATCAGCTGAGAGGAAGTCGCTGAAGAAATACTTTTTGTATTTTCTTTTGATGTCTGGACTGGGGCTCGAACTCTGGCTTTACGTCTAATAAGTCAACACACTACCTACTAGACTATGGCGGTTATACGTATGGATAACAAGCATAAAACTGTAATGGAAATATTTGAAAAACTCCTTCAATTCTTTTCATACGCAATTTCTAATCGTAGTCAGAAAGTAAGTGAGTGCGGAACAGGCTTGTGCAGTTACCTACTCGGATATGAATAAGGAGTTCTTAACTACACCGTACAAGCCAATTGGGCGTTCTCATTTGGATGTTATTCCTAAATGAAACACAATTGCAATCATTGCGGCACATAGATCATCAAACAATGACGGTCCTCCACGATGTATTCGGCAGGACTTTCATTAGTTTAATAAAGGCATCCACTTCGGTATGCCATATAATTTCAATGTATTGTCGATAATTCTTACTTTGGTTGACTACAAGTAAGTCACTCCTTACAGTTATTTTCTAACTTAAATTCGCTTTTGTCCCACAGTGCATTAGTTGTTTTGTATGTAAGTTCTGTTGCTGTTCTAATGACACGTTAAATAAACGATACGCAAAATGAAGGCAAATACTACAACTGCTCCTCCAACCTATGCACGGATGCTGTGCTGTAATGGTTGTTGTTGTTGTTGCGAAAAGGGGGATGTCATTATTCAACTAAGATTTAAAATAAAATGAATCTTGAAGGTTTTACTAATGCAGACAAGCTTAAAACTAATGACCGCTCTTGTTTAATGTTGTATGTACTCTTTTAAAAATTTTCTTTCTTTTATAATTTTCATGGCAGCTACCCATCCGCCCTTCCACCATATTTACAATATTCCGCTAAATTTTATACGCCACTACCGAGTATTGAAGACCATTAACTAAAAAGTGTTTGAAACTATTTATCATACAATACGACACACTCTGGATAGTTGGCGTTTAGCTTAGAAAGAAGGAAGTGAAGGAAACGCAATGCCATGGCTTAAGCAGAGCTGAACTCTTACTCTCTCTCTCTCTTTGAGGCTAAGATGGCTGAAAGGTAGAAGGCAAGTAAACTTATATTCTAGTCCTTTACGACATGTTTAAACAAATTTTAGTTTTCTTTCTTGTCAACTATTTTTTTCTGTTATTGTTTCTGTTTTATGTACCCTATTTCGCCATCATTAATAACGAAGCGGAAAAATCTTAAACTCTGTTCTCCCTTGTTAGTATTTTCGATAGATTTAAATTGACAATTTTTCAAAGTGTTAGTAGTGTTCGGAAAATGTAAGAAAGAAAATGAGGTGATGCCTTAAGTGAAAATACTTTGCAGTTAAAACCATTGGATTGGCGGGTTGTCTTAGGTAATCAAGTATGTCCAGAGAGTATTTTAGTTTTGTTATTAATTGTTGAGATTTGAAAAGATAGGAAGCAATTGCTATGTTTTAAGAGTAACTTAAATGTCAGGGGAAATATGCTTAAGCAAATAAAGAAGGTGTCACAGCCATTGACAATTTAAATTATTGGTACTCATTAGGATTTTTAGTAATAAGAAGAAACAATTTTTCGAGTGACATTTAATGGCATCTTTATTAAGTGAAAAGTTTTTTTTGTTGTTATTGTTGTTGAGATGAATTTTCTTGGATTTAAAAAATCTTGTCATTGGTAATGAAAGGGATTTTATTTAATTTCAAATGGAATTTGTTTGATTTTTTCTCGAATTATCTTTTCATTAGATTATATATCATAATGATAGGACAGGGAGGCCTTGTAAAGCGTACAGAGTATACCAAGTACAACTAAGGCAATCGGAGCACATATTCCCTGTAGAATGTCGAAAATTGTGACCTGAGATGTAAGAATGCCTCAACTTTATCTGCAAGTATATCGCATACGTATACGATGGGTTTGTTATCGTAATAGAGCAACATTTTTTATAGAAACCCTTTTGCATACTTTTATACCAAACATGTACAGATTTGTTGACTTGCTGGAAAATGTGATGTGATGTTCAGAATTTTTGTCAAGTTTTGTTCTAAGAATACATTCTAGAAGTTGCCAAATATGTTGCCAAATTTATTCCAGTTGTAATGAGGCAAGAAAGCTTAAAGTTATAAGATAATACCCCCTTTCGTCATAATGGTAACTGATTTACTTTCTTAATTGAAATTTTTTTTGGAGAACAACACTCAGGGGATGACTCCTATTCTTGGAGTGCATTGTATTGGAATAAAGGGAAGATAGTTAATAGGGGTAAGGAAAGAGGGGGTAGTGTGTGTCAATTTTTTTTATTAACATTGTATTTATCTTCGTAACTTTTTAGTAATAATTCTCATTTTCTTTTTTTTATTGTGAGTAATCGCATATAATGTCAGACAAACAATCAGACAAATCGAACCCAATGCCTCGGCACTTGAAGTTTAGCACACTACCAACTAGGCCATCGGAGCACCCATAGTTTAAATTCAATTCCTAGCGATCGATTTGAGATTTTGAAGGCAACTTTACATAATTTTGGAAGACTGCTGAAATATTTGATCATGTTTAATTCGATGTTCGAGCTATATACACTACCTACTAGACAATGGCGACTACAATAACGATTTCTTCTTCAAAATTTTGTTGAATCGTACAACATTTCGTAGGCCCACATCACGGCAATTACAAGTGTAGCAGGCTGGAGTATGTGAATTGGAACAAATAACTTGTTCCACTCATAGCCACATGACTTATGGGCTTAGGAAAATCTAAGATATGTTTCCACTGTGTTACTTGTGATACCAGGTTAGACAAAAAAAAAACGAAAATATGAAAAAAATATTTCTTCGGCGACTGCCTCTCAGAAGATTTCTGGCAAAGCCTCTGGAAGTAAATAAAACTGCCAAGAAAAGTTTCTCAGAAAAATCTGTTGTCCGGAGTCGACTTTAAACTGTAGGTCCCACTACTCATGTATAAAATTAACACACATAAAATAAGTGGTGTCAAAAGGTCTTGAAGGTCGTCATCTGAAGGGTTGTAATGTGTATGTATGTTATGCATATCGCATAAGTTAATGATGGATTTGCCATCATAAAAGAGCAATATTTTTGAAAGAAAAGTCTTCCATACTTTCATACGCAACATGTACAGCTCTGTTGACTTGCTGGAAATAATAGTGATGTTCAGAATAATCGTCAAGTTTTGCGATAAGAATGTATTCTAGAAATTGCCAAATATGTTGCCAAATTTATTGTGGTTGTTATGAGATGAAAAGAAGGCTAAGTTAATATTCTACAGGCTGTAATGGTAACTGATTTACTCACTTAATTGGTGTTAAATTTACCCATGAGCGCTGTTACCTATAGTTTAACGTCGATTCCAAACGACAGAATTTGAGAAACTTTTCATAGCAATTTTATTTACTTTCACGCTACGCTAAACGGGGTGCAAAGTTGATATACATCACTGATGCTCTGAAATCCACGCCGCAGGCTGGTCTCGAAGTCATCTTGTCTTTACTACCATGGACATCTTCCTCCGTAACGTGGCTGCTAAAACTGCACTGAGGTTTAAGTTCTCAAATATGTTTAGGCCATGTACGCTGGGCCACTCTTCCATACAGCATGAAGTAGAACTGGATCATCATCATCATCATTTGGAACTGGTTCTGGGGTTTATTTCGATAAACTAACACTGAACGGATCATACAGATTACCTAACCAGGCCTGAGTATTTTAAGGCGAATATTTTTGAAACCGAGGACCTATCTCCTTCGGTCTGCCGCACTAGCATTACTGCAGAAGCTGCCATGATGTGAAGGAAACAGAATTGGTACAACACCTTTTACGCGAGTGCCTTGCGCTTCAGAACAAACATCATTAGTTTTTGAGTGACAGAACTTTTAAAGATCTGGGCATGATGGCGAACGTGCCTGTAAGGAAACTGGTCGGTTTCATCCGGAGCTCGGGGTGGTTGGGAAAATCTAAGACGTGTTTCCACTGTAAATCTTGTGATAGAAATTAAGTCTTAGGTTTAATTTTTTCCATTGTAGTGTTTAAAACGAGATCGATAGCTTATGTATTAACTTGGAATCGAGGCATTTTCTTTAGTTTTCGACATAATAAACTATTCGATAGCGGCCTCATGGAAAATCTGGGCTTTCTGTTGATGTTTCCTTTTGGAAAATACCTTCACTGGAGCTTTAATTTCTGATCACAGTTTTAGAAGGCAACATTATTGCAATCGCCCTAGTCTTGTAGGTAGTGTGTTGGCTTATTAAACGTACGGCATCTCTAACAATATGTAATATGAAGAAATATTCCGTTGGCGACTTCCTCTCATCAGATTTTTTGCAAACACCCTGAGAGTAAATAAAAAATTGTCATGAAAAAGTTTCTCGAAAATCTATCGTTCGGAATCGACTTTAAACTGTAGGTCTCGCCACTCATGTATAAAATTAATACACACAACATAAGTGGTGTAAGAAGCTAGGTCGTAATCCTGACTGAAGGGTTGTAATGACCAATTATGTATGTCTGTATGCATGTTGCCCTTTTGCTTTTCTTTTCCTGAGCCGTTTGCAATTCCGATTAATTTAACTTTGTCTGTGACTGTACCCTATGTATAGGTGAAACTAAATTTATCGATAAATATAAATATGTATGTATCATGTCTCATATTTTTTGTATTTAATTGCCTCATAAATTATATAGAGGATATAAAATTCTTGTAATAATTCCATAATCATTATGTAGTTTTGTGTTAGTTTTGTTTTTTGTTTTTAATTACAATAATCTTCTTCGATAATTCTATAACGCTTATCAAGTTAATGTTTAATTAAACATACCACACCATACCATACGATATATGGTAGGGGGGAGACCCAACAATTTATTGTCATACCATAATTTAACAATTTCAGGGTTATGATGCTATTACGATAAACGCTATTATTGTTATCGTACATACTCATTAAATATAATTTTTTATTTCTTTTAATTCTTTTTTATTGCAAATATTTATGCAAATTATGTTTTTGAGATTACACACGAGTTTTAATTGCGACAATAAAACTATTTTTAATCGCATTGTTTAAATCGTAACTCAACTACGTGGCCACATGCATTGTAATCTTTGTAAAGCATTATGTATGACATTTGATGCTGTTAGAAGATAATTATAATGTTACTTGGAACTTTTATATGTAACAGTTGAAAATAAATTAACATAACAGCGGATAGTAAGTTAGAGGGAGATTCATAGAGAGGAGGAGAGGGAGAGAGAGAGTGATAAACGAATATTAACAGTCATACACGTATACATATATGATTTGTTTCGTTTGACAATAAAAATTATTGTCATTAAAAAAATTCAACTCATCTCTCTAATAAAAGTATTGTTGCTAGTGATGTAACATTCAAGGGTACATTCTAAAAATTAAACTTTATTGTGGTACAGAAAATGGATCCAGAAAGTGATACAGAAGAATATTTCAAATATTTTTAAAAGGGAAAATGCAGGTCTTCCACTTTCCTGATAAATTGAATGAGAAGAACCACGACATTCACGTTCAGAACATTTATTCGCACTTAGCAGCATGTAAGCTGATTAAATTTCATTATCAACAGTCACCGTAGTCTAGTAGATAGTGTGTTGGCTTATTAGACGTATGACCGCGGTTCAAGCCACAGGTCAGATATCTCTAACAAAACGAAAAATGAAAAAATATTTCTTCGGCGACTAGGTTAGGTTAGGTTAGGTTAGCGTGGTACCATTAATTTGCCAAAAAGCGCACTTGAGCACGCATAGCGGCCCGTTGTGATGCCACAGGTGAATGCAGCCTGTACTGACCAAGTTCCTCCGATACAAGGAGGGGGAACTTGGGCAGCGCAAGAGCTGTACATTTTTAAAAAGCACGACTACCCCCTGCTGGAAAACCAGCCAGAAAGTTTGATAAACGAGGCTATGTCCTTGACGATAGCTCCGTCAAGCTGACAAGGGTTGGAGAGCCAAATAACCTATATCTGCACCCTGCAAGGGATGGGCAGTGGCAGAGAAAATGGATGACAGTCTCCTCCTCCTCTTTGACGGATCTGCATCCACGGCAGAAGTCGTTAAATGGGAGTCGCATTCTTTCCGCGTGTCTACCCATAACACAGTGGCCTGTAAGCATGGCCACTGTGATCGAGATGATATTACGGCCAAGTCCAAGTAGCTGGTTGGTAAGCCTCCTCTTGTTTGCAAAGTGAGCCTAGCGATGGAGCAGGACTCTTCATCGTTCCAGGACCGGTTGGCATCCCGGGAGAATTTACGCGCAATGGCCAGTTTGAACGAGATAAGTGGCATTCCAAAATTGATTGAGGAAGATTCTAGAAGTAGTGCGCCAGCTCTGGCCAGATCATCGGCCCTGCAGTTTACCGGAATGTCGCAGTGTCCGGGAACCCAGACAAGTGTGACGCCGAAGCGCCCAGAATGGAGATTGAGCCAGCGGCGACATTCTCTGACGATCCTGGAATATTCGCAACGTTCGATAAAGACTTTATCGCAGCCTGGCTTTCAGAGTAGATCGAGATACGGGTGAAAGGAATAAAACACCATAGGCTAACATCCACTGTGTGGCTTTGTAGATGGCCATTACTTCCGCCTGGAAACGCTCCAGTAGTTCGGCAGCCGGAGTGAGATGTTCAGGTCCAATTTCCCAGACTATACTCCACTGCCCACGGCGACTCTCAGCAGATTTCTGGCACAGACTCTGAAACTAAATAGAATTGCCATGAAAAGTATTTGAAAAATCTGTCGTTCAGAGTCGACTTTAAACTGTAGGTGCCGCCAGTCATGTATAAAATTAACACACACAACAAAAGCGGTGTAAGAAGCTAGGTCGTAATCCTGTTTAATGGGTTGTAATAAGCATTTATGTACGTTTGAATCTGTATAAAACGAGAGTTTTTTTTGTGAAAATTAAAGATTAATTTTTAATGGGAAAGTAAGAACACATTTGATTTAAAGTATTAGCCACTGCTGGCTACACATTTTCTCCACCCTTCAGGCAATTTGCTCAATTCACGCCAGTAAAACTGTTCATCGTTTGAAGCAAACCAATTAGTCACTCATTTTTCGACTTCTTCGTAGAAAATCGAAGTGCTGTTCAGTCAATGCGAGTCACAAAGATAAAAACAAATAATAGTCGGAAGGAGTCACGTCTTTTGAATGCGGAGAGTAGGGTAGCAGCTTCCAACATAATGCTTTCAATTTGTCCTGAAATGGTTTTGCTTTATGTGCGATGCACTGTCATATCGCAAAGTTTGCCGTGGCTTGTGGTTCAATCTGATCATTTTTCGATCATTATAATGGAATCACATTTATTATTTGCTGTCAGTAACGATCTGTATTAATGTCTTCACTATGGTCTAGGAGCTCGTGGTACATCACTCCTTTCTGGTTCCACCAGACACACAGCATTGTCCCCCTGCCGTGTCGATATGATTTTGCAGCCAAAGCTGATGGTTGTCTCGGAATAATTCAAGTTTTTTCAGTTTAGGGTTTTGAAAATAAATCAATTTTTCATTGCCAGTAGCAATTCAATGCAACACTGATTATCTATCGTGTCCGTGAAACAAAACATCACAAGTAGTTCTGCGGGTTTCCATCTGTCATTCCAAGCAACTCTGGAGCACTTTTCTTCAAATGAAAACAAAAAATTAATCGACCGAAAATTTGTCATACGCGTTTTCTATTTTTGAATTTAAATAAAGTAAAGTGCGATTGATGCTATTATGCTTGGAACATTATTCAAATGAAAGGGGCTTCTCTGCATGGAGCGCAACCGAAATATTTCCATTGCGCGTAAATCGGGCTGAATTGAACCAATAGCATGGGTTATGTTTGTTCTGTGTACCGCTGGGGTTTTTACATTATTTTATTGATTATGTAAAGAAATCCCTACCTGAAAATATCCCACGTGCAGTGGATAGTACATACCACCTCTACGTGAGCAACATATGTCCTAAATTCGATCGTGGATAATATCCAATGTGACATTATCCCGCGGATGCCGCTCGTCCAAATTAAATGAACTCAGATCTCATGTGGATTGATATTGTCCCACATTAGAAATTTTGTTTGTTCATTCACTCAGTCAGAGGACCAATGATTTCCAAATCATCCCTGAATTTGATTTTGTGATGAAAATTAGGATCAGTTGCTAACTGCTCTAGAGTCTATTTAACGAATACAAGTCGCTGACTATGGTCGTATACCTTCTGTTCCAGGGTCAGTTGAACTTTAGATTCTGAACAAAAAGTGTTGCGAAATGCTGCATATGTCCGTCCACGGTAATTTGGCAAAACAGAGTGAATGCATGACAAGTTATTTGATAGATTTGTCTTCAACAAGATGACAGTTGTGCATGCATACATAATTGGTCTGTAACCCCTACACTCAGGATTACGATCTAGCTTCTCACTGCTGTTGTTTGTCTTAATTTTATCCATGAGTATCGTAACCTAAAGTTTAAAGTTGACTCCGAACGCCAGATTTTTGAGAAACTTTTCACGGCAATTTTATTTACTCTAAGAGTTTTTGCCAGAAATCTGCTGAGAAGAAGTCGTCGAAGAAATATTTTTTCACATTTCGTTTTGTCTGACCCGGGATGGGAGTTATACATTTTACAATTATCCGTCATTTTAAAAAAAGTAGCGCCAGGCAATATTGATCTTAATTACTTACTTATTTGATTATAACAACTCTTTAGGGATTACAGGATTACAACCAGCTTCCCATATCTTCATGTTGTTCATGTTGTGTGTATTAATTTCATTCATGTATAGAGTGACCTACTGTTTAACGTCGACTCTGACGACATGTCAGAGCAATTTTATTGTCTACTCTCAGAGTTTTTGCCAGAAGGCTGTTGAGAGGAAGTCGCCGAAAGAAATATTTTTTCACGTTTCGTTTCCTTTGAGATTTCTAATCCAATACAGTACTTATTAGACAGTACCGGAAGCATTAAACATAACCCTTAGATTATATTTATCAATAACAGTGGTGGAGAAGTTCAGCTCTTACAGCTTTTAGCCTAGGTATTGTCCAGCTAATGTTTTTGCATATGATACACAACGCTCTCCATAATGTTAAGAATAGATTTTTATCCTAGAAACTACTCAATTTTTTATGTAAAATCAAAACGTTGTAAAAAAAACATTGCAATTGGTTCAGTTATCTCATACTCAAAAGAAAAAAAGCAAAAAAAAATTTTTGTGGACTGCCAAGGACCTTTACACAGACAATAAGTAATATCTGCAGTAATATTGTCAGTAACAAGATGTAAAAGATTAAAAACGCACTTAAGTATACGCTGCTGTACTCTTTTTTTCTTTTTTTGTGAAGCACTTTACTATCTTAAAATTTAAAAATTTTTTTCTTTCTCTCTACTTCAAATAGACAAGCTGATGCTGCTACTGCTGTAGCTATTGTAACTGCTGCTTGCGAGGTTACAATTTTACATGAAAATCCACTTTGACATGCAACACAAACCGCAGCAAACAAAGAAGCCGGTAGAGTGAGAGACAGAGAAATGATTTTAAAACTCAACCAGTAGCATTAACCACAACCAGTTGCTGGTATTAGAGTTACAACATTATCTTGAAGAATGTGTTTACAACAAAAAACCAACAAAAACAAAAGACCGAAAGGATGTTAAAGAGTTTAAGCTTCTTTAAGTATTACGATGAAAATTTTGATGGAAAAGAAGAAGTCTTTTTAGGTAAAAATATTTAAATGGTGTGGCACAGATATTCTAATACAGGAAAATATGTTAGAATTTCTAGATTCGGTCTAAGCAGTTAAAAGAAAAATTCTCAAAGTACTTTAATTTTAATCCAAAAATATGTATTTATTCAGGAATGTATTCCACTTAAACGTAATAAACACTTTCAAGGATTTGTTTTAGCACCAGCAGTAGGCTGCACGAATAGCTAAACGTCCTGAAATTTTGGATATTCTTACCAAAGAATGAGAGTAAGGAACTCCATACCGCGTCAGGCATGAAATTTGTAGGTTTTGCTATCCTTTACGCTCTTACAAAATGTCTCTAAGTCTTCTAGGGGACTATGGGACAACGTAAATTGTAAGTTATTCTTCATATTTATACTGATTGAACTCCATATCCCACCCAACCTGCTAACATACTCTGCAACTGAACTCTCGAATCGATTGAAACATGAATTCTGTGAAGAAAAAAAGCTGGAAGACTAGTGAAGACGGTAGAAAGGTATTAAGGCTACAGTTACCTACAAAGTATGGAACAAAACGTAACATTGGCTTCAGTAACAACTGAGTTAAACACAATGGTGGATAATATTGTTGACCAAGGAAAAGTTGAGCTGGTTAATGACTTTCTACACCCAACTTGGGTATGAAGATCATCGTATTATACCCGACTCGTGTCAGCGATTCTACCTTCTGGCAATATGACTCAGTACAGAAGGCGGCAAGTGATGCATTACGCATGTGGATAAGAAAATAATCGCAGATGAAATCAGGAAGAAAATCGAATTAAAAACAGCCAATGGAAGTGGGAGCAATGTCCTACTTCGTCAGCAGCCGGTCAAAGGGGAATACAAAGACATTCCGTACATACATAATTGGTCATTACAACCATTTTGCCAGGATTACGACCTAGTTTCTCACACCACTTATGTTGCGTACAGAGGCGGGACCTATAGTTAAAAGTTGGATTTTCGAGAAACTTTTCTTGGCAATCTCGTTTACTCTCAGATGTTTTGTCAGAAATCTGCAGAGAGGAAGTCACCGAGAAAATATTTTTTAATATTTCGTTTGCTGGAGATGTGTGACCTGGAGTTTGACCCGCAGCCTCACGTCTAATAAGCCAACACATTACTTACTAGACTACGGCGACTTAAAGCCACAACAGTGGATAATATTGTTGACCAAGGAAGAGTTGAACTTGATAATGAATCTCTACACCCAACTTCATTGGCTTTGCCACAGAAGTTAGGTATGAAGATCATTGCTTTATACCCGAATTGTGATAGAGATTCCATCTCCAACAGGTCTCAGAAGAATAGGTTGCAGGTGATGCATAAGGTATGTGGATAAGAAAATAATCGCAGATGAAACAGGGAAGAAAGTCGAATTAAAAACCCAAAGCCAAAGAAAGAGGAGCGATAATGTTCCAATTCGCCAACATCCTGATCAAAAGAGTATATAATGACATTAAGCCGTTCCAAAGAACCGAAGTCAAGAAAACGATATATCTGGTGAGTTCTGAAGGGAATGTAGCAAAGTGAGGCGACCAGGACACAATGATGTTCTAGGTAATAGTATACCGGATGAACTGGCCAGGCGTGACAATGCGGCCATCGATTCCGTTAGCCGCAAATGGGCGGATTCGGATACGAGCAAAACAGCGCAGAAAATCGGGTTAAAACTGGGTGGAGGGCGCATAATAAGACTGCTTAAATTCCAAAGTAGCACGCTCAGTATGTTTATTGCGTTCATTACGCTGCATTGAGATGCTCATTAGTCTGGGGCACTTTGCAAATGATTTCTGTAGAAGCTGCGGAGATGAGAAAGAGGATGAGACTGCTCTACACTTGCTGCGGACATGTTCGTTTATTTATGTTTATTGGAGTCATATCGGAGGATTGCATTAGGTGCACGCGTGTGATGCTTATTAGTCTAGCGCACCTAGCAAATGATTTCTGTAGAAGCTGAAGAGATGAGAAAGAAGATGAAACTTTTTCTCACCTACTGGGAACAAGCCCGCTTATTTATGTTTATATGTATAGGTGTGCTGTGAGCATTAGTCTAGGACTGCTTGCAAATGATTTCTGCAGAAGCTGCAGAGATGAGAAATGGGAAGAGACTGCTCTTGACCTACTGGGTACATGCCCGCCAAAGAAGAAAAAATTCTTAACGCCTATTGCATTGATGATCTGCAGCAACTGTCAAGTATTGACATTGGCAGCTTGAGTTGCTTTAACACAAGCTCTGGGTGATTGCAGGACTAGAGGATAAAGGAAAAACTGTGATGCTACAATGGGCCCTATGTGGTCTAAGTGTGTGCATCCGACTTTCTTGGGTGAACAGACACCTCCACCTACTTGCCTACCGACCTACCTATCAGAAACTCATCTCTGGCTTATAAATTGGCAATGAAGAGTTTCATTCTCGATAAGTATTTCAACTGGAATATGTTTTATTTGGCGTTTTTTCTCAATTCTTAGGTTTATTTTTTAGCAAAAATCTTCCATGTCTTAGCAGGAAGCAGAGCAAATGATTAAATGATGATGAAATAAAATCTGGCATCAATAAAAAGTAAAAAAGAAAAAAAATTTAATTTTTTGATAAAATATGATGTGTTGTCTGCCTGCTGCTGGTGAAACATTAAAGATGAACAAAAAAAAAAAAAGTTACAAACAAGAGAAAATAATTTGTAACACGTGTATGCATTTGTAGCAAAAAAAGGCAAATACCACATCACCACTCGATTGGTTCCATGGTAATAAAATCTCTTCCATAATCATGGATAATAAATGATGTATTGATTGTAAAATAACAGGCTAAACAAACGGTGTATATCAATATAATACAGGAAAAAATATATGGGGGAAGGGCATCCCATTTAAGATGCTTAAATATAAGAATCAAAGTCAATATGTTAGAAGACACATAATGATGAATAACACAAGAGACATACAATTCTTTCTTATTTCTTTTCTTTTCTTTTTTGTTTTGTTTTGTTTTCTTAAAATAGTCTTTTCTTAATCAGCAGCCGTACATATTTTTAATAAAGAATAGAAGAAGAATATAAAAAGAAGAAGCAAATCTGATTTTCATTAAAAATTAATGATTCGTCTATCAATATGAGTTCAACACAAATGATAACGATAATGAAGCAAAAATGTTACACAATGTGCTGCTGTTGACTCCTCTAGCAAACAAAAGATTGTGGCTTAAAGTCTTTAAAAATAAAAAAAATTTTAATTAAAAAAAAAAAATAAGAAATGAAGGATTCTTGTGCGTTTAGAGTTTTGTTCAAAACTTGGCCATAGCTATCAGAACTACCGGTGTCACAATGGGTTTTTATAGGAGCCATATAAGCTCTGCTCATCAAGGCGGCTAGCGATATTATAACGCGATTTTATAGCAGCCAAGTGAGCTATGCTTAGGAGTATGCTATCAATTTAAGCTAAGAGCGTCTTACTTCGATCTAATCGTCGAAAAATAAGGCAAGAGAAGTAAAACTATTGTAAATTTATGTGTAGTTTTTAATTAGTCTTCCAACTTGTAGTAGAACGCCGTGATAAATGAAATATTATGGCTTCATGTCTGGTCGCATACTTTTAACAATTTTTTCTCTATGCACACTTCAAACTTTCTATATTCCATACATGTTCCTTCTAACAATGCACATTAATACATACCAGAGGTCAGCAATGAGTATTCAAAAAGATGAGTAGATTCGAATCATACTTATAATTTCTGATACTTATACGCATTCATACTTATTTTAATGTCATACTCATACTACTCATACTCAAAGTTTGAAATACACATGGTACTCGTACTTAACAATACGCATGATGTTGTTGATTTCGATTCTCCATGACTCATCGTATACACGAATCACAAAATAAGTATGATTCGCGTACGAACACAACAATACTCACAAGAAGGTTGTGTGTTTGCTCTGTTTGCTGTCTTTGTCTTTTTTGTTTATGTGTCGTTCTTCTCGCTTTGTAAATCCAACAACAACTAAGACTGTAACTTTTGACGAATGATTCAAATCACTCGAATCATTTATGAGTATTATAAGTATTTTTAAAAATTTATGAATCTGAATAAGTAGGCGTATGAATCAAACATATTTGATTCATATGAATCAAATCATATTTCAACGTTGTTCTTATGCCCATTGCAACTTGTACTTATAAATCAATGTTGTACTGAGTACGAATAAATGAGCGCAGTTGGATTTTAATACTGCTGACTCACTCATACCCGAAATTTCATGAGTACTTATGAGTAGCGAAAAAGCGATTCATTGCTGATCTCTGATACATATGTACGTACATAATTGGTCATTACAATCCTTCAGTTAGGATTACCTTCCCAAACCGTCTGTGTTGTGTGTTAATTTCATACATGAGTGGTGGAACCTACGTTGACTCCAAACGCCAGATTTTTTTGTGAAACTTTTCATGGCAAGTTTTTATTTAAGTTTGTATTTATTTTAAGATTTTGCAAGAAAGAGAAAAATAATCAACGGGTTATTTATTATTTAATTGTACATTAGCATGTACCCAACAGTATGCTTCAGTATTAAACGGCATGAATTAAATATTAATCATACGCTCGGTTGATAAACTTACAATACGAAGTACGAAATATGGAGTTGCAAGCGATAAACTTAGAAAAATCAGTTTTAAATTGTTGTTTTTGATGTTACAACCAAAAGGGGAAATTCAATCAAAATAAGAAATAGATAAGATAAGATAAGAAGATAAGATGCAGGAAGCATTTAAACATCTACTTGACACTTGACAGAGTAAAGGATTGTATTTATATTCAAAGAGAATTTTGCAAGATCGTTGCGTGCCAGTCGGCCAGCAATTTTTAAGTGTTTTGAAGCAACAAAACTCCAAGAAATGCAATTGTGTTCCATTAAATGGTGTGTTAAGTTAGTGAGTAAGTAATTGCTCATTATAGACCTTCTGTCAGGATTGCAACCGAACTTCCACACAACCACTTATGTTGTGTGTGTTAATTTTATACATGAGTGGTGAAACCTACAGTTGGAAATCGATTCCGAATGACAAATTTTTGTGAAACTTATTCATGGCAGTGTTATTTACTCTCAGAGTTCTTGGCAGAAATCTGTTGAGAGGAAGTCACAGAATTGAATCGTGGCCTCACGTCTAATAGGCCAACGCCATACCTAAACTACGGCGATTTCCTTATGACTATGTGGTCGCATATTTCTGGCGTTTTTTTTTTACCAAAACAGTATTCAAACCTTCAGTATTTGTCACACGTTTATCTGTCATGGCCTCAGGCTCTTCGAATCTTTGTAAACATTACGGCTTTTATATGCAAAGTTTCACGAACGATTTCTTGCTATGTGTTCTTGCTATATGTTCGTCTTTTGTCGCCGTTTAAAACATGGCTTTCTTCTTTATATGGCTCTCGTCTTCAACTCAGATGGTGTGCGATTTACCTGCTTTTGGATGAAGCTTTTAATTCATTACAAACGACAATACGATCTATTGTACTACCCTGAAAGCTTTTAGGGCACCCCACATAATGTCTCTTCCAAGCCTGTGCCTCTGATAGACTTGACCAAGAACAAATCCCTGTCAAGCCTCTAACGTGCAACCAGGTGCTTCCTTTTCGGATACCCTAATGCCTCACAGGTTCCAAGTACATATTATTCAATTCTAAATCCAATAATTCATTCTCATCGTCACAGAATCTACATGTTGGACTCGAGAAAACTTCTCTGAATGCTACAGTGCCCCGTCAAAAGAACACTTACCAACGTCAGGTTATTTCTGGATAGCCTAACTCTGCATTTGACTCAGATCTCCTCTTATTTTATACGTATTTATCAATAAATCTTTTTTTTTGCTCCAAACCAGTTGCCTCTCTTTTTCTGCCCTTTCAGTGAGCATAGCTCTTCTAACATTCGCTGCTACTTCACAGATAGGCTCTGGTCTCATCAAAGAGATGAAATCTCTCCTCATCGCTTACTCATCTACTTGTTCCCGCGTGATCTTATTCTTAGCAAATGGGAAGTTTCTACTGAAAAGCAAGCGATGCATCTACTATTGCATGTTCTAGAATGATAAGTTAATTGTCTGTTGTTGCCTACAAACAACAACTTCTTTGAACATGTATTGGATATAGTGTATATTGAGTCCTATCTGACCTTCCTATGATGTTCATTGTTGATGCTGATGTCTACCTATCTCGGTAGACATGAATCAGGAGAGTTCCTTAATAGAAATAGATGTTTACCCTAGAAAGTGCTACTGACGATAGTAAAGACACAAACCATATATAGAAGATGTGCTACTAATCCCTTATCAAATACGAAAAGTATTGAAGAAATAAGGAGACCTCCTGCTTTAAATGGCACAACTTTAGCCCTCACAATTGTCGGAAAATTTAAAGAGCGGCCTACGAAAACCATGGAATTGATTGCTTTTTAGTCTCGGGTGGTTTGTGATGCATTCACATTTCATCCACGGTTATGAAACGATGTAAAAAAGAGCATCCATACTGCTGCCAAACATGCCTAAAAAGTTGTTAAACGTAAATGTTTGTGAAACAAACGTAACATCATCTTGAAACAAAGCTTTCTCACACCCAAGCGAGTGTTTAAAATTGAAATCACTAAGTCATGTAAAACGCCTGTGGGAGCTGGTTCCAATTTTTGATGAGCTAACACCATATCACAATTTTTTTTTTTATTACTTCTGGGCGTCTAAAACATTTTGCAACTGCCTTGCTGCTACCGGCACAATGAAATTCTTTCTTCTGAGTTTCCATGGTATTTATCAATATTAAGCGATAACTTGGTAAAAAAATAATTCTGCTAGAAGATACGAAATTCACGTTGTTCAAATATCTTCTTAAATCTTTCCCACAGTCGATGTTGCAATAGCCACAGAGTTCTCCGTAAAGTACCTTAAAATATGGATGAGGTGGACGTAAGGGTAATAAATTATTACATAATGCAGCTGCCTTGAGGTCATAGGAAGAGTGATTCATTGATAGTGCTGATCATCTCCACTTTTAGTGCAACATTGGTATGCCAAAATAAGTAAGAGTCCATGGAGCTAAGGATTGGACCCTCAAAGTCAGAAAAAAATTAGGGCCAAGATGACAGAATAAGAAGAAAAGTGGAAATTCGTTGCAAATGTTTATGTTAAGTTTAGTGAAGTCCTTGTTCTGCTCCTTTGTAATTAAATGGAATGTGGTAGGATAACATTCCATTTAATTACAAAGGAGCAGAAACACATGATTGTTTTGTAGAGTCTTCAAAGCCAAGCCACATAAACTGTCTTACCATATGTACTGGGCAGTATCTTTTATCCGTACATCGGACAGTTACCACAGAATTTTTCGTCAGTAATACATTAAGTTACATGTGGTCTTTTCCTCCTCCTTCCAGTAGCAAATTATTTAAAAACCATGGAAGGAACGGACGGATAGGCATCTCTATTAGACAACGTTGCGTTAGCAAAGAGACACTTTCCAAAATTTTAGTCGTGAAAGAAAAGGTTTCGCTTGGGTAAAGGTTTAGTAGAATTCAAGCCTAACTGCAGCCAAGAGGAACCCTTAAACGCAGATCACATTGGGGTAGTCTTGTAGCCTTTCTAAACTATCTGCACAACACGATTTCTGGGTATGTCTCTGTGGCTCTCAGAACAATAGAGATCTCTAAATAATGCGCCATTTAACGGAGAAAATTTAACAAATTTGGACAAAGCATTCGATAAGTACTTTATGGCAATCTAACTGTTCAATTATGGCAATATATCTTCAGGGATAATTCTGTTCTGGCTATTTAAACGCCTGGAGGATAGTTATGACTTTCGCTTTGCCATAATCTGGGAGTATACAATATAAATTTCCATCGAAGTAAATTTAGGTATAGTAACGTCTGTTTAGGTTAATGGTTTTTAAACTCCCGTTAAGACAGTTTATTGTACCATATGATGAATTGGTAATATGGAGTAAGGGTCTATAGCTCTATTATGTCCGAAGATTTGCATGGGCCAGCAGTTCAACGCGTTTAACTGGATTGTCATACATATTTCATAGACAATTGATCATTCCAATGCTTAAGTCAGAATTACGACCTAGTTTCTCACACCACTAATGCTGATGTGTGTTAATTATATACATGAGTGGTGGGATCTACAGTTTGAAGTCCATTTCGAACGACAGATTTTTGAGAAACTTTTCATGGCAATTTTATTTACTCTCAGAGTTTTTGCCCCAGAAATCTGCTGAGAGGAAGTCGCCGAAGAAATATTTTTTTCATATTTTCGATTTGATGTCTGACCTGGGGTTTGAACCGAGACCTAAAGTCTAATTAGCCACACACTACCTACTAGACCACGGCGACTAGATTGTCGCAAGAGTTAATTGCTGCATAAATTACTCATAGAACCTTGGTTGATTTGCCCTCAGATAATACTTTCAACAAGAATGGCAGAATGCCTTCTCAAGCATCTGTTGCACTTCTATAGCCAGTTAGTTATCATTACCATGAGATTCCATTTACAACCAACTGCTTCCCTAAAATTAAAGAGAGCCACGTAAGCTTACAATGTCCTTTTTGCCCACAAAAGAGTTTGAAATCGAGCACAACTTCTCCTAGAGTAGAAACTCAGTTCAGTTCTTTAAAGTCTGGGAGAATTGGTTCTCGGGATATTATATTTCCAAGTTAACAGCATGAGCTTGGTCTTACTTACTCCACACAATTGTGGTCACAATTACTCCATACACAATTTTCTCTGCTTCATGCAGAGAGGCTTTTGAACAACATAGAAACGCTGTGAGATTATTTCGTGGTTCTTGGCTGAGATAACTGCGAATAGATTATGAACATAACCTACCACATTGAAAACGTTTTCAAGGGGCTTTGTAAACAACTTGTTTGAACAGGTTCTATAGCAACGAAATTGTTGCAGCAAAAAATTGTCCACGACGGAATATGCAAAATCGTGTTTGATGGCAAGCGAATAAAAGTTATGGGCTGAAATAGCCCGAGGAGGAGTGCCACGAAACATTGTGAAAGTGTTATCAAGGTGGTCGATATTATTGATATAATGGAGTGCGACACGGCGTTAACGGTACGGCATTCAATAAAAAAGGGCAGGAATATTATGAATTTATTCGAAGAGAATAATCTCGTAACTTATGTGATCAATTTTGTGTTCTTAAGAATTTTCAATAAATTATTTTGAATAAAAGCCCAAAAAGTTTTTTTCAACAAAATTTCTAAGAGTGAAATTGTATTTCCCGTAATAAATTTTTCTTTAAAGAACAATTTTTCAAAAATTCCATCATACAGTCACTGATAAAAATCAATCACCAACTGCAACCATACGACTTCCATACAAAATATTTATTCAATATCGATAATAAATGTGAATGACAACTGGCATGTCACATGCTTGTATGCGTGTGTGATGAATATTCCTATACACGGATGACTTATGAGAATGATGATATACTGTTACACACACATATACAAACACACCGTGAGTATTTAAATATTTCTTTTCAAATATTTCGTTAAAATCTCATTCATACCATCAGTCAGTCATTCATACATTCAGTCAGTCTATCATTCATTCAAGCATTCCATCAGCCATTCATGCCAAGTTTTAAACCATGGATGCCATAGAAATACATATAAAAGAAGGGGAGAAATATTTACTCCTGCTTCTTTTCTTTTTTTGTTGCTGTTGTCATCAATTTTATTTGTAATATTTTTTTCTTTTTTTTTTTTGGTAATTCAGCTAAACCAACAACAATAACAATAATGAAACATAAAAAAGCAACCAGGAAGAGAGAGAGAGAGGTGAAGAGGGAAACAATGCTGCCCGTATTAAATTGTATCAAAGATATATCAGAGTGTCATAATTTTTTATGATATAGGCCCTCAAAAAAAAAAAGAGCTACGACGTAACAACAAAATGTCTAATAAAATGCGAAACGAGAAATTGATAAAGATAACGTAATGAAAAGCGGAAGTATATCCCATGTGAAATAAAATACATAAACATTATGGTGTACCACACATGAAGAAGATGTTGTAAGATATTCGTACAGAATAATTGAAGGCATAGACAGAAAGTTGTTCTTGCTTTTATCATACTTTAAGGAATACAAGTATTTTGTTTGTACTTCAAGATAATTTCCAAATTCATGTCTAAGAATTTTGATAACTTTTTTATATAATTTAAACTTACCTCTACGGATTTACAAACATATTTCATTCAGAGGCTTACCTAGAAAGCGAAAAAAGAAAGCAAATGAAATTAAATTTTAAAAATTTATTTTTAAATCGTCTATTTATATAAAATTCAAAGAAAAACAATTTTTTCTAACATTATTGGCCTATCATTACTTATTTAATTTGGTATTATAATCCTTTACTCAGCCTTACAACCATAGCTGCCAGATTTGACAATTTATCGTCATTTTGACGATTTTGAGCTCCAAAAATATCACATTGAAGATTTGACGATTTATGCCCTTATTTTGACGATTTTTAGAAATTAAAAATTTACATCATATTCTTTACTTTGCGCATTAAAAGCCACTTTCAGCTTTGCATTTACTTTGCAATTGTTACAATTGGAAATTTATGTTAGGTCGTAAAAACAAGGAGTAAAGTATTGTATTTTTAAGTTACTTTGGAATACCTGTGATGATTTTTCTGTATTTTATTCATTTTTAATCCTTTAAAAGCCAAAAAATTGCAATTCCTGAATAACCTTGTAGTTGAGAATAATTTATCACTTGTCGTTGCAGACAATTTTAAAAATTCGAGTACAGCTTCTGATATTACTATCGGAAGAACAAAGGCAAGTGCCGTTATTTTATTTCGTACGACCAATACTCAGGGGATGGATGGCATTGTGTTTGGAACTATGAAAATGTGTTATGGGAAGAAGAAAAGAGAGAACAGTGTTTATGGACACTAGGCTTGTATATTTTTATACCATAAGTAACAGGAAAGACCACTGCAGTTATTGAGTTCCACATATGAATAGTCCGACTAAAAAACGTGCTTTTTGTGTAATGCAGTGTGAGATCCAGTGGATAGTCGACCACATACGGATGTCCTGGCTTAGAAAGACGAGCGTTACGTAGGAATATATGATTTTCGGTAACAAGTCGCCTTATTTCGTTCGAGCAATATCCTTTTGTAGTAGTGATAGATGAAACACAAACCACATTGCAAAGATTCATCAATGATTCAATGGAGTTGGTAAACTACCGTCATTAACGAGCTACTATGACCTCTCCTGTACATGTTCGAGAAACCTCAAAATATACGTTGAGGTACCGACCTCATAAATAGTATAAATAAATAGTGTAAATAGTAAGATCAGATGATAAGATCTTAAGAAGGAACTGAAGGAACTGAAAAATGTGTCGGTTGTAGCCAACATTACACTGAATTTTCATGCTCAGAATGTCAAAAACTTCAGACTCCCTAATACCTACACTGCCCATAAGTTAAGATGATGTAATATTATTGCTGCGCATATGTGTCAATAAACAACACTGGGATAGATTGTTTAAACCTTAAACAATTTTTTTTCCTGAAAATGGTATAAAATTTCTCCATTTTTGGAAAAAAATTAGTAAATGAAGATGAGGGACGCTAGTTTTTAATTTCTAACAATTTTTTTTAAATGTTTTATTTTTGAACTCAGATATGTACATACATGGAGTTAATATGTATGTTTTACTACAATAGAAATAATTTTGGTTTTTAAAAACTTTTAATTTATTTTTTCTGACGATTCTGGTGCCGCATTTATCTGGCAGCTATGCTTACAACGTAGCTTGTCATACCTCCAATGTTGGCAGTGTTAATTTTATTCATGGCAGGACTTATAGCTTATTATGGACTCCGATTTGAGTAACATTACGTGGTACTCATGTATAAAAATAACGCACAACATAAGTGATGTGAGAATACATAACATAATTGGTCGTTACAACCCTTCAGTCAGGATTGCGACCTAGTTTCCCACACCACTTATGTTGTGTGTGTTAATTTTATACATGAGTGGCGGGACCTACAGTTTAAAGTCGGCTCCGAACGACAGATTTTTGAGAAACTTTTCATGGCAATTTTATTTACTCTCAGAGATTTTGCCAGAAATCTGCTGAGAGGAAGTCGCCGAAGAAATACTTTTTGTATTTTATTTTGATGTCTGGCCTGGGGTTCGAACCCTGGCTTTTCGTCTAATAAGTCGACACACTACCTACTAGACCACGGCGACTTCATGTGATGTGAGAATCTAGGACGTAATCCTGACTGAAGAATTGTAATGGCCAATTATGTATGTTTGTATGTACACGGCAATTTTATTTTTATTTACTCCCAGAGTATAAGTATCGCCACAATTTTATAAATTCTTGCATATATTCTCCTCACAAATTTTCGTTTATGGAAAACTAATATAAGAACTTTCAGATGGCTTGGCTAATGTTTTCGGGCATATTTCAATTATAATGCTAAGCCTATATTTCCAAAATGAGAAATATCGATATCAATAACTATGGTTTCACAACTGTGAATATCAAACTGTGTAGCTATTTCTATTAAATTTTTCATTTAACGCTTCGTATCTTTAAATTCAGATTAGGTTATACTAGCGGATGGCTTGCCTTTCACAGGCAAGTTCACTCGGTGGCCTTATGGTCAATTGTGTTAACCAGAGTGAGGTAAGCCCTTTTGTTATTATCCATTGGTGATGGATTTGAAACACCTTGAACTTCGGATGAAACCGACCAGTTTCTTTAGTGTCACGTTTGCCATTATGTCCAGATTTGCATTTGTTTTGTTACCCAAAAACCGATATTGTCTGTTCTGAAGTACAGGGTACTCGCATAAAGGGAGTTGCAACAATTCCGTTCCCTCCACATCATGACAGCTTCTGCAGCAATCCTGTTAAGGCAGACCGAACTTGTCAGCTTAACTGCCAACAGAGCAGTGTTCTGTTAGAGTTCCTGTTAAAGTACGAATCGTTATCTTGTCGAACTCCGGTAGTCCTCTGGTTTTCCTGCTGTCCACCGTTGGTTACAACAGTTTTGAAATTCGACAACCAGGTATTTTGGACCACCCACGGTTTGTTGAATTCCAAGCTGCTTTTTCTAATTTGAAATAATATTCCTGTAGAAGCGCGCATGTCCCCTCTATCGCCTCCATCTTTAAATTTAAATTAAAAAAATGTGTGGAGTTTAGAATAATTAATTTTGGAATATAATACCGTTCAAATGTTCGCCAAAGCTTCCTTGGTTGGAGAGCATGCGAAAGGTTCAATTATCCATAATTTTGGCGATGGCATCGATTAATATTGGCTTTGAGGACCACTGTGGTGTATACCTTAAGAAAAACCCCCACAAAATAAAAAAACAGGGCTTAATTGTACGATATCGTTGACCGGTTTGCCTTACTTCCTATTCAACGTAGGATTAGCTGTGTAGCATGAAGAGCCGTTCTATTAAAACCACATGTTGTTGGTGTGCAGTCCAAAAGAACTTGGTAATCATGTTCAATGTCATTCTCAAAGATATATGGATCGATGACACCTCTAGCCCAAAATCCACATCACGCTTTTGAATTTCGTGTCGATTGGTGTCGTCCCACATTCGATAATTTTGTTTGTTCACATACCAATTCATTCAGAAATGAGCCTCAAAGCTGGATATAATTTTTCGATCTAAGTTAGGATCAGTTGCAGAGCCTATTCAGCGAACACATGCCATTGTAGGTCAGCTTTAGTTCGTGGGTTAGCAGAACGTTTTTACGGATGCAGGTCCATGCCTAGAAGCAAACTTCACCAAGTTAAGGTCTTCTAAATGCCAAAGTCGCCGTAGTATAGTAGGTAGTGTGTTGGTTTATTAGACGTAAAGCCTGGGTTCGAGCCCCAGGCCAGACACCAAAACAAACAGACATCTGCCAAAACTCTGAGAGTAAATAAAATTGCCATGAAAACTTTCTCAAAAAATCTGTTGTTCGGAATCGACTTTAAACTGTAGGTCCCACTGTTCATGTATAAAATTGGCACACACAACATAAGTGGTGTCAGGAGCTATGTAGGTCTTAATCCTAACTGAAGGGTTGTAATGACCAATTATGTATGTATGTAAATGCCAAACCTTTGCGACCAACGCGAAATCGACTGTCCATGTATTCTTCTGCATACTCTCGCGGATAGCGTTAATGTTTTCGGCAGATCTTGCTTTTCATTGAATTACTGGTCAGTTATATACTAAGCAATTGAGCTTCAATTTATCTACTCATTGCGAATAGTTTTCTTGGTAGATAGCTGAACAGAATACGCATTTTGATTTAGAAAGCCAACTGAATAAATGGCAACTATTTTGTTGCCAAATAATTCTCAATGCATACATACCAGAGATCAGCAATGAATCGCTTTTTCGGTACTCATAAGTACTCATGAAATTTTGAGTATGAGTGAGTTAACAGTATTGAAATCCAAATACTCTGATTAATTCGTACTCCCTACAGCATTGATTTATAAGTACAGGTTCCAATGAGTATGAGTACAACGCTGACATCAAACTCATAACATTCGAAATATATTTGATTCATACGCCTACTCATTCAGAGTCATAAATATAGAAAAATACTTTTAATACTCATAAATAATTCGCATGATTCGAATCATTCGTCAAAATTTACAGTCTTAGTTGCTGTTGCATTTAAAAAGAGACAAGAAAGACACATAAACAAAAAAGACAAAGACAGCAAGGAGAGCAAATACAAAACCCTCTTGTGAGCATTGTAGTGTTAGTACGCGAATCATACTTATATTGTGATTCGTGTATACGATGAGTCATGGAGAGTCGAAATCAACAACATTGTTGATGAGTAATGAGTAATTCAAACTTTGAATATGAGTAGTATGAGTATGACATTAAAATAAGTATGAATGCGTATAAGTAACAGAAATTATAAGTATGATTCGAATCTACTCATCGTTTTGAATACTCATTGCTGACCTCTGATACATACATACATACATACGAGTAATTGCTCAATACAACCCTTCAGTTAGGATTACGACCTAGCTCCTGACACCACTTATGTTGTGTGTGTTAATTTTATACATGAGTGGCGGGACCTACAGTTTAAAGTCAATTCCGAACTACAGATTTTTTAGAAACTTTTCATGGCAATTTTTGTTCGAAATCTGTTGAGAGGTAGTCGCTAAAGAAATATTTTTTTCATATTTCGTTTTGGAGGAGATGTCTGGACCTGGGGTGTGAACCGAGGCCTCATCTCTAGACTACAGGGATTTTGAATGACATTCTATAAATATATAGGACGTCCTTGTGCAGATCTGACCTCTCCGTAGCAACTATTATAAGTTCATTGTCAACAACATGGAACATGAGTATTTACAGTCTTTTTCATACCTAGAAGGTATCGTATACATAGCCGGTAAGATAAGTTTTTCTACCAGAGAATAAGAAAACAAAAAAAAAACAATTTCCTCTAAATTAAGAAAAGGCAAAAGGAGCTCATATATTTTCAGGAAATTGTATAAGGAAGATGTCGATTGACTAGAATCTCCTGGGTAGTCGAAGGCAATTAAAACCTGATAAAATCCTTGTTTGTCGAACTTGGATTAAAATCCATACATATGTACATAATTGGACCCTTCAGTCAAGATTACGACCTAGCTTTTCACACCACTTATGTTGTGTATGTTATTTTTATACATGAGTGGCGGGACTTTGTTGAAGATGTCTGACCTGGGGTTTGAACTCGGGCTTTACGTCTAATAAGCCAACACACTACCTACTAGACTACGGCGACTTCAACTTGGATTAAAGAGCTCCAAAATCAATCTGATTGATGATCAGATGAATGAAGTTTATTACGGTCGTTTTTATGCAACCCAGAGGCTTTTTGAATGATCAACACTGGAAATCATTTGAATAGAAATCTTAAATTAATGAATAGAAATTAATTCTTCTTTTACAAGCTTACTCTCTCTAAGTGATAGGCCTTTGCAAAAAAAGTTTAAAGATGAAACATTTCTCTCCAAATGCCCTTTTTGTAGGCTCTTTAACGGTGAGAGTAAAAAATTTTTTGAATTCGTTTTGTTTGTCGGGTAACTTTTTCAGCCATAAATTTTTCAAAGTTTAAATGCTCAGCCACTTCAAGTTAAATTGTTCAGTTATGAGTGCCACTGAAGCCGCAACACAAAATTTTTTTAGCTTCCATTTCCTTCTCTTTCTATCTCTCTCTATCCCTTTCTCTCTCTTTCTGTTTTACAGGTTGTAAAGATTTTTTTTGTTTGGTTTTGGTTTGGAACAAAAAAAAAATCGTTTTATTTTTCGACTTGTTTTTTGTTTTTTTGTCGATTTTTTTGTTGTTGTGAAGAGAGTATGTTTTACAATTTAATTTGTGTTCTATTGTGTTGATTTTAAGCCACATATTGTGGCAGAAAACAGCACAGAAAAAATACCCTCAGGATATAAGAAAAAAATTTTATTTCTTTTTTTTTTTAATTTCTAAACAAAAATAATCCCTACACAGTTGCTACGTTGTATTCAAAAAATACAGGCAAAAAAATAAAAACAAAAAAATGTATGGCAGGGCATAATAAAAAAACCTGAAACAATGCATAACAAATAGGCTTTTAGCCGTGTTTTCGGTGTGATTAGGAAAGAAAATAAAACAAAAAACAAATAAAAAAATATTTTTTTTATATTTTATTTTTTATTTTTAATAGAAAACAATATCTGTTGTATACAATACATATGGTATTATTTTTTCCTATAGAAACATGTGTAAGTCCTTATGAAATTTAAAAAAAAACCAAAAAAATTGGTTTTTTGTTTAAAGGAAACATGTATTCATTTTCATTCCGCTTGCTGTGCGTAATTAATTCACTGGCAAAAAATTTTTTTTATAAAAAGCTTGTTTTTTTATATCAAATATTCAATTTTTGTTTTTGTAACTTTTTCGTAATAAATTAAAATGCTACTTTTGTTATTATTTTGTTAACAATTTTTTTGTTAGTTTGTTCCCACAAGCTGTGCTTGTGTTTTCGCATACTTCGAAAATATTTATAAAAAAATTTGAATTTTATTCCCGCAAAACGTTAAACAACTATAGACACTCATAGTATTTAACAATTAAAAATGCTGTAGTATTTTATTTTCGATATCGTCACCTAGTATGCGCATAATAGACTTCAATACATACATACATACATACATAATTGGCCATTATAGTCCTTCAGTCAGGATTACGACCTAGTTTCTCACACCACTTATGTTGCGTGTGTTAATTTTATACATGAGTGGTGGGATCTACAGTTTAATGTCTAATTTTGATGATGTTTTAATTTTAATGTTTAATTTTGAGAAACTTTACATGGCAATTTTTTTATTTACCCTCAGAGTTTTTGCCAGAAATCTGCTGAAACGAAATCGCCGAAGAAATACTTTTTTGTATTCCGTTTTGATTTCTAGCCTGGGGCTCGAACCATGGCTTTACGTCTAATAAGCCAACACACTACCTACTTGACTACGGCGACTGCTAGACTTCAATACCCTTGAGAATATTCTAAGGTTAGATTACATTGGCTGGCACTTCAATGAGTGGGGTTTTCTACATCATTTTTATTTAATTTTTTATTTTGCCTGTTAATTTTACACTTCCATACATACATACATACATACATACATACATACATACATACATACATATATAATTGGTCATTACAATCCTTTAGTAAGGATCATGTCCTAGCTTCTCACAGCACTTACGTTGTGTGTGTTAATATAGTCCATGAGTGACGGTCCTAACGATAGATTTTTGATATTTTATTTACTCTCGCAGTTTTTGTCAGAAATCTGCTAAGAGGCAGTCGACGAAGATGTGTTTTCTCATATTTCGTTTTGTTGGAAACGTCTGACCTGTGGTTTGAACCCGTGGCCTCACGTCTAATAAGCCAACACACTATATATTAGACTACGGCGAAATAATTAGCTTTTAATTTTATACACAAATTTTCTTTGTGGTTTGAACCTGTATTGCTTACGCCTGCAATCAAGCACTTTGTGTATTAAATCAAATCATCTCTAATGACGGTCATAATAAAACCCTTACATTTTAGAAGAGTCACAGTTTTTTTTTTACCACACATTTTCTTTATCATCCATCTCGCTTAGGTTTGAACCTGTTTTGCACATTTTTGCCGTCAAGCAGTTTAAGTATTAAGTCAAGTCACCTTTTTCGAAGGTCATAAAAAACTTTCAATTTCTATACCAGATTTTCTCTTTTCAGAACCAAAAATTTGAGATCAGTCACTGCATTTTCAATTTGATATTTTGTTTATCATCCATCGATATCTATGGTTTGGCATCGGTCATCGGATATAACCAAAGTAGATTTCTGTTGCTTGTAGTTTTGACAAGACCTCATCAAACGTTTAATCGAAATTGCAGAAAGTTATGCTAAAAACTTAATGAATGCAACGTAGCGAAACACAACAACAATGTCGCAACTACAATTTGCGTGTTCTCGCGTTGCCTTTAAAATAATCGTTTCCATATACACCCATGTTATCTATTTTTAAGAGATTGCTGTTCTTTCATTTTACCCCCATCATCATCAGACTAGTGAGCAAGCAATTCGTGCAGTTATAGTGCAGTTCTAGCACTAATTTTTCACAATCATCAACAAGGCAAGGAGATGTGCATACTGAAGAGAGTATTGTTGCTGAGACCACGAAGTATTCAAAACGATTTTGAAATGTTGATTCGTTGTCGTTCTCAGTTTGTTGCATTTTGTTGTAATGAGCAACCAATTCGAGCAGTTATTGATCGTGTTCGCAATAGTTTTACTCCTCTGAATGCAAAACCAAGAACAATACAAAGAAATGTGTATACTGAAGAGAATATGGCTGCTGAGCAAGAAGTGTTCAAGAAGACACTGAAATCTACATTTGCCATCGTTCGCAACTTACATACATAAGAGTATGTACCGAACTGGATCAGCAATGATTATTCAAAAAGATGATTAGATTCGAATCATACGCATAATTTCTGATACTTATATGCATTCATACTTATTTTAGTATCATACTCATACTACTCATATTCAAAGTTTGAAGTACTCATTGTACTCATATTTAACAATACGCATGATGTTGTTGATTTTGACTCTCCATGAATATGGATGATACACGAATCACAAAATAAGTACGATTCTCATACGAACGCTACAATATTCACAAGAAGGTTGTATGTTTGCTTTGCTTGTTGTCTTTGACTTTTTCTTTCTTCTTCATTTTATGTAAATGCAACAACAACTACGACTGTAAGTTTTGAAGAATGATTCGAATCATGCGAATCATTTAGGAGTATTATAAGTATTTTTCTAAATTTATGAATCTGAATGATTAGGAGTATGAATCAAACATACGTGTATTTCGAATCTTATGAGTTTGATGTCAACGTTGTACTTATACTCATTGCAACCTGTACTTATAAATCAATGTTGTAATGAGTACGAATGAATCAGAGTAGTTGAACTTAACTCATTAAGGGTCAATACTGTTGACCCACCCATACTCAAAATATCATGAGTACTTATGAGTAGCGAAAAAACAATTCATTGCTGATCTCTGATATATACATACGTACATGATTGGTCATTACTTCAGTTACGATTACCTTCCCACACCATCTATGTTGTGTGTTAATTTCATATATGAGTGGTGGAAGCTACATTGACTCCGAACTCCAGATTTTGTTGTGAAACTTTACATGGCAATTTTTTATTTACTCTCATAGTTTTTGCAAGAAAGAGAAAAATAATCAACGGGTGGCGTATACTTAATATTTAATTATAAATTAACATGCCCCCAAGAGTATGCATCATTATTAAATGGCATGAATTAAATATTAATCATACGCCCGGTTGCTAAACTTATAATTTAAGGTACGAAATATGGAGGTGCAAGCGTTATACTTAGAAAAATCGTTTTAAATTTTTTATTTTTGATATTACAACCAAAAGTGGAAATTCGATCAAAATAAGAAATTAAAGAATACTAAATTCTTTTAGGAAATATAAGATGGAGGCTGCATTTAAGCGTCTACTTGACGTTTGGCAGAGTAAGGGATTCTATTTAAATTCAAAGAGAATTTAAAAGATCGTTGCGTGCCAATCGGGCAGCAATTTTTAAGTTTTTGGAACTCCAAGTAATGCAATTGTGTTCCATTAAATGGTGTGTTAAGTTAGTGAGTAAGTAATTGCTCATTACAAACTTTCTGTCAGGATTGCAAACTAACTTCTACACAACGACTTCTGTTGTGTGTGTTACTTTCATACATGAGTGACAGAACCTACAGTTTAAACTCAAATCCGAACGACAAATTTTTGAGAAAGTTTTCATGGCAATTTTATTTCACTCTCAGAACATTTTCCCTGAAAATTTGCTGAGAGGCAGTAGACGAAAGAAATATTTCGTTTTTTTGGAGCTGTCTGACATGGGGTTTGAACCGTGTCCTCTCTGCTAATAAGCGAACGCTCTATTTACTAGACTACGGCCACTAATTGAAATACATGGGCCTATTTTTATAGAGAAAATGGAAACCAATTTTCACAAAATTTCCAAATATTTTGTGAAATTTCTGTTGAAAATATTTGCTTTTGCTTTTGTAGAATAGATTTGAACTTGATAGACTCTGTAGGTAAAAAACCTGTATTACAGCGTCCATAATAGTTTCCAAAAAGTCATGTATTTATCAAGGCACCAAGAGAAAGCCAGAGTGTAATAGCAACAGGAAAAGATAGAGAGAGAGCGAGAGAGAGATTGTGGGAGGGAGTGTGTGTGTAGTAAATACGTTGAGCAAACAATTCTACAGAGTTTAATGTCATACAGCTTAACAAACAAACATACACTTGAACAATTGCAAGGAAATTTAAATGATTTTGCAATGAATGTAGATGCATGTGTGTGCTGGTGTGTGCATGTAATTTTTGTGTTCAAGCCTTTGTTATGCTCTTCGTATGGGTGTAGGGAAAAGGAAATAAATATTGTCACAATATATGTATGTATGTGTGTGTATAAGGAGTATATGAGTGTTTGCTTGCTAATGTGTAGAACTAGTGGCATATTCTGTTGGGTTTTGTTTTGGTTACGTATGTACATGGTAATACAAAAGCATATTGATTTACAAGCTGTATACAAAATACAACAACAACAATAATAATTGTAAAAAAAGGAAAACAAAGAGGAAAAAGACAACAAAAATTGTAGTTTTTTTGTTTTTGTTTTCCATAAAATGTTTGCATTATTTTCAATACGTCCTTCAAACAAAAAGATTTTTTTTGTATTTTCTTTCTTTTTTTGTCATTATTGTTGTCGTTATCGTTATTGTTATCGGTGGTGGTGTTGTTGTTGTTGCTGTTGCTGGTTTACATTGTATTGCTTGGTTCTGTAACGTAATCAGTTCGGTATTCATAAACTCATATACGCTCATATAATTTGACTTCTATTCTTTATCTCTCTGGTCCCTTCTTCTTCTTTTTTCATATTTTTTTCTCATTGTTTTAATACTAAATGTTCTATTTATTATTCCTGCTTTACTGCTGGCAGTATTAAGACTATTGTTGCTGTTGTTGTTTGCCATTATTCATATTTGTTTGCTGGTTGTTTATACTGTTGAGCATAACTGCCACTTACCATTGCCACAAGTGTGTTTGTATTTTATTGAAAAATACTGGTTGTTGCCTCAAACAATTGCTGCCATTGTCAAGATGTACTATTTTTTGTTCTGTTCTTCTTCTTGCCTTCCTTTCTTTATTTTATTTTTTTATTTTATTTTTTTGACTTCATTTGAAAGGACATGAAATAATAATAAATTAAAATAAAAGCCTACAACAACAACAACAACATCAACAACAAATAATAAAAAACAGAAAATGTTTATTGAAATAGAATTTTATAGAATATTTATTTGTTTGCCTTTGTACTTTTACTCTTCTTCTTCTTTTTTTTGTTATATTACATGTTATTTAAAAGAAATAAAAAATAAAATAAAAGAATTGTAGTAGAGATGATAAAGGCTTTTTGGAATCTGTTCACCACCCCATAGGTTCTGACGCATTCCAATATTTATGCAGTTCCCAATATATAAACAGCTTTAAGAGCTGTTATTTCCCTGGGCGTTGTATTCTAGAAGGTAGCTTGTTTGCTTACTAGATGAGAGTCTGTGGTCCACATTCCAGCTCAGATATCAACATTGATTAATTTTCATTGATTTTCAGGGAAAAATTTCTGAAAGTGAAATAAAATTGCCATGGAAACTTTCTCAAAAATTTGTCGTTCGGAATCGACTTTAAACTGCAGGTTCCGCCACTCATTTATGAAACTAACAAACACAACATAAGTGGTTGTGTAGAAGTTAGTTTGTAATCCTGACAGAAGGGTTTGTAATGAGCAATTACTTACTCACTAACTTAACACACCATTTAATGGAACACAATTGCATTTCTTAGAGTTTTGCTGCCTCAAAACACTTAAAAATTTCTGCCCGATTGGCATGCAGAGATCTTTTAAATTCTCTTTGAATTTAAATACAATCCTTTACCCTGCCTTTCCTAAAAGAATTTAGTGGTCTTTTAATTTTTATTTTAATTCTATTTCTTCTTTTGGTTGTAATATCAAAAACAAAAAATTTAAAAACGATTTTTCTAAGTATAACGCTTGCACCTCGGAGTCTATCAACCGAGCGTATGATTAATGTTTAATTCATGTCATTTAATAATGAAGCATACTATTGGGGCATGCTAATGTATAATTAAATATTAAGTATACGCCACCCGTTGATTCTTTTTTTTCTGGCAAAAACTCAGAGTAAATAAAAAATTGCCATGTAAAGTTCCTTAAAAAAAAATCTGTCCTTCGGAGTCGACTTTAAACTGTAGGTCCCGCTACTCATGTATAAAAATTAACACACACAACATAAGTGGTGTGAGAAACTAGGTCGTAATCCTGACTTTGAAGGGTTGTAATTACCAATTATGTATGTATGTATGTTCATTATTAAATAAATTTCTTTAAGAAATATACTTATCTTCGAAAAGCTTTAAAAGAGCAAAGTTTGGAAAAATGCAATGTAAACAATGTTTGCTTGGCTTCAATTCTTGTACGAATAGTATTTCATAGGCATATCCGCCAAGATCCTTATGTAAATTTTGCTAATTAGATAACAACCATGCAGTAGCCGTATTCTAGTAAATACTATGTTCGATTATTAGACGTGAGGCCACGGTTCAAAACCCAGGTCAGACATCTCCAACAAAAGCAAATACAAAAGAAAAAAAAAATATTTCTTTCGACGACTCCCTCTCAGATGATTGCTGGCAAACACTCTGTGAGTAAATAAAATTGCCATGAAAAAGTTCCTCAAAACTGAAAGGCCCAGCACTCATGTATAAAAATAAGCACACACAACACAATTGGTGTGGAGGAGCTGGGTTGTGAAGTCGCCGTAGTCTAGTAGGTAGTGTGTTGGCTTATTAGACGTAAAGCCAGGGTTCGAGCCCCAGGCCAGACATCAAAACAAAATACAAAAAGTATTTCTTCAGCGACTCCCTCTCAGGTGATTTCAGGCAAACACTCTGAGAGTAAATAGAAAATTGCCATGAAAAAGTTTCTCAAAAATCTGTCTTTCGAAGTGGACTTTAAACCGGAGGTTCCTCCATTCATGGATAAAATTAACACAGCATATGAGTTGTGAGAAACTAGGTTGTAATCCTGGTTAAAGGATTGTAATAACAAATTATGTATGTATGTATGTATGTATGTATAAAGACTAAAGGCCAACAAGTTGAAAACCACGGGGAGTTGACATTTTGGCGTCATAAAGACTTCGAGCAGATTTTTATGTATTGTTGATGGTTTGGAATAGAAGAAATTGAATTTGTGCGTATATGATTAATACCTGATGTACTGGTATGAGGTGAACGTTGTGCTCTATCAGAAGCAACATGCAGAAAATGATTTCAACAGTTCAGACATAGCGACTTTGAAAGTGGAAGACCACAAAAAAATGTCACCTAATTGCACACAAAATGGGAAGAAGATGAGACTTTGGGTCAGCAACAAATGACAGAAATGCTAAATGTTGCATAACAGATAATCTCTGATCATGGGAATGACGCAAAAGCTTTGAAAATAATTGCCACACGAATTGAATCACAGGCAGATAGAAAATCTAGAAACTATTTGTGAAGTTTTGTTTAAAGACACGAATTGTCATTGGCGATGGAAAATGGATTTGTTTTCAGAATAATAAACGAATAAAATCATGGGTTAATACGTAACAACCATTAACTTTGGCTGCAAAACCGTATCGATTCGACAGTGCGCTGTGTCTGGTGGGAACCACGTGCTCCTACAACCTAGTGAAACTGTTAATACAGATCGCTACTGACAACAAATGACCAATATGAACCATGCATTGCACGAAAAACCACGAGAATGGGCCACAAGACACGGCAAGCTAATTTTGCAACATTACAATTTTCAGGACACAATCAAAGCATTAGGCTGGGAAATGCTATCCCACCCGCCGTATTTACCAAACTGGTTTCTTATCGACTACTATTTATTGTCGTCGATGGGACACGCATTGGCTAAAAAAGCACTTCGATTCCTACGAGAAGTTCGAAAATTAGGTGACTAACAGTTTTATTCGCATGGAATCGACAAATTGCCTGTAGAATGCAAGAAATGTGTAGACATCAATTGCCAATACTTTGAATCAAATGTGTTTTACTTTGCCATTAAAAATTTGCCTTTTATTTCTAAAAAAACCAAAAAAAACCCGCTAATTTCATACTGGGTAACTGCACGAATTGCTTGCCCACTATACCGATTAATGTGCAACCCTTGCGCTGACCAACTTATTCCTCTTCACTGATTTTGGTGGAACTTGGTAAGTACAGAGACTGTATTCACCCGTGGCATCACAACGGACCGCTATGCGTGCTCAAGTGAGCTTTGTGGTATCAGAGCTACCACTCCTAAACTTAAACCTAAATCTAAACATATATCATTTCAACTCTTCAGTCAGGATTATGACCTAGCTTGTTACACCACTTATGTTGGGTGTGTGTTAATTTTATTCATATGTGGCGGGACCTACAGTTTTAAAGTCGATTCGATCTG
This sequence comes from Sarcophaga subvicina, assembly GCA_936449025.2. Lineage (NCBI taxonomy): Eukaryota > Metazoa > Arthropoda > Insecta > Diptera > Sarcophagidae > Sarcophaga > Sarcophaga subvicina. Next base: position 36,777,265 of record OW388084.2, read on the forward strand.
CTGAATGGAAGTCTTCTTTCTTTTTTAGGGTTGTCTGACCTGGGGTTTTAATCGTGGCAACACGTCACTAACTACCAGACTTCGACTACTTCAAACCGATTGAGCTGTAAAATGTAAAATGTAAAATGTACCAAATCCTCTGTGAAATTGCTTACAGATTAAGTTGTTAAAAGAAATTTTTAGAAATTAGAAGCATTGTTCTGTAATGAAATGATTTATGATGACCTGCCAAGCTGTATGGAATGCAAATGTGAACAAAGTTTGCCATTCTCATGTGTTAAACAGTAGATATGGATAACAACAGTTCTCATACAATTAAAAAAAGCATTCGAAATGTATCAAGATGGACTGTGAGTTGTGTGAGAATTTCTTTTCTTTTTTGCAAAAGTATTCCTTAATGAACACATGAAATCCACTTTTCTCTACTGTCTGAAACCCTTTTCAATTTTTTTGTGGCTGTATGCAACAAGTGGTGCCATAGCATTAGAATTTGTTGCTTAATTTCCTGTTTAAAATTTTTTGAAAATTTTTTCTCTTGTTTTTCTTAACGCTTTGCCAAGTTTTCTATAAATTTTACACTTTTCTTCCCTGTTTTTTTGTTTATTGGTTTGTGAAAGCCTAGACAATTTTTATTTTAAAAATAACACAACAACAACAACAACATTTGCAATGATAACGGAAATAAAAATATTATTTTGAAATACAACATCAAGCCACAATGAAACGTTTATGCATGCTACTGGCGTCTGTAGTTGGTTTTCACTTGTTCTTGGTTTCAGTTTTTAAAAGATATTTTGTGTAGGAGGGAGTGTTGTTTCCCAGAGAAAGAGAAAATTTTCCTAGTTTTTGTGTTGACTGTGAATGTATTGAGTATGTACCCACAAACAAAACCAAACTAAGCAACCAGTCAACCAACCATTCAACCAAACAAGCCAATTTAATGAACTTATTTGTATGGTTTTACTTAACTCAACTCTACCCAACTTTATTGCTACAGCTTATGCGGTTAACAATATTATTGTTCTCTCTGCCTCTGACTGTTTTCCCTCTCTCTCCCTCTCCTTTTTATTCTTCTTCTGTTAAGGGTTTCGTTTTTTCCCTGGATTGGTTGCCATAAATGGCTCAGCATGTGTTTTATTGCAGAATGCTTTGCTTGAATTAAATGAAATACGGAGCACAAGTACTTTAAATAAGCAAAACTTTGTGTGTTCTTTTAAGCCAAGCCCTATTGACCACACAGTTCTTTATTAAAGTACGCTTGTATTGCTTATAGACTTCTTCTTCTTCTACTTCTATTAGAGAAGTATTGTATTCCATTGTAAGCCTGCATATTTCTTTTTTTTTAATTTATTTGTTTTCTAATATTTATTTGGATTACAGTTTTCCTATTCAATTCATTTCATTTTTTCATTCATTTTTTCTTTTTCTTCTTGTTTTTTGTCCTGCATGTAAATAAACTTTCTTTGCTATAGGATTACTATCGTTTGAGTTTCATTTCAATAAAGCATTATAGTTGTACCGCCACTCATGAGTAAAATTAACAGACACAACATGAGTGGTGTTAGAAGCTAGGTTGCAATCCTCACTAAAGGGTTGTAATAGCTAAATAAGTAAAACTGTATGAGGTCTGGCATTGTCATAACGGAACACATTAAACGTCCCGTTATACAATTCTGATAGCTGTTCCTTAATTGGGTTTCTTTTTTTTTATTGTATGACGACTCTCGTATAAACTTCAAAAAAATCATTGCAGATGGTTTGAAACTGCATGTAAAGGGTGTTTTTTACAGAGGTATAGAACTTTAAGTTGCAATAAAACAACGATGGATTATTCGATTGACATGAATTTTATTTATCCGAAAGATAATCTTGTGGCATTACATTTTAAATATGATTTCTGGCATATGACCGCCACGGCTGGCGCGGATGTAGTCCAATCTGGACGTCCAATTTTCGATGACTTTTTTCAACATTTGTGGCCGTATATCGGCCATAAAACGGCGAATGTTGTCTTCCAAATGGTCAAGCGTTTGTGGCTTTACCGCATAGACCAATGACTTTACATAGCCCCACAGAAAGTAATCTAACGGTGTTAAATCACAAGATCTTGGAGACCAATTCACAGGTCCAAAACGTGAAATTAGGCGGTCACCAAACGTGTCTGTCAATAAATCTATTGTGGCACGAGCTGTGTGACATGTTGCGCCGTCTTGTTGAAACCACATCTCCTGGACATCATGGTTATTCAATTCTGGAATGAAAAAGTTAGTAATCATGGCTCTATACCGATCACCATTGACTGTAACGTTCTGGCCACCATCGTTTTTGAAAAAGTACGGACCAATGATTCCACCAGCCCATAAAGTGTACCAAACAGTCAGTTTTTCTGGATGTAACGGTGTTTCCACATACACTTGAGGATTACCTTCACTCCAAATGCGGCAGTTTTGTTTGTTGACGTAGCCACTCAACCAGAAGTGCGCTTCATCGCTAAACAAAATTCGCTTATGAAAATCGGGAACAACGGTAATCTCGTTTTGGGCCCATTCGACGAATCTACGCCTTACTTGATGATCGTTTGGCTTCAAATCTTGCACGAGTTGGATTTTGTAAGCACGCAAACCAAGATCCTTCCGCAAAATCTTCCATAAAGTGGATGGACACAGATCCAATTCCTGTGCTCGATGGCGGATGGACTCATTCGGGTCTTCCTCAATGCTACGCTCTACAGCAGCAATAGCTTCTTCTGTACGCACCGTACAGCGTCTCTGGGGATACGAGTTATCAATAAGAGTAAACGTGGTGCGAAAACGTTCCATGGTTAATCGAATGAACTGCTCTGATGGACGATTTTGTCGACGATAAAATGGACGTAGTGCGCGATACGTTTTCCGCACAGAACCATTATTTTCGAAATAAAATTGCACTATTTGCAAGCGTTGTTCAGGCTTGACTCTATTCATGATGAATTGCCAAACCAAACTGAGAATAAATCACTTCACAGCTGTTAAATCGGTCGCCATCTTGAAAAGTAGTGCCAACTTAAAGTTCTATACCTCTATAAAAAACACCCTTTAATTGTAGGTATAGGCATATTTCAGAGTCGGCTGTTATAACTTATTTCGGACCATAAGAAATAAAATATCTCAGGGAAAAGTATTACTGCCATGGCAGTAAAGATTGATGGGAGACAAGTCTAACATCATCATTCATCAGGAAATTTTGTGATCTATGAAATTAGTGACAGTTCCTACGAATCAGTGACAAGGTTTTGAGTGCTTCGTAATGACACTTTGGAAAAATTTGAAGGAAGTTATCTGCATCCTGCATAATTTTTTAGAAGTAAGACGAATCAGCCGATTTCTTGCAAAAGCTCTGAGATTAAATAAAATTGCTATGAAAAGTTTCTCAAAAGATCTGTGCTATAGTTATCATGACTGAAAGGTTGTAATGACCAATTACACCACTCACCACTTATGTTGCGTCTGTTAATTTCATACATGAGTGGTTAGACCTACATTTAAAAGTTGACTCCGAACAACAAATTTTTGAGAAACTTTTTCATGGCAATTTTATTTCATTCTCAGAGTTTTTGCCAGAAATCTGCTGAGAGGAAGTCGCCGAAGAAATACTTTTTGTATTTTGTGGTGATGTCTGGCCTGGGGCTCGAACCCTGGCTTTACGTCTAATAAGCCAGTACACTACCTACTAGACTATGGCGACTTATTATGGATGTATATAAGACAATTTTGTGACATACAAATGGGTCAGGAATGGACCTTGGAACATCTTGTATCCAATTTATAAGAAGCTGTGCTCAATTCAATTTGGATAGAAGGTAAAAAATAAAACATTGCAATACTATCTGACAATCCTACCAGCATTCGCACACTCTGCTCTTATGAGGTTAAATCGAAGATAGTATGGAACTATTTCGGAAACCGAAATTGGCTAGCTAGAGAAAGTGAGTAACCCGTCTGCTGGGTCCCAGCTGATGTGGAAAATCTAGGCAATGAGCAAACAGACAATCTTGCAAATAGGGGAGCGTACGCGCCATTGATGGGACCAGAAAACGTAAGGGAAGATAAAGAGACGCTAAGACCCTTCACAAACAAAATGGCCTCAAACCCATTCAGAACTTTTATTGAGAAATTATAATAAGAGGAGATTTTTGAATAGTAAATCTTCCTTTCGCAGTTCACTGTAAACTCAGAGTATTAAGCCCAACCTGTAGACTTTGTGAGGATGAATGAATTATCGGAATACATTCCCGGAACCTGTAAGTTATTAACGCGTATTAAAGGAAAACAACTGTGTGGATATCAAGTGCTACACAGAACATTGTCATTGTTGACACCGTGCAGCATTCTATAATTTAACAGGGCAATAGGCTTGAAAGAGACATTATAGGGGTACCCCATATAGTTTGAGAGAAGTAATAAACACCATTGAAAATCTGCATACCACGATTGACAGCTTCGCGGTGCTGTATCGGATACTGATAAGATTTGCTGGCCTAAGGGTAGACAAAGGGAAAATCCATCGGAACCCCAAAAGGAAGCTTACAGTAATTGCCTGGGCACTTGTTCGAGGCCTGAATGATTTCTGAAAGAGCTGTAGAGACAAAGATAAATTGGAAAATCTTCTTTTGGTACAAGAAGTAATGAGGCCAATACCAAGCAGATAATTTAACCGACGTTGAAAGTGTACTGGTTTCGTCAGAAGTTCCGGATAGTTCCGGTACAAGGATCAACAACAGATTATTTTATCACAATTGAAATGGCGTTCCAAAAACTTGTCATGGATAATTAGCACAACCTTATACGACTTTAATCAGGGCTTCCAGATCATTTATGAAGGACTGTTTAAGTCAGTTTTAATGAAGGTGGTCAAATGCTAATTCGAAGCCGTTATCAACAATTAGGCAAGAGGCTTGAAGATATATGTAAGAAGCAAGGTGTTGTGAAACTATTGAGAGCCCAGTTTGATGAGATATTTATCTCATGCTTTGTAGTTAAGTTTATGCGTTTGGACCCCACTACACAATTTTCTTTTGTTAAGTCTCTCTCTTGTGTATAGAGACAAGTTAGTGATAATCCGAGTGCCAAAACGCAACATTATCGGCCGAAATGCAGGTACGCTAAAGTTTTCCGAATACCTTGTACCAATGGCTAATATTTACATGAAAGAGTCTTACAAAGGTAAATGACAGACATTTATATGTGCCCCTAATAAATATTTCGCTTCGTTTATAAATTTTCTGTGTTTTTCAGTTTTCGAAGCCTAAAGGCTCAGAATATCACCCGCTATATTAATAAAACACAATAAATTTCGAGAACTAAGTTTATATTTCAATTAGAAACTCAAATCCGATAGACCCTGTTTTGAACTTTAATCGAAAAATGTAACCAAATGTTATTGAAACAATTTTCATAATAAATTTCAGCAACATCCTCATCTCCATCTGCATAAACATGCTCTACATCATCATCATCATCATCATCACAGGAGCATGGTCAACATCTTCAATGTCTTGGAAACGAGGAGCGAGCATTACAAAAACTTCTTCTGGAAGTATTGGGCATTAGTAGGAAACATTGTGTATTTGTTTTACCCATAAGTTGCAGATTAAAATAATTTATTTTTGTTGTTGCTGTTGATGGTTTTTTGTTTTGTTTTTGGTTTTGTTTTTTTTATATTTGATTTATACTTGGAACTTATTTGCTTACGCCAATGATGGATGATGAAATGAAAGATGCTGATGACATTTAAGGATTTCGTTTGTATCAATCTTCTTGGTTTGAAACGAAAAGGGGGAAGGGAGAGTGGGTCTTAATAAAAAATGTATAGAAAATCAATAAAATAAAAGAAAGAAAGAAAGAAAATTTAAGAGGCTTTTAAAAGCGCTACTTTAAATGGAAATATTAAAGGAGGAACTAAAAATCCTTTAGAACTGTTCACTACTTTAGTTTAGTCTTTGGAAATTGAAATTTAAGGCAGAAAAGAAAAAGTATAAGAGTCTCTAGTGGCCCTATAACCAACATACTGGTTTTCAAATAGACAGAAATTAAAAGACATTTTGAACCTGAATTTATTAAAAGTATACCGAAAGAGTAGGATCAAGTTGAGGCTTTACTAGAGCTGTCTTCGAAGCTTGTCACTTAACATTGTTAGAATTTAAAATCCCTAGTCATACCATAACGCCGACAATAAATTTACAGATGAGTTCATGTATTAATTGGCATTAATTTAAAAACACACGACCATGGCTGCCAGACTATATAGAAGCCTCCATTTTTTACTTCAAAGCAGATCGCAAATAGGCTGCTCCTATTGCCACTTCCACAAAGTCAGTGATTGGACAGAATTTAATATTCTCCTTTGACGTGAAAAGTATTTTTTCTGGAAAAAGATGAGCTCGAGGACAATGGAAAATCTAGATGGTACAATGGAGTTGAATTATTAATTTTGATGTGCTTCAAGGAATTGAAGTGCCCGTAGTCTAGTAGGGACTTAATCCCAACTTGGTTGTCGCGTCAAATCAAAAACTTTTAAGGGAAAGTCCTGTAACTAAACAAACATTGCTTCGGTTTCGAAACTGTTATGACATCTGCTTGGTAAAAACTGCGGTGGTCAGGCAACCTATAGGTAAGTTTGATATCAGAACCTTTAATAAATATACTTTATCACTCATCTTTTTGTCATCAGTGTAAACCTCAAAGATCTGCCATTGGGAACCTCAGGAGCTGCAGACCAGAAGACTAAAAAAATAATCTGAGATTAGTACCCCAACTTTTCACTGTACGCTGTAATCTAATAGAACACTTGTTAAGAATGGAGATCGTCTCGATCCGAGTATGTGGATTTTGCCATGACGGAAATGAATCATAAGAACATATGCTTGGAGTCTTTGCGGTATTATTGCATCACAGACACACATTTATAATAAAGTTTGTCTGGGCAATAGGTTGCAGTCGCCATAGTCTAGTAGATAGCTTATTAGATGCTGGACACTGACTTGTCCTTATTTACACCGTAGTTTGTCTGGGAAATAGGTTTCGAAGAGATATTATAGGGATATCTACATTGATTACAATCTCCCGTAGTCTAGTAGGTAGTGTGTTGGCTTTTTAGACATAAGGCTTCTGTTTAAACCCCAGGTCAGACATCTCCAACAAAACGAAATATTTCTTCGGCGTCTTCCTCTCAGCAGATTTGTGGCAAAAACTCTGAGAGTAAATAAAAATTGCCATGAAAAAGTTTCTAAAAAATCTGTCGTTCGGAATCGACTTTAAACTGTAGGTCCCGCCACTCATGTATAAAATTAACACACACAACATAAGTGGTGTGAGAAGGTTGGTTGTAATTCAGTAAGGATTCAATGTGTATGATGTATGTAACGTTCTACAAGGAACCTTAAGAGACCAGTTATATTTAAATCACCCTTACAAAACTCCTCTAAAGCTTGGTAGTGAAATAATTCTGAAGAAGACATTTGATCATTTGAATCAAATTTTACTGCAATGATATGACCAGGTTTACCACTTGAATTGGCTTTACCTGTACTCCCCCTAAAAATTGAGTTTTGTGAGGTTCTGGAATTTATAAAGTCAGTAATAATATGCTTCTGAAGGCTAATCGATACGTTGCTGCACAGGAGTCTAATTGTCCATAACCAATCGTTTTCTTTAAGTTTTTACGCGACTGAAAATTCTGTCGAGATTGCGAGCGATTTCAGCATAATGCAGAATTTTGCAATTGCAGCGTATGGTAAGCTGCTTACATATTAATTATAATAAAGACAGCGGCAGCAAAGCGTAAGAGACACAAATAAAACTGGACAGTTCATTAATTCATTATCAATGGTGACACTGAGACGTTTCTCACATTATATTTCATACATTGTGTCTATAAATCCCCGCATTGCCAGAACAAATCCTCTCACTGTGAGGGCTAATTCTCACATTGCTGAGGATATGAATAAAAATTAGGGTAAAAGGAAAGCAGCAGTATCTTTGCTTGTTGTCTCACTGCCTATATAATAATCATATATTCACCCATGTATTCTATTTTTGAGCGGTTGCTGCGTTGTCTTTATAGTGTTTATAGCATAACTTTCCAAATTCTCTAAAAAGTCTTTTGTAAGCGGAATTAGCACATGAGAAAGCTGTCAAATTCCACATAAAAATGAAACTAAAATTTGAAAATTGTACTCTTACTGAGACTGAGGCTTTCTCCAAAAGTTCTCTACATCCATGCGTCAGCATATCAATGCGATCAGAGTACTCTTATTATACCATCCATAAGTGTAATTTTACTATGTTGTTCTTTTAGAGGTTTCTTCTGTTGTTAACGCTAGTCCTGGTAGAAACTTTCTTTCATCTTATTTGCCTAACATTGTTAAAATATTGCTGTGGTTTAGTTGCATCCTTGGGTTACATCAATTCAACCAATTTCTATTTCAGACATCCGTTAAAGGGCTTCGCCAAGTTCTGCTCTTACATGTATAAACACTCCTGTTGCAGCTCGATGATGTTTTTATATACTTATATATCATCTCCATGGACATGCTGGAGGTTTATAAATTTATTTCTTGGAATCGACTGCTTATATGGTCTGCTACACTATCTACCCCTCTTGGAACACAGACCCGTACTCTTGGACGGATCCTCTTTCGTCCTCTTTGACGGATCCTCCGAATCCCCTGAAAAATTGAGTGGGCAAACAGAGTGTGGTGTGTTTATAATGGATTTGCATGAATTATGAATCTATTTTGGAGTCGCATGTATATGTCCGTTTGACGAGGATATCAGCGCCAGAGCTTTTAGTTAAATTTACTGAATTCATATTCCTCTATGATTTTATAGCTGTTTTTTGCATGTTATTTGGTTTTCCTAATCAATAGGCAGCTTGTGTTCATATAAAATCATTTTGATTAAATATTTGCGTATATTCGATAACGACCTCATGCAATAGTAAACCAAAAAAGAAACCAAAATTAAGGAGTGCTGACGAAAAAATTTTGTCCAAAAATTTTTTCTATTAAAATCAAAAAAATATTATAGTTATTGAGATATTAAGAATACATTAGGAAACACGCAGAACTTTATGCCTTCAAAAGACGTGTTATTTTAACTTGAGAAGAAGGTTAGATTAGGTTAAAGTAAATTGGCCAACCCCCTTGAAAGAAGAGGTCCCATTTACGACAATTTTTAAGTTCATTGTGCTACCATAACCAATTCTACCCAAATCCAAATCCCTAGAGAAACCCCTGCCGAGTTCGAAGTGAATTTTGCTATTACCTCAATCTTTATATTAGAGAGCACGGAAAAAGGTCAGAAATTTCCGTCTCTTTATGACAAGTGCAGGCCACTGATGCATGAGGTGAAAGATAGTCTCTTCCTCCTCCTCAGATTCATAGCTTCTGCAGACGTCATTACTCGGGATTTCGAGTCTTTCGGCATGCCTACTAAACGAACAGCAGTCCGTATCGCTTTTGTGCAATGGATGGCCATGCTATTTAATGACAGAAGTGGATAGGTCCTTTTCTTGTGCATACGTGTGCAGCAGAATCTAGTAATATTATGTATCGTCCTGTACTCAAATAGATTTAGCTTCCCCATAATAAGTGTGAGGCAGAAGTCGCCGTAGTCTAGTAGGTAGTTTGTTGGCTTATTAAATGCAAAAGCCTGGGTTCGAGCTCAGGCATCAAAGACAAAATACAAAAAGTATTTTTTCGGCGACTTCCTCTCAGTAGATTTCTGGCAAAAACTCTGAGAGTAAATAAAAATTGCCATGAAAAGTTTCTCAATAAATAAAAATCTGTCGTTGGGAGTCGACTTTAAACTGTAGGTCCCACCACTCATCTATATAATTAACACACACAACTAGGACGTTGTACAATGTGCTAATTCGACCTCCGGGTACTGTACTTGTCCTAATTGACAAGTACACGTCCTCTAACCTAACCTAACCTAAGTGTGAAGCATATTGAAGTTAACTGAAGCAATCGGAGATTGCGAGCTCTGTACTAGCCCTGCCCAGTATATAAACAATGCAAGTTCCAAAGATATCGCTATGGCGCGGAAACCCTATAAAAGTAACTTTGTTGAAAGAATCGAGAATCGAATTCACTGAGAAATCCTCTGCATTAATGGACAAAAGCGGGCGTTGACTGCACGTTATTTAGAGACTTAATCACAAACTCACTATTCAATCAAAAGATTTTCAGGAAAGATCCTGCCACTCAATAAGCAATGCGTTGCTTTTAAAATATTCATGATCTCTGCTTGAAAAGCATTGCACTAGTGAGACACTTAAAAGAAAGTTTGATATCAGAGCTCTTAAAAAAATACACCACCCTACCCTGTCACTCATCTTTAAACCATCAGTGCTAGCCTCAAGTGTCTCCCATAGGGGATCTACGGATCTTCAGACCAGAAGTTCTTAGTTGAAGTTGAGCCAGGTTGAGTTAGGCTGTCAAAAAATAATTTGAGAATAATTACCGGTCTTTTGACTGCGCACTGCAGACTAATAGAACCCTTGTTAAGAATGGAGATCGTTTCGAGCCGAGTATGTGAATTCCGTAATGATGAAAATGAATTATAAGAACATATACTTGGAATTGTTGTGGCATTAATGCATCCCAGACGGAAATACCTGGCATAGTATATCGGCTGCTAGGTACTGAGTTGTCTTTATTCACAATAAAGTTCATATGGGCAATAAGTTTAGAATACACATTATAGGGAAATTATACATTGATTGAGAATACTATAGGGTGGGTGATTTAAAAGTTTGAATTTAAAGATGCAATAAAAAAAAACTTTTTGAAATTGTGGCAAATTTATTTTTCTTTGTTGTGAAGTAAAATTGTTCCGATAAGAAATGGAATATGAATTCATTCTTGTGGCTGCCGCAGTAGGATTCACAGTTCGTTATTCGATCGAACCAATTTTCCTACACTTTTTCGAGTGTATGGAGTCGTATGTCGGCAATGGCATCTCAATTGTTGGCCTTTAAATGTTGAATTGTCTCTGGTTTGCCGGCATCAAACGGTGTCGAATCGTAGCTTCTTGGCAACCAATTGACATCTCACCATTTTGGCTAATTAAACGGCCATCAAACGTGCGACGTAATAAACCGTTTGTGACATGAGAGGTGTGGCAAGTAGCACCATCCTGTTGAAACCAAGCATCGTTCACATCAATACCATTAAGAGCGGGTACAAAAAATTTTTTATCATGTTGCGCCGTCCTCATTTTCAAAAAAATATGAGATAATGATGCCTTCGCTCCACAAACCACATCAAACAGTCGCTCGTAACGAGTGCATGACTTCTGTAAGACCACATGTGGGCTTTCTAAGCCCCAAATACGGCAATTTTGCTTATTAATGTACCCACCAAGATGAAAATAAGCTTCATAGGAAAAGATGAATTTTTTGTTTTTTTTTTTTTCAAAATCGACATCATCGTGCATCCCCTTCGACCCATCTATTATTCAAGAAATCCCAACGTTGCTGCAGCGTATATCGATCGATTCATTACGTTCAGTGGAGAAAATATTCTGAATTTTGTGGCTGGAATAGAATGACCTAAGTATTGCCAGATTTGAAATAACCAATGGTTCAAATTTAAACCGATAGATGGCCCATCCTATGCAATAGACACTGTGCTTGGAGTACTTTGGTCCCTTTACTCGATAATACGATAATAATAATACTTCTTTAGAGTAAAAAAAAAACATTTTGTAATCAAAATGAAACGTTCTATGTGTTTACTATGTAATACTAATTGTTTTGTTTCAAAAAGACTCATTTTTTCGTGCGCACTCCTTAAAATATGAAAATTAACACATAAGTAGTCAATTTGTGACATTAAATACCAAACAATTGCGGAAAATACAATACCAGAATAAAATAAATAATAAAACGAAATTAATAAACATGTATGCGTGTTGTATATACAAATATAATACACACACATACTGTTGTGAATTCATAATAAAATTAATGATGCAGGAAGCGAAACAAAGAAAAATTTGATTTCAAATTACCAGCGTTACTAACACGCCAAATATTATGAAAGAAAAAATTATTTTTTTTGTCAGCATTTTTTTCAAATGACTGGAATAGAATTTATGGTTCACTTCCACTACCAATTGCACTCCTTCTGCCGCCCCTGTCTATACATACATCAACAACTGCGATTGTTCATAATTTGTTCATATTGTTTTTGGTTTTTTTTATTTGTATAAAATGGTTTGTAGAACAAAAATTAGAAAAAAATTCTTTTTTTTGTGCTTTTTTTCACAATCTTTAAATCCGATTTAAATTGTTGTTTACGTTTTAATAAATTATTGTTATTCATCATCGTCATCATTTTCAGTTGTTTTTTTGTTGTGTTTCTTTCGTTTTTTGTTACAACTAGTAATTCTTCATCTATTCAATTCAAAAATTCTATTTTACTTCGGCCTCCAACTCTCTCTCCCTCAATTTTATATGCCATGCCTTTTATTTAAATTCTATTGTAAAACTTGATGTCGTATGGTTTGAATTTATTTTTCTTTTTTCATATTTTTTTACAAATTTTTTTGGCTATCCATGGAGCATAATCAGCCTTTGTATGCTGGAGATGCTAATAGCGAACAGTGGTGTAAATAAAGGGAAATAGAGGGCAATGTGTTGTCGCCGTAGTCTAGTATTAGACGTAAGGCCACGGTTCAAACCCAAGGTCAGACATTTCCAACAAAACGAAACATGAAAAAATATTTCTTCGCCGATTTCCTCTCAGCAGGTTCTTTGAGATTAAATACATTTGTCATGTCCCGCTACTCATGCATAAAATTATCACACACAACATAAGTGGTAAGAGAAACTAGGTCGTAATTCTGACTAAAGGTATGTATGTATGTATGAGAGGGCAATGTTGGAACAATTGACTCCAAACGGTATTGCTCTAGGTAAAACGGGCTGCCTTTAAAGCGCATGTCTCACTTTATGCAACGATTAGGTCCACAATTTCCATCCAAGGATGAAACATTCTCTTTAGAAAGCCAACCTAATTCCAGAAATAAATCTTGCTATTGCATCTTTACATTGCATTTAAGAATTTTAATCATGGATGACGTAAAATAAGAGTTTAAGAACGTCCGTCTCTTCATGGTAAGAGTACGGCACTGACACTGCAGACGATAGTATCTACCTCTTTCTACTCCTCAGATCCATAGATACTGCATTGGTCATTGGAATGAATACCAAGTCTACCGGCTTTTGGACAGATGAAAAGTCAGAAGACAACCAGTCCTCTTAGGTTAGGTTAGGTTAGAGGACGTGTACTTGTCAATTAAGACAAGTACAGTACCCGGAGGTCGAATTGACCCATAGTACAACGTCCTAGTTTCTCACACCACTTATGTTGTGTGTGTTAATTTTTTATACATGAGTGGTGGGATCTACAGTTTAAAGTCGACTCCGAACAACAAATTTTTTTTTGAGAAACCTTTTCATGGCAATCTCATGTACTCTCAGAGTTTTTGCCAGAAATCTGCTGAGAGGAAGTCGCCGAAGAAATAGTTTTTGTATATTGTCCTGATGTCTGGCCTGGGACTCGAACCCTGGCTTTTACGTCTAATAAACCAACACACTACCTACTAGACTACGGCGACTTCACCTGTCCTCTTCCTATTTATACAAATTCAACAAATTTTGGCAATATTGCGTATACCCCGCTTGTTGCCTACAAAATTGATGCACTTTGTACAACGAAAGGAGAACACTCTGTCTAAATAAGTAATCGGAATATAGATGACCTGAACCACGTCGCAGATTGTGAGGTCAATTCACCAGCAATTCAATATCGGACAATGTCCTTCTAATCTGGAACGAATAGAAGAGTTATTTACTTTCTTACTTGGTTAATTAGTTTCCTTTTTCTTAATTGGTTACTACATCCCATTAGTCAGGTTCACAACCTAGATTCTCACACAACCCACGTAAATATGCCCAAGAGTTGACAGGATGGAATATTATATCAGCATATCTGGTCCGATATACACATACACAATTGGTCATTACAACCGTTTAGTCAGGATTACGATCTAGCTTCTCACATCACTTAAGTTGTGTTTGTTAATTTTATACATGAGTGGCGGGACCTACATTTTAAAGTCGATTCTAAACAAAAATTTTTTTTGAGAAATCGCCGAAATACGGAGTATTACCTTAGTGTCATGGGAATCACATACGATTTGCTGTACATGGACTTGACGTATCATCCTGGACTTAATGTATAATCAGCAGTAAGGCTTCAACTATTTCAGTCTCAAGAAACAATTTCGTTTAGCATCTCTCTGACTTACGAAAAAAAGTATTCATGCGTCCATTTTTCGATACGTGATCAATATGACCATCCTTCTGGTAGGCCTATACCTATGTCTTACAAGGACACTCATTAGTGTACTTAAGTGGAATTTTTTTACTCATGGTTTTATAGTCAGCCGAATCGTTCCACAGTATCTTTACAACTTTTCCTTTTGTGTTCTTATTTCAGAAGAATGTGTGTGTGATGTTTACATTCCATTTCCGATTACTTCGTAATGACTAGGTATCCATACAATGCGCTTAGTGCCATGCCTGGAGAAATCATAAATCGTTCTTTTACTCTATCTTATGCAGTACTCTAGTATGCACTAGATAAGAGCTCTGCTGATACTGTTGTATCACTTTGGTGAGGCATTAAAAGCCTGCAGAGGATGGTTTAGATGGTTAAGAGATAACGATTTTGACGTGAGAAATGGAAGGACCCCAAAAAAGTTTGAAGACCCAGAATTGCAAGCAATATCGGATCAAGATGACAAACAGAAAAAATCATGAATTAATCCCGAACAAATTTCAATTTCGGCTGAAAAATCATATTGATTCGACAGGAAGACAATGGTGGGTGTCTGGTGGGACTAGAAAGGCGTGATGTACGAGGAGCATTGCATGAAAAATGACCAGAATGTGCCACAAGACAACGCTTTTTAGTTTTTCAATACAAAAATGAACCTGCACACAAAGTAAAACCTGTTCCGGATGCAATCAAAAGACTATACTGGCAGCTGCTACCCATCCTTTGTATTCAACCAAACACGCTGTGGCTGATTCTTATGATAGAGATGACAATTCTATGACTAATTGGTTTGCTTCAAAAGTCGAACAGATTTATTGGCTGGCAATCCATAAATTGTTTGAAGGGTGGAAGAAATGTGTAGCCAGCAATGACCAATACTTTGAATAAAATGTGCTTTTACTTTCCCATTAAAAATTTGTTGTTTATTTTCACAAAAAAGCGCTCATTTTATACCAGCTGAAAACAAATTGACTTTTCACCTGCATACAAAGCAGGACTAGTTTAGGATACAATAAAAGAATTAACGGGTGATTTTTTAGCTATTATCTTTTTGGCAACACTGCTTTAAACAGCTCACGCACGTTTCGTGTTTTGTTTCGCTGTCAAACATCTTCAGTTTGGTATATAATTTAACCATGAATCGTCTTACAAACGAACAACGCTTGCAAATCATTGAATTTTATTATCCAAATGCGTGCTCTGTTAAGAAAGTTGGTCGCGCGCTTCTTCCATTTTATGGTCAGTTTAATCGAGCCACTGAAGCGGCTATTCGGGCTATTGTGACTAAATTTCGCACCAAATTTACATTGTTGGACATTAAACCACCAACACGCTTACTTAGAGTGCGAACTGAAGAAAATATCGCAGCTGTATCGGCCAGTGTTAATGATGACCATCAATTATCGATTCGTCGCCGTTCGCAGCAATTGGGCCTCTGTTACTCAACAACGTGGAAAATTTTGCGGAAGGAATTAGGCCTTTCAAAATACAGCTGGTGCAAGATATGAAGCCGAACAACCTACCGCAACGCATAATTTTTGATGAATGGGCTCTTGGAAAGTTGGCCGAAGATCCACTTCTTTATCGAAAAATTGTGTTCAGCGACGAAGCTCATTTTTGGCTTAATGGATACGTAAATAAGCAGAATTGACAATTTTGGAGTGAAGATCAGCCAGAAGCATTGCAAAAGCTACCAATGCATTCAGAAAAATTCTAAGTTTGGTGCGGTTTATGGGCTGGTGGCATCATTGGACCGTACTTCTTCAAAGGTGTTACGAATCGTAACGTAACTGTGTATAGTGAGCAATACCGTGAGATGATATCCAACTTTTTTTTTGGCCAAAACGCAAGAGCTTGACTTGCATGACATGTGGTTTCAACAAGACGGTGCCACACGCCACACAGCACGCATAACAATGGACTTATTGAGAGGCGAGTTCGGTTAACATTTTATTTCACGTTCGGGACCGGTCAATTGGCCGTCTAGATCGTGCGATTTAACGTCTTTAGCCAATTTTTTGTGGGGCTATGTTAAAGCTCATGTCTATACAGACAAGCCCGCTTCAATTGACGCATTGGAAGACAACATTGAAGCATTTACTTGTGAGATACCGGCCGAAATGTTGGAAAGATTATGCCAAAATTAGACTAAGCGGATGGACCATTTGAGGCGCAGTCGCAGTCAATATTTGCATGAAATAATCTTCAAACATTAAATTATATGGACCGTACTATCGATTGAAATAAAGATTTCATGCATTTTTCGGAATTTTATGTGTTTTTTTTTTGAAAAATTTTCCTATAGTTCTTAAAAATCACCCTTATATTGGATTGGTAACTGCTATCTCTTCCGCCGTGCTCACTAGTATTGGTCCCTTGTGACTACAGTTCGTGTTCATCGCTGGGAAATACATTGGATGAGCAGCATTTCGATTTCTACGAGGAAGTCGAAAATTGGGTGACTAATAGGTTTGCTTCAAGAGTCGAACCGTTTTATTGATGTGCATACGTCTTTACAACCTTTCAGTCAGGATTACGACCTAGCTTCTGATATCACTTATGTTGTGTGTATTAATTATATACTCGAGTGGTGGGACCTACATTTAAAAGTCGATTCCGAACGTCAGATTTTTGAGAAACTTTTCATGGAAATTTTTTTCTAACTCTCAGAGTTTTTGCCAGAAATCTGCTGAAACGGGGAACTTACAAATTGTCTGAAAGACCACTGTCTTCTCTTAGTTCCACGTTTTCTTAGTTCCCCTTTAAATCTTGTCTCCATGAGTAAATAATTTTTAACTCGTTTATTTCCCTTTTCATTACACTGTGCCATTACCCTAGTGCTACTATGTATTTTTTGTTTATGAAGGTAATACTAGAGTGAAATATTATGGATTTTTTCTCTTTCCCTTTCCATTCTTTTATTTTTGTTTTGGCTCGCCTGACATTGATGATAAATTGATTAACTTTTCGAAATTCAATACTCAATATTATTATTAAAATATTACACATACATACATACACACATACATACATTGTATTCCAAAAATATATATTTTGTAAAGCATTTTCTTCTTCGGTATTATTTTTACAATTTTGACAATTTTTTTTAATAGACTGTGACAAATTTGCCAACAAAAATTTCTAAAGAAGAGAATATTGTAATGGAAATTTGATTATAAATTATTACAACATTTTCTTGTTAATTCCTGTAACATATGTATGTATTGTAAAATTAAGTTTAAATTTTTATTTTCATATTAAAAATAAATTCTCTTCCATTCTGTCATTTCATTTGAATAACCGCTTCTGAAGTTCTTCTCTGCCTTTGCCTTTGTAAGGAAATTGAAATACAAGAATAAATAAAGAAAATGAAACACAAATATTTAGTCATCAGCAGCGTAAATATAAAGTAAAAAGAGAGCAAGAAAAAACAAAAAACGAAAACTGGCGGCTTATTTGACTGACATTTTGGCCAGGCATAATGACGGCGGCCGTTGTTGTCGTACTTGTTCTGGTATTTTACTTGTCAACTTTAAGTTGAATTTTTCTTTTAGCATTTCTTTTGCTAGAGTCTGTTCTTGGCTGGCATATTTCTTCTTTAAATGTGAAGGCAAATTTCAACAAATAGCTTTTCAACACAGATTTCAAACGTCCATTAAGGTTCTGCATTTTTCCTTTTTTGAAGGGCATTCTAAGGCTTTTTAAACTTTTAAAGAATGTCGCTTGAGTGAATGGAGAAATATTTTTTAAAACTTCATATTTAGCCTATAGAGTCTTTGAAAATTATTTAAATATTATCGAATTAACCTTCAATTAAGCTGTTTTAAAGAACGACATGAGTTTAATCAGATTCTTACTTATGTTAATAGAGCTCAACAGCCCTACACTAAGGACTCGTCCAATAACTCATATGGCTGGAGGGTTTAAATGACATGGAAAGCTGTAAGTTGAAGCTCTCTTGCTCAGCAAAATTTTAAAGGCTTTGATTATGCCGGTGATTTAGTCGTTATTGTATCGGATTTTCAACCGCCCAACTTCAAATTACGTTTCTTCCAGGCACAAAAGCTTATAACAGAGAGCAACTCTGGGTATAGTTCAGGCTTTAAACCTCGCAAAGCAGAATTGATGTTTTCACTGGACCATACCTGATAGTAACCTAAATTTGCCGATTTGTAGTGGAATACAACTCTTCCGATCCATAAGTGTAGAGAACCGGCGGGTTATTCTGCGCCTCAAACTCTTATGGAGGGATAACATAACATAAAAGAGAGCGGTTATCAGTGCACTTCATTCCACTACAACTAAGGCCTTATTTGCTTTGGATCTTTTCTGAACTTCTAATGAATCTGCAAAGTTAGTTGGTGGCAGTATGCAGTTAAATTTTGAATCAAATAGGACCTTCCAATATTCCAATATTCCTATAGTACATTAGATCGGGTATAATCCCTGTGGATCTGCTGGCGGCAGAGCGGATGGAGATTTATAAGGCGAAATCGGCTGGAAATCATATAACCGGTTACTTCAGGGAAAACACCATTTCAAAATGGCAACAACGATGGAACGAGGAGGATAGGGGAAGATGGACCGCGAGACTTATCCCGGACATAAGGCCGGAAATTTGGAGAGATAAACTACTACGTTACACAGATGCTATCGGGTCACGGAATTTTAGGAAATATCTGCACAGAATGGGCAAGGCCGCCTCCCCTTACTGCCTGTACGAGGAAGGGGAGGTAATTGATGACGCAGAGCACACTGTTTTCGAGTGTGCACGCTGGCAGAGCTATCGCTCTGTACTGACGTCAATAGTCGGAACGATCACAGCCGCTAATATTGTCGGCGTTATGACTGCGAGTAGTGAAAATTGGACCTCGGTAGTGAATAACATAGAGCGCATTCTGAGACGGAAGAAGATAGATCTTGAAGCTGCAGAACGAGTAAGCATGTCGGCATAGGTGATACTGTCACACGTGCCGGGCGTAACCGAGACGATGATCTAGACGAAAGGAATAGTGGAGACGCTTAGATGACTCCTCAACTTTCGATTCGCAATCCGGACGCGGATATGTACATGAAGGGGCCAAAGGGCCAAAAGGACTCCACTCCGAAGTAATACCACCGTTGTTCCGGAGTGGGCACAAACAAGTCCACAGGAGACGAGGGGGGATTTAGTGGGTGAGGGCCCCACACACGGAGGATGTGACGACTTCCTCTATGGTGCGGTTAGGTACATTTACCCCTCCTCGTCGAAAAAAAAAAATAGTACATTAGATTTCAAATTCAAATTCCGGTCTGAATATCCGGAGGTTCCCTGTGAGACAATTGATGTTTATACCAATGACTTCAAAATGCTGGATAGAACAGGCTGTAATATATGTATGTTAAGTGTTCTGATATTAAATTATCGTATAGGCTGCCTAACTACTGCAGTGTTTTCCTGTCAGAGGTCATGACAATCATGAAAATTTCTTGACTTTCTCGGAGAGCCAGACGCTGATGAAGTTTCTGTCGAACTTCAGTTTGGTGTCTATTTTCGCGCATTAATACCAGGGATTTCTATGGGCTTCAGAACATAGCAATATCATAGGAAATTGCATGCCTGATGAAGGCCACCATCTCCAACATGCTGCAGGGCGTAGGTGTTCCGATTGCCTCAGTTAAAGTAGGTATTCTCCGGAGGGGTGGGATGCATGCAAACAAGGTAAAGTTTCTGATTGTGGTCAACGTGGCGACCACCAGGACGATCCTTGTCTTGCTGTATTCAAGTTGACACGCAGCCTCCTCGTGGCCCCTCCTGGATGGCATTCTAGCACCCGCTAGATGTTAACTAATGCGTGCAGCGAATGTCCAATCCCCTGGACGTTAAATCTGGGTTGTGCGTAGGGCTTGGAACCCACCACGTAAAAACAATTATCCAATGAAAACCAAGACAGAATCCTATAAAAAGATCCCCTCTAAAGTTGACGACCACGGCAAACGAATAAAGGACTATGATTTACGTATTGGCACATGGAACGTCCGCACCCTTTACAGGGTAGGCGCTTCCGCCCAGCTGGCGGATGCCCTCATTAAATGTAGGACTGACATCACTGCCATTCAGGAAATGCGATGGACAGGACAAGGATGCAAAAGGCTTGCATCTTGCGATCTATACTACAGCTGCCATGAAAACAAGCACGAATTTGGATGCGGATTTGTGGTTAATAAGAGACTTCGTCACCTTGTCTCTGGGTTCACACCTGTGAACGAAAGAATAGCCACAATCCGCATCAAGGCAAAATTTTACAACATCAGCCTAATTTGTGCTCACGCCCCGACGGAAGAAAAGGACGATGTGGTTAAGGATGCCTTCTATGCTAAACTCGAGGACGTATACGATAAGTGCCCGGCCCATGACGCCAAAATCGTCCTCGGGGATTTTAATGCAAAGGTCGGGCGGGAAGGTATCTTTGGCCCCACTGTCGGACAGTTCAGCCTCCACGCAAACACTACCTCCAATGGTATGAGGCTGATCGATTTCGCCGCGGCGCGTAACATGGTAGTATGTAGCACTAAGTTTCAACATCTCGACATTCACAAGGCCACATGGATGTCCCCTGATCGGTCAACATCTAACCAGATCGATCATATTGTGATAGACGGAAGGCACGTATCCAGTGTACTAGATGTGCGCACATTCAGAGGTCCAAACATCGACTCGGACCACTACCTTGTCGCAGCCAAGTTTCGATTGCGCATTAGCGCTTCGAGGTCTGCGCACTCTAGTGCATTGCGAAAGCTGGACGTTAAGAAGCTGCGATCACAAAGGACAGCTGAGGCGTTCTCCGCTCAACTCTCGGATAAGCTCCGTCGTTCCCCATCTAATCTCAACGACATTGGCGGACTGTGGGCCAACATCTCCCACTCCTTGCGCACTACTGCGGAAACAGTCCTTGGTTTCGAACGCCCACCCCAACGAAATCAATGGTACGATGAGGAGTGTCGCGAGGCTACTGCAGCGAAAAACGCCGCATACAAGAAAACGTTGCAGTCTGCCGCTACGCGAGCCATTGTCGAGAACTATAGAGAGAAGAGAAGGGATGAGAGACGCCTTTTCAGACGCAAGAAGAGGGAGCAGGAAAGGCGTGAGCGTGAGGAAGTCGAGATGTATAGATGTAGGAATGACGCTCGAAAATTCTATCAAAAGGTTAAGCGTCTAACCGAGGGTTATAAACCCGGAGCGTCTTCCTGCAAGGACGAAAATGGAAACTTAGTATCAGATACGCAGGGAGTACTGAGGTTATGGAGGAAACACTTCTCTACTCTGCTACAAGGCGATGACGACACCAATTCCGCCTTTAGAGATGATGTTCCGAACCCGATCGATGATGACGGCGTGGAGTTTCCGCCGCCTAGCCATGAAGAGGTCAAAGTCGCGATTACGCGCCTTAAAAACAATAAAGCGGCAGGTCCTGATGGCCTCCCCGCTGAATTGTTTAAGACCGGATGTAATGAGTTGGTAGGGCGCATGCACCAGCTTATTTACAAAATATGGCTAGAGGAAAGTATGCCCAACGATTGGAACCTCAGTGTCCTCTGTCCTGTCCTGAAAAAGGGAGACCCTACTATATGCGCCAACTATAGGGGTATAAGCCTTCTCCCTATCGCATATAAGGTTCTTACAGGCGTATTGTGTGAACGACTGAAGCCACTCGTCAAAACACTGATTGGACCTTATCAGTGCGGCTTCAGACCTGGCAAGTCCACCATCGACCAGATCTTCACACTACGCCAAATCCTGGAAAAGACCCACGAGAAACAAGTCGACACACACCATCTTTTTGTCGACTATAAGGCTGCCTTTGATAGCCCCATAAGGGATCGTGTTTTTGCCGCAATGTCTGAGCTCGGTATACCTGCGAAGCTGATAAGGCTTTGCAGAATGACGTTGAGCAATTCCTGTAGCTCCGTCAAGGTAGGAATGGACCTCTCCGAGCCTTTTGATACCGTGCGAGGTTTCAGACAAGGCGACCCCTTATCATGCGACCTCTTCAACTTCGTCATGGAGAGTGTTCTGCGAAAGGCAGGAGTGCATCGCAGTGGCACTATTTTTCAAAAAAGTGTCCAGTTGCTTGCGTACGCTGACGACATTGACATCATAGGGCGTACGAAGCGAGATGTTACTGCTGCCTTTAGTGCTATTGAACGCGAGTCTACCAAGATGGGTTTGGCAGTAAATGAGGGCAAAACAAAGTATATGTTATCGACGAGTCGAGACGCGCGGCGTATTGATTCTCAGATTACGGCCGATAACTATACTTTTGATACGGTCAAGGAATTCATCTATCTTGGCTCCGCCGTTACCACCAGAAATGATGTCAGTCTGGAGATCAAGCGCAGGATCACTCTTGCCAACAGGTGCTACTATGGTCTCAATAGGCAATTGAGTAGCAGAGACCTCTCTCGTACGACAAAACTAACACTCTACAAGACACTCATCCTACCCGTGCTTCTTTATGGCGCAGAGGCATGGACACTATTAAGTACAGATGCAGCGGCCTTGAGAGTGTTCGAGAGAAAAGTACTGCGCAAGATCTTCGGTCCAGTGCGAGTTGGCGATGATTTCCGTATCCGATACAACAGTGAGCTGTATGAGCTCCTCAACGAAATGGACGTTGTACAGCGTATTAATATCCAGCGGCTGCGCTGGCTCGGCCATGTCGTTCGAATGGAGGAGGATGCGCCGGCAAAACGGGTATTTGATGCGGGAATCTGCGGAAGTCGGCGAAGAGGACGACCTTGCATCCGTTGGAAGGACCAAATCGAGGAAGCCCTGTCATCGATTGGTGTGACCAACTGGCGTAGGCGCGCACGAAGCAGAGGCGCCTGGAAGGATGTGTTGCGGCAGGCCGAAATCCGATAAACGGGTTGTTATGGCCAATTAAGTAAGAAAGTAAGTAAGTATTCTCCGCTCGTTTTACTTGGGAGGCGGGCTCAACTTCGTTAGCACCTGGAAGATATGCGCAATATTCCTAGACTCTGCTCCACTTGTGTTAATAAGACATGGCCACGTTTCTTCTGGCCCTTTTTTTCAGAGGCCATCCTTATATTGGAAGACATGCCGATAATCATGGGATTCTCCCTAATGACTTATACATAATCTCTGTGTATTAGGAGAAGGCAGGGACCATCTTTCACCTCATAAGTTAGTGCCCTGCTACTGCCCTGACGAGGTAGAGCTTCTTAACCTTTCATATAGGGATTATCTGATTTCAAGGCCGGATATTAATTGTGTTATCACAATGGGCCTAACCTATGATATAAGCGGGACGATGCTCTTTATGGAGCGGATAACCTGATGTATTTTTCCCTCGATTTTTATAGGCAAATTAGGCATCTTTTGAATGGACAATAATCGAATATTATTATAAGGTTGCAGATCATTCTGTAGAATGTCTGCTTAATTTATATTTGATCTGTATCGATTTCATCAGGGTATACGGTAAAACCCACCTCCCAGAGATATTCGCTAGTATTAACTATTGAGCACCTTTAATAAAGCCGAAATTGTCTCAGGGGCGACATAAGTGCCATACGCAGTGCACCGTCAATAATGTTGGTAAGTGGAACTCGGTATATATCGTATCGTGTTAAGGTTAGTCGTCTTGTCTAGCTTTTGCAGGTCAATACAAGTGTGACCACTACCTTGCGCATCCAATGACTTATTCAAACTCCGTATTCCAATTTCATGCTCAGCTCTTTATTACAAGCATAACGAGTAACGTAGGTCTTTTTTATCCTGTTGAGAATATTATGTTTTCAGAAAGCCTCCAAAAGTGCGTGCCATCAAGTTATGAGTTCATGATCAGCTTCATACAATAAAATAAGCGAAAAAGTAACGGTATGTACTTTATTTTGAAAAGTACACCGTTTTTCTAGGATTTTCACCGCAGACGCGACAAGATTCTTATGCTTGTGGATTCCACACCAACATAACTGTTTGCCTTCTGAAGCAAGCCAACTCAATTTTCGGATTTCTCGTAGGAATCGAAGGGCCGCTCAGCCAATGGATGCCCCATAGTAGTAAGAAGTAGCCAAATCTCGTGAATACGGCTGGTACGGTAGCAGCTTCCAGCCTAATGATTTAATTGTATTCAGTACCGGTTTTGCTTAGTGTGCAGGTGCATTGACATGCTGAAAAATTACCTTGAGGTGTCGTGTGGCTCATACTGTATGGTTCAAATTGATCATTTGTTCTCAGTAGACATAAGTAATAACGGTTTCACTAGTTTCTTTGCTTGCTGGTCCCATCAGATTCATAGGATTGTCTTCCAGCCAAATCGATATGAGTTTGCAGACGAAGTCGATGGTTGTCCCGGATTAACCCATGATTTTTTATTTGGGATTCGTAAAATAAATGCATTTATCCATTGACAGTAAGAATTCGAAACAACATTGCTTTTCTATCCCGTCTTTGAAGTAAAATGTAGCCACTAATTTATCAGATGTATGGATGTTTATCGCGGCTTTTAAACTATCAGATATTGTTTGATGTAGAAGACTTAACATTTTTCTGTCATTTGTTTCTGAGTAATGGTGTCATATTGATTCGCTATTGTTTGAAATACGGTGTCTTCAAACTTTTGTGGTCTACCACGTTCTTTATTTCTCACATTAAAACCGTTATGTATGAACCGTCGAAGCCATTTTCTACATGTTATTTCTAATAGAACATAATCTCCGTTTAACTCGACAAATATTCGATTCGACTCACTAACATTTTTTTTAATTGAAAACAAAAAGTTAAATTAAATGCTTGCCGTAAATCGTTATTGCCTGATGAAAAATATACTGAATATGTTTGACAGATGTCATTGGAGATTGGAAGTCGCCGTTGTCTAGTAGGTAGTGTTTTGGCTTATTAGGCGTAAGGTCACGGTTCAAACCCCAGGTCAGACATCAAAACGAAAATATGAAAAAATATATCTTCTGTGACTTCCTCCCAGCAGATTTCTGGCTAAAATTCTGAGAGTAAATTAATAAATTGCCACGAAAAGTTGCTCAAAAAATCTTTCACTGAGAGTGGACTTTAAACTGTAAGTCCCACCACTCATGTATAAAATTAACACACACAACATAAGTGGTGACAGAAACTAGGTCCATAATCCTGACTGAAGGATTGTAATCACAAATTATGTATGTACTCGTATATGTGGTGACATTGCCAAACAAAAGGCTCGTTCACAATCCACACTTTTTTATCTTGGCGCTCACTTTATACCGGCAGACATATATAAACTGTGCACCTTAGTGTCCTACATATATTACCAAATTCATTCACTGCTATTGCCAATACTCAGTAAGACAAGCAACACTTCTTTTCTACCGTAACTGCGGCGCATGGAAGTCAGTTCCAATTGCTCTCCCCTTATTATTATATATGTTGTCCTTTGGATAAAAACTATTTTATACAAGCATTTACTCAGAGAATGGTGTGGTGGTTTATTAAATTAAGAAAAAGTTTTAAAGTAAAAAATCTTCACTTTAATAAAAACTTAAATCTGGCTACGTATGCCATGAGAAAATAAAAAAGGAAATCAAATTAAATTAAATTTTAAATTTTTATTTCATTTTCTGGACAAAAGGAAAATATGATAAACAACAGACGTTTTGTTGCGTCGTTTGTTAAATTTAATTGAATTTCAGACTCCTTTTTTTGTTTGTTTTTATATACAAATTAAACAGATTTAAAACAGACTCGTACTACCCTCCAACCGATGGCCAACAAACAAATCAAAATGTTTGGCATAGGAAAACTGAACTGAAACTTAACAAGTGGCAAAACAAAAACAAAAAAGATAAAAAATAATTATTATAACAGATATTAAATTAAAATAATTTTGTTAAAAGAACTTTCTTTTTTGTTTTTGCTGCAGCAGCATAGAAAACAACATGATATTCACACACACACAAACAGACAGGCAACGAAAGGGACATGAGAGCAGACAACAGCAGTGAATACAAATCCTTAAATGGTTGGAAGAATTAAAGACTTTTAAACAAGCATTCAAAACAAAGTTTTGCAAAATAGTGCGTAACGTGTCCGTTCATTCGTCCGTCCATTCGTCCGTGTTTTCATAACAAAAAGTCAAATGAAACGTTGAGAAAAACAATACACAGCCAGGAAAAATTATGAACGTACCGTAAGGAAATCTCTGTTTGCAGCTGAACAAAAGCACACAGAGATTTCAAAACAAAACAGTCCAAAGAAACACTGGAAGCAACGGGTATTTATGTATGTACGTGTAGCATTGTAGGAGCGAAATCCAATATAACCCTGTAAACGTGCCTCTTGTAATGCTGGCTTGTGTTGTTGTGGGGTCTTTAAAACTAATGCCGTTAAACAACTGTGACATTTGGAACAACAAACAATACAGAGAACAGTACAGAGAACAACACAGACACAGCACAGCAAATAAAACGAAACGATTTTCAACCATTTAATACAGAAATTAATTGAGTATTGTAATGTTGTATCTGCACAAACTGATCTAGAATAGCTCATTTGCATAGTAGATACAGATAATTGTGTTTAAATACTTGAACACACTCATATACATACACAACGGTACATTTGGATATTGTCTGTTATTTCTTAAGCCAGTTAAAGAGTTTTTTATTTTGAATCCCTTCTCTATTCTTGACAAATGAATGAAGTTAATTGAATAGAAATTTAATTTTGAACAGAATATGAGTGTTGACTATACGCATTAGAGTTTAGAGTTTGTTTTATAATATTGCCCAAAGGTTAAAGCAATCGACCGCGCACATACTAAAGCTTTCGCACAAAATCATCACAAAATTCATTATCAAAATAGTTCGATTGCGGTCCGCATTAAGGCAATTAACATTGGATTTAAAACTCTGTAGACTAACACACAGATTTAACTACTATTCGGTCTTTTAAAATACGGGCTACGGAACTTAAATAGTGGACATCTTGTTCAAACTACATTTGTCCAATACATACATGCATAATTGGTCCTTACAACCCTTCAGTCCGGATTACAACCTAGCTTCTCAACCCCACTTATGTTGTGTGTGTCAATTTTATACGTGAGTGGCTGAATCTACAGTTTAAAGTCAACTCCGAACGATAAGTTTTTGAGAAACTTTTCATGGCAATTTTATTTGACTGTCAGAGTTTTTGCCAAAATCTGTTGAGAGGAAGTCGTCGAAGAAATATTTTTCATACGTTTAATGAGCCAATACGCTTCCTACTAGACTACGGTGACTTCAAACCAATTAGTCACACAATTTTTGACTTCTGGGAAGAAATAGAGGTGCTGCTTAGCCAATACGTGTCCCATCATTGAAAACAAATAGTAGCCGGAAGGAGCAAAGTCTGACAAATACGCACCCTAATGCTTGGTTGTAAAAGCTCATGGTACACTACACCTTTTTGGTCCCACACGTTATATTGCATTGCCGTTCTACATAATCGATTTGATTTTTCAGTTGAAGTTAATGACAGTGATAATGGGGTGGGAGCTCCCAATATTTTTTATTTTGGTGGAGATGTCATATCTGGGCTTAGAGCCGTGGTCTCACGTCTAATAAGCCAACACAATACGTACTAGACTACAGCGCCTATTACTATAGCTTCAGGAAAAATCATCATACACTTTATTAACCAAATAAGTCGATTGTGGTTTGCATTAAGGCAATTAGGACTGAAAGATCCGCACAGATATCTCTACTATTGGGTCTTAAAACAAGGACAATCGAATTTATACCGTTGATAACATTTTGTTTACACTACATTTGTCCAATTAGTCGTCCTTTATTCAGTCTGTTTTGCTAAGCCACTAAATAACTTCGTCTATTTGATGGTCGCCGTAATCGTCTTACCAAGAGGACTATTCTTAAGGTTAGGTTAGGTTAGAGGACGTGTATTTGTCAATTAAAGCAAGTACAGTACCCGGAGGTCGAATTGACCCATTGTACAAAGTCCTAGTTTCTCACACCACTTATATTGTGTGTGTTAATTTTATACATGAGTGGTGGGACCTACAGTTTAAGGTCGACCCCGAACGACGGATTTTTTGAGAATCTTTTCCACGGCAATTTTATTTACTCTCAGAGTTTTTGCCAGAAATCTGCTGAGAGGAAGTCGCCGAAGAAATACTTTTTGTATTTTGTTTTGATGTCTGGCCTGGGGTTCGTACCCTGGCTTTACGTCTAATAAGCCAACACACTACCTATTAGACTACGGCGACTTAAAGTGGTGGATAACGTCGAGTCCAATACCCGTGCGTTGAAAAAACTCAAAATCTGTCAATTATATCGGTAGTTGAAGAACTTGACCTGTCGCAAACAACAATTTGGCGAATTTTGCGACGTGCTTTGGGTCTGTATCCGTAATATTGTCGAATTACCTGGGAACTGAACGTAAAGGACAATGACGGGTTTGTTTAATGGGCTTTGAGGCAGTTGGAAACTAACCCTAATTTTTATTGAAAATTTGTCTTCAGCCATAAAGTCCATTTTAAGGTAGGTAAGCGAAGGCCTCTAGTGGCTATTGCATGGGCATATTAGACGTCATTCCACGGTTAAAATCTCGCATCGGAAATCTCCAACAAAACGAAATATGAAAGAATATTGCTTCGATTACTTCCTCTCAGCAGTTTTTCTGAAAGTTTTTCCAGAAATGTAAACTGCTGAAAGCAATTGAAACTGTTGCTCAAAAACCTATCGTTCGGAGTCGACTTTACAGAAACTAGGTTGTAATCCTGACTGAAAGGTTATAGTGACCAATTATGTTATGTATGTATGTATGTGTAGGTGAATGCGTAAAATTGTTCAATTTCGGACGATACCAATCAACATGAGATCCAAAAGCTTTCAATGCATCTCGAAGAACTTATTGTTTGGTGAGGCTTTTGAATTGACATCGTCATTGATTCGTATATCTTTGAGAACGACGTTAGCCAGGAAATAGGGTGGTACTTCTTACTAGAATGAAAATGATAATCTCTTTGTTGTTATACGAGAAGTCGCGAAGTTTATTCTGTTCAAGTCTATTAAGAAGATGTTGTAGCCAGCAAACGCATATATTCCTGCAATAAATAGTTTTAAAAGCATAGTAAAAAGCAGCTCCATGCCTTATATGAGAAAGAAAGTTAAAAGTTAACAGTGATTTCAATCGCAATGAATCCGTCAATCTCAATACAATCGGGGCTAACATTGCTATCTCAACAGGCAATGAATTGCCGAGAATTTCACAGTGTGGCGGAATTGTACCTTTGTATATCGTTTTTGGTGTCGGTAGTTACTTTTCTTGATCTAAATTGAGCTTGAATTCTGACTAAATTCATCGGTAACGCTCTTTAAAATACAATCCTATTAAAGTTTCACAGATGACAGTAGTATTTGTCATTTAAATTACTTTGACTGCAGATGATATTGTGGGCGTGAAAATTCTATTAAATGTTCTCTAGAACCGACAAATTTTATTAAGTGTTGAACGTATTGACGTAGAGGATCACCGACGCAATTTGTCTTCTGCTTTACTGATTATTCACTACTTCTACAGAATATGCTTAACTTGGTCCCGAAAAATCCTGTATTTTTATGAAGTACTAGCTGTACCCTGCGCGTGTTGCTGCGCCACCAACTAAAATAAATTTGAAGCAAAGACATTACACAAATGTCCAATTAATTTTGAATCATTTTATTGATTTTGTTTTACATTGTCCTGATGATTCAGATGAACGGTCCTGAGTAGCACGCATTCGATCAGTTTTTAATCTCACTTCTCGTTGTTCAAGTTGTTCAAGCGATCGATTCGCAGCGGTATATACTCGAAGATTTTCCAGTCTCAATGCTCCTTTGATTCTGAGGCTCGTAATGCACTTTTCTTCCGTGTTTGAGGTGTAGGTCTACCAATTGCTTGTCATTCATTTTGAATAATTTTTCCATTCATCGGAAATTAATCGCACCAAACTCCGTCGACTCATGCTCAACAACTTTGTTAAAGAATGTACAGTTTTCGATTTAATTCATTTTGAGTAATTTTCGGTGGCACCACCTGTCGGAAATTGGTCATACCAACTTAGAAAACTTAACAGGTTCATGCGCAACAACTTTGCTAAACATCATAACATGATCAAATCCGTAGTTTACGATTCTATAAGGTACATACAAACACACATTCATTTTTACATATATATAGACTATGGGAGGTGACACGCCCACTATAGCCAATCCGCCCATTTTGTAAACATATACGTCAAAGTCGTCCATACAAAATTTGAGGACTCTAGCTGTTGCAGTTTATGAGATATGCGACATTAAATACTTGTTGGGTATGTGGGCGTGGTACCTAGTCTACTTGAAATTTTAAAAAGTAGCCTATAACTCCTTCCAGGTATACAGGAAGATACTGTGAAAATTTCGGTCAAGCCGTTTAGCCGTCTATAGACTTCAAACAGACAAATAAACCCACAAACAAATAAACACACTTTCATTTTTATATATAAGAAGATACCACTGTTGCCTAAAGCACATCCGAACCTAGTCAAATTCTTTTTCGTTATTTAGTCGCACTATCCACTATATGTGGTACTCTTCTTTTGACTTGAAATATAAAAATATTAATTCTGGTAGACGTTAACACTACTCCCTCTTATTTACCTATCATAGTATATTTTTTTCATTTCAACGCAATGCATTGCATTTGTAGCGGGGCTCTTTGTTCTAATAGAAAAACAAGTTTTCCTCCAACGAAATTTTTTGTTTTTTTTTTACTTAATTTTGCATCTCTTTGACCAATTATACCAACAGAGCCCTTAAACGAATGTACATATATTTGCGACCTGAATACATGGTTGAACAACAAATATTCTAAAATATTTCCATTAAATTTTCAGGTAAAACAATATTTGCCTTTGAAATCATGATGAAATTCTTCGGACTTCATTTGGCAAAAAGCTTTTATTGACAACAACATATTGGATTGCCTTTATCATTTTAATAGTTATTCAATAAAGGATAGATTGATGAAGAATATTGAGTGTTTTAATGACAAAATATTGAACAATTTGTTGATTTTAATAATTTTTAAAAATTGATAGAAATCACTTGAGTAGATTCATGTACAGTATCTGTCAAGTTCGAGAATGTGTTTACAACAATTTTCTGGTTTTATTAAAAAGAGTTTGCCATTTTTGTTTTCTCTATTGGCAGAATAACTAGAAAGGATAATACAAGAAAAAATGTTGTTGGAATTAATTTTTTTTATTATAATCTGGCGCACAATGTCATGGCATAGTATGTCTCCCATTTCTACGAGTTTCATGATCCATTCGATCAATTTCATTTTATACAACTTTTTCCAATGAATCTGTTGTCGATGAGAGCTTAGTTTAGAATATTTCAAAAGAAGCTGAGTTGCCGGCATTCCCCAATGATTTAACACAGTCTTTTAAATCCCACGAACGAGTTGACTAGTGAACAGAACAAATTCTGGAAACACAGTTGCCACCAAAATGATGCCGCAATGAATCGTTTATTAAGAAAACTCTATGTCAAGTTGCGCTGTCTTTTTAGAAACAAATGGCGTTCAGCCGATTAATTATGTGAATCAAAAATTCAACTCACCATGCAGCGCAGTAACAGCTACTTGCTCATTTCGATAAGAACCGATGGTGCCGCCAAAATGTAAGCTGCCCTAAATGGTCAATTTTAATAGATGTAATGGTGATTTGTTAACGGATTGAAGAAGGTCTTCGGCGATGTTGCTCATTGACGTAGTCATTTAACCAGAAATGAATTTCATTTTTAAGCACAATTCTCTGATAAAAGTGCTGATATTCGGTCAAATGAACCCAACATATGACCTTATCTACCATCTGCTTAAATATGGATTAATTTGCTGACGCTGATATTACATACATACATAATTAGTCATTACAATCTTTTAGCCAAGATTACAACCTAGTTTCTCAAAATTGTTGTCTACAATTATCTGAAGGGTGCCTCTGTAACCTAATGCAACGGATTCCTCAATAATCATCCGGAGGTATGACCTGTGTTTGCGTCATCCAACGGTAATCGTTATCTTAAAGAATTTATTTAGAGTTGACGAAATTAGGCGTTGAAGTCGCCGTAGTCTAGTAGGTAGCGTGTTGGTTTATTGGACACAAAGCCAGGGTTCGAGCCCCAGGTCAGACATCAAGACAAAATACAAAAAGTATTCCTTCCAAATGAACCCAACATATGACCTTATCTACCACCTGTTTAAATATGGATTAATTTTCTGACGTGATCAGCATTACATACATTCATAATTGTTCATTACAACGCTTCAGTCAGGATTACGATCTATCTTCCCAATGTTGTTGTCTACAATTTTTTAAAGAGTATGACTATAATCTAATGCGCTCCAAATAGCTGAGTGAGGAAAGACTTTTTCAAAGTCTGTAAATTCCAGGTAAAGTAAGGAATGCCACTCTACAGATTTCTCAATAATCATCCGGAGGTAATTGTGGTGATTTCCGGATGACATCTGTTGGCAAAATCCAACGGTGATTGTTATCTTTGGGAATATATTTAGAGATGACGAAATGAGGTGTCAGAGCCTCCTTCACTATATGTCAAGAATTGCGTACGAACACATTAATTAAAATTCAGTCTTCGCTTACTTCTATAATTGTCGTCTGCTGTTATCGTTAGTTATCGGAAGTTATCGTAACGCTGAATCAATCAATATGCCTATCACTAGGAAGTAGATTTTGAAGGTCACAATCTTGCCATATATATGTATGACACAATCACACCTCATCTCATTTCGTTCTCTTTTTATCCAGATTAGTTAAGTAAAGCTTTGCAATTCTGCACGCGTAGTCATGCTGCTAACGCAGTATTGCTTCCTTGTACAGTTTATCCGAAGAAATTGGGAATCACCGCAGTTTAGTAGGTAGTGTATTGGCTTATTAAGCGTGTGCTCACGGTTCAAACCTAGGTCAGGTCTCTAACAAAAGAAAATATGAAAAATTATTTTTAGGTGACTTCCTCTCAGCAGATTTCTGGCAAAAACTCTCAGAGTAAATAAAATTCGCATGAAAAGTTTTTCAAAAAATATGTCGTTCAGAGTCGACTTTAAACTGTAGGGTATATGTGGTGTGAGAAGCTAGGTCGTATTCCTAACTGGAGGATTGTAAAGACCAATTATGTAAGCATGGAGTAAGTATTGACCAAACCTGGCGGGATTTTTTTAAAAAAATTTGATGGCCTCTAAAATTATAAACAGAAAGTCATCGCTGTAGTCTAGTAGATAGTGTGTTGGCTTATTCGACGTAAAGCCAGGGTTCGAGCCCTAGCCCAGACATCAAGACAAAATACAAAAAGTATTTCTTCGGCGACTTCCCCTCAGCAGATTTCTGAAAAAACTCTGAGTGTAAATAAAATTGCCATGAAAAAGTTTCTCAAAACAAACTGTCGTCCGGAGTCGACATTAAACTGTAGATCCCGCCACTCATGTATAAAATTAACACACACAACATAAGTGGTGTGAGAAAGTAGGACGTTCTGCAATGGGTCATTTCGACCTCCGGGTACTGTACTTGTCTTAATTGACAAGTACACGTCTTCTTCCGATCTTTACCCAAGAATTAAGTCATCACTGTTGCTCTTTTTAAACTCTTTATCACCCCGTACATATACTAGTAAATGCTTTAAATTGCCACTTAAAATGTATATTAAGTTTGCATGTGAAAAAGAACCCCCAACTTGAAAGATACTGTATTTGAATGGCTTGTTTTCTGTTGGTAATTAATACGTATGAGTGTAAATATCTCTGAGATATTTTAATAAGTAAAACATCTCCATGCATATTAAATAAGCTTTTAGTATTTTAATCTTCAAAATAAAATATGTCGTATAATTAAATAGTGTGTGGATTATATTGAAGTGATGAGCAAAAGCTATAAATAAACTACGGATGACATGTTGATTAATTAAATACTAAAATGTACATTCAAAGTAATAAACATTAAAGGAATTAAATTAAATTTAATATGAAGAGATGACCATTGTATTGGCTTGTGGCTGAAGAGTAATTGCATGAGTAAATTTGTGAAATGGACAAACGAAACAGGCCATAGTGTTTGAATAGGGATCGCCTTGTCTGTAAGATCGCACGGTATTTAACGGTTCGGAGAAGTGTATTTCTACCTTGATGGCCATTTTGCATAACCTTATAAGATTCACAAAAATAGCGAGCTCAAACATTGTGGCAAAAAAACGATGCCTTATGAGGCTATCGCGAGCTGCACTATAGTATAATCAACAAAATGATGTCGTGTGTCGATTTGATTTTAATGGGTCTTCTCCAGGATTTGGCGTAAGGTGAAGATCTGGTCAATGGTGGACTTGCCAGGTCTGCAGCCGCACTGATACGGTCCAATCAGTGTTTTGACGAGTGGTTTCAATCGTTCACACCATAAGCTCGTGAGAACCTTGCTTACGATAAGGAGAGCGCTTACACCCCTGTAGTCGGCGCATATCGTGCTGTTGATTTTGTAGAAAGAAGCTTTCGGTTTCTTAAGACAGGGTGAGGATATGCTACGCTTCCTTTAATCTCATTATTATTTACATCACAAACCTGGTAATGCATAGGAGCTCTGCATATAACGCTTTCCATTTATTTATCAACATTTTCGATAACATTCTTTGATAAAAGTGCTAATCTGTGGTCAAATGAACCCAATATATAACCTTATCTACCACCTGCTTAAATATGGACTAAGCTACTGACGCTGAGATCAGCATTACGTACGTACGTACGTAATTGGTTATTACAACCCTTCAGTCAGGATTACGACCTAGTTTCTCACATCACTTATGTTTTGTGTGTTCATTTTTATACATGAGTGGCGGGACCTACAGTTTAAAGTCGACTCCGAACGACAGATTTCTGAGAAACTTTTCATGGCAATTTGATTTACTTTCAGAGTTTTTGCCGGAAATCTGCAGAGAGGAAGTCGCCGAATAAATACTTTTAGTATTTTTGTTTTCATGTCTGGCCTGGAGCTCGAACCCTGGCTTTTCGTCTAATAAGCCAACACACTACCTACTAGACCTCGGCGACTTTGAGATAAGCATTACATACATACATAATTAGTCAGGATTGTAAATCCTTTAGTCATTAGGATTGTAAATCCTTTAGCAAGGATTACAACATAGCTTCTCAGTATTACTGTTTACAATTATCTGAATAGTACCTCTGTAATCTAATGCACTTTTTCAAAGTCTGTAAATTCCAGGTAAAATAAGGAATGCCACTCTACAGATTTCTCAATAATCATCCGGAGGGTAGTTGTGGTGATCTCCAAATGGCATCTGTTGTCGAAATCAATGGTAATCGTTATCTTGGGGAATTTATTTAGAGATGATGAAATGAGGTGTCAGAGCCCCTCCTTCAATACATGGCAAGAATTGCGTACGAACACATTAATTAAAATTCAGTGGTCGCTTACTCCTAAAATTCTCGTCTGCTGTTTTCGTTAGTTATCGGAATGCCTACTGTTATCGTTAGTTATTTCTAAAATTCTCGCCTGCTGTTATCGTTAGTTATCGGAAGTTATCGGAATGCCGAATTAATCAATATGCCTACCACTAGGGAGTAGCGTGTTTAGAGATGACGAAATGAGGTGTCAGAGCTTCTTTCACTACATGACAAGAATTGCTTACGAACACATTAATAAAATTCGGTTTTCTTTTACTCCTTTTACTCCTAAAACTTGCGTCTGCTGTTATCATTAGTTATCGGAAGTTATCGGAATGCCGATTCAATCAATATGCCTACCACTAGGGAGTAGCCTGTGAGGGCCAAAAATTTTCGATGTATGACATAAACAGTTCTCTTTTCTTTTTGTTCTCTTCTTAACCAGATTAGTTAAGGAAAGCTTTGCAATTCTGCACGTATAGTCAACTAGAACAGATTTGCTGCTCCATTACAAATGCAGCAAGTTATCGATTAGTCTAGCTTACTTGCAAGAAATTCTCTTATTTTGATTTTAATTAATCCTCAGCTCATAACAAATTAATCTTTAGATTTCGCTTGTATTCAATAAAAATAGAGGCAGCGAAAGAGAAAAAAACGAGAAGAAGAAGAAGAAAGTGTATTAATATACCCTTAAGGTGAACATGAATATTCACTTAAGATTTTTCAATTGAATTGTTCTGCAATGTACAGACTGTTAACACAAATGTTGTGGTTGTTCTTAACAATGCTTTGTTACTTGGGTGTTCCTTTGCTTTTCTGTTTTAAAGCTGAAGAGAAGATAAAGTTTTCTTAAAATAATTTATTAATCGCTTAGAGTAGCTTATTAGGGTGGTGAGGCTAAATTTAAAATATAAATTCAATAACAAGTATCAACGTTCACATCATTTACCGGGGTACAGAGATAGGAAATTGCTTCAAAGAGTATTGAGGGACGTGACTATTTAACAAGTTATCCTTTCGCATACGTATACATGACTGCTGGGATCTACAGTTTAAATGTCGACTCCGAACGACAGATTTTTTGAGAAACTTTTCATGGCAATTTTAATTACTCTCAGAGCTTTTGTCACAAATATACTGAGGGCAAGTCCGGAAGTCATATTTCGTTTTGTTAGAGATGTCTGGCCTGTACAGCCAACATACTACCTACTAGACGACAGCTCGCATATCTTTGTTAATTGTTAGATCAATTTTCTGGACTGCATTAAAAGTAACAGACCTAAGTACTTTTGTCCTACATATTAAATATTGTCCTTAAACATCATAAACTAGACTTTGGCTATTCTGAAGATATCTATCTCCTCGCACACAGACACTCAAGCAATAGTAGGACTGAATGTCAATGCAGGAAGTACGTTTTCTGCTGACAATTTCTGTTCGCTTGAATTAAATTCATTGCTTCAGTCTTCTTGACTTTTGCCATTAGTGATTAGAATCAATTGATTGGGCAGATTATAGGAGATTAGAATGAGCAATTCGCTGCCAATCCTGCCTTATTTTGTGTCAAACCTGGCTTTGCAACCTACAATGGAACCTGATTGCACTGATTAGCTTCAGAATGTTGTTCAATGTCAGTAAGGATAACTCTCTATTCTTCTATGTTCCATGTACGTGTTCTGATGATTCATTCATTGAACAGAGGTGAGACGGTCTTTAGTTTGAATCAGAGATCAGCAATGAATCGCTTTTTCGCTACTTATAAGTACTCATTAAATTCTAAGTATCAGTGAGTCAACAGTATTGAAATCCAACTACTCTGATTCATTCGTACTCAGTACAACATTGATTTATAAGTACAAGTTGCAATGAGTATGAGCACAACGTTGACATCAAACTCATAACATTCGATTTGTTTGATTCATACGCCTACTCATTCAGATTCACAAATTTAGAAAAACACTTATAATACTCATAAATGATTCGAGTGATTCGAATCATTCATCAAAATTTACAGTCTTAGCTGTTGTTGCACTGG
Organism: Sarcophaga subvicina; assembly: GCA_936449025.2. Taxonomy (NCBI): domain Eukaryota; kingdom Metazoa; phylum Arthropoda; class Insecta; order Diptera; family Sarcophagidae; genus Sarcophaga; species Sarcophaga subvicina. Next base: position 36,815,179 of record OW388084.2, read on the forward strand.
CAAACAAAGTACAAAGAAAAAGACAAAGACAGCATGCAAAGCAAACACACATCCTTCTAGTGAGTATTGTAGTGTTCGTACCCGAATCATACTTATTTTCATGTAAATGTTGAGTAAAGGAGAGTCGAAATCAATAACATCCTACATATTGTTAAGCATGAGTACCATGAGTATTTCAAACTTTGAATGAGTAGTATGAGTATAATATTAAAATAAGTATGAATGCGTATAAGTATCAGAAATTATAAGTGTGATTCGAATCTATTCATCGTTTTGAATACTCATTGCTGACCTCTGGTTTGAATCCACACAGCTCGGGCAAAAGGCCAGCTGCTCTATGCAATAGTCTGATGTAAAACACAAGTTATTTTCATTTTAACTACACTGCAAACATTTCAATTCTCTCCGTGTCTCTCCATCTCCGCTTTCACCGCTTTGCGAAAACCTCTTCCCATTCTGCAGGGAGCTGTTGCCTCTGAGCATGACAGCGTGTTTCTCTTGGCTGTACTTTTTTTTACAGAATTGCCTTTGAAATGCCTATTTTGCTTTGATCATTTTTCGATGCTTGAAATCTGTAGTATTTCTCTCACCTTATGAACAGAGAAGACCAAAATCGGTACGAAAGCAAGCAATAACAGTACCAAGATATGTAAGTAGACATTTCGTTATAGCAGTCAATCGACAAAAAGTTTGGCTTCTGAAATGTACTCTGTTTGGGGATGAATCCGGCAGTCGTTGCAAAGAAATAGGCAAAATATGTTCAAACTAAGCAGCTGGGAGCAGAGAAAGCATAGTCCTGCCTATTCATCAGCTTTAATTGACGTTGCGATTGTATAGGCGATACGCGATTTATGTTGACAATTTTTATAGGAGAACCTCTATAAGCTAATGCTCTTCAAATAAGTGGGTAAGTAAAGGCTTTCTGAAAACCTTTAAATACAAAGCAAATTTTCGACGCGTCGCTCAATGGATTTCTCAGTAACCATACGGAGTTATTTATTTTATCTGCAAATGACGTGTGTTGGCAAAATCATTGTCTTTCGGAATTTATTTTGAGAATTGGCAAGATTTGTGTAGAGACACATCAGTTGAAATGTAGTCACTTCTTTCTTCTAAAATCCCCCGCTGCTACAGAAGTCATCGGAATGTCGAGTGAATCGACATGTTTTCCACAAGGTCAATAGCCTGTGAGTGCCATTGTTTGATGGATAACACAATCAGTCCCTTTTCATTACACTTTAATTAAGCGCTTCCTCTCTTTAAATTTAAATCAAACAAAGTGTGTATGAGACATTTTACTTACATAATAGATCATTACATCCGTTTAGTCATGATTACAATCCACCTTCTCACCAACTATGTTGTGTTGTTGCGTGGGGGATCTACAGTTAACATCGATCCCGAACGACAGATTTGAGGAGATTGTCGTTGCAATTTTACTTTCCCCCAGAGCGTTTGTCCGAAGACTTTTGAGAGTAAGTCGCCGCAAGAAAAATTTCGTTTTGTTCATAATGTGTGAACTATGCTTGTGTTTTTCAAAAGCTTTCTTCTTATAGACTAATACACCCAATGCTAGTCCCCGGCGACTTGTGAAAATATATGTCTCAGCGCTATTATTGTTCTTAGAGTATATTTTTCACTTACTACCCACTCTTCCCTATTTAACTAATAGATGTCCTGAAGCAGAGTCTAAAATCTACTTATAACCTGATCTGCATTAGAAATTCTTTAGCTTACGAGCTTGATTAGTACTCTTGTATGGTACATTGTCTTAGACAACTTTATGCTGCTTCTCAGGAAACTTTGGTTGGATTAATCAGATTCAAGTTTACTTAACGGCTTCTTGCCCATACAGCCTATAGGTAATACTAATTGCATTCAATTGCGATGAGGCTACGATCTTTGACTCACATGTCGAATACAATTGTCGCTGTTTAAGGTGCAAGTACGAATTTCATGGGAATAAAACCATGAAATATTTAAGCGACTAAATACGACATCTGTCAAACTAAGTTGTGAAACCAATTTTTTTCTTTTCAGTTGAAAGTCTGACATTGACGAAAATGAATCGCTTCACTATCACACAACGCATAAAAATTATCAAAACTTACTACAAAAATGGTGATTCTGCCACAGCCACGTATCGTGCTTTAAGAGGAGATTATGGTTTACATAATCGTCCAACTACGCAAGCAATTGGCAAAATTGTGAAGAAATTTGAAGAAACTGGAGTGTTTACAAATATTGAAAGGCCTATGCATCATCGTTTCGCTCGTTCCGCTGAAAATATCGCTATTGTAAGTGAAAGTGTTGCCGAATACCCGAATGTGTCGATTCCTCGTCGTTCTCAGGAATTAGGACTGCCTTACGGCACATTATGGCGTATTTTGCATTTAGATCTACACCTTCATCCATATAAAGTCCAGCTCACGCAACAACTGAAACCAGCTGACCATTCACAACGTCGTAGATACGTGGAATGGGCGGTGGACGGCAATTTTTCCAACAAAATTTTCTTCAGCGATAAAGCACATTTCACGCTCGGTGAGTATGTTAATAAACTAAAGTGTCGTATTTGGGGTTCTGAGAATCCTCAAGTACTTGAAGAGAGGCCATTACATCCAGAAAAAGTCACTGTTTGGTGCGCTCTTTGGTCCGAAGGTATGATTGGACCTTACTCCTTCGAAAACGACAATGGAACGACTGTCACCGTCAAATTGGAGCGTTATGGTCATATGATAACCGACTTTTTTTTGCCTGCTATTGAAGAATACAACAACAAGTCGCCGTAGTCTAGTAGGTAGTGTGTTGGCTTATTAGACGCAAAAGCCTGGGTTCGAGCCCCAGACAAAATACAAAAAAGTATTTTTTCGGCGACTTCCTCTCAGTAGATTTCTGGCAAAAACTCTGAGAGTAAATAAAAATTGCCATGAAAAGTTTCTCACTAAATAAAAAAAATCTGTCGTTCGGAGTCGACTTTAAACTGTAGGTTCCACCACTCGTGTATAAAATTAACACACACAACATAAGTGGTGTGAGAAACTAGGACGTTGTACAATGGGTCAATTCGACCTCCGGGTACTGTACTTGTCTTAATTGACAAGTACACGTCCTCTAACCTAAGAATACAACTTGGAGAATATGTGGTTTCAACAAGACGGTGCCACATGCCACACAACTCGAGCGAATATGGCTTTATTGCAAGAGACATTTCCTGGCCGCGTAATTTCTCGTCGTAGCGATATCAACTGGCCGCCAAGATCATGCGATTTGACACTATTAGACTACATTAGGGGCTACGCGAAAGACCGTGTTTATGTAGATAAACCTTCAACTCTTGAGCACTTAAAAACCAACATTCGTGAAGTTGTGGCTGAGATACCGCCCAATATGTGTCAAAAAGTGATCGAAACTTACCTCAAAAGAATCAATGCTTGCAACACTTGGCGTGGAGTTCATTTAAATGATGTAATGTTTCACACATAATGTCAACGTTCAAACTTTACAATAAAAAAGAAATATCATAAAAAAAATATTTGATATGAGTTTTATTTACGTTTACTTTTGAAACCACGAAATGGATAACCCTATATAATTTTTGATTTTTATCCTCATTAAGATGAATATGGTGTAGTCGCCGTGGTCTAGTGGCTAGTGTGTTGGCTTATTAGATGCGAGCACACTGTTCAAACCTTATGTAAGACATCTCCAGGAAAACGAAATTTGAAAAAAAATATTTAGGCGACTTCCTCTCTGCAGATTTCTGGCAACAATTGTGCGAGTAAATAAAATTGCCATGAAAAAGTTTCTCAAAAAATCTGTCGTTGGAATCCCGCCACTCTTGTATAAAATTAAGACACACAACATAAACGGATGAAATTCTTTCGAGACGCCAGCCTATCCTGGGCCAATGAGGAGTCCTGCTCCATCACTAGACTCACCTGGCCCTTGATGGATAGTATGCGTACGAACCAGTTGCTTGGACTTGGTCGTAACATCATCTCGACAACAGCCGCCATGCTTACGGGCCATTGCGTTATGGGCACACTCGGAAAGGATGCGGCTCCCATTCAACGACTTCTGCCGCAGGTGCAGATCCGCTGAGGAAAAAGAGACTGTGATCCACTTCTTCTGTCAGTGTCCGTCACTTGTTAGGTGCAGGAATAGATTATTTGGCTCTCCGTTTCTTGTTAGCTTGACGGAGCTATCATCTATTGACATCAAGGATTTAGCTTAGTTCATCAAGCTTTCTGACGGTTTTCCAGTGTGGGATAGTCGTGCTTCTGATGAGCAGCCCTTGTGCTGACCAACTTCTTCCTCCTCCCTGGTCTTGGTGGAACTTGGTCAGCACAGGGACTGCGTTCACCCGTGTTATCACAACGGGCCGCTATGCGCGCTCAAGTGAAAACTTTGTGACATGATCAAAGCTACTACTACGACCTAACATAAATGGTACGAGAAGCTAGGTCATAATCCTGACTGAAGGGTTGTAATGACTAATTATGTATGTATGTATGGAGGATGAAAGTGGTAGAACAAACCAATTCTTCAAAGTCGCTAGATTGTAATCATAACTAAAAAGCGTTACAATTAAGGAAGTAAGTAAACGAAGGCTTCTGTATGTAAAATTTTTGCGAATCGTTAAGCATTCGAATATGAGATCACGAAAGAGGCTTTATTTAAAGTATTCATTATCTATTGCTTCAAGTTTTTAAATTTTCTATTAAAATCAACTGTTCCTACCACTTTAAGCTTCAGTGTTGCCATAGTAAAAAAATTCTAATAAAACCTTGCCTTTCTGTCAATGTCCTTGTTAATCTTTGTCTTGACTCTATGTACTCATAAAATATCCGTTATTAGGAACAAGAGATATTATATTTCTTCATTTGTTCTGAATTTGTTTCTTTTGCTCTGTAAAATAAAGACGTTTTCATTAGTTTTTCATTATCGTATGGCTGCAATAAATCCAAGAACAAACAAAAAAAAACGGAAAAAATTGTATTTTTTCTTAAGGTCCCTAACACAAAACGACTTGTATTGTCGAGAAATTGAAATGAAATGCGTCTCTAAACGTTTCAATGTTTTCAATGGAATCAGAGTAATAATAATAAGAAAAACATAAAAATGAAAACAAAACTACAGAATGAGAAAACAATACTTGAATGCATCGAATAAAATTGAAAACAGTTTCCAATTGTTGGTCCATAAAATGAAAACGGAGGCCCTCTGTCGTTCAATACAGTGTATGAGCGTTGAGTGTTAACAATATGATGGTATCGTAGCAATGATTAAAAGAAATGATTGTTGGAAATCAGTCTGTATTGCTTCTTGTAGCAAAAGAAATGAAAAATATCATCATCAGCATTTATTATGGTTTCTCATCTCTTACTTTGATTTTCTTTTAAGTTTTAATAGAAAATTGTAGAATTGAAGAAATGAAAAGAATAGACGAGCATAATCAGTGCAATATTTCAATCTGAAAACTATTAAACATGATCGTAAAAATTAAAAAACAAAATTTTCCATGACCTTTTTACGAACAAGTGATTGTAGTTCACCGATAATGGTTGGATGTCGGATTTAAGCATAGAAAATGATTCTATTTTATGTTCATAAGCTCAAGAAGTTGCCATAGGTAGTGTATTGGTCTACTAAATAAAAAATCATGAGTTTCTGACCTCTGACACAAAAAAAAAAATTAACAAACATTTTTCTTTCAACAGCTTTCTCTCAGCAGCCTTCTGTCAAAAATTCTGGGAGTAAAAAAAAATTGCCAAGAAATCTTCTTTCCTTTTTTTTCATTGTCTCTGTAATTCCTACAGAATACAGTCATTAGCCCTACGTCCAGAAACAATTAATCTTGCATGAGAATCCAGAAACCGACGTCTTGGACAATTAGCACACTTTCCGTGCTTCTTCGATCTAATTGTGGACATTTTTGCCGCGCTCCGAAGTATCCGAAGGTGGGCATTCAGCATTAAAAAAAATATCCAAAGATACAGGCAGCTCAGCCGGTTTATGAAGGTACTTTACCGGGAACGTTTAAAATCGCAAATTGACCAGCCAATGAAAAAATATTGAGGTCAGGTACGATGATTACTGACAAAAATGAGGAATTGGGGTAGATAAAAAAAAAAAATTCGGTGACACATGCCACATGGCAGGCGATTAAATGGATCTTATTTGTTTGAGGCCAACATTCGGGAGATGATCCCTGTTCATGCAGTGCATTGTATTGAAATGCATTAAAGATAGTTGGTACTGTGCGACCATTTTTTTAATTAGCAATGTGTAGGTTAGGTTAGGTTAGAGGACGTGTACATGTCAATTAAGACAAGTACAGTACCCGGAGGTCGAATTGACCCATTGTACAAAGTCCTAGTTTCTCACACCACTTATGTTATGTGTGTTAATTTTATACATGAGTGGTGCGACCTACAGTTTAAAGTCGACTCCGAACGACAAATTTTGGAAAAACTTTTTCATGGCAATTTTATTCACTCTCAGAGCCCCTGAAAGAATCTGCTGAGAGGAAGTCGCCGAAGAAATACTTTTTGTATTTTTGTTTTGATATCTGGCCTGGGGCTCGAACCCTGGCTTTACGTCTAATAAGCCTAAACACTGCCCACCAGACTACGACGACTTCTACCAATGCGTATACCTTCGTCACTTTTTTTCTCGCCACTTACGAAAAGCAAGTTCGTAACGCCTACTAAAGGGACTTAAAGAAAAAATCGCACGTCATTAAATAGCATCAAATGATTGGAAAATCATTGCTCCAATCAGCCACATATCATTCCATATTCATGCCGTCTAATTAAGGTTAAAAGGACTCCATTATCATGTTCCTATTTGTCTGACGTATACAGTCATCGCAACTTTGGTCCCAACGAAATGGACACACTTAGGTCAAATTCGGTCAATTGTGGAGCTATTTTGATAAAGCCGTTTAACAGTCTGTTTTCGATAGAGAAGTGAGACTAGGTTAGTTGACTAGGCGCATCCCTTTTCGACAACATAACGATTATCATGTATATAATAATACATAAAGATGAAGAAAAGTTTTAATAAAGATCAACAACTAGCTGACTTATGGAGCTTCTTCTGTCTAACGTTGGCCAGATTTTCTGCTGGAACACATCCATATCTATTATATTGTAAAAACAATCTGAAGAATCCCAATCCAAGTAGAATTCGTTGAAAAGATCAGTCGCTGAACCATATCTGTGCAATTGTAGAAAGTCGTGTATTTAAGGTATTTCCGTCATACAAAGCATCCGCAAGGCAATATGGACTGCACAATGCACTGCCATCCTATTGATGTCATTATGTGTGGAATATACAATCGTTCAAATGTCCGCTAAGGCTCCTTTTGCTGGAACACATCAGAAATGTTCAATTTTCCTTGAATCCGTCACATAAATCAGGCTGAATTTGATCCATGGCATTAGTTATGTTGGTTTTGACGACAGATGTGGTTTGCTACTTATTTCCAAACGCTTGTGATTTATGAAAACACCACAAGACAAAAGCCTAAATATATCAAAACGGTGCTTCCTTGAGATGACCATACCCACATGAGTTGTGTACAAATTCTATCGTGTGATATGTGAAAGTAATTTCGTTTTTTTTGTGGAAATGAAATATAATATCAATCAAGTGGTCATAATCTGCTGAATTTGATAAATTTAACCTCAATTCCATCTCACGTGTTGTTATTCGCCGGTTCGCATCAACTAATGCCTTTGTTGCGTCTTTATCAGCTTCAGCTTCAACCGTTCTTCCCGAACGTGGTGCATCTTCGACATCAAAATTGTCGGATCGAAATTTAGCGAACCAGTTTTGGCACTGGCATACTGTCTACACACCTTCTCCACGTACATCGGCCAATTTCTTTCTAGGCTGAACATCATTTTTACGCTTTCTGTAGTTAAACAGTAAGATATGTCGAAAATGCTGCTTATCGCTGTCCAAAGGGCTCCAATCAAAAGCTACTGCGTAGAATTAATTGGAATTTTTCACACACAAGCCTTGTTATATGAGGTCTCAAAGCATATACAAATTATACGGCTTAAGTGTGAAGTTGAGTTCAAACAAATACAATTAAATCCTATGTCGGGAAAAAACAAAATTACTTTCCGAACAACCCAAACTTCTAGCTTTTCAAGGCTGCTCTACAACATTAAAGCTAAGAATTTTTGGGCCGATAATCTATGCTTGTTGAAATTACCTTATCCTTACCTTAGTAGTGTGTTGGCTTATTAGACGAGAACCTGTGGTTCAAATCCCAGATCAGACATCAAAACGAAAATATGAAAAAAATATTTCTTCCAGGACTTTCCTCTCAGCAGAAATCTGCGGCAAAAGCCGCAAAATTAAAATTGCCATGCAAAGATTCTCAAAAATCTGTCGCTCGGAATTGACTTTAAACTGTAGGTCCCGCCCGCCACTCGTGTATAAAATTAACACACACAACATAAGTGGTGTGGGAAACTGAAATGAAGAGTTGTAATTACCAATTATGTATGTATGTATGTTATGTATGACTGAATAAAGGAGAATTAATTTGTCAGATGTAGCTTCAACAAGAAGGGCGTTATCAACTTGTAAACTCCAGGAGTTGCTATTGTAACTGTCCATTAATTTTTATGTTACCTTTGTAGTGCTTGTTGATATTGTTGCTTTAACATATCGATTCTTTAAATATTGTTACGAAAATGAAAACAGTGTAGTATCGCATAACATTAAAAACGATAAACAAAAGCTACACTAACACATACATCGAACTTGTTATAAGTAAACCAACAACATCAGTATGAGAAAAGGAGATAGCCAGCTAAACGAAAGGAACAACAAACAACGTGAGCAAACTACACAAACAGCAATTCAGTGGTGATAGAATTCTCGAGAAGGCGAAAACAAAAACCCTCTGCTTCAATAATCTTCATCAAACTGATTTTGTGGACATATAAAAAGGCAAGACAAATCAGACAACCAGTAGTAAGAATTCAGTCAGTCTTGGTTTGTCGTGGTTTTAAGATCGCCGTTGAAAAGATCTGCGTTGTATGCAAAGAGAATAGCGAATAAACAAATTGTTGTTGTATCGTCAAGTGGTACACAAAAGTAGTGCAAACAATAAAGAGTTTGATTGAAACTAAACACATATTTGTTTTTATTTTTTTTTTGTTTGCAATCAACGAACTCATATTCTAAACGTTTTTAAAAAGGTATTTGGGAGAATTGTGGTTGTAAATTAGAGGACTGGTAAAGGTTTCTGTTTGTAGCTGTTTCACTTATTCTGTTTAGCGAATTTTAAACCGCGCCCAATCTATAAGCTGCAATAAATTATCATTAATTTTTCTTTTTTTTTTGTCTGACGATTATTGACATTCAATTGAATTGGAAGATTAAATTATATTAAAATGACAAGCAGGGTCATTGCTGTCTATGTCATGGTAATTATTTTTCAACATTTTTGTAATTTGATAGGACAAAAAAATTGCGGGGCTACTGCGGTAGCCACTTTTTGGAAATTGAAATTAAAAAAGAAAAAATTAATTTTAAAATTTTAATAACCAAACATTTCATTTTCATTAGCCATCATTATTAAAATTTTAATTAATTTTTCATTGGAATTAGTAACGACGATGATACATTCATTGAGCCTACATTCGCTATTATACTCCGCTCTGCAGCTGCTGCTGCTACTGCTGTGCCTTGAGACATGCATCATCAAATTTAATTGATTTCTATTCGATTTGCGTGACGTCTAATTAAATTGTAATACATTGACCCATTGTTGCTATTATTATTTTTCTATTTGTTGTTGCTATTGCTGTTATCATTATTATTTTATTATTGATAAACATAATTCGGTTATAATAGGCCATAATGATTGATTTTGTGATTTTGATTTTGTGATTGTATGATTATTTTTGTAAATTTGCCAAAATAATGATGCACAAATAATTGGCTTTTTGTCAATATTTGTATAGAAAATTAATAATATGCCTCCCTCTCTCCGTCTCCATGTAATAATATTGTTTGTAAAACATAATTTGGAATTTAATAAACTAATCAATAAAAAGCAAAACAAATATGGGCACAAATATTTGTAGGCAAATAACATACGCCTATTATGGGTATACAGGCAGTTCACAACACAGTAAATTTCCTGCCAGTTAGTTGCGGAATTAATTTCATGAAGCTTTTTACAGCCTAAAGTCAGTTCACATAGATTAGTCCACACATTGTTACAAAAATGAAAAATCTAGATACCGGTGTTTTGCTTTTACATCGCTTAACATTACAATTATAAACAAAGGCTACAAAAACAAAACACCAGCATAAAAAAATGATAAACAAGTAAACAAAAATCCACAAACAATACTACAAGACTAAATGTAAACAAAATACACAAACAACAATAATGAATAATGTTTACATTTATAGAGCTTCCGAGAAGGCGAAGTCACGAACATTCTCCTTTAAGAACATTCATCAGACTGTTTACCAGTGTTGAAAAATTCAGTACTTTAGTACTTTTTTCAGTACTTTTTCATTTCAAAACTACCGTAATACCCCCGCGACGCTTTCAGTACTTTTTTATTATGAAATATTTTATGTCTTGCGCTTTTCAACTACTAATGCATTATCAACAGGTTCAACGTAATGCTAAAGGTAGAATTAGGCTTTAGTTTCGGTTAGCCAAGCCTTAACGGAACGTAAATTCGTTTTTAGAATACGCAAAGCGATGAAAACGCCTGCCGAACTCTTATGTAATTTCGGTAAGCATTTGCATTGCTCTTCGTAACGAACGTATGTTGCATTACGTTCCATCGACGTTTGACTAAACATGGCTTTTACGTTGTTACGTTCCGAATCAGTTCTTTTTGTCTTGTATGTGAGGAACACGAATAAATCGTCAGTTTTTCTGTTCCGTGCCGTATGTGTACTGAAGATAAATAAAATAAATTATAGTGTGCTGGTTTACTAAATGTGTGCTCGCAGTTCAAACCCCATGTCAGACATCTCCATCAAAACGGAATATGAAAAAATGTTTTTTGTTTGTAAAAAATACATGCAGACATATGTATATAATTGTCCATTATAACCCTTCAATCAGGATTAGACCTAACTTCTCACACCCCTATGTTCTGTGTGTTAATTTTATACATGAGTGGCGGGACATACTATTTAAAGTCGACATTGAACGACAGATTTTTTGGCAAACTTTTCATGGCAATTTTATTTGACTCTCAGAGTTTTTGCTAAAAATCTGCTGAGAGAAAAGAAGTCGCCGAAGAAATATTTTTTCATATTTCGTTTTGATGTCTGATCCGGGGTTTGAACCATGGCCTTACGTCTAATAAGCCAACACACTACCTACTAGACTACGACGACTAGCAAGGAAATATTTTAACTCACTTTAATGACAGTTTTTCCTCTGCCAAACGTTGCTTGCGACCATATGAACGTGTATGCTGATCGTGTTAGTCATGAAGTTGTTTATTGAAGTTTGCTAAATAGTTGAAGTCATCATAACCTAGTAAGTGGCTTGTTGGCTTATTAAATGAGAAGCAGTGGTTTAAACCCCAACTCAGATGCCTCGAACGAAACTTAAAATAAACCAAATTTTCTTACGGCGACTTCCTCACAGCAGTCTTGTGGCAAAAACTCTGAAAGTAAAAAAACTGCCATGAAAAGTTTCTAAAATCTGTCGTTCGTATAATATGTAGGCTCAATGGTCAGTTTTAAGGGCTGCCTATAAATATCATTAAAATATAATGGAGGTTCGGTTACAAGTCTACCAGAATACTGTAGTCTGTTTCAGGTTGAAGTAAGGGTTATTAATTACGCTGTGGAATTAATCCTGGGTAAAGAATCTCATGCTACTTTTATTTATATTTTCTCTTGCAGCCAAGCGGGAATCGAATGGTTTTTGAACACATTCCGGAGATCTAAACTGAATTATAGATTCTCACGGAAATGTTTGGTAATAAGTGGGCACGCTGGAGCAAGTACACTTACCTTTAGTAAGGCGGACGATCAGGCGGAGTTTGTTCAAACGTTTTGAGATGTCGGAGAAACTATCTTCAATGCTTAGTTTAATTGTATAGAAAGCGTATGAATCAATTTTTTTACTGAACCGTTGGTACATCTTTATCAGTGTATATATCCTCACGGGCCGTTGCCCAATGTGGAGATATGTGGAGAGTTTATCCTTACCGGCTAATGACCTTTACGAACGTTATAGAACGGTCAAAGGCGAAAAGGATATTGACTATATACTAATGTTCAAATCGGTCTCGACCCAGCGTTACCGACTCAGCTCATTTGACTCACCGTTCCTCAAAAATATACATTTATTCATGAACATTCACCTTCACGAACATTCATCAGACTGTTTACTTTGCTATATAAAAGGCATGGCAAAGCAGGCGACTGAGTTAGTGAAGTTCAGTCAGGCTTGTGTGAAGACACGTTAAGTTTGAAGAGAGTAAACGTGGTTTGAAGATCTCCGTTATAAAGATCTGTCGAATAATTGTCTAGTAATTGTTATTGTTTATGAAAAGGGTATATACAGAGTGTTTATGTCTGACAGTCTGAACATCCCATCCTTGCCGACTAAACAGGAATGTTTAAACGAAGGCAAATCACCAACAGACGGCGTTGCAATATTATTTTAAGCTTTTATCTTAATATAATTTTATCTAAACTTTGGTGTTTTTTAACATTGAGCTGTAATTGTATGTAATTTAGGCCTCTTGTTTTGTATAAGCTGAACTTAAAATTCATTCGTTTGTTAACCGGCATAAGCCGGTGATCATTATTAATATTGCTTAGTAAAAAAAATTAGTGTTGAACAATTTGTTATAAATTTTTTTATGTGAAATAAAAATAAACGAAAAAAAAGGAACATATATACTACTAAGATCGTTTGCTTTTGTGCTTATGACCAGTTGATACCTGAAGTAAGTGGATATAAAAAATGGGAAATTGTTCGTGTGACATTTGAAATTAAACCAGGAAAGTGTTGTTTTTTCCTATATTTTGAAAGAATATTTTTCATCTTTAAAATTTTTTATTGCCAGCAAATGGAGCAAAAGTCTGGTCACCAAGAGTCCCCTCAACCACCAAACCCAACAACATCCAACTCATCAGGTGAACTATTTGATACCTTTTTTTTGGTCTTTGGTTTCCCCCCATACAGTCCATCGAATTATCACAGAGGAAAAATAAATAAAAGCAATTGTTGTTGTTTACATCAAGTTGTGAACAGTACCACACAGGATTGTGCGAATAATAAAGAATTTTAATTAAAACTTAACACAAATTTATTTTTATTTTATTTGCAATCTACGAGCTTATATTTTAAACATTTTTAAAAGGTAAAACAATATGATATGTGCCCTATAATTTGACGGGCCCTATAACATAATGTGCCTTATAATATAACGTTGATCATGTAGCCCATAGATGAACTAGATTTTTATCCATTTTCCCTTGCCTCTGCAACTCCTACAGAAGTCATTAGCCATATGTCAAGAAAATAATTTATATTGCATGAGAGTCCAGAAACCTATGCCTTCAACAAGTAGTACACATTTTGTGCTTCTTCGATCTATTTGTGTATAGATTAACCCCGCTATCAGACCTATACCCATAGCTAACCATTCAGCGTTAACAAAATCTATTACTGCCTCATCAATCCAAGGAGTCTTTATGACTGATAGCATTATAGAAAGTACTCTACCGGGAACATTTATAATCACAAATTTACACAAATTTACCAGCAAATGAAAAAATATTGAGGTTAAGTACGATGAGTACTGATTTTCGTTTGACCAAAACGGGGAATTGGAATTGATTAACCTTTGATAAAAAAAAACAAAAAATGAAAAACTGTGACACATGCCACATGGCAGACGATGAAATGAATCAATACGGTCTTTTTAAAAAATTTCCTATTTTTATTTTCTTGAACCAACACCCAAGGGATGGGCCCCTATTCACACAATGCATTGTATTGGAGTACAAAAAATATATAGTTTTTAGGAGAAATGAAAGTTTCGTTTTAGTTTCTTTTCCTGTTCTTTCTCTTTTTCTTGTAACTTTCGCAATCTTGCACTCTCTTCCTTAAGACGACGTTTTTCCGTCTTTTCAAATTCTTTTAAACATTTCGCATTCATATTAAATTCATATAAAGAGCGGGTAGTTTGCGACATTTTAATTACCTGTGCTTTTTAGTAATAATTCTAAGTTTCTTTTTTCTATTGTGAGTAATCGCCGTAGCCGCCGTAGTCTAGCTTCGGCTCAAACACTAGGTTAGACATCATTCTGAGTCGACTCTAAACAATATGTCTCGCCAATTATGTATAAAATTAACACACGAAACGTAAGTGGTAGGACAAGCTATGTCGTAATCCTCGCTGAAGGATTGCAAAAGCCAATTCTGTATGTTGTGTATGTAAATATGTGAAATATCATTGAAATTCAAATCCAAAGCGAGGTATTTATTAGAGCAACTGAAGCTCATCATATTCCATCCCGAGGGTCCTTGCAATCATATTATGTGTAACCGAAAATTTTATACACACGCCTTTCAATTTGTCAATTTGATGTTTAGCAAGTAAATATTTGAATTCACTTTAATGACAGTTTGTCCTCTGTCAAACGTTGCTTGCGACAATATAACCGTGTATGCAGATCGTATTTGTCATGAAGTTGTTTATTTAGGTTTGCTAAGTAGTTGAAGTCATCATAAACTAGTAAGTGGCTTGTTGGCTTATTAAATGAGAAGCTATGGCTCAAACCCCAACTCAGATGCCCTGAACGAAACATAAAATGAACAAAATATTCTTAGGGCGACTTCCTTACAGCAAAAACTCTGAGAGTATAAAAATTTGCATTGAAAAGTTTCTAAAATCTACAAAATCTACAATATATAGACTCCATGACAAGTTTTAAGGGTTTATTAAAGTATTATGGAGGTTCGGTTGAAATCTGCACAAACGGTTACTAGTTTGGTCACAAGTTACGGTATCCCGTAGTCCACTAGAATACTGTAGGCTGTTTCAGGTCGAAGTAGGAGTCATTAATTACGCTGTGAAATTGATCCTGAGTAAAGAATCTCATGCTACTTGTATTTATGTTTTCTCTGGCAGCCAAGTGGGAATCGAATGTTTTTTGAACACATTCTGGAGATTTAAACTGGTTTATAGATTCTCACTGAAAATTTTTAGTAATAAGTGGGAACGGGAGATATACATTCGTTTGGCAGACGATCAGGCGGAGATTGTTCAAATATTTTGGGATGCCGAAGAAACTATCTTCACTGTTTAATTTAAATTGTATAGAAAGCCTATCAATCAACTTTTTTACTGAACCGTTGGTGCATTTCTATCAGTGTATATATCCTCACGGGCCGTTGCCCAATTTGGAGATATGTGGAGAGTTTATCCTTAACGGCTAATGACCTTTACGAACGCCTATAGAACGCTCAAAGGCGAAAACGGTATTGACTATATACCAATGTTCTAATCGGCCACGACTCAGATTTCTCTAATTGGACTCACCGTTTCTAAAAAATATACATTTATTCATGAACATTCACCTTCAAGAACATTCATGAGACTGTTTACTTTGCCATATAAAATACAAGACAAAGCAGGCGACTGAGTTAGTGAAGTTCAGTCAGTCTTATGTGAAGACGTGGTGTGTTTCAAGAGAGTAATCATGGTTTGAAGATCTCCGTTACAAAGATCTGTCGAATAATTGCCTAGTAATGGTTATTGTTTATGCAAAGGGTATAAACAGAGGAATAACAAAAAAGGCAATTGTTGTAGTTTACATAAAGTTGTGAACAGTGGCACACAGAATTGTGCGAATAATAAAGAATTTTAATTAAAACTACACACATAAATTTATTTTTATTTTATTTGCAATCCACGAGCTCATATATTTAACATTTTTAAAAGGTAAAAATGTAACAATTGGTATCAGAAGTTGGATTAGAAAATACGAGCTCATATTTTAAATGTTCAATAGCAGTTGATTAAATAAAATTAAATTAAAAATATACGTACATATTTAAACTTTATAAATCTCTTTAAAATAAACATTTAATTTTTGTTTCTACTTTCTTGCTTTCTAAATCGTTAATAAATTGTTATTTTGCAGCTTTCGTTCGTTTGCTTAAAAATTCAATGCTGTTTACTTAGACTCCCATTTAGAGTTTCGTGTTACAATTTCGCTTAATTTCGTACACACACACAAAAAAAAAGGAAGGACACAGAAACACTATTTCTCTTTATTTCTTTTGCTCCCTTTTTTTGGTTTTGTTAATAATTTTTCATTTTTGCTTTTTACGTGTTTTTTCTGCTGTTGTTCTTATTGTTATTGTTTATTTAGCCGCTATTGTTTACACGTATAAACCAACAAAAATAATCCTGTGGTTATTGTGTGGCGAAAATCATCAGAAAATGTTTTTCTCATTCATTGTTCTGTCAATATTTTCTGTTGATAGCTACTGTTTGTTTATTATTGTATTGTCTGTGTGTGTGTGTATCTCTGCGTGTATCTCTGTGTGTTTTATAGCGAATAATATTTTGTTTATTTATCGATAAATATTTGTTGGTTTCGTTGTTCTTTCGATTTCTTTACTGTGTGCATGTGAAAAATGTTGACACAATAAGCGAAATGGTGAGGTGTTGATTTTCACTGTTTTTTATTACTCCAGCGAATCATTTATTATGTTTGAATTATTATGTGTGGTTTGTGTGTTACTGACAACAAATGAGGCAAATTTATTTATATTTTGTGACAAATTTTTTTTACAAAAAGTTTTTAAAGAATCTTAGGAACCTTAATAGTACGAAGTGTTTTTTTTTTTTGGTCAAAATATTGTTACATAAATCGAAACGACCTAATATCGTTTAGCAATAAAAACGATAAGCAAAAGCTACCAGCTACACAAACACAATACACACGACACAAATACATACTAATGAATACATCGAACACGTGTCAAGTAAACCAACAACAACAAGCATGAGGCATGGACAAGTGTGCAAAATACACAAGCAACAATGCGCTCGCTATAGAATTATCGAGAAGGCAAGAACAAGAACCTTCCGCATCGAGAACGTTCATCATACTGATTACGTGCGTATATAAAAGGGCAAGACAAGGCCAGCTGTCAGTCAATAAGAATTCAGTCAGCCTTGTGTGAAGTTGCGTGTGAATAAAATAAGTCGTGGTTGTAAAGATCTAGCGAATAATTGTGCGAACTAGTGAATAAAACAGATTATTATTGTTGTATCGTTAACTTGTATACGGTGGCACATAAAAGTAGTGTAAAGAATAAAGGGTTTAACTGAAATTAAACACACATTTGTTTTTACTTTGTTTGCAATTAACGAACTCATATTTAAACGTTTTTAATAAGGTAGAAACGTAACAATATGAACAATTTCTGAAAATTTTTGTTTTAATTTAAGGTATCGTTTTTGGGATAGGAAGGAATGCATGCAAACAAGTTAAAATTTCTGATTGTGGCCAACATAGCGACCGATAGAACGATTCTTGTCTTGCTGTATTCAAGTTTGTACACAGCCTCCTCGTGGGCCCTCCTGGATGGCTTATGAGCACCCGCTACATGTTAACTAATACGAGTAGCACAGTCCAATCCCATGGAAATTTGGGATGTGCGTAGTTCTTAGAACCCACCACGTAAAAACCGTATCCAATGAAAGCAACAACACAAACCTAAGAAGGTCAGCAAGAAGCAGAGGCGCATGGAAGTTTATTCTGAAGCATATATACATTGGCTACTATTAAGTTATATGCAGCAAGTGGGAGTGTAATCATGTACTTCTATGACAAATTATACAAACTCTTGACTGAATTGAGTGTGTATTCAATGAGAATGACTTCATTGAAATGTTTTATTCATTTGAAAGACCAATTCATGACATTATGTATTTAAGTGTACGGCCATTGCACCCGAAAGTTCCATTTTCCATTATTTTGTCGCATCAGTTAGCCTGAATTTGACTGATGGCTATATCGACGCCTCCGTTCTATAACATTCTATGTCGAAAAAGTGTGTTTTGAGTTATGAGCTCACAAAGTTTTCACGCGCAATACGACTATAAGTGTATTCTAAGTAGATTTTTCTCTATAACTTCGGAACGGATCGGTGCATCTTAACCAAAAACGTACACTAAAATGTACACGTAGAACGTTATAGAATGGAGGCGTCGATATGATGGGTTATATTGACTTTAAGGATCATAGCGATTTGTGGCTTCTCCGCATATACCTGCGACTTAACAAAACGTTGCAAAAAAAGTCAAACAAATCGTAAACGCACGATAACACCGCCTCCACATGAGATGCCCATGCCCCTAAATAGTTCGTGCAGAATATCCAATGTGGCTTGTGTGGCACGAAGCCCTATCCTGTTGAAACCGCATATCGTTGGTATAAAGTTTATCCAATCATTGGCTTATAGTGACGTTGACGTTGTCGTCAAAGCAATGTAGAGCGTTGAAGCCGTCATCCCAAAATCAACATCAAACTGTGACTTTTTTAATACGCATTGGGCTCTCTTAAATCTTATAATGATAGGCATCGTTCCAAAATTTGGAAATTTTTTATGTTAATTCATTCAGGAATAGCCCTCTTCGGAAAGGTTGCCTACGACAATTTAGCAGATCAGACTGAATAAATGCAAAATTAATTTGTCAAAGTTCAGACAACTGTTGTCCCTGTTCCCTGTTGTAATAGCCACTGTTAACAGTAACTAACTTTATTGCCACTTATAACCTAAATGCAGCACAGCTAACTCTTTACTGATAAGCACAATATAGGCTCTCAGATATTTATTGATGTTGAAGCTAATTCACTCCACATCGTCGAGATGTCCAGCTACCGATTACATCTATTCCAAACAAACTTTAATACTGTGATAATTTCATAAAATAAAAAGTTGGGATCAATTGACAAAAAGAGAGCTAAGATCTACAAAGGGGAATAATTTTTTACTGTATAAATATGGTCGAATTTGAAAAACATTCGTGACATATTACAATGTTAAATAATGCTCGGTATGCTTTGCTATTTCACCATGTTTATACATGAGTGGCGTTATCTACAGTTTAAATTCGACTCCGAATGACAGTTTTGAGAAACTTTTCATTGTAATTTTATATTACTCTGCGAGTATTTACCAGAATTCTGCTGAGAGGAAGCTGTTGAAGAAATATTTTTAGATATTTCGTTCTGTTGGGGATGTCAAATCTAGGGTGTGAACCCAAGACTCAGGTCTAATATACCAACACATTACCTACTAGACTACGGCACTCACGTGTTAATGCTCGCCAACAAGATTATGCCTCGTAATCCTCTTGGAATATTTTTTATGGAGATATGTGAAGCATCTCGTAGACGTAGACAAAATAGCTACCATTTAGGAGAAATCGAGCGGAATTTCGAAAAGAGTACAACAAATAGGAACTCGTTTACAGCATAGCTGTGTTCCATGTTCACTCGAAATGATGTTCAGAATGTAATTGGTAGTCATTTAAATATCGCTTCAAATCAATATCACATTTTTTCTTATTTAATTTTTCTATTTTCTTTATTGAAACTCATTCCGAGTTCATTAGTAATCTTTATTACTTTTATTTTCTTTTGCACACGCATATGCTTTTCATATTTATTTTTAATGTGTTCTATATTAAGTTGTTTGTTTCTAAGATTCGTATTTAACGTTAATAAATTGTTTATAGAGAAAAAAATTATTTTTAATGAAATTTATTGTCTAGCCTACTAAGTAAGCACCGCCTACACTGTTTGCGTGCGTATACTTAATATTAATTGGAAGCATTCTATACAAATCATAATAATCATACGCCTCGGTTCATGCTAGTATACGAGAATTGTTTGTAATGATGGCCTTTAAAGGTTTAAATTTATTCACAGATATTTCTTTTTTGTTGTATTTGTAAATATTTTATAAACTTTTTAAATTTTTCTGTTTTTTTTTTTTTGTTACTAACCTGTCAACCGCAATTGCTACCAGATGCAGTATTGATGCGGTGCAGCAGAGCACATCAATTGATGTCCAAATGTCACACAACTCCGGTCCCAATATCCAACCTTGACTAATCTGTTTTTTGTTGTTGTTTTGTTAAGCGATAGTTTTTGTTGTTTTTTGATTTCAATCGTCGGTTACGGTTGGCGGCATTTGGTGTAGATTTGGTATTTTACGGTAGAGGCGAAAGAAGATAAGAAAATAGATTTCAGAATTAATGAAACAAACAATACAGTGAGTTTAATTTAATTATTGAAATACTTTTTCTTATTTTTTAAATAAAATTTATTAATTACAACAACAAGCACATCACACACTTCTGCTGTATGCAAATAAAAACAGCAAAGCTTCTGCAAAGGAAAATTTCAGTCAGGAAAATTTAAAAACTGTTACCCATTTAGGTATTTAAAGAAAGAGTTCTAAACTTTCTACACATTACCTTCGGAATTCAGTGTTGTAGTCTGTGTGCTCATTTTGCTTCTGGGTGTAAATACTAAAGCCTAGGTTTCAGCAGAATTTTATTTTTTAGTAATGTTTTATTAACACATGAAATTCTTTTTAAATCATTTTGTACGCTCGTATTTTAAAAGATAAATTCAATTAAAAATCATCTGGATCGAATGCTATCGGGTCTATCAATATGCTCTTCCTATGTTTAAAGTGAAAGAAAACAAAGGCCAAAAGTAGATGGTAATCATCGAACCGTTAACAGTGATGACCTAACCAACGTCTTCACCAAATAAATATAAAAAATGACACCGTGAGTTCAAAATTGGCATTAAACAATGACTTTTTCGAGATGTGATAAACTCTGTAGCATTGCAAACGGATTGTTATCATCCCATATTTGATAATTTTGTTTACATTCATACAAAAATGGGCCTCATCACTGTAAACTTCTTTTCAAAGAAAATTAGAGGTTATTGCTAACTGCTCCATGGTTGTTGATGGTCATTTATCTCTAGCTCCTGCGCCAGTTGAATTTTATATACATAAATACATACCTAATTGCTCATTACAACCCTTCAGTCAAGATTACGACCTACAGTTTTAAATTGGCTCCGAACAACAGGTTTTTAAAAACTTTTTCATGGCAATTTTAATTTACTTTCAGTGCTTTTGCCAGAAATTTGCTGAGGGGCAGTCGCCAAAGAAATATTTTCTGCATATTTCGTTTTGGTATACTTTCTGACCTGCGGTTTGAACCGTCTAATAAGCCAACACTCTACTTACTACAGTACGGCGACTATATATGAATGCACCATAAACTGTGACGCACAATTTGTTATGGCCTGTGAAAGGTCGAGTTCTTGCGAGCAACGTAGAATTGACTGAGGTTCGGTTTCTCCTGCATACTCTCACGGACAGCGGTGATGTTTTAGGTAGATCTACGGTTTCCTTGACGTACGAGTGTTTGTCGACTAGGGGGATTATGGCGCTTGTCAAAATGGTGAAGCGAGCTGTATGTTGCCTGAACGTGACACCCAGTTTGATAAAACAATTTCATTATTTGTACGTATTGTTGAATGCTATATCCCGGCGTCGCCATAGTCTAGTACGTAGTGTGTTGGCTTATTCGACGGTTCAAACCCCAGGTCAGAAAACAAAATGAAATATGAAAAAATATTTCTTCGGCGACTTCCTCTCAGCAGATTTCGGGCAAAAACTCTGAGAGTTTCTCAAAAATCTGTCGTTCGGAGTCGACTTTAAACTGTAGGTCCCGCCACTCATGTATAAAAGTAACACAACATGTGTGCTGTGAGAAGCTAGGCCGTAATCCTGAGTGAGGGGTTGTAATTATGTATGTGTGTGAATGCTATATCCGTCAATGAAGATTTGTGAAAACTGACTGAAGAAATTACAACTCATTTGAAAAATGTAGCTTTGACAAGATGGCTGTTATCATTTGTCGAAGTTCGTTACAAACTTTTGGAAGACCCGACATCAGTGCCTTTGTTGTGTTAGCCTATAAATGTTTTTGTTCAATTCTTATAAGTGGAATCACATCAAAGTAATGCTTTTCGTTCATCATTTTATAAAAACATTTTTCAAGTTTGTTTCACAGGTCGTAAGAAGTTTGCGTTGCATGCACACATAATTGGTCACTGCAACCCTTCAGTCAGGATTACAATCTAGTTCCTCACACCACTTATGATGCGTGTGTTAATTTCATACATGAGTGGAGGGAAGTGCAGTTTAAAGTCGACTCAAAAGACAGATTTTTGCAAAAAAAATATAATTTCTCGTATTTCGTTTTATTGGATATGTCTGGCCTGCGGTTAAGCCGTGGCCTCACGGCACTACCTAACAGACTACGACGAGCTTCACGACTAAACAAAAATTTTTGCTAAGGACAAGCGAATTTTAAATGAGCCCAATCAGCAAACAAGCGGCGGGAACCATAGCACGTTGGCTTCAATATCTACGTACCCATGAAGTTGCAGGACAACTGTCAACAAGTCAAGAACGACGACGAATCGACATTCGTAAGCTTTGTTAAAGAGATTTTTTACTTGTTTATGGTTTTGAACCTAGAAGAGTATACAGGGTGGCTGATATGTATTGCAACCAACTTGAGGTTGTTATCATTTGTAAACCGCTCGTCTGACAGCTGACAGATTTATTCCAGTGACAGTTCATTTTATTATTTACAAGCTTACAAAAGCATTTTGATCTATTGCATTCAGAAAAAAAGTTATTCGTGATGGAATTCAAGCGTGATAGTGTGATTGCTTTATATTTGGCTGAAAAACAACAGGTGGCTATCGTTAGAGCCCTCCAGCATTTAAATGTGAATAAATCTTTTGTTTCTCGTACCATTGCTCGTTACCGTGATACTGGTAGTGTTGCATCGCGTCCAAAAAGTGGACGAAAAAAAAAACGGTAACAACACCAGAAATGATCCGAAAAGTGAACGCCAGATTTGATCGAAATCCACGCCACAGTGGTAGAAAAATTGCTCGTGAGCTGAACGGATCCAACACATATTGAAAAATGAGCTTGGACTAAAGCCATTGAAGTTCCAAAAAGTGCAAGAGCTCACCGATGGCCAAAAAAAAAGTTAGACTGGAAAGAGCCGACGAGAAGCCATTCCAAATTGAGCAGTTTTTGAACAAACAAAATGATCGGGTTTACTTGCTAAAGAGGTCAGCTGAAAATTTACACCTGCGATTGGCCACCAGAACTCAAGCGCCGCCGATGGTAATCGTGTGGGCCGCCGTAACGGCCGATGGTCGCTCCCCGCTCGTATTCATCGACCGTGGGGTCAAAATAAATGCCGAATATTATCGGGAAAATGTCTTTAAAAAGGAGGTCCCTCGCTTCATTTCTACCGCACAATGGCCACCAAAATCTCTCGTTGGACTTTTGCGCCTGGGACATTTTGTAGCGTAAGGTTCTCGCTAAAAAATACCAAAGTGTCGATCATCTCAAGAAATGGTCCGAAATACCGCAGAGGGACTTTCGTGCAGCCTGTGATGGCTTTGCGGCCGTTTGAAGGCCATAATTCGTACCAAAGATGGCCAATTCGAACAAATCTAAACTGATTCTAAAATTTGATGTTATTTCCAACATTTTTTGCTTTTGAACAATAAAATTAAAAAAAAATTAAAAAAATATAGCGCTTTACTTTGTTGCATTATATATCAGCCACCCTGTATTTAGGGCGAAAACGATCAATAACTGACCAAATTTCTTGCTCACGAAGGCGATTGTGTCGACAGAAAATTTTCTTTAATTTCCTTTAAAAACTAAGCAAAGGAGTAAGTAGAGTTGTGGACGCCGAATATTTAGCACTTTTGTGCAGGTTGACGTTTTTACTGACATTGTTATAAGCGGACATTTAGTTTATCATGCCTACATATGTATATTGGTTTCTCAGACTTTAATTTTAAACTGCAAACTGTGTATCTCTTGCAATGCTTTAGTGGAGGATCTAAGTTTATTGGGTACAGTGTGTAAAATCTTTTTTCAGACGAAAGATCTTATTTTATACAATAGAGGGGGTATTCGATAGTTAATGGACCTGAATAATAATGAATATTTATGTTTTTGTTGTAGGCTTTATAAAGATTTTGTACCTTAAGTATGTACACAGCGACGGTTGAAGAATGCCACAAGTAGGTGTACACCGTGGTCTAGAAGATAGTGTGTTGGCTTATTAGGCGTGAGGATGCAAACCCCAGGTCAGCCATTTCAAACGAAACGAAATATAAAAAAATATTTTTTCGGCCACAGTTTCTCAGGAGATTTCTGGCAAAACTCTGGGAGTAAAAAGTTAAATTGCCATGAGAAGTATCTTAACAGTCTGACGTTCAGAGTCGACTTAAAACTGTGGGACCCGCCACTCATGTATGAAATTAACACACACAACATAATTGGTGTGAGAAACTAGGTCGTAATCCCGACTAAAGGGTTGTAATGATTAATAATGTACATGTTATGTATGTATGTGGGTGTACATTTGCCATTGCTATGGAAGCTCAAGCATGACACTATACTGAAAGCCACGAAAAAATGTTCTACACGATTGTCGCCTACGTAGACATTGTGAAAATGATTTGAAATCGTAAAAGACTTACTGCTGTTACCAATTTGTTACCCAAAGTGCCAATGGAGCACCTGTCATATATAATTTTCCTCTCCTAAGGCCATACAGCCATTAAGTGGCTAAATTAGCCATACAGTGTTGCTACATGCGACAATTAAGTGCCTTTATGTAGTGTCGAAAGGCCAAGAAATAGAATTACGTACATTTAGCTTCCAATATGAACAAAGTTCAATTAAAAAAGAGATAAAAATATTATTGAAAACTAAAATAAATAATCGCCGATGTAATCGAATATAATTTTCAATTTCAAACAGCATTCAGTATGCTTTGACTAGAAATTTTAAGCCAAAAACTGTCAAAACCAATATCAAGTTTGTGTGATAAATTAAATAAAAATTGAAACCAAAAACAAAAAAGACAAAAGCAAATCCCACTTACCTCATAAACAGCACCCAATGGCATTACCAGACATGCCACAAATAAATCAGCAACAGCTAATGATGCCACCAAATAATTGGCAACATTTTGTAAATTTCTTTCCAATATAATGGCGGCAATTACAAAAACATTGCCTGCAATTGCATTGTCATTTAAAATTCCACGATTGTTGTTGTTGTTGTGATACCGTCAAACGACAACAAGAAAAAAGTTGAAGAATGTATTTTAAATATCCACACACATAACAACACAATCATTTGTTAAAAATCCAATTCATTTGTGGCACACGTCCATTACATGAAGCAAAATATCATTTTTTGTTGCATTTTTTCGCGTAGGCATCAGCAGTCGATTTTCATTTGAAAAAATATTTTCGTTGCCCCATACATTTTCCCAGTTTCCAGTTATTGTTTGTAGTTTTTGTAGTGTCGTTGACCAAAAAAATAATTGAAGTTGTCACATGCATGTACCATTCATTCAGAGTCACCAGGTTGTATGACAGCAAACCGAAGAAGAGATATGAAAAGAAAAATAAAAAGAAATAAAAAACTTCCATTAAGTTTAATATACCAACAACAATTTTAAATACATTTTGGTTCATCAATATTTTAATTTTTAATTTTAATTTTCAGTTAAGAAACGGTCAAGTTCTTACGCCAAAAATTTTTTTTAATTCAAAACAGCCTTGTGGCTAAAAACTCTGAGAGGAGGTAAAATGGCAATGAAAATCTTCTCAAATCTGTTGTTCAGAGTCGATTTTAAACTGTAGGTCTCCTGAATTGTGGAAGAAATTATCAAGCAACTCATGGGTGGTACAAGATACTAGGTTGTAATTCAGGCAAAAAGGTTGTAATGACTAATTAAGTATGTAAGTAAGTGTTTAGGCATACATAGTTAATATCACACCATAATTATAAATACAACATGGATACAGTTTCAGTAAGAAGCTATTCAATCAATACCGTAAGCCATGTAGACCGGTTATGTAACAGTTTGCAGTCTTTACTATCTTCCATTCTCAGTCAGCAGGGATTTCGTAATGCAAACTTGCCTGGTTGAAAATCCCTCCGCTACATTGGATTTTAAATCAATTAATGCAACAGCAAAAACAGCAAACAAACTGTGGATGAGGTATCACCGGGGTTGAGCCACAGGTGCTGGGGCTTTCTATAAGGACCTCGGTCTTAAACTTCACGTAAGGTAAAGAATGACTGTAGCACGTTTCAGCCAGAGATTTTTATTATCTTGAAGGCTACAAAGACCGTAGCTAGTAGGAGCATTTCAGATTGGAAATCTTGTGATCTTCACTTTCTGAGGGCGATTTGATCAGCCACCTCTACGGCCTAACGGCGTGACCTAACGGATGGGTCATGGGGGAAGAGCAGAGACGTAGGGAGAATAGATCGGGATGTTTTGTGTTTAGGTGTCTATGACCTGCTAAAGAGAGTGATAGAACAGGTATGCTGCTGGGATTAGATAAGGGCAGTCTGAGGTTAGTTATTGGTTTCATTACAGGGCACTGCGATATTAGATCGCTGACAAGAATCTTGAACAGATCCCAGCCAAAGTATTGCAGGGTATGTTGCGATGAGAAGTAGTTGGAAACTATTGAACACCTCCTAGGTAACAGTCCTTAGTAGATTGAGGTTGAGGATCCTGGACAGGAGCTTCTTCGAAGGTTTGGACTCGTTGTCGCGAGTCGACATTAAGGCTCTGCATAGATTCAAAAATATGTTGATTTGGTTGAGAAGTGCTAGAGCTTCAAGGTTGTAGTCGCGCTCTCTTATGTGTTTGTGTTCCATCTGTCTTTCCTCCGTATTATCTTCCCATTCTTAATTCTTTTTCTTTACTATTCTCTCTCTCTCTCCCCTCTAGGACGTATTTACAATGGGTCTTTTTGAACTCTGGGAATTGTACTTGTCCCAATGACAAATACACGTCCTCAAACCTAATCTAATCTATCATCTAGCTGTTTTATTTGTTTGAAAGACTCTCAAATAGCTTGTACAGAATATTCAATGTTGCATAAGCTGTGCGGCGAGTATTGCCATCCTAATGAAACTACATGTCGTGGGTGTGCACCAGCGGTCAGCAATGAGTATTCAAAACGATGAGCAAATTCGAATCATACTTATAATTTCTGATACTTATACGCATTCATACTTATTTTAACGCCATACTCATATTACTCATATTCAAAGTTTGAAGTACTCATCATACTCATACTTGACAATACGCATGATGTTATTGATTTTGAGTCTCCATGACTCATCGTATACACGAATCACAAAATAAGTATGATTCGCATACGAACACTACAATACTCACAAGAAGGTTGTGTGTTTGCTCTGCTTGCTGTCTTTGTCTTTTTTGTTTGTCTTTCTTCTTTCTTTGTAAATGCAACAACAACTAAGACTGTAAATTTTGATGAATGATTCGAATCACTCGAATCATTTATGAGTATTATAAGTATTTTTCTAAATGTATGAATCTGAATGAGTAGTATTCAAACATACGAATATTTTGAATGTTATAAGTTCGATGTCAACGTTATACTCATACTCATTGCAACTTGTACTTATAAATCAATGTTGTACTGAGTACGAATGGATCAGAGTAGTTGAATTTCAATACTGTTGACTCAGTCATACTCAAAATTTCATGAGTACTTATGAGTAGCGAAAAAGCGATCCATTGCTGATTTCTGGTGTGCACATCATCCAATTTAGGTCAAACGAAGATAGCAATCATCGAACTATTGTACACGCGGTTGACAGTGTTGGCTTGGTCAAAGCAATATGGAACAATAACGCCTCCAGGCCAAAATTCACATCAAACTGCAACTTTCTTGAGATGTTTTAGACGCTTTTGGACCTCATGTGAATTGGTATCATTTCAAATTTGAAAATTTTGTTTGCTCATGTACCCATTCATACAGAAATGGGGCTCAACGTAGAAGATGATTGTTCGATAAAAATTAAGGCCACTTGCCAACTGTTCCAGAGCCCATTGAGTTTACGCTTGTCGTTACCCTTGGTCGTCCTTGTCGATAATTTGGCAAAAGAGACTGACAGCTAATTTAACAGAAGTGAAATCACCGTAGTCTAGTAGGTAATGTGTTGGCTTATTAGGCGCTAGGCCACGGTTCAAACCCCAGGCCAAACATCAAAACGAAAATATGAAACAATATTTCTTTGGCGACTCCCTCACAGGAGATATCTGGCAAAAAAAACCCTGAGAGTAAATAAAATTGTCATGAAAATTTTCTGAAAAATCTGTCATTCGGAGTCGACTTCAAACACACGAGATAGGTTGTGTAAAAAAGTAGGTTGTAATTTTGACTAAAAGGATGTAATGACCGATTATGTAGGTATGCATGTATTAGTGACAGACGAAGCTTCAAAAATATGGTCATTGTCGACAGTTCCTAAGTTGGCAAGTCACTGCTGGGCCTGTTTATCCCCCAGTTTCGAAAAAGAAAACATAAATTGCTTGCTTCTGACCACATCTGTGATAAGCGTTAATTTTGTGTTTTCATTTCATTTCACGTTAAGAAATCAAAAAGTGGAATAATTTTTAATTTATTTGCTGGCCAAATACTTGTTGATCCCAAACCCCGTAATGCTGATGTTGCCCCCTTTCTACAATTTGTTTATTACATTTATGGCTTTCAGTACACAATAGAAGCAATAAATATTGTTTATTACACTGACTTCTCTCTCCTTCTCTCTTTCTCTCTAACGATTTCCCAGACACCCCTTTACCATCTTCTACAAAAAAAGGAGTTTGTTTGACTATTGCCTTGTAAATGAGGGGCATTAAGCGCAAATAATTGAAGATGTTGCTGCATCAGCATTAAATGAAAAAAAAATTGTTTTTTGCTTTCTTTTTGTGATTTGACCATAAACAAACGCCTTAAAATCCTATTGTGGCAAGAAGGAGAGCTAAACTCTCCGTCAATATTCCATTAAAATAATTGACCATTATTAATGGCGGCATAAAAATCGTGGCGGAATTGTATGCCAGTGATTACCGCCTTTCATTTTGCTTTGTTGGTAATTTTTCTTTGTTTTGTTTTGTTTTGTATTTTTTTCTTCTCTTTTCCCTTTCCTTTCTCAGTCAGTTTTTTTTGTTTATTATTCATAAATTTTTCGAAGTGAACATTAAACCGCCAGTAAATGAAGGGCAACACAAAAAGCCTCCAACAATTAATGGGTGTATCTGTGCTGTATCTTCTACAAAGGCAAATAAGACAAAACTTAACGATCTAAACACACCGATAATAAAAATTCTTTATAGACATTAAGAAAAATGAACCAAAGAAAGCAGAGAAAAAACGTTTTCGTGATTATAACCATGGGCATGGGGTTAAGCGGCCCAAATGTTTGGCACTGAGGCTGTAAATTATGCTTCAAATAATGGCCATATTTCAGAGAAGAAAATTAGATTTCTGTTCGAAAATTCAAGAAAGAAAAAAAACTTTAAATCACAAAACTTTGAAATCGAAGCTATTCTGTGCGCCATTCATTAATGAACATGATGTGAGGTTTCCAATGCAAACAAATTTGTTTGCATGAGTTGGCCCACATAAGCAAAATTTTCTTAGGAAGCAAAGTTTTATACATAACGAGAGAACAAGAATACAGGGAAATGCAGAAGATACATACGTACATACATACATAATTGGTCATCACAACCCTTCAGTCAGGATTACGATCAAGCGTCTCAACATCACTTATGTTGTCTGTGCTAATTTTATACATGAACAGTGGGACCTTCAGTTTAAAGCAGGCCTCGAACGACAGATTTTTTGAGAAACTTTTCATGGCAATTTTATTTTACTCTCAGAGTTTTCGCCAAAAGTCTATTGAGAGGAAATCACCAAAGAAATATTTTTCATATTTCGTTTTGTTAGAGATGTCTGACCTGGTGTTTGAACCGTGGCCTCACGTCTTGTAAGCCTATCACATTACCTACTAGACTACAGCGACTTCATAAAGCACAAAGTGTTCCAATTTGAATTTAATCTTTTTAGTTTTCTAACGCTGAGAGTTGCATAATTTAGAAACTTACTTAACTGGTCTTTAGGGAGCGCTGCAACCTAGCATCATACACTACCCAATATGTGCGTGTTCATTTTGTGTTTCGGCAACTTTTTTTGCATTTTTATTTACTCTCAGCATTTTTGGGAAATACCTCAAAAGAAATATTTTTTCCATTTTCAAGACGTCTGAGCTGTGGTTTGAACAACATTCTCATAGTAGGTAGTCAACACACTACCTACTAGACTACGGCGACTTACTAATTTTTGATTACTAGCTGTGAGCTCTTCTGAGCTCTTAGAACCATCTGTCTACCACCATTTGCTGTCTTTGTCAAAATTTCGGCCTATAGCCGCTGTGCAAATCTGAGCACAGTATTTCTATTGCTGTCTGATTACGAAGAATATTTTCCTGTACAAATTAAAAGGACATTCGAAATAGATGGATACCAGAATTTGATAAGAGAATTCAGCAGAGATGTAAACAAGTTTCGACGCCATAATCTGTCTGTTTCTCCGGGTCATCCAAAGTTTGTCTAGTTTGGCATGTTAACGTTAGGTTAGTTAAGGTTAGGCAGATTGCAATTTCGCTCGGTGACCCATGTGGCACATTGTGTTACACAGTGTGAGGTAAGCCCCATTGTCATGACTCGTTAATGATGGCTTGGAACCACCGCGAGGTCAGTGGCACGTCCGCCACAATGCCCAGATCTTCAAACGTTTTGTAACCCAAAAACCGATAACGTCGGTTTGAAAGTACAGGCCACTCACAAAAAAAGAGTTGTACCGATTCCGTGTCCTTCATATCATGGCAACTTATGCAGGAATTCTGGTGGGGCAGACTGTACTTGTCAGCAAACTGCCAATAGTGCAGTGTCCCATTAGAATTCCTGTTACAGTGTTAACTGTTACCTTGTCGAACTCAAGTACATGCTTGGTTTTCCTGTTGTCCACTGCTGGCCACAGCAGTTTTGAAATACTGCAACCAAGTTTTTTGGAACATACACGGTTTGTTCAATTTTATGCTGCTTTTTCTAATTTCGAAAAGTATTCTTGAGGAGGCGCATATATCCCCTTCTATTGTTTTCTGCTCAGACATCACTGATCCAAACATACGATCATGTTCGAGAAGAGGTAGGTCTTCGGTTTCAACCATGCGTGCAGCTTGTTCAACAGCAAAAATCTCCGCAAGAACATTAAATACGTTCAAGTACACTTAGAACGTTATAGAATGGAAGAATGGACATGGCCTAAACATTTTGAAGAATATAAGTCTCAGTGCAGTTCTAGAAGAGCATCCGCAATTCACAAGCATGCCGACCTCTACAGCAATGGCTAATAGTTTAAATAAAAGCTTTTTATATTTTCCTATTAAAAATTTAATTTTGTATTTAAAAAACCCTCATTTCATACTTTCGGAGATTTTATGAGAAAACTGCTAAGCTAACACATTACTTTGTTATTAGACTACGGAAATTTTATTTTCAATACATCGCAAGCCAACCTCACATTGACTGTCAAAGCGGCTTTGTTTTTAAAAACTCTTTTTATTTAAATATCTGAAGGTAAATAACTGTAGTTTTTTAACCCATTTCCTACAGGTTATATAAACTCAAGTCAGAAAAGACAAAAGAGAAAAAAAAGGAAATTATAGTCCAAAACTAGGCAATGCTTTTGTATAAACCACTACAAGCCTAACGCCATGTAACGTACATTAGTAGTTGTAGTGTTCATGACCAGATTTAAGCCGAAAGGAAAAAAACGAAACCAAAAAAACGGTGTAAGAACATGACTAAACATGGTGTCTACTTGTATATGTAGTGGCTGTATTACCACATTCTCTTGCCAAAATGTCTAATAAAGAAAGAAAAAAGAAGTGAATAACGAAAAAAAAAATTAAAGAGCCAAAGTAAATATGAAAATGAAAGTAACAGCCTTAGCGATAGCAGCAGCAGCACGGCAACCCAAAAGTACGTGAATATTTTTCATAAATAAACATGAAAATTTTGCTTATTTTTCTCTCGTTTTTTTTTGCTTGTTTTACGTGTTACTGCTGATGATGCTGTTGCTGCCTTTTTTCTTTTTTTTTCTTTGTGTCACGTTCATTTCATCTTTTTGGTTTTGTTGTTGTTTTTGCTACTCTGGTTATTGGTTTGACATACTTGTGGCGGAAACTTAAACAAAAATAATACAAGGTCAGTCGCTTTTTTGTTTGTTTGTTTGTTTTTGTCACTTTCATGTGAAGACCTTTTTTACTATTTTTTGTTGTTTTTTTGCTTCCAAAGGCTTTTTAGTGTTTTGTGTTTTTTGGGGTTTATATGCCGAAGCAAACATTAAAAACTGATTTCAAAGCAGCAGTTATGAATGGTTTGATTAGCAGTTTCTCATAATTTTCGTTTGAGTTCATTAAAAATGAGTCAAAGGATTAAAAGAAAAATTGTTTTTAAACATAATTTTTCATAAATGTTCCCATCTATGGATGACATAAAAGAATATGGTGGTGAATAGGTCTGACATCTACAAAAACAGTACATTCCACTTCAAAGTGATTTATTTCATTTGTGGTGAATAGAAATCTGCCTTCTTAATAGAGAGTTGCTCTTTGGCCCATCTAGCGAAGCAAAAACGGAGCGGATGGTCATGCGGCTTCAACTCGTGAACCAATTGTACTTAGTAAGGCGTTACACCAAGATCTTTTCGTAAAATTCGAAGTAAACTGGTCTGTGATATGTTCAATTCTTGAGAACGATGACGAGTTGATGCTAAGACGAGCCATAGCTTCGATATATTCATGTGTAAGTACTGTATGAGCATGCTCACGTCTTGGCTCATCAATAATGAAATCAGTTTCACGAACCTTAGCAATCAACTTGCGTATATCGGGCACTCTTGGTCCTTCTCTGCTACCAAATTTTGTACAACATTTTCGTATGATTTTCGGATAACTGTCTTTGTTTTGTAAGTAAATTTCCAATAAATTTCAACGTTGCTTAAGCATAAATCGATTCATTACGTTCAGTTGAGATAATTTACTGAATCTTGTGACAGGAATAGAATGGCATAAGTATTGCCAGGCTCGAAAAAGCCGATAGTACAAATTTAAACCGATAGATGGTCCAGCCGATAGATGCAAAGCATTTAGTTTCGTCTTATTTCTATCCTTCGATATAAGTCTTCTGCGCTTCCTCTCATAAGTCTTCAGACCGAAGTTCTGAGAATAGCTAAATGCCCCTCATGCCTTAATGCAAAGCGCTGATTGTCAATAACCTTTTCATCAGGTATTGTTAGTTAGCTTCATGTTCTACTACATACTAGACTACGGCGACTATTAGCTTGTTGCCGAGAATTTCTACATGAATTGGGAAACATCAGATTATAACTTTACTTTACCTACCAACCTGATTCACCTTTTTTTTCTTTTAAATTTAACCTTGTAAGAATCGAGTGTTCCAATGGCGGCCCAACTGAAAGATAGTTTTGCTGTCCTATGTTTTGTACCTCCTATAAAAGTTAAATGGAACACATCTATCGGTGATGGAAGTCTATCTGTTTGGAAGATATTTAGGAGTTGCTGCATGGAGTTATTCTCACAGGCCAAAACGCCTGCTCCTGTTGGAAGATCCGTTTTTTACTCATATGTATACCATAATAGCCTCTCTTTTAGAAAAGTATGCAGCTTCCAGGTGACTCCAACAAGTTGTAGGGCACTTCCCAGAATCATAAAGTCTACTGGTTTTGTCCGGGAAACTTCCAGAGTGGGAGTTGTTGGCCAATCGTTTTATAAGTCACGAAATCCTATAATAAATTTCATTTTAGAAGTGTCTGCTACTATAACATGAATGTGGGGATCAGTGAACAAGGTGACATCTGAAAAAAAATTTGTTGTCAAACTAAATTTGCAATAAATGGCCTGTTATGTAAGTTGTATAGCAGGTTGTGCCAACCATGGTTCATTGGATCAAAAGTTGATTAACTTTTGAGAACAAAAATTCAGTAGGCATGGTCCACCATTTACTATAATATCAGCTCCTTTCTTATATAAAAAAAACGGTTAACGTCATCATAATGAAGTCGCCGTACTCTAGTAGCCAGTGTGTTGACTTATTAGACGTGAAGCCGCGGTTCAAACTCCAGGTCAAACATCTCCTACAAAACGTGTATGAACAGATATTCCTTCGGCGACTTTCTCTCAATAGATTTCTGGCAAGTCGCCGTAGTCTAGTAGGTAGTGCGTTGACTTATTAAACGGAAAGCCAGAGTTTGAGCCCCAGGCCAGACATCAAAATAAAATACAAAGAGTATTTCTTCGGCGACTTCCTCTCAGCAGATTTCTGACAAAAACTCGGAGAGTAAATAAAATTGCCATGAAAAGTTTCTCAAAAATCTGTCTTTCGGAGTCGACTTTAAACTGTAGGTCGCCCCACTCATGTATAAAATTAAAACACACAAGATAAGTGGTGTGAGAAAATGGGTCGTAATCCAGACTGAAAGGTTGTAATGACCAATAATGTATGTGTGTATGTCTGTATGTAGGCTGTGTAACAAGTTGTACCGTTTTGTTGGAACCGAATTCTGTTGATGTTTAGCTGATTAACTTTGGAAACATAAATTCAGTCAGCATTGTTCGACAGAGTTTTCCATTTACTATAGCAACAGCTACTATACGACAGTGCTTTCTTCAAATCAAAAAAAAGATCGATAACATCATCAGTGTGAAAACCGCACCAAATGGTCGCTTTTAGTTGATGAAATGGTGATTTATCAAGCGCTTGAGGATTTTATTCTTATGGACATATTCACAAAACTCGGAAACTTTGCTTTGAGCATTCGCTGTGACAACAAATCTTACTGAACAGAAATCTGAACACAGTTTGACATCCACAGCTATTGATTCATGGTTATTGACATCGTTAGTCCCCATGTAGCCAAAAATTCACTCGATATATAATTTAATTCAGCTCGTTTGGATCAAATTTTTAACCAAACTTTATAAAACAAATAAAAATATTGAAACAACAGAAGTTATTATTAGATTGTCATGCTAATACAATGGCAGATTATGAAGTGTGTTTGTCAAAATGAAAAATTCTTTGAATTGAATTCAGCATTTGTATTTCAAACATTCAATTATTACACGTCTTTATCTATAAAAAAGCAAAAATATCTTTGAGATTTTTTTTAAGAAGATTAAAAAAACTTTGCCGTGGATAAGCTACTCTAACAACAGGAAGTTCTCATTTTAAAGTGATTTCTTGCATTTGTGGTGTAGAATTCTTGGAAAGCGTTTATTTTTGTATTATTTTTCTGTCTTTCAAATATAAATGTAATCGTGTTACCTTCCTTACTGCCATAACAGCATCTTTGCCTTTAAAAATCTTCTGAAGTTCGCGTGCCGTTTAATCAGCTTAAAAAAATAAGGAACCATAATATGGCAAAAAAAACAACAAAAATTATTTTTGAAATTATTTTTGTACGCTGAACTTTGTTTTATTTTTGGAAAATAAAAATAAAAATTTTTATAAAGTTTTGATTGACGTCGATAAGAAGGCATTAAGAATTTATTGTATTTGTTTCCTATTTTTTCCATTTTTTTATTGAACTCAGCTTTATTGGTGTGATTGAATTATAAAAGTTTTGCTTGTAAAAAACAAAACAAAAAAATCTTTTTTCATTGCTTTTTAATGTTCGTGGGTAAGAAGAATTAAAAATTTATTCTTACTTTACTTCACTTCTAACACACTTTGTTAATTGACATCGTTGTAGTTTTTTCATTTGAAATTTATTGTAGGGAACATATTGATTATTTATTATATGGCTTGTATTTAGTGGTAATGCTTGCCGTAGTCTAGTTGGTAATTCTTAGACGTGAAACTACGATTCAAAACCAATCATCTCCTAGAAAAAACGAATTATAAAAAAAAAATTATTTCCTTGGCCATCTACATAACCGGTGCTCTGCGCAGCACCCCGACTAAGGCCTTATACGCAATGCTCAACTGGCTTCCTACTGAACTTCTCGCTAAGCAGATAGCAAAGTTTGCTGCGACTAGACTTAATGCCCTGTCTCGCTGGCGCATTGTACCTTCTTTTTGTACTCCACCATTTTGGAGGTTGATCCCGCTACCCCCGTGAACATGGATTACCTTCCTGCGGAGTATTGTCTGGATAGGGGTTTCCACTTTCTGATTCCGGGCAGGGACGACTGGGATTCTAATATGTTCTTGCACCCGGAACACCTTGATATGTACACCGACGGCTCAAAGTTTGACAATGGTGTTGGAAGCGGAATATACTCTGGGAAACTGGAACTGAACATTTCTCTCCGGCTACCGAACTACTGTAGCGTGTTTCAGGCGGAGGTGTGGCCATTTACCGGGCCGCTCAATGGATCCTCGTAAACGGTGCTCCTTTCACCCGCATCTCGGTCTTCTCTGACAGTCGGGCTGCCATAAGATCTCTGTCGGGTTTTGTGAATAACTCCAGGATCGTTATGGAATGTCGCCGCTTACTCGACCTTCTTTCTGAGCACTTCAGCGTCTCGCTGGTCTCCGGGCACAGTAATGTTCTGGGGAACTGTAGGGCCCACGAGCTCACCAGAGCTGGTGCACTCCTTCCGGAATCGTCTTCAATTGAGTTAGGCATGCCACTTGCCTCGTTCAAGTTGTCTATTGTGCGGAAATTCTTTCGAGACGCCAACCTATTCTGGGTCACTGAGTAGTCCTGCTCCATCGCTAGACTCATCTGGCCCTTGATGGATAGTAGGCGTACGAACCAGTTGCTTGGACTTGGTCGTAACATCATCTCGACCACAGTGGCCATGCTTACGGGCCATTGCGTTATGGACAGACACGCGGAAAGGATGCGGCTCCCATTCATCGACTTCTGCCACGGGTGCAGATCCGCTGAGGAAGAAGAGACTATGATCCACTTCTTCTGTCGGTGTCCGTCACTTGCTAGGGGCAGGAATATATTGTTTGGCTCTCCGTTTCTTGTCAGCTTACCGGAGCTATCATCTATTGACATCAAGGATTTAGCTTAGTTCATAAAGCTTTCTGACGGTTTTCCAGTGTGGGATAGTCGTGCTTCTGATGATCAGCCCTTATGCTGACCAACTTCTTCCTCTTCCCTGGTCTTGGTGGAACTTGGTCAGAACAGGGACTGCGTTCACCCATGGTATCACAACGGGCCGCTATGCGCACTCAAGTGAGTTTTGTGACGTGATCAAAGCTACCACTACGACCTTGGCGACTTCTTCTCTCTTGCCATGAAAAGTTTCTCATAAAATCTGTCGTTCGGAGCCGACTATAGGTTGTAGGTTCCGGCACTCATGTATAAAATTAACACACACAGCTTAGGTGGTGTGAGAAACCAGGTCGTAACCTTGACTGGAAGTTTGTAATTACCAATTATGTATGTATCAATGGCTTTATGACTATCACTTGGTAGATACTCTAAAGTGTCCCCATGGGCTCAGAATATTTCAGTTTGGAAACAAAATCTCTGTACAAAAATTCGTTCTTGACCCCATCTGAATGCCACAAAATAGTCCTTATTTTATACGAGTATGCAACATTCGGATAACACCATTCACTTTTGTTACTGTCTCACGGCGAAGGACCTTAAAAATCATTGAGGCTCCTGCAGACTAAACTGTTACATGCAAGAAATAGCTATGAAGCCTTTAATAATACGGGTACCTATTCGTTATGGTATCATTACAATAATTTTGGGAGAATCATCTCTATCTTAAAGCACATCCCGGACAAATGTGGTTTTCATATTTCAAATGTTTCTTTAACAGCATGTGACCGTAAATGTAGTCCACCATTCATTAGCCTATCGATTATGATGATAGGTATACTTGAATGACAAATATAACAACGATTAGCCCGAAAACCTGGTTTGCTCATCTTTTGGCCATACTTCGACGGCTTGAAGTCTTCTAAAATGTATACATTTTTCAATCGATCATGATCAAAATGAAGTATCACAAAAATGCTCAAAAGAGTAAACGATATGATCCAGGTTAGGTTAGAGGACGTGTACTTGTCAACTAAGACAAGTACAGTCGAATTGACCCATTATACAACGTCCTAGTTTCTCGCACCCCTTATGTTGTGTGTGTACCACATAAGTGGTACGACCTACAGTTTAAAGTTGACTCCGAATGGCAGATTTTTTTTTGAGAAACTTTTCCATGGCAATTTTTATTTACTCTCAGAGTTTTTGCCAGAAATCTGCTGAGAGGAGGTCGCCGAAGAAATACTTTTTGTATTTTGTCTTGATGTCTGGCCTGGGGCTCGAACCCTGGCTTTTCGTCTAATAAGCCAACACACTACCTACGAGACCACGGCGCCTTCAAAGGAAAATAATTAGAAAAATGCAAGAGACTGTATCGTTAAACATGAAAGAAAATCTCAAATGCTGAATAAAAAGAGGCGACAATGACGTGGCAATTAATCAATACACCCAATAAAATAATCGAATTATTAAACGGGAGCCATACCAGCAGTAAGTTTGTCAAGTGGTCTGACAACACCACCGCCGCAAGAGTTTAAGATTTTTTTTATATATAGGCTGAGCCATTTAAAGGCTTAAATTTAAAAATGAAATAAAACAACAATAACTGTATACAATTTTGCAATTATTCTTTTGATGTGAAGCAATTGTTCCGGTTAGAAATGGAATGTTATTTCATTCATATGGCTGCAGTGGCCGGCCCGACAGTACCTCATTCAAGCGAACCAATTTTCGTGCCCTTTTTCGAGTGTAAGAGTTTGTATCTCTGCAATGGCATCATGAATGTTGGCCTTAAAATGTTCAATTGTCTGTGGTTTGTAGGCATAACACTTTTCTTTAACGGCGCCCTACAGAAAATAGTCAAATTGTGTCAAATCGTAGCCATTTCGGCTAATTGAATGGCCATCAAGCGTTTGACGCAATAAATCGCTTGTAGCATGAGATGTGAGGCAAGTTGAACCATGCTCCTGAAACCAATCATCGCTCACATCAATAACATGAAGAACGGGTACAAAGAAATTGGTATTATTGTGCGATATGTGTCTACATTGATCGTAATGGTTGCTCTGTCCTCATTTTCAAAGAAATATGGGCCAATTATGCCTTTGCTTCACAAGCCACACCAAACAGTCACTCGTAATGGGTGCGTATGCTTCTGTAAGACCACGTGTAACTTTTCTGAGTTCCCAAACACGGTAATTTTGCTCATTAACGTGCCCAACAACATGATAATGAGCTTTATCCGAAAAGATGATTGTTTTGGCAAAATCGACATCATCGTTTGGTTCCTCGTTGGCGCATCTAGTGGAGCGAAAATGAAGCGAATAATCATGCGGCTTCAACCAATTGAACTTTGTAAGGCGTCATACCGAGATCTTTTTGCAAAATTCAACGTTAACTGGTGTGTGAAATGTTTAATTCTTGAGAACGATGACAAGTTGCTGTTGATGGACACTCTCACGCACACTTTCAGCCACACTGTTCCCAGTGTACAATGAAACTAGTTTTACGAACTTTATCAATAAACTTGCGTATACCGGGCCCTGTTGACATTTCTCTGTGACCAAATTTTTGTATGACATTTTCGCGCAATTTCCGACAAATTGTCTTTGTTTTGAAAATAAATTTCCAATAAATCCCAACGTTGCTCAATTGTAAATCGATTCATTACGTTCAGTGAAGAAAATATACTGAATTTAGAATTACATAAGTATTGCCAGATTCGAAATAGCAAATGGTTTAAATTTCCTGCCGATAGATGGCCCACCCTATATTTGGAATGTTAAATAAAACAGTATCTGAAAGGAAGATATGACTACAACAGCCATTAAAAATTTATTATTTTATCGCCCGAGCCAAATGTCAACTTTTATTTTACTTTAGCACCACCACCACATAAATTAACCTTTGTTCGCCACCATTAAAAGTTTGCTTGAAAAGTTTTTCGTAAAACTTATTTATTTTACTGTAAGTGCGCTGCAGCTATTGGTCACATACATACATACATAGGCTAACACATAATTAAATTAATACATACACACAAAAGCACACATGCACGTACGATTCAAAAGTCATTTATTTTCTCCATCATTTCTCTGATTCACAACTTCACGGTGTATAATAATAGAAACAAATGATTTTTCCACGACATTAGCAGACAATGAAATAATCTCAGCTCATAATTCTTTCTTCTTTTTCTTTCTTATGGACACAAAGAATATAAAGAAACAAAAACTACAACCACAACAACAATGACAAAATAAAGAAAGAGACTGAAAGAAAACAGATACTAAATGGCACATTTATTACACGATTTGCGTTTTGTATAGCCACGCACACCAATACACACACACTTATGGTATTCTCTCTCAAACACATACGTTTCCTCTTTTTTTACTCCCACCATATTGTCATTCATTAGTGTTGGTAATGAAAATGGCAAGGAATTTAGAGCCAAAGGAATATAGAGCAGACCGGGAAAATAACTGGTGAGTACATCAACGAAATACGGCCCATAAATGTTGGCATTTTTATAGGCCGTTACGGGGCATATCCAACATTAACAACAAAAACTCAACTGCCAAAAATGAAATGAAACGTAAACACAATGAAAAGCAAAGAAATGAAACGAAATGAAATGAAGGTGACTAACGGTTTCCACATATTTTTCTGGGTGCTAAAAATTCCTTCAAAATCTGTGCAAGAATTTTTAAGAGACATTTTATTTCCCATGCGATTCTATTAGTTTTTATGGTCTCAAAAGAAGGTGGAGAGGGGACTCTATGCAGCGGCTTTAAAGCGAAAATATTCTTCTCTCCTTATTTGGTGGCATAAATGTAAAGAAAGAAATTTAATTTAATTTCATCAAATTTTTAATACAAAATTTTAAGGGATACCGATTGTATTTACGTTTCGCATGTAGGTTTCCAATGGCATTGTAGTTGATTGGTCATTACAACTTAGCTTCTCTTACAACACATGTTGTATGCATTAATTTTAATCCATTTTTTATAACCATTCGATATATTGTTACGAAAATGGAAACGTTAAACCATCGTTTAACATTAAAACGATAAACAATAGCTATTCAAACAAATACAGCGAACTAGTTACAAGTAAACCAACAACATCGGTATGAAAGAATAGGGGATATAAAGGGTCCGCCAAATAACTTTTGGCAGGCCATGCAGTAGCCTATAGGATCGGTCCAATTTTTAAGCACATTATCGATTGTGTGCAGCTATATTTCACCAATGGCTTCACGAATATTGTCCTTTAAAGCGTCAATTGTCTCTGGCTTGTCGGCGTAATACTTATCATTGACGGCACCCCACAAATAATAGTCCAACGGTGTCAAATCGCAGCTCCGAGGTGGCCAAACGACATCAGCTCTGCGGCTGGTAATGCGATCTTCAAAAACAGGGCGCAAAACATCGAGTCTAGCTTCGGCTGTGTGGCACGTAGCGCCGTCCTGTTGAAACAAAATGTTGCCAATATCCTCCTCTTCAATTTTTGTGAACAAAAATTCGTTCAACATGGCCCGATAACGATCGCCATTGACTGTAACGGCCACTCCTTGCTCATTTTCGAAGAAAAATGGCTCAGTTATGCGTCTGGACCAAAATCTGCACCAAACAGTGAATCGTTTTGGGTGCGTGCGGGTTTTCTGTGCCCCAAATGCGACAATTTTGCTTGTTTACATATCCGCCGAGATCAAAATGAGCTTCATCTGAAAAGATGATTTTTTTTGCCAAAATCGGCATCTTCTGTAAGTCGATCGCAGGCGCACTTAGCAAACGAAAACGCCTTGGATATTCATATATTCGTTCAGCGGAAGGATAATACTAATTATCTGTCAAACCAGACATGAGCTAAGTGTTCCCATTCACGAAATAAGCACTAGTTGAAAAAAATGTTAGATGGCGGACCCTTTATAAATAAGCCAACGCAACAGCAAGCAATGTGTACAAAATACAGAAACAACAATGAAGTCGCAATAGAGTTCTCAAGAAAGCGAAACCACAAACGTTCGACTTCAAGAACCTTCATCAGACTGTTTACATAAGCATATAAAAAGACAAAACAAAGCAGGCAACTAGTAGTAAGAATTCAGTCAGTTTTGTATGAAGACGCGTTGCGTGTGAAGAAAACAGTTGTGGTTTGAAGATCTCCGCCATACAGCTCTAACGTACAAGTGTTGTTACTTACGCAAAGGGTCTGAGCAAAGAAGAATAACGAACTAAGCAAATTATTGTTGGATTCATCAAGTGGTAAATAGTGGGATACAGAAATAGTGCGAACAATAAAGAGTTTAATTGAAATTAAATACAAATCAATTTTTATTTTTGTTTGCAATCAACGAACTCATATTTTAAACGATTTTAAAAAGGTAAGAACGTAACAATATCTTCTTCACTTTTTTTCTCGAGGATTACTCTGTAATAATTCTCACCTTCTTTCATTTAATGTCAATAACCAGACAATTACAATGCCAAACCACCCAGGGTTTCTGGTGGGAATCGAACCCACGCCTAGAGGTTTGAAGTTTAGCACACTGCCAATACCATCAAGGCCCTATAAACAAAGTCTGCATCGATTCATAGACGGACATGATCAGATCAAGTCTCTTCCTCCCAAATCGATCCACAATGTCTGCAGAAATTGTTTAGGCAGGTAGGTAAGTAGAGGTTGCTGCCCATACAAGTCTTCCATTATGAAAATTCTTCCATTGTCCAAAAATATCCATTATCGCGTAATCCCGGAACCATTTGAAAATTTCGATGAAGTGACATCAACTGCCAATGTCAATTCGTGAGTGCTTTACCAGGTTGCCTATACAGTAGCCACCAAGTCGATTTTCCGGCCGTAACAAGAACTGGACCTTTTGCAGATCACTATTTAGCAAATTTTGCGTTGTGACCAAACAAATATCAAATGACCGATGTCAAATCGTGAGTGCCTTACCAGATTGTCTATACAGTAGGCACCAAGTTCAAGAAGTGTGCCTTTCGCAGACCACAATTTAGCGAATTTTGCGTTGTGGCTTGGGTCTGCACCCGTATAAATATCAAATGACCGAGTAACAGAACTTAAACGACTATAGCCAACGATATGTGTTCACTGAGAGGGCTATGGAGCACGTAGCAAATGAGCCAAATTTTAATCGAACAATTATCTTAAGCGCTGAGGTCCATTTCTGATACGTGAACAAATAAAATTGACAAAATTGAGAAGAAACCATATAATACCGAAGAGCGTTCAATGCACCCACTCTGTATGGAGTAGATTTTGAATTGGCTGCATTACCGGCTCATATTTCTTTGATAACGATATTGGCCAGGCCGTCACTGTCAACAGATGGCACTGGTGGTCTATGATTAGCAACTTCTTAGGGCTGAAAGGGATGATCTGGATACCAACGACATTTCCTTCAACAAGACAGCAGTAAGTGTCACAGAGCTTACCCCGTATTGTATATTCTCACGACCGATTTGAGGATATGATCATCTCTTGTGGAGGTGATGTGCACCGGTCATTAAGAACGTGCGATTTTACATTGTTAGACCTTTTTGTGTGGACTTTTTCTAAAATGCAGCTGTATGCGAAAACCACAGCGATCCCCAGAGGCAATATATATATAATATAGCCGGTGCAATGGGTCTAATTTAGCCTGTTCTAATGTAAGAACATTCCCTACATAGCGATTGAAAATTTTCAACTCAAATTAAAAAGAAAACATTTTCCTTTCATATGTGGTAGCCGCCATGAATTTCCTTTTTTTATACGTTTTAAGTGTCAATAACTTCACAAGTCAAATTACGATGACTTCCCTAACTGTGTGTTTCTGTTTCTAAGAATTTGTCTTAAAAAGAAAAAAATCCTTCAAAAACCTCTCTTTATCCCTTTGCCGGAGTACTTTTTTATTTGAATACATTGCTTTGTGGTTGATGGCAAAGGGTTAATACTACATTACTCTGCTTATTTGCTTAACCGAAAAATGCATTTGACTCTGTAAGGAAATTTACTGAATGGCAAGTAAGACTACTGTGATCAATACTCTTTCACAAACCAAATATCAACAGCAACAACAAAGTTGACAACTCTCTTAACACCATCACTGCAAAAAGTTAAGGGAAAGTAAAGTCAGAAGTAAATTTGTTTCGAAAAAAAAATTAAAAGAAAAGTGAAAGCACATGGAAATATTAAGATGGCAATAATGGCTTCATTTTACAAAATCACAGCAAAATTTTTATTGAAAAGTATGGTGAAACGGATAAAAAGAGAAAATGGGATTCCAGTTATGATTACGACCTAGTTTCTCACACCATTTATGTTGCGAGATTTAATTTTATACACAAGCGGCGTGACCTACAGTTTAAAGTCGACTCCGAACGACAGATTTTTGAGAAACTTTTCATGGCAATTTTATTTACTCTCAGAGTTTTTGCCAGAAATCTGCTGAGAGGAAGTCGCTGAAGAAATATTTGTTCATATTTCGTTTTGTTGGCGATGTCTGACGTGGAGTTTGAATCATGGCCTCATGTCTAATGAGCACAACACATTACCTACTAGACTTCGACGATAAATTGTTTTATTCTACCTCAGGGACAGGTTATATCTCAATAGGTATGAGTAGAGTATCGGATTGTTTAACACTCTCACTCTTGCATTTAAGATAACATTTACAGACTTAATGCTTGGGTTTCATTG
Organism: Sarcophaga subvicina; assembly: GCA_936449025.2. NCBI lineage: Eukaryota > Metazoa > Arthropoda > Insecta > Diptera > Sarcophagidae > Sarcophaga > Sarcophaga subvicina. The sequence continues at coordinate 36,860,038 of OW388084.2, forward strand.
AAAACATATCCATGTGTCGTGTTTATTTAAAGCATGTGGCATCATTAATTTAAAGTGAAATAAAAGAGAAACAAAAGCAAAAAAGAAAACTGAGAAACCTTTGCTTGGTAAGATAATCAAAGAAATTAATCGTTAACAACAGCAACAACTCAATTCACTTTACTCGTGTCAATTTCCATGCAACAATACTTATCGAATTTCAAATTAAAAATTCCGGGTTTTTTTCGTTTGTTGTCTGATCCTTAGGTTTTTCATGCAAAAGTGGCACTTTTAAGGGAAGAATTACAAGATGGAAAGAGAGTTTATTGAGTAATAAGTAGATTGGCCATTACATGATTAATTTTAAACGCGTTTGTTAATACAATATTTTAAGGAAAATCAATCTGTATAACACAACACAGCTCTTCAGCTAACAGATTGACTGGATACACTATCTTCAGTATCTGCATGCCCAGGCAAAAATTAAAGAAGAAAGTAAGCTCTTGTTAACTCATTTAGATGTGCTTTTATTAGATTAACATTATTAATGGATCTTCTAATAGAAACTTCCAAACTTTTTCAGTTAATGGCGACCATCTTGTTAAAACTACATCTCTCAAAATAGTTGTCATTAATTCTCTTTTGTCACATTACCACACACGGATGTAGTATTCAACAACACGTGCTAATAATAAAATTGTGTTGTTAAAATAAGCGTTCTTTTCGGACAACGTACGTATCCATTTTACGATTACCGTAGTCGTCCTACCGAGAGGTTCAGTAATCAATCGATTAACATCCGTACGTCAAAGAAACACAGGAGCTGCCAAAAATAGCGCCGCTGCATGTGAGAATGTGCAGGAGAGTTCTTCTTAGACCTCGGTTTTCCCTGAACAAAAATTTGCGAATTTTGCATCGTGCCTATTGGGCACACGACCTTAGAAGCAGTCGACAACTGACCCTAAGTTTCATCGAAAGATCATCTTAAGCGATGTGTTCCATTTCTGAACGTGAATAAACGAAATTATCGTATTTGAGCTCACGCCACATTGGATATTCAACACGATATTCAAACGAGAAATTTAATTTCACGTGAGGGTGGCGTGAACTGGCCACCGGGATCGTAGAATTGGACACCGTTCAACTTTTTCTTGTAGGGTTCTCTTAAGTCGCAGGCCTATGCGAGTGAGCGATCTGTTACATTCGGACTATTTTATAAGCCAGCACCATAGAAATTTCGAAAGGCTAGAATTTACACTGTGCCTTTTCAATAAACTGGTTACTAACCTCAGGTTAATCTTTGATAGTCTGATGAAAACCTCAAATCTGCTTCGATCGAAATTACTCAACAAGTGGCAAGATTACCCCAAACGTATTTGGCTTGAGAAGACTCTCCACCGCGGTCTAAATTCTTTTTCTGCGTATACTTTTGTAATGATTTAAAAGCAAACACCTTTATTTCTTTTATTCTTTGACTAACTGTATGCTAAATTCTTAATTCTAGCACACTATGTATACGGTGGGAATATGCTAAGACAGCATAATACACGCTGTCCTAACATTTATGTAGTGTTTACAATATCAACAAGAATGTGATATTGTCATACAAAGGGTATGACAACTTCGACTAGTCAAACTGCGACTTCCTCTCAGCAGATTTCTGGCAAAAATTCTGAGAGTAAATAAATTGTCATGAAAAGTTTCTCAAAAAATCTGTCGTTCGGAGTCGACTTTAAACTGTAAGTTCCGCCACTCATGTATGAAATTAACGCACACAACATAAGTGGCGTGCGAAGCTGGGTCGTTATCTCGACTGAAGGGTTGTAATGACCAATTATGTATGTATGTAACCATAGAAGGAACAACGGCAGCTCTGCGGCAAATATCTTAAGAATATCATAAAACCCAAAGTATGTAAAAAAAGAACAACAGCACACAAAAAGTAAAGAAGAATCAGGCGAAATTGAAATACCAGGTGAAAAACTTAAGTTACAAATGAAATTACGGCGGCTTACCGTCTCGTATCACATTCATTCGTTTGGAGGAATGAAGGTATTGACTTTAATGGAAAAAAGCAATTTCTCTTCTTAGGCTACAGGTCGATTATAAGTCCTATATTACCCCATTACTCTAGGCATTATGATAAACTAATTTCTAGTATGCTGTACTCTATGAATTTATTGTTAATCTTTCACACGACGAAAGACATTGTAGAGGTAAAGGGTATCTTCCATTCGAAAAGTTTTAACAAACTGGTCTTAAAACAGCTTTTGACTCAAGCGTTATAAAAATAAATTCGAATTGCAATAATCGTATGGTTTTTATTAAACAGTATAGGAATTAAAAACTCTTTCATGGGTTTTATTGTATTTTCTTTTCTAGTTTATTTTGGGTTCATTTTCATTCAATTTTTTTTTTCTACATACATATCGAACATATGTTGCGTATGAGTGATATTAAATATGGGATATTAATCATACGTCACATATGTTGGGTGAAAATTTGAATTTATTGATTTGCCACAGAAATGAAATATAAATGAAAAATAAAAATATATACGAAAACTATTTATAGAAAGAGAGTTTAAAGCCAAAGACTTGATTTGAAATACATTTAAATTCTATAAAAAAAAAGATTCTCTTATCATAATTGGTAAATTTTTTTTTTGGTAAAAACTATTTGAGATTATTGCAATGTTTCTTTATAAGAATGTTGTTAATATATTTTAATATAGACTAAACATTGCTAATAGCCTCCATACGAACACAATCGATTACTGGATCGTTTAGTTAAATGGACAATCTATCGAACCTCCTGGTAGTAGTCTAGAAGAAGTAATGAAGACAATAAAAATTGAAATCAGATATGTCAGTTTGTCCACGCAACCATTCATCCAAAAAGGGGTCAATTGCCAACAGTTCCACAGCCCATTCAGCGAACACACGTCGTTGTCGATGGTGATTTTGGAAAACAAAATGATTTTGACAACATGGCCATTATCAAATGTAAAAGTTGGGAAGTCCTTGTAGGAAGATCCATGTGAGCGACTAGAAATGAATTCTTCTGCATACTCTCACGGGCAGCGGCGCTGTTTTTGGCAGATCTTGTGTTCACATTACCTACACGTGAGATTATCATGCCCTCAAATTGCTCGTGTAGCTTAAGTACGATAATTTCGTTTGTTCACGTACCTATTCACTCAGAAATGGATCACATCGTTAAGACAATATTTCCATGAAAACTGGAGTCAGTTGCCTACTTCTTCTATGGTCGTATGTCTACAGTTCGTCTGACAGTTAAGTTTTGTACGAGTGTAGGCCCAAATCACAATGCAAAATTAGCAAATTTGTGTTCGGCAAAAGTCGAGTTCAGAGTAGGATTCCTATGCACACTCCTATGTGTAGCGGCGCTATTTCTGGCAGGTCTTGTGTTTCTTTAAAGTGCGGATATTGGTCGATTCATTACTGAACCTCGCAGTAAGACGACTATGGTAATCGTAAAATGGGTAAAGCGTGACGAAAGTTGTCCGAAAAGAACGCTTATTTTAAGAACACAATTTTATTATTAGCACGTGTTGTTGAATGCTACATCCGTGTGTGGTAATTTGACATAACAGACTGAATTAATGACAACTATTTTGAGAGATGTAGTTTTAACAAAATGGTCGCCATTAACTGACAAAGTTAGGAGGTACATATTAGAAGATCCATTAATAATGTTAATCTAATAAAAGCACATCTAAATACATTAGTGAGAGATTACTTTCTTCTTTAATCTTTGTCTGGGCTCGCAGATTGGTGAAGATAGTGTATGCAGCCAGTTGGCAGAACAGCTATGTTGTGTTATGAATATTGATTTTGCTTAAAATATTGTATTAAAGAAAGCCTTTAAAATTAAGCATGTAATGGCCAATCTACTTATTACTCAATAAACTTTCTTATCATCTTGAAATTCTTCCCTTAAAAGTGCCACTTTTGATTGAAAAGCCTAAGGATTACACAACAAACGAAAAAAAAGCGCGGAATTTTTAATTGAAATGCGATAAGTATTGTTGCGTGGAAATTGACACGAGTAAAGAGAGTTGAGTTGTTGATGTTGGTGTTGTTGTTGCTCTTGTTCTACAATTAATTTCTTTGATTATCTCAACAAGTAAAAGTTTCTCAGTTTATTTTTGTTTTTTTTTTGTTTTTGTTTCTCTTTTATTTCACTTTAAATTAATGATGCCACATGCTTTAAATGAACTCGACTCATCGATATGCTTTCAATGAAACCCGAGCATTGATTCTGTAAATGTTGTCTTAAATGCATGAGTGAGACTGTAAAACATCGGGATACTCTAGCAACATATTGTCCATCTGTTGATAGAGCATGGAGGCAAGGAAAGAAGGAAGGATACGCAGATAAAACTTAATTTTTCATGTCATGGCTGTAATTGCATTTAAAGCCAAACAGAATAATGTGTTGGCAAATGAAATTAAATAAAAGCATTTTAATAAAAAACAAAAAGGTGTAGAAAGCAACAGAGAAGAAGAACGAAAGAGAACGAAATTATAATTGAAATTCTGAAAGTATTGGTAACAGTTTAAAAGCATTTTTAAAGAAAACACAAAAAGAAAGGAAATGAAAACCATTGGAAGCCATTAACCAAATGTTGGAGGTTAAGCTGTTGTTGCTGGCAACATTCAAGTGGCAGCAAAGAAAAAAAGTGGAATGGTCAGTGAAGAAGGCTTATGTTAAAATGAGGCTTAATTGCGAAATATTAAATGAAGAACTAAAAATTGAAATCAATGTTGAATGCAGCAACTGAAAGTGAATCAATGAAAACGCGGCTCGTAAAGAAAATGTTTCTTCAGATATAGTGCGGAGAGCTTAGGTAAACATCTTATCGTGATGCGAAGGTTGTGACTGCGCACTGCGGAGACCTTAGCGAATGGGTAACCATCTTATCGTGATGCTATGGTTTAACTGCACAGTCACTACCAGCTGGGTAAACCATATCAGGGGATATGGTCTGCTAAGATACATAAACTAGTGTTAGTTGATATATCCGGGGAAATGAGATACGATCCTACAGCGGCGTTAAAAGTTCTGCCAGGCTTAAGTCCATTGCATACGGTAGTGATTTTTGGAGATTCTGGTTGGAAGAATAGGGAAAATCACGAGCTGATAAACCGAGCAACTGAGAAATATGATTTTGCTGAATGCTACACAATTAGACTTAATAAAAAAGTTGTAGTAACCTTAATGCTATATATTCCATTCTATGGTATACGGATGGGTAAAGGTGGAGCCAGTAACTTTCTCTAGAATGGGAAGAGATGTTTGGAAGTTTATACTCAGCAAAAGGTAAGCTAAAGGGAGGATTTAAGGCAATTTAAAGTTTTGTTAGGCAATTGCAATAGAAAGCATTTTCACTAATGTTCAGTACTAAGCTGACGTCAGTAACAGGTTTCTTGATAGGACATATTATTGTCCTTGTCAACAGCTTGCAGCGTTCTAAAGCGTGTAAGTACAGAAAGGATGCATTAAAAGAACAATCCATACAGCTTAAAGACATTGCAATAAATGGTATCGTCCCAGTGCAATGCATGCCTACATAACGGGTGATTTTTAGCTATTATCTTTTTGGGGACACTGGTTTAAACAGCTCACGTACGATTCGTGTTTTGTTTCGCTGTCAAACATCTTCAGTTTGGTCTATAATTTAACCATGAATTGTCTTACAAACGAACAACGCTTGCAAATCATTGAATTTTATTATCAAAATGCGATCTCTGTTAAGAAAGTTCATCGCGCGCTTCTTCCATTTTACGGTCAGTTTAATCGACCCACTTAAGCGGCTATTCGGGCTATTGTGACTAAATTTCGCACCAAATTTACATTGTTGGACATTAAACCACTAACACGCTTACGTAGAGTGCGAACAGAAGAAAATATCGCAGCTGTGTCAGCCAGTGTTAATGATGACCATCAATTATCAATTCGTCGCCGTTCGCAGCAATTGGGCCTCTGTTACTCAGAAACGTGGAAAATTTTGCGGAAGGATTTAGGTGTGAAGCCTTTCAAAATACAAGAATTGAAGCCGAACAACCTACCGCAATGCAGAATTTTTGGTGAATGGGCTCTTGGAATGTTGGCCGAAGATCCACTTCTTCATCGAAAAATTGTGTTCAGCGACGAAGCTCATTTTTGGATCAATGGACACGTAAGTAAGCAGAATTGTCGATTTTTGAGTGGAGATCAGCCAGAAGCATTGCAAAAGCTACCAATGCATCCAGAAAAAGTTACAGTTTGGTGCGGTTTATGGGCTGGTGGCATCATTGGACCGTACTTCTTGAAAGATGCTGTGAATCGTAACGTAACTGTGAATGATGAGCGCTACCGTGAGATGATATCCAACTTTTTTTTTGTCCAAAATGCAAGAGCTTGACTTGCATGATATGTGGTTTCAACAAGATGGTGCCACATGCCACACAGCAGGTGTAACAATGGACTTATTGAGAGGCGAGTTCGGTGAACATTTTATTTCACTTTCGGCACCGGTCAATTGGCCGCCTAGATCGTGCGATTTAACACCTTTAGACTATTTTTTGTGGGGCTATGTTAAAGCTCATGTCTATACAGAAAAGCCCGCTTCAATTGACGCATTTTAAGACAACATTGAAGCATTTATTCGTGAGATACCGGCTGAAATGTTGGAAATAGTATGCCAAAATTGGACTAAGCGGATGGACCATTTGAGGCGCAGTCGCGGTTAACATTTGCATGAAATAATCTTCAAACATTAAATTATATGGACCGTACTATCGATTCAAATTTTCATGCATTTTTCTGAATTTTATGTGTTTTTTTTTTTAAATGTTCCTATAGCTCTTAAAAAATCACCCATTACATATGTATATAACCGGTCATTACAATTTTACAATCAGAATTAAGACCTACTTTCTCACACCACTTATGCTGTGTGTGTTTTAATTTTATATGCGAGTGGCTGGACCTACAGTCTAGAATCGACTCCAAACGACAAATTTTATATTTTGAGAAAGTTTTCATTGCAATTTTTATTTACTCTCAGTGTTTTTGCCAGACATCTGCTGAGAGAAAGTCGTCGAAGAAATATTTGTTATATTTCGATTTCATCGAGATGTATAACATGGGGTCTCTACAGTGGTTTCACGTCTAGTGAGCCAACACACTAACTACCAGACTACGGCGAGTTTAATGCAGACCTACATGATAATAATAAAAAATTCCCAGCTTAAGACGTCTAGTTGACACCAAACTTGGCCTCAGTCTGAATTGCCGTTGGTTCAGTAGGCTAGTCAATCATACATAACAACCCTTTAGTCAAGACTACGATCTAGTTTCTCACACCACTTATGCTGTGTATGCTAATTTTTTTGTACACGAGTGGTGGGACCTTCAGTTCAAAGACGACTTCAAACAACAGATGTTTGAGAAAGTTTCCATGGCAATTTTATTTTACGCTCAGAGTTTTTGCCAGACATCTGTTGAGAAAATGTCGCCGAAGAAATATTTTTTCATATTTCGTTTAGTTGAAAATTTCTGAACTGGGGTTTGAACCGCGGCCTCACGTCTAGTAAGCCACCACACTAATCTACTAGACTACGGGCCAGGCAATCTGCAATGCTAGGTTTAGGTTTAGGTCGGAGTGGTAGCTCTGATATTACAAAGCTCACTTGAGCACGCATAGCATCCCTTTGTGATGCCACGGGTAAACGCAGTCCCAGTACTGACCAGATCTGCAATTCCATAACATTTTATAGTTCAGTTTTTAGAAGGCTGGTAGTAGGCACATTATACAAATATCGTTAGTATTTGCCAATAGGAGTGGCAAGACAAAATCCGCAGTAAGTATTCAGTGGGCACAACTACTGCAGTGTCGTTAAGTCATGCATAGCCTTTAGTAACGTGGCCATGTGAAATGAGCAGTTTTTGTTATGAACCTTTTTCATTGTTGTACTGACATGAGTTATATAGTAAACCCGAATAGTAAATAAAAAAAAATATATTAAATAAATCACCCGTTGTAATAAAAATTGTATCCACGGCTGATTATTATTCGATTTTGAAAGACAACCGAACCTAACCTAACCCCCCATTTCAATTTTTCATTCCTTCCTTAAAACTTCCTTCCATACATTATTATAAGGAAATAACATTACTGATGTTATTTTTTTCCATTTCCAGTCTCTTATTCTCTTTGTGTCTTTCACGCTCTCTCTCTCTCTGTCTCTCTCTGATGATTTTTCTCTTTCGTTTTAATTAATTTACCATTTTTCAACTTCTTTTTCTTTTCTGGTTGATTAAATTTTAAATGATTCGCATTCACACACTCTCTCTCTTTCTCTCTCTGTGTCTTTGCTCTTGTCTTACAATGTATCACTCACTCACACACTCACACATTCAATTCAATTCAATTCAATTCGATTCAATTCGATTCAATTTGTTGTTATTGCTTAGACATGATGATGACGATATTGAAGTCTTTGCATTATTGTTGTTATTCCAATTGCTGTTGCTGTTGTTGTTTTGTCAAAATAAATTGATTTCATTAATTTAAGAAACAGCTTCAGGTTTACTTATGTATAAATAAACACACTCATACACACATGCATATACGAAATCGAGTTTATTATTCAGCGTTTTGTTTTGTTTTTATTTTGTATGGAAATGAAATGAAATGAAATGCGTGTAGAAAGCAAGAGCCACCTAAAGAGGATACGAAAAAAAAACAGAAGAGGACAAATTAAGGGTGTAATCTGAAGAGGAGCATAAGAATGTTAAACAGTTATTGAGGAAAAGAATCAAGAAGAAAAAAACATAATCGTTGAATGACATACACATTTAACGCATACATTTGCACTTACATATGCTACTAATCTTTCTTCTACATATTAGCACACATGTATACTCATTCATTCACTTTTACTCCTAAGCCCATGCCTACATTTATGGTACATACAGTCATTGACATTCGTTTGAAAGCAAGTCACACAACTCCTCCTGCAGCTCTGTTAAGGTAGGATTAAACCTCTCCGAACATTTTGTTACTGAGCTAAGATTCAGACAAGCTGCTTCCTTATCCTGAGGCATTTTAAACTTGGTAATGGAAAGTGTTCCACGAAAGGTGGGAATACACTGCAATGGCACTGTTTTCCATTCTCGGGTACGTTGATGTGGTTGACATCATAGGACGTACCAAGAGAGATGTTACTGCTGCCTTTAGCGCTATTGAACAGAAGAGTCTATCGGTTTTTAATAACGCCATAGAGTAGCAGTTGGACAATGAGCGACTTGTAGAGCATTAGTTTCGTCACACGAGGCGGTTTCTGCTACTTAATTGCCTATTGAGAGTGATCTTAGGATTAATCTCAAAACCGAAATCATTTTTGTTGGGAACGGCAATGCCACGATACACAAAATAGCTCACCATATCGAAAGTTAACGGCCGTAAATTGGAATCCGATCAGAATCTGGTAGTAGATAAGGGCAAAACGAAGTACATGTTGTCGACATGTAGGGATATACAATGTATTGGATACCAGATTACGGCCGTTACGTGTACCTTCGATGCTGTCAGCGGTTTCATTTATCTTGGTTCTGTCGTTACCCAGCAAAAATCATGTCAGTTTGGTGATCAGGCGTTGAATCACTCTTGCCAACAGGCATTATTCTGGTGTCAATAGGCAATTGAGTAGAAGAGACCTTATCGTGTAACGATACTTATACCCTACAAGTCTTTCATCCTCTCCGTGCTTCTCCACGATGGAGAAGCATACACGCTTTTATAGGGCTATGCAGCATCGTTGAGGGTATTCGAGAAAAAAGTCCAGAGATTTTCGATCCAGTGCGATGACAGTCGAAAACATCCAATGAGCTGTAGTTCAACTACAAGGACGTTGTGCAATACATTAACATCCAGCGGCTGATCTGGCGTTCGGATGAAAGAGGATGTCTCGGCGAGATGGGTACTTGATGACGGGCTTATGGGAAGACGGCGTATAAAACGATCTTGTCTGCAGTGGAGGGCTATATCGACAAACCTTTGTCATCGATTGGTGCGGCCAATTGGAGAAGGTCACACCTAATAATTTATAAAACCAGATTGGAAGAGTTAGAGGATATTCGTTTGAATTCAAATCACGGATATAGCATTCTACAATACGGGCACATAACAAAGTAGATTTATTAGATTGGATGTTCTATTTGGTCGACGCTCTGGCGCACCATGGCCATTTAAAAGTCGTCATTATCTTCCTAATGCAAGAACTACATGGTGAATAAAGTCGAATTCATTGGATCAGTAAACGATTGGCGAAACGCAAGATGTGCAGAAAACATGAACATGAGTGTCTAGGAAATACCAAAGGAGTCGATTATCGCAAGAACCTAGCTTTTCGCAGACGACATACGTACATAAATAATTGGTGATTACAACCCTTTAGTCAGCATTACGGCCTATCTTCTCACACCACTTATGGTGTATATGTTAATTTTATATATGAGCGGCGGGGCCTATAGTTTATAGTCGACTCCGAATGATAGATTTTTTGGGGAGACTTTTGATGTCAATTTTTATTTATCAGAGTTTTTGCCAGAAATTTGCTGAGCGGAAGTCGCCGAAGAAATATTTGTTCGTATTCATTTAGTTCGAGAAGTCTGAATTGCGGTTTGTACCGTGGCCTTACGTCCAACACACTACTTACTAGTGCTGGTATGACTAAATCGATGAAGTTCTGCACAACTTGTCCATTTAAAAGTCGTCATTATCTTCCTACCGAGAGGACTATTCGCAATGTGGTGGATAGATTCGGGTTTATTGGTTCAGTAAACGACCAATTAATAGCATACGTCGACGAAACACAAGATATGCGGAAAACATCATCGCTGTCTGCAAGAGTGTGCAGGAAAACGGTCGAGCAGTCAATGATCTTGCCGTGCACAAGTACCTGGCTTTTCGCAGACCAGTACTCCACGAATTTTCCTTCGTAAGCTAGGCGTGAACCTGTAAAATTCAATTGACCGAGGAACTGAAGATGAAGGACATGTGTTTGCTGAATTGGCTCTGGAGCAGTTGACAACTGATGCAATCAAAAAATCATGAAGAAAATTACAAAAACAGAAGTAACAATTAAGGAACACAAATTAAAAACAAATAATTTAATGTGGTCAAACGATTGTCTATAACTGTACGTGCATGTGTATATGATAATATATGCTACACTCAAGTAGATGGAAAATAAATAATTTGAAATGTTAATAGCACAGTAAAGTAAAGTAAAGTGTGAAACAAAATAAAGAAGAAATGGAAATAAAAACAAAAATAATGTTCTTAGTCTTCTTCTTCACACACACATATACAATTTATTTGTTCACACATACGAGTACAATAAACATACATGCATTGGCATATATAGACTGATGCCATTAAAATAAAATGTGTGTCTGTGAGAGCTCAAGGTACGTTTGAATTCATTTAATGAATCAAATACCTGTGCGGTGGTGGCATATTTCTTATAAATTCTCCCAAGTCAAATACAAAATTTTTATTGAATATGTTTGCATGTGTTTTAGCAGATGAGGTGCGATGATATGTAAAACGCTTAATCAATTTAATTTGATTTAAAGATTTGCTAAAGCCATTGGATTTGGATGTGGGAAGATGGAATAAATATTCAAAAATATATCTGAAAGAACAACGAACTGCTAAGGAAATATATTCAAGTGACATTTATTCATTGAAAGGGGAATAATTTAACAACAATATAAGAATTGGCCACTTTTCGAGCATTAGAGGTGATTCTGGTCATAATAATGGCAGTTCTGTAAAAGGAATTGTCAAGAATGTAAAGGAATTTGAAGCGATAAGAAGGAATTGGAAGTAGTTGATATAGAGTAAGGCCTGTACATCATTGCAATGTACACACTACCGACAATATAGCTTCTTTTAGAGAACATATGACGGATAACCTGAATTTGTCGATTCCACGGTGATCACAGTAACTGGTTCCCTCTCACGCCTTCTTAAGTTTTATTTAACAGTTGGATTTGTTATTCCAACTATCGTAGATATGCTAATTGGATGCTAAAGAAAAAAAATTTGCTGATCTGCAGTGTGAATCTCATTTCTCAGTCGTTGGGACTTGGAGAACCCAGAAGCGATCGTGAAATAACTCTTGCATTACCTTAGTGCGGTAAGTTGTGTGTTGGCTTATTAGAATGAAGGCCACGGTTTAAACCCCAGGTCAGAAATCTCCAATAAAACGAAGAATAAAATAATATTTCTTCGGCCACTTCCTCTAAGCAGATTTATGGCAAACACTCTGAGAGTAAATAAAATTGCCATTGGAAGTTTCTCATAAAATCTGTCGTTCGGAGACGAATTTAAACTGTAGGTCATGCCACTCATGCATAAAATCAACACACACAACATAAGTGATGTGAGAAGTTAGATCGTAAACTCCACTAAAGGGTTGTAATGACCAATTATGTGTGTATGTAGTGATTGTTTGGTGCGAAATTCTTTGAAAAGGAGCATGGAAAAATGGCGACCATCAATTCAGAATCTTATCATCGTCTGATAACGACTTTTTGGCCTGCAATTTATAATAACGAAGTGTGCGGCATGTGGCTTCAATGATAGGGTGTTACGAGTCCCCCAATGCAACCAATTTTAGCCTTCTTGCATTAGAACTTGAGTAATTTCGCGTTTTGCCGGTTTTAGATCGTGTGGTTTGACCATGTTTGAGTTTTTTTTGTTTTCGACTTTTTTGTTTGGTAGATAATCCCCAATTGATGAAGCATTTGAAAGCAATCTGTCTCCTCTGAGAATGAAAGGACTTTTTTTATTTGTGGCTTTCAATGTATTGCAGTACGTTTCATATGCTCAAGGGACTCTTGTAACGCAGCCAGTTGCACTTGCATCTTTTGATTTCATACTTCATGGTCATTTGAAAAGTGAAGAAGAGAAATATGTTCGCGGAGTTGATAAAGTTCAGTTTATGGTCAATATAATCAACCCTTCTCACTAGGCATTATTCGCAGTTAGTGCTTATTTTAGCCGTAATTTTACTTTTCTCAATTCTAAACATTCAACAAACTATACAGTGAAGTCTTGAAGAAGAGGCTGAAATGTCCATTCGTCGTCCTTCTCAATCAATTGGTTTTTGCAGTTCAACTACATGGAAAATTTTAATTAAGGATCTTAGCTTGCATACCTATGAGACGTAAACCGTACAAGTATTGAAGCCAAACGAACATTGTTTGTGCATTACTTTTGGTGATAAGCTCACTTATGTAATTGGCGTTAAAACTTCGTTCGAAAAAATTCTTAAAACTGTGGTTCAATCCACCTATGCACTCGTATGTCGATAATCGATTAAGCGAAATATGAAAAATACTTCTCTTGGTGTCTTCCTCTCAGCAATTTTCTAGCAGAAACTCTAAGAGGAAATAAATAAAAATAAATTAAGTCTGTCGATCGTAAACCACGTTAAACTGTAGGTCTCGCTAGTCCTGGATATAATTAACATACAACAACATGGGTGGTGAGAGTAGCTAGGTTGTAATTCTGACTAAAATATTGTAATGACCAAGAAAGTAAGTTTCAAAACGATCAAGAAACTGCCTTTACGGTTAATAGAGAGCACAATCAAGTCATATTGACTGGAATTTTGTTACCAGAAATAAATCAGATAAACATCTACGATGTTTGGTTGCCATACAGCGCGTTTGTAAAATCAATTTGGTGACAAACTTCTTCATAAATAAGACTTGTTGCTCAGTGGCTTTTTCGTTTGTACTATTAAACGGCTCTGGATTACTTCTCAAGGACCTGAGTTAAGACTTGTCGACAAAACAGCAGCTCTTGACACCGTTCTTTGAGACCAATACTCAGAAGATGACTTCTATTCATGCAGTTCATTGTATAGAAATACAGGAAACATAGTTTATAGATAGGAGATAGCGAAGAGAATGTGTGACAATTCGTTTCTTTTTATTATTTTTTAATGACCATTTTTAAAAACCTTTATCAGTGTATAATAATTCTCACTTTCTTTTTCTATTGTAAGTAATCACAAATAAAACACAGAGTGTCTTATGGGAATCGAACACACGGCCGCGATACTTGAAGTTCAGCTTTCTACCGAATAGGCCATCGGGACACCCTTGGCTAGATTTATGAGAAAAGGTAGTAAAGAGAAGGAATACAATAATCTGTCCGTTTATAGTAAGTAGGTAGGTAGAAGTGTCTGTCCCTCGATGGAGTCATGAGCGGACACACTTAGGCCGCACACAGGGCCCTTTGTGATACCACAGTTCTATGAACCATTCGGAGCTTCCCATGAAGCGATTCAGACTGCCAATATCCATACATGTCAGTTCATCTATATCCTCCATGTAGTAGGCACCCAGGTACCTCTTTCTCCTCCGACCAAGTGCCGGACGTGTACACAATAGGTGATGAATAGTTTATAGTAAAGAAAATTTCATTCCAACAACTTTTCTATCGTGTTGTATTAGTTGAAGTTCTCAACCTCCTGAAGCACATATATGATTACCTATCATTACCTTAATTTTTTCCACATTAATGTTTGATAATATAACAGGTTCCTGCCAAACATTTTAAACTGTGAACAATATATTGTAAAGTAAATTAAGTTTATTAAATTTAAAATCGAAACTTTTCTTGCAAAGGACTCTTCTTTTCCTAGAAAATAAATATTCTCTTGCGTTACATACATACATGTGTAGCCGCACTAACGTAACGAGGTTACATTTTCCCCTTCAGAAGCTTGTGTTTAGCGTTCAATATTCTAACAGAAATTTTCTGTCATTTGGGAATTATTTTTCAATATGGCTGTCTCCCCTTTCAGTGAACAGTTACATATTTATGTTCACACATACACATGCACACACAGCCACTCACATAAATCTATTTAGTGAAACGTTTTTCACACAATTGAAATTCTCCACTGAAATCAAACATCAATGCTGGCTTCCCAATTCATTCACAATTCTCTTGTATTCTTGAAAAAAAAAAAGAAAAAACAATGAGTGAACGGCACAGGAATTTCCAGCATTTTTTGTTGTTGTTTAACGCCAAAGGCTGCTTGTTTTTTTTTATTATTGAAAAATAAGTATTTTTTTTATTTCATTTCATTATTTGAAAGTATTTTGAAAAATATTTTATTATTGCCGCTGAGCATTATTAAATTCAGGTTAAACGTATTGACTTCATTTCAAATAATATGTGACAGGATCTTTTTAAAAAAGGTGCTCTTCTTCATGAGTATATTGCAGCGTTTTTTTGTAATTAAATAACGAAAATTTCTCAACAGCAACAATTGCCCAAAAAATGTTATTCGCATGTCCTAATTCGTTGTTAATATCTTGCTGATCAAATGGACTTAGAACGCCATACATCCACAGACTAAAATACGCACCAAAATACCACACATTAGTTTATTTATTTTGTCTACTTCCCACCTAAATGAAAACGCACTTCGGCAGGCAAAAAAATTTGTGTAACAGGTGCTCTGGTGAAATCTTTCCAACGAAGTTGTACACTACGAAGTTGTACATACTCTCACGATAATCTCTAGGAACCTGGTAATTATCGCTGAATTGAAACCTATGCTTCCTTTGACGACCTACCACTTAGGTTAGGTTAGGTAAGATCACGTATCCCCCTTGAAGAAAGAGTCCTCAGAAACGCCACCATATAAGTCCATTGTGGTACTGCAATCAATTCTTCCCAAGGATATAACATTCCCTAAAAAAACCACCACGAGTTCAAAATAATTTTTGCCATTGCAGGAAACCTTATATTAGAGACCACGGTTAACGATGTTAAAAAGTGGGAGATTAAAAGCTTCCCTCTCTTTACAACAAGAGCAGAGCACTGACACTTGAAGTGAAAGACAGTCTCTTCCTTCTCCTCAGACCCACAGCTCCTACAGAAGTAATTTGACGGAATGCAAGCCTTTCGGCATGTCAGCTTATGAGACATGGTCTGTAGGAATCGCAATTGTGTGATTGCGAATTGTGAATTTGTCATCTTCTAATCCATACGTGACCAGCAGAGTACCCTTCTGCTGCCAAAGAGACTGAGCTTCCTTGCAAAATGAGTGGGTGATACTCAGATTAACTGAAGCAATCGAAATGTCTATGCCCTGTAACATGTCGGAGATTGCGAATTCTTTACCGGCCGAATTCTTTACTGGCCAGCTGATAAGAAATGTAATTGCCAGCGCTATACCCGGATACCTGGCATACACCAGGGAACCCATACAGAATTACCTGCTGAAATTTCTCTGAAAAATTCTCGCCATTAATAGACAAGGACGAACATTGAAAATAAGCGCGAGTAGATCAAAAAAACTTTCGGGGAAAATCCCACTGCACCGTTTTAAAAATTGCCAAGACATCCGCCTTGAAAGCACTGTAGTGGTCAGTTAGCCTATAGGAAAGTTTAATATCAGGATCCTTAATAAATATACCGCCTCATACACTTTGAGCCATCGGTATAAGGTTCAAGAGTCCCATTGGCAACCTCGAGATCTGTAGACCTAGTGACATCTTGTCTGTGTTGTTGGCGGTTCAGAAAGTTATAAAGAATCATATAATGGACTCGGATGTGACCCCCTGTCTGCATGCCTCTTCTGGGAAATGGGCCACTGTGGCATAGAGGCCAAGGGAAAGGGAGACGAACTGGAATGGAAGCAATCGGGGATGTCTGAGGAAGAAATGATAGAGGAGATATATACGAACCTATAGCAATACTTACATACATATGTACGTAATTGTTCAGGATTACGACCTAGCTGCTCGCAGCACTCATGTTGTGTGTGTTAATTTTAAACATGAGTGGAGGGACCTACAGTTTAAAGTCGACTCCGAAAAATAGATTTTTTAGGGAAACTTTTCTTGGCAATTTTATTTACGCTCAGAGTTTTTGGCCAGAAATCGCCGAAGAAATATCGTTTCATATTTTGTTTTGCAAGGGATGTACTACCTGGGGTTTGAACCATGGTGTCACGGCGAAAAAGCCAGCACACAACCTACCAGACTACGGTAGCTTCCCCTACAATAATTCTTTTTCAAATTGGAATTCCAAAACTGATGTGTCCGGCAGTGGACAGTAGGAAAACCAGAGAACTACTTCGACAAGAGAACGGTTCGCACTCTTACAGGAATTGTAATGGGACATTGCGCTGTTGGCAGTTTTGCTGACAAGTTCGATCAGCCTTACCAAGATTACTGCAAAAGCTGCCAGGATGTGGAAGAATCGGCAGCGATGCAACATCTTTTATGTGAGTGCCCTGTACTTCAAAACAGACAACATCAGTCTTTAGGTGACAAAACGTTTGAAGATCTGGTCACGGTGGCGAATGTGCTACTAAAGGAATTGGCTTTAGTTTTGCCTGTATCTCGGGGTGGCTCAAACACACCGTTAACGGATCATGACATGGGGGCTTATCGAGTGAACGATAAACTTGTTATTTTAATAGTTTAGTTTCGTTTTCCATTTTTAATGCTTAACAATCAAATGTTAGAAGATATTGGTAATACACATGGAGATTTAAGTCTTAACGTGTCTGTTAACACTCATTTTATGATTTTCATTTTCATTTCCACAAACACCTCCCACCCCATTACTTTATTTTATGAACATTAAACATAAAAAGCTCATATAAACATACATTAAATGCTGAAAACTAATACATACACATAAAAGAAAAGAAAATGCCATTGTTTATATGCCTATAAACTAATACTAAAGAGTAGAACATAGGAATAGTAGTACTTACCTATGATGGTTATTAAAATCATCAGGCCCAACACAACTGAGGTAGCTGCCATACGTATCAGTTCGCCTAAATCCTCGGGCGTTGTCATATTACTGCTACCCGTGTCATTCGCAAAGGCATCACTTATATTGACTAGATCTGCCAGCAGACTAGTATCGTTCAACATTGTCTCATTGATGAGCAGTGAACCCAAATCTACAGCCACACTGTTAAACATATTGCTACTGCCGTCACTGGCAACCGACGAAACAGGCGCTGCAATAAGGGCTTCCGAAGAAAATGCGTTCATTAGATTGGTGTTATGGCTGCTGCTGCCAATGAGAGCAGTTGTGGCAGTGACTGTGGCAGCAGTTAAAGCGGCTGTGCTGTTTAAAGCATTTACTATACGAGTGCTTGTCTCATGGCCAAATGTTAATGACGTCGTTGATGCTGATGCTAATGCTGATGCTACTGCTGATGCTGGTGATGGTGATGGTGCGGGTGTTGGTGTTGTGGCAGTAAACGCAACTGATGATATGACATACGTATTTGGATTTTTGTCATTTGCAATGAATATATAATCCAGGGCATCTGGTAACAGCCGGAAAAAGAAGAAACAAATAAAAACAATTCTTTTTTTTATTCGGTTGCTCTCCTATTTTGTGTTTGTATTATCGAAAAATAAATGGGTTTTTAAAGGGCAATAAAATAAAATATTGCCACAGAAAAGAACAAAAAAAAATCACAATAACAATAAAGCTTTGGTCATAAAAATTTGGCAACATTTGTTAGGTCTTCTCTTTGTTTTTTTTGGTCTTTTTTTTATTAATATTGACTAGTGAAGGTTATAAAATATTGATAAAGGGCTTCTTCCCCTAAAAGAAAAAAATTAAAACAGCAGGATGCTTTTGTTTTTGGCCTCACAAATATAGAAACAGACAAAATGTCTCTTCTTAACAACATGGTAGAGAGTTTGGCCGTACATATGATGTATAAGACAATTTGAAACAATTTTTATGCCATTTTAATGGTACTAAAATTTAATAGAATCCTTGGAGAATAAAAAAATTACACTCTTCAACATAAAATAGCATTTCTGTTGCAAATCTCTTACGTTATATGCCAAAGAGTTTTTCTTTTCAAATTTCAAGTTTCCTTGTAAATATAAAGCGAGTCATTTGGTAGCCCTTGACCCTAAAGGTGGTGACTATCTGCATTTTTTTTTGGATACTAGGCAAGCATTTGATAACATTCCAACACGAGGCACTATCATATCCAGATGGATACCAGTGTACTTATACACACTACCTACGAAAACAACCATAGAAATGAGCTAAACGAGTAGGCTGGAACAATTACAAGTTCTCCTCAGGTTGGTGTTCTTTCCACACGAATGATATGAAGCTTAATTGGCAGTAAACACTATGATTTTGGAAAATATCTACGCAAAGAAGCTTGAATGAATAAACGATTCTGGGATTTGCGGATGAATGGGGAACAGAGAGTGCAACAAGAGCGAGGAAATTTTATTTCAGAATAAAATACGGGTGGGCCATCCATCTCCAACCCTTCAGTCAAGATTATGACCTAGTCTCTCACACCACTAATGTTGTGTGTGTTAATTTTATACATGCGTGGCGGGACCAACATTTTAAAGTCGGCTCCGAACGACAGATTTTTGAGAAACATTTTCATTGCAATTTTATTTACTCTCGGAGTTTTTGTCAGAAATCTGCTGTCGCCGAAGAAATACTTTTTGTATTTTGTTTTGATGTCTGGCCTGGGGCTCGAACCCTGGCTTTACGTCTAATAAGCCAACACACTACCTACTAGAATACGGCGACTAATTTGAATCTTATGTCACTCTATTCTGTCACAAAATATAGTATATTATCGACACTGAACGTACTGAATCGATTCAATTCAAACAAATTCAAGTTTTCCTTGGATCAACAAAATGAGTTATGTGAGTTTGCCTTTGCTGTTCAATATTTACCAAGAATCTGATTCATAGTGCTCGTATTAGAATGCAGCAAAAAAAACTAACACTGTTCTGCTATTTTACACGGTAATGAGATCAGAATAATTGCTTATCTCTTTCAAGTCTTTTTGGTGGGTAGTTAAAGGGTGCATGCGGCTGATATCATGCCAATATACTTGTCTATAAGAGAAAAATCGTAAATACTTCAATAGTTTTGTCCATCTATGTAATGTCTAAAGTATTTCTGCAAGCTTATGCCACGTTTGCCCCTCTTTGAAATCTTCACTACATAAGCCTCCAAATTAGTTTACTAACCCATTGCTTTAAGAACCCAGTCAGCCTTGGCCGTCAAAGTCTGCCTCACAGTATTGCACTATGAGTACGTACACAACTACATGCATAATTGGTCATTACAAACCTTCAGACAGGATTACGACCTAGCTTCACACACCACTTATATTGTGTTAATTTTTATACATGAGTGGCGGAACCTACAGTTTGAAGTCCACTTGGAACGACAGATTCTTGGAAGACTTTTTCGAAACAATTTTATTTTACTGCTCTTTTGTTGGAGATTTCGGACCTGGGTCTTGAACAGTGGCCTGACGTCTATCCAGAAATAACCTGTTATTAGTAATCGGACTTCTGACAGCCACTCATTCAGAGTGGACGTTTATCTTGAGGTCGACATATAAATCCTGTGATGATGAGAATGAATCATGGGAACATATTATTGGCAGCTGTGGATCATTAATGCATCCCAGAAAGAAATACATGGACGCATATCAGATTGTCATTGTTGACAACGTACAACTTCATATTTCTTTCTATTGAAGATGTTTAACCTGGGGTTTGTACCTTGGCCTTACTGCTGTAAAGCCAACACACTTTCTACTAGACTATGGCGATTTCATTGCATTCAGTCTCTCTCTATTTCCTTATTGTACTTGGGAAACGTTGACATACGTTTCTGTCATTTCATTTTGTTCTATCCTATACAAATTTGTAGTGTCCCTATTATTTCTGTCGCCACTTTATTTAAAGTTTAAATACATGTGACATGAAACAAATGAAAACTATTCACACAATTTATTGATAAATCCTGTTAAAATTGTTTTAAATTTTTTTTCAAATAATTTTTAAAACTTTTTTCGCCTTGAGAACTGATATATTAAAATAACGGTTAAAATAACAGTTATTGATAACTTACCATCAAAGCTAGTTTTGCGTGCCATATTATTATGTGGCAGGCCCCGAAAATTTCCGTTAAACAAAAATGTCAACTTCCGTTACAGCTGTTCAGTGATTTCACTCGTTTGTCGACCAAAAAATCTGTTGACAATAGTAAACGTGATGTTTGTGTTGTTGTTTTGGCAGTTCAAAAAAATTGTTGTTGTTTTACTGCTGGAAACACGTTTTGCTCAAGTAGAAAAAAAAAAATCGCTTACAAAGTAAAATATTTGTGGTTCAAGCGAAAGCGGAAAACGTAAAATGAAAACGAAAAGTCTCAACAAAAAAAAAATTCAATAAAGCAACTCACGCGACAAAACAATTATTTAACGAATGATTATTTTTATATTTTTCACGATTTGTTGTTGTTATTGTTGTTTTTCGCAAGTCTTTCAATATCCAGTGAAGAGAGAAAATTTTTTTTGTTGTGACAGGCAATGGGGAAGAGTGTTAATGATGGGTTGAGGGCTTTTCTTCGCTTTCACAGTTGACACCCTTTTTGGCTTTAATTTCTTTTTTTGTTAAATTTTTGTTTCTTGTTTAATATTTTATAGCATGCTAGGGAAGTATTTTATTTTTTATTTTTATTCCTTTTTTTTCCAGATAAATTTCACTTGTCGCACCAAAAAAAAAAAAACACAAAGAAAATGTGAGAAAAAAAAACGAAAAGAAGAACAAGAATCTGGTAATTTTGCTAATGGCTGTTTAAGTTAAACCGGATGTTGTGGGTGTAAATATGGGTGTGCATGTGTGTTTTTTCCTTTTTCTTTATAACGGTTAAGCATTAGAGAGTATAACATACAAAAGAGAGGCTAATGTTAGCATATGCTTCTAACTGTATAGGTAGAGAGTTACTAACGTGTTTTTAACTGTTCAGTAACTGTTTTTATTTTCTTTCCTTCTTTGTTTTATTACTTGTTAGCCAGAGACTGTTGCGAAAAGTTTTGTTTTTTTGCTTAAATAACAGTATATTTGTTATAATGGCGTTAATGTTGTTGTTGTTATTATTGCTGTTGCTTTCCCTTCCACGTGGTACATATTAAAGCAGTCGTCTACTTTTGAATTTTCTATTCTCTTCGCTCCCCTGTTGGTTTTGTGTTTTTCGTTCGTTTGCTTTGGTACGTCGCTTAATTTAATGAATTTTTAAATTCGTTTTAATTTTTTTATTGTTTTTCTACAACTTTTGTCAACAGCGCAAATTTATTTGCTGTGATTTCATTTCGCCATTCATTATTAAAACGTTTTCATACTGAAGCATTTAAATGTCCTGCAGCTATGCGATCTGTAAGGAAATTAAAAGCAAAAAAAAATTATTTTTTGAAATTGTTTCTTAAAATCCTTAAAAATTTATTTGTTTTAAAAAACGTTATAAATATTCTTGTTATCCTATTACGTTACTCAAGGTCATAAGTATACTCATATAAGCTCTTTATGACAGCCAGTTCTCTTATTTTTATTATTGAATTATTATTGTTTTTGTTGTAACGATATGTATTGCAAGCAAACTAATGTATTTCCCTTAAACTTTTCACAATATCCTTATAATATTTCCTTCAAGCCTATATCCCTAACAAATTTAAAATTTAAGGATGTTGTTCGATGTCAACAATGATTACTTGATATGCATCCAGGTGGGTCTTTCTACACACATACATGATTTGTTATTAAAACCCTTTAGTTAGGATTACGACCCAGCTTCTCATACCACTTAAGTTGTGTGTGTAGGTTTTATACATGGTAGTTCTATAATTAAAAGACGACTCCGACCGACAAATTTTGAAGAAACATTTCATTGCAATTTTTATTCGCTCTCAGAGTGTTCGGTAGAAATCTGCTGAGGGGAATTCACCGAAGAAATTTTTTTTATGACGGGTTATCCATTTTGTGGTTTCAAAGGTAACCGTAAATAAAACAACTATAAAATATTTTTACCATGATATTTCTTTTTTATTGTAAAACGTCATCATTTAAACGACCTCCACGCGAAGTGTTGCAAGCATTGATTC
Organism: Sarcophaga subvicina; assembly: GCA_936449025.2. NCBI lineage: Eukaryota > Metazoa > Arthropoda > Insecta > Diptera > Sarcophagidae > Sarcophaga > Sarcophaga subvicina. The sequence continues at coordinate 36,883,050 of OW388084.2, forward strand.
TTTTGAGGTAATTTTCGATCACTTTTTGACACATATTGGGCGGTATCTCAGCCATAACTTGACGAATGTTGGTTTTTAAGTGCTCAAGAGTTGAAGGTTTTTCTGCACAAACACGGTCTTTCGCGTAGCCCCACAAAAAAACAAATCGCATGTTCTTGGTGGCCAGTTGATATCGCCACGACGAGAAATTACGTGGCCAGGAAATGGCTCTGCAATAAAGCCATATTCGGCCGAGTTGTGTGGCATGTGACACTGTCTTCTTGAAACCACATATTCTCCAAGTCGTATTCTTCAATAGCAAAACAAAGTCGGTTATCATATGACTATAACGCTCCGAATTGATAACAGTCGTTCCATAGTCGTTTTCGAAGAAGTAAGGTCCAATCACACCTTCGGACAAAAGAGCGCGCCAAACAGTGACTTTTTCTGGATGTAATGACCTCTATTCAATTACTTGAGGATTCTTAGAACCCCAAATACGACAATTTTGTTTATTAACATACCACCGCCTGTTGTTCAAGCACCCATTCACGTATCTACGACGTTGTGAATGGTCAGCTGGCTTCAGTTGTTGCGTGAGCTGGACTTTATATGGATGTAGGTGTAGATCTAATTGCAAAATACGCCATAATATGCGAATTACAGTCCCATACTTTTGAAACCACGAAATGGATAGCCCTTTATTTCGTTCTGTTGAAGACATCTGACCTGAGCAACTTCAAGCGTTCTTTCTGGTATGTACCAATGCACTGCAGTTTCGAACAATATGTCCCCATGATTCATTCTCATCATCACAGGATATACATGTCGACCCCAAGACAATCCCCTATACTAAATGAGTATACTCTGAGCCTACTGTTCCCTATCAGAAGACCGATTACAGACATTAAGTTATTCCTGGATAGTCGCCATAGTCTAGTAGTGTGTTGGCTTTTTAGCCCCAGGTCATACATCTCCAACAAAACGACTTCGGCGACTTTCTTTCAGCAGATTTCTGGCAAAAAACTGCGAGTAAATAAAATTGTCATGAAAAGTTTCTCAAAAAATCTGTCGTTCGAAGTCGACATTAAACTGTAGGTCCCGCCACTCATGCCTCTAACCCACTTGTTTCGCCTTTATATAAGTCTATGCATGGGGTGTTCTAACATGGACTTTCGAATTTTGTCGGTTGATGACGGCCATTTTGTTCAGGCAATATCTGTCAAATTAGTTGTCATTTAATCAATCTGGTTTGCAAAACCACTATGCACGACCATAGATAACCACTCGTGTTCGCTGAATGGGCTCTTGATCAGTTGGCAACTGGCCTTAGTTTTCATAGAAAATAATGAAAAAATCATTTTCAAGAATGAGAAAGAATGTTAATGAAAAATGGCTACAAAACTCTTGAATTTCACAACGATATCAATCCACATGAGATCAAACAAAAAGCGTCCAATGAATCCCGGGCATAGAACGACGTTGGTCATAACCATATTTTTTTTGGCCTGAATTGAACGATTTGGAAACAATCAGCGTGTCTTTTTAGCAGTATGTCTCTACGTGCAATACAGTTTATGCTTCATTAGATATCCTGCACGAGCGATTAGAGGGTATGGTCATCTCGCATGAAGGTTATGTAAACCGGGCGCCGAGGTCGTGTGATTTGAACCCGTTAGCGTTTTTCTGAAGCCGTAGGTGTAAGTCACAAACCGCATCGATACTTATATTCAGCCTGATTTTTCCGTCAGAATTATAAAAAATTTGAAAAACTCAGATGCCCTCCACCCAAAAACGTCGTGGCGGACATTTGAAATATGCTAAATACAAATTTCATTTAAAGAGAGGAAACTCCCATTTGGACTAAGCCGCTTTGTGGGTTAGGCATCAACGAGAAGTCAAGGAGTCCCACTTGAGGTTTTGGATTTTTGTCTTTTATGTTTTTATTTTTTCTATTACAATTGTTATTATCTCATTAGAATATCACCAGATTAGGCGTCCTAAAACAATATTTACTGTACCCGAGAGCAAAATAGGAAACACGCCCCCTTATATTGGACAATACTACATGTGGGACTAAAGAACCCGTATTTGTTACGTTACCGGCGGTCTTAGTCATACGCAAATTTATGTTAAATTTAATTGACTTTACATTATGAGCCCACACAGCCAAAAGCATTTGCAGGATTTATTTCCTCGGATTGAATATGGATTGGGAAACCACAGTGGGCCTAACCTCGGCACAAAGTTAGACTTTAGCGTTTAAAATGCGCCACCCATCGAACCTAGTCTATTATGTTGAAATGGGAAACCGTGACTAGCACACGTCACGAATCTTTTTTCGTACAAAAAATGTTACAAACAAAGCACAATTAGATACTGAATTGGTCAGTCAGTTGTTATCAGCCACGCTAATCGATTAATTTGTCATTTGAGTAGTTATATATTCCCTCTTCTAAGCTTTATCCAACCATTACACTTGAAAGTGTTTCTTTAAAAACCCATCCTAAAATCATTGCAATCATTTGATTTAAAATTAAATGCCTTTCAACAAACTAATCTTATTTGTCATCATAATCTTATTATTTTGAAAGGCATTCACTGTTCTCAATAGTAAAGTAAAATTCCAAAAAACGTAAAAAAATTAAATTTTTTTGAAATTCAAATTTATATTTCATGGGATGGTAATATCTTTCAACATGATTTTGTTGAAATTTTTAATATTTAATGTCGAAAACAAATGCACCTTAAATGCTAGACACGAAATTTAACGTGCTGTAACAGGCACGTGTTTAAAAAAGCCTTCCTTGCTACTCCTACGAAATCTGGGCCATGTACATACACAAAAAATTTTATTTGAAACACGGTCTTATACAATAATATCCTGCAACAAGTATTTTTGTTAAACATTACAGTCTGCCACTCCATACAAAAGGGCTCCTCACATACCACCTGCCGCATGCCCAATGCTTTCGTTGCCTTTCAACTGTTTTGTGTTGTGAGAAAAGTTTACACCGTGAAAAATTGTAGAGTAAAGAAGGAAAGTTCTATTAAAACTGATATCATGTGCAAATGATTTTAATCGTAAACAATGCAAGTGAACTTAGAGGTTTTAATGAGCATAGTTAAAATCAAATCCAATAGAGGTCTCTTCAGCTTGTGATACCTACCACTGCTTTAAGGCAATTGGTACATTCGATGACATTAATAATCGAATTCTGTTGGAATGGGGAAATCCTTGGCAAAGTGAAGTAATCTGTTGCACTCGTTCATTATTTCCTTTGGGCATTCCCTTAACGTATCTAAGAATCACAAGCTTTGAGTGATTTGTGATTGCTTATGACGCATCTGAATTTTAAGCGGAGCAGACAATTCCTCAGGGATTTCTATAGGAATATACACAAACTATTCTAAATTTAAGAATAAAGCAGGCTGTATGTATGCCATTAGAAGAAGCCATTATATAGAAGGCAGTGTTTGGAATTATTAAACGTAAAGATACAATTCAAACCTCTGGTCAGACATGTCTACAAAACGAAATATGAAAAAATAATTCTGTCGGCGACTTACTCTCAGCAGATTTCTGGCAAAAGCTCTGTGAGCCACGAATCGTTTCTTAAAAATCTGCAGTTCAGAGACGACTTTAAACTGTAGGTTCCACCACTCATGTATAAAAAAGAGCACACACAACATAAGTGGTGTGAGAAGCTAAGCTGCAATCCTGACTGAAGAGTTGTATTGACGAAATATGTATGTATCACAGAAGTTATCCTTAGTAAGACAAGTCCAACTACTATCATTTCTATCTTCTCTGAAATCAAATTGGCAATCGGATATCTCTCAGGTACAACCATCTGGCCGAAAATGGTTGGCTTCTTAGCTCACAGTCTTATAGGTGTTCCTAGTCACAAAAACATCCCGAGTAATTGTATAGCAGAGTAACTTACTAGAAGAGCTATACTCCTACTGAATGCCTATCCATACATGAAAATACATACCACCTGTCTAATGGCTGTCCATTAAACAAATCTATTTAATCATTAAATTCTTCATTATCAGACTAGCGCAAACATACATAATTGGTCATTACAACCCTTTAGTCAGCATTACGATCTATGTAGCTTCTCACACCACTTATGCTGTGTGCGTTAATTTTATGCATGAGTGGCAGGACCTACAGTTTAAAATCGACTCCGAACGACAGATTTTTGAAAAACTTTTTATGGCTATTTTATGAAATTTTGAGTATGAGTGAGTCAACAGTATTGAAATCTAACTACTCTGATTCATTCGTACTCAGTACAACATTGATTTATAAGTACAGGTTGCAATGAGTATGAGTACAACGTTGACATCAAACTCATAACATTCGAACTATTTTTGATTCATACGCCTACTCATTCAGATTCATAAAGTTAGAAAAAATACTTATAATACTCATAAATGATTCGAGTGATTCGAGTCATTCGTCAAAATTTACAGTCTTAGTTGTTGTTGCATTTACAAAGCAAGAAGCAAACAAAGCAAACACACAACCTTCTTGTGAGTATATAGTGGTCGTACGCGAAGCATACTTATTTTGAGATTCGTGTATACGATGAGTCATGGAGAGTCGAAATCAATAACATCATGCGTATTGTTAAGTACGAGTACCATGAGTATTTCAAACTTTGAATATGAGTAGTATGAGTATGACATTAAAATAAGTATGAATGCATATAAGTATCAGAAATTATAAGTATGATTCGAACCTACTCATCGGTTTGAATACTCATTGCTGACCTCTGCTCCATATTAACGTAACTCAAGTCGTCGGTCAATTGCAGCCTGACTTATGCGTCAGAGTCATTGAAAATTGGAACTTTCGGATGCACTCAATCCACGGAAGCCGATGGTATTATAACCTATGTATATATGAGTAAAAAATATCGATTACATCGCACATATTTTTTTAATTTAATTTTAAAGACAGGAAGCGCTTAATAACAGACCCTGTATTTAAACTAGATGGTAGGAATATATCTGTCACTGCATCTATTCTGATTGGATGGGTATGCACAGAGACTTCACTACTTGCAAATGACTTTTGGAAAGCTTGAAGATGAGATGAAAAGGAAGAGAGTATTGATTTACTTTAATTGACAATGTCCGTCTCTATATCGACTCAGTCTTCACTGGCCTTCTAACGCAGCCATCGTTACTTTTTATTAGATCGATTACGAGCTTTATTATACTATTGTTCTGGTTTTTAGCATGATTTTAAACGGGTCATTATTTAGAGCTATTGATCGAGACAGCTTAAGTTGGACTTCAGAATCATTTCATGTGGTATCACAACGGATCGCTACATGTGCTAAAGTAAGCTTTAATTTCAATGAAGCTGTCACTCTATCCATCATATTCTATTCTAAATTAATTTCTATTTCTATTCTAGTTGAAGTGTCGGCATCGATGTGTTTAAGAGTATCAGCCAAAAGATAATAGAGGTATTACTGTTAATGGGAGCTTTAAAAACAGAGGGAATGAATCCTTAAAAACGAGGAGAGTATTAGTACGCGTACCTTACGAGTTAGTGCATTGTGTATCACGTAAGTGCCCTGGATTTCTGTACAATGTAAAGCTTTGACTTGTTGGAAAATGATTTGTTTAGCGTGCTTGTGTGCTCATCTACAGGACAGAACTACTTTTAAGGTATGATTTGTTTATTTTTCCTGCTTAGCGATCGTATTATCGATAATTGGTAATCATGTTAGATGGACTGTAAGAATTGTCATGAATGACATTACATACGTAACTTCAGTCTGAAAGTTTTCAGTCAGACATAGCTTCTTCAAAGATTTCGGCATGAAATAGGCTCATGCATAATGAATAACTTTATAAGCAGCATTTCATTACCTCCCTAATCGATCAATAAAATCCTTTAGCCAGGATTACAACCAGAGGTCAGCAATGAGTATTCAAAACGATGTGTAGTTTCGAATCATACTTATAATTTCTGATACTTATACGCATTCATACTTATTTTAATATCATACTCATACTACTCATGTTCAAAGTTTGAAATACTCATGGTACTAATACTTAACTATACGCATGATGTTATTGATTTCGACTCTCCGCGACTCATCGTATATACGAATCACAAAATGAATATGATTCGCGTATGAACACTACAATACTCACAAGAAGGTTGTGTGTTTGCTCTGCTAGCTGTCTTTGTCTTTTTCTTTCTTCTTTCTTTGTAAATGCAACAACAACTAAGACTGTAAATTTTGACGAATGATTCGAAGCACTCGAATCATTTATGAGTATTACAAGTATTTTTCTAAATTTATGAATCTGAATGAGTAGGAGTATGAATCAAACCTATTTCGAATGTTATGAGTTTGATGTCAACGTTAAACTCATACTCATTGCAACTTGTACTTATAAATCAATGTTGTACTGGGTACGAATGTATCAGAGTAGTTGGATTTCAATACTGTTGACTCACTCATACTAAAAATTTCATGAGTACTTATGAGTAGCGAAAAAGCGATTCATCGCTGATCTCTGATTGCAACCTAGCTTTTCATACCACTCATATTGGGTGTGTTAATTTAATACATAACTGGCGGGGCCTAGGGTTAAATTACCGATTCCATAAGACGGATTTGAGAAGCTTTTCATGGTAATTTTAATTTTTACTCAGACTTTCTGCCATAAGATTGCTGAGAGGAAGTTTGGCGAAAGAAACTTAATATTTCGTTGCGTTCGAGATGTCAGAGCCGGGGTTTAGGCATGCGAGCCCTCGTCTAGTGAACCCACACAAAATCTACTAGCCTACGACGACTTTAAGTGCCATTTACAAGATGTTATATTCGCATTTCAATGACTTTGAAAGAGTAAAAACACTATCATCGTAACGGTGATTAAGGAAGACTTCAGTAGGAATCTGATTTATTGAAGCAGCAGTTAAACTGGCTCATCTTTAACAGGTTTGCCGGTGTGTTCCATTTACTGGTATACACTTGGTAGTTACTCCGATCCCATTATCACCCGTAGTGTGTTAACATTTGTGTGCATACTCAGTGGGGGTGTCAAATTGTTATTAGTAGCTGGTTTTTGTATTCATTCATTAACACACACAACATAAGTGGTATGAGAAGCTAGGTCGTAATCATGACTGAAGGGTTGTAATGTCCAATTATGTATGTATGTATGGTGTGCTTTGCGGCGTTCGCTTTCATACTTTATGAACAATTTTCTGCGGTCAAATTACTTAGTTAGCTTATAAGCAAAATTATTAAAGAAACTGAGGATTATTATTTCTTTCAGTGCACTTGTGTTGTGTTAGCATCTCTGCTGCCATATACTTGGACTTGCATAACTTCTGATTGCATTTCAAAATTGTTTGGGAATCATTTCATAAATTTTTTAAAATACACGTCATATCAACAATGTTTACAACTTTATTTAGGTTGCCAGCTTGTCTGCCATACTCACTCATGCTTTGACTGCAACATGTAAGTAAGGCTGACTGCGACTGCTGCACACAGGTTAAATGTACACTTACATACAAGTACACAATCAGAGTGTAGTATGTGAGGAGATTAGTAACACCACCTGTACACCTATACTAATGTCAAAAGAGTACATTTGAGCGAAAATACATTTTTGGTATAGAATTTCCAAAAGCTGTACGCATATGTATATGTTAACAGGAGACGGCTGAAATTATTTTTTGTGATTTTAGAAGACTTCAAAGAAAAGGTTGTTCCAGCAAGAAAAATTTTTTAAAAATATTTTTTCCTTTTTTAATATGGTTACCCTGCTAATATCATCCACATTTCTAATGTCAATCTGTTCCTTTTCATTCTCTACATTAAATACTTTACGTTTACTTTACAATACATGTGTAAGCCATGAGAGTATGTAGTACGAGTCGGGTGGGCACAGAGGGGAAACGAGTATCTCATTTCAACATCATTATTGTCATTATTTTATTATATTTTATGACGACTAAATGACTTTGAACTTTAAACAAGAGAAAAATATCGATTTTCATAATGTTATCGATGTTTTACAATGAATGGAAAGGAAAGAGAAAAAAAAATAAAATTCAATATTTATTACGGTTTGGCAGATGCCTGATATCGTAGAGCAATAAAAAATTATTTATTTTTTATGAGGCACATATTTTCCTTCTATTCTCCTGCTTTCCAAGTAGGTTTATAAGTACACTACAGTGAGAGAGAGAGTTATTTGAACAACAAAAGATTTGTTGCAAAAAAATAAAGTTTTTAGAAACTAAAAATTTATCTGGAAATCACACAAATTATTCGTGTCATTAAATTTTCAAAACAGATTGTAATTGCCATTCTTTTATATTTATCTCTAATAAAAAAATATAAAACAAAATTTTTGATTGAGTTGGTTGCTAACATACAGTGGAGTATAGTTTGGAGATCAAATAAAATGATGTCCTAGTTCAGTGGCTCGTAGTTCAGTGACTCCTCTTCGAAGTTTAGATTTAGATTTTTTAGTTATTTTAACTAAAATGTACCTGTATTGTAACGTATATTACTTACTGAATTGGTCATTACAACCACTTAGTCAGGACTACAATCTATCTTCGCACACCACCCATGTAGACAGGTACCTACAGTTTTAAAGTCGACTCTGAACGACAAGTTAAAAAAAATTTGCTTCCTCTCAGAGCAGTTTTTGTTTTTGGTAAAAACTCTGAGAGAAAGACACTGAAACGAATATATTTCCTTCATATTTCGTTTCGTGTCTGGGCTAAGGTTTTAATATCATCTCCGAACAACAGATTGGATGAGAAACTTTTCATGGCAATTATATTTACTTCCAGAGTTTTGTCAGAAGACTGCTTAGATGAAGCCATCGAAAGAAACATTTTTCTTTTCTTTTCATATTTCTTGAGTTACAACAACGGGCTTTTGTCTTATCAGTCAAAACACTACCTACTAGACTATTGCGATTTCAACTCGTATGCCGCCTTATAAGACATCTCCCAACTATGATGTCCCTTCCTAAAACTCGCAAAGCACTGCAATGTTCTTCAGCAGTGCAATGCTTGTTTAGTGGTAGAATTTTCTTTGAATATCTCTCAATCGGCTCTGACCACCAGGCTGTGATTAATTTTCTAATGAACATGACTCTCATTCTCATGAGTGCCGGGGATTTCTCAGTGAAATTTCGGAATGTTCAAATGTAGCTTTTACACGGATTACACAACAAAAGCATATCGTCGGTAATTGCATTTCGCATGAACTGATCAGATCAGGTATGGAACTCACAATCTGTCAGATGTTATAAGGCATAACTAATCCGATTGCCTCAATTAATATAGGTAGACTTCGCTCGATGGTCATGCGGATATAACATACTTAATTCGTCATTACAACCCTTCAATCAGGATAACAACCTAGCTTCTCACAGCACTTGGTTGTGTGTGATAATTTTATACTGGAGCAGAGCGATCTACGGTTTAAAGTCGACTCCGAACGACAGATTTTTTTGGGAAACTTTTCATTGCCATTTTTATTTAATTTCAGAGTTTTTACCAGAAATCTGCTAAGAGGCAGTTGCCGAAGAAGTATTTGGAGATATGTAACATGGGGTTTGAATCGTGGCCTCATGTCTAATAAGCCAACACACTACCTACCAGACGGCAGCGACAACCGATTGACGCACATCGCCCGATTGTCATACATTGCACAATTCGGATTCTTACGGAGCCACTCTCCTATCGGAAGGTATGTCGACACTCTTGGCATTTCACTAAATGACCACTTTAGGAGTTCGAGTTCTGTGGAAGAGGAAGAATTTTCACTTCACTTCAAGTGCCAGTGCTCTGTTCTTACCATGACGAGGCGGAGTTTCTTAACCTCTCATTCTTTGTCATCCCTAACAGAAGTCTTACTATTCCTTTTAAGAGAATATCTTCCACTTTAGGAAGTCAGTGTTAGTGCTTCGCCTTTGCCGAGAGACGGAGGAGGTTCTTAACTTCTCTATTTTTTGTTATTATTAACTGAACTATTATAATGGCTTGCTATTGCAGCAATTTTCTATATTAGACTAGCGTTGATATGATGTCCGGATTGGACATTATTTTGTGGTATACCAATAGACCTAAATTCAAGATCATACGTACATACATAACATCATTGGTCATTACAACCCTTTAGTCAGGATTACGTCCTAGTTTCTCACACCACTTATGTTGTGTGCGTTAATTTTTTTTTATACATGAGTGGCGGGACCTACAGTTTAAAATCGACTCCGAGCGACAGAATTTTGAGAAACTTTTCATAGCAATTGTATTTACTTTCAGAGTTTTTGTCAGAAATCTGCTGAAAGGCAATCGGCGAAGAAATATTTTTCATATTTCGTTGCGTTAGAGATGTATGAGCTGGGGTTTGAAACGGGGCCTCATGTCTAATAAACCAACACACTACCTACTAGACCACGGCGACTTTAAGATCATCTAATCTAATCTAACTTTTGTTTGCCTCAACCACGTCGTGCTTGGAAAGATTCTCAGCTTTGGTCTATTTTATCTTTAGCTCCCACCTGAGAAGATCATCTGTCTTCTTAGTTGTTTGACTTCCCATATGACCTGAAATTCATCATCACCCTGTCCAGCCGATTTAAAACAAAAACAATCTAATACAACAAAACAACTATTGATGATCTTTTTAAGGAAATCGGCACTGACATCATTTTCAGGATGACTTTTCTGCCAATACAATGTATGATGCCAGACATTGGAGATGTTGGCATTTTTTATTGCAAATTTCAAATCAAGGGCAATCACAAGAATGCTCTCTCTTTCTAGGTATCTTTGATAGAAGCAAACATGATATGAATCTTTTGAGGATTTCGTAAAATAGGTGGCCATTATACAACAATTGAACAACATACCGGACTAGGTTATGCCCCTAGCTATGCTTTAGAACAAGTCTGATATTCAAGTTGATCTAATCGACTCTAATCTACCTTTTCGAAGTGTATGTCCAGAGAGTTGGCATTAGCGGCAAGAAAACTAAGGTTCAATGCACTCTTTAAAGTTGAACAATGGAAATAAAACATTTGAGCCTGTTTAGAAGCAAAGTATCCACTTGGAACACTTTGAAATCCTTCGAGAAAATTATTCTCCGCTTTTTCTATTCAACTTCAACATATTTAAGCTTGTGAATCTTGCTCTCAAAATGCAAATATCGTACACCGATTGCAAATAATTATTAACCCCTTTAGGGCCAAAACTGTTACAAATATCTTGGCCTAATAGAGGCCATTAGTAAAGTATGAGTGAAACATCAGTTTGTAATTAAATTTCAAACACAAATTATGTTTAAACAGTTATGTCAACAAGATCTCCAATACAAGCAAATAAGCAAGCACTTGGATGGAAATATTCTACGAATTATCTTATGAAGACATGCAAAGAGAAGAAGTTCTTTTTGTGGGTCACATTTGTTTTACTTTGAAAATGTATTAAAAGGACCGTAAGAATAATTATTTCAAGCTTAACGTCACAAAACACATTTCAAGTTCAAAATGTCATAGATTTTTATGCACTTCCGTCTTCTTATAATGCTAAATAATGCACAGGCATAAATTTAAATTCAAAGGAAATGAGAGGCAATAAACACCAAACGGAAATGGATATAAACAATCACAAAATTTATCAAATGAAAGGATGTATAGTACGGTACAGAAGGGACGAAAACAAACAAACAAAAAAATCCCCTTTTAGGCCATTATTAGTCACACATTTTCTCAGTCAATTATTTGCTTCAACATTTTGGGTTTTTTTTTGTTTTTTTTTCTTGGCCTAGTCGAGGGAAACTAAAGTTTTCTTTTTTTGTTTTTGTATTTATTTTAGGTTGTGCAACTTTTTGTTTGCTTTCTTCTCGTTTTTGTCGTTCTACATGAAAATCGTGCTCTAACTGCAGGCCATTCATTATGAATACCTTGTAAATGTTCAAGTTTTTTTCTTTCTTCCCTCTCGCTTTTTCTGTTCATTTCCTTTCCAAAACTTATACAAATTTATACAAATGACAGGATTTTTTTTGGCCTTCTAGTTCGTCTCTGCTGCAAGAAATTTATGGAATTTCCTGGTTACCTCTACTGTTGCAAGGCAAAATATTTTTTTATTTTCAAATTAAACAATATTAGGCTGCCTCTACCTTTTTTCGTACTTTCTTTTTTTCTTTATTTCTCTCAATTTTTGTTTTCATTTGGGTAAAAGAGAAAATATGTTAAATTTAAATGAAAATCAAATTTTTTTGTTTGAATTTGGTGCCTAATTTTGGCTCTCAAAACTTTTTTTGAAAATAATTTCACATTTGGGTCAGCTTCTAAAAGGCCAGAAAAAGGTCTGGACTGCTGTTTGTGTTTGTTGATAAAATATTTAATGAAAAACAAATTACTTTAAGACTGCGTGAAAAAATATTCAATCTACATTGAACTGAATTTATAGGCATGAGCCTGATACCTCTGCGCGAAATGGTAGCGCTGGAACCTTTGTTGGAAGACTAGAGTTTTGGTTACCATAATTAGGATAATCGAAGTCGAATAAATCGCCATAGTCTAGTAGGTAGTGTGTTGGCTTTTTAGACGTAAAGCCAGGGTTCGAGCATCAGGCCAGACATCAAAATAAAATACAAAAAGTATTTCTTCTGCTACTTCCTCTCAGCAGATTTCTGGCAAAACTCTGAGAGTAAATAAAATTGTCATGAAAAGTTTCTCAAAAATCTGTCGTTCGGCGTCGACTTTAAACTGTAGGTCCCGCCACTCATGTATAAAATTAAGACCCACAACATAAGTGTTGTGATAAACTAGCTCGTAATCCTGACAGAAGGGTTGTAGTGACCAATTATGTATGTATGTATGTAATTAGGATAATCGGACAAAGGATATTACTTATTCCGCCTTATAATTATTGCTCCTGATTGGCATTTCTTCTTAAAGTCACCGTAGCTTAGAATGGTAGTGCGTTGACTTATTAGTCTTTGTTTTTGGTTCTGTGTTACACACTCCATTTAAATCTTGTCATTGGCATTGTTAGAGAAGCAGACAATGTAGCCTCGTGAATAGCTACAACGAGGATATATTTGACACTTTATTAGTCAAATAACTTTTCCAGTCTTTAAATAGCTTGAATGCTCCCTTCTGATGCTATATGTCAACTTCTGGAAAGAAATTTCCTGGGTTGTTGTATTGGATATAATAGTGAGAAACTTTACTTACAGAGTCTAACGGTTTATTGCGCGATAGAACGCTAACTAAACTTCCGATGCAGTTCGTTGTTGATATTAATTTTTCTGGATAAATTTTAAGACGAAATGAAGAAGAATTTTCTATTGCTTCTATTGAATTAGAATCTTGAATGCTTATCCATATATCGCACAATAATTTGTAAAAGAACTTTTTTGTCGGTACCTCTAGAGTATTTTTGCTATTTACAAATCCTTCAGGCTTGGGGAAGTTTAATCCTTCCTTTTTGAGCTTGTTTCTCCTGTCGTTCAATTTTTATAAACTATTTCTGTATGATGTCTGTATTGCTACTATTTTAAACACGGTTAACAAACTATTTTCCACCATCCATACCAATTTTTTTCTGTGTTTTTTGTGTTGCACACTCCATTTAAATCTCGTCATTGGCATTATTATAGTAGAAGCAGACAATGTAGCTCCGTGTATAATGACAATGAGGCAACAATAATATTTAAAACCATGACCATCATCTATTTATGCATAAGCAGGAGTTTTTTTATTCACTTCGTTTGCAAACTCATTTGCCTCACATTAAACAGCAGACACATGGCGAAGTGCACTAATGTTACCATCATTGAGGGTAACAGAACCAGCAGATGAAACGTTGTGTTTTGCCTTTTTTTCTATTACAAGGTATAGTTGGTACTGGTACTGGCTGCACTTATAAATAAAAATAAAATAAAAGTACCATAAAAAGAGGTACCAGCTTTAAATTTAAATTATAGGTCCCGCCAGTTATGTATAAAATTAACACATACAACATAATTTGCATGAAAATCTATTCCGTTAACGTGAATAAAGGGTCGTAATCAACCATCCCGAGAGCCTTATGAAAGTGTTAATTAGCTTTTGGCTGGACCTGTTTTGTCACTAAGTCTGGGTGTCCAGATATTCTTCTATTCAAATTCTCAAGCGTCGGACAATGACAGAGAAGTTAGCCTGTGGTCACCTCTTCTTCCTCGTCGTTGTAACGTCTGTAGAGGTCATTATATTGTACTCCCAGTGTACAGTCAGAGGCCAGTGTCTCGTTATTACTTACAAAAGTTGCCTCACATGCAATCTTGATGGGTTCAATGTAACTTCTATTCGAGCCAGGTCTGTTTGGTGTCTCTACAAGTGAGTTCATTATCTCATTTTATCATTGAATGGAGACCATTTGTTTGCTTCTGTGCGGAGAAACGCCAATCTCATGTAGGAATTCATTTGAATTTTCCGTAGAGCTAGCTTTAGCAAGTGCTTCGGCCTTGTTGTTATCTTTAACGTCCCCGTGTCCAAGAAGCCAAATGAGAGTAGCAATCGCTACCTATTTTAGAGACATGCATACAATCTTGGATGTGCTGTACGCATTCAATAGGGTTCTAACGGCCGCTTTACATAGCATGATTGGTCACTATAACCTTTCAGTCAGGATTACAACCTAGTTTCTCAGACCTCTTATATTGTGTGTGTTAATTTTATCGATGAGTAACTGGACCTATAGTTAAAAGTCGACTCCGCAAGGCAGATTTATGAGAAACGTTTCATGGCAATTATATTTACTCCCAGAGTTATTGCCAGAAATCGGCTGAGAGGAAGTCGCCGAAGAAATATTTTTTTTTATTTTATTTTATTGGAGATACCGTTTGAACCGTGGCCTCACATCTTATAAGCCAATGTAGTAATTACTAAGTTAATAAGGCTTTACTCTCGGTAAATATGCGCATCTGTCCATAAGATATACTCTGGTACCGAATTCGCATGGCGGTATTGTTTCATGTTGCGTGATCTGGTTCCATCAGTGAAAATTCGAAAGTCTGTTCTTGAGAAGAGTAAACGATTATTATAGAAGGATCTATCCGGTATCTGCCTGACTATAGCTTCTGTGCTTCCATGCTCTTATGGTGTTCAGCTTCATTGACGTGTTCGCAATCACTTGTTTCGCCAAGATATCTGGTGGCACGATAGTAAACAATGCCTTGGGTGATGTAATATTAAGAGCTATCATAATAGCCACCATTATCATAATTCGCTCGAACCGGGTTTGATGACTCATATTCTCTAGTGCCATCCACCCAACCGGGACCTTGTAGTAAGAGAGTTGGTGTGATTACAAAGTTGCATAGTCAGTATACATACATTTTTATTGTTAATACCCCACTTCAGGCCTACCGGTCTGTTACAATAATAGAGACCAGTAGCCGTCTATGTGGTTC
The DNA here is from genome assembly GCA_936449025.2 of Sarcophaga subvicina. NCBI lineage: Eukaryota > Metazoa > Arthropoda > Insecta > Diptera > Sarcophagidae > Sarcophaga > Sarcophaga subvicina. The sequence goes on from OW388084.2 coordinate 36,898,508, forward strand.
TGGATTGTGTGTTAAAATTTGAGTTACATTTGCTGTCCAATATTATTTCAAGATATTTAGCGCTACTGGTTAGAGTGAGAGCTACTGCGTTTGGAAATAGTAGGAAATTTTCTCTTTATGAACAAGACTAAATCCGTTTTGGTTGGGTTCACTTCCAGTCAATATTTGTTGCACCATTTCAATAGTAAATTAGGCACACACTAAAGAATTTCTGAAAGTGATTTTGGATCATTTATTGTAGTTACTACTGTCACGTTATCTACCACGTCAGTGGCTATAGTCACGCAGATTGCTCTTTTCATGGTCTTCAGTGGAATGTCAAAGTTGAGGTTACTATGGAAGCGAGAATAATGGGAAAGAATTGTAACATAACATTCAATAGAAAATTGTGTGACCTAATGAACCGAGTGTCTGTCAGCTTCATCTTTAACTGCCCCTCCCCGGTATAGAACTATAGAGTCTGATTGTGGAAAATGATTTGCAACAGGATTTCGAAACAAAAATGAAGGAAGTATTCTAGAAGTGTAGTCGCCTGTAGTTGGCTTATTAGATAAGAGGCTACGGTTCAAACCCCAGATCAGACATCTCGAATAAAATGAATAAGATCAGCAGATCTCTGGAAAAAACTCTGAGAGAGAATAAAATAAGCTTGCCATTAAAAGTTTCTTAAAAAAAACTGTTGTTCGAAGTCGTCTTTAAACTGTAAGTTCCGCCACTCATGTATAAAATTAATAAACACAACATAAGTGGTATGAAAAACGAGGGCGTAATCCGGACTGTAGGGTAAAAATGACCAATTATGTACGAGTATGTATGTTATGTATTCTGGATGTTATGGAGAATTGATAGCTCTCTGGCCAGAGAAACCATGAACATACATAATCGTATCAGTAGGCCTTTCAAGGAATAAAAAATTTCGATGATATCTTACACACATACATACATACATACATACATACTTGGTCATTACAACCCTTCAGTCAGGATTACGACCTAGTTTCTCACACCACTTATGTTGTGGTCACACCACACATGAGTGGTGGGACCTGCAATTTAAAGTCGCCACCGAACGGCAGATTTTTGAGAAATTTTCATGGCAATTTTATTTTACTCTCAGAGTTTTTGACAGAAATCTGCTGAGAGGAAGTCGCCGAATAAATACTTTTTGTATTTTGTTTTGATGTCTGGCCTGGGGCTCGAACCCTGGCTTTACGTCTAATAAGCCAACACACTACCTACTAGACTACGGCGACTTCAGATATCTTACACACTCGTTGTTTTATTTATATTTCAAGTTAGGAAGCGTTTAAAAAGGACCCTCTTTTGTGTATCAGATTGAATAGAAATTGAACAAAAACCAAATATTTTCTAAAGTTTTGAACAGCAAACTAAAAATTTTTAAAGGAAAAAAGTTTTCTTTTGAAGTGTTTTTTATGTTTCTCTGTCGCTTTATGCCGCCAATACTGTTGGTTTTTATGGCAGCCAAACTATAAAGTATACCTCTTCTAAGAACATTGATATGCTCATGATTGTAAGTAATAAGGAGAGAGAAGTTTCTGTTCTTTTTTTGGTGCTTTTTATAGGACTCTCTTTATAAGATTTTTTATTTTTTTTGAAAATCTTGTTGAGAAATTGAAGAGCCATCATCAGATGTAAATGAACACAATAAACGACGTTATTTTACACTTTCGTGTAGATGATGTAGGTAAAAATTTCGAGTTTCAAATTTAGATGATGAAAGGTGTGTGTGTGTGTGTGAAGTATGTTAGCATGTCTACCTATACTTAAGCACCACACACTACTCTGTCTCTCTTTTTTCTGAAAATTTTTTCCGTCATTTTCTCATCAAACGTGGTTAACAACACCAAAAATATCTCCTCATCATCATGCACACGCAAACGCACACGCACACGCACATGTGCATGTTATATGTATGTGAACAAAAAACCGGTTTTAATATAAACATTTTAGCGGATGTTGTCTTGTATTGTAGTTGTTGTTGTTGTTGCTACTACTACCCATACTACAGCAACTACTAGGATTGTTGTTGTATTTCAATTTTAAGTGTTATACATGATGCGTGTGTATATGATGCAAATGAAAATGAGAATATTTCGTCAAAAAAAGAAAAACGTTTCCCAACGCAGGAACAGGAAATGAGCAGCAATGCATGCAAAAACAGGCAAACTGAAAAATGGTGGGTAAAAAAAACGTCTAAAATTTTAGTGTTTGAAATAAGAGCAGGCTGAAAGGGAATAAGGGGGAATGAGAGTACTCTACATGAAACTTGGCACTTGTGTTTACGTCGTTTTTTGTGACATGGCGACACTTATTTTTCATTTTTCGTTATTTTCTTATGAATTTTTTCCCTGTTTTTTTTCGTTTTGCTGAGAAAACATATTTGTCTGGAAGTTTTTCTTTCACTTGTTTTTTTTTGTGTTACATTTTATTATATTTCATTAGTTTTATTACCTCCTATTATTCATAAAAATAAATGGAAAACACAATAACCGTTGGAAACTGCCACAACAACTTACAACAACCAGTAACCATTAAAATAATTCTGTTTTTTTCTGTCTTCTTCCTCAAGATATTTATATTTACCGCAATCCATAGAATTTTATTCATTCACACTTTCAAATTATGGAAATGGTGAGAATAAATACTGGGACGTAAAATTATATGATAAGGTATCACTACTACAGTACGGTGGTTTAGAAATTGAAAACAAAAATTTGAACAAATTGCCGGAAAATGGGAGACAGATTTTTACTTGAAAGTTATCCCGGCGGTCATTACAATTCTTTAGTCCGAATTACAACCTAGCAACTCACACCACCCAAATTGTTTTTGTTAATTCTATCCATAAGTGGTGTGACCTCGAGTTTAAAACCGATTTAGAACAACAGGTTTTAAGCAACTTTTTGTTACACTTTTATTTAGGTTAGGTTAGGTTAGGTTAGAGGACGTGCACTTGTCAATTTAGACAAGTACAGACCCGTACAGAAGGTCGATTTGACCCTTTGTACATAGCGTCCTTAAGAAGGAAAGATAAAAGAGGGAATAGGAAAAAGGAGCGGAAGTAGGAAGGGAGAATGGGGGGGGCGAAGGAACCACACAGGCCAGAAGAAAACAAAATGGGAGAACGCGACTACACCGATAAAGCCCTAGCACTTCTCAACCTGCTCAAGTTAGTAATGAATCTGTGGAAAGCCTTGATGTCGGCTCTCGACACAAAATTCAAAACATCAAAGAAGCCCCTGCCAAGGGTCCTCCACCTCAACCTACCAAGGGCTGGGCAGTTACAGAGGAGGTGCTGGACAACAGACAGTCTCCAACTCCTCTTCATATGTTCCAGATTCCCGTCACCGACCTATTTTAGCAGTTCCTTGTGATAAACCCTATAATTAACCTTAAACTGGCCTTATCCAAGCCCAGTAGCTAACCTGTTCTTACACTGTCTATAGCAGGCCATAGACATCGAGAAACATAACAACCCGATCCACTCCCCCAACGCCTCTGCTCTTCCTCCCTGACCCATCCATCGATGAGGTCGTAGAGGTGGCAGATTGGAGGGATCAAGACCAACTATCAAATCGCCCTCAGAAAGTAACCTAGCGAGATCATCCGCCGTCTCATTGCCGTATTTGCCGTATTCCGCCATGACCCGGAACCCAGCATAGACGGATATGGTCTGGTCCAAAAGTCCTTAACGACTCCTTGCATTCGCGAACGAGCCGTGATTTGCACAGACCGACGCAATGGCCCTTAGGGCAGCCTGACTGTCAACGAAGATCACGTAGGATTCCGTATCCCAAGCGGGGGCATCAGCTATGGCCCGAACAGCCTTCAAGACAGCGAAAATCTCCGCATAAAACACGCTGCAGTCATCATTTAACCTGAACTGAAGTACAAGACCGAGTTCCCTACAGAAAACCCCATCTGTAAAGATAGGTATACCTCTCTGCCCCTGGAGTACCCCACCATTCCATTGTGCCAACATAGCCTCAGGCAGAATATAATCGGTGGCTTTTCCGAAAATCCATACCCCCATCAGGAAAGACGACATTCAGAACTCTGGAGTGACCTATCGAGCGCTGTTTCCAGCAGCCCGATTCCCGCAGACGTATGGCACTCCGCGCCGCACACCGCTTTTTTTACAATTTTATTTACTTTTAGAGTTTTTTCCAGAAGACTGCTGAGAATAAGACCCTGAACGAAATATTTTTTTCTTTCATATTCCGTTTTCTCTTGATGTCTGAGCTGGATCTTGAATACACAATTCAGAACCCCAATCACGGCTACTGCTCTTTATTGTTGCAAGAAAACAATTGAACCGTACTAACCTTTAAAATGTATACTGGCGATGCAACTTTGTAATCAAACCAACTCTATTTTACAGGGCCACGGTTTAGTGGTTGGCTTTAGAGAAATGTAATCATCAAACCCAGTTTGAGCGGATTATAAAAATGGTGGCGATTATAATAACAGCTGCCCTTAGGATTACATTATCCAAGGCATCGTTCACGATTCTCAACTGGCTAAAACCAGACATGTTGGCGAAACAAGTGACTGCAAAGGCGGCAATGAGACTAAAGCTATGGTTATGCCAAACTTTTGGCTGTAGATGGTCTGAATATACTTATCGACTACACGTTACTTTAACCTGCTTTCGATCCTGATTTTACCACGCAGACAGCGGGTAGATCCTTCTATGAAAATAATTTACTGCTCTCAGTAAAAGACTTTGAAGTTTTCACTGATAGATCGATCCAGATCACGCTATAAAGACGAATGCGGAATCATTTCAAAACAACTGAACATTAAATTGCCCCTAGGACTACTAAATTATTGTAGTACTTTTCAAGCTGAAATCAGGGCAATAAAAAGTGCTCTCGTGTGAACCTTTGTACTAAAACGGGCTCTCGTCTAATAAGCCAAAACACTACCAGCTAGACAATTGCAGATACTTCAACTTGCGCAAAGCCGGCTACAATTCCAGTGTTGCTATCGATGAGGTACTCATTGAAATGTTTTAAAAAGTTCGATAAGATCCCAGTTTAGAAATCAACCGCCACTAGTAATTCAAAATCTTCAAAATCTCTGTGACATTGGCTCATAAATCAGAAAGAATTTGGCGTACGATATGGTTTATGAAGTCGCCGTGGTGTAGTAGGTAGTGTGTTGGCTTACTATTCGTAAAGCCCGGGTTCGTATCCCAGGTCAGACATCAAAAATGAAATATGAAAAAAAAAATATATTTCTTCGGCGACTTCCTCTCAGCAGATTTCTGGCAAAAACTCTGAGAGTAAAATAAATTGCCATGAAAAAGTTTCTCAAAATTCTGTCGTTCGGAGTCGACGTTAAACTGTAGGTCCCGCCACTCACGTATAAAATTAACGCACACAACATGAGTGGTGTGAGAAGCTAGGCCGTAATCCTGACTGAAGGGTTGTAATGGCCAATTATGTATGTATGTATGTATGTATGGTTTATGTTGGCTGTAAGAACCGTGAGATGACTATATCCTCAAATCAAAAGTATCCTAAAAAATGTGGCGTAAATTGTGTGGCACGTAACTCTATTCTGTGGAAACCATATGTCGTTGGTGTTCAGATCATTTAATACAAGCCAAAACAGAGTTGTTTATCATCAACCTATAGTGCTCGCCTTATGCAAATTTTCCGAAGTTTGACAGTTGATAGCGGCCATCTTGTTGAAGCGTCAGTTGTCAAATAATACAATATTGAAGAAGTTCTTTTCGGGTAAAATGGGATACGTGAACAAGCAAAATTATAGAAATTAGGACGAGACGATATCTCATGTGGATGAGATCAAAGAGTGTCCAACTCATCACAAAAAAGTCATTGTTTCGAGTGGATTTTTAAATGGCGTTGGTAAATATTTCCTCGAGAACAACGTTGCTCATTAAGATACAAAAACAAATAATGGCTTATGGTTTTCAAATTTGTAGAATTAAAATGCCCTGCCACAGTCTCCCCAGCCAGTATTATATTAATAGTATGGGAAGATCAAAGCGAGCCACATCTTGAGAAGGAATAGGACTTAATCAGCCATTTGATTCGTTTATTGGTATGACAATATACACAAGTTCACAGTGAGCGCAAGAGGCAACTCTGTAATCCTAGAAACTATCATCGACTTTGAACACATCACCTGCTTTGAAAGAAAATCTTAAATAGAAAAATTTTGGTAGAAAAGTTTATCAAATGCTGCATTTTATGTCACAAATTTTCATGCTTTTGCTTCACTGTGCTTGTGGTCAACATTAAAATATGACACCTTTTATGCTATTGTTACAACAAAAGTGACAAATAACATGAAATATAAACAAAATATAAAAAAACTGAAAAAAGAAGTTGAGACAAATTTTATTCAAGATTCTTGTCTGTATCATAATGAGGGGAAACTATTTTTATGCTGCCAACGTTAAGAATAAAAAAAGAAAAATGTAAAACAATAATAACAACATCCAATAAGATATCAAGCTGAGATTTACCTTCAAGGAGAGTATATGTAACTGCTTCGTTATCCCAAAAATATAAGTAATGTTAATCGGTATTTATAATAAAAAATAGCAACTGGTTTGTGTCTTCACCAATTGGTATCGTAAAGATAATGATTTTGCTACTTGGTTTCTTATTGTAAATTTACATACACACATAATTGGTCATTACAAGCTTTTAGTCACGATTACGACCTAGTTTCTCATACCACTTATGTTGTGTGTGTTAATTTTATACAATACTGGTGGTACATACAGTTTAAAGTCGATACCGAACGACAGATTTTTGAGAAACGTTTCATTGCAATTTTATTTACTCTCAGAGAGCTTTTGCCAGAAATTTGCCGAGAGGAAATATTTTTTCATATTTCGTTCAGTTGGATATGCCGGACCTGGAGTTTGAACCGAGGCCTCATGTCTAATAAGCCAACATACTACTTACTAAACCACGGCGACTTGTAAATTTGCTTGATGTAAAAACGAATCGTGACATGGGAAAATGATATAATTATTTGGTAATTTAATTGAATTTTATTCTCAAAATTCAAGCTGCTTAGGAAACTCACTTTTAGCTCAAATAGTACATTACTAGCCTTGCTGAATTTCGAGTGTAAAGCAGCAAAATTCTGTTCCAAAGATACCAATATACCGTGATTTGAAAGCGAGTCTTGTAGGCTGGCGGCTTCAGTGGACCGTACTTATTCCTTCGGAGCCGACGTTAAACTGTAGGTCCGGCCACTCATTTAGAAAATTATTGACAAATTATGTATGTATTGGCATGAAAAAGTTTCTCAAATCTTTCGTTTATAGTCGACGTTATCGTATAGGTCCCGCCGCTCTTGATAATCCAACTGCGGCAAATCACAGCTTCTTGACGGCCAATTGACATCACCATTTCGGCTAATTAAATGGCCATCAAACGTTTGACCCAATAAATCAATTGTGGCATGTAATGTGTGACAAGTTGCGCCATCCTGTTGAAACCAAACATCGTTCACATCAATTAAATGAAGAGCGAGTTCAAAAAAATCGGTTATCATGGTGCGATAGGTGTCGCCATTAACCGTAAGGTCCTGTTCGCTGTCCTCATTTTTAAAGAAATATGGGCCAATGATATCTCCGCTTCAGAAGTCGCACCAAACAGTCACTCATAATGTGTGTATTGGCTTCTGTAAGACCACGTGTGTGTTTTCTGAGCCTCAAATACAGCAATTTTGCTTACTAACGTACCCACCAAGATGAAAGTGAGCTTCATATGAGAAGATGACTGTTTTGGCAAAATCGATGTCGTCCTTTAGTTTCTTGTTGGCCCATCTAGCGAAGCGAAAATGAAGCGAATGGTCATGCGGCTTCAACCAATTAAACTTTGTAAGGCTTCATACCGACATCTTTTTGCAAAATTCGATGTTAACTGATGTGTGAAATGTTTAATTCTTGAGAACGATGACGACTTGATGATGACACACTCTCAGCTACAGATTCGACATTTTCGGGTGTACGCACTGTACGAGCACGCTCACGCCTTGGTGCATCAACAATGAAACCAGTTTCACGAACTTTAGCAATAAACTTGCATATATTGGGCACTGTTGGCGCTTCTGTCCGACCAAGTTTTGTACGACATTTTCGTGCAATTTCCGAACAATTGTCTTTGTTTTGGAAACAAATTTTCAATAAATCCCAACGTTTCTCCACCGTAAATCGATTCATTACGTTCAGTGAAGATAACATACATACAAAATTTTTTAGAAAAAAAAAAGAAAAAAAAACAATGAAAACTGACTGTACTCTTGATAGTTTGGCCATAAAACAAGAGAATTTAATGTTAAACACCTTTTTCCCCAGGATAAAATAATTTCTAATAAAAAACTTTTATGTTGATTATATTTAATGCCACATAAAATACAATCAAATGAAATGCTTTTAACTTAAATACACATATGCATACATACACATGCACACACGCTCATATAAAATGGGGAAAAAATAAAACTCAAATAAATCCCTTCAAAACAAAGTGTAGCAAATAAAAATATACGAGCTAAACCAAGTGACCACTGCCACAGGAAGCTGAACAATGGCAGTCGTTTAGTCAGTCAACTTTCCAAGCACACAACAAATGGACAAGACAAGACACCTGCTTGGTTTTAGTCACAATGTAAGTATCGTGTGTGTGTGTGTAGTGAATTATCGTAATGAAAATTTACTCTACAGCAGCATCCGATGTTACTGCTCCAATAGACCACAAATACGAGAAGAAAAAAAATGAAGGAAAACTTTTTTATTTTTCTTCTACACCCCAAGTGAAGGATGTAAATCAGTTTGGACTTTTGAAAATAGTGTTGCATATAAATACTTATCTTATTCATGTACATATACATACATATATACCTGATTTTGTCTGGTGGTATTAGTGGAATATTTATTTGTGTTCATTTTCCTGAAGTTTTTAATATTTATGAGCCAATAAAATCACTCTTCAATGACCTTCACACTTTGAAACAAACGCAACGCAAAAATTCCTTTTAAATTTTGCTACTTTCTTTAACAGTATTTATCTGTATCTACCAGAAATAATGTCCAGGGTTTTATGAGGCACAAAATAAGCGCAAAGGAAAATAAAATGAAAAAATCAAATAAAATGGCATGGAAGTATAGGAAAAAAGGTAATTCAAGGCGAATATATTATTTCCACTAGACTGATTGGAAAATCACTTTCACATTCATTTTTTTATTTACTCAACACCTATTCACACTCTCAACAGACACACACACATTCTCTCTTTCGTACTTTTAAACACACAGGTTAGCATCTGCATACACATTCAGCTTAAGGCAGTAATACGCATACTTTCGCATCTATTGTGGCATACACTTGAACAGAAACCTTAAATGCCTACTAAGTTCACAAAGTGTGGCACTGTGATGGCCAATCGGCCTGGTACTAAGGGCCAGCATTAATAAGAATGGGAAAAAATTTTGGAGTAAAAATATTTAAAAATGGGAAAGAAGATGACCTATTGATGTCTAACAGATATTGCAAAAGTAGATAAAATTTAATAATTTATGGGGCATGACAGCTTGAAGTAATTTTAAGTCAACTGACTATTCATATGACTATACGAAGTCGCCATAGTCTATTAGGTAGTGTGTTGGCTTATTAGACGGAGGGCCACGGTTCAAACCCCAGGTCAGGCATCTCCAACAAAACGAAATATGAAACGATATATTTCTTCGACGACTTCCTCTGAGCAGATTCCTAGTAAAAACTCTGAGAGTAAATAAAATTGCCATGAAAAAGTTTCTCAAAGAAAACATGTCGTACGGAATTGTGGTTAAAGAGTAGATCCTCCCACTCTTGTATTAAAATTAGCATACACAACATAAGTGTGTGAGGAACTAGGGCGTAATCCCGACTGAAGGATTGTAATGACCAATTATGTACGTATGTGTGACTATTGAAAAAAGCTCAATGTTTGGGTGACATTTATAAGATTTGATTTGATTGTATAAATTGGAGTTAGGGAAAAACAAGATCGATGAAAATGTTTTAAAACTAGAATAATGAACAGATTTTGATCGAAATCATAGGCTCTTCAACAATGACTTTAAAGCCTATATCAAGGCCAAACAATAATGTTGAGTATTTGCTAGGATTAGGATGTTCTTTAACAGGTATTTTGACAGTTGATAACCGCCATTTTGTTTAGTCAACATATGTCACATTAGTTATCACTTATTTAGTATCTCTTGCCAAATCACCATGGATGACCATGGATCATCCTCAGTCGTGAGGTCCATTTCTGGGTGAATGAATACTTGAGCGAACATAATTTTCGAATTTGGGGCGACAGCAAAACAACTTCTTTCGGTCTAAAGTTGATGGTGGTTTCAACAGGATTCTGCTGCTTGTCGCACAGCTAATGCTACTTTGGATATTCTGGATGAGCCATTTGGGGACATAATCCTCTCATTTTGAGGCCATATATTTTGTTGGGAGATTTTCTTAACTCGCAGATGTATGCAAGAGCGATTCTCAAAGTCCATATAACCCAAGCGATTGGTCATATTCAGCCTAGAAAGGAATTAAGATAGGGAAAGTAAAAATACAACAGAAACTAGATGATCTATAACAGATCAGAGATAAGCATGGAATTATAGTTGAAAATACAGTTGGAATTATGTAGTTGGGAGTCATTCAAAGTATTAGAGTGACCGTTCAGACGTTGTTTCCAACAGTGCGATATACTCAGACGTAGGCACAATACATGAAAATTAAGCAAATTGTTTCAATACTAACCTAGGGGTAGCTTCTTCTAACTTGATTGTCTCGCAGAGACATAGTTTGGATATGTTTAGTGATCACAGAACCCAAACGGTTGTTTTTCCCATGAGAATGAATTAAAATTATGCCATGAGCACTCCAAAATTTACACTTTGTCTGCATAACGTAAATGTAGGATCAGGTTCAGTCAGAGTGCTGATTTTATTTTGGGTGCCAAATCTTGAAAATCTTGAAAAATCTTGAATACTAAAGAATAATCCGCTCAAGCCCTTACTGATCTAAATCGTGTGTGTCTTTTTCAGAGGACAGTGAATATATTTCACACATCATTAGCTAAATTACTCTCTCAATCTTTAAATTGTTTGTTTTTTCCCTCTGAGGTGATTTGCCAATTTCTGGAAAGTATTTTCGTGGGTTGTTGTATTTACTTTACTTGCAGAGTTTAATACTTTCTCGAGAGGTAGAACGTTTCCTAAACTTCCTATGCAGTTCGTTGTTAATAGTAATTTTTCTGAATGGATTCATATCATATTATACCCTGAAGAGTATCTTTGCTATTAACAAATCCTTCAGGCTTGGGAAGTGTAATCCTTCCTTTTTAGCTTGTTTCTTCCTGCTCTGCACTTTTTTAAAACTATTTCTGCATGATGTCTGCCTTGCTGCTATTTTAGACACACTTACCAAACTGTTTTCCACTATCGCACAACGATTTTGTTTTGTTTTTTATGTTACACACTCCATTTAAATCTCGTCATTGGCATTATTAAAGAGGCAGACAATGTAGCCCCGTGAATAGCTACAATGAGGATATATTCCACACATTATTAGTCGAATTACCTTTCCAGTCTTTAAATAGCTTGAGTGCTCCCTTCTGATGCTATTTGTCAACTTCTGGAAATAAATTTCTTAGGTTGTTGTATTGGATATAATAATGAGAAACTTTACTTACAGAGTCTAGCGCTAGCTTGCGCGATAGAACGCTAACTAAACTTCCCAAGCGTTCGTTGTTGATATTAATTTTTCTGAATAGATTTTTACGTAAAATGAAGAAGAGTTTTTTGGCTTCTATTGAATTAAAATCTTGAATGCTTATCCATATATCGCACAATAATTTGTAAAAGAATTTTTTTGTCGGTACCTCTAGAGTCTTTTTGCTATTTACAAATCCTTCAGGCTTGGGGAAGTGCAATGCTTCCGTTTTGAGCTTGTTTCTTCCTGCCGTGCCCTTTTTCAAACTATTTCTGTATGATGTCTGCCTTGCTGATATTTTAAATATGGTTACCAAACTATTTTCCACTATCGCACAATGATTTTTTTCTGTTGTTTTTGTATTACACACTCCATTTTAATCTCGTCATTGGCATTATTATAGAAGCAGACAATATAGCTCCGTGTATAATGGCAATGAGGCAACAATAATATTTAAAACCATGACCATCATCTATTTATGCATAAGCAGGAGTTTTTTTTATTCACTTCGTTTGCAAACTCATTTGCCTCACATTAAACAGCAGACACATGGCAAAGTGCACTAATGTTGCCATCATTGAGGGCTACAGAACCAGCAGATGAAAGGTTTTTTATTTTTCCATTACAAGGTATAGTTGGTACTGGTACTGGCTGCACTGGCTGCACAAATAAAAATAAAATAAAATAAAAGTACCATAAAAGAGGTACCAACTATTGAGGCGTGGGAAATTTTGTACACCCAATTTGTAGAGGCCGTAGTCTAGTAAGTAGTGTGTTGGCTTATTAGACGTGAGGCAACGGTTGAAACACCTGACTCAGACATCTCGAACAAAGCGAAATATGAAAAAAATCTCTATGGCTACTTCATCTCAGCAGATTTCTGACAAAAACTCTGAGAGTAAATAAAATTGCCATGAAAAAGTTTCTCAGAAATCTGACGTTCGTGGTCCTCTTTAAACATTAGGTCCCGCCCCTCATGTATAAAATTAATACAAGCAACATAAATGGTGTGAGAAATTAGTTCGTAATCCTGACTGAGGGGTTGTAATGAAAAATTATGTATGTATGTATGTATGTTAAAAAATAAACGAAAGCAAAAAGAGGAAGTAATAACTTATAAAGTCACAGGGCAATCGTTTGACCGCACTCAATTTGTTTCATTTAATTTATGGCTGTAAGAGTTGCTTCAATGTTTACTTTTATTGAAATTAATTTTATTAAGTTTAGTAAACAAAACAATAACAGTTATTAGTTCAACGGTTTAATGAAGTCGCCGTATTCTAGTAGGTTGTTGTAATGCTACCCTGACAACTAAAGGAAGAAAGTTGGAGTCTTAGTAACGATTACACAGCGCTGAAAATTGGTCTTTTTTGTGCAAATAAGATGGCTCCAGGTGTTTGCGAAGGCATTTTGCGTGATGAACACGAATCTGGGGGTTGAAACCCCTAAACCCCTAAAATAGCGTTTTTGGCAATTTTTGAAACATTGTAGAGCTAAACACTGACGTGCTAGAATCATCGCTATTGTCAGAAATTGACAATTGACCTTTGCTCTTTAAAATGAGCCCAAAGCCAAACTGTTTGCATGCACCCTTAAAGTAGGGGATGGTGGGTTTATGTCAAGGGGTGCAAGAGAAAAAGAAACACATTACGGAGGTCCTTAAAAATTAATCCGATTTACTTGAAAATTGTTACTCAGCGGTTTTTGGGGTCGCTGATAACGGATCTTCATTCAGATTTAAATAATTCAAAATGGCGGATACAATATGGCGGTCAAGGAAATCTGATTAATTTTTATAAACCTCGATTTTGAAACCAGATTCGTGTTCAGCGCGAAAAATGCCTTCGGAAACACCTGGAGCCATCTTATTTGCAAAACCCATGCAGGGCTGTGTTATCTAAGGTATACAAAGCGAGGCGTCTTCGATTTTCTCAAAACTACAAGTCTTGGATCAAAGAATTTAAGGACGAAAATGGTATAATTTAGATGATCCAGTCTTCTGCAGTGGTTCTAGTGATGTAATGGACTAAACAAGCCTTATATGATCCAAGCGAAATTTTGACGAAGGAAGACTTGTGATTATGTTCCCCAACATTACCTTATAACTTCAAGTTTGTTTCATTAGCAAAACAGATATACCCTTGTCAGAAAAGTTGATCATTTGCTTTATTTTATCACAAGACAAGAGTGCTGCACAATGAACGGTTTGCTTCCAAATATGTTCGTCTACTTCCACGGCCGCTATCAGTACCGATTGCAAAACCAAGAAACTTAAAAGTGATGCTTGCAGCTAAAGAAGACGAAAAACATTGACATATTTAATCTAAAATAAATCTAAATTGTTTTAAAGTTTTAAATTACAATTAAAACTAATTGCTTTAAAAAATCTACTGCGGTCAAACGAATGTCTATTAGAGAAAAGTGTTTAGGGATGAAGCTAACTGTTGGGTTAATGTCTCGCTCAAAATTCTAATATTTGTAATGAAAACAAACACCAACTCTTTGACAAATCAATAATACATACTTAATTGATCCTTTAGTCAAGATTACAACCTAGTTTCTCACACCGTCCGTATAGTGTGGGTTAATTTTATTCATGGGAATTTTAATGGGTGTTTTTTTTTAACTATTATCTTTTTGGCAACATTGGTTTAAACAGCTCACGCACGTTTCGTGTTTTGTTTCACTGTCAAACATCTTCAGTTTGGTATATAATTTAACCATCAATCGTCTTACAAACCGAACAACGCTTGCAAATCATTGAATTTTATTATCAAAATGCGTGCTCTGTTAAGAAAGTTCATCGCGCGCTTCTTCCATTTTACGGTCAGTTTAATCGACCCACTGAAGCGGCTATTCGGGCTATTGTGACTAAATTTCGTACCAAATTTACATTGTTGGACATTAAACCACCAACACGCTTACGTAGAGTGTGAACTGAAGAAAATATCGCAGCTGTATCGGCCAGGGTTAATGATGACCATCAAATATCGATTCGTCGCCGTTCGCAGCAATTGGGCCTCTGTTACTCAACAGCGTGGAACATTTTGCGGAAGGATTTAGATGTGAAGCCTTTCAAAATACAGCTGGTGCAAGAATTGAAGCTTACCGCAACGCAGAATTTTTGCTGAATGGGCTCTTGGAAAGTTGGCCGAAGATCCACTTCATTAGCGAAAAATTGTGTTCAGCGACGAAGCTCGTTTTTGGCTCAATGGATACGTAAATAAGCAGAATTGTCGATTTTGGAGTGAAGATCAGCCAGAAGCATTGCAAAAGCTACCAATGCATTCAAAAAAAGTCACAGTTTGGTGCGGTTTATGGGCTGGTGGCATCATTGGACCGTACTTCTTCACAGATGATGCGAATCGTAACGTAACCGTGAATGGTGAGCACTACCGTGAGATGATATTAAACTTTTTTTTGCCCAAAATGCAAGAGCTTGACTTGCATGACATGTGGTTTCAACAAGACGGTGCCACATGCCACACAGCACGCGTAACAATGGACTTATTGAGAGGCGAGTTCGGTGAACGGCCGCCTAGATCGTGCGATTTAACGCCTTTAGACTATTTTTTGTGGGGCTATGTTAAAGCTCATGTCTATACAGACATGACCGCTACAATTGACGCATTGGAAGACAACGTTGAAGCATTTATTCGTGAGATACCAGCCGAAATGTTGGAAAGAGTATGCCAAAATTGGACTAAGCGAATGGACCATTTGAGGCGCAGTCGCGGTCAACATTTGCATGAAATAATCTTCAAACATTAAATTATATGGACCGTACTTTCGGTTCAAATAAAGATTTCATGCATTTTTCTGAATTTTATGTGTTTTTCTTTTAATTTTCCTATAGTACTTAAAAAATCACCCGTTATTACATCTCCGAGCTATTGTCAGAAGACTGCTAAGCAGAAGTCATCAAAGAAATTTTTTCTCATATTTTGCTGTGTTCGAGACGTCTGAGCTGGGATTTGAGGGGAGTGGGAATCAAATTTCTTCAAACTTCAAATCAAATCGAACTGAAGTTTGGTCGTCAAACATAAACTAAGTGACGAAAAACCGGTTGAAGAAAAACCTATTGCAGGAGTTAAAAGACAGATGCCTGTTGATATGTGGGGAATTGCACTTTTGAGTAACGAGACGATAAATTCAAGAACTTGTCGACCTATTTTGCCACCCTCGCATGAATTGCTTGTTTGTAAAACTTTATGGGGTGTGAAATAAGTTTAAGATTCATAAAAGTATTTATTCACGAATAAAAATTGTATTTAATTGGACGAAAAATGTTGTAGCATAAGAACCAATTCTAATGATATAACTACTTTCAGAACCAAGTTATGGATAGTGGAAGCAAAAGACCTCAAATAGTGCCATATAAAAAGTACCAAATAAAAAAGTACTTTCATTAACACAAGTATTAAACCAAAAGGTACTTAATTAGCAAAGGCTTGTAACATGTTTTGTTTGTATTTCTATCAAAAAGAATGCATTGCAATAATGTACCTGGAGATATTTAAAAAAGTACCAATTTTATTATAAAGTACTAAATTATGTGGTACTTTTATAATATTTTATGTTCTGTTATTAAAACGAGTGTATATTAAAAGTACGCTTTCAATGTCACTGTCATTATCAGCTTCGTTAAACAACGACAACAACAACAACATTAGAGGCAACAAGGAAAAGAGCATTTCATCTAATGAAATGGAAGTCCTGTCATTGATGTTATTCTCAAATAGAATAAAAGCAACAACAACACAAACAAAAACATTAAAATAAACTGATATCGCACTCACATATAAACTCACGTACACACACCATCATATCCATCTACATGTACATTCAAGCAGTTATTGAAATAAACAAACGTTGTGCAGAAGGAAGCGGAAGTACAGCTATTGCCATTGATCAGTTAAATGGCAAAGAGAAAGAGAAAAACGACGGAAAGTCAATACAAGCACATAGCCTAACACACACACTCTCGTTTCATTCGCTGTCAAACTTTAGCATTTTAATTTAATTGAAGAATTTTTGAAATAAATTTTCAAAATAAATAAAGTCAGGACTGTCTACTGTGATCCTCCTATGGAGAGTTAGTTATGGAGTTAGATTTTACAAATAAATTGAGTCATTTTGCCTACATTGCCTGCCATGAAATATTGGATGATTGAGGAAATTTGCGTACAAATTACAAAAATACCTGATTTTCTTTCCACATTTTGGAAGGCAGCAGTACCTTCCTTGTTTTCAATCCTTACTTTGCCATTCGCTTCATAAAGTCTTCATTAGGTTGTTCACAATTAATTTATTTGACACCCAAAGGTGAGAAAACATAGCTATCAACCCAAGAACTTAATATAGACACGCTAAAGCCATATAAGACCCAGATACCATAGTCATTCATTTCTCCTCTAGTTCTAGTCTTGGAATCATCTTGAGCTTCTAATGAATGTTACCTAGAGATTATTTAGATTGCCTCCATAATAGACACCAAGATTTATTGCTTTCTTCTTTTCCGACATTGCTCTGAGCATATACCAAATATTTCAAAAACAATTTCATACTCTTTCACTCAAGGCTATTACTCCAACCTAACCTAACCTCAAACTCTTGCACATCTCTACACGTCCTGCACCAACCGTTCGATGTGTATCCAAGACCAATGAGTCTCGTACTGATATCCTTTCTCGAGATAGTTTCGCTCTTAGTAATCCTTACCGCGGTCTGCATGACCGACACTACTGCCTGCATAGTCGATTTAAAGCTCACATATTCCAAATGTAGAGAATTCACTAGACCCTTCGATGGTTGTGCCGTGCATGGTTTAACCTTTTTGCTATTTCCTTAAATCTCTCTATGTCCGGGATCCCTACGCTATGAGGATCGAATGTCTCTACTATCTTTTAGAGTTCGTTTCATTAGTACCCAGTGCAGTTTACTAATATCCTTTTCAGAGATATTGTCGTACTTAGTAATACTTAACTCAGGCTGCATAAGCGACATTTTTGCCGGGAAGACGTCTATGTTATCCGTTAGTGTTATATGATGAGATATGCTGATCTGCCGACTCTGAAAAAGTTGCATCATCCGTTGTACGACTCACTTCCAAACTCACTTCCGACAGTTGAACATGTTGCAATACTCCATCCAAGACAAGAACCCACGGTTCAAACCCCAGCTCAGACAACTCGAAGAAAACGAAATATGAAAGCAAACATATTTATTTCGGCGACTTACTCTCAGCAGTGTTCTAGCAAAAACCCTGAGGGTAAACAAAATTGATATGAAAGTTTCTCAAATCTGTAGTTGGATGATGATAGTAAACTGTGGTAAATTCGCCGTAATCTAATAGGTAGTGTGTTAGCTTATTAGACGTAAAGCCAGGTTTCGAGCCCCAGGCCAGACATCGGAACAAAATACATAAAGTATTCCTTTGGTGACTTCCTCTCAGCAGATTTCTGGCAAAAACTCTGAGAGTAAATAAAATTGCCATGAAAAAGTTTCTCAAAAATCTATCGTTCGGAGTCGACTTTAAAACTGTAGGTCCCACCACTCATGTATAAAATTAACACACACAACTTAAGTGGTGTGAGAAACTAGGTTGTAATCCTGACTGAAGGGTTGTACTGACCGACCAATTATGTATGTATGTATATGTTAAACTGTAGGTCCCGCCATTTATGGACAAAATGAACACACATTATTTAGGCGCTGTCTGAAGCTAGGTTGTAATCCTGACTAAGCGGTTGCAAAATTAAGTAAGAAAGTAAGAATTTTACAACAAGAAAAGCTTTCAAGGAAAAAACAAGATTCAACTGGGCTTGAAACGACTGCATAATGCTTAAATTGAAGCTAAACCTAGAAATATAATGGAGTTATTCGACTGTTGAAGCCGCCGTAGTCTATCAGGTAGTGTTTTGGCTTCTTAGACGTGAGGCCTCAGTTCAAACTACGGGTCAGACATCCAACAATAATACAAAAAAATATTTCTTCGGCAACTTCCTTTCAGCATATTTGTAATAAAAAACTGTTGGTCCCGCCACTCATGTATAACTTAACACACCCAACATATATGGTGTGAGAAGATAGGTCGTAATCTTGGCTAGAGGGTTGCAATGACCCATTATGTATGTATCAGAGGTCAGCAATGAGTATTCAAAACGATGAGTATATTCGAATCATACTTATAATTTCTAATACTTACACGCATTCATACTTATTTTAGTGTCATACTCATACTACTCATATTCAAAGTCTGGGATAATCATGGTACTCATACTTAGCAATACGCATGATGTTATTGATTTCGACTCTCCATGACTCATCGTATACACGAATCACAAAATAAGTATGATTCGCGTAAGAACACTACAATACTCAGAAGAAGGTTGTGTGTTTGCTTTGCTTGCTGTCTTTTTCTTTTTTCTTTCGTCTTTCTTTGTAAGTGCAACAACAACTAAGACTGTAAATTTTGACGAATGATTCACTTGAATTATTTATGAGTATTATAAGTATTTTTTTAAATTTATGAATCTGAAGGAGTAGGCGTATGAATCAAACATATTTCGAATGTTATGAGTTTGATGTCAACGTTGTACTCATACTCATTGCAAATTGTACTTATAAATCAATGTTGTACTGAGTACGAATGAAGCAGAGTGGTTGAATTTGAATACTGTTGACTCACTCATACTCAAAATTTCATGAGTAGTTATGAGTAGCGAAAAAAACGATTCATTGCTGATCTCTGGTATGTATGTATTCGACTGTACATATTCGACCGTATTTTTGTTATTAATGAAAATGATTTTAAGGGTGTGTCCCTATGCGAATTGCAAACGGTAGTAGGGTTTTCGGTTCCGGTATATGCTCAATTTATACTTCAAACATGCCAGTAAGTATTTATTTATTCGTATTTTTTCACCTGCTTTTGTCAGCATGCACGAGAACCTCCATGAAATATTTCGACATCTGCAGCACTACGTCTTGCATCTAAAAAAGAAATGAAAGGCCTGTTTCTGTAAGACAAACGACAGACATTTGCTTGTTTGTTTATACGGAAAACACAGACAAAACCACTTAATTTTAAGCACAGCACACAAGTCTTTTGGAGGGAAATGCTGATTAATCGCATATAAAAATTTCTGTCGCACACTTTGATAGACGCATGACTTGGAAGCTCGAACATACGTGAAGATCTTGGTGTGCCATGTATTGACTTGTATGTGTACGAAGTCGGACATTTAAGTTTCTTTGTGTGTAATCTCTTTATAAAGTCAAGGGTATATCCTATACCCTGTGAATGCGTGAATACCAATTTCTAAACGGAAATTGTAGAATATTTTTTTATTTTTATTGACTTTTAAATAGAAATGAACGCACAGCTGTGTCAATACCAATACCCTGTGCTGCCTAGAGTGCAGAGCCACTTAAGCAGAGACTAATGGCATGAATGGCATGGCAGGCAACAAACAACAAGTTGTTCATGATTAAATAGTGTTTTTATAACCATTTGCCACTTTTTACCTTTTTATCGTTTAAGCCATTATTTTCTCTTTTCTGCTATTGTTGTAGTTGTAGTTTTTATTTACTATTGGCATTGCCATTGCCATTGTCCTTCTAAGCCTTCTTTAAAATATCTTCGGCCATTTGTTACTGCAACTCTATTTCGAAGAAGTAAAGCACAAAAGGAAATAGGAAAAGATACTTAACAATGGAAATTGTAAGCAAAAAAGAAAAAAATGGAAAAGGATTGCTGTTTCTCCCACTTCCACATTCGTTATTGGCAACATAGCCGTAAAAAGAAAAGGAATGCGAGACCAAGAGAAGGTTTAGCTGGTAGCCTTTCTAATTTATGCGTAACCAAAATGTATTGAAAACCTTTTAGGCTCTCCATCACTCTATAAAATCAATGAAATACACTCGGGACTATTTATTTTAAATGTGTTGAATGTCTACACAATAATTCGAAAGCATTGCCGAAGAAGAGAGAGAGGAAGTGCTAGAAAGGAAATGAAAAAAGGGATAATAAATCAACTGGAAAATGTCAACTATTTTAGTTTGACAGTGGTTAAGTAACTGTGTGTTCTGTCCTAACTACTGCATTGTGTTAACAAGAGCAAAATAATTTAATGGAGTACCATATCTCACTGGCAAATTCTTTATTGTTACACTTGGAAACATGGAAGAAAAATGAAATTTAAGTTGATTTAAGGGCAAATATTTGAAAAAAAAAATATTTATTTTAGGCTTTAAAAGGTTAAAATTATATACAAATAGTAGGTAATAATTCGTTGACAAATTTGTATCTGAAAAGATGTGTTTCTCCCAGTTGCCTTGGAATCTCGTGCGTGTTCTCCAGTTGCAGACATTCATACGTAATCGATCATTAACACCCTTCAGCCAGGTTTACGACCTAATTTCTCACACCACTTATGTTGTGTGTGTTACTTTTATGCATGAGTGATGGGACCTACAGTTTAAAGTCGACTCTGAACGAAAGATTTTTGAGAAAGTTTTCATGGCAGTTTTATTTACTCTCAGAGTTTTTGCCAGAAATCTGTTGAGAAGAAGTCGCCGAAGAAATACTTTTTGTATTTTGTTTCGATGTCTGGCCTGTGCTCGAACCCTGGCTTTATGTCTAAAAAGCCGACACACTACATACTAGACTACGGCGACCTAGGTTGTATTTACTCTCAGAGTTTTTACCAGAAATCTGCTGAAAGGAAATCACCGAAGAAATATTTTCACTTTCGCTCCAACAAGGAGATTTCTGACCTGGGATTTGAACCATGTCCTCATATCTAATAAACTAACACACTGCCGACTACACTACTACAACTACTTTAGTTGGTTATCCTAATTGACGATAGGACCTTTTCGATTTGACCTTCCAACGTAGACAAAGTCCAGCTCTAAGTCAACTAGCTGCCACCGTTTCGACGTAGTATCCTCTTCCATCCAAACGACATGGCTGGAAGTTAATATACTGCACAACCAACCGTAGTGGAGCTCAAACAACTCATTGTTGGTTCAGGATACAGATATCATCACTAACTTGCACTGAACCGAAGATCTTGCGATGGACTTTTCTTTCGAATACTGTCAAGGCTGATGAATCGATTTTTAATAACGCATAGGGAAGACGAGGGAGAATTAGCGACTTGTACACCATTAGTTTCGTCACACGAGGTGGTCTCTGCTACTCAATTGCCGTTTGAGAATGATCCTGCGCTTGATATCCAAACTTACATCATTTTTGCTGGCAACGGCGATGCCACGATAAACAAATTCACTGAAAACATCGAAAGTATAATTGTCGGCCGTAATCTAGGATCTAATATGCCGCATTGTCGCCAATATTTACTTCGTTTTGTCCACATTTACTGCCAGAACTTGGTATACTCCCCGTCAATAGCGCTAAAGGCAGCAATAACGTCTCGTTTGGTTGTCCCAACTTATGTATACTTTTGTGGAAAATACTGTCATTGAGATACATGCCTGCTTTCTGTAGAATACTCTCCATGATGAAGCTGAAGAGGTGGCATGATAAGGACATGCCTTGTTTCAAACCTTGAACGGTATCAAAATGATGGCGTAGTCTCATCAGCTTAGGAGGAATAACGAGCTCAGACAATGTGGAAGGAAAATGATTCTTTAAAGGGTTATCGCAGACTACTTTATTGCCGACAGAAAAATGGTGTGTTGACTTTTCAAGGGTAGTAATGGAATTAAAATAAAACATCGATGTTATTTTCGATGCATTGCATGGCAAAAAAGCATCAATGTTATATCAGTTTATCACAAATGACATCGATACGTTTTCTGAGAATCGATTGCCTTTTATAACAAAATGGAACACGAAATGGACTTAATGTTTCGTGAAGGTGCAAGAGGGCTACGATCTGACGATTTATTGCAATGTCTTCCATCTATATACAGTAACTCTATAACGTCTCTCCCAATTCTGTTGTTTAACAAACATCAGGATAATGTTAGGGATCAGTAGGACTAACTGCCTGCGTAAGATTTGACATGCACCCTGGCGTTTTCCTCAGGTTTTAGGTATGTTTTCTTATGATTCGTTCTCCTCGTCATTGAATTTACTTTTTGAACTGAACTGACTCCTATTCTGGACAATATTCTATGGGTCACTTATGCCCGATAATATTTTTGGATCGTCTTAAACTCAATATCTTACCAATGAAAAGCTTAGATTGCTCCAAAATAGTAGTCTGGCTGGAAAGTCTCTGACTCGCTATATTTTATCTTTCGCAGTGTATGTATGTACAAACACCTCTTTATGTTTCATAGGGGTTCTTGTCCTATTGATACAATGAAAGCTCAACTCATTATCTGTCTGCCTGTTGTCGTGAATTTCAACTTGATCTGCTTTCGAGCAAAGGGTGACTATATTTTCCTTGCCTAGATGAACTGAGCTTTTGAATGGTGGCCTGACTGCCATATAGTGCTACCACTTCCCGATGTCTGTGCTTCTTGACGATTTTCAATTGAGCACATACTTTGATGACATAACCTTCTATGTAGAAACTACCTCCATACGATCTTAGCATATGCCCTCGATCCATATGTTAGGTTGGAGGACGTGTACCTGAAAAGTACAGTATCCGGAGGTCAAGCTGACCCATTGTCCAAAAACTTTCTTTAAGTATGAGGATAATAGAGGGCATGGGAAAAAAGGAGAGGAAGTAGGATTAATATCAGAAGTCAGCAATGAGAATTCAAAACGATGAGTAGATTCGAATCATACTTATAATTTCTAATACTTATATGCATTCATACTTATTTTAATGTCATACTCATACTACTCATATTCAAAGTTTGAAATACTCATGGTACGCATGATGTTATTGATTTCGACTCTCCATGACTCATCATATACACGAATCACAAAATAAGTATGATTCGCGTACAAACACTACAATACTCACAAGAAGGTTCTGTGTTTGCTTTGCTTGCTGTCTTTGTCTTTTTTGTTTGTCTTTCTTCTTCCATTGTAAATGCAACAACAACTAAAACTGTAAATTTTGACGAATGATTCGAATCACTCGAATCATTTATGAGTATTATAAGTATTTTTCTAAATTTGTGAATCTGAATGAGTAGGCGTGTGAATCAAACATAGTTCGAATGTTATGAGTTTGATGTCAACGTTGTACTCATACTCATTGCAACTTGTACTTATAAATCAATGTTGTAGTGAGTACGAATGAATCAGAGTTATTGAATTTCAATACTGTTGACTCACTCATAACTAAAATTTCATGAGTACTTATGAGTAGCGAAAAAGCGATTGCTGACCTCTGATCATATATATACATCAGAACGGTTGCAACCAAATTGCTTGTGTCCAAGGAATAGTTAAGAATAGAGTTTTCAGCAAATCGATTTGTCAGCCCACAATGTTTTTATTTATAATTATGCTAACCACAGCCTGAATGGCTCTGGTCTTTACTGTTATATTCAACTGCGTTAAATTAATCAAAGCGCCGCTGTTGGACAGTCTTCCATTGCACCGATTTTACTCCGGTTATACCAATTCATTGGTACAAAAATCCCAAGCAGATCCAACCAGGCCTCCAAAAAAATGAAATATGAAGAAAAATATTTATTAGCCGACTTCCTCTGAGAGTAAATCAAATTGCCACGAAAGGTTTCTCAAATATTCATCGTTTGGAGCCGACTTTAAATTCTGAGTCCTGCCACTGGTGTATAAAATTCACACCCACAAAATAAGTTGTGTAAGAAGCTAGGTTGTAATCATGACTAAACGACTGTAATGAGCAATTAAGTTAGTGAGAATTCGTTTCCTATAAACGTATTTAAACTGCCTACGATATAAAGACATCAAACCAATCTAGTACCCAAAAAAAAAGTAAAGAAAAATACAAAAGAAAACTCATACTTTTTAAACGAATATCAACCAATATATTCTTAATTATCCTGTAATTAATTTTCATTATTTGTAAATTAACATTATAAAGAGTGCTAAAATTCGTATCTATACAGAAACTCTTACCACCTTTAAACTTAGCCATGGAAAAACGAAAATTTCCATCCAAAGACAAAGCTTTTAAGACGATAACGAATTTGATTTTGCCTTTCCCATAAAAAATAAAAAAAATTAATAAAAAGAAAATAAATTCAATACCCAAGTGCATGAAATCGTTTAATTAATGAGATTTTCAAGTATTTTTCTTTTTAATTACAGCTTTTGCGAAAATAAAAAAATGAAAAAGAAATTGGAATTTTTTGCACATCAAATGTTAATGAAAATTTCTTGTTTTTTATTAACAAAAATTTCTAAAGGGAATCATTTAAAAAACAATAACAAAAACAATAAAAAATTTAACACTCAATAATTTGGCTGTGTTATAAACTGGGCAAATAAAATTTAATTGTTAGCCCCCTTGTGTTCCATTAAATGTCAAAAGTTTTGAAAAGAAAGAAAAGAAATTTTATTTTCGCCAGTTTTCCTTAAGTGTTTTGGGTTAATTTAGTCTCTCTCTTTAGCTTTTGCTCTCTCTTTCTATCCCTCTCTCTTGGAATTATTGTTTCGCAATAAAACCGTGAATATTTGAAACAATAGAGAGCATTTGAGAACAAAGAAAAAGTCATTGTTGTTATTGCCACTGCTGCTACAAATTACAGTCATAGGACATAATAATAATGACGACAACAATAATATTATGGTTGCTGGGCTGCCATTGCCAATGTGCCAGTCTTAATTAAACACAAGTGCTCTCCCATAACTGCTTAACAACCGTACAGCTCTTAGCTCTTCTTTTTTTTTGTATAACAAACCCAACCTTAGCTGTGATAATATTCCTCTTAGTCCTCTCACTCACCTATGAATCTAAATAGCCTAACAAAACAGTTTATTTTGCTTTGTACTTACACATACATTGACATACCACACAGACACACACACAGCCGCAATACATACACAATTATGGACCACTAAACGAAAGTTTAAATGGATTATTGACAGTTAGTTTTGCCAAGAGAGGCAAACGAAGGAAAGTAAGGCAGAGCCAGCAGCAGTAACTGTAGCAGTCTAACAAATCCAAACTAAACAATAAATGAAGACTCATTACGGTAAATTGCAATTCTTAAGTGTATGAAATTGCAACAACAACAACAGCATCAACAACATTGAAAATTGAATTTAAACAGTGAAAGGAAGGAAACACAATGAAAATAAAACCGTTTCAGTTGCAATGCTGGTTTTTCGTTGTTGTTTTTGTTACCACCAATAATAGGCCAATATATTTCAAACGGTTTTTTTCTTATTTAAATTTACCGTTATTATTTGCAAAATCCATTTCTTTGTATGAAATGAATTAATGAATCATAGACCGTGTTAAGTTAACGGCTATTCATGTTTAAAATAATTTTTTTCTTCCATTATTTGCCTCTAAACGTCTCTAACCAAATTGAAAGGTTTTTTCTTTGTAATCAGTTACGTTTTAAGAATGTAATGAGTAAAGCACTAGCCTCAGCTAAACCCCTACTGATATACAGACCTTTAAAATACTTGTAAAGTATATAAGATTCGATAAAAAAGGCGCATTATTTTTTGCCTCCGTAGTGTGTTGACTTGTTAGATGTAAGACCACTGTTCACATCCTAGGTCAGACGTCTTCAACAAAATAAAATTCAAAAAAATATTTTTTCGGTGTAGTCCTCTCAGCAGATTTCTGGCAAAAACTCTGAGAGTAAATGAAATTACCATGAAAAGTTTCTCAAAAATCTATTGTCGTAATTCTGAAGAGTTGTAATGATGAATTATGTATGTATGTATGCATATAAGACAACTGCTCGCCACCATATATAGCACTTATAATACAGAGGAAATTTTGAGTAAAGAAAATTTATAAGACACACAGTAAGATTTCTGAGAAAACAGAAGCTGCGTAGACCATGTCCTTTTTTAATCAGTAAATTTGATAGCACAATTTGCTATTTATTATAGAAAATTAGGCTACAAAATTTCAATCAAATTGGCTGCAAAACAAAAAAGTTCTCCATATATCCTTTTCTTCTAACTCAGTAAATTTGATGGCACAATTTGCCATTTATTATAAGCAAGTAGGCCACAAAATTTCAATGAGATTGTGCCAAAGACAAAAAAGTTCTCCATATATCCTTTTTATAAAATATATAATTATTTACATATAATTCCATGCATTGCAATAGAAAAATCCGTGTACTTACTGTACCTACTGTTTGTGTATTTTGTTACCATTTGATAATTATCAGTGGTGCTCTGCGCACTATTACTACGATCGCTCTGGAAATAATCTTATATCTTCTACCGTTTGACCTCTATTGCAGGAGCGTGGCGGCAAAGGTTAGCAGGCGCCTCTGGGCTACTGGAGAATGGCATGCATCGGGCATTGGCCATACAAAGATACTGGGAGAAATTGATATTGTCGGAAGCAATGATTACATGACACCGCGATATGAACTTTGGGACATCCATTCCGAAAAAAGAGGACTGGAGGAGTGGTTCAGTGAACCTTCCAAGGGACTCCGCACAAATTTACACCGATGGTTCCAAACTGGAAGGAGCCGTTGGAATTGGTATCTATTCGGAATCAATCGGAATATCCAAGTCTATAAGGCTACCAGATCATTGCAGTGTCTTTCAGGCGGATGTGTCAGCGATTCAGGCTGCGGTGAAAATTATTGTGGACAAAAATGTTCACGGACGGAAAATCATCATACTTTCCGATAGCCAAGCGGCTATCAATTCATTGGATTCCAGTGTAATAAACTTCAAGACGGTGTACAACTGTCGCAGATATCTCAATGAGGAGTCGAACCGATGTGATGTTTGTATCACATGGGTACCGGGACATAATGATTTTCCTGGCAACTGCAGAGCGGATGAACTGGCCAGAAGGGGCACGACCATCGAACTCTCTGATGAATTCTCTACGTTGGGGATCCCTTTGGGGACCTGAAGACTTATAATTGACAATGCAACCGTAGATCTCGTCAACAGAAAGTGGGCAACTTCGGATAAGGGCAGAGCGACGCAAAAGATCTGGCCGAGGCTGGGTAGGAGGCATACGGCGACTCTGCTTAAACTCCAAAGAAGTAGGCTCAGCACTGTTATTGGGGTTATTACGGGGCATTGCATTATAGGAGCGCATGCGAGGCGTATTATTCTTAGACACCTTGCAAATGATTTCTGCAGAAGCTGTGGAGATGAAGAGGAAGATGAGACTATTCTTCACCTATTGTGCACATGCCCAGCACTTATTCGAAGGAGAAAGAGGTACCTGGGTGCCTACTACATGGAGGATATGGATGAGCTGTCATGTATGGATATTGGCAGCCATCGGAATCTCCGAATGGTTCCTGGAATAGGGGAAGTGAGGAACTGTGGTATCACAATGGGCCCTGTGTGGGGAGTAAGTGTGTCCGCTGATGACTGCATCGATGGGACAGCCACTTCTACGCACCTACCTACCATTTGACGGATTTCCATATGCAAAGCATGGAAAAAAAGGAGTATCCTAGGGCGAGGCTGCAAAAATCGTTGTTCTTCACAGCGCAAATATCAATCAAACATTTCACATAAATGCTGAAGTAAAACTATCCACAACCGTGCTGGATGATATCATAAGCGAGCTCTGTTCAGAGAAGAGAGAAAAGGATATACATGGAGTTTCTCATGCCAACAGAAGGATTTAAAGTATGCGCATAATCTTCTCCTACTCTCGAAAAGTAGAAGACTTTGAATCTAAAAGCTGTTGGAGCAAAAAGCCATAAAAACGAATGCCATTACCACTGATAACATCGTGCAAAAGTGTCTTCCAATAGGGACTTTTTATTTCACTATAATGCTGAAGCCTTAGCATTACGTATGTATAAGAATTTTCAAGTAATTTTCGACAACTTTTTGTACATATAACGTGATGTCTTGGTGAAAACTTTAAAAATGTTGATTTTAAAATACTCCAACGTTAGGGAATTGTTCGGCTAGAAACAGTATTTGATAGTGCAAAGCGTAAGATTGTTATTTCAGGAAATTTTCATGCAATAAGGAGAAAATCGATCAGTTTGTATGACTCGTAGTATAGTCTCCTTGCAACCACATAACGTTCAGTTTGTAATCTTCAAGTTGTTGTGTTAGTCGCCGTAGTCTAGTAGGTAGTGTGTTGTCTTATTTGACGTGAGGCCTCAGTTCACACTCTATGCCAGACATCTCCAACAAAATGAAATATGAAGGAATATTTCTTCATCGACTTCCTCTCAGCAGATTTCTGGCAAATAATCTGAGAGTGAAATAAAATTGCCATGAAAGGATTTTCAAAAATCTATCGTTCGCAATCGACTTTAAACTGCAGGCCCCATCACTCATGTATAAATTTAAGAAAAATAACACAATTAATGTGAAAAGCTAGGTCGCAATCCTGACAAAAGAGTTGTAGTGACCAATTATGTATCTATGTCTGTATATATAATACGAATGATGTGATTCTGTTCATATGCATAGGTTTGACACTAAGTAATATCAAAACGATGTATACTTTGTCGACAAGTAGGGGTGTGCGATCAAGCTTAGGGTTACTGTTGACAAAAGTTTCAATAGTCAACTGAAAAGCAAAGATCTGCTTGCTGCGAAGAAACTGGCGTACCCAACAAGGCGGTCATACCTCCCGCATTTTTCTATGGCGAGTTTTTACACACTTAAACAACTGTTTTGAGGAAACGGTCCAATGGAAGTTGGCGATGATTTTCGCATCTGAAGCGACAAAGAGACATGCGATGATATTGTTACGAAAATTTAAATGGTCTTTTGCTTTCACATCGTTTAAATTGTAAATAAAAGCTTCAAAAACAAAAAAACAATGAACTTGTTTACATGATAAACAAGTAAACAAAAATATACCAACAAAAAAAAACCAGTATAAAAAAGTGATAAACAAGTAAACAAAAAGGCAACAACAACACTGTAAGGAAAAACGTAAACAAAATACACAAACAACAATAATGTAAGCAACTTGTTTACATTTGTAGAGATTTCGAGAGGGCGAAGTCATTCTCTTTCAAGAGCATTCATCAGATGGTTTACGCTGATATATAAAAGGCAAGACAAAGCAGTTAACCGAGTCAGTAAAAATTCAGTCAGTCTTGTGTGAAGTCGCGGTATATCTGACGAGAGTAATCGTGGTTTGTAGATCTCCGTTACAAAGATCTGTCCTAATTTATTGTCTAGTAATTGTTATTGTTTACGCAAAAGAGTGCAAAGAGGAATAACAAAGAAAAGCAATTGTTGTTATTTACATCAAGTTGTGAACAGTGGCACACAGAATTGTGCAAACAATAAAGAATTTTAATTAAAACTAAACACAAATTTATTTTTTCTTTATTTGCAATCTGAGAACTCATACTTCAAACGTTTTTAAAAGGCAAAAATGTAACAATGTTAACATTACTTAGAGCATTAACATCCTCTGGCTACGCTGGCACTTTCATTGCACACGGATGGCAAAAATATTTCAGCGAAACAGGTATTTCATGCGAAGGTCAGCAGCATTGCTGTAAGGTATGCAGTTCGGAATTGAGCAATTGCTTGAGAATTTGCTTTACATTAGCAACAACAGAATCAAAACACCAGGATTATTTTACACTCTGAGAAGTCTAGTTCATGGCTTATGGCATTATCGTTTTACTTCGAATTGTTCCGTAAGCAATTGTCTTATTACCGTCACTATATTTACTTCTTTGTTATTTTATTATGACCCTGAATTTAGTTCTGCCCTCTGTAGTTTATGGTACTAAAAATCCGATTCGATTTAAGAGATTTCTCATTAAACGTACGTTTGTTACTTAAATTATAGGAAAACCTTAATTATTATTATTCACTACTGCCACTATATTCTCTATTTATTGCTCAGTCATCACTACATCGTCCCACGAAACGGAATCATGTTCGTATTAATCAACAAACTACTCAAAATAGCAACAAATTCGAATAGCAATAAACATGCACTCATACTCATACTTAGAGAAGAGGAATGAGAGCGTAACACAATCTTAAACAAAATAAAAAAAAATTAAATGCTCATACACACATACATATGCACATATAAATAATCACATACTACCATACTCCCATGTGATTTATTCAACAACTACATGAGTATTTATCAAGTGACGCATAAAACGTAATTTTTTTCCTGTGCAATATCCTGTATTTAAACATGCCTTCCCCTTCTTAATTTTCTTATAATTTTTGCTACTCTGTCTCACGCTCTCTCTATCTCTCTCTCTCTCTCTCTCTCTTTCCTTCATATGCTCTCTACTTATGTTATGTTATTGTGTTTATGACATTAACCAGCGTATTTTTTTTATCATCATTTAAGTATACAAGCAACACAAGTACTCGTAAAAGCAAACACTTAAGCATTTAGTTTGTGCTCGCCTATACTTAAACATACATACACACACAACATACACTACTACTTGGTATTTATATATATGCATGTAGGTGAGTGTGTGTTAAAGTTGTAATTACACTATAAATCTGTAGTTTATGGTCAATTTTTTATGTTAAACAATCCTTACTTTTATGTTTCCATTTAAAAATTTTTATTGACGTTCAAATAATTGAAATAGCTTAAATGATTAGGTTGCTAAACCCTATAAAATTTGAAGTGAAATTTTCTTAAAATCTAAATCAAATTTAAGAAATCTGTGAGCATCGGAATATTAAAACAAATAGAGAGTTTGTGTGAGATAACATCGAAATTCTTTATTCATTTTAAAGACCAATTGATGCCATTATGTATGGAACACAACATCGTTCAAATGTTTGCATTCAAAAAGCAATATTTCCCATAATTCTAGCACATAAATCGGACAGAATTTAACTGGTGGCATGGATTATATTGGCTTAGCTCAACGCTGTGATTTGCAGATTATTTGCATGCACCAAACACAAAAAATTTAACGGAGCCAAAACATTACTTTACCTCTACAACCCCTCAAATTGCTCGAGCAGAATATCCAATATGGTACGTAGCACCGAACTGTCGAAATCAAATTCGGGTCAAAATTCAACTATCAACACATAGTGCCTGTAATGTTCTGGCACAAGGAAATATGGACCGTCGTCACTGCCAGCCACAAAACAGTGACTTTTTCGGGATTGAACGCTTTTGGATCGCGTTACGAATTCTATAAATTTTGTTTGTTTACGTACCCATTCATCCAGAAATCGACCTCATTGCTGAAGACGATTTGTCAATTAGAATTCAGGACAGTTGCTTGCCTATTCAGCGAACATAGGTTAGCTGTCTATGGTCGATTATCTTCAAATCCAATGTTAGTAGAATTTTATGTGAGTGTAGGTTAGGTTAGGTTAGGTTAGAGGATGTGTACTTATCAATTAAGACAAGTACAGTACCCGGAGGTCAAATGGACCCATTGTATAACGTCCTAGTTTCTCACACCACATATGTTGTGTGTGTTAATTTTATACATGACTGGTGGGACCCACAGTTTAAAGTCGACTCCGAAAGGAAGATCTTTAAGAAACTTTTCTATGGCAATTTTATTTACTCTCAGAGTTCTTGCCAGAAATCTGCTGAGAGAAAATTGCCGAAGAAATACTTTTTCTATTTTTGTTTTAATGTCAGGCATGGGGCTCGAACCCCGGCTTTACATCTGATAAGCCAACACACTATCTACTAGACCACGGCGACATCTAAAAAAAAATGTGTAGGTCAAAGTAGTAGTGAAGTCACCGTAGTCTAGTTGGTAGTATATAGGTTTATTAGATGTGAGGCCATGATTCAAACCCCAGGTCAAACATCTCCAACAAACCGAATAATAAAAAAAAATATTTCTTCGGCGACTTCCTCTCAGCAGATTTCTGGCAAAACCTCTGTGAGTAAAAAATGCAATGAAAAGTTTTACAAAAATCTGTCGTTGGTTGTCGACTGTAAACTGTAGGTTGTAAGTAGAATTTTTTCATATTTTCTTCTGCAAGTAACTAATAATCAAATGAAAGAGAGAAAAAGACATTCCAAATCACTTTAACACTCTTGGTATTACAAATTAAAAAAGAAGAATTTCACGCTTTAATGACTCGAATTAAAAACGTATAAAATGCTCTGAGAAGTTTTAATTTCATTTGATATTTTCTCTCTTTTTTTTAAAGAAAATTAAACGAAAAGTTTTTCTCTTCTTTTCTTTATGATTTTATTATTTTTCCTTTTTAAAAAATTATTTAATTTTTATTAGAAAATATTATAGAAAATTGTTAAAAAAAATAAAATTTTCTCTCTTAGAGAAAGAGAGAGAGAAAAAATCAAGAAAAAAACTTTTTCTGTTTGCATTACGTTTATAGCAGACTCCATGGAGCACATACTTTCTAGCACCTCCTTGAGGGGTATGGTTGATATAAAATGGAGCACGAGAGATGTGAAAATAATTACTGAAATACTGATAAAACAGATAAAAACTTTTTCCTTTTTCTCTTATTCCAATAAAAGAAAGTTTAAATATTAAGTTTTAAATAAAAAAAAAAAGATATTAAATCGTTCATCAATAAAGATACGTTTACAGTTTTAATGGCATTTAAAAAGGAGAAGGAGGTTACAGTTGAAGTGCTTTTTTGATTTCAATTTAAAAAATTGTTTTTTATTTTTCATTTTCAAATTGTAAAATTAAAACAAGAAACTTTATACGTTCTTTACTATCAAATTAAATTTATTGACTTTATTTTTTTTGATTCAATTTATTGAAAGGTTTACAAATTTTTATTAAAAAAAATGAATTCATTTAAAATAAAAAAAAAATTAAAAAAAGAACGTAAAACATTATTTAATATTTTACGTGATTTTTTTAAGTCTCACAAAAAGCAATTTTTTTTTAAACTAAAATTTTCAAATAATTTTTAGCCTGAATTTTGGATGCAAAAAATATATTTTTGTGTCAGCATTTTTATTTTATTTTTTTTTAATTTTTTTTGGTTGAATAAAGTAAATAAATCTGTTGCAAACACTAGACTCAGCATAAATCATTAAATAAAAAATTAAATTATTTAATTTTATAGTGTAAACCATTGTTTTTTGTCAAGCAATACAAAAATTACTTTAATTCACTTGAAATAATTTTACGCTACTAACGGGTAATATTTTTAATTGATTTGGTTTTTAAAATTAAAAACAAGGGAAAACAAAAAAATATTTCGAAGTAAAAGAAATATTGTTCCCACAGTCGGCCTAAAGGCCTTCTTACCAATATCTGACTTGTCCCTGCATAGAAGAGACTTCACATAATTGGTCACTGCAAGCCTTCGGTCAGAATTACGACCCGCCTTTTCACACTACTTATATACAGTGTGTTAATTTTATACAAGAGTGGCGGGACCTACAGTTTGAAGTCGACTCCGATCGACAGATTTTTTGGGAAACTTTTTCATGGCAATTTTCATTTTTAGCTCAGAGTTTTTGCCAGAAATCTGCTGCGAGAAAGCCTCCAAAGGAATATTGGTTTTCATATTTCGTTTTATTTGAGATATTTGACCTTGGGTTTGAACCACAGCTTCACTGTTGACTACCTAGTCAATACACTTCGTACTAGACTAAGACGACTTCAAAAGTATATACTCACATGAGAACAGTCTTCTGGTGGTCAAAATGGATTCTCTTAGCCTTCAATGGAATGTTTCAAAATCTAATAGACTCATTGTGATCATGTCTACATATCAACCCAGTCCAATTCATCGTTTTTAGGCGAAAATAAGTCTGAAATCAATGCACGATACTTTGATTCAGTGACTGCAATGTTGAAGGTGTCATTGCTCTTGTATAAAATCGAATCATTAATAAAGCCAACCTACAAACAACACCAAATTCTCCGTGTGCCTCTGGCTGTCCTTTACAACAAATGCGATATTTCTGCATATGGAGTCAGTTACGAAACTCAATTTTTCATTCCCCCTGAATTTTGTGAATAAATTTAAATAATTTGTGAGCATAGTAGTAAGGATCAGAGCTTAAGAGACTATATTCGGGGTTATGAGAGGCAAGTATAATCAAAAATTCATCAAATGGCATCATCCCCTAATAATCATATATCTGATAGCTTCCTTCATAACTGTGCTATGGACAGAACTAGTGAAGTATATGATTTTGGAAAAAGCTTCACGAAGAGACTGAGTAAGAAAAAAGAAATGGGTCGGGGGTAGATACATACTCTTTTAAAAAAGGAATATTGTGTGCTCTATGGATCAAGGACAGATATAAGGATAGGAGCGGAAGATATTTTTCCAAGAATGAAATATTCTACGCCATAGGGAAACTCCTCGTTACATTCTTAGTTAAAGTCTACTCAATCGAAGAGTTGGACTACATACTCAAGTAAAGAAAGGATCGTGGTCTGATTTAAGGACAGGAAATCTTTTTCCAAAAATGAAGTATTCTAGGGCATGGGGAAATTCGTGGTTGTTTTCTTCGATGAAGTTTACGTCGTCGGAAGATTTGTTCAATTCTGAAAAGGCCGGATAATATACTAAAGTGCGCATTATAATTACATGTGTTAAGTTAATACATCGGTAATTGGACCAACATGATAAAGTTGTCTTTGAACTGCAGTTTTGAGAAATATTTCATGGCAATTTGATTTACTCCCTTTCTTTTTGCTGGAAGACTGCCAAGAGGAAGTCGAAGAAAGAAATATTTTCTTCATATTTCGTTTTGTTCGTGATGTCTGTGCTGGAGTTTGAACTTGTGTTCTCTCTCTCTCTCTCTCTGAAACACTAACTACCAAATTGAATCGAGCTAGACAAGTTCTGTTGTTTAGTGCTGAGTGTTAAAAAATTTATCGCTTCAAGCTTTCAAAAGCCGTAAAATGATTGAAGTAAGGTTTCTCTCTGACTTCGTTGTTACAGCTTTGGCAGCAGCCGTTGTAAAATAATTAATGCCTTTCGGCAGATATGTCCAATAGCCTGGCCATAGCCACTCTTCCTGCTATTCAAGATTATACAAGATTGATTAGACTTCTTGCAAACTTTATTTCAACCTTTCTAGATTTGTATAGTCTGTCACTGTAGCCTAGTGGGTAGTGTGTTTGTTTGTATAAGACATAAGGCCTCGGTTCGAAAGCTTGGTGAGGCATCTCGAACAAAACGAAATATGAAGAAAATATTTCTTTGGCGATTTCCGGCAATAATCTTGAAAGTAAATAAAATTGCTATAAAAAGTTTCTCAAAAATCTGCCGTTCGGAGTCGACTTTAAACTGTAGGTATCATCACTCATGGATTAATTTAACACTCACCACATATGTGATGCGATTAGTAGGTGTTTCTGTGCGGCTGGACAATGGCTTGACTCGAATAATGGTCACGCAAGTACCCTGAAAGAAGTGTGGACTGTCAAGAACAGTAACAAATTAATATCACAGTACGACCTCTCAAGTAGATTCAGGACATACTCGTACATTCCGGACAATAAAGTCTAGACACATGGTTCGCTGCAATTCGTAAAAGACTCCATGCAAATTTACCGCAAAGTCTCCAAATTGAACGAAACTGTTGGAGATGGAATTTTTTCGGAATGCAAGATGGTGTATAACTATTGAAGATACCTAATTGAGATAGGCAGAACGATTTGATATCCATATCATATGGGTACCAAGTCCAGTGATATTCCGGAGAACTGTAGAGGCCATAAACTGCCAGGCGTGACACTCTTAGATGAATTCTCGACTTTAAGAAGCCCTCTGAAAACCTTCAAGCTTATAATTAACAATGCGGTCATTGATTCCCTCAGCAATAGATGATGGGCTTCGGGCACAAGCAGAACGGCGCGAAAAATCTGTCCAAGGCTTTCATGTATAACACACAACAAATTTGTTTAAACTCCAAAGAAGCACGCTGTGTATGGTTGCCGAAGTCGTTAAGGGGCAATTTCTCATGGGTACCCAAGCCAGGCGTGTTGATCTTAAACACCTTGCTACTGATTTCTGCAAAAGCTGCAGAAAAGAAGAAGAAGAGGAGATTGTTCTTCACCTACTGGGTACACGTCCGGCAGTGTGCCGTAATAGGAAAAGCCTACTATATGTACGATCTCAAGGAACTGTCACGTATTGACATTGGTAGTCTGAGTTGCTCCATTAGAAATTCTGAGTGGTTACAGGTTTAGGAGACAGCGGAAAATTGTAGTGGACTGAGCATGTCCAACCAACTTCTTTTGACGGGCAGCCACCTCTACGTAGCTCTACGTATATGGGTGATGTGAGAAGCTAAGTTGTAACCCTAACTAATGCGTTGTAATGATCTATTAAGCTAATAACAAAGGCTTACATCGAACCGACATTTTAGATATACTTGAAGCCACCCAAGGGTTCTCACAGAAAACTTTCCTTGTTTTTATTTCCCAAAAATTTATTTTAAATTACTTTTCAAATTCTATTTTAATATTTCAAGTTTAAAGCCACAATATAAAGCTTAAATTACCTGGAATATGCTAAAATTTAAACAAAAAAAATAAAATACTGTCACACTCACATAGTTGCCGTCACTTAATTATAGAGTTCACCTAAAAACAAAAAAACGGAAAAAGTGAAACTTTAACTGTATATTTATGCACACAGTTGCTGCGCAAACTTTCTAAAAGTTTTTCGTATTTTTTTTTTTTTTTTGATGTTTAAAGTGCAGTCATGTAAAGGAATTAATTTTTAGTGTAACATTAACAAAAAAAAAAAAAACGCGAATAGAAAAAAAAAAAACAATGAAAATAAAACCCCCCGCATACAGTTACTAAAAACCAGACTTTGAAACATATTTTCCCCACAAACCTCTGCAGCTGAAGGTTGTGTTAGACCGCAGCAACCATCATAGAGAAGGAAATACTAGAGACAGAATAAAGGAAACAAAAAAAAAAACTCACACCAACACAGGCGAATTGTATGTGCAAAAAAAATTGCTTTTAGCCATTATTTAAGGTTCTTATGGTGGTTTTCATTTTTTTTGTTTCTCGCGACATAAAAATTTATGGGCCATGCACTTCAACTGAACTTTGTAGGTTTCTTTCTTTTCTTTTATCACACATAAAATTTTATTTATTATTCCTTAAGGGCCGTTAATTATGAATTACAGAATGCTAGGGAGGTGTTCAAAATTTTCAATGAAAAGAAATAAAAATCCTTATTGGGTGGAACACATACTGGCATGGATGCCACACACTCAAATCAGACAACTCTTGCAGCAATCAGATGAATTGCTAGGCATGGAAGTCCATGTACATGCTCAAGTTATACAAGCTTCATCCTCAGTACCGATTGATTACTTACATACATACATAAATATTTGGTCATTACAACCCTTCAGTCAGGATCGCGCCCTATTTTCTCACACCACTTATGTTGTGTGTGTTAATTTTATACATGAGTGGTGGGACCTACAGTCTAAAGTCGACTCCAAACGATAGGTTTTTAGAGAAACTCTTTCATGGCAATTTTATTCTACTCACAGTGTTTTTTCCAGAAATCTGCAGAGAAGAAGTCGCCGAAGAAATATTTTTTGTATTTCATTTTGTTGGAGAAGTCATGAGCTGAGGTTTGAACTCTGGCCTCACGTCTAATAAGCCATCACAATATATACTAGATCACGGGGACTGATTACCGATTGATTACGTGGTCCCCTATAATTATTTTAATAGATGCTTAGCCACCGGCATTCTTAATAAATACTTCTAGAATTGTAAGCCTGAATTATATAGAGACGTTAACTGACGATCCAAAGTTAGATGAGATTGCGGGGTTGGTCATACCATGTGCACCATTATGAAATGAGCGTTTTTTCTTCATTAATTATACATGAGAAAGTAGATATCATTTGATTCAAAGTATTGACCTTTGCTGGCTACACATCGGAAGCAGCCAAGACTGTTAAATACGACGGGGTAGCAACTCTCAGCCTAATGCTTTGATTGTATCATGAAGTGGTTTTGCTTTGTGTGCAGGTGTAATGTTGCAAAATGTTTGCCATGTCTTGTGGCAAATTCTACTCGTTTTCCGATAATGCGGGGTTTAAATTGATCATTTGTTGTCGATAGCGATCTGTATTAACGATTTCACCCAGTTTTAGAAGCTCGTAGCTCACTACAGCTTTCTGGTCCCATCAGACACGTAGCATTTTCGTCTGGCCGAATCGATCTGGTTCTGCAGCTGAGGTTGATGATTGTCGCGGACTTACCCTCGATTTTTTCCGCTTAGGATTCTTAAAATAAATCCACTTTTCATCGTCAGTAAAAATTCTATGCAACATTGAATTTTTATCGTATGTTTG
Organism: Sarcophaga subvicina; assembly: GCA_936449025.2. NCBI lineage: Eukaryota > Metazoa > Arthropoda > Insecta > Diptera > Sarcophagidae > Sarcophaga > Sarcophaga subvicina. The sequence goes on from OW388084.2 coordinate 36,937,629, forward strand.
AAACACAATTTTTGGTTTCCCATCAGTCTATGTCATTCAATATGGCACCTATTGTTCAGGCTTTTAAATCCTTCCCATGGCTTTTAATCATTCCGAAATTTTTATTGTGCAACACTTAATATTTCTGCCATTGTTGTCTTCTTTTTTGAAATTCGACATCTTTATAATTTCTTGTTTCTTCAGTTCTAACATTAAATTCATTGTCTCTGAACCATCAAACCCATTTTCTTCATGTTGCTTTTGATAAAGCATGATTAGCACATGCCTGGAAAAGCATTCGATGCGAATCACCAGCACTTTTCTTCAAATGATATGGTTTTGAACCATTCTAAGTCTCGCAGCCAATTAGAATATATTCAGCCCTTGTAAGGCCCTTGAGACTGAAAGATAACGGGTGTATTAGGGAGTTATTTTTTTGTCAATACCGGACTTAATGGCATTCCATCGAAATGGCGATTCTTTTTCCTCTTTGTTAAAGACCACGGATAAAATCATCGATATTACCGATACGTCGATACCTAAGGTGGTAACATCTTAAACAGGAAGAGGTTCTCTAAGACCGCTTCACATGCTCCAACGATATCGATAGTTTGGTTGCCTTAATCGATATAGAGAAGCCATCATAGGCGGGTGGTGGGAACATAATTGGTCATTACAACCCTTTAGTCACTATTGCGACATAGTTCCTGAAACCACTTATGTTGTGTGTGTTAACTTTTGTACCTGAGTGGTGGGACTTACAGTTTAAAGTCAACTCTGTACAACAGATTTTTAAGAGAAACTTTTCATGACAATTTTTATTTACTCTCAGAGTTTTTGCCAGAGAGGTAGTCGCCGAAGAAATATGTTTTCGTATTTCGACCAGGGGTTTGAACCGAGGCCTCACGCCTAATAAACCAGCATACTACCTACTAGACTACAGCGACTAGACTAGTGCTCCTACGTTTTCTAAATTTTTGTGACATTGGAGAATTTGTAGCAATTGTCTATGCCGTTACATAGTTTTTACAATTGTTGACAGATTTATCCATCCTGTTAGAAACAGAGTGGACAGCTAATTGCGGCTCATTTCCTATGATTTCCTCACCAGTTATAATGACAAGGTAGTCCTCTATTGGATAAAAGCCAACGTTGAGTTATAAGAGAAGGAAGCACTCTGGTTTTTGCTATGTAGATAATCTTATTCGTTTATCGATGACAAACATTGTGAATTCTGCGGCTTAATTAGAAAACAAATTAAAAATATCTAAGCGTGGTGCTACAATGGGACTAAGTGTATATAATTCTTCGACATGATATCCAATTTTACCTCCATAACTGCCTACTGAAACAGTTTTATTAAAACAAAAATGAAAACAAATTATTATTTTTGTTGTTATCGATAAATTTCGATAACTTCAAAGTTTCCATTGGATTTTCTGAACATGAATTGCAAACTTTTAGTTTTAACACCTCAACTTGAGTTACTTATGAACTAATAGTTGGGACAGACATAAAAACAGACAATAAATTATGAAAATAACTCGTAATTTTAAAATGATATTAGGGTTGTACTCATTTAACTGGAATCCAATAAGAAAATTTAAGAAATTCAAAGAAGAAAATATTCAAATAAGCTTCCATGTAAACATGGCAGGAATTTCAATTTAAAATATTTTTCCAGCAGCATTTGCTGTCCTTCTGTGAGCCTCCTTATTAGCAATTCTTTTCTCAAGGTCTGTCTCGTGCATCTCATGGCACACAATTGCGGAAACATTTTAAGCCACACTATGTTGGGTACCTTCAAACTCCGGCAGCATGAAGATTTATTTTCTTCGTTTCTTTTGTTTTTGTTTTTTTTTTTTGTTGAAGTTGTTCTTGTTATTTAAACACTTTCAAATTTATGCCACACTTAAGTTGCAATTTCATTTCACTGTTGCAATAAAGACTGGATTTTTTTTCCTCGCAGTTTACTTCTCTTCATTTTTGAAGACAATTTTTTGGTGGATTCCATGTATTACTCAGACGGTAATGATGAAAAACAGTTTGTGACTGATGCTAATTTAATGGAGGTTTTATGCATGAAACTGTTTTCGAGAACAAAATGTGGACAATTCGGATTTTGTTTGGTAGACTTTGAATAAATGTCGCCGAAAGAGTCACAAGCGAACAATAATAATGAATAAATGAATAGAATTTTAATGGAATTAGAAAACTAATATAAAAAGTAATAAAGAATTCCATGAAGAATTAAAAAATAGACCTTATGAGGTAGGATCTTCGGTCGTTGAACTGTAGTACGGAGCGAACTCTAGTAAGGAGCGTGTTGGTTGATTAGATGGGAGCCCACGAAAGGCAATAAAAAAATAATTCTTTCGGCAACTTCCTCTCAGCAATCTTTTGCAAAAAACCTGAGTATAAAATAAAATAGCCATGAAATGTTTCTCAAATCCAACGCTCGGAGTCCCGCCAATCATGGATAATATTAACACACCTAACATGAGTGGCGTGAGAAGCTAGGTTCTAGTCTTGACTAAAAGTTTTCAATGACCAATTATGGAAGTATATGCAGTGGAATAGTCGGGCTGTAGAAATTCAATATTTATAGGACCCCGAGTATTTTGCAAATTTCAAGTCAGTTGGTGTGGCATTTTGGATTACAGATGTTAATAAAGAGGTTATTTAGAGCGATCTTCGTCTCAAAAGATAAACCTACAATAAGTAATTCGTATATAGCATACATTAGGATGCCCGGTTTGCTTTCATTCAGTGCTCCAAGGCCCATAATAATACCTCGAAAACTCTACCTCCTTAATCCAGGATGATGTGCCAGATGTACCGGTATGAAGTGAGTGTCAAGATGCATACGTCTCTATATGGAACATTTATTGTGAATAACATACATGCATACATCACCTTTAGTCAGGATTACGACCTAGTTTCTCACACCACTTGAGTTGTGTATGTTAATTTTTTACAATGGTGGCGGGACATGCAGTTTCAAGTCGACTGCGAACGACAAATTTTTGAGAAGCTTTTCATGACAATTTTATTTTACTCCCAGAGTTTTTGCCAGAAATCTGCTGAGAGGAAGTCGCCGAAGTAACATTTCTTTATATTTTCGTTTTGATATCTGGCCTGGCGTTTGTTCCGCGGCGTTACGTCTAATAAGCCAACACACTACCTACAAGACTACGGCGTGTAAATAAGCTATTGTGAATAAGCCTTAATTTTTTTGATGTTGTTGGCGATGATATGTCTCAAATGTAGTCATCGTACGGTACGCCAGATCATTGAACAAGCAATATATTCCCCGCGTCAGAGATGCCGATATTTGGAGAGTCGCATCGAATGCTTGTCGAGGCATATGATGATCATTTCCTATCAGAATGGCCTTTGCAGCACAATACTGTAAGGATGTGCATCGGCAACAGATGTGGGCAGTTTGAAATTCTTGAGCAAATAATAAATAGGGGCGAGTATTTGAACATACTAAAGAACAAATTCATCAAAAGTTCGACAGAATTAAGATTGAACAAATCAATGAATCCAATAATGCTGAGGTAATGTGATTTACGCACCAAAGTACTACTTACTTACTTACTTACTTAATTGGGCATTAACAACCCGATAAACGACCAGCCTTAACACATCCTTCCAGGCGCCTCTGCTTGTTGAGCGCCTCTGCCAGTTAGGTTAGGTTAGAGGACATGTACTTGTCAATTAAGACAAGTACAGTACCCGGAGGTCGAATTGACCCATTGTACAACGTCCTAGTTTCTCACACCACTCATGTTGTGTGTGTTAATTTTATACATGAGCGGTGGGACCTACAGTTTAAAGTCGACTCCGAACGACAGATTTTTGAGAAACTGTTTTATATGGCAATTTTTTTTACTCTCAGAGTTTTTGCCGGAAATCTGCTGAGAGGAAGTCGCCGGAGAAGTCCTTTTTGTATTTTCTCTTGATGTCTGGCATGGGGCTCGAACCCTGGCTTTACGTCTAATAAGCCAACACACTACCTACTAGACTACGGCGACTTCAATCCCTCCGCCAGTTGGTCACACCCATCTATAATAGGGCTTCCTCGATTTGATCCGCCCAATGCAAACATGATAGTACTCTTCGCCGACTTCCACAAATTCCAGCATCAAATACCCGTCTCGCGGGATCATCCTCCGCCATTCGAACGATATGACAGAGCCGCTGGATTTTAATACGCTGCACAACGTCATTGCGGTTGAGAAGGTCATACAGCTCATTGTTGGATCGGATAGGGAAATCGGTCTTGTGTGAAAGCGCGTTGCGTGTGAAAAGGACAGTCGTGGTTTGAAGATAGCCGTTGTAAAGTTGTACCGAACAGTTGTTAGTGCATACGCAAGAAGAAATGTAAAGAATAATAACGAACTAAGCAAATTGTTGTTTTAACATCAAGTTGTGTGTTGCACATAGCATAGTGCGAACAATAAAGAGTTTAATTGAAATTAAATACAATTTTATTTTTATTTTGTTTGCAATCAACGAACTCATATTTTAAACATTTTTAAAAAGGTAAAAACGTAACAATATATAGTCATCAGAATCTACTCCTATCAGAAGCAACATGCAGACGATGGTTTCGACTTTTCAGAGATAACAGCCTTGATGTAAGACATAAAGAACGCGGAAGATTATCAAAAAAGTTTGTAAACGCCGAATTGCAAACAATATTGCATGAAGATGACACTTTGAGTGAGAAACGAACGGCAGAAAAGTTAAGCGCTGCACAACAAAGAATTTCTCTTTAAAGATATGAGAAAGAACCAAGAGTCTTGAAAATGGGTGCCACATGAACTGAATAATCGACAGATGGAAAAGCGAAAAACCATGTGAAATTTTACTTCAAAGATGCAATCAAAAGTCAATGTTGCATCGAATTGTTACAGGCGATGAACACTGGATTTATTTTCAGAATCCTAAACGGAAAAATCATGGGTTAAGCCGGGACAATCATCAACTTCGGCAACAGAACCAGGACAATTCGGCAATAAGACAATGTTGTGTGTCTGACGGGACCAGAAATGTGTGAGGCTCCGCAAACTTCTAAAACTTGTGAAACTGATTATACAGGCCGATACAGACAACAACTGATCAATGTGAACCATGAATTCATCGAAAGGTAACCAGAAAGTAAAACCGATTTAGGATACATTCAAAGCTGGGAGCTGCTAACCTTACTGCCGTATTCAGCAGACTTGGCTGCTTCTATTACTAATTGTTTTCATCGATAAAAAAATCTTTGAATTCCTACTAGGAAGTCGAAACTTGTTTGACCAATTGCTTAAAAAGACCAGTATTTAGTTTGTCAATATGAATGGTATGAATGCCAGAAATACATACATACATACATAATTAGTCTTTACAAGCTTTCAGGATGACAACCTAGCTACATACACCACTTATGTTGTGTGTGTTAATTTTATACCTATAGGGGACCTATAGTTTAAAGTCGATTCCGAATGACAGATATTTGAGAAACCTTTCCATAGCAATTTTATTTTACTTTCAGAAGTTTTGCCAGAAATCTGCTGAGAGGAAGTCGCCGAAGAAATGTTTTTTCATATTTCGTTTTGTTTGGAAATTTTTGACCTCGTCTTATGTCCAGTGATCCAAAACACTACCTACTCGACTGCCAGTACAAATTTTTTATTTCAAAATAATTTGAAATTTAATTCACGCAATAAATTGTTCACTCAATTTTCCTTCAGATAAGTTTTAAAATAATTTAGAAATAAGTTTTTAGATTGTAATCACATTACCATTTATTTTTAGTTACTCCTTTTCGTTTCCGTTTCATTTTTAGTTTTATTATCGCTTGACTATTATATGGCTGCCCCAATTTTTGTTAATTTTTTTTTTTTGGTTCGCAATTTAAATTAAAACGCCACTCTGACAGTGGAAGTTTATTTCAACGTTTCTAATTTTAATTCAGGCCAAAGTGTTAAATGCCTTAAACAAAAAACATTTTATTTATTACCGCCATAAATACCGTCTCTCTCTCTCTCTCTCTTTCGCTCCACTCTACCCATAGTCCTTATCAAAAACGCCAACATTTACAAATTTGTTGCAGCTTTTAAGGACAGTAGAACAATATTTTCTCTTTTTAAGCAGTTTTTAAAGCGCTGTTACACAATGCAAAAATATTAGGGGGTGTATAGAGAGTACGACTTATTTAGATTTGAAGCAGCCGTAGTCTAGTAGGGAGGTATGTTGTCTTATTAGACGAGAGCCCGTGGTTTAAGCTCCAGCTTAGATATCTCGAACCCTACGTAACATATAACATATTTCTTTCGGCGACTTTGTCTCCCCAGTTTTCTGGAAAAAACTCTGAAACTTCAATAAAAAATCAAATCTGTAGTTGGAGAAGTTGTCAAACTACCATATCGACACTCAGGGATAAAATTAATACACCCAACATGGGTCATGTTTGAATATAGGTTGTAATCCTGACTAAAGTAATGTAAAGGCTAGTTAAGTAAGCATTGGAGACTATACGTCGGTAGGCAGTGACAATAGCATAGCTTGCTTAAGCACACGCCATGGCCAGTTGTCATACCACACGCAAGGATGCACCAGAACTAAATAACAGGTCCGGATTTAGTGGTCTTAATAACCTGCAAAAGGGCTTAGCATTGAAAATATCAATCCCTAGGACGTAGAAAAGTGGTCTGAAAATTTAAAGAATTTTTTATTTGTTACGATATCTAATAACAATTGCTCCATTAAGCGCCTATTACACCATGGAAATTCACCTGACTGATGTGAGAGAGAGAGAGAGAGAGAGAGAGGGAGAGAGAGAGAGAGCGTTTCCCTACTATGCTATTCAGAAAAATATCAACAATTTTTAGTATTCGCCAGGTCAAGTTTGCAAACACGAATTGTATCCTTACGATATGGCATTGATGGTCACCAGAGATCAGCAATGAATCGCATTTTCGCTACTCATACTACTCATGAAATTTTGAGTATGAGTATGTAAATAGTATTGAAATTCAACTACTCTGATTCATTCATACTCACTACAATGTTGATTTATAATTACAGGTTGCAATGAGTATGAGTACAACGTTGACATCAAACTCATAACATTCGAAACATTTTTGATTCATACGCCTACTCATTCAGATTCATAAATTTAGAAAAATACTTATAATACTCATAAATGATTCGAGTGATTCGAATCATTCGTCAAAATTTGCATTTACAAAGAAAGAAGAAAAACACATAAACAAAAAAGACAAAGACAGCAAGCAGATCAAACACACAACCTTCTTGTGAGTATTGTAGTGTTCGTACGCGAATCATACTTATTTTGTGTTTCGTGTAAATGTTGAGTAAAGGAGAGTTGAGATCAACAGCATCATGCGTATTGCTAAGTATGAGTACCATGAGTATTTCAAACTTTGAATATGAGTAGTATGAGTATGAATGCGTAAGTATCAGAAATTATAAATATGATTTGAATCTACTCATTGGTTTGAATACTCATTGCTGACCTCTGATGGTCACCATCAGGTAGTGTTTGCAGGCGAAGTTAGATCGTGTAAGAGGCGCTTTATACCATTGAGAAATAATGAGCCGACTGAAAGAGGTCCCTTGATATTGACAAATAAAGTGAACAACCAACCTATAACCTCTGAAAAAGATATTTCCAAGTAAGCGAATCATTCTACATGCCTATCCTTTGTTTTAAGATCCTTGAAAGCGGCTAATTGGGCAGAAATGTGCCTGATTGATTGATAGGCTTTCTATTCAATTCAAGTCAGTGGAGTCTCTCAAAAAATATGATTCTTAACCTGTCGAGGTTTTCATAACCAGCGATAAATATATTTGCTTTATAAATAGCCTAACGGAGGTGATTGGTTTAGGTTAGAGTTTGTGTACTTGCCAATTGAGACAAGTACAGTATCCGGAGCTCCAGTTGACCCATTGTACAACGTCCTAAAGCTGAGAGGATAATAGGGGAGATAGGGAAAAATGAAAGGAAGTAGGAAGAGGAGAAAACAGAAGTGATAGGTTAATCATATTTGTGATTATACTTGATTTGGTCTAGGAATTGTGTGCGTCTCCTGTAGCAAGTACATTAGCTACCTCATTATAAGGGTGATCCCAGTGATTGGATACCAGTTGACTGACATAAAACTGCAGAAAGTGTAGGGTAAGGGTGTAGCGGCAAACGTTGAACATAAAAAAGATTTGAAAGTTAGATGTTAAAGATGTCTTACTCATTACAAGTCACGTAGCGTTAGGAAGGCGGTGAATATTCTAAGAGTAAAACCTTTCGAAGTCAGACCGTAATATGAAGAAAATATTTCTTCTATGACTTCCTCTCAGCAGATTTGTGGCAAAAACCCTAAGAGTAACTAAAATTGTCATGAAAAAGTTTCTTAAGAATCTACCGTTCGGAGGTCACTTTAAACTGTAGGTTCCGCAAATCATGTATAAAAAAATTAACACACACAACATGAATAGTGTGAGACGGTAAGGCGTAATCCTGACTGAAAGGTCAGTCAGTTATTTATGTATCTATGTATATATGTACATAGAACCTTCGTAGAAAACTTCCACAGCCTACTATATTCTCAAATTTAGACTTATTCCCAGACTTACGTATACCCTTCCATAGAATACCTAGAGCAAGCCACGATTGAATGTCAAGTGCAGTTAAAGTATTTCTCTCAAAGTATGAGAATCCTTAGGTTCTCAAGTTATGTTCAAGTTAGTCACGGCAGATAACAACCTGTTTAAACCTTAATATTGCAAACAAAATATAAGATAAACATGTTAGTTGTAGAGATCTCTAACTGAGAATTAATTAGGCTGACTGCAGTCGTCATGGAACTGCTTAACACAGCGTAACTTCTTCTTAAACTATCTTATAAAGATTAGTTCTTTGCGCACTTTTATAGCGAATTTGTAGGTAATGATGGTAGGTCTACATACATACATAATTGATCATTACAATCTTTTAGTCAGGATTACAACCTAACTTCCTACACGACTCATGTTGTGTGTGTAAATTTTACTCATAAGTGGCGGAATCTACAGTTTATAGTCGACTCCGAATGACAGATTTTCGAGAAACTTTTCATGGCAATTTTATTTTACTCTCAGATTTTTTTGCCAGAAATCTGCTGAGAGGAAGTCGCCTAAGAATTTTTTTTCTTCGTTATGTTCGGGATGTCTGAGCTGGGGTTTGAACCATGACCTCACGTTTAATACAACATACTACAACAGACTACGGCGACTAAATATTAGGGACGCTAGAGAAAATAATGTGTCAGCATGACAGGGTGTTAAGTCGCATTAAGGAAAGGGCCTCATCATGTCTGGCAAATATGTTGACTTTTTTTTATCAACATATACCCCCAATACTTCCACTGTATTGTTAAACGCACAGTAGCAGAGCAGAAATGAGAAAAATATGGTGTAACTAATAAAAATTATGAACAGGATATTTAATAAATTCTGAAAGTTTATTATTGTATTTCCGGCGAAATGTGATACAAATTTGTTGTAAAAAAACTTCTTTCCGTACGCATTTAATTGCTTCGCATATTTCTGCAATGTTCCTTCGTTTTGGGCGGTTTTCTTATACACATTGCCTCCCAGTTGCACTCTCTCTCTCTCTCAAACAGTACCATAATTTATTCCGGGATTTTTTCATTTTCTCTTTTTTGTTATCTTTCATGTCTCCTTTCGCAAGTTATGAAACATGCGAACAGAAAAAATTGCAATTTTCATTATCAAAGCAACAAAATATGCTTTTTTGTGATGGCAAATCAACGCAACACAGTTAAAGTGGAAAATAATGCAACGGGCCGAATACATGTTACAACCTAATAAAAAAACAGCAACAACAACGACACCAATATGAAGAAAAAATGTTTTTGATTAAATGTTAATGCTGGCAGGATTATTATAATTGAAATTACGAAAAACGAAAAACCATAAAACGGGAGCGAAAGAAAAAACCCAAAGAATTTAAAAATTAAAAACAAAATTACAATTTTAAAGAAATATTTGCCGTAAAGAAAGGAAACCAAAAGCAGAGCCAAGAGGTTATAGTGGTTGAGGAGAGAGAGAAGTTTGATATTTTAATGACTTTTTTCAAAAATTCATGGGTTTAATAAAAAAATTTGATTTAAAACAACTTTAAAAGCTAAAAGAAACTTATTTTTCAATCCAATATTCCCCGGATATAAGCAATTGTTTTCAGAACAGTGTTTATAAGCAGGGAACTCTTATATCGAAATCTCAGACATGAGAACAAATACTCCTGTGCCATTCAAGTTGCCGGAGTTCTATTTGTCCCATTGCTGGCGTCGTATTGTATGGAATGCCGGCTGATTGCAGAGGACTTTGGTTATCTTCTGCAGCTCGCTGTGGTGAACAAAGTTGTAATATGCCAGGGGTCCCCTTATGACTTCGGAAGCACTATGAAGGATTTGCTGAAGGAGATGGATCCGCAGCAGACTTTTTAGACATAGTCAAGACTTCGATTGTAGCATTAACTAGGCAGAGAATTGGGGCGTTGACTCGCCTGAGACCAGCAGCAGGTATGATAAGTAGAAGAAAAGCTTTACAAATTACGAAAGGCAAACATTGCTGGATTGTAGGTTTTGTATCAGGAATTAATTATCTTAGTTTGCTTCTGCCTTAGTTGCCTGTGTCTTCTGGATAGGACAGAGTGCAGCCTATGCCTTAAGGAAAATGAAACCATAAGAAACATTCTATGGAATTGCATTGCGCTGTCCAATTTTTTGGTGGATATTGGCTTCCAATGGTTCTATGGTTAAAGTAACAATCAAGATTGCCTAAGTTTCAGTACTATTAAACAGGAAATTATTATATTCTGGATGCTTACATCTGGGGAATACTGTGTATGTAATGTACCATGACATTTCATTTTGTTTTCATACCATTCCATATCATTTAGTTCACTAAGAAAATTTTGGAGCTGTGACCTAAATCACATTTCATAAAACTGTAGAGGTTCTGTATGGATAGGACCTACTCCTACATAGGTTATGTTTTCGTTGCTCACTACGCCTTTAGAGATTTGGCAGATAATACACAATATTTTGAACATCCGTCACTTATTGCCCTTTCTCGATGGCCTCATTATTCCCTATGGCCTTCTCACTATCCTATATATGGTTCCGCAGCCTCTGAGAGAAATTGACTATACTTGGCCAAGCACTAATAACACTATAATTTCATGTAGCGAAGCCTGGACATCTGACATAGTCAATTTTGGGGGGGGGGGCAGTAGAAATATTCTAAGTTAAGGATGTCAACGACTAGAATTTTTAACTGACCTGAAAGCCAACTAGCACTTTCGTTTGTTTGCTAACTTAATTAAAATGATTTTCATCTGCCGTAACTACCTGATGTGGTATTAAATCAATTTGATTAGTGATTCATAAGCCAGTCCCGTGTAATTCTTTAGCTGATAAAATTGCTAGTGCAAGCTACCTAAAATTATTCCATGTATAGAAATTAGTAAACCTCTTGGGTAAATACATAGCAACGACTTCCGAACTTTGTTAGTCGATAACGGCCATTTTCTTGATGCCACATCTGTTAAATTTGTTGTCATTTATTTGGTCTATTTTCGAAAATTACCATAGACTAATATACCATTCAGCAACATGTAGAAATAATAAAATTGTTTTATTTACATTAGTACTTTATTCATTCCTACACAGAGGACTATTCGCAATGTGGTGGATAAATTCCAGTTCACTGGTTGAGTAAACGCAAGATCTGTCAAAAACATTATCGCTATCTGTGAGAAGGAGAATCCGATGCAGTTGGTTTTGTCGTTCAATTGAATTCGCCACTTAATAAATCATGAATTTTGCGTCGTGATTTGGGCTTGTACTTATATAAAATTCTATTGACACAGGAATTTAAGCTAACCCACATGTGGGCTCTGGAACAGTTGACAACTGATTCTAATTTGCATCGAAAAATCATCTTTAGCGGTAAGGCCCACTTCTGAATGAATGGACTTTAGAGAGATACCAATCCATATGAGAGCCCAGGCATTCAATGTCACTTTTTGGATATTGGACTGGCGGCTTTATCGGTTTTTATTTCTTTAAGAACAACATCGACCAGGTCTTGATAATTGCCAACTAACAACTAATTTGGATGATATTGACGCAAACGACGTGTGGTTTCAACAGGACGCCTATACAGGTGTCACAACTCATGTTTCATTAGCTATACTGCACGATCGATTTAAACGCATTGTCATCTCACGTGGAGATGATGTGAACTGTGTATTAAGACTGTGCGTTTGGACTCCGTTAGAATTTTTCTTGTGTCTTTTCCTTAAGTCGCAGGGTTATGCGAATAAGACACAAACCACAGCGGTACTTAAAACCAACATAACCGATGTCATTTGTCAAGTTAGTTTAATTTCTGTGCCTGACGTATGGAAAAATTTTTAATTTGGATAATGGGCTCATCAGCTTTGGGTTCAGATATGTTGTTGTGTCATCTTAAAATTTTACAAAATCCTTGACAAGATTAATTTAATACAATTTTGAAACACGACTTTACATACTTACGTGATAAACGCCTTCATTATAGTGGAATCATTACAAATGCGTTTCTCATTCTAAGGCACGAGAACATATTTTTTTCTTTAAAGAATTTTAAATATTTACCTGCAAAAAGATAAACAAAGAGTGATATTTTAAATTAAAAATATTTTTAAATATTTATTACGGTGTAGAACATTTTGATATTAAGTTTAAAGAGTTCTTCTAGATGACATTCTGTTTTCAAGCTGCAAATCAAAACTTTACATATTTATCACTGAGGATGTCATATAGATAACGTAGTTAATATATGTATATTTTTTATAAAAATAATCGTTTATTTGAATAAGAACTTCACGCATATTTTCATAAGCGGTTGTGAAAATTGTGGCAGTGAAATGTATTCAACATTACAATTGTCAATATTTGAGACGCTTGATCAGAACTTGTCCTGAAACCATTTATCAGCATATTCGAATCAAGTAAAAAACCAAATATAAGACAGAGTCCTGCTTATGTTTCTTTTTGAAAAGTGGTTCCATTTTTTACATCTTCCAACAGGGATGTCAGAAACGTGACAGTTGAAGACAGCCATCTTCTTGAAGTCAAATCTGTGAAATTAGTTGTCATATATTCAATCTGTTTTACCAAATCTCTATCAACACTATTAGTAGCAAGACGGGCAAATAATAAAAATGTTTTATCAGAATGGATGTTCTTCTTAGATAAACTATCGCGCTCTTCGCCCTTTTGACGTAGCGATAATCGTCCTACAGAGAGAAATATTCGCAATGTAGCAGGCAAATTCCACTTCATTGGCCCAACCAACACTTGTACGTTGACAAAGCGCAAGTTGTGCCAAAAACATAGCCGCTGTTTGTGAGGGTGTGCAGGAGAATCTGAGGCAGTCGATTTCGTATCGCTCACAAAAACTTGGTCTTTTCCACTCTCAAACTTAGCGAATCATGGCCATAGGCAAAGAAGTGCGTTCGCTAATTGATCTTTGGAGCAGTCCTGACGGACCCTAACTTTCATCGAAAAATTATCTCAGCGATGAGCGCCATTTCTAGATGAATGGATTCGTAAACAAGCAAAATTATTGAATTTGGGATCAAACTAATTCAAATAGACTTCAAGGGTGGCAAATGCATCCGGCAAAGTGATGTGATTAATTTGATCCCGTTCGACTTTTTCTTGAGGGGGTTTCTTACATCGTAGATGAATACGAATACATCTCACAAAGCACATGGTTCCCAAAGCCAACATAACCCAAGGCAGTATTCAAATTCAACATGGGGGCTAATTCTGGCAGTCGTGTACGAACGAATTTTTACTCGAACGTGCGAGTTTTTTTAATTTTGGGATTCTCTTATTCGTTATCGAGTAAAGTGTATCGAAATTTCTAATGATGGCATTCGATAACGTGTGATCACTCGAATGCCACCTTGCGAGTTTAAGCCCTAAAGGTTTCGAATTAACGTTTTTCTGATGTAAAGAACAATATAAAAAAATGTATGTAACAAATTTATAATAATTTATGAATAAAAAATTAATTTGAAGTATTTGTAAAAATTTTCTTTTTGAATTTTTTATTTATTATTATTATTATTGAATTTTATTTTTGAATATTTTATTTATTATTATTATTATTATTATTGAATTATTATTTTTGAATACTTTATTTTATTTGGCAATGGCTAAATAAATATATAATTTTTGTTTTGGTTTTAAGATTTTCATTTAGTTTTAAGATTTTCTTTGTAGTTTTAAGATTTGAATAATTATTGTTAGTTCATTATTAATGAAGATTCAATAAAAAAATAAATGAAAAAAAAAAAGTATTTGTAGGTCAAAACTTTTAAAAATTAATTACACCCAGAAGGAAATTCTTGGAAATTTCATGTTTAAGCATTCAGAATTGGCAAAGAGTATTATACCAAATACTTCTCAGTAAAAGGTAAGAACTAATCAGTTATGGCAACAGCTAACAGCTAAGCTCGGTGCTTCCGGCCCACCAATCAAAGATGCAAAAATGTGACGCAAGGTAGTTTAACAAACTCTTGTTTAGTTTAAAATTAAAAACATCAGAAGGCAGCCCAGAAGAGAAGAACAACTTCACCAAAAAATAGTATTCCTGACGTATCTCCCTGCTGTTTATCGAGTTATGAAGAAGACAAAATGGAACCTACCATGTCTTCTTTTATAGAATTTATATATTTTTATATATTTGAGATACTGCAGAAGAAACTTCAGCCCCAGCTAATAATAAAGTAAAACCAAAATATATTATCCATTATACGAAATATTACAATTTTAACAATTTTTTCTTCCTTGGATTATTTAAATTTCTTTTATTTTTATAAGAAAACTTATGTTTTTTGTTTACAATTTTTGCATTTTAGTCAGTGCTGTAAAACAAAATAATTAACTCGTTTCACAACACCTAAGCAACAAATCGATTCGTTTCGTATCGAGTAACGTCATCAGAAAATTTCGAAATTATCGAATTTATCGAAATCTATAGAAATTATTTTCTATTCGATCACGACTGCGAGAATTAGACCCCTGATTTATGCGCCACAGTTTTTGTCGAAGTTATCAACGTTAATGTTGTTCTTTACTTCAATGGGTTTAGTATTTACCAATATCCTAGCTAGAGCTCCTTATGTCAAATGATTTATTTTACATTTTCGACTATTTTCTAGCTACTAACGGCCATTTTCTCTTGTGCAACAAATGTCCATCCAGCTGTACGAAGCAATACACCAAATAATCTCAATGTTTTGTTTATTGTCACCTTTTGGCCACTTAGACCATCTGAGACGTATCGAAAAATTATTCCCTTTAACGAATTCTAAGCATACCTGTTAAGTAATGATTAGTAATTTGATTACTTTTTTTGAATGGTGAAATAATGATTACAATTACGATTATTTTTGGTTAAAATAGTTAATAATTGATTACGATTACAAACTAATCAAAAAATAATCAGGATTACTATCGATTAGTCTCATAATCAAAAAGAATCAAAAGTAATCCAAAAGTAATCAATTTATTTTCAATAATTACTTTGAATTCTTTTTGAATATTTGAAAATAATCAAAAAGAATTATTGAAAACAGTTTGATTACTTTTGGATTACTTTTCAATATTTGAAAATAATCAAAAAGAATTTTTTAAAACAATTTGTTTATTTTTTAGACTACTTTTGATTCTTTTTGATTATTAGACTAATCGCCAGTAATCCTGATTATTTTTTGATTCTTGGGTAATCGTAATCAATTAGTAATTCAAAAAAATTTTTCATAGAATTATATAATCATTACGATTCTTTTTAAAAAGTAATGTAATTGAATACTAATCGTAATCGAAATTTAAGCGGTCTTCCATCAGCATTTCTGAGAGTGAAATAAAATTGTCATTAAAAATTTTCCCAAATCTATACCTCGAAGTTGATGTTAAACTTTAAGCAACGTCACTCATGAATAAAATTAACACACACAACATCGATAGTGTGAAAAGCTAAGTTGTAATGCTGACCGTGGCATCACAACGGGCCGCTATTCGTGCTCAAGTGAGCTTTGTGATATCAGAGCTACCACTCTGACCTAAACCTAAACCTATGCTGACTCAAGGGTTGTAATGACCAATTAAATAGGCAATTACCTGTAACGATGGAAGCCTAAGTTATTCCAGATTATGATCCTGGATTTAAGATTTGGGGTATAATTTTTAAGAAGCTTTTATTAGTGATGTTTCAATTTAAAAAGAAACACCCCATTGAACATAGTACTCTTTGGTACCGAAAGTGATTGATTATTAACCCCCTTAAGTATGGCGCTGTAGCCATATTGAAAAGAGTTTTCACAATAGGTACCCACTCGTGGCATTATGAGGAGAAAGAGAGTTTAATTTCCCTCAACATAACTTAGCAGTCGATCATAATATATACACATAGCCACAGAAGTATACATACGGATAACAAATTTCAGAATTTTTTTAACCAATCCGTTTTTTTTTGAACATATTTATAATTGTCTGACATCTTTCTTCGATTTTAAGACGGTATTTTGCTTTGGTTCAGAAATTTGTGTAATTTGTAAATCGGATGCATACCTTTGTGGGCCTGTGCATCGCCACAATTCAGTTCAATTTCAGAAATTTTTTTACCAATGCTAAAGACCGTCTTAACATCAAGGAAACTATAAAGATTTTCAACGAAAACGGATTAATTTACGTATAATTTAGTAACTCTGTCTACATAATTGGTCATTACAACCCTTCAGTCAGGATTACGACCTAGTTTCTCACACCACTTATGTTGTGTGTGTTAATTTTATACATGAGTGGCGGGACCTACAGTTTAATGTCGACTCCGAACTACAGATTTTTTGAGAAACTTTTCATGGCAATTTTTATTTAATCTCAGATTTTTTGCCAGAAATCTGCTGAGAGGAAGTCGCCGAAGAAATATTTTTGTATTTTGTTTTAATGTATGGCCTGGGGCTCGAACCTTGGCTTTACGTCTAATAAACCAACACACTACCTACTAGACTACGGCGTTTTCGTGTTCACCATTATATTTTTGAAAATCGTGCGGAGTTAACAGGCGGCCTGATGGAATTATTTTACCAACATCCGATCCTTTCATCCTCTCGTATTGTTAAATACTTTCCACCAGACATTTCTTTGTATACATGAGCATAGAAGAGGGTAAGTTTTATACACTCATCTCAGTTGCTTTAAATATTATTTTTTAAAATATTGTTTACTTTAATGCAAGGAATACACTTCAGTGCTTTTGTGTATCTGTTTGTTATTTTAAGGAAATTTTGTGGTTATTTAAGTATGTGTAGAGTAAAGGAAGTAAAAAAGATATTCTCTTATGCCAGTGAATGAATATAAATGGCATGAGTTTTTCTTTCTTTCCTCAGCATACATATACACCCACATACGACTGTATAATCCATCCATAATGTAAATTATTTAACGGTTATAACTAACAAGAGTTCAACAACAAAAGGCCTACAGTTAAGATTAAATAAATACATGCAGAGAAATATTTTTCTGATATTAATTTATCCTTCGAATCCAACAAAAAATGTATGAAACATATTAAAACTTTTGTTTTAACTTTCTTTTTTGCTGTTTCGTGATGTGTTAAAAACAATGTTAATTTATCGGCGTCGACGTTAAACTGCTAAAATTAATACACACAACAAGGGTGGTGTGAGAAGCTAGGTTCTAATCCGCACTAAAGGGTTATAATAACCAATTAAGTAAGAAAACCTTAGAAACGTTTGAAATGCTTTGTTGTTCCCCACTGTTTTCCAAATATCCAGCAGTTCAACCTTAAAAAAAACCATTTTTTGTAAACTTGTATTTTTCCCTAATTAGTTGCTACCAACTGCTCTTATATGATTATCAGCTTTGCATATATTAAAATCATTTTTTGGGAAAATGTAAGAGTGAGTGTGTGTGTGTGTATGTGTGTATGTTTTTCGCTTCGTACCTTTATCTTGTCACGCAATTTTGTGTTTTCACACACAATTTTCCGCGTTATAATATTTTAAATGAATATTTCCATTGGTTTCCTGTGTCTTCTTCATGTAGCCTTTTTCCTTTATTTTTCACAAATAATACACGCGCATATATACACTTATGTACGAGTGTATATTCACATGCGGTGGTGTGTGTTCCGTATAAAGCAGGTGTAAGTTTATGCATGAATTGTATCCTTTTACACGTATGACTTGGCTGTGTTTGTGTGCTTACGCATAGGATGCTAAATGAAAATATTTATTCTTAAGACATCTTTTTATTTAATTGGGTGCTAACGGTATACACTGTGAGGCAATACTGTACACCGAAACGTATCAATTTTGAATTTGAGTAAGAAAACTGAGAAATACAGCCAAAAACCATTGGCAATCTTCCGTTTTCTTTAATCATCTGATGGGTTAAAGCAATTCCCTTTATGTTTGCCTAATCGAAAGTACTTTTTTCAGTCACAAATGATTTTTGTAGTCGCTGTAGTCTAGTTGCTGCAGGCTAGTATTGGATTGACATTCTGGAAATCAAGCGCAGGATCACTCTTGCCAACAGGTGATACTATGGCCTCAATAGGTATTGAATAGCAGATGCCTCTCTCATATGACAAAAAAAATACTCTACAAGACACTCATCCTACCCGCGATTCTTTGTGGCCCAGAGGCATGGACCCTATTAAGCACTGATGCAGCAGCCTTGAGAGTGTTCGAGAGAAAAGTCCTACATAGGATCTCTGGCTCAGTGCGAGTTGGAAATTATTTTTGCATGCGATACAACAGTGAGCTGTATGAGCTCCTCAACGACATGGATGTTGTTCGGCGTATTAACATCCAGCGGCTATGCTAGCTTGGCCATGTCGTATTTGAGCCGGGGATTCGCGGAAGAGGACGACTTTGTTTGCGTTGGAAGGACCAAATCCAGGAAACCCTGTCATCGATTGATTTGTGTGACCAACTGGCAAAGGCGCGGAACAAGTAGATATGCCTAGAAGAATGTGTTAAGGCAGGCCGGCATCCGTTAACCGGGTTGTTAATGGCCAGTTAAGTGAGAAAGTAGTGTATTGGCTTAGTGGACGAGAGCTCTCGGTTCAAATTCCAGCTCAGACTTCTTGAAAAAAAAAACGAAATATGAAGAAACATATCTTCAGAGACTTCGCCTTCAGCAGATTTCTGGCAAAAACTACGAGAGTAAATAAAATTGCCATGAAAAGTTTCTCAAAAATCTTTCGATTGGAGTCGCCTTTAAACTCTAGGTTTCGCCACTCGTGCATAAAATTAACACACACAACATAAGTGGTGTGAGAAGCTAGATCGTAATCCTGACTAAAAGGTTGTAAAGATCAATTATACATGTATGCAATATGGCTACACCAACATTCATAATGAAAACCACAAACGATTATTTTCGGACCGAAAAGTGATTTGAAATGGCCGTGGACTAGTCGATAGTGTATTGGCTTCTTTGACAAAATCCTGTGGTTCAAACTCTAGCTAAGACTTCTCGAACTCAGTAGTCTTTTGACAAAACTCTGAGAGTAAATAAAATTTACATGTAAAACTTTTCTAAGTTCTCGTTCGAATTCGATTTTTAACTGTACATCGGCGCCATTCATGGGCAAAATTACCACACACAACATGGGTTGTAAACCTTACTAAATGATTGCAATGACTAGTTAAGTATGGTGATAATATATGTAACAACTGATGGAGAAAAGGAATATATGGTGTTAATGCGTATACAGCACGGCTCAATACTTGGTCCCCCTACTAGGGAATATTATGTTCGATGTTCTGTTATGCGACTACAATTATCTGACGGGACTCCAGTCTTAGCTGGCGGGTCTTCAGCAGAACTCAGTACTTGGGTCCCTGCTATGGAATATTGTGTTCGATGTTCGATTATGCAAGTACAGATATCTGATGGGACTCTAATTGTCGGTTTTGTAGAAGACATGGTCATAGTCTCAGTGGATAAGTCTTTAGAGAAAATAAAGTAGAGGACAGCAGAATAGTTGTAGCATGGCTTGATAAGACTTCACTGACACTTGCTGCACATAAGATAGATGCTGCCTTTATATACGTGTTAGTGATCGTTTTTTTTTTTGCATTTCTGACCTTTTTGAAGTGAAGTCATCTTAGTCTAGCAAGTAGTGTTGTAGTGTGTTTGACTAGTCGAAGTTGCCATACCCTTTGTATGCAACTTAATATCAATACATTCTTGTTGATACTGTCCACACTGCATAAATGCTTGGACATCGTGTATTATGCTGTCTCAGCATATTCCCACATATACATACATGTTAAGTTAGAGCTTAGATCAGAAGATGTGTGTTCAGTGTGTTGGTTTATTAGACCATGCTTCAAACCCTAGGTCAGACAGAAAATCTGAAAAACTCTGAGAATAAATAAAATTGCCATGAAAGGTTTTTCAAAAATCTGTCTCTCGCAGTCGATTTTAGACTTTAGGTACCGCCACTCATGTGTAAAATTAGCACACACAACATAAGTCCTGTGTGAGAAACTAGGTCGTAACTCTTAATGAAGGATTGTAATGACCAGTTATGTATGTGAACATATACATTTTTTTAACTGCACACTTTTACTCCACACTGTAGATTTTTTTATGATCTTTTTAATATTCTTTCGTCAAATTACTTATAAGCTAGTCAAGGGAATTTGTACGTCTTTTTTGTTTCATTGTTTTTTAGCGCGTTCAACATCATCATCGTATCAGTTATGCTGAACTTGTTATCAGCAAGACCAAGATGGAAGGAAGAGGAGGGAAGCAAACCAATAGAAAGAACAGCACGGTTTTTAATGTTCAAAAAGAAAAGGAGGAAAACCTCAAGAAACAAAAAAATTTTAAAATCATATCTCAGCGTATATTTTTGGCTAAACGTCAGCAGCCAAACGTCAATATTAAATTTATAACGTTTGCCATTTGTTTGTTTTTTTTTAAGGGGAGGAGAAGG
Organism: Sarcophaga subvicina; assembly: GCA_936449025.2. NCBI lineage: Eukaryota > Metazoa > Arthropoda > Insecta > Diptera > Sarcophagidae > Sarcophaga > Sarcophaga subvicina. The sequence goes on from OW388084.2 coordinate 36,958,722, forward strand.
TTAAAGGAAAACAAAAAGAAATTTTCTTTTTTACGTTTAATAAGGAGTTTAAGTATTGTTTTGTATATGTATTGGAGAAGGGGGGAGGGTGGTGTTATAATCAGAAACCAAATTCATAAACCTCGTCATTACTACAGTTCAGTGCACACATGTCGTGTCGTGTTGTGTTCTGTTGTTTTCTAAAATGTTCACTTTAGTTTAATGAATTATAAATTTTGGCAGTCAATTTAAATAAAAGATAAACTGCGTATGTGGTTCATATGTATCATATGTATGTGTGTGTATTGTTGAAAGGTATTAAAATTTCTATTTTTGTTTCCTTTATTTTTTTAAATATTTTATAGACTCTTATAAAATTTAAATACAACACGTTTTCGTTTAATTGAAAGCGATCAATGGCGGTGATAAACAGATTTTTTCCTGTTGCCATCATCTTATTAAATCGGAAATCGGATTGAAAAATGCAAAATTGGCTTAAAGTTATAAGTCAGGGTAGAGAGGTTTTTAATAGAAACAAAAGAGAATATTTTTTAACATTAACTTGACATCACATAATATTACCAGTGGCAGCGGTTGTTAATCCGATCTGCTTAAAATGATAACAAACAACATCAAATATTGTTGGTACTATATATGGCAGCTTAAATTGAAAGAATTTCGAATGGAAATAAGACGAATACAATGGGAATATTCAACTGTTCTTCGGGCACACATATATTCCAAGAGACTTTTGGAATAGCACACAAGATAGGGTACAAAAACAGGACTAAGACGATCAATTTTGTTATGGAATATTATAGGAAGTCTAAGGCAACTGACACAAGCCCACAAATTACAAGGGGAAGCCATTACGGGCATACTATTATCAGAGCTAGACATAGAAGTCACCTTAGTCTACTAGTTAGTGTATAAGCTTATTAGATGTGAGGCCACGGTTCAAACCAAAAGTCAAATAATTCAGACAAAATGAAATACGAAAAAATATTTCTTCGACAACTTCCTCTCAGCAGATTTCTAGCAAAAACTCTGAGAGTAAATAAAATTGCCATTAAAAAATTTCTCAAAAATCTGTCGTTCGGAGTCGACTTTAAACTGTAGGTACCGGTACTAATATATAAAATTAACACGAACAAAATAAGTGCTCCGAGAAGCTACGTTTTAATCCTAACTGAAGATTTGTAATGACCAATTATGTATGTACGAGTATGTACGTATATTATTGTCATCCAGAGAATCAAGCTCACCTAATAGGACGTCGAATGCAATTGACACAAACCTAGAAATCACAAGGGGACGTTATTACGAGCATGCACTAGCATCAGAGCAAGGATACCCAGAAGGGAACAAAAGGCTTCTGCTCTATATAAAAATAAATATAAAATATAAAATTGTCTCGACTAGGATATGTATCCATGTTGGCGTTAAAAATATTTATTGTTATTACAAAGAACATTATAGAAAGTAAAAGGTGATGGTTTGGGTACAAAGAGTACTGTGCATTAATCACAGTTCATGTTTAAGAACTGGTGACATATTACGAATGTTCTTTTCATTATGGCTACACAATGAAAAACTTGAACGAATATTTTATGCCCCGAAAAGTAATTTGAAATGGCCGTAGTCGAGTAATTTGAAAATGGCTTATTAGACGAGAGTCTGTGGTTCAAACCCCAGCTCAGACATCTCGAACAAGTAGTCTTTTTGGCAAAGCTCTGAGAATAAATAAAATTTTGATGGAAAGTTTCTCAAATTTGTCGTTTGAATTCGGCTTTAAACTGTAGCTCGCCGCCACTCATGTATAAAATTAATGCGCAACGTGGTTGAAGTGAGAGGATAGGTTGTTGCCCTAACCAAATGATTGTAGTGACTAAGTATGGGAAGTAAGTAACAGGCATTGGCGAGTGTTTAGAACGGCTCAGTACTTGGACACCCTACTGAGGAGTGTTCTGTTGGAGCTCTAAACATAGGTTTTGTTTAAAAGGTTGTTATATTCACAGTTGCTAAAACGGAGAGCAGTTACATATAATAGTTGGAGGATGACTTGATAAGACTTTATTGGCACATAAGATTGAGGCCATTTTTATATGCCAGTAACTGTTGGAGACATAAACTTTGATTTGAAGAGTAATTTTCAAGTGGAAACTTCAAAAACATAAAAGAAAACAATATCCTGTGACACATAAAGATAAAGAATCGAAGAGCGCCATAAAATATCATTATCAATGTCAAGTTAAACTTCAAGACCAACGTGAAATTCATTAATGAAACGGCGCACAGATAATAGCAACAACAATATTGAGAGACGTATATGCGAGTGAAATGAGACACAGGACAAACACAGGATGAACAGTCTAAAGGCATTGTGGGTATTTTAATTCATTATTAATATAAATTGAATGGAGAACAAATGTTGGGAGTTGAAACACTATACGACTCTATTCTTGACGGATTGTTTCTTATAAAACTTATACTTTTCAACTAACTGAAATTTAATGAGCCATGTCAGCTTATAGGTGAGATGTTAAATTCTAAAATTGTAGTCAGTATATGACTGCATCTAAGCTATGCTTTAGGCTAAGTAATCCGCTTAGGCGAAGACCAGTTCCTCGAGTAGAAAGTGGTTGATGGGGGATGTGATTTTATCACGTAGGCATTAGTGATAGTGAATCGTGTATACTTCTGTTGCACAAGAGTGTCTTTTCTATTTCCACCCACGTTTCAGGACAGAAAAGAAAAATAAAATTTTCAACATCTGCAATATTTTATTGGTGCATTCTGAAGATCCAAAGAATTTTTCAGCTAATGTTCTTCAACGGAACACAGGGCTGGTAAAAAAAGACATCTCATCATTTCCCTTATATTCCCTTTACTTGGTTTTAGTTTCATTACTCAATTCTAAGCAGGTATAGCCCAAGCAGGTCTTGAGCAGCGATTTGTGGAATAAAAGGGTTGCCATCTTTCGTCACTTAAAGATTTCATGCTCTGGGAAATTGCATTAATTTGTTGTAATGGGTGTATTGGTAAAGATTTTTTATAATTAAGTCAGTTTCTTTCTCAAGAAGTTTTACAACCTGTGTTTTCTTTTCTTTTTCTCTTTATGAAAGTGTGTTGAGATGTTTTATTGGGTATTGAAATAATGATGGTGACGTTTTTCATAGAGTATTACAACCTGAACTTTTTCTGTGGTGTCTGCTATCTTTTAATTTTTGTAGTTGTCGTCATAGTCTAGTAGGTAGTGCGATGACTTATCAGACGTGAAGAATCGGTTCAAACCTCGGGTCAACCATCTCAAAAAAAGAAAAAAAATATTTCTTCTCCGACTTCCTCTCAGCAGATTTCTAGCAAAAACTCCGAGAGTAAATAAAATTGCCATGAAAAGTTCCACAAAAATCTGTCGTTCGGTGTCGACTTTAAACTGTAGGTCCAGCCATTCATTTATAAAATTAACACACACAACATAAGTGATGTGGAAAACTAGATCGTAATCCTAACTGAAGGGCTGTAATGACCAATTCTGTATGTATGTATTTAATGATTTTGAAAATGGATATTCAGTGCCCCTCGTAGCAAATTTTTTGGCAAATTGTGAGAAACTCTTCCCGAATACTATATTGCAAGCTGTTGTGGTATAATTCACTACTAATACTGGAGTTTTGCTACGAGTTGTGCTGAGAGTAAATAAAAATGATCATGAAAAGTTCCACAAAAATCTCTCGTCCGACTTTAAACTGTAAATTCCGCCAATCATGTATAAAATTAACACACACAACATAAGTGCTGTGGAAAACTAGATCGTAGGCCTGACCGAAGAGTTGCTATAACCAATTATATATGTATGTATGTATGCATGTATATATGTTTGTGTGTGTATGTATATGTATGTATGTAGTGTATGAATACATGTATGTATGTATATATGTATGTATGTATATATGTATGTATGTATATATGTATGTATGTATATATGTATGTAGTTATTGTATGAATGTAGGTATGTATGTATGTATGTATTTATGTATGTATGTATGTATGTATGTATGTATGAATGTATATAGATATGTAATTCGTTAACCAGTATTTTCTTTCTCAAAGGCGTTGCCCACTTTTACGGAAATCTTACAAATCAGTCCTTCCAGATATCGGGATTCTTAACAGAAGTAAACATCGATCAGATTGATGTCGTCTTTAAGAGTCTGTTTTCTTTTTATTTTCATTTAAAAAAATTCAGAAAATATATTGATTATAAAATCCTCTTAATGTGTGTCATGAGGGGAAAAAATTTTAATAAATTATCCTGAGAATAATTTAAGCAGCTTTTGTGTTAATATTTGAAAGCATTTTTATTTTTTTAATGTTTTTTTTTTATTAATTTTTTTTTATTAAAAAAAATGAACTTTTGCCATCAAAAATAATCTCATCATCATATTTAAAGTCATTATAAATTTATGTTGCACTGAACGCAAATAAAACATTCATTCACACTCACACTTTATCCATACAATACCCACAAACATACATACAGAGAGACAGACAAACAGACAGTCACTTATGCTTGACTTAGAGAGCTTAATGCCGAAAATATGAAAAGTTTTTTTCGTTTCTTTCGTCTTTTATTTGTCTTGACTTGAGCAGACTTGACAAATTAAATACTTAAGCAATGGCAGTGGCAGTGGCAGCGGCAATGTCATGTGAAGAAGAAGCAGAAGAAAAAAAAAAGAATCCTCGGGGGCAGTGTCTGTTAAAAGCGCTAAAACGTTTTGCAAGGCTTTCACAACAATTATGATTGCGACTGCGACTTTGGCTGCTTTTTATGGGCTTTTCGAAATGGCAACTAAAAAGTTTTTTTTTGCCAAAAAGAAAAAGAAAAGAAACAAAAAACAAATTTTTAAATAAAAAAATAAAAATGAGCAGCTAAACACAGTATCACTGAAAAACTTTATATTTTTAAAGATTTTAATGAATTTTGCGACATTTAAGCGATTTAATTACGCAAAAGCCTTACAAAAGAGCCGTACAAGGAACGTGAAGAGATTTGGTATACAAATGAAAGACGTTTTTTAAGCAAATAAGTGCTTAAAATTTTGCTACGGCTTCTGGGACTTATAATAAAAAAATTTTAAAGTGGATTAAAGGAAATAAAATTAACAAAAAAATTGGAATAAATTATACAGGGTTCTTCAAGTTCGATTGATTTCTCCAATTCGATTTTCTATGTCGCCATAGTCTAGCATTGGCTTATTAGACGTAGGTCCACGGTTCAAACCCCAGGACAGACATCTCCAACAAAACGAAAATTAAAAAAATATTTCTTCGGCTACTTTTTCTCAACAGAAATCTGTCATTTGGAGTCGATTTTAAGCTGTAGCTATCGCCACTCATGGAAAAAGTTGACACACACAACATAAGTGGTGCGAGAAACTAGGTTGTAATCCTGACTGAAGGATTGTAATGAACATTTATGTATGCATGTATGTATGTAATAGGAACTTAACTCTTTGGCTGATTGCTGTTTCATTTCTTTCTCTTGGAAAGCTATAAAATCATTGAGAATTTTGGCCCTTATCAGTGTCCTAGTGAGAATGGTATTTTAGAAAGTCTAGAAAATCGAGTTTGGTTCAGTCAGTTTAAAGGTAAAATGCATCACAAAAGAGGGTCGTTTGATTTCATCTCTTGTAAGATCTTTATGTAGATCAAGATTCTTACTTAAAATGTTTGGCGTAGTCAATGCACAAAGGGCAACAAATTGAAAATGATGAGGAATCAACATTTCTCCAGGATTTTGAACTACAGAAAAAATATTCTCTTTAGCACGCACATTTCATTCTTCAATTGATAGATTTTAACTGCGAAGAGTAAAAGGAGTGTGAAAGCAATCAATAATTGCATGAATTAATTGCTCACTGGACCAATTACATTGAGCGTAAAATGGACACGGTTCTCTACGGACATCGGTGGAAGAGTAATTTTTTTGAAAGTAAATTTTCAAAATTTTTTCTGCCGTTAAATGACTCATGATGAGTGAACCAATCCAAGTCAAACCAGAGTTATCGGTACGGATAACCTTCATCCTTACTTCCTTACATAATTCAATCACGATCACGGTTTTAAACTAGCTTCTCTTCTCAACCTATGTTGTGTGTGTTAATTTTATACATGAGCGTTAAATGATTCATGATAAACGAATCAAACCAAGTCAAACCTTATTCTTAGTTTCAGGATTACAACCTAGCTTCTCACACCACCTATGTTGTGTTGGTTAATGTTGTCCATGAGTGCCGGAACTTTTAGTTTAAAGTCCACTTTGAACGACAAATTTCGGAAAGTTTTCATAGCAATTGTATTTACTCTCACAATTCTTAGCAGAGGACTACTGAGAGAAAGATGTCAAAGGAAATATTTTTTCACATTTCGTTTTATTCGCGATGACTAATCTGACATACTAAACTACGGCAGGAATCATTTTACTGACTTGTCAAATAGCCCTGACTGTTGGTTATAACCACTTCGGCAATTTCGGATTTTTTTTAAATGATTTATACGATGAGCTGCAAATCAACTTCGTCTCAAATTATTATTCTTCGTTAGAAACATATTCCTGAAGAGGCACGAATGTTTGTCATAAAATTCAATAATTTGAATGGGTTTTTTACTTGTTAGTAAATCATACCATTTTTCTTATTACATTGGTCATGAAGATTTTTTTGACCACCCCAATAGCCTTATGAAGGTTGTGCAGATCATATCCATTTGAACTTTGATTAGACACTTTCAGTTAAGTTCCAAAGTGCTGGACAATTATAAAAGAAAATATCTTGTTTGTCTTCTCCCTGTCTTCTTCTATGCTGTCTATTTTATTCACGATGCTTTTTTTGATTAAAATCGAACTTTTCTTTAATGTTACTGTGCTTAGTTCACACTCACATCTCAGCACTGACTGACTAATAAGGAAGACATGGCAACATTGTTATTCCTTGTATTTATACCCTCTTTTCCTTCTGGTAACTTCACAGTCAGTCTTTAGGTGTAATTTTTCATTTTTAAACTTTGTTTTGTCCTTTTTCCTAGTTTTCTAAGTGTTTGCCTGTGTTAATTTCTATTTACAATATATTTACCGTATGATGTGTATATTTTGTTGTTGTCTGTTTATTGTGTTTATTTGTTATTTATGTTTAGTTTTTGTTTTTGTACGTGTAACAATATTAAAATACATCAAGGCTAGCCCAAAACATGCAGTTAAGAAGATACATTTTTGAATATTTCCTTGGCTTACACGAGACAACTACTTACATCCTCTTTTCGTACTTGGAAGCCTATAACTAGTGGAAGAGGTTAACTGTTTCTAGATCAATGTATCAATTTATGGACTTTCAAATTTAAATTCATTTTCGATTCAGTTTCAGAATTTAAAAAATACATCTTTACGTCCTAATAGACCACCTACTCTTACAGTCATTTAAACACCAAAAATACTTCCAAATTCTACGATTCCTTTCCTATTAAAGTTGCTAAAAATTGCTTGTTTATCTCGGCAAAACTTATATTCAAAAACTTCAATGCAATTTCACTAAGAGGGAGGGTGGGGGTCGTGTTAAATAAATAAATAAAAAACAGAAGCGAAAGTAAATCTTATAAACTGAACTTAATTCCAGTTAAACCAGAGAGAGAGAGAGAGAGCGGTGAAAATTTGAGGGGGAACAGTTTAATAAACGTAAACTTTTTTCTCCATAAATATTCAGGAGTGAGAAAATGAATATTTTCTCTACTTTGCTGTATAAAAAATTCATAGAATTTAACAAACAAACGTGAAAATTGAAGAGAGAAACGAATGTGAAAGAAAGAAAGTAAGAAGAGAAACATTTTTAGCATAATCTTTATTGAAAAATTTCAGGATAAGTTGGTATTTAAAGTATTTCAAAAATGAGAAAAAAGTGATTTGTTTCACTCTTGCGAAAGGTTTCACTTGTGAGGGCAAATTATAGAAATGGAAAGAATGGTTCACTTAAAAATCAGCTGCCTTCACATGAGGCCATAAAAAAATTGTCTTTTTTTGAATAACCATTTGACAGTTAAGCGACCGTTAGAATACTAGAGCGTAGAAGCATCCCATTTAAGATGGCGCAAAAGGGCTAAAATAGTGAACCCTCATATGTGTCCTGAGTCAAGAGATAACAACGTAACAAAGCCTGCAGAGACTAGTACAAACGGTGGGATTAACATCCGTCTGCCTCCGAGCTACAAAATGAAATACTAGCACCACTTGTAGAGATACCAGACAAATATCCAAACATAATTGGTCATTACAACCCTTTAGTCAGGATAACAACCTAGCTTCTCATACCCCTGATGTTGTGTGTGTTAATTTTATACATGAGCTGCGGGACCTACAGTTTATAGTCGATTTAGAACGACAGATTTTTGAGAAATTTTTCATGACAATTATATTTTACTCTCAGCGTTTTTGCCAGAAATCTGCAGAGAAAAAGTCGTCAAAGAAATCTACTTTTTCATATTTTCGTTTTTGATGTCTGACTTGGGGTTTGAACTCAGGCTGCGCATCTAATAAGCCAACACGCTACCTACCACACTACGCCGACTTCAGAGAGCTGGCGGTAAAACTAATAAGAGTGCATTACATCAGTTATTATTATTTTTCTATAAGATCTACACTCAGGGATAAGATCCCTACTCATGCAGTGCATTGTTGTGGACTTAGGTCAAAATAGGTCATGTGAAGGAAGATCGTGGGAGTAGTCTTTTTATATTATAAGTGGCACGAAAGACCTCTATAAGTAGAGAGTTTCAAATACGTATACGCCGGCTAAAGAACGAATTCTGTGTGTAATGCAGTGTCCAATCCACTGGCCAATCGATCACAAACGGAGAAAGCGAGAGAGACGGATGCTTCATAAAAATACACGAAGTCCCCTTATCTAGCCACAGCAAAATTTGTAGTAGTAGCGATAGAACAGTGAAACATAAGCCACATTGCGGCGATGCTTCAATGAATAAATAGACTTGAATACCCTATCACCATCAGCTTCGCCCTCTTCTCTACGCGGCCGAGAATCCTCAAAATAGTCCTTGGCGCACCGTCATATACATGAGAGTTGTTTTTCATACTCGCTCGGATATAAGCCAAATTTAGGCATTTGAATGCTCCTTTCGACACTTGAACAATGTTCTGGTTGAAGCGACCATCACATTGAACTTTAATGCCCAGAATATCAATGGCATCTGACTCATTAATACTTACACCAGCCATAACTACATACGAGATAGACGATTGCTGTGCAGCATTTCGTTTTTTTGCGCGCTAAAGTCAAACCAATTCATGCGACCCCATTAGGAGATTGACTGCAGTTCGCAAGGCCTTTTTGCCTTAATTTCCAAAGGTCTCGGCTTACCATTAAAAGAATATGAATGCAAAATGTAGGCGCCGTGGTCTAGTAGATAGTGTGTTGGCTTACTGAACGTGAAGCCTAAGTTCAAACCCCAGGTTGGACATCAAAACGAAACTAAGAAAAAAATATTTCTTCTCTGAGAGTAAATGAAAATTGCCATGAAAAGTTTCTCAAAAATCTGTCGTTCGGAATCGACTTTAAACTGTAGGTCACACCACTCATGCATAAAATAAACACACACAACATCAGCGGTTTGAGAAGCTGTGTCGTAATCCTGACTAAAGGGTTGTAATGACCAATTATGTATGAATGTATGTGAATGTAAAATGTAGCACTGGGCTCTGAGTGTATATGTACAGAAAATGTAATGACGAGGACACAGAGAGGACCACAGAATATCTTTTTTCTTTATTGTCTAGTTTTTGAGAATCTCGGACAAATTATTTTGACAGAACTTGTTTAACCAAAGGTGATGTGGATGGAATCCACACGTTTATAAATCTATTACAACGGCTAAGGAATGTCCATTTATTTTACCCAATAAGGCGAGCTTGGATGAAATCAACTGGCCGATGTAGCGGTAACGATCCAATAGCAATACGAGCTGATATAGCAATTGCGACTTTATCCATGCCATTTTTATTGTTTGGTTTTTGGGAGTCTGAGACAAATTATTTTTGCACAACCAGATCTTATTGACAGTATATGTCTAGCCAAAGGTGATGTGGATAGAATCCACGCCTTTATAAATCGATCACAATGCGCATTTATTTTATCCCATTAGGCGAGCGTGGATAATATCAGCTAGCCGATGTAGCAGTAACGATTCAATTGCCACGAGCTGATACAGCAATTTTGGGCATGGAGCTCCCAATAGTTATAAGAGCACTTATAAGAAAGTGTCAAGCCTGTCAGGATCCTTAATAGGGGAAAGTGATACTTGATGGACACTTGATCGCAGTCAGGTGAGGTTGTTATGCTCGGAAGAACATCGTAATCCAGATAATCGGCTGATTAATGAACAGGCGCAGTTATATACCAAGTGTCGCCGTAGTCTAGTAGGTAGTGTGTTGGCTTATTAGACGTGAGGCCACGGTTCAAACCATAGGTCAGACATCAAAACGAAGTATAAAAAAATATTTCTTCAGTGACTGCCTATCAGAGGATTTCTGGCAAAAACTCTGAGAGTAAATAAAATTGCCATGAAAAGTTTCTCAAAAAATCTGGCGTTCGGAGTCGACTATAAACTGTAGGTCCCGCCACACATGTATAAAATTAACTCACACAACATAAGTGGTGTGAGAAGATAGGTCGTAATCCTGGCTAAAGGGTTGTAATAACCAATTAAGTATGTATGTATGTATGAAATTATAAACGGACGGGCAAACGGGTCCTTTGCTACATGCCATAGGCCCACTACTCACTCCTTTCCACATTTTAATTGAACCACTTCACTTGAAGCTGCCTTAAAACGTTTATCTTTAATAAGAGAATATGAAAATGAAAACTTATAAGAAAAGTATGAAAATATGAAAAACCAAAATGAAAATGAAAAGCGAAAAAGTATTTCCCAAATGGAAACTTTAATGCATTCATGCCACCAATTTCAGAAGAAGAGCGACAAAAAAAAAGAAAAACAAGAAAAATATTTGCCGTTTTAATATCGCATATAAAAGATGAGAAGTAAAAAGAGAAGTAAAAGACGAAGAAGAGAATTTCTTAGCAACTATTAGGCAACAATACACATTCACATATGCACACATGCTCTCACATACATACGTACGTATATAAGCAGTAAAAGCAAAAACATTCTTTGATATGCCTTGCATGCTGTTGTTGCCTTCATTGTTTTTTCTTATATGTTTGTTATTGTTGTTGTTGCTGTTAACTTGTATATTTTCAATTAACTGGAATTTGTTTTTTCACTAAATTTTATAAACTTCACAAGTCATAGGGTCTTCCATAAAATGTTTTCTGCATTTAAAGTTATTATTTTGTTTGAAAGACCTAGTGATGTCATTATGGATGGAATATAACATCTACTCGGCTTCTCTGGCTGGTGTTTAGCTGTAATGTTCAATTTTCCATGATTCTGGCGTATAAAATATGATGAATTTAAGCGATGACATGAGTTATGTTCGCGTTGTGGTTCGCTAGACTTTACAGCTCATGTGCTAACACCTGCAACTGTGCCGGAAGTCTTATAAGGAAATGTTTAACGGGGTAAAATCGTATGATCTAGGTTGTCAGTTCACATCATGTCCATGTGGGATGATCATAATCGCAAACCACTTGTACAGCATCGTTTAAATCATCCAATACGGCGGAAAAAAAGTTGGTAACCCCTGAATGTGGTGCTGGCCTGGCTAAGATTGTTTTGAAAGACATATGCTGATAGTGTGAGAAGCTAGATCGTAATCCTGGCTGAACGATTGCAATGACCGATTTTGTATGTATGTATGATCACAGTGACTTTTCAGTATAGGCTAGGCGCGCATTCGCCAATTTTGTTTATTCAAGTACCCACATACATACATACCTACATAAATAATTGGTTATTATAACCGTTCAGTCAGGATTACGATCTAGCTTCTTGCTCCACTTATATTGTGTGGGTTAATTTTACGCATGAGTGGCGGGACCTTACGTTTAAAGTCAACTCCGAACGACAGATTTTTTGAGATACTTTTCATGGCAATTGTATTTATCCTCAGAGTTTTTGCCAGAAATCTGCTGAGAGGCAGTCGCCGAAGAAATATTTTTTCATTTTTCGTTCTGTCTGATCTTAGGTTTGAAACGTGGCCTCACGTCTAATAAGCCAACAGAATACCTCCTAGACTACGGTGGCTTCTATTCATATGCCTATTCATCTAAACATGGGCCTCATCGTTTATGAAGATTTGGCAATGAATTATATTATAAGCACTTGTTGTTGAATGCTGCATGTAGTTGGAAAGTTCCTGTTGCAAAACCCAATACAGACCTATACAAACACACACAAAAACTTATTGGCTAATACACCTGCTTCATGTGTGACATGTGTATGTCACATTTTAAACAGGTTTCTGTTGTTCCCTTTGTTGTTATTTTTTTAATGTAATCTGTGGAGTTTTAAGGCAAACATTTTACAAACGTTAACCAGAACAAAAACCGTTAAAGAGCCCTTTTTTAAAAAATATGATTAAAGGATTCGTTTGAAGGATACTTAAAATTACGTGTCTTAGTTTTTTTGTCCTGTCAAAACTTTAAAGGCATATTTTAGGCTAAATAGGTATCCTTTGTGAATCCCTTGTTCTGACAGACATTAAATAAAGCAAGGATTACACATAAAATGTGAAAAGGAAATCAAAAGTTAATCTTTTTAGCAACAAATTTTCAACAGGAAGAGAACATAATGAACAACTTGTCCAACTATGGTGTCATAACGAATTCCATCGCATCACAGTTGAAAAAGGCAATTGGGCTATATACTGTAGGGCTATCCATTTCGTGGTTTCAAGAGTATGGGATTGGAATTCGATATCTGTCAAACTAAGTTGTGAAACCAATTTTTTTCTTTTCAGTTGAAAGTCTGACATTGACGAAAATGGATCGCTTAACTATCACACAACGCATAAAAATTATCAAAACCTACTACAAAAATGGTGATTCTGCCACAGTCACGTATCGTGCTATCGTCCAACTATGCAAGCAATTGGCTAAATTGTGAAGAAATTTGAAGAGACAGGAGTGGTTACAAATATTGAAAGGCCTGTTCATCATCGTTTCGCTCGTTCCGCTGAAAATATCGCTATTGTAAGTAAAAGTGTTGCCGAAAACCCGAATGTGTCGATTCCTCGACGTTCTCAGGAATTAGGCTCTGTCTTACGGCACATTATGGCGTATTTGCATTTAGATCTACACCTACATCCATATAAAGTCCAGCTCACGCAACAACTGAAGCCAGCTGACCATTCACAACGTGGTAGGTACGTGGAATGGGTGCTTGAACAACAGGCGGTGGACGGCAATTTTTCGAACAAAATTTTCTTCAGCCATGAAGCACATTTCACACTCGGTGGGTATGTTAATAACAAAATTGTCGTATTTGGGGTTCTGAGAATGCTCAAGTAATTGAAGAGAGGCCATTACATAGAGAAAAAGTCACTATTTGGTGCGCTCTTTGGTCCGAAGGTGTGATTTGACCTTACTTCTTCGAAAACGACGACTGTCACCGTCAATTCGGAGCGTTATGGTGATATGATAACCGATTTTGTTTTGCCTGCTATTGAAGAATGTGACTTGGAAAATATGAGGTTCCAACAAGACGTTGCCATATGCCACACAACTCTAGCGAATATGGCTTTATTGCAAGAGACATTTCCTCATAAAGAATCAATGCTTGCAACACTTCGCGTGGAGGTCATTGAAATTATGTAGTGTTTCACACATAATGTCAACGTTCAAACTTTACAATAAAAAAGAAATATCATGAAAAAAACATTTTATATGTGTTTTATTTACGTTTACTTTTGAAATCACGAAATAGATAACCCGTTATGATTTTCGATTAAAGATTGATTAAAAAATTCTTCACAAAATTTAATAGAAAATATATTGTTACGAAAATGAAAAATCTGGATACTGGTAATTTGCTTTTACATCACTTAACATTAAAATTATAAACAAAAGCTACAAAAAGAAAACAATATAGTAAACAAATCTGTTTACAAATTATCGTACTGCTTAATATAACAACAAACACCAGCATAAAGAAGGGTGAACAAGTAAACAAAAATCCATAAACAATACTACAATAATAAATGTAAACAAAATATACAAACAACACTACAATAATAAATGTAAACAACGATGTTTACATCTATAGAGATTTCAAGAAAGCGAAGTAATGAACATTCGCCTACAAGAACATTCATCAGACTGTTTACTCTGCCTTATAAAAGGCAAAGCAAATCAGGCGAGTGAGTTAGTAGCTCAGTCTGTCGTGTGTGAAGACGCAGCGCGTTTGAAGAGAGTAATCTTGGTTTGAAGATCTCCGTTACAAAGATCTGCCTAGTAATTGTTATTGTGTATGCAAAGTGTGTAAACAGAAGAATAACAAACAAAGCAATTGTTGTTGTTGTTATATCAAGTTGTGAACAGTGGTACACAGAACTGTGCGAATAATAAAGGATTGTTCTTCATATGATTAGCTACACTGTAACACTGAGAAAACGAACCGTTCAATCTGTTTTAGTATAAGGCCATTCGGAAGCTGTACTATTAGTTTAGTACACACAGTGGCATAAAACTTTGAAACTTTTTGGACAAGGCAATGGCTTTCTTATTTACGCTGATTGCCTAGCATCTTGCATACGGAGTCTAATTATTATTTATTTGGGAGGTTTTTGATATCTTTTAAAGAGAAAGATTTCGAGGTAAAACACTATTCCAGCATAAAACTAAATAATATCGTTAGACGTGGTGGCTACAGTTACTCTGCTATTTTAATAAAATATGATTATAACAAGAGTATGGAAGTTTGGGCTCATGTCTAATAAGCCTACACACAACCTAGTACACTACGGGATTTCAACTTCTTCAAATATTTCAGTTTATTTGAAATAAATAACAAATGTTGCCATATTATTCGAAAATAAACCACATCTAAAGGAAAACAATCGTAAAAAATTAAGACAACTCTCTTGGAGCAGGAACTGGCATATTATTCTCCCCTCATACTTTATAAGGTATCCCTATGCTGTGTCTCTCAAGCCTGTTACACTAACTAAATTGCCTACCCAGCACCTGGTATGCACTCAATTGTTTTCTGGAATGCATTAACGTCGCACAGGTTTCAAGAATGTGATTCGATAATTCATTCTCGACGTCGTAAACTGTACAATAAAATTAAGATAATATTCCCTATCGCGAACATACTCTTCCACAAACATCAGTGTCTACTCCGCAGAAGGGTTAAGATCCCATAAGTCCTGTTGAAGGAAAGCTCACGTCCTTGTAAGCTCCAGGTATCTAGTAGAGGCTAACCATTAGAGGCTAACCATTAGAGGCTTTCCCTGACAGCCATATAACGTTTTTATAACAACCGAGTGCTTAAATGGCATTCTACCTGTCAGATATTATTGCTGTGTTTTTATCTCTCATTCAATTTGAACTGAGCACATCTTTCGATGGCATAGACTTCCGCTTGAAAGTTCCCATGTGAGATTTCCCATGGTTACTTCGTTCTGGGGCCCAAAACTTCTGCTCCTGTCAAAAGATCCATTCTTGACTCATCTGCATGCTACAAAATGGTCTCTCTCTTAAGAGCGTAATCTCCTTCCAGAGTACTGTGATTCATTTTTGTTACTAAGTCTTGTTAGGAATCAGTTTTCAACATCCAAAAATCTATTGGTTCTATCCAGGGGATAGTTAAGGAGGGAGCTGAAGAAGAAGCTAAGGTCTTGTCAAAATTCTTGATTTGATATATAAAGGGTGTTTTTTACAGAGGTATAGAACTTTAAGTTGGCATTACTTTTCAAGATGGCGACCGATTTAACAGCTGTTAAGTGATTTATTCTCAGTTTGGTTTGGCAATTCATCATGAATAGACCGACGCCTAAACAACGCTTGCAAATAGTGCAATTTTATTTCGAAAATAATGGTTCTGTGCGGAAAACGTATCGCGCACTACGTCCATTTTATCGTCGACAAAATCGTCCATCAGAGCAGTTAATTCGATTAACCATGGAACGTTTCCGCACCACGTTTACTCTTATTGATAACTCGCATCCCCAGAGACGCTGTACGGTGCGTACAGAAGAAGCTATTGCTGCTGTAGAGCGTAGCATTGAGGAAGACACGAATGAGTCCATCCGCCATTGAGCATCGAATTGGATCTGTGTCCATCCACTTTATGGAAGATTTTGCGGAAAGATCTTGGTTTGCGTGCTTACAAAATCCAACTCGTGCAAGATTTGAAGCCAAACGATCATCAAGTAAGGCGTAGATTCGTCGAATGGGCCCAAAACGAGATTACCGTTGTTTCCGATTTTCATAAGCGAATTTTGTTTAGCGATGAAGCGCACTTCTGGTTGAATGGCTACGTCAACAAACAAAACTGCCGCATTTGGAGTGAAGGTAATCCTCAAGTGTATGTGGAAAAACCGTTACATCCAGAAAAACTGACTGTTTGGTACGCTTTATGGGCTGGTGGAATCATTGGTCCGTACTTTTTCAAAAACGATGGTGGCCAGAACGTTGCAGTCAATGGTGATCGGTATAGAGCCATGATTACTAACTTTTTCATTCCTGAATTGAATAACCATAATGTCCAGTATATGTGGTTTCAACAAGACGGTGCAACATGTCACACAGCTCGTGTCACAATAGATTTATTGAAAGACACGTTTGGTGGCCGCCTAATTTCACGTTTTGGACCTGTGAATTGGCCTCCAAGATCTTGTGATTTAACACCGTTAGACTAATTTCTGTGGGGATATGTAAAGCATTGGTCTATGCGGTAAAGCTACAAACGCTTGACCATTTGGAAGACAACATTCGCAGTATTATTGCCGATATACGGCCACAAATGTTGGAAAAAGTCATCGAAAATTGGACGTCAAGATTGGACTACATCCGCGCCAGCCGTGGCAGTCATATGCCAGAAATCATATTTAAAATTTAATGCCACAAGATTATCTTTCGGATAAATACAATTTATGTCAATCGAATAATCCATCGTTGTTTTATTGCAACTTAAAGTTCTATACCTCTATAAAAAACACCATTTATTTGACGACTTTACCCTGTAGTTCCCGCCACTCATACATAAAATTAACACACACAACATAAATGGTGTATGAAGCTAGGTTGTATCCGCGACTGAAGTGATGATAACGAATTTGTTACTTGCTTCCATAAAACTCAAAGGCACACAACTGCATTCTTAGGACTTCTTCTACAACCAAACACATTAAAATTTGCTGACCGATCGGCACGAAACGAATTTTGAATTAAACAACAATCTCTAAAAAAAAAACCATAAAGTCCATCTTACATACATACATACATAATTGGCCATTACAACCCTTCAGTCAGGATTACGGCCTAGCTTCTCACACCACTCATGTTGTGTGCGTTAATTTTATACGTGAGTGGCGGGACCTAACGTCGACTCCGAACGACAGAATTTTGAGAAACTTTTTCATGGCAGTTTTTATTTTACTCTCAGAGTTTTTGCCAGAAATCTGCTGAGAGGAAGTCGCCGAAGAAATATTTTTTTTTTTCATATTTCATTTTTGATGTCTGACCTGGGATACGAACCCGGGCTTTACGAATAGTAAGCCAACACACTACCTACTACACCACGGCGACTTCAAGTCCATCTTATGTTCCCTAAAACAATATGGGATTCTTTTATTTCTAATTTTAAATTTCCTCTTGATTGCAAAATTAAAAAAAAAAACACCACATCTCCATATTTTGTACTCTAAAGATGGTAAGTTTACCAACCGAGCGTATGATTAATATTTAATTCATGCCGTTTAATAATAAAGCATACTTTTGGGGGCATGTTAATGTACAATTAAATATTAATTATACGGCACCCGTTGATTCATTTACAAATATTTAAGAAACGTTTATTAATACAACAACCACAACAATAACAACAACAATAGGTTAGGTTAGAGGACGTGTACTTGTCAATTAAGACAAGTACAGTACCCGGAGGTCGATTTGACCCATTGTACAACGTCCTAGTTTCTCACACCACTTATGTTGTGTGTGTTAATTTTATACATGAGTGGTGGGACCTACAGTTTTAAGTCGACTCCGAACGACAGATTTTTATTTATTGAAAAACTTTTCATGGCAATTTTTATTTACTCTCAGAGTTTTTGCCAGAAATCTACTGAGAGGAAGTCGCCGAAAAAATACTTTTTGTATTTTGTCTTTGATGCCTGGCCTGGGGCTCGAACCCAGGCTTTTGCGTCTAATAAGCCAACACACTACCTACTAGACTACGGCGACTTAACAACAACAATAAGAATACTAATAACCTTTGAATTCATTTCCGAAAATAAAGCCTATTTTTAATAGCCCTCCTAGATTTTGAAGGACACCATCTATTATTGATTAATTTTTAGCAAATATAAGTGTTTAGGTATGCTGCACGTTCTATTTTTAAATAAACGTAAAGCGAAAAAAAACTTCTTAAAAATTTAATATCGAGCTCTGCATAGCTTAAAACAGCCTTTCCCAAAATGTCCTTTGGTATCTTGCGAGCTGTCACAAACATTTGCAAAGAAGAAAAAAAGCCAAAAAGAGGAAAAAAATTCTACGAAATTATTTCGATTTAAGCCTGCCGCTGTCATTTTCCAACAGCAGACATTTTCTGCTTACGGCCATTTCTCTGTTTTAAAAAAAGTGGGCCTGTTTCTTCTCTTTTGTTTTGCTACTTTTCTTTTTATTGTTGTTTTGTTTTGTTGCTGTATCTGTATACTGTATATGACTTTAAGGGCAATAAGGAATGTGAAATCCTGATGATCTGTTGTGTCGTGTATGAGTGATGTAATGTTTTTGGTTGCCAGAGTTCGATTGTGTTGCTAATAGTTGTCTACATGCCTGTTGTTGTTTTTTAATGGAACAGTAGACAATGCAATTTTGCCGAAAAAAATAAGAAAAGAAATAGGACCCCTAAATTATGGTCACACTTTTGCGAAGGCCACATTAAGAAAGACGTATCTTGATTAATTTAATGTCTGTTATGATGGGATTAGTCAGGCAGTACAAGCTGATGTAAAGGTCCACTAAATTTCTTACCACCAAAGCTATAAGTACTCTTTCACATTTTTCTGCTGAACCTTTATTGTCGGAGCTCGGTAACTAATCAACATACTATTCTCAATTACTTTAGCCATTCTGGACAATTGGTCACAAAACAAATACTAGTGACTTGAGGAATATTGATTCCATAAAAACCACATGTTGACTTCTTGAAGAATTTCAAGACATCCATACAGGACATACATCCATACAGACATAGAGTGAGTTCAAGAAGCGCATCGTAAATGATTTCATTCAGATTTTTAAAGATGGTTCGGTATTGAATGAAGCTGTGGATTTTGATACCTTTATGCAGTTGGTAGCTACCGTTCATTCAACAAAATGAATGGATTATGGAGCGTGTTTAGAATAAAACTGTTTTTATACAGGCTGCAGGGATGACTACTAAGAACGGAAATATCGGGTCCGCTATCTAATGTTTTTTTTCTTCAAATGGTGCTTATTTCGTGAATGGTAACACTAAGCTCATGTCTGATTTGACAGATAATTAGTTTTGTCCTTCCGCTGAACGCATATGGTTGTGTATACGGTTGAACAACGCTGGGAAATATTGCGACATTACTTTGAAAATCATGCTAATGTTGCAGAATGTGTGCGAAAATTGCGTACGGATTTTGGAGGAAGAGAAGCACCGTCAGCTCCGTATGTTCGTTATATTGTGAAAAAAGTGAAAGAAACTGAAAGAAACAGTGCGTACACCCAAGAATATTGCTGCTGTGGCAGAAAGTGGGCGTGAAGCGCCATCAACATCAATTCACTGTCGTTCTCAACAATTGAACATTTCGGAGACATAATTGAGACGAATTTTGCATAAAGACCTTGATATGACGCCATACAAAATCCAATTGGTTCAGGAGTTGAATCCAATTGACCATCCAATGCGTTTTCGCTTCGCTAAGTGGGACTGCGATCAACTTACAGAAGATGCCGATTTTGGCAAAAAACATCTTTTCAGATGAAACTCAGTTTAATCTTGGCGGGTATGTAAACAAGCAAAATTGTCGCATTTGGGGCACAGAAAACCCGCACGCATACATTGAAAAGCTGACGCACCCAAAACGAGTCACGGTTTGTTGCAGATTTTGGTCCAAAGGCATAATTGGGCCATTTTTCTTCGAAAACGAGCAAGGAGTTACAGTCTATGACGATCGTTATCGGGCCATGTTGAACGAATTTTTTTTCACAAAAATTGAAGAGGAGGATATTGGCAACATTTGGTTTCAACAGGACGGCGCTACGTGCCACACAGCCGAAGCTACACTCGATGTTTTGCGCCCTGTTTTTGAAGATCGCATTATCAGCCGCAGAACTGATGTCGTTTGGCCACCTCGGAGCTGCGATTTGACACCGTTGGACTATTATTTGTGGGGTGCCGTCTAAGATAAGTGTTACGCCGACAAGCCCGAGACAATTGACGCTTTAAAGGACAATATTCGTGAAATCGATATGTGCTTAAAAATTGGACCGATCGTGTAGGCTACTGCATGGCCAGCCGAGGCATCCATTTGAATAAAATTATTTTCCATTATTAACCGGAAGGATTGTACTTTCAAATAAAAAAAGAAACGACAAAATATTCAGTAGTTTTTTTAAAGCATTTTCAAAAAAAAAAATTAGTTTTTTGGCGGATCCTTTATATCTGTGAGAGAGCTCTGGCTTCCCAACTCTTGAACCTTTTTCGGCTGACGTAAATCGCTCAATACGAGACCATAGAACTTTTATACATACATAGTTTTGATCATCACAACCCTTTCAGTTAGGATTACGACCTAGTTTCTCACATCAGTTATGTTGTGTGTGCAGTAGCAGATGGAGCCTCGCATGTATTTATAGCATAATCCTGATGGCATAAAGCAAATATTTATGATTCAATCATAAACATATTTAAAAATGAATTTACAATTCTTAATAAAAAAAAGCAACAAATCTCTGAATCAACCTTAATATTTATATTTCCTAACCATACAACTCAGCTGTTTACTGCCATAATATTTTCCAGAAAGCAGTAAATATTTGAAGATTTCAGCTGGTCCCCTCTATTTAAATAGTCTAGTTTATGTGAACTTATTTTTTTAACAGCCACCATTTACTTAAAATATCCTCGCCCTCATGTAAAGAATGTAAAATACTTCTGCTGAGTTGTTGTTGTTGTTGTCTACATGAGATATGTATTACTAGTGCATGTAAGTTATTACATGCTTGTGATGAGAACGATGATGATGATGATTCCGTAGAAAATATAAAATGAACTAAAAATTACTTTTGATTTTAGTATTCCAAACAGAAATATGTTTTGTGCTTAGAAAAGGGAAAGAAATTTAAAATCAGAAGGCACCATTTGTTAATATGAACCCTTTCTACAAGGACGTATTGAAATGTAATCAATTTTTTATTCAGTTTTATTGGCATGGAAACAGTGGTTAACATTTTTTGATATTTTTATTGATACATTTAAATTGGAGAGAGATTATGTAGATAAAGTAGGATTAAGTCATTTAAGCCACATAGGCATAGCTGCCAGATAAATGAGGTACCAAATCGTCAAATATTTGAGAAAAAATCGTCAAAATCGTCAAAGACGTTCACTCAAATCGTCAAAAAATCGTCAGAAAAAATAAATAAATAAATTAAAAGTTTTTAAAAACCAAAATTAATTATATTTTAGTACATATGTGAGTTCAAACATAAAACATTGAAAGCTCATCTTCATTTATTAATTTTTTTTCCAAAAGTGGAGAATTATTATATCATTTTCAGGAAAATATTGTTTAAGGTTTAAACAATCTATCCCAGTGTTGTTTATTGACACATAAGGGCAGCAATAACATTGCATCATCTTAATCTAGGTTAAGGGTTCAGAAGTTCTTGACATTCTAAGCATAAAAATTCAGTGTAATGTTAACTGCAACCGACACAATTTTCAGTTCCTTCAGTTCCTTCTTAAGATTATATTCATACTATTTATGAGGTCGGTGCCTCAACGTCTATTTTGATGTTTGTCTATCGTGTACAGGAGAGGCCGTAGTAGCTCGTTAATGACGGTAGTGCATCCAACTCCATTGAATCATTGGTGCATCGGTGCAATGTGGTTTGTGTTTCAGTGTTCCATCACTTCTACAAAAGGATTTTGCTCGAACAAAATAAGTGGACTTGTTCCCAAAAATCATATATTCCTACGTAGCGGTCGTGTTTCTGGGCTAGGACATCCGTATGTGGTCGATTGGCCAGTGGATCGCACACTGCATTACAGAAAAATTCGTTTTTTAGACGGACTATTTCGTATGTGGAGCTCAATACCTGCAGTGGTCTTTCCTGTTGCTTATGGTATAAAAATATGCAAGCCTAGTGCCCATAAACACTGTTCTCTCTTTTCTTTCTTCCCATAACATATTTTCATAGTTGCAAACACAATGCCATCCATCCCCTGAGTGTTGGTCGCTGGCCTTTGTTCTTCCGATGGTAGTATTAGAAGCTATACTCGAATTTTTAAAATTGTGTGCAACGACAAGTGATAAATTATTCTCAACTACGAGGTTATTTTGGGAGTTGTAATTTTTTGGCTTTTAAGGGATTAAAAAGCATTAAAATACAAAAAAATCATCGCAGGTATGCGAAAGTAGCTTAAAAATGTAATACTTAAAGCGGCTTAAAGTGGCTTTCAATATACTAAAGTAAGGAATATGATGTAAATTTTTAATTTCTAAAAATCGTCAAAATAAGGTCATAAATCGTCAAATCGTCAATATGATTTTTTTGGAGCTCAAAATCGTCAAAATGACGATAAATCGTCAAATCTGGCAGCTATGCACATGGGGCCCATAGCAATGCCACAGTTTACCACTTTCCTCTAGTCCGGAAAAATTAAGCTCTTCTGATGAAGCAACTCAATCTGTCAATTTCAATACCTGACTATACCTTGTACCTATATAGTAGGCACCAAAATGCCTTCTTCTCTTACGACATTTTGCCAGCCATGCAATTAGTGAATTAGGTGAAAAACAGTCTTCTCCTCTTCCTCATCTCTACAACGTCTGCAGAAATTATTAATAAAATTTCCAATAAAAATGCCCCACGCATGCTTAACCATAATACAGTGCCCTGTAATGACTTCGACAACCATACTGATAGAGTTTCTTTGTCGTTTAAGTAAATTTGTCGTGTGCCATACATCAAGTCTAGGCCAGATTTTCTGTGCGGTTCTGCCCGAGTCCAAAGCTGCCCATCTTTTGTTGACACAATCCATAACTGCATTGTCAATTAAAAGCTTGCAGGTTTTCAGAGGGATTTCGAAAGGCGAGAATTCATCGAAGAGTGTGCAATGCCAGGCCAGTTCATCTGCTCTACAGTTACATAGAATGTCACTATGTTATGGTATCGTTATGATATGTAGTTCACATCGTTCTGCGTTCTGTTTGAGGCAGTCTGAGACAGCTGTACTTACTTAGTTAATTGGTTCTTATAACCTTTCAGACAGGCTTTCGTTCTAGCTTCTCTCATCCCTTATGATGTGTGTCTTAACTTTATACATGAGTGGCGTGACCTACAGTTTAAAGTCGTCTCCGAACGACAGATTTTTCTGAGAAACTTTTCATGGCAATTTTTTATTTACTCTCAGAGTTTTTGTTAGAAATCTGCTGATGGGAAATCGCCGAAGAAATTTTTCTCCAAATTTTGTTTTGTTGCAGGTATCTGACCTGGGGCCGTGGCCTCAGGTCTAATAAGCCACACACTATTTACTAGTCTACGGCGACTTGTGTACACAGTCTTGGAATTCATCGCGTTGTATGATTTGATAGCCTGGCTGGATATTGCAAATGTCCTACTTGGGACTTTTTGCATTCCTCAATAATTCTTGCCGCAGCCCATATTATCGACAAAGATTCGGCAGCTTTATTGAATATAATTAAGCTAGCGACAGTTCCAGGCAATTTTGGAACCATTGTGGTAATTTTTCACAAAGTGTTTTACTAAGTGTGCCGCACAATTTTTTCCAGACTTCTAGGTCCGAAATGGATGTCCTGAAGGTTAGGTTAGGTTAGGCTAGAGGACGTGTACTTGTCAATTAAGACAAGTACAGTACCCAGAGATCAAATTGACCCATTGTACAAGGTCCTAGTTTCTCACACCTCTTATGTTGTGTGTGTTAATTTTATAAATGAGTGGTGGGACCTACAGTTTAAAATCGACTCCAAACGACAGATTTTTTGAGAAACTTTTTCATGCCAATTTTATTTACTTTCAGAGTTTTTGCCAGAAATCTGTCGGCGAAGAAATACTTTTTGTATTTTGTCTTGATGTCTGGCCTGGGACTCGAACCCAGGCTTTACGTCTAATAAGCCGACACACTACCTACTAGACCACGGCGACTTCTTTTACCCACAATACCTTTTATATACCTGGCTACCCTTGGAGAAATTTTATACGAAATATACGTCGTACGTATAATTTTCTGTGGTGCCATATTGGTTTTAAGCAAACTGCAGTCACAAATTCATAGATTTTGGGAATCTTTTTTCTTTATTTAAGTAAATGTGTCGTTACAGACGCTAATGTAAAGAAATTTTAGATTAGAAGTTCATTACTTTTTAAAAAAATGATTTTTAGTTTTAGGGGGGTACGTATAATTATCTGTGTGACTGTATATTATAAATCTTTCTGTGAGTCTGTTTTTTTGTTCGTTTATAACCCAATCACGCCTGAACGCCTGGACCGATTTTCTTGAAATTTGGGATATAGATCGAGCTTTTGTCGGTGCAGGTTATTGGCTATAAATCTTTTCAAAATTTTGACCAAAAGGGAAGAAAAAATGGGACAAAGGGAAAAAAATGGGCAAAAATTAGTGATTTTATGCATAAATGCTGTATTTTATCTGTTTTGTAGGTAATTTTTTACGATTTAGCTTGGTTAAGTTTCCCAAATAGTTATTGGAGGTGTTCCGTTCATAAAGTTGGACCAAAAGGGGACCAAAAAGGGGGGAAAGGGGCGAAAAACGAGCAAATTGATTGCATAGGACTTAGAGTATTCAAAAAACTGGGCTGTTTGTTAAACCGGTTTCCGAATAATTTGAAAAATTTCATTTTTTAAGAAACCGGATTCAAAATCGTATTTTTATTTATTGTTATTTTTAATGCAAAAATGACCCAATAATTATTTTTTTTTTAAATTTAAGGAAAAATTTATACAATAGGGTGTCCCATGGCCACGTTTTTTGTAGAAATACCTCCAAACTATGCCTGTTAATGCACTGATTACGAGAAAAAAATATTTTTTTTTGTAATAGTATTATGGTATTATGTTGTTTTTTTTTTAACTTTTCACGAGAACGTTTTAAAGTTTTGAATTTCAATATAAAACAATTGAAAATCACATCTAAAAATATTTTTTACAATTCTAAATTGATTTTTATAAAAAAATAGCATTTGCTATGACCATTAATAAGTCTCAGGGTCAAACATTGAAGGTGGCTGGTTTAAATTTGGAGACATCATGTTTTTCTCATGGTCAATTGTATGTAGACTGCTCACGGGTACCAAGTGGGAAAAATTTATATATTTTTACCCCAACTGGTAAAACAGCTAATATTGTGTATAGAAGTATAGAATAAGTTTATATTGCATTTATTTAATAGTTATATTTAAGTATGTACTCAATATTCCTATAAGTATTAATAATAGAATAAGTTTATTTTTTGTATTTTTAATATACAGTGGTTGACAAAACAATGGAAACTTGTTCAAAAATTTATTTATGTCTTACAATCGGACGAAAATTTAAAAATCTTTTTAAGAAATCGGCAAAATATTAATGCCTTTTATTAATATGCACTGTTATTAACATTTCTGTATTTTAAAAAATATATAAAAATACTATATAATTCAGTAATTAAAAAAAATAATTCTATTCACATATTTGATGTTGACAAAACAATGGAAACTTTGGAAACTGTTTTAATTTTTGAATTATATAATTCATTTTTATACATAATTTTAATATAAAGAAACGTTAATAACAGTGCATATTAATAAGCTCCACAAATGTTTTGCCGATTTTTAAAAAACATGTTAAATTTTCGTCCGATTAAATACATTTTTGAAAAAGTTTCCATTGTTTTGTCGAGCACTGTATATACTTAAGTTACTGATTTTTGTATTTTTTTAAGTGTTAGTAATACAAATTTTTAAATTTCTTTAACAACAACAAATAATCACTGTTTTTTTTTATTTAAAAACATTTAATTTTTTAAACTAATCCAAACTACATAACCCGCGCAACGCCGGTTACAATCTGCTAGTAATTCAATAAAAATGAATTTCTAAAATGTCAAATGACTGTAAAAAAATATTTTTTTCTTTCTCTTTTTTATGATTTTAAATCGTATGCAACTGTTCTTATATCTATGCATTAATGCACAATTAATAAAATTTAAATTAATTGGAAAAAATATGCAAGTACTTCTAAATACAGAGTACAATACTGTTAAATTACTTGTAAAAACTCATGTATTTTTAAAATTTTTTTGCTTTAAACAAAACCACTCTTCCATAAGCCATTAGTTTTTAAAATTTTTTTCAATTTCTTTTTTGCATTTCCTTTCCTTTTGATTTTCCCAAACTAATAACGTAACAAAATTAGTTTTTAAAATCGGTTAAAAATACAAAAACAAAAAAACAAAAAAAGAAAGGAACGAACAAAAAACGCAACTTAATTAAAACCACACATAATGGCTTCCGCTTAACTAAAACTGAGAAATACGCTCATTTGAACCCCTCACATCAACATCATCATCGGCATCAGAATCAGCATCAGCATACGAGTGAGTATAAACTGCATTAAACATTTCAGTTAAAATAAAATAATAATCATGGATAAACGGGTAAATGGGTGGATGTATGGTTGCTGGGTGGATGGATGCTGGGTCGGCTGAAACAAAATTGTAACGCAAACATAGGAATTGTAAGCAAAAAAAAAAAAAATAGGAATACTCGACAAAATTCATATGAACGTGGGGTACTTATGAAAATACAACAGCACAGTTAAAAGCATATAATTGTACAGTTAGAATCAACAGAAGAGCCAAAGAAAAGCATTTCTAAACTTCGCATATTTACAAAACTATGCTAGTATACGTACCCCAGCAACAACAACAACAATAATACAAATAATACAAATAATAGCGCCTAATGCATTTCCTTGCCAGGGCGCTTATGGTTGTTGAAATTATGAACAAAAATTTCAAAATTATTAAATAAAATCGCATGCTTAGCACAATTCATTGCTAACAAGTTTTCGAAAATAAATGCGATTAGATTTTGAAACATAAAGGTTATAATGAATGGTATGGCATGAAATGAATGGTTGACTAAATGAATGACTGAATGCCTGCATAATAAATTAATTTATTTCATCCAAAAACAAAAAATCCATAGAAATTTTAGAATTTCATCAACTTTAGTTTACGAGTTTCTAAAACTAATTCTTGCAAAACATTTCAAATTAATGGCACCAAAACAAAATTTTATTCAGCAGCATAAGTTATTCACTTTCGTTTAGTTTTAATTAAACAGTAAAACAAAATTTACAGGACCTTATAATTTCAAAAAAAAAAATCGTTTACAAATTTGTCAAAAAGTATCACAACCTTAACTTAAAACTAAATTAAATGTGTTTTGAAAGCCTCTAAAGTCTGCAAATTTAAACTAATAAGTGATTTCCGCAGATACAGTGAAAATCTTAAATGCATAGCGCTGGCCTATATAGTGAATTCATCAAAAGTTCCCAACCTAGTGCTTTCAGTCCCTACACGCTCAGCAAAAATATGTGTGGAAAATAATAGCTTTTCTGATCATTTTAATTTAATTGCATCAATCTGGCCAAAGCTTTATGAATGGCACCTCTGCTTAAACGTCACATTAGCACGCTCAGTATGGTTGTCCGATCAGTACCGGACATTGCTGAGGTATTATATAATGCGAGCAGTATTTGTGTTGAAAATCTTTTTAATAATTTCTGCAGAAGTGGCGTAGATTAGGAAGAAGCAGAGACTCTTTTTCACCTACTGGGTACATGTTGTAGGAGAAAAATGTACTTGTGCTGAATTGTTGCCTACATGAGATATACTAATACATAAAGTAGCGAGCAAAAAAAATGCAACGCCAAGCCGATTGACCTTTATGTATGCCTCTTTCAAAAAATCAGTACGGAAATTAAATACTCCTTTTTTACTTTTATGCTCCACAAACTTAGTTAACAAATGCAGGTTACAATATCAAAATTTTTCTATCCACTTATTTTTATTTTAACATTTAAGAAAAAAAGTGACAAATTTCAGCGAACAATAAAAATGCAACACAGTGAAAGTAAATAGATACAATTTATTTATACAAAATTTTCGTTAATAATTTTTAAAATATTTATTAACCATTAGAAACAGTTATCAACTGATAGCACGGTAGCCATTATTAAGGCTCTGGAAGAGGGTAAAAGCATGGGAGAAATTGGGCAAATATTCGGCGTAAACAAATCAAAGGTGTGCCGAATTGCGTCTAAATTTCGAACAACAAATACCGTATAAAAATATATATATATATGAAGTCTGGCAGCGGTGGCCCAAGAAAATCTACCCAGCGCCAAGATCGCCAAATGATTAGACTGGTTAAAGCTGATCCAAGAATGACAGCTGTGGACGCTAATGAGCAAATGTGTATTTCCATTGGAGTGCATACTGTTCGCCGCAGATTGAATGATGCCAATTTATTTGCCAGACGTCCCGGAAAGAAACCGCTAATAACTAAGGCCAATAAAATCAAGCGCCTTAATTTTGCAAAGCGTTATCAATATTGGTCAAGTGAACAGTGGGCAAAAGTGCTATGGAGTGATGAGAGTAAATTGAATCTTTTTGATTCTGATGGTATAAAATATATTCGAAGACCACCTAAGTAGAGATATTCTCCCAGATATCAGCTACCAAGAGTAAAACATGGCCGAGGTTCACTAATGGTGTGCGGTAAGTTACTTTTGTTTTTCACCGAAATTTTTTATTTTATGTAATTTATTGGTAGGTGCGTTTTCTCGTGACGGAGTTGGTCCGCTGGTGAAAGTCGATGGTATTATGAATACCACTAAATACTGTGAGATCCTAGAAGAAAATATGCTCACACATCTTATGGAAAAAATGCCCCCAAACAGCATATTCCAACAAGGCAATGACCCGAAGCACTCTAGTCGCTTGTTTCGTAACTACCTAAGCGACTATGATTTGCAAGTTTTGGATTGACCGTCACAATCTCCCGATCTAAGCCCCATAGAAAACCTATGGGAGATTTTAGATCGGAAAGTTAAGAAGAAAAATCCTTCAAATTTGGCGAAATTAGAAAAAAAAAAATTAAGTCAGAATGGGAAAAAAATTCCCTCCTTGCAATCTGGAAATAAAGGCTACGCAACCAAGTATTAGTTTTAAATATATTTTTAATCAACATTTTGTAAGAATTTGCATTTAATTTAAACAAAGTTATTGAATAACATAGCGTCACTTTGTCACTTTTTTTTCTTAAATGTTAAAATAAAATTAAGTGGATAGAAAAATTTTGATATTGTAACCTGCATTTGTTAACTAAGTTTGTGGAGCATAAAAGTAAAAAAGAAGTATTTAATTTCCGTACTGATTTTTTGAAAGAGGCGTACATAAAGATCAATCGGCTTAGCATTGCATTTTTTTTTGCTCGCTACTGTACATACATACGTAATTGTTTATTACAACTCTTTAGTCAGGATTACAATATAGCTAGCTTACAACCTAGCGAACACCGTGGTTTAAAACCTAGATTTCGACCTATTTTCGTAGGGACCTACAGTTTAATCTCAACTGCGAATGACAAGTTAGGCAACTTTGTATGAAAATTTTATGTACTTCCATAGGTTTTGCCAGAAGACTGCTGTAAGGAAGCCAACGTAATATTTGCTTTTTATTTCGATTTATTTGAGATGTCTGAGTTGGGTTTTGAACCACGAGGTCTTCTGTAATAAGCCAACACACTTACGGTGTTACTTATTTTATTGAACTGGCAGTTGGTTCCGAATACTTTAAAAGGCACAAAGTTCTTGGAATATGGCATATGAATGTGAAAAATCTTGTCTTGTCTACTTACAGTCAAATTTATGTTACCATGTTACCGAAATTAACTTTTTGAAATTGAAAATATTTTTTTTTTTTATTAATTTATTTAATTCAATGGACAAATTCCTTACTGACTAACAACACAAATCGAAGAAAAAAAATTAAATAGGATAACAATCAATTTCTTCAAAAAATACAAGTAATTGTTACAATAAAAATATGAAAAGTTAAGAATTGAGAAAAACAATAATGTTCCGTTTTATAAAGCCAGAATTTAAAGAAAAATCAACAAAGTCTGACAAATAATTAAATTGACGGAAAATTCTAGTTAACGGATCAGCAACAGTATAATTAGTTCTGTAGAATTAAATATAAATAAGATTATAACAGCGGAAGTTACGACAAGGAACATTGAAGTTAACAGATCTTAACAGAAATTCACAACAAATATTACCATTGATCTGGTTAACCATGAAGAATACATTTAACATTGTTCGACGACTCTTAAGGGTAGGCAGTTTTATTAAAGCCGGTCTGCTAGAATATGAAGGCATATTCAAGTAATTCCATCCAGGGTCACGCAAGCAGAAGAGTTGAAATTGTTTCTGCACAGATTCGATGTGTTCGCTGTAAACATTATAGTGAGGGTCCCATACGGTGGATCCATACTCCAAAATTGGTCGGACAAGCGATACCTATAACTGTTTAGTAATAAACGGATCAGTAAATTCCTTTGCCCAACGTTTTATGAAGCCAAGAGTGCTTCTTGCCTTATTTACAGTCAAAGTGATATGATCATTAAAGTTTAATTTTGTGTCTAATAGGAACCCAAGATCAATAAAAGAGTCCACAATCTCCAATTGAGGCCATCAAGCGAGTAATTAATCGCGATAAAATTATTTCTTGAGAACCGCATACATTTGCATTTTTTCAATATTCAGCTCCATCATGTTGTACTTGCACCATAAAAAGAAATTATTGAGATCGCTTTGAAGATAAATATGCTCGATGAAATTATTAAAGGAGAGAAAAACTTTTACATCGTCAGCATATGTACATCAAGATATTGGCAAAATTAATCATGTTGGGAAGATGGTTTATAAACAGCGAAAAAATAAGTGGACCAAGATGGCTGCCTTAAGGAACACCAGATAGCACATAAATATACTTGGATAAGCTATTGTTCACACATACAGTCTGCTTTCTACCAGTCAAATACGACTCTAGCCATCTTAAACTCCTATGATTTACACCCATTAAATCCAATTTAGTGAACAGAAGTTTGTGATTCACTTTATCGAACGCCTTACTAAAATCTGTCAAAATTACCTCAGTTTGCTTCCGTTGAGAAAAGGCCGCATTTATCATGGATGTTAACTGAAGCACGTTAGTTGTTGTTGAACAGCCCTTCCGGAAACCATGTTGATGAGGTGATAATAACGATGAAGTATGATGAACCAAAAAATCGGCAAATAAGCTTCTCGAACATTTTTGGAATAGCACTCAGTTTTGCAATGCCCATATAATTTGTAACATCAGATTTATTGCCAGATTTAAAAAGTGGTATAATATACGAGTTCTTCCAAAACACAGGAAAATATCCACAATTAATTTGAAGAAGTTTAAATTAAAAAAATTATTTTCATTTTCATATTCAGTTGTGAAGATTCAAATTTGTTTACATGCCAAGGCATGTAGTTGTAGTTGAGCAATTAATGTTCCTGTGCACTGAACATGACGAGCAAGTAATTTACAAAGAATGTTTGTATTTTAATATTTATCCATGAAAACAAAAACAAAACAAAACAAAACAAAAAAAAAATCTTGTAAAAATAGAATCGATTTAGAATCTCAACTGAACTGGACCGTTGAACTTTTCCAATGCAAACATACGAAAAAGAAACATCAATTGATTAATAGGGTTTGTCAGTACCCTACATTCTATTAAATCTTATGCAAACTGAAAGTCTTTAAAGTCTCTTTCATAAAATGAAAATTAATTTAAAAAAGAAAAGAAAAAATTATATTCGTTTGCAACATTCTGTTGCAGTTAAATAATCTTTACAGGGCCTTTATTGTGTCGTTCATGCGAAAGGTCAGTTTGCTGGTTTTCAACAAAAAATTTTATTTTTCCGATTTGTTTTATATTCGGCCCTTTTACATCCTTTATTTTAACTTTACTATTGTTATTGTTGTTATTTTTTGTTTTTATTTCTGTTGTTTGATTCGTTTACTTAAAAAAGTTCAGTTTTTGCATATTCAATCACGTTTTTTTTCTTCTGTTTTTGATGTTGCTTTGCTGCATACTAAACAACTGACTGGCAGTCAGTCAGTCAGTCAGTATTTAAAATCAAACGAATGAAATGCAGAAAAATTGCTGAAAAGTATATATTCAGTACAACAGCAACAACAGCAAAATAAAAAAAAACCAACAAAAAGAAGAGAAAGGAAGAGCAAAATGAATAGCAAATATTAGTAGTTGTTGTTGTAGTCGTTGTTGTTTTTGTACACAAGTTTATCATCTCGTGTTGCTTTAAACAGTAAAATATATTACGGTTTGTGTATTCGGGGGTTGTTCTAAAAGTTATTGGCAACTTAAATGTCCAAATAATTATGAAAACTTAAAAATATAAAAATGTGGTTACAACACAACTTAAAATTCGTTCTTATATACATACATACATAATTGGCCATTACAACCCTTCAGTCAGGACTACGGCCTAGATTTTCACACCACTCCTGTTATGTGTGTTAATTTGATACATGAGTGGCGGGACCTACAGTTCAAAGTCGACTCCGAATGAAAGAATTTTGAGAAAGTTTTTCATGGCAATTTTATTTACTCTCAGAGTTTTTGCCAAAAATGTGCCGAGATGAAGTCGCCGAAGAAATATTTTTTCATATTTCGTTTGATGTCTGACCTGGGGTTTGAACAGTGGCCTTACGGCTAATAAGCCAACACACTACCTACTAGACTACAGCGACTTCAATCCGTTTTGAGAGCACATTAATTCTAGGCAATGACACATGGCAACCCTATAACTCTAGAATTTGCTAAAGTAAATTAATAATGTGCGTATGTGGCATTATTTGATCTGTTAGACAGAGACAAATCGAAAGCAATATTATGTAGAGAGAGATAGGAAGCGTTTTGGCATAGTCACATGTTACGAATGAAAATTTTATATTCAAAAATCAAACGGAGGAAAATCACCGATTAGAAGCTGTTACAATTAACTCCCGTGCTTCTTTATGGCGTAGAGATATGGAGATTATTAAACACTGATTCAGCAGCCTCGAGAGTATTCGAGAAAAAAGTCCTACGTAAGATCTTCGGTTCAGTACGAGTTAGCGATGATTTCCGCATCCGATCCAACAGTGAGCTGTATGAGCTCCTCAACGACATAGACGTTGTGTATCGTATTAATATCCAGCGGCTGCGCTGGCTCGGCCATGTCTTTCGAATGGACGATGATGCTCCGGCGAGACGGGTATTTACGACGACCTTGTTTGCGTTGGAAGGACCAGATCGAGTAAGCCCTGCCATCGATTGGTGTGACTAACTGGCGTAGGCCCGCAAGAAGCAGAGGCGTCTGGAAGGATGTGTTAAGGCAGGCCGAAATCCGTTCAACGGATTGTTAATGGCCAATTAAGTAAGTAGGTAGGTACAACTTGCAGCCACCTCACACACCGCATTTGACAGCACTTAGCTCAGAAATTTTATGCAGGTTCCATTAAAGCCTAGTATCATTCTTATGGGAAGTTCGTGTTCGATATGATCAACATTCTGACCTGTTATGATCAACATTCTGACCTCTACAGCCTATAACACTACCGTCGGCACTAAACAATCAAAAACAAAGACCAAAAATAATCAATAATAAAGTTGATGTGATGACAAAGTCGAGATAGTTTTCAAACTTTTACTGTCTGATTGGTATTCATTTCAAAGTCGGCAGAATGCCGACCTCTACACAGCAACACGACAGTTAACAACGATGGCTAATACCACAGATGATACAAACAAATTGAATGCGATATTGGCAGTCCTTTGCAGATGGACATTAAATCTCAACCAGAGTGTAATTATTGGCAAAGAAAATATGGAAAAATGGTCCCCAATTGTGTAGAGACCAGATAAATTTTGAAAGGCTATGGATACACCGAGAACAAGTGTTCAACATAAATTGAATCCATTATAGCACTCATAACACAGCCAGGGAATGGTAATTCCTTACAATGAGTTCTGCAAGAGGATTTGTAACTACGAAAAAGAACATGAGACCACACAACGTCTTCCTTGTTATTTGTTCAGCAGTTGGAAACCTGCCGAAAGGAATTTACTACAACATCAAACAATTAGGAGGGTTGAGAAATTCAAGCCAGTAGAGCACATAAGTGGCAGAATGAATGCATTCAGCATGATGTCAAGACCTTAAATCGGGTGGGCCATCTATGGGTTTAAATTTGAACCATCGGTTATTTAGAATGTGGCAATATTTATGCCATTCTATTCTGTCACAAAATTCAGTAAATTATCTGCACTGAACGTAATGAATCGATTTACGCTTGAACAACGTTGGAATTTATTGGAAATTTATTTCCAAAACAAAAACAATTCGTCGGAAATTATATGAAAATGTTGTACAAAATTTGATCGCAAAGAAGGAGCAACAGTGTCCGGTAAACGCACGTTTATTGCTAAAGTTTGTGAAACTGGTTTCATTGTTAAAGCGCCAAGATGTGAACGTGCTCGTACAGTGCGTACACCCGAAAATAACGAAGCTGGGGCTGATAGTATGCGTGAGAATCCATCAACATCAACACCGGTTTAGGTTGAATTTTGTGAAAAGATCTCGCCCTACGCCTTAAAAAAATTCCAATTGGCTCAAGATTTGATGCCTCATGTCCATCCGCTTCATTTTCGCTTCGCTAGATGGGCCAACGAGAAACTGCACGATGTTGTCGATTTTGCCAAAAAAATTTTTTCGGATGAGGCTCATTTTCATCTGTAAACGTTAATAAGCAAATTTGCCTCATTTGAGGCTCGGACCTATTACGAGGGACTGCTTGGCGCGGCTTGTGAAGCCCATATTTCTGTGAAAATAAGGGCGGCGCAACCATTACGGTCTATAGAGACAAACACTCGATAAAGTGCAGGAAAGTTGGTCCGATTGAATGAGGTACTGTGAGGCCAGTCGCGGCAGCCATATGAATGAGAAAATATTCCATTTCTAACCGGAAGAATTGTACTTCACAACAAAAGAATAAATTTGGCAAAATTTCTATCCGTTTTGTTTTATTGCATTTTTAAATTGAAACTTTTAAACGGCCCACCCTTTGGGATCGAACTGAACTATGCATTTAAAGGCTCATGACAAAGACGTACTACACACTTTAAATATTTCAATTAAAATTTTTAGTTTTTTTTTTTGTTTACAGCAAACACTTATCAGACAGCCTGCCTACCTACATGCATACAATATAATCGAAACATCTGCCATGTACGCGTAAAAAAGCAAAAAAAAGAAAATCTTTCGAACTGTATGATGTAATGCAATGCATTGTGATGCAATGCTTATTGCCATAACATATGATGCTCAATACTTCGCCAGCACCTCCCTTAGCACCCCAGTGCCTACTTGCAAAAATAGTTTTGAGTTAAACATACAGATAAACAAGGTTATGAATTGTATACCATATTATGATGTGTGGCACAAGTGGAGTCAAAAGTCATTTACAAGCATGTAAGTTTAAGTACGTATGTGTGGTATGAGTGAGTGTGTGTGTGTGTGTGTGTCATGAAAGCTGATACAAACATCAATAGTAACATCATTAGTAATCAAAGTTGCAATTGTTGTAACCATTCATGACAAGAGTTCAAATTTCTTTGCCAACACCACCACGCCCTCTCATTCTATTTTGCTATGATGCTGGTGTTTGCTGTACGCTACAGTTGTTGGAATAAGAATCAAGTACAGTTTACTGTTATTATTCTTTCTGTTGTTGTCTTTTGTAGTGTCTATTCTGTTTCTATTCGAACTCATTTTTGTTTGATGCTTTAGTTAATGAAACTTTTTTCTCTTCTAGTTTTCCGTATGAAACAAAACAAAACAAAACCCATCTGAGTCTGATCTCTGTATAGAGAAGGAATTGAAAAACTTTATACCTGCTTGCAAACAAACACACACATACACTTACACAAATTATAAATAAAAGGAGAATGTTGTAAGAAAAAAAAGTAGAAAAATGGAGAAAGTTTAACAACTTTTGACTTAAAGTTGTGCTACAAAGTGCTACTTAAAGTACAACAGTTTCAGTGTTTTAATATATTTTTTCTTCTTCTTGCTTCCATTGTAAATCCAAACGTACAAATTGTATAAGAAAACATAACTGTAAATGATTTCCATATTCTGTAGAGACTAACAAAAACTAATTTATTAGATGAGAATGCTGGCATAACTTTAAGTTGACTTTTGCAACAAACGGCCGTACAAGAATAGCAACAAGGCTCGTTTCAAAAAGGGAAGAAAGCTTTTGTGCCATTACGCAACTTAAATGGAGTTGGAAGAGAATCAGAAACTAGAAACTACTATAAATGGGCTTGAGGGATTGGAAAACTTTATTGAGTAATTACAATGGAAACATATTTGAAAAAGTTCTGCATCAGACTAAGCTAAGGTTAGTAATCCGTCAAAGTCGCCATATTCTATCAGGTTTATTTGATGGCAACACGTTGTTCAAAGCCCAACCACTGTGTTTAGCTAAGAAGAAGAAATAAGAAGAAATCTTAATAAGTCTCCGTTGTCTAGGAAGTAGTGTGTTGGCTTATTAGACTAGAGAGCGTGGTTAAAATCCCAATTCAGACATCTCGAACAACGCAAAATATAAAAAAATATTCCTTTCGGCGACTGGCTCTCACCAGTCTTGTGAGAAAAACACTGAGAGTAAAATATAGGGTGGGCCATTTAAAACTTTAAATTAAAAAATTGAATAAAAATAAAAACGGTTTGAAAACTTGCCAAATTTATTCTGTTGTTGTGAAGTACAATTGTTCTAGGAATGGAATGGAATATAATTTCACTCATATGGCTGCCGTGGCCGGCCCCACAGTACCTCATTTGGTGTTTTTGCACTTTTTCGAATATGTAGGGCCGTATCTCGCCAATGACATTTCGAAAGTTGGTCTTCAAATACTCAATTGTCTTTGGTTTGTCGGCATAACACTTTTCTTTAACGACGCCCCAGAGAAAACAGTCAAACGGTGTCAAATAGCAGCTTTTTGGCGGCCAATTGACATCACCATTTCGACTAATTTAACGGGCAACAAGCATTAGACGTAATAAATCGATTGTGGCATGAGATGTGTGGTAAGTTGGACCATGCTTTTGAAATCAAATATCACATCAAATTCACATCAATACCATGAAGAGCGGGTACACAAAAATCGGTTATCATGGTGCAATAGGTGTCATCATTGGCCGTAGTGGATGCATCGTCCTTACTTTTGAAGAAATATTGGCCAATGCTGCCCTCCGTTCCACATGCCACACCAACCAGTCACTAGAAGTAAGTGCATTAACTTCTGAAATACCACGTGTGGGTTTTCTGTGCCCCAAATACGGCAATTTTGCCAAGATGAAAATGAGCTTCATCCGAAAGCTTTTTTTTGGCAAAATCGACATCAGCGTGCAGTTTCTCGTTGATCCATCTAGCGTAGTAAAAACGGAGCGGTTGGTCATGCGGTCTTGAACCAATTGAACTTTGTCAGGCGTCATGTTGAGATCTTTCCGCAAAATTCGTAGCAAACTGATGCGTAGAATGTTCAGTTCTTGAGAACAAGGCTGAGTTGAGTTCATGTCTTGACACATCAACAATGAAACCACAAACTTTACCAGTAAATTTCCGTATACCGGGTACAGTTGGTCCTTCTGTGCAACCAAATCATGTACGATTAATTCGTGCAATTTCCGAGCAATTATCTTTGAAATAACGAGTGTTATTTTAGGCAAACTCTCTTGTGGAAGATTGGTAAATAGGGGTTGAAAGCAAGTGTACCAAACTTCCAAAGAGAGTTGCAATTATAATTACGTGATGTAATTATAATTAGGGTTAAAGGGGAGAGATAAAACAAAGAGAATTAGTAGAATCCTTTTTTTATATGTTGGTACAATATTGAGAATCTTACCTTGTGTATATAGAGTAACCAATTTTAACCAAATGGATTAAGAGTGTGTGTATGTTGGGTTTTATGTTGACTTTAATATATTTTGTAGGTATGTATATATTTACAATGATGATTTTAATGCAAGATAAAAAATTAATGATAAGGTTCCAAATGCAAGAGGAAAAGTTAATCGTAATGCTTCAAGTACAGATAGAAAAGTGATTTTACAAATTCAATTTATCCTTTAGGAAAATTAAAAATCTTTATGTATATCTGTAAATCTATATATAAAGATATATATTATCTATACGGTAAAGATAATTTTAGAACGCATAATAGTGTTGATAAACATATTTTAAATTCAATTAGATAAATTAAAAAAGTTTGAAATTCATTTATAGGGATATAACGTAATTATGTACAGTTTAAAATTCATTATTATTAAAAAAGTTTATTGTCCAAATTGTTATTTGGACAATCTTTGTTTTGGAAATAAATTTCCAATAAATTCCAACGTTGCTCAAGCATAAATCGATTTATTACGTTCAGTGGAGATAATGTAATGAATTTTGTGACACGAATAGAATGACATTAAGTATTTTCTGATTCAAAATAACCGATGGTTCAAATTTAAACCGATAGTTTTGCCATGAAAAGTTTCCCAAAAATTTGTTCCACCATTCATGTACAAAATTAGCACATAAAATATGGCTGGTTATTTAAGTAAATATGTTTTAATGGTTCTTTTAACAGGATACTCTTAATCAGTAACACATTGCAGCTATAATTTCTAAGCAAAGATTTCAATGAAGTCGCCATGGAACTACCATAGACTAGTAGGTTGTGTGTTGGCTGCTTAGACATGAGGCCATGGTTCTAGGCCGAGGTCAGGCATTAAAACGAAAATGTGAAGAAATATTTCTTCGGTGACATACTCTCAGCAGATTTCTGGCAAAAATTCTGAGTAAATAAAATTGCAATGAAAATGGGACGACTATAAACTGTAGGTCCCTCCACTCATGTATAAAATTAACACACACAACATAAGCGATTTGAGAAGCTGGGTCATAATCCTGATTAGAGGATTGTAATGATCAATTATGTATGTAAGTAAGTTGCAAGTTGCAAGTTGTAAGTTGTGTTTTAACAGGGTACTCTTAATCAGTAACACATAATTTCTAAGGAAAGCTACCAAAGAAAACTATTTTTAATAATCGAAGTAGAAACTTTACCTTTAACACAAACACACAATTGGTCATTACAACCCTTCAGTCAGGATTACGGCCTAGCTTCTCACACCACTCAAGTTGTGTGCATTAATTTTATATGTGAGTGACGGCACCTACAGTTTAACGTCGACTCCGAACGACAGATTTTTGAGAAACTTTTTCATGGCAGGTTTATTTACTCTTAGAGTTTTTGCCAGAAATCTGGCAAATCGCCGAAGAAATATTTTTTTCATATTTCGTTTTGATGTCTGACCTGGGAAACTTTACATTAATCCTGAATAAATTTTGGGCTAACATGGTTTCTTGATTTTATTTATATCCCCTAGTAAATAATGTACTTCCGACCGCCATTGTAGTCTGTTGATATATTCCCTACATTCTGTTGATCTTGAATGCCATGAGTCTTTTGAGAGAACTTTTTCGAATTTCCCCTCATATTGTTGGCATTTACAATAACGTTATGTGCCATTTACTTAACAGAAATTATTCTTACTTTCTCTCTGTACCACTGGGGCTACATAAGTGGCTCTTAAAGTGTAGAGTATCTTCTATCATTGTACCTGCATAGTTAATGGATGTCGAAGAGATAATACCTCTTAAACGAATTCGATTATTTGGAATTTCTTTCTTTTGTTTCTGTCTTATAAACAGAATTTCTGCCTTGAAAAGACTAGAAGTTGTATTCTTTCAATGTGTCTTGGAACTTCAAAGAGAGTTACCGTCGAATGTTTAGCTATCTCTTCCAGGGACACCCAGCATCCTTGAACCAATCTTATATATGGTGTACAGATTCTCTAAGGATCTAGTGGCCGCTTTACTATCTAAGAGTTTAATTTATTGAAGATTGCCTTAATATATCCTGTGATATCCCACCTACACTAACTTAATATAATCCAATCCAATAATGACTTTAAAAATTCCTTTAACTTTTGTCACCTGCCTGCCGGCTTAAAATTGTCAAAAATCTTTGCTGCATTGCGGTACCTTCAAAAGCATTTTTCTTTTTGAATATTAAAAGCCGTCACTTGCTGGTGGATCTAATCCTGTGGTCCTGTGTAACAATAACTAATCCTCTGCATAAGGATTTTATTTGTCACAGTGGTTTTTGAAAGACATTTCTCACTGAGCCCATCATGCTTCATGTTTATTCAACTGTGAATGTGTACGTACGTATTTGAATGTGAAAATTTGTGTAAACAATTGGTTTTGAGGGCCATAAAACTGTTCTTGGTATTGCTGTTGTTGCTGTTTTTATGTTTAATTCCGTCTATAATTTAAAACAAACAGCAACAGCAACACCAACAACAACACCAAAATAAATCACATTTTGGGAAAAAATTAAATTTATAACCTTAACGAACGGAAGAAAATGTCACATCTTTGTAGATTTATTATCGCCATTAAATCGTCTGTGTTTTCCAATTTATTTCGAAATTTTTCTTTCTGTTTTCGTTTTTATTTTTAACCACAATAGAGAAATTAAATGAATTTATAAAAAAAGCAGAAATAAATTAAAGTTAAAAAGAACAACAACACACAGAAAGTGAAAATAAAATTAAATCCGCATAGTCTGTCATTTGCACTGTCACTGTGAGCTTGAAATTGGCTTCACTGTTGTTTCCAGGCAACACTTCATATAATCACAGAATAATTAAAAACAATTAACACGCAATTAACCTTCATTTTTTCCCATTATTGTTGCTGTTGCTGTTGCTGTTGCCGTTGCTTCTACTGTTATGGCTGTTGTTAAATCAAATATAAAAAAAAGTAGTACAGCAGCAACAGCAACAACAACAAAAGCTAAAACATCAACATCATTATTTACAAAAGTGCCATCAACATTAGCAAATGTTGCCAGACTGGAGAGAGTTTATGGATTTAGCAAGATGCTCTACCAAAATGGTAAGTAAGTAAGACGCCCACTTTTGCTTGCCAATTTGACAAAATATTGGTATTGTTAGATCGGGGTAGGCCCTCTTCAGATGGACTCATTCTGATGATTCTAAAAACTATGATTTAAAAATGGCTCAACGATTAACCGTGCCAGGGACTTATGAGCTGATGATTCGAAGGTCACCAATGGAAACCTTGAAGCTTACACTGATGGCTTAACGATGAGTGATAGGTTGTGCTGTGATATATTCCTTTAAGGGATGGTTTTGATATTAAACTTTATTATTGGCTGCCTGAACACTGCAGTGTCTTTCAAGCAGAGCTCATAGCAATTTTGAAAGCGGTGCACTTCTTGTAGAGTGGCCATATTTTCCCTGAAAATCTCTTGATTTATTCCGACAGCCAGGCTGCAATTAACCTCCTAACGAACATACTGTTAATGTCCGTCCTTGTTCATAAATGCCGAGGATTTCCCAGAGAAATTTTGGATCATTCAAAGCTAACTCTTATATGGGTTCCGGGACAAACAGAAATCGTTGGAAATTGCATTGCTGAAGAGCTGCTCAGGCCAGGTACAGAATTCGCAATCTTCGACGTGTGAGATTGCTGACGGATTTAGATTGCCTCGGTTAGATTGGATATTATTCACTGGCTTTACAGGAAAGCTCAATTTAGTTGGCAACAGGAGGGTAATATTGCTAGATTCTGCTGAACACATACGGATAAGAGGAGGACTGACTAACTTCTGTCTTAAAATCGCATGACCACCCATCACACAATAGCGATTCCTGTAAGCCACTGTCATAGTGCAAGGCATGATGAAAGACTCGGCGTTTTAGAAAAAGTTGGTGAGCCCAGTGACTCAGACAAGTGAGACACTGAATCGCCCAGAAAGAATGTCGAGACAGTGCTGACATTTCCTAACGATTCTGGAGTTATTCATAACGCTCGACAGAGATCTTACGGCAGCCTGACTATCAGAGAAGATTGAGATGCGGGTGAAAGGAGTACCGTTGATGAGGATCCCTTTCCGCCTGAAACACGCTACAATATTCCGACTGTCGGGGGGAAATGTTCAGGTCCAGTTTCCCAGAGTGGACTCCTCTACCAACTTCGCTATCGAGTTTAAAGCCATTGGTGAATATATCCAGGAGTTCCGGGGGAGGACGATAATGTCAGGGTCCTAGTTGTCAGTGCTCGGAATCAGAAAGTGAAAACTCCTGTCAAAATAATATTCCACAGTGGAGTGATCAGAAGGGGCAATGCACCAACGATACATTGCATGCATTCAGTCTAGTCGCAGCGAACTCAGCTACCTGCTTAGCGAGAAGCACAGTATTAAGCCAGTTAAGCATTGTGAACAAGGCCTTTGTGGGGCTGATGCATAGAGCACCAGGTGATACGAATAGCTGTAGACCTTCTGACCTTGTCAGGGAGTCTGACATTGTGTAGTTTAGTCAGAGCAACACCATATATGAGGTTGGGTTCGATGACTGCAAAACAGCGCATGATCTTTGGTGGGAGACCCCATTTGGATCCGATTGCCTTACTGCAGCAGCAAGCAGTACAAGCCGCTTTGCGCGGCCAGAATCGCCCTCCACTTGAATTACTGGGTAATATTTGAATCAAACATGTTAGAGCAGCGGTCTATTGGTCGTTAAACTTGTGTGATTTGAACTCATTCGACTTTTCTTTGTAGAGATATATGCAGTCTCTACAATTACATTAAATAATGAAAAAAATAGAAAAAATAGCCTCTGTATGGTGGACTCGTTAGGTCGTTAGGTCGTAGCTTTGATCATGTCACAAAGCTCACTTGAGCGCGCATAGCGGCCCGTTGTGATGCCACGGGTAAACGCAGTCCCTGTGCTGATCAAGTTCCACCAAGACCAGAGAGAGTCAGCACAAGGACTGCTCATCAGAAGCACGACTACCCCACGCTGGAAAACCAGCCAGAAAGTTGGTTGTCAATAGATGATAGCTCAGTCAAGCTGACAAGAAACGGAGTGCCAAATAATCTCTTCCTGCAGCTAGCAAGTTACGGACACTGACAGAAGAAGTGGATCACAGTCTCTTCTTCCTCAGCGGATCTGCATCTGCGGCAGATTTCGTTGAATGGGAGCCGCATCCTTTCCGCGTGTCTGCCCATAACGCAATGGCCCGTAAGCATGGCCACTGTGGCCATGTCCAAGCAACTGGTTCGTACGCCTACTATCCATCAAGGGCCAGATGAGTCTAACGATGGAGCAGGACTCCTCATTGACCCAGGATAGGTTG
Organism: Sarcophaga subvicina; assembly: GCA_936449025.2. Taxonomy (NCBI): domain Eukaryota; kingdom Metazoa; phylum Arthropoda; class Insecta; order Diptera; family Sarcophagidae; genus Sarcophaga; species Sarcophaga subvicina. Next base: position 37,002,630 of record OW388084.2, read on the forward strand.
GCGTCTCGAAAGAATTTCCGCACAATAGAAAACTTGAACGAGGCAAGTGGTATGCCTAACTGAATCGAAGACGATTCCGGAAGGAGTGCTCCAGCTCTGGCGAGCTCGTCGGCCCTACAGTTCCCCAGAACATTACTGTGCCCGGGGACCCAGACCAGCGAGACGCTGAAGTGCTCAGAAAGAATATGGTGGACTACCCACAGCGTAAATGGGAGGCATTTAAACGGAGACATCTAAACGGTCGCCCACTATACGGACCACAAACCTTGCAATATGCGTCTCAAGAGAAACAAGCATTTCAAGCTCCTGCTGCTGCTTTAAATCTGCATAAAATTCAAACAAATTTTATTATCTGGCAACGCTGTCTTCGCCAAGTATGAACAATATTAATTCCTACAAAAACAACAACAACAGCAACAAATGAAAATAAAAATTAAAAACATCACATCAAATCATTTCCTACAAACATGCCTTGTGTACTCGTATGTATGCCTTGTTTTCACGTTATAGGGAATTATAATGTTTTTGTTGATGTTTTTGTTTTATATGGACCGTAACTTAATGAAAAATGTTTTGTGTGTATGTGTGTGTGTGTGTTTGTAATTTTCTTATGCCACCGTTTCAAATCATGTTCTCCCCCATATGTGTTTAATTGTGTGTGCCTGCATAAAAGCGCGCCCATTCCCATCTAAAGAAGATTAAAGCAGTTGTTGTTCACAATGTTGAACGTTGAATGTTGAATGTTGGGTTGCATATTTTGCTGCCAACAATCACATGTGAAATCACAGAGAATTGTTGTCATTTTCATCATCAGTTTTTCGTTTGAATGTTCAACAAAACAATTGAAAACGATGAACGTCATATGGCGGGACCTTAGTAAGTGAAATAATAATGGCAGCAGCATCAGATAGATAGACGGACAGACAGAGAGACACACACACAGACAATATCATTAGAAAAGAAAAAAAAGCCTGGAGAAATTACAAAAGAATTGTAAGAAATGAAATAAATAACCAGAAGAACATGGAACATGAATGGCATGGAAAAACAACAAAAACAGATGTTTAACAGAGCTGCACCAGCTTGTGTCAGTTATTGTGTACACAAGTTAAGAAATTTAATTAAAGAACTGCGAGGAAGAGGGAATTAAAAGGCTTATCGAAGCATATTTTTGAAGCCACTCCCAGTATGAGCAAGGAAAATATGATCGAAAACTCTAATCCAAAACTCAACTCATTTAGTAATGATGGTCATTTGACCTGAGCTATTAACTCATTCAGGAAGTTCCTAAAGACATAATTCCTGCTGATTTCCTGGTTTTCTAGTATTTACAGAATTTATCTAAACATTTATTAACATATACCGTTGACAGAACAGAAGCCGCAGTAGTCTAGTAGGTAGTGTAGTGGCATATTAGGCGTGAGGCTACGGTTCAAACTCTGGGTCCAGCAAACCGAAGTAAAAAAATTAATCCTTAGGCGACTTCCTCTCAGCGGATTTCTGGCAAAAACTCTGAGAGTAAATAAAAAATTGCCAAAAACTCTGCAGTTCGGAATCGACTTTAAAATGTAGACGCCATCACTCATGTATAAAATTGACACACACAACAGAAGGGTTGTAATGACCAATTATGTATGTAAGTATGTGTGATAGCAAGGTAGTATTTATATTTTACATGGTAACATTTTGCGCCTCAGATCAAATTTGTTTTCCTTTTCTTTTTTTAGAGAAGGTGCAGCCAGACCAAATGTTTCAGATGGAAGCAGCTGCGACAAAATGTAACCACAACATTACAGACAGTGTGAGTAGGCAATCAGTCATCCTTGTTTCTAGAAGGCACCTACGAAGGTCCTGTACAGCAAGTGGAATTCAGTTTCTACTGAACTTCTCTTAAAGCAACTGACAAGTTTTGCACCGACATGCTACAGCCTTAGATCATTATTCCTCGATACCGATTGATTATATGATTCCCTATGACTATTAAGTTAACGTAGTCTAATAGTTAGGGTGTTGGCTTGTTAGACGTGAGGCTATGGTTCAAACTTCATGTCAAACATCAACACGAAACGGTGAAAAATATTTTTTCGGCGACTTCCTCTCAGAAGATTTCTGGCAAAAGCTCTGAAAAGTTTCTCAAAAATATGTCGTTCGGATACGACTTTAAATTGTATGTCCCGCCACTTATGTATAAAATTAACACACAACATAAGTGGTGTGAGAAGCTAGGTCGTAAACCCCTGACTAAAGGGGGTTACGCATGTTATATAAAGTAGAGACAATTGGAAAGGGAAGCTAGATCCTCTCCCGAATTCTCTGTGGACCTACAGTGAGGACTGGGAATTGTGAAGTGCGTAACAATTTTTGTTTATTTTTATTTGGATGCCAAAGTCTTTAACTGCAACGAAAAAGTGGGTGGACATGTTGAGGTTAATTAATTAATTATTTAATGCAGCTGCACTGATGCAGCAGCTTTGGTAGTATTCGAGAGAAAAGTCCTACGTAAGATCTCCTGTCCAATACGACTCGGCAATGGTTTCCACATCCGAACCAACAATGAGCTGTATGATCTCCTCATGGACGTTGTGCAGTGTATTAACATGAATGAAGGATGATGCGCCGGCGAGACGGGTATTTGATGTTTAGATTTGCAGAAGTCGGCAAATAGGATGATCTTGTTTGCGTTGGAAGGACCAAATCGAGAAATCCCCGTCAACGATGGATGTTATTAACTGGCAAAGGCGTGCAAGTAGCAGAGTCCCCTAGAATGATGCGTTAAGACAGGCCGAAATCCGTTAATCCGGTTGTTAATAGCCAATTAAGTAAGTTAAGTAAGTAAGTAAGTTGCTGTCCTCGCATAGTTATTTTTGTAAAAATCTGTTTCAAAGAAATCAAATTAAAGACCGAATTGTATACACAGAGAGTATAGGTCATTGCGATGATTTCTTCCATGACAGAAGGTGAAGGAAACAAGGGCTTCAGGCTACAATTGACTTATGCATCATCGATAACTTTTGCAAGGATATACTGACAATGATCTGGAATATAAGAAGACAGTGTGAGTGTTTTTTCAGTTTTCATTCTAAAATCTCGAAGCAGACATTCAAAAGCCAGAGGGAATTCCACATTCAAATAATACCACTGTAGTCCAGGTATTCACACAAAATACACTCTGGATGAAGTGTTTAGAATTTAATGTTAGAATGCCCCACAAAAAAAGTAAAAGCTTATGCTTCCACACAACGTTTAATCAGCAATTGTTGAGGCGGCAAATATTTTTGCCACGCACAAGATTTTAAAATTCCATGGCCTCGTTAAAACTCTCAAATACCGCCTTCAAACAATCGAAACAAATGATCAGATTAGTGGCAGCAATTAAAGGCGATTGTTTTATCTTTATTGATGTTTTCAATTCAATCTCTCTCTCTCCCTCGGTTTACGCCCTTCGTTGCAGGTGGCCGTTGATGACATTTTTGTTCTACATTTACCAACGTTCTTATTGTTGTTTGTTTTTACTGTTGTTGTAGCTGTTGTTGTTGGTAATATAATCAATGTCACATTCTTTTTGATTGTCATTCCTTAAGTGCATTGGATGCAAGCGTCAGTATATGTCTCCTGCCTAATGGGCCACTTGATATGGTGGTTGTCATTCTAGCCAGGGAGGTGGGAGATGAAAAATTTTCACACTCATACACACAAAGACAAATCGCATACCAACACATCATTTGCTGAATGACAAACAGAACACAGAAGAAAAACTGTCACGCATTTAACAATTAAAACATCAACACATCTGCAGCTAAAATCTAATATCATTAGCGTGAAACACAAACATACAGAAACATGAACATGAACATCAGCATTGAGATAATGATGAACAAGGAACTACAACAGCAACAATAAAAAACGAACTTAAATGGCTGAGCAAATGAAAACAGCAATTATCGGTGGAGTGATTTGTTTTTAGGTCAACTCCTTAACTCCAGGGGAAATTAGTCATTGGTGGTGGGTAGAAAAGGTTAATTTCGTAAACATTCGCACATGAATCCTATTCTAAACAAAATAGACGACTGATACTAGCGAACTGGCATGTGATACCAGGCCAAGTTTATTTTCGATGTATTCCACCGACATCCACTGTTACACTCTTCTGCCGCGGCAGGCCTCAGAGTACCTCATTCGATCGTAGCAATTTTCGTGCACTTTTTCAAGTGTAAGGAGTCGCAATTAAGTAAGGAGAAAGCAATTGCCTCACGTATATTTGCCTTCCAACAATCAATTGTCTCTGGTTTGTTGGCACAACAAATTTCTGAGACTGTGTCCCACAGAAAATAAACCAACGGTGTCAAATTGCAGCTACTTGGCGGCCAATTAACATCACCATTTCGGCTAATTAGACGGCCATTTGACGCAATAAATCGCTGGTGACATGAGATGTATGGCAAGTTGCATCATCCTGTTGAAACCAAACATGGTTCACATCAATACCTTGAAGAGTGGGTACAAAAAAATTGGTTATCATGGTGCGATATGTGTCTCCATTGACCGTAATGGCTGCGCCGTCCTCATTTTCAAAGATATTTGGGCCAACGGTGGCTCCTCTCCACAAGCTGAACCAAACAGTCACTCGTAATGGGTGCATTGGTGATAATTGCAATTGTGCTGTGGATGACCATACGATTTAAGAATATAAATTATTCGGTCCCTCTTTTTATACATACGTGTCTCGCAGAGTCTATCAATATTGCACGTACTCTCCTTCCAACTTGATTGAGCGTCCCCTTAAAACTAGTGGATAATATCCAGTTTAACTGAGGCAATTGGAATGCCAATGCCTTGTAACATGTAGGAGATTGAGAGCACCCCACCGGACCGGGCCAGGAATGAAATTTTCAACATTATCCCTATGCTCAGGAATACATGATCGAATCGAAATTTTTATGAGAAATTCCTGGCATTCATGGACAAGGACGAACGTCGAAACTACTTTCGAGATTATAGAGGAAAAAGATTTAAGTCTTGCATTAAAAGGGACGGACGTTGAAAATACGTTCATTAAGGAATCAATCAATTCAATAAATCAAGAGATTTTCAGGGAAATTCCCGCAACCCAACAAATATTGCGCCGCCTTCAAAAAGGCCATGACCTCCGCCTGGAAAACATTACTGTGGTCAGGCTGCCTATAAGAAAGTTTAATATCAGAACCTTTAATAAATAAGCCACAGTCCTCTTGGAATATCAGTATAAACCTCAAAGGTCTCACGCTTTACAAACCGTACCAATTTGTTACTCGTAATGGGTGCATTGGCTTTCGAGCCCCAAAAACAGCAATTTTACTTATTAACGTACCCACCAAGATGAAAATGAACTTCATCCGAATAGAAGTTTTTCTTTTTGCCAAAATCGACATCATCGTGCAGTTTCTCGTTGGCCAATATAGTGAAGGGAAAACGTTGAACTCTTGAACCACGCACCACCCATGTTGAGACGTCATGTCGAGATCTTTTTGCTAAATTCGTTGTAAACTGGTGCGTGAAATGTTCAATTCTTTGGAACGATGACGAGTTGTTGTTGAAACTCTCTCAGACACAGTTTCGCTATTTTCGGGTGTTTGCACTGTACGAGCACGCTCATCTCTTGGCGCGTCAACAATAAAACCAGTTTCAAGAACTTTAGCAATAATCTTGCATATACCGGGCACTGTTGATCCTTCTCTGCAACCAAATTTTGTACGACATTTTCGAGCAATTGTCTTTCCAATCATTTTCCAATAAATCCAAACGCTGCTCAAGTGTAAATCGTTTCATTACGTTCAGTGGAGATACTGAATTCTGGGACAGAATAGAATGATAGAAATATTGCCAGATTCGAAATAACCGATGGTTCGAATTCAAATCGATGGATTGCCCACCCGATATAAGCGACTATAAAAGCTCGAGCCATTTTATTCACCTGCTTTTCCACGTTGTTGGAAGCTGCTAATGGTTCTAAATTAATGGCTTTCGCCACACTGATTTTAAAACCACATGACTTATCAATGTTAAGATAAGTGCCTGATAATGTGATATTGATGCAGGCGCTACTTCTATTCCTTTAAAGGTATCCTGGTACGTGATCAAGACATCCTAAAAGCGATTTTCAAATAATTTTCCATTGGTTTCAGCCTTTATTTAATTGAAATATTTTCCCAAGGAAAATGTGTTGTTTCTAAACATAAGGTCACCAGTTCAAAGTCAATCTCTAGAATTTTGGCACGAAGCGAAGGAAACGAAAAATTCTTAAAAAAAAATTCTTTAAAGTTTGTCACGCATTTCAATTAAATTCTTATGTTTACATAACATTCAAACTTGTCGAAATTTTCGAAATTGTCTGCACTTTTGCAATACTGAAGCAGGGTACATGTCGCCAATAACCAGCACAGCGTGATATATGAGTAAATGATGTTAAACAGTGACTTGTTCTTTGTCTTGTGCTATTGCTAGTCTTTCTTCTTTTTCTCTTTTTTTTTTGCTTGTGCTGTGCGATATTAAAATTTAAAATTTTGTCTTTTGCTCATTTCCTTAAATGACAGGGTAAAAGACAGCCGGTTTAATACGGCTTTATGATATCACCTACCAATAATGATTACAATAGTTTGTTAAGCAACTTCCAGAAGAATAGCAGAGTATACCAAGGGTCCGAGATATCTCTTCTCTCCGGGTGTCTAGAATTCATTCGCCCCAGGTGCCCAAGTGCTAGCTTTAGATAGACAAGATTTTTTTATTAACTCCTCTTTGGCGTCGTCATAACAGCTTCTACGGAAGCAATTTTAAATTATTTTGGACCCTGTGGTAAATTTAAAGCAAACGTTGGTCTGCGTTGATCTATAATGTTTCAAACTTGCTTGGTTCCTACACTTTCATAGCAACCGACAAATGTCCCGTGAAATTCTTTGTTGAATACATACATAGATGCAGACAAAATTGGTAATTACAGCCCTTCAATCACCTACGACCTAGCTGCTCACATCAGAAATGCTGGGTTTGTTAATTTTATACAGTTTTAAGTCGATTTCGAACGACAGATTTGTTTGAGAAACTTTTCTTGGCAATTTTAATTACTCTTAGAGGTTTTCCAGAAATCTTCTGTGTCGCTGAGGAATAATTTTTTCATACTTCGTTTTGTTAATGATGTCTGACCCAGAGTTTGACCCTCAAGTTTCATAAGCCAATACATTATTTACTAGACTACGGCGATTTTTTTGCATCAATCTAAAAGCAATGAATCTCATTCTGGAACGATAATAAACTGCCATAAAATGATTTACTCAGCTCATAATAATGTTGAAACTAAACTTTTAAGAAACATGGATCTGTTGCCGGAGCTTTGTAGATATTGTGTTGGCTTCCTACAAATTAAAAAACCTTTCATTCGGCGACTTCCTCTCAGCAATAATCTGGTAAAAAAATACTCTGAGAGTAAATATAATTGATTTGTCAAATCTGTCGCTCTGATTCGATGTTGAACTGTAAGCTCCACCTCTCATGGATAAAATTAACTCTAACAACATGGATGGGTATGAAATGCTAGGTTGTATCCCTGACTAAATGGTTGTAACGACCAATTAAAGTATTTCATCCATTCATTCATTATTTCTTTGTTTTGTTTCATTTTCAGAAATCAAAATTTTTTTCGCCTAAGGGGTAGTCCGGGGGTAGTCCAGGGTTTTAAGTGAGTATCGCCGCGATGTCTTACCCTACGGTGCTCTTAGCACGGGTGGAAACAATGCGCCTACCAGTGCCCCCACGCACAATGATGCAACCCTGCACAATGCATCATTACATCACCATACGTGAGTACCAATTCGAAGCCTTGCATTTGAACAGACTTCCCTTTTGGTTAGGGGTGGGAGACTATCTAAACTCCACTTCTCAAGTGGTTGAGAGTGCATCGCCACACCACGCTCTTCCCACGATTTGGGTTTAAACCACAGCCACCACGTTTCTCCCACAAGGGGGCCGCACCATTGCCGGGCAGAGACAAACCTCTGGGGCTCCCGACACCCGTGGCACCTGAATTAAGACTCCGGTCGAGCTTCACAGTCCAGTCTGCTAAAAGTTGAACTCCAAACAGTTCCGGACTGGTGACCCTTTGAACAACAACGTCCCAGCTTTAGAGAAGCACCAGAAACAAAAGTAATAAGCAAACAAAAAGAAACGGCAACCAACTACCAGAGGAAAAACTATTTACGGCGACAATAACAATGGACAAAGGGCACAAAAAGCGGCAAGATCAGGAAACCACTGACTAGTGAAGTGAAGGGGAAACCCTCCACTAACGACCTGTTCTTCTTCTCCTAAAAACTTCATTGGCGAAAAGCGTCCAACCTCCCAATCATCCGAACGTCTTCTAAGGCCCTACTGAAATCCGACACCCCCGAGTATAGCTAATACCCATACTATCTAAATCTCTAATGTCATTATAGTCTGTGCATGTTGTCAGTACATGCTTCCAGTCATCAGTCCTAATTCCACACCGACATGAATCCAGGGGTAGTAGGATGGAATGAATGTCAATTATCGCTACGTAGCAACAACGTTTTTTGTTTTGAATTTGGTAGAAATGAACTTTACTGTAGTCGCCGTAGTCTGTTGTCTGTTGGATTATTAGACGTAAGGTCATGGTTCAAACCCCAAGTCACTCATCTCAAACAGAACCAAGTTTAAAAAAAATATTTCTTCGGCGAATTCTTCTCAGCAGATTTCTTGTAAAAACGCTGATAGTAAATAAAATTCCCGTGAAAGGTATTTGTCGTTTGAAGTCGACTGTAAACTGTAGTTCCCGCCATTCATGTATAAAATTAACTTACACAACAACGTGGTATGAAAAGCTAAGTTGTAATCCTGACTGAAAGGTTGTAATGTGCGATTATGTATGTATGTAGGTAATGCCACGGAACTAGACGGGCAATATATGTCGAAGCGCTTAAGAGTAAGAATTTGTGTAGGTTCATACAGAACTGACTACTTTGATGGCACGTAGTTTTAGGGCACATCTGATCAGAGAATGTAAGTGGTTGTTAAGCGTCCTTAAGTTACTGCCAACGAAGTTGCAGATGAACTGCCAAGATCATGGTCATATTTAGTAAAGACGGCAAATGAAACCTTGAGTGATACCACCATTAGTCTCCAACCTTGGACATTAATGAAGAAAGTTTTATTCACTTACCACACGTGCTGGGCAATGTAGACTGTTAGGTTTCAAGAGCCTAATGGCCAAATATCAATCCCACAGGTACCAAAACTGTGAGTATGAGGATGCTGTTACAGTCGACTCTGAACATGCTGACAGAATTTCTGTCCAAGAAAAATACGCATATTTAACTCTCCCCTGGAGGACTTTACGATTCCTTAACATTGTTGCCATAGATGAAGGTAGATGCTCCTCTACGGACTCCAGTTTGGGTCCGTCCGTGAATATGGCGCAACCGTAGATGAGTTTATCCGAACCTATCAAGTGTTTCCTATTAGGTGCCACAGAAGTAATTAATGTGACCAGTTAATCCAGTAGTCTAAATGACTTGACTACGCCTTTACTATGACTATACTTCAGCCGAGAGGCTTTCACTACAAGCATGAATGCTTGTTTTTAGGCTTGCCTTTGAAACTTTCTACCCTGGCTCTTCTACAGATGCTAATTGATATGTGTTGCTCACATGGTGTAGGGCATAAAAACTGACAACTTTATTTAAGAAAAATGAAAAAAGGGGAAAAAATATGCTGGCGCATTAAATAAATCAAAATGTAAATTATTTTTGGGCGCCATATAAAATGTATTCCAGAAACATGAAAAAAATATGAAAACAACACATTTCCTGTAAGTGTAAGTAAATTTTCTCTTCTCGACTTATTTTCTTGGTAGTATTCGGTAATAATGATGATGATGATGATGATGATGATGATGATTGAAATGAATATCATAATGACTACAATGATGTTTATGATGACAAAACATTGATTCTATGCTGTTGCTGTTACGGCTGTGATGACTACACAAAATATATGCCAGGCAAACAAAATTGAGAAGAATTCCTTCCCGTGTAAGCACACACCCGCACACACAACCAATTTTATCAATCACTTTGACTAACTGATCAGATCTTGAGAGAAAAAAAAAACGAAAAGGAAAAGGAAACGAAGTTATGCCATGATATGCTATGTGTACGTGTGTGCATGTATGCATGTGTGCTTACATATATAAGATTTTACTCTTCTGTGTGCCTAAGTGAGCTCGTCTATCATTTCTGTGTATGTTTCTTTGTTTTTTGTTTCTCTTCTACAATATGTTTATAAGAGTTGTGTTAATAATTGAAATGTTTATAAAATACATGTTTACATATGTATGTATGCGTGTGTTTGTATGTGTATGGTATTTATTAAGACATATTGTATATGTTGTTGGTTGTTGTTGTTTTCTTATTGTTATTATGACTGAAATCTCACATAATTTGTCATTTTGTTACAATACAACCCACATGTGTGTTTCAATTTCTTATTGCCTCTCATTTTTTGCTTCCTTTTTTTAATATTTCAATTATTTTAATTTTGTTTTTCCGTTATATTTTTTTTTTGCTTTTATTGTTGTTGTTGTTGTTGTTGTTATGTGTGGTTTAGTTGCTGGTGTTGTTGTTCATTTCATCATATTAATTGTATTGCATTTAAGTTTTATCACAGCTGGTTTCATTAAGTTTAATTATTAATATGTGTGTGTGTGTGGTGTTTATTTATGTGGTTTTTCACTCTTATGAAAGGTTGCCACGATTTTTGTTGCCACAATGCTTGTTGTTAATCATTTAAATTTTTAACTGCGGTTTAGTAATAAATTTATCATCAATATTTTACACATGACAGGCGGATTATATTGGCAATTAAATTTTTTTCCCCACATATTTATCATACAATTGAATATTAAATGGTTAGAATGAATAAATGAAATACAGCCGAACGACAAGGTCAAAACAATTCAAAATGGCAATGTAATCATGCCAGTGAACACTGAACAGAAATGTTCACTCATAGGGTTGCAAACATTTAGGTTGGCGGTGTCATCGGTACATACTTTTTTTCAGAAGGACTCTGGCCATCACTATCAATGGCGAGCCTATATACATAAGTCGTTAATTACATACATAATTGGTCATTACAACCGTTCAGTCAGGGGGTTCTGACATAGCTTCTCACACCACTTATGTTGTATGTGTTATTTTTATAAAAATGGGTGGCAAGACCTACAGTGGAAGTCACTCTGTGGTAGAAATATTTTCGTTTTGCTGGAGATCTATGACTTGGGGTTTGAACGGTGACCTCATGTTTAATAAGACAACACGCTACCCACTAGCCTAAGGCGACTTCTGCATTCAACAATACGTATATAAAATAAAATTGTTTTATCGAAATGGGTATTCTGTCTGGCCCTAATTCTCTTTAAAAGATAATCATCAGCTATAAGGACTATTCCTTGATCAATGGGAACTCGAACATACGTAATTGTTGAATGTGGTACGATACCAATCCACATGAGATACTAGAGCGTTCAATATATCCCAAAAGGTTCATAGTTTGGTGTAGAACATCGTTACGTATTTTTTTTAAAAGATATTGGCTATCACTGCCAATGGCTAGCACTACATTCTGAACTCGATGATGTGGAAATCAACGTCAGGTTTTTTCAGCAGGATGGAGCTACCACCCAGCTAATGTCATATTGTTTATTCTGCACAAGCGATTTGAGGACATGATCATCTTACGTGAAGATGCTGTGAACTAGCCACCGAGATCATGCGATTGACCCCGGCCTTCCAAGCGAATAAAATGCTTCAATGATCTCTTACATACACTTTTTGTAGTTCAAAAATACGCTAAACAGTTATAAGAATAGGTTAGATTAGGTTAGAGGACGTGTACTTGTCAATTAAGACCAGTACAGTACCCGGAGGTCGAATTGAACCATTGTACAATGTCCTAGTTTCTCACACCACTTATGTTGTGCGTGTTAATTTTATACATTAGGGGTGGGACCTGCAGTTTAAAGTTGAATCTGAATGACAGATTTTTGAGAAAACTTTTTAATGGCCATTTCATTTACTCTCAGAGTTTTTGCCAGAAATCTACTGAGAGGAAGTAGCCGAAGAAATACTTTTTGTATTTTGTCTTGATGTCTGGCCTGGAGCTCGAACCCTGGCTATAAGCCAACACATTACCTACTAAACTACGGCGACTTCAAAACAATAGTTTTGTAATAATCTTACAATGTTTTTCGAATGGTTTCTTGATTCAAAATTTACTCGTTTACGATGTACCTTAGAGTTCCACGTAATTTTACAAATGGTTCAAGGACATATAGTGGTATATAAACGGGGATACTTGGCCCCGATAGAAGTATTCAGAGCCTGCGGAGATAGTGACTAGCTGCAGCTATACTATCCGACAATTCTAAACCTTTCTGAGCAGTCAGCTGAGAGAGAGGTTGACTTGTGATTATAAAAAGCAGAATGAACAAGGCTGAACTGGATCCCAGGAATTCGCGGCAATGATCAGGCAGATCAGCTTGCGAAGAGAATATTTTCCACACTGCTAATGAGACTAAAGACTTTCTCTGAAATAGTAAGAGGGGTTTGTAAGTGTATATACGGCGAAAGAAAAGATGAAGTGAAGTGGTAACTATTCTCAAACGGGTTTGAGACAGCCTAAACTTTTGATAGGTAATTACGTTAGAAACTGATTTGAATTATGCACCAGACTATCGGCAGGTAGCTTAGGATAACAGCCGGAATTTTACCGGACGTATAGACTCACTGAAAACTTATTTTAGACTGAGAATAGGACATATACTTTGAATCTGTGCGTGATTAAGGCATCTCAAAGGAAATACCCTTATGTTTATCAAGTACTAGCCAGTTTATTCGGATGACATTCAAGATTGCGGACAGCCTATATTCCTATATTTGGTAGGGGAATATCTTAGTATGTTGAGGACAGTACTATAAATTCTCTGGTAGCTGTACATTATTATGAATACAAAATAACTGCACTGAGGCCATTGGATGCAATTTTATGTTCAGGTGACAAATATATGATGGATACATGATATATATATGCCTTGGGTATACTCCAGAATTCGCTATAGTCTAGTAGGACACGGTTCAAACTCCAGGTCAGACATCAAAACGAAAGTATGAAAAAATATTTCTTCAGCGACTTCTTCTCGCCAGATTTCTGGCAAAAACTCTGAGAACAAATAAATTTGCCATGCAAAGCTTCTCAAAAATCTTTAAACTGTAGGCCCATCCACTCACGTATAAAATTAACTCATGTATAATTAATTATGAGAAGCTAGGTCGTCATCCTGATTGAAGTGTTGTAATGACCAATTATGTATGTTATGTGCACTCCCTTCAAAACTGTTCTCGTTTCCTTTAATTTGAGCCATTTTTCGTTTTTATTGTTCTTTCCTGTCATATGTTTGACAACCAAATAAGAAGCCACATCCATGTGAAGCATGATGACTTACTAGGACTTAAAATCTCTTCACCTTTACAACACTCACAGACAGGCATTAATCAGTAATATTTTGGCTTTGAACACAATCGGTGAAGGTTTTAACAAATACTTGACACAATAACTCAACAAAAATTTTTTTTTTAATTTTTCAGTTGCCTTTGAAGCTTGTTTGCCATGTTTCGGGTAATTTTTTTCTTTCTTGTTTACAACATGATGTTGGCTGGCAGTCGGCCTCTTATATGGCACAGCATCAGCAACCCATCAAAATAACCCACTATTTGAAGAAACAACATTTAGTAGGTGTTTTCACTTGAAATCTTTAGCAAGAACAAGCCGTAGCAGAAGTACCATCGTTCATGGTAATTCATTTGGTGTTCATTATTTGCTCTTCTTTTTCTACGATAAACACCAAGCAAAAGAGAGAACGTAAGTGTAAACCTATCACGTATTCATTATAAGCAAACGTATGTACGTATGGCATTGAAGTAGGTTTTCGATTATTTTCTGTGAATTTCCTTCCCATTTCATAGAAACTAAACTCTACCTACACACAGGGTTTGTTAAACAGCAGATGATCAATGAAGAATCTGTATACCAGCCATACCTGTAAACTATGCAAGCCTTGTGTGAGGAGTATGTTTGCATTTAAGGATACGAATACACAACAATGTTAAGAGAAATACAAATTGAGATACACCGAAAACCTAAAGCATGTATGCATAATTTTATCTCTGCTACAGGGACTTTCATGTTTGAATTTCCATTTTAGTTTCAATTTTATTTCCTCATTTCATAACAAATACTTGGTGGTGGCTCTAAAACGTAATATTTCTGGTATAACTTTAAGCTCCACTTTGTCAGCAAACTTTATTAAGATCCGATCCATAGCCTGTTGGCTTATTAGGCGTGAAAAAAAATGTAATACTCGTTCACAATAAATGTTGCCTGTGCAGACATTTGTATCTTGAGGCTCACTGCATACCGGATGCACTTGGTACATAAACTCTAGAGCACACAGCAAAGGCTGGGCCATTTAAAAGTTTATAGAAGTCACCGTGGTCTAGTAGGTAGTGTGTTGGCTTACTAGACGCAAAGCCAGGGTTCGAGCCCCAGGCCAGACATCAAAACAAAATACAAAAAGTATTTCTTCGGCGACTTCCTCTCAGCAGATTTCTGGCAAAAACTCTGAGAGTAAATAAAATTGCCATGAAAAAGTTTCTCAAAACTCTGTCGTTCGGAGTCGACTTTAAACTGAAGGTCCCATCACTCATGTATAAAATTAACACACACAACATAAGTGGTGTGAGAAACTAGGACGATGTACAATGGGTCAATTCGACCTCCGGGTACGCTACTTGTCTTAATTGACATGTACACGTCCTCTAACCTAACCTAACCTAAATGTTTAAATTTAAAAATGCAATAAGATAAAAACGATTTGAAATTTGGCCAAATTTCCGTTTAGAAATTTAAGATTATTTCATTCATATGTCTGCCACAGCTGGCCTCACAGTATGACATTCGATCGCAGCAATTTTTGTACACTTTTTCAAGTGTATGGGATCGTATCTTGGCAATGGCTTCACGACTATTGGCCTTCAAATGCTCAATTGTCTCCGGTTTGCGTGCTTTACAATTTTCTTTAACGACGCCCCACAGAAAATGGTTCAACGATGTCAAACCACAGCTTCTTGGCGGCCAATTGACATCACAATTTTGGCTAATTAAATGACTATCAAAAGTTTGATGCAATAAATCGCTGGTGGCATGAAATGTGTGGAAGTTGCAGCATCCTGTTGCAACCAAACATCGTTCACAACAATACCATTAAGAGCGGTTGCAAAAAAATCGGTATTCATGGTGCAATAGGTGTCGCCATTGATTGTAATGCTTGCGCCGTCCTCACTTTCAAAGAAATATGAATCAATAATGCCTTCGCTCCACTAGCCGCACTAAACATTCACTCGTAATGGGTGCTTTGGCTTTGTAAAACCACGTGTAGGTTTTCTGAACCCCAAATACGGCAATTCTGCTTATTAATGAGCTGCAGCCGAAAAGATGTTTTTTTTTGCAAAATCGACATCACCGTGCAGTTTTTCGTTGGCCCATCTAGTGAAGCTAAACCGAAGCGGATGGTCATGCGGCTTCAACTCATGAATCAAATGAACTTTGCAAGGCGTCGCGACGCGTCGTACCGAGACCTTTTCACAAAATTCGACGTAAACCTGATGCGTAAAATGTTTAATTCTTGAGAACAATGACGAGTTGATGTTGATGGACACCCTTACATACTCTCAGCCACAGTACGCATTAGATGCGCACGCTCACTTCTTGGCGCATCAACAATGAAACCATTTTCACGAACTTTAGCAATAAATTTGCCTATACCGGGTACTATTGGTCCTTCTCTGGGACCAAATTTGGTATGACATTTTCGTCCTATTCTGCGTCCAAATTTTAAACGACATTTTCGTGAAATTTCCGACGAATGACGAGTTGATTTTGACACACTCTGAGCTACAGCTTCAATATTATCGGGTGTACGCACTGTTCGAACACGCTTACGTTTTGGCGCATTACCAATGAAACTATTTTCACGAACTTCAGAAATAAACTTGCCTACACCGATCACTGTTAGTCCTTTTCTGGGACAA
Organism: Sarcophaga subvicina; assembly: GCA_936449025.2. Lineage (NCBI taxonomy): Eukaryota > Metazoa > Arthropoda > Insecta > Diptera > Sarcophagidae > Sarcophaga > Sarcophaga subvicina. Next base: position 37,018,820 of record OW388084.2, read on the forward strand.
AATTTTGTTCGACATATTCGTACAATTCCCGAAGAATTGGCTTTGTTTTGGAAATAAATTTCCAATAAATCCCAATGTTGCTCCAGTTTAAATCGATTCATTACGTTCAGTGGCGATAATTTACTGAATTTTGTGACAGAATAGTATGATATAAGTATTGTCAGATTTGAAATAACCGATGGTTCAAATTTAAATCGATAGATGGCCCACCCGATAGTATACCTAGCACACCATATTTGTGAATAAGAATTTTAAATTTCCTTTCATTTAATTTCCTTTTTCTTTGGAAAAGAAAGTCAAACTTAAAAGAGCTTTTCCAGAAACTCTAGTTTATACACACACTGGCAGCAGATTTACAAATATTTACGAGATAAAACCGTAACAACATTCAATAATGCATGGCACCAATATGGATATGTATGAGAAGTATACGTATGTAGCTCTTGTGTTGCTCTAAGAACATAAGTGTTCTTATGTATGTATTTATGCCACTGTATTTTCAACTCATAACCACGTACTTTTCTCCAAAAATTTTCCTTATAATCACAATTAGAAAACACTTTCAAAGCATTGTATCTACAAGGAAACGTTCAATAGGATGTGGCTATGTATTGTAATTGCCTTAGCAATCAACTCTCATCTAAATAAGTATATGTACGTTTGTATGTGTGTATGCATAGTTTACTTTAAAATCGATAAGAAATACATGCGTACGAATTTCCAGTTGAGTTTTCAGAAGAGAATTTCAAAAACAAACAAACAAGCACACAACAACCAATAAAAATATTTTCATATTCAACTTATACAAGCATAAACTCCATCGTACCCCATACACTTGGAAATTATGCTGTCAATGAAAACAAACAAGACGAGGAAGATGAAGCAGAAGATGATGATGATGATGATGAGAAAAGAATTTTAACAAAAAAAAAAATGAAATTGAAAATATAATGTCTCATGCACAAAACGAGAAATAATAATACAAGACAGCAGCAACTTTCAAAATAAAGAAATAATAACAGAGAGAGAGAGAGCGAGGGAGAGAGAAAGTGACAGGGAGGCAGAGAAGTAAAAGGAAATAAATGAGATTGAAGTCAAAAGAAAGATTAAGAACATGTGCAACAAATTAATAAAAACACTTTGTGAATATTAAACAACAATAATAATAAAAAAATAATGACAATGCACAGTGAGCGCAAAGTAATGAAATTTCGAATTTCAAGCGATTATTTTAAACAAGTTTCCATTACAAAATAGTGAAATATTAAAATATTTTAAGCTGTGCATTATGATGCCCTGGTTTATTGATTAAACTGCTTGAATACAGACCCCAGCAGTCCTGGTAAGAGTTCAAGAGATGATCAAACCAATATCCGGCTGTATACAGTAGAACCTGGCGATAGATCCACCACTTATGTTGTGTGTGTTAATTTCATACATGAGCGGTGAGACCAGCAGTTTAAAGTCGACTCCGACCGACAGATATTTGAGAAACTTTTGATGTGCAATCTGACTTGGGATTTGAACCGTCATGTCAAATAAGCCAACACACTGCGTACTAGACTAGGGCAAATTCCGTAATCCCTAATTACAGAGCAAAAAGGCAATAGAGCTCTGAGTTCTAGGTACTGAATATTGAATTGTTTTTTTTAACGTAGTACTGCTACCTTGTGAGCCCTTGCGTTGACCAACTTCTTCCTCTTTCCTGATTTTGGTGGAACTTGGTCAGTACAGGGACTGCGTTCACCCGTGGCATCACAACGGGCCGCTATGCATGCTCAAGTGAGCTTTGTGAAATCAGAGCTACCACTCCGACCTAACCTAAACTAATTTCTACCTTACGCTCTATTAAGTCAGATTTTCTAGGGTATCCCTCCAGGGTGAAAACTTCCGAATGCTGCTCAATGACAACAATAGCAATTTCCTAACCAGTACGTATCCAGGATATTTTTTTTTTGATTTATTAATGCCTCACAGGTGAGAACGTGTTCCAATGATTCCTGCTCATCATCACAGAATCCACATGTTGGGATTGAAAAAACTTTCCCTCAGAATAAGTGTGCTATGAGTCTACAGTAATCTCTTAAGAAGCCTATTTTTTTTGCGAGTTTTCTCATGTCCTTGGAATATTTAATTCTGGGACCAAAAACTTGATCCATCCGGATACCATAAAATTGTCCTTCTTTTATAAGAGTCTGGAACTTAACTTAATCTTTGTTGCTCAGTCTATTTGCGAGGCATTTTCCAATTAAAACTGAGAATACTGGCTTCATCCAGTTAAAGAGGGACAATAAAGCTGTCAACCAGAGGTCAGCAATGAGTATTCAAAACGATGAGTAGATTCGAATCATACTTATAATTTCTGATACTTATACGCATTCATACTTATTTTAATGTCATACTCATACTACTCATATTCAAAGTTTAAAATACTCATGGTACTCATACTTAACAATACGCATGATGTTCTTGATTTCGACTCTCCATGACTCATCGTACATCATTTATAAGTATTATGAGTATTTTTCTCAATTTATGAATCTAAATGAGTAGGCGTATGAATCAAACATAGTTCGAATGTAATGAGTTTGATGTCAACGTTGTATTCATACGCATTGCAACTTGTAGTTATAAATCAATGTTGTAGTGAGTACGAATGAATCAGTGTAGTTGGATTTCAATACTGTTGACTCACTCATACTCAAAATTTAATGAGTACTTATGAGTAGCGAAAAAGCGATCTCTGCTGTCAACCAAACGATTCCCCTAATAAATTTCGTGCTAGTCTTCGACTTAATCATAGTCTTTAAATGAATTGACTGATAACGAGTGTTTAAGACGCAGCTTCAAATAAATACGGCCTACAGACCACAAATAGATTATAAAATAACCTTTTGACAATCACTTTTTGGCTCTTCGAGCTCCATGTGTAATAATTTTGTTTGCTAATGTCACCACCGATTGAGGATAATTCATACTTTCATTCAGACTTTCTCTAGCAAAATTGATACTTCTGGTAACGCGTAAGCGATATCAGTAGTGTTTCCATTTTCTTTAATATTCCTTCGAAATTTGCCAATTCCTTGCAGAATAGGTCGATTGTAACGACCGTAACTACTTCGTAATACTCTAAAAGTGGCCACGTTTAAATCACTCCTTTTGTAGTCAGTTTTAACGATTTTGATACGTTCTTCAGTTGGCAAGCAATCCATGTTCTTACATGCCGTATATATACATATACCTACATACTGGGTCATTATAACCTTTTAGTCAGGATTACGACCTAGCTTCTCATACTGCTTATGTTGTGAGTGTTAATTTTATATATGAGTATCGGGACTTACAGTTTAAAGTCGATTCTGAACGACAAATTTTTGTAAAACTTTACATTGTAATTTTATTTGCTTTCGGAAATTTAGTCCGAAATCTACTGAGGAGAAGTCGCTGAAGAAATATTTTCTTCACATTTCGTTTTGTTTGAGATGCCTAACCTGGGTTTGAACCATGGCCTTACATTTAATAAGTCAACAGGCTGTCTACTATACTACGGCGAATATACATATTGGCAAAAAAATCGGTTATTATAGGGCCATAGATCTCTGAATTCGTGGTACTGAATTTTGAATTATTTTAAAATAATATTAACGTAGTACTGCTACAATACTAGCTATTGAGTAGGAATTTATATTCCTTGCAAACTTCAGGATGCTACTTAATATCAACAATGGCAATTCCCTACCCAGTCCTGATACGTACTCAGGATTTTTTCAAAAGTTCCAAGGATGTGTTCCAATGTTTCATTCTTATCATCACAGAATCTACTTTTTGGGATTGAAAAAACTTCCCTTTAGATTAAGTGTGCTATGATTCTACAGTAACCTGTTCAGAAGCTCATTTTTTGCGAGTTTCCCCACGTCCTCGGAATATTTCATTCTGGAACTAAAAACTTCTGTATCTTCTACGAGATTCGTCTTTGACTTACAACCCTTTAGTTAGGATTACAACGTAGTTTCTCAAACCACAAGTGGTGAACATACAGTTTAAAGTCGACTCTGAACTACAGATCTTTTTGAAAAAGTTTTCATGGTAATTTTTGTTTAATCTCAGAAATATTTGCCAGAAATCTGATTGAGGGAGTCGGAGAGATATTTATATTATATATGTACAGTGGTGGCCACGAATTTAAGACACGACATATGACTGACTTAGTTGTGATAATATTTACAATCCTGTAATATCAAATTAGATATTCTTTATTTTTCTATGTACCCTGTAATACTAAGAAAAAGTACCAATATTTTATTTTGTTTCTTTTTACATTTTGTTGCTTTTTGATCATATTATTGTAAAAACGTTTATTTGAAATTGGCCACGAATTTAAGACATTTCAGAAATATCTGGTTTTTAAGTGATTTTTTGGTGTTTTTTGAAGTTAAACGTTGAGCAACGAATGTTTTATTTTATTTTATGTTGGAATACATAGAAATATTTAATTATAAATGGCCAGAGGTACTTGGAATACCGATGCCGAGCGAAAAGTGATCCAACAACTAAAATTTGATGGAAAAATAATAATGGAGATATCCAAGCTGCTTAAATGTTTTAATTGCAAGATTTACAACGCGCTGGAACACATCAAGCAACATGGTACCACCAAAAATTTCAAACAGCAACCTAGAGCCCGAAAAACTACACCCTAAAGTAGCTGCTAATAATCCTTTCACGAGCTCAAGTAAAATTAAAAATAAAATTGCATTGGATTTTGGTACTGATATTTCGTCTAGGGCAATAAGAAGATGTCTAAATGAGAAAAACATGCGTGGGTGTATTGCACAACGTAAACCACTTGTGTCACAAAAAATATCAAATCCCGACTAGCATTTTGTCTTGATCTATATAATATGTAAATAAAAATTCTTAACCAAATATAGGTAGCAAAATATTATTAATTTTTCTTCCTAATATTACTAATATATTAAGAAAAATATCATGGACCTAAAATTTTTTTGATAAGATGTAAAAATTATCTCAAATATATAAGTAAAATGTCGTGTCTTAAATTCGTGGCCACCACTGTATATATAATATTTTTTCATATTTCGTTTTGATCAGGATGTTTGACCTGGGCTTTGAATCGTGGCCTCACGTATAATAAGGCAACATACTGCCTGCTAGACTATGGAACAAAAGCTCCTAAGTCATCTCCAAGATCCACCCGGATACCATAAAATAGTAATTCTTTTTCAATGAGTATGTAACTTACACTTAATTTTTGTAACTCAGCCTCGTTTCAAAACATTTCCCAAAATCATTGAGTTATTTTGCACCGTCCAGGGGGCAGTTAAGGAGAAAACTGCCAATCAATCGATTCCCTAAATAAATTTTGTCTTTAAATGTATTGACGCGTATAAAAATACGATAAAACACGGCCGACCACGAATTGATGATAAAATAACTTTTTTCAAATCACTTCTAGGACCTTTGAGTTCCATACGTGTTTTTTAATGTCACCACCGCTTGAGGAATTAGCTTCAACGCTGAGGAAATTTTGTTGGAAAAATCTGTACTGAAAACCTGTCACTCTAGCGCTCAATCTACACAACTTGGCGTTGATAATGGCTGGCCAGACTTAATTGTTCTTTATATGCATGGAGCTACAACTAAAACCGAAAAATATACCATAATGAGCCGTGAAATAGGCTCAATTGGCGTATATTCACCCCACTTTCTCTATCAAAATTGATACACCAGGTACCGCATATATTGCAATGACTCACAGTTCTAACCATATCAGTACCATTCTCTTTAATTTTTCTTTGAAACTTTCCAATTTCTTGCAGAGTAGGTCAATTCGTACGACCGTCACTTCTCCGAAATATTCTAAAAATCACCACCTTTGAATCACCACTTTTGTAATCAGTTATAACGATTTGTATGCGTGCTTCGGTTGTTAAACAATTCGTCCTCTTAAATGCTGTATATACATGCAAATATACATAATTGGTCATTACAACCCTTTAGTCAGGATTACGACCTACTTCCTCATACTTACATATGTCGTGTGTGTTTCATGTCAATTTAATTTACTCTCAGAGTTGTTGCCAGAAATATGCTTAGAGGAAGTTACTGACGAAACATTTCTTCATATTTGTTGGGAATGTCTGACCTGGCCACCGAGACCTCACGTCTAATAAGCCAACACACTACCTATTAGACTACGACGACTAGTACTTAAATGCTGTACGCTTCACTAAAAAATGACACTTCAGATGAAAGATATTTAACAGCCGATAACCTTGCGGGATTGGGGAACCCAATAGCAATACAAAATTTAAATCTGTTTTAAAAGAAACTTAACGTATTACCATATAAGCGTTTTAAATGTTCCTAAAATAAATATATTTTTTCGTTCCCATTTTTATGCCTTGTGCCCCACTGTTTAATGATGTAATAAAAACAACAGCAGTTCAACACTCAATTTTTAATATTTTTTCTCATCATGGTCATCATTATAATTACGAGCAGCATATATTTTCATCGTTATAAACTGTAAAATATACATAAACATACATACATACATACGTACATACATACATAGTCAGAATTCTGTTTCCTGCAGCAAGCACGCACATGTACACGCAAACGCATACATCCTTACGTAGAAAGTTATGCGAAAACATTAAAAAAACTACACAAAGTAAGTAATGCCAGCTAAAATTGAAAGGAAGTAAATAAGCAGCAACATTAAAGGCCATAATATTGTTCACAATATGCGAAGCGAGAGAGAGGGAGGGAGAGAGAGAGCGAGAAAGAAGTATAGAGAACATAAAAATAATGAATAAGATGAAGATATTAAAATTATAGCAATTACTGTAGCTGTTGTTATTGTCGTTGTTGTTGTTTTTAATACAATACACACACACACATGTATGTATGTATTCACTTACAATACAAAATGAGAATTTTTAAATTGTAATTAATTTTTTAAGGTCATCATCATTATCCCGATTATCGTAATTATCGTTGATGTTACTGTTTTTGTTGTATATCCTCATAGCCAAAAGGAAATGAAAATTAAAATGACATACAAATTTGTAAATAAAGTTGAGAAGAGAGGAGAAGAGAGAAGAAATATTAAAATATTTTGTGTTGCAACGTCCAGAATAATTTTCATCTCAAAAGACTGCAGACAGTCAGTCTTCTTTCAATTACAAGGCAAGTTTATTTAATATGTATGTAGCCTCAGTGGAGTCACAATCGAAAAAATGGACTTTAATGCAAAGCGAAATGCAGAGAGAGAGAGAGAGAGAGAGAGAGAGAGAGAAAAAGAAAGAAAACAAAATAAAACTTATTTACGCGTGTAAGTCATGTAGAAAGGAAAGGAAATGCAATTAAATACGGATGGAATATGAATATTTAAAGGCAAATACTTTGTATGAGAGCAGGGCAATCTTTCTATACGATTACTTCATTGGAATTATTTTTTTTTTGCTTAAAAGATTGCAATTCCAATGGCATGAAAAAGTTATCTTTTAAAATTGGATTCCGATTGATTAGTGGACACTATTCCTTGGGTGGTCATGAACATACAAACATAACTTTATTGATCATTACAACACTTCAGTTAGGATTACGATCTACTTTCTCACACTACTTATGTACAGTTTAAAGTCGACTCCGAACGACAGATTCTTGAGAAACTTTTTCATGGCAATTTTATTTACTCTCAGATTTTTGCCAGTTTTTGCTGAGAGGAAGTCGCCGAAGAAATGCTTTTTGTATTTTGTTTTGATGTCTGGCCTGGGATTTGAGCCCTGGCTTTACGTCTAATAAGCTGACACACTACCTACTAGACCACGGCGACTTCCAAGTGTGGTCAAGTGGTTGTGAGCATATTAATGAAAAACACGTTGAAATGAATATCATACTGGCAGAAAATTGTTATCCGAACAAGCTGTTTCCAGAAGTAGCTGATCTCAGATAAGCACACTCAGCATTATTGCCTTTCAGAAAACTTTCTTACTTACTTACTTAATTGGCCATTAACAACCCGATTAAAGTATTTCGGCCTATCTTAACACATCCTACTAGGCACCTCTGCTTCTAGCGCGCCTACGCCAGTTGGTCACATCAATCGATTACAAGGCTTCCTCTATTTCGTACTTCTAACGCAAACTAGGTCGTCCTCTTCGACGACCTCAGCAGATCCCAGCATTAAATACCCGTCTCGCCGAAACATCCTCCTCCATTCGAACGACATGGCCGAGCCAGCGCAGCCGCTGGATGTTAATACGCTGCACAACGTCCATATCGTTGAGGCGATTGTTGGATGGGATGCGGAAATCATTGCCAAATTGCACTGGACCGAAGATCTTACGTAGGACTTTTCTCTCAAATACTCTCAAGGCTGCTGCATCTGCGCTTAATAGATTCCATGCCTCTAAGCCATAAAGAAACACGGGGAGGATCAGCGTCTTGTAGAGTGTTAGTTTTGCCGTTCAGAAAACATTGGCTTCTGTTAACACACTGACAGCTGAACTACAAAATGTCATGCAGATTGCGTTCTTTTCTTTACTGCCATAACAGTCAATATTATTAGTTTCCTAGGTGTACCAATATGAAATGAGCGTTAATGGGAAAGTAAAACGCATTTCTACACATTTTATTCCAGCTTTCAAACAATTTGTGAATTCCATGCCAATAAAACTGTTTGTCTTCTGAAGCATACCAATGAGTCAACCAAATTTCGACTTACTTGTAGCAATCGAAGAGCTGCTCAGTCAATGCGTTTGTTATTCATGAAAACAAATATTAGTTGAAAGAACCCAAGTCTGGTGAATACAGCGAGTATGGTAGCAGCTCTCTTAATGCTTTGATTGTATCCTGAATCGGTTTTGTTCTGTGTGCAGATGAACTGTCATGTTGCAAAGTCAATTTACCTTGTATTGTCGCCTATTCAGGTTGTTTTTCGAACAATGCATGATACAAAGTGATGATTGCTTTCGGTCACGATTTATATTAATGGTTTCACAAGGTTTTACAAGCTCGTGGTACATCAAACCTCTCTGATCCCGCCAGACAAACAGCATTGTCTTCCTGTTGAGTCGACCTGATTTTGATTGATGATTGTACCAGAGAACCCTTAAATTTTTCCAGTTAGGGTTCAGAAAATAAATTCGGTTTCCATCGCCTGCAAGAATTCAATGTAATACAGATTTTCTATCGTGTTTTTGAAACAAAATTTCACAAGTCGTTTGTCGGTTTTCCATTTGTCTGACTTTCAATTCATGTGACACCGATTTGCCAAACTTTTGGATCTTCCCATGGTCTTTAAATGCTCAGAAACTGTTTGTTGTGCAACATTTAAAGTTTTTTTCATTTGTTTGTGATTAAAGTGTCACCTTCATTCCATATTGCTTGCAGTTCAGTGTCTTGAAACATTTTTGAAGGTCTTTAAAATCATTATCTGTGAACCGAGGAAACGACCTTCTGCATGTTGCTTCTATTGGAGTATGACCACCAGATGTTTCGCCACCATTCGGTCCTATTACACAGAACTTTTTTTTAAAATGAAAGCAAAAAATTGATAAACCGTAGATCGAGCCTTAAAAAAACTTCATAATTCTAGCTTATGTATCACTTTTGATACATACTTGTAGTGCATGGAATTGTCACGATTATCGATAGATTTTGTTAAAAATTTTAATATTTTAAATCATTTTAATAAAACTATTTTTATTTACTATTCTGACATTTTATTATCACTTTTATGAAATTTGGCGGCAAAATTTTTGACATGATGTACATTGCAGCATGGTTTTTTAATTAAAAATCAAACACTTCATGTCAGCTTGATTTTATTTCTTTCTAAATGGTAAATGGCACTCTGCTTTGTGGCGATTTACAAGTTTCCTATTGCTTAGATAGGACTGCTTGTTGACGCTCGCATCAGTAACACACTCAGGGGGCTGAGGGCTGGCTGAAACCTGATGGTATAAACCATTCTTGTGATACGTTAGAAATATTTGTTGTCAACGTAATGTGAGGTAAAAAAGTTTCCCGTTGCAATAGGATATCGATTTAACAATAACAATAACAATTTTCTCTCTTTGATTCCTCTCTGGTTTCCCGGATACAGGTTTCCCCAAATACGCACGTAGCATGTACTTGAATTTCAAACTGTCAATTCGACTTCGGTGGACCACGAAATTTATAACGACCATTAAATTCAATTAGTTACTAAACTGCAGTGACAAAAATAAATATGAGTTGAAAAGGTAATAAAACAAAACAAAAGGAAAGGAAATAAAACATAAATCCGTAAATCTCTTTATGAAGCTTGGTTTATATAAATATGCTTAAATCCAATCACTGTAAGTATTCCATCATTAAGTATCAAATTTCAATTAAAATAACTGAAGGTAATTCTCATTTTCCACAATAAAACTAAAAAGTTTCTGAATTCTGTTGCTAAAAAACTTTAATTTAACATGAAAATATACCAAAAAGGAACATAAAAACATAAGCCTCATTATTTATATATATTTTCTTTAATTTACTTACCTTTTAGGCGAAGAAAAAATTAAATTTTTAAAAATCTTAAAAAGGATATATGGGCTGCTCTGAAAGTTTGATAGCTAATCCCAAACTATTTATACAGTGTTATTTCATACATAAAACTGCAAGTTGTGTGATAAAAGTTTTATGAAATTGGTTAAAATTTTCTAACAAAAAATTATTTTTTTAGAAAAAAAAAATACTTTTCATTAGAATTTCAAAAAAAGACTTTAAGCATGATTATTAAAGGCTGCAAGACTTTCAGCTTATTTTTCGAAAAGGCGTAATAGGTGTAAATATATATTTATCAAAGCGAATAATTCTGTTATCTTATACGTACGTAGTTGTCCGAAATATTATCATCTGTAATAAAACATGGGACGAAACACGTTTTTCTAATGTTTGTCTGTCACGTTAGATAAATATGAGAAGTGCAGTAAGAAAGACTCTACAAGATTTCAGGAAACAACTGCTGGCAATCTACGTGAAAATTGGTAATATTTCTTCATCCGAAACTACTAAAGGCAGTTTGTTCTGTTCCAAGTGGTACCATCTTTAGCCATAAACATCATGTTGTCATGTTTGTTGCTGCCAACACTTTCTTCAGTTCATAAGACGAGCTTCTATTTTCTTCTTCTCCAAAGTCATTAGCAGCAGGAATATTGCATATATAATTAATATATAATCGGTCGTTACAACCTTTCGTTATAAATTGGAAATGTCTGACCTGAGGTTTGAACCTTGGTCTGACGTCTAATAAGGGAACACGCTACATACCAGACTACGACTACTTCAATCAATATCAAGAACATATCAAGAATAGAAAATTCAATCTTTTCACTTTCGTCCCACACTTACAAAACTTTCAATTCCTTCTAAGATGCCATAAATAATGTATTATTTACGATAAAACTTCACAAATCCTTTGAACTCTTAAAAACATACACGACACCAAAAAATTTCAAAAATGATACATAAGCCAGATTTATGAAGCTTTTGAATTTTGTAACCGCTTTTTGAAATTTTCTTTTTTTATTTGGTTTAAAATAATGGCGATAACAATACCAACGAATTATAGAAATATCAGGCATCTAACTTTTTATGAATTAAAATTATATAATCTCAAAAGTTTGAAATGTATCATTTTTGATACAAAGCTCGATCTACGGTTAATTACTTGCTTACTTAATTGGTCACTACAATCCTTTAGTCAGGATTTCAGACTACCTTCTTTCACCACCCATGCTATGTGGGAAGGATCTACAGTTTAGAGTCGAGTCCGATCAAGATATTTTGGAGATTTTGCTCTGATTTCATAAAATTTTTAATTGAAGGAGTTTAGGATAGAAACCAGTTTCGTTGTATTTTTTAATTAAACATCAGTTTGACTTGGATTTCAATCTGAGGTCGCCCCTCCATAATGGTCACCTATGCACAGGATAGTAGGTAAGGTATTAAGTTTCTCTGTTTTCTTTTCAAATTAAGTTTGAAAAATATTATAAATTTTAAAATCAAAAATTCATTTGACAAGATTGTCGTGATTAATTTTAAATTCCCTTTTGACTACTCTGTACGTATTTGTATTAGATCGTAGAAAAAATTGTAATGATTTTGCTGCCATTAGATGGTGTTGATGCCTTTATAGCAGGCAACAATATTTCAATTGTATGGTAAAATAGCTAAAGAAATTCGTTTGCAGAATTTCAACCATAACACATGAAAGATAAGATTCGTCAAATACAAGAACCCATGGTTCAAATCACGGCTCAGGTATCTCTTACCAAATGGAGTACTTCTTTGGGCAGTTTTCTTTCAGCAGTCTTCTGGCATAAATGCTGAGAATAAATAAATTGCCGTGAAATTTTTCTCAAATCACTTGTGCAAAGTAGACGTAAAACTATAGGTGCCACCACTCTTGGATTAGTGAAGAAACATAACATGGGTGGTGTGAGAAGCTAAATTGTTAGATATCTTATAACCAATTAAGTGGTAAGTAATAAAAATGTTTTTTTTTTGTTTTCATTTGAAGAAAATTGCATGCTTGTCAAGGCATCTGGTGGTCATACTCCAACACAAGAGACATACAGAAGATGGTTCAGAGATCACAATTTTGATAGGCTGAGAAGTTAGGTTACAATCCTAGTCAAAGACACGCATACATAATTGGTCATTACAACCCTTCAGTCAGGATTACGACCTAGTTTCTCACACCACTTATGTTGTGTTTGTTAATTTTATACATGTGTGGCGGGACCTACAGTTTAAAGTCGACTTCGAACGACAGATTTTTGAAAAACTTTTCATAGCAATTTTATTTACTCTGAGAGTTCTTGAAGAGGAAGTCGTCGAAGAAATACTTTTTGTATTTTATTTTGATGTCTGCCCTGGGGCTCGAACCCAACACGATACCTACTAGACTACGCCGACGGTTTCACTACTCTCGGATATAATTAACACAGATAACATGGGTGGTATGAGAAGTTAGATTTAGTCATTAAGTAAGTAAGAAACCAATTTTCGAATGCTAGTCAAAGCATCTGGTGATCATACTCCAACAGAAGAAACATACAGGAAATGGTATCGACGGTGCAGGGATAACGATTTTGATAGACTGAAAAGCTAGGTTGTAATCATAATTAAAGTGCTTTTAATAAACATTTAAGGAAGTAAGTAATGCAACTGACACGCAACGAAATAATATCGTGTGGCGGACACCCGCTCTTCGGATGAGTTTTGCATGAGCTCGATATAATCAAGCAGATGCAACCACAACAATTACAGAGGTGCACATGAACGTTACAGGAAGATTATAATCGTGCAGGGACAATATGAATTGTAGCAAACGTAACGTTTCAGCTGACCTCTCTAGGTGGCTTCTGGACGTAATATTTAGTAAATTGTAGAAAGAAGAGTCAGATAATAATATAGATCACATACCCTCCTTTTCTGAGCCATCTAAAATATACGCCACTTACCAGTATCTTATATATAAAAATGAATGTGTGTTAATTGTTTGTGGGTTTGTTTTAAGGTTATAGACGGTTAAACGGCTGATCTGATTTTCTTGAAATTTTCACAGCATCTTCCTGTATGTATGGAAGGAGTTATAGGCTACTTTTTATGTTGAAATAGACAAATAAAATAAAATAAAATAAATAAAAAAAAGTATGAGTGTTGTTGTCTAACAAACCCGTCAGCTCTATGTAATATTTTATACACGATAGTAATTGAAATACGTCTATTTGCAAATCCTCTCCCTTTTTTAAACAAACAAAAAAAATATGTTGCGTACAAACGAATGTCTACCACTGTATATGTATGTATATAAAAATGAATGTGTGTTTATTTGTTTGTGCGTTTGTTGGTAGGTTTGTTATAGACTTCAAGTCTATAGACGGCTGAACGGTTGTACCGATTTTCTAGAATTGTAACAGTACCTTCCTGTATGTCTGGAAGGAACTATAGGCTACTTTTTATTTTAAAATTTCAAGTATTTTATAATCATTTCCATATAAAAATTAATGTTTGTTTGTATGTACCAGAGATCAGCAATGAATCGCTTCTTCGCTACTCATAAGTACTCATGAAATTTTGAGTATGAGTGAGTCAACAGTATTGAAAGCCAACTACTCTGACTCATTCATGCTCAGTACAGGATTGATTTGTAAGTACAAGTTGCAATGAGTACGAGTACAACGTTGACATCAAACTCATAACATTCGAAATATGTTTGATTCATACGCCTACTCATTCAGATTCATAAAGTTAGAAAAACTACTTTTAATACTCATAAATGATTCGCATGATTCGAATCATTCATCAAAATTTACAATCTTAGTTGTTGTTGCATTTACAAAGAAAGAAGAAAGACACATAAACAAAACAGACAAAGACAGCAAGCAGAGCAAACACACAACCTTCATATGAGTATTGTAGTGTTCGTACACGAATCATACTTATTTTGTGATTCGTGTATACGATGAGTCATGGAGATACCAAATCAATAACATCGTGCGTATTGTTAAGTATGAGTACCATGAGTATTTCAAACTTTGAATATGAGCAGTATGAGTATGACATTAAAATAAGTATGAATGCGTATAAGTATCAGAAATTATAAGTACGATTCGAATCTACTCATCGTTTTGAATACTCATTGCTGACCTCTGGTATGTACCTTATAGAATCGTAAACTATGCATTTGATCATGTTATGATCTTTAGCAAAGTTGTTGCACATGAGCGGACGAAGGTTTCTAAGTTGGTATGACCAATTTCCGACATGTGGTGCTACTGAAAATTATTCAAAATGAATGACAAGCATTTGGCCAACATACAACTCAAGCACGGAAGCAAAGAGCATTACGAGCCTCAGAATCAGACAGGCATTGAGACTATAAAATCTTCCAGTATATGCCGCTGAGACCCGTTCGCTTGAACCACGTGAACAAAGTGAGAAGTGAGATTAGAAACTGATCGAATGCGTCTTACTCAGGCCCGTTCATCTGAATCATCAGGACAACGGTAAACAAAATCAATAAAATGATTCAAAATTAATTGGACATTTGTGTAATGTCTTTTCATAAAATTTATTTTAGTTGGTGGCGCAGCAACACGCGCAGGGTACAGCTAGTTAATAATGTAGATCACTACGGCATACCCTACTTTCTTGAGCCGTCTAAAATATACGCCACTTACCAGTATTTTAAATAAAATTACCTTAAACACCTAAACTTTCAATATTTGTGTCTTATTGTTTTAAAAAATTTGTTGATGGTGAGTATTTGGTCAAACAAAAAGCGGTTGAATTACAGAAATAATCCACCAATGGACTTATGTAGCCGTCCAAAAAGAATGGCAAATTTTCAAAGACTCGAATTGTTTTTCAATAAAGTATACTTCTGTTCCTAAATTACGTTTTATGGCCATCAATAATGCGGATTGGCTGCCTCTAAATAATTGTGTTAGAAAAAGTTTTCATTGGATTGTCAAAATTTCCAAAAAAGTTTATTTTTTTTGTTGTTTTTTTCTAATCTTGATAAAGTCATCAAAACAATTTTAAGTAATTTTTCTCACATCAGTTTTCTAATATCATTACAGCTGACTTTGTAAGGCGCATTAATATTTCAAATGTCTTACACGACATTAAGGGATAATGTTTTTCAATCTTCTGTGTTTGTTATTCATTCATTAGCAAAAAAGTTTTGTTTTTTAATTTGAAACGTTAAAAATAAATGTTTGGCTGTTTGCTGACTTGACTTGACTTTTAAAAAATTAAAAAAAAAAAATTATTTTTTCTACAACTCACTTACCATTTTTTTTGGGGGCATATTTTCTCTCAGTTCATGCACAGCATACTACTCTCTCTCTCTGGTTGTATACGTTTAATGCTTAACGGAAGGAAGTTAATTGCGGGGGAAATATATGTAAAAAACATAACAGTTTTTTACGTGTTTTATTTTATAATGGCTGCAGGCTCTTCTTTTTTTTTTCTTTCATTCATGGTTTCATTTACTAAACTGCACTTGTGTAATTGTTTACACTCAAACACTCTTGCACACACACTCACATATAAAAACACACTCTCACGCACATACACACTCTCATACACTCTTTAGCTTTTTAATTTTGCATAATAATAGGCCCATGAATTATTTTTATTTAATAAATTGAAAAACATTTTCTTTTTTCTCCATTCATTCATTCGCTTTTAAGAACTGCTCTTTAAACACACAAAAAAAATAATTTTTTTTTTGCTGTTTTTGTTGCCTTCAATGTTATTTTTTAATTATTTTATTTCAGTGCCTGCTGTTGTTGTTGTTTTCGTTTATGTTTTAAACAATTGTTTGAAATTTTACAATTTATGCCAGAAAATAAAATTTTCTCTTGTTTTTATTTAATTTTTTAATTCTACTATACATGCTGCTCTGCTTATGTTGTTGCTTTAGTTTTAAATGGCTGACAATGTTGTTGTTGTTGTTGTTTTTTTATTTCCTTTAATTTAATTACCAGCAGCATCAGAGAAAAAACGGTTTTTTTATGTCGTCCTTATTTAGCCATGAATTCTTTGCTGCAATTAAAAAATTGTGAAAAATTATTCTTTTTTTAATTTCATTTGAATATAAAAATATTTTTAATAGAACACACAGGGTGTCGTAAAATAAAGTTTATATTTATATTTAATATGTATATATATGAGTCAAAAATAAAGAAAAAAAGATTTTTTGTCTTAAAATTAGACTCTAGGGGAAGCAGTTTCGTTAATGGCTGCCATTTCGTCAGAATACATTTGTTAAACTGCCAAGGAATCCACTTTCTAAGCGTAAACATTTGCTTAAAAGTAATACCAATAAAGAAAATAAAAAAAAATGGAGACTACATACAAAAATGGCCATTACAACCCTTCAGTCAGGATTCTCACACCACTCATGTTGTGTGTGTTAATTTTATTTGTGAGTGGTGGGACCTACAGTGTAAACTCGACTCCGAAAATCTGCTGAGAGAAAGACGCCGAAGAAACCCGTGACCCGTGGCCTTACGTTTAATAAGCCAACACGCTACCTACTAGACTACGGCGGCTTCGTACTGGAGACTACGTATCATTATAATAATAAAGGGTCCGCCAAATAACTTATTTTTTTAAATGCTTTAAAAAAAACTACTGAATATTTTCTCAATTTTTTTCTTTTTTTAAAGACAAGAAAGAAAGTACAATCCTTCCTGTTAATAATGGAAAATAATTTCATTCAAATGGCTGCCTCGGCTGGCCATGCAGTAGCCTACACGATCGGTCCAATTTTTAAGCACATTATCGATTGTGTGCAGCTGTATTTCACCAATGGCTTCAAATATTGTCCTTTAAACTGTCAATTGTCTCTGGATTGTCGGCGTAACATTTATCTTTGACGGCACCCCACAAATAATAGTCCAACGATGTCAAATCACAGCTCCGAGGTGGCCAAACGACATCAGCTCTACGGCTGATAATGCGATCTTCAAAATAGGGCGCAAAACATCGAGTGAAGCTTCGGCTGTGTGGCACGTAGCGCCGTTCCTGTTGAAACCAAATGTTGCCAATATCCTCCTCTTCAATTTTTGTGAACAAAAATTCGTTCAACACTGCCCGATAACGATCGCCCTTCACTGTAACGGCCACTCCTTGATCATTTTCGAAGAAAAATGGCCCAATTATGCCTCTGGACCAAAATCCGCACCAAACAGTGACTCGTTTTGCGTGCGTCGGCTTTTCAATGTATGCATGCGGGTTTTCTGTTCCCCAAATGCGACAATTTTGCTTGTTTACATACCCGCCAAGATTAAAAGGAGCTTCATCTGAAAAGATGATTTTTTTTTTGCCAAAATCGGCATCTTCTGTAAGTCGATCGCAGACCTTTGATGACATTGGATGGTCAATTGGCTTCAACTCCTGAACAAATTGGACTTTGTATGACCTCATACCAAGGTCTTTATGCAAAATTCGTCTCAAAGATGTCTCCGAAATGTTCAATTGTTGAGAACGACGGTGAATTGATGTTAATGGCGCTTCACGCACACTTTCTGCCACAGCAGCAATATTCTCGGGTGTACGCACTGTTTTTGGCTTTTCACGCTTTGGTTTATCGATGAGGATGCCAGTTTCTTTCACTTTGTTCACAAGATAACGAATATACGGAGCTGACGGTGCTTCTCTTCTTCCAAAATCCGTACGCAATTTTCGCACACATTCTGCAACATTACCATGATTTTCAAAGTAATGCCGCAATATTTCCCAGCGTTGTTCAAGCGTATACAGAACCATATTCGTTCAGCGGAAGGATAAAAGTAATTATCTGTCAAATCAGACATGAGCTAAGTGTTACCATTCACGAAATAAGCTCCAGTTGAAAAAAAAAACGTTAAATGGCGGTCCCGATACCTGGGATGCAGAAATGCTCGACAAATGCCCGGAATGTGTTCGAATAATTCATACTCAGCGTCACAGAATCTCAATGTCTTTCTCTAAAACTACACCGGATCTGGAAAAATGTGGTCCATGTCTACAATGCATTGTCAAAAGACCGGTAACCAATTTCAGATTATTAGTAGATAGTCCGATGCAAGACTAATAACTCCTCTTTGTAATTTCCTAACAAAAGGTTTAATTGCCTCAATCCCAATTTGTTTGAGAGCATCTTTCATCTCCTTTTGTCTTCTCTTTCGTTGAGCATACACTCAAACATTTGATATCTCTCAACAGAAGAGTTTTGATTCAAACATCGACGTGGAAGT